>CM046948.1:82832678-92832678 GCA_025698515.1 Gossypium sturtianum | reverse complement strand
GGGTTTCTCGTTGATAGCGCGCCGATGACCAAGTTGCCGAGGAAAGAAGTTCCGCTTTGTATGGACCGAGAAGCGCAGAAAGCTTCGACAAGTTAAAGAAGATTTTGACCGAGGCTCCGGTTCTAATTCAACTCGAGGTCGGGTAAAGAATTCACGCTTTATTGCGATGCATCACATACGGGCTTGGGTTGTGTGCCGATGCAAGAGGGTAAGGTTGTGGCTTACGCTTCTCGACATACCGAGGCCGCATGAGGTCAACTATCCGACGACGATTTGGAGCTAGCACCGTGGTCTTCGCTTTAAAGATTTGGAGGCACTACTTGTACGGAGAGAGATCGATAGTCTACATGATCACAAGAGTCCGAAGTATCTGGCGACTCGTAAGGATTTGAATTTGAGGCGCCGCAGATGGGTTGAGTTGCCGAAAGATTACGATCGCTCGATTGAGTATCATCCGGCAAGGCTAACGTGGTGGCGCACGCGTTGAGCCGCAAGGTTGTTTCGGACTTAAGAGCTTTGTTTGCCCATTTGAGTTTGTATGACGACGGGAGTATTCTCGCAGAGTTGCGTGTTAAGCCTACTTGGGTTGAGCGGATCGAGAGAAACGCTTATTGGATGAGGTTCTGAGTGCGCCGGGCTGCGTATGCGGGGCGGTGGTTTGATGGTTACAAACTTGTCCGTGACGAGGTTCGTGTTTTCAAGGTAAGGCTTGTATGCCTAAAGATGTTGAGTGAGGCGTAAGATTCTTCAGACGCACATAGCAGATCCATATGCTATGCATCCCGGAGGTAGCAAGATGTATAGGGATCTTAGAGAGCGCTTTTGGTGGCCCGCTTGAAGAAGGAGGTTACAGAGTTTGTTGGGAAGTGTCCGACTTGTCGCCAGGTCAAGGCCGAACATCGCTTGCCGCTGGGGTTGCTTCACTGTGAAGATTCCTCGCTGGAAGTGGGAAAGGATAACCATGGATTTCGTCGGTGGGTTACCGCTACGCCAAGCAAGAAAGATTCAGCTTTGGGTAGTGGTGGATCGATCGACTAAATCACTCACTTTATTCCTGGTGAGGGTTGACTACTCACTTCGTAAGCTAGCGGCAGATGTTTCGTGAGATAGTGAGGTTGCACGGTGTGCCGGTTTCGATAATCTCGGATCGGGATCCTAGATTCACGCCAAGGTTCGAAAGCGTTGCATCGTGCTCGGGTACTGCTTGGATTTCAAAGACGGCTTTTCACCCGCAGATCGACGGTCAATCGAAAGGGTCATTCAGTCCTAGAGGATATGCCGAGAGGTTGTATCTTGGATTTCAGAGGTAGTTGGGAGGAGTTTCTACCATTAGCCGAGTTTGCTTACAACAACAGCTACTGCGAGCATCAAGATGGCACCGCATTTGAGCGTTGTATGGTAGGAAATGTCGCCACCTACGTGTTGGACTGAGTTGGGTGAACGCCGCTTGTTAGGACCCGAGTTGGTTGCTTTGAGACCGAAGACAAGGTTAAGTTGATTCACTCGATTGAAGGAAGCTTCGACCGGCAGAAGTCTTATGCCGATCTTGCCGAAGAGATATAGAGTTCACCCGTGGGGATCGAGTGTTCTGAAGGTCTCGCCTTGGAAAAAGGTGTTGAGGTTCGAAGAAAGGCAAACTAAGCCCGAGATTTGTTGGGCCGCATAGGTATTGAGACGAGTTGGACCCGATGGCGTGACGGCCTGAGTTGCCGCCAGAGCTTAGTCGATTCACGACGTATTCCACGCTTCGATGCTTCGGAGGTATCGCTCGCATCCGTCGCATGTGGTAGCAAAGTGGAAGAGATCGACGTAAATCCAGATTTGACTATGGAAGAAGAACCCGCGCGATTCTAGATCGGGATGTGAAAGTTCTCGCGTAAGAAGTCCATGCCTTTGGTTAAGGTTCTTTAGGCGGAATCATGGCGTGAGAAGAAGCTACGTGGGAACTCGAGGATATGATGAGACAAAGAATACCCGCAACTCTTCGATCGTAATTTCGAGGTCGAAATTATTTTAAGGGGGTAGAACCGTAATATCCCGGTTAGGGGCTATTTTGTTGTTGCATGATATTGCATGTGTCTAGTGTGTCGCGTGGCTATTTCTATGTTTTGGGGGCTTAATTGAAGTCTAAATGTATGCCTCGAGTGAATGGGAAAATTTTGATTTTTGGGTGTTAAGTCGGGAGCCAGTAGGAGCTAGGGTATAAGAGTTTTATTTGGTGTTCTTGAGCACAAAAGAGGAGCTGGTGGAGTGGCAAAGCATGCGCCACTTGAGCTGGTGTTACGCCAATTGCGTGGAGGCGGGGTCCCGAGTTCAAGCCTGGAGTGGCCACATTTTGCATTCTTTTTGGACGGCATGGGAGGAGGAAGTAGAAGGCAATTCAAATTCTTCTTTGGACTTGGTCAAACCGCTCAAATGGTGGGAGGAGAGTGAGTTTAGGAGGAAGACTTGGTCTTGTTGTTTGAATGTGGGGAGTGGAGTGAATGGAGGGATTTTGGCCGATTTTGTGGGGTGTTGGAGTGGGGGAGTGGACGGCATGGTGTGGGTGTGAGCTAGTGCCGAAAATTCACTTTGAGTTTTGGGATGTTTTCGGTCAAAATCTTTAGAAGCAATTCTCTCTTTGTGCCTTACCAAAACCGAAAGTCTAAGCATCTTTTTTTGGCATATTTTTCTTAGCATTTTCTGGTCACTAGCTTGGTAAACCAAATTCTCTCTTTGTCTTCTAGCCACCAAACTTCAATTTCTTTCTTATCCTCTTTACTTCTTGAAAACCGTAAGACCAAAGCAAACATACATTGCCGCTTTCTTCTCATTTCTTTTGCACTTAGCCGATTGTGCATTTGTTCTCTCAACATCTTTTGGTAGCCGAAATTGCTTTGGTTTCCTCTACTTTGTGTTTCTAATACTCTCTTCTCTCCCTTACATAGTTTCTTCATTTTCTTAAGAGCCGAACTTACCATTTTCTTCCCAACCGATTCTTCCATTCATCCTTCTCAATTCTTGCCGAAACTTTGCTCCCATTTCATATCGATTTTTCCTTTAAAACCGAAAAGCATCTACCTCATAATCACTTTCTTTCTTCTTCTCAAAAACCTTGGCGAATCTTGTTGGTGTTGTGGTTTTGCTTCAATCGTTTGGAGATTGGTAAGTCCTTGGCCGAATGGCCATCTCCTTTTCTCCTTATACTTTGTCGATGTTGGTTGTTTAAGAGCCGAATATGGCAACCATTGATGGGTGTTATTCCTCTTTGTTAAACCAATTTCTTGTTGGGGTATTCGAGTTTGAAGCAATCAAGTGGAGCCTTCGTTCTCTGATTAGCCAAGTGGGGTAAGTATTGGTGTGGGCCAGTACTATTAGTTAATTCTTTTATCTCGTTTAGTCAAAGCTTCAAGAGATTAATACTTCCTTCTTTATAGGTTGGCCGATTGTCTAAGGGAACCACTTTTTGGTTCTGGATTTGGTAGGAAACCAAATCAGTGAAAGGTAAGGGCTTTCGACAAACCCTTTTTAGTCTAGATGTTGTTGGTCGAATGTGTGGATGCCTAACCCCTATGCTTTGGCCGATTGTAGGAGCTAGTTCTCGAGGGGCTTAGATCGCTTTTGTCAGGATTTCTAGACTCGTGATTACCAGGTGTGTATAAACTAACACACTGATATTTAGTAATATTATTAATAAACCTGTTTGCCTATTAAAATCATGACAATGATGATGGATTATTGGATACCCAAACGGGGTATGTGTACGTATCCTGTAAGTCAAGATTGTTACTAGATTACCGATGATCTATATGGTATCATGACTATGTATGTATGTGATATGGGACATGAGTCAAACATATTAGCATGATATGCATAATTTGTATGATATGCATGATTACATGAGTTGGTTTGTTGATGGGTGATATGAGTGGAGGGGGCGGTGATGATTTTGTGTTGACGAGCACCAAAGTGTTTTGGTAACACACCTTGTGACTTTGGGTCACCAGTGCTTTGGTAGCACATTTGTGTCTTTGGGACACCAGGGTTGGGCACCTCATTGCGACTTGTCCCTCGTGGTTAACACCACCGTGGGTTGGCCCCATGAGATATGGGATCGTCTCGCTAGTGATTGGGTATCACACGATGGGTTGGCCCCACATTCGATTATTGTGACTACGGTCACCAAAGGCTTTGGTAGCACATTTGTGTCTTTGGGACACCGTGAGGTTGGGCACCTCATTGCGACTTGTCCCCGTGGTTAACACCACCGCGGGTTGGCCCCACATGAGATATGGGATCGTCACTAGTGATTGGGTATCACACGATGGGTTGGCCCCATCATTCGATCATTGTGACTACGGTCACGGTGCTTGGGTAGCACATTGTGTCTTTGGGACACCAAAGTGTTTTGGTAACACATTGTGACTATACGTCACCGGTGGTTTGGCACCACCAGTGGTTTTGGTACCACACGGGGGTAGAAAAAGGAGATACGGATGGTTAGGATCGGGTTGCATTAATTATGTTGCTATGTATGATGTGTGTTAGCATGTTGTTTCATCGGGAGCGGGATTTATGCATCGAGTCACTCGACTCACCCTCTCCTTTGACATTTCAGTGACTCGTGAGACGCGGACATGGAGCCGGGATGGACTCGGGTGCTCATGCCATGCTTAATAAAGTTTTACTCCAACTCTATCATTTGGGTACTTTAGTTTAATTACTTTCATTTAGGTTTTAACTGGATTTGTAAAAGGCCTTTAAATTATGTTCTATGATGGGTAAGCTTTAATTAGATTCTCAACCCGCTTAACAAATAACTTGGCATGAAATTTTACTAAAACTTGGAAAGACAACGCTTTCAAAATTATATCGAAATGTGTTTCAAACTATACCATCGGGTATCTCGCTATGTTTTGCTACACAATAAACTCAAATGATTTCCGAATCAAACTTGATTTTCTACTAAGTCTAAAATGTGTCAAAATGGCACTAAGAAACTATTGGAAGTGCTAAATGAAATCAACTCGTTTTAACTATATACTTGGATAGGTTTTCAAAATCTAATCAAACAAGCCTACTCAAACTTTCCTCAAATTCACTATGTTTTCACCCCACTTCTAAACGAAAAAAATCTGGTCACTCAAAGACGTTTTTCCCCGTAACATGCCAGATTCGGGCGTAGTGTCTTGTCCGAGTTTGGGGTGTTACATAGAATTACTGAAATACCTCTGTAGGGTAGGATTACCGTAATACCCTTGTAAGGGTAAAATGACCGTTTTGCCCCTCGAGGGTAATTGACTCACTTGAGGTACGATTGGACTGATTTGAAGGTAATTGATTGTTGTGACTGTGTATGTATGATTGTTTATGGGCATAACATTTCGCATACATGACATAATGCATGGCGTTGGGACATTGATACGGAGGAAGTTCTGATAGGGTCGCACGGGTCGCATGACGTTTGTGGATCCAATATTGATTTGTTAAGGTCGCAAAGGATCGCATGAGACGACTGTGGACCGATGGACGACTTTAAGCCGTGTAATCTGATTATGGCTCTATGCCAACCTAAATATGACTCTGTGCCATCTTGATTCTGGCTTTGTGCCAATCGTATTTACCCGTTGCTATGTGCCTAACATATATACCTATGACTTTGTGTCGATCATATTTACCCGTGGTTGTGTGCCGGTTATATTACCGTAGCTGATGGCTATGTGCCGATCTTATTACAGTTATCGATGGCTATGTGCCAATTATGAGACCGTTATTGAAGGCTTAAAGTCGCATAAATACTAGCAGCTAGGTTGCATTATTGGAGAGATTGGCTGGGTGGGTCGACGTGGTCCCTACATGGAGAGATGGTTGGTACGGGTGGAGAGTTGGCTGGACAGGGTTGGGGTACATGCATGTTTTGCATTGATATGATTTAGGCTTAGGCCCGCATCATACGAATAGGGCTTAGGCCCAGATTGTTACCGAATAGGGCTTAGGCCCAAATTGTTACCGAATGGGGCTTAGGCCCAGACTGTTACCGTAATAGGGGATTACACACTGAGTTCTTGTAACTCACCCTGTCTTTTAACTGTGCAGGTAATCCCTAGCCTTAGTGGATTTGGAGCTGCGAGGGACTCAGAGGCGGCCACACGACTGACATGCTTTAAAACTGAACTTAGTGACTCTATTTTTATTTTATTATAATTATTGGGTTAAAAATTTTTGTAATAAGGCCATTGGGATTTTCTTTTAACTTTTATTTGGTGTGCCTTTTAATTAAAACTACTAGTCTATTAAACACGAGTTTTTAAAACAACACTACGTTTCCGCTACATTTTCGGAATGCTTTCGCGACTTAATCTTTTTCGTAAATCGATTACTCTCAAAATTAGCTTCCAAAATAAAAAAGATATTTTGGGAATAAAATTTATAATTTTTCAATGTACCACGTTTTAAATAAACTAACGTAACCGGGATTTTACTTAAGCTTTTAAACAAGAAGAGTTTTCAATGAAAACATGGTTTTCGAAAAACACTTCAATGTGACACGCCAGGTTCGGGCCTAACTTCTAGGCCGGGCTTGGGGTGTTACACTTAATGATCCTTTCTTGAGATTTTTCCTTCTCATGGCCATTTTTGTCCAACTTATTATATAATGGTCTAATTGCTAAATAAGGACTTTTAATAATTTTTGTGATTCTATTTTGAGACCCAAATCTTCTAGAAACCTATATTTTCTCATCTTTACAATTTAGTCCTAATGGACAATTTACTCACTCATTAATAAAATTTCTTCATGAAGTTTTCACACAAGTATGCAACCACCTCATAAGCCTTATAAAAATCGTTAAACACACAATTCTACTTCGGATTGTGGTCTCGCACCACTATTCCGACTAGGCCCTAAATTGGGCTGTTACACTAACACATAACCAAAGTGACCAAAGTTCCTATACATGCCATACACTAAAATACCAAAGTTCAAAAGTACCAAGTGATAGTAGGATAGTGTTGCGTAGTCTCCGACGATCCCCGAATTCGAGCTACCTTGATTTCACTATAAAACACGGAAAATTAAACAAAGTAAGCTATAAAGCTTAGTAAGCTCGTATGAAATAAACTCAATCTTAAAACAATTATACAAATAATTAATTTGAACATAACAACATGTAATTCATTTAACTAACAAACCTTTCACATTTTTTATCATAATCTTATGTATGAACTTCATAACTTCTTCGATTTAAGCTTATACGGTTCATGTACATACCTGTACCATCTCATATCAACCTCTTACTCAACCACGTCTTTCATTTACCCGTTGAACCATTTGGAATACTATCGGATACATGGGAAACTCGAACCCGAAGTGCCACATATATAGCCAAAGCTATCTCAATCACATATCACATATATGCTCACTCTCGAGCTATCAACGAGCCTGCTCACACAAGCTGTGGGTCAAGACGTAGATACACGGTGCTACTCACATAAGCTGTCAAGTAACCGCAACACATGCGGGTATACTCAGCCACCGGTAAGACGTATAGGACCAGCACCCGTATCACATAATCAAATAAATCCCCTAATGACATGTCACTAGTATCCAAATCTATTCCTAAGGTTCAACCAGGAATTTCAATGCCGAATCTTCGTCAAATCATTGTCGAACATGTCCGTAGTCACGTATTCACAGTTCATACAATATCAAAACATTTAAAACATAATTATAACAATGCTTATTACATACGAACTTACCTCGAATGTAATAACGATGAAACAGGTCGATTAGTCAATAACTTTGTTTTTCCCCCGATCTAAGTCCGTATTTCGCTTTTCTTGATAATTAAGCTTGCATGTGGCCAAACCCTAAAATAGACAACAATGGTTTCTTCTTCTTCAATATTCGGTTGAAGATAAGAGAAAAATGAAAGCTTTTTCTTTTGTTTTACTTATTTTGTCTTAATTATTAACTAATTTACTTTATTAACCTTTTAATTAATAAACAAAAATCACTTTAATAATACCCATATTTGTCCACTAACTAATATAATGGTATAATTACAACATAAGGACCTCTAATTTAAGATTCCATAGCTATTAGATACCTTTAGTTAATAGAACTCCACTTTTAAACTTTACGCGATTTAGTCCTTTTTATCAAATTGACTAATCAAACGATAAAATTTTTAAACGAAACCTTCACACAATCATCCAATCATGTTGTAGACATTAAAAAAATAAAAAAATAAATACTTTGACTTCAATTTTGTGGTCCCAAAACCACTGTTTCGATTTGACTAAAAATGGACTGTTACAATAGGTCTCTTGATCATTCTTTCCATGAAATTCTAGAATTGAGAACTTTGATTTAGCTAAAAAATGTTGCCCACATTCATTTTGATATCAGATTTTTGGACATTTTAGGTGTTCTTTGTGTTCTTATGAACTGATTTCCAGCAATAGCCTTAAAACAGTTCTTTTACATAGAAAGTTTTCGATAAAAAATATTTTTCAATGGGTAAAAGTTTTTCAAACAATATGAAATTTTACATATTGATTATTGGAACTATTTTAGAATATTAAAAAATATTTCTCATAAAAAAGTGATCGAAAAAGTGAAAAACAGAAAAATAAAGAAACATTAAAAAATATTCTATGGGTTAATTTTGTGCCAAAATTTTTCAGATCAGATCTACATTATTTTAGTAGGCTCCAGTTCAAATTTCATTATTTTTGGAAATTGGGAACATCTCGAACAAAGTTTGTCAAGTTGCTATGCAATTTTTCGGGTTTTAGGGATTTCCATTGACTCTTAGCCTTAGATTTTCATTTTTTTTATTGTTCCTTTACACATTCTTAGCCTTAGCTTGAAAATTGACATCTTGAACAAACTTTATAATCCCCTTCCACACTCGTCCGCACTCATTTTTATCATTTGATATCAGATTTTTGGACATTTTAGGTGTTCTTTGTGTTCTTATGAACTGATTTCCAGCAAATAGCCTTAAAACAGTTCTTTTACCTAGAAAGTTTTCGATAAAAAATATTTTTCAATGGGTAAAAGTTTTTCAAACAATATGAAATTTTACATATTGATTATTGGCACTATTTTAGAATATTAAAAAATATTTCTCATAAAAAAGTGATCGAAAAAGTGAAAAATAGAAAAATAAAGAAACATTAAAAAATATTCTATGGGTTGAATTTTCTACCAAAATTTTTCAGATCAGATCTACATTATTTTAGTAGGCTCCAGTTTAAATTTCATGATTTTTGGAAATTGGGAACATCTTGAACAAAGTTTGTCAAGTTGCTATGCAATTTTTTGGGTTTTAGGGATTTTCATTGACTCTTAGCCTTAGATTTTCATTTTTTTATTGTCCCTTTACACATTCTAACATTTTATTGTTTCTTGTGTTAGTAGGTTAAAGCATGCTGCACATTCCTTCCCTCGTGCAACATAATTCTTTGGTGTCTAGCCGATTTTGGACTCCTAGTGCTACTAGGTTTACTTTGCTAGTTTGATTCTAATACATTCTGATTAATTGATATAAACACTTTTAAAAGACTCACAAGATTAATTTTTACCTCATTGAGAATTTTATTTTTATCTCTGATTGCATAACAGTGATGTTTGCTTAATTTTTCTTTTCTTGAGTGTTGTGTTCTTTTCAGACTTTCATAATGATTTGCAATACTATGATCAGAAAGTTGCAAAAGGATCCACAGGTTTGAGATGCTCAATATCAATAATGGGATACTATTCTAGACAAGATCAAAAAAAATTTGGAACGTCTAAGTACCAAAATTAAGCATTGGAATTGTAATTGGGGAGATAAGGTTGACCAATCTCGTCTTCATGCAAGTAATGTTAGATATGCACCTCACACAAATGATGAGACTTTTGTCAATAATGATCATGGAAAGCTTTATTTGGCTAAACCAAATTTCTCAATTCCACAATTTTGTGGAAAGAATGATCCTGAAGCATATTGTGAGTGGGAATAAAAAAAATGAACTTATGTTCTATCACTATAAATGCTCGGGAGAGGAAAAAGTCTCATTGGTGACCCTTGAATTTTTGGATTACGCATTGAGGCAGATTCAAATTGGAATTAATTGTCAAAGAAACTATGAAAGAGAAATTGAAACATGGACGAGTTAAAGCAAGTGATGCCAAAGTGTTTCATTCCTTCTCATTACTGCAGAGAGCTCAAAACGAAACGTCGACGTCATGTTCAAGTTAACCGATCAGTTGATGAGTACTTCAAGAAGAGATGGCCAAATGAAAGGAGGAGTATAACTGATCTCTCACCTATTGTGAAATATTATTGGTGTGGTTCAAAAGATCATGAAGGTTTCCGATGTCTAATTAAATATCCAACTAGAGAAGAAAGTAAGTATGACTTTCTACCTTTTGTTGGATCTTACTCTGGTGGAAAAGAGATTTGTGATGACGAACTTTGTGAATCGAAAAAACATGATAGTGAGAATTTTGTCCTCAAATCTATGGAGTTAGATGAGATAGAAACGTCATGTTCTCCTTGTAACACCCCAAATCTTGGGCCTAGAAGAAATAGGTTTTGAACAAGGGAACAGTTGGGAGACTGCACATAAATATTTAGTTGTGCAAGAAAGTGACATAAATTAATGTCTGCTTCAGTGGTTAAGTGATTTAGGAGTGTTTGGGAGTGTTTGAGAAGCCTCGGTTCAAGTCTTGGCTTTTGCAAAATTTTTAGTTTTGCTCTTAAATGAATCTGGACACTAGCATATAGTCCTTATAAATAATATTGCTTATTTTATGACAAAAAGATCTTGCGATCTAGTGGCAAGGTGGCGTGTTGTGTAACTGTGAGGTCTGAGGTTCAAGTCCTGGGTTGCACAATGGAGTATTTATTTGTGTTTGTGCCGAATTTGGTCTTTAGGCACTCAGATAACCGATTTTGGGGGTTTTTGGGTTGTTTTCTCTCTGTCTGCTTCGATTTCGGTCAGCATTCTTTTCACCTTTTGCTTTTGGTACTGAATTTTGGCTAAGACTTCGAGTACCTCTCGGGTTTGTTCGTTTTCTTTCTCTGCTCTTTCCTTTAATTCCTTTTTTTTTGTTTGGCCGAATAGCTCTTTGGTTCTCTCCTCTGCCGAATCCTCTTTTCTCTTCCCCTCCTCTCTTTGTTGTTTCTTTTCTCTCCTCTACTTTCCAAAACCTTGACCGAATAGTGTTGAGTAGGTTCGTGTTGCATTTTTCTTCTGATTTGCTCTTCTTCCTCTACCCCTTTTTGGTCAACTGTTTGTCGAATATTTCTTTTCTCTCCCTCTTCATCTCTTCAATTTTGTTTTCGGCTTAACAACTACTCTCTGACGGTTTGAATTCCTCGAGGAGTGAAAGAGTTTCAGGTGAGATTAAAGTCGTTGAAACCTTCCTCTCATCGCTCGATCAAAGGTAAGTATGTAGGCTAGCATTCTAAAGTGTAGGCTGAATGGTTTCTGCGATTCTGTAAGTTATCATGTGTGGATTTAAACCACATGAATAAACAATCCTGTTTATTAAAATCCCTTTGTAATACAGATATCCGTCAAAGAGATTGTAGTCAACCTTCGTCAATGGTATAAGTGGGCTAAGCCACATTTGTCAATCGAGGCAAGTGTTAATTTTAGTTTTAGTTAAGGGTGTAAAAGAAGGGGATTAACCTTATTGTTCAGCGACTAATGGAAAGCCGTGTATGAATGTAGGTTTTGGTGCTCGTGGATCTTGGTGCGTTTTCACAAGCAGGTGTGTAAACACCCCACTGTAACTGTAGAACGACAAAAGCCAAAAATACGACGTTTGAGACCGCACGAGCGTGAGATCGCTCGTGTGGTAAGCCAATCCCACGAATCATGGGCGACAGACTGTAGAGGCCCCCATGAGCATGTTCATGGGCTTTGGCCGTAATGGGCCACATTGGGCCGAAAGGGGCCATGTAGGCTCAATGGGCTCGCGGGCCCTACATGGATGAAATCCACGATTTGTGACAAATATTGGACTGGGCTATGTGGGTCTCATAGCCGTGGCAAAATCTGGGTTGAACGGGCCGCACGAGCGTGTGGGTCCACTTGGGCTGAGTAATGGGCCTTGGGCCCATTTACACTGTTATGACCGAAATACCCTCATAGGGTAAAATGACTGAAATACCCCTATAGGGTAAAATGACTGAAATACCCCCATAGGGTAAAACGACCGAAATACCCCCATAGGGTAAAATGATAGTTATACCCCTAGAAGATGAAATGACAGTTATGGCCTTATGTATGACTGATTTGCTCTATGATATGTATGACTATGATTGAGCATGACATTTGCATACATGTATGATATTATGTCACGACATAGTGCATGGGGATGGGTTGTTATATTTGGAGGAAGTGTATTGTATTGATAAGGTCGCACGGGTCGCCCAAGACGACTGTGGACCTAATGATGGCTATATTCCGTTTATTTTACTGGAAGCTTTGCTGTAATACTGCTTAGTGCCGCAACCGGTGCTAATCTTGGTGTGTCTGGCTGGGTGGGTCGATTTTATCCCCACATCGTGTGTTTGGTGGGACGAAGTGGTGTGTAGAGGCTGGATTGGGTAGGATTTCTAACTACATATCTGCACTGATTAATGATACTTTTTATTACTGCATCGATTAATGATATTACATATTGTTCACTGCATGAAAGATATCTGTTACTGTTATGGGCCAAGGCCTCACTGATACAATTACTAAAATTGGGCAAAGGCCCTACTAATTACTAGCATTGTGATGGGCTCAAGCCCAATCATTTACTGTTATAGGAAAGGGCTTAGGCCCACACTGAACTAGACTGTTATTGTAACGGGCTCAGGCCCAAACTACATTTATCTACTATTTAATTGACTATTTGCTTGTTAGGGGATTACACACTGAGTTTTCATAAACTCACCCCTCTGTTTAACTGTACAGGTAATCCCCAGTCGTAGGTGGGTCGGTGCTGCGATGGACTCGATATGGCCACACAACTGCATCAGCTATTGTTTTTAGCTTTTGATTTATAAATAACTGAATTTGGGTATTTTTATGTAGTAAGGCCTCTTTAAAGTTATAAACTTTAAATTGGGGTTTTTATTTATTTAGTTTGATATAAACTGCTAGTTGTAGAAAAAGATGAGTTTTCAAAAGGTAACTGTTTTCAAAGACACCACGTTTTCGCAACATTTCCTAAAAAAGAAAACTTCCGCAATAAATGAGATTTTGAAAATTAGTAACGTTTTAAAAGTGATTAGCTTTTAATGCTGCACGCTTTGGAAATGAACAACTCGTTTTGGAATCACCATTTAATAACAAAATTATTAATTGATTTTTAGGATTTCAACGACAACAAGTTTTATGCTAAACACTTCAATGTGGCACCGCCAGATTCGGCCATAACGTCTAGGTCGGGTTTGGGGTGTTACATTTAATGGTATTAGAGCCTAGTTGTAAAACTCGTCTGTGGAATGGGTTTTTAAACTTTTAATTTCTAAAAGTTGCTTTTAAATAATTTGAAGTGTTTTGGAAGGATTTTCTAATTGTGTGGCACACCGAGTCTCCATGCCGATCCTGTAAGTTCTCTCTGAAAACTGTACTTTGATTTTGACTGAAACTTCCATAGGTAAGAGTACTGAGACTACTGTAGGTAGTACTGCAAACTCTTTAGTAGGGTATACTGAAAGTATAGTAAACCAGTAGACACAGATAGACACTGTGTTGTGCGAAAACAAACTCTAAATTACAGCTTTTCATAAGACATCTGTTAATAAACAACTAGAACTGTAAACCGATCTGCATAAAATTGTTAATTCAGATAAAACGCGAATAGACAATAAGCACAAGAGGTACACACGGATGAGGTACAAGAGGCCATGGTAGAGGTCGTAGAGGTGCTCGAGTTGGGTCCTCGTCATTTGGCCATATACCTAATTTGGAACTAGAGTGCAGCGGAAGCGTAGTGGTGGAGTCTGTGTTATGCGACTGATCTGATAATTGGAAATTTCGAGGACGATATTTCTTTAAGGAGGGGTGAATTGTAACGCCCCGAATTTTGGGCCTAGAAGAAATAGGTTTTGAACAAGGGAACAGTTGGGAGACTGCACATAAATATTTAGTTGTTCAAGAAAGTGACATAAATGAATGTCTGCTTCAGTGGTTAAGTGATTTAGGAGTGTTTGGGAGTGTTTGAGAAGCCTCGATTCAAGTGTTGGCTTTTGCAGAATTTTTAGTTTTGCTCTTAAATGAATCTGGACACTGGCATATAGGCCTTATAAATAATAGTGCTTGTTTTATGACAAAAAGAGCTTGTGGTCTAGTGGCAAGGTGGCGTGTTGTGTAACTGTGAGGTCTGAGGTTCAAGTCCTGGGTTGCGCAATGGAGTATTTATTTTGCTGCTTGAGCTGTGTAGGTAGTGGAGTTGGACTGAAACACAGCTAAGGGGAGTTTGAATAGAAGTGGAATGGAGTTGTTGGGGGAGTCGAGGAGAAATTGGTGGAGTAATTCAAGGAGGGATAAGGGGAGAGATACGAGGAGAAAATCAAGGAGTTTGATGGAGAGGAAGTGTTTGTGCCAAATTTGGTCTCTAGGCACTCAGATAACCGATTTTAGGGGTTTTTGGGTTGTTTTCTCTCTGTCTTCTTCGGTTTCGGCAAGCATTCTTTTCACCTTTTTCTTTTGGTGCCAAATTTTGGCTAAGACTTCGAGTACCTCTCGGGTTTGTTCGTTTTCTTTTTCTACACTTTCCTTTAATTTTTTTTGTTTGGCCGAATAGCTCTTTGGTTCTCTCCTCTGCCGAATCCTCTTTTCTCTTCCCCTCCTCTCTTTGTTGTTTCTTTTCTCTCCTCTACTTTCCAAAACCTTGACCGAATAGTGTTGAGTAGGTTCGTGTTGCATTTTTCTTCTGATTTGCTCTTCTTCCTCTACCCCTTTTTGGTCAACTGTTTGTCGAATATTTCTTTTCTCTCCCTCTTCATCTCTTCAATTTTTTTTTCGGCTTAACAACTACTCTCTGACGGTTTGAATTCCTCGAGGAGTGAAAGAATTTCAGGTGAGATTAAAGTCGTCGAAACCTTCATCTCATCACTCGATCAAAGGTAAGTATGTAGGCTAGCATTCTAAAGTGTAGGCTGAATGCTTTCTGCGTTTCTGTAAGTTATCATGTGTGGATTTAAACCACATGAATAAACAATCCTATTTATTAGAATCCCTTTGTAATGTAGATATCCGTCAAAGAGATTGTAGTCAACCTTCGTCAGTGGTATAAGTGGGCTAAGCCACATTTGTCAATCGAGGCAAGTGTTAATTTTAGTTTTAGTTAAAGGTGTAAAAGAAAGGGATTAACCTTATTGTTCAGCGACTAATGGAAAGCCGTGTATGAATGTAGGGTGGATCTATGTGCGTTTTCACAAGAAGGTGTGTAAACACCCCACTGTAACTGTAGTACGGCAAAAGTCGAAAAGCCAAAAATACGCTGTTTGAGACCACACGAGCGTGCGATCGCTCGTGTGGTAAGCCAAACCCACGAATCATGGGCGATAGACTGTAGAGGCCCCCATGAGCATGTTCATGGGCTTAGGCCGTAATGGGCCACGTTGGGCCGAAAGGGGCCGTGTGGGCCCAATAGGCTTGTGGGCCCCACACAGATGAAATCCACGATTTGTGGCAAATTCTAGACTGGGCTATGTGGGTCTCATAGCCGTGGCGAAATCTGGGCTAAACGGGCCGCACGAGCGTGTGGGCCCACTTGGGTCGAGTAATGCACCTTGGGCCCATTTACACTATTATGAGCGAAATACCCCCATAGGGTAAAATGACTGAAATACCCCCATAGGGTAAAATGACCAAAATACCTCTATAGGGTAAAACGAGTGAAATACCCCCTATAGGGTAAAACGACCAAAATACCCCCATAGGGTAAAACGACTGAAATACCCCCATAGGGTAAAACGACCGAAATACCCCCATAGGGTAAAATGACTGTTATACCCCTAGGAGAAGAAATGACAGTTATAACCTTATGTTATCTATGACTGATTTGCTCTATGATATGTATGACTATGATTGAGCATGACATTTGCATACACGTATGATATTATGTCACTACATAGTGCATGGGGATGGGTTGTTATATTTGGAGGAAGTGTATTGTACTAATAAGGTCACACGGGTCGGCCAAGACGACTGTGGACCTACTGATGGCTATATGTCGTTCATTTTACTGGCAGCTTTGCTGCAATACTATTTAGTGCCGCAACCGGTGCTAATCTTGGTGTGTCTGGCTGGGTGGGTCAATTTTATCCCCACATCGTGTGTTTGGTGGGACGGAGTGGTGTGTAGAGGCTAGATTGGGTAGGATTTCTGACTGTATATCTGCACTGATTAATGATACTGTACTATTATTGCATCCATTAATGATATTACATATTGTTCACTGCATGACTGATATCTGTTACTGTTATGGGCCAAGGCCCCACTAATACTATTACTAAAATTGAGCAAAGGCCCTACTGATTACTCGCATTGTGATGGACTCAAGCCCAATCGTTTACTGTTACAGGAAAGGGCTTAGGCCCACACTAAACTGGGCTGTTATTGTAACGGGCTCAGGCCCAAACTACATTTATCTACTGTTTAATTGACTGTTTGCTTGTTAGGGGATTACACACTGAGTTTTTGTAAACTCACCCCTCTATTTAACTATACAGGTAATCCCCAGTCGTAGGCGGGTCGGTGCTGCGAGGGACTCGATGATGGCCACACAACCGTATCAGCTATCGTTTTTAGCTTTTGATTTATAAGTAACTAAATTTGGGTATTTTTATGTAATAAGGCCTCTTTAAAGTTATAAACATTAAATTGGGGTTTTTATTTATTTAGTTTGATATAAACTGCTAGTTGTAGAAAAAGACGGGTTTTTAAAAGGTAACTATTTTCAAAGACACCACGTTTTCGCAACATTTCCTAAAAAAGAAAACTTTCGCAATAAATGAAATTTTAAAAATTAGTAACGTTTTAAAAGTGATTAGCTTTTAATGATGCACGCTTTGGAAATGAACAACCCGTTTTGGAATCACCGTTTAATAACAAAATGATTAATTAATTTTGAGGATTTCAACGACAACAAGTTTTACGCTAAACACTTCAATGTGGCACCGCCAGATTCAGCCATAACGTCTAGGTCGGGTTTGGGGTGTTACACTCCTACTGAGATGTATTGTACTAAATTGAATATTCATAATGCTTGTGAGGGGGATATCGAAAGTGAGGAAGAATCATGTGAAAAGAATGAGAGAAAAGAGACCTTTAGTGATAAAAGTTTACTTGATGGTTCAAATTTGATAAGTGAAAATCCATATGAAGTAACATTGTAGAGTTCTCAAGTGGAAAAACAAAAGAAAAAGCAATAAAATACCCATACAAAAGAAAATACCCATACAAAAGTGAAGAATGATAATGTTTTAACTAACTCTAACTCAAATTTGTGTAGTGGTATTTGTTTGTTACATGATTTCAAGGATCCATTGACGGACTCCCAATTATATTACTCTACCATCAATAGACAATTTTACTTGTGGGAAAGAGCTAAATATTTGAGGATGAATCTTCTTGAGGAATGGGGGAATGGTACGAGTCTCAAGGCCCAATTTTAGGCCCATGGATGTGATGGCTTACACTACCTCAAGGCCCAACAACAAGGTCAAAGGTCAAGCAAATCAAACAAAGATTTGATCAAAGCCAGTATTTGAGGATGAATCTTTTTGAGAAAACAAGGAATGATACTTGCATGGAATGGGTGAAATGTATTAAGTTCAATTCAACCAAGTTGTCAAATTTTAAGCTAAAAATATTAGTCAACTTGCGACAAATTTTTAGATGGGATCCAGTCATTTTTGGATTAAAATCTCTTCATAGAATTCGAAGATTTATCTCTGAGCTTCAAAATGCACTTTGAATCACTTGATTTTGATTTTAAAAACTAAAGTTATGACCCTTTTTGTGAAGATTGCACGAGTAGAATTTTTGGACGAGATTATTACGAAAATTACGAGTTCTGGGCTTTTAATTCAAGTTTAAATCATATTGGGTTCGAGTTTTAGGCTTAATTTTTATTATATATGATCCCAATATTTTATTTATCAACTTTTTTTTTATTTTATTACTTTTTATTCCAATTTTTTTATAATTATTTTTATTTTAAGTTATTTAGGAGTTTTATGTCAATAAGAAAGTTTAGTTTAAAACTACTTCTTACAGGTTGATTAGAGTTCTAGTATAATTAAGGGTTTTATTTAGATTTATTTAGATAGCCTATATAAAGGCTTTTACATTTTACGCAAAGGGACCAATTGATTATTATTTAACTTCTCTTTTGAGTTAATAATTTGACTTTGAGTTTTTATTTTCAAGAATTTTTCTTGAGTTTTCTTTTAGAAGAGTTTTAACAATCTTTTCAGATTGTGGGGATCATCTTCAAACTTTTTCTTGCCAAGTTTCTTTCTTGGAGGGGAAATTAGAGCCGCTTGAAGGGGGTTATGAATTCTTCTTGTTTCCAAGGCTCCTTGGGACTTCTACATGCCACGTTCTATCTTTTTCATTATCTTTTTTATTATTCTATTTTATTTATCTTCATTATTTATTTTAATTATTTATTTTAATTGTTTCTTTTTTTTATCTGACTTGGATTCTTTTTCAATTCAGGTTGTGTCAAAATCCAAGTTTCTTTCCGAACGTCTAGAGCCATAAGTCAAATCCGCGACTTGGACAAACTTTACGATCATTTTCCGCTATCACCATAACTCAAAAGGAGATTTTGAAATTGTTTTACGAAAAACCCTATTTAATAAATATACAACGATTTTGAATGCATGCATCCAAAATGATATAGGTAATAAGGAGTGAGTTATCATAATCCTAACCATATCCAATAAAGTATGATTACGCCTTTCTGCAATATCATTTTTTGAGGTGTGTCTGGTATGGTATAATGTGCACATATGCCACAACTTTTGAAGAATTTAGCAAATGGACCTGGACATTGTCCTGGTTTAGTAAATTTTTCGTAAAATTCACCACCTCAATCAGATCTTACTATTTTCACTTTTCTATCTAATTGTCTTTTAACCTCATTAATGTATATCTTAAGGGAATTGAAACAGTCCAGTTTAGACCTTAGTCGGAATAGTGGTTTCAGGATCACAAATCCGAGTCTAAAAAATATTTTAATATTATTTTTTGTGCCTACAGTATGTGATTAAGCATGTGTGAAATTTTTGTGAATTAATTTTCTTGTTTGTGTGCTTAATTTGATAAAAGGACTAAATCGCGTAAATGGTAAAAGTTGCATGTTATTTGTTAACGTGCTAAATTGTTATGGCTTTATTTAAATGGAGTCCTTATGTTGCAATTTAGCCATCAAATTATAGGATGGACGGTTAAAGGCCATTGATATATGGTTTTGTAATGTTTTAATAAAGGGTAAGATAGTAAAATAGGTATTAATATGTTTATAATAAAACAAATATGAAAAATGATGAGATTATGCTCATCTTTGTGCCGAATTTGAAGAAAAAGAAAAGAAAAGAAACCAAGCTAGGTTTCGGCTCTTGTTCATTTTGATTCAAGGTTAGTTTTTGTTCGGTTTTTGATAATTTCTACGTTTTTGTAATCGTTGCTTCGAGTAGTACAAAACCTATGCCTTAATTTTGGAATTTGATGAAGAATTTGAAATGTGCCATTGATGAATGCTTGAGCTTTGTGATGTTAGTTGATGAAATATGAAATATATGTGTTAGATTAACATGTTTTGTCTTTGGATTTTTGGTGAATTTGAGTAATTTGGATTAAATTGTGAAAATAATATTTTGAGGGACTAAAATGTGAAATAAATTAAATGTATGGACTTGTATGAAGCATATGAAAATTCGGCTAAGCATGGGAACAAGCAAATTATGTGTATTTTGTGATTTTATGAAATAGGGACTTAAATGTCAAAATATGAAAATGTGAGGACTAATTTGTAAAATGCCCTAAATGTGTGTTTTTGGATTGAATTGAATGATTTGGTGAATAAACGAGTTAAATTTGAATATGTATAGATCAAGAACCAAAGAAAATTGATTTAGATCGAGGAAAGTCGAAAGTGATCGAGTAGTCGAATCCGTTCGCTTATTCCGAATACGAGGTAAGTCTATATACAAATAAATGTATTTGAGATGATTTATTCATGTTCATTTAATATTGAAATGTGATGAATGGCTTTGGAAGATATACATGTGAAATCCGAGAGAGTATCGACAAAGTAGCAAGGTCCGAACAGTCCCGTACGAACCTTAGGAATAGATAGGATTAATATGTCATGACATAGGGATTCCGATATGTGATATCATGTAAGACCACGTCTGGGACGTTGGCATTGATTTGAGATTTACGTGTAAGACCATGTTTGGGACATTGGCATCGTATTTGATTCGTGTAAGACCCTGTCTGGGACAGTGGCATCGATATTGGATTACATGTAAGACCACCTTTGGGACGTTGGCGTTGTACGATTATTCTGTGTATTCCGAGTATCTTATTTGATCCTTAATAGTTCAACGGGCAATTCCAATAAATGAAAGCCTATGTGAAATGTATGACCATTTCAGGTACGTTTGAAGTATATGCTACTATTGAGTATAAAAGGTAAGTATATGTGTATGTGCACAAGTGAGATATGTGCATAGACTTGTTAAGACAAAATGTGATATATGTATGAATGTGATTTGAATAAAAGAGATAGTTGGAGATATGATTGTTGGTAAATAATGGCTAAACAAATGAGCCAAGGAAGAATTAAGAATATGCCATTGAGATGTTAATGATCTTGTATTTGATATAATTATGAATGTTCCTATGTTAAGTTTATTGTATATGGCTTACTAAGCTTTTGAAAGCTTACTTTGTGTGTGTTTGCTTCGTTTTATAGATCGTTAAAGCTACGGAAGGCTCGGGGATCGTCGAGGTTCATCACCACAATATCAACTCTATTTTGGTACCTTTTGAAAGTGTAAATATTTAAGTATGGCATGTATAGTCTAGTTGAAATGGTTGATGTTTTGAGTTGTATAAAAATAGCCATGTGATATGGCTAGATAATGAACATGATGTGAATGAGTAGTTATGTTATATGATGCATAGATTGGTATGTTTGGTGACTAATGGTTGGACTAATGAGATAGTCAAATTTATGGTAAGTTTTATGATGCAAAGCTAGTATAATATTGATGATAGAGTATCATAATGAATTGGTAAGTCATGGATGAGTTGTGCTTGGAAAATGCTTGTGATAGATTTGAGCTTAATGGTATATATGTTGGTGTGTTAAATATGTTCTTGAATGGCTAGAAAAGATGGTCATTTTGATATGATTTGAATTGGTATAATGCTTGTAGGTATATCCCAATGTGTGGGTGGCAAATTGGCCTTGTAAATGGCCTATAATTGCCCACACGGTTGAGCACAGGGGCGTGTGGCTCGACTGTGTCCTTCGTGGTTGTAATTCAAAACAAGTCAGACACGATCACGGGCTAGACACACGGGCGTGTGACTGGCCGTGTGATGCAAGTCAGTGTCGACCACGAGTGAGGCACACGGGCGTGTCTCAGGCCGTGTGGACAAGTCAGTATGTATGCCCTGTTTTGGCACGGCTCAGACACATAGGCGTGTCTGAGGCCATGTGAGGAACACGGCCTGCCCACACGGGCGTGTGACCTCTGTAACTTTGAAAAATGTTTGAGTTATGGAAAAATTTTGTATGATCCTGGTTTAGTCCCGATCCTTTTCTAATGTATGTTTAAGGTCTCGTAGACCTCATTAAGGGATTATATGCTTGTATTCTGCTATTATTTGACGATGATATACTGTATGATACGAAATGTTTGTAAACGTTTCCGATTGTCCGGTAATGCCTCTTAACCCTAGACCGGCAATGGTTATGGGTTAGGGGTGTTACATTTGATTGGTATCAGAGATTTTAGGACTAACGTAGCGTGTGAGTGTCTAGCTATACATGCCATATATAAAAACTGTGATAGTGTGATGAATCCTGAAGTATAAAATCTATTTTTTGTATAGTAATGGATCCCGCTGTAGCTAATGATGTTGAAAGTAATGCACCTGCTCCCGCTCAAGGGACACAACAGTTATCTCGATTCGAGACCAAGCTACTAGCGGTCGGGAAGGAGAGGCTAAACAAGCCTTCTTCCAAATGATGAATGAGTGGTTCGCTCAATACGTTAGAACAAATCTGGCTGTTTCACAACCTCCGCCCCCACCCAATCCTCCTCAGACTTCTGTTATACCACCGGTTATGAACTTGAATCTGTTGAATAAGCCTCCGGTCAATAAAATCCGTAAATATGGGGCTGAAGAGTTCAGGCTTACCAATAAAGATGACGCTGAGAAAGCTGAGTTTTGGCTCGTGAATACAATTCAAGTGTTTAATGAAATGTCATTGACTCTTGATGAATGCATAAAATGTGTTGTTTCCCTGTTACGAGATGCAACTTATCAGTGGTGGAATACTTTGATTTCTGTTGTTCCAAAAGAACGAGTTACCTGGGATTTCTTTCAGTCTGAATTTCGGAAGAAATATATCAGTCAGAGATTTATAGATCAGAAACGAAAAGAATTTCTGGAATTGAAACAGGGCGCATGTTTGTCACTGAATATGAACGAGAATTCGTGAGATTAAGTCAATATGCTCAGGAATGTGTTTCGACTAAAGCCATAATGTGTAAGAGGTTTGTAGATGGCCTAAATGAAGATATCCGATTGCTAGTTAGAATTCTGGAAATAAAAGAGTTTGTTGCGCTTATTGATCGAGCATGTAAAGCTGAAGCACTCGGGAAAGATAAAAGAAAAGCTGAATCTGAAGCCAGAGATGTGAGAAAGAGATTATCAAGTAAATCATTTCAATCTGCATCAAAGAAATTCAGAGATGAATATAGTCGTTCAATGACTAATGTGGGACATTCGAACAGAGATCGAGCTAGATCGCAGTCGAACTCCAAAGCTCCAGCAACTTCGGTGGCTAGTGTGGGAAATGTCTGATCCGAGCGATCTGAATGTAAGACATCTGGGTAGTTGTAGATTGAATGACCGAGCCTATTTTAGATGTGGATTATTAGATCATTTCATCCGGGACTGTCCTGAATCAGTTGAACAAGAAATTGTAAAGAATCCGAAGTCAGATAATGTTTTAGCTAGGGGTAGACCTTCAAGAAACACAAGAACTGTCAGTGGTAGTCAGAGAACTATGAGAGATACAGTTGCAAGATCTGAAGCTACAGCGCCTGCCAGAGCGTATGCCATTCGAGCTCGTGAGGAAGCTTTGTCTCCAGATGTTATTATGGGTACATTTATTTTTTATGATACTTCTGTGATTGCATTGATAGATCCAGGGTCTATTCACTCGTATGTATGCATGAACTTAGTATCCAGTAAGACTTTGCCTGTAGAGTCTACTGAATTTGTTATTAGAGTATCGAACCCCTTAAGTAAAAGTGTCCTTGTTGACAAAGTATGCAAGAACTGTCCGTTGATGTTTTGAGATATCTGTTTTTCGGCTGATCTGATGCTATTACCTTTTGATGAGTTTGATATAATTTTGGGTATGGATTGGTTAACATTGCATGATGCTATTGTGAACTGCAAACGAAAGACCATTAATTTGAGATGTCAGACTGATGGAATAGTTTGGATTGAATCTAATGATTTGAATGGATTACCGGCTGTGATATCAGTGGTGAAAGCTCAGAGTTATGTGAAAAAGGGTTACGAAGCTTATTTTGCTTATATGATTGATTCGAAAGCGACTGAAAAGAAAGTTGAATCAGTGCCAGTTGTTTGTGAATTCCTTGACGTGTTCCCTGAAGAATTACCGGGATTACCTCCGATACGAGAAGTGGAGTTTGGTATTGATTTGGTGCCGGGTACAACTCCTATCTCGATAGCTCCGTATAGAATGGTCCCAACAGAATTGAAAGAGTTGAAATCACAGTTGCAAGAGTTGACCGATAGAGGATTTGCACGACCAAGTTTCTCACCTTGGGGTGCTCCCGTTCTGTTTGTAAAAAAGAAAGATGGTACGATGAGAATGTGCATTGACTACCGTCAGTTGAATAAAGTGACAATAAAAAACAAATATCCTCTGCCTAGAATAGATGATTTGTTTGATCAGTTGAAGGGAGCATCTGTGTTTTCAAAGATAGATCTGAGATCGGGGTATTATCAGTTGCGAGTAAAAGATTCATACATTCCAAAAACTGCTTTCAAAACGAGGTACAGGCATTATGAGTTTTTAGTTATGCCTTTCGGACTAACGAATGCTCCTGCAGTTTTTATGGATCTAATGAACAGAATTTTCAGACCGTATTTGGATCGATTTGTTGTTGTATTCATTGATGACATTTTGATTTATTCACGTGATGAAATTGAACATGCCGAACATCTGAGAATTGTGCTACAAACTCTGCGAGATAAGCAATTGTATGCTAAGTTCATTAAATGTGAGTTCTGGTTGTGTGAAGTTGGTTTTCTAGGACATATTGTGTCAGCATCTGGTATACGAGTTGATCCGAGCAAAATTTCAGCTATTTTGGAATAGAAGCCTCCGAAAAATGTGTCTGAAGTTCACAGTTTTTTGGGACTTGCTGGTTATTATCGATGATTTGTAAAAGGCTTTTCGATGATTGCAACACCATTGACGAGATTGCTTCAGAAAGATGTGAAGTTTGAATGGTCCGGTAAATGTCAGAAAAGCTTTGATCAGTTGAAAGCCCTTTTGACCGAAGCTCTAGTGCTAGTACAGCCAGAATCGGGTAAAGAGTTCGTGATTTATAGTGATGCTTCGTTGAATGGTCTGGGATGTTTTTTGATGCAGGAAGGAAAAGTTATAGCTTATGCCTTGAGACAATTAAAATCGCATGAAAAAAATTTTCCGACACACGATCTTGAGCTAGCTGCAATTGTATTTTCATTAAAGATCTGGCGCCATTATCTTTTCGGTGAAAAATGCCATGTGTTTTCGGATCATAAAAGTTTGAAATATTTGATGACTCAGAAAGATATGAATCTACGACAGAGAAGATGGTTAGAACTATTGAAAGACTACAAGCTTGTGATAGATTATCATCTGGGTAAAGCAAATGTTGTTGCTGATGCATTGAGTCGGAAATCACTGTTTGCATTGCGTGCGATGAATGCTCATTTGGACTTGTCTGATGATGGTTCAATTTTAGCTGAGTTGAAAGTGAAACCGTTGTTCTTACAGCAAATATGTGATGCTCAGAAAATTGATAATGAATTGTTAGCAAAACGAGCTCAGTGTGATTTGAACTCCGATTCTAAATTTCGAGTTGATGTTGACAGTTATTTGAGATTTCGAGATCGGATTTGTGTTCCGAGGAATCCACAGTTGATTCAGTCGATATTGGAAGAAGTATATAATAGCTGCTTATCTGTTCACCCGAGAAGTACAAAGATGTATCATGATTTGAAAAAACTTTATTGGTGGCCTGGAATGAAACGAGACATCTCTGACTTTGTTTCGAAATGTTTAGTCTGTCAGCAAGTTAAAGCTGAACATCAAGTGCCATCTGGTTTGTTACAACCGGTAATGATTCCGAGTGGAAATGGGATAGAGTGACGATGGATTTTGTTTCAGGTTTGCCATTGACTCCGAGAAAGAAAGATGCAATTTGGGTCGTAGTTGACAGATTGACGAAATCAGCTCATTTTATTCCAGTGAGAACGAATTATTCGCTTGATAAGTTAGTTGAGTTGTATATTTCCTGTAACAGCCTGATTTCGAGGCTATTCAGAATAGTGGTTCGGAACCACTAATTCGAGGTTAGATAAAATTACTTTTTTTTGATATTTTATGAGCTAGAGCATGTTTATATGTATGCATGAAAATTTTGGTGCCTTAATTCTAGCGATTTCTTGCTTAATCGCGAAAAAGGACTAAATCGCATAAAGTTCAAAAGTTCTATTTTATAAGCTAAAGGTACCTAATAGCCATAGAATTTTAATTTGAGGTCTTTAAAGGGCAATTAGACCCTTAAGGAAAGGGTGGTCGGCCATAGGAGACAACAATTGACAAATTGGTCAAAGTTGGTAAAAGTTGGTGATAAAATTAACTTGTATTAATAAAATATAGAAAGAAAAGATATCATCTTTTCTCTCCATCTTCCTCCACCAAAAATAGCAAGCAAAATAGGGGATTTGAAAGCTCAAAATTTTATCAAACTCTTCTCCATTCAAGTAAGTGACTTTAATGGTTTTTCTTGATGATAGTTGTACTTTTAGAACCCCTAGAGCTTAAGCTTTCTAAAAAGGGGACTAATTTGCAATATGGTGAAAAGTTTAGAGTTTTGTCATGAGAGCTTTCATTGTTATTTGCTGCATTTTATGGAAGAAAATGTGTCTTAGTTGTTAGATGAACAACTTTATTGAAAGGTGTTGCCATGAAAACACCTAAATGAACCTTTTTGTAAAGGCTGTAAAGTTTGTAGTAAATGTGTGAAATGTTGGGTTTTAATGATAGCCATAAGAGAAATAAATGTTCACCTAAGCTTGTTAAAGGTAGAAATTTGATTAGAATTGATTTCTGAGCCTAGGGGTAAAATGGTCATTTTGCCAAAGTGTAAGGGCAAAATAGTAATTTTGCCAAAGCATGGTTATTAAAATGCTCTTATTAATGTGATGATTGAAACGAGCTAATTTTCTATTATAGAGCAAGAAGAACCAAGAATCAACCTTGATCGGGGCAAGAATAAAGTCTTAGACTAGATCGACGATCTAGCTTATTTTGAAATCGAGGTAAGTTTGTATGTGACAAATTCAACATTTATGCTCGTATTGTTTGTGAATGGTTGACATTATATTGATGTACGATATTCTAAGAAATTGAAATGTTGAAGTCCCGGTTGGACTATAATGAATGTGAGTATATTATTATCGAGACATGAGATAGATAAGGTCCCGTGTAAGACCATGTCGGGAACATGGCTTTGGCGCCAAATTGAAATTCTGTATAAGACCATATCTGGGATATGGCTTCGGTATTGAATATGAGAATCGTATAAGACCATATCTGGGATATGGCATCGATACTTGAGGTAAGGTTCTGTATAAGACCATATCCGGGATATGGCATTGGTAGTCAAAAGTAATCCCATATAAGACCGCATCCGGGATGTGGCATTGGCTTCGTGTGTATGCTAATGGTTATGAATAAGCATCCTTGAGCATCCCTAGTAATTTATTGGGATAAATAGATCAGCTTAGAAATAGAAACGAAAACTTTATTAAAGCTATGTGATTGAGTTAACACAGGTACCCCTGAGTAATTCACGAAGAATATTTACGATATGTGGCAAGGTATGAGCTAAATAAGGGAAATTATGAGTAAGTATGGCAAGGAGCCTATAACCTTGTGCGTGGTTAATTAAAGCCATGGATGGGTTTTATCGTGAGCTTATTATTGTCATTTATTTTCATGCAAACTTACTAAGCTTTATGCTTACCCCTTTCATTGCCCTTTTCCTTGTAGTAATGCCAAGATAGCTCGAGAAATCGCAGACGTCGGAGTTGGAGATCACACTATCAACCACTATTTGGTATAGCCAAACTAGATTCATTTTGAGTATGGCATGTATAGGACTTGGTCTTTTTGTTATGTCATATTTGCAAGTCAAATGTGTTGGCTATTATAGTTGTTCAGTCTATTTTGTAAGAGGTCATGGGATGTTGGCCTATACTTAATATATTCATATATTCAATGATGATGGATTTCATGAAGTGTATGTTTTTATGGATGTCTTGATTCTTTTGAGTTCTTAGAGGTATCATATAGTCACCTTAAATATTGAATTGATTTGGTATGAGTGTGATTTCTTGCTAGGGTGGAAAATGGTTTGGTAGATAGCCATATAATTGTCCATACGGGTAGACACACGGGCGTGTGTCTAGGCCGTGTGTGACACACGGTCAGCCCCATTGGCGTGGTGCTCGGCCGTGTATCCCCTTGCATGCTAGAGTTGCAAGTTAGTATGCTCAGTAGTAAACACACGGGCAGAGACACGGTCGTGTGTCTCAGCTGTGTGGGAGGCACGGCCATGGACATGGGCGTGTGCCCAGGCCGTGTGAAGTTTTCACCTAGAAATTGGAATTTAATTCGACACACGGCCTAAGGACACGGGCGTGTGCCTTGGCCGTGTGACCTTAGTGAGGAGATGATGTCACAAATAGAATACCAAGGTTTTGGCACACGAGCGTGTCGAGGCCGTGTGAAGGACACGGACCAGGGACACGGGCGTGTGTCCAGCCGTGTGTATTAAGTCAGTTTCAACCACGGGTGAGGAGCACGGGCATGTCTCAGGGGCACACGGGTGTGTCCCTTGAGCAACACGAGCGTGGGGCCCCTATTTTGATGAAAAAAATTTTATGTCTTCTTAAAGTTTCCTAAGTTCTCGGATTAGTTTCGAACAATCCTCTATGTATGTTTCGGGCCCCGTGGGCCCATATAAGGAGCAAATATTGTTTGTAAATGAAAAAATTTTAAGTTGGGACGAAATTTTATAGTCCAAAGTTATAAGTTTAAGCAAGTTAAGTTAGGTAATGCCTCGTATCCGGTTTCGGCTTCGAACACGGGTAAGGGGTGCTACATTTCCGATATTGTGAGATTGCACGGGGTGCCACTATCTATTATGTCTTACAGAGATCCAAGGTTTACTTCGCGATTTTAGAAGAAACTGCAAGAGGCTTTAGGTATGAAATTGCACTTTAGTACTACTTTTCACCCACAGACGGATGGTCAATCCAAGTGAATTATTCAAATTCTCGAGGATATGTTGAGATGTTGTATTCTTGAGTTTGATGGTACATTGGAACAATATTTTCCATTGATTGAATTTGCGTACAATAATAGTTTTCAGTTGAGAATCAAAATGGCACCTTATGAAGCTTTGTACGGGCGCAAATGTCGAACACCTTTGTATTGGACTGAGCTAAGTGAAAATAAAATACACAGGGTTGATTTGATAAAAGAAACAGAGAAGAAAGTAAAAGTGATTCGTGATAGTCTGAAAGCCGCCTCAGATCGTCAGAAATCTTATGCAGACTTGAAACGAAAAGATATTGAGTTTGAGATTGGTGATAAAGTGTTCTTGAAAGTGTCTCCGTGGAAAAAAATACTCCGATTTGGACGTAAAGGCAAATTGAGTTCGAGGTTCAACGAGCCCTATGAGATCATCGAACGAATTGGGCCTGTTGCATACAGATTGTTGTTGCCACCGGAACTAGAAAAGATTCATAATGTGTTTCACGTGTCAATGCTTCGACGATACAGATCTGATCCCTCGCATGTAATTTCTCCGTCTGAGATTGAGGTCCGATCCAATATGACTTATGAAGAAGAACCGATCCAGATTTTAGATCGTGAGGTGAAAGAATTAAGAAATAAGAAAGTCTCGTTAATAAAGGTACTGTGGCATCGAAACGGAGTGGAAGAGGCTACGTGGGAGCCTAAAGATACTATAAGACAACAATATCCGAATCTATTTAACGGTAAGATTTTCGAGGACGAAAATCCCTAATGGGGGAGAATTGTAATAGTCCGGTTTAGACCCTAGTCAGAATAGTGGTTTTGGGACCACAAATCCGAGTCTAAAAAATATTTTAATATTATTTTTCGTGCCTACAGTATGTGATTAAGCATGTGTGAAATTTCCGTGATTTAATTTTGTTGTTTGTGTGCTTAATTTGATAAAAGGACTAAACCGCGTAAATGGTAAAAGTTGCATGTTATTTGTTAACGTGCTAAATTGTTATTGCTTTATTTAAATGGAGTCCTTATGTTGTAATTTAGCCATCAAATTATGGGATGGACGGTTAAAGGCCATTGGTATAGGGTTTTGTAATGTTTTAATAAAGGGTAAGATAGTAAAATAGGTATTAATATGTTTATAATAAAACAAATATGAAAAATGATGAGATTATGCTCATCTTTGTGCCAAATTTGAAGAAAAATAAAAGAAAAGAAACCAAGCTAGGTTTCGGCTCTTGTTCATTTTGATTCAAGGTTAATTTTTGTTCGGTTTTTGACAATTTCTACGTTTTTGTAATCGTTGCTTCGAGTACTACAAAACCCATGCCTTAATTTTGGAATTTGATGAAGAATTTGAAATGTGTCATTGATGAATGCTTGAGCTTTGTGATGTTAGTTGATGAAATATGAAATATATGTGTTAGATTAACATGTTTTGTCTTTGGATTTTTGGTGAATTTGAGTAATTTGGATTAAATTGTAAAAATAATATTTTGAGGGACTAAAATGTGAAATAAATTAAATGTATGGACTTGTATGAAGCATATGAAAATTCGGCTAAGCATGGGTACAGGCAAATTATGTGTATTTTGTGATTTTGTGAAATAGGGACTTAAATGTCAAAATGTGAAAATGTGAGGACTAATTTTTAAAATGCCCTAAATGTGTGTTTTTGGATTGAATTGAATGATTTGGTGAATAAATGATTTAAATTTGAATATGTATAGATCAAGAACCAAAGAAAACGGATTTAGATCGAGGAAAGTCGAAAGTGTTCGAGTAGTTGAATCCGTTCGTTTATTACGAATAAGAGGTAAGTCTATATACAAATAAATGTATTTGAGATGATTTATTCATGTTCATTAAATATTGAAATGTGATGAATGGCTTTGGAAGATATACATGTGAAATCCGAGAAAGTATCGACAAAGTAGCAAGGTACGAAAAGTCCCGTATAAACCTTTGGAATAGATAGGATTAATATGTCATGAAATAGGGATTCCGATATGTGATATCATGTAAGACCACGTCTAGGGCGTTGGCATTGATTTTAGATTTACGTGTAAGACCATGTTTGGGACATTGGCATCGTATTTGATTCGTGTATGACCCTGTCTGGGACAGTGGCATCGATATTGGATTACATGTAAGACCATGTCTGGGACGTTGGCGTTGTACGGTTATTCTGTGTATTCCAAGTATCCTATTTGATTCCGAATGGTTCAACGGGCAATTCCGATAAATGAAAGACTATGTGAAATGTATGACCGTTTCAGGTACGTTTGAAGTATATGCTACAATTGAGTATAAAAGGTAAGTATATATGTATGTGCACAAGTGAGATATGTACATAGACTTGTTAAGACAAAATGTGATGTATGTATAAATGTGATTTGAATAAAAGAGATAGTTGGAGATATGATTGTTGCTAAGTAATGGCTAAACAAATGAGCCAAGGAAGAATTAAGAATATGCCATTGAGATGTTAATGATCTTGTATTTGATATAATTATTAATGTTCCTATGTTAAGTTTATTGTATATGGCTTACTAATCTTTTGAAAGCTTACTTTGTGTGTGTTTGCTTTGTTTTATAGATCGTTAAAACTACGGAAGGCTCGGGGATCATCGAGGATCATCACCACACTATCAACTCTATTTTGGTACCTTTTGAAAGTGTAAATATTTAAGTATGGCATGTATAGTCTAGTTGAAATGGTTGATGTTTTGAGTTGTATAAAAATAGCCATGTGATATGGCTAGATAATGAACATGATGTGAATGAGTAGTTATGTTATATGATGCATAGATTGGTATGTTTGGTGACTAATGGTTGGACTAATGAGATAGTCAAATTTATGGTAAGTTTTATGATGCAAAGCTAGTATAATATTGATGATAGAGTATCATAATGAATTGGTAAGTCATGGATGAGTTGTGCTTGGAAAATGCTTGTGATAGATTTGAGCTTAATGGTATATATGTTGGTGTGTTAAATATGTTCTTGAATGGCTAGAAAAGATGGTCATTTTGATATGATTTGAATTGGTATAATGCTTGTAGGTATATCCCAATGTGTGGGTGGCAAATTGGCCTTGTAAATGGCCTATAATTGCCCACACGGTTGAGCACACGGGCGTGTGGCTCGACCGTGTCCTTCATGGTTGTAATTCAAAACAAGTCAGACTCGACCACGGGCTAGACACACGGGTGTTTGACTGGCCGTGTGGTGCAAGTCAGTGTCGACCACGGGTGAGGCACACGGGCGTGTCTCAGGCCGTGTGGACAAGTCAGTATGTATGCCCTGTTTTGGCATGGCTCGGACACATGGGCGTGTCTGAGGCCGTGTGAGGCACACGGCCTGCCCGCACGGGCATGTGACCTCTGTAACTTTGAAATATGTTTGATTTTTGGAAAAATTTTGTATGATCCCGGTTTAGTCCCGATCCTTTTCTAATGTATGTTTAAGGTCTCGTAGACCTCATTAAGGGATTATATGCTTGTATTCTGCTATGATTTGACGTTGATATACTTTATGATACGAAATGTTTGTACAAGTTTCTGATTGTCCGGTAATGCCTCTTAACCCTAGACTGGCGATGGTTACGGGTTAGAGATGTTACAGGAATTTACTAATTGAGATTTTTCATCAAGAAAATAGATATAACAATACCATAAACAATCATCAATAAAGATGATAAAATACTTTTCACCTATAAAAGATGGGACATAAAAAAATTTCACATATATCAGTGTGTAGTATCTCAAAAGGTTGGGTACTTCTTGTGGAGTCTGTCTTAGTCTGTTTGGTTTTCTTTCCTTTAACACAATCCACACATACACCAAGATCAATAAAAACTAGATTCGATAGAATCTCATTCTTCATTTATCTTTTTAAGCATTTTTTAGATACACGATCCAAACGTTTATTCCACAAGTAAGAAAAATTTTCATTCAGCATACCACGCTTAATTGCAACATTGATATGATCAATAAGTAAGGATTCTGAAAATACATTATTAAGTTTCAGTTTATATAAACCATCAATAAGGTTTCTTGAACCTAAAACAATATTGTTCTTAAATAAACTGAAACAACTATGCCCAAACTTAACATTAAAGCAAAAAAAAAAATCAAGTTTTGATATAGATAAAAGGTTCCTAGAAACTGAAGGTGCAGAAAAAGTTTGAAATAGTATCCAAGACCTAACGATATGTCTCTATGCCTTCAATCGGAGCCTTCATAAGGTTTCTCATATATAGGAAATATTGAGTTGAGTTTGTGATTTGGATTAAAAGGAATCCTTGCATCATGTTGGATACATACGTAGTAGCACCAGAATCAAACCAATATTATTAGGAACTTCAGTTAAGTTTGATTCAAAACATACAAAAACATAAAATTTATCTTTCTTTTCGAACCAAGCTTTACATTTTTGGCAATCTTTTTTATAGTGTCCTACTTTGTTATAGAAGTGACACTTATCTGCCATTCATTCCTTTTTCTCACCATTAGAAACATTGATAGGTGAGTTTTTCTTCTTTTTAAACAACTTGCTTTTTGCCATTAGTCTTTTACCGGCTCCTTGACCCACAAGGTTGATGGAATTATTTTCTTAACTCTTTAATCTTGCTTCCTCTTGAATGATCTTACTAGCCAATTCATTAGCATCTCACCTATCTTTTATAGTGTTTTAGTTAATTTGAAATGACCTATAATTTGAAGGTAGTAAGTTCAATATGAACTTCACTAAAAAGGAATTATTCACCATCATCCCCAAGGTCTTTAGCCTTGCAACAATATTAGTCATCTTGGTGATATATTCTTACATTCCCCTTAGTCCATTATACTTCATGATCGTGAATTGTGTCGTTAAGAAACATAAAATATTCTTTCATACTTTTAGTTTATCGAATTGAGATCTTAATGTTGTTGGCAATAGTTATTCACAAAAACATAAGGCTCAACCTATTTGATCGTTGCCATTGTATATGGTATAACATCTCTTCCTCACTGCTTGAATCAATAATAACAGTGGGTTTATCTTCTAATTGTGCCAAGTCAAGATCCAAACACCTAAATGAAACTTGACTTGTTCACTCCATTCAGAGAAGTTTAACCTATTAAATAAAGTAACAGATGAAGCTTGCGAATGAAGAGAAATAGCTACAAAATAATATATAAAAACAAAGCAATACATAAATGCTCAAATATTGAATTTAGATATGCAAACAATTCATGTATATCCTAGTTCTCATTTGTGTAGATACTATAATATATTTACCATAAATAAATGTTAATAACTTTAATAGACAAATAAATCATTTTCATCAATTATACAAGTTGTCTTTGGACATTAAAATAGATATCGAATAAAAATGTAAATTTTCATTATTATAATTTTTAACTTTAAAAAGCAAAAACTTTAACGCCTATAAAATACACTGGGCAGTTTCAATATATTATAATTTTCTGATGATATGCATCGTATAATAATTATGAAACAATAATATATACTTTTTGCAGTTTCAATAAGTAAATGAACAAGAATATATGTGATTTGCAAAATCCTGATTCCATCCATTAAAAGAATTACAAAACAAAATAATTAAACTTCAATTCATTCCTATTTTAATCTAACAAACAAGAAATTAACGTAAAAATAAAGTAATCTCATCAAATAAACAACAAATATTAATAACTAACTTTCAACGGCTTCATGCTTATACGACATTAACAATGAAAGAAGGAAAAAGGTTCACTTTGCGTATGGAAACAAACTTCTTGAAATCCTTAAATTCATGACTATATTACCTTCGATTGGAACCAACCATGAGAACTTTGCATATTCAGCAATTAGGATAATAAAATTATTTTGATTAATGAAACATCATATATTTTTTAACCAATCTTTTAGATTTAAATATTATGTAAAATTGTATAAACAATTATTTTAGAATTTTTAGAATAATATTATTTTTATAAGTTTAAGAAATATCTGACGTGGAATTGGAGTTGGCCATTAAACGTAACCAAGAACATGAAGAACACTCGATAAATTGATTTCTCTCTCTTGACTTTTCTCTTAATTACACAAATCCTAAGCGATGGCGGCTCTAATTTTTTTAATTTGTATTTTGTTAGGTAGAAGAATGATCAATTTATAATGATCAACTTTTAATCCGTCCATCAAATAACCGAATGTATAAATAGAATTTAATTTCTATTCAAAGTAAAACTCTTATCCGCTTAAATTGAATAAATTTGACTTAATTGAGTCCACCTAATTAAGCTAAAATCTTACCATCAATACATGCTTTTCTCTTCTCTACCATTTACGGTAAAAACACAGGTTCAAAGCTTGATTTGCCTTTGAATTATTCAAAAATTAATTAACATTTACTTTTTATTTTAGCAATCCTATAATCATAGAAATACGTAGTAATATTGAAATAATGATTAAAAATATAAAATTATTTAATTTTAATACGTTAGAAAAAGTAAAAATAATAATAAGTTTTATTTATTAAATAATAATCTAGATCAACCTTGAAATATCTTATAACAAATTTGATTTAATTTAATAATAAAAGGATCTACTTATACAAATATAAAATTACAATTTTACATTTTTTCATAACCTTTTATAGGAATAATATAAGTTTTATTTATTAAATAATAATCTAGATCAATCTTGAAATATCTCATATCAAATTTGATTTAATTTAATAATAAAAGGATCTACTTATACAAATATAAAATTACAATTTTACATTTTTTCATAACCTTTTATAGGAATAATATTTTAACCACTATACTATTGAGTTTATCTATATATGTCATATCTATTTCGTTCAAGAATGAAAATTAATTATTATAAATGTTTAGATGAAACTTTGTCAATTGGATTATGGATAAGAGTTAGATGTGGTCGTCAAGATTAGGTCAAGAGTATGCTGTCATCGAGAACACAAAAGATTGGCAAAGATTGAAGAAATACAAGCACAAAACTCTCTTCTTCAAGAACTGAGTGCGATACTTTAAGCCACAAAATTCACAATGTCAGTTGCAAGTGCAATTGGTATTAGTTTTTATGCAGCAACAAGTTCAACCTCCACCATCATATGTTAACTTTTACCGATATTTTGTTAATGATATACATTTAATTTTTCTTTGTTACTAATTAATTGTTAAACTATGTTTATATTTTTGCTTACATGAATTTTGTACTGTGTGAATTGTTGAAAATCAATATCTTTTTCTTGCTTAAATGTGTATGTGAAAAGATTTTAGGAATTGAAAAAATATGATAACAAAAATAGCAATAAAATTATTTCTACGGTCATATAGCAACGTTTCAAGGAGGAATGTTGTTAAATGCAAACAAATTAGCGGCATTTTAGGCACATAAACACTGCTATAATATAACCCTTTAGTGACATTTAGCAAACAAAATGTCGCAAAATATGGGCAATTAGCGGCAGCTTCCCCCCAAGCGCTACTAAATGATAAAAGATACCGGAAGTATTTTATGCTGATTTCGTAGTGCTCGGCTAGAAAAACATCACTAAAAATTATATACAATGTTACTTGTGAAACACTGCTAAATACGTATAAAACATCACTAATTTAGCAACGCTTCTTGACATAAACGTCGTGAGTTTTGCTGATTTTTCACAGCGTTTTTCGTTATGTCATCATCTATTTTGCGGCATTTAGAAATGTCGCTAAAGGGGAAAAGAATGCCACTATAAATAGTGGCAAGCAACAACATGGTACCAGAAGTGCAACTGATCCAGACAACATTAATCAAAGCTAGCGGTTGAAAGAGGATATATTCATGGAGAAAATGCAACAATTAAGGAAAGAAATGTAAAAGTATAAGAAATCAGAATCATTTGGCTAACTAAGAAATAATAAAAAAATGCCACTATAAACAGAATTTCTTGTAGTGGCAAGCAACAACATGGTACCAGAAGTGCAACTAATCTTGACAACATTAATCAAAGCTAGCGATTGAATAAGGATATATTCATGGATAAAATGCAACAGTTAAGGAAAGAAATGTAAAAGTATAAGAAATCGAAATCAATTGGCTAACTAAGAAAATATAAAAAAAAAATGCAACTATAAACAAAATTTCTCGTAGTGGCAAGCAACAACATAGTACTAGAAGTGCAGTTGATCCTGACAACATTAATCAAAGCTAACAGTTGAATGAGGATATATTCATGGAGAAAATGCAACAATTAAGGAAATAAATGTAAAAGTATAACAAATCAACATCATTCGGCTAACCAATAAAATATACTAAGAAGCCTTTAGCTGTTGAGATATTTCGCCACCAAGTTCCCCCAAAATTCAAGTTCTCCAAAATGCTCTATGATGGACATGGAGACCTCCAAGATCATTTGGCCTATGATACCAATCATATAAGTAGTTTGGGTGCTTCAAACAAAGTATAGTGTAGAGCACTTCTGAAACACCCTTTACCTGACCCAATCGTCGGGTCCAGGTACCAAGGGTTACAATTAATCCGAGTTACTTAACAACAATTCTAACTTGATTTATTTACAACTTAAATAATCACCAAAATTTATTCATTTTTATCACATAACTTTTTCTCTAATTTCATTAATTATCATCAGGTTTCGAAATATAACTACAAATAAACTTTCTGCAATTACTAAGGTTCTTATAATCAATTTTCCTTATTGAGCATGTATAAGTATATATATACATATTAGCAACTTGGAATTTAAAATTATAATAAAAGTTCACTTATTTGCACCCCGAGGTGTAGCCTCTAAGGGTCCCCCTCTGTATGCATGATACAGCTATGACACCATTCACGTGAGCTTGGCGGTGTCTAGCTTGGTCCCTCCACACGATCCTCAAGTGTAACAGTCCGGTTTATAACCTAGTCAGAACAGTGGTTTCGGGACCATAAATACGAGTTCCTATAATATTTTAATATTATATTCTGTACCGTTGATATGTGGTTTAGCATGTGTTAAATTTTCGTAAGTTAATTTGTCTGTTCGTGTGTTTAATTTGCAAAAGGATGAAATTGCTTTGAATGTGAAAGTTGCTTGCTATTTGATAAAGTATTAATTTGATGTGGCTTTGTAAAAGTGAGGGCCTTATGTGGCAATTTGGCCAAAAATATTAGATAGTGGACGGCAATGTGTAAACACATTATGTTTATATATGATTATTTTATATGTTTTGTTAAATACACATGTATTTTATAATTATATTAATAAGTTATAATAAAACAAACATGTTAGTGGATTTCATTCATCCACACACCACCGAATAAGCAAAGAAAGAAAAAGAAAATTCTAAGCAAAGGTTCGGCCATAGTTTTGGTTTAATTCAAGGTTAGTTTTTGATCCGTTTTTGATAATTTCTACGTTTTTGCAATCGTTGCTTTGAGAGCTATCAAGCCCATGTTTTAATTTGATGAATTGATGATGTTTGTGTGAGATGCCATTGATGATATGTCAAGCTTTTTGATGATTTTTGGTGTTAAATGAAAGATATGAGCTAGATGAACATACTTTGTTCTTGAATTTTTGATGAATTTAGCTAAATAGGGCTAAATTGAGAAAATGGTAAATTAAGGGACTAAATTGCAAATTTGATGAAAAATGTGGCCTTATATGTGATGTATATGTATTCGTCCAAGCATGTATATGTGTGGATTTTGTGAATTTGATGTTTTGTAAAAAATGGACTAGATTGATAAAATGTACAAATGTGAGGGCTAAATTGTAAATAGCCCTAAATGTCTGTCCTTGAATTGAATTGAATGAATTAGTGAATAAAAGGATTAATTCTGAATATGTTTGGATCAAGAACCGAGGAAAACAGATTTAGATTACGGAAAAGCGAAAGTAAACGAGTAGCCGTTTTCATTCCGATAAACCGAATCCAAGGTAAGTCATACTGCAAATAAATGTAATTATATTGAATTGAGCTTATTTACATGATTATAAATGATAATGAATGTTTATGAGATGCTATGTATAAGAATTTCGGAATAAGATCGATTTAGAGATAAGTTTGAGAAATTCCATATGGAATTAGGAATACAAAGGTGCATCAATATCTGAATACGAGTAAGACTCTGTCTGGGACAGTGGCATCGATATCTGAATATGAGTAAGACCTTGTCTGGGATAGTGGCATCGATATCTAAATACGAGTAAGACTCTGTCTGGGATAGTGGTATCGATATCTGAATACAAGTAAGACCCTGTCTGGGACAGTGGCATCGATATCTGAATACGAGTAACACCTAGTCTGGGACGGTTGCATCAATATCTGAATACGAGTAAGACCCTGTCTGGGACAGTGGCATCAACATTCGACTACATATAAGACCATATCTGGGACGTTGGCATTGTACAATTATTCTGAGTTTTCGAGTATCTTATTAGATTCTGAACTATTTAATGAGTAAATTCGAGCTATGAACAATTACGTGAATGTATATTCATTTCAGATACGTTTGGTATGTATACTAAGTGTGTGTGTAAAAGGTAAGTACTTATATGACTTTGATTTGAAGAAAAGTATGATTGAATATGAGAATGAGAATAGATGCAAGAATGATTAAGAAAGAGTCGTATATATATATATATGATTCTTGTATGGATGAATGTGGCAATGGTGTCCATGTATATGAACCAAAGCAATATATGATAGTTTGTTAAGTAAATGTTATGTGCCAATGTATCTATTTACAATATATACATTTTATGTTAAGTTTACTTGTATATGACTTACTAAGCTCTTTGAATGCTTACTCTGTGTGTGTGTTTTCTCTATTCTGTAGGTCGTCAAAGCTACTGAAAGGCTCGGGACCATCATGGATCATCATCACACTACTAAACTTATTTTGGTACACTTTGAAAATGTATAAAGCTAGATATGGCATGTATAGGCTAGTATTTTGGTATAAGTTGTTATGTGATCTTAGCCATGTGATTTGGCTATTTATGAGTTGAGACTTGCTTAAATGAATGTGATATATGTATAGTTTTGGTAAGGTTTAATGACCATGAAATAGTCAAGTTTTGGTTGGTTAAATGATGAAGAAATGCTTTAGTTATGTATGTGTTTTGTCTTGAATGTTGGTATGAATGAGTTAGTTATTAAATGCATAAATTGAATGAACAAATTGGAATGTTTTTGGTTGCTATTTGTTTATGATATGTCTTGGTTTGTAATGTTTGTAGGTGTAACCCTTATGGGTGGCATTTTGGCCTTGTAAATGGCCTATAATGTCACACGGTTGTGGCACACGGGCGTGCCTAAAGATCGTGGGTGAATTGGCAAAATGTGGTTTAGTAGCACACGGCCTCGACACGGGGGTGTCAGCTAGCCGTGGTGTACAAGTCAGTAGCTAGCTAAGATTACACGGCCATGGCATACGGGCGTGCTTGGTGTCCATGGTAGAGAAGTCAGTATACAGTCTAGTAGTACACGGCCAGAGCACACGGGCGTGCTTTGAGGCCGTGGGAGTATAGTCAGTATATAGACACGGAAGGACACACGGGGGTGTCTAGAAGCCGTGGAGAGCACACGATTTCCTCACACGGGTGTGTCTCCCCTGTAGTTTAGAAAAGTTTTTAAATTTCTGAGAACTTCTGTATATGCTTCGTTTTAGTCTCGACTCGGGTTATAAGCATGCTTAAGGTCTCGATGACCTATTTAAGGGACAATATGTTCGAGAACTATAAATGTATGTATGAATTTTCTATAAATGCTTTCCGATCTGTCTGGTAACGCTCCTAACCCTGATCAGGTGACGGGCTAGAGATAGGGGTGTTACATTTGGTTGGTATCAGAGTTACGGTTTAGCCGATTCTCAGACTAACGTAGCGTGTCAGAGTCTAGCTATACATGCCATATATTTTTTGTGATTGTGTGATGAATCCTGACGTGTAAAAATGTGATTTTCGTATAGTAATGGATCCCGAAAGAGCTGTAGCTGACGACGTAAAAAGTAATGCGCCTACTCCCGCGTAAGGGACAATGCCCTCAGATCCGAGATCGGTTACGAGCGGTCAAGAGGGAGAAGCTAAACAAGCTTTCTTCCAGTTGATGAGTGAGTGGTTCACTCAATTTGTGAGAAATAACCCAACTATTTTGCAGCCTCCGCCCCCGGTTAACCTTCCTCAGACATCTGCTATGCTTTCGATTACGAATCTAAATCTGATGAACAAGCCTCCGATTGATGAAATTCGTAAGTATGAGGCCGAAAATTTTAGGGATACTAATGATAATAATACCGAGAAAGTCAATTCTGAAGCTCGTAATGAAAGAAAAAGATCGATGAGTAACTTTTCTCAACCTTTGACGAAGAAATATAGAGATGCAAGCAATAGATTAGATGTTTCAATCGGATATACGGATAGAGATCGTGTGAGACCAAATGTTGGTCTGAGAACTCAAGCTCCAATTGAATCAAATAATGGAAGTACTAAAAGCAACAAACCTGAGTGTGGAAAGTGTGGAAGACGACATGTGGGAAAATGTTGGGGCAAGTATAACAATAGAGTTTGTTATAAATGTGGATCACGAAATCACTTCTTTCGAGATTGCCCGAAGATGGCGAGTGTTGAAAATGTCAGATCCGAGCGACTTAAGTGTAAGCGTTGTGGTAAAAGACATTCAGGGAATTGTAGATTGAATAATCAAGCTTGCTTCAGATGTGGATCATTGGATCATTTTATTCGAGACCGCCTGAGTCCATTGAACAAGAGACTACTCAGATCCGAGATTAGACAACGCCCTAGAGAGAAATAGACCTTCCCGAAATACAAGAAATGTCAGTAATAGTCAGAGGTCTACGAGGGATACTGTTGTAAAATCTGAATTTAAAGAGCCAACTAGAGCGTATGCTACTCGAGCGTGTGTGGACATCTCATCTTCAGATATTATTATGGGTACGTTTACTCTTTATGATACTTTTGTGATTGTATTGATAAACCCTGGTTCTACTCATTCGTATATATATATGCATGAATTTAGTATTCAGTAAGACTGTGTCGGTAGAGTCTACTGAGTTTGTTATAAAGAATCGAACCCTTTAGGTAAAAGTGTCCTGATTGACAAAATATGCAAGAACTGTCCATTAATGTTTCGAGATATTTGTTTTCCTACTAATCTGATGCTATTACCATATGATGAGTTTGACATAAGTTTGGGTATGGACTGGTTGATACTACATGCTGTTGTTGTAAATTGTAAAAGAAAGACTATTGATTTGAGATGTCAAAATGATGAAACAGTTCGGATTGAGTTTAATGATTTGAATGGTTAGATGTGACTGAATCTATCTATCTGTTTGGAAACAAATTTTGAATGTACATGTGTGAATTGAGGAATAGTCTGGAAGAAGAATTCATTTTCTTGAAGACTTGATACTGAATTATATTTATAGGAATGATTCTATCTAGAAACGTTACGATAAATTAAAGTTAGTTTGATTGATGAAGTTTTCTTCTGTATGGAAATAATTTTGACCGGAATATCACTTTTGGTTTAATCTGAGGTTAATAAAGAAATTACAATCTTTATCCTTATGTTAATGAATGAAAGGTCTGAACTTGGTATAACAAGACATTTCTGACTTTGTTTCGAAATGCCTAATCGGGCAACAAGTGAAAGTCGAACATCAAGTTCCGTCTGGTTTCCTACAGCTAATTCTGATTCCTGAATGGAAAGGGATAGAGTGACAATGGATGTTGTTTCTGGTTTGCCTCAGACTCCGAGAAAGAAAAATGCAATTTGGGTCATAGTTGACCGACTGACGAAATCTGCCCATTTTATTCCGATAGAGATCCGAGATTTACATCGCGATTCTGGAAGAAATTGCAAGAAGCTTTAGGCACGAAACTGCATTTCAGTACAGTTTTTCATCCACAAATATATGGTCAGTCTGAACGAATTATTCAGATTCTTGAAGATATGTTGAGATGCTATATACTTGAGTTTAATGGTTCGTGGGAACAGTATCTGTTGTTGATCAAATTTGCGTACAATAATAGTTTTCGGTCGAGTATCAAAATGGCACCATATGAAGCTTTGTACGGACGAAAATGTCGAACACCTCTATATTGGACCGAACTCAGTGAAAATAAGCTTCACGGGGTTGATTTGATAAAAGACTCAGAACAAAAAGTGAAATTGATCCAAGGTTGTTTGCAAGCAGTATCTGATCGTCAGAAGACTTATGCAGACTTGAAACGTAAAGATATAGAATTTGAAATCAGCGACAAAGTATTTCTGAAAGTGTCTCCGTGGAAGAAAGTGATTCGATTGAGACGTAAAGGCAAATTAAGTCCGAGGTTCATCGGATCGTATGAGATCATTGAACGTGTTGGGCCTGTTGCATATAGATTAAGTTGCCCTTAGAGCTGGAAAAGATACACAACGTATTTCATGTTTCAATGCTTCGTAGATATCAATCTGGTCCGTCACATGTTATTGCTCCGTCTGAAATTGAAATCCGATCTGATATGACATATGAAGAGGAACCGATCCGTATCTTAGCTCGTGAAGTGAAAGAGTTGAGAAGCAAGAGAATTCCGTTAGTGAAGGTATTGTGGAATCGACACGGAATCGAAGAGGCTTCATGGGAGCCTGAAGATTCAGTGAGACAATAATATCTGACTCTGTTTAACGGTAAGATTTTCGGGGACGAAAATCCCTAAGGGGGGAGAATTGTAACAGTCCGATTTATACCCTAGTCAGAACAGTGGTTTCGAGACCACAAATACGAGTTCGTATGATATTTTACTATTATATTATCTGCAGTTGATATGTGGTTTAGCATGTGTTAAATTTCTGAAAGTTAATTTGTTTGTTCGTGTGTTTAATTTGCAAAAGGATGAAATTACTTTGAATGTGAAAGTTGCTTGCTATTTGATAAAGTATTAATTTGATGTGGCTTTGTAAAAGTGAGGGCCTTATGTGGCAATTTGGCCAAAAATATTAGATAGTGGACGGTAATGTGTAAACACATTATGTTTATATATGATTATTTTATATGTTTTGTTAAATACACATGTATTTTATAATTATATTAATAAGTTATAATAAAACAAACATGTTAGTGGATTTCATTCATCCACACACCACCGAATAAGCAAAGAAAGAAAAAGAAAATTCTAAGAAAAGGTTCGGCCATAGTTTTGGTTTAATTCAAGGTTAGTTTTTTATCCGTTTTTGATAATTTCTACGTTTTTACAATCGTTGCTTTGAGAGCTATCAAGCCCATGTTTTAATTTGATGAATTGATGATGTTTGTGTGAGATGCCATTGATGATATGTCAAGCTTTTTGATGATTTTTGGTGTTAAATGAAAGATATGAGCTAGATGAACATACTTTGTTCTTGAATTTTTGATGAATTTAGCTAAATAGGGCTAAATTGAGAAAATGGTAAATTAAGGGACTAAATTGCAAATTTGATGAAAAATGTGGCCTTATATGTGATGTATATGTATTCGGCCAAGCATGTATATGTGTGGATTTTGTGAATTTGATGTTTTGTGAAAAATGGACTAGATTGATAAAATGTACAAATGTAAGGGCTAAATTGTAAATAGCCCTAAATGTGTGTCCTTGGATTGAATTGAATGAATTAGTGAATAAAAGGATTAATTCTGAATATGTTTAGATCAAGAACCGAGGAAAACGGATTTAGATCGCGGGAAAGCGAAAGTAAACGAGTAGCCGTTTTCATTCCGATAAACCGAATCTGAGGTAAGTCATACTGCAAATAAATGTAATTATATTGAATTGAGCTTATTTACATGATTATAAATGATAATGAATGTTTATGAGATGCTATGTATAAGAATTCCGGAATAAGATCGATTTAGGGATAAGTTTGAGAAATTCCGTATGGAATTAGGAATACAAAGGTGCATCAATATCTGAATACGAGTAAGACTCTGTCGGGGACAGTGGCATTGATATCTGAATACGAGTAAGACCCTGTCTGGTACAGTGGCATCGATATCTGAATACGAGTAAGACCCTGTCTGGGATAGTGGCATCGATATCTGAATACGAGTAAGAACCTGTCTGGGACAGTGGCATTGATATTTGAATACGAGTAAGACCCTGTCTGGGACGGTGGCATCAATATCTGAATATGAGTAAGACCCTGTCTGGGACAGTGGCATCGACATCCGACTACATATAAGACCATATCTGGGACGTTGGCATTATACAATTATTCTGAGTTTTCAAGTATCTTATTAGATTCCGAACTATTTAATGAGTAAATTCGAGCTATGAACAATTACGTGAGTGTATATTCGTTTCAGATACGTTTGGTTTGTATACTAAGTGTGTGTGTAAAAGGTAAGTACTTATATGATTTTGATTTGAAGAAAAGTATGATTGAATATGAGAATGAGAATAGATGCAAGAATGATTAAGAACGAGTCGTGTATATATATATATATGATTCTTGTATGGATGAATGTGGCAATGGTGTCCATGTATATGAACCAAAGCAATATATGATAGTTTGTTAAGTAAATGTTATGTGCCAATGTATCTATTTACAATATATGCATTTTATGCTAAGTTTACTTGTATATGACTTACTAAGCTCTTTTAATGCTTACTCAGTGTGTGTGTTTTCTCTGCTCAGTAGGTCACCAAAGCTACTTTGAAAGGCTCGGGACCAAATCACGGATCGTCATCACACTACTAAACTTATTTTGGTACACTTTGAAAATGTATAAAGCTAGATATGGCATGTATAGGCTAGTATTTTGGTATAAGTTGTTATGTGATCTTAGCCATGTGATTTGGCTATTTATGAGTTGAGACTTGCTTAAATGAATGTGATATATGTATAGTTTTGGTAAGGTTTAATGCCCATGAAATAGTCAAGTTTTGGTTGGTTAAATGATGAAGAAATGCTTTAGTTATGAATGTGTTTTGTCTTGAACGTTGGTATGAATGAGTTAGTTATTAAATGCATAAATTGAATGGACAAATTGGAATGTTTTTGGTTGCTATTTGTTTATGATATGTCTTGGTTTGTAATGTTTGTAGGTGAAACCCTTATGGGTGGCATTTTGGCTTTGTAAATGGCCTATAATGTCACACGGTTATGGCATACAGGCGTGCCTAAAGACCGTGGGTGAATTGGCAAAATGTGGTTTAGTAGCGCACGGCCTCGACACGGGGGTGTCAGCTAGCCGTGGTGTACAAGTCAGTAGCTAGCTAAGATTACACGGCCATGGCATACGGGCGTGCTTGGTGTCCGTGGTGGAGAAGTCAATATACGGTCTAGTAGTACACGGCCAGAGCACACGGGCGTGCTTTGAGGCCGTGGGAGTATAGTCAGTATATAGACACGGAAGGACACACGGGGGTGTCTAGAAGCCGTGGAGAGCACACGGTTTCCTCACACGGGCGTGTCTCCCCTGTAGTTTAGAAAAGTTTTTAAATTTCTGAGAACTTCTGTATATGCTTCGTTTTAGTCTCGACTCGGGTTATAAGCATGCTTAAGGTCTCGATGACTTATTTAAGGGATAATATGTTCGAGAAATATAAATGTATGTATGAATTTTCTTTAAATGCTTTTCGATCTGTCTGGTAACGCTCTTAACCCTGATCTGGTGACGAACTCGAGATAGGGGTGTTACATTTGGTTGGTATCAGAGCTACGGTTTAGCCGATTCTCGAACTAACGCAGCGTGTCAGAGTCTAGCTATACATGCCATATATTTTTTGTGATTGTGTGATGAATCCTGACGTGTAAAAATGTGATTTTCGTATAGTAATGGATCTCGAAAGAGCCGTAGCTGACGACGTAGAAAGTAATGCGCCTACTCCCGCGCAAGGGACAGTGCCCTCAGATCCGAGATCGGTTACGAGCGGTCAAGAGGGAGAAGCTAAACAAGCTTTCTTCCAGTTGATGAATGAGTGGTTCACTCAATTTGTGAGAAATAACCCGACTATTTTGCAGCCTCTGCCCCCGGTTAACCTCCCTCAGACATCTGCTATGCTTTTGATTACGAATCTAAATTTGATGAACAAGCCTTCGGTTGATGAAATTCGTAAGTATGAGGCCGGAGAGTTTAGGGATACTAATGATGATAATACTGAGAAAGTCAATTCTGAAGCTCGTAATGAAAGAAAAAGATCGATGAGTAACTTTTCTCAACCTTTGACGAAGAAATATAGAGATGCAAGCAATAGATTAGATGTTTCAATCGGACATACGGATAGAGATCGTGTGAGACCAAATGTTGGTCTGAGAACTCAAGCTCCAATTGAATCAAATAATGGAAGTACTAAAAGCAACAAACCTGAGTGTGGAAAGTGTGGAAGATGACATGTAGGAAAATGTTGGGGCAAGTATAACAATAGAGTTTGTTATAAATGTGGATCACGAAATCACTTCATTCGAGACTGCCCGAAGATGGCGAGTGTTGAAAATGTCAAATCCGAGCGACTTAAGTGTAAGCGTTGTGGTAAAAGACATTCGGGGAATTGTAGATTGAATAATCAAGCTTGCTTCAGATGTGGATCGTTGGATCATTTTATTCGAGACCGCCTGCAGTCCATTGAACAAGAGACTACTCAGATCCGAGATTAGACAACGCCCTAGAGAGAAATAGACCTTCCTGAAATACAAGAAATGTCAGTAATAGTCAGAGGTCTACGAGGGATACTGTTGTAAAATCTGAATTTAAAGATCCAACAAGAGCGTATGCTACTCGAGCGTGTGTGGACATCTCATCTTCAGATATTATTATGGGTACGTTTACTCTTTATGATACTTTTTTGATTGTATTGATAAACCCTGAATCTACTCATTCGTATATATATGCATGAATTTAGTATTCAGATGAGACGCTTAGAGAGTCTCATCGAGTTTGTTATAAAGAATCGAATCCTTTAGGTAAAAGTGTCCTGATTGACAAAATATGCAAGAACTATCTATTAATGTTTCGAGATATTTATTTTCCTGGTAATCTGATGCTATTACCATATGATGAGTTTGACATAAGTTTGGGTATGGACTGGTTGATACTACATGCTGTCGTTGTAAATTGTATAAGAAAGACTATTGATTTGAGATGTCAAAATGATGAAACAGTTCAGATTGAGTTTAATGATTTGAATGGTTAGATGTGACTGAATCTATCCATCTGTTTGGAAACAAATTTTGAATGTACATGTGTGAATTGAGGAATAGTCTGGAAGAAGAATTCATTTTCTTGAAGACTTGATACTGAATTATATTTATAGGAATGATTCTATCTAGAAACGTTACGATAAATTAAAGTTAGTTTGATTGATGAAGTTTTCTTCTGTATGGAAATAATTTCGATCGGAATATCACTTTTGGTTTAGTCTGAGGTTAATAAAGAAATTACGATCTTTCTCCGTATGTTAATGAATGAAAGGTCTGAACTTGGTATAACAAGACATTTCTGACTTTGTTTCGAAATGCCTAATTGGGCAACAAGTGAAAGCCAAACATCAAGTTCCGTCTGGTTTGCTACAGCTAATTCTGATTCCTAAATGGAAAGGGATAGAGTGACAATGGATGTTGTTTCTGGTTTGCCTTAGACTCCGAGAAAGAAAAATGCAATTTGGGTCATAGTTGACCGACTGACAAAATCTGCCCATTTTATTCCGATAGAGATCCGAGATTTACATCGCGATTCTGGAAGAAATTGCAAGAAGCTTTAGGCACGAAACTGCATTTCAGTACAGTTTTTCATCCACAAATAGATGGTCAGTCTGAACGAATTATTCAGATTCTTGAAGATATGTTGAGATGTTGTATACTTGAGTTTAATGGTTCGTGGGAACAGTATCTGCCGTTGATCGAATTTGCATACAATAACAATTTTCGGTCGAGTATCAAAATGGCACCATATGAAGCTTTGTACGGACGAAAATGTCGAACACCTCTATATTGGACCGAACTCAGTGAAAATAAGCTTCACGGGGTTGATTTGATAAAAGACTCAGAACAAAAAGTGAAATTGATCCAAGGTTGTTTGAAAGCAGTATCTGATCGTCAGAAGTCTTATGCAGACTTGAAACGTAAAGATATAGAATTTGAAATCAGCGACAAAGTATTTCTGAAAGTGTCTCCATGGAAGAAAGTGATTCGATTTAGACGTAAAGGCAAATTAAGTCCGAGGTTCATCAGACCGTATGAGATCATTGAACGTGTTGGGCCTGTTGCATATAGATTAAAGTTGCCCTCAGAGCTGGAAAAGATACACAACGTATTTCATGTTTCAATGCTTCGTAGATATCAATCCGATCCGTCACATGTTATTGCTCCGTCTGAAATTGAAATCCGATCTGATATGACATATGAAGAGGAACTGATCCGTATCTTAGCTCGTGAAGTGAAAGAGTTGAGAAACAAGAGAATTCTGTTAGTGAAGGTATTGTGGAATCGACACGGAATTGAAGAGGCTTCATGGGAGCCTGAAGATTCAGTGAGACAACAATATCCGACTCTGTTTAACGGTAAGATTTTCGGGGACGAAAATCCCTAAGGGGGGAGAATTGTAACAGTTCGGTTTATACCCTAGTCAGAACAGTGGTTTCGGGACCACAAATACGAGTTCGTATGATATTTTAATATTATATTATGTGCAGTTGATATGTGGTTTAGCATGTGTTAAATTTCCGTAAGTTAATTTGTCTGTTCGTGTGTTTAATTTGCAAAAGGATGAAATTGCTTTGAATGTGAAAGTTTCTTGCTATTTGATAAAGTATTAATTTGATGTGGCTTTGTAAAAGTGAGGGCCTTATGTGGTAATTTGGCCAAAAATATTAGATAGTGGACGGCAATGTGTAAACATATTATGTTTATATATGATTATTTTATATGTTTTGTTAAATACACATGTATTTTATAATTATATTAATAAGTTATAATAAAACAAACATGTTAGTGGATTTCATTCATCCACACACCACCGAATAAGCAAAGAAAGAAAAAGAAAATTCTAAGCAAAGGTTCGGCCATAGTTTTGGTTTAATTCAAGGTTAGTTTTTGATCCGTTTTTGATAATTTCTACGTTTTTGCAATCGTTGCTTTGAGAGCTATCAAGCCCATGTTTTAATTTGATGAATTGATGATGTTTGTGTGAGATGCCATTGATGATATGTCAAGCTTTTTGATGATTTTTGGTGTTAAATGAAAGATATGAGCTAGATGAACATACTTTGTTCTTGAATTTTTGATGAATTTAGCTAAATAGGGCTAAATTGAGAAAATGGTAAATTAAGGGACTAAATTGCAAATTTGATGAAAAATGTGGCCTTATATGTGATGTATATGTATTCGGCCAAGCATGTATATGTGTGGATTTTGTGAATTTGATGTTTTGTGAAAAATGGACAAGATTGATAAAATGTACAAATGTGAGGGCTAAATTGTAAATAGCCCTAAATGTGTGTCCTTGGATTGAATTGAATGAATTAGTGAATAAAAGGATTAATTCTAAATATGTTTAGATCAAGAACCGAGGAAAATGAATTTAGATCGCGGGAAATCGAAAGTAAACGAGTAGCCATTTTCATTCCGATAAACCGAATCCGAGGTAAGTCATACTGCAAATAAATGTAATTATATTGAATTGAGCTTATTTACATGATTATAAATGATAATGAATGTTTATGAGATGCTATGTATAAGAATTCTGGAATAAGATCGATTTAGGGATAAGTTTGAGAAATTCCGTATGGAATTAGGAATACAAAGGTGCATCAATATCTGAATACGAGTAAGACCCTGTCTGGGATAGTGGCATCGATATCGTAATCGAGTAAGACTCTGTCTGGGACAGTGGCTTCGATATCTGAATACAAGTAAGACCCTATCTTGGACAGTGGCATCGATATCTGAATACGAGTAAGACCCTGTCTGGGACAGTGGCATTGATATCTGAATACGAGTAAGACCACGCTCGGGACAAAGGCATCGATATCTCGAATACGAGTAAGACCACATGCGAGATAATGGCATCGATATCGAATACGAGTAAGACCTCATGCAGGACAGTGGCATCGATATCATTCGAATACGAGTAAGACCATGCAGGACGGTGGCATCGATATCTAAATACGAGTAAAACCCTGTCTGTAACGACCCGAAATTGGGCCTAGTAGGATTGGGCCCAATGGGCCTTGGGAGTAGGAGTGTTTAAAATTTTTGAGAACAAGAGAACGACATTATATCAAGTTGGACTTATTAGGAAGGTGATTTTGGAAGCTTACGGGGCTTCTATGAAGTCCTAGGTTCGAGTTGGAGCCTTATTAAATTTTTATGTTTAAGCACTTAAGGGGGGAGAAGGCAAGTGGCATCAAGACTTAAGGAAATAAGTGTGCATTTTGTTAGCACAAGGAGTCAATTGGTAAAGGTGTAAAGTGGCGTGTGGAGTGTACTAATGGTCTGATGTTCGAATCCCATCAAGTGCAACATTTTGACTATTATTTTTATACTCTTTCTCTAAGTGTCGGCCAAGCTTGTAATTAAGGCAAGTTGGACTTTTTATTTTTGGCAAGGTGGCTAAGGAAATCAGGAAAGGATGAAGGTAGGGAAAGAAATCAAAAGAAAGGGGAAAGTATGGGGAACATGTTGGCACAAAGAGAGGAAAGTGTTATGGAAAGTTTTGGGTTGGAAAATTTTGGCCTATTTGCAAAGGCATGGACGGTTTTGGCATAGAGAGGGCATAGCCGAATTTTCTTTGTCTTTTGGGTAAAAACTTTGGTGCTTGTTTTGGCCAAAATTCCTACTTGCAACCTTTTGTGTCATTTTCTCCAAATTGCTACTCCCATTGCCGAATCCTCAAACCATTAGTGAATTTAATTTTTTTTCTTCTATTCTTTCTTCTTTGCAGAAACCTCCTAGCACATTAGTTCATTTTGTCTCTTTTTTTTGGTCGAAACATTCATCTCTTGTTCACCTTCCCTTGATAGCCGAATCACCTAAGCATCCATCCATCCTTCCATTCTTTTCTTTTAACCATTTCTTCAATCTTCCATTTTCTCTAAAATCGACATCACTTTAAGATCACATCTTCTTGTTTGATTTTCCTCCAAAGCCGAATCTAGTATCATCCCATCTTTTCACTTTTTTTTTTCTTTTTGTCGTGGACAATCTCTTTTTGACTGAGTTGGTAAGTGACTTATTATCCCTCTTTTCAATTCATTGTTATTCTCTTACTAGCCGAATATATGAGTTCATCATCATTCGGTTTTTCTACTTTGTTTCTCTATCAAAATATCTCTCTCCATCACTCTCATGTTGTGATCGATATTTTCTTAGTAGTGATATAGAGGGAGGCCGAATACGACGACATCGCCTAATCATCTCTAGTCATAGGACAATCGTGAGAAATGGGATTATCATCGATTAAGGTAAGGAAGTTCTTTCTTAGTCCATTCGATATCTCCATTTGGTTATTGCATTAATCGGATTGAAGGTTGGCTAATCGACTACATGTTTTAGGGACTAAATCGCTCGATCCATCGACTTGTGATCATACGATATTAGTGGTAAGCCGAACCCTTGTCATTTGACAATCCATCTTTTTATTGTAATATCGTTTTGACTAAAATCTTATTCAATGGAGGCAAGCGATATCAAATTGAAAGGGGTAGTGATTGGAGATCGCAAACGGAGCGGATTTGCGATCCCTACTCCTAAATTCAAACAAAGGGCAGTATCGGTGGTTCGGGATTTTCCACCGGGTTGTGGACCGTCATCCGGGGAAAACTGACAAATCGTGGTCATTCACGATTCCAAGGGTAAACACCTTAGATCGTTCATTTTAGAGTTGATTAATAAATCACGTATGTCGACTAATCGAGTGTTACGATATCTTAGGTGTCGATGATCAAGAAGGCTTAGTGCTTACCGTAATCAGGTGTGTAATCTCACACCGTTTTTCGTGGGTTTGAGGTTGATATCGTATTGGAAACAAATTGCTATGATTAAAATCGTAATATGGTGTAAAACGGAAAAATTAGCCTAAAATACATTATTTTGATAAATGTGATAAAATTGGTAATAACACTGTGAGAATTACGAAATTGCCCCTAAAGGTCTGAATTACGAAAATGCCCCTAATGGGCCGATTTGATATATTGTTAATGGGCCGATTTGATATATTGCTTAATGGGCCGATCTGATATATTGCTAAATGGGCCAATTTGATATATGGCTTGATGGGCCGATTTGATATAATGCCCTAATGGGCCGATTTTGCAAAGTGTTAATGGGCCAAATTATTTGTAATAAATCTCTGAGTTATTAATTATCGTTGTTATATTGTAAATATCATGATTTGCTATGTATGATGCATTTACATGACTTTGCATGGGATGGGAAAATGTTATAGAGAAGTGATTCTGGTGGCACTGCCACAAATATGTTTGATAATTTGATTCGCTATGATTCTGGTGGCTTGACCACAATTTGAATATATTATAAATGGCTAAATGCCTGCTATTGGTGTGTTGGCGGGGTGGGTTGACTTGATCCCCACAGGTGTGATGGATGGTACGGGTGGTGTGTAGCGGATGGATTATTAGGTTGGTTTGGGATTGCATTACATTTATATGAATTATTTGATACATTATTATGCATAAAGGGGCTTAGGCCCAAAATATTGCTAAATGGGTTTCAGGCCCAGTGAACAACGGTAAGGGGGTTATACACTGAGTTCTAGTAACTCACCCCGTTTCCTTATTCCTTTCAGGTAATGCTCAGTGATGGGGACTTGGGCCATGGATGACTCGGTGGAGGCCATACTACAAAAAAAACGGTTTTATTTGGACTTTGGATTTCTTTTTAGTACACTTAATTACTTTACTATTTTGAGTTATGGTTGTAATAAGGCCTCTGGATTATTTTTATTTTTTTTTATGTTTGACGTATTTATATTTTGCTCTAAGTACTTTAAATGAGATTTTTCTAAAAACTTAAATAAACACTTTTCTAAAATGGAGATACAAATGGATTTCATAATAAACTTTCATAAATATTTTAATTCAGAAATCTTCTTTTAAATTATCATCAACACTTTTCAAAAGACATGGTTGTAAAATTATTAGCTCAAATTTATCGATTTATCAATCAATATTCTATTCAGTAATACTTTGTCAAGAATTTTTAAATGGGAAATTTGTTTTACTTAATTTTAAATCATTATCTATTTACGTACGAATGAAAAGAACCTAAAAGCATTTTTCTCATGTAACATGCCAGATTTGGCTTTAACGCATGGGCCGAGTTTGGGGTGTTACATTTTATTGTATCAGAGCCTGGTTGCAAAACTCGGCTGTGGTTTGGGTTTAAAAACATTTTCCAAAGATGTTTGAATTTTAAATTAAAAATGTGTATTTTAAAGGAAGTATGGCACCACGGGTATCCGGCACCAAGTCAAGTAAGTATATGTTATTATTGTATGATTATGATCATTGTGATATGACTGTAGGAATACTCTAGAACTTTTAAGTTTTAGGTATTGAAACTATAGAGATTGAGACTATAGGATGCGTTCACGAAAACGACTTTACTTCTTATACTTCATAAAATATTGTTTAATAAACACTGAAATAATATACTGATTCATAAGACTCTTAATCAGATTAAATCGAATTAGCCAATATGAGCACTAGAGGACGTGGACGCGGTAGACGGGGCCGTGGTAGAGGCCGAGGCGCTAGAGTTGTGTCTGTAGCGTCGGGACATGTGCCGGAAATAGACGCACCTGTGTCACCTGTGACTGAAGCTGGGTCACACAATCGTATGAGGGAGGACGATGCTCTGTCCCAAGCAATGTTGCGAGTCTTGGAAAGGGTTGCTGGGGCAAGAACTGGGCCGGCAACTCATGGGTCAATTTCGGAACGACTCAGATCGAATGGTGCTGAGGTTTTTAGGGGTATCTCGGGTGTGGCCCCAAATGTAGAGGAGTACTGGCTTGAGGCTGTGGAGCGGATCATGGACGATCTGGATTGCACCACCGAGCAGAAACTGAAAGGAGCTGTGTCCTTGTTGAGAGACGAGGCGTATCAATGGTGGCTCACTGCTCGAGAAGGCACTCAGGTCGATCATATTACCTGGGATTTCTTTAAGACGGCATTCCAGGGAAAGTATGTCGGGGCTAGCTATGTGGATGCCCGAAGGAAAGAATTCCTAAATCTGGTACAATGAGGTAGGACTGTGGCAACTTACGAGGCAGAATTTCTGCGTCTGAGTCGGTAGGCACGGGGAATAGTGCCGACTGACTACGAATGTTGTGTACGTTTTGAGGACGGGTTGCGTGATGAGTTGCGAGTACTGATAGCCCCAGAAAAGGAGAGAAATTTTGCCACACTGGTGGAGAAAGCCAAGATAGTTGAAGAGGCTAAGCACTCGGAGCGGCAAAATCGAGACAAGGATAGGGGCAAGAGCAAGAGGGACTTTAGGTACTCAAGTTGTAACATCCAGGATTTAGGGGTTATGAATTTAGTGCATAGTGCAAGTGTTAGTGGGCTTGGTGTATGTTTGGATGTGTTTTAGGGGTTCCTAAAACTCTAGGATGAAAGAGAATGCTTTGGAAAATTATTAGATTTTAAGTTTAAAATGGAAGCTAGGCTAAGGAGGTCTTAAGAAAATTTGTAAGAACTTTTGGACATGAGATTGGGCTTGGTAAAGTAGCTTGAAGGCGCCACTTAAGGCCTTGGTAAGTGACGCCATAGGCCGTGGGAAAGGGCCTTGGTTCGAGTCATGATGGCAACATAAAGTGTGGCTATTATTTTGCATTTTGGCGTTAAGGGAGAGGGGGAGTGATGGACGGCATATGGACTTTGAAAGGATGAAGGATAAGCTTTGGTTTTCTTTTTAAATTCGGCTAAAAGAGAAGGATAAGTGTTGATTTATTCAATTTATTTTGAGTGGGTGTTGAAGAGAAAATATAGGAGAAAATTATGGGATTTGATAAGAGAGAATGTGGTGGCCGAATATAGGACTCTAGGGGCTTGCTTTTTCGGCTTTGAAGAGTGTTAAGGAGTGTGTGCCGAACTTTAAGTTGTGAGCATTCATCTTTTTCTTTCTCTGCCTTGCCGAATTTCCTCTCTTCCTATTCTCTTTTCTTTCAACCCCAATTCTACACCTTTTCTTGAATGGCCGAATGATTCTTTGTCATTTAGAACTATAGCCGAAACTTTGATCACTTTGATCCATTTGCTCTCTTGGCCGAATTCACATCTCTTTTTCAAACTCTCTTCTTTTCTTTTTGGTTAGCCAAATATTCAAGCACCAGTTGAAAAAAAGCCTAGCCGAATCTCAAAGTGCCTATTTTCTCTTACATGCATAAGCCTCAAAAGCCAAAACAGTTAGCCGAAATCTATTCTCTTTTAGTCTTCACAAGCAAACGTTGGTGGTAAGTACTTCTTTTAGTAATCGGTTTTATCTTCTTTTCATGGATGTTCCAAAATCAAGTGTTTAGTCTTTGGTTTTGGGTTAACCGAATATTCATAAGCCATAATGTAGTGTTTCTTTTGTATGTGCCAACGTTATGGAGCATTAAAGGAGTATTTCGGGATTCGATTCACCAAGGTAAGGTGATATGTACTATTCGGCCAAGGGCCATTTTTCCATAGATTTGTATTAAAGCCGAATCTAACATGTGGCATATAGGGATCTCGACGACTTCATAAGATAAATGGTGATTCGGGATTTAGATTAGTAAGGTAAGGAGGTTTTGTGATATTCGGCCATAGGCCATATTGGTTATTAAGTAAGGCCGATTCTAACTATGATGTGTAGGTAGGATTTCGATAGAAGGAGTGAGCAGGAGCCTTCGGGATTCAAGATCGATTTGGGTAAGGATGTTTAGTAGTAGTTTTTATTTGTTTAAAATCTTGTATTAATCGGGATTTTTTGATTAAGCGTATTCGATGGATGTGGGAACCAGTCAAGAAGGAAAAGGGGTAGTTCCTATCCCTAAGTTTAAGAGGAGATCCGTCTCCACGGTACGAGATTGGCCACCAGGGTGTGGGCCAGCAGCAGAGCAAGAGAGTAAGCAGATAGCGGTAGTTTCGCTTAGTGATAGCATCGGGATTGAGAGCGTAGTGCTTCAAGTTATCAGGTGTGTAGTTAGCCTACCGTTTTCCGGGATTTATGTGATACTTGCATGTGTTGTATATGTGTTATATATGTGCTGATAAGTGCAGTGGAAATTATGAAATGGATACCCTTAAGGGGGTATGTCGATAATCAGGTCAGTACCAAAACTGATAAAATGTGGTTATGAATGTGAATATGATTGAATGCATGAATAACATGTACATGCACTATTTTATTATGTCATTATTGTACGTTGCATGTGCATGGGATGGGATATGAATGTGAAAGAAGGACAGGGTGTACTTCGAGTACGTGGTTTGATGTTAGCCATGAGCTATATCGTGGATTGGCGCTGACTGAGGTCGCGTTGTGGATTACTTGTGATTAAGTTCACGTGGGTTGATGAGTGGCTCTGTGCCTCATCGTGGTTGATATCGGCTTAGTGCCATATCGTGGTTGATGAGTGGCTATATGCCCCATCGTGGTTTGATGTTAGCTACGAGCTACATCGTGGACGGCATTAATTGCCGAAATGGTGTGTAGCGGTTGGAGGGTGATTTAGGAATCCCCTGGTGTGTGGTGGCTGGATACGGGGGTGTGTAGAGGATGGACCCTAGGTTGGGTTGGGTGCACTTTGCATGATTATGTGTGGCATTGTGGTTATTGATGTGGTTATGGGCCAAGCCCAATATGTGAATGTGGAACAGTGTGGAAATGGGCCAAGCCCGATATGTGGAATCATGTGGTTAATTACATTATGATCCGATATGTGGTATGGATATGGGCCAAGCCTGAATTGTGATATTATGTGAATAAATAGCCTTGTTATCTGTTATGTGGGTTGATATGTGGTTTGATATGTGGGTGGAAATCAGTGGACTAATTGCACACTGAGTCCGTGTGACTCACCCAAATAATTATCAACATCGCAGGTGATACGGGATTCTTGGACCGAGTTGGAGAGGATACAAAGGTGGCCATGCAGAAGTTAATTTTATTTGTTCCATGTAGAAGTTATTTGTTTACGTACTTTAATATTTTCAGTATTTTGGATATTTATTTGATGTAATAAGGGCCACTTTAAGGTAGTTGAAGTTTATTAATGTGTTTTGGTTGGATTGCCGATTAAATTACTATTTGGAAATGACTTTATTTTCAGCAACTTACAATATTGAAATATATAATGGTTTACAAATGACAACAAATTTTCATGTCTTCACTCTTACGATGAAATCTTTTCAAACGTTTTTCTCGCTGACACACCGTGATCCCAGCCAAGGCTCTTGGGCCGGGTTTGGGGGTGTTACGATTTAATCGTGAGCCAGGTTCAAAACTTGGCTTTGAGGGTTTTGGGTCCAAAAACATTTTCTAAGATGGGCTTTTCAAAATATGGACTTTTATTTCAGGTTATTCTGGCATGGCACCTGTATCTCCGGCCCGAGGTCCACTGTAAGTACTTCCGACTATTGAAGTGATTTGAATATGTGAACTATGTGGGCATTAAGGGATCGTAGATTAGTAGATTAAGGCTATTGGACCCTAGGACTAGTCTACTCCAAACACGAATGCATAAGACTTAAGAATCATTAAACAAACACCTGAACTAAGTCGCCCAGAAAGTTAGGGTGTGGCAACAATTGTGCGCATGTCTAGGAGTGGATTCAAAGAAAAGCTTGGTACTTAAGCGGTACTAGTGACTCACCTCCTCTTTACTCGAATCCTACAGTGCGTAGCTACGGTTCACCCTAACTAAGAGGACTTAGCCACCTACTAAATTCGATAAGTAAAACCCGAAAGGGACTAGCCTTGCTGTTTATAAAAACCTTAGTTTTTAAATCTTTAAATTACTATTTTAATTTGAAAACACTAAATTAGATTTTGAGAGAAACATTTTTCGAATTATTCCCGGTTGACAAAATTACCCAAATACCCCTAGTTGTAAAATTACTAAAATGCCCCCGTTTATAAATTTACAGTACTACCTCTCGATTTTTACTAAAATAACCTTGCTTTACTGAAATACCTGAAACTCTATTTGAAAAATATCCAGATACTCCTGATTTGGAGATTTACTAAAATACCCCGACTTACAAAATTACCAAAATGACCTCGATTTCCAAAATTTCTACCATACCTCCGATTGAGAGAATTTTTAAAATAACCTGAGCTTTGAAAATTTTGAAATACCTTTGTAAAGATTTTCAAATTGATCCCGATTTATTACCAAAATACCCTTATAGGATAAATGACTGAATTACCCTTGGGTTGGGAATGGATAAAATGCCATAGTAGTATGGTGGATGAATGAATGTGTCTCTATTGATGAATGTGAATGTGATTCTCTGAATTAGAATAGTGTACTTGAGCTGAAACTTTGATTGATCGAAAGAACTACTTCTAAAACGTCTTTGCATAAAACTGTTCGCGGATAATCGCGTGGAACAAATTACTAATGCATAAAACTTTTAATCGAGTTAGATCGCGACGTTAGATATGAGTTCTAGAGGGCGTGGTCGAACGATCAGATGTCGGAACCAATAGGTCCGGCCATGAGTCAAAAAATGATGTGCCACCGCCAGCAGTAGGCGCGGAGGATCAAGATCCGACAGGAGGAGATGACGCAGTATCGCAGGCTATGCTGCGGGTGCTAGAGCAAGTGGCAAGAGCTGGTATGGGAAATGGAGCTCGGAAGTCAGTATCGGAAAGACTAAGGTCAAACGGAGCTGAGGTTTTTAGAGGAGTATCCGGAGTAGCTCCGAATGTAGCGGAATATTGGTTAGAAGCGGTCGAAAGAATCATGGATGATTTGGACTGTACTGCTGAGGAAAAGCTGAAAGGTGCTGTCTCGTTGCTCGAGACGAGGCTTATCGATGGTGGCTCACCGTCGGGCAAGGTGTCCCGCAGATCGATTGGATTGGGAGTATTTTAAGCTTAAGTTTGAAGGGAAGTATGTTGGAGCCGCCACTTAGACTCGCAAAGGAAGGCGTTTCTAAACTTGGTTCAAGGAAGTAAGTCGGTGGCGAGTATGAAGCGGGAATTTGTGCGGTTTAAGTCGGTATGCCAAGGGGATCGTGGCCACCGATTCGAAAAGGTGTGTTCGATTCGAAGACGGATTACGGGATGAGCTACGAGTGTGGATTGCTCCGCAAAGAGAAAGGGACTTTGCTATTCTAGTGGAGAAAGCTCGAATAGCTGAAGAAGTTAAAAGGACTGAGAGACAGAATCGAGAAAAGGATAGGAATTGGAACAAGAGGAGTTTTGGACCGTCAATGTCATCTGGGGATTTCCAAAAAAAACCAAGGATCGAGAATGCTATACGTGCACCTGTACCAGTTACTAAAAATCGGAGTCGTCCATGTGCTCGGTGTGGAAGAGCTCATGCCGGAGAGTGTTGAGGGAATAGTAAAGAATGTTTCCGGTGTGGGTCTAAGGCTCATTTGGTTAGGAATTGTCCTCAGGCGACGAGGGGTTGTGGTTTGAACCATGGAGGAAATGGTTCTGGCCAAGGTCGTGGAACACCAAGCAAAGGTGCCGAAGGTTCAGAGGCGAGACAACCAAGGTTGGTTTAGGCAGTCAGCCGTCGCGAAAAGAAAGATGTGCCAGATGTGGTAACGGGTACGTTCTTTTTCCCTGAATACCCTTTATTGTTTTGGTTGCTATAGGGTTAGCTCATGCTTGTATTGTTGTGTAGTGCCTGGAGCCTTGTATGTGAACTTAGAGACTGTGCCTAGAAAGTATGACAGTTTTATTTAGATCAGAGTGCGCGGCATAAGCATAGTGCGGTGAGTAGGATTGCACGACTGTTAATTAGTTAGCAAGTAATTTCGAGGACGAAATTATTTTTAAGGAGGGTAGAACTGTAACATCCAGGATTTAGGGGTTATGCATTTAGTGCATAGTGCAAGTGTTAGTGGGCTTGGTGTATGTTTGGATGTGTTTTAGGGGTTCCTAAAACTCTAGGATGAAAGAGAATTCTTTGGAAAATTATTAGATTTTAAGTCTAAAATGGGAGCTAGGCTAAGGAGGTCTTAAGAAAATTTGTAAGAACTTTTGGACATGAGATTGGGCTTGGTAAAGTGGCTTGAAGGCGCCACTTAGGGCCTTGGTAAGTGACGCCATAGGCCGTGGGCAAGGGCCTTGGTTCGAGTCATGATGGAGCATAAAGTGTGGCTATTATTTTGCATTTTGGCGTTAAGGGAGAGGGGGAGTGATGGACGGCATATGGACTTTGAAAGGATGAAGGATAAGCTTTGGTTTTCTTTTTAAATTCGGCTAAAAGAGAAGGATAAGTGTTGATTTATTCAATTTATTTCGAGTGGGTGTTGAAGAGAAAATATAGGAGAAAATTATGGGATTTGATAAGAGAGAATGTGGTGGCCGAATATAGGACTCTAGGGGCTTGCTTTTTCTGGCTTTGAAGAGTGTTAAGGAGTGTGTGCGAACTTTAAGTTGTGAGCATTCATCTTTTTCTTTCTCTCGCCTTGCCGAATTTCCTCTCTTCCTATTCTCTTTTCTTTCAACCCCAATTCTACACCTTTTCTTGAATGGCCGAATGATTCTTTGTCATTTAGAACTATAGCCAAACTTTGATCACTTTGATCCATTTGCTCTCTTGGCCGAATTCACATCTCTTTCTCAAACTCTCTTCTTTTCTTTTTGGTTAGCCAAATATTCAAGCACCAGTTGAAAAAAGCCTAGCCAGAATCTCAAAGTGCCTATTTTCTCTCTTACATGCATAAGCCTCAAAAGCCAAAACAGTTAGCCGAAATCTATTCTCTTTTAGTCTTCACAAGCAAACGTTGGTGGTAAGTACTTCTTTTAGTAATCGGTTTTATCTTCTTTTCATGGATGTGCCGAAATCAAGTGTTTAGTCTTTGGTTTTGGGTTAACCGAATATTCATAAGCCATAATGTAGTGTTTCTTTTGTATGTGCCAACGTTATGGAGCATTAAAGGAGTATTTCGAGATTCGATTCACCAAGGTAAGGTGATATGTACTATTCGGCCAAGGGCCATTTTTCCATAGATTTGTATTAAAGCCGAATCTAACATGTGGCATATAGGGATCTCGACGACTTTATAAGATAAGTGGTGATTCGGGATTTAGATTAGTAAGGTAAAGAGGTTTTGTGATATTCGGCCATAGGCCATATTGGTTATTAAGTAAGGCCGATTCTAACTATGATGTGTAGGTAGGATTTCGACAGAAGGAGTGAGCAGGAGCCTTCGGGATTCAAGATCGATTTGGGTAAGGATGTTTAGTAGTAGTTTTTATTTGTTTAAAATCTTGTATTAATCGGGATTTTCTGATTAAGCGTATTCGATGGATGTGGGAACAAGTCAAGAAGGAAAAGGGTAGTTCCTATCCCTAAGTTTAAGAGGAGATCCGTCTCCACGATGCGAGATTGGCCACCGGGGTGTGGGGGCAAAGCAGAGAGCAAGAGAGTAAGCGGATAGCGGTAGTTTCGCTTAGTGATAGCATCGGGATTGAGAGCGTAGTGCTTCAAGTTATCAGTGTGTAGTTAGCCTACCGTTTTCCGGATTTATGTGATACTTGCATGTGTTGTATATGTGTTATATATGTGCCGATAAGTGCGGTGGAAATTATGAAATGGATACCCTTAAGGGGTATGTCGATAATCAGTCGCACCAAAACTGATAAAATGTGGTTATGAATGTGAATATGATTGAATGCATGAATAACATGTACATGCACTATTTTATTATGTCATTATTGTACGTTGCATGTGCATGGGATGGGATATGAATGTGAAAGAAGGACAGGGTGTACTTCGAGTACGTGGTTTGATGTTAGCCATGAGCTATATCGTGGATTGGCGCTGACTGAGGTCGCGTTGTGGATTACTTGTGATTAAGTTCACGTGGGTTGATGAGTGGCTCGTGCCTCATCGTGGTTGATATCGGCTTAGTGCCATATCGTGGTTGATGAGTGGCTATATGCCCCATCGTGGTTTGATGTTAGCTACGAGCTACATCGTGGGCGGCATTAATTGCCGAAATGGTGTGTAGCGGTTGGAGGGTGATTTAGGAATCCCCGGTGTGTGGTGGTGGATACGGGGTGTGTAGAGGATGGACCCTAGGTTGGGTTGGGTGCACTTTGCATGATTATGTGTGGCATTGTGGTTATTGATGTGGTTATGGGCCAAGCCCAATATGTGAATGTGGAACAGTGAGGAAATGGGCCAAGCCCGATATGTGGAATCATGTGGTTAATTACATTATGATCCGATATGTGGTATGGATATGGGCCAAGCCTGAATTGTGATATTATGTGAATAAATAGCCTTGTTATCTGTTATGTGGGTTGATATGTGGTTTGATATGTGGGTGGAAATCAGTGGACTAATTGCACACTGAGTCCGTGTGACTCACCCAAATAATTATCAACATCGCAGGTGATACGGGATTCTTGGACCGAGTTGGAGAGGATACAAAGGTGGCCATGCAGAAGTTAATTTTATTTGTTCCATGTAGAAGTTATTTGTTTACGTACTTTAATATTTTCAGTATTTTGGATATTTATTTGATGTAATAAGGGCCACTTTAAGGTAGTTGAAGTTTATTAATGTGTTTTGGTTGGATTGCCGATTAAATTACTATTTGGAAATGACTTTATTTTCAGCAACTTACAATATTAAAATATATAATGGTTTACAAATGACAACAAATTTTCATGTCTTCACTCTTACGACGAAATCTTTTCAAACATTTTTCTCAGTGACACACCAGATCCGGTCAAGGCTCGTGGGCCGGGTTTGGGGGTGTTACACTGGTCCTGCTAGAGGGTTTCAGAAGAGGCCCAGGAATGAGGAGCCAGTTTGAGCTAGAGTTCCAGCTGTTACCAATCAGATACAGCCATGTGCGGACTGCGGAAAACAACACCCCGGTGAATGCTGGAAGAAAACCGGTGGTTGTTTCAAATGTGGTTCCAAGGACCATCAGCTTAAAAATTGCCCTCGACAGACTGCTCAGGCTCAGGATGTTCATAACTATGATGCACAGCCAGCTAGAGGCGCTCAGCAGCTACCGGGAGGCCGTGGGCCAGGTCGAGGTGGTTATGGTAGAGGATGAGGTCAGGGTGCACCGGGTAGAGGTACTGGTAATAGGGGTAACGCGGAGGCGAGACAGCCAGGGTTGGTCTATGCGGTCAGATGCCGAGAGGATGGCGATGCACCTGATGTAATAATCGGTACGTTCTTCATATCTGATGTACCTGTTACTGCTTTGATAGATATCGGATCCACCCATTCGTATGTTGCTTGTACTGTATCTGGAAATCTGAACATTAGATCTGAGATTTCTGCTAGAGAGACAATTGTAATTAGTCCTCTAGCACAGTCGGGGAAATTTTTTTGGCGAATTTGATGGAACTGCCATTCGGTGAGTTCGACCTTATTTTGGGCATGGATTAGTTGATGAAGCACCGTGCGAATTTGGATTGTGCTGCAAAGCAGATGTTACTAAGAACTTCGGAGGATAAAGAAGTGATGATGATAGGTGAAAGAAGGAATTATCTATCTAATGTGGTATCTGCTTTAAAGGCAGAAAAGTTGGTGCGAAAGGGGTGTTACACTGTCTGGGACAGTGGCATCGACATCCGACTACATATAAGACCACATCTGGGACGTTGGCATTGTACAATTATTCTGAGTTTTTGAGTATCTTATTAGATCCTGAACTGTTTAATGAGTAAATTCGAGCTATGAACAATTACGTGAATGTATATTCGTTTCAGATACGCATGGTATGTATACTAAGTGTGTGTGTAAAAGGTAAGTACTTATATGACTTTGATTTGAAGAAAAGTATGATTGAATATGAGAATGAGAATAGATGCAAGAATGATTAAGAAAGAGTCGTATATATATATGATTCTTGTATGGCTGAATGTGGCAATAGTGTCCATGTATATGAACCAAAGCAATATATGATAGTTTGTTAAGTAAATGTTATGTGCCAATGTATCTATTTACAATATATGCATTTTATGCTAAGTTTACTTGCATATGACTTACTAAGCTCTTTGAATGCTTACTCTGTGTGTGTGTGCTTTCTGCTTGTAGGTCGTCAAAGCTCTTTGAAAGGCTCGGGGACCACACGGATCGTCATCACACTACTAAACTTATTTTGGTACACTTTGAAAATGTATAAAGCTAAATATGGCATGTATAGGCTAGTATTTTGGTATAAGTTGTTATGTGATCTTAGCCATGTGATTTGGCTATTTATGAGTTGAGACTTGCTTAAATGAATGTGATATATGTATAGTTTTGGTAAGGTTTAATGCCCATGAAATAGTCAAGTTTTGGTTGGTTAAATGATGAAGAAATGCTTTAGTTATGTATGTGTTTTGTCTTGAATGTTGGTATGAATGAGTTAGTTATTAAATGCATAAACTGAATGGACAAATTGGAATGTTTTTGGTTGCTATTTGTTTATGATATGTCTTGGTTTGTAATGTTTGTAGGTGAAACCCTTATGGGTGGCATTTTGGCCTTGTAAATGGCCTATAATGTCACACGGTTGTGGCACACGGGCGTGCCTAAAGACCGTGGGTGAATTGGCAAAATGTGGTTTAGTAGCACACGGCCTCGACACGGGGGTGTCAGCTAGCCGTGGTGTACAAGTCAGTAGCTAGCTAAGATTACACAGCCATGGCATACGGGCGTGCTTGGTGTCCGTGGTGGAGAAGTCAGTATACGGTCTAGTAGTACACGAGAATGCTTTGAGGCCGTGGGAGTATAGTCAGTATATAGACACAGAAGGACACACGGGGGTGTCTAGAAGCCGTGGAGAGCACACGGTTTCCTCACACGGGCGTGTCTCCCCTGTAGTTTAGAAAAGTTTTTAAATTTCTGAGAACTTCTGTATATGCTTCGTTTTAGTCTCGACTCGGGTTATAAGCATGCTTAAGGTCTCGATGACCTATTTAAGGGACAATATGTTCGAGAACTATAAATGTATGTATGAATTTTCTGTAAATGCTTTCTGATCTGTCTGGTAACGCTCCTAACCCTGATCCGGTGACGGACTCGAGATAGGGGTGTTACATCAAGTCATCGCTTGACCCTATATTCAAGGTAAAATACATGTAAGTTCAAAAAAAAAACTTAGTGAAAATTTATACAAAAGTGTTCGCAAGTGACTTTGAAGTTCAAGAAATAACTAATGCACATAATTTAACTCTTTGTATATCATAAAAGATCCTATAGTTTGACTGGAATAGACAAGGCCCATATGTTCTTCCTGAATGAATCGTTGGCGAACAAGTCAGCTGATTTAGGTGAAACTATCCTCTTTCTAACACCCCATTTGAGACTTAACATTGTCTGGCTTCATCTTCAAAATTTTATTTACTTTGCTAGTTTGACTCAGCAAAAGATAACCATGTAGGCAAGTATGTGGATTGGCGAACTACCTTTGGCGGACTTGCAGATATCTCGCCACAATGGCGGATTCTTATCCTAACCCATTCATTCCACATTGGACTTAATACTACATTATGTTTCCTCGACATTACCTTATTAAAACTTGTTTGTGCATAAACCCTTCTAAAGGAAATCTCGTTTACTTACATACTCACACGTGTCTTTCAAAATACAAGTTTTGGTGGATAGTTTAAGTTCCACTCTTTCTCGCGAAACCATACTTGTAATATATTCCCACTGGACTTGTCCCCTATCTGATAGTGCAAATGGACATTTCCTCAACCAGATAGTCCTAATAGGCTCCCCAACCACCGTTAGTTCCCAGCAGACTACCCCTTGCTAAATCAAATTGTGCGGCTTCCTTTTTTATAAGTTAGTCCCTAATAGACTTCTTAACGTTAAATAGTCCCAACGGAAATTCTCTTACTCGGGTATTCCCTAATGGATATTCCACCTGAGATAGTTCTTGGCAGACTTTCTTCTTAAGATAGCTCTTGGCAGACTTTCCACTTTTCTGGCGACTTTTTTCATCAATAACCACTTAGAATTTAAAACCTGAAGAACTATTTTGTTACCTCATAGCCAATGATGGTTTATATGTCATCTCTGGCGGACTCTTAATGGCAAATACTTAATTACAAATACTTTGAAGGAAATACCTCCTCTTTTCACATATGCTCACATTTAATATGTTTCTACTAGTTCATCTTACCTTCACATTTTTGCAGATCCTCTTATTAGCATGCTTGCCAGCATTCTCAAATACACCATGATCATGTTAGATTGTTCGCTGCGCGAGTCATACAATGACTTCCTTTTTTATGCCTTGGCGGGCTTCCTGGTTCATTGTTTTAGCGGATTCCATTTTTTCAATAAGGTGTACATGTTCACCACTCGATCATGCCATGGCTAAACATGGACTTTTGACTCTTAAAAGCCAATAAACCCCTTTCGAGGTGTCACTTTGTAAAGCCTGTATACAGTTTACACGGTTTCGCTCTGAAGAGCCTATATAGTATTTACACGGTGTCAATCTTACAATGTCACTCCGAAGAGCCTGTATACCATTTACACAATGTCGCTTCAAAGAGCCAGCAGATAACCATTCCATGATGCCAGACTTCCTCGAATCCTCTTTCAATTCGCACATTCCTCCATTTCGCTAATTTTACTATCTACAACTAACCTGCCAAGGTAACTCCCTCCTTACTTCGCATTTTATAAACATACATATCATGCACAACGTTACATATACTATTATAACAAAGAGTACGACACATGTAATACATTGTTACACAGTTCTAACATATAGAGCATACTAGCAGACCTTCATGTATCCACTCAGCCTTATACATGCATGACTTACCCATTCATCGTAATCATATACAACTATAGAACTCAGAGCAAATAGTCACACAGAACATACACCAACACAACAACCAATAGACACCCAAAGCTAGAGTACAGAAACTCGCCACCTATCCTTCGTCCTCGCCAGCTTAGTGTTTCTAAATGCCAGAGTCTCTTTCATCCTAGCAGCTAAGCATGGCAACCCATATACCAATTAAATCGAGGGTATTCAAACTTAAAAACCCAGAATTCAGTATCATATAGAAGCTTCTTAGAGATTTTAGAAATCCTTACTTGTAACACCCCTTACCCGGGTTCTACGCCGGGAATCAGGCCTGAGGCGTTACCGAACTCAAACCACTTAATCGTCACTTAGGCTCAACGTCATTACTCGTTATAACCTCATTCTCGACTTACGAGGCCTCACTCATACACACGAGGGCTCTCGAGACTAATTCGGAACTTTTACGCTCCTTAAAATTTTTTCTCTTTTATACAGGTCTCACGCGCCCGTGCAAGATTAGACACGCCTGTACATGGGCACACACGCCCATGTCCCCAGACCGTGCCTAAAAACCCAAGCATTCTGCCAAATGCTCCACGGTTAAGGCACACGGCCATGCGGTTTGGGAACACGCCCATGTACCCTATTACATGTCTGTGCCTTCCACCCGTGGTCGACACTGACTAAATCCACACGGCCTGGACACGCCCGTGGCCCTGGCCCTTGTGATAATTAAATTTTTGAGTGTCAAGTGCAGACTTCACACGGCCTCAAAGCCTAGTCACACGCCCGTGTGCCTAGCCCGTGGACTATCCTGACTTACAATGTTAACATGCAGGGGACGCACAGCCACAGCACACACCCGTGGGTTGACCGTGTGTCACACATGGCCTAGACACACGCCCGTGTGTCTATCCACATAGTCAAGAACAAGACTAATTGTCAAGTTCTTTTCACCCTTCTAACATACACAACATATACTCATCTAACACCATCATAATCAACTCAAATTGAAGTGCATTCTCACATAGAAAACTACATCTTTCTTTCATATAATGTAATAGCCAACAACCATGGCATTATACAAAATAAGCTATCCATCTAAAGGCCAACACATCTTAGCCATTTACAACAAAATTTACTAACTTATCTAGCCCCTATACATGCCATATACAAAACATTAAGTTTCATGTACCAAAGTGTGCTGATATGTGGGCTATCTTCTGATGATCCTCGTATCTCGATTCAACGCTTCTAATCTATAGGACAAGGGAAAAGAAAGAGAGTAAGCTTTGAGCTTAGTAAGTTTACACATAAACAAGTAAGCAACATAGTATAAGCTAAGCAACCATTAGCATTATACCAACAAGTAATTCACAACTATGCTTACTCTTTCTATCCCTTACCACATTTCCAACACATCATGAGTCACATACTCATAACCATCAAATGCACCCCTGCATTCTATGTCACATTTACACAATATACAACACATCATTATTTCTCGTAATACATCCACACAGTTTATCCACATAACTTATCCACACGGCTATTCACACAGTTAGTTCACATAACTAATCCACACAGCTATTACACACAGTTAATACACACAGTTAATCCACACAGCCAATATCTCAGTGGTTTCGCACTTAGCACACCACAATTGATTAATAAGGTGGTATAGCACTTAGCCTACCACAAAGGTATTCATAGTGATTCAGCACATAGCATCGTCAATATGCATTAGGATGGTATCGCACTTAGCCCACCATCTAGCATTATCACAACACATGCACAAGTCTACTTACTTAATCATTCTCAATCATACATTCATTCCACATTTTCTACTACATTCATCCCACATAAGTTCTCAAATATGCTACACACTAGCTAGCATTAATAAATTGTAAGTATGAATGCATTATTTATGCATAGACTTACCTCGATACTCAAAAGTATGGAAATATGCAATTTAGTCCACCACATTGCTTTTGCCTCGGTTTTGATCCGGGCTTCGTCTTTCTTGATCTATAATGAATAATTCAGCTTATTCAATACACACATTGACTAAATTGACCCACATTTCATACTTTAGCAAAATTACTATTTTGCCCCTAAACTTCCTCATATTTACACTTTAGCCCCAAGGCTCGTAAAGTGATTTTTATTCAACTTTCTATCCTTTCATGCTTAGCCGAACCACTTACTCAACTAAAGCATTCATCAAATCTCACTAAATCACACATGTATGACCAAACTAAAGTTTTTCACAATCAAGTCCCTACATGCATTTTCATGGAAAATCACTTAACAAAAGATGTTTCTACTACATCAAGCTTTCATAATCTTCCATAAAACATCAAAATACATGCATGTCATTCATGACCACATTTTTGAACATCAATTATAGCTCATCAAATAGCTAAAAATAGCTTACTCATGCTACCGGGACTTCAAAAAATAAAGAATATCAAACCGGGCTTAGGAGCACTTACTAGCAAGCTTGAAAAGTTGGAAGAGCCCTAACAATGGCTTCTCTAATTTTCGGCAGCTAAGGGGAAGAAGATGAATGAATTTGTCATCTTTTCACCTATTTTAATCACTTATTTGATAAATGACCAAAATGCCCTTTTGATAAACTTCAAATTTTGACTCATCCATGCCCATTTTTGTCCAAAAATTAGAATTTGGATAAATTACTATTTAAGGACCTCTAATTAATAATCTAAAGCTATTTCACACAAATAGCTTCTAGAAACACACATTTTGCAACTTTTGCAATTTAGTCCTTTTGGACAATTAAACCACAATTCCACAAAATTGCTTTATGAAACTTTCACACTAGCATGCATACATAATATAAACCTCAAAAACTCATTCATGACCCTCGGATTTGTGGTCTCGAACCACTATTCCGACTAGGCCCTAAACCGGAATGTTACATTACTTCTCTTTCTCAAACCTACGAATACAAAAAGACAAAATGGCTACCAGTTCACTAGATTCTCTACTTCTTGGTCTCAAACCTCACGATTTCTGCCTCTAATAGAGCTTTCCTCAACTTTCTCTTCTTCAGAGCATCTGTAGAATATGATACAAAAGAGAAGAAAAAAAACAAAAATGAGGAGAATTATGTCTCCAGAATAGTCCTCCTCACACCTATATATATCCCTTTTTCGCACGATCAACATAGTCCCAAATAACCATCCACCACTAATCATTGTGTCTCCTACTGAGGAACTAGCCAGTTCCAACTTAACTGAACTAACATTGAGGCCTAACTACTTGCTCTTCAACCACTAAATTTTCATATTTTAGGGTAGAGTCCGCCGAACTTACTACCTCTTTCAATTAGCTCCCAACTTTTCCTAAATTTTGGGACCTTAATGAAAACCGGTTGCAACAAATTTTTATGTCCTTGAAAGACTCGACATAGGCTTTGTGACATCCTACACCTAATCTGGTTGTCAAATCTAAATATGAGACGTCACATTACATTATTGGAGCAACTTAGACAAATTTGACATTAATAGTCAATTATTTAAACTTATAAACCTATCGTAATTCAAACTATTTTTAAAATTACAAGTACATTTAAGCATATAGATGTCTAGCCATTTCATTCATTGTGTCTCAACATTAATCGGGGTCAGATACAGAGTCAAGATCTGATTCCACACTAAATTAAATTATTCAATTGTAAGCCTCAAGACATTGAAGGTTATGCCTTGAGATAGGCTTCTCCAATTCTAGACCTTTATCTTCGATGTCTTCCTATTGAGAGACATAGACACTCGTGCCTTAAGACATGTTAATTTGGTCTTCAGACCACTACCCAAAAATACATGAAATGGCATTGTATTCTTTATGTCTTGAGAAAATAGCCTCATTGTCTTGAGACCAAAAGGTGATTTCACCTAGTATGCACATTTTATCACATTCAAATTAATTCCGATATAAGCCAACCTTAGGCCAACATTATACAAAAATATGAACAATAACTCGTAATTCACTCAACTAATTTAGGTACATGCCTTTACTACTTGCAAAACATACCGCAACTTTACAGAGATATAGTTGAGCTAAGATGTGAGATCTAGATGTTGTTGACACTTCTCGATCGATCCAAAACCTAATTGCCACCTTGGCAAGGAAACAAACAATACGCATACTGAACAAAAGAGCTCAGTGGTGCTTACATAATATAAAAACAATGTATAAGTAAATCAACCAAGTACACTATATATGAATTCATTTATAACAAGTCTTTATGAATAAACATTATCTCCTAGCTCACTACTTAGTGATTCCTTATGAAATCATTGTTTGGTTTAAGGCCCGTATATCAACAAACCAATAGTCCTTCAAGGCTTAATATTACTAAATCTATTACCACACTTAAATTTTAGTATTAGTATCAATGCTATCTCAATCTCATTTTCAAACATAGAACACTTTCATATCAAGTTCATATCTCATTTTCATAACCAAGTATTTCGACTTGTTTTATAGCATCATCGACCCTTGGGGCTCTTGTTACACAATTCGCATGATCTTTCACATGCTATCTTACATCTCATTTACATTAAGGGTCAATAATCAAATCAAGCATAAGCTAATCAAATAATTCAATCTCAATAATTATATTATAAACATACACCCTTTATAAACATATATCACATTCATTTTATTAACTCACATTCGTCTTATTATTACGTCCCCAATTAACTTACCCAAACTCAAGGACTGAGACACAGAAAAAACCACCTTTACACCAATATAAAATGCACCTAGTGCTCATTGGTACGTTCAAAATAATATGCGCCCAATGCTCATCGGTAGAAACTAAAGTCATGTGTGCCCAACACTCATCGGAATGTTTGAAGCAATATGCGTCCAACGCTCATCGATATAAACCGAAGTAATGTGTTCCTAGCACTCATTGGGGCGTTCGAAGTATCACCATATAACGAATCATATGGCATGCCAACTATACCAATAATTCTATCGAATACCATTAATATGGCATAATTTAATATTAAATATTCATCCAAACATATTATGATCTAATGACATATATGTATCATAATTTGACATCCCAATCTCAATGCACAAATACATATTTTGACACATCACATGTAACACCCCTAACCCGAAACCGTCACCGGAATAGGGTTAAGAGGCATTACCGAACAATCAAAACATTTCACATCCATTTCACGACACAAAGTCAAACATCAATCAAACATATTCAAACACGAGTATATAGTCCCTTATCGAAGTCTTAGAGACCTTAAACACGTGTTAGAAAGAGGTCGGGACTAAACCGAATACTTTCAAAAGTTTCCAGAAACTCAAAGATTTTTTTTCCAAACTGCAGAGGTCACACGCCCGTGCAGCCAGGCCGTGTGCCTCACACGGCTACCAGACACACCCATGTGTCCAGGCCGTGCCAAAACAGAGCATACATTCTGACTTATCCCCACGGCCACTAAACACGCCTGTGTGCCATGGCCATGTGTAATTAGGCTAGCTACAGACTTGGTCACACGGCTACTGTGCGCGCGTGTACCACGGTCGTATAACCCGCCTGCACACACCTCGAAGTAGTCCTTGAGCCACACGGCAGAGACACACGCCCGTGTCCCTTGACCATGTATGCAAAATAGGCCATTTGCAAGGCCAATTTGCCACCCACACTTGGGTCTTACCTACAAACTTCATTTAAGCATATTTTCACACACAATTTGGCAACCAAATTTATGTCAAATGATCAACATATCATCCCATTCAATCTCATTTCTAATCATGTCAAATTATAAACTAAATTGCACAACTAGAACATATACATTACCAAGTATGAATCATCCTTAATATCACTAGATCATAATAGCATCAATCCATCACTAAGCTTACCAATCATACGACATTTTCATTACCATCAAGCACAACAAAATGTGTATCATATACCAAATCCACTCATGCACAAGGCCAACATATATCCAGCCACATCACATGGCTATTTATACATCTCAAATATGTTTCAAAACAACTAGCCTATACATGCCATATTCAACCATACACATCTTCAAAAGTACCAAAATAGATTTCCGGTAGTGTGATAGAGAGGCTGACGATCCCCGAATCTGAGCTAGCTTTACTGACACTGTAAAACAGAGAAACAAATCACACAGTAAGCTTTCAAAGCTTAGTAAGTCCGAAATACAATACAATTAACTCATTGAATCAAATCAATGTACACATTAAACCATCACATAGATAATTTACCAATGATACACAAATTCATCTATATCCAATACTCACATAGCATTCCATTCTTCTACTTTCAATTTCATCAACCACATAAGTATCATACATACCTTTGCCAACACATAGTTACTCACCAACCATGCTACTCAACCACTCGACTTTACATTTCGATCAACCTTTGCTATTCTCTTGCTTTATTCGCACACTTAGTGCCAATTTGTAGACAAAACATAATTGTCATCGCACACTTAGTGCCAATACGTTAAACCGAGCTTATCGATATCGCACACACAGTGCCAATTCAATAAGTCGAAGCTTCTATCATCTCGCACACACAGTGCTAATCATCTCTATCCCGTTTCTAATTTTGCACACTTAGTGCCCTCTACTTCAATTCCGCACATACCATTTCTAATCTCATAGTTATATAATTATTCATTCATTTCACATCACATAGATATAGTTTATAACTAGTATTATATCCGAACTTACCTCGGATGTCGAAATACCGAAACGGTCGATTAATCGAGTATTTTGTCTTTGCCTCGATCTTGATCCGAACTTTTCCTCTATTGGTCTATACACATTCAAATTGAACTCATTCAATCACCAATTCATTCAATTTAGTCCTCACACACATATTTAGGGCATTTTAAAAAATAGCCCTCATATTTTCACATTTCGACACTTTAGTCCCTAATTCACAAAATCACAAAATACACCAAATTTCTATTCACACAAGCTTAGCCGAATTCTTCCCATGCTATTACAAACCCATACATTTAATTTATTTCACATTTTAGTCCTTCAATTTACACTTTTCCCAATTTAGCCCAAAATACCCAATTTCATCAAAAATCCAAATACAAACTATGTTAACCCAACACCAAGTTTTCATATTTCACCAACTAACATCACAAAGCTCACATATTCATCAATGGAATATCTAACATTCATCACCAATTCACAAAATTTAAGCATGGGTTAGCTAGAGCACGAAGCAACGATTACAAAAACGTAGAAATTATCAAAAATCGAAGCAAAACTAACCTTGAATCAAGACTTGTAATGGCCGAATATCATGAAGAACTAAAACCCTTTCTCCTTTCTTATTTTCGGTGGTAAAAGTGAATAGAAAATGGCCATTTTGATGCTTTGTTTTGTTATAAATTAACTTAATAATCAAATACCAATTTTGCCCTTAATAAAATGTTTATGAAAACTTTTTAAACTATGGTCATATTTTTCCATCAACCACTCCACTACTAAATAGTGGATCAATTGCTTCATAAGGCCTCCTCATTTAAAAGCCAACAACAATTAAACACTTTAACAATCAGCACACAGCATTTTGCACTTTATGTGATTAAGTCCTTTCTCTTAATTTGACACACAGTCGATAAAATTACCACACAGAATTTTCACACAGGCTATATCACATAAAATTAACACCAAAAATAATATTAAAATATTATTCCGACCTCGAATTTGTGGTCTCGAAACCACTATTCTGACTAGGGTCTTAATCGGGCTGTTACATCACAATCAAAATTGAATAGTTGAACTCGTACATACTTGGCTTTACATTTGATATTGATTTTATTTGCTTAAACCAACTATCTAATAAAGCATATAATGAAATCAAATTGTGAGAGCACAAACTAGATTTGTTGTTCGTTGTCCATTTTCGTCTTTTCGTTCTCCCAAGACATCCCGAAACCGTTTTCAACCTCGTTCAATTCACCAAGTATCAGAACATTATAAAATTCTCAACTTATCATATATATATATATATATATATTCAAATTAAACTCATTTTACACATTTTTCAATTAGGTCCCTTATTTCACTAATATCTAAATCTTCTGTATTTTACAATTTACCTAATCAAACCTAAATCTGACTTTACAAATATAGTAGAAGTACCTCCTACAACCATTATTTATTATCAACCCTCAATAGTTTTAGTCTTTACAAATAAGTCCTTATCAACCCATTATTAATCAAATTATTTAAACTTAGTTCAAGTTCAATTCAATCCTTCATATCACAATTCTAACATAATCTTTCTTTAAACTATCCAAAATCAAACATGCATGAATTTTAAGCTCTTAACATAAAATTTCTAAAGTTTTGCAACTATAAAAACATAATTCCAAAGTCATTATTTCACCAATTTAATATTTAGGCTTACTATAACTTTTATGTTTTCTTAATAATTCAACCAAAAATTGTTGAAAGAAACTCACTAATTTTGTTAGCAGGGTACAACCATGGAAGCAAGTTTCAAGCTTCTTTTCTTTCTCTATTTCTTCTTAATCGAATGAAAGAGAAAGGATGAGAGAAAAATGAATTTTCTATTTCATCCCATTACCATACTGATATACTTTATTATTTTATTGTCATTATCCATTTAGTTTTATCTAATAGCCAACACTTCATGATATAATGTCTTTATGGTGTTTAATATCCCAAATTAGGTCTATCCAGTTACATGATCTCAATTATGGTATAATTTCATTTTAGACCCTTGGTTTAATCAAACATAAACGCCTTGATTAAAGCCTTATCAAATATTCTTCTTTGGCTAACCTTATAATTTAGTCCCTATACTATATTTACTAATTGATCAAATTTAATCCCAATTAATATTATGACTCTATATCTCGAATTCAAGACAAAACTATTCAATCATAAGTTTTAGCTAACTCAATCTTATAAATTCGGCCATAAGATCAAACTTTTTGACATCGTTTAAATTCGAGTCATTAGAATTCTCCCCTCCTTTAAGAAATTTCATCCTTGAATTTTTTTCCTAGAAAGAGGGAAGGGTATAAGATCATTTTAACTCTCCTAGCCATTTCGGGTGTCAAACACACGATTTCTTTCTATTAATACCAATTTCTAACCAATAAAATATGTTTCTGGTAAGTTAATCTAATGTATTATCTATACTCTAGCATTCTCTCACTTTTGTGAGTATCACATATCTCGATTGATCACAATTTATCATATTCAATCTCGTGTATGACGTTACCAGTCATGCTCTGTTTACATAGGACTATTTATATAAATTTCATATTTAACATTTCAATCAATATAAGCTTTAACAACAAATTCTACATCCTCATCTCAGCTCAAACTCGACACTTTCTACAACATGTACAAATATATTTAATGTAATACTCAGTCTAGTATAAGAATCGGTTAAACTTGTAGCTCTGATATCATTAAATGTGACAACCCACACCCTACTTGGTTGTTGGATCTAAATGCGAGATGGCACATTACATTGCTAGAACAACTCAAACTAATTTGACATTAAAAATAGATTATTTAAACTTATAAATGTTTGAAAAATCCGGTTTGAAAGAAGTTTTCTTGCACAACGAAAAATTAAAATTTTAAAAACCGACCCAGTTTGTGATATTTATACCAATAAACCTTGAACTGAAATCATACTTGTGTTTTCGGATAAGCGGATCATTGACATTTTTTGACTTTCAACCAAACAATCTTCTCCATTATTCTCATACCATGAACCGCATCGAGTGTGGGCTCGAACCAATCGAATCAAAACACAGAACTAGTAAAAGTTTTCTTTACTTTTAGGGTGAAAACAAAAATTCTCTTCAAAATAGAAACCGACAAAATTGTTATTCCAGAAAAATATATATAATAGTTGAGAATAAATTCTCTCTATTTTTCGGCACTGTAGCAATATCTTCAATTTGTGTAAATAGTTCTACCAGTGCCATCTATTTATAGGGAGAGAATGTAGAACGTTTGTTGAATTGTACAGGTTTATTTCAAATAAAAAAACAACTTCCTATTCCAACTAGGAGAGAGAGGGGTTAATAGGGTGTACTTCCCCTTCAAATGTATTATGAGGATTTGGGTCTCACATTGTATTGGGCCCAATTATATGTGATTTATGGACTTTTAACCCAACACTTTATAATTTAATCCAACACAGTACATATTTTTTCTATTTTTTTCAAAACAAACATTAATTTTCCAATTAAATAGTTTTCTCATCCCAATTTCACCCCGATAAAATTATGATGATTTTACCCCTGGTAAAATTTCCAAGAAAATATGTTCAATATTTCTCAACTCAACTTGTTCACTATGACCGGGTGGTTTATTTCCATTTTCGAGCTTTAAAACTGCTCAAAAACATAAATTCATTCTTCCGATCATTTCTGAGTAATCCATATATATTTGCAAATGGATTATTTCTCATTTTCATTTCCATTTCCATTTTTAAGAAACTCACATTCATTTCCAAAATGATTTCATTTCTTCATTTCGTAGAAAACCATAATAATTTTTATAAATGTTTCTTATTTCTCTATTTCTATTCATTTTGTTCATTTTGATTCAATATGCAATTCATTTTTGGTTTCAACGAGCTAGTGGAGGAACCGAGTGGACATATGTAATTAGGGCTCAAATGATTTATAATTAAGTTCTAGCTTTTTGCCTATTAATAATAAACTCATTTAGTCATGAAGTGATTCCACTATAGTATCTTGACTGAGCTCTCCCTAACAACATACCATTACGTAAGCAACTATTCAATGCTCGTCCAGTGACCTTGTCATAAGTGTGTTACCCTCATAGTATATCCTTGATCTCTTTGGGATAATATTTGTTCTCCCAATATGATCCTATTTTATCTCATGGTAATAATTACATCTTCATGAAAAGTCAACCACTATCAAATAGTCATCAAGTCATCCATCACAATACGAACGACCCGTGGCCACGTTTACTTTTCATCAACCATGTAATGCTTATGAGAGGATACCATTTAACCATGTCTTGAGCTATTAATTCCACTGTTGTGAATGATGCTACATACTGCAGAAGTCGTACACCCAACACACCAGTTTTCGGTTCCTTATCTATTCGAACATAGGCTTTTACTTATATCAAAGTGTACGAGTCATGCATACATAGTCTGCAATCCAGTCAGGATTTAGGTATGTCAAACTATGAACATCACAAGCGAATAGATCCATAAATAGATTTAAGATCTATTCTACTAGGGTCCAGTCTGATGTACTGTCAATCCAGTCAGTCACATCTATGTCTCTATCTTCTGGTAGTCATCTGCTCCGATGCCCAAGATAAGGCATCTCCCCAATTGAACTTGATAAATGACATATTAGTCTTTCAATCGATTTGTTCATTTTTTTATTAGAATAAGGACATGCTTCGGTTCGTCTACTAATACAAGTTGTATTTCCGTATTACAATATGACCATGTAATACCGCTTAGTATTAGTTAAACATTAGACAACTAATGAGCAACATTTGCTTCCATTTTTCTTTGCGTTCAAAAATATGTAAGGACAATATGCAAAGTATTAATATAATTTATGAATAATTTTATTAATCAGTCTTTTCGAAAAATTTCAAGTGTACTTAGATGAAAACACTACACTTAAGGCACCAAATCCAATAATCAACCTATCCGAATTCAAGCCATTTTGAAAATTATAAATGCATTCAACCATAATAGATGTCTAACCATTTCATAAAATGTGTCCTGACATTAATCGAGTTAGATACGGAGTCAAGATTTGATTCCATACAAAATCACAAGTATTCAGCTGTAAGTCTCCAGACATTGAAGGTTATATCTCGAGACAGGCTTCCCCTATTCCAGACCCTTAGCTTTGATGTTTTCTTGTTATAAGACTTAGACACTCGTGTCTCAAGACATTTTCATTGGGTCTCGAGATTACTCCCCAAAAATACCTGAAATGCGTAATGTATTCTTAATGTCTCGAGACAATAGCCTCATTGTCTCAAGACCAAATGCTGATTTCACTCAGTATGCACATTTTATCACATTTAAATGAATTTTGATATAACCTAACCTTATACCAACATAATACCAAAATATTGACGATGACTCATAATTTACGCTACTAAATTAGGTGCATGCCTTTACTACTCGCAAAACATAATAAAACTTTACAGTGATATAGTTGAGCTTAAATTTGAGATCTGGATGTTGTTAACACTTTTCTATCAATCAAAAACCTAATCATCAACTGTGCATGGAAAGAAACAATCCGCACGCTAAGCAAAAGAACTTTGTGGTGCTTACATAATCTAAACACAATGTATTGATAAAGGCCCAATTTTGACACGGACCCAAACAAACCCAAAAATACAAAAAATTTAAAACAAAATAGTAGTCCACAATCCATGCAACCCAATTAAAACTACCCTAGCAAAACCCAACCCCATTACACCCCAAACCAAACCAAACCAAACAACTAAACCAAACCCAACAAAACAAAGCCCAAACAATAAAAACCCTAGCCCAATACAGCCCAAACCTAAAACAGAAAAAAAAAAAACAAGAATTGCAAACCCTAGGTGCGCCGCACCTAGGGTGGCTGACCTTCTGCCACTACCGCGCCAGTCTGCACCACCTCCACGTCAACCACCATAGCTAGTGATAAACCATAAAAGTAACATATTTTAATCCCACGCTTAGCGTGTTTTTAGATGTTTATTTATGTAATTTGGTGAATTCGATGCTCCTAATCCTTTAAATTCATGTTTTTATACTTAGGAGAGCGTAGGGGAGCGAAAGGAACGGAAAACGGGCCAAAATCGGACAAAACGGGCCATCTTAAGGATCACACACGGCCAAGGTAGAACCACACAGGTAGGACACATGCTCGTGTGACCCACACGGGCTGGACACACGCCCGTGTGCTAGCCCGTGTCAATCGCGAGCCTTGTAAATTTCCACACGGCCTGGGCACCCTTACACGGGCTGAGCACACGCCCGTGTCCCTATCGCACCCTGCTTTGTTTTCACGCGGAAAAAGCCAAATTTTAAGGATTCTGAGCCTTCTAAAGTCTATAAATACACACCAGAGGAAGACCTAGGGGACACGTAGAGTAGATTGAAGAAATTACTCGTAGGAAGCCGTCGGAATCATCTCGAAAGCGGATTCACTCCAAGACTAAAGATCTCCATCAAGTTCTCTAGAAGTTTTTGGGTTCTTTATGCCTTGTTATTTTCTTAATTCTATGATGTTTTCCTTTTACGTTATGAACTAAACTCCCTAAATACCTAGGGAGGATGAAACCTAGATGAATCTTATTATTCAATAAATCTGAATTACGTGATAAATACTTATTCTTGTTCTTAATTATGTGTTCTTAATCCTTGTTTTAATGTTTTCAGAAATATTAATTCAAGATTGATGTGCTTATTCAGTGGAGCAAAAGTCCCTGTTTAAGAGAAGATCTAGCATAATTAAGCGGAATTGATTGCAACCCTAGAAATAGGATGACATAAATCTGCCGAATTAGAGTCAAATCTAATAAGGGAATCCATAGATCGAGTTAATGTGACGATAGGGGTTTTAATTAGAAAGAGATTTTAATTAATCAACCAAGAGTCAGCTGTTTTTAGTCTCGAAAAGATATTAACATAATTTAGGGATTTCTACGGATCAAGTCGAGTGAATAAATCATTTAATTCAGAATCAGAATAATAAGTGAAGTCTAGGTGGATTCCTCCTTGGGTATTGTCTTTATTATTGGTTTATTCGATTATTTCTTTCACTCTCTGTCGCGTTCATAGTCAATTAGTTAGTTAATTTTAGATTAAAAACAAAACCCTTTAATTATTAGGCTAGATAATAAAAAGATAGTTATTACTAGTAATTTTAGTCCTTGAGGATACGATATTTCGGACTCACCACAACTATACTACTGTTCGATAGGTGTGCTTGCCTTTGTCGAAATATTAGTTAGTTTCGAGCCCATCAAGTTTTTGGCGCTGTTGCCGGGGACTAAGATATTAGGAACACTAAATTTTTATTACTATAGCCATTTTTATTTTATTGTAATTTATTCTTATCTTATTGTTACTTTTCTAATTTTTCTCTTTCTTTGCTTCTGGCAGGTATCTCTGGTTTATGACTAGAAGGAACCCGTCAGGACCCTTGCTTTTTGACAGTGAGATAGAAAGTACCGTTCGCAGAAATCGTAGGGAGATAAGGCGAAGTTTACAATACATAGAGGAAGAGCAAGAGTACGATACTAATACTACCGAGGAGATGGCTGATAATAATCCGCTTCCTCCGGTGGTTGCCGAAAATCTCGCTTCCTCGCATTACTATGTGCGACTATGCTAAGCCTAATTTAATCGAAATTGAATCGAGTATTGTTAGACTGCTATTGCTGCAAATAATTTTGAACTAAAACCTAATACTATTCAAATGATTCAACAGTTTGTTCAGTTTGATGGTTTGCAGGATGATGACCCAAATACTCATTTAGCCAACTTTTTAAAGTTTTGCGATACTTTCAAAATTAATGGCGTTTCTGATGATGCCGTTCGCCTTCGGTTGTTTCCCTTATCGTTGAGGAACAAAGCTAAACAGTGGTTGAACTCGTTGATCAATCACAACATGGGAACAAATGACTGAAAAATTTTTACTTAAATATTTTCCGCCGGCTAAAACGGCTAAGTTGAGGAATGATATCTCTTCTTTTGTGCAGATGGATTTAGAAACACTTTACGATGCATGGGAAAGATACAAGAATCTACTGAGAAGATGCCCTCACCATGGGTTACCATTATGGCTACAAGTTCAAACATTTTTCAATGGTGTGAACCCTTCAACTAGACAATTGATTGATGCAGCCGCCGGTGGTACACTAAACAACAAAACACCTCAGGCTTCCTATGAATTCATTGAAGAGATGTCACTGAATAATTATCAGTGGCAAGTTATGAGGACGGAGCCAACAAAGGCAGCTGGTGTTTTCAACCTCGACGCAGTGACCATGCTATCAAACCAGGTAGATCTTTCAAATAAAAGGATTGATGGTTTGTGTGGTTCTTCAAAGGTACATCCAGTGATGCAGTGCGATACAAATGGAGGAGGAATGGGCAATACAGAATATCCATCTTACAACCCTAGCATGGAGAATGACCAGCTGAATTATATGGGTAATAACTCTAAACCTCCAAATAATCCTTACAATCCAGGATGGAGGAACCACCTAAATTTCTCATGGGGTAATCAAGGGAATCAAAGACCGCAAACCCCTCCAGGTTTCCAACCACCCTACCAGCAAGAGAAAAAGTCAAACCTTGAAGATATGCTAGCAAAGTTTATTTCGGTTTCAGAGACTCATTTTTAGAAGACTGAAACAACGTTGAAAAATCAGCAAGCATCGATTCAAGGGCTTGAGAATCAAATTGGACAGCTGGCTAAGTTAGTTTCCGAAAGGCAACCAGGTAGTTTACCTAGTAACACCGAACCTAACCCAAAAGAGCATGTGAAAGTAGTTACACTAAGGAATGGGAAGGTGTTGGTTGAAGCTGAAAAGAAGATGCCACAAGAAACTAATAAGGAAAAAGGTGAGGAAGTAAACGAAAATGTAACACCGGTACTAAAAGAGTATAAACCACCAATCCCATATCCAGCAAAGTTGAAGAAAGACCGAATGGACGCACAATTCGGTAAATTTCTTGAACTTTTTAAAAAATTACATATTAACTTACCTTTTGTTAAAGCTATTTCACAGATGTCGACATACGCAAAATTCTTAAAAGAGCTTTTAACAAATAAAAGGAAGTTTGAAGAGCTATCAACCATGGAGCTTAACGAGGAATGTTCAGCTATTCTCCAAAATAAGCTACCAACCAAATTGAAAGATCCGGGAAGTTTCACTATTCCTGTTTAATTGGTAGTTTAAATATTGAGAAAGCATTAGGCGATTTAGGTGCCGATATTAATTTAATGCCTTATAAAATGTTCAAGCAACTTGGTCTTGGGGAACCAAAACCCACTAGGATGAGTATCCAATTAGCTGATAGATCTATTAAATATCCTAGGGGAATTATTGACGATGTTTTGGTAAAAGTTGATAAATTCATATTCCCTGTTGATTTTGTTATGCTTGACATGGATGAGGATGTTGAGGTGCCTTTAATTTTAGGACGCCCATTTTTAGCTACTGCTAGAAAATTATTGATGTAGGTGATGGTAAACTTGTGCTCGTGGTAGGTGACGAGAAAATTATTTTTAAAATTTATGATGCTATGCGATACTCTAGAGAGCAAGATGATTCCTGTTATTTTATCGACGCTATTGATCATTCTATTCAAGATTCTTTTCAGGAAATCATACATAAAGACACGTTGGAACTGTGTCTTGCCCAAGGTGAGGAGGCAGATGACGATGCTAATGAGATGGGGGAGATAAAAATTGAGTTAAATTCTAATACTTCTTCCCCAAGACAAAAGAAGTATGAGGGCATTGAAATAAACGACGAACTAAAACAAAAACCCTCTAATGAAGAGCCTCCCAAATTGGAATTGAAACAGTTACCAAATCACTTAGAGTATGCATTCCTCGGAGATAATTCTACACTACTGGTAATTATTTCTTCAGAATTGAAACCCAATGAGAAAGATGAGTTACTACAGGTACTAAAGGAGCATAAAAGAGCCATAGCTTGGAAGATTTCTGACATTAAAGGGATAAGCCCATCGTTTTGCACCCACAAAATTTTAATGGAAGATGAATATAAACCATGTGTGCAACCTAAAGACGATTAAATCCCAACATGAAGGAAGTTGTTAAAGCTGAGGTAATTAAACTTCTAGATGATGGAGTTATTTATCCTATTTCTGACAGTACTTGGGTAAGTCCTGTGCAGGTTGTTACAAAGAAGGGATGCATGACTGTTGTAGCCAACGAGAAGAATGAATTGATTCCAACAAGAACAGTCATAGGTTGGAGAGTTTGCATTGACTATAGGAAGTTGAACGATGCCACGAGAAAAGATCACTTTCCCTTACCCTTCATTGATCAGATGTTAGATTATCTGGGCATATGTACTATTGCTTCCTAAACGGACTCTCTGGCTACTTCCAAATCCCAACAGCTCTTGAGGATCAAGAAAAGACAACATTTACATGTCCATATGGTACGTAATGCCTTTTGGATTATGTAATGCTCCTGCTACTTTTCAGCGCTGCATGCTAGCCATCTTTGATGAACTTGTGGAAGATATTATGGATGTATTTATGGATGACTTTTCGGTATTCGGTAATTCTTTCCATATTTTCCTTAAAAATTTAAAACAAGTTCTAATGAGATGTGAGGAAACGAACCTTGTGCTTAATTGGGAAAAGTGTCACTTTATGGTTCGAGAAGGGATTGTGTTAGGTCACAAAAATTCTAGTAAAGGGTTTGAGGTTGATAAAGCAAAAATTGAAACCATAGAAAAATTACCTCCTCCTAGTTCAGTTAAGGCTATTAGAAGCTTTTTAGGACATGCTGGATTTTATAGAAGATTTATTAAGGATTTTTCTAAAATAGCTAAGCCTTTAACGAAATTACTAGAAAAAGATGTGCCTTTCAATTTTAATTCGGAATGTTTAGATGTATTTAATACCCTCAAAAATAAATTAATAAATACTACAATTATAATTGCACCTGATTGGAATTTGCCCTTTGAACTAATGTGTGATGCAGAGTGATTTCTGAAAGAGGTGCGGTTTTGGGACAAATGAAGAGACAAGCATTTTCAAAGATTTATTACGCTAGCAAGACATTGACGACCGCACAAGAAAATTACACCACCACAGAAAAAGAGTTGCTAGCTATGGTTTTTGCATTTGATAAATTTAGACAGTATTTGATATTATCTAAAGTTGTCATTTACACTAACAATTCAGCTCTTCGTTATCTTTTAACTGAATCTGATGCAAAACCTCGACTCATAAGATGGATTTTACTCTTACAGGAATTTGATTTGGAAATTTAGGATAAGAAAGGAGCTGAAAATCTTGCGGCAGACCATCTTTCTAGACTTGAAAATCCGCATATCAAAGAACTCGATTAGAGTGACATAAATGACTCGTTTCCTGAAGAACAACTCTTGTCTATATCCGACTCCGAGATACCTTGGTTTGCAGATATTGTGAATTACTTAGCTGCTAACATCCTACCAAAAGGGTTGACACATCATCAAAAGAAGCGATTCTTTGCTGATGTGAAAAACTATTTTTGGGAGGACCCTTTTCTTTTTCGTATATGTGCAGATCAAGTAATTCGGAGATGTGTTACAAAGGCAGAAATAAGCAAAATCCTAGAACATTGCCATTCAGGACCAACAGGAGGACATTACAGTGGGACTAGGACAGCACATAAAACGCTCGAATTAGGTTTTTATTGGCCCACTCTGTTCAAGGATGCTAACAGGTATGTTACTTCGTGTGATAGATGTCAGAGAACAGGTAATATCTCTAAACGCGATGAAATGCCTCAAACGTATATGCTATCATGTGAAATATTTGATGTATGGGGTATTGATTTTATGGGTCCATTCCCTAGCTCATCTGGGAATAAATACATCTTAGTAGCGGTTGCTTATATGTCAAAATGGGTGGAAGCTCAAGCTTTACCTACTGATGATGCTAGAGTGGTAGTGAGATTTCTTAAGAAACTCTTCTCTCGATTTGGAACACCTAGAGCAATTATTAGTGATAGGGGTACTCATTTTTGTAATACTCAATTTGATAAAATCTTAAAGAAATATGGAGTGCACCACAAAACAGCTACCCCTTATCACCCTCAAACCAGTGGACAAGTTGAAGTAGCCAATCGAGAGCTTAAGCGTATTCTAGAGAAAACTGTAGAATCAAACAGGAAAGATTGGGCATTAAAAGTAGACGACGCTTTATGGGCCTATAGAACCGTTTTTAAAACTCCCATAGGAACATCCCCATATAGACTTGTTTACGGGAAGAGTTGTCATCTACCATTTGAATTAGAGCACAAAGCATTTTGGGCTATAAAATTCTTAAACTATGATCTTAAACTTTCAGGTGAGAAAAGATTGATGCAGTTGAACGAGCTAGATGAGTGGCGAGCGAATGCCTACGAGAACTCACATTTATGCAAAGAAGTAACAAAGCGACGCCATGATGCTCGTTTGAAGCAACCTAAGCAATTTGAAGTTGGAAATCTTGTTCTACTATACAATTCAAAGCTCAAATTGTTCCCTGGAAAGCTGAAATCAAGATGGTCAGGTCCATTCCTAATCAAAACCATTTTTCCCTATGGCACAATTGAGGTAACTCATCCGACTTATGGCGCATTCAAGGTAAACGGTCAACGACTTAAACTATATAATGGTGAGGATTTTAGGGATATTAGAGAGGAGCTTCAGCTCCGTGAACCTTCATAAAGAGAAGAATACAAGGTAAATCTAGCTTAGGACTTTAAACAAGCGCTTTTCGGGAGGCAACCCGAGCACTAACCCTATTCATTAGTTTATTTTTACATTTATTCATGTTTTAATGCAGGTTTTTAACCCACACGGCCTGGACACACGGGCGTGCCCCTGGCCGTGTGGATGTGGGGACTTAGTTTTTAAAATTCAAAGAAATCGACAGGGGGTTCCACGGGCACGACACACGGCCGTGTGTGATATCACACGGGCGTGCCAAAATTTCACACGGGCGTGTCCTTGGCCGTGTGGACCCTGAAGCTTAAAATCCCCAAGAATCGACAGAGACACGGCCTAAATTTAGTCCACACGGGCATGCGACACGGCCGTGTGGAAACTGGAGCCTAATTTTTCAAATTTTAAACAAGTCAGGAGGCTCCACGGGCACGACATACGGCCGTGTGTTCGAGCACATGGGCGTGTCAAATTATACACGGGCGTGTCATAGGCCGTGTGAAAATTGGAGCTCGATTTTTCAAATTTCAAATTTAAAACAAGTCAAAGGGCTCCACGGGCAACACACACGGCCGTGTGTGCGATCACACGGGCGTGTGGACATATACACGGGCGTGGGAGAAGCGAAGGACCTAGCACACGGTCGTGCGATGCGGCCGTGTGAACCACACAGCCTGGACACACGGGCGTAGCCAAGGCCGTGTGAAAACTAAGCTCTTGCAAATCCCGACGAACACGGGCTAGGGACTCTACCACACGGGTGTGTGACATGGCCGTGTGGCTCAACACGGGCCGTTACACGACCGTGTCCTCTATTTAAAGCCATTTTCCCTTTTTTTTTCTCCTTTCTTTTTTCCAAACCCTCCAAACCCTAGCTACCGTCTCCCCCAACCTCCGCCGCACTTCCAGTCACCGGCCACCGACAAGCCCCTTCCCTCTCTTCTCTTTTGCTTCGCCGCCCATTCTCCCCCAACCCGAAACCCATCCCTTTTCTTTCACTTCTTTCCCCCTTCTCCTCATTTCCTCTTCAAAAACTGCCGCCCCAACCACCCCTTGACGACCGCCGTGCCACCGCTCACTGACCCCACCGCCGCCGGAACATCATGACGAATACACGAGGCAAGACCAAGATCACCGTCCCCGCCTCGAAAAAGCGAAAAGGTCCCGATGCGACCTCCTCGAGCGCCTCCGCTGAAGTGCGCCACCCCTACCTCTAATTTACCATGGACCCGCCAGAGGACCTCCTTTAATTCCTTCGAGTACGACCCCTAGGGTTGGGCCGCTGCATCGATTGGGCCGCGTTGGAGCAGGTCCACCTCGCTGACGAGGTTCGTGCCCTCATTATCACAGCACCATGGGATCGCTTCTTCAGTATCGTCGAGCCCACTTATGTGGAGATTACCTTGGAGTTCTTCTCGACGTTCCACCTTCAGACCGTCATGTCAGTCCACGACGAGCCCGGCACCATCGTCTTTCACCTTGGTAGTTTGGTGCACTACATGAGCGCCCCAGAATTCGGTGCTACTTTGGGACTTTATACAGAGGAGTTCATGATGGCCGAGGACTTTCTTCAGCTCCATCGCCATATTCACTACTCGCCCTCGCGTTGTTGGAACAATCTCGGCGCTCTGACGACCTATGATCCTAGTCGCTCGAAGGCGACCTCCCTCTCTCCTACCCTAAGGTATATTCACGCACTCCTCGTGCACACTTTGACAGGTCGGAGAGAGAGCACCGGCGTCGTGAGCACACACGATGCCTACTACTTATGGAGCATGGCCCACGGCCATGTTATCAACTTGGCATACTTCATTGCCTTATCTTTCCGCCATCAGACCGACCGCCACAGGAAGGGCCCCATCTGCTTAGGCCCTTACGTGACTCGCCTCGCTCGACACTTCGATCTTCTCGACACACTGGAGCAGTCCTCCACACTTACTCTTGTTGGCCAGATGTCCCCTCAGGGCATCTCGAGCATGCTTCACATGAGGATGATCGAGCGACGCCGTGGATTCGATCCTCCCCAGTACCGATTATCTCGTCCTGATGAGCAGGATGATCCCGAGGACATCAATGAGGATGTTCCTCTCCCTCACGAGGATCCACCCCACCCTCCACCTCCGAGTCACCGACCTCCTTCTTCTGCTGCTACTTTGAACGACATATCCGAGCGACTCACTCGCTTTGAGCAGCAGTACTACAGCTGTTCGACAATCTCGAGGCCACCTTACAGCAGATCTGCCATCATTTGCATATTTCATCTTCAGCACCTCCACCTCGAGACGCGTCTGACGACGAGGACCTTTGAGTCCATTTATTTTATTTTTATCTTTGTTTTTATTTTTATTTCTCTTTTTTTTTTTTTTTAGTCTATTTCCCTTTAAGTTTCATATCATATTTTCAAAGACTTAATTTTTTTTATATTTTGAACTATATTTTAGCTTTTATAATTATTCCTAATCGAGTAATCCCTTAATCTTCTTCCACAGTTGTGTTTATTTTCTTATTAGTTGCTCAGAATTATGCACTTCACTTTGTTATATCTACACTTCCGCGTCAACTATTCCACTGATTTCATCCAAAATTCAGGAAGTTTCACTTCCCTCCCTCTCTTATGATATTCTTTTTATTATTATCTATTTTGGTACATTGAGGACAATGTACATCTTAAGTGTGGGGAGGTTAATTATAGCATTATTAGAAAAATTCCTGAATTATATCTTGTTCTTAAGTAATTTTCTCATATTACTATTAGATTAAAATCTTTATTGATTTATGATTTTTATTGATATGTTTTGGATTGAGTCATAGGTAATTGTGCATTGATTGTTTAAACTTTAAGACACTAGAGAATCAAGCATGATAAGTCTATTTTCAAAATTAAAATTGCTAGGTTGTTTCCCTAAATTTAAATATTACTTTGAAGTTTGAAATTTACAAGGTTGACATCAAAAACCATTATTTTTGTGACATTTTGAGCCTTTTAGAGCATACACTTTTCTTGCTCACTTTATTGGTGATGAGTGTGTCAATATTGATTTGTTATTCTAGAACTTGCTTTGATTATGCATGTCGAGACCACACCTTTGATTTGATATACTGAGATGATAAAGGCACCTAGGTTTTAACCCACTTATTCCATAAAAGCCTACCTTCATAATTAACCCCTAGTGAACCCTTTTGAGCCTAATAAACTGTTTCTTGACTCACCCATTAATATTAACCCAAAACCCAATTTTTGCTTCGTTGTTCCTATTTTATTGACTCCCTTTTTTGTCGAGATTTAATTTGATCATTTGCCTAACTATGTTCTTTATTTCAGTTGTTGAATTCTTTCTTGTTCTTCTACGTAAAAAAAAGGTGGAATTGTGCATTCATTTTTTTTTATAGTTCTATGTTATTTGAGCTTAAACAGTTAATTTCGCATTTTGAGAAGAAGCTCATGGTTTTTATTGATAAGTTTTCAATTGATGTAATTATTTAGTATTAGTTTATTTTTCTAGTTAGGTAAATTATCAATTCAATCTCGATTTTAACCTTCTTTTTTAGCCTTTATCCACACCTTTAACCGAAGCCCCATTATAACCCTTTTTAAAGACCTTTTGATTTGTGTATCATCTCATTTTATAGTGGTGGAGATTTGATTTTCATGCAAGCCTATGGTAATAACTCTTCATCTTGACTTTTGAGTGCTTAACTTGAACCTTAAACACTTTGAGTGATTTGAGTGAATCTTTAGTGAGGATGTCAATTCTTGCAAGTTTTGAATCAAAGGTAATTATTTAGATAAGGGGAAACACCTATGCTTTCGTGCTATAAAAACTCGTGACTTGGATTGTTTGAATCTTTAGGACTCTTTTTAGTTAAATTATCGATGTATGAATTATTTGTGAATTATGATAAAACATTATTGATAAGAATTATGAATTAAGGAAGTTTAATTTTAATTATGAGTTGAGGATTTTGCTTGAGGACAAGCAAACGCTTAAGTGACGGGATATTTGATAAACCATAAAAGTAACATATTTTAATCCCATGCTTAGCGTGTTTTTGGATGTTTATTTATGTAATTTGGTGAATTCGATGCTCCTAATCCTTTAAATTCATGTTTTTATACTTAGGAGAGCGTAGGGGAGCGAAAGGAGCGGAAAACGGGCCAAAACCGAACAAAACGAGCCATCTTAAGGATCACACACGACCAAGCCAGAACCACACGGGTAGGGCACATGCCCGTGTGACCCACACGGGCTGGACACACGCCCGTGTGCCAGCCCGTGTCAATCGCGAGCCTTGAAAATTTTCCACACGGCCTGGGCACCCTCACACGGGCTGAGCACACGCCCGTGTCCCTATCGCACCCTACTTTGTTTTCACGTGGAAAAAGCCAATTTTTAGGGATTCTGAGCCTTCTAAAGTTTATAAATACACACCAGAGGAAGACCTAGGGGACACGCAGAGTAGATTGAAGAAATTACTCGTAGGAAGCCGTCGGAATCATCTCGAAAGCGGATTCACTCCAAGACTGAAGATCTCCATCAAGTTCTCTAGAAGTTTTTGGGTTCTTTATGTCTTGTTGTTTTCTTAATTCTATGATGTTTTCCTTTTACGTTATGAACTAAACTCCCTAAATACCTAGGGAGGATGAAACCTAGATGAATCTTATTATTCAATAAATCTGAATTACGTGATAAATACTTGTCCTTGTTCTTAATTATGTGTTCTTAATCCTTGTTTTAATGTTTTCAGGAATATTAATTCAAGATTAATGTGCTTATTCAGTGGAGCAAAAGTCCATGTTTAAGAGAAGATCTAGCATAATTAAGTGGAGTTGATTGCAACCCTAAAAATAGGATGACATAAGTCTTCCGGATTAGAGTCAAATCTAATAAGGGAATCCATAGATCGAGTTAATGCGACGATAGGGGTTTTAATTAGAAAGAGATTTCAATTAATCAACCTAGAGTCAGTTGTTTTTAGTCTCGAAAGAGATATTAACATAATTTAGGGATTTCTACGGATCAAGTCAAGTGAATAAATCATTTAATTCAGAATCAGAATAATAAGTGAAGTCTAGGTGGATTCTTCCTTGGGTATTGTCTTTATTATTGGTTTATTCGATTATTTCTTTCACTCTCTGTCGCATTCATAGTCAATTAGTTAGTTAATTTTAGATTAAAAACAAAACCCTTTAATTATTAGGCTAGATAATAAAAAGATAGTTATTACTAGTAATTTTAGTCCTTGAGGATACGATATTCCGGACTCACTACAACTATACTACTGTTCGATAGGTACGCTTGCCTTTGTCGAAATATTAGTTAGTTTCGAGCCCATCAGCTGGCCTTCTCCGTACCTGCAAGGAAAAACAGCACACAGAAGCAGACAATAACAAAAAGCAAACAAATTGTAAAAAAAAATCGGCTATAAAGCCGATTAAAAAACCCATTTGTATAGAACTCATTTTTTTGGAAATACAAAAAAAAAACACAGTATTAAGAACAAACAGAACAAAATTTCTCAGGAGGTGATTTTTTTTAATATTTTCGTTTAAGTTTCTGTTTTATTTCGTTTTATTTTTCATTTTTATTTTATTTTTTTTTACATACGAGAATAAAAAAAGGAAAGGGAGAAGAAACTTACCTGGTGTTCGATATTTCAACACTGTGGACGGCTGAGGTAGCCACCTCCAAGGATAGGTGGCCGGAAACCGAAAGGTTACTTGGGTTTTTGGGGTGTTTTTGCTAATATTTCAAGAATTTTGGGCCCGGATTTGGATTTAGGAGGGCCGAAAGGACGAGGGTGCAAGTTTCGCCTTTTTTTGGCCACCGCGGACGGCGGCGTCGTCGCCGGTGACCGGCGACCGGTGCGGTGGCTGGTGGCCAGACCCCTGGCTGGATTCTGGGGAGAGGGAGAGAGCTTGAGAGCTTTTTTGAGTTTTTTTTTTAAACAAAGGGCTAAATGAATTTTTGGTTAAAAAAAATCACTTATATAGCTTATAAAAAATGACGTCGTTTTGGGTTATGAACCCTGGCGCCAAAATGATACCGTTTAAGGCCACCCGCGCGTGACCTGACCCGCTCCAGGGGTGTAACACCCCCAACCCGTATCCGTCGCCGAAACAGGGTTACGAGGCATTACCAAAGAATACAGAACACTTTCAGATAATTTGAAATCATTATCTTTACACAAATAGTACACTTGAGATGTACAGTTCTATAATTATGAATAAACACATTTATCAAACATATTCCATGTTTTTATATATAATAATCTCATATTTCCATGTATCAAGTACCATCATTTCCTCGTATTTCAGAAAAATACGTGTAACAATTCATAGACACACAACTCACTAACTCTTCCTGTCAATCACAATTTAAATTGAAAAGTCACTTATTGAGTCCAATTTCAATGTTCACTAAAATCTATCATATAAATTTGGATGTACGTATCCACCAATAGATTCCATGTACCGATATCATCATCTCAAATTTCCACATGCATTTACTTTCCACATTATGAACTCAAATAACATATACAAGACATACCAATGTATTTCAAGTACGTTTTCATAATATTTCATTTCAATTCAGATTATTTCATATTAGAACTCTTCTCATTAACTCATTTGGAATACCAATTCATACGGATAATACACTCAAGGGTGTACAAATATATAATCACAAATGAACTCATTCATCAACCAAGTTCTATGTTCATGTCTCATCAACTCATATTTCCTTATATCACATAATTTTATGTAACACTTACCAAACTTTGTCAATTTAGTGAACTTCTTATGGAATTGGTCCACACTTGTGTATGCACTCGAATTTCACCGATAACCACCGATGCCATAACATAGCTATGGTGTTTTCACTAGAATGCCATAGCTCAGCCATGGTCTTACATCTTTTCTATCATTATGCCATGGTGAAACCATAGACTTATCCGTCAATTCATCACTTTTCACTAGAATGCCATAGCCCAAATTTATGGTCTTACATCTTAAACACGTATCACACCGATGCCATATCCTAGATATGGTCTTACACCGAAATCACTTGTCACTTGTAGCCGGCTACCACTATCCATCGATCGGTGCCGAGCTACCACTTTTCACCGATCGGTGGCCGAGCTACCACTTTTCACTTGATCGGTGGCCGGCTACCACTTATCACTTTCACTTGTCCTTGATCGGATAAGTGTAGCCGGCTATCACTTATCACTTGTTGCCATAGTTCAACTATGGTCTTTTCCGTCAATTCATCTTGTCACTGAACTGAAGTACTCAATTTGATCATTTATTCAATTTTCATGCTTTTACATTGTTCATGATTTTATCATCAATACATATGAAATAACACATCATGAAGTTCATAAAATTAACAAATCATCACTAAAATTAAGCCATATAAACTCACAAGTTCAATTTTTGTATTATAACGATAATCATAATTTCATAATAAATATTCCAAATAAAACATTATATCATTTCTAATTCAACATTTATCAATTATAATCGAGCATGTGATCAATTTATACACAAGTTGTTCATATATTATTTTTCCTCCTCCTCCTCTCCATCCACATCCTTAATATAAACAACGCACTTGTAAGTAACATTATTTATAATTTTCACTATTTACTTATATGAATATTCAAGCTGTCCATCTGTGTCATAGTCACTAAATTATTTTTATCTTGAGTTAAAAAACTCAAAATTAAGATCCGTTAATTTTATTTGAAACTAGACTCACATGTATTATTACTATAATTTTGACATAATTTTTGGTGTGGCCAATTAGTACAGTTTATTAGTTAAGTTTTCTCCTATTACACAGTCCTATAGCTCTGACCTCTCTTCACTAAAAATCAATTATCTCATAGTAAGATTTTCATATAGTGTTTCCGATTATTTCTAATGAAAACAGGCTCACTAAGGAATACAAAAATATAAATTATAACTCATAATTATTTTTTTACAATTTTTAGTGAATTTCTAAAGTAAGAACAGGGGATCACGAAGTTATTCTAAACCAGTCTTAGAAAAATTTAAATATCTCAACATGTAGACTTTCTTTGCTTGTTATATTTTTTTTATATGAAAATAGACTCAACAAGCTTTAATTCTATATCTCATTAAACTTCTAGTTCAATTTTTACCATTTTTGGTGATTTTTCAAAGTTAGACAAATGCTGCTGTCCAAAACTGCTTTAGTGTAACATGTTGATTTCTATTTTGTCCCAAATTCCACAATTCATACAATTCAGTCCTTGCTCAATTCACCCCTCAATTGAGCTAATTTTCTCATTTAATACTTTTATCTATCATTTTAAACTACTTCATAACCTTTAAAAATTAGAATTTTAACACTAGGCCTTAATTTCAACTCTTTCACAATTAGGTCCTAAACTAATTTCCATCAATTTCACTTGATAAAATCATCATATAAAAAAATTAAAGCTTCAATTCAATATTTATTCATCATATTCTTCCAAAAATAATCCACATCAACTTTAAAAATTAGCCATAGAATCAAAAACTAATGAATTAATAAGTTGGACCCAATTGTAAAAATTTCAAAAAACATAGAAATTTCAAGGAGAAAGCAAGAATTAAACTTACATGAAGCTAGAGTATGAAAACCAGCTTGAACCCTCTTCCATGGCTGTTTTTCAGCTGATGAAAATGAAGAAAAATGAAGAAAATTCTAGATATTCCAATTTGGTCCCATTTTTATTTAGCTAATTTTGGTAATTTTCCAATTTTGCCCTTATTTCACCCATTTCCTGATTTTTCTCAGCTATTGCCGCCCAAAATATCTCCTTTGGGCTTATTTGCACTTTAGGTCCTTCCTCATTTGACAATTAAGCTATTTAATTCTTCTAGCAACTTTTACACCTTTTTCAATTTAGTCCTTTTTATTTAATTAATCACCCAAACGTCAAAATTTTCTAACGAAATTTTTATACTACCTTATTGACATTCCGTAAATATTCATAAAAATATTTATGACTCGGTTTATAACACCGAGATCTCGATACCTCTTTTTCTCGATTTCTTGACCAAATAAATCTTTATAAAACAAAATTTGCTATTTCAAAAATCTTTTAAAAGCTACATTTGGCTCGTAAATATTAAATAATATAATCTACGAGTTCATTTGTCAGATTTGGTGGTCTCGAACCACTATTTCTGATATCACTGAAATTTGGGCTATTACAAGGGGGGTCCGCGTGTTTTCGTTCAATGGGTTATTTACCCCCTAGCCCTTCCGCTTTTTTAATTTGTTTTAATTTAGTCCTTTTGCTACTTTTTCTTATTTTATAAATTCAACCCCAGAATTTTGTTGCGCGTTTCAATCAAGTCCCTGACCCACTGATTCTTTGAAAAACAGACGCGTGTCCAGGGATTGGGTTTTTTGCCCATTTGGTCCTCTGCCCTTTCGCGTCCTTTCATTTTAGTCCTTAGTTACTTATTTCTTCGTAGTTTTTACTTTAAATTTCATTTTTATTCTGATTTGGTCCCAAATCTGTTTGATTTCAATTTATTTTTGCAAATTTGTTATTTATTTATTTATTTTAAAAAAAAATTTTCATATACTATTTATTTTAAATTGTTTAATTATTTATTTTAAATTTATATATATATATATTATCTATTTTAAATTTTTTTATATATATCATTCATTTTTAAACTGTTTTGTATATTATTTATTTTAAATTTCTTTTTGCATATTATTTATTTTAAACTTTTATATATATTATTTATTTAAAATTGTTTTACATATTATTTATTTTAAATTGCTTTATACTATTTATTTTAAATTGTTTTATATACTATTTATTTCATTTGTCTTTGATTGTTAATATTGATATTAAAGTGACATGTGTTGTGTGATTATTGCCATTATGCGTATTATAATTCGTTAATTCGTATTTTCATGTTATTGTGGTTCATTAGTGTAACATTTTATTCGTAAATTATTACTACATGTTGTATATTATCATTCCATTACATTTCATTAAAATCACTTCAAAGGTTGCGTTTAATTTTTTCCTTTATCCATAATAGGCCATTTTATTATATTTCAACTAAATAGCTCACATCGTTTAGGTTTTGTAATCGCTATTATTCAAAAAAAAAAAGAAATTTTAAAAATAAGGCAATGTTTCGTTTTTTCGAAAATTTGAGAAGTTGTAACCTAACTTACGGGGTTTCAATGTTCTCGTTAAATCTAAACAACCGAACATCCTTCTCAATTTAAAATACCTAAGTTTTAAATAAAAATTAAAGGCAAGCTTATTCTCGAGGGTTCAAATGTCGCATCCTAACTTACGTGAAGTGGCATATTGTTATCGCAGGAAGAGTGGGCCTTTGATGCTCGTTTCAATTTATTCAAGCATTTTTTAATTAACATTAATAAAAAAGGATTGTACTTTAAATTCTTTTCGAGTTTTTAACTTTCGACATTAAGACATTAATTAATCAATTAGGTACCAATTTTGGGCGTTACGAGGGTGCTATTCCTTCCTCGTGCATAACCGACTCCCGAACCCATCTTTCTGAATTTCGTAGACCAAAAACGTTGTTTTAATAAATCAAACCGTTTATTAAAAACAACCATCTTACGAGGTGACCCGATCACACCTCATCAAAAAAGATTGGTGGCGACTCCCGTTTTTCGTTTTCATTTTTAAAATCAAAGTCGACCGACCCGTTTTTTCAAAAAAAAAATGATTTCGACACACTATATAACAATTCATTTATAACAAGTCTTTATCAATAAACATTGTCTTATAGCTTACTACTTAGTGATTTCTTATGAAATCATTGTTTGATTTAGGCATTTAAGGCTTAATATTACTAAATATATTATCACATTTCAATTCTAATATTAGTATCAATACGATCTCAATATCATTTTCAAACATATAACACTTTCATAGATATCAGATAATTAATAAGTTTCACTCTTATCATGATTTGACAACTTCCCCAGGCCAGATTCTCAATTAGATCAAACATCAATGGATACTTGAACCTTCGCTTCCCTTATAACCAGTGCCTATATAAAAGAATAAAATGAAATATGCCAATTTCATCAAGCACATAGTCATAGAATTGAATATTACATTCATTTAAAAGATGTAATAGAGGCGACAGTATGAAAGGGTAAATTGAAGCAATTTGTAGCCCAACCCAAATAGTTCGTAGGTTAGAAGGGTTTTGGTGGATGTGCAGGTTCCTCAAACACTCATAGAGATGACAGAGGTATGTGAAAACAAGCAATTATGGGAGTGATCAACGTTATTGTAGGGTCTAATGAGGAATAAGTTAGGTCTAATAATAAGAGAAAGGCATATTTATGTAGTGTGATGTTTGTGTTTGCTCCATCGAAGAAGCTTCGTTCCACAGCGTCATGGTGATTGGGTTTTTCAGAGCATGACAAGGTAGAGTTATTGAATTTTAAGAGTAATGACCCCTTGGCTGTTTCAGCCATGATCACGGGTTCTCAAGTTAAAAGGATTTTAATTGACACAGACAGTGCGGTGGAGGTACTGAGTTGGCAAGCATTCAAACATATGGGTTTAAAAGATTCAACATTGAAGCAAGCTAGCTCGATCTATGGTTTTAGAAATCAACGAGTAGAGGTTAGAGGATCCAAGGTATTGGCAAAGGTGTTAGGGAATGATGAACATATAGTGACAAAAATGGTGGGATTCTTGGTGGTAGATCATCCAATTACATATTACACCATCTTTGGTTGGCCATTGATGAAAATGGCGAAAATGGTAGTGGCAAAATTCTATTTGAAGGTTAAATTTCCAACTCCAATGGGAAAGGGATATATGAATTATGACCAACAATTGGTAAGGAAATGCCATGTACTCTCCCTGTAGTTAACACAAAAGGACAAGGGTCACTCTTACACATCTGCGAGAGTAGGCAATTCTAGAGGCGGATATGTGGTGAATTCTATCAATAATTCCATGACGACTTTCTAGAGTTTGGACGTGAGGTCCAAAGTTAGGCTTAGTAAGGCTAAACTTGCGGAGCAGACTAAATCTATTGAAATTTTCCATAATTATCCAGAAATGTTACAAAATGTATGTATATTTATTTATAGGGTGAACCATATTGGTTGTGACCCAATTATTAGTAAATTTTTCTTTGATCATTCAACTATTCAACTTTTTTTCTTTGTTAATCATCGATCGTTAAATTACTAATGAAAAGATAACTTAGCAACTTTTAAAATTGGCATAATAACATTTTTAACCCTTAATATATATTGTATTAATTTCGTCTTGTTTCTAAAAAAATTAACCCTCAACATTTATGCATTGTGTAATTTGGTATTTCTTGTTTTTGCAATTTTTCTTTTCTTTGTAACATTGTGGGTTAATTTTAAAAGAATAAGAAAAGATGAAAGTTATTATCTTATATTTTTGGGTGTTTCTATTCTTTGTATATTTTCAATCAAAATTAGGTGATAAAATTTGTTTTTTTAGCTTTTTAGGTGAAAGGGTCACAAAGAAAAGTAAAACTACTAAAAAGAAAACATCAAATTACACAATGTATGGATGTTGAGGGTTAAATTTCTTAGAATCAAAGACTAAATTGATATAATATATAAATGTTGAGGGTTAAAGTTTCTAATATGCTAATTTTAAAAGCTGTCACATCATCTTTCCATTAGTTATTTAATGGTCGGTGACCAAAAAAATCAAAATCGAATAGTTGAATGATTATTTTGTAGCTTTTCATAATTGAGTGACAAAAAAAGAAATACACCAATAATTAGATGACTACTACTATAATTTACCATTATTTGTAACATTAAAAATAGTGACTCACTCCGAACGTACTATTGAAGCAAAAGAAAAGTGGGTCAATACTCACGCATCCATGGTAGGGGCATACCTACCCACGCAAGCACACACTATGTTCAAAAAAAGTTGTTTAAATAAAAAACCTACCACTTGCATTTTCGAATGCTTAAATTTGAATGAGTTTTATGAATGAATAGCCCTTAACCAGTAAATTAATCATGGAAATTGATAAATATTTTTATTGGTTGATAAAAATAATTGAATGTGAACACGAAATACAACAATTTGCAACGAAGTAGTGGCCGAAAATGGCTTGGAAGGATACAATAGCTCCAAAGTTGCAAATAATTTAACTTTGGATATTGATTAGAGATAAAGATGTAATTACCATTATTAATTTATTTTTAAAAAAATTTTAATTTTTTTTTATAATTTTGCAAATAATTTTTATAACATTTAGAACTCACGTCCAAAATTAATTTAGACATAAACCTAGATATATATTTTTCTAGATTCATTTTAGAAGTGTAATTTTAGTAATTGCTTTAAATATTTTAGGATTTTATCTTTTTGTTTTAAATTTTCTTAAAGAATTGATAAATATTTATAATTTTTTACCATTTAAATAATTTTTATATTTTTTTATAATTTTTGGAATCCAGCTTCAAAATGAACCTAGACAAATGATTTGAACCTTGAGATCCATTTGTCTAGGATCATTTTAGATATAATTGTCTTAGTATTTTTTTTTTATAAATATATGTTGACATGTCATGTTACGTCATCATATTTATTCATATAACATGCCACTTGAATTTCCATCAACCACGTTAGCATAACCATCAAATTGATTTATGTCGAAACAATTAATGGAAAGGCTTAATTAAATATCTTTTTGTGTAATAAAAGCTCAATTGGATGTAAACTTTTTAAAACGCCAATTATATTTTTTGATTTTTTACCGAGGGGTTTTTAACTTTTTAAATCATAATACTAATGCAAGCGTCAAAATTTTAAAAGAAATTTGTATCGAATCTAATCATATAAATTATAAAAGGAGAAACGGAAATGGAAACAAAAATAAAAAATTTTGAGTTCTAGATAAGTTAGTCGTGCAACACATGTCACTAATCAAATACTAACATATCATTAATTAGTTGTTTAATCTAATATAAAAAAAAAACCAAGTTCAATATACTCTTTTAAATCTTTACATTAATTGGATAAATATCAATTAAAATGTTAGAAAATGAAAAAAATGCTTAAATTATTGATATATAAGTTATATGTAAATATTGGACGCTAAGGAATGTAGGTAATAATAACATGTGATCTATTAGCATGTACAAAAGACAGTTTGGAGTGTAAATGAACCGGGCTCAAATAAATAAGGTTATGTTCATGTTCGTTTGTTTATTTTTGAATTTGTTCATGTTCGGTTCATGTTCGTTTAAATTTTTAATCTCATGTTCGAACTTGGTTCATTTATTATTTGGTGTGTCCAGGCTCGATTCGTTTAGCGTTCGCAAACATGTTTGTTTAATGTTCGCGAACATGTTCGTTTATATTCGCGAATGTTAACTAAACAAACAAACAATAAAAGTAAATAAAACAAAACCAACTAAATAAAACTTACATTTCAACATGAGATTTGTTGAGTTCTAAAGTTGGAGGAGGCATTTATAATATCATAAAAAACTAAATTGCAAACAAGTAATTTGATCGATTCAAAACAAAACATATTACAAGAGAAGCAATTAAAAAAGGTAACACCAAAAATGTTGCAATAAACACCAACTAGAAAAGTTGACAACATAAATAATACATTCCTTTGCAATGAATCCAATGATTCCACATCCTGAAAACACCAAATCAAAAAATTCATGAGTTTCACCCATCAAATTCAATAAGGCAACAACATAAAAACATTTTATTTGATCCATTATTATTATTATTTATTAAAGAAAATAAGGTTATAGAAGGTACAACTAGTTAAAATGTAAAATTGCCTTACAAAGTTAATTATATCAGAAATGTTAAAAACATATTCATACAAAGCTATTGGACAAACACCAACCAAGTTAAAATGCTCACTGACTTCTCATAAACACCACACCAAAATGTACACACCCTAAAAATTAAGTACCTTTGAAATTCTTCAAAATTCTAACTTTAAAGTAAAGAAGTCTCTTTAATTTCTACTTTGCTCTACATAAAAAATTAAAATTAAATGATCAAATTAAATAATATTTCAAATATTAAATAAATAGAAAAATACTTTAAAATTATTCACTTTGGCTTTCTTTTTCAACTCATAAAAGTTTTGATACCAATCGGAACCACAAAGTAACATTTGCACCATATCAGTTCCTAAAGATGAACGATATGCATCAATCACTCTACCACCAGCACTAAAAGCATATTCTGAAGCCATCGTGGTAATAGGAATAGACAAGATTTCACAAGCCATTTTTGAAAAAAATTTGAAACTTGAGGTTATTAACCTTCCACCACTCTAAGGCATCAAAATCACCACAGTTTTCCTTACAAATGAACACTCCTTCTTCCAAGTATATATCTAGTTCAGACTTAACATTGTCAATTGTGTCAACACTCCTAATATATCTCTCAAACTTGGACATCCCATTCATGATTTTTCCCTTGCCTATTCTACTAATTGTAGAAGCATTGCTGACACCACTTTTTTGCACATCATTTTCCATTTATGTACCAACATTAGCTGCTGCATATTCATCCACATATTCATCCACATATTCTTTATAAAGCTCATATAGACTATCACACACAATGCAAATTTGTCTAGGAGCTTCATTTTCAGAATAAATAACACGAAAACTGAAGATCAATTTCATCTTATTCCTAAGATATAATACAGTAGCAATAGAAATCAGCAAATTGCATTCACCCTAATATTTATCAAAATTTTTTGCATTTTATCAGTCATTTGTCTCTGATGGCTGTCGATTCTACCAATATAAACCTACACCTAGTTGCAAATTTAAGCAGTATAGGGAGTAGGGTCGATCCCACAGAAACTGGTTTTACTGGAAAATTGTCTATCTCTTGACCAGATTAATGTCTGGGCAATCGTCGTGCCCGCAACGTTTGGGGGGGAGTAAAATATTAAACTTGAAATAAATACATAAAATAAAAACGTAAAAAGTAACAGACTAAATAGGAAAATAAAATTGAAATAATCTGAAAAAAATTTAATTAATCTTAGCTCAGCCTCAAGCGCGGGTTTTTCCGTCTTTGACCCGATCCTCGAAATTAGATGAACTCGTCTTTTCCGATAAGCTAGTTATAGCTACCAAGGACGCCTCGAACACCAACTCTTCCTTGTGTAAATTAGTTATGGAACGTCCTATAACTAACCCTTACCGATCGAACAATCTACGAAACGTTCGTGATTTAGAACTTCGGCAGCTTTGCTTTCTAGAAGAGCCTAGCTCGAACCAATGCCCTCAAACATTGGGACATTCAAATCCAGTTACTACTTCCCTTGACGGGACCAAACAGCAATCTCCACTTGGCACGCCAATGTGTTCACGGAAAATCGATTAGATAATCGATCCTTTCGGAATCCCAACTGTACGTCCAGGCGCACTAACTCAAACGACGTCTTTTTTGACTTAGCATTGACTTGACTTTGTGAGTTGACGAAGTCATACTCTTAATCCGGAGAAATAATAAGTATCGAAAATCGGGAGTTGAATAGCTCGGGTTCGTAACTCACGGGTTTTAGCGGGGTTAATACCGCTTAAAGTCGAAAGGGGTTTAGTGTGGCATGATTTCACTCATGCTTGAAGGTTGTGGAAAGTGTTTGGGCTTTGGTAAGGGATGATGGAATTTGGAAAGGAAAGGGGTTTGGAAGGTAATTAAACCAATTTTGGGAAAAGAAACAAAGAGAGTTGAAATGGGCAGAATGTTGGACGTTGCTTGAAGGAGAAAAAAAACAAAAGAAATCCTATTCTAAATTGAAATAGGAAAAGAGAGAAATTAAACACCAAATAGGAATAGGAAAGAGCTAATTGATTGATGATTATCTAAATACAAATAACCCCTATTTATACTAATGGATTTACTAAAAATAGGCTAGATTAATTAATATAAAATCTAAAATAATAAAATTAAAAATAAATAAAATTAAAATAAACTTAAAATAGAATTTCCTATTTTTGGCTTTTTACAAAGTCAAAATTATTTGATGAGTCCTTGGCTTCCTCCATCTTTTGATTTGGCCCTATTTCCATGATTTTCTCTCAATTTAGCCCTTTAGCATGCTTTCGATCAATTGCATCCCTGACAAGAATTAAATCATAAAAATACTAATTAGCAGGGACTAATTCAGAAATAAACCGAATTATACACAAGAAACTATGCAAAATAATCATGTTATCAAATCCCCCCTACTTAGCTCATGCTTGCCCTCAAGCATGTTGTTCTTTCAAACATTAGAATTAATTCCACAATTTATTAAGACCCGAGCCTCTTTTCTGCATCTTTACTCAATGTAGACAACATAGGCAAAAATAATTAAATAAATGCTCGTAACATATAGTTTAATCAACAAGACAAGTGTCATAAAATTCGACATATGCGAACTAGATAATTTTCATTAAATAGAGTTTGAATGCAATAAATTGCAATGCATTATTAATATATTTTTAGAAAAATAAACTAGACATGGTCAAACCTTTTTACGCGAACTAGGATGACAACCCAAGCACCCTATCCTGGTTACTCAGTTCAAACAGTCTTTATTATTCGGCTCTGTTAGCGGAATGTTATTAAGTCATCGACTCGTCACTCGAACCTTTTTACGCGAGATGAGATGACAACCCAAGCACCTCACCCCGGTTACTCAATCCGGTCACATTTTCGAGATTTTCATTCATAACTTGAGCCTTTAATTATTTATTTAATTTTCATTTTTTTTTCATTCATTTTTTTTTCATGCACAAGCAAATATTTTTTCAAACAATCAATTCATGAAAATCTAGCTACATACATCAACCTTAAAACACAAGTGTCAATTAATCTATATACTTGAGCATTTTAAAAAAAAAAACTTGCCCAATTGTCCATGTTGACTAAGTATGAGATTAAAGGCTCAATGTCAAATAAACTGTTGAATGAATTTAATGCAAGATTGAACATATGCAAAAAGAGGAAACATGCGGCAAAAACCAATCAACCATCCATGCATACTTACTATATTCACCCCCCCTACTTATTCTAAGCTTGTCCTCAAGCATGTGTCATATTATAGATAAAAATCAAAGCTTTCGATAAACAAAAAATGAAAAGTTCGAGTACTCCCCATGTGTGTCTTCACCGATTTTGTCGATGTTGGGGTAACGGCTTTGCAGGATATCAAGGATTGTGGAGACTTAATTTTCCATCGTTCCAAGTCTCGCTTCGATTCAGCTTAAACGTGCCTCTCCTCTTGTTCTCTAGTATTGACGTGTGGACGTTGGCGAAAAATCATATTTTCGTGAGTAGTCCGTGTACCTTTGAGTCCCTCTATCCATCGAACCACCTATTGAGGATCACCTTGGCCCGTTATCAAGTCCTCATTGGCTAAAGTGAACAGATACTATGCACCAGGTAGGATTCCAGAGAAGAGGAGGTGAGTCATTAAGACCGCTTAAGTACCAAGCTCTCCCTAGATCCAATCCTAGACATGCATATACCCATTGCCACACCTTAACCTTATAGCAAAGAGGGGGGAAAGACGGCGACGGTAGTGCAGTGGCGTCGGTGATGGTAGTGCGACGGCGATGACGATGGGTGCTGCAACGGTGACGGAGATGGTGACGGCAGCGTGGGTTGGTTGTGGGGGAGAGGGTTTGTTTTGAGGGTGTTTTTGGGTAAGTGTGGATGGGTTGAATGGATGAGTATTGGGTTTGGGTTTTGGTGTTTTATGAAGGTTAAGTAGTTGGGGTTTTTTTTTTTTAGGTGAATATTCGTCACCAAATTAGCATGTCGTGCCCGCGCCACTACTGTTATCCGACTTTCGGGAAAAGTTCATGCTCTCCATTGTTTTCCTGAAAACATCAAATTAATTGAACTAAGTAAAAATTTATTTATCTACACCCTAGATTTACTAAAAAAATTAAAATTAAATGAATGAGAAGAAATTTGGGTTGCCTCCCAAAAGCGCTTTTGTTTAACGTCGTTAGCTCGACGACCTTAAATGTTATCCGTTTGGCTTATTGAGAATTAATTTCTCCATTTTGTGCACTTGGATGTCATTGCAGAAAGGTTTCGACCTTTTTCCACTATCCTTGAGGCCCTTCCCGGGTTCCTCTATCATTAGTGGATTGAAGAGTCTTTGAGCTTCTTCGTTCAAGTTTGCATTTTTCTCTGTCGGAATACTTGTACGTTCTAGAAATGATTTCAGCTCTAATTTCGAGGCTTTCATGACAGCTTCACGTATTGGTTTTTGGATTATCGATAATTCCTCTTGCTTAACATCAAGATCACCATTCCTGCAAGGCACAGTTTGTAACTTATCATTGGGATGTCCCATATCCTCATAAACATTAAACTTAACCATTTCACCATCAAATTCCATGGTGAGTGTTCCACTCCAAATGTCAATTTTCGTTCGCGCGGTATTCAAGAATGGTCTCCCAAGAAGTATCTCGAATGAATTGGCCGAGTTGTCATCCTCCATGTCGAAAATGTAGAAGTTTGCAGGAAATACTAATTCGTTAACTTTAACAAGGACGTCTTCAAGCAGCCCTTCAGGATAGACGACTGACCTATCCGCCAACTGGATTATTACTCCTGTCTCTTTTAAAGGACCCGCGTTAATTAACTTATAAGTAGAATAAGGCATAACATTAATTGAAGCCCCTAAATCACACATGGCTTTCTTAATGCCTACATTACCTATCTCACAAGAAATAGCAAACATACCTTGGTCCTTGTATTTGGGCAGAACTTTCTTTTGCAAGATCTCATGCGAGACATTTTTCTCAACATTTACTCTTTCGTTCCCTATCAACCTTCCCTTGCTAGAACACAATTCTTTAAGGAATTTTGCATAACGAGGGATTTGTTTGATAGCGTCGAGTAAAGGGACATTTACCTCCACCTTCCTGAATGTCTCGAGGATTTCTTTTTCCTCCTTCTCTTTCTTATCCTTTGCAAGTCTCTCTGAAAAGGAGGTGGCATCTGGCCGGTCTCTCAATTTACGATTCGGCTGGCCGTTTGGATCCGAGGTTTGCTTTTCTCATTCCTTGTCTTGCCCACGACTTTTGGCTGGCACTGTTTCTAGAACCTTTCCGCTACGAAGAGTTATTGCATTTACATTCTGTCGAGGATTCGGCTCCGTCTGGGAAGGTAATTTACCTTGAGATTCCAAATGATTAACTGCCATCGAGAGTTTACTAACCTGATTAGTCAACTCTTGTATTGATGCGTCTGTCCTCTGTTGATATTTTACAGCATCGGCAGCAAGTCTTTACACAATAGCTTCTAGAGATGTGCTCGGCTTAGGTTGCTGTTGTGGTGGTTGTAGAGGTCTCGGTTGGTACGATGGATTATATCGGGGATTAGCTCCGTAACTCAAGTTGGGGTGATCCTTCCACCCAGGGTTGTAGGTGTTGGAGAAAGGATCATAATGTCTTTGCGGAGGTCCAGGAAAACCTCCGACAGCATCAACATGTACCGTTGAATTGTCGTTAAGGATTGGGCTCAAATCCGTCGGATGTTCAGACGTACAAATTCCATACAGTTGGGTCGGATTCTTCTTCTCTGTAAGCAAAGATTGAACAACATTGGTAAGCTTATCCAATTTATCTTCTAAAGATAAAACGTTTACCCCATGAACCCGTCTTGTGGGTTCCGAATTCGACCGATACTGTTGAGAATTTGCCGCCATGGTGGATATCAGTTCTCTCGCCCTTTGAGGAGTCATATTGACAAGCGCCCCTCCACTAGCAGCATCGATCATCTTCATTTCCATAGGGAGCAAACCCTCGTAGAAATATTGAAGAAGTGATTGTTCGGTCAACCCGTGTTGAGGACAACTTGCACACAGTTTTTTGTACCGCTCCCAATAGTCGTAGAGCGATTCACTCTCCATTTGACGAATCCCTACTATGTCCCTCCGAAGTTCAGCTGCTCGTGATGCTGGAAAGAATCTGTCAAGAAATATACGAGATAAGTCATCCCACGTTGTGATAGAACCGGGGGTAAGTAAAATAGCCATTCTTTTGCTGTATCAACTAAAGAAAAAGGAAAGGCCCGAAGTTTGATTTCATCTTCGGGTACTCCCTAAGGCTTCATGCTTGAGCAGACCATGTGGAATTCTCTCAAGTGAGTGTGTGGATTTTCGTTCTTCAAGCCTCGAAAAGTGGGCAAAAGGTGAATCAAGCCCGACTTTAACTCGAACGGAGTTCCTCCGATTGGATAGTTGATGTATAACGGCGTTTGTTCGTTGGGAGCAGCGGCTACTTGACGAATGGTTCGGTTTGCCATCCTTTCTTCTGCTTCCTTTGCTTCAAAAAGTGGTTCGATCTCAGGTTCAACCACTTCGACTTGTTTCCCACATCGAATAGCCTCTGTACGAATGGCTTCGCTCAACTTTTTGACGTCGGATTCTAGGATCCCTTGTCCTAGCTCAACTCCTGCTTTACTTGCACGTTTAAGAGCTTCTGTCTCCTTTCATCGCGCTCGCGCTGATTTCTCGATCTCTGGGTCATATTCGAGATCTCCTGATGAAGATCTGGTCATGAAGATGATTTAAACAATTGTAAGTGTTGCCAGTCCCCGGCAACGGCGCCAAAATGATGGCTATCGATTCCACCAATATAAACCTACACCTAGTTGCAAATTTAAGCAGTATAGGGAGTAGGGTCGATCCCACAGAGACTGGTTTTACTGGAAAATTGTCTATCTCTTGACCAAATTAATGTCTGGGCAATCGTCGTGCCCGCGACGTTTGGGGGGGAGTAAAATATTAAACCTGAAATAAATACAGAAAATAAAAACGTAAAAAGTAACAGACTAAATAGGAAAATAAAATTGAAATAATCTGAAAAAAATTAATTAATCTTAGCTCAGCCTCAAGCGCGGGTTTTTCCGTCTTTGACCCGATCCTCGAAATTAGATGAACTCGTCTTTTCCGATAAGCTGGTTATAGCTACCAAGGACGCCTCGGACACCAACTCTTCCTTGTGTAAATTACTTATGGAACGTCTTATAACTAACCCTTACCGATCGAATAATCTACGAAACGTTCGTGATTTAGAACTTCGGCAGCTTTGCGTTCTAGAAGAGCCTAGCTCGAACCAATGCCCTCAAATGTTGGGACATTCAAATCCGGTTACTACTTCCCTTGATGGGACCAAACAGCAATCTCCACATGGCACGCCAATGTGTTCACGGAAAACCGATTAGATAATTGATCCTTTCGGAATCCCAACTGTACGTCCAGCCGCACTAACTCAAACGACGTCTTTTTTGACTTAGCATTGACTTGACTTTGTGAGTTGACGAAGTCATACTCTTAATCTGGAGAAATAATAAGTATCGGAAATCGGGAGTTGAATAGCTCAGGTTCGTAACTCACGGGTTTTTGACGGGGTTAATACCGGCTTAAAGCTGAAAGGGGTTTAGTGTGGCATGATTTCACTCATGCTTGAAGGTTGTGGAAAGTGTTTGGGCTTTGGTAAGGGATGATGGAATTTGGAAAGGAAAGGGGTTTGGAAGGTAATTAAACCAATTTTGGGAAAAGAAACAAAAAGAATTGAAATGGGCAGAATGTTGGACGTTGCTTGAAGGAGAAAAAAAACAAAAGAAATCCTATTCTAAATTGAAATAGGAAAAGAGAGAAATTAAACACCAAATAGGAATAGGAAAGAGCTAATTGATTGATGATTATCCAAATACAAATAACCCCTATTTATACTAATGGATTTACTAAAAATAGGCTAGATTAATTAATATAAAATCTAAAATAATAAAATTAAAAATAAATAAAATTAAAATAAACTTAAAATAGAATTTCCTATTTTTGGATTTTTACAAAGTCAAAATTATTTGATGAGTCCTTGGCTTCCTCCATCTTTTGATTTGGCCCTATTTCCATGATTTTCTCTCAATTTAGCCCTTTAGCATGCTTTCGATCAATTGCATCCCTGACAAGAATTAAATCATAAAAATACTAATTAGCAGGGACTAATTCAGAAATAAACCGAATTATACACAAGAAATTATGCAAAATAATCATGTTATCAGTCTCATCCAAAGTTCCTCACTCAAAAATTTCTCCATCAATAACTCTTTGATACTCCAAAGTTCAGGAAGAAACAAATTTGAAGTTAGATATTCAGAAACTAATATTTATAAAGGAAATACCATGTATTAAATTAAATGACATAAATGAAAATTAAGAAATAATGAAATAAAACTAGATATATTTAAATTGTTTACCTGAGATAATGTTGGTAACTTCATTAAAAAGTGCCAAGAAATAAGAAACTTCCTCAACCCTCACTCAGTCTTCTTCAGTTGGAAAATACTTATAACTAGACTCTAGTTGAGCATACCGCAGAAATACATCATTGAACTCCAATACACATGAAAACATATCATACGTTGCATTCCACTGTGTACAACAATCTAAAATCAACCTCTTATTTAGCAACTAAAGTTGTTTAACAATATCACTGAACATAGTCAAACGCATAGTGGATGTTGTGATTTGCTTCACACTTTCCCTTACATTATCAATTACATCTTCAATTTCAGAAAGACCATCATGCACCAATAGATTCAAGATGTATGCACAACAACGGACGTGAAACAATGTCTCATTCAAATGAAGCCTTTTATGAAATGAAAGGATATCGTTCAACATCCTTACAACTGCATCATTGTAAGAAGCATTGTTTGTAACACCCCTTACCGTATTCGACACCGGAACAGGGTACGAGGCGTTACCGGAATTATACGCAAGCAATCATACAAAACTGAGACACGAATTTTCATCCAAATTTAAAACTTTTCATATACATTCATATCGTCCCTATTACGAGCCTACGAGGCCCAAAACATACACCGGAAGTGGTTTAGGACTAAATCAAGGACTTGGGTAACTTTTGGGAAACTTAAAAAAAAAATTCATGTAAAAGGAGTCACACGCCCGTGTGACCCTAAGACACGCCCGTGCTTCAGGCCGTGTTCAAAATGGGAAGCATTATGTTTATGATGTCATCATCAAATTAAGGTCACACGGCCAAGTCACACGCCCGTGTGCTTAGGCCGTGTGATCGATTATATTTTCATAATTTTTTATAAAATAGGTGTAGACTTCACACGGCCAGGACACACGCCCGTGTTCAAGATCGTGCCGTCCACACGGCTGAGACACATGCCCGTGTCTCTGCCCGTGTGCTCATTACTGAGCATTCTGTTTTGCAACAATTAGGGTGCAGGGGACACACGGCCAGAACACACGCCCTTAGGGCAAGCCGTGTGGACAAAAATAAGGCTATTTACCAAGCCATTTTGCCACCCTTACTTACACCAACTTACACAAAAACAAGCAACACAAATTCAAGTATATATATATACAACCAATATAGCTACAACCAAGTCATCCATACATCAATTACATGTTATTTCCTATCACGCACAACATCTCATACTTATCATTTCAAACCATGCAAACTCCACATTCATGAAAGACATCTTCATATTCATATATACTCAACCAATATTAGCCAATTCCAATGGCCATTTACAAAATGAATCATCAACCATTATAAGCCAACACATTTGGCCAAATCGAATATGACACATAAATGTAACACCCCTTACCCGTGCTCGACGCCGGAACAGGGTACGAGGCATTACCGGACAATAACACAAACATTCATGCAAAACCGGGCCATAAAATTTCTTTCAATTTAAAAATTTTCATATTCAATCATAAAGTCCATAATATGATCCTACGAAGCCCAAAACATACTATGGGAACGGTCCGGGACCAAATCGACAACTTTAGAAAAATTTTGAAAATTCACATAAAAAAAAATTGGGCACACGCCCGTGTGGCATAGGGACACGCCCGTGTGGGAAGGTTGTGTGGTCGCACACGCCCATGTCCCCAGCCCGTGTGGATTTATTTTTCATTTCGGACCTACAGGGGTTTTCACACGGCCGAGCACACATCTGTGTCCTAGGCCCTGTCCTTCACATGGCCGAGACATGCGCCCATGTCTCTGCCCGTGAGCAAAAACCTGGGTATTCTGTTTATGACGTCGGCACACATTTTAGGTCACACGGCCAAGGCACATGTTCGTGTGTTAGCCCGTGTGACGAACTTAATTTTTTGCAAATTAGGTGCAGGGGACACACGGCTAGGCTACACGCCCATGAGGCAGACCGTGTGTCACAAATGGCCTAGACACACGCCCGTGTGTCTACCCGTGGGGACAATTATAAGGCTATTTACCAAGCCTTTTGCCACCTTGATAAGCATCTACACTTATACCATTTCCAACCAAACTTAACATGCTATTATTAGACATCTATTTGTCCATATTAAGAGCATTCATGCACCATTTAATAACCATACTCATCATGTATAACCACACTTATACTTAGCCATCACACATGCACCTTCACAACCATTCACATGTCACACTTCCCACACTTCAATTTCATGCTATCATTCATTCCCACTTAGGCAAGCAAACTCATTCATGAAAGGCCTCATCATAGACTTATAACACAACCAATATTAGCCATATCACATGGCCTTATAAAAATGATATATCAAATGTCATAGACCACATTCTTGGCCAATCAATTATGACACTTACAAAATAACCAAATTCGTATACATATCATAGACATTGCTCACAATTACATGCACTTATAACCCTGCACTTGTCACCACATTGTCACACGTAATTTCACTTAGTTAAATTTTCTCGATGAACACTTTGGAATAATACCGGATTCACGGTGGTTTCGCACACAGCCCACCCACAATAGTATAAACACGGTGGTATCGCACACAGCCCACCAATAATAATAAACACGGTGGTACCACACACAGCCCACCAATAATCACATATACACGGTGGTATCGCACACAGCCCACCAATAATAATAAACACGGTGGTATCGCACACAGCCCACCAATAATCACATATACACGGTAGTATCGCACACAGCCCACCAATAATAACAATTATACAGTGTTCATCCGTATCCTTTTTCTATTCCGAAGGTTCATCCAGGAATTTCCTCACTTTTCATCATTTTAATAAATATCAATAATATTCACTCAAATTTCACATAAGACATTAATATGTAAAAACATAAATAAAAAGGATGTATCATTTACATATACACTTACCTCGATACAAAATGTGTCAATTTGCAATTTAGTCCGAAACCTTGCCTTTTACTCGGTCAAGGTTCATTCAACGTTCTCCTTAATCTATAATGACACATTTAGCTTATTTAATATACACATTATTCAAATCAGTCCAAAATCTTCCTATGGTAAAATTTACAATTTAGCCCCTAACTTTCTCAATTTTTACACTTTAGTCCCTAGTCTCGTAAAATGAAATGTGTTCAATTTTCACACACCCAAGCCTAGCCGATACATATTCTCTCTTATAGAATCCCATGATTTTAACTATTTTACATTTTATACACATATTATTTCATCTTTTGCAAATAAGTCTTTTTTTATCAATTTCACCAAAAATCATCTAGCAAAAGTTGTTTATCACACTTCAAACTTTCATATTCTACCACTAGACATCAAAATACATGTATGTCATCCATGGATAAAATTTTAAACACAAACTCTAGCTCAAAATAGTGGTAGAAATATCTAGATCGAGCTACGAGGATTTCAAAAATACGAAGAATATCAAAAACGGGGCTAGGAGGTACTTACAATCAACCTTGAAAGTGAAACAAAACCCTAGCTATGGCTCCTTGCAAATTTCGGCTATGGAGGATGAAGATGGACAAAATTTTAGCCTTATTTTCCCTTTTATTTCTTTTATTAGCCAAATGACCAAATTGCCCTTCATTAATCTTTTAGTTATTTTATCCCTCTATGGGCATTTTGTGTCCAAACTATAATATAATGGTCTAATTACCAACTAAGGACTCTCAATTTAAAAACCCATCTCAATCAAGTACCTTTATGGATTATAATACACACTTTTCACCCATTGCAATGTAGTCCAACTTATCAAATCGGACATTCAAACAATAAAATTTCTCAACCAAAATTTCACACAAACATTCAATCACTCAATAAACACTAAAACTCAATCGGAATAAATATTTTGACATCAAATTCATGGTATCAAAACCACTATTCCGTTTAGGCCCTAATTCGGGCTGCTACACATAACAAAATGACCAAGTCCCTATACATGCCATAACTCAAAATAATGTAATCATAAGTACCCAAAATGTTAAGTTGATAGTGTGAATAGATCTCCGACAGTCTTCGATCCCCGAGCTAGCTTGGCGACACTATAAGACAAGGGAAAAAGAAAGGGAGTAAGCTTTAAAGCTTAGTATGTTCCTATGCAAATAATAAGCATCACAAAAACACTTTAACATGTACTCAACATAAAATAAATTCACATAAATGTCATAGTAAATCTCATAGTCAAACTTGGCAAAGATGATATCAAAACCTTAACATCGTAACTTACTCAATCAAACCAAACCGAGGGTTTATCACATATCGAGTTCATTAAGCATGACTTTTATGCACATACCTGTACCATCTTGTAACTTACCATAATATTTCACAACATACCATGGTATTTCATGACTTAAACATTGCCGTTAAGTTTTCCATTGAACCACTTGGAATACTAAAGGATACTCGGGAAATCTCACACATATAGTACCATACCAATGCCATATCCCAGATATGGTCTTACATGGGATTTCATATCGATGCCAGTAGCCCAGCTATGGTCTTACACGAAGTCTTATATCGACGCCATATCCCAAATATGGTCTTACACAAAATCTCATAACGATGCCATATCCCAGACATGGTCTTACACGTAATCTCAATAACCCTAATGTCATGACATTTGTATCCTATCTATTCCTAAGGTTCAACCGAGACGTTCTCGCTTATCGAACTTTGTCGAATTCAGTAAAAGAGTAAATTAAAATTCATACAATAATAACACAAGTAAAACATAAATAATAATGCATCATTTACATACGAACTTACCTGGGTACAAAAATAGTATAATAGGGATTTAATCGTCAAACACCTTATTCTTTCCCCGATCAAGGTCCGAACCTCGTTTCTCTTGATCTATAATAGAAAATTTAGCTTATTTAATAATCACATTACTCAGTTCAGTCCAAAATTCATATTATGGTAAAGTTACATTTTTGCCCCTAAACTTTGACATATTTACATTTTTGCCCCTAGGCTCGGAAAATGAATCTATTCAATTTCCTCGATTCCCAAGCCTAGGCGAACCTCTTTTATACTTGTAGAAGTCCAAATTTTTCATTTAATCACACTTTTACACACATTTTGAAATCTTTTTACAAATAGGTCCTTTTGTCAATTTTCACCAAAAATCACCTAGCAAAAGTTGTTTATCTAACATTAAACTTGCATAATCTACCATTAGAAATCAAAATACATGCATGTCACACATGGGTAAATTTTTAAACATGAACCATACTTCAAAATAATAGTAGAAATAGGTAAACTGGGTGATAACGATCTCAAAAACATAAGGAGCATTAAAAACCGAGCTAGGATGCATTTACAATCAAGCTTGAAAGTTGGAAAAACCATAGCTATGGCTCCTTAGAATTTTCGGCACAAGCATGGACAAGATGAGCAAATTTTTGACTTGATTTTCCCTTTTTAATCTTTTAATTACTAAATGACCAAAATGCCCTTAATGTCTTTCTTTGAAAATTTACCTATCCATGTCCATTTTTGTCCATAAAAATAGAAATTGGTCAAATTGCTATTTAAGACCTCTAATTAAAAATCCATGGCAATTTCATGCTCAAAGCTTCTAGAATGTATATTTTGCAACTTATTCAATTTAGTCCTAAATTTCGAATTAGTCATTTTATGCATAAAATTTCTTCATGAAATTTTCACACAATCATTCAATCATGCTATAGACCTCAAAATGTTCATAAAATAATTATTTCTACTTCGGATTTGTGTTCTCGAAACCACTATTCCAACTAGACCTAAAATCGGGATGTTACATTGTCCACGAAAATTGAGCACACTTTTCCTTCAATACCCCAATCTTGTAAGCATTTGTACAATGCATCATATATGAAAACTCCACTATGCGGAGGAGGCACATCAACAAGGTTCAAAAGTCCTTTTTCAAATTCCAATCCGAGTCCACAAAATGAGTTGTCAAGACCATGTATTGAATCTTTTGATCCGACTTCCATATATCAATTGTAATGCTAATCCTATCCACTGTCTTCAACAACCCATTTAGCCTCTTCTTCTCAACCTCATAACTTGTCCAACAATCAGCTTTGGCTGTAGCACAAGAAATTCTTACATAGTGAGGACTTGCAGTTTTCATCAACGCAGTGAATAACTCATACTTAGTAAATGCAAAAGGCAACTCATGAACCATTATCATGTGAGAAACAACTTTCCTGATCTTTGTTTGGTCATATTTCCAAGTCTGGATACCACTCGCACTGTCAGATCTAGGTGCTTGCGATGGTAAAAAAAGATTGCCTTGTCCCTTTAAAGACACCTGACGTTTCACACAACCATCTAAATGTCTTTTATATTGTGTAGTTGTACCATCCTTGTTCTTGGCAAGTTTAATCTTACAGTGATCACACTGCACTTTTTCAGTCCCATCAACAAGCTTAACTACAGTCAGTTCCTACCAAACAATTGATGTCTTCTTTCTATTTCTCCTCGTATAAGTGGCAACTTCAATATCATCCAAACACTCAGCCTCCTCAGGGGTTGGTCTTTCATGAGTAGTATCCTAAGCATTGGAAATTTCATTTCTTTCAATGGCAGCCATCAGTAATGAAGAATCAATACACGAATAGGAATAATGACCTTGTTCTGAGTTATAAGACATACCTAAAAATTAAAACTTAAATCATTATTAATGGATAACACCAAATTTAATAAGCAAGCTCTATAAAAGCAATAATGCACATAGGCTAAACAAGTAATAGATCACCATTTCAAATATTTTTCTTTTACCATTAATAATATTAAATATCTTTAAAAAATCATCAAAGTATGAACAACAACAATGTGCATCAGGTTTAAAGCAATATCTCATAAAGTGAAATTTGAAGATAATAATATCAAAATAATAGTTACGAAATTATAATTCCAACTTGAAAGGTCTCAACATTAATTTATACTAAAATAAATTGATTAAACAAGATAAAAGAGAATGGTATACCACAAGTAAAGATTTGAAAGTGTCTCTCCTAAACTCTTTGTAGCCTCCCCGAACATCATTTTTGGAGAGACTGTTAGAAAGAGTCGAATCTTAGGAGGATATGTATATTGCTAATATATGAAACAAAAAAAAATCTTTTGCATACCATTGGGAAATAAAAATCGAGTATTTGTGATGACTGATGAAGTTGAACGATGATTGATCAAGAGATGCAATAAATTCTTTAGTTGAAGATGAAATTAAGTTGAATCCAAGTTGAATCGGTCTTGACTTCTCACTTTCTTGTTTTTGGCCGAGAGAGAAAGTAAAGTAAAGAGGAAATAGATTCACCCAAAATTAAAAAAATAAAAATGCATCGTACCGAAAAATATGAGAAAAAGAAAAAGTAATTTAATTTCAATTTTTAGTCATAAAGAAATAAAGTGTATGACAACTAAGGTTTTTTTAAATTATATTTTTAGTTTTTCTTTCATTACTTTTAAGTTTTATATTATTGTTTGTTTCAACTGAGTAAAGCATTTAGAGCACACTGCCCATAACTTGTTTTGTCAAATTATCAATAGTGATTGCAAATATAATATACATATCTCCTAGATTAATGAGTTGAAATTCAAATATAAAAATAGAGGGAGATATTATTTTAATATTTTTATAAGAAAATACCATTAATAAATAAATGAGTCAATAAACGAGCTTTTAAACAAGCTTGTTTGTAAACATAAACGAACCGAACACACTTCTATTCGTGTTCGTTCGTTTATTAAACGAACATAAAAATTTTGTTCATATTCATTAATTTAGCTTAATAAACGAACGTTATACGAATGGTTCACAAACAATTCATCAAACGTTCTGTTTATTTACACCCCTAAAGAAAGTAATGCTAATGAACTCTTTTATTATAAGATGTACAAGTTGTATTTTTCCACCTTTGCTATATACAACTACCAAATTTGGTAAAATCTCAAGTTTTATTATACAATATTTCATATTCCTTATTTGAAAATTTTTGACATAAATTTATTTTTCATCTTTTAATTATCCAATCTTTTTACTTCATCTAAATCCTAATTTCGGTAAAACTATATTATACCTTTTAAAAAGGATGAGATGAATTTAATGAGTGCAATACATGGGTGGATTAAGTGTGTTAATGTAATATTCTTTAAATGTAATATTTTTAATAAATAAATGTAATAAATCAGTGCATCACATGGATATGCAAATTAATTTTATGTAATAATTTTTAAACTATTTTTTATGTTTTTCATAAGTTAAATGCATATTTTTACATTATTTAAAATTTAATTTTGTTCCAAATTAATTATTTAAAATTTTATTTCTAAAATTAAAAAGTATTAGGTATATTACTTTTAAAATTAAAAATTAAAAAATAAAACTTTAGTTCTAAAAATTATTTGAAATTAAAAAAAAATCTTTTTGAGAAAATTTAAACTTTATTTCTAAAATTAAAAGGTATTAGATATATATTATTTCTAAAAATATTTAGAAATTTATTGCTAAAATAAAAAAAAATATTCAAAACTTTCTAAACTTACCTATATAATATATATATTTAAATTTTTTAAATAATTACATATTATAACAATTTTATCATTCAAATTTTCTTTCTCATAATAAAGCATAAATCATATTTATATCAGGGGCGAAGTCAGGATAATTTTTTAAGGGGGGCCGGATGAAATTTTAATTTTTTATAGTTTATATATTTATAATTTGTAAAGGATTAAATCAAATTTTTATAATTTTAGGGGGGCCAAAGTGCAATTTTACCTTTACTAATTTAAAAGTTTTTAAAAATTTTAAGGGACTAAACAGAAATATTACATTTTAGGGGGGCGGGGCCCATGTCAGCTCCTCTGGCTTCGCCTCTGATTTATATTTTTTAAGTTGTTTATAACTTTCAAATATTATTATATCAATAATTTTAATTAATATGTCATTATTTAAATAATAACAATTTTATAAAACACATTACAAAATAGAAAACTAGTAATATATAATTTAATAGGAAAATATTTTTTTATCATTTATAATTTTTTACGTGTAAAAGATTAAAAGTATTTTAAAATTAAATATTTTAGAAGATAAATTGTTATATATATATAGGCCTTGATATGATAGATGATGATATATATATATATGTATATATAACCTAACTGTGAGCTTTTAATTGCGACAGATCAGAATTGCGTTTGGTAGCCATCGGCTTTGCTTGATTGGAAGTAACTTCGGCTGGGCGACGGACCTACCTCACTGTCATATTAATTGGAATTTAAAGAGCTGAATTTGATTGAGATCTGTTCCATAAGAGTTCATCCATGTGGGACCCTTGAATTCCATTACAGTTTGGAAAGAAATTATCGCCGAACAACACAAACAAAGAAAGGAAATAAAGATCAACCAAACAACATAACTCCACCGTGTTCAACTGTTTAAAAATATATAAATACACTAATAATGGGAATAACTTTAGCTGCCAGCAGGTTCCAGTACTACTCTCACACACCAATGTTTCTGTATATGCTATAGAAAATCAACAGTGAAATTCCGGTAGCCATCTCAACTCCCACCCATCTCTTCCCTTTTCCTCCATCACTCTTCTCTGCAGCACTTGATGGTCTGCTAGTGGAGTTCCCTACGTTTATGACAAGTTTTATATGAGGAAAAATAAAGAGAAATGATGGAGAAAATAATTGACATCACATATATATTTGTCTAAGACCCTTGGAAATAGAGGTCGGACACAAACGGAAACAAAGCTCCCCTATGATTATTTTCTTCGCTGACAATATTTGAAATACTAGATGCTATCAGAAAATTTTAGTAAAGGGATCATGAATATATATATATGTTACCGGTGGCAGCTGGAGTACTGCCATGCCCCTCTGTCAGCTTTTGATATCCTTCAAATAACTTTGCTTCCTGGGAGTTGGGTGCCAAGTGCAGGAGGGCTAGATTCACAACCAAAAATAGAAGGCGATTCAGAATAACTGTTAAAAAATAAAAGGAAAATCAAAGGTCTAAATATATATATATATATGTTTTACTTACAGATACATTCTGTCATGCTAGCACTGGCTCGACAAGTACTAGGAAGAGTTCCCGCAAGAGTACCGTTGATCTTGAGGCCGAGGCTCGGGTCGTCTTTATCTTTAATCAACACACACAGGCATTTCTTGCTCTTATCCAGCACCTGTTTGAGCCCACTGCAACAATCTATGGTGGGTGTTTTTGCCTCTCCGCCGACGTATGGGAGACATGGAGCAAGCCCGACTAGCTGATTAGAACATTCTGCTTTGTCTTGATTGACATCAGAAAGGGCAAAACCAGGCATCATAAGAAGAAAGATCAATGAGAGTGTCGATGTTTGATGTTTGAACTCCATCATAAGATATTTCCAGTGGGAAGAATGAAAAGTAAAGGAGTAAAAGGAACTGATACGGAGCTTTTTATATATTTATTAACTTTTGGTAAACTACATAAGTAGTCCAACAACTTTGGTTAACTATAAAAAGTTAAATTTTGATTACTATCGATCAAGTTATAACATTTTGGTTACTTGTCAGCCTTAATTAAAAACTGGTGTGCACATTAACTCTAGTGCTAATATCTAATTGACCCCTAAACTAGACCTAAAATATTCGATTTGGTCCTTTTACAACTTTTTTTAATGATAAATCTAAAAAATATCAAAAAAAAAATTAAAAAATTATTTTTTAGGTTAAAGGGTCTAAAAACTCTCAGCGAAAAACCATAAATCAATTAAACCCTTCTATAAAAGTGAACACAATTAAACCCTCAATGCCTTTAAAATATCAATTGACTTCTTTCATTAATAAAAATCGTCATTAATCGATTTGACCAATGATAAATTACCCGAAAATTTCTAATCCTATAGCCTTCGTTTCAAAAAATATATAAATTTCAACATTCAGCCTTCATAACAGAAATTTCTTTGAGCTCTCTTAGTGGGTTTCAAAATATCTCTTTGATTTTGTAAGTTATTTGGGATTTAGTAAGGTGTTTCGATTCATCATTTTATTTTTGTATCATCATTTTGTTTTACAAACCATTTATAATTGATTCATCCTTCAATCTTTAACGGGTATGGAAGTTATGAAAAGTCCCAAAAAAATTTATTTAACACTTGCCACCATTTTAGGATCAGATATAGTGAAATTTCAAGAAAATTTGAAAAGAACAAATAGAGAATCTTCATGAAAGTGAAATTGATATTGGCAATGTAAATCAATGAAAAAAATTTAGAAGTGAAAATGTGACAAATTGTAAATTCTAGAAAGTTGGAGGATTAAAATGAAAATTTGAACAAAAAATGAGAAATATGAGTTAGTATTGATTATTTGGCATGAGAATGACTTGGAATGTATATATTGATGTGATGAAATCACTTTTGAGCTAAATTAGAAAAAAATTAAAAGTATAAGGATTAAATTGTAAATTTTTTATTTTTACTGAAAGAAGAGTAAAATTATAATTTTCACCATACAAGGATCATAATTAAGAGTTAAATGTGAATAATGAGATTTGAATTCAATAATTGTTTATTGTTGTGAAGAAATGATGGAAAAAGACAAAAAAGAAAAGGACAAAATGATAATTTTACCGGGCATTTTAGTTATTTCAAAAATATTTTATAATGAAAATATTATTTTGATAAAATAATTGATATATAGAATAAATTTGGACCATCAAATGTTATTAAATTGACTTGGACTTGAATCTTCTTTTTTGGTATTTAAAATTGGGAAAAGAAAGAGAAGAAACCCCGCATCAATTATTCAGGCCGTCCTTTAATCTTCATATGGGAGAAATTGATCTTATTCTTTTTTCACCAATTTTACTTAGGTAGATTTTAGTACGATGGAAAGTAGTTACTTTTTTGAGAATTTAATTAGTTAGAAAGTGACTCCAACGTTTGGTATGTCAAATTTTATTTATCTTCCTTAGAATCTAAATTTTCTTTGGGAGTTACTTTCCCATTTCCTATGAACATGTCAATGTGATTCTTATGATAAAAAGTGAGAAAGTTACTTTCCTCTATAGATTGAAAAGTTAAAAAAAATATATTAAGATAAAATTAGCTCTATTTTATATTGGTTTAAGGTATTAGTCTATTAATTTATTGTCTCCTTTCCACTTCCTACTACTTTATTTTCTCTATTATTTCAACGGATTCTTTGTAAGTTTATTTTCTTCCCTGATTTTATTTTTTTTCCAGTTACAAATTTGATTTAGCATTTGTATTTATATGAAATACTTATTATTTTTTGTAGAATATGAGTAGAATGGTTTCATTTAAGCTATGTAGGAATTGTGGGTTAGACCTGTGGAGAAATGTGCCCATATTGTAGTAAACATGTAACTGTTTTATATTTATTTGAATGATGAATAAATAAATAAAGTTAATTTCACATTTCACTATTATGTCTTTTGTATTTTTTGTCTTTTAAATTTTGCATGCATAGCAAAATTGTGACAAGCAAATATTAGCTCATTGATTGTCTAAAGTTCAAATTGAAAATAAGTGGCATTGTAAAGAGCGTTTACATTGAGAGAAAGAGAACTTACTTCAATAGATAATCTAAATGAGTTCATAATCTCATAAAAGAATCAAAGTGAGCATTTGATTCAAATACTGAGAAGCATTATTATGTCGTCTACAATTCCAATTGGGGAGATGACTAGTCTTGGCTATCGGAGCAGTTGACTCCATGAGTAGAGACATAAATGTATTCATTAGTAGAATGATACATTGGACTAGACCCAAGATGAATTAATTCTGAATCAGTTTGTGAATTAATTCACTTGTGACGTTCATGGTGTGATTTACCTAAATCCTGAGTTAGTCACTGACCATGCGTATGCAACTTATGTGCTTTGATATAAGTGGAGGCTTATGCTCTAAAGATGATCGAGCTCGTAGCCGGTATGTTGGGTACATAACTTGTGTATGGCATGTCTTTACTAAAAATAGTGGAATTCATAACTCAATTAAAGAGTTAATGATATCCTCTCATTGGTATTGTGTGGATTGATAAATATGGAACGTGGCCACGGGTTGCTTGTTCTCGAATGAGTAATTTATCACAGTCATTTGTTGACAGTGATCGTATTAATCATTAAGAAGACATAATGCTGGTAATGAGATAAAATATGATTGTATTGAGTGAACGGATTTAACTCAAAGGAATCAAGAATATCATATGAGGGTAACACACACATAACGAGGTCATTGCACAAAGCGGTTGGATGAATTGCTTTCGTAAAGAGTATACAATAAGGAGCTTCAATCATAGTACTTCTTGCGGACTGACTCCATAATTAAGTAATTGCGAATTATCGGAACGATGCTTCTGGACATAATTGCAATCACTAGAGCCTAATTGCAAATGTCCGATTGGTCCCTCCGCTAGCTCAACAAATGCTCCATCGGACTACATTTGAATCAAAAGAAAATTCTACGACTTTGGGAATAATTTAATTGAGTCGATTTATTCGATGTGAAATTAAATTAGGTGGTCGTAAGAATTGTTCAACTAGAGAATTTGATTAAAGAATTTTCTTGAAAAATTAATTTAAAAAATCTAAGTGATTTTTGAAAAAATTAATTTTGATCAATTAAAATTAAATTAATCATTTTAATTAAAATTAATATGATATTTTTAGAAATTAATTTTCAAGTCAGACAATTGACCCAATAGGTAATTGAACTTGAAAATTGGATTTGATATCGTAATTTGAGCTCGGGGGCCCAAAACCGAGACTAAGACCCAAAAACTAGTCGAACCGGGCCCATGATGTGAAACTAAGCCGACGGTCCAACCGATGGCTAGACCGAACCGGTCGGGTCGTCATTGACCTAGACCGAACCAGCTTTGGGTGCCGTAAGGGTGTTGCACCTGTATCACCGGACACGGCGGTACCAATGGCTGGCGGCAGTTGGTTGTCAGTTGTTGAGCAATGGAAAAGTTACACTCTTACTGGGGCTCTATCAAAGAATTTTGTTTCAGATTAACTATTCAAAAAATAATATTATTTTAATAGTTTAATATTTAATTTAATTTAATACTTATCTTAATAGTATTTTATTAATTTAATATTAAAGTGATTATCTTAATATTAAATTTAATTTAATATTTATCTTGTAGATAAACATTCTATTATTTTAATAAGATTTGATATTATATTTAATTTCATATTTATCTTGATAAATATTATATTAATTTAATATTAAAGTGATTAAGTTTAATAATAGCTGAACGCTCTAAACTCTCCCTATATAAAACTTGAATTCAAGAGAAAGTTGTAGAGAGAAAATTCTCTGAAGAGATTATTCAAGAAAATTTCTAGAGATATTTTTTATTTACAACTTAACCTAAAAGTTTAGAGAAATTGCAAAATTACCCTATTGGTAATTTTTATGAAAAGTTTTCTGATTCGAAACGAGCTCACACTCGACAGATGTGAGCTCGAGGATAGTGGAGAAGACTACTCGATCAAAGCGCTCATCCTAGACGAATTGAAAAATGTACATTTTTTATTAAGTGTTTATTACTTTAGATATCACAACCAAGATCTTGTTTTGGAAAAAATTTAAAACTCTGATTTTTCCGTAAATTTATTTTCCGCTGCATTTTCCAAACTCGTTTTTCCAACAAGACCGCCTATAGTTATACATTCTTAAGATTTAATTATTTTTAGTTTTGCTCAGAGCAATAACTGAAATCAACTCTTTTTTATATTACTATGGGTTAGTCTTTAGCTAAAACAAAACATGATTTCAAATATTTTTTAAAATTTATTCGCAAAAAAGTTTTTATATCCATGATTTTATATATGCATTATTATATTTAGAAAATATATGCAAAACAAATTTGAAACAATTTTACTTTCAATTAAAATTATAATTTAAAAATTATCAATTAAACTTTATTATTAAGTACAAGGTTGCTAGAATAGTGAGTGAAGTCACGACGGTCGTATAAAGTCTCAATGTCACTTACTATTTGGCCATGTTGCACTGTGAAAAAGATGAGGTCGCGACATTGGGGAAGGAAGTCGCAACGTCGAGATATTGAGGTCGCAAGGTAACTTGTTGTATGACCCCAAAGCTTACCAAAAGTTTTTGCAAATGGTTACCTAATTGTGCCTAAACAAATTCAACATGATACCTAATTGCATTTAATATACCAAGACACATTCAAATCTACTCAAGATCAAGACATCTTATACATTATACTAAAACATGATTAAGTAATTTCATAGTAAAAAAAACATACATTTATGCACTAATTAAGTTTCAAAGTTTACCCTATAAACATTATAGGTCCTAAGATGACTAAAACATTCCAAAAGAACAAAATCATCAAATAAGCCTCATAATGCTCCCTAAACTTAGGTACATACCATTTACAATTTAAATTCAAAATGAACATTACAATCGATTGGCTGAGCTTAGTTGCGGGTCTTTGGTTGCTTTTAGAATCTCATGAATGGTCTACTCATCATGTAACAGTTCGTTTTCCAGTGTTGTTGAAAATAATAGTTTCGGGACCACAAATCCGATAAGTGAGTTCGTAAATATTATTACTTAATATTTACGAGTCAACTATAGTATTATATTGAATTTTGATTTAATAATTTAACCTATTTGAATGAATAGTAAAGTTCAAGTGGTTTGTCCTTAAAGTCAAGTAGTTTTAGAAAATGAGGTATCATGATCTCGTTTTTATAAATTGAGCCCATAAATATTCTTATTAAATATTTACGAAGTACTTATATAGGTATACTGAAATTTAGTCCAAAAATTTTAATGATTTGTTAGTTAATTAAAGAAAAAAGACTAAATCGTAAAAAGCATAAAATTTAATCACTATTAATTAATATTGGTTAATTGAGCTAAAAAATATTTTTGCAATGCTTGGAATGACAATTAAGCCATTATAACTTATAAAGGACAGTGGTTGAGTAGTTTTAATTGTTCAAGTTAAAAGTTTTTAATTAAAATAATATTAAAAATAATTAAACATAAAATAACAAAAGAAAACCTTACCATCTTTTTCATTTTCTACTTCTTTCCCACCGAATAAGCCACCATGGAAGAAGAATTTGAAAGCTTCAAACACCCTTAGCATTCAGCCTTTTGCATGGTATGGAATTTAAGCCTCTTTTTAGTCATTTTTATATTTTTGAGATCGTTGTAGCTTAATCTAACTAATTCAGGGATTAATTTATGAATCTGTTAAATGTTTTGAATCATGTCATTAGTAGAGGTGTGCATGAGCTGGGCCAGGCTCAACTAAAAATTTAGGCCCGTTTGCTAGGCTCGGGCCCGGCCCGGACTGAAAAATAGGCCTAAAATTTTGCCCAAGCCCGACCTAGATAAAAATGCTAAAACCCAGGCCCGACCCGCCCAGCCCATATTAATTTTTTATATTATTTTTTATATAAATTTTAAAATATATATAATACATCAAAAATACTAAAAACATCAAAATAAATATTTCCCAACAAATTGAAAATAAATTTTAAAAAATATGTATACTTAAATAACACTAAGATAAATGCAACTTAACAAGCAAATATCTCTAAAATAATAACAAAATTAACAAATGTCTTTAAAATAATAACAAAATTAACAATAAAATAAGCTTTATACAATATCCAAACAATAACAACAAAATAGTAGCAACATGAAAGTAAAATGATACCAAAATAGGGAGAAAACAACATGAAAATAATATTTAAAAAAAGCATATTTTTTTGTCTTTTAGTGAATTCGGGCTGGGTCTAGGCCAAAAATGCCTTACATGAAGCCCGACCCGTTTTTTAAACGAGCCTTATTTTTTTGTTCAAGCCCATTTTTCGGGCCTATATTTTTGCCCAAACCCTCCAACATTTCGAGTGGGCCTTCGGGCCAGGTCGGGTGGCCCGACCCATGATCAGGTCTAGTCATTAGTTAATTTTGTGATATTTTTGAATTTTGATGATAGATTTATAAGCTTGATAGTTAAATATGACAATTTTGTAAAGTGATTTTGGTTAATTTTTAAGTTAAAGGACTAAAATTTTAAACTAATAAAGATACATGAATTTTTTAAGCTTGATTCAACTAGTTTGTACCGGTTCACAGGTCAACTGATTTTTCACCTCTCATAGGATCGATCTGACTAGTTATCTAGTTCGGTTTAGATAACATTTTATTTTGAATTTTTTGTTTTTATTTTTATTTTTAGTTTTACTTTTTGAATTTTAAAGAGTTTTTATTTTTTTCATATTTTTATTTTTTTAAAAATTATATATTTTTTAATTTTTATGTTTTTTATTTAAAATAATAAAAGTATTAATTTTTTGAATTTTTCAAGTACTTTTGATGGTTAAGGATTGAATTGACAAATAACTATAAATGTTGAGTGCTAGAAAAGTTATTTTATCTTCGACATTGTTATCTTTAACGTCAAAATTAAATGGAGGGACCAAGATTTTTAAATAAAAAAGTATAGGGACCCAATGTTTCAAAATTAAAGTATTTAGACTAAATTTTAAATTTCAAAATAGTATAGAGACCTTTAACGTATTTAAACCTTTATTTTATTCTTATTGTTGTTGTTAAGCTTAATTAAACTTAATCAATGGCCATCATTTAATTAGAAAATGCTTAGTAGATTTTAATGGCGAGGATCAACTCTCTCCACTATCTTAATCTTAATGATAGTGTAATTGCTCACAAATCTTTGGTGTAATAACACACTAAGAAATTGTTTAATCTCCAATCTAGTTTCTTAAAATTTATTTACGTTGGAATTTATTCGTTATGCATTAATTATTAAATTATTTAACTAGTTACTAAATAATTCTATTATATAGTTCTTTATTCATCTCGTAAATTTTTTGATTAAATTTTTTAAACTAGCTCGATTTAATAAATTCAACCTCAAAATCGAATTTGCCGGCACTAGCGAAAATCGAGTCATTACCCAAAAAATGTTTTTAATTTTTACTGGCGCTTGTGGTTAGACAACCGAAAACTTTTTATATGCACTTGCCTAGTCTATGGTCAAAGAACTACGATAAACTCAATACCATCTTTAGGTAAGAAAGGGTGAGATATGCATGGTAGTAGCAAAGAAACTCACTAAGTTCATTTGAACTTACAAATGTTTTTACCTATGATTGCAGGACTCACTGGATAAGGAACTTGAGAAGGGACCAAGTCAGACCCTGCTAGATTAGGGAGCTCAGTTAGCAAAGTGTCATGCACACATGAAGGGGGGTATCTTTAGAATCTACACCATAAGGGCGACTATATTGTATTTAGGTAGTCTGGAGTTGAGACAGTGAAACTTTGTTTAAAAATATTGTCTCCATTGTAAGTTTTATAAATAGGTAATACAGTTTGATTTTAAAATAATGAGTTCTAATCTTGTGCATGAAATCGGTTCAGTTGTGATGCCTTATACTCGGATTCGACGATTGGGTCCGATAAGGGTGTTAAAAAATCGTAACAATTTCTAATTCTAATAAATGAGCTTAACTTATCTACAATCTTATTAAACAAAAATTCTAATTAAATTTTTAAGAAAAATTCTTCTTACCTTGGTGGATGGCTCACAGCTAGACCTGATCATGGGTCGGGTCACCCGCCCAAGCCCGAAGGCCCGCTCGAAAAGTGGGAGGATTTGAGTAAAAATATAGGCCCAAAAAATGGGCTTAGACTGTAACACCCCAGACTCGGCGTAGACGTTATTGCCGAATTCGAAAATGTCACACGGAATGAGTTTTGAAAAACTGAGTTGTTTCGATAAACCATTCAACTTTTATAACTCATATTCATTTATGATTATTACTGAAAATATCATTTAATTAGTTCATTTGCCAAAACACATATTACAGCGGAGGTTTAATAAAACCGATACATTTTGGAAATCCAGTTTGTATTTTTAGAAAAACCTTTATTTGCGTAAAATCGTCGTTTTCATAAAACATTTTATCGGAGCATGAAAATTATTAATCAAACCAAAAATCAAAAGTTAAAAACCATACAGTCCAGAGAGTCCCAGAAATTAAAAACTCCCAAATGAATCTAGAATTTTAAGTAAACCATAAATTACTAAGTTTAAACAGTTTACGGTCGAGTGGTCACCGATGAGTCTCCGCCGCACTGATCTGCCTAAGTCTGTGGATTACCTGAACAGAACAAACAAAAGATGTAAGTTTTTATAAACTCAGTGTGTAACCCAACAGGAATAGACATACAATTTATACAGAAATCACATATACATTCAAATTCAGATCGGACCTAAGTCCTTTAAAGAAACAGATAACAGAATCCTACCTCCATCCTCTACACACCATCTTCGACCATCCCAACACACCATGTGGGGTTAAAAACACTCACCCATCCCTACACACTGTGTTGTGTCATTACGACACGTATTAGATAATATGAAGCCAAGCTGCCAGAAAATAGGCGAGGGTCGCCTTTCAGAACACTACCTCCATAGATACAATCCCACCCCAAAAACAGATACAGAATACAGATTTGGATACAGACATAACATGCTTATCATGCTTGTGTACAAATATCAGATATACACATATATCAGAATAGTCAGACATGCATAGAAGTATCCTACTCAGAGCATACTATTAGAATAACAAATCACATAATCTAGGGTTTGGTTAGCCCTTACCGACCCTACGGTAGGCCAACAGTCGATCGAAACGACCCGTGCGACCCTAGGGAAAATTTCAAAAATTTGGGCTCACATGTCCGTGTAGGCCCACACGCCCGTATGGCATGCTCGTGTAGGCCCACATGCCCGTGTGGCCCACACGCCCAACTTGGCCTAGCCCGTGTGGCCCACACGACCACACTCACACCACCACATGGCCGTGTCTTGCGCACAGCCAAGCCTTTGTCGATTACACGACCGTGTCTCGCACGGCGCCAACCACACGGGTGACCACACGCCCGTGTGGTGTCGACAGAACAGTTTTTTGGCTTTTGCAGAAGTTTGATTTTCGATGTTTCGGGTACACACTTGGTACGATTTTGATGCTAAAATAACCTTGATCCTTTTGAAACCTAAAAACAGAGTACTCAACATCGAAATTAGCAATCAAATCACGAATTCCTCAAAACTAAATCGAGTAAAAACGCACTCACTTACCGCCAACACACTCGTTCACTCGCACAAATTAGACCATTGGAGTGGAACTACTGCTTCACCGTCGTCTCCTATGCAACAAATTTACAAAACTTCAACCTTCAGAAAACAAAAGCTAAACGAATATAATCAACCCCACTTATCGGTTTCACAAAAACCAAAGATTCGAAACACCCAAGAGCAAGGTTTAATGACAGAATCAGAAAGCGGAAAAGAGGGAGTTTACTACTATTTCGTTAGAGAGCAGAAGAAGAAAAGGAGAAGAAAATCAAAAGGGAATTTCTATTTGGAAAAAAAAACGTCAAAAATAATGGATTTTGGATAAAGAATAAAAATAAAATAATTTTAATTTAATTTGAAACCTCAAATCCTACTAAATCTCACCCACTAACCACATCCAAGTACCTCATAATTTTGGCTCTACTGAAACTCTTCCAGACAACCAAGCAAAAATAAACACCCTTGCTAACGCAGGGATTCAAACACAGGACCTCCAACACACCAACTCCCTTACCACTCGAACCAGCAGTCTTATTCTGATATAAATTAACAGATAATTCATATAAGCCCACTCAACAAGGGTAAAGCTTGGACCAAAAATAACAAAATTATCAACAGTGGAACTTGAATCCAAGACCTCACACACACACCCAGAACACTTAATCACTGAAGCAGATACAGATTTGTGTAAGATACTTACAGAAACAGAAATAAATTTATTAGGGCGTTACAACTCTACCCCCTTAAAGGAAATTTCGACCTCGAAATTTACTTGATCTGAACAGATGAGGATATTGCTGACGCATCGAGTCCTCAGGTTCCCACGTGGCTTCCTCAGTGTTATGATTCTGCCACATAACCTTCACTAACGGAATGGACTTCCTCCTCAGAACCTTAATATCACGATCCAGAATCTGAACCGGTTCATCTTCAAATGTCAAATCCGGTCTAATCTCAATCTTCTCAACAGAAACAACGTGAGATGGATCAGACCGGTACCGCCTCAACATCGAGACGTAAACACATCGTGGATACGGTCCAACTCCGGAGGTAACTCTAACTGATAAGCGACTGGTCCCCCACGCTTCAGAATCTAATACGGCCCAATAAACCTAGGGGTCAACTTGCCCTAACGACCGAATCTCATAACTTTCTTTCATAGAGAACCCTTAAGAAAGGCAAAGTCCCCCACAGAGTACTCAATATCCCTCCTCTTCAGATCTACATAAGACTTCTGTCTATTAGAAGCCACTTTCAGACGATCCCGAATCAGTCTAACCTTATCTTCGGTCTCAGAAACCAACTCGGGACCCAAAACCCGGCGCTCACCCAACTCAGTCCAACATAGTAGAGTACGACACTTACGACCATACAAAGCCTCGTAAGGTGCCATCTAGATGCTAGACTGGAAACTGTTATTGTAGGCGAACTCAGCTAGCGGCAGATAATCCTCCCAACTACCTCAAAATTCAATTACACAACTCCGAAGTATATCCTCCAGTATCTGAATCACCCTCTCAGATTGACCATCGGTCTGAGGATGGAACGCAGTACTGAAGTCTAATCTCGAACCCAGAGCCTCGTGTAATTTTTTCTAGAATCGAGAAGTGAAGCTAGGATCTCTATCAGAAATTATCGAAACAGGAACCCCATGCAGTCTTACAATCTCGGAGATATAGAGCTTCACTAACTTCTACAGAGAGTAGTCCGTCTGAACTGGAATAAAATGAGCAGACTTGGTCAATCGATCCACGATGACCCAAACAGTATATTTCTTAGTGGGTGTCAAGGGCAACCCACTAACGAAGTCCATCGTTACTCGTTCCCACTTCCATAAAGGAATCTTAACGGGTTGGAGCAAACCCGAAGGCAACTAGTGCTCAGCTGTAACAGCCCGTTTTTAGTCAAATCAGAATAGTGGTTTTGAAACCACAAATCCAAGGTTAAAAAATTATTTTAATATTATTTTAAGTGTTTACAGTATGATAGCATGTATGTGTGAAAGTTTCGAGAAGAAATTTTATCGTTTAAAAGGTCAATTTGAGAAAAAAAGACTAAATCGCATAAAGTGCAAAAGTACTGTTCTATTAGTTAAAAGTGTCTAATAGCTATAGAAATTTAAAGTAGAGGTCCTTAAGTGGTAATTAGACCATAAATTAAGTTAGTGGACAAATATGGACATTATTTGAGTGAATTTTAATGTTTTTATTAAAGGTTATAATTGTAAATGGTTAATTAATGAATTATTAAGTTTAATAAAATCATTTTTAGTCCATCTTCTTCATCAAAACCGATTGGAGTTGAGAAAAACACCATGGATAGCTCTTCAAACATTCGGCTAAAGTTCAACCTTGCATGTAAGTCCATTTTTTGTCCCGTTTTTAATGATTTTTATGTTTTTGAGATCGTTGCAGCTAGTACTAGCTAGCCCAGGGACTAATTTGTAAAACTGTTAAAGATTTTGAATGATGCCATTGATGAATAAGCATGTTTTTTGAAGTTTCTTGATAGATTATGAATGTTTGTTAATAGATATACAAGTTTTGTTAAGTGATTTTTAGTGAAAATATAAAATAGGGATTAAATTGAGAAATGTTGAAACTTTGTGATTGAAATGTGAAATAAATGAAAAATATGGGCTGCTAGGGGCATAATAGTAATTTGGTTAGTTTGGGTATAATTGGAATTTCATTAATTTGTGATTTTATGAAATAAGGACTAAATTGTGAAAATGTGAAAGTTTAGGGGCAAAAGTGTAAATATGCCTTAAAGAGTGTTTTGGATTGAATTGAATAAATAGGAGAATAAATAAGTTGATTTTGATTACTTATAGATCAAGAAAAGAGGAATTCAAACTTAGATCGGAGAAAAAGCAAAGTAATTGAATAGTCTGTCCGTTTCGTCATTTCCGTACACGAGGTAAGTTCGTATATTTGAAATTAAATGTGTATTTATTCAATGGATGGATGGTATTGAGATTGTATTTATCTTATAGTTAAATGTGTAGAACTTAATTTAAATGTACGGTTTAAGTGGACGAGTTGCTGAATAAGACCATAGCTGGGCTATGGCAAATCGGATAATAAGACCATAACCGGGTTATGGCATGTGAATGTAAGACCACAGCAGGGCCTTGGCAATGTATGTGTAAGACCATAGTTGGACTATGGCATCGGAAAATTGAAGTATTTGTATCGTAAAAATTTATAAGCTCGAAGTGATTTGGTAAGAGAGTTGGTGGTAAATAGATATGTATCGGTACACGTATGCACTAAAACTATTCTAGTAACGAGTTAGAAGAAGTTGAGGACTTATGAGTTACGATATGGTTAAAATTTATGTTAGCTCATTGATTGATGCTTTAAATGTTAATTATGTTATCCATTTTGAAGTGTTAATGATTGTTGAGATTATTTCATATTTACATACGAACTTACTAAGCTTTATAGCTTACTTTGTTTAATTTTCGATGTTTTCTAGTTCTAAGAAGCTAGCTCGAATCTGGGGATCGTCAAGGACTTCATCGCACTATCGAACATCTATTTTGGTACTTTTGAAGTGTGTATATATGGTATATGGCATGTATAGGCTTGATTCATTTTGTTATGTTTGATGAACATGTATTTAGGCCATTTGAGTTGGCTTGTGATGGTGAATTTGATGTTGTTTATAAATGTGCAAATGGTATTATTTTGAGTTAGGTAATTGACTTATAATCAGTGATTGAGGTTGAATGGATATTTCATGTTTGGAATGGTTTAGTTAATTGAATGGTATATGTGAATTAGGTATAAAATTATATGGCAAATTGTGCTATATTTGTGATTTATATTGATGGTAAAGAATTTGTATGATTTGAACTTTGGTTGATGACTTTTGGCTACTTATTTGTGTCTTGAAATGGAACTATTTGAGTTGGTTTAGGTGTGCATAATTTAGGTGGCAATTTGTCTTGGTAAATAGCCTATTTTTGTCCACAGGGGCAGAGACATGGGCGAGTGTCTCAGCCGCGTGTGACACACGGTCATGTTACACGGTCGTGTGTCCCCTGATGTTGGAATTGAAATGAAGTCAGTATGCTCCACATGGTCTCACACACGGGCGTGTGATTGGTCGTGTGGCACAAGTCAGTATACCCCCTAATTGGCACACGGCCTAGCACACGGGCGTGTGACTTGGCCTGTTGCATAAGTCAGTATACCCTACAGGTTTGGCACGGCCTAGCATAAGGTTTGGCACACGGGTGTGTGTGGTCACTTAGAAGGGCACACGGGCTAGACACACGTGTGTGTGGTTAGCCGTGTGACCCAAGTTAGTAACCTCACTTGTTTGGACACGGGGTAGGACACGAGCTAGGACACAACCATGTGCTCCCATTTCGAATGTTCACACGGCCTGTGACACGGGCGTGTCTGATGGCCGTGTGAGACACACGGCCTAGTCACACGGGCGTGTGTCCCCTGTTTTGGAGAAAAATTTTATAATTGTTGAAAATTTCCTGAGTTATCAGTTTAGTCCCGAACCACTCTCAATGCATGTTTAAGGCGTTGTAGGCTCGTTTAAGGGACACTATGATTGATTTTGATTGAATTGTATCTGAATTGATATGTGGTGTATGAAATGTATGTTTAAAAGTGTTGCAAGTCTGGTAATGCTCCGTAACCCTATTCTAACAGTGAATACGGGTGAGGGGTGTTACATCAGCCTTAACCTGCTGGCACGTCAGACAACGAGCAACGAAATTCGTAACCTCACGTTTCAAACCCGACCACCAATACAACTCACGAAGATCACAAAACATCTTATTACCACCGGGATGTATAGCATAAGGACTACTATGCGCCTCCCTCCGAATCAAGTGCCTCAAATTAGAATCATTCGGCACACAAATCCGACCTTAAAAACACAGAACTCCATCCTTATTTAGCCCAAAATCCGAAGTACTTCCACTCTCAATCTGACGAAACCGCAAACCCAGAGACTCATCCCCTAACTGCTTAGCCCGAATCTTATCAATCCAAGTCGGTTTAACTTACAACTCGGCTAACAGACTCCCATCATCAAACAGACTAAGGCGAGCGAACATCGCTCTCAAATCAGTCATCGCTCTACAACTCAGATCATCGGCCACCACATTGGCCTTACCAGGATGATACTCTATCGTGCAATCATAATCTTTGAGCAGCTCAATCCATCGACGCTGCCTAAGATTCAACTCCTTATGGGTAAGGAAATACTTGAGGCTCTTGTGATCAATATAGATAATACACCTCTCACCATACAGATAGTGCCTCCAGATTTTCAACGCAAAAACCACCGCAGCCAACTCGAGATCATGCATTGGATAATTCCCCTCGTGTGTCTTAAGCTGACGAGATGCATAAGCCACAACCTTACCATCTTGCATTAGTACACATCTCAAACCAACGTGCGACGCATCACTGTAGACCACAAATTTTTTACCAAATTCAGGCTGTATCAGCACAGGAATCTGAATCAGAACAGACTTGAGCTCCTCGAAGCTCAATTGTTGCGCATTAGTCCAAACAAAAGGAACACCCTTGCGCAGAAGCTTAGTCAAAGGAGCTGCAATCAGAGAGAACCCCTCGACAAACCGCTGATAATAACCCGCAAGACCCAGAAAACTGCAGATTTTAGATACGTTCTTAGGCTGTTTCCACTCAAGCACAACCTCAATTTTTTTTGGATCAACTTGGATCCCCTCAGCAGAAACCACGTGCCCTAGAAAAGTTACCTCTCGCAACAAGAATTGACACTTGCTCAACTTAGAATAGAGCTATTTTTCTCGGAGAATCTTAAGCACTACTCTAAGATGCCCATTATGCTCATCTTCAATAAGACTCAATTTATCAGATCCATGAATGCAGCCAGAGCATTCGTTAGACGAAAAGGCATAACTAGGAACTCGTAATGTCCATAACGAGTCCTAAATATAGTCTTATGGACATCAACTTCCTTAACTCTAAGCTGATGATACCCTGATCGAAGATCTATTTTCGAAAACACAGAAGCCCTTCGGAACTGATCAAACAAATCGTCGATCTTCGTCAGTGGATACTTGTTCTTCACAGTCAACTTATTCAACTGCCGATAATCAATACACATCCTCATAGTCTCATCCTTCTTCTTTACATACAGAACCGGTGCCCCCCACGGAGACATACTAGGGTGAATGAAACCACGATCCAGAAACTCTTGAAGTTGAGCCTTAAGCTCTGTAAGCTCCTTCGGTGCCATACGGTATGGAGCGATAGACACCGGAGCTGTACTCGGAAGAAGTTCGATCCCGAACTCAACTTCTTGATTCAGAGGTAAACCTGGTAACTCCTCAGGAAAGACATCCAGAAAATCCCTCACTATTCTGATATCCCCGATAGAAGAGTCCCCAGAAACAGAAACACTAACGAAAGCCATATACGCCTCACATCTTTTCGAACTTATTTCTCAGCCACAAGAGCGGAGATCACATTAGATAGATAATCTCGTCGCTCACCGATCACAACCACTTCCTTATCATCCTTGGTCCTCAGAACGACCCTTTTAGTCGCGCAATCCAAATTGACTCGGTGCTCAACCAACCAATCCATACCCAGAATCAAGTCGAACTCCTGAAACGGTAACTCCATCAAATTTTCCAGAAATACCGCCCCTTGCACCTCTAACGAAACATCTCTATAAAGTTTACTAACCCGAACAGACTGCCCCAACGGACTCAGTACAGTTATCTGACTAGAAGTGCTCTCAACAGAAATTCCCAGATTTTCAGAAATAGTACTAGCTACATAGGAGTGTGTAGAACCTATGTCTATCAAAGCAGTATAAGGTACATAAAAATAAAGAACGTACCCGTGATAATGTCAGGAACGTCTCTATCCTCTCAGTGTCGAGCAACATAAAACAACGCAGGCTACCTCGCCTCAATTTGACTAGCACCTCTGCTGGTGCTCTCTATCTATGGCCCATACCATTACCACCCCTAGCCGGTACATGGGCCCTAGGTGGATGCTGAACTGCCCTCTGAGGCTGTACAAAACTTGGTCCCGAAGCTTGCATCTAATCTGACCGATGTGGACACTCTCTAATATGGTGCTCCAAATATCCACATCTCAAACAAGCCCCCAACCTCCTCCAACACTCGCCCGGATGGCGCCTACCACAATCTCCGCATGGCTGAATTCCAGTAGGAGCCACAAGAACCCCCACTCTAATCGACCCATCAGGTCGGGCCTTTTTCTTAGGCCTTTGAACATAACTAGAGGGCTCCGACTCCCTCTTATTCTTGCCTCTCTCACGGTCCCTATTTTGGCGCTCCACGCGCTTAACCTCTTCGGCGATATTCGCCTTAACCACCAGAACCGCGAACTCTCGCTCCCTCTGTGGAGCAATCAATACCCTCAAATTATCCCTCAAACCGTCCTCAAAGCGGATGCACTTCTCATACTCAGACGCCACCATTCCTTGAGTGTAGTGGCTCAACCTTAGAAACTCGGCCTCATACTCGGCCATAGATCTATCACCTTACGTGAGATTAATGAACTCACGCCTACGAGCATCTACATAGCTCGCGCCCACATACTTTCCCTAAAAGGTAGTCTTGAAGAAATCAAAGTTCAGACGATCAGGCTGAGTACCCTCCTCAACCGATAACCACCACTGATATGCCTCGTCGCGAAGCAAAGAGATTCCCCAACCAATACTTGGCCACAGTAGGGGAGACTCTAGTGACACCCCTAAACAGCTTAGCACCATTGGACCGGAGTAGTTCAATTACCGACCCTCGGCCCCTAGATCCAGAATGGGGTCAAGCGACCCTTTCCAATATCCTTAACATGGCTTGGGACAGTGCGTCGTCCCCAGCCGAACGGCTTTGAGACCTAGTCTCAATAGCAGGCGAAACAAGTGTCTCACTCGTATCTAAGTTTCGCATACTTCCCAGAAAGGAAGACTCAGCTCGAGCCCCCTACGGCCTCTACCAAGGCCACGAATACCATGTCCACGAGTTCCACGAGCGCTCATCGTAAATTTTCAAATTTTGTCTACATTATAAAAAATTATGCATCAGTTCCAGTATTTATTAGCAGATATTTTATGCATAAATTTTTAGAAGTTCAGAAATATTTTCAGAGGTTTCAGTCTCTAACTATTTCAGTATGGTTTCAGAAAGTACTATCTATAGTGTTTCCAGAATATACTATCTAAGTTTCAGAAATACTTACAGGATCGGCGCCAGAGACTTGGTGTACCACATTCTTTCTCAAATTATACAATTTGTTAGAAAATCATTTCCTTTTTGAAACAAAATTTTGGAACCCAAAATTTACAGCCCGAGTTTTGCAACCTGACTCTGATACCACAAAATGTAACACCCCAGACCCGGCCTAGACGTTATTGCTGAATCCGAAAATGTCACAAGGAATGGGTTTTAAAAAACTAAGTTGTTTCGATAAACCATTCAACTTTTATAACTCATATTCATTTTTGATTATTACTGAAAACATCATTTAATTAGTTCATTTGCCAAAACACATATTACAGCAGAGGTTTAATAAAATCGATACATTTTGGAAATCCGGTTTGTATTTCTAAAAAAACCTTTATTTGCATAAAATCACCTTTTTCATAAAATATTTTATCGGAGCATGCATATTATCAATCAAACCAAAAATCAACAGTTAAAAACCAAACAGTCCAGAGAGTCTCAGAAATTACAAACTCCCAAATGAATCCAGAATTTTAAGTAAACCATAAATTACAAAGTTTAAACAGTTTACAGTTGAGTGGTCACCGCTGAGTCTCCGGCGCACCGATCCGCCTAAGTCTGTGGATTACCGGAACAGAACAGACAAACATATGTGAGTTTTCGTAAACTCAGTGTGTAACCTAATTGGAATAGACATACAATTTATACAGAAATCATATATACATTCAGATTCAGATCGGACCTAAGTCCTTTACAGAAACAGATAACAGAATCCTACCCCCATCCTCTACACACCATCTCCAACCATTCCAACACACCATGTAGGGTTAAAAACACCCACCCATCCCTACACACCATGTTGTGTCATTACGACACGTATCAGATAATATGCAGCCAAACTGCCAGAAAATAGGCGAGGGTCGCCTTTCAGAACACTTCCTCCATAGATACAATCCCACCTCAAAAGCAAATATAGAATACAGATTCAGATACAGACATAACATGCTTATCATGCTTGTGTACAAATATCAGATATACACATATATCAGAATAGTCAGACATGCATAAAAGTATCCTACTTAGAGCATACTATTAGAATAACAAATCACATAATCTAAGGTTTGGTTAGCCCTTACCGACCCTACGGTAGGCCCACAGTCGATCGGAACGACCCGTGCGACCCTAGGGAAAATTTCAAAAATTTGGGCTCACATGGCCGTGTGGCCCACACGCCCAGATTGGCCTTGCCCGTGTGACCCACACGGCCTGGCCCAAAACCCATACGCCCGTGTGGCATGCCTCTGTGGGCCCACTGATGAGTCACTAAAATAACTAAAATTACGACAAAGGCAAGCGCACCTATCAAATAGTTGTATAGCTATGGTGAGTCGGAAATATCGTATCCACGAGGACTAAAAGTACTAGTAATTACTATCTTTTTTTATTATCTAGCCTATAAATTAAATGGGCTATTTTTAAACTAAATTTAACTAAACTAATTATTAAGAACGCGGTAGAGAATAGAATGAGAAAATACTTGAATATAACAAAAAAGAAAGACAATACCCAGGAAAGAATCCACCTAGACTTTACTTACTATTCTGAATCTGAATTAGACGATTTATTCACTTGCCTTGATCCATAGAAATCCCTAAATTATGTTAATATCTCTTTCGAGAATAAGAACAACTGACTCTAGGTTGATTAATTAAAATCTCTTTCTAATTAAAACCCCTATTGTCGCATTAACTCGATATATGGATTCCCTTATTAGATTTGACTCTAATCCGGTAGTTTTTTGTTGTCCTATTTCTAAGATTGCATGCAACTCCACTCTATTATGTCAGATCTACTCTTAAACAGGGACTTTTGCTCCACTGAAATAAGCACATCACACTTGAATTAATATCCTGAAAATATTAAAGCAAGAAATAAGCATACATAATTGAGAACAAGAACAAGTATTTATCATATAATCCAGAAAATCAAATAATAAAATTCATCATAGGTTTGATCTTCCCTAGGTATCTAGGGAATTTAGTTCATAATTTGGAAGGAAAACATCTAAAAATTAAGAAAACAATAAGACATAAAGAAACCCAAAAAAACTTCTAAAGAAATTGAATGGGATCTTCAATCTTGAAGGATATCCTACTTTTGAGTTGAATCCGTTGGCATTCTTCGAGTAAATTCTTCGTTCCTCTCTGCGCGCCCCCTTTTTAGTCCTCTTCTACTATGTATTTATAAACTTTAGAATGCTTAGAAACCCTAAAAATTGGGTTTTTCTACGTAAAAGAGAAGTAGGGTTCAAAATCGACACGGGCTGGCACATGGGCGTGTGGCCAGCCCGTGTGTCTCACACAGGGGTGTGCCCAGCCCATGTGGAAGTGCCCAGGCCGTGTGGTTCCTGAAGATAGCTCTTTTTTTCCGATTTTGGCCCGTTTTTCGCTTCTTTTACTTCTCTATGCTCACCTAAGTATAGAAACATAAATTTAAAGGATTAGGAGCATCAAATTCACTAATTCACATAATAAATCATCCAAAAACATGCTAAGCATGGGATTAAAACATGTTACTTTTATATGTTATCAAATATCCCCACACTTAAGCATTTGCTTGTCCTCAAACAAAATCCTCAACTCACAGTTAAAATTATACTCTTTCAATTCATAATACTCATCAACAATGTTTTGTCATAATTCACAAATAATCATACATTGATAATTCAACTAAAAGAGCACTAAAGATTCAAACAATCCAAGTCACACATTTTTAAACTATGAAAATATAAGTATTTCCCCTTATCTAAGTAATTACCTTTAATTCAAAATCGACAAGATTCGTTAATGTCACTAAAGATTCACTCAAATCACTCAAAGTGTTTAAGGTTCAAAAATTAAGCACTCAAAAGTCAAACATGAAAAGTCATTACCATAAGCTTGCATGAAAATCAAATCTCCACCACTATAAATGAGATCATACACAAATCAAAAGGTCTTTAAAGGGTTGTAATGGGGCTTGGATTAAAGGTGTGGATAAAGGCTGAAAAAGAGGGTTAGAATCGAGATCGAATTGATAAATTGCCAAAATAGAAAAATAAATTAATGCTGAATAATTACATTAATTGAAAACTTATCAAGAGTAACATGAGCTTCTTCTCAAAATATGAAATTAACTGTTTAAGCTCAAATAACATAGAACTAGTAATAATCAACATATATGTATATATATATGACTTTTTTTCACTTTTTTTTAGAACAATGGATAATAAGAGATAATTTAACAACTGAAACAATAGAACATAGTTAGGCAACTGACCAAATCAAATCCCGACAAAAAAGGAGTCAATAAAACGGGAACAATTCTCAATGAATCAAAAATGAGTTATAGGTTAACATTAATGGGTAAATCAAGAAATAGTTTGTTAGGATCAAAGGGGTTCATTAAGGGTTAAATATGAAGGTAGGCTTTTTATGGGATAGGTAGGTTAAAACCTAAGTGCCTTTATCATCTTAGTATATCAAATCAAAGGCGTGGTCTCGACATGCATAATTGAAGCAAGTTCTAGAATAACAAATCAATATTGACACACTCATAACCAATAATAAAATGAGCAAGAAAAGTGTATGCTCTAAAGGCTCAAAATCTCACAAAAAATTATGGTTTTTGATATCAATCTTGCAAATCTCAAACTTCAAGGTAATACTTTAATTTAGGGAAACAACCTAACAAATTTTAATTCTGAAAATAGACTTATCATGCTTGATTCTCTCATGTCTTAATATTTAAACAATAAATGCACAATTACCTATGAATTTAATCTAAAACACATCAACAGAAATTATAAATAAAAATTCATTCTAATAATAGTATGAGAAAATTACTTAAACACAAGGCATAATTCAAGGATTTTCAAATAATCATATAAATAACCTCCCCACACTTAAGATGTACATATTCCTCAATGTACAAACAAAATTAATCATAGTAAAAACAAAATATCATAAGAGAGGGAGAGAATTGAAACTGCCCTGAATAATGGATGAAATTGTAACAACCCGATTTTGGGCCTAGTCGGAACAGTGGTTTTGGGACCACAAATCAGACACAGAAAAAATTATTTTTATTATATTTTTATGGTCTACAGTGCCACGAAATGATTTCGAGAAAATTTCGTTCGAAAATTTTGACGTTTGGGCACTCAATTTAGTCAAAAGGACTAAATTGTAATAAATGCAAAAGTTGAGTTCTACATGTTAGAGGTGTCTAATTGCTATGGAATTTTAAATTAGAGGTCCTTATATGATAATTAGACCATTTCTTAAGATAGTGGACAAAATGGACATGGTGAGATAAAATTTTAAAGTTTGGCAAAAAGGGCATTTTGGTCATTTGGTTAATAAAAGAATAAAAAGGGAAAATAAAGCCAAAATTTGCTCATCTTTCTTCTACCTTGGCCTAATTTCATAAGGGCTCCATAGCTAGGGTTTTGCCACTTTTCAAGCTTGATAGTAAGTGCATCCTAGCCCCGTTTTTAATGCTCTTTACATTTTTGAAGTCCTCGTAACCCGATTTACCTATTTCTACCATTATTTTGAAGTAGGGTTCACGTTTAAAAATTTACCCATGTGTGACATGCATGTATTTTGATGTTTGATGGAAGATATTGATTGTTTAAGGTGTGATAAACAACTTTTACTAAGTGATTTTTAGTAAAAATGTATAAAAAAGGACTTATTTGTAAAAAGTTGTAAAATGGGTAGTAAAAATCTGATTTGATGAAAAATGTGGGCTGTTATGAGCATGAAATAGGTTCGGCTAGGCTTGGGGTTCAAGGAAAATGGATACATTTCATTTTACGAGCCTAGGGAAAAATGTAAATATGTCAAAGTTTAAGGGCAAAAGTGTAATTTTGCCATAATAGGATTTTGGACTTAATTGAGTAATGTGGATAATAAATAAGTTAAATTTGCTATTACAGTTCAAGAAAGACGAGGTTCGAACCTTGATTGGGGAAAAAACAAGGTTATTGACGATTAGGTCCATTTCTGCTATTTTTGTACCGAGGTAAGTTCATATGTAAATAATGCATTATTATTTATGCTTTAATTGTGTTATTATTGTATGAATTGTGATTTACTCTTTGAATGAATTCGACAAAGTTCGACAAGCGAGAAAAAAATTCCAGTTGAACTTTAGGAATTGTTAGGATACAAATGTCATGACATTAAGGTTAGTTGAGATTACGTGTAAGACTATATCTGGGATATGGCATCGATATGAAATTTCGTGTAAGACCATAGCTGGGCTACTGGCATCGATATGAGATCCCATGTAAGACCATATTTGGGATATGGCATTGGTATGATACTATGTGTGTGAGATTTCCCAAGTATCTTTTAGTATTCCAAGTGGTTCAACGGGAAACTTAACGGTAAAGTTTAAGTTGTGAAAGACTATGGTATGATGTGAAAGATTATGGTAAGTTGCAAGTTGGTACAGGTATGTACATAAAACTCATGCTTAATGAGCTCGATATGTGATGAAACCTCAAATTAGTTCGATTGAGTAAGTTATGATGTTAAGATTTTAATAACATCTATCCTAAGCTTGATTATGAATTCACAATGACATTTATGTTAAATTACTTTATGTTAAATATATGTTAAAGTGTGTATGATGCTTATTATTTGCATAGGAACTTACTAAGCTATAAAGCTTACCCCCCTTTCTTTTCTCTTGTCTTATAGTGTCACCAAGCCAGCTCGGGGATCAAAGACGGTCGGAGATTCATTCACACTATCAAATTATCATTTTGGGTACTTATGATTTCAATATTTTAAGTTATGGCATGTATAGGGACTTGACCATTTTATGTGTCATAATTGATTTGGCCATAAATGATGGCTTCAATAGTTGATAATTCATTTTGTAAATGGCCATTTGATATTGGCTAGTAGTGGTTAAGTATATATACATATGATGATGTTTTCATGCATGTGGGAAATTGCATGGTTTGAGATGCTAAGTATGTGATGTTTGTATGTAATAAATGATAGCATGTAAATGATATGTGGAAGCCTTGTGTATGGCTGATTGGGTTGAAAGTATATGCTTGGATTGGTGCTATGTTTTGTTGTGTAAGTTGGTGCATGGAAGGGTGGCAAAAAGGCTTGGTAAGTAGCCTTATATTTGTCCATACGGGTAGACACACGGTCGTGTGTCTAGGGCGTGTGTGACACACGGTCTGCCCCACGGGCATGTGTTTCAGCCATGTGTCCTCTGCACCTTAATTGTTGCAAAATAGAATGCTCAGTAATGAGCACACGGGCAGAGATAAGGGAGTGTGTCTTAGCTGTGTGGATGACACGGCCTCGAACACGGGCGTGTGCCCTGGCCGTGTGAAGTCTGCACCTATTTTATGAAAAATTATGAAAATTTAATCGATCACACGGCCTAAGAACACGGGCGTGTGACTTGGCTGATGGAGCTCGAAACTAACTATTATTTCGACAAAGGCAAGCACGCCTACCGAATAGTAGTATAGCTGTGGTGAGTCCGGAATATTGTATCCTCAAGGACCAAGAGTACTAGTATTAACTATCTTTTTATTATCTAGCCTAATAATTAATGGGATTTATTTTTAATCTAAAATTTACTAACTAATTTAACTAACTATGAACGTAACAGAGAGTAAATTGGGAAAATACTTTTAAAAAACTTTTATATGAGATAAGCAATACCTAAGGAAGAATCCACCTAGACTTCACTTATTACTTTTGATTCATGCGATTTATTCACTTGGCTTGATCCGTAGAAATCCCTAAATTATATTAATACCTCTTTCGAGGCTACTAACAACTGAATCTAGGTCGATTAATTGAAATCTCTTTCTAATTAAAACCCCTATTGTCGCATTAATTCGATCTATGGATTCCCTTATTAGGTTTGACCCTAATCTGGCAGATTTTCGTCGCCCTATTTCTAGGGTTGCAATCAACTCCGCTTAATTGAGTTAATCTACTCTTAAACATGGACTTTTTCTCCACTGAATAAGCACATTCGACTTGAATCAATAACCTGAATTATCAAACAAGAACAAGAACTCACAATTAAAAATAAGCACAAGTATTTATCTCATAAATCAAATAATAATAAGATTTGTCTTAGGTTTCATCCCCTTAGGTATTTAAGGGATTTAGTTTATACTAAAAGAGGGAAACATCATAAAATAAGGAAAACAACAAAACATAAAGAAACCCAAAAACTTCTAAAGAACTTGATGGGAGATCTTCAGTCTTGATGGAGATCCTTCTCCTAAGCTGTTCCCGACGGCTGTCTTGGAGTATTTTCTCCTTCTACTCGGCGTATATTCGACGTCCTGTCGAGCTCTCTTTTTAGGTTGCCCCCTAGGGTGTTTATATAGGCTTTGAGATGCCTTACTTGGCCCACAAGTATCCCAATCTGAATAGAATTCATCTTGATTTCGGCAGGGACACGTCCGTGTGACACGCCCGTGGTGGACTCCCTTGGCCGTGGTCGATCCTGCTCACCACACACGCCCATGGTGGACTCCCTTGGCCATGTGATCTGCCCGTGGTCGATAGTCCAAGCCGTGGTTGATCCTTGCTCGAAACACACGGCCGTGTCCAATGGTCCAGGTCGTATTGATTTCCTAAGTAGGCCCGTTTTGCCCCCTTTTGGCCCGTTTCTCGTTCTTTTCGACTCCCTAAGCTCTCCTGAGTATAAAACATGAAATTAAGAGATTAGGAGCATCGAATTCATCAAATTCAATTGAAAATCATCCAAAATTAAGCCAAGCATGGGGTTAAAATATGTGTAAATTATGGTTTATCAAATATCCCCACACTTAAACATTTGCTTGTCCTCAAGCAAAATCCTCAACTCACAATTAAAACTAACTTCCTTAATTTATAATTCTTATCAATAATGTTTCATCATAATTCACAGATAATTCATACATTGATAATTTAACTAAAAGAGTCTTAGAGATTCAAACAATCTAAGTCATAGATTTTTATAGCATGAAAACATAGGTGTTTCCCCTTACCTAAATAATTACCTCTGATTCAAAACCAACAAGTATTGACATCCTCACTTAAAGATTCACTCAAATCACTCAAAGTGTTTAAGGTTCAAATTAAGCACACAAAAGTCAAACATGAAAAGTTAATCCCATAGGCTTGCATGAAAATCAAATCTCCACCACTATAAAATGAGATGATACACAAATCAAAAGGTCTTTTAACGGGTTGTAATGGAGCTTGGGTTAAAGGTGTGGATAAAGGTTGAATTAGAGGGTTAGTATCGAGATTGAATTGATAAATTACCTAACTAGAAAAATTGGACTAATACTGAATAATTACATCAATTGAAAACTTATAACTAATAACACGAGCTTCTTCTCAAAATGTACCATTAACTTCTTAAGCTCAAATAACAAACAACTAATACTGAATAAATTGCCATTTTTTTAAGAATAAGAACATACAATAATAAGATAGAATTTAACAACTGAAATAAAGAAAGTAGTTAAGCAACTGATCAAATCAAATCTCGATAAAAAGGTAGTCAAGAGAAATGGTGATAACAAATACAAAATGGGTTTTGGTTTAATATTAGTGGTATATCAAGAAATGGTTGATTAGGCTTCAAAGGGGTTCACCAGGGGTTAATTATGAAGGTAGGCTTTTAATGGAGTAAGTGGGTTAAAACCTAGGTGCCTTTATCATCTCAGTATATCAAATCAAAGGTGTGGTCTCGACATGTATAATCGAAGCAAGTTCTAGAATAACAAATCAATGTTGACATACTCATAATCAATAAAGTGAGCAAGAAAAGAATATGCTCTAAAAGGCTCAAAATCTCACAAAAATTATGGTTTTTGATGTCAACCTTGCAAATTTCAAACTTCAAAGTAATATTTAATTGTAGGAAAACAACCTAAAAATTTTAATTTTATTCTAAAAATAGACTTATCATGCTTGTTTCTCTAATGTCTTAAAGTTTAAACCATCAATACACAATTACCTATGACTTAATCCAAAACATATCAATGAAAATCATAAGTCAATAGAAGTTTTATTTTAATTAGTAATATGAGAAAATTTACTTAAGAACAAGAAATAATTTAGGGATTTTCTAATAATGATATACTTAAATAACCTCCCCACACTTAAGATGTACATTGTCCTCAATGTACAAAAAAAAAGATAATGATAAGATAATAAGATTATCGTAAGAGAGGGAGAGAAGTGAAACTTCCTGAATTATGGATAAAATCCTTAGAAAGTGAAAAGAAGCCTGATGAACTAGGCAGAGGTGAAGGTGGGGGAGAATACTAGGGTCGTGGTGTGGTGATTCCCTGACAGCCTTTTGAACCTAAATTAAAGAAATCAAAATATAATAATATAAATTAAGCACAAGAAAGATAAAGAGAAGGAAAAGAAAGGAGAAGAGAAAAGAAATAGGAAAAATAAATGGACTCAAAGGTCCTTGTCCTGTCAAGTTAATGAAGCGGCCGGCATGAACTTATGTAGATCGGTCTCGCATGGGGAGACTGTGCTAGGGACCTTTCGCTTCTTCGACATGGAGATGGTGGTGAGGATGGTGAAAGAAGAAGAATGGAGGGAGAAAGATAATAGAAAAGGAGAGGGGTGTGGTGGCGGGGGTGGCTGAAGAAAGAGTGAGGAAGGAAGTGAAGAGAAGAAGGGGGTTTAAATAGAAATTGTGGCATCCGGTTGCTTCCCACGCCCGTGTGCCCTGGGCGTGTTCGGTCACACGGCCGTATCGCACGACCGTGTGGTGGCTCATTCGTTTCTCCCACACCTGTGTAGAGGTTTCCACACCCATGTTATTTTAATCAGTGTCGGCCACGCCCTAAGAGCACGGGCGTGTCGCCCGCCCGTGGTACTTTCTTAGTGTCGGCCACGACCGTATCGCACGACCGTGGCATTTTATCACTGCCTGTGGTCTAGGGATTTTTCGTCCTTGGTTCGTACGATCTCTGCCACACCAGTGTGCAAATCCGTGGTGTCCACACGGCCACGGCCACGCCCATGTGTAAGGCCGTGTGGTAGGGAAAACCTGCGCTTCATTAAATTGGTTAATTTTGAGTTAGGCGCTAATAAAAAAAATTGTGACATTAGTGAAGTTAGTGCTCGGGTTGCCTCTCGAGAAACGCTCGTTTAAACTCTTAAGCTAGACTTACCTCTCATTCGCATACCTCATGGTGGGTCGAGGAGTTGACACTCCTCTCTCCTGCTATCAATTTGATTATCGATATATAGTTTGAGTCGAGTGGTGTTTACCTTAAAAGTGTCGAACTTAGGATTAATTACCTCGACTATTCCATATGGGAAGACATTTAGTACCGTGAAAGGGATCTCTTCTTTAAGGTCTGAAATGGCGATTCGAGGGTCTATATTATCCAACAATACCTGATTCCCGATCTGAAATTGGTATGTCCCATCTTTAAGTTTGACATGGAGTTGCCTCGTTTTTGCTTCGTGTGTTTTTAGTTTCTCCTTGAAATGTGTCTTCCACTCGTCTAGTTCATCGATCTGAAGCCTTTGTTCCTCATGAGTTATTTCCTTGTTGGTACGAGGTTTAGGATGTGGCTCAGATGTGTAATTTCGTGGTGCTTCCTGAAAAGAAGGCTGAACCAAATGGTCATTTATAGAATTTATGTTCTCACCTTTATTACTCGATGTCCTAGCCGTGTCAAGAGCCTGAAGAGTGATCGTCTCGTCACCTACACAAAGTGTGAATTCATCTGTACCAACATCAATTCTAGTTTTAGCAGTTACCAAAAAGGGTCTTCCTAAAATTAAAGGAATATTATTGTCCTCATCCATGTCTAACACAACAAAGTCTACTGGGAAAATGAATTTATCAATTTTTACTAGTACATCTTTAATTATACCCCTAGGAATTCTAATGGTTTTATCAGCCAATTGAATGCTCATCCTAGTTTGTTTGGGTTTCCCAAGACCTAGTTGTTTAAACATTTTATAAGGCATAACATTGATGCTTGCCCCTAAATCAGCTAAAGTATTATTAACAGATAAACTACCAATTAAGCACGGAATTGTAAAACTCCCTGGATCTTTTAACTTTCATGGTAGTTTATTTTGTAGAATTACTAAGCACACTGCGTTTAGCTCCACATGTGATGTGTCGTCTAACTTCCGTTTGTTTGTCAAAAGCTCTTTTAAAAATTTCTTTCAATCTGGCATCTGCGAAGAGCTTCAAGAAACGGTAAGTTAATATGTAATTTCTTTAGAAGTTTAAGAAATTTACCGAATTGTTCCTCTGTGTGGTCTTTCTTTATCGCATTGGGGTATGGCACATGAGGTTGGTACTCTGTAATTACTGTTTTCGGTTTATCATGGCTTACATCAACCTTACCTTCCTCTACCATATTCTCTTGCCTTAATTTTGGTTCATCTAACCCTTCACTATCGTGAGCGATTATGGCTTGAAGTTGCTCCTTTGGGTTAGTTTCAGTGTTACTTGGCAAGTTGCCTTGTGGTCATTCTGAGATCAGCTTAGCAAGCTGTTCTATTTGGTTCTCGAGCCCTTGAATCGATGCTTGTTGATTTTTGAGTGTTGTTTCGGTGTTTTGGAAATGGGTTTTTGACACCGCGATAAATTTTGTTAGCATCTCCTCAAGGTTCGGCTTTTTCTCTTGTGGGTAGGGTTGTTGTTGAAAGCCTGGAGGGGGTTGTTGTCTCTGATTTCCTTGGCCACCCCATGAGAAATTTAGATGGTTTCTCCAACCTGGATTATAAGTGTTACTATAAGGGTTATTTTTAGGTCTAGAATTGTTACCCATATAGTTCATCTGTTCGTTTTCTATGCCAGGGTTGTAGGGTGGGTATTCTGTGTTGTTCAACCCTCCTCCATTTGTTTCGCACTGCATCACTGAATGTACCTGCGAAGAACCACATAAACCATCAATTTTTTTACTTAAAAGCTCTACCTGGTTTGATAGCATGGTTACTGCGTCGAGGTTGAAAACACTGGCGGCTTTTGTTGTCTTTGTCCTCATAACTTGCCACTGATAGTTATTCAGTGACAGCTCCTCTATAAACTCATAAGCTGCTTCAGGGGTCTTGTTATTTAGGGTTCCACCGGCGGCTGAATCAATCAACTGCCTAGTTGAGGGGTTCACACTGTTGTAAAAGGTTTGAACTTGTAGCCACAAAGGTAACCCATGGTGAGGGCACCTTCTCAGTAAATCCTTATATCTCTCCCAGGCATCGTAAAGTGTCTCTAAATCCATCTACACAAAAGAAGAGATATCATTTCTCAACTTAGCCGTTTTAGCCGGCGAAAAATATTTAAGTAAAATTTTTTCGGTCATTTGATCCCATGTAGTGATTGATCCTCGTGGTAATGAGTTCAACCACTGTTTAGATTTGTTTCTCAACGAGAAGGGAATCAACAGAAGGTGAATGGCATCATCCGAAACGCCATTAATTTTGAAAGTGTCGCAGAATTTCAGAAAATTTGCCAAGTGATTGTTTGGATCTTCATCCCGCAAACCATCAAATGAACAAATTGCTTGAATCATCTCAGATAGTGTTAGGTTTCATTCAAAATTATTTGCAAAGAAACAGCAGTCTAACAATACTTGATTTAGTTCTGTTAAAGTAGGTTTAGCATAATCATACATAGTACGAGGAGCGCGGATTTTTGATTCACTCGGGTTTGCGGCAACCACGGAGGTAGCGGATTATTATCACCATCTCTTACTGTAGTATTAGTTTCGTCTTCTTGCTCTTATTCTATGTATTGTAGGCTTCGCCATATTTCTCTTCGGTTTCTGCGAGCTGTACCTTCTATATCACTGTCAAAAAGTAATGGTCCTGACGGGTTCCTTCTAGTCATAAACTAAAAGTTCCTGCCAGAAGCAAAGAAAGAAAAATTAGAAAAGTAGAAAAGAAATTAAATTGCAATAAAATAAAATAATGGCTAAAGTAATAAAAATTTAGCGTTCTTAGTATCTTAGTCCCCAACAATGGTGCCAAAAACTTGATGGAGCTCGAAACTAACTATTATTTCGACAAAGGCAAGTGTACCTACCGAACAGTAGTATAGATGTGGTGAGTCCGGAATATCGTATCCTCAAGGACCAAGAGTACTAGTATTAACTATCTTTTTATTATCTAGCCTAATAATTAAGGGGATTTATTTTTAATCTAAAATTTACTAACTAATTTAACTAACTATGAACGTGACAGAGAGTAAATTGGGAAAATACTTTTAAACAACTTTTATATGAGATAAGCAATACCTAAGGAAGAATCCACCTAGACTTCACTTATTACTTTTGATTCATGCGATTTATTCACTTGGCTTAATCCGTAGAAATCCCTAAATTATATTAATACCTCTTTCGAGGCTACTAACAACTGACTCTAGGTCGATTAATTGAAATCTCTTTCTAATTAAAACCCCTATTGTCGCATTAATTCGATCTATGGATTCTCTTATTAGGTTTGACCCTAATCCGGTAGATTTTCGTCGCCCTATTTCTAGGGTTGCAATCAACTCCGCTTAATTGTGTTGATCTACTCTTAAACAGGGACTTTTACTCCACTGAATAAGCACATTCGACTTGAATCAATAACCTGAATTATCAAACAAGAACAAGAACTCACATTTAAGAATAAGCACAAGTATTTATCTCATAAATCAAATAATAATAAGATCTGTCTTAGGTTTCATCCCCTTAGGTATTTAAGGGATTTAGTTCATACTAAAAGAGGGAAACATAATAAAATAATGAAAACAACAAAACATAAAGAAACCCAAAAACTTCTAAAGAACTTGATGGGAGATCTTCAGTCTTGATGGAGATCCTTCTCCTAAGCTATTCCCGATGGCTGTCTTGGAGTATTTTCTCCTTCTACTCGGCGTCTATTCGATGTCCTATCGAGCTCTCTTTTTAAGTTTCCCCCTAGGGTGTTTATATAGGCTTTGAGATGCCTTATTTGGCCCACAAGTATCCCAATCCGAATAGAATTCATCTTGATTTTGGTAGGGAAACGCCCGTGTGACACGCCCGTGGTGGACTCCCTTGGCCGTGGTCGATCCTGCTCGCCACACACGGCCGTGTGATCTGCCCGTGGTCGATAGTCCAGGCCGTGGTTGATCCTTGCTCGAAACACACGGCCGTGTCCAATGGTCCAGGCCATGTTGATTTCCTAAGTAGGCCCGTTTTGCCCCTCTTTTTGGCCCGTTTCTCGTTCCTTTCGACTCTTTAAGCTCTCCTGAGTATAAAACATGAAATTAAGAGATTAGGAGCATCGAATTCATCAAATTCAATGGAAAATCATCCAAAATTAAGCCAAGCATGGGGTTAAAATATGTGTAAATTATGGTTTATTATTGGCCGTGTGACCTTAATTTGATGATGACATCATAAACAGAAAGCTCTCTAATTTGAACACGGCCTGAAGCACGGGCATGTCTTAGGGTCAGACGGGCGTGTGACCCCTTTTACATGAAAAATTTTCTAAGTCTTCCAAAAGTTTCCAAAGTTTTCGATTTAGTCTCGAACCACTCCGATGCATGTTTTGGGCCTCGTAGGCTCGTTTTATGGTCGATATGAATGTTTTTGAAAAGTTTTAAATTTAAAGGGAAATTCATGTCTCGATTTTGAATGTTTGCTTGTGAATAAGTCCGGTAATGCCTCGTACCCTATTTTGACGTCGAATATGGGTACGGGGTGTTACATTTAGTGTATCAGAGCTACGATTTAGTCGATTCTGTCAATTTTTAGACAAACGTAGCGTGTGTAAGAGTCTAGCTATACATGCCATAAATGAACTGTGATAGTTTGATGACTCTTGACAATTTTAAATTGTGTTTTCATATAGTAATGGATCCCAATCAAGCTGAGGCTGATGAAGTCGAAAGTAATGCGCTGGCTCCTGCTCAAGGGGCAGCGCCGTCTGATAGTAGACCTCTTACAGTTAGTCAAGGAGAAGGAGGCAGGGAAGCCTTTCTCCATATGATGAATGAGTGGTATACGAAATTTGTTTGAACAAATTCGAATGCCCAACCTCCTCCACCCCTACCTATTCCTCGACCGGTTCCCGTAGCCCCACAAGGTATGGACTTTGTAAGAATGAATAAGCCCCCGGTTGATAAGATCCAAAAGCATGGGGCTGAAGATTTTAGAGCTAATGTGGATGATGATCCCGAGAGAGCCGAGTTTTGGCTCGAAAACTCTATCAGGGTATTTGATGAGTTGTCCTATGCACCAGATGAGTGTTTAAAGTGTGCTATCTCGCTTCTAAGAGATTCTGCATACCATTGGTGGAATACACTTGTATCTGTAGTTTCGAGAGAAAGGGTCACCTGGGACTTCTTTCAAGAGGAGTTTTGAAAGAAGTATATTAGCCAACGGTTCATCAACCAGAAACGTAAAGAATTTCTTAAGCTGAAACAGGGTCATTTGACAGTGACCGAATATGAGTGAGAATTTGTCAGACTGAGCAAATATGCTCGAGAGTGTGTTTCTACGGAGGCTATTATGTGAAAAAGATTTGAGGATGGATTGAATGAAGATATTCGTGTGTTAGTCAGGATTTTAGAGCTGAAAGAGTTTGTGGTATTGGTTGAACAGGCTTGTAAGGCTAAAGAATTGAACAAAGAGAAGAGGAAAGCTGATCTTGAAGCTAGAGACTCGAGGAAAAGACCGATGAGTAAGTTATTTCCATCTCAGTCTAAGAAATCGAAAGAGATATATTCCCGCTCGAATGTTTCAGCAGGGTATTCACGCATAGATCGTGAGAAACAACATTCGAGTTTTAAATCTCAAGTTACTTCGATGGCAAGTGTGGGTAATGTAAAGTCTAACAGACCCGAATGTCAACAATATGGAAGAAGACATCCCGGTGAGTGTAGGATGAATGACCGGCCTTGTTTCAAGTGTGGTTCACAAGAGCACTTTATCCGAGATTGTCCTGAAATGGCTAAAAAGGAAAAATTTCAGAGTGTAAGGCCGAGTAATACTGCTAATAGAGGTAGGCCACCGAGAAATACCGGAAATGGAGCTAGTACTAAAGGTGTGACGAAAGATACAGCTGTGAGATCCGAAGCTCGAGCACCTGCTAGAGCTTATGCCATCCGTGCTCGCGAAGAAGCGACATCTCCCTGTAACAGTCCAGTTTTGACCCTAGTCAGAATAGTGGTTTCGGGACCACAAATTCGAGTCAAAAAAATATTTTAATATTATTTTCTATGTCTGCAGTATATGATTAAGCATGTGTGAAATTTCTATGAATTAATTTGTCTGTTTGTGTGTTTAATTTGATAAAAGAACTTAATTGTGAAAGATGCTAAATTAGCATGCTATAAGTTAAAAACACTTAAGTGTCATGTCTTTATTAAAATGAAGTCCTTATATTGCAATATAACCATTGAATAATGGTATGGACGGTTATGGCATTTTATTATATAAGTTTTATATGTTTATTATAAGGTTAAATAAGTAAAATATGTATTAAAGTTTTTATAATAAAAAAAATAAGCATGATAGTGGATTGTTCATCCATCTATCACCGAAAATACAAAAGAAAGAAAAGAAGAAAAGCTTGTTACATTCGGCCATGGTTTATGCATAATCGGGTATGTGTTTTTGATCGGTTTTTGATAATTTCTACATTTTTACAATCGTTGTTTTGTATACTTCAAAACCCATGCTTCAATTTTGTGAATTGATGATGTTTTTGAAATGTGCCATTGATGAACACATGATTTTTGTGATGTTTGATAGTGAATTATGAAAGATATGTGTTTGATTAACATAGTTTGTCTTTGAATTTTTGATGAAATTGAGCAATTTGGACTAAATTGATGAAATAAAATTTTTAAGGACTAAATTGTGAAATAAATGAAATGTATGGACTTGTATGGACTACATGAGAATTCGGCTAAGCATGGGTATCATGAGATTTTGTATATTTTGTGATTTTGTGAAATAGGGACTAAAATGTCCAAATGTGAAAATATGAGGGCTAAATTGTAAATTTCCCTAAATGTGTGTTCTTGGATTGAATTGAATGAGTTATTGAATAAATGGGTTAAATTTGAATATGTATAGATCAAGAATCGAAGAAATCGGATTTAGATAGAGGGAAGTCAAAAGTTATTGAATAGCCGTTTATCTCCGTTCTTCCCGTATGAGGTAAGTCGATATACAAATAAATGTATTTGAATTGAATTATTTGTGTATATATGAGATTCGAATTGCTATGAATATCCATTGAGATGGAATGTATAGGAAATCCGAGCTTACGTATATATCGACAAGTTGTTAAAGTCTGAGAAGTCCCGTATGAACCTAAGAATAGATAGGATAGCATATGTCATGACATAGGTGTCCGATATTTGATATCATGTAAGACCGCATCTGGGGTGTTGGCATTGATTCGAGATTTCGTGTAAGACCACGTCTGGGACGTTGGCATCGATTTGAGATTTATGTGTAAGACCATGTCTAGGACATTGGCATCGTATTGATTCGTGTAAGACCCTATCTGGGATAGTGGCATCGATATCTGATTACATGTAAGACCACATCTGAGACATTGTCGTTGTACGACTATTCCGAGCATTCCGAGTATCCTATTAGATTCCGAACGGTTCAACGGGCAAGTCCAAGAAATGAATGACTATGTGAGTTGTATATCCGTTTTAGGTACGTTGATATATATATGCTTTGTATAAGCATGAAAGGTGAGTAAGTATGTGCATTGATGCAAATGTACATTTGAGATATATGTATGTTTGAGATATGAGCAAATGAGATATATGAGATATGATGAATTGGTAAGCAATGGTAAACCAAGTGAACCAAAGAGACTATTATGTGTTTGAAATGAGAATATGATAATGATTTTAAATAACTATGTTTATGAATGTTTATATGTTAAGTTTATTTGTATATGGTTTACTAAGCTTTTGGAAAGCTTACTTTGTGTGTGTGTTTACTCTGTTTACAGATCGTCAAAGCCTCTTTGAAGGCAGGACCATCAAGGATCATCATCACATTACCCAAACTCATTTTGGTACCTTATGGAAATCTATATACTAAGTATGGCATGTATAGGCTAGTTGTTTTGGAATATGTTTGAGGTGTGTTAATAGCCATGTGATGTGGCTAGATAAATGTTGGTAATGTGCATGAATGATTATGATATATGATGCATGTTTTGGTATGGCTTGATAGTAAATGAAATGGCTAAGACTATGGTAAGCATATTGATGCAATATGAGTGTATATGTTTGATAAAAGAAATGGTTTATGAATGGTAAGTTTATTGATGAATAACTAGCACATTATTGATGGTAAGTTGTGATGGATTTGCTCTTGAAATGTATGTGATTAGTTTGAACCAAATGTCTTATAAGTAGGTGTGATTGTTAAGCTCATAATTGAGTAGAAATGTTGCATAATTTGATGTGCTTTGGATTGCCAAATGTGTATTGGTTGATGCTTGTAAGTGCATGAAAGATTGACCCAAGTGTGGGTGGCATTTTGGCCTTGCAAATGGCCTATATTTGCCCACACGGTTGAGCACACGGGCGTGTGGCTCGACTGTATCCATCGTAGTTGTAATTCAAAACAAGTCAGTAGCAACCACGGGCTGGACACACGGGCGTGTGACTGGCCGTGTGGTGCAAGTTAGTATGTATGCCCTGTTTTGACACGGCTTAGACACGGGCGTGTCTGAGGCCGTGGGAGGCACACGGCCTGCCCACACGGGAGTGTGACCTCTGTAAGTTAGAAAAATTTTTAATTTTCCGAGAATTCCCGTATGTGTTCGGTTTAGTCCCGACCTTATTCTAAAGCATGTTAAAGGTCTCGTTGACCTATTCTAGGGACACTTTGATGTGGTTTGTCTGATTATGTTATGAAATATTCGTAAAAGCTCCCGATTATCTGGTAATGCCTCTTAACCCTATTCCAGTGATGGATACGGGTTAGGGGTGTTACACTCCCGATGTTATCACTGGTACTTTTTCTCTCTATAATACTAATGTAGTTGCATTGATTGATCCTAGATTGACTCATTCTTATGTTTGTGTGAAATTGGTAACTAGTAAGAACTTGCCTGTTGAATTTACTGAGTTTGTGATTAGAGTGTCAAACCCCTTAGGCAAACATGTTTTAGTTGATAGAGTTTGCAAGAACTGTCCCTTGATGATTCGAGGTTAGTGTTTTTCGGCTGATTTAATGCTGTTGCCATTTGATGAATTCAATGTTATTTTGGGTATGGATTGGTTAACATTGCATGATGCCGCAGTGAACTGTAAAAGAAAGATTATTGAACTGAAATGTGAAAATGTTGAAATTCTTCGGATTGATTCAGATGAGTCGGGTGAGTTACCTATTATGATTTCTTCGATGACTGCCCAAAGATATGTAAGAAAAGGCTGTAAAGCTTACCTTGCTTATGTGTTGAATACAAAAGAATCTGAATTGAAAGTTGAATCGGTGCCGATAGTTTGTGAATATCCGGAGGTATTCCCGGAAGAGTTACCTAGGTTACCTCTAGTTAGAGAAATTGAGTTTGGTATTGACTTAGTACCAGGGACCTCGCCGATATCTATTACTCCGTATAGAATGGCTCCGACCGAAATGAAAGAGTTAAAGACTCAGTTGCAAGAGTTGACAGATAAGGGTTTTACGAGACCAAGTTATTCTCCCTAGGGTGCTCCAGTGTTGTTCGTAAAAAAGAAAGACGGGACTATGAGGCTTTGTATAGATTACCGACAGCTCAATAAGGTAACCATTAAGAACAAGTATCCTTTGCCGAGGATTGATGATTTATTTGACCAACTGAAAGCAGTGACGGTGTTCTCGAAGATAGATTTGAGATCTGGTTACTATCAATTGAGAGTAAAAGAGTCGGATGTGCCGAAAACCGCTTTCAGAACAAGGTACGGACACTATGAATTTCTTGTCATGCCTTTTGGACTAACGAATGCTCCTGCAGTTTTTATGGACCTAATGAATCGAATCTTTAGACCGTATTTGGACAAGTTTGTAGTTGTTTTTATTGATGACATATTGATTTATTCTCGTAATGAGTTCGAACATGCCGAACACTTGAGAACTATTTTGTAGACTTTGAGAGATAAGAAGTTGTATGCTAAGTTCAGTAAAAGTGAGTTTTGGCTCCGAGAAGTCAGATTTTTAGGACATATTGTCTCAGGGGATGGTATTTGGGTTGATCCAAGTAAGATTTCAGCAATTGTTGATTGGAAACTGCCAATGAATGTATCTAAAGTTAGAAGCTTTTTGGGCTTAGCTGGTTGCTACCGTCGGTTTGTCAAAGGGTTTTCGATGATTGCTACCCCTATGACCAAGTTGTTGCAAAAAGATGTCAAATTTGTATGGTCCGAAAAATGTCAGCAAAGTTTTGAGAAGTTGAAAGCTTTATTGATTGAGGCAACGGTTTTAGTGCAACCTGAATCGGGAAAGGAGTTTGTGATTTATAGCGACGCGTCACTGAATGGATTGGGATGTGTGTTGATGTAAGAGGGCAAAGTGATAGCCTATGCCTCGAGACAATTGAAGCCACATGAGAAGAATTACCCGACGCATGCTTTGGAATTAGCCGCTATTGTGTTTGCTCTAAAAATTTGGAGACATCATTTGTACGGTGAGAAATGCCATGTTTTTACTGATCACAAGAGTTTGAAGTATTTGATGGCTTAGAAAGATTTAAATTTGCGGCAACGAAGATGGCTTGAGTTACTGAAAGACTATGAGTTGGTGATTGATTATCACCCGGGTAAGGCGAATGTAGTTGCAGATGCCCTGAGTAGGAAATCTTTGTTTGCCTTGAGAGCAGTGAAAACGAGGTTAACATTGTCCGATAATAATTCGATTATAGCTGAGTTGAGAGATAGACTGTTATTTTTTCAGCAAATTTATGAAGCTCAGAAATGTGATCGTGATTTGCAAGCCAAGAGAACTTATTGTGAATCGGTTAGTGATTCAGATTTTCATTTCAGATCTGATGATTGTTTGATGTTCCGAGGTAGAGCTTGTGTACCGAAAAATGATGAACTTATTCAGAAAATTCTTCATGAGGCGCATAATGGTTGTTTATCTGTGCATCCGAGTAGTACGAAAATGTATAATGACTTGAAGAAATTGTATTAGTGGTATGGTATGAAAAGAGATATCTCTGAGTTTGTTTTGAAATGTTTGATTTGTCAACAAGTAAAAGTCGAACACCAAGTACCTTCGGGTTTACTTCAGCCAGTGATGGTACTCGAATGGAAATGGGACATAATTACGATGGATTTCGTAACTGGATTACCTCTGACTCCTAAAAAGAAAGATGTTGTTTGGGTCATTGTTGATAGATTGACAAAATCGGCTCATTTTATTCCGGTACGTACCGATTATTCGCTTGATAAGCTAGCTAAGTTTTACATTTCTGAGATTGTAAGATTGCACTGGGTGCCTACTTCGATTATTTTGGATAGAGATTTAAGGTTCACTTCGAGACTTTGGAAGAAGCTACAAGAGGCTTTGGGTACGAAATTGAATTTTAGTACTGCATTTTATCCACAGATCGACGGTCAATTCGAAAGGGTAATTCAGATACTTGAAGATATGCTTCGATGCTGTGTTCTAGAATTTGAGGGTAGTTGGGAAAAATATCTACCATTGGTCGAATTTGCCTATAACAACAGCCATCAAGCGGGTATAAAAATGGCACCTTATGAGGCATTGTATGGCCGCAAGTGCCGAACACCTTTGTATTGGATCGAACTTAATGAGAAACAGATTCACGGGGTTGACTTGATTAAGGAAACTGAAGCAAAAGTAAAGGTAATCCGAGATTTCTTGAAAGCCGCTTCAGATCGACAAAAGTCGTATGCAGACTTGAAAAGAAAATAGATCGAATTTCAGGTCGGTGACAAAGTCTTTCTGAAAGTATCTCCGTGGAAGAAGATTCTAAGATTTGGCCGTAAAGGCAAGTTGAGTCCACGTTTCATTGGGCCGTATGAAGTTATTGAAAGAATAGGGCCAGTGGCATATCGGTTAGCTTTATCGACAAAGTTGGAAAGAATCCATAATGTGTTTCATGTGTCTATGTTGTGACGATATCGATCAGACCCTTCACATGTGATTTCTCTGACAGAGGTTGAGATTCAACCTCATATGACTTATGGTGAAGAATCGATCAAGATTTTTGCTTGGAAAGTTAAACAGTTAAGAAATAACAGTATAGCCCTAGTGAAAGTTTTATGGCAACGACACTGAGTCGAAGAGGCTACGTGGGAACCTGATGAAGCAATGTGAAAACAGTACCCAAACCTATTATCTGGTAAGATTTTCGGGGACGAAAATCCCTAAGGGGGGAGAGTTGTAACAACCCGATTTTGGGCCTAGTCGGAACAGTGGTTTCGGGACCACAAATCTGACACAGCAAAGTTCATTTCTATTATATTTTTATGGACTACAGTTTCAGGGAATGATTTCATGAAAATTTCGTTCAAAAATTTTGACGTTTGGGCACTCAATTTAGTCAAAAGGACTAAATTGTAAAAAGTGCAAAAGTTAAGTTCTACATGTTAGAGGTGTCTAATTGCTATGGAATTTTAAATTAGAGGTCCTTATATGATAATTAGACCATTTTTTAAGATAGTGGACAAAAATGGACATGGTGAGATAAAATTTTAAAGTTTGGCAAAAAGGGCATTTTGGTCATTTGGTTAATAAAAGAATAAAAAGGGAAAATAAAGCCAAAATTGTCGCATCTTTCTTCTACCTTGGCCGAATTTCATAAGAGCTCCATAGCTAGGGTTTTTCCATTTTTCAAGCTTGATAGTAAGTGCATCCTAGCCCCGTTTTTAATGCTCTTTACATTTTTGAAGTCCTCGTAACCCGGTTTACCTATTTCTACCATTATTTTGAAGTAGGGTTCATGTTTAAAAATTTACCCATGTGTGACATGCATGTATTTTGATGTTTGATGGAAGATATTGATTGTTTAAGGTGTGATAAACAACTTTTACTAAGTGATTTTTAGTGAAAATGTATAAAAAGGAATTATTTGTAAAAAGTTTTAAAATGGGTAGTAAAAATCTGATTTGATGAAAAATGTGGGCTGTTATGAGCATGATTTATGTTTTGCTAGGCTTGGAATTCAAGGAAAATGGATACATTTCATTTTACGAGCCTAGAGACAAAAATGTAAATATGTTAAAGTTTAGGGGCAAAAGTGTAATTTTTCCATAATAGGATTTTGGACTGCATTGAGTAATGTGCATAATAAATAAATTAAATTTGCTATTATAGTTCAAGAAAGACGAGGTTCGGACCTTGATCGGGGGAAAAACAAGGTTATTGACGATTAGGTCCATTTCTGTTATTTTTGTACCGAGGTAAGTTCGTATGTAAATAATGCATTATTATTTATGCTTTAATTGTGTTATTAGTGTATGGATTGTGATTTACTCTTTGAATAAATTCGAAAAAGTTCGAAAAGCTAGAAAAAAATTCCGGTTGAACATTAGGAATTGTTAGGATACAAATGTCATGATATTAGGGTTAGTTGAGATTACGTGTAAGAACATATCTGGGATATGGCATCAATATGAGATTTCGTGTAAGACCATAGCTGGGCTATTGGCATCGATATGAGATCCCATGTAAGACCATATCTGGGATATGGCATTGGTATGGTACTATGTGTGTGAGATTTCCCGAGTATCCTTTAATATTCCAAGTGGTTCAACGGGAAACTTAGCAGAAAAGTTTAAGTTGTGAAAGACTATGGTATGATGTGAAAGATTATGGTAAGTTGGAAATTGGTAAAGGTATGTACATAAAACTCATGCTTAATGAGCTCGATATGTGATGAAACCTCAGATTGGTTCGATTAAGTAAGTTATGATGTTAAGATTTTAATAACATCTATGCTAAGCTTGATTATGAATTCACAATGACATTTATGTTAAATTACTTTATGTTAAATATATGTTAACATGTGTATGATGCTTATTATTTGCATAGGGACTTACTAAGCTATAAAGCTTACTCCCCTTTCTTTTCTCTTGTTTTATAGTGTCACCAAGTCAGCTCGGGGATCGAAGACGGTCAGAGATTCATTCACACTATCAAATTATCATTTTGGGTACTTATGATTTCAATATTTTGAGTTATGGCATGTATATGGAATTGGTCATTTTGTTATGTGTCATAATTGATTTGGCCATAAATGATGGCTTCAATAGTTGATAATTTATTTTGTAAATGGCCATTTGATATTGGCTAATATTGGTTAAGTATATATACATATGAGGATGTTTTCATGAATGTGGGAAATTGCATGGTTTGAAATGCTAAGTATGTGATGTTTGTGTGTGATAAATGATAGCATGTAAATGATATGTGGATGCCTTGTGTATGGCTGATTGGGTTGAAAGTATATGCTTGGATTGGAACTATGTTTTGTTGTGTAGGTTGGTGCATGGAAGGGTGGCAAAAAGGCTTGGTAAATAGCCTTATATTTGTCCACAAGGGTAGACACACGGGCATGTGGCCCACGAGCATGTGTTTCGGCCGTGTGTCCCCTGCACCTTAATTATTGCAAAACAAAATGCTCAGTAATGAGCACACGGGAAGAGACACGGGTGTGTGTCTCAACCGTGTGGACGGCGCGGCCTCAAACACGGGCGTGTGCCCTGGCCGTGTGAAGTCTTCACCTATTTTATGAAAAATTATGAAAATTTAATCGATCACATGACCTAAGCACACAGGCATGTGACTTGGCCGTCTGACCTTAATTTGATGATGACATCATAAACAGAAAGCTCCCTAATTTTAACAAGGCCTAAAGCACGGGCGTGTCTTAGGGTCATACGAGCGTGTCCTGAACCTACACAGGCGTGTGACCCCTTTTACATGAAAATTTTTCTATGTTTTCCAAAAGTTTCCAAAGTTCTCGGTTTAGTCCCGAACCACTTTCGATGCATGTTTTGGGCCTCGTAGGCTCATTTTAGGGACGATATGAATGTTTTTGAAAAGTTTTAAATTTGAGGGGAAATTTATGTCTCGGTTTTGAATGTTTGCTTGTGAATAAGTCGGTAATGCCCCGTACCCTATTCCGGCGTCAGATACGGGTAAGGGGTGTTACAGAAATTCCCAGAATGGTGAAAAGCGGAATTGTAGATAAATGTAGATGTAGTGCATGATTCTGAGCAACTGATAAGAAAATAAACACAATGCTGAAGAAGATTAAAGGGTTACTAACTCGATTAGAACAACCATACTAAATAAAAATATAGTTCAAAATATAAAAACAAAACAGGTTTAAGAAAATAACAAAAAGATAGAAATAAAAATAAAAATAAAAATAAAAATAAAAATAAAATAGAATAAATTGACTCAATGGTCCTCATCATCAAACACATATGTATTGTGAGTCGTCGGTGTTGAAGAAGATATATGGATATGCTAACATATCTTTGGTAATGTCGCATCAATACTGTTGAATCTCTGAACGCAATACTGACGGAACTCGGTGAGGTCTGCTAAAGTAGCAACAAAAGGAGTAGGGCGGTGACTCAAAGGTGGAGGCTGTGGTGGATCCTCGTGATAGGGAGGATCATCATCAGCGAAGTCCTCTGGTTCATTGTAAGCATCAGAATGAAACAATCGATACTGAGGGGGGTCCACTCCACGACGCCGCTCGATCATCCTCATGTGTATCATGCTCGAGATGCCTTGTGGGGACATCTGCCGACAAGTGTGAGTGTGGAGGACTGCTCCGGTGTGTCTAGTAGACCGAACTAGTAAGCGAGGCGAGTCACATAAGGGCCTAAACAGATGTGGCCCTTCCTATGGCGGTCAGTCTGATGGCGGAAGGATAGAACGATGAAATATGCCAAATCAAATATATGCCTGTGAGCCATGCTCCATAGAAAATAAGCATAATGAGTGCTAATGACTCCGGTGCTCTCTCTCCGGCCTGTCAAAGTGTGAGCTAAAAGTGCTTGAATGTACCGTAAGGCCGAAGAGAGAGAAGTCTCCTTTGAGCGACTCGTACCATATGGTGTCTGGCTAGCTGTAAGATCGGTCCAACAACGTGATGGCGAGTGATATATATGCCGATGAAGTAAGAAAGTGCTCGACGCTCATAAATTCCTCTTTGTAAAGTCCCATAGCAGCACCGAACTCGGGGACACTCAGCTGACGCACCAAACCTCCAAGGCTAAAAGTGATGGTGCCTGGCTCATCATGGGTCGTCATGACCTACTGAAGAAAAAATGTAGTGCAAAACTCCAAGTAAGCTCCATGTAGGTGGGCTCGATGATGTCGAAGAATCTGTCTCATGGAGCTGTGGCAATGAAGGCGCGAACTTCGTCAGCTAGGTGGACCTGCTCCAGGGCGGCCGAGTCGATACAACGGCCTAGACCGAGTGGGCGCTGTCGAAGTAACTGGAATTAATCCTCCCGAGGGCCCGCAAAAAATCAGAGGTAAGGGTGGCGGACCTCGGCGGAGGCACTAGAGGAGGAGGTCACACCATGGGTCTTCCGCTTTTTCGAAGCGGGGACAGCAGCTTTAGTCTTTCCGCGTGTATTTGTCATAGTGTATCTGCAATAAAGCGATCAAATACATCAAATTGACGAACCAATAGAATGGGCACAAGCAATAAAGCTAAATAGAAAATTGGACTAATAAGCAGAATGCTACTACTACATAAAACACAGTATAAAGCTAATAATGATCAATATAAAAGTGAATACACAAGCAGAATATGAATAAAATTAGAAATTGAACTTAACACAAACTAAATGCCTAACACTGCTGGAAGAAAGAGATAAAATAAAATATAATGGAAACTAAAATATCAACATGTCCAGACTCATACTAAAAATAAGCAAAACTATCATTAAATAGACTGGAAAATCAAGAATAAATAAATAAATTAATAAATAAATAAATAAGTAAATAAAACAAGTAAAATAAGTAAGAGAAATAAAATAAAATAATATGAATAAAAAGATAAAGAAAGAAAGAATAATAATAATTAATAATAATATAGGAAAATGAGCAAAAAAGGGGAAAAGAAGGACCGACGGCGGTAGGGCAGTTTGGAGGCACGGCGGTCGGGGTGTGGGTTTTGTCCGACGGGGTGTAACGGTAGGGGTTGGGTTGTGCATGGTTGGGTGAGGAGAGGGAGGCTGAATGGAAGAAAAAGGGGTGGTGGCCACGCGGTGGTGCGGGGCGAGAAGGGACAGAGAGGGAGGCAGCTTGTACGAGGGAAAGGAGAGGAAAGTCTGGGGTTGTGGCGCACGGTGCGACGATTGACGAGTTGGGGGGTATGGTCGGCTCGAAACAAGGAAGGATGAGGGCGATGAGGGCACGTCGGGGAAGGAATGGCAGCCGGAATAGGGGTGGTTGGAGGGTGCGACGGCTAGGGTTTGGGGAGTTAGAGAAGAAGACAATAAAATAAAATAAAAATTAGGCTAGGGATTTAAATAGGTGACACAGTCGTGTAAGGGCCTGTGTTGGGCCACATGGCCGTGTCACACGCCCGTGTGGCTTTCCCCAGCCCGTGTCAATAAAAATTTAAGCCCAATCTTCACAAGGCCTCGGACACGCCCGTGTTTCCAGGCTGTGTGGTCTACATGGTCGTGTCGTATGGCCGTGTGGCACCTCCTTCACTTCTCCCACGCCCGTGTGACTTACCACAGGCCCGTGTGGCATGGCCGTGGCTGTGTGCCTTGCTCGTTCAACTCTCTGACTTGTTTTAAATTTGAAAAATTAAGCTTCAGGTTTCACACGGCCTAAGACACGCCTGTGTGTCCCGGCCTAGGACACGCCCGTGTGTCCCGGCCGTGTGGTCCACACGACCGTGTCACACGCCTGTGTGGACTATTTTAGTCTGTGTCTCTGTCGATTTTTAGAAAAATTAAGTCCCAGGCTCCACACGGCCAAGGACATGCCCGTGTGTCCAGGCCGTGTGGGTCACACGGCCATGTCGCCAGGCCGTGTAACTCACTGTCGATTTTCTTCAAATTTTAAAACTAAGTCAAATGAGCCACACAGCCAGGGACACGCCCGTGTGTCCAGGCCGTGTGGGTTTTAAAAACTCATTTTTTTAATTTTTTTAAAAATTAATTAATTTTAAAAATATCATGAGATAAAATTAGTAAATTAGCAATGTTAGCGCTCGGGTTGCCTCCCGAGAAACGCTTATTTAAAGTCTAAGATTGACTTATTTCATATTCGCACGGTTACGGTGGTTCGTGGAGTCGAGACTCCTCTTTCTCGCTATCAATTCTATTATGAACATATGGTTTGAGCCGAGTAATATTTAATTTAAAAGTGCCGAATTTAAAATGATTTACCTCGACTGTACCGTATGGGAAAACATTCAGTACCGTAAAAGGAGTCGCTCCATTCGCATTAAGCTCTGAAGTGGTAATTCGAGGGTCCGTTTCATCTAACAGTACCTGGTCCCAAACCTTAAAATGGGTCGTTCCATCCTTATGCTCGTCATGACGTTGCTTTGGCTCTGCATCGTGTATTCTCGGTTTCTCCTTGACATGTGTCCGCCATTTGTCTAATTCATCGATTTGCAACCTCCGTTCTTCATCAGTTGATCTGCTTTTGTCATATAAGATGGACCGTGGCTCTATCACATTTTTTCGAGGTGTTTCCTACATAGAATGTTGAGCCACAATGTTACTTATATTAACAGAACTCGTATAATCATCTCGATCACTAGATATCTTAGCAGAATCACGAGCCTGTAGTTTAATCATGTCATCACCTACACGAAGTATGAGTTCACCTGTACCAACATCAATGACAGTTCTAGCAGTTGCTAAAAAGGGCCGACCTAGAATTAAAGGTACGTCGCTATCCTCATCCATGTCTAAAACAACAAAATCAACTGGGAAAATGAATTTATCAATTTTGACAAGTACGTCTTCAACAATACCCCTAGGAATTCTAATGGTTCTATCAGCTAATTGAATACTCATCCTAGTTTGTTTGGGTTTCCTAAGACCTAATTGTTTAAACATTTTATAGGGCATGACATTAATACTAGCCCCTAAATCAGCCAAAGCATTATTAACATTTAGTCTACTAATTAAACAAGGAATAGTAAAACTCCCTGGACCTTTTAATTTGTTTGGTAGTTTATTTTGCAAAATGACTGAGCACACTGCATTTAACTCCACATGAGACTAATCATTTAACTTTCGTTTGTTTGCCAAAAGCTCATTTAAAAATTTTACTGAATTGGGCATCTACGAAAGAGCTTCAATAAACGGTAAGTTGATATGTAACTTTTTCAAAAGTTTAAGAAATTTACCAAATTGTTCGTTTGTATGGTCTTTCTTTGTCGCATTTGGATATGGCACACGAGGTTTATACTCCTTACTTATCGGTTTTTGTTCACTGTGGCTCACCTCAACCTTATCATGACTTACCACACTATCTTGCCTTAGTTCTAGTTCAGGTTCAACTAACCCTTCTTCATCTCGAACCGTAATTACATGAAGTTGCTCCATTGGGTTAGTATTGGTGTTGCTAGGCAAGCTACCTTGTGGTCTTTCTGAAATCAGCTTAGCAAGCTGACTTATTTGATTATCGAGCCCTTGAATCAATGCTTGTTGATTTTTAAGTGTTGTTTTGGTGTTTTGGAAGTGGGTTTCTGACACCGAAATAAACTTTGTCAGCATCTTCTCAAGGTTCGAATTTTTTCTTGTTGGTAAGGTGGTTGAAAGCCTGGAGGGGGTTGTGGTCTCTGGTTTCCTTGACCACCCCAAGAGAAATTGGGATGGTTTTTTCAACCTGCATTATAAGTGTTACTATAGGGATTATTCTGAGGTCTAGATTTAATACACATATAGTTGACTTGTTTGCTCTCTGTGGTAGGGCTGTAGGATCGATTTTCTAGATTGTTCATCCTTCCTCCATTTGCGTCGCATTGCATCACCAGATGTACCTGTGTAGAACCATATAAACCATCAATCTTTTTATTCAAAAGTTCTACCTGATTCGACAACATGGTGACCGCATTTACGTTAAAAACACCGACTGCTTTCATCGCTTCGTTCTCATGACTTGCCACTGTTAATTATTCAATGACATTTTCTCTATAAACTCATAAGCCGCTTCAGGTGTTTTATTATTCAGATTTCCACCGGCGGCTGCATCGATCAATTGCCTAGTTGAGGGGTTCAAACCATTATAAAAGGTTTGAACCTATAGCCATAAAGGTAACCCATGGTGAGGGCACCTTCTTAATAAGTCCTTATACCTCTCCCATGCATCATAAAGGGTCTCTAAATCCATTTGCATGAATGAAGAGATATCATTCCTCAGCTTGGCTGTCTTAGCCGGTGAAAAATACTTCAATAAAAAAATTTCGGTCATTTGCTCCCATGTAGTGATAGAACCTCGTGGTAGGGAGTTCAACTACTGTTTAGCCTTATTTCTCAATGATAAGGGAAACAACCGTAATTGAATAGCATCGTCAGAAATGCCATTTATCTTAAAAGTGTCACAAAATTCCAAAAAGTTAGCCAAATGAGTATTTGGATCTTCATCTTGCAAACCATCGAACTGAACAAATTGTTGGATCATCTGAATGGTGTTTGGCTTCAGTTCGAAGTTATTCGCAGCAATAGCAGGTCTCACAATACTCGATTCAGCCCCAGTTAAATTGGGCTTCGCACAATCGTACATAGTACGAGGAGCAGGATTTGTAGCAACCACAAGAGGTAGCGAATTATTCTAATTATCAGCCATCTCCTCAGTAATAACAATAACGTCCTCTTGCTCTTCCACTATATTTTGTCGACTCTGCCTTACTTCTCTTCAGTTTCTACGAGCCGTGCTTTCAATTTCACTATCAAATACGAGATGTCCTGACAGGTTTCTTCTAGTCATAAACTAAAGGAACCTACCAGAAGCAAATAAAAGAAAAATTAGAAAACAAAAAAATAAAAAATAAAAACAAAGATAAAATGCAATAAAAGTAAAAATGGCTAAATTAATAAAAATTTAGTGTTCCTAATATTTTAGTCCCCGGCAACAGCGCCAAAAACTTGATAAGTCACTAAACTAACTAAAATTATGACAAAGGCAAGCGCACCTATCGAATAGTAGTATAGCTATGGTGAGTCGGAAATATCGTATCCACGAGGACTAAAAGTACTAGTAATTACTATCTTTTTATTATCTAGCCTATAAATTAAATGGGATGTTTTTAAACTAAATTTAACTAAACTAATTATTAAGAACGCGACAGAGAATAGAATGAGAAAATACTTGAATATAACCAAAGAGAAATACAATACCCAGGAAAGAATCCACCTAGACTTTACTTACTATTCTGAATCTGAATTAGACGATTTATTCACTTGCCTTGATCCGTAGAAATCCCTAAATTATGTTAATATCTCTTTCGAGAATAAGAACAACTGAATCTAAGTTGATTAATTAAAATCTCTTTCTAATTAAAACCCCTACTGTCGCATTAACTCGATCTATGGATTCCCCTATTAGATTTGACTCTAATCCGGTAGATTTTTGTTGTCCTATTTCTAGGATTGCATGCAACTCCACTCAATTATGTCAGATCTACTCTTAAATAAGGACTTTTGCTCCACTGAAATAAGCAAATCACACTTGAATTAATATCCTAAAAATATTAAAGAAAGAAATAAGCATACATAATTGAGAACAAGAACAAGTATTTATCATATAATCCAGAAAATCAAATAATAAGATTCATCATAGGTTTCATCTTCCCTAGGTATCTAGGGAATTTAGTTCATAATTTGGAAGAAAAACATCTCAAAATTAGGAAAACAATAAGACATAAAGAAACCCAAAAAACTTCTAAAGAAATTGAATGGAGATCTTCAATCTTGAAGGAGATCCTGCTTCTGAGTTGAATCCATTGGCTTTCTTCGAGTAAATTCTTCGTTCATCTCTGCGCGCCCCCTTTTTAGTCCTCTTCTACTATGTATTTATAAGCTTTAGAATACTCAAAAACCCTAAAAATTGGGTTTTCTGCGTAAAAGAGAGGCAAGTGTTCAAATCGACACGGGCCGCACATAGGCGTGTGGCGGCCCGTGTGTGGAAGTGCCCAGCGTGTGGTTCTGAAGATAGCTCTTTTGTCCGATTTTGGCCCGTTTTTTGCTCCTTTTACTTCCCTATGCTCACCTAAGTATAGAAACATAAATTTAAAGGATTAGGAGTATCAAATTCACTAATTCACATAATAAATCATCCAAAAACATGCTAAGCATGGGATTAAAACATGTTACTTTTATGGTTTATCACCCACACGCCCATGTGGCCCACACGTCCAACTTGCCCTAGGCCGTGTGACCCACACGGCCACACTCACACCACCACACGGCCGTGTCTTGTGCACGGCCAAGCCTTCGTCGATCACACGGCCGTGTCTCGTACACGGCCAACCACACGGGCGACCACATGCCCATGTGGCGTCGACATAACAATTTTTTGGCTTTTGTCAAAGTTCGATTTTCTGCGTTTCGGGTACACACATGGTACAGTTTTGATGCTAAAAAAACCCTGAGCCTTTCGAAACCTAAAAACAGAGTACCCAACATCGAAATTAACAATCAAATCACGAATTCCTCAAAACTAAATCGAGTAAAAATGCGCTCACTTACCGCTAACACACTCGTTCACTCGCACAAATTAGACCGTTGGAGTGGAACTACTGCTTCATCGTCGTCTCCTACACAACAAATTTACAAAACTTCAACCTTCAGAAAACAAAAGCTAAATGAATACAACCAACCCCACTTACCGGTTTCACGAAAACCAAAAATTTGAAATGCCCAAGAGCAAGGTTTAATGACAGAATCAGAAAGTGGAAAAGGGGGAGTTTACTACTATTTGGTTAGAGAGCAGAAGAAGAAAAGGAGAAGAAAGTCAAAAGGGAATTTTTATTTGGGAAAAAAACTGTCAGAAAAAATAGATTTGGGGAAAAGAATAAAAATAAAAATAAAATAATTTTAATTTAATTTGAAACCTCAAATCCTACTAAATCTCACCCACTAACCATATCCAACTACCTCAGAATTTTGGCTCTACCGAAACTCTTCCAGATAACCAAGCAAAAATTAACACCCTTGCAAACGCAAGGATTCGAACACAGAACTTCCAACACACCAAATCCCTTACCACTCGAACCAGCAAGCTCATTCTAATATGAATTAACAGACAATTTATATAAGCCCACTCAATAAGGGTAAAGCTTGGACCAAAAATAACAAAATTATCAACAGTGGGACTTGAACCCAAGACCTCACACACACACCCAGAACACTTAACCACTGAAACAGATACAAATTTGTGTTAGATACTTACAGAAACAAAAATAAATTTATCAGGGCGTTACATAGACAAAAAATAAGGCTCATTTTCTAAATTGGCAAGGCATCAAGTAAGATTTTTTGGCCCAGGCCCAACTTGAATTTGCCTAAGTTTTTTTCATTGTTGTATTTTGTTGTTTTGTTGTTGTTTGCTATCATTTTGCTATTATATTGGTACTATTTTGTTGTTATTGTTTGGATATTGTATATCTCTTGTTTTATTATTAATATTGCTAGTATTTTAGAGGCCTTTATTAGCTAAGTTGCAACTATTTTAGTGTTATTTAAGTATAAATTTTTTTTAATGTATTTTCAATTTGTTGGGAAACATTTATTTTAATTTTTTAGTGTATTTGATGTATTATATTTTTTAAATTTGTTTTTATATAAAAAAAATTTAATACGGGTGGGCCGCGCCGAGCTCGGGTTTAACATCTTTTATCTGGATCGGGTTTGGACGAAATTTTTGACCTTTTTTGTGATTGGGCTCAGGCCTAAAATTTTGCATTGGCTCAACTCAGCCCGACCAATGATTAGGTCTACTCACGATTATGGAACATAGGAACTTGAGAAATTTTCCTTTCTTCCTTATTGTCATTTGATGAAGATAAAAATGACCACAAACATGTTCCATCTTTTATTTTATTTTAGGTTTTAATCTGTAAAGGTATTTGTACTCTTTTAAAATTTAAAATTTAGTCTCTATACTTTAATTTGGAGACATTGAGTCCAAGTACTTTTTTATTTAAAAAACTTAGTCTATTTTTCTAGTTTTCTCATTAAAGTTAATGGTGTCAAAGGTAAAATAACTTTTTTAGCCCTCAATATTTATAATTTTTTGTCAATTTGGTCCTTACCCTTTACAAGTATAAAAAATTTAAAAAAAACTCTTGAAATTTCAAAAAATAAAAGTGATTTTTTAAATATAAAATTATTTATGTTGTTTACACTGGACCAGATCAACCAGTCGAACCGGGAATCGGTTGGGATATTAGTTCGGCGAGAGGTAAAAAGCCGATTGACCCATGAACTGGCACAAACTAGTTGGACAAACTAGAAAATCGGTTGAACCAATTTTGAATTGGCCTGGCCAATTGGTCCCTAAACCAACCGGTCCAATCGATTCAAAACAAATAAATTATTAAAAATAAAATTATTATAAGAATCGATTCAACTGATTTTTTAGCCCGGTTAAACCAATCCATATTGGCTTGTAAGGCAACCAATTTTTTATCTCTCACTAGACTAATACCTCAACTGGTTCTTGATTCAATCGTTCCAATTCAGTTTAGACAACATTGAAATTTGGAATTTCTTTTATATTTTTTTAAAAAATATTTTTATTTTTTATTTTTGAATTTTAAATAGTTTTTTTATATATTGTAATATTTTTTAAAAAAATATATTCCTTTTACATTTTTTTTGTTTTTTGTTTAAAATAAGAAAAAAATAATTTTAAATTTTTTACAAAATTTACATACTTTTAAAGGGTATGGGCTAAATTGACAAAAAAAATAAAAAAATACTGTAAACGTTGAGGGATAGAAAAGTTTAAAAATTTTAAAAACTGGTAGACTCGTGAACTAGTACGAATTGGTTGAACCAGACTAAAAAATCAATTGAACTTGCAATTGAATCGATTTTTATAAAAAAATTATTTTTTATTCTTTTAATAATGTATTTGCTTTGAACCAAATGGACCAGTAGTTTTGGGAACAAATTGGTCAAACCAATTCGAAATCGGTTCAACCGATTTTTTAGCTTGATTCAACTAGTTTGTATCGGTTCACAAGTCTTACCTCTCACTGGATAGATCTGACTAGCGATATGGTTCGATTTAGATAACACTTTATTTTGGAATTTTTGTTTATATTTTATTTTTATTTTTTAATTTTAAAGAGTTTTTATTTTTTTCATATTTTTATTTTTTAAAAAAATTTATAATTTTTATTTTTTTATTAAAAATATTAATTTTTGAATTTTTTAAGTACTTTTGAAGGTTAATGATCGAATTGACAAATAAATGTAAATGTTGAGTGCTAGAAAAGTTATTTTATCTTCGACATTGTTAACTTTAACGGCAAAATTAAACGGAGGGACCAAGATTTTTAAATAAAAAAAAGTATAAGGACCTAATGTTTCAAAATTAAAATATTTGGACTAAATTTTAAATTTCAAAAGAGTACGGAGAACTTTAATGTATTTAAACTTTTATTTTATTATTGTTGTTGTTGTTATGCTTAATTAAACTTAATCAATGGCTATCATTTAATTAGAAAATGCTTAGTAGATTTTAATGGTAAGGATCAACTCTCTATAATATCTTAATCTTAATGATAGTTTAATTGCTCACAAATCTTTGGTGTAATAACACACTAAGAACTTGCTTAATCTCCCATCTAGTTTCTTAAATTTTAGTTAACTTGGAATTTAGTCCTTATGCATTAATTCTATTATATAGTTCTAAATTTTTCAATTAAAATTTTCAAACTAGCTTGATTTAAGAAATTTAGCCTCAAAACCAAATTTACCGACACTAACGAAAAGCGAATCATTACCTGAAAAATGTTTGTAATTTTTATCAGTGCTTGTGGTTACACAGTCGAAATTTTTTTACACGCACTTGCCTAGCCAACGGTCAAAGAACTACGGTAAAGTCAATATCATTGTTTTTACTTTTACCGGTGCTTATAAATGTTGGTAAAAGTGAATTATTTTGTAGTGAGTAAACTTAAATTTATTTGAAAATTGATTTTAAAGAAACATACTTTCGAAGGACCACTACATTATTGGATCTCAATATCCTAGTGGAAGATGGTAATAAACCCATTAAAGAGAAAAAGAAAAGCAAATAAATATAAACTGATCCATGGATTTTCAATTTAGAAAAGCAAATAAAGAATTTAGGAGAAATGTTTTATTTAAAAAAAAAATAGATGTTGGGGTTTGAATCGGAAAGTTTTAGGACGAGGAATATCGATTTGTATGGTGGAAGTGGTGGTACTAGCTTATCGACCATAATGGATGAGAGGATGAATATATATGGCTTACAAGAGTGTGAATAGCTTGAGGGTAGGGGTTAGTGTTGGACACAATCGAGTGAAAAAATTTTGATTTAATTGAGTTGAGAGTTTTATTTTATTATTTTAGCTCGATTTAAAAAATTTTCAAATCAAGTTGAGTGAAATAAAATTTGAGTCGAGTTGAATCGGGTGAAATTGTTCGAGTTAAATTAAAAAATTAAACATTTCAAATTAAATCTTATTACAGTATAACTAATTTCATGTTAGAACACATAAATTTGAAATTATATATATTTGAAAATTAAAAAAATATTTTAATATGATAAACTTGAATAATTAATTAACTTATTTAGATCCCAAAATTATTATTCCATAAATCTTTTAATTTTTAACTTTATATATATATTTTTTAGAATTTTTTTTTGAAATATTTATAATTTAAAAAAATATATATAAATTTTGAAATATTTATAAATATTTTAAATTTTAAAAATTATTTTATAATTTTTGTTAAGTGAGAGACTAATTTGTTCATTTTCAAACTTGACAAGGACCAAAAGGGTATTTATACCAATCTGCTATTCGAATTGTAAAATTCAACTCAATTCGAACTTGAAACTTGAATTACTTATTCGAGTTGACTCAAATAACTAGAATAACTCAATATCATTAACTCGAAATTTAATTTTTATTTTATTTTTTTCAAATCAAATCAATTTTTATTCAATCGTGAAAGAATTAAAAATTGGAGAGTGGGAGAAGGGGGAAGTGGTCTTGCGGTAGAAACTAAAAATGAATTTTCTGAGATATGTGCAGTTTTGGCCCTTCAAAAACACTTACGTGTTTAATTTAATCTCTATAATTTATTGAATTCAATCCTTGATTCAGCCACAATATTAGTTTTATTTTATTATTAAATACTAATTTAAAATACTTAATAATATACCTTCGAAGTTAAATAAGTGATTGGTTGGGTTATCAATGGTTCTAGATTTTTCTATTTTATATTTGTCGTTTGTGTTAACCTTTCTTATTGATGAAGTGTTTTCAAAGGGCAAGTAAAATAAAATGAGAAAGGGTGGACAAAGGGGAATGGGGTTTGATAATTTTATTGAGAATGAAAAAAAAAAAGTGAAAGTAAAAAAAAAAAGTAATTAATAAGATATATTAAACTTTTATTGAAAATGTAAACTTACAGCTTAATTCAGTGATTCAACTTAATTATATAAAAATATTAATTTTTTTAAAAAAATTTACTAAAATAGATATTTTTCGAAAAATTACGAGATTAGATCAAAATAACGAAAATTCTTCTAGCTGGAAGTGTTTTAAGATGATTTGCAGAAAAACGCTTCTAGCTAGAAGTGTTTTCAGCGTATTTGTAGAAAAATACTTCTAACTGGAAGCACTTTCGCCACATAAGCCGAAAATGCTTTCAGCTTTTGCCACCCCAATGGCTCTCCCCTAAACTAACGATCATTTTTTTCTATATAACCCCCCCTCATTTCATTTTTTTTCAATTCAATCTCAATTCTCTCACACATTCTTAAATTTCTCTCAATTCCCTCTTAATTTCTCACTCAAATTTTATTTCTCTCTCAACTCTCTCTTTTTTTATTAAAATTGTCTTAAGATTTCCGTAAATTATTTTTTCTATTACACTTTATTTCATATTTTCCGAAATTAACAATGACACAATCTCTAATCCATTTGGATGACAAACACATTTCTGTCAATCAATTGCAAATAGTAAGAATTTTTTTATTTAATGTAATTTAATTTAAATATTTTCTTGTTATATTGGAATTTAATATTTTGTATGTTTTTTTATTATATATAGGCAGAAGATCAAATTTTGGAGACGTATATTCGTAATCTACCCACTCTTCTATCACCTTTAATCGAACTCTACTTGAGAGATTCTGAATTTTTGCACGTGACCTTTGTGGGTCGGGGGTGTAAATTGGACCCCACACTTGTAAGCGGAAAGGTGGAGACCCGAGACGCACACATTTCATCTTCCATGCGATGAGTGTACTATCACTTTAGAGGACGTGCAGTTACAGCTCGGGTTACCGATGGATGGGCCGGTAGTGATTGGGTCAGTTCACGCAGCCGATTGGAGAGACGTATGCGAGCAACTTTTGGGGAAGATTTCGGAAACAAATTATGGAGCCCTGATAGATATGAATTGGTTAAGAAAAAATTTCGGTGGGCTCGATGAGGATTCGGCTGAAGTCCAAAGAGAACAACACACTCGGGCGTACATCCTTATGATTATCGGGGGTCTCCTAATGCCCGATAAGTCACGAAATATTTTCCATATAAGGTGGCTTTTAAAACTCGTCAACTTTAAAGAAGCAGGTGAACTCAGTTGGGGGTCAGCCGTGTTGGCAACGTTGTAGCAGGAAATGTGTTGGGCGACGGAACCACAAAAAATCAAAATCGGTGGTTGCATGCTACTACTACAATCATGGGTGCGGTGTGGACTGTCATTTTTACGTCCTCGAGCGGACTACCCTTATACATTCTCTCTCGTAACAAGATAAAATTTATTAGATAATATATTTACCATAATAAAATTATTTAAATTTTAAATCAAAACCACTAACTGAGTGTCGTGCAGGGGTCCAATATTCTGTGTTACCAACAAACCCCAACTGTTCGGTGTTCTACCTACTGCGGTTGAAATCTAGGGCCAAAACAAATGAGTTTCTTCCCATTGATATATTCTAGGATATCATAATGAGAACTTTCTAACAGCGCAGTGAACCCACCGCACAACTGTGTTTTTGGACTCTCGGCTTGTTCTTCCATTCTGACCTCTCGAACTAGAACATATGTCAACCTCTAAGGGCCTTCATCTATCCTTACAAACTCCGCATATAACTTGAGAAATGGTGATCCACTGTCAATATGCGTTTGCACCATCACCTCCAACCCTGTTGCACCTCTGATGTCGAAAGCGTCATAATTGTAATAGCCTAATTTTCAGTGGTTTCGAAAACAGTGGTTCGAGATCACTAAATCCGACGAGTGAGTTTGAAAATTTTATTATTATTTAATAATTATGAGTCAAGTGTGATTTTAAAAATATTATTGAATTAGTGAAATTTGCGATTTAAAAGAATTATTAGGTTAATTAGTCTCGAAAACGAGGTATCAAGACCTCAATTTCATAAATCGAGCCGTAAACATTTATAAAAATATTTACAGAGTGTCAATAAGTTAGTATTAAAGTTTCGTTAGAAAATTTTAACGTTTTGATAGTTAATTAATTATAAAGGACTAAACTGAAAAAGGTGCAAACTTGCTAAAGTGATAAAATAGCTTAAGTGGTAAACAAAGGAGGACTTATTGAGCAATTAGACCTAAATTAAAAGAGTGAAACGGCACAAGCAGAGATGTAACGCCCCGAATTTGGGCCTAGTAGAATTGGGCCTATTGGGCCTTGGGCATGGGAGCGTTTAAAATTTTTTTGAGAACAAGAGGATGGCACTAATGCGAGTTGGACCTATTAGGTGAGTGATTTTGGAGTGTTTAGAGGGTACTATGAAGTCCCGGGTTCAAGTTAGGCCATAGGAAAAATTTTGATTTTTAGCCTTAGTGGAACCCTGATCTCTAATGGTATGACTCATAAATTAATTAGGGTAAAATAAGACACAAAAAGGAGTTGTGGTCTAGTGGCAAATGGCGCCACATGGGAGACAAGGAAGTGACGCCATAGAGGAAGAAAGGGGTCCAAGGTTCAAGTCTTGGCTCTTGAAATTTATTTTGGTTTCTCTTTTAAATAAATCTGGAAGCGAGTAGGTAGGCTTTATAGTTAAATGTGTTGGACTTATGACACAAAGGAGCTTGTGTCCTAGTGGTGGTGGCGTGACATGGCTATCAAGAGGACTTTGGTTCGAATCCCTTTGCACGCAAAGGTGGATTATTTTGCTAAGGAGTCATTTTTTGAGGATTGATAGAGAATCCCACATCGGGAAGCTAGCATGAGGATAGGCAAGAAGCTGGCTTTAAATAGAGCAAACCATGAGGAGAGTAAGCATACCTTTCTTGGCTTATCCCTTTCGCTTTGTGGCATGCTCGTTTGGGTTAGACGTTGGATCATTCGTTGATCTGTATGCCGTTGGGTCACGGTGATGGTGACCGAAGTTGATCGACACACCCCTTGGGGGTCAAGGGTGCGATCATTGTTGGCTTCTGTGCAGAACAGTGTTCAGAGCGCGGATTAACTTCAGATTCCTATCAGGTGTGTATTTCACACTACTCTAGCTGTAGAGCAGCAATTACCGAAATGTCGGTCACAAGGTGATGGTAGCCACACGAGCGTGTAAGCGTACGTGTGGGAGCTTCGACGCGATAGTTGAGGTCCTCATGAGTGTTCTCATGAGTTTAGGCTGCCTTGCGTCGAGTGGGCCCAATGGGTCCGTGGGCCCATGTGAATAAATTGTATGATTGTGTATTAGATATTGGACTGGACTATGTGAATCTCATATCTGTGGCTAGATTTGGGCTAAATGGGCCACACGAGCGTGTGGGCCCATTTGGGCTGAGAATGAGCCCTAGGCCCATTCGCATCATTATCTCTGTTTAGAATACTTTGGTTTAACTGGGCAAATCGTAGTTGATCGCTCTAGTGAAGGTGCCGGCGCTCGTGATTATTTAGTACTCTACGTGATAAGGTGTGTGTCCGTATACACTGTTCTGATTGTTGATCGGTTGAAAAGCCAAAGGTGCGTATATTTTACTATTTTGACTGTTGATCGGCATTATGCCGAAAAGCTAAAATATCGGCGAGCGATGCCATACGAGCGTGCGATCGCGCGTGTGGTGAACCGTGCTCACGGAGCGTGAGCGTGTGATAAGAAAGCCCACCATGAGCGAATTCATGGGCTTGGGCCGTAGTGGGTCACTGGGGCTGGAATGGGCCTCGATGGGCCAATGGGCCGTAGGGCCCGCAAATGCAAGTCACACTGTTAAATGGGAAATAGATAGGCTTATCATGTCGCGCACATGACTTAGGTGCTTTGGCCGCGTCGGGCCAGAAGAAGAAGGCCGTGTGGGTCCAATGGGCTTGTAGGCCCACACAGATGAAATGTCCGTGATGTGATAAGTTATTGATTTGGGCTGTGCCGTTGCATAGCCGTGGTTGTTTTTAGGCTAAATAGGCCACACGAGTGTGTGGGCCCACTTGGGCAGGGTAATGGGCCTTAGTCCCATCTTCACCGTTAAGTCAAGTTAGATTTCCTAAGTCGCTCGAGGCGACGGTGGACCTTCTGTTGGGTCATTAATACCCTCGGTTTGTAAAAGTTACCAAAATACCCTCGATGGGTAAAATTACCGAGGTGCCCTTAAGGGGTGAAGTGACCGTTTTACCCCTTCAATGACAAAATGACTGTTATACCCTTAGTGGTAGCTTAAATGATGTTTATGTGATATTTATATAATTGTATATGATTGTGATACACTGCATACATGGGTTAGTTACGACATGACATATTGCATTGGGTTGGGTTTTTCTGATTTGGAGGAAGTACCTTTGTAGTGGCATCGCTACGTATTCTGATTCTAGTGGCTCAGCCACGTATATCGTTGTTAGCAGCTAGGCTGCATTATTGGAGAGTTGGCTGGATGGGTCGACATGGTCCCCACATGGAGAGCTGGTTGGTATTATTGGAGAGTTGGCTGAGTGGGTTGACTTGGTCCCCACATAGAGAGCTGGTTGGTATTATTGGAGAGTTGGCTGGGTGGATCGACATGGTCCCCACATGGAGAGCTGGTTGGTATTATTGGAGAGTTGGCTGGGTGGGTTGACTTGGTCCCCACATGGAGAGCTGGTTGGTATTATTGGAGAGTTGGCTGGGTGGGTTGATTTGGTCCCCACATGGAGAGATGGTTGGTACGGGTGGTGATTTTGTTTTAAGGGTTGGGTTACATATCTGTTTTGCATTGATATGATGTAGGGCTTAGGCCCAGACTGTTACTGAATAGGGCTTAGGCCCAGAATGATACTGTATGGGCTAGGGCCCATACCATGGCCGTAATAGGGGATTACACACTGAGTTTTCGTAAACTCACCCCGTTTTTAACTATGCATGTAATCCCCAGCCTTAGATGGATTGGTGCTGCGAGGGACTTCTAGAAAGCCACACACTGCTTGTGTTTTCCGTTTTGATTAGTTACATTCAAGTATTTTGATTTGGGTTGTAATAAGGCCTCTTTATTTTTAACTTATTATTTGTGATATTTATTTATGATGTTTTATAACTGCTAAAAGTGGAATACGATTTCCAAAACAATATCTGTCTTCAAAATACTACGTTTCCGCAACGTTTTCAAAATGCTTCTGCAACTCAATTTTTAAACATCACGTTTTCGTAAATTTTTTATTTTAATTATGCTTCCGCAACAGCTAAGGTTTTAAAAGTAATTAAGTTTTCAAGTGGATAACAATTGCTTAAGTGTTTTGAGTTTTAACAAAAAGGCTTTAACTCTCAAACAAGTTTTAACAATAAGAAATATGGTTTCGAAAAACACTTCCATGTGACACACCAGATTCGGGCCTAACTTCTAGGCCGGGTTTGGGGTGTTACAAGAGAATTAATGAAATAAAGTGAAATAAGGGTAAAATTATAAATTTTACAAAATTTACTTAGATAAATTGAATTCTAAAGTTTTCTAGGCCATTCTTCTTCAATTTTTCAGCCAAAAACTCTATAGGAGAAGGTTTTAAGCTGGTTTTATTTATTTTACTGCATGTAAATTCATTTCTTGCTCTTTTCTTGAAATTTTTGTGTTTTTAAGATTTTTACAACTAGGTCCAACTATCTATTTCATTAGTTTTTGGTCCTATGGGTAATTTTGAAAGTTACCATTGATGAGTGCTGGAAGTTTATGATGAATTAACATGGAATTGAAGCTTTAATTTTGTTATGTGATGATTTTATCAAGTGATTTCAATAGAAATTGAGTTTTAGGACTAAATTGTGAAAATGTTAAGAATTAGGGTTTGGTACTGAAATTCTAAATATTAAAGGCTGTATAGTAGCCTAAAATAATTAGAGAAATTGTTAATTGAGAAAAATTAGCTCAATTGGTGGGAAAATTGATAAGGGACCAAATTGTAAAAACTGTAAAAGTTGGGGTAAATGTGTAATTTTGAAAATTGAAGGGCATAAATTTTGAAGTGAATTAGAATTGAATTAGATGCTGATGAATAAATAATTTTATATTATAGATCAAGAGCCCGAAGAAAATCGTGAAAAAGGGAAATTAGTTGAATAGTCCCTAAATTACAACAAATTCTACAAATTAGCCCAGGTAAGTTCATATGGTTGGATTTTCATGATTAATTGTTAATTTAGAAATGTTATAATGTATTATTTCATATTTTTGTTATTGAATTATGATTATTGTAAAAATATGGAAATTGAATTGAAAGTTCAAATTAAGTGGAACGCAGGATTGAGTACGATTGTTCCGTGACACAAGATGAATTGATGGATAAGACCATGGTTGGACAATGGCAATGTTTGAATATAAAACCATAGTTGGGCTATGACATTTTAATGAAAAGACCATAATTGGGTTATGGCACCTTGAACGTAAGACCATGGTTGGACCATGGCAATATATGTATACGTGTAAGACCATAGGTGGGCTATAGCATCCTGATGATAAGACCATAACTGGGTTATGGCATTACGAGTGTAAGACCATGGCAGGGCCATGGCAATTGTGTAAGACCATAGTTGGACTATGGCATCAAGAAAACGATGTACTCAAATCCGTAAGACGTTCTCTAATTTGAAAAAGATTGGTAAGTGTCACATGGAATTAATGTGATAGAATTTAAGAAGTTATTGATATTGAGCTCAATCAAGTAAATTCATCATTTGAAATTGTGAATGGCAGAAAATGTTAGTGACATGCTTGTTTAATGATTTATCATAGTATGTTCGGTAAGATTTATTTTTAAAGCTAATGAACTTACTAAGCTTCATTAAGCTTACTTGTGTCAGTGAATGTTCTTTATAGATTTTCAAGAAGTTCAGAGGATCGGATTAACATATCGAGCCACACTATCCAGATTGCTCCGGTAGACTTCGTTATGCATATTATGGTTTATATGGCATGTATAGGGTTAGACTAGAAAATAGTTAAACTTGAAATATAATTGTGGATGATATATACATGTTTGTATGCATGCATTTAGTAGTAGTATTTAGTAAATCAATGAAAGGAGTTATTTTGGTAAGTCTATGTAAATAAGTTTTGTGATGTTCTATTATGTTAAAAACAAGATCTTTGGCTTGTGTTGGTTGCTTGGTTGGGATATATTAGTATATTTTAATGTTGTGTGCAGGTTGATGATAAAAAGGGTGAGAAAAATGGCCTTGAAATGGCCTATTTTTGTCCACACGGGCAGAGACACGGGTGTGTGTCTCAGCCGTGTGTGACACATGGCTTGGCACATGGGCATGTGGCCTGGCCGTGTGTCTCCTGCACTTTAAAATTTCAAAACAGAATGCCCAGGTTTTTACACACGGCCTAGCACACGGGCGTGTGGCTTGGCCGTGTGGCCCCTGCACTTTCCACACGGCTTAGCACACGGACGTGTGGTTGGCCGTGTGGCACAAGTCAGAGAGTTACACGGGTAAGAACAAGGGCTGGGACACGGCCTGTAACAGTTCGGTTTATACTCTAGTCAGAACAGTGGTTTCGGGACCACAAATCTGAGTTAGAATAATATTTTAAAATTATTTTCTGTGTCGTTGATATGGGATTAAGTACGTATTAAATATCCGTATGATAATTTGTCCGTCTGTGTGTTTAATTTGAGCAAAGGATTAAATTGAATTAAATGCAAAACTAGCGTGATATTTGTAAACGTGTCCATTTGAGATGGCTTTTAAATGAGAAGGCCTATTGTGGCAATTAAGCCAATACTATGGTTAGTGGACGGCAACATGTATATATTATATGCTTTTATATGTTTATTTTATAAGTTAAGTTAATATTATATATTATAGGTTATTATAATAAAACAAAAGACATTAAATAAAGCCATTCTCATCCTATATTGCCAAAAATCAAACAAAAGAAAAAGAAATAAGAAGTTAGGGCATTCGACACTCTTTGAGCTTGATTAAGGTATGATTTTGACTCTATTTTTGATAATTTCTATGTTTCTGTAATCGTTGCTTCGTATACTTTGAAACCCATGCTTTAATTTTGAGAATTGATGATGTTCATGAGATGTGTCATTGATGAAATGGTGAGCTTTGTGATGAATATTAGTGTTAAATGAAAGATATGTGTTTAATGAACATGTTTTGTTCTTGAATTGTTGATGAATTTAGCTAATTAGGGCTAAATTGAGAAAATAGCATTTTGGAGGACTAAATTGTGAAATAAATGAAATGTATGGATTGATATGAGCATAGTGTGTATTCGGCTAAACATGGGTATAAGCAAATTTGGTGTAATTTGTGATTTTATGAAATAGGGACTAAAATGTCCAAATGTGAAAATGTGAGGGCTAAATTGCAAATTTGCCCTAATTGTGTGTTCTTGGATTGAAATGAATGAACTAGTGAATAAATGGATTAAATTTGAATATGTATAGATCAAGAACCGAAGAAAACAGATTTAGATAGCGGGAAAGCGAAAGTAACTGAGTAGCCGTATCCGTTTCCGTAAAACCAAACTCGAGGTTAGTCGATATACAAATAAATGTATTTGTATTAAATTATTTGTGTGTATATGCTATGTGAATTACTATGATTATTCATTGAGATGGAATATTTGTGAAATTCGAGTTAGTTAACAAGTCGATAAACTGTTAAAGTCCAAGAAGCCCCGTGTGAACCTAGGAATAGATGGGAATTACGTATGTCATGACATAGGTGTCTGTTATGTGATATCGTGTAAGACCATGTCTAAGACATCGGCATCAATATGAGATTTATGTGTAAGACCACGTCTGGGACGTTGGCATCGATATGAGATTTACGTGTAAGACCACGTTTGGGACGTTGGCATCGATATGAGATTTACGTGTAAGACCACATCTGGGACGTTGGCATCGATATGAGATTTCGTGTAAGACCACGTCTGGGACATTGGCATCGATAAGAGATTTACGTGTAAGACCACGTCTGGGACGTTGGCATCGATATGAGATTTCGTGTAAGACAACGTCAGGACGTTGCCGTCGATATGAGGTTTACGTATAAGTCCATGTCTGGGACATTGGCATCGTATTTTATTCGTGTAAGACCCTGTCTGGGACAGTGGCATCGATACTTGAGTACATGTAAGACCTCCTCTGGGACGTTGGCATTGTACGACTATTCTGAGCATTCTGAAAATCCTATTAGATTCCGAACGGTTCAACGGGCAAATTCCAGATACGAACGACTATGTGATTTTTATATCTGTTTCAGGTACGTTTGATATGTACACTAAGTGTGTATGAAAGGTAAGTATCTATATGAACTTACTAAGATGATTATGTATATGGAAATGATGAGATAATATGTGAAGATATGATTGAATGAGCCATATGTATATGTGATATTTGAGTTGAAGATTATGGTAAGATATGGCCTAGTAATTGAGCCAAAGAATATATGAGATGAATTTGCTATGAGAACCAATAATGTTATTATAACATTTTGGTTATGTACATATTATGCTAAGTTTATTTGTATATGGCTTACTAAGCTTTTGAAAGCTTACGCTGTGTGTGTTTGCTCTGTTTTATAGATCGTCAAAGCTACTGAAGGCTCAGGGACCGTCGAGGATAATCATCACACTACCTAAACTCATTTTGGTATCTTTTGGAAATGTATATAGCTCGATATGGCATGTATAGGCTAGTCACCTTGGATTATCTTTGAAATGTGTATAAAGTAGCCATGAGATGTGGCTTAATAAGTATTGGTAATATGCATGAGTAAATGTGTTATATAATGCTTAGTTGGTATGGTTTGATAACCAATGAATTAGTCAAAGTTATGAGTAAGCATGTTTGATCAAAGAATGTTTCTTTGAAGGATAAATGTGGTTAAACCATGCTTATGTATATGCATGATTTAGTTGTGCAAATTGGCATGAATGTTAATGAGTTTGGTTGTGAAGAATTGTTGATCATTTGACATGTTTTTGGTTGTTAATTGTTCATAAAATGAATTGGTATGTAGCTTGTAGGGTAAACCCAAGTGTAGGTGGCACATTGACCTTGCTAAGGGCCTGTTAAGTAGACACGGTTATGGCACACGGGCGTGCCTAGTGGCCGTGGTGATAAGTCAGTATACATGCCCTGTTTTGGCACGGCCAGGACACATGGGTGTGTCTAGTTGCCGTGGGAGGCACACGGCCTGACTGCACGGGCGTGTGACCTCTGCAGTGTTCAAAAAGTTTTAAATTTCTGAAAATTTTTGTATGTGTTCGGTTTAGTCCCGACCCTCCTCTAAAGCATGCTTAAGGTCTCGGTGACCTATCTATGGGACACAGTGATTGCAATCGATGAATTGTTTTATGAAATGTCTGTAAACGTTTTTGATCCGTCCGGTAATACCTTTAACCCTAATCCGATGACAGATACGGGTTAGGGGTGTTACATTTGGTTGGTATCAGAGCTACGGTTTAGTTGATTCTCGGACTAACGTAGCATGTCAGAGTCTAGCTATACATGCCATATATCTGAATTGTGATAGTGTGATGAATCCTGACGTGAAAAATGTGAATTTCGTATAGTAATAGATCTCGAAAGAGCCATAGCTGACGATGTAGAAAGCAATGCGCCTGTTTCTGCTGAAAGGACAGTGCCCTCTGATTTGAGACCGGCTACGAGCGGTCCTGAGAGAGAAGCTAAACAAGCTTTCTTCCAGATGATGATTGAGTGGTTCACTCAGTTTGTTAGAAATAACCCGAGTGTCTCACAACCTCCGCCCCCGCCTAATCACCCTTAGACATCTGCTATGCCTCCGACTATGAATCTGAATCTGTTGAACAAGCTTCCGATCAACAAAATTCGTAAGTATGGGGCTGAAGAATTCAGGGCTACCGGTGATGACGATGCCGAGAAAGCCGAGTTCTGGTTAGAAAACACTATCCGGGTATTTGATGAGATGTCCTTGACTCCGGAGGAAAATATTAAATGTGTTGTATCATTGCTACGAGACGCGACCTATCAGTGGTGGAAAACTCTGATTTCTGTTGTTCCAAAAGAGCGAGTCACGTGGGACTTCTTTCAGATTGATTTTCGAAAGAAATACATCATTGAGAGATTCATCGATCAGAAACGGAAGGAATTTCTGGATTTGAAACAGGGCTGTATGTCTGTCACTGAATATGAAAGAGAGTTCGTGAGATTAAGTCAGTATGCTCGGGAATATGTATCAACCGAAGCAATAATGTGTAAGAGATTTGAAGATGGCCTTAATGAAGATATTCGTCTATTAGTTGGGACTATGGAAACAAAAGAGTTTGTTGTGCTTGTTGATCGAGCGTGCAAAGCTGAGGTACTCGGGAAAGATAAAAGAAAAGCTGAGCTTAAAGTCAGAGATACGAGAAATAGATTTCCGAACAAATCATTTCAGTCTGCTTCGAAGAAATTCTGAGATGAACATAGCCGTTCAAAGGCTAATGTGGGACAATCGAATAGAGATCGAGCTAGATCACAGTTGAGCTCCAAAACTCCAGCAACTTCAAGGGCAAGTGTTGGAAATGTCCGATTCGAGCGACCTGAATGTAAGCATTGTGGTAAAAGACATCCTGGAAGTTGTAGATTAAAAGATCGAGCTTGCTTCAGATGTGGATCATTAGATCATTTTATCTGTGATTGCCCAGAGTCTATTGAGCCAGAGATGATTCAGAATCCAAGATCTGATAATGCTTCGGTGAGAGGTAGACCATCTCGAAATGTAAGAAATATCAGTGGTAGTCAGAGAACTACGAGAGATACTGTTGCGAGATTTGAAGCTAGAGCGCCTGCCAGAGTGTATGCTATCCGGGTTCGTGAGGAAGCTTCATCTTCAAATGTTATAACGGGTACATTTACACTTTAAGATACTTCTGTGATTGCATTGATAGACCTGGTTCTAATCATTCGTATATATGCATGAACTTAGTATCCAGTAAGACTCTGTTTGTAGAGTCTACTGAATTTGTTATAAAAGTATCGAACCCCTTAGGTAAAAGTGTTCTGGTTGATAAAGTATGCAAGAACTATCCGTTAATGTTTCAAGATATCTGTTTTCCTACTGATCTGATGTTATTACTATTTGATGAGTTTGATATTATTCTGGGTATGGACTGGTTGACATTGCATGATGTTGTTGTGAACTGTAAAAGAAAGACTATTGATTTGAGATGTTCGAATGATGAAATAGTTCGGATTGAGTCTAATGATTTGAATGGATTGCCTACTGTGATATCCGTATTGAAAGATCAAAGATATGTGATGCTCAGAAAGTGGATAATGAAATGCTAGTGAAATGAGCTCAGTGTGATTTAAACTCTGATTCTGAATTCCGAGTTGATGTTGATGATTGTTTGAGATTCAGAGATCGAATTTGTGTTCCGAGAAACTCAGAGTTAGTTCAGTTGATTTTTGAATGAAGCACATAACAGTCGTCTATCTATACATTCGGGAAGTACAACGATGTACCATGATCTAAAGCTACATTATTGGTGGTCAGGTATGAAAAGAGATATCTCAGACTTTGTTTCGAAATGTTTAGTCTGTCAGCAAGTTAAAGCTAAACATCAGGTTCCGTCTGGTTTGCTACAATCGATTCTGATTCCCGAGTGGAAATGGGATAAAGTGACGATGGACTTTGTTCCTGGATTGCCTCTGACTCCGAGAAAGAAAGATGCAAATTGGGTTGTGATTAACATATTGACAAAATCAGCCCATTTCATTTCGGTACGATCTGATTACTCACTTGAAAAGTTAGCTGAACTTTACATTTCTGAGAATTGTGAGATTGCACGGAGTGCCATTGTCTATTGTGTCTGATAGAGATCCGCGATTTACGTCAAGGTTTTGGAAGAAATTGCAAGAAGCTTTAGGCACAAAATTGCATTTTAGTACAGCATTTCATCCACAGATGAATGGTCAGTCTGAACAGATTTTTCAGATACACGAGGATATGTTGAGATATTGCATTATTGAGTTTGACGATACGTGGGAACAGTACCTGCCATTGATTGAATTTGCGTATAATAATAGTTTCCAGTCGAGCATTAAAATGGCACCTTATGAAGCTTTGTACAGACGTAAATGTCGAACACCTCTGTATTGGACCGAACTCAGTGAAAATAAGCTACACGGGGTTGATTTGATAAAAGATACTGAACAGAAAGTAAAAGTAATCCGTGATAGTCTGAAATAAGCGTCTGATCGTCAGAAGTCCTATGCGGACTTGAAACGAAAAGAGATTGAATTCGAGATCGGTGACAAAGTATTTTTGAAAGTGTCTCCGTGGAAGAAAGTGCTCTGATTTGGATGTAAAAGAAAGTTGAGCCTAAGATTCATCGGACCATATGAAATTATTGAGCGTGTTGGACCAGTTGCATATAGATTGTTGTTACCATCTGAGCTAGAAAAGATCCACAACGTATTTCATGTTTCGATACTTCGTAGATACCGATCCGATCCGTCACATGTGATTGCTCCGTCTAAAATTGAAATCCGATCTGATATGACCTATGAAGAAGAACCGATCCATATTTTAGCTCGTGAAGTGAAAGATTTGAGAAACAAGAAAATTTCGTTAGTGAAAGTATTGTGGCATCGACACGGAATAGAAGAGGCTACATGGGAGCCTGAAGATTCAATGAGACAGCAATATCCGAATCTGTTTAACGGTAAGATTTTTGGGGATAAAAATCCCTAAGGGGGGAGAATTGTAACAGTCCGGTTTATACCCTAGTCAGAACAGTGATTTCGGGACCACAAATCCGAGTTAGAATAATATTTTAATATTAGTTTCTGTGTCGTTGATATGGGATTAAGTACGTATTAAATATTCGTATGATAATTTGTCCGTCTGTGTGTTTAATTTGAGCAAAGGATTAAATTGCATTAAATGCAAAACTAGCGTGATATTTGTAAACGTGTCCATTTGAGATGGCTTTTAAATGAGAAGGCCTATTGTGGCAATTAAGCCAATACTATGGTTAGTGGACGGTAACATGTATATATTATATGCTTTTATATGTTTATTTTATAAGTTAAGTTAATATTATATACTATAGGTTATTATAATAAAATAAAAGACATTAAATAAAGCCATTCTCATCCTATATTGCCGAAAATCAAACAAAAGAAAAAGAAATAAGAAGTTAGGGCATTCGGCACTCTTTGAGCTTGATTAAGATATGATTTTGACTCGGTTTTTGATAATTTCTACGTTTCTGTAATCGTTGCTTTGTATACTTTGTAACCCATGCTTTAATTTTTAGAATTGATGATGTTCATGAGATGTGTCATTGATGAAATGGTGAGCTTTGTGATGGATATTAGTGTTAAATGAAAGATATTAGGGCTAAATTGAGAAAATAGCATTTTGGAGGACTAAATTGTGAAATAAATGAAATGTATGGATTGATATGAGCATAGTGTGTATTCGGCTAAACATGGGTATAAACAAATTTGGTGTAATTTGTGATTTTATGAAATAGGGACTAAAATGTCCAAATGTGAAATTGTGAGGGCTAAATTGCAAATTTTCCCTAATTGTGTGTTCTTGGATTGAAATGAATGAACTAGTGAATAAATGGATTAAATTTGAATATGTATAGATCAAGAACCGAAGAAAACAGATTTAGATCGCGGGAAAGCGAAAGTAACCGAGTAGCCGTATCCGTTTTCGTAAAACCGAACTCGAGGTAAGTCGATATACGAATAAATATATTTGTATTAAATTATTTGAGTGTATATGATATGTGAATTACTATGATTATTCATTGAGATGGAATATATGTGAAATTCGAGTTAGTTAACAAGTCGATAAACTGTTAAAGTCCGAGAAGCCCCGTGTAAACCTAGGAATAGATGGGAATTACGTATGTCATGACATAGGTGTCTGTTATGTGATATCGTGTAAGACCACGTCTGAGACGTTGGCATCGATATGAGATTTACGTGTAAGACCACGTCTGGGACGTTGGCATTGATATGAGATTTACGTGTAATACCACGTCTGGGACGTTGGCATCTATATGAGATTTACGTGTAAGACCACGTGTGGGACGTTGGCATCGATATGAGATTTACGTGTAAGACCACGTCTGGGACGTTGGCATTGATATGAGATTTCGTGTAAGACAACGTCTGGGACGTTGCCGTCGATATGAGGTTTACGTGTAAGACCATGTTTGAGACATTGGCATCGTATTTGATTCGTGTAAGACCCTGTCTGGGATAGTGGCATCGATATTTGAGTACATGTAAGACCTCCTCTGGGACGTTGGCATTGTATGACTATTCTGAGCACTCTGAAAATCCTATTAGATTCCGAACGGTTCAACGGGTAAATTCCAGATACGAACGATTATGTGATTTGTATATCTGTTTCAGGTACGTTTGATATGTACACTAAGTGTGTATGAAAGGTAAGTATCTATATGAACTTACTAAGATGATTATGTATATGGAAATGATGAGATAATATGTGAAGATATGATTGAATGAGCCATATGTATATGTGATATTTGAGTTGAAGATTATGGTAAGATATGACCTAGTAATTGAGCCAAAGAATACATGAGATGAATTTGCTATGAGAACCAATAATGTTATTATATCATTTTGGTTATGTACATATTATGCTAAGTTTATTTGTATATGGCTTACTAAGCTTTTGAAAGCTTACACTGTGTGTGTTTGCTCTGTTTTATAGATCGTCAAAGCTACTAAAGGCTCGGGGACCGTCGAGGATCATCATCACACTACCTAAACTCATTTTGGTATCTTTTAGAAATGTATATAGCTAGATATGGCATGTATAAGCCAGTCACCTTGGATTATCTTTGAAATGTGTATAAAGTAGCCATGAGATGTGGCTTAATAAGTATTGGTAATATGCATGAGTAAATGTGTTATATAATGCTTAGTTGGTATGGTTTGATAGCCAATGAATTAGTCAAAGTTATGAATAAGCATGCTTGATCAAAGAATGTTTCTATGAAGGATAAATGTGGTTAAACCATGCTTATGTATATGCATGATTTAGTTGTGCAAATTGGCATGAATGTTAATGAGTTTGGTTGTGAAGAATTGTTGATCATTTGACATGTTTTTGGTTGTTAATTGTTCATAAAATGAATTGGTATGTAGCTTGTAGGGTAAACCCAAGTGTAGGTGGCACATTGACCTTGCTAAGGGCCTGTTAAGCAGACACGATTGTGGCACACGGGCGTGCCTAGTGGCTGTGGTGATAAGTCAGTATATATGCCCTGTTTTGGCACGGCCAGGACACATGGGTGTGTCTAGTTGCCGTGGGAGGCACACGGCCTGACTGCACGGGCGTGTGACCTCTGCAGTGTTCAAAAATTTTTAAATTTTCGAGAATTTCCGTATGTGTTCGGTTTAGTCCTGACCCTCCTCTAAAGCATGCTTAAGGTCTCGGTGACCTATCTAAGGGACACAGTGATTGCAATCGATGACTTGTTTTATGAAATGTCTGTAAACGTTTTCGATCTGTCCGGTAATACCTTTAACCCTAATCCGACGACGAATACGGGTTAGGGGTGTTACACGGCCGTGTGAGCCACACGGTCTGGCCACACGGGCGTGTGTCCCCTGTTTCTAAGAATATTTTTGACATTTTGCGAAAAATTCTTGAAGTCTCCGGTCGAGTCCCGATTTATTTCTAACGCCTATCTTGGGCTTCGAGGGCCCATATAAGGGACCATATGAGTGTTTTATGAATGAGTTATGATATATGTATTAAAGATTATGAAATGTTCGTAATTAATCCGTAAAGTTCGATAATGCTCCATAACCCTGTTCCGGCAACAGATATGGGTTAGGGGTGTTATAATAATTGACGGGGTCGACCGAAGCGCAAAATCAATATTTAAGTGACAATACTCTCATCTAGTTGGATCTAACAATTTTTCGCCTAATTCTTCCACAGAATTCTGGCAATTGTATGTTTGGGTTAAAAGTCAACCACTTTGTGATCTGTAATAAAAAAAAAGACCCTGTTCTCGGTGTCACGCACTTCACCATCGTAATAAACAATAACATTAATCTGTCCACTCATTTTCAATGAAATAACCTATTCCACATGTTCGAAACAAAAACATTATGCAGAAAAATAGTGTTGTAATTAAATATGAACAACAAAAATCGATCCTTACTTTATACAAATTGCGTGGTAACTCCAAATTATGCCTTATGTGCGAACTTCTCTTCTCCTGATCTTCTTACAATTTTCTTTGCTCATAAATGTCTTATGCCACTCAATGCTGAAATAGATTGCTTTTATAGACCTGGGGTGAGTAACAATTGTTTCAAAAAAAATTCCCGGGCCAGTGGGGAGTTGAAATTACTAGAGAGAAAACGCTTATCGTTGGACGTGTTTCAGTGCATTGTCAGAAAAAAGCACTGAAAGTGCGTCTAGCTAACTCCAGGCTTTTTTCCACTCGCCCATCAGATATCCCGAGATTCCTGGGATGTATTTTCTGAACCTATCTCAATGTTCGAAATAATGCAATGGAAAAAATAATGCACTGAACCTATCTGAATGTTCGAAAATAATGCATTGTAAATAATGATAAAAACTCAGTTGCATTCAAAAAAATTCAAAAAAATAATAATTATAAGCTAAGATTTAATCAAATCGAGTAGTTTGAGTTTCGATTATGAATCGAATTGAATTTTGCAATTCGAATATACGATTGGTGTAAATATGATGATTCTAAATATGAAATTAAATAATTGTTAACTTTACATCTCAACAAATTATAAAAATATATATAACTTAAAAAATATAAAAAAAAACCTACAAAACCCTAAACACTAAAATCCACAAAATTCTAACTGTACTTTAAAAAAACAAAACCTAATCCTTAAAAAAGGAACATAAGGAAAACGCTTCTTTTTCGTTATTTTAACCTAGTCTCGTAATTTTTTAAAAAAAATAGCCTAATCTGGTAATTTTAAAAAAAAATGGGCATTTCAAAGAAATTCAGTCCAGCCGTTGAGGTGAGAATTGTTTTGATATTTTTTGTTCTTGATATTTTTGCAAAATGTCTCTTAACTTTTGTCAGTTTTCTAATTTAACCTTAATTTGTTTTAGATTGTAAAACCATATGGGAATTTAGGAGTTTAATTACACGTTAATTTGAGTTGTGTGAGAACAAATTTAGAATCTCTTGTCTATACTTTGTTCATTTAAAATTTTTTAAAAAAATCCAGATATTTTAACTTGATTATCAAATATAACTATAACTAATAGATGGGTAAAGCGGAAGTTGTATCAACTGATTCATAAACATTTTGTGAGGTTGATGACATCTGTGGAACTTTAGAAGTAAACTCCGATATCATTTTACAGGAAAGGAAGAGGCAGAATCAATTTTCAAAGATGAGTTTCCTTGAACTCTGTTGTCTCTGTAATTTTTCCGACAATTACTTTCACCAAGTACAGAGGGAATATATAGGCACACTAGTTGACTATTTGGCGAATCGTAGTTAACACACTACTCATTGACTAAAATATTATATGACTTTTAGATAGACATTGAACTGAAATATCTAGAAACCCAACAAGCATGAATCTGGAACAATTCAAATTACAGTCTCCAACAGACACACCTTAGCTAGAGCTCCATTTGTTTGAACTTGTGTAATCCATATTAACCCTTCTACAACTCAATCTAATCTCTCCTTCCGTACCTGTTACTGGACTGATATTTCCCATTTTTAGCATGGAAACCACAAAGCTTTCAAAGAAAGCAATTTGATTGCTGCTGAACCTCTCCACAATTTCAATGGTATCAGCTCCACTAGTAGAAAACAGCTCTTGATCACTTTGGAGCAGTCCTTCTTGAGCTTGAAGGTTCGTGTAGTAGTTACTGTCGAATGTATTAGGTGTTGTAGGATCTAAATTAACCAAAACACTACCATTTCCGCCTTGAGGGCATACTTTGCGTAGCGTCTCTAAGTATGTTGCGTTCAATGTCGGGTCTGCTTTTCCGGTACCATTGAAATTATATAATCGTTCAATGACAATTGTACATTGAGCCCGTCCAAATGTGTGAGCACCTGAAAATATTTTTGCGTAAAATCCCTATTACATATCATACATATATCTTTTAACCATCAAATCCATTGTAAGACCTACCTGAAAGTGCAACCAGATCGGTACTGGTATTGAGCCCCACGGCTGCAAACTTGGACTTGAGAACATCAAGAGTTTCAAAGGGAGCTGGAATAGCTAAATTGGCCAGTGTTCGATTTGCTGTTGTGCTATCCCTTCTTCCCAATAGAACTAGCCATGAAGGACCTCCCGCCTGAAGTGATATTGTTCAATATGGAAGATAATTTTATGGTACTCTACCTATCTATGGTAAAAACAAGAAAAGTTTGAAGGAATTGGCTAAGATAAGTACCAGATTGACAGCCTCTTGAGCTGCAATAGCAAGAATATCAGCACAGGAAACGATGCCTGGACACTCAAATTCTAGTGCGATCTTCATGGCATCGACAACCTCAAATCCTCTTGCTGAGTTATTATTCGGCGCAGCTTCTTTCTCGCTTTCTATGGTAGCGCTGTTGTCTAATAAAATCGATGCATCACAGCCCTGTAAAAGAATTTGTTTCAGTCCTTATATTCAGAAAAGAAACAAATTGAAAGTAGATATGATGTTCACAACATTTACCAACTATAAAGCTATAACTAAGCTAAATACGTGAAATGGCTGAAATGGTAAACGGAAAGAAGAAAAAGAGATTTGGTAAAAGGAAAACAAACGTTTTGGTTATTACATTAACAAAGCAATCATGGAAGTGAAGCCTAAGAAGGCTGGCACCAATCCTAGGATCAGAGAGCAAAGCTTGTTCGATGATTCCTCGAATGATGCTAAATACCGTGGGGCATGTTTCATCATAAAATGATGGACTCAATGTGGTGGCTGGAAAGGATCCTGGAGGGAGCAAAAGGGCGAAGAAAAGGGTTGCTATTATACATCGGAGAGAAGGCATTTCCTCGGTCATTTCCCCTCTAGACCGCTAAATATTTGATTACGGGGGCCTGCTATTTGAGACTATTTAAAGGGCCAAATTAAGTTCCAATATACCTGATTCATGCAACAGGAGAAAATTAATTTCAAATGGTAAACTATATACAGTGAGCTATTCAATTATTAGCATGTTTCTGTTTTGATCATTAAACTATAAATTTTTAATTTTATCATTTAGATGTGCTTCTACTTAATTGGTATAATTTTATTCACTTAAACCCTTAATTTTAATTAAATTATATTACATTTGGAAATATTATTTTTCCACCATATTTTAGTATTTGAGTTAGCAATAAACTAATTTTAATCGGTAATTTTTAGCCATTTACATGACTTATTTTTGGAAAAGAGAATGAATTTTTTTACTTATTTTGAAGAGTTCTTTTTTTTTTACAACATTTTTTTACTTATCTTTGTAATTTCAAGTTTAAATTTATACTAAGTATATTTTATTTTATGTCTAACTATCGGAATGCATCTGTATTAAATAAAAGTTTGTCATGTCATGTTGCTATTTGATTCTCTACATAAGCATAAAATATTAAAAACATGTAAAAACTAAAGTCCGTTGAAAAAATAAATCAAAAGAAAATTAATATTTTCAATGATTTAATTTTTTTACACATGTCTGATAATCCAAAATAAAAAAAGTCCAATAAAAATCCTTCTACAAAAACTTATCAATTAATGAAAATATTTTTAATTAATTCTATTTTATTTTATTTTGTTTATTTTAATATTATATTATCATATAAAAATTTTACATTTAAAAATATAATTTGTGGTTAGAATAAGGTGAAATATTTAAAAATTAAGGATAAAATGTAAAATATAGTTTTTTATAAATGATTTAATTATATTCTATAATTAATTTTAAGTAATATACTAAATAAATTTTATAACATAAATTTTCAACACATATTTTTCTCAATTTATCAAACAACAATATAACTCCTAATTCAATTAAAATTAAATATTTAAATGGATAAAATTCATATATTATGAGTTTATTTGATTATAGAATAAGCAAGATGATTTGCTTAAACACTGTGTGGTAGTTTGATAGCTTGAAAACCTTCACCATAATTCGTCTCCGATTCCATCATTTCTAAATAACTAATCTTTCTTCACATTTCTTTTTCTCTTATCTCAACGTCTTTGTTTCTATTCAAGTTCATCTAGACCCATAATTTTGAACAATAGATCCATCTTTGTTGTCTCTAGCTTTCAAGTTCAGCCAGACCTATGGCTAGCTTTACAGTCGAGATTTCAGATTTCTCTTTATTTTCATGGTTTGATTTGCAAAACCCTATAAGAAGTAGCCATAATGGCTTAAAGGCTTTCCAAAAGAGTCCATTTACTTTGAAAGACGGTAATATTTGGTTTTTGGTAACTTAGCTCGTCGGTGGGAATATTGCAGTCCTTATCTTATAGGGAAAGTGATGCTCAGATAGAAAATGGGCTCCATGGTTCTAAGAATGTAAAAGTTTTCCTTCTTCGTTTCAAACATCTTAGCTTTTCAGCAATGGTGACAATCAGGTAAAAGGCTAATCCTCACAGAATCCAAAAACGATGTTAATCATTTCTTAGAGATTGCCTAGTTAATTTGATGATTTGAGTTACACGTTACTTACTATATACGGTAATGTTATTCTTTTCCGTCATTTTTAGTTTTTGGTTTTACTATCAACTTTTGACTTTTGAAAACATATATTCACCAAATATTTAAGTTGTGATTCTGAAAGTATTTTTAAATGTGGAACAGTACAGATGCTGTTTTCTTTTTTATTTGCTCCAAAATGGTAGTTTATTAATATGTAAATTTTTAGAATTAAAAGGAAAAAGAAAAGCATAAAAGCTCCATTTTATAGCAAAAAAAAAAAAAAAATCATCCATAAAAAAATGGTATCTATGTCTTAACTGAAAGTCAATCATACCAAGAAAAACGCATAACTTGAACCTATCACTCTGAAAGAAACGCCCCCCAAAAACAAGTCTCGACCACAAGTCCTATCATTACCTTCCTTGCTTGTAATTTTTTTTTTTTAAATTTTATCTTTTTCATTGTATATATAAATTTTTTGGTTACCTAACAGTTGGAGACCATAGTGACCTAATACATTTTAGATGACATGAGGTATTATCCAACATATCACACAACATTCCTCGTGTGCTATTACAATTTCGAAACTAAATGATGATAAATTATAATTTTGATAATTTAACTTCTTGAGAAGTTTTATCTAAGTTATTAAACTTTTAAAATTTATATTTTACTCACTAAATTTTATGTTCACAAACTCGGGAAAAGTTAGGTTAAAAAGACGAAGGAAAGAAGCCAGCCTTAGGAGCTGAAATCCCCTGCATAGGTCATAGGGAGGCAAAGGTCCAATAACTGGAGTCACCTCACAAGCCCATAATAGGGGCGTGACGCTTGACGCCAAAGGTGCCTTAAATTCCCTTATAGAAGCAAGCACCATTGCTATTTTTATTTATCCATAAGTCACCAAATCACTGGGTTTCTAAGATAAGTCTCTTTATCTATGTGTGTGTGAAAATTTTCGCCAGTTTGGTCACCTAGACGACTTGACGGGGCACAATAACCTCGTACCTCTTCTCTCAAGTCGCTTCAAGAGGAGCTTGAGGAGTTTAAGCTATCCAATAGATCTATAAGTCACATCCTAGCCTTAGATAAACACCTCAAGCCCCAAGGCTCCTTGTTGTGTATTCTTGAAAACCAGTACTTCATATTTAAGGGGAGTTCAAGTAGTTAAGGAAAACTGTAAGCTTCCAAAGTAACTTCGAGTGTAGGCTCCTCAAGCCCTCAGGGCTCTTCATCACCAACCCCTAGGACCAAGTCCCTTAAGTCTTTAAGATTAGTTGGGATCTAGTGCCCTTAGCGCAGTGGTTATGTCTATGTACTTATAATTTTTCATACAAATTGGTTTAATAAAATTTCATTGTTATTTTTAATATATTTTGTGTATTGTCTTCAACGGTTTTTGCATGCAAAGCAAAATGAAAGCAAATATTAACTCGTTGATTATCTAACGTTTAACTAATACTAAGTTGCAATATGTGATTGGCTCGTAATGCGAGAAGACAACTTGTATTAATATATAATCTAAACAAGTCTTTAGTCTAATCGAAAGTGAGCAAATTGATTAAAAGGCTAATATGTCGTCTATCAAGTCCAGAGGGGAAGATACCTTGTCTTGGGTATTGGAGTCGATGACTTCCAGAAGATAGAGATATAGATAAGACTTTCTGGTCTTGCAGTACTTTAGAGATGACCTAAGTAGAATAAATCCAAGATTCATTTATGGATTTATTTACTTTTGACTTTCATAGTGTGACTTACCTCAACTCTGAGTAAATGATGGATTATGTGTACGTGACTCATATGCTTTGATGTATTGATAGCCTGGGTTCAATTGGTAATAGAGCCGAAAGCTAGTACATTGGGTATACAACTTTTGCATGACATAACTTTACCTACAATAGTGAAATTCATAGCCCAATAAAAGGTAAATGATATCCTCTCATTGGCATTACATGGTAGATGAAAAGTAATGTAACACCCCTTATCCGTGTCCGACGCTGGAACCGGATACGAGGCATTACCATGCTTGACCTTGCTTGTACATGCAATTACGGGCTATAAAATTTCATTCCAACTTAAAACTTTTCTCTCTTAACCATAGCACACATATCCTGGGCCTACGAGGCCTTAAACATTCATCCGGAAGGTTTCGGAGTTCAACCAGAAACTTTTGCACTCTTTAAATTTTTTTGCTTAAACAGAGGTCATACGCCCGTGTGACTTGGGACACGCCCATGTGGGCAGGCCGTGTGGTCACACACGCCCATGTCCCTAGCCCGTGTAGAATTTATTTTTATTTCGAACCTACAGGGGTTTTCACACGACCGGACACACGCCCGTGTCAATGGCCCGTGTCCTTCACATGGCCTAGACACGCCCGTGTCCTCACCCGTGTGTGAAAACTAGGGGCATTCTGTTTATGACGTCAGCAACCCCTTAAGGAGCATACGACCTAAGCACACGCCCGTGTGCTGGCCCGTGTGACGAATCGAATCCTCGCAAATAAATGCTGGGGACACACGGCCTACTAACACACCCATGGGGCTGGCCGTGTGTGACACACGGCTTAGACACACGCCCGTGTGTCTAACCCGTGTGGACAGTTTAAGGCTATTTTCCAAGCCTTCTTACCACCCTGAAACATAAACTCATTCATTTCATCACAAGAAGCACATAACATAGCAATACCAACCTCTTAAGAATCCTTAAATTATCATTCATTCCACCCGTATTTTACTCAATTACTTGCATGAACATTCATTTCATTTAACTTAACACTTTATAACATAAACTTAATAATATTGGCCAATTCACATTGGCCCCTTCTACAAAATGAATGTGAAACATTAATAGCCAACCCTTTGGCCTTCAAACATGACATGACACAAAACGATCAAGTTCCTATACATGCCATACTCAAAATGAATTAACTTTACTATACCAAAAGAACGGTTGATAGTGTGATCCGAGGTCTGACGTTCTGTGATTCCCGAGTTAACTTGGCGAAACTACAAGGAAAATGGGAAAGAGAGGGGTAAGCATATAGCTTAGTAAGTTTGCATGAAATTTATATAGCAACATAAATACTCAAAATAAACTCATCAATCTCATGATACATGAACAACATAAGCATCAAGTGCTCAAGCATACTTACTCATACTTACTCTTACCCTTCTCATTTTACAATATGATTTCATACTTTGTATTTTACTCATGGTACCTGTATCACTTAGTCACATGACTTAGCACATTTGCTATCATGAACATAAACTCATATCTTCATCATTCTTATCATAGGTGATACCCAAGGTCATCCATAAACGAATTTAACTCTATACCATCTTACATACTTAGCTCTTTTGCCCACGAATTAACCAAATTATCGTAGGATACTCGAACTCATCGTTCATAAAATTTGATGCCAACGCCATATCCCAGTTATGGTCTTACATGGGATCACCCCTTGATGCCGATGCCATATCCCGGATATGGTCTTACACGGGATCTTATAACTCATTGTCGATGCCATGTCCCAGACATGGTCTTATATGGGATCGTACATGAATGTCGGTGCCATGTCCCAGACATGGTCTTATACGAAATCTTCCTTTGGTGCCGAGGCCATATCCCAAACATGGTCTTACACAGGACCTTCTTTATTCAATGCTAATACATGGGTAACCTCATTGTTCCGAATCTTTATCCGGAATTTCACATACTTATTTTCAACGTTTTCTCATCGAGGCTTCATCACTCGATTTTCATAACAATAATATACATTGTCATAATATTAAGTAGTTTCAAATATCGAACATTATGAAACTCTAACTTCATACAAACTTACCTTAATTCTCAAAATATGTATCAATGCTCGATTTAGTCCTCGATTTTATTCTTGCCTCGGTTTCGATCCGGGCTTCGTGTTTCTTGATCTATAATAACAATTTCACTTGTTAAATACACACATTGATTAAATCGACTCGTAATTCATATTTTGGTAAAATTACAATTTTGCCCCCAAACTTTTACATAATTACATTTTTGCCCCTAGGCTCGTAAAATTATTTTCATTCAACTTTCTTGCATTTCAAGCCTAGCCGAATCATATTCTCAGCTATAAAAACATTCAATTTCCACTATTTCACTCATGTATGACCATTTCTACAACTTTTACAATTTGGTCCTTTTATGCATTTTTCATGAAAATCACTTAGAAAAAGATGTTTATCATATATCAAACTTTCATATTCTTCTATAAAACATCAAAATACATGCATTTCATATATGGGTTAATTTTTGAACATAAACCCTAGCTCAAAATATAGCTAGAAATAGTTAAATCGAGCTACGAGGGTCTCAAAAATACGAAGAACATTAAAAACGGGGCTAGGGTGCACTTACTATCAAGCTTGGAAGTTGAAGAAACCCTAGCTATGTCTTCCTTGTGATTTTCGGCCAAGAGGGAGGAAGATGGAGATCATTTTTTACTTCTTTTTCCCTTTTTAATCTTTTATTTACCAAATGACAAAAATGCCCTTAATGGTCCTTTCTTAAGATTTTTCCTTCCCATGTCCATTTTTGTCCATCTTAACATATAATGGTTTAATAGCTAAATAAGGACCTCTAGTAATCTTTATAATTCTATTTCATACTTAAATCTTCTAGAATCTCATATTAAATCTTCTAGAATCTCATATTTTCCAATCCTTGCAATTTAGTCCTAATGGACAATTTATTCACTAATTAATAAAATTCCTTCATGAAATTTTCACACAATCATGCAAATACCTCTTAAGCCTTATGAAATCATTTAAACACATATTTTTACTTTGGATTTGTGGTCTCGCACCACTATTCCGACTAGGCCCTAAATCGGGCTATTACAAGTAACGTGGCCACGGATCATTTGTCTTAAGATGAAAGATTTAATTACTATTTGTTAGTAATTGACTTTTCATGAAGGAAGATGTAATAGTTACCATGAGATAAAATAGAATCATATCAGGAGAACGAATTTATCCTAAAAAGATTAAGGATGCCCTATGATGGTAACACACATATGATAAGGTCATTGGACAAGCACGTGATAAGTTGCTTTCTTAATGGTATATAATAAGGAGAGATTAGTCATGATATTTTAGTGGAGTGACAATCCATAACTAAATAATGTTGTAATTAATAGACAAAGAGTCGAAACTTAATTACAAATTATTTAAGCCCTAATTATATATGTCCAATCGGTTCTTCTGCTAGCTCGGTATAACCTTGATGGCTTGCATTAATATATGATTTGGAAAAATGTTAAATGATGAACAAGAGAAATAGATCACTATCCGCAGTGAATGTATTTTCTTACTATTAATAAGAGGTGACTCAAGAATTAATTAATTTATTCATATTATTAAATAATTGAAGTTCGAAGTGGAAATTGAATTAATTAAGTCATCATAGTTAAGAACAAGTTAATAAAATTAATTTACTCATAGATTCTAGTACGGTAAAATCGTCATGACTTTAACGAAATAAATAATAGTTTTGTGCACAAGAAATACTTATTGGGATGGGAAAAAAATATATGAGTTGGTTTAAAGACCAGATAACACATATAATTGACTTGATAAATAATGAAGCTCAACTAGGCCTGATTTAATAGGAAGGGCAACAAACCTTCGTCTCAGAGAAGATGTACCATTTGCTATCGCCCCTCACATGCTCCTCTAGTAGGAGTCAAATTTTCCTATTAAAATATATTATTCGATTAAATCTTTTTCTACTTAAACTCTTGTTATTTTCTCTATAAATAGAGACTAATGGCTAGGTCAAAATACAAACTTCTCTACACCAATATTTTACCAAAATATAATCAAGTTATTTTCGATATAAATTTTATCTTTTGACAGAGTTCGTCTTCGGTTTCTAACTATTATAAGTTTACTAAAGTTTTCATTGATTTGTGAATAGAGCCTACACTTTAGCAAATCGAGGTTGAGTATAGAGAAGAAGATCGTGAGATTGAAAGACAGGAATGATAAAGTCTTCCATAGCGAAAAACACATGTATAATCTCGATAAAAGAGTTTATTACTATAAATGTCACAATCGGTCGATTTATATAAAAAAATTAAACTTTTGTTGTCCCTTAAAACACATTTCAAACTGATTTTTCCAGCAATTGGTGTCAAAATAAGATTGTGTTCTATTTATAGTGTAAATTGGCTTATTGGATTTCTAAAACTTTCTATTTGTTTAATTAAATTTTGGTAAGATGTGACATTATTTTCATATAAGCATGTTTTGGGTTGCATGTATGATTGTATGGATATTTTAATTTTATAAATTTTCTTAAAGTGATTTTGCCAAAAATTGTGGTTCGTAGATTTAAATTTTTTGTATTTTAGGTTAATTTTTGGGTTTTGTAATTAGATTGTGAACTATCATCTCCGCAAGTTTATTTTATTTTAAATTTATTTTTTATAAAATTAGAAAAAAATGCTGTGAGCCAAAAATAGGCTAGGAATTTTGTAATCGGAAGTTTTTCAGTGAAACCTGGGAAAGTGTAGTGGACACATAACCTAAGATGGTCGAAACAAACAAATGAACGAAATCAAGAAAGCTACGCAGGAGGTCGAGGCGTCGTGCCCCAACCGAATGCATGACTGACCTGTCATCAATCGTAGTAGTAGTTTAAGTACATTACGACACTTAACGTACTTGTTTTCTTGGCATTTTATAATTAATTATTGCATTTTCAGTATTAGTAGGTTATGAACTAAATATTAATAAAATAAGTATTTTTACGCATTTTCTGCTATTTGAATGACCCGTAAAGTCGATTCTGAGCCTCGTGAGTGACTATTGGGATATTTAAATATGTAGGATGTCAGTTCAGGTCCAATAATACATGGGATGATGATTGGGTCGCGAGATAAGGAGCCCGATAGAATAACGATACTGCCAAGGCCGGGAAAGCAGTCGACGTCATGACGAGGAGTTTCCTCTCGTCATGACAACATGATGGAAATAGGAAGGCATTCACGGTGGCGATGTCGTGACGAGGAGTCTTCCCACATCACGACGACGTGACGATGGCATACCAAAATATGGTTGATTCCTTGGATGACATTTTTGGGATATTTCCTTATTTGGACCCTAGATTTATCAGAATATTGTATTAATTGGTATCTAAGTTTATCTAGGGTTGAGTGGTCACCAAGTAGCTCATTGCCAATATAAGCAACCTTAGGGTCACCGGAATTGGTGTGCAGACTTAGACAGTTTTTATAATATCCATTAGCCTATTAGGAAGATATGGAGTATTTCAAACAGCCAAACAGTTCGCCCAACGGACTGAGGCATTACTAACAGAATCAAAACCTTTGACTTATTTCAAAGTTTGAGAAAAGCAGTTATAACGATTTCCTTTTACGTTAAAACCGTTATTCCTTTCTCACTTGGTATTACACCTTTAAAAAGAAAACTAAAAATCAAGGGAATTTGGAGATCATAAATATAAACAAGGTCAATTACACTTTATAAGATAAAAAATTACATTTGTGAAGTAAAAACAAAAGTTAAACACAAAATGTGTGTATACGCCCTTTGCCGAACAACCATGCATGAAAAATATAAACAAGTTGCTCACTTGTAGGTGTAACTCTGGCACAATGTAACACCCCTTACCCGCGTTCAACGCTGGAACCAGATACGAGGCATTACCGGACTTAACTTGCTTAAACATACAACATCGGGCCATAAAATTTCGTTTCAACTTAAAAAATTTTCATTCATATTCATAACGTCCTTATTATGGGCCTACGATACCCTAAACATATAATCAGAATGGTTCAGAACCAAACCAGAAACTTTTACGCACTTAAAATTTTTTTGCTTCAAACAGGGTTACACGCCCGTGTGAAATGGAACACGCCCGTGTGGGCAAGCCGTGTGGTCACACACGCCCATGTTCCTAACCAGTGTGGATTTTATTTTCATTTTGAACCTACAAGGGTTTTCACACGGCCTGGCACATGCCCATGTCTATAGTCCGTGTCCCTCACACGGCCTAGACACGCCCGTGTCTGCACCCGTGTGTGAAAACCTTGGTATTCTGTTTATGACGTCAGCAAACACTTAAGGGGCACACGGCCTAGTCACACGCCCGTGTGCTGGCCCGTGTGACGAATTGAAATTTCGAAAATTTTGATGCAGGGGACAAACGGCCTAACAACACACCCATGGGGCTGGCCGTGTGTCACACACGGCCTAGACACACGCCCGTCTGTCTATCCGTGTGAACAATTAGAAGGCTATTTACCAAGCCTATTGCCACCCTGAAACAGACACACTTATACCACCACAAGCAACACATAACATAGCAAGAATACACTATGAAAAATCTCTAATTCATCATGCATACACTTCACATTTTACTCGATCAATAGCATGAACTTGTACTTCATGAATATCATCATCATTGGATATATATATATAAAACTTAATAAGTATTGGCCAATTCCCAATAGCCATTTACAAAATGAATAAGTGGCAAATATAACCAACACTTTGGCTAACAAATATGACATAACAAAATGACCAAGTTCCTATACATGCCATACCCAAAATAAATCAACTTTACTATACCAAAAGAATAGCTGATAGTGTGATCCGAGCTCCGACGTTCTACGATCCCCGAGTTAGCTTGGTGATACTACAAGGAAAAGGGAAAAGAGAGGGGTAAGCATACAACTTAGTAAGTTTGCATGAAATAAATAGTAACATTAAGAATTATAATAGCATCCATTTATCTCATCGAATGATACTCAAATTCTCAAATACATCAACATAACTTACTCATGTATACTCTTACCAAATTACATATCACATATTACATGCATTTCTCGTAAATTACTCATGGGTACCTGTATCACTTCATCACAGAACTTTAGTACTTTTATACTTTTTAAACATAGACTTAGCTCCTTGTCATCTTTACATAAACTTAACTCTTTTCCCGTTGAACTACTCGGAATATCGAAGGATACTCAATCTCATCATACATGTATCACGATGCCAATGCCATTGTAACACCCCTTACCTGTATTCAACGCCGGAACCGGGCACGAGGCGTTACCGTAATAAAACCCTCAAGATCGCCACTTAGGCATAAAATGACCACTCTCTTTGGCCATCACAACAACCTCAATCCCGACCTACGAGGCCTCTCTTAAACACACGAGGGCTCTCGAGAACATATCGAAAACTCTTACGATCTTAAAATTTTTCCATATATACAGGGCTCACACGCCCGTGTAAGATTTGGCCGCCCGTGGATGTCACACACGCCCATGGTCACTACCCGTGCATGAAAACGCAAGCATTCTACCAATGCCCCACGGTTAGGGCACACGCCCGTGCCTTCCACCCATAGTGCACACTGACTACCTTAACACGACCTAGAGTTTAGACATACGCCCGTGTTGCTAGCCCGTGGCCAACACTGGTTAATCCCACACGCCCTAGACATACGCCCGTGTGGCTAGTCCGTGGCCTATTCTGATTTAAAATACTAACATGCAGGGGACACATGGCTGAGTCACATGCCCATGGGCTGGCCGTGTGTTACACATGGCCTAGACACACGCCCGTGTGTCTATCCACATGGACAAGAACAAAGCTATTTGCCAAGTTCTTTTCACCCTTCTAGCATACACAATCCTGCACTCATTCAACACATCCATAATCAACTCACAATCTTACAATCTCACTTGGATAACTACATCTTTTCATATAATAAAGTAGCCAACAACTATGGCATTATACAAAATAGATTATCCATTTAAAGGCCAACTCATCATAGCCATATACAACAAAATTCACTAACTTGTCTAGCCCATATACATGCCATATACAAAACATTGAGTCTAATGTACCAGAGTGTGCTGATAGTGTGGGCGATCTTCCAATTGATCCTCGTATCTCGATTCAACACTTTACTCTATAAGACAAGGGAAAAGAAAGGGAGTAAGCTTTGAGCTTAGTAAGTTTACACATAAACAATTAAGCAACATAGTATAAGCTAAACAACAATTAGCATTATACTAACATAAAATGTACAACTATGCTTACTCTTTTTATCCCTTACCACATTTATTCCAACACATCATGAGTCATTTACTCATAACCATTGACATGCACCCCTGCATTCAATATCACATTTACACAATATACAACACATCATTATTTCTCGATAATACATCCACACAGCTAATCCACACAGCTAATTCACACAACTAATCCACACAGCTAATCCACACAGCTAATGTCTCGGTGGTTTCGCACTTAGCCCACCACAATCAATTGATAAGGTAGTATCGCACTTAGCTTACCAACAAGGTATTCAGAGTGGTTTCGCACATAGCCCACTAGATAATATACCTAACGATAGCATCGCACATAGCCAGCTCATCGTCAATATGCATTAGGATGGTATCGCATTTAGCCCACCATTTAGCATTATCACAACATATTCACAAATCTACTTATATAATCATTCATCCATCCATTTCACTTGAACCACATAGGTTCTCAATCATTCTCAACCATGCTATACACTATCTAGCATTAACAAATTGTAAGTATGAATGCATTGTTTATGCATAGACTTACCTCGATACTTAAAAGTATAGAAACATGCAATTTAGTCCACCACTTTGCTTTTGCCTTGGTTTCGATCCGGGCTTCGTCTTTCTTGATCTATAATGAATAAATCAGCTTATTCAATACACACATTGACCAAATTGACCCACATCTCATACTTTGGCAAATTACTCTTTTGCCTCTAATCTTTCTCATAATTACACAATTGCCCCCAAGGCTCGTAAAGTGATTTTTATTCAACTTTCTAGCCTTTCATGCTTAGCCGAACCACTTACTCAACTAAAGCAATCATCAATTCTCACTACATCACACATGTATGACCAAACTTAAGACTTTTACAAACTAGCCCCTACATGCATTTTCTATGGAAACTCATTTAGCAAAAGATGTTTCTACTACATCAGGCTTTCATAATCTTCCATAAAACATCAAAATACATGCATGTCATACATGGCCACATTTTTGAACATCCATCATAGCTCATCAAATAGCTAAAAATAGCTTACTCATGCTACAAGGACTTCAAAAATACAAAGAATATCAAAAACGAGGCTAGATGCACTTACTAGCAAGCTTGAAAAATTTGAAGAACCCTAACAATGGCTCTTGAAAATTTTGGCAGCCTTGGAGAAGAAGATGAATGAATATTGTCATCTTTTCTCCTATTTTAATCACTTAATTGATAAATGACCAAAATGCCCTTTTTGATAAACTTTCTATTTTAACTCATCCATGCCCAATTTTGTCCAAATATTAGAAATTGGAAAAATTGCTATTTAAGGACCTCTAATTAATATTCTAAAGCTATTTCACACAAATAGCTTCTAGAATCTCACATTTTGCAACTTTTGCAATTTAGTCCTTTTGGACAATTCAACCGTAATTTCACAAAATTGCTTCATGAAACTTTCACACTAGCATGCATACATAGCATAAACCTCAAAAACTCATTCATATACCTTGGATTTGTGGTCTCGCACCACTATTCCGACTAGGCCCTAAATCGGGATGTTACAACTCTCCCCCCTTTAGAGATTTTCGCCCCCGAAAATCTTACCAGTAAAGAGGTTTGGATGCTGCTCTCTCATAGCTTCTTTCGTTTCCCACGTAGCCTCTTCCACACCGTGTTTCTGCCATAACACTTTCACTAGTGCTATGCTCTTATTTCTCAACTGTTTCACTTCTCGAGCCAAGATCTTAATCGGCTCTTCATCATAAGACATATCCGGTCTTATCTCAATTTCCATCGAAGGAATCATATGTGAAGGATTGGAGCGATACCGTCGCAACATCGACACATGGAACACATTATGAATCTTTTCCAACTCTACCGCAAAGCCAAGCCAGGGTATGCTCTTGGCCCAACTCTATCTCTGTAATCTCATACGGCCCTATGAATCTTGGACTCAATTTTCCTTTTCGTCCAAATCTCATAATCTTCTTCCATGGGGACACTTTCAAAAATACTTTGTCGCCCACTTCAAACTCAATTTCTTTTCTTTTCAGATCCGCGTACGACTTCTGTCGGTCCGAAGCAACTTTTAGACTATTACGGATTATTTTCACTTTCTCCTCGGTCTCATTTACTAGATCGACCCCATGGATCCGCTTCTCACTAAGCTCGGTCCAATACAAAGGAGTCCGGCACTTACGACCATACAAGGCCTCATACGGAGCCATCCGTATACTTGACTGATAACTGTTGTTGTAAGCAAATTCGACTAAAGGTAGATATCTCTCCCAACTACCCTCGAATTCTAACACACAGCATCGAAGCATATCCTCGAGAACTTGAATCACTCTTTCAGACTGACCATCGGTTTGCGGATGAAACGCAGTACTAAAATTCAACTTTGTTCCCAAAGCCTCTTGCAACCTCTTCCAAAACCTCGAAGTGAACCTCGGATCCCTATCCGATATTATAGACACAGTACACCATGTAACCTCACTATCTCGCAACATACAACTCAACTAACTTATCCAAAGAATAATCAACACGTCTTTGGAATAAAGTGAGCCGACTTCGTTAGTCTATCCACACGGAACCCACGCAAAGCATCTCTCTTTTCTGAGTCATCGGCAACCCCGTCACAAAATCCATGGTAACCCGATCCCACTTCCATTCGGTTACCATCATCGGGTTAAAAGCAATCCGAAGGCACTTGATGCTTAACTTTCACTTGTTGACAAATCGGACACTTTGTCACGAACTCGAAATATCTCTTTTCATACCCGCCACCAATAAGACTTCTTCAAGTCATTATACATTTTCGTCTTGCCGGATGTCTTGACAAACATCCACTTTGTGGGCCTCATGCAAAACCTTTTGGATTAACTCCTCATCTCTAGGTACACAAATTACATCACGATGCAACAAACAACCATTCGAGCCCACTCGAAAATCGAATCACTTTCGACTCACGCTTATCTCTCATAGGTGACATCTCATCTGTTATTTCTCTGAGCTTCACATATCATTGAACAAATAGTGGCTTAGCTCTCAACTCTGCCAGAATAGCACCATCATCAGACAATGCCAAACTCGTCCTCATAACTCTTAGAGCATACAAGGATTTCCTACTCAGGGCATCCGCAACCACATTCGCTTTTCCCTGGTGGAAATCAATGACTAACTCATAGTCTTTCAACAACTCAAGCCACCGTCTCTGTCACAAATTCAGATCCTTCTGATCCATCAAATATCTCAAACTCTTGTGATCCATAAAGATTCGGCACTTCTCACCATATAAGTAATGTCGCCAAATCTTTAACGCAAAAACAATCGCAGCCAACTCTAAATCATGAGTCAGATAATTCTTCTCGTGCGGTTTCAACTGTTTCGAGGTGTAAGCGACTACCTTACCCTCTTGCATCAGCACACAACCGAGACCATTAAACGACGTGTCACTGTAAATTACAAACTCTTTTCCCAATTCTGGTTGAACCAAAACCGGCGCCTCAGTCAATAATGTCTTCAGTCTCTCGAAACTCTGTTGACATGTCCCAGTCCATTCAAACTTGACATCTTTGTGCAATAGTTTCGTCATCGGGGTAGCAATCACAGGGAACCCTTTTACGAAACGTCTGTAATATCCTGCTAATCCCAAGAAGCTTCTAACTTCTAATACGTTCCTTGGTGGTTTCCAATCTACAACAGCCGATATCTTACTCAGGTCAACTCTAACACCATCACCCGACACAATGTGTCCTAGGAATCCGACCTCTCGGAGCCAAAACTCACTCATGCTAAACTTAGCATACAACTGCTTATCTCTTAAAGTCTGCAAGACAATTCTCAAATGTTCTTCATGATCGTTCTCATCTCGAGAATAGATCAATATGTCGTCAATGAAGACAACTACAAACTTGTCCACATATGGTCTGAAAACACGGTTCATCAGATCCATAAAAATCGCCGGTGCATTCGTCAAACCAAACGGCATAACCAAAAACTCATAATGGCCATACCTTGTTCAAAATGCAGTTTTCAACACATCCTGCTCTTTCACTCTCCATCGATAATAACTGGACCTCGTGTCTATCTTGGAGAACACTTGTAGCTCCTTGATTGATCAAAAGATCATCAATCCTTGGTAAAGGATACTTATTCTTAACCGTCACTTTGTTAAGCTGTCTATAGTCTATACACAACCTCATAGACCCATCTTTCTTCTTCACAAACAATACCGGAGCACCCCACGGTGAGTAGCTCGGTCTTGCAAAACCCTTATCTTTCAAATCTTGCAACTGAACCTTCAGTTCTTTCAACTCTAAAGGTGCAATCCTATACGGAGCAATCGAAGTAGATGCCATTCCTGGAACTAACTCAATCCCAAACTCAACCTCTCTCACTGGAGGTAATCCGGGTAACTCTTCCGGGAATACATCTGGATACTCACAAACCACTGGCACTGTTTCGAACTCTACTCCAATCTCTCGAGTATTCAACACAAAAGCAAGATAGGACTCACACCCTTTTCTCAAGCATTTATCAGCCACTAAGGAAGAAATCATCACTGGTAGACTATCTGATCCACCTGATTCAGCCCGAACCACATCTCCACTCTCACATTTCAAATCAATAAACTTACTAACACAGTTCACTAAGACACTATGGGTAGTCAACCAATCCATGCCTAGGATTAAATAACACTCATCAAACGGCAACAACATTAGGTTTGCTGGAAAGTAATGACTCTCAATCATCAAAGGACAATTCTTACACACCTTGTCCACTAACACATGCTTACCTAACGGGTTTGACACCTTAACCACAAAGTCCGTAGACTCAAAACTCATACTCAAACTAGATGCCAATCTCATGCAAATATAAGAATGAGTAGACCCTGGATCTATTAAAGCAATAACAAGGGTGTCAAAGAGAGAAAAAGTACCCGTTATCACATCAGGGGAGGATGCCTCTTCGCGAGCGCGAATGGCATACGTCCTCGCAGGTGCCTGACCCTCCGGTCTCACGGCAGAATCTCTAGATGCACCCCTACCACTATTCCCGCCTCTCGGGTTCCTCGGTGGTCTACCCCTTGCAGACACATCATTGGATCTCATCTCTTGCTTCTCTTCCTTATCATCCCTCTCGGGGCAGTCTCGGACAAAATGGTCGAGGGAACCACACTTATAATAGTTTCGACTGTTACCCCAACACTTTCCGGTGTGATATCTACCACAACTTGGACACTCCGGTTTACTCTTTGGATTGCCCACACTTTCCATTGAAGTAGCTTGGACTCTCAAACCCGAATGAGTATTGCCCAAGTCTCGATGCCAATAACCAACTGGTGTTGTCGTTCTAGGACTCACTTGTTTTGACCTTTTCGAGTGGGCTTGATACGACTTGCCCATCGGCCTCTTTCTAGCATCTCGGGCTTCACTCACAGCCCTTTTCTTTTCTGTACTCAACTCTTCGGCCTTACTTGCCCTTTCGACCAACACTACAAATTCTTTCAACTCCAAAATACCCACTAGGAGTTTGATGTCCTCATTCAGTCCGTCTTCAAACCTCTTACACAATATGGTCTCTGACGACACACATTCTTGAGCGTATTTGCTAAGCCTAACAAACTCACGCTCATAATCCGCTACTAAAATTCCTCCTTGCTTCAACTCAAGGAATTCCTTCCTTTTCCGATCAGTAAATCTCTGGCTTATATACTTCTTCCAGAACTCTTCCAAAAAGAAGTCCCACGTCACCCGCTCTCTCGGGACCACTGACGTCAATGTCTTCCACCAATGGTATGCCGAGTCCCTCAGCAAGGATATGACACACTTCAAGCTCTCTTCAGGTGTACAAGAGAGTTCATCGAATACTCTCATCGAGTTCTCTAACCAGAACTCTGCCCTCTCAGGGTCATCATCAACCTTAGCTCTAAACTCCTCAGCCCCGTGTTTTCTAATCTTATCTACCGGGGGTTTAGATATCCTAACTACATCAATACCTTGAGGAGCCACAGGAATTGGCTGAGGTATAGGAGGAGGAGGTGGAGAAGGTTGAGCATTAGGGTTCGCTCGAACATAATCCGAGTACCAATTGCTCATCATCTGGAGAAAGGCTTCCCGAGCCCCTTCCCCTTGACCCCTAGCCTCGGGTCCACTTTGAACAGGCACGGTTCCTTGCGCAGAAGCCGGCGCATTACTAGCTGCTTCATCAGTAGTCAATGGATCGGAATCCATATTCTATATAAAACAAGATTTAAAATCATCATAAGCCACCACACTATCATTGTACACTTATGTCATGTATAGCTAGACTCTTACACCCGCTACGGTAGTCCTAGAACCGACTAAACCATAGATCTGATACCACTAAATGTAACACCCCTTACCCGTATTCAACCCCGAAACCAGGCATGAGGCGTTATCGTAATAAAACCCTCAAGATCGCCACTTAGGCATAAAATGACCACTCTCTTTGGCCATCACAACAACCTTAATCCCGACCTACGAGGCTTCTTTTAAACACACGAGGGCTCTCGAGAACATATCGAAAACTCTTACGATCTTAAAATTTTTCCATCTATACAGGGCTCACACGCCCGTGTAAGATTTGGCACGCCCGTGGATGTCACACACGCCCATGGTCACTACCCGTGCATGAAAACTCAAGCATTCTGCCAATGCCCCACGGTTAGGGCACACGCCCGTGCCTTCCACCCGTGGTGCACACTGACTACCTTAACACGGCCTAGAGTCTAGACACACACCCGTGTGGCTAGCCCGTGGCCAACACTGATTAATCCCACACGCCCTAGACACACGCCGTGTGGCTGGTCCGTGGTCTATTCTCGATTTAAAATACTAACATGCAGGGACACACACGGTGAGTCACACGCCCGTGTGGGCTGCCTGTGTATCACACATGGCCTAGACACACGCCCGTGTGTCTATCCACATGGACAAGAACAAAGCTATTTGCCAAGTTCTTTTCACCCTTCTAGCATACACAATCATGCACTCATTCAACACATCCATAATCAACTCACAATCTTACAATCTCACTTGGATAACTACATCTTTTCATATAATAAAGTAGCCAACAACTATGGCATTATACAAAATAGATTATCCAATTAAAGGCCAACTCATCATAGCCATATACAACAAAATTCACTAACTTGTCTAGCCCATATACATGCCATATACAAAACATTGAGTCTAATGTACCAGAGTGTGCTGATAGTGTGGGCGATCTTCCAATTGATCCTCGTATCTCGATTCAACACTTTACTCTATAAGACAAGGGAAAAGAAAGGGAGTAAGCTTTGAGCTTAGTAAGTTTACACATAAACAATTAAGCAACATAGTATAAGCTAAACAACAATTAGCATTATACTAACATAAAATGTACAACTATGCTTACTCTTTTTATCCCTTACCACATTTATTCCAACACATCATGAGTCACTTACTCATAACCATTGACATGCACCCCTGCATTCAATATCACATTTACACAATATACAACACATCATTATTTCTCGACAATACATCCACACAGCTAATCCACATAGCTAATTCACACAGCTAATGTCTCGGTGGTTTCGCACTTAGCCCACCATAATCAATTGATAATGTAGTATCGCACTTAGCCTACCAACAAGGTATTCATAGTGGTTTCCCACATAGCCCACTAGATAATATACCTAACGATAGCATCGCACATAGCCAGCTCATCGTCAATATGCATTAGGATGGTATCGCACTTAGCCCACCATTTAGCATTATCACAACACATTCACAAATCTCCTTACTTAATCATTCATCCATCCATTTCACTTGAACCACATAGGTTCTCAATCATTCTCAAACATGCTATACACTATCTAGCATTAACAAATTGTAAGTATGAATGCATTGTTTATGCATAGACTTACCTCGATACTCAAAAGTATAGAAACGTGTAATTTAGTCCACTACTTTGCTTTTGCCTCGGTTTCGATCCGGGCTTCGTCTTTCTTGATCTATAATGAATAAATCAGCTTATTCAATACACACATTGACCAAATTGACCCACATCTCATGCTTTGGCAAAATTACTCTTTTGCCCTTAATCTTTCTCATAATTACACAATTGCCCCCAAGGCTCGTAAAGTGATTTTTATTCAACTTTCTAGCCTTTCATGCTTAGCCGAACCACTTACTCAACTAAAGCAATCATCAATTCTCACTACATCACACATGTATGACCAAACTTAAGACTTTCACAAACTAGTCCCTACATACATTTTCTATGGAAACTCATTTAGCAAAAGATGTTTCTACTACATCAAGCTTTCATAATCTTCCATAATACATCAAAATAGATGTATGTCATACATGGCACATTTTTGAACATCCATCATAGCTCATCAAATAGCTAAAAATAGCTTACTCATGCTACAAGGACTTCAAAAATACAAAAAATATAAAAAACGAGGCTAGATGCACTTACTAGCAAGCTTGAAAAATTTGAAGAACCCTAACAATGGCTCTTGAAAATTTCGGCAGCCTTGGAGAAGAAGATGAATGAATTTTGTCATCTTTTCTCCTATTTTAATCACTAAATTGATAAATGACCAAAATGCCCTTTTTGATAAACTTTCTATTTTAACTCATCCATGCCCAATTTTGTCCAAATATTAGAAATTGGAAAAATTGCTATTTAAGGGCCTCTAATTAATATTCTAAAGCTATTTCACACAAATAGCTTCTAGAATCTCACATTTTGCAACTTTTGCAATTTAGTCCTTTTGGACAATTCAACCACAATTTCATAAAATTGCTTCATGAAACTTTCACACTAGCATGCATACATAGCATAAACCTCAAAAACTCATTCATATACATTGGATTTGTGGTCTCGCACCACTATTCTGACTAGGCCCTAAATCAGGATGTTACAGCCATATCCCAGATATGGTCTTACATGGGATCACCTCTTGATGCCGATGCCATATCCCAAATATGGTCTTACACGAGATCTTATATCTCGATGTCGATGCCATATCCCAGATATGGTCTTATACGAGATCGTATATAGATGTCGATGCCATGTCCTTGACATGGTCTTACACGAGATCTTCCTTTGGTGCCGAGGCCATGTCCCAGACATGGTCTTATACGGGACCTTCCTTATTTGGTGCTGATGCCATGTCCCAGACATGGTCTTACACGGGACCTTCCTTATTCGGTGTCGATGCCATGTCCCAGACATGGTCTTACGCGGGACCTCCTTATCTCATGTTGTGACATTAGTATCCTTGCTATTCCGAATATTCAACCGGGACTTCAGACTTAACATGATCTCATTACAATCTCATTGAGGCATCATTAATCAACTTCAAGGAAATAATATACTTTCTTCATAAAATAAAGTAATTTAAAAACATAATAACATTAGGTAGCTTTAATTTCACACAAACTTACCTCGGTACTCAAAATGTGTGTAGATATTCAGTTTAGTTCACAACCTTGTTCTTGCCTCGGTTTCGGTCCGAGCTTTGTGTTTCTTGATCTATAATAGCAATCTCACTTGTTTAATACTCACATTGACTAAATTAACCCATGAATCATACTTTTGCAAAATTACAATTTTGCCCCTAAACTTTTACATAATTACACTTTTTCCCTTAGGCTCGTAAAATGATTTTTATTCAATTTATTTGCATTTTAAACCTAGCCGAATCATTTTCATAACTACAATAGCCCCCAATTTCCATTAATTCACTCATGTATGACCATTCTCATGACTTTTACAATTTGGTCCTTTTTATGCATTTTTCATGAAAATCACTTAGAAAAAGATGTTTATCATACATCAAACTTTCATATTCCTCCATAAATCATCAAAATACATGCATGTCATACATGGGTAAATTTTTGAACATAAACCCTAGCTCAAAATATAGCTAGAAATAGCTAAATTGAGCTACGAGGATCTCAAAAATACGAAGAACATTAAAAACGGGGCTAGAATACACTGACTATCAAGCTTAGAAGTTGAAGAAACCTTAGCTATGGTGCTCTTGTGATTTTCGACCAAGCTTAGAGAAGATGGACACCATTTTTGACTTATTTTTCCCTTTTTATTCATTAATTAACCAAATGAAAAAAATGCCCTTAAGGCCCCTTCCTTGAGATTTGTCCTTCCCATGTCTATTTTTCTAATTGCTAAATATGGACCTCTAGTAATTTTTATAATGTTATTTCATACTTAAATCTTTTAGAATCTCATATTTTCCACTTTTTGCAATTTAATCCCAATGGACAAATTGTTCACTAATTAATAAAATTTCTTCATGAAATTTTCACATAATCATGCAAGCATATCATAAGCCTCATAAAAATCATAAAACACATATTTCTACTTCAGACTTGTGGTCTCACAACCACTATTCTGACTAGGCCCTAAATCAGGCTGTTACACACAATCCCCCTTTACAGATGTTCTTTTACTACTCAATTATCTGAGAAAGAAAGGTAATGGAGTAAGTTCATATGAACTTAGTGAGTTCCCAATAGGCACAACATGATTATCAAGTTACCCTTAATCGAATCAAAGATAAAGATAATTTTTGAACTCCACCCTACAGTAACACTACACAAATTTGCCTGTACAGTTTACTGGCGCACACATCACAATTATAACACGCAAAATCCTTAGTGGACACATGCTAGTAACTCATGCATACTTCTCTCAATCATGCATGTTTATTTATGGCCCAACCTTGTGCCAGCCTCAAACCCATAATTCAAAAATTAGAATCGCATATCAGTCACAATCATATCATTATTCATATTCCTTGTCATATTGAACACGTGTTCTCCCGCAAGGTTGGGTCATGATCTTCCAGTCCGGTTTACAATAAAGTTGTCCTACTAAAGGCATCACAAATAAGCTTCTTTCCACATTTTCACATATTACAAATAGTTTGGTACTGGGATAACACACAAGGTGGGTATTAATCGTGACCATGGCCATGTACACACAACACTGACAACACATCGACATATTTTCAGCAAAGACAACTTACCTTACACAACTTCATATCATAGAGTTTCAAAACCCAAAGGAAGCAAAAACGAACTCCCCAGAACCTTCAGGATAGAATCTACTCTATTGGTCATTACCCTTGATCGCTTGGACCTTTTCTAGCTTATTGAGCTAAATAAGAAACAACCATAATTATCAAACCATTTATCTACTATAAATTGATCATGCATGTACTAGAGCAAAGACGTAAATTTCCTTGACAACATCCTAAAGGTTTCCCAGAAATTACTAGTCAGCTGGTACTTATCAATGGCGTTTGACAAGCTTTTGGAAATTTTCCTCATCTCTTCTAGAGAATATAAGTTAAAAGAAACTTCTTAAGTACGTAGGAGATAACACAGAGAGAAAAGCAAAAGTATAACATGCTGGTTATAGACACCCTTTTATAGCACAAACAACGGAAATAAGCTTAGTGGGAAGGCTTGAGACCCCACTATCGACCTTGAATTCAATGACTAAGCTTGCCTAATAAGATTTGAAATCTAAACCTTACCAAACGTAACTACTACCACTAATCAGAATGGTAAAACATTGTTTGTACACTTAAGCAACCAACTAAACAGGTCATTCGATTACCTAAACATATCGAGTTGTCATCTACAGTACTCTAGTTCAATTCCAACTAGGTCTAAACTAAAATCTAACAATGCCTACCGAGCTATTGTTTCCATATAAAGCAATCTTATCTGTAACAGCCTGATTTAAGGGCTAGTCAGAACAGTGGTTTCAAAACCACTAATCTGAGATCGGAGAAAATTATTTTTATGGTATTTTAGGAGTTATAGCATGATTATATAGGTGCATGAAAATTTTGGTGCTTTAATTCTAGCGATTGCATGCTTAATTGCAAAAAAGGACTAAATCGCATAAAGTGCGAAAGTTCTATTTTTACAAGGTAAAGGTGTTTAAAAGCCATAGAATATTAATTGGAGGCCCTTAATGTGCAATTATACCCTTAGATATAGGGTGGTCGGCCATAGGGGACAAGGAGTTGAAAATAAGTCAAAGTTGGTAGGAATTTGGTGGACTAAATTGATGTTTTATAATAAAATAAAGAAAGGAAAGATATCATCTTTTCTTCTCTTCTTCTCAACCAAAAATTAGCAGCAAAATAGGGGTTTGAGAGCTCAAAAATTTCAGCAAGCTTTTCTCCTTACAAGTAAGTGTTTTAATGATCATTTCTTGATAATATTTGTACTTTTGGAACACCTAAAGCTTAAGCTAGCTAAAGAGGGGACTATTTTGCAAAATGGTTGGAAGTTTAAGGTTTTGCCATGTGAGCATTTATGTTGTTTTCTGCATTTTTATGGAAGAAAATGAGTCTTAGTTGTTAGATAAACAACTTTTGTGAAAGATGTTTCCATGAAAACACCTAAGAGGACCTTTTTGTAAAGGTTATAAAATAGATGTTAAATGTGTGAAATAATGAGTATTGAGAGTTGCTATAAGAGTAATAAATGTTCATCTAGGCTTGTAAAATAATGAAATTTGATTAAAATCGATTTACGAGCCTAGGGGTAAAATAGTCATTTGTGAAAATATAGGGGCAAAATGGTACTTTTGCCAAAGTGTGACTATTGAAATGTGTTGATTAATGTGATAATTAAATGAGCTAATTTGTTACTATAGATCAAGAAGAACGAGGAATTAACCTTGATCAAGGAAAAGGCAAGGTATAGGATTAGATCGGCAATTTGGCCTATTTTGAAATCGAGGTAAGTTTGTGCGTAATAAATTTAACATCATGTTATTAAGTTTTAAAATGTTTGATGTTAGTGATGATGAATATTATTTCTATGAAATTTGAGTAATGATGTTGAATGAAAAAATGATGAGAATTGTGATGTTGAAGTCCCGGTTGGACTTTAATTAATGTGAGAACAATGTCATCAAGACTTGAAATGGGTAAGGTCCCGTATAAGACCATGTCTGGGACATGGCCTCGGCACCGAATTGAGATCCCGTACAATACCATATCTGGGATATGGCATCGACATCGAATATGAAAAATCGTATAAGACCATATCTGGGATATGGCATCGACATCGATATGAGATCCCGTATAAGATCATATCCAGGATATGGCAACGGTATCAAGATGTGACCCCACGTAAGACCATATCTGGGATGTGGCAATGGCGTTGTGTTTATGCGTATGATGATGATTGTGTACCCTCGAATAATTCAAGTGAGTCATTGATGTAAGCCAACCCGGGGCAACCAATGATTTGCAATTCGATGCTCTCACAATGCCCAAAGGTCCAATGACTCGAGCTCAGGTCAACAGATTACAAGATGCCGTGGAAGCCCTTGTGAGCCAAATATGGGCCAAAACTCAACCCAAGGGAAAGGCACCAGCTCGGGTCCAAGCCAAGAGTCAACCATGCACATTGGTGCAACCAAATTTGGGGAAGGCATTTAAGGAGGTTCATGCATCTAAGGTGCAATGTATGTGGATGATACATGGATCGACTGGTGCAATGCATGGTGGCTGCTATCTTTTGGATCTTCAAGGCACCTTTTTTGCCACCAAGGACCAGCAACTAAATGCTTTGTTGCTTGGTCGATTCTCTCCCCAAGGAGCTAATAATGGCGTTCAAACTAGCTGCCCATGCCAAGGGCTTTTCGGCTGACTTGTTCACATTATAAAGGCTTTTCAAACCCCCTTGTTCACACTTCAAGAGACTGCTCATGTGCTCATATTAATGCTGACATCTTTTCAGCTAAAGGTGGCAATTTAAGGAGCCAATTAAAAGCCTGGCCGAACCTAGACTTGTGCCATGAACCATGCAAAGGCTCCAAATACATTCAGCCTTCTAGAAGCCGTCCCAAGAGCTACCATTCAGTCAAAATCTTACAAAGGAACTTAATGGATTTTATTCTGGAATTTTCCAACTTATTCTAGTTGAATTTTACTTAGTTTTTAAGGCTTATGTGTGACCATTCGGCTAGCTAGAGATAGGACTATAAATAGCTGCTCATTTTCATTTGTAGAAAAACTTTTTCCAAATTTATATGAACTTTGTTCTAAGAGTGAGTTTTCTCCTCTCTTTATTCGTACAAGTTTTCGGTTTGACTTATCAAACGTGCTTGTGGCGTCAATCGAATTCTTTTTGAACTTATCACCGAATCGGTGTGGCATTCAACCCTTCAACAATTCTGCAATCCATCTTAAACCGAATAGAAACCGGGGTGACACTACGATATAGTGTTAAATCATTTCTAGTGTTTAAGCTCCCTTATCCATCCCCACCTATTATCCTACACTTAATCTATTTTCATTCATTCTTACTAAAATCGAGCCATTCGAAACCCCATCTTCCTTCCTTCTATCTTAGTCGAACTTAGCTATTCCACCTTCTAACTCGTTTCCATCATTTATCAACCTCTATTCCTAACTTAAACAATTTTGAAAGAAAATCTATCAAAATCTTCCGCATATTTAACCAAATTTTCTACTATTTTCCCGAAGACTCAACTCCTCGTAGACAATCGGGCAACCCCGTGAATGACTCAATCAACCCAGGCCGTCTCATATCATTTGGTATCAGAGCTTGCAAAATGAGGAGCTCCGACAAAGATCGAAGATGCCGGAAGTAGGTTCGTGAAGAATATGAAAAAGAAGAAGTTGTAATTAAAATTTTCTTGTATTTCAGCATTGTATTTGAAGTATTAAAAAAAAAGAATTACGAAAATTAAAAAAAAAACCTTGAAGTTTTGAAAGTTTTTACAAGTTCTTGATTATTGTCATTCTTCTCTACTATTCCCGATCCCCGAGATCCTTCTACCTTTTCTTCTACCCCCTAAAACGCCACACATACTTTAATTTTTATTTTCTTTGATTTCAGCCTACCCTATACACCCTAACGCTATCTTTTGCACCCATTTTGAAGCCGACCCTCTAAGCCGTAATAAGTCTGCTAGAAACGAACTACGAATTTATGAGAGTGAGACAAGCGTAAAAGGCACGAGTGGTGAGTGCATTAGAGCGAGTAAAAGCCTTAATACGAGTGAAACATGAGTAGAGTGCATTTATTTTCTTTGTGAGTGTACTTGTGAGTTTTGTAGTGAGGTTTTAATTTTTACATGTCCCGTAGTCCCGAAAGGAACATGACGAAATGGCAGCCCGTTCGAAATGTTCCCGATTTGAACTTACAAGCCTTGTTACGTAAAGTCGAGCGACTGTTTGATCGGAAGTTGGAACCAATCCAAGAAAGGCTCGATCAAGTGGAAGGACGAGCCCAACGAAGAAGAACTCCCATAAGCTCTCCGAGAAACTGAGGATGGCAACCTGACCAAGAAGATGATTTCTCCGAGCCAAGTGATCACGAAAGTGATGAAGGTTCAAATGCGAGTGTCCGAAGGAGAGGCCCACGCAACCGAGGCCAACGCGACCGAGAGATATTCGATGATGATTTGAAAAGTATCAAATTATCAATTCCTCCATTCCAAGGCTGATCGGATCTCGAGGCCTACCTCGAGTGGGAGAAAAAGATTGAACTCGTGTTTGAATGCCACAACTATTCAGAGGTAAAGAAAGTGAAGCTGGCGGCTATTGAGTTCTCCGACTATGCGATGATTTGGTGGGACCAACTTACAACTAGCCGAAGACGGAATGGCGAGCGTCCTATCCAAACATGGGTCGAGATGAAGGCTGTAATGCGTCGTCGATTCATTCCTTTGTATTACCATCGGGAGTTGTACCAAAAACTCCAAAATCTCACACAAGGGACGAGAAGTGTGGAAGATTACTATAAAGAAATGGGAGTGGCTATGATACGCGCGGATATGCAAGAAGACCGTGAGGCCACCATGGCGCGATTTCTGGCTGGATTGAATCGAGACATAGCCAATATCGTCGAATTACAATATTATGTGGAGATCGTCGATATGGTGCACATGGCGATCAAAGTTGAAAAACAACTCAAGAAGAAAGGAGTCGTACGAGGTTATTCCTTTTCGAGTACACCCAAATGGAACCAAGGCCCATGAAGTCCAACAAGTCTGTGGCCGAATCTAGTAAAGGTAAGGCCCCTAAAAATGTTCAATCTGTAACAGTCCGGTTTATACCCTAGTCGGAACAGTGGTTTTGGGGCCACAAATCTGAGTCAGGAAAATGATTTAATACTATTTTCTGTGCCTTTGATACGTGATTAAGTATGTGTTAAATTTCTGTGAATTAATTTGTTTAATTGGGTGTTTGATTTGATAAAAGGATTTAATTGTGAAAGATGCAAAATTTGCATGCTTTATGAAAAGATACCTATTTATCATGTCTTTATAAATGTGGAGGTTTTATGAGGCAAATAAGCCAATATTAAGGTTAGTGGATGATTAAATGACTTAATAACCTTATTGTTATTTTGTCTTATATGATAAATAAATGGGTAAAATGGGAAATGAATAATTAAGTTATGAAATAATTAAGTTATGGGTAAAAGGTCTCGTTGACCTATTCTAGGGACACTTTGATGTGATTTGTCTGATTATGTTATGAAATATCCGTAAAAGTTCCCGATTGTCCAGTAATGCCTTTTAACCCTATTCTGGCGATGGATACGGGTTAGGGGTGTTACATTTGGTTGGTATTGGAGCTATGGTTTAGTCGATTCTCGGGCTAACGTAGCGTGTAAGAGTCTAGCTATACATGCCATATATCTGAACTGTGATAGTGTGATGAATCCTGACGTGTAAAATGTGATTTTCGTATAGTAATGGATCCCGAAAGAGCCGTAGCTGACAATGTAGAAAGCAATGTGCCTGCTCCCGCTCAAGGGACAGCGCCCTCTGATTCGAGACCGGCTACGAGCGGTCAAGAGGGAGAAGCTAAACAAGCTTTCTTCCAAATGATGAGTGAATGGTTCACTCAATTTGTGAGAAATAATCTGACTATTTCACAACCTCCGCCCCCGTCTATTCCCCCTTAGAATTCAGTTGTGCCTCCGGTAATGGGTATAAATCTGTTGAATAAGCCTCCGGTAGATAAAATCCGTAAGTATGGGGCTGAAGAGTTTAGGGCCACCAGTGATGACGATGCTGAAAAAGTCGAGTTTTGGTTAGAAAACACTATCCGAGTATATGATGAGATGTCTTTGACTCCAGAAGAAAGTATTAAATGTGTTGTATCTCTGTTACGAGACGCGGCCTATCAATGGTGGAAAACTTTGATTTCTGTTGTTTCGAAAGAGCGGGTCAAATGGGATTTCTTTCAGATTGAATTCCGGAAGAAATATATCAGTTAGAGATTTGTTGATCAAAAACGGAAAGAATTTTTGGATTTGAAACAGGGCCGCATGTCTGTTATTGAATATGAACGAGAGTTCATGAGGTTAAGTCAGTATGCCCGAGAATGTGTATCATCGAAAGCAATAATGTGTAAGAGGTTTGAAGATGGTGTTAACGAAGACATCCGTTTGTCAGTCGGTATTTTAGAGATAAAAGAGTTTGTTGTACTAGTTGACCGAGCGTGCAAAGCTGAGGCACTCAGGAAAGATAAAAGAAAAGCTGATTCTGAAGCCAGAGATATGAGAAAGAGATTTCCGAGCAAATCATTTCAGTCTTCTTCGAAGAAATTCCGAGATGAGCATAGTCATGCAAGAGCTAATATGGGACAAATGAGTAGAGATCGAGCTAGATCGCAGTAAAATTTAAAAGCTCCAGCAACTTCAGTGGCAAGTGTTGGAAATGTCCGATCCGAGTGACCTGAGTGTAAGCATTGTGGTAAAAGACATTCGGTAAGTTGTAGATTAAATGACCGAGCTTGCTTCAGATGTGGATCGTTAGATCATTTCATTCGTGATTGCCCAAAGTCTGTTGAGCCAGAGATTGTTCAGAATCGGAGATCCGATAATGTTTCAGTGAGAGGTAGATCTACTCGAAATACAAGAAATGTCAGTGGTATTCAGAGAACTACGAGAGACACTGTTGCGAGATCTGAGGCTAGAGCGCCTGCCAGAGCGTATGCCATCCGAGCCCGTGAGGAAGCTTCATCTCCTGATGTTATTACGGGTACGGGTACATTTACTCTTTATGATACTTCTGTGATTGCATTGATAGACCCTGGTTCTACACATTCGTATATATGCATGAACTTAGTATCCAGTAAGACTTTTCCTTTAGAGTCTACTGAGTTTGTCATTAAAGTATCGAACCCCTTAAGTAAAAGTGTTCTGATTGACAAAGTATGCAAGAACTATCCGTTAATGTTTCGAGATGTTTGTTTTCTGGCTGATCTGATGCTATTACCTTTTGATGAGTTTGATATCATTTTGGGTATGGACTGGTTAACATTACATGATGCTGTTGTGAATTGTAAAAGAAAGACTATTGATTTGAGATGTCAGAATGATGAAATAGTTCGGGTTGAGTCTAATGACTTAAATGGGTCACCTGCTGTGATATTTGTGTTAAAAGCTCAGAATTATTTGAGAAAGGGATATGAAGCCTATTTTGCTTATGTAATTGACTCAAAAGTGACCGAAAAGAAAGTTGAATCAGTGCCAGTTGTCTGTGAATTCTCTGATGTGTTTCCTGAAGAGTTGCCGGGATTGCCTCCGATACGTGAAGTTGAATTTGGTATTAATCTGTTGCTTGGTACAACTCCTATTTCGATAGCTCCGTATAGAATGGCACCAACAGAACTAAAAGAATTGAAGTCATAGTTGCAAGAATTGACTGACAGAAGGTTTGCAAGACCGAGTTTCTCACATTGGGGTGCTCCTGTTCTATTTGTAAAAAAGAAAGATGGCACGATGAGAATGTGCATTGATTATCATCATTTGAACAAAGTGAAAATAAAGAACAAATATACGTTGCCCAGAATTGATGATTTGTTCGATCAGCTAAAAGGAGCCACTCTATTTTCAAAGATAGATCTGAGATCGGGATATTATCAGTTGCGAGTAAAAGATTCAGACATTCCGAAAACTACTTTCAGAATGAGGTACGGGCATTATGAGTTTTTAGTTATGCCTTTCGGAATAACGAATGCTCCTGCTGTTTTTATGGATCTAATGAACAGAATTTTCAGACCGTACCTAGATCTATTTGTTGTTGTATTCATTGACGACATATTGATTTACTCTCGAGATGAGATTGAACATGCTGAACATCTGAGGATTGTGTTGTAAACTTTGCGAGAAAAGTAATTGTATGCAAAGTTCAGTAAATGTGAATTCTGGTTGCGAGAAGTGAGTTTTCTGGGACATATTGTATCAGCCTCTGGGATACGAGTTGACCTGAGTAAGATTTCAGCTATTCTGGAATGGAAACCCCCGAAGAATGTGTCTAAAGTTTGTAGTTTTCTGGGACTAGTTGGTTATTATCATCGATTTGTAAAAGGGTTTTCGATGATAGCTATTCCGTTGGCAAGATTGCTTCAGAAAGATGTGAGATTTGAATGGTTCGATAAATGTCAGAAAAGCTTTGATCAGTTGAAAACTTTGTTAACTGAAGCTCCAGTTTTGGTACAACCAGAATCGGGTAAAGAATTCTTAATTTTCAGTGATGCTTCGTTAAATGGTCTAGGATGTGTTTTGATGTAAGAAGGCAAAGTTATAGCTTATGCCTCGAGACAATTGAAGCCACATGAAAAGAATTACCCGACACACGATCTTGAAATAGCCGCGATTGTGTTCGCATTAAATATTTGGCATCATTATCTGTTTGGTGAGAAATGTCATGTGTTTTCAGATCATAAAAGTTTAAAGTATCTGATGACTCAGAAAGATTTGAATCTGCGACAGAGAAGATGGTTAGAGCTATTGAAAGACTATGAGCTTGTGATAGATTATCATCCGGGTAAAGCAAATGTTGTTGCTGATGCATTGAGCCGGAAGTCATTGTTTGCATTGCGTGCAATGAATACTCATTTATACTTGTCTGATGATAGTTTAGTGATACCTGAATTGAAAGCGAAACCATTGTTTTTGCAACAGATATGTGATGCTCAGAAAGTTGATAATGAAATGTTAGTAAAACGAGCTCAGTATGATTCATACCCTGATACTAAATTTTGAGTTGATGTTAATAATTGCTTGAGGTTCCGAGATCGAATTTGTGTTCCGAGAAACCTTGAGTTAATTTAGTTGATTTTGAATGAAGCACATAACAGTCGTCTATCTGTTCATCCGGGAAGTACAAAGATGTACCATGTTCTGAAGCAACACTATTGGTGGTCTAGTATGAAACAAGACATTTCTGACTTTGTTTCGAAATGTTTAGTTTGCCAGCAAGTTAAAGCTAAACATCAGGTTCTGTCTGGTTTGTTACAACCGATTCTGATTCCTGAGTGGAAATGGGATAGAGTGACGATGGACTTTGTTTCTTGATTGCCTTTAACTTCGAGAAAGAAAGATGCGACCTGGGTTGTAGTTGATCGTTTAACGAAATCTACTCATTTTATTCCGGTACGATCTGATTACTCGCTTGATAAACTAGCTGAGCTTTACATTTCTGATCTTGTGAGATTGCACGGAGTGCCGTTGTCTATTGTGTCTGATAGAGATCCGAGATTTACATCACGGTTTTGGAAGAAACTACAAGAAGCCTTGGGTACAAAATTGCATTTAGTACAGCATTTCATCCACAGATGGATGGTTAGTCCGAACAGATTATTCAGATGCTCGAAGATATGTTGAGATGTTGCACTCTTGAGTTTGATGGTACGTGGGAACAGTACTTGCCATTGATTGAATTTGCGTATAATAATAGTTTTCAGTCGAGCATCAGAATGGCAACTTATGAAGCTTTGTACGGACGCAAATGTTGAACGCCTCTGTATTGGACTGAGCTCAGTGAAAGTAAGAAACATGGGGTCGATTTGATAAAAAACACTGAACAAAAAGTAAAAGTGATCCGAGATAGTTTGAAAACAACGTCTGATCGTCAAAAGTCCTATGCAGACTTGAAACGAAAAGATATTGAATTTGAGATCGGTGATAAAGTGTTCTTGAAAGTATCTCCATGGAAGAAAGTACTCCGATTCGGACGTAAAGGCAAGTTGAGTCCGAGGTTCATTGGACCGTATGAGATTATCGAACGTGTTGGGCCAGTTGCGTACAGATTATTATTGCCACCTGAACTAGAAAAGATTCATAATGTATTTCATGTATCGATGCTTAGACGATATAGATCTGATCCATCACATGTGATTTCTCCGTCTGAGATTGAAATCCGATCTAATATGACATACGAAGAGGAACCGATCCGTATCTTAGCTCGTGAAATGAAAGAATTGAGAAACAAGAAAATCATGTTAGTGAAAGTGTTGTGGCATCGACACGAAGTGGAAGAGGCTACATGGGAGCCTGAAGATTCAATGAGACAACAATATCCGAATCTGTTTAACGGTAAGATTTTCGGGGACGAAAATCCCAAAGGGGGAGAATTGTAACAGTCCGATTTATACCCTAGTCGGAACAGTGGTTTTGAGATCACAAATCCGAGTTAGAAAAATGATTTAATACTATTTTCTGTGCCTTTGATAGTGATTAAGTATGTGTTAAATTTCTGTGAATTAATTTGTTTGATTGGGTGCTTGATTTGATAAAAGGATTTAATTGTGAAAGATGAAAAATTTACATGCTTTATGAAAAGATACCTATTTGTCATGTCTTTATGAATGTGGAGGTTTTATGAGGCAAATAAGCCAATATTAAGGTTAGTTGATGATTAAATGACTTAATAACCTTATTGTTATTTTGTCTTATATGATAAATAAATGGGTAAAATGGGAAATGAATAATTAAGTTATAATTTCATAAAACAAAAAGCATGGAAATAGGTTATTATTCATCTTTGTTGGCCGAATGTATTGAAGAAAAGAAAACATCCATGGTTTTCTAAGTTTCGGCTAGTTCCAAGCTTAATCCAAGGTATGTTTTTAATCGGTTTTCGATAATTTCTACATTTTCGTAATCGTTGCTTCGTACTCTACAAAACTCATGTCTTAATTTTGAGAATTGATGATGTTTTTGAAATGAGCCTTTGATGAACACATGAGTTTTTTGATGTTTTTTGATGAAATATGAAAGTTATGTAAAGGATGAACATATTTTGTCTTTGAATTTTTAGTGAAATTGAGTAATTTGGGTGTAATTGAGAAAATAATATTTTGAAGGACTAAATTGTGAAATAAATGAAATGTATGGACTAGTATGAGCTACATGAAAATTCGGCTAAGCATGGGTGCCATGAAATTATGTGTATTTTGTGATTTTGTGAAATAGGGACTAAATTGTCCAAATGTGAAAATGTGAGGCCTAATTTGCAAATTGCCCTAAATATGTGTTTTTGGATTGAATTGAATGAGTTGATGAATAAAAGGGTTAAATTTGAATATGTATAGATCAAGAACCGAAGAAAACGGACTTAGATCGAGGAAAGTCGAAAGTGGTTGAATAGTTGAGTCCGTACGATAACCGAATCCGAGGTAAGTCGATATACAAATAAATATATTTGAATTGAATTATTTGTACATATGTGAAATTTGAATTGCTATGAATAATGCTCGAGATGGTATGAATGTGAAATCCGAGGATATATCGATAAGTTGTCAGTGTCTGAGAAGTCCCGTTTGAACCTGGGGATAGATAGGATAGTATATGCCATGACATAGGTGTCCGATATGTGATATCATGTAAGAGCATGTCTGGGACGTTGACATTGATTCGAGATTTCGTGTAAGACCACGTCTAGGACGTTGGCATCGATATGCAATTTACGTGTAAGACCATGTCTGGGATATTGGCATCGTATTGATTCGTGTAAGACCCTGTCTGGGACAGTGGCATCGATATTTGATTACATGTAAGACCACGTCTGGGACGTTGGCATTGTACGACTATTCCGAGCACTCTGAGTATCCTATTAGATTTTGAATGGTTCAACGGGCAAGTCGGAGAAATGAACGACAATGTGAGTTGTATATCCATTTTAGGTACGTTTGAAAAGTACACTATGTGTGCATGAAAGGTAAGTGTCTATATGAACTTACTAAGGTGAATATGTTTATAGAAATGAAGAGATAATATGTGAATATATGCTTGAATGAGCTATGTGTATATGTGATTTTTGAGTTAAAGAATGAGACAAGCTATGGCTAAGTAAATGAGCCAAAGAATTTTTGATAAATATGTATTGAGAAACATTAATGCCAATGTATCAATATGGTTATGTGCATTTTATGCTAAGTTTATTTGTATATGGCTTACTAAGCTTTTGAAAGCTTACTTTGTGTGTGTGTTTGTTCTGTTTTATATATCGTTAAAGCTACGAGAGGCTCGGGGACCGTCGAGGATCATCACCACACTATCAAATTCAACTTTGGTACTTTTGAATGTGTAAATAGCTAAATATGGCATGTATAGGCTAGTCATTTGGTATAAGTTTGAGATGTAAATGGCCATGTGATTTGGCTAGATAAATGTTGGTAATATGCATGAGTGAATATGGTATATGATGCATGTTTTGGTATGGCTTGATAGCAAATGAAATGGTTAAGACTATGGTAAGCATATTGATGCAATATGAGTGTATATGTTTGATAAAAGAAATGGTTTATGAATTGTAAGTTTATTGATGAATAACTAGCACATTATTGATGGTAAGTTGTGATGGATTTGCTCTTGAAATGTATGTGATCAGTTTGAACCAAATGTCTTATAATTAGGTGTGATTGTTAAGCTCATAATTGAGTAGAAATGTTGCATAATTTGATGTGCATTGGGTTGTCAAATGTGTATAGGTTGATGCTTGTAAGTGCATGAAAGATTGACCCAAGTGTGGGTGGCATTTTGGCCTTGCAAATGGCCTATATTTTCCTACACGGTTGAGCACACGGGCGTGTGGCTCGACCGTGTCCCTCGTAGTTGTAATTCAAAACAAGTCAGTAGCGACCACGGGCTGGACACACGGGCGTGTGACTGGCCGTGTGGTGCAAGTCAGTATATATGCCCTGTTTTGACACGGCTTAGACACGGGCGTGTCTGAGGCCGTGGGAGGCACACGGCCTACCCACACGGGCGTGTGACCTCTGTAACTTAGAAAAAAAATTAATTTTTTGAGAATTCCCGTATGTGTTCGGTTTAGTCCCGACCTTATTCTAAAGCATGTTAAAGGTCTTGTTGACCTATTCTAGGGACACTTTGATGTGATTTGTCTGATTATGTTATGAAATATCCGTAAAAGTTCCTGATTGTCCGGTAATGCCTTTTAACCCTATTCCGGCGATGGATACGGGTTAGGGGTGTTACATAATCTCAATCCCGAGACATCAAGTGTTTTAAGTGCCAAAGCTGGGGGCACATAGCGAGTCAATGCCCGAATCATAATACGATGATCGTGCTCCCTAACGGCGAAATTGAATCGAAGGATGAAGTGGACAAAAACGAAGAGGAAGTAAAACATCCATCCGAAAATGAAGAAGAAGTGGAGTTTGCTATTGAGGGCAAAATGCTCGTTGTCAAGCGAAGCTTAAATGCAAAATTCGATAAGTGAGCCTCAACGAGAGAATTTATTTCATACTCGTTGTCTTGTTCATGGAAAAGTGTGCAGCGTTGTAATCGATGGAGGGAGTTGCACCAATGTCGCGAGCACACTTATGGTCGAGAAGTTGTAGTTGCCGACTACTAAACACCCAAGGCCGTACAAGCTGCAATGGCTCAACGAGGGTGTGGAACTAAAAGTGACGAAGCAAGCGAAGATTCCGTTTGCCATCAGAAAACATCAAGATGAAATCCTTTACGATGTGGCGCCCATGCATGCGGGCCATTTACTACTCGGAAGGCCATGGCAATTTGACCGGCGAATCAAACACGACACTTTTGCCAACCAATATTCCTTCAAGCATAAAGGCAAAAACATTGTTTTGGCCCCTCTATCACCACAACAAATGATGGAAGATCAACAATGGTTGCGACAATCACTGGAAAGTTTGAGTGAAAGGCATAAAAATTCAAAAGAGAGACGAGAGGCATCATCGAGTGAAAAGAATTCGAGAGTTAAAGAAAATAAGAGCGAAGAAGAAAGAAAAGAAAAAGAAAAAGGAATCGAAAAGGAATTTGAGAAAAAAAATAATAGTGGAGAAAAAAGAAATGAAAAGGAAAACGAAAGAGAAGAAAAATTGAGTGAGAGAAGGAAAAGTATTTTAATTAACCGCTGCTTTTATGACTTTTCTCCTTTTCAGGTTAATTATCCTAAAGAGCTTCAATTGCATTACATTCCCGAGGAGAGAAGGTTCGTGTTACGGGAAAATGGTAAGGCCGATCCTAAAGTTCATGCTCTCAAAGGAAAAGAAGGTTTGATCTCTGAAAACTTAAAAACATCACTGTCTTGTTCTACACATGGTGAAATCTGTAATGAAAATGAGTTTGGTGAACAAGTGAACGAACATTGGCCATTGTTAAATTTAAAAATGCAAAACTTGAATCGAATCTATGAACTTGATGGTTTTGACCGAATGGTACTTGTTCCACCTAATTACTTGAGTAACTTTTTGCTGAATTCTGGTTGTTTGACATTTGAGTATTCGGATACATGTGATCGAGCGAGATTTGGAATACGTGCTACTTTGAGTGATTGCCCAAGGTTCTTCGAACTCGTTCATATGTTTCGAACAATGGAAAACTTGGCAAATCAATTTGCAAAGGTAAGATATTATTTATACTTAACCATTGTTTCCCATCCTCCCATTTTAAATTTCACAAAGGTAAGTCCATCGTCAACTTGTTCTTTTAACGAAACATCGCTCTTTGGTGATATTGATTTGTTTCCTTTTGATGCAGATTTCGACTTGAGGACAGGTCACTTTGAAGAGGGGGGATGATGTAAGCCAACCCGGGGTAACCAACGATTTACAATCCGATGCTCTCGCAATGCCCGAAGGTCCAATGACTCGAGCTCGGGTCAACAGATTACAAGATGCCGTGGTAGCCCTTGTGAGCCAAATATGGGCCAAAACCCAACCCAAGGGCGAGGCACCAGCTCGGGTTCTAGCCAAGAGTCAACCATGCACATTGGTGCAGCCGAATTTGGGGAAGGCATTTAAGGAGGTTCACGCATCTAAGGTGCAATGTATGTGGATGATACATGGATCGGCTAGTTCAATGCATGGTGGCTGCTATCTTTTGGATCTTCAAGGCACCTATTCGGCCGCCAAGGACCAGCAACTAAATGCTTTGTTGCTTGGCCGATTCTCTCCCCAAGGAGCTAACAATGGCGTTCACACTAGCTGCCCATGCCAAGGACTATTCGGTTGACTTGTTCACATTATAAAGGCTGTTCAAACCCCCTTGTTCACACTTCAAGAGACTGCTCATGTGCTCATATTAATGATGACATCTTTTCAGCTAAAGGTGGCAATTTAAGGAGCCAATTAAAAGCTTGGCCGAACCTAGACTTGTGCCATGAACCATGCAAAGGCTCCAAATACATTCAGCCTTCTAGAAGCCGTACCAAGAGCTACCATTCAGCCGAATCTTACAAGGGAACTTAATGGATTTTATTCTGGAATTTTCCAGCTTATTCTAGTTGAATTTTACTTAGTTTTTAAGGCTTATGTGTGACCATTCGGCTAGCGAGAGATAGGACTATAAATAGCTGCTCATTTTCATTTGTAGAAAAACTTTTGCCAAATTTATATGAACTTTGTTCTAAGAGTGAGTTTTCTCCTCTCTTTATTCGTGCAAGTTTTTGGTTTGACTTATCAAGCGTGCTTGTGGCGTCAATCGAAATCTTTTTGAACTTATCACCGAATCAGTGTGGCGTTCAACCCTTCGACAATTCCGCAATCTACCTTAAACCGAATAGAAATCGGGGTGAAACTACGATATAGTGTTGAATCGTTTCTAGTGTTTAAGCTCCCTTATCCATCCCCACCTATTATCCTACACTTAATCTATTTTCATTCATCCTTTCTAAAACCGAGCCATCCGAAAACCCATCTTCCTTCCTTCTATCTTAGCCGAACCTAGCTATTCCACCTTCTAACTCGTTTCCATCATTTATCAACCTCCATTCCTAACTTAAACAATTTTGAAAGAAAATCTATCAAAAGCTTTCGCATATTTAACCAAATTTTCTACTATTTTCCCGAAGACTCAACTCCTCCTCGTAGACGATCGGGCAAACCCGTGAACGACTCGATCAACCTGGGCCGTCTCACATCTGTCATCAAGGTAAATAGTTAAGTTTGTATTAGAGATGAAATTAGTGCTAAATCTATGTAAAGAAGTGATACAAGTACATGTGAATAATTCATGAGAAATATTTACAAAATGTGACATGACATGTATTTGGTAAGAGTAAGCATGAGTAAGTTATAGCAATGTGCTTGAGACTTTGTGTTCTTATTCAATGCAATGGATGGATGGCATTATGAGCCCTTATGTTGCTATTTATTTCATGCAAACTTACTAAGCTTTATACTTATCCCCTCTCGTTTCCCTTTTCCTTGTAGTACTGCCAAGCTAGCTTGGGTATTCGTGGAACGTTGGAGTTCGGAATCACACTATCAACATCTCTTTGGTATAGCAAATTTAGATTTATTTTGAGTATGGCATGTATAGGACTTGGTCATTTTGTTATGTCATATTTGTTAGCCAAAGTGTTGGCTATTAACGTTGTTCAATTCATTTTGTAAATGGTCATTGGAAATTGGCAAGTACTTGACAAGTTCATATAATTAATGATGATGAAATTCATGAAATGCATGCTTGTGTGGATGTTTTGATTTTGAGTTCTTAGAAGTACCTTATGGTCATGATATATGTTGAATTGATTTAGTATAAGTGTGGTTGCTTTGTAGGGTTGAAAATGGCTTGGTAGATAGCCTTACAATTGTCCACACGGGTAGACACACGGGCGTGTGTCTAGGCCGTGTGTGACACACGGTCAGCCCCATGGGCGTGTGGAGAGGCCGTGTGTCCCCATACATGCTAGGTTTGCAAGTTAGTATGCTCAGTAGTAACCACACGGGGAGAGACACGGCCGTGTGTCTCAACCGTATGGGAGACACGGCCATGGACTTGGGCGTGTGCCCAGGCCGTGTAAAGTCTGCACCTGAAATTAGGAATTTAATTTGCCAAACGGCCGAAGGACACGGGCGTGTGCCTTGGCCATGTGACAATTTATGGAGTGATGACGTCAGAAACAAAATGTCAAGGTTTTCACACACGGGTGAAGACATGGGCATTTTATGGCCGTGTGAGGAACACGGGCTATGGAAACAGGCGTGTGTCAGGCCGTGTGAAAACCCCTATAGGTTCGAATTGAAAAATAAATCCACACGGGTGTGGAACACGGGCATGTGATATGCCACACGGGCGTGTCCCTTCCTTCACACGGGCGTGTGGCCTTGTTTTATGTAAAAAATTTCTAAGTGTTCAAAAGTTTCCGGTTTAGTCCTGAACCATTCCGTGTGCAAGTTTAGGGTCTCGTAGACCCATAATAAGGACATTATGGTCCTGAATGAAAAGTTTTAATTTGACATGAAGTTTTTATGGATCGATATTTTATGATTGAGCAAGTTTAGTACGGTAATGCCTCGTACCCAGTTCAGGTGTCGAATACGGGTAAGGGGTGTTACATTATCACTCCCTAGAACATATGGGGTTGGCATATCATCTCATAAAAGAGTCCGCCAAGCCCTAGAGTTCGCTAGCCTTAGAGTTCGCCAATCGTGATTTCCACTAAGGCGTGCCTTCACAATGGCGTACTGAAGAATTCTCTCTACTTCGGAAATTTCGTCCTCAAAGTTTTGACCTGCGAAAAGTTGTGGGTATTGTTTTTTCATTAAACTCTCCCCCAGGTGGCTTCCTCCATATTGTGATTCCTCCACAAAACTTTTACCATTGGAATTCTTTTATTTCTCAATTCATTTACTTCTTCGGTCAAAATTTAAACCGACTCTTCCTCATAAGATAGGTTAGGCTTCACTTCTAGAGTTTCTACTTAAATCACATGGTCTAGATTTGATCGATATCTCCTCAATATGTATAAATGGAACACGTTATGAATCTTTGACAGTTCTGGTGGTAGCGCCAATCTATACGCCACTATACCAACTCGTTCCAGTATTTTGTATGGTCCTATAAAACACGGGCTTAGTTTCGCTTTTTTGTCCAAATCTTATTGCCTTCTTTCAAGGAGACAACTTCAAAAATACCTTGTCTCCGACCTCAAATAGAATATCTTTCCTCTTCCTATTAGCGTAAGCTTTCTGTTAGTTCTGAGTAGCTTTTAAATGAGTTCGAAAAATCAGAACCTTTTCTTATGTTTCTCGTACCATGTCAAGACCGATTATCTTTTTCTCACTGAGTTCCAGCCAAAAGGTGGGAGATCTACACCTTCTGTACAGTGCTTCGAAAGGTGACATTATTAAACTAGCATGATAATTGTTGTTATATGCGAACTCTACCAATGGAAGGTATTTTTCCCAGTTGATTCCAAAATCTATTACATAACTTCTGAGCATATCCTCGAGAACTTGAATCACTTTTTCTGATTGACCATATGTTTGAGGATGGAAGGTGGTATTGAATCGTAACTTGGTTCTCAAGGACTCTTGTAGATGTTTCCAAAACCTTGATTTGAACATTGGATTTCGATCAGATACTATGGACTTTGGTATCCCGTGTAGTTGAACAATTTCTAATAAGTAAAGCTCCTTCAACTTTTCTAGCGAGTAGTCAGTGCTCACAGGCAGGAAATGGGCTGACTTAGTAAGCCAATCTACAATTACCCAAACTATGTTTTTCTTGGTAGAACTGAGAGGAAAACCAAAAACAAAGTCCATGGTGATCTTGTCCTACTTCCATTTTAGAGTCTCTAAAGGATATAGCTTCCCTGAGGGAACTTGATGCTCTGCCTTCACTCACTGGCATGTCAAACAGCTCGAAACATATTTTGATATCTCCTTCTTCATTCCAGGCTACCAATATAAGCCTCTTAAGTCACAGTACATTATAACACTTCTTTGATGAAACGAAAAGGGTCTTTGATAAGCCTCCCTTAACAATACTTGTCTCAAGTCATTTCTTAATGGTACATACATCCTTCCCATATACCGAAGTTCGCCATCCTTTCCCAAGGTAAAGTTCGTAGTATCGTTAGACACTAACTACTTCTTGTACCCTGTACATTTAGTATCTTTTAGTTGTTCCTCCAAAATTTGAGAAATAAAAGTAGGTCAGGTAGTCAATTCTACAAGTAGCAACCCATCGTCTAACATGCGAACACTCGCTTGAAGGGATGCCAACGCTGCCACAGTCTTTCTACTTAAAGCATCTGCCACTACATTAGCCTTCCCATGGTGGTACTCGATAGCTAGGTCATAGTTTTTTAGCAACTTCATCCACCGTCGTTGGCGTAAATTTAAATCCTTCTATTTCATCAAGTACTTGAAGCTCTTATGGTCCGAGAACATACGACACTTCTCCTTAAAGAGATAATATCTCCAGATCTTTAGTGCTAGTACTATAGTTGTTAGCTCCAAGTCATGCGTTGGATAGTTCTACTTGTATGGCTTGAGCTAGTGAGATACATATACCACGACCTTTCCTCTTCGCATGAGCACACATCCCAGCTTTTTTAGGGAAGCGTCAATGTACATAGTGTACTCTATGCTAGACTCTGGCTGGGCCAAAACTGAGGTCTTCGTTAGAATTGCTTTCAACTTGTCAAAGATCTTCTGACACACCTCTAACAACTTAAACTTTTCCTTCTTTCTTAGAAAACACGTGAGAGGTGTTTCTAACATGGCGATCCCTTTTACAAATCGCTTGTTGTAACCCACGAAACCTAGGAAACTATGTACCTCAGTGACATTCTTTGGCGGATTCCAATCAAGCACAACTTTGATCCTATCAGGGTCTACCTTGATACCTTTTATAGAAATAATGTGACCCATGAAATTAGCTTCTCTCAGCTAAAATTCTAACTTACTGAATTTGGCGTATAACTTATTTTCTTGCAGAGTCTTTAGCACAATCTCCAAATGTTCTTAGTGATCTGCAACGCTTTTGGAGTATACCAAAATATCTTCAATAAAGACAACTACAAAATAGTCCAAATAGGGTTGGAAGACTCTATTCATTAGATCTATGAATATTTTTGGCGCATTCGTTAATCCAAATGACATCACTAAATTAATAATGTCCATAGCGTAAACGAAATGTAGTCTTCAGAACGTTGTCACCTTTAATCTCCACTTGGTAATTGCCAAACCGCAAATCAGTTTTGGTGAAAACAGTAGCTCCACTCAGTTGATCGAACAAGTCTTCTATCCAAGGTAGCGTATTCTTTTTCTTCACAGTTACCTTGTTTAGTTGGCGGTAATCAATGCACAAGCGACAAGTCTCGTCCTTCTTCTTCACGAAAAAGATTGGTGCTCCCCATGGTGAGACACTTGGTCGAATAAAGCCTTTATCCAAAAGGTCTTGTAGTTTCTTCTTTAGCTCCTTTTAACTCCAATGGCACCATTATGTATGGGGTACAAGATATGGGCGGAGTACCAGGTGCTATTTCAATCTAGAACTTTACCTCTTAGTTTGGCAACATGCCTGAGAATTCTTCTGGAAACACATTGAAGAACTCCTTCAAAATTGGTACTTGACCTATGTCTTTCCTCACTTCAATTGAATCCATAATATACGCCAGGTATGCATTTACGCCTTTAACTATAAGCTTCCCAGAGGAAACTGCCGAAATTATGCTACCCGTCAAACTAGTTTTCATGTCGGTTGTAACACTTCTTTCCCTTCTGCAGTTAAAAGATATACACCTCTGGTTGAACAGTCTACCACAACGTTGTGTCTAGTTAGCCAGTCCAACCTAAGGATAACATCGAACTCGTGAAATCTTAGCAGCAATAAATCCATCAAAAAGATGTTAATGAAATTAGAGATGAATACTCTAATGTATTGAGGAAAAACTCACTCAAAAGTATTTATTACTTAGAAATATGTACAACTATATATACATGAAGCATTTAATCAATTAAGGAAAGAATATCTTTAAATAAAATCCCTAAAGTTGGTGCATAGATGTCTCACATGCTCAACTAGGAAAGAAGATTATGATAAGTCTTATAGTTGAGCCCTTTAGTAAAAACATCAGCCAACTATTTTTTAGATGCTAGATAAGATAGACTTAAGGAACCATTGGCTAATTTTTCCTTGATAAAATGGTGCTTTATTTTGATGTGCTTGGCTCTATCGTGCTGCACAAGATTTTGAGCTATGCTGATGGCCATTTTGTTGTCACAGTACAAGGTTGATCCATTTTTGTTCAATAACTTTAGCTCTTCCAATACCTTTTGCAGATATAAAAGCTTACAAACACCTTGAGCCATGACCTTATATTCAGCCTCTATAATTGATCAAGCCACAACACTTTATTTCTTATTCCTTAAAGTGACTAAGTTTCCTCCCACAAGAGTACAATAACCTATTGTAGACCTTCTGTCATCAAGAGAGCCACCCCAATCTGCATCTGTAAATACTTCTATCTTGAGATGTTTACTATTTTTGGAAAAGATAATACTTTTGTTCAGTGTAGACTTCAAAGAGCACAAAATTTGCAATACTGTTTGCATATGGGCTTCGCAAGGATCATGCATAAACTAGCTTACCAAACTAGTCGCATAGGATATGTCATGTCGAGTATGAATGAGATAAATCAATCGTCTGATGAGTCTTTGATATCTCCCTTTATCCACCATTTCACCAATCCTTGCTTGTAACTTGTGATTACTTTCAATAGGTGATTCTGCTAGTTTGCAACCTAACATGCCAGTCTCTATTAGAAGATCTAAGACATACTTTCTTTGGGAAATAAAGATTCCCTCTTTTGATCTAAACACTTCTATTCCGTGGAAATATTGTAACTTTCCCAAGTCTTTGATTTCGAATTCCTGAGCCAATTATTTCTTAAGTCAGGTCATTTCTTCTCTGTCATCACCTATCATAATTATGTCATCAACATAAACTATTAGGAGAGTAATTTTACCCTTGTCGTGTTTTATAAAGAGGGTATGATTAGCATTACTTTGTTGATAGCCAAACGATACCATGGCCTTACTAAATCTGCCAAACCAGGCTCTAGGAAATTGCTTTAGTCCATATAGGGCCTTTTTCAGTCTACATACCTTCCCTTGAGTATCTTTATCCTCGAATCCTGGAGGAACTTTCATATACACTTCTTCTTCCAGTTCTCCATGTAAGAAGGCATTCTTTACATCAAATTGCTGTAAGTCCCATTCGAGATTTGCTGCACATGATAGAAGGATCCTAATAGTGTTCAATTTAGCAATTGGAGAAATTGTTTCTTGATAATCCACTCCATATGTCTGAATGAATCCTTGCGCTACTAATCTGGCTTTGAGTCTTTCAATTGAACCATCACCCTTATACTTGATAGTAAACACCCATTTGTAGCCAACCATTTTCGGCCCTTCAGGAGGATTAACCAGCTCCCACGTCTCATTTTTTGCTAAAGCCCTCATTTATTCAATCATAGCCTTTTTCCATCTTGGATTAGTGATAACTTCTCTCTAATCCTTTGGAATAGACATCGAGAACAAAGACAAAGCAAAAGATTTGTAGGATGGGGATAAAGAATTATAAGAGACAAAGTTAGAGATAGGATGTAAAGTGCAAGTTCTAACACCTTTGCGTTGGGCTATTGGTAATTCTAAATCAGTAGCAAACTCAGGTAAAGAAGACTAACCTGACAGTGAAGAGTCAGGGCATAAAGTAAATTGTATGATGGCGTTTTCTTTCTTGACTTTCCCAGTGTATATCCTTAAATAAGGCCTATCCAACAACCGTCCACTAGTCTTATCTTAAACCAAAGTCTCTGCTGGAACTAAATTATCCCTCGAAAGGGTAATAGAATAGGGTGTCATCTCTTCATTTTCAATAACCTCCCCCTGAAGAGATGGTTGTGATGAAAAAAGTAGGGTTCATCCTCACAAAATGTTACATACATAATACTTTCTAGATGGCAAATAATAACATTTGTAATCCTTTTGTGTGGAAGAGTATCCAATGAAAACACATTTGCTTGCTCGAGGATCCAGTTTGATCCCATATCGAAGTTGAACGAAGCAAACACAACCAAAGACCTTCGGTGAAACTGGATAATTTGTCTTGAACTGTAAGGTTTCTATAGGACTTTTAAATCAAGGACTTGAAAAGGCATCCAATTAATGAGATAAGCCACAACCAAAATCACATCCCCTTAGTAAGGCTTTGGGAGGTTCATAGTGAACATAAGTGATAAAAAAACCTCCAAAAGATGCCGATTTTTCTTCCAACAACACCATTCTGAGCACTTGTACCTGGACAACTAGTCTAATACAAAATCCCATATGATTCTAAATAATCATTAAATTTATACTCGATTCTATTATCAGTTCGCAAAATCTTAACCATAGCATAAAACTGAGTAGTAATCAATTTATGAAAAGAACGGAAACACGAGAAAACATCACTTTTGGACTTTAATAAAAATACCCATGTAATCTAAGTGCAATAGTCAATAAATGTAACAAACCAACGATTACCAGATAAAGAAGTAAGGCAAGTAGGCTCCCAAACTTCCAAATGAATAATCTCAAAAGGAACAATACTTCTATTATTACGTAAAGGATAATTGTCTCTTATATGCTTAGCAAACTCATAGGCATCACAAGCTAAAGAGTCTAATTGAGTTCTTGAAAACAAAGTAGGAAACATCTTGGTAAGAACAGTAAATGATGGATGTCCTAACTGCCTATGCCACTAAATTATCTCCTAGTGGACATCTTTATTGTCTCCAAATAATGCTTGAGACATATTGGGTGATTGATCCAGAAGATATAAGCCATCACACAATCTACCACTGCCAATCATTTTCCCTGTTTGAAGGTCCTGAAAGACACAGTGATCGAGAAATAATTCAAGTTTACAATTTAAGGCTTTAATGATAGTACTGACATATAAAAGGTTAAATGGGAATTCAAGAACATGGAGGATAGAGGATAAAGTGAGATTGGGAGTACAAACAATAGAACTTGTTCCAGAGACGGAGGTAAGGGAGCTATCGGCTATTCACATACTATCTTTAGATGGACAAGTAATATAGTTAAATAAGCTTTTATTTGACCCTGTCATATGTCTATTCGTATTGGAATCAATAATACATGATTTAAAAGTAGATAGAGCAATTAAAATAGTACCTGATTTCGCATTATTAGACTTGGCAATCGAGGTAGAGTCCAATTGAGAGAAGAGGCATTGGAGATGTTAAATCTTGTCTGAGGTAAAGCTCCCAGCAGAAGTGGATTTGTCCTTTGTTGTCATAAAGTCTGACAAATTTGCCAAAGGCCAAGAATTACCCCCTCATTTTCCACCACAACCTCGACTAAGGCAACCATGCAACTTTCAGCACGAATCTTTAGTGTGTCGAGGCCTACCACATTACTCACACGTCAAGTAATCCTTGTCAGGCTTACCATCCGATGGACCAACCTGGTTAGCAATAAGACCAGCTTTCTCACTAGGTGGATTATAGAGCATAACAACATAACGACTCTCCTCCTGTTGTACATATGAGTATGCCTTATAGAGAGAAGGGAACGAAGTTTTGCCAAGAACTTGAACCCGAATCTGATCATACTCAATATTCAACCCAACCAAGAAATAAAAAAACATGCTCCTTTTCCACCATCTTCTAAAATTTTTTGGCATTATTGATCGTCGCTCGAAACTAACTATGACAACAAATAAGGCAAGCGCACCTATCGTTCGGTAGTATAACTATGGCAAGACTGGAAATATCGTATCCTCAAGGACAAAGAGTACTTGTAGTTACTATCTTTTTATTATCTAGCCTAAGTATTAAGGGAATTGATGTTTATCTAACTAATTACTAAACTAAGGATGCTAAGACAAATAGAGTGAATTGGGAAAATACTTATGGGGAAACCAGTTGATTAAGACAATACCCGAGGAAGAATCCACCTAGACTTCACTTGTTATTTAACTCAACTGCATTTATTTATTCACTTGACTTGATCCGTAAGATTCCCTAATTTATATTAATACCTCTTTCGAGGCTACAAACGTCTAACCCTAGGTTGATTAATTGAAATCTCTTTCTAATTAAAACCCCTAGTGTTGCATTAACTCGATCTATGGACTCTCATATTAGGTTTGACCCTAATCCGGCAGATTTTCATCATCCTATATCTAGGGTTGCGATCAACTCCGCTTAACTATGCTAGATCTACTCTTAAACAGGGACTTTTGCTCCACAGCCTAAGCACATCAATACTTGAATCAATATCCTGAAATATTAAAACAAGAATTAAGAACACATAATTAAGAACAAATCAAGTATTTATAATATATTTCAGAAAACAATAACAAGATCCGTCTTAGGTTTCATCCCCCTCAGGTATTTGAGGGGTTCAGTTCATGAATAATAAAGAATACATCTCAGAAGAAAGTAAATAACAAAACATAAGAAAAACCCTAAAACCCCCTGAAGGAAATTGAAGGGAAGATCTTCTGTCTTGAGTGTGATTCCGGCTTTTGAGATGGATCAACTGGCTTTCATGAAGTAATTCCCCGTGTTCAGCCCTCTCTGGCTTTGCCCCTGACCAAAGACAGTTTTTAGGTTATACTTAGGGCGTTTATATAGGCTTCAGAATGTCTTTCTTGGCCCTCAAGTATCCTATTCTGAATGAAACTCATCTTGGCTATAGCAGGGACACGCCCGTGTGGCACGCCCGTGGTCGACTCTCTTGGCCGTGGTCAATCCTGTTTGCCACACACGGCCGTGTGATCTGGCCGTGTACAATGTTCTAGGCCGTGTCTCCGTTGTTACTCGAAACGCACGGCCGTGGGTGATAGTCCAGGCCATGTGAGTCTCTAAGATAAGCCCATTTTGCCCCTTTTTGGCCCGTTTCTCGCTCTTTTCATCCTCCGATGCTTTCCTAAGTATAAAACATGAAATTAAAGGATTAGGAGCATCAAACTCCACAATTCAAAGGATAAATCATCCAAAAAGTATGCTAAATTTGGGATTAAAATATGTATATATTGCGGTCTATCAAATACCCCCACACTTAAGCATTTGCTTGTCCTCAAGCAAAATTCTCAACTCACAATTAAAATTAACTCCACTCAATTCATAATCTTCATCAATAATGTTTCATCATAATTCATGGGTAATTCATACATTGATAATTTAACCAGAAGGTTCCTAAAGATTCAAACAATCAAAGTCATAGTTTTTATAGTACGAAAAATAGGTGTTTCCCCTTACCTAAATAATCACCTTTGATTCAAAATCGACAAGGATTGACATCCTCACTAAGGATTCACTCAAATCACTCAAAAGTGTTTAAGGATCAAATTAAGCACTGAAAAGTTATTACCATAGGCTTGCATGAAAATCAAATCTCCAACACTATAAAATGAGATGATACACAAATCAAAAGGTCTTTAAAAGGGTTGTAATGGGGCTTGGGTTAAAGGTGTGGATAAAGGCTGAATTAGAGGGTTAGTATCGAGACTGAATTGATAAATTACCTAACTAGAAAAATAACTAAAACTTAAATAATTACATCAACTAAGAATTCATCACTAATAACACGAGCTTCATCTCAAAATGTAAAATTAAATGTAAGCTCAAATAACTAATAATGAATATACTTCGTTTTTTTAAGAACAAATCATACAATAATAATAAGATAGAATTTAACAACTAAAATAAAGAAAATAGTTAAGCAACCAATCAAATAAAATCTCGATATAAGGGTTGTCAAGAGAATTGGTGATAACAAATACAAAGTGGGTTTTGGGTTAATATTAATGGGTGAGTCAAGAAACGGTTGATTAGGTTTCAAAGGGTTCACTAGGGGTTAATTAAACGGGTAGGCTTTTTAGTGGAATAAGTGGGTTAAAACCTAGGTGCCTTTATCATCTCAGTATATCAAATCATAGGTGTGGTCTCGACATGTATGATCGAAGCAAGTTCTAGAATAACAAATCAATGTTGACACACTCATAACCAACAATAAAGTGAGCAAGAAAAATATATGCTCTAAAAGGCTCAAAATCTCACAAAAATTATGGTTTTTGATGTCAACCTTGTAAATTTCAAACTTCAAGGTAATAATTAGATTCAGGTAGACAACCTAACAATTTTTAATTCTGAAAATAGACTCATCACGCTTGATTCTCTATTCTCCTAAAGTTTAAATCATCACTACACAATTAACTATGACTTAATCCGAAACATATAAATGAAAATCATAAATCAAAAGAAATTTCATTCTAACAGTAATATGAGAAAATTACTTAAGAATAAGAAATAATTCAAGGATTTTCAAATAATACTGTAGTTAACCCCCCCACACTAAATATGTACATTGTCCTCAATGTACAAACATATATAATAGCAATATAGTAATAAAATCATAAGATAGGGAGAGAAGTGAAACTTCTTAAATTTTGGATGGAGTCAATGAAAAGAAACGGTAAAGTTGGAGAGAGGTGAAGGTGGGGAGGATACTCCGGTGGTGGTGTGGTCGTTCATTAACAGCCCCTTGAACCTAAATTAAAGAACTGAAAATATAATAATATAAATTAAAGACGAGAAAGATAAAAGAAAAGAAATTAAAAGTGAAAACAAGAGAAAAAGAAAAATAATGGACTCAAAGGTCCCACGGGCGTGTCGCACGCCCGTGTAGATTTCTCAGTTTCGACCACGGCCGAATCGCACGGCCGTGGTGTTTTATCGCAACCCGTGTTTTTGGGAAAAGTTTTTGCCCTGTTTCCACACGGCCACAGCCACGCCCGTGTGCAAGGCCGTGTGGGTAGGGAAGCCTGCGCTTAAAAATTTGGTTAGTTTTTAGTTAGGTGCTAAAAATTGAAAATATGAGAATTAATGGGGTTAGTGCTCGGGTTGCCTCCCGAGAAGCGCTCGTTTAAAGTCTTGAGCAAGACTTACCTGTTATTCGTATGGCCATGGTGGTTCACGAAGTCAAAACTCCTTTTTCTTACTATCAATTCTATCAACATATGGTTTGAGTCGGGTAATATTTACCTCAAAAGTGCCAAAATTAGAATGAGTTACATCGTCCATTCCGTATGGAAACACCTTAAGTACCGTAAAAGGAGTCGCACCGTTTGGATTAAGCTCTAAAGCGGCTATTCGAGGGTCGGTTGTATCTGACAGTACCTAGTCCCCAACTTTGAAGTGACTGGTTCCACCTTTAATACTCGATGTCCTAGCCGTGTCAAGAACTTGAAGAGTGATCGTTTCGTCACTTACACGAAATGTGAGCTCACGTGGTAGTTTATTTCGTAGAATTGCTGGGCACACTGCGTTTAGCTCCACATGCGACGTATCGTCTAACTTCCGTTTGTTTGTCAAAAACTCTTTTAAAAATTTCCTTGAATTTGGCATCTCAACCTTACCTTCCTCTACCACATTCTCTTGCTTCAATTTTGGTTCATCTAACCCTTCACTATCATGAGCAGTTATTACTTAAGGTTGCTCTCTTGGGTTAGTTTCGGTGTTGCTAGGCAAGATACCTTGTGGTCTTTCGGAGATCAGCTTAGCAAGCTGACCTATTTGATTCTCAAGCCCTTAAATCGACACTTGCTGATTTTTAAGCGCTGTTTCAGTTTTTTGGAAGTGTGTTTCTGACACCGAGATAAATTTCGTTAGCATCTCCACAAGGTTTGGCTTCTTTTCCTGCTAGTAAGGTGGTTGTTGAAAACCTTGATGAAGTTGCGGTCTTTGATTACCTTGACCACCCCACGAGAAATTGGGATGGTACCTCCAACCTGCATTATATGTGTTACTATAAAGATTATTTTGAGGTCTAGAATAGTTACCCATATAGTTGACTTGTTCGTTCTCTGTGCTAGGGTTATAGGATAGATATTCTGTGTTGTTCACACCTCTTTCATTTGTATCGTACTGTATTACCGGATGTACCTGCGTAGAACCATACAAACCATCATTTTTTTTATTTAAAAGCTCTACCTGGTTAGATAACATGGTGATCGCGTCAAGGTTGAAAACACCGGCTGCTTTATTAGGCATTGTCCTCATGTCTTGCCACTGATAATTATTCTGTGACATCTCTTCAGTTTCTGCGAGCGGTATGTTTTATTTCACTGTCAAAAATCAAGGGTCCTGACGGGTTTCTTCTAGTCATAAACTAGAAATACCTGTCAGAAGCAAAGAAAGAGAAAAATTAGAAAAGTTAAAATAAAATAAAAATAAATAAAAATAAATTGCAAATAAATAAAATGGCTAAAGTAATAAAAATCAAGAGTTCCTAATATCTTAGTCCCCGGCAACGGCGCCAAAAACTTGATCGTCGCTTGAAACTAACTATGACAACGAATAAGGCAAGCGCACCTATCATTCGTTAGTATAGCTATGGCAAGACCGAAAATATCGTATCCTCAAGGACCAAGAGTACTAGTAGTTACTATCTTTTTATTATCTAGCCTAAGTATTAAGGGAATTGATGTTTATCTAACTAATTACAAAACTAAGGATGCTAAGACAAAGAGAGTGAATTTGGTAAATACTTGTGGGAAAACCAGTTGATTAAGACAATACCCGAGGAAGAATCCACCTAGACTTCACTTGTTATTTAACTCTGAACCAGACGATTTATTCACTTGACTTGATCCGTAGGATTCCCTAATTTATATTAATACCTCTTTCGAGGCTACTAACGTCTAACCCTAGGTTGATTAATTGAAATCTCTTTCTAATTAAAACCCCTAGTGTTGCATTAACTCGATCTATGGACTCCCATATTAGGTTTGACCCTAATCCAGCAGATTTTCGTCATCCTATCTCTAGGGTCGCGATCAACTCTGCTTAACTATGCTAGATCTACTCTTAAACAGGGACTTTTGCTCTACTGCCTAAGCACATCAATACTTGAATCAATATCCTGAAATATTAAAACAAGAATTAAGAACACATAATTAAGAACAAATCAAGTATTTATCATATAGTTCAAAAAATAATAACAATTTCCGTCTTAGGTTTCATCCCCCTCAGGTATTTGAAGGGTTTAGTTCATGAATAATAAAGAATACATCTCAGAAGAAAGTAAATAACAAAACATAAGAGAAACCCTAAAACCCCCTGAAGGAAATTGAAGGGAAGATCTTCTGTCTTGAGTGTGATTCCGGCTTCTGAGATGGATCAACTGGCTTTCTTGGAATAATTCCCCGTGTTCAGCCCTCTCTGGCTTCGCCCCTGACCAAAGACACTTTTTAGGTTATACTTAGGGCGTTTATATAGGCTTCGGAATGTCTTTCTTGGCCCTCAAGTATCCTATTCCGAATGAAACTCATCTTGGCTATAGCAGGGACACGCCCGTGTGGCACGCCTGTGGTCGACTCTCTTGGCCGTGGTCGATCCTGTTTGCCACACACGGCCGTGTGATCTGGCTGTGTATGATGTTCTAGGCCGTGTCTCCATTGTTACTCGGAATGCACGGCCGTGGGTGATAGTCCAGGCCGTGTAAGTCTCTAAGATAAGACCATTTTGCCCCTTTTTGGCCCGTTTCTCGCTCTTTTCATCCTCCGATGCTTTCCTAAGTATAAAACATGAAATTAAAGGATTAGGAGCATCAAATTCCAAAATTCAAAGGATAAATCATCCAAAAAGTATGCTAAATGTGGGATTAAAATATGTATATATTACGGTCTATCAATTATTAGTACAAGACGCTTGAAAATCTTGATAATAATCAAATTCCTACCACAACTCACTTAATTCAGCAAAATATTGAGAGATTGTTAGCTACCCGTATTTTGTACTATGGACTTTATTACAAATCTAAAAAAATTGTGCATAATTTCCAACACGAGAGTAGGTGAGAGCAACAACAATCCAAATTTTTTCCGCAGTATCAAGCAGCAAATAAGTATTGGAAATATTAGGTTGCATAAATTTGATAAGCCATGCCATAACAAGAGAAATCATTGAATCCCATTGACTAAACGTTGAATTAGTGAGTTTAGGTTTCGACATTGTACCGGTGATGTATCCCTACAAGCCACGAGCCTTGATAAACAACAAGCAAGACCTTGACCAAGGAGGGTAATTATGTCCATCAAGCTTCATAGGACTAATTTACAATGAGGATTATCGGTTGGAATCACGAGCTTCTCGTTCTTAGACATAATGTTGGAAAAAAACAACTAATACCCAAAAAACCTGCTTGGAAAATTAAGGGAAAAAAACACCCAAAAAGAACAAAAAATATATCCCAAAAAAACTTAGCTAAAAACACCACCACTTAGAGGAGAATGACCAGAAGGGAGCAAAGAGCACAGCGAAAACGTCGAAAAATACACAACGACAGCAAGTGAAGGCCATGCGCGGTGCGTAAAACAAGGATCCAGAAGCTTGTGACAGTGCGTGAGGGCCACACGCAGGTCTTCTAGTACTAGATTTTGGGGTTTCACCAGTGAGTGGATCTGAGTCCAATGGTAGGGGAGGTGAGAGAAAAAAATAAGGATAGGGTGGAAAGTGTCAATTTTGTGTTTCTAGGGTTTTTCTTTGGAACAAAATTTAAAATCAGAATAAAGTCCAAAAAATCGTATGAAAAACTGATACCATGATGAAATTAGAGATGAATACTCTAATGTATTGAGGAAAAACTCACTCAAAAGTTTGTATTTCTTAGAAATATGTACAAGTATATATACATGAAGCATTGAATCAATTAAGGAAAGAATATCTCTAAATAAATTCCCTGAAAATCAACTGTAATCTCTAAAGTTATACTATTCAATGCTATCAAATAATCAAAGATTCTCAATAGATGTGTTCACCAAAAATCAACGGACAATCTCTAATTGCTCTGTTAACTACAGTACTTTGACTAAAGGGGTTAGTCACCAACACGTTTGTCTTAGAAGGAACAACTTCTAGACTTTTACCTTCTACGACCTTTGTACAGATGTATGAATGCATTGACCCAAGGTCTTTGAATGCATGAATATCATGTCCTAAGAAGGAAAATTTACTCGTGATAACCTTTGGTAGGTCTGCATCTCCCTCAGCTTTCATCACATAGGCTCTGGCGGACACCCCTGAGGTAGGTTTAATCTAGCTCTTCCTTGAAATTCCATGAACTGATCCTCACTTTCCAACTATTTTGAATATTGTCTCGTGCTGAGTAGTTGGAGTCCCACGTACAGATTGTTCCAAGATGGTATTAGTCTTTGAGGGGTAATCCTTAATATGATAATCAATTGATCCACAAGCAAAATAGGCCCTTTTTGTTTCCAGCAGTTGCCCTGATGATTTCTTCCACAATGCTCGCATATTGGATCCCTCATCACCCTAGATCCTCCAATACTCGTCATTGAGGTGTCATGTTGTGCGCCTCCTTTCCATCGAGAACTCAAGGGTGGAAAATCTCTCATTGGAGCAGAGAAGCTTTTATCTTTCAGTCTCTTGAAATTTGTCGAGGGTGGTGGACTAGAGAATCCCCGCTTCATTCTTTCCCTATCCTGCCCTCTACTTCTTTCTTGAATAATCATTTCCTTCTTCTGAGCCTTAGCTGTCATGGCTACTAGACTCAGGAATTCTGATGCTACTACCAGGGCACGGATTGCATCCCTTAAGCCCCACTCAAACTTATCGCATAAGGCCTTTTTAGTTTGAAACATATCCCTCACATAACGACTTAGTCTGACAAATTCCAGCTCATATTCTATTATCGACATCAGTCTCTGCTTGAGATACAAAAACTCTTTCTTCATCTGTTCCACATACATTGGGTTGACATACTTCTCTCTAAAATTCATCAACAAGAACTCCCAATCTATTTGTTCTTTCAGGGTTACGCTTACTAATGTTTCCCACCATTGACACATTTCTCCCTCTAATAAGGAAAAAGCACATAAAAGACTATTCGTCGGCGTACATTTTAGTTCTGTAATCACTCTGCCTATGTGTGATAGCCACTGTTCTGCTATAGTAGGGTCATCACCCTTATCCCCCAAGAATTCTTTAGCACCATGCTTACGTATTTTCTCTCACAGGATCTCCTTTAAATTGGTTGGCAACTGGTGCCGAAGATACTGGCTATACCACTTCAGGTTGAGATTGTTGTGGTTAGGGTGCTTGGGCTATCCCCATGAACTAGTTAAACATCTGACTCATCAATATGACAAAAGCGGTATGAAAAGAATTTTCGGTCGAGCCCAAATTAGTTGTAAGACCTTGTCCTTGCGCTGGCGGTACATGACTCTCAGTTTCTTCTCTCGTGGCTTCTCTTAAGCTTTAAGAATTTTTTTTTCTAAGCTATAACAAAACTTAAATAAATCAAAACCATAGGGACTAGGGTAAAGTTATATCATGCATGGTGGGTGTGACTTAACCTTCAGTTTTTCGAGAATCGGCTAAACCTAAGCTCTAATACCAAAAACTTGTAACACCTATTAGCTCCTTAGGAAGATATGGTGTATTTCAAAAGACCAAACAGTCTGTCCAATGGACTGAGGCATTACTGACAGAATCAAAACCTTTGACTTGTTTCAAAGTTTGAGAAAATTAGTTATAAGGATTTCCTTTTACATTAAAATCATTATTCTTTTTTCTCTTTGTATTACACCTTAAAGGAGAGTAATAGGAATTAATAAAATACCCATTGATTAGGCTCCACCATCAAAAGCGAATACACTTAGGAAAATATAGTTTTGAAAATTGTAAATCAGGGGAATTTGGAGATCATAAATATAAACAAGGTCAATTACACTTTATAAGACAAAGCAATACATTTGTGAAGTAAAAAAAAAAGTTAAACACAAAATGTGTGTAGAAGCCCTTTGCCGAATAGCCATGCATGATAAAAAACAGACAAGTGGCTCAATTGTAGACACAACTTTGGCGCAGTCCCCCTCTACGGATGTTCTTTTACTACTCAATTGCTTAAGAAATAAAGGTAATGGAGTAAGTTCATTTGAACTTACTGAGTTCCCAATAGACACAACATGATTATTAAATTACCCCTGATCGAATCAAAGATAAAAACATTTTTCAAACTTTGACCTACAGTAACACTACGCCAATTTGCTTGTACAGTTCACTGGATCACACATCACAATTATAACACACAAAATCCTCAGTGGACATATGCTAGTAATTCATGCATACTTCTCTCAATCATGCATATTTATTTATGGCCCAAGTTTGTGCCAGCCTCAGACCCATAATTCAAAAATTAGAATTGCATATAAATCACAATCATATAATTATTCATATTCCTTGTCATATTGAACACGTGTTCTTCCGCAAGGTCGGGTCATGATCTGCCAGTCCGGTTTGCAATAAAGTTACCCTATTGGAGGCATCACAAATAATCTTTTTTTCCACATTTTCACATATCACAGATAGTTTGGTACTGGACTAGCATACAAGGTGGGTATTAACTGTGACCATGGCCATGTACACACAACACTGACAACACATCGACATATTTTCAGCAAAGATAACTTACCTTACACAACTTCATATCATAGATTTTGAAAACCTAAAGGAAGAAAAAAATTAACTCACCAGAACCTTCAGTATAGAATCTACTCTATTGGTCCTTTCCCTTGATCGCTTGGACCTTCTCTAGCTTATTGAGATAAATAAGGTTGTAACTATCAGACCATTTATCTACTATAAATTGATCATGCATGTACTAGAGCAAAGACGTAAATTTCCTCCACAACATCCTAAGGGTTTCCCAGAAATTATCAGTCAACTAGTACTTATCAATGGTGTTTGACAAGCTTCTGGAAATTTTCCTCGTCTCTTCTAGAGAATATAAGTTAAAAGAAATTTCTTAAGTACGTAGGAGAGAACATAGAGAGAAAAGAAAAAGTATAACATGTTGGTTATAGACACCCTTTTATAGCACAAACAACGAAAATAAGCTTAGTGGGAAGGCCTGAGACCGCACTATCGACCTTGAATTCAGTGACTAAGCTTGGCTAATAAGATTTGAAATCTAAGCCTTACCAACTTTAACTACTACCATTAATCAGAGTGGTAAAACATTATTTGTACACTTAAGCAACCAACTAAACAAGTCATTCGATTGCCTAAACATATTAACTTGTCATCTACAGTACTCTAGTTAAATTCCAACTAGGTTTAAACTGAACTCTAATGATGCTCACTGAACTATCGTTTCCATAAAAAGCAATCTTATCGCAATGCGAACTAACAAATTCTAATAGGTTAGTTAAATTAGTTAATTTAATTAGTTTAATCATTATTTTAATTTGCATTAGCACTACGAATTCGTGAATAGATTAGATTAGTAATTATTTTATGTATTTAATTTAATGATAATTTCTCCAATCTGCAATCCTTTGGGTACGATCCTCAGAATACTTACCGATGTTCCGTTGTAATATTTTATATTATAATTTGACCCGTATGCTTGTGGTCACCACCGATTTAATTTCTTATATATTTGGTGTGATATTTATACTATAACGATTACACATTTATAGGCGGTCAAGTTTGTTGCGCCATTGTTGTGGATTGCGACGGTGAAATTTTTATTAGATTGGTCACTGTAAAATAATCCTAATCAAAAGACAAACGAGCTAGATAGTGTTCTAATTTTTTTTGTACATAATTAAATATTTTTATTTTATTTTTTTTTAGTTAATTACTTTTTTTTTATTTTTTTATCTATTGATTATTAGATTTAATAATGAATGTTGATTTTTATATGTCGATGTACCGACTATCCAAATTAAGTTAGTTGTACGGAGCTTCGGCAAGCCAATGGAGTCGTGATTACAAAGACGAGTAGCCTGAATGTTCGTACAAACTCCCACCTAAATCGAGCAAGTATATGTACGAGAAGAATGGATATTCGACAAACCTATGGGATGAAGAAGAAGTATACGAGGAGGGAGTATATGACCAATGGGAGATCATGGAGAACTAAAGATCACTTATGCAAGAACTGCTTCAACGAAGAAACGAAACAATAGAAGAGATACATGAGTGACCTTTAGGGACATCCGAAGGTACATGAGCGGCGCTGGTTTATATCTCTCGATGGAAGAAAAAATGATGATCAAAGTGTAAAATACCAGCTGAAAGTTCTTCTTTAGGGGTGATACGGATCGCCCTGGCTCCGAAAAAGGACATCTTTTTTTTAAATTTTGTTTGATTTTAAATTTTATTTTTCATTGTTTATTTTTTATTGTATTGTAAGTATTTAATTATGTGTGTTATTTTCTTTTCATAATAGTTGCGGGGTTTGTGAGGTGGATTAAGGAAATTAAGCGCAAACCAATGAGTCTACTATGCTTTGAAAAGATGAAAAAATGAGTTTGGGTTACTTCCAAGTCATGGCGCGACACGCTATGATGAGCCAACCCAACAAGTCCATCAATGAATCGCGTCCTTGTAATGAAGGAAAACACATCGTCTCAATGAGCTCTCACGTCCCAACGACCACCATGCGCACATCATGACAAGCCACAATGCCTCCAAATGTGAAAGGGCTAAGCTGTAATCTGAAATCATGACAAGCCATCATCGTTAGTAGTGACGAGCCGAGATTCCAAGTCTCAAAAAAGTTGATCAAAATCGTGATACTACTGTAGGGTGTCACGACATACCTTGCCGAAACGACTTGAGGGAGCACAAAAGGTATCAAAACATCACGACGGGGAGGGAATTCCGTTGCGATGAGCCGACTGCTATGCAACGTTCAGTGCCTTAACTGTCCAGTCGACCTATACGATTCTCGCCATTCTTCGCTCTCCACAAACTTAGCGACTATAGTTTTTATTTATTTATTTAATTTTATATTTTAATCGTAAGTATTTTACGTTCACTTAGAGCATGCAAATCTCAAGAGTTCCAAGACAACAAGAATTCAACCTTTTCAAGGAAGTTTTCTTGTTCGCACTTTAATTCTTTTATATCGGGACAATATTTGTTATAAAGTGTGGGGGAAGTACATAAGATATAATTTTTTTTTCAGTTTGTATGTTTTATTTATTTTATCTAATTTATCAAAAAAAATTGTTTTGTTTGTTTTTTTGTGTAGGAACCCCATATTTTTTAAGGCACTACAATTTCAAGCCAAAACTGAAAAGAGGATCTAGTCCCACCAATTTCGTTGCAATTATCAAGCTAATTGACTAATCTCATCTCCTTATTATTTTTGGTGCACATTGGGGACAATGTGTCAAATAAAGTGTGGGGGTGACATAGAAATTTTTTTAAATTTTTTTGTTATTTCGTTTTGTTTTTATATATTTTTAGTCATTTTTTTTTGTGTTTTGTTTGTGCTCTGTAGAAATACAAATGATTGGTTAGGAGCATGTAAATAAGATTATGTGCATAAACTATAAATTTAATTTGATAATAATTGATTCTAGGTTGTCTAATTTTAGACTAGTTAGTTCAATTTATTACACTGTTGATCGTTGTATTTCAGAGTTTTAAATTTATAATGATCGATCCTGGAACTAACTATAACAACGATTGAGGCAAGTGCACCTATCGAACAGTAGTATAGCTTAGGCAAGACCGGATTGTCGAACCCAAAGGAACTAAAAGTACTAATACTAACTTTCTTTCTATTATTTAACCTAAAATAAGTGAAGTTGTTTATTAATCTAAATTAACTAATTACTAAGCTAAAGACGCAAAGACAAAAAGAATGAATTGGGGAAATACTTCGGAAAAACTCAGTTGATTAAGACGATACCCTTAGGAAGAATCCACCTAGACTTCACTTATTATCTAACACCGAACCGCATTTATTTATTCACTTGACTTGATCCGTAGGACTCCTAATTTATATTAAACCCTCTCTCGAGGCGAATAATGTCTAACCCTAGGTTGATTAATTGAAATCTCTTTCTAATTAAAACCCTAGAATAGCGATAAATCGATCTATGGACTCCCATATTAGGTTTCACCCTAATCTGCAAAATCTCGTCACCCTATCTCTAGGCGCGCGATCAACTCCGCTTAATTATGCTAGATCTACTCTTAAGAAAGGACTTTTGCTCCACCACCTAAGCACATTCAACTTGAATTAATATCCGCAAAATATCAACACAAGAATTAAGCACACATAATCAAGAACAAATCAAGTATTTATCATATAGTTCAGAAAACAATAATAAGATTCATCTAGGTTTCATCCCCCTTCAGGTATCTGAAGGGTTTAGTTCATAATAATAAAGAAAAACATCTCAGAAGAAAAGATAAAACAAAACATAAGAAATCCCTAAAACTCCCTGAAGGAATTGAAGGAGAGATCCTCCGTCTTGAGTAGAATTCCGGCTTCTGGAGATGGATCAACTGGCTATCCCTTGAGAGTTTCCCACAAATCTGACCTCTTCGGCTCGGCTCCTTGGCCTAGCTAACCGCCCTGACAAAAGCCCTGGCAGAAGGCTTCTGCCGAACTCCCCCCTTAATTTGCCTCCTAGGGTGTTTATATAGGTTTTGAGATTTGTTACTTGGCCTCCAAGTATCCTAATTTGAGTGCAATTCCTATTTGGGGGTTTAATTAGACTTTGGAGTGTGTTTCTTTGCCTCCAAGCATCCAAATCCGAGTAAAACTCCTCTTGGCCTCGGCAGGGACACGCCCATGGCACACGCCCGTGTGAATCGTGGCCAGGCCGTGTGGACTCCTTTAATGAGGCACGGCCGTGTAGTCTTGGGCCAGGCCGTGTCAATTTCGTGCTTTGGCCCATTTGGCCCGTTTTAAGCCTGTTTCTTGTTCTTTTCATCCTCCGGTTATAAAACATGAAAAGAAAGGATTAAAAGCACCAAATTACATAAAATAAGGGATAAATCATCCAAAAGTATGCTAAATGTGGGATTAAAATATGTTACTATTTTGGTTTATCAAATACCCCCACACTTAAGCTTTTGCTTGTCCTCAAGCAAATTTCTCAACTCATAATTAAAACGAACTTCCCTCAATTCATAATAGTCATTGATAGTGTTTCATCATAATTCGAAGATAATTTATACATGGATAATTCAACTCAAAGGGTTATAAAGATTCAAACAATCTAAGTCATACATTTGTAGCACAAAACATAGATGTTTCCCTTCATCTAAATAATTACCTTTGATTCAAAACCGATAAGGATTGACATCCTCACTAAAGATTCACTCAAATCACTCGAAGTGTTTAAGGTTCAGGATTAAGCACTAAAAAGTCAAACATGAAAAGTTAATCCCATAGGCTTGCATGAAAATCAAATCTCCACCACTATAATATGAGATGATACACAAATCAAAAGGTCTTTACAGGGTTGTAACGGGGCTTGGGTTAAAGGTGTGGATAAAGGCTGAATTAGAAGGTTAGAATCGAGATTGAATTGACAAATTACCTAACTAGAACTAATGAACTAATAATAAGTAATTACATCAATTTCGTGCCCAGGCCGAACTAGAACAAATTACCTAACGAGGCACGGCCGTGTGGTCTTGGGCCCAGGCCGTGTCGATTTTATGCTTTGGCCCATTTGGCCCGTTTTAAGCCTGTTTCTTATTCTATTCATCCTCCGGTGCTTCCCTGAGTATAAAACATGAAAAGAAAGGATTAAGAGCACCAAATTACATAAAATAAGGGATAAATCATCCAAAAGTATGCTAAATGTGGGATTAAAATATGTTACTATTTCGGTTTATCAACTGTGAATGAGTAAAAGTGTGTTAAACATACCAAATGATAAATAAGTACACAAAAAGCATGTATGTTAATTGAATTGTACGTTGTAAAAATTGATAAAGTCAGTTAATTGAATCCATGTATTGAAATACTCAGGGATGACCTAAGACATTGTTGGATAGACCATTTTTTGAGCCGAAAAGCAATCATGTAAAGATTTTACCTAGTACCTATTTTGAGCCTGAATCCATTTTCTTGATGAATCATGAATGAAACCCTAAGCTTAAAGAATATTTTATTTGATCTTTTATTTCTTGGTCCTTTCACGGATTTAGACGTCCAACCATTGATATTGAGGGATTAGGTAGACATCACGATGGTTTCAAAAAGAGAAAAAATGAATGAACTAAGAAATTGTATGGTATAGTGAGTATAAGATTTTTGAGCTTGTAGAAAAATAAGGCAAAATGTCAAATAGAGAAAATCTCGAAAAAGAAAAAATATATAAAAAATAAAGACAAAGTGAGTTGGAAAAAAAGTACACTGACATTTGTTCGAAGAAAAAAAATAAAGCTCAAATGATTGTACTCATGAATACTATACTAGGCTTTAGTGATGTATAAATAAGGAAGGTGAGAGAAGTGAATATAATGTGGTATGCTAAATGTACACTTGGGGGAGTATTGGGAACAATATAATGTGCCAAACTATATTCATGCTTAACTTGTTTTGTCAAGCCTGTTCTTGAATTCCAAACCAACCTAAGCCACAGAACATTACAAGCCAAAAAGCCTTATGTGACCTAGGCGATACACTGGATGGATGAAAATTAAACTGAAAATTAAAATTTCTTACTTCCTAGATTCTTTGAACATAAATGTATTTTTATGTATTTGTTTGGATGGATAACTATGTTTAACATTCTTTTATTTGTTTTCCCTGTAATTTATTAAACTAATCTACCTAATTTTAGAAATCATGAGTCATTTATCTATTGCACTAGAATTACATATTTAAATACATTATCTTGTTTATATGGTTCTGATCTGGTCTTCTATACAAAGCATGTTCGAGTATTTTGTTTTCCTTGTGTGTTTATTTTTCGCTTAGTTAAGTGTGGGGGTATTTGACCAGCCACCAATCGTAGTGGTAGTTTAAGTACATTTTGGCACTTAACGAACTTGTTTTCTTGGCATTTTATAATTAATTACTACATTTTTATTATTAGATGGTTAGGAACTAAATATTAATAAAATAAACATTTTTATGCATTTTTCTATTTCGATGACCCTTAAGGTCGATTCAGGCCTCGTGAGTGATTAATGGGCTATTTAAGTGTGTAGGATGCCGATTCAAGTCCAAGAATACATGGGATGATGATTGGGCCGTGAGACAAGGGAGCCCAATAGAACAACAAAGCTGTCAAGGCTGGGAAAGCACTCGATGCCTGACGAGGAGTTTCCTCTCATCACGACGACGCGATGGAAATAGGAAGGCATTCATGGTGGCGATGTCGTGACGAGGAGTCTTCTTACGTCACGACGATGGCAGGCCAAAATATGTTTGTGATGCATCGTTGAAGCACTGAATATATCCTATCCCTATAGAAATAATAAAAAGAATAGTATAAAAGAAGTAGGGTCAAATCCTCAGGGACTGGATTTGCACAATGTCTTGTTTCGTGAGATCCCGGATAGAATCGTGCCTAAGAAAACCTACGTACCTGGGGAAAAAAATAAAAAAATAGAATAAAAAAGACAAAATTAGAAGTTGATTGAAATTGTGAAAATTAAAATAGAGAATATAAAAATAAATAGAGTTTGGGAAAAGAGAGAGTTTCTTATGTGGTGAGATTCTAGCCTCCGGTTGTCTCGATCCTCCTTGGGTTCAATCCTCGGCTTTTAAGTGATCCTTCTTGAATTGAATAAGCAAGTTATAGTGGAAGAGGACGCCTACGACCACCAGCTCCACTTAGGGTTTAGACTTATAATTTAGAGAAACCTGACTCTAGCCAACCGTCGCTCCTGTGGGACCGTCTTACACTAGATCATCACTTCCCAATGGCGAATCCCATGCCATTTTGTCTCTTGGGCTCGACAACCACTGACGCAGTAGGCTAACGAACCGACTGTGCAACCTTCCAAAATATACAAAGCGGTTGTTCCTTGCACAAGTTAGAAAGATCACTTTTGAAGGGACATGGACGGAAGTGTCAACCCCGTAATACGGAGAAGTGATGAATACTCGTTGAGAAGGCTAAGTGCAGATTCTAAGCCTCATGAACCTTTTTTGGGAATTTTTGACAACCTTTGGCTAGATGGATTTAGTGGCTCATGCTTTTGGGAAAAGAAATAGACTTAATAAAAAAAATGGAATTTTATTCAATAAAGAAAAGAACAAGGCTAAGCTTTTTTGGGGGAGGGAGTGTTTACAGAAAATATGATATAAAATTTGAGTCACTCCATCCCCTATTTATAGTACTAGGAAATCTAGTCTAGTCCTACTTAAATTCTAAAAGATAAATACAGATAATTAAAGATAATTAAAGATAAATAAAGATAAAAGCTAAAATAAAATCTAAATAATAATATCTAACAATTATCCTAACATAATTAAAAATTAAATAGAGTCTTGTATTTATAAAATATCTCTTCTTTGCATTTTTGTCCTTATGTCTTCCATGCTTGCATTTTCGGCACCACCTTTTTTCCTATGTCGCATGTTTGCCCACTTTATCTCTAAATTCATGCTTTTCGCCCTTAAATTTACTTTTGCCTTCAATTTAGTCACTAAAAGATAAAAGACCATAAATAGCCCAAATTAGTAGGATCATACTCAAAATAAATATACAATTAACACATAAAAAATATGTCGTTCTAGAGTATTATCAGTTTGATTCCTTGGACGACACTTTTGGGATATTTTTCTTATTTAGACCCTAACACTTATCAGAATATTGTATTGATTGGTATCTAGGGTTGAATGGTCACTAAGTAGCTCGTTGCTTATATAAGCAACCTTAGGGTCACCAGAATTGGTGTGTAGACTTAGACAAAAAAAATTTCCTATTCAGTTTTCTTTGTATTTTATTTCTATGTTCGCTTAGTCGGAACTTCTCTATTTCGACGTGAAGACAATTACGAGTAGAGACTGCTCTGGCACCGCACTTCAATATATATATATATATATTCATGAGCTTTCTCCTATCTCTTGTTCTTTTATTTATATTTTTGTTAACCTTATCAATTAGCATTTGTATGAATAATTGAATAAATTATTATACTTATTTCATATCTTGCATGATTCGATTAATAAACTCATTTATTTGTTAAGTGATTATTATTTATTCAAGAGTGCTTAGTATATTAGGGAGTGATGCCCTTAGTACAATATTGAGATAGGTGAGACCGAAAGGGTATCTTGTCGTGTATAACTTGTGTCAAGCGGTGAGATAGAGAGGGTACCCATATGCCTAGGAATAGACCGGAAGGGTGACTTAGGTGGTAATCCTTAGTGAAGATGAGATCGGAAGGTATTCTTAACTAAGAGTGATGAATAACTCGATCGAGGATAATTAATTATTTAATTAGATAAATAGAGATTTAATCGGCCACTAGGAATAGGAAATTCCAGTAGGTTAGTTACGTTAATTAATTTAATTAGTTTAATTAATATTTTAATTTGGAATAGCACTACTAATTTGTGACTTGATTAGATTAGTAATTATTTTCTGTAATTAATTTAATAATAATTTCTCCAATATGCAATCCCTTGGGTACAATCCTCGGAATACTCATCGGTGTTCCGTTGTAACACTTCTATATTACAATTTGACCCGTACGCTTGCGGACACCGCTGATTTAATTTCTTATATTTTTTGTGTGATATTTATACTCTAAATAATAACATGTTTATAGGTGGTCAATGACAGGGCTGGAGAGCCAAGGCATCACGCCCTAACATAGAGGTCGCACGCAAAAGCGTCGAGGTATCGTGCTCTAGTGTGAGCGTGCAGCGCGCACCGAATGTAGTAGTATGGGTGCATGGTGTCCTTTGGAAACATGCTTAGCCAGACGACCGGCTAGGCTCAATAGTAGACTGTGTGGAAGGCAGTAGGGGCCTCACGCCCCATGTTGGGTGTAGGATCGACAATAACAAATGATGCAACAAAATAGGGCTAGGGTCTCGCTCCCCAGCTGGTTTGTATGTGCCAAGTAGCATCGATGCATGCAAGCAGGAGGTGCACACCTCGCTCTTGAGCCAGTTGCAGTAAGGCCAAGTAGCGCAAAGTGACAACCAAAGTAAAAAATAGTGGAATAACAACAACAATGGAAATTGGCGATGGCAAGCATATGTGGTTTTTAAGGTTCATGTTTTTGTTATGGGACTTTGAGCTAATTCGTTAATAAATGGCCATATTGTACTTGAGTAAATTTTTTAATTTAAACTTTCATTAATAAGTGGCCATATTGTACTTGAGTAAATTTTTGCAAAGGACTCGACACTAATAAGGGAAGAAGATCGAACTTACTATTCTCTTTAATTTAGAAATTTCCATCTGTACTAACTATTCTCTTTGAGCTTAACATGTTAATTGTTTAAACGCATAGGTGAAAACCTTCTAAGAAGACTGAACTTGTGACTTGGAGGCATCACATCTTTACTTGAAGATTGGATAGGGTTAATGTTATGGTATTGTACTAGAATATGTTAGTGAAATGGCATGTACGTAAGGACATATACCATTTTAAGATTTGTAATTATGTTATCTTATGATTCTATGGGATTTTAAGGGTTTTAGTAGAGCCACAAGAACTAAGTAGCTTTTGTAACACCCTATACCCGGCCTGGTCGTCGAGCTTGAATATCAGGATGCCACACCACCGTCTCAAATCATACATAGTACAAATGAGCTCTTTATTAAAGAAACGTTTTAACACCCCTTACCCATATCAAACTCCGAAATAGGGTACGAGGCATTACCAGACTTATTCACAAGCAGACATTCAAAACCGAGACATGAATTTCCACTCAAATTTAAAACTTTTCAAAAACATACATATCATCCCTAAAACGAGCCTACGAGGCCCAAAACATGCATCGGAAGTGGTTCGGGACTAAACTGATAACTTTGGAAAACTTAGAAATTTTTTTATGAAAAAGGGGTCACACGACCGTGTGGGTTCGGGACACGCTCGTGTGACCCTATGACACGCCCGTGCTTCAGGCCGTGTTCAAAATAGGGAGCATTCTGTTTATGACATCATCATCCAATTAAGGTTACACGGCCAAGTCACACGCCCGTGTGCTTAGGCCATGTGATCAATTATATTTTCATAATTTTTCATAAAATAGGTGCAGACTTCACACGGCCAGGGCACACGCCCGTGTTCGAGGCCGTGCCGTCCACACAGCCAAGACACACACCCGTGTCTCTGCTCGTGTGCTCATTACTAAGCATTCTGTTTTGCAACAATTAAGGTGCAGGGGACACACGACCGAACACATGCCCGTAGAGCAGACCGTGTGTCGCACACGGCCTAGACACACGCCCGTGTGTCTACCCGTGTGGACAAATATAAGGCTATTTACCAAGCCTTTTTCCACCCTTCCTGTAACAGACCGATTTAGGGCCTAGTCGAAATAGTGGTTGCGAGACCACAAATTTGAAGTAGAAATATGCGTTTTATGATTTTTATGAGGCTTATGATGTGGTTACATGATTGTGTGAAAATTTCATGGGAAAATTTTATTTATTAGTGATCAATTTGTCCATTAAGATAAATTGCAAAGATTAGAAAATATGAGATTCTAGAAGATTTAAGTATGAAATAGAATTATAAAAATTACTAGAGGTCCTTATTTAGCAATTAGACCATTAAATGTCAAGATGGACAAAAATGGACATGGGAAGGAAAAATCTCAAGAAAGAGCCTTAAGGGTATTTTAGTCATTTGGTTAATTAATGAATTAAACCATCTTATTCCTCTAAATGCCAAAATTTGCAAGGAGACATGGCTAGGGTTTCTTCAACTTCCAAGCTTGATAGTAAGTGCATCCTAGCCCCGTTTTTAATGTTCTTCATATTTTTGAGATCCTCGTAGCTCGATTTAGCTATTTCTAGCTATATTTTGAGCTAGGGTTTATGTTCAAAAATTTACCCATGTATAACATGCATGTATTTTGATGTTTTAAGGAAGAATATGAAAGTTTGATGTGTGATAAACATCTTTTTCTAAGTGATTTTCATGAAAAATGCATAAAAGGACCAAATTGTAAAAGTTATAAAAATGGTCATACATGAGTGAAATAGTGGAAATTGGGGGCTGTTGTAGTTAAGAAAATAATTCGGCTAGGCTTAAAATACAAGAAAGTTGAATAAAAATTCACTTTACGAGCCTAGGGGCAAAAGTGTAATTATGTAAAAGTTTAGGGGCAAAATCATAATTTTACCAAAGTATGATTTATGAGTCAATTTAGTCGATGTGAGTATTAAACAAGTGAAATTGTTATTATAGATCAAGAAACATGAAGCCCGAACCGAAACCGAGGCAAGAACAAAGTGTTGGACTAAATCGAACATCTACACACATTTTGAGTACCGAGGTAAGTTTGTGTGAAATTAAAGTTTCATAGTGTTTTTATATTTTAAATTGTTTGATCTTATGATAATGAATATCATTTCATGAAAATCAACTAATGAAGTCTCGATAAGAAAATGATGAGAATATATTAAGTTGAAGTCCCGGTTGAAGATTCGGAATAGCGAGGATACCTATGTCACGACATGAGATAAGGAAGGTCCCGTATAAGACCATGTCTGAGACATGGCATTGGCACCGAATGTAGGTCCTGTATAAGACCATGTCTGGGACATGGCATCGGCACCGAATGTAGGTCCCGTATAAGACCATGTTTGGGACATGGCATCGGCACCGAATAAGGAAGGTCCCGTGTAAGTCCATTTCTGGGACATGGCATCGGCATCGAATAAGGAAGGTCCCGTGTAAGTCCATTTCTAGGACATAGCCTCGGCACCAAAGGAAGATCTCGTGTAAGACCATGTCTGGGACATGGCATCGATATCTATGTACGATCCCGTATAAGACCATGTCTGGGACATGGCATCAACATCGAGTTAAGAGATCCCGTGTAAGACCATATCTGGGATATGGCATCGGCATCAAGAGGTGATCCCATGTAAGACCATATCTGGGATATGGCATTGGCATCATGATACATGTATGATGAGATTGAGTATCCTTCGACATTCCGAGTAGTTCAACGGGCAAAAGAGTTAAATATGCAAAGATGACAAAGAGCTAAGCTATACAAAGATGACAAAGAGTTACATCTAAGTTAAGGATAATAATGATTTAAGTTTATGTTCAAGATAGAATAAGTGCTAAATTATGTGATGAAGTGACACATGTACCATGAGTAAAATACAGTTTTGAAACCGTAACGTGATATGTGATGGGTAAGTGTAAGTATGAGTAAGTATGTCAAAGTACTTAAGAACTTGTGTTGTTATTGTTCTATGAGATGAATAGAATTTACCATGATTACTTATGTTGCTATTTTAATTCATGCAAACTTACTAAGCTATATGCGTAGCCCTCTCTTTTCCCTTTCCTTGTAGTATCGCCAAGTAGCTCGGGGATCGTATGTAACACCCCTATCCCGAGACTGTCGCCGGAATAGAGTTAAGAGACATTACCAGACAATCAGAACATTTTATTACTATTTCACTACACAAAGTCAAACATCAATCAAACATATTCATTCATAAGTATATAGTCCCTTATGGAGGTCTTCGAGACCTTAAACACGTGTTAGAAAAGGGTCGGGACTAAACCGGAACACATACGGAAATTCTCAGAAATTTAAAACATTTCAAAGTTTCAGGGGTTACACGCCCGTGTGGGCAGACCGTGTGCCTCCCACGGCTGATAGACACCCCCGTATGTCTTCCCCGTGTTTGAACCTGACTTTACTCCACGGTCACCAAGCACGCCCGTGTACCTTGGCCATGGTCAATTCTGACTTGGCTCCATGGCCACCAAGCACGCCCTTGTACTTTGGCCGTGGTCGACCCTGTTGAAACTACACAGCTACAAGTCACGTCTGTGTGCCAAGGCCGTGTACTCTGAGCTAGCTACTGACTTAGCCCCACAGTCACTACGCACGCCCGTGTGCCATAACCGTGAGACAAAATAGGCCATTTACAAGGCCAATTTGCCACCCACACAAGGGTCAATACTACAAGCACATTTAAGCATAATCCCACACACAATTTAGCAACCAATTTCATGTCAAGTGATCATCATATCATCACATACAATCCTCATTACTAAATATGTCAACTTATATACCATCTTGCTCAACCAAATCACATACATTATCAAGCATGACTCATCCACAAAATCATTATATTATTATGGAATCAATTCTTCACTAATCTTACCATACTTAAAAACATTTCATTATCACCAAGCCATACCAAAATGTACTTGACAGATCATAACATAACTCATTCATAAGTTAACATCATTTCACTTCCAAGCCAACTCACATGGCAAGGATTAAACATTCCCAAAACATACCATAAATTCTAGCCTATACATACCATATTTCATCTATTTACATCTTTCCAAAAGTACCAAATTAGATTGCCGATAATGTGATAAAGATGCTGACGATTCCGGAATCCGAGCTAGCTTTGCTGACACTGTAAAACAGAGAAACAATCACACAGTAAGCTTTCAAAGCTTAGTAAGTTCGAAATACAATACCATTATCTCATCGGATCAAACCAATGTATATAATTAAACCATCACATAGTTCAATTCTCTTATATTCATACCATATCATCCATAGCTAAAATACTCATTCATCCATTCATGGCTTTATCTATAAACTCGTCAACCACAAAGGTTCAATACATACCTTAGCTAACACATAGTTATTCAATGCTCGATATTACACGTCGATCATCCTCTGATATTCGTCTAATTTAATCGCACACCCAGTGCCATATATATAATTGAAGCATATTCTTCATCGCACACTTAGTGCCTATTCTTTTAACCGACTTATCTCGGAATCGCACACACAGTGCCAAATCAATAAGCCGAAGCTTTCATAACATCGCACACACAAAACTATTCATCTCTATTTCGATCTTGATTTCGCACACTTAGTGCCATCCAATTTAATTTTGCACATAACATCTCAAATCTCATAATCATATACTTATTCATTCCATAATACTAAAACATATCTTAATAACATGTATTATATCCGAACTTACCTCGGACGTCGAATTATCGAAACGGTCGATTAATCGAGCACTTTATCTTTGCCTCGATCTCGATCCGAACCTCTCCTTTCTTGGTCTATACACATTCAAATTCAATCCATTCAATCACCAAATCATTCAATTTAGTCCAAACACACATATTTAGGGCATTTTACAAAATAGCCCTCACATTTTCACATTTTGACACTTTAGTCCTTAATTCATAAAATCATCAAATACACATAATTAGCTTGCACCCATGCCTAGCCGAATTCTCACTATATTCATCCAAGCCCACACATTTCATTTATTTCACATTTTAATCCTTCAAAATGCTATTTTCTCAATTTAGCCCTAATTAGCTAAATTCATCAAAAATTCAAGAACAAAACATGTTCATTAAACACATATCTTTCATTTAACACCAACACTCATCACAAAGCTCACCATTTCATCAATGGCACATTTCATAAACATCATCAATTAACAAAATTTAAGCATGGGTTTTAAAGAGCACAAAGCAACGATTACGAAAACGTAGAAATTAATAAAAACCGAGCAAAATCTAACCTTGAATCAAGCCAAATCCTAGCCAAAATTACCAAAGCTTAAAACCTCTCTTCTTTCTTCAATATTCGGTGCAAAGATGAATAGAAAATGGCTTATTTTTATGCTTTGTTTTATTATAAATTAACTTAATAATCTAATACCAATTTTGCCCTTTTATTAGTCATATAAGACAAATTTACATTATGGTTATCTAGTCATTTAACCATCCACTATCTTAAAAATGAGTTATTAATAACATAAGGCCTCCACCTTAAAAGCCAACAACAATTAAGTATATAACAATCGGCACACAACATTTTACACTTTATGCAATAAGTCCTTTCTCACAATTTGACACACAGTCAATAAAATTATCACACAAAATTTTCACACAGGCTATATCACATATAATTCACACCAAAAATAATATTAGAATATTATTCCGACCTCGGATTTGTGGTTTCGAAACCACTATTCAAACTAGGGTCTAATTCGGGCTGTTACAACTCTCCCCCCTTTAGGGATTTTCGTCCCTGAAAATCTTACCGGTGAATAGCGTGGATATTGCTCTCTCATAACATTCTCAGGCTCCCACATAGCCTCTTCAATTCTGTGCTTGTGCCACAATACTTTCACTAAAGAGATTTTCTTATTTGTCAACTCTTTGGTCTCTCGTGCCAAAATTCGGATCGGTTCTTCACTATACGACAAGTCTGACTGGATCTCAACCTCAGTAGGAGTAATCACATGAGACGGGTCTGATATGTACCGTCGAAGCATTGACACATGAAACACGTTATGAATCTTTTCTAACTCATGTGGCAACATCAATCTGTAAGCAAGCGGGCCAACTCGTTCAATAATCTCATACGGTCCAATGAACCTCGGACTCAGCTTGCCCTTCCGGCCAAATCGAAGTACCTTTTTCCACGGAGATACTTTCAAAAACACTTTATCACCCACCTCAAATTCAATATCTTTTCGTTTCAAATTTGCATAAGACTTCTGACGATCTGAGGCCGCTTTCAAACTGCCACGAATTACTTTCACTTTCTGCTCAGTCTCTTTTATAAGATCAACCCCGTGAATCTTATTCTCATTCAGCTCAGTCCAATACAATGGAGTTCGACACTTTCGACCGTAGAGAACCTCATATGGTGCCATTTTAATGCTAGATTGAAAACTATTGTTGTACGCAAACTCAATCAACGGTAAATGCTTTTCCCACGCACTTTTGAATTCAAGAATACAACATCTCAACATATCTTCAAGAACCTGAATGATCTGCTCGGACTAACCATCCGTTTGCGGATGAAACACAGTACTGAAATGCAATTTTGTGCCTAAAGCCTCTTGCAATTTCTTCCAAAATCATGACGTAAGTCTCGGATCTCTATCAGATACAATAGATAGTGGCACCCCGTGCAATCTCACAATTTCAGCAATATACATTTCAGCTAATCTATCGAGTGAATAATCTATTCTCACCGGAACAAAATGAGTTGATTTCATCAATCTGTCAACTATCACCCAAATTGCATTTTCTTTCCCGGAGATAAAGGCAAACCCAACACAAAGTCCATCGTGATCCTTTCCCATTTCCACTCAGGAATCATAATCGGTTGCAACAATCCGATTTTAACTCGATGTTCGCTTTAACTTGCTGACAAATTAAACATTTCGACACAAAGTCAGAGATGTCTCGTTTCATACCATGCCACTAATAAAACTGTTTCAGATCAATATACATTTTCGTACTCCCAGGATGTACAGTTAATCGACTATTATGAGCCTCTTTTAAAATCGCTTGAATCAACTCTGAATTTCTCGGAATACAAATCCGATCTCTAAATCTCAAACAATCATCACTATCAACTCAAAATTCTGATTCAGCATTCGATTCACATTGAGTTCGTTTAGCCATCATTTCAACATCACTTTTCTGAGCATTACAAATCTGATGTACAAACATCGGCTTTATTTTCAACACGGCCATAACCGCACTATCATCACACAGATCTTTCTGACCATTCATTGCTCGCAAAGCACATATGGACTTTCGGCTCAAAGCATCAGCTACAACATTAGCTTTACCCGGGTGGTAATCTATCACAAGTTCGTAATCTTTCAACAACTCTAACCATCTTCTCTGTCGCAAAATCAATTCTTTCTGAGTCATCAAGTACTTCAAACTCTTGTGATATGTAAAGATATGACACTTCTCACCAAATCAATAATGATGCCATATTTTCAATGCGAACACAATCATGACAAATTCAAGGTCGTGTGTTGGGTAGTTCTTTTCATGCAGCTTTAGTTGCCTCAAAGCATAAGCAATGACTTTACCTTCTTGCATCAGCATACAGCCCAAACCATTCAACGAGGCATCACTGTAAACTATGAATTCTTTGCCCAATTCAGGTTGAACCAACACCGGTGCTTCTATCAACAACACTTTCAATTGTTCAAAACTCTGATGGCATTTTTCTGACCACTCAAATCTAACATTTTTCTATAGCAACTTCGTCAACGGAGTCGTAATCATCGAGAAGCCTTTCACAAATCGTCTATAATATCCCACTAGTCCCAAAAAATACGGACTTTAGACACATATCTCGAAGGCTTCCATTCTAATATAGCAGAGATTTTACTAGGATCAACTCTTATCCCGGCAGCTGACACAATATGCCCCAGAAAACCAACTTCACGCAACCAAAATTCACATTTACTAAACTTAGCATACAACTGTTTTTCACGTAGAGTTTGTAGCACGGTTCTCAAATGCTCGGCATGCTGCATCTCATCACACGAATAGATCAAAATATCATTAATGAAAACCACTATAAAGTGATCCAAATACGGTCTGAATATCCGATTCATTAGATCCATAAACACTCCAGGAGCATTTGTTAGTCTGAAAGGCATCACTAAGAATTCGTAATGTCCGTACCTCATTCTGAAAGCAATTTTCAGCACATCGGATTCTTTAACTCTTAACTGATAGTAACCTGATCTCAATTCTATCTTTGAAAACACTGTAGCTCCTCTCAGCTGATCAAACAAATCATCAATACGAGGCAACATATATTTGTTTTTTATCGTTACTTTTTTAACTGTCGATAATCAATACACATTCTCATAGTTCTATCTTTCTTTTTCACAAATAACACAGGAGCTCCACAGGGTGAGAAACTCGGTCGTGCAAATCCTCTGTCAGTCAACTCCTGCAACTGAGACTTTAACTCTTTCAATTCTTTTGGTGTCATTCTATACAGAGCTATCAAAATGGGAGTGGTACCCGGCACTAATTCAATACCAAATTTAACTTCCCGAATTGGAGGTAATCCCGGTAACTCTTCAGGAAACACAACTGGAAACTCACATACCACAGGCACACATTCAACTTTATTTTTCGACACTTTTGTATCAATCACGTACGCCAAATAAGCTTCACAACCCTTTTTCACATAGTTCATAGCTTTCATCGCAAATACATTAGCTGGTAATCCTTTCATATCATTGGATTCTATTCGAACTAGCTCACCATTCTGACTTTTCAACTCAATACTCTTTCTTTTACAATTCACGATGGCATTATGCAGAGTAAGCAAATCCATAGCCAAAATTATGTCAAACTCATCGAATGGTAGTAACATCAAATTAACCGGAAAACAAACATCCCAAAACATCAATGGACAATTCTTGCACACCTTATCCACCAAAACACACTTGCCTAAGGGATTTGATACTCTAATAAAAAATTCAGTACACTCAACAGGTTGAGTCTTACTTGATATTAGATTCACACACACATATGAATGAGTAGATCCTGGATCTATCAATGCAATGACATCAGTATCAAATAAAGTGAAAGTACCGGAGATGACGTCTGGAGATGATGCTTCCTCTCGTGCACGTATAGCATAAGCTCGGGCAGGTGCTCATGCCTCTGACCTCACAGCTGTGTCAGTAGTCCCCCTTTGGCCTCCACTCACATTTCTGGTGTTTCTGGGTGGTCTACCTCTAGCCGTCACATTACTCGGTCTTTCATTCTGAACATTTTCCTCTTCGACCATCTTTGGGCAATCTCGAATAAAATGATCTCGGGATCCACATTTATAACAAACTCTATTGTTGTACTTGCCCCAGCATTCTCCCACATGTCGTCTTCCACATTTATGCACACTCGGGTTTGTTACTCTTAACGCTACCAACACTTGATTCAATCGGAGCTTGAGTTCGTGGACCAGCACTTTGTCTCGAACGATCTCTACTTGGATGTCCAAACGAAGCATTTGAACGATTGTTTGCATCTCTAAATCTCTTCGTCGAAGGTTGAGAAAACTTATTCATCGATCTTTTTCTTTCATCACGAGCTTCAGAATCAGCTTTTTTCTTTTCTTTATTGAGCTCCTCAGCTTTGCATGCTCTTTCAACTAACACAACAAATTCATTTATATCAAGTATTCCAACCAATAATTTAATATCTTCATTCAATCCCTCTATGAAACGTTTGCACATAGTAGCTTCGGTCGAAACACATTCTCTCACGTATTGACTAAATCTTACGAATTCTCGCTCATATTCAGTAACCGACAAATGACCTTGTTTCAGTTCAAGGAACTCTTTACGTTTCTGATCAATGAAGCATTGACTGATATACTTCTTTCTAAACTCAACTTGAAAGAAATCCCATGTGATTCTCTCTCTCAGAACCACGGATGTCAATGTTTTCCACCAATTATAAGCCGTATCTCTCAACAAAGAAACTGCACACTTGATACATTCATCAGGGGTTAACGACATCTCATCAAATACCCGAATTGTTTTCTCGAGCCAAAACTCAGCTCGCTCAGCATCGTCGTCAGCTGTGGCCCTAAACTCTTCGACCCCATACTTTCAGATCTTATCCACAGGAGGTTTATTCAATCGAATCGGATCTATCACTTGTGGCACAATCGGATCTATCTCGAGCCAAACCATCACATAGTTCAATTCTCTTATATTCATACCATATCATCCATATCTAAAATACTCATTCATCCATTCATGGTTTTATCTAATAACTCGTCAACCACAAAGGTTCAGTACATACCTTAGCTAACACATAGTTATTCAATGCTCGATATTACACGTCGATCATCCTCTGATATTCGTCTAATTTAATCGCACACCCAGTGCCATATACATAATTGAAGCATATTCGTCATCGCACACTTAGTGCCTATTCTTTTAATCGACTTATCTCGGTATCGCACACAAAGTGCCAAATCAATAAGCCAAAGCTTTCATAACATCACACACACAGTGCTATTCATCTCTGTTTCGATCTCGATTTCGCACACTTAGTGCCATCCAATTTAATTTTGCACATAATATCTCAAATCTCATAATCATATACTTATTCATTCCATAATACTAAAACATATCTTAATAACATGTATTATATCTGAACTTACCTCGGACGTCGAATTATCGAAACGGTCGATTAATCGAGCACTTTATCTTTGCCTCGATCTCAATCTGAACCTCTCCTTTCTTGGTCTATACACATTCAAATTCAATCCATTCAATCACCAAATCATTCATTTTAGTCCAAACACACATATTTAGGGCATTGTACAAAATAGCCCTCACATTTTCACATTTCGACACTTTAGTCCTTAATTCATAAAATCATCAAATACACATAATTAGCTTGCACCCATGCCTAGTCGAATTCTCACTATATTCATACAAGCCCACACATTTCATTTATTTCACATTTTAATCCTTCAAAATGCTATTTTCTCAATTTAGCCCTAATTAGCTAAATTCATCAAAAAATCAAGAACAAAACATGTTTATTAAACACATATCTTTCATTTAACACCAACACTCATCACAAAGCTCACCATTTCATCAATCGCAAATTTCATAAACATCATCAATTCACAAAATTTAAGCATGGGTTTTAAAGAGCACAAAGTAACGATTACAAAAATGTAGAAATTAATAAAAACCGAGCAAAATCTAACCTTGAATCAAGCCAATTCCTAGCTGAAATTACCAAAGCTTAAAACCTCTCTTCTTTCTTCAATATTCGGTGCAAAGATGAATAGAAAATGGCTTATTTTTATGCTTTGTTTTATTATAAATTAACTTAATAATCTAATACCAATTTTGCCCTTTTATTAGTCATATAAGACAAATTTACATTATGGTTATCTAGTCATTTAACCATCCACTATCTTAAAAATGAGTTATTAAAAACATAAGGCCTCTACCTTAAAAAGCCAACAACAATTAAGTATATAACAATCGGCACACAGCATTTTACACTTTATGCAATTATGTCCTTTCTCACAATTTGACACACAGTCAATAAAATTATCACACAAAATTTTCACACAGGCTATATCACATATAATTCACACTAAAAATAATATTAGAATATTATTCCGACCTCAGATTTGTGGTCTCAAAACCACTATTCCGAGTAGGGTCTAATTTGAGCTGTTACATCGTAGAACATTGGAGCTCGGATAACACTATCAATCATTCTTTTGGTATAGTAAAGTTGATTTATTTTGGGTATGGCATGTATAGGAACTTGGTCATCTTGTGTTATGTCATATTTGAAAGCCAAAGTGTTGGCTATTAATGTTATACACTCATTTTGTAAATGGCCATTAGGAATTGGCTGATATTTGTCAAGTTTTATATCTTAATGATGATGAGTTTTATGAAGTGAAAGTTCATGCAATTGATGGAGTAAAATGTGAAGTGTACGAATGATGATTAGTAATTCTTCATAGTGTATTATTACCATGTTATGTGTTGCTTGTGTTGGCATATGTGTGTTTATGTTTCAGGGTGGCAATTGGCTTGGGAAATAGCCTTTTAATTGTCCACACAGGTAGATACACGGGCGTGTGTCTAGGCCGTGTGTGACACACGGTCAGCCCCATGGGTGTGCTGATAGGCCGTGTGTCCCCTGCATCAAATTTGCGAGATTTTAATTCGCCACACGGGCCAGCACACGGGCGTGTGCCTAGGTCGTGTGCCCTTAAGAGCTTACTGACGTCATAAATAGAATACCCAGGTTTTTCTCACACGGGTGAGGACACGGGCGTGTCTAGGCCGTGTGAGGGACACGGGCGTGTGTCCGGTCGTGTGAAAACCCCTGTAGGTTAGAAATGAAAAATAAATTCCACACGGGCTAGGAACATGGGCGTGTGTGACCATACGGCCTGCCCACACGGGCGTGTGGCCCTATTTAGGCAAAAAATTTCTAAGTGCGTAAAAGTTTTCGGTTTAATTTCGAAACCTTCTGTATGTGTGTTTAGGGCCTCGTAGGCCCATAATAAGAATGTTATGAATATGAATGGGAAGTTTTCAGTTAAAATGAAATTTTATAGCCCGATGTAGTATGTTTAAGCAAGTGTTGTAATGCCTCGTATCCTATCCCGGCGTCGGACATGGGTAAGGGGTGTTACATTTAGTGGTATCAGAGCTACGATTTAGTCAGTTCTCAGACTAACATAGCGTAAGCATGAGTCTAGCTATACATGCCATACACATGAGTATTTACATTATGATAGTGTGACGACTCCTGATGATTTAAATTGTGTTTTCATATAGTAAATGGATCCCAATAGAGCTGTGGTGGATGATGTAGAAAGTAACACGCCGGCTCTCGCTGAATGGACGGTGCCGAATGAAAATGAGAATAGACCAATGACTGTAAGTCAAAGAGGTGGAGAAGAGGCTAGGGAAGCCTTTCTCCACATGATGAATGCATGGTATACGGAGTTCGTTCGCATGAACCCGAATGCGTAACCCCCTCCACCCTACCTATTCCTCATCCTACCCCTGTTGCTCCCCAAGTGGTGGAAGTGGTAAGAAGAGAAAAGCCTCCGGTCGATAGAATCTAGAAACAAGGAGCCGAGGAATTTTGAGCTAGTAAAGATGATGATCCGAAAAGAGCAGAATTTTGGCTTGAAAATACCATCAGGGTATTTGATGAATTATCTTGCACACCTGAAGAGTGCATGAAATGTGTGGTTTCTCTCTTAAGAGATTCCGCTTATCAGTGGTGGAACACCCTTGTGTTGGTTGTACCAAGGGAAAGGATCACATGGGAGTTTTTCCAAGAAGAATTTCGGAAGAAGTACATTAGCCAAAGATTTATTGATCAGAAAAGAAAGGAATTTCTTGAACTGAAACAAGGTAGAATGACAGTAATTGAATATGAGCGTGAATTTGTAAGGCTCAACAAGTACGCTCGGAAGTGTGTGTCCTCTAAAGCCATCATGTGTAAGAGGTTTGAGGACGGATTAAATGAAGATATCCGATTATTTGTTGGTGTCCTAGAATTGAAGGAATTTGTTGTGCTAGTGGACAGGGCTTGTAAAGCTGAGGAGTTGGTTAAAGAGAAAAGAAAAGCTGAGATGGAGTCTCGTAACTCAAGAAAGAGACAAATGAACAAGTCGTTTCAATCTTCATCCAAGAAGTCAAGAGACTTCCCTACCCGATCAGCTACTTCAGCCGGGTTTTTAAACAGAAGTAAGAGTAAACAGTACTCGGGATTAAAGCTCAGACTACCTCAGTTGCTAGTGTTGGAAACACTCGACCTAATAAACCGGAATGCCCACAGTGTGGCAAACATCATCTCGGTGAGTGTCGAGCCCATGAGAGAGCCTTTTTTAAGTGTGGTTCCCAAGATCATTTTATTAGAGAATGCCCTGAGATGGTTGAAAAAGAGAAAATTCAGAGTGCCAGATCGGGAAGCACTACTAGAGGGAGACAACAGAGAAACCCGGGAAGTGGAACGAATAGTAAGAGTACACCCAAAGAGTAGGCTGCAAGATCTGAGGGTAGAGCACTTGCGAGGACTTATTCCATTCATGCTCGCGAAGAGGCGTCATCCCCTGATGTAATTACAAGTACATTTTCTCTCCATGATACTAATGTTGTTGCTTTAATTGATTCGGGATCTACCCACTCATATATTTGTATGAAATTAGTATCTAGTATGAGCATGCCTGTAGAGTCGACAGAGTTTGTGATAAAAGTGTCAAATCCTTTAGGCAAAAATGTATTAGTTGATAAGGTATGCAAAGATTGCCCATCGATGATTAGGGGTCATTATTTTAAGGCAAATCTCATGCTATTGCCATTTGATGAATTCGATATAATTCTTGGTATGGACTGGTTAACCGCCTATGATGTGACAGTAAATTGCGGAAAGAAATACATTGAATTGAGATCTAAAAACGGGGACACTCTTCGTGTTGAATCAAATGAACAGGATAGGCCGTCTGTAGTGATCTCTCATATGTCTGCTCAGAAATATGTAAGAAAGGGATACGAAGCATATCTTGCCTTTGTGATGAATGCTAAAGAAACTGAGTTAAGAATTGAATCAGTACTGACAGTATGTGAGTATCTAGATGTATTCCCAGAAGAATTGCCAGGGTTGCCTTCGGTTAGAGAGGTTGAATTTGGCATTGAGTTAGCTTCTGGTACTGCACCTATATCGGTTGCTCCATACAGAATGGCCCCAACTGAGTTGAAGGAATTGAAGGCACAGTTGCAAGAGTTGACGGACAAAGGTTTTGCTAGACCGAGTTATTCTCCGTGAGGTGCTCCAGTGTTATTTGTGAAAAAGAAAGATGGTTCCATGAGATTATGTATAGATTACCGACAGCTTAATAAGGTTACTGTGAAGAATAAGTACCCATTGCCAAGGATCGATGATTTATTTGATCAATTGAAGGGAGCCACTGTGTTCTCCAAGATAGACTTGAAGTCCGGTTATTACCAGTTGAGGGTCAAAGACTCAGATGTGCCAAAAACTGCATTCGAACAAGGTATGGGCACTATGAATTTTTAGTCATGCCTTTTGGCTTAACAAATGCCCCTGCTGTGTTTATGGATTTAATGAACCGTATATATCGGGCATACTTAGATAAGTTTATTGTGGTTTTTATTGATGACATATTGATATATTCTCGTGATGAACATGAGCATGTCGGACACTTGAGGACGATTTTACAAATTTTACGAGATAATCAGTTGTGTGCCAAGTTTAGAAAAAGTGAATTTTGGCTCAAAGAGGTTGGATTTTTGGGGCACATTGTCTCGGGAGATGGAATTCGAGTAGACCCAAGCAAGATTTCAGCTATTGTTGATTAGAAACCGCTGAGAAACATATCAGAGATTAGAAGTTTTCTAGGCCTAGTTGGCTATTACAGACGGTTTGTCAATGGGTTTTCTACGATAGCTACACTGATGACGAGGTTGTTACAAAAAGAGGTGAAGTTTGAATGGACAGAAAAGTGCCAGTAGAGTTTACTAAAGGCATTGTTGACTGAGGCTCCAGTGCTAGTGCAACCTGAACCGGGAAAAGAATTTGTGATCTACAGCGATGCATCCTTGAATGGATTGGGCTGTGTGCTTATACAGGAAGGCATGGTGATAGCATATGCCTCTAGACAGTTAAAGCCGCATGAGAAGACTTACCCGACACATGATTTAGAGTTGGCTGCCATTGTGTTTGCTTTGAAGATATGGAGACACCATTTGTATGGAGAAAGATGTCGGATATTCACCAATCATAAGAGTCTAGTACTTGATGACCCAGAAGGAATTGAATTTAAGGCAGCGAAGATGGTTAGAGCTGATAAAGGATTATGAACTAGTCATTGACTACCACCCGAGAAAGGCGAATGTAGTCGCCGATGCTTTGAGTAGAAAATCCCTATTTGCATTGAGGGCTATGAATACATGGGTGACTTTGTCAGACGATGGTTCCATTCTAGCTGAGTTGAGGGCTAGACCGATGTTCCTTCAAGAGATTTATGAGGCTCAGAAAGATGACAGTGACTTACAAGCCAAAAGAGTTCAGTGTGAGTCGGGTGTTGAGTCTGACTTTCGGATTAATTCTGATGGGCGTTTGATGTTCAGAGATAGATTCTGTGTACCGAGGAATGATGAGCTTATTCGGAAGATTTTACACGAGGCACATAGCGGATGTCTATCTGTATATCCGGGCAGTACAAAAATGTATAATGATTTGAAGAAATGGTATTGGTGGCCAAGTATGAAGAAAGATATTTCTGAGTTTGTATCAAGATGCTTGATTTGTCAACAAGTGAAAGCTGAACACCAAGTACCTTTGGGTTTGCTTCAACCTATTATGGTTCTCGAGTGGAAATGGGACCGTGTTACTATGGACTTTGTAACGGGTTTGCCGTTGACACCAAGCAAGAAAGATGCCGTATGGGTGGTGGTAGATAGACTTACAAAGTCGGCCCACTTCATACAGGTACGTGTTGATTATTCGCTTGATAATTTGGCAGACTTGTATGTTTCTGAGATTGTAAGGCTTCATGGAGTGCCTTTGTCGATTATATCAGACAGAGATCCGAGATTCACATCCCAATTTTGGAAAAAGTTGCAAGAAGCTTTAGGTACAAAGTTGAGTTTTAGTACAGCTTTCCACCCCCAAACTGATGGGCAGTCGGAGAGATTAATACATATACTTGAGGATATGCTCCGGTGTTGTGTTCTTGAATTTCAGAGCAGCTGGAAAAAGTATTTACCGTCGGTAGAGTTTTCATACAATAACAGTTTTCAGTCGAGCTTGAAAATGGCGCCTTGTGAGGCTTTGTATGGGCGTAGGTGCCGAACGCCTTTGTATTGGACTGAACTCAAGGAAAATCAGATTCACAGGGTCGATATGGTTAGAGAAACCGAAGAAAAGGTAAAAATAATCTGTGATTATTTAAAAGCTACTTCTGATAGACAAAAATCCTACTCGGACTTGAAACAAAAAAAGATTGAGTTTCAAGTTGGTGATAAGGTATTTTTGAAAGTATCATTATGGAAGAATGTTCTCAGATTTGGCCGGAAAGGCAAATTGAGTCCGTGTTTTATAAGACTATATGAGATTACCGAGAGGATAGGGCCGGTAGCTTATCAATTGGCTTTGCCATCTGAGTTGGAAAAGATACATGATGTGTTCCACGTGTCCATGTTACGATGTTACCGATCAGATCCTTCGCATGTGATTACACCGACAGAGGTTGAAATTCAACTCGACATGACATATGGTGAAGAACCGGTTAAGATTCTAGCACGGGAAGTTAAACAGCTAAGGAATAAAAGTATAGCTCTCGTGAAAGTATTATGGCAGAAACATGGGGTAGAAGAGACTACATGGGAGCCCGAGGAGGCTATGAGAAACTAGTACCCAAACCTTTTTACCAGTAATATTTTCGGGGACGAAAATCCCTAAGGGGGAGAATTGTAACAGCCCGATTTAGGGCCTAGTCAGAATAGTGGTTGCGCGACCACAAATCCAAAGTAGAAATATGCGTTTTATGATTTTTATGAGGCTTATGATATGGTAACATGATTGTGTGAAAATTTCATGAGAAAATTTTATTTATTAGTGATCAATTTGTCAATTAGGACTAAATTGCAAAGATTAGAAAATATGAGATTCTAGAAGATTTAAGTATGAAATAGAATTATAAAAATTACTAGAGGTCCTTATTTAGCAATTAGACCATTAAATGTCAAAATGGACAAAAATGGACATGGGAAGGAAAAATCTTAAGAAAGGGCCTTAAGGGCATTTTAGTCATTTGGTTAATTAATGAATTAAAAAGGGAAAAATAAGTCAAAATCTTGTCCATCTTCTTCCTCTAAGTGCCGAAATTTGCAAGGAGACATAGCTAGGGTTTCTTCAACTTCCAAGCTTGATAGTAAGTGCATCCTAGCCCCGTTTTTAATGTTCTTCGTATTTTTGAGATCCCCGTAGCTCGATTTAGCTATTTCTAGCTATATTTTGAGCTAGGGTTTATGTTCAAAAATTTACCCATGTATGACATGCATGTATTTTGATGTTTTAAGGAAGAATATGAAAGTTTGATGTGTGATAAACATCTTTTTCTAAGTGATTTTCATGAAAAATGCATAAAGGATCAATTTGTAAAAGTTATAAAAATGGTCATACATGAGTGAAATAGTGGAAATTGGGGGTAGTTTTAGTTAAGAAAATAATTAGGCTAGGCTTAAAATACAAGAAAGTTGAATAAAAATCACTTTACGAGCCTAGGGGCAAAAGTGTAATTATGTGAAAGTTTAGGGGCAAAATCATAATTTTGCCAAAGTATGATTTATGAGTCAATTTAGTCAATATGAGTGTTAAACAAGTGAAATTGTTATTATAGTTCAAGAAACATGAAGCCCGGGCCGAAACCGAGGCAAGAACAAAGTGTTGGACTAAATCAAACATCTACACACATTTTGAGTACCGAGGTAAGTTTTTGTGAAATTAAAGTTTCATAGTGTTTTTATATTTTAAATTGTTTGATCTTATGATAATGAATATCATTTCATGAAAATCGACTAATGAAGTCTCGATAAGAAAATGATGAGAATATATTAAGTTGAAGCCCCGGTTGAAGATTCAGAATAGCGAGGATACCTATGTCACGACATGAGATAAGGAAGGTCCCGTATAAGATCATGTCTGGGACATGGCATCGGTACCGAATGTAGGTCCCGTATAAGACCATGTCTGGGACATGGCATCGGCACCGAATATAGGTCCCGTATAACACCATGTTTGGGACATGGCATCGGCACCGAAAAAGGAAGGTCCCGTGTAAGACCTTGTCTGGGACATGGCCTCGGCACCAAAGGAAGATCTCGTGTAAGACCATGTCTGGGACATGGCATCGACATTTATGTACAATCTCATATAAGACTAAGTCTGGGACATGGCATCGACATCGAGCTAAGAGATCCCGTGTAAGACCATATCTGGGATATGGCATTGGCATCAAGAGGTGATCCCATGTAAGACCATATCTGGGATATGGCATTGGCATCGTGATACATGTATGATGAGATTGAGTATCCTCCGACATTCCGAGTAGTTCAACGGGTAAAAGAGTTAAATATGCAAAGATGACAAAGAGCTAAGCTATACAAAGATGACAAAGAGTTACATTTAAGTTAAGGATAATAATGATTTAAGTTTATGTTCAAGATAGCATAAGTGCTAAATTATGTGATCAAGTGACACAGGTACCATGAGTAAAATACGAGTTATGAAACTGTAATGTGATATGTGATGGGTAAGTGTAAGTATGAGTAAGTATGTCAAAGTACTTAAGAACTTGTGTTGTTATTGTTCTATGAGATGAATGGATTTTACCATGAGTACTTATGTTGCTATTTTAATTCATGCAAACTTACTAAGCTATATGCTTACCCCTCTCTTTTCCCTTTCCTTGTAGTATCGCCAAGCTAGCTCAAGTATCGTAGAATGTCGGAGCTCAGATCACACTATCAATCATTCTTTTGGTATAGTAAAGTTGATTTATTTTGGGTATGGCATGTATAGGAACTTGGTCATCTTGTGTTATGTCATATTTGAAAGCCAAAGTGTTGGCTATTAATGTTATACACTCATTTTGTAAATGGCCATTAGGAATTGGTCGATATTTGTCAAGTTTTATATCTTAATGATGATGAGTTTTATGAAGTGAAAGTTCATGCAATTGATGGAGTAAAATGTGAAGTGTACGAATGATGATTAGTGATTCTTCATAGTGTATTATTGCTATGTTATGTGTTGCTTATGTTGGCATATGTGTGTTTATGTTTCAGGGTGGCAATTGGCTTGGGAAATAGTCTTTTAATTGTCCACATTGGTAGATACACAGGCGTGTGTCTAGGTCGTGTGTGACACACGGTCAGCCCCATGGGTGTGCTGATAGGTCGTGTGTCCCCTACATCAAATTTACGAGATTTCGATTCGCCACACAGGCCAGCACATGGGCGTGTGCCTAGGCCTTGTGCCCTTAAGAGCTTGCTGATGTCATAAACAGAATACCCAGGTTTTTCACACACGGGTGAGGACACAGGCGTGTGTCCGGTTGTGTGAAAGCCCCGGTAGGTTCGAAATGAAAAATAAATTCCACACGGGCTAGGAACATGGGCGTGTGTGACCACACGGCCTGCCCACACGGGCGTGTGGCCCTATTTAGGCAAAAAAATTCTAAGTGTGCAAAAGTTTCCGGTTTAATTTTGAAACCTTTCGTATGTGTGTTTAGGGCCTCATAGGCCCATAATAAGGATGTTATGAATATGAATGGGATGCTTTAAGTTGAAATGAAAATTTATAGCCCGATGTTGTATGTTTAAGCAAGTTAAGTCCAGTAATGCCTCGTATCTTGTCCCTGCGTCGGACACGGGTAAGGGGTGTTACACTTCCATACACTAACCTGCACAACAAAACATAGTACCAATCTAAACATATTCATGCAACCAATTCAACCACAAACAAGACATCAATATATCATTCATATGCTATTTTCTATCACATACAACATCACAAACTTATCATCTCAAGCCATGCCAAATCCACATCTATGAAAGATGTCATCATATGCATATATACTTAATCAATATTAGCCAATTTCAATGGCCATTTACAAAATTAATTATCAGCTAACATAAGCCAACACTTTTGGCCAAATCGACTATGACACATAACAAAATGACCAAGTCCCTATACATGCCATAACTCAAAATACTTGAATTCATTGGTACCAAAATAATCGTTGTAGATAGTGTGTATGGATCTCCGACAAATCTCCAATCTCGAGCTGGCTTGGTTACACTATAAGATAAAGGAAAGGAAGGGAGTAAGTTTTATAGCTTAGTAAGTTCACATGCAAATAATAAGCAACATTAAACAACATTAAACATGACTATCATACACTTAGTATAACACAAGTTACGTGTTTGTCATCATGGGTTCATAAGCATAACTTAATCATTCTTAATCTTACCAAGTGTTCATCACATACTGAGCTCATTCTTATGAGTTTTTCGTACATACATGTACCTATACCAACTCGTAACATATCATACTCTTTCTCGTCTTTGGCATACCTGTTGAACACTTGGAATACTAATCGGATACATGGAAAGTCTTGCACATAACTGCCACATATGTAGCCAATGCTACCTCATATCTCATAACACATAAGAGCTCGCTCTCGAGCTAATCACGGGCCTGCTCACACAAGCTATCAGTCAAGACGTAACTACATGCCAGACTACCAGCCACTGGTAGATGTACGAGACCAGCACCCGGATCACATAAATCACATATATCACATGGTTTCCTATTGACATGTCACTCGTATCCTAATCTATTCCTAAGGTTCAAACGGGATTTCTCACTTGTCTATTCGTCGTTGAACGCATCCGCATTGTCATTCATAAAATTCATGCATAATAAAACACATAAAAATACAAATATAACATTGCCTTTATTTACACACGAACTTACCTCGGTACAAAATAGTAGAAAATGATTTAATCGTCAAACACCTTATTGTTTCCCCCGTCAAGGTCCGAACTTCATTTTTCTTGATCTATAATAGCAATTTAGCTTATTTAGTAATTACATTACTCAAATCGGTCCAAACCTCACATTATGGAAAAATTACCTTTTTGCCCCTAAACTTTGACATATTTACATTTTTGCTCCTAGGCTCGTTAAATGAAACGTGTGCAATTTCTTTAATGTTCGAGCCTAGCCGAACTATTTTTAGAACTATAACAACCCACAATTTCAATTAGAGCACACTTTTACTACATATTTTATAACTATTACAATTAGGTCCTTTTAAGCATTTTCATCAAAAATCACTTAGTAAAAGTTGTTTATTACACATCAAACGTTCATTTTCTACCATAAAACATCAAAACACATGCATGTAATACACGGGTAAAATTTCAAACATGAACCCTACTTCAAAATAATGGTAGAAATAGAAAGATCGGGTGAATACGACTTCAAAAACGTAAAGAGCATTCAAAACGGGGCTAGGGTGTACTTACAATCAAGCTTGGAAGTTGAACGAAACCCTAGCTATGGTGTCTTCTAATTTTCGGCACTTGAGGGAGAAGATGGACATGATTTTAGCTTGATTTACCCTTTTTATTCTTTTATTTACCAAATGACCAAAATGCCATTTACTTAAAACTTTGAAATTTTATCTTACCATGTCCATTTTTGTCCACTATCTTAATAAATGGTCTAATTACTATCTAAGGACCTTCAATTTAAAATTTCATAGAAATTAGACACCTCTAGCACGTAGAACTCAACTTTTGCATTTTTTACAATTTAGTCCTTTTGACTAAATTGAGTGCCCAAACGTCAAAATTTTCGAACGAAATTTTCACGAAATCATTTCTTGAAACTATAGACCATAAAAACATATTAAAATTGAACTTTTCTGCATCGTATTTGTGGTCTCAAAACCACTGTTCCGACTAGGCCCAAAATCGGGCTATTACAAACGTCTTCCACTTTAGCATTTATACGAGTATTCAGTTAAACATACTCCTAATTGTCATTAAGACATGCCACACTTTAATGATCATATAATAATAGTTGAACAAGCGTTAGGTCCACTTAACAAAATTTCCAAAAACAATCACGTTGGTATCGATACTAACACATAGGTATCAATATTTCTCTTACACGGTATCGATACCGATTTAAAAATCGATACCAAAACAACATTCTATTTCTCGTCTAACAATCAAATCCTAGAAAATACCAGTACATTTATTAAAGTATTGATTATTTTACCATGAGTATCGATACTCGTGATAAGGTATCGATACCAGATTACAATACTAACTTCCTGCACAATGAAATATCACAGAGGTATCGTTTTTAAAACCCGAATATCGATACCTCTGCTCTAGACATAAAATATATAACATAATAAGGCTAATAATCCATCTCAATCATAAACCATTCAACATGTAACTAATACCTCGTCAAATAAACATCAGAATGACCACAATAACAGTTCAATTATCGAAAACATGTCCGAGTAATCAAGCGATATAATAAGAACAGTATCCATAAATCTTAAGAATTAATAAGCTATGAAAATAACCAAAACGTCATGGAAAATTTTATGTAATAGTTCTACCACATTGGCTTTATTTCCCAAATCATAAATGGATAATAAAAACCTACGAATTAACGTAAAAGACTTGCTTGGATCACCCCTCAGAACCACACCGCTCACACCGGAACACTACTAATCTGCAATGGATTAAAAGGAATGGGTGAGCTTAACAAGCTCAGTGAATGCATAGAACAACTACATTGAAAAAATATTCATGAAGCATTAATGAAACAACCATATAAAACAACCTCAACAGTTCCAACTCTAGTGTCATATTATACTTCACTCGTGCATTATTTACTAGTTCATTTACATTGTAATCACATTCACTTTTAAGCATATCTCACATTACACATATAATCACATAACATTGAAGCATATATCACAATACTCATAAACATATTTATAGATAATTTGGCACTTGATCTATGAAACGTAAAAGTGGGCTTTATCACCACTCATCGGATACATCGATCTCCAACACACCAAAAGACTCATAGAGCCAAACATATCCCAAAAAAGTGAAGCATATAGCTAACACTCTCCATCACATCAAACATGTCTCGTTGAATGGAGCTTAGCTCACATTCCCTTATCTCTCCAACATGTCCTAAGGCTTCAACACCCAAATCACATAACACATATAGGTGAATACTCACAATCCTATGGCATGCCAACTATATCTAATGGTCTCAAGATTCATAAGGCCAAAATATTTGTTATTAACACACACATTTACTTACCGTTCACTGTACTTTATCTCTGCATAATCACATTATAAACACAATATATTCACTGCCATATGACACGTATATCATGCCCACAAATAACTCTTTCACTATAGCCATTATAAGCTTATTACACATATCATAATGTCACATTATAATCCACAAATTCAAAAAATATTTTCACATATAAATTCATGATTATAAGAAAGCTTACACTTAGAATTTAGAGTAGGGGTTTAGGCTACTTCTAAATTCTCAATTAACGCATTGAATTGTGTCAACAAGCACCTATTCTAAACACTCACCAAATATGCTTTCGCCGAAAGCCCAAACTAGCCTTTCCTTAACTCGTAGATGGTCTTAATGAATCCGAATATTTAACAAAAAAAAAATCACACAACAACACATTCAAAAATTAGCCAAGGACTCCAGTCAAGCAATAAAAAACATAAGCCTAAGCTAAGTTCTCAAGTAATCGAAACCTTCGACATAACAAACTTAAATTCCAAATATCTCGATCTATACTTAATATTTTCATTTAAAACTGATTCCGTTCATCTAATTATTCGCCTACGACATATTCTTAACCTTTAAACTATACAAAACTACTCAATTCATAGTATTAAAATATTCGACATGTTCAAAGGAATTTTCACAAAATTCTTTTAAAACCCAACAAATACTTAATGAAACTTCAAAGTAAGTTTAGAATCCTTTTAATCTCTTCAAAACTAGTTGAAAAACACTTTGAAATCACATTTTTATTCAAAATCCCAAAATCCACCATTAACGACCCAATTTTCGGCTTTTATTTGAAACATGCGATTTGACAGCTAAAATCTCAATTTAAAGGATCAAATAACATAAAAAACTAATAAGGAATCGAATCGTTACCTTAGTTGACGAAAAATCAAACGTTTGATCGAAAACCCAAAAAATCCACAAGCATGAGAGATGACAAAATCTATGGTGTTTTGAGTGTTTTTCTTGAAATATTATGGAAGTTTATTGATTGGGTGATGATAGAAATCAAATGAATGAAGTTTGAGAATCAAAATTGGATGAGAGGAGCTTTGGAATGCAATGGACGACAAAACAATAATATGGAGAAGAGACTAACGTGGGTTTTATAAAGATGAAGGGGGAAATAGGGTGAAAATTAGAATTTGATTTAATTGCCTTTTAAAAACTCATAATTTAGACCCTTTTACAAAGCAGTCTTTATTTCAAAATTGAAAGTATTTTTAACATTATTGTCAAAAATTGTTTTAACTTCCAAAATGTCATAGACAAAAACATTTCTAAATATCATGCTAACGAAATTCTTGAGTTCACTAGAGCTAAAATCCACATTTATCCTCGAAACTTCTAGACCCAATTTTGGGGCGTGACAGGTTTTAATTAAGCCATAAAAACTAGTGTTCTATCTTAGCCTTGTTCAAAAGATATGGATTGTAAATGTTATACATTTTTTCTTAAAAGGTAACAATTCAAGTGTACTTAATTTAAAAACCTTTGGTTATGGTATATCAAGGTAATGGACATAAACAATTGGGGACGAACCACTATAAATCAATTGCTGAAACTTTTCTTTCCTTAACTCATTTATTGTAGAAAAGTTTGTTGAAATTTTTAAGTACCAATTTACCTCTCCTCTTGGTATTTTTCAGGTCTAACAAATTGTTAGTCTTTGACAATTAGGTTACCGAAATTTGTATGTCATTAATGTTAGTTTCCAAATTTATATTTTTAATTGTTGGGTGATCGAAACTCTCAAATAGTAGAATGGTTAATTGTGTAATTTATTAATAAAAATAACAAAACAAATAATTATAATTTAAAAAAAATGGTAATCAAGCTTTTTATTCTTTTGATTTAAAATTATAATAGAGTGTGAGAAATATTGTGTGGTACATTAAAGAATTGGTAATACTATATATTATCTAATATATGGCATAATACTAACACTTATTAAATTGCTAATCTCTAACGGTTTTATTTTATTAATTGTAGTGCTCAAATTAATAAATTTTAATAGTTTGATAACTAAGTTTAAATCTCTCAAATAGTCGAAAGATGTGTAATTCATTAATAATATTTTATAAATTTTATAAAAAAATAGTATTATATGATAAATAACGTGATAATAAATTATATATAAATAGTAATAATATTAATAGTAGCTAACAAAATTGTAGACAAATACAATAATAGTACATGATTGATATCAGGAGATCAAATTACTGACTGCATTATAACTTTTATTATATCTAAGTGGAATTATAATTTAAGCTTTGTTATATAATATTTATCACATTATTTGGTTAAGTTGCATGTTTAAATTTAAAAAATTACTAATATGTTAAGTTATACTTAGAGTTGTCCATGGATTGGGTCGGGTCCTAATAAAATTTTAGGTCCGATTGTTAGTTTTGGGTCTAGTCTAACTAGGAAAATGGGCTTAAATATTTGTCCAAGCCCGGCCCAAATAAAAATGCTAAAATTTGTGCCTAATCTGACCTGGCCCGATTAATTTTTTTAACTTTATTTTTATGTAAAAAAATTTTAAAAAAAATATAATACACTAAATATACTTAAAATATTAAAATAAATGTTTCTCAACAAATTGAAAATAAATTAAAAAAGTGTTTATATTTAAATAACACTAAGATAAGTGCAACTTAATAAGTAAATACCTCTAAAATAATAGCAAAATAAACAATAAAGTAAGTGTTATACAATATTCAAACATTAACAACAAAATAGTAGCAATATAATAGTGAAATGGTAACAAAATAGTCGCAAAAAGTGAGAAAATAACAACAAAAAACAGCAGGGGTTTTTTATTGAAAATTTGGGTTGGGTCAGACTCGGGGCCGAACAAACATTACCCGAGGTCTGACCCGTTTTCTATATGAACCTTTTTTTTGTCCAAACCTATTTTTCAGATTTATATTTTCACCCAAACTCTCTTATTTTTTGGGCGGACTCGACTATGTACAACTCTAATTATAATTGATTTTCAACTTACGTACAACATAACAGTAAATAACAGTATTTTATAATCAATTAATAACATAAATTTAAAAGGAGTACGAAATAATTTATAATACAATATAAAAACATTATTCATAAAATAATAAATTATATAAAACATAAAAATAAAAAATGATAATAAAAAGTAATTGTAAATTTATAACAACAATTCTCAAATTTGTATAACTTAATAACAAAGAAAAAAAAAATATATTTATATAAATATCATAATAATTTAAAAGTTTAACTTACAATTAAAATAATTATTACATATTTTTAAAATTACTAAACAAAATTAATTAGTTATTTTTTGTAAAACATATAATATTTGTATTTTAAATGATTCACGTGTTAATACGTATAGAAAAAAATAAAATAAAGAATCATTACATATTTATTTTATTGATATTATGCTTTAAATTTTTATTATATTAATTTATATTTTAAAATTAAAATTAAAATTAAAATTAATATTGATTTAATATAACACCGATTGTTTTAATTATATATTTATAAAAAAAACTATTAAATAAAATATATTGTGATTTGATGACAATGATTTAAATCTTAACCATTTTAAAAGAAGATATATGAATAGTAAAATTAAGATACAATGATAAAATTTTTATTTTCTATAGTAATTAATCGCTTATTATATTACTAGATTTACATTTGAATCATATTTTATTTTTATTTCATTATTTTATGTATTTATATTTTGATTTCAAATTTAAAATATTTTTTAAATTCTTTTACTTATAAATATTTGTATGTAAATTATTAAATTAATTTATTATGCTAAAATATAACAATAGTCACATGTGTAGCATGTCACACTAAAATTAGTGATATATATTTGCTTGCATACATATGTAAGGCACGAGTTTAGTTGTATGTATTAATTAAATTATACTGTAACCTCAATACTTCGGCCTAGACGTTAGGCCTGAATTCGGGAAATTATATCGGTCACCAGAATGGCCTAGTAGCGATCGAGATTTATAAAATAGTCATTTTTAAAAATTTTATTTATTTTGGTAAAAATCTTTAATCTATTTTCAGAAAAAGTATACAAGTTTAACAAAAACCGATTTGGCTTAATTTTCCTACATAATGGTGACTACTTTTGAAAACTTAATTAATTTCCGGTTTATTTAATACTTCAAATTTTATGATCTAGCAGCAAATAAATTGATACCTAATCTTAGTTTTAATAGAAGTTGTATTTTAAGCATATATAATTAAATTCCCTAATTTTAATAACCTAATCAGAATTTAAAGGTCCTGCATGCTAAATAATCCCTAAAAAAAAAATTTAAGTCCTATACCACAGTTTAAATAAAACATTACAGTTTCTGAACAATAGAAAATTTCAAATAATAAATCTAAAATATTATAATAGACAAACCCGAGCCGAGTCCCTCTAGATGTCGTGTTCGCTTTCTAACCTGGTGGGTTATCTGTAAAGATGGAGAACAAAGGGGAGTGAGCTATGAAGCTCAGTGTCAGTTCAATCACAAGAGGATCAGTTCAAACACTCGATAAGTCATATTAAATAATAACGTATAGTATAATCGCAATCAAATGGAAAAATCAAAGAATCAATTTTTCAAATCAATAGTATCACAGAATTAACAATAGTAATTTTAGAATATCGATTTTTTAGTTCATCTCATCATCACAATATCTCAATGTTCACCACTAAGCATATGCTTATGAATGAAATGCAATTTCAATTATCAGGAAAGGGTCCTACCCCACCACTACACACAACAGTAGGAGTTCCCCAGAACTCCTCTACCCTTACACCACGTTGTGGATAAACCACTTATCGTTGTGGATAGACCACTAGCAATAAAAAAAAACGGTGGATGAACCACCGAGGTTTTCGATAAAAAGTTTTTACAGACAAGCTATCAGTAGGTTGTGGATACCCAACATTTTTGCAGATTAAAGCTGGTGGTACGATGTGGTTAAACCACTCAAACGGTGCAGATAAAAAGCTGCTCCAACGATGTGGATAAACCACTCAATGGTGCATATAAACTGCTCAACTTCCTTCCTTCATATCGTCCCACCCCATGCAATGCAATATGACATGTTTAAAATAGATCAATACAGTAGCATTTAATATGCTTTTAATAGAACATTACAATAGAACCATTATGCTTATAAAAGTTCGATTCGGTGGCAAATATTATGCCTATAACAGATTGATTCAGTAGAAAAAGGCATGCTTATCATGAGTTCAATTTAACGATAACATAAGTTAGGTTGTATGTACAATCACAAATACATATACGATAAACATATATATTATTCTCAATTCATGCAATTATATATATAACATTAATTCAGCCAATTAAGTCATGGGTTCTAACATTATTCATATTATCAGGGACTTAATTGAATAGAATAAACATTAAAATAGTTTGAGGATCATTTAAGGACTAAACTGATCAAACAGAAAATTCTATGTAAAACTGTAAAATCTAAAAAATAGGGGCACATGGCCATGTAACAGATTAAGGTTGTGTGACAATTGAAAAATCAAGGTATAAGGGATACACAGCCATGTGGTAGGCAGTGTGAGAATCAAATATCCTAGGGTTTCAAGGGGACATGGCCGTGTGGTCTACACTCCCGTATGGCAAACCGTGTAGTCTTAATCCTAGGCATAGTTTGCCATGATTCGCTTGTAAAAGAACACACACTTTTCACCGGGAGCTCGATCAATGTCCCTCTCGATCAAATTTGATCTGATGCACCTAAAATAGGTCATTCAAATGAGATTTAAACAAGGATTAATGGTTGATTTCAAGATAAAACAAAATTGTCAAAAGATTTGATGAAAAATCGAGAATGATTGTTTAATCGACCACAAGATTATCATTAGATAGAGTTTCTATAAAGATTCAAGATCAACTATCGGAATTGAAACATACTTACTGATTCTTGGCAACGATCAAAGAATGTTTCTAATAGAGATTATGGATCCGGTTAAACAACGAGTTGAAATTGGGAATAGATTTTGATTCAGGAAACAAAAATAATTTCAGTATTGGAATGACAAATTTGATGAAAAGAAAATGGGGAGAAAAAAGAATAAGAAAAGAGGGAAAACTCAAGTTGAAATAGAAAAGAAATCAAAATCCTAGGGTAATTAGGAAAAGAATGATTAAATACTTAGGGTTTTCAAATCTTAAGGGCCTACATGGTAAATCACTTAAATTTGGTTGAAAGTTAAAATGAAATGGAGGAGAATGTCATGACTCAAACATAAGTAAGCAAGGGAAAGGAGTAGATGTTTAACCATTGGACTGCTGCCCACTTTTGATAGGTTTTTACTCCAAATAATATTTTTCTAAAGTGATTTTTCATCCTAGTTTGCTGAAAATAAAAATCAAAGAAATGGGAGAGGAGTGGATAGAACCTAGGACTTCTAGGGAGTGCACTAAGCACTTAACCATCAAGCCTAATCATTTTCTTGGTTATTTTGAGGTGTGGCAATTCTCCCTTCCTTAAAGAAATTTCGTCCTCGAAATTTCTTTACTGACACAACAATTGCTTAATCACAAAATCCGTTATTCCTCCTTTCAAACCAACCTCCACGCTTTTGTTGCGCAACTTTGATTCTTATGCAATTCCATATAATACTTCTCCCTAAACTTCTTATGGCCTTATTACGGTAATATCAGTAGTGGTTCTCTCTACTTCGTTATTTAATTTATCAGACATATTATAAATAACTTATGGATAGATAGGTCCTATGTCTATTAAGGCAAAATACCTACGATGGTATCAGACACCTCTCTATCCTCATGACCTCTGACGGTATAAACAAGGGTGGGTTGTCTAGCCTCAGTTCAGTTCACACCATTTGCTACGGTATTTGCTGCCCTATTTTAACCTTGGCCCCTTGGAGGTAACTGACCCGATCTCTGATTTTAGGTTTGATTTTGAGTTGCGCTTGTTCAATCCGCCGAGGATAATCCTTATACCTAGGCTCTATCGATCCACATTTCAAGCAGACACCCAATTTCCTTCAACACTTACCCAAATGATGTTTTCAATAATATGTACAATTAGAAGTCTTACCCATAGGATTAGTTGTAGCAACCCCTTGTTGTGGACTACCCTCCTTGATTCATTTGATGGGATGAGTATTCAAACCAGTGGAACTAGAATCTCTCTTTACCGGGGCCTTACTCTTCTCTCGTTTTTCGCATTCCACTTGTTTGATCTCTTCTACGATTTTAGCTTTTTCCACTAGGGTCTCAAACACCCGTTCCTGGTGTGGAGAAACATGTATTTTGAGATCGTATCATAGCCCATTTTCGAACCTTATGCACTTATCCTGCTCCGTGGCGACCATTCCTTGGGCATAGTGGCTGAGCCTAAAAAATTCAGCCTCGTATTTTGACACAGTCTTATCTCCCTATTTTAACTCAATAAATTCGAGTCTGGGGGCTTTCACATACCTAGTACCCATATATTTCTTTTGGAAGGCCTCTTGGAAGTATTCCCAGGTTATACATTCAGCTTGCGTACCCCTTACCACTGACTGCAACCAACGATAGGCTTTTTCCCTTAATAATGACATGGTTCCCTTTAGTTTTTGTTCTGGAGTACAATCTAGATCCTCCAAAATCCTCTCTGTTGATTCCATCCAATATTCAACCACAGTAGAATTCGTCCCAGCAACTCCATTAAATGGTTTGACCCCATTCGATCGGAGTCTCTCCACAATGGATCCACGACTCCCCTTTCCAGTTTGGGCTCCAATAACCCTTTGCAACACTCTCAACATTGCTTGTGTCACGACATCATCGCCGTTCTCATAGCCTCTGCCACCATTGGGGTAGTATTTTCAATGTACTCCTCCTAAAGAATCAAGTTCTCGCCCTGAACAGTGGGTGACTCTACCCCTATCACGTCTACTTTGGGTGTTTATAGTTAATCTTGCGAAAATTTAAAGTCTAAAGTATATTGCAAAGGAAAGATGTAGATGTTTAACCATTGGGTTGTTGCCCTCTCTTAATAGGTTTTTACTCCAAATAATATTTGTTTTAAAGTAATTTTTTTATCTTAGTTTGATGAAAATAAAAATTGAAGAAATGGAAGAAGAGTGAATAGAACAGAAGACTTCTAAGGAGTGCACTAAGCAATTAACCATCAAACCTAATCAATTTTTTAGTTATTTATTTCATCTAACCCTATATATTTTGAGGTGTGCCATATTAAGTCATTTTATAATTTAATCCTTGCACTTTCTATTTTAGAAATGGTATTTGTAAAACAAATGTTGGTTATTTGTTTAATGACTCTTTTGAATTTATGTTTTTTCTTAATTCAATATCTAATTAATTGAGTTTTAAGTGATTTTATTAAAAATGTTAAAATGAAAAATATTATTTTATAAAATAAAATAAAAAACCTTATAGATTTATAAAATGAAAAGGAATTACCAATTTTAAAAAAATATATATTGTATTATAATTTTTTTTAAAAATATAATTTTTAATACGATTCTTTTTTATAAAATTATGACAGAAAGTTAATAAATCTATTAAAAAAGAATTACCATTTTTTAGAAAAAAAAATTGATATTTTATTAGAATTTATTAAAAAATAAGAATTTAACAAATTTAATGTTACCATATAAATTCCTTTGATTCTAAAATTATATTATTGTAAATAAATATTAATCATAAGTTATTAACAATGGGATCCAGTTATTATTATAATATTATAATTGTTGATGTGGATCAAAGGGAATGTAAGGATTATTTTTGGTTAGCAACCGGCTAATTCCCAGGGAAAGGATACAATGCAAGAAAAGATAGCGACTCAAAGGCGGCAGTTAAGACCGTTGAAATCGTAAATTGATTAATAAACAAAAGAAAAGTTGGAAATACGAAACACGTATATTGTCTACATTACAAAGGTGGAGAGAATTTGCCTCCATTTTGTCTGCTTTCATTTGTCAGTCACGAAGCCAAAGCTCTTGCCTTATTGCCCAGTGGTATGTCCCTTCATATCCGCCCTTCCTTTTTGGCTTTTCTTTTCCGTCTGTTCTTTTGCAGTCCCCATCTTTTTTTTATAGACAGAAACAATAACTCATACATAACCCCTTGGCTTTTCCTCTCTCAGCATCTCCTGCTTATATATTCCATTCTTTTAACATCCTACGACTCTTCATTATTCTTCATATTTGCTTTCCACCCACTAAGCCTCCTCTACTCGGTTTATACTGTCCATTAGCAGGTTTGAGTTTCCAGTTTCTGTTGAATTCTGTTTCCAACTTATTGGATGAGATTGAAAAGTGGATTTTATGAGTGAAAAGTAAGTGCCTGTACTTTTTTTATTTCCTGTTTATGTTTTTCTTTTTAATTGATTGAAAGTAAGTTTGAAGTAGATAGAAAAAAGGGGTTTTCTTTTTCATTATTTTGATGGAAAATACTGTCATATTATTGTTGAATGTTTACTTTAGTAAGGTAATTTAGGTAGTTTCACCATATTTATCTTTCTGTTTCTCAAAAGGTAGGTCTACAAGACGTTCTGGTCAAGCATTGCTAGAGTAGAGTTTTTCTTTTGGCCCAAATGCAAGCATTTAGTAGTGAAATTTCTATGGAGTTTTCCCTTGAATGGTAAAAATGAATGTATTCCAATCAAATCTCATTCAGATGAAGCAATTTTGTGGCTATTTAAACTACTATTATATGGCCTAAATCAACTCAATTTTCTTTCCCACTTGATGTTATTGGTTGCATGTTGTTGGCCTTCTTTGAATAATCTTGTCTTTTAATGGACACTTGATAGAAGACAATTGATTTCAACGAGTACTATATTTCTGGTCTCAAATTTATCTTTGCAACAGTATTCAGCATACAGTGGGGAACTCTAATAGCATAAAGATATGGCATCATCTTTGGAGGAGCTTCTTGCAGAGGAAGGGTTTAGAGGAAGAAAATCAGTCACGAAATCCAGATCATCCAACAGATTAGAATCTTCGAGCAAGACAGATTCTCCATTTAGCTACCGAGTTAAGACTGAGAGAACAAGGTCCGATGCATCTCGGTACAGCTTGAAAGGTGAATTGTCAACAAGTGATAGTACTACATATAGGAGGCCAAGAGATTATCTTGTTAGAAGAGAGAAACTGAATGCTGAATTGAAGAAAGAAAATAATGGCAGACTTGAAGGAAGAGATTTTGAGATTGTTGAGGAAGAAACTGAGAGAGTAAAGGATGTATTTGCCAAGGTAGGGCGGCATAGTTTAGGGAGAAGAGATAAGAGGAATGATAATGCTTCTACTAAACATCTACTTGGCCGAAGAAGCTATAGTGATAAGCAACAAAACAGCCTGAAGCAGCAGGGTGCTGCTTATGACATATCTAATAGAGGTTCACAAAATAGCAAAAGCTATAAAGATGGCCAGCCCGAAAAATGTGATGATTTGGTACCAACAGTTCCTCAACCTGCACTCGATGAAGTTGCTGTTCAAGCTATTGTGTCCATCTTAAGTGTCTATATTGAACGCTTTCTCCAAGATGAGGAATTTCAGACTGCCCTTCATCTCAAATGTTTTTCTTCCTTCAACTTTATCAGATTACAAGACTATGACATTGAAGAAAAAGTCATTGTCAACCTTGAACAAGCAATTCAGATTGTAGAAAAAGCCGTTAGAGAGTCTGTAAGTGCAAGGGAATTGAAAAAAGCTTCATTGCAGCTTAGTGTGATAACTGGTTTGAACTCAAATGATCTGAAGGATGGCTTCATGCACGGGGCTCCTTATGCTATGCTGTCCTCATGTGCTCATCTTTACCTCAGTGTGATATATAAGCTACGAAAGAAAGACAGGATTTCTGCAAGGCATCTTTTGCAAGTGTTTTGTGATTCACCTTCTCAGGCACGGATGAATCTGTTGCCCGAACTGTGGGAAGATGTATTTTTTCCACATCTTTCACATCTCAAGGGTTGGTACAATCAGGAAGCTAGTTCTCTATCAGATGCACCAAACAGGGAGAGGAAACTGAAGCTTCTTGAGAAAGTGTACAATGAAATTATGGATTCTAGCACTTACCAATTAGCTGCTTATTACAAGGATTGGCTCTCAGAGGGGGTTGAAGCTCCTCCTTTTCCTTCCATCCATGTTCCATCCATATCAGTTGGAAACATTCAGCATGAGGATTCACTTGCTCGTTCTCCAGATCTAGCTAGTCCAACTAGTCCTTGCTCAGCGCAGCCAATGGTGAGTAAAAAGTTATATGATGCTGTATTTGGACGATCCAGTAAACCTGGACTAGAGGAAACCGAAGATAATGAGTCAAATTACGATGATACATGTGGGAGAAGATCAGATGGCTCTACTATTTATGTTAAAAAAACAATAACATGCTCTTCAGAGACAGTTAAATATCCATACCAAAATAATGGTGAAGCTTCCTCCAAAAGTCCGCAGGATGATGCATCCTTTCTTGTAAGTAACTTTCAACAAACATCAACCTTCATTTTTTTTTTCTTTGCAAATTCATGTGGCCCTTTTTTCCATGCTTTCGCTTACAGTTTATTGTTTCTCCTTTTTCACAAAGGTCCAGTACTACATGGTCAAGCCTTGTTCCCTAATACATATACCTTGCATTTCGTAATGTCCAGGACTATATTGTATTCTGTTGCATGCTGTATTTGGCATATTTGCAGTGTCCATTATTGATTGAGCAAAAGAGGACAAAGTCAAATATAATAAAAAAAGAAATGTCAGACAATTGTTTTTAAGAAACCCTTTTCAGAATTTAAATATGCTGCAGGAAGATGGCAGCTCCTCAACAGCTGAGGAAGAATGGAGATTGCCAGGACCAAGTATACTGCAAGTAAAAGAAGCTTATAATACATTGCAGTCAACTGCACAAGATTACGATAAGCTGCATGCACCTGTTCTTTTAACTTCCAATGAACTCATGCTCAAGAGGCTAGCACAACCTGCATTTGAGTTGCAACAAACCAGGATCACATATGATCTTACTCTCTCTGGTCCTCCAAATCTTAGTGAGGATCCGCACCACAATTCTATTGCAAATGTAACTCTTCTATTTTTTTAACCCTGTTCCATTTTTATCTATAGTATACTTGCTGTGTTTTATTTACTGCTAAGCTCTTTTATTTCACTGGAGCAGCCCACTACAGTCAGGCCTACTTTTGAAGGTAAGTTGAGGGGAATACGTTATGAATGCTTTTGCTTTATATTCAAGGTTTTGAATTGATTGCTCATATTGATCTTGTCTCGGTGCAGAGTTGCATGAAACTTACAGACGTTTTCATGAAGAATCCTCATTCTCAAGCATACGCAATGACTTTATTTGCCCTCTGACAGGAAAGTTTTTCGAAGACCCAGTGACCCTGGAGACGGGTCAAACCTTTGAGAGAGTAGCCATCAAGGAGTGGTTTGATCAGGGAAACAGAACTTGTCCAGTAACAGGAAAATTGTTGGAATATCTGTCTGTTCCACTAACCAACATTATTTTGAAACATGTAATCGATAGTTGGAAATTGGAAATTTGTAGGAAAAACTTGGCATTGGCCTTTCTGATAGTTGGTAACTCAAGAGAACATGGGTTACCAGGGAGAGAGGAAGCAGCTATATTCATATTAGACCAATTTCTTACTACTTTAAGCAAAGAAGAAAGAACAAGGAATACCAAACACCTAATTTCTCTTGGGGGTTTACCATTTCTTCTTCAAAGGTTTAAAGCTGGAAATGTGGAAGAGAAAATACGTATTGCAGCAATTCTTTTCTGCTGCATTGAAGCAGATTCAGTTTGCAGATATCACATAGCAAGAGACGTTAACAAAAGATGTCTATTTGAGCTGGTTTGCAGCAAGCAAGTTAACTTGAGAACAAATGCGGTATTGTTACTGACAGAACTGATATGCTTGAGCAGGTTTGTGATATTTAATCTATCTATGACAGTTTCGACATGATTTCTTCCTTCCCATTCTGTGCAGCACTGATAGGGTAGATAGGAAAAAAAATTGTAATGCAAGTGTTCGATTCAACTCTCACAAAAGTTCCTGCTAATCTTTCCACTCCACTTCACTCTCCTCACGTTGTCAGTGTGTGCATTGTCAAATGAGGAATGAAAGCATGCATATATATCCTATTCCCAGTGAGGTTGGAGAGATCTAGCAGGAGTTTCAGAAATTCCTGTTCCATTTTCTTACTTAGAACTCAAACTCCCCTTAATCATGTTATGATTTTCTTTCCTAACTAGTATTATTATTACTATTGATGACTTGTCCAATATTGTTTGAAAGATGATCTGTCTATCTTGTCATTTTGTTGTGTTTTAACATGTTATAAAATAATTGGAAATAAAAATTATGAAATCTATCAATATTACTTTTAGATAGTGTGAGAAGTGTAGGGAGATTGTCAATAAAGTTCCCCTATTGTGGAAATGACATTAAAGAAAAAAATAATAATAACACTTGAGCAAACGTATATTAGAGTGAAAATGTGAGATTTCATTTGATATTTGACTCGGTTGAGCATCACCCGGTTCCAGCTATCACTGATTCCAAGTCTCATCTTCGTCATAACAGGAGGAAATATGTCCCACTACTTCTAAGTGAGTTACAGAGTGAAGAGATAATGAATATTATGCATGCTCTTCATGATCATCTCCTAAATTCTCCTCCTATCCAAAGACCCTTGGTTGCCACACTTTTGTTGAACATAGATCTGCTGGTAAGCTTTTTGGGTTTAGTAGTAGATTCATATTATTGTTTCCTTTGGCAATGAATGTTGTGATTGTTTCTAGATCTTTTATCCTGTTGTCATTTATTAATATTGAACAAAGTCTGTTTCAAGACTGAGATGAATGCATACTGCAGGTAGATCCTCGAAAATATGGCTTATACAGACAAGAGGCTGTTGATGCCATTACAGAAGCATTAGATAGCAGCTTGATTGATGGGGAGGTTGGAGAAAAATGTTGCAAAGCACTACTTATGTTGGGTGGACGTTTTTCTTTGTCAGGAAAGTTATTGATAGAGGATTGGATTCTGAAGGTAGCTGGGTTCAATGATGGTCCAGAAGTGAACTCTATTGAAAAGGAAGAGGATTTAGATATTGGTGACAGTATTATATTGGTAAGTTTATTCTCTAGGTTGCGTTCACCATTCTTTTTCCTTTCTTCTGTAACAATCATATTAGATATAGGAGCACTGCTCCTCAAGTCCTGATTCATTTTTATTGAGGTTTGCATCCAAGCAGGAAGATGAAGAATGTGCCATTGCAGAGTGGTTCAGGAATTTGTCAGCATCACTAGTTGGAAGTGGCAAAGTATCATTTTTAGAGGCAATCTCAAAGTGTTTAGGGTCAGGAAACCGGGATCTGGTGACTGCCTGCCTAACTAGTGTTGCGTGGTTGACCAATGCACTTCCCTTACAAACTGATGCTGAGTTGCAGCGGACCTTATGCTCACTTATCTCCCACCTGAAACAAAGCCTGGAAAATGGTGCACAACTTCAACATAAGATTCTTGCTTCAATGTCTTTGCTAAACTTGAGTAAAATTTCAGGTTAGCTACTTTTCTCAGAATGAAGTTCATATTATGCTTTAAACTAAAAATTGACCTCTCCCCTTATTTTGGCAGAATGCAGGGTCTTGCTAATGACAATTGCAGAAGAGATGGTGGTTCCTTTAAGAAGCCTTGCTGATATAACATGGACAGCAAAGGAGCTACATGGCATAATTTCTGGAGCAGACCTCTAAATGCAGGCATATAATGTGTTACCATATAAAATATTCCAGTTTGATAAATACCATTTGTTGCTGTAAAGATGTAGAGAAAGTTTTAGTTTTCTAAGTGATTCGTACAACCAACTATTGATAGTATTGTCATCACGACATTGTCAAAAGCAATAGAAAGACTTTCTGGTGATGTCTTTTGTTTTTCTTCTCAACAGTACAATTATGTTTTCGAGCAATACTTGGTCACACTTTTTTACAATTATGTAACTTTTATTAGCTTACCATGTGTTATGTATAATCTATCTATATATATAAAAGCATGAGTTTAAAAAAAACATTTTAATTGATGAGTATAATTTTTATTATTAATTATATTACTAAACTAACATTAAAAATAATTTATTAGTATTATTATGCGATAATAATAAAAATAATATAAATTAGTATAATAGTATGTTAATGTAAAATTAATTCATTTCTTTTAAAAAGTTCTACATAAGAAAACATAATATATTATTTATTAACATTGTAAATATATAAAACCCCTTAATATAATTACATAAATTAAAAAAATAAAAATCCAAGTTTTTAATTAAATAAATATAATCTTTATATATAAAAAAGATTTTATTTTAAATATCTTAATAATTAATCATTTTAAAATCATTTTTTATAAATATAAAAATATTTTTTAAATATGATAATAATTATTTTATTAATAATTTCTCTTAAATCTTAAATATAAAACTAATAGATAGGTTTTACGTTCATAATAAATTATTAATAATTATAATTATTTTATTAATATTGTTTTCATTATTAGTATAATAGTTATTATCACTTCATTATACTTTGAATCCATATTAAACTATACTTATTTTTTTTTAGATTATTTATTACTTAATTAGTGTGATAGTTATATACCAATTAAAACTAATATTTAGCACTATAAATATAGGCATTAGCAAGTCATTTTCATAACATCTAAAGAATTACAGGAAAAAAAATATATTTTAGGGTTATATTTCCATAAAAAAAGTTATGATTTTCGTAGAAGTCTATTTTTATCCGGCCCAAACAAGCCAAATCAGAAACTAAAAAATAATAAATTAATAAAAGTCTATTAAAAAAAAGAGGGGCCCATTTACAAATATACAAGCCCAAGACCCAAATACTAACCCTAGCGATTACCTAAACTACCCAGAAGCCCAAATTACCCATACCCAAATACTAACCCAACATCCCAAAGCCCCAATAGCCCAAAACCTAAAAAAAACTAAATAGAAAACCCTAATTCCTAAACTCCATCAACGCAGCTGCCTCTATCACGTCGGCAGGCACGCCTCTAACTGTTACACGCACCCCTCCTTGCCACCACCACTTGCAAAAAACAGAGAAACATAAATAGAGAAATAAAGGCAGTGAAGCAGAGAAAAGACAGAAAAAAAAAATATTTTGTAATATATTTCGGCTATAAAAGCCAAAAATAGATTGTAACAAAAAAAAAAGAATACAAAAAAAAAACAGCGAAGTTCTTAAAAAAGGTAGTTCTTTTATCTTTTATTTTCCAAGCAAATATATATAAAAAAATAAACAAAAGGAAGTTTTTACTTGTTTGTGCCATCGCCGGAAACCATTTCCCACTCAAGAAGCCCCAGAACCCCTTAGAGTTTGGTCGAGGGCCTCGTCGGAGAGGGTAGAAACCGAAAGGTTTATTCTTCTCTTTTCTCTGATCTTGACCTTTTTGGGCATTTTAACTCTAGATATATCTCCAGGGTCTTGAAAGGGTGAAAATGGCCTTTTTTTTATTTTTCGGCCACCTGAGGTTACGGTTGCTGTCGCCGATGATCGGTGGCCTCGACGGAGTAGTGGTGGCCTTGGGATCGGGAAGGGAGAGGATGTGTCTGGAAAAAAAAAAGAGAAAGAAAGATTTTTTTTTTTAAAACAAGGGAAGATATGATTTTTTTTTCAAAAATATTTGACTTAAATAGGGTACTGGTACGACATCGTTTTGGCCTGACTTTAGAAGCCCCGAAACGACGTTGTTTTAGGCATGATCCGACAACCCGACCCAGATCCCCTCAAGATCCTTTTGAAAGGTTGGGATATTTGCTACCCAGGTCCCTCCACTTTTAAGCAATACATAATGTAGTCCTAATTTCGATTTTTTTCTTCTTTTTAAATTACACCATTTAATTTTAACTTGTTTTCATTTTAGTCCCTAGACTGTTGACCCTTTTGGGAGTGACAGGTGTACTGGGGTTAGAGTTATTTGCCCTTTTGGTCCCTGTATTTTTATTGTATTTTAATTTAACCCTTTTATTTTCTATTCTTATTTATTTATACCTTAATTTTTATCATAGCTTTAATTTAGTCCTCTATTTATTTAATTAAGTCCTTGTACTTTTTGTATTTTTCTTTTAATTTTTAAACTTTTAGTTGCATAGTTTACATTTTTGCCATCAAATTTCCCGATTATTTTATTTTGGTCCTTTTTTTTTTAAATGTTGATACTATTAATACTATTAGTACTATTTTATTTTGGATATAATTATATTATCATCATACCTTTTTATATTATTTCACTATTATTATCATTATTATTATATAGTATTATTAATTGAATAATTATTATCATTATTATCATTTCTTATTGTTATATTCATTATATTATTGTCATTTTATTTTATTATTTATGTTGTTATTCTGTTAATGTCATAATTTTGCCATTATCGTATATTGTAAATATTGCTACATACATTCATTCATTTTTCTGCGCAAACACATAAGAAATAATTAAAAACTAGGCAATTCTTTATTTAGTGATCCGAGAAGTTGTGCCCCTAACTTACGGGGTACGGCTTTCTCCTTGAACTAGAATAATCGAACATCCTTTTAAAATTAAAAACGTATAAGATTTAGGTAATAATTAAACGATGAGCGTTCTTATTTTTGAGAATTCGAGATCTTGTGCCCAACTTATGGGACATGAATTTTCGTCTTGATCGACCCGAAATAAGAAAGCCTCCTCCATAAAATTTAATTTAGACGTCATCAAATAACATCACATAAAAGGGGATTGCATTTTAAATTCTCTTCAAATTCTCAAATTTCGACGCTAAGACATTAAGTAATCAATTAGGTACTAATTTTGGGCATTATGAGGGTGCAAATCCTTCCTCGTACGTAACCGACTGTCGAACCAATTTCCTAGATTTTGTAGACCGAAAATTATCATTTTAGTAAATCTACCCCTTTTATTAAAATGATTAAGTTTTGATGTGATCCAATCACACCTAATAAAAGGATTGGTGGCGACTCCATCTTCGTTTTTAAAATAAAAAGTCGATTTTCACAAATGTTTCGACAGCTTGACGACTCCGTTGGGGACATAAGAGAGTCAAGCCGCGAGTTCATTACTTTTTGGTCTTTTTGTCAAAAATCGAGAATTTGATTTAAATTGGCGATCCTTTTCTTGCATTTCATCATTCGTGTCTTGTTTTGGTGTTGAAATGTATGAATGTCTTTGTTAATAATCTCGGGTTACATAGTGATTTAGACATATGATCTTATTTTTTGTTTAGGTTTAAGAATTCTTATTTATGGTTTCAGATATTGCATGACATAATCATTGTCTTTCGCCCTTCTTAAGTGGGAGTGAGAAGCTATTCCTTCGTGAGGTTTTCACCTCCATGTAGGATAGTGGATCGCTTTCGGGATACATTAGTACATATGTCTTCGTGAGGTCTTCACCTCCGTGCAGTCGTAGGGAAATGTATTCCCTTGAACTAAATTCGAACCGTATGAGCCTATAATGGGTGATGATTGAGGGATCTACCTGTAACACCCCTAACTCGTAACCATCGCCGGTCTAGGGTTAAAGGCATTACTGGACAAATCAGAAACTTGAAACAGACATTTCATACTTTAATTCAAAGAATCCAATCTAAGTGTCCCTGTAATAGGTCATCGAAACCTTAGACATGCTTTAGAATAGGGCCGGGACTAAACCGAACACATACGGAAATTCTCAGAAATTTTAAATTTTTTCTAAGTTACAGAGGTCACACGCCCGTGTGGGCAAGCCGTGTGCCTCCCACGGCCTCAGACACACCCGTGTGTCTAAGCCGTGTCAAAATAGGGCATACATACTGACTTGACCACACGGCCTGAGACACGCCCGTGTGCCTCACCTGTGGTCGAGCCTGACTTGCACCACACGGCCAGTCACACGCCCGTGTGTCCAGCCCGTGGTCGAGTCTGACTTATTTTTGAAATACAACCACGAGGGACACGGTCGAGCCACACGCCCGTGTGCTCACCCGTGAGGGCAAATATAGGCCATTTGCAAGGCCAAAATGCCACCCACACTTTGGGTTATCCCTACAAGAACATATAAGCATCTTTCCATACATCAAAGGCAACCAAAACATATCAAATTGTACACTATTTCTAACCACTTATGAGCCTAACAATCACACCACTTATAAGCCATTTAACTCAATATAACCACAAGCACATCAAAGTATAATCCATCACAAACTACCCATCAATAATATGCTAACTATGCATAAATAAGCTTACCATTCATATGACCATTTCATTTGCTATCAACCTATACCAAAACTAAGCATCATAGGACATGACTAGTCATTCATAACACAACCATTTATCTAGCTATATCACATGGCTATGTACATATCTCAAACATATTCCAAAATAACTAGCCTATACATGCCATATTTAACTATGTACACATTCAAAAGTACCAAAGTAAAGATTGATAGTGTGGTGATGATCCTCGACAATTCCCGAGCCTTTCATAGCTTCGACGATCTATAAAATACAACAAACACACACAAAGTAAGCTTTCAAAAGCTTAGTAAGCCATATACAAATAAACTTAACATATAATTATATATATAAGCATAGCAAATCAAATTCATTAACATATCTTCATTTCATCCATATAGATTTCTCTTTGGCTCAGTTGGTATGCCATTTCTTACCAACATTTCATATCTCAAAATGTCACTTTTGCTCATAGCACACTCAAGCGCATATCACATATTATCTCATCAAATCTATACACATATTCACCTTGGTAAGTTCGTACATATACTTACCTTTCATACACTTACTTAGTGTCCAATTCAAACGTACCTGATTTATTTATACATTTCACGTAATCTTTCATTTCTCGGACTTGCCCGTTGAACCGTTCGAAATCAAATAGGATGCTCGGAATACGCAGAATAATCATACAATGCCAACGTCCCAGACGTGGTCTTACATGTAACTAGATATCGATGCCACTGTCCCAGACAGGGTCTTACACGAATCAATACGATGCCAATGTCCCAGACATGGTCTTACACGTAAATCTCAAATCGATGCCAACATCCCAGACGTGGTCTTACACGATATCACATATCGAACACCTATGTCATGACATATGTAATCCTATCTATTCCTAGGTTCGTACGAGACTTTTTCAGATGTTGACTTCATGCCGATACTATCTCGGATTTCATGTACTCATCATCTCATATACATTCATCATTATAAATTTTCTTATGAACATACATATATCAATGTAAATACATTTATTTGTACATAGACTTACCTCGGATTCGGATAACGTACGGACTCGACTATTCGATCATTTTCGACTTCCCACGATCTAAGTCTGTTTTCTTCGGTTCTTGATCTATACATATTCAAACTTTTCTCATTTATTTACTAATTCATTCAATTTAATCCAAATACACATATTTAGGGCAATTTACAAATTAGCACTCATATTTTCACATTTTGATATTTTAGTCCCTATTTCACAAAATCACAAAATACACAAAATTTTATATTACCCATGCTTGCCCGAATATTCATGTAGTCCATACATTTCATTTATTTCACAATTTAGTCCCTCATAATTTTATTTTCTCAATCAAGTCCAAATTACTCAAATTCATCAAAAATTCAAAGACAAACTATGTTAATCTATCACATATCTTCCATAATTCATCTTCAAACATCACAAAACTTACAAAATCATCAATGGCACTTTTCAAAATCTTCATCAATTCACAAAATTGAAGCATGGGTTTTGAAGAACACGAAGCAACGATTACAAAAACATAGAAATTATAAAAAACCGAAACAAAACATACCTTGAATCAAGCTAAACCCTTGCCGAAACCTAACTTGATCTTTTTCTTTTCTTTTCTATTGATATTCGGCCAAAGAACAAGACAAAATGGCCTATTTTATGCCTTTGTTTTATTTTAATTCAACTTATTAATCATTTTACAATTTTAACCTTTATTAATACATTATAATTTCCACTAACTTTAGGCATTACTGTCCATCCCTATTTCCAATGGTCCAATTGCATCATAAGGACCTCACATTTATAAAGACATGACACATAAGTGCTTTTAACTTATGGCATGCTAATTTAGCATCTTTCACAATTAAGTCCTTTTATCAAATTAAGCACGCAAACGGATAAATTAATTCACATAAATTTCACCCATGCTTAATCCTATACTGCAGACACAGAAAATAATATTAAAACATTTTTCTGACTCAGATTTGTGGTCCCAAAACCAATATTTCGACTAGGGTCTAAACCGGACTGTTACACTACCGGTTAAGTTACCTTTACTTTAAAACCAAACCATATGTAATGAACCCTAAGAGCCTGCCCTAGGTAGAACCATGTCAAACCTTTAGCGGTTACCAGAATAGATTACAAAGAAGAAACATTTTAATTGTTATTCTTTGCTTTGTATTCAAGCTTTATACAAAATGCGCTGACTGGTTTCATTTTGTTTTAGCTGTGGTTGCATTGCATTTTCATCTTAGAGGAAAGGTGTTGATTCGTGTTTAATTGCTAAATAGAGAGCTTTTCATGGAAAAGAGGTTTCTTGATAAAGTGGAAGACAATGCGACCATGCGAATATGGTTAGAGAAAAGGCAACAAGAGGAAGGTGACATCCTACTAGATGGGCAGGTCAAAGATAGGGACCATGTTATGAATGAAGCTTTAGACCAAGTACGAGAACTGGCTACCCACTTGCAAACCATTGTAGTTCAAAGCCTAAAATATGAATTGAAGTTGGATTGGGGCCGAGAATTAGCTTGGCTTCTTAGGAAAGTTAAGGTTTTGAGTGTTAAGGCGAGGCCATACATGTATCCGCTTTATGTAAAGAAACCTGTTTTCTAGTAAAGTTATTTTAATGGAATTGAACTAGAATCAATGTTTCCATTTATTAGCATTGCATTTCATTACATGCATTAAATTTCATGAAAAATCCCCTAATTAACCAAAAATTACAACAGTTACCTTGAAAACTACCGAGAATTTGTAAACCCAACATCGCTACTGTATTCATGGTAAAACTAAGGCCTTAGATTCATTTAGCAGGGGAAATGCCGTCATCACGGCATCAAAAGTTGAAGTTGGTGATAGAAGGTTGGTTATCACGATAAATGTCGAGGAAGACATCATTGCATCTGTGACTAGTGACATGCCCTACATAGGGGTAGATGAAGATGCTGTAGAATGCTCCTTCAGATCATTGGAATTCGTCAATGCAACTTTTATTGCTGAAGGAAGCAAGATCCCTGCACCAAAAGTATCTAAAACCACAAGGATGGGTTTGTAATTGATAGTGGGGAAGGGAGCTTCGCCAGGGAGAGGACTTGAGAAATATCTCCAAAGAAAGGTTAATACACCAATGTTGATGGATAAACAGGACCGCTTTGGCCTAGGGTATAAGCCAAATGCAAGACAAAAGAGGAAGGAACTGGAAAAGAAATAAGAGAAAAGAAAGGCACGATTGAGTGGGGAAGAGATCAAGTGGGAACCGATGATCTTTCCCCATATATCTGGAACATTAGTGTCAGGAGAAATCATCTATCCTGAACGAAAAATGGTAGAAAAAGAAAACCAGATAACCAAGAATGTAGGAAGAATGTTGGAAAATTTAAGCGTCAATGCCATATATGAAAAGGGAGCTGAGGAAGGGAACCTAACAAGAATTCGTCCCTACACCCCCGAAAGTGTTCTGAATAATTGGATTGTGGAGGAGATCCCTGTAGTTTTTAGGACTATTTCAGAGTAATGTTTAGAACACACCTATTGCTCTAAAGCTTGGGAGAAATAGGGATGCTTTTGTGAAAAGGCGCATGTCCACTATTTTTATTTCAATGAAAACAATGCATCTTTGTGTCCCACTCGAAAAATATTCTATTATTTTTTCATTTTATTCATACTTATACCACATAGTTAATCATTCTTAAATTCATTTGTTTCTTCGGTCTCCTTTTGTTCCTATAACAGGTCTCTGGATATCAATGATATGAGCGACGCTGCTGCTGACTCAGAGTCTCCTTTTAAACAAGATGTGTGTTTAAAAGAACCTCAAGACTTCGAAGATGTTTAAGATTGTAATTTTTCTCCTGATCTGCTAAGAATGGTAGACCAAGATGAGAAATAGTTCTTACCTCACAAAGAATCAGTGGAAATTGTGAGCTTAAGAGATAAACAAGAAAAGAAAGAGGTGAAAATCGGAACTTTCATCACTACAAAAACAAGGTGAGATCTCGTTGAGTTACTCCAAGAATTCAAAGATTTATTTGCATGGTCCTATCAAGACATGCTTGGTTTAAGTACTGATGTCGTGGTACACAAGCTTCCTATAAAGGAAGAATGCAAGCCAGTTTAGCAGAAACTTCGAAGGATGGGGCCTAATGTACTGTTGAAGATAAAAGAAGAGGTCAAGAAACTATTCGACGCTGGTTTCCTACAAGTGGTTAAATATTCGGAGTGGGTAGCCAATATAGTCCCTATCCCTGAAAAAGATGGGAAACTGCGAATGTGTGTAGATTACAGGGATTTAAATAAGGCTAGCCCGAAGGACAATTTGCTGTTGCCCTACATCGATACTTTAGTGGACATTACAGTAGATCATTCACTATTCTCTTTCATGGATGGTTTCTCCAGATATAACCAGATAAAGATGCATCCGGAAGATATGGAGAAGACCACATTCATAACAATGTGGGGAATGTTTTGTTATAAACTGATGCCATTTGGACTGAAAAATGTGGGAGCAACATATCAAAGATCCATGGTGACTTTGTTTCGTGATATAATGCACAAAGAAATTGAGGTTTATATCAATGATATGATCGCTAAATCTTGAACAGAGAGCGAGCATGTGAAAGTCTTGAGGAAACTATTCTTAAGGTTGAGGAAATTCCAGCTAAAACTGAACCAACAAAATGTACTTTTGGGGCCACATCGGGTAAATTGCTAGGATTTTTAGTCAGTAAGAAAGGGATTGAGATTGACCCAGATAAAGTCAAGGTCATACAAGATTTACCACTATCACGTACCCAAAAGAAAGTTTTGGGGTTTTTTAGGCAGATTAAATTAAATTGCCCGATTCATTTCACAACTAACCTAGAAATGTGACCCTATATTCCGTCTCCTTAAGAAATATAATCCATGTGTATAGGATGAGGAATGCCAAAAGACCTTCAACAATGTTAAACATTACTTGTTCAATGCCCCAGTTTTGATGCCACCTAGCCCAAATAAACCACTGATACTATACTTGCCAGTATTTGGAAATTCTATGGGTTGTGTACTAGGCCAACATGATGAGTTGGGGAGGAAATAAAGAGCAATCTATTACCTCATAAAGAAGTTCACCAAATGCGAGACAAGATATTCGCCAATTGAGAAGCTGTGTTGCACTCTAGTCTGGACAACCTGGAGGCCAAGACAATATATGTTGTGTCATACGACTTGGCTCATTTCGAAAATGGATCCTCTAAAGTTCATAATGGAGTTGACTGCATTGAATGGAAGAATGGCTCGATGGCAGATTTTGCTCTCCGAATTTGATATGATCTATGTAAACAAGAAGGCAGTAAAGGGGAGTGCAATAGTAGATTTCCTAGCTAGCAGAGCTCTAGAGGATTATGAGCATTTAAAGTTTGATTTCTTAAATGAAGATCGGATGTATGTTGCAACCACTGAAGAAGGTGCTCCAAAATAATATCCTTGGAAACTAAATTTTGATGGCACCTCAAATGCCATGGGTAACAGAGTTGGGGCAGTCTTGGTATCTCTAGACGGAGATCATTGTCCTTTTCAGGAGTAAACTTGATTTTGATTACATAAATAACATGGCGGAATACAAAGCTTGTATCATGGGTATTCGTACGGCTATAAAACGCAAGATCAAAGTGTTGGAAGTATATGGGGACTCTGCACTAGTAATCTATCAACTCAGAGGCGAATGGGAGACAAGAGATTCCAAATTGATTGATTATCGAAAGCTGGTTCTCGAGTTAATTAAGGAGTTTGATGACATCACATTATGCTACCTTCCATAAGATGAAAATAAGATGGCCGATGCCTTGGCTACCTTAGCCTCCAAGATCAAAGTGAACAAATAAGAAGATGTAAAACCCATCCAGATGAGCATCTATGAGGCTCCAGCCCATTGTTACAATATCGAGGAGGAAGAAAGGGATGATCACCTTTGGTACCATGACATATTGCAATATGTAAAGAACTGTAAGTACCCTGAGCAAGCAATCGAGAATGATAAAAGGACACCAAGAAGGCTGGCTAATGAGTATGTTCTAGATGAAGAGATCCTATACAAAAGAAGGAAGGATTAGGTGATACTAAGATGTGTGGACGCTGTCGAGGCCATGAAAATCTTAGAAGAAGTCTATGAGGGCGTTTGCAGAACACATGCCAATGGTTTCACAATGGCCAAGCAAATCATGAGATTCGGATATTATTGGTCCACTATGGAAGGGGATTGTGTCAATTATGCCAAGAGGTGTCATAAATGCCAAATTTATGGGGACAAAATTCATGTGCCTCTTTCACCTCTTCATGTTATGACTTCTCCATGGCCTTTCTCTATGTGAAGCATGAATGTCATTGGGCCGATCTCGCCAAAGGCTTCCAATGGACATCGATTCATCTTCGTGGTCATTGATTACTTCACCAAGCAGGTAGAAGTCGTTTCTTATGTTAATGTCACGAAATCGGTAGTTAGTAAATTCTTGAAGAAAGAGATTAAATATCAGTATAGAATGCCAGAAAGGATCATATCTGACAATGCATTGAACTTGAACAACAGCATGATAGCGGAGGTCTGCAGTCAATTCAAGATCAAACATCACAACTCGTCATCATATCGCCCAAAAATGAATGGTGCAGTGGAGGCAACCAATAAGAACATTAAGAAGATCGTGGGGAAAATGACAGAGACTTATAAAGATTGACATGAGAAATTACCATTTGCCCTCTATGCTTATCGAATGTCTATCAGAACCTCCACCGGGGCAACACATTTTTCATTGGTTTATGGAATGGAGGCTGACTTACCCATTGAAGTTGAGTTTCATTCTCTCTGAGTTTTATCAGAATTGACATTAGATGAAGCAGAATGAATCCAATCTAGATATGATCAGTTGAATTTGATCGAAGAAAATAGGCTGAAAGCTATCCGTCATGGTCAGATGTACCAAAAATGAATGATGCGAGCTTATGACAAAAAGGTCCGCCCCAAAGAATTCAATGAGGGGGACCTGGTGTTGAAAAAGATCCTTCCCATATAAAAGGACTTCAGAGGAAAATGGATGCTGAATTGGGAAGGACCTTATGTGGTGAAGAAAACCTTTTTTGGAGGAGCACTAATTTTGATCGAGATGGATGGCAGGGATTTGCCCAATCCTGTGAATTCAGATTCAATCAAAAGGTATTTCACCTAAAAAAAAAGGGAGAGGCCAAGGCAAAAACTTGCAAAGGGCGTCTTGAGACTAAAGGAGTTTTGAGTTGAAAACCTAAAAAGGGCGGCTCAATTTTAAACTAAAGAATGGGCATGTAATAGTTGTCTCCCCCTTAAAGGTAGCAAGGGGGAGCTTTACATCTCGGGACATCAATAAAGTACTCTAGATATCCCAAACACATATCATGCTTAGATTGATCCTCAAGAAGTTTGTTCAAAGAAGCTCATACTGCAATATCTGGGGCACCTAATTTCATTTTCACTCACTTTGTGTTCTAGCAATGTTTGCCATTTTAGTTAATCCTTTTATTAACATTTTTGCACTCAATAAATTTCAGCCTTATCCATGTCGCAAGCTTGTTCAAGCATTTTTTGCATTGAAATAACAAATACTGGACTAACAATATTAAAGAAAAGGATTTTTGCATATCGCACTGAAAGATTTCTAAATAGTACATGGACCTAAAACAGGACCACTAGATGGAAATAACCAATTTGAAAGTTGGAATGATCTTAGAACGAGTAGCTCAGATTGTGATTACCTCTTCGGGTTTCCTATCAAAGATACCAGACCTGAATAGAAGGCATGGTAACACATCAGTGATAGAACCTGGACAAACCACGAGCAATATCGACCTAAACGTTAAAAGACAAAACCATTCTAAAAATGACATGTTGCATTCATCATTCATATACAGCTAGCTAGGAGCATTTGATTCATTCCAATCATAACATCCTAATTGCTTGGCAAAATAGAGGCCTGTGAAATAGATTCTACAGGCCTTGTTCCCCAGAGAGCGGTGTAATAGATCAGTGAAACAGTGACTCCCATATCCCTGAAGATGTATTGGATCGGATCAAAGTTACAATAGCAAATCTCATCTCCACAAAGATGCAGTGGGCCAAGATAAAGCTACAACCTCAAATCCTGTATCTCTGAAGATGCCGTGGATCGGATCAAAACTACAGTAGTAAATCTCATCTCCATGAAGATGCAGTGGAGCAAGATAAAGCTACAAATCTTGTCTTCCTGAAGTTGGAGTGAAACAGATAGAGTAGCAATTCAAGTCCCTCTAAAGTTGCAGTGGGTCAGAATGAAGCTACCATAGCGAATCTTATCTCCCTGAAGTTGCAGTGAATTAAGATGAAGCTACAAATCCTATACCCTTGAAGTTGCAGTGGGTTGGAATAAAACTACAATGGTGAATATTATCTCCCTGAAGTTGCATGAAGCAAGATGAAGCTACAAATCCTATACCCCTGAAGTTACAGTAGGTTGGAATGAAACTACAATGGAAAATCTTATCTCCCTGAAGATGCAGTGGAGCAAGATGAAGCTACAAATCCTATACCCCTGAAGTTGCAGTGGTCGAAATGAAGCTACCATAGCGAATCTTATCTCCTTGAAGTTGCAGTGGAGCAAGATGAAAGCTACAAATCCTATACCCCTGAAGTTGTAGTGGGTCAGAATGAAGCTACCATAGTGAATCTTATCTCCCTAAAGTTGCAGTAGAGCAAGATGAAGCTACAAATCCTATACCCCTGAAGTTGTAGTGGGTTGGAATGAAACTACAATGGCAAATCTTATCTCCTTGAAGTTGTAGTGGAGCAAGATGAAGCTAAAAATCCTATACCCCTGAAGTTGCAGTGGGTTGGAATGAAACTACAACAGCAAATCTTACCTCCTAGAAATTGCAATGGAGCAAGATGAAACTATGACACTAAATCCTACCTTCCTAAAGTTGTGGCAAAGTGGATATAGTAGAGGAGTAGAGTAATCAATGAATTGAAAAAGTCAGTTACTTGAAAAAGAGAAGAACCAGAGAAGTCGAGATGTAGCGGGACTGGACAAAATTTGTCCTCCTTTAAAGTCTTTGCTGCCTTCCCATTATACGACAATGGGCAAAGAGGGGCAGCTGTTGAGGCCCATTTTATTTAGCTGAAACAAACCAAAAATTAAAAAGTTAATAAAATTCCATTAAAAAAAGAGGGGACCATTTACACATATACAAGCCCAAGACCCAGTACTAACCCTAGCCTGATTACCTAAACTATCTAGAAGCCCAAATTACCCAGACCCAAATACTAACCCAAGAGCCCAAAGCCTTATAACCCAAAACCTAAAAAAAACTAAACATAAAACCCTAATTCCTAAACTCCATCAGTGCCACTGCTTCTGTCACATCGGCAGACACGCCTTCTGCTATTACCCGCACCACTCTTTGCCACCACCACCTATAAAAAACAAGGAAATAGAAACAGAGAAACAGAGGCAGAGAAGTAGAGAAAAGAAAGAAAAAAAAATATTTTGTAATATATTTCGGCTATAAAAGCAGAAAATGGATTGTAACAAAAAAAAAAACAACGAAATTCTTAAAAAAAGGTAGTTCTTTTATCTTTTTATTTTCGAAGCAAATATATTGTAACGCCCCGAATTTGGGCCTAGAAGAAAATAGGTCTTGAGTGTAGGAACACATAAAAGTTTATGTGTGCAAGAAAATGACACAATTGATTGTTTTCTTTGATGGTTAAGTGATTTAGGAGTGTTTGGGTGTAACACCCTTTACTCGGGTTCTACGCCGGAACTGGGCCCGAGGCGTTACCGAACTAAAACCACCTGATCGCCACTTAGGCTCGTCGTAACTACTCTCTGAAGTCATCTCAACAACCTCATTCTCGACTTACGAGGCTTCACTCCTACACACGAGGACTCTCGAGACTAAACCAAAACTTTTTCTAATCTTAAAAATTTTCTCTTTATACAGTCTCACACGCCTGGTGCAAGATTAGACACGCCTGCATGGACACACACGCCCATGTCCCCAAACCGTGCCTAAAAACCCAAAGATTCGCCAATGCCCCACGGACAAGGCACACGCCCGTGCTTACCACCAGTGGTGCACACTGACTACTTTAACACGGCCTAGAGTCTAGACACACGCCTGTGTGGCTAGCCCGTCGCCAACACTGGATAATTCCACACGCCCTAGACACACGCCCGTGCAGCTAGTCCGTGGTTTATTCTGATTTATAATACTAGCATGCAGGGGACGCACGGCCAAAGCGCACGCCCGTGGGCTAACCGTGTGTCACACATGGCCTAGACACACGCCCGTGTGTCTATCCACATGGACAAGAACAAAGCTATGTGCCAAGCTCTTTTCACCCCTCTAGCATACACAACATATACTCATCTAACACCATCATAATCAACTAAAATTGAAGTGCATTCTCACATAGAAAACTACATCTTTCTTTCATATAATGTAATAGCCAACAACCACGACATTATACAAAATAAACTATCCATCTAAAGTCCAACATATCTTAGCCATTTACAACAAAATCCACTAACTTGTCTAGCCCCTATACATGCCATATACAAAACATTAAGTTTCATGTACCAAAGTGTGCTGATATGTAGGCTGTCTTCTGATGATCCTCGTGTCTCGATTCAACGCTTTTAATCTATAAGACAAGGGAAAAGAAAAAGAGTAAGCTTTGAGCTTAGTAAGTTTACACATAAACAATTAAGCAACATAGTATAAGCTAAACAACCATTAGCATTATACCAACAAGTAATTCACAACTATGCTTACTCTTTCTATCCCTTACCACATTTCCAACACATCATGAGTCACATACTCATAACCATCGAAATGCACCCCTGCATTCAATGTCACATTTACACAATATACAACACATTATTATTTCTCAATAATTCATCCACACAGCTAATTAACTTAATAATACATCCACACAGCTATTTTACTCAATAATGCAACCACATGGCTAATCCACACAGTTAACCCACACAGCAAATGTCTCAGTGGTTTCGCACTTAGCACACCACAATTGATTAATAAGGTGGTATCGCACTTAGCCTACCACAAAGATAATCATAGGGGTTTCTCACTTAACCCACTAAATGATATACCTCACGATAGCATCGCACATAGCCAGCTCATCGTCAATATGCATTAGGATGGTATCGCACTTAGCCTACCATCTAGCATTATCACTACACATTCACATGTCTACTTACTGAATTAAACATCCATTCACAATTCTACTACATTCATTCTACTTGGACCACATAGGTTCTCAATCAATCTCGAACAAGCTACACACTAGCTATCATCAACAAATTGTAAGTATGAATGCATTGTTTATGCATAGACTTACCTCGATACTCAAAAGTATAGAAATATGCAATTTAGTCCACCACCTTGCTTTTGCCTCGCTTTACGATCCGGGCTTCATCTTTCTTGATCTATAATGAATAAATCAGCTTATTCAATACATACATTGACTAAATTGACCCACATCTCATACTTTAGCAAAATTACTATTTTGCCCCTAAACTTTCTCATATTTACACTTTAGTCCCAAAGGCTCGTAAAGTGATTTTTATTCAACTTTCTAGTCTTTCATGCTTAGCCGAACCACTTATTCAACTAAAGCTATCATCAATTCTCACTAAACCACATATGTATGACCAAACTAAAGTTTTTCACCAACTAGTCCCTACATGCATTTTCATGGAAAATCACTTAGAAAAAGATGTTTCTACTACATCAAGCTTTCATATTCTTCCATAAAACAATAAAATACATGCATGTCATACATATGTACATTTTTGAACATCCATAATAGCTCACCAGAAAGCTAAAAATAGCTTACTCATGCTACTAGGACTTCAAAAATACGAAGAATATCAAAAACTGGGCTTAGGAGCACTTACTAGCAAGCTTGAAAAATTGAAAGAGCCCTAACAATGGCTATTGAAATTTTCGGCAGCTTGGGGGAGAAGATGAGTGAATTTTTGTCATCTTTTCACTTATTTAATCACTTAATAACTAAATGACCAAAATGCCCTTTTTTGATAAACTTCAAATTTTAACTCATCCATGCCCATTTTTGTCCAAAAATTGGCATTTGGATAAATTACTATTTAAGGACCTCTAATTAATAATCCAAAGCTATTTCACACATATAGCTTCTAGAAACACACATATAGCTTCTAGAAACACATATTTTGCAACTTTTGCAATTTAGTCCTTTTGGACAATTCAACCACAATTTCACAAAATTGCTTCATGAAACTTTAACACTAGCATACGTACATAATATAAACCTCAAAAACTCATTCATAACCCTCGAATTTGTGGTCTCAGACCACTATTCTGACTAGGCCCTAAATCGAGATGTTACAACTCTCCCTCCTTTAGAGATTTTCGTCCCCGAAAATCTTACCAGTAAAGAGGTTTGGATGTTGCTCTCTCATAGCTTCTTCTGTTTCCCACGTAGCCTCTTCCACACCATGTTTCTGCCATAACACTTTCACTAGTGCTATGCTCTTATTTCTCAACCGTTTCACTTCTCGAGCCAAGATCTTAATCGGCTCCTCTTCGTAAGACATATCCGATCTTATCTCAATTTCCGTCGAAGGAATCACATGTGAAGGATCGGAGCAATACCGTCGCAACATCGACACATGGAACACGTTATGAATCTTTTCCAACTCTACCGACAAAGCCAACCGGTATGCTACAGGCCCAACTCTATCTGTAATCTCATACGGCCCTATGAACCTTGGACTCAATTTCCTTTTTCGTCCCAAATCTCATAATCTTCTTCCACGGGGACACTTTCGTAAACACTTTGTCGCCCACTTCAAACTCAATTTCTTTTCTTTTCAAATCCAGCGTCACGACTTACGCCGATGCAAGCGCTCTCTCTCGACTATTACGGATTACTTTCACCTTCTCTTCGCTTTCTTTCACTAGATCGACCCCATGGATCCGCTTCTCACTAAGCTCGGTCCAATACAAAGGAGTCCGACACTTATGACCATACAAAGCCTCATACGGTGCCATCTCAGATACTCGATCGATAATCTTGTTATAGGCGGATTCGACCAAAGGTAGATATCTCTCCCACTACCTTTCAATTCTAGCACACAGCAAGATCGAAGCATATCTTCAAGAACTTGAATCACTCTTTCGGATCGACCATCGGTTTGTGGATGGAACGCAGATCTTTGAAATTCAATCTCGCACCCATGGCCTCTTGCAACTTCTTCCAAAATCTCGAAGTAAACCTCGGATCTCTATCCGATATAATAGACACAGTACACCATGCAATCTCACTATCTCTCGCCACATACAACTCAAATAACTTATCCAAAGTGAATAATCAACACGTACTAGAATAAAGTGAGCCGACTTTGTCAATCTATCCACAACAACCCACACAGCATCTCTCTTTCTCGGAGTCATCGGCAACCCCGTCACAAAATCCATGGTAACCCGATCCCATTTCCATTCGGGAACCATCACCGGGTGAAGCAATCCCAAGGCACTTGATGCTCGGCTTTCACTTGTTGACAAATTAGACACTTTGCCACAAACTCAAATATCTCTTTTCATTCCCGCCACCAATAAAACTTCCTCAAATCGTTATACATTTTTGTACTGCCCGGATGTACTGACAAACATCCACTGTGGGCCTCATGCAAAACTTTTTGAATCAACTCCTCATTTTTAGGAACACAAATTCTGTCGCGATAAAGCAAACAACCATTCGAACCCATTCGAAAATCAGAATCACATTCCGACCCGCACCTAGCTATCTTAGCTTGCATCTCGCTGTCATTTCTCTGAGCCTCACACATTTGTTGAACAAATAGTGGCTTAGCTCTCAACTCGCCAAAATAGCACCATCATCGAGACAATGCTAAACTCGCTCTCATAACTCTTAGAGCATACAAGGATTTCCTACTCAAGGCATCCGCAACCACATTCGCTTTTCCCGGTGGTAATCAATGACTAACTCATAGTCTTTCAACAACTCAAGCCACCGCCTGCTCTCGATTCAGATCCTTCAGATCCATCAAATACTTTAAACTCTTGTGATCCGTAAAGATTCGACACTTCTCACCATACAAGTAATGTCGCCAAATCTTTAATGCAAAAACAATCGCAGACCAATTCTAAATCATGAGTCGATAATTCTTCTCGTGACGGCTTTAGTCGCCTTGAGGCGTAGTTTACTACCTTACCCTCTTGCATCAACACGCAATCGAGACCATTAAACGACGCATCATCAGAAACCACGAACTCTTTCCCCGATTCTCGTTGAACCAAAACCATCGCCTCGACCAACATTGTTTTCGGTCTCTCGAAGCTCATTGACATGTCTCACCCATTCAAACTTGACATCTTTATGCAATAGTTTCGTCATCGGGGTGGCAATCACAGAGAACCCCTTTATGAAACGTCTGTAATATCTCGCTAATCCCAAGAAACTTCTGATTTATGACACGTTCCTCGGTGGTTTCTAATCCACAACAAATAGATATCTTACTCGGTCAACTCTGACACCATCACCTGACACCATGTGTCCTAGGAATCCGACCTCTCGAAGCCAAAACTCACTCTTGCTAAACTTAGCATACAACTGCTTATCTCTCAAAGTTTGCAAGATAATTCTCAAATGCTCTTCGTGATCGTTCTCATCCCGAGAATAGATCAATATGTCGTCAATGAAGACAACTACAAACTTGTCCACATACGGTCTCAAGACACGCTTCATCGATCCATAAAAATCGCAGTGCATTCGTCAAACCAAACGGCATAACCAAAAACTCATAATGGCCATACCTTGTCCGAAATGCGCCAACACATCTTGCTCTTTCACTGAAATGATAATAACTGCACCTCAAGTCTATCTTGGAGAACATCAGAGCTCCTTCAGCTTGATCAAAGAGATCATCAATCCTTGGTAAAGGATACTTATTCTTCACCATCACCTTGTTCAGCTTGTCTACGGTCTATACACAACCTCATAGACCCATCTTTCTTCTTCACGAATAATAATGAGAGCACCCCACGACGAGTAGCTCGGTCTTGCAAAACCCTTATCTCACAACTCTTGCAACCGAACGCTTCAGCTTCTTTCAACTCTACTAGTGCCATTCTGATGCGAGCAATCAAAATAGGTGCCGCTCCCTTAACCAACTCAATTCCAAATTCAACCTCTCTCTCGAGGTAATCCGGTAACTCTTCCGAAAATACATCCGGGTACTCACATACCACCGCACTGCTTTCAAACTCTACTCCAACCTCTCGAGTATTCAACACAAAAGCAAGATAGGACTCACATCCTTTTCTCAAACATTTCTCACCCACTAGGGAAGAAATCATCACCGTAGACTATCCGATCCACCCGATTCAACCCGAACCACATCTCTACTCTCACATTTCAATTCAATAAACTTACTACCACAAGCTTTACTAAGACACTATGGGTAGTCAACCAATCCATGCCTAGGATTAAATCAAACTCATCAAACGGAAACAACATAAGGTTCGCTGAAAAACAATAATTATCAATCAATAAAGGACAATTCTTACACACTCGTCCCACTAACACATGCTTTCCTAACTGTCCGATACCTTAACCACTATGTCCAGTAGACTCAACGGTCATACTCAAACTAGATGCTAATATCATGCAAATATAAGAATGAGTAGACCCTGGATCTATTAAAGCAATAACGAAGGTGTCATAGAGAGGAAAAGTACCCGTTATCACATCAGGGGAGGATGCTTCTTCGCGAGCGCGAATAGCATACGTCCTCGCAGGTGCCCAACCCTCTGGTCTCACAGCAGAATCTCTGGGCGCACCTCTACCACTATTCTCGCCTCTCAGGTTCCTTGGTGGTCTACCCCTCGTAGACACATCACTAGGCCTTAGCTCTTGGCTTTCTTCCTTTTCATCCCTCTCGGGACAGTTACGGATAAAGTGGTCAAGGGAACCACACTTATAACATTTTCGAGTATTTCCCCAACACTCTCCGATGTGATACCTACCACAACTGGGACACTCCGGTTTACTCTTTGTATTGCCCACACTTTCCATCGAGGGAGCTTGGGCTCTCGAACCCGAGCGAGTATTACCCAAGTCTCGATGCAAATAACCCACTGGTGCTGTCGTCTGAGGATTCACTTCCTTGGATCTTTTCGACTGGGCTTGATATGACTTGCCCATCGGCCTCTTTCTAGCATCTCGGGCTTCACTCACAGCCCTCCTCTTTTCTAAACTCAGCTCTTCGGCCTTACTTGCCCTCTCAACTAATACCACAAATTCTTTTAACTCCAAAATGCACATTAGGAGTTTGATGTCTTCATTCAGCCTATCTTCGAACCTCTTACACAAGATGGTCTCAGTCGATACACATTCTTGAGCGTATTTGCTAAGCCTAACAAACTCACGCTCATATTCCGCCACTGTCATTATTCCTTGTTTCAACTCAAGGAATTCCTTCCTTTTTCGATCAGTAAACCTCTGGCTTATATACTTCTTCCGGAACTTTTCCAAAAAGAAGTCCCACGTCACCCGCTCTCTCGGGACCACTAGCGTCAATGTTTTCCACCAATGGTATGCCGAATCTCTCAGCAAGGTTACGGCACACTTCAAACTCTCTTCAGGCGTACATGAGAGTTCATCGAACACCCTCATCGAGTTCTCCAACCAGAACTCCGCCCTATCAGGGTCATCATTTACCTTAGCTCTAAACTCCTCAACCCCGTGCTTCCTAATCATATCCACCGGGGGCTTCGATATCCTCACTACATCCATACCTTGAGGAGCCACTGGATTTGGCTGAGGTATAGGAGGAGGAGGTGGAGGAGGTTGAGCATTAGGGTTCGCTCGAACATAATCCGAGTACCAATTGCTCATCATCTGGAGAAGGGCTTCCCGTGCCACTTCCCATTGACTCCTAACCTCAGGTCCACTCTCAACGGGTGCAGTTCCTTGCGCAGGAGCCGGCGCATTACTAGCTGCTTCATCAGCAGTCAATGGATCGGAATCCATATACTATATAAAACAAGATTTAAATCATCAGAAACCACCACACTATCATTGTACACTTATGGCATGTATAGCTAGACTCTTACACCCGCTACGGTTGTCCTAGAAACAGCTAAACCATAGCTCTGATACCACTAAATGTAACACCCCTTACCCGAGTTCTACACCGAAACTGGGCCCGAGGCATTACCGAACTCAAACCACCTGATCGCCACTTAGGCTCGTCGTAACTACTCTCTGAAGTCATCTCAACAACCTCATTCTTGACTTACAAGGCCTCACTCCTACGCACAAGGACTCTCGAGACTAAACCGAAACTTTTTCCAATCTTAAAAATTTTCTCTTTATACAGGTCTCACATGCCCGTGCAAGATTAGACACGCCCGTGCATGGACACACATGCCCATGTCCCCAAACCATGCCTAAAAACCCAGCATTCTGCCAATGCCCCACGGCCAAGGCACACGCCCGTGCTAACCACCCGTGGTGCACACTGACTACTTTAACACGGCCTAGAGTCTAGACACACGCCCGTATGGCTAGCCCGTGGCCAACACTGGATAATTCCACATGCCCTAGACACACGCCTGTGCAGCTAGTCCGTGGTCTATTCTGATTTATAATACTAGCATGCAGGGGACGCACGGCCAAAGCGCACGCCCGTGGGCTCACCGTGTGTCACACATGGCCTAGACACACGCCCGTGTGTCTATCCACATGGACAAGAACAAAGCTATGTGCCAAGCTCTTTTCACCCCTCTAGCATACACAACATATACTCATCTAACACCACAATAATCAACTCAAATTGAACTGCATTCTCACATAGAAAACTACATCTTTCTTTCATATAATGTAATAGCCAACAACCATGGCATTATACAAAATAAACTATCCATATAAAGGCCAACACATCTTAGCCATTTACAACAAAATCCACTAACTTGTCTAGCCCCTATACATGCCATATACAAAACATTAAGTTTCATGTACCAAAGTGTGCTGATATGCGGGCTGTCTTCTGATGATCCTTGTGTCTCGATTCAACCCTTTTAATCTATAAGACAAGGGAAAAGAAAGAGAGCAAGCTTTGAGCTTAGTAAGTTTACACATAAACAATTAAGCAACATAGTATAAGCTAAACAACCATTAGCATTATACCAACAAGTAATTCACAACTATGCTTACTCTTTCTATCCCTTACCACATTTCCAACACATCATGAGTCACATACTCATAACCATCGAAATGCACCCCTGCATTCAATGTCACATTTACAAAATATACAACACATTATTATTTCTCAATAATTCATCCACACAGCTATTTAACTTAATAATACATCCACACAGCTATTTTACTCAATAATGCAACCACATGGCTAATCCACACAGTTAACCCACACAGCAAATGTCTCGGTGGTTTCGCACTTAGCACACCACAATTGATTAATAAGGTGGTATCGCACTTAGCCTACCACAAAGATAATCATAGGGGTTTCTCACTTAGCCCACTAAATGATATACCTCACGATAGCATCGCACATAGCCAGCTCATCGTTAATATGCATTAAGATGGTATCGCACTTAGCCTACCATCTAGCATTATCACTACACATTCACATGTCTACTTACTCAATTAAACATCCATTCACAATTCTACTACATTCATTCTACTTGGACCACATAGGTTCTCAATCAATCTCGAACAAGCTACACATTAGCTATCATCAACAAATTGTAAGTATGAATGCATTGTTTATGCATAGACTTACCTCGATACTCAAAAGTATAGAAATATGCAATTTAGTCCACCACTTTACTTTTGCCTCGGTTTTAATCCGGGCTTCGTCTTTCTTGATCTATAATGAATAAATCAGCTTATTCAATACATACATTGACTAAATTGACCCACATCTCATACTTTAGTAAAATTACTATTTTGCCCCTAAACTTTCTCATATTTACACTTTAGTCCCAAAGGCTCGTAAAGTGATTTTTATTCAACTTTCTAGTCTTTCATGCTTAGTCGAACAACTTATTCAACTAAAGCTATCATCAATTCTCACTAAACCACATATGTATGTCCAAACTAAAGTTTTTCACAAACTAGTCCCTACATGCATTTTCATGGAAAATCACTTAGAAAAAGATGTTTCTACTACATCAAGCTTTTATATTCTTCCATAAAACAACAAAATACATGCATGTCATACATATGTACATTTTTGAACATCCATAATAGCTCACCAAAAAGCTAAAAATAGCTTACTCATGCTACTAGGACTTCAAAAATACGAAGAATATAAAAAATTGGGCTTATGAGCACTTACTAGCAAGCTTGAGAAATTGAAAGAGCCCTAACAATGGCTATTGAAATTTTCGGCAGCTTGGGGGAGAAGATGAGTGAATTTTTGTCATCTTTTCACCTATTTAATCACTTAATAACTAAATGACCAAAATGCCCTTTTTGATAAACTTCAAATTTTAACTCATCCATACCCATTTTTGTCCAAAAATTAGAATTTCGATAAATTACTATTTATGGACCTCTAATTGATAATCTAAAGCTATTTCACACATATAGCTTCTAGAAACACACATTTTGCAACTTTTGCAATTTAGTCCTTTTGGATAATTCAACCACAATTTCATAAAATTTCTTCATGAAACTTTCACACTAGCATGTATACATAATATAAACCTTAAAAACTCATTCATAACCCTCGGATTTGTGGTCTCGCACCACTATTCCGACTAGGCCCTAAACCGGGATGTTACATTGGGAGTGTCTGAGAAGTACTGGGTTCAAGCCCTGGCTTTTGCAAAATTTTGGTTTCCTCTTAAGTGAACCTTGGTGTTAGCATGTAGGCTTTAAAAGAAATTATGGCAGAATTATGACACAGGTTGAGCTTGTAGTCCAGTGGCAGTCACGTGTTTAAGACTGCAAGGGAGCTCAAGTTCGAGTCTCATGATGTGAAAAGGAGTATTTATTTTACATTCTCGCTGTATGAGTAGTAGAGTTTGACTGAAACTCTGCAAGGTGGAGTTTGAATAAGTCTTATAAGGAGAAAATCAGGGAGGAGATAAAGGAGGATTTTTAGGGGGAAATTGTGGAGAAAATCAAGGAATATTGGTTTGGGGAAAAGAGTTGTGCCGTATGGGGAGTGTGGGGCCCAAGAAAACATTTTGGGATTTGGTGTTCTCTGTATTTCAGTTTTCCATCACACTTTGTTGCCTTTTGTTACTATACCGACTACTGTTAGGGATTTTGGCCTTCGATTTTACTTGTTACTCCAATACCCCGTTTCTTTTCTGCTCTCCCCGTTTACTCAATTTTCTTCTCTTTCCATAATACTTTTTTAAGCGGAATACTTTTGTCTGGTGAGAATGGAATTCCTTTCCTTGCTAATATTCGTGGTGGCCGATTCTCTGCTTTCCTTTTCCTCTCCATTTCCTTTTCTCTCATCTTTCCTTCCCTCTTCCAAACTATCTAGCCATCCTCTGAGCGCTGATCCTTTGTTCTTCCATATTGGATACTTGGTCGAATTCCATATCCCTCAACTTAGGCCGATTGTCTCCCTTATTTTTTTCTATTGGTGTTGTGATTTCGATTCTGCAAGGGTGGTAACAAACCGGTAGGTACTCATATTTTCCTTTTTCTGTTTCCCTAGTCTTTCTTTATGTCTACAATTCTGTTCTCTTTTATTTTCTGAAAAGTCGAATGTGACTTCTTTTTATGTTCGTTGATTGCGGTTCTGTCCCTTCCTCACGATTGGAGGTTCATTGGGTTCTAGGTATTCTCGTGAAGTGAAGGAGTGCAAGTGTTACTCAGGCAATCAAAACCCTTTTCTTCTATTACTCAATTAAGGTAAATACGTTACCTTATTTTCCTTTGGGTTTAGGCCGAATATGTTCTATTATTCCTTAAGCTGATATTGGTGGTTTTAGGCCACACATATGATCGATCTTGGTTAATAAGATCTATGTATTGTAATATAGAAAATCAATAAGGGCGGGTGATCGATTCTGAATAGCAGTCTTAGAGGACTAAAGTCACCCTAGTTTAAACAAGGTTTGGTGCTCGTGGATCTTAGCACGATTTCGCAAAACAGGTGTGTAACCGTACCCTGCAAACGGTAATAGGCGTAAAAGCCGATAAAGTGTGTACGCACACACTGATTAGACTGTAGAAAAGCGAAAGCTGAAAAGCTAAAAGGTTGGGCATTGAGCGTGCGAACGCTCGTATGGTAAACCGAGCCCACGAAATGTGGGCGTACGACGGTAAAGGCCGCCATGAACGATTTCATGGGCTTAGGCCATAATGGGCTTTGGGCCCATTTACACTATCTGTATTGCTATGGTCGCTCGAGTCGCTCAAGACGACTGTGGGCTTACTGATGGGCCTAAGTGTACTTAGGCCCAAACTAGTAAAATGACCATAATGCCCCTGTAGGATAAAATGACCGTAATGCCCCTGTAGAGTAAAATGACCGTAATGCCTTTGTAGGGTAAAATGATCGTAATGCCCCTGTAGGTTAAAATGATCGTAATGCCCCTGTAGGGTAAAATGACCGTAATGCCCCTGTAGGGTAAAATGACTGTAATGCCCCCAAAGGGTAAAATGACCGTAATGCCCCTAAAGGGTAAAATGATCGTAATGCCCCTGTAGGGTAAAATGACCATAATACCCCCAAAGGGTAAAATGACTATTTTGCCCCTCGTGGGTGAATGACTGATTTGTCTGTGACTTAAATGACTGATTTGTCTGTGGTGTAAATAATTGATTTGTCTGTGATTTAAATGACTGATTTATCTGTGATTTAAATGATTGATTTGTCTGTGAATTAAATGACTGATTCGGAGCATGGCATTCTGTATACACGACATACTGCATGGGGTTGGGAGTATTTATTACGGAGGAAGTATATCAGATCGGTGGCTTTGCCATATCTTATCTTGCGCACTTTGCTTTGTGATCATATTACTAGCGCCTTTCTTTGCGATATTGGTGTCTTTGGGCCGGGTGGGTCGATTTTATCCCCACATGGTGTGTTGGTTGGTACGGTGGTGGTGTGTTGGTTTGGATTGGGGTGGGTTGCATATTTGCACCGCATCGATAATCAGATGATGGGCTTAGGCCCACACCGTTACTAAAATGGGCTATGGCCCACACTACACTGTTACTAAATAGGGCCAAGGCCCGCATCATATCGCATATATTGTTACCGATCGATCGATAGGGGATTACACACTGAGTTTTTGTAAACTCACCCTTTCTTTTAATCATATGTAATCCCGACTTTAGACGATTTGGAACCGCGAGAGACTCAGAGGTGGCCACTCGATCGCTGATGTTCTGCTTTAGAATTATTTATTTAAATTTCTTATTGGGCTATTGATTCTGTAATAAGGCCTCTTAAACCTAAGTTATGTTATTTTGGCTTTATTCATTTGATACTTAACTGATAGTGATAGAACGCTGGTTTTTAAAAAGATTAACTGTTTTCAAAACACCGCGTTTTCACAACATTTTGGATATTGCTTCTGCAACAAATAATGATTTTAAAGTAAAGACGTTTTAATTGGTTAGTAAATGGTTAAAATGATTTGAGTTTTAACAAAGAGATTTCAACTCAGAAACGAATTTCTACCAACAAGTCCAATTTTCGAAAGACACATCAACGTGACACGCCAGATTCGGCCATAACGTCTAGGCTGGGTTTGGGATGTTACATTTAGTGGTATTAGAGCCAGGTTGCAAAACTCGACTGCGGAATGGGTTATCAATTTTTTTGGATTTCAAAAGGTTGTTTTCGAATATGTGAAGTGTTTTGAGATACTTCTTCTGAAAAGTGTGGCACACCGAGTCTCCGGTGCCGAATTCGTAAGTTTTCTGAATACTTTTGTCTATTTAGAAATTAAAATACGGTAAGTTAGGAAATACTACGACTACTTTAGGAATTAGACTTTACCACTGTAGATAGAGCAAATTGAAGCTAGAGGGGACTTGAACTATAGTGAAACTTCTATCTGCATAAAACTGTTAGTTCTGATAAAATGCGAATAGACAATGGGCACAAGAGATACACGCGGACGTGGTTCAAGAGGCTGTAATAATGTTTTGAAATCAGAGTGCTGCAAGCTGCAGCATGTGTGAAGTCTGTGTGGTGCGACTATTCTGACAGTTGGAAATTTCGGGGACAAAATTTCTTAAAGGAGGGGTGAATTATAACGCCCCGAATTTGGGCCTAGAAGGAAATAGGTCTTGAGCGTGGGAACACATAAAAGTTTATGTGTGCAAGAAAATGACACAATTGATTGTTTGCTTTAATGGTTAAGTGATTTAGGAGTGTTTGGGAGTGTCTGAAATGTCCTGGGTTCAAGCCCTGGCTTTTGCAAAATTTTGGTTTTCTCTTAAGTGAACCTTGGTGTCAACATGTAGGCTTTAAAAGAAATTATGGCGGACTTATGACACAAGTTGAGCTTGTAGTCCAGTGGCAATCGCGTGTTTAAGATTACAAGGGAGCTCAAGTTTGAGTCTCATGATGCGCAAAGGAGTATTTATTTTACATTCTCGCTGTATGAGTAGTAGAGTTTTACTGAAACCCTGCAAGGTGGAGTTTGAATAAGTCTTATATGGAGAAAATCAGGGAGGAGATAAAGGAGGATTTTTAGGGGGAAATTGTGGAGAAAATCAAGGAATATTTGTTTGGGGAAAAGAGTTGTGCCGTATGGGGAGTGTGGGAACTGAAGAAAACGTTTTGGGATTTGGTGTTCTCTGCATTTCGATTTTCCATCATACTTTGTTGCCTTTTGTTACTATACCGACTACTGTTAGGGGTATTGGCCTTCGGTTTTACTTGTTCCTCAAATTCCCCGTTTAGCGATTTGTTTTCCTCTCTTTTCTGCTCTCTCCGTTTACTCAATTTTCTTCTCTTTCCATAATACTTTTTTAGGCCGAATACTATTGTCTGGTGAGAATGGAATTCCTTTCCTTGCTAATATTTGTGGTGGCTGATTCTCTGCTTTTCTTTTCCTCTCCATTTCCTTTTCTCTCATCTTTTCTTCCCTCTTCCAAACTATCTAGCCATCCTCTGAGCGCTGATCATTCGTTCTTCCATGTTGGATACTTGGTCGAATTCCATATCCCTCAACTTGGGCCGATTGTCTCCCTTATTTTTTTCCTATTGGTGTTGTGATTTCGGTTCTGCAAGGGTGGTAACAAACCAGTAGGTACTCATATTTTCCCTTTTCTGTTTCCCTAGTCTTTCTTTATGTCTACAATTCTGTTCTCTTTTATTTTCTGAAAAGTCGAATGTGACTTCTTTTTATGTTCGTTGATTGCGGTTCTGTCCCTTCCTCGTGATTGAAGGTTCATTGGGTTCTAGGTATTCTCGAGAAGTGAAGGAGTGCAAGTGTTACTCAGGCAATCAAAACCCTTTTCTTCTATTACTCAATTAAGGTAAATACGTTACCTTATTTTCCTTTGGGTTTAGGCCGAATATGTTCTATTATTCCTTAAGCTGATATTGGTGGTTTTAGGCCACACATATGATCGATCTTGGTTAATAAGATCTGTGTATTATAATATAGAAAATCAACAAGGGCGGGTGATCTGTTCTGAACAGCGGTTTTAGAGGACTAAAGTCACCCTCGTTCAAACAAGGTTTGGTGCTCGTGGATCTTAGCACGGTTTTGCAAAACAAGTGTGTAACCGTACCCTGCAAACGGTAATAGGCATAAAAATCGGTAAAGTGTGTACGCACACACTGATTAGACTGTAGCAAGGTGAAAGCCGAAAAGCCGAAAGGTTGGGCATTGAGTGTGCGAACGCTTGCATGGTAAACCGAGCCCATGAAATGTGGGCGTACGACAGAAAAGGCCGCCATGAGCGATTTCATGGGCTTAGGCCATAATGGGCTTTGGGCCCATTTACGCTGTCTGTATTGCTATGGTCGCTCGAGTCGCTCAAGACGACTGTGGGCTTACTGATGGGCCTAAGTGTACTTAGGCCCAAATTTGTAAAATGACCGTAATGCCCCTGTAGGATAAAATGACCGTAATGCCCCTGTAGGGTAAAATGATCGTAATGCCCCTGTAGGGAAAAATGACCGTAATTCCCCTATAGGGTAAAATGACCGTAATGCCCCTGTAGGGTAAAATGACCGTAATGCCCCTGTAGGGTAAAATGACCATAATACCCCCAAAGGGTAAAATGACTATTTTGCCCCTCGTGGGTGAATGACTGATTTGTCTGTGATTTAAATGACTGATTTGTCTGTGATGTAAATGACTGATTTGTCTATGATTTAAATGACTGATTTATCTGTGATTTAAATGACTGATTTGTCTGTGAATTAAATGACTGATTCTGAGCATGGCATTCTGCATACACGACATACTGCATGGGGTTGGGGCCGCGAGAGACTCGGAGGTGGCCACACGATCGCTGATGTTCTGCTTTAGACTTATTTATTTAAATTTCTTATTGGGCTATTGATTATGTAATAAGGCCTCTTAAACCTAAGTTATGTTATTTTGGCTTTATTCATTTGATACTTAACTGATAGTGATAGAACACTGGTTTTCAAAAAGATTAACTGTTTTCAAAATACCGCGTTTTCGCAACATTTTGGATATTGCTTCCGCAACAAACAATGTTGTTAAAGTAAAGACATTTTAATTGGTTAGTAAATGGTTAAAATGATTTGAGTTTTAACAAAGAGATTTCCACTCAGAAATGAATTTCTACCAACAAGTCCAAATTTTGAAAGACAGATCAACGTGACACGCTAGATTCGGCCATAACTGTAACACCCCAAACCCGGCCTAGACGTTACGACCGTATTTGGCGTGTCACATCGAAGTGTTTTTCGAAATCAGAGTCTGATGGGAGAAATCATTTGAGCAAAATCCCTTTTAGTTCTTATTACTTAGGAAACAATTGGTAAGTTACAAAAAAACACCATTTAGTAAAATGGTTACCATGTTTGTTACTCTTGATTTAAAAACCCGCGGAAGCTACTCCAATTAGTGTCATTTTGAATTAAAATGTTTGTTTGTCGTTGAAAACAATTATTATTTTTGAAAACTTATTTGTATCAGTTTGACAGTTTCAAAATAAGAAATTAAACCCAATAAAAAGAAAATCAAATCATCAGAGGCCTTATTACATAAATATCAACCCAATAGAAAATATTTAAATAGATAAGTCTAAATTAAAATACTCATGAACATGTGGCCACCTCCAAGTCCCTCGCAGCTCCAAATCATCTAAGGCTGGGGATTACCTATACAGTTGAAAGAAAAGGGTGAGTTACGAGAACTCAGTGTGTAATCCCCTATCACTCAATGCAGTAACAGTCTGGGCTTGAGCCCTGTTCAGTAACAAAGTAGTGTGGGCCTTAGCCCAATACAGTAACAGTGTGGGCCTAAGCCCGATACAGTATCAGTATGGTGCAAGTATGCAAACCCACCACAATCCAGCCAGCACACCACCCGTACCAACCCAACACACCATGTGGGGACAAAGTCGACCCACCCAGCCCTCACACCAATATTGCAGCATAGTTGCGGTAGATAATAACGCAGCCAGAGCCGCCAAGATAGTATATGTGGCAAAGCCACCAAGATGCATAATTGTGGCAGAGCCACCAAGATCGTATGTGTGGCGAGCCACCAAGATGTGATACTTCCTCCAAACGAATCCCAACCCCATGCGGTATGCCATGTCATCAATATTTCGTGTATGCAACATGACCTACTCAAGATAAATTATACAAACATATATTTCATCTCATCAATCTATCTCTAGGGGTAAAATAGCCATTTCCATCTATTGGGGGTAAAACGATAATTTTTCCTTTTAGGGGTATTTTTGTCATTTTACTCATTAGGGGTAATTCAGTCATTTTACTCATTAGGGGTATTTCAGTCATTTTACTCACTAAGGGTATTTTAGTCATTTTACTCATTAGGGGTAATTCAGTCATTTTACTCATTAGGGGTATTTCAATCATTTTACTCATTAGGGGTCTCGGTACAGTTAATGACCTTTCTGAAGGCCTACAGTCGCCTCGAGCGACACAGATAATCCATTTGGTCGAAACAGTGTAAATGGGCTCAAAGCCCAATATTCGGCCCAAATGGGTCCACACGCTCGTGTGGCCCATTTGACCCAAATTCAATCAAGGCTATGTGATCTACATAGCTCAATCCAGTTTCGGCCACTTTTCGTAACTTTTATTCGCGTGGGGCCCATGAGCCCATTGGGCCCACACGGCCCATTTCGGCCCAACGAGGCCCATAACGGCCCAAGTGCACGAGAACACTCGTAATGGCCTCTTCAGTCAACCACCCTTGGTTGTGGGCTCAATTTTTCCACACGAGCGATCGCACACTCGTGAGGCCTCAAATGCCGAGGTTTCAGCTTTTTAGCTTTTGCCGATTCATAGTGGAGATAGTGTGATTACACACCTTTTTACGGAGTCGTTCCAAGATCTACGAGCGCCCAACCTAAATTCAAACATGACCTATGTTAATCCTTTAATCAATAGGGTAAAACACCCTCTTATGGGCACTTAATCCAAACCACCTTCCTTACCTTGCTTGAATGAGGCGACTTTAGTCCTCCAAAACTACTATAGAGAAGTGATCACACGCCTTTGCTGAATATCTGTATCAAAACAGATCTTATTAACCAAAACAGTGATCAATTATGTGGCCTTAATCCACAGATGCTAACGTACCAACCACAGGAATATTCGGCCTAATCTAAGAGTATGGTAGTGATCTTACCCTTAACGAGAGACAGAGTTTGATGACTTGAATAATCTTTGCCCTACTTCGTTCCTCAGGATCTCTTACCCCAACGCACCCCACCAATTTGTTAAAAATCCAGCAAGACCGAACCACCACCCCCAGCGCACCGAAACAATCCACCAACATCGAGTAGCAGACAAGAACCCGAAAGGGAAGAAGAAGGGATGGTCGGCTCAGAGAAGACCAAAGGAAGAGTAGAATTTTAGGGAAGAAGGAGACTATATTCGGCTAAAAGGGACAAATGAAGAAGAACTGAGAGGAGAAGAATAGTTTCGGTAAAGGGAAAATATGGGAATGAGAAGGGAAAATGAGCGGTTTTGGTAATTGACACTTTCGGCAAAAATGAGAATAGCAGAGAAAAGAAACCCACTTACCAGGAATTAACCAAAATGATTTTATGTTACCAAGAAACAACAGCCATTCGGCCAGAAGGAAACACAAAAGGAATAAAACGCCCAAAAGAGAGAAAACTGAAACCAGAACTACCCTCAAAAGCTACCTTTGCCGAAATTCTGAGTACTAGCACTCCCCATTCGGTACTACACATCCCACACACTTCAAATTCCTAAATTTTCTCCACAAACCTCTCCCTATATCACTCCCCATATCGCTCCTACAATCTCTCCATGACCAATTCAAACCTCTCATCCATCAGACTCCCACTGCAACACAAGCTCTAGCCGTCCTATCTGCAAAATAAAATACACCATTGCTCATCCCAAGACTTGAACCTTAGACTCATTGCCACACTTGTAACGCCACCTCCACTGTACCAACAGGCTCTTTGTGTGTCATATTTTGAACAGAAATATTCTTAAAGCCTACATACTAAAGCCAAGGTTCATTTAAAAGAAAAACCAAAAATTTTGCAAAAGCCAGGGCTTGAACCCAGGACTTCTCAGACACTCCCAAACACTCCTAAATAACTTAACCAACACACCAAACATGCATTTGTGTCAGAACATCCAAAACTAAAGACCCTATATTTTTGGGGCATTATAATAACGTCTAGGCCGGGTTTGGGGTGTTACATATATATAAAAAAATAAATAAAAGGAAGTTTTTACCTATTTGTACCATTGCCGAAAACCATCTCTAACTCGAGAAGCTTCAAAACCCCTTAGGGTTCCGTCGAGGGCCTCATCGAAGAGGGTAGAAACTAAAAGGTTTCTTCTTCTTTTTTCTCTGATTTTGACCTTTTTTGGCGTTTTAACTCTGGATATATCTCCAGGTTCACGAAAGGGTGAAAATGGCCTTTTTTTTATTTTTTGGCCATCGGAGGCGGTGGCTGCCTTCGCCGATGACCGGTGACCTCTACGGAGTAGTGGTGGCTTTGGGATCGGAGTGGGAGAGGATGTTTGAGAAAAAAAAAGAGAAAGAATTTTTTTTTGAAACAAAGGGAGATATGATTTTTTTTTTCAAAAATATTTGACTTAAATAGGGCACTAGTACGACGTCGTTTTGGCCTAGCTTCAGACGCCCCAAAACGACGTTGTTTTAGGCATGATCTGACAACACGACTTAGATCCCCTCAGGATTCGCGTGTTTTTGAAAGGTTGAGTTATTTTCTACCCAGGTCCCTCTGCTTTTAAGCACTACATAATTTACTCCTAATTTTGATTTTTTCTTCTTTTTTAAATTACACTTTATAATTTTAACTTGTTTTAATTTTAGTCCCTAGACTGTCGACCCTTTGGGTAGTGACAGGTGTACTGGGGTTGTGGTTATTTGCCCTTTTGTTCCTGCATTTTTATTGTAATTTAATTTAACCCTTTTATTTTCTGTTCTTTTTTATTTCTACCTTAAATTTTATCATAGCTTCAATTTAGTTCTCTATTTATTTAATTAAGTCCTTGTACTTTCCATTTTTTAAATTTTTACCCTTTAAGTTGCATAATTTACATTTTTGCCCTCGAATTTCCTGATTATTTTATTTTGGTCCTTTATTTTTAAATGTTGATACTATTAATACTATTAATACTATTTTATTTTGGATATAATTATATTATCATCATACCTTTTTATATTATTTCACTATTATTATCATTATTATTATATAGTATTATTAATTGAATTATTATTATTTCTTCTTGTTATATTCATTATATTATTGTCATTTTATTTCATTATTTATGTTGTTATTTTGTTAATGTCATAATTTTTCCATCATCGTATATTGTAAATATTGCTACATACATTCATCCGTTTTTTTGCGGAAACGCATAAGAAATAATTAAAACCGAGACAATGTTCTTTATTTAGAGATCTGAGAAGTTGTGCCCTTAACTTACGAGGTACAAGTTTCTCCTTGAACCAAAATAATCGAATATCCTTTTAAAATTAAAAACGTATAATATTTAGGTAATAATTAAACTATGAGACTTCTATTTTCGAGAATTTGAGATCTTGTGCCCCAACTTACGGGACATGACTTTTCGTCTTGATCGACCCGAAATAAGAAAGCCTCCTCCATAAAATTTAATTTAGACGTCATCAAATAACATCACGTAAAAGGGGATCACATTTTAAATCCTCTTCAAATCCTTAATGTTCGACACTAAAACATCAAGTAATCAATTAGGTACTAATTTTGGGCGTTATTACGGTGCTAATCCTTCTTCGTACGTAATTGACTCCCGAACCCATTTACTAGATTTTTGTAGACCGAAAATTATCATTTTAGTAAATCTACCCCTTTTATTAAAATGATTAAGTTTCGGATCATACCTAAAAAAAAGATTGGTGGCGACTCCGTCTTCGTTTTTAAAAGAAAAAGTTAATTTCCAAAAAGGTTTCGACAATTTTCATTATTATTTAATTAGTTTAGTTATTATTATTTGATATACAATAATTTTACTATTATTTGATTTTAATAATACTTACGCAATATTTTATATTGTTTACCATTTTGTTTTGAATTATTATGTAAAAGACAATGTAGTATTAAAGTAACGGTTCTTTCTAGATAAAATTTTGACTCATTTCCGAATGTCAAGTTAATTTATCTAATTACTTAAGATTTTACTTTCAGTTGTTTCTCACTTTTTTTTCATTACTTTAAAATTGTTATTCTATTCACTCAAATAATTTTCAAAATTAATACACCTTTAGTATAAATTAGACCAACTCTAATTTAATTAGTAAATATGTTTTTTATATTATAAAATTATAATATTTAATGAAATAAAAATAGATATGTAAAATCACATGTAATGCACATGACATTCAAAATATTATATTTAATTTAATTAGTTCCAATGTCACATTATGTTACACGTGATTTTACTTGTTTATCTTTTAATTCATTAAATAATATGTTTCTATAAGTTAAAAAATATATTTACTAATTAAATGAGAATTGGTCTAATTTATAATAAAATCTTGTTAATTTTAAAAAAATAATTGAGAGAATAAAATAACATTTTAAAGGCAATGAATAAATAAGTGTATGATACGAGTGTCAAGGCCTATTCTTAGGCCCATACACTTGATGGGCTTAGTTTCCCTTGAAGCCCAATTATCATATCCAAATCCAAGTATAGGAGAGCCCATCTCAATGATCTAGTCCAAGAGTTTGTGACAACAGACCTTCAAGGCAATGAGATTGAGTATCTAAGCACTCAAGACTACATCTAATGGCATATTGTGTAGCAGCCCTCACCTATCCTGATGAATGGTACGAATGGAAGGTACTATCAAACTTTCAGATTTGAACAAAAAATTTCCTTTCGTAAAAACAACCATTTCACAACATATTAATGTTTTTTAAATCAAATTGGCAAAGTTTAGAAAGATTTAATATGATAAAAAAATCAATTCAGGTCATTGATTACTAGGAGGGGCACTTCCAAATCATAAAATAATTGTTGAAAACTTATCAACTTAAAAAGAAGATTATTAGCATTGAGGGAAATAGGCGTTTTTACAAAAAATTAACTTCAAACAATTTAAATAAAATCATAAAATGTGTTTGAGGTTATGTATAAGCCTTGGAGGGCTCAAAACAACCAAAACAATATAGTAGCCCTATCCAGGGACCTATGTATCAATACCTAGGGTCTAGGTATCTGTACCTAGGTCCATGTACTGTAGATTTTGGCATTTTTCCAAGTTGGGGAGGTGCAATACCCTTACCAAACCTTGGGCCTTTTAAGTTGAAAATCAATCCAATAACACTTAAAGTCATGCCTAAACATATCCATATCATTTTCATATGTTCCAAAACATAAAAATCTAATTTCAAAACAAATTTTAGCTCATAATTCAAGCCATAATTTCATTCAAAGTAACCTTGGAAAATGACTTAATTAAAGACATTTAAAAGACTTGAATTACAAACTCAAATTCTACAATTTCATTATCCAAACTAAGTCATTGTGTACGTGCCAATATCAAATATAAAAAACATTTGAAATAATTTTTATACAACCTCGAGATGAATGATGATGCGAAACTCCCAAGCCTGGACCATATACTTCTTATTGAATCTGAAACCTATGTGTTTTAAACAACTAACGCATGAGCCTAAAAAGCTCTGAAAGTACTCAAGGATAAGTCTACTATCCTATCCTAATATTAGTGTTGAGCCCCTTAGTAAGAATGGTTTGAAGTTAAATTTCATCATACATAGCTATTTTAATAGATTGAAGTCTAATTATCAAATTATGGAGCTCAACTTACCGATTAATGGGTCTTTAATAATTCACATTGGGAATTCAAGTTTGTGATTCTCATTAATGGTACAATATTGTCCAAACCAATTGCCTATTTAAATTAGCCTTCTAACATGTTCACATGTGAGTCCCACTTATCTTTATTAGTTCATTACGCAAGTCATACATTCCCTTATTTGTTTCCCTATTAAGGGTATTTTGTATTATAACTTTTAATCACAATTTCATGACTTATGACTCGTAGTTCATATTATTATTAGACACATAATTACTTACTTTCGATGGCTTATTACAAATCTCCTTGTGTCTTAATAATCAAAACTTAATACCATGATTTATTAAATTCCTAGCGTAAGCACTTATTTACTTTTATAACAAAACTTTTAGGCTTTTAGTCATTAGCAACATAACACTTTTATTCTTTTAATGACTTATATTCACAAGTATATTTTTTCATTATGATTTTAAATTTGTTTCACCCTTAGTAAACTTTAGTAAAACATGACCCAAATACTCGGGAACCATCCCACACAACCAAGAAGCACATAAGTGTTAGGTATCATATCACAGCCCTCTAACACAACCAAATTGCATAGAAGTGCATCCGTCCCACAAAACCAAATTGCATAGAAGTGCATCCGTCCCATAAAACCAAATTGCACATAAGTGTGTTCATACCACACAACCATAAAGCATTGAAGTTCTAAGCCTGAAGGCATTAGGATTTGCATGTGACTGTAGGGTTTAAAAGCGACTAGAAAGTGCATGTAATATGTGTAAAGCCTGAAGGCCACAAAAATCCATGTACACGTAAATCCTTATTGGCATGCCAACCTTATCCTATCTATTTCACTAAGTTTACTAGGGAAATTAACTTACAAGATAATCAAATATTTTGTATTGTATCGAAATCATTTAGAAGGACATACATATGCTTATTTTCACATTTACTCAATTCACATATTTCTTTTTGAATCACTTATTAATCATCATCACTTGAGGTCACATATCAAAGGCTTATAGTCACTCATTATTACTTCATACATATTTCACTTATCACTTAAAAGATGTAAGTCACCAAGTAACTTTCATGCACATTTAATATTCACATATTACACTTTATATTCAATCTTTAATTTAGGTTTAACAGCCCATATTTTATTATTTATTTAATGTTATGATTATTTATTAGAGTCTTATTAAAATTTGTTTAAGAAATTTTAATGTTTAAATAGTTAATTAAGTAAAAAGGACTAAATTGTTAAAGTTGCAAAAGTTAGTTTCTGTTAGTTAAAGGTGCTAAATAGTTAATGTAACACCCCAAACCCGGTCTAGAAGTTAGGCCCGAATCCGGCGTGTCATATTGAAGTGTTTTTGCGAAAACCTTGTTTTCATTGAAAACCCTTCTAAAGAAAAGTTAAGTAAAATCCAGTTTTCTTTCAAAACGAGGTGTAGCCAAAAACCATTTCCTTGTTACTATGTAAAAATTTCCTTTGACAGCAGAAGCTCGTTCTTAAAACACAATTATTTTAAAAAAAAACTTGAAATATGCTTAAAAGAAATAAATCCAAGTTCCGTTTCAAAATTACAAAACCTAGTAGAAGTAATGGAATAATAACTAGAGGGAAAACCTTATTACAATCTGAAATAACTTAAAATAAACAACTTAAAATCTAGAATTTAGATATTAAGGAAAACAAGTATAATCGTCTTGCTAGTTGGCCACCTCTGAGTCCCTCCATCCGTCGAACCGCCTACTGAGGATCACATGAGAAAAATAAAAGAGGGAGTGAGTTTTCGAAAACTCAGTGTGTACGATCCCCGTCAAACAAATAGCATACATATCATAATAATAACATAATAGTATCATACATGCAATGCAATGCAAACCCTCCCCAAATAATCCATCCGGTACACATCATCTCCATCCAACCGAAACACTTCTGTGGGGATTTCTAAATCGACCCACCCATCCGATACATATCAAGGGTAGCCCGGTTGCGGTACTACCTAACATTGCAGCAAAGCTCCCAATCATATAATAGGCTTAGAAAGCCATCGGTGGATCCACAGTTGTCAAGCAAGCATGCGATCCTCATATACTTCCTCCGTTCCACAATTCCCACCCATATGCATCCTAAACAGAATATCATATGAATGCAACAAATGTACATTTAACATCCATAAATCTTACATTCAACACATATGGATATTTTAGTCATTTCACAAATCAAGGGTATTTTGGTAATTCTACCCTACAGGGGTATTTCAGTAATTCTTAACAGTACTGGTCTTAATTACGAACCTTGGCCCGTCAACAAGTCCTCGCGGCTAAAGTGAACAGACACTACGCACCAGGTAGGATTCTAGAGAAGAAGAGGTGGGTCACTAGGACCGCTTAAGTACCAAGCTCTCCCTAGATCCAATCCTAGACATGCATACGTCCATTGCCACATTCTACCCTAGCGACTTGTCCACGGACATGTTTGATTATTAAGTTGAGTTTTATGCTGTTTAAGAATTCATCAGAACTAAACCTAGAGTCCATTAAAACCCTAGCATGCATTTCTAACATCCATAAGGCCCACTAAGCCCAATCATGTCCAAATAGCCCATTAATCCCAATCATGTATATGTAGCCCATTAGGCCCGATCATAATCAAATCATACAACCATCCATATTAATCCATCATTCAATTTCACATATCAACTCTTACCAAATTGGGCCCACGAGCTCGACAAGCCCATTTAGCCCCTTCTGGCCCGGTTGGCCAAACAGTGGCCCGAGACCATGAGATCGCTCTCTTGGTCCAAGTAATCGTATCGGTGTTCCCATACAAATGTTCGCACGCTAGTGTGGTTGTCGGCGCCAACATTTCGGCTTTTCGGCATTCCAGTTTTTCAGTATTTCAGCTTTTGCCGATTTGTCGTGTGTGAAGTGTATGTATACACCTGGTAAATGAGACGGGTTATGCTATCCTCAGACTTGAACCTACAACCAATACCAACCTCCAATCAATCACACACTTAACCACAATAATTACCAAAAACCGAAGCCTTACCATAACCTTAACGTGTGCCACCAGTCCTAATAGCCCTTTCTTAGCTACTACTCACGAATATCCCCTAGATCTACATCAATATTAATCGTTAAATACAAAATAATAGGTGACTTGTATCCACTTAAGTCACCCTTTCCCTTACTATAGACTATTCGGCCAACTTATCCCAAAATCAAGAACACTTACCCAAAAGCCGAAACGTATGGATAGCTTTTCGGCAGAGACTTGTAGATCCAAGCTTGATTCTGATTTTTCCAAGATCCGATCCACCAAAAATAGAAGGAATGATGACAGCACGACAGAGATTCGGTCACTAGAATATTCGGCACAAGGTTTAGGGCGATGAAGAAATCGACTTCAAGAGCAAAGGTTTTCGGCTTTTGAAGTCACGAATATTTGGTCCCCAACAATTGAGAAAAAGGTGGGACGGCACAAGCAATGGAGAAAGAAGAGAATGATATTCGATTTAAGGCTTTAGGAGAGAAGAAAAGAAAACACATAAGGAAGAGGCGAGGTTTAGAAAAGAAAAAGTGGAGGAGAATTCGGCAGAGCACTATAGTTGCCGAAGTAGGACAAAGGGAATTCCAATTGCCGAAATAGCACAGAGGGAATTTGGCACCCCCTATTTATACACAAACCGAAACTCTGCCTACCCCCCCAAAGTCCCAATCGGCTCTAACTCTTCCCCATCTCATCTCCTCATTTTTCTCCCTGATAACTCTCCAATCCACTTCCAACCTTCTAGAAGGCCAAAATTAAACTCCTAAAAAAATACTAAGCTAGGAATCGAACCTAGGATCTCCTTGCTGGTCCATAACGCCACCTTCCTATACCCTAAGTGGCGTCACTTAGCCACTCCACCACAGGGCTCTTTGATGCCATTTTTCCCTATTTTTATTTAAAAGCCCAACTACTCACCGCCCTGGTTCCTTTAATAATTAATTAAAAATTCTTTCTCCTCAAAGTTTGAACCCAGCACTTCTCCAACAATCCTAGACACTCCAAGTTTATTAAACCCTTAAAGCCAACATGTCATTTGTCATTTTCTTGCTCACTTAAAAATTTTCTGAGACCCAAAGCCCAAAGCCCAATAGGCCCAATCCTACTAGGCCCAAATTCGGGGCGTTACAACTCTACCCCCTAAAAAAAATTTTGTCCTCGAAATTTCAAACTAACTATTAATCGCACCGCTCAAGTCACACCACTATGCTTTCGCTGCGCACTCTGATTTTAATAACACTAACACACTTTATCTCTAATGTTTTATGACAGTATTAAGTAAAGAGGTTGTTTTCGCAAATCCTTTACAGTTTCAAGTTCCTACGGGCTTTAGTTTCACTCTAACTAAAAAGCTTTAGTATAATCATCTAAAGTAGCCCACTAACTATCTACAGTATATCAATTTAAACAAGCTTAATAATAAGAGAACTTACTTGGTTCGACGTCGGAGACTCGGTGTGCCACATCACAAGAATTTCCAAAACATTTCGATCCAAACCAAAAATAGTTTTTTTTAAACCCAAGTAATAAGGCCCATTTCACAGCCCGAGCTTTGCAATCGGGCTCTGATACCACTAAATGTAACACCCCAAACCCGACCTAGAAGTTAGGCCCGAATCTGGCGTGTCATATTGAAGTGTTTTTGCGAAAACCTTGTTTTCATTGAAAACCCTTCTAAAGAAAAGTTAAGTAAAATCCAGTTTGCTTTCAAAACGAGGTGTAGCCAAAAACCATTTCCTTGTTACTATGTAAAAATTTCCTTTGACAGCGGAAGCTCGTTCTTAAAACACAATTATTTTCAAAAAAACTTGAAATATGCTTAAAAGAAATAAATCCAAGTTCCGTTTCAAAATTACAAAGCCTAGTAGAAGTAATGGAATAATAACTAGAGGGAAAACCTTATTACAATCCGAAATAACTTAAAATAAACAACTGAAAATCTAAAATTTAGATATTAAGGAAAACAAGTCTAATCGTCTTGCTAGTTGGCCACCTCTGATTCCCTCCATCCGTCGAATCGCCTACTGAGGATCACCTGAGAAAAATAAAATAGGGAGTGAGTTTTCGAAAACTCAGTGTGTACGATCCCCGTCAAACAAATAGCATACATATCATAATAATAACATAATAGTATCATACATGCAATGTAATGCAAACCCTCCCCAAATAATCCATCCGGTACACATCATCTCCGTCCAACCGAAACACTTCTGTGGGGATTTCTAAATCGACCCACCCATCCGATACATATCAAGGGTAGCCCGGTTGCGATACTACCTAACATTACAGCAAAGCTGCCATTCATATAATAGGCTTAGAAAGCCATCGGTGGATCCACAGTTGTCAAGCAACCATGCGATCCTCATATACTTCCTCCGTTCCATAATTCCCACCCATATGCATCCTAAACAAAATATCTTATGAATGCAGCAAATGTACCTGTAACATCCATAAATCTTACATTCAACACATAGGGGTACTTTAGTCATTTCAAAAATCAAGGGTATTTTGGTAATTCTACCCTACAGGGGTATTTCAGTAATTCTTAACAGTATGGGTCTTAATTACGAACCTTGGCCCATCAACAAGTCCTCGCAGCTAAAGTGAACAGACACTACGCACCAGGTAGGATTCCAGAGAAGAGGAGGTGGGTCACTAGGACCGCTTAAGTACCAAGCTCTCCTTAGATCCAATCCTAGACATGCATACGTCCATTGCCACACTCTACCCTAGCGACTTGTCCACGGACATGTTTGATTATTAAGTTGAGTTTTATGCTATTTAAGAATTCATCAGAACTAAACCTAGAGTCCATTAAAATCCTAGCATGCATTTCTAACATCCCATAAGGCCCACTAAGCCCAATCATGTCCATATAGCCCATTAAGCCTAATCATGTATATGTAGCCCATTAGGCCCGATCATAATAAAATCATACAACCATCCATATCAATCCATCATTCAATTTCACATATCAACTCTTGCCGAATTGGGCCTACGAGCTCGGTAAGCCCATTTAGCCCCTTCTGGCCCGGTTGGCCAAACAGTGGCCCGAGACCATGTGATCGCTCTCTTGGTCTTGATAATTGTATCGGTGTTCCTACACGAATGTTCGCACGCTCGTGTGGTTGCCGGCGCCAACCTTTCGGCTTTTCGACATTTCGGTTATTCAGTATCTCAGCTTTCGCCGATTTGTCGTGTGTGAAGTGTATGTACACACCTGGTAAATGAGACGTGTTACACTATCCTTAGCCTTGAACCTACAACCAATACCAACCTCCAATCAATCAAACACTTACCCACAATAATTACCAAAAACCGAAGCCTTACCATAACCTTACCGTGTGCCACCAGTCCTAATAGCCCTTTCTTAGCTACTACTCACGAATATCCCCTAGATCTGCATCAATCTTAATCGTTAAAGACAAAATAATAGGTGACTTGTATCCACTTAAGTCACCCTTTCCCTTACTATAGACTATTCGGCCAACTTATCCCAAAATCAAGAACACTTACCCAAAAGCCGAAACGTATGGATAGCTTTTCGGCAGAGACTTGTAGATCCAAGCTTGATTCCAATTTTTCCAAGATCCGATCCACCAAAAATCGAGGGAATGATGACAGTACGACAGAGATTTGGTCACTAGAATATTCGGCACAAGGTTTGGGGCGATGAAGAAATCGGCTTCAAGAGCAAAGGTTTTCGACTTTTGAAGTCACGAATATTTGGTCCCCAAAAATTGAGATGAAGGTGGGACGGCACAAGCAATGGAGAAAGAAGAGAATGATATTCGATTTAAGGTTTTAGGAGAGAAGAAAAGAAAACATATAAGGAAGAGAGAAGGTTTAGAACAGAAAAAGTGGAGGAGAATTCGGCAGAGCACTATAGTTGTCGAAATAGCACAAAGGGAATTCCAATTGCCGAAATAGCACAGAGGGAATTCGGCACCCCCTATTTATACACAAATCGAAACTCTTCCTACCCCCCCAAAGTCCCAATCGGCTCTAACTCTTCCCCATCTCATCTCCTCATTTTTCTCCCTGATAACTCCCCAATCCTTTTCCTATATTTTCTCTTCTGATCACTCTCCTTAGAGTCCATTACCACACCACTTCTAACCTTTTAGAAGGCCAAAATTAAACTCCTAAAAAAATACTAAGCTAGGATTCGAACCTAGGATCTCCTTGCTGGCCCATAATGCCACCTTCCTATACCCTAAGTGGCGTCACTTAGCCACTCCACCACAAGGCTCTTTGATGCTATTTTTCCCTATTTTTATTTAAAAGCCCAACTACTCACCATCCTGGTTCCTTTAATAATTAATTAAAAATTCCTTCTCCTCAAAGTTCGAACCCAGCACTTCTCCAACACCCCTAGACACTCCAAGTTTATTAAACCCTTAAAGCCAACATGTCATTTGTCATTTTCTTGCTCACTTAAAAATTTTCTGAGACCCAAATCCCAAAGCCCAATAGGCCCAATTCTACTAGGCCCAAATTCGGGGTGTTATAGTTAATTTAAGAAGGTCACATGGGTTTTTGTGGAAATAATACCTTAAACAAAAAAAACATGTATGATTGGTTGCCAACTTTAGTTAATTTATATGATATATTTTAATAAAAATAAAGTAAATATTAGGTAATAGGTAATAAACAAATGCAGAAAAAAAATCTTTATGTTCTTCTTCCCCAACTTAGAGAAACACCATTTTTAAGCAAGGGAAGTTCGGCCAAGCTCTCTTCAATGCATGTGTGAGATTTTGAGATCAAGAAACGAACATATCAGATTTAAATCGAGTAAAAGCTAAAGTTTTGGACTAGTCATCGGCTCTTTTTTCAACCATTTTAGTCGAGGTAAGTTCTCATAATAAATTAATATATCACTAGTTGATTTGTGTAATTGTTATAAAATTATTATGTTAGGTATAACTTATATGTTTATTGTGTTATATACTAAATTGGATGAAATTCTCTTAGTGAGCAAATAGATGGACTTGATGAAAAATGTGAGTTACATGAATACAAGTATGAAATGTTATAACAGAAATGAATTTCAAGGATAAAGTTATGAAATGTGTCTCGTTTGGACCTTGTGAATACCTAGGATACAAATAACATGTCATTAGGGGTTATACGGTTTTGGGTGCTGGTCTTAGATGTCCTACCGATGGCTAAGGTCCTACATTTGTTGCGGATTCTCCATAGCTCGTGTGAGAAGCATCGTGTAGCTTAACATCTCGACCCACAGCTCGTGTGAGCAAGCCCATTTCATAGCTTGTGTGAGCAGGCCCACTTCACAGCTCGTGTGAGCATTACAGCTATGGTTACGGTTATAGATACAGGCACACTTTGTGTGAGCATGGTTCCCGTGTATCTGACGTTGTTTCATTTGGTTCAACAGGTAATAAAGACTTGAAAGAGTAAGCTTAATTATATGAAATGATCTATAATCTTGAAAGATGAAATGGAAAATGATGATATGAATACTTGAAGTAAAAAAGGGTGTTTATTGAATATATGATGGATGGAATATGTATTTGAAATGCTTATCATGATATGTTCCATGATTTGGTTGGATTTATATGTTTATTGATACACCTACTAACCTTGTGAAGTGGTGTGTATAGAAAAGAAAGTATGCTCATAATCTAATAAAATTATGCTTGAATGTTTTAAACATAATATGTTCGGTAAGTTTAAGTTTTCATTATATGAGCTTACTAAGCTAATTGCTTATATTAGTTGTTTCTTTCTCTTTTCTGTAGATCATTGTAAATCTCGATCGGTTGGAACCCTGTCAAAGCATGTACACACTATCCATCCATCATTTTGGTAGTTTTTGGGTTATTTTGTTGATGGTTATAAATGACATGTAATAAGAGTTTTTGTAACAAACTGTTTTCAGTGAAATCAGAGTAGTAGTTTTGAGACCACAAATACAATGTTTAAATTATAATTTTATTATTTTTGAATGTCTATGGGATGTTAGTAAGGTCGTATTAAATTTTTTTTTTTAAAAATTTTGATGTTTGCATGCTTATTTAATTGAAAAGGACTAAATCGTAAAAAGTGTAAAAGTAGAGTTCTATTAGTTGAAGGGGTCAAATGATTTTGAAACTTTAAACTAAAGGACTTGGATGGTAATTAGGCCAATTAAAGTGATAGTGGATATTTATGGACATGGTTTTATTGAAATATTTAAAGTTCTTAATGGTTAAAATGGTAATTAGGTAAATTAATGTTAAAACAAATAAGTAAAAATTATCATCTTTCTTCCATTTGCTGTATTCTTAACCGATTCATCAAGGAAAACATAGCTAGGTTTCGACCATTTCTTCTTGCTTGCATGGTATGTTTTACAATACTGTTTTTAATGATTTTTATGTTTTCGGGATCGTTGTAGCTTAATCTAGCTAGCCCGGGGATCAAATTACGAAATTGTTAAAGATTTAGAGTTGTGCCGTGAATGCTATTGCTTGATTCTTGATGTTTAATGAAAGATTATGAGTCCTTATTGATAAATAATCAAGTTTTGTAAAGTGATTTTTGATGAAAATAGCATTTAGGGACTTATTTGTAAAACTAGTAAAAGTTTATGTTAAATCTATGAAATGATGGTTTGTATGATTTGATATAGGTCCCTATAGAAATCAATTAGGTTGAGAAAAGGATGAAAATGCTTAGATTTTAATTTATGAGCTTAAAGACTAAATTGTGAAAACTTAAAATGTTAGGGGCAAAATAGTAATTTTTCAAAAATATGAAATATGGACTGAATTAAATAATAGAAGTATTCAATGGATTAAATTTTTATATTTCGATCAAGATAGACCATGTAAGGGTTTAGATCAGGGAAAAGCTAAAGCCTCAAATTAATCGACTTTGTTTTTATGCTCTAATCGTCGAGGTAAGTTCATATGAACGGTTATTGAATTAATGTTTCTTAATTTGAATGTTTACTATGTTATTTTTCATGTAAATGGATTAATTTATATTTTTATCAATGTTATGATGAAATGACGGATGTTAAGTTCCGGTTGAACTTTAGGAATTCGTAGGATACAAATGACATGTCATTAGGGATTTCATGTTTCGGGTGCTGATCTTGAATGTCCTACCGATGGCTGAGGTCCTGGATTTGTTGCGAATACTCCATAGCTCGTGTGAGCAGCATCGTGTAGCCTATATTCTGACCCACAGCTCGTGTGAGCAACAATGTAAAGGAAAGGTTACGGTTATATGTTTAAGCACACTTCGTGTGAGCTTTCCCGAGTATCTGATAATATTCTAAGTGGTTCAACGGGCAATGAAAAGGATCGAAAAGGTAAGTTATCATGTGGTAAAATGCATATGTTCATGGAAAGGTTCAATGAGACAAATGGTATATTTTCACATGGAAATGAATCATCATATGTTTAATTCAAGTGAATTATGTTTGAATGCACTAACTTGTGTTGGTGATGATGCTTAGGCTTGTACCAAGCTTGTGGTTGGATTATAATATGCTTATACTTAATGTTTTATAATGAAATGGTTAGTTATGTTTCATGTTCTACGAACTTACTAAGCATTATGTGCTTATGTAGCTTTCTTTCCTATGTTTTATAGACAATCGGAAGCTTGATCGGTTTGGAAGCTCGTCGGAGATCTATCACACTATCCAACATAAATATCAGTAGTTTCAAATGTTATGGTCAATGTTATAATGTCATGTATAGGTGGAATTTTGATGATGTTTAGTTGAATGTTTAGATGTTGTTTTGGTATGTATAAGTTGGTTGATTTGGTACATTTGATGCCTTGTTAGTTTGTGCCAATGTGGTTAAGTTGTTGCATGTTAGAAATGGCTTAAATGGTATGTGTTAGGATGGTTTGATTGTGGTTAAAGTATGACATGTTTTGGAAATGTATTGAGCTAAATGTGAATGATGGAAATGTGACCAAATATGCATGTTTAAGTAAGCTATGATGTTTGCTTGTGGAGTGCCTTGAAATGGCACATTGGTTGATTGATTTAAGTCTATTGAATTGGTCCTTATATGCATGTTTTGGCAAGGTTTGGATGTCATGATTATGTGCACAAAATGCTTTTAGGAATATGTTTGATTTGGGGATGGAAATGGCTTATTTTTGGGAAAATTCATGTCTACACGGCCTGAGACACGGGTATGTGACTCAGTCGTGTGAGACACACGGACTGGCAACACGACTGTGTGTCCCCTGTAGGTTTTATTACATACAAGTTAGGCTGTTACACGATCTAGCACACGACCTGGCACATGGGCATGTGGGACTATTTTGAGAGTTATATGGCCTGGCACACGGGCGTGTAATATGGCCGTGTGACCCTACTCAAAGAGTTACACGGGTGAGGACACCGGCTGGGACATGGTCGTATGTCCCTTTTTCGAATGTCACGCGACATGAGACACGAGTGTGTGTCTAAGTCGTGTGAGGCACACGGCCTGGCCACACGGCCATGTGTCCCCTGCAGTTAAATTTTTCTAACTTTTTTTTATACTTTCCAATTGTTTCCAATTTGGTCCCGAATTGTTTCTAATGTATTTCTAGGGCCTCAAGGGCTCGATTTAGGGACGATATGTATACAAATGAATGGTTTATATCATGTTTATGTCAATGAATGAAATGTATGTTTAATGTTCAGTTTGCACGGTAATGCTCCATAATTCTATTCCAGCGACGGATACATGTTAGGGGTGTTACAGTTTTTATTAATTTGCTAATGTGATATGGTTTGAGTTTACTTGTCTATATGCTTTGGTTTTTGGCTTGTAAATATATATATGTAAAATATGTGTTTTTGGTCACTTGTGAATGCCTTGTGAATATAGATGGCTTATGGTATATTAGAATGTGAATGAAATGGTTAAATGGTATGTGTGATGTATGTTTAAGATATGGATTTGTGGCATTGAGTTGCATTGTTTTGGTATGTGAATGGTGGTGCCAATTGATGGCATATTGGTTAGGTACATAGAGTGATTGATTTTGGCATGTTTTATGTGTGTTTGAATGTGTTTTAATCATGTGAATGTGTTTGGAAATGGTTTGGTTTGGTGCCCAAGGAATGGAGGTTGAAATGGCTTGTATTAGGGGTCACTTTGGTAGCACACGACCTGGGACACGCACACGGCCTCCTCACACTGTCATGTGTCCTATTGATTTTGGGTGCAGGTTGGTCCACACGGTCTCAAAGAGTGACACAACTTGGCGGCACAGCCATGTGACCTTTCTTCGAATGCACACACAGTTTGGCACATGGCTTGCGACATGGTTGTGTGACCCATATTTCAAATTGTACACAGTTGGCCACACGACTTGGGCTATGTCACACGGCCTGGTAACACGAACGTGTGATCCTTGTTTCTGAAATTTTCAAAATTTTCTAGAATTTTCAATTTTTTTCAAATTGGTCCCTGATTGTTCCCAAACTATTTTTAAGGCCCCATAGGCTCGGTTTAAGGTCCATAAAGGTATTTATGCTTTGAATAAATGTTGGAATGGAATGTTAATATTTTAAAATGGGTTAATTGTTTCTATGTGATGTTAATTTATTCGATTTATATTCTAATACTCTGTAACCCTAATCTGGTGACAGAGATAGGTTTGGGGTGTTACATTTAGTGGTATCAGAGCTAAAATTTAATCAGTTCTCGGACTTAACATGGCATGTCTAGAGTATAAAAATACATGCCATTTTATAACCTGTAATAGTGTGATGTATCTTGACTCAAATTGATTGTGTTTCTCTTTTAGATAAAAGATTTCATCCAACCGAGCTGATTTCAATGAAGTGGAGAGCAATGCTCAAGCTCGTAGATGGGGCTATCCATAGCGAGCCCATTTTTGTGTGTAGAGGAAGTGAGGCTTGGGAAGCCATCTTCCATATTATGTTTGAATGGTTCACAACTTTTAGGAAAACAAATCCAATGGCTCAACAACCTCCGCCCCCTCCTATGCTGATAACTCTTGAAAAGAGTTATATTTCATGCCCTTAGACTTAGTTAATTGCCTGTGCTTAAGTGATTTTAGTTGCATTTTAGGATATTGCATTGATATTTTTAGAGCATTGCATTAAGAGTTTGGATTGTGCTTAAGTGCTATTACATGTTGCTTTTAATTGCCTGTGGGAATGACTTGTTTGGTGGTTGATTGCCATGTGCAGAGTGTAGGAAAATGAGTAAAAGATTGAAGGTTTGCCGTGACAAATTTCGGGTAGTTTGCCAACAAAAATGCTTGGCAATACCTGGAAGATGCCTAGTCATCACTTAATACGTATCGTTCTTAGTCTCAGCTATACTTGTACCAGAAAAATCCACTTGAAAAAGAGAAAGGATCATGGGCTAATGGACCTACCTTACAAGGTAAAACCTATAAAAGCCAAAGGGGAAACCCTAATAAAAGGGAAATTTTTATAGAAAAAGGAGGAACAACTTTTGACAGAAAAAGTGGGGAAGGATCATGAAGGAAAGTGACTAAAGAAGGAGAAAGACATTCTGTTGCTGTTGTTGAGAGCTGAATAGGCGAAAGCCATCATCTCAAAATTTCTCCTTTAATGCTTATCACATTTTCTTTAGAAATTAATTGTTACAAAAATGATATTGGTTACTGCATTAAACTTGAACTTGATTTACCCAACTATGAGCCAAATCTCTTAGGCTTGGGATTACTGTGCTGAACCCTTTAATTTCTATTAATGTTCACAATTTAAGTTGGAATTATTATACTATTTTATTTAATGGTATTTCACACTTTATAATGGCTGTGTATTGACAAATATGTGGCAGGTTATTAAAGATGACTTAATGTCGACAGGGTTAGGTTAACTGGATAAACATTGGATAATATGAGAGAATGATAAATTATTTATTTGCAGCAATCTTTAGACATAGAGCCTTGCCTCATATGTAATAAGGTAGAAAATATTAAGGGTAGCCAAACTCAAGTCTATAGACATATAGTATCTTAGGGGGAGGTAACCTAAGGTTTTGCTCTCGAAAGAAGCAGATTGCTGTAGAAACCTATTGAGCAGTAGAATATTCAAGAATTTGCTGTGACATTAATAGTTAAAGAGGGTAGATGCATCAGTAATCCCAGCCGTCCTAATCAACATTCAGTTCCTTAATCTTCTTTTCTCTATTTACTTTGTCGTGGCATTCTTGTTTTGTTTACTTGGTTTGTTTTGTACATTTTATACATTATCATTCTCTCATTTTGTCAATACATTCTCACTATTATTTTGCTTTAGCATTAATCAAGCTTAAATCTAATAACTCAACCAAATTCTACCTATCTAATCCCTGTGGAGACGATCTCACTCATCACTTTATTACTTGTTCGATGTTTATACTTGCACAATTCGCACATTCTATTCACAAGTAATAAGTTTTTGGCGCCGTTGTCTGGGATTTGCAATTGGTGAAATTTGGTTTTGTTATTCTCTTTTGTTGCATTAGTTTTAGCTAACTTAGTTGTATTTAATTTTTACAGTTTTTCCATCAGTGCATGAGTAGAAGCACTCTTGTTAAAGAAGAGTATCCTTTTGACCAAGAAATCGAAAGAACTTTGCAAAGGTGGAGAAGAGAATTACGTAATATGGCTAGGGAAGGAAATGATCCTGGTTTGAATGATCCATTGAATCCAAATAGTCGGGATGTCAATCTTCTTATTCATCGTGTGATAGATGACCGAGACAGACCAATTCAAGAGCTTGTAGTTCCAATTTTGGATGACCTGAATCCAGGGACAGTAAGACCACACATACAAGCTCAACATTTTGAGCTGAAACCAGTAATGTTCTGAATGTTTCAAACAGTTGGACAATTTAGGGGGTTGCCCACTAAAGATCCAAGATTACATTTAAGACTTTTTCTAGAGGTCTGTGACTCGTTTAGACAAAAGGGTGTTCCTGAAGACGCCTTGTGGCTTAAATTGTTCCCATATTCCTTGAGAGATCATGAAGGAGAATGGCTTAATGGTTTGCCATCGGGAATAGTGGCATCATGGAATGACTTGTGCAAGAGGTTTTTTCTACGATATAATCTGCCAAAAATGAGTTCCAAGCTTAGAAATGACATCACATCTTTTCGACAATCAGAGAATGAAATGCTTTATGAAGCTTGGGAAAGATTTAAGGAATTTCTTAGAAAATGTCCTATGCATGGGTTCTAGCACTAGACACAAATTGAGATGTTTTATAATGGGTTGAATACATATACAAGGATGGTAGTCGATGCTTCTGCCAATGGTACTTTGTTGAATAAATCCTATAATGAAGCATATGATATTTTGGAACGAATTGCCAACAATGATTATCAATATCCTACCATGCGAGCTAGGACTTACAAGAGAGCGGTGGACACCATTGAGCTTGATGCAATCACTTCATTGACAGCCCAGGTATCCTCCTTAGTTAATATGATCAAAACAATGAAGAGGCCAACTGCAGTCCGAGAGATGAAATCAGTCGAGCTATCTTGTGTTTATTGTGGTGAAGACCATGTATTTGATGAATGCCTATCAAACCCAGCATCTGCGTACTACATGGGTAATTTCAGCCGAAATAAAAATCCCTATTCTAACACTTACAATCCAGGGTGGCAGTAACATCCAAATTTTGGTTGGAATAATAAAGGTGCTGGGAATTCAAACAATGTTGTTAGACAGAATGCCAAGAGGGCACCACTTGGTTATAATCAACCCATGATGTGGCAAAATATCCATCAAGGTCAAGCATCAGCTTCATCATCATCTATTAAATCCTTGCTGAAAGAATATATGGTCAAGAATGATATCGTGATACAGAGTCAAGCTGCATCTCTTCAAGCTCTTGAGAATCAAGTGGGGCAGATCACAAATGCTTTAAATTCACGACCACTAGGAGCTCTGCCAAGTGATACTGAGTATACAAGGGAAATAGAATTATAAGGAAATCACTCTCAGAAGTGGAACTCAGCTGAATGAAATTGTTAAAGATGCAACTGCAGAAGAGGACAACTTAGATCTTAACCATGGAATGAATTCAGAACAATTTAAATAGCACACTGCAATTGAAAAGACTAAACAGAAGACTGTTGAAGTAGAACCAGATTGTGTTACCAATAAAAAAGCTACAAGAAAACAATATCAGCAACCTGAAGGACGACCACCTGCACCTTTTCCTCAGCAATTTCACAATTGTAAACAAGATTTCCAATTTAAAAGATTTCTAGATGTCCTGAAACAACTCCACATCAACATACTATTGGTAGAAGCTTTGAAGAAAATGCCTAATTATGTGAAATTCATGAAAGATATACCATCAAAGAAGTGATGATTGGGAGAATTTGAAACTGTTTCTCTCACTAAGGGGTGAACGGCAATGTTGAAGTATAAATTGCCTTCAAAGTTGAAGGACCTATGGAGTTTTACTATCCCATGTTCAATTGGAAATCATTATGTTGGTAAGGCATTGTGTGATTTAGGAGTGAGAATCAATTTAATACCTATGTCTGTCTTTAGGAAGCTGCGAATTGGGAAAGCAAGACCTACTATGGCCACGTTGCAGCTAGTTGATCGATCCTACACACATATGGAAGGTAAAATTGAAGACATGCTGGTAAGAGTAGATTAATTTATTTTTCTTTCTGATTTCATTATTTTAGAATGTGAAGCTAATAAAGATGTGCCTATTATTCTTAGAAGATCTTTTCTTGTTACAGGCAGAACTTTGATTGATGTGCAAAAAGGTGAACTGACCATGAGGATGAATGATCAGTAAATCACCTTTAATGTATTCAATACCATGAAATGTGATGATGAGAATGAAGAGTTCAACGCCATTGGTTTAATAGAAACAACAGTGTAGGAAGAGTTTGCAAAATTTTGCCACAATAATTCTGATAGTGATACAGATTCACTAGAGCTAAATGAAATAAAGACTTTTGAAGAATTCAGTGAACTCATGGAGGCAAAGCATATTGTAGACAGAATAGGGAGAAAGTTTGAGTCCTTAGATTTACTGGCTCGCACTTTCCATTCTCCTAAAACATCTATAGAGGAACCTCCTACACTTGAATTGAAACCCTTGCCATTGCATTTAAATTATGTGTATTTGGGAGACAACAACACCTTGTCGGTAGTTATTTCTGTGGAGTTGACACCCAATCAAGAGATCAGGTTGTTGGAAGTTCTCCGAAAATCTAAGAAGGCATTAGGATGGACAATTATCGACATCAAGGGAATCAACCCTACTCTATGCATGCATAAAATTTTATTAGAAGATTGCCATGTCAACTCTATTAAACAACAGAGAAGATTGGATCCCATCATGAAGGAAGTTGTCAAAAAGGAGATTATCAAGTGGCTCGATGCTGGTATTATCTATCCTATCTCTGATAGTTCTTCGGTGAGTCCTTTACAATGTGTGCCCAAGAAAGGAGGTGTCATAGTGGTCATCAATGATAATAATGAGCTCATACCAACTCGCACTGTCACGGGATGGAGAGTGTGCATGGATTATCGCAAGCTCAATAAGGCCACTAGGAAGGACCACTTTCCCTTACCGTTTATTGATCAAATGTTAGACAGATTAGCTGTAACACCCCTAACCCGTGTCTATCGCCGGAGTAGGGTTACGAGGTATTACCAATCAATACACTTAATTTAACATATATAACCCATACATTTATGCATTCATATTCAAATACCATACAACACAATCATCTTGTCCCTTTATAAGGTCTACAAAGACTTAAACATGCTTTAGAAGTGGTTCGGGACTAAACCGATAACATATGAAAATTTTGGAGACTTAGAAAATTTTCAACATTTCAGAGGTCACATTCCCGCGTCTCAGACCGTGTGAAAACAGGACATACATACTGACTTGCATCACACGGCCGAGGACACGCCCGTGTGCCAGGCCGTGTGAAAACTGGAGAGTATACTATCTTGGGTCACACGGTCAACCACATGCCCGTGTGTGAGACTGTGTGGAGCATACTGACTACAATTTAATTCCAACACCAGGGGACACACGGCCGTGCAACATAACCGTGTGTCGCAAACGACTGAGACACACGCCCGTGTCTATGCATTGTAGACAAAAATAGGCCATTTGTTTAGCAATTTTGCCACCCTATTTTGACATGCATACACAAGCATAAATTACAACATTTCACAACTCAACTTGCAGCCAAAACATAATATCTCATACACATATTAATCCCATTTCAACATGGAATTCAAATGCATAATAAATCACATACATTCTCCATTCATAAGCCTACCATATAACAAGACACATTTGCATATTTCCATTCCATCTACTACTTGTCAAACATACCAAAACATAGCATCAAGTTTAGCCAAATCCCATGGCTTAACTTATCCACAATATGTACCAAAATCATAATCTCAAGTAACCATAACTATCACCTTTAAAACTAGCCTATACATGCCATATTTACATATATCCACAAGTTCAAAAGTACCAATCGGCAACTGGATAGTGTGATGTGTAACTCCGACTTGTCCGAAACGAGCGAGCTAACGAACCTCTATAAAACATAAAAAAGGAAACAGAGTAAGCTTTATATCTTAGTAAGCCCATATAATTCAGAATTGAACTTACCATTTATAAATAATCAAGGCAACAATTAAGAAGTATTCAATTAAGAAGTATTCAATTCAATTAAAAATGCCTAAAAACAAACATTAATCATAAGTTAGTCACCAAAATTCATGAAACCATCCATTAACTCAATGTAATTACTTATTACATTGTATCATATTAAACTCACATACATCGTATATATCATTCATAACATTTTACTTTCAATCATATAAACAGCAATTCATTCGTATAAACAGTACTTTACCATATCACAAAATTTATGCCCGTTGAACCTATTAGAATCTCGAGGGATACTCGGGTGATATACAATACATATAAATCAGTAATCTGTCAATTCCTTATCATTTACTGCTCTTTCAAGCTATGAACAGTAAGCTCCTCCTGTGCTGATGGACAGTAAGCTCTATTGAGCTGAAACAATAAGCTCTAACGAGCTGAAAAGAGTAAGCTCTTACGACCTGATATATCGGTAAGCTCATACGAGCTGTGGTGAGTCCGCAACAAATGCAGGAGCTCGACCAATATGATAACCCTAGTGACATGTCACTCATATCCTATGAATTCATACGGTTCAAATGGGGCTCGGTAATAATCAGTTGATAAACCATAATTTACACATATTTTAACCCCATGCTTAGCCTACTTTTGGATGAATTTTGATTGAATTTGATGAATTCGATGCTCTTAATCTCTTAATTTCTTGTTTTATACTCAGGAGAGCTTAGGAAGTCGAAAAGGACGAGAAACAGGCCAAAAAGGGGCAAAATGGGCCTACTTAGGAAATCAACACGGCCTGGACCATTGGACACGACCGTGTGTTTTGAGCAAGGATCAACCACGGCCTGGACTATCGACCATGGGCAGATCACACGGCCGTGTGGCAAGCAGGATCGACCACGACCATGGGAGTCCACCATGGGCGTGTCACACGGGCGTGTCCCTGCCGATATCAGGATGAACTATATTCGAAATAGGATACTTGTGGGCCAAGTAAGGCATCTCAAAGCCTATATAAACACCCTAGGGGGCAACCTAAAAGGAGAGCTCGACAGGACGTCGAATAGACGCCGAGTAGAAGGAGAAAATACTCCAAGATAGCCGTCGGGAACAGCTTAGGAGAAGGATCTCCATCAAGACTGAAGATCTCCCATCAAGTTCTTTAGGAGTTTTTGGGTTTTCTTATGTTTTGTTGTTTTTCCTCCTTTATGATGTTTCCTTCTTTTAGTATGAACTAAATCCTTTAGATATCTAAGGGAATGAAACCTAAGACATATCTTATTATTATTTGATTTATGAGATAAATACTTGTACTTATTCTTAATTGTGAGTTCTTATTCTTGTTTTGATAATTCAGGTTATTGATTCAAGTCGAATGTGCTTATTCAGTGGAGAAAAAGTCCCTGTCTAAGAGTAGATCAACACAATTAAGTGGAGTTGATTGCAACCCTAGAGATAGGGCGACAAAAATCTGTCGGATTAGGGTCAAACCTAATAAGGGAATCCGTAGATCGAGTTAATGCGACAATAGGGGTTTTAATTAGAAAGAGATTTCAATTAATCAACCTAGAGTCAGTTGTTAGTAGCCTCGAAAAAGGTATTAATATAATTTAGGGATTTCTATGAATTAAGCCAAGTGAATAAATCACATGAATCAAAAGTAATAAGTGAAGTCTAGGTGGATTCTTCCTTAGGTATTGCCTATCTCATATAAAAGTTGTTTAAAAGTATTTTCCAAATTTACTCTCTGTCGCGTTCATAGTTAGTTAAATTAGTTAAAAAAATTTAGATTAAAAATAAATCCCCTTAATTATTAGGCTAGATAATAAAAAGATAGTTAATACTAGTACTCTTGGTCCTTGAGGATACGATATTCCGGACTCACCACAGCTATACTACTGTTCGATAGGTGCGCTTGCCTTTGTCGAAATAATAGTTAGTTTTGAGCTCCATCAAGTTTTTGGCGCTGTTGCCTAGGACTAAGATATTAGGAACACTAAATTTTTATTTCTTTAGCCATTATTTTTATTTATTACAATTTAATTTTTAATTTCTTTTCTACTTTTCTAACTTTTTCTTTCTTTGCTTCTGGCAGGAACTTTTAGTTTATGACTAGAAGGAACCCGTCAGGACCATTACTTTTTGACAGTGATATAGAAGGTACAGGTCGCAGAAACCGAAGAGAAATAAGGTGAAATCTACAATACATAGAAGAAGAGCAAGAAGACGAAACTAATACTACAAAAGAGATGGCTGATAATAATCCGCTACCTCCTGTGGTTGCCGCAAACCCGGTGAATCAAAAACCTGCTTCTCGCACTATGTATGATTATGCTAAACCTACTTTAACAGAACCGAATCAAGTATTGTTAGACTCATTGTTGTTTGCAAATAATTTTGAACTGAAACCTAACACTATTCAGATGATTCAGCAATTTGTTCAGTTTGATGGTTTGCAGGATGAGGATCCAAACAATCACTTGGCAAATTTTCTAGAGTTTTGCGACGCTTTCAAAATAAATGGCATTTCTGATGATGCCATTCGTCTTCGGTTGTTTCCCTTTTCATTAAGGAACAAAGCTAAACAGTGGTTGAACTCGTTACCACGAGGATCAATCACTACATGGGACCAAATGACCGAAAATTTTTTATTAAAATATTTTTCGCCGGCTAAAATGGCTAAGTTAAGGAATGATATTTCTTCCTTTGTGCAGATGGATCTAGAGACACTTTACGCTGCATGGGAGGGATACAAGGATTTATTAAGAAGGTGCCATGGGTTACCATTATGGCTACAGGTTCAAACCTTTTACAACAGTGTGAACCCCTCGACTAGGCAGTTGATTAATGCATCCGCCGGTGATACACTAAAAAATAAAACACCTGAGGCTGCTTATGAATTCATTGAAGAGATGTCACTGAATAATTATCAGTGGCAAGTTATGAGAACAAAGCCAACAAAAGCCGCCAGTGTTTTCAACCTCGATGCAGTAGCCATGCTATCAAATCAGGTAGAACTTTTAAGTAAGAAAATTGATGGTTTGTGTGGTTCTTCGCAAGTACATCCAGTGATACAGTGCGATACAAATGGAGGAGGGTCGAATAATACAGAATACCCACCCTACAACCCTGGCATAGAAAACGAACAGATGAACTATATGGGTAACAATTCTAGACCTCAAAATAACCCTTATAGTAACACTTATAATCCAGGTTGGAGAAACCATCCAAATTTCTCATGGGGTGGCCAAGGAAATCAGAGAAAAACCCCTCCAGGATTTCAACAACAACCCTACCCACAAGAGAAGAAGCCAAACCTTGAGGAGATGCTAACAAAATTCATCGCGGTGTCAGAAACTCGTTTCCAAAACACTGAAACAGCACTTAAAAATCAACAAGCGTTAATTCAAGGGCTCGAGAACCAAATAGGTCAGCTTGCTAAGTTGATCTCAGAACGACCACAAGGAAACTTGCCAAGTAACACTGAAACTAACCCAAAGGAGCAACTTCAAGCCATAATTGCTCACGATAGTGAAGGGTTAGATGAACCAAAATTAAGGCAAGAGAATATGGTAGAGGAAGGAAAGGTTGAGATAAGCCATGAAAAACCAAAACTAGTAAGTACAGAATACCAACCTCGTGTGCCATATCCCAATGCGACAAAGAAAGACCACACAGATGAACAATTCGATAAATTTCTTAAACTTTTTAAAAAAATTACTTATTAACTTACCGTTTCTTGAAGCTCTTTCACAGATGCCCAATTCAAGGAAATTTTTAAAAGAGCTTTTGACAAATAAACGGAAGTTAGATGATACGTCGCATGTGGAGCTAAACGCAGTGTGCTCAGCAATTCTACAAAATAAACTACCACGAAAATTAAAAGATCCAGGAGTTTTACAATTTACTCGTGCTTAATTGGTAGTTTATCTCATTAATAACGCTTTGGTGATTTAGGGGCAAGCATAAATGTTATGCCTTATAAAATGTTCAAACAGCTAGGTCTTGGGAAACCCAAACAAACTAGGATGAGCATTCAATTAGCTGATAAAACCATTAGAATTCCTAGGGGTATAATTGAAGATAAACTAGTAAAAATTGATAAATTCATTTTCCAGTAGACTTTTTTGTGTTAGACATGGATGAGGACAATAATATTCCTTTAATTTTAGGAAGACCCTTTTTGGCAACTGCTAAAACTAAAATTGATGTTGGCACAGGTGAGCTCACATTTCGTGTAGGTGACGAAATGATCACTCTTCAGGCTCTTGACACGGCTAGGACATCGAGTAATAAAGGTGAGAACATAAATTCTATAAATGACCATTCGGTTCAGCCTTGTTTTCAGGAAGCACCACGAAATTACACATCTGAGCCACATCCTAAACCTCGTACCAACAAGGAAATAACTCATGAGGAATGAATGCTTCAGATCGATGAACTAGACGAGTGGAAGACACATTTCAAGGAGAAACTAAAAACACGCGAAGCAAAAACGAGGCAACTCCATGTCAAACTTAAAGATGGGACATACCAATTTCAGATCGGGGATCAGGATTGTTGAACAAGGCAGACCCTCGTATCGCCATTTCAGACCTTAATACAAACGAAGAAATCCCTTTTAAGGTACTCAAAGTTTTCCCATACGGAACAGTCGAGGTAAATAATCATAAGTTCGGCACTTTTAAGGTAAACACTACTCGACTCAAACTATATAGTGATCATAGAACTGATAGTAGGGGAGAGGAGTTTCAACTCCTCAAACCACCATGATTATGCGAATGAAGGGTAAGTCTAGCTTAAGACTTTAAACAAGCGCTTCTCGGGAGGCAACCCGAGCACTAACTTCACTAATGTCATATTTTAAATTTTTAGCACCTAACTCAAAACTAACAAAATTAATGAAGCGCAGTTTTCCTTACCACATAGCCTTGCACACGGGCGTGGCCGTGGCCATGTGGACACCACGGATTTGCACACCGGCGTGGCAGTGATCGTACAAACCAAGGACGAAAAAATCCCCAAACCACGGGCAACGATAAAATGCCACGGCCGTGCGATACGGTCGTGGCCGACACTAAGAAAGCTACACGGGCGTGGAAACCTCTACCCAGGCATGGGAGAAACGAACGAACCACCACACCAGCCGTGCGATATGGCCGTGTGACCTAACACGCCCACGGCACACAGGCATGGGCAGCAACCAGGTTCAAAAGGCTGTTAGGGAATCACCACACCACGACCCTAGTATCCACCTCCAACTTCATCTATGTCCAACTTACCGTTTTTTTTCCTTGACTCCATCCAAAATTCAGGAAGTTCACTTCTCTCCCTATCTTATGATTTTATACTTTGTCGATATCTATCTTTGTACATTGAGGACAATGTACGTCTTAAGTGTGGGGAGGTGTCAACAATACTGTCCCTGAATGATATCTTGTCTTAGGTAATTTTCTCATATTACTGTTAGAATGAAATTTCTTTTGATTTATGATTTTCATTGATATGTTTTGGATTAAGTCATAGTTAATTGTGCATTTGTAACATCTTAAAAATTTAGTATCGATATGTTGCATGATTTTGGTGCTTAGCTTGTGAATGAGTCAATTTGTGTGTTTAATATAGTCTTGAGAAGGCTCGGGATTTATTCGAAATTAGAATAAATTTTAGTAATGAGTACTTTATTGAAATGGAACAAGTAACCTTGATGCTTAAGGTAATTAAGTGGTAAAAAGATAGAAAAAAAATGAGCCATTGGTTAAGAGGTTATGCGCAACATGTATGGTCTTGAGGAGAGAGGTTGGAATCCCCTAGTATGCATTTTGTGAATATTATTTTTTGCTCTTTCCTAGCAAGTGTCGGCCAAGCTTTATTCTTGGTAAGTTAGACTTTTATTGTTATGGTATGATGGCTAAGAGATATGGTAAGAGTGAACTTAAGGAAAGAAATCATGAGCTTATGGCAAGTAAGGGGGACACAAGGCACTTCTTAAGGGATGTGTTTTGGAAAGTTTGGAATGGCTGCGTTGTCCATGAACTTGGACGGTTTTGGGGCTAGGGGTGGCTGAAATTTTGTTGTAGGCATTGGTAAGGATGTGTAGCTAGTGGTTACTCTCATTTTGGTCATTTTTGTTTTTCCCAAAACACTTTTATTTTCATTTTTTCTCTCATAGCCGAATGCACTTTAGGCTTTGGGTAAACATCTTGGTTTTTCTTCTTTTGGTCATTTCTTTTTGACCATTTGGTCATATTTTGCCAAACCTCTCAAATTCTTTTCTCCTAGTGCCAAAAATATCAAAACACAAAAGCCATTTCTTTTCTCTTCTCCTCCATGGCCGAATGTTACTAGTATTATTTTTTTCTTTCTTCTTGACCGAACCTTCCTTTTGACCTATATTTTCTTATCAATCATTTTCTTTGCTTTCGTTGTGATTATTCAGTAAGAACCCTCTTCGATACTTTATTTTTTTTCTTCTTTTCTTTGTCAAATTTACTCTTGATTTGGGAGGGTCTTTTGACCGAAAATATCCTCTATCTTTCTCTTAGACAATCTTTTTCTTCTTTATAGTGACATAGAAAAAGGCCGAAACTTGGAGTGTTCGTAATCATCGTGAATTGCTAGGATTCGGTTCAAAGTGTTAAGGTAAGGGTTTCTATCAAGGACTTCCATATAACTCGTTATTTTGTCAAAGATGGGTGACAAATCGATTCTTATCTTAGGGACGTTATCGCTCGATTTTCATCCCGTGAATGTAAGATTTCGTGGTAAGCCGATTTCGCCCTTAAAACCTATAGTCTTAATTTCCTAAATATTAATTGGACTAATATTCTTTTGTCAATGGAGGCAAATAAGATAGGGTCGAAAAGGGTAGTGAATAGTGTTCGGAAGAGGGGCGGATTCGCTATTCCCTCTAGATTCAAGCGAGAAATCAAGCTGATAATCGAGACTTTCCACCGGGTTGTGGACCCTCATCCGGGAGAAATCAATTATTCGAAGTTGTTCGTAGTTCGGAGCCTTTAGCTGTTCGGGGTTTTCCACCGGGTTGTGAACCGTCAACCGGGGAGAATCAACAAATAGTTGTTGTTCGAGATTCCGAGGGTAAAAATCTAGACCGCTTACTTTAGCAGAGATTTATGTTAAGTATTAGTGTTCTAATCAAGCGTGACATGTATTTAGGTATTGACGAGCGGGAAAGTATAGTTCTCACCGTAATCAGGTGTGTAACCTCACACTTATCTCATGGCCTAGATGAATATACCGTAATTAAGCATTAGACTAAAAATCGCAAGGTTGGTGAAACCGAAAAATATGGTATATTAATACTTTAGTGTAAGTGCATGAAATCGGTATTAAAATTGTGAAATGGGCCAAATTGTGAAATGGGCCAAATTGTGAAATGGGCCAAATTTTGAAATGGGCCAAATTGTAATACGGGCCAGTTTGTAATTAATCTTTTACGGACTTTATGGTGGAATTATCATATGAATAATTGTTATGCATTTTATATACATGATTGCATGGGATGGGATATTGATGAAGAGAAGTTTTGGTAGCTCTGCTACATTATTCTGGTGGCTCTGCCACAAATATTGTAAACGGCCACTGGCCTGCGAATTATTGAATTAAATGGCATAATGCCTGCGATTGGTTGTAAATGGCCACTGGCCTGCGAATTATTGAATTAAACGGCATAATGCCTGCGATTGGTGTGTTGGCGGGGTGGGTGACTAAAGCTCCCCACGTGTGTGTCTTTGGTACGGGTGGTGTGTAGCGGATGGAAATTTAGGTATGGTTGGGAATTTCATATCACATGCATTTTACACATGTTAAATTGATATATTTGTAAATGGGCTTAGGCCCAATTAATGCTTATATGGTTTTGGCCCGGTGAACTTGGTAAGTGGGTTACACACTGAGTTCTAAGTAACTCACCCAGTTTCCTTTACCCTTCTCAGGTAACGATCAGTAATGGAGGCTTGGGCCGGGGATGACTTCGTGGAGGCCATACTTCAAATAATGGTTTTTATGAGCTTTGAACTGCTCCTAAGTATTTTTAATTAATTATTATTTCAGCTATGATGTAATAAGGCCTCTGGTATTATTTTTATGGATTTTTACTTGTGGATGGATTTTAATTATGTTTAAATACTAAAATGAGACTATTCAATTTTTTATAAATGTTTTCTTAAATTCTCGTGCAAAAAGTGGGTTTTTTTCTTAAATATTTTAAACTTCTCGTAAAATTTTTACCAATTAATTTCTAAGTTTTCATTTATAAACTCTTATGTCTTAAATCATAGCTTTTGAAGTAACCTCGATTTTAATAAACTTCAATTCTAAAATAGTTTTTAGGATCTGTTTTATTTAAATCAATAAATGACTAGATGTATGTTCGTTTTGTGTGACATACCAAATCTGGTCTTAACGCATAGACCAGGGTTTGGGGTGTTACATTTTATGGTATCAGAGCTAGTTTCAAAACTCGACTGTGGTTTGGGTTCAACAATAATTTTTGTTTAAAGCTGTTTCGAATATATAAAATTTATGTTTTAAAGGTAGTATGGCACCACGAGCATCCGGCACCAAGTCAAGTAAGTATTCGTATATTGGATGTTTATTATGGTGATATGATCATAGGAACACTCTAGAACTTCTAGTTTTAGGTGTTGAAACTGTAGAGATTGAGACTATAGGATGTGATTGCGAATACAACTCTATCTCTTATATCTCATAAAATATCGTTATTAAACACTGAAATAGTATTCTGATTCATAAAAATTATATTCAGATTAAACCGAAATAGTCAAAATGAGCACTAGAGGACGTGGACGAGGTAGGCGTGGCCGTGGTAGAGGCCAAGGTGCTAGGGTTGCGTCTGAAATGTCGGGACATATACCAGAAATGGACGCACCTGCATCACTTGGGACTGAGACTGGATCACATGATCATACGAGGGAGGACATTGCCTTGACCCAAGCAATGTTGCGAGTCTTGGAAAGGGTTGTTGGAGCTAGAACTGGGCCAGCAGCTCGTGGATCAATTTCGGAACGACTTAGATCAAGTGGTGCCGAATTTTTTAGGGGTATTTCTGGAGTAGCCCCAAATGTTGCGGAATATTGGCTCGAGGCTGTAGAGTGGATTATGGATGACCTAAAGTGTACTGTCGAGCAGAAACTAAGAGGAGCTGTGTCCTTGTTGAGGGATGAGGCGTATCAATGGTGGCTTACTGTTCGAGAAGGCACCCAGGCTGAACGTGTTACATGGGATTTCTTCAAAGCTACTTTTCAAGGAAAGTATGTCGGGGCAAGTTATGTGGATGCCCGGAGGAAGGAATTCCTGAATCTGGTTCAAGGGAATAAGACAGTGGCAGCTTACGAGGTAGAATTTCTTCGCTCGAGCCGTTATGCTCGCACAATAATGCCAACCGATCATGAGCGCTGTGTACGTTTTGAGGATGGGCTGAATGACGAGTTACGGGTACTGATAGCCCCGCAACAAGAAAGGATTTTTGCCACGCTTGTGGAGAAAGCCAAGATAGCCGAAGAGGCTAAGAACTCAGAACGTTAGAACCGGGAAAGAGTTAGAGGTAAGAGGGATTTTAAGTACTCGTGTTCTACTAAAAGGTTTCAAAAGAGGCCTCGGAGTGATGAGCCAGCTCAAGCTAGAGCATCTGTGGTTACCAATTAGATTCGAGAATGTGCAGACTGTGGGAAACGACACCCCGGGGAATGTTGGAAGAGAACTGGAGGTTGTTTTAAATGTGGTTCCAAGGATCACCAGTTTAGGAATTGCCCTCAACGGACTGCTACGACTCAAGAAGCTCGTAACCCTGATGCACAGCCAGTCAGAGGCGCTCAACAGCCACCGAGAGGCTGTGGACCAGGTCGTGGTGGTAATGGGGCTGGACGTGGTGAAGGTGCACCGGGTCGAGGTAATGGCTTCAGGGGTAATGCGGAGGCAAGACAGTCGGGGTTGGTCTATGCGGTCAGGCGTCGTGAAGATGGCGATGCACCTGATGTGATAACTGGTATGCTCTTCATCCTTGATGTACCTGTTACTACTTTGATAGATATCGGGTCTACCCACTCGTATGTTGCTAGTTCCATATCTGGAAACCTGAATATTAGATCCGAGATTTCCAATAGAGAGGTGACGATAATTAGTCCTTTAGGACAATCGGTAATCGTGAATAAATTGTATAGAGACGTGCCTTTAGAAATTCAAAAAGAAATATTTTTGGCGGATTTGATGAAACTGCCTTTCGGCGAGTTCGATCTTATTTTGGGCATGGATTGGTTGGTAAAGCACCGAGAACAATTGGATTATGCTGAAAAGTGGATGTCAATAAGGACTTTGGATGATAAGGAGGTAGTAATGATAGGCGAGCGAAGGAACTTTTTGGCAAATGTGGTATCTGCTTTAAAGGCAAAAAAGTTGGTGCAAAAAGGGTATGGAGCGTTCCTAGCCTTCATCAGTGCTTTGGATGCCAAGGAACTATCGGTGGAAACTGTGAGAACGGTGAAAGAATTTCCAGATGTTTTTCCCGAGGAACTTTCGGGTCTACCTCCAGATCGGGAAGTAGAATTTGGCATTGAGCTTTTGCCCGGAACGGCTCCGGTGTCCATTGCTCCTTATAGAATGGCACCGAAGGAGTTAGCAGAGCTTAAAGCTCAAATTCAAGAATTGTTGGATCGGGGATTTATTCGACCGAGTGTGTCTCTGTGGGGGGCACCGGTTTTGTTCGTCAAGAAGAAGGATGGGTCAATGCGTATGTGCATTGATTATAGGCAGTTGAATAAATTGACGATCAAGAATAGGTATCCATTGCTGAGAATTGACGAATTGTTTGATCAATTGACGGGAGCTTCAGTTTTCTCCAAGATTGATTTGAGATTGGGTTATCATCAACTCAAGGTTAAGGAGGCAGATATTCATAAGACGACATTTCGAACCCGTTATGGACATTATGAGTTTTTGGTGATGCCGTTTGGTTTGACCAATGCACCAGCTGCATTTATGGACATGATGAACCGAGTCTTTCAACCCTATCTAGACCGGTTCGTGGTGGTGTTCATAGATGATATCTTGGTATATTCGAGGAATGAAGAAAAGCATGACTCACATTTGTGCACGATGTTGCAAATCTCGCGAGAGAAGCAACTTTATGCCAAATTCGATGGCGTGAATTTTGGTGAAGGAGGTGACTTTCTTGGGGCACGTTGTGTCGTAGAAATCGAGTTGATCCTCGGAAGGTAGAGGCGGTGTTGGATTGGAAACCACCGAAGCCAGTGGCTGAGATTTAGAGTTTCTTAGGTTTGGCAGGTTATTATAGACGCTTTGTTGAGGGGTTTTCATTAATTGCTGCACCCCTAACTAAGCTTTTGCGAAAGGGAGTACCGTATGTGTGGACCGATAAACAACAAGAGAGTTTCAAGAAATCAAGAAGATTTTGACTAAGCGCCATGATCGATTCAACTCGAGGTGGAAAAAGAGTTTATCGTTTCTCGTGATGCGTCACACACGGGTTTAGGATGTGTGTTGATGCAAGGTGGAAAAGTCGTGGCTTATGCTTCTCGTCAGTTAAGGCTGCACGAAGTCAACTATCCTACTCATGACTTGGAGTTGGCTGCGGTGGTTTTTGCTTTAAAGATATGGAGGCACTATCTCTACGGTGAGAAGTCTATCATTTATACGGATCATAAGAGTCTTAAGTACCTCCTTACCCAAAAGGAGTTGAACTTGAGACAACGGAGGTGGGTGGAGCTGTTAAAGGATTATGACTTCTCAATCGAGTACCATCCTGGAAAGGCTAACGTGGTGGTAGACGCATTGAGTTGTAAGGTAGTATCGGAGTTAAGAGCAATGTTTGCTCATCTTAGTTTGTATGAGGATGGTAGTCTGCTAGCGGAACTTCAGGTGAAGCCTTTGTGGTTAGAACAGATCAAGGAAAAGCAGTTATCAGATGAAAAGTTGGGTCCGTTAATGCAACAAGCTGAAAGTGGTGTAATAGGGGATTTTGGAATGAACAAGGATGGAGTGTTGTGTTTTCGTGGAAGAGTTTGTATGCCCATGGATTCAGATTTGAGACTAATGATTTTGCGTGAGGTGCATAGTAGCCCTTATGCTATGCACCCCGGAGGAAATAAGATGTATCGAGACCTTCGTGAGCAGTATTGGTGGCCAAGGTTAAAGTGGGAGGTTACTGATTTTCTAGGTAAGTGCTTAACTTGTCAGCAAGTGAACGCGGAACATCAATTACCGTCGGGTTTATTGCAACCGGTAAAGATTCCTCTATGGAAATGGGAGCGGATAATGATGGACTTTGTTAGTGGGTTGCCCTTAACACCTACTAAGAAAGATTCTATCTGGGTGATAGTGGATCGATTGACAAAGACTGCTCATTTTCTACCGGTTAAATGCGGATTACTCATTGTAGAAGTTGGCTAAGTTGTATGTATCGGAGATCGTGAGGTTGCATGGGGTACCGAAGTGTCTATTATATCGACGGGGACCCTAGGTTCACATCACGGTTTTGGAAAGCTTTACATGAGGCTCTGGGAACAAAGTTAAACTTCAAAGACGGCTTTTCACCCTCAATCGGATGGTCAATCGTAAAGAGTAATCCAGTTTTTGGAAGACATGTTAAGGGGTTGTGTGATTGACTTGAGAGGTAGTTGGGAAGATTTTCTACCGTTGGCGTGAGTTCACATATAATAACGATTACCAATCCAAAGATCCAAATGGCACCCTATGAAGCATTATATGGTCGTAGGTGTCGTTACTTCTACTTGTTGGACTGAATTGGGAGCACGGCGGTTGTTGGGTCCTGAATTGATATCCGAGATGCAAGAAGAAAAGGTAAAGGTGATTCGAGCACGGTTAAAGGAAGCTTCATATAGACAAAAGTCGTATGTGGATCCGAAGCGTAAGAATATTGAGTTTGCGGTGGGAGATCAGGTCTTTCTGAAAGTTTCACCTTGGAAGAAGATTTTCAGATTTTGAAGGAAGGGCAAGTTGAGCCCTAGGTTCATTGGACCGTACCATGTATTGAAGTGTGTAGGACCAGTGGCCTATCAGCTTGAATTACCTCCGGAGTTGAGTCAGATTCATAGCGTCTTCCATGTCTCTATGTTAAGGCGTTATCGATCGGATCCGTCTCACATATTACCGGTAGAAGAAGTGGAGATAAGGCCGGACTTGTCTTTCGAGGAGGAACCGGTGAAAATCTTAGATCGTGATGTTAAGGTGCTAAGAAAGAAGACTGTGCCGTTGGTTAAGGTTCTATGTCGAAATCACGGAGCGGAAGAAGCTACGTGGGAGCCTGAGGATGCAATTCGGCAACAATATCCTCACCTCTTTTAACCAGGTAAATTTCGAGGACGAAATTTTCTTTAAGGGGGTAGAATTGTAACATCCTAAAAATTTAGTATCGATATGTTGCATGATTTTGGTGCTTAGCTTGTGAATGAGTCAATTTGTGTGTTTAATATAGTCTTGAGAAGGCTCGGGATTTATTCGGAATTAGAATAAATTTTAGTAATGAGTACTTTATTGAAATGGAACAAGTAACCTTGATGCTTAAGGTAATTAAGTGGTAAAAAGATAGTAAAAAAATGAGCCATTGGTTAAGAGGTTATGCGCAACATGTATGGTCTTGAGGAGAGAGGTTGGAATCCCCTAGTATGCATTTTGTGAATATTATTTTTTGCTCTTTCCTAGCAAGTGTCGGCAAAGATTTATTCTTGGTAAGTTAGACTTTTATTGTTATGGTATGATGGCTAAGAGATATGGTAAGAGTGAACTTAAGGAAAGAAATCATGAGCTTATGGCAAGTAAGGGGGGACACAAGGCACTTCTTAAGGGATGTGTTTTGGAAAGTTTGGAATGGCCAAGCTTTGTCCATGAACTTGGACGGTTTTGGGGGCTAGGGGGTGGCCGAAATTTTGTTGTAGGCATTGGTAAGGATGTGTAGCTAGTGGTTACTCTCATTTTGGTCATTTTTGTTTTTTCCCAAAACACTTTTCTTTTCATTTTTTCTCTCATAGCCGAATGCACTTTAGGCTTTGGGTAAACATCTTGGTTTTACTTCTTTTGGTCATTTCTTTTTGACCATTTGGTCATATTTTGCCAAACCTCTCAAATTCTTTTCTCCTAGTGCCGAAAATATCAAAACACAAAAGCCATTTCTTTTCTCTTCTCCTCCATGGCCGAATGTTACTAGTATTATTTTCTTTTCTTTCTTCTTGACCGAACCTTCCTCTTCACCTATATTTTCTTATCAATCATTTTCTTTGCTTTCGTTGTGATTATTCGGTAAGAACCCTCTTCGATTCTTTATTTTTTCTTCTTTTCTTTGTTGAATTTACTCTTGATTTGGGAGGGTCTTTTGACCGAAAATATCCTCTATCTCTCTCTTAGACAATCTTTTTCGTCTTTATAGTGACATAGAAAAAGGTCGAAACTCGGAGTGTTCGTAATCATCGTGAATTGCTAGGATTCGGTTCAAAGTGTTAAGGTAAGGGTTTCTATCAAGGACTTCCATATCACTCGTTATTTCGTCAAAGATGGGTGACAAAGCGATTCTTATCTTAGGGACGTTATCGCTCGATTTTCATCCCGTGAACGTAAGATTTTGTGGTAAGCCGATTTCGCCCTTAAAACCTATAGTCTTAATTTCCTAAATATTAATTGGACTAATATTCTTTTCTCAATGGAGCCAAACAAGATAGGGTCGAAAAGGGTAGTGAATAGTGTTCAGAAGAGGGGCGGATTCGCTATTCCCTCTAGATTCAAGCGAAGGGCTATTTCGGCAATCCGAGACTTTCCACCAGGTTGTGGACCCTCATCCGGGGAGAATCAATTATTCAAAGTTGTTCGTAGTTCGGAGCCTTTAGCTGTTCGGGGTTTTCCACCAGGTTGTGAACCGTCAACCGGGGAGAATCGACAAATAGTTGTTGTTCGAGATTCCGAGGGTAAAAATCTAGACCGCTTACTTTAGTATAGATTTATGTTAAGTATTAGTGTTCTAATCAAGCGTGACATGTATTTAGGTATTGACGAGAGAGAAAGTATAGTTCTCATCGTAATCAGGTGTGTAACCTCACACTTATCTCATGGGTTAGATGAATATACCGTAATTAAGCATTAGACTAAAAATCGCAAGGTTGGTGAAATCGAAAAATATGGTATATTAATACTTTAGTGTAAGTGCATGAAATCGGTATTAAAATTGTGAAATGGGCCAAATTGTGAAATGGGCCAAATTGTGAAATGCGCCAAATTGTGAAATAGGCCAAATTGCAATACGGGCCAGTTTGTAATAAATCTTTTACGGACTTTATGGTGGAATTATCATATAAATAATTGTTATGCATTTTATATACATGATTGCATGGGATGGGATATTGATGAAGAGAAGTTTTGGTAGCTCTGCTACATTATTCTGGTGGCTCTGCCACAAATATTATAAATGGCCACTGGCCTGCGAATTATTGAATTAAATGGCATAATGCCTGCGATTGGTTGTAAATGGCCACCGGCTGCGAATTATTGAATTAAACGGCATAATGCTGCGATTGGTGTGTTGGCGGGGTGGGTGACTAAAGCTCCCCACGGTGTCTTTGGTTGGTACGGGTGGTGTGTAGCGGATGGAAATTTAGGTATGGTTGGGAATTTCATATCACATGCATTTTACACATGTTAAATTGATATATTTGTAAATGGGCTTAGGCCCAAATAATGCTTATATGGTTTTGGCCCAGTGAACTTGGTAAGTGGGTTACACACTGAGTTCTAAGTAACTCACCCCGTTTCCTTTACCCTTCTCAGGTAACGATCAGTAATGGAGGCTTGGGCTGGGGATGACTTCGTGGAGGCCATACTTCAAATAATGGTTTTTATGAGCTTTGAACTACTCCTAAGTATTTTTAATTAATTACTATTTCAGCTATGATGTAATAAGGCGTCTGGTATTATTTTTATGGATTTTTACTTGTGGATGGATTTTATGTTTAAATACTAAAATGGGACTATTCTATTTTTTATAAATGTTTTCTTAAATTCTCGTGCAAAAAGGGGGTTTTTCTTAAATATTTTAAACTTCTCGTAAAATTTTTACCAATTAATTTCTAAGTTTTCATTTATAAACTCTTATGTCTTAAATCATAGCTTTTGAAGTAACCTCGGTTTTAATAAACTTCAATTCCAAAATAGTTTTGAGGATCTGTTTTATTTAAATCAATAAATGACTAGATGTATGTTCGTTTTGTGTGACATACCAAATCTGGTCTTAACGCATAGACCAGGGTTTGGGGTGTTACAGCATTGATGATTTAAACTTTAAGATATTAGAGAATCAGGCATGATAAGTCTATTTTCCGTAATTAAAATTTTTAGGTTGTTTTCCTAAATTTAATTATTACTTTGAAGTTTGAAATTTGCAAGGATGACATCAAAAACCATAATTTTTGTGAGATTTTGAGCCTTTTAGTGCATATATTTTTCTTGCTCACTTTATTAATTATGAGTGTGTCAACATTAATTTGTTATTCTAGAACTTGTTTCGATCATACATGTCGAGACCACACCTTTGATTTGATATACTGAAATGATAAAGGCACCTAGGGTTCAATCCACTTACTCCATTAAAAGCCTACCTTCATAATTAACCCCTAGTGAACCCCTTTGAAGCCTAATCAACCATTTCTTGATATGCCACTAATATTAAACCAAAACTCATTTTGTATTTGTTATCACCATTTCTCTTGACTACCCTTATATCGAGATTTGATTTGATCAGTTGCCTAACTACATTCTTTATTTCAGTTGTTAAATTCTATCTTATTATTATAAATACTTGTACTTGTTCTAGATAAAAAAAAAGAAAGAAGAGGAAAATTTATTCATTATTAGTATTATGAGCTTAAACTGTTAAATTATCTTTAGAAGAAGCTCGTGTTATTAGTATTAAGTTTTCAATTAATGTAATTATTCAGTATTAGTCCAATTTTCCTAGTTAGGTAATTTATCAATTCAATCTCGATACTAACCCTCCAATTCGGCCTTTATCCACACCTTTAACCCAAGCCCCATTACAACCCTTTAAAAGACCTTTTGATTTGTGTATCATCTCATTTTATAGTGGTGGAGATTTGATTTTCATGCAAGCCTATGGGATTAACTTTTCATGTTTGACTTCTGAGTGCTTAAATTGAACCTTAAACACTTTGAGTGATTTGAGTGAATCTTTAGTGAGGATGTCAATTCTTGGCGATTTTGGATCAAAGGAATTTTTTAGATGAGGGGAAACACCTATGTTTTCAGGCTGCAAAAATTTATGACTTAGATTGTTTGAACCTCTAGGACTCTTTTTGTTAAATTATCAATGTATGAATTATCTGTGAATTAGGATGAAACATTATTGATGAGGATTATGAATTGAGGGAGTTAATTTTAATTGTGAGTTGAGGATTTTGCCTGAGGACAAGCAAAGGCTTAAGTGTGGGGATATTTGATAAACCATAATTTACACAAATTTTAACCCCATGCTTAGCCTACTTTTGGATGAATTTTGATTGAATTTGATGAATTCGATGCTCCTAATCTCTTAATTTCATGTTTTATACTCAGGAGAGCTTAGGAAGTCGAAAAGGACAAGAAACGGGCCAAAAAGGGGCAAAACGAGCCTACTTAGGAAATCAACACGGCCTGGACCATTTGACACGGCCGTGTGTTTCGAGCAAGGATCAACCACGGCCTGGACTATCGACCACAGGCAGATCACATGGCCGTGTGTGGCGAGCAGGATCGACCACGGCCAAGGGAGTCCACCACGGGCATGTCACACAGGCGTGTCCCTGCCAAAATCAGGATGAATTCTATTCAGAATAGGATACTTGTAGGCCAAGTAAGGCATCTCAAAGCCTATATAAACACCCTAGGGGGCAACCTAAAAGGAGAGCTCGACAGGACGTCGAATAGACGCCGAGTAGAAGGAGAAAATACTCCAAGACAGCCGTCGGGAACAGCTTAGGAGAAGGATCTCCATCAAGACTGAAGATCTCCCATCAAGTTCTTTAGAGTTTTTTGGGTTTTCTTATGTTTTGTTGTTTTTCCTCTTTTATGATGTTTCCTTATTTTAGTATGAACTAAATCCCTTAGATATCTAAGCGGATGAAACCTAAGAGAGATCTTATTATTATTTGATTTATGAGATAAATACTTGTACTTATTCTTAATTGTGAGTTCTTATTCTTGTTTTGATAATTCAGGTTATTGATTCAAGTCGAATGTGCTTATTCAGTGGAGCAAAAGTCCCTGTCTAAGAGTAGATCAACACAATTAAGCGGAGTTGATTGCAACCCTAGAGATAGATAGCGGCAAAATCTGCTGATTAGGGTCAAACCTAATAAGGAATCCATAGATCGAGTTAATGCGACAATAGGGGTTTTAATTAGAAAGAGATTTCAATTAATCAACCTAGAGTCAATTTTTAGTAGCCTCGAAAGAGGTATTAATATAATTTAGGGATTTCTACGGATTAAGCCAAGTGAATAAATCACATGAATCAAAAGTAATAAGTGAAGTCTAGGTGGATTCTTCCTTAGGTATTGCCTATCTCATATAAAAGTTGTTTAAAAGTATTTTCCCAATTTACTCTCTCATCGCGTTCATAGTTAGTTAAATTAGTTAGTAAATTTTAGATTAAAAATAAATCCCTTAATTATTAGGCTAGATAATAAAAAGATAGTTAATACTAGTACTCTTGGTCCTTGAGGATACGATATTCCGGACTCACCACAGCTATACTACTGTTCGATAGGTGCGCTTGCCTTTATCGAAATAATAGTTAGTGTAACATCCTAGATTAGGGGTTATGCGTTTATGCATAATTCGAGTGTTAGCATGCTTCAGTGTGTGATTGGATGAATTTTAAGGGCCTTGAGAACTTTAAGATATAGGAGAATGCCTTAGGAAAATTTTTGGTTTTTAGGTGAAAAAGGGGAGTTGGCTAGAGAGGCCTTAAGATTAATTTTAGGCGTTTTTGGGCATAAGAAATGCCTTGGTAAGGTGGCTTCCATGCGCCACTTAAGGGGCTGATTATAGCGCCATCAAGGGCTTGGGTTCGAATCCAGTGGCAGCGATGAAGGGTTTATATTTTTGTTCTTATTTTGCAGTGATTGGTAAGATATTGGACTACACATGGAGTCTTAATTGGATGAGGATAAAGCTTTGATTTATTTCTCTTATATTCGGCTGGAAGAGTTAGATATACATATGGTTTTGTTTTATTTTATTTTATTATTTAATTCAAATAGGTAGATAGAAGATAAATTGTTGTTATTTTATTTATTTTGATAGATAAGGATTAAGCTAGTATTGTTTTTAAATTCGGCTGGGATAATGAATGAATGATGGCTTTTATCTTTTCATTTATTTATTTATTTAGTTAAGATAGAAAGGGTGGCATTATTTTAATTGGTTTTGAATAGGTGATATAGGAATAAAATAGGAGTTTCAATAGGAATTGGATGGTTAGCCGATTGTTGGACTCTTGAGGTGTGCATGTTCGGCTTTGAAGCTTTTAAGGAAAGGGGTGCCGAAATTGGGTTTTCTTTTTCCAGGTGTGTGCCGAATTTTATTAGGAGGGAATTCATCTTTTATTTCTTTCTTAACCTCTATTGCCGAATGCTCCTAAGTCTCTGACAATCTCCCAAATTTCTTCCTTTAATTGGTGTTAGCCGAATGCACCTTTTCCTATTGTGGCCAACTTTGCCACCATTAGTTTATAAGGCCTAGCCGAATCTTCAAGTGGGTAAGTATATAAGTATTCGGGTTGTTTCTTTTTAATTGTGTGACGGAATCAAGTGTCTAGGCCTTGATCTAAGGTTGGCCGAATGCTCTATAAAGCCATAATATCGTGTTCTTTTGTGAATAGCCGAAGGAAGGAAGCACCAAAGGAGTTCTTCGGGATTTGAAAGCATCGAGGTAAGGAGGTTGATACCATTCGGCCAAGGGCCATTATTTTTGGAACTATGTTTTAGTTGATTTTAACATATGGATATAGGGTTTTCAACAACTACATAGCGAAGTGGTGACTCGGGATTTTTGGTAAGTAAGGTAAGTGATTCATGGTATTCGGCCATAGGCCATATTTGGTAAATAAGTGATAACCGATTCTGACTGTGGCCATTTAGGAATTTCGACGAAGGTAATCAGAAGCTTCCGGGATTCGATTCGTTGGTAAGAATATTTTATGGTTAAATTTGGTATATTTAGATTACGATGTTATCTGTTAACCGGTGGGTTCTGATTAAAGATATCATTAAATGGACATGGATGCCAGTCAAGAGGGGAAAGGGAAAGTCCCTATCCCGAAGTTTAAGAAAAGAGCCGTCTCAGCGGTTCGGGATTGGCCACCGGGGTGTGGGCCAGCAACAGAAAGCTATAGGCAGATAGCCGTAGTCTCGCTTAGCGATAGCGTCGAGGATCGAGAGTCTAGAACTCCAAGTAATAAGGTGTGTAGTTAGCCATTGTTTCCGAGATTTGCGTGATATTTGTATGTGTAATGTGTTTACTAACAAGCGCAGTGATAATCATGATATTGATACCCTTCAAGGGTATGACGAGGATCAGGTTAGTAACTAAGTGGTTGAAATATGATTATTGTTTTGTATGTGTGAATATGCCTATGATTACGAATAAAACATGTGCATGCATTATCATGACTGTATTTTATGTTGCATGTGCATGGGTGGGCTATGAAAGAAGGTACGGGTGTACTTCGAGTACGTGGTTGATGAGTAGCTGTGTGCCTCATCGTGGTTGATATCGGCTATGTGCCATATCGTGGTTGATGAGTGACTATGTGTCCCATCGTGGTTTTGGTGTTAGCTACGGCTACATCGTGGATTGGCGCTGACTGAGGTCGCGTTGTGGATTATTGTGCTTAATTGCACGTGGATGGCATTTGTTGCCATATTGGAGTAAAAAGGAGAGGGTGATTTAATAATCCCCTGGTGTGTGGTAGGCCGGATAAGGGGGTGTGTAGAGGATGGACCCTAGGTCAAGTTGGGCTTCATAATTGCATAACTTTTCATGTGAATATATGTGGAAATGGGCCAAGCCCAATATGTGACGTGGATTAATGTGAAATGGGCCAAGCCCGGTATGTGAAGTGGATTCAATGTGGTAATGGGCCAAGCCCGGTATGTGGAAACATGTGGTTAAATACACTCATTATAAGAATGTGGTTAACATGTAAATAATGTTGCATTAATATCGACATGTGGGTAATTATGTGGTTAACATGTGGGAGGAATTCAGTGGTTAATTACACACTGAGTCTGTGTGACTCACCCAACTTTTTAACCATCGCGGTGATTCGTGATTAATGGACCGGGTTGGAGTGGATACAAAGGTGGCCATGCATGACGATTTTCATGCAGTAGATGTTTTACTTGTTTAGTTAATTAATAATGATTTTTATATTATCCGTATTTTGGGAATTTATTTGATGTAATAAGGGCCACTTTTGATTTAAAGTACTCTATTTATGGTTGTTGAAGTTTATGTTTACTTAGAAGTTTTTTTACAAATGATTTATATTATAATAACTTATAATAAAGTTTTAATTCGGCTATTTTATATCAAGCTTATATTATTTAATAGATTTTCATTGGACATGGTTTCCAAAAGATCACAGATTCTAAAGTTTTATTTTAAGTCAAAACAAATTTTCAACCGTTTTTCCGTAGTGACATACCAGATCCGGTCAGGGCTTGTGGGCCGGGTTTGGGGTGTTACAGTTTGGTATCAGAGCCCGGTTCAAAACTCGGCTTTGAGGGTTTTGGGCCCAAAAACGTTTTCAAAATGGGCTTTTCAAAAATATGGATTTTTAGGAAATATTTTCAGGTTATTCTGGCATGGCACCTGTACCTCCGGCCCGAAGTCCACTAGGTAAGTACTTCAGACTTCTGAAGTGAATTGTGTATATGAGCTATATGGGCTTTTTATGGGCTCGTAGATTAGAACATTAGGGCTATTGAACCCTAGGACTAGTCTACTCAAACACATGTATAAGACTTAAGGTTACTAAACAAACCTGTGAAGTAAGTCGCCGAGTTAAGGTGTGGCAACCACTGTACGCATGTCGAGGATTGGTATTCAGTAAGAGCTTGGTACTTAAGCAGTCCTAGCGACTCACCTCCTCTTTACTCGAATCCTACCTGGTGCGTAGCTACGGTTCACCTAACCAAGAGGACTCGTTCATAGTCTAAACCGATTATTAAAACCCGAAAGGGATTAGCCTTATTATTTTAAAACCCTTAGTTTTAAAATTTCCAAAATTTACCCCTTTGGTTTGTAAACCCTAAATCTGATTTTGAAAAATGTTTTCTCGACTTACCAGAATTACCAAAATGCCCTAGTGGCAAAATTACAAAAATGCCCTTGTATTGTAAAATTACCGTATTACCTTCAACTTTTGTTAAAATGATTTTACTTTTTAAAATACCAAAATCTTGAGTTTCAAAATATTAAGATACCCTGATTTGGGAAAATTTACAAAAATACCCCTGTAGGAAAATGACGAAAATACCCCTGGGGTAAAAACGGGCAGGAATGTCTTGATAGTGAATGTGGGTGGTAGATACCACCGAATGTGCCTCTACTGAGAAAGGAATGTGGCTTCATTGGGAAATGAAGGTGTCGCTAGTGATGAATGTGTTCTTGTTGATGAATGGATGTGTCCTTATGGATGAATGTGATATTCTGAAATAGAATAGGGAACTTGAACTGAAAATTTGTGTGATCGAAAGAACTACCTCTAGAAATTCTTTTCATAAAATTGTTCGCGGTTAAACAAAGGGAACAAATACTAATGCATAAAACTCCTTAATCGATTAAATCGCGACGATAGAGAAGAGTTCTAGGGGACGCGGTAGAGGTAGATTGGCAGCATCGGAACCAGTAGGGTCTGGCCATGGGTCCGAAAGTGAAGTGCCGCCACCAGCAGTGGGCGCAGAGGAGCAAGATCAGATAGGTGAAGATGATGCGATGCTCGCGGGCCATGTTACGAGTGCTAGAACGAGTAGCGAGGAGCTAGTAGGGAAATGGAACTCGAAAGTCGATGATCGGAAGGCTTAGATTAAACGGAGGTGAGATCTTTAGAGGGGTATCTGGGTAGCTCGAACGTAGCGGAGTATTGGCTAGAAGCGATCGAAAGAATCATGGACGATTTGGGCTGCACCAATGAAGAAAAGCTGAAGGGTGTTGTTTCGTTGCTTCGCGACGAAGCTTATCGTTGGTGGCTCACTTTGTCAAACAAGGTGTACCGCAGATCGATCCGGATTGGGATTACTTTAAGGCCAAGTTTGAAGGGAAGTGCGTAGGAGCCGCTTATTTGGACTCGCAAAGAAAGCGTTTCTAAATCTAGTACAAGGGAATAAGTTGGTAGCGGAATATGAAGCGGAATTTGTGCGACTAAGTCGATGCGCCAAGGGAATCGTGGCTCTGACTATGAAAGGAGTGTTCGATTCGAAGATGGGCTGCGAGATGAGTTGCGGGAGTTGATCGCTCATGCAGAGAGAAAGGGACTTCGCCATTCGGTAGAAAAGCTCGGATCATTTGAGAGGTTAAGAAGACTATAAGAGAAAACCGAGAGAAGAATAGGAACGAGAATAAGAGAAGTTTTGGACCATCGGCGTCGCTTGGTAATGTCCGAGAAAAGACCAAGGATCGAGAATCCTCATGCGTGCACTTGTACCACCGATCGAAATCATTCATGTGTTGAGTGTGGGAGAGCTCATTTAGGAGAATGTTGGGGAAATAGTAAGGAATGTTTCCGGTGTGGGTCAAAAGCTCACTTGGTTAAGAATTGTTCCCAGGCAATGAGAGGTCGAGGTTCGAACCACAGAGGAAATGGTACCGACAGAGGTGCTAAAGGATCAGATGCGAGACAGCCAAGGACTTGATATCAGTGCGTCCTTTGTGCAGGACACTATTTATTGTCCGGTTGATGTGAAGTTAGCTCATTCTTGTATGGCTAGTGAAGTGTAGGAACTTTGGATGTGAACCTTAAGACTATGTCTAGAAGGCAGGATAGATTTACTAAGATCAGAGTGCGCGGCAGAGGCGTAGAGTAGCGAGTTATGGTAGTAAGTAATTTCGAGGACGAAATTATTTTTAAGGAGGGTAGAACTGTAACATCCTAGATTAGGGGTTATGCGTTTATGCATAATTCGAGTGTTAGCATGCTTCAGTGTGTGATTGGATGAATTTTAAGGGCCTTGAGAACTTTAAGATATAGGAGAATGCCTTAGGAAAATTTTTGGTTTTTAGGTGAAAAAGGGGAGTTGGCTAGAGAGGCCTTAAGATTAATTTTAGGCGTTTTTGGGCATAAGAAATGCCTTGGTAAGGTGGCTTCCATGCGCCACTTAAGGGGCTGATTATAGCGCCATCAAGGGCTTGGGTTCGAATCCAGGCGGCAGCAGTGAAGGGTTTATATTTTTGTTCTTATTTTGCAGCAGATTGGTAAGATATTGGACGGCACATGGAGTCTTAATTGGATGAGGATAAAGCTTTGATTTATTTCTCTTATATTCGGCTGGAAGAGTTAGATATACATATGGTTTTGTTTTATTTTTTTATTATTTAATTCAAATAGGTAGATAGAAGATAAATTGTTGTTATTTTATTTATTTTGATAGATAAGGATTAAGCTAGTATTGTTTTTAAATTCGGCTGGGATAATGAATGAATGATGGCTTTTATCTTTTCATTTATTTATTTATTTAGTTAAGATAGAAAGGGTGGCATTATTTTAATTGGTTTTGAATAGGTGATATAGGAATAAAATAGGAGTTTCAATAGGAATTGGATGGTTAGCCGATTGTTGGACTCTTGAGGTGTGCATGTTCACTTTGAAGCTTTTAAGGAAAGGGTGCCGAAATTGGGTTTTCTTTTTCCAGTGTGTGCGAATTTTATTAGGAGGGAATTCATCTTTTATTTCTTTCTTAACCTCTATTGCCGAATGCTCCTAAGTCTCGACAATCTCCCAAATTTCTTCCTTTAATTGGTGTTAGCCGAATGCACCTTTTCCTATTGTGGCCAACTTTGCCACCATTAGTTTATAAGGCCTAGCCGAATCTTCAAGTGGGTAGGTATATAAGTATTCGGGTTGTTTCTTTTTAATTGTGTGACGGAATCAAGTGTCTAGGCCTTGATCTAAGGTTGGCCGAATGCTCTATAAAGCCATAATATCGTGTTCTTTTGTGAATAGCCGAAGGAAGGAAGCACCAAAGGAGTTCTTCGGGATTTGAAAGCATCGAGGTAAGGAGGTTGATACCATTCGGCCAAGGGCCATTATTTTTGGAACTATGTTTTAGTTGATTTTAACATATGGATATAGGGTTTTCAATGACTACATAGCGAAGTGGTGACTCGGGATTTTCGGTAAGTAAGGTAAGTGATTCATGGTATTCGACCATAGGCCATATTTGGTAAATAAGTGATAACCGATTCTGACTGTGGCCATTTAGGAATTTCGACGAAGGTAATCAGAAGCTTCCGGGATTCGATTCGTTGGTAAGAATATTTTATGGTTAAATTTGGTATATTTAGATTACGATGTTATCTGTTAACCGGTGGGTTCTGATTAAAGATATCATTAAATGGACATGGATGCCAGTCAAGAGGGGAAAGGGAAAGTCCCTATCCCGAAGTTTAAGAAAAGCCGTCTCGTCTGGTTCGGGATTGGCCACCGGGGTGTGGGCGACAGAATGTAAAGCTATAGGCAGATAGCCGTAGTCTCGCTTAGCGATAGCGTCGAGGATCGAGAGTCTAGAACTCCAAGTAATAAGGTGTGTAGTTAGCCATTGTTTCCGGGATTTGCGTGATATTTGTATGTGTAATGTGTTTACTAACAAGCGCAGTGATAATCATGATATTGATACCCTTCAAGGGTATGACGAGGATCAGGTTAGTAACTAAGTTGTTGAAATATGATTATTGTTTTGTATGTGTGAATATGCCTATGATTACGAATAAAACATGTGCATGCATTATCATGACTGTATTTTATGTTGCATGTGCATGGGTGGGCTATGAAAGAAGGTATGGGTGTACTTCGAGTACGTGGTTGATGAGTAGCTGTGTGCCTCATCGTGGTTGATATCGGCTATGTGCCATATCGTGGTTGATGAGTGACTATGTGTCCCATCGTGGTTTTGGTGTTAGCTACGGCTACATCGTGGATTGGCGCTGACAGAGGTCGCGTTGTGGATTATTGTGCTTAATTGCACGTGGATGGCATTTGTTGCCATATTGGAGTAAAAAGGAGAGGGTGATTTAATAATCCCCTGGTGTGTGGTAAATTTGGATAAGGGGGTGTGTAGAGGATGGACCCTAGGCTGGGTTGGGCTTCATAATTGCATAACTTTGCATGTGAATATATGTGGAAATGGGCCAAGCCCAATATGTGACGTGGATTAATGTGAAATGGGCCAAGCCCAGTATGTGAAGTGGATTCAATGTGGTAATGGGCCAAGCCCAGTATGTGGAAACATGTGGTTAAATACATTTGTTATAAGAATGTGGTTAACATGTAAATAATGTTGCATTAATATCTGACATGTGGGTAATTATGTGGTTAACATGTGGGTGGAATTCATTGGTTAATTACACACTGCGAGTCTGTGTGACTCACCCAACTTTTAACCATCGCGGTGATTCGTGATTAATGGACCGGGTTGGAGTGGATACAAAGGTGGCCATGCGAATGCATTTTCATGCAGTAGATGTTTTACTTGTTTAGTTAATTAATAATGATTTTTATATTATCCGTATTTTCGGAATTTATTTGATGTAATAAGGGCCACTTTTGATTTAAAGTACTCTATTTATGGTTGTTGAAGTTTATGTTTACTTAGAAGTAGTTTTACAAATGATTTATATTATAATAACTTATAATAAAGTTTTAATTCGGATATTTTATATCAAGCTTATATTATTTAATAGATTTTAATTGGACATGGTTTCCAAAAGATCACAGATTCTAAAGTTTTATTTTAAGTCAAAACAAATTTTCAACCGTTTTTCCGTAGTGACATACCAGAACCGGTCAGGGCTTGTGGGCCGGGTTTGGGTGTTACAGTTAGTTTCGAGCTCCAGCATCAGTCTATATCAATTAAGCTTTTATATTCCAAGTGTATCAAATACTCAATTATAAACATACATTTCAATTAATTACAAGTATTTAAAAGTTTGATTCTAATTATACGAACTTACCCCGTATTGCTAGGATAAAAACTATCGGCTATTCGTCGATCTTCCTTTTTCCCCTATCTAAACTTGATCTCAGGTTTTCTTGATCTATATATTATCAAATTCAATACATCCAGCATTCAATCTTTTCAATTTAGTCCATAATTCATATTTTGGTAAATTTACACATTTACCTCTATACTTTCATATTATTTATAATTTAGTCCTTATCACATAAAATTGCAAATTCATGCAATTTAGTACAAACCCATGCTTAGCCGAAATTAATACCTATTACTAGCAGCCCATATTTTCAATTTATTCACACTTTTAACCACCACATTTTACAATTTCTCAATTTAATCCCTTTTTGACATTTTTGTCAAAAATCACCTTACAAAACTAGTTTAACTAACAACAATTAATCAAAATCCATCATCAACCATCCAATTACTCAAACATTCAACAATGGCAACATGAAAAATCTTTAACAAATTCAAAATCTAAGGTACGGGCTAGCTAGAATACAAAGCAACGATCAAAAAAACATAGAAATCATCAAAAACCGAGGTAAAACCGTACCTTAATCAAGCTAGGAGTGTGACGAAACCATGGAAGCTTCAAACCCTTATTTTCTTTTCTATTTTCGGTGGAACAAACTTAAGAAAGATGATGGCTAATTGTTTTTATCATTTTTAACCTTAATTATTATAATTACCAAATTAACCTTTAATAAAACTTTAATATAACATATAAACCATGGACGTAAATGCCCACTAACATTAATCATGGTCTAATATCAACATAAGGACTCTCACAATTTAATTTCATAGCTATTTAATACTTTTAACTATTAGAACTCAAATTTTACGCTTTACGCGATTTAGTCCTTTTTACCGAATTAAGCATTCAAACAGTAAATTTTCTTTACGAAGCTTTCATATAATAATTATATTATGCTATAAAATTTAATAAAATAATAAAATAAATATTTTTACTTCAGATTTGTGGTCCCGGAACCACTGTTCCGATTTGACTCAAAAATGGGCTGTTACGACTCTCCCCCCTTTGGGATTTTCGTCCCCGAAAATCTTAACAATAAATTGGTTAGGGTATTGTTTTCGCATAGCTTCCCCGAGTTCCCACGTAGCTTCCTTGATCCCGTGTTTATGCCAGAGAACCTTTACTAGAGCTATGCGCTTATTTCTCAATTCTTTGATTTCACGAGCTAAAATCCTTACTGGTTCTTCGCTATACGTTAAATCTGCCTGTTCTCAACATCTACCGGAGAAATCACATGTGACGGATCGAATCTTTATCGACGTAACATAGAAACAAGAAAAACATTATGAATCTTTTCAAGTTCTGATGGTAAATCTAGTCGATATGCTACCGGCCCTATTCTTTCAATGATCTTGTAAGGTCCGATAAATCGCGTACTTAAGTTCCCTTTACGGCCGAATCAAAGAACCTTTTTCCACGGTGACACCTTTAAAAACACTCGGTCCCCGAACTGAAATTCAATTTCTTTACGTTTTAAATCTGATTTATGTCGATCTGAAGCTGCTTTTAAACTGTTGCGAATCGTTTTCACTTTTTCTTCAGTTTCTCTGATCAATTCAACCCCGTGAATCATTTTCTCACTTAGTTCAATCCAATATAGCAGAGTTCGACATTTGCAACCATATAAAGCTTCGTATGGTGCCATCTTTATACTCTTCTGAAAATTGTTATTATAAGCGAATTCAATCAACGGCAAGTATTTTTCCCAATTGCCTTCAAACTCTAAAATACAACATCTCAACATGTCTTCAAGAATCTGAATAATTCTTTCGGTCTGACCGTCAGTCTGAGGATGAAAAGCTGTACTGAAATTCAACTTTGCACCTAAAGCTTCTTGCAGTTTCTTCCAGAATTGCAACGTAAATCTCGGATCTCTATCAGAAATAATAGATAATGGCACCCCATGTAATCGAACAATCTCAGAAATATATAATTCAGCTAATATGTCAAGTGAGTAATCTATACGTACTGGTATGAAATGAGCGGATTTTGTTAGTCGATCAACGATAACCCAGATAGCATCTTTCTTTTTCGGAGTTAGGGGCAATCCCGGCACAAAATCCATTGTAACTCTATCCCGCTTCCACTCGGGAATCATCACAGGTTGCAGTAAACCAGATGGTACTTGATGTTTAGCTTTGACTTGTTGAAAAATCAAACATTTAGAAACAAACTCTAAGATATCCCGTTTCATGCCTTGCCACCAATAAAACTGTTTCAAATCGTTATACATTTTGGTACTTCCCAGATGAACAAATAAGCAGTTATGGTGCGCTTCGTGCAAAATCTTCTGAATGAGTTCTGAATTTCTCGGTATGCAAATTCTATTCTGGAACCTTAAACAATCATCGGTCCCAATCTGAAACTCTGAATCAGGGGTGTTCTCACATTGAATCCATTTAACTTGCAATTCACGATCATCTTTCTGAGCTTCACAGATTTGTTCAAGAAATACCGGTTTAGTTTTTAATTTAGCTAAAATAGATCCATCATCACAAATCATCAACTGGGTGTTCATTGCTCGTAATGCAAACAAAGATTTCCGACTCAAGGCATCAGCAATAAAAATAGCTTTTCCCGGGTTATAATCAATCACAAAGTCATAATCTTTCAATAACTCGAGCCATCTTTGTTGCCGTTGATTCAAATCCTTCTGTGACATAAAATATTTTAAGCTTTTGTGATCCTTATAAATGGGCCTTTCTCACCGTATAAGTAGTGTCGCCAATTTTTTAGCGCAAATACAATTGCAGCCAACTCTAAGTCATGTGTCGGATAGTTCTTTTCATGTGGTTTCAATTGTTGATAAGCATAAGATATAACTTTTCCTTCTTGCATCAGAACACATCCCAGACCGTTTAATGATGCGTCGCTATAAATCACAAATTCCTTCCCCGATTCCGGTTGAACCAAAACTGGTGCTTCAGTTAACAATACTTTCAACTGTTCGAAACACTACTGACATTTTTCTGACCATTCGAACTTCACATCTTTTTGAAGTAGTCGTGTCATCGGTGTCGCAATCATCAAAAATCCTTTCACGAATCTTCAGTAATAACCCGCTAAACCCAGAAAACTACGAACTTCAGACACATTTCTCGAAGGTTTCCAATCAACAATAGCATAAATCTTATTCGGGTCAACTATAATACCGTCAGCTGAAACAATATGCCCCAGAAATCCAACCTCTCGAAGCCAAAACTCGCATTTGCTGAACTTTACGAATAATTGCTTGTCACGTAGAGTTTGTAACACAACTCTCAAGTGCTCGGTATGTTCAGATTCATCTCACGAATAGATCAGAATGTCATCAATGAATACAACAACAAATCTATCTGAATACGGTCTGAATATCCGGTTCATCAAGTCCATAAAAACTGCTGGAGCATTAGTTAATCTGAAAGGCATAACGAGGAATTCATAATGTCCATACCTTGTTCTGAATGTAGTTTTTGGCACATCCGATTCTTTAACTCGCAACTGATAATAACTCGATCTTAAATCAATCTTTGAAAATATTGTAGCCCCTTTCAACTGATCAAATAAATCATCAATCCGTGGTAGAGGGTATTTGTTCTTTATAGTCACTTTGTTCAGTTGTCTGTAATCGATACACATTCTCATCGTGCCATCTTTCTTTTTCACGAATAATATTGGTGCACCCCAGGGCGAATAACTCGGTCTTGCAAAACCTCTGTCTGTCAATTCTTGCAACTGAGCTTTCAATTCTTTTAATTCTGTTGGAGCCATTCTGTATGGAGCTATCGATATCGGTGTTGTTCCCGGTACTAATTCAATACCAAATTCAACCTCTCTGATCGGTGGCAACCCTGGTAAATCTTCTGGAAATACATCCAAAAATTCACAAACAACATGTACAGATTCAATCTTTGATTCAGACACCTTTGTATCCAATACGTATGCAAGATATGCATCATAGCCCCTTTTCATATATTCCTGAGCTAACATAGAAGATATCATAGTAGGTAATTCACTCGAATCATCAGGCTCAATCCAAAGAATTTCACTATTTTGACATTTCAATTCGATAGTCTTTCGTCTACAATTCACAGCTGCATCATGCGTAGTCAGCCAGTCCAAACCTAGAATCACATCAAAATCATCAAACAGTAGAAGCATCAAGTCAGCCTGAAAACAGTAACCCCGAGTCATCAAAGGACAATTCTTACAAATTTTATCAACTAACACAGATTTGCCTAAGGGGTTCGACACTTTAATTACAAACTCTGTAGACTCGACATGTAAACTCTTTTTAAATACTAAATTCATAAAAATATATGAATGGGTTGATCCCGGATCTATCAACGCAACTATATCAGTACTAAAAAGAGAAAAAGTACCGATAGTAACATCTGGCGATGATGCCTCTTCCCGTGCACGGATAGCATAAACTCGGGCAGGTGCTCGTGCCTCAGATCTCACAGCAGAATCTCTCATAGCACCTCGGTTACCACTCGTATTTCTAGTGTTTCGGGGTGGTCTCCCTCTAGTAGCTGTATTACTCACTTTCGCTGGTTGATCTCTTTCAGCTATAGACTTTTCTGGATAGTCCCGAAGATAATGATCAAGAGATCCGCATCTAAAAGAAGCTCCGCTCACTATTCTACATTCACCGTAATGTCGCTTGTTGTAATGCTTACATTCAGGTACAACATTTCTCACACTACCCGCACTGGCAACAGATGTCGTCTAAGGTTTAGAGCTAAAATTTCTTGCATCTCTTTCTCTGATTGAAATCCCCGCAGAAGCAGTAGAACGAGGATAATATTCTTTAGACTTCTTTGATGCTGACTGATGTGATTTGCCCACAAATCTTTTTCTAAAGTCTCTAGCCTCAGAATCGGCTTTTCTTTTCTCTTTGCTATGCTCTTCGGCTTTGCAGGCTCTGTCAAATAAAACAACAAACTCTTTCAACTCAAGAATCCCCACTAATAGTCTGATTTCTTCATTTAACCCATATTCGAATATTTTAAACATTATAGCCTCAGAAAAAACATATTCACGAGCATATTTGCTGAGTCATACAAACTCTCTTTCGTATTTCGTTACTGACATATGGCCCTGTTTTAATTCAAGAAATTCCTTTCTTTTCTGATCAATGAACCTTTGGCTGATGTATTTCTTTCTAAATTCAACTTGAAAGAATTCACAAGTAACTCTTTCTTGAGGAACTACAGATATCAAAGTATTCCACCACTGATACGCGGTGTCTCTCACCAATGATACAACACATTTTAAACATTCTTCAGGTGTGCATGACAGTTCGTCAAATACTCGAATCGTGTTCTCAACTCTCTCAGGATAATCGCTAACAGTAGCTCTGAAGTCTTCAGCCTCGTGTTTCTGTATCTTATCAATAGGTGGCTTATTCATTCGCAAAGGATCCATACCTTGAGAAACTAAAGGGATTGGTTGGGGAATAGGTAGGGGTGGAGGTTGTTGAACAGCCGGGTTCGTACGAATGTATTGTGTGAACCATTCGTTCATCATTTGGAAGAAGGCTTCTTTAGCCTCTCCTCCCTGGCTACCCGTTAAGGGTCTAGAGTCAGATGGCGTTGTCCCTTGCACGGGAGCAGGCGTATTACTCTCGACCTCATCAACTACGGCTCGATCAGGATCCATTTACTATATAAAACAAATTTAAAAACGTCAGGAGTCATCACACTATCACAGTTTATATATATGGTATGTATAGCTAGACTCACATACGCTACGTTAGTCCTAGAATCGACTAAACCGTAGCTCTGATACCAATAAATGTAACACCCCTAACCCGTGTCCGTCACCGGAGTAGGGTTACGAGGTATTACCAATCAATAAACTTAATTTAACATATATAACCCATACATTTATGCATTCATATTCAAATACCATACAACACAATCATATTGTCCCTTTATAAGGTCTACGAAGACTTAAACATGCTTTAGAAGTGGTTCGTGACTAAACTGATAACATATGAAAATTTTGGAAACTTAGAAAAATTTCAACATTTCAGAGGTCACACACCCGTGTGAACAGACCGTGTGCCTCACATGGCTCCAGACACGCCCATGTCTCAGACCGTGTGAAAATAGGGCATACATACTGACTTGTATCACACGGCCGAGGACACGCCCGTGTGCCAGGCCATGTGAAAACTGGAAAATATACTGACTTGGGTCACATGGCCAACCACACGCCCGTGTATGAGACCGTGTGGAGCATATTGACTACAATTTAATTCCAACACCAGGGGACACATGGCCGTGCAACATAACCGTGTGTCGCACACGCCTGAGACACATGCCTGTGTCTCTGCCTTTATGGACAAAAATAGGCCATTTGTTTAGCCATTTTGCCACCCTATTTTGACATGCATACACAAGCATAAATTACAACATTTCACAACTCAATTGACAGCCAAAACATAATATCTCATACACATATTAATCCCATTTCAACATCGAATTCAAATGCATAATAAATCACATACATTTTCCATTCATAAGCCTACCATATAACAAGACACATTTGCATATTTCCATTCCATCTACTACTTGTCAAACATACCAAAACATAGCATCAAGTTTAGACAAAACCCATGGTTTAACTTATCCACAATATGTACCAAAATCATAATCTCAAGTAACCATAACTATCACCTTTAAAACTAGCCTATACATGCCATATTTACATATATCCACAAGTTCAAAAGTACCAATCGACAGCAGGATAGTGTGATGTGTAACTCCGACTTGTCCGAAACGAGCGAGCTAACGAACCTCTATAAAACATAGAAAAGGAAACATAGTAAGATTTATAGCATAGTAAGCCCGTATAATTCATAATTAAACTTACCATTTATACATAATCAAGGCAATAATTAAGAAGTATTCAATTCAATTAACGAATGCCTAAAAACAAACATTAATCATAAGTTAGTCACCAAAATTCATGAAACCATCCATTAACTTAATGTAATTACTTATTACATTGTATCATATTAAACTCACATACATCATATACAACATTTATAACATTTTACTTTCAATCATATAAACAACAATTCATTCGTATAAACAGTACTTTACCATATCACGAAATTTATGCCCGTTGAACCTATTAGAATCTTGAGGGATACTCGGGTGATATACAGTACATATAAATCAGTAATCCGTCAATTCCTTATCATTACCGCTCTTTCGAGCTATGAACAATAAGCTCTTTCTGAGCTGATGGACAGTAAGCTCTATTGAGCAAAAATAGTAAGCTCTAACGAGCTGAAAACAATAAGCTCTTACGAGCTAATATATCGGTAAGCTCATACGAGCTGTGGTGAGTTCGCAACAAATGCAGGAGCTCAACAAAACAGTAACCCTAGTGACATGTCACTCGTATCCTACGAATTCATACGGTTCAAACGGGGCTCGGTAATAATCAGTCTATATCAATTATGCATTTATATTCCAATTGTATCAAATACTCAATTATAAACATACATTTCAATTAATTACAAGTATTTAAAAGTTTGATTCTAATTATATGAACTTACCTCGTATTGCTCGGATAAAAACTATCGGCTATTTGTTGATATTCCCTTTTCCCCAATCTAAACTTGATCTCAGCTTTTCTTGATCTATATATTATCAAATTCAATACATTCAGCATTCAATCTTTTCAATTTAGTCCATAATTCATATTTTGGCAAATTTACACATTTGCCCCTATACTTTCATATTATTTATAATTTAGTCATTATCACATAAAATTGAAAATTCATGAAATTTAGTACAAAACCATGCTTAGCTCAAATTAATACCTATTACTAGCAGCCCATATTTTCAATTTATTCACACTTTTAACTACCACATTTTACAATTTCTCAATTTAATCCCTTTTTGACATTTTTGTCAAAAATTACCTTGCAAAACTAGTTTAACTAACAATAATTAATCAAAATCCATCATCAACCATCCAATTACTCAAACATTCAACAATGTAAACATGACAAATCTTTAACAAATTCAAAATCTATGGTACGAGCTAGCTAGAATACGAAGCAACGATCACAAAAACATAGAAATCATCAAAAACCAAGCTAAAACCGTACCTTAATCAAGCTAAGAGTGTGCCGAAACCATGGAAGCTTCAAACCCTTATTTTCTTTTCTATTTTAAGTGGAACAAACTTAAGGAAGGTGATGGCTAATTGTTTTTATCATTTTTAACCTTAATTATTATAATTACCAGATTAACCTTTAATAAAACTTTAATATAACATATAAACCATGGACATAAATGTCCACTAACCTTAATCATGGTATAATATCAACATAAGGACTCTCACAATTTAATTTCATAGCTATTTAATACTTTTAACTATTAGAACTCAAATTTTACGCTTTACGCGATTTAGTCATTTTTACCGAATTAAGCATTCAAACAGTAAAATTTCTTTACGAAACTTTCATATAATAATTATATTATGCTTTAAAATTTAATAAAGTAATAAAATAAATATTTTTACTTCAGATTTTTGGTCCTGAAACCACTGTTTCGATTTGACTCAAAAACGGGCTGTTACATTAGCTGGGAAGGCATTTTACTGTTTCTTGGATGGATATTCAGGGTATAATCCAATTGCTATATCTCCCAATGGCAAAGAGAAGACAACTTTCATTTGTCCATATGATACTTTTGCATTTAGAAGGATGCCATTTGGGTTATGTAATGCCCTGTCAACATTTTAGCGTTGTATGATGGCAATATTCTCTGACATGGTGGAAAACTTTCATGAAGTCTTTATGGATGATTTCTCTATCTTTGGCAATAACTTTGAGGGCTGTTTGAAAAATCTAGAATTTGTTATTTGCCACCATGAAGAAACAAATCTTGTATTGAATTGGGAAAAATGACATTTCATGGTTCATGAAGGCATTGTTCTGGGCATAAAGTATCGCAACAAGGGATTGAATTTGTAACACCCCAGAATTTTGACCTAAAAGTATTGGGCTTGAGCAAGGGAACGGTTAGGAAACTGTGCATAAAAGTTTATGTGAGCTAGGAAATGACACAATTAAATGTCTGCTCAAGTGGTTAAGGGTCCTGAGAGGAGTTGGAAAAGTCCTAGGTTCAAACCTGGGTTTTAGCAAAAAAAATTGTTTTAAGTGGATAAAACCATGGATGCTTGGATGTAGGCCTTTTAAATTATTGTGTTAAAAAAATGACGCAAGGAAGCATGTGGTCTAGTGGTTGTGGCATCATTAAGGTTGCAAGGGAGCCTGGGTTCAAGTCTTGGCTCTTGCAATTTATTTTGGTTTTTCTTTTAAAGGAACCTGGACTTTGGCCTTTAGACCTTTTAATTAATTGAAGATAGAATGTGACACAAAAAGGGCTTGTGGCCTAGTGGCAAGTGGCGTGTTGGGTATCTATGAGGTCTGAGGTTCAAATCCTTGGTTAAGCATTGGAGAGTTTATTTTGCTGCTTGAGCTGGGAAGGTGGAATAGTTGGACTGAAACACTGCTGTTGAGGTGTTTGAATTGGTCATAGAGAGATTTTAGGAGCAAATTGTGGAGAGAATCAAGGAAATTCAAAGTTGGTGTGTTGTAGCCGAGCAAGGAGTCTTGAGCATGGAAATTTGGCTAGGAGGGGGTTTCTGAGTGTTTTCTCTGCTTTTGTTTGGTTTTGGGCACTTTTTGGGTGTGCCGGATTTCCTTGCTGAGGATTTTTCCTCATTTTGATCAGTTTTGTCACTGATTTTAGGACTCACAATTCCTGTTTTCCTCTTTTTCTCTCTGAGTGCCGAAATTGCAATACCACTCGTGCATCCTTTTTTTTTTATTCCTGCTGTTCTACTCTGGCTATTGACCATTTCCTTTCTTCCTCCTTTGCACCAACATCTGTCGAAACCTCTCTTCTTCTCTATTCTTTTTACAAGTTTCGGCCAACTCCCTTCTTGCCTATTGAATCTTTCGACCGAATCTACTACCCTAGTCTTGGGATTTCTTCTCTTCTTCGATTTGTGATCGAAAGCTCTCCCATCTTTGTTTCAATTCTGCAACGGCTCTGTTAATCAGTAAGTCTCTCGGTTCCTTTCAGTTCTCTCTTTTACTATTTAAGCCAAATGGTGCGATCCCTTATTACCAATTCTTCTCCTTTCTCCTATGTGTATGTTCTTTCGGGTTCTAGAACTTCCGATGGGTGAAGGGGGTGCTAGTAATAAAGCGATGGTAAATGTACCGGCTGAGTTTGAGCGCGTAGCCTCTACTCCCAAGTTTAAGCGGCGTAAGGTGTCGGTTGTTCAGGATTTTCTGCCAGGATGCGGAAGGGTGGCTGCACCGAGCTCTAGAACAAGTAAGCAAATCACAGTCGACCGATCTAGTCAAGGTTCTAGCGCTCGTGGATTTTTAGTACTCTACGTGTCGGTGTGTATCACATACCGCAGTAAATCATTCTTGTTATAAAGCCAAAAGAATGTGTACACACCCAGATCTGACTATAGCACGGCAAAAGCTGAAAAGCCAAAAATACGGCGATTGAGGCCACAGGGGCGTGCGAACGCTCGTGTGGTGAACTGAGCCCACAACCGAGGGCAGTAGACTGAAGAGGCCACTACGAGGTTTCGCGTGCACTTGGGCCGTTATGGGCCTCGTCAGGCCGAAATGGGCCGTGTGGGCCCAATGGGCTCGTGGGCCCTACACGGATAAAATTGACGAAAAGTAGCAGAAACTGAACTGGGCTATAACGTTCACATAGTCGTGACCGAATTTGGGCTAAATGGGCCATACGAGTGTGTGGGCCCACTTGGGCCGAATATTAGGCTTTAGGCCCAATTACAGCGTTTTGATCAAAGAATTGTGTGACAAGTTGAGCCCTCTGAATTACAAAAAGTGACAAACTGAGTTTAGTTGAAAAATGAACTAAGTAAATTAGGAGATATTTGCTATAGTCAAATTGGATATAGGAGTATGTAGGATTTTTTTTCTTAAGGCAATATTTTCTATACTGCCTTTACTAAATAAACTTATGAAGCTTGAAAAAACAATTTAGACATAGAAGATTGTTGAGAACTGAAGTACAAAATGCTATCTATATGGTTTGATAATACAAAAGTGGTTATGTGGCCATGGCAATTCTTCAAACATTCATGAAGACTTTGCTTGAGGGCAAGCAATAACTCAGGTTTAGGGGTGTGATAACTCTTGAAAAGAGTTATATTTAATGCCCTTAGACTTAGTTAATTTCCTGTACTGAAGTGGTTTTAGTTGCATTTTAGGATATTGCATTGATATTTTTAGAGAATTGCATTAAAGAGTTTAGATTGTGCTTAAGTGCTATTACATGTTTCTTTTAATTGCTTGTGGGAAGGACTTGATTCGTGGTTGACTGGTAGGTGAAGAGTGTAGGAAAAGGAGCAAAGGATTGAAGGTTTGCCGTGACAAATTTCGAGTAGTTTGCTAACGCATATGCTATAGAAATACTTGGAAGATGCTTAGTCAGCACTTAATGCGTTCCGTTCTCAGTCCCAGCTGTACTTGTACAATAAAAATCCACCTGAAAGAGAGAGAAATGATTATGGGCTAATGGACCTACCCTAAAAGGTCAAACCTATAAAAGCCAAAGAGGGAAGCCTAGTAAAAAGGTAGTTTTTATAGAAAAATGAGGAGAAACTCTTGACAGAAAAGGGGGGAAGGATCAAGAAGGAAAACAATTGAAGAAGGAGAAACTGCCTACATCACCTTTGGTAGCTGCAAGACATTGTGCTGCCGGTGTTGAGTGTTGAATTCTTATCACATTTTCTCCTTTAATTTTTATTCAATTTCCTTTAGAACTTAATTGTTAAAAAATGATGTTGGTTACTGCATTAAACTTGAACTTGATTTACCCAGCTATGATCTAAATCTCTTAGGCTTAGGATTACTTTGCTGAACCCTTTAATTTCTATTAATGTTCACAATTTAAGTTGGAATTATTTTGTTGTTTCATTCAATGATATTTCACGCTTTATACTGGCCATGTATTAACGAATATGTGGCAGGTTATTAAAGATAACTTAATGCCGATATCTTCATGCAACACCCCTAACCCGTATCCTTAATACAAATTCCTTCAATTCTAGGACACCAACAAATAATCAGATATCTTCATTTAATCCGTCCTCAAACCTCTTACACATGATGGCTTCAGAGGACACACATTTTCGAGTGTACTTGCTGAGCCATACAAATTCACGCTCATATTCAGTTACTTTCATTCTAACTTGTTTCAGTTCAAGGAATTCCTTTCTTTTCTGATCAATAAATCTTTGGCTAATGTACTTTTTCTGGAATTCTTCTTGGAAAAACTCCCATGTGATCCTTTCCCTTGGTACAACCGACACAAGGATGTTCCACCACGTATAAGCGAAATCCCTTAAGAGAGACACCACACATTTCATGCACTCTTTAGGTGTGCAAGAGAATTCATCAAATACCCTGATGGTATTTTCAAGCCAAAATTCTGCTCTTTCCAGGTCATCATCTTTACTAGCTCAAAATTCCTCGGCTCCTTGTTTCCAGATTCTATCAACTGGAGGCTTTTCTCTCCTTACCACTTCTACCACTTGGGGAGTTATAGGGGTAGGGTAAGGAATAGGTGGGGGTGGAGGGGGTTGCGCATTCGGGTTCGTGCGAACGAACTCCGTATACCATGCATTCATCATGTGGAGAAAGGCTTCCCCAGCCTCTTCTCCTCCTCTCTGACTTACAGTCGTTGGTCTATTCTCATTTTCATTCGACACCGTCCCTTTAGCGGGAGCCGGCGCGTTACTTTCTACATCATCCGCCATAGCTCTATCGAGATCCATTTACTATATGAAAACACAATTTAAATCGTCAGGAGTCGTCACATTATCTTAATGTAAATACTTATGTGTATGGAATGTATAGCTAGACTCATGCTTACGCTACGTTAGCCCGAGAACCGACTAAACCATAGCTCTGATACCACTAAATGTAACACCCCTTACCCGTGTCTAACGCTGGGACAGGATACGAGGCATTATCGGACTTAACTTGCTTAAACATACAACATCGGGCTATAAAATTTCATTTAAACCCTTAAAACTTCTCATTCATATTCATGACATCCTTATTATGGGCCTACGAGGCCCTAAACATACATACGGAAGGTTTCGAAATTAAACTGGAAACTTTTGTGCACTTAGAAATTTTTTGCCTAAACAGGGCTACACGCCCGTGTAGAATGGAACATGCCCGTGTGGGCAGGCTGTGTGGTCGCACACGCCCATGTTCCTAGCCCGTGTGGAATTTATTTTTTATTTTGAACCTACAGGGGTTTTCACACGGCCGGACACACGCCCGTGTCTGTGGCCCGTGTCCCTCAAACGGCCTAGACACGCCCGTGTCCTCACCCGTGTGTGAAAAACCTGGGTATTCTATTTATGACGTCATCAAGCTCTTAAGGGCACACGACCTAGGCACACGCCCGTGTGTTGGCCCGTGTGGCGAATCGAATTCTTGCAAATTTGATGTAGGGGACACACGGCCTATCAGCACACCCATGGGGCTGGCCGTGTGTCTACCCATGTGGACAATTAGAAGGCTATTTTCCAAGCCAATTGCCACCCTGAAACATAAACACACATATACCAAACACAAGCAACACATAACATGGCAATAATACACTATGAAGAATCCCTAATCATCGTTCATACAATTCACATTTTACTCCATCAATTGCATGAACTTTCACTTCATGAAACTCATCATCATTAAAAATATGAAACTTGACAAATATTGGCCAATTCTCAATGGCCATTTACAAAATGAGTGTATAACATTAGTAGCCAACACTTTGGCTTCCAAATATGACATAATACAAGATGACCAAGTTCCTATACATGCCATACCAAAAATAAATCAACTTTACTATACCAAAAGAATGATTGATAGTGTGATCCGAGCTCCGACATTCTACGATCCCCGAGCTAGCTTGGCGATACTACAAGAAAAAGGGAAAAGAAAGGGGTAAGCATATAGCTTAGTAAGTTTGCATGAATTAAAATAACAACATAAGTACTCATGGTAAAATCCATTCATCTCATAGAACAATAACAATACAAGTTATCAAGTACATTGACATACTTACTCATACTTACACTTACCCATCACATATCACATTACGGTTTCATAATCCGTATCATACTCATGGTACCTGTGTCACTTCATCACATAATTTAGCACTTATGCTATCTTGAACATAAACTTAAATCATTATCATCCTTAACTTAAATGTAAATCTTTGTCATCTTTGTATAGCTTAGATCTTTGTCATCTTTGCATACTTAACTCTTTTTCCCATTGAACTACTCGAAATATCGGAGGATACTCAATCTCATCATACATGTATCATGATGCCAATGCCATATCCCATATATGGTCTTACATGGGATCACCTCTTGATGCCGGTGCCATATCCCAGATATGGTCTTACACGGGATCACTTAACTCGATGCCGATGCCATGTCCCAGACATGGTCTTATACGAGATCATACATATATGTCGATGCCATGTCCCGGACTTAGTCTTATACGAGATCTTCCTTATTCAGTGCCGATGCCATGTCCCAGACATGGTCTTATACGGGACCTACATTCGGTGCCGATGCCATGTCCCAGACATGGTCTTATACGGGACCTACATTCGGTGTCGATGCCATGTCCCAGACATGGTCTTATACGGGACCTTCCTTATCTCATGTCGTGACTTAGGTATCCTCGCTATTCCGAATCTTTAACCGGGACTTCAACTTAATATATTCTCATCATTTTCTTATCGAGACTTCATTAGTCAATTTTTCATGAAATGATATTCATTATCATAAGATCAAGCGATTTAAAATATAAAAACATTGTGAAGCTTTAATTTCACACAAACTTACCTCGGTACTCAAAAGGTGTGTAGATGTTCGATTTAGTCCAACACTTTGTTCTTGCCTCGGTTTCGGTCCAGGCTTCGTATTTCTTGATCTATAATAAGAATTTCACTTTTTTAAACTCACATTGACTAAATTGACTCATGAATCATACTTTGGCAAAATTATGATTTTGCCCTTAAACTTTCACATAATTACACTTTTGCCCCTAGGCTCGTAAAATGATTTTTATTCAACTTTCTTGTATTTTAAGCCTAGCCGAATTATTTTCTTAACTACAACAGCCCCCAATTTCCACTATTTCACTCGTGTATGACCATTTTTTATAACTTTTACAATTTGGTCCTTTTATGCATTTTTCATGAAAATCACTTAAAAAAAGATGTTTATCACACATCAAACTTTCATATTCTTCCTTAAAACATAAAAATACATGCATGTCATACATGGGTAAATTTTTGAACATAAACCCTAGCTCAAAATATAGCTAGAAATAGCTAAATCAAGCTACGAAGATCTTAAAAATACGAAGAACATTAAAAACGGGGCTAGGAGACACTTACTATCAAGCTTGAAAGTTGAAGAAACCCTAGCTATGGAGTCCTAGTGATTTTTGGCCAAGCTTAGAGAAGATGGACATGAATTTTGACTTCTTTTTCCCTTTTAATTCTTTTATTAACCAAATGACGAAAATGCCCTTAAGGTATTTTCTTAAGATTTTTCCTTCCCATGTCTATTTTTGTCCATCTTGACATATAATGGTCTAATTGATAAATAAGGACCTCTAGTAATTTTTATAACTCTATTTCATACTAATTGATAAATAAGGACCTCTAGTAATTTTTATAATTCTATTTCATACTTAAATCTTCTAGAATCTCATATTTTCTAATCTTTGCAATTTAGTCCTAATGGACAAATTGATATCTAATAAATAAAATTTCCTCGTGAAATTTTCACACAATCATGTAACCACATCATAAGCCTCATAAAAATCATAAAACACATATTTCTACTTCGGATTTGTGGTCTCGCAACCACTATTTTGACTAGGCCCTAAATCGAGCTGTTACAGAAGACCCTAAGAGAAAATTAAGATAAGTGATACCGATAGGAGATCTTATCGGGAATCAATTTGATTGTCTCGGGTTAGTTTGATGAGGTTGAGAGATAAACCAAACTAATTTGTCAAAATTGATAAAGTTAAGGTTGAGAGGTAAAAGTGAACTAATTTAGAAGTAATAGTGATTTAAATCCATAATTTGAAGGTCAATAGACCTCATGGAAATCAACCAACCGCTGCATGTTATCGTATTTGTCCGAATTTGTTAGTTTCTTATTTTGTTTTATTTACAATTTAGTCCTTTGTTGTTTTTAGTTAATTAATTAGCATAATTAAACTTGTGAATGGCTTGTCAAAATATAGTTCTTAGTGAGTAGTTAGCTAGACTCATTTGATTGCATGTTTATAGTTTAGGAATTGCCTAATCACCGAATTCTTTAGGTTCAACCCATTGGAATACTCCGGCGTTTCGTTAGACACTATAAATATTACAACTGACACCATCCGCTTGAAGTTAAAACCACACCTTTAAAATTGTTTTATAAAATTATTTATTTTTACACACATGTGCGGTAATGGTCATAAGGTCGTTGCCCTAACTTATTATTTATTTTAACCACTTTCAAGACAAGCATTATACACATTTATATTTACATAACTAAACTCATATTCATTACCATTACATCAACTACTTAAACATATTAGTATAGGAAAAGTAAGATTATCCAAGGGTACTTACCTTTGGATGCTCTTAACAACAAGCTTGAATCCATGCTCAACTAAGTTTGAAAGCTCCATTTCTAATAAATTCCCCATTTAGCATATACAAGCATATAAGCCCAAAATTATCATATAGCTTTTTAAACTTTCTCAAGGTAACTAAATTCAAATATCAAGATAAGAGATTTAAAAAAACACCATTCTTACCTTTATAAAGCTTTCTCTCTAGCTTCATTTTCTCCATCAAAAATCCATTAAACCCTAAGTTGATAATGATAAGATTGATGGTGGAAATGAGTTTATAAGGTTGTTTTTCTAAGAGATTTGAACAAAATCTCAAAGTTTGATTGTTGGGTCTTTAGGAAAGTTGAAGAGGAAAGAAAGGAAATGAAGTAAAAAGAGGAGGGAAGACAAGGGAGAGGGGGATAACAACAAAAAGGGGAAAAGAAGTTGATGGGGGCTGGCTTCATCCTTTCTTTCTCTTTTAAAATTACACAAGTAGGTTTAAATCCCACATACAAAGGCTTTAAGCCCAAAGTTCAATAGTAGTAGCCCAAATCCTTAAGTCATGATCCAGTTAAATTCCATATATCAAATTTACTATCCAACTAATATTTCCATCTTAAAATTCTTAATAAAAGACCAAAATACTCTTTTATGACAAAATTACAAATTTACCCCTTTTATCTCAAAGCATAATTTTTCCCAAAATTAAGCACTTAGTCCAATCCAAGCTCATAATTCATACTAAATATTTGATGCAACTCTCTTGGTGTTTAAATTTTAACTTTACCTTTATCTTGGTAAAAATGGAAAAAGAATATAATTTAGTCTATGAACTTTTGAATTTCTTTCAATTTAGTCCCCAAAGTGATTTTCATCATGCCAAGGCATATTTCAACTTATACTTATGGCAATTCATCACTAGTAACTAACTTTTCCCATTTTGGTCAAATTTGCATTTTAGTCCTTAAACGTTTCAAAATTTGTAATTTGGTCCTTTCATCACATTTTCACTTCTGAAATTCTTTTCACCAATTCCCATATCCAAAGTTATTTTATTTTCATGAGAGTTCATTTATGAAACAAAATTTCCAATTTTATCAATAATTCATTATATATGGTACTAGAATAGTGTCATGTGTCAAACCTGAAATTTAGAATGCTACAACTCTCCCCCTTAAGAAAATTTCATCCTTGCAATTTCGTCTAGAAGGTCACCAAGTAATACATACATACACTCTCTTGATGTACTATTTCTTTTTCCGAAATTCCTTATTACTCACTTAAGGTGAAACACTCCAAACCCGGCCCACGAGCCTTGACCGGATCTGGTATGTTCCTTGAGTAAAACGGTTAAAAACTTGTTTGTTTCTTTGGAAAACTTTGGGTGATTTAGGAGAAAAATTTGGATTGGGTTCAAATTGAAAACATCGTTATTCTCGAAGATTAGGCTTTATTAAGACTTTATTGTTATATTTCAAAACCATAAGTTAAAGGAAAAAGTCAAGTTTTTAGAGTTTACTATTTAAATTGAAAATCATTTGTGTTAGGTGTTAAAACATTTAAAGATTTATTTTTAAGAAAAGTTGCTTAAACTTTAAATTGATAAAAATTGTATCATAATAAAATAAATAAAAATGCATGCATAATCAGTTTATAGCTATGGCCTTATTACATTAAAACAAAACCCGAATAAATCCAAAATACTTAGAAATAAAAAGTCCAAAATTAAAATAAAGTCCGAGTTGAACATGGCCACCACTAAGCTCCCGCCGTCCCGGTCCAGTTCTTGAGTGTCACCTGAAAAATATCCCACAACGGGTGAGTCAAACAGACTCAAAGTGTGTATAACCAACACTAAGCCCCAACGATTCGGCATATCATATCATATCATATGTATGTATAACAGTAGAAATAATGATGCAAACCCAACCCATACCTAGATAACCATCCGCTACACATCACCCGTACCAACCATCACACCGTGGGGACTACTAAGTCGACCCTCCATCCGCTACACATCATCGAAGCGATCAGTAGACGACTTGCTCATCGCCTCTTATAAATTTTGTGGCATAGCCACTAGACATTATTTTGTGACATAAGTCACCACATTCAGATTTCGTGACATGAGTCACCACATTCAGATTTCGTGACATGAGTCACCACATTCAGATATTGTGGTATAAACCACCAGATCACTTCCCCTTTCCATATAACCCATATGCCCCATGTCACATAGAATATGCAATATCATGCCTTATGCCTTATTCCACATTCTTATCGATATTCACATATGTACCATATTCAAATGTTCATATCATAATATTATTCATATCATTTATTAACATAATGTTAAGGTTACTTACCTGAGTACTTTGTACCATCACATGGTAGCTTTGCCCACTTTTCACATTATTATAAACACATATATTAAATTGATGCCATAAATCTATTAAGAGTTAGTGTGGGGTACACACCTGGTTTACTTAATGCTTTCACCGAAATCCGAAAATCCCGATCTAATGCTTTAGATCTCTAGTTCCTATATTCGCCACCTTAAGCATGTTAGCAAACAGCCATTCGGCCAAATAACCAAATCCCAGGATTAACGCAACCAACTTCTTACCTTGTTGCCGATTTGGTTACTACACAAATTCAAGACCTCCCTAGATTCGGCTACACTAGAAATCCCGAAAGATCCTTCCAAGTTTCAGCAAACAAGAATATTAATGGGATTAGTCCTTAACTTTCGACTAAAAGAAAAGATTGAAGATCGAATGACAATTGATCTTACCCTTAATATTGGGATCGATCGTATTCTGCTGGCACCACTTTAAGAGATTCGGCTATAGCTAGATGTTGATCAACAATTTTCGGCTCCTAAAGGATAGGGAGCATTCGACTATGGTCACCCACATATGAGATTCGGCTTCAACAAGGAACACAAGAGGAAGGGTATGAATCTTTTTAGGGGTTACTGCAACGGTGGATTAGGAAAAGAAGATTTCGCTAGACTAAAAGAAAAGAAGAGAACGATGATGGTTTTGGAGAGAAAAAGAAAATGAAAGAGAGGCTACAATGCCTTAATGAAATTCGGCTATTCCCTTACTAAACTTGGCCGAAAATCACCTTAAAGGAGTCCCTAGGCCGCCAACTCCTTCCTCTACCTCATCCCTTCCTTTACTCCTATTTTCCCTCCTCCTTGCACATTCAAAATAATTTAAAATAAATCCTCATTTATCTTCTACTTAGCCGAAATTTCAAAAGGATTAAACCACATCTTAAACTCATCCCTTAGTGCCCCATTGCCGTCCACCTCTCTTGCTCCTTCTTTGCAAAATAAAACTCTTTTATTTGCTTCCCTTGTGGCTCGAACTCAAGCCCTTCTCCACTGCTTGAGGCGTCACTTACCAATGCCTTAAGTGACGCCTCCTTGCCACTTTAACAAGCTGATTCTTATGTCCAATTTCCCTTACAATTTCTCTTAAGGCCTCTCAGGCCTTAGCTCCCCTTTAAAACTTAAAATCAAATAATTTCTAAGGCTTTTTCCTACACTCTGAAGTTCCCAAAATTCATAAAACACATTCAACACACACACAGGCATGCTTCCACATATATTTAAGTAAAAATGCACAAGCCCTAAATCCTGGATATTACAGTTCTACCCCCCTTAAAATAATTTCGTCCTCGAAATTACCTGGCTAAAATAGGTGAGGGTATTGCTGTCGCATTGCTTCTTTCGGCTCCCAAGAAGCTTCTTCCGATCCATGATTACGCCATAACACTTTGACTAAAGGAACTGATTTCCTTCGTAATACCTTCACATCTCGTTCCAAGATCTGGATCGGCTCCTCCTCGTAGGACAAATCTGGCCTTAGCTCCACCTCCTCAACCGGCACTACATGAGATGGATCCGATCGATAACGATGTAGCATAGAAACGTGGAATACATCGTGCATCTGCTGCAATTCCGAAGGCAACTCTAACTGGTATGCCATTGGACCAACTCGCTTCAATACCCGATAAGGTCCTATAAACCTTGGACTTAATTTCCCTTTGCGACCAAATCTCATCACCGTCTTCCAAGGTGAAACCTTAAGAAACACTCGATCTCCCACAGCAAATTATATTTCCTTTCGCTTAAGATCCGCATACGACTTCTGCCTGTCAGATGCCTCCTTTAATCGTGCCCGAATTAACTTAACCTTTTCTTTGGATTCTCGCCACAATCTCGGACCCAAAACTTGACGTTCTCCTAATTCTGCATCCAACACGTAGGAGTGCGACACTTCCGCCCATACAGTAGCTTCATACGGTGCCATCCGAATCTCGGCTTGATAGTCATTTATTATATGCAAATTCCGCTAAAGGCAAATATTCTTCCCAACTTCTTCTCAAGTCTATCACACACACCTCAACATATCTTCCAACACTTGGATCACTCGCCGCATTGATCGTCGGATTGTGGATGAAATGCCGTAGTGAAATCCAATCTGGTGCCCAAAGCTTGATGTAGTGCTTTCCAAAACTGAGACGTAAACCTTGGATCCCTATCTGAAATAATCGACATTGGCACTCCATGCAACCTCACAATTTCTGCCACATATAACTTCGCCAACTTCTATAAAGAATAGTCAACCTGTACCAGTAAGAATTGCGCGGACTTTGTCAATCGATCCACTATCACCCATACCGAGTCCTTCTTAGTAGGCGTAAGGGGAAGCCCACTAACGAAGTCCATGGTGATTCTCTCCCACTTCCACTGCGGAATCTTTATCGGCTGAAGCAATCCTCGACGAACTTGGTGTTCACCTTGACTTGTTTGACACGTCAAGCATTTCCTACAAATTCGGTAACTTCCCTCTTAAGACCAGGCCACCAAAATCTGTTCCCTTAAGTCTCTATACATATTACTACCTCCAGGATGCATAGCATAAGGGCTACTATGCGATTCCTGAAGAATTCTCTGCCTTAACTTCTTATTCTTAGGCATACAGACCTTGCCATTGCAACACAATACTCCATCGCTGCTAACTCCATAACCCTCTAACTCCCCCCTCTGCACCTGCCGCAACTTAGCACTTAGATCATCATCTACCACCGTCCTTCTTTCACCTCATTCAACCATGACGGCTTAACTTGCAATTCAGCCAGCAAACTTCCGTCGTCATACAAGCTCAGATGTGCAAACATCGCCCTCAGATCCGACACTACTTTTCGACTTAGGGCATCTGCCACTACATTCGCCTTGCCCGGATGATATTCTATAGAACAATCGTAGTCTTTCAATAACTCTACCCACCTTCGCTGTCTCAGGTTCAGCTCTTTCTGAGTCAGCAGATACTTAAGGCTCTTGTGGTCTGTGTAGATCACTGACTTTTCTCCATATAAATAGTGCCTCCATACCTTAAGGGCAAAGACCACTGCCGCCAATTCCAGGTCATGCGTCGGATAGTTAACCTCATGTGGCCTTAATTGTCGAGATGCATAAGCGACTACCTTCCCGTCTTGCATCAAAACACATCCTAATCCTGTATGAGAAGCGTCACAATACACCACGAAATCTTTCCCTGCCTCAGGCTGAATCAAGACTGGAGCTTCAGTCAAGACCCTCTTAAGCTTCTCAAAGCTCTCATGTTGCCTATCTGTCCATACGAAGGGTACCTCCTTTCTCAATAGCTTCGTCAAAGGTGCGGCTATTGATGAGAACCCTTCCACGAACCTTCTGTAGTAGCCTGCCAATCCCAAGAAATCTGCGAACCTCTCGCCACCGACTTAGGTGGTTTCCAATCCAAAGATCGCCGATCTTCCTAGGATCCACCCTTATTCCTTCTGCGGACACTACATGCCCTAAGAATGCAACCTCCTTCACCAAAATTCACACTTGCTGAATTTGGCATAGTGCTTCTTCTCCTTAACACTTGCAACACTATCCCGGAGATGCTCGTCATGTTCTTCCTCCGACTTAGAATACACTAGGATGTCGTCTATGAACACAACGACGAATCGATCCAAGTAGGGTTGAAAAACCTGGTTCATCATATCCATGAACGCGGCTAGGGCATTCATCAATCCAAACGGCATTACTACGAACTCATAATGCCCGTATCTTGTCCGAAAAGCCATCTTATGGATATCCACCTCCTTCACCTTAAGTCGATGATACCTGCATCGTAGATCTATCTTCGAGAACACCGCGGCCCCCTTAAGCTGATCGAAAAAGTCGTCTATCCTTGGCAACGGTACTTGTTCTTGATGGTCACTTATTCAACTGACGGTAATCTATGCACATACGCATAGTCCCGTCCTTCTTCTTCACAAATAGGACCGGTGCTCCCCATGGAGACACACTAGGTCGGATGAACCCACGATCAAGCAACTCCTGAATTTGAGCTTTGAGCTCCACCAACTCCTTTGGTGCCATTCTATACGGAGCGATAGATCTTGTGGCGCCGCCCGAGCAATAAGTCAATTCCAAACTCCACCTCCCTATCAGGGGGTATTCCAGGTAACTCCTCCGGGAAAACATCCACAAATTCCCTTACGGTTCTAACTCCACTAACTCCTTCTTCTTTTGCATCCAACGCACTAACGAAAGCCAAGAATGCCTTGCACCCTTTCCGAACCATCTTATCGACCTTTAATGCGAAACTATGTTAGACAAGTAGTTTCTTCTTTCTCCTATCATAATTACCTCCTCATCCTCCGGGGTCCTTAACTCCATTCGCTTAGCTGCACAATCCAATATAGCCCGGTGTTCTACTAGCCAGTCCATGCCAAGTATGAGGTCAAACTCTCCGAAGGGTAATTCCATTAAGTCGGCGAGAATATCACTCCTGAATCTCTAGAGGTACACTCAAAATATCTTATTGACCACTACAGCTTGACCTAACGGGCTTACTACGATCATCTCCCTATTAGACAGTTCAGAAGCTATGCCCAGAGTTTCAACTACTCTACATGCAACATACGAGTGGGTCGAGCCAATATCAATTAAAGCAAAGTAAGGCTTATCAGCTATAAGGAACATACCGGTTATGACGTCCGGTGCGTCTCCATCCTCCTCCGTGAATCGCATACACGGACACTACTGTCTTGCCTCTGCTTTACCAACACCTCTGCCTGGTGTTCCCCGTCCTCTTCCAGCACCATTTCCTCTGCCATTCGAACCACGACCCCGTGGTGGCTGCGGTCCACCTCTTCCAGCATGATTAAAACCCTGACATGCTGGTCGGCTCCCGTCTATTCTTATAGGACAGTCCTTAATCATGTGTTCCTTGGACCCACACTTAAAACATCCCCCTGTCTTCTTCCAACACTCCCCCAAGTGCATCTTTCCACACTGAGTACAAGTACGGTACTGTCCTCCTGTAGCAACCTCACACCTCGCGCCCATCAACTCTCTCGTCTCTTTTGAGCATTCCCGATGACCCCGATGATCCAAAACCTCTCTCTCCTTTGCTGTTCCTATCCGTATTCTCGCCTTACATATTCCTTAACCCCTTCGCTACCTTAGCCTTTTCCACCAACATCGCAAACTCCCGCTCCTGTGTGTGGAGCTATCAACAACCTTAGGTCATCCTCGGTCCGTCCTCAAACCGGACACATCGCTCATGCTCCGTAGCCACGATACCTCGAGCATACTGGCTCAACCTTAAGAATTCACCTCGTACTCGCTATGGACTTGTTCCTTGAACCACCCAGAAAATGCCTTCCTCTCGAGCATCGGTATAACTAGTTCCAACATACTTCTTCTCGATATGCCGCCTTAACATACTCCCAAGTGAGATCCTCGGTACTGTAGCACCATCCCAAACGTGAGCCACCAGCGATATGCCTCATCGCGAAGTAGCGACACCATTCTTTTTCGGCTTCTCTTGGCCGATCGGATCCAACGCATCCATAATTCGCTCTGTCGCTTCCAACCAATACTCAGTCGTACTAGGTGCCACACCAGATACGCCACGGAATACTTCAGCTCCATTGGCTCGGAGTCGCTCGGTTACAGATTTCCGAGCTCTCCCACCTCCACCTGCTTCAGCCACCCTCTCAAGAACCCGCAGAGATCGCTGCGTCATCGCATCATCCCCGTCGATCGATCGATGCTCAACGCCAACAGCTGGTGGTGGCGGTGGTACCTAATTCTCGGACCCTTGACCAGACCTAACGGGTTCCGATACGGCCATTCTGCCTCTACCACGTCCTCGCACATTACGACCACGTCCCCTAGAACTCATGTCTACGATTGCGATTTAATCTGTTTTAGAGAGTTTTATGCATTAGTCTTTGTTCCACTAATTATCCACGAACAAGTTTTATGTAAGGAAGTTTAGTAGTAGTTCTTTCGATCATTTCAGAGTTTTGTTTCAAGTCTTCTATCCTAGTTCAGAGAAAGATGCACCTTCATTCAGTAGTATCTATTACACACATTCATCACTTGTACATTTTTGTCCGTTTTAATCCCAGGGGTATTTTCGTAATTTATCCTATAAGGGTATTTTAGTAATTTTCCAAATCAGGGTATCTTGATATTTCGAAAAATAGGGAGTTTTGTTTTGTAAAGTCAGAATATCTTAATAAAAGTCGAGGGTAATATGGAAGTTTTTAAACCAAGGGTATTTTAGTAATTTTTTTTATAAAACAGTACGGCTAGTCCCTTTCGAGTTTTAATTAATGGGTTTAGCCCGTGAATAGGTCCTCTTGGTTAGGGTGAACCGTTACTACGCACCAGGTAGGATTCGAGTGAAGAGGATGTGAGTCACTAGGACTGCTTAAATACCAGGCTCTCCCTGAATCCAATCCTAGACATGCGCACAATGGTTGCCACACCCTAACTCGGCGACTTACTCATAGGTTTGTTTAATTAGGCTTTAAAGTTTTATGTAATTCTGGGTTGGAGTAAGCTAATCCTAGGGTTCAATAACTCCTAATGTACTAATCTACGTTCCCGTTATACCCACATACAAATCATACCATAAATCATACAACAGTTAGGGGTACTTACCTGGTGGACTTCGGGTTGGAGACTTAGGTGCCATGCCAGAAAAACCTGCTTATTTCACAAAATTTTCACAAAACTTATTTGGGCTCTATTTTGAAAATGTTATGGTCTTTAAACCCAAGGCCGAGAGTTTAAAATTGGGCTCTGATACCAAACTGAAACACCCCAAACCCGGCCCACGAGCCTTGACCGGATCTGGTATGTTCCTTGAGTAAAACGGTTAAAAACTTGTTTGTTTCTTTGGAAAACTTTGGGTGATTTAGGAGAAAAATTTGGATTGGGTTCAAATTGAAAACATCATTATTCTCGAAGATTAGGCTTTATTAAGACTTTATTGTTATATTTCAAAACCATAAGTTAAAGGAAAAAGTCAAGTTTTTAGAGTTTACTATTTAAATTGAAAATCATTTGTGTTAAGTGTTAAAACATTTAAAGATTTATTTTTAAGAAAAGTTGCTTAAACTTTAAATTGATAAAAATTGTATCATAATAAAATAAATAAAAATGCATGCATAATCAGTTTATAGCTATGACCTTATTACATTAAAACAAAACCCGAATAAATCCAAAATACTTAGAAATAAAAAGTCCAAAATTAAAATAAAGTCTGAGTTGAACATGGCCACCACTAAGCTCCTGCCGTCCCGGTCCGTTCTTGAGTGTCACCAAAAATATCCCACAGGGGTGAGTCAAACAGACTCGGTGTGTATAACCAACACTAAGCCCCAACGATTCAGGCATATCATATCATATCATACGTATGTATAACAGGTAGAAATAATGATGCAAACCCGAACCCATACCTAGATAACCATCCGCTACACATCACCCGTACCAACCATCACACCGTGGGGACTACTAAGTCGACCCTCCATCCGCTACACATCATCGAAGCGATCCACTGCGGGCGACTTGCTCATCGCCCTTATAAATTTTGTGGCATAGCCACGGACATTATTTTGTGACATAAGTCACCACATTCGATTTCGTGACATGAGTCACCACATTCGATTTCGTGACATGAGTCACCACATTCGATATTGTGGTATAAACCACGGATCACTTCCCTTTCCATATAACCCATATGCCCCGTGTCACCACAGATATGCAATATCATGCCTTATGCCTTATTCCACATTCTTATCGATATTCACATATGTACCATATTCCAAATATTCATATCATAATATTATTCATATCATTTATTAACATAATGTTAAGGTTACTTACAGAGTACTTTGTACCATCACATGGTACCTTTGCCCACTTTTCACATTATTATAAACACATATATTAAATTGATGCCATAAATCTATTAAGAGTTAGTGTGGGGTACACACTGGTTTACTTAATGCTTTCACCGAAATCCCAAAAATCCCGATCTAATGCTTTAGATCTCTAGTTCCTATATTCGCCACCTTAAGCATGTTAGCAACAAGCCATTCGGCCAAATAACCAAATCCCGAAGGATTAACGCAACCAACTTCTTACCTTGTTGCCGATTTGGTTACTACACAAATCCAAGACCTCCCTAGAGTCACTACACTATAAATCCCAAAGATCCTTCCAAGTTTCAGCAAACAAGAATATTAATGGGATTAGTCATTAACTTTCGACTAAAAGAAAAATATTGAAGATCGAATGACAATTGATCTTACCCTTAATATTGGGATCGACTGTATTCCTGCCTGGCACCACTTTAAGAGATTCGGCTATAGCTAGATGTTGATCAACAATTTTCGACTCCTAAAGGATAGGGGAGCATTTGACTATGGTCACCCACATATGAGATTCGGCTTCAACAAGGAACACAAGAGGAAGGGTATGAATCTTTTTAGGGGTTACGGCAATGGTGGATTAGGGAAAAGAAGATTTCGGCTAGACTAAAAGAAAAAGAAGAGAACGATGATGGTTTTGGAGAGAAAAAAAACGAAAGAGAGGCTACAATGCCTTAATGAAATTCGGCTATTCCCTTACTAAACTTGGCCGAAAATCACCTTAAAGGAGTCCCTAGGCCGCCAACTCCTTCCCCCTATCTCATCCCTTCCTTTACTCCTATTTTTCCTCCTCCTTGCACATTCAAAATAATTTAAAATAAATCCTCATTTATCTTCTACTTAGCCGAAATTTCAAAAGGATTAAACCACATCTTAAACTCATCCCTTAGTGCCCCATTGTCGTCCACCTCTCTTGCTCCTTGCTGCAAAATAAAACTCTTTTATTTGCTTCCCTTGTGGCTCGAACTCAAGCCCTTCTCCACTGCTTGAGGCGTCACTTACCAATGCCTTAAGTGGCGCCTCCTTGCCACTTTAACAAGCTGATTCTTATGTCCAATTTCCCTTACAATTTCTCTTAAGGCCTCTCAGGCTTAACTCCCCTTTAAAACTTAAAATCAAATAATTTCTAAGGCTTTTTCCTACACTCTGAAGTTCCCAAAATTCATAAAACACATTCAACACACACACAGGCATGCTTCCACATATATTTAAGTAAAAATGCACAAGCCCTAAATCCCGGATATTACATAAGGCATCAATTTTGAATCCTTTTTGTTTCACTTGCCATTACATACAATTTTAATCCCAATAGTGATCAGATCATATTGATCATTGCCCCACCTGAATGAATAGAATAGGTAAGGGCTTACCATAAATCTAGAGCATAAATGAGTGAGTTTTTCGTTTCATATCACAAGTTCCAAGTTCCCATCCATACAATATGATCATCAAATTTCAAACTCAATTTCTTTCTTACATAACCTTAAACTCATGATACATTATCTCTTCAGAGAATTCCAACATCCTATGCTTTCATACATATTTGTTGTACTTAACAAATCCCAAGTCTCTAGAATGAATTAAATCTATTTGAAATATTATCTCCTGGTCAAAATATCATATAACTATAATTTTTGGTTTCGTAAATATGTAAGCGAACTTCCCACTTTATCGTTGTAGTATCACATCACATATCAAATGCATATCATGACCATAACTTTTTCATCAAGTTTAAATAACCCACCTAATTCACATACTATAGTTTCACTGAAATATCGTGACTACTTAGGAATTTTACAGTCTTACCTTTCTTAGTTACCAAAGTATTCATCACACATCTTTTAGAATAATCATTTCACTTTTTTTTCACTATGATATTGGAATATAGAAACCTTACTGGTGTCATACAATAAACACACATGTACACAACCATGTTACTCTCGTTATCACATATACGTATGACCTTAGCTAAGGGTCCTCTTATCTTGAAATAAATCTCTATTCATGTATTTGCATTACATAATCTTATAAGGTTCCTATTTACTCTTGTCCTCGAATGCCTTCCATCATAAATTTACAAACTTTCTACAATATTAGCCTTTCAAACCTATATAATTATTCATTGGAATCTCTCTCATTAGATTCAACTTCGTAATTCCATCACACAAATATCTCATTTCAATGCTAAGGTGTCCAAAACAATGTTGTGACATCATTCAATGTCATATACTCACTTAACTGTCCTCTTAAGCACATAATTCATCTTAATTCAAAGTCCATAATCATTACAAAGAATCCATTAGCTGGTGTCAAAAAATGAGATTTGGGAGCTAAATTTCATAAAAAAAAGTTAAGTGGATTATTAAACATGAAGATATCATGCATTATGAAATTATAGTATTGATTTATTAAGTGATTACATCGGGAAAGTTGTTAATAATAGTATAGGGACTAAATTGTATAGTGACCAAAAGAAGTAAAAATTGATTTGAAATTTGGCAAGGCCTTAAATGGCAATTGAACTAAGGATTTAATAGCAATTAAACCATTATTAGGTTTGGTTTAGTGGATAGGTCGTAACCATTCTTTCCCGCCAAATTATGTTTTGTATAATAAAGTAAATGAAGGAAAAATATTTTGAAGTTTTTATCATTTGTGCCGTGTGCTTTTCATGACAAGTAAGTTAATTTTTCTTCCAATTTGTACTAGATTATTAGCTTATTAAGGTAGATGATCATGACACATTTGTAGAAAGTTTCAATTGATAAAGATTGATTAGTATACCATTGTTAAATTCATGATGAAAGGGAACCAAAGACTTGATCAAATGATCAAAATTTGAATAAAGTTTGTGAACTGCGTAAATACATATACAGACTTAATCAAGCATCTCTCTCATGGAATCAAAGACTTGATCAAGTGATCAAAACTTTTGGATTTGAGAAAAATGTAGATGAACATTGTGTTTATAAATGCATTGGGGATGGAAAGGTGGTCTTTCTTGTTCTATATGCCGATGACATTCTACTCATTGGAAATGATGTAGGGACAATGTCATTAGTTAAATTAAGGTTAACCCAATAGTTTAGCATGAAGGATGTAACACCCCTAACCCGTATCTGTCGTCGGAATAGGGTTAAGAGGCGTTACCAGACGAATGGAGACTTTTACTGACATTTCATAATATAACTCAACCAATGCAATCAAAGTGTCCCTTAAATAGGTCAACGAGACCTTGAGCATGCTTTAGAATAGGGTTGGGACTAAACCGAACACATACAGAAATTCTCAAAAATTAATCTTTTTTTCAAAGTTACAGAGGTCACACGCCCGTGTGGGCAGGTCGTGTGCCTCCCACGGCCTCAGACACGCCCATGTGTCTAAGCCGTGTCAAAACAGGGCATACATACTGACTTGTCCACACGGTATGGACACGCCCGTGTGCCTCACCCGTGGTCGATCCTGACTTCACCACACGGCCAGTCACATGCCCGTGTGTCCAGCCCGTGGTCAATCCTGACTTGTTTTGAATTTCAACCACGAGGGACACGGTCGAGCCACACGCCCGTGTGCTCAACCGTGTGGGCAATTATAGGCCATTTTCAAGGCCAAATTGCCGCCCACACAAGGGTCATCCCTGCAAGTTCAAATAATCAATATCCCATACACAATTAGCAACCAAAATCATGTCAAATGTTCAACCTATCATTCCATTAAATCACATTTCTAAATATGCCAACTTGTATGCCAAATAGCACATCTAAATCACATGTAAAACCAAGCATAATTCAACCACAATTTCACCAATTCACTAAGGCATCAATTCATCAATAAGCTTACCATTCATAAGATCATTTCATTGTCATCAAGCCATACCAAAACATGCATCATATACCATAATCACTTATGCATATTACCAACATTTATCTAGCCACATCACATGGCTAATTACACATCTCAAACATGTTCCAAACATCTAGCCTATACATGCCATACTTAGTATATACATTTCCATAAGGTACCAAAATGAGTTTGGGTACTGTGATGATGATCCTTTATGGTCCCGAGCCTTCAATAGCTTTGACGATCTGTAAATAGAGTAAACACACACACAAAGTAAGCTTTCAAAAAGCTTAGTAAGCCATATACAAATAAACTTAACATATAATCATTCATAAACATAGTTATTTAAAATCATTATCACATTCTCATTTCAAGCACATAATAGTCTCTTTGGCTCACTTGGTTTACCATTGCTTACCAATTCATCATATCTCATATATCTCATTTGCTCATATCTCAAACATACATATATCTCAAATGTACCTTTGCATCAATGCACATACTTACTCACATTTCATGCTTGTACAAAGCATATATATATCAACATACCTGAAATGGATATAGAACTCACATAGTCATTCATTTCTCAGACTTGCCCGTTGAACTATTCAGAATATAATAAGATACTCGGAATGCTTGGAATAGTCGTACAATGCCAATGTCCCAGACGTAGTCTTACATGTAATCAGATATCGATGCCACTGTCCCAGACAGGGTCTTACACGAATCAATACGATGCCAATGTCCCAGACATGGTCTTACACGTAAATCTCAAATCGATGCCAACGTCCCACACGTTGCCTTACACAAAATCTCGAATCAATGCCAACGTCCCATACGTGGTCTTACATGAAATCAAATATCGGACACCTATGTCATGACATATGCTATCCTATCTATTCCTAGGTTCATACGGGACTTCTCAGACTTTAACAACTTGTCGATATATACGTATGCTCGGATTTCCCATACATTCCATCTCAATGGATTTTCATAACAATTTGAATCTCATATATACACAAATAACTCAATTCAAATACATTTATTTCTATATCGACTTACCTCGGATTCAGATATTTGATCGGATTCGGTTATTCGACAACTTTTGACTTTCCACGATCTAAGTCTGTTTTCTTCAGTTCTTGATCTATACATATTCAAATTTAATCCATTTATTCATCAATTCATTCAATTCAATCCAAAAACACATATTTAGGGCAATTTATAAATTACCCCTTACATTTTCACATTTGGACACTTTAGTCCCTATTTCACAAAATTACAAAATACACAAAATCACTAAATACCCATGCTTAGCTGAATATTACTCATGATCATATGAGTCCATACATTTCATTTATTTCACAATTTAGTCCCTCAAATAAACATTTTCTCAATTACAACCAAATTGCTCAAATTCATCAAAACTCCAAAGACAAACTATGCTAATCAAACACATATCTTTCATATCTCATCTTCTAACATCACAAAACTCATGAATTCATCAATGGCACATTTCAAAATATTCATCAATTCACAAAATTGAAGCATGGGTTTTGAAGAACACAAAGCAAGAATTACAAAATCGTAGAAATTATCAAAAACCGATCAAAACCCATACATTAATTTAACTTTAAAGCTAGCCGAACCCTTAAAGTATTTCTTCCTTCTTTTTCTTCACTATATTCGGCCAACAAGATGAATAAAATGGCCATATTTTTATGATTTGTTTTATTATAAAAGCTTTGACACATATTTTACGAATTTAACCTTTAATACAAAATATATATAACATAAAATATAAGGTCATTCTTGACCATTGCCATCCACTATCTCATTAATGGCTTAATTGCCTCATAAGGCCTCCTCATTTAAAAGCCACAACAAATAATCACTTTTAAAAATATCATACTAGTTTTGCATTTAATGCAATTTAATCCTTTTCTCAAATTGAGCACACAAATAGACAAATTTTCATACGAGACTTTCACACATGCTTAATCACATACAGTAGACACAGAAAATAATATTAAAATATTTTTAAGACTCGAATTTATGGTCTCGAAACCACTGTTCTGACTAGGGTCTAAACCGGACTGTTATAATTCCCCCCCTTAGGGATTTTTGTCCCTAAAAATCTTACCGTTAAACAGATTCGGATATTGTTATCTCATTAAATCTTCAGGCTCCCACGTAGCATCTTCCACTCCGTGTCGATGCCACAACACTTTCTTTAACAAAATTTTCTTGTTTCTAAACTCTTTCACTTCACGAGCTAAGATACGGATCGGTTCTTCTTCGTAGGTTATATCGGATCAGATTTCAATCTCAGACGGAGTAATCACATGTGACGGATCAGATCTGTATCGTCTAAGCATCGATACATGAAATACATTATGAATCTTTTCTAGCTCAAGTGGCAATAACAATCTGTACGTAACTGGCCCAACACATTCGATAATCTCATATGGCCCAATGAACCTCGGACTCAACTTGCCTTTACGTCCGAATCGGAGTATTTTCTTCCATGGAGATACTTTCAAGAACACTTTGTCACCGATTTTAAATTCAATGTCTTTTCTTTTCAAGTCTGCATAGGACTTCTGACGATCAGACGCTGCTTTCAAACTATCTCGGATCACTTTCACATACTGTTCAGTTTCTTTTATCAAATCAATCCCGTGTATCTTATTTTCACGGAGCTCAATCCAATACAAAGGTGTTCGACATTTGCGTCCGTACAAAGCTTCATAAGGTGCCATTCTGATGCTCGACTGAAAACTATTATTATACGCAAATTCAATCAATGGCAGATACTGTTCCCACGTACAATCTAACTCAAGAATGCAAAATCTTAACATATCCTCGAGTATCTGAATAATCCGTTCAGACTGACCATCTGTCTATGGATGAAATGCTGTACTAAAATGCAATTTAGTACCTAAAGCTTCTTGCAATTTCTTCCAGAACCGCGAAGTAAATCTCGAATCTCTATCTGACACAATAGACAGCGGCACCCCGCGCAATCTCACAATCTCAGAAATATAAAGCTCAGCTAACTTATCAAGTGAGTAATCAGATCATACTGGAATAAAATGGGCAGATTTCGTCAATCAATCAACTACAACCCAAATTGCATCTTTCTTTCTCGGAGTCAAAGGCAATCCAGAAACAAAGTCCATCGTCACTCTATCCCATTTCCACTCGAGAATCAGAATCGGTTGTAACAAACCAGACAGAACCTGATGTTCAGCTTTAACTTGCTGACAAACTAAACATTTCGAAACAAAGTCAGAAATGTCTCGTTTCATACCTGACCACCAATAGTGTTGCTTCAAATCATGGTACATCTTTGTACTTCCCGAATGAACAGATAGACGATTATTATGTGCTTCATTCCAAATCAACTGAATTAACTCAGGGTTTCTCGGAACACAAATTCGATCTCGGAACCTCAAGCAATCATCAACATCAACTCAAAATTCAGAATCAGAGTTTAAATCACACTGAGCTCGTTCCGCTAGCATTTCATTATCAACTTTCTGAGCATCATATATTTGTTGTAAAAACAACAGTTTCACTTTCAGTTCAGCTAAAACTGAACTATCATCAGATAAATCTAAATGAGCATTCATAGCACGCAATGCAAACAATGAATTTCGGCTCAATGCATCAGCAACAACATTTGCTTTACCCGGATGATAATCTATCACGAGCTCATAGTCTTTCAATAGCTCTAACCATCTTCTCTATCGCAGATTCAAATATTTCTGAGTCATTAAGTATTTCAGACTTTTATGATCTAAAAACACGTGACATTTCTCACCAAACAGATAATGATGCCAAATCTTTAATGCGAACACAATAGCAACTAGCTCAAGGTTGTGTGTCGGATAATTCTTTTCATGAGGCTTTAATTGTCTCGAGGCATAAGCTATAACTTTGCCTTCCTGCATCAAAACACATCCCAGACCATTGAACAAAGCATCACTGTAAATCACGAATTCTTTACCTGATTCTGGTTGTACCAAAACTGAAGCTTCAGTTAACAAAGTTTTCAACTGATCGAAGCTTTTCTGACATTTATCGGACCATTCGAATCTCACATCTTTCTGAAGCAATTTAGTAAACGGAGTAGCTATAATCGAAAAGCCTTTTACGAACCTTCGATAATAACCAGCAAGTCCCAGAAAACTGCAAACTTCAGACACATTCTTCGGAGGTTTCTATTCCAGAATAGCAGAAATCTTGTTCGGATCAACTCGTATTCCAAAGGCCGATACAATATGTCCCAGAAAACTTACTTCACGCAGCCAGAATTCACATTGCTGAGTTTTGCATACAATTGCTTTCCTCGTAGAGTTTGTAACACAATTCTCAAATGTTCAGCATGTTCAACTTCATCTCGAGAGTAAATCAATATGTCGTCAATGAATACAACAACAAATCGATCTAGGTACGGTCTGAAAATTCTGTTCATCAGATCCATAAAAATAGCAGGAGCATTCGTTAGTCCGAAAGGCATAACTAAAAACTCATAATGGTCGTAACTCATTCTGAAAGTAGTTTTCAGAATATCTGAATCTTTTACTCTCAACTGGCAGTATCCCGATCTCAGATCTATCTTCAAAAATACGGTAGCTCCTTTAAGCTGATCAAACAAATCATCAATTCTGGGCAACGGATATTTGTTCTTTATTGTCACTTTGTTCAACTGACGATAATCAATGCACATTATCATCGTGCCATCTTTCTTTTTCACAAACAGAACCGAAGCACCCCAAGGTGAGAAACTCAGTCTTGCAAACCCTATGTCAGTCAACTCTTGCAACTGTGACTTCAATTCTTTCAGTTCTGTTGGTGACATTCTATATGGAGCTATCGAAATAGGAGTTTACCAGGCAACAGATCAATACCAAATTCAACTTCACGTATCGGAGGCAATCCCGGTAGTTCTTCAGGGAATTCATTAGGGAATTTATAGACAACTGGCACTGATTCAACTTTCTTTTCAGACACTTTCAAATCAATCACATATGCAAAATAAACTTCATAACCCTTTTTTCACAAAATTTTGAGCTTTCAACACAGATATCACAGCTGGTGATCCGTTCAGATCATTAGACTCAACCGGAACTATTTCATCATTCTGACATCTCAAATCAATAGTCTTTCTTTTGCAATTCACAACCGCATCATGCAATGTCAACCAGTCCAGACCCAGAATTATATCAAACTCATCAAAAGGTAACAACATCAGACTAGCAGGAAATTAGATATCTCGAAACATCAATGGATAGTTCTTGCATACTTTGTCAACCAAGACACTTTTACCTCAGGGGTTTGATACTTTTATAACAAACTCAGTAGACTCTACAGGCAAAGTCTTACTGGATACTAAGTTCATGCATACATACGAATGTGTAGAACCAGGGTCTATCAATGCAATCATAAAAGTATCATAAAAAGTAAATGTATCCGTAATAACATCAGGAGATGAAGCTTCCTCACGGGCTCGGATGGCATATGCTCTGAAAGGCGCTCTAGCTTCAGATCTCGTAACAGTGTCTCTCGTAGTCCTCTGACTACCACTGACATTTCTTGTATTTCGAGTAGATCTACCTCTCGCTGAAACATTATCGGATCTCGAATTCTGAACAGTCTCTGGTTCAATAGACTCTGGATAATCACGGATGAAATGATCTAATGATCAACATCTGAAGCAAGCTCGGTCATTTAATCTACAACTTCCCAGATGCCTTTTACCACAATGCTTACATTCAGGTCGCTCGGATCGGACATTTCCAGCACTTGCCATTGAAGTTGCTGGAGCTTTGGTATTCGACTGTGATCTAGCTCGATCTCTACTCAATTGTCCCATATTAACTCTTGAACGGCTATGCTCATCTCAGAATTTCTTTGAAGCAGACTGAAATGATTTATTCGGAAATCTCTTTCTCACATCTCTAGCTTCAGAATCAGCTTTTCTTTTATCTTTCCCGAGTGCCTCAGCTTTGCACGCTTGGTCAACTAGTACAACGAACTCTTTTATCTCCAAAATCCCAACTAACAGACGGATATCTTTATTAAGACCATCTTCAAATCTTTTACACATTATTGCCTTGGTGGATACACATTCTCGAGCATACTGACTTAATCTCACAAACTCTTGTTCGTATTCAGTGACAGACATGCGGCCCTGTTTAAAATCCAAGAATTCTTTTCGTTTCTAATCAATGAATCTCTGACTAATATATTTCTTCCTGAACTCAATCTGAAAGAAATCCCATGTGACCCGCTCTTTCAGAACAACAGAAATCAAAGTTTTCCACCACTGATAGGCCGCATCTCGTAACAAAGATACAACACATTTAATACTTTCTTTCGGAGTCAAAGACATCTCATCAAATACTCGGATAGTGTTTTCTAGCCAAAACTCAGCTTTTTCAGCATCGTCATCACTGGTGGCCCTTAACTCTTCAGCCCCATACATGCGGATTTTATCAACCGGAGGCTTATTCAACAGATTTATACCCATTACCGGAGGCACAACTGAAGTCTGAGGGGGAATAGACGGGGACGGAGGTTGTGAAATAGTCGGATTATTCCTTACAAACTAAGTTAACCACTCACTCATCATCTGGAAGAAAGCTTGTTTAGCTTCTCCCTCTTGACCGCTCGTAGCCGGTCTCGAATCAGATGGCGTTATCCCTTGAGCGGGAGCAGGCACATTACTTTCTACATCGTCAGCTACGGCTCTTTCGGGATCCATTTACTATACGAAAATCACATTTTACACGTCAGGATTCATCACACTATCATAGTTCAGATATATGGCATGTATAGCTAGACTCTCACATGCTACGTTAGTCCGAGAATCGACTAAACCGTAGCTCTGATACCAACCAAATGTAACACCCCTAACCCCTATCCATCGTTGGAATAGGGTTAAGAGTCGTTACCGGACGAACAGAGACTTTTACAAAAATTTCATAATATAACTCAACCAATACGATCAAAGTGTCCCTTAAATAGGTCAACAAGACCTTGAGCATGCTTTAGAATAGGGCCAGGACTAAACCGAACACATACAGAAATTCTCAGAAATTTAATTTTTTTTTTAAGTTACAGAGGTCACACGCCCGTGTGGGCAGGCCGTGTGCCTCCCACAGCCTCAGACACGCCCATGTGTCTACGCCGTGTCAAAATAGGGCATACATACTGACTTGTCCACACGGCATGGACACGCTCGTGTGGCTCACTCGTGGTCGATCCCGACTTCACCACACGGTCAGTCACACTCTCGTGTGTCCATCCCGTGGTCGATCCTGACTTGTTTTGAATTTCAACCACGAGGGGCATGGTCGAGCCACACGCCCGTGTGCCCAACCGTGTGGACAATTATAGGCCATTTTCAAGGCCAAATTGTAACCCACACAAGGGTCATCCCTGCAAGCTCAAATAATCAATATCCCATACACAATTAGCAACCAAAATCATGTCAAATGTTCAACATATCATTCCATTTAATCACATTTCTAAACATGCCAACTTGTATGCCAAATAGCACATCTAAATCACATGTTAAACCTAGCATAGTTCATCCACAATTTCACCAATTCACTAAGGCATCAATTCATCAATAAGCTTACCATTCATAAGATCATTTCATTGTCATCAAGCCATACCAAAACATGCATCATATACCATAATCACTTATGCATATTACCAACATTTATCTAGCCACATCACATGGCTAATTACACATCTCAAACATGTTCCAAACATCGAGCCTATACATGCCATACTTAGTATATACATTTCCATAAGGTACCAAAATGAGTTTGGGTAGTGTGATGATTATCCTTGACGGTCCCGAGCCTTCAGTAGCTTTGACGATCTATAAACAGAGTAAACACACACACAAAGTAAGCTTTCCAAAAGCTTAGTATGCCATATACATATAAACTTAACATATAATCATTCATAAACATAGTTATTTAAAATCATTATCACATTCTCATTTCAAGCACATAATAGTCTCTTTGGCTCACTTGGTTTACCATTGCTTACCAATTCATCATATCTCATATATCTCATTTGCTCATATCTCAAACATACATATATCTCAAATGTACCTTTGCATCAATGCACATACTTACTCACCTTTCATGCTTATACAAAGCATATATATATCAATGTACCTGAAACGGATATACAACTCACATAGTCATTCATTTCTCGGACTTGCCCGTTGAACCGTTCGGAATCTAATAGGATACTCGGAATGCTTGGAATAGTCGTACAATGCCAACGTCCCAGACGTGGTCTTACATGTAATCAGATATCGATGCCATTGTCCCAGACAGGGTCTTACACGAATCAATACGATGCCAATATCCCAAACATGGTCTTACACGTAAATCTTAAATCGATGCCAACATCCTAGACGTGGTCTTACACAAAATCTGGAACCAATGCCAACGTCCCAGATGTGGTCTTACATGATATCAAATATCAGACACCTATGTCATGACATATGCTATCCTATCTATTCCTAGGTTCATACGGGACTTCTCAAACTTTAACAACTTGTCGATATATACGTAAGCTCGGATTTCCCGTACATTCCATATCAATGGATATTCATAACAATTCAAATCTCATATATACACAAATAATTCAATTCAAATACATTTATTTGTATATCGACTTACCTCGGATTCGGATATTTGATCAGATTCGGTTATTCGACAACTTTTGACTTTCCACGATCTAAGTCTGTTTTCTTCAGTTCTTGATCTATACATATTCAAATTTAATCCATTTATTCATCAATTTATTCAATTCAATCCAAAAACACATATTTAGGGCAATTTATAAATTACCCCTCACATTTTCACATTTGGACACTTTAGTCCCTATTTCAAAAAAATTACAAAATACACAAAATCACTAAATACCCATGCTTAGCCGAATATTACTCATGATCATATGAGTCCATACATTTCATTTATTTCACAATTTAGTCCCTTAAATAAACATTTTCTTAATTACAACCAAATTGCTCAAAATTCATCAAAACTCCAAAAACAAACTATGTTAATCAAACACATATCTTTCATATTTCATCTTCTAACATCACAAAACTCATGAATTCATCAATGGGACATTTCAAAATATTCATCAATTCACAAAATTGAAGCATGGGTTTTGACGAACACGAAGCAACGATTACAAAAACGTAGAAATTATCAAAAACCGATCAAAACCCATACCTTAATTTAGCTTTAAAGCTAGCCGAACCCTTAAAGTATTCTTCCTTTTTTTTCTTCACTATATTCGGCCAACAGGATGAATAAAATGGCCATGTTTTTATGATTTGTTTTATTATAAAAGGTTTAACACATATTTTACTAATTTAACCTTTAATACAAAATATATATAACATAAAATATAAGGTTATTCTTGACCATTGCCATCCACTATCTCATTAATGGCTTAGTTGCGTCATAAGGCCTCTTCATTTAAAAGCTACAACAAATAAGCACTTTTAAAAATATCATACTAGTTTTGCATTTAATGCAATTTAATCCTTTTCTCAAATTGAGCACACAAACAGACAAATTTTCATACGAGACTTTCACACATGCTTAATCACATACAGTAGACATAGAAAATAATATTAAAATATTTTTCAGACTCAGATTTGTGGTCCCAAAACTACTGTTCCGACTAGGGTCTAAACCAGACTGTTTTAAAGGACTTGGGAGAAACTAATTTTGTTCCAGGAATTTGAATCCTAAATGATCGAAAGAACAAAATGATATCATTATCACAAGCTACATACGTAGACAAAATATTGGAATGTTATGCAATGACTGGTTCGAAGAAGTAAACTTAACCTTCCGTATCCAGATTTTATCTTTCTTTGGAGGACTATTCTAATACAGTGAAAGGAAGAGAAAACATGAGAAACATTCCTTCTGCTTCTATAGTAGAAGTCTCATGTATGCTATGTTGAGCAAACATTTAGATATCTATTTTGAAGTAGGGTTGATGAGTCGATATCAGGAGAATCCTGGTCCAAGACACTAGCAAGTAGCTAAACATATACTCAAGTATATACGGAGAACGAGAGATTATATGCTTCTGTATACTGGAGGAGATTTTACTCCTATCGGATATATTGATTTTGAACTCCAAATATGTCAAGATACGAGGAAATTGACATCAGGCTATGTTTTTGTCCTACGCAGAGTGTCTATAGTGTCAATAAGTGTCAAGCAGGGTTACACTAATAACTTCACTACGGAGGGACAAATATGAGGTATGGAAAAAGCTATAACACTATAAAAATGCAGATATAGCTAAACACCAAAGAAACCACATGAGAACAAAAATAGAAAGTATCATAAGAGAGACGGAAGTGATTGAAAGAATAGTGGATATAGTCAATGATCAAATATGAGGAGAAACCCGATGGATTTGTTTACCAAGACTTTTCTAGCTAGAGAGTGTTTGGGAAACAAATAGAGGCCATAGAAATGCAAAACATGACTCATCTACTTCACTAGGGCAAATGGGAGACTATTGGATCTAGTGCCCTAAGTGTAGTATTTTCATTTATGTACACTTTTATTTTTTTGAACAAATTGGTTTAATAAAATTATTCATGAATGACATTAATATTCTTTGTATATTTTCCTCAATGGTTTTTGCATGTAAAGCGAAATGGAAGTAAATATTAGCTCACTTGTTGTCAAATGTTTAACTAATACTAAGTGGTATTACATGGTCAGATTGTAATACTAAAAGATAACTTATATTAATAGATGAACCTAAACATGTCCTTAGTCTTATAAAAAATGAGCAAATTGATTGAAAGACTAATATGTCATCTATCAAGTCCAGTTGGGGAGATGTTTTGTCTTGAGCATCAAAGCAAATGACTCCCAGAAGATAGAGACATAGATATGACTGACTGAACTTACAGCGGATTTATTCACTTGTGACATTCATAGTGCGGCATACCTTAATCCTGAGTGGATGGTAGGCTATGCATGTGTAACTTGTATACTTTGATGTAAGTAAAAGCCTAAGTTCAAATCGATAAGGAATCAAAAGCTGGTGCATTGGGTATACGACTTCTGCAGTTTGTAGCATCATTCATAATAGCGGAATTCATAGCCCAAGACATGGGTAAATGATATCCTCTCATTGGCATTATATGATAGATGAAAAGTAAACGTGGTCACGCATCGTTTTTCTTTGTGATGAATGACTTAATTACTATAGGATAGTAATTGACATTTCATGAAGGAATATATAATAATTACCATAACATAAAATAGGATCATATTGGGAGAATGAATTTATCCCAAAGAGATTAAGAATATCATTTGAGGGAAACATGCTTATGATAAGGTCATTAGACGAGCACTAATTGAGTAGCTTTCGTAATGATATGTAATTAGAGAGAGCTCAGTCATGATACCATAGTCGAATGACTTTGTGATTAGATGAGATTATAATTAATAGGCAAAAAATTCTGGAAATTTTTATTGCTATAAATATCACGAACCGGCTCTGTTTTTAATTTTTTTTCTTTGTGTAAGAAAACTATTTTTGAAGCATAATTTTTCCTTCAAAATTTGTTATTCGTTCATGTTATTGCGTGTAAGGTGGCCTGCGACTACTAGACGAGGTTGTGTCATGCATTTCTAACGAGCTGGGTCAGTTGGATGGTTCGACATTTAACGTAAGGACAAGTGGGGAGGGTGGCATCTCCAGTGTGTAATAGTCTCTGTCATTCAAGTCAATGGGTTTGCTGAATGGTGGAATGAAACTAAGTTGTGTTGGACTTCAGTCTTAGGGTGGTGAGTGGCGGTGTCTAATAGGGTCCATTTTCTGGTGGGTTTAAGGAGGTGGTGGTGAGTCGTCGTCATTTATGTCGATGCCTGAAGTTGTTGAGAAACAGTGGTGGTGGTGGTGGCAGTTAATAGTGGTTGGCGGCTCTTATACAACTCGATTTCATGTTCGTACCATTGTAAGGGATTATTTTATAAGTGTTATTTCAGAGATATTTAATGGTTGGAGGTGGCGATTTAAGGGTGTTTTGGGGTTGCAATGGCGAGGGTCGGATGGGTGTTCGAAGGAAGATGAAACAACGTCGGGTTTAGGGTTATGGTGTAACTAGGTTTTAGAATGGTGAGGTTGCATTTTGTTTTATATCGGTGAAGGGTGGATCGATTTAGGGGTAATGACAACACTGGTTTTTGAAGGGTTAAGGAGTCGAGCTTGGTGATTTTTAGTTTTTGAAAAAGTAATAGTGAGGGACGGAAGAATTAGGGCTGATGGGAGATACGATAGAGTTGAGGGTGGTGGATTCGAGATTGTTTAAAGGGGTTTAGAGGTCATGATGGTGATGGATTCATTAAGGATGGAGTTGGATCATGGGACGGTCATGTTGGGGAGAGGTCAGTCAAAATCTAGAAAGTGGGTGATGGGTTAGATGGTTTTGTGGATGGTGTCACGGGTGTTTGTATTTTTTGAAGGGTTGGGGTTGTTTTGTTGTGTTAGGGTTTTGGGTTTAGGTTAGTGGAGAGAGGGGTTGGTCAAGTTGAGTTGTGGGGCAGTTTTGGGTAGAGAGGCAAGTTGTGTTTTTTGATTTATTAAGGGTGTTGGATTTGGCTGGTAGGTTTGTTGGGTTTGAAAGGATTGGGCTATGGTTGTGGATTCGTAACAGCCTATTTTCTGTGAAATCAGAAAAGTTGTTTCAAGACCACAAATTTGACAAGTAAAATATTATTTTATTATTATTTTAATGTTTATGAGATTATATTAGGGTCGTATTAAAATTTCGTTAAAAAATTGTAATGTTTGCATGATTAATTATGTGAAAAGGACTAAATCATAAAAAGTGTAAAAGTAGAGTTCTATTAGTTAAAAGGGTCAAATGGTTATGAAACCTTAAACTAAAGGACTTGGATGGTAAATATACCAATTGAGTTGGTAGTTGATGTTTATGGACATGGTGTTGAAATTATTAAAGTTTATAAAGGTTAATTTGGTAATTGGTAAATTAAACATAAATTAAATAAAACAAAGGTTACTTCATCTTCTTCAATATTTGTTTCCACTAAAATTGTAAGGAAGGAAAACCAATTTTAGGGTTCTTGAGTTCGACAAGCTTGGGTGTGTGCATGTAAGTGATTCCTAGCCCCGTTTTTAATGATTTCTATGTTTTTGATGTCGTTTTAGCTTAAACTAGCTAGCCCAGGGATTATTTTGCAAAACTGTTAAAGGTTGAGGGACTTCCCATGAATGTTCTTGAATGGTTCTTGATGTTAAATTATAGATTAAGAACCTTTGTTGAGAAATAAACATGTTTTGTAAAGTGATTTTTGATGAAATTTACATTTAGGGATTGATTTATAAAAATAGTAAAAATTCATGTTAAATTTATGAAATGATGATTTGTTTGGGTTGGTTTAAGTCCCTAAAGAATTTGGTTAGCCTATGAGAGGGATTAAAATGCTTAGATTTCAATTTATGAGCTTAAGGAATAAATTGTGAAAAGTTAAAATGTTAGGGGCAAAATGGTAATTTTGAATAAATATGAAATGTGCACTAAATTGAATACTAGAAGTATTAAATTGATTGAAACTATCTATTTAGATCAAGATAAACCACGTACGGACCTAGATCGAGGCAAAGCAAAAGCTTCGGATTAGCTTGATATAACCTTCATGGCCCTAGTTGTCGAGGTAAGTTCGTATGAATGGTTATAGTATTAATGCTATTTAAATTGTATGTTATTATGTTACTTATAATGTTAATTGAACAATGTATAAGCAAATTAATGTTATGACGGTTATCGAGTCACGGTTGAACCTTAGGAATTCGTAGGATATAAATGACATGTCATTAGGGATTTCATGTTTTGGGTGCTGGTCTTGAATGTCCTACCAATGGCTGAGGTCTTGCATTTATTGCGGATACTTCACAGCTCGTGTAGCTTACATTCCAACCCACAGCTCGTGTGAGCAATGATGTAAAGGAAATGTTAAGGTAATGTAAAGGCACACTTCATGTGAGCTTTCCCGAGTATCTGATGTAATTCTAGATGGTTCAACGGGTATGAAAAGGAAACAAAATGGTAAGTTGTGTTTAATTTATACGAGCTCACTAAGCATTAATTGCTTACGTAGTTTCTTTCCTATATTTGATAGATTATCAGAAGATCGATCGGTTTGGAAGCTCGTCAGAGATCTATCACACTATCCAACTTAAATATCGATAGTTTTTGAATGTTTTCGCCAAGGTTATAACGGCATGTATAGGATGACTTGTAATTTCATTTTGTTAGATATTTAGTTGGTGTTTGACTTGTATAAGTTGTGGAAGTTAACTTGGTTGATACTATTTGATTCCATAATAATTTGTGTTATTTTGGTTGTCTTATGATGCATGTTTTGAATGACTTTTGTGTTATGTTTGTAATGGTAAGATAGTAGTCAAGTTTGTGGCATGATTTGGTAAGTTTTTGAACTAGAATTTGGTGATTGCAATTAGGTAAAATTGACATGTTTAGTTAAGTGTTTTTGAATGCATTTGAGGTGCCTTGAATGGCATATTGGTTAGTTGATTTAGGACTCTTGAGATGGCCATTATATGTATGTTTTAATGCCTTGAATATGTACACAAAAGACCTAAAAGTTTATGCATGAAATGGTATTGGGAATAGTTTGATTCTAGGTGAATTTTAGGTCCACACGAGCTTGTAACTCAGCCGTGTGTGACACACTGCCTAGCGACACAGCCGTGTGTTATCTGAGAGTTACATTGTATCCAAGTTAGTGAGTTACATGGCCTAACACATGGCCTGGCACACGGGCGTGCAACACTGTTGTGTGACCATACTCAAAGAGTTACACGGGTGAGGACACGGGTTGGGACACAGCCGTGTGTCCCTAGTTCAAAGGTTACACATCGTGAGACACAGGCGTGTGTCTCAGCCGTGTGAGGCACATGGCCTAGCCACACGGGTGTGTGACCCCTGTTTCCAAAATTTTATGACTTTTTCCTAAACTTTCCAAATGATTTCAAATTGGTTTGATTTGTTTCTATGATATTTTTAGGGCCTCGAGGGCTCGATTTAGGGATGGTATGTATGTATATGATTGGTTTATAAATTTTTTATGTTATTGAATGCAGTTAAGTTTAAATTTCTCTGATTATATGGTAATGCTCTGTAACCCTAATCCGACAACGGATACGAGTTAGGGGTGTTACAGGATTGGTGTGTGTATTTAGGTGGTCGTGGTGTTTAGTTGTTGGGCTTGGTTTTGGGATAAAGTTTGCTGGGTGGTGGGTTTGAAGTTTGGTTATAGATTTGGCATAATTTTTTTTTGCAAATAATAAATAAATAAAATATATAGAAAATAAAAAAATAAAATGAATGGAAAAAGAAAAATTCCTTTTTAATGAAATAAAATGACGATAAAATAAATAAATTTTTGTGGGTTGCCTCCCACGAATGCTTTTGTTTAACATCATTAGCTTGCCAACCTTTGAATTTAAATCCTTGGTTCTTCAAGAATGAACTTATCCACTTTGTGCATTTGGAATTGTTCATAGAAGGGTTTCAATCTTTGACCGTTGACCTTGAAGAAATTCCCTATTTCTTCGCTTTTGATTTCCACTGCACCATGAGGAAACAATTGAGTTATATTGAAATGACCTAACAGTTTAGTTCAAAACTTACCAAAAAATATTTTTAGTGTTGAGTCGTAAAGTAAGACTTTTTGTCCCACTAAAAAATTGTTTACTGGCTATCATTCAGTCATGAAACGCTTTGGTTTTGTCCTTGTATATTCAAGCATTCTCGTATATGTCCTATCGGATTTCCTCGAGCTCTTGTATGTTAAATTTTCGAGAATCACCTGTGGCTTCCAACTCCATATTGCACTATTTTATATCCCAGAAGGCTTTGTGTTCCAGTTTGACTTGGAGATAGCACGGTTTATTGAAAACTAGTCGGTAAGGTGACATGTCAATAGGTTCCCTATAAGTCGTCCGATATGCCCAAAGTGCGTCATTTAATCGTAGACTCTAGTACTTCCTATCCAGCTTAACGGTCATTTCCAAGAACAATTCGATCTCTCAATTTGAAACTTTAGTTTGACTGCTAGTTTAAAGATGGTTAGCAGCGGTGATCTGTTGCTTCACCCCATACTTCTTCATAAGTGTGTTGACTACCTTTTTGGAGAAGTGTGTTCGTCAATCTCTAGTCAATTCTTTCGGTGTACCGAACCTGCAAAACATAAAAAGCTTTTAGAAAATCCACAACAGTTTTATCATAATCATTATGAGTAGCTTTAACTTCTACCATGTAGAAATATAATCTACAACTAAGAGTATAGAGAGATTACCAAATGAATAGATGAATGGCTCCATGAAATCTATGCTCCATAGATAAAAAATCTGGCATACATGTATGAGTGTAAGAGGCATCTAATTTTGATGGCTCAAGTTAACCACCTATTGACATTTTTCATAGGTTTTACAGAAAATATATGTGTCATGAAATATTGTTGGCCAAAATAATCCACATTCGAGTACCTTGTAAGCAGTACATTTAGTGTCAAAATGACCTCCACAAGCATAAAATGGAAAAAGGTGAGAATGGCTTGTACCTTGGTTTCTAGTACACATTTTTTAATTACCTTATTAGAGTAGTGCTTAAATAGATAGGGGTCATCCCAAATGTAATGCCAAAAATCTTGTTTAATTTTTTCTTTCTTAAAACATGGTAAATCAGAAGGAATAGTACCAGTAATAAGGTAATTTACCATGTTTATAAACCAAGGATAAATTGCTTGTGCCAAAAAAAGATTCTCGTTCTAGAATTCATATTTCAGTGGTGTCTCATCATTCAAAATCGATAATCGACATAAATGGTCGGCCACCAAATTTTCACACCCTTTCTTTTCTATAATTTTAAGAATGAATTCTTGCAAAAATTGGATCCATCTGATCAATCTCAATTTCACCTCTTTCTTTCCAATCAAGAATTTCAAAGCTGCATGGTTAGAAAAAACAATTACTTTAGTTCCTAATAAATAAGATCTAGATTTATCCTAAGCAATTACAATAGCTATGAGTTCTTTTTCAATAGTCAACTAGTTTATTTGGGCGACATATAAAGTTTTCAAGGCATAATAAATGACATGGGGCTCTTTAACGGTGCTTTGCCCAAGGATAGCTCCCACACTGTGATCACTCATGTCATACTTGATTTCGAACGAAAAGTCCCAATTCGATGATTGCATTATGGGAGCAAAAACTAATTTTTGCTTCAAAGTATCAAATGTGTCCTTACATGCTTTATCGAACTTGAACCCTTTGTTTTTCTACAAGAGGCGACAAAGTGGCTATGAAATCTTTGAGAAGCCCATCATGAAGCCTATGTAGAAACTTGCATGACCAAGTAAAGAATGAATCTCCCTCATAATTTTGGGGTATGGTAGTGAGTTAACCACATCAGTTTTGGCCTTATCGACCTCAATTTCTTTAGAAGAAACAATATGACCTGAAATTAAACCTTTATCTACCATAAAGTGTCATTTTTTGTAATTCAAAACAAGGTTAAATTCTAAGCATCTTTGTAATATCTTAGCGAGATTGACCACACATTCATCAAAAGAATTACCGCAGATAGTGAATTCATCCATGAAAACCTCAATGATTTTCTTTACATAGTCGAAAAATATGCTTACCATACATCTCTGAGCAGTAGTCGGTGCATTTGAAGTCCGAATGGCATCCACCTATAAGTTAACGTGCGAAAAGGGCACATGAAAGTCATCTTTTCTTGGTCCTCTTAGGCTACTGGAATCTGAAAAATGATCTAAATATCCATAAAGACAACAATAATGAGTTTTACTAGCTAAACGTTCAAGAATTAGGTTAATAAAAGGAGTGGAAAGTGATGTTTTCGAGTTCAACTTCCTGTTATCTATACAAACTCGCCACCCATTTTTGGACTCGAGTGGGAACTAGTTCGCTTGCCAAGTGCTTCAGTACTGTCACACCAATTTTCTTAGGCACGATGTGTATCGAGCTAACCTAATTACTATCCCAATTCGCGTAAATCATCTCGGTGTCTAGTACCTTAAGGATTTCCTTCTTTATGACCTCCATCATTGATGGATTAAGTCGTCTTTGGGCTTCCCTTTACGGTTTTTCATTTTCCTCTACAAGCATCCTATGCATACAAGTAAAGAGACTTAAGCCTTTTATGTCAACTATTGACCATTCGATCGCCTCTTTATAGTCCCTTAGAACACGAACTAAAATTTCCTCCTCCACTTCTGAAATCTTACTCGAGACTATAACCGGTAGAGTGTCTTTTTATCCCAAAAAGACATACTTGAGGTGTTCCAGTAACGGTTTTAACTCCAAAATAGTGTCTGCATAATATAAGGTAAAAGTTTAGTTTGAGAAGAAGATAACTAAAGGTTGTTACCTTAGTCTGTGATAGGCTACAGTGCCACCATGTCCTTAACAATTTTACGTAACGACTCCTCAATTGTCAAAAGTTTCTCAAGTTGGTTAATAGTGTCACTATCAATACTCCTATAAAGCACAATTTTGAACTCATAAATATCATAAAAATTAGTATACTCTTGAGTTAAAGGTTCAATGATGTCAACACTAGAAACATTTAACACTTTACTAGGATAGGCCATGACCTCATAAACATTAAATTTGATGATTTCACCATCGAATTCCATAGTGAAGTTCCATTTTGAACATCAATCTTTATGCTCACGGTACTCAAGAATGGTCTCCTGAGTAGGATATTGGAAGAACTCGTTGAGCTATAATCCTCCATGTTTATGATGTGGAAATCTGCATGAAATATTAGTTGATTAACTTTAACAAGGATGTCTTCCAAGGCTCCTTTTAGATAGACAACCAACCTGTCCGCCAACTAAATTATAACACTTGTTTCTTTCACAGGACCCGTTGTTAAAAAAATCAAATTTGAAAACGGTTTTCTTGCACAGTGGAAAAATAAAAAATTTTGAAAATCGAGCTAGTTTGTTATACTTATAGAAATATTTTTTCCCCAAAATAGTACCTGGGTTTTGAGCGAGATAGATCCTAGACGTTTTTAGCTTTCAACCGAATGACCTTCTTTTCTATTCTCGTACTATGAACTACCTCGAGTGTGGGCTCAAACAATTTCAATTCAAACACAAAATTAAAAATAATTTTCTTACTTTCAGTAGGAAAGTAAATCTCTTCCTCTTATTGAAACCGGTAGAATTGTTATTCCCGAAAAAGATAATTTATACTAAGAAATAAATTTTGACTTATTTTCAGGCAAAATAACAATATCTTAAAGTTGTGTGTAACTTATTTTTTTAGCTTTACCAGTGTCATCTATTTATAGTGAGAGATAGTGAAACACTAGTTGAATTAGTAGAATACAAATAATATTTATTTAATAGAAAAGCAATCCCCTAGTTGATTTAGGAGTGAGTAGGGCGGCTAACCCTAGTTATTTTACTAGGTTTGGCACCCCTCGTACTTGTTATGAGGGGGTTTTAGGGCCTCTTTTGTATCGGGTCCAATTATATGTGCTTCATGAACTTTTAACACAAAATTCTATAATTTAATCCAACCCAAGACATGTTTTTCTATTTCCTAAAACAAATATTATTTATTAAATTAATTTAAATAAATTAAAATTTCAAATTAAATAATTTTCTCACCCAATTCTAATTTTGTTAAAATCATGACTACTTTACCGTAAAAGAATCTATGACAAAATATATTTAATTTCTACATTCAACGATTTTCATAATGACCGATAGTTTAATTCTATTTTCAAACTTAAATTATTTAATTAAATAATAATTTGAAAATTTTAAATTGATTCTCAAGCCATTGCCATACTAAGTAAAAAAATCACATCCATTTTTGAATGCAACCCATTTCTTTAACTTTATCATTTCTATTCATTTGATTCAATATGCAATTCATTTTTTTTCAATGAGCTAGCGGAGGGATGGATAAGACATATGTAATTAGGGCTCAAATGATTTATAATTAAGTTTCAACTTTTCGCCTATTAATTATAAACTTATTTAGTTATAAGTCATTCCACTATAGTATCATGATTGAGCTCTCCCTAATAACATTCCATTACGAAAGATACTCAATCAGTGCTCGTCTAATAACCTTATCATAAATGTGTTACTCTCATAGGATATCCTTAATCTCTTTGGGATAAATCTATCCTCCTAATATGATCCTATTTTATCTCATGGTAATTATTACATTTTCATGAAAATTTAATTACTATCATATTATAATTATGTCATTCATCATAAAGACAAACAACTCGTAGCCACATTTACTTTTCATCTATCATGTAATTCCAATGAGAGGATATCATTTTCCCATGACTTAGGTTATGAATTCCACTATTGTGAATGATGCTACATATTGCCGAAGTCATATCCTCAATGCACCAACTTTAAGTTCCTTTTCTATTCAAACTCAGACTTTTACTTACATTAAAGTATATGAGTGACGCATACATAGTCCACCATCCACTCAAGATTAAGGTATGTCACACAATGAACATTAGAAGTGGATAAATCTATAAGCGTATTGATCTACCACGAATCAATGTGGCAAATTAGGCTTTTCAGGAGATTTTTCTCGAGCAAAATAGATTTTTTAGCTTAGTTTTTTGTTATTTTTGTAATTTTATATTTTTCAGGTAATAAGTGAAAATCTGTCATTTTTGTCTTTTTTTACCCAAATTGACCGATAGTTCCATTGGAAGGCCTAATGTGTTTTATAGTGATGTAGGGGCATGTCAGAGGTTGAAAACGAGCGAGAATGACATCTAGGTTAAGGGTATCACGATATCCAACCCTTGGAATTGTGATACCTCATGTAGTATAAATGACCAAGGAGACTCTTCAATGGTATCGCAACATCCTCATTGGGTATCATAAGATCCACCTCTCAAGAAAGACCCCCAAGTTCAATACTGCTCGAGATATCACGATATCCTCTTTTGGGTATCACGATATTGCCTTCGTCAGAGGCACAAACTTGGACAAAAAGGGCAACCTTTGTCTACCCAACCCACCAATCACACAAGACCCGTGTAGGGACAATTTTGGTATCGAAAAGTCATCAGAAGACCCTTCAAAACATCCAAAAATTGATGAGGAGGAGAGAGAAACATTTAGTATAGTTTTAGGTTTAGTTTTCTCTAGGTTATCTTTAGTTTTTCTCTGCATTTTTCTAGGGTTTCTATTTTTCTCTTCTTCTACCTTAGATTAGAGTTTGTTTTTTTGTATTTATTTCTTATTCTTGATTTTTTTGTGTTAGTTAAGTTAGTTAAAACTATAGTTAAGGTTTATTTACATTTCCAGTCCCTGTACCTTGCTTTCAAGACTCTTTAAGCTTTATTTTAATGTATTTCAGTTTACTTTACTTCAAATCTATTAAAGCTTGTTCCTTTTATGCTTCTTACTTTAGATTTCTTTGTTAAATGCTTTTGGTTTCATGTTACTTAAGTTTTATTGCATAAAAATCTCAACTTTCACATTTTTCTCAAGTTATACTTTTATGACTACTTTGTTTTCCATTGTTATATTTATTTTATTGACTTTGAGCATGTGTAGCTAAATCCTTAAGGAGGTTGGTTGATGGAGATGTGGATAAACTAAAATATTTGGACAAAGGACTAAACCGTAACAAATTGGACTAATTTGAATAGAACGAAGAATTTAGGTAGTGACGCCCCTAAGGGAATATTAAGATAAAATGAGAGTGGAAGGCAACCTTGTCGTGCACCTGTTTGTTAGTCCCGGATTAACCGACGAGATCAGAAGATAAATTAGACCTAATTTGTCTAAGTCGGTAAAATTAAGATCGGAAGATAAAATGGAGCCACTTGGTAGTTTACATGATTTATGTCCCTAGTCCAAGATTTGGTGAACCACATTGAAGTCAACCAACCCCCATTAGTCATTTGCTAGATAGTCCCTCTAGTTTACATTTTTTACGATTTAGTCCCTATAGTAGAATATTTAATTTTCTTGAAAACTTATCTTTTATGAATTGCCGTAATATAAAATCATATTAGTAGCTATTTAGCCTCTATTGTGTATGCTAGTTATTGGTCAATCACCTCTTCTTTTGGGTTCGATCCTTGGAACACTTTGATGTTTCATTGTAACACTATAAATATTGCAATTAACCTGTATGCTTGCAGTAAAATCGAATTTTAAAAATTGTTTCATCAATTAGTTATTTTAATGCGCACATGCGTAGCGGGTCATAGATTCAAGATCTAGTCAGCATTCTGATCCGCGTCTCTATCTTATTGAAGTCATCCACTCCGATGCTCAAGAGAAAGCATCTCCCCAGTTGGATTTAATAGACGACATATTAGTTTTTCCCTTGGTTTATTCATTTCTAATTAGAATAAGGACATGTTTAGGTTTATCTACTAATATAAGTTGTCTTCCTATATTACAATCTAGCCACGTAATACAGCTTAGTATTAGTTAAACATTAGACAACTAGTGAGCTAATATTTGCTTCCATTTTTCTTTGCCTGCAAAAAATCATTGAGGACAATATACAAAGGGTATTAATGTAATTCATGAATAATTTTATTAAACCAATCTGTTCGAAAAAATACAAGTGTACATAGACGAAAATACTACACTTAGGGCATCAGATCAAACATAATCATTTTCTTCTCTATAGAATCAAACCTTCATAGAAATGTTGAAGAAGAGATTTTTCAATAATACCATATTGTGGGCAACTCACACATAACTTCTTAAAATGCTCCTTGTAATCGTAAAGTGATTCCGCATCCCTTTGTCGAACACCAACGATTTCCCTTCTCAACTTAACTACTTGGGATACTGGGAAAAACCTATCAATGAATAAATGATACATGTCAGCCCATGTGTTAACCGAACCAGGAGGAAAAATAATCATTCTCTAGTGAAGTTTGCTAAAGAAAAATGAAAACTCGAAGTTTAATTTGGTCTTTGTAACTCCCTGTGATTTCATACTCAAGCAAACCATGTGGAATTCCTTGAGATGTTTATGCAAGTTCTCATTCTACAAATCATGAAGAGTGGGCAACAAGTGTACCAAGCCTGATTTGAGTTCAAATGGCGCATCTACCGTCAGATAGGTGATACATAATGGTTTATGTCCATTCAGTGCCTCAACAAGTTTCCTAATGGTACGATCAACCATGACTTCAGGTTCAGGAGGTTGATCTTCGTTGACTCTTTTATCATGACGCAGTTCGCCGTTAACTTTTTTCATTTTTGTACGTCTATCTCTAATTTTATTATCTATCATTTTAGACCCTTTTGGTCATTTACCGCATCTTATTACTTCTCTTCGTAATGCTCGAACGATTTTCTCGATTTCAAGATCGAACTCTAGTGGTTCTCTTAGTCATGACCTAGTCATTAAGACACAAATAAAGTTAGATTATTGCCCATCCTTGGCAACGGTGCCAAATTTTGATGGGTGTCGAATCCACTAAAATTAGTATTCCTATGACTAAACATAAATAATGTAACACCCCATGCCCAACCCGTCCACCAGATCCGGGTATGGAGCGTCACAAATGGACCTACACTTAATTTTTGCTAACTTAACTGTCAATAAACAGTTTGAAAATAAAACTATTCAGCCATGAAATTAAAAATAATAATTCTTACAACTAAGGCCCCAAGCCATTGAATGTTTAATCCTTCAAATTATTTCTATCTCTAATCAGACTGTTTGTTTACAATGACACCCTTAAGGTTCCTTTAAATTAGGGTTAACTACTTCAGAACCCTGACCTTAAGGACTTCATCTAGTTACACCATGATTGATCTTGAGGCGAAGCCTCCAATGGTACCCCCTTCCTATATGCATGACTTTGATCCACCAGCGATCCCCGATCTCCAATCCATCTGGCTTGGTCCCTCCTTTGAGCTATCAATCAACCTCGCAAATCTTACGAACATATGCCAACCACTTGTAAGTTCAAATGAACTTAGTGAGTTTCTTTACTACCCATAAATAACCCTATCACACAAGGGTAACGAATGTAAAATAAACTAAACATAAATTAACTCCCTACTTACTCATTGCAAGTGTAACAGCCCAATTTCAGTGGTGTCGAAAATAGTGGTTTCAAAACCATGATTCTGACTAGAGAATAAATATTTTAATATTTATTTAAAGTCTATGGGATTATATTAGGGCTGTATTAAAGTTTCGTTAAGAAATTTTGAGGTTTAAATGGTTAATTAGGTAAAAAGGACTAAACCGTAAAGGTTGTAAAAGTGAGTTTCTATTAGTTAAAAAGGGCTAAATGGCTATGAAAAGGAAATTTAATGTATTTAGATGGTAAATATACCATAATTAAGTTAATGGATAGTTATGGACAAGGTTTTATTGAAATTTTTTATTAATAATAAGGGTAAAATGGTAAATTAGTAAATAAACATAAAATTTGATAAGCTAAAATCATCATCTTCCTCATTTGGCTATCTCCAAAACTGATTCTACCATGAATACTTAGCTAGGGTTCGGTCAAGCTTCATTTCACCTTGCATGGTATGTTTTCAAGCCCTGTTTTTAATGATTTTTATGTTCTTGAGCTTGTATTAGCTTAATCTAGCTAGCACGGGGGTTAATTTGCAAAATTGTTAAATGTTGAGGGACTTTCCATTGTTGAGTTTGAATGTGTTTTGATGTTAGTTGATAAATTATCAATCTTAGTTGTTAAACAAACTTGTTTTGTTAAGTGATTTTTGATGAATTTTAGATTAGGGATTAAATTGTTGAAAGTGTAAATCCATGGGTTTTATTGTGAAATGTTGCTAATTATGGGCTGTTTCAAGGTCCCTAGTAGAATTGGTTAACATATATTTAGGTTAAAATTGTTAAATTTCAAGTTATGAGCTTAAGGACTAAACTGTGAAAAGTTAAAATATTAGAGGTAATTTCATAATTTTACATAAATATGAATTATTGATTGAATTGAATACTTGAAATACTTAATTGAATGAAATTATCTATTTAGATCAAGATAAACAACAACTAGATTTAAATCGAGGAAAGGTGAAAGCTTTGGATTAGTTTTCAACTCTAATTCTACGATTATAGTTATCTAGGTAAGTTCATATAAATTACAATCTTATTAATGATCCCGTTTGAACCTTAAGAATTCTTAGGATATGAATGACATGTCATTAGGGATTTCATCTTTCGGGTGCTGGTCTTGAATGTTCTATCGATGACTGAGGTCTAGCATTTGTTGCAGATTCTCCACAGCTCGTGTGAGCATTCCAGAGTATCCAATGTAATTCTAGATGGTTCAACGGGTAAGTAAAGGAAAGGCATGTTATGTACACAATTGAAATGGTTCATGATCTTATGAAAAGGTTGATGAGTTAAATGAAGTGTATATGAAATCTACTTATGATATGATTGAACTCATATGTATCATGGATGAACTTACTAACTTGTGAGTTTGATGGTGCTTGTATAGGATTTTACTAAGCTTATGGTCTTGGTAATGATATTATGCTTATTCTATAAATTGTGCTAAAGAAATGGTAAGTTATGTTTGAGTTGATACGAGCTTACTAAGCACTAGTTGCTTACGTAGTTACTTTCCTTTGTTTCGTAGATTATCGAAAGCTCGATCGGTTAGAAGTTTGACGGAGATCTATCACACTATCCAGCAACCATTTCGATAGTTTTTGAGTTATTTTGGCCAAGGTTATTAATGGCATGTATAGGACCTTTTATAATGATAGTTCTTGAGTGTGTTAATGGTTAATTTGGTATGTGTATGCTTTTGGAGTTTATGTTTAGTTTAATGGATTTTAATGTCTTGTCAAGTTAGGCTATTTTGACCATTTTTAAGTACTTGTATATAATACTCTTTTTGGCATGTTTGTGATGGTATGTAAATGGTTATATGTGATATCGTTTGGTAGTTAAAGGAACTAGGTTTTGTGTTTGAAATGTGGCTATGTTGCATTGCTTTGGTTAATGATGTTTTGGTATAAATGTGGTGCCTTTGAATGACATATTGGTTAGATGAACTAGGTTGATTGAATTGGTATTTTTAGATGTGTTTGAATGATGCTTAGGTCTATTGAATGTGTGCATGAATGGAGTGGTTAAATAGGTATGTTTTGTCCTTAAAATGGCTTGATTTTAGGCTCATTCTGTGGAGCACATGGCCTGGGACACGGGCTATCACATGGCCGTTTGTCACATGTTAATGTTGTGTGTATCAAGTTATTATGTTACACGGCCGTGTGTCACAAGTCAGAGAGTTACAAGGTCTGGCACATGGCCTGCAACACGGGCGTGTGACCCAACTCAGTGAGTTACACAGTTTGAGACATGGGCTGGGACACAGTCGTGTGTCCCTTTGTTCGATTGTTACACGGCCTGGCCACACGGCCGTGTGACCCCTGTTTTCAAATTTTGTAACTTTTTCCCAAATCTACTGATTTGTTTCAAATTAGTCCCGAATTGCTTCTAAACTTTTTTTAAGGTCTCAAAGGCTCGATTTAATGCCCAAATGCATATCTTTGGCATGTTTTTAATAAGATTTATTTAATTAATGTTAAATGATTTTTATTGAGATGTTTTGATGTTAAACATTATTTTGATTGTTTGGTAATGCTCGTAACCCTAATCCAGCGACGAATATGGGTTAGGGGTGTTACATTTCAGGGTATCAGAGCTATGATTTAGTCGGTTCTCAGACTAAATGTAGCATGCATGGAGTCTAGAAATACATGCCATTCTATAACCTGTGGTATTGTGATATCTCCTAACTCAAATTGAATTATTTTTTCATATAGATAAAAGATGTCATCCAACTGAGTTGATTCCGATGAGGTTGAAAGTAATGCACAAGCCTCCATTCATGGAGAAGCTAGTAGTGGGCCCTTATCTAAGGACCGGGGAAATGAGGTGAAATAAGCCTTTTTTCATATGATGCCCGAATGGATTTCAAAATTTGTTAGAATGAATCCTATGGCTCAACGACCTCCACCCCCTCCCCTACCCCAACATGTCTCCATTATTCCTCAAGGTTTAGAGTAGGTATGAGTGAATAGATCTCCAATTGATAAAATTCGTAAGTATGGGGCTGAAGAGTTTCATGGAACAGCTGGAGACGACCTTGAAAAAGCTGAATTTTGGATAGAGAACACTGTGAGGGTTTTTGATGAATTGTCTTGTTCTCTAGCTGAATGTTTAAAATGTGCGATATCATTACTAAAAGACTCAGCGTATCAGTAGTGCAATACTTTGATTGCGGTGGTACCAAAAGATCGTATAAATTGGGACTTCTTTCAGAAAGAAATATGTTAGTCAGCGGTATCTCGACAAATAGAAAAAAGAGCTCTTTGAGTTAAAATAGGGTCGTATGACTGTAGCCGAGTATGAAAGGGAGTTCGTGCGACTTAGCAAGTATGCTCGGGAATGTATACCAATAGAAGCTGTTATGTGCACTAGGTTTGAAGATGGTTTAAACGAAGATATCAAACTGTTAGCAGGGATTCTAGAATTGAAAAAAATTGTGGTATTGGTGGATCGAGCACATAAAGCCAAAGAACTTAGTACAGTTAAAAGAAAGGCAGATTTTGAAGCTCATGACATTGGTAAATGACTTATGGGAAAAACATTTTCATCTCCATCAAAGAAATCAAAAGAATTTCAAAGTCGTACATCAGCTTTAGTAGGATTTTTGGGAAGAGATAAATGGAAGCAACATTCATGTTCGAGACCTCAGGCTACTTCTATAGTGATCGTCTGGAGTGTTTGAAATAATAAACCTGAATGTCAACAGTGCAATAGACGACTATAACAACCCGTTTTTGGTCAAACCGGAACAGTGGTTTTGGGACCAAAAATTTGAGGTCAAAATATTTATTTTATTATTATTTTAATGTTTACAACATGATTGAGGGATTGTGTGAAAAATTCATTAATAAATTTTAATGTTTGAATGGTCAATTTGATAAAACGAACTAAATCGCGTAAAGTGCAAAAGTGATGTTCTAATAGCTAAAGGTGTCTAATAGCTATAGAACCTTAAAGTTAAGGTCCTTAAGTGATAATTAGACCATTAATTAGATAGTGGATGTTAATGGCTTGGTGTTATTGAAATTTTGAAATAATTTTAAGGTTAGTTTGGTAAATTGGTTATTAAATGATAATTTAATAAAATAAAAGCCATTTTCATTCATTATCATCTAAATCTAGCTTATTTTAAAAAGGTAAGAATCCATTTTCTTAGCTCCAATATTCGTCCATGCTATCTATGCTCAATTAGGTACGATTTTTGTCCCGTTTTTAATGATTTCTATGTTTTTGAGATCGTTGCAGCTAGTACTAACTAGCCCAGGGACTAATTTGCAAAACTATTAAATATTTTGAATGATGCCATTGATAAATATGTATGAGTTTTGATGTTTGATGATAGATTATGAATATTTGTTATGAGTATTACAAGTTTTGTTAAGTGATTTTTAGTGAAAATGCAAAATAGGGATTAAATTGAGAAATATTGAAATTTTATCGTTAGAATGTGAAATAAATGAAAATTATGGGCTGCTAGGGGCATAAGAGTAATTCGGCTAAGCATGGGTGTTGTGAAATTTGCATGAATTTGTGATTTTGTGTATTGAGGACTAAATTGTGAAAATGTGAAAGTTTAGGGGCAAAAGTGTAAATGTGCCTTAAAGAGTGTTTTGGACTAAATTGAATGAATAGATGATTAAATAAGTTAATTTTGAATATATTTAGATCAATAAAAGTGAAATATGGACTTGGATCAAGGAAAAGATAAAGTTATCGACTAATCGACTAGATTCACCATTTTCACATCCGAGGTAAGTTCGTATGTAATAAGCATTGTTACAATTATGCTTTAAATGCTTTGATATTGCATAAATGGTGTGTATGAGATTATAGTTATGTTTGACGATGATTCGGATATATATGGCACTTAGTGTGCAATTCTAAATAGCTTTGGCTATATATGGCACTTAGTGTGCAAGGTCGAGATAGCTTCGGCTATGTAATGCACTTAGTATGCGAGATCGAGATAGATTTGGCTATGTAATGCACTTAGTGTGCGAGATATCGAGTATTCGACAGTATTCCGAAAAGGTATGAACATGTTATGAATTTTTATAGGTATGAACATGGAAAGTATGAGCTTTAAATAGAAGAAGTTATGAATTTGTATATAAGCATATGAGTAAGTATGAGGAAGGTTTGTTTGTTATCATGAATTATATATTAACTAGTTCAAATTGATGAATTGTGTATTACGAATTGTTGATTTTACTTCATACGAGCTTACTAAGCTTTATAACTTACTTTGTTTACTTTTCCTGTGTTTTATAGTGAATTCAAAGCTATCTCAGATTCAGGGGTCGTTGGAGTCATCGTCACACTATCCAACCGTCACTTTGGTACTTTTGAAACTATGTTTTGGGTCATATGGCATGTATAGGGACTTTGACTCATGTTAGTTATATTTTGGTAATGACTTTGGCCAAATGAATTTGCTTGTAAATGCTTATATTTTGGTTTGTATATATAGCCATGGGTGATGGCTTAATTTTGGTATATTTGGTATGTTTGAATCATGTGCATATATATATGCTTATGTCTTGTGCTTATTTAGTTGGTTAAAATGATTGTTGATAATAAGTACCATGAATGGTAAGTTGATGATTTGAGGAATTGGTAATATGCTTGTGAAATGGTACAAAATAATGTATGATTGGTAAAAGTTTAACTAGTTGATTGATGTATATTTTTTGGTATGTTTTGATTGAGAAAAACATGAGTTATAAGCATGTTAGTTATGGGTATAAGATATGGTATGAATTAGCCTTAACTGTGGCTAAATTGGTTTTTTGGGGTTGCCTATTATGCTTTGTTTTGGTGCCATATTTGTAGGTGAAGGAGTGTGTCAATTGGGGTGGCAAAATGGCTTGGTAAATAGCCTATTTTTGTCCAAATGGGCAGAGACACGGGCGTGTGTCTCAGCCGTGTGTGACACACGGTCATGATAGACAGCCGTGTGTCCCCTGGTGTTGAAATTGAAATGAAGTCAGTATACTCCATACGGTCTCACACACGGGCGTGTGGCACAAGTCAGTATACCCCCTAATTGGCACATGGCCTAGCACACGGGCGTGTGACTTGGCCGTGTTGCATAAGCTAGTATACCCTACAGGTTTGACACAGCCTAGAACACGGCCTGGCACACCGGTGTGTGTGGCCACTTCGAAGGGCACATGGGCTAGACACACGGGCGTGTGGTTGGCCGTGTGACCCAAGTTAGTAAGCTCACTTGTTTGGAAATAGGGTAGGACATGGGCTGGGACACGGCCATGTGCTCCCATTTCGAATGTCCATACGGCCTATGACACGGGCGTGCCTAGTGGCCGTGTGAGACACACGGCCTAACCACACTAGCGTGTGTCCCCTGTTTTGAGGAAAAATTTCTAAGTGTGGAAAAGCTTCCCGAGTTATCAGTTTATTCCCTAACCACTCCCAATGCATGTGTAAGGCCTCGGAGGCTCGTATTAGGGACTAATTAATTGAGATTGATTGATAATTCTATGTATTGATTAAATGTATGAGAAACATTTGTTTAAGTGTGTTGTAAGTTTGGTAATGCTTCGTAACCCTATTCTGGCGTTGAATATGGGTGAGAGGTGTTACAACGACATTTTGGGGAGTGCAGATTGAGAGATGGATCTTGCTTCAAATGTGGTTCCTATGATCATTTTTTTCGAGACTGTCTTGAAAGATCTAATAGAGAGAAAGCTCAGAACAATCGTTCGAGTAACACGGTTGCGAGAGGGAGACCATCCAGAAATAGTGGTAATATGGGAAATAGTCGAAATGGAACAAATGATTCTACAGTTAGATCTGAGGCTCGGGCACAAGCTAGGGCTTATGCAATTTGAGCTCGTGAGGAAGCTTCGGCTGTAACATCCTAGAAAGGGCCTATGCATTTTCGGTTTAATTGTACGAAGTAACATGTTTTATGTACTAAGAATAAATTTTGAACAATTTTGGAAACCTGAAAATGTATGGAAATGTTAAGTTAAAAAAAAATGGAAAGTGAACATTTTTAGAAACTTGGAAATGTATGGAAATGATTTGGAAATGATTCAAAATAGGAAAGTGCACATTTCTGGAAACTTGGAAATGTATGAAAATGTCAAGTTTACAGAGCCGAACGAAAATTTTTGGAAACTTAGAAATGACTTAGAAATGTCGAGTTTTAAAGTTTAAAAGGGGAAATTAAGGCAAGGTGGCCTTAAAAGAAAAAGTTTGTGAAATTTGACACACAAACAGGCTTGGAAAAGTGGCCCAAGATGCCACTTAGGGCCTCTGAAATGGCGCCACATGCAAGGTGTTGGGCCTGGCTCGAGTCACTTGGGAAGCAAATAAAAGAAGTTTTATTTTTGCTTTCGTAAGCTCGAGGTGGACGGCACAAGCCTTCTAGAAAGGAGGAGTTTTATTCTCTTTAATATTCGATTAATAAGGTGATAAATAAGGGATTTAATTTGGATTATTTTTGAAGAGATAATAAAGGATTATTCTCTAATTATTTTAAATTAAGAGATAAAGCTATCAAATAAAGAAGAGTGGTGGCCAAGTAAGGGATTCTGAGGAGTAGTTTCGGCTATAAAAGGAAGGAAATAGGGCTACTCATCAATTTTTCTTCCTCCTCCTCTCTCTCTGCCGAATTTCAGTGCTCTCCTCTCTTCTCTTCTCTTTTTCTTTTGTCAAGCCGAATCTATAGTCCACCATTGCCAAAATTCTCAAGTTTCTTTTCCTTATTTTCGTGGAAACCAAATACCCCAAGAGAACCTCTAGTCGACTTCTCCATTAAATCCCAAAAGCCAAAAACTTTATCATCTAGTCATCAAGGCCGATTCTTTAAAGGGCTTTTAACAAGGGTGCTACCGATTTCTTAAAAGGGTAAGATCCAAAGTTTGGTTTCAATTCTTTTATATTTTAAACCTATCTAAAATTTAAGGACTAATCTCTATTATGGATTTTGGCCGAGTTATGGAAGGGTGTTTTCTGATTTAAGAAATTGTCAACTACAAGAAGGTATCTTTCTGAACTTCTAAGATCTAAGGTAAGTTATGAATACCATTCGCCATAAGCTATATTATTATGATTTAATGTTAGATTGGATTTAAAATGGGTACATAGGGATTTCGACAAAGAATAAAGAAGCAAGGATCCAATTCGGGATTTAAGATTTGGAAGGTAAGAACAAAGGTAAATTCGGCCAAGGCCTATTTTAGTAGTAGATCTATTATTATGTGTTTTTAAGCCGAAAACTAACCGATTCAAGGGATTTAGTGACTAGCCGATTTCAAAGGGGAAAATACGAGTTTCTGGATTTGATTAAATCATCAAATCGACACCAAGGTAAGCTTTAAGAATACAAATCCTACTAGGATTTGGTTTTCTAGCCGAATAGGCTTTGTGCTAAATAGTAAGTGATTAATCAATTGTAGGAACTTGAGATCTAAGGTAGTAGATCGATTTCGGGATTTCAAAGTGAAGTGGTTAAGCAAATCGTGTGTACCCCACACTACTTCTTAATATGTTTCATGGCCTGCTTTATTAAAATATGTGATATTAAGAATATGAAAGTGGCTAGGGTACCATGTTATGGTACTAAGTACTCAGTGCACGTTTCCTACTTCTACAAAGAATATGAAAAAGGTCATTAGTAACATGAGAATATGATAAGAATGTGAACTCTGGCATATTTATGCATATCATCATAATATGGGGCATATGGGTTTGTTTGAAAGGGGAAGTGAATGTGGTGACTTAAGACCACGAACACGGTGACCTAAGACCGTGATATCTGAAAGTGGTGACCTAAGACCACAGTAATCTGAAAGTGGTGACCTAAGACCACAGTAATCTGAATGTGGTGACCTAAGACCACGAATGCGGTGACCTAAGACCGCGATATGGAGTGTAGCGGAAGGAGGGTCGACTTAGTAGTCCCCACTGCACAAAAGTTGGTACGGGGAGTGTAGCAGATGGCTTATTAGGTTTGGGTTTGGGATTGCATCATAACTTGTATTCTATGTTTTGAAGGTGTAACTCTTGTATGCCCGATTCTATTATGACTTAGTGTCGTGTACACATTGAGTCCGTTTGACTCACCCCGCTTGTGGGACCATGTTTCGTGATGAACAAAGTGATGGACCGGACGGCAGAACTTGTGGTGGCCATGCTCAACATGAAGTTTTTATTTTATGAACTACTATTTCTATTTAAGTACTTGAATTACTTGGAAATTATTTGATGTAATAAGGCCATAAGGCCATAGTTGAATTGTTTTCCATTTATTTCTATTTATTATGATTATGAGTTTTACCTATTAAAGTTTAAGTAAAATTTTTAATATAAAGAATTGAATTCGCTTTTCAACACAAGCCCAACCTAAACAATGTTTTTTTTCAAAATCGCACAAGTTTTCTCTAGGTAACGAAAAGAATTTTGAAACCGGTTTACTTGAGGAACATACCAAATCTGGGCAAATCTCGTGGGCCGGGTTTGGGGTGTTTCAGTTTGGTATCAGAGCCCAGTTTTGAAACTCTCGGCCTATGGGCCAAGGCCCAAAACATTTTCAAAGCGAGCCCAAATGAGTTTTTTTTTAAATATTTTGTGAAACAAGCAGGTTTTCTGGCATGGCACCTAAAGTCTCCGACCGCACCCACCCACTGTAAGTACCCTAACTATTTGTGTGATTATGTGTAATGAATATTAGAAGGGTAGAAAAGGAATGGAACGTAGAATAGCATGATAGGAACTTGAACCCTAGGACTAGTCTACTCAAACACAAACACATAAGACTTAAGGAACGTTAAACAAATCCATGGCTAAGTCACTAAGTTAGGTGTGGTAACCCCCACAAGCATGTCTAGGATTGGATCCTAAGAGCCTGGTATTTAAGCAGCCCTAGTGACTCACCTCCTCTTCGCAGAATCCTACCCTGTGCGTAGCTTCTGTTCACCCTAACCTGCAGGCTCGGTGGGTGTGGCAACCTCTCAGCGCATGTCTAGGAATGGTTTCGGTGGGAGCTTGGTATTTAAGCAAAATGCGTGACTCACCTCCTCTCCACTCGAATCCTCGCCTCAGTGCGTAGCTTTGGTTCACCCCGACCAAGAGGACTCGGCCATAGGCTAAACACAATAACTAAAACCCGAAGGGAATTAGCCGTGTTTTTATAAAAACAACAAAACCCTAGTTTTAGAACTCTTAAAACTTTCTTCTAAATTCATGAAAACCATCTTTACAAAATTTTTCAAAGATTTTCGATTTATACAAAAATGCCCCTAGTGGTAAAATTACCAAAATACCCTTGGTTTATAAAATGACCAACTACCCAACAGCTTTGCCAAAATTTCATTATTTTATCAATGTTCAAAACCCTAATTTGCAAATTATCAAAATACCTTGAATTTTGGAAATTTCAAAATTGCCCCTAACTTATAAAATTACCAAAATGACCCCGATTTCCAAAATTTTTGCAACATCACCGCTTTGAAAAGTACAATTCTCAAAGAACCTCAAAGTTTTGCAACCTTTGAAATATCCCCGATTTATAAGATTTTACAAATTTACCCTCCCGCTTGGAAAAAAAATCACCAAAATACCCCGAGGTCCAAAATCACCGAAATACCCTCGATTTCAAAATTTTTCAAAATACCCCTGAAATTTAAAAATACCAAAATACTTTGTGACAAAATCACCAAGGAACTTTTTCCTTTTGAAAAATTACGAAAATACCCAGAGGATGTGTAATTACGAAAATACCCCTAGGTAGTGGAAGAAAAAAACAATAATAACAATGAAAACTACAACCTTTCTCCAATGAACGAGAGTTCATGATTGTTTGATGGATGTATGGATGAATGAATGGAAAGACTCAGTGTGCATACGAAAAGAACCACTCCTAAAACTCTTTTCATAAAATTTCTTCATGCGGTAATCAAGTGAAACAAAGACTAATTCATAAAACTTCTTAATCGATCACGACGTTAGAAATGAGCTCTAGAGGACGTGGTCGCCGTGGATGAGCTAGAGGAAGGATGACGGTGTCGTAACCCGCTAGATCGGGTCAAGGGTCCGACAATGAGATACCACCGCCACCACCACCCCCACCGTTTGGTGCTTGAGCAAAGAAGCTCGCACGGGGATGATGCTATGTCGCAGTCGTACTACGAGTTTTGGAGTTGGTGGTCGGCGCAGAGGAAATTCGGGAACCCGTAAGTCCAGGCTCGAGTGGCTTCGAGCTAATGGAGCCGAAATATTTCGTGGAGTATCGTGTGGCACCTAGTTCACCGAGTAATCGTTGGAAGCAACAGAGCGCATCATGGATGAGCTTGACTTGACCCCGAGGAGAAGTTAAAAGGAATGGTGGCACCGTTATGCGATGAAGCGCGACGCTGGTGGTTGACTGTTCGGGATGGTGCCACGGTGAGGATCCGACTCGGGAATATGTTAAGGAAGCATTTCGTAAGAAGTATGTGGGAACCGTATACCGATGAGCAAAGGAAGGCATTTCGGGGCTGGTTCAAGGAACAAGTCCGTGGCGAGTATGAGGCTGAATTCTCGAGGTTGAGCCGATATGCTCGAGGAGTAGTGGCAATCGAGCATGAGCGCTGTGTCCGCTTTTGAGGACGGGCTAAGGGATGATCTCGAGATCGTTGATAGCACCGCATCGTGAGCGGGAGTTTTCTCGCTTTGGTAGAAAAGGCCAAGGTGGCCGAGGGAATCAAGGATTCTACAAAGCAAAGCTATGGATAGGAATAGGCCCAAAAGAGGTTTTGGAACATCCGAAAGGTTCATAAGAGGCCTAGAGTTGATGGGCCGCGAGGTCGCAAAGTTGGTTCGTATGGGCGGTATCGACCTTATGATGTGTGTGGAAAGAAGCACTTAGGAGAGTGCCGAAGAAAACAGGAGGATGTTTTAGATGTGGGTCCAAGGACCATGTGATCAAGGATTGTCCTAAGCAATCAGATGAAAGCCGACCAATAGCTCAGAATGTTAGTCAGACTGGTAGAGGAGGACCGCAGCCTCAACGAGGTCGTGGTTCGAGTAACAGAGGTAATGGTGCTGGCAGAGGCCGTGGAACACAAGGTAGAGGTGCTGCTAATGCTGAGGCAAGGCAACCAGTTTGGTTTATGCGGTTCACCGGCGGGAAGATGGAGACGCCACGGACGTTATAACCGGTACGTTCTTTATTTTTGACAAGCCCTATTTTTCTCTAATTGATGTGGGCTCGACCCATTCCTATGTTGCATGTAGTGTAGTGGAAACACTAGGCCTAGACTCTGAACCTTCTGATAGGTAGATGACTGTAGTAAGCCCATTAGGCCTAACTGTAGTGGTGGATAAGATCTTTCGGAATGTACCCCTAGAGATTCAAAGTGAGTGAACTTTCTGGCCGACTTAATGGAACTACCTTTCGGGAGTTTGAACTTATACTTGGAATGGATCAAGCTAGTAGAGCACCGAGCCGTGTTGGATTGTGCGGCTAAAACGAATGGAACTAAGGACCCCGAGAGGATGAAGTAGTAGTAATGATCGGAGAGAGAAGAAACTACCGCCTAACGTAGTTTCGCGTTGAAGGCCGAGAAAATGGTTAAGAAAGGGTGCAAGGCGTTCTTAGCCTTCGTAAGTGCGTTAGGTGGAAAGGAAGAAAGTGTCGCGGAGTTAGAACGGTGAAAGACTTTGAAGATGTATTTCCTGAGGAATTACTGTGAATACCCCAGATAGGGAGGTGGAGTTTGGAATAGACTTACTACCGGGAACAGCTCCTGTGTCAATCGCTCCATACCGAATGGCGCTAAAGGAGTTAGTTGAGCTCAAGGCTCAAATCCAAGAGTTGTTGGATCGTGGGTTCATACGACCCAAAGGTGTCTCCATGGGGAGCACCAGCCTCTGAAAGAAGAAGGACGGAACTATGCGTATGTGCATAGATTACCGTCAGCTTGAATAAGCTGACCATCAAGAACAAGTATCCTTTGCCAAGGATCGATGACTTGTTTGATCAGCTGAAGGGGGCCGTAGTATTCTCAAAGATAGACTTAAGGTCGGGATATCACCAGTTGAAGGTGAAGGAGGGAGATATCCATAAGACCGCTTTTAGGACAAGATACGCCATTTTGAGTTTGTGGTGATGCCGCTTGGATTGACAAACGCCCACCAGCGCTCATGGATATGATGAACCGAGTTTTTCAACCCTACTTGATAGGTTCGCCGTTGTGTTCATCGACAATATTTTGGTGTATTCTAAGTCCAAGAGGAGCATGATGAACATCTCCGAGTGGTGCTACAAGTGTTAAGGGAGAAGAAGCTCTATGCCAAATTCAGCAAGTGTGGATTTTGGCTTAAGGAGGTTGCATTCTTAGGGCATGTGGTATCCGCAAAGGAATAAGAGTGGATCCTAGGAAGATCAAAGCAGTTGTTGGATTGGAAACCACCTAGGTCCGTGGTGAGATTCAAGTTTCTTAGGTTTGGCAGGCTATTACGTATAGGTTCGTAGAAGGATTCTCGCCAATAGCCGCGCTTTGACAAAGTTACTAAGGAAGGAAGTACCTTTGAATGGTCCGATAAGCAACAGAAGAGCTTTGACAACCTTAAGAAGGTGTTGACGGAGGCTCCAGTGTTAATTCAAATTTGAGGTCGGGAAGGATTTTGTGGTGTAATCGTGACGCTCGCATACGGGGATTAGGATGTGCGCTAATGCAAGAAGGAAAAGTAGTCGCTATGCGTCTCAAGCAACTAAGGCCTCATGAGGTTAACTACCCAACTCATGACTTGGAACCGCAAAGCAGTGGTTTTCGCCCTTAAGGTTTGGAGGCACTACCTCTATGGAGAAAGGTCGTGATCTACACGCACCACTAGAGCCTTAAGTATCCGCTGACTCGTAAGGAGTTGAACTTGAGGCAACGAAGGTGGGTGGAGTTGTTGAAGGACTACGATCGCTCGATAGAATATCTTCCGGCAAGGCGAATGTGGTAGCCGATGCCCTAAGTCGGAAGGTTGTGTCGAATCTAAGGGCTATGTTCGCCACTTAAGTTTGTACGATGATGGAAGCCTGCTGGCGTACTGCAAGTCAAGCCCACATGGTCAAGGAGGTGAAAGAGGGACAGCTTGGTTGATAAGGATCTAAGTGCTAAGTTACGCAAAGTGCGAACGGGGAATTAAAGGATTATGGCGTTAATGATGAAGGAGTATTGTGTTACAAAGGAAAAGTCTCAGATGCCGGGAAGGACAAGGAGTTAAGACAAAGGGATTCTTCGGGAGGCGCATAGTAGCCCTTATGCTATGCATCCCGAGGCATTAAGTCGCATGCAGATCTAAGGGAACAATTTTGGTGGTCCGATCTTAAGCAAGAAGTGACTGAATTTGTGGGGAAATGTTTGACGTGTCGCCAAGTTAAGGCTCAACACCAAGTTCCATCAGATTGCTTCAACCAATCGAGATTCCGCAATGGAAGTGGGAGAGAATTACCATGGATTTCGTTAGTGGGCTTCCCTCACGCCTACTAAGAAGGACTCGGTATGGGTCATAGTGGACCGCTTGACTAAGTCCGTGCACTTCATCCCGGTAAGAGTTGACTATTCTCTTGAAGTCGCTAAGTTATATGTGGCGAAATTGTGAGGTTACATGGTGTACTAGTATCGATCATCTCCGACAGAGACCCAAGGTTTACGCCTCGCCTCTGGAGGGCACTTCATCAAGCTTTAGGCACTAAGTTGGACTTCACTACGGCTTTTCATCCACAATCGACGGGCAATGCAAACGAGTTATACAAGTGTTGGAGGATATGTTGAGAGGTCAGTGTGATGGATTTCCGAGGAAGTTGGGAAGACTATTTGCCTTTAGCCGTGTTCGCCACAACAACAAATGCCTATCAGCTAGCATTCGGATGGCACCATATGAAGCATTGTATGGTCGGAAGTGTAGAACTCCTACTTGTTGGACTGAGTTAGAGAACGCCGAGTTTTGGGTCTAGAGTTAGTGGCCAAATCAAGAGAAGGTTGAGATGATTCGAGCACGGTTAAAGGAAGCCGCTGATAGGCGTAAGTCGACGCGCAGACCTTAAGCGAAGGAAATAGAGTTTGAAGTGGGAGACCAAGTGTTTCAAAGTATCGCCTTGGAAAAAGGTAATGAGGTTCGGCCGCAAGGGAAGTTAAGCCCAAGGTTTATAGGGCCCTATCGAGCAATCGGGCGAGTTGGAGCAAAGCAGCATACCAATTGGAGTTGCCACCAGAGTTGCGCGCAGATGCACGACGTATTCCATGTATCCATGCTACGTCGTTACCGATCGAATCCGTCTCATGTGGTACCGTTGGTCGAAGAAGTAGAGCTAAGGCCGACTTATCCTACGAGGAAGAGTCGATTCGGATATTGGAACGTGATGTGAAAGTGCTACGGAGGAAGTCGGTTCCTCTAGTCAAGGTGTTATGGCGCAATCATGGACCTAAGAAGCTTCATGGGAACCAGTAAGAGGCAATGCGACAACAATACCCTCAATTATTTTAGTTAGAAAATTTCGAGGACGAAATTATTTTAAGGGGGTAGAATTTTAACATCCTAGAAAGGGCCTATGCATTTTCGGTTTAATTGTACGAAGTAACATGTTTTATGTACTAAGAATAAATTTTGAACAATTTTGGAAACCTGAAAATGTATGGAAATGTTAAGTTAAAAAAATGGAAAGTGAACATTTTTGGAAACTTGGAAATGGATGGAAATGATTTGGAAATGATTCAAAATAGGAAAGTGCACATTTCTGAAAACTTGGAAATGTAAGAAAATGTCAAGTTTACAGAGCCGAACGAAAATTTTTGGAAACTTAGAAATGACTTAGAAATGTCGAGTTTTAAAGTTTAAAAGAGGAAATTAAGGCAAGGTGGCCTTAAAAGAAAAAGTTTGTGAAATTTGACACACAAACAGGCTTGGAAAAGTGGCCTGAAGATGCCACTTAGGGCCTCTGAAATGGCGCCACATGCAAGGTGTTGGGCCTGGTTCGAGTCACTTGGGAAGAAAATAAAAGAAGTTTTAGTTTTGCTTCCGTAAGCTTCGAGGTGGACGGCACAAGCCTTCTAGAAAGGAGGAGTTTTATTCTCTTTAATATTCGATTAATAAGGTGATAAATAAGGGATTTAATTTGGATTATTTTTAAAGAGATAATAAAGGATTATTCTCTAATTATTTTAAATTAAGAGATAAAGCTATCAAATAAAGAAGAGTGGTGGCCAAGTAAGGGATTCTGAGGAGTAGTTTCGGCTATAAAAGGAAGGAAATAGGGCTACTCATCAATTTTTCTTCCTCCTCCTCTCTCTCGAATTTTCTCAGTGCTCTCCTCTCTTCTCTTCTCTTTTTCTTTTGTCAAGTCGAATCTATAGTCCACCATTGCCAAAATTCTCAAGTTTCTTTTCCTTATTTTCGTGGAAACCAAATACCCCAAGAGAACCTCTAGTCGACTTCTCCATTAAATCCCAAAAGCCAAACTTTATCATCTAGTCATCAAGGCCGATTCTTTAAGGGGCTTTTAACAAGGGTGCTACCGATTTCTTAAAAGGGTAAGATCCAAAGTTTGGTTTCAATTCTTTTATATTTTAAACCTATCTAAAATTTAGGGACTAATCTCTATTATGGATTTTGGCTGAGTTATGGAAGGGTGTTTTCTGGATTTAAGAAATTGTTAACTACAAGAAGGTATCTTTCGAACTTTTAAGATCTAAGGTAAGTTATGAATACCATTCGCCATAAGCTATATTATTATGATTTAATGTTAGATTGGATCTAACATGGGTACATAGGGATTTCGACAAAGAATAAAGAAGCAAGGATCCAATTCGGGATTTAACATTTGGAAGGTAAGAACAAAGGTAAATTCGGCCAAGGCCTATTTTAGTAGTAGATCTATTATTATGTGTTTTAAGCCAAAACTAACCGATTCAAGGGATTTAGTGACTAGCCGATTTCAAAGGGGAAAAATACGAGTTTTCTGGATTTGATTAAATCATCAAATCGACACCAAGGTAAGCTTTAAGAATACAAATCCTACTAGGATTTGGTTTTCTAGCCGAATAGGCTTTGTGCTAAATAGTAAGTGATTAATCAATTGTAGGAACTTGAGATCTAAGGCGCAAGATCGATCATTTCGGGATTTCAAAGAAGTGGTTAAGCAAATCAGGTGTGTACCCCACACTACTTCTTAATATGTTTCATGGCCTGTTTTATTAAAATATGTGATATTAAGAATATGAAAGTGGCTAGGGTACCATGTTATGGTACTAAGTACTCAGGTACGTTTCCTACTTCTACAAAGAATATGAAAAAGGTCATTAGTAACATGAGAATATGATAAGAATGCGAACTCTGGCATATTTATGCATATCATCATAATATGGGGCATATGGGTTTGTTTGAAAGGGGAAGTGAATGTGGTGACTTAAGACCACGAACACGGTGACCTAAGACCGTGATATTTGAAAGTGGTGACCTAAGACCACAGTAATCTGAAAGTGGTGACCTAAGACCACAGTAATCTGAATGTGGTGACCTAAGACCACGAATGCGGTGACCTAAGACCGTGATATGGAGTGTAGCGGAAGGAGGGTCGACTTAGTAGTCCCCACGGTGTACAGGTTGGTACGGGGGAGTGTAGCAGATGGCTTATTAGGTTTGGGTTTGGGAATGCATCATAACTTGTATTCTATGTTTTGAAGGTGTAACTCCTGTGTGCCTGATTCTATTATGACTTAGTGTCGTGTACACATTGAGTCCGTTTGACTCACCCTGTTGTGGGACCATGTTTCAGGTGATGAACAGTGATGGACCGGGACGGCAGAACTTGTGGTGGCCATGCTCAACATGAAGTTTTTATTTTATGAACTACTATTTCTATTTAAGTACTTGAATTACTTGGAAATTATTTGATGTAATAAGGCCATAAGGCCATAGTTGAATTGTTTTCCATTTATTTCTATTTATTATGATTATGAGTTTTACCTATTAAAGTTTAAGTAAAATTTTTAATATAAAGAATTGAATTCGTTTTCAACACAAGCCCAACCCAAACAATGTTTTTTTTTTTTTCAAAATCGCACAAGTTTTCTCTAGGTAACGAAAGAATTTTGAAACCGGTTTACTTGAGGAACATACCAAATCTGGGCAAATCTCGTGGGCCGGGTTTGGGGTGTTTCATCGGTACTTGATGTGATTACCAGTACATTTTTTATCTTTGAAACTAATGTTAATGCTTTGATTGACCCGGGGTCAACACACTCATATATATGCACAACCTTAGTGTCAAATAAGAAAATACCTTATGAGTCAACTAAATTTGTGATCAAAGTAACAAATCCTCTAGGTAAGTATGTGTTAGTTGATAAAGTTTGATGATTCCGGATTGCAAATTTCTGGCTAATTTGATGTTATTACCATTTGATGAGTCTGATGTGATTCTTGGTATGGATTGGTTGACTCTTCATGATGCTGTTGTGAATTGTAGACGAAAGAAAATTTTGTTGAAATATCAGAATGGTGAAATAGTCTGGGTTGAATTTGATACATTTGATAGTACAACTAATATTATTTCAGCTATGTCAGGTCAAAAATATGTTAGAAGGGGTTGTGAAGCATATTTAGCTTATATATTTTATTCCAAGGCTTCAGAATTGAAATTAGAGTCAGTTCCAACTGTTTGTGAGTTTTCAGATGTATTTCCGAAAGAGTTACCAGGGTTACCGCCAGTCAAAGAGGTTGAATTTGCTATTGAGTTAGTACCGAGAACTTCTCTAATATCGATAGCTCCGTATAGAATGGAAACCACAGAGTTGAAAGAGTTGAAAGTACAGTTGCAAGAATTGATAGACAGAGGATTTGTTCGACCTATTTTTTCTCCCCGGGGTGCTCTTGTACTGTTTGTTAAGAAAAAGGACGAGTCAATGCGGTTATGTAATAACTTATTTTTCAGTGGTGTCGGAAACTGTGGTGTCGGCACCACAAATTCGATGAGTAAGTTCATAAATGTTATTATTTAATATTTACGAGACAAATAAGGTATTAAAATAAATTTTGAATGGGCAATTTATGTTATTCGAATGAATAATTAGGTTCAAGTGGTATGACCCTAAAGTCAAGTGGTTTTAGAAAATGAGGTATCGAGAACTCGTTTCTATAAATCGAGCCGTAAATATTTTATTAAATATTTATGGAATGTTATTAAGGTTGTATTATAGTTTCGTTAAGAAATTTTAATATTTAGATAGTTAATTAATTAAAAAGGACTAAATTATAAAAGTTACAAAAGTAAGTCTCTATTAATTAATAAGATAAATGGACAAAGTACAAGGGTTTATGAGGCAAATATACCATTTCTAAAAAGGTGGTACGATTGACATTGTTTTGTTATGTATATATATGTTTTATTAATTAAAACAAAAATAATTAAAAGGTAATGAAATAAAACAAAAGGCATCATCTCTTTGTTTTGTTCTTTAAACCACCGAAAGTCACCATGGAAAAATAAAAAGAAAAGCTCACAGCTTCGGTCTTGCTATGGTTCATTCATGTAAGTCCATATTTTATTTATTTCTTGTATTTTTTATGTTTTTGATATCGTTGCAACTAGGTCCAGCTAACCCGGGGGTCAATTTGTAAAACTTTTAAATGTTGTAGGTTATACCATGAATGAATTTGATATGTTTTTGAAGTTTTATGATAGATTGTTAAGTTTAGTTGTTAAATAGACATGTTTTATTATGTAAATTTTGATGATTTTAAGTATACAAACTTATTTATGAAAATTGTAAAATTAAAGGAAAATATCGCAAATGGATGATAAATATGGGCTGTTATAAAAATAGGTAAAAATCAGTTTGAATGAATTTTATTTAGAAATGAAGAAATTGCAAGTTTTGGGTTTAGAGACTAAATTGCAAAAGGGAAAACTTTGAGGGTAATTTTGTAAATTTTTCAAAAGGACTTAATTGTATAAAATGAATTAGTTTTACTGTTTGAAATAGTAAATTGAATGGAGTTGTTTTTTTAGATCAAGCACGAGCGTAAAATCGAGGAGAAAAAAATTTACCAAATAGCCCCTGTACTTAGTCATTGCTGCAATTTAGTCAGGTAAGTTCGTGTGAACTGTAGTTATTATAATGTTAATTAAATTAAATGTTTACTATGTTGTTTTTAAATTAAATGAACATATATGTAAATGTATCCATATTATGACGAATTGACGAATATCGAGTCCCGGTTGAACCTTAGGAATTCTTAGGATGCAAATGACATGTCATTAGGGATTTCATGTTTCGGGTGCTGGTCTTGAATGTCCTCCGATGGCTGAGGTCCTGTATTTGTTACTGGTAGTCCACAGCTCGTGTGAGCAGGCCCATTTCACAGCTCGTGTGAGCAATGATGTAAAGGAAAGGTTACGTTTATATGTTTAAGCACACTTCGTGCAAGCTTTCCCGAGTATCCGATGATATTCTGGATGGTTCAATAGGAAAGAAAATGGATTGAAATGGTAAGTTCTCAAGTGGAATTGTGCATATGTTCGTGAAAAGAATATATGAATCAAATTATGTATTTTCATATGGAAATGACTTATCAGATGGTTAATTCAAATGAGTTATGTATATATGCACTAACTTGTGTATTGATGATGATGAATAGGCTTGTGCCAAGCTTGTGGTTTGGGTTACACTTATGCTTATACTTATTGTTACAAAAATGAAATGGTAAGTATGAAATTGCAAGGAATTATGACATTATGGTAATAGTGATGATGCAAAACGATATGTTTATACATGGTAAATCATATATCTTATAGATGAACTCACTTATATCATGGATAACTGCACTAACGTGTGAATTGATGATGTTGTTCAGGCTTATGTAAAGCATTTGGAATGAAATGGTAAGAAAATTAAATGGAATGGTTCATAATTTTATGAAAAGGTTGATGATTATGTGATGTTGATGAACTTACCAATTTGTGTATTATTGATCTTTCAATAGGCTTATATTAAGCTTATGACTTGGTTTGATTATACCTATTCTATGGATTATCTTAATGATGTGGTAAGTTTATACGAGTTTACTAAGCATTCGTTGCTTACGTATTTTCTTTACTATGTTTTATAGGTCATCGGAATCTGGAATTGATTGGAAACTCATTGGAGATCTATCATGTAACAGTCCGGTTTAGACCCTAATCAGAACAGTGGTTTTGAGACCACAAATCCGAGTCAGAAAAATAATTAAATATTATTCTCTGTGTTTATAATGTGTGAATTGATATCTGTGAAATTTTCGTGATTTAATTTTATCGTTTGAGTGTCCGATTTAATAAAAGGACTTAATCGCGTAAATGATAAAAGTTGCTAGCTATTTGTTAAAGTACTAAATTGCTTTGTTCTTTTAATTGGAGGTTTTTATGTTGAAATTTTACCATGGAACAAAGTGATGGACAGTATTAGGCTTAAATTATAATGTTTTCATATTAAATTATAAAGGTTAGTATAGTAATTTAGTAAATTAATGTAATATAATAAAACATTAGTGAAATGTTTGCATGTTCATCTTTTTAAAGCCGAAATTAACTAGGGAAAAGAAAAAGAAAAAGAAAGCTACATTCGGCCATATTTAAGCTTGATTAAGGTATGTAACTAGCTCGATTTTTGATAATTTTTACGTTTTTGAGATCGTTGCTATGAAATTTACAAAGCCCGTGCTTTAATTTTTGATTTTGATGAATATTTTAAGTTAAGCTATTGATGAATTTATGAGCTTTGTGATGTTAGATGATGGATTATGAAAGATATGTTTTGGATTAATATGTTTTGTATTGGAAATTTTGATGAATTTGAGTAATTAGGGCTAAATTGTAAAAATAATAAATTGAGGGACTAAAATGTGAAATAAATAAAATGTATGGATTTGTATGAACATGGGGAATATTCGGCCTAAGCATGGAACATTGAAATTTTGCATATTTTGTGTTTTATGCAATAAGGACTAAATTGTGAAAAGTGTAAAATGTTAGGGGCAAAATGGTAATTTGCCCATTTTTGTGTTTTTAGACTAAATTGAATAAAATTGTGTTTGAATAAGTTTAATTTGAATATGTTTAGATCAAGAACCAAAGAAATCGGACTTGGATCGGGGGAAAACAAAAATAATTGAATAACCGTTTTATTCTGTCCGTCGATTTCCGAGGTAAGTTTATAAGCAAATAAATGCTGTTAATTTTGAATATATGTGAACTTTATATGCTAAATTGAATTTTATGAATATATATAAGTCATGGCCGAATGGTTATATGCTTGGGAGCAATGTTTACGAAATCGATTCGATCGAGTTACGATGTTCGAAAGTCCCGTACGAACCTTCGGAATAGTTAGGAAACATATGTCATGACATAGGATTCCGTTATGTGTTATCATGTAAGACCACATCTGGGACGTTGGCATCGACTTGTGACTTATGTGTGAGACCCTGTCTGGGACAGTGGCATCGACATGTGATTACATGTAAGACCACGTCTAGGACGTTGGCATTGTACGAAATGTTCGACTATCCGAGTATCCTTTTTAATTCCGAATGGTTCAACGGGCAATGATAAATTAAGATCGAGTGTAATATCGAGTTAGAAGGCTCAGGTATGTATTCATACAAAGTTATGAAAATGTGGTAAATTGAATGTTTGAATTGATGATATAAATGTTATATGTTAATGTGAACTATGAGTATGTATATGTGAATGTATATATTCGGTCAAATAATGTATTTGTGATGTAGAAAATAAAGGTTAAACATACTAATGTTCAAATAAGTATTCGGCTAAAGGAATATTTATGCAAAATTATATGTTTTGATATATGAAATTATAAGTTGGAAATGTATATGAATTTATGATGGTTTATTTCGGTTTAGCTAGATTAAATTTTGAATATGATTAAATGTCTCATTTTCTTATGAATTACTAAGCTGTGAAAGCTTATTGGGTGTGTTTGCTCGTTATTTTATAGATTTTGGAAGTTAGTTACGAGCTCGGGGATCGTCAGAGAAGTCTATCACACTATCGACTATCTTCGGTACTTTATTAAGTTTGAATTCAAACTTATGGCATGTATAGACTAGTTAATATGTTTGATTTGGGGTATGTAAATATGAGCCATGCGAAAATGGCTTATTTATTTTGTTAAGTTTGGTTTTTATGCTTTTACTCAAATGATATAAATGTTTGGTTTTTGGTGATTCGATCATGGTATATATATATGTGAATTAAGTTTGATAAGTTTTGTTAAGGATTTGTTAAGTGTTTCGGTATAAGGTGAGTTCAGTTAAAGCATATAGGTGAAGTGAGTTTGATATATTTTGTTAATCTCTGAATTTGATCATGGCTTAAGTTATTTGGGAAGTAATATCATGTATATATATATAATGTGAAGTATGGTTATGTGATTCAACAATAAGCTAAGTAATTAATGTTAGTTAAGGTTTGTTATGTGTTAGTTACGTAATAGGCATGTTGTATATATGCATGTGGTGTACTTGATAAATGTTGATTCGCACATGTGAGTGATCTGATGATACGACTTAATAATTGTAAAGTGACATGATTTGTATGGATGTTTGGAAATGGCTCAATTGATGCATATTTATAAGCAAGCTTGTAATAGGAACATATGTATGTTTTGGTCTTCTAAAATGATATATAGTTGTCTTTTAAATAGGCTTAAAGTTAGTAATTAATGTACATGCAAATTCGGTTAATGTTAGGTAAATGAGTAGTGCATGTTTTGGGTTTAGCTTTTATATATTTAATTGGTTAGCCGAATTGAGGACAAGATGAATGGCAATGTATATATATAAATTTTATGCTTGAATGGTTCAAATTTGATATGGAAAAATGTGCATAAGGACTTTTATTACTCAATGATATATATATTTGATCAATTGGTTTAATTGTTTATGTCACATATGATTTTGGACATTAAGCTTTGTGATGTGATTTGTTTGGTCTATTAAATGTAGGTATACTATTAAGTAATAAAGTGTTTAATAATTTTAAAGTATTTAAATATCATTGTAATGGTGTGATGAGTACATAATTCATGCATATATTTTGAAGCATATTTTGTATGGCTTTGAGGCATGTTTATTAAAGTATAATTATGATTATATGCAAGAGAATTGTATTTTGTTTTATTATTAATAATGTATGTTTAATTTTAAATCAACCATTTGTTTTATTTATGCGAATATGACATGTGTGCATATATAATTTGTAACGCCCCAAAAATTAGGTATTTATTTTTGCATGTTTTTAACACAAATATTGGTCTGCTTTAATGGCTAAGTGATTTGGGTGTGTTCGGGAATGTCTGAGAAGTCCTGGGTTTGAGCCTGGGCTTGTGTAAAATTTTGGTTTCTGGGGAATAAAACCCTTGCATTTGGTTAGTAGGCTTTTAAATATATGTGGGTAAAGCATGACATAAAAAGCATGTTGGTCTAAGGGGTAAGTGGCGTGCTACCTAGGCCAGAGGACTGAGGTTTGAATCTTGGTAGTGGCAAGGGGATATTTATTTTGGTGCTGTGCTGTGGGAGGTGATGGAGTTTGACTGAAACACTGAAGTAGTTGAGGAGAATTCGAATTGTATGGTTGAGGGAAGGTGTGATCAGGTGGAGAGATTTGAGGAGGGATTTTAGGAGGAAATCAAGGGATGAGGGGAGAGGTAGAGATGTGCCGAATTTGGACACTTAGGCACTCAAGAATTCGGCTGGGGAGGGGTTCCTCATTTCGGTTCTGTGTTGCTTTTCCTTCTGCCGAATTCTCCCTCTGTCGAAAACCTCTTCTCCCCTTTTTGATTTTTCTTTCTTCTCCCTCTGCCGTAACCCTCTCCTCCCCTAAATTGGTTCTTTTTCTCCCTTCTGCCGCCACACTCTTCTAGTTCTCTACCAATTTGGACTGCTCCTCCTAGCACCCTGCTTGTGTTAGCCGAACATCCCTTTCCTTTTCGTCTCATCTTTCCTTTTTCTCCTTTTTCCTACTTTTGGCCGAATACACTCTTTTCCTCTACCCTCACTGTGCCGACTTTTTATTTGATCTCTGCCGATTTAGTGTTCCTTGCTAGGCTACGTTTTGGTACTTTTGGTAAGTTGATACTCGTTTTAGGCTTAAATTGTGCTTGTAGATACTTGTTAATAAGGGGGTTTCGATTAGATTACAGGTAATAATCCCGAGTTCTAGTGATCATCGTTTCCAGTGAGTAAAGTGTGTAGGGATTTGATTGTCAATCAAGGTAAGCGGCTGGCGATTAAGTGGTTATGTATTTTGATTTGGGTTCATTTTAAATTCAATTGATATGTGAGTAACCGAATGTTATGGGATAACATAGGTTCTGGAGTGATCGAGGACTGTCTGTGCATCTTTTCGGATCCAGGTGTGTAACAGTACTCGCATAAATGGTATCGGTGAAATGTCAAAAAGTGTGTAACCACTACCCAACTCGTAAACCGACAAAAGCTAGAAAAATATGACAATCGACGCTACACGAGTGTGTGCTTGCTCGCGTGGTAAACCGAACGCCTAAAACATGGGCGTTAGACTGTTGAGGCCACCTTGAGCGATTTTGTGGTCTTAAGCCGTTTTGGGCCACGTTGGGCCGAAATGGGCCGTGTGGGCCCAACGGGCTTGTGGGCCCCACACGGGTAAACAACATGGGCGTGTGGAGAAAAATGGGCCAAACTGTGTAATTTTCATGACCGAGACCAATTCTAGGCTATGTGGGCCACACGGGCGTGTGAGCACACATGGGCCTGCATTATGGGCCTTGGGCCCATTTTAACTATCTGACTGTAAAGGTTGCACGGGTTGCTCGAGACGACTGTAGACCTACTGATGGGTCGGTAAGTACACCTAGACCCCAAACTGATAAAATGACTATTATGCCCCATGGTAAAATGACTGTTATGCCCCTATGATATTAATTGATTGTATGCCTTATGTTATGTATGACTGTATATGAGCATGCCACGATACATATATGTTGCATCCATGTATGATATGTTGCATAGGGAGGGGATTATTATGATTGGAGGAAGTGTACTGTACTGGCAGCTCTGCTGCAAATACTGTTTAGTGCCACAACCGGTGCTAATATTGGAGTGTTGTGATGGGTGGGTGATTTTATCCCCACATGGAGTGTTGGGCTGGACGGAGTGGAGTGTAGAGGCTGGATGGGTAGGATTTCTGATTGCATGCCTAAACTGATACTGATACTATTATTGGCTAAGGCCCACACTGATACTGATACTGTAATGGGCTAAGGCCTAACTGAACTGAACTGTTATTGTCATGGGCTTAGGCCGAGAATGTACTTGCCTAAAGGCATGATTGGCTGTTTATTTGCATGGGGTTATACACACTGAGTTTTCGTAAACTCACCTCTCTGCTTATCTATATAGGTAATCCCAAGTCTTAGGCAGACCGGTGCTGTGAGGGATTCGGAGGTGGCCACACAACCGCACTTATTTATACATTTGAGTTATTTCCTATAAATTTAATTTGGGTTTTTGTTATGTAATAAGGCCTCTTTAATTTTTAACTTATAATTCGGGGATTTTACTTATTTTAATTTACACTTGATTAGTAGTAGAACGCGGTTTTCCAAAAGATAATTGATTTTCAAAACACCACGTTTTCGTAAGTTATAATAAAAGCTTCCGCATCAAACTTGATTTTAAAATATAGTGACAAACTAAATATGATTAACGTTCTACTAAAATAGCTTAAGTTTTAAAAAGGAAAAGATACCCTAAATTTCTGTTCAAGATACATAAATGAGGTTTAATAATAAGCATGGATTTTCTAAAGAAACGATGATTTCGAAAAACACTTCAATATGATATCGCGAGATTCGGCCATAACGTCTGGGCCGGGTTTGGGGTGTTACATTTAGTGGTATTAGAGCCAGGTTTAAAACTCGGCTGTGGTTTTTGGGTTTCTTCTAAAAATTGGAATATTAAAAAAGAACGGTTCCAAACGATCTAAATTTTTTTGAAATGTTTTACTGAATGTGTGGTACACCGAGTCTCCGGCGCATCCTGTAAGTCTTCTGAAACTGTTGTTTGTTTAAAACTAAAATGCTATATATAGAAAATACAGAGACTACTGTAGGTAGAAGACTATACTGAAACACTCTAGTTAGTGTGAACTGAAAACAATAGTAAGACTGCAATCTGCGGAAATGAACTCTGAATTACTGATAATGATTTGCATAAAAATTTGCTAATAAATAATTGAAATTGTAAACTGATCTGCATAAAACTGTTAATTCAGATAAAACGCAATTCGATAATGAACACCAGAGGTACTCGTGGAAGGGGTACAAGAGGCCGTGGTAGAGGCCGTAGAAGGGCCCGAGCTGAGTCCTCATCTTCTGGTAACCTGCCAAATTTGGATACAAGTGAGACGCCGGCCTCACCAGGGACTGAGACTGGGTCGTATGATCGAGCGGCTGGGGACGACGCATTGTCCCAAACTATGTTGCAAATTCTGGAGAGGGTCGTTGGGCCCAATACTGGTACTGTGGGCCGTGGGTCGGTCACGGAACGATTCTGGTCTAACGGGGCTAAGATCTTTAGGGGTATCATAGGAGTTGCCCCTAGCATGGCTGAATACTGGATTGAGGCCATAGAGAGGATCATGGATGACCTCGACTGCACCCCTGAACAGTATCTAAAAGGTGCAGTGTTCTTGCTGCGAGGCAAAGCCTATCAGTGGTGGCTTACAGTTAAAGAGGGTACTCAGGCTAACCGATTGACATGGGAATTCTTTAAGACTGCTTTCCAAGTAAAGTATGTGGGCACTAGTTACGTGGATGCCCGGAGGAGGGAATTTCTAAATTTAACTCAGGGGGATAAGTCAGTGGCTGAATATGAAGTTGAATTTCTGTGATTAAGCCGCTATGCACGTGGGATTGTAGGAACTGATTATGAGCGGTGTGTTCATTTCGAGGACGGCCTCAGGGATAGTCTGAGAGTTTTGATAGCTCCACAGAGGGAGCGAGATTTTGCCACACTGGTGGATAAGGCGAAGATCGCCGAGGAGGTGAAGCGTACGGAGCGTCTGAATAGAGAAAAGGGTAGGAATAAGAGGGATTCGGAGCCCTCAAGTTCCGTTCAGAGGCCGAATAAAAAGGCCAGAGTGGACCGGTCAGAGTTAGGGCCCCTATTGCTGCTACTGGACCGCAGCCATGTGGTGACTGTGGTAGACGCCATCAAGTCGAATGCTGGAAAAGGATTGGGGCATGTTTGAGGTGCGGATCACTAGAGCACCGTATCAGAGATTGTCCATGGAGGCCCGACCAGATGCAAGCTACTGGCCGGGGTAATGTTCAACCAAAGAGAGGTGTTCAGTAGCCGGTGAGAGGTCGTGGCCAGGCCAGAGATGGAAATGGTATGGGCCGTGGTCGTGGAGCACCGGGCAGAGGTGCTGGTCATACTGAGGTGAAGCAAACCAGCCGGTTTATGCTTTGCGCGATCGATGAGAGAGGACGGAGACGCCCCAGATGTTATTACTGGTACATTCTTTATCCATAATGTACCTTATACTGCACTGATTAATGTTGGGTCTACGCATTCGTATATAGCATGCTCGGTGTCTGAGAATTTGGGTATAATGGTTGAAACCACTGCGAGTGAAATCACTATGTTGAGTCCTTTAGGGCAGTCGGTTAAAGTAGATAAATTGTTCAGAGATATACCTTTCGAGGTGCAAGGAGCCACCTTTTTAGCGGACTTAATGGAACTACCTTTTGGTGAATTCGACTTAATACTGGGAATGGATTGACTGGTTAAGCACCAAGTGAATCTGGATTGTGCTGCTAAGCAGGTGGTATTGAAAACTGCGGGAGGGATGAAGTGGTGGTAATAGGGGAACGTCGAAATTATTTGTCAAATTTGATTTCTGCTTTGAGGGCCGAAAAGTTGGTCTGTAAGGGTTGTGAAGCGTATTTAGCCTTCATCAGTGGTGCTGATTCTGAGAATCCGTCTGTTAAAGATATCAGAACAGTCAGAGATTTTCTGGATGTTTTTCCTGATGAACTACCTGGATTGCCCCCAAACCGTAAGGTGGAATTTGGGATTGAGCTCCTACCGGGTACAGCTCCAGTGTCCATCGCTCGCTATAGAATGGCATTGAAGGAGCTAGTGGAGCTTAAGGCTCAGATTCAAGAGTTACTGGATCGAGGGTTCATCCACCCTAGTGTGTCTCCATAGGGAGCACCGGTGTTATTTGTGAAAAAGAAGGATGGATCTATGCGTATGTGCATCGACTACCGACAACTGAATAATCTGACTATTAAAAATAAGTACCCCCTGCCAAAGATTGATGATCTATTCGACCAGTTTTGAGGAGCTTCGGTCTTCTCTAAGATTGATCTCCGATCGGGGTACCATCAACTGAGAGTCAAAGAGGCTGATGTTCACAAGATAGCGTTTAGGACTCGTTATGGTCACTACGAGTTCCTTGTGATGCCGTTTGGACTGACGAATGCACCGACAGCATTTATGGACCTGATGAACAGAGTCTTCCAGCCTTATTTGGACCGGTTCGTAGTGGTGTTTATAGATGACATCTTGGTGTATTCGAGAACTGAGGATGAACACGACGCACATCTCTGAGTTATTCTGCAGACTTTGAGGGAGAAATAGTTATACGCTAAGCTCAACAAGTGTGAATTCTGGCTACGAGAGGTAACATTTCTGAGTCATGTGGTATCTACTGAAGGGATTAGAGTGGATCCTCGGAAAATTGAAGCTGTTTTGGATTGGAAGCCGCCTAAGACGATATCGGAGATTCAAAGTTTTCTGGGTCTGGCAGGGTATTATAAACGTTTTGTTGAGGGGTTTTCGTTAATTGCTGCACCTCAGACTAAGTTTTTGCGTAAAGGGTACCGTTTTTCTGGACTGATAAGCAGCAAGAGAGTTTTGAGAGACTTAAGAAGGTTCCGACGGAGGCCCCTGTCTTGATATAGCCAGTGTCTGGGAAAGAATTCACTGTCTACAGTGATGCATCACATGTCGGATTGGGATGTGTTTTGATGTAAGAGGGTAAGGTGGTGGCTTATGCGTCTCGCCAACTTAAGTCCCATGAGGCGAATTACCCGACGCATGATTTGGAGTTGGCCGCGGTGGTATTCGCACTAAAAATTTGGAGGCATTACCTATATGGTGAGAAGTGTACCATTTACACAGATCACAAGAGCCTCAAATATCTCCTCACTCAGAAGGAACTAAATCTTAGGCAGCATAGATGGGTTGAGCTGCTTAAGAATTATGACTGTTCGATTGAATACCATCCTGGTAAGGCCAATGTGGTGGCTGACGCACTGAGCCATATGGCTATGGCGGATCTGAGAGCGATGTTTGCTCGTCTCAGCTTATTTGATGATGGTAGTTTGTTGGCCGAACTCCAAGTTAAACCGTCGTGGTTTGAGTAGATTAAGGGTAAACAGTTGGAAGATGGGTCTTCGATTCCGACAGATCGAGAATGGGGAAACTTTAGATTTTGGACTGAATAGCAAAGGGGTACTGTGTTTTCGTGGGAGAGTCTGTGTACCAAGAGATACTAATTTGAGGCAGTCTATACTGCAAGAAGCGCATAGTAGTCCTTATGCTATGCATCTCGATTGGAATAAAATGTACCGAGACCTTCGAGAGTTATATTGGTGGCCAGGTCTTAAGTGTGAAGTTACCGACTTTGTGAGTAAGTGTCTGACTTGCCAACAGGTTAAAGTCGAACATCAGTTACCTTCAGGGTTGCTTCAGCCAGTTAAAATTCCACATTGGAAATGGGAGAGGGTAACTATGGACTTCATTAGTGGGCTACCCCTAACGCCTACTAAGAAGGATGCAGTATGGGTCATAGTGGATCGGTTGACCAAGTCAGCCCATTTCATACCAGTTCGTACTGATTATTCTTTGCAAAAGCTGGCTAAACTATATGTGGCTGAGATAGTGAGACTGTATGGGGTACCGGTTTCCATCATATCAGATAGAGATCCTCGTTTCATGTCTCGGTTCTGGAAGAAGTTGCACGAGGCTTTGGGTACAAGATTGGACTTCAGTACGGCGTTTCACCCCCAGACTGATGGTCAATCAGAAAGGGTGATTCAAATACTGGAAGATATGTTAAGGTGTTGTGTAATAGATTTACGAGGCTGTTGGGAACACTATTTACCATTGGCAGAGTTTGCATAGCTACCAGTCTAGCATACAGATTGCACCTTACGAGGCATTGTATGGCCGTAGGTGTCGTACTCCTTCGTGTTGGACTGAGTTGGGCGAGCGGCGTGTTTTGGGCCCTGAATTGGTTTTTGATACTGAGGACAAAGTTAGATTAAGTCGAGATCGATTGAAGGTGGCATCGGACAGACATAAATCTTATGTGGATTTGAAACGCAAGGAGATTGAGTATTCTGTGGGGGACTGTGTTTTCCTTAAGGTCTCACCATGGAAAAAGGTACTAAGATTTGGACGGAAGGGCAAGTTGAGCCCTAGGTTTATTGGGCCTTATCGCATACTGAAACGTGTGGGCCGGTTACCTATCAACTTGAGTTACCTCCAGAGTTAGATCGGATTCATGATGTGTTCCACGTCTCTATGTTGAGGCGTTACCGGTCTGATCCCACGCACGTGATTTCTACTGAGGAGATTGAGGTTAGACCGGACTAACATTTGAGGAGGAACCGGTTCAGATCTTAGATCGTGATGTGAAAGTCTTGAGGAAGAAGTCTATCCCACTGGTTAAGGTACTTTGGCGCAATCACAGTTCAGAGGAGGCCACATGGGAGCCCGAAGAGGCGATGCGTCAACAATAGCCTCATCTGTTTTGACAGGTAAATTTCGAGGCCGAAATTTTATTTTAGGGGGTAGAGTTGTAACGCCCCAAAAATTAGGTATTTATTTTTGCATGTTTTTAACACAAATACTTGTCTGCTTCAGTGGCTAAGTGATTTGGGTGTGTTTGGGAATGTATGAGAAGTCCTGGGTTCGAGCCTGGGTTTGTGTAAAATTTTGGTTTTTGGGAAATAAAACCCTTGCATTTGGTTAGTAGGCTTTTAAATATATGTGGGTAAAGCATGACATAAAAAGCCTGCTGGTCTAAGGGGTAAGTGGCATGCTACCTAGGCCAGAGGACTGAGGTTCGAATCTTGGTATTGGCAAGGGGATATTTATTTTGTTGCTGTACTGTGGGAGGTGATGGAGTTTGACTGAAACACTGAAGTAGTTGAGGAAATTCGAATTGTGTGGTTGAGGGAAGGTGTGATCAGGTGGAGAAATTTGAGGAGGGATTTAAGGAGGAAATCAAGGGATGAGGGGAGAGGTAGAGATGTGCCGAATTTTGACTCTTAGTCATTCAATAATTCGGCTAGGGAAGGGTTCCTCATTTCGGTTATGTGTTGCTTTTCGCTCGGCCAAATTCTCCCTCTGCAGAAAACCTCTTCTCCCCTTTTTGTTTTTTCTTTCTTCTCCCTCTGCCGTAACCCTCTCCTCCCCTAAACTGGTTCTTTTTCTCCCTTCTGCCGCCACACTCTTCTAGTTCTCTGCCGATTTGGACTGCTCCTCCTAGCACCCTGCTTGTGTTGGCCAAACATCCCCTTTCGTTTCTTCTTATCTTTCCTTTTCTCCTTTTTCCTGCTTTTGGCCGAATACACTCTTTTCCTCTACCCTCATTGTACCGACTTTTTCTTTGATCTCTGTCGATTTAGTGTTCCTTGCTAGGCTATGTTTTGGTACTTTCGGTAAGTTGATACTCGTTTTGGGCTTAAATCGTGCTTGTAGATACTTGTTAATAAGGGGGTTTTCATTGGATTACAAGTAATAATCCCGAGTTCTAGTGATCACCGTTTCCAGTGAGTAAAGCGTGTGCTCGCTTGCGTGGTAAATCGAACGCCTAAAACGTAGGCGTTAGACTGTTGAGGCCACCATGAGCGATTTCGTGGTCTTAGGCCATTTTGGGCCACGTTGGATCGAAATGGGCCATGTGGGCCCAACGGGCTTGTGGGCCCCACACGGGTAAACAACACGGGCATGTGGAGAAAATTGGGCCAAACGATGTAATTTTCATGACCGAGACCAATTCTGGGCTATGTGGGCCACACGGGCGTGTGGGCCTACATGGGCCCGCATTATGGGCCTTGGGCCCATTTTCACTATTTGACTGTAAAAGTGGCACGGGTCGCCCGAGACGACTGTGGACCTACTGATGGGTCGGTAAGTACACCTAGACCCCAAACTGATAAAATGACTGTTATGCCCCTATGGTAAAATGACTATTATGCCCTATGATATTAATTGATTGTATGCCTTATGTTATGTATGACTGTATATGAGCATGCCATGATACATATATGTTGCATCCATGTATGATATGTTGCATGGGGATGGGATTATTATGATTGGAAGAAGTGTCTTTGTCTTGTCGGCTCTGCACAAATATCGCTTTAGTCCGCAACCGGTGCTAATATTAGAGTGTAGGGATGGGTGGGTGATTTTATCCCCACATGGAGTGTTGGGCTGGACGGAGTGGAGTGTAGAGGCTGGATGGGTAGGATTTCTGATTGCATGCCTAAACTGATATTGATACTGTTATGGGCTAAGGCCCATACTGATACTGATACTGTTATGGGCTAAGGCCCGCAATGATACTGATACTGTAATGGGCTAAGGCCTAACTGAACTGAACTGTTATTGTCGTGGGCTTAGGCCCAGGCTATACTTGCCTAAAGGCATGATTGGCTGTTTATCTGCATGGGGTTATACACACTGAGTTTTTGTAAACTCACCTCTCTTCTTATCTGTACAGGTAATCCTCAGTCTTTGGCAGACCGGTGCTGCGAGGGATTCGGAGGTGGCCACACAACCGCACTTATTTATACATTTGAGTTATTTCCTATAAATTTAATTTGGGTTTTTTTTTATGTAGTAAATCCTCTTTAAATTTTAACTTATAATTCGAGGATTTTACTTATTTTAATTTACATTTGGTTAGTAGTAGAACGCGGTTTTCCAAAAGATAATTGGTTTTCAAAACACCACGTTTTCGTAAGTTATAATAAAAGCTTCCACATCAAACTTGAATTTAAAATATAGTGACAAACTAAATATGATTAACGTTCTACTAAAATAGCTTAAGTTTTAAAAAGGACAAGATACCCTAAATTTCTATTCAAGATACATAAACGAGGTTTAATAATAAGCATGGATTTTTTAAAGAAACGATGATTTCGAAAAACACTTCAATGTGATATCGCCAGATTCAGCCATAACGTCTGGGCCGGGTTTGGGGTGTTACATAATTTTTTGAAAGTTGAGTTTTATTCGGCAATGCCTCGTAACCCTAATCCGACGATGAATACGGGTTAGGGTGTTACATATCACACTATCCAACTACCAAATCGGCAGTTTATGGGTATTATGACTTAGCTTTATAATGGCATGCATAGGCCTTTTGTATTGATAGCTCATAGACATATTAAATGGTTGAATTATTATGTTTATGTCTTGAAGTTTATGTTTCTATGGTGGACTTGTATGTCTTGATTAGTAAGGTCTACTTGATCACTTCTAGTGATTGGTAAACATGCTCTATTGGCATGTTTTGAATGTTTGATGATGGTGAAATGTTGTTTGTCTTAGTACATATATGGGCTAAGTTAGTAAGCATGAAATGTGGATTTTGAGCATGTTTAGGTAATGGGTGTGCATAATTATACGGTAAGATAATGGTGGCTTGGAAATAGTCTTTCGTAATGAATTTTAGTTACATCATGAAATTAGGTATTCAAGCTTGTAATAAGACAATATTGACATGTTTGGATGCAAATGTGGTGTCTTTGAATGACACATTGGTTAGTTGACTTAAGATGTTTGAAATGGCATTTTGATGTATGATTGTATGTTTTGGCCTTGAAATGACTTGATTTTATGGTCAATTTGTGGAGCACACGGCCTGGGGCTAACTTCATACACACAAAATTAACAAGTGACACACGGCCATGTGACACTTGTTAATTTTGTGTGTATCAAGTTAGTATATTGCACGACCAAGCACATGGTCGTGTGTCATAACTTAGAGAGTTACACGGTCTGGCGCATGGCTTGCGCCATGGCTGTGTGACCCAACTCAGGGGGTTACACGATTTAAGACACGGGCTGGGACATGGTGGTGTGTCCCTTTGTTCAATTATTACACGGGCTGGGACACGGCGGTGTGTAACTTTGTTCAATTGTTACACGACCTGGGTTATGTCATACGACCGTGTGACTCGTATTTTCAAAATTTTCAACTTTTTCCCAAATCTTCTGATTTGTTTCAAATTAGTCCCGAATTGCTTCTAATTAGGGCCTCGAAGGCTCGATATAGAGCCCAAATGCATATGTTCGACAGATTTTTAATGAGATTTATTTATTTAATGTTAAATGATTTTATTTAGATGTTTTGATGTTAAACGTTGTTCTGATTGTTTGGTAATGCTTCGTAACCCTAATCCAACAACGAAGATGGGTTAGGGGTGTTACAGCAAGTGTTCTTTATCAGGGTGGTGGACTCCACCCGACCCTTCTAGCTACTTGACTTGCCCTAAGAATTTCCTCTAGTCGGACTCTCTGCTTGACCATATCCCTAATATTTCACCATATCAATGAATCCTATCATTTCTTCTTATCTTTCCTTTCTTACACTTTCCCTTCTCTCGAGGTGTTCTTGACCTTTAACTGACTTGGTTGTACACCTGTTTACCTTTATGTACCTCTCTGGTAGCTTTCTCATATTTTTCGCCTAAGGGTTCATAGGGCATACCTTCATTGGTGGACATCCATGGTCGGACTAGTCCTTAGCAAACTCTCTCTTTCCATACCATAGTCCCAAAGGACTCATTGACATTTTTGTATTGTGTTGACTTATAGTGGACCTCGCCACTCTGGCAAATTTATTCTCATTCCATCCTATTAGTAATAGTGGTGGGATTACTTCTAGTAATCCGCCCTTTAGTCCAACCTTTACTTGTGGCCTCACATGTCTTATACATAAAGGTCGGTCTAATTTGCTGGACTAACAGGTTATCGTCCATGCAACTATACAAGCTTGCCATCCCACTTGCTAGTTTCCTCCCTATAGGCTATAATTGTGGCAACATACCCGCAATAGGCTTTACTCAAAGAAGAATTGTCTTGACAGACATTTTGTGTCCTCTTACTTTTCTATACTTAGGCCAGCTCCCGCACAACCTATCTTCCTCTAATTCTTGTTGGGTTTTCACCCATGCCTTGTCAGCTTCCACATCTACCTTTTCCACTTTCAACACTTTTGGCGGATTCCTCAAGATCTGCTTGCCATTACCTACACTTTCCTTTGACTCTTCTTCCACCTATGTGGTTCCTCATACTTGTTGCACTGGCAGTATACCCATTTCTTGAGGTTTGGACACACCTTCTACATCTGTTTCCTAGCGAATTCCATGGGTTGTCGTAGCCAAACTATGGTTTTATACCCTTCTTTCCTTGTTTCCCTTGTCCTAGCAGACTTACCCTGTGTTTACTATCCCAGCAGACTTTATTTGTGTTTACTATCCCAGCGGACTATCTATTCTGTATTTACTATCCCAGTAGACTTAACTCTATTTTGTGTTTATATCCTAGCGGACTATCTCTATTCTATCTTTACTATCCCAGCGGACTATCTATTCTGTGTTTACTATCCCAGCAAACTATCTCTATTTTTTGTTTACTGTACCAGTGGACTATCTCTATTTTGTGTTTACTATCTCAGCAGACTATCTCTGGTTTGTGTTTATTGTCCTAGTGGACTTTCTATGTTCTATGTTTACTGTCCCAGCAGACTATCTCTGTTCTGTGTTTATTGTCCCATTGGACTTTCTATGATCAGTGTTTACTGTTCCAACAGACTATTTCTGTGGATGCCTAGGAGTCTTTCATCCATGGTCTGACATCGATTCGCCATCCTGGCGTACTATCTTATGATGCCATGGAATCTTTCATCCACAGTCTTATTCATCATACCTGGCTGCCATAGCATCTTTCATCTATGGTCTTACACCGTATACCTTATACCTTGTACCATGTTGCCATGGAATCTTTCATCCATGGCCTTACGCTATGTATCTCATACCAGACTATCATACACTATCTTTCACCTATGGTCTTACACTATACACCGTCGTCACGGTGTTGCCCTAAAGGGCTAGTCGATACCGCCGTCGCGGTAAATCCCTTTCCATGAATTTCATTTCCCAAATCCTCCTCCCAGTACCTCCTTTACACCACCTAACATTGATTCTCGAACACCACAGTGTTCCTTTCCCAAGGCCTGGAGCTTTACCCAAAGTGGTATTTAATAAGGTTACTCCCCATTTCCCTTCCTAAATTCGTCTATCCCATACAGTTTTTTCTCATAGTCATGTAATGCATGCACATATCATCATATTTCATGCTTATGAAAACATGGCATACTCAAACAACATAGATCATAATAACAGGTTTGAAGTCTGGAACTCACCTGAAACTTTATCGTCTCTATAGCTTAGCTTCCTCGAACGATATAGCTTCCACTCTCTTTGCAGTTGATCGCCTCCAGACGTACTAACATCCAGAGTGTGAATACTGCAATAAAAGATAAAGATATGAGAGGCGGTATCCGCAAGTATATGGGTCTAGTTGTAATATAGTTACAATGGAATAGGTGAGTACTAGATCGATTTTAACTTGAACATTGAAAGATCTAATTATTTATTTAATTTAGTTATAGTACGAAAGTAAAGTAAAAGGAGTTTTTAGGGTTTTTACAATAATAAGAATAAAATAAAATAAAGAACTAAAATTCGAGAGATTCTAGAATAGAAATAATCAAATTTGATTATGGGTGATTAGCTCACTTCGGTAATCCCCATCAACTGTTGTGTCGTGTTTCTTGTTAATCAACTAGTCGCTATCCAAGTAGGATATTCCGATCTTTCACTCAAATAACGAGGCAACAAGGGCTACTAATCTTCTGACCTCACAGTCCAGACTAGTTTGGTGTGAATGTGCTCACGAATGGGCAGTACCAATTTTGGGTTAATTCCCACCTTGATGACTTCCCAGGGTTGTCAGTCGTAGGGTTTGTTTTATGTTCTTCCTACCCCAAATAGCTGATCCGTTGAGTATCCCTACAAAACAGTTAACAGATCATACCTCCACTTGCTAATCCCCCATAAAAGGATTAGTTCCTCATGATCTCCATAGACGATATAGAATCGGTATAAAAAGAAAACATGCTAAATAAATTGACAAGATAGAGTTTACGAAAGAGCCTGGTTGTATTAAGATTGATTGTGAATCCTCAAGGTTTGTTTGTCTCCATAATTCCTATCTTTCAAAATAGAACAAGAACAAATGAAAATAAATCTAACCTAAGAAAAGAGAAAACTAAACTGAAATTAGAAGACTAATTTTAGGCTAATTGAATGGTTTCCTTTACATGTGTTAAAGGAGCCTATTTATAGATCTCAGGTGGTCGTTGTACTTAACCCTAGGTTAGCTAACGTTCCTGAGCTTTAAGTTGATTCTGTAGACCAAAATGCCCCAGGCTTGTGTTTTAATCTTGTCTAGAGTCGATGTCGTGACACACCAAGACTTGTGTCTCGACATAGGAGTCAGTATACTCCCTTTGTGATTCTTCAGGGGTATGCCACGACACCCTTAAGTTGTGTCGTGACATCGAAGGCAGTTTTGTGATTTCTCTATTCTGCTCCCTATGTTGCGACATTGAGAATTCTATGTTGTGACATAGAGACCAGTATCCATTTACTATGTCTTCTAATGGTCTCCTGCACACTTATAAAGTTCATTAGCTCACCCTTAGACCTCATTCGACCCCTAAGGTCAATAAAAGACTTGATTTGCACATTTTATTGGATTTAACAAAGCTTACTGATAACTCTTGAAAAGAGTTATATTTCATGCCTTTAGACTTGGCTAATTGTCTGTACTTAAGTAAATTTAGTTGCATTTTAGGACATTCCTTTTGTACTTTTCATTGCATTACATTAATAAGATTAGGTTGTGCTTAAATGTGTTACTTTAACTTGTTTGCAGGAAGGATTTGTTTGGAAGTAATTGGCAGGTGCATAATGCAGAGAAAGAAATAAAGGAATGAAGGTTTGTTGTGGAAAAGGTTGGGCAGTTTGCCAACACGAGTGCCATGGTAATTCTATGAAGACTGAGTTAACACTCAACGCATAATAGTTTTAGTCCAACTCGTACAAGAAAAAATTGCCTAAAAAGAGGAGAAGATATCATGGATTTACCCTAGTGAAAATGCTTATAAAAAGCCAAAGGAATAAACCCTAAAGGGTGTGGAAATCTGGAGGCAAAAATAGAGGGTAGCTGCTGAGTAGAGACGGAGAGAGATAGACGAAGGCAGTTCCTCTCAACCACCACATGACACTATGTCGTTGGAGTGTGAACTGGACAAGCAAAAGCTATCTTCCCGAAGTTCTTCCGTATTTCTTACTTTGTTCCCCCGTGAATTGATTTGATTGAAATGATGTCGGATGATATTTTGGTTTTGAATTTTACTTGCCAGCCCTTGAGCTAAATCTCATAGGGTTGGGATTACATAATGAAACATTTATTTTCTTTAATGGATGAAGAATAGATCTGAATTAATTTACTATTTCATTCAATTATTTTTATTTCTAAACTGTATGCGTGCAATCCCTAGACATAGATAATTGTGCAGCATGCCCATAAACTAATCTAATTTTGAAAAGGTTGGATTAGTTGGACTTAAATTGAATGATATGAGAAAGTACTCGATCGATACTTGTAGTAGGCTCTAGACATAGAGCAGTGTTCATATGGACCGAAGACAAAACAGTGCAGGGTATCGTGCTAAGGCCTATAGACACAGGACAAGTAACTTGCGATCTTGCTCTCGACAAAAGCAAGTCATTTTAGGCCTCTTCTGAATAGTAGATTGAGTACGATTTTGCTGAGGCATTACTAAAAGTAAGGGTAGATTCTTAGTAATCCCAACCTTCCAAATCAACATCGTAGACCCTTTATCCTTTGTCGTAGTATATTTGCCATAGCATTCTTAGTTGTTTATTTATTCGTTTGCATGTTATTCACGTAATTATTCTTGTAATTGCCATTGCATCTTTACTCTTGTATTTTTATAGCATTTTTCATCATTTATCAGTTACACATTGCTCACATCATTATTCCTTTAAATTACCACTGTATTGTTATCATTATTTTTGTCATAACATTAATCATACTTCAGTATAATAACTTGGTCATTTTATACCTAACCGATCCCTATGGAGACGATCTCACTTATCACTTTATTACTTAAATCGACGTGTATACTTGCACAATTCACATATCATTTCACACGCGACACTTATTAAAACATAATCCTAATGAAAATACTTAATTTCAAGCTCCTAAAAGTGTGAAAATTGGTTTAATCTACTACACCGATTTGCGGTAAATCAGCAGCTAAGCATTACAACCAAAAACCTATTGGTTAAACTTGCACTTAATCTTAAAATCTTAGACTTTGATAACATTGAAATCCCTTAAAATGGTCCTGAAAGTCCATAACTGAGTTGTAACACCCCAAACCCGGCCCATTCGTTACGACCGAATTTGAAATGCCACTGCGGAAAACGTTTGAAAATACTCTTGCTTAAAAGTAAATACCATTAAAAATTTGTTGCCTTTAATAAAACATTTCCGTAATTTAAAACATTCTTAAGTAAAAATCAAGTTGTTATAAAAATATCCGGATTAAAACTTTAATAAATATTTTCTAGTATAAAATTGCCGAAAACTTAAACATTTCCAAATATTAATTTAAAAGTCATCCAGCTTAAACATAATAAAATGCTCAAATACTTTAACTGGGCATTATTACAATAGTTACTTAAACCAAAGTACTTAATAATAAACTGATTAAAATAATCAAAATGTCTTCTGCATGGGCCACCTCGTATGCACTCCAACCCGGTCCGATCATCATATCACTGCGATGTTTAAAAGGTTGGGTGAGTCATACTGACTCGATCAATGTAATTAAACCACTTTGAATTCCACCCACATGTTAACCACATAATTACCCACATGTCAGATATTAATGCAACATTATTTACATGAGTTCACTTATTGGACTTGGCCCATTTCCATATCAATAGAGTTCACATATTGGGCTTGGCCCATAACCATATCACATTCTTATAATAGTGTAATTAACCACCTGTTTCCACATACTGGGCTTGGCCCATTTCACATTAATCCACATCACATATTGGGCTTGGCCCATTTCCACATATATTCACATGCAAAGTTATGCAATTGTGAAGCCCAACCCGACCTAGGGTCCATCCTCTACACACCCCCTTATCCAAATTTACCTACACACACCGAGGGATTATTAAATCACCCTCTCCTTTTTACTCCAATATGGAAACAAATGCCGTCCACGCGAACTTAATCGCAAATAATCCACAACGCGACCTCAGTCAGCGCCAATCCACGATGTAGCCGTAGCTAACACCAAAACCACGATGGGACACATAGTCACTCATCAACCACGATATGGCACATAGCCGATATCAACCATGATGAGGCACATAGCTACTCATCAAACCACGCGAACTAAATCGCAATTGATCCACAACGTGACCTTAGTCAACGTCAATCCACGATGTAGCTCAAGGCTAACATCAAACCACGTACTCGAAGTACACCCGTACCTTCTTTCATTTCATATCCCACCCATGCACATGCAACATGTAATAGTGACATAAAAATAAATGCATGCACATGTCATTAAGGCAGACAATCATATTTCCATAGGCATAGTTACATTCACATCGGCACTTTCACATTCTTATCAACAGATAACACTAACCTGATTATCGATATACCCCTTTCTAGGGTAATTACCACCTAACTGCCACTGCACTGGTTAGCACATAAATCACACATGCAATTATAGCAAGAACCCGGAAAACGGTGGGTTAACCACACACCTGATGACTTGGAGTTCAATACTCTCGATCCCGATGCTATCACTAAGCGATACTACGGCTATCTGCCTATTTTCTGCTTTCTTTGCTTGGCCCACGACCGGTGGCCAATCCCAACAATGAAACCGCTCTCCTTTTGAACTTAGGGATATGGGCCTTCCTTTACCTTCTTGACTGGTATTTGCCTCCATCCACAACCACTTTAATCGAATCAAACGGTTAATCATCATTATACGGGATCTACGAAATAGAAACTACACTTATCATCCTTACCGGAAAAATCTTGAATCCCGAAAGCCTCTGATTACCTCTATCGACTAGCCCCTAAACCATCATAGTCAAATCGGTTAATGCTTACACCAAATATGGCCTAAGGCCGAATAGTATTTGGGCTTACCTCGATCACTTCAAATCCCGAAACTTTCCTTATTCCTGTTGATTTGTTCCTAAGAACCAAAGTTAGAAGTTGGTCATCACTTAAACCCATAAAATGGCCTATGGCCGAATATCACAAGTCACTTACCAAGCTTACCTATTTCCCAAATCACCACTTATTCCTGTCGAAATCCCTCCTAAACAACTATTAGATTCGGCCAAACCAAAAACCAAGGTCTTAAACACTTGCTTTCGGCACACAAATGGAAGAGGACCTATAACCGATTGCTAAAATGGAAAATACTTACCACAATCACACGTTTGAAGTGCAAGAAATAGTATATTCGACCAAAGAGAGAAAACGCTTGATCTTCGGCTTTTAAGACTTGCGACAAAAGAATAGGAATAAGGGCACTTGACAATCGGCTATGGCTCTTCAATTGTAGTAGAAATATTCGGCAATGGCAACTTTAAGAGAGGTTTCGGTTTAAGCAAAGATATTTCGGCTATGGTGTTCTTTAAGGTCCCAAGCAAAGAAAAGTCAAAGAAAGCTCATAAGATTCGGCTAAGCTTTACCAATGGTGATAGAAGGAATTAAGGTTGAGAGAAGGAAAAAGAATACGAAGAGAGAATGAAAAGAATTCGGCAATAAGTCTAAAGGAGGACAAAAAGATGGATACTCCTAAAAAGATAATTTCGGCACCTATTTTTCCTCCCCCAAACTCATTCAAAAATAATTTGAATTAAGCCAATCTTTATCTCTTATCCTATCACTTAAATAAATAGATAAATAAAAATAAAACAAAACTTATCTCATCCATTTGAAGTCCAAAAGCCGTCCAACTCTTCTCCCTTCTTTCTTGATGCCAATAGCCAAAAATAAAACAGCACCCCAATGCTGCTAGCAAGGCTCGAACTTGAGCCCTCCAGCAGCTCCCTTTGCCGCAAGCGTCCCAACCACTTTGCTGCTGGTTCTTTTGTGACACAACCTCCCACAATTTCTTTTAAGAGTTCCTTCCCTAGCTCCCCCTTGTCTTAACGCCAAAAAACAAAATAAAACATGCCTGCTGCTGCTCACCAGCCTCGAACCCGAGACCTTTGGAGCCCTTGAATGCATGTTTGCGGATAACGCCCACCACTTTTCCCAGCACGCTTGTGTTATGATTCACCCAAAATTTCTTTTAAAACCCCTTTCGCTTGAGCGCCTTCTTGACGCAAAAATAAACGCTCACTTGCTTCCCACGCCGCTCAACCAAGGCCCTTTGCTCACTTTGCACATGGCGTTACTTGCCCAAGCCTTAAGTGGCGCCTTGCTGCCACTTTACCGAACCAATCCTTGTGTCATAAATCCCCTAAAATTCCTTTAAAGCCTCCTTTACCAAGCTTCCCCTCTTTAGACTTAAACTTTAAAAATTTTTCCCAAAGTTTCCCCTTCATTCTAGAGTTCTAAAAACTCTTAAAACATCTCCAATTACCCTTAAAGACTACTAATACTTGAGTTATGCTCTTAACGCATAACCCCTAATCTAGGATATTACATGAGTTACCTATTCTTACACACATAGAAGGGCTAAGAATCTTACCAGCTTACTGGTTTTCCTACTTTTCCATCTTCATCCTCTTAAAGTTTTCTCCATGCAGAACCTTCCATGGCCTCCTCTTCTTCAAATCAATCAAATAAGGTGAAGAAGCAAAAATGAGCAAAGTCGGGAAGAAAATCATCCCTAGGAAGCCAATTCTCAACTATTTATAGCCCTTCCCGCGCTATTACCAACCTTAGGAGAACCATCCATCAATAATTATTATGTCTTCCAATAAGGAACTGCTAGTTCCATTTTAACTGAACCAAAATTGGATCTCAGCCATGTCCAATTCGATTTCTAACTTTCCTATTCCGTTCACTAGAGGCCGCCAACTTACGGTCTCTTTCAATTTAGTCCTCCAATTATTTCAAATTTACGGGTTAATTGGGAACCGAGTGTTAAAAATAAATAGCAATATAGGGACTAAGGTCGATCCCACAAGGACTGAGATATCTAAAATTATTGTTTGGTTTAACCAGGTTGTGTGTCTAGGCAACTGTCATGCCCATGACTTATGGAGGTCTGTCCAAAAATAAAAAGGGGGGATTTAAATCTAATAAAAGTAGAAATTGTAACCTTCCCAACCCAGCCTAGACGTTATGGCTAGATTGCGAAGACTACATTAGTTACTGAAATGAATAAATAACCCTACGAACCATAAAAAAAACACCTAGTTCAACTCACTTTGGAAAATCATAGTTGCACTTGAGATAGTTTGAAAATATACATATTTATTAAGTTGTCTATTCTTAAGTCTCATTTTTTTAATGATAGTGAAGTTTCTAGAAACTCGTTGTTTGTTGCCTTGTTTCAAAAAGTTTCATTATCTTCTAATGAAGTGGAAAACACTATTCATGTCAGATTTTAGTTAGGTCGAGTAACATGCATTTTTTGGTTAACATATGTTTTCAAAGTGTTGAATAGTGCATGCATAAAACCCAAACCCAAAAACCACAAACCATAGTCCAAAATAAGGCTTTATATCCAAAAATCACATAAAAACTTATAGAAAAATGTTTAAAGTAGAAATAGTCCGAAGTCCATGAAATGTCTGCATGTCGGGTCCAATTGTAACAGCCCGATTTTGGGCCTAGTCGGAACAGTGGTTTTGGGACCACAAATCCGATAAGAAAAAAAAAAATTTTTTGTTTATATTTTTATGGTCTACGATTTCATGAAAAGATTCCGTGAAAATTTCGTTCGAAAATTTCGATGTTTGGGCACTCAATTTAGTCAACAGGACTAAATTGTAAAAACTGCAAAAGTTGAGTTCCACATGTTAGAAGTGTCCAACTTCTATGAAATTTTAAATTGGAGGTCCTTGAATGGTAATTAGACCATTGGTTAAATTGTTGGACAAAAATGGACATTAGATAAGTGAAATAGGATATTTTTAAGTTAGGGGCATTTTGGTAATTTGGTAATTAAATGGACTAAAAGACAAAATAAAAGCCAAAAACCGTTGTCCATCTTCTTCCTTGGCCGAATTTAGCATGGGGGAAGTGATAAACCATAAAAGTAACATATTTTAATCCCACATTTAGCATACTTTTGGATGATTTATCCCTTGATTTATGTAAAAAGGTGCTCTTAATCCTTTCTTTTCATGTTTTATACTCAGGAAAGCACCGGAGGATTGAAAGAACGAGAAACGAGCTCAAAACAGACCAAATTGGGCCAAAGTGAAAATCGACACGGCCTGGACTTGAGCCAACACGGTCGTGTCTCCTTGATAGACTAGAACACGGCCTGATCACGATTTACACGGGCGTGTCACCTCATTAAAAGTCCGAACATGGCCTAAAGACGATTCACACGGGCGTGTGCCATGGCCGTGTCCCTGTCGTGGAGAAGAGCAATTTCACTCGGAAAAGGATACTTAGGGGCAAAGAAACCTAATTCAAAAGCCTATATAAACACCCTAAGTATAACCTAGAAGAGGGGCGGTGAGCTAGGCCAAGGAGCCGAGCCGAAAAGGTCATATTTGTGGGAAACACTCGAAGATAGCCAGTTGATCCATCTCAAGAAGTCGGAATTCTACTCAAGACAGCAGATCTCTCCTTCAATTCCTTCAGGGGGTTTTAGGGATTTCTTATGTTTTGTTTTATCTTTTCTTCTGAGATGTTTTCTTTTATTATTATGAACTAAACCCTTCAGATACCTGAAAGGGATGAAACTTAGATGAATCTTGTTATCGTTTGCTGAACTATATGATAAATACTTGATTTGTTCTTAATTATGTGTTCTTAATTCTTGAGGTAATATTTCCGGGATATTGATTCAAGTTTGATGTGCTTAGGTGGAGGAGCAAAAGTCCCTGCTTAAGAGTAGATCTAGCATAATTAAGCGGAGTTGATCGCGCGCCTAGAGATAGGGTGACGAGATTTTGCCATATTAGGGTGAAACCTAATATGGGAGTCCATAGATCGAGTTAATGCAATTCTAGGGGTTTTAATTAGAAAGAGATTTCAATTAATCAACCTAGGGTTAGACGTTATTCGCTTCGAGAGAGGGTTTAATATACATTAGGGAGTCTTACGGATCAAGTCAAGTGAATAAATCATCCGGTTCGAGTTAGATAACAAGTGAAGTCTAGGTGGATTCTTCCTAAGGGTATCGTCTTAATCAACCGAATTTTTCCAATGATTTTCCCCAATTCATTCTTTTTGTCTTTGCGTCTTTAGCTTAGTAGTTAGTTAAATTTAGATTAAATAACAACTTCACTTATTTTAGGCTAGATAATAAAAAGAAAGTTAGTATTAGTACTTTTGGTTCCTTTGGGTTCGACAATCCGGTCTTGCCTAAGCTATACTACTGTTCGATAGGTGCACTTGCATCAATCGTTGTTATAGTTAGTTCAAGGTTCGATAATTATAAATTTAAAACTCTGAAATCAACGATCAAGTTTTTGGCGCCGTTGCCGGGGAACTAAAATATTAAGAAAGCTCAATTTTTATTACTCTAGCCATTATTATTATTAATATTATTATTATTATCATTATTATTTTTATTTTTATTTTTTTTTACTTTGCTAAATTTTCTTTTATTTGATTTTGGCAGATAGAGGAGATGGCACTGAATAACTATCAGTGGCAAGTTATGAGGACAAAGCCAACAAAAGCAGCCGATATATACAACCTCGACCCAATAACCAGGCTATTAAACCAGTTAGAGATGTTAAATAACCAGGCGTGGCGAATCTTGAGTACCCACCCTACGGATATGGCATAGAGAACGAACAAGTCCACTATATGGGTAACTATTCTAGACCTCAAAATAATTTTTATAGTGACACTTATAATGTAGGTTGCAGGTACCATCCTAATTTCTCGTGGGATGATCAAAGTAGCCAAGGACCTGAACTTCCTCCAAATTTTCAACAACCACCTTACCAACAGAAGAGGAGTCGAACTCGAGGAGATGCTTGACAAAATTCATGGCGACCACAGATACCCGTCTCCAAAAAACTGAGACAACGCTTAATAATCAACAAGCATCGATCAAAGGGATCGAGAACCAAGTTGGGGAACTTACTAAGTTAGTTGGACAACTTGCAAAGTTAATTTCCGAACGACCGCAAGGGCGTCTACCAAGCAACACTGAAACTAACCCAAAAGAGCAAATTCAAGCCGTAACAGCTCATGACAGCGAAAGGTTAGTGGAATCTGACCCAAGGCAAGAGCCTGTAGTAAGTGAAGGTAAGGTTGAGGTAAGCCATGATTTACCAAACCCAGTAATTACAGAGTACCAAGCTCATATGCCATACCCCAATGCGATAAAGAAAGACAACACAGAGGAACAATTCGGTAAATTTCTTAAACCTCCAAAGAAGTTTCTTATTAACTTGTCGTTTCTTGAAGCTCTTTCGCAGATGCCAGATCCTAGACCTCGTGTCAATAAAGAAGAAATTCATGAGGAACGAAAGCTTCGGATCGATGAACTAGATGAGTGGAAGATACACTTCAAAGAAATACACGAAGCAAAAACGGGGCAACTCCACGAGAAACTTGACGATGGGACAACCCAGCTTAAGATATGAGATCAGGTACTCAAAATCTTCCCAGATGGAACAATCGAGGTAACTAGTCCTAAATTCATCACTTTTAAGGTTAACACTACTCGACTTAAACTATATATCAAAAACCAAATAGATCGCATGAGAAAGGATTTTCACCTCCTCAAACCACCCTGATTATGCGAATAACAGGTAAGTCTAGCTCAAGACTTTAAACGAGCGCTTCCCGGGAGGCAACCCGAGCACTAACCCTACTAATTAGTTTAGTTTTATTTATTTCCATGTTTAGGCGTAGGTTTTCCATACTCCCACGGCCTTACACACGGCTGTGGTCGTGGCCGTGTGGGCACCATAGGTAGGTAAAAGGGCGTGGCCATAGACGTGTGGCAACAGGACAAAATTTTTCCCAAAACACGGGTTACATCTCTATTTAAACCCCCATTCTTCCTTTTTCTTTTCCAATTGTCTTTCTTCTTTCAATTTCCATTATTTACTTTTATTTTTATTGTTATTGTTATTTTTATTTCTTTTATTTTTATTTTATTTTCTTTATTATTTTCTTATTATTCTTCATGCCATTTAGATTTAGCTTAGGATACAATAAAATCAGGACGGCTGCTTCGAGGACTCAATTTCAAACGGTTCGAGACGCTTCCCCATGTTCACCTCCAATCCTATCCGATTTCTTTTCATTGACTCCATCCAAAATTCAGGAAGTTTCACTTCTCTCCCCATCTTACGATTTTATGATTATTTTGATATTATCTATCTTTGTACATTGAGGACAATGCACATCTTAAGTGAGGGGGGTTAACTATAGTATTATCTGAAAATCCCTGAATGATATCTTGTCTTGAAGTAAGTTTCTCATATTGTGATTAGAATGAAAATTCCTTTGATTTATAATTTTTATCGATATGTTTTAGATTAAGTCATTGATAATTGTGCATTGATGATTAAATTCTAAGAATATTAGAGAATCAAGCATGATAAGTCTATTTTTCAGAATTAAAAATTTTCTAGGTTGTCTACCCGAATTTAAATATTACTTTGAAGTTTGAAATTTACGAGGATGACATAAAAATACCCATAATTTTTGTGAGATTTTGAGCCTTATAGAGCATATATTCTTTTTCTTGCTCACTTTTTGATTATGAGTGTGTCAACATTGATTAGTTATTCTAGAACTTGCATCGATTATACATGTCGAGACCACACCGTTGATTTGATATACAAAGATGATGAAGGCACCTAAGATTTAACCCACTCACTCCATTAAAAAACCTACCTCCATAATTAACCCCTAGTGAACCCCTTTTAATCCTAACAACCCTATTTATTGACTCACCCACTAATATTAACCCAAAACCCAGTCTGTATTTGTTATCACCATTCCTCTTGACTACCCTTTTTGTCGAGATTTGATTTTGAGCAGTTACCTAACTATGTTCTATATTTCAATTGTTAAAGTTCTTTATTTTTATTTGTGACTCGTTCTTAAAAAAAACATCAAAGTATATTCAGTATTAGTAGGATGAAAAGCGAGCTTATACAGTTAAAGTCTATTTATTGAAGAAGAAGCTCGTATTATTAGTTTCAAAGTTTCAATTCATGTAATTATTTATTTTTAAGTTCGTTGTTTCTAGTTAGGTAATTTTTCAGGTCGATCTCGTTTCTAACCCTCTAATCCAGCCTTTATCCACACCTTAACCCAAGCCCCATTACAACCCTTTCAAAGACCTTTTGATTTGTGCGTCATCTCATATTACAGTGGTGGAGATTTGATTTTCATGAAAGCCTATGGGATTAACTTTTCAGGTTTGACATTTGAGTGCTTAATTGTAACACCCCATACCCGAGTCCGAGACTAAGACTGGATACGAGACATTACCATGCTGGAACTCACTTAAACATGTACTTACGGATTATAAAATTTCGTCCCGAATTAAAAACTTCTCTTTCTTAGTCAAATCAGACATTTCATGGGCCTACGAGGCCTCAGACTTACGTCCCGAAACTTTCGGAACTCATCTAGAAACTTTCTCTCCAAATAGGGGTCACACGTTCGTGTGACTTGGAACACGCCCGTGCACCCCTAAAACATGCCCGTGTCTTTCACTCGTGGTGGATACTGGCAATTCACACACGGCCTGGACACGCCCGTGGCCCCAAATCGTGCCTAAAACCCCAAAGATTCTCGCCAATGCCCCACGGCCAAGGCACACGCCCGTGCTTACCACCCGTGGTGCACACTGACTACCTTAACACGGCCTAGAGTCTAGACACACGCCCGTGTAGCTAGCCCGTGGCCTATTCTGACTTAAGATACAAAGGTGCAGGGTGCACACGGCCTAGACACACGCCCGTGTGTCCATCCGTGTGGGCACTTAGAGGCTATTTACCAAGCCAATTGCCACCCCGAAATCAAGACCAAACTCATGCTCAATTCAAAGAACTCAAGTATTACATCTAACATGAACAAGGATGCATACTTCATTGATAGATTAAAACATACATACTTAATCATTCATGACTCATCTCTTTGGCCATATACAAAAAGAATGCTAAGCTTGATAGCCAACACTTTGGCTAGTTTTAAAACATAACTCAAAATGAAATGTTTCCTATACATGCCATACTTAATATAAACAACTTGGCTATACCAAAATAGCGATTGATAGTGTGCTCCGAGCTCCGGTGACGATGATCCACGAGATTAGCTAGGCGGGACTACATGGAAAGAATGAATAAAGAACGTAAGCATTTAGCTTAGTAAGTTTGCATGTAATTCTCATAGCAATATATTTGCTTAACATTAACCATTCATCATAAACAATGGCATTATGAATCTCTAGTATTTAAGCTTACTTACTCTTACTGATTCTTACATATCTCATGGTACTTACTATTCTCATGCTCGTACGGTAAACAATATACCTGTATCACTTGATCACATAGATCAGTATACTTTACTATGATAAGTATAATCTCAACTTCATCATTCATATCATGAATAATACTCTTAACTAGCATAACTTGACAATAACTTTACTTACTTGACTTTCTTACTATATCATTTGAGCTTTACTTTCTTGCCCGATGAATTTCTATGAATAACCGAGGATACTGAATCTCATCCCACATAACTCGATGCCAAAGCCATATCCTCGATATTGTCTTACATGGGATCTCTCATCTTGGTATTGATGCCATGTCTTGACATGGACTTACTCAAAGTCTTCCTTGTGTGTTCCCTTGGGAACTTACCATTGCCATGTCTTGACATGGTCTTACTTGGTATCTTTACTCATGAACTGGTCAATGCCGAGCCTTGGCTTGGACTTACATGAAATCTTTCTTGTTACTCACCAATGCCATGCCTTGGCTTGGACTTACATGGAATCTCTACCTCATGATAGCTTTTCAATGCCAAGACTTGTCTTGGACTTACATGACATCTTTGCTTGGAGACTCACCAATTCCATGCCTTGGCTAGGGCTTACATGGCTCTTCATCTCATAATAACTCTTCAATGCCAAGACTTGTCTTGGACTTACATGATAACTTGCTTGATTGCCGATGCCATGCCTTGGCTTGGACTTATACGGACTTTCTTATCTCGTGTGGTAGATCGAGTATCCTAAGTAATTCAACTTCAATCGGGACTTTTTCATGATTAATCTCATTAATTTCTTTATTTAACATAGCAATAAGCATTTCTATGGTAATAATGTACATTATACTAAGCAATTCGATGATAACAATCATAAAGCTTAGAAATCATACAAACTTTCCTCAATATACAAAATATATGTAGATATGCAATTTAGTCCTCGACTTTGTTCTTGCCTCAGTTTCGATCCGGGCTTCATTTTTTATTGATCTATAATAATAATTAGATCATTTAATACTCATATTGACTAAATTGACTCTTAACTCATACTTTGGAAAAATTACTATTTTGCCCCTAAACTTTCTCATATTTGCACTTTTGCCCCTAGGCTCGTAAAATAATTCTCATTCAACTTTATTAAACATCATGTTTAGCTGATTCATTTTCTCTACTATAACAATCATCAATTCTCACTATTTCTAATAGGTATGACCAATTTCATAACTATTACAAATTAGTCCATACTATCATTTTTCATGAAATTCACTAAGGAAAAGATGTTTATCTAACATCAAACTCCCATAATCTTCCATAAAATATCATTTTACAAGCATGATACACATGGGTAGATTTTTGAACAAGCTTCTTAGCTCATCTTATAGCTAAAAATAGCTAATTCATAATATGAGGACTCCAAAAATACGAAGAATATTTAAAACAGGGCTAGGATGACTTACTTGCAAGCTTCAGAAATTTGAAGAACCCTAGCTATGGAGTCTCCCAATTTTCGGCACAAGGAAGAAGATGAATGAAATTTTTATCATCTTTTTCCCATTTTAATCATTTAATTGGTAAATGACCAAAATGCCCTTCTCTTTAAAAATTTACAATTTACTAACTCATGTCCATTTTTGTCCAAAACTTATAATTTGGGCAAATTGATATTTAAGGACTTCTAATTAATATTCTAAAGCTATTTCATACAAAAAGCTTCTAGAAACTCATATTTTGCAACTTTTGCAATTTAGTCCTATTTGATCATTCCATGTCAATTTCACAAAATTTCTACATGGAACTTTAATACTATCATGCAAACATGTCATAAACCTTAAGAACTCAATTTACTAACTCAGATTTGTGGTCTCGCACCACTATTCTGACTAGGCCCTGAATTGGGATGTTACAATTCTCCCCCTTTTAGGAATTTTCGTCCTCCAAAATCTTGCCAGCAAACAGGTTTGGGTACTGGTTTCTCATGCTCTCTTCTGATTCCAACGTAGCTTCTTCTATTCCATGTCTTTGCCACAATACTTTTACCAGGGCAATAATTTTATTCCTTAGCTGCTTGACTTCCCGAGCTAAAACCTTAATTGGTTCTTCAACATAAGTCATGTCGGGATGAATCTCTATCTCTGACGGGGTAATTACATGTGAAGGATCTGATCGGTAGCGTCTCAACATTGACACGTGAAACACATCGTGAATCTTTTCTAACTCTGATGGCAAAGCCAATCGATAAGCTACCGCCCAACTCTTTCAGTAATCTCGTATGGTCCGATAAAACGTGGACTCAACTTTCCTTTATGGCCAAATCTGAGAACTTTTCTCCATGGTGACACTTTCAATAAAACTTTATCTCCGACTTGATACTCTATCTCTTTTCTCTTTAAGTCCGAATAGGACTTACTTATCCGATGCACGACTTTTAAAATTCTCGTATCACTTTCACATTCTCTTCAGCTTCTCTAACCAAATCAACCCCGTGAATTTGGTTTTCCTTGAGTTCAGTCCAATATAGAGGCGTTCAGCACTTACGCTCATAAAGAGCCTCATAAGGTGCCATCTTTCAACTCGACTAAAAACTATTATTATAGGCAAACTCTACCAATGGGAGAAACTTTTCCCAACGACCTCAGAATTCAAGAATACAACATCTGAGCATATCCTCGAGTACTTGAATTAACCTCTCCGACTGACCGTCAGTTTGAGGATGAAAAGCGGTACTAAAGTTCAACTTTGTACCCAAGGCCTCTTGTAACTTCTTCCAAAATCTGGATGTAAACCTCAGATCTCTATCCGAGATGATTGACAATAGAACACCGTGAAGCCTTACTATTTTTGAAACATACATGTTTGCCAACTTGTCTAGTGAGCAATCAACTCGTACAGGTATAAAATGGGCTGACTTCGTAAGTCTATCAACCATGACCCATACAGCATCTTTCTTGCTCGGAGACAACGGTAAACCCGTTAGAAAATCCATAGTAATACGGTCCAATTTCCACTCCGGAACCAAAATGGGTTGAAGCAAACCCGAAGGTACTTGGTGTTCAGCTTTTACTTGCTGACAAATCAAGCATTTGGAAACAAACTCTGAAATATCTTTCTTCATTCTCGGCCACCAATACTGTTGCTTTAAGTCATTAAACATTTTGGTACTACCTGGATGTACAGATAAACATCCGTTATGTGCTTCATGCAAAATTCTCTGAATAAGTTCGTCCTTTCTTGGTACACAAATTCTATCTTTAAACATCAGAATTCCATTGGGACTAATCCAAAAATCAGACTCAACATCTGTCTCGCACTGAGCTCTCTTGACTTGCAATTCACTATCTTCTTTCTGAGCCTCAAAAATCTCTTGGAGGAATACTGGTCTAGCTTTCAACTCAGCTAGAATAGAACCATCGTCGGATAAATTCATCTGTGAATTCATTGCCCTTAATGTAAATAGGGACTTTCTACTCAAAGCATCGGCGACCACATTCGCCTTCCCGGGATGGTAGTCAATGACCAATTCATAGTCTTTTATCAACTCTAACCATCTCCGCTGCCTTAAGTTCAACTCTTTCTGTGTCATCAAGTACTTCAAACTTTTGTGATCAGTGAAGATCCGACATCTCTCACCATATAAGTGGTGTCTCCATATCTTCAATGCGAAGACTATGGCAGCCAACTCTAGATCGTGGGTCGGATAATTCTTCTCATGTGGCTTCAAGCTGTCTTGAGGCGTAAGCAATCACTTTGCCTTCTTGCATAAGTACACACCTAATCCATTTAAGGATGCATCATTTGTAAATCACAAATTCTTTCCTGTCTCAGTTGTACTAAAAAGCTGGAGCTTCACAACATCGCCTTGCTTTTTCAAAACTTTGTTGGCATCTTTCTGTCCACTCAAACCTCACATTTTTCTCAACAATTTAGTCATCGGGGTTGCAATCATAGAAAACCCCTTGACGAATCGTCTATAATAGCCGACTAGGCCTAGAAAACTTCTAACCTCGAGAGACATTTCTCGGTGGATTCCAGTCCATTATGGCCGAAATCTTACTTGGATCTACTCGGACTCCATCTCCCGAGACAATATGTCCCAGAAATCCCACTTCCTTGAGCCAAAATTCACTTTTACTGAACTTGGCATATAATTGATTTTCTCAAGAGTCTCAGAAATACCATAGGTTCTCAAAGATGCTCATTCTTATCTCGGGAATAAATCAGTATGTCGTCAATGAAAACGACTACAAACTTGTCGAGGTATGGTCTAAAAATACGGTTCATTAAGTCCATGAATACCGCAGGAGCATTGGTCAAACCAAAGGGCATGACTAAAAATTCATAATGCCCATACCTTGTTCAAAAAGTTGTCTTGGACACATCTGAATCCTTTACTCTCAGCTGGTAGTACCCCGATCTCAATTCTATCTTAGAGAACACAGTGGCTCCCTTCAATTGATCGAACAAATCATCGATCCTTGGCAATGGGTACTTGTTCTTTACTGTCACTTTATTAAGTTGACGGTAATCTATGCACAATCTCATGGTGCCATCTTTCTTTTTCACAAATAAAACCGGAGCACCCCATGGAGAACAACTTGATCTCGCAAAACCTTTATCTATCAACTCTTGCAACTGTGACTTCAACTCTCTCAACTCCGTTGGAGCCATTCTGTAAGGAGTAATAGATATTGGTATAGTACCGGGAGCCATTTCAATGCCGAACTCAATCTCTCTTACTAGGGGTAGTCCTGGTAATTCTTCGGGAAAAACATCCACGTACTCACATACTATCGGTACTGACTCAATCTTTAACTCTGTTTCTTCATCATTCATCACAAAGGCCAAATATGCCTCGTACCCCTTTCTTATGTATCTCTGTGTCGTCATATGAGAAATCATTACCGGTGACCTACCTTGTTCATCTAATTTTACATGGAGAATATCCCCATTCTCACATCTCATCTCAATATATTTCTTCCCACAATTAACTATTACATCATGAGTGGTCAACCAGTCCATACTAAGAATGATGTTAAACTCATCAAATGGTAGCAACATAAGATTTTCTTTAAAGTAATGACCTCTAATCATTAATGGACAATCTTTACATACCTCATCAACTAACACACTCTTGCCTAAAGGATTAGACACCTTAATCGTAAATTCTGTAGAATCTATAGGCATATTCATACTGGATACTAGTTTCATACAAATGTAAGAGTGTGTGGATCCGGGATCTATTAAAGCAATAACTTTGATATCATAAAGAGAAAAGGTAGCCGTAATAACATCAGGAGAAGATGCCTCTTCGCGAGCGCGAATGGCATAAGTCCTCGCAGGCGCCTTACCCTCGGGTCTCGTAGCCTGCTCTCTAGGGTTACCTCTCCCACTTGCCCCACTTCCTGGGTTCCTCTGCGGTCTTCCTCTGACCACACTCTCGGATCTCGATTTCTGAGCTCTATCTTCTTTCATTGTCTCTGGACAATCTTTTATGTAGTGGTCCTGGGAACCACATCTGAAACATGAATTTTCATGTGCTCGACATTCTCCAAGATAACGTCTCGCCACATCATGGGCATTCGGGTCTATCCGATCGGATGTTCCCCACACTAGCAACTGAGGTCGTCTGTGCCTTACTTCCCGAATACTGCTTACTCTTGTCCTTCCTTGAAAACCCAGTGGAAGTAGCCGATCGGGTGGAGAAATCTCTTGAATTCTTGGATGAGGATTGGAACGACTTATTCCACTGTCTCTTTTTAGAGTCGCGAGACTCTATTTCAGACTTTCTCTTCTCCTTTACTAGTTCTTCGGCTTTACAAGCCCTCTCTACTAGCACAACGAATTCCTTTAGTTCTAGGACATCAACAAACAATTTGATGTCCTCATTTAGCCCATCTTCAAATCTCTTACTCATGATGGCCTCGGTGGACACGCATTCTCGAGCGTATTTACTGAGCCGTACAAACTCACGCTCATAATCAGTCACAGACAACTTGCCTTGCTTTAACTCTAGAAATTCCTTTCTTTTCTGGTCCACGAACCTTTGACTGATATACTTTTTCTTGAACTCTTCTTGGAAAAATTCCCATGTGACCTTTTCCCTCGGTACCATAGACACCAATGTGTTCCACCATTGATAGGCAGAATCTCTTAAAAGAGAGACTACACACTTCATGCATTCCTCAAATGTGCATGACAACTCATTAAATACTACGATGGTATTTTCTAACTGTAATCACTTTTTCGATCATCATCTTTTCTAGCCCGGAATTCTTCTGCCCCATGTTTCCTAATTCTATCAACTGGAGGCTTCTCTCCTCTTACCACCTCTACTACATGAGGGGCTACTGGGATAGGTTGAGGAATAGGTGGGGGTGGAGGGGGTTGCGCATTCGGGTTTGTACGAACGAACTCCGTATACCATGTATTCATAATATGGAGGAAGGCTTCTCTAGCCTCTTCTCCTCCTTCTTGACTCACCGTAGTGGGTCTATTCTCATTCTCGTTCGGCACCGTCCCTTCAGCGGGAGCCGGCGCATTACTTTCTACGTCATCCGCCACAGCTCTATCGGGATCCATTTACTAAATGTATAAACACAATTTAAGTCGTCAGGAGTCGTCACACTATCATTATAAAAATATTCTTACGTATGGCATGTATAGCTAGACTCGTGCTTGTGCTACGTTAGTCGTAGAACCGACTAAACTGTAGCTCTGATACCACTAAATGTAACACCCCATACCCGAGTTCGACACTAAGACTGGATACGAGACATTACCATGCTTGAACTCACTTAAACATGTACTTACGGGCTATAAAATTTTGTCCTGAATTAAAAACTTCTCTTTCTTAGTCAAATCAGACATTTCATGGGCCTACGAGGCCTCAGACTTACGTCCCGAAACTTTCGGAACTCATCTGGAAACTTTCTCTCCAAACAGGGGTCACACGTCCGTGTGACTTGGGACACACCCGTGCACCCCTAAAACATGCCCGTGTCTTTCATCTATGGTGGATACTGGCAATTCACACACAGCCTGGACACTCCCGTGGCCCCAAATCGTGCCTAAAACCCCAGCATTCTGCCAATGCCCCACGGCCAAGGCACACGCCCGTGCTTACCACCTGTGGTGCACACTGACTACCTTAACACGGCCTAGAGTCTAGACACATGCCCGTGTAGCTAGCCCGTGGCCTATTCTGACTTAAGATACTAAGGTGTAGGGTGAACACGGCCTAGACACACGCTCGTGTGTCCATCCATGTGGGCACTTAGAGGCTATTTACCAAGCCAATTGCCACCCTAAAATCAAGACCAAACTCATGCTCAATTCAGCAACTCAAGTATTACATCTAACATGAACAAGGATACATACTTCATTGATAGATTAAAACATACATACTTAATCATTCATGCCTCATCTCTTTGGACATATACAAAAAGAATGCTAAGCTTGATAGCCAACACTTTGGCTAGTTTTAAAACATAACTCAAAATGAAATGTTTCCTATACATGCCATACTTAATATAAACAACTTGGCTATACCAAAATAGCGATTGATAGTGTGCTCCGAGCTCCGGTGACGATGATCCATGAGATTAGCTAGGCGGGACTACATGGAAAGAAATAATAAAGGACGTAAGCATTTAGCTTAGTAAGTTTCCATGTAATTCTCATAGCAATATATTTGCTTAACATTAACCATTCATCACAAATAATGGCATTATGAATCTCAAGTATTTAAGCTTACTTACTCTTACTGATTCTTACATATCTCATGGTACTTACTATTCTCATGCTCGTACGGTAAACAATATACTTGTATCACTTGATCACATAGATCAGTATACTTTACTATGATAAGTATAATCTCAACTTCATCATTCATATCATGAATAATACTCTTAACTAGCATAACTTGACAATAACTTTACTTACTTAACTTTCTTACAATATCATTTGAGCTTTACTTTCTTGCCCGATGAATTTCTATGAATAACCAAGGATACTGAATCTCATCCCACATAACTCGATGCCAAAGCCATATCCTCGATATGGTTTTATATGGGATCTCTCATCTTGGTATTGATGCCATGTCTTGACATGGACTTACTCAAAGTCTTCCTTGTGTGTTCCCTTGGGAACTTACCATTGCCATGTCTTGACATGGTCTTACTTGGTTTCTTTACTCATGAACTGGTCAATGCCGAGCCTTGGCTTGGACTTACATGAAATCTTTCTTGTTACTCACCAATGCCATGCCTTGGCTTGGACTTACATGGAATCTCTACCTCATGATAGCTTTTCAATGCCAAGACTTGTCTTGGACTTACATGACATCTTTGCTTGGAGACTCACCAATGCCATGCCTTGGCTTAGGCTTACATGGGTCTTCATCTCATAATAACTCTTCAATACCAAGACTTGTCTTGGACTTACATGATAACGTGCTTGATTTCTGATGCCATGCCTTGGCTTGGTCTTGTACGGACTTTCTTACCTCGTGTGGTAGATCGAGTATCCTAAGTAACTCAACTTCAATCGGGACTTTCTCATGCTTAATCTCATTAATTTCTTTATTTAACATAGCAATAAGAATTTCTATGGTAATAATGTACATTATACTAAGCAATTCAATGATAACAATCATAAAGCTTAGAAATCATACAAACTTACCTCAATATACAAAATGTATGTAGATATGCAATTTAGTCCTCGACTTTGTTCTTGCCTCAGTTTCGATCCGGGCTTCATTTTTTCTTGATCTATAATAATAATTAGATCATTTAATACTCATATTGACTAAATTTACTCTTAACTCATACTTTGGAAAAATTACTATTTTGCCCCTAAACTTTCTCATATTTGCACTTTTGCCCCTAGGCTCGTAAAATAATTCTCATTCAACTTTATTAAACATCATGTTTATCTGATTCATTTTCTCTACTATAACAATCATCAATTCTCACTATTTCTAATAGGTATGACCAATTTCATAACTATTACAAATTAGTCCATACTATCATTTTTCATGAAATTCACTAAGGAAAAGATGTTTATCTAACATCAAACTCCCATAATCTTCCATAAAATATCATTTTACAAGCATGATACACATGGGTAGATTTTTGAACAAGCTTCTTAGCTCATCTTATAGCTAAAAATAGCTAATTCATAATATGAGGACTCCAAAAATACGAAGAATATTTAAAACAGGGCTAGGATGACTTACTTGCAAGCTTCAGAAATTTGAAGAACCCTAGCTATGGAGTCTCCAAATTTTTGACACAAGGAAGAAGATGAATGAAATTTTTATCATCTTTTTCCCATTTTAATCATTTAATTGGTAAATGACTAAAATGCCCTTCTCTCTAAAAATTTACAATTTACTAACTCATGTCCATTTTTGTCCAAAACTTATAATTTGGGCAAATTTCTATTTAAGGACTTCTAATTAATATTCTAAAGCTATTTCATACAAAAAGCTTCTAGAAACTCATATTGTGCAACTTTTGCAATTTAGTCCTATTTGATCATTCCATGTCAATTTCACAAAATTTCTACATGGAACTTTAATACTATCATGCAAACATGTCATAAACCTTAAGAACTCAATTTACTAACTCAGATTTGTGGTCTCGCACTACTATTCTGACTAGGCCCTGAATCGGGATGTTATATTAATGCTGAACCTTAAACACTTCGAGTGATTTGAGTGAATCTTTTGTGAGGATGTCAATCCTTGTAGGTTTTGGATCAGAGGAAATTATTTAGATGAGGGGAAACACCTATGTTTTGTGCTACAAATGTATGACTTATATTGTTTGAATCATTAGGACTCTTTGAGTTAAATTATCCATGTATAAATTATCTATGAATTATGATGAGACATTGTTGATAGGAATATTGAATCATGGAAAGTTCGTTTTAATTGTAAGTTGAGAATTTTGCTTGAGGACAAGCAAAAGCTTAAGTGTGGGGGTATGTGATAAACCGTAAAAGTAACATATTTTAATCCCATATTTAGCATACTTTTGGATGATTTATCCCTTGATTTATGTAAAAAGGTGCTCTTAATCCTTTCTTTTCATGTTTCATACTCAGGAAAGCACCGGAGGATGGAAAGAACGAGAAACGGGCTCAAAATAGACCAAATTGGGCCAAAGTGAAAATCGACACGGCCTGGACTTGAGCCAACACGATCGTGTCTCCTTGATAGACTAGAACACAACCTGATCACGATTTACATGGGCGTGTCACCTCATTAAAAGTCCAAACACGGCCTAAAGACGATTCATACGGGCATGTGCCATGGCCGTGTCCCTGTCGTGGAGAAGACCAATTTCACTCGGAAAAGGATACTTAGGGGCAAAGAAACCTAATTCAAAAGCCTATATAAACACCCTAAGTATAACCTAGAAGAGGGGCGGTGAGCTAGGCCAAGGAGCCGAGCCGAAAAGGTCAGGTTTGTGGGAAACACTCGAAGATAGCCAGTTGATCCATCTCAAGAAGCCGAAATTCTACTCAAGATGGCAGATCTCTCATTCAATTCCTTCAGGGGGTTTTAGGGATTTTTTATGTTTTGTTTTATCTTTTCTTCTGAGATGTTTTCTTTTATTATTATGAACTAAACCCTTCAGATACCTGAAGGGGATGAAACTTAGATGAATCTTGTTATCGTTTGCTGAACTATATGATAAATACTTAATTTGTTCTTAATTATGTGTTCTTAATTCTTGTGTTAATATTTTTGGGATATTGATTCAAGTTTGATGTGCTTAGGTGGAGGAGCAAAAGTCCCTGCTTAAGAGTAGATCTAGCATAATTAAGCGGAGTTGATCGCGCGCCTAGAGATAGGGTGACGAGATTTTGCCGGATTAGGGTGAAACCTAATATGGGAGTCCATAGATCGAGTTAATGCAATTCTAGGGGTTTTAATTAGAAAGAGATTTCAATTAATCAACCTAGGGTTAGATGTTATTCGCTTCGAGAGAGGGTTTAATATACATTAGGGAGTCTTACGGATCAAGTCAAGTGAATAAATCGTCTGGTTCAGAGTTAGATAACAAGTGAAGTCTAGGTGGATTCTTCCTAAGGGTATCGTCTTAATCAACTGAGTTTTTCCAACATTATTTCCCCAATTCATTCTTTTTGTCTTTGCATCTTTAGCTTAGTAGTTAGTTAAATTTAGATTAAATAACAACTTCACTTATTTTAGGCTAGATAATAAAAAGAAAGTTAGTATTAGTACTTTTGGTTCCTTTGGGTTTGACAATCCGGTCTTGCCTGAGCTATACTACTGTTCGATAGGTGCACTTGCCTCAATCGCTGTTATAGTTAGTTCAAGGTTCGATCATTATAAATTTAAAACTCCAAAATCAATGATCAGGAAGCCTTGGCTAGGGTTTTCAAGCTTTCAAGCTCAATAATCAAAGAAAACGAGGTTCGGACTTAGAACGGGGGGGGGGAATAAGTAACTGACAGTTAGGTCTCTTCTTGTTATTTTGGTATTGAGGTAAGTTTGTGTGAAATTAAAGCTACATAATTTTTTATATTTTTTAATTTCTAGATATTATGTGAAATGAATATTATTTCTATGAAATCGACTAATGATTCCTCGATGAGAGTATGATGAAATTATGTTAATTCAAAGTCCCGGTTGAACATTGGTAATACCAAGGATACTAATGTCACAACATGAGATAAGGAAGGTCCTGTATAAGACCATGTCTGGGACATTGCATCGGCACCGAATGCAGGTCCCGTATAAGACCATGTCTGGGACATGGCATCGGCACCGAATGTAGGTCCCGTATAAGACCATGTCTGGGACATGGTCGCGGCACCAAAGGAATATCTCGTGTAAGACCTTGTCTGGGACATGGCATCAACATCTATGAATGATCTCGTATAAGACCATACTGGGATATGGCATCGACATCGAGATATGAGATCCCGTGTAAGACCATATCTGGGATATGGCATCGGCATCAAGATGTGATCCCATGTAAGACCATATCTGGGATATGGCATTGGCATCGTGATACATGTATGATGAGATTGAGTATCCTTCGATATTTCGAGTAATTTAGCGGGCAAAGAGCTAAGTTTATGCATCAATGACAAAGAGATAAGTTTATGCATCAATGACAAAGAGCTAAGTCCATTCTTATGATGTAAGATGTGGGAAATGTGGATTGTGATCATGTGTGAGGCTTTTAAGCCAAATTAAATTGAGAAATGAAATGTTCAAGTTTTTGTTGTTGATGTGTAAGTTATATTGGCCAATGAATGGCTTGTAAATATTTGATGATGACTAGCTATTGGCATGGCTAACTATGGATATTCTTTAGTATTATAAGTGTGTAAATGGGAATTAATACAAAGAAAACATGATAGAGTAAAATTAGCAATAAAACAGATTGGACAGCAGCAGTTGAATCACTTTGAAAATTCACCAAAAATGGTGGAAATTGAATTATAAGTTGAATAAGATATGAAATTAAAGCTTATTGAGTCTATTTTTGCATAAAAGAGACGGTGTAAGCAAAATAATTTCATATTATGAGATATTTGAATTTTTATAAGACAGGGTCAGAATGATTTTAGAATCCCCTATCCCGACTTTGGAAATTCATTAAAAATTGTAAAAAAAAAATAATCAAGGGATAAAATTTATATTCCTGAATTTCTTAATGAGTTTATCTTCAAGAGAAACAAATGGAAACATCTTTCGAGTTCTTTGCAATGAGAAAAAAAAATTAGTGAAGAGGGGTCAGAACTGTCAGATAGCGAAACAGGGAAAAATTTAAAGAATAAAATGTACTGATTGACTAAACCAAAAATTCTGGAAATTTTATGGTAATAAGATATGTGAGTCTATTTTCAAGAAAAATTATAGGATCTTAATTTGGAGTTTCGTAGTTCCGGATAAAAATAATTTAGTGACTGTAACTCGAGTAGACAGCTCAAGATGAACATAAGTGAATAGGGAAATTTTATGCAATAATGATGGCATTATCTTGAGAACTCAAAATAAGGATTGTTAAAAGCATGGTAATAAATTGTTTATTATTTACATACATACTTACTAAGCTTTATAGCTTACTCCCCTTCCTTTCTCATATCATGTAGGGTTTTATACTAGCTCGGGTTGGAGATCGCCGGAGATGCTATCACACTATCAAGCTATCATGTAGGGTATAAGTGAATGCGAAACCTTTTGAGTCTATGGCATGTATAGGGACTTAGTCAATTGTGTATGTGTCATTTGATTTGGCAAAATGTGTCGGTTCATATTGGTTAATGAGTTGTAATGCCTATTTATACGTGTGTGATTATACTAAAGGTTTTATGTGATGTGGTTATATGTGTTTGGGATGGATGGATTGAAGTTGTGTTTAAGTATGCGCAAATGAGGGTGCCAAATGGTCTGGAAAATAGCCATTTTCTTGGCCACACGGGCAGACACACGGCCGTGTGTCTCAACCGTGTGGAGAACACGACCCCGGGACATGGGCGTGTGCCCTGGGCGTGTGAAGTTTGCATTTACTTTTCAGAATTTAATTCACCACACGGCCTAAGCACACGGGCGTGTGACTTGGCCGTGTGACCCAATTTTTTTAATGATGTCATAAACAGAGAGTCACACGGTCTAAGGACGTGGGTGACCACACGGCCTACCTACATGGGCGTGTCCCAAGCCACACGGACGTGTGACCCCTATTTTGATGAAAATTTTTTCTAAGTCTTCTTAAAGTTTCCTAAGTTCTCGGTTTAGTCCCGAACAGTTCCCAATGTATGTTTTGGGCCTTGTGGGGCCATATAAGGGGCGATTTGCATGTGAATGAGGAATGTTAAGTTGAATGAAATTTTATAGTCGGTTTTGTATAAAGGTTTTTGTTTAAGTTTGGTAATGCCTCGTATCCTGTCCCGGCGTCGGACACGAGTAATGGGTGTTACACCAATCCTAGTCTCAATCATTACCTGAGAAGTTAAGACTAGAAGGTGAGCTTAAAATAGCTCAATGTGAGTCAGCAACAATATAATCATACAATCAGTCACACAGGCAACAATCATCATTTTCATTACAGTACGATACGCGGCATATTTTAATGATAATAAGAATATGTCTTGAGCATGATACAATGTAAAAAGATTCCTAACCATCTATTTGCTACACACAACAAGTTCCCCAGAACTCGTCAGCCAATCATCGAAAAATTCAAGCCGAAGCTTGATGTGGATAAACCACGAGTACAATAGTGCAGATATACTACCAATATCGTGGTCAATCCACCAATAACGGTAAATGAAATTAAACTACAAATAATGCGATAAAATCACAAATCTCCTCGGTACCTGTGTCGCGTGATTACGAGCAAGTGTATATGGTTGTACAAGTAATAAGTAGTAAGTAAAAGAGTATCGACTCCACAGGGACTGTTGTGTGAATTATTTGCAAAGCTAATTTTAATAAATTTGGAAGAGAACAAATAAAACATAATATTATTGATGAAAGTCGCAATTCAAGTTATGGTTGTAATTAGTAGTCAAATATCCACAAAATATAACAACATACCTTACAGAAAAATAATTACAATAGGAATTAAACACAAGATTTAATATAACACAACATGAATAGACTAAAATAAATATTTCACTTCGCAAGAATTTATTGGCATTCATAGAAAGAATATCACAAAAAGAACGTGGAAATATAAAAATTCATTAAGCCCATTCTAATTAAGGCATAGGTTTCTCCTAAAGTTATGTTGTGTTCCTAATTAGTTAATTACCATATGCCTATGTCCAATACTAATTTATAGAAATCATCCTTTTACACAATTTATGCATACATTAATTATCTTCCAATATTGACATGATATGCACCACTTAGGTCTTTTTTCCATTAACTATTACCTCTTTCCAGATTAAATAGTTAATTCATTAACCTACAAATGTTTGCCATACATTTACAAGTACATTCATGAATTAAACCTAAATGAATGAAATAATCATTTGCACAAAATATTTAAAAAAACCAATTAATTCAAATCAATATTCATATCCATTTTCAATAAACAAAATTAAGTTATATCATATTAAACTGTAAACATAAAGATGAGATGCAATCATGTGCAAAGAGAAAGGTAGAAAAGAGTAGCCGAGGAGGGCTACCATGGCCATTTCATAATAAGAAGAGTAAATAGTTGACTGCATGGGATTTTTTGCAACTACTCCTTACGGCTTCCCATGGAGGCTTTCTTCCTCTACTTGTGTCGTCCCTTATATGGTGTTGGAGTGGTTCCTTCCTTGCTAATTTTAGCAAGGAAGTTAGCTTCATTTCCTCCCCCTTGATGCCATCCCTTTATGTGAGGAAGAATGAGTCTTTCCTTACTATTTTTTTAGCAAGGTAGTTAACTTTGTTCCCTCCATCTGTGGCCGACCAATAATTGGTCAAAAGATGATGGTTTTTTTACTGCTATTTTTAGTAGTAAGGTGGACGGTTAAGGCTTGTTTCAAGGAGAAAATTGTGTTGATTTTATTTGGTGAATGGTGGGGTCAAATCTATTAGATTTGGGAGTTGAATGAGAAGTTAAGGACTGGTAATTTTAGTAGTGGATATTTTCCAATTTATTTCATGGTATGATGGGTAAGTGGAATTGTTTTTTGGCCTCCATTTTTGGCAATACTAGGCCTCCTTAGAATTACTTTTGGATCAACACCATTTTGAAGTCCATGTGATTGCATTGCGAATCTTTCAACCTGTACCTGTCTAAGACCCAAATACACCCAAAATTCTACCATCCTTTCCCTTAGCCCAATTATTACAAAAAAACAAAAAACAAAATAACATGTATTTAACATAAAATCCATAAACTTAACACATTCCAATGAAAATAATAAAATATCATGAAATTGAGTGTAAAACCACAGGAAGTGCTATTTATTTACTCGAAATTAGCATAATTTATAAATAAAAGAGTGCTAAAATATCTATATATTTTGGAGTTTGCACACCCCCAAACTTAAATCATTACTCTTCACGAGTTATGCTAAAATCATGTCATAATATAGAATTTAATTCATCCAAGTTGTCATGGAAAAGGAAAAATTATAGTCTCAAATTAATTATGCAAATATGTAGTTCATATACAGCATATCATCCAATATTTTTTCAAGTGTCTAAATGCTAACAAATCATGAATTGAACAACTAATTTTAATAGTAGAGTAAGTTTAATTCCATGAAAGATTACTTCCCTAATTTAACTAAGCACCATTCCTCATATTTAACATATGTCTTCATATGTTGAATTCAATACTTCCCTCTCCAGTAATGTAGTTAGCTTAACGATTTAAATCAATAGGTCATAAGGGTTGTAATGGGGCTAGGGTTAAGATATGGAGAAAATAGATATTTTAGGTTCAATAACCTTAAACTTAGCTTACCTTGGCCTTCAAAAATTGTAGCTGCCCACCAAATAACCAACTTTTTTCATTGCATGTGCCCAATGATACTCTTTTTTTTTTCAGAGTACCTTTTAGAGCATGTTAACTCAACCTTGAGTGTTTTATCATAAACACCCAATATTCCTCTTGGACTCCCCCAAACTTAAACTTCTAATACTTCCAAAGTAAGCTAGGCTAAGGTCCAGTGGTTTAAGAGGTAAAAAAAAAAAACAATTATTTAGGAAAAGTTACTTATTTCATGGGTTATCTCCAAAAATCTATATAGGCCATATAGTTCAAAAGTGGTTTTCAAGGGATTCAATTAATAGGGTAGGCTTGAAATGCTCAATCGATCCAAAGTAAATATGCCTAAATCATGTTTAAACCTGCTATGCTACCTAGGATTTCCCCTCAAAGAAAGTACCAAACCAATGCTAGAGACTAAATTCTCACGCATGCTTAATTTCTAAATAATATAAAATAATTATGGTAAATCTCCACATACTCAATAAAATCAAATTTCATCTCATAATTTGCTTAATATAAAAATACTTGAAATAAATAAGAGATCATACCTGAATTTGACTAACATACTATAAAAAATTGATATTGAGCATCTTTTCTGCTTGCCTGCCTTCTTGCACGAAGTCACCTTCCACAAAAATTGAGGAAAAAAATTGAAAACAATTGAGGCACGGTCTGCCCCAAACTTAGGCAGAACAGTGTCTTCATTGTTCAAATCATTCATTAGAGAAGAAATAAGAGAAACACTCAAAAAATAATTCTTGAGTGCTACTAGAATTTATTTTGCAAAATTAAATTAAATTAAATTAAAAGGTAATGTCTTTAAAATAAAAAGAAAGAAAGAAACTAACTAGAAAATAAATGTTTTTAAATAAAGAAAAACCCCCATCATTTATTTATTGACCCATCACTGTCTATGTCTGTCTCCTCCTCCATGTTATTAATATCTTAGGTGTGACGGAATCTTCAAGACCGGTTCTGTGAGTTAGGTTCCATGGCTTGAATATAGAATCTGGAAACTCGGGAAGAACATCAAGAGATTTAACTAAGTTCTAAAAAGCAATTTGATTCGATTAGTCTCGAATCTTAGCATACTTTCAGTAAACTTGCTACTTATTCATATGTTGTAGTAAATCCATAATATCTGCTTGTGTTACCAAATTGGCAGAAAGCTGAGTAGACATGAAAGTAGGTGCGGGAACATCTGCTGGGTTGGTACTGCTTGAATCAGCTTTGGTTCTACCATTTCATCCTCATCAATCTGTATTATTTGTGTTTTTCTAGTGATGTCACCTACTAACCTAGAGATATCATAGGCAATAATCATACCTCTATTGTAAGGTTCCTCAATGTCTTACATCGGTATGTTTATTCGGTGGCACATCAGAGTGATGAGTGATGGGAAATAGCAATAACCTGTCTTTCCAACTACACATTCTCGAATTTCATTAAGTATTATTCTCCCCAGATTAATAGACTTTCCAAACAATATACAATATAGAAGAATCATTTGAGTATCGAAACAGTGCAACTGAAAAATGCAGGAATAATACTTGCTCGGATGAAGTACAACCATACCTCTGCCTCTCGCGTTAGAAATTCCCTACAGCAATAATGAGTACCTTGTCTCGAAATTGTCCATTTGGCTCCTTGAATCATGAAAATTCTCAGAATATCTTGAATCTTCTGCTCACTGGCATTGGCTACCATGGCAGAGTAATCATCATTATCAATATTCGTAAATTGAATAACGCATTGATCATTGTTGATGACAAAGATAATTCTTTTATTCACACTTGGAGCGTTGTTAATGTCGATGAATTCAAGTGAGCATAAAACTCTCTAACAATGTCTTCATCAAGAGAAGGTTGGATATGACACAAAAATTTCCACCATTGTTTCTCAATATTTTCCTGAATTAGTGTTGGTACATCATTGTAACACTACTAACCCATATCCGTCGCCGGAATAGGGTTACAAAGCATTACCATAAAAACGTAACATAAAAACATACATTTCCAAACATTAATATAAACTTAGCATAATCTATTCATATACATGCATATCATCCCTTAATCGAGCCCTCGAGGCCTTATAAACACTTTAAAAATCATTCGGGACTAAATCGAGAACATTTGAAACATTGAGGAAAAAATTAGAAAAATTGAACTACAGGTGTAACAACCTGTTTTTCAGTGGTGTCGGAAACAGTAGTTTTGGGGCCACCAAATCCGATGAGTAAGTATTTAATATTTACGAGTTAATTTTGACTTTGAAAAGGTTTTTGATATAGTGATTTTTGTTTTATAAGCGATTTATTAAGTTCAAGTGGTAAGACCCTAAGGTCAAGTGGTTTTAGAAAATGAGGTATCGGGACCTCGTTTCTATAAACCAAGCCGTAAATATTTTTATAAATATTTACGGAGTGTCATTAAGGTGGTATTAAAGTTTCATTGAAAAATTTTAACGTTTCTATAGTTAATTAAGCGAAAAAGACTAAATTGTAAAAGTTGAAAAAAGTCAATCTCTATTAATTTAAAGGTGTTAATTGATTAAAGAATTAAAATTGGATGGCCTTATTGAGTAAATTATCCATCCTAAAGAAGATGATGGCTTATGTTTTAATTTTATTAACCTTTTTTTTATATGTTATTATTATATGATAAAGATAAAATAATGAATAAAAAAAGGTTAATAAAATTAAAACATAAGCCATCATCTTCCTTAACACCGAATGGCCATGGAAAGAAATAAATGGAGAAGCTTCAAGCTTCGGCCTAGCTTTGGACGATGCATGTAAGTCCGTTTTAGCCCCGTTTTCAATAATTTTTATGTTTTTGATATCATTGCAACTAGGTCCAGTTAGCTCGTACCTTCGATTTTGAAACTGTTAAAGATTTTGAATGTTTCCATTGATGAATCCTGTGATTTTTTATGTTAAATGATGAATTTGGAATGTTGATTGATAATTAAAAGTATTTTTTTAAGTGATTTTCAATGAATTTACCGATTAGAGACTAAATTGTTAAATTAATAAAAGTACAAGGATTTAATGTGAAATTGTTGCAAATGTGGGTTGTTTTGTATGCCATGAATATTAGGATGATATGAATTGGCATTAAAAATGGTTAATTTGCATGTTTTGGGCTCAGGGACTAAATTGAATAAAGGTAAAACTTGAGGGGCAATTTTGTAAAAATGTCAAAAATGACCAAATTGCTTTAAATACATTTGTTTACTGCCTAAATTGATAAATTGAATGAAATTATTAATTTAGATCAAGACTGGGTGGAAAATCGAGGAAAATAGAAAATTACCAAAATGCCCCTAAACTTTGGTATTTGTGCAATTTAGCTAGGTAAGTTCGTATGAACTGAAATCTATATAATGTTGATTAAACTGAATGATATTGTGTGATTTATTATGATTGAATCAATATATATATATATATGTTATTATGCAATCTATCATGTCATGAGACGATGGAAATTCAACAACGTATGACGATTATCAAGCCCCGTTTGAACCTTAGGAATTCGTAGGATACAAATGACATGTCATTAGGGTTTACATGATTCGGGTACTGGTCCTGAATTTCCTACCGATGGCTGAGGTCTTGCATGTGTTACGGATACTCCACAGCTCGTGTCAGCAGCATGGTGTAGCTATGTTCCGACCCACAGCTCGTGAGAGCATATAGATCTATAGCTTGTGTAAGCATATTGATTTACAGCTCATGAGAGAATACCGGTCTACAACTCATGAGAGCATACCGATCTATAGCTCGTGAGAGCATACTGATCCACAGCTCGTGAGAGCATACAAATCTATAGCTCGTGAGAGCATACCGATCTACACCTCGTAAGAGCATACCGATCTATAGCTCGTGAGAGCATACCGATCTACAGCTCCTGAGAGCATACCGATCTATAGCTCGTGAGAGCATACCGATCTACAACTCAAGTGAGCATACCGATTCACATCTCGTATGAGCATACATGTACATGATTTGACGGATTACAGTTATATGAGTTAGCACACTATGTGTGAGCTATCCCGGGTATCCAACGATATTCTAAATGGTTCAACGGGCATTATTCGGATATGAAGTGGTAAGAGTTCGATATGAACTAAGGTATAGATACATGTGAATTTCATTGATATGGTATTACATGGTTTATTGAAAGTAGAAATGGATGATATATGAATATGATACGTGAATAAATGTTGTGATCATTCATGTTTATAATGCTTATGTTATATGTTTATTTGGCTAACATGTTTGGTGTACATGCTTAGGCTTTGGCTATGTAACAGCCCGTTTTTAGTCAAATCAGAACAGTGGTTTCAGGACCACAAATTCGAAGTCAAAATATTTATTTTATTATTATTTTAATGTCTATGGCATGATAAAATGATTGTGTGAAAATTTCATTAAGAAATTTTATCGTTTGAGTGGTTAATTCGATAAAAAGGACTAAATTGCGTAAAGTGCAAAATTTATGTTCTATTAGTTAAAGGTGTTTATTAGCTATGGAACATTACACTAAAGGTCCTTAAGTAGTAATTAGACCATTATAATGGTGAGTGGACAATTATGGACACATTATTAGGTGTTTTAATGGTTTATTAGTAAGGTTAAATTGGTAATTTGGTTATTAAGGTAAAATAAATAAAACAAAAATCATGTTTTGTTGCCTATCATCTTCTTTAGCCAAATTTAACAAGAAGAAAAGCCAAAATTCTTAGGGTTTCATTCGGCCATGACATCTATGCTCAATTAGATCAAGAAAAGCGAAACTGGAATCTATATTGAGGGAAAAACAAAATTCTCGACTAACCGACCAGTTTAGCCATTTTTATATCTGAGGTAAGTTCGTATGTAATAAGTATTGTTATATTTGTGTTTTAAATGCTTTGATTTTGCATAAATTGTGAATTACGAACTTGCGGACATATTCGACGAAGATTCGACATTGAAAATCCCGGTTGAACCTTAGGAATAGATTAGGATATGAATGGCATGTCATTAGGGGATACATTGATTTGGCTTCGGGCCATGATATCGGCACTTTGGGTGCGAGCTTTATTGATTTGGCTTCGGGCCATGATATCGGCACTTCGGGTGCAAGCTTCATTGATTTGGCTTCGGGCCATGATATAAGCACTTCAGGTGCGAGTTACATTGATTTGGCTTCGGGCCATGATGTTGGCACTTAGGGTGCGAGACTCCCGAGTATCTGCAATTTATTCACAATGGTTCAACGAGTATATTGAAGAAGTGAAATGGTGAGAAATAGATACGTATCGGTACAGGTATGTACGTAAAACTATTCGAGCAATGAGGCAAAGGAAGTTGTGAGCTTATGATCAATTATGTGCTTAAAATTCATGTTAACTTTGTGATTAATGCTTTGATGCAATTTATGTTTTTATTTTGAAATGTAAATGAATGATGAGACTTGCTTATTATTTTCATACAAGCTTACTAAGCTATAAAGCTTACTTTATTTATTTTACCCTATTTTATAGTGATTACAAGCTAGCTCGGATTCAGGGATCGTCGGAGACTTCATCACACTATCAAGTTGTCAATTTGGTACTTTTGAATCTATGTTTTGGAATATATGTCATGTATAGGATTATGGTCATTTTGGTATATAAGTTGATGATGAATTTAGCCATTTGAAATGGCTTGTAAATGTCTGAGGTTTGGTTTGTATATATAGCCATAAAAGTTGGCTTAATTTGCTTGGTTTGGTTGTGTATATATATATGTGTGCATATGGCTTATATTATGTTATTGAGGTTGGTTTTGTGATGCTTATTGATAGTAGGTATTATGTTTGTCAAATGGTTGAAATATAAGAAGTTATAAGCTTGTGAATTTGAGCATAATGATACATGTTTGGAAATGTTTACTTAGTTGAAATGTATATGTGTATTTGGTATAAATGGACTGGCCTATTTTGTGACTTATGTATATTATGGATAATGGAATTTATTTGGCATGATTTAGACTTGCTTTAGTTGGTTTATATGCCTATTTTTTATGCCATGAATTGTGCAATTTGGTTTGATGTAGGTGTGCACAAGTGGGTGGCAAAATGGCTTGGTAAATAGCCTATTTTTGTCCACACAGTCAGAGACACGGGCGTGTGTCCCAGTCGTGTGTGACACACAGTCATGTACACGGTCGTGTGTCCCCTGGTGTTGAATTAGAAACCAAGTCAGTGTGCTCCACATGGCCTCACACACGGGCGTGTGACATGGCCGTGTGGCATAAGTTAGTATACCCTACAGGTTTAGCATGGCCTAGCACACGGCCTAGTACACGGTCGTGTATGGCCATTTTTAGGGCACACGGGCGTGTGTGTTGGCCGTGTGACCAAAGTCAGAGAGTTATACGGTGTCGAACACGGGCTGGGACACGGCTATGTGCTCCTATTTCAAATGTCCACACGGCCTGTGACACGGGCATGTCTTTGGCCGTGTGTGACACATGGCCGGGCCACATGGGCGTGTGTCCCCTATTTTTGACAAAAAAAATTTAAGTGTTCTAAGAGTTTCCAAAGTTATCGGTTTAGTCCTGAACCACTCCTAATACATGTTTAGGGCCTCAAAGGCTCGTATTAGGGACAAAATGATTGGTTGTGAATGAATTGTATATGAATTGACTAATTGTATGTGAAATATATGTTTAAATGTGTTATAAGTCTGGTAATGCTCCATAACCCTATTCTGGCTTTGAATACGGGTGAGGGGTGTTACATTTATTGGTATCAGAGCTATAATTTAGTCGATTCTAGGACTAACGTAGTGTATGTGAGAGTCTAGGTATACATGCCATATATAACCTGTGATAGTGTGATGACTCTTGACAATTTAAACTGTGTTTTCGTATAGCAAATGGATCCTAATCGAGCTGTAGCTGATGATGTTAAGAGTAATGCACCAGCTCCCGCTCAAGGGTATTCGAACAGAGATCGTGGAAAATAATACTCAAATCCTAAAGCTCAAGCTACATCGGTATCGAGTATTGGCAGTGTGAGAAATAATAAACCCGAGTTTCAACAGTGTGGAAGATGACATTTTGGAGAATGATGGAATAAAAGTAATAAATATTGTTACAAATGTGGTTCATAAGATCATTTCATTCGAGATTGTCCTGAAGTAGGTGAGAAAGATAAATTCCAGAATGCAAAACTGAGCAAGACAGTTAATAGAGGGAAGCCACCTAGAAACACGGGAAATGTGACAGGTAGTAAAAGAGTGACAAGGGACTCTGCTGTGAGATCTGAGGCCAGAGCACCTGTTAGAGCTTACGCTATTTGCACTCGCGAAGATGCGTTGTCTCTAGATGTTATCACCGGTACATTTTCTCTTTATGACACTGATGTGATTGCTTTGATTGATCCTGGATCGACTCATTCGTATATATGTATGAATTTGGTGTCTAATAAGAGTTTGCCTGTTGAGTCTACTGAGTTTGTGATTAAAGTATCGAACCCCTTAGGTAAGTATGTTCTAGTTGATAAAGTTTGCAAGAACTGTCCTTTAATGACTCGGGGTTACTATTTTATGGCTGATTTGATGCTTTTGCCATTTGAAGAGTTCGATGTAATTTTGGGTATGGATTGGTTGACTCTGCATGATGCCGTTGTAAATTGTAGATGAAAGACTATTGAATTGAAATGTCAGAACAATGAAATTCTTCAAATTGAATCAGATGAGTCAAGTGGGTTGCCTGCTGTGATTTCGTCTATGTCAGCTCAGAAATGTGTAAGGAAAGGTTGCGAAGCTTATCTTGCTTATGTTTTAGATACAAAAGTGTTTGAATCTAAGATTGAATCAGTGCCAGTTGTCTGTGAATATCTGGATGTGTTTCCTAAAGAATTACCGGGGTTGCCACCGATAAGAGAGGTTGAATTTGCTATTGAGTTAGTACTAGGAACTTCACCGATATCAATAGCTCCGTACAGAATGGCTCCGATAGAATTGAAAGAGTTGAAAGCTTAGTTGGTATCAAAACTATAGTTTAGTCGATTCTAGGACTAACGTAGCGTATGTGAGAGTCTAGGTATACATGCCATATATAAACTGTGATAGTATGATGACTCCTGACAATTTAAACTGTGTTTTCGTATAGCAAATGGATCCTAATCGAGTTATAGCTGATGATGTTGAGAGTAATGCACCAGCTCCCGCTCAAGGGACAGCGCCTTTTGAATCTAGAAATGTATCGAGTAGTCACGGAAGAGAGGCTAAAGAGGCTTTTTCCAAATAATGAATGAATGGTGCACACAATTTGTCTGGAAAAATTCGGCTGCTCAACAACCTCCACCCCCACTTAATCCTCAACCAGTTTATGTAACTTCTCAAGGTGTGGAACCACTACGAGTAAATAAGACACCAGTTGACAAAATTCGTAAATATGGGGCCGAAGAGTTCAGAGCTATCGTTGATGATGAACCCAAGAGAGCTGAATTTTGGCTTGAAAACACTATTCGGGTATTTGATGAACTTTCTTGCACACCAGGTGAATTTTTAAAATGTGCTGTATCACTTCTGAGGGACACTGCGTATCAATGGTGGAATACTTTGCTATCTGTAGTCCTGAGAGAGAGAGTTATTTGGGAATTCTTTTAGACGGAGTTCCAGAAGAAATATATAAGGTAGAGATTCCTCGATCAAAAGCACAAAGAATTTTTAGAACTGAAACAGGGTTATATGACTGTGACTGAGTACGAAAGAGAATTTGTGCGGTTGAGTAAGTATGCTCAGAAATATATTTCTACCGAAGAAATCATGTATAAACGGTTTGTTGATGGGTTGAACGAATATATTAAACTTCTGGTCAGAATTTTAGAACTGTAGGAATTTTTTGTTTTGGTCGATAGAGCTTGCAAAGCCGAGGAGCTTAGCAAAGAAAAGAGAAAGGTTGATTCAGAGGAAAGAGATTTGAGGAAGAGATCGATGAGTAAACCTTATCATTCCTCGTCAAAGAAATCAAGAGATTATTTTAACCGATCGACAACTTCAGCGGGGTATTTTAATAGAGATCACGGAAAGCAATACACCAGTCCTAAAACTCAAGCTACATCGGTATTGAGTGTTGGCAACGTGAAAAACGACAAACCCAAGTGTCAACAGTGTGGAAGACGGCATTTTAGAGATTTTTGGGTGAAATATAATAATAGAGCTTGTTACAGTTGTGGCTCGCGAGATCATTTTATTTGAGATTATCCTGAATTAACCGAGAAAGATAAATTTCAGAATGTGAGATCGAGCAACACAACTAATAGAGGGAGACCATCGAGAAATGTGGGAAATGTGACCAGTAGTAGAGGCGTGACAAAAGATTCGGCTAAGGAATCTGAGGCCAGAGCACCTGCTAGAGCTTACGCTATTCGCGCTCACGAAGAGGCGTCGTCACCCGATGTTATCACTGGTACATTTTCTCTTTACGACACTAATGTGATTGCATTGATTGATCCTGGATCAACTCATTCGTACATCTGTATGAATTTAGTATCTAGTAAGAAATTGCCTGTTGAATCTACTTAGTTTGTAATTAAAGTATCGAACCCCTTATGTAACATCCTGGTTTAGGGCCTAGTCAGAATAGTGGTGTGAGACCACAAATACGAGGGTTATGAATGAGTTTTTGAGGTTTATATTATGTATGCATGCTAGTGTGAAAGTTTCATGAAGTAATTTTGTGGAATTGTGGTTGAATTGTCCAAAAGGACTAAATTCCAAAAGTTGCAAAATGTGTGTTTCTAGAAGCTATTTGTGTGAAATAGCTTTAGATTATTAATTAGAGGTCCTTAAATAGCAATTTACCCAAATTCTAATTTTTGGACAAAAATAGGCATGGATGAGTCAAAATTTGAAGTTTATCAAAAAGGGCATTTTGGTCATTTATCAAATAAGTGATTAAAATAGGTGAAAAGATGACAAATTCATTCATCTTCTTCCCCTTTAGTCACTGAAAATTTGAGAAGCCATTGTTAGGGCTCTTTCAACTTTTCAAGCTTGCTAGTAAGTGCTCCTAAGCCCGGTTTTGATATTCTTTGTATTTTTGAAGTCCTAGTAGCATGAGTAAGCTATTTTTAGCTATTTGATGAGCTATAATGGATGTTCAAAAAATGTGGTCATGAATTACATGCATGTATTTTGATGTTTTATGGAAGATTATGAAAGCTTGATGTAGTAGAAACATCTTTTGTTAAGTAATTTTCCATGAAAATGCATGTAGGGACTTGATTGTGAAAAACTTTAGTTTGGTCATACATGTGTGATTTGGTGAGATTTGATGAATGCTTTAGTTGAGTAAGTGGTTCGGCTAAGCATGAAAGGATAGAAAGTTGAATAAAAATCACTTTACGAGCCTTGGGGCTAAAGTGTAAATATGAGGAAGTTTTGGGGCAAAATAGTAATTTTGCTAAAGTATGAAATGTGGGTCAATTTAGTCAATGTGTGTATTGAATAAGCTGAATTATTCATTATAGATCAAGAAAGACGAAGCCCGGATCGAAACCGAGGCAAAAGCAAGGTGGCGGACTAAATTGCATATTTCTATACTTTTGAGTATAGAGGTAAGTCTATGCATAAATAATGCATTCATACTTACAATTTGTTAATGCTAGCTAGTGTGTAGCATGTTTGAGAACCTATGTGGGATGAATGTAGTAGAAAATGTGGAATGAATGTATGATCGAGAATGATTAAGTAAGTAGACTTGTGCATGTGTTGTGATAATGCTAGATGGTGGGCTAAGTGCGATACCATCCTAATGCATATTGACGATGAGCTAGCTATGTGCGATGCTATCGTGAGGTATATCGTTTGGTGAGCTATGTGCTGAATCACTATGAATACCTTTGTGGTAGGCTAAGTGCGATACCACCTTATTAATCAATTATGGTGTGCTAAGTGCGAAACCACTGAGATATTGGCTGTGTAGATTAACTGTGTGTATTAGCTGTGTGGATAAGTTATGTGGATAAACTGTGTGGATAAGTTATATGGATAAACTGTGTGGATAGACTGTGTGGATAAGTTATGTGGATAAACTGTGTGGATAAGTTATGTGGATAAACTGTGTGGATAAGTTATGGGGATAAACTGTATGGATGTATTACGAGAAATAATGATATGTTGTATATTATGTAAATGTGACATAGAATGCAGGGGTGCATTTTGATGGTTATGAGTATGTGACTCATGATGTGTTGGAAATGTGGTAAGGGTCAGAAAGAGTAAGCAAAGTTGTTCATTATTTTTGGTAGTATAATGCTAATTGTTGTTTAGCTTATACTATGATGCTTATTTGTTTATGTGTAAACTTACTAAGCTCAAAGCTTACTCTCTTTCTTTTCCCTTGTCTTATAGATTAAAAGCGGGAATCGAGATACGAGGATCATCAGAAGACAGCCCACATATCAGCACACTTTGGTACATGAAACTTAATGTTTTGTATATGGCATGTACAGGGGCTAGACAAGTTAGTGGATTTTGTTGTAAATGGCTAAGATGTGTTAGCCTTTAGATGGATAGCTTATTTTGTATAATGCCATGGTTGTTGGCTATTACATTATATGAAAGAAAGATGTAGTTTTCTATGTGAGAATGCATTTTAATTTGAGTTGATTATGATGGTGTTAGATGAGTATATGTTCTGTATGTTAGAAGGGTGAAAAGAAATTGACACTTAGTCTTGTTCTTGACCATGTGGATTGACACACGGGTGTGTGTCTAGGCCATGTGTGACACACGGTCAGCCCACGGGCGTGTGCTGTGGCCGTGCGTCCCCTGCATATTAACATTTTAAATCAGGATAGTCCACGGGCTAGCCACACGGGCGTGTGACTAGGCTTTGAGGCCGTGTGTGTGAAGTCAGTGTGCACCACGGGTGGTAAGCATGGGCGTCGGTCAGCCCACGGGCGTGTGCCTTGGCCTTGGCAGAATGCTGGGTTTTTAGGCACGGTTTGGGGACATGGGCATGTGTGTCCATGCACGGGCGTGTCTAATCTTGCACGGGCGTGTGAGACCTGTATAAAAGAGAAAAATTTTAAGGATCGTAAAAGTTTCGGATTAGTCTCGAGAGCCCTCGTGTGTATGAGTGAGGCCTCGTAAGTCGAGAATGAGGTTATAGAGAATAATGACGTTGAGCCTAAGTGGCGATTAAGTGGTTTGAGTTCGGTAACGCCTCTGGCCCGGTTTCCGACGTAGAACCCGAGTAAGGGGTGTTACATTTAGTGGTATCAGAGCTATGGTTTAGCAGGTTTCTAGGACTACCGTAGCGGGTGTAAGAGTCTAGCTATACATGCCATAAGTGTACAATGATAATGTGGTGGTTTCTGATGATTTAAATCTTGTTTATTATAGTATATGAATTTCGATCCATTGACTGCTGATGAAGCGGTAGTAACGACTAGCTCTCGCACAAGGGATCGCGCTTGGCTGAGAGTGGACTCGAGGTCAGGGGTCAAGGGGAAGAGGCACGGGAAGCCTTTCTCCAAATGATGAGTAATTGGTACTCGGATTATGTCCGAGCGAACCCTAATGCTCAACCTCCTCCACCTCCTCCTATACCTCAACCAAATCCAGTGGCTCCTCAAGGTATGGATGTGGTGAGGATATCGAAACCCCCGGTGGATAAGATTAGGAAGCACGGGGCTGAAGAGTTTAGAGCTAAAGTAGATGATGACCCAGAGAGGGCGGAGTTCTGGTTGGAGAACTCGATGAGGATGTTAGATGAGCTCTCATGCACACCTGAGGAAAGTTTGAAGTGTGCTGTATCTTTGCTGAGAGATTCGACATACCATTGGTGGAAGACACTGACGTTGGTAGTCCCGAAAGAGCGGGTGACGTGGGACTTCTTTCTCGGAAGAGTTTCGGAGAAGTATATAAGCCGAGAGGTTTCTTGGACCGAAAAGGAAAGAATTCCTTGAGTCAAGCAAGAAATGATGACAGATGTGCAGAATCACGAGCGTCGGTTTGTTAGGCTTAGCAAATACGCTCAAGAATGTGTGTCGTGAAACCATCTTGTGCAAGAGGTTTGAAGATGGGTGAATGAGGATATCAAACTCCTAGTGGGCATTTTGGAGTTGAAAGAATTTGTGGTATTAGTTGAGAGGGCAAGTAAGGCCGAGGAATTAAGTTCGAGAAAAGAGAAGGGTCGTGAGTGAAGCCCGAGATGCGAGAAAGAGGCCGATGGGCAAGTCGTATCAAGCCCAAATAAAAGATCCAAGGAAGTGAATCATCGGACGACAAAGACACAGGTGGGTTATTCGCATCGAGACTTGGGCAATACTCGTTCGGGTTCGAGAGTCCAAGCCCCTCGATGGAAAGTGTGGGCAATACAAAGAGTAAACCGGAGTGTCCTAGTTGTGGTAGGTATCACACCGAGAGAGTGTTGGGGAAACAGTCGGAAATGTTATAAATGTGGTTCCCCTAACCACTTTATCCGTAACTGTCCCGAGAGGGATGATAAGGAAGAGAAGCAGGAAGTGAGACCTAGTGATGTGTCTACGAGGGGTAGACCACCAAGGAACCCAAGAGGTGGGGCTAGTGGTAGAGGTGCGCCCAGAGATTCTGCTGTGAGACTAGAGGGTCGGGCACCTGCGAGGACGTATGTCATTCGCGCTCGCGAAGAGGCATTCTCCCCTGATGTGATAATGGGTACTTTTTCTCTCTTTGACACCTTTGTTATTGCTTTAATAGATCTAGGGTCTACTCGCTCTTATATTTGCATAAGATTAGCATCTAGTTTGAGTATGACCGTTGAGTCTACGGACATAGTGGTTAAGGTGTCAAACCCATTAGGAAAGCTTGTGTTAGTGGACAGAGTGTGTAAGAATTGTCCTTTATTGATTGAGAATCATTGTTTTCCGGCAAACCTGATGTTGTTGTCGTTTGATGAGTTTGATTTAATCCTAGGCATGGATTGGTTGACTACCCATAGTGTCTTAGTGAACTATGGTAGTAAGTTTATTGAACTAAAATGTGAGAGTGGAGATGTGGTTCGGGTTGAATCAGGTGGATCGGACAGTCTACTCGTGATGATTTCTTTCTTAGTGGCTGAGAAATGTTTAAGAAAAGGATGTGAGTCCTATCTTGCATTTGTGTTGAATACTCAAGAGGTTGGAGTAGAGTTTGAAACAGTGCCAGTGGTATGTGAGTACCCAGATGTATTTCCGGAAGAGTTACCCGGATTACCTCCAGTAAGAGAGGTCAAGTTTGAAATTGAGTTGGTTCCAGGAACGGCACCTATTTCGATTGCTCCGTACAAAATGGCACCTGTAGAGTTGAAGGCGATCAAGGTTCAGTTGCAAGAGTTGTGAGATAAGGGTTTTGCAAGACCGAGCTACTCGCCGTGGGGTGCTCCGTATTGTTTGTGAAGAAGAAAGATGGGTCTATGAGATTGTGTATAGACTATAGGCGACTTAACAAGGTGACGGTGAAGAATAAGTATCCTTTACCAAGGATTGATGATCTTTTGATCAACCAAGGGAGCTACAATGTTCTCAAGATAGACTTGAGGTCTCAGTTATTATCATTTCAGTGAAAGAGCAAGATGTGTTGAAAACTGCATTTCGGATAAGGTATGACCATTATGAATTTTTGGTTATGCCGTTTGGTTTGACGAACACACCGGTGATTTTTATGGATCTGATGAACCGTGTTTTCAGACCATATGTGGACAAGTTTGTGGTTGTCTTTATTGACGACATATTGATCTATTCTCGGGATGAGAACGATCATGAAGAGCACTTGAGAATTGTCTTGCAAACTTTGAGAGATAAGCAGTTGTATGCTAAGTTTAGCAAGAGTGAGTTTTGGCTCTGAGAGGTCGGATTCCTAGGACACATGGTGTCAGGAGATGGTGTCAGAGTTGACCCGAGTAAAATATCGGCTGTTATGGATTGGAAACCGCCGAGGAACGTGTCTGAAATCAGGAGTTTCTTGGGATTAGCGGGATATTACAGACGTTTCGTAAAGGGTTCTCCGTGATTGCTACTCCGATGACGAAGTTGTTGCATAAAGATGTCAAGTTTGAATGAACTGAGACATGTCAACAGAGCTTCGAGAGACTTAAAACAATGTTGACTGAGGCACCGATTTTGGTTCAACCAGAATCGAAGAAGGAGTTTGTGGTTTATAGTGATGTGTCGTTTAATGGTCTCGGTTGCGCGTTGATGCAAGAGGGTAAGGTAGTCGCTTACGCCTCGAGGCAGTTAAAACCGCACGAGAAGAATTATCCGACTCACGATTTGGAGTTAGCTGCGATTGTTTTTGCGTTAAAGATTTGGCGACATTATTTGTATGGTGAAAAGTGCCGAATCTTTACGGATCACAAGAGTTTAAAGTATTTGATGGATCAGAAGGATCTGAATCTGAGACAGAGACAGTGGCTTGAGTTGTTGAAAGACTATGAGTTAGTCATTGATTACCACCCGGGAAAAGCGAATGTGGTTGTGGATGCCTTGAGTAGGAAATCCCTGTATGCTCTAAGAGTTATGAGAGCGAGTTTAGTGTTGTCTGATGATGGTGCTATTTTGGCAGAGTTGAGAGCTAGGCCACTATTTGTTCAACAAATATGTGAGGCTCAGAGAAATGATAGCGAGATGCAAGCTAAGATAGCTAAGTGCGGGTCGGAATGTGATTCTGGTTTTCAAATGGGTTCGAATGGTTGTTTGCTTTATCGCGATAGAATTTGTGTTCCTAAAAATGAGGAGTTGATTCGAAAGGTTTTGCATGAAGCCCACAGTGGATGCTTGTCAATTACATCCGGCGATGATGAAATGTACAACGACTTGAGGAAGTTGTATTGGTGGCGGGTATGAAAAGAGATATTTCAGAGTTTGTGACTAAGTGTCTGATTTGCCAACAGGTGAAAGCTGAGCATCAAGTGCCTTCGGGATTGCTTCAACCAGTAATGGTACCCGAATGGAAATGGGATCGGGTTACCATGGATTTTGTAACGGGGTTGTCGATGACTCTGAGAAAGAGAGATGCTGTGTGGGTTGTTGGGGATGGATTGACGAAGTCGGCTCACTTTATTCCAGTACGTGTTGATTATTCACAGGATAAGTTAGCTGAGTTGTACATGGCAGAGATAGTGAGATTGCATGGTGTACCTGTGTCTATTATATCGGATAGAGATCCGAGGTTTACTTCGAGATTTTGGAAGAAGTTACAAGAAGCCATGGGTACGAGATTGAATTTCAGTACTCCGTTCCATCCACAATCCGATGGTTAGTTTTAAAGAGTGATTCAAGTTCTTGAAGATATGCTTCGATGCTGTGTGCTAGAATTCGAAGGTAGTTGGGAGAGATATCTACCTTTGGTCGAATTCGCCTATAACAATAGTTATCAGTCGAGTATACAGATGGCATCGTATGAGGCTTTGTATGGCCGTAAGTGTCGGACTCCTTTGTATTGGACCGAGCTTAGTGAGAAGTGGATCCATGGGGTCGATCTAGTGAAAGAGACCGAAGAGAAAGTGAAAGTAATCCGTAATAGTCTGAAAGCTGCTTCGGACCGACAGAAGTCGTATGCGGATTTGAAAAGAAAAGAAATTGAGTTTGAGGTAGGCGACAAAGTATTTTTGAAAGTATCGCCGTGGAAGAAGATTATGAGATTTGGACGGAAAGGGAAATTGAGTCCAAGGTTCATAGGGCCGTATGAGATTACAGATAGAGTTGGGCACATAGCATCTTTGGTTGGCTTTGCTTGTAGAGTTGGAAAAGATTCATAACGTGTTCCATGTGTCGATGTTGCGACGGTATCGCTCTGATCCTTCACATGTGATTCCTTCAATGGAAATTGAGATAAGACCAGATATGTCTTATGAAGAGGAGCCGATTAAGATCTTGGCTCGAGAAGTGAAACAGTTGAGAAATAAGAGCATAGCACTAGTGAAAGTGTTATGGCAGAAGCATGGCGTGGAAGAGGCTACGTGGGAAACGGAAGAAGCTATGAGATAGCAACATCCAAACCTCTTTTCTGGTAAGATTTTCGGGGGCGAAAATCTCTAAAGGGGGGAGAGTTGTAACATCCCGGTTTAGGGCCTAGTCGGAATAGTGGTGCGAGACCACAAATCCGAAAGTTATGAATGAGTTTTTAAGGTTTATATTATGTATGCATGCTAGTGTGAAAGTTTCATGAAGCAATTTTGTGGAATTGTGGTTGAATTGTCCAAAAGGACTAAATTGCAAAAGTTGCAAAATGTGTGTTTCTAGAAGCTATTTGTGTGAAATAGCTTTAGATTATTAATTAGAGGTCCTTAAATAGAAATTTACCCAAATTCTAATTTTTGGACAAAAATGGGCATGGATGAGTCAAAATTTGAAGTTTATCAAAAAGGGCATTTTGGTCATTTATCAAATAAGTGATTAAAATAGGTGAAAAGATGACAAATTCATTCATCTTCTTCCCATTTAGCTGCCAAAAATTTGAGAAGCCATTGTTAGGGCTCTTTCAACTTTTCAAGCTTGCTAGTAAGTGCTCCTAAGCCCGGTTTTGATATTCTTTGTATTTTTGAAGTCCCGGTAGCATGAGTAAGCTATTTTTAGCTATTTGATGAGCTATAATGGATCTATTTTTAGCTATTTGATGAGCTATAATGGATGTTCAAAAAATGTGGTCATGAATCACATGCATGTATTTTGATGTTTTATGGAAGATTATGAAAGCTTGATGTAGTAGAAACATCTTTTGTTAAGTGATTTTCCATGAAAATGCATGTAGGGACTTGATTGTGAAAAACTTTAGTTTTGTTATACATGTGTGATTTGGTGAGATTTGATGAATGCTTTAGTTGAGTAAGTGGTTCGGCTAAGCATGAAAGGATAGAAAGTTGAAGAAAAATCACTTTACGAGCCTTGGGGCTAAAGTGTAAATATGAGAAAGTTTTGGGGCAAAATTGTAATTTTGCTAAAGTATGAAATGTGGGTCAATTTAGTCAATGTGTGTATTGAATAAGCTGAATTTTTCATTATAGATCAAGAAAGACGAAGCCCGGATCAAAATGAGGCAAAAGCAAGGTGGCGGACTAAATTGCATATTTCCATACTTTTGAGTATCGAGGTAAGTCTATGCATAAATAATGCATTCATACTTACAATTTGTTAATGCTAGCTAGTGTGTAGCATGTTTGAGAACCTATGTGGGATGAATGTAGTAGAAAATGTGGAATGAATGTATGATCGAGAATGATTAAGTAAGTAGACTTGTGCATGTGTTGTGATAATGCTAGATGGTGGGCTAAGTGCGATACCATCCTAATGCATATTGACGATGAGCTAGCTATGTGCGATGCTATCGTGAGGTATATCGTTTGGTGAGCTATGTGCTGAATCACTATGAATACCTTTGTGGTAGGCTAAGTGCGATACCACCTTATTAATCAATTGTGGTGTGCTAAGTGCGAAACCACTGAGATATTGGCTGTGTGGATTAACTGTGTGTATTAGCTGTGTGGATAGACTGTGTGGATAAGTTATGTGGATAAACTGTATGGATAAGTTATATGGATAAACTGTGTGGATAGACTGTGTGGATAAGTTATGTGGATAAACTGTGTGGATAAGTTATGTGGATAAACTGTGTGGATGTATTACGAGAAATAATGATATGTTGTATATTGTGTAAATGTGACATAGAATGCAGGGGTGCATTTTGATGGTTATGAGTATGTGACTCACGATGTGTTGGAAATGTGGTAAGGGTTAGAAAGAGTAAGCAAAGTTGTTCATTATTTTTGGTAGTATAATGCTAATTATTGTTTAGCTTATACTATGATGCTTATTTGTTTATGTGTAAACTTACTAAGATCAAAGCTTACTCTCTTTCTTTTCCCTTGTCTTATAGATTAAAATCGTTGAATCGAGACACGAGGATCATCAGAAGACAGCCCACATATCAGCACACTTTGGGACATGAAACTTAATGTTTTGTATATGGCATGTATAGGGGCTAGACAAGTTAGTGGATTTTGTTGTAAATGGCTAAGATGTGTTGGCCTTTAGATGGATAGCTTATTTTGTATAATGCCATGGTTGTTGCCTATTACATTATATGAAAGAAAGATGTAGTTTTCTATGTGAGAATGCACTTCAATTTGAGTTGATTATGATGGTGTTAGATGAGTATATGTTGTGTATGTTAGAAGGGTGAAAAGAACTTGACACTTAGTCTTGTTCTTGACCATGTGGATAGACACACAAGCGTGTGTCTAGGCCATTTGTGACACACGGTCAGTCCACCCACAAGGCGTGTCTTTGTGGCAAGTCACGTCTCTGCATGTTAACATTTTAAATCGTGATAGTCCACGGGCTAGCCACACGGGCGTGTGACTAGGCTTTGAGGTCGTGTGTGTGAAGTCGCAGCACCACAGTGGTAAGCACGCACGGCGTGTGCCTTGGCCATGGGGCATTGGCGAGAATCGTCGTGTTTTTAGGCACGGTTTGGGGACATGGGCGTGTGTGTCCATGCACGGGCGTGTCTAATCTTGCACGGGCGCAGAGACCTGTATAAAGAGAAAATTTTAAGGATCGTAAAAGTTCGGATTAGTCTCGAGAGCCCTCGTGTGTATGAGTGAGGCCTCGTAAGTCGAGAATGAGGTTATAAAGAGTAATGACGTTGAGCCTAAGTGGCGATTAAGTGGTTTGAGTTCGGTAAGGCCTCGGGCCCGGTTCCCAGCGTAGAACCTGGGTAAGGGGTGTTACACCTTAGGCAAGTATGTTCTAGTAGATAAAGTATGCAAGAACTATCCTTTAATGACTATGGGTTACTGCTTTTTGCCTGATTTGATGCTTTTTCCATTTGATGAGTTTGATGTAATTTTGGTTATGGATTGGTTGACTCTGCATGATGCTACTGTGAATTGTGGATGAAAAAATATTGAATTGAAATGTCAGAATAGTGAAATTCTTCGAATTGAATCAGTTGAATCGAGTGAATTGCTTATAGTGATTTCGTCTATGTCAGCTCAAAAATGTGTGAGAAAAGGTTGCGAAGCTTATCTTGCTTATGTTTTAGATACAAAAGTGTTTGAATCGAAGATTGAATCAATGCCAGTTGTCTGTGAATATCCGGATGTGTTTCCTGAAGAATTACTGGGGTTGCCACCGATAAGAGAGGTTGAATTTGATATTGAGTTAGTCTCGTGAACTTCACCGATATCTATAGCTCTGTACAGAATGGCTCCAACAGAGTTGAAAGAGTTGAAAGCTCAGTTACAAGAATTAACAGATAGAGGTTTTGCACGACCTAGTTTTTCACCTTGGGGTGCACCAGTATTGTTCGTAAAGATGAAAGACAGGTCAATGAGAATGTGTATTGATTATCGATAGCCCAACAAGGTTACAATAAAGAATAAATATCCGTTGCCGAGAATAGATGATTTGTTTGATCAGTTGAAAGGGGCAAAAGTGTTTTCGAAGATTGATTTGAGATCTGGCTACTATCAGTTGCAAGTGAAAGATTCAGATGTGCCAAAAACTGCGTTCAGAACGAGGTACGGACATTATGAATTTCTTGTTATGTCTTTCAGATCGACTAATGCTCCTGCAATCTTTATGGATTTGATGAACCTAATTTTTAGACCGTATTTAGACAGATTCGTTGTTGTGTTCAGTGACGACATTCTGATCTATTCACGAGATGAGTCTAAGCATGCCGAGCATTTGAGGATTGTGCTATAAACCTTGAGAGATAAGCAACTCTATGCTAAATTCAGTAAATGTGAACTCTGGCTTCGAGAAGTTAGATTTTTGGGATACATTGTTTCAGTAGAAGGTATACGAGTTGATCCGAGTAAGATTTCTGCAGTTGTTGACTGGAAACCACCAAGAAATGTATCCGAAGTTAGAAGTTTTCTGGGGTTTGCCGGCTATTATCAACGTTTTGTTAAAGGATTCTCGATGATTGCTACACCAGTGACCAGATTGCTACAGAAAGATGTGAAGTTCAAGTGGTTAGAGAAATGTCAACAGAGTTTTGATCAGTTGAAAGCATTGTTAACTGAGGCACCAATTTTAGTTCAACCTGAGACGGGTAAAGATTTTGTGATATACAGCGACGCGTCATTGAATGGTTTGGGTTGCGTTTTGATACAAGAAGGAAAATTATAGCTTATGCCTCTAGACAGTTAAAGTCGCATGAAAAGAATTATCCGACGCATGATCTAGAGTTGGCCGCTATTGTATTAGCATTGAAGATTTGGCGACATCATTTGTACGGTGAGAAATGCCACATTTTTACCGATAACAAAATTTAAAAGTATATAATGACTCAGAAATATCTGATTTGCGACAACGAAGATGGCTCGAGTTGTTGAAAGATTACGAGTTAGTAATTGATTATCATCCGGGGAAAGCAAATGTGGTTGCAGATGCTTTGAGTAGAAAATCTCTATTTGCTCTGAGAGCGATGAATACGAAACTGATTTTGTCTAATGATGGTTCAATATTGGCCGAGCTGAAAGCCAAACCGGCTTTTCTTCAGCAAGTTTTTGAAGCTCAAAAGTGTGACACCGAGTTACAAGCTAAAAGAGTGCAATGTGAGTCGAACAGTGATTCAGACTATTAGATCGGAGCCGATGATTGTTTACTGTTTCGAAACAGAATCTGTGTATCAAAGAATTCTGAGTTAATTCTGAAGATTTTGCATGAAGCATACAGTAATTTTTTATATGTTCACCCGGGGAGTATGATAAACCATAAAAGTAACACATTTTAATCCCAGGCTTAGCGTGTTTTTGGATGTTAATTTATATAAATTGGTGAATTCGATGCTCCTAATCTTTTAAATTCATGTTTCTATACTTAGGAGAGCACAAAGGAGCGAAAGGAACGAAAAACGGGCCAAAATCGGACAAAACGGGCCATATTAAGGATCCACACGGCCAAGCCAGAACCACATGGGCGGAGCACATGCCTGTGTGAACCACACGGGCTGGACAAACGCCCGTGTGCTAGCCCGTGTCGACCGCGAGTCACCCAAATTTACACACGGCCTGGGCACTCTCACACGGGCTCATCACACGCCCGTGTCCCTGTCGCACCCTGCTTCGTTTTAACGCGGAAAAAGCCAATTTTTAGGGTTTCTGGGTATTCTAAAGTCTATAAATACACACCAGAGGAAGACCTAAGGGGGCACGCAGAGTAGAACGAAGAAATTACTCAAAGGAAGCCGTCGGAATCATCTCGGAAGGAGATCCACTCAAAGATTGAAGATTTCCATCAAGTTCTTTAGAATTTTTTGGGTTCTTTATGTCTTGTTGTTTTCTTGACTCTAAGATGTTTTCCTTTTACGTTATGAACTAAACTCCCTAAATACCTAGGGAGGATGAAACCTATGATGAATCTTATTATCTAATTATCTGTATTACATGATAAATACTTTTTCTTGTTCTTAATTATGTGTTCTTAATTCTTTCTTTAATATTTTCAGGATATTAATTCAAGATTGGATGTGCTTATTCAGTGGAGCAAAAGTCCCTGTTTAAGAGTAGATCTAGCATAATTAAGCGGAGTTGATTGCAACCCTAGAAATAGGACGAAATAAATCTGCCAGATTAGAGTCAAATCTAATAAGGGAATCCATAAATTGAGTTAATGCGACGATAGGGGTTTTAATTAGAAAGAGATTTCAATTAATCAACCTAGAGTCAGTTGTTTTTAATCGTGAAAGAGATATTAACATAATTTAAGGATTTCTATGGATCAAGGCAAGTGAATAAATCGTTTAATTCAGAGTCAGAATAATAAGTGAAGTCTAGGTGGATTCTTCCTTGGGTATTTTCTTTATTCATTGGTTTATTCGATTATTCTCTTCACTCTCTGTCGCGTTCATAGTTAAATAGTTAGTTAAATTTTAGATTAAAATAAATCCCCTTAATTATTAGGCTAAATAATAAAAAGATAGTTATTACTAGTAATTTTATTCCTTGTGGATATGATATTCCGGACTCATCAAAGCTATACTACTGTTCGATAGGTGCGCTTGCCTTTGTCGAAATTGTAAGAGCCCATTTTCGCCCGGGCCCATTCAAAAACCAATTAACCAAAATTAAAACAAAAAATTAAAGTCCATGTCCATTACATTTTACAACCCAATTCCTGAACCAGCCCAAAACAAATTCAAACACAAAACTTTGCAGGCCCGAATAGCCCAATAACAGAGCAAGACCGAATAGCACAAGAGGTTTAGCAAATAGAAACCCTAGGGCAGAACCTTAGCGCCACAAGCCACCCCGCGCCACGTCGCCACCGTACAGCCTCCGTACGACCCCCTGCATCTTGGCCACGTCTGTACCTGCAAACGAATAGCAAAACAAGCGACAAATAACAGCAAAAGCGACAGCAGCAACAAGAAAACAAAATAAAATTATTTGTATTTTTAATTTTATTTTTAAATCGGCTATATAAAGAGCCGAAGAAATTTTGTAAAAGGGGGGAGAACTTTTACGAAAAAAAAGATAGGGAAATAAAATCAGAAACAGAATTTCAGATGTTTCGCTCTGATTTCATCTCCTTCTTGTTCTTTTATCTATTTCAATAGCATTTTTTTTACACGCGAATAAAATAAAAAGAGGACTTACCTTCGAAGATTGAATCGACGGTCTGCCTTCTTCGTCGAAATCGAAGCAAGGGTGGTCGTCGGGGTTAGGAGCAGGTTTGGTTTGAAAGAGGTCGGTTGATCAGACCTGAGTTGGCCCCCTAATCGTCGATTGTCGTGGCGCTTGTGGTGGCCGGAAAGGAGATCTCCTTCTTCGGTTGAGAGATTAGGAAGAAAAATATTAGGGTTTTTTATTTTGTTTTAAAAATGACTAAAAGCTTTAATTTTTAGGTTTTTATTTAGTTTTAATCCATAATCCAAACGGCGCCGTTTGGGGAGGGTGTGAGATCCGTGCGTCAACCCGATTTATGACCCGAATCCGCGCCTTTCTGCCTTAAAAGGATTATTTTCGCATTTAGTCCCTCCACTCTCTAATTATGTTGCAATGTAGTCCTTTTCGAATGCGGCATTTTGGCTAACTGGAATATTTACTGATTTGGTCCTTATTAACTTACGCGCATTGTATTTTAACCCTTTTAGATTTCATTTTTGATTTATTGCTTTCTAGCCCCCTAATTTCGTTCTGATTTTCAATATAATCCTTAAATTATTCCATTAATTATCGGTTTATTGATCTCTTTAATTATTCTTTTAATTAATATTTAATATAAAATATTTTAAATTGTTTTAGCTATTATTTATTTTATTTACATGATATTTTCATTAATTCTATATATATACTTTTTATATATACATATTATTTATATTAAATTATTGTTATGTATATATCTTATATTATTTTATATATAAATCTGTTGTGTGTATAAGTTACTTCTTCAAAATTATATTTACTTATTCTATACATGTTTATATATTATTATTTTTATTTGTATATTATTTTATACTAAGTCTCTTTTATTTATTTACATGCATTACCTAAATTGACATGTGTTGTTTGCTTATTATTTTTGAATATGCTATACTTAAGTTTAATTCTTTTTCACTTAGCTATATTTTTAGCTTTCGTTATTTCCTAATTAATAATGTTGGTATTTCCAAAATAAGAGTTGTGAGATTATTGATTTTGTATATATTGAATTGTATGTTCATATCATTATTCTTGACATCCATTTGTACAAAGGTTGTATTCACATGTTTTTATTCCATAGTCAATATTATATTTTTGTTTCTCATTACCTAGTAATTCAATAAAAGCATTTTAAATTGATTTTAAAGTCATTTATTTAAAAGTTTTTTAAAAAAAGGGTAATATTCGATGTTTGGAAATTCGAAGAAATCGTGCCCAATCGTGCTGGGTGTGGTTTTTTTGTTTGACCAAATGAACGAACATCCTTTAAAATTTTGTCCATATTTTCAAAATAAGGTAATATTTGTGCGTTTGGAAATTCGAAGAAATCGTGCCCAATGGTGCTGGGTGTGGTTTTTTGTTTGTCCAAATAACCAAATACCCTTTCAGAATTTCAATACATGTGCTTGGAGAATTTAGGGGATGATCTCGAATTCGAGGACTCAGATTGTCGTATCCAATCGTGCTGGATGTGATACTCTATTCCTTCGGAACAAGGGAATCTCAATATTCAATCAAGTTATTTAAAATTATAAATAAAAAAAAGGAACAGAATTTCAAAATCATTTCAAACTTTTCAATATTAGGACATCAATTAATCAATTTGGTACCAATTTTGGGCGTTGCGAGGGTGCTAATCCTTCCTTGCACATAACCGACTCCCGAACCTGTTTTTTTCTTGAAATCCGTAGACCAAAATTTATTTTATAGATGACCCGATCACATCTAAACAAAAAGGACTGGTGGCGACTCCATATTTTTTAAAGTCGATTCCCATTTTTCAAATCCCGATAAAAAATGGTTTCGACAGCTTGGCGACTCCACTGGGGAATGGTTGAGAGTCAGGCCATAGATTGATTAATTTTTGTCCTTTTGAATGAAATTTGGAAAATTGTTTTAAAAAAAATCATGTTTCTTTTAATGCATTTGCAATAATGTCGAGTCTCATAAAATATTTTGGCATTGCATTGCATGACCGTTGTGGTCACATCTTTAAGTGGGAGTGAGAAACTATGCCTTCGTGAGGTTTTCACCTCAGCATGGGCTAGTGGACTGCTTTCGGAATACATCTGTACCTATGTGCTTCGTGAGATTTTCATCTCCGCATGGTCATAGAGAAATGTATTCCCCTGAACCGAACTCAATCCATATGAGCCTATAATGGGTGAGAATTGAGGAATCTGCTGGTTCATGTACCCATTCTTTAGAACCAAGCCGCATATAGCAGCCCTAGGCGCCTACCATAGATAAAGCCACGCCAAACCCTAGTGGTCTCCCGGTCAGGTGTTCTATGTTGTTTATTTCTCTTGCACTAACCTGTTTTCTTTTGTTTTGATTGCATTGCATTGCATTCATTCCATGCATTTGCATTGCATTTCATGCATGTTCATTACATCATTTGCATTACGCCATTTTCATTACATCGCATCATTTGCATTAGTTTTTACAAAATGACCCTAATTAAAAATTATTTCAGTCAACCTAGTAGACATGGAACAAGGGTTGGAGAGAATAGAGCAAAGACAAATACTGATGCAAGAGCAGTTGGCCAAAATTCAATGGGATATGCGAGATCAAATGAATATGATGCGCCAGTTAACCCAATTACTAGTCAGAGGGCTTGAAAAAAGGAGTGGCTCAGTGGTCAACAATGTGGATGATGATGAAGACATCGTTTACTCCCCGATAAGTATCCCGACTCAACCAGACATGCCTACGCGAGGGGCACCTGTCATTATCAAACCCCAATGTCAGATTGATACCTCGGCATTGTTAACTTCCTGAGGGGCTCAAGTTTTAACCCGGAGGATGATCGAGCCAAACCGTTTGTTCTGGTAGAAACAAAGGAAATGGGAGAGTGCACTTCTCAGGCCCCGTGGAGGAAAGACAAGGATGTGAATAATACGAGTGGGTATAACAAGGGCCATCCAAAGCCGTTTATAGTAAACTAGCCAAAGAAGGCAGTTACCAGTTATCAGGTCTCCCCAAGGCAAGAACCCAATTCAAGACCGAACTTAGAGAAACCCCAGTTCACACCTATTCCAACGACGTATAGGGAGTTATACCAGAGCTTATTTGAAATGCATGTTGTAGCTCCTCATTACCTGAAACCAATGCAATCCCCATACCCCAAATGGTATGATTCGAATGCTCAATGTGAGTACCATGCCGGGATTACAGGACATTCAATAGAAGATTGCCTTGCTTTCACGAAGCTAGTTGAAAGATTTATCAAAATAGGAGTCATAAGATTCGATGATCTCTCTGGTGTAGAAAATCCGTTACTCAACCATGCTGTTAAAGGGATAAGTATTGTGAGTACAATGATGAATGGGGGCATGAGATCAGGAGTACGTCACGTTCAGGGCTCTAGCGCAAAACCTGATACTGATGAATTTGAATATTAATGACGTATCTGAAGAGTGAGCCAGGGAGCAGACTTTTCCAAGCTTCTGCCTTTACGTACTTGAGATGTTTTAAACAATGGAATTGTGAAAGAGATCCTTGTATTTACAGAGCTAATCTAGAGCAATATTCAAAACATGCTTGTTGCTTTAAGCCTAGAAGCAACAAGAATCTTCTTTTGTGAAATAGGCTTGTGTCCAGAATTTTTATTTCAATAAAATGCATCCTTTTAAACAAATATTTGCCTTTACATTTTATAATCGTATTCTTTTTTTAGAATATTCTTCCATTCTTTATTCATGACCATACCATAAATAATCATCCTTAGAATCATTTATTCTTGGAATTTGCCTTCATACCTATAATAGGTACCCAGATATCAATGACATGAGCGATGCTGTTACTGACTCCTTTTTTGAATGAAATATGAGTCTAAGGGATCACAGGACTTTGAAGATGACAGAAATTGTAATCTATCTTCTGATTTGTTAATACTGGATGAAAAATAGATCCTACGTCGCGAGCCAAGGAAGGAGATGAAGATCAAAGCTCGGCTCAATGCGTAAACAAGATTTCCTATATGTGGGGCATGGATGTTATCGTGCCGCCTCATCGAAGCTTCAGTGACACCAATTCATCTTTGTGGTTGTCAATTTCTTCACTAGGATGGTAAAAGTCGCTTCATATGCCAATATTACAAAGTTAATAGTCATCGGAACAAAGAAAAGAAAAAGAAAGAATACCGACAAAAAAAAAGAAGAAGAAAAGAAAAATGTCGAAAAGATCATATTTAACCGCACAATGTCAAAAGTTTGAGGTCTGTTCAAAGATCATGTGCCACATCACAGTGCAGTAAAGGCAGCCAAAAAGAAAAATAAAAGATCAAAAAGACCGAGACTTGTAAAGATTGGCATACAGAAGTTACTATTTACCCTCTATGCTTATCAAACGTTGGCTAGGAATTTCGCTGAGGCAACACATTTCTCATTGGTTTCGCCCATTGAAGTCGAAATCCCCTTTTTTCGAGTTTTATCAGAACTGAAGTGGGATGAGGTAGAATGGATCCAATCCCGATGTATAGCTATCCGTTACAATCAGATGATGCGGGTTTCCGACGAAGAGGTTCATCCTAGAAAGGGAGACCTAATATTGAAGAAGATCATTTATATACAAAAGGACTTCAGAGAAAAATGGAAGCCAAACTAGAAAAGACTTTATGTAGTGAAAAAAGGTCTATTCTGGAAACATTGACCAAAATAGATGGCATGGATATGCCTAATCCGATGAATTCAGTCAAAAAGTACTTTATTTAAAGGAGAGGCTAAGGTGAAAACCCGCAAAGGGGCACTCTAAAAAAAATTCAATCAAAAAGAAGAAAAAGGAGAGGCCAAGGCGAAAACCCGCAAAGGGCGTTTTGAGACCAAAGGGGATTTGAGTTGAAAACCCGAAAAAGGAAGCTCAAATTTTGTTCGAAAGTGGGGCATACAATGAGGAAATATGTTACGTCTTGGGGCATCGAGAAAGTACTCCGGATCCTCTAAACACATATTGAGCTTAAAATGGTACTCAAGAAGTTTGAACGGAGAAGCTCAGGCTGCGATATCTGGGGCACCTAGTTTCCATCTTACCCATTCTGAATTCGCTATCTTTAATTATTTTATTCATTTCAAAATACACTACTAATAAACTTCCTTTGATTGCATTTTGCTAGCTTTGCTTAACTTATTTGTTCCGAGCTATGCTCCTAATTAATTTCCTTCTTATCCATGGTTATGATCTTTTTCAAGCATTTCGCATTGAAATAACGATTAGTGGACTAATAACACTTTCACAAAAGAAGTTTCGCATATTACTCTGAAGCTTCTAAATAATACAAGAAATCAAAAGCAGACTATTGTTTAAAACTCACCAAGTTTAAGGAAGAGTCTAAACTGAGATTTTCTCTCCGAATTTTTGTCAAAGAGGGTGGTTGAGCAAACAACAAGATATTGCGTCAGTGGGCATTGTTAACCCAAGTGTAAAATGGGAATCATTCTCGAGAAAAAAATGATATCCTGCATTCACGCGAGCATCATGCATACACATCTGATTGGGTCACCAGAGGAGTGATCAGTTGATGGAACAAGCTACAGGCCCTATACCCTGAGTTATAGTGGGATAGATGGAAGCTGATACAAGTCCTGTACCCTTGAATAGCAACGGGATGGATTGAAGAAGAAACAAATCCTACGTTTTGGAGTCACAGTGGGATGGATGGAAGAGATTCAGACCCTATACCCCTAAGTCACAATGAGATGAACCCTGAAGTTACAATGGAGCAAATTTGTTGAGCAAGATATAATCATTTTCTCGGGTTTTCTGTTGAGAATACCAGCTGAACAAGAAGACAATATATTACATCAGTGATACAACCTGGAGGAACAATGAGCAATGTCAATCCCAGGCGTTTAAAAGGAGGATCATTCTTATGAAATCCTGCATTCATGTAAGACACATTTATTTAGAAGCATTCGATTCATTCAGATCATTGCATCTTAACCATTCTCATGACATTCTGCATTCAGGTAGATGTCATCCATAATGCATTTAGTCAGGAGCATTAGATTCATTCCGATCATTGCATCCTAACCATTTTGCATAAAGCATAAATGCATAAAACTGATTTTATAGGACAGGTCCCCCAGAGGACGGTGTCACAACATCGGTAAATTAGCAGATCTTGCCTCCCTGAGCGAAGCAGATCAAAAATACCAATTTTGTCTCCCTGAGTTTGCGAAGGAGCGATTGAAGATAGCATATCCGTAATCCCGAAGTTGTAGGAGCAGATTGAAGATAGCGAGATCCGCAATCCCGAAGTTGCGGGAGCGGATCGAAGACATTAAATCTTTTCTCCCCGAGTTTACAAATGGAAGCAGATTGAAGATAGCAACCGCAAATCCCGAAGTTGTAGGAGTAGATTGAAGATAGCAGATCTGACAATCCTGAAGTTGCAGGAGCAGATTGAAGATAGCGATCCGCAATCCCGAAGTTGCGAGAGCGGATCGAAGACATTAAATCTTGTCTTCCCGAGTTTGCGATGGAGCAGATTAAAGATAGCAACCGGCAATCCCGAAGTTGCAGGAGCAGATTGAAGATAACAACCGCAATCCCGAAGTTGCGGGAGCAGATTGAAGATAGCAAATCCGCAATCCCGAAGTTGTAGGAGCAGATTGAAAATAACAAATCGCAATCCGGTTGCGGGAGCAGATTGAAGTTAGCAACCGCAATCCCGAAGTTGCGGGAGCAGATTGAAGATAGCAAATCGCAATCCCGGAGTTGTAGGAGCAGATTGAAGATAACAACCGCAATCCCGAAGTTGCAGGAGCAGATTGAAGTTAGCAAATCTGGCAATCCTAAAGTTGCAGGAGCAGATTGAAGATAACAAATCTTGCAATCTTGAAGTTGCAAGAGCAGATTGAAGATAGCAAATCTGACAATCCTGAAGTTGTAGGAGCCGATTGAAGATAACAAATCTGGCAATCCTGAAGTTGCAGGAGCAGATTGAAGATAGCAGATCTGGCAATCCTGAAGTTGCAGGAGCAGATCGAGGACATCAAATCTTATCTCCCTGAGTTTGCGGTAGAGCAGATTAAAGACAGTTAATACTATCCCCCTGGAGATGCAGTAGGATGGAATAAAGCTACTCGAAGATGAAACGCACCTAAAGAAGTCCAAGACTCAAAAGACTGGGCAAAAATGGTTCTTTTTGAAGTCTTTGCATATTCTCGTTACACGACAATGAGCAAAGAGGGGCAGCTGTAAGAGCCCATTTTCGCTCGGGCCCATTCAAAAACAAATTAACCTAAATTAAAACAAAAAATTAAACTCCATGTCCATTACATTTTACAACCCAATTCCGGAACCAGCCCAAAACAAATTCAAACCCAAAACTTTATAGGCCCGAATAGCCCTATAACAGAGCAAGCCCGAACAACACAAGAGGTTTAGCAAACAGATACCCTAGGGCAGAACCTTAGCGCCGCAAGCCACCCCGTGCTATGTCGCCACCGTACAGCCTCTGTACGACCGCCTGCATCTTGGCCGCGCCTGTACCTGCAAACGAATAGCAAAACAAGCGACAAAAAATAGCAACAACGACAGCAGCAACAAGAAAACAAAAGAAAATTATTTGTATTTTTAATTTTCTTTTCAAATCGGCTATATAAAGAGTCGAAGAAATTTTGTAAAAGGGGGGAGAACTTTTACGAAAAACAAAAGATAGGGAAATAAAATCAGAAACAGAATTTTAGAGGTTTCGCTCCGATTTCATCTCCTTCTTGTTCTTTTATCTATTTCAATAGCATTTTTTTTACACGTGAATAAAATAAAAAGAGGACTTACCTTCGAAGATTGAATCAACGGACTTCGAAGATTGAATGGACGGTCTGCCTTCTTCGTCGAAATCGAAGCAAGGGTGGTCGTCGGGGTTAGGAACAGGTTTGGTTTGAAAGAGGTCGGTTGATCAGACCTGAGTTGGCCCCCCAATCGCCGATTATCGTGGCGCTTGTGGTGGCTGGAAAGGAGATCTCCTTCTTCGGCTGAAAGATTAGGAAGAAAAAGATTAGTGTTTTTTATTTTATTTTAAAAACGACTAAAAGCTTTAATTTTTAGGTTTTTATTTAGTTTTAATCCATAATGCAAATGGCGCCGTTTGGGGAGGGTGTGAGATCCGCGCGTCAACCCGATTTCTGACCCAGATCCGCGCCTTTCTGCCTTAAAAGGATTATTTTCGCATTTAGTCCCTCCACTCTCTAATTATGTCGCAATGTAGTCCTTTCCGAATGCGGCGTTTTGGCTAACTGGAATATTTACTGATTTGGTCCTTATTAACTTACGCGCATTGTATTTTAACCCTTTTAGATTTCATTTTTGATTTATTGCTTTCTAGCCCCCTAATTTCGTTCTGATTTTTAATATAATCCTTAAATTATTCCATTAATTATCGGTTTATTGATCTCTTTAATTATTCTTTTAATTAATATTTAATATAAAATATTTTAAATTGTTTTAGCTATTATTTATTTTATTTACATGATATTTTCATTAATTCTATATATATACTTTTTATATATACATATTATTTATATTAAATTATTTTTATGTATATATCTTATATTATTATTATATATATATATATCTCATTGTGTGTATAATTTACTTCTTCAAAATTATATTTACTTATTCTATACATGTTTATATATTTTTATTTTTATTTGTATATTATTTTATACTAAGTCTCTTTTATTTATTTACATGCATTACCTAAATTGACATGTGTTGTTTGCTTATTATTTTTGAATATGCTATATTTAAGTTTAATTCTTTTTCACTTAGCTATATTTTTAGCTTTCGTTATTTCTTAATTAATAATGTTGGTATTTCCAAAATAAGAGTTGTGAGATTATTGACTTTGTATATATTGAATTTTATGTTCATATCATTATTCTTGACATCCATTTGTAAAAAGGTTGTATTCACATGTTATTATTCCATAGTCGATATTATATTTTTGTTTCTCATTACCTAGTAATTCAATAAAAGCATTTTAAATTGATTTTAAAATCATTTATTTAAAAGTTTTTTTAAAAAAAGGGTAATATTCGATGTTTGGAAATTCGAAGAAATTGTGCCCAATCGTGCTAGGTGTGGTTTTTTTGTTTGACCAAATGAACGAACATCCTTTCAAATTTTGTCCATATTTTCAAAATAAGGTAATATTTGTGCGTTTGGAAATTCGAAGAAATCGTGCCCAATGGTGCTGGGTGTGGTTTTTTGTTTGTCCAAATAACCAAATACCCTTTCAGAATTTCAATACATGTGCTTGGAGAATTTAGGGGATGATCTCGAATTCGAGGACTCAGATTGTCGTATCCAATCGTGCTGGATGTGATACTCTATTCCTTCGGAACAAGGGAATCTCAATATTCAATCAAGTTATTTAAAATTATAAATAAAAAAAGGAATAGAATTTCAAAATCATTTCAAACTTTTCAACATTAGGACATCAAATAATCAATTTGGTACCAATTTTGGGCGTTGCGAGGGTGCTAATCCTTCCTTGCACGTAACTGACTCCCGAACCTGTTTTCTTCTTGAAATCCGTAGACCAAAATTTATTTTATAGATGACCCGATCACATCTAAACAAAAAGGATTGATGGCGAGTCCATATTTTTTAAAGTCGATTCCCGTTTTTCAAATCCCGATAAAAATGGTTTCAATAGAAATATTAGTTAGTTTTGAGCCCATCAAATTTTTGGCGCTGTTGCTGGGGGTCAAACCTGGGTCGTCCGCGTGACAGGCGAGAATACTCACCACTATACTACAACGACCGGTAAGTAAAGAGCATATACCTCGTGTGCCATATCCTAACGCGGCGAAGAAAGACCATACCAATGAGCAATTTGGTAAATTTCTTAAACACTTAAAAAAACTACATATTAAGTTACCGTTTATTGAAGCTCTTTCGCAGATGCCCAACTTAGTTAAATTCTTAAAAGAGCTTTTGGCAAACAAACGGAAGTTAGATGATGCGTCACACGTGGAGCTAAACGCAGTCTGCTTAGCCATTTTACAAAATAAACTACCCAACAAATTAAAGGATCGAGGGAGTTTTACTATTCCTTGTTTAATTGGTAGTTTAGATGTTAATAATGCTTTGGCTGATTTAGGGGCGAGTACTAATGTCATGCCCTATAAAATGTTTAAGCAACTAGGTCTTGGGAAACCTAAACAAACTAGGATGAGCATTCAACTAGCAGATAAAACTATTAGATTTCCTAGGGGAATTGTTGAGTACGTGCTTGTAAAAATTGATAAATTTATATTCCCAGTTGACATTGTTGTTCTAGACATGGATGAGGACAGTGACACACCTTTAATCTTAGGCCGACCCTTTTTAGCAACTACTAGAACTATCATTGATGTTGGCACAGGTGAATTGACACTTCATGTAGTGGATGACACGATTAAAATCGAAGCTCGTGATTCTGTTAAGATATCTAGTGATCGAGATGATTTTACGAGTTCTGTTAATGAAAGTAACGTTGTAGCTCAAACTTCTTTACAGGAAATCCCTAGGAAGAAGGTGATGGAGCCACATTCTATCCTATGTGACAAACGCAGAACAACTAATGAGGAGCGAAGGCTTCGAATCGATGAACTAGACGAATGGAGGACACTTGGAAAGGAGAACCTAAGAATACACGAAGCAAAACCGAAGCAACTCCATGATGAGCTTAGAGGTGGAACGAACCACTTCAAGGTTAGGGACCAGGTACTGTTAGATTAAATAGATCCTCGAATAACCACTTTTGAGATTAATGCAAACGGAACGACTCCTTTTACGGTACTCAATGTATTCCCGTACGGAACAGTCGAGGTAACTCATTCTAATTTCGGCACTTTTAAGGTAAATACAACTCGACTTAGACCATATGTTGATAATGGAATTGGTAGCGAGAAAGAGGAGTCTCGACTCCGCGATCCACCATGACCGTACGAATGAGAGGTAAGTCGAGCTTAGACTCTAAACAAGCGCTTCTCGGGAGGCAACCCGAGCACTAACCCTACTAATTAGTTTATTTTTACTTCCATTCATGTTTTAATCTAGGTTTTTGACCCACACGGCCTGGACACACGGGCGTGTCCCTGGCCGTGTGGATGTTGGGACTTAGTTTTTAAATCTTAAAGAAATCGACAGTGAGGTACACGGCCTGGATACACGGGCGTGTCCTTGGCCGTGTGGATCCTGAAGCTTAAAATCCCTAAAAATTGACAGAGATACGGCCCAAATTTATTCCACACGGGCGTGCGACACGGCCGTGTGGACCACACGGCCTGGACACATGGGCGTGTCTTAGGCCGTATGAAAACTGGAGCTTAATTTTTCAAATTTTAAAATTTAAAACAAGTCAGGGGGCTCCACGGGCAAGACACACGGCCGTGTGTGCGGTCACACAGCGTGTCAAAATATCAACGGGCATGGGAGAAGCGAAGGGCTTTGCACACGGTCGTGCGACGTGGCCGTGTGAACCACACGGCTTGGACACACGGGCGTGTCCAAAGCCGTGTGAATACTAGGCTTTTAAATTTTGCGACGAACACTGGCTGGAATTCGAGCCACACGCGGGCGCAGACACGGCACGGCAGTGTGGCTAACACCGGCCGCCACACGACCGTGTCACTTATTTTAGCACCTTTTTCTTTTTCTTTTCTTCTTCATTCTTCCTCCAAAACTCCCCCCAAACCCTAGCCGCCGCTCCCCTACCTCCGGCCACCGTCCTCTTCCCCCTCCTTCCTCTTTTCTCCCTTCTTCCCTAACCAAAAACTACCCCTCCCTTTTCCCTTTTTTTTTTTTCTTTTCTTTTCTTTTCTTTTCTTTTCTTTTCCTCTTTTCTCTTTATTTTTCTCCCATTCTTCCTTACGCCCTCACCGCGGCCCCTTCTCCTTGCCACTTCTGGCCATCGACGACCCCCACCCTTTCTCGTTTTCTCTTCTTCCCTAACTCGAAACCCACCCGTCCCTTTGCTTCCCCTTTTCTCCCCTCTTCTTTCCCCCTTCTCTTCATTTTCTCTTCCAAACCCGCCGACCGAACCACCCATCACTGACCGCCATGCCACCGACCGCCGACCTCATTGCCGTCGGTCCACCCTTTTCCCTTTTTGCCCCTTCTTATTCTATTTTATTATTCTAATTAGTTATTGTATTATTTTTTATTTCTTTTATTATTATTATTGTTACTATTATTATTTTATTTACTTATTTATTTAATTATTTCTTTATTATAACATTATTTTACTTTATTTTAGTTCTTAGTTTTTGTCTTGATTTAGTTTTTATTTTTATCTTTGCTTTATTTTATTTAGTTAGATAAATTCTTTAATATTAATTCTATTTTTATGTTTCAATTAGTTCATCCCATCGATAGTATTTCTATAGGTCATTGTCTTATTGATTTTCTTCATATTTTGCTTGCCTATTCATTTTTATATATCATTTATTTAGTTTTCAATTGAACATTTAATTATTGCTAATTTAGTTAGTTTATTTGATTTAGCTACACTTGGTTGCTTAATTCTCATTTGCGTGTTTATTATTTCGACAAATTGAATTCTATGGTTGCTTTCTTGTAGATATCATGACAAATACTCGTGGCAAGACTAAGGTCGCCATTCCCGCTTCGAAAAAGCGGAAGGGTCCGGCGCGACCTCCTCGAGCGCCTCCGCTGAAGTTCGCCACCCTTAACTTAGATTTTCCACGGACCCACCTTAGATTTATTCCTTGATTCATATAAAAAGGTGCTTTTAATCCTTTCTTTTCATGTCTTATACTCAGGAAAGCACCCAAGGATGAAAAGAACGAGAAACGGGCCTAAAACAGACCAAATTGAGCCAAGAGAGAAATCAACACGGCCTGGCCCAAAGACCACACGGCCGTGCCTCATTAAAAGTCTGAACACGGCCTGGCCACGATTCACACGGGCGTGTTCCATGGCCGTGTCCCTGTCGCTGGAAAGAGCAATTTCATTCGGGAGAGGATACTTGGAGGCAAAGAAACACATTCCAAAGCCTATTCAAACACCCTAGTAGGAATTCTACTTAAATTAGGATACTTAGGGGCCAAGTAAGGCATCTCAAAGTCTATATAAACACCCAAGGGGGCAACTTGAAAGGGTAGTTGGACAGAAACCCTCTGTCGAGGGGAGCCCAAAGCCATCATCTAGGGGTGTCGTGCTAGGCCAGAGAAGGCAGATTTGTGGGGATTCACTAAGGGATTGCCAGTTGATCCATCTCAAGAAGCTAGAATTATACTCAAGACGGAGGATCTCCTCTTCAATTCCTTCACGGGGTTTTAGGGATTTCTTATGTTTTGTTTTATCTTTTCTCTTTAGATGTTTTCCTTTATTGTTATGAACTAAACCCTTCAGATACCCGAAGGGGATGAAACCTATGATGAATCTTGTTATTGTTTTTTGAATTATATGATAAATACTTAGTTTATTCTTAATTATGTGAGCTTAATCCAAATTTAATGTGCTTAGGTGGAGGAGGAATAGGCCTAAGAGTAGATCTAACATAATTAAGTGGAGTTGATCGCACGCCTAGAGATAGGGTGACGAGATTTTGCCGGATTAGGGTGAAACCTAATATGGGAATCCATAGATCAATTTACAGCTATTCTAGGGGGTTATTATAAGAGAACGAGAGTTCCACTAATTAACCTAGGGTTAGACGTTATTCGCCTCGAGAGAGGGTTTAATATACGTTAGGGAGTCTTACGGATCAAACTAAGTGAATAAATCGTATGGTTCAGTGTTAGATAACAAGTGAAGTCTAGGTGGATTCTTCCTAGGGTATCGTCTTAATCAACTGAGTTTTTCCCAAGTTATTTTCCAAATTCATTCTTCTTTGTCTTAGAGTCTTTAGTTTAGTAGTTAATTAATTTAGATTAATAAACAACTTCACTTATTTTAGGCTAAATAATAAAAAGAAAGTTAGTATTAGTACTTTTAGTTCCTTTGGGTTCGATAATCCGGTCTTGCCTAAGCTATACTACTGTTCGATAGGTGCACTTGCCTCAATCGTTGTCAGAGTTAGTTTCCAGGTTCGATCGTTCTTTTTATAAATTTTAAAGTTCTGATTCACAGCGATCAATGGTACTCCATTTCACTTGACGAAGACTGATGACACCCAATCTCACTCGATAGGGGTTGATGGTGCGCAGCACTAGAGCGTACAAGAGGCTGCTGCTACACGGGGGATGCGACTGATACTACTGGGTAGTGGACTGTACAAGGTTGCTGCCAAGGGACATCAAGGGCGTGCTACTGGTGCTGGTGCATAATGTGGCAAGGGGCACCGCCGACAATGACATGGAAGGCAGTAGAAGAAAATAGGGTGACGACTGAAAAGAAAAAAAATAAGAAAGAAAAGAAAAATAGGGGAAAAGAAAATAATAATAAATTAACCCTAATCTCACTTAAGTTAAAAAGTAACCTAATTTTAATTAAGATTTTTATTAGTATTATTATTTATGTTTACCATTTATTTATTTACAAAACTTATTTATTATATCTACATCTAAAAATAAAATGAAATTAAAAATAAAGAAATTAAAAATTAAAAATAAGGATAAATTTTATTTATTTACAAAGAAAATAAAAATCTTCCAACAGAAATAAAATTTCATAGATCGGTTAAAATGAGCGAGGGGTTTTTTCGCTCAACTTCACCGATCTAGTAATGTTTCAACCATTGACCAATAACCTTAAACGTATCTCCTTTATTGTTTTGAAGCTCAATTACTCCATATGGGAAAACCTGATTAATTGTAAAAGGTCCTGACCATCAGGATTTATGTTTACATGGGAAAAACTTCAATCTCGAGTTGAACAGAAGGACCTGTTGACCAACTTCGAACACACAGGGACCAATGTGCTTATCATGCCATCTTTTTTATTTTTCTTTAAAAATTTTGGTGTTCCCGTAAGAGAACATTCTCATCTCTTCCAACTCAATGAGTTGTAACATCCGTTTGTCTCTGGTTGATTTCAAGTCTAGATTGAGCTGCTTAAGGACCTAATAAGCCTTATGTTCAAGTTCCAATGGTATATGGCAAGCTTTGCCATACACTAACCTATAAGGAGACATCCCTAAATTAGTCTTAAATGTCGTTCGATAGGCCCACAAAGCTTCATCAAGTCTCCAGGACCAATATCTTTGAGTTGGGCACACTACTTTCTCAAGTATGCCATTTATTTCTTTATTTGCAAACTCAGCTTGGCCATCCGTCTGAGGATGGTAAGCTGTAGCGACTTTATGCTTCACCTTGTATTTATCTAGCAACCATTTTAGCCATTTATTCACGAAATGGGAACCTTCATCGCTAATTATAGCTCTGGGAGTCCCAAATCTCGTGAATATATGTTTTTGAAGGAATCGTATCACACCTTGGCTTTATTAGTCAGATATGGCTCGGCCTCCACCCATTTGGACACATAATCAAATGCTACCAAGATGTACCTGTTACCATAAGAATAGGGAAAGGGACTTAGAAAGTCAATACCCCAAACGTTAAATAACTCTACCTCGAGAATGTTAGTTAGTGGCATCTCATTCCTTTTGGACACATTTTTTATTCTTCGGCATCAATTGCAATCTTTAACATAGGCAAATGCATCTTTAAACAGAGTCAACCAAAAGAAACTGACTTGCAATACTTTGGCTGCAGTTTGTAACCCTCCAAAATGTCCCCCACATGGGGATGAATGGCAGTGGTACAAAATATTGGCTACTTCGCTCTTGGCTACACACCTTTTAATCATCTAGAAAGTACTCGTTAATAGGAACTGAGGAGTGGGTATCATCTTCTTGTTCCAGTCTGGACAGCTGGTCTACCACTTGGTTCTCTACTCCCTTCCTATCCTGTATAACCAAATCACAATCTTGGAGTAACAAAACCCAACAAATTAATCGTGGTTTTGCATCTCTCTTTGAAAATAAATATTTAATGGCCACGTGATCATTGAAAACTGTCACCTTTGTACCTACAAAATAGGAACGAAATATGTCAAAGGCAAAAATTACAAGTAATTCTTTTTCTGATATCGTATAGTTTAATTGTGCTCCCATCAAGGTTTGGGTAGCATAGTAGATGGGATGGAAAATCTTATTCCTCCTGTAACACCCTGAATTTGGGCCTAGAAGAATTGGGCCTATTGGGCTTTGGGCTTTAGGTCTCAGAAAACTTTTAAGTGAACGAGAAAATGAATATTGGCATGTGGGCTTTGAGGGTTACTGAATTTGGAGTGTCTAGGGGTGTTGGAGATGACCTGGGATCAAGTAAAGGTATAGGAAAAAAATTGGTTTTAGCCCCAAGGGAACTGTGACTTCAGTTAGTAGGCCTTTTAAATAAATGAAGAAGAAAAATGACACAAAAGAGCTTGTGGTGTAGTGGCAAAGTGGCGCCACTTAGGGAGCAGAGAGGTGGCGTCATTAGCAGGCAAGGGAGTCCAAGGTTCGAGTAGTGGCATGGTATTTTATTCGGGTATTTATTTTGCTGTCAGGACGGCTAGAGTTTGTGTTGCAGTGAAAGTCTGATGGATGAGAGGTTTGAAATGGCCATGGAGAGATTGGAGGAGCTTATCTTGGAGAAAAGTTAGGAGCTGGGAAGTGTGAAGAGTTGGTGCCGTTTTGGGAAGTGGGAAGTGTATAAATTCGGCTTAGGAGGGTAAATGAGTGTCGTTTTTAGGTCTATTAGGGGGTATTACGAATTTTCATTATGGCTTTCGACATTTGGAGAGTTTTGCAATAGGTCAGTCTTTCTTTTCTTTACCGAATATCCTGTAGTTACCCTCACACAAGCACATTTGACCTTTTTCTTTTCTTCTTGTCACCTTTTCCAAACCCTCTAAAGCTGAATAATTCCACCCTCCCTTTGCCGAAATTCTTTTTCTGCCGTCACTATTTCTTCAACCTAGCCGATTCTTATGTAAGTACTTTACTCTTTCAATTGATCTTGCTAGAACTGACTTCTCCTCTCCCCCACTCTTTCTAAATCGATTTTGGTAGGGGATTGATATCGAATCTCTATTCTTCAGATCTTTGCTGAATTACTCTTTATGCGTTTCGGGATTTGGGTAAGTATTCTTCACTTTTGGTTTTGAAGGTTGGCCGAATGGTCGTAAGTAATGTAAGGGTGACTTAAGATGGATATAAGTCACTTATGGTTCAGTTTTTAATAAATAAGATTGATGCAGATTTAGGAAGTACTCATGATTAGTGATCGAGGAAAAGCTATTAAGGCTTGGTGTTTCAGGTAAGGTTAAGGTGAGACTTCGGCTTTTGGTAAAGTATTCGATAAGTTTATGTGATTAGTCATTGAGTGACACCGTTTTTAGGATCGTGGCTAAGGAGATTGCAGCGCATTTTGTTATCAGGTGTGTACATACACTATACACACACAATGGATTGGGAAATCCCGAAATCCTGAAAGTTTGGCTTCGGTAGTCTTGCGAGTGTGCGAACATTCATATGGGGGAAATGGAATCGATACGTTATCAGAGGCCCCATGAGCGATCTCATGGTCTTGGGCCGTGTTTTGGCCAATCGGGCCAGAATGGGCAAAAAGGGCCCGATAGGCCGTAGGCTCAAAATAGGCAAATTTGATGATTTGGTAATAAGTAATGACCTACTCATGCTGGTTACATGGCTTGGAATTGATTTGGGCCAGATGGGCCATATGGATGTGATTGGGCCAGGTGGGCTATATGAATGTGATTGGGCCAGGTGGGCCATATGAATGTGATTTGGGCCTAATGGGCCATACGAATGAGATTGGGCCTGCTGGGCCATATAAACGTATGTGAATTTGTTTAGCTTTTTAAGGGGTCTTGGACTTAGTATTTGGTAAATTGCTTAGCCTTACATTAAACTTAAACTATTAACTAGTTATGACCGTGGACAAGTCATAAGGTTAAGGTGTGGCAATGGGTATATGCATGTCTAGGATTGGATCTAGGGAGAGCTTGGTGCTTAAGCGGTCTTAATGACCCACCTCCTCATCTCTGGAATCCTACCTGGTGCATAGTATCTGTTCAATTTAGCCAATGAGGACTTGATAATGGGCCAAGGTAAGTAATAGACCCATAACACTGAGAAATGACTGAAATGCCCCTAAGGGTGAAAATGACTAAAATGCCCCTATGTGATGAATGTAAGACTTATGGATGTTACATGTACATTTGCTGCATTCATATGATATTCTGTTTAGGTTGCATAAGGGTTGGGAATTATGGAATGGAGGAAGTATATGAGGATCGCATGGTTGCTTGACGATCGTGGATCCACCGATGGCTTTTTAAGCCCATTATATGATTAGCAGCTTTGCTGCAATGTCAGGTAGTACCGCAACCGGGCTACCCTTGAAGTGTATCGGATGGGTGGGTCGATTTAGAAATACCCACAGAAGTGTTTCGGTTGGACGGAGACGAAGTGTATCGGATGGATTATTTAAGGAGGGTTTGCACAGCATTGCATGTATGATATTATTATGTTGATAATATGATATGTATGCTATTTGTTTGTCGAGGTTCGTACACACTGAGTTTTCGAAAACTCACTCCCTCTTTTATATATTTTTTTCTCAAGTGATCCTTAGTAGGCGGTTCGACGGATGGAGGGACCCAGAGGTGGCCAACTAGCAAGACGATTAGACTTGTTTTCTTAATATCTAAATTCTGGATTTTAAGTTATTTATTTTAAGTTAATTTATTTCGGATTGTATAAGGCTTTCCCTCTAGTTATTATTCCATTACTTTCACTATGCATTGAAATTTTGAAACGAAACCTGGATTTATTTCTTTTAAACGTATTTCAAGGTTTTTGAAAATAATTGTGTTTTAAGAACGACCTTCTGCTGTCAAAGGAAATTTTTACTTAGTAACAAGGAAATGGTTTTTGGCTACACCTCGTTTTGAAAGCAAACTGGATTTTACTTAACTTTTCTCTAGAAGGGTTTTCAATGAAAATAAGGTTTTCGCAAAAACACTTCAATGTGACACGCCAGATTCGGGCCTAACTTCTTGGCCGAGTTTAGGGTGTTATATTTAGTGGTATCAGAGCCCGATTACAAAGCTCGGGCTGTGAAATGGGCCTTATAACTTGGGCTTAAAAAAACTATTTTTGGATTGGATCGAAATGTTTTGGAAATTCTTGTGATGTGGCACCCCGAGTCTCTGACGTCGAACCAAGTAAGTTATCTTATTATTAAGCTTGGTTAACTTGATATACTGTAGATAGTTAGTGGTCTACTTTAGATGATTATACTAAAGCTTTTTAGTTAAGAGTGAAACTAAAGCCCGTAGGAACTTGAAACTGTAGAGGATTTACAAAAACAACCTCTTTACTTAATACTATCATAAAACATCGGCTTAATTACTGAAACTAACTAAAATTTCATAAAATTCCTAATTCAGATAATACAAGAATCAGCGATGAGCGCTAGAAAAGGTGCAAGGAGTCGAGACAGAGGCCGTGAAAGTGTTAGGGCTGGATCGTCGGCATCGGGCCATATGCCCAACGTTGAAGTAGGAGAGGCTCCGGCCTCACCCGAGGCTGAGACTGGACCATATGATCGGGTCGCGGAGGATGACGCACTGTCGTAGGCAATGCTGAGGATTTTGGAAAGGGTCACTGGGCCCAATAATGGTACGGGTAGTCATGGGTCAGTTTCAGAGTGACTACGATCTAATGGGGCTAAGGTCTTTAACGGTATTGCTGGTGTGGCTCCTAACGTGGCTGAATATTGGATGGAGGCCACTGAGAGGATAATGGAGGATTTGGACTGCTCACTTGAGCAAAAGTTGAAAGGGGCACTGTCGCTGCTTAGGGAGGAAGCATATCAGTGGTGGTTGACAGTGAAAGAGGATACCTAACCTTAGCAGATCACTTGGGAGTTTTTCAAAACTGCGTTTCAAGGGAAGTACGGGGTGCAAGCTATGTTGATGCTAGAAGGAAGGAGTTTCTAAACTTGATCTAGGGGAACAAATCTGTGGCGGAGTATGAGGCTGAATTTCTACGTCTTAATAGGTATTCAAGAGTTATGGTGGCAACAGACTATGAGCATTGCGTAAGGTTTGAGGATGGGCTTAGGGATAGCCACAGGGTGTTGATAGCTCCTCAGAGAGAGCATGTTTTCTCGGAGTTGGTTGAAAAAGCAAAGGTAGCAGAGGAGGTGAAGCGCACCGGGCGCCTGAATCGGGAGAAAGAGAAAGGCAAGAATAAAAGGGAGGCTGAGTCTTCTAGTGCATGGCAAAGGCCTAGAGCTAAGGCCAGAGTTGATGGGCCAGTTGGAGCCGGGGGCCCTGCTGCTAATCTAGGGGTGCCACCTTGTGTTGATTTTGGGAAAGGTCATACAGGCGAGTGTTGGAAGAGAATAGGAGCTTGTCTAGCTTGCGAATCTATGGAGCATAAGATCAGGAATTGCCCTAGAATGGCGGTTCAGGTGCCAGCCGTGGGCCGGGGTAATGTTCGGCTACCAAGGGGTGATCAGCTGCCGCTAAGGGGTTGTGGGCAGGCCAGGGGCGATAATGGCAATGGGCGTGGACGTGAAGCACCGGGCGAAGGTGCGGGTCATACTGGGGCGAGGCAGCCAGCTTTGGTTTATGCTGCTCGTCGCCGGGAAGACGGGGATGCCCAAATGTGATAACGGGTATGTTTTGTGTGGATGCGATATTTTGGGTATAGAAACTGTATGCGTGTAATGTTTATCTGCTCCAGTGGGTAGGTTTTTTTTTTTTTGGGGTAAGTGTAAAGGGTTCAATTAGAGTTAAACTATGTTAGTGTTATTAAAATCAGAGTGCGCAGCGAAAGCATAGTGGTGTGACTTGAGCGGTGCGATTAATAGTTAGTTGGAAATTTTGAGAACGAAATTTCTTTAAGGAGGGTAGAATTGTAATGCCCCGAATTTGGGCCTAGAAGAATTGGGCCTATTAGGCTTTGGGGTTTGGGTCTCAAAAAATTTTCAAGTGAACAAGAAAATGACAATTGGCATGTGGGCTTTGAGGGTTAGTGAATTTGGATTGTCTAGGGGTGTTGGAGATGTCCTGGGATCAAGTAAGGGTATAGGAAAAATTTTGGTTTTAGCCCCAAGGGAACTGTGACTTCAGTTAGTAGGCCTTTTAAATAAATGAAGAAGAAAAATGACACAAAAGAGCTTGTGGTGTAGTGGCAAAGTGGCGCCACTTAGGGAGCAAGGAGGTAGCGTCATTAGCAGGCAAGGGAGTCCAAGGTTCGAGTAGTGGCATGGTATTTTATTGGGGTATTTATTTTGCTGCTAGGACGGCTAGAGTTTGTGTTGCAGTGAAAGTCTGGTGGATGAGAGGATTGAAATGGTCATGGAGAGATTGTAGGAGCTTATCTTGGAGAAAAGTTAGAAGCTGGTAAGTGTGAAGAGTTGGTGCCGTTTTAGGAAGTGGGAAGTGTATAAATTCGGCTTAGGAGGGTAAATGAGTGCCCTTTTTAGGTCTTTTAGGGGGTATTACAAATTTTCATTGTGGCTTTCGGCATTTGGAGAGTTTTGCAAATAGGTCAGTCTTTCTTTTCTTTACCGAATATCCTATAGTTACCCTCACACAAGCACATTTGACCTTTTTCTTTTCTTCTTGTCACCTTTTCCAAACCCTCTAAAGCTGAATAATTCCACCCTCCCTTTGCCGAAATTCTTTTTGTGCCGTCACTATTTCTTAAACCTAGCCGAGTCTTGTGTAAGTACTTTACTCTTTCAATTGATCTTGCTAGAACTGACTTCTCCTCTCCCCCACTCTTTCTAAATCGATTTTGGTAGGGGATTGATATCGAATCTCTGTTCTTCAGATCTTTGCCGAATTACTCTTTATGCGTTTCGGGATTTGGGTAAGTATTCTTCACTTTTGGTTTTGAAGGTTGGCCGAATGGTCGTAAGTAATGTAAGGCTGACTGAAGACGGAAATAAGTCACTTATGGTTCAGTTTTTAATAATTAAGATTGATGCAGATTTAGGAAGTACTCTTGGTTAGTGATCGAGGAAAAGCTATTAAGGCTTGGTGTTTCAGGTAAGGTTAAGGTGAGACTTCAGCTTTTGGTAAAGTATTCGATAAGTTTATGTGATTAATCATTGAGTGACATCGTTTGTAGGATCGTGGCTAAGGAGATCGTAACGCGTTTTGTTATCAGGTGTGTACATACACTGTACTCACACAATGGATAGGGAAATCCCAAAATCACGAAAGTTTGGCTTCGGTAGTCTTGCGAGTGTGTGAACATTCGTATGGGGGAAATGGAATCGATACGTTATCAGAGGCCCCATGAGCGATCTCATGGTCTTGGGCCATGTTTTGGCCAATCGGGCCAGAATGGGCAAAAAGGGCCCAATGGGCCGTAGGCTCAAAATAGGCGAATTTGATGATTTGGTAATAAGTGATGAACTAGTCGTGCTGGTTACATGGCTTGGAATTGATTTGGGCCAGATGGGCCATATGAATGTGATTGGTCCAGGTGGGCCATATGAATGTGATTGGGCCAGGTGGGCCACATGAATGTGATTTGGGCTTAATGGGCCATACGAATGAGATTGGGCCTGGTGGGCCATATAAACGTATGTGAATTTGTTTGGCTTTTTAAGGGGTCTTAGGCTTAGTATTTGGTAAATTGCTTAGCCTTACATTAAACTTAAACTATTAACTAGTTATGACCATGGACAAGTTATAAGGTTAAGGTGTGGCAATGGGTACATGCATGTCTAGGATTGGATCTAGGGAGAGCTTGGTACTTAAGCGGTCTTAATGACCCACCTCCTCTTCTCTGGAATCCTACCTGGTGCATAGTATCTGTTCACTTTAGCCAACGAGGACTTGATAACGAGTGCCAAGGTCGAAATAGACCCATAACACCGAGAAATGATCAAAATGCCCCTAAGGGCAAAAATGACTAAAATGCCCCTACGTGTTGAATGTAAGACTTATGGATGTTACATGTACATTTGCTACATTCATATGATATTTTGTTTAGGTTGCATATGGGTTGGGAATTATGGAACGGAGGAAGTATATGAGGATTGCATGGTTTCTTGACGACCGTGGATCCACCGATGGCTTTTTAAGCCCATTATATGATTAGCAGCTTTGCTACAATGTCAGGTAGTACCGCAACCAGGCTACCCTTGAAGTGTATCGGATGGGTGGGTCGATTTAGAAATCCCCACGTATGTGTTTCATTGACGAGACGAAGTGTATCGGATGGATTATTTGGGGAGGGTTTGGACAGCATTGCATGTATGATATTATTATGTTGATAATATGATATGTATGCTATTTATTTGTCGAGGGTCGTACAGACTGAGTTTTCGAAGACTCACTCCCTCTTTTATATTTTTTTCCCTCAGGTGATCCTCAGTAGGCGGTTCGACGGATGGAGGGACTCAGAGGTGGCCAACTAGCAAGACGATTAGACTTGTTTTCTTAATATCTCAATTCTGGATTTTAAGTTATTTATTTTAAGTTAATTTATTTCGGATTGTATAAGGCTTTCCCTCTAGTTATTATTCCATTACTTTCACTATGCATTGAAATTTTGAAAGGGAACCTAGATTTATTTCTTTTAAACGTATTTCAAGGTTTTTGAAAATAATTGTGTTTTAAGAACGAGCTTCCGCTGTCAAAGGAAATTTTTACTTAGTAACAAGTAAATGGTTTTTGGCTACACCTCGTTTTGAAAGCAAACTGGATTTTACTTAACTTTTCTCTAGAAGGGTTTTCAATGAAAACAAGGTTTTCGCAAAAACACTTCAATGTGACACGCCGGATTCGGGCCTAACTTCTAGGCCAGGTTTGGGGTGTTACACCTCCGTTATCCCAATATGGTTCTACTACTTAGTCGTTTATGTCACACAACAGTTCAAATGATGAACTCCAATCTAGGGTAATGATGATGGGTGCTGAAATTAATCATTTCTTCAACTCCTCAAAAGCTAGTAAACAATCAACATCAAAATTAAATATAGATTCTTTCTCCAAAAGTTTACTAAGTGGTTTGGAGATTTTGGAGAAGTCTTTAATGAATCTCTTGTAAAACCCAGTATGTCCCAGGAAACTCCTAATGCCCTTTACAGACACTGGAGGTGGGAATTTCTCGATAACATTTATATTTGCCTTGTCAACTTCTATTCCTTGTCTTGTAATTTTGTGTCCCAAGACGATGCCCTCTCTTACCGTGAAATGGCATTTCTCCTAGTTGAGAACGAGGTTCGTCTCTTCACATCGTCTGAGTACTTTGGCCAAATTATCTAAACAATTATCATAAAAGTCTCCAAACATAGAAAAGTGGTACATAAACACTTTCAAGAATTTTTCAACCATGTTAGTGAATATAGCCATCATTCACCACTGAAAAGTTGCGGGTGCATTACACAAGCCAAAAGGCATACGCCTAAAAGTAAATGTACTGTATGGGCATGTTAAGGTTGTCTTATGCTGATCTTCTAGAGCTATAAGGATCTTATTGTATCATGAGTATCCATCAAGGAAACAATAGTAATTCTGGCCTGCAAGTCTATCTAACATATGATCCAAAAATGGCAATAGGAAATGATCCTTCCGAGTTGCCTTATTCAACTTACGGTAATCAATACAAATCCTCTAACCTGTAACTGTCCTAGTTGGAATCTACTCATTATTTTCATATTTTACAACTGTGATGCCACGCTTCTTCAGTACACATTGTACTGGACTCATCCAAGAGCTATCTGAAATAGGGTAAATAATTCCCGCATCTAACCATTTGATGATCTCCTTTTTGACCATCTCTTTCATGATGGGGTTTAACCTTCTTTGATCATCAATAGTACCTCTTTCACCATCTTCCAAGATGATTTTCTGGATGCAAAAATATGGGCTTATACCTCTGATATCAGCTATCGTCCAACTGATTGCCTTCTTGAATTTCTTCAAGACACTAATCAGTTCGCTTCTTGACTTTCAGTTAATTCAGTTGAGATGATCACTAGTAGAGTAGAAAAGTTAACCAAAAAAAACATATTTAACGTGAGAAGGAAGTACCTTTAACTCTAGTTGGGGCGGTTCCTCAGTTGAAGCTTTCAACTGCTTATACTTATAGGGTTCTAAACCCAAAGATTCAAAATGGGGCTACAAAGTGAATCCCTTCAATTCGGCTTCCAGTGCAGCTTGATCTCCATCTTCTTCATCATAACTTAGCATCTTTGGTGTAAGAGTTCTTCCAACAAATAATTCGTAGGAACTGACGATTATGTCTCATCCATAGCAGAACATTCTTCTCTTGCAACAGTGTATCTCATAGCTTTGAAAACATTAAAGGTTACCTTATCGTCTTGGACTCACATGGTAAGTTCTCCCTTTTGAACATCAATTAATGTACTTCTGGTTGCTAAGAAATGTCTTCCCAAGGTGATAGGGACTTATTTATCTGCTTCAAAATCTAAAATAAGAAAGTCAGCGAGAAAAATAATTTTTTCAACATGTACTAGAATGTCTTGAATCTTTCCTTCAGGACATGCTATTCATCTATCTACTAATTGAAGTGTCACTATTGTAAGTCTAACTTCACCAATTCCCAAAAGTCTAAACACAAACATGGGCATCAAATTAATGCTCGCTCCCAAATCACATAAAGCCATACCTGATGTGATCCGACTCGGTTTAGTTGAGTCGATTCACTTGTTTGCCTGATCGTCGACGAGGAGAATGTTCATATTGTCGAAAAGGGTATTTCTGGTTAAAGGTAGCGGAAGTCTAGCAAAGGGGTTTGGATAGGTTAAGGATGGATGGAATGGGATAGGTTCGATTTAACAAAGAAAATAAAGATAAGTGATGGAAATGGAAACATGAACTTAACTCGAAGAAAGATTCAACACTATAGAACAGTGTCACCCCAGTTCTTATACGGTTAAGGTGGAAAGATGGTTGATCGAAGGATAAGAGAACGCCACACCGGCTAAGGTGATAAGTTCAGAAACAAGTTCAATAGATGCCACTAGCAAAGCCAGATAAGTCACACAAGACTCGTACGAAATCGGAGATGAGGAAACCTCAAAAAGAACAAAGTTCATATAAAATTTGGCAAAAAGTCCTTTACAAATGAAATAAACAAACTATTTATAGCCTAACATAAGGCTAGCCAAATGGTCAACTTAATAGCTAAGAAATTCAGCCATGAATGTGCTAGAAAATTCTAGAATAAAATCATTAAACATCAAGGCTAGGTTCGGCTGAATGGGAGCTCCAAGGGACAGCTTCATGCTTAAGCAAATGAACATGGAGAAGATGAATGCATGGGAGGCCAATGGCAATGTCTAGGTTCGGCTGAAGCTTTAATGGGAGCTTTGATTTGGTGATGCTTGGCTAAATAGTGATGAGTCTTAATGAGGGTCTTTGAACAGCCAAATGGAGTGTGAATGGCCGGCCTTGAAGAGTCTCTTGTGTGTGAACATGACCAGCCGATTGGTCATTAGGTGTGAACACCAAATGTGAACGGCATTGATGCTACCTTGGGGAAATGATCGGCCAAGCTTGGGAATTAACTTGCTGGTAACTCTTGGCCGAATGGACACCTTGGGAAGCCAAATGAATCAGCCACCATTCATTGAAGGGAACCATACATGAACCATCCCATACATTGAACCAACTGTGCATGAACCTTGGCTTAAATGCACTCCCACATTCGGCTCACCTACAAAAGGAATGAACCAAATTAAATTAAGCCACATTCGGCTGAACATAGTTAATAATATAATTTAGATATACTAATTAACATATTATTTAATTTAAGACAAATTTATATTATCTTAACAAGACATATGAAATTCGGCTTTGACTAAGACATAATAAAAACATGTAATAATCTAAGACATATTTATGAGCTGTAATAATATCACTAATTTAATTAAATACTTAATTTATTCTAGAAATAAAATTATTGAGCTAAAAAGATCTAAAAACGAGCTCAATGAGCTGAATTGAGCTCAAGTGAGCTGAACCGAGCTGAAATTAGCTTGCACTAAGGTGCAAGGATTCTCTAAAATGTTGTCCCGAGCTTTTCCATCTTCATCGAGCTAAGGATTAGTCCAAAGTTGAGTAACCAAAGTGGAAATAGCTTCTTGCATTTGTTTAGCTCGAGCTCGAGTCATGGGACCCTTAATAAGCTCGAGGGAATCGACATTAGAACTTGTTGTACTCCCGGGCGTGCTCACATCATTCCCCCTTCTGCAAAATGACTTATCCTCAAGTCAAGTCGTTTGTTCTCTTCGAAACTTACGTTCTTATTTGGCTCGCTAGGGATAAATGGGGCGAATGGCCTTTGAAAAATCTGTTCAGATAGAATCTCCAAAATTGATAATAAATTAGGCATAGAAGTCAATCCAAAAAGTATGGAGAAGCTATCATCTAATTGATTTGAACACGTATAGCGCATATAGCCAAGCGGTTTTGACAAACCATCTTCGAGGAAAGTCTTACCAAACAAAAGTTTCAGAAGTAATGAGACACAATTAATTTAATTCGTTCATTGTTCAAGCAAACAAATTTCTCACCACAACTCAATGAACACATATTTTCATCATAAACAGATAAATGGGAAATTCCTTTTGATTCATGATCTTGCACAATGAAACCTTGCAATGGACGTTGGACGATTGGCTCACCAACAATTGTATCAACATCTTCATCAACCCAAACAGATAAACTATTATCAATCAAAGAATGGCAATTATCTTCAACAAAGTGCAATACCTTTTCAAAATTCAATTCATGATCAAAGCTATCAACTCGAGTTGAATGGAGTTGTTTAGGGATTAAAGAAATTTTACCTTGCTTACTATTAGAGATGAAAAGGTGAGGATCGGTTTTACCTTTTTCAAGTAGCACAAACTTTCTCTCCTTGGCAAGGTAGTGAAGTTGAAGCTCATCAATCGGATTAACCTGAAATGAAGGGAAAACACAAAGACATCGAGCATGTTGATTAGTCAAAGCTCCTCTCTCTTTTTCACTCGTCTCTCTTTTATATTCTTTTTCTTTTTCTCCACTCATGTTTTTCTCACATTTTTTGTTCTTTTCTCTCGATTTTTCTTCTTTCTCTTCTTTATTCTTTTCCTTTTCTCGCAATTGTTCCATAAAACATTTCAATCTTTGTTGATCTTCCAACACTTTTTTTGGCGATAGAGGTGCCAAAGTGACGTTTTTACCATTGTGCTTGAAGGTGCATTAGTTGGCGAATCCGTCGTGTTTGACTCTCCGGTCAAACTGCCATGGTCTTCCAAGCAGTAAGTGGCCCGCATGCGTGGGCACTACATCACTAGCACCTCGTCATAGTACTTTCCGATTGAAAATGAAATTAAGGCTTGTTTGGTCTCCTTTAATTTGACACCTTCATTGAGCCATTGCAGCTTATATGGACTCGGGTGTTTGATAGTCGGCAAAGCAAGTTTTTCCACCATGAGTGTACTTGCAACATTTGTACAACTTTCGCCATCGATAACAACGCTGCAAACCTTTCCTTGGACATGACAACGGGTATGGAACAAGTTTTCTCGTTGTGGTTCACTTATGGAGCTTTGCATACTAAGGCTTCTTTTTACGACGAGCATCTCGCCTTCAACCACATATTCTAACTCGTCTTCGTCATCAGAGGGGTTTTTGACATCTTCTTCGTTCTTTTCTACTTCCTCCTTCGACTCGATTTCACCGTTGGGTCTAGTCACCATTACGCTCTGATTTGGGCATTGGCTCGCAATATGGCCCCTACCGAGACACTTGAAGCACTTTATGTCCCTTGATCGATTTTGGGAACTATCAACAGCCTTGCCTTTGTTGGATTCGGCCACAGGCTTGGTTGACTTCACCGGCACCACTGGTTCTTTTGCTTGACTTGCCGAAGGAGTCTTATTCGCACCTTGGCTCCATTTGGACACGTTTGAAATGGAGTAACCCCGGGCAAGACCCTTTTTCTTGAGTTTCTTATCGACTTTAATAGCCATATGGACCATATCTACAATCTCCACGTAGTGTTGCAACTCCACTACATTGGCTATCTCACAGTTTAATCCGGCCAAAAATTGAGCCATAGTCGCCTCACGGTCTTCTTGCACGTCCGCTCAAATCATGGCGACTTCCATTTCCTTGTAATAATCCTCCACGCTTTTGGATCCTTGGGAGAGGTTTTGGAGTTTTTGATACAACTCGCGGTGATAGTTGGAGGGAATAAATCTTCGTCGCATCACGGCTTTCATCTCGGCCCAAGTACTAATAGGACGCTCGCCATTTCATCTCCGGCTCGTTGTGAGTTGGTCCCACCAAATCATAGCATAGTCAGAAAATTCTATGGCAGCCAACTTAACTTTCTTGGCCTCGAAATAATTGTGACATTCGAACACAAGTTCGATCTTCTTCTCCCACTTGAGATAGGCTTCGGGATTTGATCGACCTTGGAACGGGGGAATTGTCAACTTGATGCTTTTGAGGTCATCATCGAACCTTTCCCGATCTCGTTGGCCTCGATGATGTTGGCCTCTCCTTTGGTCACTTACGTTAGAGCCTTGATCACTTTCGGGCTCACTCGATCCGGAAGAGTCGTCGTTGTGGACTTGTTGCCTCCCTCGTTGTCTTGGTGGACTTACGGGAGTCCTTTCATGTCGGGCTCTTCCTTCCACGCGATCAAGTCGATCTTCCATTGGCTCCAATCTTCGGTCTAACAACCATTCTACTTCTCGAAGCATGGCTTGCAAGTTTAAGTTCGGCACATTCCGATCTGGTTGCCTTTCGTTTCTGTCCGCCATGTTTCTATCAGGACTTCTTGACATGAAATATAGATCCTCACCACAAACCTCACAAATTCACTCGGAAAGAAAATAAGAATTTTGCACTCTCGCTCGTGTTTACGCTCGTTTTAGGCTTTTTCTACACTCTAATGGACTCGCACTCTCTCTTGCCTTTTTCCACATGACCTTTCTCTCGCAATCTCGTGCTTTGTCTCGAAAAGACCTATTTGGTTGCTTCGGGGTCAGTTTTAAAAGGGGTTGCAAGGATATGATGTTTAGGGTGTAGGGTAGGCTGAAACAAAAAGAAAATGGGTTTGAGTGTGGCGTTGGGGAAGGAAAGTGATGGTAGAATAGAAACTTCGGTGATCGGGAATTGAATTCGATAAGTAAACAAAATTTTCAACACTCTTTTTTTTCTTTTTTTTTCGAATATTTCCTTTTTTTTAACTTCAAATACAATTGCTGAATACAAAAGAAATGAAAATACAACTTGATTTTTTTTAATTCAGAATTTTTTTAATTTACGAACCTACTACGGGTTGCTACGAACATCGGCGCTTCTCGTTTTCTAGCTCTGATACCAAATGAAGTGATCCGGCTCGGTTTAGTTGAGTCGATTAACTTGTTTTCCCGATCGTCGACGAGGAGAATGTTCATATTGTCGAAAAGGGTATTTCCGGTTAAAGGTAGCAGAAGTCTAGCAAAGGGGTTTGGATAGGTTAAGGATGGATGGAATGGGATAGGTTCGATTTAACAAAGAAAATAAAGATAAGTGATGGAAATGGAAACATGAACTTAACTCAAAGAATGATTCAACACTATAGAATAGTGTCACCCCAATTCTTATACGGTTAAGGTGGAAAGATGGTTGATCGAAAGATAAGAGAACGCCACACCGGCTAAGGTGATAAGTTCAGAAACAAGTTCAATAGATACCACTAGGAAAGCCAGATAAGTCACACAAGACTCGTACGAAATCGGAGATGAGGAAACCTCACAAAGAACAAAGTTTATATAAAATTTGGAAAAAAGTCCTTTACAAATGAAATAAACAAACTATTTTTAGCCTAACATAAGGCTAGCCAAATGGTCAACTTAATAGCTAAGAAATTCAGCCATGAATGTGCTAGAAAATTCTAGAATAAAATCATTAAACATCAAGGCTAGGTCGGCTGAATGGGAGCTCCAAGGGACAGCTTCATTCTTAAGCAAATGAACTTGGAGAAGATGAATGCATGAGAGGCCAATGGCCATGTCTAGGTTCGGCTGAAGCTTTAATGGGAGCTTTGATTTGGTGATGCTTGGCTGAATAGTGATGAGTCTTAATGAGGGTCTTTGAACAGCCAAATAGAGTGTGAATGGCCGGCCTTGAAGAGTCTCTTGTGTGTGAACATGACCAGCCATCCGATTGGTCATTAGGTGTGAACACCAAATGTGAACGGCATTGATGCTGCCTTGGGGAAATGATCGGCCAAGCTTGGAAATTAACTTGCTGGTAACTCTTGGCCGAATGGACACCTTGGGAAGCCAAATGAATTAGCCACCATTCATTGAAGGGAACCATACATGAACCGTCCCATACATTGAACCAACCGTGCATGAACCTTGGCTTAAATGCACTCCCACGTTCGGCTCACCTACAAAAGGAATGAACCAAATTAAATTAAGCCACATTCGGCTGAACATAGTTAATAATATAATTTAGATATACTAATTAACATATTATTTAATTTAAGACACATTTAATATTATCTTAACAAGACATATTAAATTCGGCTTTGACTAAGACATAATAAAAACATGTAATAATCTAAGACATATTTATGAGCTGTAATAATATCACTAATTTAATTAAATACTTAATTTATTCTAACAATAAAATATTGAGCTGAAAAGAACTAAAAACGAGCTCAATGAGCTGAATTGAGCTCAAGTGAGCTGAACCGAGCTGAAATCAGCTTGCACTAAGGTGCAAGGATTCTCTAAAATGTTGTCCCAAGCTTTTCCATCTTCATCCAGTTGAGGATTAGTCCAAAGTTGAGTAACCAAAGTGGAAACAGCTTCTTGCATTTGTTTAGCTTGAGCTCGAGTTATGAGACCCTTAATAAGCTCGAGGGAATCGACATTAGAACTTGTTGTACTCCCGGGCATGCTCACATCAATACCGCAATAGGAATTACAAATGTTACAAAATATGGTAAAGCTTCCAGGATCTTTCATCTTTGGTGGTAACTTATTTCGCAAGAATGCACTGCACTCCTTGGTCAAAGTCACTGTCTCAACCTCTCCCAACCGTCTATTCTTAGAGAAGATATCTTTCATGAATTTTACATAATTCAACATCTATTCCAGAGCCTCTACCAATAGAATGTTGATATGTAACTGTTTAAGTATATCTAACAATTTCTTAAATTGTACCTCCTGTTATTGCTTCTGGAATCTCTATTGGTAAGGAGGTGGTGGAGTTTTAACCTTAATTGGATAGCTTTTAGGAGGTAGTGTTGGTTCTACATTCACTATAGGTATTGAGTCTTCAGAACTACTCTGTTATGGTTGTGCCTCAGTAGGGATCACATGAACATAATTCTGCACTGTGGGAGATTCAACTTTTTGTTGAACTTCCTTCTGGTTGTGATCAACAACAAGTTCTTCTTTGGATTCAACAACTATTGGCTCCAACACCTCTCCACTCATCAAAGTAACAGTTTTACACTATTCTTTGCCTATGCTTTTGGGATTCTCTGTATCACTCGGTAAAGCACCCTGAGGTCTATTTCTTAGCTCATTCGCTAACTGTCCCATCTGGTTCTCTAGATTCCTTAAAGTCACATCAATTTTAGCCATATATGCTTTCAGTGGGTTCTCCAAGCTATTTTACTACTCGGCTAGTTGAGGTTTATGCATCTATTGAGAAAAACCTTACAAATGATTTGAACGATAATGTATATAGGAATTACCTGGACCAATCCCTTGATTACTCCAAGAGAAATTAGGATGATTTCATCATAAAGGGTTATAGTGATTCAATTATGGACATGGGACATTCCTATTTTGATGTTGGTTTCCCACATAATAGATAGATTTTGGGTTTGATAGGCATTCTTCAAATGCGTGACCATCACCACAGTAAACACATGCGATGTTCTCGAACTGACTTGGTTGTTAACCTGCCATGCTAGTGTTGCAACCATTAAAAAAATATTCTTAAGCATGGAAGTCATAGTAGATACATGAGCTACTAAAGATGTAAGAGCATCAACTTCATGAACACTTGCCACTCTTCTCCTTGTGGTTGCTCGATGGGTCAACCACTGGTAATTATTGCTTGAAATTGTTTCAAGAATCTCATACGCTTCATTTTATGACTTTGAAAGAAGAGCTCTATTAGCTGGAGTGTCTACCACATTTCTCATGTGGGCGTGAACATTATAGAAGGTCTCAAGTTGAATGCAATGAGAAATTCTAGGATGAGGGCATTTTTGTAATAACTCCTTAAATCATTCTCATGCCTCATATACAGACTCATCATCGGATTGCTAAAATGTGGAAATTTCATTTTTGAGCTTAGCATTCTTACTTGGTGGAAAATACTTCATCAGAAAATGTTTCGCCAGTTCTTGCCATGTGGAAACAGAACCAGAAGGTAAGGAATTCAACCATGCTCGTGCACGATCTCAGAATGAATATGGGAAAAGCTTCAATCTTAAGGCATCTTTAGATACTCTTAGTAACTTGAATGAGTCACTTACTTCCATAAAATAAGCAGAGGTGCAAATGCAGATCTTCAGCAGGCATCCCACATAACTGTTCCATTGTTTGCAACATCTAGAACATCACCAGTTTCAACTCGAACTAAGGAGCCTCAATATTGGGTCTTACAATCCCTAGATTGAGTTCACTAAACAAGGGCACCACATATTGCCTAATCGCTCGATCTCTGACATCAGCAACAATGATCGGATTCTAATTATTACATATGGCATCTTCTCTTGGATTTTGATTCATTTCTTCGACTTGTCTTTAGGTCAATCATTCCCTTCTTCTTTGCCTAAAAGCACGTTCAATTTCTGGGTCAATTGGAAATAGATCGATAATTCAGTCTGTGCTTATAAACCCTGAAAAATCACAAAAATAATAATGTTATAATTAATAATAGAAAAAAAAACAAACTGAGAAACAATTCCCTTCATAAATAACAACAAAATACAGTCCCCGGTAACGACGCCAAAAACATGTGTTGCGTAATTATGTGCAAGTGTACACGGTCGTGCAAATAATAAGTAGTAAGTAAAAGAGTATCGTCTCTATAGGGTCTGTTGTCTGAATTATTTGCAAATCTAATTTTAATCAATTTGGAAAAGAACAAATAAAAGATAATCTTGTCAATGAAAGACACAATTTAAGTTCTAGTTGTAATCAGTAGTCAAATACCCACAAAATAGAACAACATACCTTACAGAAAAATAATTACAATAGACACAAGATTTAATATAACACAACATGAGTAGACTAAAATAATATTTCACTTAACAAGAATTTATTGGCATTTATAGAAAGAATATCACGAAAAGAACTGGCAATATGAACATCCAGTAAACCCATTTTAATTAAGGCATAGGCTTCTCTTGAAGTCCTATTATGTCCGTAATTTAATTAGCATATGCCTATGTCAAAAACTAACTTAGAAATCACCCTTTCGGCCATTTACACAGTTTATGCATACAACAATTATATTTTGATATCGACATGATATGCATCACTTAGGTTTTTTGTCCATTAACTATTACCTCTTCCCATATTAAATAGTTAATTCATTAATCTACAAATGTTGGCCATACATTTACGATTATATTCATGGATTAAATCTAAATGAATGAAATAACCATTTTCACAAAATATTAAAAAAAATCCAATTAATTCAAATCAAGATTCCTATCCATTTTGAATAAACAAAATTAAGTTATGTCATATAAAATTGAAAACATGAAAATGAGATGCAATATTGTCTCTCGACTTAGAAAACAATAATTAATAGTAAATAGAAGGTAGGAAAGAGTAGCTGAGGGGCGTTCTAATTTTGTAGATGCTCTAATTTCAGCAAGTGATTGCCTTACTTTGTGGAATTCAAGTGTTTAGCAAGCCATGTGAAAGGCAAGAACACTCAATACTTTTTTTTTGAAAACTTGGTATGTGATGTTGTGTTCATGAATGAAAATGAGGTCTCCTTTTATAGCCTCTTGCCCCCAACGTCCCTTGCTAATAATAGCAAGGTGAATCCTTGATTTTCTCCTCTACTTGTGTCGTCCCTTGTATGGTTGTAACAGCCCGTTTTTAATCAAATCAGAACAGTGATTTTGAAACCACAAATTTGAGGTCAAAAAAATTATTATTTTAATGTCTACATCATGATAGTATGATTGTGTGAAAATTTCGTTAAGAAATTTTATCGTTTGAATGCTCAATTCGATAAAAAAGACTAAATCGCGTAAAGTGTAAAACTTGTGTTCTAATAGCTAAAAGGGTATAATAGCTATAGAACTTTAAACAGGAGGTCCTTATATTGTAATTAGACCATTAATAGTATGAGTGGACAAATATGGCCATTAAAATGATATTATAAAGGTTAATAATAAGGTTAATGTTGTAAAATTGCAATTAAAAGATATTAAAGTAAAGAAAATAAAAGAAAAACATGCATGTTCATCTTTCTCAACCGATTATTGAAGAAGAGAAAGCCATTAAAGAACACCAAACGTTCAGCCATAGTTCATCCTTGCATGTAAGTTCATTTTTGTCCCGTTTTTAATTATTTTTATGTTTTTGAGATCGTTGCAGCTTAATTTAGCTAGCCCAGGGACTATTTTGCAAAACTGTTAAAGGTTTAGGTTTTTTCCATTTATGAATCTATATGTATTTTGATGTTTAATGGTAGAAAATGCATGTTTGTTGTTAGATAAACAACATTTGTAAAGTGATTTTTAACAAAATTGTCAATTAGGGGTCAAATTGTGAAATGTGTAAATTTTGTGGTTAAATTATGAAATAAATGAAAAATATGGACTTCTAGGGACCTAATTGAAATTTGGCTAGCATGGGTTTTGGTTGAAGTGCATGAATTTGTGATATTATTAAATAAGGACTAAAATGTAAAAATGTTGAAATGTTAGGGGCAAAAGTGTAAATTTGCCTTAATGTGTATTTTGGACTAAATTGAATAGAGAAATTATTAAATAAGTTAATTTTGATTATATTTAGATTAATAAAGGCGAAATACGGATTTAGATCGGGGAAAGAATAAGGTTTCGGACTAATCGACTTATTTCACCGTTTTTGCATTCGAGGTAAGTTCGTATGTGTTAAACATTATTATACTTGTGTTTTAATTCTTTGATATTGCATAAATTGTGAATACAACACTAAAGTCCCGGTTGAACCTTAGGAATAGATTAGGATACGAATGACATGTCATTAGGGGTTATGTGATTGGGTGCTGGTCTGTACGTCCTACCGGTGGCTGAGTTATCTGGCATGTGTTGTGGATACTCGCCAGCTTGTGTGAGCAGCACCGTGTAGCTTCGTCATGATCGTCATCTTGTTTGAGCAGACTCGTTGATAGCTCTAGTGTGAGCATTATATGTGATACGAGATTGAGATAGCTTTGACTATATTTGTGGCACTTAGGGTGCGAGATTCTCGAGTATCCGATAGTATTCTGAATGGTTCAAGGGGTAAATCAATGATTTGGATGAGTATGTATTCGATACGAGATGGCACAGGTATGTACACAAACTGTACAAGCATTGAATCGAAGAAACTTGTGAAACGTATAACTAATCTTGTGAATGAAAATTGTGGTAGGTTGATGGTTTAAATTGAGATGTGATATGATATGTTTCAATTACTTAAATTGTGCACATTTGATAAGTTAAGTTTATTGCTATACGAACTTACTAAGATTTATAGCTTACTTTATTTATTTTCCGTGTTTTATAGTGAAATCAAAGCTAGCTCAGATTCGGGAATCGTTGGGGACTTCATCACACTATCCTACTATCACTTTGGTACTTTTGAACTTAAGTATTTTGAGTTTATGGCATGTATAGGATTATGGTCATTTTGGTTATGGATTGATAATGAATTTAGCCATTTGAATTGGCATGTAAATGTCTAAAGTTTGGTTTTTATATAGCCATGAAAGTTGGCTTATTTTGGGTTGATATGGTGATATATATATGTGCTCATGTCTTATGTGATGTGTTGGATCATGGTTATGTGATGCTTGTTGATAATAGGTATTATGAGTATCAAATGGTTGAGTTGTGGATATTTGTATGCTAGTGAAACTAGGCAAATAATGCATTTTTGAAATTGGTTATTTTGATGGTTTGTGTAAGTGAGTTTTGGAATAATATTGAATAGTAAATTGTGGTATATGTGTGCCTTGTTGTTGTTGGTATAGAATTATCATGAATTAGGCTTGGATTGAGGTTGGATTAAATGCCTATTTATGCCTTGTTGAGTGCCTTTATGAATTGGTGTAGGTATATGCAAATTTGGGTGGAAAAATAGCTTGGTAAATAACCTATTTTTGTCCACACGGGCAGAGACACTAACACACGGTCAGGTTATACGGCCGTGTGTCCTCTGGTGTTGAATTAAAAATCAAGTCAGTATGCTCCACACGGCCCAGCGCACGGGTGTGTGACTTGGCCGTGTGGCCTAAGTAATTATACCCTACAGGTTTGGCACGGCCTAGCACATGGCCTGGCACACGGGCATGTGAGGCCACTTCGAAAGGGCACACGGGCTGGTCACACGAGCGTGTGGTTGGCCGTGTGACCTAAGTCAGTAAGTTACACGGGGTCAGACACGGGCTGGGACACGACCATGTGATCCCATTTCGAATGTCCACACAGCATGTAACACAGGAGTGTCTTTGGCCGTGTAAGATACACGGCCAGGCCACACGGGCACGTGTCCCTTGTAGTGTGAAAAATTTTCTAAGTGTTTTAAAAATTTCCTGAGTTATCGCTTTAGTCCCGAACCTTCCCAAATGCATGTTTTGAGCCCCGTAGGTTCGTATTAGGGACATTATGAATGAATGTGAATGTTTTATATTTGAATTGGAAAAAATGTATGAGAAACGTATGTTATTTGTTTTATAAGTCTGGTAATGCTCTGTAACCCTATTTTGGCATTGAATACGGGTGAGGGGTGTTACAATGGTTGTGGAGTGGTTGCTTCCTTGCTAATTTTAGCAAGGAAGTTAGCTTGATTTCCTCCCCCTTCATGTCGTCCCTTGATGTGAGGAAGAATGAGTCTTTCCTTTCTATTTTTAGTAAGGTAGTTAGCCTTGTTCCCTCCATGTATGGCCGGCAAATAAGTGGTCAAAAGGTGATGGTTTTTCTGATATTTTTACCAGTAAGGTGGGCGGTTAAGGCTTGTTTCAAGGAGAAAATTGTGCTGATTTTATTTGGTGAATGTTGAGTTCAAATCTATTAGATTTGGGAGTTGAATGGGCGATTAAGGACTGCTAATTTTAGCAGTATATATTTGCCAATTTATTTCATGGTAAAATGGGTAAGTAGAATTGGTTTTGGGCCTCCATTTTAGGCAATACTGGGCCTCCTTAGAATTAATTTTGGATCAACACCATTTTGAAGTCCATGTGATTGCATTGTGAATCTTTGAATCTATACTTGTCTAAGACCCAAATACACCCAAAATTCTACCATCCTTTCCTTTAGCCCAATTATTACTAAAAAATAACAAAATAACATGTATTTAACATAAAATTCATAAACTTAACACATTCCCATGGAAATAATAAAATATCATAAAATTGAGTATGAAACCACAAAAAATGCTATTTACTTACTCGGGTTTAACATAATTTGTAAATAAAAGAGTGCCTAAATATCTATATATTTTGGAGTTTACAATACTCCCAGTGCAGCGCACTGACAACAATAATGCAGACTTTAAATGCAGTCGGTACTACATGAAACTTTTTTGTCAACCACAATAACCCACCCCATGCACATGTAATATGACATACAATCATTGAGCAAACTCAAGCTTTCAGTTCAGTTTAAGTACAATGGCATGTCTTACATGCTTATGGTAATATAATCAATTCAATGGCATAGTTAACATGCTTACGGTAACATAATCAATTCAATGGCATTGTTAACATGCTTATGGTAACATAATCATTTCAACATCATGCTTAACATGCTTACGGTAACATATTCAATAGATGGATTGCAAGCATTAAGTCAGTCGATACAATGGCATCACAAGCAAAAATACTTTTTATACCATCAAATAATAACTCAATGAGTCACATGCAATACAAGCACTCAATCAAACATTAACAATCCATATCATGTCATTACAGAGCATAATAATATTAAGCATGCAGTCAATCAATCACACATGTCGACTTGGCATCCATGCAAACTTAGTAAGGCTCGTAACGTGCCTTGCTCGGCACCTTTCAATTCGTATTAGGCCATTTCGTCATGCCCAACCAACAAGCATTTAATACCAATATATATATTATACTAATAATTTACAATTGATGAAACAAAGTTAGGACCCAAACCTTAAAATAGCAAGTCCGCAACACTAATTTGCAAAGCCCGCAATTCCATTGTTAAACCTTAAACATGCCTAAAACCAAATTAAAAAATTTAACGTGTTAAAATACTATTAAACAAACCTTGAAAAAAACTCCTAAGGGTTTAGCCAAATCAGTGTTACAGCAACAAATTTTCAGAGTCAATTCGGCAAGGAAACTTACACTGATTTGATGTGAAATGAGGGCACAAACAGAATCCGACTTCACTGTTGATCAAGGATGTTCAAATCAGCTTCTACAACCAAAATACTATTGAAAATAAGTAACTTAAAATCAATTGCGATCCCTAAAACAATCAACCATAGCATCCCCTCTTAACAAAAATAATACTATGTAGTTATTTGCAACAACTGCACTTATGCTTTCTGTTTTGTAAGATCCGAGTTGCTAAACGAATCGGATTGAACACACCTATAATAGACAAGATAGAAGGCTGATTAGGATAGAGGAATAATGAAATTAACCTTGCTGGAGAGGGGAAGAAAAAAGATGAAAAACTACTACCCCATAATGGTGATTCAAGGGGCGGCACACCACCACAATCGGCACAACAAGGGGCTATTTTTGTTTGGCACCAAAAGGGGAATTTAAGGGCTGGTTAGGGACTATTTTTAGTCTTAAAAACAAAGGAAAAGAAGGCTGGAGATAGCAGCACAAAACAACAATTAATGGCTCAAAACGGCAACCAACAAAGGGGATTGAAGGGGTGACAGACACCACCAACAACAGGGGCTCTAGAGCTACTTTAGGCGGTGTATAAGAGGTGTTTATAGGTTGAATAGGGATGATTTTAAAAACATAAAAAAACATGAGATCTTAGTAAAAAAATTGCTTAAAATCGAGAACAAAAGAAATAAGAGAAAGGAGAGGAAGAACAACACTTACACTAAAAAGAGAAAGAGCGGCACAACAGAGGTTGTTGTGGGCGGCACTATGAAGGTGAAAGGAAGAAAAAATGAAAGAATTTGAGAGGAGGAAAGTGGTTGGACGGCTACAGAAAAAGAAAAGATGACAAAAGGCTGAACAACAGTTGAAAATTGTTGCATTTATACCTATATTAACTAGGCTGGACGACACAAAAATAAGAGAATGGGAAAAATAGAAAAAATTTAGTCGTTTTGCAAGGCAAAGGAATTGAACTCGAGTCTCTACACCAATTGCACTCTCTCCTTATTTTCTCTTAACCATTAAGCCAATAGCTCATTCTTAAAGTAATTTAAAAAACTTTAAAACAAAAAATTGGGATGTTACAACTCTCCCCCTTAAAGAAATTTCGACCTCAAAATTTACCTAATTCAAAGAGATGAGGATATTGGAGCCGAATCAAGTCCTTTGGCTCCCAAGTAGCCTTTTCAGTGCCATGATTCCTCCAAAGCACCTTAACCAAAAAAACATGTTTCCTCCTCAAAACCTTAATGTCACAATCTAAAATCTGGACAGGCTCTTCCTTAAAAGATAGATCAAGTCCAACTTCGATTTCCTCAATTGAAATAATGTGAGAGGAGTCAGATCGATACTGACTCATCATCGAGACATGGAAAACATTAGGAATTTGATCCAACTCTGGAGACTACTCGAGCTGGTATTCCACTGACCAATTCTCTGAAGTATCCAATAGGGTCCAATGAACCTAGGGCTCAACTTGCCCTTCCAACCAAACCTTAGAACTTTCTTCCGTGGAGAAACCTTAAGAAAGACCTAATCTCATTCATTGAATTCTATGTCCTTTCATTTTAAATCAGCATAGGACTTTTGTGTATCTGAAGCCGCCTTTAATTTATCCTAAATTAAATGAACTTATCCTTAGTCTCTAAAACCAAATTCAGACCTAAGATCTTCCTCTCACCCGATTCAGTCCAACATAAGGGTGAGCGACACTTATGACCAGAAAGAGCCTCATATTGTAACACCCCAAACTCGGCCTAAACGTTACGATCGGATCTGGTATGTCACAAGGAAAGGAAATTTTGAAAATTCTAACTAATTATCGTGATTTGGAGAAACTTCGCATTGAGTTATTTCATTTTAGAGAAAATTTAAAATATTTGTTTTAAATGAACTGAATATCGAAATCAGGTTTATTTGTCATAAGTCGAATTTAAGGAATTTCATAAAACGTGACAGTTGAAAAAAATGTTGCGATTTTAATAAAATCTCTGAATTAGTAAGTTATTCACATGTCATTTTTGGTAACACCATTTTAAAAGAAAATACTAGTTTATGTTTGTATTTTAGAAAGAAAAAAACCTCATATTAAATATGTTGCTTTATGCATAATCATAGTGCAATCATAAATCCCAAGTTTAAAGTTATAGTGGCCTTATTACACAATAGAATCCCAGAATTTAAAAAAGTAATATTAAATAAGAACCGAAAGTTTACGAGAAAAACAATGCATGGCCACCTCGAAGTCCGCCTCGGCTCCAAAACCGCAATCTATGAATTACCTACAAAATTAAGCAGAGGGGTGAGTCACCAAGACTCAGTGTGCAAATCCCCTTATAATGTAATATGGGCCTTAAGTCCACAGATGCCCATTGGGCCTTAGCCCACACAATACAGCATATTACACATGAATGCAATGCAGCCCGGCCCAACCTAGTTTTCCATCCTCTACATCACCTGAATCAACCAAACGCCCGTGGTGTCGAGCCACTATGGTTCCAGACCACCGTGATACCAGATCACTGTGACAGAGTCACTAATTATATGTGTGGGGCCAACCCACCGTGGAACCAAACCACTGTGACAATCCCTGATAAATATATGTGGGGCCAACCCACTGTGGTACCAAACCACTGAGACAAGTCACTGAATTACATATATGTGTGGTGACAAACCACCATGGTACCAAACCACTGAGACATAGCCACTGAATAAGATATGTGGGGCCAACCCACTGTGGTACCAAACCACCGTGACAGTCCCTAAATAACACTTCCCCTTTACATCATATCCCAAGCCCATGCACATATTAACATACTGAGATGAATGCAAACATGCTTCCAAAGCACAACGGTGAATTGTATCATACATCCATACTTTCGAAAATAGAACCATATAGGTACTTACCCAGTGTCTCCAACCTTACCCACGAGGGTATCTCGACTATCTAAGTAGTTGTTTCGGCTTTCAGCCAACTCAGTTATTAACAAAATTTACTAAAGTAAAGTGTGAGCATTACACACCTGATTACGCGTAAAACTAGACTCTCTACGTTGACGCTCTCACTAGCAGGGATAACAGCTATTTGTCTATCCCAGGCAGACGTCGGCTCTTTACCACACCCCGGTGGAAAGTCTCGAACCACCGACACAGCACGTCTTTTAAATTTAGGAGCAGGGACTACAGGTCCACTCCCTTCCTTAGATAGGCTAGCACTGACATCCATGAAGAGACTTGATCAGTTCAGAACTATAATGAAATAACGATTTCCCCAACAAGGGGTTTGATTATGACAGAGTAATGAATAGAGGCTCGACACAAAGAACAAAAGAGGGCTCCTTACCTTAAAACCTGAATGGAAAGGTAAGATTCGGCAATCAACAGATCTTTAGGCTTCGGTCTTCAAGACGTTCGGCTTCTGGGGTTTCCCGAAGTAAACGTTCCAAAACGAGAAAGAAGAGAAGGAATTAGCCGGAATTTAACCATCAGAACCAAAATAGTCATTCAGCTATGACCACACAGAACCAAAAAGAATGAGAAAGAAATGAGAGAGTCTATCTTACCTTGCACGATAGGACCCTACTGAAGAAGAGACTTTCGGCAACCCACAGAGATGCTTCTTGATATTCGGTTGATAATGGTAGATGAGCAAAGGTGGTTCGGCTCAAGAGAAAAACAAAGAAGACGGAAAAGAATGAAGAAAATGGAAGCAATGCGAAAGAGAAAGGGGTTTTGGCTTTGGAGAAGAGCGTAGCAAAGAGAAGAAAATAAAGTTGAATAGAAAAGGAAGAATGGTGAGGAGAGATTCGGCTTAGGTATAGAGGAGTCAAGACTAGGTTTGGCCAAAGGTGCCTTTAGTAAACTTGAAGGAATGGCAATGCACGAATCGGAAGGTTTGACAACAAAAGGGAAAAGATGAGAAGAAATTGAGAAAACAAAAAGAAACACACAAGAAGAGACCTTAGATGCACTTAGGGAATTTCGGCACACACACAAAAATTAGGCAACCCGAAATGGAAAACAAAAACTCTCTCACCAATTTGGCACTCCCTAGCCTCAACAACACATAGCCGAAATTTCCCCCTCCAAGCTACCCAAATTCGGCCAACACCTTCCACCTTCACCAAATCCCTTCTTTTGCTCCTACTTTCACTCTCCAACACCCATTTGAATTGGTTTGACCAATTCAAACTCCACCAACCCCTCATGTCCACTCATTTCAAATGCTTGACTCCTTCAAAAACCACCAAGAAGAGTCCAGCCGAATGCCAACACCTTACCACCTTGAGCATAAAAAAAATAAAGTGCCACTTGCTGCAGAGGAGACTCGAACTCCTCCCTCCTTCTGCTCCCTTGTGACGCCACTCCCTTGCACCTTAAGTGGCGTCACGTGCCACCACACCACACTCCTTCTTGTGCCAACAATTACAAGTAATTACACATAAGGCCTGCCCTAGCTAGCTCTCCCCTCCAAAGTGCCCAAAAAGCAAAATTTTCTAAAGCTCTGGCTCGAACCCGAGCCTCCCTAGGACCCCAAACACACCAAAATAACATGCTAAACCAGCCCAACACCTCAATTAGCACAAAATGCAGAACCCCTAATTCTAGGATGTTACAGTTCTACCCCCTTAAAGAAATTTCGGCCTCGAAATTTACCTGATCAAAAGAGGTGAGGATATTGCTGTCGCATCAAATCCTATGGCTCCCACGTGGCTTCCTCTGAATCGTTATTACGCCATAAGACCTTGACTAGAGGAACTGACTTCCTTCTCAACACCTTGACATCTCGATCCAAGATCTGCACAGGTTCTTCTTCAAAAGACAAATCAGGTCTTACTTCAATTTCCTCCATCAGAACTATGTGAGATGGATCCTAACGGTAGTGCCATAACATTGAAACGTGAAATACATCATGTATTCGACTCAACTTCGGAGGGCACTCGAGCTGATAAGCTACTGGTCCCACACGCTTCAACACTCGATAAGGCCCGATGAACCTGGGGCTCAACTTGCCCTTCCGTCCAAACCTTAAAACATTCTTCCAAGGTGAAACTTTCAGAAAAACCCGATCACCCACTGCAAATTCTATTTCCCTACGCTTTAGATCCACATAAGATTTCTGCCTTTCGGAAGCTTCCTTCAACCGAGCCCGAATTAACTTAACCTTTTCCTCTGTTTCTGAAACCAATTTCGGACCCAACAACTGTCGCTCACCCAAATCTGTCCAAAAGGTAGGAGTATGACACTTACGACCATACAACACTTCGTAGGGTGCCATCTGGATACTGGATTGATAGCTATTGTTGTACGCGAATTCTGCCAACGGTAGAAAATCTTCCCAACTACCCCTAAAGTCGATAACACAGCCTCTCAACATATCTTCCAGAATCTGAATTACCCTCTCTGACTGACCATCAGTCTATGGATGAAACACTGTGCTGAAATCCAGACTTGTACCCAACGCTTGATGCAACGCTTTCCAGAATCGCGACGTAAACCTAGGGTCTCTGTCTGATATGATAGACACTGGTACCCCATGTAACCTCACAATCTCCGCTACATATAGCTTGGCCAACTTTTGTAATGAGTAACCAACACGAACCGGTATGAAGTGAGCGGACTTCGTCAACCGATCGATAATCACCCACACCGAATCCTTCCTAGTAGGCGTAAGAGGTAGCCCACTAACAAAGTCCATAGTTATCCTCTCCCACTTCCAAAGTGGAATCTTCACTGGCTGTAGCAACCCCGAAGGCAACTGATGTTCAGCTTTCACCTGCTGACACGTCAAGCACTTACTCACGAACTCGGTAACTTCTTGCTTCAGACCCGACCACCAAAATTGTTCACGCAAATCTCGATACATTTTACTCCCACCAGGATGCATAGCGTATGGACTACTATGTGCTTCTTGCAGAATCTTCTGTCTTAACTCGGAATCCTTTGGCATACAAGCCTTTCCATGGAAGCACAATACCCCCTCACTGTTCAAACTAAAGTCTTCCGTCTCACCACTTTCCACTTGCTGAAATCTAGAACTTAACGATTCATCTGACAACTGCTTCTCTTTAATCTGACTTACCCATAAAGGCTTCACTTGAAGTTCAGCTAACAAGCTACCATCACCATGCAAACTGAGATGAGCAAACATTGCCCTCAAATCACATATCACCTTACGGCTTAACGCATCTGCCACTACATTAGCTTTACCTGGGTGATACTCAATCGAACAGTCGTAATCCTTTAACAATTCAATCCACCTCCGCTGCCTTAAATTCAACTCCTTCTCGGTAATGAGATATTTTAGGCTCTTATGATCGGTGTAGATAATCGACTTCTCTCCATACAAGTAGTGCCTCCAAATCTTCAGAGCGAACACTACCGCAGCTAACTCCAGATCATGCGTGGGATAGTTCACTTCATGAGGTCTCAATTGCCGAGACGCATACGCCACCACTTTCCCTTCCTGCATCAATACACATCCTAACCCTGTGTGCGACGCATCACAATAGACAACAAAATCCTTCCCAGCCTCAGGCTGAATCAACATTGGTGCCTCCGTCAAAATCCTTTTCAACTTCTCAAAGCTTTCCTGCTGCTTATCTGACCAGACAAACGGTACTCCTTTTCGTAACAACTTGGTTAAAGGTGCAGCTATTAGCGAGAATCCCTCAACAAACCTTCTGTAGTACCTAGCTAACCCGAGAAAACTCCAAATTTCTGCTACCAACTTTGGTGGTTTCCAATCCAAAATAGCTTCAATCTTTCGGGGATCCACCCTAATCCCCTCGGAAGACACAACATGCCCTAGAAAGGTAACTTCTCTTAACCAAAATTCACACTTGTTGAATTTGGCATACAGTTGCTTCTCTCTCAGAATTTGCAGAACAATCTGAAGATACGAATCGTGCTCCTCTTCCGTCCTTGAATAAACCAAGATATCGTCTATGAACACTACGACAAACCGATCCAGATAGGGTTGGAATACCCGGTTCATCATATCCATAAACACAGCTGGTGCATTCGTCAACCCAAACGACATCACTAAGAACTTGTAGTGACCATAACGAGTTCGAAAAGCAGTGTTATGAATATCCGCCTCCTTGACCTTAAGCTGATGATAACCTGACCTCAAGTCTATCTTCGAGAAGACCGAAGCACCTCGCAGCTGATCGAACAGGTCGTCTATCCTTGGCAATGGGTACTTGTTCTTAACCGTCAACTTGTTCAATTGCCTATAGTCAATACACATCCGCATCGACCCATCCTTTTTCTTGATGAATAACACCGGTGCTCCCCACGGGGATACACTTGGTCGGATAAAACCATGGTCCAACAGTTCCTGAATTTGAGCTTTAAGTTCCACCAGCTCCTTCGGCGCCATCCTATATGGGGCAATAGACACTGGAGCTGTTCCTAAAAGTAGATCAATGCCGAACTCCACCTCGCGATCTGGAGGCATCCCTGGAAGCTCTTCTGGAAAAACATCGAAGAATTCCTTCACTGTTCTAACATCTCTTACAGACAACTCCTTGGCTTCCAACGCACTGACGAAAGCTAGGAAAGCCTCACACCCTTTTCTCACCATCCTATCAGCTTTTAGAGCAGACACCACATTGGACAGGTAATTTCTTCTCTCACCTATCACCAACACCTCCTTATCCTCAAAAGTCTTCAGTATCATGCGTTTAGCAGCACAGTCCAAGTTTGCTCGATACTTAACTAACTAGTCCATGCATAACATCAAGTCGAACTCGCCGAACGGCAACTCCATCAAGTCAGCCAGGAAAACTATCCCTTGAACTTCTAAAGGCACATTCCTAAAGAGTTTGTTCACTATTATAGATTGTCCTAAAGGACTAATCACAATCATTTCCCTAGGAGCGACTTCAGATTCTATACTCAAAGTTCCAGACACAGTACTAGCAACATACGAATGTGTAGATCCAATATCTATCAGTGCTGTAAAGGGCAAACCAACAATAAGGAACGTACTCGTTATTACGTCCGATCCATCGCCATCCTCTCGGCGTCTAGCTGCATAAACCAACCCAGACTGTCTCGCATCTGTATTCCCAGCACCTTTGCCCGGTGCTCCACGCCCTAGACCAAAACCATTTCCTCCCCTAGCCGGACCACGACCTCTCAGTGGTTGCTGCCCACCTCTTCCAGACTGAACATAACTCTGACCTACTGATCGCGCTCTGTTTGGCTCTTGCGGACAGTCCCTTACCCGATGATCCATAGATCCACACCTGAAGCATCCTCTACCACCTACCCAACACTCCCCCGAATGAAATTTTCCACATCGAGCACACAGTTGAGATCGACCAACAGCAACAGGCTTCGCAACTCGACTCGGCCCATTGAACCTAGGCCTCTTTTGGAAATTCCCAGTAGATCCTGACGACCCAAAGCTCCTCTTGTTCCTACCTTTATCCTTATCCTGGTTCTGACTCTCCGATCGTTTCACCTCTTCAGCTATCTTAGCCTTCTCAACCAGAATGGCAAACTCTCTTTCCCATTGCGGAGCTATCAGTACTCGCAACTCATCCCTCAGACCATCCTCAAACCGAACACAATGCTCGTAATCAGTTGAAACGATACCTCGAGCATAACGACTTAACCGCAGGAATTTCGCCTCATACTCAGCCACCGACTTATTCCCCTGGACCAAGTTCAGAAATGCCTTCCTCTGGGTGTCCACATAACTCGCCCCAACATACTTTCCCTGGAACGTTGTCTTAAAGAAGTTCCAGGTAATACGGTCTGTAACACCCCAAACCCGGTCAATACGACACAACCGAATCTGGCATGCCACGAAGGAAAACGTTTTGAAAAAAAATTGAGTTAACGATTACACTTAAGTTGCCATTTATTAACAAGAGATTTGTATTACCCGATGGTAGGGATTGAAAACCATTACGACTTGTAGTTTAGAAAACCTTGCGCTCATATTATTAAATTAATCAAGTGATATACTTAATCATGTTTAGAATAAATCCAAAGCATATAAATAATCCAAAAACGTAATTTAAATGGCCTTATTACAAACCTAAAATAAAAATAGAACCAAATTTAAATAAAGTAAAGTATCCAAACCAAAGTTCATATAGAACTGAATTTATTTAAGGCATGGCCACCTCGAGTCTACCCGGCTCCTCATCCGCGATCTATGAATCACCTGAAAAGATAAGGGAGAAGGTGAGTCACCAAGCCTCAAATGCATATATCCTTTCCCCGATTAATACATCATACTTACACAATTTATAACCAAGCAAAGATATAAATATAATCCACCCAAACCTAGCCATCCATAACTCCCTTTTCTACCCGTGTGGCACCAAACCACCACTGTGGTGCCAAACCACCGTGACCCAAAGTCACGATATCCAATATTGTGGTGCCAAACCACCGGTGACCCAAAGTCACGAATAATAAAGTTGTGGGGCCAACCCACGTGTGATACCAAATCACCGGCGGCGATCCCATAATATCGAATGTGGGGCCAACCTTTGTGGTACTAAGCCACTAGGATGAGTCGCTATGAGGTGCCAAACCTCCGGTGTCCCAAAGACACGAAATAATCGTGTGGTACCAAACCCACCGGAGGTGCCAAACCTCCGTGTCCCAAAGACACGGATATCAAATCCTTCCCCCTCCTCTCATATCACCCAAACCAATGAACATTTAAACAAATCATGCCATTATACTTTATTAGAATTCACTTAGCAAATATATCATAATTCATATCATCATGCATCATATTGCAAAAGTCATATCAAAACGGACTTACCCGATTCATTGCTCATACCCTACGGTATCATATCAAGATCTCACGGTTTCCAACTTTAATAACATGATTAGTATATAAATAAATATATATTACCGAATTATAAAGTGTGTAAGATACACACACATCACTAGCGAAAGTTCTAATTCCAAGACCCGATCTACCGCACTAGATCTCCTCGTCCTACATTCGCCAAACCACAAAACCATTAACAAGGCCATTCGGCCATACCAATAAATCTTAGTCTCATTAACCTTTGGTTTTCCTCAACAACTTAAAGAATATTGAACCAACATGAATCCTTACCACTTGACTTACCAACTTCGATTGCTAAAGAAATAGGGCTTAGATCGATTGCTTCCAAAATCCCGAAGAGCCTAAAAGAAAATCGATTCCTATGAATAGTTAGAACCTTGCTAACAAATGCCCAAAAATTCGACCTTTGCCCTCATAAGAAACGATAGAGAAAAGAAAAGGAAAATTGGCCAAGACACTTACCTATCTTCCAAAACCGATTATAGAAGAACCCAAAGAAAATCTACCCTTGATGATTTTCGGCCAAGATAACACCAAAAGAGAAAAAGAAGATTCGGCTATGGTGGAGAAAAAAGAAAGGAAAATAAAAGTGAAAATTAAATAGGAGAAGGAGGATTCGAAAATAAAAGAAAGAAGAACATGGAAGGAGAAAATAGAATGAGGATGGATGTTTTTAATTTTGAGCAAAAGTGAAAGAAATGAGATTTGGGAAGGAGGAAGATTCGGCCAAGAGAAAGTAAAAAGGAAATGTGGTTTTGAGCAAATATCAAAAGAAAGAAAAGAGAGAGATGGGAGAAAGAGGTTTGGCCAAACACCTTGTTTGCCGAAAAAGAAAACTGCACAAAGTGCTAAGTGTGGTTTCGGTTTCAATAGGAAAAAATGAAAGAAAGAAAATAGAATTTGGTTCAAACAAAAATGAGAGCTAAACCAAAAGCAAAATTGCACCTAATGCCTAAGGTACATTCGGCTAAGGAAGAAAATTTTGGAGAGGAAAAGAAGAAATGCCAAATGGTGCACAAAATGCTAAAATTGACCAACCAATTCCCCAACTTCCTATCAACATTCGGCCACCCCCCTAGCCACACATGCCGTCCACATTCATGGACTAATGGCCTTAGATTAGTTTCCAAAACACTCTCCATCCTCCAAGCCCTTTGTCCCCATCCTTCCATAAATCTTAAGATTCTTATCCCAAAATACAAGCTTTCCTAAACTAATATTCAACTTGTCATAAAATTGAAAGTTCAACCTTCCATAATTAGAGCTTGGCCGACACTTAATGTTAGGATGCATAAAAATAAAGTCTTCCAAATGCAATCCATGCTATTCGAACCATTTCCCTCGAGCAACCATCCATGCGCCATAACCACCTTGCCACAACTCCTCATGTGCTAAATTTAACACTTAAATTAACTTAAGTGTCAAGTTCACCTAATCCACTTCACTAAATTTTAATACTAAGAATTATTCTAACTTCATAAATAAAATCAAGCCTTCTCAAGACTATGCTAACACACAAAATTCATACCCGAGCCAACACAAATAACAAGATGATACTCTAATTTTTAGGATGTTACAATTCTACCCCCTTAAGAAAATTTCGTCCTCGAAATTACCTGATCAAAAGAGTTGAGGAAACTGTTGTCTCATCACATCCTCCGGTTCCCACGTAGCTTCTTCACTAATGGAACTGACTTCCTGCGCAACACTTTCACATCTCGATCTAGAATCTGCACTGGTTCCTCTTCCACCATCAGATCTGGACTCACCTCTATTTCCTCTCGCCACGACATGCGATGGATCGAACGATAGCGTCTAAGCATGGAGACATGGAACACATCATGTATCCGACTCACTCGATGGCAACTCGAGATGATAGGCTACTGGTCCCACTCGCCTCAACACCTTATACGGCCCAATAAACCTTGGACTTAACTTGCCTTTTCTCCCAAATCTTAACACTTTCTTCCATGGTGAGACCTTCGTAAAAACCTTGTCACCCACGACAAACTCTATATCCCTCCGCTTGAGATCGGCATATGACTTCGCCTATCCGAAAGCTTCCTTCGACGAGCTCAATCATCTTAACCTTATCCTCGCCTCTCGCAACCAACTCTGGTCCTAACATCTGACGCTCACCCAACTCTGTCAGCATGTAGGTGTGCGACACCTCCTACCATACAACGCCTCATATGGTGCCATCTTAATGCTTGCCTGATAACTATTATTGTATGCGAATTCAGCTAATGGAAAAAACTCTTCCCAGCTGCCTCTGAAATCCAAAACACAACCTCTCAACATATCCTCTAAAATCTGTATAACTCTTTCCGACTGCCCGTCAGACTGTGGATGAAATGCCGTACTAAAATCCAACCGCGTACCCAAAGCTTGATGTAATGCTCTCCAAAACCTCGACGTAAATCTAGGATCTCTGTCTGAGATGATCGACACTGGTACACCATGCAACCTTACTATCTCCGCCACATACAACTTAGCTAACTTCACGAAGTGAGTAATCTACCCTTCATCGAATAAAATGAGTGACTTAGTCAGACGATCCACAATCACCCAAACTGAGTCCTTTTTACTTGGCGTAAGGGGTAATCCATTGACAAAGTCCATAGTGATCCTTTCCCACTTCCACTGTGGAATCTTCATCGGCTGAAGTAACCTAGACGGCAACTGATGTTCCGCCTTGACCTGCTGACACGTCAGACATTTACCCACAAACTCGCCACCTCCCGCCTGCACTGCCACCAAAACTGCTCTCTTAAATCCCGATACATCTTGCTACCTCCAGGATGCATAGCGTATGGGCTACTATGTGCGTCCCGAAGAATCCTTTGCCTCAACTCAACATCCTTCGGCATACAAGCTCTCCCTTGAAAACGCAATACTCCATCCCTGGACAAACTATAATCCTCTAAACCACCATTCTGAACCTGCAACCTCTGATCATTCAAACCCTCATCCTCTAACTGTTTCTCCTTGATCTACTCTAACCAAGTCGGCTTGACTTGCAATTCTGCCAAAAGACTCCCATCGTCATATAAGCTAAGACGAGCAAACATCGATCTTAAGTCTGATACAACCTTACGGCTCAACGCGTCTGCCACCACTTTAGCCTTGCCCGGATGATACTCAATCGAACAGTCGTAGTCCTTCAACAACTCAATCCATCTACGCTGCCTCAAGTTCAAATCCTTCTGAGTCAAAAGATACTTAAGACTCTTGTGATCCGTGTAGACTATCGATTTCTCCCCATACAAATAGTGTCTCCATATCTTCAAAGCAAAAACCACTGCAGCTAATTCCAAGTCATGCGTCGGATAGTTAACTTCATGTGGTCTCAACTGTCGAGATGCATAAGCCACTACCTTCCCTTCCTGCATCAACACACATCCCAAACCAGTATGTGATGCATCACAGAAAACCGTGAATTCCTTGCCTGCCTCAGGTTGAATCAAAACCGGAGCTTCAGTTAGAATCTTCTTCAACTTGTCGAAACTTCCTTGCTGCTTCTCGGTCCACACAAATGGAACTCCTTTCCTCAATAACTTGGTCATAGGTGCTGCGATTAAAGAAAATCCCTCTACAAATCTTCGGTAATACCCCGCCAGACCTAGAAAACTCCGAATTTCAGCCACTGACTTAGGCGGCTTCCAATCCAACACTGCCTCAATCTTTCGAGGATCCACTCTAATCCCCTCAGCTTATACTACGTGACCCAAGAAAGTCACCTCCCTAAGCCAGAACTCACACTTACTAAATTTGGCATAGAGCTGATTTTCCCTCAGAATTTGCAACACTACTCGCAAATGCGCATCATGCTCCTCCTCTGACTTTGAGTATACCAAAATATCGTCTATAAATACTACGAAAAACTGATCCAGAAACTGCTGGAATACCCGATTCATCATGTCCATGAATGCTGCCGGCGCGTTAGTCAACCCAAACGGCATTACCAGAAATTCGTAGTGCCCATACCAAGTGCGAAATGTCGTCTTATAGATATCAGCCTCTTTCACCTTTAGCCGATGATACCTGGACCTTAAATCAATCTTGGAGAAACCATCGCTTCTTAAGCCGATCAAACAAGTCATCTATCCTCGGCAAAGGATACTTGTTTTTGATCGTCGACTTATTCAATCGGCGATAGTCTATACACATCCGCATCGAACCATCCTTCTTCTTGACAAAAATACCGGCGCTCCCCAAGGCGAAACACTTGGTCGGATAAAACCTCGATCCAACAACTCCACGAATCCGAGCCTTCAATTCCACTAATTCCTTGATTGCCATCCTATACGGAGTAATAGACACCGCGCAGCTCAGGATAATGTGATCTATACCAAATTCAACTTCACGATCCGGAGGCGATCCCTAAGTTCTTCTCCGAAATACGTCAACATATTCCTTTACCGTTCGGACATTCCCCACAGTAGACTCCTTAGCTTCCAACGCACACACATGAACCACAAATGCCTCACAGCCCTTCCTGACCAACTTCACAGCTTTCAACGCAGATACTACGTTGGATAGATAATCTCTTCTATTACCTATCATAACCACCTTTTCGCTCTCAGCTGACTTCAAAACCATGCGCTTAGCAAATAGAATCCAAACTTGCTTGATACTTGACCAACCAGTCCATCCCAAGAATCAAATCAAACTCCTCAAACGGCAGTTCCATCAGATCAGCTACAAACTTACCCCTTGGAGTTCTAGGGGTACATCTCTATACAGCTTATTTACTTCTACAGAGTGACCTAGAGGGCTAAGTACTGTCATCTTCCTAGAAGTAGTCTCAGAGTCTAGATTCATAGTCTCTACTATGCTACTAGCAACATACGAATGTGTCGAACCCACATCTATCAAAGCCGTATATGGTACACCAAAGATTAAGAACGTACCGGTTATAACGTCCGGTGCGTCGCCCTCCTCTCGACGCCTCGCTGCATACACCAAACCAGGCTGTCTTGCCTCAGTGTTGCCTGCACCTCTGCCCGATGCTCTGCGGCCTCGACAAGAACCATTACCTCCTCTACCATTACCACGACCTCTCTATGGTGACGGTCCCTCATTTCTGAACTGAGCACGACCTTGACCCTCAGACTGATTCCTGGCTAGCTTACGTGGACAGTCCCTCACACGATGATCCAGCGAGCCACACTCAAAACATCTTTTCCCTCCGGTCCAACATTCGCCCCAATGAAATTTTCCACATCGGTTACACTGTACTGGTCCCTGATTAGTAGTAACAGCCTCCCAGATTGATTCACCCCACTCGCCTAACCCTCTTCGAGAATTACCACGACCGGATGATCCAAAACCTCTCTTATGTTTATTCTGTCGTGACTCGCCTTACAGATTCCTTTATCCCTTCACTATCTTAGTCTTTTCAATTAGCGCAGCAAACTCTCGCTCCCGATGTGGAGCAATCGCAATCTCACTCGTCCTCAATCCATCTTCGAACCGACACATCGCTCGTGCTCGAAGCCACGATACCTCCAAAGATACCGGCTCAATCTTAAAAATTCGCCTCATATTCTCGATATGGACTTACTCCCCTGGACCAAACTCGAAATGCCTTACGCTGCGCATCAATGTAACTAGACCCAACATATTTCTTCCGATCTGACGCCTTAAAATAATCCCAAGTGAGATCCTCCACGCAAAGACTATTCTCGCACCGTGAGCCACCACCGATATGACTCATCCCAAGAAGCGACACTATCCCTTTGGCTTTTCCTCGGCATTCGATCCAAGTCATCCATGATTCGCCTCCGTCACCTCTAACCAATACTCGCACATCGAGCCACACCAAAAACACCTCGAAATACCTCGGCTCCATTGGCTCTTGTCGCCGGATACGGATTTTCAAACTCCCGCGCCTCCACCTATTCCAGCTACCCCCTCAAGAACTCGCAAAGATCGCTGAGATATCGCATCATCCCCGCTTGATCCTGATGCTCAATTCCAACCGCTGGTGGTGGGGGTGGTGGTACCTCATTTTCGGATCTTTGACCAGACCTCACCGGCTCGCACACGACCATCCTACCTCGACCGCGTCCCACGAGTAATACGACCCCACCTCGAGTACTCATGTCTAAAGTCTCGACTTATCCGATTTAAAAGTGTTATGCATTAGTCATTATTCCACTTTCTTTAAAGCACAGTTTTATGAAAAAAATTTAATAAGAGGTTGTTTTGCGAGTACATTCAACCTATAGTTTTGGGTCTCTAGAGTAGTTTCTACTACTATACGGTCATGCCATCATCATTATAATCATATCATCAAAAGCAACAGTTTGAGATACTTACAGGCGGGTCGGTGCAGAAGACTCGGTGCCATGCCTTTCCAACCATATAAATTTAAACAAAACATTTTAAGACCATACTTTAAATCATTTTGGGCCTCGGGCCACAGTCGAGCTTTTGAACTTGGCTCTGATACCAATTTGTAACACCCCAGACTCGGTCAATACGACACAACCGAATCTGGCATGCCACGAAGGAAAACGTTTTGAAAAAAAAATTGAGTTAACGATTACACTTAAGTTGCCATTTATTAACAAGAGATTTGTATTACCCGATGGTAGGGATTGAAAACCATTACGACTTGTAGTTTAGAAAACCTTGCGCTCATATTATTAAATTAATCAAGTGATATACTTAATCATGTTTAGAATAAATCCAAAGCATATAAATAATCCAAAAACGTAATTTAAATGGCCTTATTACAAACCCAAAATAAAAATAGAACCAAATTTAAATAAAGTAAAGTATCCAAACCAAAGTTCATATAGAACCGAATTTATTTAATGCATGGCCACCTCGAGTCTACCCTCCCTCATCCGCGATCTATGAATTACCCGAAAAGATAAGGGAGAAGGTGAGTCACCAAGACTCAGTGCATATATCCTTTCCCCGATTAATACATCATACTTACACAATTTATAACCAAGCAGTATATAAATATAATGCACCCAAACCTAGCCATCCATAACTCCCTTTTCTACCGCGTGTGGTACCAAACCACTGGTGGTGCCAAACCACTGGTGACCCAAAGTCACAATATCCAATATTGTGGTGCCAAACCACTGGTGACCCAAAGTCACGAATAATAAAGTTGTGGGGCCAACCCACATGTGATACCAAATCACTGGCGACGATCCCATAATATCGAATGTGGGGCCAACCCACTGTGGTACTAAGCCACTAGGATGAGTCGCTATGAGGTGCCAAACCCTTGGTGTCCCAAAGACACGAAATAACTGTGGTACCAAACCACTGGAGGTGCCAAACCTCTGGTGTCCTAAAGACACGGATATCAAATCCTTCCCCCTCCTCTCATATCACCCAAACCAATGTAACATTTAAACAAATCATGCCATTATACTTTATTAGAATTCACTTAGCAAATATATCATAATTCATATCATCATGCATCATATTGCAAAAGTCATATCGAAACGGACTTACCCGATTCATTGCTCATACCCTTACGGTATCATATCAAGATCTCACAGTTTCCAACTTTAATAACATGATTAGTATATAAATAAATATATATTACCGAATTATAAAGTGTGTAAGATACACACCTGTCACTAACGAAAGTTCTAATTCCCGAAGACCCGATCTATCGCACTAGATCTCCTTGTCCTACATTCGGCCAAACCACAAAACCATTAACAAGGCCATTCGGCCATACCAATAAATCTTAGTCTCATTAACCTTTGGTTTTCCTCAACAACTTAAAGAATATTGAACCAACATGAATCCTTACCACTTGACTTACCAACTTCGATTGCTAAAGAAATAGGGCTTAGATCGATTGCTTCCAAAATCCCGAAGAGCCTAAAAGAAAATCGGTTCCTATGAATAGTTAGAACCTTGCTAACAAATTCCCAAAAATTTGACCTTTGCCCTCATAAGAAATGATAGAGAAAAGAAAAGGAAAATCGGCCAAGACACTTACCTATCTTCCAAAACCGATTATAGAAGAACCCAAAGAAAATCTACCCTTGATGATTTTCGGCCAAGATAACACCAAAAGAGAAAAAGAAGATTCGGCTATGGTGAAGAAAAAGAAAGGAAAATAAAAGTGAAAATGAAATAGGAGAAGGAGGATTCGAAAATAAAAGAAAGAAGAACATGGAAGGAGAAAATAGAATGAGGATGGATGTTTTTAATTTTGAGCAAAAGTGAAAGAAATGAGATTTGGGAAGGAGGAAGATTCGACCAAGAGAAAGTAAAAAGGAAATGTGGTTTTGAGCAAATATCAAAAGAAAGAAAAGAGATAGATGGGAGAAAGAGGTTCGGCCAAACACCTTGTTTGCCGAAAAAGAAAAGTGCACAAAGTGCTAAGTGTGGTTTCGGTTTCAATAGGAAAAAATGAAAGAAAGAAAATAGAATTTGGTTCAAACAAAAATGAGAGCTAAACCAAAAGCAAAATTGCACCTAATGCCTAAGGTACATTCGGCTAAGGAAGAAAATTTTGGAGAGGAAAAGAAGAAATGCCAAATGGTGCACAAAATGCTAAAATTGACCAACCAATTCCCCCCCAACTTCCTATCAACATTCGGCCACCCCCCTAGCCACACATGCCGTCCACATTCATGGACTAATGGCCTTAGATTAGTTTCCAAAACACTCTCCATCCTCCAAAGCCCTTTGTCCCCCCATCCTTCCATAAATCTTAAGATTCTTATCCCAAAATACAAGCTTTCCTAAACTAATATTCAACTTGTCATAAAAATTGAAAGTCCAACCTTCCATAATTAGAGCTTGGCCGACACTTAATGTTAGGATGCATAAAAATAAAGTCTTCCAAATGCAATCCATGCTATTCGAACCATTTCCCTCGAGCAACCATCCATGCGCCATAACCACCTTGCCACAACTCCTCATGTGCTAAATTTAACACTTAAATTAACTTAAGTGTCAAGTTCACCTAATCCACTTCACTAAATTTTAATACTAAGAATTATTCTAACTTCATAAATAAAATCAAGCCTTCTCAAGACTATGCTAACACACAAAATTCATACCCGAGCCAACACAAATAACAAGATGATACTCTAATTTTTAGGATGTTACACGGTCGGCCGATGTACCATCCCTTACCGTGAGCCACCACCAGTATGCCTCGTCTCGAAGAAAGGACACTACCCCTTTCAGCTTCTCTTCTGCGGTACAGTCAAGATCGTCCATGATCCGTTCAACTGTTTCCAACCAGTACTCAGCTACGTTAGGAGCCACACCAGAAATGCCCCTAAACATCTCAGCCCTATTAGCTCGGAATCGCTCAAAAATAGATATTTGAGCTACTGATCCCGTGCTTGCTCTGGCAACCCGCTCCAAAACACGCAACATAGCTTGAAACACAGCATCGTCTCCACCAGTTTGGTCTTGAAATCTCGCTTCCGCAATTGGTGATGCTGACACTTCTCCTTCCGGTCCATGCCCTGATTACAAGGGTTCAGCCTCAACACCCCGGCCTCTACCACGGCCGCGCATTCCACGTCCACGTCCTCTAGCGCTCATGACTACCAATTCGAATTAATCTGATTACAAATTTTCTGAATTAGCATATCTGCCACTGTTTATTACCGGGTAGTCTTATGGAAATAGAGTTAGAAGTGGTTTTTCGCAAAACATATATACCTAAAGGTTTCAATCTCTAAAGTTGAATTTCTTAATACTAGCAATTACAAAGACAATATAATCACCTCATGCAAATCAACCAATAATCGAAAACTTATCATATGCGGATTGGTGCCGGAGACTCGGGTGCCATGCTTCAAAAATAAAACATATATTTCTTAACCAATATTTCAAACCAATTTTTGGAAAACATTGTCGAACCCATTCCACAGCCGAGTTTTGTAACCTAGGCTCTGATACCAAAATTGTAACACCCCAAATCGGCCTAAACGTTACGACCGGATCTGGTATGTCACAAGGAAAGGAAATTTTGAAAATTTTAACTAAATATCGTGATTTGGAGAAACTTCGTATTGAGTTATTTCATTTTAGAGAAAATTTAAAATATTTGCTTAAAATGAACTGAATATCGAAATCAAGTTTATTTGTCATAAGTCGAATTTAAGGAATTTCATAAAACGTGACAGTTGAAAACAATGTTGCGGTTTTAATAAAATCTCTGAATTAGTAAGTTATTCACATGTCATCTTTTGGTAACACCATTTTAAAAGAAAATACTGGTTTATGTTTGTATTTTAGAAAAAAAACCTCATATTAAATATGTCGCTTTATGCATAATCATAGTGCAATCATAAATCCCAAGTTTAAAGTTATAGTGGCCTTATTACACAATAGAATCCCAGAATTTAAAAAAGTAATATTAAATAAGAACCGAAAGTTTACGAGAAAAACAATGCATGGCCAACTCGAAGTCCGCATTGGCTCCAAAACCGCAATCTATGAATTACCTGCAAAATTAAGCAGAGGGGTGAGTCACCAAGACTCAGTGTGTAAATCCCCTTATAATGTAATATGGGCCTTAAGCCCACAGATGCCCATTGGGCCTTAGCCCACACAATACAACATATTACACATGAATGCAATGCAGCCCAGCCCAATCTAGTTTTCCATCCTCTACATCACCTGAATCAGCCAAACGCCCGTGGCGCCGAGCCACTGTGGTTCTAGACCACCGTGATACCAGATCACTGTGACAGAGTCACTAATTATATGTGTGGGGCCAACCCACCGTGGTACCAAACCACTATGACAATCCCTGATAAATATATGTGGGGCCAACCCACTGTGGTACCAAACCACTGAGACAAGTCACTGAATTACATATATGTGTGGTGACAAACCACCGTGGTACCAAACCACTGAGACATAGTCACTGAATAAGATATGTGGGGCCAACCCACTGTGGTACCAAACCACCGTGGATGTCCCCTAAATAACACTTCCTTTACATCATATCCCAAGCCCATGCACATATTAACATACTGAGATGAATGCAAACATGCTTCCAAAGCACAGCGGTGAATTGTATCATACATCCATACTTTCGAAAATAGAACCATATAGGTACTTACCCGGTGTCTCCAACCTTACCCACGAGGGTATCTCGACTATCTAAGTAGTTGTTTCGGCTTTCAGCCAACTCAGTTATTAACAAAAATTACTAAAGTAAAGTGTGAACATTACACACCTGATTACGCGTAAAACTAGACTCTCTACGTCGACGCTCTCACTAGCAGGGATAACAGCTACTTGTCTATCCCAGGCAGACGTCGGCTCTCTACCACACCCCGGCGGAAAGTCTCGAACCACCGACACAGCACGTCTTTTAAATTTAGGAGCAGGGACTACAGGTCCACTTCCTTCCTTAGATAGGCTAGCACTCACATCCATGAAGAGACTTGATCAGTTCAGAACTATGATGAAATAACGATTTCCCCCAACAAGGGGTTTGATTATGACAGAGTAATGAATAGAGGCTCAACACAAAGAACAGAAGAGGGCTCCTTACCTTAAAACCCAAATGGAAAGGTAAGATTCGGCAATCAACAGATCTTTAGGCTTCGATCTTCAAGACGTTAAACCTGGGGTTTTCGGAGTAAACGTTCCAAAACGAGAAAGAAGAGAAGGAATTAGCCGGAATTTAACCATCAGAACCAAAATAGTCATTCGACTATGACCACATAGAACCGAAAAAAATGAGAAAGAAATGAGAATGTCCATCTTACCTTGCACGATAGGACCCTACTGAAGAAGAGACTTTCGACAACCCACAGAGATGCTTCTTGATATTCGGTTGATAATGGTAGATGAGCAAAGATGGTTCGGCTCAAGAGAAAAACAAAGAAGATGGAAAAGAATGAAGAAAATGGAAGCAATGCGAAAGAGAAAGGGGTTTCGACTTTGGAGAAGAGTGTAGCAAAGAGAAGAAAAGAAAGTTGAATGGAAAAGGAAGAATGGTGAGGAGAGATTCGGCTTAGGTATAGAGGAGTCAAGACTAGGTTCGGCCAAAGGTGCCTTTAGTAAACTTTAAGGAAAGGCAATGCACGAATGGGAAGGTTTGACAACAAAAGGGAAAAGATGAGAAGAAATTGAGAAAACAAAAAGAAACACGCAAGAAGAGACCTTAGATGCACTTAGGGAATTTTGGCACACACACAAAAATTAGGCAACCCGAAATGGAAAACAAAAAATCTCTCACCAATTCGGCACTCCCTAGCCTTAACAACACATAGCCGAAATTTCCCCCTCCAAGCTACCCAAATTTGGCCAACACCTTCCACCTTCACCAAATCCCTTCTTTTGCTCCTACTTTCACTCTCCAACACCCATTTGAATTGGTTTGACCAATTCAAACTCCACCAACCCCTCATGTCCACTCATTTCAAATGCTTGACTCCTTCAACAACCACCAAGAAGAGTCTAGCCGAATGCCAACACCTTACCACCATGAGCATAAAAAAAATAAAGCGCCACTTGCTGCAGAGGAGACTCGAACTCCTCCCTCCTTCTTCTCCCTTATGACGCCACTCCCTTGCACTTTAAGTGGCGTCACTTGCCACCACACCACACTCCTTCTTGTGCCAACAATTACAAGTAATTACACATAAGGCCTGCCCCAGCTAGCTCTCCCCTCCAAAGTGCCGAAAAAGAAAAATTTTCTAAAGTTTTGGCTCGAACCCGAGCCTCTCCAGGACCCCGAAACACACCAAAATAACATGCTAAACCAGCCAAACACCTCAATAAGCACAAAATGCAGAACCCCTAATTCTAGGATGTTACACATACAGTGCAATTCGGACACTGGAGTGGAAGTTATTATTATAGGCGAACTCAACCAACGGTAGATGCTCCTCCCAACTACCTTGAAAATCAACCACACAACTCCTCATCATATCCTATGAAATTTGAATGACTCTCTCAGACTGACCATCTCACTGCGAATGAAATGATGTACTAAAGTCCAAATGTGTACACAAAGCCTCATGCAAAATTTTCCAAAACTGAGACATAAAATAGGGAACCTAATCTGAAATAACTGACACTGGCACTGGAAACACGAAAATATACACACTTTTTCATGCTCTTTTTAACTCAAATTCATGTAGTTTCGATAAAATTTGTGTCCAAAAATAAATAATAATTATAAAAAAATTAAATTGCACTCAAATTATGAACAAGTTGAATTTTAATTGATTTTATATCAAATTTTGTTTATTTTGATTATTTTCGACAGATTTGCACAAAGGGCAAAAAACGGCTCGGCAGACACTACTAGAAGTGCAAAACCGAGAAGCAATTTTGAAGCATCAAGGCGAATTAATTTTTTAGCCTAATACAGTCAAAATTATGTGTATTAATTCATAATATAATTAATTTTAATTTTAATCCAATTTAATTTGGGTTAAATAAATTATTGTAAATTAATTATGAAAAGGGGCCCAGTTGAGCTGAACCGAGAAAACCGATCCAACCGAGCACTGGGTAGCCCAAAACCATCCCACATGCTAACCCAATAAGCTTGCTTGGCTGATTATTTGGCTTGCAAAATGGCCCTTGGATACTCCTTCAAATTGCATTCAAACCCCTCCACTATTTATGCCTTTCTAGATTTGCCCCTACCTTAAAATAGTATGTTTGAAATCTTCAAACATGCCACATGTGTGGCCGGCCATGGGAGGAGTCTTTGGCTGCTAATTTTGGCTATTTTTAGAGGCCTTCTCAACCTATAAATACCCCCTTGGCTTCTCCCTTCAAACACACCTCAACCTTTCTCATCTCTTCACTTTTCTCTCATTTTTCTCTCTTCATTCCCTTCCATTGTTCTTCATTTTCTTCCCCTATTCCCTTGCCAATTTCACCTCTTGAAAAAGAATCAATCAACCACCATTTGTAGCAGCATTCAAGTGTTTGTAGAAGCCTCGGTTCGACAAGAACAAGCAGAGAATGAGGAGTGGAGCAAACTCGTCAAGCCACGGAGAAAACACCGGATTTGATTCTTGTTCCCTATCTTTTTAATTTTGTTGTTGTTATGATGAACATATCTATGAATATTTGTGATGTTGATATGTTTAATTTAATTAATATGGCTTAAATTTAATTCGTTTTAGGTTGATTGCATTTCGTCTACTTGAGTTATTAAAATTGTGTTTGTGTTGTTATAGGCCTCGGTAAGATGTTTGATTAAGTAAAACCATGACTAAGTTATTCTTGCATTACAATTGTAAGGTAACTAATGAATTAATTATTTAAACGGTTTGAAATTGTAATTAATTGACACAATACTTAATCAGTGCATGTTTAATCATCTAAGGTAGCTGAGGGTTAAATTAGCAACGGTATCTAACAATACATTAGCCTTGCATAACTTGCAAGATTATTGTGATTAAACTATTTCAAGGTAGAAATACATTATTACCTCACGTAATCTTTTATGTGCTTATGAGATTGAATTAATTGTTTGAATTGGCATAGAGATATGTATAAGAGATTATTTTAATTTCATAAGTATGTATGTACATTAACACATTTGCTTATTAAAATTTGTTTAATCGGTTAAATTGACGTAGAGATATAGTCAAGAGATAAATGGATTTTGGTAGGTAAGTATGTTCATAAGTTAGCAAATTACCGAGTTACCGTGAATTTATTCATAACAACTTGAACATGAATTTAATAATTATAAGTTAAGAAATGTAATTAATCTAACACAATTATGTCATCTTGATTAAAATCATATTTTGAAACCGTGCATTGGAACTTTTATTTTCTATTTATTTATTTTACTTAGTTAAAAATCTTTGTTTTTAATCACCTCCTCAAATCAAAATATTTTTCTTCACCAAAGTGTTTTAAATTGCATTCATAAATAATTCTTTTCACAGTCCCTGTGGGTACGATAACTCGACATTTACTTGTCACTTTATTACTTGTTGCGATTGTGTACACTTGCACATTTTTGTCGTTCCAAGTTTTTGACGTCGTTGCCGAGGACTGTTTTAAAAAGTCATTATTTGTGAATTTGTTAATTTTTCATTTTGGTTTATTTCCCTATTCAATTTTAACTTAATTAATTTTTCTGTGTTTATTTCAGGTGTTTATGAGTATTGACTGAATCATCGATTTACTCCCTGTAGACCCTGAGATTGAAAGAACTTTTCGACAGTGAAGAAGACAAGCAAGTCAGAGAAGGACCGAAAAGATGAACTTCAAAAATTTGAATTAAGGAAATGGTGCAAACCCTACCCAAAATCCTATCCTTATTACTGATGATAGGGATAGAGCTCTGAGACAGTATGTCGTGCCAATGTTTCATGATCTTAATTCGAGTATTAGAAGAACCAAAATGGAGGCACAACAGTTCAAACTGAAGCCAGTCATGTTCCAGATGCTTCAGACAGTGGGCCAATTCATTGGAATGCCTACCGAAGATCCTCACCTGCACTTAAGACTGTTAATAGAGGTGAGCGATTCTTTCAAGTTAGCCGGAGTACCCGAAGATTCACTACGATTGAAGTTGTTCCCATATTCGCTAAGGGACAGAGCTCGAGCCTGGTTGAACTCATTGCCACCAAATTTAATTTCCACATGGCAAGAGTTAGTAGAAAGATTCCTCGTGAAGTATTTTTCGCCTAGCAAGAATGCTAAGTTGAGGAATGAGATCACTGCTTTCCAACAAATGGATGATGAGTCCTTGTATGAGGCATGGGAAAGGTACAAAGAATTATTACGGAAGTGCCCCTATCATGGAATCCCTCATTGCATCCAACTTGAGACGTTCTATAATGGTCTAAATGCTCAAACGAGGATGGTAGTGGACGCTTCTGCTAATGGTGCTCTACTTTCTAAGTCTTATAATGAGGCTTATGAAATCATCGAGAGGATTACCATTAACAATTATCAATGGCCAACCAATCGAGTAGCGTTAGGAAGACGAGTCGCTAGAATACATGAAGTAGACGCTCTAACCTCACTTGCATCTCAGGTATCCTCGATTTCCTCAATGCTTAAAAATTTTACCACTAATGGGTTTAATAGTTTTGCAGCACAGCCACCGAATCAATTTGAAAATGTAGCCAGTGTCTATTGTGGGGAAGGACATATGTTCGAAGAATGTCCATCAAACCCAGAACCTGTGTATTACATGGGTAACCAAAACCAAAACCGAGGAAGGCAAGGACTACAATCCAATTCCTACAACCCATCGTGGCGAAACCACCTTAATTTCTCTTGGAGTAACCAAAGGGCTGGACCTAGTAACACATACGCCCAACCTGGACCGACCCATCCACTTATTTTTATCGAACAAGTTCAGAAACAACCTCAAGCTGAACCATCCAATGGCTTAGAAAACTTGTTGAAGGCATACATAGCCAAGAATGATGCCTTAATCCAAAGCCAAGCAGCTACATTGAAAAACCTGGAAATCCAAATGGGCCAGCTTGCAACTGAACTCAGAAACCGACCACAAGGTGCTTTACCTAGTGATACAGAGAATCCAAGGAATCCAGGGAAGGGGCATTATAAAGCGTTGACATTAAGGAGTGAAAAGACATTATAGCCCAACACCGTCGAAGTTGAAAAGGAGCTAGCTGATGCTCAAAACTTAGAGGAAGTTCAACCGAGTGTTGAAATTTTAGTTTCACCAAAACCTGAATCTGCAAAATTCGATAAGGTAACTTCTGAACCAGCTAATTCTGATAAACTAACAACTTCATTAGTTGCAGAATTGCCACAGAAGATGAATCAACCAATTCCAGTAAAAAAGACTCCACCACCCTACCCTCAAAAACTTCAGAAGCAGAAGTAGGAAGTTTAATTCAAGAAGTTCCTAGACGTACTCAGGCAACTTCATATCAACATCCCGTTGGTTGAAGCACTTGAACAAATGCCGAACTACGTAAAATTCATGAAGGATATTATGTCAAAAAAATAAAGACTTGGGGAATTTTAAAAAGTAGCCCTGACAAAGGAATGCAGTGCATATCTTCAAGACAAACTACCCCAAAGTTGAAGGATCCTAAATGTTTTACCATACCTTGCAACATTGGAGCAACATATTGTGGTAAGGCAATATGTGATCTGGGTGTTAGTATCAACCTGATGCTCATGTCAATATTTAGGAAGTTGGGGATAGGTTAAGTTAGACCTACTACGGTTACACTTCAATTAGCATATCGATCTTTAGCACATCCAGAAGGAAAAATTGAGGATGTATTGGTACATGTATGCAAATTAGTTTTCCTGCTAACTTTGTTATTCTAGACTTTGAAGCAGACAAAAAAGTGTCAATCATCCTAGGAAGGCCTTTCCTAGCAACTAGAAGGACCCTTATTGATGCGTAGAAGGGCGAGCTTACCATGCGTGTTCAAGACGATTAGGTAACATTTAATGTTTTTAAGACTATGCGATTTCCTGACACGATTGATGATTGTTCTATAGTGTCTGATTTAGAGGAATTAATCATGGAAAATGAACTCCACTATGTTGAGAACCCGTTGGAACAAATTTTGACATCAGATCCTCCAAATGATGAAGAGGAGGATGAATACTTAGCTTTGCTAGAAGCTAATCAAATGGGATTTAATCCGCAATCCCATTTTTAATCTTCGGAGTTAGAGAATAGGGATTATGTCCAACCAAAAGCGTCAATCGAGGAGCCACCTAAATTAAAACTGAAGGTACTTCCCTCACATTTAAAATATGTTTATTTAGGTAACGCTTCTACTTTTCCTTTGATTGTTTTAGCGGAATTAACCGTTGAGCAACAAGAGAAACTCATCCTAGTATTGAAACAATTCAAGAAGGCTATTGGATGGACCATAGCCAATATTCACGGCATTAGTCCGTCTGTATGCATGCACAAGATCATCCTAGAAGATGGTAAGAAAGGGACGATTAATGGACAACGAAGACTGAACCCCATCATGAAGGACGTGGTAAAGAAAGATATCATCAAGTGGTTAGATGTAGGTATAATTTACCCCATCTCAGACAGTTCATGGGTAAGTTCAGTCTAGTGCGTGTCAAAGAAAGGAGGTATTACAGTCATTGAGAACGAGAATAACGAGTTGATACCAACTAGGAAGATTGCGGGATGGAGAATTTGCATCGAATATCAAAAGTTGAACAAGGCGAATAGGAAAGATCACTTTCCTTTGCCGTTTTTGGACTAGATGCTGGATAGACTCGTAGGGCGAGACTATTACTATTTTCTCAATGGATACTCTGGGTATAATCAGATCACAGTAGCACCGAATGATCAACACAAGACAACATTCACCTGCCAGTACGGTACATTTGCATTTAGACGCATGCCATTTGGTTTATGTAATACACTGCTACATTTCAATGATGTATGATGTCTATTTTTACTGATATGGTTGAGAAATACTTGGAAGTCTTTATGGATGATTTTTCAGTATTCAAAGATGCATATGATGATTGCCTAGCCAATCTAGCCAAGGTACTAAGGCGATGCGAAGAAATAAACCTCGTACTAAACTGGGAAAAGTGTCATTTCATGGTACGAGAAGGTATTGTTCTAGGCATCGGATAATGAGACATGGAATCGAGGTACATAAAGAAAAGGTAGACGTTATTGAGAAAATCCCACCTCCAACATCTGTAAAGAGTGTTAGGAGCTTTTTGGGCCATGCCGGTTTCTATCGAAGATTTATCAAGGACTTCTCCAAAATTGCTAAACCCTTATGCAAATTATTGGAGAAGGACATGACATTAAAATTTGATGAGGAGTGCTTAAGAGCTTTCAAAGATTTGAAGAGTCGGCTAGTTTCGGCACCCATAATCATCACACCAGACTGGGATTTGCCATTTGAATTGATGTGTGACGCAAGTGACTTCTCAATAAGAGTTGTCATGGGCCAGCGAAGGAACAAAGGTTTTCATCCCATCTACTACGCAAGTTGGACTCTGACAGGAGCTCAACTGAATTATACGATAACAGAGAAAGAGTTACTTGCTATTGTGTTTGCTTTTGACAAGTTTCGATCTTATCTTGTAGGTACCAAAGTGACTGTCTATACGGACCACTCGACAATTAAGTATTTACTTGCCAAGAAAGACGCTAAGCCGAGACTGATCCGATGGGTACTTCTACTTTAAGAGTTCGATCTAGAAATTCAAGATCGAAAGGGAGTAGAAAACCAAATAGCAGACCACTTGTCCAGATTGGAGTTGTAATAAGGGAATTCTCCACTTATACCCATTCAGGAGACATTTCCAAATGAACACATACTGAAGGTAAATCCATAATACCCCTTGGTTTGATGATATTGCTAACTATTCAGCTTGTGGTTTGATACCGATTGATAAGACGTATCATCAAAAGAAAAAGTTTCTTCATGATGTGAAGTACTATTTCTAGGAAGAACCATACTTGTTTAAAAAGTGTGCAGATCAAATGATCAGGAGATGCGTGGCAGAATATGAAGTACATAAGATTCTATATCATTGCCACTCAGCTCCGAGTGGGGGACACTTCAGAGGTACACGTACTGCGGCCAAATTATTGCAAGCCGGATTCTTTTGGCCAACACTATTTAAAGACGCGTATGCTTACATAAGGAGCTGTAATCAATGTCAAAGGGTTGGAAACGTCACAAAGAGAAATGAGATGCCTCGAACAAATATCATTGAGGTATAATTATTCGATATTTGGGGTATTGACTTTCTCGGTCCTTTCCCTTCGTCTTTTGGTCACAAGTACATATTGGTAGCAGTAGACTACGTGACTAAGTGGGTTGAGACTGAGGCATATCCGACGAATGATTCTAAGGTTTTGATGAAGTTTTTGCATAAGCATGTGTTCACAAGGTTTGGAATCCTAAGAGCCATCATCAGTGATGGAGGGTCCCATTTTGTGAACAAGTGGTTGAAATGGTTACTCGACAAGCATGAAGTGAAGTACAAGATTACACAGCTTACCACCCGTGGACAAATGGGCAAGCTGAACTGGCAAACAAAGAGATCAAAGGCATACTCGAGAAGGTAGTTTGCCCGAACCGATGAGATTAGTCCAAAAGACTGGATGATGCTTTATGGGCCTACAAGACAGCATACAAGACACCTTTAGGGATGTCACCCTATAGGTTGGTCTTTAGGAAAGCCTGTCATCTGCCCTTGGAGTTAGAACACAAAGCTTACTGGGCTCTCCAACAACTCAACTTGGATCTTAAGCTTGCTAAAGAGAAATGGATGCTCAAACTCAATGAGTTAGAAGAGTTCCAAATGTTCTCATACGAGAATGCCAAATTACTCAAGGAAAGACTTAAGAGATGGCATGACAAACACATTAGAGTTCGAGAATTTGAAGCAGGTCAGCAAGTCTTGTTATTCAATTCCAGATTAAGGTTCTTTCCAGGTAAGTTAAAATCACGTTGGTCTGGTCCATTTATGATTCACCAAGTTTATCCATATGGAGTTGTCAAACTTCAAAGTAAGGGAGGTAATTTTCGAGTCAATGCTCAGCGCTTAAAACATTACTGGGGAGATAAAAATGAACGGGATCAAATCTCGTTCATTTTATCAGATATTTAATTTTTCTTGTTTTTTTTTAATAAATGATTTAGGGTATATTTTTGGGATTAGCATGTTTAAATAAATTCTGTCTAGGAGATTGGAACTTAAGCGGGACCGCTTGTGACCCCTCCAATCTTTCCTAGAAATTGATTTTAACATAATCTTCCGAGAAATTATTCCCTAAATGGAAAAATAAATTTTTAGTTTTCAAATAAAAGGGTCAATTTTGATCCAAGTTTTAAATCGCAACTCAATTTCAAATTTTCTTTAAGTCTAGGTGCTTAATTGAACTATTTTCAAATTTTGGTTGCTCTTTTTGTAAATACTAAAAATTAGATGTCTCTTTTTGTAAATATTTTCAAAAGGCATCTAGAATAATTTTTTTTAATTCAATTTAATAAATAAGATGATAATCATTAATATATAATTATATCTATTATAATATATATTAATTATTATCAACTTTGCATAGAATTATGATTAGTTTAAATTTGATCATATTTTATTTAATAAGTATTTATCTTCAATAAATTAATAGAAAATAATAATTTAATATGCATTATATTAATTATTAATTGTTGTTAACTCTATGTAGAATTAGAACTTGGAATATCTTAATTATTAATTTTTTTCTAAGAATTCTAATTAAACTCCTACTCCTTTCACTATAAATTTCACCCACCTTTGCCATTTTTTTCACTCATCCCTCCATCAATCCTAGCATCCATAACCCACCAAGTACCAAATCACCAAGTGTCGAACCCTCTAGCCATAACACCGCCCAGCTCCGCACGTCACCCTCACACCTAGCAGCAGCCCCATTCGGTCGTGACCCACGCATGCACCAAAGAAATTTCACGCACACCGCGTGCACACCAACACCGCTTCCTTGTCGCCACACCTGCCGCACGTCTAGCTCCAACAGCTCGTCAAGCCTGCTCGACGCAACTGCTTGTTACCCACTTCCCCGCATCCGCGCGGCACACGCATGCCCTGCCACTCGCGCAAGGATCTGCCCAACAGTACTGCTTGCTGCTCACACATTTGCTCACACTGTGCATTGCTACTCACACCAACATCCTTGCCTATCACACCACATCATCAAGACACCCTACAACCATCCCTAAACCAACGCCTTTTGCTTTATATTTATTTTCTTTGAGTTCTTAATTTTTATAAAAAGGTGGTAAGACAAATTTTTCTCCTAAAATTTTATTTTATTTAATTATTTAATTTTCCAATTTATTGAATTATTAATATTTTATACTAATTAAATTTTTAAGAAAATATTTGTTTCCATTTTATGTTCAGGTTGATCATGCCTCGCAAACTCGTGCCTCTGCCCAAATAGACGAATCAAAAAATAAATTCCACTATGAAGAAGCCAAAGCGAGATACGAAAGCATTTTCAAGGATCAACAGATGCACCCAGAAAAGGGCTTTACGCTGAAAGAAAGAAACTATATTGATTTCATGGCACGCATTAGACAAATTGCTGAAGCTCTCAATTGGGAGTTATTTTGTGAGAAAAGACCTAGTGCAGATGAGGAGTTAGTTTGTGAATTTTATGTGAATTTGACCTCAAGTGAATTGACGGAAGTTTTTGTTCGCGGAATCAAGGTACCAATAACCTCAAACACTATTAATGAATTCTTTGAATAACCTGATTTCGAAGACGACAAGTATTCTTCCTTTATGAGTAATATTGAGTCTGAAAATCTGCAAGAAATTCTTGAGGAACTTACAGTTCCAAGTTCTAAGTGGACTATGTCAAAGCAAGGAATTCACACTTGTCACAGAGAATATTTGACACCACTAGCGAAGGTAGGGTTCTATTTCATTCGATTCAGCCTTATGCCCATTTCACATGGGACTACAATTTCATTAGAATGAATGGTCTTATTATACTCAATTTTAACTGGAAAGACCATTGATGTGGGAAAAATCATCCTGAGGGAAATGCGGAATTGTGTCGCTAGACGTTCTAGCCCAGCTTACTTTCCCTTTATGATAACAATTTTGTGCTTGAAAGCTAAAATTCTTGCAAACATAAAGAACATAGGTTATAGCCAGGGCACAATCACAGATTGGGACCTCTACCGAATAGTTGGAGACTCTGTTCTACAGCAACGAGTTGAATAGAGCGAGGATCCTGAAGAAGAAGAAGAAGATCCCACAGAGATCGAACCAATGCAGTCAGCTGAAATCCCTGATAAGGTAGAACCAATGGAACTAGTAACCGAACCTGACGTCGCAACTTCAATGTTCAGGACTCATTCGCCTCGCCCAGATCTTCAAGATGAGCTGTCAAAATTGATGGACATCATGCAACATATGCAGTGGCAGCAACAAGCTTACTGGAGATATTCAAAAATACGGGATAACTCAATGAGAAGCGCTCTTATGAAAATATACAATGACTCATTTATTTTTGTGCCTGAGTTTCCAGTTTTCATACTTGAACCATGGAGTCCACTATCGAAGAGGGAGCGAAGCGATTCATGCAAAAACAAAGACGATAGAACAAAAGATGAGTCGAATTCGAAGGGATCTGCAAATAAATAAAAAGGAAGGATCTTGACTTTATTTTATTTTCGTTCTTAGTTTATTTAATAGGATTAGATTTTATTAGGAATTTTTATTTTCGCATAATAAAACAAGAGGTGGAAATCATAAATAAAAATGAACAAGTTGCAAAGCTCAAAGTGTGGCAATAGATATATACATGTCTAGGATTGGATCTAGAGAGAGCTTAGTACTTAAGCAGTCAAATTGACTCACCTCCTCTTTTCTAGAATCCTACCTGGTGTATAGTATCTATTCACTTTTAACAATGAGGACATTTTTCATCTTAAGTAGGGGGACCAAAAAATTGAAATTATTTCCTTTCAGAATAAATTTTTCTTTCAGTTATGGTTAGGTTATATTTTGTACAAAAATTTGAAATTTTGTTAAGTATGCTAAACTTAAGTATGAATAAAGTTCGATTATTTCAATAATTGTTATGTTAACTGAAATATGACATAAATGAATTTTTAATAAAGCATGCAAATCATACCATAAAATTTTTAATTCATTAGGAAAGTTAGGCATGTATGAAAGTTTAAGTATCTAGAATTGACTTAGTAGTTTCTTGAAGTGAAATCCTAGGAAGCATGGAATGTTGAAAATGATTTAGGCAACTTTTGTTTGAACCGTTTGAGTCTTTCAAGCCAACATTGATGAATTTTTATCCTTTGAAACCCAACTTTGAGACTATATGGCCTAATTTTATTTGAACCTTTGCAATATTTAGCCATCATTTTTCTCTTAATTATCTTTAAATTGTCTCAAACGCTAGACTCAGTAATATTCAGAACATTCTTTGAAACAATTTTGGGGGAGTTGAAAAGAAGTATCAAACACTCAAAAAACTGTAATACATACAGCAAAATGCTTGTGAAAAAAAAGAGAAAAAAAAAGAAAAGGAAAGCATATGTACTCGAAAGAAATAGATGTATAAAAGAGCATGTGAAAGCAAAATAAGTTGGTATATTTTCGAAGGTCCGATTTAAGCTGAGTATAGAGTTTTTAGCCTAAATTTATCTATTTTCTACCTACCCTTAGCCTAGCCACGTTACGACCTTTTTAAAGACCTATTGATTCAAGTTTCTATGCTACCTACATTAGTAGAGAGAAATCGCTATGTTCAACATATGAAGGCATAAGTTAAACTTAATGATTGCAGCTTAATCTTGAATAAGGGAATAAAATCAAATTGGTAAGGATTTAACATGTCTTTATTTGGAATCATTTAGTCTATTTTGCTATCATAAGAATGATTGAGATTAAGTAGCATAAATCTCAAAATTCTTATTCTTGAGCATAAGTATACTAAAATCATAATTTTGGGAAGAATGTTGTTCTGAAGGAATTTTTCAAAGGTGTTGATAAACCGAAATAGTAACATATTTTAAACCCACATTTAGCATGCTTTTGGGTGATTTAAGCCTTGAATTGTGTAATTTGGTGCTCTTAATCCTTTGTTTTCATGTTTTATACTCAAGAAAGCACCAGAGGATGAAAAGAACGAGAAGCGGGCTTAAAACAGACCAAATAGGCCAAATCACGAAATTGACACGGCCTGGGCCTAAGCAACACAGCCTGGCCACGATTTACACGGGCTTGTACCAAGGGCGTGTCCCTGCTGTAGAGAAGATGAATTTCACTCGGATTTGGATACTTAGGGGTAAAGAAACACATTCCAAAAGCCTATATAAACACCCTAGAGGCCAACTTCCAAGGGCGTCCAGCTAGGCCAAGGAGCCGAGCCAGAAAGATCAGAATTGTGGAAATTACTTGAAGAAAGCCAGTTGATTCATCTCAAGAAGCCGGAGTTATACTCAAGATGGAGGATCTCTCTTCAACTCCTTGTAACATCCTAAAATTTGGAATTTTATGTATTGCATTATTTCTTGCGTTAAGCTAGTTAAATTATTAATCGTGTATGTTTTAAGGTCTTAAGAAGACTCTGGGTTTAATTGGGCCTTAGTAAAAATTTGGTATTTTAGCACTTTAAGGAGATATAGTAAGTGGCCTCATTGCTTATGGAAATAAATGAGTAATTTTCTAGCATAAATGAGCATATGGTAAAGGGGTTATGGCGCCACATGAAGGACTTTGAGGGATGAGGTTCAAATCCCATCAAGTGCAAAATTTTGACTATTTTTTGTGTTCTTTCCCTAAGTGTCGGCCAAGGTAGTATATAAGGCAAGGTGGACTTTTTAATTTTGGCAAGGTGGCTAAGGAATAAGGAAAGGATGAGGGTAGGGAAAGAAATCAAAAGAAAAGGCAAGATAAGGGAACATGTTGGACTTTTTCAAGGGTGATGTTTTGGAAAGTTATGGTTGGCCAAATTTTGACCTTATTGTCATGCTATGCACGGTTTTGGTATTGGGAGAGGGTAGCCGAATTTTGCTAGTAGCATTTTGGCAATTTTGGTGCTTGAGAGGTTGTTTTCTCTTTAGCTTTTTAGTGTCATTTTCTTTCTCCAATTTTTTCTCTTAGCCGTAACTCCCAAAGCCATAAGAGAGTCTCTTTTCTCCGTTTTGGCCAAAACTCTCATTTCATTTTGGTCATTTTTCTCTCGTTGTGCCGAAATCTTAATCCATCATTTATCATTCTTCTTTGGTTGCCGAAATACTCACATTTTTCTTTAGTTCATATATTTTTTTGGTGTTGGCCGAAACACTCCAAACATCTTTTGTACATCTTCTCCTTTCTTTTTAATCATCTCTCAACCCTTCTTTCATTTCTTAAAAATTAAAATTTCATTGTAATCTAATTCTCTTTATTCATTTTCTCCATAGCCGAATCTATTAACATCTTGTCTCCTCACTATGTCTTTTTCCTTCGTGTTGGACACTATCTTCTTGATCGAATCGGTAAGTAATAATCTTCTTTTCAGTTTCTTCTTTTAATGTCGAATATAAGCCCTTGTCATGGGATGGTTCTATTAACCGAAATCATCATTTTCTTGTACTCTCTCACAACGTGATTATTCCCCTTTTGTAGTATTCTAGTGGGAGGCCGAACATTATTCTAGCCTTAAGTTGAACGGTGAAAATCGGATCCAATATCGATAAGGTAAGGAATTCTCCATGGATTATTTGAAATCGATCTGTATTCGTTTAAGTTGTTATCGGGATAATAGTGGTTGTGACTAATCGATTATATTTTTAGAGACTTAATCGCTCGATCTATCCTCTTGTTGATCAAACGATTATAGTGGTAAGCCGAACCCTTTGTCATTTGATAATCCATATTTATATCGTAATATCGTTTTGACTAAGATCTTATTCAATGGAGGCAAGCAATATCGAATCGAAAGGGAAAGCGATTGGAGATCGCAAAAGGAGCAGATTTGCGATTCCTACTCCTAAATTCAAACGAAAGGCAATATTGGCGGTTCGGGATTTTCCACTGGGTTGTGGACCATCATCCGGGGAGAATCGAAAAATCGTGGTCGTTCACGATTCCAAGGGTAAACACTTTAGATCGTTTATTTTAGAGTTGATTAATTAAATCGCGTATGTCGACTAATCGAGCGTTATGATATATTAGGTGTCGAAGATCAAGAAGGCCTAGTACTTACCGCAATCAGGTGTGTAATCTCACACCGTTTTCCGTGGGTTTTAAGATTGATATCATATTGGAAATATATCGCTACGATTAAAATCGTTTTATGGAGTAAACCGAGAAAACTGGCCTAAATTACACTATTTTTGATAAAATTGACAAAATCGGTATTATCACTGTGAGAATTATGAAAACGCCCTAAAGGGCCGATTTGTTATATTGCCCTTAATGGGCCAATTTGTTATATTGCCTTAATGGGCCGATTTGTTATATTGCCTTAACGGGCCGGTTTGATATATTACTTAAATGGGCCGATTTGATATATTGCCATAATGGGCCGATTTGATATATGGTCTTAATGGGCTGATTTGCAAGTGCTATAATGGGCCGAATTTTTGTAATGAATCTCTGAATTAATTATTGTTGTTTATATTTGTAAATATCATGATTTGTTATGTATGATGCATTTACATGATTTTGCATGGGATGGGAAAATGTTGAAGAGAAGTGATTCCGGTGGCATTGCCACAAAAATGTTTGTTAATGTGATACTATGATTACGTGGCTCACCACAATCAAAATTTGTTATAAATGGCATAATGCTCCGCGATCGTGTGTTTGGCGGGATGGGTTGACTTGATCCCCACAGGTGTGATGGGATGGTATGGGTGGTGTGTAGCGGATGGATTATTAGGTTGGTTTGGGATTACATTACATTCATATGATATATTTGATACATTATTATGTAAAAAGGGGCTTAGGCCCAAAATATTGCTAAATGGGTTTCAGCCCAAAGGACAACGGTAAGGGGATTATACATCGAGTTCTTGTAACTCACTCCCCCTTTTTCTTAACCCTTGTAGGTAATGCTCAGTGACGAGGACTTGGGGCCATGGATGACTCGGTGGAGGCCGTACTTTTGGATTTTTATTTTCGGACTTTAGTAAACTTCTTTTCCGTATTATTTTGTTGTTTTTATTATTTCGGGTTTTAAAGTTGTAATAAGGCCTCTGGAGTATTTTACTTTTGCTTTAAGTTTGACGTACTTTTATTTTGCTTGAATTGTTTTAAATGATGATTTTTCTAAAATCATAAATAACGGTTTTCCAAATTTGATTAACAAATGGATTTCATAACAAAACTTTTACAAATATTTTAACTCGGGAAGTTTTTCTCAAACTATCAACAATATTTTCAAAAGACATGGTTTTAAAGTTCACTACCTCGATTTTCGACTCATCAATCAACCTCTCAAAAATTAGTTGTATTTTATCAAATATTCACATCCAAACTTGTTTTCTTAACCATAATCAAATTACACCTATTTTAGTATGAATCATAAATATTTATCACGTTTTCTTCATGTGACATGTCAAATCCGGTCATACCGCATGGGCCGAGTTTGGGGTGTTACATTTTATGGTATCAGAGCTCGGTTTCAAAACTCGACTGTGGTTTGGGTTCAAAAACATTTTTCAAAGCTGTTTGAATTTTAAATTAAAAACGCATGTTTTAAAAGAAGTATGGCACCACGGGTATCCGGCACCAAGTCAAGTAAGTATATGTTATCATTGTATGATTATGATTATTGTGATATGATTGTAGGAATACTCTAGAACTTTTAGTTTTAGGAGTTGAAACTATAGAGATTGAGACTATAGGATGCGTTTGCGAAAACGACTTTACTACTTATACTTCATAAAATATTGTTTAATAAACACTGAAATAGTATATTGATTCATAAGACTCTTAATCAAATTAAATCGAATTAGCCAATATGAGCGCTAGGGGACGTGGTCGTGGTACACGTGGCCGTGGTAGAGGCCGAGGCGCTAGAGCTGTGTCTGAGGCGTCGGGATATATGCCAGAAATGGACGCACCTGCTTCACCTGTGACTGAAGCTGGGTTACATGATCGTATGAGGGAGGACGACGCTCTGTCCCAAGCAATGTTGCGAGTCTTGGAAAGGGTTGCTGGGGCAAGAACTGGGTTAGCAGCTCGTGGGTCAATTTAGGAAAGACTCAGATCGAATGGTGCTGAGGTTTTTAGGGGTATCTCGGGTGTGGCCCCAAATGTAGCAGAGTATTGGCTTGAGGCAGTGGAGTGAATCATGGATGATTTGGATTGCACCGCCGAGCAAAAACTGAAAGGAGCTGTGTCATTGCTGAGAGACGAAGCGTATCAATGGTGGCTCACTGTTCGGGAAAGCACTCAGGCCGATCGTATTACCTGGGATTTCTTCAAGACGGCATACCAGGGAAAGTATGTTGGGGCTAGCTATGTGGATGCCCGAAGGAAAGAATTCCTAAATCTGGTCCAAGAAGGTAAGACTGTGGCAGCTTACGAGGCGAAATTTCTGCATCTGAGTCGGTATGCCCGGGGAATAGTGCCAACTGACTACGAACGCTGTGTGCGTTTTGAGGACGGGTTACGTGATGAGTTGCGGGTACTGATAGCCCCACAAAAGGAGAGAAATTTTGCCACACTGGTGGAGAAAGCCAAGATAGCTGAAGAGGCTAAGCACTCGGAGCAGCAAAACCGAGACAAGGATAGGGGCAAGAGTAAGAGGGACTTTAGGTACTCAGGTCCTGCTAGAGGGTTTCAGAAGAGGCCCAGGAATGAGGAGCCAGCTCGAGCTAGATTACCAGCTACTACCAATCAGTTACAGCCATGTGCGGATTGCGGAAACTGACACCCGGGTGAATGCTGGAAGAGAACCGGTGGTTGTTTCAAATGTGGATCTAAGGACCATCTGCTTAGAGATTGCCCTCGACAGACTGCTCAGACTCAGGATGTTCGTAACTATGATGCATAGCCAGCTAGAGGCATTCAGTAGCCACTGAGAGGCCGTGGGCCAGGTCGAGGTGGTAATGGTGTAGGACGAGGTTAGGGTGCACCGGGTAGAGGTACTGGTAATAGGGGTAACACGGAGGCGAGATAGCCAGGGTTGGTTTATGCGGTCAGACGTCGAGAGGATGGCGATGAACCTGATGTAATTACCGGTACGTTCTTCATATCTGATGTACCTGTTACTGCTTTGATAGATATCGGATCAACCCATTCGTATGTTGCTTGTGCTGTATCTGGAAATCTAAACATTAGATCTGAGATTACTACTAGAGAAACAACTGTAATTAGTTCTCTAGGACAGTCATTGTTAGTAAATAAGCTGTTTAGGGATGTGCCCTTAGAAATTCAGGGGGAAATATTTTTGGCGGATTTGATGGAACTGCCATTCGGTGAGTTCGACCTTATTTTGGGCATGGACTGGTTGGTGAAACACCGTGCGAACTTGGATTGTGCTGCAAAGCAGATGTTACTATGAACTTCGGAGGATAAGGAAGTGATGGTGATAGGTGAAAGAAGAAACTATCTATCAAATGTGGTATCTGCTTTAAAGGCAGAAAAGTTGGTGAGAAAGGGGTGTAGAGCATTCTTAGCTTTCATTAGTGCTTTGGATACTAAGGAATTATCGATGGAAAGTGTTAGAACGGTGAAAGAGTTTTCAGACGTCTTTCTCGAGGAGCTTCCAGGATTGCCTCCGGATCGAAAAGTAGAGTTTGGCATTGAGTTATTGCCAGGAGCGGCTCCGGTGTCCATTGCTCCTTATAGAATGGCGCCGAAGGAGTTAGTGGAGCTTAAAGCTCAGATTCAGGAGTTGTTGGATCGGGGATTCATTCGACCGAGTGTGTCACCGTGGGGAGCACCGGTCTTGTTCGTCAAGAAGAAGGATGGGTCGATGCGTATGTGCATCGATTATAGACAGTTGAATAAGTTGACAATCAAGAACAAGTATCCGTTGCCGAGAATCGACGATCTGTTTAATCAACTGCGAGGAGCTTCGGTTTTCTCGAATATAGATTTGAGATTGGGTTATCACCAACTTAAGGTTAAGGAGGCGGTTATTCATAAGACTGCATTTCGAACTCGTTATGAGCATTATGAGTTCTTGGTGATGCCTTTTGGGTTGACTAATGCACCAGCTGCATTTATGGACATGATGAATCGGGTCTTCCAACCCTATTTAGATCAGTTTGTGGTGGTGTTCATAGATGACATCTTGGTGTACTCGAAGAATGAAGAAGAGCATGATTCACATCTGCGGGTAGTATTGCAGATATTAAGGGAGAAGCAACTTTATGCCAAATTCAGTAAGTGTGAATTTTGGCTGAAGGAAGTAACCTTTTTGGGGCATGTTGTGTCTGCCGAAGGAATTAGAGTTGATCCCCGGAAGGTTGAGGCTATGTTGGATTGGAAATCACCGAAGTCAGTGGCCGAAATTCGGAGTTTCCTAGGGTTGGTTGGTTATTACAGGCATTTCGTTGAGGGGTTTTCGTTGATTGCTGCACCCCTAACTAAGTTGTTGTGCAAGGGAGTACCATTTGTGTGGTCAAATCAGCAGCAAGAGAGCTTTGAGAAATTGAAGAAGATTCTGACAGAAGCGCCAGTATTGATTCAACCTGAGGCTGGAAAAGAGTTTATTATTTACTGTGATGCGTCACACACAGGCCCAGTAGACAACGGTAAGGGGATTATACACTGAGTTCTTGTAACTCACTCCCCCTTTTTCTTAACCCTTGTAGGTAATGCTCAAAGGATTTGAGGACTTGGGGCCATGGATGACTCGGTGGAGGCCATACTTTTGGATTGTTGTTTTCGGACTTTAGTAAACTTCTTTTCTGTATTATTTCGTTGTTTTTATTATTTCGGGTTTTAAAGTTGTAATAAGGCCTCTGGAGTATTTTACTTTTGCTTTAAGTTTGACGTACTTTTATTTTGCTTGAATTGTTTTAAAATAATGATTTTTCTAAAATCATAAATAACGGTTTTCCAAATTTAATTAACAAATGGATTTCATAACAAAACTTTTACAAATATTTTAACTCGATAAGTTTTTCTCGATTTATCAACAATATTTTCAAAAGTCATGGTTTTAAAGTTCACTACCTCGATTTTCGACTCATCAATCAACCTCTCCAAAATTAGTTGTATTTTATCAAATATTCACATCCAAACTTGTTTTCTTAACCATAATCAAATTACACCTATTTTAGTACGAATCATAAGGATTTATCACGTTTTCTTCTTGTGACATGTCATATCCGGTCATACCGCATGGGCCGGGTTTGGGGTGTTACTTTCCTTCAAGGGGTTTTAGAGTTTTTCTTATGTTTTGTTTTATCTTTTCTTTTTAGATGTATTCTATTATCATTATGAACTAAACCCTCAAATACCTGAGGGGGATTAAACCTAAGATGAATCTTGTTATCGTTTGCTGAACTATATGATAAATATTTTATTTGTTCTTCATTATGTGTTCTTAATTCTTGTGTGGATATTTCCGGGATATTAATTCAAGTTTGATGTGCTTAGGTGGAGGAGCAAAAGTCTCTGCCTAAGAGTAGATCTAGCATAATTAAGCGGAGTTGATCGCACGCCTAGAGATAGGGTGACGAGATTTTGCCGGATTAGGGTGAAACCTAATATGGGAGTCCATAGATCGAGTTAATGCGATTTTAGGGGTTTTAATTAGAAAGAGATTTCAATTAATCAACCTAGGGTTAGACGTTAGTCGCCTCGAGAGAGGGGTTAATATACATTAGGGAATCTTACGGATCAAGTCAAATGAATAAATCGTCTGGTTCAGAGTTAGATAACAAGTGAAGTCTAGGTGGATTCTTCCTTAGGAATTGTTTTAATCAATTGGTTTTTCCCACAAGTATTTCCCTAATTTCATTCTTTTTGTCTCATCGTCTTTAGCTTAGTAGTTAGTTAATTTTCTAGATTAAACCGATTCACTTCAATTTTAAGGCTAAATAATAAAAAGAAAGTTAGTATTAGTACTTTCGGTTCCTTTGGGTTCGACAATCCGATCTTGCCACTAAGCTATACTACTGTTCGATAGGTACACTTGCCTCAATCGTTGTCATAGTTAGTTTTTAGGCTCGATCATTCTCATTATAAATTTTAAGACTGTGACACACTGATCAAGTTTTTGGCGCCGTTGCCGAGGAACTAAAATATTAAGAACACTCAATTTTTATTACTCTAGCCATTTTTATTTTCTGCAATTTTACTCTTATTTTGCTTTCTATTTTTATCTTTCTAAATTTTAGTCTTTTCTCCTTGTAGGTACCTCTAGTTTATGACTAGAAGGAACCCGACAGGACCTTTAATTTACGATAGTGAGATCGAAGCAACCGCTCGCAGAAACCGGAGAGAAATTAGGCGAAGTTTACAATACACAGAAGAATATCAAGAAAACATCATCAATACCACCGAAGAGATGGCTGAAAATAATCTGCTACCTCCAGAGATGACTCAAAAATCGTGCTCCTCGAACTATGTATGATTATGCTAAGCCTAGTTTAGTTGGTACCAATCTAGTATTGTTAGACCTACTATTGCTCGCAGCAAATAATTTCAAATTGAAACCTAACACTATACGATGATACAACAATTCGTTCAGTTTGATGGTTTGCGGGATGAGGATCCTAACACACACTTAGCAAATTTTCTCGAATTCTCGCGACACTTTTAAAATTAATGGCATTTCGATGATGCCATCCGACTTCTGTTATTTCCTTTTCTTTGAGAAACAAAGCTAAACAAAGTGGTTGCATTCTCTTCCCGAGGATCAATTACTACATGGGAACAAATGACCAAAAATTTTTATTAAAATATTTTCCACCACCCAAAACGGCCAAATTAAGGAATGATATCTCTTCTTTTGTGCAGATGGATTTAGAAACACTTTACGATGCATGGGAGAGATACAAAGATCTATTGAGAAGGTGCCCACACCATGGATTACCCTTGTGGCTACAGTCCAAACTTTTACAATGGTGTGAACCCCTCAACTAGGCGCTTGATTAATTCAAAGAAATGGAACTCTCGAATAATAAAACACCAAGCGACTTACAAATTTATAGAGGAAATGTCCCTAAATAACTATCGCTGGCAAGTCACGAGGACAAAGCCCACGAAAGCTGCGCCATGTTTTCAACCTCGACGCAAAGAACCATGCTATCGAATCGGTAGATGTGTTAACTAAAAATTTGATGGTTTGTGTAATTCCTTGCAGTACAACCCGTTATGCGGTGCAAAACAAGTGGAGGTGTGGCGAATCCTGAGTACCCACCCTACGGACATGGCATAGAAGGCGAACAAATGAACTATGTAAGTAATAATTTCAGATATAAAAAAACCCTTATAGCAATACTTACAATCCAGTTGGAAGAACCACCCCAATTTTTCATGGGGTGGTCAAGGAAATCAAAGACAACAACACCCTCTAAATTTCCAACAAAGAGTAGCACTACAGTGAAAAGAAGCCGAACCTTGAGGAGATGCTTGACAAAATATATAGCAGCAATAGAAACACGTTTCCAAAGTATAGAAACAAAACTTGAAAAACAATAAGCATCGACACAAGAGCTCAAAGATCAAATTGGGCAAATCACCAAGATCTTGACAGAACGACCACAAGGTAGATTGCCAAGCAACACTGAAACTAACCCAAGGGAGAAGATTCAAGCCATATCAACTCATGATAATGTAGGGTTAGATGAGCCTCATTTAAGGCAAGAGAATGTGGTAGAAAAAGGTAAGGTTGAGGAAGGAAGTAAAAAGCCAAAACCGGTAATTAAAGAGTACCAACCTCGTATACCATACCCAGAGGCGATGAAGAAAGACGACACAGAGGAACAGTTCGGTAAGTTTCTTAAACTTTTAAAGAAATTACATATTAACTTACCATTACTTGAAGCACTTTCGCAGATGCCAGATTCAAAGAAATTCTTAAAAAAGCTTTTGACAAACAAGTGAAAGCTAGACGAGGAATCGCTGTGGAACTCAACGCAAAGTGCTCAGCAATTCTCCAAAATAAATTACCACAAAAATTAAAAGATCCAGGGAGTTTTACAATTTCATGCTTAATTGGTAATTTATCTATTGATAATGCGTTAGCTGATTTAGGAGCAAGCATAAATGTCATGCCTTATAAAATGTTTAAACAACTTGGTCTAGGGAAACCCAAACAAACTAGGATGAGCATTCAATTAGCTGATAAAACTGTTAGAATTCCTAGGGGTATAATCAAAGATGTGCTAGTAAAGATTGATAAATCCGTATTCCCAGTAGACTTTGTTGTTTTAGACATGGATGAGGACAATAGTATCCCATTAATTCTAGGAAGGCCCTTTTCAAAGAATCGCCAGACTAAAATTGATGTCGACGCAGGTGAACTCATACTCTGTGTAGGTGACAAGACCGTCACTCTCCAAGCTCTCGATTCGGCTAGAACATCGAGTAATCAAGGTGAGAAAATAAATTCTATGGATAACCATTCGGTTAACCCTTCTTTTTAGGAAGCACCACAAAAGAACACAACTGAACCCGATCCTATACCCCGTGCCAACAAAGAAATAATTCATGAGGAACGAAGGATTCAGATCGATGATCTAGACGAGTGGAAGATGCATTTCAAGGAAAAATTAGGGATATACGAAGCATAACCAAAGCTACTCTACGAAGCAGACAAGTTCAAAATTGGAGATCAGGTATTAAAAGATAAAGTAAACCCTCGAATATATCCTCCTGACCCTAACACAAACAAAGAAATCCCTTTTAGGGTAATCAGTGTTTTCCCATACGGAACAGTCGAGGTAAGTAATCCTATTTTTGGCAATTTCAATATAAGTGCATCTCGACTTGAACTCTGTCATGATAATAGAACTGATAGCATGAGAGAGGATGTTCAACTCTTCAAACCACCCTGATTATACGAATGAGAGGTAAGTCTAGCTTAAGACTATAAACGAGCGCTTCTCGGGAGGCAACCCGAGTACTAACTCCATTAATTTTTACATTTTTACTTTTATTTTTCCTTTTCAGCATTTAATTTTAAACTAACCAAAGTGCAGATTTCCAGACCACACGGCCTTACACACGGCCGTGGCCGTGGTCGTGTGGATACTACGGACTCCCGTACTAACATAGCAGAGGTAGTACGAGCCAATGATGAAAGATTCCTAGATCACAGACGACTATAAATTGCCACGGGCGTGTGATATGGCCGTGGCAGACACTGAGGGAAATCACACGGGCTCCAACTAATTTTTGTGAGACTTTGAGCCTTATAGAGCATATATTCTTTTTCTTGCTCACCTTATTGATTATGAGTGTGTCAACATTGATTTGTTATTTTAGAACTTGCATCGATTATACATGCCGAGACCACACCTTTGATTTGATATACAGAGATGATGAAGGCACCTAGGATTTAACCCACTTACTCCACTAAAAGCCTACATTCACAATTAACCCCTAGTGAACCCCGTTGATCCTAACAACCCTTTTTATTGACTCACCCACTAATATTATCCCAAAGCCCTTTGTTTTTGTTATCACCATTCCTTTTGACTACCCTTATATCGAGATTTGATTTGATCGATTGCCTATTGATTTCGATAGTAAATTCATCAATTATTATATATATTTGATTTGTTCTTAAAAAAATAAAAAAAAAATTGAAGTATATTCATTATTAGTTCTGTGATTAAGTGAGCTTATACGTTTAAATCCCAATGGTTGAAAAAGAAGCTCGTATTAGTAATGGTATTATTATTACAAGTTTTCAATTGATGTAATTGTTTATTATCAGTTCATTATTTCTGGTTAGGAAATTTGTCAGGTCAATCTCGGTTCTAACCTTCTAATTCAGCCTATATCCACACCTTAACCCAAGCCCCGTTACAACCATGTTAAAGACCTTTTGATTTGTGTATCATCTCATATTATAGTGGTGGAGATTTTATTTTCATGCAAGCCTATGGTAATAACTTTTCATGTTTGACTTTTGAGTGCTTAATTTTTGAACCTTAAACACTTTGAGTGATTTGAGTGAATCTTTAGTGAGGATGTCAATACTTGTCAGGTTTTAAATCAAAGGTAATTATTTAGATGAGGGGAAACACCTATGTTTTCATGCTACAAAATGTATGACTTGGATTGTTTGAATCTTTAGGACTCTTAGAGTTGAATTATCCATGTATGAATTATCTTTGAATTATGATGAAACATTATTGATGAATATTATGAATCAAGGAAGTTCGTTTTAATCATGAGTTGAGAATTTTGCTTGAGGACAAGCAAAAGCTTAAGTGTGGGGGTATTTGATAAACCGAAATAGTAACATATTTTAAACCCACATTTAGCATGCTTTTGGGTGATTTAAGCCTTGAATTGTGTAATTTGGTGCTCTTAATCCTTTATTTTCATGTTTTATACTCAGGAAAGCACCGAAGGATGAAAAGAACGAGAAACGGGCTTAAAACGGACCAAATAGGCCAAATCACGAAATCGACACGGCCTGGGCCCAAGCAACACGGTCGTGCCTCCCTAATTAGACCTGAACACGGCCTGGCCACGATTCACACGAGCGTGTGCCAAGGGCGGGTCCCTATCGTAGAGAAGAGGAATTTCACTCGGATTTGGATACTTAGGGGTAAAGAAACACATTCCAAAAGCCTATATAAACACCCTAGAGGCCAACTTCCAAGGGCGTCCAGCTAGGCCAAGGAGCCGAGCCAGAAAGATTAGAATTGTGGAAATTACTTGAAGAAAGCCAATTGATTCATCTCAAGAAGCCGGAGTTATACTCAAGACGGAGGATCTCTCTTCAATTCCTTCAGGGGGTTTTAGAGTTTTTCTTATGTTTTGTTTTATCTTTTCTTTTGAGATGTATTCTATTATCATTATGAACTAAACCCTCAAATACCTAAGGGGGATGAAACCTAAGATGAATCTTGTTATCGTTTGCTGAACTATATGATAAATATTTGATTTGTTCTTAATTATGTTTTCTTATTTCTTGTGTTGATATTTTTGGGATATTAATTCAAGTTTGATGTGCTTAGGTGGAGGAGCAAAAGTCCCTACCTAAGAGTAGATCTAGCATAATTAAGCGGAGTTGATCGCACGCCTAGAGATAGGGTGACGAGATTTTGACAGATTAGGGTGAAACTTAATATGGGAGTCCATAGATCGAGTTAATGCGATTCTAGGGGTTTTAATTAGAAAGAGATTTCAATTAATCAACCTAGGGTTAGACGTTAGTCGCCTCGAGAGAGGGGTTAATATACATTAGGGAATCTTACGGATCAAGTCAAATGAATAAATCGTCTGGTTCAGAGTTAGATAACAAGTGAAGTCTAGGTGGATTCTTCCTTAGGTATTGTTTTAATCAATTGGTTTTTCCCACAAGTATTTCCCTAATTTCATTCTTTTTGTCTCATCGTCTTTAGCTTAGTAGTTAGTTAATTTTCTAGATTAAATCGATTCACTTCAATTTTAAGGCTAAATAATAAAAAGAAAGTTAGTATTAGTACTTCCGGTTCCTTTGGGTTCGACAATCCGGTCTTGCCACTAAGCTATACTACTGTTCGATAGGTACACTTGCCTCAATCTTTGTCATAGTTAGTTTTTAGGCTCGATCATTCTCATTATAAATTTTAAGACTGTGACACACCGATCAGGTGTTTCCAAGAAATTCTTTTCAAATTTGTGCATTACTCGGGATGAGCAATGAATTAAGTTTGGGGGTGTGGAAACACGAAAATATACACACTTTTTCATGCTCTTTTTAACTCAAATTCATGCAGTTTCGGTAAAATTTGTGTCGAAAAATAAATAATAATTATAAAATAATTAAATTGCACTCAAATTATGAACATGTTGAATTTTAATTAATTTTATATCAAATTTTGATTAATTTTGATTATTTTGTATAGATTTGCACAAATGGTGAAAAACGGCTCGGTAGACACTGCTAGAAGTGCAAAACCGAGAAGCAATTTTGAAGCATCAAGGCAAATTAATTTTTTAGCCTAATACGGTCCAAATTATGTGTATTAATTCATAATATAATTAATTTTAATTTTAATCCAATTTAATTTGGGTTAAATAAATTATTGTTAATTAATTATGAAAATGGGCCCAGTTGAGCTGAACCGAGAAAACTGATCCAACCGAGCACTGGGCAGCCCAAAACCATCCCACATGTTGACCCAATCAGCTTGCATTGATGGTTATTTGGCTTGCAAAATGGCCCTTGAAGACTCCTTCAAATTGCATTCAAACCCCTTCAAATAGCATGTTTGAAATCTTCAAACATGACACATGGGTGGCCGGCCATGGGGGGAGTCTTTGGCTGCTGATTTTGGCTATTTTTAGCAGCCTTCTCAACCTATAAATACCCCATTGTCTGCTCACTTCAAACATATCTCAACCTTTCTCATCTCTTCACTTTTCTCTCATTTTTCTCTCTTCATTCCCTTCCATTGTTCTTCATTTTCTTCCCCTATTCCCTTGCCGATTTCACCTATTGAAAAAAGTCAATCAACCACCATTTTGGAGCAGCATTCAAGTGTTCGTAGAAGCCTCGGTTCGACAAGAACAAGTAGAGAATGAGGAGTGGAGCAAACTAGTCAAGCCACCGAGAAAACACCGGATTTGATTCTTGTTCCCTATCCTTTTAATTTTGTTGCTGTTATGATAAACATCTCTATGAATATTTGTGATGTTTATATGTTTAATTTAATTAATATGGCTTAATTTTAATTCGTGTTAGGTTGATTACATTTCGCCTACTTGAGTTATTAAAATTGTGTTTGTGTTGTTATAGGCCTCGGTAAGATGTTTGATTAAGTAAAACCATGACTAAGTTATTCTTGCATTACAATTGTAAGGTAACTAATGAATTAATTTTTTAAACATATTGAAATTGTAATTAATTGACACAATACTTAATCATTGCATGTTTAATCATCTAAGATAGCTGGGGGTTAAATTAGCAACGGTATCTAACGATACATTAGCCTTGCATAACTTGCAAGATTATTGTGATTAAACTATTTCAAGGTAGAAATACATTGTTACCTCGTGTAATCTTTTATGTGCTTATGAGATTGAATTAATTGTTTGAATTGACATAGAGATACGTACAAGAGATTATTTTAATTTCATAAGTATGTATGTGCATTAACACATTTGCTTATTAAAATTTGTTTAATCGGTTGAATTGACGTAGAGATATGGTCAAGAGATAAATGGATTTTTGTAGGTAAGTATGTTCATAAGTTAGCAAATTACCGAGTTGCCGTGAATTTATTCATAACAACATGAACATGAGTTTAATAATTCTAAGTTAAGAAATGTAATTAATCTAACACAATTATGTCATCTTGATTAAAATCATATTTTGAAACCGTGCATTGGAACTTTTATTTTCTATTTATTTATTTTACTTAGTTAAAAATCTTAGTTTTTAATAACCTCCTCAAATCAAAATATTTTTCAATTATTTTCACAATCCCTATGGGTACGATAACTCGACATTTACTTGTCACTTTATTACTTGTTGCGATTGTGTACACTTGCACATTTCCGTCGTTCCAGGCACCCATGCAGTCTCACTATCTCAGAAATGTAGAGCTTAGCCAGCCTCTAAAGAGAATAATCAATGCAGACCTATATAATGGGAAGACTTGGTCAATCTATAGACAATGACCCAAACCGAGTCTTTCTTAGTAGGTGTTAAACGTAACCCACTAACAAAATCCATGGTCACTTTCTCCCATTTCCACTACGGATTTCAGATCAGCGGCAGTAACCCCGAAGAAAACTAATGCTCGGCCTTAACCTACTGACAAGTCAAACACTTTGACAAAAATTATGTTACCTCAGGCTTAAGACATGACCCCCAATACGATTCCCTTAAGTCATGGTACATCTTATTACCGCCAGGATACATGGCATAAGAGCTATTGTACGCTTCCTGTATTATAGACTATCGTAAACTCTGATCATTTGATACACAATATTTTCCTTTGAAATACAAGATACCATTAGAATTAATCCTAAAGTATTCAGTCGAACCATTCTCAACTTGCTTAAATCGAGGCACTAAAGAATCATCTAATCACTGTTTATCCCTGATTTCCTAAACCCAAATATGCTTTACTTGCAACTCAACAAGAATACCCCCATCATCAAACAGACTAAAATAGGTGAACATAGCCCTCAACTCAGACATCGATCGCCCTTTTTCTCAAGGTATCAACCACTACATTAGCCTTCCCATGATGATAATCAATCGTGCAATTATAATCCTTTAGCAGCTCAATCCATTTGTGCTACCTCAACTTAAGTTTTTTCTGTGTAAGGAGATATTTGAAACTATTGTGATCCGTGTAAATAATACACTTCTCACTATACAAATAATGTCTCCAAATCTTAAGAGCGAAAACAATTGTCGCCAACTCCAAATCATGGGTCGGATAATTGAACTCATGTGGCTTAAGCTATCTCAAGGCATAAGCTACCATTTTACCATCCTGCTCAGAACACACCCAAACCCAACATGTGAAGCATCATTCTATACTGTAACACGTAGGTTTGTGCAAGTGTACATAGTCGTTATCAAGTAATAAGTAAGTAAAAAAGTTATCGTCTCCATAGGGACTGTATATGTTAATCAATTAATTATAAAATTACAGTTAACAATCTGGTGATAAAAACACAATATTTTTGAGTGGTGTGATGTAAAAATAATTACTAAATGTAAGATGATCCCTAATGCAATTTTAATCTAAATGCAAAGTATGAAGTGAAATGTATGAAATGAGTTTAGCAACAAAAACACAAAATTCAACAATCAATAACATGAATAGGCTAGGATAATTAAATCATTCAACTTTATTCATTTTTCTCATGATTAACAGTGTTCGAAAATATTCCATGGCAACTCGATCTTTCATGAGTTTTGAAACCAAATTAAGTCCTTTCAGAATCTTTTACTTAGTAAAACATGCATTTTACTGATCATATTAAACTAAGGGTTTCTTAGAATTCATGTGAAGTAATAGGGACGGGTTAGTTTTGAATTCATTTAATCACAGAAACCTAAAAACTATTCAAGATAATAGAGCTTGTTAAAGTTATTATGAACCTTCAATTTAGTCAAGTTAGGATCTAAATTAAGCATGCACTTTTCAACTATTGTGTCCATTAGTCATCGTCTGGTTAGGATCGCTTAACCAATTCTAATGCATCTAATCACGTATGAATGAAATACATACTTGAGTTTAATTGAAAACATGATCGACTGAGGCACAAACACTATAAACATGATTTAAACAAACTTCATTGAATTAATTCAATCATCTTAGCTAAACAGATTTAAGCTACCATTGTTGATGGCAAGATAGAAAAGCACATTGAAAACATGATTAAAATCAAAGTAACAAAGTAAGAAAGAATAAACTTATCGAATCAGCAGTCTAGTGAACTCTGATTGAAGATGTTTTCCTCCGATACTCGTGCTGTTCCTTTGCTAATGGCTCATCAAGGTGGCTGGACAAGAGATGATTTTATCAAGGTTTTGCTTGCTAAGAAAAGAAATAACTATGGGATGTTATGTGCGGGAATGAAGAGAGGGAATGAAAGAATGGAAGAATGATATGAAATGAGAGATGAGGGATTGAGTAAGGGATGAGAGATATGTGAGATGGGAGTAGGTATTTATACTTGAGGTTGGTGGGAGAGTTTACTAAAAATAGTGAAAAATATCCCCCCATTTACTCCTTTACTTGGCCGGCCACAGATTGTGGATAAGGGTGGATGAAGGTTGCTTGATTCAAGCATGAAATAATGCTAGAATCAAGCAAGTGTTGGACGATTTCAAGGGCAAACTTCATGGGCTCCTTTCTGATTTAATTTCAACTATAGGGACCTCCAATAAATATCCCAAAACTTATTTTTGGGAAACCAACATGCTTGTGCCAAATTGGGCTTGTCTTCTCCTTGTTTGGACGTTTTGTGACCCATTAAATAATCAGACTTGTCCACAATGTAACATCATTTTTAACTGGGTCAAAGTAACATCTCCATGACCCAATTTGCATGCAGTTGCTGTCCAAGTAGGGTAGAATTGCTCATGTCCATGCAAGAATTATAATAAGCTTCATATTATATCAACTTCATGGTCCCATGTATAGTAAAATATAACACATTAATAAATAACATGAAATAATTTAATTTGTGCACAAAATTAATACAATAAAGCACATATTTGCATTTTTTTATAAATTCATGCCCATCATCGGAATATAAAAAAATCACCTAATTAATTAAAAAATACTCAGAATTAATATTATTTTTAAGTTAAAAGGTGTTATAAACTACTAAAAAGACCTATATAAATTAGAGTTTACACACCCCTAAACTTAATCCATTGCTCATCCCGAGTAATGTTTCATGTAAAGCACAACTTTTGCTAAGGCAAATTTTGCAATAAGTTTAAGTAGAATCAATCTTTGAACATAACCATGCATCAACAAAATCATGCTCACAAACTCTTTTGATTGATAAGTTGCTCATATGCAAACATTATTTCAAAATTTTATCCTAAGTGCAGAAAAATGCTAGCATAAGTCATAGAATGCATGCTTTTCAAGATCATAAATAACATTCACCATTAGATCAAAGTTTCCTTATCAATCAAACAAAGCAATCACAAGGTCTAATTAATGGTTCATATGTTGAACTTAGCAATTCCTCTCCACTAATGTAGTTGGCATATTCATCCAAATCAATAGGTCTTTTATAAGGTTGTAATGGGGCTAAGCTTAAGGTAGGGATAAAGAGAAGTGAATTTTTAAGTTCAATAATCTTAACCCTAACTTTGCCTTAGATCTTTTCAAGGTACATACTTCCTACTAATGGGTTCTTCACCCGCTAAACTTAATTTTGAAGCTATGCCCAATATTTCTCAATACTTTGAGTATTTATTTTTGCTCTTTTTGCTTGACATTTGAATAGAGCTTCTTTTTTTAACAAACGAATAACATGTACATCTTTTTGAATTTTTCCTCGATCTTTGTTCACCAAGACAAGTATAGTTAAGATAGGTGCAACAATAAGATAAAATTTTAAAAAAGATAGTAGCATGGCTTATGATGTAGGTAAATAACAATAAAATAGGCTTTAAGGCTCAAATTTAGGTTTCAAGGGTCAAATTCATATGGTATGTAACAGCCCGATTTTGGGCCCAGTCGGAATAGTGGTTTCGAGACCACAAATTCAAGGACGGAGAAATTATTTTAATATTATTCTATGTGTTATAGCATGATTATATGAGTGCATGAAAATTTTGGTGACTTAATTTTAGTGATTGCATGCTTAATTTTGAAAAAGGACTAAATCGCATAAAGTGCGAAAGTTTTGTTCTACAAGCTAAAAGTGTTAAATAGCTATGGAACACTAAATTAGAGGTCCTTATTGAGTAAATAGACCAATAAAAATGTGGTGGCTGGACATGGAATTTTTAATTGTGAAATTGGTCAAGGTTAGGTAGATTTTAGGTGACTTAATTGATAAAATAAAATAAAATAAAGAGAAAAAGATATCACCATTCATCTTCCTCCTCTCCACCAAAATTTTCAGCAAGAATAAGGGTTTTGGAAGCTTGAAATTTCAGCAACTCTTCACCCTTGCAAGTAAGTGTTTTTGATGGTCATTCTTGATGATTTTGTATTTTTGTGACCCTTGTAGCTTAAGCTAACTAATGGAGAGACTATTTTGCAAAATGGTTGAGAGTCTATGGTTTTACCATGTGAGTATTCATGTTGTTTGCTGAAATTTTATGGAAGAAAATGAATCTTGGTTGTTAAATAAACAACTTTTGTGAAAGGGATTTTCATGAAAACACCTGAAAGGACTATTTTGTGAAGTTTATAAAATAAGTTGTAAATGTGTGAAATAATTGAAAATTTTGAGTTGATATAAGAGCCATAAATATTCGGCTAGGCTTGTAAAAGGAGGAAATTTGATTAAAATTGTTTTACAAGCCTAGGGGCAAAATCGTAATTATGTGAAAGTCTAAGGGCAAAACGGTAATTTTGCCAAAGTAGGAATTTTGGAATTTCTTGATTAATGTGGTGATTAAATAAGTAAATTTTGTCATTATAGATAAAAAACGGAATTCGGACCTAGACCGGGGGAAAACCAAGCTAGTAAACTAATTGAATCTAGTCGCCCACTTTTTGTATACTGAGGTAAGTTGTACGTAAATAATACAACTTTATTGTTATTATGTAATGAAAAATTAATATGCCATAAAGTGTTTGATTATTGTTTTGAATATGCATGATGAGAATTGATGTAGTAAAAACTCCCGGTTAAACCTTAGGAATAGATTGGATATCCATGCCATGACATTTGGGTGATATGTGTGCTAGTGTAAGACCATGTCTGGGACATGGCATCGGCCATATTATGAGAGCCAGTCTAAGACCATGTCTGGGACATGGCATCGGCATTGATATGTATGCTAGTGTAAGACCATGTCTGGGACATGGCATCGGCCTCGACATGTGAGCCAGTGTAAGACCATGTCTAGGACATGGCATCAGTATTTTACCCTCTTGTGTGAGGCTTATCGGATATCCTTTAGTATTCCAAATGGTTCCACGGGTTATTTAAGCTTATGATAAAGATATGAAAGGATATAATCATGTTGTGAGTGGTACAGGTTCTTACTCGAAACTCATGAGATATGAGCTTAGTTATGATGCCTTAATGGTAAGAATGAAATTGAGTATGTTCTATCTATGAGAATCATTTCAGGACGATCTTGTAATCTTTGGCTTATACTTGTGATGTGTAAATATGTAGTAAATCTACCATTGTTAAATCAAGAATGTTGTGCTGGTTTATAATATGCTATGTGTTTGTAGATGCATGGTTGATGTTGTTACTTATTTACATGCAACTTACTAAGATTTATGCTTACTCTCTTTCCTTTCCATTTTCTTATAGTATTGCCAAGCTAGCTTGGGGATCAAAGGATGTCGGAAGCTCGATCACACTATAGATCTGAATATTTGGTATAGTTAGATTTATCATTTTGAGTATGGCATGTATAGGGATTTGGTATTTTGTCAAGTGTGATATTGTTTGGCCAAATGTGTTGGCTTGTCTTGAGGATTTATTCATTTTGTATAAGGCCATGGATAATGGCTAATATTTGTTGTTGATTTATGCAAATGATGATGCTTTTCATGATTGAGCAAATTGCATGATTGAATTGATAAAGTGTGTGTGAATTGGTTTTGCTTGATGTGGCTCATGTTGGTGCAAGTAAGGGTGGAAAAAAGGGCTTGGTAAATAGCCTTGTTTTTGTCCACACGGTCTTCCCCACGGGCGTGTAGTCCGGCCGTGTGTCCCCTGCACCATAATTTGGTGAAACAGAATGCCCGGTAGTAACCACACGGGTTGAGGCACGGCCGTGTGTCTCAACCGTATAGATAACACAGCCATAATACACGGGCATGTGCCTTGGCCGTGTGACCCTAAAATGTTGCTGACGTCAGAAACAGAATGTCAAGGTTTTAACACACGGGCTACGACACAGGCATGTCATGGCCATTTGAGGGACACGGGCCATGGACACGAGCATGTGCCAGGCCGTGTGAAAACCCCTGTAGGTTCGAATTGAAAAATAAATCCACACGAGCAAGGGTCATGGACGTGTCCCTATATTCTTATGCCATGTGAGTTACACGGTCCTTCATCAAGGCCATTTTATTAGGTCACACGGGCGTGTCACCCTTCCACAAGGGCGTGTGCCCCTGTTTTTAGGGACATTTTCCAAAGTTTTTCTAAAGAACTCGGTTTGGTCCCAAACCGTTTCTAAAGTTTGTATGCATGTTATCAAGTTAAGTAACGCCTCGTACCTTGTTCCAGCATAGGATACGGGTAAGGGGTGTTACATGGTAGGCTTGAAAGGCTCAAACGATCCAAAGAAAATGTGACTAAATAATGTTTAAATTCTTATGCCTCCTAGGATTTCGCCTCAAGAAAGTTACTAAGTCAATTCTAAGCACTTAAATCTTCATGCAAGTCTATCTCAAAAGAAGTTCAATTTTCATGGCAAAAGGCTACATAAGACCTAAGAACATACAAGCATTCCATAACTTAGGATAACATAAAAAAACTCAGATAAAATAAAAAATCATACTTTCATTTGAGCTAACTTATGAACAAAAATTTTCTTTGAACATCATTTTATTTCAGCATCCTCATGTGGAAGCATTGAAACATACTTAACAAAATTTTAAAAATCATGCTAATATTGTCTTACCCCTCCTTCTAAAAAGAAGCAATGTCCTCATTACGTAAGTAAAGTAATGAATGAGAACTGAACATCAGGTAGGACAGCAAGAAAGAGAGGTGAGCCATGAAGACTGCTTAAGTACCAAGTCTTTCTCAAAAATCCAATCCTAGACATGTCCGTTCACATTACCAAATTACTTTTCTTTTTATTAGAGAAGAGGCATTGAGCTTATTTTATTCATGTTTGCAATTTTATTGTGCAAAAGAAAAATACTAACTATGAAAGAAATATAAATGCTTAAAAATAAATAAATGCTAAGAAAAAGAAATTCCCCCCCTTTTTATTCGTGTCATCCTCCATGTCTTTTTCCTTTTCCCTTCTTTGTCGCACTTGTTCCCACAATCTCCTCTTGCCATGTTTCGAAGATATGATCTGAGAACTCAAGAACAAAAGTGTTAGAGATATTCTTGAAAGTATTTCGTATGGAATCATCTCTAATTTTTGCCTATATCTAGTAAGCTTGTTGTTGGTTGTGCATGAATTTCCACATATCCATTATAGTTGAAAATTCCGATTTATTCATAGCATTTGACGAGGTAGGTATTGGAATAGTCAACTCAGGATTAACACTTGACTTAACTGATTCAACAACATTTGGTTACACCCTCAGTTCAAGGTTGTTTGGTTCCTCTTCAACTTCTGCTTCTTCTGTGTCATTTATTGAGTCAGCTTCTGGTTCAAATTTGGATGATGACTCATCAGATTCTGGTTCATCCGATTCATTTGGTTCAACTTTGTTCAACAGTTCAACATTCTCCACTAACCTTTCAAGGTCATGCCTTGTTATGCAACCTTGAACATAACAGTTCTTTAATTTTAAAGTAATTAAATAATAAATTTTAAAGTAATTAAATAATTATTAGTGAAAATAATTAATTTGGGTCGAAAAAGAATTTTAAAATAATTATTATTGGGGGTTAATTTGAGTTAAATTTAAATATTAATTAAATTAAATTAAATTAAATTATAAAATAAGAGAAATTTTGGAGTATTTATTTGGCAAATAAACCTTTAAATTTATAATTTTGGAGGGAAAGGATCAATTGGTAAAGTAAGGGAAATGTGGGAGTGGTCATTGGGCAAATTTTCTAATTTTTTAATTTCTGGTGGGTTGTTTCAGTTTTAAACACAATGCATCTAGCCTATTTTTCACACCATTTACATCAGATTAGATAGCTATAAAATTCATTTTCTTTGCATAGTTTTAAAGATTTATCATCAGAGAATAGATTCAACAAATTTCCTTCTCAAAATACTCTCTCTTTTCACCCGAAATTATTCACAAAAGTAGCCAATTCTGAAATTTCTTAAGATTCTTGAATCAAGATTTTCAATCAAAGGATTTAGAACGAATCAAAGGTGATTATTATTTCTAAACTTATTTTTATGATGATTAGAAGCATATTTACATGATTTGAGTGATAATTACATGATTTTTTATTAATGTCATCTTCTTCAAAAGCTTAATATGCTTTAATAGTGGATCTTAAATTTTGAGAAGAAATCCACAAATCAATGGATGTTCCAACTCAAAATGGATCTATTAGAAGGTTTTTGATCTTATTTATCAAGATAAAACATGTTTTGTAAGGTAATTTAAAGAAATTTGAATTTCACCATCTTTATGAACCGATTTTCTGGATTTTTGTGAAATTAATTTAAATGTGTAATTGATGCTTAGTATATATTTATTTGGTCTAGTATTGATGTTTGGAAGTGATTAGGAGGGCTGGAGTAATCAATTTTGTGATGAATCAATTTTTCAACTTGATGATACAAATCCGGTAAGGTAACTTTGAGTGAGAATTTTGTGTAGCCTAGTTGATGAAAATTTATGTTTATTATATCTTTTGAAAGGTGGTAATATCTATTTTATCTCTATTGAAGCTCTAAATCTTGAAGAGGATCGAGCTAATCGAAATTGAAGCTTGGATTTGCTTGGTTGATCACTTGGTTGTGGTTGAGTTAGTTGTGTGGTGAGTTTTATTAAAGGGCGATTTAGTAAATTGACCCTCACTCATGCTCAATTTGATGATTAATTACTGATTGCATATATTTAATTGAGTTTTGGTTGGTTAATTTTGCAAGATTATTGATATATGTTTAAGTGATGAAATTTTTGTTAAGTGTTGGTAAGTGAGCATCTAGTGATTTTATGTGCTTGATTTGATTGATTATAATGGTGAACTAAGCAAGTATGATGGAGTTTTTGGTTCATGGTATGTTGATATTTCAATTGATAAATGAACATTGATAATATGTAATTGGTATGCTAGATTTAATTTGATGTTAAAATGGCTATGTTACATGATTCACATATGCATTTTGGCACTTTAAATTAGGCACATTATTGACTGAAATTATGTTATGATTGATTGATTATATTGGCATTATAGCATGGTGGATCCATTGGATATAGTTGGCATGCCATAGGATTTGTGAGTTGTAACACCCCAAACCCGGCCCATAAGTTTCGACCAGATCTGGTATGCTACGGGTTGTACGTTGAAAACTTTTGCTAAGTTGGTTTTAGTAAATCATAAGTTATTAGGCAAAATTCGAATAAACAAGTGACTTTTGAAAAGAAAACCTTGTATTATTATTATTTTGAATAATAAAACCTTTGACAAAGTTCAATAAGTTGCAAATATTAAAAACTAAGTAGTGAGTATAAACTATGTGGCCTTATTACATAAATGTTTCCAAAATTAAAAACTTACGGAAAAACCGAAATAATCTATAGGAATAAAAACTTGATGGCCCCTCGAGTCCGCCTTTGCTCCCATGTCCACGATCTACTGCTCATCTGCAAAGTTAGGGAAAAATAATAGGGTGAGTCACCAAGACTCAGTGTGTAAATCCCAAAAACACATCAAAGGCTTGGCCCACAAACACATTATTGCCTTGGCCCGTATACAAGGGTAACTATATAAGCATCATGGCCCATCCCAGCCTAGAAATCCATCCTCTACACACCTACCCGTACCAACCATCACACCTTGGGGATTTCTACAATCAACCCTCCAACCGCTACACACCATATCGACGGTTGTCTTGCTGTCTTAAAGACCGACCGATCATCAGGTGACCTATGTGGCAAAGCCACCGATCGCCATGCGACCTTAATAATACATCGTAGTATTTCGACAAATGAGCTACTCATCATAAAGACCGATCACTATGTGACCTATGTGGCAAAGCCACCGATCGCTATGCGACCTTCTTCCCCTTCATCATATCAATCCCATCCCATGCATACATACATGCAGAATCAAAACAATATACTACCTAAAAGTTCACGATCTATCACATACATCGATACACATAGAGAAGTTTCTATGATTACGCACTGCATCCCTTGCCTACCCTTTTTGGGTAATCTGACTGTCTATACAACCTTTTAGGCTTTTAGCCCATAGCATATATTTAGTACAGATTACTATACAACCTTTTTCTGGCTTTTAGCCCATAACATATATTTAGTATAGATTACTATACAGCCTTTTTTCCGGCTTTTAGCCCATAACATATATTTAGTACAGATTACTAGTGTGTTAGAGATCTACACACCTAATTACCGTTAGAACGACACTCTCTATGTCGACACTATCAGAAGTCGATACAACTGCTACTTGCCTAAGGTGTTGTTCGAAGCTAGGTCCATAACACGGTGGCCAATCTCGAATCACGACACCGCACGTTTCTTAAACTTAGGGATTGGGTTTACAGACCCAATCCTCTCCTTTGCCTGATCCATATTCGATTCCATCAAAAGTCCTTGTCAGAACTACTATAACGAAATAGGGTTGTTAAACCACAACATATGGTTAAGATCTCAAATGTGATAGCAAATCTAACGGAAATCTAAAGAGAACCCCCTTACCTTAAAATCCTAAAATTAGAGACTAGCGATTTCCGGCTTTTAGATCTAGACGATCAGGTTTCCTTCAAATCCCGGAATGCCGCCCAAAACGTAAAAGAGAGGAAATATTAGCTTCATTCGACAGCCTTAACAACCAAGTGGCCATTCGGCCTTGTCTCTTAAAAACCAAAAGAGAGATTGAAGAGATAGGAAAATCGGCACTCACCTTAACGCAGAGAATTCGACTACCCCTTAGAGATTCCGGCTTTTTGAGAAGATCGGAAGAGAAGATGATTCGAAGAAATCTATAGAGATTCGGCTTTTAGAAGAAAGAAGAGAAAAGAATAATGGAGTTTTCGGCTTTCGACTTTTTAGAAGAAAGAAGAGAAGAGAATAATGTAGTTTTCGGCTTTTAGAAGAAAGAAAAGAAAGAAAAGGTGGAAACCCTAAATGCCGAAAAATAAAGAAGAGAACCCTCCCTATTTATAGAAATTTCGGCACTCACCTATGAAAAACCGAAAGTGCCCTTCCCGATAACTAAAAATTAATCAAATAAAAGGGAAAATTCGGCACCCCCTTTGCCATAAAGAAACCGATTTCTTCACTTCTCTAGGTGATGGAATTTCGGCCAACTCCTAGCCTTGTAGATAGCTCCTATCTTTTCTCCTCTCTTTTTTCCTTCCATATTATCAACTATATTATCTACATTATCCCATTCACATAAATCCTCCTATTTTTGAGCCTTGTTGCCGTCCACTCTACCTAACCCTAATGTTGAAATTTAGCTAACTTAAATTAAAAGAGTTGGGCTCCATGTAACTTAAATTTGGGCCCCTTACTCCCTTGTGTGGCGTCACCTCCTTGCTCCCTAAGTGGCGCCACTGACCACTGGGCCACAAGCCCATTTTGATATTTTAAACTCAGATACCATCTTTTAAACCCTATAGTGCCTAAACAAAAATTTAACTAAGGCTTCAGCCCAATCCTGAGCCCAATTTGGACCCCTAATGCTCAAATTAACTCATTACACATATTCACCCATTAAATGCATAGGCCCAAAAATTTAGGATGTTACAGTTCTACCCCCTTAAAGAAATTTCGTCCTCGAAATTTCCAACTAACTAGTAATCATACTACCTAAGTCTCACCACTATGCTTTCGCCGCGCACTCTAATTCTAAAGCCAAAATAAACACTTAGTATACTATGGTAGGGTACGCACCATCATTCGCATCTGGAGCGTCTCCGTCCCCTACCACGGCCACGCGGCGGTCGTCCTCGACCCCTTGTACTCATCCCTTCGATCGACGTTTATTTGATTAAGAATTTTATGAATTAATAAGTTTCTTCCACTGATTAACCATGAACAATCTTATGGAAAGTAGTTTTAAGAGTGGTTCTTTCAATTCGAACCTATCTACGATTTAGCCTCAAGTTTATCTCCTAATTCTAGAAACCACATACATCAACCCGCATACATTAATCACACAAGTAGCATCCATGCACACACATTCATCGCATAAGGTTTTTTTTCCGTCATTCCTCTACCTGTGGTATTTACGTAGTTTTGCCTACAGGTATTTTTCCAAAATAAAGTGTCTTGGTGATTTTCTCAAAATAGGGTATCTTGGTATTGTTGTTGTTTTCGTTTTCTTTTTAGCAGGGGGTATTCTGAAAAATTTAATTTTTCAAACCGGGTCACATTTGTAAATCTAGGGGTTTTGGGTAAATTTGCAAAACATGGGTATTTTATAAAATCACGGTTGTTTGGAAATTTTCACAAATCAAGTGTATTTTGGAAATTTTACAAAACTTGGGGGTATTTTGGTTGCGAAATAGGGTGGCTGGTCCCTTTCGGTTTTAATTATAGATTTTGGCCCGTCAACAAATCCTCGTGGCTAAGGTGAATAGTCCTGCGCGCACTGTAGGATTCCAGTGAAGAGGAGGTGAGTCACTAGGGGCTGCTTAAGTACCAAGCTCTCTCTGAATCCAATCCTAGACATGCGTATGCCTGTTGCCACACCCTAACCCATCGACTCGTTCACGGGTTTGTTTGGTTGGATTAAATCTTATGAATTTAGAGAGTTATTTAAACTAAGCCTAAAGTCCATCAATGTCTAATATACTAGCCTACGTCCATCAAGCCCATCAAGCCCAACATACATATCACATCCAAAAGTTCAGAATACTTACCTACGTGGATCGGGTGCCAGTAGACTCGAAGGCCATATCTTCATCCAAAACATTTTTCTCAAATTCACATCATTGTCAAATCACCTACTAGACCCATTTCACAGCCCGAGTTTTGAACTGGGCTCTGATACCAAAATGTAACACCCCAAACCCGGCCCATAAGTTTCAACCAGATTTGGTATGCTACGGGTTGTACGTTGAAAACTTTTGCTAAGTTGGTTTTAGTAAATCATAAGTTATTAGGCAAAATTCGAATAAACAAGTGAATATTATTATTATTTTGAATAATAAAACCTTTGACAAAGTTCCATAAGTTGCAAATATTAAAAACTAAGTAGTGAGTATAAACTATGGGGCCTTATTACATAAATGTTTCCAAAATTAAAAACTTAAGGAAAAACCAAAATAATCTATAGGAATAAAAACTTGATGGCCCTCGAGTCCGCCTTTGCTCCCATGTCCACGATCTCTTCGCTCATCCGCAAAGTTAGGGAAAAATAATAGGGTGAGTCACCAAGACTCGATGTGTGTAAATCCGAAAACACATCAAAGGCTTGGCCCACAAACACATTATGGCCTTGGCCCGTATACAAGGGTAACTATATATGCATCATGGCCCATCCCACCCTAGAAATCCATCCTCTACACACCAACCCGTACCAACCATCACACCTTGGGGATTTCTACAATCAACCCTCCAACCGCTACACACCATATCGATAGTGTGTCTTTTTGTCTTAAAGACCGATCATCGTGTGACCTATGTGGCAAATCCACCGATCGCCATGCGACCTTAATAATACATCGTAGTATTTCGATAGTTGAGTCGCTCATCATAAAGACCGATCACTATGTGACCTATGTGGCAAAGCCACCGATTGCTATGCGACCTTCTTCCCCTTCATCATATCAATCACATCGCATGCATACATACATGCAGAATCAAAACAATATACTACCTAAAAGTTCACGATCTATCACATACATCGATACACATAGAGAAGTTTCTATGATTACGTACACAGCATCCCTTGCCTACCCTTTTTGGGTAATCCGACTGTCTATCTGACCTTTTTACGGCTTTTAGCCCATAGCATATATTTAGTACAGATTACTATACAAACCTTTTTCCAGACTTTTAGCCCATAACATATATTTAGTACTGATTACTATACACCCTTTTCCCGCTTTTAGCCCATAACATATATTTAGTACAGATTACTAGTGTGTTAGAGATCTACACACTGATTACCAATTAGAACAACACTCTCTATGTCGACACTATCAGAAGTCGATACAACTGCTACTTGCCTAAGGTGTTGTTCAGAAGCCGGTCCACAACCTTGTGGTCAATCTCGAACCGCTGACACCGCACGTTTCTTAAACTTAGGGATTGGGTTTACAGACCCAATCCTCTCCTTTGCCTGATCCATATTCGATTCCATCAAAAGTACTTGTCAGAACTACTATAACGAAATAGGGTTATTAAACCATAACATATGGTTAAGATTTCAAATGTGATAGCAAATCTAACAGAAATCTAAAGAGAACCCCCTTACCTTAAAATCTCAAAATTAGAGACTAGCGATTTCTGGCTTTTAGATCTAGACGATCAGGTTTCCTTCAAATCCCGAAATGCCGCCCAAAATGCAAAAGAGAGGAAATATTAGCTTTATTCGGCAGCCTTAACAACCAAGTGGCCATTCGGCCTTGTATCTTAAAAACCGAAAGAGAGATTGAAGAGATAGGAAAATCGGCACTCACCTTAACGCGGAGAATTCGACTACCCCTTAGAGATTCCGGCTTTTTGAGAAGATCAGAAGAGAAGATGATTCGAAGAAATCTATAGAGATTCGGCTTTTAGAAGAAAGAAGAGAAAAGAATAATGGAGTTTTCAGCTTTCGGCTTTTTAGAAGAAAGAAGAGAAGAGAATAATGGAGTTTTCGGCTTTTAGAAGAAAGAAGAGAATAATGGAGTTTTCGGCTTTTAGAAGAAAGAAGAGAAAGGAATAATGGAGTTTTCGGCTTTCGGCTTTTAGAAGAAAGAAGAGAATAATGGAGTTTTCAGCTTTTAGAAGAAAGAAGAGAATAATGGAGTTTTCGGGTTTTAGGAGAAAGAAGAGAAAAGAATAATGGGGTTTTCGGCTTTTAGAAGAAAGAAGAGAAAGAAAAGGTGGAAACCCTAAATGCCGAAAAATAAAGAAGAGAACCCTCCCTATTTATAGAAATTTCGGCACTCACCTATGAAAAACCGAAAGTGCCCTTCCTGATAACTAAAAATTAATCAAATAAAAAGGGAAAATTCGGATCCCCCTTTTCCATAAAGAAACTGATTTCTTCACTTCTCTAGGTGATGGAATTTTGGCCAAATCCTAGCCTTGTAGATAGCTCCTATCTTTTCTCCTTTTTTTTCCTTCCATATTATCAACTATATTATCTACATTATCCCATTCACATAAATCCTTCTATTTTTGAGCCTTGTTGCCGTCCACTCTACCTAACCCTATTGCCGAAATTTAGCTAACTTAAATTAAAAGAGTTGGGCTCCATATAACTTAAATTTGGGCCCCTTACTCCCTTGTGTGGCGTCACCTCCTTGCTCCCTAAGTGGTGCCACTGACCACTGGGCCACAAGCCCATTTTGATATTTTAAACTCAGATACCACCTTTTAAACCCTATAGTGCCCAAACAAAAATTTAACTAAGGCTTTAGCCCAATCCTGAGCCCAATTTGGACCCCTAATGCTCAAATTAACTCATTACACATATTCACCCATTAAATGCATAGGCCCAAAAATTTAGGATGTTACATGAGTACTCACCATATTAATATGTTATTTGTGAGAAATGAGGCTCTGGGTGGACTGATTTGGAGTAGATAAGGGAGTGTTGAGCTTTTGTCTCCACTCAATGGGATAGATTTGAGGCGATATAAGTGAGCGTATGGCCTCGTCCCGCTCAATTCGGGACTGATTCTGGTTGGGAGTAAGGAGATCCGTTTATCCAATGTATGATCACCCGATTAAGACATGATTATATATGCCAATATAAATGTATGAAATATTATATGCTAAATTGATGATTATATGGCATGATTAATTATGATTTTTGATACATGGTTGAGCATATGACATTGAACTATTATGGATTGATATTATGACTGAAAATTTGTATTTGATTGGTTTCGATTTAAGCATGATTTGGGTGCTAATTTACTCATTGTTTTATTAACATTCACTAAGCTTTTTAAGCTCACACCCTCGCATTCATGTAGTTAACCGACAGGATTAAGGAGCTGAGGAGTCGAGCAAGAGAGTTCCAAGAGCTTAAGGCTCAGTAGAGATTTGATTACATGTTTTAGAGATGTTAATTGAGCATTGTGGAACTTCCAGGACTTACTTTAATTTTGGTTGTAATTGGACTTGGACATTGGACATTTTTTATTTTGGATGGTTTTATAATATTATATATGCATGTTTGAGTTTGATTATTGAATAATTTATGGTGTATTGTTGCTTGATAACATGATGATTGATAACATGGTGATTGATAACACAGTGTGTGAGGCATGATGTTTACACTAACCATTGTTTAAATGAAACTTCCATGGAGTGATTTACACTAACCATTGTTTAAATGAAGCTTCCATGGAGTGGTTTAATAGTGACTAAGGTACGCCACTTGTTTGAATTAATCGGTGGGTGATATGCATGAAATTGAATGTTTAATTCTATCTAATTGAGACTTAATTGGTGTTTATAAATTCAATTGAATGTGTATGAATATGTATGATATTTAATTGTAGTTGAATCAGGTTTAATTGGCCATTAAAATACTCAAAATCGAGTTTAAAATCAAATTTTTCGCACAAAAAAAAAAACTACAGTGGACTGTTGGGGGTTTGAATTCTGGTCTTTTTAAATTTGTTCTCTAGTCCGTTTATGATAAAACGAAATAGTAACATATTTTAATCCCACATTTAGTATGCTTTTGGATGATTTATCCCTTGATTTATGTAAAAAGGTGCTCTTAATCCTTTCCTTTCATGTCTTAGACCCAGGAAAGCACCCAAGGATAAAAAGAACGAGAAACGGGCTCAAAACAGACCAAAATGGGCCAAAGAAGAAATTGGCACGGCCTGAACCTTAGCCCACACGACCGTGCCTCACTGATCATCTAGAACACAGTCTTCCCTCGATTCACACGGCCGTGTCTCATTAAAAAAGTCCGAGCACGGCCTGGCCACGATCTACACGGGCGTGTGCCATTGCCGTGTCCCTGTCACTGAAAAGAGCAATTTCACTCAGATTTGGATACTTAGGGAGAAAGAAATGTATTTAAAGAGCCTATATAAACCCCCTAAGGGTCAGCTAAAAAGGAGGCGGTTAGCTAGGCCAAGGAGCCAAGCCGGAAATGTCAGATTTGTGGGAATCACTCGAAGATAGCCAGTTGATCCATCTCAAGAAGCCGGGATTCTACTCAAGACGGTGGATCTCTCCTTCAATTCCTTCAGGGAGTTTTAGGGATTTCTTATGTTTTGTTTTATATTTTCTCTTGAGATGTTTTCTTATTTAGTTATGAACTAAACCCCTCAGATACCTGAAGGGGATGAAACCTATGATAAATCTTGTTATTATTTTCTAAATTATATGATAAATACTTAGTTTGTTCTTAATTATGTGAGCTTTATCCAAATCTAATGTGCTTAGGTGGAGGAGGAATAGACCCTGCCTAAGAGTAGATCTAGCATAATTAAGCGGAGTTGATCGCACGCCTAGAGATAGGGTGACGAGATTTTATCGGATTAGGGTGAAACCTAATATGGGAGTCCATAGATCGATTTACTGCTATTCTAGGGGGTTATTATAAGAGAATGAGAGTTCCACTAATTAACCTAGGGTTAGACGTTATTCGCCTCGAGAGAGGGTTTAATATACGTTAGGGAGTCTTACAGATCAAACTAAGTAAATAAAATCATATGGTTCAGTGATAGATAACAAGTGAAGTCTAGGTGGATTCTTCCTGAGGGTATCGTCTAAATCAACTGAGTTTTTCTGAAAGTTATCTCCCCAATTTTAGTCTTTTTTTTCGTCTTTGTGTCCTTAGCTTAGTAGTTCGTTAATTTTAGATTAAAAGCAACTTCACATATTTTAGGTTAAATAATAAAAAGAAAGTTAGTATTAGTACTTTTAATTCCTTTGGGTTCGATAATCCGGTCTTGCCTAAACTATACTACTATTCGATAGGTACACTTGCCTTTAATCGTTGTCAGAGTTAGTTTCCAGGTTCGATCGTTCTTTTTATAAATTTTAAAGCTCTGATTCACAGCGATCAAGTTTTTGGCGCCGTTGCTGGGGAACTAAAATATTAAGAAAGCTTTATTTTTATTACTTTAGCCATTATATTTTTATTTTCCGCAATTTATTTTTATTTTTAGTTTTAATTATAATTTTGCTAAATTTTTCTTTCTTTTCCTAGCAGGTACCTCTAGTTTATGACTAGAAGGAACCCGAGAGGACCTTTAGAATACGACAGTGATATTGAAGCTACCGCTCGGAGAAATCGTAGAGAAATTAGGCGAGCCCTAAAATACAAAGAAGAAGAGCGAGAAGACAGATCCAATCCTACTGAAGGGATGGACGAAAATAATCTTCCACCACAAGATGTGGCGAAAAATAATGCTCAAGCGTACTATGTATGATTATGCTAAACCGCATTGAACAGAGCCGAATCTAGTATTGTTACGCTTTGCTATAGTCGCTAATAATTTTGAATTAAAGCCTAACACTATACAAATGATTCAACAGTTTGTTCAATTTGATGGTTTACAGGACGAAGATCCAAATACTCATATAGCCAACTTTTTAGAGTTACGTGATACCTTTAAAATAAATGGTGTTTCGATGATGCCATACGTCTTTGGTTATTTCCCTTTTCATTAAGAATATAAAGCCAAATAAGGGTTAAACTTCGTTACCACGAGGGTCAATCACTACATGGGATCAAATGACCAAAAATTCTTATTAAAATATTTCCCACCGCCAAAACGGCCAAATTACGCAATGATATATCTTCTTTTGTGCGGATGGATTTAGAGACATTATACGATGCATGGGAGAGATATAAGGATCTCTTGAGAAGGTGTCCGCACCATGGTTTACCCTTGTGGCTCCAAGTCCAAACCTTCTATAACGGTGTAAACCCCTCAACGAGGCAACTAATCGACTCAGGCGCCGATGGAACTCTGAATAATAAAACTCCTGAAGTAGCCTACGAATTTATAGAAGAGATGTCATTGAACAACTATCGCGGCAAGTTACAAGAATAAGGCCAACAAAAGCAAATGAGTTTACAACCTTGACGCAATAACCATGCTATCAAATCGTAGAGTTGATGAATAAAAAGCTTGATAGTTTGTGTTCTTCGCAGGTACATCCAGTCATGTAGTGCGACGCAAGTGGAACTGTGGCAAATCCTGAGTACCCACCCTACCAACCGAGCACAGAGAGCAAACAAATGAACTATATAGGTAATAATTTGGATCAAATAATAACCCTTATAGTAACACTTATAATCCAGTTGGAGGAACCACCCAATTTTTTTGTGGGAGGACAAGGAAATCAAGGAAATCAAAGACAACGGCCTCCTCAAAATTTCCAAAATCACCCTTATCCACAAGAGAAGAAGCCAACCTCAAGAGATATTAGCAAAATTCATGGCGACATCAAGCCCATTGCCAAAAAAACGAGACAACACTTATTGACCAACAAGCATCGATTAAAGCAATCGAGAATCAAGTAGGGAAGTCACTAAGTCGGTGGGGACGACTTGCCAAACTAATGTCCGAACGATGACAAAGGGCGTCTACCAAGCAACACCGAGATTAATCCAAAGGAGCAAATCCAAGCCATAACGACTCAAGAAAGTGAAGGAGTAGACGAACCCACCCAATACAAGGAAACGAGGTAGAAAAAGGTAAAGGCTGAGGTAACACAAGAAAAGCAAAAAGCGGTAATCAAGGAGTACCAACCTCGCATACCATATCCCGCGTTAACGAGAGACGACACACAGAGGAATGGTTCGGTAAGTTTCTTAAACTTTTAAAGAAATTACATATTAACTTATCGCTACTTGAAGCCCTTTCACAATGCCGTTCGAGGAAATTTTTAAAGCATCTCTTGATGAACAAACGCAAATTAGACGAGGATCCACATGTGGAATTAAACGCAGATATGCTCAAAGAATGTTACAAAATAGACTACCACAAAAGCTAAAAGATCCGGGGAGTTTTACAATTCCATGTTTAATTGGTAGACTAACTATTGATAATGCGTTAGCCGATTTAGGGGCAAGCATAAATTTCATGCCTTACAAATTGTTTAAACAATTAGGTCTATGGAAACCCAAACAAACTAGGATGAGCATTCAATTAGGTGATAAAACTGTTAGAATTCCTAGGGGTATTATCGAAGATGTTCTTGTAAAAATTGATGATTCGTTTTCCCAATAGATTTTGTTGTCTTAGACATGGATGAGGATAATTCGATCCCCTAATTTTAGGAAGACCCTTTTTAGCAGCTGCGGGACTAGTTGATGTTGATGCAGAGAACTCATACTTTGTGTAGGTAATGAGACAGTCACCATCAAGGCTCTCGACTCGGCTAGAACATCGAATAATCAAGGTGAGAACGTAAATTCTCACGATAACCATTCTGTTAACCCTATTTTCGTGGAAGCACCACCAAAGAATACAAATCGAACCCGATCCTAAACCCCAAGCCAACAAGGAAGTAGTTCATGAAGATCGAGGGATTCAGTTCGATGATCTAGACAGTGGAAGACACACTTCAAGGAAAAATTAGGGTTACACGATGAAGAACCTAACCACACAAGGTAAAACCGAAAAGAGCCTCCGTAAGAGCTCATAGGAACAACAAATCACTTAAAAATAGGAGATCAAATCTCATTAGATAAAGCGGATCCTCGAATATCTCCTCCAGGACCCTAACACAAACAAAGAAATACCTTTTAGGGTAACCAGTGTTTTCCCATACGAAACAGTCGAGGTAAGCAACCCTATTTTTGGAAATTTTACTGTGAACGCATCTCGACTTAAATTTTTTTCACGAGGACACAAATGATAGCCTGAGGAAGGACTTCCAACTCCTCAAACCACCCTGACAATGCAAACGAGAGGAGAGTCTAGCTTAAGACTATAAACGAGCGCTTCTCGGGAGGCAACCCGAGCACTAACCCCATTAACTTTTAATTTTTTTCTTACTCTATCTTTTCCTTTCTTTATAATATCTAGCTTTAAAATAACAAGGGGTACAGAATTCCAGGCCACACGGCCCTGCACATGGCCGTGGCCGTGGCCGTGTGTACCTCAAGAATCTTGGTACTAACATGGCAGAACGGTGCAAGTCAGAGCAACTAAATTTCGAACTCACAGACTCAACCACTCCCCCACGGGCACCGACAAAGTGGCACGCGCGCGTGCCCCATAACCGTGAAGCTACCGACTTGCCAACCACGGCTGAACACGCCCATCACCTTAAACCCGTGCCAACATACCGACTTGTCAAACACAAAGCTGAACACGGCGTGGGGTAACCAACACGCCCTAGACACGGCCGTGCGAGGCGGCCGTATGAATCGACACACCCTCAACCCACGGGCGTGGGAAACTGCCAGACTTGAAATTTTATTTAAACACCATGCCCCTCTCCTTTCTCTTCTCAACCCACTCTCCTTCTTTCTTCTCTCTTTCTTTCTTTCTTTCCTCCCTCTTTCCTTTTCCCTTTTCCTAATAAATCCTTAGACTCTTGAGCTACAACAACATCATATGCATGGCAAAGAAGCGTAAAAGGCCAATCACAGTCTCCTCAAGGGAAACTGATTCACATGAGTTCATGCCGGCAGCTTCATCCAAACGACAGGCCAAGGATATTTGAGGCTATCTAGTTTTTATTTCATTTTTCTCTTTTGCTTCAACTTCCTTCTCTTTAACAATCTTATGCTTAATTTAGTTTATTTTATCTTAATTTCTTAATTTTAGGTTCTAAAGGCTGCTAGGGAATCACGCCACGACCACCACCATATCCTCAGCCTTAGAAATCATATCAAACAATAAGGACTCTGCAGTCCATCCATCTTTTCTTTTAATTTTAGTTTCATCTTTATTTTTCTCCACTTTAGCTTGCTTTTCCTTAAGTATTTAATTAGTATAGTTTTAATTATTATTAGTATATCCTGTCTAATCCTGCATGAGCTTCCCAATTTCTTCATCTAGCGCAGGATCGTCACCCAGACCGGCCCCTCCAACGTATTTTCCACGTCCTCCAAGGATTCCATCCATAATTCAGGGAGTTTCACTTATCCCCATATCTTCTGATCTAAAAATTACATTTATATTATCTATCTTTGTACATTGAGGGCAATGTACATCTTAAGTGTGGGCGGTGAGCAACCTAAAAAGGTGCCTAATTTTTTTTCATTATTCTCAAATTTCTGAAATTAGGTACCAAACTTTTTGCATTGTTCTCAAAATCCTGAATTTAGTATTGTTTTTAAGTAAATTTCTCATATTACTAATTAGGATGAAATTTCAATGATTTATGATTTTTATTGATATGTTTTAGATTAAGTCATTGATAATTGTGCATTGATAATTAAATTTTAAGATACTAAAGAATCAAGCATGATAAGTCTATTTTTCAAAATTAAAATTTTCTAGGTTGTCGAACTAAATCTGAATATTATCTTGAAGTTAGAAATTTACGAGGTTGATGTCAAAAATACCCATAATTTTTGTGAGATTTTGAGCCTTATAGAGCATATATTCTTTTTCTTGCTCACTTTATTGATTATGAGTGTGTCAACATTGATTTGTTATTCTAGAACTTGCCTCGTTTATGCATATCGAGACCACACCTATGGTTTGATATACAGAGATGATTAAGGCATTTAGGTTTTAACCCACTAACTCCATTAAAAAGCCTACCTTCACAATTAACCCCTAGTGAACCCCTTTGATCCTAACAACCCTTTTTATTGACTCACCCACTAATATTAACCCAAAAACCCTTTGTATATTTGTATCACCATTCCTTGACTCCCTTTTTGTCGAGATTTGATTTTGAGCAATTGCCTAATTATGTTCTATATTGCAGTTGTTAAAGTTCTTTATTATTACTTAGTTTGTTCTTAAAAAAAACGAAGTATATTCATTATTAGTTTTTATTAGTTATGTGATTAAGTGAGCTTATACATTTGAATTCCAAATATTGAAGAAGAAGCTCGTATTATTAGTTTCAAAGTTTCAATTCATGTAATTATTTATCAGTTCATTTTTTCTAGTTAGGTAATTTGTCAATTCAGTCTCGATTCTAACCTTTTAATTCAGCCTTTATCCACACCTTAACCCTAGCCCCATTACAACCCTGTCAAAGACCTTTTGATTTGTGCATCATCTCATATTATAGTGGTGGAGATTTGATTTTCAGGCAAGCCTATGGGATTAACTTTTCATGTTCGACTTTTGAGTGCCTAAATTTTGAACCTTAAACACTTTGAGTGATTTGAGTGGATCTTTTGTGAGGATATCAATCCTTGTCGATTTTGAATTAAAGGTAATTATTTAGATAAGGGGAGACACATATATTTTCGAGCTACAAAATCTATGACTTAGACTGTTTGAATTTTTAGAACTCTTTAAGTTGAATTATCCATGTGTAAATTATCTATGAATTATGATAAAACATTGTTGATAGGAATCATGAATTGTAGAAAGTTCGTATTAATTGTAAGTTGAGAATTTTGCTTGAGGACAAGCAAAAGCTTAAGTGTGGGGGTATTTGATAAACCGAAATAGTAACATATTTTAATCCCACATTTAGTATGCTTTTGGATGATTTATCCCTTCATTTATGTAAAAAGGTGCTCTTAATCCTTTCTTTTCATGTCTTAGACCCACGAAAGCACCCAAGGATAAAAAGAACGAGAAACGGGCTCAAAATAGACCAAAATGGGCCAAAGAAGAAATCGACACGGCCTGAACCTTAGCCCACACGGCCGTGCCTCACTGATCATCTAGAACACGGTCTTTCCTCGATTCACATGGCCGTGTCTCATTAAAGAAGTCCGAGCACGGCCTGGCCACAATCTATACGGGCGTGTGCCATGGCCGTGTCCCTATCGCTGAAAAGAGCAATTTCACTCGAATTTGGATACTTAGGGAGAAAGAAACGTATTTCAAGAGCCTATATAAACCCCCCAAGGGTCAGCTAAAAAGGAGGCGGTTAGCTAGGCCAAGGAGCCAAGCCGGAAAGGTCAGATTTGTGGGAATCACTCGAAGATAGCCAGTTGATCCATCTCAAGAAGCCGGGATTCTACTCAAGACGGCGGATCTCTCCTTCAATTCCTTTAGGAAGTTTTAGGGATTTCTTATGTTTTATTTTATCTTTTCTCTTGAGATGTTTTCTTATTTAGTTATGAACTAAACCCCTCAGATACCTGAAAGGGATGAAACCTATGATGAATCTTGTTATTATTTTCTAAATTATATGATAAATACTTAGTTTGTTCTTAATTATGTGAGCTTTATCCAAATCTAATGTGCTTAGGTGGAGGAGGAATAGACCCTGCCTAAGAGTAGATCTAGCATAATTAAGCGGAGTTGATCGCACGCCTAGAGATAGGGTGACGAGATTTTGCTTGGATTAGGGTGAAACCTAATATGGGAGTCCATAGATCGATTTCTTCGCTATTCTAGGGGTTATTATAAGAGAACGAGAGTTCCACTAATTAACCTAGGGTTAGACGTTATTCGCCTCGAGAGGGTTTAATATAATTAGGGAGTCTTACTGATCAAACTAAGTAAATAAAATCATATGGTTCAGTTGATAGATAACAAGTGAAGTCTATGTGGATTCTTCCTGAGGGTATCGTCTAAATCAACTGAGTTTTTCTGAAAGTTATCTCCCCAATTTTAGTCTTTTTTTTCGTCTTTGTGTCCTTAGCTTAGTAGTTCGTTAATTTTAGATTAAAAGCAACTTCACATATTTTAGGTTAAATAATAAAAAGAAAGTTAGTATTAGTAATTTTAGTTCCTTTGGGTTCGATAATCTGGTCTTGCCTAAACTATACTACTGTTCGATAGGTACACTTTCCTTTAATCGTTGTCAGAGTTAGTTTCCAGGTTCGATCGTTCTTTTTATAAATTTTAAAGCTCTGATTCACAGCGATCAGTTTAAATTACAAATTAGTCATGTAACTTGATAAGTCTAATTAGAGCCTTAAATGATAAGTAAACTTGATAAAATTTTAGGATTAGACTTGTAATTGATCAAATTTGTTAGAAACACACTCAATTTAATATTCTAGTACTGATAGTTTGAAATAGTAATGATTTAGTCCTTAATGATAAAACTTGAATTCGACATAGAAAATAAACTTGGATTAAGCTGAAATTTTTATGGCTTACATAAATTGACTAAAAGAGGGTTGGTAAATGTATAGATCTAAATTCGGGTAAGTTTAATCGTAGGTGGTAAAATGAAAAAAAATGCTCTTAGGTTAAATTACTTATAAAAAGTTTAAAATTGGTTCACAAATTGCTTTCGTATTAATAAATAACTAGTAAATGGATAAGATTGAGGTGTTCTAAGGTTGGGGTGTGTCTTGGGAGCTTGTTAGCCGGAGAGTCACTTAGGTGGCTAATGTAACACTTCAAATTCGGGCCGATCTGTCCCAGTCAGGTTTGGGGTGTCACAACAATCGCATATTACAAAAGCATTCGTTCCATCTAGATGGTGGAACTATGTGAGATAGGCATGAAGCTATATCGAATAAAGTAGAACCATACCTAGGTCATTGGATTTAAATATTCCCTTCAACAAGAATGACTACCATACTTTCTTATAATCCATTGGGATACTGGATTTGTAACCACATTAAGAACTTGTTGAAGAAAATTCTAATTGATATTTGTCATCATGGCAGAGTATTCATCTTCTTCAAAATTAGGTAAGTTAAACAAATCATTAATGGACTTAGAAGTAAGGGGTACCTTCTTCTTACAAACAATAATTTCATTAGCATCTGCCGTGGTCAAGTAGGCATAGAGCTCTCGCACTAAATCCTCATTAGGCATTGGTCGTGCATCACAGAATTGATTCCAATTTAAAGCATTAATCGTCTTTCAAATCAACAAAGGCATGACCATCTTATCATTGTTCTCCAAATTGAAACATTTTTTTGGCATCATAAGTTGATTCTTGAAGATAGAATCAAATCTTTCCCTTGTTTCCTTATCTTGAATCACAGCCGGATTTTTGGCAGAAGTCTTTAAGGATCTAGTTCTTTTACGAGACATGGTATTTTTCCTAAAAAATAGGCAGAATTTCAGCAGAGGGAGAAAGAAATCGGAAAGGTGTTGTGGAAAAAGAATTTGCGATAGTGATAGGCTTGAAGTTGCGATAGGGTTGCTCTGGCAAAAGACTCGTGGTGGTAGAAAGAAGGACTTGCGGCAAAGAAAGAAAATTGAGGAGAGGCTTTTGGGACTTGAAGCCGACGGCTAAGAGAAGAAAATTAAGGTGAAATGTAACATCCCGATTTAGGGCCTAGTCAGAATAGTGGTGCGAGACCACAAATTTGAGGTATATGTATGAGTTTTGAGGTTTATGCTATGTTTACATGTTAGTGTGAAAGTTTCATGAAGCAATTTTTGTAAAATTGTGGTTGAATGGTCCAAAAGGACTAAATTGCAAAAGTTGCAAAATGTGAGATTCTAGAAGCTATTTGTATGAAATAGCTTTGGATTATCAATTAGAGGTCCTTAAATAGTAATTTTCCCAAATTCTAATTTTTGGACAAAAATGGGCATGAGTGGATGATATTGGAAAGTTTAGTGAGAAGGGGCATTTTGGTCATTTAACAATTAAATGATTAAAAAGGGGAAAAGATGACAAAATTTCATTCATCTTCTTCTCCAAGCTGCCAAAAATTTCAAGAAGCCATTGTTAGGGCTCTTCAATTTTTCAAGCTTGCTAGTAAGTGCATCCAAGCCCCGTTTTTTATATTCTTCGTATTTTTTAAGTCCTAATAACATGAATAAGCTATTTTTAGCTATATGTTGAGCTAGGATTGATGTTCAAAAATGTACCCATGTATGACATGCATGTATTTTGATGTTTTATGGAAGAATATGAAAGCTTGATGTAGTAGAAACATCTTTTGCTAAGTGAATTCCAAGAAAAATGCATGTAGGGACTAGTTTATGAAAGTCTTGAGATTGGTCATACATGAGTGATTTAGTGAGAATTGATGATTTCTTTAGTTGAGTAAATGATTCGGCTAAGCATGAAAGGCTAGAAAGTTGAATGAAAATCACTTTACGAGCCTTGGGGCAAAAGTGTAAATATGAGAAAGTTTAGGGGAAAAAATGGTAATTTTGCTAAAGTATAAGATAAGGGTCAATTTAGTCAATGTGTGTATTGAACGGGTTGATTTATCATTTTAGATCAAGAAAGACGAAGCCTGGATCATAACCTAGGCAAGGGCAAGGTCGTGGACTAAATTGCACACTTCCATACTTTTGAGTACCGAGGTAAGTTTACGTATAAACGATGCATTTATGCGTATACATTGTTAATGCTAGCTAGTGTGTAGCATGATTGAGAACCTATTCGATTCTAGTGGAATGAATGAGATAGTAGTTGTGAATGCATGAATGTATTACAAAGTAGACATGTGAATGTGTAGTGATAATGCTTGATGGTGGGCTAAGTGCGATACCACCTTGATACTTAACAATGATGGGCTGTGTGCGATACTATTGTTAAGCATATTATTTAGTGAGCTATGTGCGGAATCACTATAATTATCCTTTTCGGTAGGCTATGTGCGATACTACCTTATGATCTGATTGTGGTGGGCTAAGTGCGAAACCACCAAGTAATTTAGTTGTGTGGATGTATTATTGAGAATTAATGATGTGTTGTATTTTGAGTAAATGTGATATTGAGTGCAGGGGTGCATGTCAATGATTATGAGTATGTGACTCATGATGTGTTGGAGATGTGGTAAGGGATAGAAAGAGTAAGCATAGTAGTGGATGTGAATTACATATGTTAGTATAATGCTAATTGTTATTTAGCTTATACTAGAATGGTTAAATTGTTTATGTGTAAACTTACTAAGCTCAAAGCTTACTCCTTTCTTTTCCTTGTCTTATATAGAAAAGGATTGAATTGTGATACGCGGATTAACCTAAGATCGCCCACACTATCAAAGACACTCCTAAGTACATTAGACTTGATGTTTTGTATATGGCATGTATAAAGGCTAGACAAGTTAGTGTATTTTGTTGTATTGGCTAAGATGTGTTGGCCATTAGATGGATAAACTATTTTTGTATAATGCCATGGTTGTTGGCTACCTTATTATATGAAAATATGTAGTTATCCATGTAAGATTATGTTACAATATGAGTTGACTGTGGATGAGTTGAATGTATACATGTTGTATGAGTTAGAAGGGTGAGAAGAGCTTAGCAAATAGCTTTGTTCTTGTCCATGTGGATAGACACACGGGCATGTGTCTAGGCCATGCGTGACACACGACCAGCCCACGGGCGTGTGACTTGGCTGTGTCACTTTGGGATATTCGAGTGTTATAGGCCACGGGCTAGCCACACGGGCGTGTGTCTAGGCTTTAGGCCGTGTAAAGTAGTCAGTGATCACCACGGATGGAGAGCACGGGCGTGTGCCCTAGCCGTGGGACTGTGGCAGAATGCTTGAGTTTTGTGCACGGTTTGTGGACATGGGCGTGTGTGACTACACACGGGCGTGTATCATCTTACATGAGCGTGTGGTCCCTGTATAGATGGAAAAATTTTAAGATAGTAAAAGTTTTCGATATGGTCTCGGTAACCCTCGTGTAAATGAGTAAGGTCTCGTAAGTTGAGAATGAAGTCGTTATGGAGACTAAGAGAGAGTAGTCACGTTGAGCCTAAGTGGCGATCAAGTGGTTTTATTTTAGTAATGCCTCGGGCCCGGTTCCGGCGTAGAATACGGGTAAGGGGTGTTACATGAAAGGTAACTTGTAACACCCCTTACCCGGGTTCTACGCCAGAACCAGGCCCGAGGCGTTACCATAATAAAACCTCAAGATCGCCACTTAGGCTCATTGTGACTACTCTCTTAAGTCACCTCAACAACCTCATTCTCGACTTACGAGGCCTCACTCATACTCATGAGGGCTCTCGAGACCATATCGAAACTTCTACGATTTTTAAAACTTTTCCATCTATACAGGGCTCACACGTCCGTGTAAGATTTGGCACACCCGTGGAGGTCACACACGCCCATGGTCACTACCCTTGCATGAAAACTCAAGCATTCTGCCAATGCCCCACGGTTAGGGCACATGCCCGTGGTCTCCACCCGTGGTGCACACTGACTACCTTAACACGGCCTAGAGTCTAGACACACGCCCGTGTGGCTAGCCCGTGGCCAACACTGATTAACACACACGTTCTAGGCACACGCCCGTGTGGCTAGTCCGTGGTCTATTCTGACTTAAAATACTAACATGCAGGGGACACACTGTAACACCCCTTACCCGGGTTCTACACCGAGAACCGAGCCCGAGGCGTTACCGAACTCAAACCACTTAATCGCCACTTAGGCTCAACGTCATTACTCACTATAACCTCATTCTCGACTTACGAGGCCTCACTCATACACACGAGGGCTCTCGAGACTAATCTAGAACTTTTACGATCCTTAAAATTTTTATCTTTTATACAGGTCTCACACGCCCGTGCAAGATTAGACAAGACCGTGAATGGACACACACGCCCATGTTCCCTAGCCGTACTAAAAACTCGAGCATTCTGCCAATTGCCCCACGGCCATAGCACGCCCGTGCTCCCCAACCATGGTGAACATTGACTTCCCTCACACGGCCTAGAGTCTAGACACACGCCCGTGTGGCTAGCCCGTGGCCAACACTGATGAATCCCACACGCCCTAGGCACACGCCCGTGTGACTAGTCCGTGGTCTATTCTGTTTTCAAATATTAACATGCAGGGGATGCACGACCACAACACACGCCCGTGGGCTGACCGTGTGTCACATATGGTCTAGACACACGCCCGTGTGTCTACCCACATGGTCAAGAACAAGACTAAGTGTCAAGTTCTTTTCACCCTTCTAACATACACAACATATACTCATCTAACACCATCATAATCAACTCAAATTGAAGTGCATTCTCACATAGAAAACTACATCTTTCTTTCATATAATGTAATAGCCAACAACCATGCATTATACAAAATATGCTATCCATCTAAAGGCCAACACATCTTAGCCATTTACAAAAAAATTTACTAACTTATCTAGCCCCTATACATGCCATATACAAAACATTAAGTTTCATGTACCAAAGTGTACTGATATGTGGGCTATCTTCTGATGATCCTCGTATCTCGATTCAACGCTTTTAATCTATAAGACAAGGGAAAAAGAAAGAGAGTAAGCTTTGAGCTTAGTAAGTTTACACATAAACAATTAAGCATCATAGTATAAGCCCAACCACAATTAGCATTATACCAACATATAATATACAACTATGCTTACTCTTTCTATCCCTTACCATATTACCAACACATCATGAGTCACATGCTCATAATTATTGAAATGCACCCCTGCATTCAATATCACATTTACACAATATACAACACGTCATTATTGCTCAATAATGCATCCACATAGCTAACTCACATAGCTAATCCACATAGCTAATCCACATATCTTATCCACACAAAATTATTACACACAGCTAATATACACAATTAATCCACACAGCCAATATCTCGGTGGTTTCGCACTTAGCACACCAGAATCAATTTATAAGGTGTTATCGCACTTAGCCTACCACAAAGGTAATCATCGTGATCACGCACATAGCCACTAAATGATATACCTAACGATAGCAATATGCATTTGGATGGTATCGCACTTAGCCCACAATCTAGCATTATCACAACACATGCACAAGTCTATTTACCCAATTATTCATCCATTCACATCTATATTACATTCATTCTACTTGAACCACATAGGTTCCCAATCATTCTCATTCATTCTCATTCATGCTACACCCTAGCTAGCATTTACAAATTGTAAGTATGAATGCATTGTTTATGCATAGACTTACCTCTATACTCAAAAGTATTGAAATGTGCAATTTAGTCCACCACCTTGCTTTTGCCTCGGTATCGATCCGGGCTTCGTCTTTCTTGATCTATAATGAATAAATCAGTTTATTCAATACACACATTGACTAAATTGACCCACATCTCATACTTTAGCAAAATTACTATTTTGCCCCTAAACTTTCTCGTATTTACACTTTAGTCCCGAAGGCTCGTAAAGTGATTTTTATTCAACTTTCTACTCTTTCATGCTTAGCCGAACCACTTACTCAACTAAAGCTTTCATCAAATCTCACTAAATCACCCATGTATGACCAAACTTAAGATTTTCACAACTAAGTCCCTCCATGCATTTTCATGGAAAATCACTTAGCAAAAGATGTTTCTACTACATCAAGCTTTCATATTCTTCCATAAAACATCAAAATACATGCATGTCATATATATGTACATTTTTGAACATCCATAATAGCTGACCAAATAGCTATAAATAGCTTACTCATGCTACTAGGACTTCAAAAATACGAAGAATATCAAAAACCAGGCTTAAGAGCACTTACTAGCAAGCTTGAAAAATTGAAGGAGCCCTAAAAATGGCTTCTCTAATTTTCAGCAGCTGTGGGAAGAAGATGAATGAATTTCTATCATCTTTTCACCTATTTTAATCACTTAATTGATAAATGACCAAAATGCCCTTTTTGATAAACTTCAAATTTTAACTCATCCATGCCCATTTTTGTCCAAAAATTAGAATTTGGGTAAATTTCTATTTAAGGACCTCAAATTAATAATCTAAAGCTATTTCACACAAATAGCTTCTAGAAACACACATTTTGCAACTTTTGCAATTTAGCCCTTTTGGACAATTCAACCACAATTTCACAAAATTGTTTCATGAAACTTTCACACTAGCATGCATACATAATATAAGCCTCAAAAACTCATTCATGACCCTCAGATTTGTGGTCTCGAACCACTATTCCGACTAGGCCCTAAACCGGGATGTTACAACTCTCCCCCCTTTAAAGATTTTCGTCCCCGAAAATCTTACCAGTAAAGAGGTTTGGATGTTGCTCTCTCATAGCTTCTTCCGTTTCCCACGTAGCCTCTTCCACACCATGTTTCTGCCATAACACTTTCACTAGTGCTATGCTCTTATTTCTCAACTGTTTCACTTTTCGAGCCAAGATCTTAACCGACTCCTCTTCATAAGACATATCTGGTCTTATCTCAATTTTTGTTGAAGGAATCACATGTGAAGGATCGGAGCGATACTGTCGCAACATCGACACATGGAACAGGTTATGAATCTTTTCTAACTCTACCGGCAAAGCCAACCGGTAAGCTACAGCCCAATGCATGCAGTAATCTCATACGGCCCTATGAACCTTGGACTCAATTTCCCTTTTCGTCCAAATCTCATAATCTTCTTCCACGGCGATACTTTCAAAAATGATTTGTCGCCTACCTCAAACTCAATTTCTTTTCTTTTCAAATCCGCATACGACTTCCATCAGTCCGAATCAGCTTTCAGACTATTACGGATTACTTTCACTTTCTCTTCGGTCTCTTTTACTAGATCGACCCCATGGATCCGCTTCTCACTAAGCTCGGTCCAATACAAAGGAGTCTGACACTTACGGCCATACAAAGCCTCATACGATGCCATCCGTATACTCGACTGATAACTATTGTTATAGGCGAATTCGACCAAAGGTAGATATCTCTCCCATCTACCTTCGAATTCTAGCACACAGCATCGAAGCATATCTTCAAGAACTTGAATCACTCTTTCAGACTGACCATCGGATTGCGGATGGAACGCAGTACTGAAATTCAATCTCGTACCCATGGCCTCTTGCAACTTCTTCCAAAATCTCGAAGTAAACCTCGGATCTCTATCCGATATAATGACACAGTACACCATGCAATCTCACTATCTCGCCACGTATAACTCAAATTAACTTATCCAAAGTGAATAATCAACACGTCTTCGGAATAAAGTGAGTGACTTCGTCAATCTATCCACAACAACCCACACAAGATCTCTCTTTCTGAGTCGTCGGTAACCCCGTTACAAAATCCATGGTAACCCGATCCCACTTCCATTCGGGAACCATCACCGGGTCAAGCAATCCCGAAGGCACATGATGCTCACTTTCACTTGTTGGCAAATCGGACACTTAGTCACAAACTCAAAATATCTCTTTTCATACCCGACCACCAATAAAACTTCCTCAAATCGTTGTACATTTTCGCATCGCCTGATGTGTTGACAAGCATCCACTCGTGGGCCTCATACAAAACCTTTCGAATCAACTCCTCATTTTTAGGAACACAAATTCATGTCACGATACATCGACAACCATTCAAATCCACTCGAAAATCGTAATCACTTTCGATCCGCACTTAGCTATCTTAGCTTGCATCTCATTGTCATTTCTCTGAGCCTCACATATTTGTTGAACAAATAGTGGCCTAGCTCTCAGCTCTGCCAAAATAGCACCATCATCAGACAATGCTAAACTCGCTCTCATAACTCTTAGAGCATACAGGGATTTCCTACTCAAGGCATCCGCAACCACATTCGCTTTTCCCGGGTGGTAATCAATGACTAACTCATAGTCTTTCAACAATTCAAGCCACCGTCTCTGTCTCAGATTCAGATCCTTCTGATCCATCAAATACTTTAAACTCTTGTGATCCGTAAAGATTCGACACTTTTCGCCATACAAATAATGTCGCCAAATCTTTGACGCAAACAAAATCGCAGCCAACTCCAAATCGTGAGTCGGATAATTCTTCTCGTGCTGTTTTAACTGCCTCGAGGCGTAAGTGACTACCTTACCCTCTTGAATCAACACACAACCGAGACCATTAAACGACGCATCACTATATACCAAGAACTCCTTCCCCGATTCTAGTTGAACCAAAATCGGTGCCTCAGTCAACATTATTTTCAGTCTCTCGAAGCTCTGTTGACATGTCTCAGTCCATTCAAACTTGACATCTTTATGCAATAGTTTCGTCATCGGGGTAGCAATCACAGAGAACCCCTTTACGAAACGTCTGTAATATCCCACTAATCCCAAGAAACTTCTGATTTCTGACACGTTCCTTGGCGGTTTCCAATCCATAACAGCTGATATCTTACTCGGGTCAACTCTGACACCATCACCTGACACCATGTGTCCTAGGAATCCGACCTCTCGGAGGCAAAACTCACTCTTGCTAAACTTAGCATACAACTGCTTATCTCTCAAAGTTTGCAAGACAATTCTCAAGTGCTCTTCATGATCGTTCTCATCCCGAGAATAGATCAATATGTCGTCAATAAACACAACCACAAACTTGTCCACATATGGTCTGAAAATACGGTTCATCAGATCCATAAAAATCGCAGGTGCATTCGTCAAACCAAACGGCATAACCAAAAACTCATAATGGCCATACCTTGTCCAAAACGCAGCTTTTCAACACATCTTGCTCTTTCACTGAAAGTGATAATAACTGAACCTCAAGTTTATCTTGGAGAACACTGTAGCTCCCTTGGTTGATCGAAAAGATCATCAATCCTTGGTAAAGGATACTTATTCTTAATCAATCACCTTGTTCAGTTGTCTATAGTCTATACACAACCTCATAGACCCATCTTTCTTCTTCACAAACAATACCGGAGCACCCCACAATGTAGTAGCTCGGTCTTGCAAAACCCTTATCTCATCAACTCTTGCAACCGAACTTTCGGTTTCTTCAACTCTACTACGGTGCCATTCATGCGGAGCAATCGAAATAGGTGTCGTTCCCGGAACCAACTCAATTCCAAACTCGACCTCTCTCACTGGAGGTAATCTGGGTAACTCTTCCGGAAACACATCTGGGTACTCACATACCACTGGCATTGTTTCAAACTCTACTCCAATCTCTTGAGTATTCAACACAAACGCAAGATAGGACTCACACCCTTTTCTTAAACATTTCTCAGCCACTAAGGAAGAAATCATCACGGGTAGACTGTCCGATCCACTTGATTCAACCCGAACTAAATCTCCACTCTCACATTTCAATTCAATTTACTTACTACCACAGTTCACTAAAACACTATGGGTAGTCAACCAATCCATGCCTAGGATTAAATCAAACTCATTAAACGGCAACAACATAAGGTTTGCCAGAAAACAATGATTCTCAATCAACAAAGGACAATTTTTACACACTTTGTCCACTAACACATACTTTCCTAACGAGTTTAACACCTTAATCACAATGTCCGTAGACTTAACGGTCATACTCAAACTAGATGCTAATCTCATGCAAATATAAGAGTGAGTAGACCCTGGATCTATTAAAGCAATAACAGAGGTGTCAAAGAGAGAAAAAGTACCCGTTATCACATCAGGGGAGGATGCCTCTTCGCGAGCGCAAATGGCATACGTCCTCGCAGATGCCCGACCCTCTGGTCTTACAGCAGAGTCCCTGGACGCACCTCTACCACTAGCCCCACCTCTTGGGTTCCTTGGTGGTCTACCCCTCGTAGACACATCACTAGGTCTCACTTCTTGCCTCTCTTCCTTATCATCCCTCTCGGGACAGTTACGGATAAAGTGGTTAGGGGAACCACATTTGTAACATTTCCGACTGTTTCCCCAACACTCTCTGGTGTGATACCTACCACAACTAGGACACTCTGGTTTACTATTTGTATTGCCCACACTTTCCATTGAGGGGGCTCGGACTCTCGAACCCTGACGAGTATTGTCCAAGTCTCGATGCGAATATCCCACTGAGGCTGACGTCCGAGGATTCACTTCCTTGGATCTTTTCGACTGGGCTTGATACGACTTGCCCATCGGTCTCTTTCTCGCATCTCGGGCTTCACTCACAGCCCTCCTCTTATCTGAACTCAACTCTTCGTTCTTACTTGCCCTCTCAACTAATACCACGAATTCTTTCAACTCAAAAATGCCAACTAGGAGTTTGATATCCTCATTCAGCCCATCTTCGAACCTCTTGCACAAGATGGTCTCTATCGACACACATTCTTGAGCGTATTTGCTAAGCCTAACAAACTCACGCTCATATTCAGCTACTGTCATCCTTCCTTGCTTCAGCTCAAGGAATCCTTTCCTTTTTCGGTCAGTAAACCTCTGGCTTATATATTTCTTCCAGAACTCTTCAAGAAAGAAGTCCCACATTACCCGCTCTCTCGGGACCACTAATGTCAGCGTCTTCAACCAATGGTATGCCGAATCTCTCAGCAATGATACGGCACACTTCAAACTCTCCTCAGGTGTACATGAGAGCTCATCGAACACCCTCATCGAGTTCTCTAACCAGAATTCTGCCCTCTCAGGGTCATCATCTACCTTATCCCTAAACTCTTCAGCCCCGTGCTTCCTAATCTTATCCACCGGGGGTTTCGATATCCTCACTACATTCATACCTTGAGGAGCCACAGGATTTGGCTGAGGTATAGGAGGAGGTTGAGCATTAGGGTTCGCTCGAACATAATCCAGTACCAATTACTCATCATATAGAGAAAGGCTTCTCGTGCCTCTTCCCCTTGACCCCTCGCCTCGGGCCCACTTTGCACCAGCACGGTTCCTTGCGCAGGAGCTGGCGCATTACTAGCTGCTTCATCAGCAGTCAATGGATCAGAATCCATATTCTATATAAAACAAGATTTAAAATCATCAGAAACCACCACACTATCATCGTACACTTATGGCATGTATAGCTAGACTCTTACACCCGCTACGGTAGTCCTAGAACCGACTAAACCATAGCTCTGATACCAGTAAATGTAACACCCCTTACCCGGGTTCTACGGCGGGCCCGAGGCGTAACCAAACTCAAACCACTTAATCGCCACTTAGGCTCAACATCATTACTCACTATAACCTTATTCTCGACTTACGAGGCCTCACTCATACACACGAGGGCTCTCGAGACTAATCCGAAACTTTTACGATCCTTAAAATTTTTCTCTTTTATACAGGTCTCACGCTTCCGTGCAAGATTAGACACGCCCGTGCATGGACACACATGCCCATGTTCCCTAGCCGTGCTAAAAACTCGAGCATTCTGCCAATTGCCCCACGGCCATGGCACGCCCGTGCTCCCAACCGTGGTGAACACTGACTTCCCTCGCACGGCCTAGAGTCTAGACACACGCCCGTGTGGCTAACCCGTGGCCAACACTGATGAATCCCATACGCCCTAGGCACACGCCCGTGTGACTAGTCCGTGGTCTATTCTGTTTTCAAATATTAACATGCAGGGGATGCACGGCCACAGCACACGCCCGTGGGCTGACCGTGTGTCACACATGGTCTAGACACACGCCCGTGTGTCCACCCGCATGGTCAAAACAAGACTAAGTGTCAAGTTCTTTTCACCCTTCTAACATACACAACATATACTCATCTAACACCATCATAATCAACTCAAATTAAAGTGCATTCTCACATAGAAAACTACATCTTTCTTTCATATAATGTAATAGCCAACAACCATGGCATTATACAAAATAAGCTATCCATCTAAAGGCCAACACATCTTAGCCATTTACAACAAAATTTACTAACTTATCTAGCCCCTATACATGCCATATAAAAAACATTAAGTTTCATGTACCAAAGTGTGCTGATATGTGGGCTATCTTCTGATGATCCTCGTATCTCGATTTAACGCTTTTAATCTATAAGACAAGGGAAAAGAAAGAGAGTAAGCTTTGAGCTTAGTAAGTTTACACATAAACAATTAAGCATCATAGTAAAAGCCCAACCACAATTAGTATTATACCAACATATAATATACAACTATGCTTACTGTTTCTATCCCTTACCATATTACCAACACATCATGAGTCACATGCTCATAATTATTGAAATGCACCCCTGCATTTAATATCACATTTACACAATATACAACACGTCATTATTGCTCAATAATGCATCCACATAGCTAACTCACATAGCTAATCCACACAGCTAATCCACATATCTTATCCACATAGCTATTACACACAGCTAATATACACAATTAATCCACACAGCCAATATCTCGGTGGTTTCGCACTTAGCACACCACAATCAATTTATAAGGTGGTATTGCACTTAGTCTACCACAAAGGTAATCATCGTGATCTCGCACATAGCCCACTAGACAATATACTTAACGATAGCATCGCACGTAGCCAGCTCATCGTCAATATGCATTTGGATGGTATCGCACTTAGCCCACCATCTAGCATTATCACAACACATGCACAAGTCTATTTACCCAATTATTCATCCATTCACATCTATATTACATTCATTCTACTTGAACCACATAGGTTCCCAATCATTCTCATTCATTCTCATTCATGCTACACCCTAGCTAGCATTTACAAATTGTAAGTATGAATGCATTGTTTATGCATAGACTTACCTCGATACTCAAAAGTATTGAAATGTGCAATTTAGTCCACCATCTTGCTTTTGCCTCGGTTTCGATCCGGGCTTCATCTTTCTTGATCTATAATGAATAAGTCAGCTTATTCAATACACACATTGACTAAATTGACCCACATCTCATACTTTAGCAAAATTACTATTTTGCCCCTAAACTTTCTCATTTTTACACTTTAGTCCCGAAGGCTCGTAAAGTGATTTTTATTCAACTTTCTACTCTTTCATGCTTAGCCGAACCACTTACTCAACTAAAGCAATCATCAAATCTCACTAAATCACCCATGTATGACCAAACTTAAGATTTTCACAACTAAGTCCCTACATGCATTTTCATGGAAAATCACTTAGCAAAAGATGTTTCTACTACATCAAGCTTTCATATTCTTCCATAAAACATCAAAATACATGCATGTCATACATATGTACATTTTTGAACATCCATAATAGCTCACCAAATAGCTATAAATAGCTTACTCATGCTACTAGGACTTTAAAAATACGAAGAATATCAAAAACCGGGCTTAAGAGCACTTACTAGCAAGCTTGAAAAATTGAAGGAGCCCTAACAATGGCTTCTCTAATTTTCTAGACTATGGGAAGAAGATAAATGAATTTCTATCATCTATTCACCTATTTTAATCACTTAATTGATAAATGACCAAAATGCCCTTTTTGATAAACTTCAAATTTTAACTCATCCATGCCCATTTTTGTCCAAAAATTAGAATTTGGGTAAATTGCTATTTAAGGACCTGAAATTAATAATTTAAAGCTATTTCACACAAATAGCTTCTAGAAACACACATTTTGCAACTTTTGCAATTTAGTCCTTTTGGACAATTCAACCACAATTTCACAAAATTGTTTCATGAAACTTTCACACTAGCATGCATACATAATATAAGCCTCAAAAACTCATTCATGACCCTCGGATTTGTGGTCTCGAACCACTATTCTGACTAGGCTCTAAATTGGGATGTTACACACACGGCCAAGTCACACGCCCATGGGCTGACCGTGTGTCACACATGGCCTAGACACACCCCCGTGTATCTACCCACATGGACAAGAACAAAACTATTTGTTAAGTTCTTTTCACTCCTCAATCATACACAACAAGTACTCATTCAACACATCCATAACTAACTCATAATCTTACAATCTCACATGGATAACTACATCTTTTCATATAATAAAGTAAACAACTATGGCATTATACAAAATAGATTATCCATCTAAAAGCCAACACATCTTAGCCATTTACAAAAAAATTCACTAACTCGTCTAGCCCCTATACATGCCATTTACAAAACATTGAGTCTCATGTACCAGAGTGTGCTGATAATGTGGGCGATCTTCCAATTGATCCACGTATCTCGATTCAACACTTTTGCTCTATAAGACAAGGGAAAAGAAGGGGAGTAAGCTTTGAGCTTAGTAAGTTTACACATAAACAATTAAACATCATAGTATAAGCTAAACAACAATTAGCATTATACCAACATATAATGTACAACTATGCTTACTCTTTCTATCCCTTACCACATTTTCAACACATCATGAGTCACATACTCATAGCCATTGACATGCATCCCTGCATTCAATATCACATTTACACAATATACAACATATCATTATTCTCAATAATACATCCACACAGCTAATCCACACAGCTAATCCACACAACTAATGTCTCGGTGGTTTCGCACTTAGCCCACCACAATCAAATAATAAGGTAGTATCGCACTTAGCCTACCACAAAGGTAATCATAGTGGTTTTGCACATAGCCCACTAAAAAATATACTTAACGATAGCATCGCACATAGCCAGCTCATCGTCGTTATGCCTTAGGATGGTATCGCACTTAGCCCACCATTTAGCATTATCACTACACATTCATCCGTCTACTTACTCAATCATACATCCATTCACAATTTCTATCACATTCATTCCACATAGGTTCTTAATCATTCTCAATCATGCTACACACTAGCTAGCATTAACAAATTGTAAGTATGAATGCATTGTTTACGCATAAACTTACCTCGGCACTCAAAAGTATAGAGATGTGCAATTTAGTCCACCACCTTGCTCTTGCCTCAGTTTCGATCCGGGCTTCGTCTTTCTTGATCTATAATGAATAAATCAACTTATTCAATACACACTTTGACTAAATTGACCCTTATCTCATACTTTAGCAAAATTACTATTTTACCCCTAACTTTCTCATATTCACACTTTTGCCCCAAGGCACGTAAAGTGATTTTTATTCAACTTTCTAGCCTTTCATGCTTAGCCGAACCATTTACACAACTAAAGATATCATCAATTCTCACTAAATCATACATGTATGACCAATCTCAAGACTTTCACACACAAGTCCCTACATGCATTTTCATGGAAAATCACTTAGCAAAAGATGTTTCTACTACATCAAGCTTTCATACTCTTCCATAAAACATCAAAATACATGCATGTCATACATGGGTACATTTTTGAACATCCATCTTAGCTCAACATATAGCTAAAAATAGCTTTCTCATGCTACTAGGACTTCAAAAATATGAAGAATATCAAAAACGGGGCTTGGTTGCACTTACAAGCAAGATTGAAAAATTTGAAGAACCCTAACAATGGCTCTTTGAATTTTCGGCAGCCTTGGAGAAGAAGATGAATGAATTCTATCATCTTTTCCCATTTAAAACATTTAATTGTCAAATGACCAAAATGCCCTTTTTGACAAACTTTCTATTTTAACTCATCCATGCCCAATTTTGTCCAAAAAATTAGAAATTGGGAAAATTTCTATTTAAGGACCTCTAATTAATATTCTAAAGCTATTTCACACAAATATCTTCTAGAATCTCACATTTTGCAACTTTTGCGATTTAGTCCTTTTGGACAATTCAACCGCAATTTCACAAAATTGCTTCATGAAACTTTCACACTAGCATGCAAACATAGCATAAACTTCAAAAACTCATTCATAAACCTCCAATTTGTGGTCTCTCACCACTATTCTGACTAGGCCCTAAATCGGGATGTTACATAATTGTTTATGTGTTGTGAATTTTATGAAGGTATGAAGGGGTTTATATAGTGATGGATTAAGGCAAATTTGTATCAAAAATTTAGCTACAAGGAAATACTTGGGCGGAAAGTATGGAGAGAAATATATGTGGTGAAAAATTTAGGGTTTTGGGGAACCCTTTGGACGACAATTGCATGGGTAAATTTCTCCTCTTCACTGTTCTGAGTTTGAAGCCTAAACTGTAATTATTTTGTTGTACTAAAAAATTAAACTAAACTGGAAAATTAAACTAATTAGTACTTGAGCCAAATTGACCCTCTTATTAAGCATAAACAAATAAATAAATATTTACAAATAAAAATTAAAAAATTCTTTTGGCTTACTTAAAAAATTTCTTCTCAGAAGATTACATTAAATTAATATCACAGGAAAGGTTAGAGGGGTCACAAATGGTCCCGCTTAAGTTCAAATCTCCGTAGTCAATTTAATTTAATATATTAATTCAAGAAATTAATTTCGAAGTACGTCATTTATTAAAAACAAAAATATGAAAAATTAAGGGTCTATTAAATTGAACGATGTTTCAATTCGCTCAATTTCACCATCCCAATAGTGTTTGAGCCGTTGACCATTAACTTTAAATATACCTCCATTATTGTCATGAAATTCTACAGCTTTATATGGATAAACTTTGTGGATGGTATAAGGTCCTTTCCATCGTGACTTGAGCTTTTCCAAAAATAACCTTAGCCTTGAATTAAACAACAACACTTTCTGACCTTCTTTGAATTCACAAGGTTGTATACGACTGTCATGACATCTTTTAATCTTTTCTTTGTACATCTTGGCATTCTCATATGAAAATAACCTCAACTCCTCAAGCTCATCAAGCTGTAACATTCTTCTCTCACTGACTTGCTTAAGATCCAAATTTAATTGTTTCAAAGCCCAGTGAGCTTTATTTTCCAACTCCAGTGGCAAATGACATGCCTTTCCGAAGACTAATCGATAAGGAGTCATTCATAACGGTGTCTTAAAAGTAGTTCGATAGGCCCATAGAGCATCATCGAGCCTTTGAGACCAATATTTTTTATTAGGTCGCACCACCTTCTCAAGGATTCCTCTAATCTCACGGTTAACCCTTTCAACTTACCCATTTCATTGTGGATGATAGGCGGTGGCAATTTTATGTTTCACGTCGTACTTGTCAAGCAACCACTTAAGCCATTTGTGAACAAAGTGAGATCCCTCATCGCTAATTATAGCTCTAGGAGTCCCAAATCGTGTAAACACATGCTTATGTAGGAATCGCATTACTACTTTAGCATCATTCGTTGGGTATGTTTTAGCTTCAACCCACTTGGATACATAATCTACAGCTACTAAGATATACCTGTTACCATAAGAAGAAGGAAATGGGCCTAAAAAATCAATGCCCCATACGTCAAATAATTCTACCTCTAAAATGTTTGTTAAGGGCATCTCGTTCCTCCTTGATATGTTTCCGGTCCTTTGGCATCTATCACAAATTTTCACATATACATACGCATCCTTAAACACTGTAGGCTAAAAGAATCCTGCTTGTAAAATCTTCGCTGTAGTGCGAGAACCACCAAAGCGTCCCCCACTTGGAAATGAATGGCAGTGGTATAAGATTTCATCAATTTCACTTCCGACTACACATTTCCTTATTATGTTATCTGCACATTGTTTAAACAAAAATGAATCCTCCATAAAATAATACTAACTATAATGAAGGAATTTCTTCCTTTGTAGATATGTTATTTCTCAAGAGATTATTTCACATGCTAAATAATTTGCATACTCAGCAAACCAAGGTATTTCATGAATTCGACTTACATTGAAGATATGCTCATCCGGAAAGTTCTCATTAATAGAAACAAGTGAATGAGTTACCTTGTTTTGTTCCAACCTCAACAAATGATCGACTACTTGAATTTCAACACATTTTCTGTCTTGGATCTCAAGGTCAAATTCTTGGAGTAAAAGTATCCATCGAATTAGCATTGGTTTAGCATCTTTCCCCGTGAGTAAGTATTTGATGGTCGCATGGTCAGTAAAAACAGTGACTTTCATACCTATGAGATAAGAACAAAACTTGTCAAAAGCAAAAACTATAGCAAAGAGTTCTTTTTCAGTTACCGTGTAATTGAGTTGGGCTCCTATCAAAGTTTTGCTTGCATAGTAGATAAGGTGAAATACTTTGTTTCTTCTTTGACCCATCATAGCTCCAACAGCAAAATCGTTTGCGTCACACATAAACTCAAAAGGTTGGTTCCAATCAGGTGTAACAATTATTGGGGCTGAGATTAGCCGCCTTTTAAATTCTTCAAAATCTTCCAAACATGCTTTGTTAAACTCAAAAATGGCGTCTTTCTCTAAAAGCATGCACAAAGGCTTGGAAATTTTTGAAAAAACTTTAATAAACCTTCGGTAAAAACTGGTATGGCCTAAGAAACTTCGAACTCCTTTAACACTGACTGGAGGTGGTAATTTTTCAATTACATCCACATTCTCTTTGTCAACTTTAATCTCGTTTCTAGAAATTTTGTGTCTTAAGACAATTCCCTCCTTAACCATAAAGTGGCATTTTTTTCCAGTTAAGGACAAGATTTATCTCTTCGTATCTTTTTAGTACCTTAGCCAAATTACTAAAACAAACATCGTAAGTATTACCAAAAAAAAAATCATCCATGAAAACCTCAACAAAATTTTCTACCATATCAATAAATACTGCCATCATGCATCGCTAAAATGTGGCAGGTGCATTACATAAACTGAAAGGCATTCACCTAAAAGCAAATGTACCGTACGACAAGTAAAAGTAATTTTGTGTTGGTCTTTCAAGGCTACAACTATTTGGTTATATCCCGAATATCCATCTAAGAAATAGTAATATCCATTACTTTCCAGTCAGTCTAACATCTAATCCATAAAAGGCAATGGGAAATGGTCCTTCCGAGTAGCTTTGTTCAATTTTCTGTAGTCTATACAGATTCTCCAACCAGTGACTGTAACATCCCGAAATAGGGCCTAAACAGAACAGTGGTTGCGAAACCATGAATCTGAGGTAGAAAAGTTTATTACGATTAATTATTATGATTTACCAAGTGATTAAATACATGTTTTAGAGTATCGATAAGAAATTTTATTGATTTCATGCTTAAATTGCCTATTAGGACTTGTTTGCAAAAGTTGCTAAATAGGGGTTCTAATTCATAGAGTTCTTGATTGAAATGGGGGTTTGAAGTAGGAGTCCTTAAATGGTAATTAGACCATTATATTTTCCATGGACAAAAATGGACATACATAGATAAAAATAACTAAAGTTTTAATGAAGGGCATTTTAGTCATTTGGAATTAAAAAGGAATTAAAAGGGAAAAAGATGGCAAAATGTTGTCCATCTTCTTCATTTGGCCGAAATTTCAAAGGGGACACCATAGCTAGGGTTTCTTCAACTTCTCAAGCTCATAGTAAGTGCATCTAAGCCCCGTTTTTAATGTTCTTTACGTTTTTGGAGTCCCGGTAACTTGATTTAGCTTAATCTAGCAATAATTTAACCTAGGGTTCATATTTGGAAAAATACCCATAGGTGAAATGTGTTTATTTTGATGTTTTATGATAGAATATGAAGTCTTAAATTATGTTAAACAACTTTTGCTAAGCGATTTTAAGTGAAAACGAGTAAAACGGCTTAATCGGTAAAAATACCTAATGTTCATAAGTACATGTTAGAGTGAGAATTTGATGTTGTCATAGAAGGGAAAAATGATCAGCATGTCATAAAACATAAGAATAAGGGATAAATTTTAATTTCTAAGATTTGGGGCAAATGTGTAAATATGTAAAAGTTTAGGGGCAAAAATCGTAATTTTTGCCAAAGTTAGAGTCAATGACTGTTTTAATAAATGTGAGTATTAAATAAGCTAAATTTTCTATTATATATCAAGAGGAACGAAATCCGGAGTTAGACCGGGGAAAGAAAAAGATAGTGGACTAAATCAACATAGTTGATCGTATTTTGTTCCGAGGTAAGTTTGCGGTAAATAAATGCAATATTTTATTATTTTACATTTAATACTATTAAATTCCAGTATTTACATATTTATTCTGTAAATTTATCATTTAAAGACTCAAGCATGAATTGACGGAGAAGCAATCTCAGAAAGTCCCGGTTGAACCATAGGAATGTGTAGGATACAAATGTCATGACATTATGGTTTAAGGAAATCATGTAAGACCATGTCAAGACATGGCATTGATAAGTTACTATAAGGCAAAGATCCCATGTAAGACCATGCCAAGGCATGGCATTGGTGAGTTCATAAGGCAAGGATACCACATAAGACCATGTCAAGACATGGCAATGGTAAGTTTCAAAAGGAAAGGTACCCGTGTATCCTTAGTATTCCAAGTGGTTCAACGAAAAATTCAAAGAGTATACCAAAGGAAAGGTAAGACAAGTTCATGTTAAAAAGGTACAGGTAAGAATTCAAAACTTAAGCATATTGAGTTAAAGGCTTAAATGATCTTGATAAGAAAAGAATAAGATAATTCATTAAGAATGTTGTTATTCATTTACATGCAAGCTTACTAAGCTTTATGCTTACTCCCATTCCTTTCTCTCTTTTTATAGTATCTCAAGCCAACTCGGGGATCGCAAGGACGTCGGAGATCGTTTCACACTATCAAAGGATTATCTCGGTATTTTGTGACTCGAAATGTTTTAAGTTATGGCATGTATAGGGACTTAGCCATTTTGTGTGTATGTCCTTATGATATGGCTAAAGAATGGCTTGTAAATACTTGATAAGATTAACCATTAAAATGGCTAAATAAGAACATGTTTTGGGTGTTATGTATGCCTAAATGATAGTTATTACAAAGAAATTATGAAAGAGTAAAATTTGCAAAGGAACAATTTTTGGACAGCAACAGTGACGTGATTTTGAAAAATCACTAAGGATAGTAGAAATGGAATTAGGGTGTGAATAAGGTATAGAATTAAAGCTTATTGAGTCTATTTTTATATGAAAGAAACGTTGTAGGCAAAAGAATTTTATATTATGAGATAACTGATCTTTAGTTAAGAGGGGTCAGAACCATCAGACAGTGTAACAGGGGAGATTTTAACTAATAAACTGTACTAATTGACCACACCAAAAATTATGGAAAAACTATAGTAATAAGATATATGAGTCTAGTTTCAAGGAAAATTTACGGATCTAAATTTTTAGTTTTGTAACTCGAGTTATAGTCAATTTAGTGACTATGACGCAAATAGACAGTTTCATTATGAATTGGGAAATAAATTGTTTTGATTTGTCTAAGAAATTAGAAAATTTTTAATGTTTCCGGTTTGGTCCCGAACCGTTTCAATTGCATGTTTTAGGGCCTCGAAGGCCCTTTTTAGGAACATATTGGATGTATGTGAACGAATTAATTTTAAAAGCAAATTTTTATGCCCCGAATTAGTAAGTTAAGTCTGGTAATGCCTCGTGCTCGACTCTGGCGACGGTCTCGGGTAAGGGGTGTTACAGTGACAATTCTCATTGGGATTAACTCATTCCGTTCACTCTCAACAATCGTGATTCCACCCTTCTTCAGTACACATTGTACCGGACTTACCTATGAACTATCTGAAATAAGGTACATAATTCCCGCATCTAACCATTTGATAACTTTCTTTCGAACTACCTTTTTCATTATTGGATTGAGTCTCCTTTGCCTATCTATTCTACCTCTTTCACCCTCCTCTAGGATAATCTTGTGCATACAGAAGGAAGGGCTTATTCCTCGAATATCAATTATGGTCCAATTGATTGCCCTTTTAAATTTCATTAAAACTTCAATTAGTTGCTCCTCTTGGTGTTCTGTCAGTTCTGCTGAAATAATCACAGGCAAAGTAGAACTGTTACCTAAATAAATGTATTTCAAATGGGAAGGAAGTACCTTAAGTTCAAGTTTGGGCGGTTCCTTAATTGACAACTTCGGTTGTGTAAATTCCCAAACTTCTATCTCTAATGGTTCAAACCGTGCTGGTTGAGCATAGTTCCTTGGATTGGCTTCCATCAAAGCCATATTTTCATTACCTTTTTCATCTTCCAATGGTTCAGACCCTAAGGTGTTCTCCAATGGGTCTTCTTCAAAATAATTCTCTCATTCCCTAAAAACTAAAATTTCTAACTCTTCCATCACTGAACATTCTTCCACCGAATCGGAAAACTTCATTGCTTTAAGAACATTAAATGTTACCTGATCGTCTTGAACTCTCATGGTGAGTTTACCTTTTTGTACGTCTATTAACGTTCTTCCCGTGGCTAGGAAAGGTCGTCCCAAGATGATCGACACTTCCTTATCTGCTTCAAAATCTAAGGTGTTTGAGTCCTTTTAAGCATTCATTGAATTTTTTTTTTATGTATTATGTTGGAGCTTGTGTTGACAGATGTTGATAGTGGGTCTAAGTTGGTTGACTAATGACTTTGATATGAATAAAATTATCTTTGACTGAGAAATAAAAGGCTTTTACCACGCTCGCACAAAGATTTTATTGTAATCTATGTTACCTAGACTTGAGACATGGGTCAGACATGACTAAGGATCCAAGTGTCGGACTCGTTAAGTCTCAAAACATTGGATACGGGGATGCTTTCCAAAATTTGGACACGGGTACTTGGATCTTAGTGTGGATTTTTAATGATAACAAATTTTTAATGAAAAATGAACCAAATTATGTTTTTAATGATTTTAGTGTAGATCTAAGCTAAAAAATAGAAAAATAGTTGTGATAATTATAATTATAATTTAATTTACAATGATTAGTAAAAAAAAAATTGATGCCAAAAGGTTGTGTTATTATTTTTTTTTTAAATTGTGCTAATTTTATTGATGTAAAATAGAGTAATTATTAAATAGAATTCTAAGTTTTTTAATTATTACTTAATTAATAATAGTGTTATATACTAAATAAATTTTAAGTTAGCTTTATAAATAGTATTCAATAGTTAGCATATTCAATCAAGTAACATTTTTAAAAAAATACCGGTAAAAAATGAATAGAACTCTAAACATAAAAAAATATATAGCAAAAAATTGTGATAATTATAATTATAATTTAATTTACAGTTATTAGTTAAAAAGTTGTACGTAAAAAATGTGATTATTATAATTTAATTTACATTTATTAATTAAAAATTTTTGGCGTAAAGAAAGTTGTGTTAATTTTTTTTTAAAATATTGTGCTAATTTTATTGATGTAAAATAAAGTAATTACTTAAATAGAATTCTAAACATTTTAATTATCACTTAATTAATAGTAGCGTTATATACCAAATAAATTTTAAGTTAGCTTCATAAATAACTTTCAATAGTTTGACATATTTAATCAAGTAACATCTACAAAAAATTAACGGTAAAAAAATGAATAGAACTCTAAGTATAAAACATAGAAAAAAAATTCTAATAATTATAATTATAAATATTATTTAATTTACAGTTATTAGTTAAAAAATTACTAAAAATGTGATAGTTATAATTTAATTTACAATTAATAGTTAAAATTTATTGACCTAAAAAAAGTTATGGTAATATTTTTAAAAGAATTGTGCTAATTTTATTGATGTAAAATAGAATAATTATTTGAATAGAATTCTAAGAATTTTAATTATCACTTAATTAATATTAGCGTTATATACCAACTAAATGTTAAATTAGTCAATAGTTAGACATATTCAATCAAATAGCATCTAAAAGAATTATCGATAAAAAATGAATAATTTTAGTATTAATAAATTATAATTATATAAAAAGGAATGAAAAATTAAAAGAATGATTCTTTAAGAGGCAACATTTAATTATGTTCAAATAATAATGACATGAGAAAGTGATCAAAGATTATTTTAATCGATGGTGAGGCACTATAAATCATATTATTTTTTAATCTTTTTTCTATAAAATTATGCTTTGTGAAACAAACACTCTTAACATCAATTTTCTAATTATTATTATTAAATATGTTTATTAATTTAATTTAAATATCATTCTTATTTATCTTGAATTGTTATTATAATTGATGCATGTTCTTTTGTGGTTTTTTTTAATATTTTTTAAATTAATATAACCATTTACGTTTTTTATATAAAAAATTATTAATAATAAGTAACTATAATTAAAATATCATATTTAAAGAACTAATTAAAAATTAAATCCATCAAATTACGTGGAACACATTTTACATGGTAGTTTATTTGAATTTTTTTTTCTATTATCAACTTCCTCCTACCATCGTCCCTCTTCTGTCTCGTCCCTGCAATAAGTTTTTTTTTTCTTCTCTTTTCATCACAGTTCTCACCCACTGCCGTGTCCGCTGTTTCTTTTCCGGATCTGACTCGTATTCCGTGTTGGATCGTGTTGACACGGGTACTGCACCCCAAATTGCCGAGTCCGGGTAACGAAGGCTGTGGTTGCCGATGTTTGGCCCTTTCGATGGTTTCTTGTCGGCCCTTTCACTCTTTCAGGTCTTGAGTTTGACCAATTCGCTGTCTTTTTGCGGTGAAATTGGATTTGATATTTTTTAATTGTGTTTGTGGTGGTTGATATGATTTCACTATCATTTTATACAAACTATTGAGATTCTTGTTACTTTTATTGGAAAATGAGTGCTTCTGGTGCCAAAAGCTGATAGAATTCACAAAAAAGTCGACTCTTGATTGGCTTTTGGGAAAAAATGGGCTGTGGTTCCGTTTATGTTTTGGCAATTGAAAGTTGTTTTTAAGGATTATATTAGTCTTTATGGAAAATTGGAAGCATGAGTTCTGTTAAGATGCAAAAGCTAATAACATTTGTGAAGAATTAAGTCAATATCATAAATGCATGGTTACGCTTTTTCCTGGAACAAAATTTTCTGTATTGGCAAAATACCGTTTAGTGTTATTTTGGCTTCTTACATTTGCATTCTGAAACAAAAAATGCAGACTGAATGAGTTCATAAAACTATCCTTGTATAGAAATGAAAAAACATAGGCATGCTAACTTGAATTCTAATATTTAACATATTTGGGTATTCGATGGATATTGTTATTTTATTTGGATGTGAAGTTGGATGATAATGTTTTGGTAATTATTAGATAATATACGAATTTAAATATCATATAAATTTCTCAAATTCGATTCAAATACCTTAAAAATACTAACTATCCGATGAGTTGTTGTCCATATTCCTCTAAGAAACTTCATTTCCTCTTTCATTGTTGATCTCTTATTTTATCAAGAAATAGATGGCCTAATTAGCCCTTTGGCGGCATCAACAATTAAGTACATCTGGGAAGAAGTAGCCACTCTTTGACCAATTTTTGTTTTCTCTCTCTCAGACTTGAGTTTAGGACCAAAATGGAAACTCAGTCGCTGCTTAGGAGAACACCTCTTGCCTTCTCTATTACCTCTCTCAAATCAAACCCTTCATCTCCGAACTTCAACAATAACCAACCTTTATCCCGGAAGGTAATGCCGAATTCTGCCCTCTTCATTCTCAAGAGTTACTGTTCTTTTAACTTCCATTCAACTGATTTTATCTCTTTGCTCGGTTTACTTGGTTGTGGGATTTATCTTGAAGATCATTTGGCGATGGAAGAGGGAAGGACGTATCCTTAGGAGGGACAACTTGGTAGATTGTGCTTCATTGGTTCAAACCTTAGCTAGAAAAAGGATGCCTCACATTGCTCATCAGCTTTTACTTGAGTTAAATTCTCAAGGTTTGATACCCAACACTGCTACCCTTTCTGCTCTCATGCTTTGTTATGCAGATAATGGACTTTTTACCCAGGCTGAGGCAATATGGGAGGAAATGCTAAATACATCATCTTTTATGCCTGCTATTCCTCTGGTTTCAAAATTTTTGGATGCTTACGGAAATATGGGGCAATTTCACCGAGTACAGAAAATTTTGGATCATGTAATTCTGCACAGGTTTAACTTGTTATCCCAAGTGTACCCAGTGGCTATCTCTTGCTTTGGAAAGCATGGGCAGCTTGATTTAATGGAGAATACATTGAAGGAGATGGTTTCAAAGGGCTTGTCCATAGATTCTGCCACTGGAAATGCTTTTGTTAGATATTATAGCATTTTTGGTTCCTTAACTGAGATGGAGTCTGCTTATGCTCGCTTTAAAAGGTCCAGACATCTGATAGATGAAGAAGGAATCAGAGCAATGTCATTTGCCTACATCAAGGAGGGTAAGTTCTACAAGTTGGGTGAATTTTTAACTGACGTGGGTCTTGGGAGGACAGATTTAGGCAATCTCTTATGGAATCTCTTACTATTATCTTATGCTGCCAATTTCAAGATGAAAACCATGCAGAGACAATTTCTGAAAATGTTGAATTCTGGTTTCCTTCCTGATTTGACTACTTTTAATATAAGAGCATTAGCCTTCTCAAGAATGTCTATGTTCTGGGATCTCCATCTCAGCCTTGAACACATGAAACACGAAAGCATTGTTCCCGATTTGGCAACTTATGGATGTGTAGTAGATGCATACTTGGACAGAAGGCTTGGAAGAAATTTGGATTTCATTTTGAGCAGTATGAATGCTGATGAATCTCCAATAATATTAACAGATCCACTTGTGTTTGAGGCTTTGGGTAAAGGGGATTTCCAGTTTAGTTCAGAAGCCTTTATGGAGTTAAAGAGTCAAAAGAAATGGACTTATAGGCAGCTAATTGCAGTTTATCTCAAAAAACAGTTCCGAAGGAATCAAATCTTTTGGAATTACTAAATAGTGGTATGCAGTTTGTGTTCGGATATGATTCCTCTGGTGGTTGGATAACATTATGTTATTTTGATTCTTAAAGTTTCACTACCTTGGTATTCGAGGAAAATTCTATGGCTTGAACCTAAGGTGTCTCTCCTAGTCCTCAATCCCGCATACCTGGTGAGCTTAGCTAAGTGGCATTGACTACATCTTGCTATGCTATTTGCTTCATGTCTGAATATGTTTTGGATTTAGATACAAACATGGATGCTTTAAGTAAAATGACAAGATAGAGCGAAATAGCCTTAGACCTGGTTGGCTTGATCAAGTTATAGTCATTAATTAGTAACAATTTTTATTTAATTTTAATTCTAAAATATCATTTAGAAAATAATATGATGACAATGAGAGGAGGAAAACGCAGATGTTCAACTGGTGAAGTCCCCTTCTAGAGCCAACCTTGCTTAAATGGCCAAGATGCAGTGAGTTTCCTTTTTTTTTCATGCCTGGTTATTTCTCTCTCAAGTTTCAAACATTTATGTATCAGAATGGCATGTTTTTAGTGTTTTACATTATCAAGTATAACTATTTCACAATTAAAACTCTTGTGCTCCATACTTCTGTTGCCTTTCTCTAATAATTAAGGGGGCATCTGCCAGAACATGCTAAACTTATGCTTCTTTTCAGGAACATTTTTTCACTGTTCACAGAGAGTCAGATGAGTTGATATGAATCCTCAAGGAGATCTTTACTTCACAAGTCTACATGAGAAGGGTAGGCATCTGAGCAGATTTTTATGGTTATTTATTTACTTATTTTTACTTTTCTTTGTAGATGGTGGATTTATAATTATACATTTAATTTTTTACATGCTTCACATTCTGAACTTATTTTATGTGTCTAGCAAAATATATAGGTTATGCATTAAACTCTGGAGTGAGCATTAGCTGAAAAGTTTGCCATTACCAATAAATGTGTATGAGATTCCTTGGGGTTCATGTACTAACTGCTATAGCTCAGTGGTTCATTTATGCATTTCAATATTACAAAACATTATTTGATAGTATACTGGCTTCTAGTTGTTCTAATGTAAATACAGTTGTTGGTAAGCTTCACTGAAAGCCAGAATATTTCCTTACCGATGACCTTTTTTTGTGTGGGGTGGCAAAAATGTTTGTTGGTGAACTTGTTGAGACAGGTATATGCACTTTTCTCCTATTATAGATGTGTTTAGATTTCGTTTCCAGACACACAAATCACTTCAATTGAAACAGAAAAGAAGAAAGATATGAAAGATTGCAAATAGAAGAATACTTGTAGATGTAGCATTTTAAAGCTTAATTGATCAATTACATTGTCCAGAACAAAGGAAACAAAAGCTATGAACCAGTCCGTGTCTTGGTGATAAAAAGATGATCAATCAATTAAACAAGCAAGTTATCTGTTGGTTATTTTGGCGGCTTGCAGCTAGGATAGTTATGAGAGAGAAAAGATTCTGGACCAGTCAGGCTTTGCAATATCAGAGAAGGTTATAGAATGACAAAGTTCCTAAGAGACCTATCTGAAGGTTCGTTCACTAAGTGCACATATATATTTGGTGTTTTACTAAGTACAAGGTTTGCACATCTGACGACACTCATTTCTTTTCAGCCTCGTGCTACCTTTCATCCCTATTTCTTTCCAGTGTAGAGGTAGTTAGATGCATGTAGGCCATAAAACCAGTTGCAAGTGGATAGAATTGAAGTGTGAAAATATATTGTTCGTGTAATGACTAATGAGGATGTCGATTTCTGTTCATATGCATAACCTTAATTAGAATAGACACTTGTGAAAAGTGCGAGTGGATTTTCGTAGAGATGAGGTATTAGTTAACTTGGGATGTTGGAAATTTGTCAGGCTAGCACTGGCCGTTGGAGCACTATTCTATATTATTCTAGAGATTATGGCCTATAATGTGTGGAAAGTTTGACAGGACTCAGAAAGGCATATTAGGTTGCTACATGATATGGATTGGGCCCATAGCCGCATCAAGATTAGATTGCTACAATAAGCATGAATTTTCATAGCCCGGAACTTTCACTTTATCAACCCGAGACTGGGATAAGCATGGAATTCCGTAGCCCCATTTCTTTTTGCAGGGGTTTGTAGTCTGGTTTAAGTCCCCTTTTGCGCTCCTTAGTGAAAGCTAGTTATCTTCTGTACAGTATAATAATAAAATAGAATAAACCAATGCTTGTTAGATTAAGTGGGGGAAGACCCTTTTGTCCCGTAAGCAAGGTCCCTGGTCTGAGTTTTGTGGATGGATAAAATCGTGCTAGGATTGATTTTCCCATTGAGGGGTTGGACACAGCTCTACGTTGGATATAGTCCGGGTCCAATGTGGTTACCTGATACAAGACCAAAAAATAATAAAATAGAATATGATCTGTTGCCTGATATAGTTTTTGTTGCATACTCGGTACACGTCACAGATTTTCATTGTGATGATGCGTTGATGTCGAAATTTTTTGCCCTAATGACTCCCCCCTCCCCCCCCCTCCTTATATATGTAGTGCTGTAAATATTGGGCAGGATTGGTGGCTGAACTGAGAACTTGTGATCCATTTGGTTCAAAATGTACATTTCAATCGAGAATCCTTCCAACTGGTTAAGAAGGGGAAATTAGATTTTAAACTTATTTTTAATTTCTTTTTCTAAATGTTATTGTATGTGATGAGATTTAGAAATTTAAATCTTTGAATATATATTGAACTAATTTTTTACCCGTGAATGCCTTTTATATAAATGTAAATATTTAAGTATTAATTAGATTAACTAAAAAGTTATATAAATTTAAGTACATTTGGGAATTCGAATAAAAACAACCATTTGGTTTCTATCAGAATTATTACAACTGTTAAGTATGAATTTGTGTGAATTTAATCATTCAAGATCTAAAAATTAATTTAAAACAATTAGTGGTTTAAAAAAGTGAAATGCTGAGAAATTTAAAGCAAAGGGACAAAGTAGAATTTATTTAATATATTAGTATAATTAAAATGGAGTGGCTGATAAATTGGTGAATTATAATGTATTAAAAATTAGTGTCGAAACCTTTTGTTTTTTTTTAAAAAAACAGGGATCGACTTAAAAAAAATAAAAACGGGAGTTGCCACCAATCTCTTTTTGCTTAGGTGTGATTGGATCACTTTATAAAACGTTTTATTTCAAAACATTGATTTTGGCCTACGAAATTCAAGAAAATGGGTTCGGGAGTCGGTTATGTACGAGGAAGGATTAGCACCCTCGTAACGCCCAAAATTGGTACCGGATTGATTAGTTATTGTCCTAATGTCGAAAATTCGAAAATATTTGAAAACATGATTTCTTTAAAAACTTGAACAATTTGAGTTGGAACTTGAGATTCCTTTGTTCCGAAAGAATACAAACATCACATCCAGCACGTTAGGACATGATGTTTTAAACCTTCGTAACCAAAATCATCTCATGATTTACAAAATTCATTAAAAGGATATTTAGTTATTTAGTCAAAAGGAAAATCGAAACCCAAAGACGTTAGGGCACTATTTCCCAATTTCTAAACACAAAACATTGCCTTATTTAAGAAAAACTTTTGGATAAAATGTGGTAATTAAAGAAGATAGATATTTTTAAACAAAGATTTGAAAAAGTAACATTAAGTTATTACAAAAAAGTGCAATTTACTAAAGTTACAGATTATATTAACAATTAGCACTAACATAAACAATTAAGTAAAAGAATGACAAGCAATAATAATAATGTTAAGGTAAACAAAGATAATGGATTCAATTTTTTTTAAAAAAAATAAACAATCAAAATAAAAAATATAGAGTAGATAATAACAATTTTAAAAGAATCTATGAAAAAATTAAGGAAAAAAATTATTCACAAGATTAAATTCAAATAAAAAAATAATAATATAAGGTAAATAATATACTCAAAACAATTAATGAATATTATAACAATTTTTAGAAAAATAAAATAAAAAAATAAAAAACGATATGGCAAAATCTAAAATATTTAATATATTTTAAATAAATAATATAAAAACTTTGAATAAAAATGTATAAGGGATAACTTATAATAAGTATATAATATACCATTTAAAAATAGATAATATACATATTTTAAATAAACAATATATGGAAAATTTTGCCTTAATAATAAAACAATTTAGATGATGTACATCATACAAATTTTCAAATAATACATAATATGATTAAAGTTAAATAATATATAATATATAGATAATATATAACAAATAAAAATAATAATATATATGATAAAACAATTTAACGTAAATAGGGAAAAGCAAAAAAAGAAAAACAAGTTTAAAATAATTAAAATAAATGAATAAATAATGATTAAGCAATTAAATGGATAAACAAAAAAAAGTTAAAAAAAAGCGCATAAGTCAACCTAACTCTCGCAATATGTGGACTCAACGAAATTCCTCCACCAAAATCTAACTCGAACGGAAGCAACTCAAAAAGAAACAAAGATGAGCGAAGAACAAAATAGGAACAAGCCACAGAAAATAAGAACGTAAAAGAGAGAAATTTGAGTGAATGCTCTCAAGAATTTTTTATTACTCAAAATTCAAGTCCTTTACAATGAAGGGAGAGGCCTCTATTTATAGTTGAGCCTCCCCAAATCCAACAGTACAGATCAATTACATCAACGGCTAAGATTAAAAGGTATCTACAAATTAAATCTCTAAGATTACAAAATCACATCTTCTAAGATTGCATACCATATCTTCTAGGAGTGCATATCATATCTAAGATTTGCATATCATATCTTCTAGGATTGCATATCATATCTAAGATTTGCATATCATATCTAAGATTGCATATCCTTGAAGATTGTGTTTCCATATACGTCAAGCTTATAGATGGACCTTCAATCTTTTCAAGTAATGGGCCATTCCGATCGGGCCAAATGATATATTTTGGACTGGACTTAGACTTTGTTTTATTATTTTGGGTTTATTATTTTTTTTGTATGGGCCCGGGCTAAATTGGCCTATTACAGCTGCCCCTCTTTGCTCATTGTCGTGTAACGAAAATAGAGCAAAGACTATAAAAGGACCAATTTTGCCCGGTCTTGCCGAGTCTTGACTTCTTGGTCCTCGTCTTCTCCAAATGGCTTCCAACCCAATTGCAACTTTAGGGGTATTGGAATTTCAACTTAACTTTACTTCTCTGTAACTACTGCAACTTCAGAAGTATTGGACTATCTGTTCTACTGCTCTTTCAGGGAAATAAGTCTAACGGCTTCAATCTGCTTCACTGCAACTTCAGGAAAATAAGATTTGCCATAAGATTTGCTTTCTTCGATCTGCTCCACTACCACTTCAGAGAGGCAAGGCTAGTGTCTTCGATCTGTTTCGCTGCAATTTTAGGAAGACAAGATCTGCAATCTTTAATCTGCTCCGCTGCAAACTCAGGGAGGTCAGTCTAATGTCTTCGATCTGCTTCACTGCAACTTCAGGAGGACAAGATCTGCAATTTTTATTCTGCTCCGCTGCAAACTCAAGGAGACAAGGCTGGTGTCTTCGATTTGCTTCCCTACAAACTCAGGAAGGCAGGATCTGCTATCTTTTAATCTGCTCCACTGCAAACTCGGGGAAACAAGACTGGTATCTTCGATCCGCTTCACTGCAATCTCAGGAAGACAAGATCTATTATCTTTAGTCTGTTCCACTGCAAACTCAGGGATGCTAGACATGTATCTTCGATCCGCTTCGCTGCAATCTCAAGAAGACAAGATCTGCTATCTTTAGTCTGCTCCACTGCAAACTCAGGGATGCCAGACAGGTATCTTCGATCCGCTTCGCTGCAAACTCAGGAAGACAAGATCTGCTATCTTTAGTCTGTTCCACTGCAAACTCAGGGATGCCAGACAGGTATCTTCGATTCGCTTAGCCGCAATCTCAGGAAGACAAGATCTGCTATCTTTAGTCTGCTCCACTGCAAACTCAGGGAATGCCGCATGGTATCTTGATTCACTTCACGCAAACTCGGAAGTCAAGATCTGCTATATTTAGTCTGCTCCATCGCAAACTCGGGGATGCCAGACGGGTATCTTCGACCGCTTCATCGCAATCTCGGGAAGACAAGATCTGCTATCTTCAATCGCTCCACTTTGCAAACTCGGGGATGCGGTCGTATCTTCGATCCGTTTCACCGCAATCTCTCGGAAGACAAGATCTGCTATCTTCAATTTGCTCCACCGCAAACTCGAGATGCGGTGGTATCTTCGACCCGCTTCTTTCGCAACCTCAAGAAGACAAGATCTGCTATCTTCAATCGCTCCACTTTGCAAACTCGGGGATGCGGTGGTATCTTCGATGCGCTTCACTCGCAACCTCGGGGAAGACAAGATCTGCTATCTTGATGCTCGCTCCACGCCAACTCGGGGAGGCAAGCTAATATCTTCGATCGCTTCCTGCAACTTCGGAAGATAAGATCTGCTTGTCATCGATGCTGCTCCGCTACAACTTTAGGGAGGCGAGGCTAATATCTTCAATCGCTTTCCTACAACTTCGGGAAGATAAGATCTGCTGCTTTTTTGCCGCTCCACAGCAAACTCGGGAGGCGAGGCTAATATCTTCGATCTGCTTCCTGCAACTTCGTGAAGATAAGATCTGCTGTCTTCGCCTACTCACTGCAACTTTAGGGAGGCGGGCTAATATCTTCGATCGCTTCCACTGCAACTTCGGAAGATAAGATCTCTGCTTTGTCTTCGATGCGCTCCACGCAACTTCGGGAGGCGGGCTAATATCTTCGATCGCTTCTCGCAACTTTAGGAAGATAAGATCTGCTTTGTCTTGATGCCGCTCTGCCGCAACTTCAAGAGAGGAGGCTAATATCTTCGATCCGCTTCCTGCAACTTCAGGAAGATAAGATCTGTTGTCTTCGATCTTCCACTTTGCAATTTCGGGAGGCAAGGTGATGTCTTCGATCTGCTTCACTGCAACCTCAGGAAGGCGAGATCTTCTATTTTAGTCTGCTCCACTGCAACTTCAGGGAGGTCAGGCTGAAAGCGTCAATCTACCCTACTACATTGTCCTATAGAGGACATGACCAGTAGAATGGGTATATGCTTATGCCGAATGATTAGGATGCCCGATCGAAATGAATCAAATGCTCCTAATTAGGCGCTATGATATATGAATGCGAAATGTTATGAGCATGATTCCTACTTAAGGTGTCATCACTCATTTGTTCTTCATCCTCGTTCCTCTCAAGTATCAATCATATTCTGCTCAAGTAATTTGCCCCATGGTAATTCTGAGTCCACTCCACTTGAAACTTGGGACATAAAGTTTGTACCTCCCACTGCAACTTCAGGGGAATAACATGTGGTTTCTTCCATCCATCTTGCTGCCACTCAGAGGTATAGAATTTGTATCATCTTAAATCAATTTGATCTGTTACACCATTACCTGGGTGTAATGACCAGATATATATGCATAAAATTTGCATGAATGCAGAGTATCATTTTTCTTTTCCCAGAAATGATCCACTTTTACACTTGGGTTGACATTGCTCGTTATTTGTCGAGAAGGTATCACTGACGAAATGTCTTATCTTTTTGTTCAACCAATAAAAATCCAAAGAGATAATCATCTTTCAATATTTCCAACCCTTAAGCTTGGTGAGTTCTAAACAATAGTCCTGTTTCAGATTCTCATATTATTTAGAAACTTCCAGAGTAATATGCGAAACTCCCTTTTATGAAAGTATTATTAGTCCATTAATCGTTATTTCAATATAAAATGCTTGAAAAAGATCACAACAATGGACGAGAAAGAAATTAATCAGGAGCATAGCTCGAAACAAATAAGTTAATCAAAGATAACCAAGGCAATAAAAGAAAATTGATTGGGGTGTATCTTGAAAAGAATAAAGTAATCAAAGATAGCCAAGGCCATAAAAGAAAATTAATTGGGGTGTATCTTGAAAAGAATAAAGTAATCAAAGATAGCAAATTCAAAATGGGTAAGATAGAAGTTAGGTGCCCCAGATATCGCAGCGTGAGCTTCTCCGTACAAATTTCTTGAGGACCATTTTGAGCTCCATACGTGTTTAGAGGATCCGGAGTACTTTGTCAATGCCCCAAGACGTAGCATACTTCCTCATTGTTAATACAGGCCTAGCAAGACTACCACATGCCCTATCTTTGATCAAAATTTGAGCCGTCCTTTTCGGGTTTTCGGCTCAAAACCCCTTTGGTCTCAAAGCGCCCTTTGCGGGTTTTCACCTTGGCCTTTCCCCTTTTAGGTAAAATACTTCTTGACTGAACCTGAATTCGCCGGATTGGGCAAGTCTTCACCATCCGTCTCGGTCAACATCAATGCTCCTCTAGAACATACCCTTTTTTACCACATAAGGTCCTTCCCAATTTGACATCTGCTTTCCTCTGGAATCCTTTTGTATAAGAAGGATCTTCTTCAATACCAGGTCCCCATCATGAAATTCCCTTGGGTGGACCATTTTCGACATAAATCAGCATCGTCCATTTTTTGACTATGATGAATACTTTCAAACCCTTTTCTTCAGCCAAGTTCACTGGAGACATTCTACTTCATCCAATTCTTGACAAAATCAAAGCTTGGAGCAAAGGAATCTCGATTTTCATGGGCAAAACCACTTCTATTCCATAAACCAATGGGAAAAGTATTGCCCCAGCGAAAGTCCTGGTCAACGTTTGATAAGCATAGAGAGTAAATGGTAGCTTCTTATGCCAATCTTTACAAGTCTCGGTTATCTTTCCTACAATCCTTGTTTTGTTTTTTCTTTTTGGCTGCCTTTGTTGCTTTATGATATGGCGTCTGATCTTTGAACAGACTACGAACTTTTGACATTGTCCTTTTTGGCATTCTTCATCGGCGCTTGATCTCTTTTTTTTTTTACTGTCGACCCGGTAAAATTGACATGTGAAGCTACTTTCTCCTTTTTAGTGAAGTAACTGACAACCACCAAGATAAATCGATGTATACTAGAAATTTTGCCAAGATTGGCCTGCCCCACATAGAGAGAGTCTGTGAAGTAAATAATGAGGCATATGAATATTGTCTCCTTAAATACGGCATAACTGATGCCATCCCCTTCTATGTAGATTAGCAGTACCCAAACCTCATGATTAGCTTGGCTATTGTAAAACCATTAGCATGTGTCCTTCTGACATCCTTATGGACCTCTTTTAAGATTTCAACGTACCAGCGTCTCGATAGCCTGCATGTCCCGATATGATCATGCAAAAACATCTTTAAATTCTTGAAAATAACTCAATGATGTCTCACCTTATTTCTGTGGTGAGCTAGGCTACAATCTTCACCTCTTTTCTAGGCTCATAATATCCACTGACCCTTTGTAGAGTAGGGTCTGTTTTTCATCTTATTCTACCATTCTTAATAAATCAGAAGATAGGTTACAATCTCTGTCATCTTCAAAGCCCTGAGATCCCTCTAGACACATATCTTACTCGAAAGGAGACTCTGAGTCGATAACAGCGTTGCTCACATCGTTGATATCTGGAGACCTATTGTAGGTTCGAAGGAAGATTCCAAAGAATAAATTATTCAAAGAATGATTATTTGTATGGTCATGAATGAAGAATGAAAGAATACTTGAAAGAAATTCTAAAGAACAAACAAAATAAAAAAACTAATAACAATTGTTTGTACAGTATGAAATGGAAAAAAAATAAAAGAATATTTGCTCAAAAAGATGCATTTTATTGAAATAAAAATTCCGGACACAAGCCGATTTCAAAAAAGGGTTCTTATTGCCTCTAGGCTTAAGGCAACAAGCGTGTTTTGAATATTACTCTAGATTAGCTCTGAAAATACAGGGATCTCTTCCACAGTCCCATTATTCAAAACACTCCCAAGTATGCAAGGGCTTGGAAACTTCGTTCCCCGGTTCCCTCTTCAATTTTGACTTCTTCAAGGAGTCGCAACTTTCTTGTCTCCTCCTTCAATTATAGCATTTACTGCCTCGTCAAAGATCAGGTTCTGATGAAACGTCGAACTTCACAATTCCCATTTTAATGAACCTTTCGACCAACTTTTTAAACGTAGTACAGTTTTCAACTGAGTGACCCATTATTCCCGCGTGGTACTCGCATTAGGCATTCTCATTATACCATTTTGGGAACGGAGGTTGAACAGGTTCCGAGTAGGACGAGGACACCACATGCACATAAATAAGATTCTGATACAGCTCCTTATATGTCATCTGGATGGGTGTGAACTGGAGCTTTTCTGTATTTGGCCTCGAATTGGATTACTGCCTTGAGGAGCCTTGATAACTAGTGGTTACTTTTGGTTGACTGACAGTAATTGACTTCGAGTACCCTTTGTTATATGTACTCGTATTATTCACCTCGTTCTCCTTTTTCCTTGGAGCTGACCTTTTGGTGTTTTCCCCTATTTTTATCTTGCCACCCCTTATGGCATTTTCAATCATTTCTCCCGCCATTACTATATCCGCAAAGCTCTTTGTGGTACTTCCTATCATGTGAGTAATGAATGGGGCCTTTAAAGTATTAATAAAAAGCATTGTTGTTTCCTTTTCTAAGAGCGGTGGCTGAACTTGCATGGCAACTTCCCTCCATCTTTATGCATACTTCCTGAAGCTTTCATTTGATTTCTTTTCCATGTTTTGCAAGGTGATTCTGTCAGGCGTCATGTCTGTCACATGATTGAATTGTTTCATAAATGCTTGTGCTAGATCTCTCCAAGAATTAATCCTAGCACGGCCCAATTGGTTGTACCATCCGGACGCTGCCCCCACCAAGCTATCTTGGAAACAATGGATCAACAGTTGATCGTTATTAACATACCCAGTCATCCGTCTACAGAACATGGTAATATGAGCTTTAGGACAGCTAGTCCCATTGTACTTCTCAAATTTTGGCACTTTGAACTTGTGAGGAAGCACCAAATCTGGAACCAAGCTCAAGTCTTTAGCATCAATTCCATGGTGATTATCAGCGTTTTCCAAAGCCTTGAACTTTTCTTCTAACCATCTACAATGGTCCTTTAACTACCTTGGTAATTCAATTCTCATTCCTTCCCTCTCCGCTATATCTAAATCAGGGATAACAGGATTAGCAAGGTTATCTCCTGGGTTAGATCCTGAACCAACTTGGAAATTCATGGGCACCCCAGTATCAGCTTGACCTTGTTGAGGCCTAATTGTAACAGACGGCCTTCGAGGATATGCTTCAGGTTGTGTTTGTGTATGCGATAGGGTAAAACTCAGAGGATAATCCCCATTATCTTCTCCAGTATTAGTCATATGACCTTTTCCCTTGTCCATTGCCCCATTCAGTAACTGAGTCATTTGAGCCACCGTATTCCTTTGGGCTTCCATCATTTGTTCCCTCAAATCTTGTTGGATCTTTGCCAACTACTCTTGCAGCTGATTTTGCATGTCTCTTTGGAACTGTTCGAGTCTTTGGTCCATGTTTTTTTTTTGTCTTAGCGCGTGTACAATGAATGTGTTTAGTTTCAGTTAACTTTTTCTTCTTTATCTCTCTGTAATAACTTCAACTAATTAGGGTCCTTCTATAGATTTAAATGCATATGATGCGATGTAATGCAAATGCATGAAATGAATGCAAAAAGAAAGAGAGGCGTTGATTCTGAATTCAATTCCATTAGAACAACTTTTCTAGAAAGCAAATTTCTTTACATAAAACAGATTACATATGCGGCCTTACCCTCATATTCCATGCAAAAACATCAATCCCCTTTTTCGCAAAGGTCAAATCTTGCAAACTTCTAATAGATGCCTCCACTAGCTCCTTTTTGCTTGGGTCGCAACTCATTACTCACTTATCCTTGCAATGCTTGTTAGCCTCTTCAAGAAAGCCGAGACGTGGTGATTCTCGAATAGTCTTTGTCAGCTTGAATCCTTGGGCAATAAAGTCTTGTATTCCTTCACGGACTATCAGTCTTCTCTCGTTGTGTTTACTTGGACCATATTCGGACGACCGTATTATAATCCACTTTATCAAGAAATCCATTTTCTCATGACAAACTCTTCTATTTAGCAATCGAATTTGAATCAACACCTCTTTTCTATGATGTGAATACAATGCAATCAAAACAAAAGAGAACACGTTAGCACAAGAGAAATAAATAACAAAATAGGGCACCTATCTGGGTGACCACTAGGGTTTGGCATAGTTCTACCTAGGGTAAGCCCTTAGGTTTTCTACATGTGGTTTAGATCTAAAGTTGAGGTACCTGAACTAGCAGATTCCTCGATCCTCACCCATTATAGGCTCATACGGACCGAGTTCAGTTCAGGGGAATACATTTCCCTATGGCTGCACGAAGATGAAAATCTCACGAAGACATAGGTACAGATGTATCCCGAAAGTGATTCACTATCCTGCACGGAGGTGAAAACCTCACGACAGAGTAGCTTCTCACTCCCACTTAAAAGGGTGTGACCACAACGGTCATGCAATGCAATGCGGAAATACTTTACACGATTAGAACAACATGCAATAAAAAGAATCATAATTTTTCAAATTGGATTTTCAAATTTAGACAAAAGGACAGGAAATAATCAATTTTAGGGCTTGACTCTCTTATTATGTCCCCAGCGGAGTCGCCAAGCTGTCGAAACCATTTTTTTTTTGAAAAAACAGGGATCGACTTAAAAAAAATGAAAACAGGAGTCGCCACCAATCCCTTTTTGCTTAGGTGTGATTGGATCACCTTATAAAACGTTTTATTTCAAAATATTGATTTTGGCCTACGAAATTCAAGAAAACGGGTTCGGGAGTCGGTTACGTATGAGGAAGGATTAGCACCCTCGTAACTCCCAAAATTGGTACCGGATTGATTAGTTATTGTCCTAATGTCGAAAATTCAAAAAATATTTGAAAACATGATTTCTTTAAAAACTTGAACAATTTGAGTTGGAACTTGAGATTCCTTTGTTCCGAAAGAATACAAACATCACATCCAGCACGTTAGGAAATGATGTTTTAAACCCTCGTAACCAAAATCATCTCATGATTTACAAAATTCATTAAAAGGATATTTAGTTATTTAGTCAAACGGAAAATTGAAACCCAGCACGTTAGGGCACTATTTCCCGAATTTCTAAACACAAAATATTGCCTTATTTAAGAAAAACTTTTGGATAAAATGTGGTAATTAAAGAAGATAGATATTTTTAAACAAAGATTTGAAAAAAAGTAACATTAAGTTATTACAAAAAAGTGCAATTTACGAAAGTTACAGATTATATTAACAATTAGCACTAACATAAACAATTAAGTAAAAGAATGGCAAGCAATAATAATAATGTTAAGGTAAACAAAGATAATGGATTCAAATTTTTTTTTAAAAAAAATGAACAATCAAAATAAAAAATATAGAGTAGATAATAGCAATTTTAAAAGAATCTATGAAAAAATTAAGGAAAAAAAATTATTCACAAGATTAAATTCAAATAAAAAATAATAATATTATAACAATTTTTAGAAATATGAAATAAAAAAAATAAAAAACGATATGGCAAAATCTAAAATATTTAATATATACATAATAAAATAAATAAATATATTTTAAATAAATAATATAAAAACTTTGAATAAAAATGTATAAGGGATAACTTATAATAAGTATATAATATACCATTTAAAAATAGATAATATACATATTTTAAATAAACAATATATGGAAAATTTTGCCTTAATAATAAAACAATTTAGATGATGTACAACATACAAATTTTCAAATAATACATAATATGATTAAAGTTAAATAATATATAATATATAGATAATATATAACAAATAAAAAAAATAATATATATGATAAAACAATTTAACTTAAATAGGGAAAAACAAAAAAAAAATAAAAACAAGTTTAAAATAATTAAAATAAATGAATAAATAATGATTAAGCAATTAAATGGATAAATAAAAAAAGTTAAAAAAAACGCATAAGTCAACCTAACTCCCGCAATATGTGGACTCAACGAAATTCCTCCACCAAAATCTAACTCAAACGGAAGCAACTAAAAAAGAAACGAAGATGAGCGAAGAACAAAATAGGAACAAGCCACAGAAAATAAGAACGTAAAAGAGAGAGAAATTTGAGTGAATGCTCTCAAGAATTTTTTATTACTCAAAATTCAAGTCATTTACAATGAAGGGAGAGGCCTCTATTTATAGTTGAGCCTCCCCAAATCCAACGGTATAGATCAATTACATCAACGGCTAAGATTAAAAGGTATCTACAAATTAAATCTCTAAGATTACAAAATCATATCTTCTAGGATTGCATATCATATCTAAGATTGCATATCATATCTTCTAGGGTTGCATATCATATCTAAGATTTGCATATCATATCTAAGATTGCATATCCTTGAAGATTGTGTTTCCATATACGTCAAGCTTGTAGATAGACCTTCAATCTTTTCAAGTAATCGGCCATTCCGATCGGGCCAAATGATATATTTTGGACTGGACTTGGACTTTATTTTATTATTTTGGGTTTATTATTATTTTTGCATGGGCCCGGGCTAAATTGGCCTATTACAATTAGCGTATACATAAAAAAGAAAAGCTGTTGAGCAAAATAATAAGGAAAAAAAAAGGCATTACACCAAAAATTTAAAACAATATATTTAAATTATTTAGGTAGTGTTTGGAAAGTTATCTAGTAATTAGATTTGGGTATAATTGCTTGTAATTATACAAGGTGACATGTTTGGGTAAGCATTGTAATTGGTGGGTCTAGTTGATTTTGGTGTAATTGAATCTAGTTATACTTGCCAATTTTTAGGAGGGTGAAAATTGGAGTAATTATACAGGTAATTACACTCAAGTTCAATTTTATATAATTATTTTTTTTACAAGTTTGAGTTATAATTTTTTATATTATAAGCATAAACACGTATGGGTGTTAAGGATGATTATGACCAAATATTTATTATATTATAAATCCTAAAACATTACATATCCCTTCACCCTTGATACACGTGTCGGTAGACCAAGAAAGGTTGACCTCCCATTGATCGCGCCTAAAAAAATGCTTCTCTAAACTTCCCGCCTTGAAACGGAAGGCATTGACCTTCCATACTTTCAACCATCCACTGCAATAAGAAGGCTTCTTACCCTCCATTGCCTTCAAGATCCCAAGGCATTCGCTTTTTAAGAGTGAACACTCTCCTAGTATGAATGCACTAAATGTGTATCTTGCCACATCATACTAATAGATAAAAGGACCTTTCCTAAAAATACCCTGAGAAAAGATAAAGTCAGGATCAATCGTTTAGCACCCTAAAGTCACTCTAAGCAATAGTCTTTTTTGATCAACCTATCCTCTTGTCCTTATTTCAGCTCTCAACCTCTTTAGGTGAAACGACTATCGTTGCACCACCTTAATCTCATCAATGTCTTCCTTTATTGTTTACTATTGTATTAACAATTGGTGCGCTGAATGTGAACTTAACAATGTCTCAGAATTAGAATGATGCTACCCACAACCCCAAAAACAACAACATTGACCCCGCCAATTCCTCCACTCTGACAAATGACAATGTAACGCCCCTCGCTCAGTCCGGTCACCGGATCCGAACAAGGTGATGTTACTGTCAAAACTCAAACCATTAGAAACCAGTAATGTATGTAATATACAAGAGCAAGACTTGACAACTTGTTCCGTTTTTGGCACAATCTCAAAGTTTGCATAATAGATATCTTATCCAATCTTACATATTGTCTTGAATTCAAAGGAGTTTCGGCTAATTACAGTAAAACTGGATTCTTAATTATTGGCCTTCGAACTACCCTGATACACGCATGTTACTAAATAAAATTAAGAGACTGACAATTAACAACTACAGCTTCTGGCTTAGTCCTTTCCTTGAACTTCAAAATGGCTTTTAATACCTGAAAGCACTAAATCGAGAAACATGATGAACTAAGTGAGTTTGCAAATTTTTATTCGCCCCTGCATACAACTCGCATGGGGAATAATTCACATAAAAAGCAACTAACACGTCACACAGTTCACTTGTGAATATAAACAAGACGCATACAATACACTTCGTTCAATTGAGCAATTCGTCTTCATTCCCTGTGAACGTATTACTACAAGTTTAGATAAATTTACCCATAGCAACTTATACAAAGTGAATTATCTTGGCGAAGTCATACTTAACCTATGCGTTCCAGACACATGCTTGTGGTAATGCATTTGTAACTTTATGTCTATGGACACATACCTGCAGATTCATGTTTTTGTTAAAATATGCCCAAAAACCAATCATGAGATGATTGTAATTACATACTTGTTTTACTTTGATTGATAATACAAGGCATTACTGTAACACCCCTTACCCATATTTGACGCTAGAACAGGGTACGAGGCGTTACCTAACTCAAGCACATGCTAACAAACAATTCCGGGTTATGAAATTTTGTTCAAATTTGAAACTTTTAAACTACATCTTAAAAATCCTTAATATGGGCCTACGAGGCCCAAAATATACTTTAGAGATGGTTCGATACTAAACCCGACACTTGAGAAAAAAATTTAGGAAAACTTCTCTGAAATTAGGGGCACACGCCCGTGTGGACTCATGGCACGGCCGTGTGGCTGGCATGGCCATGTCTTTAGCCCGTGTGCGAGCCTGGCTAGTGCTTTGTGGGAATCCAGGATGTCACACGGCCTGGCACACGCCCGTGTACCCGGTCCTTGTGCTAGGCTGAGTTTTTACAATTTAAGTACAGGGGACACATGGCCTCAACACACGCCCATGGGGCAACCGTGTGTCACACACGGCCTAGACACACGGCCATGTGTCTGCCCATGTGGACGGCTGTTAGGCTATTTTCCAAGCCTCTTTATCACCCCTTTCAAGCACACATCTACACACATCATATAGTACCATCAAAAGCACAAACACATGACTAAATCAGTCACAAACAAGGCATCCACGCCTCAAATCCAAGCTATTTTCTATCACCTACAACATTTCTTATTATCAGCCAACCCATGTAATAACCTCATTCATGAAAACACCAACATTTGCATTTATCAACAAAAAGTATTAACCATCAACTATGGTCTTATACAAAATGAATTCCTCTTCAAGAAAAGCCAACACATTTGGCTAAAACATTATGACACATAACAAAATACCAGGTCCCTATACATGCCATACTCAAAATGATAAGTCTAACTATACCAAATGTTCTGATTGATAGTGTGATTGCGCCTCTGACGTCCTTTGATTCCCGAGCTAGCTTGGCGATACTATAAGAAAATGGAAAGGAAAGGGAGTAAGCATAAAGCTTAGTAAGTCGCATGCAAACAATTAACAACAATTACTATGCATTATCATACTCATAGCATAATATAGACATTGCACATGATCCTCGAATGATTAAAGGCATAACTTACTCATTTCCACCCTTACTAATCACACAACCTAATTCGAGCTCATTTCTCATGAATCTCATGTATGTACCTGTATCACTTACAACATAGGCGTAACTTTTCTCACTTTTGACACAATCTTTAATTTACCCGTCGAACCCATTGGAATACCAAAGGATATCTGATAAGCCTCACACAAGAGGGTAAAATACCGATGCCATGTCCCAAACATGGTCTTACACTGGGTCACATGTCGAGGCTGATGCCATGCCCTAGATATGGTCTTACACTAGCTTTCATCTCAATGCCGATTCCATGTTCCAAACATGGTCTTACACTGGCTCTCATAATGTGGCGGATGCCATGTCCCAGACATGGTCTTACACTAGCGCACACATCAACGCCGATGCCATGTTCCAAACATGGTCTTACACTGGCTCTCATAATGTGGCAGATGCCATGTCCCAGACATGGTCTTACACTAGTGCCCACATCAACGTCGATGCCATGTCCTAGACATGGTCTTACACTAGCGCACATATTGCTCAAATGTCATGGCTTGGATATCCAATCTATTCTTAAAGTTTAACCAAGAGTATATCACATCAACTTTCGTCATGCATATACATAGCAATAATCAAACATTTTATGCAATATCAATTGTTTAAAGCATAATTGTAATAACGTTGTATTATTTACATACAACTTACCTCGATACACAAAAAGTGGACGACTAGAGTGAGTTAGGCTTAGTTTGGATTGGCGGTGTGTTTACCTCCGGTGAGGTTAAAAACAGCGGTGGCGGTGAGATTAGTTACTGTAGCGGTGAGATTGGATACTGTAGCAGTGAGATTAGAAACAATGATGGAATGTGTGTTTGGATTCAAACGCAGCTGTAGCGGTGAGATGAGAATAAAAAATGACCATTAAGGACATCAGATTAGAATTGATATATAATAGAAGTTTTTAAATTATTTTACTTTTATAAAATTATTAAAATATGTGAATTTATAAATTAATTTAATAAAATATTAAAATGTATCTTCCAATATTTTATTATAAATATTTTAATAAATTATATAATCAATTTAAATTATTTATTAGATAAAATGATAATTATTTTTAATTTTTTATAGTTAAATATTCTTTTATAACAGTGATAAATATTATTTTCACAAATAGTAACATTATACTTGGATCAAATTTTGAAGTATCTAAACGGATGATTTTTAATAAAAAAAATATAGTAACATAAGACATAACAAGTTTCATTATTACTAGAAATTAGGTTATGATACAAATTTTTTTTATAAATATGGATTCATTAAACTATTTGCAATAGTTTCCCTTAACATTGCAATTTCAAGGTCACTTTTACTGTTAGAAGAACTCGATTCACCTCTATCAAAATGGCCTGAAGAGACTAGCATGTCGGGTATATTCTCAAATTGTCGAAAATCCTCATCATTTGACGAAGCATGTCTTCGAATGTAATTATGCAAAACCATTGTTGCAATAACTATTAAAACTTGCTTGTTGAATGAATAACTTGGAATATCTCTTAATATTGGCCATTTTTTTTCCACACTCCAAATGTTCGTTCAATCACAGAACGTAACGAATAATGGGCATGATTAAAGATTTATTTTTTTCCAGATACTTGATGATTACCTCGACGAAAATCTAGTAAATGATATCGTCCCCCCCTATATGGACCTAGAAAACCTACCTTTTGTGGATATCCTAGATCCACAAGATAATATTTTCCTACAAAAAAGTATAACATAATATCAAGTTTAAAAATAAATTAAATATTTTAATATTGTTTTTATGTAAAAATTAATTAAAAAAATTAAAGTTCAACCTGGTGGAGGGTGTGGAAACTTTAACTCTTTTTTTCTAAGTGCTTGTAAAAAAATTCTACTGTCATGTGTTGTTCCTTCCCAACCAGGAAATGCAAAAATAAAGCACATGTTGAAGTCACAAACTGCCATAATATTTTGAGTTGGTTCACCTTTCCGTCCGATATAAGGTAATTGACAAGAAGGCGAAATGCATGCTTTTATGTGTGTTCCATCTATGGCCCCAATACAATCCTTTAAAATAAATGCAAGTAATGAGATAAAAGTTAGAAATAATTTATATTTTAAAAATATAAAGATTGTGTAAATTTTACCTTAAAGTGAGGCCAATATCTTGTATCATGTCGAATATGGTTCGGTACTTGTTCGAATTGACCTTCAGTGGGTTTAATTGTGTCTATTCCCATTCGAGCAAATATATGTAACATATCAGTAAAAATTCGACTAACAGTTTCCCCAGATCGTTTAAATCGCTCTGCTGCATTTGAATTTGATTATCTATTTCCAAGAATGTACAATGATAATGCTAACTTCTCCATCGCTGATACTTTCCCATGCTTTAAGCCATAATTTGTTTGCAAATCATGCAACAAGCTGTGAAATATATTTTTTGGCATCCTAAAACTATTCATGCAACGGTCATCATGCCCATTTAATACTTCGTCCACCCACATCTGACCTGTATAATTTGAATTCATACACGGTTGCATAGTGAAATAAGTTTCATGCTGTACCAATACACTGCTTAACACATATTCTTCCTCTTCATGATAATTGTTGTGCTCAACTTGTGTAACAATTGTGGCTATTCTTCGTTGAGCTTCTTCACTTAATTCAGGGGTATCATAATTCATATCAAAACTATTATACATATTGTTAAATTCATCCATAACCTGGAAAAGTAATCAAATGAAAATAAATTAATATTTTGTGACATTCTATACAACACAGAAACTTGAATAAAAGCAAAGCATAAAAATACCAAACAAAAAAAATATCATACATTAGTTTTACATATAAAAAAGTAGTATAGTTATATTACAATAATAATTCTAAGGAGCTTATGGTGGAGGTGGTTGATGGTATGGTTGGAAGGGAAATGAGGATGTTGCTACCAAGGATGAAAATGATGCAATTGGATTTTGTTCAGCATACTCACGTTGAAGCCACCAAACTCTAACATCTGGATCTAAGTTCAAAACCACTTCTCGTTTCACCGGTATTTGGAACATTTTGATGGCAAAATAGTACATTGCATCTTTTTTTGGAATTTCATCTCCCAAAGCATGCAAAGCATCCATTGCATTTGAAATAGTATATTGAGAGTGAGGAAAAGTAATTTCACTCACTGACTTCCTTGGACTAGCCATACTCTCACACAATTTCTCAATCTGAGTAGTTAATGTATTTCTTGATGATTTTATACTTGAACTTGATTTTTTTTCCTTTACCGTGTACAACCCCAAGTGTTTGCTTTCTTCGATTAGGAGTTTCATGAGAAGGGTTTGATGGTACCTCATTAGGAGGAATACCTTCATTCTCATTACTATGTTCATCTGAATCACCAAATCCCTCATTAGGTGTATCATCTACCATAGGAACCCCACTTGGAAGAACACCAGACGAAGGTGCCCATGCATTCTTTCTAGTGGCTACAATGCCACCAAACATTTGCCACATTAACTCATTCAATCGTGGTTCAATTCCTTTCTTCTTAAATCCTTTAAAATCAAGATTTTCCTACATAACATGTTAAATGTTAAATGTTATACTAAGATTTTTATATTTGTAAATTGTTAATTTCAATAAACTTTATGCATTAAAATAATGATAAAGTTAACACTAACCTGTATTTTTTCAGCCCACCATTCTTCGGTAGCATCGACCGTCTTTTTAGATGGACACAATCCAATACCTGTAGATTCCTTAAGCAACTCCCTCCATAACCTCCATTCATTTTTTAATGTATCCCACTTATTTTTCAATTGAGGTTTTCCATATTTTTTTGTGTTTTTGCTTGAAAAAGAGCAACGAAATTTTCCCATCCTTTTGAGTTTAGATGAGTTGTTGGTCTATTACCAGCATTGACTTCATTCACGCAAAGTTCACAAAATATCAACGTCAGCTCATCATCCCAAATAGCTTTTGTTGCTAAGGTACTATCTCCCTCCACAAAATTTCGTGTCTTTACCATCTATTTGTAACATCCTAAAATTTGAATTTTTATATGTTACATTACTTTGGTGCTCAACTAGTTTATTTATCATATGTGTGTGTTAAAATAGTCCTGAGAAGGTTCGAGATTTAATTGGATTTTGGAATAAATTTTGGTAAATAGAACTTTATTGAAGTGGAACAAGTAACCTTGATGTTTAAAGAAATTAAGTGGCAAAAGTTAGCATAAGATGAGCTAGTAGTAAAGAGGAGTTGACGCCATAAGCATACTTAGAGGGAAGAGGTTCGAATCCCTTGTTATGCATGAGATTTTTTTTTAAAATTTTTGCACTCATCTAGCATGTGTCGGCCAAGCTTTATTTTTGGAAAGTTGGACTTTTATTTTATGGTAAGGTGGCTAATGGATTAAGGCAAGAATTGAACTTAAGGTAGGGAATAATGAGATTATGGTATGTAGGGGGAACACAAGGCACATTTTAAGGAATGTGTTTTGGAAAGTTTGGAATGGCCAAACTTTGACTTTGGTGTCCATGTACTTGGACGGTTTTAGGGGCTAAGGGGGTGGCCGAATTTTTGAAGACTTTTGAGTAACGATAGGTGCTTGTTGGGCATATTTCTTTTTGGGTCATTTTTGCTTTCTCTCAAAACATTTTCTCTTCATCTTTTCTCTCCCTAGCCGAATGCACATTGAGCATTAGGTAAGCATCTTCGTTTTTCTTTTGGTCATTCCATTTTGACCATTTTGGTCTAAATTTGCCTATTCTCTCAAGTCATTTCCCTAGTGTCGAAAACACCAAAACCTTGAAGGCCATTTTCTTTTTTCTTTCTTCCTCCATTGCCGAATGCTCTCTAGTCTCAAACCTCTCTCTTTGTTCATCTTCTATTCTTGAAATGAACCAAAACCGAAACACCTAATTGTCCTATACCTTTATTTCATCTCCTTCTTCTTACAAAATTTATTCAACATTTTCTCCCTTTTTTTTTCCTCTATGGCCGAATGTTGCTAACACCATCTCCTTCAAATCTTTATCTTCATAGCTGAATATTTTACAACACTTATCTTCTTCTCAAACCATTTCCTTCTTTTCTTCTCACACTTTAATCGCTCGGTAAGTGGCTAATATAATACTCTAGTATTCTTATTTTCCCTTTTTCCTTTGTACCGAAATTTCATGTTGGTGTGGGATGGTCTTTTGGATCGATATCATCATCATACCATGACTCACTCGAATATTTTCTCTATTTTAGAAACTTAGTGGAAGGCCAAAATTTGGAGTGTCCGAAATCATCGTGAATCGCTAGGATTCGGTCCAAAGTTTTAAGGTAAGGGTTTTTATCAAGGAATTCCATATTACTCATTATTTCGTTAATGATGGGGTTTACTAATCGATTTTATCTTAGGAACGCTATCGCTTGATTTTCATCCTTTGAACGTAAGGATTTCGTGGTGTCGATTTTGCCTCTTAAAATCAATCGTCTTAATTTTCAAATAATAGTTGGACTAATATTCTTATGTCAATGGAGGCAAGCAAGATAGGGTCAAAAAGGGTGGTGAATAGTGATCGGAAGAGGGGCGGATTCGCTATTCCCACTAGATTCAAGCGAAGGTCTGTTTCGGCAATCCGAGATTTTCCACCAGGTTGTGGACCTCATCCGGTGAAAACCGCTTATTCGAGGTTGTTCGTAGTTACGAGCCATTAGTCGTTCGGGATTTTCCAACGGGTTGTGAACCGTCAACCGGGGAGAACCGACAAATAGTAGTTATTCGAGATTCCGAGGGTAAAAATCTTGACCGCTTACATTAGCATAGATTTATTTTAAGTGTTAGTGTTCTAATCGAGCGTTATAATGTTTTTAGGTGTTGACGATCAGGAAAGTGTAGTGCTCACCGTAATCAGGTGTGTAATCTCACACCATATCTCGTGGGTTAGATAACCACATCGTAATAATGTTAGATTAAAATCACAAAGTTGGTGAAATCAGGTAAAATGGTATATTTTAACACTTTAATAGTAAAAACTATGAAATTGGTATCGAGATTATGAAAATTACGAAATTGCCCTTAATGGGCTAAATCGATAAAAGTGACTTATTGGGCCATATGTGATTTTGATAAATGGGCCATACGTGATGATGCTAAATGGGCCAAATGTGATATGAGATTGTGTGGGCCAAAATGTGAAATGGGCGGTTGTGATAACTTTTATAATGAGCCTTATGTTGGAATAATTATAAGAATGGATTGTTATGCATATTATATACATGATTGCATGGGTTGGGCTTTTGGATGAAGAGAAGTTACGTAGCTTTGCTACAAAATTTTGATGGCTTCGTGCCCGATTTAAAATATGGCTTCGTGCCGCTTGAAAATATGGCTTCGTGCCCGGGGCTTTGAAATATGGCTTCGTGCCCGGTTTGATATATGGCTTAATGCCGCTTTGGTGTGTTAGCGGGGTGGGTGACTAAAGCTCCCCACAAGTGTCTTTGGTTGAAATACAGTGGTGTGTAGCGGATGGAAACTTAGGATTGGTTTTGGGAAATTGTATATCACATGCATTCTATACATGTTAAATTGTTATATTTGTAATGGGCTCGTGCCCAAATAAATGCTTAAATGGTTTTGGCCCAATGGACTATGGTAAGTGAGTTACAAATTGAGTTCTAAGTAACTCATCCTGCTTTTCTTTACCCTTTCCGTAATGATCAATGACGGAGGCTTGGGCGGGGACGACTCGATGGAGGCCATACTACGATTAATGGGTTAATTAAACTTGATTTCTTTAAAGTACTTTTTAATATTTGCTTTTAAGTTGTGATGTAATAAGGCCTCTGGTTAAATTTTTATGGATGTTTTACTTGTGGATGGATTTTATATTACGTTTTAAATACTTAAATGGGATTTCTTTTCTAAAAATAGAAACAAACGTTTTCATAAATAAACGTCATTTAAAAGGATTTCATTCTTAGTTAATTTTAACTCGTTAACATTTTTCTCAGTAACAACTTATTTTAAAATCCGTTTTCTACAAACCTTTAAGAGACTTTACATATGATCATTTCGTGTGACATGTCAAATCTGGTCTTAACGCACAGACCGGGTTTGGGGTGTTACACTATTATTATTATTATTTTGATTTTAAATGTCAACCAACATAAAGCCATAAATATATAATTAGATATAATAATATAGTTTCATAAAAAAAAAATAAGAATAACACATCACGAATGATGAAAGCCATAAGATGAACACTAAAGAAAAAATTCTCAAAGATCCATGGTAAACAATAACGAGGATATAGAAAGGATAATTGATTATGACTATCTTTTCGAAAGTGTAAGCAAACTTGAGCAGTTGGTTTTTCTTAGCAACACTAGTCATCAAAATTTTATTTTAGTCTCAAGAAAAGCATGCATTTAATCACTCAAGATTATGGCATCAATAAATGCAGAATTCAACAGCCAACTATACTTAGGAACGTAATTTTTTTTTCTTTTCACAGAAGAAAATGTAATACGATCATGTTCAAATTTGAGTTAACAGAAGCATATAAATTCATTAAAAAATTAAAATAAATTGAAGATATTTGTATACGACACATATATGTATTTCAAGGTTTGAGAAAGTGACCTTAGAAGTGGGAAGGGGTGGTATAAATATATTCTGTTAAAAATGGGCAAAGTTTTATTGGTTTAGTGAGGAAATGGAGGGTTATTTTTCCCATGTTTAGAAATCAATCATCCCCTGTAATTAAGGCATGGGAAATTGAAGGTGGTTATGGGTCCATCCATCACATGCATCTCCTTCCCTTTGTTTTGCATGATTGCAGACTACTACATTGTTTTTTATCTTTCTTATTCACCATATATATAACTACCAGTAATCAAGTGTCACATGGTACTTATGTGAGCTCTCACCTCATCTAAACCAAAACATTAATGGAATTAACTAAAATCCAAATCAACTTGCCTCCTCCACTTTTGTAAAAATATTCCCATTTTGAATGATCCTTTTAACTCATTCTCTCCCATTTTATATTACTTGGATCCAAATTCAAGATTTGAGGGTATAGATTCATCATTTTACATTTTACTTACTACTCTTCACTCTCCATTTTCTCTTTAGTTTAATATTGTCAACATAATTTCTAAAGGCTGAGACTGTAAAACTACTCATAAATCTAGCTTTAAACAGTAAATTGAAATGTAGACAAAGCAAAAAAATGCTATCAGATCAACATAATCAGAACAAAGGATGAAAGCCATAAGATGAACACTAAAGAAAAATACTTTCTTACTCTTCAACTCCTCTAATTCAAAACAACATCATTGCGTCAATTTTAGAAATTTCTAAATTATGGAGCATGCAGATTAAGAATGACCCTTGAATTTAATCGAGAAAAGAAAAACCTCTTTGGGATGATTCAGATATCGATAGTTTCTCAAAATCTGAAAAGGGGCGTTTCAAAGGTCTCTCGTTGATTTCCAGCCCTGCAACAGACAACATGAGTATTCCTTAAGTTTCAAAATTGCATTTTAATTTATAATAGAAGCAAAAGGAAACATAAAAAAGGGTAAAGAAATGAAAGAAAGAAAAGAAATGATATACAGAAAGAATCAAGACGAAACCAAAGGGATAAATTTGTGCTTAACCCTTACAATCACAGGCTTATCGATCGTCGATTGAGGAGGAGTTAAAGAGCAGGAGTTGAAGAGCTTTCGCCGTTTTCAGTAGAATTCGGCTGCCAAATCTGAAAAAAATAAGATTAGGAAAGAAATTAGTTTAATTTTCAAGGATAAAATGGTAAAATAATAAATAAAAGTATGGGTATTTTTGTCTGTTAAAAATACCAACTGCCCTAGTGAATTTTAATTGCTGCTGAAATCTCCAGCTGATTTTTAGCATATCAGCGTGGTGGAAATGCATTTTCACTGAACTGTCATGCTGAACCAAACAAAATAGCAGTGAGGTTGGTAGCAGTTATTTACCCCAACTGCACCTCACTGGCATTAAAAGCCAAACCAAAGGAGGCCTTAATCTACAAGCTTGGTTTTCCCCCGGTCTAGGTCCGGACTCCGTTTTTTCTTGATCTATATTGATAAAATTCACTCATTTAGTCATCACATTAAACAAGACATTTCATAACTCCTACTTTGGAAAAATTATCGTTTTGCCCCTAGACTTTCACAAAATTACGATTTTGCCCCTAGGCTCGTAAATTGATTTTTCATCAAATTTCCTCATTAACCAAGTCTAGCCGAACCTTAATTGCTCTTATAGCAACTCACAAATCCAATTATTTCACACATTTACTACCTATTTTACAACCTTTACAAAAAGACCCATTTTAGGTGTTTTCATGAATACCCCTTTTACAAAAGTTGTTTATTTAACAACCAAGAGTCATTTTCTTCCATAAAAATTCAGCAAACAACACAAATGCTCTCATGGCAAAACCTTAGACTTTCAACCATTTTGCAAAATAGTCCCCTCATTAGCTAGATTAAGCTTTAGGAGTTCCAAAAGTACAAAAATTAGAAAAGAAAATGACCATCAAAATCACTTACTTGCAAAGGTTTAAGTTGCTGAAAATTTCAAGCTTTCCAAAGCTCCTCTTTGCTAAAAATTTAGGTGGTAGGGAGGATGAGGAAGAGATGATATCTTTTTCTCTTTATTATATTTTATTTCTAATCAATTAAGTCACCAAACTTCACCTAACCTTTGACAATGTTATTTCTTTGTCCCTATGGCCGACCAACACTCCCTAAAGGGTATAATTACACATTAAGGACCTCCAATTTAAAATTCTACAGCTATTTGACACCTTTAACTTGTATAACAAAACTTTGCACTTTATGCGATTTAGTCCTTTTTCAAAATTAAGCATGCAATCACTAAATTTAATTCACCAAAATTTTCATGTACTCATATAATCATGCTATAACACATAAAATAATATTAAAAATAATTTCTCCGACATCGAATTAGTGGTTCCGAAACCACTTTTTCGTCTAGCCCCAAAATCGGGCAGTTACAATTCTCCTCCCTTAGGGATTTTCATCCCCGAAAATTTTACCAGTAAAAAGGTTCGGGTATTGGTCTCTCATGGTTTCCTCGGGCTCCCATGTGGCCTCTTCAGCCCCATGTCTATGCCATAGTACTTTCACAAGTTCTATACTTTTATTCCTCAATTTCTTAACCTCTCGATCTAAAATCTTAACCAGCTTTTCACCATAGGTCATATCTGAACAAATCTCAACCTCTGTTGGTGAAATCACATGTGATGGGTCAGAACGGTAACGGCGCAACATAGACACATGGAATACATCGTGGATCTTTTCTAACTCGGACGGCAATGTTAATCGGTATGCTACCAGTCCAATTCTCTGAGTCACCTCGTATGGCCCAATATAACGTGGGCTTAATTTGCCTTTCCTGCCGAATCTGAGGACTTTCTTCCACGTGGATGCTTCCAAAAATACCTTATCACCTACTTGAAACTCAATCTCTTTCCGTTTCAAGTCCGCGTAGGATTTCTGTCTATCCGAAGCAGCCTTCAAACAGTCACGAATCACTTTTACTTTCTCTTCTGTTTCTCAGACTAAGTCAACCCCGTGTATCTGATTTTCCTTGAGTTCGGACCAATACAAAGGCGTTCGGCATTTACGCCCATATATTGCCTCATAAGGCGCCATTTTCAAACTCGATTGATAGCTATTGTTGTAGGCAAACTCTACCAACGGTAAGTACTTTTCCCAACTGCCTTGAAACTCAAGAACACAACACCGCAACATATCTTCAAGAATCTGAATTACTCTTTCCGACTGACTGTCGGTCTGTGGATGGAAAGCCGTGCTAAAATTTAACTTTGTCCCCGAAGCTTCTTGCAACTTTTTCCAAAATCGTAATGTGAACCTTGGATCCCTATCCGAAATGATCGATAAAGGTACTCCATGAAGTCTCACAATTTCAAATACATACAGACCGGTCAATTTCTCAAGTGGGAAATCAGTACGCACCGGTATAAAATGAGCCGACTTAGTTAGCCTATCAACCACAACCCATACAGCATCTTTCTTCCTTAGAGTCAACGAAAATCCCGACACAAAATCCATGGTAATACGGTCCCATTTCCACTCGAAAACCATCACGGGCTGAAGTAAACCCGAAGGTACTTGGTGTTCGGCTTTCACTTGCTAACAAATTAAACATTTAGTGACAAACTCTGAAATGTCTCTTTTCATTCCCGTCCACCAATACATTTTCTTTAGGTCATTATACATTTTCACACTACCCAGATGAATAGACATACAACTGCTATGTGGCTCATGTAAAATTTTCTAAATAAGCTCGTCGTCCTTGGGTACACAAATTCTGTCTTAAAACATTAAACAACCATCTGAACCAATTCAAAAATATGATTCTATACCCGTCTCGCACTAATTTATCTTAGCTTGCAATTCTATATCACCTTTCTGAGCTTCACAAATTTCTTGTAAAAACATCGGTTTAGCTCTTAACTCTGCTATAACTGAACCATCATCAGTCATAGACAACTGGGTATTTATAGCCCTCAAAGCGAAAAATGACTTCCTACTCAAGGCATCGACGACCACATTCGCCTTCCCATGGTGATAGTCAATTATCAACTCATAATCTTTTATCAACTCTAACCATCTTCGCTGCTGTAGGTTTAGCTCCTTTTGAGTCATCAAATAATTTAGACTCTTATGGTCAGTGAATATTCGACATCTCTCGCCTTACAAATGGTGTCTCCAAATCTTTAGTGCGAACACTATGGCGGCTAACTCTAAGTCATGTGCCGGATAGTTCTTTTCATGTGGCTTCAGCTGTCTCGAGGCATAAGCTATTACTGTGCCTTCTTGCATAAGCACGCATCTCAATCCATTTAAGGACGCATCACTATACACCACAAATTCCTTTCTCGATTCCGGTTGCACTAAAACTAGAGCTTCAGTCAACAATTCTTTTAGCTTCTCAAAACTCTGTTGGCACTTCTCTGTCCATTCGAACTTGACATCTTTCAGTAGCAACCTCGTCATCGGTGTAGCAATCATGGAGAATCCTTTAACAAATCGTCTGTAGTATCCCGCTAGGCCCAAAAAGCTTCTAATCTCTGACACATTCCTCGGTGGTTTCCAATCAAGGATAGCCGATATCCTACTCAGGTCAACTCTAATTCCATCACCCGACACGATGTGTCCTAAGAATCCGACCTCTCGGAGCCAAAACTCACTTTTGCTAAACTTAGCATACAACTGCTTATCTCTTAAAGTTTGTAAGACAGTTTTCAAATTCTTTTCATGTTCACTTTCATCATGAGAATAAATTAATATGTCATCGATGAAAACAACGACAAATTTATCTAAATACGGTCGAAAAATACGATTCATTAAATCCATAAACACGGTGGGAGCATTTGTTAAGCCAAAGGGCATGACCAGGAACTCATAGTGGCCATACCTAGTCCGAAATGTAGTTTTCAGTACATCTTGCTCCTTAACTCTCAACTGATAATAACCAGACCTCAGGTCTATCTTAGAAAACACTGTGGCCCCTTTCAATTGGTCAAACAAATCATCGATCCTTGGCAAAGGATACTTTTTCTTCACTGTTACCCTGTTGAGCTGTCTATAATCTATACATATCCTCATTGAACCATCTTTCTTTTTCACAAAGAGTACGGGAGCACCCCACAGAGAATAACTCGGTCTTGCGAAACCTTTATCCGTCAACTCTTGTAACCGAGCCTTCAATTCTTTTAACTCTAATGGTTCCATCCTATACGGAGCAACCGAAATAGGTGTCGTACCAGGAATCAACTCAATACCAAACTCAATTTCCCTAGTTGGAGGCAATCCGGGAAACTCCTCCGGAAACACATCCGGATACTCACATACCACTGGCACTGACTCAATCTTTACTTCCAACTCTTGGGTATTCAACACAAATGCAAGATAGGACTCATACCCTTTTGTCATGCATTTCTCAGCAGTCATAGAAAAAATTAATACAGGAAAGCTATCCAATTCACATGATTCAACCCGAAGGATATCCCCATTTTCACATTTCAGTTCAATAAACTTACTACCACAGTTTACTATCACATCATGAGCTGCTAGCCAGTCCATACCAAGAATCACATCAAATTCATCAAATGGTAGCAGCATAAGGTTAACCAGAAAACAATGACCTCTAATTGTCAAAGGATAATTTCTACAAACTTGGTCATCTAGCACATGCTTGCCTAACGGGTTTGACACTTTTATGACAATTTCTGTGGACTCAACAGGCATATTCATACTAGATACCAATTTCATACAAACATAAGAATGGGTAGACCCCAGATCAATCAAAGCAACAACAGAAATATCATGAAGAGAAAAAGTACCCGTAATCACATCTGGTGACGATGCCTCTTCGCGAGCGCGAATGGAATAAGTCCTTGCAGGCGCTCGGCCCTCGGACCTCACGGCGGAATCTCTAGGCGCACCTCTGCTACTAGCCCCACTTTCTGGGTTCTTCTATTGTCTACCTCGAGAAGGAGCATTACTCGCTCGCACATCTTGCTTTTTGTCTTTCTCATCCATCTCAGGACAGTTTCGAATGAAGTGGTCTAGTGAACCGCACTTGAAACAACCTCTTTCATTTCCTCGACACTCACCAAAATGTCGTCTACCACACTGCGAACACTCCGGTTTATTTGGTCGAGTACTACCAACACTTGCAATAGAAATGGTTTAAGCTTTAGATGCCGAGTACTGCTTACTCCTATTTCTATTTGAGAATCCAACCGAAGTATTGGATCGAGTGGTGAACTCTCTCGATTTCTTAAATGAAGACTGAAATGATTTTCCCAATTGTCTTTTCTTTGAGTCACGAGACTCAATATCAGCTTTCTTTTTTTCTTTGGCCAATTCCTCGGCCTTGCATGCTCTCTCCACTAATACAACAAATTCTTTCAGTTCTAAAATTCCAACAAACAATCGGATGTCCTCATTTAATCCATCCTCAAACCTCTTACACATGATGGCTTCGGTGGATACGCACTCCCGAGCGTATTTACTGAGCCTCACGAATTCACGCACATACTCGATTACTGTCATTCGGCCTTGCTTTAGCTCTAGGAATTCCTTCCTTTTCTGGTCTATAAACCTCTGACTAATATACTTTTTACGGAACTCTTCCTGAAAGAATTCCCAAGTAATCCTTTCCCTTGGTACAACCGACACAAGGGTGTTCCACCATTGGTAGGTCGAGTCTCGCAGGAGTGATACAACACACTTCATACACTCCTCAGACGTGCAAGACAACTCATCAAATACCCTAAAGGTATTTTCTAGCCAGAATTCTACCCTCTCTGGGTCATCATCTATATTCGCTCTGAATTCCTCAGCCCTTTGCTTCCGAATTCTATCTACATGAGGTTTTTCCCTTCTAATCGTTTCCACTACTTGGGGAGCTACAGGGGTAGACTGGGGAATTGGAGGGGGTGGAGGAGGTGGAGCGTTCGGGTTTGGACGAACAAACTCCGAATACCAAACATTCATCATGTGGAGGAAGGCTTCTCTAACCCCTCCGCCCTGACTCAGTGTCAAGGGCCCATTTTCGGCTGGTGCGGTCCCTTCTGCGAAGCTGGCGTACTACTTTCTACATCATCCGCCACTGCTCCATCAGAATCCATTTACTATATAAAAATATATTTTAAATTGTCAGGAGTCATCACACTATCATAATTCATATATGGCATGTATAGCTAGACTCGTACACACGCTAGGTTAGTTCGAGAATCGACTAAACCATAGCTTTGATACCACTAAATTTAACACCCCTTACCCATATTTGATGCTGGAACAGGGTACGAGGCGTTACCTAACTCAAACACATGTTATGAAATTTCGTTCAAATTTGAAACTTTTCAACTACATCTTAAAAATCCTTAATATGGCCTATGAGGCCCAAAACATACTTTAGAGATGGTTTGATACTAAACCCAGAACTTGAGAAAAAAATTTAAGAAAACTTCTCTGAAATTAGGGGCACACGCCTGTGTGGACTCATGGCACGGCCGTGTGGCTGGCATGGCCATGTCTTTAGCCCGTGTGCAAGCCTGGCTGGTGCTTTGTGGGAATCCAGGATGTCACACGGCCTGGCACACGCCCGTGTACCTGGTCCGTGTGCTAGGCTGAGTTTTTACAATTTAGGTGCAGGGTACACACGGCCTCAACACAAGCCCATAGGGAAACCGTGTGTCACACACGGCCTAGACACACGGCTATGTGTCTGCCCGTGTAGACGGCTGTTAGGATATTTTCCAAGCCTCTTTATCACCCCTTTCAAGCACACATCTACACACATCATATAGTACCATCAAAAGCACAAACAAATGACTAATTCAGTCACAACAGAGGCATACATGCCTCAAATCCAAGCTATTTTCTATCACCTACAACATTTCTTATTATCAGCCAACCCATGTAATAACCTCATTCATTAGCATTTATCAACAAAAAGTATTAACCATCAACTATGGTCTTATACAAAATGAATTCCTCTTCAAGACAAGCCAACACATTTGGCTGAAACATTATGACACATAACAAAATACCAAGTCCCTATACATGCCATACTCAAAATGATAAGTCTAACTATACCAAATGTTCTGACTGATAGTGTGGTCGCGCCTCCGACGTCCTTTGATTCTCGAGCTAGCTTGACGATACTATAAGAAAATGGAAAGGAAAGGGAGTAAGCATAAAGCTTAGTAAGTCGCATGTAAACAATTAACAACAATTACTATGCATTATCATACTCATAGCATAATATAGACATTGCACATGATCCTCGAATGATTAAAGGCATAACTTACTCATTTCCACCCTTACTAATCACACAACCTCATTCGAGCTCATTTCTCATGAATCTCATGTATGTACCTGTATCACTTACAACATAGGCGTAACTTTTCTCACTTTTGACACAATCTTTAATTTACCCGATTAACCCATTGGAATACCAAAGGATATCCGATAAGCCTCACACAAGAGGGTAAAATGTCGATGCCATGTCCCAGACATGGTCTTACACTGGCTCACATGTCGAGGTTGATGCCATGTCCCAGACATGGTCTTACACTAGCTCTCATCTCAATGCCGATGCTATGTTCCAAACATGGTCTTACACTGGCTCTCATAATGTGGCCGATGCCATGTTCCAGACATGGTCTTACACTAGCACGCACATCAACACCGATGCCATGTTCCAAACATGGTCTTACACTGGCTGTCCATAATGTGGCCGATGCCATGTCCCAGACATGGTCTTACACTAGCGCACATATTGCTCAAATGTCATGGCTTGGATATCCAATCTATTCCTAAGGTTCAACCAAGAGTATATCACATCAACTTTCGTCATGCATATACATAGCAATAATCAAACATTTTATGCAATATCAATTGTTTAAATCATAATTGTAATAACATTGTATTATTTACGTACAACTTACCTCGATACACAAAAAGTGGGCGACTAAAGTGAGTTAATCTACAAGCTTGGTTTTCCCCCGGTCTAGGTCCGGACTCTATTTTTCTTAATCTATATTGATAAAATTCACTCATTTAATCATCACATTAATCAGACATTTCAAAACTCCTAATTTGGAAAAATTACCGTTTTACCCCTTAACTTTTACAAAATTACGATTTTGCCTCTAGGCTCGTAAATTGATTTTTCATCAAATTTACTCATTAACCAAGTCTAGCCGAACCTTAATTACTCTTATAGTAACTCAAAAATCTAATTATTGCACACATTTACTACCTATTTTACAACCTTTACAAAAAGGCCCATTTTAGGTGTTTTCATGAATACCCCTTTCACAAAAGTTGTTTATTTAACAACCAAGACTCATTTTCTTCCACAAAAATTCAGCAAACAACACTAATGCTCTCATGGCAAAACCCTAGACTTTCAACCATTTTGTAAAATAGTCCCCTCATTAGCTAGATTAAGCTTTAGGGGTTCCAAAAGTACAAAAATTATCAAAAAAAAAAAAGACCATCAAAATCACTTACTTGCAAAGGTTTAAGTTGCTAAAAATTTCAAGCTTTCCAAAGCTCCTCTTTGCTGAAAATTTCGGTGGTAGGGAGGATGTGGAAGAGATGATATCTTTTTCTCTTTATTATATTTTATTTCTAGTCAATTAAGTCACCAAACTTCACCTAACATTTGACAATGTTATTTCTTTGTCCCTATGGCCGGCCAACATTCCCTTAAGGGTCTAATTGCACATTAAGGACCTCCAATTTAAGATTCTATAGCTATTTGACATCTTTAGCTTGTATAACAAAACTTTGCACTTTATGCGATTTAGTCTTTTTTTAAAATTAAGCATGCAATCACTAAAATTAATTCACCAAAATTTTCGTGTACTCATATAATCATGCTATAACACATAAAATAATATTAAAAATAATTTCTCCAACCTCACATTAGTGGTTCCGAAACCACTGTTCCGTCTAGCCCCAAAATCGGGCTGTTACAATTACGATTGTTATTTTAGTTTCTTTTTCTGTGTGTATAAATAAACTGATTAATAACAAAGTCCTAAAAATGATATGATTATTCTTAAAAGGTACTTAGTAAAGTATTATTGTGGGTTTGGACAACAATAATGCATTGAGACTAATGTTTAGTTGATTGATGACAATGTGTTGTCATTGACGTAGGGATGTCAAAATTAATAACATGAGTATTTGTTAGAGAACAACATATTAGACTGACCCACCGTAAGTATGTTTCTTGGATTATTTTGTAATTGTCACAAACATTACTCATAGTGATAACTATGTATATGATCCTCAGACTTGAGATCATCATTGTTCCAAACATCGTGATTCGTATATTTTGATATAGTCAAATGTCTATTGTAATAGGTTGTACTATAAAGACTGATGTTGGGTATGTCACAATCTATGTAGTGGGATATGATTGATTAAGATAGGATTTATCTCTCCTACATAATGGGAGTAATATCTTGGGCCACTTGATGGAGTTAGATTAGAAATGCATGACCATGCTTAAATAAGTTGATATGAGATATCATACTTATTTTTTTTTATTGTAGTCTACTCAGAATATCAAGAAATATGAGATTGGACTATACAAGTGTGACTATACCATGACTTGTATCCAATCTAGATATAAATGATAAAATGATAAAATACATGAAAAGATTATCACAGAAAGGTTATGTCGAATCACGACTTCTTGTAACTTGGGTAGCAATTATGCATTGTTAGATGCCACTCATTGCTTGTAACATTAGAAATGTTCTAGTATTACTACTAACATTACAAGAACCAACAGGGTCACACCCTATGGTTAAAGCGAACAGACTTCACGCAAATATGTTGGGCATATACCCTCTTACATATATCTTTGGCGGACAGTATCGCCTGGCGAATATTGTCGCCCGACGAATGGTAATGCCTGGTGAACAATATCGCCTGGCGGACAGTATCACCTAGCAAACAAAGATTGTCTCATGGACGAGTATTACACTCATGATACTATTGCTTGGTGGACACGATTCGCAATTACTTTCCAGAGTTGATATTTATGGAAGTTAATATTCTTTTGGAAAGAATATAATCTTTAATATCTTCCATGATTTTCTTTAAAAGGTAAAAATAGATTTATTCTTTTTTAATATATGATATTAATAAAAGGAATAAAATCCCTCATTGAGTAAGAGTGTGAGAAAAAATAAAACTAGGTTTAACATCCAAAAGTTTGTATTCTCTCTGAAAAAGTTCAAAGAGTTTTGTTGTTCGTGCTTAACTGGGTGGACTACATAGAGGTTGAGACATTTTTGTTGCGGCTTGGTTTGACATCATTCAAAGGGATCCAACCAACAACGATATTCACCCTTCTTCAGTTAGAAAAGGTATATCTTCAACCCTTTTTCCAACCTAACTCGTTCCTCGTACATGGATCCGTGGTTGATGATAGTTGGAATAATTTTTTCGCAGTGTCATAAGACATACCGGCGATCCAACAGTTTTTGAATTCATACCTAGTTTTGTATATGCAAATATGTACTTAGAGATAGTTCTAGCAGACTCGCGTTAATTAATAATGCAATCATTCTTGAACTTTGACATGATGACTCTTACTGTGCCAATTTGTTCACGCAGTCTTGTATTTGGTGGACTTACACCTACTAATTTACACTTCGAGGACCCATCCTTGGTTGACTACCACATGTGTAGACTCCTTATGGAGTGGACACATACTTGTGCACTTGAAAACAAGTCTTGTGGACTATCTTATCTCTATACTCGTAAGGACAAGTCCCTGCAGCTGTCATATCCTGTTATTTGAGGACAAATCCCACCACTACACCAATACTTCTTTAATAACACATCCCACCACAACATCGATACTTCATTTATCATACATCCCACCACAACACTAATACTTCACTTATCACACATCTTGCCACAACATCAATACTTCATCCATCACACTTCTCTCATAACACATCCTCAACTTTGGACATAACAACTCATATAAAAAAAGGCATATGCACTTCTACATTAATATGCATCCCATTACATATTTTACAGTTCACCAACACAAGAGCATTCTATATACCATTTAACCACATACATTCATTAACGAAAGACTCACAGACAAACGATAGTTCATTATCAATTTATATTTTAACAACTTAGGTGGACAATGATATTTATGCAAGCAGTCCTTACAGTTTGGACCACATATTCATGCTCACAGTAGAATAGAAACAACAACACATTCACACAACAACTAACAAGTTTAAACATATTTAGATTATGCAGCAAACTTTTCCAACAAGATATAATCCAAATAACAATACCTTATAACATGCGTAATGAAATTGAAAGTTGGAGTTCAGAAACTCACCCACAAAACACCCAAAGGCTAGAATTCTACACCCACCTAGTCCTTCATTTTTCACCCTGACCTCTTCCTTGGTTAACTAAACAAAATAACCATTCATCAATCAAAACGACGACTTTACTAAGTGAAACAAACAAAATTCATTAACATGCAGAACATTTTTATAGGTTATCTAAGATTTTATGTTCACAACCTTGAACTATATCATAACTCACAAGCTTCTTGCCTCTTCCCTTCAATCAAAAGGTATAAGAAGGGTTAGAGGAATTACCAACTCACCAGATTCTTACTTTCTCAAATTAATGCGTCTATTTTTCCTTCTTGCAAATTGCTCCCTAATTTCTCACTATTCTAGAAAGGAAGAGGAAACTAAAGAAAATGATTACCAAAATAGGAAAGAATGCCCCCATAGCAACATCAATTCTCCTATTTATACCCATCTCCTATATGTTCTCCAATTCCAACATTCAATATAAAATATTAAATCTATAATCATGTTGTTCCCCACTCATTCTATTTAGCTCAAATTTAAGGAAACCAAAATTGTAATTCAACTTGGCTATCAATTCGTTCACAAAATTCAATAATTCCTACACTAAAAAAGATCCCTCTTTATGCACACACAATTCCACTAAATAAGCACAACCATCAAGACTCTCCAAGTTTTATGCATAGTGACACATTTTGTTCCTAAGGTTTGACATGTAACGGGTACTTGTCCCACTAACCATGGTTAATAATCGAACAATTAACCTTGCAAAAAATGAACTCGCCTCTGGCGTGTTCTCGTGTGGGCAAGCTCACCAAACACAAAGTGGGAGTTCGCAAGATGGCGAAACTTCGAGAAATAATTTGCCAGATAGCGCGCCAAAATAAATCTAGCCTTTCCTTGCCAATTGTGTAACACCCCTTACCCGTATCCAATGCCGGAATAGGGCTCGAGACATTACCGAACTTATAACACAAGCATTCACACAATTCTGAGTTATAAAATTGAGTCCAAATTAAAACCATTCATATTCAATCATAAAGTCCCTTATACGAGCCTACGAGGCCCAAAACATGCTTTGGGAGTGGTTCGGGACTAAATCGAGAACTTTAGAAAACTTTACAAAACTTAGAAAATTTTTCATGATACAGGGGTCACACGCCCGTGTGACCCTGAGACACGCCAGTGCTACAGGCTGTGTTCAATTTAGGGTGCTCTCTGATTTGTGCCACATGGCCGTGCCACACGCCCGTATGCTAGGCTGTGTGGTTGATTTAATTTCATAAATTTTCATAAAATAGGTGCAGACTTCACACGACCGGGGCACATGCCCGTGTTCAAGGCCGTGTAGCACACACGACCGAGACACACGCCTGTGTCTCTGCCCGTGTGCTCAATTCTAGACATTCTATTTCTCAAAATTAAGGTGCAGGGGACACACGACTGAAACACATGCCCGTGGGACAAACCGTGTGTCACACACGGCCTAGACACACGCCCGTGTGTCTACCCGTGTGGACAAAAATAGGGCTATTTACCAAGCCATTTGCCACCCTTATTTACACCTACACTTACACCAATTCAATGACACAATTCATAGCATACTTAGGCAATCAAAACATCCATAACCAAGGCATCCACACATCATTCACATGCTACATCTATCATACATAAACATCGCATACTTATCAACTCAAATCATGCAAGCTTCCACATCCATGAAAGGCATCATCATATGAATATACTTATACCAATATTAGCCAATTTCAAATGGTCTAATACAAAATGAACTTTCAACCAATATGAGCCAACATATTGGCCAATCAATTATGACACATAACAAAATGACCAAGTCCCCTATACATGCCATAAATCAAAATATTGACATTTCAATGGTACCCAAAATAATGGTTGATAGTGTGAATGGATCTCTGACGATCTCCATTCCCGAGCTAGCTTGGTGACACTAGAAGATAAGGGAAATAAAGGGGAGTAAGCTATACAGCTTAGTAAGTTCATATGCAAATAATAAACAACATTAATTATACATTTATCATATGCATAACATAACACGAATCAACATAAATGTCATTAAAACTTCATGAACATAACATACTCAATCATATTCTTACCAATAGATCATCATATACCGTATCTATTCCCATTGAGTTTTTTGTACATACCTGCACTAACTCATAACGTAATCACATACTTTCTCATCTTTGACATACCCGTTGAACCACTTGAAATACTATCGGATACACGGAAAGAGTTGCACATAAGTGCCACTTATGTAGCCAATGCTACCACAAATCTCATAACACATATAAGCTCACTCTCGAGCTATCCTCGCCGCGCACTGCTCACACAAGCCGTCGATCGACGCGTAGCTACACGTCTTTGCTCACACAAGTCGTCGACTATTCGCAACATATGTCGGTATACCCAGCCACCGGTAGGACGTACAGGACCAGCACTCGGGACATAAAAATCACATAATTACATGGGTTCCTAGTGACATGTCATTTGTATCCTAATCTATTCCTAAGGTTCAACCGGAATTTACTCGCTTGTCGAAACTTCGTCAATTTCATCCATATAATCAATCATACAATTCATGAAATAACAAAACATTATAAATACAATTATAATGTTGCATTATTTACATACAAACTTACCTCGGTGCAAAAATAGTAAAAGTGGACCTAATCGTCAAACACTTTGTTTTTCCCCCGATCTAGGTCTGAACCTCATTTTTCTTGATCTATAATAACAAATTTAACTCATTTAATACTCACATTATTCAATTCAGTCCAAAAATCACATTATAGCAAAATTACATTTTTGCCCCTAACTTTTCAACTGTTTACACTTTAGTCCCTAGGCTCGTAAAATGAAATATAGTCAATTTTTTCAAAACTCAAGCCTAGCCGAACCATTTTCATACTTATAAAAGCCCTCATTTTTCATTAAATCACACTTCTACTACATATTTTTCAACTTTTACAAATAGGTCCTTTTAGGCATTTTCATCAAAAATCACTTAGTAAAATCATCAAATTTGTATAATCTACCATTAAACATCAAAATACACTCATGTATAACATGGGTCAAACCCTATACCTTGATCATATCTTGAATTAGTGGTAGAAATAGATAGATCGGGTTACAACGACTTCAAAAATGTAAAGAGCATTAAAAACGGGGCAAGAACGGACTTACAATCGAGCTTGGAAGCTTGGAAAAAACCCTAGCTATGGTGTTCCCCAAAATTTTCGGCTATAAGGATGAAATTGAAGAAGATGACATTTTTTATTTTGGTTATTTTGGCTTTATTTACCAAATAACCAAAATGCCCTTCACTTAAACTTTGATATTTTTCCCTAACCATGTCCATTTTTGTCCATACTAAGACATAATGGTCTAATTACCATCCACGAACCTCTAATTTAAAATCTCATAGAAATTGTTCCCATTTTAAATGTTCTTCGTATTTTTTGAGACCCTAGTAGCTCGATTTAGCTATTTCTAGCTATATTTTGAGCTAGGGTTTATGTTCAAAAATTTACCCATGTATGACATGCATGTATTTTGATGTTTTATGGAAGAATATGAAAGTTTGATGTATGATAAACATCTTTTCCTAAGGGATTTTCGTGAAAAATGCATGAAAAGGACTAAATTGTGAAAGTTGTAAAAGTGGTCATACATGAGTGAAATAGTGGAAGTTGAAGGTTGTCATAGTAGAAAATATGATTCGGCTAGGCTTGAAATGCAAGAAAGTTGAATAAAAATCATTCTACGAGCCTAGGGGCAAAAGTGTAAATATGTGAAAGTTTAGGGGCAAAATCATAATTTTTCCAAAATATGAATTATGAGTCGATTTAGTCAATGTATGTATCTAACAAGTGAAATTTTTATTATAGATCAAGAAACACGAAGCCCAGATCGAAACCGAGGCAAGAACAAAATCGAGGACTAAATCAAGCATCGATAAACATTTTGAGAATCGAGGTAAGTTTGTATGAAGTTAGAGTTTCATAATGTTCGATGATTGAAATTTCTTAATATTATGGTAATGTATGTTATTACCATTAAAATCGAGTAATGAAGCCTCGATGAGGAAATGGTGAGAATAAGCTAAGTTAAAGTCCCGGTTATAGTTCCAGAATAAGGATAATATTTATGTATTCATATAAGAAAAGGAAGGTCCAATATAAGACCATGTCTAGGACATGGCTTCGGCACCAAAGAAAGATATCGTATAAGACCATGTCTGGGACATGGCATCGACATCCACGTACGATCTCGTATATGACCATATCAGGGATATGGCATCGACATCGAGTTATAAGATCCCGTGTAAGACCATATCTGGGATATGGCATCGGCACCAAGAGGTGATCCCATGTAAGACCATATCCGGGATATGGAATTGGCATCAAGGTTCATACACGATGAGATCAAATATTCTACGATAATTTGATTAGTTCATGGTCAAAAGAGTTAAATGTGTTAAATGGTATAGAGCCAAATTCGCTTATGGATGATATTGAGTTTCATTCATGATACGAATGATAATGATTTGAGTTTATGTCTATGTTAGCATATGTGCTAATGTATGTGATTAAGTGATACAGGTACTATGAATAAGTGCAAGTTATTAGATCATATTGTGATATGAGATGGGTAAGATCGAATGTGAGTAAGTATGATTAAGTATGTTTAAGCAATTGAGCCATATGTTGATATTGTTTCATGAAATGGATGAATTTGGTTTGAGCAATTATGTTACTTTAGAATTTCATGCAAACTTACTAATCTTTAATCTTACCCCTCTCTTTTCCCTTCTCATTGTAGTTTTGTCGAGTTAGCTCGAGGATCATAGGACGTCGGAGCTCGGGTCACACTATCAACCGCTCTTTTGGTATAGTAAAGTTAATTCATTTTGAGTATGGCATGTATAGGGATTTGATCATTTTGTGTCATGTCATGTTTAAAGGCCAAAGTGTTGGCTATCAATGATTTACACTCATTTTGTAAAGGGTCATGATGAATTGGCCAAAATTTTCAAGTTCATGTTTTAAGGTTGATAGATATAATGAAATGCAAGTTCATGCAAGGTAATGAGTGAATTGTGGATGGAATGTATGTTAATTTAATGGTTCTTCATGGTTTGATATTGTTATAGTACATGTTTCCTTAAGATGAAATGAATGAGTTAATGTTTCAGGGTGGCAAGAAGGCTTGGAAAATAGCCTATTGATGTCTACACGGGAAGACACACGGGCGTGTGTCTAGGCCGTATGTGACACAGGGCCAGCCCCATGGGTGTGTTAGTAGGCCGTGTGTCCCCTGTACTAATTTACGAGAATATGATTTGTCACACGGGCCAGCACACGGGCGTGTGCCTTGGCCGTGTGCTATTATGAGTTTGATGACGTCATAAACAGAGAGTTCCACGGGTGGAGGACACGGGCGTGTGCTCAGCCGTGTGAGATAAGTCAGTGTCGACCACGGGTGATGAACACGGGCATGTCTTAAGGGCACACGGGTGTGTCCCTTGGACCACACGGGCGTGTGGCCCCTGTTTTGGCAAAAACTTTTAAAGAGTGCAAAAGATTCCGGTTTAATTCTGAAAACTTCCGAATGCATGTTCAAGGCCTCGTAAGCCCAAGATTAGTGTGTTATGATTAAGAAAGAAAGGTTTTAAGTTGAAAGTAAATTTTATAGCCCGTTATTACATGTTTAAGCAAAGTCGAGCATGGTAATGCCTCGTATCCGGACCCGGTGTCGGACTCGGGTAAGGGGTGTTACAGTGGAACTTGCCAAAATATGCTTAAACAACTTTTTTTCTCACCCGGCCTCACCAATTTGAGTCTTTTTATCTCGGTCACACCCACCGCAATCATTGCCATCATTCCCATCACAAGTTCGATCCCCATTCTTTGAAGCTCTGTCAATCCCTTGGGGCTACCACTCAATCTTCTAGCCAAGGGGACGAGAATTTGACGATAGATTCCGGTGCAAATGAGAATGCTGCAAATGTCGAAAGCTGACATGCTGGCTGCTGGAAGGTGGAAATCTCCCAGTTTTGAGGTCATTACATCTCCTTGCTCCCCAAAAAGGGATGCCATTTGCGTGAAGATGACAGAGTAAATTATGGTACAAAGCCAAATGGGTAACATTTTCAGTACACATTTGACTTCTTCAACCTGAGTTACAGTGCAAAGCCTCCATGGATCTTTTCTTCCACACAAATCATATTGAGTTATTGTAGCCGCCTTGTCCAGGAACCTGTATTTCAATTTCAAGTAACTAAATTAACAACCTAAATAAAAAACATGAGCAAATCTATGGAGCTTATTTAAGAAAATGGTTAATACTTGAAATCATCACTGTGGGGGATTTTTCTGCTGCCTTTTATTGCAGATTCGAGTCCTTCTACCTCATACAACGCATCGGCAGTAGCTAGGGCGACATTCCACTTCCTATAAGCAGCCATGAAAACTTGAGCGACGCGTGTTAGTGGGTTGCCACTTGGTTTTACATACTTATATCTTAATGTCCCCAACAAATACAATAGTAACGCTATAATAGCACAACCTAAGGAAACCAAGAAGCCTAGCGTCCATTTTCCTGAATCTTCATAGTAAACCAGTATGGTGTTTGAAAATAAAGATCCCACATTAAGTGCAAAGTAGAAGTAACAAAAGAATGTAGCTTTGGAATCTGCTACTTTTAGATTCGAATCATCGAACTGGTCTACTCCAAAAGTGGCTATCGTCGGTTGATGCCCCCCGTATCCAAAGGCAATCAGATATATTGATAAGTAAAAAGTACCGACGCCTACTGATGATGAGTGCCTGCACATCTTCGTTCCATCACCACAATCCACAGGGTTTATGAAGAAAAGCCATGAAGCAAAGGATAGTAGCCCCAGACCCTGCAAACAACATTTCAATTAAGTGCATAAAACTCAAGAACAAGGAGGGTAATTTTGTATGGTTTTTATGTATTTACCAACACCAGTATCAGCTGAAAGACAGTACATGTCAAGTAACGACCCCATGTTAGAGCTTTGGCCTGCATGGCAACAAAAGACCAGCTGCAAACCAAGCTCAACTCAAGCTGCAACACTGTTTTGAAGTGAAGAAATGAAGCTGGTCCGAATGCAGCAATATATTTTGAGTTTTTTGTTCCTATGTAATCTTGTCTAATTCTTTTGTAATTTGATAGCTAAGTTAGTAGGATTTGTTGATGATTTCAATTGATGTAATGTTTGATATGTCAGCATGTTTTGTGTGTAACTTAAGCTTTGTTTTAGTCATGTATTAAGTGGGAGCAGTTAACCATTAGGTAACTGTCAAAATTTACTTGTGTAACTCATATATTTTCAAGTTTGAATGAAAATATTGCTGATGAGATTCATTCAGTTTTCATCTTTGCAAAAAGTCTCTTGTTCTGTTTTGCTTCACTTTGTTTTTATTTGATACAAAACTCCAACAAGTGGTATCAAGAGCCTGTTATCTTTGAGGGCCTTGGTTGTGTATTGTTTCTAAGCTAATCGTGTGTGAAACAAGAAGCAGAAGCTATTTTTGTTGGTTATTTTTTGGTTGCTAAAAAACATGAGTTTCTCACCTCCTCCTCCACCTGTTTTTGTTGGTGAAAACTACAATATTTGGGCAGTGAAAATGAGAACATACCTGCAGGAAAATGACTTGTGGAATGTTGTTTTAAATGACACTGAGCCACCACCATTGAGAGCCAACCCGACCATAGCTCAAATCGGGCAGCATAGTGAAGACTGTGCTAAGAAGTACAAGGCCATGTCATGCCTTCAAAGTGGAGTCTCTAATGTTATCTTCACTAGGATAATGGCCTGTGCTACACCGAAGGAGGCTTGGGATAAACTCAAGGAGGAGTTTCAAGGGTCAGACAAGACTAGGCAGCAGCAACTAATCAATTTAAGAAGGGACTTTGAGAATCTGAAGATGAAAGACTCAGAAACCATTAAGCAGTATGCTGACAGAATTATGGCTACTGTCAACAATATAAGACTGCTTGGGGATGAGTTTAGTGATCAAATGATAGTTGAGAAAGTCATAACAACCTTGCCAGAGAAGTATGAAGCAAAAATTTCTTCTTTGGAGGATTCAAGGGACCTATCAACCGTTCATTTGACTGAGTTGATAAATGCTCTCTATGCTCAAGAGCAAAGAAGAGCCATCAGAAATGAAGAGTACTTTGAGGGAGCTTTTCAAGCCAAAAGCAGAGAGGGCTCAAGCTCAACCTCGAACTTCAAAGGTAAGAAGCCTTAGACAGAAAAGAAAAATAAAGAGGCTGCCAAGAAGAAGTTTCCACCTTGTGTCCATTGCAAGAAGACTACTCATCTCAAAAAATACTATTGGTATAGACCAGATATTCATTAAGAAATCATGCAAAGGGTTTGGCCACATTGAAAAAGTGTGCAAAAATAAGCCAAAAGCACAGCCACAGTATCAAAATCAAGCTCAAGCTGCTGAAGATGTTGAAGTGCAGGAAGAGCATGTTTTCTCAGCATCCTGCTTTGCAAGCTCGAGCAAGGTGAGCAAGATCTGGCTAGTTGACAGTGGATGCACCCACCATATGGCTTCTGATAAGAGCATGTTCAAGGAGTTGGACACCACCTTTAAGTCCAAAGTCAGAATAGGTAATGGTGAACTCTTGGAAGCAAAAGGGAAGGGTAAGGCTGTGGTAGGCACCAAGTCAGGTAACAAAACCATTTCTGAAGTTCTTTATGTACCTGACATTGATCAAAATTTGCTGAGTGTTGGTCAGCTACTGGAGAAGGGCTACTCCTTAATTTTTGAAGGAAAAACCTGTGTGATCAAAGGTGCTACTGGTCAAGTGTTAACAATAGTAGCTATGCAAGACAGAACCTTCATTGTGGATGTGAATCAGCTGCAAGTAAAGGCATATGCTAGTCAGACTGATGATGCAACTTTATGGCATAGGAGGCTGGGGCATGTGAACTACAATTCACTTAGTCAAATGAAAAAGTTGAATTTGGTGGAAGACATGTCAAAGATTGAGCCAAACAAGGAAGTGTGTGAGGTTTGTCAGCTTGGCAAATAGACCAGGTTACCTTTCCCTGTCAACAAAGCTTGGAGAGCACGAGAAAGACTCCAGCTAGTCCATATAGACATCTGTGGACCTATGAAGACCACCTCCTTAAATGGCAGCAGGTACTTTGTACTTTTCATTGATGACTGCACTAGGTTCTGCTGGGTAAGCTTCCTAAAACAAAGTCTGATGTTACTGATTGTTTTTGCAAATTTAAAGCCTTGGCTGAAAATCAAGCTAGTTGTAAGCTAAAATGCTTAAGATCTGACAATGGAACTGAGTATGTATCTCAGAGGTTCCAAAAGATATGTGATGAAGCTAGAATACACCAGCTAACCACTATTTATACACCACAGCAAAATGGTGTTTGTGAAAGGAAGAATAGGACAGTTCTTGATATGGACAGGTGCCTTCTATTTGAGGCTAAAATGCCTAATGTTTTTTGGGCTGAAGTAGTAAACACAGCTGTTTACTTGCAAAATAGGCTACCAACAAATGCAGTTGAGGGCAAAACACCCTTTGAAGCCTGGTTTGGACAGAAGCCATCTGTCTCACATGTAAAAGTATTTGGCTGCTTGTGTTATGTACTGGTGCCAGTAGAGAAAAGAACTAAGCTTGAAAGGAGGTCTATGCCAGGGGTGTTTGTTGGCTACAGCAGTGTGAAGAAGGGATATAGAGTCTTTGATCCGGTGACTAAAAGGGTTGTAGTGACCAGGGATGTCAAGTTCAGTGAAGCAAGCTATTGGAATTGGGATGGAATTGAAGCAAGTCTGCTTAACGAAGATCCGAATGACCTTGACCTGCAGTAAGCTGAAACTGAAGGGGTAGTTGAAGATAGCTATGATGATGAACCAGTTACGGGAACCAGGACACTAGCAAACATCTATGAAAGGTGCACTGTGACTATGGTTGAGCCTGCTTGTTATGATGAAGCTGTAAAAGAAAGTTGCTGGCAAGAAGCTATGGAAGCTGAACTGAGAATGATTCACAAGAATGATACTTGGGAGCTTGTTAACAGGCCTGAAAATAGAAAAATAATTGGTGTTAAATGGGTGTTCAGAACCAAGAATAATGCAGATGGTTCTCTGAACAAGCACAAGGCCAGATTGGTTGTAAAAGGGTATAGTCAGCGGCAATGGATTGACTTCTCTGAAACCTTTGCACCTGTTGCAAGGTTGGATACAATAAGGCTATTGTTTGCCTTAGCAGCTCAGAAACACTGGAAGGTGCATCATTTGGATGTCAAATCAGCTTTTTTAAATGGATTCCTCAAGGAAGAAATCTTCATAGAACAGCCTAAAGGTTTTGAGATCCCTGGTAAAGAGCACAAAGTCTACAAGCTCAAGAAGGCCTTGTATGGCCTAAAACAGGCTCCAAGGGCCTAGAATGAAAGGATCGATGGTCATTTGAAAATGCTGGGATTCACAAAGAGTGTTAGTGAGCCTACTCTTTATGTCAAAAAGGCTGAAAAGGAGACATTGATGATTGTATCTCTGTATGTTGATGATTTGTTAGTCACTGGTTGTAAAAGTGAGCTAATCGAGGATTTTAAGAAGCAGATGAAAGATGTGTTCGACATGACTGATCTTGGTCTGATGACATACTTCCTTGGTATGGAAGTAATTCAGGAAGAGCAAGGTATTTTCATAAGTCAGTAAGCATTTGCACTGAAGGTGCTGAAGAAATTCTGCATGTCAAGTTGCAAGTCTGTTACCACTCCTATTGCACTGGGAGAAAAGCTATCAAGCACCAGTGAGCATGATCGAGTGGATGAAAAGGGGTACAAGAGTTTGGTTGGTTGTCTACTCTATTTGACAGGAACAAGGCCAGACATCATGTATGCAATTAGCCTTCTCTCGAGGTTCATGCACTGCTGCAATGTTGCACATTTTAAAGCTGCTAAAAGGGTCCTAAGATATGTCAAAGGAACCTTGAATTTTGGTGTTATGTTTGGAAGGGCAGAGGAGCTGAAGCTTGTTGGTTATTCAGACAGTGATTGGGCAGGTTCAGTTGATGACATGAGAAGCACATCGGGTTATTTCTTCACTTTACGCTCTAGTGTTTTCAGCTGGAGTTCAAAGAAGCAACAGACTATTGCACAATCCACAGCAGACGAATACATCTCACCGCAAAGATCGCTTAATCAAGCCATTTGGCTTAGAAAGCTTCGTGTGATTTGAATGAAGAACAAAGTCAACCTATCAAATCAAGGTTGATAATCAATCAGTTGTTGCTATTGCTAAAAATCCAGTCTTCCATGGTAAGACTAAGCATTTTAAAATCAAATTCCATTTATTTCGAGAAGCTAAGCAATCAAATGAAGTCAACCTTGTTCATTGTAGCTCAGAAACTCAATTGGCTGATATTCTGACCAAGCCATTAGGAGTTACCAGGTTTGAAACCTTGAATGGAAAGATTGGTGTTTGTTGCATACAGTTCAAGGAGGAGTGTTAGAGCTTTGGCTTGCATGGCAACAAAAGACTAGCTGCAAACCAAGCTCAACTCAAGCTGCAACACTGTTTTGAAGTGAAGAAATGAAGCTCGTCCGAATGCAGCAATATATTTTGAGTTTTTTGTTCCTATGTAATCTTGTCTAACTCTTTTGTAATTTGATAGCAAAGTTAGTAGGATTTGTTGATGATTTCAATTGATGTAATGTTTGATATGTCAGCATGTTTTGTGTGTAACTTAAACTTTGTTTTAGTCATGTATTAAGTGGGAGCAGTTAACCATTAGGTAACTGTCAAAATTTACTTGTGTAACTCATATATTTTCAAGTTTGAATGAAAATATTGCTGATGAGATTCATTCAGTTTTCATCTTTGCAAAAAGTCTCTTGTTCTGTTTTGCTTCACTTTGTTTTTCTTTGATACAAAACTCCAACACCCCAGTAGGAATGGCTAAGGAATGCTCCCATCAGAGAGCAGAGGTAAACAGTTCCAGTCCACTTGCTCACATTATTTGCAGCACCGCTATTATCTTGGTCTAGAACCCTGATTAAGAACAACACCAAGTTCACACTTACTCCAAAGAAAGCTAAGGTTGCTAGACTTTGATTCACTGCACCCAAATTGAACAACAATTATTTCACAGGTTTCTAACATATAAAGCAGTACTTCATGTATAATACAAACGATTTATGGTTATTCGAGAAATACCCAGCAAGAGACTTGCATATTTCCATCCTCCTGACTTAATAATTTCTTCATTAATCTGTCATATTATAATAGTTGGGATGTTAATATTAACAAGAGAAGAGGAAGAAGAAGAAAGTCGTAGCTGCAGTACTAGTTTAGTTCGCTAACCTTTATTTCATTCTCATTGGTGGATAAATACTCAATGACAGCCATTGATAGCTTCTTCAGCAGAAAACAGTACAAACGAGGACAAAAACCTTATAAAAGAGAGGAACGGAAATGAATCCTTTGTTAATTAATGTGAATGGATAGAGGTGAGACAGAGTATTTCCAATGAAGATCGTGAAAAAAAGAAAAAAAACGGAAGGCAAGGTTGAGACGTATAAAACTAGTTCCAAACAAGTGTAGGAAGGAAGAGATAATTCACCCTACTACTAACCTTGAGTTGAGACCTTTTATAGATAACTTGGACTTATTCTTCAAAGAACAGAAAAAGATAGCTTAGACTTGAACGGAAGGGAAGCAAACAACAGAAAGAAAAGGAAGTTTCCTTATTAGGAGAGAAGAGATGAGAGGATGATATGAAAAGAATATGAGGAAAGACTACATTATGTGTATACCTAATAGAGGAATTGAGTTCATGCTTCGGTTCAAGAAAAAATATCGTAAGGAAAATGTGGATAGAAATATTGGTGGAATATAGAAGAGAAGTTTGGTTTAAACATCGTCAATGCATGCAACATATATTACGTCCTTTCTTCCAGGAAATCTTGGTTAGTATTTTCATTTTATAAGTCACAATCTCTCTTTCTTAGGTCAGTTTTCCAAAATATATTGATATTCGCTACTAAATTTCACTATTGCTATCACATATGTATATATATTATTACAATTTATACACTTTTTAGAAATTTTTCTGACGTATACACTCATTTTCCAAATGTTACACTTTGTTAAATACACCCTAAAGAAATGATTTTAATTTATGAATAGTATTTTACTGAGTATGCAAAGTAATATATATTATACAAAGTATAAAAGAATTTTAATTAAGAAACAATCCTATGTGAAAGCTTAAAATTGCAACAAGTGTTAATTGACACATCATCACTATTAATATTAAATAACGGTTGGATCATATTATTTATTATCAATAATTTTATTTTTTAAAAATAATATAATTCGATTTTATTTTGGAATAAATTAAGATAATACACTGCACGTGGTAAGAATGGTTAGTGCTTGTCGGATGTGCTAGAGAGTGACAGAGTCTGCACGAGTAGAGTGGGTTGAAGCGCATGCAATCTTGCTAGGCTTCGAGTTTGCTTGCGAAATGGGCCTAAATTGTTTTTACTAGTCGAATAATTTTCATGTAATTTCTAAGTTTGCTCATGATGATTTAACTTTATTGGGTCATGTGATTTATGAGGCCCGAAGTTTTCTTAAGTATAGTTTAGATCCGCAAATTGTTTGGTCGATGCTTTGTGACACATAGGCTTAGCTAGGTTAAATGATTTTTTTTTGACTTGGACTATCCAAGCGAACTTCATTGTTTTTGTAGTTATGGATGCTTCTTAAATTATGTTGAATAATTTTTTTAAGCCTTTATATTTAAAAAAGAAAAAGAGCATTAAGGAATTTTTTACTTACATCCCCAATTTCTACATAATAGAGAATTTTTATTTACTCATTTTATTCACCAATCGGTCTAGTGACAGAAACCCATTTATATTTTAATAAAAAATATTTTAGGGTATAAATTAATCTAAAACTAAAATATTTTATTTACTCAGAATTGTTCTTAGGATCCACACAGACTCCCTCGACTGATATAACATGTACTAGAAAGATAACTTTTGTCAACCAAAATTCACGTTTACTTAACTTTTCATACAGTTACTTTTCCCGAAACACTCGTAACACAATTCTCATATGCTTATCATGCTCCTCCTCTGATTTCGAATATATCAGGATATCATTAATAAATTGATCCAAATACGATTGGAAAATATGGTTAATGAGATTCATGAACGCTGCAAGAGCATTCATCAACCCAAATAACGTCATTAGAAATTCATAGTGACCACATTGCATACGGAACATTGTTTTCGGCACGTAACTATCTTTCACTTTCAACTGATAATATCTGGATCCCAAATCAATATTGGAGAATACTATTGCACCTTTCAATTGATCAAATGGATCATCAACACGCGACAAAAAATATCTATTCCTGATTGTCAACTTATTCAGCTATCGATAATCAATACAAAGTCACATCGACCTATCTTTCTTTTTAACAAATAATACTGGAGCTCCCCAAGGTGATATACTAAGACGTATAAAGCTTCGATCCAGAAGATATTGCAATTGAACTTTTAAATCTTTTATCTCCATTGGCGCCATATGATAATGAGCAATAGACACTGGAGTTGTACCCGAGTAAACTTCAATTGCAAATTCAACCTCACGATCAAAAGGTAATCTTGGCAACCTTTCTAGAAATACATCCAAAAACTCATATACGGTCTATATCTTATCTATCTTGTTTTTATCCGAATTCAAGTTAAAAACATAGGACAAATATGCCTCACAGCCTTGATTCAAGAAACATACTCATGGCAGGTCAGTCTAATATGTTGTTCTCTAACACATACTCATATATTGATTTTGACATCCCTATGTCAATGACAACACTTTGTCATCAATAACCTACACATTAGTCTTAAGGCATTATCATTGTCCAAGCCCACAACAATACTCGACTAAGGACCTTTTTCAGAATAATCATACTATTCTTAGGACTTTATTATTAACCGGTTTATTTATACACACAGAAAAAGAAACTAAAATAACAATGGCAATGCCTTATATTAACAAACAAGGTAAAACGAGTATGTGATTACAATAATCTAATGATTGGTCTTTGGGCATACTCTAACAATCTCCAACTAGCACTAAGACCAATCAATCATATATCTAATACCAATTGACTTAGTGTGACGATCATGCTTCTACTGTATCAAAGGCTTCGTTAGTGGATCAGTGATGTTGTTATTTGTTGGTACTCTGTATATTTCCACATCTCCTCGACCAATGATTTCTTGAATGAGATAAAAGCGCTTGAGTATATGTTTGGATCACAGGTGAGATATGGGTTCCTTTGCCTATGTAATAGCTGTAACACCCCTTACCCGTAACCGACACCGGGACAGGGTACAAGGCATTACCAAACTTAACTTACTTAAACATATATTCTCGGCTATAAAATTTTGTTTCAACTTTAAATTTCTTCATTCATATTCATAACATCCTTATTATGGGCCTACGAGGCCCTAAACATACATTCGGAAGGTTACAAGATTAAACCGGAAACTATTGCACTCTTAGAAAATTTTTTCCTTAAACAGGGCCACACGCCCGTGTGGAATGGAACACGCCCGTGTGGGCAGGCCGTGTGGTCACACACGCCCATATTCCTAGCCCGTGCATAATTTATTTTTCATTTTGAACCTACAGAGGTTTTCACACGGCCGGACACACGCCCGTGTCTGTGGCCCGTGACCCTCACACGGCCTAGACACGCTCGTGTCCTCACCCCTGTGTGAAAACCTGGGTATTCTGTTTATGACATCAGCTAACCCTTAATAGCACACGGCCTAAGCACACGCCCGCAGTCTTTGGCGTGGCGAATCGAATTCTCGCAAATTTGATGCAGGGACACACGGCCTATCAACACACCCATGGGGTTGGGCGTGTGTCACACACGGCCTGACACACGCCTGCAGTGTCTGTCTGTGTGTGGACAATTAGAAGGCTATTTTCCAAGCCTATTGCCACCTGAAACATAAACACGCATATACCAACACAAGCAACACATAACATGGCAATAATACACTATGAAGACTCACAAATCATCATTCATGCACAACATAGATCTCATCATCATTAAGTTGTAAAACTTGACAAATATTGGCCAATTCCTAATGGCCATTTACAAAATGAGTGTATAACATTAATAGCCAACACTTTGGCTTTCAAATATGACATAACACAAAATGACCAAGTTCCTATACATGCCGTACTCAAAATAAATCAACTTTACTATACCAAAAGAATAGTTGATAGTGTGATCCGAGCTCTGACGTCCTACGATCCCCGAGCTAGCTTGGCGAAACTACAAGGAAAAGGGAAAAGAGAGGGGTAAGCACGTAGCTTAGTAAGTTTGCATGAATTGAAATAGCAACATAAGTACTCATGGTAAAACCCATTCATCTCATAAAACGATAATAACACAAGTTCTCAAGTACTTTGACATACTTACTCATACTTACGCTTACCCATCACATATCACAATAAGGTTTCATAACTCGTATTTTACTTATGGTACCTGTATCACTTCATCACATAATTTAGCACTTATATTATCATGAACATAAACTTAAATCATAATCATCTTTCACTTAAATGTAACTCTTTGTCATCTTTGTATAGCTTAGCTCTTGCCATCTTTGCATACTTAACTCTTTTGCCTGTTGAATTACTCGGAATATCGGAGGATACTCAATCTCATCATACATGTATTATGATGCCAATGCCATATCCCAGATATGGTCTTACATGGGATCACCTCTTGATGCCGATGCCATATCCCAAATATGGTCTTACACGGGATCTCTTAGCTCGATGTCGATGCCATGTCCCAGACATGGTCTTATACAAGATCGTACATAGATGTCGATGCCATGTCCCAGACATGGTCTTACACGAGATCTTCCTTTGATGCCGAAGCCATGTCCCAAACATGGTCCTATACGGGACCTTCCTTATTCGGTGCCGATGCCATGTCCCAGACATGGTCTTATATGGGACCTACATTCGATGCCGATGCCATGTCCCAGACATGGTCTTACACGGGACCTACATTCGGTGCCGATGCCATGTCCCAGACATGGTCTTATACGGGACCTTCCTTATCTCATGTCGTGACATAGGTATCCTCGTTATTCCGAATCTTCAACCGAGACTTCAACTAAACATGATTCATTACAATCTCATTGAGGCACCAATAATAAACTTCATGAAATTAGTATACACATCTCATATAATAAAGCAATTAAAAACATAATAACATCACATAGCTATAAATCCACTCAAACTTACCTCGGTACTCAAAATGTGTGTAGATAATTCGATTTAGTCCACAACCTTGTTCTTGCCTCAGTTTCGATTCGGGCTTCGTGTTTCTTGATCTATAATAATAATTTCACTTGTTTAATACTCACATTTACTAAATTGACTCATGAATCACACTTTGGCAAAATTATGATTTTGCCCCTAAACTTTCACATAATTACACTTTTGCCCCTAGGCTCGTAAAATGATTTTTATTCGACTTTCTTGTATTTTAAGCTTAGCCGAATCATTTTCTTAACTACAACAACCTTCAATTTCCACTATTTCACTCATGTATGACCATTTTCATAACTTTTACAATTTAGTCCTTTTATGCATTTTTCATGAAAATCACTTGGAAAAAGATGTTTATCATGCATCAAACTTTCATATTCTTCCATAAAACATCAAAATACATGCATGTCATACATGGGTAGATTTTTGAACATAAACCCTAGCTCAAAATATAGCTAGAAAGAGCTAAATCGAGTTACGAGGATCTCAAAAATACGAAGAACATAAAAAACGGGGCTAGGATGCACTTACTATCAAGCTTGGAAGTTGAAGAAACCCTAGCTATGGAGAGCTTGAAAATTTCAGCTATGGAGAAGAAGATGGAAATGAATTTTGACTTTTTTTCCCTTTTAATTCTTTTATTAACCAAATGACCAAAATGCCCTTAAGGTCCTTTCTTAAGATTTTTCCTTCCCATGCCCATTTTTGTCCATCATCAAATATAATGGTTTAATTTCTAAGTAAGGACCTCTAAAAATTTTTATAATTCTATTTCATACTTGAATCTTCTAGAATCTCATATTTTCTAATCTTTGCAATTTAGTCTTAATGGACAAATTGATCACTAATTAATAAAATTTCCTCATGAAATTTTCACATAATCATGCAAACATATCATAAGCCTCAAAAAAATCATAAAACACTTATTTCTTCCTCGGATTCGGGGTCTTGCAACCACTATTTTGACTAGGCCTTAAATCGGGCTGTTACAATTCTCCCCCTTAGGGATTTTCGTCCCCGAAAATCTTATCGGTAAAAAGGTTTGGGTATCGGTTTCTCATGGCCTCCTCAGGCTCCCACGTAGCCTCTTCTACCCCATGTCTTTTCCATAATACTTTCACGAGAGCTATACTTTTATTCCTTAGCTGTTTAACTTCCCGTGATAAAATCTTAACCGGTTCTTCGCCATATGTCATGTCTGGTTGAATTTCAACCTCTGTCGTTGTAATCACATGCGAAGGGTCTGATCGATATCGACGTAACATCGACACGTGAAACACATCATGAATCTTTTCCAACTCAGATGGCAAAGCCAATCGATAAGCTACTGGTCCTATCCTCTCGATAATCTCATATGGTCCGATAAAACGTGGACTCAATTTTCCTTTCTGGCCAAATCTGAGAACTTTCTTCCATGGTGACACTTTCAAGAATACCTTATCACCAACTTGAAACTCGATCTCTTTTTGTTTCAAGTCTGAATAGGACTTTTGTCTATCCGAGGTAGCTTTTAAATAATCGCGGATTATTTTTACCTTCTCTTCGGTTTCTCTAACTAGATCAACCCCGTGAATCTGATTTTCCTTGAGTTTAGTCCAATACAAAGGCGTTCGGCACTTACGCCTATACAAAGCCTCGTAAGGCGCCATTTTCATACTCGACTGAAAATTGTTATTGTAGGCAAACTCTACCAATGGTAAGTACTTTTCCCAGCTGCCCTGAAACTCAAGAACACAACACCGAAGCATATCCTCAAGTATCTGAATTAATCTCTCTGACTATCTGTCAGTTTGTGGGTGAAAATCCGTACTAAAACTCAACTTGGTGCCCAAAGCTTCTTGCAACTTTTTCCAAAATCGGGATATGAATCTCGGATCTCTGTCCGATATAATCGACAAAGGCACTCCATGAAGTCTTACAATCTCTGAAACATATAAGTCTGCCAACTTATCAAGCGAATAATCAACACGTACCGGTATGAAGTGGGCCGACTTCGTAAGTCTATCTACCACCACCCATACGACATCTTTCTTGCTCGGGGTCAACGGTAATCCCGTCACAAAGTCCATGGTAACACGGTCCCATTTCCACTCGAGAACCATGATAGGCTGAAGCAAACCCGAAGGTACTTGGTGTTCAGCTTTCACTTGTTGACAAATCAAGCATCTCGATACAAACTCAGGGATATCTTTCTTCATACTTGGCCATCAATACCATTTCTTCAAGTCATTATACATTTTTGTACTGCCTGGATGTACAGATAGACATCCGCTATGTGCCTCGTGTAAAATCTTCTGAATAAGCTCATCGTTCCTCGGTACACAGACTCTGTCTCTGAACATCAAGCATCCATCAGAATTAATCCGGAAGTCAGACTCAGCACCCGACTCGCACTGAACTCTTTTGGCTTGCAAGTCGCTGTTATCTTTCTGAGCTTCATAAATCTCTTGGAGAAACATAGGTCTAGCCTTCAACTCAGCTAGAATGGAACCATCATCTGACAAAGTCACTCGTGTATTCATAGCTCTCAATGCAAATAGATATTTTCTACTCAAATCATCGATGACTACATTCGCCTTTCCCGGGTGGTAGTCAATGACCAGCTCATAGTCTTTTATCAACTCTAACCATCTTCGCTGCCTTAAATTTAATTCATTCTGAGTCATCAAGTACTTTAGGCTCTTATGATCCGTGAATATCCGACATCTTTCACCATACAAATGGTGTCTACATAGTTTCAAAACAAACATAATGGCACCCAACTCTAGATCATGTGTCGGATAATTCTTCTCATACGGCTTTAACTGTCTAGAGGCATATGCTATCACCTTGCCTTCCTGCATAAGCACACAGCCCAATCCATTCAAGTATGCATCGCTGTAGATCACGAATTTTTTTCCCGGTTCAGGTTGCACTAGAACTGGAGCCTCAGTCAACAAAGCCTTTAGTTTCTCGAAACTCTATTCACATTTCTCTGTCCATTCAAACTTTACATCTTTATGTAATAGCCTTGTAACAGCCTTATTTTGACCCTAATCGGAACGGTGGTTTCGGGACCATGAATCCGAGTCAAAAAATATTTTAATATTATTTTTCGTGTTAATTATATATGATTGAGCATGTGTTAAAATTTCGTGATTTAATATGTCCGTTTGTGTGTTTAATTTAAGAAAAAGGACTAAATTGCATAAGTGGTAAAAGTAGCCTTTTTCTTGATTGAGTGGTTAAATTGATGTGTCTTTATATAGGAGAGGACTTATGTTGTAAATTATACATTTCTATAAGATAGTGGACGGCAACATGTGGGTTTATAATGCATTTATAAGTTATTTTATAAGTTAAGTTATAATATATATAATAAATATTATATTATAAACTTATAATAAATAAAAGCATAAAATAAAGAGAACACATGCATTATCACTTTTCTTGGCCGAATGTGAGAAGGAAAAAAACACCATTCTTGAAGCTTTAAGTTTCAACAATTAGGAAGCTTAATTCGGGTATGTTCTTTGTTCGATTTTTGATAATTTTTACGTTTTTGAGATACCCATGCTTTAATTTTTGAGTTTGATGAATATTTTGAGTTGAGCCATTGATGATAGATTGTTGTTTATGTTGTTTGAGGATGAAATATGATAAATATGTGTTAGATTAACAAGTTTTGTCTTTGAATTTTTGATGAAATTGAGTATGTTGGACTAGATTGCAAAAATAAATATTTTAGGGACTAAAATGAAAAATAAATGGATTGTATGGATTTGTATGGGCATGGGTAACATTCGGCCCTAAAGGAGTATTTTCAAATTTGGTGTATTTTGTGTTTTGTGCAATAGGGACTAAATAGCTAAAAATGTAAAATGTATGGGGTAAAAGTGCAAATTACTTATTCATGTGTTTTTGAGTGAATTTAGTTGAATATTGATTAAATAAGTTTAATTTATATCAAATTAGATCAAGAAAAGAGAAAATCGAATTTGAATCGGGGAAAGATAAAAATAGCCGAATAGTTGATTTTACGTTCGCCGATATCCGAGGTAAGTCTATAAGCAAATGGTTGTTCTTAATTTTAATTAAATATAAATTATTCATGTTGAATTGAAATGTTTATAATTATATTTGTTATTTTCGAATGTGAGGGATGGTATATGGATATGGAAATTGAACAAGTGAGTTGATTTAATTAACCTTATATGTTCGGCCACAAAGGTATGTGTATATGTGATGATGAATTGAATTTGTATATAAGTGGTTATATGTGATATTATATTAAATTTGAATATATGAGTACATGTGATAATTTAATTAACATTGGATGTTTGGTTATCTATAAGATAATGCATTAAACTAGTATAATCGGCCATATGTGATGGAATAATGAATCAAGTGTATTTGATCTAATAAGCAAGTTTTTAAGTAGTTGGATGAAATGTATTCAATTGTATACTAATGTACATATGAATATAAAATGTAATCATTTTAATTTCCTTATTGCCGAATGTATCATGAAATAAATGGGATGTGTATATAATATCCGAATATAAGTTGGTACATATGAGTAAATATGTGAAACTATCGAATATATGAATTGGCTAAATATATGTGTTTGTGTTAAGGAATAGATATGTATATAAATAGAAATGGAAAATGAGAAGTGATGGTAATTGAAAAGTTGGATATTTGTGAACATAAATGTTTGAATTTGCCGAATGTAATGGTAATGGAAGAGGCAATTGAGTTGTTGATAGATATATGTATGTTATGAATAGAAATATGTAAATTGAGTATGCCGAATGTATTAGTACTTGAATGAGATAAATTGAGTATGTATGAATGGTAATGGAATTTCAAGTGCATATAAGATCAAAGAAAAGGTCTCTTAAAAGGCACTAAGTGTGCGAACTAAAGTACCGAGCACTGTGTGTGCGAAATCGGTTAAATGGCACTATGTGTGCAGATTAAATAGTAATGGCACTATGTGTGCGATACATTACTGCAAAAAGGCACTATGTGTGCGGATTAAATAGTAATGGCACTATGTGTGCGATACATTACTGCAAAAAGGCACTATGTGTGCGGATTAAATAGTAATGGCACTATGTGTGCGATACATTACTGCAAAAAGGCACTATGTGTGCGGATTAAATAGTAATGGCACTATGTGTGCGACACATTACTGTTGAATGGTACTATGTGTACTCTTTCTCAAGTAACGGCACTATGTGTGCGATACGTTACGAAATTTGCACTGTGTGTGCGGAGTTACAGAGACTTTAGAGACATAAACTGTTGAAAGGAGAATAATGTGAAACGATACATGAGTATGCGTTGCAAGGTAGCTTAATAGTCAGGTATGTATGAGGTTTATTTGTTAAATGGAAAATAAGGTAAGTGAAGTTACTTAATGAGGAACATGGATTATATGAGAGAAGTGATTGTATATGTGTATGTGATTAACTAAGTTTTGGCCTATTTGAATTGAATTATATATGTTTCTATAGTGAATTATTTGCTTATGGCTTACTAAGCTTTCAAAGCTTACTTTGTGTATTTTTCCTATGTTTATAGAGTTTTGAAGACTTGCTCGGGTTGGAAGTCGAAGGAGATCTCATCACACTATCCAATTTTCGCTTTGGTAATAAATGCTTGGAGATTTGGTTACATGGCATGTATAGACTAGTTTTGATATTGCTGGCTATGAAGTTGTATATATTGGTATAAGCCATGCGAAAATGGCTTGTCCACCTTGTTAATCTTGAAATTTATATTTTAGCTTGATGATTACGTTTGGATGTGGTTTTGGTTGATTTGTTTTTGGTTTATATAAGTATGATTAATGTACAGAGTTTAAATGAAAGGGAGTAAAGATGTTATAAGCTAGTTAACCATATTTTGCAATGAAATAGTTTTTGGTTAGCAGCAGTGACGTGAATTTGAAAAATCACCAAAAATAGGAGAAATGGAATTAGAAAGTGATTAAGATATAGAATTAAAGCTTATTATGTCTATTTTTATATGAAAGAAACAGAGCAGGCAAAGGAGTTTTATAATCTGTGATATTTGAATTTTAGTGAGACAGGGTCAAGATGGTATTCGAAGTTCTCTGTGTTGATTTAGAAAAATCATTAAAAATTGTACAAAATGAATTATGAGTTATAATTTATATTTCTAGATTCCTTAGTGAGTCTATTTTCAATAGAAATAAGTGAGAACAACATATGAAAACTGTAAAATGAGATATTTGAATTTAGGTTAAGAGAGGTCAGAACTGTTGGTCAGTGAATCAGGAGAAAATTTAATGATTAAACTGTACTAATAGGCTATGCGAAAAATTCTGGAAAAATTATAGTAAGAAGATATATGAGTATAGTTTTAAGAAAAATTTACGGATCTAAATTTTGAGTTTTGTAACTCGAGTTATAGTCAATTTAGTCAACATGACGCGGATGGACAGTTTCAATGCCCCGAATTAGTCGTTAAGTCTAGTAATGCTTCGTGCTCGATTCCGGCAACGATCTCGAGTAAGGGGTGTTACAAGCCTTGTCATCGGAGTGGCTATCATAGAAAATCCTTTGACAAATTGTTTGTAATAGCCAGCTAGGCCCAGAAAACTTCTAACCTCTGATACATTTCTTGGTGGTTTCAATCAACAATAGCTAAAATCTTACTTGGGTCTACTCGGATTCCATCTCCCGAGACAATGTGCCCCAAAAATCCAACCTCTTTGAGCCAAAACTCACTCTTGCTAAACTTGGCATACAACTGATTATCTCGTAAAATCTGTAAAATTGTCCTCAAGTGCTCGGCATGCTCATTCTCATCACGAGAATATATCAGTATATCATCAATAAAAACCACAACAAATTTATCCAAATATGGCCGAAAGATGCGATTAATTAAATCCATAAACACGGCAGGGGCATTTGTTAAACCGAAAGGCATGACTAAAAATTCATAGTGCCCATACCTTGTCAGAAATACGGTTTTCGGCACATCTGAGTCTTTGACCCTCAATTGGTAATAACCGGACCTCAAGTCTATCTTGGAAAACACAGTGGCTCCCTTCAATTGATCAAACAAATCGTCGATCCTTGGCAATGGGTACTTATTCTTCACAGTAACCTTATTAAGCTGCCGGTAATCTATACATAATCTCATGGAACCATCTTTCTTTTTCACAAATAGCATTGGAGCACCCCACGGAGAATAGCTCGGTCGTACAAAGCCTTTGTCTGTCAACTCTTGCAACTGTGCCTTCAATTCTTTCAACTCAGTTGGAGCCATTCGGTACGGAGCAATCGATATAGGTGCAGTACCAGGGGCTAACTCAATGCCAAATTCAATTTCTCTAACCGGAGGCAACCACGCAACTCTTAGGGAATACACCGGATACTCACATACTATCGATCGATTCAATTCTTAACTCAGTTTCTTTGGCATTTATCACAAAGGCAAGATATGCTTCGTATCCCTTTCTTACATATTTCTGGGCAGACATATGAGAGATCACTACAGGCAGTCTGTCTTGTTCACCTAATTCAACACGAAGGGTGTCCCCGTTTTCACATCTCAATTCAATGTATTTCTTTCCACAATTTACCGTCACATCATGAGCAGTTAACCAGTCCATACCAAGAATTATATCGAATTCATCAAATGGCAATAGCATGAGATTGGCCTTAAAATAATGACCTCTAATCATCAATGGGCAATCTTTGCATACCTTATCAACTAATACACTTTTGCCTAAAGGATTAGACACTTTTATCACAAACTCGGTAGACTCTACAGGCATGCTCATACTAGATACTAATTTCATGCAAATATATGAGTGGGTAGATCCCGGGTCAATTAAAGCAACAACATTAGTATCATGGAGAGAAAATGTACCCGTAATTAAATCAGGGGATGACGCCTCTTCGCGAGCGCGAATGGCATAAGTCCTCGCAGGCGTTCTACCCTTAGATCTTACAGCCTGCTATCTGGATGCACTCTTACTACTCGTTCTACTTCCCGAGTTTCTCTGTTGTCTCCCTTTAGTACTGCTTCTCGATCTGGCACTTTGAATTTTCTCTTTTTCAACCATCTCAGGGCATTCTCTAATGAAATGATCTGGGAAACCACACTTAAAATAGGCTCTCTCATGGGCTCAGCACTCACCGGGTTGTCGTCTGCCACACTGTGGACATTCCGGTCTATTAGGTCGAGTATTCCCAACACTAGCAACTGAGGTAGTATGAGCTTTAATCCCCGAATACTGTTTACTCTTACTTGGATTTGAAAAACCGGCTGAAGTAGCTGATCAGGTAGGGAAATCTCTCGACTTCTTGGACAAGGACTGAAATGACTTATTCAATTGTCTCTTTCTTGAGTCACGAGACTCTATCTCAGCTTTTCTTTTCTCTTTCACTAATTCCTCGGCTTTACAAGCCCAATCCACTAGCACAACGAATTCCTTCAATTCTAGGACACCAACGAATAATTGGATATCTTTATTTAATCCGTCCTCAAACCTCTTACACATGATGGCTTAAGAGGACACACACTCTCGAGCGTACTTGCTGAGCCTTACAAATTCAGGCTCATATTCGGTTATTGTCATTCTACCTTGTTTCAGTTCAAGGAATTCCTTTCTTTTCTGGTCAATAAACCTTTGGCTAATGTACTTCTTCCGGAATTCTTCTTGGAAAAATTCCCATGTGATCCTTTCCCTTGGTACAACTGACACAAGGGTGTTCCACCACTGATAAGCAGAATCTCTCAGAAGAGACACTACACATTTCATGCACTCTTCAGGAGTGCAAGATAATTCATCAAATACCCTGATGGTATTTTCAAGCCAAAATTTTGCTCTTTCCGGACCATCATCCTTACTAGCTCGAAATTCCTCGACTCCTTGCTTCCGAATTCTGTTAACCGGAGGCTTTTCTCTCCTTACCACTTCTACCACTTGGGGAGCTACTAGGATAGGTTGAGGAATAGGTGGGGGTGGAGGGGTTGTGCATTCGAGTTCGCACGAACGAACTCCGTATACTATGCATTCATCATGTGGAGAAAGGCTTCCCTAGCCTCTTCTCCTCCTCTCTGACTTACAGTCATAGGTCTATTCTCATTTTCATTCAGCACCGTCCCTTCGGTGGGAGCCGGCGCGTTACTTTCTACATCATCAGCCACAGCTCTTTCGGGATCCATTTACTATATGAGAACACAATTTAAATTGTCAAGAGTCATCACACTATCATTACATAAATACTCATATGTATGGCATGTATAGCTAGACTCATGCATACGCTACATTAGTCCGAGAATCGACAAACCGTAGCTCTGATACCATTAAATGTAACACCCTTACCCGTAACTGACACCGGGACAAGGTACAAGACATTACCGAACTTAACTTACTTAAACATATATTCTCGGCTATAAAATTTTGTTTCAACTTTAAACTTCTTCATTCATATTCATAACATCCTTATTATGGGCCTACGAGGCCCTAAACATACATTCGGAAGGTTTCGACATTAAACCAGAAAATTTTGCACTCTTAGAAATTTTTTCCCTTAAACAGGGCCATACGCCCGTGTGGGCAGGCCGTGTGGTCACACACGCCCATGTTCCCAGCCCGTGCGGAATTTATTTTTCATTTTGAACCTACAGAGGTTTTCACACGGCCGGACACACACCCGTGTCTGTGGCCTGTGTCCCTCACATGGCCTAGACACGCTCGTGTCCTCACCCGTGTGTGAAAACCTGGGTATTCTTTTTATGACGTCAACTAACCCTTAACAGCACACGGCCTAGGCACATGCCCGTGTGCTGGCCTGTGTGGCGAATCAAATTCTCGCAAATTTGATGCAGGGGACACACGGCCTATCAACAGACCCATGGGGTTGGCCGTGTGTCACACACGGCCTAGACACACGCCCGTGTGTCTACCCGTGTGGACAATTAGAAGGCTATTTTCCAAGCCTATTGCCACCCTGAAACATAAACACACATATACCAACACAAGCAACACATAACATGGCAATAATACACTATAAAAACTCACACATCATCATTCATGCACAACATAGATCTCATGATCATTAAGTTATAAAAATTGACAAATATTGGCCAATTCCTAATGGCCATTTACAAAATGAGTGTATAACATTAATAGCCAACAGTTTGGCTTTCAAATATGACATAACACAAAATGACCAAGTTCCTATACATGCCATACTCAAAATAAATCAACTTTACTATACCAAAAGAATAGTTGATAGTGTGATCTGAGCTCCGACGTCCTACGATCCCCGAGCTAGCTTGGCGAAACTACAAGGAAAAGGGAAAAGAGAGGGGTAAGCACATAGCTTAGTAAGTTTGCATGAATTGAAATAGCAACATAAGTACTCATGGTAAAACCCATTCATCTCATAAAACGATAACAACACAAGTTCTCAAGTACTTTGACATACTTACTCATACTTACGCTTACCCATCACATATCACAATAGGGTTTCATAACTCGTATTTTACTCATGGTACCTGTATCACTTCATCACATAATTTAGCACTTATGTTATCATGAACATAAACTTAAATCATAATCATCTTTCACTTAAATGTAACTCTTTGTCATCTTTGTATAGCTTAGCTCTTGCCATCTTTGCATACTTAACTCTTTTGCCTGTTGAATTACTCGGAATATCGGAGGATACTCAATCTCTTCATACATGTATCATGATGCCAATGCCATATCCCAGATATGGTCTTACATGGGATCAACTCTTGATGCCGATGCCATATCCCAAATATGGTCTTACACGGGATCTCTTAGCACGATGTTGATGCCATGTCCCAGACATGGTCTTACACGAGATCTTCCTTTGATGCTGAAGCCATGTCCCAGACATGGTCTTATACGGGACCTTCCTTATTTGGTGCCGATGCCAAGTCCCAGACATGGTCTTATACGGGACTTACATTCGGTGCCGATGCCATGTCCCAGACATGGTCTTACACGAGGCCTACATTCGGTGCCAATTCCATGTCCCAGACATGGTCTTATACGAGACCTTCCTTATCTCATGTCATGACATAGGTATCCTCGTTATTCCGAATCTTCAATCGGGACTTCAACTCAACATGATTCATTACAATCTCATTGAGGCACCAATAATCAACTTCATGAAATTAATATACACATCTCAATAAAGCAATTAAAAACATAATAACATCACATAGCTATAAATCCACACAAACTTACCTCGGTACCCAAAATGTGTGTAGATAATTTGATTTAGTCCACAACCTTGTTCTTGCCTCAGTTTCGATCCGGGCTTCGTGTTTCTTGATCTATAATAACAATTTCACTTGTTTAATACTCACATTGACTAAATTGACTCATGAATCACACTTTGGCAAAATTATGATTTTGCCCCTAAACTTTTACATAATTACACTTTTGCCTCTAGGCTCTTAAAATGATTTTTATTCGACTTTCTTGTATTTTAAGCCTAGTCGAATCATTTAATTAACTACAACAACCTTCAATTTCCACTATTTCACTCATGTATGACGATTTTCATAACTTTTACAATTTAGTCCTTTTATGCATTTTTCATGAAAATCACTTAGAAAAAGATGTTTATCATGCATCAAACTTTCATATTCTTCCATAAAACATCAAAATACATGCATGTTATACATGGGTAAATTTTTGAACATAAACCCTAGACCAAAATATAGCTAGAAAGAGCTAAATCGAGTTACGAGGATCTCAAAAATACGAAGAACATTAAAAACGGGGCTAGGATGCACTTACTATCAAGCTTGGAAGTTGAAGAAACCCTAGCTATGGAGAGCTTGAAAATTTCGGCTATGGAGAAGAAGATGGACATGAATTTTGACTTCTTTTTCCCTTTTAATTCTTTTATTAACCAAATGACAAAAATGCCCTTAAGGTCATTTCTTAAGATTTTTCCTTCCCATGCCCATTTTTGTCCATCATCAAATATAATTGTTTAATTGTTAAGTAAGGACCTCTAATAATTTTTATAATCCTATTTCATACTTGAATCTTCTAGAATCTCATATTTTCTAATCTTTGCAATTTAGTCCTAATGGACAAATTGATCACTAATTAATAAAATTTCCTCGTGAAATTTTCACATAATCATGCAAACATATCATAAGCCTCATAAAAATCATAAAAAACTTATTTCTTCCTCGAATTCATGCTCTCACAACCACTATTCCAACTAGGCCCTAAATCGGGCTGTTACAATAGCTCCGTTGTAGTCACAACGAAGTTCTATAGCATTTGATATGCTAGGAACAACCCTTAGTTCAGAAATAAACTTCTTGGTCCAAATAGCCTTTTTTGCTGCCTCACTTGATAAACCGTAATATGTTCATATTTTAATCCCACATTTAGCATACTTTTTGGATGATTAATCCCTTGATTTGTGGAATTTGATGCTCCTAATCCTTTAATTTCATGTTTTATACTTAGGAGAGCATAGGAAGATGAAAAGAACGAGAAACGGGCCAAAAACGGACCAAATGGGCCAAAGTAGGAAATCAACACGGCCTGGGCCTAAGCCACACGGCCGTGCCCCTTTAGCAGGCTCGACCACGGCCTGGACTCGAATCACACGGGCGTGTCCCTACCGTGACAAAAAGGAATTTCACTCGGAATAGGGTACTTAGAGGCAAAGAAAGACATTCCAAAAGCCTATATAAACACCCTAAAGGCCAACCTAAAAGGGAGGCGATAGAAGCCTTCTATCGGGCGTCCCAAATAGGCCAGAGAGCCAAGCGGAGATGTCGAATTGTGGGATTTACTCGAAGAAAGCCAGTTGATTCATCTCAAGAAGCCGAAATCGTACTCAGGACGGAGGATCTCTCCTTCAATTCCTTCAGGGGGTTTTAGGGTTTTCTTATGTTTTGTTTTATCTTTTCTTCTAAGATGTATTCTTTTATGATTATGAACTAAACCGCTCAAATACCTGAGGGGGATGAAACCTAAGACGGATCTTGTTATTGTTTTCTGAACTGTATGATAAATACTTGATTTGTTCTTAATTATGTGTTCTTAATTCTTGTTATGATATTTCAGGATATTGATTCAAGTATTGATGTGGTTAGGCAGAGGAGGAATAGACCCTGCCTAAGAGTAGATCTAGCATAATTAAGCAGAGTTAATCTCAACCCTAGAGATAGGATGACGAAAATCTACCGGATTAGGGTCAAACCTAATATGGGAGTCCATAGATCGAATTAATGCAATTCTAGGGGTTTTAATTAGAAAGAGATTTCAATTAATCAACCTAGGGTTAGACGTTAGTAGCCTCGAGAGAGGTATTAATATAAATTAGGGAATCCTACGGATCAAGTCAAGTGAATAAATCGTGCAGTTCGTGAGTTAAATAACAAGTGAAGTCCGAGTTGATTCTTCCTCGGGTATTGTCTTAATCAATTGGTTTTTCCCACAAGTATTTCCCCAATTCATTCTCTTTGTCTTAGCGTCTTTAGCTTAGTAGTCAGTTAATTTTAGATTAAATAACAATTCCCTTAATTCTTATGCTAAATAATAAGAAGAAAGTCAGTATTAGTACTTTTGGTTCCTTTGGGTTCGACAATCCAGTCTTGCCACTAAGCTATACTACTGTTCGATAGGTGCACTTGCCTCAATCGTTGTGATAGTTAGTTTCTAGGCTGGATCATTCATTATATAAATATTAAGACTATCGATACCAACGATCAAGTTTTTGGCGCCGTTGCCGAGGAACCAAAATATTAAGAGCGCTCAATTTTTATTACTTTAGCCATTTTTTTGCGATTTACTTTTATTTTGATTTTAACTTTGCTAATTTTTCTTCTTTTATTTGTTCCTGGCAGGTACCTCTAGTTTATGACTAGAAGGAACCCGACAGGACCCTTAATTTACGACAGTGATATTGAAGGTACCGTCCGTAAAAATCGTAGAGAAATAAGGCGAAGCTTAACTTACATAGAAGAAGAGTAAGAAGAGAGAACAATACTACCGAAGAGATGGCTGAGAATAATTCGCTACTTCCAGAGGTGGCCGAAAATCATGCTCCTCGAACTATGTATGATTATGCTAAACCTAATTTAACAGGAACTGAGTCAAGTATTGTTAGACCTACTATTGCTGCAAATAATTTCAAATTGAAACCTAACACTATATAGATGATACAACAGTTTGTTCAGTTTGATGGTTTGCAGGATGAGGATCCTAACACACACTTAGCGAATTTTCTTGAATTCTGTGATACCTTCAAAATAAATGGCGTTTCTGATGATGCCATTCGTCTTCGGTTATTTCCCTTTTCTTTGAGGAATAAAGCCAAACAATGGTTGAATTCTCTTCCACGAGGGTCAATCACTACATGGGATCAAATGACCGAGAAATTTTTATTAAAATATTTTCCACCGGCTAAAACGGCTAAGTTAAGGAATGATATCTCTTCTTTTGTTCAGATGGATTTAGAGACACTTTATGATGCATGGGAGAGATACAAAGATCTATTGAGAAGGTGCCCACATCATGGGTTACCCTTGTGGCTGCAGGTCCAAACCTTTTACAATGGTGTAAACCCTTCAACCAGGCAGTTGATTGATTCAGCCACCGGCGGAACACTGAACAACAAAACTCCTGAAGCGACCTACGAGTTTATAGAAGAGATTTCACTGAATAATTATCAGTGGCAAGTCACGAGGACAAGGCCAACAAAAGCCGCTAGTGTTTTTAACGTCGACGCAGTAACCATGCTAATAAACCAGGTAGAACTTTTAACCAAGAAAATTTATGCTTTATGTGGTTCTTCGCAGGTACATCCAGTAATGCAGTGCGAAACAAGTGGAGGTGTGGCGAATCCTGAGTACCCACCCTACGGACTTGGCATGGAAAGCGAACAAATGAGCTATGTGGGTAACAATTTCAGATCTCAAAATAACCCTCATAGTAATACTTATAATCCAGGTTGGAGGAACCACCCCAATTTTTCATGGGGAGGTCAAGGAAATCGAGACAACAACCCCTCCAAACTTCCAACAACAAAATTTCTACCCACGGGAAAAGAAGCCGAACCTTGAGAAGATCTTCGACAAAATTCATAGCGGTGTCGTAAACACGTTTCCAAAACACTGAAACAACACTTAAAAATCAACAAGCATCGATTCAAGGGATCGAGAACCAGTTAGGGCAACTTGCTAAGCTGATCTCCGAACGACCGCAAGGAAGCCTACCAAGCAACACTGAGACTAACCCAAAGGAGCAAATTCAAGCCATAATAGCTCATGATGGTGTAGGGTTAGATGAGCCCAATTTAAGGCAAGAGAATTTGGTAGAAAAAGGTAAAGCTGAGGAAAGTCATGATACGCCAAAACCGGTAATTAAAGAGTACCAACCTCGTATACCATACTTCGATGCGATGAAGAAGGAAAACACAGATGAACAATTCGGTAAATTTCTTAAAATTTTAAAGAAATTGCATATTAACTTACCGTTTCTCGAAGCTCTTTCACAGATTCCAGATTCAAGGAAATTTTTAAAAGAGCTTTTGACAAACAGACGGAGGTTAGACGAGGCATCGCATGTGGAGCTAAACGCAGTGTGCTCAGCAATGTTGCAAAATAAACTACCACGAAAATTAAAAGATCCAGGGAGTTTTACAATTCCATGCTTAATTGGTAGTTTATCTGTTGATAATGCTTTAGCTGATTTAGGGGCAAGCATAAATGTTATGCCTTATAAAATGTTTAAACAACTAGGTCTAGGGAAACCCAAACAAACTAGGATGAGCATTCAATTAGCTGATAAAACTATTAGAATTTCTAGGGGTATAATCAAAGATGTTCTAGTAAAAATTGATAAATTCGTATTCCCAATAGACTTTGTTGTTTTAGACATGGATGAGGACAATAATATCCCTTTAATTTTAGGAAGACCCTTTTTAGCAACTGCTAGAACCAAAGTTAATGTTGGTACAGGAGAACTCATACTTCATGTAGGTGATGAGACGATCACTCTTCAAGCTCTTGACTCGGCTAGGACATCAAGCAATCAAGGTGAGAACGTAAACTATATTTATGACCATTCGGTTAAACCTTCTTTTCAGGAAGCACCGTGAAATTACACAGCTGAGCCATACCTTAGACCTCGTGCCAACAAAGAAATAGCTTATGAGGAGCGAAGGCTTCAAATTGATGAACTAGACGAGTGGAAGACACATTTCAAGGAGAAACTAGGAATAAACGAAGCAAAACCAAAGCAACTCCATGACAAACCTAAAGATGGGACAAACCAATTTCAGATCGGGAATAAGGTATTGTTGGATAAGATAGACCCTCGAATCTCCACTTCAGACCTGAATACAAACGAAGAAATCCCTTTTAAGGTACTCAATGTCTTCCCATATGGAACACTCGAGGTAACTAATCCTAAATTCGGCACGTTTAAGGTAAACACCACTCGACTTAAACTATATATCGATAACCGAATTGATGGCATGAGAAAGAATTTTCACCTCCTCAAACCACCATGATTATGCAAATGAGAGGTAAAGTCTTGCTTAAGACTTTTAACAAGCGCTTCTCGGGAGGCAACCCGAGCACTAACTCCACTAATGTCATTTTTTTTATTTTTAGCACCTAACTACAAACTAACAAATTTAATAAAGTGCAGGTTTCTCTCCCCACACGGCCTTGCACACGGGCATGGCTGTGGCAGTGTGGACACCACGAATAGGTACATGGGCGTGGCAGAGATCGTGCAGAAACAGGAGGAAAAAATTTTCCCAAGACACGGGCACCGACTAAACGCCACGGCCGTGCGACGCGGCCGTGGTCGAAACTGCCTAAAGAACACGGGCTAAGATAAATCACCACGGCCGTGCAAGGTGGCCGTGGTCGTCATTATCAGTCTTTTCACATATCACCGCCACCACCACCTTGAGATCACTCCGATAATGAGAACCTTTGAGTCTTTTTCTTCTCTTTATTTTTATTTTTCTTCTTATTTTTTTATTCTTATTTTAGTTCATTTTCCTTTATTATTAAACTCTTTAAATTTTTAAGTATAATTTGATTTCCTTTATATCTGGCTGTTTAACTCTCGAGTAACTATAAAAAACATCCATTAAATAAGAACTCCCTAAAAACTTTACTGATGACTTTGTAGTTTAAAAAGGTTTAAGTTGCCACTCAAGGAACGAACACACCAACGGAGTATTCTCCACCATCTTCACCTATGCCTACTCATCATGTTCATAATTGATCATCATCCAAGGATTTCATCCAAATTCAGGAAGTTTCACTTCTCCCTCTCTCTTATGATATCATGCTATTAATCTCTAGATATATATATCTTTGTACATTGAGGACAATGTACATCTTAAGTGTGGGGGGTGAATTTTATTTTGAAAAGTTCCTAACTTTCTACATTATTCTCAAATCCCTGAATTATGTCTTGTTCTTAAGTAATTTTCTCATATTACTATTAGAATGAAATTTCTTTTGATTCATGATTTTTATTGATATGTTTTGGATTAAGTCATTGATAATTATGCAGTGATGATTTAAACTTTAGGAGACTAGAGAATCAAGCAGGATAAGTCTATTTTTCAGAAATAAAAATTTTGTTAGGTTGTCTACCCGAATCTAATTATTACGTTGAAGTTTGAAATTTACAAGGTTGATATCAAAAAGCCCATAATTTTTGTGAGATTTTGAACCTTTCAGAGCATACATTTTTTGTGCTCACTTTATTGATTATGAGTGTGTCAACATTGATTTGTTATTCTAGAACTTGCTTCGATTATACATGTCGAGACCACACCTTTGATTTGATATACTAAGATGATGAAGGCACTTAGGTTTTAACCCACTTACTCCATAAAAAGCCTACCTTCACAATTAACCCCTAGTGAACCCCTTTGATCTTAACAAACCATTTATTGACTCACCTACTAATATTAACCCAAAACCCATCTTGTATTTGTTATCACCACTTCTCTTGACTAACCCTTTTTTGTCGAGATTTGATTTGAGAAGTTGCCTAACTATGTTTTCTATTTCAGTTATTAAATTCTATCTTATTATTATTGTACTTGATTTGTTCTTAAAAAAAATCGAAGTATATTTATTATTAGTTCTATGATTAAGTGAGCTTATACGTTTAAATTCCACATCTTGAAGTAGAAGTTCGTAATTATTAGTAATGAAGTTTTAATTGATGTAATTATTCAAGATTAGTTCATTTTTCTAGTTAGGTAAATTGTCAATTCAATCTCGATTCTAACCCTCTAATTCAGCCTTTATCCACACCTTTAACCCAAGCCCCATTACAACCCTTTTTAAAGACCTTTTGATTTGTGTATCATCTCATATTATAGTGGTGGAGATTTGATTTTCATGCAAGCCTATGGGATTAACCTTTCGTGTTTGACTTTTGAGTGCTTAATTTTGAACCTTAAACACTTTGAGTGATTTGAGTGAATCTTTAGTGGGGATGTCAACTTTTGTCGATTTTGAATTAAAGGTAATTATTTAGGTAAGGTTTCCTACTATAAAAACTATGACTTTGATTGTTTGAATCTTTAGGAACCTTCCGGTTAAATTATCAATGTATGAATTACCTATGAATTATGATGAGACATTGTTAATGAGAATCATGAACTGAGGAAAGTTGGTTCTTAATTGTAAGTTGAGAATTTTGCTTGAGGACAAGCAAAAGCTTAAGTGTGGGGGTATTTGATAAACCGTAATATGTTCATATTCTAATCCCACATTTAGCATACTTTTTGGATGATTAATCCCTTGATTTGTGGAATTTGATGCTCATAATCCTTTAATTTCATGTTTTATACTTAGGAGAGCATAGGAAGATGAAAAGAACGAGAAACAGGCCAAAAACAGACCAAATGGGCCAAAGTAGGAAATCAACACAGCTTGGGCCCAAGCCACACGGCCGTGCCCCTTTAGCAGGCTCGACCACGGCCTGGACTCGAATTACACGGGCGTGTCCCTGCCGTGACAAAAATGAATTTCACTCGGAATAAGGTACTTAGAGGCAAAGAAAGACATTCCAAAAGCCTATATAAACACCCTAAAGGCCAACCTAAAGGGGAGGCGACAGAAGCCTTCTGCCGGGGGCGTCTAGCTAGGCCAAGGAGCCAAGCCGGAGAGGTCAGAATTGTGGGATTTACTCGAAGAAAGCCAGTTGATTCATCTCAAGAAGCCGAAATTGTACTCAGGACGGAGGATCTCTCCTTCAATTCCTTCAGGGGGTTTTAGGGTTTTCTTATGATTTGTTTTATCTTTTCTTCTGAGATGTATTCTTTTATGATTATGAACTAAACCCCTCAAATACCTGAGGGGGATGAAACCTAAGACGGATCTTTTTATTGTTTTCTGAACTCTATGATAAATACTTGATTTGTTCTTAATTATGTGTTCTTAATTCTTGTTTTGATATTTCAGGATATTGATTCAAGTATTGATGTGCTTAGCGAGAGGAGGAATAGACCACGCCAAGAGTAGATCTAGCATAATTAAGCGGAGTTGATCGCAACCCTAGAGATAGGATGACGAAAATCTGTCAGATTAGGGTCAAACCTAATATGGGAGTCCATAGATTGAGTTAATACAATTCTAGGGGTTTTAATTAGAAAGAGATTTTAATTAATCAACCTACGGTTAGACGTTAGTAGCCTCGAGAGAGGTATTAATATAAATTAGGGAATCCTACGGATCAAGTCAAGTGAATAAATCGTCTGGTTCAAAGTTAAATAACAAGTGAAGTCCAGGTGGATTCTTCCTCGGGTATTGTCTTAATCAATTGGTTTTTCCCACAAGTATTTCCCCAATTCATTCTCTTTGTCTTAGCGTCTTTAGCTTAGCGATCGATTAATTTTAGATTAAAAACAATTCCTTTAATTCTTAGGCTAAATAATAAGAAGAAAGTCAGTATTAGTACTTTTGGTTCCTTTGGGTTCGACAATCCGGTCTTGCCACTAAGCTATACTACTGTTCGATAGGTGCACTTGCCTCAACCGTGGTGCTAGTTAGTTTCTAGGCTAGATCATTAATTATATAAATATTAAGACTATCGATACCAACGATCAAGTTTTTGGCGCCGTTGTTGAGGAACCAAAATATTAAGAGCGCTCAATTTTTATTACTTTAGCCTTTTTTTTTTATGATTTACTTTTATTTTGATTTTAACTTTGCTAATTTTTCTTCTTTTATTTGTTCCTGGCAGGTACCTCTAGTTTATGACTAGAAGGAACCCGACAGGACCCTTAATTTACGACAATGATATTGAAGGTACCGTCCGAAAAAATCGTAGAGAAATAAGGCGAAGGTTAACTTACATAGAAGAAGAGCAAGAAGACGAGAACAATACTACCGAAGAGATGGCTGAGAATAATCCGCTACCTCCAGAGGTGGCCGAAAATCATGCTCCTCGAACTATGTATGATTATGCTAAACCTAATTTAACAGGAACTGAGTCAAGTATTATTAGACCTACTATTGCTGCAAATAATTTCGAATTGAAACCTAACACTATACAGATGATATAACAGTTTGTTCAGTTTGATGGTTTGCAGGATGAGGATCCTAACACACACTTAGCGAATTTTCTTGAATTCTGTGATACCTTCAAAATAAATGGCGTTTCTGATGATGCCATTCGTCTTCGTTTATTTCCCTTTTCTTTGAGGAATAAAGCCAAACAGTGGTTAAATTCTCTTCCACGAGGGTCAATCACTACATGGGATCAAATGACCGAGAAATTTTTATTAAAATATTTTTCGCCGGCTAAAATGGCCAAGTTAAGGAATGATATCTCTTCTTTTGTGCAGATGGATTTAGAGACACTTTATGATGCATGGGAGAGATACAAAGATCTATTGAGAAGGTGCCCACACCATGGATTACCCTTATGGCTACAGGTCCAAACCTTTTACAATGGTGTAAACCCTTCAACCAGGCAGTTGATTGATTCAGCTGCCGGTGGAACACTGAACAACAAAACTCCTGAAGCGGCCTACGAGTTTATAGAAGAGATGTCACTGAATAATTATCAGTGGCAAGTCACGAGGACAAGGCCAACAAAGGCCGCTAGTGTTTTTAACCTCGATGCAGTAACCATGCTATCAAACCAGGTAGAACTTTTAACCACGAAAATTGATGGTTTATGTGGTTCTTCGCAGGTACATCCAGTAATGCAGTGCGAAACAATTGGAGGTGTGGCGAACCCTGAGTACCCACCCTACGGACATGGCATGGAAAGTGAACAAATGAACTATGTGGGTAATAATTTCAGATCTCAAAATAACCCTTATAGTAATACTTATAATCCAGGTTGGAGGAACCACCCTAATTTTTCATGGGGAGGTCAAGGAAATCAGAGACAACAACCCCCTCCAAACTTCCAACAACAGCCCTACCCACAGGAAAAGAAGCCGAACCTTGAGGAGATGCTGAAAAAATTCATAGCGGTGTCAGAAACATGTTTCCAAAACACCGAAACAACACTTAATAATCAACAAGCATCGATTAAAGGGATCGAGAACCAGTTAGGGAAACTTGCTAAGCTGATCTCCGAACGACCGCAAGGAAGCCTACCAAGCAACACTGAGACTAACCCAAAGAAGCAAATTCAAGCCATAATAGCTCATGATGGTGTAGGGTTAGATGAGCCCAATTTAAGGTAAGAGAATGTGGTAGAAAAAGGTAAAGCTGAGGAAAGTCATGATACGCCAAAACCGGTAATTAAGGAGTACCAACCTCATATACCATACCCCGATGCGATGAAGAAGGACAACACAGAAGAACAATTCGGTAAATTTCTTAAACTTTTAAAGAAATTACATATTAACTTACCGTTTCTCGAAGCTCTTTCGCAGATGCCAGATTCAAGGAAATTTTTAAAAGAGCTTTTGATAAACAAATGGAGGTTAGACGAGGCATCGCATGTAGAGCTAAACGTAGTGTGCTCAGTAATGTTGCAAAATAAACTACCACGAAAATTAAAAGATCCAGAGAGTTTTACAATTCCATGCTTAATTGGTAGTTTACCTGTTGATAATGCTTTAGCTGATTTAGGGGCAAGTATAAATGTTATGCCTTATAAAATGTTTAAACAACTAGGTCTAGGGAAACCCAAACAAACTAGGATGAGCATTCAATTAGCTGATAAAACTATTAGAATTCCTAGGGTTATAATCGAAGATGTTCTAGTAAAAATTGATAAATTCGTATTCCCAATAGACTTTGTTGTTTTAGACATGGATGAGGACAATAATATCCATTTAATTTTAGGAAGACCCTTTTTAGCAACTGCTAGAACCAAAGTTGATATTGGTACAGGAGAACTCATGCTTCGTGTAGGTGATGAGACGATCACTCTTGAAGCTCTTGACTTGGCTAGGACATCAAGCAATCAAGGTGAGAACGTAAACTATATTTATGACCATTCGGTTAAACCTTCTTTTCAGGAAGCACCGCGAAATTACACAGCTGAGCCATACCTTAGACCTCGTGCCAACAAAGAAATAGCTTATGAGGAGTGAAGGCTTCAAATTGATGAACTAGACGAGTGGAAGACACATTTCAAGGAGAAAATACGAATACACGAAGCAAAACAAAAGCAACTCCATGACAAACCTAAAGATGGGACAAACCAATTTCATAAAGATTTCACATAGGTCCCTAGTGACATGTCACTTGTATCCTATTCTATTCCTAAGGTTTAACCGAGAAATTTCTCACATTTCGATACTTTGTCAATTTCGTTCAATATTCAGCCACATCTCATAAAATATATCAAAACATAAAAACATAAGTAAAAACGATGCATTATTTACATACAAACTTACCTCGAAAGCAAAATCGGTTAAAAGGACTTATTCGTCAATTACTTATTTTCCCCCAATCTAGATCTGACCCTTATTTTCCTTGATCTAAAACATCACATTTAACTTATTTAATCACTATACTAATAAACTCAGCCCAAAAATCATATTTGGAAAAATTACATTTTTCCCCTAAACTTTATCACATTTACACTTTTACCCCTAGGCTCGTAAAATGATTTTCATTCAATTTCTTTGTACTTTAAGCCTAGCTGAACCATTTTCACAACTATAACAACCCACAATTTTCATTAAAACACACTTTTATGACATATTTTATAACTTTTACAAATTAGTCCTTTTAGGCATTTTCACCGAAAATCACTTAGTAAAAGTCATTTCTCTAACCATAAACATGCATTTTCTACCATTAAACATCAAAATACACACATATTCATCATGGGTAAAAACCCTAGACTTTAACCATATCTCAAATTAGTGGTAGAAATAGATAGATCTTGTTACGAGGATTTCAAAAACGTAAAAATCATTAAAAATGGGGCTAGAACGGACTTACAATCAAGCTTGGAAGCTTGAAAAACCCTAGACATGGTTTCTCCATGCAAGTTTCGGCTAAGGGGTTGAAGATGGACAAAAATTGGCTTTTAATTTTGTTTTTGATTCATTTTAATAACTAAATGACCAAAATGCCCTTAAAGAAAAACTTTGGAAACATGCCTAACCATGTCCATTTTTGTCCACCAACTTAAACAATGGTCTAATTACCATATAAGGACCTCCAATTTAAAATTTCATAACAATTGGACACCTCTAGCATGTAGAACTCAACATTTGCACTTTTTACAATTTAGTTTTTTTTACTAAATTGAGTGCCCAAACGTCAAAATTTTCGAACGAAATTTTCACGAAATAATTTCGTGAAATCGTGGACCATAAAAATATAATAAAAATAAATTTTCTTATGTCGAATTTGTGGTCCCAAAACCACTGTTCCGACTAGGCCCAAAATCAGGCTGTTACAACTCTCCCCTCTTTAGGGATTTTCATCCCCAAAAATCTTACCAGACAAGAGATTAGAGCATCTTACTCATAGTTTCTTCTAACTCATCGAAGATTCTCCTTCAAGGTAGTATATTTCAGAAACACTCTGTCTTCGGATCTGATATCTAAAATCCTAAACTTTCCTATCTGCATATCTGTCATGTCGGTCTGAAGCTATTTTCAACTTTCACAAATTACTTTCACTTTTCTCAAAATCATGAATTAAATCAACTTCATAAATCTATTTCTAATCATCTTTGAACTTTAACACACAGTGTCGGAGCATATTAACAAAGGTCTGGATTATTTTCTCAGAAACACATATACTCAACCGATCTGTCAAAATAAGGAATCTGTACATGCTGAAATGATGATGCGGACTTTTAACAAATGATTTACCACAATCCAAATAACATTTTCCTTTTTCAGCGATCCTGATATGAAATCTATAGTAACTCTATCTCACAACACACCAATATTATCCCTGACTGTAATAGTCCTGAATGCTCTTGTTATTTGACTTTAACCTGTTCACAAATCAACATCTGAACACAGAATCAGAAATATCGGTTTCCATATCCGTACACCAGAACATTTACTTCAAATAACTGTACATTTTGTTACTCTCTCGATTGAATGTACGAGCTACTCATCGAACCTCGTACAAAATTTTCTGCATAATCACTAGATTCTTCTATAAGCAATTTATATTTTAGAACAATGATAATAATGACAGAAATCAGGTCCCTCCTGAAATTTAAAATTGAAGTCAATTCACTATGAACTCATTCAGATTACCATTCATTAACACATTTATAAGCTTCTCAAACTCGCAGAGAAAACATCGCTTTAGTTTTTAATTTAACTGAATCGGATCGTCACCAAATAAGATCAATCACATGACCAATATTCACAAAGTAATCAAGATTTTCCAAATCAAGCATCCGTAACCGTACTTGTTTTTCCAAAGGTAAATCGATTATTACTCACAATCTTTCGAAATTTCCCAAACAAGCTAGTCAAAGATCCTTACAACCGTATTAGCTCAGGAAAACAAATATCCTGACTGAACGCATTGACTCTAATCAAACTTACCTATGAAAAGAGAACCATCATACAATTTGGGCTTAAGCTTCCATCATTTATACCTTTGCCAATGTTAATTCCTTACATGAAAATTAGAGAAATCCAGATACCAGAATCACCACGTTCCTAGAATCGAACCAGAAATATAATCATAATAGACATAATTATCACAAGTCGAAGAACACACTTTAAAGATAAACCATAGTTGATAGTTCATGAAATAAGAATAATAGGAAAAACTGAGATAGAGAAATCCAAGATATGATACCACACCAGAAATCCAAGAACATAACTCATAAGAAATAATAAAGATTTGATGATTCCTTAGAGAAAACCAGAAGAAAGCAATGCTTACCGGCTCTGGAATTCCATTGTAATAGAGATAATATATTTTTCGAATATATAAAACAAAACCATAATCAGTAGAAACAGAAGAATAGTTGGAACGGTGAAAATGTGCAAGTGTACACAATTGCAACAAGTAATAAAGTGACAAGTAAATGTCGAGTTATCGTACCCACAGGGACTGTAAAAGACTTATTTATGAAAATGATTTTTTAAACACTTTGGTGAGGGAAAAATATTTGGTTTTGAGAAATGATTAAAAACTAGAAAACAAAGTAAAATAAAATAAAATAAAATAAAATAGAGTTCTAATGCACGATTTCAAAAGATGATTTTAATCAAGATGATATAATTGTGTTGGATTAATTACATTTCTTAACTTAGAATCATTAAATTCATGCTTATACTTGTTACGAATAAATCACGGCAACTCGGTAATTTGCTAACTTATGAACATATTTACAAATCAAAAATCCATTTATCTCTTGTACATATCCCTATGTCAATTCGACCGATTAAACAGATTTATAAAAGTAAACATGTTATTGCACATACATACTTATTAAATTAAACAATCTCTCGCATATTCCTATGTCGATTCAACCGATTAATTCAACCTAATAAGCATATAAAAGACTATGTGAGGAAACAAAGTATCCTTACCTTGAAACAGTTTAATCACAATAATCCTGTAAGTTATGCAAGGCATATGTATCGCCAAATACAATGCTAATTTAATCTTCAGCTACCTTAGAAGAATTAAACATGCACAGATTAAGTATTGTGTCCATTAATTACAATTTCAATGCATTTAAATAATTAATTCTTTAGTTATCTAGACAATTAAAATGCCAGAATAATTTAAGCATGATTTTACTTAATCAAACATTTTACCGAGGCCTATAACAGTATAAACACAAGTTTAATAATTTAAGAGAACGAAATGCAATCAACCCAACACGAATTAAATTCAAGCTAAGCTGATTAAATTAACCATTACAATAGCATAAATATTTATAAACATGTTTGTCAAAACAACAACGAAATTTAAAGAGATAGGGAACAAGAAGCAAATCTGGTGTTTTTCCGTGGCTTGACTGATTGCTCCGTTCTTCGTTCTCCGTTGTCCTCGGCTATCAAGGTGGCTTATGAACACTCCAATTGCTGCTCCAAATGGCTGAGAAAACACATATTTTCCAAGAGGAGAAATCGGCACAAGAACAAAGGGAAAATGGAAAATGAAAAGTTGAGAGAAAGTGATAGAGGAGAAGAGAGAATGAGATGTGAATGATAATTGAGGGATGCTTTGAATGATCAGCCAAGGGTGGTATTTATAGCTGAATGTGGCTTCTAAAAATAGTAAATCCCATCAGCCAAAGAGCCCTCCATTGGCCGGCCATCTATGTGGCAAAGTTGATGGCTTCAACTTTGCTAAATATGGCATGGGGCAAATCTACAAAGCCACTATATTTGGAGGGGGTTGAATGCAACTTTGAAAAGTCTTCAAGGGCTTCTTTGCAAGCTTAATTAATCAGCTAATAAGCTGATTTGGGTCAGCATATGGACGGTTTGGGCTGCCCAATTCTTTGATTGGTTCGGTTCAATCGGTTTGGTTCAACTGATGCGGTTCAACTGGGCCTTTTTCATAATTAATTAAGATTAATTTATTTAGCCCAAATTAAATTGGGAATAAATTAAAATTAATTATATTATGATTAAATATTCATAATTGGACCGTCTTGGGCTGGAAATAAATTCGCCTTTGATACTTCAAATTGCTTCTGGGTTTATTCTTCGAGCGAAGTGTCTGCTGAGCCAATTTTCGCCTTTTTGTGCGAATCATTTAAAATAGTCAAAATTAACTATAAAATTAATTAAAATTCATCATGTTCATATTTTTAGCACAATTTAATTTTTTTATAATATTTAATTATTTTCTGACAAGAATTCAATCGAAACCACATAAATTTGAGTTAAAAAGGGCATGAAAAGGTGTATAAATTTTCGTGTTTCCACACCCCCAAACTTAATTCATTGCTCGTCCCGAGTAATGCACAAATTTGAAAAGAATTTTCTCGGAAACACCTTTGAAAAACTCCTTCAGAACAACTTTCTTCTCAAAATTATGGATTCAATATACTTAGGCTCAAAAATAAGAAATTTGATAATTATGCTACTTAAGTATACATATCGTTCAAATTACACCCAACAACTATTATACTAGCAAAATTAGACTAAATGTTTCTTAATAAAGACATGTTAATCCCTACCAATTTGATTTTAATTCCTTATTCAAAATTAAACTGCAATCATTAAGCTTAATCGATGTCTTCATATGTTGAATGAGCAATTTCTCTCCACTAATGTAGGTAACATTGGAATTTTGAATCAATAGGTCTTTAATAAGGTTGTAACGTGGCTGGGCTTAGGGGTAGGTAAACGATAGACAAATTTTGGCTTTAAAACCCTAGACTCAGCATAAATCGAACCTTCGGAATTTTTACCTTCGATACACCAACATGCTCTTTTGTATATCTATTTTCTTTTGAGCACATGTTTTTTTTTAGCACTTTGCTTCATATACTACAATTTTCGAGCAATTGGTACTTCCTTTCAACTCCCCCAAACTTATTTTCAAATGATATTATGAATAATGCTGAGTCTAGTTTTTGGGGCAATTTTAAAGGTAATGAAGAGAAAAGTGATGGCTAAATATTGAAAAGGTCCAAATAAAATTAGGCCATATAGTCTCAAAGTTGGGTTTCAACGGATAATTTTATCAAGGTTGGCTTGAAAGGCTCAAACGGTCCAAACAATAGTTGCCTAGATCATTTTCAATATTCCATGCTTCCTAGGATTTCGCCTCAAGAAATTACTAAGTCAATTCTAAAGACTTAAACTTTCATGCATGCCTAATTTTTTCGTAGGGAACTAAAAATTTTATGGTACGAATTTGCATGCTTTATTAAAAATACATTCATATCATTATTAAGCTAACATAATAACTTATTGAAATAATAGAACTTTATTAATACTGAAGTTTAGCATACTTAACAAAATTCAAATTTATTGAGCAAAATATATATCCTAATCATAATTAAAAGAAAATTTTATTCTGAGTGGAAACAATTCAAATTTTCGGTCCCCCCTACTTAAAGTGAACAATGTTCTCATTGTTTAAAGTGAATAGATACTATACACCAGGTAGGATTTTTAGAAAAGAGGAGGTGAGTCAAACTGACTGCTTAAGTACCAAGCTCTCTCTAAAATCCAATCCTAGACATGTATATATCTATTGCCACACTTTAGCCTTTGGGACTTGTCAGATTTTATTCATGATTCCTATCTCTTATTTTATTATGCAAAAATTAAAATTCCTAATTCACCTAATCCTAAAATAACTTAATAATAAAAATAAGCTAAAGTTGAAGTCCTCCCTTTTTTATTTTTTTACCGGTCCTTCCGAATTCGACTCATCTTTTACTCCATCAGTATTGTCTTTGTAACATCCCAAAATTGGGCCTAGTAGAATTGGACCTATTGGGCCCATTGGACCTTGAGCGTAGAAGCGTTTTAAAATTCATGGGAATTTGAGAACAACATTATTTCAAGTTGGACTTATTAGGAAGGTGATTTTGGAGAGTTACGAGGTTTCTAAGAAGTTCTGGGTTCAAGTTAAGTTATAGGAAAAATTTTGTGTTTAAGCACTTTAAGGAGAGATAGTAAGTGGCATCAAGGTTTATGGAAATAAGAGAGTAATTTGCTTGCATAAATGAGCAATTGGTAAAGAGGATATGATGCCACATGAAGGACTTTAAGGGAAGAGGTTCAAATCCCACAAAGTGCAAATATTTTGGATTAAATTTTTGTACTAATAAGGTAAGTGTCGGCCAAGGCTTTAATATGGTATGGAAGACTTTTTAATTTTGGAAGGGAGGCTAAGGAATATGGTAAGGAGGAAGATAAGGGAAAAAGAGGGGAAAGAAATGAAAGAAAAGAAAGGATAAGGGAACATGTTGGCATATAGTGTGGAAGGTGTTTTGGAAAGATTTTAATTGGTTAATGTTCATCTTTTGGAAAAGATGATAATGGTTTTGGAGGGGGGGTTTGTGATAGCCGAATTTTCTATAGGAATTTGCAAATTTTTGGTGCTTGAAGAGGTTATTTTCTCCTTAGCATTTTGGTGTCTTTTGCTTTCTCCAATTTTTCCCTCTTTGCCGAAACTCCAAAGCCAAAAAGAGAGCATCTTTTTCTCTTGTTTTGACCGAAACCCTCAAGGCATCTTTGCTTCTTTTCCTTTGATAGCTGAACCCATTATCATCCTATTCCTTCATCATTTCGCTTCACCATCGTGTGGGAAAAACTCTTCTTAATCGATCGGTAAGAGACTCTATTCTATCATTGTATTTTTCTTTTCTCCATGCCGAATTTTGTGCCCTTGTCTTGGGATGGTTTTCTTAACCGAAAACATCATTTCTTCTATTCTCTCTAAGCGTGATCATCTTTCCTTTCGTAGTGTTCTAGTGTGTAGTCGTAAAGGACATTCTTGTTGATCCCTCTCTAGACTTGAGTCAAACGATTGAAGTCGGATCTATCATCATTAAGGTAAGGGGTTCATTTTTGGATTTTTCGTTATATCTCTATTTGGCTATGTTGCAAATCGGATTGAAGTTTCGACTAATCGATTATGTTTTAGGGACGAAATCACTCGATATATTCTATTTGCAAATTCTTCGGATATAGTGGTAAGTGATTCAAGTGTAAGCAATGCGTTGAGTATGAATCTGTTTGATAGTTCGAGAAAATAAATTCTGTGTTAAAATATTTATAAAGTTTATTATGAAATTCATTTGTTAATGTAACACCCCAAACCCGGCCTAGAAGTTAGGCCCGAATCTGGTGTGTCGCATGGAAGTAAAAACCATCTTTGCGATTATTAAAAACTTACTTGAGAAATATAGCCTCTTTGTTAAAACCAAAAACACTTAAGCATTGTTAACTACTTGAAAACGTAATAATCTTTAAAAATCTTTTCGTTTGCGGAAGCATATTTGAAATAAACAATTTACGAAAATGTGACGTTTATAAATAGAGTTGCAGAAGCATTTTGAAAACATTGCGGAAACGTAGATAAAATACAAGTATTTTGAGAGGTTGTTTGATAAATCGATAATCGAACTAGTAATCCTTTAAAACCGTGACTTTTGAAAATGTCATTGATAATTTTAAAGAAAATCCGAGTTAAAATTATTTGTAAAAGTTTGTTATGAAATCCTTTTGTTAATCAATTTTGGAAAATCTTTATTTAAGTTTTTAGAAAAATTCCCATTTAAAAACAATTCAAGCAAAATTAAAGTACGTCAACATAAAGCAAAAATTAATACTCCAGAGGCCTTATTACATCATAAAAACCAAAATAGTAAAGTGAACGGAAATAGAAATCTAAAGTTCAAAATAAACACCATTTCTGAAGTATGGCCTCCACCGAGTCATCCATGGGCCCAAGTCCTCATTACGGAGCATTACCTACAAGGGTTAAGAAAAGGGGGAGTGAGTTACAAGAACTCAGTGTGAAACCCCTTACCGTCATCCACTGAGCCTGGACCCATATAGCAAAAATTTGGGCCTAAGCCCTTTTACATAAAAATCTTAACATGAAGCAAATGTATGAATGTATGCAATCCCAAACCAACCTAATAATCCATCCGCTACACACCACCCGTACCATCCATCACACTTGTGGGGATCTTTTGTCAACCCACCCTGCCAACACACCAATCGTAGGCATTTAGCCATTTATATCAAATTCGAATTGTGGACAAGCCACCAGAATAACAGAATATACGTGGCTTAGCCACCAGACAAAATGTGACAGAGTCACCAGAATATGTGGCGAGCCACCAAATTTCACTTCCCCGATCATCAATATCCCAATCCCATGCAACTTATGTAAATGCAACATACACCGTAAATCATAATATTTACAATATAACCACGATAATTAATAACTCAGAGATTTATTACAAACAATTTGGCCCATTAACACTTTACAAAATCAGCCCATTAGGGCATTATATCAAATTGGCTCATTAAGCCATATGTCAAATTGGCCCATTAAACAATATATCAGATCGGCCCACAAAACAATATATATCAAATCGGCCCATTAACAATACATCAAATCGGCCCATTAGGGGCATTTTCGTAATTCGACCCATAAGGGCATTTCGGTAAATCGGTCCATAAGGACATTTCGGTAATTCGGTAATCTTACCCACTAAGGGTAATTTGGTAATCTCGCAACCTAGGGGTTTTTCGGTAATTTACCCTCTAAGGGTATTATGGTAATTTCGCAACCCAGACTTAACTACTAATTTGGGGCATAAAAATTGAAACTGTCCATTTGTTTCATACTGACTAAACAGACCATAACTCGGATTAGGAAACTCGAAATTTAGATCCGTAAATTTTCCTTGAAACTAGACTCATATATCTTCTTACGATAATTTTTACAGAATTTTTGACTTAACCGTTTAGTACAGTTTATTCCTTAAAGTTTCCCTTGTTTCACTGTCCAACGATTCTGACCTCTCTTATCTTAGTTTCAAATATCTTACTTTACGGTTTTTGTATGTTGCTCCCACTTGTTTCTATTGAAAATAGGTTCACTAAGGAATCCATACATATTAATTATAACTCTTAATTCACTTTGTACAATTTTATACGATTTTTCCAAGACAGATCAGGGAACCACGAAGTCCATCAGAACCAGTCTCACTAAAATTAAGATATCTCAGAATATAAAATTCCTTTTCCTTCTCCGTTTCTTCCATATCAAAATAGACACAGTAAGATTTAATTCGATATCTTATTCACTTTCTAATTCCCTTTTCCCTGTGTTTCATGATTTTTCGAAATCTCGTCACTGCTGCTGACCAAAACTGTTTCATTGCAAAAATATGGTTACCACTATGAACCTACGCATGCGCTTGAGTGATCACGGAAGCCGTTTTTGGTTTTCTTTGGTATTACGACCAAATCACAGAACATTTCATGCAAACAATTAGAGAGATGTGAGAACACACACCATTTCAAACATGTATTCGGAAGGGTACGGGATTACACACCTTATTTTGATTTCCTAAAGAACCACTCTCCGTTGATCCTAGAACAATACCAACCAAAAGTTAGCCTTGGATTTCCAAAAGATTCATACTCAACGCATTGCTTACACTTGAATCACTTACCACTATATTCGAAGAATTTGCAAATAGAATATATCGAGTGATTTCGTCCCTAAAACATAATCGATTAGTCGAAACTTCAATCCGATTTGCAACATAGCCAAATAGAGATAAAACGAAAAATCCGAAAATGAACCCCTTACCTTAATGATGATAGATCCGACTTCAATCGTTTGACTCAAGACTAGAGAGGGATTAACAAGAATGTCCTTTATGACTACACACTAGAACACTACGAAAGGAAAGATGATCACGCTTAGAGAGAATAGAAGAAATGATGTTTTCGGTTAAGAAAACCATCCCAAGACAAGGGTACAAAATTCGGCATGGAGAAAACAAAAATACAATGATAGAATAGAGTCTCTTACCGATCTGATTAAGAAGATTTTTTCCCACATGATGGTGAACGAAATGATGAAGGAATAGGATGATAATGGTTTCGGCTATCAAAGGGAAAACAAGCAAAGATGCCTTGAGGGTTTCGGTCAAAACAAGAGAAAAAGATGCTCTCTTTTTGGCTTTGGAGTTTCGGCAAAGAGGGAAAAATTGGAGAAAGAAAAAGACACCAAAATGCTGAGGAGAAAACAACCTCTTCAAGCACCAAAAATTTGCAAATTCTTATAGAAAATTCGGCTATCACAAACCCCCCTCCAAAACCATTATCATCTTTTCCAAAAGATGAACATTAACCAATTAAAATCTTTCCAAAACACCTTCCACACTATATGCCAACATGTTCCCTTATCCTTCCTTTTCTTTCATTTCTTTCCCCTCTTTTTCCCTTATCTTCCTCCTTACCATATTCCTTAGCCTCCCTTCCAAAATTAAAAAGTCTTCCATACCATATTAAAGCCTTGGTCGACACTTACCTTATTAGTACAAAACTTTAATCCAAAATATTTGCACTTGGTGGGATTTGAACCTCTTCCCTTAAAGTCCTTCATCTGGCATCATATCCTCTTTACCAATTGCTCATTTATGCAAGCAAATTACTCTCTTATTTCCATAAGCCTTGATGCCACTTACTATCTCCCCTTAAAGTGCTTAAACACAAAATTTTTCCTATAACTTAACTTGAACCCGGAACTTCCTAGAAACCTCGTAACTCTCCAAAATCACCTTCCTAATAAGTCCAACTTGAAATAATGTCGTTCTCAAATTCCCATGAATTTTAAAACGCTTCTACGCTCAAGGTCCAATGGGCCCAATAGGTCCAATGGGCCCAATAGGTCCAATTCTACTAGGCCCAATTTTGGGATGTTACAATTCTACCCCCCTTAAAGAAATTTTGTCCTCGAAATTTCCAACCAACTACTAACCGCACCGCTTAAATCATACCACTATGCTTTCGCTGCGCACTCTGATCTTAATTACACTAATTTACTTTTAACATAATCTTGAATCCTCTTTCACACAACCAAACATCTAACCACGAATGCGATTTATCTACCACTTATACCTAAAATTTTCTACATTCAATCATCACGTCCAAACAAGACATTCCTGACTTAATGGTGATGAAATAATTCCGAGCCTTATGCTCCTTAGACGCGCATCTCAAGCATGCTCCTGACCTCCTCCAAAGGATGGCGCCTGATGACGCCGCAATAATCGCAAGTCGAAAAGTTTGGGCGTGTCTTAACACGCTTCACGTAACGAGACTGTGACCCTAGATAAGTATGATCTAATTTCTTCTTACAGTCCACGTGCCCAACTCGAAGTGTTCGACCAATTTCTCTAACCTCCTCCACAAGCTCCCTAACTAGCTGAGTCAGCTCATTAATTCCAGCTCGGCCATAAGACTCGCTCTCGCTCTCGGCGATGCCAACGCCTCCCTTTAGGATACATGCCCGATGCTTGAAAATCTAGCCCTAGCACCACGGCGTCTACCACGTCCACGTCTACCGCGTCCACGTCCTCTAGCGCTCATGTTCACTAATGTCGATTTAATCTTATTAAAAGTCTTATGAATCAGTCTATAGTTCTAATATTTATTAAACAATGTCTTATGGAGTATAGGAAGTAAAGTTGTTTTCGTAGTACGCATCCTATAGTCTCAATCTCTATAGTTTCAGCTCCTAAGACTAAAAGTTCTAGAGTATTCTATTTTGTGGAATTTTCTTACCACAGTACTAACACAATAATCACAAAATGATAACATATACTTACTTGACTTGGTGCCAGATACCCGTGGTGCCATACTTCCTTTGGAACATACATAATTTAAAATTTTAAACAGCTTTAAAAACGTGTTTGAACCCAAACCACAGCCGAGTTTTGCAATCGAGCTCTAATACCATAAAATGTAACACCCCAAACCCGGCCTAGAAGTTAGGCCCGAATCTGGTGTGTCACATGGAAGTAAAAACCATCTTTGCGATTAATAAAAACTTGCTTGAGAAATACAGCCTCTTTGTTAAAACCAAAAACACTTAAGCAATTGTTAACTACTTGAAAACGTAATAATCTTTAAAAACCTTTTCGTTTGCGGAAGCATATTTGAAATAAACAATTTACGAAAATGTGACGTTTATAAATAGAGTTGCAGAAGCATTTTGAAAACGTTGCAGAAACGTAGATAAAATACAAGTATTTTGAGAGGTTGTTTGATAAATCGATAATCGAACTAGTAATCTTTTAAAACCGCGACTTTTAAAAATGTCATTGATAATTTTAAAGAAAATCTGAGTTAAAATTATTTGTAAAAGTTTGTTTTGAAATCCTTTTGTTAATCAATTTTGGAAAATCTTTATTTAAGTTTTTAGAAAAATTCCCATTTAAAAACAATTCAAGCAAAATTAAAGTACGTCAACATAAAGCAAAAATAAATACTCCAGAGGCCTTATTACATCATAAAAACCAAAATAGTAAAGTGAACCGAAATAGAAATCTAAAGTTCAAAATAAACACCATTTACTCAGTATGGCCTCCACCGAGTCATCCATGGGCCCAAGTCCTCATTCACGAGCATTACCTCTGGGGTTAAGAAAAGGGGAGTGAGTTACAAGAACTCGAGTGTAATACCCTTACCGTCATCCACCGAGCCTGGACCCATATAGCAAAAATTTGGGCCTAAGCCCTTTTACATAAAAATCTTAACATGAAGCAAATGTATGAATGTATGCAATCCCAAACCAACCTAATAATCCATCCGCTACACACCACCCGTACCATCCATCACACCTGTGGAGATCTTTTGTTAACCCACCCCGCCAACACACCAATCGTAGGCATTTAGCCATTTATATCAAATTCGAATTGTTGACAAGCCACCAGAATAACAGAATATACGTGGCTTAGCCACCAGACAAAATGTGACAGTCACCAGAATATGTGGCAGAGCCACCAAATGTCACTTCCCCTGTAACACCCCGAATTTGGGCCTAGAAGAATTGGGCCCAATAGGCCTTGGGAATGGGAGCATTTAAATTATTTTTAGGATATATGTAGCACTTAGAATATTAATATTAAGGTATTATCGGGATTATTTGAAGCCTGAGAGATAAGGGAGACCATAGGGAAAAATTTATTTTTCTTTCTCAGCGGACCCTAGTCTCAGGCATGAGGCCTCTTAAGTAGATTAAGAGAAAATAGGACACAAATGGGCTTGTGGTCCAGTGGAAAGTGGCGTCACTTGGGAGTTATGAGGTGGCGTGTGTGAAAGCTGAGGAGGTCCAAGGACCGAGTAGGAGGAGTGCATTTTGGAGTGTTTTATTTTGCATAGGTGGACGGCAAGAGTTGTGTGGATTTTGAACTCTTGCCGTAGAGAGTTTGAAGGAAACATGACCGATGGATGTGGAGGAGATTTCGGATAAGATGAAGGTATTATCAGAGAGAAAAGATAGGAGACGAGGATGGTGAAGTGTTGGGGCCGAATAGGACTGTGGGGGGAAGGCAGTTCGGCTTTGGCTATAAAAGGGGGGTGCCGAAATCCTTAGAAGGGGTTCTTAGAGTATCCATCTTTCTTTCTCTTCTTTTTTCCCCTCATCCTTATTTTCTTCCGTTGCCAAATACCACCATCCATGTTTGTTGAAATCCCTGTTTGTCGAAATCTCTATTTGCCGAAATCTCTGTTTACCGAAATCCCTGTTTGCCGAAATCTCTATTTGCCGAAATCTCTGTTTACCGAAATCCCTGTTTGCCGAAATCCCTATTTGCCAAAACCCCTGTTTATGCCGATTCTTTTTTGTTTGTTCCTCCACCTCAATCGATTATTATCTACTCTTAGTCACGTTTGGAAGCCAAATCTTGTTCGAGTAGATATTTAAGCCGCAGGATCAAAGGAGAATTTCGGTAAGAGCTTAGTTGAACTTTTAGTATGTTTTACTAAAAGCCGAAGGGCTATCTAACCCCTCTTTACCATTAACTTTGTATTAACAAGGGAAAGAATCAAAGATCGCAAGCGTGGTAGGTAAGGGTTGCTAACAAGGTGGTAAGTGTTCTCGACCTAGTCATGGATTTGTAAGTGGCCGAATCTAATGAGGCTCATAAGGGTGACTTATGTACGATATGGGTCACACGATTTTGACGGTATAGGTGTTTGAGTGCAGATCTAGAGGTTAATCGCCAATAGTAGCAAAGGAAGGGCTACTAGCACGTGAGGCACACGGTAAAGTGCAGTGAGGTTTGAGGTTTCGATTTTTGGTTAGTATGTGTTAACGCTTTGGTTAATCGCTAGTAATGTCAATTGTAGGTTTGTGACTAAGGAGTTTGCAGCACGCAAGGTTACCAGGTGTGACTAAGGAGTTTGCAGCACGCAAGGTTACCAGGTGTGTACAAACACTACACACACAATATCGACAATGCCGAAAAGCCGAAAGTGGCTAAATGGGCCCGGTGGGCCCTAAGGCTAAGTTTGATAAAATAGTTTGGTTGATTATACAAACTAAGTTAGCCATGCTTGATACATGATCTGGATATGTTTTGGGCCTAACAGGCCATATGATGAGATTTGGGCCTAACGGGCCGTAAGGACATAAAATGGGCTTGATGGGCTTATGGGGCGTGAACAAGTATGCTAGGGGTTTAATGGACTTTAGGCCTAGTTCTGAACAACTCTTAAATCACATAGGACTTAATCTAATAATAAAACATGTCTGTGGACAAGTCGATTAGTTAGAGTGTGGTAACCGACATATGCATGTCTAGGATTGGATCTAGTGAGAGCTTGGTACTTAAGCGGTCCGAGTGACCCACCTCCTCTTTTCTGAGATCCTATCTGGTGCATAGTGTTTGTTCACTTTAACCGTGAGGACTTGTTTATGGGCCAAAGTTCATAACTAAAACTCGAGAGGGACCAAATACCCTTATATTTGTAAAATTACTAAAATACCCTTATGTTGGAAAATTACTAAAATACCCTTATATTGTAAAATTACTAAAATACCCTTATATTGTAAATTTACTAAAATACCCCTGATTGTAAAATTACCAAGATACTCCTAATTTGCCAAATTACCAAAATACCCCTGTAGGGTAGAATTACGAAAATACCCCTAGGCAGTGAAATGACGAAATTACCCCTATGTGATGAATATGGGTTTGTCGATGTTACTTTTGTGTTTGATGCATTCATATGATATTCTGCTTAAGATGCATATGGGTGGGAATTATGTTACGGAGGAAGATTTGAGGATCGCATAGCCGTATGGTATGGATCCAGGATCGTATGGCCATATGGTATGGATCCACCGCAGGCTTTTTAGCCACCGAGCAGCCGTGCTGCACCGATAATGTTACCAAGGGCTGTGTGCCATTAATATGGGCTTCGTGCCGTAATTATGGGCTTTGTGCCAATACCGAAGGCTTTATGCTGTTATTATGGCTTTGTGCCAATCATATTTACCGTGGCTATATGCCTAACATATATATATTGATGACTCTGTGTCAATATTTGAGGATCGCATGGCCGTATGGTATAGATCCAGGATCGCATGACCGTATGGTATGGATCCACAGAAGGCTTTAAGCCCAACATATGATTAGCAGCTTTGCTGCAACGTTTGGTAGTACATGCAACCGGGCTACCCTTGGTGTGTAGCGGAGGGTGGTCGAGCTAGAATTCCCCACGAGTCATAAGGTTGGAAGGGAAATGGTGTGTTTAGCGGATGGATTTTTGGGGTGGGTTTTGCATTATCTGTTTATAAATGATACGATATGATATGATATGAGGTCATTGTGGGCTAAGGCCCAAGACCACCGATTTTGTTAGGGCTTAGGCCCAATGTGAATATTTGTATGTGATTTGATTGCCAAGGGTTGTACACACCGAGTTTGAAACTCACACCCTTAATTTTAAATGTTTCTGTAATCCTGAATAGGCGTGCTCGACGAGGAGAGGACTTGGAGATGGCCACACTACAAATTGTTCAAATGTTTTAATTTATTCAAATGATTCTGTTTAAATACTTTGTTTTTTTCATTGGATTGTAATAAGGCCATGTAACTCCTATTTGACTTTAGATTTTGGGTTTATTATTATTGTTTCAACTGCCCACTTAAGAAATTTCATAAGATTATTAAAGTGTTAATATGGTTTTCGAAATAATCTTTTGTTTTGGGCTTTTGGGCCTTAAATGGTTAACTAGCAAATTGTTTTGAAGTGCGCCTTTAATGTGACATTCCAGATTCGGGCCTAACTTCTAGGTCGGGTTTGGGGTGTTACATTTAGTGGTATCAGAGCCAAGTTGCAAAGCTCAGGCTGTGAAATGAGCCTTATGTTTTGGGTTTTTAAAACAAGTAGATTAAGAAGTTTTGGCAGGATTCTTGAAGTGTGGTTCATCGAGCCCTCGACGTCGAGCCAAGTAAGTTTTTCTGTTATTTTACTTGTTTAAATTTACTGAACTATAATTAGATATTGGGCTACTTTAAACAATAGGTTTCTAGAGACTAAAGATCGTAGGAAACTTAAGCCTGTAATGGATATACGACCGCGAAACAACTTTTAAATTGTCACTCGCATAAGACATGTGTTTTAAACAGTGGAACTATGAACTAAATTCATAAAAATTCTAATCCAAAAATACGCACGCAACGATGAGCTCTAGAAGAGGTGCAAAAGGTTGAAGCAGAGGCCGTGGAAGTGTTAGTGTTATTAAATCAGAGTCTTGTGCCCGAAAGCATAGTGGTGTGACTTGAGCGGTGCATTTTATAGTTAGTTGGAAATTTCGAGGACGAAATTTCTTTAAGGAGGGTAGAATTTTAACACCCCGAATTTGGGCCTAGAAGAATTGGGCCCAATAGGCCTTGGGAATGGGAGCGTTTAAATTATTTTTAGGATATATGTAGCACTTAGAATATTAATATTAAGGTATTATCGGGATTATTTGAAGCCTGAGAGATAAGGGAGACCATAGGGAAAAATTTATTTTTCTTTCTCAGCGGACCCTAGTCTCAGGCATGAGGCCTCTTAAGTAGGTTAAGAGAAAATAGGACACAAATGGGCTTGTGGTCCAGTGGAAAGTGGCGTCACTTGGGAGTTATGAGGTGGCGTGTGTGAAAGCTGAGGAGGTCCAAGGTTCGAGTAGGAGGAGTGCATTTTGGAGTGTTTTATTTTGCATAGGTGGACGGCAAGAGTTGTGTGGATTTTGAACTCTTGCCGTGGAGAGTTTGAAGGAAGCATGACCGATGGATGTGGAGGAGATTTCGAATAAGATGAAGGTATTATCAGAGAGAAAAGATAGGAGATGAGGATGGTGAAGTGTTGGGGCCGAATAGGACTGTGGGGGGAAGGCAGTTCGGCTTTGGCTATAAAAGGGGGGTCCCGAAATCCTTAGAAGGGGTTCTTAGAGTATCCATCTTTCTTTCTTTTCTTTTTTCCCCTCATCCTTATTTTCTTTCATTGTCGAATACCACCATCCCTGTTTGCCGAAATCCCTGTTTGCCGAAATCTCTATTTGCCGAAATCTCTATTTACCGAAATCCCTGTTTGCCGAAATCTCTATTTGCCGAAATCTCTGTTTACCGAAATCCATGTTTGCCAAAATCCCTATTTGTCGAAACCCCTGTTTATGCCGATTCTTTGTTGTTTGTTCCTCTACCTCAATCGATTATTATCTACTCTTAGTCACGTTTGGAAGCCGAATCTTGTTCAAGTAGATATTTAAGCCGCAGGGTCAAAGGAGAATTTCGGTAAGAGCTTAGTTGAATTTTTAGTATGTTTTATTAAAAGCCGAAGGGCTATCTAACCCATCTTTTCCGTTAACTTTGTATTAACAAGGGAAAGAATCAAAGATCGCAAGCGTGGTAGGTAAGGGTTGCTAACAAGGTGGTAAGTGTTCTCGACCTAGTCATGGATTTGTAAGTGGCCGAATCTAATGAGGCTCATAGGGGTGACTTATGTATGATATGGGTCACTTGATTTTGACGGTATAGGTGTTTGAGTGCAGATCTAGAGGTTAATCGCCAATAGTAGCAAAGGAAGTGCTACTAGCACGTGAGGCACACGGTAAGGGTACGGTGAGGTTTCGGTTTTTGGTTAGTATGTGTTAACGCTTTGGTTAATCGCTAGTAATGTCAATTGTAGGTTTGTGACTAAGGAGTTTGCAGCACGCAAGGTTACCAGGTGTGTACAAACACTAGACACACAATATCAGCAATGCCAAAAACCCGAAAGTGGCTAAATGGGCCCGGTGGGCCCTGAGGCTAAGTTTGATAAAATAGTTTGGTTGATTATACGAACTAAGTTAGCCATGCTTGATACATGATCTGGATATGTTTTGGGCCTAACAGGCCATATGATGAGATTTGGGCCTAACGGGCCGTAAGGACATAAAATGGGCTTGATGGGCTTATGGGGGCGTAGACAAGTATGCTAGGGTTTAATGGACCTTAGGCCTAGTTCTGAACAACGCTTAAATCACATAGGACTTAATCTAATAATAAAACATGTCTGTGGACAAGTCAATTAGTTAGAGTGTGGTAACCGACATATGCATGTCTAGGATTGGATCTAGTGAGAGCTTGGTACTTAAGCGGTCAGGGTGACCCACCTCCTCTTTTACGAGATCCTACAGGTGCATAGTGTTTGTTCACTTTAACCATGAGGACTTGTTTATGGGCCAAAGTTCATAACTAAAACCCGAGAGGGACCAAATACCCTTATATTTGTAAAATTACTAAAATACCCTTATGTTGGAAAATTACTAAAATACCCTTATATTGTAAAATTACTAAAATACCCTTATATTGTAAAATTACTAAAATACCCCTGTTTGTAAAATTACCAAGATACTCCTAATTTGCCAAATTACTAAAATACCCCTGTAGGGTAGAATTACGAAAATACCCCTGGGTAGTGAAATGACGAAATTACCCCTATGTGATGAATATGGGTTTGTGGATGTTACTTTTGTGTTTGATGCATTCATATGATATTCTGCTTAGGATGCATATGGGTGGGAATTATGTTACGGAGGAAGATTTGAGGATCGCATAGCCGTATGGCATGGATCCAGGATCGCATGGCCGTATGGTATGGATCCACCGCAGGCTTTTTAGCCACCGAGCAGCCATGCTGCACCGATAATGTTACCGAGGGCTGTGTGCCATTAATATGGGCTTCGTTTCGTAATTATGGGCTTTGTGCCAATACCAAAGGCTTTGTGCTGTTATTATGGCTTTGTGCCAATCATATTTACCATGGCTATGTGCCTAACATATATATATTGATGACTCTGTGTCAATATTTGAGGATCGCATGGCCGTATGGTATGGATCCAGGATCGCATGACCGTAAGGTATGGATCCACAGAAGGCTTTAAGCCCAACATATGATTAGTAGCTTTGCTTTGCAACGTTGATAGTACTGCAAACCGGGCTACCCTTGGTGTGTAGCGGAGGGTGGGTCGAGCTAGAATTCCCACGGAGTCATAAGGTTGGAAGGAAATGGTGTGTTTAGCGGATGGATTTTTGGGGTGGGTTTTGCATTATCTCTGTTTATAAATGATATGATATGAGGTCATTGTGGGCTAAGGCCCAAGACCACCGATTTTGTTAGGGCTTAGGCCCAATGTGAATATTTGTATGTGATTTGATTGCCAAGGGTTGTACACAAAGAGTTTCAAACTCACACCCTTAATTTTAAATGTTTCTGTAATCCTGAATAGGCGGCTCGATGAGGGAGAGGACTCGGAGATGGCCACACTACAAGTTGTTCAAATGTTTTAATTTATTCAAATGATTCTGTTTAAATACTTTGTTTTTTTCATTGGATTGTAATAAGGCCATGTAACTCCTATTTGACTTTAGATTTTTGGTTTATTATTATTATTGTTTCAACTGCCCACTTAAGAAATTTCATAAGATTATTAAAGTGTTAATATGGTTTTCGAAATAATCTTTTGTTTTGGGCTTTTGGGCCTTAAATGGTTAACTAGTAAATTGTTTTGAAGTGTGCCTTTAATGTGACATTCCAGATTCAGGCCTAACTTCTAGGTCGGGTTTGGGGTGTTACATCCCCGATCATCAATATCCCAATCCCATGCAACTTATGTAAATGCAACATACACCGTAAATCATAATATTTACAATATAACCACGATAATTAATAACTCAGAGATTTATTACAAACAATTTGGCCCATTAACACTTTACAAAATCGGCCCATTAGGGCATTATATCAAATTGGCTCATTAAGCCATATGTCAAATTGGCCCATTAAACAATATATCAGATCGGCCCACAAAACAATATATATCAAATCGGCCCATCAACAATACATCAGATCGGCCCATTAGGGGCATTTTCGTAATTCGACCCATAAGGGCATTTCGGTAAATCGGTCCATAAGGACATTTCGGTAATTTGGTATTCTTACCCACTAAGGGTAATTTGGTAATCTCGCAACCCAGGGGTTTTTCGGTAATTTACCCTCTAAGGGTATTATGGTAATTCCGCAACCCAGACTTAACTACTAATTTGGGGCATAAAAATTGAAACTGTCCATCTGTGTCATACTTACTAAATTGACCATAACTCGGATTAGAAAACTCTAAATTTAGATCCGTAAATTTTCCTTGAAACTAGACTCATATATATTCTTACGATATTTTTTTCCAGAATTTTTGAGTTAACCGTTTAGTACAGTTTATTCCTTAACGTTTCCCTTGTTTCACTGTCCAACGATTCTGACCTCTCTTATCTTAATTTCAAATATCTTACTGTACGGTTTTCGTATGCTGCTCTCACTTGTTTCTATTGAAAATAGGTTCACTAAGGAATCCATACATATTAATTATAACTCTTAATTCACTTTGTACAATTTTTTACGATTTTTCCAAGACAAATCAGGGAACCACGAAGTCCATCAGAACCAGTCTCACTAAAATTAAGATATCTCAGAATATAAAATTCCTTTTCCTTCTTCGTTTCTTCCATATCAAAATAGACACAGGAAGATTTAATTTGATATCTTATTCACTTTCTAATTCTCTTTCCCCTATTTTTCATGATTTTTCGAAATCACGTCACTACTGCTGACCAAAATTGTTTCATTACAAAAATATGGTTACCACTATGAACCTACGCACGCCCGAGTGATCACGGAAGCCGGTTTCTAGTTTTCTTTGGTATTATGACCAAATCACAGAACATTTCATGAAAACAATTAGAGAGATGTGAGAACACACACCATTTCAAACATGTATTCGGAATGGTACGAGATTACACACCTTATTTTGATTTCCTAAAGAACCACTCTCCGTTGATCCTAGAACAATACCAACCAAAAGTTAGCCTTGGATTTCCAAAAGATTCATACTCAATGCATTGCTTACACTTGAATCACTTACCACTATATCCGAAGAATTTGCAAATAGAATATATCGAGTGATTTCGTCCCTAAAACATAATCGATTAGTCGAAACATCAATCTGATTTGCAACATAGCCAAATAGAGATATAACGAAAAATCCGAAAATGAACCCCTTACCTTAATGATGATAGATCCGACTTCAATCGTTTGACTCAAGACTAGAGAGGGATCAACAAGAATGTCCTTTACGACTACACACTAGAACACTACGAAAGGAAAGATGATCACGCTTAGAGAGAATAGAAGAAATGATGTTTTCGGTTAAGAAAACCATCCCAAGACAAGGGCACAAAATTCGGCATGGAGAAAAGAAAAATACAATGATAGAATAGAGTCTCTTACCGATCTGATTAAGAAGAGTTTTTTCCCACACGATGGTGAACGAAATGATGAAGGAATAGGATGATAATGGGTTCGGCTATCAAAGGGAAAATAAGCAAAGATGCCTTGAGGGTTTCGGTCAAAACAAGAGAAAAAGATGCTCTCTTTTTGGCTTTGGAGTTTCGGCAAAGAGGGAAAAATTGGAGAAAGAAAAAGAGACCAAAATGCTGAGGAGAAAACAACCTCTTCAAGCACCAAAAATTTGCAAATTCCTATAGAAAATTCGGCTATCACAAACCCCCCTCCAAAACCATTATCATCTTTTCCAAAAGATGAACATTAACCAATTAAAATCTTTCCAAAACACCTTCCACACTATATGCCAACATGTTCCCTTATCCTTTCTTTTCTTTCATTTTTTTCCCCTCTTTTTCCCTTATCTTCCTCCTTACCATATTCCTTAACCTCCCTTCCAAAATTAAAAAGTCTTCCATACCATATTAAAGCCTTGGCCGACACTTACCTTATTAGTACAAAAATTTAATCCAAAATATTTGCACTTGGTGGGATTTGAACCTCTTCCCTTAAAGTCCTTCATGTGGCATCATATCCTCTTTACCAATTGCTCATTTATGCAAGCAAATTACTCTCTTATTTCCATAAGCCTTGATGCCACTTACTATCTCTCCTTCAAGTGCTTAAACACAAAATTTTTCCTATAACTTAACTTGAACCCGGAACTTCCTAGAAACCTTGTAACTCTCCAAAATCACCTTCCTAAAAAGTCCAACTTGAAATAATGTCGTTCTCAAATTCCCATGAATTTTAAAACGCTTCTACACTCAAGGTCCAATGGGCCCAATAGGTCCAATTCTACTAGGCCCAATTTTGGGATGTTACAATCTTTGCATGAATCGCCTTGCTCCTTCTTCGATGATGAAATCCATGGTTCAAATATGAAATCTGGAAACTCAGGCACAAAAATAAATGGGTCATTATAAATTTTCTTGAGGGCACTCCTCATCGAGTCATCTCTTATTTTTGCATATCTCCAGTAGGCTTGTTGCTGCCATTGCATGTGTTGCATTAAGTCCATCAGCTTTGATAGCTCATTACGAAGATCTAGGCTAGGCGGTAGAGCTCCAAACATTGAGGTTTCGATATCAAGTTCAGTTTCTGGTTCCATTAATTCTGCCTCAACAGGGACTTCAGTTGATTGCTCTGTCGGGATTTCTGTGGGTTCATCCTCTATTTCTTCGGGATCCTCACTCTCTTCAACTCGTTGCTAAAGAATAGAATCTCCGGCTACTCGGTAGAGGTCCCAATCGGTGATTGTGTCTCGATTATACTATGTCTTCTTCACGTCCGCGAGGAGTTTTTCTTTTAAGCATAAAATTGTTATCGTAAAGGGGAAATAGGCCGGGCCAAAACGTCTAACGGCACAATTTTGTATTTCTCTTAGGATGATTTTGCCCACATCAATGGTCTTTCCAGTTAGAATTGAGTATAATAAGACCATTCGCTCTAATAATATTGTAGTCCCATGTGAACTAGGCATAAGGCTGAAACGAATGAAGTAGAACCATACCTTCGCAAGTGGTGTCAAATACTCTCTTCGGTACGTGTGGGTTCCTTGCTTTGACACAGACCACTTAGAACCTGGAACTGTGAGTTCCTCGAGAATTTCTTGCAAATTTTCAGACTTAATGTTGCTCAACAGAGAAGAATATTCATCGTTTTCGAAATCAGGTAATTCAAAGAATTCATTAATAGCATTTGAATTTATTGGTACCTTGATTCCGCAGACTGGAACTTCGGTCAATTCGCTTGAGGTTAAGTTCGCGTAGAATTCACGAACTAGTTCCTCATCCACACTTGGTCTCTTTTCACAAAACAATTCCCAATTGAGGGCTTCAGCAACTTGACGAATACATGCCATAAAGTCTCTGTAGTTGCTTTCCTTCAGTGTGAAGCCTTTCTCTGGATGCATCTGTTGATCTTTGAAAATACTTTCGTATCTTACTTTGCCATAATGTCTCAAGTTAAATGCAATGTGGGATTCCATGATGAGGGCATTTTCGTAATAATTCTTTAAATCTTTCCCATGCCTCATACAAGGACTCGTCATCAATTCGGTGGAAGGTTGTGATCTCATTTCTCAGCTTAGCATTCTTGCTTGGCGGGAAATACTTCATGAGGAATCTCTCGGCTAACTCTTGCCATGTAGAGATGGAGTTCGGTGGCAATGAATTTAACTAGGCACGAGCTCTGTCCCTTAACGAATATGGGAATAACTTCAATCGTAAGGCATCTTCGGGTACTCCGGCTAACTTGAAAGAATCGCTCACTTCCATAAATAGTCTTAAGTGAAGATGAGGGTCTTCGGTAGGCATTCCACTGAATTGGCCCATTGTCTGAAGCATTTGGAACATGATCTTCCACTTCGAATTGTTGTGCCTCGATTTGGGTCTCCTAATACCGGATTAAGATCGTTAAATCTTGCACAAAGATACTGTCGTAAAGCTCTATCCCTATCATCAGCAATAAGGATAGGATTCTGAGCAGGGTTTGCTCCATTTCATTGATTCATATTCTCGAAGTTCATCTCTTCGGTCCTTCTCTAGTTTGCTTGTCTTCTTCATCATCGAAGGTTCGTTTCTATCTCGGGGTCTACAGGGAGTAAGTCAATAATCTGGTCAATACTCATAAACACCTGAAATAATCACAGAAGAAATTAAGTAAGTAAAAATTTCAATAGGAAAATAAATAAACCAAAATGTAAAACAGATTCACAAATAATGGCTTTGAAAAACAGTCCCCGACAACGGCGCCAAAAACTTGGAATGGTGAAAATGTGCAAGTGTACACAATCGCAACAAGTAATAATGTAACATCCCCAAACCCGGCCCATTCACTACGACCGAATCTGGTTATGTCACTGGGAAAAGACGGTTGAAAATCTTAAAATAAAACATCGTAGTTTGCTGAATTTTGGAAAACATATCTTTGGAATAAAACTTTGCTATAAAACTCATTCATTTTTAAAACTTTAGTTTATAATATCCAATTTGAATAAATAGGTTGCAAACCATAAATCATTTTCACGTAGCAATTTAATTTAAATAAACCATAGTTAAAGTAATACCAAAAACATAAAATGGCCTTTATTACAACCCAACAATTCAAATAAAGTACTTATATCAAAATTAAGCATGGAATAATTGAACATCATCCTCGGCATGGGCCACCTTGTCCTCTCCGATCCCGGTCCAGCTTTATGCACTACCTGAAATGGTTAATGAAAAGAGTGAGTCCACCGACTGCATAACCACAACACATATTTCCATCCGTATGGGCTTGGCCCATACCCACACAACCATCGAAACAAATCATGCAAGAATGCATCTCACCCAACCTACTATCCAACCGTGACACCAACCTTAGCGCACTCCGCCTAAGGCCGTGGCTAATCCACCGATCACAACCGAGTGATCCCACATATGTTACCTCGCGGACCTCTCTCGCACAAGGCCGTGGTCGAGCCACCGATCACATCGTGATCCATAAATCTTACCTCGGCATTCTCGCCGCTCAGGTCGTGGTTGAGCCACCGATCAACCAAAGTGATCCAAATATCGTAATCGCCTACTGTGATGCACATAGCAATCAACCGCCGAGATGGGCACCTAGCCAACACCTCCTTGAGGTAGCACAAAGCTAACCCTCAAGCGCTAATGTAGCTGAGCTATCATTAGACCACGTACATCCTGTGTACACTTCTTCCTTCTTCAATCCAATCCCATGCCCATGTGTCAATAAATCATGCAAGAATATCATATAGAATGAGTATTTATCACTTATCACTACCACATTGTACATATATAAATGTATATCAAGATTAACTTACCATCACCATTTATTCATCACTTATGCCATTATAAACGGCTATTACACATAATACACACATAAACATGTTAGCAAACCAAACCACGTAAATAGTGCGATGATTACGCACCTAAATGATACCAAAACCCAAACGCTACTTGCATTCGCACTGCATGACTAACGGACTTACAAAAGGTTCCCAAATGACGTGCTCTTTCTTCCCTACAATCGGCCTTGGCATAAAAACAATGAACACTTAGGCCATTCGGCCAAGACAAAAACTATAGCACAAAGAAAAACTCGACACGCCTTACCTTGCTAATCAACCTTTAAGGGTAAAATCGTAATTTTACCTACTAAGGGCATTTTCGTAATTTACCCACCAAGGGTATATCGGTAATTTCGTACACTGGAATGGCCTTTCCAAAGGCCCGTGTCGCCCGAGCGACCCAACTACCATTTCTCGGTCGAATGGACTATTGGGCCTAAAGCCCAATTTCAGCCATTCGGGCCACACGCTCGTGTGGCCCACCTAACACAAATCTAGCCACGTATATAAGTTCCACCTAGTCTAGTTCACTATATACTACACAATCGCACAATTTACTCATAAGGGCCCACGGGCCCATTGGGCCCACTTCGGCCCATCACGGCCCAAGCAGCCCCAACCCACAAGAATACTACTGATGGCCTCAACTATCGCTGCGTCGAAGCCCCACACGCGCGCTCGCACGCTCGTGTAACTACTTATTGCCGTGGCCGACTTCCGTATTTGCCGCTCTACAACTAGAGTAGAGAGAGTTACACACCGATAGGACTCACGGGCTAATCCAGCGCCCGATCACTCTTGTGCCTAAACGCCCTCCAAGATGTGTTTACTCTCCTCCTAGGATGCTCCTTATATAGCCATTCGGCACCCCCTTAGTAGCATTGCCGCCACTCCTCTCATGAGGAGTTCAAATTTCAGCCAACTCCTTGCTTCTCTCTTGGCCACTACTTTGAATTAATTCAAATCACTTTGAATTAATAAAAATAATCTCCCAATATCTCATCCATTATCCTTGAATATCTTCTCCTAATTATTATAATTAAAACTCTTCTATTATCCTCTAATATTTACACCTAATAAAAGAGTTTGAAGGAGAAAACTCTCCCCCTTGTGCCGTCCAAAAAAAGAACTAAAACTAAAAAGGGATTTCCGTGACTCAACACAAGCTCCCTTGTTCCCCTTGTGGCGTCATCTCTAGCCCTTAGGTGGGCTTCTTTTGCCACTTTACCAGGGCCTATTTTGTGTTAAATTACCCACTCTTATCCTTATAACACCACTTACCAAGGCTCCTTCATTTAGAAGTTAAAAACTGAATTTTTCCATTAAACCGAGCCAACACAAAGTCTTAATTTAATCATTATTATTCCATAAATAATGACACAGCAGTTCATACACAAGAAAAATAATGAAATTTCAAATAGCCCCGCTTTTGGGATGTTACAGTTCTACCCCCCTTAAAATAAATTTCGTCCTCGAAATTCCTTAACTAGAAAAGGTGGGGGTATTGCTGCCTCATTACATCCTCGGGTTCCCACGTAGCTTCCTCTATACCATGGTTCCGCCACAGTACCTTCACCAAGGGCACTGACTTCCTACGTAGAACTTTCTCATCTCGGTCTAAGATCTGAACTGGCTCCTCTTCAAAAGATAAATCTGGATTCACTTCGATTTCTGCTACTGGCACAACGTGCGAAGGATCTGACCGATACCGCCTCAAAGATTGATACATGGAATACGCCATGAATCGACTCGATTCGCAAGCAACTCTAGCCGATAAGCGATCGGTCCTATTCGCTTCACAACAACGATATATGGCCCAATGAACCTTGGGCTCAACTTCCCTTCCGTCCAAATCTCAACACCTTTTTCCAAGGCGACACTTTCGTAAAGACTTTGTCTCCCACAAAGATACTCCATTTCCTTGCGTTTGAGATCGGCATAAGACTTACGCCTATCCGATGCTTCTTTGAGACGAGACCGAATCACCTTGACTTTGTCTTCCGTCTCGGTTACCAACTCTGGACCTGCACTTTGTCTTTCTCCCAACTCTGTCCAACATGTAGGAGTACGACACTTTCGTCCATACAGGCCTCGTATGGAGCCATTTGAATACTCGCTTGATAACTATTGTTATAAGCGAATTCCGCTAGTGGTAGGTACTCCTCCCAACTACCACTAAAATCCAAGACACAACCTCTTAACATGTCTTCTAAAATCAGATCACCCTTTCCGATTGTCCGTCCGATTTGTGGATGGAAAGCGTCTTCGAAATCTAACCGTGTACCCAAAGCTTGATGCAACGCTTTCCAAAACCTCGACGTGAACCTCGGATCCCTATCCGAGATAATCGACATTGGCACACCATGCAATCCGACTATCTCACCACATATAACCTTGCTAGCTTCTCGGAGTGAGTAATCCATTCTCACCGCATGAAGTGAGCCGATTTAGTTAGGCGATCCACAATTACCCAAATCGCATCCTTCTTAGTGGGCGTAAGGGTAGCCCACTAACAAAATCCATGGTGATCCTCTCCCATTTCCATTGAGGATCTTTATCGGTTGAAGTAGTCCCGATGGTGACCGATGTTCGACCTTAACCTGGCGACACGTCCGGACACTTCCCTACGAACTCCGTTATCTCACGCTTCAACCCCGGCCACCAAAATCAAGCTTTCAGTAAATCTCCATACATCTTGCTTCCCCGTGGTGCATAGCGTATGGGCTGCTATGTGCATCTTGGAGAATTTTCTCGCCTTAAATCTGATCCTTTGGCATACGGACTCGTCCTTGAAAGCAAAGCGCTCCTTCACTAGACAGATCATACCCTTCCAAACCACCGTCTTGAACTTGTACCCTCCTAGAACTCAAGCCTTCATCTATTAACCGCTTTTCTTTAATCTCCTCAATCCATGCTCGCTTAACTTGAAGCTCGGCCAAAAGACTTCCATCATCATACGACTTAACCGAGCGAACATTGCTCTCAAGTCCGTCACCACCTTCCGCTCAATGCGTCGGCTACCACATTAGCCTTACCCGGATGGTACTCGATTGAACAATCATAGTCCTTTAGTAGTTCAATCCATCGACGCTGTCTCGTATTCGCATCCTTCGAGTCGAGAAGATACCTCAAGCTTTTTGTGATCCGTAGACCGTCGACTTCTCTCCATACGTAATGTCTCCATATCTTCGAGCGAAGACGACCATTGCTAACTCTAAGTCGTGAGTTGGGTAGTTAACCTCATGCGATCTTAACCGACGAGATGCATAGGCTACTACCTTCCCATCTTGCATCAATACACACCCCAAACCGGTGTGAGATGCATCACAATAGACTCAGAATAACTTTCTGCTTGGTGTACCAAACCGAGCTTCCACAAAAATCTTCCTTAGCTTATCAAAGCTTTCTTGCTTGCTTTCCGTCCATATAAATGGGACACCCTTCCTTAGCAACTTAGTCAACGGCTACACGCTATTAGAGAGAATCCTTCCACGAATCTCCGATAGTATCCTGCTAAACCAGAAAACTTCAGTATTTCACCACCGTCCTAGGCGGTTTCCACTCCAATACTGCCTCAATCTTGCGGGGGTCTACTCTAATTCCTTCAGCTGACACTACATGACCTAAGAAAGCCACCTCCTTCAGCCAAAATTCACACTTACTGAATTTGGCATATAACTGCTTCTCCCTCAATATTTGCAGAACTAACCGTAAATGCTTGTCATGCTCCTCTTCTGTCTTTGAGTAAACCAATATGTCGTCTATGAATACCACGACGAATCGGGTCCAAGTCTTCTTTGAATACTCTGTTCATCAAGTTCATAAATGCCGCCGCGCATTAGTCAACAAATGGCATTACCAAGAACTCAAAATGCCCATACCGAAGTTCGAAATGCCGCTTTGTGAACATCGCCTCCTTTACCCTAAGTTGATGATAACCTGACCTAAGGTCTATCTTCGAGAACACCGAGGCACCCTTCAGTTGATCGAACAAGTCGTCAATCCGAGGCAACGGATACTTGTTCTTGATCGTCAACTTATTTAACTGACGGTAGTCGATGCACATCCGCATAGAACCGTCCTTCTTCTTGACAAACAACACAGCGCTCCCCACACGGAGATATACTTGGTCGTATAAATCCTCTATCCAAGAGCTCCTGAATTTGAGCCTTTAGCTCCACCAATTCCTTTGGTGCCATTCGGTATGGTGCTATAGACACAGGTGCCGTTCCGGGTAGCAAGTCTATACCGAATTCGACTTCTCGATCCGGAGGCAAACCCGGAAGTTCTTCTGGGAACACATCAGCAAATTCCCCAACCGTTCGGACCTCTTCAACTACTAATTCCTTAGCTTCCAAAGCACGATTCGAACCAAATACGCCTCACAACCCTTCTTGACCATCTTTTCAAATTTCTTCAAGGCGGACACTACGTTGGATAGGTAATTCCTCCTATCTCCTATCATAACCACTTCATCACCTTCCACTTGCCTTAAGAACCATGCGCTTGGTCACAAGCGATCCAACCTTGCTTGCTTGGTACTTAACCAACCAATCCATACCGAGGATCAAATCGAACTCTCCAAATGGTAGTTCCATTAGATCGGCTACAAAAACTACCCCTTGAAGTTCTGAAGTGCGCCTCTATAGAGTTTATCTACGACTACGGAGTGACCTAAGGGGCTAACTACGGTCATCTCCTAGAAGCGCTTTGAGTCTAGGTCCATAGTTCCTACCACACTACTAGCAATGTATGAGTGTGTCGAGCCCACATCAATCAATGCAACATAAGGAAAACCAAAAATTAGAAACGCGTCTGGGTATGACATCCGGTGCGTCACCTTCTTCGCGACACCTTGCCGCATAGACTAAGCCAGTGCCGCCTAGCCTCGTGTTGCCCGAACCTCTACCTTGAGTTCCACGACCTCGGTTGGGGCCGTTGTTCCCTCTACCATTACCACGACCCTCCGTGGTCCTACATTTCTATCTTGTGCACTTACGCCGCCTACAGGCTCTTCTTAGCTAGCTTTTTGGGACAATCTCGTAGCGATGCTCCAAAGACCCACACTCAAAGCATCCTTTATCACCGGCCCAACATCCTCCCCAATGGGTCTTTCCACAGCGATTGCACCGAGTCGGCCTTTGATTAGCGGTTTGTGGGCCTTGTCGCTGATTGGGCCCACTTGGCCTAGCTTTTTCTCGAGTACTACCGCTTGATCCAAATGACCCAAAACTTCTCTTACGATTGTTCTTACTATAATTACGCCTCACGGTCTCCTTGATTCCCTCGGCTACCTTAGCCTTCTCCACGTGGATGAGAACTCACGAACTCTCAGCTGGGGCAATCGGTAACCTTAGATCATCTCAAGTCCGTCCTCAAAGCGAACACAACGCTCATGTTCGGTAGCCACGATGCCTCTCGCATATCTACTCAAACCTTAAAAATTCCGCCTCATATTCCGACACGGACTTAGTTCCTTGAACTAATCCTGCAAAAGCCTTTCTCTGCAAGCGTCGGTGTAGCTAGTGCCCACATACTTTTTTCTCGATGGCGGTTCAAATACTCCCAAGTCAAATCATCTACTGTAGCCCCATCTCGAACCGTAAGCCACCACCGATACGCTTCATCCTTTAGAAGCGACACGCCGCCTTTTCGACCTTCTCTTCATCGGTCGGTCAAGGTCATCCATGATCCTCCTAGTTGACTCTAGCCGGTATTCCATTGCACTGGGTGCCACTCGACACACCTCGGAATACCTCCGCTCCGTTAGATCGGAGTCGCTCGGGACGATTTCCGAGCTCCAACATTTCCACCAGCCCCGACCACCATCTCCAAGACTCGCAACACGACTTGCGATCTTGATTCGCCACCGCCCGCTCCGGCTCCTCGGCTCTAAAAGTAGGAGGTGGTGGTGGCGGTGGTACCTCATTTTCTCGAGCCTTGTCCCGACTGACGGGTTCGCACAATCGTCATCCTACCCCTACCACGTCCACGGCGTCCACGTCCTCTAGAACTCATTCTATCTACCGCGCTTTTAATCGATTAAGAAAAATTTTATGCGTTAGCATTTGTTTCACTTTATTACTCGCGAAGAAGTTTTATGGATGAGGTTTAATCGTAGATTCTTTCGAGCAAACAACGCTTTGAGCTTTCCTATCCTAGTTCACACAAAGAAGTTCATGCATCCATTCCTTAATACTTTCCATACCTATTCACTCATCTGACATTTCGCCCATTTCTAACCCCTGAGGGTATTTTCGCTTTTTTCTACAGGGGTATTTTCGTATTTTTCCACAAATCAAGTTTTCCGAGAAAACATTGTATACTAAGTGTTCTAGGGTTTAAAAGGGTTATTGAACAAATTTTGAAAGCATTAGGGCTTGTTATTCCATTCCATTTTGAAAAACAAGGCTAATTCCCTTTTCGGTTTTAATCATTGTGTTTAACCTATGACCGAGCCCTCCGGTCGTAGGTGAACCAAAGCTACGCACTGTGTAATCGAGTGAAGAGGAGGTGGGTCACGCGGACCGCTTAAATACCAAACTCTCACCGAACCTTTCTAGACATGCGCATGCAGAGGTTACCACACCACCGAGCCTTCGAGTTAGGGTGAACCGGCTACGCACTGGGTAGGATACTGCGAAGAGGAGGTGAGTCACGAGGACCGCTAAATACCAAGCTCTTCCGATCCAATCCTAGACATGCGTCTGGGGGTTACCACACCCTAGCTCGTTGACTAAGTCATAGGTTGGTTTAGTTCTTTAAGTCTTATGCTTCGTTGTGTTTGAGTAATCTAACCCTAGGGTCCAAGTCCTATAAGTCTATCTACGCTCCATGCTTCCTACCCTTCTACAGAATATATTTCACACAAAGGTTTAGATGTACTTACCTGGGCGGATCGGTGCCGGAGACTCGGGCCATGCTGCTTAAAAACCCAGAAATCATACCATAAGGCCTACCAAAAACATTTTTGGGCCTTGGGCCCCCACAGCCGAGCTTTGAACTGGGCTCTGATACCAATTTGTAACATCCCCAAACCCGGCCCATTCACTACGACCGAATCTGGTTATGTCACTGGGAAAAGACGGTTGAAAATCTTAAAATAAAACATCGTAGTTTGCTGAATTTTGGAAAACATATCTTTGGAATAAAACTTTGCTATAAAACTCATTCATTTTTAAAACTTTAGTTTATAATATCCAATTTGAATAAATAGGTTGCAAACCATAAATCATTTTCACGTAGCAATTTAATTTAAATAAACCATAGTTAAAGTAATACCAAAAACATAAAATGGCCTTTATTACAACCCAACAATTCAAATAAAGTACTTATATCAAAATTAAGCATGGAATAATTGAACATCATCCTCGGCATGGGCCACCTTGTCCTCTCCGATCCCTGGTCGACTTTATGCACTACCTGAAATGGTTAATGAAAAGAGTGAGTCCACTGACTCAGTGCATAACCACAACACATATTTCCATCCGTATGGGCTTGGCCCATACCCACACAGCCATCGAAACAAATCATGCAAGAATGCATCTCACCCAACCTACTATCCAACCGTGACACCAACCTTAGCGGACTCCTGCCTAAGGCCGTGGCTAATCCACCGATCACAACCGAGTGATCCCACATATGTTACCTCGGCGGACCCTATCGCACAAGGCCGTGGTCGAGCCACCGATCACATCGTGATCCATAAATCTTACCTCGGCATTCTCGCCGCTTTCGAGGCCGTGGTGAGCCACCGATCAACCAAAGTGATCCAAATATCGTAATCGCTCACGGTGATGCACATAGCAATCAACCGCCGAGATGGGCACCTAGCCAACACCTCCCTTGAGGTAGCACAAAGCTAACCCTCAAGCGCTAATGTAGCCCGAGCTATCATTAGACCACGTACATCTGTGTACACTTCTTCCTTCTTCAATCCAATCCCATGCCCATGTGTCAATAAATCATGCAAGAATATCATATAGAATGAGTATTTATCACTTATCACTACCACATTGTACATATATAAATGTATATCAAGATTAACTTACCATCACCAGTTATTCATCACTTATGCCATTATAAACGGCTATTACACATAATACACACATAAACATGTTAGCAAACCAAACCACGTAAATAGTGCGATGATTACGCACCTAAATGATACCAAAACCCAAACGCTATCGCTTCTCGCACCCGCAGACTAACGGACTTACAAAAGGTTCCCGGCATGTGCTCTTCTTCCCTACAATCGGCCTTGGCATAAAAACAATGAACACTTAGGCCATTCGGCCAAGACAAAACTATAGCACAAAGAAAACCGACACGCCCTTACCTTGCTAATCAACCTTTAAGGGTAAAATCGTAATTTTACCTACTAAGGGCATTTTCGTAATTTACCCACCAAGGGTATATCGGTAATTTCAGTACACTGGAATGGCCTTTCCAAAGGCCCGATGTCGCCCCGAGCGACCCAACTACCATTTCTGGTCGAAATGGACTATTGGGCCTAAAGCCCAATTTCGACCATTCGGGCCCACACGCTCGTGTGGCCCACCTAACACAAATCTAGCCACGTATATAAGTTCCACCTAGTCTAGTTCACTATATACTACACAATCGCACAATTTACTCATAAGGGCCCACGGGCCCATTGGGCCCACTTCGCCCATCACGGCCCAAGCAAAATTTCAACCCACAAGAATACTACCGATGGCCTCAACTATCGCGTCGAAGCCCCACACGTGCGCGCCGCACGCTCGTGTAACTACTATTGCCGTGGACCGCACGCCTTCTGCATTTGCCGCTCTACAACTAGAGTAGAGAGAGTTACACACCGATAGGACTCTGGGCTAATCCAAGCCCGATCACTCTTGTGCCTAAACGCCTCCAAGATGTGTTTACTCTCCTCCTAGGATGCTCCTTATATAGCCATTCGGCACCCCCTTAGTAGCATTGCCGCCCACTCCTCTCATGAGGAGTTCAAATTTCGGCCAACTCCTTGCTTCTCTCTTGGCCACTACTTTGAATTAATTCAAATCACTTTGAATTAATAAAAAATAATCTCCCAATATCTCATCCATTATCCTTGAATATCTTCTCCTAATTATTATAATTAAAACTCTTCTATTATCCTCTAATATTTACACCTAATAAAAGAGTTTGAAGGAGAAAAACTCTCCCCCTTGTGCCGTCCAAAAAAAAAAAAAAAGAACTAAAAGGGATTTCCATGACTCGAACACAAGCTCCCTTGTTCCCCCTTGTATGTCATCTCTAGCCCTTAGGTGGGCTTCTTTTTGCCACTTTACTGGGCCTATTTTGTGTTAAATTACCCACTCTTATCCTTATAACACCACTTACCAAGGCTCCTTCATTAGAAGTTAAAAACTGAATTTTTCCATTAAACCGAGCCAACACAAAGTCTTAATTTAATCATTATTATTCCATAAATAATGACACAGCAGTTCATACACAAGAAAAATAATGAAATTTCAAATAGCCCCGCTTTTGGGATGTTACAAATAAAGTGAAAAGTAAATGTCGAGTTATCGTACCCACAGGGACTGTAAAAGACTTATTTATGAAAATGATTTTTTAAACACTTTGGTGAGGGAAAAATATTTGGTTTTGAGAAATGATTAAAAACTAGAAAACAAAGTAAAATAAAATAAAATAAAATAGAGTTCTAATGCACGATTTCAAAAGATGATTTTAATCAAGATGATATAATTGTGTTGGATTAATTACATTTCTTAACTTAGAATCATTAAATTCATACTTATACTTGTTACGAATAAATCACGGCAACTCGGTAATTTGCTAACTTATGAACATATTTACAAATCAAAAATCCATTTATCTCTTGTACATATCCCTATGTCAATTCGACCGATTAAACAGATTTATAAAAGTAAACATGTTATTGCACATACATACTTATTAAATTAAACAATCTCTCGCATATTCCTATGTCGATTCAACCGATTAATTCAACCTAATAAGCATATAAAAGACTATGTGAGGTAACAAAGTATCCTTACCTTGAAACAGTTTAATCACAATAATCCTGTAAGTTATGCAAGGCATATGTATCGCCAAATACAATGCTAATTTAATCTTCAGCTACCTTAGAAGAATTAAACATGCACAGATTAAGTATTGTGTCCATTAATTACAATTTCAATGCGTTTAAATAATTATTTCTTTAGTTATCTAGACAATTAAAATGCCAGAATAACTTAAGCATGATTTTACTTAATCAAACATTTTACCGAGGCCTATAACAATATAAACACAAGTTTAATAATTTAAGAGGACGAAATGCAATCAACCCAACACGAATTAAATTCAAGCTAAGCTGATTAAATTAACCATTCCAATAGCATAAATATTCATAAGCATGTTTGTCAAAACAACAACGAAATTTAAAGAGATAGGGAACAAGAAGCAAATCCGGTGTTTCTCCGTGGCTTGACTGATTGCTCCGTTCTTCGTTCTCCGTTGTCCTCGGCTATCAAGGTGGCTTATGAACACCCCAATTGCTGCTCCAAATGGCTTAGAAAACACCTCTTTTCCAAGAGGATAAATCAGCACAAGAACAAAGGGAAAATGGAAAATGAAAAGTTGAGAGAAAGTGAGAGAGGAGAAGAGAGAATGAGATGTGAATGAGAATTGAGGGATGCTTTGAATCATCAGCCAAGGGTGGTATTTATAGCTGAATGTGGCTACTAAAAATAGCAAATCCCATCAGCCAAAGAGCCCTCCCTTGGCCGGCCATCTATGTGGCAAAGTTGATGGCTTCAACTTTGCTAAATATGGCATGGGGCAAATCTACAAAGCCACTATATTTGGAGGGGGTTGAATGCAACTTTGAAAAGTCCTCAAGGGCTTCTTTGCAAGCTTAATTAATCAGCTAATAAGCTGATTTGGGTCAGCATATGGATGGTTTGGGCTGCCCAATTCTTTGCTTGGTTCGGTTCAATCGGTTTGGTTCAACTGATGCGGTTCAACTGTGCCTTTTTCATAATTAATTAAGATTAATTTATTTAGCCCAAATTAAATTGGGAATAAATTAAAATTAATTACATTATGATTAAATATCCATAATTGGACCGTCTTGGGCTGGAAATAAATTCGCCTTGATACTTCAAATTGCTTCTCGGGTTTATTCTTCGAGCAGTCTCTACCGAGCAAATTTTCGCCCTTTGTGCGAATCTGTCGAAAATAGTCAAAATTAGTCAAAATTAACTATAAAATTAATTAAAATTCATCATGTTCATATTTTTAGCACAATTTAATTATTTTTTGAAAAGAATTCAATCGAAACCGCATAAATTTGAGTTAAAAAGGGCATGAAAAAGTGTATAAATTTTTGTGTTTCCAATAGTCTCATATAATTTTTTTTACCATCGACTTCATTCCAACGTATTAGAACAGAATCCCGAAGAGACAAAGAAATGATGATCATAAACCAACCAGACCAACAGGGCTTTCATCTAACATTTTAGTTAACTATCATTCTCATACAATAAGAATTTCACCAGAAAACGAGCAATTACATATGCCTCTGAGAATGTATGAACACATAGAATGTCCAGAAGAGATAGTCATAATTACTCAAATGTAACTGCCACACACAGACATCTTTACAACTCAAATATCATTTCTCTGACTAATTCTGTCATCGTGAACCCCGTATTATTCCGTTCACTAACAAAAACCGATCTGGGAGAATTTCCAGCAAATACATACTTTAGACATCATACCTGATTGAGTCGATTAACCAAGACTAACTTTTTCTTTATACGTGACATTGCATAATCTGTATAATCTTTAAAACATTCTGATATTCTTCCCAAAACTGTTTTCACTTTCCAAACTATTCTCATCTCTGTATGCATTACTAATTATTTCACCACTGAACTATTTAGTTTCACACTTATGAGCTCATTCAATATAAATCTCAAAACTCTTATGGCATATAGCTCTATTGGTAAGGGGGTGAGGTCGTAAAGCCTCTAACTCGACTCTCATGATTACACACATATGACTTAGCACCCATCATTAACATAATATCATCACAATCATATAATTCACTTCATGCAAATTTACATGCATATTTATGTCACACGAACTTACCGGTTGCATTTATTCAAACAAGTGTACATAAACACACATTCCTTCAATTTTGAATAAAGATCACTTATCACCTTCATTTAATCAAACAAGTTAGGCATATAACATCATATGATTACCAAGCAAACATAGACAAGCTTATCACAATATAAACTTTTATTCCATTTCACCTTTTTTCATGTTTCTCAGCTTATTCCAATTTCATTTTGCACTTCATCACATACAAATCATGAATTTTTATTCATAACTTGTCAAGTTTCGACTCATCATACACACATTTTCGAATATCTTAGTACTACTTTCAGTATTGTCAAAATAGCTCGGTTGGAAGGCATCTCTGTCTCAACAAGACAATTTCGTCAGGATCGAGAGATATCACACTATCACAAGTTATATGGCATGTATAGCTAGAATCTCACACACGCTACGTTAGTCCGAGAACCGACTAAACCTAGCTCTGATACCACTTAAATGTAACACCCCTTACCCGTATCCGTCGTCGGAATAGGGTACGAGGCATTACCATACTTAATCACCTATAACCGATCATTTCCGAGTCACAAATTTCCATCCAAATTTAAAACTTTTCATATTCAATCATAGAGTCCCTAATATGGACCTACGAGGCCCAAAACATGCTTTGGAAGTGGTTCGGGACTAAACCGAGAACTTTGGAAAATTTCACAACACTTAGAAAATTTTTCTTCAAAACAGGGTCACACTCAATATGCATCCTCAACAACTCTTATACATGCATAATTATATCTAATTATCATACAATACCATTGAGCCAAACTTAGCCATTCGACATCAAGACTACTAGCACATTCAACCATTAGGTATTTAGGCCATAACCCACAACTCATCATGAATCATGCAAACACAGCTCACATCACAAGACATTGGCATATAAATAATATATATAGGCTTACAATCAATTAGCCAATATAAGCCAATTAGCATGGCTACATACTACAATAACCTTTAACCATTACAAGCCAATACATTTGGCCAAAACATAATAACACATACACAAAATGACTAAGTCCCTATACATGCCATAGACTTAAATTACTTGAAGGCATTGATACCAGCCAAAAGCTTGATAGTGTGATAGAATCTCCGACGATCTCCAACCCGAGCTAGCCTCTGTGACATTATAGGAAAAAGGAAAGGAATGGGGTAAGCTATATAGCTTAGTAAGCCCGTATTAAAATAATAAGCAATTTATTAACATGTTTTCATCAATTCTCACAATATGTTCTCAAGGTAATATAATCATAATTGCACAAAATTTCACTATTTACTTATGTTCATCTCAAGCTGTCTACTCGAGTCAAAGTCACTAAAATATTTATATCTTGAGCTACGTAACTCCAAATTAAGATCCGTTAATTTTTCCTGAAACTAGACTCACATATATTATTAGCATAAAATTTTTAGAATTTTTTGTTTATCCAATAAGTACAGTTTATTCATTAAAATCACCCATGTTCCGCTGTCTGACAATTCCGACCCCTCTTTACTAAAAATTAATTATCTCCTCGTACGGAATTCAGATGATGTTTCCATTTATTTCTTTTGAAAATAGACTCATTAAGGATTTTAATAATGTAAATTATAACACATAATTATTTTTTTACAATTTTTAAATATTTTCCCAAGTCAGAATAGGGGATTCCGAAATCATTCTAACTCTGTCTCACAAAAATTCAAATATCTCAGAATATGAAATTCTTTTGCTTACACTGTTTCTTTTATGTGAAAATAGACTCAATAATATTTAATTTAATATCTTATTCAACCTCTAATTAAATTTCCACCATTTTTGGTTATTTTTCAAAATGATACAACTGCTGCTCTCCAAACTGTTTTATTGCTAATTTTACTCTATCATGTTTTCTTTGTATTAATTCTCATTTACACACATATAACACTAAAGTATATCCATAGTTAGCCATGCCAATAGCTAGTCATCATCAAATATTTACAAGTCTTCATTGTAACACTTACTCCATATCAACCTTACCAAAGTTCGATCACATATCGAGCACATTGCTCATGAATATATATACACATGTACCTGCACTTGTTCATCACATAATCACATTCAATTACACTTAGTCATTTTCCCGTTGAACACATCGGAATATAATTGGATACATCGGAAGTTTGCACATAAGTGCCACACTTGTAGCCAAAGCTACTTCACATCACTTTTCACATAGAGGCTCGTTCTCGAGATATTCACTTTCACGGGTCTGCTCACACAAGCTGTCAGTCATTCGTTACTACTCAGTGCTGCTCACACAAGCTGTCAAGTATTCGTAACACATGCCGGTATACACAGCCACTGGTAGAACTTAAGACCAGCACCCGGATTCACTTAGTTACAATTTCACATAGATTTCACATAGGTCCCTAGTGACATGTCACTTGTATCCTATTCTATTCCTAAAGTTCAACCGAGAAATTTCTCACATTTCGATACTTTGTCAATTTTGTTCAATATTCAGCCACATCTCATAAAATATATCAAAACATAAAAACGTAAGTAAAAACGATGCATTATTTACATACAAACTTACCTCGAAAGCAAAATCGGTGAAAAGGACTTATTCGTCAATTACTTATTTTTCCCCGATCTAGATCTGAACCTTGTTTTTCTTAATCTAAAACATCACATTTAACTTATTTAATCATTATATTAATCTATTTAGCCCAAAAATCATATTTGAAAATTTACATTTTTGCCCCTAAACTTTGTCATATTTACACTTTGCCCCTAGGCTCGTAAAATGATTTTCATTCAATTTCTTTGTACTTTAAGCCTAGTCGATCCATTTTCATAACTATAGCAGCCCATAATTTCCATTAAAACACACTTTTATGACATTTTATAACTTTTACAAATTAGTCCTTTTAGACATTTTCACCGAAAATCACTTAGTAAAAGTCATTTCTCTAACCATAAACATACATTTTCTACCATTAAACATCAAAATACACAGATATTCATCATGGGAAAATACCCTAGACTTTAACCATATCTCAAATTAGTGGTAGAAATAGATAGATCTTATTACGAGGATTTCAAAAACGTAAAAATCATTAAAAACGAGGCTAGAACGGACTTACAATCGAGCTTGGAAGCTTGAAAAACCCTAGACATGGTTTCTCCAAGCAAGTTTTGGCCAATGGGTTGAAGATGGACAAAAATTGGCCTTTAATTTTATTTTTAATTCATTTTAATAACTAAATGACCAAAATGCCCTTAATGAAAAACTTTGGAAACATGCCTAACCACGTCCATTTTTGTCCACCAACTTAAACAATGGTCTAATTACCATATAATGACCTCCAAAATTTCATCACAATTGGACACCTCTAGCATGTAGAACTCAACTTTTGCACTTTTTACAATTTAGTCTTTTTGACTAAATTGAGTGCCCAAACGTCAAAATTTTCGAACGAAATTTTCACGAAATAATTTCGTGAAATCGTGGACCATAAAAATATAATAAAAATAAATTTTATTATGTTGAATTTTTGGTCCCAAAACCACTGTTCCGACTAGGCCCAAAATCAGGCTGTTACACTCCAGAAAGAAGTAGGAAGATCAACATGACTCATTATTGATCAAACCATGTCTAACAGTGTTCGATTTCTCCTTTTCGAAGTTCCATTCCATTGTGGAGTACTAGGAGGTGTAAGGTTTGAGGCAATCCCACATTCCTTCGAAAATTCATCAAACTCTAAGCTTAAGTATTCTTCTCCTCGATCTAATTAAAGTGCCTTAATAATTTTACCTAGTTGGTTTTGTACTTCATTTTTAAATTCCTTGAACTTTTCAAGGGCTTCAGATTTATGGCGTATAAGATAAATATACCCAATTTTTCGAAAACAAAAGAGTCCAAAATTCCTTTTTTTGGAGCTTTGATATGTGTTTCTCACTTATATAGCCCAATCGACAATGCCAAAGTTAAGTTTGGTTAGAGTCATTTATTTTTTATCTTTTAGTTTTTATGTTATAAATGAGTCTATCTTGATCTAAAATGTAGAGGCCATTTACTAATTGTGCCGAACCATAGAAAACATTATCGAGATTGAAACATCCCAAACCCGGCCTACGAGCCTTGACCGGATCTGGTATGTTCCTTGAAGAAAACCAGTTCACATTGCCTTTATTACCTTTGAAAAACTGTGGGTTTTGAAGAAAGTTTGTTTGTGGGTTGGGCTTGTGTTGAAAACGAATTCAATTCTTTATATTAAAAATTTTACTTAAACTTTAATAGGTAAAACTCATAATCATAATAAATAGAAATAAATGGAAAACAATTCAACTATGGCCTTATGGCCTTATTACATCAAATAATTTCCAAGTAATTCAAGTACTTAAATAGAAATAGTAGTTCATAAAATAAAAACTTCATGTTGAGCATGGCCACCACAAGTTCTGCCGTCCCTAGGTCCATCACCAAACATGGTCCATAGCGGGTGAGTCAAACAGACTCAATGTGTACACAAACACTAAATCAAAATAGAATCAGGCATACAAATGTTACACATTCATATCATAGCATACAAATTATGATGCATTCCCAAACCCAAACCTAATTAGCCATCCGCTACACTCCCGTACTAACCTCGCACACCGTGGGGACTCCTAAGTCGACCCTCCTTCCGCTACACTCCATATCGCGGTCTTAGGTCACCGCATTCGTGGTCTTAGGTCACCACATTCGGATATCGCGGTCTTAGGTCACCGCATTCGATTCGTGGGTCTTAGGTCACCACATTCGGATACCACGGTCTTAGGTCACCGTGTTCGTGGTCTTAGGTCACCACATTCACTTCCCATTTTTCAATAACCCATATGCCCCATATAATAATATGCATAAATATGCCAGAGTTCACATTCTTATTCTTACTCTTATGTTACAATTAACATAGTTCATAATCCTAGTAGGCGTAGGAAACGTACCTGAGTACTTTGTACCATAACATGGTACCTTAGCCACTTTCATATTCTTAATATCACATATATTAATTATACATAGCCACAAAACATATTATGAAGTAGTGTGGGGTACATACCTGATTTGCTTAACCACTTCACTGAAATCCCGAAATCTGATCTACTGCCTTAGATCTCAAGTTCCTACAATTGATTAATCACTTACTATTTAGCACAAAGCCTATTCGGCTAGAAAACCAAATCCTAGTAGGATTTGTATTCTTAAAGCTTACCTTGGTGTCGATTTGATGATTTAATCAAATCCCAGAAACTCGTATTTTTCCCCTTTGAAATCGGCTAGTCACTAAATCCCTCGAATTGGTTAGTTTTCAGCTTAAAACACATAATAATAGATCTACTACTAAAATAGGCCTTGGCCGAATTTACCTTTGTTCTTACCTTCCAAATCTTAAATCCCGAATTGGATCCTTGCTTCTTTATTCTTTGTCCGAAATCCCTATGTACCCATGTTAGATCTAATCTAACATTAAATCATAATAATATAGCTTATGGCTGAATGGTATTCATAACTTACCTTAGATCTTAGAAGTTCCGAAAGATACCTTCTTGTAGTTGACAATTTCTTAAATCCCGAAAACACCCTTCCATAACTCGACCAAAATCCATAATAGAGATTAGTCCCTAAATTTTAGATAGGTTTAAAATATAAAAGAATTGAAACCAAACTTTGGATCTTACCCTTTTTAAGAAATCGGTAGCACCCTTGTTAAAAGCCCCTTAAAGAATAGGCCTTGATGACTAGATGATAAAGTTTCGGCTTTTGGGATTTAATGGAGAAGTCGACTAGAGGTTCTCTTGGGGTATTTGGTTTCCAAAAAATAAAGAAAAGAAACTTGAGAATTTTGGCAATGGTGGACTATAGATTCGGCTTGACAAAAGAAAAAGAGAAGAGAGAGAGGAGAGCACTCGAAATTCTACAGAGAGAGGAGGAGGAAGAAAAATTGATGAGTAGCCCTATTTCCTTCCTTTTATAGCCAAACTACTCCTCGAATCCCTTACTTGGCCACCACATTTCTTTTATTTGATAGCTTTATCTCTTAATTTAAAATAATTAGAGAATAATCCTTTATTATCTCTTCAAAAATAATCCAAATTAAATCCCTTATTTATCACCTTATTAATCAAATATTAAAGAGAATAAAACTCCTCCTTTCTAGAAGGCTTGTGCCGTCCACCTCGAGCTTCAGAAGCAAAAATAAAACTTCTTTTATTTGCTTCCCAAGTGACTCGAACCTGTGCCCAACACCTTGCATGTGGCGCCATTTCCAGAGGCCCTAAGTGGCATCTTGAGCCACTTTTCCAAGCTGTTTGTGTGTCAAATTTCACAAACTTTTTCTTTTAAGGCCACCTTGCCTTAATTTCCTCTTTTAAACTTTAAAACTCGACATTTCTAAGTCATTTCTAAGTTTCCAAAAATTTTCGTTCTACTCAGAAAACTTGACATTTTCTTACATTTCCAAGTTTCCAGAAATGTGCACTTTCCTATTTTGAATCATTTCCAAATCATTTCCATCCATTTCCAAGTTTCCAAAAATGTTCACTTTCCATTTTTTTAACTTAACATTTCCATACATTTTCAGGTTTCCAAAATTGTTCAAAATTTATTCTTAGTACATAAAACATGTTACTTCGCATAATTAAATCGAAAATGCATAGGCCCTTTCCAGGATGTTACAATTCTACCCCCTTAAAATAATTTCGTCCTCAAAATTTTCTAACTAAAATAATTGAGGGTATTGTTGTCGCATTGCCTCTTCTGGTTCCCACGAAGCTTCTTCCGATCCATGATTGCGCCATAACACCTTGACTAGAGGAACTGACTTCCTCCGTAGCACTTTCACATCACGTTCCAATATCCGAATCGGCTCTTCCTCGTAGGATAAGTCTGGCCTTAGCTCTACTTCTTCGACAGTACCACATGAGACGGATTCGATCGACGGTAACGATGTAGCATGGATACATGGAATACGTCGTGCATCGCGCCGCAACTCGGTGGCAACTCCAATTGGTATGCCATGCTCCAACTCGCTTCATTTTCGATAGGGCCCTATAAACCTTGGGCTTAACTTCCTCGACCAACCTCATTACCTTTTTCCAAGGCGAGACTTTCGAAACACTTGGTCTCCCACTTCAAACTCTATTTCCTTCCGCTTAAGGTCTGCAGCGTCGACTTCGCCTATCGAGGCTTCCTTTAATCGTGCTCGAATCATCTCAACCTTCTCTTGGTTTTGGCCACTAACTCGACCCAAAACTCGACGTTCTCCTAACTCACCCAACAAGTAGGAGTTCTACACTTCCGACCATACAATGCTTCATATGGTGCCATCCGAATGCTAGCCTGATAGTTGTTGTTGTAGGCGAACTCGGCTAAAGGCAAATAGTCTTCCCAACTTCCTCGAAAATCCATCACACGCCTCTCAACATATCTTCCAACACTTGTATAACTCGTTGGACTACCCGCGATTGTGGATGAAAAGCCGTAGTGAAGTCCAACTTAGTGCCTAAAGCTTGATGAAGTGCCCTCCAGGCACCGAGACGTAAACCTTGGGTCTCATCGGAGATGATCGATCTTGGTACACCATGTAACCTCACAATTTCCGCCACATATAACTTAGCCACTTTCTCAAGAGAATAGTCAACTCTTACCGGGATGAAGTGCGCGGACTTAGTCAAACGGTCCACTATCACCCATACCGAGTCCTTCTTAGTAGGCGTAAGGGAAGCCCACTAACGAAATCCATGGTAATTGTCTCCCACTTCCATTGCGTAATCTCGATTGGTTGAAGCAATCTCGATGGAACTTGGTGTTCACCTTAACTTGTCGACACGTCAAACATTTCCCCACAAATTCAGTCACTTCTTGCTTAAGATCGGACCACCAAAATTGTTCCCTTAGATCTCTTTACTGACTTAATGCCTCCGGGATGCATAGCATAAGGGCTACTATGCGCCTCAAGAATCCTTTGTCTTAACTCCTTGTCCCTTCTAAGATACTGGACTTTTCCTTTGTAACACAATACTCCTTCATCATTAACGCCATAATCCTTTAATTCGCCGTTCCGTACTTGTTGTAACTTAACACTTAGATCCTTATCAACCAACTGTCCCTCTTTCACCTCCTTCAGCCATGTGGGCTTGACTTGCAACTCTGCCAACAAAGCTTCCATCATCGTACAAACTTAAGTGAGCGAACATAGCCCTTAGATCCGACACAACCTTCCGACTTAGGGCATCAACTACCACCTTCGCCTTGCCCGGATGATATTCTATCGAACAGTCGTAGTCTTTCAACAACTCCACCCACCTTCGTTGCCTCAAGTTCAACTCCTTCGAGTCAACAGATACTTAAGGCTCTTGTGGTCCATGTAGATCACCGACCTTTCTCCATAGAGGTAGTGCCTCCAAACCTTAAGGGCGAAACCATCACTGCGCGCGGTTCAAGTCATGAGTTGGGTAGTTAACCTCATGAGGCCTTAGTTGCCGAGACGCATAAGCGACTACTTTTTTCCTTCTTGCATTAGCACACATCCTAATCCCGTATGCGGCGTCACAAGACACCACAAAATCCTTCCCACCTTGGCTGAATTAACTAACACCGAGCCTCCGTCAACACCTTCGTAAGGTTGTCAAAGCTCTTCAAGTTGCTTATCGCACTCCATTCAAAGGGTACTTCCTTCCTTAGTAACTTTGTCAAAGCGCGGCTATTGACGAGAATCCTTCTACGAACCTTCTGTAATAGCTTTGCAAACCTAAGAAACTTCGAATCTCACCACGGACCTAGGTGGTTTCCAATCCAACACCGCTTCGATCTTCCTAGGATCCACTCTTATTCCTTCATGCGGATACCACATGCCCTAAGAATGCCACCTCCTTAAGCCAAAATCCACACTTGCCGAATTTGGCATAGAGCTTCTTCTCCTTAACACTTGTAGCACCACTCGGAGATGTTCATCATGCTCCTCTTTAGACTTAGAATACACCAAAATATCATCGATGAACACAACGATGAACCTATCCAAGTAGGGTTGAAAGACCCGGTCATCATATCCATGAACGCGGTTGGAGCGTTCGTCAACCCAAACGGCATTACTACAAACTCATAATGGCCGTATCTTGTCCTAAAGGCGGTCTTATGGATATCCGCCTCCTTTACCTTCAATCGATGATATCCCGACCGTAGATCTATCTTCAAAACACAATTGCCCTCTTTAGCGATCGAACAAGTCGTCTATCCTTGGCAAAGGATACTTGTTCTTAATGGTCACTTTATTCAATCGACGGTAATCTATGCACATACGCATAGTTCCGTCCTTCTTCTTTACAAATGCGATCGGTGCTCCCCATGGAGACACACTAGGTCGTATGAACCCACGATCCAACAACTCTTGGATTTGAGCCTTGAGCTCAACTAACTCCTTTGGCGCCATTTGGTATGGAGCGATTGACACAGAGCTGCTCCCTGTAGTAAGTCTATTCCAAACTCCACCTCCTATCCGGGGTATTCCTTGTAATTCCTCCAAAATACATCTTCAAAGTCTTTCACCGTTCTAACTCCACGATACCTTCTTCCTTTCCACCTAACGCACTTACGAAGGCTAAGAACGCCTTGCACCCTTTCTTAACCATTTTCTCACCTTCAACGCTAAAACTACGTTGGATGTGTAGTTTCTATTCTCTCCGATCATTACTACTACTTCATCCTCCGGGGTCCTTAGTTCCATTCGCTTAGCCGCACAATCCAACACGGCTCGGTGCTCTACTAGCCACCCATTCCAAGTATAAGTTCAAACTCCCGAAAGGTAGTTCCATTAAGTCACCAGAAAGTTCACTCCTGTATCTCTAGGGGTACATTCCGAAAGATCTTATCCACCACTACGCTTAGGCCTAATGGGCTTACTACACCATCCGCCTATCGGCGTTCGAGTCTAGGCCTAGTGTTTCCACTACACTACATGCAACATAGGAATGGGTCGAGCCCACATCGATTAGAGAAAAATAGGGCTTGTCAAAAATAAAGAATGTACCGGTTATAACGTCCGGCGCGTCTCCATCTTCCCTCCGGTGAACCGCATAAACCAAACCTGGTTGCCTTGCCTCAAAGATTAGCGCACCTTTGCCTTGTGTTCCACGGCCTCTGCCAAAGACCATTACCTCTGTTACTCAAACCACGACCTCGTTGAGGTCGCGGTCCTCCTCTACCAGTCTGACTAACATTCTGAGCTGTTGGTCGGCTTTCATCTAATTGCTTAGGACAATCCTTGATCACATGGTCCTTGGACCCACATCTAAAACATCCTCCTGTTTTCTTCCAGCACTCTCCTAAGTGTTTCTTTCCACACACGTCACAAGGTCGATACCGCCCTTCTGAACCAACTTGCTGACCTCGCGGCCCATCAACTCTAGGCCTCTTATGAACATTTCCAGACATTTCAAAACCTCTTTTGGGCCTATTCCTATCCATAGCCTGCTTTGTAGAATCCTTGATTCCCTCAGCCACCTTGGCCTCTTCTACCAAAGCAGAAAACTCCCGTTCCTGATGCGATGCTATCAACAGTCTCAAATCATCCCTTAGCCCATCCTCAAAACGGACACAGCGCTCATGCTCAGTTGCCACTACTCCTCGAGCATATCGGCTCAACCTCAGGAATTCACCTCATACTCCGCCACGGACTTGTTCCCTTGAACCACCCCGTAAATGCCTTCCTTTGCTCATTAGTATACCCGGTTCCCACATACTTCTTCCAAAATGCTTCCTTAACATATTCCTGTGTCGATCCTCACCGTGGCACCATCCCGAATAGTCAACCACCATCGATACGCTTCATCGCGAATAAAGCCACCATTCCTTTTAACTTCTCCTCGTGGGTCAAGTCAATCTCATCCATGATGCGCTCTGTTGCTTCCAACCAAGATTTCACCGAACGGGTGCCACACCCGATACTCCACGAAACATTTCGGCTTTATTAGCTCGGAGCCGCTGGAGCACGGACTTCACACGGGTTCCCGAATTTCCCCGCACTGCACCACCACCAACTCCAAAACTCGCAACCGACACTGCGACACAAAGATCATCCCCGTCGAGCTTGCTGCTCAACACCAACAGCTGGGGGTGGTGGTGGCGGTGGTATCTCATTGTCAGACCCTTGACCCGATCTAACGGGTTCTAACACCGTCATCCTTCCTCTACCTCGTCCACGACGACCACGTCCTCTAGAGCTCATTTCTAACGTCGTGATCTGATTAAGAAGTTTTATGAATTAGTCTTTGTTTCACTTGATTACCCGCGAAGAAATTTTATGAAAAGAGTTTTAGGAGTGGTTCTTTCGTATGCACACAGTCTTTCCATTCATTCATCCATACATCCATCAAACAATCATGAACTCTCGTTCATTCAGAGAAAGGTTGTAGTTTTCATTGTTATTTTTTTTTTCTTCCACTACCCAGGGGTATTTTCGTAATTCTGTCCTACAGGGGTATTTTCGTAATTTTTCAAAAGGAAAAAGTTCCTTGGTGATTTTGTCATAAAGTATTTTGGTATTTTTAAATTTTCGGGGTATTTTGAAAAATTTTGAAATCCAGGGGTATTTCGGTGATTTTGGACCTCGGGGGTATTTTGGTGATTTTTTTTCCAAGCCGGGGTAAATTTGTAAAATCTTATAAATCAGGGATATTTCAAAGGTTGCAAAACTTTGAGGGTTCTTTTTGAGAATTGTACTTTTCAAAACGGTGATGTTGCAAAAATTTTGGAAATCAGGGTCATTTTGGTAATTTTATAAGTTAGGGGCAATTTTGAAATTTCCAAAATTCAAGGTATTTTTGATAATTTACAAATTAGGGTTTTTTAAACATTGATAAAATAATGAAATTTTGGTAAAACTGTTGGGTAGTTGGTCATTTTATAAACCAAGGGTATTTTGGTAATTTTACCACTAGGGGCATTTTTGTATAAATCAAAATCTTTCAAAAATTTTGTAAAGATGGTTTTCATGAATTTAGAAGAAAGTTTTAAGAGTTCTAAAACTAGGGTTTTGTTGTTTTTATAAAAACACGCTAATTCCCTTTCGGGTTTTAGTTATTGTGTTTAGCCTATGACCGAGTCCTCTTGGTCGGGGTGAACTAAAGCTACGCACTGTGCAGGATTCGAGTGGAGAGGAGGTGAGTCACGGGATCGCTTAAATACCAAGCTCCCACCGAAACCATTCCTAGACATGCGCACAGAGGTTGCCACACCTACTGAGCCCTCTGGGTTAGGGTGAACCGAAGCTACGCACTAGGTAGGATTCCTGCGAAGAGGAGGTGAGTCACTAGGACTGCTTAAATACCGTGCTCTTCCTGATCCAATCCTGAACATGCGCATGTGGGGGTTACCACACCCTAACTTAGTGACTTAGCCATGGGTTTGTTTAACGTTCCTTAAGTCTTATGTGTTTGTGTTTGAGTAGACTAGTCCTAGGGTTCAAGTTCCTATCATGCTATTCTACGTTCCATTCCTTTTCTACCCTTCTAATATTCATTACACATAATCACACAAATAGTTAGGGTACTTACCTACGTGGATCATGGGTCGAGACTTTAGGTGCCATGCTAGAAAACCTGCTTGTTTCATAAAATATTTTCAAAAAAAACTCATTTGGGCTCGCTTTGAAAACGTTTTGGCCCTTGGCCCACAGGCCGAGAGTTTTAAAACCGGGCTCTGATACCAAGCTGAAACACCCCAAACCCGGCCCACGAGCCTTGACCGGATCTGGTATGTTCCTTGAAGAAAACCAGTTCACATTTCCTTTATTACCTTTGAAAAACTGTGGGTTTTGAAGAAAGTTTGTTTGTGGGTTGGGCTTGTGTTGAAAACGAATTCAATTCTTTATATTAAAAATTTTACTTAAACTTTAATAGGTAAAACTCATAATCATAATAAATAGAAATAAATGGAAAACAATTCAACTATGGCCTTATGGCCTTATTACATCAAATAATTTCCAAGTAATTCAAGTACTTAAATAGAAATAGTAGTTCATAAAATAAAAACTTCATGTTGAGCATGGCCACCACAAGTTCTGCCGTCCCCCACCCCATCACTGCTCATCACCAAACATGGTCCCACAACGGGGTGAGTCAAATAGACTCAATGTGTACACAAACACTAAATCAAAATAGAATCGTGCATACAAATGTTACACATTCATATCATAGCATACAAATTATGATGCATTCCCAAACCCAAACCTAATTAGCCATCCGCTACACTCCCCCGTACCAATCTGCACACCGTGGGGACTACTAAGTCGACCCTCCTTCCGCTACACTCCATATCGCGGTCTTAGGTCACCGCGATTCGTGGTCTTAGGTCACCATATTCGAGATATCACGGTCTTAGGTCACCGCATTCGGACATCGTGGTCTTAGGTCACCACATTCAGATACCACGGTCTTAGGTCACTGTGTTCGTGGTCTTAGGTCACCACATTCACTTCCCCTTTTTCAATAACCCATATGCCCCATATAATAATATGCATAAATATGCCAGAGTTCACATTCTTATTCTTACTCTTATGTTACAATTAACATAGTTCATAATCCTAGTAGGAGTAGGAAACGTACCTGAGTACTTTGTACCATAACATGGTACCTTAGCCACTTTCATATTCTTAATATCACATATATTAATTATACATAGCCACAAAACATATTATGAAGTAGTGTGGGGTACACACCTGATTTGCTTAACCACTTCACTGAAATCCCGAAATCTGATCTACTGCCTTAGATCTCAAGTTCCTACAATTGATTAATCACTTACTATTTAGCACAAAGCCTATTCGGCTTAGAAAACCAAATCCTAGTAGGATTTGTATTCTTAAAGCTTACCTTGGTGTCGATTTGATGATTTAATCAAATCCCGAAAACTCGTATTTTTCCCTTTGAAATCGGCTAGTCACTAAATCCCTTGAATTGGTTAGTTTTCACTTAAAACACATAATAATCGATCTACTACTAAAATAGGCCTTGGCCGAATTTACCTTTGTTCTTACCTTCCAAATCTTAAATCCCGAATTGGATCCTTGCTTCTTTATTGTTTATCGAAATCCCTATGTACCCATGTTAGATCCAAATAACATTAAATCATAATAATATAGCTTATGGCCAAATGGTATTCATAACTTACCTTAGATCTTAGAAGTTCCAAAGATACCTTCTTGTAGTTGACAATTTCTTAAATCCAAAAACACCCTTCTATAACTCCTACAAAATCCATAATAGAGATTAGTCCCTAAATTTTAGATAGGTTTAAAATATAAAAGAATTGAAACCAAACTTTGGATCTTACCCTTTTTAAGAAATCGGTAGCACCCTTGTTAAAAGCCCCTTAAAGAATCACCTTGATGACTAGATGATAAAGTTTCGGCTTTTGGGATTTAATGGAGAAGTCGACTAGAGGTTCTCTTGGGGTATTTGGTTTCCACGAAAATAAGGAAAAGAAACTTGAGAATTTTGGCAATGGTGGACTATAGATTCGACTTGACAAAAGAAAAGAGAGAGAGAAGAGAGGAGAGCACTTTCGAAATTCGGCGAGAGAGAGAGGAGGAAGAAAAATTGATGAGTAGCCCTATTTCCTTCCTTTTATAGCCGAAACTACTCCTCGAATCCCTTACTTGGCCACCACTCTTCTTTATTTGATAGCTTTATCTCTTAATTTAAAATAATTAGAGAATAATCCTTTATTATCTCTTCAAAAATAATCCAAATTAAATCCCTTATTTATCACCTTATTAATCGAATATTAAAGAGAATAAAACTCCTCCTTTCTAGAAGGCTTGTGCCGTCCACCTCAGAGCTTCCGGAAGCAAAAATAAAACTTCTTTTATTTGCTTCCCAAGTGACTCGAACCTGTGCCCAACACCTTGCATGTGGCGCCATTTCCAGAGGCCCTAAGTGGCATCTTCAAAGCCACTTTTCCAAGCCTGTTGTGTGTCAAATTTCACAAACTTTTTCTTTTAAGGCCACCTTGCCTTAATTTCCTCTTTTAAACTTTAAAACTCGACATTTCTAAGTTTCCAAAAATTTTCGTTCGCTCTCAGAACTTGACATTTTCTTACATTTCCAAGTTTCAAAATGTGCACTTTCCTATTTTGAATCATTTCCACATCATTTCCATCCATTTCCAAGTTTCCAAAAATGTTCACTTTCCATTTTTTTTTAACTTAACATTTCCATACATTTTCAGGTTTCCAAAATTGTTCAAAATTTATTCTTAGTACATAAAACATGTTACTTCGTACAATTAAACCGAAAATGCATAGGCCCTTTCCAGGATGTTACAGAGATAAACTGAACAACAATTATTCTTTATAATTATCTCAAAACCATTTTTGTCTAAACAAGAAATTGAAATAATGTTTCTAGTCAAACTAGGTAGAAAATAACAATCCTCCAAAATTAAATCAAATCCACTAGGCAATGATAAAATATGTGTTCCTACAACTAATGCTGCAACTCTTACTCCATTTCTAACTCGCAGGTCCACATCTCCATTAGCAAAATTCCATCTGCTTTGTAGTCCCTGTACAGAGGTACAATTATGAGAACCACATCCGATATCTAATACCCATGAAGTATATGTAGATAAATTAATATCAATAACATAAATACCTAAAGTGGACGCTCTATTTTCCTTTTCCTTATTGACCTCTTCAAGATAGGCAGGGTAGTTCCTCTTCCAATGTCCGGTCTTACCACAATAGAAACATTTTCCTTCCTTTGCAATTTCTCCTTTAGGTTTCAATGCAGCTTTTCCTTTATTGGGTTTGGCGTTGGAAATTGTCCTTAGGCTTTGCCTTAGCCTTTCCTTGGCCCTTGTCCTTGCGGACCATCAGAATGGGTTTAGGCCCAACCTTTTTCATGTTACTTTCAGCAGTTCGTAACATGTTGAGTAACTGTGGCAAAGTCTTATTAATCCCATTCATGTTGAAATTAAGGATAAATTGGCTAAAACTAATCGGCAATGATTGCATGATGACATTGGTGACCAACTCCACACCTAGAAGGAATCCTAGTTTTTCAAGGCTTTCAATATAGCCTATCATCTTGAGAACATGAGTTCCCATAGGAGATCCCTCCACCATTTTGCATCGAAATAGAGCTTTAGAGGTCTTGTACCTCTCTTGACGTGCTTGCCTCCATATATTTCCTTAAGATGTTGGATCATACTATAGGCAACCATATCCTTATGTTGCTTTTGAAGCTCAAGGGTCATAGTGGCAAGCATTAGACATCCTATGTCTAACATGTCATCAAGATGCTTCTTATAAGTATCCTTGTAAGCTCTAGAGGCATTAGCTGCTGGTTCATTAGGAACGAATTCTTCAATGACATATAATTTTCGTTCTTATTTGAGGACAATCCTCAAGTTACGAAACCAGTCAAGGAAGTTCAAGCCATTCAACTCGTCCTCCTCAAGGATAGATCACAATGATAAAGAGTTTGTGTTGTTTGTCATAATAAATATATAATAATAAAACATTCTTATGAGTAAATTTATCAAGTTTATTATCAACATTTAAAAGGACTTCATCAAAATATGCTCCCACTATTTTATTCAAAATTAATAACCCTCATATATTAATTTCAGAAAATCCTTTCCCTAAAGTTTCCTAGTGGGTAAATATCCATATTTCACCTCCTCTTAAGTCAGCTTTGGCTTTTTTCTTAAGATTATGGTTATTTAGGTAAGCAACACTTGCTAATTACATCATGTAACTATTTATTTGGTGAACAACTCTTGTTCCAATCATCTCATGATCATCCAAATATTCTTGCCTCTAGGTTTCTAATCCTATTAGACTAATCGAGTTAATTTAGTAACCAATATTATAACCGACGAATATCACTTGCTTATTCTTCGCGTTTAACCAAGATAGATACAAGTACTTCACTTTAGCAGAACCCACGTTGTATTGATAGAGGCTTTGATGAGGGTAAATATTGGAAGGCAACCTTAACTTAATATTTTATTAAGGGGTTTTAAATAATTTCATCTCACCATTAAAGTTCAACTTTAATCCATTTTAGTTATTTACTAAAGTTGATTGTATCAATATACTACAACATACATGCTAACATATCATCATTGTATCACAAACATGAATAATAAAAAGCTTAAATAAATGCAATAGTTATAACCCATAAAACTAATGTTGTCCCTCCCAAGCCAACGGGAGAATCGAAAGGAATCCTAAGGGTGTAAGTTGCTTTACAACCTTCATCTCCTCTAGTCTGTAGTAGCTCGTACAATTTACAATTATAGAAACTCGTTTTACATATGAGGGAGTGGGATGAGAAGAGAAATACAAGTGAAAAATAGATAGGCACGACACGTAGGCTATATTTATAAAATTACAACCATTGTAAATTATAAATTAAATGGGCTATTAAGCTATAACCATACATTTCAAATAACGTGCATATCAACCATAGCAAACAACATATAATATGTATTTATTTAATCGGTGTTAATGTGAAATACTAAATTGTCCCTACAATTAATGTCACCTACACAAAGGGCTAAAGGGGCGGAGCCTTCTACTGGGTGTCCCGCTTCCCAAACAGTAGGCGACGGTGTTGCTGGCCATTGACCGGAAGACCCCAGCGAAATGTAAGGAACTGCACTTAGATCTTTGTGGAAAAAACATCACCGATTGTAATTTTTTTATCAAAAACAAAATATTTTCAAAATCAAATATTTCCAAACTTTCGATCTATTAGTGTTCTTACTAGAACAAATTTTGTTCCTTATTTTCGAATGTTACCAGCAAGTTAACTATTAACTTTGAATAATGAAAACCCTATCACCCCAAGACAGATTTGTTAACTTAACAAATAATATATTAGATCCGATAGGCATTAAAATCAGTGATTAACACTTAATCAAAGATTGAGAGAAACATGTTATCACATGTGTTAAACAAATTACATACATAGTTTATTAAACGGATTACATGTATCAAATATACATAAAATAGATCGAGTAAAACAAATCATACATGTATCTCATACAATTGCATCAACCAATAATTTTAATCTTGAATCCGTATCATACTAGTGGCTCTGATAGCACTGTTGGGACAGCCGGTACGCTCCGTGGCTCAACGAAAAATTTATTTCAGCGATCCTTAGCCATGGATCCATGTACAAGGAACGAATCAAGTTGAAACAAGGGTAAAAAAATATACCTTTCAAAAATGATAAATGATGAATGACGTTGTTGATAGGATCCCTTTCAGAGATGTCGATTCCAAGCCGCAACAATAATGTCTCAGCCTTTACATAATCCACCCAGTCAAAGAATGAACAACAAAATTCTCTTGAACTTTTTCAGAGAGAGTTTTTCAAGAACGGCTGCTAGACCTTTTTAATTTATGTTTTCTTGGTAACCCTAACACGCTAAGGAACTCATTTCCTTTTATTTAATTTGATATCATATAAACAGGATTATTCCCTTATTATTAGAGAAACAAATGGAAAGTCAGGAAAAAGATTATATTCTTTCCAAAATAATATCACTTTTCATGTCCTTTTATATTTTGACCGAACTTATTATAATTGTCTATATTAATATTTTCGGTAAAATATATATAATTAATATTTTGTATGAATCAAATTCATATAATAATTTTATCTATGTTCTCTCTTTGTGTACAACAAGTTTGTACATATAATGTGTTTAATATTTAACTATCAAATTAAATTAATTTAACAATTAATTTAATTCATGTGATAGCTAAATACAATACCAAATGTATTTGAATTCTGTTCGCTTCAACTATAGGGTGTGAACCTGTAGGCTCTTATGATGTTGGTAGTAATACTAGAACATTTCTAATATTACAAGCAATGAGTGGCATATAGCAATGCATCATTTCTACCCAAGTTAAAAGAAGTCATAATTCAACATAACATTTCTGTGATAATCTTTTCATGTATTATATCATTTTATCCTTAATATCTAGATTAGACACAAGTCATGCATTAGTCACACTTGTATAGTCCAATATCATACTTCTTGATTTTCTAAGTAGACTACAATAAACAAATAAGTGTGATATCTCATATAACTTATTCGAGCATGGTCATGCATTTCTAGTCTCACTCCATCAAAAAGCCTAAGATATTGCTCCCATTATGTAGGAGGGATAAATCTTATCTTGATCAACCATATCTTAGTACATGGATTGTGGTATATCCAACATCAGTCTTTATAGCACAACATATTACGGTATACGTTTGATTGTATTAAAATATACGACTCACGATGTTGGGACAATGATGATCTCAAGTTTGAGGATAATATACATAGTTACCACTATGAGTAATATTTATGAATATTACATAATAATCCAAGAAACATACTCATGGCAGGTCAGTCCAGTATGTTATTCTCGAACACATACTCATGTATTGATTTTGACATCCCTATGTCAATGATAACACTTTTTCATCAATCAACTACACATTAGTCTTAATGCATTATCATTGTCTAAGCCCACAATAATACTCGACTAAGGACCTTTTTAAGAATAGTCATGTTATTCTTAGGACTTTATTATTAACCAGTTTATTTATACACATAGAAAAAGAAACTGAAATAACAATGGCAATGCCTTATATTGACAAACAAGGTAAAACAAGTATGTGATTAAAATCATCTCATGATTGGTTTTTAGGCATACTCTAACACAGACTTGGTTCGCAAATTAGAATAGAAGGTGTTAATCATCAAGAACCACTTAAAGATTGCTCAAGATCGCTAGAAAACATACACGAATAGAAAAAGGAAAGATGCATCCTATGAAGTTGGCGACAAGGTATTTCTCAAGGTCTCACCCTAGAAAAAGATCATTCGTTTTGGGTTAAAAGGGAAACTTAGCCCAAGATTCATCGGACCTTATGAGATTTTGAAGCGCATAGGATCAGTGGCATATTGTTTAGCACTTCCACTAGAATTTTCCAAGATTCACAATATGTTCTATGTGTCGATGTTGTGAAGGTATCGCCTCAGATCCAGACCATGTTATACAATTAGAGGAATTAGAGGTGGAGTCTAACTTGTCATATGAAGAAGAGCCCGTCTATATCTTGGATAGAAATATCAAGACACTAAGGAATAAGAAAATTACCATAGTAAAAGTGTTGTAAAGGAACCACAAAGTTGAAGAGGCTACGTGTGAAAGAGAAAGCACAATGAGAAAGCAGTATCCTTATTTCTTCGTAGGTAATCAATTTTGGGGACGAATTTTTTTTAAGGTTAGAGGAGTTATCACACCCTCACTTGGTAAGTTGGTATTGCTTGAGGAGATTTCGTTGGTGGGATTGCCTAAGTCGTGAGACTTAGACAAGTTAACATTGGTGAACTTCCTAGTGAAGTATTTCACTGAGCTTCACCGAGTTTGTGGAATCACACTTCACGATTGACGAGTTCTTTGTTGTGGCGAGATCCTTATTAGGTGGACTCTTCTGCTAATAAGTCTGCCACATGTGTTTTTGCGTTGCTTCATATGCTAATGTAGTGGTTAGTGGGACACATTTAAGTCATCTAGCATCCTAATAGAGGTAAAGTGTCTATAAATAGGACACTTGGGAGCCTCGTAGGATGTGATTAATTAGTGGAAACGTGAGAGCATGATTACTAACTAGAGTTTAACCTTGAGTGGGATTTGAGTTAGAGATAGATATATATAGGATAACCTGGTAGTGGAGAGAATATTTCCATTTCAACTTCTCTTCTTGTCTTTGTTATCATCGAAGAAAATTAGATGTGTTCTTCATCATTAACGAAATAGCTCTTTGTTAAGCTTATAGAAGCTTCTGTCTTAAGTTGTCTGCTGGTAAATTATTAAATCCTTATTTAAGTTTACCAAATAGAAAGGAGTTTTTGTATGAGTTGTTCAGTAGGGATTTCATCTAAATACTAGATAGGAAGGAAACTTTCATCCGAAAATTATCTGCATGTTTATTGATTCATGTTATTTCATTAAGCTTTGGTTGTTTTAATATTTAAAGAAGTTATTTGACTGTTTTAGCCAAAGAAACGGGAGAATGTCCCAGTGCTAAAGGGAAGAACCCATTGAGTAGGAAAAGCTCTAAGTGAAGATTTCTGATGAGTTTCTTTGTACCTTGCGTTAGTTATTTGTATTATTTCATTTAACCCTACCTACTGTATATCCAGGTAAGTGGCTTTAACCTTTGGTTTTTTTACTTGCGTCAAAAGGAGACATGTTTAAAGAGTCTATGTATGTAAAGTTACAGTTAGTAAATCAGAGACAAAATTCTTGCATGTGTATGAGTATAAATGCTTATTCCTTGGTGCACAAGCTCTGTATCCAGAATGGTGTAAGGAGGTATCGGAGGGTTTATACGTGTGATGATGAAAAGAAGATACGAGATGTAATGTTTTGCCTCCTGTATGGCACTCTTATGCAAACCGTGACTGGTGAATACACGACTTTGTGAGGGAACACTTATGTGTTCGAAATACAAGGAGGAATAACAGAGGTATAGAGGTTATGATTGGTATATTGGCTCTAAGGAGCGATATGAAGATACAGGAAAAATGGTTCTTTGGAACTAGAACCAGAAGCTAGCACAAGGAAGGGAGTATGCAAATAAAAGGTTGAATATTGTCTAAAACAAAGTGTGAACGTTCTATGAAAGTGTAAAAAGTACAATAGACGGTCATGAAATGGGTAATCGTCAAAGGTGGCATACAAATAGAGCAGTTGTGCTTAGTGTCCGCAATATGTGGGTCTCCAATAGCAAATAGAGTCCGCTAGGGGGTTGTGTCTGTTTGCGGAAGTATCCTCCAGTGGATATTTCAGAATAGGAAAAATTATATTCGCCAGAAGTGGCGTACCATTTTGTTGGTCTAAGTCCTAGTCAACGAGATTATATTGTGGGATTATATTTCCTTAGGACTCACTAAGTTCTTAAGAACTTAGTTCTTTTCTTCTTATTCTTAAGCTTTTAGGTTGGACGTATCGTGCAGGGATTCAGCCATACTTGTGAGCCAAATCTTGTCTTAGTGTGAGACCACAAATCCGAGGCTTATGAATGAGTTTTTGAGGTTTATGCTATGTATGGATGCTAGTGTGAAAGTTTCATGAAGCAATTTTGTGAAATTGCGGTTGAATTGTCCAAAAGGACTAAATTGCAAAAGTTGCAAAATGTGAGATTCTAGAAGCTATTTGTGTGAAATAGCTTTAAAATATTAATTAGAGGTCCTTAAATAGCAATTTTCCCAATTTTTAATTTTTTGGACAAAATTGGGCATGGATGAGTTAAAATAGAAAGTTTATCAAAAAGGGCATTTTGGTCATTTAACAATTAAGTGATTAAAATAGGAGAAAAGATGACAAAATTCATTCATCTTCTTCTCCAAGGCTGCTGAAAATTTGAGAGTGATTGTTAGGGTTCTTCAAAAATTTCAAGCTTGCTAGTAAGTGCATCTAGCCTCGTTTTTGATATTCTTTGTATTTTTGAAGTCCTTGTTGCATGAGTAAGCTATTTTTAGCTATTTGATGAGCTATGATGGATGTTCAAAAATGTGGCCATGTATGACATGCATGCATTTTGATGTAGTAGAAACATCTTTTGCTAAATGAGTTTCCATAGAAAATGCATGTATGGACTAGTTTGTAAAAATCTTGAGTTTGGTCATACATGTGTGGTGTAATGAGAATTGATGATTGCTTTAGTTGAGTAAGTGATTCGGCTAAGCATGAAAGGCTAGGAAGTTGAATAAAAATCACTTTACGAGCCTTGGGGCAATAGTGTAATTATGAGAAAGATTTGGGGCAAAATAATAATTTTGCCAAAGTATGAGATGTGGGTCAATTTGGTCAATGTGTATATTGAATAAGCTGATTTATTCATTATAGATCAAGAAAGACAAAGCCCGGATCGAAACCGAGGCAATAGCAAAATGGTGGACTAAATTGCACGTTTCTATACTTTTGAGTATCGAGGTAAGTCTATGCATAAAAAATGCATTCATACTTACAATTTGTCAATACTAGCTAGTGTATAGCATGGTTGAGAATGATTGAGAACCTATGTGATTTAAGTGGAATGAATGTCAATAGATATGTGAATGTGTAGTGATAATGCTAAAAGATGGGCTAAGTGCGATACCATCCTAATACATATTGACGATGAGCTGGCTATGTGCGATGCTATCGTTAGGTATATTGTCTAGTGGGCTATGTTCGAAACCACTACGATTACCTTTATGGTACGCTAAGTGCGATACTACCTTATTAATTGATTGTGGTGGGCTAAGTACGAAACCACCGAGAGATTAGCTGTGTGGATTAGCTGTGTGGATGTATTATCGAGAAATAATGATGTGTTGTATATTGTGTAAATGTGATATTGAATGCAGGGGTGCATGTCAATGGTTATGAGTAAGTGACTTATGATGTGTTGGAAATGTGGTAAGGGATAGAAAGAGTAAGCATAGTTTTACATTATATGTTAGTATAATGCTAATTGTTGTTTAGCTTATACTATGTTTCTTAATGGTTTATGTGTAAACTTACTAAGCTCAAAGCTTACTCCCTTTCTTTTCCCTTGTCTTATAGAGAAAAAGTGTTGAATCGAGATACGAGGATCAATTGGAAGATCGCCCACACTATCAGCACACTCTGGTACATGAGACTCAATGTTTTGTATATGGCATGAATAGGGGCTAGACAAGTTAGTGAATTTTGTTGTATATGGCTATGATGTGTTGGCCTTTAGATGGATAATCTATTTTGTATAATGCCATAGTTGTTGGCACTTTATTATATGAAAAGATGTAGTTATCTATGTGAGATTGTAAGATTTTGAGTTGATTATGGATGTGTTGAATGAGTGCATGATTGTGTATGCTAGAAGGGTGAAAAGAACTTGGCAAATAGCTTTGTTCTTGTCCATATGGGTAGACACGGGCGTGTGTCAAGGCCATGTGTGACACACGGTCAGCCCATGGGCGTGTGACTTGGCCGTGTGTCCCCTGCATGTTAGTATTTTAAGTCAGAATAGACCACGGACTAGTCACACGGGCGTGTGCCTCAAACATGTGTGTTAATCAGTGTTGGCCACGGGCTAGCCACACGGGCGTGTGTCTAGACTCTAGGTCGTGTTAAGGTAGTCAGTGTGCACCACGGGTGGAGAGCACGGGCGTGTGCCCTAACCGTGGGGCATGTGACACCCCTAACCCATATCCGTCATCGGATTAGGGTTACAGGCATCACTAAACTAAATACCATGTCAAAGCACTCCATCCGAACTATCTCTTAATAAATTCATACCATTTCATACTATCACGAATAAACATGTAAATCTCATCTAAACTTAATACATCAACGTGCATATTACAATTCACATAGTCATTTAAAAGCGATGGCCGAATAGGTATATAGTACTTAAACATTTATTACATTTCTATTTTCAACCATACCTTCAAGCATATCATCATTATTAAACATATGATACACTTCTAGTCATGAATACTCCCCATTTCAATATCACATATGAAAATACCATTTACTTACCTACCTATCTCACAATGGAATATACCAGATCACATTCGGCAATGATCATTTCATATGCATAACATATAGTCATAGGCATATCTTAGCTAGACATTACATTCGTAAATTATCCATTCATTTCTCATGGCCGAACACTCATGTGAACATCCAAAGAATATTTAAAGTTTCCCAACTAAATAAATGTAATGGCCGAATGTTTAAAGTTAATTAGTTTACATTAAATCACCAATGAATCGATTTCACTCATAGCTTAATATGAGATAATTTCTAAACTAAACCTATAAGTCATTCAACAAATATTCATTTGCGTTGTATAAAACACATGCCATACATGATTTCACGAATATGCACCTATCAAAATGAACTTATAACATAGTTGAATATACACACACATAAGCAACATCTCAAGTATAGTTAAGTAACTCAAACTAGCAAGAAAGAAAGCCATATTCGCATGGCCCTTTATATAATATATACAAATTATATAAAAGGAGTAATTTAGCCTATACATGCCATAGACCTTAGGTTCAAATACAAAAAGATACCAAATTTGATGATAATGTGATTGACTTCAAGATGATCCCCGAGCTCGAGCTTCCACCTTAAAAATCTAAGGAACAAAAGCAACAACACCCATGTAAGCTATTATAGCCTAGTAAGTTTTAAACAATCTATCATATAATATCAATATTACTCAAATTAATATAATCCAAAAATGGTAAACATAAATTTATCATTACTCATTGTAAAATACATCGTAGATCACCTATTAACTCTCACATTTGGTTTCGAATACATATGTAATACACTTCTATCATCACTCATTTTCATCTACTAAAATTCAAGCCGTTAACACAAAGTCATAATATGCTATCTCACATAACCGAATCATCCAAATGAGCTAAGCAACATTTCATTACTCTAGTAAATATATCTCATACCAACTCAAGCATTAAAAATTATAATTAAAAACGAATATAACCTTCCATTCAAGTCACACTTTATATATATATATATATATATTTAAGATTTGAATAATAGAATTTCATAGAACCAACTTACCAATTTCAACCTTTTGATATTAAAGTTGATCGCACACTTAGTGCCCCTCCGCCGGTTTCGCACACTTAGTGCCTGGACATCTTATTCGCACACTTAGTGCATATCGACCGATTTCGCACACTTAGTGCTCGGTACTTTATGAATCGCACACTTAGGGCTTTACAACTGATATCGCACACACAGTGCTCGCTGTATAAGTTCACACATTAGTGCTCAGACAACCGATATCGCACACACATTGCTCGGTGTATAAGTTCGCACACATAGTGCTCAGACAACTGATATCACACACACAATGCTCAGTGTATAAGTTCGCACACATAGTGCCACCAATCCCATGTTTCCTCACAAAGAAGTACACATATGTTCTAATCTTTATTCATATATACACACATTATTAATTAGGGATTAACCATATATATCATTTATTCACATATATATACATCAGATTCGGCTCACACTTATATATATATATTTAACACATATTCATCATCTTCAAATAATCACCTTTTGTATCATCTTTGCCTAAACCATCTTGTATTGCATAAAAACATATTCAACAACTCATCTAAATCAAGTATTACATTCGGCTACTTCATGTTAAATTCATCTTCACATTCGGCATTATGACAATTAACTTGCTTAAAATCCTTTAACATATGCGCATAGTACAAAATAAAATTCAAATCAATCCAATTGTTTAAAACTTACCTCGGAAATTGACGAATTAAGCTTCCCGGCTATTCGTTTAACTTTGCTTTTCCCCGATCCAATCTCATTTCCTTTTGTTCTTGATCTAATTAAGTTCAAATTAAACTCATTTAAATACATTTCCATTCAATTTAATCCATAAATACTTAATTATGCAAATTACTATTTTACCCCCAACATTTACAATGTTTACAATTTAGTTCTTATAGCTCAAAATACAAAATATCAAGAATTTAACCACACCTATTAAGGGCCGAATATTCATAGCCCCTCTATCAACTCATTTCTTCCATTTATCTTGCTATTTAGTCCTTTCAAGAATTTTCTTTTTATAAATTCATCCTTATACTAAACTCCATCAAAAATTCTAAAGAAAATCTTATTAATCTAGCATGCTTATATCCTATTCTATCATTAACCACACAAACACCAAATTTCCATCCATGGCAACACTCAAATTATACAACCAAATCAAGAATTTGGGTATGGGCTAGCTAAATTACATGGCAACAACCTCAAAAATGTTAAAATTAACAAAAACTAAGTTCAATAACTCACCTTATTTGAACATGCAAATGCTGAATGGTTGAGAGCTTAAACTCCTCTCTTCTTCTTTTATTTTCGGTGATGAGGGAAGAAGATAATGATATTTTTCCTTTTGTTTTTCTTATTTTAATGTTATCGTCTTATTATAATATTATTTCATAACATATTATTTATTATACAATATAATTAAACACTCCCCGCTACATTTTTAAAGTCAATGTCGTCCACTATCTTTCCAAAAAGGTAAATTTGCAACCTAAATCCTCATGCAAAAGAAAACAATTTAATTCAATCACTCTATTTAATAATTGACTACTTTACTACTTATGCTATTTAATCCCTTATCTAAAATTAAGCATTCAAACAGACGAATTAACCTACCATATTTTAGGACATGCTCAAACACATAACATAGATATCAAATTAAATATAAAAAAAATTATCTAACCCGGATTCGTGGTCCCGAAACCACCATTCCGATTAGGGCTAAATTCGGGCTGTTACAGGGCATTGGCAGAATGCTTGAGTTTTCATGCACGGGTAGTGCCCATGGGCGTGTGTGGCATCCACGGGTGTGCCAAATCTTACACGGGCGTGTGAGCCCTGTATAGATGGAAAAGTTTTTAAAAATCGTAGAAGTTTCGATATGGTCTCGAGAGGCCCCGTAAGTCGAGATTGAGGTTGTTGTGATGGCCAAAGAGAGTGGTCATGTGGTGCCTAAGTAGCGATCTTGAGGATTTTAATACGGTAATGCCTCGTGCCCGGTTCTGGCGTTGAATACGAGTAAGGGGTGTTACAGAGGTATAGAGGTTATGATTGGTATAATGGCTTTAAGGAGCGATATGAAGATACAGGAAAAATGGTTCTTTGGAACTAGAACCAGAAGCTAGCACAAGGAAGGGAGTATGCAGATAAAAGGTTGAATATTGTGTAAAACAAAGTGTGAACGTTCCATGAAAGTGTAAAAAGTACAATAGACGATCATAAAATGGGTAATCGTCAAAGGTGGCATACAAATAGAGCAGTTGTGCTTAGTGTCCGCAATATGTGGGTCTCCAATAGCAGATAGTGTCTGCTAGGGGGTAGTGTCTGTTTGCGGAAGTATCCTCTAGTGGATACTTCAGAATAGGAAAAATTATATTCGCCAGAAGTGGCGTACCATTTTGTTGGTCTAAGTCCTAGTCAACGAGATTATATTGTGGGATTAAATTTCCTTAGGACTCACTAAGTTCTTAAGAACTTACTTAGTTCTTTTCTTCTTATTCTCAAGCTTTTAGGTTGGACGTATCGTGCAGGGATTTAGCCATATTTGTGAGCCAAATCTTGTCTTAGTGTAACATGTAATTTCTGGGGTATTAGGATGATTGTTAGTTACCGCTAGTTGGAATTTAATAGCATGTATTTTGACACGTTATTTTGAAATCCTGGATGTTTATTGTGTGGCCTTATTAGGCTTTAGGCCCAATGGTTTTATGTGACACCAGACTTTGGAAATGAATTTTTAAACCATTGCTTGAGTGATAACTTATTTTCATTTTTATTTGAACTTGTGAACATTTAATAGGTTTCCACCAAATGCAGTTTACTTATATCCCAACTATAAGTGGTGTAGTGTTATTTTAAATTGCTTTCAACTTATTATATGTTTTTTTGAACTTCGGAACATCGCTCCAGCAAGCGGGTTTCTATCGAGCTAAGTTGTTTGGGTTTTCTAATGGGTTCGCCAATTCAATGGTTTTAACTAGTGACGCTCCATACCCGAATCTAACGACTAGGTCGGGCGTGGTGTTATAAATTTACACTTCTAGGTACATGCCATATATAATGAGTTTCAAACAATCAGAAGTCTACTGAATCAGAAGACAGATGGTTCTCGTAGATCTGATCAACATGTTCCGAACGTCCAAAATCTATAGGGAAAGTAGTAACCACGGAGTAAGTATTACGAATACTTAGTAAGCTCATACGATATAAAAAATTAATTTACCTCAAATAACAAGTACATATGTAAAAACAAACATGTATAATCAAGTTTACCTAACACATCAATGCACAATTACAATAAGGTGAGTTATACTCATATCAATCTATCCAGAACTCATTAATAGGTATACATATAATCAAACTTGACCTTAGATAATTCACTATGATATCCTTGAGAATTTTTCACAACACATTTCATTTTCACCTTCCGTATTAATTGTATTACCCGATGAAACTCAATAAACAACTCAATTACATAGGTATTAATCAAATCAGAGGCTTATCTGAGCTAAACATATAATCGCGTCAGGTTACCCGTCAAGGCTAAACCTTTATATCGACACATCAAATAGCTCGACCAAAGCTATATATACATGTAAGGTTACCAGTCCAAGCTAAACCTTTAAAACGACAACAGATTACCAGTCCAGGCTAAATCTATGTGACACGTATCTTTGAGTCTGCAACAAATGCTGGAGCTCAGTATAATTAGAAACCAATCTATAACCATGTGTAAGATACGTTTATGATGTTTCATCAGTGCAATTTCCACTATACAAGTTCATAGTTATCCAATTTCAATTTAATCTCAATCCCACCTTTTTTGAACTAAATTGCAAACAAATCAAAGTTCACCAAAATTATATGTATTCAGATCATAACATACATATGGATCAAAATATTAATATACCATGTGAACTAAGTTGACAAAATAAGCAGACTAATTGCACCGTAAGGACTAATCAATAAATTTTCCTTTTCCTTGGTTATCCTTGACTTGAGTCAAATCCCGATTTATATAGTAATTAATTTTCAAACTATCAATTCCAAATATCATATAACATCATTTTATATGTATATGACAATAAATGTTCACTTTATAGAAATTCCCTAAATATTTGCATTTTATTCATTTTGGTCCTAAAACTGAAATTGTCATAACTTTCAAATTTAAGCTTCGATTTTGAAACTGATCTAAATTTTATCCTTCAGCCCTCTAATACCTATAAATATAGAAATTTCATGCCAAAATTGAATTTATTACATTTTAGTCCCTATGTTCAAAACTAATTATTCTCACTTTACAAACTAGTCCTTTTTCATATCTAAGCTCAAAACTTATCAATTTAATACCAAAAGCTTCAAGGTTCATCAATGGAACTTTTTTTAACTTTAACATTTTCACAAATTAATCCCTGGGTTAGCTAAATCAAGCTACAACGATATCAAAAACATAAACTTAACAAGAAACGACTAAATTGAGCTCACCAATTGAAGGACTGAAGCTTGGTGTTTAATGGTCAAATTTCCATGGCTTCCTTACATGCAAAATCAATGATGGATAAAGAAGAAGAAGAAGAGAAATGTCTCTTTCCATTCACTTTCCTTTCTTTTAATTTCTTAAATTATTTTTAAATTTTTAACATTTAAAACACCAAAATTGGGCATTAATCGTTCACTATAATAAGAAAGATGAGTATTTGCCATTTTAAACCTTAAAGAATTTCTAATTAAGCCTTTTAACTAATAAAAATCAATAGCGATTAACTTTTACAATTTTTACAATTTAGTCATTGTACTTTAATTAACTATCAATTCACTAAATTATCAAACCAAAAAATTAATATAAAACTGTACTAAACTCGTAAATATTAATAAATAATATTTATTGACTCGATCATCAAAATATGGGGTTCCGAAACCATCATTTTCGGCGCCACTAAAAATGAGTTGTTACACGGTTTCTACAAGTTTGACAGGTCAGTTGTAAAATAATTTGTACAATAGGGTACAGGAGTACTTTGAGGATCGAACTCACAAGAGTCGATAATTAAGTGAAATCTAGTTACAAACATGCAAATAAAGAGTCTAAACAACTATTCACTAGATACTACGACAAGCCATTCAAGAGTTTGATTATAACAATTAATTAACAAAAATTTGCAAAGGACTAAATTGTAAAGAAAAAAACTACACAACTATCAAATACAAGAAAATACAATAACAGGAAGCGGTTGGTTGATTTCCATGTGGTTGATTGACTTTCAAATTAGGGACCTAAATTCATATTATTCTTAAATTTGCTCCATTTTACCTCTCGGCCTTAACTTTACCAATTTAGATAAATTAGTCTGGTTTATCTCTCGACCTCACCGACTAGCCCGAGACTTATCAAATTTATAACACCCCTAACCCGTAACCGTCATCGGAATAGGGTTAAGAGGTATTACCAATCATTTCGGAACATTTAATTTCATTCCATATCAAAACATAGCAATTCACATTCATATAGTCCCTTAATTAGGTCAACGAGACCTTGATCATGCATTAGAAAGGGGTCGGGACTAAACCGAACACATACGAAATTTTTTGATAATTTAACATTTTTTTCAAAGCTACAGAGGTCACACGCCCGTGTGGGTAGGCCGTGTGCCTCACACGGCCTTGGACAAACCCGTGCGTCCAAGCCGTGGCAAAACAGGGCATACATACTGACTTGTCCACACAGCCTGAGACACGCCCGTGTGTCTCACCCGTGGTCGACACTGACTTGCACCACACGGCCAGTCACACGCCCGTGTGTCTAGCCCGTGTGCGAGCCTGACTTGCTTCAATTTGCAAACTTGAAAGACACGGTCGAGCCACACGCACGTGTGCTCAACCGTGTGGGCAATTATAGGCCATTTGCAAGGCCAAATTGCCACCCACACTTGATATTACCTATAAGCATCAAAACATATAGATTTATACCTCAAATGGCAACCAAAACATACCAATATATACACCAATTAATCATCATCCACACCAACTATTTACATACTCAATTTCAACTCAAATAAGTCCATCTAAAAATACCAATTTCACACCCCAAATCATATAAGTCAAACATCATGTAATTCATACCACAAGTTCACATTTAAACCACATTTTTCATCAACCAATTTAAGCATGAAACATACATATCCATTTTCACTAACTCATTCCATATTTATCATTCACATAACCCACACATATGAACCAACATCATTCAACTTCCAAGCCATATCACATGGCAAAGCTTGTACACTTCAAAACATACTATATCTACTAGCCTATACATGCCATATTCATTATATATACATCTTTCCAAAAATACCAAAATAGATAGCCGATAGTGTGATTTAGTCGCTGACGATCCCCAGATCTGAGCTAGCTTCAAAGACACTGAAAAATAGAGAAACACTTCGCATAGTATGCTTTTAAAGCTTAGTAAGTTCGTAATATAATACATTTAACTTCATAATTCAATTACAATACACAATATAAACCATCACTTAGATTAATTCAGAAGAATGCACAATCTCATCCATATCCAATACTCACATCAATATCCATTCATCTATTTCCAAATTCATCAACCACATAGGTTCCATACATGCCTTTGCCAACACTTAGTTAATGACAAATTTTGCTACTCAATGTTTGATACCACATTTCGATCAATCTTCATTATTCCTTTGATTCAATCGCACACTTAGTGCCCATTTCATAGCCGAAGCTTAAATATCATCACACACTTAGTGCCTTTACATTAAACCGAATTTATCTCGGTATCGCACACACAATGCCAATCAATAAAGCCGAGGCTTCCATTACTTTGCATACACAGTGCTAATCACCTCTGTCCCGATTCTAATTACGCACACTTAGTGCCACATTTCTCAATTCCACATATAGCATTTCTAATTCAATAATCACATATTCATTCATTTCATAGCACTTCGACATAAATGTAACAACTCGTATTATATCCGAACTTACCTCGGACGTCGAAGTAACAAAACGAGTCGATTAATCGAGCACTTTATCTTTGCCTCAATCTCGATCCAAATCCCTCTTTTCTTGATCTATACATATTCAAATTTAGCTCATTCAATCACCAAATCATTCAATTTAGTCCAAACACACATATTTAGGGCATTTTACAAAATAGCCCTCACATTTTCACATTTCGACACTTTAGTCCCTATTTCATAAAATCATCAAATTCACATAATTTCACTTTGCATATGCCTAGCCGAATTCTCCTTGTGCTCATACAAGCCCATATATTTCATTTATTTCACATTTTAGTCCTCCAATTTCTCATTTTCACAATTTATCCCAAATTACTCAATTTCATTAAAAATCCAAATACAAACTATGTTAACCCAACATTAACCTTTAATATTCCACCAACTAACAACACAAAGCTCACATATTCATCAATGGAACTTCTCAAAATCTTCATCAAATTCTAAAATTAAAGCATGGGTTTGATAATACACTAAGCAACGATCACAAAAACGTAGAAATTATCGAAAATTGAGCTCAAAACATACCTTGATTAGCCAAGCTTAGTGCCGAAATTGTAAAAGCTCCAAACCCTTTTTTATTCTTTCTATTTTCGGTGAAACAAGATGATAAAATGGCCACCAAATGTTTTTGTTTTATTTATTTAACATTAATAATCATTTTACCATTTTGCTCTTTTATTAATTCATTTAAAATTCCACTAACTATGTACATATATGTCCATCTCCACTGTCTATGGTCAAATTACAACATAAGGACCTTTCATTTAATAAGCCATGCCAATTAAGCACTTTAACAATCATTACACAACTTTTGCATTTTATGCGATTAAGTCCTTTTTTTGCAAATTAAGCACACAAACGTTAAAATTTTTACACAGTACTTTCACACATGCTCAATCACATATTTTAAACACCAAAAATAATTTTAAAATATTTTTCTGACCTCAGATTTTTGGTCTCGAAACCACTGTTCTGACTAGGGTCTAAACCGGGCTGTTACAACTCTCCCCCCTAGGGATTTTCATCCCCGAAAATCTTACCAGTGAATAAGTTTGGATATTACTCTCTCATAACATCTTCAAACTCCCACGTAGCCTCTTCAACTCTGTGTTTGTGCCACAAAACTTTCACTAAAGAAATTTTCTTGGTTTTCAACTATTTAATCTCTCGTGCCAAAATTCAGATCGGTTCTTCACTATACGATAAATCTGACTGAATCTCGACCTCAATAGGAGCAATCACATGAGATGGATCAGATCTGTATCGTCGAAGCATCGATACGTGAAACACATTATGAATCTTTTCTAACTCAGGTGGCAACAACAATTTTTAAGCAACCCGCCCAATTCGTTTAAATAATCTTATACGGCCCGATGAACTCGGACTCAACTTGCCTTTTCTGCCAAAACGAAGTATTTTCTTCCACGGAGACACTATCAAAAACACTTTATCACCGATCTCAAATTCAATATCTTTCCGTTTCAAATCTGCATAGGACTCTGACGATCTGAAGCCGCTTTCAAACTGTCACGAATCACTTTCACTTTCTTCCCGGTCTCTTTGATTAAATCAACCCCGTGAATCTTATTCTCGTTAAGCTCAGTCCAGTACAATAGAGTTCGGCATTTTCGACCGTAAAGAGCCTCATATGGTGCCATTTTGCTGCCAGATTGAAAACTATTATTGTATGCGAATTCAATCAATGGCAAATGATTTTCCCACGTACTTTCAAATTCAAAAATACAACATCTCAACATATCCTTAAAAATCTGAATGATCCGCTCAGATTGACCATCCTTTTGCGGATGAAATGCAGTACTAAAATCCAGCTTTGTGCCTAAAGCCTCTTGCAATTTCTTCCAAAATCGCGAGGTAAATCTCAGATCTTTATCAAATACAATAAATAGTGGCACCCCGTGCAATCTCACAATCTCAGAAATATACAATTCAGCTAATTTATCAAGTGAATAATCTGTTCTCACCAGCACAAAATGAGTTGATTTCGTCAATCTGTCAACTATCACCCAGATTGCATCTTTCTTTCTCGAAGATAAAGGTAGTCCCGACACAAAGTCCATCGTGATTCTCTCCTATTTCCACTCAGGAATCATAATCGGTTGTAACAAACCGGATGGAACCTGATGTTCAGCTTTAACTTGCTGACATATTAAACATTTCGAAAGAAACTCCGAGATATCTCGTTTCATACCATGCCACCAATAAAACTATTTCAGATCATTATACATTTTTGTACTTCCCGAATGAACAGTCAAACGACTATTGTGAGCTTCGTTCAAAATCAACTAAATCAACTCTGAATTCCTCAGAACACAAATCCGATCTCTGAATCTCAAACAATCATCATTATCCACTCGAAATTTCGAATCAAAATTCAAACCACATTGAGCTCGTTTTGTCATCATCTCATTATCACTTTTTTGGGCATCAAAAATCTGACGTATAAACATCAGCCTCACTTTCAAATCAGCCAAAACCGAACCATCATCACACAGATCTATTTGAGTACTCATTGCTTGCAAAGCAAATAAAGACTTTTGGCTCAAAGCGTCAGCAACAACATTAGCTTTTCCCGGATGATAATCAATTACTAATTCATAGTCCTTTAGTAATTCTAACCATCTCCATTGCCTCAAATTTAATTCTTTCGAGTCATCGATATTTCAAACTCTTGTGATCGTGATAAATGTGACATTTCTCACCAAATAGGTAATGACGCCAAATCTTCAATGCAAATACAATCACAATGCAATTCAAGATCGTATGCGTTGAGTAGTTCTTTTCATGCGCTTTAATCGCCTCAAAGCATAAGCTATAACTTTGCCCTCTTGCATCAAAGACATAGCCCAAACCATTCAACGATGCATCATCAGAAACTATAAATTCTTTACCCGATTCAGGTTGGACTAACACTGGTGCCTTTGTCAATAATGCTTTCAATTGTTCAAAACTCTGTCAACAATGCTTTCAACTGTTCAAAACTCTACTGGCACTTTTTTGACCACTCGAATTTAACATCTTTTTGTAACAATTTCGTCAACGGAGTCGCAATCATCGAAAAGCCTTTCACAAACCGCCTATAATATCCCGCTAGTCCAAGAAAACTACGGACTTCTGACACATTTCTCGGAGGCTTCCACTCTAAAATTGCTGAAATCTTGTTTGGATCAACTCGTATTCCCGAAGCTGATACAATATGTCCTAGAAAACCCACCTCATGCAACCAAAACTCACATTTGCTAAACTTTGCATACAACTACTTTTCATGCAGAGTCTATAACACGATTCTCAAATGCTCGGCATGTTACGTCTCATCACAAGAATAAATCAGAATGTCATCAATAAACACCACGATAAATCGATCCAAATACGGTCTGAATATCCGATTCATCAAATCCATAAACACTGCAGGAGCATTCGTTAGTCCAAAAGGCATAACTAAGAATTCATAATGTTCGTACCTCATTCTAAAAGCAGTTTTATTTATCTCGATTCTTTAACTCAGAGTGATAATAGCCCGATCTCAAATCTATCTTAGAAAACATCAGTAGCTCGTTTCAAATTGATCAAACAAATCATCGTTTAGCGGTAGAGGATATTTATTCTTTATCGCCACTTTGTTCAACTCGCTTTAATCAATACATATCCTCATAGTTCCATATTTCTTTTTCACAAACAACACAAGAGCACCCTGTATGAGAAACTTGGTCGTGCAAATCTTCTATCTCACAACTCTTGCAATCGAGACTTCAACTCTTTCAATTCTTCATGCCATTCTATACAGAGCTATTGAGATAGGAGTTGTTCCCTGCAGACTAATTCAATACCAAACTCAACTTCTCGACGGGAGGTAATCCCTGTAGTTCTTTAGGAAACACATCCGGAACTCGCAAACTACAGTACAGATTCAACTTTCTTTTCAAATACTTTTGTATCTATCACATACGCAAGATAGGCTTCGCAACCCTTTTTCACCAAATTCAAAGCTTTCATCGAAGATACAACAGCCGGTAACCCATTCAAATCACTGGATTCAATTCAAACTATTCCACCATTCTGACTTTTCAAATCAATACTCTTTCGTTTACAATTCACAATAGCATTATGCAAAGTGAGCCAATTCATACCCAAAATTATATCAAATTCATCGAATGGTAGCAGCATCAAATTAGCCAGAAAATAAATATCTCGAAACATCAACGGACAGTTCTTGCATACTTTATCAACTAGAATACACTTGCCTAAGGGGTTCGATACTCTAATTACAAATTCAGTAGACTCAACAGGCAGAGTCTTACTAGATACTAGATTCACACACACATATGAATGAGTAGATCCTGGATCTATCAATGCAATCACATCGGTATCAAATAGAGTAAAAGTACCAGTTATGACGTCTGGAGATGATGCTTCTTCACGAGCGCGAATAGCATAGGCTCGGGCAGATGCTCTTGCCTCAGATCTCACAGCTGTATCGGTAGTCCCTCTCTGACTTCCACTCACATTTCTGGTGTTTCTGGGTGGTCTACCCCTAGCCGTTACTCGGTCTCACACTCAGAACATTATCTTTCTCAACTAACTCTGGGCAATCTCGAATGAAGTGATCTCGTGATCCACATTTATAGCAAACTCTATTATTATACTTGCCCCAGCATTCTCTAACATGTCGTTTCCCACACTGTCTACACTCAGGCTTGTTGCTTTTGAAACTTCCAACACTTGATTCAATCAGAATTTGAGTTCTTGGACCAACACTTTGTCTCAAACAATCTCTACTTGAATGTCCAAATGAAACATTTGAACGATTGCTTGCATCTTTGAATCTCTTTGATGGAGGTTGATACGACTTGCTCATCGATCTTTTTCTTTCATCTCTAGCTTCGGATTCTGCTTTCTTCTTTTCTTTGCTCAGTTCTTCAGCTTTGTAGGCTCTTTCAAATAACACTACAAATTCATTCAAATCAATATTCCAACCAACAATTTAATGTCTTCATTCAGCCATTCAATGAAACGTTTACACATAGTAGCTTCGGTCGAAACACATTCTCGACAATGAAATAGCACATTTCAAGCATTCATCAGGAGTCGATGACATCTCATCAAACACTCGAATTGTATTCTCGAGCCAAAACTCAGCTCGTTCAGCATCATCATCAACCGTAGCTCTAAACTCTTCAGCCCCATACTTTCAAATTTTATCCATAGGAGGCTTACTCAATCGAATTGGATCTGTCACTTGTGGTACTATAGGTACTTGAAGGGGTGGAGGTTGTTGAGCAGCAGGATTCGTTCGAACGAACTCTGAAAACCACTCACTCATCATTTGGAAGAAGGCTTGCTTAGCCTCTCCCTCGTGGCTACTAGCAATTGGCCTAGACTCGGTCGGTGTTGTCCCTTGAGTGGGAGCAGGTGCATTGCTCTCAACATCATCAGCAACTGCTCGATCAAGATCCATTTACTATACGAAAACACAAATTTAACTTTCAGGATTCATCACACTATCGCAATTATATATATGGCATGTATAGCTAGACTCACACGCGCTACGTTAGTCCTAGAATCAACTAAACCGTAGCTCTGATACCAATAAAATGTAACACCTCTAACCCGTAACCGTCGTCAGAAAAGGGTTAAGAGGTATTACCAATAATTTCGAAACATTTAATTTCATTCCACATCAAAACATAGCAATTCACATTCATATAGTCCCTTAATTAGGTCAACGAGACCTTAATCATGCATTAGAAAGGGGTCGGGACTAAACTGAACACATACGAAAATTTCTGAAAATTTAACATTTTTTCAAAGCTACAGAGGTCACACGCCCGTGTGGGTAGGCCGTGTGCCTCACACGGCCTCAGACACACCCGTGCACCCAAGCCGTGGCAAAACAGGGCATACATACTGACTTCTCCACACGGCCTAAGACACGCCCGTGTGTCTCACCCGTGGTCGACACTGACTTGAACAACACAGCCAGTCACACGCCCGTGTGTCTAGCCCATATGCGAGCCTGACTTGCTTCAATTTGCAAACTCGACAGACACGATCGAGCCACACGCCCGTGTGCTCAACCGTGTGGGCAATTATAGGCCATTTGCAAGGCCAAATTTCCACCCACACTTGAGATTACCTATAAGCATCAAACCATATACATTTATACCTCAAATGGAAACCAAAACATACCAATATATACACCAATTAATCATCATCCACACCATCTATTTACATACTCAATTTCAACTCAAATAAGTCCATCTAAAAATACCAATTTCACACCCCAAATCATATAAGTCAAACATCATGTAATTCATACCACAAGTTCACATTTAAACCACATTTTTCATCAACCAATTTAAGCATGAAACATACATATCCATTTTCACTAACTTATTCCATATTTATCATTCACATAACCCACACATATAAACCAACATCATTCAACTTCCAAGCCATATCACATGGCAAAGCTTGTACACTTCAAAACATGCTATATCTACTAGCCTATACATGCCAAAATCATTATATATACATCTTTCCAAAAATATCAAAATAGATAGCTGATAGTGTGATTTAGTTGCTGACGATCCCCAGATCCGAGCTAGCTTTAAAGACACTGTAAAATAGAGAAACACTTCACACGGTAAGCTTTTAAAGCTTATTAAGTTCGTAATATAATACATTAAACTCAATAATTCAATTACAATACACAATATAAACCATCACTTAGATTAATTCACAAGAATGCACAATCTCATCCATATCGAATACTCACATCACTATCCATTCATCTATTTCCAAATTCATCAACCACATAGGTTCCATACATACCTTTGCCAACACTTAGTTAATGACAAATTTTGCTACTAAATGTTTGATACCACATTTCGATCAATCTTCATTATTCCTTCGATTCAATCGCACACTTAGTGCCCATTTCGTAGCCGAAGCTTAAATATCATCGCACACTTAGTGCCTTTACATTAAACCGAATTTATCTCGATATTGCACACACAGTGCCAGTCAATAAAGCCGAGGCTTCCATTACTTCGCACACACAATGCTAATCACCTCTGTCCTAATTCTAATTACGCACACTTAGTGCCACATTTCTCAATGCCACATATAGCATTTCTAATTCAATAATCACATATTCATTCATTTCATAGCACTTAGACATAAATTTAACAACTCGTATTATATTCGAACTTACCTCGGACGTCGAAGTAACAAAACGAGTCGATTAATCGAGCACTTTATCTTTGGCTCGATCTCGATCCAAATCCCTCTTTTCTTGATCTATACATATTCAAATTTAGCTCATTCAATCACCAAATCATTCAATTTAGTCCAAACACACATATTTAGGGCATTTTACAAAATAACCCTCGCATTTTCACATTTCAACACTTTAGTCCCTATTTCATAAAATCATCAAATTCACATAATTTCACTTTGCATATGCCTAGCCGAATTCTCCTTATGCTCATACAAGCCCATATATTTCATTTATTTCACATTTTAGTCCTCCAATTTCTCATTTTCACAATTTAGCCCAAATTACTCAATTTCATTAAAAATCCAAATACAAACTATGTTAACCCAACATTAAGCTTTCATATTCCACCAACTAACAACACAAAGCTCACATATTCATCAATGGCACTTCTCAAAATCTTCATCAAATTCTAAAATTAAAGCATGGGTTTGATAATACACTAAGCAACGATCACTAAAACGTAGAAATTATCAAAAATCGAGCTCAAAACATACCTTGATTAGCCAAGCTTAGTGCCGAAATTATAAAAGCTCCAAAACGTTGTTTATTCTTTCTATTTTCAGTGAAACAAGATGATAAAAAGGCCACCAAATGTTTTTGTTTTATTTATTTAACATTAATAATCATTTTACCATTTTCCCTTTTATTAATTCATTTAAAATTCCACTAACTATGTACATATATGTCCATCTCCACTATCTATGGTCAAATCACAACATAAGGACCTTTCATTTAATAAGCCATGCCAATTAAGCACTTAAATAATTAGCACACAGCTTTTGCATTTTATGCGATTAATTTTTTTTTATCAAATTAGGCACACAAACGTTAAAATTTTTACACAAAACTTTCACACATGCTCAATCACATATTGTAAACACCAAAAATAATTTTAAAATATTTTTCTGACCTCGAATTTGTGGTCTCAAAACCACTGTTCCGACTAGGGTCTAAACCGGGCTATTACAAAATTGGTGCCTGTAAACTGAAAAATATATAGGATTTTTCCTATGCAATTTATCACCTTTTTACTTAAATTGGTTGTTAAAACTAAGTAATTGTTTAATAAATTAATGAAATATGTGAAAATATGAAATTAGGACATAGAAATTATTAAAATGTGATTTTACGCTTTATTATATAGTTTTCATGCATAAAATGGCTTATTTTATATTTATTTGAGCATATTATATTTTTAAGACATAAAATGGGCCATGCATGATTAAATTAAATAATAAAATATAAAATTATATTTAATAATTCATTTTAAATATTTCAATAATAATTTGGGTTTTAATTAATTAATTATTTTATTCTTTGGTCCTTTTAATTATTGATTTATTTTAAATTATGTGAATTTGATGATTTTATGAAACAGGTCTGATAGCTTTGTTGGATTACAAAAACCGTCCAAATTGAAGACCAAGTCAACCCAATTTCGGCTGCACATGGCTGTCCACATAAACCACTTTTTGGTTTAATTACACAAGGTCCTTGTAATGTTGAAGAAATTAGAGATTTGCCTGAAGATTTACATTTGACCGGGTCCTTGTTATGGCATTTAAATTGCTTAAAAATCAAGCAAAATTCAACTCAAAATCCACTAATCATGGTCGGCCACTCATTGAAGAAGCTTGAAGAGACTAAAACCTCTCTATATTTAGCAAACTACTCTCCTCTCTTCACCTATAAATAAGACTTCATTTCACCATCATCCCTCATCCCTCATCCCTCATAATTTTCTCTTTTCTCTCAATTCTCTTTAGCATTTTCCATTCCTCATGCCTAGCATCATCTCTTCATATAGATTTTAGCAATTAAGCCTCTTAAAGAGCCCTTGGTCGACCACCTTAAAGAGCCATCAACAAAGGAGCAAATCGAAGGAGCGAAGGAGTCTCGTTGATCAGAGTCTTGGGTAACAACCACTTTGATTTGGGTTTAATCTTTCTTTTCTTTGATTTAATCTGAAAATGTTTGCTATGTGTTCTTTGTTCTTGTTACAACAATGTTAGCTTAATTTTATTTAAGCTAGGATGATTGCTTTGATTAAATAATATTTATTTGAATCATGCTTATAATGTTTGTGCCTCAATCGATCATGTTTTCAATTAAAATCAAGTCTGTATTTTGTTCATACGTGATTGAAATGCACCTGAATTAGCTGAGCGATCCTAACCAAACTACGGCTAGTGGACACATAATTGAAATGTGCATGCTCAATTTAGATCCTAACCCGATTAAATTGCAGGTTGCATAACAACTCTAACCAAGCTCTATTATCTGCATAGTTTTTAGATTTGTGTGATTAAACTGTTTCAAACCTAACACGTCCCTGTTACCTCACACGAATGCTAAGAATCCCTTAATAAATAATGATCAGTAAAATGCATATTTACTAAGTAAAGGATTCCGAAAGGACCTAATGTGGTTTCCAAACTCATGAAAGATCGAGTTGCCATGGAATGTTTTTCCGAATGTTATTAAGCATGTTGATAAAAAATTGAGGTTAGTTAAAGTAATTGTCTTAGTTTATTTATGATATAATTGTTGCAAATTGTGTTTAATTTTGTTAATGTAACATCCCAAAATTCGGCCTAGTAGAATTGGGCCCAATGGGCCTTGGGCGTAGTAACGTTTAAAATTCGGGAATTTATGTTTTGTGTTATATCATGTGATAGGCTAGTTTAAAATATTAATTGTGTATGTATAGGGGTTCTAAGAAGGCTCGGGGTTGAATTGGACCTTAGCAAAATTTTTGTGTTTTAGAACTTTAAGGAGAGAAGGTAAATGGCATCAAGGCTTAAGGAAATAAAATATTTTGTTAGCATAAATGAGCATATGGCAAGGAGGTTATGGCATCAAGTGGAGAGCATGGAGGGAAGGGGTTCAAATCCCATCTAGTGCAAATTTTGATTAATTTTTATGCTATTCATCCATAGTGTCAGCCATGGTGGTATTTAAGGCAAGGAAGACTTTTTAAATTATGGAAAGGTGGCTAAGGATTATGGTAAGGAGGAAGATAAGGGATAATGAAGGAAAGAATCAAAAGAAAAAGGCAAGAGAAGGAAACATGTTAGCCTATTATGTGGAGGATGTTTTGGAAAGCATTTTGGTCAACACTCATCTTTTGGTAAAGATGATACATGGTTTTGTTAGGGGGAAGAAGGGGAGCCGAATTTCTCTAGCTCTCCCTTGCATTTTCACATTTTTGGGATCACTTTTCCTTTTTGAGGCATTTTGGGGGTCTTCTTCAATTTTTCCTAACAAAAACCTCAACTTCACCATGTCTTTCTAACCCTTTTCTTCCTTAGCCGAATCTCTCCTATAGCTACCATTTCGGTTTGTGTTCTTTAATAGCTTGTTCTTTGATTGGATTTCTTTTCGGTATAGTCTCCATAGCCGAACCTAGAGTTGTTGTCTTGTTGCTAGTGCCAAACCTTGTTATCCCTTTCGACTCATCCCTGTTATTAAGGGCCGAATCAAGCCATCCTTTGCTGATACTTATCATTCTCTTAGCCTTGGTTTCGGAAGTTGATTGGTAAGTGGGTGATTAGGCCGAATATTGGTGGTAAGATGTTACTCTTTATTTCGATGTTTTGCGCCGCTCATGTGATTCTATTTTGTGGTGAAGATATCAACTTCCTACTCTTGTGGAAGGGCCGAATATTGGATGAAGGCTAACCCCTTTGGTACATCACTTATTTACTTTAGGAACTCGTTGCAATAGCCAAGGTGCAAGGCCGGATTTTTGAATCTAGTAGGGAAGGATCACGATTGTGGGGGCAACGAAGAGTGGTTCTTTAGGAAATCCAAATCAGGTGTGTAATCCTGTACCCTTTCGAATACATGTTTGAAATGGTGTGTAATCCTGTACCCTTCCGAATACATGTTTGAAATGGTGTGTAATCTTATACATCTTTGAATGTTTGCATGAAATGTTCTGTGGTTTGGTCGAAATATCGAAGAAAACCAGAAACCGGCATTCGTGACCACTCGGGCGTGCGTATGTTCGTAGTGGTAACCATAGTTTGCAATGAAACAGTTTTGGATTGAAGCAGTGACGTTATTTGGAAAAATCATGAAAAATAGGAGAAAGGGAATTAGAAAGTATATAAGATATAGAATTAAATCTTACTGTGTCTATTTTTAAATGAAAGAAATAGAGTAGGAAGAGAGATTTTATATTCTGTGATATTTTAATTTTAGTGAGACTGGTTCTGAATGACTTCGTGGTTCCCTGTTCTGTCTTGGAAAAATCGTTTAAAATAGTACAAAGTGAATTATGAGTTATAAATCATATGTATAGATTCCTTATTGAGCCTATTTTCAATAGAAACAAGTGGGCGCAACATATGAAAACCGTACAGTGAGATATTTGAATTTAGGTTAAGAGAGGGTAGAACCGTTGGTCAGTGAAACAAAGGAATATTTAATGAATAAAATGTACTAAATGGCTAAGCTAAAAATTCTGGAAAAATTGTAGTAAGAAGATATATGAGTCTAGTTTCAAGGAAAATTTACGGATCTAAATTTCGAGTTTCCTAACTCGAGTTATAGTCAGTTTAGTCAATATGACGCAGATGGACAATTTCAATTTTTATGCCCCTAAGTTCCGAATTATGAAAATGCCCCTATGAGCCGAATCACGGAAATGCCCCTAAAGGGCCGATTTGCTAGAATTCCTTAATGGTCCGTATTGCTTAAAGATCCTTAAAAGTGCCGAATTACGAAAATACCCTTATGGGCCGAATTACGAAAATGCCCCTATGGGCCGATTTGATAGATTGCCCTAATGGACCGAACTACAAAGTGTGATAATGGGCCGATTTATCATATCAAATCTCTGGATTAATGATTGTTGTTTATATTTGAAATTATTATGTTTTATAATATATGTTGCATTACATAATTTTCGCAAGGGATGGGAAAAATGTTGAAGAGAAGTGTAACCCGGTGGCTTTGCCACAAAAATGTTTGTTAATATGTTTCACTATGATTCCGGTGGCTTGGCCACAATCAAATTATAATATAAATGGCAACTTGCCTGCGATTGGTGTGTTTGGCGGGGTGGGTTGACTTGATCCCCACAGGTGTGATGGGATGGTACGGGTGGTGTGTAGTGGATGGATATCTAGGATGGGTTGGGTTGCATACATTCATACATTTGCTTCATTTTAAGATTGTTATGTAAAAGGGATTAGGCCCATGATATTGCTATATGGGTTCAGGCCCAGTGGATGACGGTAAGGGGATTTCACACTGAGTTCTTGTAACTCACTCCCCCTTTTTTTCTTAACCCTTGTAGGTAATGCTCAGTGATGTGGATTTGGGCCATGGATGACTCGGTGGAGGCCATACTTCAGTAATGGTGTTATTGAACTTTATATTTCTATTTTCGTTTACTATACTACTTTTACTATTTTGGGTTTTTATGTTGTAATAAGGCCTCTGGAATATTTTATTTTGCTTTATGTTTGACGTACTTATTATCTTGCTTGAATTGTTTTAAATGGGAATTTTTCTAAAAACTTAAATAAAGGTTTTCCAAAATAGAATAACAAATGGATTTTATAACAAACTTTTACAAATATTTTAACTCGGAAATTTTCTCTTAAATTATTAATGATATTTTTTTAAAAGTCACGGTTTATAAGATCTCTAGTTCAAATTATCAATTTATCAATCAACCATCGAGATTAGTAGTATTTTATCAAATGTTTCAAATCAAATTTGTTTTCTTGTTTATAATAAAATAATACCTATTTTAATACGAATAGAAAGGATTTAACATGTTTTTCTCATATGACATGTCAGATTCGGTCATAACGCATGGGCCAGGTTTGGGGTGTTACATTTTATGGTATCAAAGCTCGGTTGCAAAACTCGGCTGTGGTTTGGGTTCAAAAGCGTTTTCCAAAGGTGTTTGAATTTAAAATTATAAATGCATGTTTTAAAGGAAGTATGGTACCACGGGTATCCTGCACCAAGTCAAGTAAGTATATGTTATCATTTTATGATTATGATTATTGTGGTATGACTGTAGAAATACTCTAGAACTCTTAGCTATAGGAGCTGAAACTATAGAGATTGAGACTTTAGGATACGTTGTGCGAAAACAACTTTACTTCCTATACTCCATAAAACATTGTTTAATAAACACTGAAATAGCATACTGATTCATAAGACTTTTAATCAGATTAAATCGAATTAGCAAACATGAGCGGTAGAGGACGTGGATGCGGCCGTGGTAGAGGTCGAAATGTTTGGGTTAGATCCTCAACATCGGGGCTTATGCCTGAAAGGGAGACGCCGGTATCACCAGTGGCCGAGACGGAGTCTTATGACCGAGCCGAAGTTGATGAGCTAACTCAGCTAGTTAGGGAGGTTGTGGAGGAGGTTAGAGAAATTGGTCGAACACTTCGACTTGGGCGCGTGGACTGTAAGAAGAAATTAGATCGCGATTCTCTAGGGACGCAGTCTCGTTCTGTGAAGCATGTTAAGGCACGCCCAAACTTTCCGGCTTGCGAATATTGCAAAAATTGTCATCCGGGTGAATGTTGGAGAAAGTCTGGAGCATGCTTGAGATGTGGGTCTAAGGAGCATAAGGCTCTGGATTGTTCCATCACCATTAAGTCAGGTATGTCTTGGTTGGATGAGGTGTTTGAGTGTAGAAAATCTTATGAATGCGTGATAAATACCTGTTTGCTTTTGTGGTTGAATATTTGGTTAGGTGAAGAGATTTCTAGATTAGGTTAGAAGTGTATTAGTGTTTTGGGAATCGTGAGTGCGCAATGAGGCGTGGTAGAGTAGTCTGTGTTAAACCATTGTTTGATAGTCAGAAATTTCAAGGACGAAATTTCTTTAAGGGGGTAGATTTGTAACATCCCAGAATTGGGCGAATTGGGCCCAATGGGCCTTGGGCGTAGTAGCGTTTAAAATTCTGGAATTTATGTTTTGTGTTATATCATGTGATAGGCTAGTTTAAAATATTAATTGTGTATGTATAGGGGTTCTAAGAAGGCTCGGGGTTGAATTGGACCTTAGCAAAATTTTTGTGTTTTAGCACTTTAAGGAGAGAAGGTAAATGGCATCAAGGCTTAAGGAAATAAAATATTTTGTTAGCATAAATGAGCATATGGCAAGGAGGTTATGGCATCAAGTGGAGAGCATGGAGGGAAGGGGTTCAAATCCCATCTAGTGCAAATTTTGATTAATTTTTATGCTATTCATCCATAGTGTCGGCCATGGTGGTATTTAAGGCAAGGAAGACTTTTTAAATTATGGAAAGGTGGCTAAGGATTATGGTAAGGAGGAAGATAAGGGATAATGAAGGAAAGAATCAAAAGAAAAAGGCAAGAGAAGGAAACATGTTGGCCTATTATGTGGAGGATGTTTTGGAAAGCATTTTGGTCAACACTCATCTTTTGGTAAAGATGATACATGGTTTTGTTAGGGGGAAGAGGGGGAGCCGAATTTCTCTAGCTCTCCCTTGCATTTTCACAATTTTGGGATCACTTTTCCTTTTGAGGCATTTTGGGGTCTTCTTCAATTTTTCCTAACAAAAACCTCAACTTCACCATGTCTTTCTAACCCTTTTCTTCCTTAGTCGAATCTCTCCTATAGCTACCATTTCGGTTTGTGTTCTTTAATAGCTTGTTCTTTGATTGGATTTCTTTTCGGTATAGTCTCCATAGCCGAACCTAGAGTTGTTGTCTTGTTGCTAGTGCCAAACCTTGTTATCCCTTTCGACTCATCCTCATTATTAAGGGCCAATCAAGCCATCCTTTGCTGCTACTTATCATTCTCTTAGCCTTGGTTTCGGAAGTTGATTGGTAAGTGGGTGATTAGGCCGAATATTGGTGGTAAGATGTTACTCTTTATTTCGATGTTTTGCGCCGCTCATGTGATTCTATTTTGTGGTGAAGATATCAACTTCCTACTCTTGTGGAAGGGCCGAATATTGGATGAAGGCTAACCCCTTTGGTACATCACTTATTTACTTTAGGAACTCGTTGCAATAGTCAAGGTGCAAGGCCGGATTTTTGAATCTAGTAGGGAAGGATCACGATTGTGGGGGCAACGAAGAGTGGTTCTTTAGGAAATCCAAATCAGGTGTGTAATCCTGTACCCTTCCGAATACATGTTTGAAATGTTGTGTAATCCTGTACCCTCCCGAATACATGTTTGAAATGGTGTGTAATCTCATACCTATCTGAATGTTTGCATGAAATGTTCTGTGATTCGGTCGAAATATCAAAGAAAACCGGAAACCGGCATCCGTGCGGGCGTGCGTATGTTCGTAGTGGTAACCATAGTTTGCAATGAAACAGTTTTGGATTGAAGCAGTGACGTGATTTTGAAAAATCACGAAAAATAGGAGAAAGGGAATTAGAAAGTGAATAAGATATAGAATTAAAGCTTACTGTGTCTATTTTTAAATGAAATAAACAGATTAGGAAGAGGGATTTTATATTCTGTGATATTTTAATTTTAGTGAGGCTGGTTCTGAATGACTTCGTGGTTCCCTGTTCTGTCTTGGAAAAATCGTTTAAAATTGTACAAAGTGAATTATGAGTTATAAGTTATATGTATAGATTCATTATTTATTTTATTTTCAATAGAAACAAGTGGGAGCAACATATGAAAACCGTACAGTGAGATATTTGAATTTAGGGTAAGAGAGGTCAGAACCGTTGGTCAGTGAAAAAAGGGAATCTTTAATGAATAAACTGTAATAAATGGATAACCTAAAAATTCTGGAAAAATTGTAGTAAGAAGATATATGAGTCTAGTTTCAAGGAAAATTTACGGATCTAAATTTCGAGTTCCCTAACTCGAGTTATAGTCAGTTTAGTCAATATGACGCAGATGGACAGTTTCAATTTTTATGCCCTTAAGTTTCGAATTATGAAAATGCCCCTATGAGCCGAATCACGGAAATGCCCCTAAAGGGCCGATTTGCTAGAATGCCTTAATGGGCCATATTGCTTAAAGATCCTTAAAAGTGCCGAATTACGAAAATACCCTTATGGGCCGAATTACGAAAATGCCCCTATGGGCCGATTTGATAGATTGCCCTAATGGGCCGAACTACAAAGTGTGATAATGGGCCGATTTATCGTATCAAATCTCTGGATTAATGATTGTTGTTTATATTTGAAATTATTATGTTTTATAATATATGTTGCATTACATAATTTTCGCAAGGGATGGGAAAAATGTTGAAGAGAAGTGTAACCCGGTGGCTTTACCACAAAAATGTTTGTTAATATGTTTCACTATGATTCCAGTGGCTTGGCCACAGTCAAATTATAATATAAATGGCAACTTGCCTGCGATTGGTGTGTTTGGCGGGGTGGGTTGACTTGATCCCCACAGGTGTGATGGGATGGTACGGGTGGTGTGTAGCGGATGGATATCTAGGATGGGTTGGGTTGCATACATTCATACATTTGCTTCATTTTAAGATTGTTATGTAAAAGGGCTTAGGCCCATGATATTGCTATATGGGTTCAGGCCCAGTGGATGAAGGTAAGGGGATTTCACACTGAGTTCTTGTAACTCACTCCCCCTTTTTTTCTTAACCCTTGTAGGTAATGCTCAATGATGTGGATTTGGGCCATGGATGACTCGATGGAGGCCATACTTCAGTAATGGTGTTATTGAACTTTAGATTTCTATTTCCGTTTACTTTACTACTTTTACTATTTTGGGTTTTTATGTTGTAATAAGGCCTCTGGAATATTTTATTTTGCTTTATGTTTGACGTACTTATTATCTTGCTTGAATTGTTTTAAATGGGAATTTTTCTAAAAACTTAAATAAAGGTTTTCCAAAATAGAACAACAAATGGATTTTATAACAAACTTTTACAAATATTTTAACTCGGAAATTTTCTCTCAAATTATCAATGATATTTTTTTAAAAGTCATGGTTTATAAGATCTCTAGTTCAAATTATCGATTTATCAATCAACCATCGAGATTAGTAGTATTTTATCAAATGTTTCAAATCAAATTTTTTTTCTTGTTTATAATAAAATAATACCTATTTTAATACGAATAGAAAGGATTTAATACGTTTTTCTCATGTGACATGTCAGATCCGGTCATAACGCATGGGCCGGGTTTGGGGTGTTACAGTTAAAATCTGTTTCATTCATATATTTTGCATATTTAGAACCATTTGATTGGGGATCATTGCATTTAGTATAACATATTTAATTTTAATCATCACTTCTCAATCATATTGTGTTTTTATTTACCAAGTTGTTAATATAATTTTACAATTAAGTGATTTAGCACAAATACAATCCCTGTGGAGACGATAACTCGATACTTACTTATTACTTGATAACGACTGTGTACACTTGCACAAACCTACGCGTTATAGTTCCCAATAAGATAATCTCTCAATCTCACTTATCTTGATTTTCCCTTAGTGTAACACCCTATACCCGGTCCGGTCGTCGGACCCGAGCTACAGGATGCTACTATAGTAAACTGAAAATTCACATGCAATTTAATCAATAACATTCAATAATTTAATATATACAAGTTAAACATGCAGTAGAAATAAAACTGAGTCTCAATTGAGCTTAGGAAAGCCCTTAAACCAGCTCGAAACCAAATCATGACCATTTTGAAACATTTAAAAAAAGATAGGTAAAAAGGTAAAATAGGGGTCACACGATCATGTGACAGGGTTGAGGCTGTATGGTGCCATCACACAATCGTGTCCCCAAACTGTGCAACAATTGCATGTCGTGTAATCGAGTGTCACATGGCCATGTAACTAACTTTGGTCGTGTGAACTAAAAACCAACCTAAATGTGTTGAACACACGGTCATTTCATCTAATCCTGTGTGACACACGGTCATGTGATAGCCCATGTGCAGCAAAAATGACCTATTTAAGCAAGTTTTTATACCATACCTTTAAGTGACCTATAATGTCATTTTATGCTACTCTTACCAACACCAAAACATACATATTTCAAAGTCAAAACACCAATTCTCCTAACCATTTAAACATACAACCAATATGCCCTCATTGGCACCAATAATTCAATATGCTCAATTCAAACACAATACATATCAAAACCTTAAACCATTTAATGACATATCTCAATTCACATGCTTAATACCTTTCAATTCTTTACCATTATCATAAACTTCCTAATTTTCAAATTGGTACCAACCAGATAACACAACCAAGTTGCATATAAGCTTGAATACAAAACTAATATGCCAAAACATGATCACAGTCTTGCAAAGATTAACCTTCCTATATACATACCAAAAATAACCAAGTTGAAACATCAAGGTATACCGTGTCGAGAGACGGTAGGTGTGTGCTTCTAGTTGATCTGATCAACACGTTTTGGACGTCCAAACCTACAGAAAAATAGTAACACGGGTAAGTATTTAAAATACTTAGTAAGCTCATACAATATAAACGATTACATACCTCAATTACTTATCGCACATTCAATTCATTATACAATATAAGTGTCCTTATCAAAACACAATGAAACAACATCAAATACATAAGGTTTTGAGCTCAAACCATACATATAACCTCAACTATTTATACTTCCATTATAATCCGATTTGCACCAAATATCCATATCACGAACGATCATTTTGCTAACATCAAATTCATATCATCATATTTCCATTTTACTATTCAACCCGATAAAACATCGTAAAAGAACTCAGTATACAGGTGAAAATATCAGTAGTGCCTGGTTACCCTTTCGGGTTAACCTACACAACAGAGAGCCTAACCAAGGCTTAATATACTTGTATTCTCGAGTCCGCAACATATGTTGGATCTTGAAACCTATTCCTATATTCTTGAGTCTGCAACATATGCTAGAGCTCGAAACCTGGGGCAATAACCTATAACCTCGTATACAAGACTTTTACTAAGTTCATCGGGATTTAATCTCAATTTATTTATATTTCGTATCAATCCATTTTATTTATATTAAAACCTCAATTTATAATTCAAAACAAAACATTAATTCATAATGTAATACAATACAACAACAATATAAGTTCGGTTATACCGTATGAACTTACCTGAAAAAAATAGCGATTTAGATAACAGGGACTATTCAGCAGTTTTCCCTTTTTCGCCTAAATCTTCCGGTTGTTGTAATTCTTGATCTATGATATATATTTATTTCAATATAATTATCCAAATATCATATAATAACCTATTACACATATATGTAAGCTCAATATCATCTTTCAATTACTTCCTCAAGTTTTATATTTTATTCAATTTAGTCCCTAAAATCAAACTTATCATAACTTCCAAATTTGGACTCTAAATTTTAAACCAACTTCAAATACATCCAATTATGGCATCTTATTATAAAAAATTCCAGAAATTACTTTCCAATTTCAAGATATTAACAATTTAGTATTTATGTTCAAAACCAATAAAAATCACTTTATAAAATAGTCTTATTTTCCATCAAAGCTTCAAACTTTACTATAAACATTCAAAAACTTCAATTAAAATCAATGGCAACTTTAGAAATCTTTAACAATTTAGATAATGGAGATACGGGTTAGCTAGACCTAGTTGCAACGAGCTCAAAAATGTAAAAATTACAAGAAAAAAAACTTAAAAACTTACCAATTCGGAAAGCTGAATATGTTAAACTTAGAACCCTATTATTTCTTTCTTTTTTCGATGAAGAAGACGATTGGAGGGAAGAAGATAACTTTGTGTCTTTTTAATTTTACTTTTATACTTAAATGAACTTAACTAATTAACATTAACCTAATTAACCTTTAATTAACCATTATTTAATCAAACACAAACTTAATTAGCAAAGTGGATGGCTTACAACTAGCCTCCACCGCCATTTGACAGTTAGATATTGGTCAAATTGCTCAATTGATCCTTCAATTAATTAATCAAGCTTTATTTCAATTAAACCTTAATTAATTATGGCTTAATAATAATTAACCCAAAATTTAATGGGATTTATGACACCCACCACCGCTTGGACTTTTGACAATGGTCTAATCACCATTTTGATCCCTTAGTTATTTAAAATCTATTGCGATTAAATTTTATCACATTTACACTTTAGTCCTTTTTTCCTTAATTAACTATCGAATCACCAAAATCACTAAACAAAACTTCAATCCACTTGTATAATATCTCCCTAAATATTCAATAATAATATTTATGAGCTCAGTTTATGAAAACGAGGTCTCGATACCTTATTTTCAAAAACCATTAACTTTCGGTACGTACCACTCGTACCTTGACTAACTGACCTGTAACACCCCTTAACCGTATCCGGCGCCGGAACAGGATACAAGGCGTTACTGTACTTAACTTTACTTGAACTTGTATTACCGGGCTATAAAATTTCTTTCCATCTTAAAACTTTTCCTTCTTACTAATAACATACATTTCATAGGCCTAAGAGGCCTTAAACATACTTCCGGAAGGTTTCGGGATTCAACCGGAAACTTTCGCGCTCCTTGAAAAATTTTGCCTAAGTAGGGGCCACACGCTCGTGTTGTCCAAGGGACACGCCCGTGTGCCCCTAAGGCATGCCCGTGTTCAACACCCGTGGTTGACACTGACTTGTTTCACTAGGCTGAACACACGCCTGTGTCTATAACCCGTGTCCTTCACACGGCCTAGACACGCCCGTGTCTCTTACCCGTGGAGCTCTCTGACTATGACGTCATCAAACCCTTAATGACACACGGCTAAGGCACACGCCCGTGTGCTGACCCGTGTGACAAACCATATTCTCGTCATTAAGTGCAGGGGACACACGGTCTATCAACACACCCATATGGGTTGACCGTGTGTCACACACGGCCTAGACACACGCTCGTGTGTCTACCCGTGTGGACACTTAGAGGCTATGTTCCAAGCCAATTGCCACCCTGAAACAAAAACTCAATCATACCAACTCAAACACTACATATCATAGTCTTTACGCATAATGAATAACTCTTAAAACCTCACTTGTAGAATACATAAAAACTCATCGTTATTAATATACGTAATACTTAGCAATATTGGCCAATCTCTTTGGCCATATACAAAAAGAGTTGTCACTTTAATAACCAACACTTTGGCTCCCATTATACCATAGCTCAAAATAACATAATTCATATACATGCCATACCTAAAATAAACAATTTGGCTATACCCCAAAATAATGATTGATAGTGTGATCCAAGCTCCGACGTCCTTGATCCCCGAATTAACTTGGCGAAACTACAAGGAAAAAAGAAATGAAAGAAGTAAGCATATAGCTTAGTAAGTTGCATGAAAATTTATATAGTAACATATTTGTTCATAATAAACCCATCCATCATGAAACAAGAATAACATAAACTTTAAGCACTTGAGCTTACTTACTCGTACTTACTCTTACTCACCACTGGATACATAAAAATGTCATACTTGTATTTAAATCATAGTACCTGTATCACTTTTTCACATGAATTAGCACTTTTGCTAAAGAAAACATAAACTCAGATCTTTATTTTTATCTTAACTCAATAATACTCTTTATCAACCTTGAATAACATAACTTATTACTGTCTTTACTTGCTTATCTTTATTGTTACCTCTTTCACACTTGGCTCTTTTGCCCGGTGAATTACCCGGAATAATTGAGGTTTCTCAATCTCATCAACATGTATTTCGATGCCAATGCCATGTCCCAGACATGGTCTTACATGGGATCGCCTCATGATGCCAATGCCATATCCCAGATATGGTCTTACATGGGATTCCTTAACTTGGTGTCGATGCCATGTCCCAGACATGGTCTTACACGAGACCTTCCTTATATGTTTCCTTTGGAAACTTACCATTGCCATGTCTTGACATGGTCTTATGTGGTATCCTTGCCTTATGAAACTCATCAATGCCATGTCTTGACATGGACTTACATGACATCTTTGCCTTATGAATTCACCAATGCCGAGCCTTGGCTTGGACTTACATGGGACCTTTGCCTTATGATAACTTTTCAATGCCATGGACTTACATGATATCCTTGCCTTATGCCGATGCCATGTCTTGACATGGTCTTACACGGACTTTCCTTGTCTTATGTTGTGATATTAGTATCCTCATCATTCCGAGTCTTCAACCGGGACTTTCTCATACATGTTCATCTTCATTTTCTCATCAAGATATCATTTACTTACCTTCATGTAAATAGAGTACATAATACAGCATAATAAATGATTTAATAAAACATATGTGAAACTTTAAATTCATGCAAACTTACCTCGGTGTTCAAAATGTACGTAGATATGCAATTTAGTCCTTGACTTTGTTCTTGCCTCGATTTCGGTCCGGGCTTTGTATTTCTTTATCTATAATAAAAATTCAACTTGTTTAATACTCACATTGACTAAATTGACTCATAACTCATACGTTGGAAAAATTACTATTTTGCCCCTAAACTTTTCAAAATTACACTTTTTCCCCTAAGCTCGTAAAATGATTTTTCTTCAACTTTCTTACATTTCGAGCCTAGCCGAATCATATTCTCAACTATAACAACATTCAACTTCCACTATTTCACTCATGTATGACCATTTTCATAACTTTTGCAATTTGGTCCTTACATGTATTTTTCATGAAAATCACTTAGAAAAATATGTTTGTTCTACATCAAACTTTCATAATCTTCCATAAAACACCAAAATACATGCATGCCATACATGGGTAAATTTTTGAACATGAACCCTAGCTCAAAATATTGCTAAATATAGCTAAACTGAGCTACAAGGATTTCAAAAATACGAAGAACATTAAAAACGGGGCTAGAATGCACTTACTTTGAGCTTGAAAATGAAAAAACCCTAGCTATGGAGTCCTTGCAAAATTCATCACTTAGAGGAAGAATATGGACAAGATTTTGACTTATTTTTCCCTTTTTAATTCATTAATTAACCAAATGACCAAAATGCCCTTAATGTTCTTTCTTGATATTTTTCCTTCCCATGTCCATTTTTGTCCATCTTATTATATAATGGTCTAATTGTTAAATAAGGACTTCTAATAATTTTTATGATGCTATTTCATACTTAAAACTTCTAGAAACCCATATTTTCTAATCTTTGCAATTTAGTCCTAATGGACAATTTAATCACTAATTAATAAAATTTCTTCATGAAGTTTTCACACAATTATGCAAATACCTCATAAGCCTTGAAAAATCATTTAAACACATATTTCTACTTCGGATTTGTGGTCTCGCACCACTATTCTGACTAGGCCCTAAATTAGGCTGTTACAATTCTCCCCCCCTTAGGGTTTTCGTCCTCAAAAATCTTACCGGTAAAAAGGTTCTGGTATTGACTCCTCATAGCCTCTTCGGGCTCCCATGTAGCCTCTTCTACCCCATGTCTCTGCCATAAAACTTTCACAAGTGCTATGCTTTTATTCCTCAATTGCTTGACTTCCCGAGCTAAAATTTTTACTGGTTCCTCACCATAAGTCATATCAGGTTGTATCTCAACCTCGGTCGGTATTATGACATGCGAGGGGTCTGATCGGTAGCGTCGAAACATGGACACATGCAATACATCGTGAATATTTTCTAACTCCGGTGGCAAAGCCAATCGATAGGCAATCGGCCCTATTCTTTCGGTGATCTCATATGGTCCGATAAAACAAGGACTCAATTTTCCCTTTCTACCAAATCTAAGAACCTTTCTCCATGGTGACACTTTCAAAAATACTTTATCCCCAACTTGATACTCAATTTCTCTCCTCTTCAAATCCGAATAAGATTTTTGTCGATCAGAAGCAGCTTTTAAACAGTCTCGAATCACCTTTACCTTCTCTTCAGTTTCTTTCACCAAATCAACCCCGTGGATCTGGTTTTCCTTAAGTTCAGTCCAATATAGAGGCGTTCGGCATTTACGCCCATACAAAGCCTCATAAGGTGCCATCCTTAAGCTTGACTGAAAACTATTATTGTAGGCAAATTCTACCAATGGCAAGTATTTTTCCCAACTGCCCTGGAACTCAAGAACACAACATCTGAGCATGTCTTCAAGCACTTGTATCAACCTCTCCAACTGTCCATCAGTTTGAGGGTGAAAAGCTGTACTAAAATTCAACTTTGTGCCCAAAGCCTCTTGCAACTTCTTCCAAAATTTGGATGTGAATCTCGGATCTCTATCCGATATAATCGATAAAGGCACTCCATAAAGCCTTACTATCTCTTAAATGTACAAGTTCGCCAATTTATCAAGTGAGTAGTCAACACGTACTGGTATAAAATGGGCTGACTTTGTAAGTCTATCGACTACAACCCATATTGCATCTTTCTTGCTCGGTGTCAACGGCAAGCCCGTTACAAAATCCATGGTAACTTGATCCCACTTCCAGACGGGTACCATGATAGGTTGAAGTAAACCCGAAGGTATTTGGTGTTCGGCTTTTACTTGCTGACAAATCAAGCATTTCAAAACATACTCAGAGATATCTTTCTTTATACTCGGCCACCAATACCATTTCTTTAAATCATTATACATCTTGGTACTACCCGGATGTACAGATAAACATCCGCTATGTGTCTCGTGCAAAACTTTACGAATGAGCTCATCATCCCTCGGTATACATATTCTATCTATGAACATTAAACACCCATCTGAATTGATTCGAAAGTCAGATTCAACACCCGAATCGCACTGAGCTCTTTTGGCTTGTAATTCACTGTCATCTTTCTGAGCCTCATAGATTTCTTGAAGGAACATCGGTCTAGCCCTCAACTCAGCTAGAATAGTACCATCATTGGCTAAAGTCATCTGCGTATTCAAGGCCCTCAATGCAAATAGGGACTTTCTACTCAAAGCATCGGTGACTACGTTCGCCTTTCCTGAATGGTAATCGATGACCAACTCATAATCCTTAATCAACTCTAGCCACCTTCGCTGCCTTAAGTTTAGTTCCTTCTGAGTCATCAAGTACTTTAGACTTTTGTGATCGGTGAAAATCCGACATCTCTCACCATACAAATGGTGTCTCCAAATCTTTAATGCAAAAACAATGGCAGCCAACTCTAAATCATGCGTCGGGTAATTCTTCTCATGTGGCTTTAACTGTCTGGAGGCATATGCTATCACCTTGCCTTCTTACATAAGTACACAGCCCAATCCATTTAAGGATGCATCACCGTAGATAACAAACTCTTTCCCCGACTCAGGTTGTACTAGAACTGGAGCTTCTGTCAACATTGCCTTAAGCTTCTCGAAACTTTGCTGACACTTCTCTGACCATTCGAACCTTACATTCTTCTGCAATAGTTTTGTCATTGGAGTCGCTATCATTGAAAATCTTTTGACAAACCACCTATAGTAGCCAGCTAAGCCCAGAAAACTTCTAACTTCAGTTACATTTTTCGGCGGTTTCCAATCAACTATGGCTGAGATCTTACTTGGATCAACTCAGACTCCATCTCCCGAAACAATATGCCCCAGGAATCCAACTTCCTTAAGCCAAAACTCACTTTTACTAAACTTGGCGTATAACTGATTATCTCGTAAAATCTATAAAACTGTCCTTAAGTGTTCGGTATGTTCAGGCTCATCTCGGGAATATATCAATATATCATCAATAAAAACAACCACAAACTTATCTAGGTATGGCCAAAAGATGCGGTTCATTAGATCCATAAACACCGCAGGGGCATTAGTTAAACCAAAAGGCATGACTAAAAATTCATAGTGCCCATACCTTGTCCGAAATGCAGTCTTTGGCACATCTGAGTCTTTTACTCTCAGCTGATAGTATCCCGACCTTAAGTCTATTTTAGAGGACACAGTGGCTCCCTTCAATTGATCAAACAAATCGTCGATCCTCAGCAATGGGTACTTGTTCTTCACAGTTACCTTATTAAGCTGCCTATAATCTATTCACAGTCTCATAAAGCCATCTTTCTTTTTCACAAATAATACCGGAGCACCCCATGGAGAACAACTCGGTCTAGCAAAACCTTTGTCCGTTAAATCTTGCAACTGTGCCTTCAATTCTTTCAACTCTATTGGAGCCATTCTTTATGGAGCAATCGATATCGGTACAGTACCGGGAGCTAACTCAATGCCAAATTCAACTTCTCTAACTGGAGGCAATCCTGGCAATTCCTCGGGAAATACATCTGGGTACTCACATACTATCGGCACTTACTCAACCTTTAACTCGGTTTCTTTGGCATTCATCAGAAAGGCAAGATATGCCTCATACCCTTTTCTTACATACCTCTGAGCCGTCATGTGAGAGATCACTACCGGTGACCTGTCTTGTTCATCTGATTCAACATGAAGGGTATCCCCATTTTTACATCTCAACTCAATATATTTCTTTCCACAATTTACTATCACATTGTGAATGGTTAACCAGTCCATACCAAGGATAATGTCGAATTTATCAAATGGTAATAACATGAGGTTGGCCTTAAAGTAATGACCTCTAATCATCAATGGACAGTCTTTGCATACTTTATCAACTAATACACTTCTGCCTAGTGGATTAGACACCTTTATCATAAATTTTGTGGACTATATGGGCATACTCATACTAGATACTAATTTCATGCAAATGTACGAGTTAGTAGATCTGGGATCTATTAAAGCAACTGCATTAGTTTCATGAAGAGAAAATGTACCCGTAATCACATCGGGAGACGATGCCTCTTCGCGAGCGCGAATGACGTAAGTCCTCGCAGGCGCCCTACCCTTGGGTCTCGCGGCCTGCTCTCTGGGGTTACCTTTACTACTCGCCCTACTTCCCGGGTTCCTCTGTGGTCTTCCTCTAGCAATACTCCCGGATTTCGCACTCTGGGTTTTCTCTTTTCTCATCATCTCATGACATTCTCTTATGAATGGTCTTGGGAACCACACTTGAAACAAGCACTCTCATGTGCTCGGCATTCTCTGGGGTGTCGTCTACCGCACTGTGGGCATTCAGGTCTATTAGATCGAATGTTCCCAACACTAGCGACTGAAGTAGTCTGAGCCTTATTCCCCGAAAACTGCTTACCATTGCTTCTACTCGAAAACACGACAGAAGTAGATGATCGAGTGGAGAAGTCTCTTGACTTCTTGGACGAGGATTGGAATGACTTACTCCACTGTCTCTTTCTTGAGTCGCGAGACTCCATTTCAGCTTTCCTTTTCTATTTTACTAATTCTTCGGCTTTACAAGCCCGATCCACCAGTACAACAAATTCTTTCAATTCTTGGACAGCAACAAACAATCTAATGTCTTCGTTTAGTCCGTCTTCAAATCTCTTGCACATGATAGCTTCTGTGGATACACACTCTCGGGCATATTTACTGAGCCTTACAAACTCACGCTCATACTCTGTTACTGACATTTTACCTTGTTTCAGTTCCAAAAATTCCTTCCTTTTCTGATCGATGAATCTCTGACTAATATACTTCTTCTTGAATTCTTCTTGGAAAAACTCCCATGTGGCCCTTTCCCTTGGTACAACCGACACAAGGGTATTCCACCACTGATATGAAGAATCTCTTAAGAGAGAAACTACACACTTCATGCACTCTTCAGGTGTGCACGACAACTCATTAAATACCCTGATGGTGTTTTCAAGCCAAAACTCAGCTCTTTCCGGATCATCATCTTTACTCGCCCGAAATTCTTCAGCTCCTTGCTTTCGAATTCTATCAACCGGAGGCTTTTCTCTTCTTACCACTTCTACCACTTGAGGAGCTACAGGGGTAGATTGAGGAATAGGCGGGGGTGGAGGGGGTGGTGCATTCGGGTTCGTGCGAACGAACTCCGTATACCAAGCATTCATCATATGGAGAAAGGCTTCCCTAGCCTCTTCTCCTCCTCTCTGACTTACTGTCGTGGGTCTATTCTCATTCTCATTAGGCATCGTCCCTTCAGCGGGAGCCGGTGCATTGCTTTCTACATCATCCGCCACAGCTCTTTTGGGATCCATTTACTATATAAAAACACATTTTAAGTCGTCAGGAGTCGTCACACTATCAATATGTAAATACTCTTATGTATGGCATGTATAGCTAGACCCATACTTACGCTACGTTAGACCTAGAATCAACTAAACCGTAGCTCTGATACCACTAAATGTAACACCCCTTACCCATATCCGGCGCTAGCTTAGGATACGAGGCATTACTGTACTTAACTTTACTTGAACTTGTATTATCGGGCTATAAAATTTCTTCCCATCTTAAAACTTTCTTTCTTACTAATAACATACATTTCATGGGCCTAAGAGGCCTTAAACATACTTCCGGAAGGTTTCAGGATTCAACCGAAAACTTTCGCGCTCCTTGAAAAATTTTGCCTAAACAGGGGCCACATGCCTGTGTTGTCCAAGGGACACGCCCGTGTGCCCCTAAGACATGCCCGTGTTCGACACCCGTTGTCGACACTAACTTGTTTCACTAGGCTGAGCACATGCCCGTGTCTATAACCCGTGTCCTTCACACGGCCTAGACACGCCCGTGTCTCTTACCTGTGGAGCTCTCTGACTATGATGTCATCAAACCCTTATGACACACGGTCAAGGCACACGCCCGTGTGCTGACCCATGTGACGAACCATATTCTCGTAATTAAGTACAGGGGACACACGGTCTATCAACACACCCATATGGGTTGACCGTGTGTCACACACGGCCTAGACACACGCCCGTGTGTCTACCCGTGTGGACACTTAGAGGCTATTTTCCAAGCCAATTGCCACCCTGAAACAAAAACTCAATCATACCAACTCAAACACTACATATCATAGTCTTTACGCATAATGAATAACTCTTAAAACCTCACTTCTAGAATACATAAAAACTCATCGTTATTAATATACGTAATACTTAGCAATATTGGCCAATCTCTTTGGCCATATACAAAAAGAGTAGTCACTTTAATAACCAACACTTTGGCTCCCATAATACCATAGCTCAAAATAACATAATTCCTATACATGCCATACCTAAAATAAACAATTTGTCTATACCCCAAAATAATGATTGATAGTGTGATCCAAGCTCCGACGTCCTTGATCCCCGAATTAACTTGGAAAAACTACAAGGAAAGAAGAAATGAAAGAAGTAAGCATATAGCTTAGTAAGTTGCATGAAAATTTATATAGTAACATATTTGCTCATAATAAACCCATCCATCATGAAACAAGAATAACATAAACTTTAAGCACTTGAGCTTACTTACTCGTACCTACTCTTACTCACCACTGGATACATAAAAATTTCATACTTGTATTTAAATCATAGTACCTGTATCACTTGTTCACATGAATTAGCACTTTTTCTAAAGAAAACATAAACTCAGATCTTCATTTTTATCTTAACTCAATAATACTCTTTATCAACCTTGAATAACATAACTTATTACTGTCTTTACTTGCTTATCTTTATTGTTACCTCTTTCATACTTGGTTCTTTTGCCCGATGAATTACCCGGAATAATTGAGGTTACTCAATCTCATCAACATGTATTTCGATGCCAATGCCATGTCCCAGACATGGTCTTACATGGGATCGCCTCATGATGCCAATGCCATATCCTAGATATGGTCTTACATGAGATTCCTTAACTTGGTGTCGATGCCATGTCGCAGACATGGTCTTACACGAGACCTTTCTTATATGTTTCCTTTGGAAACTTACCATTGCCATGTCTTGACATGGTCTTATTTGGTATCTTTGCCTTATGAAACTTATCAATGCCATGTCTTGACATGGACTTACATGACATCTTTGCCTTATGAATTCACCAATGTCGAGCCTTGTCTTGGACTTACATGGGACCTTTGCCTTATGCCGATGCCATGTCTTGATATAGTCTTACACGGACTTTCCTTGTCTCATGTTGTGATATTAGTATCCTCATCATTCCGAGTCTTCAACCGGGACTTTCTCATACATGTTCATCTTTATTTTCTCATCAAGATATCATTTACTTATCTTCATGTAAATAGAGTACATAATACAGCATAATAAATGATTTAATAAAACATATGTGAAACTTTAAATTCATGCAAACTTACCTCGGTGTTCAAAATGTACGTAAATATGCAATTTTGTCCTCGACTTTGTTCTTACCTCGGTTTCGGTCCAGGCTTCGTATTTCTTGATCTATAATAATAATTCAACTTGTTTAATAATCACATTGACTAAATTGACTCATAACTCATACTTTGGTAAAATTACTATTTTGCCCCTAAACTTTTCAAAATTACACTTTTACCCCTAGGCTCGTAAAATGATTTTTCTTCAACTTTCTTACATTTCAAGCCTAGCCGAATCATATTCTCAACTATAACAACATTCAATTTCCACTATTTCACTCATGTATGACCATTTTCATAACTTTTGCAATTTGGTCCTTACATGTATTTTTCATGAAAATCAATTAGAAAAAGATGTTTATTCTACATCAAACTTTCATAATCTTCCATAAAATACCAAAATACATGCATGTCATACATGGGTAAATTTTTTAACATGAACCCTAGCTCAAAATATAGCTAAAAATAGCTAAACCGAGCTAAAAGGATTTCAAAAATACGAAGAACATTAAAAATGGGGCTAGGATGCACTTACTTTGAGCTTGAAAATGAAAAAAAAAACCCTAGTTATGGAGTCCTTGCAAAATTCAGCACTTAGAGAAAGAAGATGGACAAGATTTTGACTTATTTTTCCCTTTTTAATTCATTAATTAACCAAATGACCAAAATGCCCTTAATGTTCTTTCTTGAGATTTTTCCTTCCCATGTCCATTTTGTCCATCTTATTATATAATGGTCTAATTGCTAAATAAGGTTTTCTAATAATTTTTATGATGCTATTTCATACTTAAAACTTCTAGAAACTCATTTTCTAATCTTTGCAATTTAGTCCTAATGGACAATTTAATCACTAATTAATAAAATTTCTTCATGAAATTTTCACACAATTATGCAAATACCTCATAAGCCTTGAAAAATCATTTAAACACATATTTCTACTTCGGATTTGTGGTCTCACACCACTATTCCGACTAGGCCCTAAATCGGGCTATTACATGACCAATTAACAAAATTTATCAGATTAAAATTCAATAAAACACTATAATAAAATCATAAATATTATTAAATAATATTTACGAATTCACTTATCGAAATTGAGGGCCTGGAACGACTGTTTCCAACACCATTGAAAAATGGGTTATTACATTTAGGGTCGTCAATCCTAAGTTTTTAAGTGTATTCGATTTAGTTTGATTTTTCTATTTAGTCCCCGAATCCAAAAATCAATTACCCAGCACTTTCATCAACCAACCCCTAAATATTTACTCACTCATATTTATATTGTAATTCATAATTGGCAAGAAATTAAATGAAAATAACATTAACTTAAACCCTAAGCAAATCAATAAAAACCCAAGTTTTCTAGTAAAAGCTTGGATACAACAATAATGGCAACAAGAAAAGTAAACAAGAACACTAAAGAAGTTATTTTTAACAAGGAAAATGTAATAAAACTAAATGGCATTTGATTAATGGAATAGATTGTAACTATAAAAGAGTTAGAAGAACTAGATAAGCAAATAGGTCCTAACTATAGTAGTAAGTTACTTATCTAACTACAAGAAACTAATAAACACCAGCAAAAAAAGCAAGAAATGAAACCCTAGACTATGGAGAAAAACTAAACCCTAAAAGATGAAGTGAATAATCCTAAAAACCTAAAAATGTCAACTGTGCCCTTTGTTTCAGCCAATTCGGCTTATTTCAACAGAGTTCACGTAGAAAAAAATTTGGCCAGATTTCCCCTAAATGTCTAACTTTGGTTGGGGAACATGTTAGACAAGGGTTTCCCTTCTGGTTATTTTTTATCTCACTTGATAGTGATATCATAATGCCTAGAGCCAAGTATCATTATATCAGCTCCAATCTTGAAATAGGGTTCTTTGGGAGTCTTGGGTACCGCAATACCCTATGGCCGGTATCGTGATACCACTGCAAGTGACTCGAGCTTCCTTGTTTCAACATTTTTAGGGGTATCACAATTTTCAGGCTTTGATATAGCAATACCCCCTTCTAGATAATGTTTTTGCTCTATTTGGGCCACTATGGGCTCCCTGTATCATCTCGGGTCTCAGAATAGCATAAAAAGCATTAATCACTTTTTTTTACGAAGAATTGAAACTAAGTAAAAGCACAACAAAAAGATATAAATTGCTCGGAAATAAGCTCTTTAAGCGTACTAGGGAGCCTAATTTGGCATATCAAATTACAACAGATCACGTAGGGACATTGTCATCGGTTAAACTATGGTTAACTCAATAATTTAGCATGAATGGCTTAAGAGAAGCTAATTTTTTTCTAGGTATTCGAATCTTAAGAGATCGAAATAACAAAGTGATAACATTACCAAAAGCTTCATACATAGACAAGATATTGGAATGTTATGCAATGATCAATTCTAAGAAGGGAACTTAACTTTCTTTATCAATATTTCATCTTTCTTTGGAGTACTACCTTAAGACAGCGAAAGAAAAAGAAAACATGAGAAAGGTTACTTATGCTTCTGCAGTAGGAAGTCTCATGTATGTTATGTTATGCACACATCCAGATATTTTTTTTGCGGTACGGTTGGTAAGACGATATCAGACGAATCTCGGCCTAAGACAATGACAAACAGTTAAACATATACTCAATGAATTGCCGAGAATGATGGATTATATGCTTGTGTATTCTGGAGGAGATCTTACTCCTATCAGATATACTGATTTTAACTTCCAAATGTGTCAGGATTCGAGGAAATTGAAATTAGGCTGTGTTTTTATCTTAGGTGGCGAGTCCATATTGTAGAGAAGTGTCAAGCTGAGCTATATTGCTGACTCCACTGAGGAGATTGAATATGTGGCTGCTTCTGAGGCTACAAAAGAAGAAATATGGCTTCAAAAGTTCCTTACAGATTTTGAAGTCATTCCTGGTATGGAAAAAGCTATCACATTTATTGTGATAACAGTGCGACAATAGCCAACGCTAATAAAATTAGAAACTACAAGAGGACGAAACACATTGATAGAAAGTATCATATCATAAGGGAGGCAGTAGCAGATAGAATCATGGTTGTAGTCAGTCGTATCAGAAGACAACCTTATGGACCCATTTACCAAGAATTTACTAGCTAGAAGTTTTGAGAAACACGTAGAGAGCATGTGAATGCAAAATATGACTCATCTAATCTTCTTTTCCAGGCATTTTCACATGTTACTCTGCCTACATCACATCTCTAAAGCTCCATTAGGAACTTACCACTTCCAATCATGTGCTTCAAGCACCCACTGTCAAAGTACCAATTTTCCTCAATTGTAGCTTTCAAAGATGTATGAGCAACCAACCGACTCATTTCCTTATGAACCCATATCTACTTTAAGTGTTGCTTCTTCCCAATTCTAGTTTAAGCACTACTGGCACCAAGATTGAACTTCTTAAAGTCCTCTAGAATTTTGTAACAAAATGGTCTTATATGACCCTTCTTGCCACAATAATGATAGACAAAGCTCATTTTCTTTTTATACTCTGCCTTTGTTCTTATAGAGATATCCTCATTAGCCTTCACAAAAATATCAGAAAGTTTATTATTCATACCCTTCTTTAGATAGCCAACACCTCGTCTCCCTGATTTGAGCCTATGTGTGGACAGAATCTCATCAAGCTTAGTACTTTGCCCCTAAAACTTTTTCAAATTCAGCTTTTCTTCTTTAAGTTCCTTGTTGACCTTGTCAATAGCTTGGTTCTTAGTAAATATTTCTTTTTTAAGAGCCTCCTTCAGACATTTTAGGATACATACCTCCTCGTGAAATTGTAACACCCCTAACCCGTATTCGTCGCCAGAACAGGGCTACGGAGCATTACCAGAGTTTTTAGTACATTTACAGATAATTCATGTCAAATTCTATTCATTTTCCGAATAGTATTCATATTGTCCCTTAAATGGACCCTCGAGGCCCAAAATGAGTATTAGAATCAAATCGGAACTAAATCGGGAACTTAGAGAATATTTTGCGAAATTTCTAAAATTTTCCAAGATATAGGGCACACACGCCCGTGTGGTCCAAGGGACACGCCCGTGTGACCCTAGGACATGCCCATTCTGCAGGCCGTGTTTGACCCCGTGTAACTCTCTGACTTGTGCCACGCGACTGGCGACACACTCGTGTGCTAGGCCGTGTAACACATAGGCTGAGACACACGCCCGTGTCTCTGCCCATATGCTCAATTCTGAGCATTCTGTTTCTCAAATTTAAGGTGCAGGGGACACACGGCCTAACCACACGCCCATGTACTAGGCCGTGTGTCACACACGGTCAAGACACATGCCCGTGTGTCTACCCGTGTGGACAAAATAAAGCCATTTTCTAGCTTTATTGCTCACCTAAACTTTGCCAATGACCTACACCAAAGATTTCATTCATATACCAACCAATTCAAGCATCATAATCAAGTTAATTTTAACATCTAACATGATACATCATTACATGCATTCATGTTTATAATCTTACCCTTTTGTGAACATACATGTTAACATAATTTAATCAACTACACTAAACACATGGATATTCATCATGGTATAACCTTATAATTTTACCAAAACAAATCTTTACTAACCATTCCAAATGGCTAGATTATAATCAACCCTTTAACATGCCAATATGTTCAATTAACCTATACATGCCATTATAACCATAACTAATTTACCATATGTACCAAAATGAGCTGATGGATAGTGTAAGTGATCTCCGCCAAGCTTCCAATCCAACGAGCTTTCGATTTACTATAAAACAGGGAAATAAAACTAAGTAAGCATATAATGCTTAGTAAGTTCGTATAACATGGTACTTAACTTACCATTTATTCTATTTCAAGATAAACATGTAAGGCATATTCAATCAATTTGATCTCAAGCCCTACACTTATCCTCATTGCCCTTGTTAGTAATATATTCCATAATAAAACCAAGAAACATATATGGGCTCAACAATAATCAGGTTTTTAGGCACATATGCTTTCCACATCACGTATTCATTTAACATGTATAAATCATATCTTTATATTGCAAGTATATTTTCATAATAATTCATCTCGAGTTCGGATTATTTCATGTCAGAACTTTACTCATATAATTTGAATTATCGATGCCGCGCGAGTAGTACACTCAAGGTGTACAAATCTATAATCAAGGATGAACATATTTATCAAATAAATTCTATGTACAAATATCATCATCTCATATTTCCATGAATCAATTATCATATATCATCATTTTCATGTATTTCAAGCAGATACGTGTAATGACTCATTTCTTATTCATATCTTCTCATATCAGGATTTTTACTCATTGAATTTATTCGAAATATCGAAGGATACACAGGTAGTACACTCGAGGTGTGCAAATCAGGATCCGTCAATTCATATTCAGGGGTACCCATTAGGGCACTTAATAAGAAAGCACACTCTTGAGCCACATATCATATAATAGGATTACCTGTAACACCCCTAACCCAAAACCATCGCCGGAATAGGGTTAAGAGGCATTACCGAACAATCAGAACATATCACATCTATTTTACAACACATAGTTATTCATCAGTCAAACATATTCAATCATAAACATATAGTCCCTTATTGAGGTCTACGAGACCTTAAACTCGTGTTAAAAAGAGGTCGGGACTAAGCCAAACACATACGAAATTCTTGGAAATTTGAACATTTTTCAAAACTGCAGAGGTCACACGCCCATGCAGTCAGGCAGTGTGCCTCACACGACTACCAGACACACCCATGTGTCCAGGCCGTGCCAAAACAGAGCATGTATACTGACTTGTCCACACGGCCACTAAACACGCCCATGTGCCATGGCCGTGTGAAACTAGGCTAGCTACTGACTTGGTCACACGACCACCAGGCACGCCCGTGTGCCACGGCCGTGTAACCTACCCAGGCACACTTCGAAGTGGCCTTTGAGCCACACGACAGAGACACACGCCCGTGTCCCTTGGCCGTGTATGTAACGCCCCGAATTTGGGCCTAGTAGAATCGAGCCCATTGGGCATTGGGCGTGGGTATGTTTAAAATTTTTGGGAACAAGAGAACAACACTTGTAACACCCCTTTACCCGGGTTCTACGCCAGGAACCGGGCCTGAGGCATTACCGAACTCAAACCACTTAATCGCCACTTAGGCTCTACGTCGTTACTCTCTAAAACCTCCTTCTCGACTTACGAGGCCTAACACATGCACCCGAGGACCCTCAAGACTAATCCGGAACTTTTTCCATTCTTAAAATTTTTCCTTTCAAGACAGGTCTTACACGCCCGTGCAAGATGAGACACGCCCGTGCATAGGCATACACGCCCATGTCCCCAGACCGTGCCTAAAAACCCAGTATTCTGCCAATTTGCCCACGGTTAAGGCACACGCCCATGCATTTTAGGAACACGCCCGTGTACCCTATCACACGTCTGTGCCTTTCATCCGTGGTCGATACTGACTAATCACACACGGTTTTAACACGCCCGTGGGTTTAAACCCTGTGCCATACCTTAGTATTTTGACTTATTCAACACGGCCTCGACACGCCCGTGTGCTTTAACCGTGTGACAATTCCAATTCTAATTTCAAAGTGCAGACTTCACACGGCCAGGGCACCCGCCCATGGCTTGATCGTGTGTCTCACACGGCCTAGACACACGCCCGTGTGCCAACCCGTGTGGACCAGAACAAGTTTGTTTGCCAAGCTCTTAACACTCCTATAGCTTACACTACAAGAATCCATTCAACATACCAATAAACACTCATAACTTCAACATGGACTTCCATAGGTAACCTTATAATTTCATAAAAGGTAGAATGAGCCATCATGCATGGCAATTTACAAATTTCAATATCTTACAAGATGCCAATACACCTTTGGCCAAAATAACAAAATAACTTAACTAGCCTAGCACCTATACAAGCCATTTACAAAATCATTAAGTCTAGGTATACCGAGAGGAGCTGATAGTGTGGGCAGTCATCCAGTTAGCTGTGTATTCCGGCTCGACTCTTAAACTCTATAAAACAAGGGAAAAAGAGAAGGGAGAGTAAGCTTTAAGCTTAGTAAGTTTACATATAAACAACACAACATTATAACATGTATTGAACAAATACATAGCATTACGTAATAAGTAAGAAGCAATTTACATTCATGACATGCTTACTCATTTTCTCCATTCCCACATTTCAACCATCTCACATCTTAAAGCACACACTCATTAAGAGTTTCCCTGCACTTAGTATCACAAGGTCACATAATACAACATTCACTATTTCTAATTCCATTTCACACAGTCAAGCCACTCGGTGGTTTCGCACTTAGCCCACCAAAAAGATTAGTTATGGTGGTATCGCATATAGCCCACCAAAAGATGAATAGACGATGGTATCGCATATAGCCCATCGTAAATTAGCAACAAGGTGGTATCGCACTTAGCCCACCAAAGGATTTAGACGATGGTTTCGCACATAGCCCATCGTAAATTAAGCAACAAGGTGGTATCGCACTTAGCCCACCAAAAAGTGTCGACATTACATTTTTATATGACTATTTCATCACTCATACAGTAATTATTCAACAATTTCCACATTCAATCCATTTGAACCACACATGTTCTCGATCTTGCCTTACACTGGTTAACCACACAATACTTACACAATCATGCATTGTTTACACATACACTTACCTCGGTGCAAAACGTGATAACCAACGATCTAATCCGTCACCTTGCCTTTTCCCCGGTCAAGGTTGATTCCGCGCTCTTCTTGATCTATAACAATGAAATTTATTCGTTTAGATCATTCTATGATCATAATACTTCAAATTCTACACTTGGGTAAAAATGACCATTTTGCCCTTGTACATTGGCAAAATTACGATTTTGCCCCCAGGCTCGTAATTTATTTTTCAACACATTTTCTCAATGCACAAGTATAGATGAACATTTATTTCTCTTACAACTACTCACCATTCCAACTATTTCATGCATTTATGACACAAATTTAATCTTTGCATTCAAGTCCTATTTAGGTGCTTCCATGCTAACACCTTTCACAAAAGTTGTTTCTCACCTCCCTAACATTCATTTTCTTCCATGAAAACTCAGCTAACAACACAACTACTCTCATGGCAAGTCCTTAGACTTTCAACCATATTACAAACTAGTCCCCCCATTAGCTAGCTTAAGCTTTGGGGACTCCAAAAATACAAAAAAACATCAAAAATAATCATCAAAATGACTTACTTGCAAGGATGAGATATAGCTGAAAATTTTGAACTCCAAGAACCCTTATTTCCTCTAAAATTTCGATGGTAGAAGAAGAAGGAATAGTAAAAGATGAGATATGATATCTCATCTTTTTATCTTATTTTATTCATTTTTTTATTCACCTAATGTCACCAAATTTTGACTAAAATTAATGCTCTTGTCTCCCCTAGCTTGTATGGCCGGCCAACCCACATTAAATGGCCTAATTGCACTTTAAAATCCTCTAAATTTACTTTCTATAGCTATTAGGCACCTCCACCATGAAAAATAGAACTTTCGCACTTTATGCGATTTAGTCCTTTTTTTCACAATTAAGCATGCTGTCACTCAAATTAAAACACCAAAATTTTCATCCATCCATATAATCATGCTACAGCACATAAATTAACATCAAAATAAATTTTCTCAACCTCGAATTAGTGGTCTCGAAACCACTGTTTCGACTAGCCCCAAAACTGGGCTATTACAGCACTAAAGCAAGTTGAACCTATTAGGTGAGTGATTTTTGGAAGGTTAGGGGGCTTCCATGAAGTCCCGGGATCAAACCTAAGCTTAAGGAAAAATTTTTGTTTTAGGTGAATAAAACCCTGGGAGTTAGAAGGTAGGCTTTAAGAATAAAATGAGGAGAAAAATGACACAAAAGGAGTTGTGGTCTAGTGGCAAATGGCGCCACATAAGAGACAAGGGAATGACGCCACAAGGAAGCAAAGGGGTCCAAGGTTCAAGTCTTGGCGCTTGCATTTCATTTTGGTTTATTTTTTAAGTGAACTTAGACATTGGCCATAGACTTATATTTAGTTGCGCATGATTTTAGACAGAAGAGGAGCTTGTGGCCTAGTGGCTAGCGGCGTGGATTAAGTTACAGGGGAGCCTGAGTTCGAATCCCATCGCAAGCAAAAAGGGATATTTATTTTGCAATGTTTGGACGGCCAGAGTTTGTGTTGAATTTAAACTCTGTTGAAGGAGGGATCCCACATCGGAAAGCTAGCAAGAGGGAAGATGAGAAGCTAACTTTAAATAGAGCAAACCATGAGGAGAGGAGGCACACCTTTCTTGGCTTATCCCTTCGCTTTGTGGCGTGCTCATTTGGGTTAGCCGTTGGGTCACGGTGGTGGTGACCGAAGTTGATCGACACACCCCCTTGGGGGTCAAGGGTGCGATCATTGTTGGCTTCTATGCAGAACAGTGTTCAGAGCGCGGATTAACTTCAAATTCCTATCAGGTGTGTATTTCGACCTACTCTAGCTATAAAGCGGCAAATGCCGAAATGCTGGTCACACGGCGATGGTAGCCACACGAGCGTGCGAGCGCATGTGTGGGAGGTTCGACGCGATAGTTGAGGCCCTCATGAGTATTCTCATGGGTTTAGGCAGCCTTGGGCCGAGTGGGCTCAATGGGCCCGTTGGCCCATATGAATAAATTGTATGATTGTGTAGTAGATATTGAATTAGTCTAGGTGAATCATATACCTGTGGCTAGATTTGGGCTAAATGGGCCACACGAGCGTGTGGACCCACTTGGGTCGAGAATGGGCCTTAGGCCCATTCACATCGTTATCTCTGTTTAGAATAATTGAGTCGCTCGAGGCGACTGTAGCCCTTCTGATGGGTTGTCAAAATTATCGAAATACCCTTAAGTGGGAAAATTACCGAAATACCCTCAGTGGGTAAATTACCGAAATGCCCTCGATGGGTAAAATTACCGAAATACCCCTGTAGGGTAGAATTACCGAAATACCCTTAGAAGGGTAAATTACCAAAATACCCCTGGAGGGTAAATGACCGTTATACCCTTGATTATGGTTGGTTATCATGTATATGCTTTATTTACACTTTTGTACGTATGATGCATTGTATTTATAACATGTTGCATGGGTTGGGTTTGCTGATCGGAGGAAGTGTATTCTGGTGGCTCTGCCACATTCTGTGTAGTGGCTATGCCACTTATGTTCTGATATTCTGGTGGCCCCGCCACAAATTCTGTGATTTGCAGCTTGTCTACCATATTGGTGTGTAGGGCTGGGTGGGGTGACTTGGTCCCCACAGGTGTGTAGGGCTGGCACGGGGGTGTGTAGCGGATGGACTGTTGGGTTGGGCTGCATACTCTGTTTGCATTATCATGTTTATAGGGCTAAGGCCCAGATTGTTACCGAATAGGGCTTCGGCCCAGTCTGCTTCCGTATGGGCTCGATCCTAGTTAATGACCGATTAGGGGATTACACACTGAGTTCTCGTAACTCACCCCTCTACTTTAACCTTGCAGGTGATCCCCAGCATTGAGGATTTGGAGCTGCGGAGGACTCTGTGGTGGCCATACATCGGAGTACTTCTCACAAAATTTAGTAAATTTCACTTCTGTTTCATTTTAAGATTATTTTAATTTGGGTTTAATATTATGTAATAAGGCCATTGGACTTTATTTTTCTTTAAACTTTCATTTCAGTTATATTCAAACTATAAAGGATTAAACTCCGGATTTTCTTAAAACGACAATAACTGTTTTCAAAATACCACATCATCGCAATTCACTAAATCTGATTTCTGTTATAAACCAAGTTTTCGGAGACAATAATAATAACATTTTTACAAGAAAACCATAAAAGAAAATCTGAATTTCAAAAACAACAAAGCTCAAAGTATCAAAAAAGAATACGAACTTTTTAACGGTCGCGCAGTTTTTAAACAGCCCTTCTATGTGACATGCTAGATCCGGTCATAACGTCTAGGCCGGGTTTAGGGTGTTACAGTGTATGCAAAATAGACCATTTGCAAGGCCAAAATGCCACCCACACTTGGGTCATACCTACAAGCTTCAAAGCAATACCAATTCATGCCTCAAAATGCATCCAAGCATACCTTTTCATGTATCAATTAATCACCAACTATACCATCTATACTAATATTCAATTTCAACTCATATTGGTTCAATCAAAGTACCAAAATTCACATCTCAAACATATAGACCAAACATCATGTAATCCATGCCATAATTTATCTTCAATCCACATAAACATGAAATATACCATATTCATAGCTCATTCATAAGTTCAATATCATTCAACTTCCAAGCCAAATCACATGGCAAGGATTAAGCATTTCAAAACATGCCATAACTTCTAGCCTATACATGCCATATTTCAACTATATACATTTTTCCAAAAGTACCCAAAAATTAGATTGCCGATAGTGTGATAGAGATGCTGACGATTCCCGGAATCCGAGCTAGCTTTACTGACACTGTAAAATAGAGAAACAAATCACACAGTAAGCTTTCAAAAGCTTAGTAAGTTCGTAACATAATACATTCAACTAATAGTTCAAATACAATCCATAACAAGAACTCATCACATGGATCAATTTCCAAATGTTTATACCATATCATTCATAGCCAATAATCTTACTCAACCACTCATAAAGTCATACGCAATCTCCACAACCACAAAGGTTTAATACATACCTTAGCCAACACATGGTTACTCACCATCCAAGCTAATTTATGCTCGATATTGTATCTCGATCCAACCTTCATTATTCATTAGATTTAATCGCACACTTAGTGCCCAATTTGTAGTCGAAACTACATTAACTTCGCACACTTAGTGCCTCAATTCATCGCTGAAGTTTATATAACATCGCACACTTAGTGCCTCAATACAAAACCGAACGTAATTAAGAATCGTACACACAGTGCCAACTATGAAGCCAAAGCTTCTGTTATTTCGCATACACAGTGCTAATCAACTCTGTCTCAATTCAATTACGCACACTTAATGCCTCGTTACTCAATTTCATTCATTACATTTCTAATTCACTATCTATCATTCAATTCACATCATGTAGAAGGTAAATTAACAACTTGTACTATGTTTGAACTTACCTCGGACGTCGAAATACTAAAATGGTCGATTAATCGAGCACTTTGTCTTTGCCTCGATCTCGATCCGAACCCCTCATTTCTTGGTCTATACACATTTAAATTCAACTCATTCAATCACCAATTCATTCAATTTAGTTCAAACACACATATTTAGGGCATTTTACAAAATAGCCCTCACATTTTCACATTTCAACACTTTAGTTCCTAATTCAAAAAATCATCAATTTCACATAATTTCACTTAGCATAAGCCTAGCCAAATTTTCCTTGCGTTCATACAAGCCCATACACTTCATTCATTTCATATTTTAGTCCCTCAATTTACACTTTTCTCAATTAAGCTCAAATTACACAAATTCACCAAAAATTCAAAGATAAAATATGTTAACCCAACATCAAACTTTCATATTTCACCATCAACTATCACAAAGCTCAAGCATTAATCAATGGCATATCTCAAAATCACCATCAATTTCTAAATTTTAGGCATGGGTTTGATAGTACACTAAGCAACAATCACAAAAACGTAGAAATTATCAAAAACCGAACAAAAATCACATACCAATTGAAGCTTCACTTGACCGAACCCTAAATAGCCATGAAAGCTCTCTTTTTCTTCTTGATATTTGGCTATGGATGATGATAATAAGAGAGAATGGCTTTCATTTTATTATAAATCTTTTAATAATTCATTTACTAAATTAGCCTTACTAAAAACATTTAGAATCCACTAACCTTAGGCATTTTTGTTCATCCAATTTATCAAAGGGTTAATTACCACATAAGGACTTCTCATTTAATAAGCCATGCCAAATAGACACCTTAACAATCAGCACACAGCTTTTACACTTTTTGCGATTAAGTCCTTTTCGCAAATTAAGCACACAATCAATAAAATCTTCACACAGAAATTTCACACAGGCTAATTCACATACTGTAAACACAGAGAATAAGATTAAAATATTATTCTGACCTCAGATTTATGGTCTCGAAACCACTATTCCGACTAGGGTCTAAACCAGGCTATTACAACTCTCTCCCCTTAGGGATTTTTGTCCCCAAAAATCTTACCAGTGAATAGGTGTGGATATTGCTCTCTCATAACATTCTCAGGCTCCCACGTAGCCTCTTCTACTTTGTGTTTGTGCCACAACACTTTCACTAAGAATATTCTCTTGTTTCTCAACTCTTTGGTCTCTCGTGCCAAAATTTTAATCGGTTCTTCACTATACGACAAATCTGACAGAATTTCAACCTCAGTAGGAGCAATCACATGAGACTGATCAGATCTGTACCGTCGAAGCATCGACACATGAAACACATTATGAATTTTATCTAACTTGGGTGGCAACAACAATCTATAAGCAACTGGCCCAACTCGTTCAATGATCTTATACGGCCCGATGAACCTCGGACTCAGCTTGCCTTTTCGGCCAAATCGAAGTATTTTCTTCCACGGAGACACTTTCAAAAATACTTTGTCACCCACTTCGAATTTAATATCTTTCCGTTTCAAGTCTGCATAAGACTTTCGACGATCTAAAGCCACTTTCAAACTATCTCGAATCACTTTCACTTTCTGCTCAGTCTTTTTTATTAGATCAACCCCGTGAATCTTATTCTCACTCAGTTCAGTCCAATACAATGGAGTTCGGCATTTTCGATTGTAAAGAGCCTCATACAGTGCCATTTTAATACTAGATTAAAAATTGTTGTTGTACGCAAACTCAATTAACGGTAAATGCTTTTCTCATGTACTTTCAAATTCAAGAATACAACACCTCAACATATCTTCGAGAATCTGAATAATCAGCTCAGATTGTCCATCCATTTGCAGATGAAATGCAGTACTGAAATGCAATTTCGTGCCTAAAGCCTCTTGCAATTTCTTCCAAAACCGCGAGGTAAATCTCGGATCTCTATCAGATACAATAGATATTGGCACCCCGTGCAATGTCACAATCCCAGCAATATATAATTCAGCCAATCTATCGAGTGAATAATCTGTTCTCACCGGAACGAAATGAGCTGCTTTCATCAATCTATCAACTATCACCCAGATTACATCTGTAACATCCTGAATTTTTGGGCCTATGCATTTAATGGGTGAATATGTGTAATGAGTTAATTTGAGCATTATGGGTCCAAATTGGGCTCAGGATTGGGCTGAAGCCTTAGTTAAATTTTTGTTTGGGCACTATAGGGTTTAAAAGGTGGTATCTGAGTTTAAAATATCAAAATGGGCTTGTGGCCCAGTGGTCAGTGGTGCCACTTAGGGAGCAAGGAGGTGACGCCACACAAGGGAGTAAGAGGCCCAAATTTAAGTTACATGGAGCCCAACTCTTTTAATTTAAGTTAGCTAAATTTCGGCATTAGAGTTAGGTAGAGTGGACGGCAACAAGGCTCAAAAATAGGAGGATTTATGTGAATGGGATAATGTAGATAATATAGTTGATAATATAGAAGGAAAAAAAAAGGGAGAAAAGATAGGAGCTATCTACAAGGCTAGGAGTTGGCCGAAATTCCATCACCTAGAGAAGTGAAGAAATCAGTTTCTTTATGGCAAAGGGGGTGCTAAATTTTCCCTTTTTATTTGATTAATTTTTAGTTATCAGGAAGGGCACTTTCAGTTTTTCATAGGTGAGTGCCGAAATTTCTATAAATAGGGAGGGTTCTCTTCTTTATTTTTCGGCATATAGGGTTTCCACCTTTTCTTTCTCTTCTTTCTTCTAAAAGCCGAAAACTCCATTATTCTCTTCTTTCTTCTAAAAGCTGAAAACTCCATTATTCTCTTCTCTTCTTTCTTCTAAAAAGTCGAAAGTCGAAAACTCCATTATTCTTTTCTCTTCTTTCTTCTAAAAGCCAAATCTCTATAGATTTCTTCGAATCATCTTCTCCTCTGATCTTCTCAAAAAGCGGGAATCTCTAAGGGGTAGTCAAATTCTCTGCGTTAAGGTGAGTGCCGATTTTCCTATCTCTTCAATCTCTCTTTCGGTTTTTAAGAGACAAGGCCGAATGGCCACTTGGTTGTTAAGGTCACGAATGAAGCTAATATTTCCTCTCTTTTGCATTTGGGCGGCATTCAGGGATTTGAAGGAAACTCGATCATCTAGATTTAAAAGCCGGAAATCGCTAGTCTCTAATTTCGGGATTTTAAGGTAAGGTGATTTTCCCTAGATTTTTACTAGATTCGGTTCATCGCATGCGAGATCTTAACTTTATGATGTGGATTAACGATCATATGTTGTGATAGTAGTTTTGACAAGGACTTGTGATGGAATTAAATATGGATCGGGCAAAGGAGAGAATCCTAAGTTTAAGAAATGAGTCGTGTCAAGAAGACGGATTGGCCACCGTGTTGTGGACCGCTTTTTGAACAACACCTTAGGCAAGTAGCAGTTGTATCGACTTTTGATAGTGTCGACATAGAGAGTGTCGTTCTAACGGTAATCATGTGTGTAGATCTCTAACACACTAATTAATCTGTACTAATTATATGTTATGGGCTAAAAGCCGTAAAAAAAGCTCAGATAGTAATCAGTACTAAATATATGTTATGGGCTAAAAGCCTAAAAAGGTCAGATAGATAGTCAGATATTACCCAAAAGGGTAGGCAAGGGATGCAGTGCACGTAATCATAGAAATCTCTATGTGTATCAAAATATATGAAAGCTTGTATGATGTTTTCTTTATGTGTGTATGGATGGGGTGGGACTATGGTAATGAAGGGGAAGTGCATGATTGGTCACAATAGTGATCGGTGGTAGAAATCCCACGTTATAAAATGTTAGGTCGCATAGCGATCGGTGGCTTTGCCACATAGGTCACACAATGATCGGTCTTTATGACAAAGTGCACAATTGTGTCGAAATGCTACGATGTATTATTAAGGTCGCATGGTGATCGGTGGCTTTGCCACATAGGTCACACAAAGGATCGGTCTTTAAGACAAAGCGACACAATTGCCGATATGGTGTGTAGCGGTTGGAGGGTTGATTGTAGAAATCCCCAAGGTGTGATGGTTGGTACGGGTTGGTGTGTAGAGGATGGATTTCTAGGTTGGGATGGGCCATGATGCATATATAGTTACCCTTGTATACGGGCCAAGGCCATAATGTGTTTGTGGGCCAAGCCTTTGATGTGTTTTCGGATTACACACCGAGTCTTGGTGACTCACCCTATTATTTTTCCCTAACTTTGCAGATGAGCGAGATCGTGGACATGGGAGCAAAGGCGGACTCGAGGGGCCATCAATTTTTTATTCCTATAGATTATTTCGGTTTTTCCTTAAGTTTTTAATTTTGGAAACATTTATGTAATAAGGCCCCATAGTTTATACTCACTACTTAGTTTTTAATATTTGCAACTTATGGAACTTTGTCAAAGGTTTTATTATTCAAAATAATAATAATACAAGGTTTTCTTTTCAAAAGTCACTTGTTTATTCAAATTTTGCCTAATAACTTATGATTTACTAAAACCAACTTAGCAAAAGTTTTCAACGTACAACCCGTAGCATACCAGATCTGGTCGAAACTTATGGGCCGGGTTTGGGGTGTTACATTTTGGTATCAGAGCCCAGTTCAAAACTCGTGCTGTGAAATGGGTCTAGTAGTGTTTTGAAAATTTATGTGAAATTGAGAAAAAATCTGGAAGAAGATATGGCCTTCGAGTCTACCGACACCCGATCCACGCAGGTAAGTATTCTAAACTTTTGGATGTGATATGTATGTGGGCTTGATGGGCTTGATGGACGTAGACTAGTATGTTAGGCATTGATGGACTATAGGCTTAGTTAAAACAACTCTTTAAATTCATAAGACTTAATCTATCCAAACAAACCCGTGAACGAGTCGATGGGTTAGGGTGTGGCAACAGGCATACGCATGTCTAGGATTGGATTCAGGGAGAGCTTGGTACTTAAGCAGTCCTAGTGACTCACCTCCTCTTCGCTGGAATCCTACCTGGTGCGCAGTGACTGTTCACCTTAGCCACGAGGATTTGTTGACGGGCCAAAATCTATAATTAAAACCCGAAAGGGACCAGCCACCCTATTTCGCAACCAAAATACCCTCAAGTTTTGTAAAATTTCCAAAATACACTTGATTTGTGAAAATTTCCAAACAACCGTGATTTTATAAAATACCCATGTTTTGCAAATTTACCCGAAAACCCCTAGATTTACAAATGTGACCCGGTTTGAAAAATTAAATTTTCCAAAATACCCCTGCTAAAAAATGAAAACAACAACAACACCAAGATACCCTATTTTGAGAAAATCACCAAGACACTTTATTTTGGAAAATACCCTGTAGGGCAAAACTACGGAAATACCATGGGTAGAGGAATGACGGAAAAAAAAAACCTTATGCGATGAATGTGTGTGCATGGATGCTACTTGTGTGATTGATGTATGCGGGTTGATGTATGTGGTTTCTAGAATTAGGAGATAAACTTAAGACTGAAACTGTAGATAGGTTTGAATTTGAAAGAACCACTCTTAAAACTACTTTCCATAAGATTGTCCGTGGTTAATCAGTGAAAGAAATTAATAGTTCATAAAATTTCTAATTTTGATACTACGAGAATCGACGATGAGCGCTAGGAGAGGAAGAAGAGGCCGCGGCCTAGGCCGTGGAAGTATTAGGACTGATGTGCTGACTCAGCTAGTTAGGGAGGTACTGAAGGAGGTTAAAGAAATCGGTGAAACATTACGGGTTGGGTGCGTGGACTGTAAGAAAAAAAGAGATCGTAGTTTTCTAGGGTTGCAGTCTCGTTCTATGAAGCATGTTAAGGTACGTCCAAACTTTCGGGTTTGCGAATATTGCAAAAGGCGTCATCCGGGTGAATGTTGGAGGAAGTCAGAAACGTGTTTAAGATGCGGGTCTGAGGAGCATAAGGCTCGGGATTGTTCAATCACCATTAAGTCGGGTATGTTTTGTGTGGATGCTATATTTTTGGGTATAGAAACTGTATGCGTGCAATGGTTATATATTATTAAATAAGAGTGCGCAGCGAAAGCATAGTGGTGAGACTTGGGTGGTACGATTAGTAGTTAGTTGGAAATTTTGAGGACGAAATTTCTCTAAGGGGGGTAGAACTGTAACATCCTGAATTTTTGGGCCTATGCATTTAATGGGTGAATATGTGTAATGAGTTAATTTGAGCATTAGGGGTCCAAATTGGGCTCAGGATTGGGCTGAAGCCTTAGTTAAATTTTTGTTTGGGCACTATAGGGTTTAAAAGGTGGTATCTGAGTTTAAAATATCAAAATGGGGTTGTGGCCCAGTGGTCAGTGGCGCCACTTAGGGAGCAAGGAGGTGACGCCACACAAGGGAGTAAGGGGCCCAAATTTAAGTTACATGGAGCACAACTCTTTTAATTTAAGTTAGCTAAATTTCGGCATTAGGGTTAGGTAGAGTGGACGGCAACAAGGCTCAAAAATAGGAGGATTATGTGAATGGGATAATGTAGATAATATAGTTGATAATATGGAAGGAAAAAAAAGGGAGAAAAGATAGGAGTTATCTACAAGGCTAGGAGTTAGCCGAAATTCCATCACCTAGAGAAGTGAAGAAATTGGTTTCTTTATGGCAAAGGGGGTGCCGAATTTTCCCTTTTTATTTGATTAATTTTTAGTTATCAGGAAGGGCACTTTCAGCTTTTCATAGGTGAGTGCCAAATTTCTATAAATAGGAGGGTTCTCTTCTTTATTTTTCAAAGATTTAGGGTTTCCACCTTTTCTTTCTCTTCTTTCTTCTAAAAGCCGAAAACTCCATTATTCTCTTCTTTCTTCTAAAAGCCGAAAACTCAATTATTCTCTTCTCTTCTTTCTTCTAAAAAGCCGAAAGTCGAAAAACTCCATTATTCTTTTCTCTTCTTTCTTCTAAAAGCCGAATCTCTATAGATTTCTTCAATCATCTTCTCTTCCGATCTTCTCAAAAGCGGGAATCTCTAAGGGGTAGTCCAACTCTGCGTTAAGGTGAGTGCCGGTTTTCCTATCTCTTCAATCTCTTTTTTTTTTTTTTTTTTAAGAGACAAGGCCGAATGGCCACTTGGTTGTTAAGGTCGGTCAATGAAGCTAATATTTCCTCTCTTTTGCATTTGGGCGGCATTCCGGATATGAAGGAAACTCGATCATCTAGATTTAAAAGCCAAAAATCGCTAGTCTCCAATTTCGGATTTTAAGGTAAGGTGATTTTCCCTAGATTTTCACTAGATTCGCTTCATCGCATGCGAGATCTTAACTTTATGATGTGGATTAACGATCATATGTTGTGATAGTAGTTTTGACAAGGACTTGTGATGGAATTAAATATGGATCAGTGCAAAGGAGAGAATCCCTAAGTTTAAGAAACGAAATGTGGTCGAAGATGACGGATTGGCCACCGTGTTGTGGACCACTTCAAACAACACCTTAGGCAAGTAGCGCTTGTATCGACTTACGATAGTGTCGACATAGAGAGTGTCGTTCTAACGGTAATCAGGTGTGTAGATCTCTAACACATTAATTAATCTGTACTAATTATATGTTATGCGCTAAAAGATGGAAAAAAAGCTGTATAGTAATCTGTACTAAATATATGTAATGGGCTAAAAGCCTAAAAAGGTCAGATAGATCATTATTACCCAAAAAGGGTAGGCAAGGGATGCCAGGTACGTAATCATAGAAATCTCTATATGTATCGAAATATATGAAAGCTTGTATGATGTTTTCTTTATGTGTGTATGCTTGGGGTGGGACTATGATAATGAAGGGGAAGTGCATGATAGGTCACAATAGTGATCGGTGGTAGAAATCCCACGTTATAAAAATGTTAGGTCGCATAGCGATCGGTGGCTTTGCCACATAGGTCACACAGTGATCGGTCTGTATGACAGGCAGCTCAGCTATCGAAATGCTACGATGTATTATTAAGGTCGCATGGCGATCGGTGGCTTTGCCACATAGGTCACACAAAGGATCGGTCTTTAAGACAGCAAAGACAAATTGCGATATGGTGTGTAGCGGTTGGAGGGTTGATTGTAGAAATCCCCAAGGTGTGATGGTTGGTACGGGTTAGTGTGTAGAGGATGGATTTCTAGGCTGGGATGGGCCATGATGCATATATAGTTACCCTTGTATATGGGCCAAGGCCATAATGTGTTTGTGGGCCAAGTCTTTGATGTGTTTTTGGGATTTACACACTGAGTCTTGGTGACTCACCCTATTAATTTTCCCTAACTTTGCAGATGAGTAGTAGATCGTGGACATGGGAGCAAAGGCGGACTCGAGGGGCCATCAAGTTTTTATTCCTATAGATTATTTTGGTTTTTCCTTAAGTTTTTAATTTTGGAAACATTTATGTAATAAGGCCCCATAGTTTATACTCACTACTTAGTTTTTAATATTTGTAACTTATGGAACTTTGTCAAAGGTTTTATTATTCAAAATAATAATAATACAAGGTTTTCTTTTCAAAAGTCACTTGTTTATTCAAATTTTGCCTAATAACTTATGATTTACTAAAACCAACTTAGCAAAAGTTTTCAACGTACAACCCGTAGCATACCAGATCTGGTCGAAACTTATGGGCCAGGTTTGGGGTGTTACAACATCTTTCTTTCCCGGAGACAAAGGCAATCCCGCCACAAAGTCCATTGTGATTCTCTCCCATTTCCACTCAGGAACCATAATCGGTTGTAAAAAACTGGATGGAACCTGATGTTCAGCTTTAACTTGCTGACAAACTAAACATTTCGACACAAAGTCAGAAATATCTCTTTTCATACCATGCCACCAATAAAACTGTTTCAAATCATTAAACATTTTTGTACTTCCCGGATGCACAGTCAAACGACTATTATGAGCTTCGTTCAAAATTAACTGAATCAACTCTGAATTCTTCGGAACACAAATCCGATTTCTGAATCTCAAACAATCATCACTATCAACTCGAAATTTTGAATCGGAATTCAAATCACATTGAGCTCGTTTAGTCATCATCTCAACATCTATTTTCTGGGCATCACGAATCTAATGTACGAACATCAGTCTCACTTTCAACTCAGCCAAAACTAAACCATCATCACACAGATCTATCTGAGAATTCATAACTCGCAAAGCACATAAAGACTTCCGACTCAAGGCATCAGCAACAAAATTAGCTCTGCCTGGATGATAATCAATCACAAGCTCATAATCTTTCAACAATTCTAACCATCTTCTCTGGCGCAAATTCAATTCTTTCTGAGTCATCAAGTATTTCAAACTCTTGTGATTGGTATAAATATGACATTTCTCACTGAATAGGTAGTGACGCCAAATCTTTAACGCAAACACAATCGCGGCTAATTCAAGATCATGCGTCGGATAGTTCTTTTCATGCGACTTTAACTGCCTCGAAGCATAACCAATGACTTTGCCTTCTTGCATCAACACACAGCCCAAACCATTCAACGATGCATCACTGTAAACTATGAATTCTTTACTCGATTCAGGCTGAACTAACACTGGTGCTTCCGTCAACAACGCTTTCAACTGCTCAAAAATCTGATGGCACTTTTTTGACCACTCGAATTTAACATCTTTCTGTAACAATTTCGTCAATGGAGTCACAATCATCGAGAAGCCTTTCACAAACCGTCTATAATATCCCGCTAGTCCCAGAAAGCTACGAATTTCTGACACATTTCTCAGAGGTTTCCACTCCAAAATAGCTGAAATTTTATTCGGATTAACTCGTATTCCCACAGCTGATACAATATGTCCCAGAAATCCAACCTCACGCAACCAAAACTCACATTTACTGAACTTTGCATACAATTGCTTCTCACGCAGAGTCTGTAACACAATTCTTAAAAGTTCGGCATGTTGCGTCTCATCACATGAATAAATCAGAATGTCATCAATAAACACCACCACAAAGCTATCCAAATACAGTCTGAATATCCGATTCATCAGATCCATAAACACTGCAGGAGAATTCGTTAGTCCGAAAGGCATCACTAAGAATTCATAATGTCCGCACCTGCTCGAAGCGCTTTGGCACATCAGATTCTTTAACTCTCAACTGATAGTAGCCCGATCTCAAATCTATCTTAGAAAACACTGTAGCTCCTTTCAGCTGATCAAACAAATCATCAATATGAGGCAACGGATATTTATTCTTTATCGTTACTTTATTCAACTGTCGATAGTCGATACACATTCTCATAGTGTCGTCTTTCTTTTTCACAAACAACATAGGAGCACCCCAGGGCGAGAAACTTGGTCATGCAAATCCTCTATCAGTCAACTCTTGCAACTGAGACTTTAACTCTTTCAATTTCGTTGGTGCCATTCTATACGGAGCTATTGAGATAGGAGTCGTCCCCGGCACTAAATCAATTCCAAATTCAACTTCTTGTATTGGAGGCAGTCCCGGTAGTTCTTCAGGAAACACATCAGGAAATTCACAAACCACAGGCACAGATTCAACTTTCTTTTTTGTCACTTTTGTATCGATCACATATGCCAGATAAGCTTCGCAACCCTTTCTCACATAGTTCAAAGCTTTCATCGCAGATACAACAGCTGGTAACCCTTTCATATCACTGGATTCAATTCGAACTATCTCACCGTTCTGACTTCTCAATTCAATACTCTTTCTTTTACAATTCATGATGGCATTATGCAAAGTGAGCCAATCCATACCCAGAATTATATCAAATTCATCGAAGGGTAACAACATCAAATTAGCCGGAAAGCATATATCTCGAAACATCAATGGGCAATTCTTGCACACTTTATCCACCAAGACACACTTGCCTAAAGGGTTCGATACTCTAATCACAAATTTAGTAGACTCAACAGGTAGAGTCTTACTTGATACTAGATTCAAACACATAGGAATGAGTAGAACCTGGATCTATTAATGCAATCACATCAGTATCAAATAGAGTAAAAGTACCAGTGATGACGTCTGGAGATGCCGCTTCTTCTCGCGCACGTATAGCATAAGCTTGGGCAGGTGCTCTCGCCTCGGATCTTACAGTTGTATCCGAAGTCCCTCTCTGACTTCCACTCACATTTCTGGTGTTTCTGGATGGTCTACCCATAACCGTCACATTACTCGATCTCACGTTCTAAACATTTTCTTCCTCGGCTAACTTTGGGCAATCTCGTATGAAATGATCTCGTGATCCACACTTATAACAAGTTCGATTATTATACTTTCCCCAGCATTCTCCCACATGTCGTCTTCCGCACTGTCTACACTCAGGTTTGTTGCTTTTGGCACTTCCAACACTTGATTCAGTCGAAATTTGAACTCGTGGACTGATACTTTGTTTCGCACGATCTCTACTCGGATGTCCAAACGAAGCATTTGATCGATTACTTGCATCTCTAAATCTCTTTGTCGAAGGTTGAGACGACTTACTCATCAATCTTTTTCTTTCATCTCGAGCTTCAGAATCAGCTTTCTTCTTTTCTTTACTGAGCTCCTCGCTTTACAGTGCTCTTTCAACTAACACAACAAATTCGCTTATGTCAAGTATCCCGACCAACAACTTAATATCTTCATTCAAATTTCTTCTATAAAGTGTTTACACATAGTAGCTTCGGTCGAAACACATTCCCGTGCATACTGGCTCAATCTCACAAACTCCCGTTCATACTCCGTAACTGACATACGACCTTATTTTAACTCAAGAAACTCTTTATGTTTTTTATCTATGAATCGTTGACTAATATATTTCTTCTGGAATTCAACTTGAAAGAAATCCCAGGTGATTCTTTTTCTCGGAACCACGGATATCAATGTCTTCCACCAATTATAAGTCGTATCTCTCAAAAAAAGAAACTGCATACTTAATGCATTCATCAGGGGTCAACGACATCTCATCGAATACCCGAATTGTATTCTCGAGCCAAAACTCGGCTCTCTCAGCATCATCATCAGCTGTGGCCCTAAACTCTTCGGCCCCGTACTTACGAATCTTATCCACAGGAGGTTTATTCAATCGAATCGGATCTATTACTTGTGGCACAACAGGTACTTGTGGGGGTAGAGGTTGTGAAGCAGCCGGATTCGTTCGAATGAACTCCGAAAACCATTCACTAATCATTCAAAAGAAGGCTTGCTTAGCCTCTCCTCCCTCACAACTATCATTCGGCCTAGATGTGGCCGGCGCTGTCCCTTGAGCGGGAGCAGGCGCATTACTCTCAACATCGTCAGCAACTGCTCGATCGGGATCCATTACTATATGAAAACACATTTTTAACTATCAGGATTCATCACACTATCGCATTTATTTATATGGCATGTATAGCTAGACTCACACGCACTACGTTAGTCTGAGAATCGACTAAACCGTAGCTCTGATAGCAATAAAATGTAACACCCCTAACCCGAAACTGTCACCGGAATAGGGTTAAGAGGCATTACCGAACAATCAGAACATATCACATCTATTTTACAACACATAGTTATTCATCAGTCAAACATATTCAATCATAAACATATAGTCCCTTATTGAGGTCTACGAGACCTTAAACTCATGTTAAAAAGAGGTCGGGACTAAACCGAACACATACGAAATTCTTGAAAATTTAAACATTTTTCAAAATTGCAGAGGTCACACGCCCGTGCAGTCAGGCAGTGTGCCTCAAACGGCTACCAGACACACCCATGTGTCCAGGCCGTGCCAAAACAGAGCATGTATACTGACTTGTCCACACGGCCACCAAACACGCCCATGTGCCATGGCCATGTGAAACTAGGCTAGCTACTGACTTGGTCACACGACCACCAGGCACGCCCATGTGCCACGGCCGTGTAACCTGCCCAGGCACACTTCGAAGTGGCCCTTCAGCCACACGGCAGAGACACACGCCCGTGTCCCTTGGCCGTGTATGCAAAATAGACCATTTGCAAGGCCAAAATGCCACCCACACTTGGGTCATACCTACAAGCTTCAAAGTAATACCAATTCATGCCTAAAATGCATCCAAGCATACCTTTTCATGTATCAATTAATCACCAACTATACCATCTATACTAATATTCAATTTCATCTCATATTGGTTCAATCAAAGTACCAAAATTCACATCTCAAACATATAGACCAAACATCATGTAATCCATGCCATAATTTATCTTCAATCCACATAAACATGAAATATACCATATTCATAGCTCATTCATAAGTTCAATATCATTCAACTTCCAAGCCAAATCATATGGCAAGGATTAAGCATTTCAAAACATGCCATAACTTCTAGCCTATACATGCCATATTTCAACTATATACATTTTTCCAAAAGTACTCAAAAATTAGATTGCCGATAGTGTGATAGAGATGCTGACGATTCCCGGAATCCGAGCTAGCTTTACTGACACTGTAAAAAAGAGAAACAAATCACACAGTAAGCTTTTAAAAGCTTAGTAAGTTCGTAACATAATACATTCAACTAATAGTTCAAATACAATGCATAACAAGAACTCATCACATAGATCAATTTCCAAATGTTTATACCATATCATTCATAGCCAATAATCTTACTCAACCACTCATAAAGTCATACACAATCTCCTCAACCACAAAGGTTCAATACATACCTTAGCCAACGCATGGTTACTCACCATCCAAGCTAATTTATGCTCGATATTGTATCTCGATCCAACCTTTATTATTCATTAGATTTAATCGCACACTTAGTGCCCAATTTGTAGTCGAAACTACATTAACTTCGCACACTTAGTGCCTCAATTCATAGCTGAAGCTTATATAACATCACACACTTAGTGCCTCAATATAAAACCGAACGTAATTTAGTATCGCACACACAGTGCCAACTATGAAGCCAAAGCTTCTGTTATTTCGCACACACAGTGCTAATCAACTCTGTCTCATTTCAATTACGCACACTTAGTGCCTCGTTACTCAATTTCATTCATTACATTTCTAATTCACTATCTATCATTCAATTCACATCACATAGAAGGTAAATTAACAACTTGTACTATGTCCGAACTTACCTCGAACGTCGAAATACCGAAACGGTCGATTAATCGAGCACTTTGTCTTTGCCTTGATCTCGATCCGAACCCCTCCTTTCTTGGTCTATACACATTTAAATTCAACTCATTCAATCACCAATTAATTCAATTTAGTCCAAACACACATATTTAGGGCATTTTACAAAATAGCCCTCATATTTTCACATTTCAACACTTTAGTCCCTAATTCACAAAAATCATCAATTTCACATAATTTCACTTAGCATAAGCCTAGCCGAATTTTCCTTGTATTCATACAAGCCCATACACTTCATTCATTTCACATTTTAGTCCCTCAATTTACACTTTTCTCAATTAAGCTCAAATTACACAAATTCACCAAAAATTCAAAGATAAAATATGTTAACCCAACATCAAACTTTCATATTTCACAATCAACTATCACAAAGCTCAAGCATTCATCAATGGCATATCTCAAAATCACCATCAATTTCTAAATTTTAGGCATGGGTTTGATAGTACACTAAGCAACGATCACAAAAACGTAGAAATTATCAAAAACCGAACAGAAATCACATACCAATTGAAGCTTCACTTGATCGAACCCTAAATAGCCATGAAAGCTCTCTTTTTCTTCTTGATATTCGGCTATGGATGATGATAATAAGAGAGAATGGCTTTTGTTTTATTATAAATCTTTTAATAATTCATTTACTAAATTAGCCTTACTAAAAACATTTAGAATCCATTAACCTTAGGCATTTTTGTCCATCCAATTTATCAAAGGGCTAATTACCACATAAGGACTTCTCATTTAATAAGCCATGCCAAATAGACACCGTAACAATCAGCACACAACTTTTACACTTTATGCGATTAAGTCCTTTTCGCAAATTAAACACACAATCAATAAAATCTTCACACAGAAATTTCACACAGGCTAATTTACATACTGTAAACACAGAGAATAATATTAAAATATTATTCCGACCTCGAATTTGTGGTCTCAAAACCACTGTTCCGACTAGGGTCTAAACCGGGCTGTTACATTACCAGTCCAAGCTAAATCCTAATTGTAACATATGCTCAAGAGGGATTTTATCAGGATTACCTGTCCGGGCTAAATCCTATCTGTATTGAGATCAATAGGATTACTCGTCCGAGTTAAATCCCATCAGTAACAAATGCAGGACCTTATTCAATAAGGAAATCACCTTTATCCATCGATTTTCATTTATTCAAACGGGATTTAACATTTTTCAAGCATTATCAGGCATGTGATTATTTCATACATCTATAACATTCATATAATTTAAATAAACACATTCCACATTCATTTCAAGCATAAAAGTAACATTTTTATCATTTATCATTTATTAGGCATTATCATTGATCGGGCTTTGTCAGATATGTTTTCAATGTCATATATATATATATATATGATATTTATATAATTCATATACAAAAAATATAATTCAAGCATTTAAATATACAATTTAATTACACGAACTTACCTCGACAAATGTTCGTGTACGTAAAATCTACTAATCTGACATTTTTCTCTTTTCCTCGTTCTAGCTCCGAATTTGGTCTATCCAAATCTATACGAGTAAATTTAACATCAATTTAATACAATTTAAACTCAATTCAGTCCAATTTATATCTTAGGCAAAATTACCATTTTGCCCCTAAACTTTTAATTAATGACGATTTCGTCCCTAGGCTCGGAAAATGAAATTCATGCAATTTACTTCTTATTCCAAGACTAACCAAATTTTCAATATAAAATTTACAGCACATGTATTCTATAAAATTTAGAATTTTTCTTCAATTTACACAACTTTACAATTTAGTCCCTAAATCATGTTTTCATCAAAAATCACTTTGTAAAAGTTGTTTATCTATCATCAACCTTTCATATTCTACCATAAATTTCAAATTTTCAGCATATTCATCCATGACATAATTTCTATACTTTGATAACTTTTCAAATTAATCCCCCAAATAGATAGATTAGACTATCCCGGTTTCAAAAATATAAAAATTACTAAAAACGGGGCTTGAATACTTACCTAATTTTTATCTTTCCTAGGGTTTCCATGGAATATTTGGGGAAGAAGATGATATAAAATGATTTTTATTTCTATTTAATTATTTATCATCTTTTAATTTTATCACTTTCCAATTTAGTCCTTAGCCTTTTTCTAATTTTCCATGGATGAATCATCCAAAAATATCTACTAACTTTTCATTAATGGTCTAATTACCATATAAGGACCTCAATTTTTGAATTCCATAGCTATTTGATCCTTCTAGCTACTAGAATTCAACTTTTGCATTTTACGCGATTTAGTCCTTTATCAAATTAAACATGTAATGGATAAAATTTATTTACAAAATTTTCACACAATATTATTATCATAATTTAGATCATAAAATAGTATTAAAATGATTTTTCTTTCCGGGCTCGGATCTGTGGTCCCGAAACCACTGTTCCGGTTTTATCAAAAATTGGGCTATTACAGAAATCGTCATTGATTTCACAAACCATTTCCATCTTCTTTAACAAATGTAAATATGAATTTTTAATTAACTCTTCACCATTTTCAACTTTATTTTCAGCTTCCATCTTAATATTGAATGCCACAAACTTGCTTAGTTCTTCATCAGACTTATATACATCATCCTTTATTTCTTTACCACTCCATGTAGTAAGTAGTGACTTTTGTTTCTTCTTAGTATTTGCACATTCAGATTGAATGTGCCCATACCCTTTGCACTCATAACATGGAACAATTTTCTTCCTCATTAACTCTCCTCTAGTCTGATTCTTCTTCAACATTTCTTCCTCATGTTCATTAGCTACCATCTTTTTCTTCGCAGACCTCTTCAAAGTCTTGTTAAAGTTTCTTGAAAGTAAATCAATATGCTCCTTAATTTCATCCATAATCTCTATGGGTTTCTTGTTTGTTGCAGCTGAGTTTCAAACATTGAAAGCTGAATTTGGTTTTACTTTGTCCCTCGAGCTTCCAACAAATTCATCTCAATTGTCTTAAAAGATCCAATCAGCTCATCTAACTTGAGAGAAGTGATGTCTTTTGCTTATTTTCTTTCACCATAATGGCAAATCGTTCTAGCAAATGAACGTAAAACCTTTCGCACCAGCTTGGTTTTGAAAAATGTTGTTTGAGGCAGAAATCCTTTTTAGAGATGTCACACAACTGAGCATAAAATTCAAAGATTGTCTCATCTTCATCCATCTTCAAGTTCTCAAACCTTGTAGTTAGCATTTATAATTTTGACATCTTAATGATTGTGTTTCCTTCTTGCCATTTTTGAAGTATTGTCCAGGCTTCCTTGGTCGTTTCACACATGGATATTACTTTGAACTACTCCATATCCACACCATTGAAAATGGCATTGAGTGCCTCCTAAAGTCATCATTTTTTCTTCAGTAGTGTACCATGCTTTCCCTTTTGGTTGAGAAGTGTCATCTACTCCAGTCACAGAAGGCCGAGTCCAACCTTCTTCAATGGCTTCCCAAATAGCATCATTTATGGAAAATATAAATGCCTTTGTATGAGCTTTCTAGTAGGTGTAATTTGAGGATCCTACAAGTAGTGGAGCTCCTAATACTGAGCTTCCTTCTCTCATTGGTTCCATAATTGCATTAATGTCCCTGAATCATCTTCAAATAGCTTTTGAATCCTGCTCTTATACCAATTAAAAAATAATTAGTCTACAGATATGAAGTTTATAACTTTGCTTAATGCTTGTTGTATTGGAAAATAGAACGAAAAAAGAAAACGTACAAAAATTAGCAAAAGAAATGAAACGATACAACTGATCTTTGTTAACGTAGTTCAGACACAATGGTCCTACATCTGTAGAGCCTCGCTCAAGATATATCTTATTCAATCACCAAATTAAATCAATTGTATACTTTCGTCTTCATCGGCTAAATCTCATAGCTCCTTTATAAGGCAAGTTTATATAGCCCCAAAGAGATCACTTGGTTTCTCAACATACACTAGAATCAAATCTAGACTTCACCCAGGTGTTATCACTAATACTGCAACAAGACAAACTAATACTCAACTCAAGAAAAAAAACAAAGGTTGGTGCAAGATACTCATGCTTTAGGATGTACTTCAGCTCTCCAATTTATGTCACCCAAGGGAGAATGATGCCTATTTATTGGCTGAAATAGTAGCAAGATAAACTCCTTAAATCAGAAGATAAACCTTTAAAAAATCCATTATGAAAATTTGATAATTATCTCTAAATTAATTCTTTAATCACCAAAGAAATAATGATAGGAATTCAATACTTATCCAATAACCTCAAGCACATCAAAGAATTGGTTAAAGGTCTTGACACCCTACCCAAACCATAGTAATTGTTTTGTCAAATATGACACACTCTTGTAGACCAGACTCAGCTGATCGAAACCTTTCCAAGGCCCATTTCAGTGGCCCATGCAGAATATTAATCTCGTTCTAATAGGACATGGAACAAGCAGTAGCAAACACCCCAGTACCTTTTATATTTGAATAATTAACATCTACCATATAATATTTGGATTCACAGTGCAAATAGTTTATAGCTTTAATTATAAAAACTTAATTTGGAGAAAGACTTAGGTTAGGTTAAAACCCCTTTTATAATATGAAAATTAAGTAAAAATAATATATTAAAATATATATAACCTTTATAAAAAAGTTTTTATGTAGTGTCCAATAACATGCATAACATTTCTTATAAATAATATATTTTTTGTCATAATTTTAAAAGGCTATTTTTTTATAATAAGTTATGATAAAGAAAACTATAGTACTTTTTTTTTTAAATAAGCATATTATTTTTATAATATATAGCATGGACATATAAATAAGGTATGTTCATATTTCTTGGCAATAATTTTTTTATAAATAAATATATTATAATACTTTTATAACATTTAATTATCTTTTTATAATAACTTTTTTGTCATAACTGTAAAAAAATTAGGATTTAAATAATATATTTTTCGTTATAACTTTATGAAATACACCTAAACTATTTTTATTATATAATCTTTAGGATTTAAAATATAATAAATCTTTGTCATAACCATCCCAAGCACTCTTGCGTGTTTTTGCTTATGATATAAAAATTTTATAACTTAAAATTTGTATGAAAAATAATTTTTTAAAATTAAATTTGAGTGTAATTATTTGTATATGTAACATCCCTTGCCCGACCGGATCGTCAAATCGAGCTACAGGTTGTTACATTCGTTGTTGAAGCAACTACAATCAAATTCACAATAAAATAATCATTTTCATTTGCATTCAAACATCAATCATGATTAAATTACAATAATAGATCATTTTTGGGTCTTATTTGAGCTTACAAAAGCTCTTTTGTCAACCCAAGCATGAAATAGGACCAAAATTGCAAAGCTTTAGAAATTTAGGGCCGAAGTTGTGACGTCACCAAATAGTTTGTCACTTGTAACACCCTGAAAATTTGAGTAATTTATTTTCTATGTGTGCTTTGAGTAATTATTCTAGAAAGTAAAATTTTCTGATTTATTTTCGTGGTTAGTATAGTCCTGAAGAAGGATTTAAAATTTTTTTAGAAGGAATATTATTAATTTTAAGAAATTATTTATGGAAGTGGATTATGACTTTGACACATAAATTAATTTAAGTGTCAAAGTGAGGCATAAGATGAATTATTGGACAAGTGGTGATGGCGCATGAGCTTGTGCATGAGGTTGAAGGTTCGAATCCCATGTTTAGCATCTAGGTGAATTTTATTTTGAATTTTTATGCACCAATATAGCAAGTGTCGGCCAAGAGCTTTTATGGAAGGTGTTGACTTGTTATTTTTGGTTAAAATATCAAAGGAATAAGGAAATTTTGAACTTAAGGAAGGGTATCAAAAGAATAAGGAAAATGTGAAGATATGAGGCATGAATCAAGGAAGAATTTTTGAAACAATATCTTGGCCTAAAGACCATGTATTTGGACGGCAATATGGCTATAGGGGGGGAGCCGAATTTTGGTGATAGTTTTGGCTAGGAATTTTAGTCTTGTTTTGGTCATTTTTGTTAGTTTGTGCAAGTTTTGAAAACTCTCTCAACCTTTTCTCCCTTTGGCCGAATTTGAGCATTGGTAAGTCCTAAAGTTTTTGACCATTTGGTCATTTTTGCACATCAATTGGTATTCTTTTGTGCCTTATTTCATTTGAGTGCCAAATCACCTACATCAAATGACCATTCCTTTCTTTTCTCTCTTTTCTTCATTGCCGAATGTGTCTTGATTCTAACCTCCTCTCTTTCTTTCTCTTTTATTTTCTTTGAAAACCGAATTCATCATCATCTCCATTTTCTTATTTTTATTCATTATCAATCAATATTTCTCTCAATATTTCTCTCATGGCCGAATGCTAAGGTGTTCATAAGCCAAATTATTTCCCTTTCTCTTTAATCTTTCATAGCCGAATCCTCCTTAAAACCATACTATTCTCAAATCCTTTCTTTTCGACGTGGAATATAGGTAAGAGTTCTTTTGTTTCGATTAGTTATTAGTGGTTAGTGCCGAATATTAATGTTGGCTTGAAGGCATTATTTGGATCAAAATAAACGTTTATTTTATTAACGCTTATTTTGTTAAACTTTAGTGCGATAACGGAAAGTTGGAATCAAGAAGTGGTGGGTGACAAAGCGTAGGAATCGATTCTCGTGGTAAGGAAATCACATCTTTTAAACTTTAGAAATTTTTTCGATATCATTAGATTAATGTTCTTTGCCTTTGAAGACATTCAACATAGGGAAGAAACGGGCGGTGTTTAGCCTTCTAAGAAGGGAGGTTCTGTTATTCCCCTAAGTACAAGCAAAGGACTATTTCGAAATCCGGATTTTCCACCGGGTTGCGGACGTTCAACCGAGGAAAATCAACTGCTCAAGTCGCTCGTACTCCGAACCATTATTTGTTCGTGGATTCGATTCGGTTAGCGAACCATCAATCGGAGAGAAATCGCAAGTAGAAGTCTTACGAAAATCCGAGGGTAAATTTCTAGATCGCTATATTTAGATCGGTTTTATTATAGATTATAGTGTTTTAATTAACACAATACGTATAGGTGTTGAAGAGCGGGAAAGTTTAGTTCTCTCCATAACCAGGTGTGTAACTTCACACTCATTTTCGGGTTGGACATCAAGTTGTAAGTTCTGTGATAAAATCGTAAAATAGTAAAACGGGAAAATACGTAGTAACTCATATTTTTGAGTAAATGCATGAAAACGGTTAAAACCGAGAAAAAATAAAATACGATAATACTCTAGTTCGATAAAATGGGCCGATAATACTCTAGTTCGATAAAATGGGCCGATAATACTCTAGTTCGATAAAATGGGCCGATAATACTCTAGTTCGATAAAATGGGCCGATAATACTCTAGTTCGATAAAATGGGCCGATAAAACTCTAGTTCGATAAAATGGGCCGATAATACTCTAGTTCGATTAAATGGGCCGAAAATACTCTGTTTCGATAAATTGGGCTAAAATGGGCCAAAGTCACTAAACTACTAAATGGGCTAGTTGTTAAATTGTTTATATGAGCCTAATGAAAGGTTAATTGATAAACCCACCGATGATATGGATTAATGAAAATCTATTATATGATTATATTTTTTATATACGCATGATTGCATGGGGTGGGTTATATGAAGAGAAGAATGGCCAGTTGCCACAAATTTGGCTCATTGCCTCTAGTTCGGTGGCTCTCATTAACAATATGGCTCAATGCCTCTAGTTCGGTGGCTCGCCACAAATTCGCTAAATGCTCTAGTTCGGTGACAATGTCACAATCTAGTTCGGTAGTGCACTACAAAATTATTTAAGGGCTTTAAGCCCATGATTGGTGTGTTTGGCGGGGTGGGTTGACTTGATCCCCACAGTGTGTTGGTTGGTACGGGGTGTTAGCGGATGGATACTAGGTTGGTTTGGGAAATTCATATTTCATGCATTCTTCTCTTTAAATTATGTTACTTTACGATGTATGGTTGAAATCTGTTAATGGGCTCAAGCCCAAAGATGATATCTTGACGATCCGCCTAAAAATGGTGGTAAGTGAGTTGCACACCGAGTTCTTTGTAACTCACCCAATTTTTATTAACCATTTGGTAATGGAAATTGACGTGGACTTGGGCCGGAGATGACTTGGTGGAGGCCATACTACGAATTTGGGTTTTTTTTTTTTTTTATAAACTATGACTTTATTTAAGTTTTTATTTTAATTGCTATTATTGGGTTGATGTAATAAGGCCTCTAAGTATGTTTTATGGATTTTATCGTGTGGATGGTTTTATAATTTTTATTTTGAGACTTTAATTATGAGTTTATGTTAAATCATTTGGTTTTTACTAAAAATATCGTTTATTTAATATTTTGACAATTAGACGATTTTCTTTAAAATTTTCCTCCAAATTCTTTTAAGAAGTTTTAAAGTTTCGATAAACATTTTATTTAAGATAAGTTTTAAACAAGTATATTCTTAAATTATTTTCAAAACCTCGTACTACATCTTTAACTCGATTTTCAAAAGTTTTTGCATCATTATTTTATCGTAAATCTTGAAAAGAAACGAAAGTATGTTTGGTGTGACAAACCAAATCTCGTCCAAACGCATAGACCGGGTTTGGGGTGTTACATTTAGTGGTATCAGAGCCCAGTTTCAAAACTCGGCTGTGGTTTGGGTTCAATAAAGAAATTTGTTTGAAAATAATTTCTAGAGTTTTGATTAAAGGTAGTATGGCACCATGAGCATCCCGCGCCAAGTCAAGTAAGTATCTCAGATAATCGTATGTTTATTATCATTGTGATATGATTATAAGAAACACTCTAGAACTTCTAGTTTTAGGTGTTAAAACCGTAGAGATTGAGACAATAGGATATTGTTGCGAAAACATTCTATCTCTTTCATATCATAAGACATCGTTAATAAACAACTGAAATATTATTCTGATTCATAAAACTCTTAATCAGATTAAATCGAATTAGTCGCCATGAGCACTAGAGGACGTGGTCGTGGACGCGGTAGGCGTGGCCGTGGTAGAGGACGAGGTGTTAGGGGCGCAACTGATGTGCCGAGTCATATGTCGGAAATGGATGCACCTGCGTCACTCGAGAGTGAGACGGGATCGCACGACCATATGGAAGAGGATAATGCTGTGACACGAGCAATGCTGCGAGTACTTGAAAGGGGTCGCTGATCCGAAATCGACCAACCGCTCGTGGGTCGATATCGGAGCGATCAAATCCAAAGTGGAGCCGAGGTTTTCGTGAGGTGTCTCGGTGTAGCTCCCAATGTCGCTGAATATTGGCTTGAGGCGAGAGCGAATTATGGACGATCTTGAGTGCACCGTGGAACAAAAGTTAAGAGGAGCGGTATCTTTGTTGAGAGACGGCTTACCAATGGTGGCTTACTATCCGAGAAGGCACTGATGCTGCTTTGGTTAATTGGGAGTTCTTTAAGGCTTCCTTTCAAGGAAAATATGTGGGAACAAGCTATGTGGATGCCCGAAGGAAGGAATTTTTGAACTGGTGCAAGGAAATAAGACGGTGGCGAAGATATGAGGCCGAAGTTCTTACGCTTGAGTCGCTATGCTCGAACGATAGTGGCAACGGACCATGAGCGCCAGTGCGCTTTCGAGGACGGTTTGAAAGATGAGTTGCGGGTTCGATAGCCCCACAACAAGTTAGAACTTTTGCCGCTCTTGTGGAGAAGGCTAAGATAGCCAAGAGGCTAAGAACTCGGAACATCAAAATCGGGAGCAAATTCGAGGCAAGAAAGATCTCAAGCATTCTGGTTCTTCGAGAAGATTCTCAAGAGGCCCTTGAATGAGGAACCAGCTCAAGGAAGAGCACCGTGAGTCGTTAATCGTAGTCGGGATTGTGCCGAATGTGGGAAAAGACATTCCGAGAATGTTGGAGGAAAACGGGTGCTTGCTATAAATGTGGATCGACGGAGCATCAATATAGGAGTTGCCCTCGACGTATGGATACAACTCAAGTTAGTTCGTACTACCGATGCACCACCGGCAAGAGGAGTTCAAAGAACCACCGAGAGGTCGGGACCGTGTCGTGGTGGTAATGGGGCCGGGCGTGGTCAAGGTGCGCCGGTCGAGGCAATGGTCCTAGAGGCAACGCGATGCAAGACACCAGATTGGTGTATGCGGTCAGACGTCGTGAGGATGGCAATGCACCTGATGTGATAACTGGTACGTTCTTCATTTCTGATGTACCCGTTATTGCCTTGATGGATATTGGTTCTACTCATTCGTACATTGCTAGCACCATAACTGGAAACTTGAAATTAGACTCAAATTTCCGATAAAGAGATGAGGGTGATTAGTCCCTTAGGACAGTCGGTGTTGGTTAATAAACTGTTTAGAGATGTGCCCTTAGTTATTCAAGGAGAAACATTCTTGGCAAATTTGATGGAATTGCCATTTGGCGAATTCGATATCATTCTGGGCATGGATTGGTTGGTTAAGCACCGGGCGCAATTGGACTGTGTCTTTGGCGAATGTCGATAAGAAATGTGGAGGATAAGGAGATAGTTATGATAGGCGAGCGGAGAAATTACTTGGCAAACGTGATTTCTGCGTTGAAGGCGGAGAAGTTGGTGCGAAAAGGGCACGGAGCATTTTTAGCATTTATTAGTGCTTTAGATGCCAAAGAGTCATCGAAGGAAGATGTGAGAACGGTGAAGGAATTTTCTGATGTTTTTCCCGAAGAACTTCCCGTGTACCTCCGATCGGGAAGTGGAATTTGGTATTGAGCTTTTGCCCTAATCGCCTCCAGGTGTCCATTGCTCCTTATAGAATGGCACCGAAGGAGTTGTCGAGCTTAAAGCCCAAATTCAAGAGCTGCTAGATCGGGGTTTTATTCGACCGAGTGTGTCTCCGTGGGAGCACCGGTTTTGTTTGTTAAGAAGAAGGATGGGTCAATGCGTATGTGTATTGACTATAGGCAATTGAATAAGCCGACGATCAAGAATCGGTACCCTCTGCCGAGGATTGACGACTGCTTTGATCAATTGAAGGGAGCTTCGCTTTCTCCAAGATTGATTTAAGGTCGGGTTACCACCACCTTAAGGTGAAAGAAGCGGATATTCACAAGACAAATGTTCCGAACCCGCTACGGACACTATGAGTTTTTAGTGATGCCGTTTGGGTTGACCAATGCACCACCGTGCATTTATGGATATGATGAACCGGGTCTTTCAACCATTCTTAGATCGGTTTGTGGTGGTATTCATAGATGACATTCTCGTTTATTCGAGGAGCGAAGAAGAACATGACTCGATTTGCGGATTGTATTGCAAGTGCTTCGAGATAATCACTTGTATGCCAAATTCAAGAAATGTGAATTTTGGTTAAGAGAAGTGACTTTCTTGGGTCATGTGGTATCACCAAGGAATAAGGGTGGATCCTCTGAAGATTGAGGCGGTATTGGATTGGAAACCACCAAGTCGGTGAATGAGATTCGGAGTTTCTTGGGTTTGGCATGGATATTATAGACGCTTTGTTGAGGGGTTCTCATTGATTGCTTTGCACCTCTAACTAAGCTTTTGCGGAAGGGAGTGTTGTTTATATGGACCGATAAGCAGCAAGAAAGTTTCGAGCGATCAAGAAGGTTTTAACTAAGCGCACGGTATTGATTCAACCCGAGGCTCGGAAGGAGTTTATAGTTTATTGTGATGCGTCACATACGGGTTTAGGCTCGCGTATTGATGCAAAGTGGGAAAGTTGTAGCTTACGCTTCGCCAATTGAGACCGCACGAAGTGAACTACCCTACTCATGATTTGGAGTTAGCAGCAGATGGTGTTTGCCTTAAAGATTTGGAGGCATTACCTCTATGGTGAAAAGTCTATCATCTATACACGGACCACAAGAGTCTTAAGTATCTTCTTACTCGTAAGGAGTTAAACTTGAGACAACGAAGATGGGTGGAGTCATTAAAGGACTATGATTTCTCTATTGAGTATCATCCCGGAAGGCTAATGTAGTGGCGGACGCATTAAGTCGTAAGGTGGTATCTGATTTGAGAGCTATGTTTGCCCATTTGAGTTTGTATGAGGATGGTAGTTTGATAGCGGAATTTCAAGTGAAGCCTATGTGGTTGGAACAAATTAAGGAAAAACAGATTTTAGATGAGAAGTTGAGACTTTTATTTCAAAGCAAGTGGAAAATGGTGAAATTGAGGATTTTGGAATAAATTTAGAAGGTGTATTGTGTTTTCGTGGAAGGGTCCAGTATGCCTAAGGATTCAGATCTGAGGCAAATGATTTTGAGGGAGGCGCATAGTAGCCCTTATGCTATGCACCCCGGAGGAAATAAGATGTATCGGGATCTTCGTGAGCGGTTTTGGTGGCCTGGATTGAAACGGGAGATTTCAGAATTTGTGGGAAAATGCTTAACTTGTCAGCAAGTGAAAGCGAGCATCAATTGCCGTCGTGTCTTTTGCAACCGCTTAAGATTCCTCTTTGGAAATGGGAGCGGATAACAATGGATTTTGTTAGTGGGTTACCTTTAACACCTACTAAGAAAAATTCTGCTTGGGTAATTGTTGATCGTTTGACGAAAGACCGCTCATTTTCTACCAAAGGCGCACGGACTACTCGTTGCGTGTTGGCGGCCGTATGTATCCGAAATCGTGAGGTTGCATGGGGTACCAGATCGATTATATCGGATAGGATCCTAGGTTTACATCTCGATTTTGAAAAGCTTTGCATGAAGCCTTGGGTACAAAGCTTAATTTTAGTACGGCTTTTCATCCTCGATCGATGGTCGATCGGAGAGAGTGATTCGGATTCGAAGACATGTTAAGGGGATGTGTAATCGACTTCAAAGGTAGTTGGGAGGATTTTCTACCGTTAGCGGAATTTGCGTGCAACAACGCCTACCAGTCTAGCATTCGAGATGGCACCCTACGAGGCATTGTATGGTCGTAGGTGTCGTTCTCCTATTTGCCGGATCGAGTTGGGTGATCGGCGCTTGTTAGGACTCGAGATGATTTCAAACGGAAGAAAAAGTGAAAGTTATTCGAGCACGGTTAAAGGAAGCTTCGGATAGACGTAAGTCGATGCGGATCTCAAGCGTAAAGAGATCGAGTATGCCGTAGGAGATCAAGTCTTCTGAAGGTCTCACCTTGGAAGAAGATATTCGATTCGGGAAGAAGGGCAAGTTGAGTCCTAGATACATTGGACCATATCGTGTGGTGAAACGAGTTGGTCCAAAGGGCTCATCGATTGAGTTACCTCCTAATTGAGCCAAATTCATAATGTTTTCCATGTGTCCATGTTGAGGCGCTATAGATCGGATCCTTCGCACATAGTACCTGTAGAAGAAGTGGAGATGAATTTGGATTTGTCTTTTGAGGAGGAACCAAAGGAAATCTTAGACCGAGACGTGAAGGTGCTAAGAAAGAAGACTGCCGTTGGTCAAAGTGTTGTGGCGTAACCACGGAGTGGAGGAAGCTACGTGGGAGCCTGAGGGATGCAATTCGGCAACAATACCCTCACCTTTTTCAGCCGTAAATTTCGAGGACGAAATTTTCTTTTAGGGGTAGAGTTGTAACACCCTCAAAATTTGAGTAATTTATTTTCTATGTGTGCTTTGAGTAATTATTCTAGAAAGTAAAATTTTCTCGATTTATTTTTTTAAGTGGTTAGTATAGTCCTCAAGAAGGATTTAAAATTTTTTAGAAGGAATATTATTAATTTTAAGAAATTATTTATGGAAGTGGATTAAGTGACTTTGACACATAAATTAATTTAAGTGTCAAAGTGAGGCATAAGATGAATTATTGGACAAGTGGTGATGGCGCATGAGCTTGTGCATGAGGTTGAAGGTTCGAATCCCATGTTTAGCATCTAGGTGAATTTTATTTTGAATTTTTATGCACCAATATAGCAAGTGTCGGCCAAGAGCTTTTATGGAAGGTGTTGACTTGTTATTTTTGGTTAAAATATCAAAGGAATAAGGAAATTTTGAACTTAAGGAAGGGTATCAAAAGAATAAGGAAAATGTGAAGATATGAGGCATGAATCAAGGAAGAATTTTTGGAAACAATATCTTGGCCTAAAGACCATGTATTTGGACTAATATGGCTATAGGGGGGAGCCGAATTTTGGTGATAGTTTTGGCTAGGAATTTTAGTCTTGTTTTGGTCATTTTTGTTAGTTTGTGCAAGTTTTGAAAACTCTCTCAACCTTTTCTCCCTTTGGCCGAATTTGAGCATTGGTAAGTCCTAAAGTTTTTGACCATTTGGTCATTTTTGCACATCAATTGGTATTCTTTTGTGCCTTATTTCATTTGAGTGCCGAAATCACCTACATCAAATGACCATTCCTTTCTTTTCTCTCTTTTCTTCATTGCCGAATGTGTCTTGATTCTAACCTCCTCTCTTTCTTTCTCTTTTATTTTCTTTGAAAACCGAATTCATCATCATCTCCATTTTCTTATTTTTATTCATTATCAATCAATATTTCTCTCCAATATTTCTCTCATGGCCGAATGCTAAGGTGTTCATAAGCCAAATTATTTCCCTTTCTCTTTAATCTTTCATAGCCGAATCCTCCTTAAAACCATACTATTCTCAAATCCTTTCTTTTCGACGTGGAATATAGGTAAGAGTTCTTTTGTTTCGATTAGTTATTAGTGGTTAGTGCCGAATATTAATGTTGGCTTGAAGGCATTATTTGGATCAAAATAAATGTTTATTTTATTAACGCTTATTTTGTTAAACTTTAGTGCGATAACGGAAAGTTGGAATCAAGAAGTGGTGGGTGACAAAGCGTAGGAATCGATTCTCGTGGTAAGGAAATCACATCTTTTAAACTTTAGAAATTTTTTCGATATCATTAGATTAATGTTCTTTGCCTTTGAAGACATTCAACATAGGGAAGAAACGGGCGTGTTTAGCCTTCTAAGAAGGGAGGTTCTCGTTATTCCCCTAAGTACAAGCAAAGGACTATTTCGAATCCGGATTTTCCACCGGGTTGCGGACGCTCAACCGAGGAAAATCAACTGTTCGTCGTCGTTCGTACTCCAACCATTATTTGTTCGTGGATTCGATTCGGTTAGCGAACCATCAATCGGAGAGAAATCGCAAGTAGAAGTCTTACGAAAATCCGAGGGTAAATTTCTAGATCGCTATATTTAGATCGGTTTTATTATAGATTATAGTGTTTTAATTAACACAATACGTATAGGTGTTGAAGAGCGGAAAGTTTAGTTCTCTCCATAACCAGTGTGTAACTTCACACTCATTTTCGGCTGGACATCAAGTTGTAAGTTCTGTGATAAAATCGTAAAATAGTAAAAACGGGAAAAATACGTAGTAACTCATATTTTTGAGTAAATGCATGAAAACGGTTAAAACCGAGAAAAAATAAAATACGATAATACTCTAGTTCGATAAAATGGGCCGATAATACTCTAGTTCGATAAAATGGGCCGATAATACTCTAGTTCGATAAAATGGGCCGATAATACTCTAGTTCGATAAAATGGGCCGATAATACTCTAGTTCGATAAAATGGGCCGATAAAACTCTAGTTCGATAAAATGGGCCGATAATACTCTAGTTCGATTAAATGGGCCGAAAATACTCTGTTTCGATAAATTGGGCTAAAATGGGCCAAAGTCACTAAACTACTAAATGGGCTAGTTGTTAAATTGTTTATATGAGCCTAATGAAAGGTTAATTGATAAACCCACCGATGATATGGATTAATGAAAATCTATTATATGATTATATTTGTTATATACGCATGATTGCATGGGGTGGGTTATATGAAGAGAAGAATGGCCAGTTGCCACAAATTTGGCTCATTGCCTCTAGTTCTCGTGGCTCTGCCACAATATGGCTCAATGCCTCTAGTTCGGTGGCTCACCACAAATTCGCTAAATGCCTCTAGTTCGGTGACAATGTCACAATCTAGTTCGAGTGAGTGCACTACAAAATTATTTAAGGGCTTTAAGCCCATGATTGGTGTGTTTGGCGGGGTGGGTTGACTTGATCCCCACAGGTGTGTTGGTTGGTACGGGGGTGTTAGCGGATGGATACTAGGTTGGTTTGGGAAATTCATATTTCATGCATTCTTCTCTTTAAATTATGTTACTTTACGATGTATGGTTGAAATCATTAATGGGCTCAAGCCCAAAGATGATATCTTGACGATCCGCCTAAAAATGGTGGTAAGTGAGTTGCACATCGAGTTCTTTGTAACTCACCCAATTTTTATTAACCATTTCGTAATGGAAATTGACGTGGACTTGGCCCGGAGATGACTTGGTGGAGGCCATACTACGAATTTGGGTTTTTTTTTTTTTTTTATAAACTATGACTTTATTTAAGTTTTTATTTTAATTGCTATTATTGGGTTGATGTAATAAGGCCTCTAAGTATGTTTTATGGATTTTATCGTGTGGATGGTTTTATAATTTTTATTTTGAGACTTTAATTATGAGTTTATGTTAAATCATTTGGTTTTACTAAAAATATCGTTTATTTAATATTTTGACAATTAGACGATTTTCTTTAAAATTTTCCTCCAAATTCTTTTAAGAAGTTTTAAAGTTTCGATAAACATTTTATTTAAGATAAGTTTTAAACAAGTATATTCTTAAATTATTTTCAAAACCTCGTACTACATCTTTAACTCGATTTTCAAAAGTTTTTGCATCATTATTTTATCGTAAATCTTGAAAAGAAACGAAAGTATGTTTGGTGTGACAAACCAAATCTCGTCCAAACGCATAGACCGGGTTTGGGGTGTTACATCACTTCGTGACCTCAGGCCACTCGACGTCATGACGTGACTCACTGTCGGCCGATGTTGCAACAAGGGAGGTTTGTTGTCGGGCATGGACTCTATTTTTAGTAAAAATGAACCATTTGGTACCTATTTCATATATTCCAACTAACCTATTCATATGATCATTGTAATACTAATTTCATTTGAATCAAAACACTCCAAGAACATATCAATCAAGTTCAAATAATCACATTCAACCTCTTAACAATATTCATTACCTATTCAACCATTAGACTTAACATTCCATTGTCATGGCATACATATCAACCAAATTATCCGAATACCAAGTCTTTACCTATACCAAGCTACCTTGAAACATTCCAATTTATATGCCATACATATTCCTAGCATATCAATCAAAATATACCAATTTAATTAGGCATCACCAATGCCAATTCATGCACTTCTAAATCGCATACCAAGACCAACATCCAAATCACCCTAAACCAAGTTCAATACCATTTTCAACTCATAAAGACTTATATACAACAAGGATTACACCAAAACACTTATATACATGCCACACTCATTGACTCAAAATGATCAAATAACTACCAAATTAAGGATAGTTTGAGCTTTAAGACGATCCGACTTGACGTGTTCCACAAGGTGATGATCTACAAGGAAAAGGGAAAACAAATGGGGTAAGTATATAAGATGCTTAGTAAGTTCATAGGTAATAAACAAAAACTTAACTCACCTTTTATCTATAAACAAAAAATAACCTTAACTTGACATAATTTGGCTAGACATGGAAAATCAAAACATCAATAAGGTGAGCTTTAACATGTAATCAAACCATATAAAAATTCAATCACTTATACCAATTCATGTCATTTTGTACAACCAATTTTCAATCTCATTCAATCAAGGGATAATGTAATCACATACATGTTGATGACATTATTCCAATACATTATTCAAGCTCAATTCAACATTTCTCTAACTGAACATCAAGATCATTATATCTCATTTCAATTTCTCATTTCATATGAACTATATCGCCCAATGAACCCTAATAAACGAACTTGGATACACAAGTATCTACGTCACACTCGTTGTTTTTCCAAGCTAAGTGTTTTCGCATCAGGTTACCCATTCAGGCAAAACCTTTATAACATCATATTCGATTGCTTGTCCAAGTTGAATATAAACATGCCAGGTTACTCGTCCGGGCTAAACCTTTAAAACGACATCAGGTTACTCGTCCGAGCTAAACCTGTGTCATATGTATTTGAGTATTCACAACAAATGCTGGACCTCAATAATCATCTATAATCAATCCCATGCTAGCGTGCACAAAACCCTATTGGCATGCCAATCGCATCCTAACCTTTACTAAGTTCAAATAGGCATTTATTATGCAATTTAACATTACTTTTCAATTTAGTCCAAAAATCACCTTTTGAACCAATTCATAACCAAAGATATATAATTACAATTCAAGTGCACAACAACCTATATAAATAAATATCATATAAACTTACCTGGTTAAAACAACAAACAAGTTGAATTTTTAGGGACTAATCTGCATTTTGTGTTTCCCCGATTATCTCCGGTTTGATCCAATTCTTGATCTATACAATTATTCCATTCAATTCATCAATATTAAACATTTATACATTATATCATGATATGAATGAACCTATGAAATTTTATTTTTTAATGCCCCTAAAGTTTTACATTTTATTCAATTTAGTCCCTAAAATCAGAATAGCCATAACTTTAAATTTTGAGCTTTAGTTTGAAAACCAACCTCAATTACATTCATTATAAACCTTCTACTATCTATTATTACCGAAATTTCACATCAATTTCACATTTTATTTACTTTAGTCCTTATGTACAAAACTAACAATTAAACATTACAATTTAGTCCTTTTTATAATCTAAGCTTAAAATCTATCAATTTAACACCAATTTCTTCGAGAAATAAATAATGATAAAAAACTTTAACAGTTTTACAAATTGGTACATGTGCTAGCTAAATCAAGCTCGTATGACCTCAAAAACATAAAAATTACAAGAAAAGGACTTGAAAACACTTACCAATTGATGGCCGAAAGTTTTAAGAATTTCTTAGGTTTTCTTCTCTTCTTTGGACGACAAGAATGAATAGATGAAGAAGATGACTTTTTTCTCTCTTTGATTTAACTTATATAGTTAGATTAATTCTTAATTAAGATTTTATTAACTTAAGTTTAATTAATTAACAAAATTTAATCTTTAAACTTAATTAGTGGGATAATCACCACTCTCCACTAACCCTTACTCCAAAATAGTTAACTTGTCATTTTGGACCTTTGGCTAATTGTAATTTAAGTCCCTAAGTCTTTGGCCAATTAAAAACCTATAGAGATTACACTTTTACAATTTAGTTCTTGTACCTAAATTAAATAAATAATAGACAAAATTGATGGACCAAACTCTAATATACTATTATACCAACTCCGTAAATATTCATATTTAATATTTACGGAAATGGGGTTTCGAAACCACCTTTTTCCAACACCATCGAAAAGCAAATTGTTACAACATAATTATTCCAATTCTCACCCTTCTCTAAGAATTGGAAAGAGTAATTAAGGAACTCAAATTATACCAAATACAGTGGGACTCACCAATTATAATAGTTACCCAAACATACCACCCTATGTAATTACAATCAATTACACTCAAATTCAATTATTATATGGCTTTCCAAATACTACCTTAACGAGGTAAATTTTCACAACTTGAAATCCACAATTTAAGACATAAATTAAATTATAATACACATTGAAATATAATATATGTGATTATTTATTAAATTTATGGATTTATTGAATGCCTATTTAATAGTATTTTTAAAATTCTTAAGGAATTTAGGAATATGAGAAATTCATGTTTTTAATATTTTTTAAATGTGTATCTATATATATATATATATATATATATATAATATTTGTTTGAGTTGGTGCCACAAGTTAATCAGATGTCAACTCAGTTGGGAAATGACACAAAAAACTTCCTCTTTTCACGAAGTATTGAATATTATTTTGAGTGTGTTTTGTCTTTTTATATTTTATATAGAAAAACTTAAATTAAATTAATACATAATGATATTTGAACACAGACTATCATGATTTATAAAGACTCAACCGATTGAACTAATAAGCTGTCGTTTATTTTTAATATAAAATTTTTATAAATATATTTTTCTACATTTTTTTCACCAAATTGTTGTGTACCATACTCTTGTTAGATTAAAACCCAACTAATTTATTATTTTTATATAACAAGTGAAATTCAAATAAAATTTTCGTTTTAAAACCCATTTAAATATAATATTTTTTTGTATACATTATTTTTTACTTTTTTTGAAAGGTTGGATACATTATTTATCTTTCATATAAGACTACAAATTAATAGGTGTGGAGGAGGAGAATATAAAAGGAACCCAATCAAAACGGCAAAGTAGAGAATCGAAACAAATGAAGATGGAACCCTAGGTTTTAAAAGCAAAATTATATTGAGGATGATAATGGCATAAGCGTATCATGGCTGGGGAAAACAAATCAAGCGCGCGACCTTGGGGTACATTAGAGGAACTCCTCCTTGTATGTGCCGTCAACCGCCACGGCACTAAAAGCTGGGATTCTATCGCCTCGGAACTTCAGAACCGGAGACTCACTTCTTCCTTTCTTCCTTCCTTCACTCCACAACTCTGTAAAGACAAGTTTTTTGATCTTAAACGACGCTTCATATCCACAAATGGCGCCTCTTCTTCCTCTAGTTTGGTTGACCAGCTTCGAAGGATTCGCGTAGAAGAGCTCCGTCGAGAGGTTCAAGAACGTGACGTTTCAATCGTGTAATAAATGAAATCAAATGACGATTTCCTTTCCGACTGATTGCGTCGTTTACTCGCCTTGTGGTGAGATCTGAGAGGTTGCTTTTTTCTTTTGGTGATTACAGGTCGTTGGAATTGAAGGTCAAGAGATTGGAGGAGGAAAGAGAGAGGAGTTCTAAAGAGGAGACAGATCTGGATGACCGACAGAATATTTTATCACCGGATACCGTCGCCGGCACACCCGCCGGCGGTGATGGCTCCGGTGATCTCGATGACCGATCATTCAACGAGTCCAACTCCACCAGTCAAAAACCCGAGCTGACCACGTCGGCCACTATTATTGTTAAAGACGAGCAAAACGATGCCGGAGAAGTGGTAGGAGAAAGGAAGGCACAAGTTATAACAGAGACAATCGAACCGAGAGGTGAAAATGAGATTGATCCGGTTCGAACCGGGGAAGGGCCGGTTAATGAACGATTAAATGGTGAAGAACATGATAATAAGAAGCAGGTGAGTGACGTACAAAGTTCGGCTAGTTTATCGAAGAAGAAAAGATGTAATGGTAGTAGTAAGGGCCGAAGCAGCAGCAGAGAGGAACGTGAGGGAGATGAGGTTTCTCCCGCCATGAAGCGAGCCCCGGCAGTGAAGCCCAAGTCCATGGTTAGGCTTCTAGGGATCATCCGCTCTCATCGGCTCGGCTCGGCTTTGGATCGCCGCCAACGGAGCCAGGTAATTTTTTTTAAAATATAAATATTACTAATTAATAACGACTAAGGAATATGTTCTATCTTGAAAAAACATATATGATTGAAAAATAAAACAAATAAAATTAAACTAAGAACATTTGACAAGGCGGTCAAGGGAAAACAACGAACATCTACTCTTTTAAGGTGCCGGAATAAGGCTAGGGATCTTAGGCCTTGGAGCCAATTAGCCTGCCACGTCACTGGTTTGAGAACTTAATGATAGAATGACAAAATATTGGGGTTTCCATAATTTTAGACCAGTCTTTGGATTGACGTGGCGCTTTGTGGACGGTTATAGAACATCAACTAAGCATTATCGTCTACTGACATTTTGGAGGAAGCCTCCTTGAATCTGATTAAAAAATTGAGACCATATTTAATTCGCCAGTGATAAGTTAAAAAAATTTTCACCACTGTCTAAATAAATTTTGGACTAGAATTTTCTTTTTTTCTTTATCTAAACTTAAATCTCAATCTTAAATACTTTCTTGTATCAATAATTTTGTCTATTATGGTCTCTTATTAGAAGAATTCAACTTTGACCATCATTTTAATAAAATAATCATAAAATGAGATAGGAGCAGAAACATAACTAATTTTGATTTTTCTTTTTGGGCTAAAATTCTTTTTAGACTATTTTGGGATAATTTTAGGTTCTGATTTCTTCTTCTTTTTAATTTTGTTTTTTTTTTAAATTATTATTATTAACAATTAAACTATATCTATGTGACCATAATTAAATACTAATTTAATAAAAAAAATTATTGAAAAATAAAAAGTTATATAATTTAATAATATATTAATCTATTTTTATATTAAAAACTATAGCAGTATGGCTAATCAATTTTTTATTTAAATTTTTTTCATGTTTTATTCAACTACACATAATTATCGTGCAGTTAACCTATTACTATTAAAATTATTGAATTATATGATATTATCCATTATTATCGGAATTAGATCAAATGGAATGGAAATAAGATTAATTAATTTATTGGTTCGGATAAAGGGTTGAATTGTATGAACTAAAATCGTTTAGAATCGATAGAAAATTAATTACTGAATCAGTTTTATAATTTTTAATACATTTTTTTTATTTTTTAACTATTTATGTAATTATTATTGGATCGACAATCACTGGAAACTAGTAGTTTGATTATCGATCCGATTATTAAAACCATAAAGTTATCTCTAATTTAAAAAGTTAAATAGAATAAAAATATTAATTTTTATATTAAAAAATACTTACATATATCTCTAAAAATTATGCACTTTTCCTAAACAAATTATCCTGATGATTATATATAAGCGTATTTGAAGTTTTTTCCCCTTTCTCCAAATTTTTATCCTTTCTAAAAACCTTTTTGACATCCATTTTTTTTCTTCAATCATTTTTTTAGTATATATTTAATAAAAAGGTTGTTTAAGTTTTAATAAAATTATCTCTCCCCTGGATTTTTTTGAGCAATTTTATTTTATAATTTTAAATTTCTGCATCTTATTGTTGTTTCAGAAAGTGGAGTTTTAATTTTAATTTATTTTTTTTTTTTTTTTTTCCCCCAAAATTTTAAAGTTGGGTGATGTCGGTCAGCTTATTATGGTGTTGGCTGGCTCCACTTGAGGACTTATATAATTTTATTTTGAAGGTATTGATCAGTTCAATAAAAACGCTTCTTTACTTATTAATCTGTATTACCATAATTTTCACTATTGATTTATTTCATCTTTTGAAATCTATTTTTAAATACTTCGCTTGGCGCAAGATGTAATAGCAACTTGTTGAAAGTTCAGATCCAAGGGCTTTTCCTTGTTCCTAATGCATACTATAATTAAACTTTCAAGTTTAATATGTAAAAATAAAATTAATTAAACGTTTTTGATGATTTTCAATCTTAAATTGTTGGTGCTCTACTTTCCACCATCTAGATTTTTCAATAAAAAATGAATTGAAAATTAAAAAAAAAAAAACCCATAAAATAGAGTTAATACCAGTAGGAGAACAGATACAGAGACAGAGGTCTTCGCCTCAATCCCTGTGTAATTCTGAAGTTTTAACACAACTTCTATGACTATTCTTAAATAAAAAAATGGTTTTAACATGAAAGTATAATTGTTATTAATTAATAATTATAATAATATTACAAGTGTAATTTGCAGGAATCTGCAAGATACAAAAACCTGATAAGGCAACACATGGATCTCCAGAGAATTCAAACCAGGCTTGATAAAGGTGTCTACTCTGAATGCAGCACAAAGTTCTTGAGGGATCTCCTCCTTTTATTCAACAATCTCATCGTATTTCACCACAAAAGTTCTCCCGAACGTATTGCTGCTCAACAACTCCGGGCATTGGTGTTGAAGGAAATGACTCATATGCTTCCAAAACAATCCGAAACCGATGATGTTGCGAAACCCAACAAATCTTCTACTATAGTCGCATGTGGCAAACGCAGATCTTCCAAGGCAGTAACCAAGAATACTTCTACTAGTACTAGGAGAGGAGATGAAAAAGAAAGAGGCGTTGAAGAGAAGAAGGTTGATGGTAGTTGTCCTATTGCGACTGATGACATGGGCATAAGGAAGAAAAGAAGTAAAGAAAGAGTGGTTTCAGGCCGTCGAAACTCATTAAGAACGAGCAGCACCAGTGAGGAGACAAAGCATGAGTATGGTGGTAATGAGCTTAGCTCTCATGACGCTGTGGAGATGAAGGTGGATATTAAGAAAGAAAATAATAATCACAACAATAATAATAAGGCAAGAAAGAAACAAGGAGCAGCAAGTTTCTTGAAAAGAATGAAGCAAAATTCATCAAGTGAAGTGACGGAGAAAGGCGAGGATGATGATGAAGATGATGATTCGGAGGATCATAGTAAAGATGAAAAAGAGAAGGGCAGGGTGGAGAGGGTTACCCGGAGTTCAGGAGGAAGAGGGGCGAGGGCGAAGAGAGGGGTTGGGAGGCCACCGAAGGTGGTGGCGGAGTCGACGGAAAAGAGAGGGAGGGACAACGTTGAGAATGAGGTGGGATTGGGAGGTACGGGAAGGGCTAGGAAACGAGGTAGAAGGTGATTGGTGATAAATGATAGTGCTGTATAATGTATATATATAGTATAGTAATTGATGTTTTTCTTCTGCTTTTGCTATTGGTATTTTACTTTCTAACTGTTTTTAATTTTTTTAAAAACAATCGGATTCAACGAGAATCGATTAAACGGTTAAATTAAAAATATGTTTGATTCATAAACCAATGAAAACCATAATTAAATTGTGAACCGAAAAGAATCGATTGAATGAATTTTTGTATTTTGAGCTAAATATCCTACGTCAAAACTGAAAAAAAAAAAAAAAGAATAAATTGAAACCAGCCCATTGGCTTATTCCAGCCTAAGAAAATCAAGTGGTTCAAGTGAAAACAAAAACCAAAAAGAAAAAAAAGCAAATACCCATTAATGAGTAGTAGAATATAGCTTAGATCCAAGTCGGCCTGACGGTCAATGTCAGAATTCAAAGAAAAAAGTTGTTTGGATTTTGGTTAATAGATTCCTGACATTCAAAGTTGTTTCATGAAAAAAAAAACTGAATTGTAAAAGAGAATGAGAAGAAAACCTTTCAATTGATGCAGACGGTGCAAACGGAAAAGGCCATACAACAATAATTTTAACAGCCTAGTGACTCAAATGAAAACTTTCAAATAATTTAGTGAACATTTTGTAACTTTTGAAATTGAGTGATCAAAACATAAACTTACTAATAATTTAGTGACCTTAGGTTTAGTTTACCCTAAAAAAATAACAAAAGCCCAAATTGCCTTAATGTTGAGCAATGTACCCTCATCTTTAAAACCAAAAAAAACATTTAGTTGTTGCTTCGGTGCTTCATTGCTTCTTCTTTACCTGTGTTGATCTCTTTCTTTCTTTCTTTTTGAACGGTAACAATTTTTTTAGGCTTATTAGTAAAAAAAAAAAAACACTCACGGTGAACAATAAAAATATCAATTAAGCCCCCAACAAATTTTAGCACCCAATTGAGCCCTTAAAGATAAATCTGTTTGTCACGAGCCGCGCATCAAAGCTCATGACCAAAGCATACATAACTGCCCAATGAGGTTAATGAATTACATTGGGTTCATTTAACCCACCAAAACTAGCTCGATTCGTGGGACATAGAGGGAAGCCCATCTACTTGAAACTTGTGGCTTAGTGAAACACTCAAGTATTTAGAGCTACTAGGGTAAATATTGTAATATTATTGTATAATGTTTAAATTCCTTAGGACTCTCATCCTATAAATAGGCATTAATATCAACCGTTGATGTAATTCAAATTGCACCATAGGATCTGGAGGAGCTCAACTATAAATAGATATCTTTCCCCCTCATTTGTAATCCCCTAGAGTTGCATTCACTCAATCTTAGTGTTAATTGAGAGCATTTACTCAAACACTTAGTGTGCATACTTTCTTATGCATTTTTCTTTACATTCTTTGCTTGTTTCGCTTGCTTGCTTTTGTGAAGCTTCGATGCCATAGAGAATTTCTTTGAAATTCTCACTTTTCAAAAGAGTTAAGGTTGGCTTAAGCATATTTGAAGCAGAGTTATTGCTTAAGGTCGCTTGATTTTCTAGGCTAAGGTCCAACCCCGTGATAGTTGGTATGCAAGCCAAGGTTTGTTAAGGTGTTGAGTTTGTGATGGCGAAAGAAGTAGATGATCAAAATGTCCCACTAGAGACTCATGGGAGGGCAAGGAAAGCGAGCAGATAAAGGGATATGCTATCAACGTTGGAAGATAGGGATGCAAAACTTAAGGATTCCATGGGTGATGTGAAGGAAGGCCTCGAGGTAGTTGAGGGTCACACCGTAGAGCTAGACTCAGAGAGAGATAAGCTCAAAGGACAGGTGTTGGATGCTCTCAATGCCAATGTAGAGGAGATCTAAGGGGCGCTCAACTCCACTATAGACAAGTTGACTTAGAGGGATGATGCTTTCAAAGCCCTGATGACGGCTTTGAAAAAGGAAATTGAATAGTTTAATGGGGAGCTCACTATTTGTAAAGCTACTGTGGGAAAAAGGGTGTTGGTTATGACAACCAGGCCCAAGATTGATGACCTTAAGCCGAAAGAGTTCAAAGAGACCATATCCATGAGGGATGTTGGAAACTTTTTATGGGAGATAGAGTAATAGTTCCTGTTGTGGGCACCAAGGATGATGCTACTAAGGTAGATATTGCTTCTATGTATTTTACTGATGTTACTCCTTTGTTATGGCATCTTAGGTCCACAGATGAGAAATGAGGTGGAACCACTATTGAGGCTTGGGTAGAGTTCCAAAAAGAAATCAAGGAGCAGTTTTACCCTGAGTATGCTGAAGATAAAGCTCAAGCTAAGTTGCACCGACTTACGCAACAAGGCATAGTTTGGGAATATGTGCGATACTTTAGTGAGTTGATGCCCCAAATCCTTAATATGAGTGAGAAAAAGGCTTTAGTGATGGGTTGAAGCCTTGGGCCAAGAAATAGTTGTAGTGACAAGGGGTCAAAGTGTTGGAAAAATATGGTTTAATGAAACGATTTTTTGTCACAGCGAAAAACTAAAATTTTGAAAACTGAGTCGATTTATGATATTTATAGCAATAAACTTTTTCCAAAAAGTAGTTGTGCTTTGTGCGAGACAGATCCTAGACATCTCGACTTTCAATCGAACAACCTTCTCCACTATTCTCATACCACGAATCACTACGAGTGTGATCTCGAACAATCGAGAATCAAATACAAAACCAGAAATAATTTTCTTACTTTTAGTAGGAAAGTAAATATCTCTCTTAATAGAAACCGGTAGAATTGTTATTCATAGGTAGAATTTATACTTAGAAATAAATTCTCACTATTTACTGGCAGAATAATAATATCTCAAAGTTGTGTATCTTGTTGTTTTTAGCCTTACCAGAGCCATCTATTTATAAGGAGAGATAGGAGAATCCTGGTTGAATTAGTAGAGCATAAATGATACTTATTTGATAGAAAAACAAGTCCCCAAGATCTCTAACAGGAGAGAGGGGCGGTAAACCTTAGTTAAATATACTAAGATTGTCGCCCCTCATACATATTATGAGGGATTTTGGGCCTCTCTTATACCGGGTCTAATTATATGTGCTTATTGGACTTTTAATCTAACATTTTATAATTTAATTCAACATAGTACTTGCTTTTCAATTTCCCAAAATAAATATTATTTATTAAATTAATTTAAATAAATTAATTTTCTAATTAAATATTTTTCTCAACCCAATTCTAATTCCGTTAAAATCATGACAACTTTACCGTAAAAGAATATATATTTAATTTCCATATTCAACGGATCCAAAATGACCAATTAATTTAATTTCATTTTTGAACTTCAATTATTTGATTAAATAATAATTCAAAAAACTTAAATTAATTCTAAAGATATTTCTATACTTAGTGAGAAAACACATTCATTTTTGAATCTGACCCATTTATTTAATTTTATCATTTCCATCCATTTTTGTTCATTTGAATCTATATGGAATTTATTTCTAGTTTCAATGAGTTAGCGGTGGGACTGATTGGACATATATAATTAGGGCTCAAATGATTAAAAATTAAGTTCTAACTTTTTGCTTATTAATTATAAATTCATTTAGTCACGAAGTCATTCCACTATAGTATCGTGATTGAGCTCTCCCTAATTACATACCATTACGAAATCTACTCGATCAGTGCTCGTCTAATGACCTTTTCATAAGTCTGTTACCCTCACATGATATCCTTAATTTCTTTGGGATAAATTTCTTCAACCAATATGATCCTATTTTATCTCATGGTAACCATTATATCTTCCTTCATGAAAAGTCAGTTACTATCAAATAATAATTAAGTCATTTATCACAAAGACAAACGACCTATGACCATGTTTACTTTTCATCTATCATATAATGCTAATGGGGGGATATCATTTATATTGGATCTGGTGCCCTAAGTGTAGTGTTTTCGTCTAAATACATTTGTAATTTTTCAAACAGATTGGTTAATAAAATTATTCATGAATTATATTAATACTTTGTATATTGTCCTCACATGATTTTTGCATGCATAACAAAATGGAAGAAAATGTTACTCAGTGGTTGTCTATTGTTTAACTACTATTAACCGGTATAACGTGGTCGGATCGTAATATGAAAAGACAACTTGTATTAGTAAACGAACCTAAACATGCCCTTAGTCTAATCGGAAATGAGCAAATCGATTGAAAGACTAATATGTCATCTATCAAGTTCAATTGGGGAGATGCCTTGTCTTGGGCATCAGAGCAGATGACTTCCAGAAGATAAAGATATAAATGTGATTAACTGGACTAACAGTACATTGGACAGGACCCAAGTGGAATACTAGGGTGTGTTGTCCTCCCCACTCCTACTCCAAGTAGAAAGTTGTTTTTCTATTTGAAATAAACCACTACAACTCAACAAGGGTTCTACATTCTCTTCCTATAAATAGATGGCACCGGTAGAGCTATTAATATAACTTTAAGAGATTGTTACTCTATCGAAAAATAGAGAGAATTTATTATTAACTATCAAATATATTTTTCCAAAATAACAATTATACTGGTTTCTATTAAGAAGAGAGAATTTTTGTTTTCTCCTCAAATAAAAGAGAGAAATTTTTTTCTAGTTATGTGTTTCGATTCAATTGGTTTGAGCCCACACTCGAAGCAGTTCGTGGTATAAGAATAGCAGAGAAGATCGTTTGGCTGAAAGCCAGGGACAACGAGCACCCGTTTAGTCGAAAACACATATATGAATTTAGTTAAGGTTTATTGCTATAAATATCACAAACCGAGTCAATTTTTCAAAATTTTAATTTTTCGCTGTGCAAGAATTATTTTCAAATTGAATTTTCCAACAATTGGTATCAGAGTCAAGTTGTGCTATGTTTATAGTGTAAATTGAGATCGAATCTCTCTATTCATCTTGTTTGATTAATATTTGATAAGATGCGACATTCATGTAATTATTTCCATGTTTAGGGGAATATATGAGAATGAATGTGATATTACATATTTATTATATAATTGTTATTTTTTGCCAAGATTGTGGTTCTTAGGGAAGAGACTGTGGACTATCATCTCCACGTAGAAATATTTTTTTAGATAATTCTTGTGAGCCGGAAACAAAAACAGGACTTAAATGTATTTTTTCCTAAAAAGGAGTCCATGACGAGGAGAAGATGCAGCGATGACGGTTGAAGACACAAGGAATGCCTTGTGGTGAAAAGCTATGTAAGTTTTGGTTTTTCATTTATTTTCTATAAATAGAACCATGGAAACCTTGTCTAGCAATTTTATTTTAATTACCCATCTTCTTATATATCTTGTAACACCCTATATCCGACCTGATTTACTGGATCCGAATGTAGGATATCACAATACTTACATGGAAAATTTTTTAGCTGGCAAAAACCATACTGGATGTACTTCTTATTTATTTAAAAATCTTTTCTAAGTCAAAAGATTCGAATGAAACAATTATCATTTATAACAGACTCTTATAAACAGTATAAAACATTACAGCTTAAATATTTGATAAGATAAATATATATGTGGCGTATAATACTATTTGCCGTTTGAAAACATATTCCCAAATTTTTCCCTCTGTATGCATAACATCGCACTATGATTAACCACCTTGGCGCATTCCTGGCTTGGTTCCTTCTAGTGAATTGGTTCAACTCAAGAACCTTCATTACAAATAAACAACCATAAGTTCAATGAAACTTAATGGGTCTCAACCATTTTTACTTTTAAACGATGATGTTGAATTCCCCGACTTAAGAATTTTGGACTTCTTTTCTTATTCCTAGAGGATAACTATGAGCCAACCTCTAACTTGACCATCTTGTACATGTTCCATTCGATTGGCAGATTACAAACTTCCCACCTTATAGAGGATCACATTCCGCAATCGCTTGAAGATAGAAATTGGATACATTTCTCAGAATTATATACCTACGGGCAATACTCTCGGCGGATTCATATACTGGCTCCGGCGACTATCAGAATAACAGTCACGTTGTAACTTCACATTGATCTAGACAATGAAACTGGTTTGATGAAGGAAATATTTTAGATCACCCAATAGAAATAACTTTAATACAAAATGGGAAAACTTTCAGATTTGGCGGACACTTACACCACCCATAATTTCATATATGCCAGGTTCTCTTTCTGACCAAACGAGTTACTGTGGTAGATTCATCAGTCGACTACAATGCCGAGGACTCTTTCAGAAAATGTGTCAAAATAATACCCAAATATCTCCATAAAGGCAGACTAATAATTCGCATCTTAAGTGTTAGAGAATTCGTCTGACATGCTTTCTAGACATTACGCCACATAGGCTTTACAAGTAACTAACCACAAAAGCTTCCCAAATAAATCGCCACAAAGGTTTCCCAAACAATTCGCCACAAAGGCTTCCAAGTAAATCGCCACAAAGACTTCCCAAACAATTCACTACAAAGGCTTGGATTGGTTTGCCACCAAGGCACCACATAAATTGTAACAGCTCGATTTTGGGCCTAGTCGGAACAGTGGTTTCGGGACCACAAGTCCAACGCAGTAAAGTTCATTTTTATTATATTTTTATGGTCTACAGTTTCACGGAATGATTTCGTGAAAATTTCATTCGAAAATTTTGACGTTTGGGCACTCAATTTAGTCAAAAGGACTAAATTGTAAAAAGTGCAAAAGTTGAGTTCTACATGCTAGAGGTGTCTAATTGCTATGAAATTTTAAATTGAAGGTCCTTAGATGGTAATTAGACAATTGGTTAAGTTAGTGGACAAAAATGGACATGGAGTAAGAGAATTTTCATGTTTTAAGTTAGGGGCATTTTGGTTATTTAGCTAATTAAATGAATTAATAATCAAATGAAAAGCCAATTTTTGCTCATCTTCAACCCCTTGGCCGAAATTTACAAGAGGGAGACATAGCTAGGGTTTGTCAAGCTTCCAAGCTCGATTGTAAGTCCGTTCTAGCCCCGTTTTTAATGATTTTCATGTTTTTGAGATCCTTGTAACTTGATCTATCTATCTTTACCATTAATTTAAGGAATAATCAAGGTCTAGGGTTTGAACCATGTTGGATATTTGTGTATTTTGATGTCTAATGGTGGATTATGCATGTTTGATGTGTGATAAAGAACTTTTGCTAGGTGGTTTTTAATGAAAATGTCAAAAGGACCTATTTGTAAAAAGATTATAAAATATATGTAAAAGTGTGATTAAATGAAAAATGTGGACTGCTATAAGTGTAAAAGAAGATCAGCTAGGCTTGGGAATAAAAAAATTGAATAGATTTCTTTTTTCGAGCCTAGGGGCAAAAATGTAAGTATGTCAAAGTTTAGGGGCAAAAATGTAATTTTGCCATAATGTGATTTTTGGACTGAATTGAATAATGTGAATAATAAATGAGTTAAATTTTCTATTATAGATCAAGAGAAACGAGGTTCGGACCTAGATCGGGGGAAAAATAAAGTATTTGACGATTAGGTCCCATTCCTACTATTATTGTACCGAGGTAAGTTCGTATGTAAATAATGCATTGTTATTTATGCTTTAATTACTTTATTATTATATGAATTGTGATTTACTCTTGAATAAAATTGACAAAGTTCGACAAACGAGAAATCCCGGTTGAACCTTAGGAATAGGTAGGATACAAATGTCATGACATTAGGGTTATTTAAGATTTCGTGTAAGACCATATCTGGGATATGGCATCGATATGAGATTTCGTGTAAGACCATAGCTGGGCTATTGGCTTCGATATGAGATCCCATGTAAGACCATATCTGGGATATGGCATTGGTATGGTACTATGTGTGTGAGATTTTCTGAGTATCCTTTAGTATTCCAAGTGGTTCAATGGGAAACGTAACAGAAATGTTAACGTTGCGAAAGACCATGGTATGTTGCTAATTGGTACAGGTATGCACGTTGAACTTATGCCTAATGAGCTCGATATGCGAAGAATCTCTCGGTAAGGTTATGATTGTGCAAGATATGATATTAAGGCTTCTAATAATATCCATGCCAAGTTGGACTATGAGATTTATAATGACATCTATGTTAATTCATTTCATGTTAGTTGCATGATAAATGCGTGTTTATGATGCTTATTATTTGCATAGGAACTTACTAAGCTTTAAAGCTTACTCCCCTTTCTTTTCCTTTGTCTTATAGTGTCACCAAGCTAGCTCAGGGATCGGAGACTGTCGGAGATTCACTCACTCTATCAACTTATCATTTTGGGTACCAACGATTTTAATATTTTGAGTTATCACATGTATAGGGACTTGGTTATTTTGTTATGTGTCATAATTGATTTGGGCCAAATGTGTTGGCTAATGTTGGTTGATAATTCATTTTGTAAATGGCCATTAAAATTGGCTAATATTGGTTTAGGTATATATATACAATTGATGATGCCTTTCATGAATGAGGAAGTTTGCATGGTATGAGTTGTTAAGCATGTGATGTTTGTATGTGATAAATGGTGGCATGTGATGGAAGTGTTGATGTCTTGGTCGTGGTTGATTTGGTTGTATGTATATGCTTGGATTAGTGTTATGTTATGTGGTGTAGGTATGTGCATAAAAGGGTGGCAAAAGGGCTTGGTAAATAGCCTTATTTTTGTCCACACGGGTAGGCACACGGGCGTGTGTCTAGGCCGTGTGCGACACACGATCTGCCCTACGGGCATGTGTTTCAGCCGTGTGTCCCCTGCACCTTAATTGTTGCAAAATAGAATGCTCAGTAATGAGCACATGGATAGAGACACGGGCGTGTGCCTCAGCCGTGTGGACGGCACGACCTCAAACACGGGCATGTGCCCTGTCCATGTGAAGTCTGCACCTATTTTATGAAAAATTATGAAAATATAATCGATCACACGGCCTAAGCACACGGGCGTGTGACTTGGCCGTGTGACCTCAATTTGATGATGATGTCATAAACAGAAAGCTCCTTAATTTGAACACGACCTGAAGCACAGGCGTGTCTTAGGGTCACACGGGCATGTCCTGAACCCACACGGGCGTGTGACCCCTTTTTCATGAAAAAAATTTCTAAGTTTTCCAAAAGTTTCCAAAGTTCTTGGTTTAGTCCCGAACCACTTCCGATGCATGTTTTGTGTAACGCCCCGAATTTTGGGCCTAGAAGAAATAGGTTTTTAACAAGGGAACAGTTAGGAGACTACACATAAATATTTAGTTGTGCAAGAAAGTGACATAAATGAATGTCTGCTTCAGTGGTTAAGGGATTTAGGAGTGTTTGGAAGTGTCTGAGAAGTCAGGGGTTCAAGCATTGGCTTATACAAATTTTTTATTTTAAGTGAATAAAATCCTTGGATCTAGATAGTATGTTCTTAAATTATTGTGGTTAAAATATGATACAAAGGAGTTGTTGGTCTAGTGGTAAGGGGCGTGTGGAGTGTACATAGGGTCTAAGGTTCGAGTGGTGGCGCATCAAAAAGGGAGTATTTATTTTGCTGCCTAATTCGTGTGGGTGGTAGAGTTGGATTGAAATACTGCTGAATGGAGTTTGAACTTGTCATAGAGAGAATTAAGGAGGGATATTTGGAGAGATTTGAGGAGAGAATATTGGGATTTGGGAAGGTTGTTGTTGTGGAGAGATAATAGGAGAAAATTAAGGGATAAGAAGTTGATGGAGAGTGTGTAGCCGAACTGGAGGAGGGATTTTTGGGATTTGGGGTTGTTGTCGATTTGGTGAGAGTTAGAATTCGGGTTTCATTCCTTTTCTTTCATTTTTTTTCGGTGGCTGAGTGAAACTTGGAGAGTTCTCTTCATTTCGGTTTTGGCCATAATTGTGTTGGTCATTATCCTTTGCCGACTTTTGGTTTTTCCTTAGGACCGAATTTTGCTAGTGTTGTCAGGTACCTTTCGATTTTGGTGGCCTTTGATTTTCGTTTTGTTTGTTGATCCTCTTCTCTCTTTGCGGAATCTTTTCTGCTCTCTTCCAATTCTTGAGTTTCGGTTTTACACTTTTCTTTCAACCTTGGCCGAATACAGCTTCTCTCCTCCCTCACAATTTTTCTTTTTGGTTTCCTCTCCTAGCCGATTCTCCCTTCTTCTTTTTTAAGCTCTGCCGAATACTCTCCCCTCTTTTCCTTTTCTCTGTTCTTTTCCTTGTTACGTTGTTACTTTGGCTGAGCACCCATCGCACCTTTGTATTTTTGCTCTCGGCTTTAGCAAGGGTTCGTTGATCAATTGGGAGCGCACGGTTTTTCTCTTCCTCTCCCTCAAGTGCTCTTCATTGGCCGAATACGATAGATTAATCCCGATGCTTGGTTCTTTGTACGCTACATCTCCGATCCGCAATCTGGTTTTATCGTTGTTGGTAAGTGGTTATGGTATGATAAGGAGTCATCTGTTACTTTTTGAGAAACAATATTGGGTGGTAAGTGGGGTGCAATTGAGATGGTTTATCAAGTATGAGAATAATATAGAGATGGTGACTTATTGTAGGTGGTGGTCGAGGTTGATTGGCACATTGCCTGAGAACCAAGGGTGCGATGATCATTGATTTTCGGAATAAGAGTGTTCGGAACGAGGAGAAACTGCAAATCGCATCAGGTGTGTAACAACACTCTGTAAACGGTAATCAGTGAAAAAAGTCGAAAAAGTGTGTACTCACACTGTTTTAACCGTAGGTTGGCAAAAGCCGAAAAGCCAAAAAATATGGCATTTGATGCCACACGGGCGTGCGATCGCACGTGTGGCAATCCGAGCCCGCGAAACAGGGGCGTTTGTCTGTAGAAGCCACCATGAGCGATCTTATGTGCTTAGGCCGTTTTGGGCCATGTTGGGTCGAAATGATGACCGAAATACCCCCATAGGGTAAAATGACCGAAATACCCCCATAGGGTAAAATGACTGTTATACCCCTAGGAGATGACATGACAGTTATGGCCTTATGTTATGTATGACTGATTTGCTCTATGATATGTATAACTATGATTGAGCATGACATTTTGCATACACGTATGATATTATGTCACGACATATTGCATGGGCATGGGTTGTTATATTTGGAGGAAGTGTATCAGATCGAGATAAGGTCGCACGAGTCGCCCAAGACGCATCGTGGACCTCTTGATGGCTATATGCCGTTTATTTTTTCTTGCGACTTTGCCGCAATATCATTTTAGTGCCACATCCGGTGCTAATCTTGGTATGTCTGGCTGGGTGGGTCGATTTTATCCGCACATGGTGTGTTTGGCGGGACGGAGTGGTGTGTAGAGGCTGGATTGGGTAGGATTTCGATTTGCATATCTGCATCGATTAATGATCTGCATCTTTATTCGCATCGATTAATGATATTACATACTCGCTTCAATTGCATGACCGATATCTCATTCTTGTTATGGGCCAAGGCCCCACTGATACTATTACTGAAATTGGGCAAAGGCCCTACTGATTACTGGCGTTGCGATGGGCTCAAGCCCAATCATTTACTGTTACATGAAAGGGCTTAGGCCTACACTGAACTGGACTGTTATTGTAATGGGCTCAGGGCCAAACTGCATTTATCTACTATTTAATTGACTGTTTGCTTGTTAGGGATTACAAAACGAGTTTTTCGTAAACTCACCCCTCTGTTTTAATCGAATGTAATCCCAGATCGTGGGCGGGTTTGGTCTTTGAGGGACTCGATGATGGCCACACAACCGCATCAGCTTTCATTTTTAGCTTTTGATTTATAAGTAACTGAATTTGGGTATTTTTATGTAATAAGGCCTCTTTAAAGTTGTAAACTTTAAATTGGGGTTTTTATTTATTTAGTTTGATATAAACTGCTAGTTGTAGAAAAAGACGGGTTTTCAAAAGGTAACTATTTTCATAGACACCACGTTTTTGCAACATTTCCTAAAAAAAAACTTCCGCAATAAGAGATTTTGAAAATTAATAACGTTTTAAAAGTGATTAGCTTTTAGTGATGCACGCTTTGGAAATGAACAACCCGTTTTGGAATCACCGTTTAATAACAAAATAATTAATCGATTTTGAGGATTTCAGCGACAACAAGTTTTACGCTAAACACTTCAATGTGACACCGCCAGATTCGACCATAACGTCTAGGCTGGGTTTGGGGTGTTACATTTTGGGCCTCGTAGGCTCATTTTAGGGATGATATGAATGTTTTTGAAAAGTTTTAAATTTGAGTGGAAATTCATGTCTCGGTTTTGAATGTTTTCTTGTGAATAAGTCCGGTAATGCCTCGTACCCTATCCCGGCGTCGAATACGAGTAAGGGGTGTTACATAAATTGTCGTGTTTGATGATAAGGATTTGCCTAAACTCATCATCACTTAAGGTTTGCCTATCATTTCCCCCGAGACACGCAAACTAGAATGTGTCATGGACATGGTCTTTTCATATATATGCCGCACTAGCCTTTTCTCATTTTACTGTCCCGGTGGACCTCGAGGTTATGGTTTCGACGGACTACATTTCACTATACTAGTCTTCGTATTTATTGTCCCGACGGACGTCATCAAAGAACCACTACGGGGTCAGTCATTGTATCACATACTTTCCCAACAATTCGCTCGAACCCCCTTATCGTTAACCATACTTGGTCATGCATCACTCAAATAACATAATGGACGCATCTACATAGATTTCATTCATAATCTTAATAGAATCATACTTCCTAACACATAATTTGCCATGCATGCTTACCATACATCGTCATATTCATGCAATGCATCGTACACTTTAGTATATACATACAAATACCTCACAAAGAACACACACAACCCTACATAAATACATACAACAACTTTTCAAAGAGATATGCACATCTATATTAACAACAACCGTACAAGGAATCATCATAATATATCATGCAGAAGTCGGGTCTATATTAACAACTTCTCAACCTGGAGTTTTTGTTATGATTGTCCTTCCAAATCTAGTAGCAGCATTTGCTTACAAGATCATGGAATTTTCATTAGAATCCCCATTTATAGATTGCTTACTAATGTTTCAACTACCTACGACCCTCCTGCAGGGCCTTTCACCCACACCCTACTGTCCTGGCACATTTTAACATCTTTACTCAACAACAACCATAACATATAGGCTTATAAGACTTACCAGAAGGTTGAATCATCTATTGATTAAACGAGGTCTTAGCTCTATCTTAACGAAGAAGAAGAGAACATTTAATTCAGAAAAAAGAACTAGAACGTAAAGTAGAAAGAAAAGTCAGTTGGAATGTCTTCTCCTTTATTAGATATAACCTCCTTATCCCGCTACTGTAGACTTTGACAAGTGGCGATGCTTACCTAACCCAAATCTCCTGATTTCCCACAAAAATTTGGGGGAAGGTAAATAGAATCTGGCGAAGATCTTCGTTATTGTTTTGACCAATCATGGGGAGGGTCAAATCAATTCAGTTGACTCCCAACTAATATCGTCACGAGGACCAACTTGAACAGTGCTCAAGCAAACCGAGTGTACTATACTTTGTAGTGACTCACGTATGCGTGGTCTTAAAGACAATTATGTCTCTTACAGCTTTCACAAACACTTGATAGGCTATTCGTTCTCAGCCAATACTCAAGGGCATACTCTTCCTTAGATGTACTCTTTCTTGGACATAATCTTTCTTTGCATGAAGATACCTTGTAATTAAATCCTTAGATACCGATAGTAGGTGGATATTTTGATGCTAGTATATGCCAATACTCAAACTCATCATCAAGCCAATAGGGTGGCGGATTATGCTACCACTGTGCGCCAAATAGTTTATATACTTTACTCACCTTTTTGGATTCGTCGTTTTTGGGGTGTGACAACTCTCCCTTCCTTCAAGGAAATTTTTATCAATCTTGTAAACCCCATTACTCATGACGCGTGGACAATTTTTATCAATCTCGTAAACCCCATTACTCATGACACTTGGCGAGACGCTGACACATAGTTACAACACTAAGAAGATTCCAACTAGTGCGAATGTAGATAGACAATCTCGATTGGCAAATTTTAAACTCATGGGCATAATTGGAGGGTACTCCCATGTTTTTCAACATCCATTAGCCTTAGCCTCGACAAGTTTCAAGCTTTGATTCAATACTTCGAATAGTTGGTTTTAAATTTGAAACTTCTCACGGACGCTTGGTTCTTTATAAATACTAGGTGTTCAACACTACCCCCGCAATTTTTTTTTCACTATATCATTGGAACCCTAATTTCTGCCTCAGCCAAATTCCTTTTGCTTCCTTTCGCCTTCAATTCACACTTTCTTCAGAGGTAATCCCCCTTTCACTTTTTTTTACTATTATACAAAATGGTCAAAACAACTACTCGTGGAAGAGGCCATGGTGGTCCTGCCCAAAGTAGCATAAGCGAAAGTCCCAAAAATGCTACTGTGATTGGACCCAGAGGTCCCGATGGTACTCATTGCGTACTTGCTCCCATGTACGAATTCAACACTACTGAGGAGGAACTGACTCTCTAACACCCCTTACCCGTGTTTGAATCCGGAACCAGGCTCGAGGCATTACCAAACTTATCTCACTTAAACATAACACGATAGGCTATAAAACTTCATTCTCTTACTCAATCTCGGCCTAAGAGGCCCTAAACATACCTTCGAGAGGTTTCGGAACTTATCCGAGAGCTTTAGCGAACTTGGAAAAACTTTTCATCAAAACAGGGGCCACACGCCCGTGTTGGTCTAGGGACACGCCTGTGTGCCCCTAAGACATGCCCGTGTCTTCCACCCGTGGTTAACACTGACCAATTTCACACTGCCGGACACACAGCCGTGTCCCTAGCTCGTGTCCCTCACACGACCTTGACACGCCCGTGTCTTAGCCCGTGTGCCAAAACCTTGGCATTCTGACTATGACGTCATCATCTCACTAAGGTCACATGGCCAAGGCACACGCTCGTGTCCTTAGCCCGTGTGTCGAATTAAATTCCACATTTAATGTGTAGACTTCACACGGCCAGGGCACACGCCCATGTCCTAGGCCATGCCTCCCATACGGCTGAGACACACGGCCGTGTCTCTGCCCGTGTGTTTACTACAAGGCATACTGACTTGAAATTCAAGCATGCAAGGGGACACACGATTGATCGACATGCCCATAGGGCTGACCGTGTGTCACACACGGCCTAGATACACGCCCGTGTGTCTACCCATGTGGACAATTAGATGGCTATCTACCAAGCCCTTTTTGCCACCCTACATTGCACACATACATCCTTCAATCCAAATCAACACAACTCAATCCAAAGGCACATCCAAGAACTCATTTCATCATCCAAACACAACGGCATATACTACAAGAATTTCATCTTCAATTAAGCATAAGAATTTACCAAGTATCGGCCTAACTTAAGACCATTACAAAATGATTTTAATACCATACACAACCAACACTTTGGCCAACAATTACGACCTAATAAAATACTCGAGTCCTATACATGCCATACTCAAAATAAGTCTAAATTGTTATACCAAAGTGATGTCGATAGTGTGATTTCTGAACTTCGACGTCCGCAACCTCTCGAGTTACCTTGGTAATACTACAAGGAGAAAGGGCAATGAAAAGGGTAAGCATAAAGCTTAGTAAGTTTGCATGGAAATAAATAGCAACAATAAGCTCATAATATAATCCATCCATGGCATTAACTAACCATACACAAGTCATAGGCTTCTTGCCATACTTACTCATACTTGCCCTTATTTATCACATACCATGCCACATATCGTAATCGTTTCTTCGTGACTCATTCACGAGTACCTGTATTCACTCATTCATAGGACTTTAGCACTAATCTCATTTCTACTTCTAAACTCATCTACTCATCCCCTTTAATCACTAGGGATACTCAAAGACGCAAAATATCATCATTAATATAAATACGAGGCTAATGCCACGTCCCAGAGGTGGTCTTACATGGAGTCACCTCTGAATGCCGATGCCATATCCCGGATATGGTCTTATACGGAATCTCATATCAAATGTCGGTGCCATATCCCGATTATGGTCTTATACGATTTTCATTTTCAATACCGAAGCCATATCCCAGATATGGTCTTATACGGGATTTCAATTCGGTGCCGAGGCCATGTCCCAGACATGGCCTTACACATGACCTTATTCACCTCGTGCTTTGATGATAGTATTTCCACATTCATTATATTCCATTGGACTTCAACATTTCAACTTAGTAGGGCATTATAGATATATATATATATATATCAATATAATACCAAGCATTCTCAACATGCTAACATAAATGTTGCATTTATCACATACAAACTTACCTCGATTTCAAAATGAGCGAGCTTGTCGGTTTAGTCCAAGACTTTATTCTTTCCCTGATCGAGGTGAATTCTCGGTTCTTCTTGCTCTATAATAGCAATTTAGCTCATTTTAATCACCACATTAATAAAAGCATTTTAATAATCATGCCCTTAGACTTTGGCAAAATGACCATTTTGCCCCTAGGCTCGGAAATTAATTCTAATCATATTTCTACCTTCAACAAGCTTCGGTGAACATTTAATACTCTTATATCTATCATCAAAACTCAACATTCCACATATTTAATACAATTTTGTAACCTTTTCATCAAGGTCCAATTAGGTGTTTTCAAGACAACACCTTTCACAAAAGTTGTTCATCTAACAACCAAGACTCAATTTCTTCCATAAAAATGCAGCAAATAACAATGAAAGCTCTCATGGCAAAAATCTAAACTTTTTACCATATTGCACATTAGTCCTCTCATTTGAAAGCTTAAGTTCTAGGGGTCTCAAAAGTACAACTATTTTCAAGAAAAGATCACTAGAACACTTACTTGTAAAGAGATGAGTGTGCTGAAATTTTTGAAGCTTTCTACCCTCTATTTACTGCTAATCTTTGGTGGAAGAGTGAAGGAGAAAAGATGATATTTTTTTCTTTCTTTATTCTAATATTAAACTATCAATTTAGTCCACCTACTCACCAACTTTGACCAATTTGTCTCCTATGGTAGTCTATGGCTGGCCAAGCCTTTTCAAAGGGCTAAATTGATTTTTAAAGACCTCTAATAACAATCTATGGCTATTTGGCACCTTTAGCTTATAAAATGGAACTTTCGCACTTAATGCGATTTAGTCTTTTTTTGCGATTAAACATGAAATCGCTAAAATTAAAGCACAAAAATTTTCATGTACTTATACAATCATATACTAACTCATAAAATATCATGAAAATAATTTTCACTAGCCTCGGATTAGTGATCCTGAGATCACTGTTCCGACTAGCCCCTAAATCGGGCTGTTACAATTCTCCCCCCTTAAGGATTTTCGTCCCCGAAAATCTTACCGGTGAAAAGGTTGGGGTATTGGTTTCTCATTGTTTCCTCGGGCTCCCATGTAGCCTCTTCTATTCTGTGCCTTTGCCATAATACTTTCACAAGGGCTATGCTTTTGTTTCTCAACTGTTTGACCTCTCGCGCCAAAATTTTAACCGGCTCTTCACCATAAATCAAATCCGGTTGTTTCTTTACCTCTGTTGGTACTATTACATGTGAAGGGTCCGAACGGTATCGGCGCAACATGGATACGTGAAAGATATCATGAATCTTCTCTAGCTCAGGTGGCAAAGCCAAACGATTAGCTACCGGCCCTATCCTCTCGGTAACTCCATAAGGCCCGATAAAACGCGAATTCAATTTGCCCTTCCGTCCAAATCTGAGGACTTTCCTCCAAGGTGATACTTTCAAGAACACTTTATCACCGACTTTGAATTCAATCACCTTCCTTTTCAAATCTGAATAGGATTTTTGTCTATCTGAGGCGACTTTCAGACAGTCACGTATCACTTTTACTTTCTCTTCAGTTTCCCTAATCAAATCGACCCCGTGTATCTGCTTCTCTCTGAGTTCTGACAAATACAAGGGCGTTCGGCACTTACGCCCATACAATGCTTCATAAGGCGCCATTCTCAAACTTGACTGAAAACTGTTGTTGTAAGCAAATTCCACCAACGGTAAGTATTTCTCCCAATTACCGTGGAATTCCAAAAGACAACATCGAAGCATGTCTTCGAGAATCTGAATTACTCTCTCCGACTGCCCGTCGGTTTGTGGAAGGAAGACTGTACTGAAACTCAATTTCGTGCCCAAGGCCTATTGCAACTTTTTCCAAAATCGTGACGTGAATCTCGGATCTCTATCTGAAATGATCGACAACGGCACACCATGAAGTCTTACTTTCTCTGACACGTACAAGTCCACCAATTTATCAAACGAATAATCAACTCGCACTGGTATGAAATGGGCTGACTTTGTAAGTCTATAAACTACGACCCATACCACATCTTTCTTTTTTGGCGTCGACGGCAAGCCTGTAACGAAATCCATAGTATTACGGTTCCATTTCCACTCAGGGACCATAATGGGCTGAAGTAAACCCGAAGGTACTTGGTGTTCAGCCTTCACTTGCTAACAAGTCAGGCATCTCGATACAAACTCGGAAATGTCTCTCTTCATACTAGGCCACCAATATGACTTCCTCAAGTCATTGTACATTTTCGTGCTACCAGGGTACACAGTTAAACATCCGCTATGCGCTTCATGCAAGATCTTACGAATAAGTTCATCATTCCTGGGTACACAGACTCTATCTCGAAACATCAGACATTCATCAGGATTTACTCAAAATTCTGACTCAACATTCGACTCACATAAAACTCTTTTGGCTCACAAGTTGTTATCTTCTTACTGAGCTTCACAAATCTCTTGGAGGAATAATGGTCTAGCCCTCAACTCGGCTAAAATGGAACCATCATCCAACAAAGCCATCTGAGTACTCATGGCTCTCAGTACAAACAATGATTTCCTACTCAAAGCATCTGCGACTACGTTCGCCTTTCCCGGATGGTAGTCAATCACCAACTCATAATCCTTAATCAACTCCAACCACCTTCTTTGTCTCAAGTTCAAATCTTTTTGAGTCATCAAATATTTTAGGCTTTTATGGTCGGTGAAAATCTGACACCTTTCACCATATAAACGGTGTCTCCAAATCTTCAACGCAAACACAATTGCGGCCAACTCTAAATCATGAGTCGAGTAATTCTTCTCGTGCGGCTTTAATTGCCTAGAGGCATATGCAATCACCTTACCCTCTTGCATAAGTACACAACCCAATCCGTTCAGGGATGCATCACTGTAAACCACAAATTCTCTTTCCGGTTCAGGTTGCACCAAAACAGGAGCCTCAGTCAACAGTGTCTTTAATTTCTCAAAACTCTATTGGCACTTCACTGTCCAATCGAACTTCACATCTTTTTGTAATAATCTCGTCATCGGGGTAGCTATCATGGAAAACCCCTTAACAAAACGCATATAATAGCCGGCTAGGCCTAGAAAAATCCTTACTTTAGTTACGCTCCTCGGCAGTTTCCAGTCAACAATTGCTGAAATCTTACTCGGGTCGACTCTAATTCCATCTCCCGAGACAATGTGCCCCCAAAATCCCACTTTCTTGAGCCAAAATTCACTCTTACTGAATTTGGCATACAATTGTCTTTCTCTCAAAACTTGTAGAACCATACTCAAATGCTCGGCATGTTCGTTCTCATCTCGAGAGTAGATCAGTATGTCGTCGATGAAGACTACGACAAATTTATCCAAGTATGGCCGAAAAATACGATTCATCAAATCCAAGAAGATCGCAGGGGCATTCATTAGACCAAAAGGCATGACCAAAAATTCATAGTGGCCGTACCTAGTCCTAAATGCGGTCTTCGGTACATCTGAGTCCTTGACTCTCAGTTGGTAGTACCCAGACCTCAAATCTATCTTGGAAAATACCGTGGCTCCCTTCAACTGATCAAATAAATCATCGATTCTCGGCAACAGGTACTTGTTCTTCACAGTTACCTTGTTAAGCTACCGATAATCTATGCATAATCTCATAGAACCATCTTTCTTCTTCACAAATAAAACGGGAGCACCCCACGGAGAAAAACTCGGCCTTGCAAAACCTTTATCCGTTAGTTCTTGCAACTGTGATTTTAGCTCTTTTAGCTCAGTTGGAGCCATCTATATGGAGTAATAGAAATAGGGGCAGTACCCGGAGCTAACTCAATCCCAAATTCAATCTTTCTAACCGGGGGTAGCCCTGGCAACTCTTCCGGGAAAACATCTGGGTACTCGCATACTATGGGTACCGACTCCATTTTCAAATCGATCTCTTTAGTGTTCAACACAAAGGCAAGGTAAGCCTTGTACCCCTTCCTTAAAAACCTCAGAGTCGACAAGGTTGTTATCACTACTGGTGATCTATCTTGCTTATCTGATTCAACACGAATAAAATTCCCGTTTTCACCTTTCAACTCAATAAGCCTCTTCCCACAATTCACAATTACCCCATGAGTAACTAACCAATCCATCCCAAGGATGACATCAAACTCATCAAACTGTAATAACATAAGATCAACCAGGAAACAATGACCCTTAATCATCAAAGGGCATCCCTTACAAACTCTTTCAACCAACACATACTTGCCTAGGGGATTAGACACTCTTATTACGAATTCAGTAGACTCTATAGGCAAGCTCATGCTAGAAACTAATTTTATGCATATGTATGAGTGGGTAGATCCCGGATCAATTAAAGTTGTAATACGAGTATCATAAAGAGAAAATGTATCCGTGATTACGTCGGGGGAAAATGCCTCTTCACGAGCACGAGTGGCATAAGTTATCGCCGGTGCTCTACCCTCGACTTTTGCAGCTTGCTCTGTAAATAGATTCTTGCTACCCATCTCATTTCCTGGGTTTCTCTGTGGTCTTCCTCTAGCAGTACTTCTCGGTCTTGCATTCTGAGGCTTCTCTTTCTCACCCACCTCGGGGCAATCTCTGATGAAGTGGTCTAAGGACCCACATCTGAAACAAGCTTTCTCATTTGCTCGACACTCACCAGAATGGCGCCTGCCACATTGAGGCCATTCTGGTCTACTCGGTCGAACGTTGCCCACACTAGCAACTGACGTGGTTTGCCCTTTAGACCCCAAAAATTGCTTGCCCTTACTTCGGGTTGAAAACCCAGCTGAGGTGACTGATCGAGTAGCAAAATCCCTCGATTTCTTAGATGGGGATTGGTAGGACTTATTCAATTGCCTTTTTCTCGAGTCACGGGACTCATTCTTAGCTCTTCTCTTCTCTTTAGCCAACTCTTTAGCTTTACAGACTCTATCTACCAACACTACAAACTCTTTTAGTTCGAGGAATCCCACGTATAAACAGATATCTTCATTTAATCCATCCTCGAATCTCTTGCACATGACGGCCGCAGTAGACACGCACTCCTGGGCATACTTGCTAAGCCTTACGGACTCCCGTTTGTAGTCGGTCACAGGCATACGGCCTTACTTCAGTTCCAAGAACCCATTCCTTTTATGGTCGATGAACCTCTGGCTGATGTACTTCTTCCGGCATTCCTCTTGGAAGAATTCCCAACTAACTCTCTCCCTTGGTACTACCGACACAAGGGTGTTCCACCACTGATAGGCTGAATCTCTCAAGAGAGATACTGCACACTTTAGGCACTCCTCAGGCGTGCACGTCAATTCATCAAATACCCTGACGATATTCTTGAGCCAGAATTCCGCTCTCTCCGGATCATCATCCTTACTAGCCTGGAATTATTTGGCTCCTTGCTTCCGGATCTTATCAACCGGAGGCCTTTCTCTCCTCACTACCTCAACCACTTAAGGAGCTACTGGAGCGGGTTGAGGAATAGGTAGGGGTAGAGGGGATTGAGCATTAGGATTTGCTCGGGTATACTCAGTATACCTATTGCTCATCATATGGAGAAAGGCTTCTCGGGCCTCTTCCCCCTGACCCAAGGTCTCTGGTCTACTATTTGTTGGCGCGGTCCCTTGAGCGGGAGCCGGCGCATTACTCCCAGCATCATTGGCTGCAGTTCGGTCTGGATCGGAATCCATTTACTACATAAAACATGATTTTAAACGTCAGGAGCCATCACACTATCATTACTCAGGCACTCTTATATATGACATGTATAGCTAGACTCGTACTTACGCTACGTTAGTCCTAGAATCGACTAAACCGTAGCTCTGATACCAATAAATGTAACACCCCTTACCCGTGTTTGAATCCGAAATCAGGCTCGAGGCATTACCAAACTTATCTCACTTAAAGATAACACGATAGGCTATAAAACTTCGTATATTACTCAATCTCAGCCTAAGAGGCCCTAAACATACCTCCGAGAGATTTCAGAACTTATCTGGGAGCTTTAGCGAACTTGGAAATACTTTTCATCAAAACAGGGGCCACACGCCTGTGTTGGTCTAGGGACACGCCCGTGTGCCCGTAAGACATGCCCGTGTCTTCAAACCGTGGTCGACACTGACCAATTTCACATGGCCGGACACACGCCCGTGTCCCTCACACGGCCTTGACACGCCCGTGTCTTAGCCCGTGTGCCAAAACCTTGGCATTCTGACTATGACATCATCATCTCACTAAGGTCACATGGCCAAGGCACACACCCGTGTCCTTAGCCCGTGTGTCAAATTAAATTCCACATTTAATGTGCAGACTTCACACGGCTAGGGCACACACCCATGTCCTAGGCCGTGCCTCCCACATGGCTGAGACACACTGCCGTGTCTCTACCCGTGTGTTTACTACAAAGCATACTGAATTGAAATTCAAGCATGCAAGGGGACACACGGTCGATCCACACACCCATAGGGCTAACCGTGTGTCACATACGGCCCAGACACACGCCCGTGTGTCTACCCGTGTGGACAATTAGATGGCTATCTACCAAGCCCTTTTTGCCACCCTACATCGCACACATACATCCTTCAATCCAAATCAACCCAACTCAACCCAAAGGCACATCCAAGAACTCATTTCATCATCCAAACACAAGGGCATATACTACAAGAATTTCATCTTCAATTAAGCATAAGAATTTACCAAGTATCTTAAGACCATTACAAAATGATTTTAATACCATACACAACCAACACTTTGGCCAACAATTACGACCTAACAAAATACTCGAGTCTTATACATGCCATACTCAAAATAAGTCTAAATTGTTATACCAAAGTGATGTCGATAGTGTGATTTCTGAACTCCGACGTCCGCAACCTCTCGAGTTACCTTGGCAATACTACAAGGAGAAAGGGCAATGAAAAGGGTAAGCATAAAGCTTAGTAAGTTTGCATGGAAATAAATAGCAACAATAAGCTCATAATATAATCCATCCATGGCATTAACTAACCATACACAAGTCATAGGCTTCTTGCCATACTTACTCATACTTGCCCTTATTTAGCACATACCATGCCACATATCATAATCGTTTCTTCGTGACTCATTCACGAGTGCCTGTATTCACTCATTCACAGGACTTTAGTACTAATCTCATTTCTACTTCTAAACTCATCTACTCATCCCCTTTAATCACTAGGGATACTCAAAGATGCAAAATATCGTCATTAATATAAATACGAGGCCAATGCCACGTCCCAGAGGTGGTCTTACATGGAGTCACCTTTGAATGTCGATGCCATATCCCGGATATGGTCTTATACGAAATCTCATATCAAGTGTTGATGCGATATCCCGAATATGGTCTTATACGATTTTCATTTTCAATACCGAAGCCATATCCCAGATATGGTCTTATACGAGATTTCAATTCGGTGCTGAGGCCATGTCCCGGACATGGTCTTACACAGGACCTTATTCACCTCGTGCTTTGATTATAGTATTTCCACATTCATTATAGTCCACTTGGACTTCAACATTTCAACTTAGTAGGGCATTATAGATATATATATCAATATAATACCAAGCATTCTCAACATGCTAACATAAATGTTGCATTTATCACATACAAACTTACCTCGATTTCAAAATGAGCTAGCTTGTCGGTTTAGTCTAAGACTTTGTTCTTTCCCCGATCGAGGTGAATTATCGGTTCTTCTTACTCTATAATAGCAATTTAGCTCATTTTAATCACCACATTAATAAAATCATTTTAATAATCATGCTTTGGCACAAAATTACTATTTTGCCCCTAGACTTTGGCAAAATGACCATTTTGCCCCTAGGCTCGAAAATTAATTCTAATCATATTTCTACCTTCAACAAGCCTAGGTGAGCATTTAATACTCTTATAGTTATCATCAAAACTCAACATTTCACATATTTACTACAATTTTGTAACCTTTTCATCAAGGTCCAATTAGGTGTTTTCAAGACAACACCTTTCACAAAAGTTGTTCATCTGACAACCGAGACTCAATTTCTTCCATAAAAATGTAGCAAATAATAATGAAAGCTCTCATGGAAAAACTCTAAAATTTTTACCATATTGCACATTAGTCCTCTCATTTGAAAGCTTAAGTTCTAGGGGTCTCAAAAGTACAACTATTTTCAAGAAAAGATCACTAGAACACTTACTTGTAAAGAGATGAGTGTGCTGAAATTTTTGAAGCTTTCTACCCTCTATTTACTGCTAATTTTTAGTGGAAGAGTGAAGGAGAAAAGATGATATTTTTTTCTTTCCTTATTCTAATATTAAACTATCAATTTAGTCCACCTACTCACCAACTTTGACCAATTTGTCTCCTATGGTAGTCTATGGCTGGCCAAGCCTTTTCAAAGGGCTAAATTGCCTTTTAAAGACGTCCAATAACAATCTATGGTTATTTGGCACCTTTAGCTTATAAAATGGAACTTTCGCACTTAATGCGATTTAGTCTTTTTTCGAGATTAAACATGAAATCGCTAAAATTAAAGCACAAAAATTTTCATGTACTTATACAATCATATACTAAATCATAAAATATCATGAAAATAATTTTCTCTAGCCTCGGATTAGTGATCCCGAGATCACTGTTCCGACTAGCCCCTAAATCGGGCTGTTACAGACTCGATATCTAGTGGCTTGAGCCCTCTTTCATCCAAAATTTGCTTACGACTTTCGTTTAGTACAAGGGGAGTGTCACTAGAGTGACAACACTGAGGGCTTTATTCTTCCCCTCTTCCTACTCGAGGCTGGCTTTCACTTACCTCTTCACACTTTCTTCTACTCGGTGCTCAATGAATATGATATTGCACCAGGGAAACACTTCGCCCTTTCCTGGTGGACATTGGTGGCTTATTTCATCGACTATTGTTTGCACAACGAGCAGCCTATTCTTGATGTTTTCCAGAAGATCTATCAAATGAAAATTAAAAGGAAGGGTGCCTTAGCTGGGATGGCCCACTTTAGTACATGCCAGGGTTATGAGGCCATAATCCAGAATTGGGCCTTAAACCTCCATATCATAAAAGTCAAGTTCGTCAGGGTCACGTGCAATCTCAAAACTAGTTTTGGCTTTCCCACTTTATGGTTCATACCCTAGGAGGATCTCTTCTTACAGAGCCAACATGTCGATTTTGAAATTGCTTGGAATTGAGAGAGATTGTTACTGTCCAAAATGTCTTCCAATACTGCCTAAAAGGGTTGAGTACAAACGGTCACCAGGCGGATGATATTTTACTTTAGGTGGATTCTCACAGTGTCCCTTTTGCTAAGGTGGTATGGCCTTACAACGCCAACGATGATTTGGCACAAATTTTAGTGGGGATGATGATGGAACCTCTATTCTATTTCTATGAAACATGTGGACTACGTCCACGCCACTGGAATATCATTAGTTATGGTACGTCTTCCACTCCTTATCCTGGCCGGGCTAACTTTTCTATTGCTTTTGTAGGGTCTTCTCGTACTTCTCCGCTGACTCTAGTAGTCAATATGGACGCCTTAGCCTTGTTAGAATTAGTGTGTGAAAATGAAGGAGTTATTGCCACCCCACCAAGAACAACGACTGCTAGGTCTCAAAAAAGGCCAAGGGTGGAGGGAAGCACCCAAGATATTGAGGGTAGTGACCACCCACAGTTGACTCATCATAGGATTAGGAGATGGCTTGCTCCCATAAGAGCCATCACTGCTCCTACTCCTTTCTTGCCTCCTATTCCTGCCATTCATTCTATTCCAGTTGCACCACTAGAGTCTGCCAATTCTGTAGACTCTCCAATCCACATCTTAATTCCTCATGTGGATACATTTGCGCAAGAGAAAATACACTAAGGCCAGCCAAAGGCCCTTTTTGGTTCTTTACCTATTACTACTCCTTCTGGCGAAGTGGGCAGACTCTTCCCATGGCATGATCTAATAAAGTCAGGGCAATATCCCTTCTCTCTTGACGCCATCCATCAGTAGAATAATAACTTGCCTTAGTAGGTAAATGAGGCTTTCCTTTCTCCCCTATCCTCCAACCCTCATCTTCCCCCACTCTCAGTGCTGGCGGGGTCTTGTCAAGTATTAACTGCTGACTACGGGCTTATGAGTTGGGCCCTTAAAGAGGCTTGCTGTAATTTCCCATTTTTCAGTGGTGTCAAAAATAGTGGTTTCAGAAACAGTAGTTTCGGGACCATAATTCTGATTTGTGAGATCGTGTTTTATTATTTAATTAATATTTATGGAGCTACATTGGAGTCTTATTAAATTTTGGTGATGAAATTTTAATGCTTACTTTGTTAATTTAAGAAAAAAGAACTAAATTGTAATAGATGTAAAAGTCTAGTTATAATTGAATTATAGTGATTAAAGGGTGTAAATCTCATAAGTAGAATGGTTTATTTGGTAATTATGCCATTCTAGTTTAATATGGACAGTTTAAGGATAGTAGTTAGCTAAAATATATGTTTAGTTAAAGGGTAATTATGTAAATTAATAATTTAAACTTAAGAAACAAATAAAATAAAACATCCATCTTCTTCTTGAGTGGATTTTTCACCGAAAATTAAAGTCAAAAACACCATTAAAGGGTTTGGGACGTTCAGCTAGCTTGTAACCCTTGCATGGTAAGAATTTATTACCCGTTTTTAGTAATTTCTATGTTTTTGAGATCGTTGCAACTAAGTCCAGCTAACCCGTACCTTCATTTTTGAAACTGTTAAGAATTTTGAATTTCACCATTGATGAATTCATTTTGTTCATGATGTTATAGAATAGATTTAAAGTATTGGTGGTTGATCATGAATAAATTGTAAAGTAATTTTTGTCAGTTTTTGGTTAAACGATTAAATTAATTGAATGTTAAAATTGATAGGGAATTTTTAGAATTTAGAATAAATGTGGGGGGTAAATGGATGGGTAAAAATTCGGTTAGCATAAGAATTTGTAAAATTTTTGTTAAATTTGGAAATTTTGGGTTTAGGGACTAAATTGTGAGAAATGTAAAAGTTTAGGGAAAATGTGTAAATAATGAAAACATAAGGGTCTCATGCATTGAATTGAATTTTAAATGTATGTGAATGTAATAAATTTAATTTAATTATTATATAGACCAAGAACCGAGTAAAAAAAAATAATCGAGGAAAGGGGAAAATTACGGAGTAGGTCCCTACATTTTAACCGGAAGTGATCGTAGGTAAGTTCATAGTGTTTTGATATGTGAATGTAAATTTCTTGTTATAATCTCATTGTTATCTAGTTAGTTATATATATGTATGTGAAATTTTATTTGTTACCTATATGATATTGATTATTGCAATTAAGTACATATGAAAATGAATAATTGATGGTAGCAAATCTTGTGATTGCACATTATTGAAATTAATATATTAAATTTATAGTATGTGTACGGAAATGATGAAGTGATTCTGAATGATAAATATGTATAAAGGTAACAAATTTACGTATAATGCCCGATTGAACGTAGTAATTGCTTAGGACACGATTGGCATGCCATTAAGGCCAGTATACGCGCTTGTATCAGTTTGCACTTTGGTGCCTCTGATTGCACATTTGTGCCTTTGTCTATACTTCGGTGCCTATGTTACGCATCTATGATGCCTCTGGTGTGGTGTAGTTACTCAAGTATCTGAGTGGAGTTACTTAGTTCATCGGGCTAAATGTTAATTGAATTACAATTTAATTATGTGCATAAATGTTAATGCATATTCATGGTATTAGTAAGTGAAAAATGTTACAATGAACCACTTGTTTATATATGTGGGGACAATTACATTGATGAAATGTGGTTTTTGGTAATGGTAAGTTATTTGAGAAGAGATTATCATGATATATTTAGATATGTGAGCAAAAACTAATGTGGGTTGTGAACTTGTATTTGGCTGTCAGGAATTATAAATTATTTGTTTGAATATTTATTTTGAATAAGGTAAGTTAGTTTGATGTTTAAACTATGAGCTTACTAAGCTTCTTTAGCTTACTTGTTTCATTTGTGTTCTTTTGTAGTTGTCAAGGTTGCGAACTAACTAGATGGATTGATTTGGAGCTCACACTATCCAACCATTTTGGTAGCTTTTGTATTTCATTTTGGGATGTGGCATGTATATAGGTGTTTTGTTGTGAATATGTAAATGTTATGCTATAATGGTATTTCTAGTGAAATGGCTGATATTGAATGTGTATGTCTGAAGTGTTTTGGTTTGGTAATCCTTAATGTTAATAATTAGGTCATGATGTTGGAATGGTAACTTGATATGAGTATTTATATTTGGTCAATTTGGTTGATGGTTGAGTATGGATAGATAACCAATGTTAGTACATTTTTAGGCTTAGTTTGGATGGGCAGTGTGTTTACCTCTAGTGAGGTTAAAAACAGCGGTGGCGGTGAGATTAATTACTGTAGCGCTGAGATTAGAAACAGTGGTGGAGTGTGTGTTTGGATTCAAACGCAGCTGTAGCGGTGAGGTGAGAATAGAAAATGACTTTTAAGGATATTAGATTAGAAATGATATATAATAGAAGTTTTTAAAATTATTTAACAATTAAAAAATTAATAAATGATTAAAAATTATTACAATTATATTTATTTTTAATAATAATTTTAATAATAAATAATTAAAAATAAATTAAAACTCGAGAAAAATTCAAAAATTTATTTTATTTAATATTTCAAAATTAATTATATATTTAATTATAGGGGCTTAATTCATTATTGAAACATTATTGAAATTATTGAGCCTTTAGAAAAATAAAACATTATTGAAAGATAAAATAATGAAGCAACTCTAGAAAAAGAAAGAAAAGAAATAATATATGGGTAAAAGAGGAAAAGAAAAAGCAACTGAAGTTGCTAAATTTTTACTAGACCAAAAGGCTCCAGTCTGGATTTAAGCCTCCAGTGAAGTGAAATGCATTCTCAACGTACTGAAGAATGCTTTCCAAACAGGCTTGCGTTTACTAACATTTCAGTTGCAATTTTTTTAGCCTAAAAAAGCCAACGCACTGAAACCCGACTGCATCCAAAGGAAGCCTAGGGCATATTGGTTATTTGAGTGAATGATCTTTAATTGTAGTGGGCATATTGGTTAGTGATACGACCACGCCCCGGGTCGCACCAAGCTCGAGCAAGGATCCTTTGGAGCTGCCACAAGGACCTATCACCCGAGCACGAGCTAAGCAATTCAAAGAGGCCATTTCGGCCTTAGTAAACCAAGTATGGGGTGAGACATTGGCTGGACACATTGAGAGAGCTTGGACCAGCTCAACAAGATCACCTTGCAACCTCTTGCAAGCTGAACTCAGCTCAAACTTAGCTTCATGAGCTTAGTTCAGCTCAATTGAGCTCATCTCTACTTCTTTTAGTTCATGCGATTATTAGCTGAAATAAACTTAAGTATTTAATTAAGTTAGTTAATTTAGTTTTAGATCATAATTATGTTTTAGCTTATTACATGACTTTAATATGTTTTTGTTTCATCCGAATTTAATGTGTCATATTTTATACAAGTCTTTAATGTGTCTTAGCTTAAATACATGTTATTAATATGTCTTAAATTAAAACAAGTTTTTAATATGTCCTAGTGCAGCCGAATTAAATATGTCTTAAATTAATTTAATGTGTTCATTTGAATTATGTGCAGCCAAATGCATGGACGACTTCAATGCAAGGTGTGCTGATGTTTGGCCTCTCCCAAGCACCCATTCAGCCAAAGAGTAGCTGACAGTTCATGTTTCCCAAGCTGGCCGATTAGCTCCCAAAGGCAGCCTTAAAGGCTTTCCCACCAGCCGATTATCCTATTCACACATGAAGGCTTTTCGGCTCTATGCATTCACACATGGATGGCCCTTTAAGTTCGGTTTTCACACCTCAAATGCCTTTTGCAATATCAAAGCTGCTCATTAATTTCACAAACCATTCAGCTGAACAAGACATTGCATTTAAGCCTCTTAAAGCACCATAGCCGAACATAGACATGGCCAATCAGCTACCATTCACTCCAAGTTCATTTTAGCTGATTATACATAATCTAGAAGCTGTCCAATGACGTTTTCAAGGCTGAAGAAACCTCTTAGAACTTTCATGAATTATTCTGGAATTTTCAGCTCATTAAAAGCTGAAACAAAATGTCTATTTATCTACTTGTTTGCCTATTCGGCTTGCCTTAGGATTTTACTATAAATATTCACCCATTTTCTGTTTGTAGGGACTTTTGGCAACTTGAATGAAATTATGTTATTTTTGTGAGATTTACTTCTCTCAAATTTCGTCCAAAGACTTAGCTTAGCTTATCTGTTAGTTAGTGGCGTCAATCTTGGTCTTTTCGAACTTATCACTCTAATTCGAGTGTGGCGTTCACCCAACCTATACCTTTGGTTCTTACCTTATTAGGTAACGGGTCAAGGTCTTTATTTTTCATCACCCAAATCACCTTAAGATCCTATAAGTCTCGGGTCAACACTCCTATTTAGTGTTGGTTCATACTTGAATCTTAAGCCTACTTTCCATTCCATCCAAAACTATCCCATTCCCTTTTACTTCTTTGTTAGCCGAACCTATAGCAACAAATACCTAGCCATTTTTTGAACCTATTTTTATTACCTAACTCCATACTTAACCAAATATACACATAGCTTGCAATTGGAATGATACTTCTACGTTCGACAATCGGGCACTAAAACAACTCGGACTATCCAACGAGGCTGTGGTCGTATCATTTGGTATAAGAGCTTGTAAAAATGAGAAGTACGGACGTTCGTAGCCATCCCAGAATAGGTTCGTGAAAAAAATTTCTAAAAAAAATAATTCGTGTATCAAAAGTCATCTATTGTATTCAATATATTATATTTGTTAAACAAGAAAGAAAGAAAGAAATTCAAAGTTATATATATAAAAAAAAGTGTTGAAAGTTTGAGTTAATTATCTTTTGAAATCCCGATTATTAACTTACATTTACTACCATCAACACCTTCACGCCACACTCTATCACCCTAAATTTGTTTCCTTCAGCCAACCTAGCACCTAACATCATTACCGTTGTAAACCCATTTGAAGCCGACCCCTAGACTACAATTAAGTCTAAACGAGTCTTTTTATGAAATTACAAGAGAAGAAATGAATGGAAAAAGGCACGAGTGAGTGAGAGCATTAAAGAGAAGAAAAAAGCCGTAAAGAGTGTAAACACGAGTGTGAGTGCCAATAACTCTTTCTTTCCGAGTGAACGTGAGGCTTTGTTGTGAGGTCTTACTTTTACATGTTTAGAAGTCCAGAACGCAATATGGCGGAAGGCGGAGGTCGACAACCCCTTAGAAATGTAGCGCTCGGAGGAGGAGGAGTACCGAATTTAACTCTCCAAGCCCTTTTGCTCGAAGTGGAGCGCTTGTTCGACTGAAAACTCGAGCCTGTCCAAGAAAGGTTAGATCAAGTCGAGGAGAGAGCCCAACGAGAGAGGATGCCTCAAAGTCCACAAAGAAACTGGGGCCGACAATGATTTGACGAAGATGAACTATATGGCCCTAGTGACGCCGGAAGTGACCAAGGGTCCAATCATAGTGAACGGCGGCGGGAACAAAGGAATCGAGGCCAAAGAGAACGTGGGCTCGTAGACGACGATCTTAAAAACATCAAACTCTTCATCCCACCTTTTTAAGGAAAATCAGATTCAGAAGCCTACCTCGAGTGGGAGAAAAAGATTGAGTTGGTGTTCGAGTGCCATAACTATTCCGAGACCAAAAAGGTTAAGTTGGCAGTGATTGAATTCTCAGACTACGCGATGATTTGGTGGGATCAACTCACCACGAGTCAAAGAAGGAACGGAGAACGACCGATAAGCACATTGGCTGAAATGAAGGCGGTGATGCGCCGGCGGTTTATACCATCCTATTACCACCGCGAGCTCTACCAAAAGCTCCAAAATCTTACCCAAGGAGCAAGGAGTGTCGAAGACTATTTTAAAGAAATGGAAATCACGATGATACGAGCGGATCTGCAAGAAGACCGCGAGGCAACGATGGCCTGTTTTCTAGTTGGTCTCAACTGAGACATTGCTAACATTGTGGAGTTGCAACATTACGTGGAAGTGGTGGACATGGTGCACATGGCCATCAAGGTGGAGAAGTAATTGAAGCGCAAAGGAGCTGCTCGAGGCTATTCCACCGTGAATACTTCCAAATAGAGCCAAGGCGTTAGGAAAAACACTCCACCAAACTGAGCCAAAGAGCCAATGGTGCTAGCCAAGACGAATAAACCCATGGCCGAATCAAGCAAAGGTAAGGCAGCCGAGAGTTTTTCCAACCGTTCGAGGGACATAAAGTGCTTCAAATGCCTCGGAAGGGGGCATATTGCAAGTCAATGCCCAAATCAAAGCACTATGGTGGTGCGCGCAAATGGAGAAATCGAGTTGGAGGAAAAGGTTGAAAATGAACCCGAAACATCATCCGACGAGGAGGAAGAAATAGAACATGCTGTTGATGGTGAACTTCTTGTTGTCAAAAGAAGTCTCAGTCTCCAAAGCGTGGAAAACAAGCAACAAAGGGAAAAAATCTTCCATACACGGTGCCAAGTCCAAGGGAAAGTTTGTAGCGTAATTATCAATGGTGGGAGTTGCACAAACGTGGCGAACACTCTCATGGTGGAGAAGTTAGGATTGCCAACCACTAAGCATCCGAGCCCGTATAAACTTCAATGGCTCAATGACGGTGGTGAATTGAAGGTAACGAAACAAGTACTTGTCTCTTTCTCTATTGGAAAATATGCCGATGAAGTAATTTGTGAAGTACCCATGCATGCGGGCCATTTGTTACTTGGACGCCCATGGCAATTGGATCGACGAGTCCTCCATGATGGGTATACCAATAGGTATACGTTCAAGCATTTGGGGAAGAACGTGACATTAGAACCATTGACGCCGAAGCAAGTATACGAGGACCAAATCAAATTGAAGAACTCTACAGAACAAATGGGAGAAAAAGAAAAGAATGAATGTAACACCCCTTACCCGTGTTCAACGTCGGAATAGGGTACGAGGCGTTACCAGACAATAACACTTGCAACTGAACAAATTGAAGGCATAAATTTTCGTTTAAAATTTAAAACTTTTATCTTATATCATCAAGTCCCTAAAATGGGTCTACGAGGCCCAAAACATGCTTTGGGAGCGATTCGGGACTAAACCAAGAACTTTTAAACTATTGGAACATTTAAAAAATTTCCTTGTTTTGGAGAGTCACACGCCTTTGTGGGCAGGCCGTGTCCTCCACATGGCTGAGACACACAGCCGTGTCTCTACCTGTGTGGCCAAGAAGTTGGTTATTTTCCAAGCCAATTTCTACCCTATCATGCCCATACTTGAGTATAACTTGAATGACACATTTCATGACATATTAAAGCTACCAAAACATCCACCACACACACGTAACAAGTCATAGCATACAATTTACTCAACCATGGAATGCATCATCATGAGTTTATAGCATAACCAATTTATTAGCCACATTAAATGGCCTTATACAACAATGAACTCCGAATATCATGGGTCATTATTCTAGGACAACTCATAGTAACATATACACATGAAAAATTTCCCTATACATGCCATAACCTTAAGTATAAAATCATCGATACCTAAACTGTAAGCTTTATAGTGTGATAGGTTCTTCGGCGACTTCCAACCTGAGCTAACCTGAGTACATTATAAACACGGAAAAAAATGGAGTAAGCTATAAAACTTAGTAAGTACATATGTAAATTATAAACAATTGATTACCATGCTTTTAACAATCCTCATTATAAGCTCTCAAGAAAATACCAACATTATTGCATAAAATTTCACAATTCATTTATGTTCATCTTGAGCTGTTTACTCAAGTTACAATCACTAAATTATTTTTATCTGGAGTTAAAGAACACCAAACTAAGATCTTCTAATTTTATATGAAGCTAGACACACATATATTCTTACCATAAAATTTTCAGAATTTTAGGTTTAGCCAATAAGTACAGTTTATTCTTTAAATTCTCTCCTATTCTGCTGTATGATAGTTTCCACCCTTCTTCACTAAAAATTAATTATCACCTTGTACGAGATCTGGATGATTTTCTTGTTTGTTTTTTTTGAAAATATACTAATTAAGGATTTTAATCATATAAATTATAACCTATAATTATTTTTGTACAATTTTTAATGATTTTTCAAAGTTAGAATAGAGGATTCTGAAATCATTCTGACTCTGTCTCACAAGAATTCAAATATCTCATAATATAAAATTCTTTTGCTTACACCGTTCCTTCTATACAAAAATAGACTCAATAAGATTTAATTTCATATCTTATTTAACTTCTAATTCAATTTCCACCATTTTTGGTGATTTTTAAAAGACACATAACTGCTGCTATCCAAACTATTTTATTGCTAATTTTACTCTTTCATGTTTCCTTTATATTAATTTTCATTTACTCACATATAACACCAAAGTATATCCATGGTTATCCATTCCAATAACTAGTCATTATCAAATATTTACAAGCCATTCATTGGCCAATTTAACCTATACATCAACAAAAAAGACTTGAACATATCATTTCTCAATTTAATTTGGCCTAAAAGCCTCACACATGATCATCAATCACATTTACCACATATTCATACACCATAAGCATGGACTTATAATCACAAGGTCATTCTCATAGGTACAACTTACTCGTTTACATTCTTACCAAAATTCGATCACATATCGAGCACATTTCTCATGAGTGTATACATTCATATACCTGTACTTGATCGTCACATATTCACATTCATTTACACTTTAGTAATTTTCCCTTTAAACACATCGAAATATTAACGGATACTCGGAACGCTTGCACATACGTGCCACATATATGTAGCCGAAACTACCTCTTATCACATTTCACATATATGCTCGTTCTCGAGCTATTCAAATTTACATTCTCGGTTCTGCTCACATAAGCTGTCGGTCATACGTAACTACTGTAATAGCCCGATTTAGAGGCTAGTCAGAACAGTGATCTCAGAATCACTAATTTGAGGTTAGATAAATTAGTTTCATGTTATGTTATGTGTTATAACATGTTTATAAGGATGCATGAAAATTTTGGTGCTTTAATTTTAGCGATTTCTAGCTAAATTGTGAAAAAGGACTAAATCGCATTAAGTGCGAAAGTTCTATTTTATTTGCTAAAGGTGCCAAATAGTTATGAATTATAAATTGGAGGTCCAAAATGTGCAATTTGGCCTTGTTAAGTGAGTTGCCCGGCCATAGGATGCATAGGGGACAAGTGCATTTATTATGATTAAAAGTTGGTGATATTAGTTAGAGAAAATGAATAAAATAAGATGATATAGGCAAAAGTTATCTTCTTTTTATTTGGTATTCTTCTCCAACCAAAAATATCAACCATGGGAGGGATTTGAAGGCTTGAAATTTTAGCAGCTCATTTTCTCTACAAGTAAGTCATTTTGATGGTTATTTTTGTATTTTTGGAGTCCTCAAAGCTTAAGCTAGCTAATGAGAGGACTAGTTTGCAATATGGTTGAAAGTCTAGGGACTTACCATGATAGAGTTTATGTTGTTTGATGAGTTTTTATGGAAGAAAATGAATGATAGGATGATGATAAACAACTTTTGTGAAAGGTGATGTTGTGAAAACACCTATTTGGGACTAATATGCAAATGTTGTAATTTGTTCATTATGGCATGAAATAGTTGGAATTTTGGATAGTTCTAAGAGGATGAAATGTTCAGCTAGACTTGTTTAATAAGATATTGTGATGAAAATTTATTTACGAGCCTAGGGGCAAAATCGTACTTTTGCCAAAGTATAAGGGCAAATTAGTCATTTTTTCATAAGTGTAGATTACGGTGTATTATGATATAAAAGTGATTAAATGAGTAAATTCCATTGATCTAGATCAAAGAAAATGAGATTCAGACCTAGAACGGGTGAAAAGAGAAATGTGGGCAAAAAGTCCCTTTCGACATCGAGGTAAGTTCATATGCAATTGTTGTAATTACGTATGAGTTAATTTGATATTCCAATGTTGTATGGAATGTATATTTACTCTATGAATGTATGAAATATCTTTTGATGAGACGTCAATAGAATTGAATCTAAGAGCAATAGGAAATGTATATAGCATGATATGATGATAGTTAAGGTCCCGTGTAAGACCATATTGGAATATGGCCTCGGTGTGAGAATTCGTATAAGACCATGTCGGGGACATGGCATCGATATGTTAATGCATGTAAGACCCTATCGGGGTATGATGCCAGTGTGACATTAGGTGTATGAAACTCAAAAATGTTATTTAACAATTTGAGTGATTCAATGGGTATGTCAAAAATGAGAAAGTATGTGGTTGCACCACGAGAAACACAAGTGTGTGTTAGAATTGAATTGAGATGAATTCAGTATATGATGAGCCCCTAGTGGGTTATTTGTAATCAATGCACCTTAGTTGCATGAGATAGATTTATTGATGCATTGTGTGAATGCGAACGAGTATCGTAGAAAGTTAAGTAAGAATAGTAGTGTGTGAGGATGTTCTCTGATGAACATTTGAAATAGAGAAATACATGTGGGTGACTATCCATGAATGTATAATAATGGTGAGCTAAGTGCGTTATCACCTTATTAATGGTTAGTGATGGGCTGTGTGCGATACCATCAATCATATTATTATCGGTGGGCTGTGTGCGTTACCACCTGATTAATTAGTAATTGATGGGCTGTGTGCGATACCATCGCTTATAAATGATTGGTGGGCTATGTGCGATACCACCCTACTAGAGATCATTGGTGGGATATGTGCGATACCACCCTACTAGAGATCAATGGAGGGCTAAGTGCGAAACCATTGAGAGTTTAGTAGTATGAGTGGCTTATTGAAAATGCTGGATGTGTTGTTCTACATGATCATGTGGTGACCAAAGTGGAGAATGTATGCTAATTAACATGAGCGATTGGCTTGAGGCATGGTAAGAATGTGGTAAGAGATAGAATGAGTAAGCTTCAAGAATAGTTGAGTAAGTAACCATGAGTTTATGAGAAAAACTCATTATAATACCTTGCGGTTGTATATATTCAATGAATATCGGTATTTGTCAGTTATATGCAGATGAACTTACTAAGCATTATTGCTTACTCCTTTTCTTTTCCCATCTCTTACAGGTTATTTTAACTAGCTCGGGTTGGAGGCCGCCGAAGATGTTTTCACACTATCGAGTAGAAGCTTGGTATGATGTTTCAAGTTCTTTTGAGTCATGGCATGTATAGGGACCTCTTTTAAAGTTGACTAAGTCATAGTTAATATAGCCAAATGTGTTGGTGTAAGTGAGTTATGTTATAGTTGTGAATAGCCATAAATGATGGCTTAAGTAGATTGTAATTGTATTGGAAATAGTTCTCCTTGTGTTTGGGATGAAGAATTCATTGTATGAATTAAATGCCTTTAATTCAAGAGTTATATTGATGCTATGTGGAGCTATGTGATGATGTATGAATGTATGCAAATGAGAGTGGCAAAAGGGCTTGGTAGATAGCCTGCTAATCTCCCACATGAGTAGACACACGGCCGTGTGTCTAGACCGTGTAGGAGGGACGGTTAGCACATGGGCGTGTGCCCAAGCCGTGTGGATAAGTTAGAATACCAAGGTTTGGCACACGGGCCAGTGCCACAGGCGTGTCAAGGCCGTGTGAATTAGTTAGTGTCGACCACGGGTGGAAGACATGGGCATGTCTTAGGGGCACACGGGCGTGTCCCTAGACCAACACGGGCGTGTGGCCCCTGTTTTGATGAAAAGTTTTGTGAGTTCGTAAAAGCTTCGGGATTAGTTCCAAAACCTCTCAGAGGTATGTTTAAGGTCTCGTAAGCCGAGGTTGAGTAAGTGATAGGCTTAAATGAAATTTTATAGCCCGTTTCGAAGTGTTAAGTAAGATTAAGCATGGTAATGCCTCGTATCCAGTCTCGGTGTCGGACTCGGGTAAGGGGTGTTATATTTAGTGGTATCAGAGTTATGGTTTAGTCGGTTCTCGGACTAACCTAGCATGAGTAAGAGTCTAGCTATACTTGCCATATGTGGACCGTGATAGTGTGATATCTCCCGGCTCTAACGAAATTATTTTGATAAGACAGAAATGATTTCCAACCGAGCTAATTTCAATAAGGTTGTAAGTGGCAATGAGGTAATTGAAATGTACTTATGCATTGTTGAAATTTAAAGAAGTATGAATAGAAGTTTATAACATGTGTATGATAAGGTATGGATTGATATAACTCCAGGTTGAGGAATGAGAGTTATGAAGTGATAAGCTTACCTATATTGGTTTGATATGTGTATGGTGTTATGTACCCAACATATTGGGTTAAGTGCTTATAACGAGTAATTTATCCAGAGAATGGGATATGTGTGTATGTACAACTGTTTGAATGATGTATGATAAATATGTCCACATGGTTAAATCTCACATGTGACTGTTAAAGTAGAGAATGCATGATGTTTGTTTTATGACTCTGTTATGAAGCCACACATATAATGGTGTGGAAATTAAACTGAGAAGTTTGACTAAGTAGAATGCAGGAGATGAGTACGGTAGTTTAATGATAAATTGATAAATAAGACCATGGTAGGACCATGACAATACATGTGATCCCATATAAGACCATGTTTGGGACATGGCATTGGCAACGATATATGATACCGTGTAAGACCATATCTGGGATATGGCTCGGCATTGAATAGTGATTCTGTGTAAGACCATGTTTGGGACATGGCTTCGGCACTAAAGAAAGATCTTGTATAAACCCATGTCCGGGACATGGCATCGACATCTAAGTACGATCTCGTATAAGACCATATCTGGGATATGGCATCGACATCAAATTACAAGATCCCGTATAAGACCATATCTGGGATATGGCATCGGCATCGACATGAGTTCCATGTAAGACCGTATCGAGGATATGGCATTGGTATTGATATGAGATTTTGTGTAAGACCATAGCGAGGCTATGGCATCGTGATGACATGTAAAGAAATAGCTGGGCTATGACGTTGTGATACGAGTAAGACCATAGTTGGACTATGGCAATCAAGTAAACGACGTACTCAAAATCCGTAAGACATTCTCTAAATTGATAAGCAATGGTAAGAGAAATTAGAGTTTAATGTTGAGTACTCGAGTAGACATTAAGGTGGAACTTGAGTAAGTGAAGTCACTATTCGAAAGTATGAGTGATAAAAACAATTGTAGCATGATAAACGTGAAAACTCACTTGGAGCGAGTTGTGTGACTATGATGATATTTCATTGATGATGAATATTAAATCATATGTATGTAGTCACGAGAGTTAGGTTAAGGGACTCTACAACCTCACCCCCTTACCACTGTTGAATTATGATGAGATGTTATGAGAGTCAAGTTGAGTAAGTTTGTATGTGATTAATGCAATATTTATGTTAGCATAATTGAGAATGCTTTGTATCACATTGTTACATGATACTCTACTAAATAGAGTAATTGTTGTTAAACATGAGGTTGAAGTCCTAAAGGACTATAATGAAAAGGCTATCATTGAGATATGAAATAGATAAGGTCTTGTATAAGACCATGTTCGAGACATGGCCTCAGCACCAAGTTATGATTCCGTATAAGACCATATTTGGAATATGGCATCGATACTTGATGTGGAAGTCCATATAAGACCTTATCCGGGATATGGCATTGGCATTTAGAGGTGACTCCATATAAGACTACCTCAGGGATGTGACATTAGTTTCGTACCTACATGAATGACGATGAATATGCGTCTTTGATTATCCCTAGTGATCAATAGGACAGATAGATGAGTCTAGAGGTAGAAATGAGAATTGTACTAAAGCCATGTGAATGGGTGAATACAGGCACTCGTGAACGAGTCAAGAAGAAACGAGTATGATGTGTGGCACGGTATGTGCTAAATAAAAGGCATGTATGAGTAAGTTGGCTTGAAGCTTGTGATCTGTGCATGGTTAGTTAATGCCATGGATGGGTTATAATGATCTCCTTGGGTATTATGTATAAATATTTGTTGCCTTTCAGGACTGATGTAGTTGTTCTTCTAATAAATTGTGATTATGTGAGAACGTTAACTGACTAAAAAAATTAGACTAAATGGTTGTCGATTTAGTTAATTGAAATCGACATTCCTTTATCTCCTCGTAACCCTATTCGGGTGCTTTGAGGGGAAGTTGGAGATGATTTGTAACACCCCAAACCCGGACAAGACACCACGTCCGAATCTGGTATGCTACGGGGAAAACGTCTTGGGAAAACTAGATTTTTCGTTTAAAAGTGGGGTGAAAACACAGTGTGTTTGAAACAAATTTGAGTAGTCTTGTTTGGAAAACAGTTGATGTATTTGAAACCTGGAGATTTTGAAAACTTAGCTAGAGTTTGTAGTTAAAACAAGTTAAAACCATTTAAAACCTCCTTAGTTACTTAATGATACATAAAACACTTTTGAACTTAGGTGAATTACAAGTTAGAATTGGAAACCAGTTGAATTTGTTTGTCAAAAAGACTTAGTGTGATACCCGATGGTATAGTTTAAAAACACGTCGCGTTATAATTTTGAAAACATGATCTTTCGGGTTTTAGTAAAATTTATTCCGAGTTATTTTGTTAAGGCATATCAAAATCAGCTTAAAATATAAACAACATAAAACATAACTTAAAAGGCCTTTTACAATCCGAAATAAAACCCAATGTAAAGTAATAACTAAAGTACCCAAATAGTAGAGTCTGAGTAAAACTTTATTAAAGCATGGCATGTGCACCCGAGTCCATCCGGCTCCAAGTCCGCGTCTACGAGTCACCTGAAATGCCAAAGGAGAGGGTGAGTCGAGTGACTCGATGTGCAAATCCCGCTACCAAAGAATCAACATGCTAACACACATCATACATAGCAACATGATTAATGCAACCCAACCTAACCATCCATATCTCCTTTTCTACCCCGTGTGGTACCAAACCACTTTGGTGACATATAGTCACAATGTGCTCCCAAAGCACTTTGGTGTCCCAAAGACACAATATCCGTCAATGTGCTACCAAAGCACTGGTGTCCCAAAGACACAATTGTGCTACCAAAGCACCGGTGACCAGAAGTCACGAATCCAATGATGATGGGGCCAACCCATCGTGTGTTACCAAAACACTAGCGAGACGATCCCATATCTCAAGTGGGGCCAACCCACGGTGGTCAAACCACGGGGACAAGTCGCAATGAGGTGCCAAACCTCTGGTGTCCCAAAGACACGATGTGCTACCAAAGCACCGTGGCCGTAGTCACAAATGCGGTGATGGGGCCAACCCATCGTGTGTTACCAAAACAACGGCGTCAATCCCGTATAATCATCTGTGGGGCCAACCCACCGTGGTGCGAGCCAGCTGGGGCGAGGCCGAGGTACCAAACCTCTGGAGGTGCCAAACCTCTGGTGACCCAAAGTCACAAAGTGTGCTACCAAAGCACCGGGTGCTCGTCGACACAATACATCACCGCTCCCTCCTCTCGTATCACCCATCAACATGCCAAACTCATGTAAACATGAATATCATGCTATCATGCATATCATACTATCATGCATATCATGCCAATATGTCTAATCTCATACCCCATGTCACATATCCATAACCATGGTATCATACGGATCATCAATAACTCATAATAATAGCACCGACTTACCCGAGTCCAAACTCGTACCCATGAGGGTATCATAATAGTCACCACTGTTCCATTAGTCATTGCACAGTTATTAACGATATTACTAAATATAAGTGTGTTAGTATACACACACGATAGCTACTGAGTCTAAAGATCCCTACGAATCACTCTGAGTCCCTTGACTATCTGGCTCCTAGAATCGGCCAAAAGTAAACCATTAGGCAACCACAATATTCGGCCAACATAGGGGTTAGGCACTAAGACCATTCGGCCATAACCAAATGAACCACAAGGGTTAGCGTTGGACCCTTACCTTGCAAAAGTTTGGTTTCCTACCAAACCCGAACCAACTAATAGCCCCTTCTTTGATCACCAATCGGCTACACCTTAAGAGAGAATGGTTAATCTTTTGTCACCTTGACTTAATCAGATTTAAGCGAATAATCTGCGAATGATATCTTACCATCACTTACCTAATCGGTTCACAAAGAGAGAAGGCTCCACACATCGCTTTCGATATCCAAGACCCTAACACAAGATGATAACCAAAGGTTAACATCCTTCCAAACTGACCATAATCGGCCCTTAACCCAAAACATAACCAAATAAAGAACCAAAAGAGGGAGATATGGCCATTCGGCCTTGCACTTACCAACACCCAACACCAAAATTCGGCCAAGAAACCACTAGGGGAGGGAGAGAAGGTTCGGCCTTGGTGTTTTACACACACCTATATTCGGCTTCCAAAGGTGAAAAATGGAGTGCAAACAAGAGAAGAATTAGAGACTACTACAACAGGTTTTGAGAAGAACAAAAGAAAGTTTTGCAAGTTGATATGGGTTAAGCACACCCAAAAGATAGACAAGAAGAAATGGAGAAATCGGTTGGGGAAGTGGTGAGTTTCGGCACTAGTGTTTTTCAAGAAGAGAGAAGAAAATGAATAAGAAGACAATTGGTACTAGTTTCGACTTATGCGGTGAAGGAGAAGAGAAAATGCAAGAGTGCATTCGGCTACAAGAAGGTTGGAAGAAAAGCAAAACAAATTCGGCAAGCCTTAGAGGTTTGGTATTTCGGTTTTTTCAAGAAGAAAAGAATAAGAGACTCTCTTGAATTTTCAGTTTAAGTCATTGACAAAAGAAGAAATTTTGTTCCCTACCTTTTTGACCAAAACAACAAAATGCCAAATAAATTTCGGCCTAGCCTTCCCACTTACTACCACAACCGGCCACTCCCAAAACTCCCCAAATATTCGGCCATATCCCCCAAAAGCTCCCATACACTCATTTGAATTGAGTGGACCAAGTCACACTCCTATCTTCACTCCACACCTTCCATTTGAAAGTGGAGACCAAGTCATAAGCGAGTTTGAGCGCCTACAAACTCCTCCCTCCATGCCGTCAAAATGAGTGCCAAAAAGTGGCCACTCCGCACTCGAACACAAGGCCTCCACCTTGCTTTAGGCGTTACCCACTCCAAGCCTTAGTGGCGCCTACATTGCCACTCCACCAATTAATTTCTTGTGCTAACAAACTCCCAAAATAAATTTAAAAGCCCCCTTCCTCGGCTCCTAATGCCTTAGCTCAAAAACCAAAATTTTCTAATTTACTCACCATACACCTAAGCTATAGCTAAGCCCCTAAGACATAAAAACAACAACCAAACACACTACAAACATGCAATATCATGCAACACCAAAACAGCCCCTAACCCGGATATTACAGGTTCTACCCCCTTAAAAATAATTTCGGCCTCGAAATTACAGTCAAAAGAGTTGCGGGTATTCTTTGTCTCATCGTATCCTCGGGTTCCCACGTCGCTTCCTCTACGCCATGATTCCGCCAAAGTACCTTAACCAAAGGCACGGACTTCCCTCATAGAACCTTTACATCTCGATCAAGAATGCATGCGAGGTTCTTCTTCCATAGTCAAGTCCGGATTTACCTCGATCTCTTCCACTTTGCTACCACATGTGACGGATCCGAGCGATACCTCCAAGCATCGAAACATGAAAAAGCGTCGTGAATCGACTAAGCTCTGCGGCAACTCAAGCTGATACGCTCATCGGTCCAACTCGTCTCAAAATCTTATACGGCCCAATGAACCTCGGACTAAGCTTGCCTTTCTTTCCGAACCTCGATACTTTCTTCCAAGGCGAGACCTTCGAAACACTCGATCCCCAACAAAGAAACTCTATATCTCTTCGCTTAAGATCGGCATAAGACTTCTGCGGTGCGAAGCTTCCTTCAATCGAGCGAATCAACTTAACCTTGTCTTACGTCTCGGCTACCAACTCGGGTCCCAACAAGCGACGTTCACCTAACTCCGTCCAACACGTGGGTGAGCGACACTTCCCTACCATACAACGCCTCATACGGAGCCATCTTGATGCTCGCTTGATAAGCGTTGTTGTAGGCAAACTCGACCAACGGTAGAAACTCCTCCCAACTACCCACGAAATCCGGGACCACGACCTCTCGGCATATCCTCTAAGATCTGAATAACCCTTTACGATTGTCCGTCGATTTCGCGGGTGAAAAGCCGTCTTTGAAATCCAAGCGAGTACCCGAGCTTTGATGCAATGCCTTCGGAACCTTGAAGTAAACCTGGGATCCCTATCCGAGATTATCGAAACTGGCACACCGTGCAACCTCACTATCTCTGGAAACATACGCCTTTGTTACCTTCGAAGTGAGTAGTCAACCCTCACCGGAATAAAGTGAGCTGATTTAGTCAGACGATCCACCACTACCCAAACTGAATCCTTCTTGCTTGGCGTGGCGGTAACCGACAAAATCCATGGTTATCCTTTCCCACTTCCATCGAGGAATCTTTACAGTGAAGCAAACCCGACGGCAACTGATGTTCAGCCTTGACCTGCTGACAAGTCAGACATTTTCCAACAAACTCCGTCACCTCTTTCTTCAGACCAGGCCACCAAAACTGCTCTCTAAGATCCTTATACATCTTGCTACCTCCAGGATGCATAGCATGAGGATCGCTATGTGCGTCTGAAGAATCTTTTGCCTCACTCAACATCTTTAGGCATACAAGCCTTACCTTGAAAACACGTAACCTCGTCACTAGACAAGTGTAAACCATCCACACCACCATTCTCGCACTTGCAACCTTCGCGCACCCGAACCTCATCCTCTAACTTGTTTCTCTCGATCTGCTCAACCCAAGTAGAAGCAACTTGCGGCTCGCCAAAAATACTCCGTCGTCATACAAGCTCAAATGGGCAAACAAAGCTCTTAAATCCGAAACAACCTTACGGCTCAGCGCGTGCGCCACCACGTTAGCCTTGCCGGATGATACTCAATAGAAACGATCGTAATCCTTGACAACTCAACCCATCTACGCGCCTCAAATTCAAATCCTTCGAGTCGGTAGATACTTCAAGCTCTTATGATCCGTGTAGACTATCGATCTCTCTCCATATAAGTAGTGCCTCCAAATCTTTAAGGCGAAAACTACGGCGCTAGCTCCAGATCGTGCGTCGGATAGTTGACCTCATGTGGCCTCAGCTGCCTAGAAGCGTAAGCCACAACCTTACCTTCCTGCATCAGCACACAACCCAGACCCGTGTGTGATGCATCGCAGTAGACTGTGTATTCCTTACCAGCCTCAGGTTGAATTAGAACCGGAGCCTCGGTCAAAATCTTCTTTAACCTATCGAAGCTTTCTGTTGTTTCTCGGTCCAAACAAGCGAAACCTCTTTCCTTAACAACTTAGTCATCGGTACACGCTATCAACGAGAAACCCTCAACAAATCTTACGTAGTATCCAGCCAAACCAGAAAACTACGAATCTCGACCAGCGACCTAGGTGGCTTCCAATCGAAACGACCTCAATCTTACGAGGATCTACTCGAATACCCTCGGTGACACTACATGCCCCAAGAACGTCACTTCCTAAGCGAACTCACACTTACTAAACTTAGCATAGAGTTGCTTTTCCCTCGAATCTGCGGCACCACCCTCAAATGCTTATCATGCTCTTCCTCGACCTTGAGTATACTAAGATGTCGTCTATAAAAACCACCACGAACCGATCCGAGATCTTCTTTGAAACACCTATTCATCATATCCATAAGCGCCTGCGGTCGTTAGTCAACCCGAATGGCATTACCGAGGAATTCGTAGTGCCCATACCGAGTCGGAAACGCTTTGTTTTATGGATATCAACCTCCTTAACCTTTAGGCGATGGTACCCGGATCTCAAGTCGATCTTCGAGAATACCGCGACACCCTTCAAATGATCAAACAAATCATCTATCCGTGGCAGCGGATACTTGTTTTTAATCGTCGACTTGTTCAATCAAGCGGTAGTCTATACACATCCGCATCGTACCATCTTTCTTCTTAACAAAGAGTACCGCGCACCCACGGCGAAACACTCGGCTGATAAAACCTCGATCCAATAACTCCTGGATCGAGCCTTAAAGCTCCACCAATTCCTTTGGTGCCATCCTATCTGAGACAATAGACACCGCGCCGTCCCGGTAACAGATCAATCCCAAACTCTACCTCTCGATCGGCGGCAAACCGGAAGCTCTTCAGAAACACATCGGCAAATTCCTTAACAAAGACGAACCTCCTCAACAATGGACTCTTTAGCCTCCAAGGCATACACATGAACCACATACGCCATGACCCTTCCCGACCATCTTCTCCGCTTTGAGCGGATACCACATTTGATAAGTAATCCCTCCTATTACCTATCATAGCCACCTCAACGCCATCAACCGTCTTAAGAACCATACGCTTAGCCGCGCGCAATCCAACCTCGCTTTGGTACTTAACTAGCCAATCCATCCCGAGAATTAGATCGAACTCCCCAAACGGCGGTTCCATCGGATCGTGACAAACACTACCCCTTGGAGTTCTAGGGGTACCTCTCTAAACAGTTTATCTACTACTACTGAGTGACCTAGAGGACTAATCACGGTCATCCGCCTAGAAGATATCTCGAGTCTAAATCCATTGTCTCTACTATACTACCGGCAACATAAGAGTGCGTAGAACCCACATCGATTAAAGCGAAGATAAGGAGTACCAAAAATCAAAAACGTCTTCAGGTTATGACGTCCGGTGCGTCGCCCTCCTCTCGCGTCGCGGCGTACACCAACCCGGCCGCCTAGCCTCGAAACTACCGCACCTGCTGCGCGGTGCTCCACGGCCCCACGGATCCATAACCACCTCTGCCATTACCACGGCCCCTCTGCGGTGGCGGTCCATTACCTCTGAGCCGATTACGGCCACGACTCTCGGGCCCGAATCCACAGGCCATCCTACGCGGACAATCCCTAATGCGATGCTCAGGAGAACCACACTCGAAGCAACCTTTACCTCCAGTCCGGCAACCACCCCAATGAGATTTCCCACACCGATTACCAACTGCGGTGGTCCACGCTTAGCGACAACAAACCTAGCGGATGATTACGCCCACTCGGTCTAGCCCTCTTACGCGGATTGCGGGACGAACCGAAGACCCAAAGCTCCTCTTAAGCCTACTCCTGTCCATGCTCTGTCTTACCGATTCTTTGACACCCTCGGCCACCTTAGCCTTCTCAACTAAGGCGACAAACTCGCGCTCCTGGCGAGGAGCAATCGGCCCGACCTCAACTCGTCTCGCAGACCATCCTCGAAACGAACACACCTCTCATGCTCGGTGGCCACAATGCCCCGGCATACCTACTCGGCCGGGAACTCGGCCTCGTACTCGACCACTTACTCCCCGAACAAGCCTCGAAATGCCTTTATTTGGGAGTCGATATAACTAGCTCAGATGTACTTCTTTTGATATGCGACTCTGAAATAATCCCATGTCAAATCCTCACCGCCACACATGTCTCGCACCGTGAGCCACCATTGATATGACTCATCCCGGAGAAGAGATCGATACCCTTGACTTCTCTTCCGTCGTCAAGTCCGGATCATCCATGATCCGCTCGATTGCCTCCAGGCCAATATTCAAGCGATGCTAGGAGCAACACGAAAACACCTCGGAAGAATTCACTCAGTTGGCGGGAGTCGCTCGGGAGGCGATTTCCTAACTCTGCACCACCACTAGCCCCACTACCCTTTCCAACACTCGCGGCATCGCTCAGTGACACTGCGTCGTCTCGCGTCGATCTTGGAACTCACCACCTCCGGTGGTGGCGGAACCGTATCTCATTTTACGAACCTGCCCGCCTGGATCCTACGGGCTCGAAGCTGTCATTCTACCCTACCTCTACCACGTGTGTTACGACCACGTCCGCCTCGAGTGCTCATGTCAAATCTTTCTACGGATCGATTAAAGAGTTTTATGCATCGATGTTTATTCCACTTGTTTAAAAGCAAGTCTTATGAATATTTAAAGAGGATTTGTTCTCGCAAGTGTACGAGAATCCTATCGGTTCAATCTCTAAAGTAGCATACTATAGCTATTCATCAAATCATATCCAATCAAATCACAAGTAATAGTGCAGGTACTTACAGGCGAATCAGTGCAGGAGACTTCGGTGCCATGCCTTTCAAAACCATATATTTCAAAACAAACACTTAAACAGGCTTTTGAAACCATTTTGGGCCTCGGGCCCACAATGAAACCTTTGAACTTGGCTCACGATACCACAAATGTAACACCCCAAACCGGACAAGACACCACGTCCGAATGCGGTATGCTACTGGGAAAACGTCTTGGGAAAACTAGATTTTTCGTTTAAAAGTGGGGTGAAAACACAGTGTGTTTGAAACAAATTTGAGTAGTCTTGTTTGGAAAACAGTTGATGTATTTGAAACCTGGAGATTTTGAAAACTTAGCTAGAGTTTGTAGTTAAAACAAGTTAAAACCATTTAAAACCTCCTTAGTTACTTAATGATACATAAAACACTTTTGAACTTAGGTGAATTACAAGTTAGAATTGGAAACCAGTTGAATTTGTTTGTCAAAAAGACTTAGTGTGATACCCGATGGTATAGTTTAAAAACACGTCGCGTTATAATTTTGAAAACATGATCTTTCCAGGTTTTAGTAAAATTTATTCCGAGTTATTTTGTTAAGGCATATCAAAATCAGCTTAAAATATAAACAACATAAAACATAACTTAAAAGGCCTTTTACAATCCGAAATAAAACCCAATGTAAAGTAATAACTAAAGTACCCAAATAGTAGAGTCTGAGTAAAACTTTATTAAAGCATGGCATGTGCACCCCGAGTCCATCCCGGCTCCAAGTCCGCGTCTCGAGTCACCAAATGCCAAAGGAGAGGGTGAGTCGAGTGACTCGGTGTGCAAATCCAGCTCCCAAAGAATCAACATGCTAACACACATCATACATAGCAACATGATTAATGCAACTGAACCTAACCATCCATATCTCCTTTTCTACCCCGTGTGGTACCAAACCCACCGGTGACATATAGTCACAATGTGCTCCCAAAGCACTTTGGTGTCCCAAAGACACAATATCCGTCAATGTGCTACCAAAGCACTTGGTGTCCCAAAGACACAATTGTGCTACCAAAGCACCGGTGACCGAAGTCACGAATCCAATGATGATGGGGCCAACCCATCGTGTGTTACCAAAACACTAGCGAGGCGATCCCATATCTCAAGTGGGGCCAACCCACGGTGGTCAAACCACGGGGACAAGTCGCAATGAGGTGCCAAACCTCTGGTGTCCCAAAGACACGATGTGCTACCAAAGCAACGGTGACCGTAGTCACAAATCGGTGATGGGGCCAACCCATCGTGTGTTACCAAAACAACGGCGTCAATCCCGTATAATCATCTGTGGGGCCAACCCACCGTGGTGCTTGAGCCAGCTGGGACGAGGCGAGGGTACCAAACCTCTGGAGGTGCCAAACCTCTGTGACCCAAAGTCACAAAGTGTGCTACCAAAGCACTTTGGTGCTCGTCGACACAATACATCACTGCTCTCCTCCTCTCGTATCACCCATCAACATGCCAAACTCATGTAAACATGAATATCATGCTATCATGCATATCATACTATCATGCATATCATGCCAATATGTCTAATCTCATACCCCATGTCACATATCCATAACCATGGTATCATACAGGATCATCAATAACTCATAATAATAGCATCGACTTACCCGAGTCCAAACTCGTACCCATGAGGGTATCATAATAGTCACCACTGTTCCATTAGTCATTGCACAGGTTATTAACGATATTACTAAATATAAGTGTGTTAGTATACACACCTGATAGCTACGAGTCTAAAGATCCCTACGAATCACTCTGAGTCCCTTGACTATCGGCTCCTAGAATCGGCCAAAAGTAAACCATTAGGCAACCACAATATTCGGCCAACATAGGGTTAGGCACTAAGACCATTCGGCCATAACCAAATGAACCACAAGGGTTAGCGTTGGACCCTTACCTTGCAAAAGTTTGGTTTCCTACCAAACCCGAACCAACTAATAGCCCCTTCTTTGATCACCAATCGGCTACACCTTAAGAGAGAATGGTTAATCCTTTGTCACCTTGACTTAATCAGATTTAAGCGAATAACCTGCGAATGATATCTTACCATCACTTACCTAATCGGTTCACAAAGAGAGAGGCTCCACACATTTGCTTTCGATATCCAAGACCCTAACACAAGATGATAACCAAAGGTTAACATCCTTCCAAACCCGACCATAATCGGCCCTTAACCCAAAACATAACCAAATAAAGAACCAAAAGAGGGAGATATGGCCATTCGGCCTTGCACTTACCAACACCCAACACCAAAATTCGGCCAAGAAACCACTAGGGGGGAGGGAGAGAAGGTTCGGCCTTGGTGTTTTACACACACCTATATTCGGCTTCCAAAGGTGAAAAATGGAGTGCAAACAAGAGAAGAATTAGAGACTACGGCAACAGTTTTGAGAAGAACAAAAGAAAGTTTTGCAAGTTGATATGGGTTCAGCACACCCAAAAAGATAGACAAGAAGAAATGGAGAAATCGGTTGGGGAAGTGGTGAGTTTCGGCACTAGTGTTTTTCAAGAAGAGAGAAGAAAATGAATAAGAAGACAATTGGTACTAGTTTCGACTTATGCAGGTGAAGGAGAAGAGAAAATGCAAGAGTGCATTCGGCTACAAGAAGGTTGGAAGAAAAGCAAAACAAATTCGGCAAGCCTTAGAGGTTTGGTATTTCGGTTTTCAAGAAGAAAAGAATAAGAGACTCTCTTGAATTTTCAGTTTAAGCTGTTGACAAAAGAAGAAATTTTGTTCCCTACCTTTTTGACCGAAACAACAAAATGCCAAATAGAATTTCGGCCTAGCCTTCCCACTTACTACCACAACCGGCCACTCCCCAAAACTCCCCCAAATATTCGGCCATATCCCCCCAAAAGCTCCCATACACTCATTTGAATTGAGTGGACCAAGTCACACTCCTATCTTCACTCCACACCTTCCATTTGAAAGTGGAGACCAAGTCATAGGCAGAGTTTGAACTGCCTACAAACTCCTCCCTCCATGCCGTCAAAATGAGTGCCAAAAGTGGCCACTCCATGACTCGAACACAAGGCCTCCACCTTGCTTTAGGCGTTACCCACTCCAAGCCTTAGTGGCGCCTACATTGCCACTCCACCAATTAATTTCTTGTGCTAACAAACTCCCAAAATAAATTTAAAAGCCCCACTTCCTCGGCTCCTAATGCCTTAGCTCAAAAACCAAAATTTTCTAATTTACTCACCATACACCTAAGCTATAGCTAAGCCCCTAAGACATAAAAACAAAGAACACAAAGACACTACTACAAACATGCAATATCATGCAACACCAAAACAGCCCCCTAACCCGGGATATTACATGATTCTAGTATAAGGAGTGAAATCACAAGTTTCACGTTGTGTGATGGGTTTTCGGGTAAGCCAAATAGAGTTAATGAATTCGATCGAGATGTCCCTGCTATCGTGAGATATGACGATGGTAAAGGTTTTAGATTAGCATAGCAAGAGAAACTCAGATGAGAGTGTGCTTGAAATATGTTCTCAGTGTGGAGAAAAGAGTAGATTAATGTATTGAAATATGATTCAAGTTTTGTATATATTTACGCATGAATCAATAGGGAGAATAAATTTCTGTGTGTACGTGAGTAGGGAGCATGATACAAAGGTATGCTCATTGAAATGTTCAAACCGTGATGGTCGAGTTGAAAGCTATAGAAGGAACTATTAATTGAAAGTTATAGTACTGAGTTCAGTCTGAATCAAGAAAAAGAGTTGCCAGATTGGTGATCTAGAGACGACCACTTTTGTGTCTATGTAGTGAGTTAGATGTTATGAAATGATACATGGAAAAATTGATATGTATTTTCTAAATTTTGATAAGTTAGAGTATCTTATGCTGCAGAAGATTTTGAAAATGAAATAGTGGAAACGGCTTGAACCATTACAAAGGTGTGTATAGTTATTGTAATACTTCTTAGATAGTAGACATAGTACAGATGTCTGGATGAAAGATCCACGTTAAGCAATGCGAGTTAGTTACTTGGTTGACCTTAGTTGGTAACATCCTAGTTTCAGCGAGGTTAATGACTATAGCGAGTCTTCCTTTCAAAACAAAGGAGTTTAGAAGTGATTTAGTAAATGGTATTTTAAATAAGCTCTGAATGAGTTTATTTAAGATGATAAAATCCAGGTTGGATAAGATTTCTTTTGTTGATGTTTCCTCGAGATAGAATTTGAAAGATGATGAATCCAGAACTTATACAGAAGTTTTGGTATGAGATTCAGTAGTAGCATATCTACTAATGCAAGAATAAGAAAGTACAGTTATGTGCATAAATGTTTTGACAATAGAGTACATTTCATGATATGATTGAGTTTATGGTGAGAAGTAGTTGATCACTAAAAGCTGAGTTTTCAAAGCGTACAAGTCAAGACTATTACAATGGGTGAATGCTTTAATGGGAAAGTGAGATAAAACCTTATAGATTTCAAATTTGGTTTGACAAAATTCCTAAGAAGGGGAATGTCATTCAAATTGTAGTGGATCAACTGGTAAAGATCCGAATGATCATTTGGATATGTACAGAGTTCCAAATTGGTGGGTTACTGAGTATATGCCCTAGAGGAAGAATAACCTAGGTCTCAAGTTACGCTTCGACCTTGTGTATTATAGCTTAAAGGTTGTTGGCAAGAGAAACTTGAGGATAAGTGGATTTGTGATTTTGAAGAGTTGATGGAAACGTTTTAAGAATGTTGGTGGCAACTCCCCCTGATAAGATTTTCGCGGACAAAAATCCCTAAGGAGGGAGAATTGTAACAGCTTGATTTAGGGGCTAGTTGGAACAGTGATCTCAGAATCACTAATTCGAGGATAGAGAAATTATTTTCATGTTATGTTATGTGTTATAACATGTTTATAAGGATGCATGAAAATTTTGGTGCTTTAATTTTAGCGATTTCTAGCTAAATTGTGAAAAAGGACTAAATCGCATTAAGTGCGAAAGTTCTATTTTATTTGCTAAAGGTGCCAAATAGCTATGAATTATAAATTGGAGGTCCCAAATGTGCAATTTGGCCTTGTTAAGTGAGTTGGCCGGCCATAGGATGCATAGGGGACAAGTGCATTTATTATGATTAAAAGTTGGTGATATTAGTTGGAGAAAATGAATAAAATAAGATGATATAAGCAAAAGTTATCATCTTTTTATTTGGTCTTATTCACCAACCAAAAATATCAACCATGGGAGGGCTTTGAAGGCTTGAAATTTCAGCAGCTCATTTTCTCTACAAGTAAGTCATTTTGATGGTTATTTTTGATGATTTTTGTATTTTTGGAGTCCTCAAAGCTTAAGCTAGCTAATGAGAGGACTAGTTTGCAATATGGTTGAAAGTCTAGGGACTTACCATGATAGAGTTTATGTTGTTTGATGAGTTTTTATGGAAGAAAATGAATGATAGGATGATGATAAACAACTTTTGTGAAAGGTGATGTTGTGAAAACACCTATTTGGGACTAATATGCAAAGGTTGTAATTTGTTCATTATGGCATGAAATAGTTGGAATTTTGGATAGTTGTAAGAGGATGAAATGTTCAGCTAGGCTTGTTTAATAAGATATTGTGATGAAAATTTATTTACGAGCCTAGGGGCAAAATCGTACTTTTACCAAAGTATAAGGGCAAATTAGTCATTTTTGCCTAAGTGTAGATTACGGTGTACTATGATTTATAAGTGATTAAATGAGTAAATTCCATCGATCTAGATCAAAGAAAACGAGATTCAGACCTAGAACGGGTGAAAAGAGAAATGTGGGCAAAAAGTCCCTTTCGACCCTTTCGACATCAAGGTAAGTTCATATACAAATGTTGTAATTACGTATGAGTTAATTTGATATTCCAATGTTGTATGGAATGTATATTTACTCTCTGAATGTATGCAATATCTTTTGATGAGACGTCAAGAGAATTGAATCTAAGAGCAATGGGAAATGTATATAGCATGATATAATGATAGTTAAGGTCCCGTGTAAGACCATATTGGAATATGGCCTCGGTGTGAGAATTCGTATAAGACCATGTCGAGGACATGGCATCGATATGTTAATGCATGTAAGACCACAATTGTCGGGGTATGATGTCAGTGTGACATTAGGTGTATGAAACTCAAAAGTGTTATTTAACAATTTGAGTGATTCAACGGGTATGTCAAAAATGAGAAAGTATGTGGTTGCACATCTCGAAGAGAGTAAGGAGCTCCAATAGCAAGTCAATAAGTTGATGGATAAAGGCTATATCCGTGAAAGCCTTAGTCCATGTGCCGTTCCCATTTTGTTGGTGCCGAAGAAAGACAGAACGTGGCGCATGTGTGTCGATTATCGAGCTGTGAACAAGATTTCCATCAAGTATCAGCATCCAATACCTCGCTTAGACGACATGCTCGACGAACTAAGTGGTGCCAAGTTATTTTCGAAGATCGATCTTAAAAGCAGCTACCATCAGATTTGAATGCAAGAAGGCGACGAATGGAAGACGGCCTTTAAGACGAAACACGGTTTTTATGAGTGGTTGGTCATGTCGTTTGGCTTAACCAACGCTCCTAGCACTTTCATGAGATTAATTAATTATGTGTTAAAATCCTTTATCGGTAAGTTTTGTGTTGTGTACTTTGATGACATACTCATTTATAGCAAATCGTTGGAAGAGCATGTAGTACACCTTAAATCTGTTTTGGAGGTTCTTTTATAGGAGACCCTTTATGCTAATCTTAGAAAGTGTACCTTTTGTTCTGATAAGGTTATTTTTCTAGGTTTTGTGGTCAGCTCGGAAGGCCTAGAGGTGTACCAAGAAAAGATAAAAGCTATTCAAGAGTGGCCGAGACCGATGAGTATCAGCCAAGTTCGAAGCTTCCATGGTTTGGCTAGTTTTTATAGGCGTTTTGTGCCCAACTTCAGTACTATAGCCGCGCCATTGACGAGCGTCATCAAGAAAAGTTCAGCCTTTTATTGGGCCGATGAGCAAGAGAAGTATTTTAATGATTTTAAGAATTGCCTTACTAAAGCTCCTTTATTAGCATTACCCGATTTTTTAAAATTTTTGAGATTGAATGTGATGCATCAGGTGTCGGAATCGGGGCTGTGCTCACTCAAGATGGAAGGACTATTGCGTATTTCAGCGAGAAGCTCAATGGAGCCGCACCTGACTATCCTATTTACGATAAAGAAATGTTCGCCCTCATTCGAGCTCTTGAGACGTGGCAACATTACCTATGGCCAAAGGAGTTCGTGATTCACTCCGATCATGAGGCATTGAAACATATCAAGGGCCAGCATAAGTTGAACAAGCGTCATGCGAAGTGGGTCGAGTTCCTTGAGTCATTTCCCTACGTCATCAAGTACAAGAAAGGTAAATATAATATTGTAGCTGATGCACTTTCGAGAAGGTATGCTTTATTTTTGTATCTTGATTCAAAATTGCTTGGATTTTCTTTCTTGAAAGATTTATATGTAAATGATGATGATTTTGGTGAAATGTTTGCTGCATCTGAGAATGCTTCCGTGGAAAAGTTTTATAGGTACGAAGGCTTCCTTTTCAAGGAAGGAAAATTATGCATTCCGCAAAGTTCTATTCGGGACTTGCTTGTTAACGAGGCGCATAGCGGGGGCCTCATAGGACACTTTGGTGTAAGTAAGACATTATCGACACTCCAAGAACACTTTTATTGGCTTAGAATGAAGCAGGACGTTGAACGTGTTTGCGAGCATTGTGTGACGTGTAAGAAAGCCAAGTCCAAGATTCAACCCCATGGCTTGTACATGCCACTCCCCATTCCCAAAGCTCCTTGGATGGATATATCCATGGACTTTGTCCTTGGATTACCACGAACGAAAATGGGGAAGGATTCTATTTACGTTGTAGTTGATATATTTTCAAAGATGTCACATTTTATTGCATGTACAAAAACTGACGATGCTGTTCACATTGCTAATCTTTTCTTTAGGGAAATCGTTCGACTACATGGAATTCTGAGAACGATTGTTTCTGATCACGACACGAAGTTTTTGAGTCACTTTTGGAGATCGTTGTGGGGGAAGCTCGGAACCAAGCTGCTGTGTTTAACCACTTGTCACCCCCAAACGGATGGACAAACGGAGGTGGTTAATCGAGTGTTGTCTACAATGTTGCGAGCCATCATCCGGAAAAATTTAAAGTCATGGGAGGAATGCTTACCTCATATCGAGTTTGCATATAATCGATCAGTCCATTCGGCTACTAAGTTTTCTCCTTTTGAAATTGTTTATGGATTTAATCCGTTAACTCCGTTAGACTTAGTGCCTTTACCTAACGATTAATTTATTCATGTAGATGCGAGGAAGAAGGCCGAGTACGTCAAGGAGTTGCACCAAAAGGTTCGAGCCAATATCGAATCAAGAACCGAGAGCTATGTTCAAAAAGCGAACAAAGGCCGAAAGAGGGTTGTATTTGAGCCTGGTGATTGGGTTTGGGTTCATATGCGGAAAGAGCATTTTCCAGCCCAACGTAGATCCAAGTTGCTACTGCGAGGAGATAGACCCTTTCAAGTCTTGGAATGAATCAACGAGAATTCCTATCGACTTGATTTACCAGGTGAGTATAGTATAGAGCTTTAATGTGTCTGATTTGCCTCCCTTTGATGCAGGTTTCGATTTGAGGACAAATTACTTTGAAGAGGGGGGATGATACGGCCACGCCCCAGGTTGCACCAAGCTCGACCAAGGATCCTTTGGAGCTGCCACAAGGACCTATCACCCGAGCACGAGCTAAGTAATTCAAAGAGGCCATTTCGGCCTTAGTAAACCAAGTGTGGGGCGAGACATTGGCTGGACACATTGAGAGAGCTTGGACCAGCTCAACGAGATCACCTTACAACCTCTTGCAAGCCGAACTCAGCTAAAACTTAGCTTCATGAGCTTAGTTCAGCTCAATTGAGCTCATCTCTACTTCTTTTAGTTCATGCGATTATTAGCTGAAATAAACTTAAGTATTTAATTAAGTTAGTTAATTTAGTTTTAGCTCATAATTATGTTTTAGCTTATTACATGATTTTAATATGTTTTTGCTTCAGCCGAATTTAATGTGTCATATTTTATACAAGTCTTTAATGTGTCTTAGCTTAAATACATGTTATTAATATGTCTTAAATTAAAACAAGTTTTTAATATGTCCTAGTGCAGCCGAATTAAATATGTCTTAAATTAATTTAATGTGTTCATTTGAATTATGTGCAGCCAAATGCATGGATGACTTCAATGCAAGGTGTGCTGATGTTTGGCCTCTCCCAAGCACCCATTTGGCCAAAGAGTAGCTGACCGTTCATGTTTTCCAAGCTGGCCGATTAGCTCCCTAAGGCAGCCTTGAAGGCTTTCCCACCAGCTGATTATCCTATTCACACATGAAGGCTTTTCGGTTCTATGCATTCACACATGGATGGCCCTTCAAGTTCGATTTTCACACCTCAAATGCCTTTTGCAATATCCAAGCTGCTCATTAGTTTCACAAACCATTCAGCTGAACAAGACATGGCATTTAAGCCTCTTAAAGCACCATAGCCGAACATAGACATGGACAATTAGCTACCATTCACTCCAAGTTCATTTCAGCTGATTATACATAATCTAGAAGCTGTCCAATGACGTTTTCAAGGCTGAAGAAACCTCTTAGAACTTTCATGAAATATTCTGGAATTTTCAGCTCATTAAAAGCTTAAACAAAATGTCTAGTTATCTACTTGTTTTCCTATTCGGCTAGCCTTAGGATTTTACTATAAATATTCACCCATTTGCTGGTTGTAGAGACTTTTGGCAACTTGAATGAAATTATGTTATATTTGTGAGATTTACTTCTCTCAAATTTCGTCCAAAGACTTAGCTTGGCTTATCTGTTAGTTAGTGGCGTCAATCTTGGTCTTTTCGAACTTATCACTCTAATTCGAGTGTGGAGTTCACCCAACCTATACCTTTGGTTCTTACCTTATTAGGTAACGGGTCAAGGTCTTTTTTTTTTCATCACCCAAATCACCCAAATCACCTTAATATCCTATAAGTCTCGGGTCAACACTCCTATTTAGTGTTGGTTCATACTTGAATCTTAAGCCTACTTTCCATTCCATCCAAAACTATCCCATTCCCTTTTACTTCTTTGTTATCCAAACCTATAGCAACAAATACCTAGCCATTCTTTGAACCTATTTTTATTACCTAACTCCATACTTAACCAAATATACACATAGCTTGCAATTGGAACGATACTTCTACGTTCAACGATCGGGCACTAAAACAACTCGGACTATCCAAAGAGGCCGTGGTCGTATCAGTTAGGCATTGGATGAATGAAAATTTGGCATGTAATCGGTGTTTTGATTGTGCTTTTGAACCATGGAAATTAACTAGAAATGGCATGTCTTGTTGTGCAAGGAATGGTGCATGAATTGGCTTGAATTAGGGGTTAAAAATTGAGGACACGGCCTGGGACATGGGCTATCACACAACTGTGTGCCTCACATGGTCATCTCACATGGCTGTGTGTATTTATCATTTTTAGGTGCAGTATCTACATGACCTGTGACACGGCTCTGTGACCTAACTTCGAATACACACACGGTCTGGCACACAGCCTGCGACACGACCGTGTGACCCTATTTCGAATATTCACACGGGCTGGGACACAGCCGTGTGTCCTGACTTTGAATGTTCACATGGTCTGGGCTATGTCAGACGACTTGGCCACACGGGCATGTGACCCCCGTTTTCCAAATTTTCAAGTTTTTCTAAAATTGTTTTATTTGTTTCGATTTGATCCTAGATTGTTCTCAAAGTATTTTTACGGCCCTGTAAGCCTAATTTAAGGCCCATAAGTATATTTATTTTATGAATTGATTTATTTGTTAAATGTTTGTAATTTATTTTTTTAACTGTTTGAAACGAAGTTAAATGTTCTGTTTTACTTGGTAACACTTTGTAACCCTAATTCGGTAACGGAGACAGGTTAGAGGTGTTACACTTGCCATCAAAGTAGCATCAAACTGGCGGGCCTGGAGGAAATATGCATTCTAGCGAACAATCCTTGGCTCAACTATGCCAAACTCATCAGGAAGCTGTGAGCCAAATCAAGGAACTCAACTCCCCCGCCTCATCTTGGAAAGCCAAAAATGAAGATTTAGAAATCTGGATCAAGCAGATGGTGTAACAGCCTGATTTTGGGCCTAGTTAGAACAATGGTTTTGGGACCACAAATTCGACATAAGAAAATTTATTTTTATTATATTTTTATGGTCTACGATTTCACGAAATGATTTCGTGAAAATTTCATTCGAAAATTTTAACGTTTGGGCACTCAATTTAGTCAAAAGGACTAAATTGTAAAAAGTGAAAAAGTTGAGTTCTACATGCTAGAGGTGTCCAATTGTTATGAAATTTTAAATTGGAGGTCCTTATATGGTAATTAGACCATTGGTTAAGTTGGTGGACAAAAATGAACATGGTTAGGCATGTTTCCAAAGTTTTTCATTAAGGGCATTTTGGTCATTTAGTTATTAAAATGAATTAAAAACAAAATTAAAAGCCAATTTTTGTCCATCTTCAACCCCTTGGCCGAAACTTGCATGGAGAAACCATGTCTAGGGTTTTTCAAGCTTCCAAGCTCGATTGTAAGTCCGTTCTAGCCCCGTTTTTAATGATTTTTACGTTTTTAAAATCCTCGTAACAAGATCTATCTATTTCTACCACTAATTTGAGATATGGTTAAAGTCTAAGTTTTTGACCCATGATGAATATGTTTGTATTTTGATGTTTATGGTTAGACAAATGACTTTTACTAAGTGATTTTCGGTGAAATTGTCAAAAAGGACTAGTTTGTAAAAAGTTGTAAAATGTGTGTGTGTGAATAAATGGAAATTTTGGACTGCTATAGTTATGAAAATGGTTCTGCTAGGCTTAAAATACAAGGAAACTGAATAAAAATCATTTTACGAGCCTAGGGGAAAAATTATAAATATGTAAAACTTTAGGGGCAAAAACGTAATTTTGCCATAATATGATTTTTGGGTCACATTGAATAATGTGACTAATAAATAAATTAAATGTGATATTATAGATCAAGGAAAATGAGTTTTGGAACTAGAACGAGGGAAAAACGAGTAATTGACGAATAAGTCCCTTTCTTCGATTTTGCTTTCGAGGTAAGTTTGTATGTAAATAATACATCGTTTTTTTATTTATGTTTTAATATTTTGTTATATTATATGAGATATGGTTGAATATAGAGTAATTATTTGATGCAAATTATGAATTGTGATTGATTATGGATGAACTGGTAAAATGTTGAAAAGTGAGAATTCCCGGTTGAACCTTCGGAATGGAAAAGATACGAATGAGGTAGCTAGGTCACATGTGTGGTACTAAGTGTAGGCCACTATGTGTACAAGAGAGCTACGAGATGGTTTTAGGTCACGTGTGTAGTACTAAGTGTAGGCTACTACGTGTACCAGACGGATAGGTCGAATGTGTAGTACTAAGTGCAGGCTACTATGCGTACCCGATAGCTTCGATCACAAGTGTGGTACTAAGTGCATGCCACTATGTGTAAGTGATGGTTTTCGTCACATGTGTAGTACTAAGTGCATGCTACTATGTGCATCAGATAGCTTCGGCTACAAGGGTGGTACTATGTGCAGGCCACCGTGTATCTGTTATTATTCTGATGAGTTCAACGGGAAATTGACTAAGTGAAAATTGATCATGTAACGACTAAGTGTAATTGAATATGATTATGTGATGAATAAGTGCAGGTATAAGTGTAAAAATTTATGAACAATGTGCTCGATATTTGATCGAACCTTCGGTAAGATGAAATGGAGTAAGTGAAATTATGAAAGAGTAAATTTAGCAACAAAACAATTCTGGACAGCAGAAGTTGTGTGATTTTGAAAAATCACCAAAAATGGTGAAAATCGAATTAGAGGTTGAATAAGATATGAAATTAAAGCTGAATGAGTCTATTTCACATAAAAGAAACGGTGTAAACAAAAGAATTTCATATTCTGTGATATTCGAATTTTTGTGAGACAGGGTCAGAGTGATGTCGGAATCCCCTGCTCCGAGTTTCGAAAATCATTAAAAATTGTATAAAATAATTATGGTTTATAATTTATATGCTTAAATTTCTTAATGAGTCTACTTTCAAGAGAAATAAACGAGAACATTATCCAAATTTTGTATGATGAGATAATTAATTTTTAGTGAAGAAGGGTCGAAACTGTCAGACAGCAGAACATGGGTGAATTTAATGAATAAACTGTATTTATTGGCTTAACCAAAAATTCTGAAAATTTTATGGTAATAAGATATGTGAGTCTAGTTTCAGGTAAAATTAACGGATCTTAATTTGGAGTTTCTTAGTTCAAGATATAAATAATTTAGTGACTGTGACTCGAGTAGACAGCTTGAGATGAACATAAGTAAATAGTGAAATTATGTGCAATTATGATTGTATTACCTTGAGAACATATTGTGAGAATTGGTGAAAACATGTTAATAAATTGCTTATTATTTTAATACGGGCTTACTAAGCTATATAGCTTACCCCCTTCCTTTCCTTTTTCCTATAGTGTCACAGAGGCTAGCTCGGGTTGGAGATCGTCGGAGATTCTATCACACTATCAAGCTTTTGACTGGTATCAATGCCTTCAAGTAATTTAAGTCTATGGCATGTATAGGGACTTAGTCATTTTGTTTATGTGTTATTATGTTTTGGCCAAATGTATTGGCTTGTAATGGTTAAAGGTTATTATAGTATGTAGCCATGCTAATTGGCTTATATTGGCTAATTGATTGTAAGCCTATATATATTATTTATATGCTAATGTCTTGTGATGTGAGTTGTGTTTGCATGATACATGATGAGTTGTGGGTTATGGCCTAAATACCTAATGGTTGAACGTGCTAGTAGTCTTGATGTCGAATGGCTAATTTTGGCACAATGGTATGGTATGATAATTAGATATAATTATGCATGTATAAGAGTTGTTGAGGATGCATATTGAGTGTGACCCTGTTTTGAAGAAAATTTTTCTAAGTGTTGTGAAATTTTCCAAAGTTCTCGGTTTAGTCCCAAACCGCTTTCAAAGCATGTTTTGGGCCTCGTAGGCCCGTAATAGGGACAATATGATTATGAATGAAAAGTTTTAAATTTGAATGGAAATTTGTGACTCAGAAATGATCGGTTATATGTGATTAAGTCTGGTAATGCCTCGTACCCTATTCCGGCAACGAATACGGGTAAGGGGTGTTATAGATGGAGGAGGAAAACAGTCAACTATAGGCCAAAGAGTCTTCTAGGGAGGATAAATTCAATTCTCAAGACCAATGATATGTATCAAAGTTGGAGCATCTATGCCAATCCATGAAGAAGCTCTGAAAAAGTACGAGGAGGACACCAAGAAGAATATAGTAGAGACCCTGCCCATACTACGATCCAATCTGGTCCTTCACGCCCAAGTTGTTGCAGGTCCTGTCAATCTGAGTCAAGTGAACTTCAACTTAATGCCTTCAACTCGACCCAAATTGCCGGATCAAAATCTCAGGTGTTACATCACAATAATTAACAAATTATCAAAACAATTGACAATTACTCATTTCTTTAAACACTTTATTTATTATTTTAACTAGAAACTTAATGTCTAAAAATAAAGGAAAGTATTTAAAATAACTTATTACATCCGACTTATTACAGATTCGATATATATTATAAAAGTTTATTAAAAGACAGACTCCCAGGGCGTAATCCTAGACTACGCCACTTTTCCACTGTATGCATAATAATCCTTTTCGTCGTATCATTGGTGTACTCCTAGCATCGTCCCTCCTGGCACAATACTTCCCACCTTACCTGAACATAAATATAACATTCTGTAAGTTCAAGGGAAATTAATGAGCTTTAATCCAAAATATACCATGGTGGATATTGATTATGATTAATGAACATCTGTGCCCAAACTATCCTTGTTAGACCACTTTCTTCTACCTCGGGCGGATACCACTACAGTTTTGGTATACACTTGGAACGACGGAAATGTGCAAGTGTACACAATCGCAACAAGTAATAAAGTGACAAGTAAATGTCGAGTTATCATACCCACAGGGACTGTGAAAAGAATTATTTATGAATGCAATTTTAAAAACACTTTGGTGAAGAAAAATATTTTGATTTGAGGAGGTGATTAAAAACTAGGATTTTAACTAAGTAAAATAAATAAAAATAAAATAAAAGTTCCAATGCACGATTTCAAAAGATGATTTTAATCAAGATGACATAGTTGTGTTAGATTAATTACATTTCTTAACTTAGAATTACTAAACTCATGTTTATGTTGTTACGAATAAATTCATGGAAACTCGGTAATTTGCTAACTTATGAACATACTTACTTACCAAAATCCATTTATCTCTTGACTATATCTCTATGTCAATTAAAGCGATTAAACAAAATTTAATAAGCAAATGTGTTAATGCACATACATACTTATGAAACTAAAACAATCTCTTGTACATATCTCTATGCCAATTCAAACAATTAATTCAATCTCATAAGCACATAAAAGGTTACGTTAGGTAACAATGTATTTCTACCTTGAAACAGTTTAATCACAATAATCTTGCAAGTTATGCAAGGCTAATGTATCGTTAGATACCGTTGCTAATTTAACCCTCAGCTACCTTAGATGATTAAACATGCACTAATTAAGTGTCGTGTCAATTAATTAAAATTTCAATCCGTTTAAATAATTAATTCATTAGTTACCTTACAATTGTAATGCAAGAATAACTTAGTCATGGTTTTACTTAATCAAACATCTTACCGAGGCCTATAACAACACAAACACAATTTTAATAAATTAAGTAGACGAAATGCAATCAACCTAACACGAATTAAATTTAAGCCATATTAATTAAATTAAACATATCAACATCACAAATATTCATAGACATGTTCATCATAACAACAACAAAATTAAAAGGATAGGGATAAAGAATCAAATCTGGTGTTTTCTCCGTGGCTTGACTAGTTTGCTCCACTCCTCGTTCTCTGCTTGTTCATGTCGAACCGAGGCTTCTATGAACACTTGAATGCTGCTCCAAATGGTGGTTGATTGACTCTTTTTCAAGAGGTGAAATTAGCAAGAGAATAGGGAAAGAAAATGAAGAACAGTGGAAGGGAATGAAGAGAGAAAAATGAGAGAGAAGTGAAGATATGAGAAGGGTTGAGATGTGTTTGAAGTGAGAAGCCAATGGGGGTATTTATAGGTTGAGAAGGGTGCTAAAAATAGCCAAAATCAGCAACCAAATACTCCCCCCATGACTGGCCACACATGTGGCATGTTTGAATATTTCAAACATGCTATTTTTAGGTAGGGGCAAATCTTGAAAGGCATGAATAGTAGAGGGGTTTGAATGCAAATTGAAGGAGTATTCAAGGGCCATTTTTCAATCCAAATAATCAGCCAAACAAGCTGATTGGGTCAGCATGTGGGACGGTTTTGGGCTGCCCAGTGCTTGGTTGGATCGGTTTTCTCGGTTCAGCTCAACTGGACCCCTTTTAATAATTAATTAATAACAATTTATTTAACCCAATTAAATTGGATTAAAATTAAAATTAATTATATTATGAATTAATATTCATAATTTGGACCGTCTTCGGTTGAAAATATAATTCGCATTGATGCTTCAAAATTGCTTTTCGATTTTGTGCTTCCAGTAGTGACTGCCGAGCCGTTTTTCACTCTTTATGCAAATCTGTCGAAAATAATCAAAATTATTTTAAAATTAATTACAATTCAACATGTTAATAATTTAAGTACAATTTAATTATTTTATAATAATTATATATTTTTCTACAAGAATTTTACCGAAATTGCATGAATTTGAGTTAAAAAGGGCATGAAAAAGTGCGTATATTTTCGTGTTTCCACACCCCAAACTTAATTCATTGCTCGTCCCGAGTAATGCACAAATTTGAAAAGAATTTCTCAGAAACAACTTTGAAAAATGCCTTCATAACAATATTCTTCCCAAAATTATGATTTTAGTATACTTATGCTCAAGAACAAGAAATTTGATATTTATGCTACATATGTATACATATCATTCAAATTAATCTCAATTATTCTTATGATAGCAAAAATAGACTAAATGCTTCCAAATAAAGACATGTTAAATCCCTACCAATTTGATTTTATTCCCTTATTCAAGATTAAGCTGTAATAATTAAGCTTAACTTATGCCTTCATATGTTGAACATAGCAATTTCTCTCTACTAATGTAGGTAGCATAGAAACTTGAATCAATAGGTCTTTAAAAAGGTTGTAACGTGGCTAGGCTAGGGGTAGGTAAAAGATAGCTAAATTTAGGCTAAAAACCCTAGACTCAGCTTGAATTGGACCTTCAGAATAATTACCTTCAATACACCAACCTGTTTTGCTTTCACATGCTCTTTTGCACATCTATTTTCCTTCAAGTACATATGCTCTTCTTTTTTTTTTCACGAGCATTTTGCTGTATGTACGATAATTTTTTGAGCATTTGATACTTCTTTTCAACTCCCCCAAACTTGTTTCAAAGAATATTCTGAATAGTACTGAGTCTAGTGTTTGGGACAATTTAAAGATAATTAAGAGAAAATTGATGGCTAAATATTGCAAAGGTTCAAATAAAATTAGGCCATATCGTCTCAAAGTTGGGTTTCAAGGGACAAAATTTCATTAAGGTTGGCTTGAAAGGCTCAAACGGCTGAAACAAAAGTTGCCTAAATCATTTTCATCATTCCATGCTTCCTAGGATTTCGCCTCAAGAAACTACTAAGTCAATTCTAGAGACTTAAACTTTCATGCATGCCTAACTTTCTTAAGGAACTAAAAATTTTATGGTATGATTTGCATGCTTTATTAAGAGTACATTTATGTCATAATTCAACCAACATAGCAATTATTGAAATAATAGAATTCTATTCATACTGAAGTTTAGCATACTTAACAAAATTTCAAATTTTTGAACAAAATATATCCTAATCATTAAAAGAAAAATTTATTCTGAGAGGAAATAATTTCAATTTTTCGGTCCCCCTACTTAAGATGATCAATGTCCTCATTGTTAGAAGTGAATAGATACTGTACACTAGGTAGGATTCTAGAAAAGAGGAGGTGAGTCAATTTGACTACTTAAGTACAAGCTCTCTCTAGATCCAATCCTAGACATGTATATATATATTGCCACACTTTGTACTTTGCAGTTTGTTCATTTTTATTTATGATTTCCACCTCTTGTTTTATTATGCGAAAAATAAAAATCCTAATAGATTCTAATCCTAAAACATTAAATAACCTAGGAAAGAAAATGAAATAATGTAAAGATCCCCCTTTTTATTTATTTGCAGATCCCTCAGAATCTAACTCATCTTTTTTTGTCCTCGACATTGGAGTCCATGGTTAGAGTATAAAGTCTAGAAATTTAGGCGCAAAAACAAACGTGTTATGAAATATATATTTTAAATGCTTCTCTGATTGAGTCATCCTGTATTTTTGAGTATCTCCAGTAATCTTGTTGCTGCAACTACATGTGTTGCAGCATAGCCATTATACCAAACTGTTCACTTCATGGAATGGTGCTAGATAACGGGACTCTCATCATCGAACTTAGGAAATCTGTTAAGGGTGGTTTCAGTTTTGGGCAGGTGGGTGAGTAGTTGAGGGTAAGGATTAGAGTTGAAGAGGGTGGCAGTTTTAAGGATTGTTTAGGTACGGTAGTTGGTGACTTTGAATGAAGGTGTTTGGGGTGGTGATTTGAGGAGTTAAGGGCTGAAAAATTAAGGGGTTAAGTGAGATGCACTATTGGGCTACTTGGGAGTAGAGGTGGAGCAAGATAAGGGCTATAGGTTTGTGTGGAAAATGGTTGAATATTTCCCTTCCTAGTAGTGTCTTAAGCCCAATGGCAGCTCCTTTTTGGATCCTAAGCTCTTGTACTGAAGGTAAACTCAAAGAAATTAGTGCTTAGCTTAAAAGTTGACCTTTTATTTAACAAAACAAATACTTAAATTCTTCGGCCTACTAAGAAGAATATTTTTCGAAAAATTACATTAAATTAAACTCCCAGGAAATACTAGAGAGGTCACAAATGGTCCTGCTTAAGTCCCAATCTCCTAGAAAGAGTTTTAATTAATGTAATGAACCAAAGAAAATTTTATCTAAGTCTACCATTTTATTCAAATGAGAAAAAAAAACTAAAAATATAAAATAATGATAGAGAAAGTGAAGAGAACTCCTTCCATTTTATTCAGGATCGTCATTGACCATGGTGGTGTCAAATGGCCATTTGTCATACCAACCATAACCATCTAAGAAGTAATCACATTCTTTCCCATCAAATCCGTCCAACATCTTATTAGGGAAAAAAAACCTGTAATGATCTTTCCTGGTGGCCTTGTTTAACTTCCTATAGATCCTGAAAATCCTCCAACCCGTGACTCGAATATGTGAAATAATTCATCCAGTACCCTTCTTGTGCCTTTCCAAAATCACAAGTGCCTCTTCTTCTTGATTTTTGGTGAACTCAACTGAAATAATGACAGGTAAATTCGAAGATAGACCCAAATAGTCATATTTCAAATGAGGAGACAAAATCTTCAGTTCCAATTTAGCTGGCTCTTCAATCAACGACTTTGGTTGCGTATACTCCTGAGATGATAACTCTAATGATTTGAGTGGAACTTCTTAAGTGAATTCATTCGAATTAGCTTCTAAACAAACCAAACTTTCCTTGTCTTCATCATCACTTGGTGAATCCTCCAGTAGATGTTCTAACGGATCGTCTAAAGAATTGAGCTCTAATTCTGTAGAAGCCAGCGATTCCATCTTGGAAATAGCAGAGCAGTCTTCAACTATATCTGGGGATTTAGTAGCATTGAAGTCATTAAAAGTGACCTTGTCATCAAAGATTTCTTTCAACTGAGTATCATTTTGCTGCTTCTGGAATCGTTGAGGATATGGAAGTGGTGGAATCTTAGCTTTAACCGGACAACTCTTCTTTGGAAATTTTTCTGTATCCTACAAGGGTGTTAGGTAATTAGAACTAACTGGTTTAGATTTTACCTCATCAAGGATCACCGTATCTAACTTTTGTGGGACAGGAGTTTCAACACTCAGTTGAACTTCCTCTTTGCCTTGAGCTACAATAGGCTTATCTTCAACCTCGACAGCTTTGGGTTTCATGTCTTCCCACTTTGTAAAGTGACGATTTTGCAATGCTCTTTGCCCGTGCTTCTCAGATTTTCTGTATCACTTGGCCAAATACCTTGGGGTCTACTTTTGAGCTCATTGGCTAGCTGTCCCACTTGGTTTTCTAAATTCTTCAATGTTGTTGCTTGGATTTGGATTAGTTCATCATTCTTCGCTATGTACGCCTTCAGCAAATTCTCAAGATTACTTGAAGATTCAGTTAGTGTGGGTTATTGCACTTGTTGAGAATATTCTGGCAGATAATTTGGTCAAAATGACATAGAAGAGTCGCTATGGTCCGCCCATTGATTACTCCACGGAGAAATTGGATGATTCTGCCATAAAGAGTAGTAAGAATTTGACTGTGGAACATTCCAATTTTGATTTCTCATGTAATATTTTGACTCTTGATTCGATGGGCAAATTTCAAAGAAATTGCCATCTCCACAGTATTCACAAGAAATATCCTTAAACTTGATCGGTTACTGACCTGTCAAATTACCATTGAAACTATTAACAGCTATTTTCTTAAGCATAGAAGACATAGAGGATACCTGGGCTGCCAAATAAGCAAGTGTGTCCACTTCATGTACTCCTGTTGCTCGTCTTTCTAAGGCTGCTCGATTGGTTGGCCACTAATAGTTATTGCTGGCAATTATTTCAATAATCTCATAAGCATCGTTATAAGACTTAGAAAGAAGGGCTCCATTTGCTGAAGCATCCACCATCATTCTAGTATGTATATTGAGATCAATGTAGAAAGTTTCCATTTGAACGCAACAAGGAATGCCGTGATGAGGGCACTTTTGTAATAACTCCTTGAATCACTCCCATGCCTCATATTAAGATTCTTCGTCAAGTTGCTAAAATGAAATGATTTCATTTCGGATCTTGGTGGTTAAAGATGGTGGGAAATATTTCATTAAGAAACGTTCAACCAAATCTTGCCACGTAGTTATGGAACCAGAAGGTAGGGAGTTCAACCACGCTCGTGCTCTAACTCTTAAGGAGTATGGAAATAATCTCAGTCTCAAGGCATCCTCAGTCACCCTGACTAGTTTAAATGAGTCACTCACTTCCATGAATAGTTGAAGATGAAGATGTAGATCTTCAGTAGGAATCCCACTAAATTGAACCATATATTGCAACATTTGGAACATGACTGGCTTCAGCTCGAATTTTTGTGCCTCGATTTCGGGTCTCCTAATACTCGGATTGAGCTCGTTGAATAGAGGAATGGCATATTGTTGAATGGCACAGTTTCTGTCATTTGCAATAATGATCAGATTGTGAGTATTATAAGCGAATGTTCCTCCTGGATTTTGGTTTGGATTTTCGAAATTCATATATTTGGTCCTCCTTTGGTTCGCTTGTCTTCTCCTCTGTCAGAAAGTCCTTTCAATTTCAAGGTCTACGGGGAGTAAGTCAATAATTTGATCAATACTCATAAACAACTGAAACAAACACAAAAAAATAGAATTAAAATTTAACAAAAAAAACCAAAATGCAAAATTAACAATTTCAAAAAATAATGTCTTTTAAAACAGTCACCGGCAACGGCGCCAAAAACTTGGAACGATGGAAATGTGCAACTGTACACAATTGCAACAAGTAATAAAGTGACAAGTAAATGTCGAGTTATCGTACCCACAAGGACTGTGAAAATAATTATTTATGAATGCAATTTTAAAAAAACTTTGGTGAAGAAAAATATTTTGATTTGAGGAGGTGATTAAAAACTACGATTTTAACAAAGTAAAATAAATAAAAATAAAATAAAAGTTCCAATACACGATTTCAAAAGATGATTTTAATCAGGATGACATAGTTGTGTTAGATTAATTACATTTCTTAGCTTAGAATTACTAAACTCATGTTTATGTTGTTACGAATAAATTCACGGCAACTGGTAATTTGCTAACTTATGAACATACTTACTTACCAAAATCCATTTATCTCTTGACTATATCTCTATGTCAATTCAACCGATTAAACAAATTTTAATAAGCAAATGTGTTAAGGCACATACATACTTATGAAACTAAAAAAATCTCTTGTACATATCTCTATGCCAATTCAAACAATTAATTCAATCTCATAAGCACATAAAAGATTACGTGAGGTAACAATGTATTTCTACCTTGAAACAGTTTAATCACAAGAATCTTGCAAGTTATGCAAGGCTAATTTACCGTTAGATACCGTTGCTAATTTAACCCTCAGCTACCTTAAATGATTAAACATGTACTGATTAAGTATCGTGTCAATTAATTAAAATTTCAATCCGTTTAAATAATTAATTCATTAGTTACCTTACAATTGTAATGCAAGAATAACTTAGTAATGGTTTTACTTAATCAAACATCTTACCGAGGCCTATAACAACACAAACACAATTTTAATAAATTAAGTAGACGAAATGCAATCAACCTAGCACGAATTAAATTTAAACCATATTAATTAAATTAAACATATCAACATCACAAATATTCATAGACATGTTCATCATAACAACAACAAAATTAAAAGGATAGGGATAAAGAATCAAATCCGGTGTTTTCTCCGTGGCTTGACTAGTTTGCTCCACTCCTCCTTCTCCACTTGTTCTTGTCGAACCGAGGCTTCTACGAACACTTGAATGCTGCTCCAAATGGTGGTTGATTGACTCTTTTTCAAGAGGTGAAATCAGCAAGGGAATAGGGGAAGAAAATGAAGAACAGTGGAAGGGAATAAAGAGAGAAAAATGAGAGAGAAGTGAAGAGATGAGAAGGGTTGAGATATGTTTGAAGTGAGCAGCCAAGGGGGTATTTATAGGTTGAGAAGGCTGCTAAAAATAGCCAAAATCAGCAGCCAAATACTCCCCGCATGGCCGGCCACACATGTGGCATGTTTGAAGATTTCAAACATGTTATTTTTATGTAGGGGCAAATCTTGAAAGGCATGAATAGTGGAGGGGTTTGAATGCAAATTGAAGGAGTCTTCAAGGGCCATTTTGCAAGCCAAATAATGAGCCAAACAAGCTGATTGGGTCAGCATGTGGGACGGTTTTGGGCTGCCCAGTGCTCGGTTTTCTCGGTTTAGCTCAACTGGGTCTCTTTTCATAATTAATTAACAACAATTTATTTAACCCAATTAAATTGGATTAAAATTAAAATTAATTATATTATGAATTAATATTCATAATTTGGACCGTCTTCGGATGAAAATATAATTCGCCTTGATGCTTCAAAATTGCTTCTCGATTTTGTGCCTCTAGCATGTCTGCCAAGCCGTTTTTCGCCCTTTATGCATATCTGTCGAAAATAATCAAAATTTATTATAAAATTAATTAAAATTGAACATGTTAATAATTTAAGTACAATTTAATTATTTTATAATAATTATATATTTTTCAACAAGAATTTTACCGAAATTGCATGAATTTGAGTTAAAAAGGGCATGAAAAAGTGTGTATATTTTCGTGTTTCCAACACTTACACACCAACTATAATACTCTTTATCATACCCATATCATCATTATCTAGCTAACTGAAGATCCTTCTAGAAATTTCATAAATCTCATTGTTACATATGTACTTTTCAACAGAACATACCCTCAAAGCCCACCTCATACAGACTATATCGTAACACTTACTCTATTCTCAGACAATTGATCTCAGACATTAATCACAGACAGATACATACATATTTGGTGAATACTTACACAGAATTTAATACCATCAAACTCATACTCAAAGCATACCTTGGTTCAATACCACACAAACCCATATTGATAATGTACTACATAAATCATTCAAATCAAATTCCGCATCTCTTTATTTTAGAGCCCCATAAACTCAAGAAAACACTGACTCAAATTTCGAATAATTTCAGAAGAAGACATAATACAACTCAGATTCAACCATACATGTTACAGACAAACTTAAACTAATTGATACTTATCTCATTCATATCTATGAACACGCCTAAACCCCAAACTATCAATTTATCACAACAAATACCCTTTCTGAATATCCAAATACTTATAGATAAATATATCTTTTCAAGAACTTTCATCAATACTTATCCAATTACATTACAGAACTAATTCAGCCAAACTACTTCAAACGTATCATAGTCTTATCATAGACTTCCCTGTCAGAGAATACCTTGAGTTTATCTAGAACTTACCACTAGGGTGAATAGTCACATTCTACCGTACAGTCATAGCAGAGTACGCCATAAGGGCCAAATAGAATCTGCCACAAAGGTGTAGTACAAAATACACCGTGAAGGCATCATACAAAATCACGTGTATACTGTCTCGGTGGACTTCACCGAAGGTTCCATGGGTTTCTCCTTCATGGAATTATACATAATTTCATGTATCATGATCTGCCATTTCGATTCATACGTTATCAAAGGCTACACCATGAACATACATATAGATATATCTTGCCATGAGTCTCAGCCACATGGACTTCCACACACATTCATGTATCATGATCTGCCAATTCAGTCTTCATCTTACTAGAGACTACACCATGAGTGTTTCCAAATCATATTAAGATGCCATGGGTCTCTACCTCATGGTCTTACACTTGTTCTCACATCGTGATTTGCCAGTCTAGTTAACATTATAATTGCCTTACTAGAGGCATCACAGAGGAACTTTTGCTCGACATTCACTTACCCAGATGATCACTTTTTTATTGTCCATACATCTCGTATTTCAGACCTTACATGCATGCTTACCAAACATCATTATATTTAATAGAACTTCATACATATCATCGTAGCACATCTCACATCTTTACACTATTTATACTATTACCCATTTCTATAAAAAACATCATCATCCCATTTATTTGTATATATATGCTTCTTACTTGAAAAATTCATATAAACAAGTTAGAAAAAAGACTCACCTGTTACTCACCTACAACGGTTCTAAGCTCCAAACTCGAACATTCTTCCTGAACCAACAGCAACAACTGCTTAGAGAACATAAATTCACTACTACAATTATTATATGTACAATTTTACTTATCATTTCAATCGTTGACAACCTCATGCAAAACCTTGCTCTTACAACTTACTGTTCAAATACCACATATAGACTTACTCAATCAGAACTTAACATGCAGAGTTGTAATACTTACCCGAAGATGAAATAAACACTCATTATAAAAAAGCCATAGCTTCCAACTTAACAAGGAAGTGATGAAATTAGACTTAAGAAAAAGGATTAGAGAGAACCACTTAAAGAAGAAGAAGAGGAACCTCTATTAGAACCCTTCTCACACATATAAATATGACTCATCTTACTTAGTGGAACTTAAAAAGTGTCACACATTTTTAGAACTTGTCTTTCTTAATGGCCTACAAATTTCTGAGAGAAACATAAATGAGTACCCCACATTTGCAAATATTAGACTAGTCTATCTAGTTGGTTCCTTGTAACACCCTCAACCCGACCCGATTCACCAGATCTAGATCTTGGGTGTTACATTACTATTTCAGAATTATACATATATGAAACATATAAATTTCCAAAGAAATACATCTTATTAGTAATACTGCCCAATAAAGTTGCGTTTGGGCAAACAATGTGTACAGAACTTACAAATATAATTACACATCATAGTGGCTTATACTATCCCACTTATTTAATCTCTAAGTAATATTATTGACTTAGATTATTTGGCCAACACAACTGAGTCACCCTAAGGCTTATAAACAAATTTTTGAGACTTGTTCGAAATGTTTCTTTCAAACTCGATCACGCCCGTGCAACCCCTACTCTGTATGCATAAGTGCCCACTTTGCCACTCCTTTGGCGTAACCCCAGCGTCGTCCCTCCTAGCGTCTCCTTCACTTGAGACATAAAACACAAAGGGGTAAGTTTAATAGAACTTAGTGAGAAAACCCTATTTTACCTGAGCCCTTATTCAAGGATTTCATCTTTTTTTTCTCGTTCATAACTTTGACACTATCGATTATACATATTGGTTTTTATTTTAGAGCTAATCCACACTTGCTAGTTCTCAGAATACTATGTTCGCCATTCATTTAGAGTCCACCCATAGGTTTTATCTTCATATGGTTACCACAAGAACCATTCTTCAAATTACGCCACGAAGGCGTTCCTTTCCAAAGATAGCCACAGAGGCTTTCTTTTCAAAGTCTCGCAACAATTGCGTCCTTTGATAGATATTGCCACAAAGGCTTCTTTTTAATAGAGATAGCTACAAAGGCGTCCATTTAACAAAGATAGCCACAAGGGCTTCTTTTCAACAAAGATCGTCACAAAGGCATTTCTTTAACATTCAGTACTTGCCACAAAGGCTTTCCCTTTAAAGTAGCCAAAAAGGCATCGTTTTAACAAAAATTGCCACCAAGGCTTCCTTTTACCAAAGATCGCCACAAAGGCTTTGTTACAGAAATTGTCAGAATGGCACTTCTTTGGATTGCGCCACAAAAGTGTCTCCTTACAGATTACCACAAAGGTATTCCTTATTAGAGATTTTCCAAAAAGGCATTATTTTAAACAGTGATAGCCACAAAGGCATCCTTTTACGAAAATTGGTGTTTTTGACGATAGGGATTCGCCTAAACTCACCATCGTGAGGTTTGCCCTTCACTGTCTGGTAATCACCCAATCGTCCTTTATATATTTCATATGATGCCATGACCCAGCCATGGTCTTACACTATATGGTCTTTAGAATGCCATGGTCATGGACTTGTCCTTATCAGAGATTTGTGTTTTTAGTCCCGACGGACCCCTTTAGACGACTCATGAGATAGAAACATGCTCATCATGCAGAATCATACTTGATAGACTGATTCTTTTCAAACTTCTTCATGGCAAATGCATTAATGCTTCTAGACATGCCACACGTTCTCTTAACTTCATGCATAGACCTTTCATGTAGTGACTTGCTCATGAAAGATACTGTAACACCCCAAACCTGGCCCAAACACTACGACCGGATCTGGTATGTCACTAGGAAGAAGTTTAGGAAGTTTGACTGGTTTCGAAAAATTCTAAGTCATTTTAAAATCTTGAATCTCGTGGTTCAGTTGAAAACCCGTTGTCTAGTTAACTTTGAAATTTAATTAGTTGAGCCTTACAATTAGGAGACATTTGGAAACACTTACCAATTATTCGATTATCAGGTTTTCAATGAAAATGCCTTTTATTATAAGAAACATTTTTGGGCAGGTTATAAGAAAACTTTAGTCAATAATTAATATGTCCCAAATTCAAAACCCAAAAGAAAATTCAAAATTCCGTAGTGGCCTTATTACAAATTAAAGAAAAATACCCAAAAGGTATAAAAGATAAATAAAATAAAGTTTACTAGTAAACCCATGCGTGGCCACCTCGAGCTCCCTCCAGCCCAATCCGTAAAGCTAAGAATCACCTGCAATTGTTTAAACAAATGTGTGAGTCACGAGACTCAGTGTGCAATTAGTTCACATTATCCACAGGTGGGCCTGGGCCCCAATACACCATCGGCCGAAGCCCAATCATACAGTATAGCAAACAATCAACATGATAGCCCAACCTAGCCTAGTTTTTCCATCCTCTACACTCCACTTCATACGTCCAACCTCAACACACCTGGGGATTTCTACAACCAACCCTCCATCCTCTACACTCCACTTTGGCAGTCATGCCGATGCACACACCGCTCAAAGACAATAAAACGTGGCCTAGCCACCGATCACTATGTGACCAAATCACCGATACAATAATGTACCATCATTAGGTGTGACATTGTCACCCATAAGCACTTCCCCTTCATATCATAACATCCCAATATCCCATGCATATGAAACATAGTGTAATAAACAGGTTATATATGATGTCACACACACACAATCATGCTATCAAAGTTTTAAGGTTTAACCAAGATACACTAACCTGATTTTTCGGTTTTACCCAACAGGGGTAACTCAATCACCATTGCCGGGATTTTCGGCTTTCATAACACATATACGATTATTACAAAAAAAGGAATAGTGTGATAATTACACACCTGTGAACACGCAAGACTACACTATCGATCTCGCTAACGTCCTCACTTGCAGGGATCATAGCGATTTGTTTATCCCTTTCAGAAGCCGGCCCACAACCCGGTGGCCAATCTCGAACGGCAAACACCGTATGTCTCTTAAACTTAGGGGCTGGGTTTATGGGTCCAACCCCTTCCTTTTCCTGATTGGTATTTGATTCCATCAAAACGATCTTGGTCAGAAGACCGAGTTAAACCGTTGAATAAGATAATAGCAAAATTAATTGCTTTGGAACGAAGAAGTCCTTACCCAAAATTGACAGAACCCGGAGGTTTCTACACTTGAATTAATAGATCACCTGATGTCCCTACATAACTCCATATTAGATTCGGCCTACCAATATATGGGTTAAAGAAAGTGGCCTTCGGCCAAACGAATGGTATGAACCACTTACCCTGATTGATCGAATCTGATTGAAAAAGGAAACAAACGAGAATCAACCAGAGAAAGAAAATAAAATGGATTTCGACTTCTAGTTTCAGAAGATGAATATTAAGATAGGGACCTATAGATGATTTTGGTTCAAGGTGATCAAGAGACAAACAGAAAATATGAACCAAAGAAGAATAAAGAGAAGAAGAGAGGGAGGGTTGAGGTTCGGCTTTAGGTGAAGAAGAAATGCTCACTTGTTACCAAAATGCTATAAGAAAGAAGAAGAAGATGAAATGGTGGTGTATAATAGAAGGTTCGGCCAAGATGTTATCAAAAGAGGACACTTTTTGTCAAAAGAAATATGAGAGACTTATTTCGGCTTTGATGGTGAGGGAAAGAACTCAAGTTGCAAAAATGGAAAAGATGGGGAGAATTGGTTTCGGTTTAGGCTAAAGAAGAATGAATAAGGCTCTTAGGGACTTTCGGCTACACAAAGAAAAGAACCAAAATTGCCCAAAGTGCAACACACTCAAATGCCGAAAAAGAGAGCTCACTACCTAAAGCTAACCCTTTAAAATTCGGCTAGCACCCTACACAGCCTCAATCCCCAAGCTTTCTCCTTGAAACACTCTTGAACACTCATTTGAAATGGTTTGAAACATTCAAAATAATTTGAAAGTTTCCAAATCCCCCTTTTTACTCTTGTCCAACCATTCAAAAAGTTTGACCAAGTCACCTCCACTCTTCAAGGCTCCGAACCGATTCCATCATCTAGCCCTTTGACGCATGAGCAAAAATAAAAGCCACCATGCTGGCAACGTGAATCGAACCTGCTCCCCTCTGCTCCCCCTGAGGCGTCACTTACCTGCTCCTTAAGTGGTGCCTCCTTGCCACTTTACCATCTTAGTTCTTGTGTCAACAAGCACAAACAATAAACCTTAAGTCCTGTCCCCAACCAGCTTCCCTCCTAAAGTGCCCAAAATTAAAATTTTGGCCAAGGTTCCGACTTAACCCCGAGCCTTCCCAGAGACCCCAAACACACTCAAACAACACGCAAAGTATATCAAACACACAGAAGCAAGGTAAATGCAGAGCCCTTAAATCCCGGATGTTACAGTTCTACCCCCCTTAAAGAAATTTCGACCTCGAAATTACCTGGTCAAAAGAGATGCGGGTACTGCTGACGCATCGCATCCTCTTGCTCCCATGTCGCCTCTTCTATTCCATGATTTCGCCATAAGACTTTAAGCAACGGAACTGATTTCCTTCTTAGCACCTTGACGTCTCGATCCAAGATCTGAATTGGTTTCTCCTCATAGGATAAGTCTGGCCTTACCTCAATTTCCTCCACTGGCACGACGTGAGATGGATCCGAACGGTAGCGGCTTAACATTGAAACATGGAACACATCATGCATCTGTTTCAATTTTGAAGGTAACTCCAGTTGATACGCCACTGGTCCCACACGTTTCAAAATCCGATAAGGCCCGATGAACCTAGGACTTAGCTTGCCCTTTCGTCCAAATCTCATCACCTTCTTCCAAGGTGAAACTTTCAAGAAAACCTGATCCCCCTCCGCAAACTCTATTTCCTTTTGCTTCAGTCCGCATAAGACTTCTCGCCATCGATGCTTCTTTCAATCGAGCCCTAATTAACTTGACCTTCCCCTCTGTCTCAGCAACCAATTCTGGACCCAAAATCTGGCGTTCACCCAATTCTGTCCAACAGGTAGGAGTACGACACCTCCGCCCATACAACGCTTCATAGGGCGCCATCTGAATACTAGCTTGGTAGCTGTTGTTGTATGCGAATTCCGCCAACGGTAATAACTCTTCCCAACTACCCTTAAAATCGATGACACAGCCCCTCAACATATCCTCCAAAATCTGAATCACTCTCTCAGACTGACCATCACCAGGGATGAAAAGTCATCATCAAGTCCAGGTCTTGTACCCAATGCCCGATGCAAAGGCCCTCCGTAATCGCGACGTAAACCTAGGATCTCTATCTGATATGATCGATACTGGTACCCCATGCAATCTCACAATTTCTGCCACATACAGCTTAGCCAACCTCTGAAGAGAGTAGTCGACACGAACAGGTATGAAATGGGTGGACTTCGTCAACCGATCCACAATCACCTATACCGAGTCTTTCTTAGTAGGCGTAAGAGGTAGCCCACTAACAAAGTCCATAGTGATCCTCTCCCATTTCCACTGTGGAATCTTCACCGGCTGCAACAACCCCGAAGGCAACTAATGCTCGGCTTTAACCTGCTAACAAGTTAAACACTTTCCCACAAATTTCGTAACCTCTCACTTCAAACCAGGCCACCAAAACTGTTCATTCAGATCCCGATACATCTTACTTCCTCCAGGATGCATAGCATAAGGGCTACTATACGCCTCATGCAGAATCATCTGCCTCAACTCCACATCCTTCGGCATGCAAATCTTCTCACGAAAACACAAAACCCCATCACCGCTCAAACTGTAATCTTCTACTCCACCATTCTCAGATTTGCGTAAGTCGAGCCCCAAGACCTCATCCGATAATCTGCTTTCTCTTTAATCTGATCTACCCACGCCGGCTTCACTTAAATTTCACTAACGTAATTCCATCATCATACAAACTAAGATGGGCGAACATCGCTCTCAAGTCTGATATTACCTTCCGACTTAACGCATCTGCTACCACGTTAGCCTTACCCGGATGAAATTCAATCGAGCAATCATAATCTTTCAACAGCTCAATCCACCTTCGCTGCCTTAAATTCAACTCTTTTCGAGTTAGAAGATACTTCAAACTCTTATGGTCGGTGTAGATAATGACTTCTTCTCCATACAAATAATGTCTCCAGATCTTCAGAGCGAAAACTACCATAGCCAACTCCAGATCATGCGTGGGATAATTAATCTCATGCGATCTTAACTGCCGAGACGCATAAGCAACAACCTTCCCATCCTGCATTAACACACATCCTAATCCCGTGTGTGAAGCATCACAATAAACCACGAAATCCTTTCCGGCCTCAGGCTGAATCAACACCGGAGCCTCTGTCAAAATCCTCTTCAGCTTCTCAAAACTTTCCTGTTGCTTGTCAGCCCAAACAAAAGGTACCCCTTTCCTCAACAACTTGGTTAAAGGTGCCGCAATTAATGAGAACCCTTCAACGAACCTTCGGTAATACCTAGCCAAACCAAGGAAACTCCGAATCTCTGCCACAGACTTAGGCGGTTTCCAATCCAACACTGCTTCAATCTTCTGGGGATCCACCCTAATCCCTTCTCGCAGATACCACATGACCTGTAAATGTAACTTCCTTCAACTAAAACTCACACTTGCTAAACTTGCCGTCATACCGCTTCTCCCTCAAAATCTGCAGAACCACCCGAAGATGCGAATCGTGCTCCTCCTCAGTCTTGGAATACACCAGAATGTCGTCTACGAACACTACAACGAACCGATCCAGATAGGGTTAAAAAACCCGGTTCATCATATCCATGAACGCAGCTGGTGCATTTGTCAACCCAAATGGCATCACCAGAACTCGGTGACTATAGCGAGTCTGAAAAGCCGTCTTGCAAATATCCGCTTCCTTGACCTTAAGCTGATGATATCCCGACCTCAAATCTATCTTTGAAAAGACCGAGGCCCCTTTAAGCTGATAAACAGGTCATCTATCCTCGGTAGCGGGTATTTGTTCTTGATAGTTAACTTGTTCAACTGGCAGTAGTCAATGCACATTCGCATGGACCCGTCTTTCTTCTTCACAAACAACACCGGCGCTCCCCACGGAGATACACTGGGACGGATAAAACCACGATCTAACAACTCTTGGATCTGAGCTTTAAGTTCAACCAGCTCCTTTGGTGCCATCCTGTAAGGGGCGATAGACACCGGAGCCATTCCCGGAAATAGCTCAATTCCGAACTCCACCTCACGATCCGAAGGCAACCCTGGAAGCTCTTCCAGAAAGACATCCACAAATTCCTTTACTGTGCTAACCCCATCCACGGTCACTTCCTTTGCATTCAAGGCACTGACAAAAGTTAAGAAAGCCATGCACCCTTTTCTCACCATTCTTTCCGCCTTAAGAGCAGACACTACATTGGACAAGTAGTCTCTCCTCTCGCCTATCACCAAAACTTCATCATCCTCAGGAGTCCTTAACACCATGCGCTTAGCAGCACAATCCAAGTTTGCATGATACCTTACCAACCAATCCATGCCTAAGATCAAATCGAACTCCCCGAACGATAGTTCCATCAAATCAGTCGGGAAAACCAACCCTTGTACTTCTAGAGGCACATTTCTAAAAAGTTTATTTACTACTACAGATTGCCCTAAAGGACTAAGTACAATCATCTCCCTAGAAGCAGTGTCAAAGTTCATGTTCAAGGTTCCAGACACCACACTAGCAACATAGGAATGCGTCGACCCAATATCAATTAATGCAGTAAAGGGTAAACCGAAAATGAGGAACGTACCCATTATAACATCTGATGCGTCACCCTTTTCTCGGCGTTTGGCTACATAAACTAACCCGGGCTATCTCGCCTCAGTACTCCCAGCACCTCTGCCCAGTGCTCCACGTCCCCGACCAAAACCATTCCCTCCTCTGTTCGGACCACGACCTCTCGGCATCTGCTGTCCACCCCTATCTGCCTGCACATACCCCTGACCTACCATCCGAGCCCTAGTCCTTTCTAGCAGACAGTTCTTGATCAGATGATCCTTTGACCCACACCTGAAACATACCCTATCTTTTCCCCAGCACTCTCCTATATGAGACCTCCCACACTGAGCATATTGTCGAAAAACAGCAGCCGGCGTTGCAACGCGACTCGGCCCATCAACCCTGGGCCTCTTCTGGAAACCCCCAGATGACCCTGACGGTCTATAACTCCTCTTATTCCTGCCTTTATCCTTGTCCTTATTTTGCTTCTCAGTCCGCGTCACCTCCTCGGCTATTTTAGTCTTTTCCACTAGGATAGCAAAATCTCTCTCCCGCTGAGGAGCTATTAACACTCGCAGCTCGTCACGCAGCCCATCTTCGAACCGCACACAATGCTCATAGTCGATCGCGACTATCCCCCGGGCGTAACGACTCAACCGCAGAAATTCTGCCTCATACTCAGCTACCGATTTACCCCATTGAACTAAATTCAGGAACGCTTTCCTCTGAGCATCCACATAACTGGCCCCAACGTACTTTCCTTGGAACATTATCTTAAAGAAATCCCAATCAACTCGGTCCGCCGGAGTACCCTCTCTCACGGTGAGCCACCACTGATAGGCCTCATCCCGAAGTAGAGACACCGTGCCCTTTAGCTTTTCCTCTGCCGTGCAGTCTAAATCATCCATAATTCTCTCGACTACCTCCAGCCAATACTCAGCCACGTTTGGAGCTACTCCAGAAATACCTCTAAACATTTCAGCTCCATTAGCTCGAAGTCGCTCAGGAATGGACTTTCGAGTTGCTGCTCCACTGCCTGCCCCGGCCACCCATTCCAGCACACGCAACATTGCCTGAGACAGGGCATCATCTTCACCAGTTCTGCCTTGCGATCCCGCTTTCGCCACAGGTGATGCTGGCGCTTTGCCTTCAGGCTCATTTCTTGCTTCCGAGAGTTCAACCTCATTACCTTGGCCTCTCCCACGGCCGCGTGTAACACGTCCATGTCCTCTACCACTCATGTCTATCACTCTGTCTTACTCTGATTATAAATTTTATGCGTTAGTATTTCTTTCCACTATTTATTAATCGAGTAGTTTTATGAAGATAGAGTTATAAGTAGTTTTTTCCGCAAGCATGTGTATACCTAGAGGGTTTCATCTCTACAGCAAAGTTTCTTAATTCCAGCATCCATAACAACATATTCACATAATACATCAACTTTATGCAAATCACTTAGCCATCAGAAAACTTACCTGGTAGACTTGGGCCGGAGACTCGGGTGCCACACCTCGAAAATAGATCCATGTATATATTTTTCTTAAAAGCGAAAATCAAAAAATGTTTTGAACCCAAAACCCAAGGTGAGCTTTTAAACTGTGCTCGATACCAAATTGTAACACCCCAAACCCGGCCCAAACACTACGACCGAATCTGGTATGTCACTAGGAAGAAGTTTAGGAAGTTTGATTGGTTTCGGAAAATTCTAAGTCATTTTAAAATCTCGAATCTCGTGGTTCAGTTGAAAACCCGTTGTCTAGTTAATTTTGAAATTTAATTAGTTGAGCCTTGCGATTAGGAGACATTTGGAAACACTTACCAATTATTCGATTATCAGGTTTTCAATGAAAATGCCTTTTATTATAAGAAACGTTGTTAAGCGTGTTATAAGAAAACTTTAGTCTCGTAATTAATATGTCCCAAATTCAAAACCCAAAAGAAAATTCCAAATTTTGTAGTGGCCTTATTACAAATCAAAGAAAAAATACCCAAAAGGTATAAACGATAAATAAAATAAAGTTTACTAGTAAACCCATGCGTGGCCACCTCGAGCTCCCTCCAACCTAGTCCGTAAAGCTAAGAATCACCTGCAATTGTTTAAACAAATGTGTGAGTCACGAGACTCAGTGTGCAATTAGTTCACATTATCCACAGGTGGGCCTGAGCCCCAATACACCACTGGCTGAAGCCCAATCATACAGTATAGCAAACAATCAACATGATAGCCCAACCCAGCCTAGTTTTTCCATCCTCTACACTCCACTTTATACGTCCAACCTCAACACACCTAGGGATTTCTACAATCAACCCTCCATCCTCTACACTCCATTTTGGCAGTCATGCTGACAGACACACTGCTCAAAGATAATAAAACGTGGCCTAGCCACCGATCACTATGTGACCAAATCACCGATACAATAATGTACCATCATTAGGTGTGACATTGTCACCCATAAACACTTCCCCTTCATATCATAACATCCCAATATCCCATGCATATGAAACATAGTGTAATAAATAGGTTATATATGATGTCACACACACACAATCATGCTATCAAATTTTTAAGGTTTAACCAAGATACACTAACCTAATTTTTCGGTTTTACCCAACAGGGGTAACTCAATCACCATTGCCGGGATTTCCGGCTTTCATAACACATATACGATTATTACAAAAAAAAGGAATAGTGTGATAATTACACACCTGTGAACACGCAAGACTACACTATCGATCTCGCTAACGTCCTCACTTGCAGGGATCACAACAATCTGTTTATCCCTTTCAGAGGCCGGCCCACAACCCGGTGGCCAATCTCGAACGGAAGACACCGCACGTCTCTTAAACTTAGGGGCTGGGTTTATGGGTCCAACCCCTTCCTTTGCCTGATTGGTATTTGATTCCATCAAAACGATCTTGGTCAGAAGACCGAGTTAAACCGTTGAATAAGATAATAGCGAAATTAATTGCTTTGGAACAAAGAAGTCCTTACCCAAAATTGACAGAACCCGGAGGTTTCTACACTTGAATTAATAGATCACCTGATGTCCCTACATAACTCCATATTAGATTCGGCCTACCAAGATATGGGCTAAAGAAAGTGGCCTTCGGCCAAACGAATGGTATGAACCACTTACCCTGATTGGTCGAATCCGATTGAAAAAGGAAACAAACGAGAATCAACCAGAGAAAGAAAAGAAAATGGATTTCGGCTTCTAGTTCCAGAAGATGAATATTAAGATAAGGACCTATAGATGATTTCGGTTCAAGGTGATCAAGAGACAAACAGAAAATATGAACCAAAGAAGAATAAAGAGAAGAAGAGAGGGAGGGTTGAGGTTCGGCTTTAGGTGAAGAAGAAATGCTCACTTGTTACCAAAATGCTATAAGAAAGAAGAAGAAGATGAAATGGTGGTGTATAGAAGGTTCAAATGCAAGATGTTATCAAAAGAGGACACTTTTCACAAAAGAAATATGAGAGACTTGTTTCGACTTTGATGGTGAGGGAAAGAACTCAAGTTGCAAAAATGGAAAAGAGGGGGAGAATTGGTTTCGGTTTAGGCTAAAGAAGAATGAATAAGGCTCTTAGGGACTTTCGGCTACACAAAGAAAAGAACCAAAATTGCCCAAAGTGCAACACACTCAAATGCCGAAAAAGAGAGCTCACTACCTAAAGCTAACCCTTTAAAATTTGGCTAGCACCCTATACAACCTCAATCCCCAAGCTTTCTCCTTGAAACACTCTTGAACACTCATTTGAAATGGTTTGAAACATTCAAAATAATTTGAAAGTTTCCAAATCCCCCTTTTTACTCTTGTCCAACCATTCAAAAAGTTTGACCAAGTCACCTCCACTCTTCAAGGCTCCCAACCGATTCCATCATCCAGCCTTTTGACGCATGAGCAAAAATAAAAGCCACCTTCTTTGGCAACGTGAATCGAACTCGCTTCCTCTCGCTCCCCAGAGCGTCACTTACTCGCTCCTTAAGTGGTGCCTCCTTGCCACTTTACCATCTTAGTTCTTGTGTCAACAAGCACAAACAATAAACCTTAAGTCCTGTCCCCAACCAGCTTCCCTCCTAAAGTGCCCAAAATTAAAATTTTGGCCAAGGTTTCGACTTAACCCCGGGCCTTCCCAGAGACCCCAAACACACTCAAACAACACACAAAGTATATCAAACACACAGAATCAAGGTAAATGCAGAGCCCCTAAATCCCGGATGTTACAGATACAATCATACTTGCACATACTTCTTTTCCATATCAGAGTCATAGAGTCATGCTTAACTAGTTTCAATTTCATGCTTTAGTAACTTAGCATAGAAATATCAAGACTACAAACATACATGTAAGAGTCAGCCTAAAGACTCACCTAGTAGTTACGAGTAGTAGTTTAAAATCCATTTCCATTAGTCGACTTGGTATCGCATCAACCACTGCTTAATGGAATGGAGGAATGCCATTAAGACTCATCTGTTAACCCCTAATCTTTCTTCAACTTATAAACCCGTATGGGTTCTATTTCCTCCAAGTACTCTTATAGATTTATGTTTAGTTAACAAGGAGGTTTATAAACCTTACCTTGTCATGGAGAAATTGTTGGTGACGTCCAGGATATCAGTCCTAGCATGAAGAAATCCCCCTTCCTACCCCTCGAAACAGTAATGTTAGAAGAGTTAAGAAGGGCTTCCTTATCCTATCCAACATATCTATTTATATAACATATAGCCTTAATGAAACCTAACAAGTGTCATCTTTTTACTAAATTGTCTTATCAAGGTCTTCATCTCCTGAGAAACTTAATTGAGTGCTTTCCCATTTTTATAACTAAGTTGGTTTACGTCTAGTTAATACCTAACCAGCTTTCCTTATAGCTTATCTAACATGGAGCCATAGTTACATGGTACACTATACCGCTATTGTAAGCTCATATCTTAGAAGTCATTTCACTTAACCACAAGTCTTACTCATTATATCTTAGAAACCTGATATAAAACCCTTACCCTCTTATATCCATACTAGAGTTTGCCTTTTCTATATGAAAAGAGGGCTTTTGGGCGAATACTACTTTGTCAAACATTTTTTTTCATCTATGCGCTAGTCCTTATGTTCTACAACCTCGAGGCATCGTAGGCATGTTCAAGAAATTCTAATTCTACGTAAACTCCTAATACCATATACAATTATAACTAATCTTATCCGTCGATTTCCTTAATCAATACCCAGACACTAAGGCTCCGTCGGGCGAGGTGATACATTCCTAACCAAGTTACCTTACAATCTAACTAGCACATTACTTCTGACAAACAAGACATGCTATACCTTTGGCATTAACTCATATAATAAGTACCCCTTTTTCCTTAACACAATCTTTTCTCTGATATAGCAGAATATCCTGAAATAGGATCCTCACTTACATATATGGCGGTTACTATACGGCTACATGTATATGCCAAAATAAGCAATTGTGCGAATCACAATTTGCCAGATAGACTATTTTACTACTATATGCCTGAATCTTAGACCTGCCGAACCTGGGGTGTTACATTAATTGCCTGCAAAAGGCCACCACTGAATCCCTGAACTTCGATGTTTACAATCTTGAGGGTGAAGATTGGGAGAAGTTCTAGAGGGAATAGAAGCAATCGACCAAATTTTCCATTCCCAGTGAGCTAGAAATAGAGAAAGAGAATTTTGAAGATTCAATTGATCTTTAAAAAGTCCCTAAAGAATGCGACAAATAGAAGAAGCCTTTACTGATCCAACCGATCAACCTATAGAGGAGGGCAACTGAAGACCTTTTTCTTTTCTTGTATTTAATTTCTTTGTTCAGTTTGTATTACTTTCCTTCTTTTACCAATGAAACTATCATCTTTCTTTCCAACTGTCTCACTTACCACAATACTAATAGTGTGCCAGGGTATTCATCTAAAAAAGTCTTTAACTTACTCGAGGGACTAAGCTAGGTCCGGCATATTATGCATACAGGGTTGACTCTAATTCAACTTTCAGAAGATCGGCTAAACTGGAAGTTTTGATATCAATTAGCTTGTAACACCCTATACCCGACCCAATTTACCAGATCTGAATGTAGGATGTCACAATACTTTCATACTTAATAAAAAATTTTAGCTGGCGGAAACCATACTGGATGCACTTATTATTTATTTAAAAATCTTTTCTAAGTCAAAAGGTTTGAATGAAATGATTATCATTTATAACAGACTCATAAAAGTAGTATAAAACATTACAACTTAAATATTTGATAAGACAGATATATTTTTTGTGTATAATATTAGTCGCCATTTGAAAATATATTCCCAAAATTGTCCCTTTGTATCCATAACATCACACTACGATCAACCACCTTGGCGCATTCTTGGCTTGGTCCCTTCTGGCGAACTGGTTCAACTCAAGAACTTGCATTACAAATAAACACCCATAAGTTCAATGAAACTTAATGAGTCTCAACCAGTTTTACCTTTAAGCAATGATGTTGAATTCCTCGACTCAAGAATTATGGACTTCTTTTTAGATTTTAGAGTATACTTTTCTGATTCCTGGCGGATAACGCGACCACCTTGTACACACTCCACACGATTGGCGGATTACAGACTTACCACCTTATAGCGGATCCTATTCTGCAATCGCTTGAAGATAGAAATTGGATACATTTCTCAGAATGATATACCTACGGACACTACTCTCGACGAATTCTTATACTGGCTCTGGCGACTGTCGAAATACCAGTCATGCCGTAACTTTATGTCGATCTAGACAACGAACTTGGTTCGATGAAGGAAATATTTTAGATCACCAATAGAAATAACTTCAATACACAATGGGAAAACTTCCAGATTTTGCGAACACTTACACCACCCATAATTTCATATATGCCAAGTTCTCTTTCTGACCTAGTGAGTTACTATGGTAGATTCATCAGTCGAGTATACTACCGAGGACTCTTTCAGAAAATGCCTCAAAGGCATACCTAGATCTCTACATAAAGGCAAACTAATAATTCACCACTTAGGTGTTACAAAATTTGCCTAACAAACTTTCCAAACATTACACCACATAGGCTTTACAAGTAACCTCCCACAAAAGCTTCCTAAATAAATCGTCATAAAGGCTTCCTAAGGAAATTGCCACAAATGCTTCCCAAACAATTTGCTACACAGATTTGGTTTGGTTTTCCACCAAGGCACTACATAAACTATCGTGTTTGACGATATGAATTTTGTAACAGCCCGTTTTCAATGAAATCGAAACTGTGGTTTCGGGACCACAAATCCGAGTCAGAAAGAAAATTTATTTTAATATTATTGCATGGTCCACATTACGATAGGAAAGACGTATGAAATTTTTGATAAGAAAATTTTACCGATTTCATGTTTAATTATAGAAAGGACCAAATTGTAACACCCCAAACCCGGTCAATACGTTACGACCGAATCTGGTATGTTACAAGAAAGGTAGTTTTGAAATTTTCAACAGAACATCGTAATTTGGAAAACTTTTCGTTTAGTGATTCAATCTTAAAGATAATTTAAAATTTTGGTTGAAGGTTTTCTTACCAACTTCTATTTAAAAGTGAACTAAAAAGGTCGTAAACAGTTTTGTTTCACGAAGGCCAAAATCAGGGAATTCCATAAACGTGACATTTGAAAATGATGTTGAGGTTTTAAGAAAATCTCCAGATTATTTAGCTTAAACCTTTCATCGCTTGTCATCTTTTGTTAATACTTTAAAAATATGATTGTTTATATTTTTATTTTAGGAAACTCCTTATTTGACGATTCATAAGATATGCAATAACCAATTTAAAGCAAAAACCCAAATTAAAGTTATGGAGGCCTTATTACATTGCAAAATCCCATAGATAAAAAAAAGTAAGTTTAAATAAGAACCGAAAGTTTATGAGAAAGTAATGCATGGCTACCTCAAGCCCACCTCGGCTCCAAATCCGCAACTAGGGGTTACCTGCAAAATTAAGCAGAGGGGTGAGTCACCGAGACTCAGTGTGTAATTCCCCTTCTAACGCAATCGGGCTTTAAGCCCACAGATGCACATTGGGCCTTACCCCTCACAATATAGCATATTAAAAATGTATGCAATGCAGCCCAGCCCAACCTAGTTTTCCATCCTCTAGGTCACCTGATTCAGCCCAACACCCGTGGCATCAAGCCACTGTGGTTTCAAACCATTGTGGTCCCAGACCACTTGTGACAGAGTCACAAAATATATAAATGTGGGGCCAACCCACTGTGGTCCAAGACCACTGTAATAATCTCTGATAAGTATATGTGGGGCCAACCCACTGGGGTACCAAACCACTGAGGTAAGTCACTGATAAATATATGTATACGTGGTTCCAAACCACTGTGGTCCAAGACCACTGTGACAGAAGTCACTAAATCACACTTCCCCCTGTCAATCATATCCCAAAGCCTATGCAACATATTATCATATTGAGATGAATGCAAACATACTTTCCATGTACAACAGACAATTAATTCATACATACATATCTTCAAAAGTAAAATCATAGTGGTACTTACCCAGTGTCTCCAACCTTACCCACAAGGGTGTCTCGACTATCTATACAGTCGTTTCGGCTTTCAGCCAACACAGTTACTAACGCAAATAATAAAGAAAAGTGTGAGCATTACACACCTGATTACGCGTAAAACTATACTCTAGATCATTGACACTCTCACTAGAAGAAACAACCGCGATTTGTCTATCCCAAGCAAAAGTCGGCTCCCTACCACAATCCGGTGGAAAGTCTCGAACCGCTGACATAGCACGTCATTTAAACTTAGGAGCAGAGACTACGGGTCCACTCCCCTCCTTAGGTTGACCGGCAGTCGCATCCATGAAGAGCCTTGATCAGTACTCGAAGAGAAGCGTTTGGTTGGCTAACCAAAAGATTTGATTAAGGCAGAGTGAAACGGAAGAGAGTCTAATCGTATAAGACTAAAGAAAACTCCTTACCTTAAGGAAAACGAGGAATTACACCACCACGAATTCAGTTGTAGTATGCTCGGCTTATCTAACGATAATCTATCACGAATCATAGAAAAAGCAAGATCACAATGTGATGAAGTAACCAGATACGAGAGATAAAAATCACATTCAGTTTAACGATTAAAAGATGAGTGTTCGGCTTCTTTAGGAGAAGTAACGGAAATGGACAGATTGATAAAAAGAAGAGAACATTACCTTGAATAGGGAGAGGCCGAATAGAACCCAAGGCAAATCGGCTCTGGCTTGAATAACAGAAGAAATCCAAAATTGACTATGATAGACACACAAGTAAGGAGTTGGTTTAGAAAGGGGTAACAAGAAAGATTCGATTTTTGGTGATGGAAACAACTTGTAGGAGATGAACAAGAAGAATTCGGCCTAAGGAAATTAAATGAAAATACAGTAAAAGGAGAGCAAGTTTCGACTAGAAGAATAGAACAAAGAGGAGAAAAATGAAAAAGAAAGGCAAGTGGGTAACCTGAGGTTCGGCTATGGAGAAAAAGAGTGTAGAAGAAGAAGTGAATACAAATAAAAAGAGAGAGATGATCTCAGTGAGGTAAGGTTTGGTTATGGTGATAATCGAAAGAGAATGGTAAGAGGGTGATTCGGCAAGGAGTGGCTTCAAGAGAATTAAACTATGAAGAATTGGAGAAAGGGATGATGAAAATGACCAAAAAGAAAACCCGAAAGCACTTAAGAAGGAGATGTAAAAAGAAGTAAAAGAACCAAGATGCACTTATGGACGTTTCGGCACTTACAAAGAATAGGCAAACCCGAAATGGAATCAAAAGAGCTCTCTCTCACATTCGGCACACACTCACCTCCTATGACCGAAAATACCAAAATGGGAAAAGCCTAAGACTAATGAGAATTTCGGCACACACCTCTAGCAACTAAACCGAAAGTCTCCCCTCCAAGATCCCCACATTCGGCCAACAACTCCACCACCCACCAAATCCCTTGATTTGCTCCACCAAATACTCCCCATCACTCTTTCAAATTGGTTTGACCAATTCAAACTCCTTCAAGCTCTCTTGTCCATCCATTTGAACTTGTTGACTCATTCAACCACCACATTTGAAGAGTCCCAGCCAAAACCATCTCCTCTCCAACCTGGTGCCAAAAATAAAGCTTCATAATGAGGCTTATGGGATTCGAACTCCTCCCCTTCTGCTCCTACAAGTGACACCACCTCCACTTGGACACAAGCTTCTTTGTGTCAACAAACACACGCAAATAACCTTAAGGCCTGCTCCTGCTAGCTCTCCCCCCTTAGATGTCCAAAAAGAAAAAATTCACCACGGCTCTGGCTTGAACCCGGGCCTCCCCAGGACCCCCAAGCACACCTAAATAACAAGCAGCACAAGCCAAGCACACAGAAAAGCATAAAATGCAGAACCCCTAATTCTAGGATGTTACAGTTCTACCCCCTTAAGGAAATTTCGGCCTCGAAATTTACCTGATCAAAAGAGGTGAGGGTATTGCTGTCGCATCACATCCTCTGGCTCCCACGTGGCTTCCTCTGAACCGTGATTCGGCCATAAGACTTTAACCAATGGAACTGACTTCCTTCTCAACACTTTAACATCTCGATCTAAGATCAGAACTGGTTCTTCTTCAAAAGACAAATCAGGTCTTATTTCAATTTCCTCTACCGGCACTATGTGATATGGATCCGAACGATAGTGTCTTAACATTGAAACATGAAATACATCATGTATCCGATTCAACTCCGGTGGTAACTCAAGCTGATACGCTACTGGTCCCACACGTTTCAACACTCGATAAGGCCCGATGAATCTGGGGCTCAACTTGCCCTTTCGTCCAAACCTTAAAACCTTCTTCCAAGGTGAGACTTTTAGAAAAACTTGATCACCCACTGAGAATTCTATCTCCTTACGCTTCAGATCTGCATACAATTTCTGCCTGTCAGAAGCTTCCTTCAATCGAGACCGAATCAACTTAACCTTTTCCTCCGTCTCTGAAACCAATTCTAGACCCAAAAATTGTCGCTCACCCAACTCTGTCCAGCAGGTAGGAGTACGAGACTTACGACCATATAACGCTTCATAGGGTGCCATCTGAATACTGGATTGATAGCTATTGTTGTATACAAATTCTGCCAACGGTAAGAAATCCTCCCAACTACCCTTGAAGTCGATAACACAACCTCTCAACATATCTTCCAGAATCTGAATTACCCTCTCTGACTGACCATCAGTCTGTGGATGAAACGTCGTGCTAAAATCCAGTCTTGTACCCAATGCTTTATGTAATGCCTTTCAAAACCGCGATGTAAACCTAGGGTCTCTGTCTGATATGAAAGATACAGGTACCCATGTAACCTCACAATCTCTGCTACATACAGCTTGGCTAACTTCTGTAGTGAGTAATCAACACGAACCGATATAAAGTGAGCGAACTTCGTCAACCGATCGACAATCACCCACATCGAATCCTTTCTAGTAGGCGTAAGAGGTAGCCCACTAACAAAATCCATCGCTATCCTCTCCCACTTCCAAAGTGGAATCTTCACTGGCTGTAGCAACCCTGAAGGCAAATGATGTTCCGCCTTCACCTGCTGAAACGCTGCCACTTACTCACAAACTCGGTAACTTCTTGCTTCGACACTGCCACCAAAATCTGCTCACGCAAATCTCGATACATCTTACTCCCACCGGGATGCATAGCGTATGGACTACTATGTGCCTCCTGCAGAATCCTCTGTCTCAACTCGAAATCCTTTTGCATACAAACCTTTCCACGAAAACTCAATACCCCATCACTGTTCAAACTAAAATCTTCTGTCTCACCACCTTCTACTTGCTGAAATCTAGAACTTAACGATTCATTTAACAACTTCTTCTCTTTAATCTGACTTACCTATGAAGGCTTCACTTGAAGTTCGGCTAATAAACTTCCATCATCATACAAACTGAAATGAGCAAACATTGCCCTCAAATCCGCTATTACCTTACGGTTCAACGCAGTCGCCACTACGTTAGCTTTACCCGGGTGATACTCGATCGAGCAATCGTAGTCTTTCAACAATTCAATCCACCTCTGCTGCCTTAAGTTCAACTTCTTATGGGTAAGGAGATATTTTAGGCTCTTATGATCTGTGTAGATAATAGACTTCTCCCCATATAGGTAATGTCTCCAAATCTTCAGAGCGAACACTACCGCAGCTAACTCCAGATCATGAGTGGTATAGTTCACTTCATGCAGTCTTAGTTGCCGAGACGCATACGCTACCACTTTCCCCTCTTGCATTAACACACATCCTAACCCTGTGTGCAACGCATCACAATAGACGACAAACTCCTTCCCAGCCTCAGGCTGAATCAACACTGGTGCCTCCGTCAGAATCTTCTTCAACTTCTCAAAGCTTTCCTGCTGCTTATCTGTCCATACAAACGGTACCCCTTTTCGTAACAACTTGGTTAAAGGTGCAGCGATCAACGAGAATCCCTCAACAAACCTTCTGTAATACCCAGCTAACCCAAGGAAACTTCGACTTTACACTCACAGGACTTCTGGTGGTTTCCAATCCAAAACAGCCTTCAATATTTCTGGGATCAACCCCTAATCCCTTCTACAGACACAACATGCCCTGAAAAAGTAACTTCCCTAACCAAAATTCACACTTGCTGAATTTGGCATACAGTTGCTTCTCTCTCAAAATCTGTAGAACAATCCAAAGATGCGAATCATGTTCCTCTTCCGTCCTTGAATATACCAAGATACCATCTATGAACACTACGACAAACCGGTCCAGATAGGGTTGAAATACCCGGTTCATCATATCCATAAATGCGGCTGGTGCATTCGTCAACCCAAACGGCATCACTAAGAACTCATAGTGACCATAACGAGTTCGAAAAGTAGTCTTATGAATATCCGCCTCCTTGACCTTAAGCTGATGGTACCCTGACCTCAAGTCTATCTTCGAGAAGACTGAAGCGCCTCGCAGCTGATCAAATAGGTCGTCAATTCTTGGCAACGGGTACTTGTTCTTAATCTTCAACTTGTTCAATTACCTGTAGTCAATGGACATCCGCATCGACCCATCCTTTTTCTTGACAAATAACACCGGTGCTCCCCACGGAGACACACTTGGTCGAATAAAACCACGATCCAACAATTCCTGAATCTGAGCTTTAAGTTCTACTAGCTCCTTCGGTGCCATCCTATATGGGGCAACGGACACCGGAGCTATTCCTGGAAGAAGATTAATGCCGAACTCCACCTCGCGATCCGGAGGTAACCCTGGAAGTTCTTCTGGAAAAACATCCGAAAACTCTTTCACCGTTCTAACATCTCTTACAGACAATTCCTTGGCCTCCAAAGCACTAATGAAAGCTAAGAAAGCCTCACACCCTTTTCGCACCATCATTTCACCTTTTTAATGCATACCACACATTGGATGTAATTCCTTCTCTCACCTATTACGAACACCTCCTTATCCTCGAGAGTCTTCAAAATCATGCACTTAGCAGCACAATCCAAGTTTGCTCGACACTTAACTAGCCAGTCCATGCCTAAAATCAAATCGAACTCGCCGAACGGCAATTCCATCAAGTCAGCCGGGAAAACAACCCCTTGTACTTCTAAAGGCACACTCCTAAATAGTTTGTTTACCGCTACAGATTGTCCTAAAGGGCTAATCACAGTCATTTCTCTAAAAGCAACCTCAGATTCTATATTCAAAGTTCCAGACACAGTACTAGCAACATATGAATGTGTAGACCCAATATCTATCAGTGCTGCAAAGGGCAAACCAATAATAAGGAATGTACCGGTTATGACGTCCGGTGCATCGCCATCCTCTCAGTGTCTATCTGCATAAACCAATCTAGGCTGTCTTGCATCTGTATTCCTAGCACCTCTACCCTGTGCTCCACGCCCTCGACCAAAACCATTTTCTCCTCTGGCCGGACCACGACCTCTCGGTGGTTGCTGCCCACCTCTTCCGTGATCGTACATATCCCTAACCCATCACGTGGTGCCTGCCTCGCTCTCTTATGGGATGATCCCTTACCAGATGATCTACAGATCCACACCTGTAACATCCTTTACTTCTTGCCCAACACTCTCCCGAATGATAATTCCCACATCTAGTACATGGTTGAGACCTACCAACAGTAACAGGCTTCATAAGTCGACCCGACCCATCAAACCTAGGCCTCTTTTGGAAACTCCCAGCAGATCCTGACGACCCAAAATTCCTTTTATTCCTACCCCTATCCTTATCCCGATTTTGCCTCTCAGACCGCTTCACCTCTTTAGCTATCTTAGCCTTCTCAACCAGAGTAGCAAACTCTCTTTCCCGCTGTGGAGCTATCAGTACTCGCAACTCGTCCCGCATACCATCCTCAAATCGGACACAACGCTCGTGATCTGCTGTAACGATACCCCGGGCATAATGGCGTAAACGTAGGAATTCTGCCTCATATTCAGCCACTGACTTATTCCCCTGGACCAAGTTTAAAAATGCCCTCCTCTGAGCGTCCACATAACTTGTCCCAACATACTTTCCTTGGAATGCTGACTTAAAGAAGTCCCAGGTAATACGGTCCGCTGATGTACCATCTCTTACCGTAAGCCACCATTGGTATGCCTCATCTCGAAGGAGGGACACTACTCCTTTCAACTTTTCCTCAGTAATACAATCAAGATCGTCCATGATTCGCTCAACGCTTCCGCCCGATGCTCGATTTACGTTAGGAGCCACACCGAAATGCCCCCTAAATATCTCAAATTATTAACTCGTAGTCGCTCGAAAAGCAGATTTTTGAGCTCATCGATTCCGTTCTTGCTCCAGCAACCCGCCCCAAAAAATGAAACATAGCTTGAGACACAGCATCATCTCCCCCAGTTTGGTCCTGAAATCCCGCTTTCGCAATTGGTGATGCTGGCACTTCACCTTCTGGCCCACACTCTGATTTCGAGGGTTCAGCCTCAACACCCCGGCCTCTACCACGGCCGCGCATACCACGTCCACGTCCTTTAGCGATCATGATTACGAATTTGACTTAATCTGATTACAATTTTATGAGTTAGCATTTCTTCCACTGTTTATTACCGGACAGTCTTATGGAAATAGCATTAGAAGTAGTTTTCGCAAAAAAACATATTTCTAAAGGTCTCAGTTTCTAAAGTTGAATTTCTTAGAACTATCTATCACAATAAAATTTTTTCATAAGAATTCAAACAATAATCAGAAAACTTACAGTGCGGATTGGTACCAGAGACTCGGGTGCCATACTTCATGAAAACATGTATTTTTCGAAACCATATTCCAAACCAACTTTTGAAAACATTTTTAAACCCCAAACCCACAGCCGAGTTTTGCAACCTAGGCTCTGATACCATAATTATAACACCCCAAACCCGGTCAATACGTTACGACCGAATCTGGTATGTTACAAGAAATGTAGTTTTGAAATTTTCAACAGAACATCGTAATTTGGAAAACTTTTCATTTAGTGATTCAATCTTAAAGATAATTTAAAATTTTGGTTGAAGGTTTTCTTACCAACTTCTATTTAAAAGTGAACTAAAAAGGTCGTAAACAGTTTTGCTTCACGAAGGTCGAAATTAGGGAATTCCATAAACGTGACATTTGAAAATGAAGTTGAGGTTTTAAGAAAATCTCCAGATTATTTAGCCTAAACCTTTCATCGCTTGTCATCTTTTGTTAATACTTTAAAAATATGATTGTTTATATTTTTATTTTAGGAAACTCCTTATTTGACGATTCATAAGATATGCAATAACCAATTTAAAGCAAAAACCCAAATTAAAGTTATGGAGGCCTTATTACATTGCAAAATCCCATAGATAAAAAAAAAAGTAAGTTTAAATAAGAACCGAAAGTTTACGAGAAAGTAATGCATGGCCACCTCAAGCCCACCTCGGCTCCAAATCGGCAACTAGGGGTTACCTTCAAAATTAAGCAGAGGGGTGAGTCATCGAGACTCAGTGTGTAATTCCCCTTATAACGTAGTCGGGCTTTAAGCCCACAGATGCACATTGGGCCTTAGCCCTCACAATATAGAATATTAAAAATGTATGCAATGTAGCCCAGCCTAACCTAGTTTTCCATTTTCTAGGTCACCTGATTCAGCCAAACACCCGTGGCATCAAGCCACTGTGGTCCCAGACCACTTGTGACAGAGTCATAGAATATATAAACGTGGGGCCAACCCACAGTGCTCCCAGACCACTGTGACAATCTCTGATAAGTATATGTGGGGCCAACCCACTGTGGTACCAAACCACTAAGATAAGTTACTGATAAATATATGTATACATGGTTCCAAACCACTGTGGTCCCAGACCACTATGACAGAAGTCACTAAATCACACTTCCCCCTGTCAATCATATCCCAAAGCCCATGCAACATATTATCATATTGAGATGAATGCAAACATACTTTCCATGTACAACAGACAATTAATTCATACATACATATCTTCGAAAGTAAAATCATAGTGGTACTTACCCGGTGTCTCCAACCTTACCCACAAGGGTGTCTCGACTATCTATACAGTCATTTCGGCTTTCAGCCAACACAGTTACTAACGCAAATAATAAAAAAAAGTGTGAGCGTTACACACCTGATTACGCGTAAAACTATACACTCTAGATCGTCGAAACTGTCACTAGAAGAAACAACCGCGATTTGTCTATCCCAAGCAGAAGTCGGCTCCCTACCACAACCCGGTGGATAATCTCGAACCACCGACACAGTACAACATTTAAACTTTAGAGCAGAGACTACGGGTCCACTCCCCTCCTTAGGTTGACTGGCACTCGCATCCATGAAGAGCCTTGATCAGTACTCAAAGAGAAGCATTTGGTTGGCTAACCAAAAGATTTGATTAAGGCAGAGTGAAATGGAAGAGAGTCTAATCGTATAAGACTATAGAAAACTCCTTACCTTAAGGAAAACGAGGAATTGCACCACCACAAATTCGGTTGTAGTATGCTCGGCTCATCTAACGACAATCTATCACGAATCATAAAAAAAGCAAGTTCATAATGTGATGAAGTAACCGGATACGAGAGATAAAAATCACATTTGGTTTAACGATTAAAAGATGAGTGTTCAGCTTCTTTAGGAGAAGTAACGGAAATGGACAGATTAATAAAAAGAAGAGAACATTACCTTGAATAGGGAGAGGCCGAATGGAACCCAAGGCAAATCGGCTCTGGCTTGAATAATAGAAGAAATCCAAAATTGATTATGATAGACACACAAGTAAGGAGTCGGTTTAGAAAGGGGTAACAAGAAAGATTCAGTTTTTAGTGATGGAAACAACTTGCAGGAGATGAACAAGAAGAATTTGGCCTAAGGAAATTAAATGAAAAGACAGTAAAAGGAGAGCAGGTTTCGGCTAGAAGAATAGAACAAAGAGGAGAAAAATGAAACAGAAAGGCAAGTGAGAAACCTCAGGTTCGGCTATGGAGAAAAAGAGTGTAGAAGAGGAAGTGATTAGAAATAAAAAGAGAGAGATGATCTCAGTGAGGTAAGGTTCGGTTATGGTGATAATCGAAAGAGAATGGTAAGAGGGTGATTCGGCAAGAAGTGGCTTCAAGAGAATTCGGCTTGCGAAGAATTGGAGAAAGGGATGATGAAAATGACCAAAAAGAAAACCCGAAAGCACTTAAGAAGGAAATGTAAAAAGAAGTAAAAGAACCAAGATGCACTTATGGAATTTTCGGCAGTTACAAAGAATAGGCAAACCCGAAATGGAATCAAAAGAGCTCTCTCTCACATTCGGCACACACTCACCTCCTATGACCGAAAATACCAAAATGGGAAAAGCCTAAGACTAATGAGAATTTTGGCACACACCTCTAGCAACTAAACTGAAATTCTCCCCTCCAAGATCCCCACATTCGGCCAACAACTCCACCACCCACCAAATCCCTTGATTTGCTCCACCAAATACTCCCCACCACTCTTTCAAATTGGTTTGACCAATTCAAACTCCTTCAAGCTCTCTTGTCCATCCATTTGAACTTGTTGACTCATTCAACCACCACCCTTAAAGAGTCCTAGCTGAAACCATCTCCTCTCCAACCTGGCGCCAAAAATAAAGCTTCATAATGAGGCTTATGGGATTCGAACTCCTCCCCTTCTGCTCTTACAAGTGACGCCACCTCAACTTGGACACAAGCTTCTTTGTGTCAACAAACACACGCAAATGACCTTAAGGCCTGCTCCTGATAGCTCTCCCCCCTTAGATGCCCAAAAAGAAAAAAATCACCAAGGCTCTGGCATCAACCCGGGCCTCTCCAGGACCCCCAAGCACACCTAAATAACAAGCAGCACAAGCCAAGCACACAGAAAAGCATAAAATGCAGAACCCCTAATTCTAGGATGTTACACAAATTGCATAAAATGCAAAAGTTGAATTCTAGTAGCTAGAAGGATTAAATAGCTATGGAATTCAAAATTTGCGGTCCTTATAAGGCAAATAGACCATTAAGAGAAGTTAGTAGATATTTATGATGATTCATCCATGGAAATTTAAGAAAAGAAAAGGACTAAATTGGAAAGTGGAAAATAAAAGATGATAATTAAATTAAATAACAAAATATCATCTTTTACATAATCTTTCCCCAAATTATTTTCATGGAAACCCTAGCTAAGAGAAAAGAGTTCAAACAAGCTAAATTGGCTTAATTGGGTAAGCATTCTTGTCCCGTTTTTAGTAATTTTTATATTTTCGAGATTGTAGTAACCTAATCTACCTATTTTGGGGATTAATTTGTAAAGTTATCAAAGTATTAAAAGTTTTCCATGGATGAGTATGCTAAAAAATTTAAATTTATGGTAGAAAATGAAAGGTTGTTGATAGATAAACAACTTTTATAAAGTGAATTTTGATGAAATTGTGATTTAAGGACTAAATTGTAAAGATGTAAAATTCATGGAAAATTTATGAATTTTATGGATTACATGGGCTGTAAATGTTATATGAAAAATTCAGTTAGACTTGGAATAAGGATTAAATTGCATGAATTTCATTTTCCGAGCCTAGGGACGAAATCGTCATTTGTTAAAAGTATAGGGGCAAAATGGTAATTTTGCCTAGGATGTGAATTGGATGAAATTGAATGTGAATTGTATTAAAATGAGTTAAATTTACTCATACAGATCTGGATAGACCTAGTTCGGAGTTGGATCGAGGAAAACAAAAAGTATCAGATTAGTAGCCTACAAACACGAACAATTATTTAGGTAAGTTCGTGTAACTAAATTGTGTATATTTATATGTTTGAATTGAATTTTGTATATATATGAATTGTGTAATTGCTATATACATGAAATGTATAAGCTAAGTACACAAATACAAATGCTTCACAGAGAACACACACAACCATACATACCTACAACAACTTTTCAAGGAGATATGCACATCTATATGAACATTGACGTAAAAGGAATCATTATAATATATTGTGTAAAAGTCGGGTCTAGAGACTCACCAGAGACCTACCTTTACCTCGACCTGGAGTTTTTGTTACGATTGTCCTACCCAATCCAGTAGCAGTAACTACTTACAAGATCATGGAATTTCTATTAGAATCCCCGTTTACAGATAGTTTACTAATGTTTCAACTACGTGGGACCCCCATGCAGGGCCTTTCACTCACAGCCTACTGTTCTTACACCTTTTAACATCCTTACTCAATAATAATCATAACATACAGGGATATAAGACTTACCAGAATTTGAAACATCCATTGATTAAATGAGGTCTTAGCTCCATCTTAACGAAGAAGAAAATAACATTTAGGTTAGCAAGAAGAACCAGAATGTAAAGTAGAAAGCAAAGTCATCTGGAATATGTTCTCCCTTACTAGATATAACCTCATTGTCCCCCTACTGTGGACTTTAACAAGTGGCGATTCTTACCTAACCCAAATTTCCTGATTTCCCACGAAAATCTTGGAGAAGGTAAATAGAATCGGGTGAATATCTTCGTTACTGGTAGACTAATCATGGGGAGGGTCAAATCAATTCAACTAACTCCCAACTAGTCTCGTCACGATAACTAACTTGAGCAGTTGTTAAGCAAACCGAGTGTACTATACTTTGACAGTGACTCACGTATGGTGTGGTCTTAAAGATAATTATGTCTCCTACAGCTTCCTCAGGCACTTGATATGCCTTCGTGCTTAACTAATACTCTAGGGCGTACTCTTCCTTAGGCATACTCTTTCTTGGGCGTAATATTTCTCTGCTTGAAAATACCATGTAATTAAATCCTTAAATACTGCTAACAACTTGATACTTTAATGCTAGTATGCGCCAATACTCTAACTCGTCATCAAGCTAACAAGGTGGTAGATTATGCTACCATAGTGTGCCAAATAGTTTACATACTTTACTCACCTTTTTGGAACCTTCATTTTTGGGGTGTGGCATATCTACTTAGTAATTTTTAAATATATAATTGTGATATATATGTATGAGATGATCCACTGTAACGCCCCAAAATCCAAGTATTTATTTTTGTATGTTTGTAACACAAATACTGGTCTGCTTCAGTGGTTAAGTGATTTGGGTGTGTTTGGGAGTGTCTGAGAAGTCTTGGGTTCAAGCTTGGGCTTGCGCAATAAGTTTTGTTTTTAAGGAATAAACCCTTGCCTATAGTTAGTAGGCTTTTAAATTATTATGGGTAAAGCAAGACAAAAAAATTCTGCTGGTCTAGGGGGTAAGTGGCGTGTTACCTATGCAAGTGGACTGAGGTTCGAATCTTGATGGGGACAGTGAAGTATTTATTTTGCTGCTGTGCCATGGGGGAGTTGTAGTTTGACTGAAACACTGGAGTGGTAGAGAAGAATTCAAATTGAGTGGTTGAGGGGAGGTGTGATCGGGTGGAGAGATTTGAGGAGGGATTTTAGGAGAAAATCAAGGGAGGTGAGAAGAGAGGGAGTGTTGTGCCGAAATTGGACTGTGGGCACTCAAGAATTTCAGCCAGAGTGGTATACTCCTTATTTGGTATACTCCTTATTTGGGGTTTTGCTTTGTAATTGTTTTTCCTCTGTTGCTTGAAGGCTGAATGTGGTAGGGGTTCTGTTTCACCTCGTTTGTTTTTTCTTTTTGACAACCATTTCTTTGGCCGAATTCTTCCTCTTTCAATTGCCTCTTCTTCGTTTCTTTTCCCAATTGACTCTGTGTTGGCCGAATATACCTTCTTCCCCTCCTTCGATTTCTCTTCTCTTTTCTCCCTTAAACCATTTTCTCTTACCATCTTTCTCTAGTTGGTACCAGGCAGATTACTTCATTCTTTTATCGCTATTGTGTCTTCGGTCTGACAAATTGGTAAGAGCACTCGACTCCTTCCTATTTTCTCTTAATACGTATCAAGTATTTCTTTCTTACACTGTCTAAAATCGAATACTCTTTTCCCTTATTGCCGATTCTCGGCTTCCTTCCCTTATGTGTGGTGTTTCTTTCGGTTTTAGAACTTCTCGAGGAGTGATGGAGTTTGCAAGTGTTTTTGAAGCGGTCAAAACCTTTCTCTCATCAATCGATTAAAGGTAACAATATTCTTAATCAGCGTGTTCAATATGAGTATTTTTTCTTGCATTCGTGGGCATATGCCGAACGCTCTTTCCCTTACTTTTGGGTTCTGTGGTGCTGTAAATTATCACATGTGGATTTAATCATGTGTATAAACAATTCTGCCTAATAAAATTTTCTTGTAACACAGATATTCATCAAGGAGTTTGTAATCAACCTTCGTCAGCGGTCTAAGAGGGCTAGACCAATTTTGTTAAATCACGGCAGGTTTAGTGCTCGTGGGTTATTCACACGTTTTCGCAAACAGGTGTGTAAACACTGCCCAAATCGTAAATAAGCAAAAGCCAAAAAAATATGACAATTGACGCTACACGAGGGTGCGCTCGCTCGTGTGGTAATTTGAATGCATAAAATGTGGGCGTTTTACTATTGAGGCTACCATGAGCGATTTCATGGTCTTAGATCATTTTGGGCCATGTTGGGCCGAAATGGGCCGTGTGGGCCCAGCGGGCTTGTGGGCCCCACACGGGTAAACTACACGACCGTGTGGAGAATATTTGGCCAAGCTGTGTAATTTACATGACCGAGACAAATTCTGGGCTATATGGGCCACACGGGCGTGTAGGCCCACATGGGCCCGTATTATGGGCCTTGGGCCCATTTTCACTATTTGACTGTTAAGGTTGCACCAGTCGCCCGAGACAACTGTGGACCTACTGATGGGTTGGTAAGTATACCTAGACCCCAAACTAATATAAAATGACTGTTGTGCCCCTATGATATACAATGACTGTTATGCCTTATGTTATGTATGACTGTATATGAGCATGCCATGATATATATGTTGCATACATGTGTCATATGTTGCATGGGGATGGGATTATTATGATTGGAGGAAGTGTCTTGTCTTGGCGCTCTGCTACAAATATCATTTAGTGCATAACCGGCAAGCTAATTTTTGGAGTTTAGGGATGGGTGGGTTTATTTTATCCCCACATGGTGTGTAGGGCTGGACGGAGTGGAGTGTAGAGGCTGGTTGGGTAGGATTTCTGATTGCATGACTGAACTATTACTGTCATTGAAATGGGCTAAGGCCCACACTGATACTGATACTGTAATGGGCTAAGGCCTCAACTGAATTGAACTGTTATTGATTTGGGCTTAGGCCCAGACTATGCTTGCCTACGGCATGATTGGCTAATTTCTTATATGGGATTACATACTGTGTTTTTGTAAAGTCACCCCTCTGTTTATCTGTACAGGAAATCCCCAGTCTTAGGCGGATCGGTGCTGTGAGGGATTCAGAGGTGATCAACATTCTTCTAAAAGCAACTTGAGTTTTCAAATGAACAGGATACCCTAAAATTTTTGTTAAGATCGTAAACGAGAATTAATATAGAACGAGTTTTCCAATGAAACTATGTTTCCAAAAAAAAAACACTTCAATGTGATACTACCAGATTCGGCCATAACGTCTAGGCCAGGTTTGGGGTGTTACATCCACAGTTGATCGATTAAAGATAAGAAGTGTGGTAATGAGAAAATACATGTGTTGTATTGTTCCATTAACTTCTTTAGGTTATTTGATTACCGTGACAAGTGTGGTATTGAGAAGGTGCATGTATAGGATTGACTCTCACTAGAAAGGACTTGGTTTTTAAGCGGTCAAATATGACAAACCTCAATTTCTTAGGACCCTACACGGTCCACGGTTCACATTCACTTCTTCGATTTTTCCCTTTCCTGGGACCCTACCTGGTGCATGTTTATTTTATGAATAGATGAATGTAAATATTGTAAAATTCCCATAGCATGTCATGCATATATGAGATAAGCATGCCATATGGTTTAGGAAAGAATGCCACATGTACTTGTGACTCATATATTAATAATTCATTATTGAAACAAAAATTAAAAAAAAAAACCTTGCAAGGTTTTTTTAAAAATTTTTGTTTCAATAATGAATTAGTGCAAGTTTTTAAAATATTGAGTGAGAGAAGGTCCCTAAACAATACTTACGACCTCTATCAATGGTCTCTTGTGATGAAATTGCAAGTGCACTACTTCGCGGTAGGATTGCTATGTGGATTTCAATGAGAAGATTTTCTAAACGGGAGAAGAATTCTCTTGTGATCAAATGATAATTGGACAAGCCCTTGTGGTAGGCATTATCATGTGATAGGTCAAGAAATTCTATCTTCAAAAGAGGACAACTAGTCAAAGCATGCTACTCGGTGAGATTTTCCCACGATGACTCATTTGTGGTGCATGATGCGATAGATGCTGAGTTGATTGTTATACACTCAAGATATTCTAGTTAAGTAACTTTCCAAGGAGCTCTACTTAAGTTAGAATGATGGCCAAACGTTGCACGATTATTAGTGCGGTGTGAATGTCTAAGGAATTAGGTTGATGTACTAATTGGCTGGAAATCCATGTTCTTACTAGTTGATCATGACCACCCCACGGTGGCTTGATTCAATGTGTGTTGGAATTATTGTTGCAATGACTTACAAATGTTTTTCAAGGTTTAATGTCAGATGCATGCATCATCTTAATGCATATCGTAAAGTTGCAAAAATTTTCAAACATTTTCTTATAAAAATATATTAATAGATGAATATTTTATTTTCAATTTTAAAATGACATATACTCTCTTATTGAATATACTCACTGAAAATAAAATGAACGAAAATAACTATAAGGAATGGAAAAGGAACTTGATAATTGTCTTGGAATCGGTGAAATCGAATTAGTGGTTTCGGGACCACAAATCCGAGCTGAAAATAAAATTTATTTTTATTTTATTACATGGTCCGTATTATGTTAGAAAAGTCATGTGAAAATTTTGATATGAAAATTTTACCGATCAGGTGTTTAATTAGGGAAAGGACGAAATCGCATAAAATGCAAAAGTTGAATTCTAGTAGCTATAAGGATTAAATAGCTATGGAATTCAAACTTTAGGTCCTTATATGGTAATTAGACCATTAATAAAAAGTTAGTAGATATTTTTGGACGATTCATTCATGGAAAATGAGAAAAAGGCTAAGGACTAAATTGGAAATCAATTTTTTTAAAAGATGATAAATTATTAAAAAGAAAAAAAATCATTTTTATCATCTTCTTCCCAAAATATTCCATGGAAACCCTAGGAAAGAGAAAGTAAGCTTTCTTGGCCAAATTGGGTAAGTATTCAAGCCCCGTTTTTAGTAATTTTTATATTTTTGAAACCGGTATAGTCTAATCTATCTATTTGGGGGATTAATTTGAAAAGTTATCAAAGTATGGAAAATGGGTCATGGATGTATATGCTGAAAATTAGAAATTTATGGTAGAAAATGAAAGGTTGTTGATAGATAAACAACTTTTACAAAGCAATTTTTGATGAAAACATGATTTATGGACTAAAATGCAAAGTTGTGAAATTTGATGAAAAATTCTAAATTTTCATGAATACATGTGCTGTAAATTTTGAGATGGAATTTTGGTTAGGCTTGGAATAGGGAGTAAATTGCACAAATTTCATTTTCTGAGCCTAGGGACAAAATACGAATTTATGGAAAAGTTAGGGCAAAATAGTATTTTTTGCCTAGAATTAAAATTGAGTTCACTTGAATGTGAAATATGATAAATTGATGTAAAATTTACTCGTATAGATCCGGATAGAACAAATTCGGAGCTAGAATGAGGAAAAGAGGAAATGTTGGATTAGTAGATTTTACCTACACGAACATTGTCGAGGTAAGTTCTTGTAACTAAATTGTGTTTATTTACATACTTGCATTGATTGTGTTTATGTAAACTGTATAAATTTCATAAATATGTGAAATGATTACATATCCAATCAAGCCCGATAAATTAAAATGTTTAAATTAAATGATAATGCCCGATAGATGATAAAGGATAAACGATGAGAATGTTAATTATATGCTTGAAATGAATGTGGAATGCGTTTATTTGAATTATATGAATGTTGTGGATGTATGAAATAATCACATGCCCGATAATGCTTGAGAAAAATGTTTAAATCCCGGTTGAAAAAAATGGAAAAATCGATGCATATGTGATTTCCCGAAATGAATGAAGCCCTGCATTTGTTGCTGAAAGGATTTAGCCTGGTCAAGTAATCCTATTAACCTCATCTCTAAAAGGATTTAGCCCGGACGAGTAATCCTGTTATAAGTCCTTTCGAGCATATGTTATGGATTGGATTTAGCCCTGATATATGTGGCTCGAGAGTGTACTCTATGATATAGTACATTATGGTTACCATTGGACATGAATTGACGGATTCTGATTTGCACACCTCGAGTGTACTACCTGTGTATCCATCGATATTTTGAATTAATTCAATGGGTAAAAGTTCTTGACATGCGTAGATACAAATAAGAAATGAGTTATTACACATATCGGCTTAAAGTACAAGAAAATGATGATACATGACAAATGATATATGAAAACATGAGATGATGATATTTGTACATAGACTTTATTTGATGAATATATGTTCATTATTGATTATAGACTTGTACACCTTGAGTGTACTAATCGTGACCTTGATATTTCGAGTAATATGAGTAAAGTCCTGATATGAAATGATCTGAACTCGAAATGAGCTATTATGAGATTATACTTGTAATAATGAGATGAATCATGCATGTTGAATGAATACATGTTTTGGGAAGCATATGTGGTTGGAAAGTTGATTGTTGTTGAGCCCATATATGTTTTGATGTTATTATGGAATATATGACTAACAAGGGCAATGAGGATGTGTGTAGGGCTTGAGGTCAAATTGATTGAATATGCCTTACATAGTTACCTCAAAATAGAATGAATGGTAAGTTAAGTAGCATGTTATACGAACTTACTAAGCATGTAATGCTTACTTAGTTTTATTTCCCTATTTTAGAGTAAATCGAAATCTCGTTGGATTGGAAGCTAGGCGGAGATCACTCACACTATCCATCGGCCCATGTCGGTACAATATGGTAAAGTAATTATGGTTACAATGGCATGTATAGGATATATTGGCCATATTGGCATGTAAATGTAAATGATGCTTGTAATCTAGCCATTGGAATGGCTAGTAATGGTTTGTTTTAATATACTTGTAATGTCAAACTATGGTATCTATATATATGTTAAGTAGTTGATCAAACTATGTCTAACTTGAGGTCTTGACTAAGGTAAGATTATAGACATGTATGCATGAAATGATATGCCATAATGAATGATGGAATTTACTTGATTTGAATGCTTGAAATGGTTGGTTTTTTGATGTGTGATTCAAGTGCAGGTCATGGGTGCAATTTTGGGTGAGAAATGAAGCTAGGAATGGCTTTATTTTGTCCACACGAGTAGACACACGGGCGTCTGTCTAGACCGTGTGTAACACACGATCTACCCCATGGGCGTGTGGCCTGGCCGTGTGTCCCCTGCACCTTAAATTCGAGAAACCAAAATGCTCAGAACTGAGCACATAGGTAGAGACACGGGAGTGTGTCTCAGCCGTGTGGGAGACACGGTCTTCAACATGGGCATGTGTCTTGGTCGTGTGAAACCTGTACCTAATTTCGAAAGAATTTAATTAACCACACAGCCTAGCAGTCGGGCGTGTGGCATGGCCGTGTGCACAGGTCAAAGAGTTACATAGAGTCAAATACGGCCTGTAGCACGGGCATGTCCCTTGGACCACACGGGCATGTGAGCCCTTCACCTTGGAAATTTTTTGAAATGTTGCGAAAAATTCTTAGAGTTCTCGATTAGGTCCCGACTTGATTCTAATGCTCGTATTGGGCCTCGAGGGTCCATCTAAGGGACGTTACGAATAATCTCAGTTAATGAGTAGTGATTGACATGATTTATCTGAAAATGTTCTAAAAAGTTCTGGTATGCTCCGAAACCCTATTTTGACGACGGATATGGGTTAGGGGTGTTACATTTAGTGGTATCAGAGCTACAGTTTAGTCAGTTATCGGACTGAACGTGGCATATGTGGAGTCCAGAAATACATGCCATTATATAACCTGTGATAATATGATATCTCTCGACTCTGATGAAATTTTTTTTACAAATAGAAGAGATGCTTTCCAACCGAGCTAATTCCGATATTGCTGAAAGTGATACTCACGTGCATGAGTAAAAATGTTACTTATGATGAAATGAGACTTGTAAAGGTATGATATAAATTTTTTATATTGAACATGTTAATGGTACACGTTAAGTGATATGTGTGTATTTATGAAAGTTAATTTTTGAGGCTTACGATCTCCACTCCCTTACCAGTATAGTGTTATACAATGAAATTCACAAGATTTATATGGATTAAGCTCATGAATGTGGAACTAAAGAGTTCAAAGTTTGAATGACTAATGATGTAGTCAGAATGAGAATGGGTTAGTAAGTAAAGACGATATTAAAAGAGATATCAGATTTTTCTAAAGATTATTCTGAATATGTGATGTCACTGTTAAGGATGAAGTTACTCATGAGTAATTGACTTATCCAGATATGATAATTACAGAACGGATTAGCCAAAAATACTTCTGAATTGACTCTTTCAGTGAACTAAATAATATAAGATTATTGATGACTTTATTGGTCAGTGGGATAGTGATAAAACTGCAAAGATATTCGAATACAGCTGTTATAAGTGAGTATATTACAGCAACATCTCCTGGGTACTCTATAAGTTCTGTTATTCTTAGAGGCATATGAAATTGTTCATGTTCAGATGCAATATTTGTCGTATTGAAAGGCTAGTAAATCATGATAGATGGAATTACTATAAGTCTGGTTAATTCATGAGTGGTATTGCTCTATCATACTTGGGCTTTCTAATTCATCATAATTGATATAAGATTTGATGATAAGGTTCATTTGATGTTATTTTCTACTTCTACTGATTGAAGCCTTGAATTGCGAATGTGCAAGTTATATTGTCTTTGTTACAGTTGTTTCTACTGAGTATGCCTAATACCACCTTTTTGAATTTTCTCTAAGATATCCTCAATCTCTTTATTATTCAAACATGGTTTATCTGTGAAAGATATTCATTGGTTGGAGGTAAATTACATTTATTACCGTTATAAATATTGACTCGATCATGAAATTTGGTGACAGAGATTACAAATTATAGAAACTGAATTACTGCATTGGTTATTATAGGGGCCACTTTCGGTTCTCCCTCTTATAAATTGAGGTACACTATTGATATTGAAGTATTGCTTTATCTGTACGGCTGAAATGTCGGTCATATTAATGCACTATGGTTTTAAATCTATCTGATGGTTGTGGCTTTGGAAAAACTCAAAGCTTCAATGTTAATAATTGAAATAGTTACATTGATGACCCAGTTATTATAGAAAAGAGGTAAGATTTGAATGGACCGATAAATATCGGTAAAGTTTTGACCAGTTGGAAGCTCTGTTGATCAAAGTATTAATACTGATTTAGCCTGAATCGGATAAGGAATTCGTTATTACAGTACTGTACTATTGAACGGAATTATACTGTGTTTTGATGCAGTAAGACAAAGTAATAGCCTGTACTTTTAGACAGTTAAAAACCACATGGAAAGAATTACCCGATACATGATCTAGAATTGACAGCTATTGTTTTTGTATTGAAATTTGACATCATTAATTGATTGGTGAAAAAAAAATGTCATATATCCACCGATCATAAAAAAAAATTAAAAAATTGAAGTATCTGATGTTGCTAAAAGAGTTGATTTTGAGATAGCGTATATGGTTTGAAATGTTGAAATATTATGATTTGATAATTGAATATCACTCGGAAAGAGCGAATGTGGTTACAAATATTCTAAGTAGAAAATTTCTGTATACTTTGCAAGCCATGGATACCGATTATGATTGTCTGATAATAGCTCAATTTTAACTGAGTATAGAGCTAAACCAATGTTTCTACAACAGATTAGTGGAACCCAGAAAAGTGATAATAAATTAAACAGAGTTTGTGTACTGAAGAATTTAGAGTTTATACAGAAAATTTTACAAGAATGATCACAATGGTACTATGTTTATCTGGGGAATGATGAAATGCATAATGATTTGAAAAGGATGTATTAGTAGCTTGGAATGAAATGTGGTAATTCTAAAATTGTATTTAAATGTTGGATGTATCAGTAGATAAAGATGATACTTTCAGGATGGTTATAGCTAACGAATATACCGAAATGGAAATAAGACAGAGTTACTATGAACTTTCTATCGGAATTATCCCTGTCTATGAAAAAGAAAGATACGATTTGAGTAATTGTCGACTGTTCGACGGAGCATGCACATTTTGTCCTAGTATGAATGGATTTCTCACTTGATAGATTGCTTGAATTACCTATTTTTGAGATTGTCAGATTATATGATATACTAGTTTCTGTTATTTCTGATAGAGATCTACGGTTTATATTCTGATTCTGAAACAAGTTACAAGAAACTCTGGGTATACGGTTACATTTTAGTACCGTATCTCATTTTCAGACGGATGATCAATCTGAACATATGATTCATAATTTAGAAGATATGCTTCGATGTTTTGTACTTGAATTTGAAGGTAACTAGGAAAAGTATTTGCCTTTGGTTGAATTTGCTTAATATAACAGTTAACAGTCAAGTATAAAATTGTACCGTACAAGGTTTTATATGGTCACGAGAACTCCGGTGTTTTAGACTGAGTTCAATAAGAAAAGATACATGTAGTTAGTTCAATTCTTTGAAACTGAAGAAAAATGAAAGTGATCTGAGACAGTTTGAAAGCAGTACTTGATCGTCAGAAATCCGATGTGAATCTAAAAACAGAAAGAAATAGAATTTCAGATTGGCGACAAAATATTTTTGAAAGTTTTGCCATGGAAGAAAGTTTCTCGGTTTGGCCGTAAAGGCAAATTAAGTCTGTGGTTTATCGGGTCATATAAGATTATTGAAAAGAATTGGACCTGTTGCGTATTGATTGATACTAATGCCAGAGTTCTACAGAGTTCACAATGTTTTATGAGTATATGTGTTATGACAGTATTGATCAGACCCATCATCTGTTATTACTTTGATAAATGTTAAATTCAGCCTGACACGATTTACAGTAAGAGATTGATTGAAATTTTGATACTTGGAGAGAAAAGCTGAGAAATAAAAAGGTAGCTTTAGTAAAAGTTTCTAACAGTGACATGATATAGAGGGAGCTACCTAGGAACTGGAGGAAACAATGAGAGAGAGTAATGTATGAATCTCTTTACTGGTAAATTTTTTTAGGACGAAAATTTCTTAAGGAGGGAGAGTTGTAACAACCCAAATTTCGGTGAAATCAGAACAGTGGTTTCGGGACCACAAATCCGAGCCGAAAATAAAATTTATTTTTATTTTATTACATGGCCCGTATTATGTTAGAAAAGTCATGTGAAAATTTTGATACGAAAATTTTACCGATTAGGTGTTTAATTAGGGAAATGACTAAATCGCATAAAATGCAAAAGTTAAATTCTAGTAGCTAAAATGATTAAATAGCAATGGAATTCAAAACTTGAGGTCCTTATAAGATAATTAGACCATTAGTAAAAAGTTAGTAGATATTTTTGGATGATTCATCCATGGAAAATGAGAAAAAGGCTGAGGACTAAATTGGAAACCAAAATTTTTAAAAGATGATAAATTATTAAAAAGAAATAAAAATCATTTTTATCATCTTCTTCCCCAAAATATTCCATGGAACCCCTAGGAAAGAGAAAGCAAGCTTTCTTGGCCAAATTGGGTAAGTATTCAAGCCCCGTTTTTAGTAATTTTTATATTTTTAAAACCGAGATAGTCTAATCTATCTATTTGGGGGATTAATTTGAAAATTTATCAAAGTATGGAAAATGGGTCATGAATGTATTTGCTGAAAATTAGAAATTTATGGTAGAAAATGAAAGGTTGTTGATAGATTAACAACTTTTACAAAGCAATTTTTGATGAAAACATGATTTAGGGACTAAAATGCAAAGTTGTGAAATTTGATGAAAAATTCTGAATTTTTATGAATACATGTGCTGTAAATTTTGAGATGGAATTTTGGTTAGGCTTGGAATAGGGAGTAAATTGCACAAATTTTATTTTCCGAGCCTAGGGACGAAATGAGAATTTATGGAAAAGTTAGGGCAAAATAGTATTTTTTGCCTAGAATGAAAATTGAGTCCACTTGAATGTGAAATATGATAAATTGATGTAAAATTTACTCGTATAGATCCGGATAGAACAAATTCGGAGCTAGAACGAGGAAAAGAGGAAATGTTGGATTAGTAGATTTTACGTACACGAAATTGTCGAGGTAAGTTCGTGTAACTAAATTGTGTTTATTTACATGCTTGCATTGATTGTGTTTATGTAAACTGTATAAATGTCATAAATATGTGAAATGATTACATATCCAATCAAGCCTGATAAATGAAAATGTTTAATTTAAATGATAATGTCTGATAGATGATAAAGGATAAACGATGAGAAAGTTAATTATCTGCTTGAAATGAATGTGGAATGCGTTTATTTGAATTATATGAATGTTGTGGATGTATGAAATAATCACATGCCCGATAATGCTTGAGAAAAATGTTTAAATCCCGGTTGAAAAAAATGGAAAAATTGATGGATATGTGATTTCCCGAAATGAATGAGGCCCTGCATTTGTTGCTGGAGGGATTTAGCCCGGTCAAGTAATCCTATTAACCTCATCTCTAAAAGGATTTAGCCCGGACGGGTAATCCTAATATAAGACCTCTCGAGCATATGTTATGGATTGGATTTAGCCCGGACGGGTAATCCAGATCAAGCTCTTTAGAGCATATGTCATAAAAAGGATTTAGCCTGGACTAGTAATCCTGATGTTTTTATATATGTGGCTCGAAAGTTTACTCTCTGAAATAGTACCTTATGGGTACCATTGGACATGAATTGACGGATTTTGATTTGTACAACTCGAGTGTACTACCTGTGTATCCATCGATATTTCGAATAAATTCCACGGGTAAAAGTTCTTGACATACGAAGATACAAATAAGAAATGAGTTATTACATATTTCGGTCTGAAGTACAAGAAATGATGATACATGACAAATGATATATGAAAACATGAGATGATGATATTTGTACATGGACTTTATTTGATGAATATATGTTCATTCTTGATTATAGACTTGTACACCATGAGTGTAGTAATCGTGATCTTGATATTCTGAGTAATATGAGTAAAGTTCTGATATGAAATGATCTGAACTCGAAATGAGCTATTATGATATTATACTTGTAATAATGAGATGAATCATGCATGTTGAATGAATACATGTTGCGGAAAGCATATGTGCTTGGAAAGTTGATTGTTGTTGAGCCCATATATGTTTTGATGTTATTATGGAATATATGACTAACAAGGGCAATGAGGATGTGTGTAGGGCTTGAGGTCAAATTGATTGAATATGCCTTACATAGTTACCTCAAAATAGAATGAATGGTAAGTTAAGTACCATGTTATACGAACTTACTAAGCATGTAATGCTTACTTAGTTTTGTTTCCCTGTTTTAGAGTAAATCAGAAGCTCGTTGGATTGGAAGCTTGGCAGAGATCACTCACATTATCCATCGGCCCATGTCGGTACAATATGGTAAAGTAATTATGGTTACAATGGCATGTATAGGATATATTGGTCATATTGGCATGTAAATGTAAATGATGCCTGTAATCTAGCCATTGGAATGGCTAGTAATGGTTTGTTTTAATATACTTGTAATGTCAAACTATGGTAGCTACATATATGTTATGTAGTTGATCAAACTATGTCTAACTTGAGGTCTTCACTAAGGTAAGATTATAGACATGTATGCTTGAAATGATATGCCATGATGAATGATGGAATTTACTTGATTTGAATGCTTGAAATGGTTGGTTTCTGGATGTGTGATTCAAGTACAGGTCATGGGTGCAATTTTGAGTGAGAAATGAAGCTAGGAATGGCTTTATTTTGTCCACACGGGTAGACAAACGGGCGTGTGTCTAGACCTTTTGTGACACATGGCCTACCCAATGGGCGTGTGGCTTGGTCGTGTGTCCTCTGCACCTTAAATTCGAGAAAACAAGATGCTCAAAATTGAGCACACGGGTAGAGACACGGGCGTGTGTCTCAGCCGTGTGGGAGACACGGTCTTGAACACAAGCGTGTGTCTTGGCCATGTGAAACCTGCACCTAATTTTGAAAGAATTTAATTAACCACACGGCCTACCACACGGCCATGTGGCATGGCCGTGTGCACAAGTTAGAGAGTTACACGGAGTCAAACACGGCCTGTAGCACGGGCGTGTCCTAGGGTCACACGGGCGTGTCCCTTGGACCACACGGGCATGTGAGCCCTGCACCTTGGAAAATTTTTGAAATGTCACGAAAAATTCTTAGAGTTCTCGATTAAGTCCCGACTTGATTCTAATGCTCTTATTGGGCCTCGAGGGTCCATCTAAGGGACGTTACGAATAATCTCGATTAATGAGTAGTGATTGACATGATTTATCTAAAAATGTTCTGAAAAGTTTCGTTATGCTTCGAAACCCTGTTCCGACAACGGATACGAGTTAGGGGTGTTGCACAGGGACTATGCGTTACCAAGTCTAGAGATGGTTCAAGGAAGTATAACAAGGCTAACCATCACAGCTAATAATTTTGAGATAAAAAACCAACAATGATCCAGAACAATTTGTAGTTTAGAGGCACAATGATAGAAGACCCAAACCAACATTTAATAAAGTTCCTTCATCTTTGTGATACTTTTAAATACAAAGGGGTCACGGATGATGCTATTCATCTCTGGCTGTTCCCCTTCTCCTTAATAGATAACGCTTTCTCTTGGTTAGATTCGTAGTAACCATGATCTATTATGACATGGGACGAATTCATACGAAAATTGTTACAAAAGTTTTTCCCTATCAGTAAAATGGTCCAACTGAGGAGAGAGATTGGAACGTTTAAGCACTGGGAAGGAGAATGTTTTTTTATGAAACTTGGGAACATTTTAAAATGCTAATTCAAAGATCTCCACGCATGACCAAGACTAGATGGAGCATTAGGAGGAGCCTTAATGAACAGGACATACGATGATGCGGGTGAACTAATAGAGAGTATGGAATTGAATTCCTCTAGTGGCCAATAGAATGTTACACATATGCCCAGAATCCATCCATAGTTAAAGTTGTTCAAGAGGATGATAGATACCAACAGATAGTGGATAGGTTAAACCGTATAGAATCTTCGACCAGTACATCATTTATATATGGAGGAGACACACCTCTCTTCCATTATATTAATAATCCTACCAAGGATGTGAATTACATCAGGAATAGGGGTGCAAACCTGAGATAGGGTGGAAACCAGGGAGGAGGTAATAATCCGAACCAAGTTTAAAATGCTAATTATCAACCTCTTTATTTACAAAAACCTCAAGAAAGGGCCAACCCAAATAACCATACTGAAGGAGCCAAATAGAATGCTGAATATCTTTGAGAAGACTCCCAAGAAGTTGACAAAGAATTAGAACCAGAGGAGATAGCCAAGCCGGCAGCTGAACCGGGAGATGGACAAGTTAAAGAACCCACACTTGCAAAAGTATCATTCCCTTCACGGTTGGAAGAAAAACAAAGGTTGGATGAAGATGAATTTTTATGTTTCCTGAATTTATTTAAAACATTAAATGTTAATTTTACTCTTATTGATTTAATAGAAAAATTCCATAAGTACACCAAATTCCTCAAAAAAATTATGTCTAGGCATGGGAAAATTAAAATAGGAGAGCAAATTAACATAAGCGCGCCATGTAGTGCAATCATATATAGACAGGCTCCCCAAAAACTAATAGACCCGGGAAGTTTTACAATCCCCATAAAGATAGGTAATATTCATTTTAGTAAAGCTTTATGTGATTTAGGAGCTAGAATAAATCTAATGCCTCTATCTATATATAAAAAACCTCGGGCTAGGATACCTCAAGAACCATCAAATAACACTTCAATTGGTTGATAGAGCTTCAGTACATTCGAAAGGAGTATGGGAAGATGTGTTAGTCAAAGTGCTTTGCTTCATTATCCCAATAGATTTTGTAATATTCAATTTCGAGGAAGACCATGAGATACCAATCTTGTTAGGCAGACCATTCATAGCAACGTCAAAATCCACCATTGATTTGGAAAAGAATGAATTAACCATAAAGATCAATTGTGAAATTGAAAATTTTAAATGTGGACACCAACAAGATGAGGTAGACAAAAAGAGATTAGGGAGACAATGTTATGAAATATCTGTGAAAATCTCTAATAGTCCTGAGCTAGGGGAAGTATTTTCTATGAATAGTGCAGGCCAAAAAAGTAAATTCAAAGAGCGGGACCAACACGACAAGGTGGAATGGGATGAGGGATTCTGGACAAACACTGACAGAGATAAGACAAAGAAAGTATTATCAGGAGCACTGATCAAGCTGACAGATGAATCTAGCAGCAAAACTTGACAATTTTAATTAAACTGTAATTTTATGTACATTTTTGTATTTTAACTAAATACTTAGCTTACACTTTAATTTTTAATAACATTGTGTTTTATAGGAACCCAGAAGACTTTGGGAGCAGAAATTTGGCTCAAAACAAAGTCAGTGTCGCAACATGGAATTTTTGTGTTACAACACCGCATCCAGTAGCAAAGATTCAAGAAAATCATCTTGATCTCGTGACATAGCACAGAAGACAGTCTACCCAGGTTTCCAAACTTTCAGAGTGTGTCGCGACATCGAACCGCAATGTCGCGACAACTACAAACTGCCAGGCAGGGGCGAAGCCAGGGGGCTGGCGTGGGCCCCAGTCCCCCTAAAATGTAAAATTGCTATTTAGGCCCTTAATTTTTTTATAAATTTTAAATTAGTAAAGGTAAAATTACACTTTGGCCTCCACTAAAATTATAAAAATCCGATTTAATCCTTTACAAATTATAAAGATATAAACTATAAAAATTTAAAATTTCATCCAGCCCCCCTAAAAAATTGTTTTGGCTTCGCCCCTGCTGCCAGGGATGTCGCAACATGGAATCATTGTGTCGTGACATTGCTGCAATTTTTTACAGGGTTAACCAAACCCGATTGCGCAACCCGGTGGCATAAACCATGTTTTAACCCAATTTTTAGATTTAAAACACCATTTTAAAAACCTAAAAACTATTTTAACCTAAGACTAAACCTCTCTTAACAGTTAAACTCTCCCAAATCCTACAAATTTTCTTAAAACTTCTTAAACCCTGAACTCTTTTTTTTCACTTTTCATAATTGTTTTGTTGCAAATTCTTACTTCTTTTAAACTTTTTTGGTGCATAAGCAAGTGGAAAATAATCAAGGGAATGACAACAATCGAACTTTTTAAGGAATCCTCAAGAAATTATCCAAGGTTAAAGGTTCTAAACTCATCTTTTTACTGTTCCATTGAAAATCTTGTTGTTAAGTATTAGACTAAAAACACCATTGAAAAGGCCTCCAAGGAAGGTTAGGAGACTAATGAATTGGAACTATCAACGGTTCCAAATCCCTCCAATTTCTCGAATCAAAATGTTGAGAAATATTTTCTAGAACTTCAGGGGAAAACTGTAACACCCCTAACTCCTATCTGTCACCGGAATAGGGTCACCGAGCATTACCAGAGTTTATAGATCAATTACAAAAAAATTATGTCATTTACTATTCATATTCGAAATCAATCATATCGTCCCTTAATTTGGTTCTCAAGGCTTACACGTTAGAATCAAATCAGGACTAAACCGAAAACTCAGAAAATTTTTTGCAAAATTTCAAAATTTTTCTTAGGTGCAGGGGACACACGCCCGTGTGGTCAAGCCGTGTGGCTCACACGACCAAGTGACACGCCCGTGTCTTAGGCCGTGTGGGCATTCGATATGAGGCACACAGTCGTGTCCTAGCCCGTGTTTAAATTAGGGTAGCTACTGACTTGGGTCACACGGCTAGTCACACGCTCGTGTGCTAGGCCGTGTGGACAATTTAATTTTCAAAAATAGGTGCAGAATTCACACGGCCAAGACACACGCCCGTGTGTTGGGCCGTGTGTTTCACACGGTTGAGACACACGCCCGTGTCTCTGCCCGTGTGACCAATTCTGAGCATTCTGTTTCTCAATTCTTAAGATGTAGGGGACACACGGCCAAACCACACGCCCATGCGTATGGCCGTGTGTCACACACGGTTAAGACACACACCCGTGTGTCTACCCGTGTGGACAAAATAAGGCCATTTCCAAGCCTTATTTCTCACCCAAATTTTGCCTTGTACCTACATTAATACTTGTATACACATACCAACCAATTCAAGACATTAAAATCAAGCCAACATTAAAATTATGCATGATATATCATCACATGTATTTAAATTCACCTTTTGTAAAACACATATGTTTACCATGATTCAATCTAACCATATCAAGCACACATATATTAACCATATTTTAACCTCGTATATATATGTTCACTAAACATATCATCACTAGCCATTCCAATGGCTATATTACAATCAACCATTTAAATGCCAACACTGACCAAGTTAGCCTATACATGCCATTATACCAAAATAAGTTTTCTATTTATACCAAAATGAGCTGAAGGATAGTGTGATGGTGCTCTGACCGATTCCAACCTTTACGAGCTTCCGAGCACTATAAAATAGAGAAAAGAAAATTGAGTAAGCATTTCAAATGCTTAGTAAGTTCGTATAACAGGAAATTAACTTACCAATCATATTCATTTAATGTAAGCATACAAACATGCATCCAAAACTATGTGGCCAATTGCCTAGACACATGCTCTCATCAAACAAGTTAGTCATGAAATTTATATGATTATCAAGAAAATAGAGATGAGCTCATCATACATCCATTTCCAGGTATTTCAGGGATATTTAAGATATAATTCATTTAATTCTCATATTTTCTCATATCAAGAGTTTTGTCTGTTGAATCATTGAAATATCGTTGGATACCCAGGTAGTACACATAAGATGTACTTATCATTGATCCATCAATTCTTATACGGGGGTACTCTTTAGAGCACATAATAGGGAAGCACACTCTCGAGCCTTATCATAGGAAGCTCACGCAGAGCCATTTCGGGGAACTCACAAAGAGCCTATCGTGAAGCTTATCCGGGCTATATAATGGAAAGCTCATAAGAGCCAAAATCAGGAAGCTCACGAAGAGCCTATCAGGAAGCTCACAAAGAGCCATGTAACGGGAAGCTTCGAATAGCCATATATCAAGAAGTTCAAGCGAGCACTATCAGAAAGCTCACAAATAGCCAATTTAACAGGAAGCCCATGAAGAGCCTATAATCGGGATGCTCATAAGAGGTAAGGTGTGTCCACAAAAAATGTAGGATCACAACCTATCAAGAAGCTTCAAAGAGCTGCAACAGAAATCTCCAAAGAACCATATACGGGAAGCTCGAGAGGGCTAATACAGGAAATCCTTGGAGCTATGGTGTGTCTGCAACATATGCAAGACCACAACCAATACGGGAAACTTGTATCCATCGATTTTCATTTGTTCAAACAGAATTTAACACTTATCGGGTATTATCAAATTTTTAATCAATTTCATATACATGAAAATTACAAAATTTACATATACAACATTTAATTCAAATATATAAATGTACACAATTTAGTTACATGAACTTACATCGATAAACATTCGTATACAAGGATCTACTAATCCAATACTTTTTGTTTTCCTCGATCCAACTCAGTATTAGGTCTTTTCGGATCTATATAAATGAATTTAACGTCAATTTAATCCATTTCATACTCAATTTAATTCAATTCACATCCTAGGCAAAATTTCCATTTTGCCCCTATACTTTTCATAAATGACGATTTCGTCCCTAGGCTCGGAAAATGAAATTCATGCAATTTAATCCTTATTCCAAGCCTAACTGATTTTTAGATATAACATTTACAGCACATATATTTCATAAAAATCAGAAATTTTCCATGAATTGTACATCTTTATAATTTAGTCCCTAAATCACAATTTCATGAAAATTCACTTTACAAAAGTTGTTTATCTATCAACAACCTTTCATTTTCTACCATAAATTTCAAATTTTCAGTATATTCAACCATGGAAAAATTTCAATACTTTAATATCTTTACAAATTGATCCCTAAAATAGATAGATTAAGTTATTACGATCTCGGAAATATGAAAATTACTAAAAACGGGACATGATTACTTACCTAATTAAGCTTGCTTGATTTTCTTTCTCTTTTCTAGGGTTTCCATTGAAAGTTTGGGTAAGATGATGAAATAAGTTGATATTAGGCTATTATCATCTTTATTTATTCAAAATTCCAATTTAGTCCTTTTCTTTTTCTAATTTTCCATGGATGAATCATCAAAAATATCTACTAACTTTTCTTAATGGTCTAATTACCATATAAGGGCATCAAGTTTTGAATTCCATAGCTATTTGATACTTATAGCTACTAGAACTCAACTTTTTCATTTTATGCAATTTGGTCCTTTTTATAATTAAACATGTAATCGGTAAAACTTTCTTATGGAAATTTTCATACGTCTTTCCTATCATAATGCAGACCATGCAATATTTTAAAATAATTTTTTTCTGACTCAGATTTGTGGTCCCGAAACCACTGTTCTGATTGCATTGAAAACGGGCTGTTACAACTCTCCCCTTTAAAGAATTTTCATCCTCGAAAATCTTACCAGTAAAGAGGTTCGGATATTGCTTTCTCATGGTATCATCCGGTTCGCAGGTAGCTTCTTCAATCCCATGTCATTGCAAAGAACTTTTACTAAATCTACCTTTTTATTTCTTAATTCTTTTGTCTCTCGTGCCAAGATTTTAATCGGTTCTTCACTGTAAGTCATGTCAGGCTGAATTTCAACTTTCGTCGGAGAAATAACATGTTAAGGATCTGACCGATACCATCGCAACATAGACAAATGAAAAACATTATGAATTCTGTCAAGCTCTGGTGGTAATGCTAATCGATATGCAACTGGTCCAATTCTTTCAATAACTTCATATGGTCCGATGAACCGTGGACTCAGTTTTCCTTTACGGCCAAACCGGAGAACTTTCTTCCAAGGTGATACTTTCAAGAATACCTTATCACCAACTTGAAATTCTATCTCTTTTCATTTAAGATCGGCATAAGACTTTTGACGATCAGAGGCCGCTTTCAAACTATCCCGAATCACTTTTACCTTTTCTTCAGTTTCACGGATCAAATCAACTCTGTGTATCTTTTTCTTACTAAGCTCTATCCAGTACAATGGAGTTCTACATTTACAACCATACAGAGCCTTATACGGTGCCATTTTAATACTTGACTGATAGCTATTATTGTATGCAAATTCAACTAAAGGCAAATATTTTTCCCAGTTACCTTCGAATTCCAACACACAACACCGAAGCATATCTTCTAAAATCTGTATCACACGTTCGGATTATCCATCAGTCTGAGGATGGAATGCGGTACTAAAATATAATTGTGTACCTAGAGCTTCTTGCAACTTATTCCAGAACCGGGATGTAAACCGGGGATCTCTATCAGAAATGATGAAGACTGGTACCCCATGTAGTCTAACAATCTCAGAAACATATAACTCAGCCAATCTATCCAGGGAGAAATCCATACGTACCGGAATAAAGTGTGCAGACTTTGTTAATCGGTCGGCGGTTACCCAAATGGCATCTTTCTTTTTTGGAGATATGGGTAACCCTGATACAAAATCCATAGTAACTCTTTCCCATTTCCATTCCGATATCATAACTGGCTGTAATAATCTCGAAGGTACCTAGTGTTCAGCTTTTACTTGCTGACTTATCAAACACTTAGATACAAATTCAGAAATGTTACGTTTCATTCTCGGCCACCAGTACATCTTTTTCAAATCATGGTACTTTTTATTACTTCCTGGATGAACAAACATAATACCATTGTGAGCTTTGTAGAATATCTTTTGTACAAGTTTTGAATTCTTCGGTACACATATTCTACCTCTGAATAACAGACAACCATCAGATCCAATCTAAAATTCTGAATCAAAATTTGACTCACATTGTACCCGTTTAACTTGTAATTCATCATCACTCTTCTGAGCTTCACAGATTTGTAGCAAGAATATTGGTTTAGTTTTTAACTCAGCTATGACTGAACCATCATCATACAAACACAACCGGGTATTCATTGCTCGCAAGGTAAACAGGGATTTTCTACTCAGAGCATCTGCAACCACATTAGCTTTTCTCGGATGATAATCAATAACTAGATCATAATATTTCAATAATTCAAGCCACCTGCATTGTCTCAAATTTAAATCTTTTTGTGACATCAGATACTTCAAACTTTTATGATCAGTGTATATGTGACATTTTTTCACCAAACAGATAGTGTCACCAAATTTTCAATGCAAATACAATAGCTGCTAGTTCTAGATCATGTATCGGGTAGTTCTTTTCGTGTGGTTTTAATTGTCTAGAAGAATAGGCTATCACTTTACCTTCTTGCATCAAAACACAACCTAAACCATTCAATGATGCATCACTGTAAATCACAAATTCCTTACCCGATTCAGGCTGAACTGACACAGGTGCTTCGGTCAACAAGGCTTTCAATCTGTCAAAACTCTGCTGACATTTAGTAGACCATTCAAACTTCACATCTTTTTACAACAATCGTGTCATCGGAGAAGCTATCATAGAAAACCCTTGTACAAATCTCTGATAATAACCAGCTAATCCAAAAAAACTACTGACTTCAGACACATTTTTCGGTGGCTTCCAATTAACAATAGTTGAAATTTTATTCGGATCCACCCTCATACCTTCTGCAGATATTATATGTCCAAGAAAACTGACTTCCCGAAGCCAAAATTCACATTTACTAAATTTGGCATACAATTGTTTTTCATGCAGAGTTTGCAACACAATTCTCAAATGATCAGCATGGACATTTTCATCTCGAGAATATACCAGGATATCATTAATAAATACCACCACAAATCTTCTAGGTATGGCCCGAAAATTCTATTCATTAAATCTATAAATACTACAAGTGCATTAGTCAAGCCGAACGACATCATAAGAAATTCATAGTGCTCGTACCTGGTTTTGAAGGCTGTCTTATGTACATTTGAGTCTTTCACCCGTAGCTGATAATAACTGGAATGAAGATCAATCTTCAAAAATACAGTGGCACTTTTCAACTGATCAAACAAATCATCAATACGAGGCAATGGATACTTATTCTTTATTGTAACTTTGTTGAGCTGTCTGTAATCAATACATAACCTCAATGATCCATCTTTCTTTTTAACAAACAAAACCGGCGCACCCCAAGGTGAAGAACTAGGTCCAGCAAAACCTCTGTCAGTCAATTCTTGCAACTGTGCTTTCAACTCTTTCAATTTTGTAAGAGCCATTCTGTAAGAAGCTATAGATTTTGGAGTTTTCCCTGGAACAAGATCTATAGAAATTCCACCTCTCTGACTGGTGGTGATTCGGGTAATTCTTTCGGGAACACATCAGGAAACTCACAAACAACCGGCACTGACTTAATCTTCAACTCAGATACTTTAGTATCCAACACATATGCAAGATAAGCATCATACCCTTTTCTGATATATTTCTATGCTGATATATTTGAGACTACATTGGACAGCCCATCCAGTTTATCAAATTCAATACGAAGCAATTCACCATTTTGACATTTTAACACAATATATTTCTGTTTACAATTTACCACTGCATCATGCTGAGTTAGCCAGTCCATACCTAGAATTACGTCAAATTCATCAAATGGAAACAACATTAAATTAGTCAAGAAACAATAACCTCGTACCATTAACGGACAATTTTTACAAACTTTATCCACCATAACATATTGGCCCAAGGGGTTTAAAACTTCAACCACGAATTCAATGGACTCAACAGGTAAATTTTTAACAGACACTAAATTCGTGCATATGTATGAATGTGTTGAACCAAGATCAATTAAAGCAGTAATATCAGTATCAAGAAGAGAAAATGTACCAGTAATAACATCAGGTGCAGAAGCATCCTCTCATGCACGTATAGCATATGTTCTCACCGGTGCTCATGCTTCAGATTTAACTGTTGAATCTTTTGTCACACCTCGGCTACCACTGATATTGTCGGGGTGACAGGGTGGTCTGCCTCTCGAGGTAGGATTGCTCGGCCTAGAGGTCTAAACAGTATCTTTTTCAGGCTTTTCCGGGCAGTCTCTGAGATAGTGGTCAAAAGAACCACACCTAAAGCAAGCTCCGCTTCTAATACGACATTCACCGAAATGCACTTTATTATAATGTTTGCATCTTGGTTTAGGAATTTCAACACTTCCTACACTTGTCACGGATTGAGATGGAGATCTTGGATTAGAGCATTGAGAGCCTCGGTCTCTCCCAGGATATCCCACAGATGTGGTAAAACGATCATGATATTTCTTTGATTTCTTTAAAGCCGATGATAGTGACTTGCCCATAAATCTTTTACTTGAAGTTCGGGCTTCCATCTTTGTCTGCCTCTTTTCTTTATTTAGTTCTTTAGCTTTATGTGCTCGGTCGGCCAGTACAACAAATTCTTTTAATTCCAGAATCCCAACTAACAACTTGATGTCTTCATTTAATCCCTCTTCAAACCGTTTACACATGGTAACTTCAGTCGGGATACACTCTCTGGCATATTTACTTAGCTGAACAAATTCCCATTCGAACTCAGATACAGTCATATTCCCCTGTTTGAGCTCTAAAAATTCTTTCTTTTTCTGAAAAAGAAATCTCTGGCTAATATTGTAACAGCCCGATTTAGGGGCTAGTCAGAACAGTGATCTCGGGATCACTAATCTGAGGTTGGAGAAAATTATTTTGATAATATTTTATGTGTTATAATATACTCATAAAGAGGCATGAGAATTTTGGTGCTTTAATTTTAGCAATTGAGGGCTTAATTGCGAAAAAGGACTAAATTGCATAAAGTGCAAAAGTTCTATTTTATTTGCTAGAGGTGCCAACTAGCTCTAGAATATTAATTTGAGGTCCCAAATGTGCAATTTGGCCTTGTTTTAAGTGAGTTGGCCGGCCATAGTATGCATAGGGGACAAGAGCATTTATTTTGGTCAAAAGTTGGTGAGATTAATTGATAAATGAATAAAATAAGAGAAGAATAAAGAAAAGAAAGGTGTCATCTTTTCTTTTCTTCATCACCACCAAAAATTGGCAGCAAACAAGGGTTGGAGAGCTCAAAAAAAAATTTAGCAAACATTTCTCCTCACAAGTAAGTGATTTTGGTGATCTTTCTTGATAAAAATTGTACTTTTGGAGTCCCCAAAGCTTAAGCTAGCTAATGAGGGGACTAAATTGCAATATGGTTGAAAGTCTAGGGACTTGCCATGAGAGAGTTTATGTTGGTTGCTGAGTTTTTATGGAAGAAAATGAATGTTAGGAAGATGAGAAACAACTTTTGTGAATGGTGTTGTCATGAAAACACCTAATTAGGACTAAGATGCAAATGTTGAAATTTCTTCATTAATGCATGAAATAGTTGGAATTGAGAATAGTTATAAGAGGATTAAATGTTCGGCTAGGCTTGTTTAATAAGAAAATGTGATGAAAATTTTATTTACGAGCCTAGGGGCAAAATCATAATTTTGCCAAAGTTCAAGGGCAAAATGGTAATTTTGCCAAAGTAGAATTTTTAAAATGTATTGATTAGTGTGGTGATAAAATGAGTAAATTTTTTTGTTCTAGATCGAAGAAAACAAGATTCGGACCTAGAATGGGAGAAAAGAGAAATGTGGACAAATAGGTCCCTTTTGACCCCTTTTCGGCGTCAAGGTAAGTTCGTGTGCAAATGTTGCAATTACGTACGGGTTATTTAATATTCCAATGCTGTATGGAATGTATAATTACGCTATGAATGTATTAAATATGTTTTGACGAGTTGTTAAGAGAATTGAATCTAAGATAGTGAGAAATACAAATAGCATGATTTGATGATAGTTAAGGTCCCATGTAAGACCATATTGGAATATGGCCTCGGTGTGAGATATTGAATAAGACCATGTCAGGGACATGGCATCGATATGATATCTCGTGTAAGACCCTATCGGGGGTATGATGTTAATGGGACATTATGTGTATGAAACTCAAGATTGTTATTTAACAAATTAAGTGATTCAACAAGTATGTTGAAAATGAGAATGAATGTGGTTGTACCACAAGAGGTACAGGTATGTGTTAGAACTAAATTGAGATGATCTCGGTATATGAGGAACCCATAGTGGGTCATATGTAAATGATGCGCCTTGGTGGCATAAGTTATAATTATTAATGCATTGTGTGAATGCGAACGATTATCATAGCAAGCTAAGTAAGAATGGTAGAGTGCGAGGATATTCTCGGATGAACATTTGAAATAGCGAAATGCATGTGGATAAATATCCATGAATGTATATTAACGGTGGGCCGTGTGCGTTACCACCTTATTAATTATTAAATGATGGACTGTGTGTGACACCATCGCTTATATTATAAATGATTGGTGGGCTAAGTGCGATACCACCCTACAAGAGATTGAGAATGGGCTAAGTGCAAAACCATCGAGTGTTAGATAGTATGAGTGGCTTATTGAAAATGTTTGATGTATTGTATTATGTGATCATGTGGCGACAAGTGCAGGGGTGTATGCAAATTAACATGAGCATTTGGCTTGTGGCATGGTTATAATATGGTAAGAGATAGAATGAGTAAGTTTCAAGAATAGTTGAGTAAGTAACCATGAGTTTAAGAGTAAAACTCATTATAATACTTAGTGGTTGAACATAATCAATAGTTGATTGTTATATGCATATGAACTTACTAAGCATCATTGCTTACTCCTCTTCCTTTCTCATCTCTTATAGGTTGATTTAGCTAGCTCGGATTGGGGACCACCGGAGATGTTTCACACTATCGAGCAGACACTTGGTAGGAGGTTTTAAGTCCTTATGAGTTATGGCATGTATAGGGATCTCTTTTAAAGTTGATTAAGTCGTAGTTGATATAGCCAAATGTGTTGGCCTAAGAGAGTTTACGGTTAGGTTGTGCATAGTCATAGATGATGGCTAAGGTCGATTGTAATTATACTAGAAATAGTTCTCCCTCGTGTAGGGGATGAAGACTTCATTTTCATAAATAAAATGTGTTATAATCGATGATTTGAGAGTGTTGTGTGATGGTGTATGAATATATGCAATGTAGGGTGGAAAAAGGGCTTGGTAGACAGCCTGCTAATTGTCCACATAGGTAGACACACGGGCGTGTGTCTAGACCGTGTGGGAGGCACGGCTAGAACCTGGGCGTGTGCCCAGGTCGTGTGAAGTCTGCACCCTGCACTTGGAATTTGAATAGCCACACGGCTGAAGCACACGGGTGTGTGTATAGCCCATGTGGATAAGTCAGAAAGCCAAGGTTTGGCACATGGGCCAGGGCCACGGGTGTGTCAAGGCCGTGTGAAATTAGTCAGTGTCAACCACGGGTGGAAGACACGGGCATGTCTTAGGGAAACACGGGCGTGTCCCTAGACCCCCACGGGCGTGTGGCCCCTGTTTTGTTGAAAAGTTTCTTGAACTCGTAAAAGTTCTCGGAATAGTTCTGATTCCTCTCGGAAGTATGTTTAGGGCCTCCTAGGTCGAGTATGTGCAAGTGATGGGTTTAAGCGAAATTTTATAACCCTGTTCGAGATGTCTAAGCAAGATTAATTAGGTAATGCCTCAAACCCTATTCCGGCTTGAATACGGGTAAGGGGTGTTACAGTTATTGGTATCAGAGCTATGGTTTAGTCGGTTCTCGGACTAACCTAGCGTGAGTAAGTGTCTAGCTATACATGCCATATGTGGACCGTGATAGTGTGATATCTCCCGGCTCTAATGAAATTGTTTTGATTAAGAAAGAGATGATTCCCAACCGAGCTAATTTTCAATAATGTTGTATGTGATAAAGAAGTAATTGAAATGCGCTTATGCATTGAGGAAGTTCAGGAAAGTATGAATAGTAGTTTATGACATGTGTGTGATAATGTATGAAATGAGAGTTATAAAGTGATAAGCTTATCTGTGTTGGCTTGATATGCATACGGTGTTAGGTGTATATAGTGAGTAAATATATATATCCAGAGAATGGGATATGTGTGTATGTACGACTGTTTGAATGATGTATGAACAATATGTCCACATGGTTGAATCTCATGTGCATCAAGTAAAGTAGAGGATGTATAATGTTTTATTTTATGACCTGTTATGAAGCCACACATATTATAGTGTGGGAGTTAAACCGAGAAGTTTGACTAAGTAGAATGCGGAGATGAGTACGGGTTGCTCAATGATAAATTGATGAATAAGACCATGGTTGGACCATGGCAATACGTGTGATCCCATATAAGACCATGTCTGGGGCATGGCATTGGCAACGATATGTGATCCCGTGTAAGACCATATCTGGGATATGGCGTCGGCATCGAATAGTGACTCCGTGTAAGACCACGTCCGGGACCTGGCTTCAGCATGAAATTGTGTAAGACCATATCTAGGATATGGCGTCGATATTGATATAAGATCCCGTGCAAGACCATATCTAGGATATGGCATCGGCATCAATATGAGTTTCCATGTAAGACCGTATCTGGGATATGGCATTGGTATTTATATGAGATTTTGTGTAAGACTATAGCGAGGCTATGGCATCGTGGTGACATGTAAGATTATAGCTGGGCTATAATGTTGTGATACGAGTAAGACCATAGTTGGACTATGGAAATTAAGTAAACGACATACTAAAACCCATAAGACATTCCCTAATTTGATAAGTGATGGTAGGAGAACTTAGAGTTAAATGTTGAGTACTCGAGTAGACATAATGTGGAACTTGAGTAAGCGTGAAAACTCGCCTGGAGTGAGTTGTGTGACTACGATGATATTTCATTAATGATGAATGTTAAATCATATGTATATAGTCACGAGAATCAAGTTAGGGGCTCTACGACCTCACCCCCTTACCACTGTTGAATTATGATGAGATGTTTATGAGAGTTAAGTTGAGTAAGTTTGTATGTGATTAATGAAATATTTTTGTTAGCATAATTGAGAATGCTTTGTATCACATTGATACATGATACTCTACTAAGTAGAGTAATTGTTGTTGAACATGAGGTTGAAGTCCTAGGGGACTATAATGAATATGATAATGCTATCATCGAGATGAGAAATGAGTAAGGTCCCGCATAAGACCATGTCCGGGGCATGGCCTCGGCACCGAATTGATATTTTCGTATAAGATCATATTCGGAATATGGCTTCGGTAATGAATATGAGAATCGTGTAAGACCATATTCGGGATATGACATTGGCATTCAGAAGTGACTCCATATAAGACCACCTCGAGGATGTGGCATTGGCTTCGTACCTACAGTAATGACGATGAATATGCGTATTTGACTATCCCTAGTGATTAATGGGATAAGTAGATGAGTTTAGAAGTAGAAATGAGAATTGTACTAAAGTCATGTGAATGAGTGAATACAGGTACTCGTGAACGAGTCATGAAGAAACGAGTACGATGTGTGGCACGGTATGTGCTAAATAAAGGCAATTGTAAGTAAGTCTGGCAAGAAGCTTATGACTTGTGTATGGTTAATTAATGCCATGAATGGATTATAATGATATCCTTGAGTATTATGTATTAATATCTGTTTCCCTTCAGGGGTGATGTGGTTGTCCTTTTCATGAAATTGTGATTGTGTGAGAATGATAGCTGACTGTAAAATCAGAAAGCCAAGGTTTGGCACACGGGCCAGGGCCACGGGTGTGTCAAGGCCGTGTGAAATTAGTCAGTGTCGACCACGGGTGGAAGACACGGGCATGTCTTAGGGAAACACGGGCGTGTCCCTAGACCCCAACGGGCGTGTGGCCCCTGTTTTCTTGAAAAGTTTCTCGAACTCGTAAAATTTCCCGGAATAGTTCCTATACCTCTCGGAAGTATGTTTAGGGCCTCCTAGATCGAGTATGTGCAAGTGATGGGTTTAAGCAAAATTTTATAACCCTATTCGAGATATCTAAGCAAGATTCTATTCCGGCTTGAATACGGGTAAGGGGTGTTACAAATATACTTCTTTTTGAATTATGTTTGGAAAAATTCCCAAGTAACATTTTCCCTCAGTACAACAGAAATTATGGTATTCCACCACTGGTAGGCTGAGTCTTTTAGCAAAGATACAGCACATTTCAGGCATTCTTCATGTGTACAAGATAATTCATCCAAAACCCTGATAGTATTTTCTAACCAAAATTTAGCCCTTTCCGGATCGTCATCAGTTGTTGCTCTGAATTCTTCTGCCCCATATTTACAGATTTTATCTACCGGGGGCTTACCAGTTCTAACAGGTTCTGTACCTGGTGGCATATCTGGAACCGGTTGAGGAACAGGAGGGGGAGGTTGTTGTAAAGCAGGATTTGTTCTTAAGAATTCTGTGAACCACTCATTAATAATTTGAAAGAAGGTTTCTTTTGCCTCTTCACCTCGACCCTCAGATTCGTGCCTTCTACTACTACTAGATGCAGCTCTTTGAACTGAAGCTGGAGCATTGCTCTAAGCTTCCACGGATTTAGCTCTAGCTCGGTTGGACAACATTATTATATGAAAAACACATTTAAAAAGGTCAGGAGATATCACACTATCACAAATTATATATAATGACATGTGCAGCTAAACTCGTACTCGCTACGTTAGTCCTAGAATCGGCTAAACCGTAGCTGTGATACCAATAAATGTAACACCCCTAACCCCTATCTGTCGCCAAAATAGTGTTACGGAGCAATACTAGAGTTTACAGATCAATTACAAAAAAATTATGTCATTTACTATTCATATTCAAAATCAATCATATCGCCCTTAATTGGGTCCTCAAGGCCCAAAATACACGTTAGAATCAAATCAGGACTAAACCGGAAACTCAAAAAAATTTTCGCAAAATTTCAAATTTTTTCTTAGGTGCGGGGGACACACGCCCATGTGGTCAGGCCGTGTGGCTCACACGGCCATATGACACGCTCGTGTCTTAGGCCGTATGGGCATTGGATATGAGGCACATGGCCTTGTCCCAGCTCGTGTTCAAATTAGGGTAGCTACTGACTTGGGTTACACGGCTAGTCACACACCCGTGTGCTAGGCCATGTGGACAATTTAATTTTCAAAAATAGCTGCAGGATTCACACGGCCAAGACACATACCCGTGTGTTGGGCCGTGTGTTTCACACGGTTGAGACACACACCCGTGTCTCTGCCCGTGTGACAAATTCTGAGCATTCTGTTTCTCAATTCTTAAGATGCAGGGGACACACGGCCAAACCCACGCCCGTGCATACGGCCGTGTGTCACACACAGTTGAGAAAAACGCCCGTGTGTGTACCCGTGTGGACAAAATAAGGTCATTTCCAAGCCTTATTTCTCACCCAAATTTTGCCTTGTACCTACATTAATACTTGCATACATATACCAACCAATTCAAGACATTAAAATCAAGCCAACATTAACATTATACATGATATATCATCACATGTATTTAAATTCACCTTTTGTAAAACACATATGTTTACCATGATTCAATCTAACCATATCAAGCACACATATATTAACCATATTATAACCTCATATATATATGTTCTCTAAACATATCATCACTAGCCATTCCAATGGTTATATTACAATCAACCATTTAAATGCCAACACTGACCAAGTTAGCCTATACATGCCATTATACCAAAATAAGTTTTCTATTTATACCAAAATGAGCTGAAGGATAGCATGATGGTGTTCCGACCGATTCCAACCTTTACGAGCTTTCGAGCACTATAAAATAGAGAAAAGAAAATCGAGTAAGCATTTCAAATGCTTAGTAAGTTCGTGTAACAGGAAATTAACTTACCAATCATATTCATTTAAAGTAAGCATACAAACATGTATCCAAAACTATGTGGCCAATTGCCTAGACACATGCTCTCATCAAACAAGTTAGTCATGAAATTTATATGATTATCAAGAAAATAGAGATAAGCTCATCATACATCCATTTCCAGGTATTTCAGGGATATTCAAGATATAATTCATTTAATTCTCATATTTTCTTATATCAAGAGTTTTGTCCGTTGACTCATTGAAATATCGATGGATACCGAGGTAGTACACACAAGATGTACTTATCATTGATCCATCAATTCTTATGCGGGGGTACTCTTTAGAGTACATAATCGGGAAGCACACTCTTTAACACCCCTTACCCGTATTCAACTCCAGAATAGGGTACGAGGCATTACCGGACATAAACACAAGCAAACATATAAAATCGAGACATAAATTTCCATCCAAGTTTAAGACCTTTCACATTCATTCATTCCATCCCTATCACGAGCCTACGAGGCCCAAAACATGCATCGGAAGTTATTCGGGACTAAACCGAGAACTTTGGAAACTTTTGGGAAACTTAGAAAATTTTTCATGTAAAAGGGGTCACACGCCCGTGTGGGTTTGGGACACGCCCGTGTGACCCTAAGACACGCCTGTGCTTCAGGCCGTGTTCACTTTAGGGAGCTTTATGTTTATAACGTCATCATCAAATTGAGGTCACACGGCCAAGTCACACGCCCATGTGCTTAGGCCGTGTGAATTTTCATAATTTTTCTTAAAATAGGGGCAGACTTCACACGGCCAGGGCACACTCCCGTGTTCGAGGCCATGTCGTCCACACGGCTGAGACACACGCCCGTGTCTCTGCCCGTGTGGTCGATACTGAGCATTCTGTTTTGCAACAATTAAGGTGCAAGGGACACACAGCCGGAACACACGCCCATGGGGCAAGCCTTGTGTCACACACGGCCTAGACACACGCCTGTGTGCCTACCCGTGTGGACTAAAATAAGGTTATTTACCAAGCCCTTTTTGCCACCCTTTTATGCACATACCTACACCAAAAAACATAACACTAATCCAAGCATATACTTACAACCAAATCAACAACAACCAAGACATCAACACTTCCATCACATGCCACCATTTATCACATGCAAACATCACATGCTTAACAACTTATACCATGCAAACTTCAACATCCATGAAAGGCATCATCAATTGTAAATATATTTAAACAATATTAGTCAATTTCAATGGCCATTTACAAAATGAATTATCAACCATCATAAGCCAACACATTTGGCCAAATCAATTATGACACATAACAAAATGACCAAGTCCCTATACATGCCATAACTCAAAATGTTAAATTCATTGGTACCCAAAATGATATGTTGATAGTGTGAGTGAATCTCTGGCAGTCTCTGATTCCCGAGCTAGATTGGTGACACTATAAGACAAGGGAAAAGAAAAGGGAGTAAGCTTTAAAGCTTAGTAAGTTCCTATGCAAATAATAGGCATTATAACACACATTTAACACATAATTAACATGATGTGAATTAACATAAATGTCATTATAAATCTCATAGTCAAACTTACTCAATCACAAACTTACCGAGGGTTCATCACATATCGAGCTCATTAAGCATGAGTCTTATCTACATACCTGTTCCCAAGTGCAAAATATCACAGTCTTTCACAACTTTAACATTTCTGTCGAACTACCCATTGAACCACTTGGAATACTAAAGGATACTCGGGACATCTCGCATTCACAGTACCATACCAATGCCATATCCCAGATATGGTCTTACATGGGATCTCATATCGATGCCAATAGCCCAGCTATAGTCTTACACGAAGTCTCAGATCGATGCCATATCCCAGATATGGTCTTACACGAAATCTCACTAACCCTAATGTCATGACATTTGTATCCTAACTATTCCTAAGGTTCAACCGGGATTTTCTCGCTTGTCGAACTTTGTCGATTACGTTTAAGGAGTCGATCATAATTCATACAATATTAAATCATTTAGAACATAAATAAAACAATGCATTATTTACATACGAACTTACCTCGGTACAAAAATAGTAAGAATGGGACCTAATCGTCAAATACTTTGTTTTCCCCCGATCTAGGTCCGAACCTCGTTTCTCTTGATCAATAATAGAAATTTTAACTCATTTATTATTCATATTATTCAATTCATTCCAAAAATCACATTATGGAAAAATTACATTTTTGCCCCTAAACTTTAACATCTTTATATTTTTGCCCCTAGGCTCGAAAAATGAAATCTATTCAATTTCTTCGATTCCCAAGCCTAGCCAATCCTCTTTTATACTTATAGCAGTCCACATTTTTCATTTAATCACACTTTTACACACATTTTGTAATCTTTTTACAAATAGGTCCTTTTGACATTTTCATCAAAAAACATTTAGCAAAAGTTGTTTATCACACATCAAACATGCAAAATCCACCATTAGACATCAAAATACACAAATATCCAACATGGGTCAAACCCTAGACCTTGATTATTCCTTAAATTAATGGTAGAAATAGATAGATCAAGTTACAAGGATCTCAAAAACATGAAAATCATTAAAAACGGGGCTAGAACAGATTTACAATCGAGCTTGGAAGCTTGACAAACCCTAACTATGTCTCCCTCTTGTAAATTTCGGCCAAGGGGTTGAAGATGAGCAAAAATTGGCTTTTAATTTGATTATTAATTCATTTAATTAGCCAAATGACCAAAATGCCCCTAACTTAAAACATGAAAATTCTCTTACTCCATGTCCATTTTTGTCCACTAACTTAACCAATGGTCTAATTACCATCTAAGGACCTTAAATTTAAAATTTCATAGCAATTAGACACCTCTAGCATGTAGAACTCAACTTTTGCACTTTTTAAAATTTAGTCCTTTTGACTAAATTGAGTGCCTAAACGTCAAAATTTTCGAACGAAATTTTCAAGAAATCATTCCGTAAAATTGTAGACCATAAAAATATAATAAAAATGAACTTTGTTGCATCGAATTTGTGATCCTGAAACCACTATTCCGACTAGGCCTAAAATTGGGCTGTTACACACTCTTGGGCCTTATCACAGGAAGCTCACACAGAGCCATTTCGGGAAACTCACAAAGAGCCTATCGGGAAGCTTATCCGCGCTATATAACGGGAAGCTCATAAGAGCCAAAATCGGGAAGCTCTGGATAGCCATATATTAGAAAGTTCAAGCGAGAACTACCGGGAAGCTTACAAAGAGCCAATTTAACAGGAAGCTCATGAAGAGCCTATAATCGGGATGCTCATAAGAGCTAAGGTGTGTCCACAACAAATGTAGGATCACAACCTATCAAGAAGCTTCAAAGAGCTGCAACAGAAATCTCCAAAGAACCATATACGGGAAGCTCGAGAGGGCGAATACAAGATATTCTTTTGAGCCATGGTGTGTCTGCAACATATGCAAGACCACAACCAATACGGGAAACTTGTATCCATCGATTTTCATTTGTTCAAACGGAATTTAACACTTATCGGGTATTATTGGATTTTCAATCAATTTCATATACATGACAATTACAAAATTTACATATACAACATTTAATTCAAATATATAAATGTACACAATTTAGTTACACGAACTTACCTCGATAAACGTTCGTATACAAGGATCTACTAATCTGATACTTTTGTTTTCCTCAATCCAACTCAGCATTAGGTCTTTCCGAATCTATATAAATGAATTTAACGTCAATTTAATCCATTTCATACTCAATTTAATTCAATTCACATCCTAGGCAAAATTTTCATTTTGCCCCTATACTTTTCATAAATGACGATTTCATCCATAGGCAAGGAAAATGAAATTCATGCAATTTAATCCTTATTCCAAGCCTAACCGATTTTTACATATAACATATACAGCACATATATTTCATAAAAATCAGAAATTTTCCATGAATTTTACATCTTTATAATTTAGTCCCTAAATCACAATTTCATGAAAATTCACTTTACAAAAGTTGTTTATCTATCAACAACCTTTCATTTTCTACCATAAATTTCAAATTTTCAGCATATTCATCCATGGAAAAATTTCAATACTTTAATATCTTTACAAATTGATCCCCAAAATAGATATATTAAGTTATTACGGTCTCAAAAATATGAAAATTACTAAAAACGGGACATGATTACTTCCTAATTAAGCTTGCTTGATTTTATTTCTCTTTCCTAGGGTTTCCATAGAAAATTTGGGGAAGATGATGAAGTAATATGATATTAGGCTATTATCATCTTTATTTATTCCAAATTCCAATTTAGACATTTTCTTTTTCTAATTTTCTATGGATGAATCATCAAAAATATCTACTAACTTTTCTTAATGGTCTAATTAACCTATAAGAACCTCAAGTTTTCAATTCCATAGCTATTTGATACTTATAGCTACTAGAACTCAACTTTTGCATTTTATGCAATTTGGTCCTTTCTATAATTAAACATGTAATCGGTAAAATTTTCTTATCGAAATTTTCATACGTCTTTCCTATCATAATGCAGACCATGCAATATTATTAAAAAAATAATTTTTTTTCTGACTCGAATTAGTGGTCCCAAAACCACTGTTCTGATTTCACTAAAAATGGGCTGTTACAAAAACATTTATTCAAGAGAGGGGATTTGAACCATCGATGGTTTTCTGCCAAGAAGTATGGCCTTCGGTCCGATACCATAGATGAGAACATTTTTGTGTGATCCCAAAAGACTCCGCTGTGCTCCCAGTAGTTTAAGAATTTTACGGGTCTTTGAAGGACCAAGAGTCTAAAAAGACTGAAGGCTCATGAGAAACTGTACCGGTGCGAGGGAAGGAAGTACGAATTACACCTAGAATTATTTGTGAATTTTATAATGCTCCATTTTATGAGAAGAATTTGTAGAAGAAACTGATTTAGATTACTTTAGATACATAAATATGGACAATGTTCTAAACCATCTGACGGAAGGAAGTGGCAAATGGAAATGTCGCCCAAGTATTGATATCCCAACTTCGTTTAATCAAGCAATGATGTTTCCTGAAGCAAAAATGTGGATTCAATTTCCATGCACTCGAATTGATCTTGCGTTGAATGTTTCCAATGTCAATACTTTTCGAGCGGTTTTGCTTTACGCTATTTTACAAAAGAAACATATATGCATTGGAACATGGATATGCCAAAATATGAAATGGTGGGTTAACGGCCAGAAAGTGGGAACTTTTTTTCCTCATTTAGTGACGACCTTATGTAAAAGAGCGGGCATTCTGATGGTGTCCACTAAGTAGTCCATGAAGCCATCTCGAAGCATAATTAGAGACACACTGTATACGCAGTACATAAAGCTTCGGGTGAAACAAATAAAGTAGTGGAACAAACGCCAACAAGAGAAGGTGACTATTCCAGCCTCATCTCAAAGGAATGCAAAATTGACAACCCGACAGGAAATTGGCGAGAGCAGTCATCCAAAGCTAGATTGGATGATACACTGGATGCAAGAATCAGGCCCAATTTTTCATCAATTTGCACGAAAAAACAACATTAAAGTACCTAATTATATGCAGGATATGTTTGGGCCAATGTATCTTGAGCAGGAAGAAGAGGAGCATGAAAATGAAGAAGAAAGCAAAGATGAAGAAGGAGAGGAGAGTGAGGAGATGGACTTTGCGGAAGATGCTTAAACTTTTATTTTTAAAAGATTGTAACTATTGGGATAATTTGTGTTAACTTTTATTTGTAGGAGTAGAATGTTATTTACTTATTGTTATGTACTAAAGTTTCCTATGTTGGAACCCCGCATGGAAGAAGCACAACAATTTAGAACTCACAGTGATCAAAGGAGGAAGCACCCACTAACAGCTTACGGAACTACCACGATCAATCGGGTAACTTCTTTCCTCATCTTTTCAGAGCTACACATTGAAGACAATGTGTTATCTAAAATGTGGGGGGTAACATAGAAAATTTGTTTTAATTTTTATTGTCAATTGTGTGCGTGAGCTTGTAGAAATACAAGTGAATGGTTAAGGGCATGTGTATAGGTTGATTGTATTTACTATAAAGTTGGAATGATAGTAGATTATTTTTTATTTTTTATTATTAAACTACTAAGTTCTATATATTACACTGTAAATAGGCATTGAGCAATTGAATGTACCACTAGGAAATATAGGGAAACGAGCATGCTAATATGTATGATAAATTGTTGAAATTATGATGGTTTGGGTGATTAAATTTATAAATGCTGAGATACCTAGGGATGACCTAAAGCATTGTTTGCTATACATCCAGAGCAAAAAATCTAACCCTTTTTATTTCATCCTTAAAACCTATATTTGAGCCAGAAAACACTTCTACCTTCACGCTAAATCTGAGCAAAAAAATGTTACTTTGTATTTGCCCTTTTTCTTTGGTCCTGAATTGCACGACTATAGACGTTTGGCCATATGCATTGAGGGTTAAGTATATACATTATGACAGAATTTTGTAAAAATAGAGTGAAATAGGAAGGAACAGCGTGATAGAGTGATTATAAGCTAGCCAATATATGCAATAAAAGAAAATTTCAAAAAGAAAATAAAAAAAAAAAGTAGAAAAAGTTCTTGATAGTAAAAGCATTCGTGAATGAGAATAGTATTGAAAAAAGAAGAAAGAAAAGTGAGAAAGTCACAAAAAATAGAGAGATACGTTCATTAGTGCACACAAACTCGTGACCTAGCCATAGTGGTTGTATTATACCGTGATTTCCTATGGAGAAATAAGGAAGGTGAGGGAAGGAGAAATAATGCTTACTGTTCTTGAATTCCATACCTGTACTAAGACAAACTTAGGTGTTTGATATCAAAAGTGGTAAGTCAGCTTACTGATCTTGAATTTCATACCTATATAAGCTGAAAAGCCTTATGTGATCTAGGTAGACTTATTTACGAATTGACACATACTAAATAATTGCATTTACAACTGCTTGTATTCTGTTAGGATAATAAATTTACATGTATAACTTATTGATGGATCCCTACATTTCAAACCCTTAATGTTTGTATGCTTTGTAATATAATGAACTTAGGTGTTTGATACCAAAAGTGGTAAGCCATATATATATATATATCATGCCAAGATTTTGTGTAAATATGAAATGCCTAGTCATATGCTACAAAACCAACATTTGTACCACATTTTCTCAAGGTTTATCTTTTAATTTTTTTTGTTTGCTTTTCTTGAGGACAAGCAATGACTTAAATGTGGGGGAGTTTGATCTACCTTAATTCGGTGTAGCATATTAAACTAGTTTTCATACTTGAAGAGCTTGAATACTAGTATTTTTATTATGTTTTAATTAAGTATTCTTAGTATCATTTACATTCAATAAAAAGTGTAATTTGAGTCTTTTATTGACCTCAGGGGCCAAATGAGGCCTAAGGATGACCTAATATACTTTGTGAGTGTTCAGGAGACCATTAGAAGGAGTACCAACTCAATACTGGTTTCTGTGTTGCAATACGGGGACGTTGTGGTTGTAACATAGGGAACGAAGAGCAAGAATTTCAAGACTACCTTCAGTGTCGCGACACACCCCTAAAGCTACCTTAAGTACGAGTATACTGCCTTTGATGTCACGACACAAGCACTAAGGTTTCGTGACACTGGTCTTGTATGAGAAATACTTATGAGCCAGGGGCATTTTGGTCTGCACAATCAAATATTAAACACGAGAGCATCAGCTAACCTAGGGTTGAGGACGACAACAACCCTAACTACATAAATAGGCTCATTTAACACTTCTTATGGATATCTTTTGATACTGTATAATTTTCTTTATAGTTTCAATTTTTAGTTTTTTCCCTTTTCTTAGGCTTTAGGTTATTTTTAATTTTGCATTTGTTGGAGATTTGATTTTTGGAACTCAATCAACTCTTTGTGGATTTCGTGCTTCAATTGAATACAATTCAAAGTTATCTTAAACCTTGGTATCCTGATTTACTATTAATGTCTATCTTTTATATCAAGTTTATTATGTTTTTGATATCCATGAAGAACTAATCCTTTTGTGGGGGATTAGCGAGTGGAGGTATGATTAATTGATTGTTGTGAAGGGTTTCCTTAAGCGGATCAGTTGTTTGGGAATGGAAGAACTTAAACCCTAGGTTTAACGACCCTAGGAAGTCATCTAGGTGGGAATTAATCCAAAATTGGTATGAACTATCCGTGAACACCTTAACCCCGAACTGATCTAGATTGAGAGGTCGAGAGAAAAGTAGTTCTTGCTGACTCGTTATTATAGTGGAAGATCGAGAGATTCTGCTAGGGTAATGACTAGTTGATTGAACAAGGAATCCGAAGCAGCAATTAGTCATGATTATAGAAGCGAGCTAGTCATCTATGCTCAAATTTGATTCATTTTCCATAACAAATTTCCTAAAGTTTTTCCGTTAATATTATTTTATTCTTTGGCTACAGAAATACCAAAAATCTTTCTTTATTTTTAGTCGTAATATAATTTACTTAAAGTACTAATTAGCTTTATTTGTGCTTTAATTTAGTGCTCGCCTCCCTTGGGTACGATCCTCGGAGTACTCACCTACTTCGTTGTAACTATATTACAATCTAACCTATATACCTGCGAACACCGCCTATTTAACATATTTTGTGCAGGATTTCTACTTTAGATGTTGGTACGTCTGGAGGCGGTTAGTTTTTTACGTGAGTTTGTGTTTGTTCACCACAGTGGAGTCTAAAAGGGGTTCGTTGGGACTTTAAACACAATCTCTGAAAGGAAAATTCCATGGCCATGGCACCATATTGTGTAAGACCGCAGCTGGGCTATGGCATCATATGGAAAAGAACTAAAGGAAGGTGATTACTCATAGGGGGTTCTCTGTGTGACCCAAGACGATGAAGGGAAAACCTCACAAAATATGAGTCTAGGAGAATCCCTATAGTAAACACTCTAGAAAAAGGAAGCATTTGTGGCGATCTACGAAAAAGGAAGCCTTTGTGGTGATCTATGAAAAGGAAGTCTTTGTGGCGATCTATTAAAAGGAAGCATTTGTGGCGATCTATGAAAAATTAAAGTATTTATGGTGATCTATTAAAAAAGAAGCCTTTTTGGTGATCTATGAAAATGAAGCCTTTGTGGAAAACTTCGTAAGGAGCGCCTTCATGGTGTACCCTTAAGGACCACCTTTGTCGCGTATTCTGAATGGAAAGCCTTTGTGGCGTATTCTAATAGATTCCCTTGTGGAATTTTTTGTTCAAAGCTATATGGAGTGTTCAGTATAATTCTGTAAAAGGCTCTATAAGATCAGTATGGTATCAGGTATCTATCAGTTGTATAGAAAGTATTATACAAGATTAAGATATGATTGAAGAAAATGAACTGATGAATCTCTCTGTGATGGGTTCCGTATGAAATGACATGGTGTATTATTCATGGCTTTAAGTCAAGATCAAAAAGATTAAAATGGGCTGGGGTATGTAATGAATACGAATAAAGAACTAAGTAAAATTTAAAGAACAAACCTGAGTAAAGGCTACTTTTGATTGTTTGAAGAAGGTCATCTATCAATGAACAATAAAAAGAAAGGGTGGTTGAAGAAAGATAAGGTAAGAAAAGTGACGTCAAACATCATTTTGCGAATAGCATTGGGTAAGGGAATCATGATTAAAATGAGCATGAAGGGAAGTTCTGAAAGGATGAAACCACTGATGAAAAAATGTTAAGGGGAATTGACCATGATATAGTAAGTAAAAGAAAGGACTATGTTTCATTAATGGTAAACTATTCATGGTGACAAATAATAAGAAAAGGAGCTGATGGTGATGGACTATCTACCCATTTTTGGAAATCAATGATTAAGGTATAAATGATTATTTCTCACTAAGTTCTCATGAATTTACATGGATTGTGCTTTTTGTTTCAGGTTGAATGTGAGGTTGCGCCTGGTGGAATGATGCCAAGAGTACACCCAAGGAGCAGCGTATCATATTATTATGCATACATAGTAATCTTTGATGGCATGATTGAATCTGTTTGGCACATAGAAACCATTGATTCAGGATAACTACATTAAAATTCCCTATGTATTATAACCAAAATTCTTCAATGTTTATACTTATGTATTGTATTATGAATTCTTGTAATTAAGTAGTTCAAATCAATTGTAATTTGTGTAAGTAGAGTTAAGTTTCATCTGCATTATAGTGGTAACACCTAGGATTCGGATTCAGTTTATTGGATCGGGTTTGGGGTGTTACAACTAACTTCACTATGGAGGGCTGAATATGAGGTATGGAAAAGCTATGGCATTGTAATAGTGCGGATATAGCTAAGGCTCAAAGAAACCACATAAGGACAAAAGATAGTGATACAAAGTATCATAAGGGAGATGGTAGTGTTTAGCGAACTAGTGGATGTAGTCAAAGATCGCATATGGGAACAAACCCTTGGATTTGTTTTCCCAAGACTCTACTAGTGAGAGAGCTCTTTGGGAAACATATGGAAGGGCACAAGAATGCGAAACATGACCCATCTACTTCACATGGAAAGTAGGAGACTGTTGGATCTGGTACCTTAAGTGTAGTGTTTTCTTCTAAGTACACTTGTAATTTTTCGAATAGATTGGTTAATAAAACTATTCATGATTTACATTAATACTTTGTATATTGTCCTCACATGGTTTTTTGCGCACAAAGAAAAATGGAAGTAAATGTTGCTCAATGGTTGCCTAATGTTTAAACTAATACCAATCGGTATTACGTGGTCGGATCGTAATACAGAAAGACAACTTATATTAGTAGACGAAACTAAACATGTACTTAGTCTAGTCAGAAATGAGCAAACCAATTGAAAGACTAATATGTCATCTATCAAGTCCAATGAAGGAGATGTTTTGTCTTAGGCATCAGAACGAATGACTCCCATAAGATAGAGACATAGATGTGACTGATTGGATTAACAGTACATTGGAATGGACCCAAGAAGAATAGATCTTGAATCTGTTTATGGATTTATTCACTTGTGATGTTCATAGTGTGGCATACCTAAATACTGGGTGGATGATAGACTATGTATGTGTGGCTCGTACACTTTGATGTAAGTAAAAGCCTGTTTAACGCCCCGAATTTGGGCCTAGAAGAATTAGGCTTTGGGCTTTGGATCTCATAATTTTTTTTAGTGAGCGAGAAAATGGAAATTGGTATGTGGGCTCTGAGGGTTAATGAATTTGGAGTGTCTAGGGGTGTTGGAGAAGTCCTAAGATCAAGTAAAGGTACAGGAAAAAATTTAGTTTTAGCCCCACGGGAACTGTGACTTCAGTTAGTAGGCCTTTTAAATAAATGAAGAAGAAAAATGACACAAAAGAGCTTGTGGTGTAGTGGAAAAGTGGCGCCACTTAGGGAGCAGGGAGGTGGCGTCATTAGCAGGCAAGGGAGTCCAAGGTTCGAGTAGTGGCATGGTATTTTGTTGGGGATTTAATTTTTGCCTTCTAGATGGTTAGTAGTGGCGTTGGATGTGAACTCTGAAGGAAGTGTTCATGAGAGAAAATTAAGGAAGGGATAAATGAGCTTATCTTAGAGAAAATTTAGGATGAGATTGAGGAGTTATCAGGGAGAAAAGCTAGGAGCTGAGAAGTGTGAAGAGTTGGTGCCGTTGTGGGAAGTGGGAAGTCTATAAATTCGGCTTAGGAGGGTAAATGAGTGCCGTTTTTGGGTCTTTTAGGGGGTATTACGAATTTTCAGTGTGACTTTCGGCATTTGGAGAGTTTTGTAAATAAGTTAGTCTTTCTTTTCTTTACCGAAAATCCTGTAGTTACCCTTACACAAGCACATTTGATCTTTTCTTTTGTCCCCCTCATTCTATTCTTCTGTTGCCGAATTCTTCCATTCCCGAAAAACCATCATTCCTTTTTTCCGAATTCTCTCTTAGCCAAACTTTTCTATTGCCGATTTACCATCATCTTCTCTTGCCGAAATCCTCCATTAGTGCCAAATATTTGTTGTTTTTCTCTATCACAAATCAGTTGGTATCTACTCTCAGTCAAGGTTAAAAGCCGAATCTCGTTTGGTAGGCCGCAGGATCTAAGGTTGGATTCGGTAAGTATTCTGTTAACTCCCCTTAGTACATTTTGTTGAAAGCTGAAGGGCTATCTAACCCCTCTTTGCCATTACCATGTATTAACAAGGGTGAGGTTCAAAGAATCGCAAAATACTGGTAGGTAAGAATGCTATCAAGGCGTAAGTATTCTCGACTCAGTTAGGGTTTAGTAAATGGCCGAATCTAATGTGGCTCATAGGGGTGACTTATGAACAATATGGGTCACTTGGTTTTGATGATATAGGTGTTTGGGTGCAGATCTAGAGGATAATCGCCAATAGTATAAAAGGAAGGGCTACTAGAACGTAAGGCACACGGTAAGGGTACGGTGAGGTTTCGGTTTTTGGTTAGTATGTGTTAACGTTTTGGTTAATCGCTAGTAATGTCAATTATAGGTTCGTGAATAAGGGGTTTGCAGCACGCGAGGTTACTAGGTGTGTACAAACACTACACACACGATATCGACAATGCCGAAAAGCCGAAAAGGCGAAAGTGGCTAAATGGGCCCGGTGGGCCCTGAGGCTAAGTTTGATTAAATGGTTTGGCTTGTTAAACATATTAAGTTAGTCACGCATGATACACGATTTGGACTTGTTTTGGGCCTAATAGGCCATATGATAAGCTTTGGGCCTAATGGGCCGTAAGGTTGGAATTTGGGTTTGATGGGCTTTATGGGAACATAGACAAATATGCTAGGGTTTATGGACTTAGGCCTAGTTTGAACAACTCTTCAATTTCATAAGACTTAATCTAATTAAACATGTGCATGAACAAGTCGATTAGTTAGAGTGTGGTAACCGACATATGCATGTCTAGGATTGGATCTAGTGAGAGCTTGGTATTTAAGCGGTCCGAGTGACCCACCTCCTCTTTTCGAGATCCTACCAGTGCATAGTGTTTGTTCACTTTAACATGAGGACTTGTTTATGGGCCAAAGTTTATAACTAAAACCCGAGAGGGACCAAATACCCTTAGATTTGTAAATTACTAAAATACCCTTATATTGGAAAATTACTAAAATACCCTTATATTGGAAAATTACTAAAATACCCTTATGTTGGTAAATTACTAAAATACCCTTATACTGTAAAATTACTAAAATACCCTTATATTGTAAAATTACGAAAATACCCCTGTTTATAAAATTACTAAGATACCCCTAATTTGCCAAATTACCAAAATACCCCTGTAGGGTAGAATTACGAAAATACCCCTAGGTAGTGAAATGACGAAACTACCCCTATGTGATGAATATGGGTTTGTGGATGTTACTTTTGTGTTTGATGCATTCATATGATATTCTTCTTAGGATGCATATGGGTGGGAATTATGGTATGGAGTAAGATTTGAGGATCGCATAGCCGTATGGTATGGATCCACCACAGGATTTTTAGCCACCGAGCAGCCATGCTGCACCGATAATGTTACCGAGGGCTGTGTGCCATTAATATGGGCTTCGTGCCGTAATTATGGGCTTTGTGCCAATACCGAAGGCTTTGTGCCGTAATTATGGGCTTTGTGCCAATACCGAAGGCTTTGTGCTATTATTATGGCTTTGTGCCAATCATATTTACCGTGGCTATGTGCCTAATATATATATTGATGACTCTGTGTCAATATTTGAGGATCGCATGGCCGTATGGTATGGATCCAGGATCGCATGACCGTATGGTATGGATCCACCGAGGCTTTAAGCCCAACATATGATTAGCGACTTTGTTTGCAACGTCTGTAGTAGTACGCAAACGGGCTACCCTTGGTGTGTAGCGGAGGGTGGGTCGAGCTAGAATTCCCCACAGGAGTCATAATGTTGGAAGGGAAATGGTGTGCTTAGCGGATGGATTTTTGGGGTGGGTTTTGCATTATCTGTTTATAAATGATACGATATGATATGATATGAGGTCACTGTGGGCTAAGGCCCAAGATCACCGATTTTGTTAGGGCTTAGGCCCAATGTGAATATTTGTATGTGATTTGATTGCCAAGGGTTGTACACACGGAGTTTCGAAACTCACACCCTTAATTTTAAATGTTTCAGGTAATCCTGAATAGATGGCTCGACGTGGGAGAGGACTCGGAGATGGCCACACTACAAGCTGTTCAAATGTTTTAATTTATTCAAATGATTCTATTTTAAATACTTTGTTTTTTTTCATTGGATTGTAATAAGGCCATGTAACTCCTATTTGACTTTGAATTTTGGGTTTATTATTATTATTATTTCAACTACCCACTTAAGAAATTTCATAAAATTTATTAAAGTGTTAATATGGTTTTCAAAATAATCTTTTGTTTTGGGCTTTTGGGCCTTAAATGGCTAACTAGTAAATTGTTTTGAAGTGCGCCTTTAATGTGACATTCCAGATTTGGGCCTAACTTCTAGGCCAGGTTTGGGGTGTTACATTTAGTGGTATCAGAGCTCGATTGAAAAGCTCGGGCTGTGAAATGGGCCTTATGTTTTGGGTTTTTAAAACAAGTAGATTAAGAAGTTTTTACAGGATTCTTGAAGTGTGGTTCACCGAGCCCTCGACGTCGAGCCAAGTAAGTTTTCTGTACTACATTTGTTTAAATTACTGAACTGTATAGATAATGGGCTACTTAAGAATAGGCTTTTAGAGACTAAAGCCCGTAGGAAACTTAAGGTTGTAGTGGATTAGCTTTAAATTTTTTTACTCGCATAAGACATGTGCCCTAAACAAGTGGAACTATGTACTAATTTCATAAAATTCCTAATTTGGATAATACGAGAATTAATGATGAGCGCTAGAAGAGGAGGAAGAGGCCGCAGCCGAGGCCGTGGAAGTGTTAGGGCTTTGTAAACATTTGAATCGGAATTTGGTACTTATTTTGCGTATGTTTGAGAATGGTTGCGATAGGTGGATGTTTTGGGTATGTATTAAAATTATTAGGGCCAGAGTGCGCAGCGGTAGCGTGGTGGGGTAGTTGATACACGACCACCCTGTTAGTTGGAAATTTCGAGGACGGAATTTCTTTAAGAGGGGAAGAATTGTAACGCCCCGAATTTGGGCCTAGAAGAATTGGGCTTTGGGCTTTGGATCTCAGAATTTTTTTTTAGTGAGCGAGAAAATGGAAATTGGTATGTGGGCTCTGAGGGTTAATGAATTTGGAGTGTCCAGGGGTGTTGGAGAAGTCCTGAGATCAAGTAAAGGTACAGGAAAAATTTTGGTTTTAGCCCCAAGGGAACTGTGACTTCAGTTAGTAGGCCTTTTAAATAAATGAAGAAGAAAAATGACACAAAAGAGCTTGTGGTGTAGTGGCAAAGTGGCGCCACTTAGGGAGCAGGGAGGTGGCGTCATTAGCAGGCAAGTGAGTCCAAGGTTCGAGTAGTGGCATGGTATTTTGTTGGGGATTTAATTTTTGCCTTCTAGATGGTTAGTAGTGGCGTTAGATGTGAACTCTGAAGGAAGTGTTCATGAGAGAAAATTAAGGAAGGGATAAATGAGCTTATCTTAGAGAAAATTTAGGATGAGATTGAGGAGTTATCAGGGAGAAAAGTTAGGAGCCGAGAAGTGTGAAGAGTTGGTGCCGTTGTGGGAAGTGGGAAGTGTATAAATTCGGCATAGGAGGGTAAATGAGTGTCGTTTTTGGGTCTTTTAGGGGGTATTACGAATTTTCATTGTGACTTTCGGCATTTGGAGAGTTTTGCAAATAAGTTAGTCTTTCTTTTCTTTACCGAATATCCTGTAGTTACCCTTACACAAGCACATTTGATCTTTTCCTTTCTCCCCATCATTCTATTCTTCTGTTGCCGAATTCTTCCATTGCCGAAAAACCATCATTCCTTTTTTTCGAATTCTCTCTTAGCCAAACTTTTCTATTGCCGAATTACCATCATCTTCTCTTGCCGAAATCCTCCATTAGTTCTGAATCTTTGTTATTTTTCTCTATTACAAATCAGTTGGTATCTACTCTCAGTCAAGGTTAAAAGCCGAATCTCGTTTGGTAGGCCGCACGATCTAAGGTTGGATTCGGTAAGTATTCTGTTAACTCCCCTTAGTACATTTTGTTGAAAGCTGAAGGGCTATCTAACCCCTCTTTGCCGTTACCATGTATTAACAGGGGTGAGGTTCAGCAATCGCAAGTGCGGTAGGTAAGGAATGCTATCAAGGCAGTAAGTATTCTCGACTCAGTTAGGGTTTAGTAAATGGCCGAATCTAATGTGGCTCATAGGGGTGACTTATGAACAATATGGGTCACTTGGTTTTGATGATATAGGTGTTTGGGTGTAGATCTAGAGGATAATCGCCAATAGTAGCAAAGGAAGGGCTACTAGAACGTAAGGCACACGGTAAGGGTACGGTGAGGTTTCGGTTTTTGGTTAGTATGTGTTAACGTTTTGGTTAATCGCTAGTAATGTCAATTATAGGTTCGTGAATAAGGGGTTTGCAGCATGCGAGGTTACCAGGTGTGTACAAACACTACACACACTATATCGGCAATGACGAAAAGCCGAAAAGCCGAAAGTGGCTAAATGGGCCCGGTGGGCCCTGAGGCTAAGTTTGATTAAATGGTTTGGCTTGTTAAACATATTGAGTTAGTCACGCATGATACACAATTTGGACTTGTTTTGGGCCTAATAGGCCATATGATAAGCTTTGGGCCTAATGGGCCGTAAGGTTGGAATTTGGGTTTGATGGGCTTTATGGGAACGTAGACAAATATGCTAGGGTTTATGGACTTAGGCCTAGTTTGAACAACTCTTCAATTTCATAAGACTTAATCTAATTAAACATGTGCAGAACAAGTCGATTAGTTAGAGTGTGGTAACCAGACATATGCATGTCTAGGATTGGATCTAGTGAGAGCTTGGTATTTAAGCGGTCCGAGTGACCCACCTCCTCTTTTCTGAGATCCTACCTGGTGCATAGTGTTTGTTCACTTTAACCGCGAGGACTTGTTTATGGGCCAAAGTTTATAACTAAAACCCGAGAGGGACCAAATACCCTAAGATTTGTAAATTACTAAAATACCCTTATATTGGAAAATTACTAAAATACTCTTATGTTGGTAAATTACTAAAATACCCTTATATTGTAAAATTACTAAAATACCCTTATATTGTAAAATTACTAAAATACCCCTATTTGTAAAATTACTAAGATACCCCTAATTTGCCAAATTACCAAAATACCCCTGTAGGGTAGGATTACGAAAATACCCCTGGGTAGTGAAATGACGAAAATACCCCTATGTGATGAATATGGGTTTGTGGATGTTACTTTTGTGTTTGATGCATTCATATGATATTCTTCTTAGGATGCATATGGGTGGGAATTATGGTATGGAGTAAGATTTGAGGATCGCATAGCCGTATGGTATGGATCCGGGATCGCATAGCCGTATGGCATGGATCCACCACAGGCTTTTTAGCCACCGAGCAGCCATGCTGCACCGATAATGTTATCGAGGGCTGTGTACCATTAATATGGGCTTCGTGCCGTAATTATGGGCTTTGTGCCAATACCGAAGGCTTTGCGCCGTAATTATGGGCTTTGTGCCAATACCGAAGGCTTTGTGCCGTAATTATGGGATTTGTGCCAATACCGAAGGCTTTGTGCTGTTATTATGGCTTTGTGCCAATCATATTTACCGTGGCTATGTGCCTAATATATATATATTGATGACTATGTGTCAATATTTGAGGATCGCATGGCCGTATGGTATGGATCCAGGATCGCATTACCGTATGGTATGGATCCACCGGAGGCTTTAAGCCCAACATATGATTTGCATCTTTGCTGCAACGTTCGGTAGTACCGCAACCGGGCTACCCTTGGTGTGTAGCGGAGGGATGGGTCGAGCTAGAATTCCCCACAGGAGTCATAAGGTTGGAAGGGAAATGGTGTGTTTAGCGGATGGATTTTTGGGGTGGGTTTTGCATTATCTGTTTATAAATGATGCGATATGATATGATTTGAGGTCATTGTGGGCTCAGGCCCAAGACCACCGATTTTGTTAGGGCTTAGGCCCAATGTGAATATTTGTATGTGATTTGATTGCCAAGGGTTGTACACACTGAGTTTCGAAACTCACACCCTTAATTTTAAATGTTTCAGGTAATCCTGAATAGGCGGCTCGACGTGGGAGAGGACTCGGAGATGGCCACACTACAAGCTGTTCAAATGTTTTAATTTATTCAAATGATTCTGTTTTAAATACTTTTTTTTTTCATTGGATTGTAATAAGGCCATGTGACTCCTATTTGACTTTGAATTTTGGGTTTATTATTATTTCAACTACCCACTTAAGAAATTTCATAAAATTTATTAAAGTGTTAATATGGTTTTCGAAATAATCTTTTGTTTTGGGCTTTTAGGCCTTAAATGGCTAACTAGTAAATTGTGTTGAAGTGCGCCTTTAATGTGACATTCTAGATTCGGGCCTAACTTCTAGGCCGGGTTTGGGGTGTTACAGCCTGAGTTCGAATAGAAAAGGAATTGAAAGCTTGTACGTTGTGTGTACGACTTCTGTAGTATGTAGCGTCATTCAAAATAGTGGAATTCATAGCCCAAGATAGGAGTAAATGATATCCTCTCATTGGCATTACATGGTTGATGAAAAGTAAATGTGGCCACGGGTTGTTCGTCTTTGTGATGGATGGCTTGATCACTATTTGATAGTGATTGATTTCTCATGAAGGAAGATGTAATGGTTACTATGATATAAAATAGGATCATATTGGGAGAACGAATTTTATCCTAAAGATATTAAGGATATCCTATCAGGGTAACACACTTATGACAAGGTCATTGGACAAGCACTGAGTAGTTGCTTTCGTTATAGTATGTCGTTGGGGAGAACTTAGTCATGATACTATAGTGGAATGACTCTGTGACTAAATGAGTTTATAATCAATAGGCGAAAAGCCAAAACTTTATTATAAATCATTTGAACCCTAATTACATATGTCCAATCGGTCCCTCCACTAGCTCGTTAAAACCAGAACTGAATTGCGAGTTTGAATAGAAATGAACAGAATGAATAAAAAAAGAGAAATGGAAAACAATCAGGAATGATTATGGTTTTTTTTCGAAATGGAAAAATGGAACCATTTGGAAATGAATGCAAGTTTCTAAAAATGGAATTGGAAATGGAAATAATCCATTTGCAATTCTATATGGACTATTTAAAAATGATCTGAAGAATGAGTTTATGTTTTTGAGCTATTTTGAAGGCCGAAAATGAAAATAAACCATTCGGTCACAGTGAACATGTTGAGTTATGAAATATTGAACATATTTTCTCAAAATTTTACTAGGTGTAAAATCATCAAAAATTTTACTGTGGGTTAAATCGTCAAAAAGTTATTGGGGGTAAAATAGGGATGATAAAATTTTTTAATATAGAATATTAAAGTTTATTTTGGGAAATAGAAAAATCGAATCGGGTTGGTTCACGTTGCGGAGTACTAGGTCCAATTACGAGTGCTTCTTGAGCCTTTTGAGAGAGGCCGAAACCCTTTCATATAACATGAAGGGGGCAACACCCCTAGCAGGAATACTAGGGTGTGCTATCCACCCCACTCCTACTCTAAGTAGAAAGTTATTTTTCTATTTGAAATAAACCACTACAACTCAATAAGGGTTCTACCTTCTCTTCTTATAAATAGATGACACTGGTAGATCTATTAATACAATTTTAAGAGATTGTTACTCTATCGAAAAATAGAGAGAATTTATTCTTAACTATCAAATATATGTTTCCAGAATAACAATTCTATCGGTTTCTATTAAGAAGAGAAAATTTTCATTTTCACCCCAATAAAAGAGAGAACTTTTTCTAGTTCTATGTTTGGATTCAATTGGTTCGAGCCCACACTAGAAGTAGTTTTTGGTATGAGATTAGCGGAGAAGATCATTTGGTTGAAAGATGGGGACAACGAATAATATTTGTCCATCACCATTTTGCATAAAATCATTACTTTTGGAAATCCAAATAGATACATAAAACGAGAATATTATTCAGCATGTAATTTTAAGTTAATAGGGTAATTAAATTATAATTGTAAGTTAATTATAGGATTGGTTGTCATTAGGAATGGACGGATATTATTCAGCAAGTAATGATTTATGCACAATGATAGATACTTGAAATAGTGAAATAATTAGCAGAAATTCAGGCCATTTTCGTCCAAAAGTGATAAACCTTCACTGGACAGATTGTGATGATAGACAGATACATAAAAAGTGATAAATCGTCTAAAGATGGTTTTGTCATTGTAGTGAAGCGATACAGCATTAGGAATGGGGTAAACTTCCATGTTGTTAAATCTTGATCTAACAAGTTCGAGGCGAAATGCGCAATGAGGGACAATAGATGTGCATGGAAAATCATGGCTTCTGTTAAGAAGAAGTCGAGGTTGTAGACCATAAAGAAATATACCGCTATGCATACATGTGTTTTCATGAGTACTACATCAAGATGGTCTTATATTTAGGGTGTTGAATTCATAATTTTAACATACTCGTGTTATTGTAGGTATTGGGATCATTCGAAATTGGACTCAGATATGATCGTAAACATAATACTACCTATGGTGAAAGCGAGTCCCAAGGTTGTTGTGCCACTTTTAATTGCAAATATCCATAGCTAGTTTGATTACACATCGTCGTACCACAAGGCGTGGATCACAAAGCAGAAAGAATTTGAGAAGATGCATAGTGGGTGGGACACCTCGTACAATGATTTATGGCAATGTGCTCAGGTACTGGTGAGGTACGTTCCAGGTTGCGTAACCAATATGGAAACAATGTTTGTTTAATACAATGATCAGTTGCTCCATTGATGTCGAGTGTTCCATCGTTTCTTCTGGATTTTCAAGCAATGTCGACAGGTATTCCAGTACTGTAAGCCACTGGTAAAAATTGATGATACCTTTATGTACAGGAGATATACTCAGTAGTTTTTGTTGGTTGTTGCATAGGATGGCAATTGGAAAATAATACCAATTGCATTTGCAATAACGCTGGGGGAGTCAACAGATGATTGGGATTTCTTTCTGTCTAGGTTGAGGAGGCATGTTTGCCCCCAACCCGATATATGCGTCATCTTCGACAGGGAACCTGGAATACTGGTCGCAATTGAATGGCAGGGAAGCCTTTGGGACCACACGCACCATATGTATTGTCTAAGACATGTTGTGACAAACTACCACGGACAACACGATTCTGCAGCTCAATGCGCACAAGTGATTCACATGGGTATGTATTCGCCACTATTTCAATTGTTTGATATTTAACCAGTCAGCAGATGTTGGGCATTGTGGATAAACAATTTACTTTTCTTGATAGGGTACGAGCTCGTCAAACACCGTTTCAATGAAATGTTGGAAACCTTACGGGTCATTAATAGTGCCGGGGCGGGGTACCTTTCTAACATATCCTTCAATCAGTTGACACAATTGTATAACAAGGGTCTACGATATGGGCACATGACGACAAACCTAGCGGAATGCATGAATTCTGTATTGAAGGGAACGTGTTATTTGTCAATAACCTTGGTTCTCAAGAAAATATTTCTGTTTGGTTGAACTTTTTCCAAAGTAAGCAGAAAAATATGTTGGACAGATGAAAGGCGACCACGTTTGGAGCGAAGACGTATAGAAAGAAATTAGGAAGGCTATAGCACGGAAAAACCGTATGCATCTAGTTTGTTACTTGCACGAAGACCTATTGTTTTGGGCTACGGAGTTGGACACACCCGACCAAGGTATTACCAGGGGAGCGTATCGTGTACACCTGCGATAACAGTTCTACGACTGTGGGAGATTTGACGCACTTCGTCTTCCATGCACTCATGCAATAGCAACATGTAGCGATATACATGTGACTATGGACAAAATGTACAAACTGGAACACATGTACAACGTGTGGAGAAACATATTCCCACCAATCCTAGATGAAAGTATGTGGTCACCGGTATCGAGCGCTCCATTCAAGTTGTTACCCAATAGACCATTGTGTCACAAACCAAAACTTCGACTGACATCTACTCGAATACACGACAACATGGATATTCGGGAGAAGATAAACCAACTAAGGTTATGCGGGTGGTATAGAAACCTAGGGCATACAATATCGTCATCTCCACACTAACGTGATAATATAAGGACAACACCACATTAATCGATTTATTAATTTTTTAACTGAAATCTATTTGTTGATTTTTTTTCATTCATACTCAATTTTTTTGTAATTTGTATACACGTGTTTTTATTATACTATAGAAAACAATACAATATACAATTTTGTTCCATTTTTCCCATGCAGACTTGATTTAATAATATGAAATGATAACAACAACCAATTTTGATGCAAAAACAATATTTATTTGAAAACATTCCATATACAATATCGATACAATCTTATCAACTATAACTTAGCTAAACAATTAAAATTTACATGAAAAGTACAAAAAAGAAAAAAATTCATTCATATCCTTAATTAGAATGTGTGCCACATCTAGGGGTGAGCAAAATTCGATTCGATTCAAAAAAATCGAAAAAAATCGAATTTCGAATTATTCGAATCGAGTTAATCAAATCAACTTGATTTTTTTCGAATTTCGAGTTCGGATCGAGTTAAATTCTTGAATTTGAATAACTCGAATAATTTGAATAATCCGAATATAAACTATATTTTTTAATTTTATAAATTTAAGGCTTTTACTTAATTACTTAACCCAATTTCCCCCAAGCCCAAACATTTTATTTTATCCCATTTCCCCAAGCCCGTCTACCCAACCCAAATATTTATTTTCCCAAATCCCAATTCCTCCCCCAAATCAAAACCCCAGCCAATTCCATCTTTCAAACCCCAAATTATTTTTCTTATTCTCTATTTCTCTCAATTTCGACATTTCCACGAAAATCGAACCCTAAAATCTATTTTTATCCAAAAAACCCTAAAATAAACCCTTCTTCTTCCTTCTTCTTCTTCTTAATTATTAGTTCATTCAAACCTTCAAATCAAAATCCTTACCTCCAAATCGAGTTGTTGATCCTTCTGACCGAGGCACTTTGTTCTCTTCCATTTTAAGTTCGAACTTTTTGCATCTTTTAAGGTTTGTCTTGAAAAATTTTTGAATTATTGAATGGTTTTCGCTCTATTTTCATCTCTGTTTAAATTCTTGAAACATTTTTGAATTATTGAATTATTTTCGCTCTATTTGCATCTGTTTCGCTTTCGCTCTATTGAATGATTTTTGCTCTATTTTCCTTCTCCACTTACATGCTTGTTGTTGTGGAGAAGGTTACAATTCATTTAGGGAAAAAGAAACTGAACTTGTGGGGATTTACCATTTGGAAAGGGAAAACAAAATCTTGAAGATTGTGTTTTCATTCAATGGTTTTTCATAATAAAAACCCAAACCCGTATGATTTTTTTTATCTGGGTTTACTTGATGAATCTATTGGAAAAAAAACTGTTGTAATGTGTTATTAAGTGTTATCTAAAGAAGTAAAAATACCCCACATCAATTTTTACAGCTTGATTGAAGCTTTATTTCTTGAAACTCATAGCATGGAAGTAGGGTCGATCCATAATATTATTGGGAGTGATTTTCTCGTTAGAGTTTTACAATATTTTATTTAAGAAATTATTAATTCATAAGGAGGGGTTTACTAATTTGTAAGAACTTTTTTTAAACTTATTTAATTAACTTTTATTCCAGCTAATTTTCACCGGCTTTAAAGTGCCTGTGTCTACAACAACCCCAATCAATTTTACTAATTACCAAAAACAAAAATTGAACCAGTAACTGCCAATTAACCAGAAAACAGATGTTCATAAAATAATCTAAAAATGAAAAATCTATGTTTGGTAGATATAGATATTTAGTAAGAAACTGGCCTACCTAACTAGGGGTGACCTATTGATAGGGTTTACTTTTATAAAAGTAACAAGACCCATTTTTAACTGAAATTTCCATCTTATTCTTTTTTTTTGTTTAATTTATGCTATTGTACTATTATATTAATTAATTTTTAATTTAACCGATTTATTAAGTTTGATTTTAAATCAATTATTGGTCATGGTTAGTGATTGCAACAAATGTTTACTTGTAGATGAGTGATTCAAAGCGAGATGGTTCAACTCAAGTTTCACAAAATTCTTCCCCAAGTAGAGATGATCAAACAACAACCAAGGAAAATGTTCGAAAAGAGATTACTCCAAGGGCAGCTTGTTGGAACCATTTCACCAAATTTGTGACTGAAGAGGGGAGAAGAAAGCAAGGTGCAATGCATGTGATGTTACTTACACCATGGAATCAACTTCGGGTTCTACAACGAATTTGAATAACCATTTGAAAACATGCCTAAAAAGACCTCGAGGTAATACTTCTGATCCGAAATAATCAGAATTACTATTTGTGAAGGTTAGCTAAGAAACAACGGATTTATCAACTTGGGTGTTTGATAAAGACGCTGTTAGAAAAGAATTAGTTCGTATGATAATTGTGGATGAACTACCTTTTAAAATTGTAGAGGGAAAGGGTTTCAAATACTTTCTTTCTATAGCATGCCCACAGTTTAGTCTTCCATCTCGTTGGACAATTAGAAGGGATTGTCTTGATTTATTTAACTCCATGAAGAGTGTGATGAAGAATTGTTTTGAAAAAGATATAAGTAGAGTTTGTTTGACTACAGACACTTGGACTTCATTGCAGAGGATATCTTACATGGTTTTAACAGCACATTGGGTGGATGATGAGTGGAGGTTGCAAAAAAGAATTATAAATTTTTGCCCAATATCTGCTCATAGAGGTGAAAGCATAGGTCAAGCCGTTGAAAAATGTCTTCGAGATTGGGGGATTGAGAGGGTCTTCACTATTACGGTTGATAATGCATCCACCAATAGTGTTGCCATGGAATATTTGAGAAAGAAATTGAATCATTGAAATGCTTCTATTGCATATGGAAAATTTATTCAAATGAGATGTGTTGCACACATTCTTAATCTTATTGTGCAATACGGTATTAAGGATGCTTCTGTGTCTGTGGATCGAGTTAGAGGTGCTGTGAGGTATATAAGAGCATCACCATCAAGGTTGACAAAATTCAACCAATGGGTAAAAGAAGAAATGATAGATAGTAAGGCTCAATTGTGTTTAGATGTGCCTACTAGATGGAACTCAACATATATGATGTTAAAGGTGGCCGAAAAAAATGAGCGTGCATTTGAATCATATGTACGTGATGACCATAATTTTTTTCTTGACCTTACTGCTGGAGATGGAGTTCCTACATTTGATGATTGGGAACTTTTTCGAAGAGTTATAAAAGTATTAGAGCCTTTTTATCATCTTACATTGAAGGTGTCCAGATCTTTACATGTTACCTCTCATTCACTTTTTGAAGCATTGACGGATGTGCATTGTCTTTTTGATGGGTGGCAAGATTGTGGAGATCTAGACATAATTTCTATGACTTCCAAAATGAGAGATAAATATAATAAGTATTTGGGTGAAGGAAACAAGATCAACATGCTAGTTTACTTGGCAGTCATCTTTGATCCGCGATGTAAAATGAGTTTTTTGGACTTTGGGGGCAACTTGCTTTTTCCTAATGTTGCTAATGACATTATGAAAATGATTGATAAAGAATTGCATTGTTTGTTCAATGAGTATTCTTCTAATGCCGGGAGAATTGAATTGTTTGAAGGTAGATCTAGTTCTTCGATAAATCTTTGCAGTTCAATGGAAATAGATCAGTCATAAATGAAAACGGGCTTGGCCAAACAAAAATACCTTAAGAAGAAGAAACATGTTGGATTAGAAAGAAAATCTGAGTTGGATAGATATTTGGGTGAGGATGAAGAAGTAAACAATTCAAGTTCATTTTATTTACTATTGTGGTGGAAAATGAACAGTCCTAGATTCCCTATTCTTGCACAAATGGCTCGAGAAATTCTTGCTATTCCTGTCTCAACAGTTTCCTCGAAAAGTGCCTTTAGCACGGGTGGACGTGTTCTCGATAGTTTTAGAAGTTCTCTAACTCCTCTCATGGTCGAGGCTTTGGCTTGCACACAAGATTGGCTTCGAAAATCTAATGATGCCATCAATCTTGAAGATTATGTTGATGAACTTCAAACCATGGAAGATGGTAATATATAAATTTTAATTTATAAAATAAGCTCTTGTATTATTTATATTAGTAAGCATTCCCATAATTTAACTAACACTTTTGTTTTTAAATTTGCTAGATTTATCCAAAATACCCAAAGATCAAGAAGGTAATATACTTAGCATTAGTTTATAAAGTTAAATGTTTATTTAATTTATTTTTGCAAACATTTTTTTATCATTTAACTAACTCATTCAATACTTTTACTAAATGTTTCAAGATTATCAACGGTGATTTAAGCACAAGAAGAAACTTAAACTATTCTATAATGGATTTTGAACCGATGTGTTATTGTTGTTAGTTTGGTTTGGTTTGTTATTGTTGTTGGTTAATTGAGCTTTTGTTGTGTTCTTTTTTTTTTTTGGACTGGTGTAGGTTTCTTTTGTATTTTGGACTTTTGCTTCTTCTTTTTTATTATAATGTTGTTGTTTACTTCGACTCATGTTGTTTACTTGGACTTTTACTTATGTTTTTTATTATAATCTTGTTGTGTTGTTTTTCTTGTTTATTTGGACTCATGAAGAAACTTAAACTATTCTATAATGGTTTTTGAACTGATGTGTTATTGTTATTAGTTTGGTTTGGTTTGTTATTGTTGTTGGTTAATTGAACTTTTGTTGTGTTCTTTTTTTTTTTTGGACTGGTGTAGGTTTCTATTGTATTTTGGACTTTTGCTCATGTTTTTTTTTATTATAATGTTGTTGTTTACTTCGACTCATGCTGTTTACTTGGACTTTTACTTATGTTTTTTTTATTATAATATTGTTGTATTTTTTTTTGTTGTTTATTTGGGTTGATGTTGTGTTGTTTTTTATTTATTCACTTATTTACTTCAATTTTTTGTTGTATGATCATGTTTAAAAACTTTAAAGAAAATTATTTTTTTGAAAAATTGCATAAAAATAAACAACACTAAAGTCATTTTTTAAAAAAAAATTAACTCGAACAAATATATTTGATTCGATTCGATTCGAATTCTATCTCACTCGACTTGATTCGAGAAAAATTCAAATTAAGTTAGGATGATAAAATACGATTCGAAAACTCGATTAACTCGAAAATTTTCGATTCGATTCGATCGAATACTCACCCCTAGCCACATCAGAGTGGTCATTGGTTGCGAGCCAAATTTCTTCTTGGTCCAAGTTGTATACCGCCCTCCTTACCTTTATCATTACATATACGTTCGAGTACAGGTTGTGGTCTCAGCCTCCCATCTTTTTCGCCTTCGTCCGTGGTTGATTGTGATCGGTTGCCATTGTGTATCCTCCATTCTAGGAATAGGTGGTTGCGAAGATGTTCCACCTTGGTATAACAATTATCTCGGAGGTGTTTGCGACACCATCAATGTAGGCGTACAACTATATTGTGTCCCATACACCGATGGCAGAATGATCGGACTTCCTATCGGTACCCCAAACATAGACGTCCTATACATTGTCATCTGAAACATCGATGGCATCGGTGTGTAATATGTGGGGGACGAAGGTCCTAAAATAAAACTTGACATCGATGTAGAAACAGAAAAATATGGTACAAGATTTGGCGTTTGTGTAAAAATGACAAGGTTAGTGAAAGCACTGGAATAAGTTGAGTCATACTGACCGGGGGGTGGTACGGCCACCTGTACCGGTTCTTGCATAGGGTTAGACGATGGATCCACCTCGGTAGTTGCTTAGGACCTCGAATGCCTAGACGCCATTCGTGGCCTTCTCGTATGCAGTTGCCTACCCCTCGCCTCTTCTGCTAGCAGATATGGCTTGCCATGGGCCCTAAACCATGGCCTGTACTCTGGATCGCTGGCTAATTCCAAAGCAATAACGGCCATGCGAGTAGGTAAAAACTTGTACCTATTGTTCCAAATGTTAGTATATTCCGCGTGGAATGAAGGCCAATGCTTATCCGTTCTCCCCCGTAAGTCGATATGGTGCAGATCTTCGAAGTCTTGGGGTGCCGGCGGAATCGTTTGCTGAAACCCGAACTGCCGCAACACTCTATCCAACTTGTGTATCTCCATCGTAGCGTACACTACCAATGGCACCTTTACGTGTCATATGTTGGGATTCATCAAGAATTCAGATGGGATGCATTCTTGAATTCCTAGACTGGATTTTGGCGTCCATTCAAGTTATATTAAAATTGTAACACCCCTAACCCGAATTCGTCGTCGGAACAGGGTTACAGAGCATTACCGGAGTTTACAGGTCAAGTAACAGACATTGCACAAGCATTTAACATTCAAATGAAATTTCAATCAAATTTAATCATATAGTCCCTTACATGAGCCCTCGAGGCCCAAATCGTGTATTAGAATCAGGTCGGGACTAAACCGGGTACTTAGAAAATTTTTCGTGAAATTTCAAAAATTTTCCTAGGTGCAGGGGTTACACGCCTGTGTGGACAGGCCGTGTGGCTCACACGGCTAGGGACATGCCCGTGTCTTAGGCCATGTAACTCTCTGACTTAGGTCACACGGCCAAGTCACACACCTATGTGTTAAGCCGTGTGTAGGTGCAAGGGTCACACGGCCAAGCCACACGCCCATGTGCCAGGCCGTGTGATCAATTCTAAGCATTCTGTTTTGACATTTTAACGATGCAGGGGACACACAGCCAGGCCACACGCCCATGTGCTAGGTCATATGTCACACACGGCTGAGACACACGCCCATGTCTCTACCCGTGTGGACGAAAATAAGCTATTTTCCAAGCCACATTTCTCACCCAAATTGTCATCCACCTATACCAATACTTTAACATATTCACAAGTCAATATAGGTCATTTAAACCAACTTAGAATCCAAATCATATACATGATATTATACCTCATGTAACCAAGTATACAGATTTACTTAAATTACCATGTTTACTTATATACATATTTTATCAAATATGCTAACTTAATTCGATCATCAATTTTCCAATATAATTTTTATCAATTAACCATTTCAGGCATATACTATACATGTCCATCACTAGTATTTCCAATGGCTAGTTATAACTCAAAAATTTACATGCTAACATTGGCTAATTAACCTATACATGCCATTATAGCCATAATTAATTTACCTTATGTACTAAGATGGGCCGATAGATAGTGTGAGTGATCTCCACCAATGCTTCCAATCCAACGAGCTTCCGAATTACTATAGAACAAGGGAAAAGAAAACAGAGTAACCATATTATGCTTAGTAAGTTCGTATAACATGATAATAAACTTACCAATCATTTAAATTCAATATAAACATATAAGGCATATTCAGTCAACTGAATCACAAGCCCTAACACATATCCTCATCACCCGTGTTAGTTATACATTCTACTATAACATCAAGAAACATATATGGCCTCAACAATAATCAAATTTCCATATTCATATGCTTTTCACATCATGTATTCATGTAACATGTAAAAATCATATCCCTGTATTTCAAGTTCAATTTCATAATAATTCGTCTCGAGCTCAGATTATTCTATATCAGAACTTTATTCATTAAATCATTCGAAATATCATTGTCACACAAATAGTGCACTCAAGGTGTACAAATCTATAATCATGCATGAACATATTCATCAAATAAACTCTATGTACAGATATCATCATCTCATATTTCCATATATAATGTATCATCATTTTCCTGTATTTCAGGCAGATACATGTAATAATTCATTTTCTATTCATATCTTCTCATGTCAGGATTTTCCCATTGAATTTATCTGTAATATCGATGGATATACAAGTAGTACACTCGAGGTGTACAAATCAAGATCCGTCAATTCATATTCAGGGGTACCCGTTAGGGCACATAACCAAGGAGCACCACTCTCGAGCCACATATCAGGATGCTCAGATGAGCCATGTAACCATGTAACAGGACTCTTATATGGGCTAATCAGGAACTCATAAGACTTTTACTCAGGAAGCTCATAGAGCTTATCAGATATCTCCAAAGAGATAATATCAAGGAGCATCGGATAAGGAAATAGGGAGTTCAAGCGAGCCACATCAGAACACTCACAAAGAGCTGCGTTTGTGTCCGCAACGTATGCAGGATCACAACCGATCACATAACAGGACGCTCACACAGAGTTGCGTTTGTGTCCGCAACATATGCAGGATCACAACTGATCGCATAACAAGACGCTCACACAGAGCTGCGGTAGTGCGCAACACATGCCAAATGTAACACCCCTTACCCGTATCCGACGTCAGAATAGGGTAGAGGCATTACCGGACTTAATCACAAGCAGACATTCAAAATCGAGACATGAATTTCCACTCAAATTTAAAACTTTTCAAAAACATTCATATCATCCCTAAAATGAGCCTACGAGGCCCAAAACATGCATCAGAAATGGTTCGGGACAAAACTGAGAACTTTGGAAAACTTAAAAAAATTTCATGTAAAAGGGGTCACACGCCCGTGTGGGTTCGGGACACGCCTGTGTGACCATAAAACACGCCCGTGCTTCAGGCCGTGTTCAAATTAGGAAGCATTCTGTTTATGACGTCATCATCAAATTAAGGTCACATGGCCAAGTCACATGCCCGTGTGCTTAGGCCGTGTGATCGATTAAATTTTTATAATTTTTCATAAAATAGGTGCAGACTTCACACGGCCAAGGCACACGCTCGTGTTCGAGGCCATGTCGTCCACACGACTGAGACACGCGCCCATGTCTCTTCCCGTGTGCTCATTACTGAGCATTCTGTTTTGCAACAATTTAGGTGCATGGGACACACGGCCGAAACACATGCCCGTAGGGGCAGACCGTGTGTCGCACACGACTTAGACACACGCCCGTGTGTCTACCCGTGTGGACAAATATAAGGCTATTTACCAAGCCTTTATACCACCCTTCCATGCACGAACCTACACAACAAAACATAGCACCAATCCAAGCATATACTTTCAACCCAATCAGCCATACACAAGGCATCCACATATCGTTTACATGCTATCATTTATCACATACAAACATCACATACTTAGCATCTCAAACCATGCAATTTCCCACATTCATGAAAACATCATCATATGTATATATACTTAACCAATATTAGCCAATATCAAATGGCCATTTACAAAATGAATTATCAACTATTCAAGCCACCACTTATGGCCAAATCAATTATGACACATAACAAAAAGACCAAGTCCCTATACATTCCATAACTAAAAATTTGGAAATCATAAGTACCCAAAATGATAATTTGATAGTGTGAATGAATCTCCGACCGTCTTCGATCCTCGAGCTGGGTTGGTGACACTATAAGACAAGGGAAAGAGAAAGGGAGTAAGCTTTAAAGCTTAGTAAGTTCCTATGCAAATAATAAGCATCATACACTCTTTAACATATAATTAACCTAAAGTAAATTAACATAAATATCATTGTGAATTCATAATCAAGCTTAGCATAGATGTTATTAAGATCTTAACATCATAACTTACTCAATCGAACCAATCCGAGGTTTCATCCCATATCGAGCTCACTAAGCATGAGTTTTATGTACATACCTGTACCAACTTGTAACTTACCATAATCTTTCACATCATACCATAGTCTTTCACAACTTAAACTTTGCCGTTAAGTTTCTCGTTGAACCACTTGGAATACTAAATGATACTAGGGAAATCTCACACACATAGTTCTATACCAATGCCATATCCCAAATATGGTCTTACATGGGATCTCATATCAATGCCAATAGCCCAACTATGGTCTTACATGGAATCTCATATTGATGCCATATCCCAGATATGGTCTTACACGTAATCTCAACTAACCCTAATGTCATGACATTTGTATCCTAACTATTCCTAAGGTTCAACCAGGAATTTTTTCTCGCTTGTCGAACTTTGTCGAATTCATTCAAAGAGTAAATCACAATTCATACAATAATAACACAATTAAAGCATAAATAATAATGCATTATTTACATACGAACTTACATCGGTACAAAAATAGCAGAAATGGACCTAACCGTCAATAACCTTGTTTTTCCCACGATCAAGGTCCGAACCTCGTCTTTCTTGATCTATAATAGCAAATTTAACTTATTTATTATTCACATTATTCAATTCAGTCCAAAAATCACATTATGGAAAAATTGCATTTTTGCCCCTAAACTTTGACATATTTACATTTTTGGCCCTAGGCTCGAAAAATGAAATTCATTCAATTTCTTCGATTCCTAAGCCTAGCCAATCCTCTTTTATACTTATAGCGGTCCATAGTTTTCATTTAATCACACTTTTACACACATTTTATAATCTTTTTATAAATAGGTCCTTTTAACATTTTCATCAAAAACCACCTAGCAAAAGTTGTTTATCACACATCAAACATGCATAATCTACCATTAGACGTCAAAATACACAAATATCCAACATGGGTCAAACCCTAGACCTTGATATTTTCTTAAATTAATGGTAGAAATAGGTAGATCGAGTGATAATGACTTCAAAAACATAAAGAGCATTAAAAATAGGGCTAGGATGTACTTACAATCAAGCTTGGAAGTTGAACAAACCCTAGCTATGGTGACCTTCTAAATTTCGGCAGTTGGGGGAGAAGATGGACAAGATTTTAGCTTGATTTTCCCTTTTTATTCTTTTATTTACCAAATGACCAAAATGCCCTTCACTTAAAACTTTTAAATTTTATCTCACTATGTCACTTTTTGTCAACTATCTTAACAAATGGTATAATTACCATCTAAGGTCCTTCAATTTAAAATTTCATAGCAATTAGACACCTCTAGTATATAGAACTCAACTTTTGCACTTTTTACAATTTAGTCCTTTTTGCTAAATTGAGTGCTCAAACGTCAAAATTTTCGAACGAAATTTTCGCGAAATCATTTCGTAAAATTGTAGACCATAGAAATGTAATAAAAATAAATTTTTCTATGTTGGATTTGTGGTCCCGAAACCACTATTCCGACTAGCCCCAAAATTGGGTTGTTACAACTCTCCCCCCTTAGGGATTTTCGTCCCCGAAAATCTTACCAGGGAATAGGTTTGGGTACTGTTTTCGCATAGCTTCCACAGGTTCCCACGTAGCCTTTTCGACTCCGTTTCGTTGACATAAAACTTTCACTAGGGCTATATTCTTATTTCTCAACTGTTTAACTTCTTGAGCCAAAATCTTGATCGGTTCTTCACCATAAGTCATATCGGGTTGAATCTCGACCTCTGTCGAGGAAATCATATGTGAGGGTCTGATCGATAACGTCGCAGCATAGACACATGAAACACATTATGGATTCTTTCCAACTTTGTCGGTAAAGCTAACTGATATGCCACTGGCCCTATTCTTTCAATAACTTCATACAACCCAATAAAATGTGGACTCAACTTGCCTTTACGGCCATATTTTAGAATCTTCTTCCATGGAGATACTTTCAGAAAGACTTTGTCACCGACCTGAAATTTGATCTATTTTCTTTTCAAGTCTGCATACAACTTTTGTCGATCTGAATCGGCTTTCAAGCAATCTCGGATTACCTTTACTTTTTCTTCGATTTCCTTAACCAAGTCAACCCCGTGAATCTGTTTCTCGTTAAGCTCGTTCCAATACAAAGGTGTTCGGCACTTGCGGCCATACAATGCCTCATAAGGTGCCATTTTTATACTCGACTCATGGCTGCTGTTATAGGCAAATATGACCAATGGTAGATATTTTTCCCAACTACCCTCAAATTCTAAAACATAGTATCGAAGCATATCTTCAAATATCTGAATTACCCTTTCGGATTGACCGTCGGTTTGTGGATGAAATGCAGTACTAAAATTCAATTTCGTACCCAAAGCCTCTTGTAGCTTCTTCCAAAATCTCGAAGTGAACCTCGGATCTCTATCTGAAATAATCGAAGTAGGCACCCCGTGCAATCTTACAATCTCAGAAATGTACAATTCAGCTAGCTTATCAAGCGAATAATCAGTACGTACCGGAATAAAATGAGCCAATTTCGTCAATCTATCAACAACGACCCAAACGACATCTTTCTTTTTCGGAGTCAGAGGCAATCCAGTTCGAAATCTATCGTAATTTTGTCCCATTTCCATTCGGGTACCATCACTGGTTGAAGTAAACCCGAAGGTACTTGGTGTTCGACTTTTACTTGTTGACAAATCAAACATTTCAAAACAAACTCGGAGATATCTCTTTTCATACCAGACCACTAATACAATTTCTTCAAAACATTATACATTTTCGTCCTACCCAGATGCACAGATAAACAACCATTATGCGCCTCATGAAGAATTTTCTGAATAAGTTCATCATTTTTTGGTACACAAACTCTACCTCAGAACATCAAACAATCATCGGATCCGACATGAAAATGTGAATCACTAACCGATTCACAATGTGCTCTCTTGGCTTGCAAATCACGGTCACATTTCTGAGCTTCACAAATTTGCTGAAGAAATAACAGTCTAGCTCTCAACTCAGCTATAATCGAATTATTATCGAACAATGTTAACCTCGTGTTCATTGCTCTCAAGGCAAACAAGGATTTTCTACTTAGGGCATCTGCGACTACATTCGCCTTACCCGGGTGATAATCAATCACCAACTCATAGTCTTTCAGTAACTCAAGCCATCTTCGTTGCTGCAAATTTAAGTCTTTTTGAGCCACCAAATATTTCAAACTCTTGTGATCAGTAAAAACATGGCATTCCTCACCGTACAAATGATGTCTCTAAATTTTTAGAGCAAACACAATGGCGGCTAACTCCAAATCATGCGTCGGATAATTCTTCTCGTGTGGTTTCAATTGTCTCGAGGCATAGGCTATCACTTTGCCCTCTTGCATCAACACACATCCTAATACATTCAGTGATGAGTCGCTATAAATCACAAACTCTTTTCCCAGTTCAGGTTGCACTAAAATCAGTGCCTCAGTCAATAAAGCTTTCAACTTCTCAAAACTTTGCTGACATTTTTCGGGCCATACAAATTTGACATCTTTTTGCAACAGCTTGGTCATAGGGGTAGCAATCATCGAAAACCCTTTGACAAACTGGCGGTAGTAACCAGCTAAGCCCAAAAAGCTTCTAACCTAGGATACGCTCTTCGGTGGTTTCCATTCAACTATAGCAAAAATCTTACTCGGGTCAACTCGAATGCCATCACCAGAAACGATATGGCCCAAAAATCTGACCTCTCAAAGCCAAAACTCACTTTTACTAAATTTAGCATACAACTATTTTTCTCTCAAAATCTGTAAAACAGTTCTCAAATGCTCAGCGTGCTCGGATTCATCTCGAGAATAAATCAGGATGTCATCAATGAACACCACTACAAACTTATCTAGGTATGGTCTGAAAATTCGGTTCATAAAGTCCATAAAAAATGCAGGAGCATTCGTCAGTCTGAAGGGCATAACAAGGAATTCATAGTGCCCATACCTTGTTTTGAAAGCGGTTTTCGGCACATCTGACTCTTTAACTCTCAACTGGTAGTAGCCAGATCTCAAATCTATCTTTGAGAACACTATCGCTCCTTTCAGTTGGTCAAATAAATCATCAATCCTCGGCAAAGGATACTTGTTCTTAATGGTTACCTTATTGAGCTGACGGTAATCTATACAGAGTCTCATAGACCCGTTTTTCTTCTTTACGAACAATACTGGAGTACCCCAGGGAGAATAAATTGGTCTCGTAAAACCCTTATCTGTCAATTCTTACAACTGAGTCTTTAACTCTTTCAATTTGGTCGGAGCTATCCTGTACGGAGCAATCGATATCGGTGAAACACCGGGGGCTAACTCAATACCAAACTCAACTTCTCTAATTGGAGGCAATCCTGGCAACTCTTCTGGAAAAACATCCGAATATTCACACACCACCGGCACCGATTCAATTTTTAGTTCAAACTCTTTCGTGTTTAACACATAAGATAGGTAAGCTTCACACCCTTTTCTTATACATTTCTGAGCTGACATTAAAGAAATCACCACAGGCAATCTATTTGACTCATCTGATTCAACCCGAAGAATTTCACCATTTTTACATTTCAATTCAGTAACTTTCTATCTACAATTTACTATAGCATCATGCAACATCAGCCAATCCATAGCCAAAATGACATCAAACTCATCAAATGGCAACAACATCAAGTCAACCGGAAAACAGTGACCTCTAATAATCAAAGGACATTTTTTACATACTTTGTCAACTAAAACATGCTTGCTTAAAGGGTTTGACACCTTAATCATAAATTCGATAAACTCAACAGGCAATTTCTTATTATTTACCAAATTCATACAAACATACGAATGAGTAGATCCAGTGTCAATTAATGTAATAACGTCAGTATCATAAAGAGAAAAAGTACCAGTAATAACATCGGGAGATGTCGCTTCTTCGCGAGCACGGATGGCATAGGCTCTCGCAAGTGCTCGAGCTTCGGATCTCACCGTGGTTTCTTTCGTCAATCCTTTACTACTGGCTCCATTTCCAGTATTACTAGGCCTTTCACTCTAAAATTTCTCTTTCTCTGCCATTTCCGGGCAATCTTTGATAAAATGATCTTGAGAACCACACTTAAAACAAGCCCGGTCATTCATTCTACATTCGCCGGAATGTCTTCTTTCACAATGTTGACATTCGGGCCTACTAGACTTTACATTACCCACACTTTCCATCGAAGTAGCTTGAGATTTAAAACTCGAATGTTCTTTCTCACGATCTCTGCATGAATACCCCGCTGAAACATTTGAACGGGAATACATCTCATTCGATTTCTTAGACTGAGATAGAAATGACTAACTCATCGGTCTTTTCCTCGAGTCTCTAGCTTCAAGATCAGCTTTCCTTGTAACACCCCTTACCCGTATTTAATGCTGGAACAGGGTACGAGATGTTACCTAACTCAAACACATGCTAATATACAATTCTGGGTTAGGAAATTTCGTTCAAATTTAAAACTTTTCAATATTCACCTTAAAGTCCTTAATATGGGCCTATGAGGCCCAATTCATACTTTGGAAATGGTATGATACTAAACCCGACACTTTAGAAAACTTTGGAAAATTTCACTAAAAACAGGGGCACACGCCCGTGTGGCAAGGGACACGCCCGTGTCTCCACCCGTGTGTAAAAACCTTGAAATTCTATTTCTGACGTCATCAACTCAATAAGGTCACACGGCCAAGGCACACGCCTGTGTGCTTAGACCGTGTGGCGATTTAAATTCCTAAATTCAAGTGCAGACTTCACACGACTTGGGCACATGCCCATGTCCTGTGGCTGTGTCTTCCACACGGTTGAGACACATGGCCGTGTCTCAGCCCGTGTGGTTACTACTGGGCATTCTGTTTTGTCAACTTAGGGTGCAGGGGGACACACGGCCAATCTACACATCTATAGGGTTGACCGTGTGTCACACACGGCCTAGACACACGCCCGTGTGTCTACCCGTGTGGACAAAAGCAAGGCTATTTACCAAGCCCTTTTGCCACCCTTTCTTGCACCAACATAAGCCACCATCAAACTTACACACATCAATGCTACTACACTATTTTAACATGCTAAACTTATTATCTACTTATCAATCCAATCATGCAAATTTGCTCGCTTATGAAAATCATCATCAACTTCATATATTAATAATAGGAAATAGCCAACATCCATGGCCTTATACAAAATGACTCAATTCTCCAAGTAAGGCCAACTCATTTGGCTAAAACAATATGACACTTGACAAACACTAAGTCCCTATACATGCCATACTCAAAATGATAAATATAACTATACCAAATGTTCCAATTGATAGTGTGATCGATGTCTCTGACGCTTGATGATCCCCGAGCTAACTTGACGGCACTATAAGAAAATGGAAAGGGAAAGGGAGTAAGCATAAAGCTTGGTAAGTCGCATGTAAATAATTAACAACAATTACTATACATTATCATACTCATAACATATTGCAAACTTGTACATGATTCTCGAATTATTAAAGGCATAACTTACTCATTTTCACCCTTAATAATCACACAAAATAATTCGAGCTCATTTCTCATGAATCTCATGTATGTACCTGTATCACTTACAACATAGGCGTAACTTTTCTCACTTTTGACACAATCTTTTATTTACCCGTTGAACCCATTGGAATACCAAAGGATATCCGATAAGCCTCACACAAGAGGGTACAATACCGATGCCATGTCCTAGACATGGTCTTACACTAGCTTACATTTCGAGAGCGATGCCATGTCTCAAACATGATCTTACACTAGCTCTCATCTCAATGCCGACGTCATGTTCCAAACATGGTCTTACACTAGCGCACATCTCGCTCAAATGTCATGGCTTGGATATCCAATCTATTCCTAAGGTTCAACCGGGAATATATCGCATCAACTTTCGTCATGCATATTCATGGCAGTCATCAAACACATTATGCAATATCATTTGTTTAAAACATAAATGTAATAACATTGTAATATTTACGTACAACTTACCTCGATATACAAAAAGTGAGCGACTAGAGTGAGTTAATCTACAAGCTTGGTTTTCCCCCGGCCTAGGTCCGGACTTCATTTTTCTTGATCTATATTGATAGAATTCATTCATCTAATCATCACATTAATCAAGACATTTCAAGATTCCTACTTTGGCAAAATTGCCGTTTTGCCCCTAGACTTTCACAAAATTATAATTTTGCCGCTAGGCTCGTAAATCTATTTTCATCACATTTCCTCATTAACCAAGCCTAGCCGAATCTATTTTAAGCTTATAGTAACTCACAAATCCAATTATTTCACACATTTACTACCTAATTTACAACCTTTACAAAAAGGTCCATTTAAGTTGTTTTCATGGAAACTTCTTTCACAAAAGTTGTTTATTTAATAACCAAGACTCATTTTCTTCCACAAAAATTCAGCAAACAAAACTATTGATCTCATGGAAAAACCCTATACTTTCAACCATTTTGCAAAATAGTCCCCTCATTAGCTAGCTTAAGCTACAAGGGTTTCAAAAACACAAAAATCATCAAAAATAACCATTAAGATGACTTACTTGCAAGGGTGAGAAGTTGCTGAAAATTTTAGGCTTCCAAAACCCCTCCTTGGCTGATATTTTTGGTGGAAGAAGATGAAGGTGAAAGGTGATATCATCTTTCTCTTTATTTTATTTATTTCCTTCAATTAAGTCACCTAATTCACCTACTTTGACCAAATTTTTATTTTCTTGTCTCCTATGGTCGGCCAACCCTCTCCTAAGGGTCTAATTGTACATTAAAGACCTCTAATTTAAGGTTCTATAGCTATTTGACACTTTTAGCTTGTAGAACAAGACTTTCGCACTTTATGTGATTTAGTCCTTTTTCGCAATTAAACATGAAATCACTAAAATTAATTCACCAAAATTTTCATGCACTCATATAATCATGCTATAACACATAAAATAACACGAGAAATAATTTCTCTGACCTCGGATTAATGGTTTCGAAACCACTATTCTGACTAGCCCCAAAATCGGCTGTTACAATTCTCCCCCTTAGGGACTTTTATCCCCGAAAATCTTACCAGCAAAAAGGTTCGGGTATTGGTCTCTCAAGGTCTCCTCGGGCTCCCATGTGGCCTCTTCAATCCCATGTCTATGCCATAGTAATTTCACTAGTGCTATATTCTTATTCCTCAATTTCTTGACCTCCGAATCTAAAATCTTAACCGGCTCTTCACCATAGGTCATGTCTGAACAAATCTCAACGTCTGTTGGTGAAATCACATGTGATGGGTCAGATCGGTAACGGCGTAACATAGACACATGGAACACATCATGGATCTTTTCCAACTCAGATGGCAAAGCCAACCGATAAGCTACTGACCCTATCCTCTCGGTAATCTCATATGGTCTGATGAAGCGCGGACTCAATTTGCCTTTTCGGCCAAATCTAAGAACTTTCTTCCACGGTGATACTCTCAAAAATACATTATCACTGACTTGAAACTCAATCTCTTTCCGTTTCAAGTCCGCGTAGGATTTCTGTCTATCCGAAGCGGCCTTCAAACAACCACAAATTACTTCTACTTTCTCTTCGGTCTCCTTGACTAAATCAACCCCGTGAATCTGATTTTCTTTAAGTTCGGTCCAATACAAGGGCTTTCGGCACTTACGTCCATACAAAGCCTCATATGGTGCCATTTTCAAACTCGACTGAAAACTATTATTGTAGGCGAACTCTACCAACGGTAAATATTTTTCCCAACTACCTTGGAACTCAAGAACACAACACCGCAGCATGTCTTTAAGTATCTAAAGTACCCTCTCCGATTGGCCGTCGGTTTGCGGGTGAAAAGCGGTACTAAAATTTAGTTTCATTCCCAACGCTTCTTGCAACTTTTTCCAAAATCGTGATGTGAACCTCGGATCCCTATCCGAAATGATCTATAAAGGTACTCCATGAAGTCTCACAATTTCAGAAACATACAGATCGGCCAATTTCTCAAGTGGGTAATCGGTACGCACCAGTATAAAATGAGCCGACTTAGTTAGCCTATCAACCACAACCCATACATCATCTTTCTTCCTTGGCGTCAACGGAAATCCAGACACAAAATCCATGGTAATACGGTCCCATTTCCACTCGGGAACCATCACAGGTTGAAGTAAACCCGAAGGTACTTGGTGTCCGGCTTTCACTTGCTGACAAATTAAACACTTAGAGACAAACTCTGAGATATCTCTTTTCATTCCTGACCACCAATACATTTTCTTCAAGTCATTATACATCTTCACACTACCCGGATAGATGGACATACAACTGCTATGTGCTTCATGCAGAAATTTCCGAATAAGCTCATCATCTTTAGGCACACAAATTTTGTCTCGAAACATTAAACAACCATCTGAACCAATCCGATAATTTGATTCTATACCCGTCTCGCACTGAGTTATCTTAGCTTGCAATTCTTTATCACCTTTCTGAGTTTCGCAGATCTCTTGCAAGAACATTGGTTTCGCTCTTAACTCAGCTAAAATTAAACCATCTTTGGTTACTGACAAATGAGTGTTCATAGCCCTCAAGGCGAACAATGATTTCCTACTCAAAGCATCAGCGACCACATTCGCCTTTCCCAAGTGATAGTCAATTATCAACTCATAATCTTTTATCAGCCCTAACCATCTCTGTTGTCGTAGGTTCTCCTTTTGAGTCATCAAATACTTTAGACTTTTATGGTCGGTGAAAACTCGGCATTTCTCTCCATACAAATGGTGTCTCCAAATTTTCAATGCAAACACTATGGCGGCCAGCTCTAAATCATGAGTCGGATAGTTTTTCTCATGTGGCTTCAGTTGTCTCGAAGCATAAGCTATTACCTTGCCTTCTTGCATCAGTACACTCCCTAATCCATTTAGGGATGCATCACTATACACTACAAATTCCTTTCCCGGTTCCGGTTGTACTAAAACTGGGGCTTCAGTCAACAATGCTTTTAGTTTCTCAAAACTTCGTTGGCACTTCTCTGTCCATTCAAACTTAACATCTTTCTGTAGCAACCTTGTCATCGGTGTAGCAATCATGGAGAATCCTTTAACAAACCATCTGTAGTATCCCGCTAAGCCCAAAAAGCTTCTGATTTCTGACACATTCCTCGGCGGTTTCTAATAAAAAATAGCCGATATCTTACTCGGATCAACTCTAATTCCATCACCCAACACGAAGTGTCCTGAGAATCCGACCTCTCGGAGCCAAAATTCACTTTTTCTAAATTTAGCATTGGAAACACGAAAATTTATGCACTTTTTCATGCCCTTTTTAACTCAAATTTATGCGGTTTCGATTGAATTCTTGTCAGAAAATAATTAAATATTATAAAATAATTAAAATGTGCTAAAAATATGAACATGATGAATTTTAATTAATTTTATAGTTAATTTTGACTTATTTTGACTATTTTCGACAGATTCGCACAAAGGGCAAAAATTGGCTCGGCAGACACTGCTCGAAGAATAAACCCGAGAAGTAATTTGAAGTATCAAGGTGAATTTATTTCCATCCTAAGACGGTCCAATTATGAATATTTAATCATAATATAATTAATTTTAATTTATTCCTAATTTAATTTGGGCTAAATAAATTAATCTTAATTAATTATGAAAAAGGCCCAGTTGAACCGGATCAGTTGAACCAAACCGATTGAACCGAACTGAGCAAAGAATTGGGCAGCCCAAACCGTCCATATGCTGACCCAAATCAGCTTATTAGCTGAATAATTAAGCTTGCAAATAAGCCCTCGAGGACTTTTCAAAGTTGTATTCAACCCCCTCCAAATATAGTGGCTTTGTAGATTTGCCCCATGCCATATTTAGCAAAGTTGAATCCATCAACTTTGCCACATAGATGGCCGGCCAAGGGGGGTCTCTTTGGCTGATGGGACTTGCTATTTTTAGCAGCCACAATCAGCTATAAAATCCACCCCTTTCTGATCATTCAAATCATCCCTCAATTCTCATTCACATCTCATTCTCTCTTTTCCTCTCTCACTTTCTCTCAACTTTTCATTTTCCATTTTCCCTTTGTTCTTGTGCCGATTTCTCCTCTTCGAAAAGAGGCATTTTCTCAGCCATTTGGAGCAGCAATTGGAGTGTTCATAATCCACCTTGATAGCCGAGGACAACGGAGAACGAAGAATGGAACAATCAGTCAAGCCACGGAGAAACACCGGATTTGCTTCTTGTTCCCTATCTCTTTAAATTTCGTTGTTGTTTTGACAAACATGTTTATGAATATTTATGCTATTGGAATGGTTAATTTAATCAGCTTAGCTTGAATTTAATTCGAGTTGGGTTGATTGCATTTCGTCCTCTTAAATTATTAAACTTGTGTTTATACTGTTATAGGCCTCGGTAAAATGTTTGATTAAGTAAAATCATGCTTAAGTTATTCTAGCATTTTAATCGTTTAGATAACTAAAGAATTAATTATTTAAACGCATTGAAATTGTAATTAATGGACACAATATTTAATCTGTGCATGTTTAATTCTTCTAAGGTAGCTGAAGATTAAATTAGCATTGTATTTGGCGGTACATATGCCTTGCATAACTTGCAGGATTATTGTGATTAAACTGTGTCAAGGTAAGGATACTTTGTTACCTCACATAGTCTTTTATATGCTTATTAGGTTTAATTAATCGGTTGAATCGACATAGGAATATGCGAGAGATTGTTTAATTTAATAAGTATGTATGTGCAATAACATGTTTACTTTTATAAATCTGTTTAATCGGTCGAATTGACATAGGGATATGTACAAGAGATAAACGGATTTTTGATTTGTAAATATGTTCATAAGTTAGCAAATTACCGAGTTTCCGTGATTTATTCGTAACAAGTATAAGCATGAATTTAATGATTCTAAGTTAAGAAATGTAATTAATCCAACACAATTATATCATCTTGATTAAAATCATCTTTTGAAATCGCGCATTAGAACTCTATTTTATTTTATTTTATTTTACTTTGTTTTCTAGTTTTTAATCATTTCTCAAAACCATATATTTTTCCCTCACCAAATTTTTTAAAAAATAATTTTCATAAATAAGTCTTTTACAGTCCCTGTGGGTACGATAACTCGACATTTACTTGTCACTTTATTACTTGTTGCGATTGTGTACACTTGCACATTTTCACCGTCCCAAGTTTTTGGCGCCGTTGTCGGGGACTGTTTTTCAAAGCCATTATTTGTGAATCTGTTTTACATTTTGGTTTATTTATTTTCCTATTGAAATTTTTACTTATTTAATTTCTTACGTGATTATTTCAGTGTTTATGAGTATTGACCAGATTATTGACTTACTCCTCAGAGACCGAGATAGAAACGAACCTTTCGACAAATGAAAGAAGACAAGCGAACGAGAGAAGGACCAAGAGATGAACTTCGAGAATATGAATCAAGGAAACGGAGCAAACCCTGCTGTAATCCTATCCTTATTGCTGATGATAAGGATAGAGCTTTACGACGATATCTTTGTGCGATGATTTAACGATCTTAATCCGGGTATTAGGAGACCCAAATTGAGGCACAACAATTCGAGCTGAAGCCAGTCATTTTCCAAATGCTTGCATAAAGGGGCCAATTCAAGTTGGAATGCCTACCGAAGACCCTCATCTTCACTTAAGACTATTTATGGAAGTGAGCGATTCTTTCAAGTTAGCCGAAGTACCCGAAGATGCCTTACGATTGAAGTTGTTCCCATATTCATTAAGGGACAGAGCTCGTGCCTGGTTAAATTCATTGCCACCGAACTCCATCTCTACATGGCAAGAGTTAGCCGAGAGATTCCTCATGAAGTATTTCCCGCCAAGCAAGAATGCTAAGCTGAGGAACGAGATCACTATCTTCCACCAAATGGATGACGAGTCCTTGTATGAGGCATGGGAAAGAATTAAAGAATTATTACGAAAATGCCCTCATCATGGAATCCCACATTGCATTCAACTTGAGACATTCTATAATGGTCTCAACGCTCACACAAGGATGGTAGTGGATGCCTCTGCTAATGGTGCTCTCCTTTCTAAGTCTTATAATGAGGCTTATGAAATTATTGAGAGGATTGCCAGCAATAATTATCAATGGCCAACTAGTCGAGCAGCGTCAGGAAGACGAGTCGCTGGAATTCATGAAGTAGACGCACTCACTTCACTCGCATCTCAGGTATCATCAATATTCTCAATGCTTAAAAACCTTACTACTAATGGGTCTAATAGTTTTGCAGCACAACCGCCGAATCAATTTGAGAATGTAGCCTGTTTCTATTGTGGGGAGGGACATTTGTTTGAAGAATGTCCGTCAAACCTAGAATCTGTATACTACATGGGTAATCAGAACCAAAACTGAGGAAGGCAAGGGTTGCAATCAAATTTTTATAACCCATCGTGGAGAAACCACCCTAATTTTTCCTGGAGTAACCAAGGAGCTGGAACCAGTACCACTTACACCGAACCCAGACCAACCCAGCTACCTAGTTTCCCTCGACAAGTTCAGAAACCAGTTCAAGCTGAAGCATCCAATAGTTTAGAAAGTTTGCTTAAGACATACATAGCAAAGAATGATGCCTTAATCTAGAGCCAAGCAGCTACATTGAAGAATTTGGAAAATCAAGTGGGCCAGCTTGCTACTGAACTCAGGAACCGACCACAAGGTGCTCTACCTAGTGACACGGAGAATCTGAGAAATCTGGGGAAAGAACATTGTAAAATGTTGGCATTGAGGAGTGGAAAGATAGTCCCAACACCATTGAAGTTAGAAAGGAGCCAGCTGACGCTCAAGATTCAGAAGAAGTTCAACCAATTGTTGAAATCCCAGTTTCACCAGAACCAAATTCGGCAAAAACTGACAAAGTAACCCTAGGACTAGCTAATTCTGATCAACTAACAACTCCGTTAGGTGCAGAATTGCCGCCAAAGACGAATTCACCAAAACCAGTTCTAGTAATGAAACCACCACCACCCTACCCTCAAAGACTTTAGAAGCCGAAGTAGGAGATTCAATTCAAGAAGTTCCTTGACGTACTCAAGCAACTTCACATCAACATCCCGTTGGTTGAAGCACTTGAGCAAATGCCGAACTATGTCAAGTTCATGAAAGATATCTTGTCTAAGAAACGAAGACTTGGAGAATTTGAGACGGTAGCTCTGACGAAGGAATGCAGTGCATATCTTCAGGACAAACTACCCCCAAAATTAAAGGATCCTGGATGTTTCACAATTACCATGCAACATTGGATCAACATATTGCGGTAAGGCATTATGTGACTTGGGTGCAAGTATCAACTTGATGCCTATGTCAATATTTAGGAAGTTGGGGATAGGAGAAGTTAGACCAACTACGGTTACACTTCAACTAGCAGATCGATCCTTAGCGCATCCAGAAGGAAAAATCGAGGACGTATTGGTACGTGTAGATAAATTTATTTTTCCTGCTGACTTTGTAATTCTAGACTTTAAAGAAGACAAAGAAGTTCCAATTATCCTAAGAAGGTCGTTCCTAGCAACTGGAAGGACCTTTATCGATGTACAAAAGGGCGAGCTGACTATGCGTGTTCAGGATGATCAGGTAACATTTAACGTCTTTAAGTCTATGCGATTTCCTGACACGGTGGATGATTGTTCTGCAGTATTTGATTTAGAGGAATTAATAGTGGAGAGGGAACTCAACTGTGTTGAGGACCCACTGGAGCTAATTTTGACATCTGACCCTCCAAACGATGAAGAGGAGGATGAATACTTAGTTGTGCTAGAAGCTAATCAAAAGGGATTTAATCTGTAATCCCGTTTTAAATCTTTGGAATTAGAGAAAAGAGATTACATCCAGCCAAAAGCATCAATCGAAGAGCCACCTAAGTTAGAACTCAAGGTATTACCTTCACACTTAAAATATGTTTATTTAGGTAACGCCTCTACTGCGCTTTGTGATTGTTTCAAAGAGAATTAACTACATGAACAAGAAGAAAACTTATCTTAGTTTTGAAACAATTCAAGAAGGCTAACGGATGGACCATAGCCGATATTCGCGGTATTAGCCCATCCGTATGCATGCACAAGATCATATTAGAAGATGGCGAGAGAGGAATGATTAATGGACAACAGAGACTGAATCCCATCATGAAAGATGTAGTGAAAAAGGAAATTATCAAGTGGTTGGATGCGGGTATAATTTACCCCATCTCAGACATTTCATGGGTGAGTCCAGTCCAGTGCGTGCCGAAGAAAAGAGGTATCACGGTCGTGGAGAACGAGAACAATGAGTTGATACCAACTAGAACAGTTAAAGGATGGAGAATCTGCATCGATTATCGAAAGCTGAAGAAGGCGACTAAGAAAGATCACTTTCTTCTACCGTTTTTGGACCAGGTGTTGGATAGACTCGCAGGACGAGATTACTACTATTTTCTCGATGGGTACTCAGGGTATAATCAGATTACAGTAGCACCGAAAGATCAACACAAAATGACATTCACCTGCCCGTATGGTATGTTTGCATTTAGACGCATGCCATTTGGTTTATGTAATGCACCCGCTACATTTCAAAGATGTATGATGTCTATTTTTACTGACATGGTTGAAAAGTACTTGGAAGTGTTTATGGACAATTTTTCAGTATTCGAAGATACTTACGATGATTGCTTAGCCAATCTAGCTAAGGTACTAAGGCGATACAAAGAAACGGATCTCGTACTCAACTGGGAAAAGTGCCATTTTATGGTACGAGAAGGAATTGTTTTAGGCCATCGGATAACAAGGCATGGGATCGAGGTAGACAAAGAAAAAGTAGATTTTATTGAGAAACTCCCACCTCTAACATCTGTAAAAGGTGTTAGGAGCTTTTTGGGTCACGCCAGTTTTTATCGAAGATTTATCAAGGACTTCTCCAAAGTTGCTAAACCCTTATGCAAATTATTGGAGAAGGACTTGATATTCAAGTTTGATGAGGAATGCTTAAAAGCATTCAATGATCTGAAGAGTCAATTAGTCACGGCACCCATAATCGTCACACCAAACTGGGAGTTGCCATTTGTATTGATGTGTGACGCAAGTGACTTCGCAATTGGAGCTGTCTTGGGCCAGCGAAGGAACAAAGTTTTTCTCCCAATCTACTACGCAAGTCAAACTCTAACCGGAGCTCAACTGAACTATACGGTAACAAAAAAAGAACTACTGGCTATTTTGTTTGCTTTCGACAAGTTTCGATCTTATCTTGTAGGTACCAAAGTGATTGTCTATACGGATCACTCTGCAATTAAGTACTTATTAGCCCAGAAAGATGCTAAGCCGAGATTGATCGGGTGGGTGCTTCTACTTCAAGAGTTCGATCTAGAAATCCAAGATCGAAGGGGGGTAGAAAACCAAGTAGCGGATCACTTATCTAGATTAGAACCACAAGAGGGAAATTCTCCACTTTTACCGATCCAAGAAACATTTCCAGATGAACACATACTGAAGGTAAATCATGTCCATAATATTCCTTGGTTTGCTGATTTTGCTAACTATTTAGCTTGTGGTTTGATGCCGCTTGATAAAACGTGACGCAAAAGGAAAAGTTTCTTCACGATGTGAAGTACTATTTCGGAAGAGCCATATTTGTTTAAAAGTGTGCGATCGATGATCGTGAGATGTGTGGCGTAAGATGAAATACCAAGATTTTATACCATCATCATTCACTCCGAGTGGGGACACTTCGAGGTACTCGTCAAATGCGCCAAAGTATTGCAAGCCGGATTCTTTTGGCCAACACTATTCAAGGATGCATACACTTACGTAAAGAGCTATGATCGATGTCAGAAGGTTGGAAATGTCACCAACAGAAATGAGATGCCTCGAACAAATATCATTGAGGTAGAATTGTTCGATGTTTGGGGTATTGACTTTCTTGGTCCTTTTCCTCCGTCTTTTGGTCACAAGTACATATTGGTAGCAGTAGATTATGTGTCCAAGTGGGTCGAGGCTGAAGCTTATCCGACGAATGATGCCAAGGTTGTGATGAAGTTCTTGCAGAAACATGTGTTCACAAGGTTCGGAACCCCAAGAGCTATTATCAGCGATGAAGGGACCCATTTTGTGAATAAGTGGTTAAAATGGTTGTTAGATAAACATGGAGTGAAACACAAGGTTGCTACAGCTTACCACCCGCAGACAAATGGGCAAGTTGAGCTAGCGAATAAGGAGATCAAAGGCATACTTGAGAAGGTAATTTGCCCGAACCGACGAGATTGGTCCAAGAGACTAGATGATGCTTTATGGGCTTACAGAACAGCATACAAGACACCTTTAGGAATGTCACCCTACAGGTTGGTCTTTGGGAAAGCCTGTCATCTACCTTTGGAGTTAGAGCATAAAGCCTACTGGGCTCTTTGACGACTCAACTTGGATCTTAAGTCTGCTAAAGAGAAACGGATGCTCCAACTCAACGAGCTAGAGGAATTTCGAATGTTCTCATACGAAAATGCCAAATTACTCAAAGAAAGACTCAAGAAATGGCATGACAAGCATATTCGAGTTCGAGAGTTTGAAGCGTCGTCACAAGTCTTGTTATTTAATTCCAGTTGAAGTTCTTCCTGTAAGTTAAAATCACGTTGGTTCGGCCCATTTACGATTCATCGCGTCTATCCATACGGAGTTGTTGAACTCCAAGGTAAGGGTGGTAATTTTCACGTCAATGCTCAGCGTTTGAAACATTACTACGGAGAAAGACCTGAACGAGATCAAATATTGTTCAGTTTATCTGATCTTTAGATTTTATTGTTTCCAATAAATCAATTAGGGTATATTTTCGGGTTTATTATGTTTAAAGAAATTCTGTCTAGGAGATTGGAACTTAAGCGGGACCGCTTGTGACCCCTCCAGTCTTTCTTGGGAATTGATTTTTACATAATTTTCCAAGAAATTAGCCCCTGAATGACAAAATAAATTTTTTGTTTTCCAAATAAAAAGGTCAATTTTGACCCAAGTCTTAAATTGCAACTCAATTTCAAATTTTCATTAAGTCTAGGGATTTAATTGAATTATTTTTAAATTTTGGTTGCTATTTTTGTAAATAATAAAAACTAGGTGCCTCTTTTTATAAATATTTAAAAAAAGCATCTAGAATAAATATTTTTCTTAATATCATATTTATAAAATATTGATAAACTTTAATATGTAATTATATTTCTTATAATTTATATATTAATTTTTATCAAATTAGCTTAGGATTAGGATTAATTTTATTTTATGTTTATCTTAATAAATTAATAGCAATTGATAATTACATATGCATATTATTAATTGTTGTTAACATTAAGTAGAATTAGAATTAGAATATTTTTTATTAAATTGCTCTAAGAGTTCTACTCTAATTCCTACTCTTTCCATTATATAATCCATCCATCTATTCTATTTTTCTCATTCATTCAACACCTAAAATCCCAAAATCACCAACTCATCAAAGTGCCGCAAGCCCCTAGCCACAACAGCCATTCGGCCAACAGTTTCAGCACGCCGCGTGCCCACATCGCACACAGCCTCGTGCGTTTGCTGCTTCAACCCCAGCTGCTGAGTTCTTGGCCTCACGCCTGCTGCCTCCAGCCCACGTTGCTTGCTGCGCACCATCTCCCCGCACACCCGACCAGCCCAGGCGGTGTCCCGCTCTCTCGCACGCGCACTCACGCACGCCCGTGGCCTACCTGCTGCAAGGCCTTGCGTGCTGCTGCTTGCATGCAGCCCCTACCACGTACCCATCCGCCCAACCTAAACCAAAAGCCTTCAACCCTTCTTTTAAAATTCCATCTTTTGTTCATTAGTATATTTTATTTTAGGAGTTCTTAATTTTTACGAAGAAGATGGTAAGAACAAATTTCTTCCCTTAAGTTTAATTTTTATTCAATTATTCAATTATTCAATTTATTGAAGAATTAATAATTTTTATAAATTAAATTTTTAAGAAAATAATTTTTTCCATCTTATGTTCAGGTTAATCATGCCTCGCAAGAGAACTCGTGCCTCCGCCCAAATTGACGAAGCACAAAACAAATTTCACTGTGAAAAAGCCAAAGTAAGATACGAAAGTATTTTCAAAGATCAACAGATGCATCCAGAGAAAGGCTTCACACTGAAGGAAAGCAACTACAGAGACTTTATGGCATGTATTCGCTGTTGTCAAGCCCTCAATTGGGAATTGTTTTGTGAAAAGAGACCAAGTGTGGATGAGGAACTAGTTCGTGAATTCTACGCGAACTTGACCTCAAGTGAATTGACCGAAGTTCCAGTCCGCGGAATCAAGGTACCAATAAATTCAAATGCTATTAATGAATTCTTTGAATTACCTGATTTCGAAAACGATGAATATTCTTCTCTGTTGAGCAACATTAAGTCTGAAAATTTGCAAGAAATTCTCGAGGAACTCACAGTTCCAGGTTCTAAGTGGACTGTGTCAAAGCAAGGAACCCACACGTGCCGAAGAGAGTATTTGACACCACTTGCGAAGGTATGGTTCTACTTCATTCGTTTCAACCTTATGCCTAGTTCACATGGGACTACAATATCATTAGAGCGAATGGTCTTATTATACTCAATTCTAACTGGAAAGACCATTGATGTGGGCAAAATCATCCTAAGAGAAATACGAAATTGTGCCATTAGACGTTCTGGCCCGGCCTATTTCCCCTTTACGATAACAATTTTATGCTTAAAAGCAAAACTCCTCGCGGACGTGAAGAAGATAGAGTATAATCAAGGCACAATCACCGATTGGGACCTCTACCGAGTAGCCGGAGATTCTGTTCTTCAGCAACGAGTTGAAGAGAGTGAGGATCCCAAAGAAACAGAGGATGAACCCACAAAAATCTCGCCAGAACAATCAACTGAAGTCCCTGTTGAGGCAGAATCAATGGAACCAGAAGCTGAACCTGATATCGAAACCTCAACGTTTGGAGCTCCACCGCCTAGCCCAGATCTTCGTGATGAGCTATCAAAGCTGATGGACTTAATGCAACACATGCAATGGCAGCAACAAGCCTACTGGAGATACGCAAAAATAAAAGATGACTCGATGAGGAGTGCCCTCAAGAAAATTTATAATGACCCATTTATTTTTGTGCCTGAGTTTCCAGATTTCATATTTGAACCATGGATTTCATCATCGAAGAAGGAGCAAGGCGATTCATGCAAAGGCAATACTGATGGAGTAAAAGATGAGTCGAATTCGGAAGGATCGGCAAACAAATAAAAAAGGGAGGACTTCAACTTTAGCTAATTTTTATTCTTAATTTATTTTAGGATTAGGTGAATTAGGAAATTTTCATTTTTGCATAATAAAATAAGAGATAGGAATCATGAATAAAATCTGACAAGTCCCAAAGGCTAAAGTGTGGCAATAGATATATACATGTCTAGGATTGGATTTTAGAGAGAGCTTGGTACTTAAGCAGTCAATTTGACTCACCTCCTCTTTTCTAAAAATCCTACCTGGTGTATAGTATCTATTCACTTTAAACAATGAGGACATTGTTCACTTTAAGTATGGGGGACCGAAAATTTGAATTGATTCCACTTAGAATAAAATTTTCTTTTAATTATGATTAGGATATATATTTTGCTCAATAAATTTGAATTTTGTTAAGTATGCTAAACTTCAGTATTAATAAAGTTCTATTATTTCAATAAGTTATTATGTTAGCTTAATAATGATATGAATGTATTTTTAATAAAGCATGAAAATTCGTACCATAAAATTTTTAGTTCCCTACGAAAAAATTAAGCATGCAATAAGTCTTTAGAATTGACTTAGTAATTTCTTGAGGCGAAATCCTAGGAAGCATGGAATACTGAAAATGATCTAGGCAACTATTGTTTGGACCGTTTGAACCTTTCAAGCCAACCTTGATAAAATTATCCGTTGAAACCCAACTTTGAGACTATATGGCCTAATTTTATTTGGACCTTTGCAATATTTAGCCATCACTTTTCTCTTCATTACCTTTAAAATTGCCCCCAAAAAAAACTAGACTCGGCATTATTCAGAATATCGTTTGAAAATAAGTTTGGGGGAGTTGAGAGGAAGTACCAATTGCTCGAAAATTGTAGTACATGAAGCAAAGTGCTAAAAAAAACATGTACTCAAAAGAAAATAGATGTACAAAAGAGCATGTTGGTGTATCGAAGGTAAAAATTTCGAAGGTTCGATTTATGCTGAGTCTAGGGTTTTAAAGCCAAAATTTATCTATCATTTACCTACCCCTAAACCCAGCCACGTTACAACCTTATTAAAGACCTATTGATTCAAAATTCCAATGTTACCTACATTAGTGGAGAGAAATTGCTCTGTTCAACATATGAAGACATCAGTTAAGCTTAATGATTGCAGTTTAATTTTGAATAAGGAATTAAAATCAAATTGGTAGGGATTAACATGTCTTTATTAAGAAACATTTAGTCTAATTTTTCTAGTATAATAGTTGTTGGGTGTAATCTGAACGATATGTATACTTAAGTAGCATAATTATCAAAATTTCTTATTTTTGAGCCTAAGTATCTTGAATCCATAATTTTGAGAAGGAAGTTGTTCTGAAGGAATTTTTCAAAGGTGTTTCTGAGAAAATTCTTTTCAAATTTGTGCATTACTCGAGACGAGCAATGAATTAAGTTTGGGGGTGTGGAAACACGAAAATTTATACACTTTTTCATGCCCTTTTGAACTCAAATTTATGCGGTTTCGATTGAATTCTTGTCAGAAAATAATTAAATATTATAAAATAATTAAACTGTGCTAAAACTATGAACATGATGAATTTTAATTAATTTTATAGTTAATTTTGACTTATTTTGACTATTTTCGACAGATTCGCACAAAGGGCTTAAAATTGGCTCAGCAGACAATCGCTCAAGAATAAACACGAGAAGCAATTTGAAGTATCAAGGCGAATTTATTTCCATCCCAAGACAGTCCAATTATGAATATTTAATCATAATATAATTAATTTTAATTTATTCCCAATTTAATTTGGGCTAAATAAATTAATCTTAATTAATTATGAAAAAGGCCCAGTTGAACCGCATCAGTTGAACCAAACCGATTGAACCGAACCGAGCAAAGAATTGGGCAGCCCAAACCGTCCATATGCTGACCCAAATCAGCTTATTAGCTGAATAATTAAGCTTGCAAATAAGCCCTTGAGGACTTTTCAAAGTTGCATTCAACTCCCTCCAAATATAGTGGCTTTGTAGATTTGCCCCATGCCATATTTAGCAAAGTTGAATCCATCAACTTTGCCACATAGATGGCCGGCCAAGGGGGGTCTCTTTGTAACACCCCAAACCCGGCCCAAACAATATGACCGAATTTGGTTTGCTACAGAGAAAAGATTTTGAAAACCATTTTAAAACCGATTTTGAAATTAGTCGAATGCCTTTCAAATTAAATTTCTTTGTTAAAAACCATACTTAATAAATATTTGTTGAGTCGAGTTGTTTACAAATTTCAAATGTACCCGATGGTACCTTAAAACATTTTATGTTTAATTTGAGAAAACATGTGCATCCGTTTTAACATCATCGAATAGTTTAAACAAAACATTCAAAACATGCAAAAGAATAATAAAATAATCCTAGGAGGCCTTATTACAATTAAACAACATAAATCCAAAAGAAAGATAATAAAACCCAAAATTCATTTATTAAAAACTCCATTGCATGGCCACCTCGAGTCCATCCGCTCCATTTCCGCAATCTACTCATCCGCAAAATGTTAAGGGAAAGGGTGAGTCACCAAGACTCGATGTGTAATCCCCACCCGGTAAAGTAACTCATACACAAGTCATTAATAAACATGCACATGCAACCCAACTAGCCATCCATACTCCTTTTCTACCCCGTGTGGTCAAAACCACCGGTGGTCAAAACCACCGATGACTTAGAGTCACAAATCAGATGATGGGGTCAACCCATCGTGTGGTCAAAACCACGATGACCGTGAGTCACAATTTATCAAATGTGGTCACAACCACTGGTGGTACCAAACCACTGGGACTTAGTCGCAATTAATCAATCGTTGTGGTCAAAACCACCGATGACCATAGGTCACAAATAATCTGATGGGGCCAACCCATCTTGTGGTCAAAACCACCGACGATCCATAATTCATCCCCTCCTCTCATCAATCCCACCATCACATGCTTATATATCAATTATCATGTTTCATGTCATAGCATTTAACATCATGTAATGGCATACAAATCATATATCAAAATTACAAATTAGGGACTTTACTCGAATTCCATGCTTAGCCATAAGCAAATCACAACCAAAAGATCTAAGGCAAATAATAATAGCACGTAAATTAATAAAGTGTGTATAGAGATCTTACACACCTATATTCTAGCAATTCTCGAATATACTAGCGAAATCTCGAGACGTTGTTTCCTCCAATTCACCGAATTCCCGTGATTTGTCACTTGTCCTATCGAGATTCCTACCAAAACACTTGATAATAATTAGCTTGCACATCTATTCATAACCAAAGCCTATAGCCGAATGTTACTTACCACCTTTCCTTAGGAGAATAAATCCCAAAAGCTTCCCTTAATGGCTATGGCTTCCCTCTTACTAATGCTTGAAAAAGAATCCCAAAAAGGATCTTGTGCTCCCTTGATATTCGACCAAAGTAACTCTAATGGAGAAGGAAAGATTTCGACTATATAGTAATGAAAGGAGAAAATATGTGAATAAAAGTGAGGGAATATAAGTAGAAAAGAGAATAACAATGAGTGAATGAGGATTCGGTTTAATCAAAAATGCAAAAAGATGCACAAAAGAGGAATTGGCCAAATATTCCCCCCCTAAACCACCTAACAAAATTCGGCCACCCACCTAGACACCCATGCCGTCCACATACATGCACTAAAGCCTAGGATTACTTTCCAAAACATCCTCCCTATTCCATGCCTTTGTCCCCTCATCATGCCATAAGTTCAAGATTCTTATCCCCTAAATTAAGCTTTCCTTAATCATAAATTCAACTTACCAAAAGTTATTAGTCCACCTATCATAAATAAGTTTGACCGGCCATCAATGCTAATACAAAAATAAACCTTCAAAATGCTAAACATACCACTCGAACCTCTAACCTCAAGCTACCTTTCAAGCTCCTTAACCATCTTGCCACTTACTCCTCTTGTGCTTTAAATGAACACTTAATTAACTTAAGTGTCAAGCTCACTTAATCCTACTTCATTAAATATCCCAAACTAAAAATTATTCTAACTTCCTAAATAAAACAAGCCTTCACAAAACTATTCTAACACACAAAATTCCTACCCGAGCCAACACAAAAATAATACTCAAATTTTCCTAAAGCCCAATTCCCAATCGGCTCAATCCTACTAGGCCCAATTTTGGGATGTTACAATTCTACCCTTCTTAAAGAAATTTCGTCCCCCGAATTTCCAACTAGCTCACAAATGTACCTCCTATCTCGCCACACTACGCCCCCATCACAGGCACTCGATCTTAAAGAATTATCATATTTCTAAACACATTCTCCAAGTTCATAATCAAATTTTTCCCACACTTCACCAACTCAAAAGAACAAACTAACGTAACCACAAATAAGGCAATTGAGGGTATTCCAGAGATAAGAACTTACCCGATGTCATATCTGGCACATCTTCCTCCTCGCAACGGCCAACCGCATAAACCAACCTTGGTTGCCTCGCCTCTGCACCTTCAAAGACTCTCGGCCACGCCTGCTACCATCACCATTACCACGACCTCTCTGTGGTGGTCCTTCATTTCTAACCCGAGCACGGTTCGACCCTCCGGCTGATTCTTAGCTAACTTTCGGGACAATCCCTTACACGGTGATCGAACGATCCACACTCAAAACATCCTCGATTACCATTCCAACACTCCCCTTGTGAAACTTGCCACACTTATCACACCGTGGCGGCCATTGAGGATTAGTAGCAGCAGCAGGCCTAACAGCTTGATCTGACCCATCAAACCTCGTCCTCTTCTGTTCATTACCCGAGAACCTTGAAGGTTCCGAGCTCCTCTTATTCCAATTCCGTTCTTGGTTCCGCTTTAACGGACTGTCTTACCTCTTCAAAGAACCTTTGATTTCTCTACTAGGACAAAGAAACTCCCGCTCCCGCCAGGAGCTATCATCATTCTCACTCATCTCTCAGCCCATCTTCGAATCTAACACAACGTTCATGCTCGGTACCCACCATACTACGAGCATACCTACTCAACCGGAGGAACTCGGCCTCATATTCCGCCACTGACTTATTTCCCTGAACCAGGTTCAAGAAAGCCTTTACATAAGCGCTACATAGCTAGTTCCAATATACTTCTTTTGGTAAGCTTCCCTGAAGAATTCCCACGTGAGATTTTCTCGCCACTGCTCCATCCCTTACGGTGAGCCACCACCGATAAGACTCATCCCGGCAAGGAGATAATACCTTTCAACTTCTCCTCGTGCGGTGAAATCCAAATCACCCATAATCCTTTCAGTGGATTCCAACCAATACTCCGCCGCACTGGGTGCCACTCCCGACACACCCCGAAATACCTCAGCTCCGTTAGATCGGAGTCGCTCGGGAACAGATTTCCGAGCTCCCAAATTTCCACTAACCCCAGCCACCAACTCAAGGACTCGCAACACGCTCTTGCGACACCGCCTCACCTCCGCCCGATCCTCGCTCCTCGGCTCCAAAGTTGGAGGTGGTGGTGGCGTGGTACTTCATTCTCGTAACCTTGACCCGACCTAACGGGTTCGCACACACGGTCATCCTTCCCTTTCAAGGCCCACGACGACCCCGTCCTCTAGAGCTCATTCTAACTATCGCGCTTTGAATCTATTTAGAAAAATTTTATGGATTAGTACTTTGTTTCACTTGGTTATTCGCGAAGAAATTTTTATGAAGGGAGTTTAATAGAGATTCTTTCGATCACATAAGGTTTTAAGTCTTCTATCCTAGTTTACACAGAAAAGTACATCCATTCCCTAATACCTTTCATTCCTATTCACTCTTCGGACATTTCTGTCCAGTTTCTATCCCAAGGGTATTTTAGTCATTTTGCCACTAGGGGCATTTTGGTAATTTTGGTAAATCGGGAATATTTTGAAGATTTTTCCAAAATAAATTTTTCCTAATATCTAGAGAGTACTTAAACAATTTTAAAACTCGAGTTTTCATGAAAACATGGCTAATCCCTTTCGGGTTTTATTTATTGTGTTTAGCCTATGACCGAGTCTTCTTGGTTAGGGTGAACCGAAGCTACGCACTGCAGGGATTCTGCGAAGAGGAGGTGAGTCACGAGGACCGCTAAGTACCAAGCTCTTTCGGATCCAATCCTAGACATGCGCACTCAAGGTTACCACACCCTAACCTCGCGACTTGGTCGTAGGTTGGTTTAATTAGGCTTTTAAAGTCTTATGTCTTTGTTTGGGGTATCTAGTCCGAATGTTCAACACCTATCACACTAACTACGCTCCATACCTACCCTTCTACCAATAATAATTCACAAAGAAATGAGAAGTACTTACACGAGCGGATCGGTGCTTGGGAGACTCGGTGCCATGTTTGTTCAAACCCAAAATATTTCAAAAGGCCTACTAAAACATTTTTGGGCCTTGGGCCCCACAAATGAGCTTTGAACTTAGCTCGATACCAATTTTGTAACACCCCAAACCCGGCCCAAACAATATGACCGAATTTGGTTTGCTACAGAGAAAAGATTTTGAAAACCATTTTAAACCGATTTTGAAATTAGTCGAATGCCTTTCAAATTAAATTTCTTTGTTAAAAACCATACTTAATAAATATTTGTTGAGTCGAGTTGTTTACAAATTTCAAATGTACCCGATGGTACCTTAAAACATTTTGCGTTTAATTTGAGAAAACATGTGCATCCGTTTTAACATCATCGAATAGTTTAAACAAAACATTCAAAACATGCAGCAATAATAAAATAATCCTAGGAGGCCTTATTACAATTAAACAACATAAATCCAAAAGAAAGATAATAAAACCCAAAATTCATTTATTAAAAACTCCATTGCATGGCCACCTCGAGTCCATCCGGCTCCATTTCCGCAATCTACTCATCTGCAAAATGTTAAGGGAAAGGGGTGAGTCACCAAGACTCAGTGTGTAATCCCCCACCCGGTAAAGTAACTCATACACAAGTCATTAATAAACATGCACATGCAACCCAACTAGCCATCCATACTCCTTTTCTACCCCGTGTGGTCAAAACCACTGGTGGTCAAAACCACTGATGACTTAGAGTCACAAATCAGATGATGGGGTCAACCCATCGTGTGGTCAAAACCACTGATGACCATGAGTCACAATTTATCAAATGTGGTCACAACCACTGGTGGTACCAAACCACTGGGACTTAGTCGCAATTAATCAATCGTTGTGGTCAAAACCACTGATGACCATAGGTCACAAATAATCTGATGGGGCCAACCCATCTTGTGGTCAAAACCACTGACGACAGCCCATAATTCATCCCCCTCCTCTCATCAATCCCACCATCACATGCTTATATATCAATTATCATGTTTCATGTCATAGCATTTAACATCATGTAATGGCATACAAATCATATATCAAAATTACAAATTAGGGGACTTACCTGAATTCCATGCTTAGCCATAAGCAAATCACAACCAAAAGATCTAAGGCAAATAATAATAGCACGTAAATTAATAAAGTGTGTATAGAGATCTTACACACCTATTTTCTAGCAATTCTCGAATATACTAGCGAAATCTCGAGACGTTGTTTCCTCCAATTCACCGAATTCCCGTATTTGTCACTTGTCCTATCGAGATTCCTACCAAAACACTTGATAATAATTAGCTTGCACATCTATTCATAACCAAAGCCTATAGCCGAATGTTACTTACCACCTTTCCTTAGGAGAATAAATCCCAAAAGCTTCCCTTAATGGCTATGGCTTCCTCTTACTAATGCTTGAAAAAGAATCCCAAAAGGATCTTGTGCTCCCTTGATATTCGACCAAAGTAACTCTAATGGAGAAGGAAAGATTTCGCTATATAGTAATGAAAGGAGAAAATATGTGAATAAAAGTGAGGGAATATAAGTAGAAAAGAGAATAACAATGAGTGAATGGGGATTCGGTTTAATCAAAAATGCAAAAAGATGCACAAAAGAGGAATTGGCCAAATATTCCCCCCCTAAACCACCTAACAAAATTCGGCCACCCACCTAGACACCCATGCCGCCCACATACATGCACTAAAGCCTAGGATTACTTTCCAAAACATCCTCCCTATTCCATGCCTTTGTCCCCTCATCATGCCATAAGTTCAAGATTCTTATCCCCTAAATTAAGCTTTCCTTAATCATAAATTCAACTTACCAAAAGTTATTAGTCCACCTATCATAAATAAGTTTGACCGCCATCAATGCTAATACAAAAATAAACCTTCAAAATGCTAAACATACCACTCGAACCTCTAACCTCAAGCTACCTTTCAAGCTCCTTAACCATCTTGCCACTTACTCCTCTTGTGCTTTAAATGAACACTTAATTAACTTAAGTGTCAAGCTCACTTAATCCTACTTCATTAAATATCCCAAACTAAAAATTATTCTAACTTCCTAAATAAAACAAGCCTTCACAAAACTATTCTAACACACAAAATTCCTACCCGAGCCAACACAAAAATAATACTCAAATTTTCCTAAAGCCCAATTCCCAATCGGCTCAATCCTACTAGGCCCAATTTTGGGATGTTACACTCTTTGGCTGATGGGATTTGCTATTTTTAGCAGCCACAATCAGCTATAAATTCCACCCCTTACTGATCATTCAAATCATCCCTTAATTCTCATTCACATCTCATTCTCTCTTTTCCTCTCTCACTTTCTCTCAACTTTTCATTTTTCATTTTCCCTTTGTTCTTGTGCCGATTTCTCCTCTTGGAAAAGAGGTGTTTTCTCAGCCATTTGGAGCAGTAATTGTAGTGTTCATAATCCACCTTGATAGCCGAGGACAACGGAGAATGAAGAACGGAGCAATCAGTCAAGCCACGGAGAAACACCGGCTTTGCTTCTTGTTCCCCATCTCTTTAAATTTCGTTGTTGTTTTGACAAACATGTTTATGAATATTTTTGCTATTGGAATGGTTAATTTAATCAGCTTAGCTTGAATTTAATTCGTGTTGGGTTGATTTCATTTCGTCCTCTTAAATTATTAAACTTGTGTTTATACTGTTATAGGCCTCGGTAAAATGTTTGATTAAGTAAAATCATGCTTAAGTTATTCTGGCATTTTAATTGTTTAGATAACTAAAGAATTAATTATTTAAACGCATTGAAATTGTAATTAATGGACACAATACTTAATCTGTGCATGTTTAATTCTTCTAAGGTAGCTGAAGATTAAATTAGCATTGTATTTGGCGATACATATGCCTTGCATAACTTGCAGGATTATTGTGATTAAACTGTGTCAAGGTAAGGATACTTTGTTACCTCACATAGTCTTTTATATGCTTATTAGGTTGAATTAATCAGTTGAATCGACATAGGAATATGCGAGAGATTGTTTAATTTAATAAGTATGTATGTGCAATAACATGTTTACTTTTATAAATCTGCTTTAACTTATCGAATTGACATAGGGATATGTACAAGAGATAAACGGATTTTTGATTTGTAAATATGTTCATAAGTTAGCAAATTACCGAGTTGCCGTGATTTATTCGTAACAAGTATAAGCATGAATTTAATGATTCTAAGTTAAGAAATGTAATTATTCCAACACAATTATATCATCTTGATTAAAATCATCTTTTGAAATCGTGCATTAGAACTCTATTTTATTTTATTTTATTTTACTTTGTTTTCTAGTTTTTAATCATTTCTCAAAACCAAATATTTTTCCCTCACCAAAGTGTTTAAAAATCATTTTCATAAATAAGTCTTTTACAAATCCTCGTGGGTACGATAACTCGACATTTACTTGTCACTCTATTACTTGTTGCGATTGTGTACACTTGCACATTTTCACCGTTCCAAGCATACAACTACTTATCTCTTAAAGTCTGCAAAACAATTCTCAAATGCTCCGCGTGCACACTCTCATCATGGGAATAAATTAATATATCATCGATAAAAACAACGACGAACTTATCCAAGTACGGTCAGAAAATACGCTTCATTAAATCCATAAACACAGCGGGAGCATTTGTTAAGCCAAAGGGCATGACAATGAACTCGTAATGACCATATCTCGTCCGAAATGCAGTTTTTGGTACATCTTGTTCCTTAACTCTCAGCTAGTAATATCGGACCTCAGGTTTCTCTTAGAAAACACTGTGGCTCCCTTCAATTGATCAAACAAATCGTCGATCCTTGGCAAAGGATACTTGTTCTTAATCGTAACCTTGTTGAGCTGTCGGTAGTCTATACATAATCTCATCGTCTCGTCTTTCTTTTTCACAAAAAGTACGGGAGCACCCTAGGAGAATAAATCGGTCTTGCATAACCTTTATCCGTCAACTCTTGTAACTGAGCCTTCAATTCTTTTAACTCCAATGGTGCCATCCTATACGGGGCAATCGAAATAGGTGCCGTACCAGGGACCAACTCAATGCCAAACTCTACTTCCCTAGTTGGAGGCAATCCAGGTAATTCCTCCGGAAACACATCTGAATACTCACATACCACAGGCACTGACTCAATCTTTACTTCTGACTCTTGGGTATTCAACACAAATGCAAGATAGGACTCATACCCTTTCCTCATGTATTTCTCAGCAGTTATAGAAGAAATCACCACAGGCAGGCTATCCGATTCACCTGATTCAACCCGAAGGATATTCCTATTTTCACATTTCAGTTCAATAATTTTTCTCCCACAATTTACTATCACATCATGGGTTGCTAACCAGTCCATACCAAGAATCACATCAAATTCATCAAACTGTAGTAGCATAAGGTTAGCTGGAAAACAATGACCTCTAATTGTCAAAGAAGAATGTAACACCCCAAACCCGGCCCATACACTACTACCGGATCTGGTATGTCACTAAGGAATTTTATAAAATTGTCACACTTTGGAAAATCAGTATCATGTTTAATCATTTTAACCGGAAAGAATTAGTAATTTAATATTCTGTATAAAATGTAAATTCAAATGATACCTTGGTGAATTAGGAAAAAAAAACTAAGTTGTTACATGCCTTAGCTAAATTTTAACATGAAATTTAAAAGTCCAATAATAAAAACCCAACATGAAACCCAAAATAAATATGAGTCTAGTGGCCCATGGCCTTATTACATTGAAACTTAAAATCCTCTTAATAAAAAAATAATAAAATAATCAATAATAAAAAGCCTTTTGTTGAATCCAAATACTCTCTCGTATGGCCACCTTGCGCCTCTCTCACTCGGTCCGATGCGCTAAGTGCTACCCGAAAGATGTTAAATAATAGGGTGAGTCGCGAGACTCGGTGTACACCTCATGCACCATTAGATTTGGGCCTTAGCCCCACGTAACATAATAACAGATTTATATATATAACAAAAATTATGCAAGCCCAACCCAAATCCTAGGTTTCCATCCGCTACACACCACCCTTACTCGCTACCACACCGTTGGGGATTTCTACAATCAACCCACACCGTTACACACCATCGATGGCAGTCATGCTACTCATCGTCAGATCATGGCCGTAGCCACTACAACAGGTCATGGCAAAAGCCACTACAACAGGTCACGGCAAAAGCCGCTACAACAGGTCACGGCAAAAGCCGCTACAACAGAACACTTCCCCTTTCTTCAAACACAACCCCATGCAATCATAGAAATCGGCATACTTATCGCATATGTCATCTTAATAGGAACATTCACTTAGGAATGACAAATATCACTAACTCGGTGATTCGCTTTTACCCTCATTGGGTTTCAAACTGTTATGCCGGGATTTCGCATTTTGCGTGCAATATTTCAAATTAATAAGCATACATATTTTTTTAAAACAGGCAATTTAAATGGTGTGGAAGTGTTACACACCTGATATCGTGTAGTTTTACACCCTTAGTAAATATCCTTACTATCCGGATCTACAACCCTTAGTCCAAACCTTGCTCAAAAGCCTAAGAACACGAAGATTTGGGCTCCCTACATTCGGCCAAGGGTTAATAAATACCCGAATTTACACATTTAAAAACATTAATCGATCTCCTTACTTTGAAATCCCGAAAGTAACACGAATCATGTGTTACTAAACTCTGACTTAGAGATATATGCGATTGACTCCTCTTCAAATCCGGGAATGCCGAAAATAAGAGAAAACTCAAGGTCAGTTTCCCTATAGCCATTCGGCTAGAGACTCTAAAAAAACCGGAAAGGATTGAAGCCTTATGAATCGATACTTACCTTCAGTTTCCTTCGAGATTCAGCACAAGCAGATACCACAGAGAAAATTCGGCAATCACAGGAGATGAGATATAGGGATTCGCTTTTTTAAAAAATCCCAAAAGATTAACAATAGGGAGATTTCGGCTACAAGAACAAACAAGAGTGTAGTTTCGGTTTTTATTGAATGGGAGAAGAATAACAATGGGGATCAGGAGATTCGACTAAAAGGAAATTTCCAAAGAAAGAAGAAAGGGTGAGGGAGGTGGTGATTTTCGACTTTTGGAAAAGAAAAGATGAAGAAAGAAAACAACAGAGATGGCCCTCCAATTTTCGGCACACCCTTAGCCTATGCTCAACCGATTTTCCCCCCTCTCCAGAGTTTGATTTTCGGCCAACACTAGCCTTCCTGATAGATCCTCATCCTATCCCTTATCCCTATCAAAACACCCATCCAAAAGAGGCTTAATTATCTCCAACTCTTCCCCCTCCTTTATCAGCTTTAATTATCCACATATTAACAATAAAACTCCTATAATTTAGCCTTGTTTCCGTCCCCCCTTAGTCCTCTTATTAGTGCCGAATTTGGCCCAAAAACATGGGCTCCAAGTGGCCAAAACTTGGGCCTCCTCCTTTGCCATTAACTCCAACACCCTTCCCTCTTAGTGGCTCCATTTTGCCACTGGCCTCAAGCCCAATACTTTATTTTAAGCCCTAGAGTGTCTAAACAGAATACTTAATCAAGGCCTCACCCAAACCTAAACCCAATTGCACCTCTAATTCTCAACTTAACACATTAAACATATCTACACATTAAACGCATAAGCCCAAAAGTTTAGGATGTTACAGTTCTACCCCCTTAAAATAAATTTCGACCCCAAAATTTACCTGATCAGAAGAGATGGGGATATTGCTGTCGCATAACATCCTCTGGCTCCCAAGTCGCTTCCTCTGCACCATGGTTCCGCCACAAAACCTTGACCAAAGGGACAGACTTCCTTCTCAACACTTTTACGCCTCGCTCCACGATTTGCACTGGCTCCTCCTCAAAAGACAAATCTGGCCTTACTTCAATCTCTTCCACTGGCACAATGTGCGATGGATCAGAACGATAACGTCTTAGCATCGAGACATGAAACACGTCATGTATCTGCTCCAACTCTGAAGGCAACTCCAAACGATAAGCCACTGGGCCCACACGTTCTAGTACCCGATAAGGTCTAATAAACCAGGGACTTAGCTTACCCTTCCGACCAAACCTCATTACCTTCTTCCATGGAGAGACTTTCAAAAAGACTTGGTCCCCCACTGCAAATTCCACCTCCTTACGCTTAAGATCCGTGTACGATTTCTGCCGATCAGACGCTTCCTTCAATCGAGCCCGTATCAACTTAACTTTCTCCTCCATTTCCAAAACTAGTTCTGGACCCAACACCTGACGTTCACCCAACTCTGCCCAACAAATTGGGGTTCAACATCTCCTTCCATATAATGCTTCATAAGGCGCCATCTGAATACTAGCTTGATAACTGTTATTATATGCGAATTCTGCCAAAGGTAGATATTCCTCCCAACTACCCCTAAAATCAATGATGTAACCCCTTAGCATATCCTCCAAGATCTGAATTACCCTCTCAGACTGACCATCGGTCTGTGGGTGAAAAGCGGTACTAAAGTCTAACCTTGTTCCCATTGCTTGATGAAGAGCCTTCCAGAAATGTGACGTGAATCTAGGGTCCCTATCTGATATGATCGACACCGGTACACCATGTAGTCTCACGACCTCAGCCACGTACAACTTAGCCAACCTTTGCAGAGAGTAGTCGACCTGAACCGATATGAAGTGAGCAGACTTCGTGAGTCGATCCACAATCACCCAAATTGAATCCTTTTTAGTGGGCGTAAGGGGTAACCCACTAACAAAATCCATCGTGATTCTCTCCCATTTCCACTGCGGAATCTTCACCAGTTGCAACAACCCCGAAGGCAACTGGTGTTCCGCTTTCACTTGCTGACATGTCAAACATTTACCCACAAATTTCGTTACTTCTCGCTTCAGACCTGGCCACCAGAATTGCTCTCGCAAATCTCGGTACATCTTAACCCCTCCAGGATGCATAGCGTAAGGGCTACTATGCGCCTTCTGAAGAATCATCTACCTTAACTCCACATCCTTTGGCATGCAGACTCTCCCTTGGAAACACAAAACTCCATCACAATTCAAGCTATAGTCATCTACTTCACCATTCTGCACTTTTCGAATTCGAGCACTCAAGACATCATCCAGAAGTTGCTTTTCCTTGATTTGACTTGTCCACTTGGGTCTTACTTGAAGTTCGGCTACCAGACTACCATCCTCATATAGGCTAAGATGAGCGAACATCGCCCTTAAATCCGCTATCACCTTACGACTCAATGCATCCACCACCACGTTAGCCTTACCCGGGTGGTACTCAATCGAGCAGTCATAGTCCTTTAACAGCTCGATCCACCTTCTCTGTCTTAGGTTCAACTCCTTCTGGGTAAGGATATACTTCAGGCTCTTATGGTCCGTATAAATAACCGACTTCTCCCCATACAGGTAGTGCCTCCAAATCTTTAGAGCAAACACTACCGCCGCCAATTCTAGATCATGCGTAGGGTAGTTCAACTCATGTGGTCTTAACTGTCGGGACGCATATGCAACCACCTTTCCATCTTGCATCAACACACAACCTAAACCTGTGTGTGACGCATCACAGTAGACGGTAAATTCTTTTCTCGCCTCTGGCTAGATTAACACCGGTGCTTCTGTCAAAATTCTCTTCAGCTTCTCAAAGCTCTCCTGCTGTTTGTCGGTCCAAAGAAACGATGCTCCCTTCCTCAACAACTTAGTTAAAGGTGCCGCTATCAATGAGAACCCTTCAACAAACCTTCTGTAATACCCGGCCAATCCCAGGAAACTTTGAACTTCCGCCACAGACTTTGTCGGTTTCCAATCCAATACGGCTTCTATCTTCCGAGGGTCCACCCTAATTCCCTCTACAGAAACCACATGCCCTAAGAAAGTTACTTCCCTTAGCCAGAACTCACACTTACTGAACTTTACGAACAACTTCTTCTCCCTCAAAGTTTGCAACACCACACGAAGATGTTCATCATGTTCCTCTTCTGACTTGGAATAAACCAAGATGTCGTCGATGAACACCACAACGAACCGATCAAGATATGGTTGGAACACCCAGTTCATCATATCCATAAATGCTGCTGGCGCGTTCATCAACCCGAACGGCATCACCAAGAACTCATAATGACCGTACCGAGTCCGAAACGCCATCTTATGAATGTCTTCCTCCTTAACCCTTAACTGATGATAACCCGACCTTAAGTCAATCTTAGAAAAGACCGAATCTCCTTTGAGTTGATCGAACAGGTCGTCGATTCTTGGCAGTGGGTACTTGTTCTTAATCATTAGCTTATTTAGCTGTCGGTAGTCCACGCACATACGCATGGATCCGTCCTTCTTTTTCACAAATAGGACCGGCGCTCCCCACAGAGACACACTCGGTCGAATAAACCCACGATCCAATAGTTCCTGGATCTGAGCTTTGAGTTTCACCAACTCCTTCGGCGCCATTCTGTAGGGAGCAATGGACACCGGAGCCATACCCGGAAGTAGCTCTATTCCAAACTCCACCTCGTGTCCGGGGGTAATCCTGGCAATTCTTCAGGAAAGACATCTGTGAAATCCTTGACCGTTCGAACCTCATCGACAGTCACCTCCTTAACCTCCAAAGCACTGATAAAGGCTAAAAATGCATTACATCCCTTCTGAATCATCTTAACAGCTTTTAATGCAGACACTACGTTGGACAAGTAATTCCTTCTTTCTCCTAACACAACCACCTCCCCGCCTTCCGGGGTACTCAACACCATGCGCTTAATCCCACAATCCAACTTAGCATGATGCTTATTTAACCAATCCATTCCTAAGATAAGGTCAAACTCTCCAAACGGTAATTCCATTAAGTCTGCCGGGAACACTATCCCTTGAGTTTCTAAAGGTACATCCTTAAATAGTTTGTCCACTACCCTAGATTGTCCTAGGGGACTAACCACAGTCATCTTCCTAATAGTTGTTTCAGAATCTATACTTAGGGTCTCAGATACCGAACATGCAACATAGGAGTGGGTTGACCCAATATCAATCAAGGCAAGAAATGGTTTATCAACAATAAGAAACATATCGGTTATAACATCCGGTGCGTCACCATCCTCCCGTCGGCGAGCTGCATAAACTAGACTCAGCTGCCTCACTTCTACATTACCTGTACCCCTACCAGGTGCTCCACGACCCCGACCGAATCCATTTCCACCTCTTGCTGCGCCACGACCCCTCGGTACTGGCTGACCACCTCTCCCAGCCTGATCAGAACCTCGTCCAGCTGGCTGCACCTGATCCACCTATGGACAATCCCTAATCTAATGCTCCGTGGATCCACACCTAAAACATCCACCGGTTTTCCTTCTACACTCCCCATAATGCACCTTCCCACAAGAAGGACATGATCGATTCTGGCCCGTCGGAGCACGAGCTGGCCCATCAGACCTAGGCCTTTTCTGAAAATTTCCTGATGATCTCGATGGCCCAAAACTTCTCTTATTCTTACCCCAATTCTTATCATTTTCTTGTCTTTCAGTCAGCTTCACCTCCTCAGCTATCTTAACCTTCTCCACCAGAACAGCAAAGTCTCTCTCTCGCTGCGGTGCTATCAAAACCCTTAACTCATTCCGTAGTCCATCCTCAAACCGTACACAACGTTCATATTCAGTTGCTACCATTCCTCAAGCGTAGCGGCTCAAACGCAGAAACTCCGCCTCATATTCAGCCACAGATTTACTTCCCTGCACCAAATTCAGAAATGCCTTCCTCTGTGCATCCACATAGCTGGCCCCAACATACTTTCCTTGGAATGACTCCTTAAAGAAATCCCAATCAATGCAGTGCCGCAGCGGCATGCCCTCCTTTACCGTGAGCCACCACCGGTAAGCCTCGTCTCGAAGAAGGGACACGACCCTTTCAACTTCTCCTCCACAAAGAAGTCTAGGTCATCCATTATGCGCTCACTTGCTTCTAGCCAATACTCCGCTGTGTTAGGGGCTACGCCAGAAACACCCCTAAACATCTCTGCTCCGTTGGCTCGGAGTCGTTCTGACACAGATTTCCAAGCTTCTGAACCCGTGCCTGCCCTAGCAACTCTTTCGAGGACCTACAACATTGCCTGAGATACTGTATCATCTCCGGGCACCTGATCCCAAAATTCTCCCTCTACAGCCGGCAGGTTCGGCATCTCATTTCCTGACCCGTGGCCAGACCCTGCTGGCTCTGACACGATCATCCTACCCCTACCACGTCCACGCGGCGGACGTCCTCGACCCCTTGTACTCATTCTTCCGATTGGCGTTTATCTGATTAAGAATTTTATGAATCATTAATTCTTCCCACTGATTAACCAGGAACAGTCTTATGAATAAAAATTTTAAAGGTAGTTCTTTCGAATTCGAACCTATCTACAGTTTCAGTCTCAAGTTTACCTCCTAATTCCAGGAAGCACACACATTCAATCATTAAACATTAGCATACAAGTACATCCACGAACCTACATTCTTTGTGTAGGGGTATTTTTGTCATTTCACTACCCAGGGGTATTTTCGTAATTTATCCTACAGGGGTATCTTCGTAATTTTCCAAAAGAAATGGGGTTCCGTAGTGATTTCGTGAAATAGGGGTATTTTGGTAATTTTGTAATCTGGGGTATTTCGGTAATTTTCAAACCAGGGTACTTTGGCCATTTTTTCCAAATCAGGGGTATTCTGGAAAATTTTTACAAATCAAGGGTACTTTTCAAAATTTTACCAAAACTAAGGGGGTATTTTTTTTAAACAGGGGTATCTTAGAGAATTTGATTTCAAAAGAATACTAGTGGCGTTCAAGTGTTTGTGGTTTTTGATTGATGTTGTGTGTCGTATGTTTTTTTTTAAATCGTTGACTTTGTAAATTGGGGTATTTCCGTAAATCTGGGGGTATATTTGCAAATCATGGGTATCTTGGTAGTTTTCAAATTAAGGGTATTTTAGCAATTTTTGTGAACATAGGGTGGCTGGTCCCTTTCGGGTTTTAGTTATGGATTTTGGCCCGTCAACAAATCCTCGTGGCTAGGGTGAACAGTCACTACGCACCTGGTAGGATTCCAACGAAGAGGAGGTGAGTCACTAGGGCTGCTTAAGTACCAGGCTCTTCCGGATCCAATCTTAGACATGCGCATGCCTGTTGCCACACCCTAGTCTTGCGACTCGTTCACAGGTTTGTTTAGTGAAATTAAGTCTTATGAGATGGAAGGAGTTGTTTCAGCTAAGCTTAGAGTCCGTCAAGTTCTAATCTAGATAGTCTATGTCCCATAAAGCCCATCAAGCACACATATATATATATATATATATCACACAGCGAGTTCAGAATACTTACTTGGCGGACTTGGGTCGGAGACGCAGGTGCCATGCCGAGAAAACCCTCCTGTATGATTTATAAATATACATGTTTTTAAAAAAACCTATTTTTAGAAAATGTTTTGAGCCCAAAACCCCCAAAGCCGAGTTTTGAACCAGGCTCTGATACTAATTTTTAACACCCCAAACCCGGCCCATACACTACTACCGGATCTGGTATGTCACTAAGGAATTTTATAAAATTGTCACACTTTGGAAAACGAGTATCATGTTTAATCATTTTAACCGGAAAGACTTAGTAATTTAATATTCTGTATAAAATGTAAATTCAAATGATACCTTGGTGAATTAGGAAAAAAAACTAAGTTGTTACATGCCTTAGCTAAATTTTAACATGAAATATAAAAGTCCAATAATAAAAACCCAACATGAAACCCAAAATAAATATGAGTCTAGTGGCCAATGGCCTTATTACATTGAAACTTAAAATCCTCTTAATAAAAAAAATAATAAAATAACTGAATAATAAAAAGCCTTTTGTTTGAATCCAAATACTCTCGCATGGCCACCTTGCGCTCCTCTCCCTCTCCACCTCCCGATACGCTAAGTGCTACCTGAAAGATGTTAAATAATAGGGTGAGTCGCGAGACTCGGTGCACCCTCATGCACCATTAGATTTGGGCCTTAGCCCCACAGAACATAATAACAAATTTATATATATAACAGAAATTATGCAAGCCCAACCCAAATCCTAGGTTTCCATCCGCTACACACCACCCTTACCTGCCAGTCACACCGTTGGGGATTTCTACAATCAACCCACACCGCTACACACCATCGATGGCAGTCATGCTGCTCATCGTCAGATCATGGCCGTACCCACTACAACAGGTCATGGGAAAAGCCACTACAACAGGTCACGGCAAAAGCCGCTACAACAGGTCACGGCAAAAGCCGCTACAACAGGTCACGGCAAAAGTCGCTACAACAGAACACTTCCCCTTTCTTCAAACCCAACCCCATGCAATCACAGAAATCGGCATACTTATCACATATGTCATCTTAATAGGAACATTCACTTAGGAATGACAGAGATCACTAACCTGGTGATTCGCTTTTACCCTCATTGGGTTTCAACCGTTATGCCGGGATTTCGGCATTTTACAAAATATTTCAGATTAATAAGCATACATATATTTTTTAAATAGGCACTCTAAATGGTGTGGAAGTGTTACACACCTGATATCGCGTAGTTTTACACCCTTAGTCAATATCCTTACTATCTGGATCTACAACCCTTAGTCTGAAACCTTGCTCAAAAGCTGGAAGAACACGAAGATTTGGGCTCCCCTACATTCGGCCAAGGGTTAATAAATACCCGAATTTACACGTTTAAAAACATTAATCGATCTTCTTACTTTGAAATCTCGAAGGTAACACGATTCGTGTGTTACTAAACTCTGACTTAGAGATCTATGCGATTGACTCCTCTTCAAATCCCGGAATGCCGAAAATAAGAGAAAACTCAAGGTCAGTTTCCCTATAGCCATTCGACTAGAGTCTCTAAAAAAATGGAAAGGATTGAAGCCTTATGAATCGATACTTACCTTCAGTTTCCTTTGAGATTCAGCACAAGCAGATACCACAGAGAAAATTCGGTAATCACAGGAGATGAGATATAAGGATTTCGGCTTTTAAGAAAATCCCGGAAAAGATGAACAAGAGGGAGATTTTGGCTACAAGAACAAACAAGAGTGTAGTTTCGGTTTTTATTGAATGGGAGAAGAATAACAATGGGGATCAGGAGATTCGGCTAAAAGGAAATTTCCAAAGAAAGAATAAAGGGTGAGGGAGGTGGTGATTTTCGGCTTTTGGAAAAGAAAAGATGAAGAAAGAAAACAACAGAGATGGCCCTCCAATTTTCGGCACACCCTTAGCCTATACTCAACCGATTTTCCCCCCTCTCCTGAGTTTGATTTTTAGCCAACAATAGCCTTCCTGATAGATCCTCATCCTATCCCTTATCCCTATCAAAACACCCATCCAAAAGAGGCTTAATTATCTCCAACTCTTCCCCCTCCTTTATCAGCTTTAATTATCCACATATTAACAATAAAACTCCTATAATTTAGCCTTATTGCCATCCCCCCCTTAGTCCCTTATTAGTGCCGAATTTGGCCCAAAAACATGGGCTCCAAGTGGCCAAAACTTGGGCCTCCTCCTTTGCCATTAACGCCAACTCCCTTCCCTCTTAGTGGCGCCATTTTGCCACTGGCCACAAGCCCAATACTTTATTTTAAGCCCTAGAGTGTCTAAACAGAATACTTAATCAAGGCCTCACCCAAACCTAAACCCAATTGCACCTCTAATTCTTAACTTAACACATTAAACATATCTACACATTAAACGCATAAGCCCAAAAGTTTAGGATGTTACAAATAATTTCTACACACTTTGTCAACTAAAAAATGCTTGCCTAATGGGTTTGACACTTTTATCACAAATTCAGTAGACTCAACAAGCATATTCATGCTAGACACCAATTTCACGTAAATATGGGAATAGGTAGACCCCGGATCAATCAAAGCAACAACAGAGATATCATGAAGAGAAAAAGTACTCGTAATCACATCTGGAGACGATGCCTCATCGCAAGTGCGAATGGCATAAGTCCTTTCAAGCGCTCGGCCCTCGGACCTCGTAGCGGAATCTCTAGGCGCACCCCTGCTGGTAGCCCGACTTCTAGGGTTCTTTTGTGGTCTACCTCTCGAAGGAGCATTACTCGCTCACACATCTTGCTTTCTGTCCTTCTCATCCATCTCGACAGTTTCGAATGAAGTGTTCTAGTGAACCGAACTTAAAACAGCCTCTTTCATTTCCTCGACACTCACCGAAATGCCGTCTACCACACTGTGAACACTCCGGTTTATTGGGTCGAGCACTACCAACACTCACAACTGAAGTGGTCTGAGCCTTAGATGCCGAGTACTGCTTACTCCTATTTCTATTCGAGAATCCCACTGAAGCATTTGATCAGGTGGTGAACTCTCTTGATTTCTTAGATGAGGATTGAAATGATTTCCCCAACTATCTTTTTTTTGAATCACAGGACTCAATATCAGCTTTCTTTTTCTCCTTAGCCAATTCCTCGGCCTTCCAAGCCCTCTCCACTAGTACAACGAATTCTTTCAGCTCTAGAATACCCACAAACAATCGGATGTCTTCATTCAACCCATCCTCAAATCTCTTACACATGATGGCTTCAGTGAATATACATTCCCGAGCGTATTTACTGAGCCACGCGAACTCATGCTCATATTCTATTATCGACATTCGGCATTGTTTTAATTCTAGAAATTCTTTCATTTTCTAGTCTATGAACCTCTGGCTAATATACTTTTTGCGAAACTCTTCTTTGAAGAAATCCCAAGTTATCCTTTCCCTTGGTACAACCGACACAAGGGTGTTCCACCATTGGTAGGTCGAGTCTCGTAGGAGTGACACAACACACTTCATGCACTCCTCAGGTGTGCAAGACAACTCATCGAATACCCTCATGGTATTTTCTAGCCAGAACTCTGCCCTTTCTGGGTCATCATCTATATTCACTCTAAACTCTTAAGCCCCTTGCTTTCGAATTCTGTCTACCAGAGGTTTTTCCCTTCTAGTCATCTCTACCACTTGGGGAGCTATATGGGTAGACTGGGGAATTAGAGGGGGTGGAGGAGGTGGAGTGTTCAGGTTCGCACGAACAAACTCCATATACCGTGTATTCATCATTTGGAGGTAGGCTTCTCTAGCCTCTCCGAACTGACTCAGTGTCACGAGCCCACAATCAACTGGCGCGGTCCCTTCTGCGGGAGCCGGGGCATTGCTCCCGACATCATCGGCCATCGCTCCGTCGGGATCCATTTACTATATAAGAATACATTTTAATATGTCAGGAGTCGTCACACTATAATATTTCATATATATATGACATGTATAGCTAGACTCGTACACACGCTAGGTTAGTCCTAGAATCAACTAAACCATAGCTCTGATACCACTAAATGTAACACCCCTTACCCGTATTTAACGCTGGAACAGGGTACTAGACGTTACCTAACTCAAACACATGCTAATATACAATTCTGAGTTATGAAATTTCGTTCAAATTTAAAACTTTTCAATATTCACCTTAAAGTCCTTAATATGGGCCTATGAGGCCCAATTCATACTTTGGAAATGGTACGATACTAAACCTGGCACTTTAGAAAACAAACAGGGGCACACGCCCGTGTGGCAAGGGACACGCCCGTGTCTCCGCCTGTGTGTAAAAACCTTGACATTCTATTTCTGACGTCATCAACTCAATAAGGTCACACGGCCAAGGCGCACGCCCGTGTGCTCAGACCGCGTGACGGTTTAAATTCCTAAATTCAAGTGCAGACTTTACACGACCTGGGCACATGCCCATGTCCTGTGGCCGTGTCTTCCACACGATTGAGACACATGGCCGTGTCTCAGCCTGTGTGGTTACTACTGGGCATTTTGTTTTGTCAACTTATGGTGCAGGGGGACACACGGCCAATCTACACGCCCATTGGGTAGACCGTGTGTCACACACAGCCTAGACACACGCCCCTGTGTCTACCAAGTGTGGCCAAAAGCAAGGCTATTTACCAAGCCCTTTTGCCACCCTTTCTTGCACCAACATAAGCCACCATCAAACTTACACACATCAATGCTACTACACTATTTTAACATGCTAAACTTATTATCTACTTATCAATCCAATCATGCAAATTTTCTCACTTATGAAAAACATCATCAACTTCATATATTAATAATAGGAAATAGACAACATCCTTGGCCTTATACAAAATGAATCAATTCTCAAAGTCAAGCCAACTCATTTGGCTAAAACAATATGGCACTTGACAAAGACTAAGTCCCTATACATGCCATACTCAAAATGATAAATCTAACTATACCAAATGTTCCAATTGATAGTGTGATCGATGTATCTGACGCTTGATGATCCCCGACCTAACTTGACGACACTATAAGAAAATGAAAAGAGAAAGGGAGTAAGCATTAAGTTTAGTAAGTCACATGTAAATAATTAACAACAATTACTATACATTATCATACTCATAACATATTGCAAACATGTACATGATTCTCGAATGGTTGAAGGCATAACTTACTCATTTTCACCCTTAATAATCACACAAAATAATTCGAGCTCATTTCTCATGAATCTCATGTATGTACCTGTATCACTTACAACATAGGCGTAACTTTTCTCACTTTTGACACAATCTTTTATTTACCCGTTGAACCCATTGGAATACCAAAGGATATCCGATAAGCCTCACACAAGAGGGTACAATACCGATGCCATGTCCTAGACATGGTCTTACACTAGCTTACATTTCGAGGCCGATGCCATGTCTCAGACATGGTCTTACACTAGCTCTCATCTCACTACCGACGCCATGTTCCAAACATGGTCTTACACTAGCGCACATCTCGCTCAAATGTCATGGCTTGGATATCCAATCTATTCCTAAGGTTCAACCGGGAATATATCGCATCAACTTTCGTCATGCATATTCATGGCAGCCATAAACACTTTATGCAATATCATTTGTTTAAAACATAAATGTAATAACATTGTAATATTTACGTACAACTTACCTCAATATACAAAAAGTGAGCGACTAGAGTGAGTTAATCTACTAGCTTGGTTTTCCGCCGGTCTAGGTCCAGACTCCGTTTTTCTTGATCTATATTGATAAAGTTCACTCATTTAATCATCACATTAGTCAAGACATTTCAAGATTCCTACTTTGGCAAAATTACCGTTTTGCCCCTAGACTTTTACAAAATTATGATTTTGCCCCTAGTCTCGTAAATCAATTTTCATTACATTTCCTCATTAACCAAGCCTAGCTGAATCTATTTTAAGCTTATAGTAACTCGCAAATCCAATTATTTCACACATTTACTACCTATTTTACAACCTTTACAAAAAGGTCCATTTTAGTTGTTTTCATGGAAACTCCTTTCACAAAAGTTATTTATTTAACAACCAAGACTCATTTTCTTCCATAAAAATTCAGCAAACAACACTATTGCTCTCATGGCAAAACCATAGACTTTCAACCATTTTGCAAAATAGTCCCCTCATTAGCTAGCTTAAGCTACAAGGGTTTCAAAAACACAAAAATCATCAAAAATAACCATTAAGATGACTTACTTGCAAGGGTGAGAAGTTGCTAAAAATTTTAGGCTTCCAAAAACCCTCCTTGGCTGATATTTTCGGTGGAAGAAGATGAAGGTGAAAGGTGATATCATCTTTCTCTTTATTTTATTTATTTCCTTCAATTAAGTCACCTAATTCTCCTACTTTGACCAAATTTTTATTTTCTTGTCTCCTATGGCTGACCAACCCTCTTCTAAGGGTCTAATTACACATTAAGGACCTCCAATTTAAGGTTCTATACCTATTTGACACTTTTAGCTTGTTGAACAAGACTTTCGCACTTTATGCAATTTAGTCCTTTTTCGCAATTAAACATAAAATCACTAAAATTAATTCACCAAAATTTTCATGCACTCATATAATCATGCTATAACACATAAAATAACACGAGAAATAATTTCTCTGACCTCGAATTAGTGGTTCTGAAACCACTGTTTCGACTAGCCCCAAAATCGACTGTTACATTCCTCTTCTCTTTGTTCAATTCTTCGGCCTTACAAGCCCGTTCTACCAATACCATAAACTATTTTGGCTCTAAAATCCCGACTAACACACGAATATCTTCATTCAATCCATCCTCAAATCTTTTGCACATAATAGCCTCCGTAGAAACACACTCTTGAGCGTATTTGCTCAGTCAGACAAATTCTCGCTCATATTCGTTGACTGTCATACGACCCTATTTCAGCTCAAGAAATTCTTTACGTTTCCAGTCGATGAACCGTTGGCTAATATACTTCTTTCGGAACTCCTCTTGAAAGAAGTCCCAGGTGACTCTTTCTCTCGGAACTACAGATACAAGTGTATTCTACCAATGGTATGCAGAATCTCTCAGAAGTGAGATAGCACACTTTAAACACTCATCTGGTGTGCAGGACAACTCATCAAATACCATGATGGAGTTTTCAAGCCAAAAATAGGCTCTCTCGGGATCATCATCCACATTAGCTCTAAAATCTTAAGCCCTATGATTTCGGATCTTATCAACCGGGGGATTATTCATTCTTACAAAGTCCATACCTTGTGGGGCTACGAGAACCGGTTGAGGAATGGGTGAGGGTGGAGGAGGTTGGGCATTCAGATTTGTTCGAACAAATTTTGTATACCACTCATTCATCATATGGAGCAAGGCTTCCCTACCTCCTTCTCTTTGACTAGCCGTAGGAGGTCTACTATCAGACGGCGCTGCCCCTTGAGTGGGAGCCAGTGCATTACTTTCGACTTCATCAGCCTCAGCTCGATTGGGATCCATTACTATATGAAAACACAATTTAAAATTGTCAAGAGTCATCACACTATCACAGTTCATTTATGGCATGTATAGCTAGACTTTTACACATGCTACGTTAGTCCGAGAATCTACTAAACCGTAGCTCTGATACCACTGAATGTAACACCCCTTACCCGTATCCGACACCGAAATAGGGTATGAGGCATTATCGGACTTATTCACATGCAGACATTCAAAACCGAGACATGAATTTACACTCAAATTTAAAACTTTTCAAACATTCATATTGTCCCTAAAACGAGCCTACGAGGCCCAAAACATGCATCAAAAATGGTCAGGACTAAACTGAGAACTTTGGAAAACTTAGAAAAATTTTCATGTATAAGGGGTCACACGCCCATGTGACCCTAAGACATGCCAGTGCTTCAGGCCGTGTTCAAATTAGGGAGCATTCTGTTTATGACGTCATCATCAAATTAAGGTCACACAGCCAAGTCACACGTCCGTGTGCTTAGGCCGTGTGATCGATTAAATTTTTATAATTTTTCATAAAATTGGTGCAGACTTCACACGGCCAGGACACACGCTCGTGTTCGAGGCCGTGCCGTCTACACGGCTGAGAAATGCGCCCGTTTCTCTACCCGTGTGCTCATTACTGAGCATTCTGTCTTACAACAATTTAGGTGCAGGGGACACACGGCTGAAACACATGCCCGTGGGGTAGACCGTATGTCGCACACGGCCTAGACACACACCCGTGTGGAAAAATATAAGGCTATTTACCAAGCCTTTATGCCACCCTTCCATGCACCAACCTACACAACAAAACATAGCACCAATCCAAGCATATACTTTCAACCCAATCAGCCATACACAAGGCATCCACATATCGTTTACATGCTATCATTTATCACATACAAACATCACATACTTAGCATCTCAAACCATGCAATTTCCCACATTCATGGAAACATCATCATATGTATATATACTTAACCAATATTAGCCAATATCAAATGGCCATTTACAAAATGATTTATCAACTATTGAAGCCATCACTTATGGCCAAATCAATTATGACACATAACAAAAAGACCAAGTCCCTATACATGCCATAACTCAAAATATGGAAATCATAAGTACCCAAAATGATGATTTGATAGTGTGAATGAATCTCCGACCGTCTTCGATCCCCGAGTTGGCTTGGTGACACTATAAGACAAGGGAAAAAGAAAGGGAGTAAGCTTTAAAGCTTAGTAAGTTCCTATGCAAATAATAAGCATCATACACACTTTAACATATAATTAACATAAAGTAAATTAACATAAATATCATTGTGAATTCATAATCAAACTTAGCATAGATGTTATTAAGATTGTAACATCATAACTTACTCAATCGAACCAATCCGAGGTTTCATCACATATCGAGCTCATCAAGCATGAGTTTTATGTACATACTTGTACCAACTTGTAACTTACCATAATCTTTCACATCATACCATAGTCTTTCACAACTTAAACTTTGCCGTTAAGTTTCCCGTTGAACCACTTGGAATACTAAAGGATACTCGGGAAATCTCACACACATAGTACTATACTAATGCCATATCCCAGATATGGTCTTGCATGGGATCTCATATCGATGCCAATAGCCCAGCTATGGTCTTACATGAAATCTCATATCGATTCCATATCCTAGATATGGTCTTACACGTAATCTCAACTAACCCTAATGTCATGACATTTGTATCCTAACTATTCCTAAGGTTCAACCGGGATTTTTTTCTCGCTTGTCGAACTTTGTCAAATTCATTCAAAGAGTAAATCACAATTCAAACAATAATAACACAATTAAAGCATAAATAATAATGCAATATTTACATACGAACTTACCTCAGTACAAAAAAAGCAGAAATGGACATAATCGTCAATAACCTTGTTTTTCCCCCGATCAAGGTTCGAACCTCGTCTTTCTTGATCTATAGTAGCAAATTTAACTTATTTATTATTCACATTATTCAATTCAGTCCAAAAATCACATTATCGTAAAATTACATTTTTGCCCTTAAACTTTGACATATTTACATTTTTTCCCCTAGTCTCGAAAAATGAAATCCATTCAATTTCTTCGATTCCCAAGCCTAGCCGATCCTCTTTTATACTTATAGCAGTCCATAGTTTTCTTTTAATCACACTTTTACACGCATTTTATAATCTTTTTACAAATAGGTCCTTTTGACATTTTCATCAAAAACCACCTAGCAAAAGTTGTTTATCACACATCAAACATGCATAATCTACCATTAGACATCAAAATACACAAATATCCAACATGGGTCAAACCCTAGACTTGATCTTTTCTTAAATTAATGGTAGAAATAGGTAGATCGAGTGATAACGACTTCAAAAACATAAAAAGCATTAAAAACGGGGCTAGGATGTACTTACAATCAAGCTTGGAAGTTGAGAAAATCCTAGCTATGGTGACCTTCTAAATTTCGGCACTTGGGGGAGAAGATGGACAAGATTTTAGCTTGATTTTCCCTTTTTATTCTTTTATTTACCAAATGACCAAAATGCCATTCACTTAAAACTTTGAAATTTTATCTCACCATGTCCATTTTTGTCCATTATCGTAACAAATGGTCTAATTACCATCTAAGGACCTTCAATTTAAAATTTCATAGCAATTAGACACCCCTAGCATATAGAACTCAACTTTTGCGCTATTTACAATTTAGTCATTTTTACTAAATTGAGTGCTCAAACGTCAAAATTTTTTAACGAAATTTTCGCGAAATCATTTCGTAAAACTGTAGACCATAGAAATGTAATAAAAATAGATTTTTCTATGTCAGATTTGTGGTCCCAAAACCACTGTTACGACTAGCCCCAAAATCGGGCTGTTACACCAAATCACTACCGATCAGGATGCTCGCAGGAACTATATATATATCAGGATGCTCGAGAGGGCTATAACAGGATTACTCGTCTGAGCTAAATCCTATCTGCAACATATGCAGGACCATATTCAAATACGGGAAATCACGTATCCATTGATTTTTATTTATTCAAACAGGATTCAACATTTTTAAGATATTATCAAGCATGTAGTTATTTCATACATTTATAATATTCACAATATTCAAATAAACACATTTCACATTCATTTCAAGCATAAAAGAAACATTTTTATCATTTATCATTTATCGGGCATTATCTTTTATCGGGTTTTGTCGGAAATGTTTTCAATGTCATACATATTTGATATTTATACAATTCACATACACAACATCTAATTCAAGCATATAAATATACACAATTTAGTTACACGAACTTACCTCGACAAATGTTCGTGTACGTAAAATCTACTAATCCGACATTTTTCTCTTTTCCTCGTTCTAACTCTGAATTTGGTCTATCCGTATCTATATGATTAAATTTAACATCAATTTAATACAATTTAAACTCAATTCAGTCCAATTCACATCTTAGGCAAAATTACCATTTTACCCCTAAACTTTTAATTAATGACGATTTCGTCCCTAGGCTCGAAAAATGAAATCCATGCAAATTAATCCTTGTTCCAAGCCTAACCAATTTTTACATGTAATATTTACAGCACATGTATTTCAGAAAATTCAGAATTTTTCCATGAATTTTACAACTTTTCAATTTAATCCCTAAATCATGTTTTCATCAAAATTAACTTTGTAAAAGTTGTTTATCTAACAACAACCTTGCATTCTCTACCATAAATTTCAAAATTTCAGCATATTCATTGTAACACCCCTTACCCGTATTCAACACTGGAACCGGGTACGAGGCATTACCGGACTTAACTTACTCAAACATACAACATCGGGCCACAAAATTTCTTTTCAATTTAAAACTTTGCACTCAAAATCATAACGTCCCTCTTATAGGTCTACGAGACCCCAAACTTTCTTACGGAGCAGTTTGGGACTGAACTGGAAACTTTGGAACACTAAGAAAACTTTTACACAAAACAGGGCCACACGCCCGTGTGGAGAGGAACACGCCCGTGTGGAGAGGAACACGCCCGTGTGGGCAGGCCGTGAGGTCACAAACGCCCATGTCCCTAGTACGTGTGGATTTTATTTTTAATTTCGAACCAACAGGGGTTTTCACACGGCCTGACACATGCCCGTGTCCATAGCCCGTGTCCCTCACACGGCCATGACACGCCCATGTCTTCACCCGTGTGTAAAAACCTTGACATTCTGTTTATGACATCATCAACCCATTTAGGTCACACGGCCAAGGCACACGCCCGTGTCCTTAGACCGTGTGGCGAATTAAATTCCCAAATTCAGGTGCAGACTTCACACGGCCTGGGCACACGCCCATGCTCTATGGCTGTGTCTTCTACACGGTTGAGACACACGGCCGTGTCTCAGCCCGTGTGTTTACTACTGGGTATTCTAACTTGCCAACCTAGCATGCAGGGGGATACACAACCTTTCAAAATGCTCATAGGGCTGACCGTGTGTCACACACGGCCTAGACACACTCCCGGGTGTCTTCCCGTGTGGACAATTGTAAGGCTATCTACCAAGACAATTGCCACCCTACAAAGCAACCACACTTATACCATTTCAATGCAACATACATCATGACCGTAAGGCACTTCTAATACCCAAAATCAAGACATCCACACATAGGTTTACACTACATTCATCATGTGTATACTTTACTCATTACTCATCCCATCACACAAGCTTGCACTTCATGAACTTCATCATCATTGAATATATAAACTTGTCAAGTATTGGCCAATTTCCAAAGACCATTTACAAAATGAATTTAATGACATTAATAGCCACACATTGGCTAACAAATATGACATAACACAAAATAACCAAGTTCCTATACATGCCATACTCAAAATAAATCAACCTTTGTTATACCAAAGAAAAGTTGATAGTGTGATCCGAACTCCAACGTCCTACGATTCCCGAGCTAGCTTGGCGATACTACAAGGAAAAGGGAAATGAGAGGGGTAAGCATAAAACTTAGTAAGTTTGCATGAAATAAATAGCAACATGAAGATTTATGATAGCATCCATTCATCTCATGAATAATAGCAACAAAAGTTCTCAAGCACTTGACACAACTTACTCATGTTTACTTTTACCAATCACATATGACATTTCGGATCCATATCTCGTGTTTTACTCATAGGTACCTGTATCACTCCATCACGTAATTTAGCACTTATGCTATCTAGAACGTAACTTAACTCATCATCATCTTTAACATAAACTTAGCTCTTTACCCGTTCAACTACTTAGAATATCGAAGAATACTCAATCTCATCATACATGTAGCACGATGCCAATGAAATATCCCAGATATGGTCTTACATGGGATCACATCTCGATGTCGATGCCATATCCCATATATGGTCTTACACGGGATCTCATGTCTCGATGTTGAAGCCATATCCCAGATATGGTCTTATACGAGATCGTATATCAGTGTCGATGCCATGTCCCAGACATGGTCTCACACGAGATCTTTCTTTGGTGCTGAGGCCATGTCCCAGACATGGTCTTACACGGGACCTTCTTTATCTCATGTTGTGAAAACGGTATCCTTGCTATTCCTAATGTTCAACCGGGACTTCAACTCAACATAATATCATTATACTTCCATCTAGGCTTCATTAATCAATTTCATAGTAATAATTTACATTTCTCATGATATCAAGCAATTAAAAATATAATAGCATTATGTAGCTTTAATTTCACACAAACTTCCCTCGGTACCAAAATATATGTGGAATTGTTCAATTTAGTCCACGACTTTGTCCTTGCCTCGGTTTCGGTCCGAGCTTCGTGTTTCTTGATCTATAATAACAATTTCACTTGTTTAATAGCCACATTGACTAAAATAACCCATGAATCATACTTTGGCAAAAGTTATGATTTTGCCCCTAATCTTTTACAAATTTACAATTTTGCCCCTAGGCTCGTAAATCGATTCTAATCAAATTTCCTCCTTTAAAAAGCCTAGATGAACATTTATTACTCTAATAAAAACTCACAATATCAACTATTTCACACATTTACCACCTATTTACAACCTTTACAAAAAGGTCCTTTTTGGTGTTTTCATGGAGACCCCTTTCACAAAAGTTGTTTATTTAACAACTAAGATTCATTTTCTTCCATAAAATTTTAGAAATCAACATGAATAATCACATGGAAAAACCCTAGACTCTTAACCATTTTTCAAAATAGTCCCCTCATTAGCTAGATCATGCTACAATGGTCCCAAAAGTACAAAAATTATCAAGAAAGACCACCGAAATCACTTACTTTCAAGGGTGAGAAGTTGCTAAAAATTTTAGGCTCCCAAAACCCCTCCTTGGCTGATATTTTCAATGGAAGAATATGAATGTATAGGGTGATATCATCTTTTTCTTTATATTATTTAATTTCATCAATTTAATCCACCTAATCCAACAACTTTGACCAATTTTGACATTGTTTGTCCCCTATGGTCGGCCAGCCCTATTTCTAAGGGTCTAATTGCATATTAAGGACCTCTAATTTAATATTATATAGCTATTAGTCACCTTTAGCTTGTAGGACAACACTTTCACACTTTATGCGATTTAATCCTTTTTCGCAATTAAGCATGAAATCGCTAAAATCAATGCACCAAAATTTTCATGTACTCCTATAATCATGCTATAACACATAAAATAATATTAAAGCTAATTTCTCCAACCTCGGATTGGTGGTTCCAAAACCACTATTCTGACTAGCCCCAAAATCGGGCTGTTACAATTCTCCCCCCTTAGGGATTTTCGTCCCCGAAAATCTTACCGGTAAAAAGGTTGGGATATTGGTTTCTCATAGCCTTCTCGGGCTCCCATGTAGCCTCTTCCACCCCATGTCTTTGCCATAGTACTTTCACAAGGGATATACTTTTATTTCTTAACTTTTTGACTTCTCGTGCCAAAATCTTAACCGGCTCTTCGCCATATGTCATGTCCGGTTGAATTTCTACCTCTGTTGGTACAATTACATACGAAGGATCTGATCGGTAACATCGCAAAATAGACACGTGAAACACATCATGGATCTTTTCCAACTCAGACGGTAAAGCCAATTGATATGCTATCGGCCCTATCCTCTTGGTAACCTCATATAGTTCGATAAAGCGCGGGCTCAATTTGCCTTTCCGGCCAAATCTGAGAACTTTCTTCCATGGTGATACTTTTAGAAACACTTTATCACCGACTTGAAACTCAATCTCTTTCCGTTTCAAGTCCGCATAGGACTTTTGTCTATCCAAAGCAGCTTCTAAATACTCACGTATCACTTTTACATTCTCTTCAGTTTCTTTGACCAAATCGACCCCGTGAATCTGATTCTCTCTGAGTTCGGTCCAATACAAAGGCGTTCGGCACTTACGCCCATAAAATGCCTCATAAGGTGCCATTTTCAAACTTGATTGAAAGCTGTTATTGTAGGCGAATTCCACTAACAGTAAGTATTTCTCCCAATTACTTTGGAATTCCAAAACACAACATCGAAGCATGTCTTCAAGTATTTGTATTACCCTCTCCGACTGCCCGTCAGTTTGCGGATGGAAAGATGTACTAAAACTTAACTTTGTGCCCAAGGCTTCTTGCAAATTTTTCCAAAACCGTGATTTAAATCTCGGATCCCTATCCGAAATAATCGACAACGGAACTCCGTGTAATCTCACAATTTATGACACATACAAATCCGCCAACTTATCAAGCGAATAATCAATGCGTACCGATATAAAGTGACCCGACTTTGTAAGTCTATCAACTACAACCCATACGAAATCCTTCTTTTTCGGTGTCAATGGTAAACCCATCACAAAGTCCATAGTAATACGGTCCCATTTCCACTCGGGAACCATAATAGGTTGAAGTAAACCCGAAGGTACTTGGTGTTAAGCCTTCACTTGTTGACAAATTAGGCATCTCGATAAAGACTCTAAAATATCTTTCTTCATACTCGACCATCAATACCATTTTCTCAAGTCATTATACATTTTTGTGCTGCCTGGATGTACCAATAAACGTCCACTATGTGCTTCGTGCGAAATTTTCTGAATAAGCTCATTATCTCTGGGTACACAGACCCTATCTCGAAACATCAGACATCCTTCAGAATTAATCCGAAAATCTGACTCAGTACCCGACTCGCATTGAATTCTCTTGGCCTGTAAATTACTATCGCCTTTCTAAGCTTCACATATTTCATGGAGAAACATCGGTCTAGCTCTGAACTAAGCTAGAATAGAACCATCACTCAATAAAAGCATCCGTGTATTCATGGCTCTCAATGCAAACAAGGATTTCCTACTCAAGGAATCGGCGACCACATTCACCTTTCCCGGGTGGTAGTCAATCACTAACTCGTAGTCCTTTATCAGCTCTAACCATCTTCATTGCCTTAGGTTCAACTTGTTTTGGGTCATCAAGTACTCTAGGCTCTTATGATCAGTAAATATCTGAAATTTTTCACCATACAAATGGTGTCTCTATATCTTTAGTGCAAATACAATAGCGCCTAACTCCAAATCATGTGTCGGGTAATTCTTTTCATGCGGCTTTAACTGTCTAGAGGCATATGCTATCACCTTGCCCTCTTGCATGAGTACACAACCCAATCCATTTAAGGATGCATAACTATAGACCAAAAATTCTTTTCCTGGTTCGGGTTGTACTAGAACTGGAGCTTCAGTCAACAATGTCTTAAGTTTCTCAAAACTATGTTGGCACTTTTCTATCCACTCAAACTTCACATCTTTTTGTAGTAGCCTCGTCATTGGAGTAGCTATCATAGAAAGTCCCTTGACAAATCATCTATAGTAGCCAGCGAGGCCCAGAAAACTCCTAACCTCGGTTACCTTTCTTGGCAGTTTCCATTCAACAATCGCTAAAATCTTACTCGGGTCAACTCGAATACCGTCACCTAAAACAATGTGCCCCAAAAATCTGACTTCCTTAAGCCAAAATTCACTTTTACTAAACTTGGCATATAACTGTTTATCTCTCAAAGTTTGCAGAATCGTTCTCAATTGCTCCGCATGCTCATTCTCATCACTAGAGTAAATCAGTATATCATCAATAAAGACTACAACAAATTTGTCCAAATATGGTCGAAAGATGCGGTTCATCAAATCCATAAACACAGCAGGGGCGTTTGTTAAACCAAAAGGCATGACTAAAAATTCGTAGTGACCATACCTTGTCCGAAATGCGGTTTTCGACACATCTGAGTCTTTTACTCTCAACTGATAATATCTAGACCTCAAGTCTATCTTGGAAAACACCGTGCCTCCCTTCAATTGGTCAAATAAATCATCGATCCTTGACAATGGGTACTTGTTCTTTATAGTTACCTTATTAAGCTGTCAGTAATCTATACATAACCTCATGGAACCATCTTTCTTTTTCACAAATAATACGGGAGCACCCCACGGAGAATAACTCGATCTTGCGAAGCCTTTGTCCGTCAACTCTTGTAACTGTGCCTTCAATTCTTTCAACTCAGTTGGAGCCATTCTGTATGGAGCAATCAATATAGGTGCAGTACCAGGGGCTAACTCAATGCCAAATTCAATCTCTCTAACCAGAGGCAACCCTGGCAATTCTTCTGGGAAGACATCTGGGTACTCACATACTATCGGCACTGATTCAATTCTTAACTCAGTCTCTTTAGCGTTCATCACAAAGGCAAGATAAGCTTCGTACCCCTTTATTACATATTTTTGAGCAGACATATGAGAAATCACTACAGGCAATCTGTCTTGATCATCTGATGCAACACGAAGAATATCCCTATTTTCACTTTTTAACTCAATAAATTTCCTTTCACAATTTACTATCACATCATGAGTAGTTAACCAATCCATATCAAGAATTACGTCGAATTCATCAATTGGAAATAGCATGAGATTTTCCAGAAAATAATAACCTTTAATCATTAAAGGGAAACCTTTGCATACTTTATCAACTAACACACATTTGCCTAGGGGGTTTGACACCTTTATTACAAATTTTGTAGACTCTACAGGCATTTTCATACTAGAGACTAATTTCATGCAAACATATGAGTGGGTAGATCCCGGGTCAATTAAAGCAACAACATGAGTATCATAGAGAGAAAATGTACCCGTAATTACATTAAGGGAAGACGCCCCTTCGCGTGCGCGAATGGCATAAGTTCTCGCAGGCACTCTACCCTCAGATCTTGTAGTCTGCTCTCTAGGCGTATTCTTACTACTCGTTCCACTTCTCGGATTTCTCTATGGCCTCCATCTAGTAGTATTTCCCGATCTTGCACTCTGAGATTTCTCTTTCTCACCCATCTCGGGGCAATCTCTAATAAAATGATCTGGTGACATCTGCCACACTGTGCACATTCCGGTCTACTTGGTCGAGCGTTGCCAACACTAGCAACCGAAGTGGTCTGAGCTTTAGACCCCGAGTACTGTCTACCCTTACTTCTGTTTGAAAACCCAGCTGAAGTAGCTGATCGAGTAGTAAACTCTCTTGATTTCTTAGATAAGGATTGAAATGACTTGCCCAACTGTCTTTTCCTCGAGTCACGAGACTCGATTTCTGCCTTTCTTTTCTCTTTGGCCAACTCCTCAGCCTTGCAAGCTCTATCTACTAGCACGACAAATTCCTTTAATTCTAGGACACCAACATACAATCGGATATCCTCATTTAATCTGTCTTCAAACCTTTGCAAAAGATAACCTCGGTGGACACGCACTCCCGGGCATATTTACTAAGCCTTACGAACTCACGTTCATATTCAGTTACTGTCATTCGTCCTTGCTTTAACTCGAAGAATTCCTTTCTCTTCTGATTAATAAATCTTTGGCTAATGTACTTTTTCCAAAACTTCTCTTGGAAAATTTCCCAATTAACCTTCTCCCTTGGTACCACCGACACAAGGGTGTTCCACCACTGGTAAGCGAAATTTCTTAAGAGAGACACCACACATTTCATACACTCTTCAGGCGTGCAAGATAACTCATCGAATACCCTGATGGTATTCTCAAGCTAGAATTTTGCCCTCTCTGGATCATCATCTTTACTAGCTCAAAATTCCTCAGCTCCTTGTTTCTGGATTCTATCGACCGGAGGCCTTTCTCTTCTTACCACTTCTACAACTTGGGGAGCTACAGGGGTAGGCTGAGGGATAGGTGGGGGTGGAGGGGATTGTGCATTTGGGTTCGTACGAACGAACTCCGTATACCATGCGTTCATCATGTGGAGAAAGGCTTCCCTAGCCTCTTCTCCTCCTCTCTGACTTACGGTCGTTGGTCTATTTTCATTTTCATTTTTAGTTGGCACCGTCCCTTGGGCGGGGGCCAGTACGTTACTTTCTACATCGTCCGCCACAGCTCTGTCGGGATCCATTTACTATATAAAAACACATATTAAATCGCCAGGAGTCGTCACACTACTTATGGCATGTATAGCTAGACTCATACTTACGCTACGTTAGTCCAAGAATCGACTAAACCGTAGCTCTGATACCACTAAATGTAACACCCCTTACTTGTATTCAACACTGAAACCGGGTACGAGGCATTACTGGACTTAACTTACTCAAACATACAACACCGGGCCACAAAATTTCTTTTCAACTTAAAACTTTGCACTCAAAATCATAACGTTCCTCTTATAGGTCTGCGAGACCCCAAACTTTCTTACGGAGCGGTTTGGGACTGAACCAAAAACTTTCGAACACTAAGAAAACTTTTACACAAAATAGGGTCACACGCCCGTGTGGAGAGGAACACGCCCGTGTGGGCAGGCCGTGTGGTCACACACGCTCATGTCCCTAGTCCGTGTGGATTTTATTTTTCATTTCGAACCTACAAGGGTTTTTACACGACCTGACACACGCCCGTGTCCATAGCCCGTGTCACTCACACGGCCATGAACGCCTATGTCTTCACCCGTGTGTGAAAACCTTGACATTCTATTTATGACGTCATCAACCCATTTAGGTCACACAGCCAAGGCACACTCCCGTGTCCTTAGATCATGTGGCAAATTAAATTCCCAAATTCAGGTGCAGACTTCACACGGCCTGGGCACACGCCCATGCTCTATGGCCGTATCTTCCACACGATTGAGACACACGGCCGTGTCTCAGCCCGTGTGTTTACTACTGGGTATTCTGACTTGCCAACCTAGCATGCAGGGGGACACACGACCTTTCAACACGCCCATAGGGCTGATCGTGTGTCACACATGGCCTAGACACACGCCTGGGTGTCTACCCGTGTGGACAATTGTAAGGCTATCTACCAAGACAATTGCCACCCTACAAAGCAACCACACTTATACCATTTCAATACAACATACATCATGACCGTAAGGCACTTCTAATACCCAAAATCAAGACATCCACACATAGGTTTACACTACACTCATCATGTGTATACTTTACTCATTACTCATCCCATCACACAAGCTTGCACTTCATGAACTTCATCATTATTGAATATATAAACTTGTCAAGTATTGGCCAATTTCCAAAGACCATTTACAAAATGAATTTAATGACATTAATAGCCACACATTGGCTAACAAATATGACATAACACAAAATAACCAAGTTCCTATACATGCCATACTCAAAATAAATCAAACTTTGCTATACCAAAGAGAAATTGATAGTGTGATACGAACTCTGACGTCCTACGATTCCTGAGCTAGCTTGGCGATACTATAAGGAAAAGGGAAATGAGAGGGGTAAGCATAAAGCTTAGTAAGTTTGCATGAAATAAATAGCAACATGAAGATTTATGATAGCATCCATTCATCTCATGAATAATAGCAACACAAGTTCTCAAGCACTTGACACAACTTACTCATGTTTACTCTTACCAATAACATATCACATTTCGGATCCATATCTTGTGTTTTACTCATAGGTACCTGTATCACTTCATCACGTAATTTAGCACTTATGCTATCGAGAACGTAACTTAACTCATGTATATGATAACTTAACAGTCCAATTTAGACCCTTGTCAGAATAGTGATTTTGGGACCACAAATCCGAGTCATAAAAATATTTTAATATTATTTTCCGTGTTTAAAGTATGTGATTAAGCATGTGTGAAAGTTTCATGAATTAATTTTATTGTTTGTGTGCTTAATTTGAAAAAAGACTTAATCGTAGAAAATGTGAAAGTGGCCTATTAATTGAATAAGTGCCGAATTGTTATTGTCTTTAATATGTGAAGTCCTTAAGATGGAATTTAGCCACAATATTAGTAAGTGGACGGTAATGGACTATTATTATGAGGTTTTCTTATTAAATTATAAAGGTTAATTTGGTAAAAGGTTTATTAATATGAAATAAATAAAACATAAAATGAAAATCATGCATGTTCATCCTATCTTTGTGCCGAATTTAAAAGAAAAAGAAAAGAGAGAAAGCGAAATATGGTTCGGCCTTGGTTTTACTTGATTAAGGTATGTTTTGGTTTTGGTTTTTGATAATTTCTACGTTTTTGTGATCGTTGCTTAGTGTATTATCAAGCCCATGCCTTAATTTTGGAATTTGATGATGATTTTAAAATGTTCCATTGATGAATATTTGAGCTTTTTGATGTTAGTTGATGAAATATGAAATATATGTGTTAGATTAACATGTTTTATCTTTGGATTTTTGATGAATTTGAGTAATTTGGACTAAATTGTGAAAATAATATTTTGAGGGACTAAAATGTGAAATAAATGAAATATATGGGCTTAAATGAAGCATATGAAAATTTGGCTAAGCATGGGTACAAAAGAATTATGTGTATTTTGTGAATTTGTGAAATAAGGACTTAAATGTCAAAATGTGAAAATGTGAGGGCTAAATTGTAAAATGCCCTAAATATGTGTTTTTGGATTGAATTGAATGATTTGGTGAAAAAATGGGTTAAATTTGAATATGTATAGATCAAGAACCAAAGAAAATGGATTTAGACCGAGGGAAGTCGAAAGTGATCGAGTAGTTGTTTCTGTCTGTTCATATTCGTACAAGGTAAGTCTATATACAAATAAATGTATTTAAGTTAATTTATTCATGTTCATATAATATTGGATTGTGATGAATGGCTTTGGAAGATATGCATATGAAAACCGAGAAAGTGTCGACAATGTGTCAATGTCCGAAAAGCCCCTACGAACCTTAGGAATAGATAGGATTCATATGTCATGACATAGGGTTTCGATATGTGATATCGTGTAAGACCACGTCTGGGATGTTGGCATCGATTTGAGAATTACGTGTAAGACCATGTCTGGGACATTGGCATCGTATATAATTTCGTGTAAGACCCTGTCTGGGACAGTGGCATCGATATTTGATTACATGTAAGACCACGTCTGGGACGTTGGAATTGTACGAGTATTCTGAGTTATCCGGGTATTCTATTTGATTCCGAATGGTTCAACGGGCAATTCTGAGGATTGAATGATTAGTGATATGTGTATCCGATACAAGTACACTGAAATGTATACATATTTGATTATATAAGGTAAGTATATGTGAAATTGCAAAAGTGAGATATATGCATAGTCCTGTTGAGATAAAATGTGATATATGTATGAATGTGATATGATCCAAAGAAATACATGGAGATGTGATTTGTTGACAAGCAAATGGTCAGGTACCATTGAGCTAAAGAAGAAATATGAATATGTTATTGAGATATATTAAAGTTCTTGTAATTGTAATGGTTATATATGTTTGTTATGTTAAGTTTATTTGTATATGGCTTACTAAGCTTTTGAAAGCTTACTCTGTGTGTGTTTGCATTGTTTTTAGATCGTTAAAGCTACGGAAGGCTCGAGGATCGTCGAGGATCGTCACCACACTATCAAACTCTATTTTGGTACCTTTTGAATGTGTACATAGCTAAGTATGGCATGTATAGGCTAGTTGTTTTGGATTATGTTTGAGATGTATATATAAGCTATGTGATATGGCTTGTAAATGGGATGTGAATATGGTTATTATCATATATGTTTTGTGATGCAAAGTTGGTATATTATTGATGAATGGTTGGTATGTTTGATATGCTCTTGAATAGTTAGAAAAGATTATTATTATTGGTATATTTTGTTTGCACTTTAAGGGCATGAAATGTGTTTGTTTATGCTTGTAGGAGTGACCCTAAATGGGTGGCAAATTGGCCTTGCAAATGGCCTATATTTTCTCACACGGTTGAGCACAGGGGGGTGTGGCTCGACCGTGTCCTTCGAGTTTGTATTTCAAAACAAGTTAGTTTCGACCACGGGCGTGTGACTGGCCGTGTGATGCAAGTCGGTGTCAAACACGGGTGAGGCACACGGGCATGTCCTCGGCCGTGTGGACAAGTCAGTATGTATGCCATGTTTTGCCACAGCTTGGACACATGGGTGTGACTGAGGCCGTGTGAGGCACACGGCCTACCCACACGAGCGTGTGACCTCTATAACTTTGAAAAATGTTTAATTTTCGAAAAAATTTTGTATGATCTCGGTTTAGTCCCGACCCTTTTCTAATGCATGTTTAAGGTCTCGTAGACCTCATTAAGGGACTATATGCTTGTATGTTACTATGATATGACGATGTTATACTTATTGATGTGAAATGTTTGTAAAAGATTCCGATTTGTTCGGTAATGCCTCTTAAACCTAGACCGGCGATGGTTACGGGTTAGGAGTGTTACATTTTATTGGTATCAGAGCTACGGTTTAGTCGATTCTAGGACTAACGTAGCGTGTGAGAGTCTAGCTATACATGCCATATATAAGAACTGTGATAGTGTGATGAATCCTGACGTATAAAACGTGTTTTTCGTATAGTAAATGGATCCCGAAAGAGCTGTAGCTGACGACGTTGAAAGTAATGTGCCTACTCTCGCTCAAGGGACAGTGCCATCTGATTCGAGACCGGCTACTAGCGGCCAGGAAGGAGAGGCTAAACAAGCCTTCTTCCAAATGATGAATGAGTGGTTCACTCAATACATTAGAACAAATCTGGCTGTTTCACAACCTCCGCCCCCGCCCAATCCTCCTCAGACTTCTGTTGTACCTCCGGTGATGAATTTGAATCTGTTGAATAAGCCTCCAGTGGATAAAATTCGTAAGTACGGGGCCGAAGAGTTCAGGGCCACTAGTGATGATGATGCTCAGAGAGCGGAGTTTTGGCACAAGAATACAATCTGAGTGTTTAATGAAATGTCTTGTACTCTTGAGGAATGTGTGAAATGTGCCGTTTCTTTGTTACGAGATGCAGCTTATCAATGGTGGAAGACTTTGATTTCTTTTGTTCCAAAAGAACGGGTTACATGGAATTTCTTTCAGTCTAAATTTCGGAAGAAATATATTAGTCAGAGATTTATAGATCAAAAACGGAAAGAGTTTCTGGAATTGAAATAGGGTCGCATGTCTGTCACTAAATACGAACGAGAATTCGTGAGATTAAGTCAATATGCTCGGGAATGTGTTTCGACTGAAGAAATAATGTGTAAAAGATTTGAAGACGGCCTAAATGAAGATATCCGTTTGCTAGTTGGAATTCTAGAAAAAAAAATTTGTTGTGCTTGTTGGTCGAGCATGTAAAGCTGAGGCACTTGGGAAAGATAAAAGAAAAGCTGAGTCAGAAGCTAGAGATGTGAGAAAGAGATTCTCAAGTAAATCATTTCAATCTGCATCAAAGAAATTCAAAGATGAGCATAGTCGTTCAAAGGCTAATGTGGGACATTTGAACAGAGATCGAGCAAGATCGCAGTCGAACTTTAAAGCTCCAGTAACTTCAGTAGCTAGTGTTGGAGATGTTCGATCCGAACGACTTGAATGTAAATATTGTGGTAAAAGACATCCGGGTAATTGTAGATTGAATGATCGAGCCTGTTTTAGATGTGGATCATTAGATCATTTCATCCGGAACTTCTCTGAACTGTTGAACAAGAGATTGTACAGAATCCGAAGTCAGATAATGCTTCAGCTAGAGGTAGACCTTCTAAAAACACAACAAATGTCAGTGGTAGTCAGAGAGCTACGAAAGATACAGTTGCGAGATCTGAAGCTAGAGCACCTGCCAGAGCTTACGCCATTCGAGCTCGTGAGGAAGCTTCGTCTCCAGATGTTATTACGGGTACATTTACTCTTTATGATACTTCTGTGATTGCATTGATAGATCAAGGGTCTACTCATTCATATGTAAGCATGAACTTAGTATCCAGTAAGACTTTGCCTGTAGAGTCTACTGAATTTGTAATTAGAGTATCAAACCCCATAGGTAAAAGTGTCTTGGTTGACAAAGTATGCAAGAATTGTCCGTTGATGTTCCGAGATATTTGTTTTCCGGCTGATCTGATGCTATTACCTTTTGATGAGTTCGATATAATTTTGGGTATGGATTGGTTAACATTGCATGACGCTGTTGTGAATTGCAAAAGAAGAACTATTGATTTGAGATGTCAGAATGATGAAATAGTTCGGATTGAATCTAATGATGTGAATGGGTTACCGGCTGTGATATCAGTGATGAAAGCTCAGAGTTATGTGAAAAAGTGTAATGAAGCTTATTTTGCTTAAGTAATTGATTCGAGAGTGACTGAAAAGAAAGTTGAATCTGTGCCAGTTGTTTGTGAGTTCTCTGATGTATTTCTTGAAGAATTATCGGGATTGCCTCCGATACGAGAAGTTGAGTTTGGTATTGATTTAGTACTGGAGACGACTCCTATATCAATAGCTCCGTATAGAATGGCACCAACAGAATTGAAAGAGTTGAAGTCACAGTTGCAAGAGTTGACCGATATAGGATTTGCACAACTGAGTTTCTCACCTTGGGGTGCTCCCGTTCTATTTGTGAAAAAGAAAGATGGCACGATGAGAATATGCATTGATTATCGTCAGTTAAACAAAGTAACAATAAAGAACAAATATCCTCTGCCCGGGATCGATGATTTTTTTGATCAGCTAAAAGGAGCCACCGTGTTTGAGATTGGGATATTATCAGTTGCGAGTAAAAGATTCAGACATTCCGAAAACTGCTTTCAGAACGAGGTACGGGCATTATGAGTTTTAGTTATGCCTTTCGGACTAACAAATGCTCCTGCTATTTTTATGGACCTGATGAACAAAATTTTCAGACCGTATTTGGATCGATTTGTTGTTGTATTCATTGACGAAATTTTGATTTATTCACGTGATGAAATTGAGCATGCTAAACATTTGAGAATTGTGCTACAAACTCTGCAAGATAAGCAATTGTATGCAAAGTTTAGTAAATGTGGATTCTAGTTGCGTGAAGTTTGTTTACTGGGACATATTGTGTCAGCATCTGGTATACGAGTTGATCCGAGCAAGATTTCATCTATTTTGGAGTGGAAGCCTCCGAAAACTGTGTCTGAAATCCGTAGTTTTCTGGGACTTGCTGGTTATTATCAACGGTTCATAAATGTAACACCCCTTACCCGTATCTGATACCGGGACAGGGTACGAGGCATTACCAGACTTAACTTGCTTAAACATACATCCTCGGTTATAATTTTTTTTGTTACAACTTTAAACTCTTTCATTCATATTCATATCATCCTTATTATGGGCCTACGAGGCCCTAAACATACATTCGTGAGGTTTCAGGATTAAGCTGGAAACTTTTATGCACATAGAAATTTTTTTACCTAAAACAGGGCCACAAGCTCGTGTGAAATGGAACACGCCCGTGTGGGCAGGCCATGTTGTCACACACGCCCATGTTCCCAGCCCGTGTGGAATTTATTTTTCATTTCGAACCTACAGGGGTTTTCACACGGCCAGACAGACGCTCGTGTCTGTGGCCCGTGTCCTCCACACGGCCTAGACACGCCTGTGTCCTCACCCGTGTGAGAAAACCCTTGCATTCTATTTATGACGTCAGCAATCTCCTAAGTGCACACGGCCTAGGCACGCGCCCGTGTGCTGGCCCGTGTGGCGAATCGAATTCTCGTAAATTTGATGCAGGGGACACACGGTCTATCAACACACCCATGGGGTTGGCCGTGTGTGACACACGGCCTAGACACACACCCGTGTGTCTACCCTTGTGGACAATTAGAAGGCTATTTTCCAAGCCTATTACCACCCTGAAACATAAACACGTATATATCAACTCAAGCAACACATAACATGGCAAAATACACACTAAGAAGAGTTTCTAATCATCATTCATATAGTTCACATTTTACTCCATCAATTGCATGAACTTTCACTCCATAAAACTCATCATCATTAAGATAATAAACTTAACAATTATTGGTCAAATACTAATGGCCATTTACAAAATGGGTGTATAACATTAATAGCCAACACTTTGGTTTTCAAATATGACATAGCACAAAATGACCAAGTTCCTATACATGCCATACTCAAAATGAATCAACTTTACTATACCAAGAGATTAGTTGATAGTGTGATCCGAGCTCCGACGTCCTACGATCCCTGAGCTAGCTTGGCGATACTATAAGGAAAAGGGAAAAGAGAGGAGTAAGCATATAGCTTAGTAAGTTTGTGTAACACCCCCAACCCGTATCCGTCGCCGAAACAGGGTTACGAGGCATTATCAAGGAGTACAGAACACTTACAGCTAATTTGAAATCATTATCATTCAAATAATGAGACTAATTATAAATGTTCCTTTAATGGACCTTCGAGGTCCAAATCATGCATTAAGATCAGTTCGAGACTAAACCGAATCCTCAGGAAAATTTTTCGTGACTTTTAAAATTTTTCTCGCATATAAGGGTCACACACCCGTGTGACTGGGGACACACAACCGGACCATACGCCCATGGGGTAGACCGCTTGTCACACACGGCCCAGACACACGCCCGTGTCTACCCGTGTGGACGAAAATTAGGCTATTTTCCAAGCCATATTTCTCACTCACTAACATTTTAATACAGTCAAGAACCAATTTTAGATATTCAACCAAGCCTTATACTTATCACCATTTGTTAGTCGTACACTTCATATAAAAAACAAGAAACGTATATAGGCTCAATTCTTATTAAATTCCTCTTATACCTGTATTTTTCACATTATGTATGCATATCACATATAATAATCATACCTCTGTATTTCATATACATTTTCATAACAATTTGTCTTGGTTTCTAACTACTATATATTTGAGTTCTACTCATCAAATCATTTGAACATCATCTTTACACAAATAGTACACTTTAGGTGTACAGTTTTATAATTATGAATAAACACATTTATCAAACATATTCCATGTTTTTATATATCACAATCTCATACTTTCCATGTATCAAATACCATCATTTCCTCATATTTCAGACAAATACTTGTAACAATTCATAAACATACAACTCACTAACTTTTCCTGCCAATGACAATTTAAATTGTCAAATTACTTATTGAGTCCAATTTCAATGTTCACTAAAATTTATCATATAAATTTGGATGTACGTATCCACCAATAGATCCCATGTACAGATATCATTATCTCAAATTTCCACATACATTTACTTTCCACATTATGAACTCAAATAACATATACAAGATATATCAATGTATTTCAAGTACGTTTTCATTATATTTTATTTCAAATTTAGATTATTTCATATTAGAACTTTTCTCATAAACTCATTTGGAATACCAATTCATACGGATAATACACTCAAGGGTGTACAACTATATACTCACAAATGAACTCATTCATCAACCAAGTTCTATCTTCATGTCTCATCAACTCGTATTTCCTTATATCACATAATTCTCTATAACACTTACCAAACTTTGTCAAATTAGTGAATGTCTTACGGAATTGGTCTGCACCGGTATGCACTGAATTTCACTGATAACCACTGATGCCATAACATAGCTATGGTCTTTTCACTAGAATGCTATAGCTCAGCCATGGTCTTACTTCTTCACTATCATTATTCCATGGTGAAACCATGGACTTATTCGTCAATTCATCACTTTTCACTAGAATGCCATAGCCCAGCTATGGTCTTACATCTTAAACACGTATCACACTGATGCCATATCCCAGATATGGTCTTACACAGAAATCATTTGTCACTTGTAGCCAAAGCTACCACTATTCACTGATCAGGAAGCCGGAGCTACCACTTTTCACTGATCAGGTAGACGGAGCTACCACTTTTCACTAATCAGGTAGCCGGAGCTACCACTTTTCACTGATCAGGTAGCCGGAGCTACCACTTTTCACTTGATCAAGTAGCCGAAGCTACCACTTATCACTTTCACTTGTCCTTGATCAGATAAGTGTAGCCGAAGCTATCACTTATCACTTTTACTTGTCCTTGATCAGATAAGTGTAGCCAAATCTATCACTTATCACTTGTTTCCATGGTTCAACCATGGTCTTTTCCGTCAATTCATCTTGTCACTGAACTGAAGTGCTCAATTTGATCATTTATTCAATTTTCATGCTTTTACATTATTCACGATTTTATCATCAATACATATGAAATAACACATCATGAAGTTCATAAAATTAACAAATGATCACTAAAATTTAGCCATATAAACTCACAAGTTCAATTTTTGTATTATAACGATAATCATAATTTCATAATGAATATTCCAAATAAAACATTATATCATTTCTAATTCAACATTTATCAATTATAATCGGGCATGTGATCAATTTATACACAAGTCATTCATATATTCTTCCTCCTCCTCCTCTCCATCCATATCCTTAGTATAAATAACACACTTGTAAGTAACATCATCTATAATTTTCACTATTTATTTATGTGAATATTCAATCTGTCCATTTGTGTCATAGTCACTAAATTATTTTTATCTTGAGCTAAAGAACTCCAAATTAAGATCTGCTAATTTTCCCTGAAACACATATCTTCTTACCATAAAATTTTCAGAATTTTTGCTTTAGCCAATAAGTACAGTTTATTCTTTAAAGTCACCCCTGTTCTGCTGTCTGACAGTTCTGACCCTTCTTCACTAAAAAATAATTATCTCCTCATACGAGATTCGGATGATGTTACCATTTATTTATATTGAAAATAGACTCATTCAGGATTTTAAACATATAAATTTAAGCCCCTAATTATTTTTATCCAATTTTTGATGACTTTCCAAAGTCAGAACAGGGGAATTCGAAATCATTCTGACCTTGTCTAACAAAACCTATTATATCTCATGATTTAAAATTCCACTACTTACACCATTTCTTCTATAAGAAACTAGACTCAATAATATTTAATTCCATATTTTATTCATCCTCTAATTCGATTTCTACAATTTTTGGTGATTTTTAAAAGTTAGACTATTACTGCTGTCCAAAACTGTTTTAGTGCAAAGTGTTGATTTCCATTTTGCCCCAAATTTCACAGTTCATACAATTCAGTCCTTGTCCAATTAACCCCTCAATTAAGCTAATTTTTCTCAATTAATACTTTATTCTATCATTTTAAACTACTTCATAACCCTTGAAAATCAAAACTTTAGCATTAGACCTTAATTCCAAACTCTTTCACAATTAGGTCCTAAAACCAATTTCCATCAATTTTACTTGATAAAATCATCATATATCAAAATTAAAGCTTCAATTATATGTTTATTCATCATATGCTTCCAGCAATAATCCATATCAACTTTAAAAATTAGCCATAGAATCAAAAATTAATGACATAGTAAGTTGGACCCAATTGTAAAAGTCCAAAAACATAGAAATTTCAAGGAGAAAGCAAGAATTAAACTTACATGAAGCTAGAGTATGAAAACCAGCTTGAACCCTCTTCCATGGCTGTTTTTCAGTTGATGAAAATGAAGAGAAATGAAGAGAATTCTAGATATTCCAATTTGGTCTCATTTTTATTTAGCTAATTTTGACAATTTTCCAATTTTGCCCTTATTTCACCCATTTCCTGATTTGTCTCAGCAATTGCTGCCCAAAATATCTCCTTTGGGCTTATTTGCACTTTAGGTCCTTCCTCATTTGACAATTGGTGCTATTTAATCCTTCTAGCAACTTTTACATCTTTTCAATTTAGTCCTTTTTATTTAATTAACCACTCGAACGTCAAAATTTTCTAACGAAATTTTAATACTACCTTATTGACACTCCGTAAATATTCATAAAAATATTTATGTCTCGGTTTATAACACCGAGATCTTAATACCTCTTTTTCTCAATTTCTTGACCAAATAATCTTTATAAAACACAATTTACTATTTCAAAAATCTTTTAAAAGCTATATTTGGCTCGTAAATATTAAATAATATAATCTACGAATTTATTTGTCAGATTTGGAGGTCTCGAACCACTATTTATGACATCACTGAAATTTGGGCTATTAGAGTTTGCATGAATTAAAAATAGCAACATACATGCTCATGGAAAAATTCATTCATCTCTTAGAACAATAGTAACACAAGTTCTCAAGTACTTTGACGTACTTACTCATACTTACGCTTACCCATTACATATCTCATTAGGATATCATAACCCGTATTTTACTCATGGTACCTGTATCACTTCATCACATGATTTAGCACTTATGCTTTCATAAACATAAATTTAAATCGAAATCATCTTTCACTTAAATGTAGCTCTTTGTCATCTTTATATAGCTTAGCTCTTGTTGTAACACCCCATACCCGATTCCGAGGCTAAAACCGGATACGAGACATTACCATGCTTGAACTTCCTTAAACATGTACTTACGGGCTACAAAACTTTGTTCCGAATTAAAAACTTCTCTTTCTTAGTCAAATCATTCGTATCGTGGGCCTACGAGGCCTTAAACTTGCGTCCGGAAACTTTTACAGGCCAAAAGAAACTTTTCTTTAAAACAGGGGCCACACGCCCGTGTTGGTATAGGGACACGCCCATGTGCCCTTAATACATGCCCGTGCCTTCCACCCGTGGTCGACACTGACTAAATCCACATGGCCTAGACACGTCCGTGGCCCTGGCCCGTGTGCCAAACTTTGGCATTCTGACTTATCCACACGGTCTGTACACACGCCCGTGTGCGTCAGCCGTGTGACAATTGAATTTCTAAGGTCAAGTGCAGACTTCACACGGCCTTGGCACACGCCCATGTGCCAACCGTGTGTATCACACGGCCTGAACAAACGGCCGTGTGACAAGCCCGTGGTCTAATCTGACTTAAGATACTAAAGTACAGGAGACACACGGCCTAGACACACGCCCGTGTGTCTATCCGTGTAGGCATTTAGAGGCTATCTTACCAAGCCTTTTACCACTCCCGTTTGCATACATTCATATACTACTTCAAAACATTCTCAAATCATCAATTAAAACACATGAATTAACACATTCAATCATTAAAGAGATAAAGTCTTTATCCCATACACTAGGGAGAACTACTCCCAATACAAATACAACCAACTTAGATTCTCTTAGGCCAATACAATTTGGCACATTATCAATGACTTAATCAACCTCAAGTACTAGCCCTATACATGCCATGACTTCTAAGGACTTGATACCTCATACCAAGAGTCTACTCGATAGTGTGAAAACATCTCCGGCGGCCTCCAACACGAGCTAGTTAATATAACCTATAAGAGATGAGAAAAGTAAAGGAGTAAGCAATAATGCTTAGTAAGCTCATCTGCATAATGTGCCAAATATTGATATTCATTGAATATACATAATCACAAAGTATTATACCGAGTTTTTCTCATTAACTCACGGTAACTTACTCCACCATTCGTGAAGCTTACTAATTCTATCTCTTACCACATTCTTACCATGCCACAAGCCAATTGCTCATTTAATTAGTACATATTCCTGCACTGATCACCACATGATCATATAAAACAACTCATCAAGCATTTTCAATAAGATACTCATACTATTAATCTCTCGGTGGTTTCGCACTTAGCCCACCATTGAATCTCTAATAAGGTGGTATCGCACACAGCCCACCAATCATTTATACTTATGGTGATTTCGCACTTAGCTCACCAATCGTTTATAAGCGATGGTATCGCACACAGCCCATCATTACCATCAATAAGGTGATGTCGCACATAGCTCACCGTTATTTTACATTCATGGATAATAATCCATATGTATATCTCTATTTCAAATGTTCATCTGAGAACATCCTCACATACTTCTATTCTTACTTAACTTTCTACGATACTCGTTCGCATTCACACAATGCATAAATGAATCTATCTCATACAACTAAGGCGTATTGAATACACATAACCCACTAAGGGTTCATCATATACTGAATCCATATCAATTCAATTCTAACACACACTTGTGCTGTTCGTGGTACAACCACATACTTTCTTTCTTTCAACATATACGTTGAATCACTCAAGTTATTAAATATCTCTCTCTCGAGTCTCATACACATAATGTCACATAGAATTCATACCCTAATAGGGTCTTACTTGTATTAACATGTTGATGCCATGTCCCTGACATGTTCTTATACGAATTCTTGCATCGAGGCCATATTCCAATATGGTCTTACACGAGGCCTTAACTATCATCATCTCATTCTACATACATTTCCCATTACTCTTAGATTAAATTCTTTTGACCTCTAATCAAAGATATTTCATACATTCATAGAGTAAAGATACATTCCATACAACATTGGAACATTAAATTAACTCATACGTAATTGCAACATTTGCACATGAACTTACCTCGATGTCGAAAGGGCCAAAAGGGACCTTTTTGCCCACATTTCTCTTTTCATCCGTTCTAGGTCTGAAACTCATTTTCTTTGATCTAGAACAATGAAATTTACTGATTTAATCATTTATAAATCATAATATACCATAATCTACACTTTAGGCAAAAATGACTATTTTGCCCCTATATTTTGGCAAAATTATGATTTTACCCCTAAGCTCGTAAATAAATTTTCACCCATCTTCTTTACTAATCAAGCCTAGCCGAATCATATTCTCTTCTACAGCAACTCAAAATTTCAACTATTTCATGCACTTATTACCAATTTGCAACATTTACAAATTAGTTCTAATTAAGTGTTTTCATAGCAACACCTTTCACAAAAGTTGTTTCTCATCTCCCTATCATTCATTTTCTTCCATAAAAACTCTTCAAACAACATATACTCCATCATGGTAAGTCCCTAGACTTTCAACCATATTGCAAACTAGTCCTCTCATTAGCTAGCTTAAGCTTTGAGGGCTCCAAATATGCAAAAATCATCAAAAATAAACATCAAATTGACTTACTTGTAAGGATGAGATGTAGCTAAAATTTTCAAGCTTTAAAACCCTTAAGCTTGCTGATATTTTCGGTGGAGAAGAAGGCAAAGTGAAAAGATGATAGCCTTGGCTTATTTCATCTTATTTTATTCATTTGTCAACTAATATCACCAACTTTTGACCAACATTTAATGCCTTTGTCCCCCTAGCTTCCTATGTGGCCGGCCATCACTAATTTAATGGCCTAATATAACTTTAAGGACCTCCAATTTATAATCCTTAGCTAATTGGCACCTCTAGCAATTCAAATAGAACTTCCGCACTTTATGCGATTTAGTCCTTTTTCGCAATTAAGCCCTCAATCGCTAAAATTAAAGCACCAAAATTCTCATGCCTCTTTATAAACATATTATAACACATAAAATATCATGCAAATAATTTTCTCTAACCTCGAATTAGTGATTCCGAGATCACTGATCCGACTAGCCCCTAAATCGGGCTGTTACAATTCTCCCCCTTGGGGATTTTCGTCCCCGAAAATCTCATCAGGAAGAGTTGTTACCAACATTCTTCAAACGTTTCCATCTACTCTTCAAAATTGCGAATCCACTTATCCTCAAGTTTCTCTTGCCAATAACTCTTAAGCTGTGATACATAAGGTCGAAACGTAACTTGAGACCTAGGTTATTCTTCCTTTGGGGCATATACTCTGTAATCTACCAACTTGGAACTCTGCACATGTCCAAATGATCATTCGAATCTTTACTGGTTGATTTACTACAATTCGAATGACATTTCCCTTTCTTGGAAATTTTGTCAAACCAAATTTGAAATCTATAAGGTTTTATCTCACTTTCTCATTAAAGCATTCACCAACAGTAGTAGTCTTGTCTTGTGTGCTTTGAAAACTCAGCTTTTAGTGGTCAACTACTTCTGACCATAACTCGATCATATTGTGAAATGTACTCTATTGTCAAAACATTTATGCACATAACTGCATTTCCTTACTTTTGCATTCGTAGATATGCTACTACTAAATCTTATACCAAAACTCTTGTATAAGTTCTGGATTCAACATCATTCACTTTCTATCTTGAGGAAGCATCAACAACAGAAATCTTATCCAACATGCATAACTTATTTAAAATATCATTTATTATAACACTTCTAAACTCTTCTATTTTGGAAGGAAGACTCACTATAGCCATTAACCTCGCTGAAACTAGGATATTACCAACTAGAGTTAACCGAGTAACTAACTCACATTACTAAACATGGATCTTTCATTCAGACATCTGTACTATGTCTACTATCTGAGTAGTATCACAATAACTATACCCACCATTGTAATAGCTCAAGTCGTTTTCACTATTTCATCTTCAAAATCTTCTGTAGCATAAGATACCCTCACTTATTAAAATTTAGAAAATACACATCGATCTTCCCATAGATCAATACATAATATCTAACTCACAACACGCATTACAAAAGTGATTGTCTCTGGATCACCAACTCACAACTCTTTCTCTCGATTCGATCGATCTCGCAGTACTAGAACTTTCAAATAAATGGGTTTCTTTCAATAACTTTCAACTCAACTATCACGGTTTGAACATTTCGATGAGCATATCTTTATATCATGCTCCTACTCACGCATACACGTAATTTTATTCTCTTTACCGATTCATGCGTGAATATACACGTAACTTGAATCATATCTCAATACATTAATCTACTCTTTTCTCCATACTGAGAACATATTTTAAGCACACTCTCATCTAAGTTTCTCTTGCTATGCCAATCTAGAACCTTTACTATCGTCATAACTCATGATAGCAGGGACATCTCGATCGAATTCATTAACTCTATCCATCTTATTCGAAAACTCTTCATACGACGTGAAACTTGTGATTTCATTTCTTATACTAGAATCATCACCAACTTCCTCCTCAAAGTACCTGTATAGGATTACGATGAGATAAAGGAAATGTCGATTTCAATTAACTAAATCGACAACCGTTTTGTCTGATTTTTTTACTATCAGCTAACATTCTCACACAATCACAATTTATGAAAAGAACAACTACATCAGCCCTGAAAGGCAACAGATATTTATACATAATACTCAAGGAGATTATTATAATCCATCCATGGCATCAACTAACTATGCACAAATTACAGGCTTTAAGCCAACTTACTCAAACTTGCCATTTATTTAGCACATATCGTACCACACATCGTACTCGTTTCTTCTTGACTCGTTCACGAGTGCCTATATTTACCCGTTCACATGACTTTAGTACCATTCTCATTTCTACCTCTAGACTCATCTATCTGTCCCATTGATCACTAGGGATAATCAAAGACGCATATTCATCGTCATTCATGTAGGTACGAAACCAATGCCACACTCCCAAGGTGGTCTTATATGGAGTCACCTCTAAATGTGAATGCCATATCCTGGATAAGGTCTTATATGGACTTTCACATCAAGTATCGATGCCATATTCCAAATATGGTCTTATACGATTCTCATATCCATTACTGAAACCATATTCTGGATGTGGTCTCATACGGAATCATAACTTGGTGCCGAGGCCATGCCTCGAACATGGTCTTATACAGGACCTTCTCTATTTCATATTTTGATGATAGCATTATCATATTCATTTTAGTCCCCTAGGACTTCAACCTCACGTTCCACAACAATTACTCTATTTAGTAGAGTATCATGTATCAATGGGATACAAAGCATTCTTAATTATGCTAACATAAATATTGCATTAATCACATGTAAACGTACTCAATTTGATTCTCATAAACATCTCATCATGATTCAACAGTGGTAAAGGGGTGAAGTCGTAGAGCCCCTAACTTGATTCTCGGGACTACATACATATGATTTACTATTCATTATCAATGAAATATCATCACAGTCACATAACTCGTCTCAAGTGAGTTTTCACGTTTATCACGTTACAATTATCTCTATCACTCATACTTTTGAACTGTGACTTTAATAACTCAAGTTTCACATTAATATCTACTCGAGTACTTAACATTTAACTCTACTTTATCTTACTATTGCTTACTAATCTAGAGAATGTCTTACAGTTTGAGTACGTCGTTTATTTGATCGCCATAGTCCAACTATGGTCTTACTCGTATCACAACATCATAGTCCATCTATTGCTTTACATGTCATCACGATGCCATAGCCTCGCTATGGTCTTACACGAAATCTCATATCAATACCAATGCCATATCCTAGATACGGTCTTACATGGAAACTCATGTCGATGCCGATGCCATATCCCAGATATGGTCTTATATGGGATCTTGTAACTCGATGTCGATGCCATATCCCAGATATGGTCTTATACGAGATCATACTTAGATGTCGATGCCATGTCCCGGACATGGTCTTATACGAGATCTTTCTTTGGTGCCGAAGCCATGTCCCAGACATAGTCTTACACGGAATCACTATTTGATGCCGATGCCATATCCCAGATATGGTCTTATAGGGGATCTCACAACAACTATCGATGTCATATCCCAGATATGGTCTTATCCGATTATCTTATTCAATACCGAAGCCATATCCCTGATATGGTCTTATACGGGATCATATATCGATGCCAATGCCATGCCCCAGACATGGTCTTATATGGGATCACATATACCGCCATGGTCCAACCATGGTCTTATTCATCATTTTATCATTGAACGACCGTACTCATCTCCTGCATTCTACTTAGTCAAATTTTTCAGTTTTAACTCTCACACTATAATATGTGTGACTTTGTAACAGGGTCATAAGACGAAACATTATACCTTCTCTACTTTAACAGTCACACGTAAGATTTAACCATGTGGACATATTTATCATAAACAATGGCATCGCAAATCTCAAATGCTTTCTTACTCTTACTGCTTCTTGTAAGAGTATGCCCAAAGATCAATCATGAGATGGTTGTAATAACATACTTGATTTACCATGTTTATTAATATAAAGCGTTGTCATTATTATTTCAGTTTTTCTTTCTGTGTGTACAAATAAACTATTTTATAATAATGTCATGAGAATAATATGATTATTCTTAAAAGATCCTTAGTCAAGTATTATTGTTGACTAGGACAACAATAATGCATTAGGACTAACATGTAGTTGATTGATGATAAAGAGTTGTCATTGATATGGAGTATCAAAATAAATGCATGAATATGTGTGTTAAAGAACAACATATTGGATTGACCCGCTATGAGTATGTTTCTTGGATTATTATGTAATTGTCACAACATCACTCATAGTGATTAATATGTATATGATCCTCAGACTTGAGATCATCATTATCCCAACATCGTGAGTTGTATATTTTGATACAGTCAAACGTGCACCGTAACAGGTTGTTCTATAAAGGCTGATGTTGGATATACCACAATCTATGTAGAGGGATATGGTTGATCAATATAGGATAAGTCCCTCCTACATAATAGGAGTAATATCTTAGGCCACTTGATTGAATGAGACAGAAATGCATGGCCATGCTCAAATAAGTTGATATGAGATGTCATACTAATTTGTATATCATAGTCTACTCAAGATATCAAGAAACATGGGATGGACTATGCAAGTGTGACTATCCCATGACTTGTATCCGTTCCAGAGATAAAGGACTTAAGGATTAATGCATGAAAGGTTAATCACAAAAAGGTTATGTCGAATCATGACTTCTTGTAGCTTAGGTAGCAATGATGCATTGCTAGATGCCACTCATTGTTTGTAACATTAGAATCATTCTAGTATTACTGCTAACGTTGCAAGAACCTACAGGGTCACACCCTATGGTTGAAATGAACGGAATAAAACATAGTTGGTATTGTGTTTGGTTGTCACATGAATTAAATTAATTAAAGAATTAATTTAATTGGGCAATCAAATATTGAACATATTATATGTACAAGGATGTTGTACACATAATGACAACATAGTTCTATTAATATATGAATTTGATTCGTTATATAAATTTAAATAAATATAGTTTACGAAATCTTTGTTATAATTAATGTAATTATAATTTTCGGATATAATTAATGTAATTATAATTTTCGGTTAAAAACTTTATTGTATTTATTTAATTTTATGGTACATTCAAAAGATACCAATTATAAAAGGTATTAAAAAGATAAAAAGCTTAAGAGAAACCCTAAGAGATTGTTTGTGAGGTCTAGCAGCCGTCAAGCAAATAAACCTCCAAAATAGTTTTGGAGATTTCTTCCGTTCATAGTTAAACCGGGTGGATTACATAGAGGCCGACATCGAAAAAGGTTGCGGCTTGGTTCGATAGTAGATCAAAACTCTTGTTGCCGAGGTGTCGTTGTCTACTCAGATTGAAGTTTCGGTAATTTTGAAACCTTTATTTCACCCCGATTCGTTCCTCACACATGGATTTATGGTTTGGATCGCCGGAATTAATTTTATTTTACTGCGCCATGGGGGTACTGGCGTTCCAACAGTGGTATCAGAGCCACTTGTGTGATACGAACTTGGGTTTAAATACTTGGGTGATGCAATTGTATGAGATGCATGCTTTAATTTTATTGCGTTTTCGATTGTTTAAATCGTTTAAGCATAACCTGATAACTGTTCCTTTCGATAATTGATTAAATGTTAATCATGGTGTTGTGGCCTATTCAATTTTATGTTATTACTGTTAACTATTAACAAATCTGTAATGATGCGACGGTGGTATTTACAGTTTCCAATAAGAGTTAACTGGCTAGTGGAACAAGGGTTGTTCCGATATGAAACCTCAAGGATTAAAATCCTGAAAACACGATTCTATTGATAAAAGTTATCAAATCGTGAGGTTTCATTTGGCTGGGGTATGCGGTTCGTACCGCGCGGGCTCCGCCCCCATACCCCCAGCTTCTACCGTGACATTCCCTCTCATATTTTGGGAATGAGGATCTGAGGACGGCTCCGGTCGCGGGCCTTCGGCCCTCTTCCTTCCTCCATAAACTCTCAGACCCCATCTTCTTATTACAGTATGTTTTGTTAATAAAAGAAATTTATAAACTTGATGGGCCACAAAAAGGTTGAAAGGATATTTTATAATTCACCTTAGCAAAAGCGTTGAATTATGTATGCTATTTTTGACATGCTCGGTGTTTGAAAATGCATAGTTATAGCCTGATGACCCATTTGATAAAAGGTTGTAATTATATATATATAAATACGGCCTGCGTGTCGTGCCTTACTACTATTCTCTTGTATTTCTCTTCTCATCTTACTCCCTCGTATGTAAAACGAGTTTCTGCATATTGTAATTTGCAAGAGTTGATGTGGGCTAGACGAGAAGGAAGTTGGGACATCTATTGTGGATTGATAGCTTGTGAAACGGCTTACACCTTTAGGTTTCCTTTTGGTTCTCCCATTGGCTTGGGTTGAATCACCTTAGTTTATGGGCTATAACTATTGCATTTATTTATTGTTTTATTTATTCATGTATGAGATGCTATGGATGTCTAAAGCATGCCAATTTTTATATATTAAAATTTGATAATAATAAACCCCATTAATTGATTAGATCAATTAAAAGACTAAATGGACTAAAGTAGACCATAATTGGTGAGATGGAACAACCTTAATAAAATCCCTCTATTAAAATATTAAGTCAACATGGCCTTCCAATTTTGCCCTCGTTAAGGCCTCGATCAATACTATGTAGGTCCTGCCAAAACGAAGTACTAGTATTTATCTTGGTTAAACGCGAAGAATAAACAAGTGATATTCGCTGGTTAAAAATTGGTTAATGACTTAACTAGGTTACTCTAATAGGATTAGAAACCTAAAGGCAAGTAAATTGGATAAATCATAAGATGATTAGAACAAGAGTTGTTCACCAAATATTAGGAGTTACATATGATGTAATTAGCAAATGTTACTTACCTAAATAACCATAGTCTTAAGAGTAAAGCCAAAGCTGACTTAAGAGGAGGTGAAATATGGATCCTTAACCCACTAGAAATACTTTTGAGAAAATTTTTCCGAAATTAATATATGAGGGTTATTAATTTTGAAATAAAATAGTGGGAACATCATTTAATAAAGTCTTTTTAATGATTGATATAAAATTGGTAAATTTACTCACACGCATATTTAATTGTTGTAGATATATTATGGCTACAAACACTAGCACACTCTCATTGCGATCGGTCCTTGAGAAGGACAAATTGAATGGTTTGAATTTTCTTGACTGGTTCCATAACTTGAGGATTGTCCTCAAACAAGAACAGAAATTATATGTCATTGAACAACCACTTCCTAATGAACCACCCGCTAATGCCTCGAGGACTGATAAAGATGCTTAGTATCTCGATGACATGGTAGATGTTGGATGTCTTATGCTTGCCACTATGAATCCTGAGCTTCAGAAGCAACATGAGGACATGGTTGCTTATGATATGATCGAGCACCTGAAAGAACTTTATCAGGGGCAAGCACGGCAAGAGAGGTTCGATATCTCTAAGGACCTATTCCAATGTAAGTTGGCTGAATGAAGCCCAGTAGGACCTCATGTCCTTAAGATGATCGACTATATTGAAAGCCTGTCTAAGCTTGGGTTTCCATTGAGCCAAGAGTTGGCCACTGATGTTATTCTACAATCGTTGCCAGATAGCTACAGCTAGCTTGTCCTCAATTTCAATATGAATGAAATTGACAAGACTCGCCATACGCTTGCTCAAGATGTTACTGAATCAAAGGCAACATGAAAAGGTTGGACCCAAGCCCATACCGATGGTCCGTAATAACAAGGGCAAGGGAAAGGCCAAAGTTCAAACAAAGCCCAAGGGCAAAGGTAAGCCTAAGCTTGGAAAAGGAAAGGTCGCACTTTGAAACCTAAAGGCGGGTGTCTAAGGAAGGAAATCGCTTTCATTGTGGTGTGACCGACATTGGAAACTGAATCGCCTATCTATCTTGAGGAAGTCAAGAAAGCTAAAGCAAGCGGAATGTCCGCTTGTATTTATGTTATTGATATTAATTTATCAACTACTACTTCTTGGGTATTAGATCTTCGGTTGTGGTTCTCATATTTATACTTCCATATGGGGACTACAAAGGAGTAGGACTTTGGCTAGAGGAGATGTGGACTGCGAGTTGGAAATGGAGCAAAAGTTGTTGCATTAGTCATGGGAACATATACTTTATCTTTGCCTAGTGGACTTGATTTATGTTTAGAGGATTGTTATTTTGTGCCCAGTTTGACTAAAAACATTATTTCAATTTCTTGTTTAGACAAAATTGGTTTTGAGATAATTATTAAGAATAATTGTTGTTCCTTTTATCTCAATAATGTTTTCTATGGTTCGGCACAATTGATTAATGGCCTCTATATTTTAGATCAAACGAATCCCATTTACAACATAAATACTAAAAGATCTAAAATAAATGACTCAAATCAAACTTATCTTTGGCATTGTCGTTTGGGCCACATAAGTGAGAAATGCATATCCAAACTCCATAAAGGTGGTCTCTTGAATTCATTTGTTTTTGAACAATTTGAAGCATGTGAATCTTGCTTATTGGGAAAAATGACTAAATCTCCTTTTACTGGTAAAAGTGAACGAGCTAGTGATTTATTGGGCTTAATACATTCTGATGTATGTGGACCAATAAATACACAGGCCAGAGGTGGATTTCACTACTTCATTACTTTCACTGATGATTTCAGTAGATATGGGTATGTTTATCTCATGCGCCATAAGTCTGAGTCCCTTGAAAAGTTCAAGGAATTCAAAAATGAAGTACAAAATCAACTAGGCAAAACTATCAAGTCACTTGGATCTGATCGAGGTGGAGAGTATTTGAGCCTAGAGTTTGATGATCTTTTGAAGGAATGTGGGATTGTCTCACAACTTACTCCTCCTGGTACTCCTCAATGGAATGGAGTATCTGAGAGAAAAAATTGAACTTTGTTAGACATGGTTCGATCCATGATGAGTCATGCTGATCTACCGACTTCCTTTTGGGGACATGCCCTTGAGACAGCTGCTTTTACACTAAATCGTGCTCCATCTAAATCGGTTCAAAAGACGCCATATGAGATGTGGACTGGGAAACGTCCCAGTATGTCTTTTATGAAAATTTGGGGTTCTGAAGCTTATGTTAAACGTCAGACGTCTACTAAGCTTGAACCCAAATCTGAAAGGTGTATTTTTGTGGGGTATCCAAAAGAAACCAAAGGGTATTATTTCTTTAATCCCACTGAGAACAAAACGTTTGTTGCTCGGACTGGTGTCTTCCTAAAGAGAGAATTTACTTCTAGAAAAGGAAGTGGGAGAAAGATTGAACTTGAAGAAATTCGAGAATCACAAGATACCACTGAACCAGAGATTGAACAACAGCAAATTCCACAAGAAATTGAGGAACAAACAACTGCTGTAGAAACACAACCACCGCACAGATCTCTAAGAGAACGCCATGCACCTGAGAGATATGGATTTCTCATTACAACGTATGGTGACGTTCTTATTATAGATCAAGATGAGCCTAGGACTTATCAAGAAGCGGTGACGAGCCCAGACTCTAAGAAATGGCTTGAGGCCATGAGATTTGAGATGGATTCCATGTATGAAAACCAAGTATGGACTTTGATTGACCCACCCGAAGGGGTTAAACCTATAGGGTGAAAATGGTTTTTCAAAAAGAAAACTGACATGGATGGTAATGTACAAACATACAAAGGGTGATTAGTCGCTAAAGGTTTTCGCCAAATTCATGGTGTTGACTATGATGAAACATTTTCTCCTGTAGCTATGTTTAAATGTTTAAATCCATCAGGATCTTGCTCGCCATAGCTGCATTTCATGATTATGAAATCTGGCAGATGGATGTCAAAACAGCTTTCCTTAACGGGAAACTTGAAGAGGATGTGTACATGACACAACCTGAAGGTTTTGTCAATCCAAAGGATGCTAGAAAGATATGTAAGCTACAAAGATCCATTTATGGATTAAAGCAAGCTTCTCGAAGTTGGAATCTTCGTTTTAACGATGCAATCAAAGAGTTTGGTTTCATCAAAAATGAAGATGAACCATGTATTTACAAGAAAGTTAGTGGGAGCACTATCACATACTTGGTACTAAATGTGGATGACATACTTATTATGGGAAATGACATACCTACCTTGTAGTCTATTAAGACTTGGTTGGGAAGTTATTTTTCTATGAAGGACTTGGGCGAAGCCACTTACATCTTAGGAGTCAAGATCTATAGAGATAGATCAAGACGACTACTAGGTCTAAGCCAAAGTACATACATAGATAAAGTACTAAAAAGGTTCAGTATGGAAGAATCTAAAAGAGGATTCCTACCTATGAGACATGGTATTTCACTCTCGAAGGAAATGTGTCCTTCAACTCCACAAGAGAGAGAACGCATGAGTAAAATTCCATATGCTTCCGCTATTGGATCTATCATGTATGCCATGTTATGTACTCGTCCAGATGTCTCATATGCCTTAAGTATGACGAGCAGGTACCAAGTAGATCCCGGTGAAGGTCACTGGACCATAGTCAAGAATATCCTTAAGTACGGATACGTTCCTAATATATGGAGGTGAGGAAGAGTTAAGTGTAAAAGGTTACACTGATGCCAGCTTCCAAACCGACAAGGACGATTCTCGATCACAATCAGGTTTTGTGTTTTGCCTTAATGGTGGTGCTTTGTGAGTGGAAGAGTTCAAAGCAAAGTCACATGGCGATTCTACACGGTAGAGGTCGAGTATATTGCAGCCAGTGAGGCAGCAAAAGAAGCGGTTTGGATCAAGAAGTTCATTACCGGACTAGGGGTTGTGCCTAGCATATCAGATGCTATAGAACTCCGATGTGATAACAATGGAGCTATTGCACAAGCTAAAGAACCCAGATCTCACCAGCAATACAAACACATACTTAGGCGCTACCATCTTATTCGAGAGATTATCGATCGAGGGGATGTAGAGATATGCAGAGTACCTACAGATGATAACATTGCTGATCCCCTCACCAAGCCTCGACCACATGCCAGGCTACATGATCGTCACAGTAAGTCGCTTGGTATTAGATATATGAGTGATTAGTCTTAGTGCTAGTGGGAGATTGTAAGAGTATGCCCAAAGATCAATCATGAGATAGCTGTAATAACATACTTGATTTACCATGTTTATTAATATAAAGCATTGTCATTATTATTTCAATTTTTCTTTCTGTGTGTACAAATAAACTGTTTTATAATAATGTCCTGAGAATAATATGATTATTCTTAAAAGATCCTTAGTCAAGTATTATTGTTGACTAGGACAACAATAATGCATTAAGACTAACATGTAGTTGATTGATGATAAAGAGTTGTCATTGATATGGAGTATCAAAATAAATGCATGAATATGTGTGTTAGAGAACAACATATTGGATTGACCCGCTATGAGTATGTTTCTTGGATTATTATGTAATTGTCACAACATCACTCATAGTGATTAATATGTATATGATCCTCAGACTTGAGATCATCATTATCCCAACATCGTGAGTTGTATATTTTGATACAGTCAAACGTGCACCGTAATAGGTTGTTCTATAAAGGCTGATGTTGGATATACCACAATGTATGTAGAGGGATATGGTTGTTCAATATAGGATAAGTCCCTCCTACATAATAGGAGTAATATCTTAGTCCACTTGATTGAGTGAGACTAGAAATGCATGGCCATGCTCAAATAAGTTGATATGAGATGTCATACTAATTTGTATATCATAGTCTACTCAAGATATCAAGAAACATGGGATGGACTATGCAAGTGTGACTATCCCATGACTTGTATCCGTTCCAGAGATAAAGGACTTAAGGATTAATGCATGAAAGGTTAATCACAAAAGGTTATGTCGAATCATGACTTCTTGTAGCTTAGGTAGCAATGATGCATTGCTAGATGCCACTCATTGTTTGTAACATTAGAATCGTTCTAGTGTTATCGCTAACGCTGCAAGAACCTCACAGGTCACACCCTATGGTTGAAATGAACGGAATAAAACATAGTTGGTATTGTGTTTGGTTGTCACATGAATTAAATTAATTAAAGAATTAATTTAATTGGGCAATCAAATATTGAACATATTATATGTACAATGATGTTGTACACATAATGACAACATAGTTCTATTAATATATGAATTTGATTCGTATATAAATTTAAATAAATATAGTTTACCGAAATCTTTGTTATAATTAATGTAATTATAATTTTCGGATATAATTAATGTAATTATAATTTTCGGTTAAAAACTTTATTGTATTTATTTAATTTTATGGTACATTCAAGAGATACCAATTATAAAAGGTATTAAAAAGATAAAAAGCTTAAGAGAAACCCTAAGAGATTGTTTGTGAGGTCTAGCAGTCGTCAAGCAAATAAACCTCCAAAATAGTTTTGGAGATTTCTTCCGTTCATAGTTAAACCGGGTGGATTACGTAGAGGCCGACATCGGAAAAGGTTGCGGCTTGGTTCGACAGTAGATCAAAACTCTTGTTGCTGAGGCGTCGTTGTCTACTCAGATTGAAGTTTCAGTAATTTGGAAACCTTTATTTCACCCCGATTCATTCCTCACACATGGATTCATGGTTTGGATCACCGGAATTAATTTTATTTTGCTGCGCCATGGGGGTGCCGGCGTTCCAACAGCTCACATACATCATGGTACTTACTAGTCTCATGTTTGTAAGGTAAACAAGGTACTTGTATCACTTGATCACATAGATCAGTATACTTTACTATAATAAGCATAATCTCAACATCATCATTCATAACATGAATTATACTTGTTAGCCAGCCTTCACTAGCATGACATAATATCAACTTTACTACTAAATTTCTTGCTATCTCATTTAAGATTTACTCTTTTGCCCGATGATTTACTATGAATGACTGAGGATACTGAATCTCATTTCACATGTATCTTGATGCCAATGCTATATCCTTGATATAGTCTTACATGGGATCTCTTACTTGGTATCGATGCCATGTCTTGACATGGACTTACACGAAGTCTTGCTTGCGGGTTCCCTTGGGAACTTACCATTGCCATGTCTTGACATGGTCTTATTGGTAACTTTACTCATGAACTGGTCAATGCCGAGCCTTGGCTTGGACTTACATGAAATCTTCCTTGTTACTCACCAATGCCATGCCTTGGCTTGGACTTACATGGGATCTCTATCTCTTGATAGCTTTTCAATGCCTTGGACTTACATGACTTGTCTTGGACTTACATGACATCTTTGCTTGGAGACTCGCCAATGCCATGCCTTGGCTTGGGCTTATATGGGTCTTCATCTCATAATAACTCTTCAATGCCAAGACTTGTCACTTGCTTGATTACCGATGCCATGTCTTGACATGGTCTTATACGGACTTTCTTGTCTCATGTGGTACATTGAGTATCCTAAGTAATTCATCTTCAGTCGGGACTTCCATATACATGCTCTTAGTAACTTCTTTGTTTAATAAATCATTAAACATTTTCATGGAAATAATGTGCATATAACAACATCACAAGCAATTCAATGAAATATTCATGAAGCTTGAAAATCTTACAAACTTACTGAAATTAGCTCGGTTGGGAATCATCACTGTCTTAACAAAACAAATTCGTTAGAGCCGGGAGACATCACACTATCACGGTCCACATACGGCATGTATAGCTAGACTCTTACTCACGCTAGATTAGTCCTAGAACCGACTAAACCATAGCTCTGATACCACTAAATGTAACACCCCATACCCGATTCCGAGGCTAAAACTGGATACGAGACATTAGTATGCTTGAACTTCCTTAAACATGTACTTACGGGCTACAAAACTTTGTTTCAAATTAAAAACTTCTCTTTCTTAGTCAAATGATTTGTATAGTGGGCCTACGAGGCCTTAAACTTGCGTCTGAAAACTTTTACAAGCCAAAAGAAACTTTTCTTTAAAACAGGGGCCACACGCTCGTGTTGGTATAGGGACATGCCCGTGTGCCCTTAAGACATGCCCGTGCCTTCCACCCGTGGTCGACACTGACTAAATCCACACGGCCTGGACACGCCCGTAGCCCTGGCCCATGTGCCAAACCTTGGCATTCTGACTTATCCACACGGTCTGTACACACACCCGTGTGCGTCAGCCGTGTGACAATTAAATTTCTAAGGTCAAGTGCAGACTTCACACGGCCTTGGCACACGCCTATGTGCCAACCGTGTGTATCACACGACCTGAACAAACGGCCGTGTGACCAGCCCGTGGTCTAATCTAACTTAAGATACTAAGGTGCAGGAGACACACGGCCTAGACACACGCCCGTGTGTCTATCCGTGTGGGCATTTAGAGGCTATCTTACCAAGCCTTTTACCACTCCCGTTTGCATACATTCATATACTACTTCAAAACATTCTCAAATCATCAATTAAAACACATGAATTAACACATTCAATCATTAAAGAGATAAAGTCTTTATCCCATACACTAGGGAGAACTACTCCCAATGCAAATACAACCAACTTAGATTCTCTTAGGCCAATACAATTTGGCACATTATCAATGACTTAATCAACCTCAAGTACTATCCCTATACATGCCATGACTTCTAAGGAGTTGATACCTCATACCAAGAGTCTGCTCGATAGTGTGAAAACATCTCCGGCAGCCTCAAACCCGAGCTAGTTAATATAACCTATAAGAGATGAGAAAAGTAAAGGAGTAAGCAATAATGCTTAGTAAGCTCATCTGCATAATGTGTCAAATATTGATATTCATTGAATATACATAATCACAAAGTATTATACCGAGTTTTTCTCATTAACTCACGGTAACTTACTCCACCATTCGTGAAGCTTACTCATTCTATCTCTTACCACATTCTTACCATGCCACAAGCCAATTGCTCATTTAATTAGTACATATTCCTGCACTGATCACCACATGATCATATAAAACAACTCATCAAGCATTTTCAATAAGATACTCATACTATTAATCTCTCGGTGGTTTCGCACTTAGCCCACCTATAACACCCCGAATTTGGGCCTAGAAGAATTGGGCCCAATGGGCCTTGGGAATGGGAGCGTTTAAATTTTTGAGATATAAGTATCACTTAGAATATTATTAAGATAGTATCGGGATTAATTGAAGCCTTAAAGTTAGGGGTGACCTTAGGAAAAAAATTATTTTTCTCACTTAGTGGACCCTAGTCCCAGACATGAGGCCTCATAAGCAGATTAAGAGAAGAGAGGACACAAATGGGCTTGTAGTCCAGTGGAAAGTGGCGTCATATAGGGGATATGAGGTGGCGTGTTAAGCAGTTAAGGAGGTCCAAGGTTCGAGGCCTAGGAAGGGAAAATTAAGGAGTTTTATTTGTGTGCCTGGACAGAAGGAGTTGGCGTTGGAGGGGACTCTAAAAGGGAGTGTTCAGGAGAGAAATTTAAGGTGGAGATAAGGGAGAAAAGATAGGGATTGGGAGGTGGATATAGTGGTGCCGAATTGGAATCTGAGGGAAGGGAAGTTCGGCTAGGGGCTATATATATGAGTGCGGAATTAAGTTCCTAGGTTAATGCTGAATTCTTACTTCTCTGCTAGCCGAATTTCATCACTTGTGAGAGGCAGACGTTTTTTCTAAGTGTGCCAAAGCCAAATCCTTCATACTCTCCCTTCTCAAATTCCCTTTTGGTTCACCACTCGGTTCTAGCCAAATCACTTTTATTTCTTATTCCCTCAAGTGTTGCCGAATTGCCTCTGTCACCTTTCTAGTCTCAAAAGCCAGACTTAAGTCGCAGGATCAAAGGAAGATTTAGGTAAGAGCTTAGTTGAATTTTTAGTGTGTTTTCTTAAAAGCCGAAGGGCTATCTAACCCCTCTTTGCCGTTACCATGTATTAACAAGGGTGAGGCTCAGCAATCGCAAGCGCGGTAGGTAAGGATTGTTATCAAGGTAGTAAGTATTCTCGATTCAGTTAGAGTTTTAATAAGTGACCGAATCTATTATGGCTCATAGGGGTGATTTATGATCTATATGGATCACTTGGTTTTGACGATATAGGTGTTGGATGCAGATCTAGAGGATAATCGCCAATAGTAACAAAGGAAGGGGCTACTAGAAAGTAATGCACACGGTAAGGTTACGGTGAGGTTTCGGTTTCTGATAAAGTGCATCTTAAGTTATGATTAATCGTTAGGTGATGTCAATTGTAGGTTCGTGACTAAGGGGTTCGTAGCACGCAAGGTTACCATGTGTGTACAAACACTACACACACGATATCGGCAATGCCGAAAAGCCAAAAGTGGCTAAATGGGCCAGGTGGGCCCTGAGGCTAAGTTTGATGGAATGGTTTGGTTGTTATACGAATTGAATTAGTCTTGCATGATGCATGATCTGGATATGTTTTGCGCCTAATAGGTCATATGGTAAGATTTGGGCCTAATGGGCCGTAAGGTTGTAATTTGGGTTTGATGGGCTTTATGGGGACGTAAGCAGATATGCTAGGGTTATGGACTTAGGCCTAGTTTGAACAACTCCTCAATTTCATAAAGACTTAAGTTAATTAAACATTCCTGTAGACAAGTCGATTAGTTAGAGTGTGGTAACCGACATATGCATGTCTAGGATTGGATCTAGTGAGAGCTTGGTATTTAAGCGGTCCGAGTGACCCACCTCCTCTTTTCTGAGATCCTACCTGGTGCATAGTGTTTGTTCACTTTAACCGCGATGACTTGTTTATGGGCCAAAGTTTATAACTAAAACCCGAGAGGGACTAAAATACCCTTATATTGGAAAAATTACTAAAATAACCTTATATTGGAAAAATTACTAAATACCCTTATATTGGAAAATTACTAAAATACCCTTATATTGTAAAATTACTAAAATACCCCTGTTTGTAAAATTACCAAGATACCCCTAATTTGCCAAATTACCAAAATACCCCTATAGGGTAGAATTACGAAAATACCCCTGGGTAGTGAAATGACGAAAATACCCCTGTGATGAATATGGGTTTGTGGATGTTACTTTTGTGTTTGATGCATTCATATGATATTCTACTTAGGATGCATATGGGTGGGAATTATGGTACGGAGGAAGATTTTAGGATCGCATGGTCAGTATGGTATGGATCCGGATCGCATAGCCGTATGGTATGGATCCACGCAAGGCTTTAAGCCCAACATATGATTAGCGCCTTTGCTTTAACGTTCGATAGAGTATCGCAACCGGACTACCCTTGGTGTGTAGCGGAGGGGTGGGTCGAGCTAGAATTCCCCACAGGAGTCATAAGGTTGGAAGGGAAATGGTGTGTTTAGCGGATGGATTTTTGGGGTGGTTTTTGCATTATCTGTTTATAAATGATACGATATGATATGATATGAGGTCATTGTGGGCTAAGGCCCAAGACCACCGATTTAGTTAGGGCTTAGGCCCAATGTGAATATTTGTATGTGATTTGGTTGCCAAGGGTTGTACACACTTGAGTTTCAAACTCACACCCTTAATTTTAAATGTTTCTGTAATCCTGAATAGGCGGGCTCGACGAGGGAGAGGACTCGGAGATGGCCACACTACAAGTTGTTCAAATGTTTTAATTTATTCAAATGATTCTGTTTAAATACTTTGTTTTTTCCATTGGATTGTAATAACGCCATGTAACTCCTATTTGACTTTGAATTTTGGGTTTATTATTATTATCGTTTAATCGCCCACTTAAGAAATTTCATAAAATTATTAAAGTGTTAATATGGTTTTCAAATAATCTTTTGTTTTGGGCTTTTGGGCCTTAAATGGTTAACTAGTAAATTGTTTTGAAGTGCGCTTTTAATGTGACATTCTAGATTTGGGCCTAACTTCTAGGCCGGGTTTGGGGTGTTACACCACCATTGAATCTCTAATAAGGTGGTATCGCACACAGCCCACCAATCATTTATACTTATGGTGATTTCGCACTTAGCTCACCAATCATTTATAAGCGATGGTATCGCACACAGCCCATCATTACCATCAATAAGGTGATGTCGCACATAGCTCACTGTTATTTTATATTCATGGATAATAATCCACATGTATATCTTTATTTCAAATGTTCATCCGAGAACATCCTCACATACTTCTATTCTTACTTAACTTTCTACGATACTCGTTCGCATTCACACAATGCGTAAATGAATCTATCTCATACAACTAAGGCGTATTGAATACACATAACCCACTAAGGGTTCATCATACACTGAATCCATATCAATTCAATTCTAACACACACTTGTGTTGTTCGTGGTACAACCACATACTTTCTTTCTTTCAACATATACGTTGAATCACTCAAGTTATTAAATATCTCTCTCTCGAGTCTCATACACATAATGTCACATAGAATTCATACCCTAATAGGGTCTTACTTGTGTTAACATGTCGATGCCATGTCCCTGACATGGTCTTATACGAATTCTTACATCGAGGCCATATTCCAATATGGTCTTACACGAGGCCTTAACTATCATCATCTCATTCTACATGCATTTCCCATTACTCTTAGATTCAATTCTTTTGACCTCTCATCAAAGATATTTCATACATTCATAGAGTAAATATACATTCCATACAACATTGGAACATTAAATTAACTCATACGTAATTGCAACATTTGCACATGAACTTACCTCGATGTCGAAAGGGCCAAAAGGGACATTTTTGCCCATTTTCTCTTTTCATCCGTTCTAGGTCCGAAACTCGTTTTATTTGATCTAGAACAATGAAATTTACTGATTTAATCATTTGTAAATCATAATATACCATAATCTACACTTTAGGCAAAAATGACTATTTTGCCCCTACACTTTGGCAAAATTATGATTTTGCCCCTAAGCTCGTAAATAAATTTTCATCCATCTTCTTTACTAATCAAGCCTAGTCGAATCATATTCTCTTCTACAGCAACTCAAAATTTCAACTATTTCATGCACTTATTACTAATTTGCAACATTTACAAATTAGTCCTAATTAGGTGTTTTCATAACAACACCTTTCACAAAAGTTGTTTCTCATCTCCCTATCATTCATTTTTTCCATAAAAACTCTTCAAACAACATAAAATCCATCATGGTAAGTCCCTAGACTTTCAACCATATTGCAAACTAGTCCTCTCATTAGCTAGCTTAAGCTTTGAGGGCTCCAAATATGCAAAAATCATCAAAAATAAACATCAAATTGACTTACTTGTAAGGATGAGATGTAGCTGAAATTTTCAAGCTTTCAAACCCTTAAGCTTGCTGATATTTTCGGTGGAGAAGAAGGCAAAGTGAAAAGATGATAGCCTTGGCTTATTTCATCTTATTTTATTCATTTGTCAACTAATATCACCAACTTTTGACCAACATTTAATGCCTTTGTCCCCCTAGCTTCCTATGTGGCTGGCCATCACTAATTCAATGGCCTAATATCACTTTAAAGACCTCCAATTTATAATCCTTAGCTAATTGGCACCTCTAGCAATTCAAATAGAACTTTCGCACTTTATGCGATTTAGTCCTTTTTCGCAATTAAGCCCTCAATCGCTAAAATTAAAGCACCAAAATTCTCATGCCTCTTTATAAACATATTATAACACATAAAATATCATGCAAATAATTTTCTCTAACCTCGAATTAGTGATTCTTAGATCACTAATCTGACTAGCCCCTAAATCGGGCTGTTACACTTGTCATCTTTGCATACTTAGCTCTTTTGCCCGTTGAACTACTCGGAATATTGGAGGATACTCAATCTCATCATACATATATTACGATGCCAATGCCATATCCCAGATATGGTCTTACATGGGATCACCTCTTGATGCCGATGCCATATCCCAGATATGGTCTTACACAGGATCTCTTAACTCGATGTCGATGCCATGTCCCAGACATGGTCTTATACGAGATCATACATAGATTTCGATGCCATGTCCCAGACATGGTCTTACACGAGATCTTTCTTTGGTGCCGAGGCCATGTCCCAGACATGGTCTTATACGGGACCTTCCTTATTCGGTGCCGATGCCATGTCCCAGACATGGTCTTATACAGGACCTTCCTTATTCGGTGCTGATGCCATGTCCCAGACATGGTCTTATACGGGACCTTTCTTATCTCATGTCATGACATAGGTATCCTCGTTATTCGGAATCTTCAACCGGGACTTAGACTTAATACATCCTCATTTCAATCTCACCGAAGCATCATAAATTAATTTCATGGAATTTATGTACATTTCTCATAAAATAAAGTAATTACAAGTAGAATGACATTGTATAGCTTTAATTTCATACAAACTTACCTCGGTACTGAAAATGTGCGTAGATGTTCAATTTAGTCCAACACCTTGTTCTTGCCTCGTTTTCGGTCCGGGCTTCGTGTTTCTTGATCTATAATAACTATTTCACTTGTTTAATACTCACATTGACTAAATTTACTCAATAATCATACTTTGGAAAAATTATGATTTTACCCCTAAACTTTTGCATAATTACACTTTTGCCCCTAGGCTCGTAAAATGATTTTTATTCAACTTTCTTGCATTTTAAGCCTAGCCGAATCATTTTCTTAACTACAACAGCCTCTAATTTCCACTATTTCACCCATGTATGACCACTTTCATAACTTTTGCAATTTGGTCCTTTTATGCATTTCTCGTGAAAATCACTTAGAAAAAGATGTTTATCATGCATCAAACTTTCATATTCTTCCATAAAACATAAAAATACATGCATGTCATACATGGGTAAATTTTTTAATGTAAACCCTAGCTCAAAATATAGCTAGAAATAGCTAAACCGAGCTACGAGGATCTCAAAAATACGAAGAACATTAAAAACGGGGCTAGGATGCACTTACTATCAAGCTTGGAAGTTGAAGAAACCCTAGCTATGGCTCCTTAGTGATTTTCGGCCATGGGAGAAGAAGATGGACACAATTTTGACTTTTTTTTCCCTTTTTAATCTTTTATTTACCAAATGACAAAAATGCCCTTAATGGTCCTTTCTTGAGATTTTTCCTTCCCATGTCTATTTTTGGCCATCTAAACTTATAATGGTCTAATTGCTAAATAAGGACCTCTAGTAATTTTTATAATTCTATTTCATACTTAAATCTTCTAGAATCTCATATTTTCTAATCTTTTCAATTTAGTCCTAATGGACAAATTGATCACTAATAAATAAAATTTTCTCATGAAATTTTCACACAATCATGCAACCACATCATAAGCCTCATAAAAATCATAAAATACATATTTCTACTTTGGATTTGTGGTCTCGCACCACTATTCTGACTAGGCCCTAAATCGGGCTATTGCAATTCTCCCCCCTTAGGGATTTTTGTCCTCGAAAATCTTACCGGTAAAAAGGTTTGGGTACTGGTTTCTTATAGCCTCCTCGGGCTCCCATGTAGCCTCTTCTACTCCATGTCTTTGCCATAATACTTTCACAAGAGTTATACTTTTATTCCTTAGTTGTTTAACTTCCCGTGCTAGAATCTTAACCGGTTCTTCGCTATATGTCATGTCGGGTTGAATTTCAACCTCTGTCAGTGTAATCACATGCGAAGGATCTGATCGATAACGTCACAACATAGACACGTGGAATACATCATGTATCTTTTCTAACTCAGACGGCAACGCCAATCGATAAACTACCGGTCCTATCCTCTCGGTAATCTCATATGGTCCGATAAAATGCAGACTCAATTTGCCTTTCCGGCCAAATCTGAGAACTTTCTATGGTGACACTTTCAAGAATACCTTATCACTAACTTGAAATTCAATCTCTTTCTGTTTCAAGTCCGAGTAGGATTTCTGTCTACCAGAGGCAGCTTTTAAACAGTCGCGGATTATTTTTACCTTCTCCTCGGTTTCTCTAACTAGATCGAACCCGTGAATCTGATTTTCCTTGAGTTCAGTCCAATACAAAGGCATTCGACATTTACGCCCATACAAAGCCTCATAAGGCGCCATTTTCAGACCCGACTGAAAACTGCTATTATAGGCAAACTCTACCAAGGTAAGTACTTTTCCCAACTACCTTGAAATTCGAGAACACAACACCGGAGCATATCCTCAAGTTTCTATATTAATCTATCCGATTGTCCATCGGTTTGCGGGTGAAAAGCCGTACTAAAACTCAACTTTGTGCCCAAAGCTTCTTGCAACTTTTTCCAAAAGCGGGATATGAATCTTGGATCTCTATCCGATATAATCGATAAAGGCACTCCATGAAGCCTTACAATCTCAGAAACATACAAGTTTGCTAACTTATCAAGTGAATAGTCAACACGTACCGGTATAAAGTGGGCCAACTTCATAAGTCTATCGACTACGACTCATACAACATCTTTCTTGCTCGGTGTCAACGGCAAACCCGTCACAAAGTCCATGGTAATACGGTCCCATTTCCACTCGGGAACCATGATAGGCTGAAGCAAACCCGAAGGTACTTGGTGTTCAGCTTTGACTTGTTGACAAATCAAGCATTTCGATACATACTCAGAGATGTCTTTCTTCATACTTGGCCACCAATACCCTTTCTTCAAGTCATTATACATTTTTGTGCTGCCTGGATGTACAGATAGACATCCGCTATGTGCCTCGTGTAAGATCTTTCGAATAAGCTTATCATTCCTAGATACACAGAATCTGTCTCTGAATGTCAAATATCCATCAGAATTAATCCGAAAGTCAGACTCAGCACCCAACTCGCACTGATTTCTTTTGGCTTGCAAATCGCTGTCATCTTTCTGGGCCTCATAAATCTCTTGAAGGAACATCGGTCTAACCCTCAAATCAGCTAGAATGGAACCATCGCCTGACAAGGTCACCCGTGTATTCATAGCCCTCAATGCAAATAGAGATTTTCTACTTAAAGCATCGGCGACTACATTTGCCTTTCCTGGGTGGTAGTCAATGACTAGCTCATAATCCTTTATCAGCTCTAACCATCTTCGCTGCCTTAAATTCAACTCCTTCTGAGTCATCAAGTACTTTAGACTCTTATGATCGGTGAATATCCAGCATCTTTCACCATACAAATGGTGTCTCCATATTTTTAATGCAAACACGATGGCAACCAACTCTAAATCATGTGTCGGGTAGTTCTTCTCATGTGGCTTTAACTGTCTAGAGGCATACGCTATCACCTTGCCTTCCTGCATAAGCACACAGCCCAATCCATTCAAGGATGCATCGCTGTAGATCACGAATTCCTTTCCCGGTTCAAGTTGCCCTAGAATTGGAGCCTCAGTCAATAATGCCTTTAATTTTTCGAAACTCTGTTGGCATTTCTCTGTCCATTCAAACTTTACATCTTTCTGTAATAGCCTCGTCATCAGAGTGGCTATCATAGAAAATCCCTTGAAAAAGCGCCGGTAATAGCCAGCTAGGCCTAGAAAACTTCTAACCTCTGAAACATTTCTTGGCGGTTTCCAATCAACAATGACCGAAATTTTGCTTGGGTCTACTCGGATTCCATCTCCCGAGACAATGTGTCCCAAAAACCCAACCTCTTTGAGCCAAAACTCACTCTTACTAAACTTGGCATACAACTGATTATCTCGTAAAATCTGTAATACCATCCTTAAGTGCTCTGCATGCTCATTCTCATCACGAGAGTATATCAGTATGTCATCAATAAAAACCACAACAAATTTATCTAAGTATGGCCGAAAGATGCGGTTCATTAAATCCATAAACACGGCAGGGGCATTTGTTAAACCGAAAGGCATGACTAAAATTTCATAGTGCCCATACCTTGTCCGAAATGCGGTTTTCGGCACATCTGAGTCTTTGACCCTTAATTGGTAATAACCGCACCTCAAATCAATCTTGGAAAACACAGTGGCTCCCTTCAATTGATCAAACAAATCGTCGATCCTTGGCAATGGGTATCTGTTCTTCACGGTTACCTTATTAAGCTGCTGGTAATCTATACATAACCTCATGGAACCATCTTTCTTTTTCACAAATAGTACTGGAGCACCCCACGGAGAATAACTTGGTCTTGCAAAGCCTTTGTCCATTAACTCTTGCAACTGTGCTTTTAACTCTTTCAACTCGGTTGGAGCCATTCTATACGGAGTAATCGATATAGGTGCATTACCAAGGGCTAACTCAATGCCAAATTCAATTTCTCTCACCGGAGGCAACCCTGGCAACTCTTCTGGGAATACATCTGGGTACTCGCATACTATCGGTACTGATTCAATTCGGATGTATTGATTCAATCCAACCTCGGATTGGTGGTTCCAAAATCACTATTCCGACTATCCCTAAAATTGGGCTGTTACATTCATCCATTGCAAAATTTTCATACTTTGATAACTTTATAAATTAATCCCCAAAATAGCTAGATTAAGTTGTCTCGATCTCAAAAATATAAAAATTACTAAAAACGGGACTTGAATACTTACCTAATTTGGCCAAGAAAGCTTTATTTCTCTTTCGTAGGGTTTTCATGCAAAATATTTGGGGAAGATGATGATAAATGATGATATTTTCATCTTTTTATTATTTATCATCTTTATTTTTTTATCTTTCCAATTTTGTCCTTTTCTTTAATTTTATTTTCCATGGATGAATCATCATCCTTAACAACTAAGTATTTCTAATGGTCTAATTACCATATAAGGACCTCCAATTTAAAGTTATATAGCTATTTAATCCCTTTAGCTATTAGAACTCAACTTTTACACTTTGTGCAATTTGGTCCTTTATCAAATTAAACATGTAATCGATAAAATTTCTTTACGAAATTTTCACACAATATTATTGTCATACTGTATATCATAAAATAGTATTAAAATAATTTTTTTCTTTCCGGACTCGAATCTGTGGTCCCGAAACCACTGTTCTAATTTTATCGAAAATGGGCTGTTACAAAAATAATAATAATTTTAGTTATATATACTATTAACTTTTAAATCAACTATGTTACTATTATATAATTCAAATTTAAAAAATATACACCTCTGCTTCCGATCGTTGGTCTAATAGAAGTCGTATATCTCGAAGCTTATACGGTAGTCTCACGTAACTCAGCTCATGGTTCCATCTATTGAAAAATATGTTAACACAATAATTTAAAATTTAAATAATTTTATTATGGTAAATATATTATCTAATGAATTTTAATTTGTTACGAATGAGAATGTATAAGGGTAGTCTGCTCGAAAACGTAAAATGGTAGTCGATACCACGGTCATGATTGCAGTAGTAGCATGCAACCACCGATTTTAATTTTCTGTGGTTCTGTCGTCTGACACATCTCCCGATACAACGTCGTCAACACGGCTGAACCCCAAATGAGTTCATCCGCTTCTCTAAAGTCGACGAGTTTTAGCAGCCACCTTAAATTGACAAGATTTCGTAACTTATTTGGCATTAGGAGACCCCAGATGATCATAATGATGTACGCCCGACGTAAAACCCCTAACCTGTATTCGTCGCCGGATTAAGGTTACGAGGCATTACCTAGCATAACTCAGCTCAACACGCTCATATAAATCATTTTATCATATATAGATCACTTAACTAACAAAAATCCATTCATGCTTTATTACTAATAATACATAAACAATCCATGCTTCAAAATTCAAACATATATTTATCATTTATTTAATCAAATTTTGAATCCAACTAACATGTATCAAAGCTAAACTACTTATACTTAATAGACATAAAGTTCGAAACATACAAATACTACAAGCATGATTTTCGAATACCTAATTAATAAACAAGCATATTTCATTTCATAAACTAAGTATATATATTTTACAACATTTATTTATACGACAATAGTAAACATTACTAAATGGTCCAATATAATCTTATACTTACTAATTTATACACCTTTCACTATAATATCATTAATCATTTTTGGTCACAAATGATAATTGATAGCATATCTAGTTTACAAGTCAAATAATATGCCTAAACATCATACCAAAATTTCTTATAAACAACCAATTCACTTATCACATATTCGGCTATCAAATTAGCCTTAATATTATTACACATTATACCAACCCAAGTATCCATTAAATCTTTCATGAATCATAGCATCCCTTATCATTTCAAACCGTATCAATATGACCAACTAACAAACAATGATAATTTCATCCATAGTTTATAAAGCCATGCTCAATCAAAATCACATTCATCAACTACCTCAACATTTAAATCGAGTCATAAGAACATCCATCACACATAATATACTATATGATATACTTCTAAAATGAGCTAAATACTTAATTAAGTACATATCTGAATAACATCATTATCAACCATACTACCAAACACAAGCATAATTACACTATAAAATATACTTCCATAATAAGCCAACACCATGACCAAATTCGCATAAGTCCTAAGTATTAATATTTAGCCATTTTCGCATGGCATAATATATACATATACATAACCCAAAACAATCATTTCAAAATATAACCCAGCCTATACATGCCATAGTTTCAAAATTCAGCTTGTAAAATACCAAAGCTAGTAGATAGTGTGATAGACTTTGACGATGATCCCCGAGCTCGTAACTTGTCTCCAAAATCTATAAAATAATAAAATTAAACACATACAGTAAGCTATCATAGCTTAGTAAGTTATAAGCAATTTCGTGACAACAATGCATTATATCATTATATCATAAATTTAACAAAAATTTAATAGACAAAGATCCATCAACTACTCATTTACTTGTGCAACCACAAAAACATTTCGTATCTCTCAATTTCAAGACGAACCTAATATAAATATTTCATTCCCATGCATTATCCGTATATTCAAGTTCCAAACTATTCAAACATATATCTTATACCAAAATTCCACATATCCGAATCACATTCTGTAATTCATATAACAATCAATATGATTTTGTAAACATTTGCACATCTCAATTTATATTATCCAAACTATACATCTAAAAGAAACATTCCATCCAATCCACAAATAATCACTTACTCTTGATTTCAAATACCACTTCTCGTAGTTTCAATACTTACCAAATTTGATCTTTGAATTGAAAATTAACTCGTACCCTTATTACTCATTAATCGATAATTAACTTCGCACACACAGTGCTCGATAATTAACTTCGCACACTTAGTGCTCATTGACCGATTTCGCAGACATAGTGCTCGGTAATTCAATTCGCACACTTAGTGCATAGTAACCGATTTCGCACACTTAGTGCTCGGTATTTTTACTTCGCACACTTAGTGCATTTCTCAATCTTGTTATACATTTATATAGACACACACATAAGAATTAAACCTCAACTATAAATATACAAATTAGCTTATTTCGATCTCAATAATCAACATCCCATTCGGGTGTACCAATGGCGTATATACATACCTCACATTCGGCAATACTATTCACATCTATAGATATCACATTAAATTCATGTACACCATTATAAATAAATCCAATTCAACTCAATTGCTTAAAAACTTACCTCGAGTATCGACGGACTATATTTTCCGACTATTCGACTAACTTCGCTTTTCCCCGATCCAATCCCGATCCTTTTTGTTCTTGATCTAATAAATTTCAAATTTAGCTCATTCAAACATATTTTCATTCAATTTAATCCAAAAACACATAAATGGGCAAATTACTATTTTACCCCTGACATTTACAATTTTTACAATTTAGTCCCTATTGCACAAAACACAAAATACTCAAAATTTCAAGGTACCCATGTTTGACCAAATTTTCATAGTGTTCATAAAAGCCCATATATTTCATTTATTTCACATTTTGACCCCTCAATTTACAAATTTCACAATTTAATCCTATTTAGACATTTCTATCAAAAATGCCTTAATTAAACTTAACAATCTAACATCCTATATTTATTTTCCTTCACTAAACACCAATTTTCATCAAGCTATAAACAATGGCATTTCATGAATACATCATCAAATTCAAAAATTCCAACTTGGGCTAGCTAGTATTCAAAGCAACGATCTCAAAAATGTAAAAATTATCAAAAATCGAACTCAATTACATACCTTAATGAAGCATGCAAGGGCCGAAAGTTTCAAGCTTAAACTTTCTCTTCTTTCTCTTAGTTTCGGTCAAAAAGAAATAAAGAAGATGAACACTTTCATCTTTTTACCAAATATAATATTTAACATATATTAAATTATAACATTATATTATAAAATAAAACAAACAAATCAAATCACTATTACATGCATTACCAACCGACCACTACTCATTTTTTTATGGTAAATTTTCTATTTAAAGCCTCCAATTTATTAAGACAACATCAATTAAGCACTATCTCATTTAACCATCAAATTTTCATTTTACGCGATTAAGCCCTTTTTCACAATTAAGCACCAAAACGATCAAATTTTAATACGAAAATTTCACACACACCAATTCACACATAATGAACATAGAAAATAATATTAAAATACTTTTCTAACTCGGATTCATGGTCCCGAAACCAGCGTTCCGATTAGGGTCAAAATCGGGCTGTTACAACTCTCCCCCCTTAAGGATTTTCGTCCTCGAAAATCTTACCGGTGAATAAGTTTGGGTAACGTTCTTTCGTCGAAGCCTAAATTTCCCAAGTTGCTTCATCGATTCTGTGCTTAATCCAAAGCACCTTTACCAATGATATTTTCTTATTTCGCAATTCTTTCACTTCACGAGCTAGGATACGGATCGGTTCTTCCTCATAAGTTAAATCAGACGGTATATCAACCTCTGACGGACTAATTGCAACACCCCTAACCCGTATCCTTCGCCGGACTAGGGTTAAAGGCTTTACCGAATAGATCAGAAACATTTACAGAAAATTCCATACAACCGTTCATCTATTTCAATCATAGTGTCCCTTAAGTAGGTCATCGAGACCTTAAGCATGCTTAGAAACAGGGTCGGGACTAAACTGAAACACATACCAACATTCTCAAAAATTTAAAACTTTTCAAAGATACAGGGGTTACATGCCCGTGTAAGCTGGCCGTGTGCCTCCCACGGCTGTAAGACACACCCGTGTGTCCTCCCCGTGGTCAAAACTGACTTTGCTCCACAGTCACCAAGCACGCCCGTGTACCTTGGCCGTGGTCGAATCTGTTTTGGCTCCACGGTTACCAAGCACCCCCGTGTGCTAAGACCGTGCACTCATAGGCCATATACTAACTTTTTCACACGGCTACTAGGCACGTCCATGTATATTGGCCGTGTGCTCTTAGGCTAGCTACTGACTTAGCCCCACGGTCACTAGGCACGCCCATGTGCCACAACCGTGTAGCAAAATAGGCCATTTGCAAGGCCAAAATGCCACCCACATGGGTCTCACCTACAAGCAAAATCCATAAGACATCTCATGCCTATTTGGCAACCAAAAACATACCAACTTAACTATCCAAATTTGTAACGACTCGAAATTAGGCCTAGTAGGATTGGGCCCATTGGGCCTTGAGCGTAGGAGCGTTTTAAAAATTTTTGAGAATAAGAGAACGGCATTATTTCAAGTTGGACTTATTAGGAAGGTGATTTTGGAAAGTTACGGGGTTCTATGAAGGCTCGGGGTTGAATTGGGCCCTAGTAAAAATTTGGTGTTTAAGCCTATTTAGGAGAAATAGTAAGTGGCATCAATACTTATGAAAATAAGTATTCAAATTGCTAGCATAATTGAGCATATGGCATAGAGGTTATGGCATTAAGTGAAGAGTATGGAGGGAAGAGGTTCAAATCCCCTTGATGCAAAATTTTGACTATTATTTTTGTATTCTTTCCCTAAGTGTCGACCAAGCATGTAAATAAGGCAAGGTGGACTTTTTATTTTTGGCAAGATGGCTAAGGAAAATAGGCAAGGATGAAGGTGAGGAAAGAAATCAAGAGAAAGGGGAAAGTAAGGGGAACATGTGGCCTTTTTCAAGGGAAGTGTTATGGAAAGTGTGGTTGGCCAATTTTTGACCATTATGGTCATGAATGTGGACGGTTTTGTGGTAAAAGGGAGGTAGCCCAATTTTACTTGGTGTTTTGGTAAAACTATAGTGTTTGTTTTGGTCAAAAATACCTTTGGCTTCAATAGTGTCATTTTCTCCAAATTGCTACTCTTTGTGAGTTTTAGTTTTTCTTCTTTCTTTCTTCTTTGCGAAACCTCCTAGCACATTTGTGCAACATGTTCATCTCCCTTTGATAGCCGAATCACCTAGCATCCATCCAACCTTCCATCCTTTTCTTTTAACCATTCCTCTAATCTTTTCTCTTCTCTAAATCGACACCACCATAAAATCACATTTTCTTGTTTGATTATCCTCCATAACCGAATATCAATATTCATTTTCTTCTATAACCAAACCTTCATCTCTTTTCTATCTTTTCTTATCATCCGTATTTACACTCAATCCTTGATTAATCGGTAAGTGTTCATCTCAACATTTCTTATTTTCTTTCTCTTAATACCGAATCTATGTTTTGGTTTGGGATGGTCATTTTGACCGAGACCATCACCTTATTCTCTCTCAAACGAGATTATTTTCCTTCTTCGTAGTGATATAGTGGAAGGCCGAAACTTTGAATCTTCCGAAGTTATCGTACAATCGTTGGGAATTGATCCTAAAAATCTTCAAGGTAAAAGAGCACAAGTGATTTGCATTAACCAAATCATTATCATCGACTCGTCAAGAAAGTAGGGTAAGAACGTTGTTATGAGATTTGTTTTGGCCAAAGGTGGGATAATTGCTAACAACTCTTTCGCTCACCAAATATTGTTAGGATGGGATTTCAGTAGTCAAAGGATAGGATCAATTCTTGGTGCACTGAGGGAGATCACATTCGTGGTAAGTGAAGTTAGCCTAATAAAGTGTTTCTAGTTACGATTATCAAAGTTGAGACTAATCTTCTATCAACTATCATTATAGGTGTTGAAATCGGTAGAAAGCACAACTCGTAATCAAGGTGTGTAATCCCGTACCCTTCCGAATACATGTTTGAAATGGTGTGTAATCTCATACCTCTCTGAAAGTTTGTATGATATGTTCTGTGATTCGGTCGAAATACCGAAGGAAAACCAGAAACCGGCATCCGTGACCACTCGGGCGTGCGTATATTCGTAGTGGTAACCATATTTTTGCAATGAAACAGTTTGGTCAGCAGCAGTGACATGATTTTGAAAAATCATGAAAAATAGGATAAAGGGAGTTAAAAAGTGAAAAAGATATCGAAATAAATATTACTGTGTCTATTGTTTTATGGAAGAAGCGGAGGAGGAAAAGGAATTTTAAAGTCTGTGATATTTTAATTTTAGTGAGACTGGTTCTGAATGACTTCGTGGTTCCATGATCTGTCTTGGAAAAATTGTATAAAATTGTACAAAGTGAATTATGAGTTATATTTTATATGTATAGATTCCTTAGTGAGCCTATTTTCAATAGAAACAAGTGGGAGCAGTATATGAAAACCGTACAGTGAGATATTTGAAATTAAGTTAAGAGAGGTCAGAATCGTTGGACAGTGAAACAAGGGAAACTTTAAGGAATAAACTGTACTAATTGGTTAAGCCAAAAATTCTTGAAAATTTTTAATAAGAAGATATATGAGTCTAGTTTCAAGGAAAATTTACGGATTTAAATTTAGAGATTCCTAACTCGAGTTATATTCAATTTGGTAAGCATGATGCAGATGGACAGTTTCGATTTTTATGCCCCAAATTAGTAGTTAAGTCTGGTTTGCGAAATTTACCAAAATACCCTTAGAGGGTAAATTACCGAAATACCCCTGGGTTGCGAGATTACCAAATTACCCTTAGTGGGTGAGATTACCGAATTACAAAAATGCCCCTATGGGCCGAATTACAAAAATGCCCCTAATGGGCCGATTTGTTATATTGCCTTAATGGGCCGATTTGTTATACTGCCTTAACGGGCCGATTTGTTATACTGCCTTAACGGGCCGATTTGTTATACTGCCTTAACGGGCCGATTTGTTATATTGCCTTAATGGGCTGATTTGTTATATTGCCTTAACGGGCCGATTTGATATATAGCCATAATGGGCCGATTTGATATATTGCTTAATGGGCCGATCTAATATATTGCTAAATAGGCCAATCTGATATATGGCTTAATGGGCCGATTTGATATAATGCCCTAATGGGTCGATTTTGTAAAGTGTTAATGGGCCAAATTGTTTGTAATAAATCTCTGATTTATTAATTATCGTGGTTATATTGTAAATATTATGATTTACGATGTATGTTGCATTTACATAAGTTGCATGGGATTGGGATATTGATGATCGGGAAGTGAAACTTGGTGGCTCGCCACATATTCGTGACTCACACATTTTGTCCGTGGCTAAGCCACGTATATTCTGTTATTCTCGTGGCTTGTCCACAATTCGAATTTGATATAAATGGCTAAATGCCCGTGATTGGTGTGTTGGCGGGGTGGGTTGACAAAAGATCCCCACAGTGTGATGGATGGTACGGGTGGTGTGTAGCGGATGGATTATTAGGATGGTTTGGGTTTGCATACATTCATACATTTGCTTCATTTTAAGATTGTTTTGTAAATGGGCTTCGGTCCAAGTGTATGCGTTAAATGGGCTTAAGCCCAAAATATTGCTAATGGGTTCAGCTCGATGGATGACTGTAAGGGGATTATACACCGAGTTCTTGTAACTCACCCCCTTTTCTTAACCCTTGTAGGTAATGCTCCGTGATTTGAGGACTTGGGGCCATGGATGACTCGGTGGAGGCCATACTTAAAAATGGTGTTTTATTTTGAACTTTAAATTTCTATTTCCGTTCACTTTACTATTTTGGTTTTTATGATGTAATAAGGCCTCTGGAGTATTTATTTTTGCTTTATGTTGACGTACTTTAATTTTGCTTGATTTGTTTTTAAATGGGAATTTTTCTAAAAACTTAAATAAAGATTTTCCAAAATTGATTAACAAAAGGATTTCATAACAAAATTTCACAAATAATTTTAACTCGGATTTTCTTTAAATTTATCAATGACATTTTCAAAAGTCACAGTTTTAAAAGATTACTAGTTCGATTATCGATTTATCAAACAACCTCTCAAAAATACTTGTATTTTATCTACGTTTTCACAACGTTTTCAAAATGCTTCTGCAACTCTATTTCTAAACATCACATTTTTATTTTGTTCATTTCAAATATGCTTTCGCTACTAAAAAGGTTTTTTTTTAAAGATTATTACGTTTTCAAGTAGTTAACAATTGCTTAAGTGTTTTTGGTTTTAACAAAGAGGCTGTATTTCTCAAGCAAGTTTTTAATAATCGCAAAGATGGTTTTTTTTTACTTCCATGTGACACACCAGATTCGGGCCTAACTTCTAGGCCAAGTTTGGGGTGTTACAAAATTAAAAGACTAAAAACTCATCTCATCACAAGCATGATTCATTCATTTGCTTAATCAAAACTTGACCATTTCATGTATCAAATAACCATGCCAAAAACATACTTCACATATCACATTCATTCAAGCAAATTCTCAATTCATAACTAGCCAAATCACATGGCTAAGTTCATATAACAAACTTATAACAAATACTAGCCTATACATGCCATATCTAGCTATATACATATCCAAAGTGTACCAAAATGAATTTAGTAGTGTGATGACGATCCTTGACGGTCCCGAGCCTTCAGTAGCTTTGACGACCTATAAAACAGAGAAAACACACACACAGAGTAAGCTTTCCAAAAGCTTAGTAAGTCATAATACAAACAAACTTAGTATGAAAGGCATATATATACATAGGTACATTGGCACTTCTTAATGACTTAACAAACTATCACATATATGCTTTGATCCATATACTTGGCCATATTTGTCACATTCATCAATTCAAAAGTCTTATATAAACATAGCTCATTCATGCTCACTTTCATATATCATATTGTTATTCCAATATACGTAATCATCATAGTAAGATCACATAGGTACTTACCTTATATACACACTTAGTGTATAAATCAACGTACCTGAAATGTATATACAATTCACTTAACCATTCGTATCACAGACTTGCCCGTTGAACCGATAGGAACCTAATAGGATACTCAGAAAGCTCGGAATAGTTGTACAATACCAACGTCCTAGACGAGGTCTTACGTGTACTCAGATAACGATGCCACTGTCCCAGACATGGTCTTACACGAAAAGATAATATCGATGCCAACGTCCCAGACATGGTCTTACACGAAAAGCTCATATCGATGCCAATGTCCCAGACGTGGTCTTACACAAAAAGATAATATCGATGCCAACGTCCCAGACGTGGTCTTATACGAATGTCAAATCAACGCCAACGTCCCGGACGTGGTCTTATATGATAAAATAGAACAGATACCTATGTATTCCTAGGTTCGTTCGGGACTTCTTGGACATTGTCGCTAAGTCAATCTTATCTCGGAAATCATTTGCATTATAACTCATAAGCATTTAATATCGACAATAGGCATATGAATATGCTCAACTTAATACAATTACATTTATTTGCAATATGACTTACCTCGGATTCGATTTATCGAAAATAGAAACGGCTACTCGGTTACTTTCGCTTTTCCGCGATCTAAATCCGTTTTCCTTAGTTCTTGATCTATACAAATCCAGAATTAACTCTTTTATTCGCTAACTCATTCAATTCAATCCAAGAACACACATTTAGGGCTATTTGCAATTTAACCCTCACATTTACACAATTTATCAATTTAGTCCATTTTTCTCAAAACATCAAATTCACAAAATCATCACATACTCATGCTTAGCCGAATGTTCATACATCTCATACAAGCCCATATTTTCCATCAAATTAGCAATTTAGTCCTTCAAGTTGTTATTTTCTCAATTTAGCCCTAATTATCAAAATACATCAAAACTTCAAGAACAAAGCATGTTCATCTAACACTTATCTTTCATTTAACACCATAAATCATCATAAAACATGTGAGTTCATCTAAGTCTCATCTCACAAACATCATCAATTCTCAAAATTGAAGCATGGGTTACAAAGCTTACAAAGCAACGATTGCAAAAACGTATAAATTATCAAAAACGGATCACAAACTAACCTTGAATTAAACCAAAACCATAGCCGAACCTTTTAAGCTTTTGTTCTTTCTTTTTCTTTGAGTTTTCTGGTGGAAAATGGATGAACTAATGTCCATTTTCATGCTTTATTTTATCAAATAATCATTTAATACATAAAAGACATTTTTAACCTTTAATCAATTATATTAAAACATATAGTTCAAGGTCATTTATGACCTTAGCCGTCCACTAACTATGGTAGTGGCTTAATTGCCACATGAGTCCTTACTCTTAAAAAGACATAACAAATAAGCATCCTTTCATAAAACATGCAAATTTGCATTTCAATGCAATTCAATCCTTTTATCAAATTAAACACACGGACAGATAAATTAACTTACAGAAATTTACCACATGCTTAGTCACATATCAACGGCACAAAAAATAATATTAAAATATTATATGGACTCGGATTTGTGGTCCCGAAACCACTGTTCTGACTAGGGTATAAACCGGACTGTTACAATTCTCCCCCCTTAGGGATTTTTGTCCCCAAAAATCTTACCATTAAACAAAGTCAGATATTGTTGTTTCGTAGAATCTTTCGGCTCCCACGTAGCCTCTTCTATTCCGTGACGATTCCACAATACTTTTACTAACGGAATTTTCTTATTTCTCAACTCTTTTACTTCACGAGCTAAGATACGGATCGGTTCTTCTTTGTATGACATATCAGATCAGATTTCAATTTCAGATGGAGCAATCACATGTGACGGATCGAATCGATATCTCCAGAGCATCGAAACATGGAATACATTATGTATCTTTTCTAGCTCGGAAGGCAACAACAATCGATATGCAACAGGTCCAACTCGCTCAATGATTTCATACGGCCCGATGAATCTCGGACTCAACTTGCCTTTACGTCCGAAACGAAGTACTTTCTTCCATGGTGACACTTTCAGAAACACTTTGTCACCGATCTTAAATTCTATATCTTTTCGTTTTAAGTCTGCATAAGACTTCGGCGATCGATCTTTCGCTTTCAAACAATTTCGAATCAATTTCACTTTCTGTTCTGAATCTTTTACCAAATCGACCTCGTGTAGCTTATTTTCACTGAGCTTAGTCCAATACAGAGGTGTACGACATTTACGTCCGTACAAAGCTTCATATGGTGCCATTTTGATGCTCGACTGAAAACTATTATTGTATGCAAATTCAATCAATGGAAAATACTGTTCCCACGAACCATTAAACTCAAGGATACAACATCTTAACATATCTTTAAGAATCTGAATAATCCGCTCGGATTGTCCATCTGTTTGCAAATGAAAAGCTGTACTGAAATGCAGTTTCGTGCCTAAAACTTCTTGCAATTTCTTCCAGAACCTCGATGTAAATCTCGAGTCCCTATCTGACACAATAGATAGTGGCACCCTGTGCAATCTAACAATCTCAGAAATATAAAGCTCGGCTAATCTATCAAGTGAATAGTCAGATCTTACCGGAATAAAATGGGCAGATTTCGTCAATCGATCAACTACGACCCATATCGCATTTTTCTTTCTCTGAGTATGAGGCAAACAAGAAACAAAATCCATTGTCACTCTATCCCATTTCCACTCAGGAATTAGAATCGGTTGTAGCAACCCAGACGGAACTTGATGTTCACTTTGACTTGTTTGATGATTAAACATTTTGAAACAAAGTCGAAATATCACGCTTCATACCGCACCACCAATAGTGTCACCTTAAATCATGGTACATTTTAGTACTCCCCGGATGAACAGATAGATGACTATTATGTGCTTCACTCAAAATCAACTGAATCAATTCCGGATTTCTCAGAACACAGATACGATCTCGAAAACTCAAGCAATCATCAACAACTCGAAATTCGATTCATAATTCGAATCACACTGAGCTCGTTTCGATAATAACTCATTATCGATTTTACGAGCATTACATATCTCGCTTTGTATAAACAACGGTTTCACTTTTGATTCAACTACCACAGAACTATCATCGACAAATCTAGTGAGCATTCAAAGCACGCAAAGGCAAACAATGATTTTCTACTCAATGCATCAGCAACAACATTTGCTTTACCCGGGTGATAATCTATCACTAGCTCATAATCTTTCAACAGCTCTAACCATCTTCTTTGACGCAGGTTTAAATCTTTCTGAGCCATCAGATATTTCAGACTTTTATGATCTGAAAATACATGACATTTTTCACCGTACAGATAATGGCGCCAGATCTTAAGTGCAAACACAATCGCAGCTAACTAAAGGTCGTGCGTCGGATAGTTCTTTTCATGCGGCTTTAATTGTCTCGAAGCATAAGCTACAACTTTGCCTTCCTGCATTAAAACACATCCCAGACCGTTTAATGAAGCATCACTGTAAATCACAAATTCTTTGCCTGATTCTCGTTGTACTAACACCGAGCTCCTGCACAGAGTTTTCAACTGATCAAAACTTTTCTGGCATTTGTTCGACCATTCAAATCTAACATCTTTCTGAAGCATTCTAGTTAACGGAGTAGCTATCACTGAAAATCCTTTCACAAATCGACGGTAATAACCAGCTAACCCCAGAAAACTACGGACTTCAGATTCGTTCTTCGGGGATTTCCAATCCAGAATAGCAGAAATCTTGCTTGGATCAACTCGAATCCCAGAAGCTGACACAATATGCCCCAGAAAACTAACTTCATGCAACCAGAATTCACATTTTGTGAATTTCGCATACAATTTCTTTTCTGGTAGAGTTTGCAATACGATTCTCAGATGCTCAGCATGTTTAGTTTCATTATGTGAATAAATCAGAATGTCATCAATGAATACAACAACAAATCGATCTAGATACGGTCTGAAAATTCTGTTCATCAATTCCATAAAAATAGCAGGAGCATTGGTCAGTCCAAATGGCATAACTAAAAACTCGTAATGCCCGTACCTCGTTCTGAAAGCAATTTTCGGTATATCCGAATCTTTTACTCGCAACTGATAATAACCCAATCTCAGATCTATCTTCGAAAACACAGTAGCTCCTTTTAACTGATCAAACAAATCGTCAATCATGGGCTACGGATATTTGTTCTTTATGGTCACTTTATTCAACTGACGATAATCAATGCACATTCTCAACGTGCCATCTTTCTTTTTCACAAACAGAACAGGAGCACCTCAAGGCGAGAAACTCAGTCTAGCAAACCCTCTATCGGTCAATTCTTGCAACTGTGACTTTAACTCTTTCAACTCTGTTGGTGCCATTCTATACGGAGCTATCGATATAGGTGTAGTACTAGGTAACAACTCAATACCAAACTCAACTTCACGAATCGGAGGCAAACCCAGTAACTCTTCAGGGAATACATCAGAAAACTCACAGACAATAGGCACTGATTTGACTTTCTTCTCAGACACTTTCGAATCAATCACATATGCAAAATATGCCTCATAACCCTTTTTCACATAACTTTGAGCTTTCAATACAGATATCACAGTAGGCAAACCATTCAAATCATTAGATTCAATCCGTACAATTTCATCATTCTGACATCTTAAATCAATAGTCTTTCTTTTACAGATTCAATAGCATCATGCGAAAACAACCATCCATACCTGAATGATATCAAACTCATCAAATGGCAAAAGCATCAAATCACCAGGGAAACAAATATCTCGAAACATTAATGGACAGTTCTTGCATACTTTGTCAACCAGGACACTTTTACCTAAGGGGTTCGATACTTTTATAACAAACTCAGTGAGACTCTACAGCAAAGTCTTCACCAACACTAAATTCATGCATATATACGAATGCGTAGAACTGTGGTCTATCAATGTAATCACGAAGTATCATAAAGTGTAAAAGTACCCGTTATAACATCTGGTGAAGAAGCTTCCTCACGAGCTCGAATAGCATACGCTCTGGTAGGCGCTCTAGCTTCAGATCTCGTAACAGTCTCTCTCATAGTTCTCTGACTACCACTGACATTCCTTACATTCTTCGAAGGTCTACCACTCACAGGTGCATTATCAGATCTCAAATTTTGAATGTTCTCAGGCTCGACAGACTCAGGGAAATCACGGATAAAATGATCAAGTGATCCACATCTGAAACAAGCTCTGTCATTCATTCTACAGCTTCCCAGATGTCTTTTCCCATAATGCTTACACTCTGATTTCTCGGATCGTACATTCCCAACACTTGCCACTGAAGTTGCTAGAGCTTTGAAACACATTTGTGATCTATCTCGATTTCTATTTGAATATCCCATATTACCTCTCGAACGGCTTTGATCATCTCTAAATTTCTTTGAAGTGGACTGAAACGATCTATTCTGAAATCTCTTTCTCATATCTCTAACTTCAAATTCGGCTTTCTTTTTATCTTTCCTGAGTGCTTCAGCTTTGCACGCTCGATCAACGAGTACAATGAACTCTTTTATTTTTAATATCCCGACTAACAGGTGAATATCTTCATTAAGACCATCTTCGAATCTTTTACACATTATTACTTCAGATGATACACATTCTCGAGCATACTGACTCAATCTCGCGAACTCTCGTTCATATTCCGTAACAGTCATACGGCCTTGTTTCAATTCTAGAAATTCCTTTCGTTTCTGATCAATGAATCTCTCACTAATATATTTCTTCCGGAACTCAATTTGAAAGGAATCCCATGTCACCCGTTCCTTTGGAACAATAGAGATCAAAGTTTTCCACCACTGATAAGCCGCGTCTTGAAGCAAAGATACAACCAATTTTATGCATTCTTCCGGAGTCAAAGACATCTCATCGAATACCTGGATCGTGTTTTCTAACCAAAACTCTGCCTTCTCGGCATCATCATCATTAGTAGCCTGGAACTCTTCAGCCCCATACTTACAGATTTTGTCAACCGGAGGCTTGTTCAACAGATTTATATCCATCACTGGAGGCACAACTGAGGTTTGAGGGGGATTAACTGGGGGTGAGGGTTGTGAAACAGTCGGGTTATTCTTTACGAATTGAGTGAACCATTCACTCATTATCTGGAAGAAAGCTTGTTTAGCTTCTTCCCCTTGACCGCTAGTAGTCGGTCTTGGATCAGAGGGAACTGTCCCTTGCGCGGGAGCAGGCGCAATACTTTCTACATCATCAGCTACGGCTCTTTCGGGATCCATTACTATACAGAAATCACATTTATACATCAGGATTCATCACACTATCACAATTCAGAAATATGGCATGTATAGCTAGACTCTGACACGCTACGTTAGTCCGAGAATCGACTAAACCGTAGCTCTAATACCAACCAAATGTAACACCCCTAACCGTATCCGTTGCCAGATTAGGGTTAAAAGTGTTACCGGACAGATTGAAAACATTTACAGAAAATTCCATACAACCATCTATTTCAATCATAGTGTCCCTTAAGTAGGTCATCGAGACCTTAAGCCTGCTTAGAAACAGGGTCAGGACTAAACCGAAACACATACAAACATTCTCAAAAATTTAAAACTTTTCAAAGATACAGAGGTTACACGCCCGTGTAAGTAGACCGTGTGCCTCCTACGGCTGCAAGACACACCCGTGTGTCCTCCCCGTGGTTGAAACTGACTTTGCTCCACGGCCACCAAGCACGCCCGTGTACCTTGGCCGTGGTCGAATCTGTTTTGGCTCCACGGTTACCAAGCACCCCCGTGTGCTAAGACCGTGCACTCATAGGCCATATACTGACTTTTTCACACGGCTACTAGGCACGCCTATGTATATTGGCCGTGTGCTCTTAGGCTAGCTACTGACTTAGCCCCACGGTCACTAGGCACACACGTGTGGCAAAATAGGCCATTTGCAAGGCCAAAATGCCACCCACATGGGTCTCACCTACAAGCAAAATCCATAAGACATCTCATGCCTATTTGGCAACCAAGAACATACCAACTTAACTATCCAAATTACAAGACTAAAAACTCATCTCATCACAAGCATGATTCATTCATTTGCTTAATCAAAACTTGACCATTTCATGTATCAAATAACCATGCCAAAAACATACTTCACATATCACATTCATTCAAGCAAATTCTCAATTCATAACTAGCCAAATCACATGGCTAAGTTCATATAACAAACTTATAACAAATACTAGCCTATACATGCCATATCTAGCTATATACATATCCAAAGTGTACCAAAATGAATTTAGTAGTGTGATGACGATCCTTGACGGTCCCGAGCCTTCAGTAGCTTTGACGACCTATAAAACAGAGAAAACACACACACAGAGTAAGCTTTCCAAAAGCTTAGTAAGTCATAATACAAACAAACTTAGTATGAAAGGCATATATATACATAGGTACATTGGCACTTCTTAATGACTTAACAAACTATCACATATATGCTTTGATCCATATACTTGGCCATATTTGTCACATTCATCAATTCAAAAGTCTTATATAAACATAGCTCATTCATGCTCACTTTCATATATCATATTGTTATTCCAATATACGTAATCATCATAGTAAGATCACATAGGTACTTACCTTATATACACACTTAGTGTATAAATCAACGTACCTGAAACGTATATACAATTCACTTAACCATTCGTATCACAGAATTGCCCGTTGAACCGATAGGAACCTAATAGGATACTCAGAAAGCTCGGAATAGTTGTACAATGCCAACGTCCCAGACGAGGTCTTACGTGTACTCAGATAACGATGCCACTGTCCCAGACATGGTCTTATACGAATCAATATGATGCCGATGTCCCAGACATGGTCTTACACGAAAAGATAATATCGATGCCAATGTCCCAGACGTGGTCTTACACGAAAAGCTCATATCGATGCCAACGTCCTAGACGTGGTCTTACACAAAAAGATAATATCGATGCCAACGTCCCAGACGTGGTCTTATACGAATGTCAAATCAACGCCAACGTCCCGGACGTGGTCTTATATGATAAAATAGAACAGATACCTATGTATTCCTAGGTTCGTACGGGACTTCTCAAACATTGTCGCTAAGTCAATCTTATCTCAGAAATCATTTGCATTATAACTCATAAGCATTTAATATCGACAATAGGCATATGAATATGCTCAACTTAATACAATTACATTTATTTGCAATATGACTTACCTCAGATTCGATTTATCGAAAATAGAAACGGCTACTCGGTTACTTTCGCTTTTCCGCGATCTAAATCCGTTTTCCTTAGTTCTTGATCTATACAAATCCAGAATTAACTCTTTTATTCGCTAACTCATTCAATTCAATCCAAGAACACACATTTAGGGCTATTTGCAATTTAACCCTCACATTTACATAATTTATCAATTTAGTCTATTTTTCTCAAAACATCAAATTCACAAAATCATCACATACTCATGCTTAGCTGAATGTTCATACATCTCATACAAGCCCATATTTTCCATCAAATTTGCAATTTAGTCCTTCAAGTTGCTATTTTCTCAATTTAGCCCTAATTATCAAAATACATCAAAACTTCAAGAACAAAGCATGTTCATCTAACACCTATCTTTCATTTAACACCATAAATCATCATAAAACATGTGAGTTCATCTAAGTCTCATCTCACAAACATCATCAATTCTCAAAATTGAAGCATGGGTTACAAAGCTTACAAAGCAACGATTGCAAAAACGTATAAATTATCAAAAACGGATCACAAACTAACCTTGAATTAAACCAAAACCATAGCCGAACCTTTTAAGCTTTTGTTCTTTCTTTTTCTTTGAGTTTTCGGTGGAAAAATGGATGAACTAATGTCCATTTTCATGCTTTATTTTATCAAATAATCATTTAATACATAAAAGACATTTTTAACCTTTAATCAATTATATTAAAACATATAGTTCAAGGTCATTTATGACCTTAGCCGTCCACTAACTATGGTAGTGGCTTAATTGCCACATGAGTCCTTACTCTTAAAAAGACATAACAAATAAGCATCCTTTCATAAAACATGCAAATTTGCATTTCAATGCAGTTCAATCCTTTTATCAAATTAAACACACGGACAGATAAATTAACTTACAGAAATTTACCACATGCTTAGTCACATATCAATGGCACAGAAAATAATATTAAAATATTATACAGACTCAAATTTTTAGTCTCGAAACCACTGTTCCGACTAGGGTATAAATCGGACTGTTACACTAATCACATGAGAAGGGTCAGATCTATACCGTCGGAGCATCGAAACATGAAAAACATTATGGATCTTTTCTAATTCAGGTGGCAATAGCAATCTCTACGCAACCGGCCTAATCCACTCCAAAACCTCATATGGTCCAATGAATCTCGGGCTCAATTTGCCTTTGTGACCAAATCTGAGTATTTTCTTCCACGGTGAGACTTTCAAAAACACACGATCACCAATCTGAAACTCTATATCTTTACGTTTCAAATCCGCATATGATTTCTGTCGATCTGACGCTGTTTTAAAACTTTCACGGATCACTTTTACTTTCTGTTCGGTTTCTTTAACAAAATCAACCCCGTATATCTTGTTTTCACTGAGCTCAGTCCAATACAAAGGTGTACGACATTTACGACCGTACAAAGCTTCATAAGGTGCCATTTTGATACTCGATTGAAAGCTATTATTGTACACAAATTCAATCAAAGGCAAGTATCGTTCCCACGTACCCTCGAACTCGAGAACACAACATCTCAACATATCCTCAAGTATTTGAATAATTCTCTCGGATTGACCATCCATCCGGGGTGAAAAGTCATACTAAAATGCAATTTAGTACCTAATGCATCTTGCAGTTTCTTCCAAAACCGCGATGTAAACCTCGGATCTCTATCCGAAACAATAGAAATAGGTACTCCGTGTAATTGTACAATCTGAGAAATGTACAATTCAGCTAGCTTATCGAGTGAAAAATCTGTACAGACCGGAATGAAGTGAGTCGATTTTGTCAATCTGTCTACTATAACCCAGATTGCATCTTTCTTACTCGGTGTCAACGGTAAACCAGATACGAAATCCATCGTGACTCGATCCCATTTCCATTCGGGTATCATAATCGGCTGAAGTAATCCAGATGGCACCTGATGCTCGGCTTTTACTTGCTGACATATCAAACATTTTGACACAAAATCTGAAATATCTTGTTTCATACCGTGCCACCAGTAATGCTGTCTCAAATCATTATACATTTTCGTGCTACCTAGGTGAATAGACAATCTACTATTATGAGATTCATTACAAATCATCCGAATCAACTCAGGATCCTTTGGTACACATATTCGATTTCTGAACCGCAAACATCCCTCAGCATCAACTTGAAATTCCGAGTCAGCATTCGAACCACAATGATTCCTTTTTGCTATCAAGTTATCATCAACCTTTTGAGCTTCGCAAATCTGTTGAACAAATAACGGTCTCGCTTTCAGTTCTGCTATAATCGCACCATCGTCAGTCATAGCCATATCTGCGTTCATTGCACGTAAAGCAAATAGTGATTTTCGGCTTAGGGCATCAGCAACCACATTAGCCTTTCCCGGGGGATAATCAATCACAAGCTCGTAGTCTTTTAATAATTCCAACCATCGCCGTTGTCTCCGATTCGCATCCTTCGAGTCATTAAGTACTTTAGGCTTTTATGATCGGAATAGACATGGCATTTTTCACCGAATGATAGTGGCACCATATCTTGAGCAAAAACTATAGCGGCTAATTCGAGATCGTAAGCGTCGGATAGTTCTTTTCATGCGACTTTAATCGCTCTCGAGGCGTAGGCTACAACCTTACCCTCCTACATCAAAACACACACCAACCCATTCAAGGATGCATCACCAAGATAACGAACTCTTTACCCGACTGGGGTGAACAAGCACTTTGAGCTTCGCTAACAAGGTTTTCAGCTGATCGAAACTCTTCTGGCACCTTTCCGTCCACTCGAATCTAACATCTTTCTGAAGTAGCTTTGTCATCGGAGTTGCAATCATCGAGAAACCTTTCACGAAGCGTATATAATAACCAGCAAGTCCCAAAAAACTCCGAACTTCAGAAATATTTCGCGGGGGTCTCCAATCAAGTATAGCTGAAACAACATGCCACAGGAAGCTAACTTCGCTTAACCAGAACTCACATTTACTAAATTTCGCATACAACTACTTATCACGCAAAATCTGTAACACATGTAACAGCTCGATTTTGACCCTAATCGGAATAGTGGTTTCAGGACCACAAATCTGAGTCTGAAAAATATTTTAAAATTATTTTGCGTGTTTACTATGTGTGAATTTGCTTGTGTGAAATTTTTGTGTTTTAATTTCTTCATTTGAGTGTCTGATTAAATAAAAGGACTTAATTGTGTAAAATGAAAATTTGATGGTTAATTATAAAAGGGCCAAGATGAATGTGTCTTTATAAGAAGAAGTGTTTATGTTGCTATTAAGCCATTAACTTTATCTTTGGACGGCATTAGACATATAATATATGGTTTTATTATAAAAACCATTAAGGTTAAATAAGTAAATTAAACATTAAGTTAATATATGTTATAATATAATATAAAACATAAAAAAATAAAGTCATTTTAGTGTTCATATTGTTCTTGCCAAATACAAAAGAAAAGAAAAAGAAAATAAAAGGGTTTTAAGGTTCGGCTATTCTCCAACTTGATTCAAGGTGAGTTTTAGCTCGGTTTTTTGATAATTTTTACGTTTTTGAAATCGTTGCTTCGAGTACTACAAAGCCCATGTCTTAATTTTAGAAATTTATGAATATTTTTGTGATATGCCATTGATAAATATATGTGTTTTGTGTTGTTTGATGATGAAATATTAAAGATATGTTTTAGATTAATATGTTTTGTATTGGAGTTTTTGATGATTTTGAGTAATTAGGATTAAATTGCAAAAATAATAAATTGAGGGGCCAAAATTCAAAATAAATGAAATGTATGGACTTATATGATTATAAGGAAGATTCGGCCTAGCTATGTTGTTGTGAGATTTTGCATATTTTGTGTTTTGTACAAATAGGGACTAAATTGTGAAAATGTGAAATATTAAGGGTAAAAATGTAATTTGCCCATTAATGTGTTTCTGGATTAAATTGAATGAAAATATGTTGAATGAGCTTAATTTGAAATTTATTTAGATCAAGAACAAAAAGGATCGGGAGTGGATCGGGGAAAAATGAAGTTGATCGAATAGTCGGGAAACATAGTCCGTCGATACTCGAGGTAAGTTTTTAAGCAATCATGTTGTATGGAATTTATCTATATTGATATACCTAAAATTTAATGAAATTATGTATGCTGATTTTTAATATAGCCGAATGTATTATTATATACGTATAAAGTATAACCGAATGAGAGGTAGGTATATATGTCATTTGTACACTTGAATGTGATGCGTATTTGTATATATGTATATATATCAATGATATAGTCAAATGTGGTGTTGAATTGAGAGATGATGACATCCAAATGTGATGTGTATATACATGGCAATGATATAACCGAATGTGACATTGAATTGAGGAATGAATATAACCGAAGGTGATGCATATGTATGGCAATGATACAATTGAATGTGATATTGATCATAGAAATGAAATAAGCGATATTGTATATATGCAATTGAGGTTTAAGTTTTATGTTTATATAAATAAGGATTAAGTCCGGGAAATGCAATAATGTGTGAAATTGTATACCGAGCACTAAGTGTGCGAAATCGGTCAATGAGCACAAAGTGTGCGAAATTAAATACCGAGCACTAAGTGTGTGAATTCGGTTGTTTAGCACTAAGTGTACGAGAAGTTAAATGTAACGGCACTAAGTGTGTGATACGTTACAAGGAGTTGGCACTAAGTGTGCAAGGTATTAGTATGACGACTCTAAGCATGTGACATGTGATAAGGTTTTGGCATTGAGTGTGCAGGTTTGTCGATCTTTTAATTTAATTAGTTAACGAAGGTGTTTAACAGAATAAAACGAACAGGTATGCGATGATAAATAATCTTTTCTATAAAAGGTAAGTTTTGGTTGTTGAAATGAAAATTATGTATTATACGTATTAAATTGTGATTTATATGGTTTGAAATGTAAGTAAGAAATTTAGTAGATAATATATATATAGACTTGTACAAATGTATATGTATTTGTTTTGAGATGTGGAATGGATTATAGATCTATGTGAAAGTTATTATTGAGTGTAGGGATATCCGGCCTAAGGGTTTTGAAATATGAAAATTTTCTAATATAATGTTTTAATGCATTGTTATATAATTGCTTATAACTTACTAAGCTGTTAAAGCTTACTTGGTGTTCTTGATTGTTCTTGTGTTTTAGATCTCTTTTGGGGAAAGTCGTTATGTGCTCGGGGATCGTCGCTAAAGCTCGTCACACTATCATCAACATTTTGGTACCTTTTTGAGGTTAAACTTAAAGTTTATGGCATGTATAGGCTATATTACCTTTTGTGTTACTACAAATGATATGTATATATGTAAATATGTATTTATGCCATGCGAAAATGGCTAAATCATGACATTTTGGGCTTATGTGAATTCGGTTATGGTATTAAGTTATGATCTGAGTATAATTCATGATGTGTCCATGCTTGGTGTTTAGTTATATGGCTTGATTTCTAAGCTTGAGTTCGGTTATGTTTGATCATGGTGTTAATATTTGTATATCCGTTCATGTTATAAGCTTACTTTGGAAGTATATTTTATGGTATTTATATATGTGGTGTTTGGCTACATGAATTTGGCATTGAGTAATAATAGGTATAATGTATAATCGGCCTTGAATGTAGCTCATCTTAGGAGTATAATATGTGGTATATTTTAGTTGATGAATATGTTCTAGCTTTAATGTATAAGTACCTATAAGCTAAGTTATGAGATGACTATGTTGTGTCTTGTGAATTTGATTATTTGATGTGAGTTATTGATGACTTAAATTTTAATGTATAATTTACTTTGTGGAATAACTTGGAAATGTTGTATTTGATAAATTTGATTCGGTCATATTATGGAATAAAATTATGATATATATATATTAGGTTAATAGTTAATGGGATAGATTAATAAGAATGCATGTCTCGATTCATGATTGGTATATGAAATGAGAAATGTTTGATTATAAAATGGTATTCAAATATCATGAATGAGATACTTGTATGATTCGAATATTATAAGTAATAAAGCATGATTGGTTCTTAATTGGCTATATGTTTTAAATATGTGCAATTTGACTTATATGAATGGGTGTATAAATGTTATTTGATTTTTTTTAAAAAATTTTTTTGTAAAGAAGTTGATATGACTTTATGCATGAATTTTATATAATGATCATGATGAACTGTGTTTTGTCCGGTAATACCCTCTAATCCTAATCTGGCATGTTCGGCATCATCACGCGAATAGATCAGAATGTCATCTATAAACACAACCACGAACCAATCCAAATATTGTCTGAATACCCGATTCATCAAATCCATGAAAACGGCAGGGGCATTAGTGAGTCCAAACGGCATCACCAAAAACTCATAATGTCTGTATCTCGTTCGGAAAGCAGTCTTAGGCACATCAGAGTCTCTAACTCGCAACTGATAATAACCCGATCTTAAATCTATCTTCGAAAATACTGAGGCTCCCTTTAACTGATCGAATAAATCATCAATACGTGGCAACGGGTATTTATTCTTTATGGTCACTTTATTGAGCTGTCGGTAGTCGATGCACATTCTAAAAATTCCATCTTTCTTTTTCACGAATAACACTGGCGCACCCCAAGGAGAGAAACTCGGTCGAGCAAAACCTCTATCTGTCAACTCTTGCAACTGAGCTTTCAATTCTTTTAATTCAGTCGGTGCCATTCTATACGGAGCTATCGAGATCGGAGTCGTCCCTGGCACTAACTCAATACCAAACTCTACCTCCCGAACAGGTGGCAAACCCGGCAATTCTTCAGGAAATACATCCGAATACTCACATACAACAGGTACAGATTCAATCTTCTTTTCAGTCACTTTACTATCAATTACATAAGCAAAGTAAGCTTCGCAACCCTTTCTCATATGCTTCCGAGCCAACATCGAGGATATCACTGCTGGTAACCCATTTAAATCAGTAGACTCAATTCGAATTATCTCATTATTCTGGCACCGCAGATCAATAGTCTTTTGTCTACAATCCACTACAGCATCGTGCACGGTTAACCAATCCATACCGAGGATGATATCAAACTCATCGAATGGTAGTAGCATCAAATTAGCCAAAAAACATGAATCTCGAATCATTAAAGGGCAATTCTTGCACACCTTATTAACTAGCACACACCGGCCCAGAGGGTTCGAAACCTGAATCACAAACTCAGTAGACTCAACAGGTAAAGTTTTACTAGATACTAATGTTTCACACACATAGGAATGAGTCGAACCGGGATCAATCAAAGCAATTACACTAGTATTATAGAGAGTAAATATACCAGTGATAACATCTGAAGATGAAGCCTCCTCTCGGGCACGGATGGCATAGGCTCTGGCAGGCACACGAGCCTCTGATCGAATAGATGTATCCGAAGTCCCTCTCTGAGTGCCGCTTCTACCTCCCGCATTTCGAGGTGGTCTACCTCTAGTTGCAGCACCGCTCGGTCTCACACTCTGAGCATTATCCTTCTCAGCTAACTCCGGGCAATCCCGAATGAAATGATCCTGCGAACCACACTTGTAGCAAACTCGGTTGTTGAACTTGCCCCAACATTCACCAATATGTCTCCTACCACACTGTTGACACTCGGGGTTATTCGGTCGAGTATTGCCAACACTAGCAATTGAGTGGCTCGTGAACTCACTGGTGGTCGCTCTCGTATAGAAAACTCGACATTAGTATTAGATCGGCTACTATCATTTCTGAACTTCTTTGATGCCGATTGAGAAGTTTTACCCATTGATCTCTTACGAAAATCTCTAGCTTCGAACTCAGCTTTTCGTTTCTCTTTTCCTAGCTCTTCGGCTTTACAAGCTCGCTCAACGAGTACCACGAATTCATTTATTTCAAGTATACCAACGAGCAATTTTATGTCTTCGTTCAACCCTTCTTCGAATCTTTTACACATAGTAGCCTCAGTTCATGCACACTCGCGGGCATATCGGCTGAGTCTCACAAACTCGCGTTCATACTCAGATACGGTCATACGACCTTGTTTAAGCTTGAGAAAATCTTTGCGTTTTTGATCGATGAATCGCTGGCTAATATACTTTTTGCGAAACTCTGCCTGAAAGAAGTCCCAAGTGACCTGTTCCTTCGGAACAACCGAAACCAGAGTGTTCCACCAATAGTAGGCAGAATCCCGTAATAAAGATATAGCACATTTCAGGCACTCATCAGGCGCACAGGATAGTTCATCGAAAACACGAATTGTATTATTGAGCCAAAATTCAGCTCGCTCGGCATCATCATCCGCTGTGGCTCTAAACTCTTAAGCTCCGTATTTTCTGATTTTGTCGACAGGAGGCTTATTTAATCTCTCAGGATTAATGATCGGAGGTACCACAGGTACTACAGGTGGATTATTTGAGCTTGGGGGCTGTTGAACAGCCCCATTTGTTCGGATATATTGAGTAAACCATTTGTTCATCATGGTATAGAAGGCTTGTTTAGCTCATCACCATGGTTACTCGTATTCGGCCGAGAATCAACCGGCTCTGTCCCTTGCGTGGGAGCAGGCGCTACACTCTCGATATCGTCCGCTACGGCTCGATCGGGATCAAGATCCATTTACTATATGAAAAACTCATTTTTATTGTCAGGAGTCATCACACTATCACAGTAAAAATTATGGCATGTATAGCTAGACTCACACGCGCTACGTTAGTCCGAGAACCGACTAAATCGTAGCTCTGATACCAATCAAATGTAACACCCCTAACCCGTATCCATCGCCGGATTAAGGTTACGAGGCATTACCTGACATAACTCAGTTCAACACGCTCATATAAATCATTTTATCATATATAGATCACTTAACTAACAAAAATCCATTCATGCTTTATTACTAATAATACATAAACAATCCATGCTTCAAAATTCAAACATATATTTATCATTTATTTAATCAAATTTTGAATCCAACTAACATGCATCAAAGCTAAACTACTTATACTTAATAGACATAAAGTTCGAAACATACAAATACTACAAGCATGATTTTCGAATACCTAATTAATAAACAAGCATATTTCATTTCATAAACCAAGTATATATATTTTACAACATTTATTTATACGACAATAGCAAACATTACTAAATGGTCCAATATAATCTTATACTTACTAATTTATACACCTTTCACTATAATATCATTAATCATTTTTTGTCACAAATGATAATTGATAGCATATCTTGTTTACAAGTCAAATAATATGCCTAAACATCATACCAAAATTTCTTATAAACAACCAATTCACTTATCACATATTCGGCTATCAAATTAGCCTTAATATTATTACACATTATACCAACCCAAGTATCCATTAAATCTTTCATAAATCATAGCATCCCTTATCATTTCAAACCGTATCAATATGACCAACTAACAAACAATGATAATTTCATCCATAGTTTATAAAGCCATGCTCAATCAAAATCACATTCATCAACTACCTCAACATTTAAATCGAGTCATAAGAACATCCATCACACATAATATACTATATGATATACTTCTAAAATGAGCTAAATACTTAATCAAGTACATATCTGAATAACATCATTATCAACCATACTACCAAACACAAGCATAATTACACTATAAAATATACTTCCATAATAAGCCAACACCATGACCAAATTCGCATAAGTCCTAAGTATTAATATTTAGCCATTTTCGCATGGCATAATATATACATATACATAACCCAAAACAATCATTTCAAAATATAACCCAGCCTATACATGCCATAGTTTCAAAATTCAGCTTGTAAAATACCAAAGTTAGTAGATAGTGTGATAGACTTTGACGATGATCCCCGAGCTCGTAACTTGTCTCCAAAATCTATAAAACAATACAATTAAACACATACAGTAAGCTATCATAGCATAGTAAGCTATAAGCAATTTCGTGACAACAATGCATTATATCATTATATCATAAATTTAACAAAAATTTAATAGACAAAGATCCATCAACTACTCATTTACTTGTGCAACCACAAAAACATTTCGTATCTCTCAATTTCAAGACGAACCTAATATAAATATTTCATTCCCATGCATTATCCGTATATTCAAGTTCCAAACTATTCAAACATATATCTTATACCAAAATTCCACATATCCGAATCACATTTTGTAATTCATATAACAATCAATATGATTTTGTAAACATTTGCACATCTCAATTTATATTATCCAAACTATACATCTAAAAGAAACATTCCATCCAATCCACAAATAATCACTTACTCTTGATTTCAAATACCACTTCTCGTAGTTTCAATACTTACCAAATTTGATCTTTGAATTGAAAATTAACTCGTACCCTTATTACTCATTAATCGATAATTAACTTCGCACACATAGTGCTCGATAATTAACTTCGCACACGTAGTGCTCATTGACTGATTTTGCACACATAGTGCTCGGTAATTCAATTCGCACACTTAGTGCATAGTAACCGATTTCGCACACTTAGTGCTCGGTATTTTTAATTCGCACACTTAGTGCATTTCTCAATCTTGTTATACATTTATATAGACACACACATAAGAATTAAACCTCAACTATAAATATACAAATTAGCTTATTTCGATCTCAATAATCAACATCCCATTCGGTGTACCAATGGCATATATACATACCTTACATTCTATTATACTATTCACATCTATAGATATCACATTAAATTCATGTACACCATTATAAATAAATCCAATTCAACTCAATTGCTTAAAAACTTACCTCGAGTATCGACGGACTATATTTTCGACTATTCGACTAACTTCGCTTTTCCCGATCCAATCCCGATCCTTTTGTTCTTGATCTAATAAATTTCAAATTTAGCTCATTCAAACATATTTTCATTCAATTTAATCCAAAAACACATAAATGGGAAAATTACTATTTTACCCCTGACATTTACAATTTTTTACAATTTAGTCCCTATTGCACAAAACACAAAATACTCAAAATTTCAAGGTACCCATGTTTGACCGAATTTTCATAGTGTTCATAAAAGCCCATATATTTCATTTATTTCACACTTTGACCCCTCAATTTACAAATTTCACAATTTAATCCTATTTAGACATTTCTATAAAAAATGCCTTAATTAAACTTAACAATCTAACATCCTATATTTATTTTCCTTCACTAAACACCAATTTTCATCAAGCTATCAACAATGGCATTTCATGAATACATCATCAAATTCGAAAATTCCAACTTGGGCTAGCTAGTATTCAAAGCAACGATCTCAAAAACGTAAAAATTATCAAAAACCGAACTCAATTACATACCTTAATCAAGCATGCAAGGGCCGAAAGTTTCAAGCTTAAACTTTCTCTTCTTTCTCTTAGTTTCGGTCAAAAAGAAATAAAGAAGATGAACACTTTCATCTTTTTACCAAATATAATATTTAACATATATTAAATTATAACATTATATTATAAAATAAAATAAACAAATCAAATCACTATTACATGCATTACCAACCGGCCACTACTCATTTTTTTATTGTAAATTTGCTATTTAAAGCCTCCAATTTATTAAGACAACATCAATTAAGCACTATTTCATTTAACCATCAAATTTTTATTTTACGCGATTAAGCCCTTTTTCACAATTAAGCACCAAAATGATCAAATTTTAATACGAAAATTTCACACACACCAATTCAAACATAATGAACATAGAAAATAATATTAAAATATTTTTTTAACTCAGATTCGTGGTCCCGAAATCACCGTTCCGATTAGGGTCAAAATCGGGCTGTTACACCCGAGCGTGTTGTTCTCTTCGGACTTCAGTCAAATCTGCATTGAGCCCACAAAAATTTCTTCTTAACCAATTCATATCTATCTGGGCTCTATAATCGTTCCCAGAACCCTCCACAAAAGTTGCTTGCATACGTCTCTCCAATCGGCTGTGACAACTGGCCCAGTCACTACCAGCCCACCCACCGGTAACTCGAGTTGTAACTGCATGTCCTCGAGAGTGATAGTACACTCGTCGCATGGAAGATGAAATGCATCTCGGGTTTCCACCTTTCCACCAACGCGCTTACAAGTATGGGGGTCCAATTTACACCCCTATCCATAAGGGCCATGTGCAAAAATCTCGCATCTCTAAAGTAGGGTTCGATTAAGGGTGATAGAGGAGTGGGTAGATTACGAATATACGTCTCAAAAATCCGATCTTCCGACTATATATAAAAAAAAACATACAAAATATTATATTTCAATATAACAAGAAAATATTTAAATTAAATTAGATTAAATATAACAAAAAAAATTCTTACCATTTGCAATTGATTTACCGAAATGTGCTTGCTATCTAAACAAATTAGAGATTTTGCTATTGCTAATTTTGAAAAACACGAAATAAATTGTAATAGAAAAATAATTTAAGAAGATCTTAATACAATTTTAATAGAAAAAGATAGTTGAGAGAGAAATAAAATTTGAGTGAGAAATTAAGAGGAAATTGACAGAAATTTAAGAGAGATTTGAGAATGTGAGAGAGAAATAGTTGAGATTGAATTGAAAAAATAAGAAATTTTTATGGGTTTATATATAAAAGAAAAAGAAGCCGTTAAGGGGGAGGAGTAGCCATTGAGTGGGGTAGCTGTTGGGAGGGGTGACCATTAGGGAAAAAAACTTCTAGTTGGAAGAGTTTTCAACTGATGTGGTAAAAAGCGATTCCAACTAGAAACGTTAGTTGAAAACGTTAAAACGGGAAGCATTTTTGTTATGTCGGCCCATTCCCGTAATTAAAAAAAACAGTTTAATCTAATATATTTTTTAAAAATAAATGAGTATTTTTAAGAAATTAAGTTGTATTTTTGGGGTGAGGGGAATTTTTACTAATAGCAAGTACAAAAATGAGTTTGCTGGCTTTGAGTTTTTTCAATTACCAAAATAACCTTTTCAATTCAATTTTTTTAGATAACGGATTACAGCAAACGCAGAGACTAAAGAAGAGCCAAAGCCAAAGCCAATCAACAAATATCTCTTCTAAGCTTTTCTCTCTCTTCGTCTCTGACTCTAAACCATGTTATTGAGAAGGAACATATCTTTAATTTCTTCAAATCTCCGTATTTTCTGATCTGGGTTTTAACACTTTCCTTCTCTAGATCATAGTTTTTTTGTTCTTTTCTAACTTTGGAACTTTCCTTTTGGTTATTCCAAGTATTCACCTTTCTCAACTTAAACGAGGAAGAAACAAGACTCAGCGCTTTGCTCTTTTTTTCTTCTTCTTTATGGTATGATTGTGTTGTTTTAACAGATTCGAAGTGATGGGTTTCTTCTTTAAGACAGAAATTAACTTTGGTTTATTTCAGGTTGGTTCCCCCTCTCTCTGGAACTTTGAATTTCTTTCGTGTTGTTTATTTCTTAAGTTATTTTCCTTCTCTTGATATTCATCTATCTTAAAGTCTAAATGCTTTTGGGTTTGATATTGATTGAATGAGCTATTAAAGATTGTGATTTGGTTTCATAGTTTAGTGTTTACTTCTTTTTTTGTTTTAATTATGTTTGCTTTCTGATTCTTTCTTACTTCATTACTAGTTTTTATGTTTCTTCTGTTTGATGGATATTTGCAGTTGTAGATTCATTTTATTCCCAATTGAATATGTTTGAAAGAAAAGGGTATATTTCAATTTTCAGTCCTGGGTATTATATGATTTTCAACTTTAAACAAAAAAAAAAAAAAAAAACCTTTTCTCATCTCTAATAGATTGCAAAACTTCACTCAATCCATAGAAGGTGGAAACTTAAACTTTTGTTGGCAATTAAACGAGGATTATGCATCTTCAGATGACCTATTTCGGGCTTTTAGATTGTTTTGATGTATTCTCAACATTGAATCAGCCCCCACATTAGTTTAATTATATTATAATTTGGCTAGCTTTGTAAGTATTTGAGAATTTATAATGTCCATTTATGTGTGCCAGAGAGAAGTTTAGGTGCCATAATTCTTAAGGTTTGCTGTCTTCCAAGTTTCTCAATTTAAAGAGAAAGTTTGTATCAATAAATTCATCCATGTCAGCTGGTTATATTCCTCAGTCCACTTCTTTGCTGTTCAGAGTGCCATAATATTGCCTTTTCTTTAATAGATTAAGCTGCGAAATCTATTTTGTTTCTTTAACCAAACTCTCTTATCTGTGGATTTATGGTTTGGCAGATTGCAACTTGATTTTTATGATAGATTTCCATTAGTTGGGTTTTAGAGTATGGGTAGAGGTAGAGGAAAGGGAAAGAAGTTGGCTGTTAGCAACCATAACGACGCTGGAAATGGTGAAGAAGAGAAAATTCCTTCACAAAAGAGAAGAGGAAGGCCACAAAAACCATTAAAAGATGACATGAATGACGAAGTTGAAAACTTAGAAGAGGGGGATGGTGAGAATGGAAAACCTGATATCAAAACCAATGAGAGAAAGAGTAGCATTGCTGCTACAAATGGAAATAAGAGAAAACGTAACTCACAGGTAAAAGGGAAGCCTGATTCAGTGAAAGAAGAGAATGGGTTTGGGTCTAGATCAAACACGGATGACTCGTCAAAGGCTAATGGTTTTCGGCAGAATGGGAGTAGGAGGAAAAGTAAGCCACGTAGAGCAGCTGAAGCAGTTGTGGAATGCAAGTAAGATTTTGGTGGTTCTTCTTTTTCACATTGCCAAATACATGATAATGTAGGAAGCGAGGCCTAGTTAAATCTCTAGGTAATTGTTTCCTTTCATTTTTGGTGATTTTTGTTTCTATTTTATTTGGTTTTGGAACTGATTCTGTTGGTTGTAATTTTTTATAATGCTATTATATTCCATAGCATCACGGGATTCATGTACTATATCATCTGGATTACAATGCCAAGCTCTTGTTTTCATAGATTTGGTGGCTGGTACAACACCATGTAGGTACATAGTATTTAGTTCTACTAATGAATGACTTTTATGCTTTCTTTCTCCAATGATGTTAGAATCTACTCTGTCGCTATTTATGTTTGTTTAGATAGATATTAGAAATAATTATGATATATTTATGTTAAACTTGTATCTTATCTTGTATTCTCCTAAATGCTTCAGTTGGAATCAGATTTTAGCGAATTCGGAGTGGTAGGTTGTGAAATAAGGGATAGTTTTAGAATATGTGAAAACAGTTGATGTTGTTCAATTAATTTGGGTTTCTGAAAGATAGGGAATGATGGACTGAGACTAGAAATGACCTCTTCTTTTAGTGGCTTATCATAAGTTATTGAAGCTACACTGTAAGTATGAGAGGTTTATATCGCTTGCATTCTACTAAATATATGACGATGGGTGTTGCATTTCATCAATGTCTAAATAAAAATTGGCTTACATGAGTTGGGTAGTAGGTATTGTTTCTGCAACTATGAACATAATTGCAATGTGAACATTGTTTGGAACCAATAGATGTTCAAATTAGGTTGCATTAAGACAAGAGTTATGTGTTGGAATTGAAGTAGCAGGCTTAGCCGCTCCCTTTCCCTCCTTCCCCTCCAATTTTCTACCAACATCCTTTCCCCTATCAGAAAAATAAAGCCTCCACCATTCTCGATGCAATTGGCAAAATGGGACGGGGTTCGTTGACACTGATTTTGACTCCCCTGGTGCTCGAGTCTTGGATCCTATGGAGTGTGCGACTTTTGCTGTGGGGATCAACTCGCATCCCAATGGAGCTTTCATTTGATTCCTTCATTGGTCGTGGTGCTGCTAGTCAACGTCAACCATCGCTAGTATTGATCTAGAGCAGGGGTTCCTTGATCTGGCAGTGACGGAGCTTGACTCCCCTTTTTTTTTTTTTTTTTTTTTTTTTTTTTTTTTTTAGGGTTTCTTCCTCTCCTTGTAAGGCCATGATTTTCTTCTTGTAATTCATTCTTTTCTGTTGAATGGAGTTTGGTTTATTTGATAAAAATAATAGAGTCGTCCATGACTGGGTTGGGTTTTGAGATATTTTATTCTTCTAGTTCTTTCGAGCTATAAAAATAATAAAATATTTTAATAAAAATACTAATAAAGTTTTAGTTTTAAGATTAGTCAAAAATAAACAAAAGCTAAACAAACAGTTGTGTTTTGGGAAAAGCATTTTTTCAAGTCAAAATGCTATTTTTAATCCTCATTTATAATGCAATCTATTTTATCTAATATTTATATTAGATACAAAATTATGTTCTTATTAAAATTTATTTCAAATATAGATTATATATTTAAATTTGTACTGATTATATTTAAAATATAATATATATCAAATATTAATAATGAATTATAATAAAAAAAATTTATACTTTATTTTTTTCAAAATCTTATTTTTGAAATAAATTATTTCCTCATTTTGTTAAAAATTTAAATATTCAAATTTTGTTTTTAACTTTTAGTTTCACATTTCACTATTCTCTTTTGTATTTCTGTCTTTTATATTTTGCATGCATAGCGAAATTGTGACCAGTAAATATTAATTCATTGATTGTCTAAGTTCAAACTGAAGACAAGTGACATTGTAAGAACGTTTATGATGTGATCCAGCTCGATTTAGTTGAGTCGTTTCACTTGTTGCCCGATCGTCGACGAGGAGATTGTTCGAGATGTTGAAGAAGGTTTAATTTTGGTTAGGGTAGCGGAAGTTTAACAAAGTGGTTTAAAATGTAAGATAAGTTTATAGGATTAAGTAGGCTCGGTTTAACAAAGAAATAAAGATGGATAATTTGGATAAGTGGTGGAAATGAAAATACGAACTTAACTTAAGAATGATTCAACACTATATAACAGTGTCACCCCGATTCTTATATTGTTAAGGTGGAAAAGGTGGTTTGGTAGAGGATAGGTGAACGCCGCACCGGTTAAGGTGATAAGTTCGGAAAAACAAGTTCGGAGACGCCACTAGCGAGCTAGATAAGTCACACGAGACTCGTACGAAAATATGAGATGAGGAAACCTCACAAAGAACACAAAGTTCATGTAAAATTTTGGAAAAAGTCTGTACAAAATGAAATAAACAAACTATTTATAGCTTACTAACTAGGCTAGCCGAATGGACAAAAACATTACTTACAAACTAAGTATTCGGCCATTAAAGGAGCTGAATGTTCTAGAAATAAATCCATAAAGCTTCCATGTCCATGTTCAGCACTTAGGGACGCCACAAGTCAGCTTAATGATGAAGTAATCCAGCTGAATGTATTTGGGAAGCATTGGAGCTGAATGGGCATGTCTAGGTTCGGCCATGTGCTTAAATCTTCCTTAATGGTGCTTTGCTTGGTTCAAATTAATGTTCTCCTAAATTAATGAGCTGCTTTGGGCACTCCATGGGTCATGATGTGTGAACAACTGATTTGAATGGTCATATGGGTGTGAACAACCAAAACCGAACAGCCCTTCGTGTGAAAAGAATATTCGGCTGGTGTGAAAGGCATTAGATTTTCCTTGGGCAGCCAATTGGTCTTCTTGGAGAGTTGAAAAGCTTGGCTGAATAGTCACTTGGAAAACACCAAAAATCAGCACACTAAATTAACTCTATCCATGCACCTATGCAGTCCAAGGGTAGTGTACCTACACCAAATAAATTAGAAAATTAAGTTCCCTTTTGGACACATTAAATTCGGCAGCAAAACAAATAAAACCTGCACATTAAATTCGGCAAGCACATTTAATCTTTGTAATAAATTAAGACATATTAAACACACAGTTAATTAAGAACATAATTAAACATTTAATTTAATTATTTTGTCCAGATTATGAAAAATTAAATAACTTTAGTTAACTAATTTAAATAAAGAAAATTAACTATCTTATTCCAGCATATTAAACGCAAGCTAAAAAGAACTAAAAACGAGCTCAAACGAGCTCAAGTGAGCTGAATTAAGCTCAAGTGAGCTGATTCGAGCTAGACGGAGCTCGGGGAGCTGAAGTTGGGCGAAAGTCAGCTTGCACTAAGGTGCAGGGATTGTTTAAGGTGCTAGCCCGAGCTCGATTCGTAGAAATATTGAGCAGCCCCGCGTAGTCCTTGCTCGAGTTGGACGAGCTCCCAGCCATGCTCACATCAGTTTACATTACGAGAAAGACAACTTACTTCAGTAGATAATCTAAATAAGTCCGTAATCTCGTAAAAGAATCGAAGTGAGCATTTGATTCAAATATTGTGAAGGATTATTATGTCGTCTACAATTCCAATTGGGGAGATGGCTAGTCTTGGCTATCGGAGCAATTGACTCCACGGATAAAGGCAGATGTATTCATTGGTAGAATGATACATTGGACTAGACTCAAATGAATTAATTCTCAATCCGTTTGTGAATTAATTCACTTGTGACGCTCATGGTGTGATTTACCTAAATCCTGAGTTAGTCACTGACCATGCGTATGCAACTCATGTGCTTTGATATAAGTGGAGGCTTATGCTCTAAAGATGATCGAGCTCATAGCCGGTATGTTGGGTACATGACTTGTGTATGACATGGCTTTACTGGCATGGCTTTACTAGCAACGGTGGAATTTATAGCTCCATTAAAGAGTTAATGATATCCTCTCATTGGCATTGTATGGATTGATAAATATGAAATGTGGCCACGGGTTACTTGTTCTCGAACGAGTAATTTATTATAGTCATTTGTTGATAGTGATCATATTAATCAGTAAGAAGACATAATGGTAACAATGAGATAAAATAGGATTGCATTGATTGTACAGGCTTAACTCAAAGGAATCAAGGATATCATATGAGGGTAACACACATGACGAGGTCATTGGACAAAGCAGTTGGATGAATTACTTTCGTAAAGAGTATACAATAAGGAGTTTTCAATCATGGTACTTCTTGTGGACTGATTCCATGATTAAGTAATTGCGAATTATCGGAACGATGCTTACGGATATAATTGCAATTACTAGAGCCTAATTGTATATGTCCAATTGGACCCTTCGCTAGCTCAACAAAAGCTCGATCGGACTGCATTTGAATTTGAAGAAAATTATACGACTTTGAAAATAATTTAGTTGAGTCGATTTATCCGATATAGAATGGTTGTCGTAAGAATTGTTCAACTAGAGAAATTGATAAAATAATTTTCTTGAAAAATTAATTTGGAAAATCTAAGTGATTTTTGGAAAAATTAATTTTGATTAAGTAAAATTAAATTAATCAAATTAATATCATAATTTTGGAAATTAATTTTCAAGTCAGGTAATTAGCCCAACAGGTAATTGAACTTGAAAATTGGACCTGAGATCATAAATTGGGCCCGGGAGCCCAAAATTGCGACCAAGACCCAAAAATTGGTCGAACAGGGCCTGGTATGTGAAATCTGGCTGACGGTCTAACAGGCGGCTAGACCGGACCGGTCAGGTCGTCATTGACCCAGACCGAACCAGCTCAGTGTGTCGTAAGGGTGTCACACTTGCATCACCGGACACTGCGGTGCCAACGGCTGTGATGACGACAGTTGGCCTTCAATGGTTGAACAATGAAAGAGTTACACTCCTATTAGGACTCTACCAGGGAATTTGATTTCAGATTAACTATTTCAAAAATAATATTATTTTAATAGTTTAATATTAAATTAAATTTAATACTTATATTAATAATATTTTATTAATTTAATATTAAAATGATTATCTTAATATTAAATTTAATTTATGTAGATAAACATTCTATTATTTTAATAATATTTAATAGTAAATTTAATCTAATATTTATCTTGATAAATATTATATTAATTTATTATTAAAGTGATTAAGTTTAATTATAATTGAACTCTCTAAACTCTCCCTATATAAAGAGAGCATTGAGTCATTATTTATACACACTTGAATTCAAAACAAAGTTGTAGAGAGAAAATTCTCTGAAGAGATTATTCCAGAAAATTTCTAGAGATATTTTTCTGATTTACAACTTGACCCAAAAGTTTAGAGAAATTGCAAAATTACCCCATCGGTAATTTTTGTGAAAAAAATTTCTGATTCAAAACGAGCCCACACTCGACAAACGTGAGCTTAAGGATAGTAGAGAATACTACTTGGTCGAAGCGCTCATCCTAAACGAATTGAAAATGTACAATTTTGATTAAGTGTTTATTACTTTAGATATCACAACCAAGATCTTGTTTTGGAAAAATTTTTAAATCTCTGTTTTTCCCTAAATTTATTTTCCGTTATGTTTTCCAAACTCGTTTTTCCAACAATAAGCTATAGCAGATTATGATGCACTATTGTTATCACTCAATTATAAAGTAGGTTATATATTATTTTTATAATGTTATATATTATGATTTTTATTAATTCATATTTTATGAATAATTATATTAAGAATGTTATTAAATTATATATTATTTTATTAAATTGTATTTAATTAAATTATATTTAATAATAATCTTATTAAAATTTAATAATAATAACAATAATCATCTACTTAAAAAAATTCTACTAAGGGTACTTTGGTCATTTAAGCCTTTTTCCTTATACTATTACATCTATTCTATTCAACCAAACACAAGTATACTATTACAGTTCTATTCCATTCCATTGAACCAAACAATTGAATTACTGATTACATCTCTATTCCGTTATAACCCTATTTCATTCACCCCAACCAAACGTCATGCTAAAGTTTTGATATGTCTTTTTAAACCTTAACCGTTTTTCTTAAAACTTCACATTAATAATATTGCAATTGGATTACTAAGTAAAGTCGGTTTGATTATTGAATGTTTTTCTTAAAAACAAAAGAGTGATTTTCATACAATTAAACTCAAGCATAAGAATGGCTTTACTGGATCACTTCGGTGACCAATGTAACGCCTTTGACTTAGCCGCAACTCCTAGGCCGAGTCAGGGGTGTTACACTACATATGAAGGGATTCACCTAGTTTCAAACCATAAAATTTAATGAAGGTTCTTACTACTTAAAGGGGGTTAGTGAATGATATACTAAAAGAGAGGAGTGATAAAACCTTTTGGTTAAACTATCCATTAATCCCTCAACTGTTAGTGTAACCTCCCTAACCCGGCCTAGACGTTATGGCTAGATTGAGAAGGCTACATTAGCCACCGAAATGACTAAGCTAACTTACATTACTTTTGAAGACTTTAAATAAACTCATTTTAGAGAAAAATCGTATTTCCGCTTTGAGTTAGTTTAAAGGAGTTCATTTATTAGATAATCTATACTTAAGACTCATTTTATTATTGATAGCATTGTTTAAGAAAAAAAATTGTTTGCTTGTCACTCTTCTTTGTAAAAACTCGATGTTAAACTAATGCAGCCGAAAAAACCATTTTTCAATTCATTTTAGAAACTTAGTTGCCTTATCGATATGTTTTTCAAAAACGGTTCATTTGCAATGCAGCGAAAATTAGGGAACAATGTCAAGTTTTGCTTAAGTCAAATATCATGCATTTCCCGGTTATTATGCTTGAGTAATTCATGCATGCAAAAGTCCCCAAATGAAAAGTTACCAAGCCGTAGACCATAAGTCTTTAAAAATTACAAATCAAAACCAATAGAGACTGGTTAATACTTATTAAAAAATAATCTGAGGTCCAAGGTGATTTTTTGAATGCCAGATCTGGTCCTAGTTTCGAGATTTACCTAAAAAGTTAAATACTATTGGGGTGTGAGCTTATGAAAAGCTCAGTGTGAGTCGAACAATTATTTAAACAAACATAAATATCGAATACAGTGAAACAAACTAGCTTTAACAGAAGAAAACAGAACCATCATAGGAATTTCATATCATTACATAACCATTATCAAATTGATGTCAAATGGTGTATGAGCATGAGTCATCATTCATTCAATTAACAATCATTAATTTCGATACCATTCAATACAACACAGTACAATACGTAGCATAAATCAATAACATTCAAATATGTTGTGAGCATGATATAATGCAAAAAGGTTCCTACCCACACCACGAGTTCCCTAAAACCCGTCATTCAAACTCCAAAGCATTATGAGCTTAAGCCCGTTGTGGTTAAAATCACTGGTAACAGTATGCAGAAAATTCTGCCAGTAAAAATGCAGACAAGATGCTAGTAAAAATGTGATAAATCATCATTCCCCTCGGTACTCCAGGTGCAGTGCACTAACTACGAATAATGCGAGCTTAATATGCCACCGGTACTCCACGGAACTCCTTCGTCAACCACAAAATCTCAGCCCAATGTATGTGCAATATGTCACACAATCTCATACATAATCATATCTCAATACTTTTTACATTCATTTGACATGCTCAGCATGTCCTCAATAATCACATACTTCAGTAAATGGAAATAATGTTCCAATCTTTCAAATTACCATTGTGTTGGTATCTATCAATATCGTTCAATTTTACATACTTTACGGATTTTCATTGTGCATAAATAACACCCTTTTCAGTACAAAATATAAAAAATATATCATGCGTTTAAATCATACATAAGCTTAATATCTCAGCACATTATATCATTCAGTCAAACACTCTCATATCTTATAACTCAAATATGCAATTACAAACTCAATCAAACATTCATACTATCATACTAGCAATTTTGCCAACATAATAATCTTTTAAGGCTCGAAACATACATGGTTCGGTCACTCACGAAATCAATAATTTGGCTATTAAGCCAATCCAATCAGCAAGGTAATTTATCAAATATAACATGATATTTAAAATTTTCAAACAATTTTATGAGTTTAGGACCCACACCTTATTTTTCGCTTCCTCGCAGCACACTGGTGAATCTTCCAATTTTCCTTAATAATTCCTTAAACCAAAATTCAGTATAAATTCAATCAATTTACCATTAAACTAGCCCCAAACACCCGCTTATGATTTCAAACCAATCGTTGAAATTATAACTATTTTATGAATCCAAACTAGTTAGATTCATTACACTGTATCGATGAGAATCGTACGTACAATCGTTCTTCACTTTTACGGATGATTTGGGGCGTTTGGGTCAGCAACTAATTCAATAATATATTTGAAAATCAGTAGCTAATTAATGATTTAATTCTTTCACTTAATAAATTCATAACTTTCCCAACAACTATGTCAAAATAACAAATTAGTTATCCTTAATTGCACTTATGCTTCACGATTTGTGGGATCTGATTGGGTCATTGATCAAGAATGTCTCTCCCTAATTAACATATGATTAAAGGCTGATTAGGAGGGTTCAAGAACACAATTTAATGCTGGAAAAATATGGGCAAGACCCAAGAAAAAAACAGCCCCCTTTCTTGCACATAGGCACACACACACCACCACCCATGGTGGCCAAAATTGGGACTAAATTTTAAAACGGTTTGAGATCTCATTAAAATATTGAAAAATAACTTTGAAATAATTTAAAATCCACAAAATTATAGATCTGGAAATTTTGGTTTTTAATTGACAAGATTAATCAAGAAACTTAAGAGAAAAGAGATCTTACCCAAGCTAGTTGAGAGAAACGACAATGGCACTTTCTTGGCAATGTTCGGGATCGATATCGAGGTTCAAGATTTCAGATTTGGGGCTGATTTAGATGAGGATAAATGGCAGCAATAGTTTAAAGGATATGGTGCACAATCTTGATGCAAAAAGAAGAAGAAAGATATGGTAAAATGGGAGGTGTAGGCGATGACAACAATGGGAGAAAGAAAGAAAATTGAAGAGAAAAGAGGAGAGGAAGAGGGTGAACGGCTAAGGTAGGGAAAAATCGAATTAAAGGCTGAAAAATACAATAAAAAATTGTATTTATACTTAGTGTTCAAGGGTATGGATGGCACACACATAAAAAAACAAGGAATTTTGCAAAATTTAATTATTTAGCAAGGCAAAGGGTTAGAACTTGGGACCTCATTTAATTTCCATGCTTGCTCATATTTCTTTTAACCATTAGACTTTTTCCTCATTCTTGAAATAAATTTGCAATATTTATTTTAAAAACAAGGCTTGTCACATACTAGGGTTTAAGGCAAAATTTACAAAATAATAAAAATGATGCGAGAGAAGGGATTTGAATTTGGGTTTCAAGAAACGTTTCACTAACACTTAACCAACAAACCGATACCTCATTTATTTCCTAAAAATGCATAGATAATCTTAAAAATTAAGGCATGACCATCTCTCTCGATTTACAAACCCGATTCTACTAACCCTCGATTTTTGGGATGTTACAGTTAGCATGTTTTTATTTTGATCACCAAACTACAAAAACTTTTAATTTTGTCACTAACATTTTCGATTTATTCTATTTTGGTCACCCTCCACTTTTTTTTTTAAGTAATCAGATTGAATTTATTATTTGAAAACAAACCAAAAAAACAAAACAAACAGATCCAAAAGACAAACCCAAACAAAACAACATGGCTTAAAACAAAGCCCAAAACATCAAGTCTCTTTTATTAAAACAAAACCAAACAAAAGCCTAACTATCAAAAGAAATAAAACGTCTATTCTAGAATACTCTAGTCAAGATCTGTGAACTGGCAACCACCCTCATTTCTTCAATCTTTTTTTTTCGATTCCAGTTCCCTGAGGAGAACATCGATGCTTCCAAAGATACTCATATTCAGCATCTTCTCCGTTGGTTTGAAAGCCTACATCCCCTCAATCCGGTTCTAGTTCTCTCTGTCTGCCTAATCCCAAGGATTCCACCGTATAGGGAGGCACCACACCCTCCAAGTAAATTTCTTCACCCCTTTTTAAGCTCCCGATTGCAATTAAGTGAGCCATCTGATTTGCCGATAGTTGGGTATATCTGAATCGTATGCTTTGGAAACTCGTTGCTAACTGTTTGATGTCATTAATGTATGCTCCAACTGCCGATTTATGAAGATTATTAGACTGACATTTTTTATTATTTCCATCTTATCTCTTTCTATTTCGATTCTGTCATCTCCCTTCTAAACCCCCAACCTTACTACCCGAGTGCATGCACGTGCCTCGGCAGAAAAAGGAGATGTAATCTCCTTCTCCAGAGTCGCACACGAGACCAGAACCTCTCCTATACTATTTCTTGCTAGCACACCGGAGGCCGAGTAGGACTGGTGACAGTTGTAGCCCGCGTCGAAATTGAAGCGAACGTACCCATTCGCTAGAGGTTTCCATTTTTGGGAAATGTGTCCATATTGTAGTAAACATGTAACTATTTTCTATTTATTTGAGCGGTAAATAGATAAATAAATAAATAAAGTTAATTTCATATTTCACTATTATGTCTTTTGTATTTTCTGTCTTTTATATTTTGCATGCATAGCGAAATTGTGACAATCAAATATTAGCTCATTGATTGTCTAAAGTTTAAACTTAAGATAAGTGACATTGTAAAGAACATTTACATTGCGAGAAAGAAAACTTACTTCAGTAGATAATCTAAATGAGTCTGTAATCCTGTAAAAGAGTCGAAGTGAGCATTTGATTCAAATATTGAGAAGGATTATTATGTCATCTATAATTGCAATTGGGGAGATGGCTAGTCTTGGCTATCGGAGTAATTGACTCCACGAGTAGAGACATAGATGTATTCATTGGTAGAATGATACATTGGATTGGACCCAAGATGAATTAATTCTTAAACTGTTTGTGAATTGATTCACTTGTGACGTTCATGGTGTGATTTACCTAAATCCTGAGTTACCATGCGCATGCAACTCTTGTGTTTTGATATAAGTAGAGGCTTATGCTCTAAAGATGATCGAGCCTATAGTTCGTATATTGGGTACATGACTTGTGTATGGCATGGCTTTCCTAGAAATAGTAGAATTCATAGCTTAATTAAAGAGTTAATGATATCCTCTCCTTAGCATTATGTGGATTGATAAATATTGAACGTGGCCACGGGTTGCTTGTTCTTGAATGAGCAAGTTATCACAGTCATTTGTTAACAGTGATCATATTAATTATTAAGAAGACACAATAGTGACAATGAGATAAAATATGATTGTATAGAGTGAACGAATTTAACTCAAAGGAATTAAGGATATCATATGAGGATAACACACATATGACAAGGTTATTGGACAAAGTAGTTGGATAAATTGCTTTCGTAAAGAGTATACAATAAGAAGTTTTCAATCATGGTTGTAACGTCCTAAAAATCTCGAAACCCTAATTTATGTGCCTATGTTTGTATAGCACTTTGAATAATATTATTAAGATAGTATCGGGATTATTTGAAGCCTTAGAGTTAGGGGTGACCATGGGGAAAAATTTATTTTTCTTACTTAGTGGACCTTAGCCTCAGGCAGGAGGCCTCATAAGCAGATTAAGAGAAGAAAAGGGACACAGATGGGCTTGTAGTCCAGTGGAAAGTGGCGTCATATAGGGGCTGTGAGGTGGCGTGTCTGGCAGTTAAGGAGGTCCAAGGTTCGAGGCCTATGAGGGGGAATTAAGGAGTTTTACTTTTGTGCCTGGACAGAAGGAGTTGGCATTGGAGGGGACTCTAAAAGGGAGTGTTCAGGAGAGAAATTTAAGGTGAAGATAAGGGAGAAAAGATAGGGATTGGGAGGTGGATATAGTGGTGCCGAATTGGACTCTGAGGGAAGGGAAGTTTCGGTTAGGGGCTATATATATGAGTGCCGAATTAAGTTCCTAGGTTAATGTCGAACTTTTGCTTTCCTTCTGGCCGAATTTCTTCACTTGTGAGAGGTTCAGACTTTTTTTTCACTAAGTGTGCCAAAGCCGAATCCTTCATACTCTCCATTATCAAATTCCTATTTTGGTTCACCTCTTGGTTCTAGCGGAATCACCTCTTTTCTTATTCTCCCTAGTGTTGCCAAATTGCCTCTGTCACCTTATGAGTCTCAAAAGCCGGACTTAGGCCGCAAGATCAAAGGAAGATTTCGATAAGAGCTTAGTTGAATTTTTAAAGTGTTTTATTAAAGGCCGAAGGGTTATCTAACCCCTCTTTGTCATTACCATGTATTAACAAGGGTGAGGCTCAGCAATCGCAAGCGCGGTAGGTAAGGATTGCTATCAAGGCAGTAAGTATTCTCGACTCAGTTAGAGTTTTAGTAAATGGCCGAATCTATTGTGGCTCATAGGGGTGACTTATGATCAATATGGGTCACTTGGTTTTGACGATATAGGTGTTTGGGTGCAGATCTAGAGGATAATCGCCAATGGTAGCAAAGGAAGGGCTACTAGAACGTGAGGCATACGATAAGGGTACGGTGAGGTTTCGGTTTTTGGTCAGTATGTGTTAACGCTTTGGTTAATCGCTAGTAATGTCAATTGTAGGTTCGTGACTAAGGGGTTTGCAGCACGCAAGGTTACCAGGTGTGTACAAACACTACACACACGATATCGGCAATGCCGAAAAGCTAAAAAGTCGAAAGTGGCCTAATGGGCCCGATGGCCCTGAGGCTAAGTTTGATGAAATTGGTTGGTTTGGTCATACGTATTAAGTTGGTCACGCATGTTACATGATTTGGAATTTTTTTGGGCCTAGTAGGTCATATGAATGATATTTGGGCCTAATGGGCCGTAAGGATGTAATATGGGCTTTATGGGGGACGTAGACAAGTATGCTAGGGTTTAATGGACTTTAGGCCTAGTTCTGAACAACTCTTAAATCACATAAGACTTAATCTAATAATCAAACATGTCTGTGGACAAGTCAATTAGTTAGGGTGTGGTAACCGACATATGCATGTCTAGGATTGGATCTAGTGAGAGCTTGGTACTTAAGCGGTCCTAGTGACCCACCTTCTCTTTTCTGAGATCCTACCTGGTGCATAGTATTTATTCACTTTAACCGTGAGGACTTGTTTATGGGCCAAAGTTCATAACTAAAACTCGAGAGGGACCAAATACCCTTATATTTATAAAATTACCAAAATACCCATGTTTTGCAAAAGTACCAAAATACCCCTGTTTGCAAAAGTACCAAAATACCCCTAATTTGCAAAAGTACCAAAACCCCTATTTTGCAAATTACCAAGATACCCATATTTTGCCAAATTACCAAAATACCCCTGTAGGGTAAAATTACGAAAATACCCCTGGGTAGTGGAATGACGAAAATACCCTTATGTGACGAATATGAGTTTATGGATGTTACTCGTGTGTTTGATGCATTCATATGATATTCTGCTTAGGATGCATATGGGTGGGAATTATGGTACGGAGGAAGATTTGAGGATCGCATAGTCGTGTGGCATGGATCCACCGGAGGCTTTAAGCTCAATATATGATTAGCAGCTTTGCTGCAACGTTTGGTAGTACCTCAACCGGTCTACCCTTGGTGTGTAGCGGAGGGGTGGGTCGAGCTAGAATTCCCCACAGGTGTATAAGGTTGGAAGGGAAATGGTGTGTAGCAGATGGATTTTTGGGGTGGGTTTTGCATTATCTTGTTTGTTTATGATGCGATATGATGTGATATGAGGTCATGGTGGGCTACGGCCCAAGACCACCGATTTTGATAGGGCTTAGGCCCAATGTGAATATTTGTACGTGATTTGATTGCCAAGGGTTGTACACACTGAGTTTCGAAACTCACACCCTTAATTTTAATGTTTCAGGTAATCCTAAATAGACGGCTCGACGTGGGAGAGGACTCGGAGTTGGCCACACTACAAGTTGTTTAAATGTTTTAATTTGATCAAATGAAATTGCTTTAAATATTTTGTTTTTTTGGATTGTAATAAGGCCATGTAACTCCTAATTGACTTTAGACTTTGGGTTTATTATTATTAATTCAACTATTTGCTTAATAAATTTCATCAAATTTCCAAAGATGACATGGTTTTCAAAATAACTTAATACATAAACGTTTTCCTAAAATGTGGGCTTTTCCTCTTAACTTAACAAGATATATTGGATTTTGGGCTTTTGGGCCTTAAAATGTTAAATTGTAAAATCATTTTGGAGTGTGCCTTTAATGTGACATTCCGGACTCGGGCCTAACTTCTAGGCTGGGTTTAGGGTGTTACATTCAGTGGTATCAGAGCCCAGTTGCAAAGCTCGAGCTGTGAAATGGGCATTAGATTTTGGTTTTTAAAACAAGGAGATTAAAAACATTTTTGGCAGGATTCTTGAAGTGTGGTTTACCGAGCCCTCGACGTCGAGCCAAGTAAGTTCTCTGTACTACAATTACTTAAATTACTGAACTGTGTAGATAATGGGCTACTTAAAATAGGCTTTTAGAGACTAAAGCCCATAGGGAACTTAAGCCTGTAGTGGATTCTCGACCACGGAATAACTTTAAGAAAAAAAAGTGTTATTACTTACATAAGACATGTGTTCTAAACAAGTGGAACTAAGTACTAATTACATAAAATTCTTAATTCAGAACTACGCTAATAACGGAATACCATGTTATGCTGAGTGTGGGAAAAGGCATCCGGGCGAATGCTGGAAGAGGATGGGAGCATGTTTGGGCTGTGGATCGATGGAGCATAGGGTTAGGCAGTGCCCGAGAAGGCTAGATCAAGAACAAGCCGATGGTAGAGGTAATTTTCAACCTTAGAGAGGTGGACCACAACCACCAAGGGGCCGGGGTCAAGCCAGAGGTGGTAATGGCGCAGGACGAGGACATGGAGCACCGGGCAGAGGTGCAGGTCAGGCAGAGGCAAGACAGCCGGCGTTGGTCTATGCTGCTCATCGCAGAGAGGAAGGTGATGCACCAGATGTGATAATAGGTACGTTCCTTATTTGTGAGCTACCTTATATTGTGCTTATTAATGTGTGGTCGACACACTCGTACATTACTTGTAATAGGACTGAAACTGTAGGGGTGGAGTTTGAAACAATTGAGAATGAAATGACTGTGTTAAGTCCTTTAGGGCAGTCGGTGAAAGTTAGTAAACTGTTTAGGAATGTGCCATTGATGGTTCAAGGAGTTATTTTCCCAGCGGATTTGATGGAGTTACCGTTTGGTGAGTTCAACCTCATCTTAGGCATGGATTGGTTAACAAGGCACCAAGCAACTCTAGATTATGCTATGAAGCGAATGGTATTAAGAAGTGTGGAAGGTGATGAAGTGGCAGTGATCGGGGAATGACGTGATTATTTGTCAAATGTGATTTCAACTTTAAGGGCAGAGAAGTTGATAAGGAAGGGTTGTGCAGCTTACTTAGCTTATATCAGTGATTCGAAATCGAAGAGTTTTACTGTCAAGGATTTGGAAACAGTAAAAGAATTCCCTGACATTTTCCCAGAGGAATTACCGGGATTAACCCCCATTAGAGAGGTGGAATTTGGAATAGAGTTGTTACCGGGTACGGCGCTAGTGTCTATCGCACCTTATAGGATGGCACCGAAGGAACTAGTGGAGTTGAAGGCCCAGATTCAGGAGTTGTTGGACCGTGGGTTTATTAGACCAAGTGTGTCTCCATGGGAAGTACCGGTATTATTCGTAAAGAAGAAGGATGGGTCCATGAGGATGTGCGTTGATTACAGGCAGTTGAACAAGTTAACCATTAAGAATAAATACCCTCTGCCTAGGATAGATGACCTTTTCGATCAACTTAGGGGAGCCTCGATTTTCTTGAAGATTGATTTGTGTTCGGGGTACCATCAACTGAGGGTTAGGGAAGCCGATGTGTATAAGACAACCTTCAGAACTCGTTATGGACATTACGAGTTTTTGGGGATGCCGTTTAGGTTAACAAACGCACCTGCTGCTTTTATGGATCTCATGAACCGGGTTTTTCAACTGTATCTAGACCGGTTTGTAGTAGTCTTCATAGATGACATCCTGGTATACTCGAGAACGGAGGTGGATCACGATGCACACTTACGAATTGTGTTGCAAGTTCTAAGGGAGAAGCAACTATATGCTAAGTTTAGCAAGTGCGAATTCTGGCTAAGGGAAGTCAGTTTCTTAGGACATGTGGTCTCCGCTGAGGGAATTAGAGTTGACCCTCGGAAGGTAGAAGCGGTGTTGGATTGGAAACGACCTAAGATGGTGTCAGAGATTCAGAGTTTTCTAGGCCTGGCAGGGTACTATAGGCGATTTGTCGAAGGGTTTTCCCTAATCGCGGCACCTTTGACCAAGCTGCTACGGAAGGGGGTGACATTTGTATGGACGGATAAACAACATGAAAGTTTCGAGAAGCTTAAGAAGGTTTTAACGGAGGCTCCTGTTCTAATTCAGCCGGAGCACGGGAAGGATTTTACGGTTTATAGCGATGCATCGCACGTGGGCTTGGGCTGTGTTTTGATGCAAGAAGGAAAGGTGGTTGCTTATGCATCGCGCCAGCTTAAGACTCATGAAAGAAACTACCCAACCCACGATTTGGAATTGGCAGCAGTGGTGTTCGCACTTAAGATTTGGAGGCACTATTTGTATGGAGAGAAGTGCACCATCTATACGGATCACAAGAGTCTGAAGTACCTCTTGACTCAGAAGGAGTTAAACTTGAGGTAGCGCAGATGGATTGAGCTGTTAAAGGACTACGATTGCACAATCGAATATCACCCTGGCAAAGCAAATGTGGTGGCTGATGTGCTAAGCCGTAGGACTATGTTGGATTTGAGGGCAATGTTTGTTCGGTTGAGTCTGTATGACGACAGGAGTTTGTTAGCCGAATTGCAAGTGAAGCCACTGTGGGTTGAGCAAATTAAAGCTAAACAGTCATTGGATGAAACTTTGAGTTCTCAATTCAAGCAAGTTGAGAATGGGGAAACGGTGGATTTTGGGATGGATGGTGATGGGTTATTGTGTTTTCGTGGTAGAATTTGTGTGCCAAGGGACGAAGAGCTAAGGAAGTCTATACTACGGGAAGCGCATAGTAGTTCCTATGCTATGCACCCCGGAGGTAACAAGATGTACTGAGATTTACGAGAGCTGTATTAGTGGCCGGGATTGAAACGCGAGGTTACGGAGTTTGTGGGCAAATGTTTGGTATGTCAGCAAGTGAAGGCGAAACATCAGTTGCCATCGGGATTACTTCAACCGATTAAGATCCCACAATAGAAGTGGGAGCGGGTTACTATGGATTTCGTTAGTGGGCTACCCTTGACGTCTGCTAAGAAGGACTCTGTGTGGGTGATTGTGGATCGGTTAACGAAGTCTGCCCATTTTATACCGATCCGCACAGACTACTCACTACAGAAATTGGCAAGATTGTACGTGGCGGAGATTGTGAGGTTGCATTGAGTTCCGGTCTTGATCATATCTGATAGAGATCCTCAGTTTACGTCTCGCTTTTGGAAGAAGCTGCATGAAGCGCTAGGTACGAGGTTGGATTTCAGTACGACATTTCACCCTCAGACTGATGGTCAGTCGGAAAGGGTAATTCAAGTATTGGAGGATATGCTGAGAGGGTGTGTGGTTGAGTTTCGAGGATGTTGGGAGGACTACTTACCGTTAGCTGAATTTGCGTATAACAATAGTTATCAGGCAAGTATTGGAATGGCACCATATGAAGCACTGTATGGACGAAGATGTCGTACTCCGACTTGTTGGACTGAGTTGGGCGAGCGACGAGTTTTGGGTCCGGAATTGGTAGAAGACACCGTAGATAAGGTGAAATTGATTCGGGATCGGTTGAAGGAGGCGGCGGATAGGAAGAAGTCATATGCTGACCTTAAACAAAGAGAGATCGAATATGCTGTGGGGGACATGGTCTTTCTCAAGGTTTCCCCTTGGAAGAAGGTGTTAAGGTTTGGTCGGAAGGGCAAGTTAAGCCCAAGGTTCATTGGGCCTTATCGATTATTGAAGCGAATTGGGCCGGTTGCCTATCAGCTGGAATTGCCTTCGAAATTGAGCCAAATACACGATGTGTTCCATGTGCAAATGCTAAGGCGTTATCGCTTAGACCCTTCTCACATCGTGACCGTCGAGGAGATCAAGGTTAGACCAGATTTAAGTTTTGAAGAGGAGCCAGTTCAGATAATTGATCAAGATGTCAAGGTATTAAGAAGGAAGTCCGTTCCTTTAGTCAAGGTTCTTTGGCGTAATCATAATGCCGAAGAGGCTACTTGGGAACCCGAGGAGGCAATGCGTCGACAATACCCTCACTTGTTTCAAAAAGGTAAATTTTGAGGCCGAAATTTTTTTTAGAGGGGTAGAATTATAATGCTCTAAAAATCCTGAAACCCTAATTTTTTTGCCTATGTTTGTATAGCACTTTGAATAATATTATTAAGATAGTATCGGGATTATTTGAAGCCTTAGAGTTAGGGGTGACCATGGGGAAAATTTTATTTTTCTTACTTAGTGGACCCTAGCCTCAGGCAGGAGGCCTCATAAGCAGATTAAGAGAAGAAAAGGGACACGAGATGGGCTTGTAGTCCAAAGGGAAAGTGGCGCTCATATAGGGGCCGTGTGGTGGCATGTCCGGCGCTTAAGGAGGTCTAAGGTTCGAGGCCTAGGAGGGGGAATTAAGGAGTTTTATTTTTGTGCCTGGACAGAAGGAGTTGGCGTTGGAAGGGACTCTAAAAGGGAGTGTTCAGGAGAGAAATTTAAGGTGAAGATAAGGGAGAAAAGATAGGGATTGGGAGTTGGATATAGTGGTGCCGAATTGGACTCTGAGGGAAGGGAAGTTTCGGCTAGGGGCTATATATATGAGTGCCGAATTAAGTTCCTAGGTTAATGCCGAACTTTTGCTTTCCTTCTGGCCGAATTTCTTCACTTGTGAGAGGTTCAGACATTTTTTTTCTCTAAGTGTGCCAAAGTCGAATCCTTCATACTCTCCCTTCTCAAATTCCTTTTTTTGTTCACCTCTTGGTTCTAGCCGAATCACCTCTTTTCTTATTCTCCCTAGTGTTGCCAAATTGCCTCTATCACCTTACGAGTCTCAAAAGCCGGACTTAGGCCGCAAGATCAAAGGAAGATTTCGGTAAGAGCTTAGTTGAATTTTTAAAGTGTTTTATCAAAGGTCGAAGGGCTATCTAACCCCTCTTTGCCGTTACCATGTATTAACAAGGGTGAGGCTCAGCAATCGCAAGCGCGGTAGGTAAGGATTGCTATCAAAGCAGTAAGTATTCTCGACTTAGTTAGAGTTTTAGTAAATGGCCGAATCTATTGTGGCTCATAGGGGTGACTTATGATCAATATGGGTCACTTGGTTTTGACGATATAGGTGTTTGGGTGCAGATCTAGAGGATAATCGCCAATAGTAGCAAAGGAAGGGCTACTAGAACGTGAGGCACACGGTAAGGGTACGGTAAGGTTTCGGTTTTTGGTCAGTATGTGTTAACGCTTTGGTTAATCGCTAGTAATTTCAATTGTAGGTTCGTGACTAAGGGGTTTGCAGCACACAAGGTTACCAGGTGTCTACAAACACTACACACACGATATCGGTAATGCCGAAAAGCCAAAAAGCCGAAAGTGGCTAAATGGGCCCGGTAGGCTCTGAGGCTAAGTTTGATGAAATTGGTTGGTTTGGTCATATGTATTAAGTTAGTCACGCATGTTACATGATTTGGAATTGTTTTGGGCCTAGTAGGTCATATGAATGAGATTTGGGCCTAATGGGCCGTAAGGATGTAATATGGGCTTTATGGGGGACGTAGACAAGTATGCTAGGGTTTAATGGACTTTAGGCCTAGTTCTGAACAACTCTTAAATCACATAAGACTTAATATAATAATAAAACATGTCTATGGACAAGTCGATTAGTTAGAGTGTGGTAACCGACATATGCATGTCTAGGATTGGATCTCGTGAGAGCTTGGTACTTAAGCAGTCCTAGTGACCCACCTCCTCTTTTCTGAGACCCTACCTGGTGCATAGTGTTTGTTCACTTTAACCGCGAGGACTTGTTTATGGGCCAAAGTTCATAACTAAAACCCGAGAGGGACCAAATACCATTATATTTGTAAAATTACCAAAATACCCCTGTTTTGCAAAAGTACCAAAATACCCCTATTTGTAAAAGTACCAAAATACCCCTGATTTGCAAAAGTACCAAAACCCCTATTTTGCAAATTACCAAGATACCCCTATTTTGCCAAATTACCAAAATACCCCTGTAGGGTAGAATTACTGAAAAATACCCACAGGTAGTGGAATGACGAAAATACCCTATGTGACGAATATGAGTTTATGGATGTTACTCGTGTGTTTGATGTATTCATATGATATTCTGCTTAGGATGCATATGGGTGGGAATTATGGTACGGAGGAAGATTTGAGGATCGCATAGTCGTATGGCATGGATCCACCGGAGGCTTTAAGCCCAATATATGATTAGCAGCTTTGCTGCAACGTTCGGTAGTACCGCAACCGGGCTACCCTTGGTGTGTAGCGGAGGGGTGGGTCGAGCTAGAATTCCCCACAGGTGTATAAGGTTGGAAGGGAAATGGTGTGTAGCGGATGGATTTTTGGGGTGGGTTTTGCATTATCTTGTTTGTTTATGATGCGATATGATGTGATATGAGGTCATGGTGGGCTACGGCCCAAGACCACCGATTTTAATAGGGCTTAGGCCCAATGTGAATATTTGTACGTGATTTGATTGCCAAGGGTTGTACACACTGAGTTTCGAAACTCACACCCTTAATTTTAATGTTTCAGGTAATCCTGAATAGACGGCTCGACGTGGGAGAGGACTCGGAGTTGGCCACACTACAAGTTGTTTAAATGTTTTAATTTGATCAAATGAAATTGCTTTAAATATTTTGTTTTTTTGGATTGTAATAAGGCCATGTAACTCCTAATTGACTTTAGACTTTGGGTTTATTATTATTGATTCAACTATTTGCTTAATAAATTTCATCAAATTTCCAAAGATGACATGGTTTTCAAAATAACTTAATACATGAACGTTTTCCTAAAATGTGGGCTTTTCCTCTTAACTTAACAAGATATATTGGATTTTGGGCTTTTGGGCCTTAAAATGTTAAATTGTAAAATCGTTTTGGAGTGTACCTTTAATGTGACATTTCGGACTCGGGCCTAAGTTCTAGGCTGGGTTTGTGGTGTTACAATGGTACTTCTTGTGGGCTGACTCCATGATTAAGTAATTGCGAATTATCGAAACGGTGCTTCTGGACATAATTGCAATCACTAGAATGTAATTGTATATGTCTGATTGGTCCCTCCGCTAGCTCAACAAAAGCTCGACCGGATTGCATTTGAATTAGAAGTAAATTCTACGACTTTGGGAATAATTTAATTGAGTCGATTTATTTGATGTGGAATTGAATTAGGTGAACGTAAGAATTGTTCAACTAGAGAATTTAATTAACGATTTTTCTTGAAAAAATAATTTAGAAAATCTAAGTGATTTGTGGAAAAATTAATTTTGAGCAAGTAAAATTAAATTAATCAAATCAATTAAAATTAATATGATATTTTTGGAAGTTAATTTTCACATCAAACAATTGGCCCAATAGGTAATTGAACTTGAAAATTGGATCTGGTATCGTAAACTGAGCCCAGGAGACCAAAATCGAGACCAAGACCTAGAAATTGGTCAAACCGAGCCCGATATGTGAAACCAGGTTGACGGTCCAATAGGTGGCTAGACCGGACTAGTCGGGTCGTCATTGACCCGAATCGAACTGAAAGCAGCTGAACCGGCTCGGGGTGTCATAAGGGTGTCAAACTTGCATCACCAGAGACGATGGTGCCGGTGGCTGCGATGGCGGCGTCCCGATGGTCAGCGGCAGTTGGTCATCGGTGGTTAAGCAGTGAATGAGTTACACTCCTATTGGGACTCTACCAAGGAATTTAATTTCAGATGAACTATTTCAGAAATAATATTATTTTAATAGTTTAATATTAAATTAAATTTATTACTTATCTTAATAATATTTTATTAATTTAATATTAAATTGATTATCTTAATATTAAATTTAATTTAATGTTTATCTTGTAGATAAACATTCTATTATTTTAATAATATTTAATATTAAATTTATTTTAATATTTATCTTGATAAATATTATATTAATTTAATATTAAAGTGATTAAGTTTAATCATAGTTGAACTCTCTAAACTCTCTCTATATAAAGAGAGCTTTGAGTCATTATTTATACACACTTGAATTCAAGAGAAAGTTGCAAAGAAAAAATTCTTTGAACTGATTATTCCAGAAAATTTCTAAAGATACTTTTCTAATTTACAACTTGACCAAAAAGTTTAGAAAAATTACAAAATTACCCCACTAGTAATTTTTGTGAAAAATTTTCTAATTCAAAGCGAGCCGACACTCGGCAGACGTGAGCTTGAGGATAGCAGAGAAGACTACTTGGTCGAAATGCAAATCCTAAACTAATCGAAAAGGTACAATTTTGATTAAGTGTTTATTACTTTAGATACCACAACTAAGATCTTATTTTGGAAAAATTTTAAAACTCTGGTTTTCCCTTAAATTTATTTTCTGCTGCGTTTTCCAAACCCATTTTTTTTTAATAATCGGTACCAGAGTCAAGTTGTGTTCTATTTATAAGTATAAACAAATAATCAAAATAAATTTCTCTTTTTCTTAAATGATTTGATTACATAGAAAGTGTGTAACACCCCAAACTCGGCCTAGACGCTACGACAGAATCTAACGTGTCACATCGAAGTGTTTTTCGAAATCAGGCTTGTTGAGAGAAAACCATTTTTAAACGATCGCCATGTTTATTACTGTTGGTTTCTTAGTTGGTTAAAAACCCGCGGAAGCTACTCTAATTAATGTCATTTTGAAGTTTGAAAATGTGTGTTTGTCTTTTAAAACAGTTATTATTTTTGAAAACTTATTTTTATCAGTTTGGCAGTTTCAAAATAAGAAATTAAACCCATCTAAAAGAAATTAAAATCACCAGAGGCCTTATTACATAAATATCAACCCAATATAAAATTTAAATAACTAGGTCTAAAATAAAATATTAGCAAACGTGTGGCCACCTTCGAGTCCCTCGCTGCTCCAAATCGTCTAAGGCTGGGGATTACCTGTACAGTTTAAAAAGAAAGGGTGAGTTTACGAAAACTCAGTGTGTAATCCCCTACCATGCAGTAACAGTCTGGGCCTGAGCCCTATTCAGTAACAGTACAGTGTGGGCCTTAGCCCATTACAGAAGTCAATGTAGGCCTAAGCCTAATACAGTATCAGTATGGTGCAAATATGCAACCCACCCCAATCCAACCAACACACCACCCGTACCAACCAACACACCATGTGGGGATAAAATCGACCCACCTAGCCAACACACCAATATTGCTGCATAGCTGCTAGTAATAATAACGCAGCAGAGCCGCCAAGAATGCGATATATGTGGCAAAGCCACGATGACGATATTGCAAAGCAGAGCCGCAAGTATCGATATCGCGACAAAGCCGCCAATGCATGATATTTGTGGCAAAGCCACCAAGAATGATGCACTTCCTCCATAACAAAAAGATCCCAACCCCATGCAGTATGCCATGTCATAAATCATACGTGTATGCAGAATGTCACATTCAGTAACAGTCATATACAAATCATGAACACATCAGTCAACCTACCCTTAGGGGTATAACGGTCATTTTATCCTATGGGGGTATTTCGGTCATTTTACCCTATGGGGTATTTCGGTCATTTTACTCTTTAGGGGTATTTCAGTCATTTTACTCTTTAGGGGTATTTCAGCGCAGATAACAACCTTTTCGAAGGTCTACAGTCGCCTCGAGCGACACAGATAACCTAAATGGTCATAACGGTGTAAATAGGCCCAAGGCCCAATATTCGGCCCAAGTGGGCCCACACGCTCGTGTGGCCCATGTAGCCCAAATTCAGTCGCGGCTATGTGAACTACATAGCCAAGTCTAGTATTCACCAATTATTGAGGATTTCGTCCGTGTGGGGCCCACGAGCCTAGTGGGCCCACACGGCCCATTTCAGCCAAACGAGGCCTATATCGACCCCAGAGCACGAGAACGCTCGTGGTGGCCTCTACAGTCTATCGCCACGGTTTGTGGGCTCGGTTTACCACACGAGTGATCGCACGCTCGTGAGGCCTCAAATGTCGAAGTTTCGGCTTTTTAGCTTTTGCCGATTCACAGAAAAGATAGTGTGGTTACACACCTGATTACGATATTGCTCCACGCTCCACGAGCACCCAACCTAGATTCAAACAAGATCCAAAGTTAGTCCTTTAACCGATAGGGTAAATCACCCTCTTATTGACTCTTAATCCGAAACACCCTTCTTACCTTGTTTGAATGAGGGTGACCTTAGTCCCTCTATGATCGCTGTTCAAAAACGATCACACCCCCTTGTTGGTTTCCTATAGTACAATCAAAATCCGATTAGTAAGTGATAGGGCACATTCGGCCAACCCCAAAGAATATAAGGTAACACTTTTACCTTACCTGTATGTTGAGGACGAAAGTGTGACTCCTCCAAACCGTTCACACTGCACCACTCATTGAGAAAGACCCTAGGATCGCACGAGTACAGTATGTGAAGGAGGAAATGACAATCGGTTAGCAAGAGGGGGTATTCGGTTTTGGAAAAAGAAAAAGAAGAGCATGGTGTATTCGGTTTTTAAAAGAAAAGCAGAGGATTGATTTTGAACACTTATCGATAGTCAGAACCTTTGCAGTAGATCGACGTAGAGAGGGATTAACAACAGTGATATTCGGCCAGACTAGAATAGAAGATGAACAGAAGTCAAAGAAGAGAAAGGGAAGGTTCGGCTAGGCTATGGAAAAATCCGATTGCAGAAGAAAAGGGGTAAGGGACAGTAGATGTTAGGTTCGGCCAAGAAGAGAGGAAAAGAATAGCAAAGATGCAAAGAAGAAATGACACGAATGGTGTAACACCCCTAACCCGTATCCGACGTCAGACTGGGGATAAAGGCGTTACCGGACGGATCGGAAACTTTAACAGACAATTTAATAAGATCATACATCAATTACAATCATAGTGTCCCTTAAGTAGGTCATTGAAACCTTAAGTATGCTCGTAAATAGGGTCGAAACTAAACCGAACACATACGTAATCTCATGGAAAAATTTAAACTTTTCTAAAATACAGGGGAGACACGCCCGTGGGAGGAGACCGTGTGCCCTCCACGGCTTCTAGACACCCCCCGTGTGTCCATCCGTGTCTATATACTGACTATATCAACACGGTCACTAGGCACGCCCGTGTGCCATGGCCGTCTGCTACTAGGCCATATACTGACTTCCCCACCACGGCCACCAAGCACGCCCGTGTGCCTTGGCCGTGTGCTCTTAGCTAGCTACTGACTTGCACACCACGGCTAGCTGACACCCCCGTGTCGAGGCCGTGTGTTACTAAGCTACATTCTGCCAATTCACCCACGGTCTTTAGGCACGCCCGTGTGCCACAAATGTGTAACATTATAGGCCATTTACAAGGCCAAAATGCCACCCATAAGAGTCAAACCTACAAGCAACATATATCATCCCATTTCATTCACATATAACCACCAAAATATACCAAATAACCATCCCAAATCATGCATATTTGACAACTAAGGAAATCACACCATAATACATTCAATATCCATTCCATCTTTACATTCCAAACCAATTCCAAACATACCAATTCGCATGACCAAACCACAATTATGCCCAAACACCATTCATCTATATACTTACCATATCATAACCATTTCATATATCAACTAATCTTACCAAAACAACTTCACATATCACATTCCTTTAAGCATATTACCAAAACATAACTAGCCAAATCACATGGCTAAGTTCACATAACAAATCATATCAAGGACTAGCCTATACATGCCATATCAAGCCATATACATTTTCAAAGTGTACCAAAATAAGTTTAGTAGTGTGATGACGATCCGTGACGGTCTCGAGCCTTCAGTAGCTTTGACGACCTATAGAACAGAGAGAACACACACACAGAGTAAGCTTTCGAAAAGCTTAGTAAGTTATAAACAAATAAACTTAATAATTAAACATTCAAGACATATAATCAATTTGTAATCACTAATAGCTCAATTGCATAGCCATAAATTCTTCTTGGCACCATTATTTAGCCATTAATCATTTAAATTTGCCTATCATCAAATAATGGTTAGCTCATAGCTTATCCATTTTTGTATCACATTTACCTATGTCTCATTCAAACATATCTTCACATATTATCTCATCATTTCAATGTACATATTTATCATAGCAAGTTCATATAGACACTTACCTTTCATTCACACATAGTGTACTTTTTAAACGCACCTGTAACAAATATACAGTTCACATAGTCGTTTGTTTCTCAGACTTGCCTATTGAACTATTCGAATTCTAATAGGATACTCGGAATGCTCAAAATATTCGTGCAATGCCAACGTTCTAGACGTGGTCTTACATGTAGTCGAATTTCGATGCCACTGTCCTAGACAGGGTCTTACATGTAAACAGATATTGATGCCACTGTCCCAGACAGGGTCTTACACGTTAACAGATATCGATGCCATTGTCCCAGACAGGGTCTTACACGTAAACAGATATCGATGCCACTGTCCCAGACAGGGTCTTACACGTAAACATATATCGATGCCACTGTCCCTGATAGGGTCTTCCACGTAAACAGATATTGATGCCACTGTCCCAGACAAGGTCTTACACATAAAGAAATATCGATGCCACTGTCCCAGACAAGGTCTTACACGTAAACAGAATATCAATGCCACCGTCCTGCATGCGGTCTTACACGTAAATGATATCGATGCCATTTGTCCCGCATGGTCTTACACGTAAAATGAATATTGATGTCACCGTCCGCATGGTGGTCTTACACGTATAGCTCATGTTGATGCCAACGTCCCAGACGTGGTCTTACACAAAATCACAAATCAATGCCAACATCCCAGACGTGGCCTTACATGATAAACAGAAAAGAAACCTATTCCTAGGTTCATACGGAACTTCTCGGACTTAGCCACAATATCAAACTTATCTCGGAAATTCATATTCGTAAACCCTCATAAGCATCCATTATCACCATTAATCATATGAACATGTATAAATTCATACAAGTACGTTTATTTGCATAGTGACTTACCTCGGATTCGGTTTATCGGAATGAAAACGACTACTCGGTTACTTTCGCTTTCCCGCGATCTAAGTCCGTTTTCCTCGGTTCTTGATCTAAAAATATTCAAAATTAACTCTTATATTCACTAATTCATTCAATTCAATCCAAAGATACACATTTAGGGCTATTTGCAATTTAGCCCTCACATTTGCACATTTTATCAATTTAGTCCATTTTTCTCAAAACATCAAATTCGCAAAAATCCATTTACACCCATGCATAGCCGAATACATATACATTACATACAAGCCCATATTTTTCATTAAATTCACAAATTAGTCCTCCAAAATAATATTTTCTCAATTTAGCCCTATTTAGCTAAATTCATCAGAACTTCAAGAACAAAATATGTTCATCTAACTCATACCTTTCATTTAACACCAAAAATCATCAAAAAGCTTAACATATCAACAATGGCATCTTTCACAAACATCATCAATAATCAAAATCAATACATGGGTTTTAAAGCTCTCAAAACAACAATTTCAAAAACGTAAAAATTATCGAAAACCGACCAAAAGCATACCTTGAATTTTAGCTTGAAAGTGCCGAATGCCTTAGCCAAAGTTTCTTTCTTTTTCTTTTTTGTTTTTCGGTGGAAGAAACAAAAATAATGAATGAACTAAAGTCCACTAACCTTGTTTCTTTTATTATAATATATCTATATAATATATTTTATAACTTTAACTTAAAAAAATAACATATAAAAGCATAATTTATAACATGTTGCCGTCCACCATAAATCAAAATGGGCTATTTGACCTTTTAGGACTTAACTTTTACAAAGCCACAACACTTAAGTACTTTAACAAATAGTAAGCAACTTTCACACCCAATGCAATTTCATCCTTTAATCAAATTAAACACACAGACAGTCAAATTAACTTACGGAAATTTACCACATGCTTAGTCACATATTTACGGCATAAAATATAATATTAAAATATTATATAGACTGATATTTGTGGTCCCGAAACCACTGTTCCAACTAGGGTACAAATCGGACTATTACAATTCTCCCCCCTTAGGGATTTTTGTCCCCGAAAATCTTACCGTTAAATAGATTCGGATATTGTTGTCTCATTGAGTCTTTGGGCTCCCACATAGCCTCTTCAATTCCGCGTCGATTCCAAAATACTTTCACTAACAGAGTTTTCTTATTTCTTAGCTCTTTCACTTTACGAGCAAGAATATGGATCGGTTCTTCTTCATATGACATATCAGATCGGATCTCAATCTTAGACGGAGTAATTACATGTGACGGATCGGATCGATATCTACGAAGCATCGAGACATGGAATACATTATGAATCTTTTCTAGTTCAGAGGGCAAACCTAATCTATATGCAAAAGGCCCAACTCGTTCTATAATCTCATACGGTCCGATGAACCTCGGACTTAGCTTGCCTTTACGTCCAAATCGGAGCACTTTCTTCCATGGAGACACTTTCAGAAATACTTTGTCACCGATCCCAAATTCTATATCTTTACGTTTTAAGTCTGCAAAAGACTTCTGACGATCAGATGCTGCTTTCAAACAATCCCGGATCAGTCTCACTTCCTGTTCTAAATCTTTTATCAAGTCAACCCCGTGTAGCTTATTTTCACTAAGTTCAGTCTAATACAGAAGTGTACGACATTTACGTCCATATAAAGCTTCGTAAGGTGCCATTTTGATGCTTGACTAAAAACTATTATTATACGCAAATTCAATCAAAGGCAGATACTGTTCCCATGTACCATTAAACTCAAGTACACAACATCTTAACATATCTTCGAGAATCTAAATGATCCACTCGGATTGACCATCTGTTTGCGGATGAAAAGCTATACTGAAATGCAGTTTCGTGCCTAAAGCTTATTACAGTTTCTTCCAGAATCTCGATGTAAACCTCGGATCTCTATCTGACACAATGGATAGTGGCACCCCGTGCAATCTCACAATCTCTGAAATATAAAGCTCGGCTAATCTATCAAGTGAATAATCAGACCTTACCGGAACAAAATGGGCAGATTTCGTCAATCGGTTAACTACGACCCAAATCGCATCCTTCTTTCTCAGAGTCTGAGGCAAACCAGAAATAAAGCTCATCGTTACTCTATCCCATTTCCATTCGGGAATCAGAATCGGTTGTAGCAAACCAGACGGAACCTGATGTTCAGCTTTCACTTGTTTGGCGCAGATTAAGCATTTCGAAACAAAGTCAGAAATGTCTCGTTTCATACCAGACCACCAATAGTGTTGCTTCAGATCATGGTACATCTTTGTACTTCCCGGATGAACAGATAGACAACTTTTATGTGCTTCACTCAAAATCAGCTGAATCAACTTTGAATTTCTCGGAACACAGATACGACCTCAAAATCTCAAGCAATCATCAATAACTCAAAATTCAGATTCAGAATTCAAATCATACTGAGCTCGTTTGGTTAATAACTCATTATCAAATTTCTGAGCATCACATATATGTTGTATAAACAATGGTTTCACTTTTAACTCAGCTAACACAGAATATCATCAGATAAATCTAACTGAGCATTCAAAGCACGTAGTGCAAATAATTATTTTCGTCTCAATGCATCAGCAACCACATTTGCTTTACCTGGGTGATAATCTATTACAAGCTCGTAGTCTTTCAATAACTCTAACCATCTTCTCTGTCGCAGATTCAAATCTTTCTTTTCACAAATAGAACAGGAGCACCCCAAGGTGAAAAACTTGGTCTAGCAAACCCTCTATCGGTTAATTCTTGCAACTGCGACTTTAACTCCTTCAACTCTGTTGGTGCCATTCTATACGGAGCTATTGAAATAGGTGTAGTACCAGGTAACAACTCAATACCAAACTCAACTTCACGAATCGGAGGTAAACCCGGTAACTCTTCAGGAAACACATCAGAAAACTCACAGACAACAAGCACAGATTCAATCTTTCTTTCAGACATTTTCGAATCAATTACATAAGCAAAATATGCCTCGTAACCCTTATTCAAATAATCCTGAGCTTTCAAAACAGATATCACAACAGGCAATCCATTCAAATCATTAGACTCAACTCGTACAATCTCATCATTCGGACATCTCAAATCTATAGTCTTTCTTTTGCAGTTCACAACAGCATCATGCATAAACAACCAATCCATACCCAGAATAATATCAAATTCATCAAATGGCAAAAGCATCATATCAGCAGAGAAACAGATATCTCGAAACATTAATGGACAGTTCTTGCATACTTTGTCAACAAGGACACTTTTACCTAAGGGGTTCGATACTTTTATAGCAAACTCAGTAGACTCTACAGGCAAAGTCTTACTAAATACTAAATTCATACATATATACGAATGTGTAGAACCCGGGTCTATTAATGCAATCACAGAAGTATCATAAAGTGTAAAAGTACCAGTTATAACATCAGGTGACAAAGCTTCCTCATGAGCTCGGATAGCATACGCTTTGGCAGGCGCTCTAGCTTCGGATCTCGCAACAGTCTCTCTTATAGTTCTCTGACTACCACTGATATTTCTTACATTCTTCGGAGGTCCACCTCTCACAGGTGCATTATCTGATCTCATGTTTTGAACAGTCTCTGGCTCGACAGTCTCAGGACAATCACGAATAAAATGTTCAAGTGATCCACATCTAAAGCAAGCTTTGTCATTTAATCTACAGCTTCCCGGATGCCTTTTTCCACAATGTTTACATTCGTGTCTCTCGATCGAACATTACCAACACTAGCCACTCGAAGTTGCCGGGTTTTGGAACCCAACCGTGGTCTAGCTCGATCTCTACTCGAATGCCTCACATTAATCTTTGAACGACTATGTTCATCTCAAATTTCTTCGAGGCGCATCAAATGTTTTGCTCGTAAATCTCTTTTTCATGTCTCTGACTTCAGACTCTGCTTTGCATGCTCGATCAACTAGCACTACGAACTCTTTTATCTCCAGAGTACCAACTAGCAATTGAATATCTTCATTTAGGCCATCTTCAAATCTTTTACACATTATTGCTTCATTTGAAACACATTCCCGAGCATACTGACTTAATCTCACAAACTCTCATTTGTCATCAGTGACAGACATGTGACCTTGTTTCAATTCCAAAAATTCTTTTCGTTTCTGATCAATGAATCTCTGAATAATGTATTTCTTTCTGAACTCAATTTGAAAGAAGTCCCATGTTACCCGTTCTTTAGGAATAGCAGATATTATAGTTTTCCACCATTGATAAGCCGCATCTCGAAGCAAAGATATAACACATTTTATACATTCTTCCGGAGTCAAAGACATTTTGTCAAATACCCGAATAGTATTTTCTAACTAGAATTCTGCCTTTTCAGCATCATCATAATTAGTAGCCCTGAATTCATCAGCCCCATATTTACGGATCTTGTCAACCGGAGGCTTGTTCAACAGATTCGAATATATAACTGGTGGTACAAATGTAGTTTGTGGGGAAATACCCGGGGGTGGGGGTTGCAAAACAGTCGGGTTATTCTTTACAAATTGAGTGAACCACTCACTCATCATCTGGAAGAAAGCTTGTTTAGCTTCTTCCCCTTGACCGTTAGTAGCCGATCTCGGATAAGTGGGCGCTGTCCCTTACGCGGGAGCAGGCGTATTACTTTCTACATCGTCAGCTACGGCTCTTTCGGGATCCATTACTATACAAAAAAATCATATTTTACACGTCAGGATTCATCACACTATCACAGTTCAGATATATGGCATGTATAGCTAGACTCTGACACGCTACGTTAGTCCAAGAATCGACTAAACCGTAGCTCTGATACCAACCAAATGTAACACCCCTAACCCATATCTGACGTCGGACTGGGGATAAAGGCGTTACCGGACGGATCAGAAACTTTAACAGATAATTTAATAAGATCATATATCAATTACAATCATAGTGTCCCTTAAGTAGGTCATTGAAACCTTAAGTATGCTCAGAAATAGGGTCAGGACTAAACCGGAACACATCCAGAATCTCATGGAAAAATTTAAACTTTTCTAAAATACAGGGGAGACACGCCCGTGGGAGGAGACCGTGTGCCCTCCACAGCTTCTAGACACCCTCCGTGTGTCCATCCGTGTCTATATACTGACTATATCAACACGGTCACTAGGCTCGCCCGTGTGCCATGGCTGTGTGCTACTAGGCCATATACCAACTTCCCCACCACGGCCACCAAGCACGCCCGTGTGCCATGGCCGTGTGCTCTTAGCTAGCTATTGACTTGCACACCACGGCTAGCTGACACCCCCATGTCGAGGCCATGTGTTACTAAGCTACATTCTGCCAATTCACCCACGGTCTTTAGGCACGCCCGTGTGCCACAACTGTGTAACATTATAGGCCATTTACAAGGCCAAAATGCCACCCATAAGGGTCAAACCTACAAGCAACATATATCATCCCATTTCATTCACATATAACCACCAAAATATACCAAATAACCATCCCAAATCATGCATATTTGACAACTAAGGAAATCACACCATAATACATTCAATATCCATTCCATCTTTACATTCCAAACTAATTCCAAACATACCAATTGCATGACCAAACCATAATTATGCCCAAGCACCATTCATCTATATACTTACCATATCAGAACCATTTCATATATCAACTAATCTTACCAAAACAACTTCACATATCACATTCCTTTAAGCATATTACCAAAACATAACTAGCCAAATCACATGGCTAAGTTCACATAACAAATCATATCAAGGACTAGCCTATACATGCCATATCTAGCCATATACATTTTCAAAGTGTACCAAAATAAGTTTAGTAGTGTGATGACGATCCGTGACGGTCCCGAGCCTTCAGTAGCTTTGACGACCTATAGAACAGAGAGAACACACACACAGAGTAAGCTTTCGAAAAGCTTAGTAAGTTATAAACAAATAAACTTAATAATTAAACATTCAAAACATATAATCAATTTCTAATCACTAATAGCTCAATTGCATAGCCATAAATTCTTCTTGGCACCATTATTTAGCCATTAATCATTCAAATTTTCCTATCATCATATAATGGTTAGCTCATAGCTTATCCATTTTTGCATCACATTTACCTATGTCTCATTCAAACATATCTTCACATATTATCTCATCATTTCAATGCACATATTTATCATAGTAAGTTCATATAGACACTTACCTTTCATTCACACATAGTGTACTTTTTAAACGCACCTGTAACAAATATACAGTTCACATAGTCATTTGTTTCTCGGACTTGCCTATTAAACTATTCGAATTCTAATAGGATACTCGGAATGCTCAGAATAGTCGTGCAATGTCAACGTTCTAGACGTGGTCTTACATGTAGTCGGATTTCGATGCCACTGTCCTAGACAGGGTCTTACACATAAACAGATATTGATGCCACTGTCCCAGATAGGGTCTTACACGTAAATAGATATCGATGCCACTGTCCTAGACAGAGTCTTACACGTAAACAGATATCGATGCCACTATCCCAGACAGGGTCTTTAAGTAAACAGATATCGATGCCACTGTCCCAGATATGGTCTTACACGTAAATGGATATCGATGCCATCAACACGACGGTGGTCTTACACGTAAACAGATATCGATGCCACTGTCTCAGATATGGTCTTACACGTAAACAGATATCGATGCCACTGTCCCAGATAGGGTCTTACACGTAAACAGATATCGATGCCACTGTCCCAGACAGGGTCTTACACGGAAACAGATATCGATGCCACTGTCCCAGACAGGGTCTTACACGTATAGCTCATGTTGATGCCAACGTCCCAGACGTGGTCTTACACAAAATCACAAATCAATGCCAACGTCCCAGACGTGGTCTTACATGATAAACAGAACAGAAACCTATTCCTAGGCTCATACGGAACTTCTCGGACTTAGCCACAATATCAAACTTATCTCAAAAATTCATATTCGTAAACCCTCATAAGCATCCATTATCACCATTAATCATATGAACGTGTATAAATTCATACAAGTACGTTTATTTGCATAGTGACTTACCTCGAATTCGGTTTATCAGAATGAAAACGGCTACTCGGTTACTTTTGCTTTCCCACGATCTAAGTTCGTTTTCCTCGGTTCTTGATCTAAACATATTCAGAATTAACCCTTTTATTCACTAATTCATTCAATTCAATCCAAAGATACACATTTAGGGCTATTTGCAATTTAGCCCTCACATTTGCACATTTTATCAATTTAGGCCATTTTTCTCAAAACATCAAATTCGCAAAAATCTATTTACACCCATGCATAGCCGAATACATATACATTACATACAAGCCCATATTTTTCATTAAATTTACAAATTAGTCCTCCAAAATAATATTTTCTCAATTTAGCCCTATTTAGCTAAATTCATCAGAACTTCAAGAACAAAATATGTTCATCTAACTCATACCTTTCATTTAACACCAAAAATCATCAAAAAGCTTAACATATCAATAATGGCATCTTTCACAAACATCATTAATAATCAAAATCATTACATGGGTTTTGAAGCTCTCAAAACAACGATTTCAAAAACGTAAAAATTATCGAAAATCGACCAAAAGCATACCTTGAATTTTGGCTTGAAAGTGCCGAATGCCTTAGCCAAAGTTTCTTTCTTTTTCTTTTGTGTTTTTCGGTGGAAGAAACAAAAATAATGAATGAACTAAAGTCCACTAACCTTGTTTCTTTTATTATAATATATCTATATAATATATTTTATAACGTTAACTTAAAAAAATAACATATAAAAGCATAATTTATAACATGTTGCCGTCCACCATAAATCAAAATGGGCTATTTTCCTTTTAGGACTTCACTTTTACAAAGTCACAACACTTAAGTACTTTAACAAATAGTAAGCAACTTTCACACCCAATGCAATTTCATCCTTTAATCAAATTAAACACACAGACAGTCAAATTAACTTACGGAAATTTACCACATGCTTAGTCACATATTTACGGTACAAAATATAATATTAAAATATTATACAGACTCAGATTTGTGGTCCTGAAACCACTGTTTCGACTAGGGTACAAATCGGACTGTTACAAATGGTCAGTTTCGTAGCACTAAGAAAAATAGAGAGAACCTGAAATGCAAAAAGTGCAAAAACCTAAACTGCCAGCAAGGAAATTCGGCAGCTCTCCTATCAACACTCACAAAACCGAATAAAGAAATGCCTAATGCCGAAAATGCTCCCTATTTTCCCCTAGCCAAATTCCACTAAAGCCTTAGAGTCCCAATCAGCCACAACACTTTACCAACCTCCCATTTCGAAATTCCTTGATTTTCTCCCCAACCTCCTCCTTGATTTGCTCAACAACTCAGCTCATGAAGGAATTACAATCTTATGAGTTGATGCTGAATGGTGGTAAGCCGGTTCAGGAGAAACTTGAGGCAAACTTAGCTATGGGCCCCTTATCTTATAAGGGGAAATAGAAAGGTAAAGGAAAGAAGTAATCGACTAAGTCTTCAGTTCCACTTCGTGTGGATAGGAAGAAGGCTAAGAAGTCAAAATGTAACAACCCGGTTTAGACCCTAGTCAGAATAGTGGTTTTGAGACCACAAATCCAAGGTCAAAAAAATATTTTAATATTATTTTTAGTGTTTAAAGTATGTGATTAAGCATGTGTGAAAATTCTGTGTGAAAATTTTATCGTTTGTAAGTCGAATTATGAAAAAGGACTTAATCGCATAAAATGAAAAAGCTGTGTGATAATTGTTAAAGTGCTTAATTGCCATGTCTTTTTAAATGTGAAGTCCTTATTATGAAATTTGACCATGGTTTTAATAGATGGACTTTGGTGGACATGAGTTAGTGGATTTTAAATGTATTGGTTAAGGGTAATGTTGGTATTTTATAAATAATGTTAAGATTAATTAAAATAAAAACAAATGGTTCATTTTTTTCATGCATTCTCCAGTGAAAATAAGAAAAGAAAAGAGGGTTTTTAAGCTTTGGTTACATTCGGCCTTGATGTTCTTTGATTAAGGTATGTTTTTACTTCAGTTTTTGCTAATTTCTACGTTTTTGTGATCGTTGCTTAACGTACTATCAAGCCCATGCTTTAATTTTAGATTTTGATGAAGATTTTGAGTTAAGCCATTGATGAATTCATGAGTTTTATGATAGTTGATGATGAAATATGAAAGATATGTGATAGATTAACATATTTTATTTTTGAATTTTTGATGAATTTGAGTATTATGGGCTAAATTGTGAAAATGAGAAATTGAAGGACTAAAATGTAAAATAAATGAAAAATGTGGACTTGTATGAACATGAGGAAGATTCGGCCTAAGCATGGTGTAATGAAATTTTGGGTATTTTTTTTGATTTTATGAAATAGGGACTAAAATGTCAAAATGTGAAAATGTGAGGGCTAATTTGTAAAATGCCCTAAATGTGTGCTTTTGGATTGAATTGAATGATTTGGTGAATAAAAGAGTTAAATTTGAATATGTTTAGATCAAGAAAAGAGAGATTCGGATCGAGATCGAGGCAAGAATAAAGTGCTCGATTGATCGATTTATATCGTTGTTTATACGTTCGAGGTAAGTTCATGTACAATACGAATTGTTTAAATCATATTCATGTGTTATGAAATGATGAATATGTGGTTGATGAATTAGTAATGCTATATGTGGATTTGAGAGATGTGGCACTAAGTGTGCGAAATAGAAATGATACAGTGGTGAACGGCACTGTGTGTGTGAAATAAAGAAAGCATAGACTATTTTGATTGGCACTGTGTGTGCTATACCGAGTCAAATTCGGTTTAAAGTAAAGGCACTAAGTGTGCGATGATATTAAAGTTTCGGCTAAGGTATTGGCACTAAGTGTGCGAGTAAATCGAGTGATTAATGAAGATTGGATGAAATGTGGTATTGAGTATTGATTAGCAAAAGTGATCGTTAACTAAGTGTTAGCACAGGTATGTACGAAACCTATGTGGTTGATGATATTGCATATGGATGATTATGTGAATAATGACTATGAATGAGATTGTATATCATTTTGAATTGAATCATGTGATAGTTTATTTTGTATATTGAATTTGAATGGTTAAGTTAAATGTATTATATGACGAACTTACTAAGCTTTTAAGCTTACTGTGTGAAGTGTTCCTCTGTTTTACAATGTCATTAAAGCTAGCTCGGATCCGGGGATCGTCAGCAACTCAATCACACTATCGGCTATATATTTTGGTACTTTTGGAAGTTGTATATTTGATATATGGCATGTATAGGCTAGTGATTATGAGATGTTTTGGAGATGTATAGGTCTTGCCATGTGATGTGGCTTGATAGATGAATGATCTTAGTATATGTCTTGGATATATGAGATTGATGGCTATAATGTGTTTATGTGACTTTGTATGAATGACCTTTATAATATGTTTTGATGGATGGAGGTAGTATGTTTCATACTATGAATTGATAAGGATTAAATCATGTATAAATTATAAGATTTGGATGTGAAATTGATACTTTGGATAGGTATGCTTGAGTGGAATTGAGTATGGAAATATATGATACAGTTGAAAGTTAATTGGTGCATAAATTGGTATGCTTTGGATGCCATTTGAGCTATGAATTTATATGGTTTGATGCCTGTAGGTGTGACCCAAAGTGTGGGTGGAAATTGGCCTTGCAAATGGCCTATATTTGCCCACACGATTGAGCACACGGGCGTGTGGCTCGACCGTGTCTCTTAAGTTTTCAAATTGAAACAAGTCAGACTCACACACGGGCTGGACACACGGGTGTGTGACTGGCCGTGTGAAATAAGTCAGTGTCGACCACGGGTTAAGCACACGGACGTGTCTTCGATCGTGTGGAGAAGTCAGTATGTATGCCCTGTTTTGACACGGCTTGGACACACAGGTGTGTCTAAGGCCGTGTGAGGCACACGGCCTACCCACACGGGCGTCTGACCTCTACAACATTGAAAATGATAAGTTTTCAAAAAAAATTATATGAGCTCGATTTAGTTTCGACCTCTTCTTAATGCATGTTTAAGGTCTCATAGATGTTATTAAGGGACTTAGTGACGTTGATTGATTATGATTTGAATGTTGTTTGAACTATAAAGGTTAAAGGTTTTGATTTGATTAGTAATACCTCATAACCCTAGTCCGGCGACGGATACGGGTTAGGGGTGTTACATTTTTATTAGTATCAGAGCTACGATTTAGTCGATTCTAAGACTAACGTAGCATGTAAGAGTCTAGCTATACATGCCATATATATGCTCGTGATAGTGTGATGATTCCTGACAGTTAAAATGTGTTTTTATATAGAAAATGGATCCCGGTCGAGCAGTAGCTAATGATGTCGAAAGTAATGCGCCTGCTTCCGCTCAAGGGACAACGCCGGCTAAATCTAGGCCGATAGTTAGTAGTCATGAGGGAGAGGCAAAGCAAGCCTTCTTCCAAATGATGAGTGAGTGGTTTATGGAGTTCGTTCGAATGAATCCGGCTGCTCAACAACCTCTACCCCCGCAAGATCCGATCCGATTGAGTAAACCTCCTGTGGATAAAATTCGAAAGTACGGGGCCAAAGAGTTCAGAGCCACAGTTGATGATGATGCAGAGCGAGCTGAATTCTGGCTTGAGAATACTGTAAGAGTGTTTGATGAATTATCATGTACTCCTGATGAATGCTTAAAATGTGATGTTTCATTGTTGAGAGATACGGCATATCATTAGTGGAAAACATTGATATCTGTGGTTCCGAGAGAAAGAATCACCAGGGATTTCTTTCAAGCTGAATTTCGGAAGAAATATATCAGTCAACGGTTTATAGATCAGAAACGTAAAGAGTTCCTAGAGCTAAAACAGGGCCGTATGTCTGTTACAGAATACGAACGAGAATTTGTAAGATTGAGCCAGTATGCACGAGAATGTGTTTGGACAGAAACTACTATGTGTAAACGATTCGTCGAAGGTTTGAATGAAGACATTAAACTGTTGGTTGGAATACTTGATTTGAATGAGTTTGTAGTATTGGTTGAAAGAGCCTGCAAGGCCGAGGAGCTTAGTAAAGAAAAGAAGAAAGTGGATTTAGAAGCTAGAGATGAAAGAAAAAGGTCGATGAGTAAGTCGTATCATTCTTCATCAAAGAGAATCAGAGATGCAACCAATTGCTCAAATGTTTCGTTTAGACATTCGAGTAAAGATCGTGTGAAACAAAATACTAGTTCCAAAATTCAAACTCCAATAGAATCAAGTGTTGAAAGTGTCAGAAACAATAAGCCTAAGTGTAGACAGTGTGGAAGACGTCATATCGGAGAATGTTGGGGCAAGTACAATAATAGAGCTTGCTATAAATGTGGATCACGAGATCACTTTATTCGGGATTGCCTAGAGATAGCTGAGAAAGATAATGTTCAGAGTGTGAGGCCGAGTAACATGACAGCTAGGCGTAGACCACCCAGTAACACTGGAAATGTGAGTGGTAGTCAGAGAGGAACAACGGATACTGGTGTGAGATCTGAGGCGAGAGCACCTGCCCGAGCTTATGCTATTCGCGCTCGAGAAGAAGTGTCATCTCCAGATATCATTACTGGTACTTTTACTCTTTTCGATACTGATGTGATTGCATTGATAGATCTAGGATCTACTCATTCATATGTGTGTGTGAACTTAGTATCTAGTAAGACTCTACCTGTTGAGTCTACTGAGTTTGTAATTAGAGTATCGAACCCCTTAGGCAAGTGTGCACTGGTTGACAAAGTATGTAAGAATTATCCATTGATGTTTCAGGATATTTGTTTTCCGGCTAATCTGATGTTGCTACCCTTTGATGAATTTGATATAATTCTGGGTATGGATTGGTTAACGCTGCATAATGCTATTGTGAATTGTAAACGGAAGAGTATTGATTTGAGAAGTCAGAATGGCGAGATAGTTTGAATTGAATCCAGTGATTTGAATGGGCTACCGGCTGTAATATCTTCAATGAAAGCTTTGAATTATGTGAAAAAGGGATGTGAAGCTTATCTTGCGTATGTGATAGATACAAAAGTGACAGAAAAGAAAGTTGAATCTGTACCTGTGGTTTGTGAATTCCCTGATATGTTTCCTGAAGAATTACCGGGATTACCTACAATACGAGAAGTTGAGTTTGGTATTGACTTAGTGCCGGGGACGACTCCTATCTCAATAGCTCCGTATAGAATGGCACCAACAGAATTGAAAGAGTTAAAGTCTCAGTTGCAAGAGTTGACGGATAGAGGATTTGCACGACCGAGTTTCTCACCTAGGGGTTCTCCTGTGTTGTTTGTGAAAAAGAAAGATGGTACTATGAGGATGTGTATTGATTACCGACAGTTGAATAAAGTGACAATAAAGAATAAATATCCTCTACCGCGAATTGGTGATTTGTTTGATCAGTTAAAAGGAGCTACAGTTTTTTCGAAAATAGATCTGAGATCGAGATATTATCAGTTGAGAGTTAAAGAATCAGATGTGTCGAAAACTGCTTTCAGAACGAGGTACGAACATTGTGAATTTTTAGTTATGCCTTTCGGACTAACGAATGCTCTTGCAGTATTTATGGATTTGATGAATCGGATTTTTAGACCGTATTTGGATCGATTTGTTGTTGTGTTCATTGACGATATTTTGATTTATTCTTGTGATGAGGCGCAACATGTCGAGCATTTGAGAATCGTGTTAAAGACCCTGCGTGAGAAGCAATTGTATGCGAAGTTTAGCAAATGTTAGTTCTGGTTGCGTGAGGTTGGCTTTCTGGGACATATAGTGTCAGCTGTGGGAATACGAGTTGATCCGAACAAGATTTCGGCAATTTTAGATTGGAAACCTCCGAGAAATGTGTCTGAAGTCCGTAGTTTTCTGGGACTAGCTGGCTATTATAGACGATTTGTGAAAGGCTTCTCGATGATTGCAACTCCGTTGACGAAATTGCTACAGAAAGATGTTAAATTCGAGTGGTCAGAAAAGTGTCAGCAGAATTTTGAACAGTTGAAAGTATTGTTGACAGAAGCACCAGTGTTAGTTCAACCTGAATCGGGTAAAGAATTCATAGTTTACAGTGATGCATCATTGAATGGTTTAGGCTGTGTATTGATGCAAGAAGGCAAAGTTATAGCCTATGCTTTGAGACAGTTAAAACCACATGAAAAGAACTATCCGACGCACGATCTTGAATTGGCAGCTATTGTATTTGCATTGAAGATTTGGTGTCACTACTTATTTGGTGAGAAGTGTCACATTTATACTGATCACAAGAACTTGAAATATTTGATGACTCGGAAAGAATTGAATTTGAGACAGAGGAGATGGTTAGAATTACTAAAAGACTATGAATTAGTAATTGATTATCATCCGAGAAAAGCTAACGTGGTTGCCGACGCTTTGAGCCGAAAGTCTTTATTTGCTTTACGAGCAATGAGTACTCAGATATATCTGTGTAATGATGGTTCAGTTTTGGCTGAGTTGAAAGTGAGGCCGATGTTTATACGTCAGATTTGTGATTCCCATAAAAGTGATGCTGAAATGATGGCAAAACGAGCTCAGTGTGATTTGAATTCTGATTCAGAATTTCGAGTTGATAATGATGGTTGTTTGAGATTCTGAGATCGAATTTGTATTCCAAGAAATTCAGAGTTGATCCAGTTGATTTTGAACGAAGCTCATAATAGTCGTATGTCTGTTCATCCGGGAAGTACGAAAATGTATAATGATCTGAAACAATTTTATTGGTGGCATGGTATGAAACGAGATACTTCAGAGTTTATTTCGATATGTTTAGTTTGTCAGCAAGTTAAAGCTGAACATCAGGTTCCATCTGGTTTGTTACAACCAATCATTATTCCTGAGTGGAAATGGGAGAGAATCACAATGGACTTTGTGTAGGGGTTGCCTTTATCTCCGAGAAAGAAAAATGCAATCTGGGTGATAGTTGACAGATTAACGAAATCAGCTCATTTTATTCCGGTGAGAATAGATTATTTTCTTGATAAATTAGCCGAATTGTATATTTCCGAGGTTGTGAGATTGCACGGGGTACCATTATCTATTGTGTCTGACAGAGATCCGAAGGTTACTTCGCGGTTTTGGAAGAAGCTACAAGAGACTTTAGATATGAAGTTGCACTTCAGTACTGCTTTTCGTCCACAAACGGATGGTCAATCTGAGCGGATTATTCAGATTCTCGAGGATATGTTGAGATGTTGTATTCTTGAGTTTGAAGGTACGTGGGAAAAGTACCCGCCGTTGATTGAATTTGAGTACAATTATAGTTTTCAATCTAGAATTTAAATGGCACCATATGAGGCTCTTTACGGTCGTAAATGTAGAACTCCATTATATTGGACTGAGCTTAGTGAGAATAAGATTCAAGGGGTCGATTTGATTAAAGAGACTGAGCAGAGAGTGAAAGTGACCCGCGACAGTTTGAAAGCAGCGTTAGATCGTCAGTGTAACAGCCCGATTTAGGGCCTAGTTGGAATAGTGGTTGTGAGACCACAAATTTGAAGTAAAAATATGTGTCTTATGATTTTTATGAGGCTTATGATGTGGTTGCATGATTGTTTGAAAATTTCATGAGGAAAATTTTATTTATTAGTGATCAATTTGTCCATTAGGACTAAATTGTAAAGAGTAGAAAATATGAGATTCTAGAAGATTCAAGTATGAAATGGCATTAGAAAAATTACTAGAGGTCCTTATTCTAGAAGATTCTAGAAGATTCTAGAAGATTCAAGTATGAAATGTCATTAAAGCTAGCTCGGATCCGGGGATCGTCAGCAACTCAATCACACTATCGGCTATCTATTTTGGTACTTTTGGAAGTTGTATATTTGATATATGGCATGTATAGGCTAGTGATTATGAGATGTTTTGGAGATGTATAGATCTTGCCATCTGATGTGGCTTGATAGATGAATGATCTTCGTATATGTCTTTGATATATGAGATTGATGGCTATAATGTGTTTATGTGACTTTGTATGAATGACCTTTATAATATGTTTTGATGGATGGAGGTAGTATGTTTCATACTATGAATTGATAAGGATTAAATCATGTATAGGTTATAAGATTTGGATGTGAAATTGATACTTTGGATAGGTATGCTTGAGTTGGAATTGAGTATGGAAATATATGATATAGTTGAAAGTTAATTGGTGCATAAATTGGTATGATTTGGATGCCATTTGAGGTATGAATTTATATGGTTTGATGCTTGTAGGTGAGACCCAAAGTGTGGGTGACAAATTGGCCTTGCAAATGGCCTATATTTGCCCACACGGTTGAGCACACGGGCGTGTGTCTCGACCGTGTCTCTTAAGTTTTCAAATTGAAACAAGTCAGACTCGCACACGGGCTGGACACACGGGCGTGTGACTGGCCGTGTGAAATAAGTCAATGTCGACCACAGGTTAAGCACACGGGCGTGTCTTCGGCCGTGTGGACAAGTCAGTATGTATGCCCTGTTTTGACACGGCTTGGACACACGGGTGTGTCTGAGGCCGTGTGAGGCACACGGCCTACCCACACGGGCGTGTGACCTCTGCAACTTTGAAAAATGTTAAGTTTTCGAAAAAAAATTATATGAGCTCGGTTTAGTTCCGACCCTTTCTTAATGCATGTTTAAGGTCTCGTGGACCTTATTAAGGGACTTAGTGACGTTGATTGATTATGATTTGAATGTTGTTTGAACTATGAAGGTTAAAGGTTTTGATTTGATCAGTAATACCTCATAACCCTAGTCCGGTGACGGATACGGGTTAGGGGTGTTACACAAAAGATCTTATGTAACATCCTGGTAAGGCTTAATTAGGGGTCTTGAGTAGGCTCGGAATGGTAGAAAAATATTTTTGTAAGCTTGAAAGGTAGGGAGCCTTAGCAAGTAGGGGTTACAAGGTTAAAAGAGGGAACTTTTGACACAGAAATGGCCTTGGAAAAATGGCAAAAGGGAGGCCACTTAGGAGCTGGAGTTGACGCCACAGGGGGAGCAAGGGGAGCCTGTGTTCAAGCTGCAGAAATTCCCTTTTTGCTCTTTAATTTGGACGGCAATAGGGGGAGAAAATTCTCTTTTTAAACTCTTTTAGATAATAAGGATAATGAGGATATTAATAAGGATTTTTAATGGGATTATTATTTGAATAATATTAAATAGGTGGCAAGGAGGAAAAGTAGGCATGTGATTAATTCAAATTATTTTGAATTAATTCAAATGGTTGGCCAAGAGGGTTTCAAGGAGTTGCCAAATTTTTGAACTCTTTGTTCAAGAGGAGTGGACGGCAAGCTTGGGGGGGGGGGGTGCCGAATTCTTTTAAAAGCACATACCTATCATCTTGTTTTTCTTTTCTCCATTTTTGCAAGTAGCCGAATCTCTTCCTTACTCCCTCCTCTTCAATTATTTTTCTCTCCTCCCTCATCTTCTCAAAACCGAAACTCCTATTCCCCTTTTCCATTATTTTCTTTCTTCCACTATAGTCGAATCTCTCCTTCTTGGTGTGCCGAAATTCCCCTCTTCTTTTAGCTTTCATCTTGGCCGAATATTAGTGTGGTGTGGATCTCTTCTAGTTTGGTTCCAATCGGGTTTGGTGGAAGGTAGGTGGTTTGGCCGAATGGCTATTTCTCCCCTCTCTTTTACTAAAAAAATTGCACCTTCCATTTGTGTTGCTAGCCGAATATCTCTTCCATAAAGGGCTTAGGCCGAATCCTCCTAGTAAGGTGCTATCGATTTCTAAAGGGGGGTAAGTGTGTCACTTTAACATTCGGCTTCTTTTCTTTTCCTTTTGTGTGCCGAAAAGCTTGAGAAACAAGCCTTGGTAAGTTGGCCGAATGAGGTTATGGTTCTAATGGTGTACGTTTTGTGTGTAGATAACGTTAAGGTATATTGAGGGAAGCTTTCAGGATTTGTTTTCCTCCATCTTTATTCTTCCTTTTCTTTTCTTTCTAATCCCCCCAAAAGTCGAAAGTTGTGAGATCATCATCTAGCCATAGCCGAATCTCTGAAGGTTGAAGTGAAGGTGCAATCGATTTCTTCAAGTAAGGGTAAGATCTCATTCGGTTTCATCCTTTTTCTTAAGATTTGCCGAAATCTAGGACTAACCCCATTAATATCTTGTTGCCGAAAACTTTGAAGAGATCTTTCGGGATTTACTAAGTGTCGACTACAAGGAAGGAGAAGTTCTTTTCCCGAAGGTACACCATAGGCCACGTGTTCCCTAGTTATTCGGTGAGTTTCGGGATTTAGAATCCACAAGGTAAGTGTCTATAGCATTCGGCCAAGGCCATGTTTGGTAAATATATGTGTTCATTAATTATTCAAAAGCCGAAAACTAACCAAGTTAATTGATTCAATGCTTGGCCGAATGCAAGAAGAGTATAGCAGAGATTTCAAGGACTTCATTAAGCGAATCAGGTGTAAATAAAACCGAATGTGAATGGCCCCAATGAATCCTTCATTCGGCCAACTCTCACCCTCTTTTTGTGATAATTTCCAGCTTTTAATTATCACTCAAAAATAACATTTATCTCCTATCCTTACCTTTATCACCTCTTCAAATACAAAATATAATATGACCACATCACAACACTTCCAAATTAAAATTAAAGGGAAAAACAATGTTTATCCTTATCACCTTGAGAGTCTAAAATCACGCCATTACTCCCCTCCCTAACGCCACTTTTTTGCATAAAAAAATAAAACCAATCTACTGCTGTATATTTGGTTCGAACACAGAACCTGGTGGAGGCAAACTGCCGCAGCCTTCTTAAACGCCCCCTGCCACTCTTCCCAATTGACTTTCATGTCATAAAACCCCATCATTTAATTTTAAAGCCTTCCTACTTAAGCCCATCACCGCATATATAAAAATAAAACGCAAAACGCTGCTCCAGCCATTCGAACCTGCGACCAACTTCACCTCCAACTCCTAAGTGGCGCACGGTAGCCACTTAGCCAATTAATTCTTTGTGTCATGCTTCTCCCTAAATTTTACTTAACCCCTAACTCACCTAGCTCCCTTCTTTAAAACACTTAGAAAGAAATTTTTAGTTCTAAGTCAGGCCTAGCTCGGGGTTATTTCTAGACCCTAAAACATGCCAAATGATCCTAGTATTTAATTCTTCAAGCGCACACATGGGAAATTAATTAAATTTTAGACAACCCCTAATTCAGGATGTTACAATTCTACCCCCTTAAAATAATTTCATCCTCGAAATTACTTACTATCGTCCAATCGTGCATCCTTAACTCATCACACTACGCCATCACTAGGCTTTCTGATCTTAAAGAACTATCATACTTTCCAGACACATTCCCTAAGTTCATAATCCAAGTTCCATACACTTTACTAGCAACATAAGAACAAACTAATGCAACCACAACCAAGACAATTGAGGGTATTCCGGAAATAAGAAACTTACCCGTTGTCATATCCGCACATCTTCCTCCTCGCGACGGCCAACTGCATAAACCAACCTTGGTTGCCTCGCCTCTGCACCTTCAAAGACTCCTCGGCCACGCCCATTACCATTATCATTACCTCTAGCTGCACCTCGACCCCTCTGTGGTTGCTGGCCATCCCTCCTGAATTGACCACGTCCTTGATCCTCAGCTTGAGTCCTAGCCAACTTCCGCGGACAATCCCTTACCCGGTGCTCCATTGATCCACACTCAAAGCACCCTCTACTTCCAGCCAAACATTCTCCCGAGTGGGATTTCCCGCATCTAGCACACTGAGGTGGCCAATGAAAGGTGCTTTGTGGCTCTTTCTGGTTCCCCAAATCTAGCCCTCTTCTCCACATTACTGCCCGATCCAGGTGATCCAAAGCCTCTCTTCTGTTTATTCTTTTCGTGATTCTGTCTTACGGACTCCTTGATCCCTTCGGCTACCTTAGCCTTTTCCACTAGGACAGAAAACTCATGCTCCTGCTGTGGAGCAATCAGCAACCTCAAATCATCTCTCAGACCATCCTCGAATCGGACACACCGCTCATGTTCAGTAGCCACGATGCCTCTAGCATATCGAATCAGCCTTAAGAATTCTGCTTCATACTCCGACACAGACTTATTTCCTTGTACCAACCCCAAAAAAGCTTTCCTCTGTGCATCAGTGTAGCTGGTACCCACATACTTCTTCTGATAAGCAGTTTTGAAGTACTCCCAAGTAAGATCATCTGCCGTAGCACCATCCCGAACCGTGAGCCACCATTGATAAGACTCATCCTTTAGAAGCGACACTGCTCCTTTCAGCTTCTCCTCATCCGTCAGGTCAAGATCATCCATGATTCTCTCGGTCGATTCTAACCAATATTCCGCCGCACTGGGTGCCACTCCCGATACACCCCGGAATACCTCCGCTCCGTTGGATCGGAGTCGCTCGGGTACAGACTTCCGAGCTCCCGAATTTCCTCCCGCACCAGCCACCAACTCTAGAACTCGCAGCCTGACATGCGATATAAAGATCATCCCCGTTTGGGCTTGTTGTTCAACGCCCACAGTTGGGGGTGGTGGTGGCGGTGGTGCCTCATTGTCCGATCCTTGACCTGACCTAACGGGTTCCGACATGGTGATCCTGCCTCTACCGCGTCCACGACGGCCACGTCCTCTAGAGCTCATTCTAACTATTGCGCTTTAATCTGATTTAAGGAATTTTCATGGATTAGTACTTGTTTCACTTGGTTATCCGCGAAGAAATTTTATGAAAAGTTCAATAGGGATTCTTTCGATCAATCAAAGTTTTAAGTCCTCTATCCTAGTTTACACAGAAGAGCACATCCATTCCCTAATACCTTTCATACCTATTCACTCTTCGGGCATTTCTGTCTGTTTCTATCCCAAGGGTATTTTCGTCATTTTCCTACAGGGGTATTTTCGTAATAAATCAGAGAAATTTTAAAACTTTAATAAATCAGGACACTTTGAAATTTTCAAAACTGGAGGGTATTTCTGAAAATTTGTCAAATTTAAAGATATGGCAAAACTTTTGGGAACCAGGGGTATTTTGGTAATTTTGTCAATCAGGGGTAATTTCGTAAATTTCCAAAGTCAGGGTATTATTTTGAAATACAAATTTTTTTTGGGTACTATTGCAAAGTAAGAGAATTTTTATTGAAATCGAGGTAATACGGTAATTTTAAAACCAAGGGCATTTTCGTAATTTTGCCACTAAGGGCATTTTGGTAATTTTAATAAATCAAGAATATTTTGAAATTTTCCAAGAATAAATTTGTCCTACTATTTAAAAGAGATATTTTAATGATTTTAAAATTAGGGTTTTCATAAAACATGGCTAATCCCTTTCGGGTTTTATTTAGTATGTTTAGCCTATGACCGAGTCCTCTTGGTTAGGGTGAACCGAAGCTACGCACTGCAGGAATCCCGCGAAGAGGAGGTGAGTCACGAGGACTGCTTAAATACCAAGCTCTTCCGGATCCAATCCTAGACATGCGCACTAGGGTTACCACACCCTAACTCGGCGACTTGGTCGTAGGTTTGTTTAATTAGGCTTTTAGAGTCTTATGTCTTTTCTTTGTCAGTAAACTAGTCCTAGGGTCTAAACACTTATCATACTATCTACGCTCCATACCTACCCTTCTACGTGATAATAATTCATAAAGAAGTCGAAAGTACTTACAGGGCGGATTGGTGCCGGAGACTCACGCCATGTCTTTGTCTAAAACAAAACCATTTTCACAAGGCCTACCAAAACATTTTGGGCCTTGGGCCCCACAAATGAGCTTTGAACTGGGCTCTGATACCAATTTTGTAACACCCCAAACCCGGCCCAACCATTACGACCGAATTTGGTATGTCACAGAGAAAACCATTTTGAAAATCCCTTTAGCCGATTTGAGTTTTGATGAAAACATCTTATTTTCAATTATCTCGTTAAATAAAACATTTGTGTGTATGAAGAAACAAAACTTAACTTAGTTGTTTAAAAATTATATTAAATCAGGTTGTTACCGATTTCAGACATACCCGATGGCATAGAAAAAAACCATTTACGTTTGAATTTAAGAAAACATGTATAACCATTTTAAAGTCACTAAGTAATTTAAACAAATTATCCAAAACATGCAAAGTAATCAAAATATAAACTTAGGAGGCCTTATTACAATTTAAACAAAATAAAACCAACAATAAAATAAAAACAGTTCAAAATTGATTTAGTCCATATTTCCACTGCATGGCCACCTCGAGTCTATCCGGCTCCACATCCGCAATCTACGAGTCACCTGAAAAATGTTAAAGGAGAAGGTGAGTCACCAAGACTCAATGTGTAACCCTTCCCCCGGTTTAATGCAACATCATACACAATTTATAACTAAGTTAACATGCACTAAGTTTAATATGCACCCAACCTAGCCATCCAATACGCCTTTCTCTACCGGGTGGTACCAAACCACCGGTGGTGCCAAACCACCGTGACTTAAAGTCACGATATCCATCATGTTGTGGTGCCAAACCCACCGTGACCCGAAGTCACAAATCAAATGATGGGGCCAACCCATCGTGTGATACCAAATCACCGCGTCGATCCCATAATGTCAATCGTGGGGCCAACCCAATCGTGGTGCTAAGCCACCGGGACAAGACGCTATGAGGTGCCAAACCTCTGTGACCGTAGTCAAGAAATGTGGTAACAAACCACCGGTGTCCGTCGACACAAATATCACTTCCCCATCCACTCATATAACCCACACCAATCAATGTTATTTAACAAATCATGTCAACATGCTTACTTAGCAACATACAATCGGATTTATCAATAACCATGTATTTAAGTCACATATACCAAATATGTCATGCTTCCCAAAAGCATCATAAAGAAACTCATAACGACAAGGACTTACTCTGAATCCTTGCTTATACCATGATGGTATTAAATCCAAATCTACACGTAATGCATTTAGCATACACAAAACTTAGCACATTAATAGTTATAAAGTGTGTATGTACACACCTGTCACCAACGTTATCCCTAAATCCCAGAGAAACCAATCGGCCCCACTAGCCTTCCTTACCCAATATTCGGCCATACACAAGGGTTAGTGACATGGCCTATTCAGCCAATCCAAATAATCACGAAGGATACGATGTACCACAAATATGGCCTTTGGCCGAATGTGCTTAACCACTTACCAAACTCACCGAAATCCCGAATTTGTCACTTGTCCTGTTGAGATCCCTACCAAAAACACTTGTTAAAATTGGCTTGCACACTAATACATAATCAAGGCCTATGGCCGAATGTTACTTACCACCTTACCTTAGGAAAATAAATCCTGAAAGCTTCCCTCAATATACCTTAACGTTATCTACACACAAAACGTACACCATTAGAACCATAACCTCATTCGGCCAACTTACCAAGGCTTGTTTCTCAAGCTTTTCGGCACACAAAAGGAAAAGAAAAGAAGCTGAATGTTAAAGTGACACACTTACCCCCCTTTAGTCAAAAATAATTCTTAACATAATAAATTAAAATAAACAAAAGTAAAGAAATCCAACTTGGGCCTTATGGCCTTATTACATCAATCAAAACCCAAAAATAAAATTAAAGTACTTAGTAAAAATAAAAGTCCAAATCTTTAAATTTCTCCTTGCGATGCATGGTCACCTTCAGCTCCTGCCGACTCGGTCCATTAATGCTCATCACCTGAAAAATATTCCCACAACGGGGTGAGTCAACAGACTCAATGTGTAACCAACACTAACATTCAATAGATCAGGCATACATATTCATATCAAACACTTTTTCATACAACAGATATCAATGATGATGCAACCCGAACCCAAAACCTAGATGCCATCCGCTACACATCCCCGTACCAACCTGCACACCGTGGGGACTACTAAGTCGACCCTCCATCCGCTACACACCTTCAAGGCGCGTCAGCTGCGAATCGACGTGCTCATCGCCCATATAAAATTTGTGGCATAGCCACTGATATAGTTGTGTCAAAAGACACCAGATTCGGATAATGTAACCGGTTACCACATTCGATAATGTGACCAAGTCACCACATTCGGATAGTGAGACCAAGTCATCACATTCACTTCCCCTTTCTCATAAATCCCGAATGACCCATATTTTTTATATCATGCATCTCATACTTAAATTCACATTCATATATATTTTCACATGTTATAAAATAACATATTTCATAATCCTAATGGGAGTAGGAAACGTACCTGAGTACTTTTGTACCACATTAGGGTACTTAGCCATATTCACATTAATATATATATACATAGATTAAATATTGCCATGTATCATATTAAATGATAGTGGGGATTACACACCTGATTCGCTTAATGAAGTCCTTGAAATCCCGAAGAACTGATCTACTGATTTAGATCCTTAACTCCTATATTCGGTCAATCATTTAAACATATTAATAAACCTTTTCAACCACAATCCAAATCCTAGTAGGATTTATACACTTACCTTGGTGTCAATTCCTTTTTGTCCAAATCCCAAACCTTGCCTTATAAGTCCGTCGATAATCCTTGAGTCTTAGAAATCCCAAACTTCTTGTACTTCTCCTTGTAGTTGACAACTACTAGATCCCGATGAAAACCTTCCAAATTTCGGCCATGGAATTCTAAAGGAGTTAGATTCCTATATTTCGGCTAAAAAGAGAGATTGAAAATCAAATAATAGCTGATCTTACCTTTTTGAATGAAATCGGCAACACCCTTCATCACAACAAAGATTCGGCTTTGGCCAAATTTCTGCTAGGGTTGGATTATGTTTTTGGTTTTGAATAAAAGAGAGAGGAGGCTAGGGAATTCAAGCAGACAAAGGAAAAGAGAAAAGAAGAGGAGAGAACCCTAAGAATTTCGGTAGAGCAGAGAAAAAAGAAAACTGATGAGTATCCCTCCTTCCTTCCTTTTATAGACGAAATTATCAGCTAAGGAGTCCCTTACTTGGCCACCACTCTTCAATTTGATAGCTTTATCCTTTAATTATCATAAAATAAAAGAGTTTAATCCAGCTTTTATCTCATGGAAATTATGATAAATAAATTCCTTTTTGAAAATACTTAAGATAAATCATCATTTATCTCTCCAATTAAAAAAAAAACCTTTATTTATCCTTAATAGCCGAATTTTAAAGAGGATAAACCTCCCTTTTTCTAGAAGCCTTGCCGCCCACTCTTTGGCTTATGGAAGCAAAAATAAAACCTCTTTTTTTTGCTTCCCAAGTGACTCGAACTCAGGCCCAACACCTTGCATGTGGCGCCATTTCCAGAGGCCCTAAGTGGCATCTCCAGGCCACTTTTCCAAGCCTGTTTGTGTGTCAAATTTCACAAACTTTTTCTTTTAAGGCCACCTTGCCTTGATTTCCTATTTTAGAATTTAAAACTTGACATTTCTGGGTCATTTCTAAGTTTCCTAAAATTTTCGATCGGCTCTGTAAACTTGCCATTTTCTTACATTTCCAAGTTTCCAGAAATGTGTACTTTCCATTTTTGAATCATTTCCTTACATTTCCAGGTTTCCAAAAATGTTCATGTCTATGCATTTCCAGGTTTCCAAAAATGTTCATTTCCATTTTCATTTTCATACATTTCCGAATTTCCAAAAATATAAAAAAATTTATTCATATTACTTAAGTCTTGTCATTTCGTACAATTAAACCGAAAATGCATAGGCCCTTTCCAGGATGTTACAGTTCTACCCCCCTTAAAATAATTTCGTCCTCGAAATTTCCTAACTAAAATAACTGAGGGGATTGCTGTCGCATCGTCTCTTCTGGTTCCCACAAAACTTCCTTCGATCCATGGTTGCGCCATAACACTTTGACTAGAGGAACTGACTTCCTACGTAACACTTTCACATCACGTTCCAATATTTGAATCGGCTCTTCCTCATACGATAAGTCTGGCCTTAGCTCCACTTCTTCAACTGGTACCACATGAGACGGATCCGATCGGTAACGACGTAGCATGGACACATGGAATACGTCGTGCATCTGCTGCAACTCTGGTGGCAACTCCAATTGGTATGCCACTGGCCCAACTTGCTTCAGTATTCTATAGCGCCCTATAAACCTTGGGTCTCTATCGGAGATGATCGATACTGGTACTCCGTGTAACCTTACGATCTCCGCCACATATAACTTGGCTAACTTCTGAAGAGAATAGTCGACTCTCACCGGAATAAAGTGCGCGAACTTGGTCAAACGATCCACTATCACCCATACCGAGTCCTTCTTAGTAGGCGTAAGGGGAAGCCCACTAACGAAGTCCATGGTAATTCTCTCCCACTTCCATTGGGGAACCTCGATTGGTTGAAGCAATCCCGATGGAACTTGGTGTGAAAGTGTTACGTAGGAAGTCAGTTCCTCTAGTCAAAGTGTTATGGCGCAACCAGCACGTCGACTGCAGCGGCTGCCTTCGAAGGTGTGTAGCGGATGGAGGGTCGACTTAGTAGTCCCCACGGTGTGCAGGTTGGTACGGGGATGTGTAGCGGATGGCATCTAGGTTTTGGGTTCGGGTTGCATCATCATTGATATCATTTGTATGAATAAGTGTTTGATATGAATATGTATGCCCGATCTATTGAATGTTAGTGTTGGTTACACATTGAGTCTCATTGACTCACCCTGCTGTGGGAATATTTTTCAGTGATGAGCATTAATGGACCGGGTCGGCGGGGAGTCGAAGGTGACCATGCATCGCAAGGAGAAATTTAAAGATTTGGACTTTTATTTTTACTAAGTACTTTAATTTTATTTTTGGGTTTTGATTGATGTAATAAGGCCATAAGGCCCAAGTTGGATTTCTTTACTTTTGATGACTTCGGTCTCACTATCTGAATGTGGTGACTTCGGTCACATTATCTGAATGTGGTAACTTCGGTTACATTATCTGAATCTGGTGTCTTTTGACACAACTATATATGGTGGCTATGCCACAATTTTTATATGGGCGATGAGCACGTCGACTGCAGCGACTGCCTTTGAAGGTGTGTAGCGGATGGAGGGTCGACTTAGTAGTCCCCACGGTGTGCAGGTTGGTACGGGGATGTGTAGTGGATGGCATCTAGGTTTTGGGTTCGGGTTGCATCATCATTGATATCTGTTGTATGAATAAGTGTTTGATATGAATATGTATGCCTGATCTATTGAATGTTAGTGTTGGTTACACATTGAGTCTGTTGACTCACCCCGTTGTGGGAATATTTTTCAGGTGATGAGCATTAATGGACCGGGTCGGCAGGAGCTGAAGGTGACCATGCATCGCAAGGAGAAATTTAAAGATTTGGACTTTTATTTTTACTAAGTACTTTAATTTTATTTTTGGGTTTTGATTGATGTAATAAGGCCATAAGGCCCAAGTTGGATTTCTTTACTTCTGTTTATTTTAATTTATTATGTTAAGAATTATTTTTGACTAAAGTTTAATTAAAATTATTTCTTTCAAAATAAACCCTAAAATTGTTTTGTCACCATAATAAAATGATTTCTAAGTAAAATAAATGGGTTTCCAACTTAAGCCAACCCAAAACGATAAATGTCTAAAATTACACAAATTTTCTCTAAGTAACAAAGAACATTGAAACCGGTTTACTTAAGGAACATACCAGATCCGGTCCAGGCTCGTGGGCCGGGTGTGGGGTGTTTCATCTTAAAAAGATCAAATGTTTCTTCTGCAACAGGAAAGATTATTTCAAATCAAATTGCAAGGAGTATTTGGATTACCTAGTCGAACTAGGCAAATGTATGGAACTCTTTGTGGTTGAAGCTTGCTTAGTGAAAGAATCAATTGACAATCGGGTTATTGATTCTAGATCCACTAATCATGTGTGTGTTTCTTTATAGGGGTTCAGTAAAACGAGAAGTCTGCGTGACAGGAGCATCTCGTTGTGGACCGGAGATGGGAGCTATGTTTCAACGAAGCAGTAGGAGAAGTTATTTTACATTTTTATTATTTTAGGAAGATTGTTTTAAAGAACGTGTTTTATGTATCTCATTTTAAGAGGAATTTAATTTATGTAGCATGTTTATTTTATGACGGTTATACCGTGACATTCAATAAAATAGATTGCTATTCACAAAAATTGTTCTTTAATCTGTAATGGATGGATGGAAAAAAAATCTCTACTTTATCAAACCAAATAACTACTCGATGCATCAAACTGAAATGGTGAATAAAAAGCTTCAAACTTCTCACTCTAATAAGGGGTACCTATGACATTTAAGACTTGGTCATATAAACCAAAAAAGATTCAATAGACTCGTGAAAGATGGTCCCTTAAGTATGCTTAAGGAAGTTAGGACTTGTTTAGTAGTGCTTAAAAAACTCACTCTTGGCTCCAAAAGCACTTTTGGAAGAAAAGTTGTGCTAACCAAGTTGCTTTTGACTGAAATTTTTGGCTTTTTAGAAGCACTTTTGAAAAACACTTCTAAAAAGAAGAAGTTAAAATTTTTAGCTTTTTCTTTCTCAAAAGTACTTTTGGTGCTTAATTACTTTTTCACCCATCCAATAACATAGTACTTTCCCTTCTTCTTTTTTCTTGGTGTTTAATTACAAATGTGTTAAAATCATTAATTAAAAATAAAAAAATATTTTTTTAAAATAATACAAATGTGTTAATATCTAATTACAAATATTTAATGATTATATTTAAATAATTAAAATATAGTTTATATATTCTAATTAATATTTATAAATAATTAATATTTATTGCTTAAAAATATTTAAAATTTATATTTCATATATTAAAATATTAACAAGTTATAATAAATTTTTTATATTCTTACTAAAATATAATAATATTAACTAATTTGAACATTAATTAAATGCATATTTGTTACTTGATAATAACATGTCTAAAATGGACATTTTATTTCTCAAAAGCACTTTTTGGCAGCAATGCTAAAAACTCAAATCTTAAAACAAACTTTTTAAAAGTACTTCTCAAAAGCACTTTTCCACAGCACCTTTCAAAAGCACTTTTCAAAAGCATTGCTAAACTAGCCCTTAGTCTTCTGCAATGTGAATCTTGCTTGGAAGGTAAAATGACTAAGAGGTCTTCTAATGCGAAAGGTACAAGGGCCAACCAACCTTTAGAACTTGTGTACACTGATGTATGTGGTCCCATGAACATCAGTGCTTGAGGAAGTTATGATTATTACGTGACTTTTATCGATGATTATTCTCAATATGGATATGTGTATCTAATGCACCGCAAAAGCAAAACCTTTGATAAATTTCAAGAGTTTCGTGCGAAAGTGGAAAATCAATTAGATTTATCCATAAAGAATCTTCGGTCTGACCGAGGTGGGGAATATTTGTCCGATGAGTTCTTAGGATACCTCACAGAGAATGAGATTTTATCCTAATTGACTGTGCTGGTCACTCCACAGCAGAATGGCATAGCTGAGAGAGGGAATAGAACCTTGCTTGACATGGTTCGTTCAATGTTAAGCTATTCACAACTTCCTATTTCCTTCTGGGGATATGCGATACAAACGGCTTGCTAAATTCTGAATGATGTGCCAACCAAGTCTTCTTGTAAGACACCTTATGAACTGTGGCATGGAAAGAAACCCATTATAAATCACTTTAGAATATGGGGTTATCCAACCCATGTTCTGGATAAGGATGCAAAGAAGTTGGATGCACGGACAGAATTGTGCATGTTTGTAGGATATCCAAAAGGAACAAAGGGAGGATTATTCTACAATCTGAAACATAATACGATTAAAGTTTCTACTCATGCTACTTTCCTCGAGGAAAGCTAAATGGATAACTTTAAGTCTCAAAGTAAAGTGGTACTCGAGGAACTTTAGAGAGTGGGAACAATCACCAAGTTTAATTCTCGAGAAAGTTGTAGAAAAACTTGCAAATGATCAACAGCATGAAAGAGTTTCTAAGAAACTAGACTTCTTCATCTTGATGGTATTATTTATAATACGAAAGCCAATCATGAGGATGATGATCCACTCATTTATGAGGAGGCTATGTAAGACATTAATTCCAAGCTCTAGAAACTGGCCATGGATGCTTAGATGGATTCTATGAAATCCAATACGGTGTGGGAACTTATAGACTTATCGATTGAGATTAAACCCATAGGGTGTAAATGGATCTACAATAAGAAGAGAAATACAGATGGGAAAGTGGAAACACAAAAAGGTAAACTTATAGGGAAAGACTATACACAGAAAGAAGGCATCAATTACAATGAGACCTTTTACCTGGTAGCCATGCTCAAGTCTATCCGCACACTCTTATCCATTATCGCTGCTCTCGATTATGAGATCTAGAAAATAAATGTCAAGACAACATTCTTAAATGGCTATCTTGATGAGACCATTTACATGGCTCAACTCACTGGCTATGTAATCAAAGGAAATGAGTAGAACGTTTGCAAACTGCTAAGATCCATTTATGGACTTAAGCAGGTGTCCCGCTCATGGAATAAAAGATTTGATCAAATGATTAAGAATTTTGGATTTGAGAAAAATGCTGATGAACCTTGTGTTTATAAGTGTATAAAAGGATTAAAAGGTGGTCTTACTCGTTTTGTATGTCGATGATATTCTACTTATCGAAAATGATGTAGGAGAATTGTCATTGGTTAAACTGTGGTTAGCTCAATAGTTTAGCATAAAGGAATTGGGTGAAGCTAGTTATATTCTTGTAATTTGAATCCTTATGGATCGAAAGAATAAAACGATAGCATTATCTCAAACTTCATATATCGATAAGGCACTGGAACATTTTACAATGACGGATGCAAAGCCAGGCGTTCAATATTAGATTTTCATATTTCTTTAGATGATTGTCCAAAGAAAGCAAAAGAAAGAGAGCGTATGAATAAGGTTCCATATGCTTTGGTAGTTGGAAGCCTTATGTATGTGATGCTTTGCACATGTCCAGATATTTGCTTCGCAGTAGGAATGGTTAGTCGATATCAGGCGAATCCAGGTCTCAGGCATTGGCAAATTGTAAAGCATATATTAAGGTATCTTAAAAGAACCAGGGATTATATGCTTGTATATTTTGGGGAGGACCTTACTCTTATTGGATACACAGAATCAGACTTCCAAACCTGTAAAGATTCGAGGAAATTAATGTTAGGAAATGTATTCATTCTAGGCCATGGAGCCATAGTATGGAGAAGTGTAAAACAAACTTGCACTGTTGACTCTACTATGGAGGCCGAGTATGTGGTTGCTTCTGAGGCAAAAAAAAAGCACTATGGCTTTGAAAGTTCTTAATTGAACTTGAAGTTATTCTTGGTATGGAAAAAGCTATAACATTGTATTGTGATAACAGTGCTGCAATGGCTAATACCAAGGAAATGAGAAGTCACAAGAGGATGAAACACATTGATCGGAAGTATCACTTGATACGAGAGACAGTAGCTGAAAGAATTGTAGATGTGATGAAAGTGGCTTCTAAAGATAACCTTGCGGATTTGTTTACTGAGACTCTTGTAACTAGGAGTTTTAACAAAGACGTCGAGGATATAGGAATGTAAAACATGACACATTTACTTCACTAGGGCAAGTGGGAGATTGCTGGGAAAGGTGTCAATATTGTAGTAAACATGTAACTGTTTTCTATTTATTTGAACGATGAATAAATAAATAAAGTTAATTTCACATTTCACTATTATGTCTTTTGTATTTTCTATCTTTTATATTTTGCAAGCATAGAGAAATTGTGACAAGCAAATATTAGCTCATTGATTGTCTAAAGTTCCAATTGAAGATAAGTGCAATTGTAAAGAACATTTACATTGCGAGAAAGATAACTTACTTCAGTAGATAATCTAAATGAGTCCGTAATCTCATGAAAGAACCAAAGTGAGCATTTGACTCAAATATTGAGAATGATTATTATGTCATCTACAATTCCAACTGATGAGATGGCTAGTCTTGGCTATCGGAGCAATTGACTCCACGAGTAGAGATAGATGTATTCATTAGTAGAATGATACATTGGACTAGACCCAAGATGAATTAATTCTTAATCCGTTTATGAATTAATTCACTCGAGATGTTCATGGTGTGATTTACCTAAATCCTGAGTTAGTCACTGACCATGCGTATGCAACTCATGTGGTTAGATATAAATGGAGGCTTGTGCTCTAAAGATGGTCGAGCCCATAGCCGGTATGTTGGGTATATGACTTGTGTATGGCATGGGTTTACTAGCAACAGTGGAATTCATAGCTCAATTAAAGTGTTAATGATATCCTCTCATTGGCATTGTGTGGATTGATAAATATGGAACATGGCCACGGGTTGCTCATTCTCGAACGAGCAATTTATCACAGTCATTTTTTGACAGTGATCATATTAATCATTAAGGAAGACAGAATGGTGAAAATGAGATAAAATAGGATTGTATTGAGTGAACGGATTTAACTCAAAGGAATCAAGGATATCATATGAGGGTAACACACACATGACGAGGTCATTGGACAAATCAGTTTGATGAATTGCTTTCGTAAAGAGCATACAATAAGGAGATTTTAATCATGGTACTTCTTGTGGACTGACTTCATGATTAAGTAATTGCGAATTATCGGAACGATGCTTTTGAACATAATTGCAATTACTAGAGCCTAATTGTATATGTTCGATTGGTCCCTCTGCTAGCTCAACAAAAGCTCGACCGGACTGCATTTGAATCAGAAGTAAATTCTACGACTTTGAGAATAATTTAATTGAGTTGATTTATTCAACGTGGAATTAAATAGGTAGACGTAAGAATTGTTCAACTACAGAATTTAATTAAAGAATTTTATTAATTTTGATCAAGTAACATTAAATTAATCAAACCAAGACCCAAAAAATGGTCGAACTGGGCACGGTATGTGAAACCGGGTCGATGGTCCAAAAGGTGGCTAGACCAGATCGGTCGGGTCGTCATTGACCCGGACTAAACTGGCTCGGGATGCCGTAAGGGTGCCACACCTGCATCATCAGAAATGGTGGTGCCGATGGCTGCGACGGCGGCATCCTTGTGGCCGGCGGCAGTTGGTCATCAGTGGTTGAGTGGTGGAAGAGTTACACTCCTATTGGGACTCTACTAGGGAATTTGATTTCAGATTAACTATTCAAGAAATAATATTATTTTAATATTTAATTTAATTTAATACTTATTTTAATAGTATTTTTATTCTTTTAATATTATATTCTTTTAATAAGATTTAATATTAAATTTAATCTAATATTTATCTTGATAAATATTATATTAATTTAATATTAAAGTGATTAAGTTTAATTATAGTTGAACTCTCTAAACTCTCCTTATATAAAGAGAGCCTTGGGTCATTATTTATACATACTTGAATTCAAAAGAAAGTTATAGAGAGAAAATTTATTGAAGAGATTATTCTAGAAAATTTTTAGAGATATTTTTCTAATTTAAAACTTAACCCAAAAGTTTAAAGAAATTTCAAAATTACCCCATTGGTAATTTTTGTGAAAAATTTTCTGATTCGAAGCGAGCCCACACTCGGCAGACGTGAGCTTGAGGATAGCGGAGAAGATTACTCAGTCGAAGCTCCCATCCTAGACGAATCGAAAATGTGCAATTTTGATTAAGTATTTATTACTTTAGATATCACAACCAAGATCTTGTTTTGGAAAAATTTTAAAACTCTGGTTTTTTCCTAAATTTATTTTCCGCTGCGTTTTCCAAACTAGTTTTTCAAACATCCATTTCACGGGCACACTCGATTTGGTAATGTTTCTGACTTCTACCGCTTCAATTTCCTGTATGTGTTTAATAGTCTGTTCAGCTATGCCTCTGCTTGAGATTTTTTTCCTTCATGGACTTTTTTGTTCCATTCAGTCCAATTGACCCATAACGCACAACATAAAAGATGACACTGGTCACTCGATCCTCTATGGAATATCCAGGTAAGCCACTCTCAATTACTTAGATTTGCTTCCGACGTGACCCATTTAATATTTAAAAACCTTCATGCTTCAATTGACACAGGGCACCCTCTAAACACATGGGTTGTGGTCTCCATCCCTTGTTCACACCTTGGACAGATTGTGGTCGTTTGAAGCCTTCGGTGATGTAGATTTACTAGGGTTGGTAGAAAGTTCCAGGATACTTTCCAAACTGTAATTTATGTTTTGTTGTAAGCTTAAAGTTCCAAAGTTTTTTTTGTAAAAGTCGATCATTTCTTTCTATAATTCAGTATTAGTTGGATGAGTAGTAAAATTAAGCAGAAGTTTGTACCCATTCCTCACTAAATACTCACCAAAGGCCTCCCCGCTCCATACCACCATATCGTCATGTTCTTCCGAGGCTAAAGGAATTTTCAAAATTCGTTTGGCATCCATCTCGGAAAAGGTATCCTCCACAACTATAGTTTTCCATGTTCTGCTTCTATTGTCAATTAGATCGGACACCTTACTACTTCAAAATTTCTTGTGTACATCCCAAAGTTTTAAGTAAATTCCAAGCATCATCATGCCCTCGAGCATAATGAGCCCCACAGAACACAGTGAATCTCCATTGTCTGTTATAGTATAATTCCCGAACGACCACATCAACGTGATGAACTGAATAGCTCTTAAGCTCAACCGTAATATTCTCTCTTTAAGCCAGACATAGCCCTCCTCTTGACCTTTCATCTGAAACCTCTATACCATTTAAAAAACCACACCTCCGGCAAACATACTCTATTCTCTTGTTAGTTAATTTAGTCTCCATGAAGGAGACAATCTGGGGATTATACATTTAATTTAGTCTCCATAAAGGAGACAATTCGGCCTAGACGTCATGGCCGAATCTGGTTGTGTTACGAAGGAAGGTTTTAAATTTGACTTCTTTCTTTTTAAAATCATCGTAAACCGTTGTTATTTAGTAAGCTTGTTTGTTTGGAAAGCGTGTTGTCGTACTTATTTAATTAAAACCATTGTATTTTGTAAACTGGGTTTGTTTTCTTGAAAACAATTAGTTTCAGAAAAATAGTCATTTTTATAAAAATCATTTTATCAATCGTCATGCTAGAAAACCAAAATAAAAATTCGAAACCAAAAACAGTCCCAAAAGTCCAGAGAGTCCAAGTTACACAAAACTCTCAAAGCAGAAATTTAGATAAGCTAAATTTAAGTAATTAAAGTTTTATAGCAACGTGGACACAACTGAGCTCCCATCACACCGACCCGCCTAAGTCTGAGGGTTACTTGAAATTATCAGACATGCAAAAAGTGAGTTTTCTTTTAAAACTCAGTGTATAACCCATACGTATACAGAAATTTAGATTCGATCACATGGCAAAACAGATACAAACATACATTTAATACAGATTCGTATAAGAATAGTGCAGATGTAGATATATAAATCCTACTCCTATCCTCTACACACTAACTCCGACCATCCCAACACACCACGTAAGGTATACAACACCCACCCAGCCCTACACACCACATAGTGTCCTCACGACACGTTCCAGAACAATCACAACAGTGCTGCCAGTATAATGGCAAGTTAACGCCTCACACAGAACACTTCCTCCACATAAAACATAACCCGCCCCACAGTCAGATACAAACAAAATATCAGATATAACCGAATAATAGATACCAGAATATATATATCATGTGTGCTCGTATAACATATATTGAACATGCTTATACATAACAGATCATACATTTTGCATCACATTACATGCATTTAGGTGTTATTTACGTCGAAATCATAGTAACAAAATAACAAATTTCATGCTTTAAAGCTTATATAACACATAACGACCCCACAGAAGGCCCACAGTCAATCAGAATGCAATGTACGACCCTAGGGAAAAATTCTAAAATTTGGGCCCACATGCCCGTATGGCTTGCCTGTGTTGGCCCACATACCCGTGTGGCCCACACGGCCAAAAATGGCCTTACCCCTGTGGCCCACACAGCCTAAAATGGCCTTGCCCGTGTGCCCCACACGGCATAAAATGGCCTAGACTGTGTGTCATACACGGCCTACCACACGACCTGGCACATGGGCGTGTGGCGTCGACAAGCCCCAATTTTAGCTTTCGCCATTCTTTGTTTTTCGTGTTTCTCGTTACACACATGGCTCGATTTTAAAGCAAAAATAACCACGAGACCTCCGAAACCTAGAAATAGTATCCCAACAATTAATTTAGTGCTCGATTTACGAATTCAACAAGAATAGACCGTAAATTTAACCGTTCAAACCCGAACAACGCACACGCATACTTACCGCCAATGAACAACAATCACACACACGAACTAGGTCGTTAGTGTAGAACCAAATGATTTTCAATCTTGTCCTAAACAACGTATCCAGAGAAATTAGATTCCCAAACTACAACACAACTTGTCACTTTAAAAAGAACGACCCTAAACTAAACAAACTTACAAAATCCAGAAGTTAAAGAAAAGCAAAGCCCTACTTACCAAGCCAAATGAAGAAAGCTGGGAAATCCGAAATCGCAGCGATTCAAATGAACGATTTGACAGAATCAAGGGAAGAAGAAAAAAGGGATTTGCAGAGAAAAGAAGAAAAGAACGTCAGGAAAAAGAGGAGTTTTGGGAAATAAAATATAAAATAAAAATAAAATTAAGATAATAATCTCAACTCCCCATTACCCCACTAACAATCAAATCCCACCAAAATCGACCCATGATCCTCATCCAACTACCTCCGAGTTTCAATTCTACTAAACCTCTACTACACAACCGGCACACGCATACAAAAACAAAAATTATTGCCAAACGCCCACTTAGGGAATCGAACATAGGACCCTGGGGCAAGCTAACATTTACCACTTGAACCAGTAGGCTCATTCTATATGAGTTGACCGAACCCAAGACCTCAAACACTCACACACCTCACTTAACCACTAAAGAAAATACTTAATTATGACAGAATTCATAAAAAAATAGAATTTAATAAATCAGGGCGTTACATAGCCTGTGGACTCCCCAATCCACGGACATTTCAACTTAAAAATTTTCATTGCAACTGGACAGCTTGCCTCTTGGCAGCCGCTGATATAAAATGGGTTTTCCCCACAGGTCTGTCCTCTATAATCACAATTGAGTTTTACATCCCCAATTCTATTTGTTTTTAGATGTTGCGAGGTAAACTTGTGAAAAAAGGTTGTATTCTTATACCCCAGCCGCAACCAATTAGCTTTAGCCTTTTGTTCCCAAACATTTTGTCTTTATCATTTTCCAAATTTAATTGGATTTTTGTGTCTATCAACTCCTCCAGGTTATCATCATCGCATTCCTTCTCCAATAGCTCCCCCAATTTATACGTCAAATTTTGTTTAATTCCCACCATTTTTCTCTAAATTAAATTCGCCCATTCAGCTAACCCCTCCTTTCATCTATCCAATTTGCTCCATACATCTCTACCACCCTCTCCCCATAAAATTTTAACCTCCCCTTCGAACGATTCCTCCATAACCCATTAAGCTTCAAATCGAAATATTTTTGACTTTTGGTTTGTCACTTCTTGCTCCAAAATAACAATAAGGAGACAATGATTAGAGTGCGAGTGTGGTAAATGCCTAACCTCCATATTTGGAAACAAAGTCATCATTCCCTCATTGACCACTCCCCTATCTATCCTTTCTCTACTGTTTGTTTCCAGAAGATTACCCTTCTCCCAAGTAAACCCAGGCCCAGTATATCTCGCATCCACCAAATGACAAACCTATAAGACTTCCCGAAATAATTCCATTCTTCTCTCACCCCTTGGTACACCACCCTTGTTCTCAAAAGAATACATAATTTCATTGAAGTCCCCACAAACCATCCATGGGAGATCTTGTGTACTTCCCAAAGTTTTAAGCAAATTCCAAGCATCATCTTGCCCTCGAGCATAACGAGCCCCATAGAACCCAGTGAATCTCCATTGGTTGTTATAGTTTAATTCCTGAACAACCACATCAATATGATGAATTGAATAACTCTTAAGCTCAACTGTAATATTCCCACTCCAAGCCAGACATAGCCCTCCTCTTGACCCTTCATCTGAAACCTCTATACCATTTAAAAAGTCGCACCTCCAGTGAACATACTTAATTCTCTTATTATTTAATTTAGTCTCTATGAAGGAGACAATCTGGGGATTATACATTTCCAGTAGATGTCAAATTCTCCTCATAGCCCATGGACTCCCCAATCAATAGACATTCCAACTTAAAATTTTCATTGCAATTGGTCAGCTTGCCTCTTAGAAGCCGCCGATATAAAATGAGTTTTCCCCACAGGTCTATCCTCTCTAATCACAATTGAGTTTTCCATCCCCAAAATATCATAATCATCGATCTTGTAACACCCCAAACCCAGCCCAGTCGTTATGGCCGAATTTAGAAAGCTACATTAGCCACTGGAATGGCCCAGAAAAACTTTCTTGATTCCAAAAGTACTTTTTTTAAACCATTTGTGCAGTTCATTCAAAACTAGTAAAATCAAATGTTCAACTTTATTTTCAATTTCATTTCAAAACCATTTGTCCACGAAAATGGCCAAAATAAACTTTCAGAATTTTGAAAATAATATTTTATAACTATTGGCTTATCAATTCAAAACATATTAAATAAAGCGTTTATTTTAATTTCATAAAACCGTGAAAATTTCAAGAATCGAAATAAATAATATCTCAATTGTAAACATTCAATCATTTATTCAAAACTATTTTGGATTTTCAATCATACTTCTGAATCTTTTATCTTTTTATCCAAAATTGGAGAACTTGGTTATTCATCATTATATCGGAAATAAGAACATATTAACTTCAGAAATCAAATTTATTTAGAAAACTCATTTGTAAACATTAATAATTTTGAAAACTAAGTCTAATTTTATTAGAAACTCATTTTTCATAAACGCAGTGGAAAAATATATTATTGACAAATTTTATTTTAAAAACAGAGTTTCATACGAAATTTTATCAAATACTAACTTATGCAGTTTGTAAAACCTAATGTCATGAAATCAAGTCATGCAAATCAGAATAAAATTCCCAAAGTAAAGTCTCATGCCACAGTACCATAATTTAACATAAAAAATCTCAAATAGCAATAAAGTCCATAAAAATCCAAGTCATAAATAAAAGTCCATATTTATTTAAAAACCATTTTCGAGAGCATCACTGATGACCGCATCCGAGTCCTAACCATAAGGATTATCTGAAACACATAAGTAAAGTGGGTGAACTTTAAAGAGCAAAGTGTGAGATCAACACAAATATAATTGCATACATATCGAAATATCAATCTCAACATATCAATCATTATAATAATCACAAGTTCTAACATTGATACTTATGCATGAACATGTCGATGCATATTTTAAAACGATGCACATTTTATAAAATTTCCTACCCATCTCCGCTACACACTAGTATCGAGTTCCCCAGAACTCGTCCATCCGAAACACCATTTGTGGACAAGCCACCACTGATTTGCAAATAAACTGCCACTGATAACACTTTGTGGACAAGCCACCACTGATATGCAGATATACTGCCACTGAAACACCTTGTGGACAAGCCACTACTGATTTGCAGATAAATTGCCACTTACTTCCACCTTTCATAAAATCTCACCCCATGCATGTGATATGGCAATTTTACTTTTTAACACATATGAATCACTTTTACACTTACGCATGTAGACATGCTCACATAATCACATATCACTTAGTAATCGCATTAACATGTTTAACATGATTTTCACATTAGATCATAGATCTCAATATTAGCATACTCATTTGTAAATATCACATGTTTAAATCATCAAACGTATCACATAAGTCATGCATCACATATCATGAGGATAAGATCTACACATACATTATTATCATAGCAATAATCACATTATGTATCATGCATTTCATAAAATGTACTCGGTTAGAGTCACTTACTTAAATACCTTTTTCAACTCCTCTTTGAATACTTAATGTACTCACATTTAATTAAAATTAAATTATTAATATACTTTGAAACATTCAAACGGTTTAGGAAAAATCCCTTCTAATAATATTTATATAAAAAAAAACATTAGAAGAATGAAGGCTTTTGACTTTAGCTTTGAAAGAAAAGAGAAAAATGATGGCTTTTAATAAAATAAAAAGAAAAAGGGTTAGTGTTAGAGTTAGGGTTAGGTGTAAAAAAGAAAAGATAAATGATGATGATGTTGAAACTAACGAAGGAGATGGAAAATTTGGGTGAAAACAACGAAGAATATGAGAAACCCAAATAGCATTTTTTGTTACGTGTAAAAAGTTATAAAATAATTAAATAAATTTTATAGTTGTGGAGGTTTAAATTTGTTAAATTATTTAGAATTAAAATGTAATTGATAGAATGTATAAGTATTGAGAATTAAAAATATTGTTGTACCAATTAAAAAAAAAAAGGTCATATAATCCTTTTTGTGGATAATCTAATAGAGGGTGAGTAAAACAAAATCAATAGAAAACTTTAGTAATGAAATTGAAAATTATTGTAATTTGAAGACTTGAATAGAAATAAGTTAATAGTTGAGTGACTAATTATATAATTTATCCAAATATTTTTACCAAATTATTTAATTAAAATAAAACAATTTCAGATAATATATATTTAATAATAATTTTTGAAAATTTCTCTTGGTTAAATATAAAAGATCATGTCATTGTCCCAACTTTTTTTTTTACAATATCCGTTTCTAATTGGACTAAAAACCTTAATATTTTGATACGAGTGTAAGAAAAATGATATACTTCATAAACCAAATTGAGAATCAAATTTTTTTACCCTTCCTTTCTCTTTAAAAAAAAAAAAATAGCTAATTAGAAATTTAAAATGGCAATTCAAAGCTGCTGTCTACTATTTCTTTGGATTTTCCTTAGCTTGTTATTATCGGTTAGTGCTTCGTCTTCTTCCAAATTCATAAATATATGTGTTTTATTTTGATAATTTTTTTGACACCATATTATTAATTTTGTTGTTTATTGTCTAAAATGTGAAGTATAAGTAAAAATATGGAATCACATAAAAGATTTGGGCATGAGAATAATAATCCGAGTATTTTAGATTTTAGAATTATTTTGTTAAGATATTTATTAAGAATTAAATTAGGATTAAGTTTTATCACTTATATTTTATTTAAATAAATATTTAATTTTATGTCTAAGAGTTTATTTTGGAGTAAAATATTGGAAAAAATTTCAGACTAAAAGCTGAAATTAAAACACAGACTTCTTTGGCTTTAGGAAGTATTGAAAAGTTCTTTTTTTTTTCCTTTTTAATTTTGGATTTGACGCCAACAGTTGGTTCCATTCTTTTTTTTTTTTTCATTAAATTTCATTGATTGCTTAGATAGGAATGATGAGTAACTAAATAATATTCTAGCCAAAGATTTAAGTTGTAATTTTTGTTTCAGTATTCACTTTTTTTTTTTAAGAGATAGAATCGTCTCATAGTATTGTTTTTAGCATATATTTTTTTAGAAGGATCCCTTGTATGGTGTTGGGAATGATACACTGATACGGAATGAGTGTGAATGCGAAAACGGATCGTAAAGTTTGTTCAAGTCACGGATTTGACTTAGGGCTCTAGATATTGACAAAGAAATTTAGATTTTGACACAACCTGAAATGCAATCAAATCTAAGTTAAATAAAACAATTAAAATAAATAACTAAGATAATTAAAATAGAACAATAAGGAAGAAAATAAATAAGATAGATGGAAAGATAGGACGTGGTATGTAGAAGTCCTAAGAAGCCTTGGAAACATGAAGAATTTATACCCCCTTCAAGTGGCTCTAATTTCCCCTCCAAGAAAGAAAACTTGGCAAGAAAAGTTTGAAAATGATCCCCACAATCTGAAAATATTGTTAAAACTTTTCTAAAAGAAACTCAAGAGAAATTCTTAAAAAGAAACTCAAAGAGAATTTATTAACTCAAAAGCGAAGTTGAATAATAATGAATTGTTTTAATTGTGTACAATGCAAAGACTTATATATAGGCTAGCTAAATAAATCTAAATAAAACTCTTAAGTATACTAGAACTCTAATTAATCTAAACAAGAAGTAGTTTTAAACTAAACTTTCTTGTTTACATAAAACTCCTAAATAACTTAAGCTACTTAATAATTATTAAAAGTTCAAAATAATAAAATAATAAGAGCTGATAAATACAATATCGGGCTCATATATAATAAAAATTAAGCCCAAAACCCGAATCTAATATGATTTAAACTCGAATTAAAAGCCCGAAACTCGTAATTTCCGTCAACCCCATCCAGAAATTCTGCTCATGCAGTCTTCACTAAAATGGTCATAACTTGAGCTCCCGAACTTAAAATTGAGTGATTCAAAGTGCATTTTGAAGCTAAAAGATAGATAATCGAACACCTTGAAGACATATCAACCTAGAAATGCCTAGATACCATCCAAAAAGATGTTGCAAGTCTGCTAATTTCCTAAACTTGAAAATTGGCAGCTTCGGTGAATAAAATTTAATAAATTTCACCCCATCCGTGCATGTATCATTCCCCTTTTCCTCGAAAAGATTCGTCCCCGAATCTTGTATTTAATTGAATCTTGGTTTGATTTGCTTGGCCTCTGACATTATTGTTGGGTCTCGAGGTAATGTGAGACTATCACATCTATGAGTCTGAAATTGGGCCTTGAGACTCGCATCATTCCCCCCTTCCTCACGAAGATTTGTCCCCAAATCTTTAGCTGTACAAAAAGAAAAAGGATTAGAATAAAGAACAATAGAATGAAAAAGATACTTACCTAAGTTTTCTTGTGCGCCAAAACTATCTCCAGGATCAAAGACATTATGTTGATCCTTCAAATCAACTTCGATAATGTATGTCTCCTTTAAAAACTAGGTATCAACACTAAAAAAGGAAGTGTTAGGTACATGAGTCTTCAAGTAAAAAATAACCTATAACTTTATTTGAATATGCATGGTCATCCATAAGAATTTCTAACGATGGGTCAAGAATTTCACATAATTATAAAAATCAAGAAGTTTAATATTATTATGTGAAAAATCATCATTAAAGGTCAAGATAGAAAATTTTATTGCAAGAGAAAATCTATAAAATTCTTTAAAAAACCTATTCAATGCAATAGAATTACTGTTTTTAACATTTACAAATTTAGATAAACTCATAAAATCAGTTGAACTTTCAAACCATGGTGTAATGAAATTTGACCAACGAAGAAACATGTTGTAAGGAAATATTTTACAAACAAAATCAGTAGCATACTTATCAAAAGCATTCAAGGTATGCCTTCTTAAATTAATTTCTATTGTCTCCTTACTTTCGTTACCTTATAGCACTTGTGGGGAATTATCAATATTTAACTTGTCTTTTTCTCAAATTTAAGATCGTCTATCAATGGTAAAGTAATATAATTGGAAGTCCGTCAATGGATCCTTGAAATCCTATAATGAAGAAAAACCACTAAACAAATTTGAGTTAGGGTTAGTTAAAACATAATCACTCATCACTTTTGTATGGGTATTTTCTTGTTTTTGATTTTCTTTTTCTGCTTGAGAACTCTCCAATTTTACCTCATATGGATTTTCACTCACCAAATTTGGACCATCAAATAGACTTTTATCACTCAATGTCTCTTTTCTCTGTCTTTTCACATGATTCTTCCTCACTTCCCATAACCTCCTTATATAACTTCATCATCTTGATTTGATCATTGTGAACATCTTTCGGATCCAGAGCTAAAATGTACTTCTTCCCAGGGAAAACAAGGGAATATCGATTTAATTTACCATGATGAATAACATCACGATCATACTGTCATGGTCTACCAAGTAACAAGTGGGCAGCATGCATGGGGGCGACATTACACCAGACATTATTAATGTAAGCCCCAAGTTTAAAAGTGATCAAGCACTATTTTACCATACAAACCTTCGAACCTTCGTTAAGCCATTGAAGATGGTATGGTGTAAGATCTTTGCTACATGGAAAAGCAAAATAGTCCATAAGGTAGCTGCTCACAATGTTAGCACAACCTCCACTATCAATGATAAGTGAGCAAAGTTTACCTTTAATCAAACATCTCGAATGGAATACATTAGTCCTTTGAAGATCATGATCATCCCTCAATTGGATGTTGAGGGTGCGCCTTACAACTTGGCAATGAACATCATTTAGTGGTTCCACCAACTCTTCTTCACCATAAAAATCACCTCCATTGTCGACATCATCAATTAATTTGTGCATATCTGGATCTGTTTTGTTTGAATCAGAGGTATTTTAACAACCCATTTTTAGTGATACCGAAAATAGTGGTTTTGGGACCACAATTCCGATGAGAGAGTTATTATTTTATCATTTATTTAAGGTCTATGGGATTATAGTAAGGTAGTATTAAAATTTTGTTAAGAAATTTCGTTGTTTAAATGGTTAATTAGGTGAAAAGGACTAAATCGTAAAAAGTGTAAAAGTTGAGTTCTAATAGATAAAGGAGTCTAATGGTCATGAAATCTTAAAGTAAAGGACTTGAATGGTAATTATACCAATTAATGACTTAGTGGATATGCATGGCATGGTTTTAACTGAAATTATGAAAGATTTTAAAGGTTATAATGGTAATTGAATAATTAAACTTAAAGTAAATAAAACAAAAATTTGTTCATCTTCAAAAGTTCTTTCCATCGAAATTTGAAGAAAGAAAAGCCATTTTTAGGGTTCTTAGGTTTGGCTACTTCAAGTGTGTGCATGTAAGTGATTCCAAGCACCATTTTTAATGATTTTTATGTTTTGTGATCGTTTTAGCTTAGTCTAGCTAGCCCGGGGATTAATTTGTAAAATTTTTAAAGGTTGAGGGTTATGCCATGAATTTTATTGAATGGTTTTTGATATTAATTGATAGATTATGAATCTTTTTTGAGAAATAAACAAGTTTTGTTAAGTGATTTTTTATGAAATTGCATTTAAGGATCTATTTGTGAAAATAGTAAAATTTCATGTTAAATTTATGAAATGATGGTTTAAATGGGTTAGTATAAGTCCCTAAGAAATTCAGCTAGCTTGAATGGATGATTAAAATGGTTAGATTTCAATTTATGAGCTTGAGGACTAAATTGTGAAAAGTTAAAATGTTAGGGGCAAATTGGTAATTTTACATAAATATGAAATGTGGATTAAATTGAATACTAGAAGTATTTAATTGATTGAAATTACTTATTTAGATCAAGATAAACTACGTTCGGACTTAGATCGAAGAAAGGCTAAAGCTTCGGATTAGTTCGACCTAACTTCTATGCCCCTAGTCATTGAGGTAAGTTCGTAAGAACGACTATAGTCTTAATTTTATTTAAATTGGATGTTTAATATGTTACTTTTAATGTAAATGGATCGATATATAAATGTATCAATGCTTTGACGAATTGACGGATATTGAGTCCCGGTTGAACCTTAGGAATTCTTAGGATACAAATGACATGTCATTAGGGATTTCATGTTTCGGGTGTTGGTCTTGAATGTCCTACCGATGGCTGAGGTCCTACATTTGTTGTAGATTATCTACAGCTCGTGTGAGTTGCATCGTGTAGCTTACATTCTGACCCATAGCTCGTGTGATTAGGCCTACTTCTCAGCTCGTGTGAGAAATGATGTAAATGAAATGTTAAAGTTATATGTAAAAGCACACTTCGTGTGAGCTTTCCCGAGTATCTGATGTAATTCTAGATGGTTCAATGGGTATGAAAAGGAACGAAATGGTAAGTGTTCAAATGGAATCTGTCATGAACCTATGAAAAGGAATTATGAGCTAAATGATGAGATTATATGTGCAAATCTACTTGTTTATGGATGAATTCATTTGAACCATGTACAAGAGTAGTAACTTGAGATTTTGATGATGTTGTATAGGCTTATGCCAAGCTTATGGTTTTGGTTGATTTTATACTTATGCTTTATATTATGCAAATGAAATGGTAAGTTATGTTGTGGTTTATACGAGCTTACTAAGCATTCATTGCTTATGTAGTTGTTTCCCTCTGTTTTATAGATTATCGGAAGCTCGATTTGGTTAGAAGCTCGTCGAAGATCTATCACACTATCCAGCAAACAATTTGATAGTTTTTGAGCACTTTGGCCAAGGTTTATAACGGAATGTATAGGGTGGTTTATAATGGTGCTTGATGAATATGTAAAAGATAACTTGGTATGTTTGTGCCTTGATGTTTAAGTATGGTTGATGGACTTATAATGCTTGTTTAGGTAAGTCCTTTTGGTCACTTTTGGTAATGGATGTGTATGGCCTTTTGGTATGATGATGTCGGCTTGGAAATGGTCAATTTGTGGTAAGTTTTGTTAAGTAGTTGAATTAGGTTATGATGCTTGAAATAAGGTAATGTTGACTTGATTTGGCATATTATGTTTTGGTATATTTGTGGTGCCTTTGAATGGCATGTTGGTTAGGTAATTTAGGTTGTTTGAATGGCTTATTTATACATGTTTGAATGGTGTTTGAAACTCATGAATGTGCGTTTAAATGGTTGGAATAGTTATGCATGAAATGGTTTTAAAATGTCTTGATTTTAGGTAAATTTTGGGTTCACACGGTCTAAGACACGGGCGTGTGACTCAACCGTGTGAGACACACGGCCTGGCGACTTGGCCGTGTGTCATCTGCGCATTTTTAAGGTTCAAGTCAGTGAGTTACACAACCTAACACACGGCCTAACACATAGACGTGTGACACGGGCATGTTGTAACACCCCTTACTCGTATTCGACGCCGGAACAGGGTACAAGGCATTACCGGACTTAAACACAAGCAACCATACAAACTGAGACATAATTTCCATCCAAATTTAAAACTTTTCACAAACATTCATATCGTCCCTATATCGAGCCTACAAGGCCCAAAACATGCAGTGGAAGTAGTTCGGGACTAAACCGAGAACTTTAAAAAATCATACAACACTTAGAAATTTTTTCATGGAAACAGGGCCACACGCCCGTATGGTCCAAGGGACACACCCGTGTGACCCTTGGACACGCCCGTGCTACAGGCCGTGTTCAAAATAGGGAGCTCTCTGACTTGTGCCACACGGCCGTGCCACACGCTCGTGTGCTAGGCCGTGTGGTCGATTTAATTCCCATACTTTTTCATAAAATAGGTGCAGACTTCACACGGCCAGGGAACACGCCCGTGTTAGAGGCCGTGCCGTCCACACGGCTGAGACACACGCCCGTGTCTCTGCCCGTGTGCTCAATTCTGAGTATTCTATTTTGCAATAACTAAGGTGCAGGGGACACACGGCCGGAACACACGCCCATGGGGCAAGCCGTGTGTCACACACTGCCTACACACACTCGTGTGGACAAAATAAGGCTATTTACCAAGCCATTTTGTCACCCTTCCATGCACATACCTTCACAACAAAACATAGCACCAATCCTAGCATATACATTCAACCAAATCAGCCACAACCAAGACATCAACACTCATTCATATGTTACCATCTATCACATACAACTATCACATACTTATCAACTCAAACCATGCAAATTTCCCACATCCATGAAAAGCATCATCATATGCATATATATATACTTAAACCAATATTTTCCAATTTCAATGGCCATTTACAAAATGAATTATCAACCAACATAAGCCAACACTTTTGGCTAATCAATTATGACACATAACAAAATGACCAAGTCCCTATACATGCCATAACTCAAAACACTTGAATTCATTGGTACCAAAATAATCGTGTAGATAGTGTGAATGGATCTCCGACAGTTTTCGATCCCCGAGCTGGCTTGGCGACTCTATAAGACAAGGGAAAAAGAAAGGGGAGTAAGCTATATAGCTTAGTAAGTTCCTATGCAAATAATAAGCATTATAATCACACATGTATTATACAAATGAACATGATAAACTTGGCATAAATAGCATCAAGATCTTCTAATCATAACTTACTCATTTACAGTCTTACCGAAGGATTCATCACATATCAAGCTCATTAGTAAATTATTTTTGTGTAGGTACCTATACCAACTCGCAACCTAATCATGATCTTTCACAACTTTGACATACTCATTGAATTTCCCGTTGAACCACTTGGAATACTAAAGGATACTCGGGACATCTCGCACACACACAGTACCATACCAATTCCATATCCCAGATATGGTATTACATGGGATCTCGTATCGATGCCAATAGCCCAGCTATGGTCTTACACGAAGTCTCATATCGATGCCATATCCCAGATATGGTCTTACACGAAATCTCAATAACCCTAATGTCATGACATTTGTATCCTAACTATTCCTAAGGTTCAACCGGGATTTCTCGCTTGTTGAACTTTGTCGATTACGTTCGAAGAATAAATCAAAATTCATACAATATTAAAGCAATTAAAGCATAAATAATAATGCATTATTTACATACGAACATACCTCGGTACAAAAATAGTAGAAATGGGACCTAATCGTCAAATACTTTGTTTTTTCCACGATCTAGGTCTGAACCTCGTTTCTCTTGATCTATAATAGAAAATTTAACTCATTTATTATTCACATTATTCAATCCAGTCCAAAAATATTATTATGGAAAAATTATATTTTTGCCCCTAAACTTTGACATATTTACATTTTGGTCCCTAGGCTCGTAAAATGAAACGTGTTCAATTTCTTTAATATACAAGCCTAACCGAAACATTTTTATAACTATAACAGCCCACAATTTCCATTAAAACAAACTTTTACTACATATTTTATAACTTTTACAAATAGGTCCTTTTAAGCATTTTCATTAAAAATCACTTAGTAAAAGTTGTTTATCTAACACCAAACATTCATTTTCTACCATTAGACATCAAAATACACAAATGTCTAACTTGGGTCAAACCCTAGACCTTGATTATTCCTTAAATTAATGGTAGAAATAGATAGATCGGATGATAACAACTTTAAAAATGTAAAGAGCATTAAAAACGGGGCTAGGATGTACTTACAATCAAGCTTGAAAGTTAAACAAACCCTAGCTATGGTGACCTTCAAATTTTCGGCTATGGTGAGGAAGATGGACAATAATTTTGGCTTTATTTTCCCTTTTTATTCATTTATTTACCAAATGACCAAAATGCCCTTCATTTAAAAACTTTGAAATTTTATCTCACCATGTCAATTTTTGTCCACTAATTCATCCAATGGTCTAATTACCAACTAATGACCTCTAATTTCAAATTTCATAGCAATTAGACACCTCTAGCATGTAGAACTTAACTTTTGCACTTTTTACAATTTAGTCATATTTACTAAATTAAGTGCCCAAACGTCAAATTTGAACGAAATATTCACGAAATCATTTCGTAAAACTGTAGACCATAGAAATGTAATAAAAATAAATTTTTCTACGTCAGATTTGTGGTCCCGAAACCACTGTTCCGACTAGACCCAAAATCGGGCTATTACAACTCTCCCCTTTAGGTATTTTCGTCCCCGAAAATCTTCCCAGAAAATAGGTTTGGGTACTATTTTCACATAGCTTCCTCAGGTTCTCACGTAGCCTCCTCAACACTGTGTCTTTGCCATAAAACTTTCACTAGCGCTATACTCTTATTTCTCATCTGTTTAACTTCTCGAGCTAAGATCTTGATCGGCTCTTCACCATACATCATATCCGGTCGAATCTCAACCTCTGTCGGAGAAATACCATGTGAAGGGTTTGATCGGTAACGGCGTAACATAAACACATGAAACACGCTGTGGATCCTTTCCAACTCTGTCGGTAAAGCTAACCGATATGCCACTGGCCCTATTCTCTCAATAACTTCATACGGCCCGATGAAACATGGACTCAACTTGCCTTTACGGCCAAATCTCAGAATCTTCTTCCATGGAGATACCTTCAGAAATATTTTATCACCAATCTGAAATTCGATCTCTTTTCTTCTCAAATATGCGTATGACTTTTGTTGTAACACCCCTAACCCGAAACCGTCGCCAGAATAGGGTTCAGAGGCGTTACCGATCAATCGGAACATTTCACATCCATTTCACGACACAAAGTCAATCGTCAATCATACATATTCAGATATAAACATATAGTTCCTTATTACGGTCTACGAGACCTTAATCACATACTAGAAAGGGGTCGGGACTAAACCGAACACATACGGACATTCTTGGAAATTTGAACATTCTTCAAAACTGCAGAGGTCACACGCCCGTGCAGTCAGGCTGTCTGCCTCACACGACTACCAGACACGCCCATGTGTCCAGGCCATGCCAAAACAGAGCATACATATTGATTTGTCTGCACGGCCACCAGGCATGCCCGTGTACCATGACCGTATGAAATTAAGCTAGCTACTGACTTGGTCACACGGCCACCAAGCACGCCTGTGTACCACAGCCGTGTAACCTGCCCAGGCACACTTCGAAGTGGCCCTTGAGCCACACGGTAGAGACACACGCCCGTGTCCCTTGACCGTGTATGAAAAATAGGCCATTTCCAAGGCCAAATTCGCCACCCACACAAGGGTCATCCCTACAAGCTCAAAGCAATACCAATTCATACTTCTAAATGCATTCAAATATACCATTTCATGCACCAATTAATCATCATCCATAACACTTACTTCCATACCTAATATCATCACGAATGGGTCCATTCAAAGTAACAATTATACACCTCAAATCATATATATATGTCAAGCATTATATAATCTATGCCATAATTCATCTTCAAACCACATCTTTCATCAACCACATAATCATGAAATATACCATACTCATAGCTCATTCGTAAGTTTAACATCATTCAACCTCCAAGCCAAATCACATGGCAAGGATTTAGCATTTCAAAATATGCCATAACTTTTAGCCTATACATGCCATAATGCAACTATATACATCTTTCCAAAAGTACCCAAGAACAGATTGTCGATAGTGTGATAAAGATGCTGACGATTCCCGGATCCGAGCTAGCCTTGCTGACACTATAAAACAGAGAAACAATTCACACAATAAGCTTTCAAAGCTTAGTAAGTTCGTAACATAATACATAATGCTCATTAATATCGATACATTATACCAAAACAAACCATCACATAGATTAATTCACAATCACATATACCATACCATCCATAGCTAATATGCTCAATTAACCTTCCATAATCTCATCTATAATTTCATCAACCACATAGGTTCCGAACGTACCTTAGCGAACACTTAGTTATCGATCGCATATGCTACTCTATACTCAATATTTCATCTCGATCAACTTTCTACACTTCTTGATTCAATCGCACACTTAGTGCCCAAATCAATAGCTGAAGCTTATATTAACATCGCACACTTAGTGCATCTATATCAAACCGATCTTAAATTGATATCGCACACACAGTGCTAACCACAATGTCGAAGCTTAAATTATTTCGCACACACAGTGCTAATCTTTTCAGTCACATTTCTGAGTACGCACACTTAGTGCCACATAACTCTAGTCCTCACATAGCATTCACAATTCAATAAAATCATACTATTCGTTTCATAAAATTAAACATAGTTAAATACACATATTATGTCCGAACTTACCTCGGACATCGAAATACCAAAACGGTCGATTAATCGAGCACTTTTTCTTTGCCTCGATCTCGATCCGAACCACTCCTTTCTTGGTCTATACACATTCAAATTCAGCCCATTCAATCACCAATTCATTCAATTTAATCCACACACACATATTTAGGACCTTTTTGCAAAATAGCCCTTACATTTTCACATTTCGACACTTTAGCCCTTAATTCATCAAATCACAAAATACACCAAATTTATATACACATAGGCTTAGCCGAATTCTTCCCATGCTAATACAAGCCCACACATTTCATTTATTTCACATTTTAGTCCTTCAATTTACACTTTTCTCAATTTAGCCCAAAATACTCAATTTCACCAAAAATCCAAATACAAACAATGTTAACCCAACACCAAACTTTCATATTCCACCAACTAACATCACAAAGCTCACATATTCATCAATGGCATATCTCAAAATCACTATCAAATTCTAAAATTAAAGCATGGGTTAGCTAGAGCACAAAGCAATAATTACGAAAACGTAGAAATTATCAAAAATTGAGCTCAAACATACCTTGAATTAAGCTAAGTAAGTGCCGAAATTGAAGAAGCTTCAAACCCTATTTTTCTTTCTCAAAATCGGTGGAAAAGATGAGAATATAGCCATCTCATTTGTTTTGATTAATTAATATTAACTTATTAGTCATTTTACCAATTTGCCCTTAATGAATATTAATATTAACAACCAATGCCATGCTATCATCTTCCACTAACCATAAAATGGGCTAATTGCAATATATATCCTCCAAATTATAAAGACAACAACTTTTAAGTACTTATCAATCAGCACACAGCATTTTACGCTTTACGCGATTAAGTTCTTTCTCGTAATTCAACACATAATCGATAAAATTACCACACAAAATTTTCACACGGACTATATCACATATAATAAACACCAAAAATAATATTAAAATATTATTTCGACCTCGGATTTGTGGTCTCAAAACCACTGTTCTGACTAGGGTCTAACCTGGGCTGTTACAACTCTCCCCCTTAGGGATTTTCGTCCCTGAAAATCTTACCAGTAAATAAGTGTGAATATTGCTCTCTCATAACGTTTTCAGGCTCCCACGTAGCCTCTTCAATTCCATGTTTATGCCACAATACTTTCACTAAGGAAATTCTTTTGTTTCTCAACTCTTTATTCTCTCGTGCTAAAATTTGCATCGATTCTTCACTATATGACAAATCTGACTGAATTTCAACCTCAGTAGGGGCAATCACATGTGACGGATCAGATCTGTACCTTCGAAGCATCGACACATGAAACACGTTATGAATCTTTTCTAACTCAGGTAGCAACATCAATCTATAAGCAACCGGCCCAACTCGTTCAATGATCTCATATGGCCCGATGAACCTCGGACTCAGCTTGCCCTTTTGGCCAAATCGAAGTAATTTCTTCCACGGAGACACTTTCAAAAACACTTTGTCACCAACTTCGAATTCAATATCTTTTCGTTTCAAATCTACATAAGACTTCTGACGATCTGATGCAGCTTTCAAACTGTCACGAACCACTTTCACTTTCTACTCAGTTTCTTTGATCAAATCAACTCCGTGAATCTTATTCTCACTCAGCTCAGTCCAATATAATGGAGTTCGACATTTTCAATCGTAGAGAGCTTCATACGGTGCCATTTTAATACTAGATTGAAAACTATTATTGTACGCAAACTCAATCATTGGCAAATGTTTTTCCCACGTACTTTTAAACTCGAGTATACAGCCTCTCAACATATCTTCAAGAATCTGAATAATCCGCTCGGACAGACCATCCGTCTGTGGATGAAATGCAGTACTAAAATGCAACTTTGTGCCTAAAGCCTCTTGCAATTTCTTCCAAAATTGCGAGGTAAATCTCGGATCTCCGTCAGATACAATAGATAATGGCACCCCGTGCAATCTCACAATCTCTGCAATATATAATTCAGCCAATCTATCGAGTGAATAATCTGTTCTCACCGGAACAAAATGAGCTGATTTCGCCAATCTGTCAACTATCACCCAGATTGCATCTTTCTTTCCCAGAGATAAAGGTACTCCCGACACAAAGTCCATTGTGATTCTCTCCCATTTCCACTCAAGAATCACAATCGGTTGTAACAAACCGGACGAAACCTGATGTTCAGCTTTAACTTGCTGACAAAATAAACATTTCGACACAAAGTCAGAAATATCTCTTTTCATACCATGCCACCAATAAAACTGTTTCAGATCGTTATACATTTTTGTACTCCCCGGATGAACAGTCAAACGACTATTGTGAGCTTCATTCAAAATCATTTGAATCAACACTAAATTCTTTGGAACACAAATCCGATTTCTGAATCTCAAACAATCATCACTATCAACTCGAAATTCTGATTCGGAATTCAAATCACATTGAGCTCATTTAGTCATCAACTCAACATCACTTTTCTGAGCATTGCAAATCTGGCTTATGAACACCAGCCTCACTTTCAACTCAGCCAAAACTGAATAATCATCACACAGATCTATCTGAGCATTCATTGCTCGCAAAGCAAATATAGACTTTCGGCTCAAAGCATCAGCAACAACATTAGCTTTACCCGGATGATAACCAATCACAAGTTCGTAATCTTTCAACCATTCTAACCATCTTCTCTGTCGCAAATTCAATTCTTTCTGAGTCATCAGGTACTTCAAACTCTTGTGATCGGTATAAATATGACATTTCTCACCAAATAGATAGTGACGCCAAATCTTCAACTCAAACACAATCGCGGCCAATTCAAGGTCGTGCGTCGGATAGTTCTTTTCATGCGACTTTAACTGCCTCGAAACATAAGCAATGACTTTGCTTTCTTGCATCAGCACACAGCCCAAACCATTCAACGATGCATCACTGTAAATTATAAACTCTTTACCCGATTCAGGTTGAATCAACACTGGCACCTCTGTCAACAATGCTTTTAACTGCTCAAAACTCTGCTGGCACTTTTTTGACCACTCAAATTTAACATCTTTATGTAACAACTTCGTCAACGGAGTCGCAATCATCGAGAAGCCTTTCACAAACTGTCTATAATATCCTACTAGTCCCAGAAAACTACAGACTTCAGACACATTTCTCGGAGGTTTCCATTCTAAAATAGCTGAGATTTTACTCGGATCAACTTGTATTCCCGCAGCTGATACAATATGTCCCAGAAATCCAACCTCACGCAACCAAAACTCACATTTGCTAAACTTAACATATAATTGTTTCTCACGCAAAGTCTGTAACACAACTCTCAAATGCTCGGCATGTTGCATCTCATCACATGAATAAATCAGAATGTCATCAATAAACACTACAACAAAACGATCCAAATATGGTCTGAATATCCGATTCATTAGATCCATAAACACTGCAGGAGCATTCGTTAGTCCGAAAGGCATCACTAAGAATTCATAATGTTCGTACCTCATTCTGAAAGTAGTTTTTGGCACATCAGATTCTTTAACTCTCAACTCATAGTAGCCCGATCTCAAATCTATCTTAGAAAACATCGTAGCTCTTTTCAGTTTATCAAACAAATCATCAATACGAGGCAACGGATATTTATTCGTTATCGTTACTTTGTTCAATTGTCGGTAATCAATACACATTCTCATGGTGCCGTCTTTCTTTTTCACAAACAACACAGGAGCACCCCAGGGTGAGAAACTCGGTCGTGCAAATCCTCTATCGCTCAACTCTTGCAATCGAGACTTCAACTCTTTCAATTTCGCTTTATGCCATTCTATACGGAGCTATTGAGATAGGAGTTGTTCCCTGCACCAATTCAATGCCAAATTCAACTTCCCGTATCGTAGGTAGTCCCTGGTAGTTCTTCAGAAATACATCGTGGAATTCACAAACCACAGAGTACAGATTCAACTTTATTTTCTCTCACTTTTGTATCAATCACATATGCCGATAAGCTTCAGAACCCTTTCTCACATAGTTCAAAGCTTTCATCGCAGATACAACAAATTGGTAACCCTTTCATATCATCGATTCAATTCGAACTATCTCACCGCTCGACTTCTCAATTCAATACTCTTTATTTTATAATTCACAATGGCATTATGCAAAGTGAGCCAATCCATACCTGAATAATATCAAATTCATCGAATGGTAGCAAAGATCAAATTAGCCTAAAACAAGCATCCCGAAACATCAATGGGCAATTCTTGCACACTTTATCCACCAAGACACACTTGCCTAAAGGGTTCGACGATACTCTAATCACAAATTCGATGAGACTCAACAGTAAAGTCTTACTTGATACTAGATTCACACACACATAGGAATGAGTAGAACTCGGATCTATCAATGCAATCACATCGATATCAAATAGAGTAAAAGTACCGGTGATGACGTTTCTAGAGATGACGCTTCTCTCGTGCGCGTATGGCATAGGCTCGGGCAGGTGTTCTTGCCTCTGATCTCACAGCTATATCAGTATTCCCTCTTTGACTTCCACCCACATTCCCAGAGTTTCTGGGTGGTCTACCTCTAGCCGTCACATTACTCGATCTCACATTCTGAACATTTTCTTCCTCAGTCATCTTTGGGCAGTCTCGAATGAAGTGATCTCGTGATCCACATTTATAGCAAGCTCTATTGTTGTACTTGCCCCAGCATTCTCCCACATGTCGTCTTCCACACTGTCTACACTCAGGTTTGTTGCTTTTAGCACTACCAACACTTGATTCCATTGAAGCTTGAGTTCTCAAACCAACACTTAGTCTTACGCGGTCTCTATTCGGATATCCAAATGTAGCATTTGATCGGTTGCTTGCATCTCTAAATCTCTTCGTCGAAGGTTGAGACGACTTACTCATCATTCTTTTTCTTTCATCTCGAGCTTCAGAATCAGCTTTCTTCTTTTCTTTACTGAGCTCCTCAACTTTACAGGCTCTTTCAACTAACACAACAAATTCATTTATGTCAAGTATCCCAACCAACAACTTAATATCCTCGTTCAGCCCTTCAATGAAGCATTTACACATAGTAGCTTCGGTCGAAACACATTCCCTCGCATATTGGCTCAGTCTCACAAACTCTCGTTCATACTCTGTGACTGACATACGGCCTTGTTTTAACTCAAGAAACTCTTTACGTTTCTGATCAATAAATTGTTGACTAATATATTTCATTCGAAATTCAGCCTGAAAGAAATCCCAGGTGATTATCTCTCTTGGAACCACGGATATCAATGTCTTCCAAAAGTTATACGCGATATCCCTCAACAACGAGACATCACATTTAATACATTCATCAGGCGTCAACGACATCTCGTCAAATACTCGAATAGTATTCTCGAGCCAAAACTCAGCTCGCTCAGCATCATCATCAACTGTGGCCCTAAACTCTTCGGCCCCATACTTTTGAATCTTATCTACAGGAGGTTTATTCAATCGGATCGGATCTGTAACTTGTGGCACAACAGGCACTTGTGGGGGGTGGAGGTTGTTGAGTAGCTGGATTCGTTCGAACAAACTCCGAAAACCACTCACACATCATTTGGAAGAAGGCTTGCTTAGCCTCTCCTCCCTTACTACTATTATTCGGCCTAGATGTGGCCGACACTGTCCCTTGAGCAGGAGCAAGCGCATTACTCTCAACATCGTCAGCAACTGCTCGATCGAGATCCATTACTATACGAAAACACATTTATAACTGTCAGGATTCATCACACTATTGTAATTTCATATATGGCATGTATAGCTAGACTCACACGCGCTACGTTAGTCCGAGAATTGACTAAACCATAGCTCTAATACCAATAAAATGTAACACCCCTAACCCGAAACAGTCGCCAGAATAGGGTTAAGAGGCGTTACCGATCAATCGGAACATTTCACATCCATTTCACGACACAAAGTCAATCGTCAATCATACATATTCAGATATAAACATATAGTCTCTTATTACGGTCTACGAGACCTTAATCACATACTAGAAAGGGGTCGAGCCTAAACCGAACACATACGAACATTCTGGGAAATTTGAACATTCTTTAAAACTGCAGAGGTCACACGCCCGTGCAGTCAGGCCGTGTGCCTCACACGACTACCAGACACGCCCATGTGTCCAGGCCATGCCAAAACAGAGCATACATATTGATTTGTCTGCACAGCCACCAGGCATACCCGTGTGCCATGGTCGTACGAAATTAATCTAGCTACTGGCTTGGTCACACGGCCACCAAGCACGCCCGTGTACCACAGCCGTGTAACCTGCCCAGGCACACTTTGAAGTGGCCCTTGAGCCACACGGTAGAGACACATGCCTGTGTCCCTTGACCGTGTATGAAAAATAGGCCATTTGCAAGGCCAAATTCGCCACCCACACAAGGGTCATCCCTACAACCTCAAAGCAATACCAATTCATACTTCTAAATGCATTCAAATATACCATTTCATGCACCAATTAATCGTCATCCATAACACTTACTTCCATACCTAATATCATCACAAATGGGTCCATTCAAAGGAACAATTATACACCTCAAATCATATATATATGTCAAGCATTATATAATCTATGCCATAATTCATCTTCAAACCACATCTTTCATCAACCACATAATCATGAAATATACCATACTCATAGCTCATTCGTAAGTTTAACATCATTCAACCTCCAAGCTGAATCACATGGCAAGGATTTAGCATTTCAAAACATGCCATAGCTTCTAGCCTATACATGCCATAATTCAACTATATACATCTTTCCAAAAGTACCCAAGAAATGCAGTTGTCGATAGTGTGATAAAGATGTCGACAATCCCTGATCCGAGCTAGCCTTGCGACGACAATCAGAAACAGAGAAACAATTCACACAGTAAGCTTTCAAAGCTTAGTAAGTTCGTAACATAATACATAATGCTCATTAATATCGATACATTATACCAAAACAAACCATCACAGAGATTAATTCACAATCACATATACCATACCATCCACAGCTAATATGCTCAATTAATTTTCCATAATCTCATCTATAATTTCATCAGCCACATAGGTTCCGAACGTACCCTAGCGAACACTTAGTTATCGATCGCATATGCTACTCTATACTCAATATTTCATCTCGATCAACTTTCTACACTTCTTGATTCAATCGCACACTTAGTCCTCAAATCAATAGCTGAAGCTTATATTAACATCGCACACTTAGTGCATCTATATCAAACCGATCTTAAATCGATATCGCACACACAGTGCTAACCACAATGCCGAAGCTTAAATTATTTCGCACACACAGTGCTAATATTTTCGGTCACATTTCTGAGTACGCACACTTAGTGCCACATAACTCTAGTACTAACATAGCATTCACAATTCAGTAAAATCATACTATTCGTTTCATAACATTAAACATAGTTAAAACACATATTATGTCCGAACTTACCTCGGACGTCGAAATACCAAAACGGTCGATTAATCGAGCACTTTTTCTTTGCCTCGATCTCGATCCGAACCTCTCTTTTCTTGGTCTATACACATTCAAACTCAGCCCATTCAATCACCAATTCATTTAATTTAATCCATAAACACATATTTAGGGCCTTTTGCAAAATAGCCCTTACATTTTCACATTTCGACACTTTAGTCCTTAATTCATCAAATCACAAAATACACCAAATTTCTATTCACATAGGCTTAGCTGAATTCTTCCCATGCTAATACAAGCCCACACATTTCATTTATTTCACATTTTAGTCCTTCAATTTACACATTTCTCAATTTAGCCCAAAATACTCAATTTCACCAAAAATCCAAATACAAACAATGTTAACCCAGCACCAAACTTTCATATTCCACCGAATAACATCACAAAGCTCACATATTCATCAATGACATATCTTAAAATCACTATCAAATTCTAAAATTAAAGCATGGGTTAGCTAGAGCACAAAGAAACGATTACGAAAACATAAAAATTATCAAAAATCGAGCTCAAACATACATTGAATTAAGCTAAGTAAGTGTCGAAATTGAAGAAGCTTCAAACCCTATTTTTTTTTCTCAAAATCGGTGGAAAAGATGAGAATATAGCCATCTCATTTGTTTTGATTAATTAATATTAACTTATTAGTCATTTTACCAATTTGCCTTTAATGAATATTAATATTAACAACCAATGCCATGCTATCATCTTCCATTAACCATAAAATGGGCTAATTGCAATATATATCCTCCAAATTATAAAGACAACAACTTTTAAGTACTTATCAATCAGCACACAGCATTTTACGCTTTACGCGATTAAGTCCTTTCTCGTAATTCAACACACAATCGATAAAATTACCACACAGAATTTTCACATAGACTATATCACATATAATAAACACCAAAAATAATATTAAAATATTATTCCGACCTTGGATTTGTGGTCTCAAAACCACTATTCCGACTAGGGTCTAAACCGAGCTGTTACATTTGTCGATCTGAAGCTGCTTTCAAACTGTCACGGATTACTTTAACTTTCTCTTCGGTCTCCTTAACCAAATCAACCCCATGAATCTGTTTCTCACTGAGCTCTATCCAATACAAAGGTGTTCGGCATTTGCGGCCATAAAATGCCTCATAAGGCGCCATCTTTATACTCGATTGAAAACTGTTGTTATAGGCAAATTCGACAAATGGTAGATATTTTCCCAACTACCCTCGAATTCTAAGACACAACATCGGTGCATATCTTCAAGAATCTGAATTACTCTCTCAGCCTGACCATCAATTTGCGGATGAAAAGCGGTACTAAAGTTCAACTTTTTACCCAAAGCTTCTTGCAACTTCTTCCAAAATCGCGAAGTAAACCTCGGATCTCTATCCGAGATAATAGAAATAGGCACTCCGTGCAATCTCACAATTTCAACAATGTACAATTCACCTAGCTTGTCAAGTGAGTAATCGGTACGTACCGGTATAAAATGAGCCGATTTCATCAATCTATCAACAACGACCCAAATGACATCTTTCTTTTTTCGGAGTCAAAGGTAAACCCGTCACGAAGTCCATCGTAATTCTATCCCATTTCCACTCGGGTACCATCACTGGTTGAAGTAAGCCCGAAGGTACTTGGTGTTTGGCCTTTACTTGTTGACAAACTAAGCATCTCGAAACAAACTCCGAAATATTCCGTTTCATACCTGACCACCAATACAATTTCTTCAAATCATTATACATTTTTGTACTACCCGGATGCACAGATAAACAACCATTATGCGCCTCATGAAGCATTTTCTGAATAAGTTCATTTTTTGGTACACAAATTCTACCTTGGAACATCAAACAATCATCGGATTCGATATGAAAATCTGAATCACTACTCGATTCACATTGAACTCTTTTGGTTTGCAAATCACTGTCACATTTCTGAGCTTCGCAAATTTGTTGAAAGAATAACAGTCTAGCTCTCAACTCGGCTAGGATCGAACAATTATCGGACAAAGTCAACCGTGTATTCATCGCTCTCAAAGCAAACAAAGTCTTTCTACTCAACGCATCTGCGACTACATTTGCCTTACCCGGGTGATAGTCAATCACTAGCTCATAATCCTTCAGTAACTCGAGCCATCTCCGTTTTCGCAAGTTCAAATCCTTTTGAGTCATCAAATACTTCAAACTCTTATGGTCTGTATAGATGTGGCACTTCTCACCGTACAAATGATGCCAAATTTTCAAAGGAAAAGCAATAGCGGCCAATTCCAAATCGTGCGTCGGATAATTCATTTCGTGCGGTTTCAACTATCTCGAGGCATAAGCTATCACTTTGCCCTCTTGCATCAACACACATCCTAATCCATTCAATGACGCGTCACTATAAATCACAAATTCTTTTCTCGGTTCAGGTTGCACTAAAACTGGCGCCTCAGTCAATAATGCCTTCAACTTCTCAAAACTTTGCTGACATTTTTTGGACCATTCAAATTTGACATCTTTTTGCAATAACTTTGTCATAGGAGTAGCAATCATCGAAAATCCTTTAACAAATCGTCGGTAATATTCGGCTAAGCCCAAAAAGCTTTTGACTTCGGACACATTTCTTGGCGGTTTCCAATCAACAATTGCCGAAATCTTACTGGGATCAACCCGAATACCATCACGTGAAACGATATGTCCCAAAAATCCGACTTCTCGTAGCCAAAACTAACTTTTACTGAATTTAGCAAATAACTTCTTATTTATCAAAATCTACAGTACAGTTCTCAAGTGCTCGGCATGTTCGGCCTCGTCTCTGGAATAAATCAGAATGTCACCAATAAACACAACCACAAATTTGTCCAAATACGGTCGAAAAATCCTATTCATCAAGTCCACAAAACTCACTTTTACTGAATTTGGCAAACAACTTCTTATCTCTCAAAATCTGCAGTACATTTCTCAAGTGCTCGACATGTTCGGCCTCGTCTCGGGAATAAATCAGAATGTCATCAATAAACACAACCACAAATTTGTCCAAATACGGTCGGAAAATCCTATTCATCAAGTCTATAAAAACAGCAGGTGCGTTTGTTAATCCAAAAGGCATAACAAGGAAGTCATAGTACCCGTACCTTGTTCTGAAAGTGGTTTTTGGCAAGTCTGACTCTTTAACTCTCAACTGGTAGTAGCCAAATCTCAAATCAATCTTCAAAAATATTGTTTCCCCTTTCAACTGATCGAACAAGGCATCAATTCTTGGCAAAGGATACTTGTTCTTTATAGTCACTTTATTGAGCTGTCGGTAATCGATACAAAGTCTCATGGATCCATCTTTCTTCTTAACAAACAAACCCTTATCTGTCAACTCTTGCAACTAAGCTTTCAATTCTTTTAATTCAGTCGGAGCCATCCTATATGGAGCGACCGATATCGGTGAAGTCCCTGGTACTAAATCAATACCAAACTCAACCTCTCTGATCGGAGGTAACCCAGGTAACTCTTCTGGGAACACATCTGGATATTCACAAACTATTGGCACTAATTCAATTTTCAACTCAGACACTTTTGTATTCAACACATAAGCTAGATAAGCTTCACAACCCTTTCTCACATACCTTTGGGCAGACATCGAAGAAATCACAACAAGTAACTCACCCGACTCATCAATCCGAAAAATTTCACCATTTTCACATTTTAGTTCAATAATCTTTCTTTTACAGTTTACTACAGCATCATGCAGTGTTAACCAATCCACACCCAAAATAACATCGAATTTATCAAATGGCAACAACATTAAATCAGCCAGAAAATAGTGACCTCGAATCATCAAGGGACAATTCTTACAAACTCTATCAACTAATACATGTTTGCCTAAGGGGTTTGACACTCTAACCACAAACTCAGTAAATTAAACTGGCAAGCTTCTACTAGCTACTAAATTCACACAAACATAAGAATGTCGATCCAGGATCAATCAATGCAATAACATTAGTATCATAGAGAGAAAAAGTACCAGTGATAACGTCGGGAGATGTCACTTCTTCGCGAGCACGGATGGCATAGGCTCTAGCAGGTGCTCGAGCTTCGGATCTCACAGATGTATTTTTCATCACAGCTTTACTACTAGCTCCATTTCCAGTATTTTTCAGTGGCCTACCCCTATTAGTAGTATTACTCGGCCTCGTACTTTGAAATTTTTCTTTCTCAGCCAATTCAGGACAATCTCGGATAAAATGCTCTTGAGAACCACACTTATAACAAGGCCGGTCATTCATTCTACACTCGCCGGGATGTCTTCATCCACAATGTTGACATTCAGGTCTATTAGACTTTAGATTACCCACACTTGTCATTGAAGTAGCTTGAGATTTAAAACTCGAATGTTGCTTCCCACTATCTTTGTGTGAATAGCCCGCTGAAACATTCGATCGGAATACATTTCTTTAGATTTCTTTGACTGATATGGAAATGACTTACTCATCGGTCTTTTCCTCGAATCTCTAGCTTCGAGATCAGCTTTCCTATTCTTTTTATTCAACTCTTCGGCCTTACAAGCCCGTTCAACCAATACCACAAATTCTTTCAGCTCTAAGATCCCAACTAACACATGAATATCCTCATTCAATCCATCCTCAAATCTCTTGCACATAATAGCCTCGGTGGAAACACACTCTCGAGCATATTTACTAAGTCTGATAAATTCTCGCTCATACTGGCATCACATCCATACATACGACCTGTTTCAGCTCAAGAAATTCCTTACGTTTCTGATCGATGAACCGCTAACTAATATATTTCTTTCGGAACTCCTCTTGAAATAATTCTCATGTAACCCTCTCTCTTGGTACCACCGATACCAGTATATTCCACCTGTGATATGTAGAATCTCTCAGAAGTGAGATGGCACACTTTAAACACTCATCCGGTGTGCAGGACAACTCATCAAATACCCTGATGGAGTTTTCGAGCTAAAACTCGACTCTCTCGGGATCATCATCCACTTTAGCTCTGAAATCTTCAGCCCCGTACTTTGGGATCTTATCAACCGGGGGCTTGTTCATTCTTACAAATTCCATACCTTATGGAGCTACGAGAACCGATCGAGGAGTAGGTGGGGGTGGAGGAGGTTGGGCATTCGGATTTGTTCGAACAAATTTCGTATACCACTCATTCATCATGTGGAGAAAGGCTTCCCTACCCCCTTCTCCCTGACTAACCGCAGGAGGTCTACTATCAGACGGCGCTACCCCTTGAGCGGGAGCCGGCGCATTACTTTCAACTTCATCAGCTTCAACTCGATTGGGATCCATTTACTATATGAAAATACATTTTAAAATTGTCAGGAGTCATCACACTATCACAGTTCATTTATGGCATGTATAGCTAGACTTTCACACATGCTACGTTAGTCTGAGAATAGACTAAACCGTAGCTCTGATACCACTAAATGTAACACCCCTTACCCAGATTCGACGCCGGAACAGGGTACGAGGCATTACCAGACTTAAACACAAGCAACAATACAAACCGAGACATAACTTCCATCCAAATTTAAAAGTTTTCACATACATTCATATCGCCCCTATATCCAGCCTACGAGGCCCAAAACATACAGTGAAAGTAGTTCAGGACTAAACCGAGAACATTAGAAAATCATACAACACTTAGAAAAATTTTCATGGAAATAGGGCCACACGCCCGTGTGTGACCCTTGGACACACCTGTGCTACAGGCCGTGTTCAAAATAGGGAGCTCTCTGACTTGTGCCACATGACCGTGCCACACGCTCGTATGCTAGGCCATGTGGTCGATTTAGTTCCCATAATTTTTCATAAAATAGGTGCAGACTTTACACGGCCAGGGCACACACCCGTGTTAGAGGCCGTGCCGTCCACACGGCTGAGACACACGCCCGTGTCTCTGCCCGTGTGCTCAATTTTGAGCATTATGTTTTGCAACAATTAAGGTATAGGGGACATACGGCCGGAACACATGCCCATCGGGCAAGCCGTGTGTCACGCACAGGCTAGACACACGCCCGTGTGTCTACCCGTGTGGACAAAATAAGGCTATTTACCAAGCCATTTTGTCACCCTTCCATGCACATACCTACACAATAGAACATAGCACCAATCCAAGCATATACATTCAACCAAATCAGCCACAACCAAGACATCAACACTCATTCATATGTTACCATCTATCACATACAACTATCACATACTTATCAACTCAAACCATGCAAATTTCCAACATCCATGAAAAGCATCATCATATGCATATATATATATACTTAAACCAATATTAGCCAATTTCAATGGCCATTTACAAAATGAATTATCAACCAACATAAGCCAACACTTTTGGCTAATCAATTATGACACATAACAAAATGACCAAGTCTCTATACATGCCATAACTCAAAACACTTGAATTTATTGGTACCAAAATAATCGTGTAGATAGTGTGAATGGATCTCCGACAGTTTTTGATCTCCGAGCTGGCTTGGCGACTCTATAAGATAAGGGAAAGAGAAAAGGGAGTAAGCTATATAGCTTAGTAAGTTCCTGTGTAAATAATAAGCATTATAATCACACATGTATTATACAAATGAACATGATAAACTTGACATAAATAGTATCAAGATCTTCTAATCATAACTTACTCATTTACAACCTTACCGAGGGATTCATCCCATATCAAGCTCATTAGTAAATGAGTTTTACCTACGTACCTATACCAACTCGCAACCTAATCATAATCTTTCACAACTTTGACATACTCATTGAATTTCCCGTTGAACCACTTGGAATACTAAAGGATAATCGGGACATCTTGTGCACACACAGTACCATACCAATGCCATATCCCAGATATGGTCTTACATGGGATCTCGTATCGATGCCAATAGCCCTGCTATGGTCTTACATGAAGTCTCATATCGATGCCATATCCCAGATATAGTCTTACACGAAATCTCAAAAACCCTAATGTCATGACATTTGTATCCTAACTATTCCTAAGGTTCAACCGGAATTTCTCGCTTGTTGAACTTTGTCGATTACGTTCGAAGAGTAAATTGCAATTCATACAATATTAAAGCAATTAAAGCATAAATAACAATGTAACATCCTGAATTTTTGGGCCTATGCGTTTAATGGGTGGATATGTTTAATGTGTTAATTTAAGTGTTAGGGGTCCAAATTGGGCTCAGGCTTAGGTAGAGGCCTTGATTAAAATTATATGTTTGGGCATTATAGGGTTTAAAAGGTAGTATCTATGTTTAAAATACCAAAGTGGGCTTGTGGCCTAATCTTAGGAGGTGACGCCACACAAGGGAGTAAGGGGCCCAAATTTAAGTTTCATGGAGCCCAATTCTTTAATTTAAGTTAGCTAAATTTTGGGCATTAGGATTAGGTGGAGTGGATGGCAACAAGGCTAAAATTTAGGGGTTTTAATGTTTAAAATATGTGGATAATAAGCAGATAAAGGCTATTATTTAGGAATTTATTTTATGTGGATAATAAGCAGATAAAGGCTAAAATTTAGGGATTTTAATGATTAAAATATGTGGATAATATGCTGATAAAGGAGGGAGGAGTTAGAGATAACTAAATCTCTTTTAGATGAGCTAGTAGATTAAGATAAAGGAGAAAAGATAGGATTTATCTCATAAGGTTAGGTAAGTGCCAAATTTCTATAAATAGGGGAATATCTCTTCAATTTCAGCATTTTGGTTTTTCTCTCATTCTTTTCTCTTCTTCTCTCGAGTAAAAGCCAAAAACTCCTAAAGTTCCATCTTCTTCTTCATTCTCTGCAAAGCCGAAATCTCTAAGCCTATTCCCTCATCTTCACTTTGATTCAAAAGCCAAACTCTTTCCATTCTTTTTCTTCCTAGCCAAATCTTCAAGTCTCTTCCTTATTTTCTTTTCTTCTTCTCTTTTCCCCGTCGAAAAGCGAAACTCCTCACTCAAGTATTTTAAAAGCCAAAGACACATCAGCCTTCTCTTGTTCATATTTTTTCCGGATTTTCCTAAAAGCCAAATCCCTAGATCTCATCTCCTGTGATTGCCGAATTACTTCGTGGTGCCTACTTGTGTCGAAATCAAGGGAACTTTAGTGGAGTCAATCGCATAGATCTCTAAGTTATAGAATCGTGTTACTTTCGGGATTTCAAGGTAAGGGATCTATTAGTTTTAACATGTAATTTGGGATTTATTAACCTTGGCCGATTGTTGAAGGGGCTAAATCTTTGTGTGTTTTTCCGGCTTTTGAGCAAGGCTTTACATTGAGGATAATAGATCCTATAGTAAGGACATCGACTAAGAATATTGGATTTCGCGATATCAGGTGTGTAATACTTCCCCACCATCTAGATCTGATTATTAATGTATGCTCATAAGTTTATATGTTGTGATAAATACCGATATCTCGGTCTAATGTTGGAAACCCGAAAAAGGTGAAGCAAATCACCAGTGTCGTTGAATGTTTGACTTTATATGATGAAAGCATATTGATTTTATGACTGCATGGGTTGGGTTGATGAAAGGAGGAAGTTATACGTTATATGTGTAGCGGTTTATACCGTGATCTCAAGTTATATGTTGTAGCGGCTAATGCCGTGATCTCATTATATGGGCTTCGGCCATAATATGTTGATGAGCAAAGATGACTCGCCATCTTGGCGTGTAGCGGTGTGGGTCGATTGTAGAAATCCCCAATGGTGTGAATGGTGAGTGCGGGGACATGTAGCGGATGGAAACCTAGGCAAATGGGTTGGGCCTTGCATATTATTTGTTATTTTTTTATAAATGGAATTATTAATCATTTTATGGGCCTAAGGCCAAAATCTAGTGGTGCATGAGGGTTGCACACCGAGTCTCGCGACTCACCCTATTAATTAACCTTTCAGTGATACCTAGTGCTTGCATCGAGCCGAGAGGAACGCAAGGTGGCCATGCAAAAGACCAACTGGATCCAACAAAAGTCTCAAGTTAATACTTTATATTTTTAATTAATGGATTTTAAATCTCGTTGTAATAAGGCTATGGGCCACTAGTTTATGTTTTGTTTTATTTTGGGCTTTAATTACTTTTAGTTATTTAAATTCTTATTGAACTAATGTATCTATTTAAATTTGGGCTTTTAATTTATAAAGGCATATTTTATTTAAACTATCAACTATTAAATTTCTCTCGAATAAGAAGATAAACTTTAGAAAAATATTTTTCTGAAAATACGACATGTTCTTCCAAAATTTTCTTAGTGACATACCAGATCTGGTCGTGGTGTTTGGGCCGGGTTTGAGGTGTTACAAATTGGTATCAGAGCCCGGTTCAAAACTCGGATTTGGGTTTTGGGTTCAAAACATTTTCGAAAAAAGGGTTTTAAAACATGAATGTTTTTAAATGATAACAGTCCATTAGCTCAAAGATGGCACTTTGCGTCTCCTACCAAGTCCGCTGTAAGTATTCGAACCATTGTGTGATATAATATATGTGGGCTTGATCGGCTTTATGGGACGTAGATTAGTTAGATTAGAACTTGATGGACTTTAGGCCTAGCTGAAACAACTCTTAAAATCTCATAAGACTTAACTTCACTAAACAAACCCGTGAACGAGCTGCAAGACTAGGGTGTGGCAACAGCATGCGCATGTCTAGGATTGGATCCGAAAGAGCACAGTACTTAGCGATCCTAATGACTCACCTCCTCTTCACTGAATCCTACCGTGCGTAGTGACTGCTCACCCTAGCCGCGAGGATTTGTTGACGGGCCAAAATTAATAATTTAAAACCCGAAAGGGACCAGCCATCCTATTTTGCAAAATGACTAAAATACCCCTGATTTATAAAATGACTAAAATACCCTTGATTTGTAAAATTACCAAAATGTCCCCGGATTGTAAAATTACCAATATACCCCTGGATTGTAAAATTGCCAATAAACCCCTGATTGAAAAAATACCAAAATACCCTTCTTTCACAAAATCACCAAGGAACCCTATTTCAGAAAATTACGAAAATACCCTGTAGGATAAATTACGAAAAATACCCTTGGGTAGTGAAATGACGAAAATACCCTTAGGTGATGAATGTAAGTTCTATTTGTATGATTGATGATTGCATGTATGTGTATATGAAACTAGGAGACAAAATTGAGACTGAAACTTGTAGATGTAATTCCGAATTCGAAAGAACTACTCTTAAACTACTGCTCATAAGACTGTTCGTGGTTAAACAGTGGAAGAAACTTATTAATTCATAAAATTCTTAATCAGATAAACGCGAACTGATAGCATGAGTACAAGGGGACGAGGACGCTCTATATGTGAATACCGGTGCGTACTCTACCATAGAATACTAAGTGTTTATTTTGGGTTTAGTATTGGAGTGCGCAGTGAAAGCATGGTAGTGAGACTTAGGTAGTATGATTAATAGTTAGTTGGAAATTTCGAGGACGAAATTTCTTTAAGGGGGTAGAACTGTAACATCCTGAATTTTTGCGCCTATGCGTTTAATGGGTGGATATGTTTAATATGTTAATTTAAGTGTTAGGGGTCCAAATTGGGCTCAGGCTTAGGTAGAGGCCTTGATTAAAATTATATGTTTGGGCATTATAGGGTTTAAAAGGTAGTACCTATGTTTAAAATACCAAAGTGGGCTTGTGGCCCAATCTTAGGAGGTGACGCCACACAAGGGAGTAAGGGGCCCAAATTTAAGTTTCATGGAGCCCAATTCTTTAATTTAAGTTAGCTAAATTTTGGGCATTAGGATTAGGTGGAGTGGATGGCAACAAGGCTAAAATTTAGGGGTTTTAATGTTTAAAATATGTGGATAATAAGCAGATAAAGGCTATTATTTAGGAATTTATTTTATGTGGATAATAAGCAGATAAAGGCTAAAATTTAGGGATTTTAATGATTAAAATATGTGGATAATATGCTGATAAAGGAGGGAGGAGTTAGAGATAATTAAGTCTCTTTTAGATGAGCTAGTAGATTAAGATAAAGGAGAAAAGATAGGATTTATCTGCAAGGTTAGGTAAGTGCCAAATTTCTATAAATAGGGAATATCTCTCTCTAATTTCAGCATTTGGGTTTTTCTCTCATTCTTTTCTCTTCTTCTCTGAGTAAAAGCCAAAACTCCTAAAGTTCCATCTTCTTCTTCATTCTCTGCAAAAAGCCGAAATCTCTAAGCCTATTCCCTCATCTTCACTTTGATTCAAAAGCCAAACTCTTTCCATTCTTTTTCTTCCTAGCCAAATCTTCAAGTCTCTTCCTTGTTTTCTTTTCTTCTTCTCTTTCCCGCTGTAAACCGAAACTCCTCACTCAAGTATTTTAAAAGCCAAAGACACATCAGCCTTCTCTTGTTCATATTTTTTCCGGGATTTTCCTAAAAGTCGAAATCCCTAGATCTCATCTCCTGTGATTGCCAAATTACTTCTGTGGTGCCTACTTGTGCCGAAATCTGAAGGGAACTTTAGTGGAGTCAACCGCATAGATCTCTAAGTTATAGAATCGTGTTACTTTCGGGATTTCAAGGTAAGGGATCTATTAGTTTTAACATGTAATTTGGGATTTATTAACCTTGGCCGATTGTTGAAGGGGCTAAATCTTTGTGTGTTTTTCCGGCTTTTGAGCAAGGCTTTACATTGAGGATAATAGATCTGGATAGCAAGGACATCGACTAAGAATATTGGATTTCGCAATATCAGGTGTGTAATACTTCCCCACCATCTAGATCTGATTATTAATGTATGCTCATAAGTTTATATGTTGTGATAAATACTGATATCTCGGTCTAATGTTGGAAACCCGAAAAGGGTGAAGCAAATCACCAGTCGTTGAATGTTTGACTTTATATGATGAAAGCATATTGATTTTATGACCGCATGGGTTGGGTTGATGAAAGGAGGAAGTTATACATTATATGTGTAGCGGTTTATACCGTGATCTCATTATATGTTGTAGCGGCTAATGCCGTGATCTCATTATAAGGGCTTCGCCATAATATGTTGATGAGCGACATGACCGCCATCTTGGCGTGTAGTGGTGTGGGTCGATTGTAGAAATCCCCAATGGTGTGAATGGTTGTACGGTGCGGGCGTGTAGCGGATGGAAACCTAGGCAAATGGGTTGGGCCTTGCATATTATTTGTTATTTTTTTTTTATAAATGGAATTATTAATCTGCTTTATGGGCCTAAGGCCAAAATCTAGTGGTGCATGAGGGTTGCACACCGAGTCTCGTGACTCACCCTATTAATTAACCTTTCGGTGATACCTAGTGCTTCGGACGGCCGAGAGAAACGCAAGATGGCCATGCAAAAGACCAACTGGATCCAAAGAAAAGTCTCAAGTTAATACTTTATATTTTTAATTAATGGATTTTAAATCTCGTTGTAATAAGGCTATGGGCCACTAGTTTATGTTTTGTTTTATTTTGGGCTTTAATTACTTTTAGTTATTTAAATTCTTATTGAACTAATGTATCTATTTAAATTTGGGTTTTTAATTTATAAAGGCATATTTTATTTAAACTATCAACTATTAAATTTCTCTCGAATAAGAAGATAAAGTTTAGAAAAATATTTTTCTGAAAATACGACATGTTCTTCCAAAATTTTCTTAGTGACATACCAGATCCGGTCGTGGTGTTTGGGCCGGGTTTGGGGTGTTACAAACAATGCATTATTTACATACGAACTTACCTCGGTACAAAAATAGTAGAAATGGGACCTAATCGTCAAATACTTTATTTTTCCCCCGATCTAGGTCTGAACTTTTTTCACTTGATCTATAATAGCAAATTTAACTCATTTATTATTCACATTATTCAATTTAGCCCAAAAATCTTATTATGGAAAAAATTACATTTTTGCCCCTAAAGTTTGACATATTTATATTTTGTCCCTAGCCGAACCATTTTTATAACTATAACAGCCCACAATTTCCATTAAAACACACTTTTGCTACATATTTTATAACTTTTACAAATAGGTCCTTTTAAGCATTTTCATCAAAAATCACTTAGTAAAAGTTGTTTATCTAACACCAAACATTCATTTTCTACCATTAGACATCAAAATACACAAATGTATAACATGGGTCAAACCCTAGACCTTGATTATTCCTTAAATTAATGGTAGAAATAGATAGATCGGATGATAACGACTTTAAAAATGTAAAGAGCATTAAAAATGGGGTTGGGATGTACTTACAATCAAGCTTGGAAGTTGAACAAACCCTTGCTATGGTGACCTTCAAATTTTCGGCTATGGTGAGGAAGATGGACAATAATTTTGGCTTTATTTTCCCTTTTTATTCATTTATTTACCAAATGACCAAAATGCCCTTCACTTAAAACTTTGAAATTTTATCTCACCATGTCCATTTTTGTCCACTAATTTATCCAATGGTCTAATTACCAACTAAGGACCTCTAATTTCAAATTTCATAGCAATTAGACACCTCTAACATGTAGAACTCAACTTTTGCACTTTTTACAATTTAGTCTTTTTTACTAAATTAAGTGCCCAAACGTCAAAATTTCCGAACGAAATTTTCACAAAATCATTTCGTAAAACTGTAGACCATAGAAATGTAATAAAAATAAATTTTTCTACGTCAGATTTGTGGTCTCGAAACCACTGTTCTGACTAGACCGAAAATTAGGCTGTTACACGTGTGACATGGTTGTGTACCCTACTCTGTGAGTTACTAGGGTGAGGACACGGGCTGGGACACAGCTGTGTGTCCCTATTTTGAAAGTTACATGGCCTATGGCCTTGTCACACGGCTGTGTGACCCTTGTTTTACATCTTTTTCCTAAACTTCATGTCTTGTTTCAAATTAGTGCCGAATTGCTTCTAAGCTATTTTTAGGGTCTTTAGGGCTTGAGTTAGGGACAATATGCTTGTTTACAAATGATTTATGATGTGATTAAATTATTTAATGTTATAATTTTTGAATGTTTTCGATTGTACAGTAATGCTCCGTAACCCTACTCTAGCGACGGAGACAGGTTAGGGGTGTTATAGGTATACTCACCATCTTCTTTGATCAACAAATGTCTCGTGTTGGCACAATCATGACTATAGTGCCCACGCCCTTTGCACTTAAAATATTCAATTTCATGATCTCTTTGTTGTTTTGGTGAAGAATTAATAGAAGTGGACTTCTTAGAAGATGTAGAAGAAGGTTTTGGAGGAGCCCCACTTTTCCACTCAAAAGGTTTAGTGTGATGCACAAAATGGACGAGATTGACGTTGTTGAAACTGCTGCTCAATCTAAATTGCCTTGCGTATAGTGTCATCAAGATCAATGTAGGTTTGAAGATTAAGAGCATTGGCTATCGAAACATTCAAGCCATCCACAAATCGCACCATAGTAGTCTCTTCATCTTCTTGGACATTTGCTCTGTACATAAGAATCTCCATCTCCTTAAAGTACTCATCAATAGATTGATTACCTTGAACAAGGCGTTGAAGTCTTCGTTTAATAACCCGATAATAGTGAGGTGGGATAAAACGTTTTCTCATGATTTATGTCAACTCTTTCCACAAATCAACATCTCGTTCACGATTCCTTTGGCGGCTCAACACAAGTTGAGTCCACCAACTCAATGCATAATCTGAAAATGCCAATGTAGCCAATGAAACTTTCTTCTCCTCCGGACATCTAAAATAATGGAACATGATCTCAATTTTAGCCTCCCAATCACAATATGCATCTGGATCATACTTTCCTCAAAATGGTGGAATGTTGAACTTTGGTTTAGCTATAGAAGGCTGGCCTCAATCAGGAATACCCAAAGTTTCATCAATGTGACGATACCTGCATCTACCAATATTAGAACGAATATAAATTTGTTCATTGTCCCTATCATTATCACTATCACGAGCACGAGACTGCCGGTTCGAAGAAGCCTCTAAATGAGCAACAGGTTGAGTTTGAGTTAGCATTTGAATTTGATCGGTAAGCTGATTAATGCTTTCTTTTTGTTCTGTTTGATACTTAGTCAAATTAGTCTGTACTTCCATTCGACACTTAGTCAAATTGGCCTCAAATGTATCACGTACCTCGTTCAATTGTTGATGTTGAAATTTTACCATCCCCACAATATTCTCAAATCTAACATCGTATTCTTTGTCATCGGATGGTATCTCATCATGGTTTTTACGGTTATGAGTATCATGAGTCACTGTGAAAGCTTAAAAAAAACACAACACTCAAAAGAAAATTAAGCAAATCTCACCTTATACACTCAGAAATAAAATAAAATTCTCAATGAAGTAAGAATCAATCTTGTGAGTCTTTTAAAAGTGTCTATATCAATCAATCAGAATGAATTAGAATCAAACTAACAAAGCAAACCTAGTAGCACTAGGCGTCCAAAATCGACTAGATACCAAAGAATCATGTTGTATGGAGGAAGGAATATGCAACGTGCTTTAACCTACTAACACAAGAAACAATAAAGTGTTAGAATGTGTAAAATAATAATAAAAAGCAAAAACAAAGGAAAACCTAAGGCTAAGAGTCAATAAAATTTGCTGAAACTCGAAAACCTAAAAAATTGCGAAGCAACTTGACAAACTCGTTTAAGGTGTTCGTAATTTCCAAAAATCACGAAATTGAAAATGGAGCCTCCTCAAATAATGTAGATCTGATATGGAAAGTTTCAACACAAAATTCAACCCACAGAATATTTTTTTATTTGTTTCTTTTTGTAACACCCCATACTCGTCCTAGACGTTAAGACCAAGTCTGAAGAGTTACATTAAATGTTTTTAGGAAAAACCAACTTTTATAAACGCAGTTTGAAACAGTTCGAAATCATCTAACATATTATAAACAATCATAAAAACCCAGTCGATAAAACAACAATATTAGAAATTCATAATACGAAGAAAATACTAAAAATGTTGATAACATAAAAGATGATAAAGCAGAATGACCAAGCTTTCACTATGCCGACCCGATCAAGACTATTAGTTACCTTTAATTCAGTCAATAGACAAAATGAGTTGATAACTTAATGTGTGTAACAAATATAAAGTTAAATAGAATCATGAATATAACAGTAAATTCCCAAATTCGTGTTCAAAATCAGAATCAGAGGATATTTAGTATAGTTTTAATAGATCAGACGAAAGGCAGAACAATTCGAATTCAGATACAGAACATATCAGAAATAGATGCAATTTTCCTACCACCATCCGCTACACACCATCTTCGACCAACTCAACACACCATAAAAGGTATTTAACACTCATCCAGCCCTACACACCACATAGTGTCGATTCGACACGTTCAACACAATTGCAGACTAGCTGCCATATCATATTGCGATAAAACGCCAGATTCAGATATAGATTGTGGCTTAGGCATTGAACCAAAACAGATCACTTCCTCCTTTACACAATTCCCACACAATGTAGATGTAGAATATAGATGTCAAATATCAAGGACGTACACACAATTATCTAGATACAGTTCATAATCAAACAGTACAGATCAATATCATTAACAGTCATCGCATTCAGTATACGTTCAGATAATCAAATACTCAATCTCAGATCATTGGATAGAAATTTATACATTCTAATTCAGATCATATGGACCCTACAGAATACATATGTTCAAGTCGAATGACGCTTACGACCCTAAAGGAAATTTTTAGTACTTTGGCCCACATGCTAGTCTGGATTCACACGGCCTGGGTGTCTGGCTCAAGTAGTCCACACGGCCTGGAACACGCCCGTGTCTCTGGCCTTGTGACTCTAATTCATAGAAAATGAGTTACACGAACTGAACACATGCCCGTGTCCTTGGCCCGTGTGACCCTAATTCACAAACAATGAGTTACATGGCCTAACACACGGTCGTATGACCCACGCGGCCTACCACACGGCCTAACACATGACCGTATGGCATTGATAGCCATGTTTTTTGATGATCGAAATTTGCAGAAATATGGGTTTTCCGTTATACACCTGATAGATTTTTAATGCAAAAGCGATAGAAGTGATCCCGAAACCTAGAATTGAAAACCAATTATTCAATTCACAACTTTAACCGAGACAAATCACACAAAATTGCATTCAATTAACTATGTCGAAAACTTTGACGCAAAACTTCCCTACAACAAACTAATGCTTACCAACAAACAAATGGCCACAAACCGGGACTAAATCATTGGAGGAACACTCATGTCGATACCTTCGCCTAAAAGGAAACAACTGAAGCAATTATCAAGAAAGTCGAAGTAATAGACATGAATACCCAATCTCAAAGAAAACAGATGAAATCTCACGAATTAGAAGTAGACAACAAGAACAACTTATGCAAAACCCCTTCAATTGAACAATGAACAACACTGAACCTTCAATTTAATTCAATAGCAAAATCACAGAGACAAGTAAAAAGAAAAGCAAAAGTGAAAAAAAAGTAACCAGAACCTAGAGAAGAACGTAGAAGAAAAATAGATTTTGAGAAAAACTAAATTACTTTAAAAATAAAATTAATTACTATTTCAACGCGTACGCAGAGACTTGAACTCATGACTAGAAAGAATCAGATGCTTAACCATTGAACCAGCAGGCTCATTCTTGACACAGAATCACACCGAATTAAATTTAAGTCGAGAAAACAAGAATTGTGGTTGAACCAAAATAAATAGCAAAATTCAAAAAGAAAGACTCGAACCCCCGATCTCAAACGTACAAGAAGAACACTTAACCACTGTATTAGATACTTAATTATTGATAGAATTTAATGACACACATTCAAAATTTAAGGGTGTTACAACTCTCTCCCCCTAAAAGAAATTTCGGCCTCAAAATTTACCTAACTTAAACGGATGTGGGTATTGCTGATGAATCGAATCTTTAGGTGCTCACGTGGTTTCCTCAGTGTTGTGATTTCGCCACAGGACCTTAACCAGAGGTACAATTTCCCTTCGCAAGACTTTAACATCTTGATCCAGAATCTAAACAGGCTCCTCCTCAAAGGTCAGATCAGGTTTCACTTCAATCTCCTTAACAGGGACGATGTGAGAAAGGTCAGACCGATATTGTCTCAAGATCGAGATGTGGAACACATCATGAATCCGTTCTAGCTCAGAAGGTAACTCTAGCTGATATGCGACAAATTCAACATGTTTCACAATACAGTAAGATCCAATGAACCTCGGGCTCAACTTGTCCTTACATCCGAACTGAATAACCTTTTTCTATGGAAAAACTTTCAGAAACACATAATCACCTATAGAATACTCGATATCTTTTCTCTTTAAATCTGTATACGATTTCTATTGGTCAGAAGCGACCTTAAGACGATATTGAATCAATTTAACTATATTCTCAGTCTCAAAAACTAGCTCGGGACCCAAAATTCGACGCTCACTTAGCTCAGTCCAACATAGAGGGATACGACACTTACGACCATATAGAGCCTCGTAAGGTGCCATCTGAATACTAGACTTAAAGTTGTTGTTATACGCGAACTCAGCCAGCAGCAAATAATCCTCCCAACTTTTCTGAAAATTGATCACACAGCTCCATAACATATCCTCCAGAATCTAAATAACTCATTCAGACTATCCATCAGTCTGAGGATGATACGCAGTACTGAAATCCAATCGGGTTCCCAATGCCTCATGAAACTTCTTCCATAACTGAGAAGTAAAATATGGATCCCTGTCTAAGATGATCGACACTAGAACTTTGTGCAGTCTTACAATTTCAGAAACATATAGCTTAGCTAGCTTTTGCAGTGAGTAATCTATCCTAACAGGTAGAAATGAGCGGACTTGGTCAATCGATCGACGAATACCAAAACTAAATCCTTCTTAGTATGTGTCAAAGGCAACCCACTAACGAAATCCATCTTCACACGCTCCCACTTCTACAGGGAATCTTAATTGGTTGTAGCAGACCAGAAGGTAATTGATGCTCAGCCTTAACCTTCTGACACGTTAGACAGTAAGAGACAAAGATAGCCACCTCTCGCTTAAAATTAGGCCACCAGAAAAGTTCTCGAAGATCCCAATACATTTTATTCCTACTAGGATGCATAGCATAGGGACGACTATGTGCTTCCTGTAGAATCGACTTTCTTAACTCCACATCATTAAGCACATAGATTCGACCCTTGAAACACAAAACACCATCGTTGTTCAATCCAAAATCAGAAGTTTCACCTGATTCAGCCTGACGCAAACGTAGAACCAGAGACTCATCACTCAACTATTTAGCTTGAACATGATCAACCCAGGTTGGTTTAACCTGTAACTCAGCTAGTAGACTTCCATCATCAAGCAAACTCAGACGAGCGAACATCGCTCTCAGATCGATCAGTGCTCTATGACTAAGAGCATTGGTCACAACATTAGCCTTACCGGGATGGTACTTTATCGTGCAGTTATAATCCTTAAGCAACTCGTAACATCCCAAAATTGGGCCTAGGAGAATTGAGCCCAATGGGCCTTAGGCGTAGTAGCGTTTAAATTTTTGGAGAACAAGAGACCGGCTTAAATGCTAGTTACACCCATTGGATAAGTGATTTTGGAAGGTTAGAGGGCTTCTATGAAGTCCCGGGATCAAATATTAGCTTTGGGGAAATTTTGGTTTTAGATGAAAAAAAAAACCCTGGAAGTTGGCAGGTAGGCCTTAAGAATAAAATGTAGAGGAAAATGACACAAGTGGAGTGTGTGGTGTAGTGGCAAAGTGAAGCCACTTAAGGAACAAGGGGATGTTACAGTTTGGTACCAGAGCCAGGTTCAAAACTCGGCTTTGAGGGTTTTGGGCTCGAAACAGTTTTCAAAACGGGCTATTCGAAATATGGGCTTTTATAAAAAGGTTTTCAGGTTAGGCTGGCATGGCACCTGTACCTCCGACCCGAAGTCCACCAGGTAAGTACCCCTTACTATTGCTTGTGAGTTATTGATGTGATCGGATGATTGCAATAGTGGATTACTTTAGAAATCGAAACTTTGATTGCTCGAAAGAACGACTTCCGAAACTTACGCTCATAAAATTTGCTCGTGGATTAAACAGTGGAACAAAATTTCTAATGCATAAAACTTTTAATCATATTAAATCGCGACGCTAGATATGAGTTCTAGGGGACGTGTTGTCGCGGGCATGGTCTAGGTGGAATGACAGCTTTATTAAGATCAGAGTGCGCAGCAAGAGCGTAGTGTGGTAGGTTAGGATGTGCGACTGTTAGTTAGATGGAAATTTCGAGGACGAAATTTCTTTAAGGAGGGTAGATTTGTAACATCCCAAAATTGGGCCTAGGAGAATTGAGCCCAATGGGCCTTAGGCGTAGTAGCGTTTAAATTTTTGGAGAACAAGAGACCGGCTTAAATGCTAGTTAGACCCATTGGATAAGTGATTTTGGAAGGTTAGAGGGCTTCTATGAAGTCCCGGGATCAAATATTAGCTTTGGGGAAATTTTGGTTTTAGATGAAAAAAAAAACCCTGGAAGTTGGCAGGTAGGCCTTAAGAATAAAATGTAGAGGAAAATGACACAAGTGGAGTGTGTGGTGTAGTGGCAAAGTGACGCCACTTAAGGAACAAGGGGATGTTACACGACCCATCTACGTTGCCTAAGGTTTACCTCTTTCTGAGTTAGCAGATACTTGAGGTTTTTGTGGTCGGTGTAGATGATACACCTCTCACCATACAGATAGTGCCTCCAAATTTTTAGAGCGAAGACAACTGCAACCAACTCAAGGTCGTGCGTAGGATGGTTGCCCTCGTGCGACTTAAGCTGTCGAGACGTATGAGCCACAACTTTACCATCCTACATTAGAACACACCCCAAATCAACGTATGAAGCATTGCTGTAAACTACAAACTCCTTACCAGATTGAGGCTGTACCAAAAAAGGAGTTTATGTAAAAATGGGTTTGAGCTTCTCGAAGCTCAACTACTACTTATCAGACCACACAAATGGGGTGTTCTTACGTAACAGTTTAGTTAGGGGAGATGCAATAAGGGAGAACCCCCTCGACAAACCTCCGATAGTAACCTACCAACCCCAAGAAACTCTAAAGCCCAAACACATTCTTCGGTTGTTTCCACTAGATCACAGCCTCAATTTTCTTGGGATTAACCCAGATCCCTTCAGCAGTCACAACATGCCCCAGAAAAGTAATCTCTTACAACCAGAACTCACACTTGCTAAACTTAGTATACAGTTGTTTCTTGCGGAGTACCTACAAAACTATTTGAAGATGCTCATCATGCTCATTCTTAGTCTTTGAATAAATTATAATGTCATCAATAAAAACTACTACAAACCGATTGAGATATGGCTGAAATACCCGATTCATCAAATCCATAAACGTAGCCGGAGCATTCGTCAAACCGAAAGGCATGACCAGAAACTCATAATGCCCAAAAGGAGTCCTGAAAGTAGTCTTATACACATCGATTTCCTTAACCTTGAATTGATGGTAACCAGAACGGAGATCAATTTTAGAGAATACAGACACCCCATAGAACTGATTGAACAAGTTATCAATCCTCATAAATGGATATTTATTAACTTATTCAACTGACGATAATCTATACATATTCTCATCGATCAATCTTTTTTCTTAACAAACAGAATCGGTAATCCCCACAGAGACACACTCGGTCTAATGAAGCCTCAGTCGAGAAGTTCTTTGAGTTGAGATTTTAGCTCCAAAAGCTCCTTAGGTGCCATACGATAAGGTGTAATGGACACTGAAGCGGTACCTGGTAACAGTTCAATGCCGAACTCAACCTTCCTACCCAGAAGTACACCTGGAAAATCCTCAGGAAACACATTCAAGAAGTCCGTCACATTACGTATATCTCTAACAGAAAGCTTTGCAAAAACAGAATAGGATACAAATGCTAAGTATGCCTCGCAAACTTTTCGAAGTAGTTTTTCAGCTACAAGGGCGGAAACTACATTAGAGAGGTAATCTTGACGCTCACCGATCATAATAATCTCACTATCCTCATCAGTTCTCAAAGTAACCCTCTTAGAGGCACAGTCTAAATTGACTTGGTGTTCCACGAGTCAATCCATTCCCAGAATCAGATCAAACTCAACAAACGCATTTCCATCAGTTTAGCCAAAAACACAATACCTTGAATCTCTAACGGAATGTAACAGTCTGGTTTAGACCCTAGTCGAAATAGTGGTTTCGGGACCACAAATCCGAGTCGATGAAATATTTTAATATTATTTTCTGTGATTACAGTACGTGATTAAGCATGTGTGAAAGTTTCGTGAAATAATTTATCCGTTTGTGTGCTTAATTTGATAAAAGGACTAAATCGCGTAAAATGCAAAAGTGACTTGCTATTTGTTAAAGGGCTATATCGACATGGCTTTATAAGTATGAGGTCCTTATAATGCAATTGGACCATTTGAATTATGGATGGACATTAAGGTACATAGTTAGTGGAATTTTAATGTTGATATTAAAAGGTTAATTAAGTAAATTAGTTAATAATATACATTATAATAAAACAAACATTAAAAATAACATGCATTTGTGCATCTTTGTGCCAAAAATAAGAAAAGAGAAAGGGTTTTAAGCTTCTTCAACATTCAGCCATTGAAGTACTTAGATTAAGGTATGTTTTGCTTCGATTTTTGATAATTTCTACGTTTTTGTAATAGTTGCTTCGAGTACTACAACACCCATGCTTTAATTTTGGAATTTGATGATGATTTTGAAAAGTTCCATTGATGAATGCTTGATCTTTGTGATGTTAGTTGATGAAATATGAAATATATGTGTTAGATTAACATGTTTTGTCTTTGGATTTTTGATGAATTTGAGTAATTTGGACTAATTTGTGAAAATATTATTTTGAGGGGCTAAAATGTGAAATAAATGAAATGTATGGACTTGTATGAAGCACATGAATATTCGGCCAAGCATGGGTAATATGAAATTTTGTGTATTTTGTGATTTTGTGAAATAGGGACTTAAATGTCAAAATGTGAAAATGTGAGGGCTAATTTATAAAGTGCCCTAAATGTGTGTTTTTGGATTGAATTGAATGATTTTTTAAATAAATAGGTTAAATTTGAATATGTATAGATCCAGAACCAAAGAAAACGGACTTAGACCGAGGAAAGTCGAAAGTGATTGAATAGTCGAATCCGTCCGTCTATATCCGTACGAGGTAAGTCCATATATGAATAAACGTATTTAAGTTGAATTATTTATGTTCATTTGATATTAAATTGTGATGAATGACTTTGGATGAAATACGTGAGAAATCTGAGAAAGTATCGACAAGGCATCAATATCCAAAAAGTCTCGTACGAACTTTAGGAATAGATAGGATTAATATGTCATGACATAGGGATTCTGATATGTGATATCATGTAAGACCACGACTAGGACGTTGGCATTGATTTGAGATTTACGTGTAAGACCATGTCTGGGAAATTGACATCGTATTTTATTCGTGTAAGACCCTGTCTGGGACAGTGGCATCGATATTTAATTACATGTAAGACCACGTCTTGGACGTTGGCATTGTACGATTATTCTGTGTATTCTGTGAAACACCCCACACCCGGCCCACGAGCCTGAACCGGATCTGGTATGTTCCTTAAGTAAACCGGTTTTCAAGTTCTTTGTTACTTAGTGAAATTTTGGAAAAATATTGTTTTGAGTTGGGCTTAGATTGGGAACCCATTTAATCAATTTCGGAAGTCCAATTTTAATTTAGGTGACAAGATAATTTTAGGGTTTATTTTTAAAGAAATCATTTTTTTTTCTTAAACTTAATTTAGAATAGTTCGTAACATGATAATTAAAAGTAAAGAAAAATAAAGAAATCCACTTGGGCCTTATGGCCTTATTACATCAAATAACCCAAAAATAAATTAAAAGTACTTAGAAAATATAAAGTCCAAATTCCAAATAAAATCTTCAAGTGAAGCATGGCCACCTCAAGGTCTACCGTCCCGATCAGTCACTGTTCATCACCTGAAAAATGTTCCCACAACGGGGTGAGTCAACAGACTCAATGTGTACATCATACTAACATTCAACAAATCAGGCATACATGTTCATATCAAATTCATATTCATAAAAAGAATGATGCAACCCAAACCCAAGCCTATTTGTCCATCCGCTACACACCACCCGTACCTGCCAATCACACCGTGGGGACTACTAAGTCAACCCTCCATCCGCTACACACCATCGAAGCGATCATTGCGATCGACGTGCACATCGCCCATATAATTTGTGTCATTAGACACCATATTCAAATAATGTAACCGAAGTTACCAAATTCGGATAATGTAATGTGTTACCATATTCGGATAATGTAACCGGTTACCATATTCAAATTTTGTGACCGTAGTCACCATATTCGCTGGTGAGACCAAGTCAACACCTTCTTCCCCTTTCACATAGATCCCGAATGCCCCATGAATTTTATAACATATATAACATACATATTTCTCATTCATGTTACTATTCACATGTTCAAAATATAACATATTCATAATCCTATCGTAAGTAGGAAACGTGCTGAGTACTCTTTCATTTGTGGTACTTGACCACATTCACATTCTTATGCATATTCATATAATTAATAATTGCCATACAATTTATTGAAGATTAGTATGGGTACACACATTCTTAATAATACATTTAATTTAAACATAGCCATGAACCTATCAAAACTTAGGGTAGGGTACACACTGATTTGCTTAACGAATTCCTTGAAATCCCAAAATCGATCTACCGCCTTAGATCTCAAATTCCTTGAAATTCTCAAATCCCAAAATCCTTGTATCCTCCTCATCAAAATCCTATAACTACATGTTAGATCAATTTCTAACATTTATTCACAACAAATAACCCTTAGCCGTATGTTAAATATGACTTACCTTAGATTCTTAAATCCCAAATTCACCGAATAACTAGGGAACACGCGCTTATGGTGTACCTTCTGAAAAGAACTTCTTCTTCCTTGTAGTCGACACTTAGTAAATCCCGAAAGATCTCTTCTAAATGTATATTAAGGGTATTAGAATCCTAATTTATGACCTTAAAAGAAATAGAATGAGAATCTAACCTAATCTTACCCTTATCAAGAATTTGATGGAACTCTTGCTTGAACCCTTAGCGATGATTCTGCTATGGCTTTGATGTGGATAACAATTTCGGCTCTTGAGGCTTAGTGAGAAATCGACTAGGGCTATTGGTATCTTCTTTCGGCTTTTGATTGTGTTTGTAATAGAAGAAGAAAAGAAAAGAGAAAAAGAGAATAATGGCAGAGAAAATTCGGCAGAGAGAAGAGGAGAAACTTTAGAGAATTTCTAGCAGAGGTTTTCTTGAAAAGAAAAGAATGAATGAAGAATAGCCTTACTCTTCCTTTTATAGCCAAAATTACTAGCTAGAGTCCTTTACTTGGCCACCACTCTTCTATTTTGATAGCTTTATCCCTTGATTTATCACTTTAATAAAACTTAATCCAATAATTATCTCTTATCTCTTAATAAAAATAATACTAATAATAATCCTCTTTTATCTCTTCCTTATCTATCAAAATAAAAGAAATAATATCCACATTTATCTCTTGAAAATAATCTAAAATAAATCCATTATTTATCCCTTATTTATCCACCCTTTATCTCTTAAAAATAAAAGAATAAAAGCTCCTAATTTATAGCCATGTGCCGTCCACCTCACTTCTTCCGGAAGCAAAATAAAATTTCTTTTATTTGCTTCCCTTGTGACTCGAACTCAGGCCCAACACCTTGCATGTGGCGCCATTTCCAGAGGCCCTAAGTGGCATCTCCGTGCCACTTTTCCAAGCCTGCTTGTGTGTCAAATTCCTCATATTATTTTTCTTAAGGCCACCTTGCCTTAGTTTTCTCTTTTAAGCCTTAAAACTTGACATTTCTTTACATTTCCAAGTTTCCAAAATTTTCGTTTGGCTCTTTAAACTTGACATTTCCTTACATTTCCAAGTTTCCAGAAATGTTTACTTTCCTCTTTTGAATCATTTCCACATCATTTCCTTACATCCCCTAGTTTCCAAAAATGTTCACTTTCCTCTTTTAAACTTAACGTTTCCAAAGCATTTCCTTACATTTCCTTACATTTCCATACATTGCCTTACATTTCCATACATTTCCATGCACCTTAGGGTTCCTAGAACTCCTCAGAACACATCCAACACACCCACTGAGCCCACTATCTCATGAATTACACACGAACGCATAACCCCTAATCTAGGATGTTACATTCTGAGTATCCTATTTGATTCTGAATGGTTCAACGGGCAATTCCAAGAAATGAAATACTATGTGAAATGCGTAATCGTTTCAGGTACATTTGCGATGTACTCTGTGGTTGAGCATAAATGGTAAGTATATATGTGTATATGCACTAGTGAGATATGTGCATAGACTTGATGAGATTAAATGTGATATATGTATGAAGTTTCTATGTTTAAAAGAGGTATTTGAAGACATGAATTGTTGGAAAGCAATGGCTAAACAAATGAGCCAAAGAAGAAGTATGAAATTACATTTGAGATATAAAAATTATCTTGCAATTGTTATGATTATGAATGTTTATATGTTAAGTTTATTTGTATATGGCTTACTAAGCTTTTGAAAGCTTACTCTCTGTGTGTGTTTGCATTGTTTTATAGATCGTTAAAGCTATGGAAGGCTCGGGGATTGTTGAGGATCGTCACCACACTATCAAACACTATTTTGGTACCTTTTGAAAGTGTAAATATTTAAGTATGGCATGTATAGTCTAGTTAAAATGGTTGATGTTTGAGTTGTATATAACTAGCCATGTGATATGGCTAGATAATGATCAAGATGTGAATGAGTAGTTATGCTATATGATGCATAGTTTGGTATATTTAGTGGCTAATGTTTGAGCTAATGAGATGGTCAAATCTATGATAAGTTTTATGATGCAAAGCTAGTTTATTATTGATGAAAAGATGTCATAATGAATTGGTAAATTTGTGGATGTATTTTACTTTGAAATGCTTGTGTTGAGAATGAGATAAATTTGGCATAAGTTGATGTATTTGATATGTTCATGTATGGTTAGAAAAGATGGACATGTTGGTACGTTTTGGGTACTTTTGATGCTTGGAATGATGCTTGTTTGTGCTTATAGGTATAGCCTAATGTGTGGGTGGCAATTTGGCCTTGTAAATGGCCTATAATTTCCCACACGGTTGAGCACACGGGCGTGTGGCTCGACCGTGTCCTTCGTGGTTGTATTTCAAAACAAGTCAGGCTCGACCACAGGCTAGACACACGGGCGTGTGACTGGCCATGTGGTGCAAGTCAGTGTCGACCATGGGTGAGGCACACGGGCGTGTCTCAGGCCGTCTGGACAAGTCAGTATGTATGCCCTGTTTTCCCACGACTTAGACACACGGGCATGTCTGAGGCCGTGTGAGGCACACGGCCTGCCCACACGGGCGTGTGACCTCTGTAACTTTGAAAAATGTTTAATTTTCAGAAAAATTTTGTATGATCCCGGTTTAGTCCTGACCCCTTTCTAATGCATGATTAAGGTCTTGTCGACCTCATTAAGGGACTATATGTTTATAATCTGTTATGATTTGACGATGATATATGTTATGATGTGAAATGTTCGTAAAAGTTTCCGATTGTCCGGTAATGCCTCTTAACCCTAAACCGGTGATGGTTATGGGTTAGGGGTGTTACACGGAACCCGTCTATATATCTTATCAACTCGAACCGACTGACCCAAAGGACTAATTATAGAAATCTCTAATAGTACACTCAGCAGAAATACCCAATTTCACAGATACAGTACTAGATACATATAAATGTGTAGACCCAATATCAATCAGAGCAAAGTATGGAACATTATGAATAAAGAATGTACCCACTATAACATCGGTGTCGTCTCTATCCTCGTGACATCTCATCGCGTACACCAAAGTAGGCTGTCGTGCCTTAGTTGGAACCGCACCTCTACCCGGTGCTCTTTGACCTCTACCAGAACCGTTACCACCCCTAACCATACCACGGCCCTTAGACGGCTGCTAAGCTACTGTCAGAGGCTGAACGGGACCCAGAGCTAGAGCCTGTGTAAAAGTGAGCACCTGATCAGATCGATGAGGATAGTCCCAAACGCGGTGTTTCATCAACCCACATCAGAGGCAAGCTCCTAATTTCCTCCAGCACTCGCTTGGATGGCGCCTTCCACAGTCACAATAGGTCTGAATCTCAGTTGGTGTACCTGGTGCCTCGGTCCTCGGAGGCCTATCAAACCTTGCCCATTTCTTAGAGCACTGAACAAAACTAGAGGGATCTGAGTCCCCCTTAACCTTACCTTGACCTCTCTCACGGTCTCTCCTCTCGCGCTCAATGCGCTTCAACTCTTCTGCTATCTTCGTCTTTTCAAACAAGGCTACAAACACTCACTCCCTCTAAAGAGCTATCAGAACTTACAGGTCATATTTTAAACCTTCCTCAAACTGCACTCTCTTATCATAATCCCTCGATACCAAAGCTCGAGCATACCTGCTCAATCTCAGAAACTCGGTCTCATACTCGGCCACAGACTTCTCACCATAAACAAAACTCATAAACTCGCGCCTACGAGTCTCCACATAGCTCGCCCTCACATGCTTACTCTGGAAGGCATTCTTGAAGAAATCTAGTTAATCTGTTTGGGTTGAGTGTCCTACTCAATCATCAGCCACCACTAATAGGCCTCATCCCGGAGCAAAGATACGACACCCCTCAATTTCTGAGCAGGAGTGCAGTCAATGTCATTCATAATGCACTTAGTGACCTTCAACCAGTACTCGACCACCGTAATGGTGACTTCAATGACACCCCTAAATAACTTAGCACCATTCGACCGAAGTCGTTCAGTAACTGAGCCTTAGCCCTCAGATCCAGAATGGGTACCAGCGACCCTCTCTAACACACGCAACATAGTCTGGGACAGTACGTCATCCCTGGCTATCGGAGTCTGAGACCCAGTCTCGATAGTAGGAGTAACAACGGTCTCACTGGTCTTCAGATTGGGCATATTACCCATAGAGAATGACTCTGCCCGAGCTCCTCCTCGACGCACATGGCGCCCATGAGAACCACGTCCATAACTACCGCGCAAACTCATTATCTCACTTATCTACAATACCAAAAGTTCACAGATTACTTCAGAGTTCTCATCAAATGTCTTATTTCACAATTCATAGCATAGTATTTATCTAAAACAAAAAAATTCAGTTACTACAGTATTTTCTAGCTAAATACTACAGGTAAAGTAGAAATACTTATAGATTTGGCGCTAGAGACTCGGTTTTTAAAAAAAATAGATTTTAGAGTTACTCAGATAAGTTTCTCATTTTAAACCTATTATAACACAAAATAGGAGCCCAAAACATAGCCCGAGTGTTGTAAACGTAGTTCTAATACCACTAAATGTAACACCCCATACCCGGCCTAAATATTATGACCAAGTCTGAAGAGTTACATTAAACATTTTTAGGAAAAACCAACTTTTATAAACGCAGTTTGAAACAGTTCGAAATCGTCTAACAGATTATAAACAATCATAAAACCCCAGTCGATAAAACAACAATCTTAGAAACTCATAATACAAAAAAATAATAATAATAAAAATACTGATAACATAAAAGATGATAAAGCAGAATGACCGAGCTTCCACTACGCCGACCCGATCAAGACTGTGAGTTACCTGTAATTCAGTCAACAAACAAAATGAGTTGATAACTTAATGTGTGTAACAGATATAAATTCAAATAGGATCATGAATATAATATTAAATTCTCATATCCGTGTTCAAAATCAGAATTAGATGATATTCAGTACAATCTTAACAAATCAGGCGAAAGGTAGAACAATTCGAATTCAGATACAGAATAGATCAGAAACAAATACAGTTTTCCTACCCCCATCCGCTACACACCATCTTTGACAAACCCAACACACCATAAAGGGTATTTAATACCCATCTAGCCCTACACACCACATAATGTCAGTTCGAAACGTTCAACACGATTGCACACTAGCTGTCAGATTAGATTGCGATAAAACGTCAGATTCATATATAGATTATGAGTAACGCCCCAGTTTTTCTTTATTTCGGCTTTTGTAGTTTTGACACAAATATCTGTCTGCTTCAATGGTTATGTGTTCTGGGTGTGTGTGTGAGGTCACAAGTTCAAGTCTCAACTTGGGTAATTTTTGGTATTTTTATGAATAAAGCCCAAACTTTGGTTAGTAGGCTTATAAGTATTTATTTGTAAGAACATGTCAGAATGGGCCTGTTGGTCTGGTGGTTAAGTGAAGTATTGGTGTGCTGGAGGTCTTGAGATCGAGTCCTGGCGTTGGCATTAATTTTTGCTCTATTGTGGGACAGTGTTTCGGTAGAATTAAAATGCTGATAGTGGATGGATGTGGCTGGATTTGTAGGGGATTTGGTCAGTGGTTGTGTTGTAGTAGGATACTTGGGAGTTGGGAGAATAGTGGGAAGTAACAGGAATTCTAATCTGATTCTTCTTTTGTGAAAAATTCAGTTTCCTCTCCTCTTCGTTTTTCTGACATTCCTGTCCTCTTTTTTTTCTTTTTCCTTTCATTCTTCGATTGTTGCTCTCCCAATTCCGTTCGTGCGTTTATTGCCTTCTAAATCCCGTTGCACCGTTTCCGTCGATAGTTGGTAAGTAGTTGGGTACGTTATAGTTTCGATTTCTTTTAAGCATTACTGGATGGGGATTTACAACTTCTATTTTGAATAGCAGAGAATAAGATTGAGCGAGGCTCCTCTCGTGTTGATTCATAGTCGATATCATGCGTGGTTTCAAGGTAAATGTTAAGCGATCATGTTAGACACTTGTTGGTGTTGTGCTTCGGAATGACTGTGATCTAAGAACTGATTATTGGGGTTAAATGTGTCAATTATAGGTTCGAGATTGCTCAGAGATCGCTTTAGCATCAATCGGAACCAGGTGTGTACCCGAAAATGTAGAAAACGAGGTTTCGACAAAAGCCGAAAACCTCTCTGTCGATGCCACACGGGCATGTGGTCGCCCGTGTGGTAGGCCGTGTGTGAGACTGTAAGTCACCACATGGCCATGCGTGAGTGACACAGTCGTGTGATGACTGGGCAAGGCCGTGTGTGACACACGGGCTTGACCAATAGGGCCGTGTGGGCCACACGGGCTTGACCAATAGGGTCGTGTGGGCCATACGGGCGTGTGGGCCCTCACGGGTGAACCACACGGGCGTGTGGGATTCTGGGCCAGGCCGTGTGATCCACACGGCCAAGGCTAATTTGGGCCGTGTGATCCACACAGCCAAGGCCAATTTGGGCCGTATGGGCCACACGGGCATGTGGGCCCACACGGGCAGGCCACATGGGCGTTTGAGCTCATTTTTTTGAAAACTCCGTAAGGTTGCACGGGTCGCCCAAGTCGACTGTGGACCTATCGTAGGGTCAGTAAGCAATACTTAGACCCATAAATGAATGATCTGTCTGTCTGATTTCTGTACTAAGCATGTATGCTGATCTGAATATATGAGTTTTAATTGCATAATAGCATATCATTCTTGTATGTTGCATTGTATCGGGGTGGGTGGATTATGATTGGAGGAAGTATCTGAAAGGCTCTTAAGCCTGTTATCTGGTAGCTCAGCTGCAAATTTATGATTATGTGTCGTATTCGGTACACCATGATGTGTAGGGCAGGGTGGGTTGATTTTATCCCCACATGGTGTGTAGGGTTGGACGGAGTTGGTGTGTAGAGGCTGGTGGGTAGGACTCTGCTTTTACGCATGTTCTGCATGCGAAATGGGCTAAGGCCCCGTAATATGACCGATTCTCATGTCCGAGAGTGGGCTAAGGTCCACACCGCTTCGTAATGGGTTCAAACTCAAATCAGTGAAAATCATGTCTGTTATCTGATATTTCTGTGTGTATGTTTTCTGTGGGGATTACACACTGAGTTGCGAAAACTCACCCTTTTCTATTTAATCTGTTCAGGTAATCCCCAGCAATAGACGGATCGGTGCAGCGGTGGACTCGGTGGTGACCACGGTTCTGGATACTTATTTATGGTTTATTTTTAATTCTGCTTGGTTATATTTGGGTAAATTTTATGTAATAAGGCCTTTCGGATTTTAGTTTAAAACTTGGGATTATTATTTTATAAACTGCTAGGAGTAGGACAAGACGCGAGTTTTCAAAATAAACAAAGGTTTTATCAAAATACGTACGACCTTGGAAATCGTTTTAAAAGGCTTTCGCAATGTATAAAGTTTTGAAAATGGATAATGAATAAATAAACGACACATTTTGGTGATAGCCTAAGATACCTAAAAATGGTTTTAACGCAGTTATGTTTTCTGAGGCACTAGCATGTGACGTCGCCAGATTCGGCCATAACGTCTAGGCCGGGTTTAGGGTATTACATTATGGCTTACCATTGAACCAGAACAGATCACTTCCTCCTTTACACAATTCCCACCCAATGAAGATGCAGATTACAGATGTCAGACATCAAGGACGTACACAGAGTTATCCAGATACAGTTCATAATCAGATAGTACAGATCAATATCATTAACAGTCATCGCATTCAGTATATGTTCAGATAATCAATTACTCAGTCTCAGATCATTGGTTAGCAACTTAACGGTCTAATTCAGATCATACGAACCCTACGGAAGGCCTACATTCAAGTCGAACGACGCTTACGGGCATAGAGAAAAATTTTAGTACTTTGACCCACACGCCTGTGTGGATTAACATGGCCTAGGTGTTTCACCCGTGTGGTCCACACGGCCTGGGACACAGCCGTGTAGCTCAAAATAGATAGTTATACGGTCCAACACACGGCCACGCGCACGCCCGTGTGAGTCAAAGCTCTAAATATCTCTCACACGGCCTGGACACACGCTCGTGTCTCTGGCCCGTGTATCTCTAATTCACAAACAGTAAGTTACACGGCCTAGACACATGCCCGTGTCCCTAGCCCATATGACTCTAATTCACAAATAGTAAGTTACAAAGCCGTGTGACCCACACGACTTACCACACGGCCGTGTGCCGTCGACAGCCATGTTATCTGGCAATCAAAATTTTCAAAAATATGGGATTTCTGTTACACATCTGATAGAGTTTCGATGCAGAAGCAATAGAAGTGATCCTAAAACCTAGAATTGACAACCAATTGTTCAATTCACAACTTTCACCGAGAAAAATCACACAAAATAGCGTTCAATTAACTATGTCGAAAACTTCGATGCAGAACTTCCCCAAAACAAATTAATGCTTACCGACAAACAAACTGCCACAAACCGAAACTAAATCGCTGGAGGAACAATCCTCTCGATACCTTTGCCTAAAAGGAAACAACTGAAGCAATTTAAGAAATTCGAAGTAACAGACAGGAGTACTCAATCTCAAAGAGAACAGACGAAATCTTGCGACCTAGAAGTAGACAACAAGAACAACTTACACAGAACCCCTTCAATTGAACAATGAAAAACGCTGAACCTTCAATTTAATTCGATAGCAAAATCACGGCGACAAGTAAAAAGAAAAGCAAAAGCGAAAAAAAAATAAAAACAGTAACCAGAACCTAGAGAAGAAGAATGTAGAAGAAAAACAGATTTTGAGAAAAACTAAATTACTTTAAAAATAAAACTAATTACCACAAAGTACAAAAATACTATTTCAACGCATGCACAGAGACTCAAACTCATGACCAGAAAGAATTAGATGCTTAACCATTAAACCAGCAGGCTCATTCTTGACACAAAGTCGCACCAAATTAAACTTAAGTCGAGAAAGCAAGAATTAGGGTTAAACCAAAATAAATAGCAAATTTAAAAAAGAAAGACTCGAACCCCCGATCTCAAATGTACAACTAGAACACTTAACTACTGAAGTAGAAACTTAATTATTGACAAAATTTAACGACAGACATTCAAAATTTCAGGGAGTTACACTTTTTTCGTATTTTCTTTTTTCTGTACTTTTTTCAATCATTTTTTGTGGGAAATATTTTTTTTATATTCTAAAATAGTGCCAAGAAATAATATGTAAAATTTCAAATCATTTGAAAAACGTTTACCCACTGAAAAATATTTTTTTCCAAAAACTATCTGCATAAAAAAATTTGTTTTGAGGATGTTTGCTAGAAATCAATTTTATAAGAACACCTAAAATGCCCAAATCTGATACCAAATGATACGGAATGAGTGTGAATGCAGAAGCGGATCGTAAAGTTTGTTCAAGTCGTGGATTTGACTTAGGGCTCTAGACGTTAGGAAAAAAACTTAGATTTTGACACAACCTGAAACGCAATCAAATCCAAGTCAGATTATACAATTAGAATAAATAACTAAGATAATTAAAATACAATAATGAATCTACGATTAAAATAGTAAGGAAGAAAATAAATAAGATAGATGGAAAGATAGGACATGGTATGTAGAAGTCCTAAGAAGCCTTGGAAACACGAAGAATCCACAACCCCTTTCAAACGGCTCTAACTTCCCCTCTAAGAAAGAAAACTTGGCAAAAAAAAGTTTGAAGATGATCCCCACAATCTGAAAATATTGTTAAAACTCTTCTAAAAGAAACTCAAGAGAAATTCTTGAAAAGAAAATTCAAAGAGAATTTATTAACTCAAAAGAGAAGTTAAATAATAATGAATTATTTTAATTGTGTACAATGCAAATGCCTATATATAGGCTAGCTAAGTAAATTTAAACAAAACTCTTTAGTATACTAGAACTTTAATTAATCTAAATAAGAAGCAGTTTTAAACTAAACTTTCTTGTTGACATAAAACTCCTAAATAACTTAAACTACTTAATAATTATTAAAAATTCGAAATAATAAAATAATAAGAGCTGATAAATAAAATATTAGGCTCATATATAATAAAAATTAAGCCCAAAAAACGAACTCTATATGATTTAAACTCGAATTAAAAGCCTGAAACTCGTAATTTCCATCATAATCCCATCTAGAAATTCTGGTCGCGCAGTCTTCACTAAAATAATCATAACTTGAGTTCCCAAACTCGAAATCGAGTGATTCAAAGTGTGTTTCGAAGCTAAGAGACAGATCTTCGAACGCCATGAGACATCTCAACCTAGAAATTCTTGGATCCCATCCAAAAAGACGTCGCAAGAATACTGATTTCCTAAACTTAAAAATTGACAGCTTCGGTGAATGGAATTTAATAAATTTCACCCCATCCGTGCATGTATCATACACAGTTGGTACAATTAATTTGGCGTTGAATTACTTTACCAAAAAAACAATTTGGCGTGGTTCAAATGGGAGTGCAGTTGGGTAACGCCATAGAATTAAGCGATTTAATTTAAATGATCAATGCAATTGAGGTCGTTAATTAGAGTCGAATTCTTCTAGTTCGTAAGGTTGTCGACGTATTAAATTGTGGAAGCGTCTTTCAGGTTTCTTCGTTCAATGAAGGCTAATCCTCGAGTGGTTACCTCGATTAACTTACGATTAAGGAAGAATTGGTGGTTAAGGCATCCTCAATCACTATAACTGGCTTACCAGTGAGTAAGAAGACATCTATAGTTTGTGATCAATTTTGGAATCGAGAATGGCATCGTACCCGAGACTGGAACATGCATCCATTGGGTTTACTTTATTTAATTCCAAAATTAGTTTTTATTTACTGTTCTTCTCCCCTCACACACATATACTGGTAGAGCATTCCTATTCAACAAATATATTAGATTGGGAATGGAGTAAATATAAGAAATAAAAAATGTTTGGTTTGTGATAAATAATAGGATTGCGGCAGAGAGTGAATCACCCAACCCTATCCTATCCTTTTGCACGTCTTCTTTTTTTAAGTTTCACAAATCCTCAACTTGAATTTTTTGGTTTTTTTGTTTTTTTGTTTTTGAGTGATGATAATTGGCTCCACTATATATTTATATTTCTCTTATCTTATATTTCAACAAAAATGATTAAAAACATAAGAATTTTTTTTGTAGATCTACGTTTATTGTTAACTTCTTAGGAAAAACAAAAGTGGGTGGCAATGGTAAAAATCTGAAAATTTTGAAGTTTTTGTTCATGAAGAAGAATGGTTGGGTGGCAGATATAATTACATTGGAATAAAATTTGGGTAAACTACCTATTTTCTTATCCAACTTTTAGGGTACTTTTATTTTTATCATCGAAAATAAAATTCTTGCAATTTGGCCACCCAATTTTTAGGGCGCTTTCATTTTAGTCACCCAAACATTAAATCTCTAACGGCGGTTAATTGTACACGCAACATCATGTTTGCACTTTCATTTTGGTCACCCAACTTTTAGATCGCTTTCACTTTGATCACCCAAAAAATATCTTTTTTAAGTATTGATTGAGGTAAAAAAGTTAAAAGATTAGAGTGAAAAAAGGGCAGAAACTAAAATAATACACAAAAACTGTCAAATTGTACTTGTTTAGTCATTTGCCAAAAATTATAAATTTGGGTTATTAAAATAAAATTTTAAATATTAAGATTCAAAATTATAGAAGCAAATCGGTTGACATTGTCAATGGATAAAAATTTTCAACAATTTATTTAATTATTTTGATGTTTTAAAAATATTTTCAAAAAGTATCAATGAAAATTATTGTCTTTAATAGTTGTCTATGAAACTCAAATTTCTTTTTATTATATGATCTTGAATCTTCCATGCTAACTAAAAGCAAAGAAAAATATTATTGCAATTAATTTAATTAATTAATTTTATCTTCCGTTCTAAACAAAACTCATAATTTTTTTCATCACTTCTTTACCCAAATGAAGAACATGCAATTAAATTAATTAATTACAAGTATTTTTTACCTTTACTTTTAGCTTAATATGAAATATTCAAGATTATATAATCAAATATAATCTGGAAACATAAAATAAATAAAACTTAAAAATGTAAAAGGATATTAAATTAATTAATTTTAATATTATAGTAACAAATCAGTTGATATTATCGATGAATAAAACAAGTTCAACAATTTATTTAATTTATTTTGATATTTTGAATTTTAAATTTTCAATATTAAAAAAAATAAATTTAGAATTTCAGCAATGAGATAAACAAGTTCAATTTGACAATTTTTGTTTATTATTTTAGTTTCTATTGTTTTTCACTTTAATCATTGATTTTCTTTTACCCCAATCAATATTTTAAAAAATTATTTTTTGGGTGACCAAAATGAAAGCGACCTAAAAGTTGGGTGACCAAAATGAAACTGTAGACATGATGTGGTGTTTACAGTTAACGGTTGTTAAAGATTTAATGTTTGGGTGATTAAAATGAAAGCGCCCTAAAAGTTAAGTGACCAAATTGCAAGGATTTCATTTTGGGTGACCAAAATGAAAACATCCTAAAAGTTGGGAGACCAACTAGGTTGTTTACCCATAAAGTTTTGAGCTTTTATATATAGGTTTTTCATAATATTTCTAAATATATAAAAATAATTTTAAATGCTATTTTCAAATTTATTTTTACAAATAAAAATTTATACTTATCGTTAGCAATTGTTAAATTATTTGTTTTTCAAATATTTTTTTATATAATATTTATAAGTTATAAAAACAATAGAACATAATTTTTATAAAAAATATATTATACTATTATATTGTTAATTACTTTAAAATAATATATACTATATATTAATTAATACTATTTTAATCATAATATTAAAAGTTTCTAAACAAATTATTTTTATTAATTAATTTTTTACTTATTATTAATCAATCTAAATTTATATAAATAGTTAATAGGTAACAACAATTAAATATTATTTATTTAATTTAAGGATAATAATATCATTTCACACTTATTCTTAATATATTCCTTAACATCATTCTAATAAATCAAACAATGTAATACTATTACTTATTTATTCCATTCAGTCAACCAAATTACATAATACATATTACTTATCTATTCTATTCCTACCAAATCATTATTACATTACAGTTCTATGTTATCCTAGCAAACCAAATGTATGGTTAAAGTTTTTATTAATGCATGAAACAATGTTTTTTTTTTTATAACGCCCAGGGGTGAAGTCAAAAAAAAATTTTAGGGGAGACCGAAATGAATTTTAATTTTTAATAGTCTATATGTTTATAAATTTTAAAAGATTAAATCATTTTTTTATAATTTTATGGGGGTCAAAGTGCAATTTTACCTTTACTAATTTAAAATTTTAAAAATTTTTAAAGAGCTTAAATAGCAATTTTTCATTTTAGGGGGCCGGGGCCCCTACCAGCCCCCTGGATTCGCTTCTGATAGCGGCTAAGTTTCTAAAAGACGATTGATTCATGAAATCTTAGAATTTGAAGATTATCTTAAGCAAGTAATCTTACATTTCTTATAATGCTAAAATTTGATAATATAAGGGATAATTTCAATACCAAATATCTTTCCTTTTATAATTTTGGTCCATTATAGCTTATTCTTTTCAACTTGTTTTTCCTATCATTTGTGGCAAGTAGATGAAATTAAAGAATTAGTATACTTAAATTGAATAAAGCTTATTTGCTTTTATCAAAATGGAACGACTTGAATTGGATTTGCTTTAATTACACAAAATTTTACTCAACACTCCACCTTTTAATACATTTATTTTACATTTTAATTAAAAACAGGTATACATTTAATAAATACAATTAATTTTTTTAGAAAAATAAATTTTAATATTATTTGACATATATATATGCTATTTTTTAATTTTATTGTAAACTTTAAAAATTCATAGTTTGTGAAAGAAATAATTTTCATGCCAATCTATAATATATATATATATAAGCACAAATTTGGAGAAACTTTTAAACTAACGAGAATACTTTTATTGTTAATTATATTACTAAACTAACATTAAAAATATTTTTATTATTATGTGATAATAATAAAATTAATATGATAGTACGTTAATTAAAAATTAATTAACTAGGTCATATATTTTAAAAATTATATTTAAAAATAACATAATATATTATTAACTAATAAAATTGTAAACCAATAAAATCATTGGATATAATTGGAAATATTAAAAGTAATAAAAATTTTATTTTTTTAATTAAATATTTTAATTAAATAAATATAATGTTTTTCTATAAATGTGGTTTTATTTTAAATATGATGATAATTAATCATGTTAAAATCAATTTTTTTATAATTAATAAAAATCAAATGTTTGAGATTAAAATATTATATATATAGAGAGAGAAAGATAGTATCAATATATTGGTATCTTTAATGTATAAATTTATTTATTTATCAAAATTGAAAATAAATAATTTAATTAAAAATATTTTTATATAAATATTAATTGCATCTAATCAAATCGATTTTATCGAACATAAATCTCAACTCGACAAATAGTATGACTCGTATATATTTGAAAAAAAAAATCGATCAATTAAGAATTAGTATTTTGTATTATTTATGTTTCTCATTTTTTTAAATCTATAAAATCAATAATATAATATAATTATTTTACTATTAATATTTCTACTTTTTTTTGGTGAAAAATAAAACAATTACATCAAGTCAATTGTTTAAAAGCACCACAAGCTATATCTTGTTGAAGAGCTCCCAACACTTGGTTAGGTGGCACATCGAAAATTTGTAAGCTTGACTTCTAGTCTAGGTAGAGCTTAGCCAAACAGTCTGCAATTAGATTTCTCTATCTGGGCACATATCTGACTCGCCACTGTCCTTCAGAACGCATAATCCTTTAAGCTTGTCTAAGTACTGTGATGCCTGAATCTTCTAACCCCTTATCTGTCAAGGCCTTAGCCACATCTGAATTATATGTCTGAACTGAGGCCCGTTTGTATCCTTTATTTAACAAAATGAGGATCCCATCTAGAATACCCCAGAGTTCCACCTCAAAGTGAGTACAACTACCCAGATAGTGATTATATCCCAAAATCCAGTTGTCTGCTTGATCTCGTAGCACACCACCAATAGAAGCATTCCCAATGGCTCGCTCCACAGCACCATTAGAGAATAGGTGAACCCATGTTCCTTCAGTGTGTATTTGGTAGCACACGTTTAGGGAATTGGGCTTAAAAATATTTTCACTTGATTCAAATTGTTGTGCCCAACTAAAGGAAACTTTGACTGTTTCGTAGGCTGACCAAATAACGTTCTAAAAGATGAAGATATTTCTATTCTTTCAAATTCGTCAACTGATAGATAAAGCTAATAGATAATTTTTAACGTTCATAATAAATTATTAATATAAATAATTATAATTAATATTTATTATCACTTAATTAAACTTTGGCCCCATATTAAGTTACACTTATTATTTTAGATTAATTACCACTTAATTAAAACTAATATTTTTTTGGTAAAAGAAGACAAGAAACTTTTACGTCCAAATCATTTGGCCTAGTCAAACCATCTAAATCATCATAAATAGGATTTAAAACACAATCAGGTGGTTGTAGGAAAGCGCATAATCCTATCCCCCAGCCAAAGGCCTATCTAGCTTAATGCATCTGCAGCTTTGTTTTCTTCCATGTAGACATATTGTATCTTTACTTCCTATTGGTTTTGAATCAAACGCTTGACATCCCGAGCCACTACAAAATGAGAAAACCTTGACATAGGTTGCAGCAACATATGAACAACCTCTAAGTTGTCCAATTCAAGAATCACCTTCCTTGCTCCCATATGACAGGCTTGTCGTAATCCATCGTAATAGTCATAAGTTTGTTGGCTCTTACCTCGTTCTTAAAAATTTTATTATATGCGGTTAACCAAAGAAATACCTTGACTCGTTGAGGGCATTTGCTGCTCCAAATATTTTTCCATTTTTCCCATCATTTGTAGAAGCTACAGGCCGTAAAGAATTATAGGCAGATTTGGTGGTGAATCTGTAATTTTTATCCTATTTCCATCCCGAGGAATCCTCAACATCAAGAGCCATTGGTGGAGTTTTAGACGCTATATATTGCACAATATTGTTCGGAAATAAAGGAGCAAATCGTCCCCAAGCCCACTGTCCCTCATCTGTTGTCATCTCAGCCACCGGTACATGCATTGACACATTCCCACAGAGAAATAGTCAGCAAGTGTTCTACAATTTGGTAACCAACAGTCACGCCAAAATCAGCATTACCACTATTGCTAACATTCCAAATCACACCTTTCTTAATCTCATCCTATATATTACTAATACCTTTCCAAATGCAAGAGCAACGAGTAGTACGTACAGCACGAAGGATTACTCATTCCCATCTATATTTAGATCGAAGCACTTGCACCCAAAGATAATCCGATCTTTGAATAATTTGAAAACTGGTCTTCATTAAGAAGCCATATTTTGCTGCCACATATTCTTGAACCCAAGTCCTCCATCATCAACGGGTTTACATAGATCTTTCCATTTCATAAGGCTAACTTTCCTTTTGTCATCTGTATGTCTCCAAACAAAATTCCTTATAATTTTCTCCATCTCCATACACACTCCTTTAGGTACAACAGTGGATTGCATAGTGTAGATAGGTATGGCCGCAAGGACGGCTTTAGCAAGCGTTATTCTTCCAACTAGTACGAGAGACTTCGCTTTCCATCCGGACAGCTTATGCCTCATAGTAGAGACAAGGTAACGAAAGGTGGCTTTGTTGACCCTATTATGGAATAGCAGAACACCTAAGTATTTCCCAAGATCAGTCACAAAGGAGAAACCCAAGCCCATGCTTATTTCAATTTTCATCTCGGGAGGGACATTCTTTGAAAAGAATATTTGTGTTTTTTGGAAACTAACTTTGTGCCCAGAATGGGTGCATAAAGTTTCCAGAGCTTCCAGCCTAAACTCATCTGTAAGGCTACCATTCCATAAAATTTACATGGACGTTGAATTAACACAGTGCATGAAAACTTGTCGAAGTTGGTCTGTTATACCTATATCAACAAGAGTATCGTCAATAAAACCCAAATCAATCTTGTCCTAGGCTTTTTCCATATCAATTTTAATTGTTATCCAACCTTGCCTCCCAGATTTATTGCGCATAGAGTGAATAATCTCTTGCCCAATAATAATATTATCTGTGATACAATGCTCTAGGACAAAACTTGATTGATTTGGGAGCACCCAATCCGGCATATAAGGCTTCAGCCGATTCACAATTACCTTGGACATAATTTTATAGTGTGCACATACTAATTGGTCGAAATTGATGAATGAATTTCGATTTCTCCTTTTTTGGGATAAGGACAAGCAGAGTTTTATTGACCCATCCTTCAAAATTGTTTCCAACCATAACATTTTTAACAAAATCACACACACCACTTCCTACAATAGCCCAATTTTCCTAATAAAATACGACATGTAGACCATCAACTCCTGGTGCTTTTAGGGGGTCATATCAAATATCACTTTCTTTACTTCTTGATCAGAGACTAGCCTGCACATATTTAAATAATGAAAGAACCTGTTTCTTGCTACACCTTGGCAATTCCAAAATAAGATTTTCATCATAAATATATGCATTAGTAAAGGGATTTTCATTCAAATACTATCAAAAGAATTACTAAAAAAAACCACATTTTAGCATTATTTAATCATTTTTGTTTTCAACAAAAAAAAATTGATTTTCATTATTATTTGATATGTTTAGTTACTATTATTTAATATTCGATAATTTTACTATTATTTTATTTTAATAATACTTAATGGTAAATATTTTTATCATTGTGTTTTAAAATATGAGAATAAATTATATTAATATCGTCCTAAAAACTAAGGTTTTTAGGCAACAATGAAATAAAGCCATGTCATTAATTTCTAAGCACATAAAAATTTTATCATACCCTCAACTCTATACAATCATTCCCTAACTCAATTTTTTTATTGTCTACCCCAACTTAATTTAACGATGATTAAATAACTAAAATTTTGAATTAAAAAAATAGTAAGGTTGAATAACTCTCTTAGGGTTTATTGGAAAAATCAGCAACAGTCATATTTCAACTCGAAAAAGGTACAATTCTATTTTTACACTATTGATCTATAGCTTTAATCTCTTTTTCTCTATTATGATGTTCTTGATATATGATTTATACACTGAAACCTTTGGGCAGTCAACACATTTTCTTTTCTACTTTTCCCTTGGGGATTAACGCAAGTTTGAATTGGGAGAAATTGAAAATTCTCACTGCATTTTGCTCGATTGGACAAGAATTTTAACTGATTTGGTTGGGTTTCAACAAATCTTTGTATGTTTTCTTTTGAACCTCTATAAATTTTCTTTTTCTCTAAATTATATGACGGTTTCAAATTAAATTGGAGTTCTATTGCTTATAATATTTGTAAAAGTTGTATTGGTTTCCAATGAAATTGGGGTTTTGAATGAAAGTTGTATTACTCACAATACTTTTGAAAAAGCTGATTGAAAAGTTCTTAAAGTAATTAAAATGCTTGCTTGAAATGAAAAGCTGAAAACTGTCTCGAAATATTTGAATGGTGTGTAAGTGTACACAATCTTTGACAAGTAATAAAGTAGAAAGTAAGAGTTATCGTCTCCACAGGGACTGTAAATGTAAATCAAGAGTTGCAAAATTAACACTTAGCGAGTTGGTTGGTAATGGGATAAATAAAAGTGTGATGAATTTCCTAATTACCCTAAAAATTAATCTAAGTGTGCTCACAAATAAAATAAACACATAATTATGCAAGTTTTTAAGAGTTAATTATAATAGCATACGTGTGTTAGAATAATTATAAAACGCCCTGATTTTCTTAATTTTGTTTTTGTGAATTCTATCATAAATGAGTATTTGCTTCAGTGGTTAGGTGTTTTGGGTGTGTGTTTGAGGTCTTGGGTTCAAGTCCCACTTTTGGATATTTTTACTATTTTTTATTCTAGCTTATTCCTTGGCAGCTTGGCTTATATGCTATTGCTAGTCAAATCATATTAGAATGAGCTTGTTGGTTTGGGTGGTAAGGTGTTAGCTTGCCTTGAGGTCTCGTGTTCAACTCCCTGTGTGAGCGTAGATGATAATTTTTGCTTCGGTTGTGTGATAGAGGTTCGGTGAAAGTGAAATTCTGAGGTAGTTGAGAGTTAGTGGGTCAGTTTAGTGGGATTTGTTAGTTAGTGGGATAATGGGGGGGTTGAGATATTGTGGGATTTAAATTTTATTTTGTTTTCATTTTATTTTTCCCCTTTACTCATATTTTTTCTGACATTAGTTTTCTCCCCTCTTCCTTTCCTCTGCATTTTCTTTTTGTTCTTTTTCTCTACTTCGTTCAACAATCGATTGTTCCAATCGTTTTGTTTTGGTTTTCCTGTGGCCCCTTGTTTGTTTGGGTAAGTTTTGATTATTCGTTTTGGTCGCTTTTCTTTTCTTTTCGAATTGGCATAATGGTGTAGGTAAGGAAGTTAATTTTCTACGAATCTGTGGTGTAGGTGAAGGCAGTGAAGTAGCGGAATTTGCTCCAATGATTTGATTCAAGGTTGTGGTCGTATTTGTTAGCGGTAAGTCCATATGTGTAGTTGGTTTGATCGTGTTAGATTCGTAAAATAATTGCTAAATCTGCATTTGGTATACTATTTTTAGGGTTTCAGAGGTCTCGAGAGTGTTGTAGCGTCAAATCTGAATTAGGTGTGTAACAAAACACACGAGAAAATGAGGTTCGGCGAAAGCCGAAAAAGTGGCCTGTCGACACCAAACGGGCGTGTGCCCGGCCGTTTGGCAACACATAGCCGTGTAACGGGCAAGTGTGTGGCCGTGTGGGTCACACGGGTGTGTGGGCCTATACAGGCATGCCACACGGGCGTGTGGGACATGGGCCAGGCCGTGTGGGCCACACGGGCAAGGCTAATTTGGGCGTGTGGGCCTACACCATGTGGGCCCAAAATTTTGAAATTTTCCCTAGGGTTACATACGTCAATCCGATTGGCTGTGGACCTTCCGTAGGGTCGATAAGGGCAAAATAAACCCTAATGCATGAGATCTGTTATACTGATAGACTGAATTAAGTTTAGGCAAACCGAAATGTATGTTCATTGTTTTGTATAAACATATATGATATTTGTATACGAGTATGCGAGTCATTTTAATTATGTTATATCTGTATATATGTATATAGGGTGGGATTTGTATATGTGGAGGAAGTGTTCTGTGAGGCGACCTTTCGCTGATTTACTGGCAGCTTGGCTGCAAACTATTCTGATATGTGACGTAAAGACACTATATGGTGTGTAGGGATGGGTGAGTGTTTTATACCCCACATGGTGTGTTGGGATGGTCGGAGATAGTGTGTAAAGGATAGGGTTAGGACTTGCATATCTGTATGTATTTGATAATCCGATTATGATATTATTTGACTCTATTAAAGACTCATGTTCGCATCTAATCTGGTACATGAGAAATCTGAGTTATGCGTATGTATGTCTCTGTTAAGTTACACACTGAGTTTATGGAAACTCACATCTATTGTTTGTTTTGTTCAGGTAATCCTCAGACATAGACGGGTCGATGCGACGGAGGCTCAACGGTGACCACCAGTCCATATACTATCTTTTAATTATTGGTTTTATCTTAATCTCTGGGTTTTCCTTGAGAGTTTTGTAATTTTGGGACTCTTCGGACTTTTTGATTTCCTTTGGTTTTTTATGTTAATTTTGGTTTGATTTTGTTTCCTACGACGCACGACAAACGATTTTCGTAAATAACGGTTCACGCAAACAAACGTTTTGGAAAATACAAACTTCAACATATAATAACACTTAAGGTTTTCGCTGCGAATAAGTTTTTCTGAAAGAACAAACTATCAACGGTTTTAGTAATGAATATGTTAAATGGATGTGTTTTATAATATATGGACTCCTTTTTAGCAACATACTACACGAGGTTTTTAACATGTTAAAATTGGTTTCAAAACCCTTCTTCGTAACATTCCTAGATTCGGCCATAACGTCTAGGTCGAGTTTGGAGTGTTACAAATTATCCTTTCTAAGTAAGAATTATTTAAACAATGTTAAAAGATGTTACAGAGATTCCGTGGCAAGTTGACAATTTATTAACCCTTATTAAATTAAGTGGTAATGTTGTACTTATTTAATTACTAAATTCATCTAGCATATTTCTATGTTCAACCAACTTACAATTTCATAAGCAAACATCATACAAAGGTTATCTAAGGTAACAATATTTTTAATATTATTACTAATTCAATCACTAAATTATCAAATATAAACCATCCAAGTATTGTATCAATTAATTATAATTTTGGTTGAATTAACTAATTAATTCAGTTGCTTCCCTTCATTCATAATGAATGAGAAACATGTTCATAATTTTACTTGAATGAATAAATAGATCAAATGCATAGAAAACCTTTAACAGAGCTAAATAATCTAATGTAAGGAATTTAAATCATTCTAACACCAAAAAAATTAAGCAATCATGATTATATTCAAAGCAGAAAACTTAGTTGCAATCATGTTTCTTGAATTGAACAAAAATAAAATATTGAAGGGAAAGAGAATTGATAAGTCGTTTCTGGTATATCTCCGTGGCACTGCTCACTTTGCTCCTCCTTCGTTGTTCTCTTCTTTCCGTGATTACCAAGCTTAAAAGCTCTCAATATTTCCAAAAGTGACTGCTCTCAAAACCTTGCAAACACTCTTTCAAGTGGTAATGGATGAATGGAAAATGAGAGAAAAGAAAGAAAGATGGATGTATGTAAAAGACATGAAATATGGAGATTGAGTTGATGATGAGAAGTGAATGTAGCTCATCTATTTATACTTGAAAGTCCCCTTGAGTCTTTCCTAAATTTATCATTTGGCATTGCTTGAATTTCTCTTAAAGGTGGCTGGCCCTTGAGTTTAGGAAGGTAGGTGGATGATTTGCTATTTTGGGAAGGATGTTAGCTTGATTCATGCTTGATTGAAGGGAGAACGGTTGGAGGAAGTGGACAGTTTGCATATTTTGTGGAAAGGGAGGTTGGTTGCTGATTTTAGAAGTTGGTTTAGTGGTTTACCAAGTCCCCCTTGGATAGTTTGACATATCTATGACCAGATTGGGCTCTTTCCTCCCTTAGTGGATGGTTTGGGCTTCATTCTTGATAGCAGGCTTGTCTAGATTTAGTGACCCATTTGAGAGCTCGGTCAAGGTGAATTTGAGAGTCCAATACTTATTTTGGGATGTCCTATGCTGATTATTTATCAACCAATGTCTTCATGGCTTATGCTATAGAAATGCTACAGCATTTAGCATCAATAAGTGAGGTTCAAGACTATATTCTTTTCTAGTGCTCCAAACTGTTTCTGTCGGAACCATTTTTTTTTATAAAAACAGTAAACGACGCGGTCGACTCGATTTTTTTGAAAATGAAAAGGGAGGGAGTCGCCACCGATCTTTATTTGGGTGTGATCGGATCACCTTTGTTTTAATAAAACGTCTCGATTTATTAAAACGATACTTTTGGTCTACGAAAAGTTGAGAAAAATGGGTTCGGAAGTCTATTACGTGCGAGGAAGGATTAGCACCCTCGACACGCCCGAAATTGGTACCAAATTGATTGATCGATGTCCTAATGTTGAAAACTTTGGAATGATTTGGAAATGGATACTTTTTATTTCTAACACTTGAAGGAATTGGAAGAGACGTTAAGGCTCTCTTATTTTCGAAGAGATAAAACATCATGTCCAGTAAGCTAGGGCGCAATACTTTAGACTCCCGAAGCTAAGCTCGCCTTTTAAAACTTAGTTTTATATTTGAAGAGGATCTTCCGTCATTTGTCAAACGAGAAATCAGAACCCAGTAAGTTAGGGCTCGTTTTCTCGAAGGTCCAAATTAGGAATATTGCCCTTATTTTAATAGAAAAAGAAACTTATCCGAAGTATCTAGATGTCGAGTCCAGTAAGTTAGGGCGCGACATTTCGAATATCCGAGATTAGGTGTTTTGTTTAAAATTTAAATTGTGATTTCGAAAGGGATATCCTGTTGTTTAACTTTAAACGAGAAAAACCGGAACCCAGTAAGTTAGGGCTCGATCCACTCGAATTGCTAATACGGAATGTCAATTTCAAACTTGAATTTGATTTTTTGAAAGAGATATTCCGTTGTTTAACTTAAACGAGAAAAACCAGAACCCAGTAAGTTAGGGCTCGATTCACTCGAATTGCTAATACGGAATATCGATTGTTATGAAAATTGAGATGTCGGGTAAAAGTTAATGTGACAAGTTTATAATGAAATGTAAAAACAAATTACAATACGGATATGCGTAGCAAAATGGAAATAAATGCGTTTAGTACGAATGATAATATAAAGAACGAAAATGAAATAGAATAAAATGAACGAGTCAAAAATGAAGATAATGAAAAATAAAGTAAGAAAATAATAATAATAATAAAATAATCATTATAAGTATAAATACGAAAGAAAATATAATTATAATAGTAATAATAATAAAAATAATAGCCATAATAACAATAACGAAACAATAGTATAATAACTAAGTAATAATTACATAATAATAATAATAATAATAAATATGACAAAAGTAAAATGTTAATAAGGATAATAATAGTAAAAAGCAAATGATAATAATATGTTAATAGTATAATAGTGACGATAATAATAATAATAAAATGATAATAAAATATTAATAATAGTAAGACAACACTAATAAAATAAAGAATAATAGCATATAAAATAATAATGAAAATAAAGAAATGACAATAATAATAATAATAATAATAATAATAGTAATAAAAATAAAATAATGATAATAATGAAAATAAATAGTAATAATAATAATAATAAAGAAGTTAATAAAATAGTAGTAATAATAATATTAATAGCAAAATTAAAATAATAATAAAATGGCAAAAATAACAACAAAAAAGGAAAGGGGACTGAACTGAATTAAAAATAAAATCTCGGGGCCAATTTAAAATAAATAAAAGAAAAAGGACTTATTTATACGCGCTAAGAAGGTGGAGGGACCGAGGGTGTAATAAACCCTCTAGCCGAAACGCACAGCAGCAAGGGGGGACCAAATTATGAATGAATGAAAATCATGGGGAAAATCTAAAAATAAAAAAGGACCTGATTGCAGAACATAGAAAAATTGGAAGGACCGCGGACGTAAATAACCCCAAAAGCAAAAACACGCGGATCCTCTGGGCGGGTCGGGTCGACACGCGGATCTCGGGCCAAAACGGTCGTTTTGGCGCTGGTTTCTAACCCAAAACGGTGCCGTTTTGTGGGTGTATTTAAATCAAATTTTTTTTTGTAAAAATTTCATTTCTTTCATTTGCTGTACAAAAAAACACCCTCCCCCCTTTTTTTTCTCTCTGCAGGGGATGAGGGCCGGTGAGATTTCGTGAGTCGCGGTCTGAAGCTCTCCGTACGGTCTTGCAGTGTCACGTCAATGAGAGCCCTAACAGGTAAAAAATTTCTTCCTCTTTTTTTTAAAAAAATAATATATATATATGAATATGTCAAAAGAAAGAAAAAAAAAAGAAAAGAGGAACGTCGAATGTAGGAAAAAGAAAATAAAAATAAAAATAATCACCTCTCTCGGCTTTGGTTTTAGTTTTTAGGGTTTTCTCTGCTTTATGGTGTTTGTATCTATATTTGCAATTGTTTTTGTTTCTTCAATCTGAAATTGTTTTCTTCTTATTCGTATCTCTATTGTTTTTGTATTGAAAGGAAATCTGATCCCCTTTTACATTCGGATTATATGGCTTTTTATAGCCATTTACACGATTTCTTTTTATTATTATACACTGTCTTGTCTTCTTTTCTTTGCAGGTGGATGGGCGGTCTTTGGCGGTGGCAGTGGCGTGGCAACAGATCGACATGGGCGGTGGAGGCAGAAGCTTTTAGGGTTTCTTTTATTTTTTTTTCTTTTTTGTGTTGGGCCATGGTTTTTTTTATTTGGGTTGGGTTTAATTGGGTTTGGTTGTGTATGGGCCGGGCAATTTTGGGCTCGTACAGCTGCCCCTCTTTGCTCATTGTCGTGCAACGGGAATAGAGCAAAGACATAAAGGTCCAAACTTGCCCGGTCCCGCTGAGTCTGGATTCTTCGGTGCTCCTATTCTTCAGGTAGCCTCATTCCAGTCCACTGCATCTTGTTGCTTTGGTCCACTCTATCGCTACAACTTCAGAGGGATGGGACATGTAGTTTCAATCTGCTCCACTACAAACTCAGGGAGATAAGATTTGATGCCTTCGATCTGCTCCTGAATCTTCAGGAATGCCAGACATGCTATCTTCGATCTGCTTCTGCAACATCAAGAATGTCAGATCTGCTAACTTCGATCTGCTCCAGCAACATCGGGAATGCCAGATCTGATATTCTCAATCTGATCCTTGCAAGCTCAGGGATCACTAGACTGATGTCTTCGATCTGCTTCCTGCAACTTCAGGAAGGTCAAATCTGCTATTTCCAATCGATCCTCGCAAACTCGGGGATCACTAGATCGATGTCTTCGATCGCTTCACGCAACTTTAGGAAGGTCAAATCGCTATTTTCAATCGATCCCCGCAAGCTCGGGGATCACTAGATCGATGTCTTCGATCCGCTTCCCGCAACTTCGTGAAGGTCAAATCGCTATTTTCAATCTGATCCTGCAAACTCGGGGATCACTAGATGATGTCTTCGATCCGCTTCCCGCAACTTCGGAAGGTCAAATCTGCTATTTTCAATCGATCCCCGCAAGCTCGGGGATCACTAGACTGATGTCTTCGATCCGCTTCCCGCAACTTCGGGAAGGTCAAATCTGTTATTTTCAATCGATCCTGCAAGCTCGGGGATCACTAGACCGATGTCTTCAATCGCTTCTTGCAACTTCGGGAAGGTCAAATCGCTATTTTTTCAATCGATCCCCGCAAGCTCGGGGATCACTAGATCGATGTTTTTCGATCTGCTTCCTGCAACTTCAGGAAGGTCAAATCTGTTATTTTCAATTTGATCCCTGCAAGCTTAGGGATCACTAGACTGATGTCTTTGATCTGCTTCCTGCAACTTCAGGAAGGTCAAATCTGCTATTTTCAATCTGATCCCTGCAAACTCAGGGATCACTAGACTGATGTCTTCGATCTGCTTCCTGCAACTTCAGGAAGGTCAAATCTGCTATTTTCAATCTGATCCCTGCAAACTCAGGGATCACTAGACTGATGTCTTCGATCTGCTTCCTGCAACTTCAAGAAGGTAAAATCTGCTATCTTTGATATGCTTCACTGCAAACTCAGGGAGACAGGATCTGCTATTCTTTAATCTGTTCTGCCATGGTGTCTTTTTGAGGACATAACCTGTAGAATGAGTACATGCTTATGCCCAATGATTAGGATGCCATGAGTATGATGAGTCAGAATGTTATGAGTGCGATTCCCATTTGAGGTGTTATCACCTATTTATCCGTCACAGTTTCATCTTCGTTTCGTTTTCGTATGAATGACTTGCCCCTGTGGAAATTTCAAGGCCCCTTTCCTTTAGGCTTCGGGACACGAGTCTGCATTGACTTCCAACTGTCTTCCCCGGGAATCAGAACTCCTACTCGAAGAGTACCCGACTTAGTTTGTTTTTGGATTCGTTCCACAGTGATTTAGGGTTTTTGAATCTTTCCTTGTCGAAAATTGGCCTGTCACCTTTCCTGGGTGACTAGGTAATATTATTCACCCTGCCACGATTACTGAATCGGGCGAGGAAGTTTGAAGAAATGATTTCCATTAAGACCCCTCTTTCTTCAATGTCTTTAATCTATGTACGTGGAAATTCTAAACAATTGTCATGTTTCAGTTTCTTGTTTTATCTTAGAGATTCCCAAAGTAATACGTAGAACTTTCTTTTGTGAAATTATCAGTTCATCAATTATTATTTCAATGCAACATGTTTATGAATGATGGGTAACAATAGATTGACTTCAAAGAGAGTTAAAAATGAATTATCAATGATTTGATTGGGAACATATCCTTTTTTTGCGAAAAAGAATCCAACAATAGTGAAAATGAGCAAGACATAAATCAAATGCCCTAGACACCGCCGATTGGGCTTCTATACAAGTTTCATGAAGGCTGCTTTGAGCTTTAGCAAGTGTTCAGAAGACTCAAAGTACTTTGTTGATGCCCCAATATGCAACGTGCTTCCTCTTCTGTTGATTCTAGCGCTGCGAGATCGCCACGTGTCTATTCAAAATTCGAGCCACCCTTTTCGGGTTTTCAACTCAAAAGCCCTTTGGCCCCAAGACGCCCTCTGCGGGTTTTCACCTTGGCCTCTCCATTTTTTTTTGAAGTCTCAAAGTGCCCTTTGCGGGTTTTCACCTTGGCCTCTCCATTTCAAGCAAAGTACTTTTTAACCGAATCCGAGTTCACGGGATTGGGTAAGCTTTTCCCATCCATTTCAGTCAGAATCAGTGTGCCTCCTGAGAAAGCTTTCTTCACCACATATGGTCCTTCCCAATTCGGCATCCATTTTCCTCTGTAATCTTTTTGTATGGGAATGATCTTTTTCAGCACAAGGTCCCCCTCATGGAATTCTCTTGGGCGAACTTTTTTGTCATAAGCTCGCATCATTCGTTTTTGGTACATCTGACCGTGACGAATAGCCTTCAATCTCTTTTCTTCAATTAAGTTCAACTGATCATATCGAGCCTGGATCCACTCAGCTTTATCCAGCTTTATTTCTGACAAAACTCGAAGAGAAGGTATTTCTACTTCAATAGGAAAGACTGCTTCCATCCCATAGACCAACGAAAAAGGTGTTGCCCCGGTAGAGGTTCTGACTGATGTCCGATAAGCATAGAGTGCAAATGGTAACTTCTCATGCCAATCTCTATAGGTCTCGGTCATCTTCCCCACTATCCTCTTGATGTTTTTGTTGGCTGCTTCCACTGCCCCATTCATCTTTGGACGATATGGCGACGAATTGTGGTGTTTGATGTTGAATTGGCTGCGCACCCACTGCTCGTCTTTGTTTAGGTTCGGTGCATTGTCCGATATGATCCTCTCGGGCATTCCGTATCGACAAATGATCTCCTTTTTCAAAAATCGACTAACCGGCCGATTTAGTGACATTAGCATACTGGCGACCTCTACCCATTTTGTGAAGTAGTCGATAACCACAAAGATGAATCGATGCCCATTCGAAGCTTTCGGAGAGATTGGACCAATGACATCCATGCCCCACATGGAAAATGGCCATGGAGAAGTCATAACATGCAAAGGTGACGGGGCACATGAATCTTGTCTCCATAAATCGCATTTATGGCATTTCTTCAGCATAGTTGATACAATCTCCTTCCATGGTGGACCAATAATATCCAAACCTCATTATTTGTCTGGCCATCGTGAAACCATTGGCGTGAGTTCCACAGACGCCTTCATGGACTTCTTTCAGGATTAACTTAGCTTCGGTGGCATCTACACATCTCAGCAGCACTTGATCTTTCCTTTTCTTGTATAAGACCTCTTCGTCCAGGACGTAGTCACAGGCTAGTCTTCTCAACGTCCTTTTATCGTTCTCGATCGCTTGTCCGGTACTCGCGATTCTTCACGTACCGCAGTATATCGTGGTACCATAGTGGGCCAGTTTTCTCTTCCTCCTCGACATCGTAGCAATGGGCTGGGTCCTGATGAATGCTCATTTGTATGGGTTTCATATCCTCATTTTCGTTTATTCGGACCATGGAGGCTAAGGTGGCCAGAGCATCGCCCATCCGGTTTCGTCTGCAGGTAAATAACGGAAAGTGACATCGTCGAACTCTCTGATCAAATCTTAGGCCGGTCTTTTGTAGATGACCAGCTTTAGATCCCTGGTTTCCCATTCCCCTTTTAGTTGATAGATTACCAGGGCAGAATCTCCATGTACTTCTAATATTCTGATTTTGCATTCTATAGCGGCGCGAAGACCCATGATGCAAGCTTCATATTCAGCCATATTATTAGTGCAATCGAAATCCAGTTTGCAAGTAAATGGATAATAGTCTCCTTTTGGGGATATCAGAACTGCCCCAATTCCATTGCCCACGGCGTTTGATGCCCCGTCAAAATTTAGTTTCTAGGGATGGTTTTTGGTGGCACCTTCTCCAGCGTCTGCCATGTACATCAAATCTTCGTTAGGGAAATCAAAGTCCAAAGGCTCATAGTCTTCAAGGGCTCTACTGGCCAGAAAGTCTGCTATTGCACTCCCTTTTACCGCCTTTTGGTTCACATAGACGATGTCGAATTCAGAAAGCAGAATCTGCCATCTGGTCATCCTTCCATTCAAGGCGGTAGACTCCATCATATATTTAAGAGGATCTAGCCTCGAGATGAGCCATGTCGTGTGATACAGCATATACTGCCTCAATCTCCGAGTTGTCCAAATCAAGGCACAACACAATTTCTCGATTGGCGGGTACCTCGTTTCACATTCAGTAAATTTTTTACTAAGGTAGTATATTGCCTTTTCTTTCTTCCCCGACTCATCATGCTAACCCAGCACACATCCCATCGAATTATCAAGCACCGTCAAGTAAAGGATTAATGGCTTATCTGGTTGAGGCGGCGTTAGTACCGGGGCATGGGACAGGTATTGTTTTACCTTTTCGAAGGTCTTTTGGCATTCTTCATCCCACGTGCCTAGGTTGTGTTTCTTGAGGAGACGGAATATGGGGTCACATCTCTCGCTCAGTTGTGAAATGAACTGGGCGAGGTAATTTAGCCTTCCTAAGAAACCTCTAACTTCTTTTTGGGTACGCGGTGGAGGTAATTCTTGTATGGCTTTGGCTTTATCCAGCTCAACCTCAATCCCTTTTTTGCTGACTATGAATCTGAGCAACTTCCCGGACCGAGCTCCGAAGGTACACTTTGACGGGTTAAGCTTCAACTAGAATTTTCTCAGCCTCAAGAATGATTTTCTCAAGACCTGCACATGTTCTCTTTCAGTTCGGGACTTGGCGATCATATCGTCAACGTAAACCTCAATTTCCCTGTGCATCATGTCATGGAATAAGGTTACCATGGCTCTCTGATATGTCGCCCCCGCATTTTTTAGCCCAAATAGCATTACCTTGTAGCAAAATGTCCCCCACATGGTTATAAACATTGTCTTATCCATGTCCTCAGGATGCATCTTTATTTGGTTGTATCCCGAGAAACCATCCATGAAGGAGAACAATGAATAGCCTGCTGTATTGTCTACCAAGGTGTCGATGTGAGGCAACGGGAAATTGTCTTTTGGGCTGGCCTTGTTCAGGTCTCTGTAGTCCACGCACATCCGTACTTTCTCGTATTTCTTGGGGACCGAGACAATATTAGCTACCCACTCCGAGTATTTAACTACTTGCAAGAACCCAGCGTTAAATTGTTTCTCGACTTCTTCTTTTATTTTTAACAAGTCGTCCGGTCTCATTCTTCGGAGCTTCTGTTGGACTGGCTTGCATTCTTCTATTATGGGCAATTGGTGTACTGCGATATCAGTACTTAGTCCGGGCATATCTTGGTACGACCATGCGAACACATCCTTGAATTCGTGGAGTAATTCGATGAGGTTCCGCTTGGTTTCTGCAGTAATACGGGCTCCAATCTTCACTTCTTGCCCTTCTCCTAGGTTCACCATTTCTACCGACTCTTTATGGGGTAGGATCTGTTTTTCTTCTTACTCTACCATTCTCAACAAATGAGGCAAGTCGCATTCTCGTGTCATTTTCAAAATCTCGAGATTCCTCTGAACACATGTCTTGCTCAAAGCGCACTTACGAATCAGAGTATCGTCGCTCACATCATTGATGTCTAGAGACCTGTGATGGGTGTCAAAGGGTGTACAAAGAACAAATGAATTTGAATACAACTATTCACATGATATGAATGAGGCAAAGGATAAATAATAAAAATGTAAAATGAGAGAATGTTTAGTAGATTTGGAGATGTATTTCATTAAAACAAAATGTCCGAACATGAGCCTATTTCATAAAAGAAATCTCATTATTTCTAGGCTTAAAAACAACAAGTGTGTTCCGAGTATTACTCTGTATAATCTCTAAAAACTACAGGAAATTCCTCTGCAGTCCAATTGTCTAAAGTGCTTCCAGGTTCATACGGGCGAATGCCCGACAGATTTCCTTGATTAGTCTCCTCATCATGTATAGCATTGATGTGAGGAAATTCATCTCCAGGAGATTTTTTTCTCGGGTAAATCATTCCTCCTGATACGAAGGTGTGAGATATGTGGGGGAATGTCATCGGTTCCCACTTAACGTCCTCTCCATTCAGCCGGGCCCTTCTCCTTTCTTGCTTCTTTTCTATTTCCTTCTTCATTTGTTTAGCATCTGGTTTGAAACCTAAACCAAAGCGGTCTCTTTTCTCCTTCAGCATCAGGGTCTGGACTTTCCCTTGGAGATATTTGCCCAACCCTCTTCCGGGTAGGGCTCCTTTTCCCATCGTCATTTGTAATCCCATCCTGGTGGTCTTGGATAGCTTGGGCATCGGAACTTCATTTCCTTCCGAGATGAATGTCGCGTTTACAAATTCTAAGGATCGGAAGGAACATTCGATGGCCTCCTCATTCGTTTCTAGATATGGCGCTTCATTGGTAACGGTCGCTATGATATCTTCTTCAGCGTTTATAGTTACCAGCCGATTTTTTGTTACCAGTTTCAGTTTCTAGTGTAGCGATGAGGGTACGGCTCCCGCCGAGTGAATCTATGGCCTCCCCAGTAAGCAGTTGTAAGAGGGCTTGATATCCATGACCAAGAAGTCCACTTCGTAAGTGTTAGGCCCGATCAATAAAGGTATGTCTATTCTCCCCATCACTCTTCTTTCCGTGCCGTCAAACGCTCTCACTATGTTCTGGCATGCCTTCATGTGAGAACTATTTATTGGCAACCTCTTGAGTGTAGCCAGTGGTAGGACATTTAACGCTGACCCATTATCTATTAGCACGCTTGGCAGAGTGTATCCTTTACAGCGGGTAGTTATGTGTAAGGCCTTCGTTGATCCCATGCCTCCGGGTGGGATTTCGTCATCGCTGAAGTAGATGAAATTGTTCGCGCTTATGTTACTAACCAGACGGTCCAACTTGTTGACGGATATATCCTTAGTAACATAGGTCTCATTTAGTACTTTCATCAATGCTTCGCGGTGCACTTCTGAGCTTAGAAGTAGGGCTAACACGGAGATACGGGCTGGTTGTCTGTGCAGTTGTTCCACCATGCTATATTCACTGTGTTTCAAGAATTTCAAAAATTCTTTGGCCTCTTCCTCTTTTACGGGTTCATTGATAGGGGCTTCGGGTTCCTTTTTCCTCCCAATCTGCACAGCCTTTGGCTTCACTGTTTCCGCTCCTTTGTTTTCAGGATCGTAACGCTTTCCACTACGCGTATAGGATCCTTCATTCTTAGCTTCCTCAGAAATGCTAGTGGAGCTTTCCGCCCTTGGTATCGTCACATTACAATTGTAGTTCCAGGGTACCTTTTTACTATCTTTGTAGGAAAAAGGAGTAGGTTTCTGAATTATAATCCTCGGCCTTCCCCTGCACTTATACCTCGTGTTTCGCGAGATGATGATTCTCGGGTAATTGACTTCAGGCTTTGTCAGTTCTTCCTCGGTCACACAAATGTTCTCTTCCTCTACTCCTTCTTCATAAAACTCCAGTTCTTTATCGTCCATAAGGCCTTGCACCAAAATTCTAAACTCGGCACATTCTTGAATCTCGTGCCCCTTCCTCTTATGGAGTTCGCAGTAATTCTTCATATGCCTCCCGTTTTCCGCAGGATCTGAATCTACCAATTCTCTCTTCGTCATCTCCCTCCAGACTATTCGCAATGGGGTTTTCACTTCCATGACATCCTTCTTGATCTTCCTCACCACTGCCTCACCAATCGCGTTTACACCTCTATCTTCGTGATTGGGTAGTGGGTTCCCCTTTTTTACCATATCGTCGAGTGTTATAACCTCTATTTTTATTAGCCTCTCGACTACCCTTTTAAAGGCGAGGCAATTCTCTATCGAATGCCCCGCCACCCCTGCATGGTAATCGCAGTGAGCGTTAGAGTCGTACCACTTAGGGTATGGGGGTTGCGGTGGTTGCAAATAGAACGGGGACACGATGTGCTCGTTGAACAAAATCTGGTATAGCTCCTTGTACGTTATTGGAATTGGTGTGAATTGAATCTTTTTAGTATTCGGTCTGGTTTCTGATTCCTGCCTTACCGGTCCTTGTTGTCCAGTCGTAACTGCCTTTGGCTGATTAACTGTGATTGCCTTCGAGTACCCTTTATTGTATGTACTCACGTTATTTACTTCACCGTCTTTCTTCTTAGGAGCGGCCCTCCTAGTGCTTTCTCTTACCTCGATCTTGCCACCCCGTATGGCATGTTCAATCATCTCCCCTGCCATTACTATGTTGGCAAAGCTCTTAGTCGTACTCACTATCATATGGGTTATGAAAGGGGCCTTCAAGGTGTTAATGAAGAGCATGGTAGTCTCTTTTTCTAAGAGGGGTGGTTGGACTTGCATGGCGACCTCTCTCCACCTTTGCGCATACTATCTGAAACTTTCATTTTGTCTTTTCTCCATGCCTTGCAAAGTAATTGCATGCAGTGCCATGTCCGTGACGTGGGCTGTAATGCTTCAGAAATGCTTGAGCCAAATCTCTCCAGGAACTAATGTTAGCCCGACTAAGCTGGTTATACCATCTAGCTGCTGCGCCCACCAAACTTTCTTGGAAATAGTGGATTAAGAGTTGATCATTGCTCACGTGCGACCATTCGCTGCGCAGAACATGGTGATGTGGGCCTCCAGCAACTAGTCCCACTATATTTTTCGATTCGGGCATTTTAAACTTATGGGGCGTACCAAATCGGGAACTAGACTTAAATCTTTTGCGTCGATCCCCGATGATGATCGATACTTTCCAATAGCTTTGAATTTTTCCTCCAGCCATTTGCAACGATCCTCCAGCTTGTCTTGAGGATTCTATTCTCGACCCCATTTTCTCTCGCATCTAAATCGGGCACAACAGGTTGGCCGGGCTATCGCCAGTCGATCCTGAGCCTACGTGATAGCTCACGGAAGGTCTAATGTCATTCGTCCTTCTGGGGGGTCTAATTGTAACCGGTGGCCTTTGGAGATATTCCTCAGTGTGTTCTCGCGTCAAGTGGGGTAAAGCCCGGGGATGCCATCACTATCCTCTTCGACCGTGCATGGGACCTTTCCCTTATCCATTGCCCTGCTTCATTATTTGGGCCATTTGGGCCATCATGTCTCTTTGGGCTCCCAACATTTGGTCCCTCATTTCCTGCTGGAGTTTTAACATTTGCTCTTGCATTTGTTCCTGCATTTCTTTCTGGAATTGTTCGAACCTTTGATCCATTTTCCTAGTTTTAGCGCGTGTTCCGTAGTGATGTTCCGCTTCCAGATTTTCTCTTTTCACTTTCTTTTTTCCTCTCTGATAATTTTAGCTAATTAGGCCCCTTTTTTATAAACTTAAATGCATGTAATGTGATGTAATGCAAATGCATGAATGCAAAAAGAAGGCATTGATTCAGATTCAACTTCATTTTAGAGAACTTTATTAGAAAACAAAATCTTTTACATAAAGCAAACTACAAATATGCTTTCACCCTAAAGCCTAAAGTTTTGATTTTCCCGAGCAAAGAGATTAGCTCTTGACTACGACCAATTCGATCGCACTCATATTTCATGCTCAACATATCGGCTGTCTTTGCCAAAGTTTGTAGATGATCGGCTACCTCTCGAATCAACTATCGCTTTGCCCATAAGGTAATCCCGATTTCTAACTTGATCATGAGAATGGTGAAGTTCTTCTTCCCAACGCCTTCTCTTGTTTCCGTAAGCTCAATCCGAAGTTCACAATCGTATGCGATCTTTGATTCTAATTCTTCAATCTTACCCTTCATTTCCTCGATTTTATTTAGACTTAATTTCAGTTCGCTTTCCGAGTTGCGACTTGGTAGTGATGCAGGGGACCGTCCCAAGCTCACCACCCTAGCTTTTAGCCCTTTCTTTTCTTTTTGGCTTTCTGCCATGTCTTTTCTCGTAACCTCGTTTTGTGTTTGCATTTCCTGGAACTTTTTCTCCCAACTGCTAGCTTTGGCTCTTTCCTCTCGGATTTCGTGTCGCCATTGCTCCAGAGTTTTTCCTAATCCGGCGTTTTTCATTGTCAGACGCATCTTCTTATATTCCGTCTTCAGATCATCTCGGTCTTCCTCTATTTTCCCTTTCTCCTTTCTTAGTTTTTCAGCTTCCGACTTTTGTCCATCTACGTCTAACTTGAGGAGCATCTTCTCTTCTTCCAGTCTCTCTATCTTTCTTTCGAGTTCCAAACTCATCCTTTCAAAATCTCGTTTCACGATTTCCAGTTCTGATGGGACTACTCGCAAATATTCCTCTCTTGACCGGGCACCTTCTGGATTTGGCTCGGGGATGTTACCATTGATCCTCCTAGTCCTCCATTCACTGTACTTCGGGGTCGTCATCGGGCCTACGGATAATCTTTTCATTCTATGAATCTGATTCCAGGCATTAGAGATCTCCTTAACCTTTTTCTTATAGCTCCCCCTTCGTATGAGAACTCGCACTGAGCCAGCCCGTAGGTCGTCGGTACGAACTTTCTTGAACCATACTGTCTTAGGACCAGCAAAGGGGCATATGCAGCGGCACCCCAAATTCCCAGTAGAGGAACCCAGTCGAAGCTTCCACAATGATAAAGGATCTTGTCGGAAATCATCCAATGAGCCTTCCACTTGATGTCGTCTTCTTGAAGGTTTTGAAGGAGTGCTATCCAGTTTTCTTCGGACACGTCTTATTTCCTAGGCGTAGCTACTATCTCGTCCAACAGGGAGTAATTCTCCGACAAAAATCGATAAGACGTTTTCTCCACTTTTCAGAAGTGACTATAGAACCAGGTCAATAACAACTGCGCACATCCAATAAACCTGCCCTCACCCATTCTCCGACATGCAGTCAAGGATCTGAACGTTTCGGCCAAGATGGCAGGAACAGGCATGACCCCTTTGTCTAATCGGCCGAATAGATCAATAACTGCTTCATCAATGTGTCTTAGAGCTTTTGGGAAGATCACCAAACCGTAAATACACAAGGCCAAGACGTCAATCTTTTTCGTTGCATCGGGATGCGTTAGGATCAGGTCCCTCAAACATATCTAAGGTACGCATTTACCCTCGCCTTTTTTCTGCATTCTAGCTGAGACCCATTGTTCGCTCGTTCTCGTGATATTCATCAATTTTTTCGCAAAAGTCGGGCCATTAACTGCTTTGGAATAAGCTTTATCAACTTGAATTCTCAGACAACGTAGCAAGGTCGTGTACTCCTCTACCGTGGGAACCAAATCTACCTTCCCGAAAGAGAAACAGCTATAAGCGGCATTCCAGAACTGAGTCATTGCTCAGAATAGATGCTTATCTATTTTGACATCAAGCAGGTATGGTAGATTGTCGTAGGTACTATAGAACAACTGCTTTGCCTCGTCATCCCACTGGGTCCATATTTCTTTCAACTCCTGGAGTTCATTCTGCGTGACACTGATATTGGTGAAATCACGTAGTTCCGACACATATCCCTCAGCTAAGCTGTCCCCTTTTTCTAATTGGCTTTGCTCTGACCATATGCGGGCGGCCGCATTGTCTTCCACTTTATCAAGGAATTCACTTTCTATAACCAGCTTTCTAACTCAGAAACTGACCGTGAATCGATGCCTCTTAAAATATGAAATGATATGCACAAAATAAAACAGAAAAAGTTAGTACCATGGAATATAAAGCAAGTGAAATAAACAAACACCTATCTGGGTAACTACTAAGGTCTAGCATAGTTCAGCCCGGGGTGGGTTCTTAGGCTCTTTACGTGTGGTTGAGTTCTAAAGTTCGAGGTACCCGAACCAGCAGATTCCTCGATCCTCACCCATTATAGGCTCATACGGATCGAGTTCGGTTCAGGGGAATACATTTCCCTATGGCCATGCGGAAGTGAAAACTTCACGAAGACATAGGTACGGATGTATCCCGAAAGCAGTCCACTAGCCCATGCGGAGGTGAAAACCTCACGAAGGCATAGCTTCTCGCTCCCACTTAAGGTGTGACCACAATGGTCATGCAATGCAATGCCAAAGTATTCAAGAGATCCAATATAACATTTGAAAGTGCATTTAAAGAAACATGAATTCCGAAACCATTTTCCTATTTTAATCAAAAGGACAAGGATCAATCAATCTATGGCCTGACTCTCAACGAACTTGTCCCCAGTGGAGTCGCCAAGCTGTCAGAACCATTTTTTTTTGATAAAAATAGTAAACAACGCGGTCGACTCGATTTTTTTGAAAATGAAAAGGGAGGGAGTCGCCACCGATCTTTATTTGGGTGTGATCGGATCACCTTTGTTTTAATAAAACGTCTCGATTTATTAAAACGATACTTTTGGTCTACGAAAAGTTGAGAAAAATGGGTTCGAAAGTCTATTACGTGCGAGGAAGGATTAGCACCCTCGACATGCCAGAAATTGGTACCAAATTGATTGATCGATGTCCTAATGTTGAAAACTTTGGAATGATTTGGAAATGGATACTTTTTATTTCTAACACTTGAAGGAATTGGAAGAGACGTTAAGGCTCTCTTATTTTCAAGAGATAAAACATCATGTCCATGTAGCTAGGCGCAATACTTTAGACTCTCGAAGCTAAGCTCGCTTTTTAAAACTTAGTTTTATATTTGAAGAGGACCTTCCGTCATTTGTCAAACGAGAAATCAGAACCCAGTAAGTTAGGGCTCGTTTTCTCGAAGGTCCAAATTAGGAATATTGCCCCTTATTTTAATAGAAAAAGAAACTTATTTGAAGTATCTAGATGTCGAGTCCAGTAAGTTAGGGTGCGACATTTCGAATATCCGAGATTAGGTGTTTTGTTTAAAATTTAAATTGCGATTTCGAAAGGGATATCCCGTTGTTTAACTTTAAACGAGAAAAATCGGAACTCAGTAAGTTAGGGATCGATCCACTCGAATTGCTAATACGGAATGTCGATTTCAAACTTGAATTTGATTTTTGAAAGAGATATTCCGTTGTTTAACTTAAACGAGAAAACCAGAACCCAATAAAGTTAGGGCTCGATTCACTCGAATTGCTAATACTAATATCGATTGTTATGAAAATTGAGATGTCGGGTAAAAGTTAATGTGACAAGTTTATAATGAAATGTAAAAACAAATTACAATACGGATATGCGTAGCAAAATGGAAATAAATGCGTTTAGTATGAATGATAATATAAAGAACGAAAATGAAATAGAATAAAATGAACGAAAGTCAAAAATGAAGATAATGAAAAATAAAGTAAGAAAATAATAATAATAATAAAATAATCATTATAAGTATAAATACGAAAAGAAAATATAATTATAATAGTAATAATAATAAAAATAATAGCCATAATAACAATAATTTAAACAATAGTATAATAACTAAGTAATAATTACATAATAATAATAATAATAAATATGACAAAAGTAAAATGTTAATAAGGATAATAATAGTAAAAAGCAAATGATAATAATATGTTAATAGTATACTAGTTACTTATAATAATAATAATAAAATGATAATAAAATATTAATAATAGTAAGACAACACTAATAAAATAAAGAATAATAGCATATAAAATAATAATGAAAATAAAGAAATGACAATAATAATAATAATAATAGTAATAAAAATAAAATAATGATAATAATGAAAATAAATAGTAATAATAATATTAATAGCAAAATTAAAATAATACTAAAATGGCGAAAAATAACAACAAAAAAGGAAAGGGGACTGATCTCGAATTAAAAAATAAAATCTCAAGCCAATTTAAAATAAATAAAAGAAAAGGACTTATTTATACGCTAAGAAGGTGGAGGGACCGAGGGTGTAATAAACCCTCTAGCCAAACGCATTGTGAGCAAGGGGGACCAAATTATGAATGAATGAAATTCATGGGGAAAATCTAAAAATAAAAAAGGACATGATTGCAGAACATAGAAAAATCGGAAGGACCGCGGGTGTAAATAACCCCAAAAGCAAAAACACGCGGATCCTCTGGGCGGGTCGAGTCGACACGCGGATCCCGAGGCCAAACGACGCCGCTTTGGCGCTGGTTTCTCTAACCCAAAACGGTGCCGCTTTGTGGGTGTATTTAAATCAATTTTTTTGTAAAAATTTCATTTCTTTCATTTGTCTGCACAAAAAACACCCTCCCCCTTTTTTTTTTTCTCTCTCGGGGATGAGGGTTTGAGATTTCTATGAGTCGCCGGTCATGAGCTCCGTCGTCGTGCGCCGCGAGCCCCTAACAGTAAAAATTTCTTCCTCTTTTTTTTAAAAAAATAATATATATATATGAATATGTCGAAAGAAAGAAAAAAAAAAGAAAGAGGAACGTCGAATGTAGGAAAAAGAAAATAAAAATAAAAATAATCACCTCTCTCGGCTTTGGTTTTAGTTTTTAGGGTTTTCTCTGCTTTATGGTGTTTGTATCTATATTTGCAATTGTTTTTGTTTCTTCAATCTGAAATTGTTTTCTTCTTATTCGTATCTCTATTGTTTTTGTATTGAAAGGAAATCTGATCCCCTTTTACATTCGGATTATATGGCTTTTTATAGCCATTTACACGATTTCTTTTTATTATTATACACTGTCTTGTCTTCTTTTCTTTGCAGGTGGATGGGCGGTGCTGAGCGGTGGCCAGTGGCGGTGGCAACAGACTGACATGGGCGGTGGAGGCAGAAGCTTTTAGGGTTTCTTTTGTTTTTTTTTTTTTTGTGTTGGGCCATGGTTTTTTTTTTATTTGGGTTGGGTTTAATTGGGTTTGGTTGTGTATGGGCCGGGCAATTTTTGGCTCGTACAGTTTCGAATTGGAAAAAGTATGTAAAATTAGCATGTACTTAAGTAAAAATATAATTTTATTTTAACTTTATCCAACTTGAAAATTTTGTAATAAAAACTACAGAATTTGCTATCAAGCACTCAGAATTTGCATGAATTACTAGTCAAAAGGTGCTGTAAATGTCTATATAATTTTGAGTTATCAAAAACTCATGCTTATTATGAGGTTTTTTTTTTTTGAGAATTTTAATTATTACATTATTATGTAAGAGACATCTCTTGGGTTAAAGGAGTTATTTACCAGTTAGAGTAGTATTTCAGTCCTCTCATTGCTTTGAAGATATAGTAATTTATGGACTGGTAATTTTCTATTGTAACAGTCCGGTTTAGACCCTAGTCGAAACAGTGGTTTCGGGACCACAAATCCAAGTTAGAATAATATTTTAATATTATTTTCCGTGTCTCTAATATGTAAATTAGTATGTGTGAAATTTCTGTGAGTTAATTTGTCCGTTTATATGTTCAATTTGAGGAAAGGATTAAATTGCATTGAATGCAAATTTGCATGCTTTATGAAAAGACACCTAATTGAGATGGCTTTTAAATGAGGAGTCCTTAAAAGGCAATAAGCCCATTATTTGAGTAAGTGGATGAACATGGTCAAAAATGACCTTATATGATATGTTTTATGCATTTAGAATTTAAGGTTAATTTTGTAAATGGATTAATAACATGATTTTTAATGGAACCAAAAGTATGAAATTAGCTAAGGTCATCATCTTCTTGCCAAAAATCAAAAGAAAATAAGGGTTTAAAAGCTTTCACACATTCGGCACTTGCAAGCTTTGATTAAGGTATGTTTTGGCTTCGATTTTTTGATAATTTCTACGTTTTCGTAATCGTTGCTTCGTCTACTTCAAAACCCATGTCTTAATTTTGAGAATTGATAATGATTTTGAAATGTGTCTTTGATGAACACATGAGTTTTGAAATGTTTGATGGTGAAAAATAAAAGATATGTGTTTGATTATCATAGTTTGTATTTGAAGTTTTGTTGAATCTGAGTATTTTGGACTCAATTGAGAAAATAGTATTTTGAGGGACTAAATTGTGAAATAAATGAAATGAATAGACTTGTATGGACTATATGAGAATTCGGCTAAGCATGGGTATCATGAGATTTTGTATATTTTGTGATTTTGTGAAATAGGGACTAAAATGTCCAAATGTGAAAATATGAGGGATAAATTGTAAAGTGCCCTAAATATGTGTTTTTGGATTGAATTGAATGTTTTGACGAATAAAATGGTTAAATTTGAATATGTATAGATCAAGAACCGAAGAAAACGGAATTAGATCGCGGAAAGGCGAAAGTTATCGAATAATCGAATCCGATCGAATATCCGAATCTGAGGTAAGTCAATATACAAATAAATGTATTTGAATTGACTTAATTGTGCATATATGAAATTTGAATTGCTATGAATATGCTCGAGATGAGATATATGTGAAATCCGAGAATTGGTATCGACTAAATATTGATGTCTGAGAAGCCCCGTCTGAACCTAGGAATAGATAGGATAGTATATGTCATGACATAGGTGTCCGATACGTGATATCATGTAAGACCACGTCTGGGACATTGGCATTGATTCGAGATTTCGTGTAAGACCACGTCTGGGACGTTGGCATCGATATGAGACTTACGTGTAAGACCATGTCTGGGACATTGGCATCGTATTAATTCGTGTAAGACCCTGTCTGGGACAGTGGCATCGATATTTGGTTACATGTAAGACCACATATGGGACATTGGCATTGTAGGACTATTCCGAGCACTGTGATTATCCTATTTAGTTCTGAACGATTCAACGGGCAAGTCTGAAAAATAAATGACTATGTGAATTGTACATTCGTTTCAGGTACGTTGATATGTATGCTTTGTATGAGCATGAAAGGTGAGTAAGTATGTGCATTGATGCAAAGGAACATTTGAGATATATGTATGTTTGAGATATGAGCAAGTGAGATACTTGAGATTTGATGAATTTGTAAGCAATGGCAAATCAAGTGAGCCAAAGAGATTATTTATGTACTTATAAAGATGATATGTTAATGAATTCAAATGGCTATGCTTATGAATGATTTATGCTAAGTTTATTTGTATATGGCTTACTAAGCTTTTGGAAAGCTTACTTTGTGTGTGTTTGTTCTGTTTTATAGATCGTCAAAGCTACTGAAGGCTCGGGGACCGTCGAGGATCGTCATCACACTACTCAAACTTGTTTTGGTACTTTGAAAATGTGTATATAGTTAAATATGCCATGTATAGGCTAGTCATTTTGGAGTATGTTTGAAATGTGTATAAATAGCCATGAGATGTGGCTAGATAAATGTTGGTAATATGCATGAGTGAATATGGTATATGATGCATGTTTTGATATAGCTTGATGGCACATGAAATGGTCAAGGCTATGGTAAGCATATGAATGCATTATGAGAATGTATGTTTGATCAAAGAAATGGTTATATGAAAGGTTAAATATGGATGAATCATGCTTGTTTGTACATGTGACTTAGTTATGCAAATTGACTTATAAGTTGACATGATTGGAAATGGGATTGAATGTGGAGATTTGTTGATTATTTGACATGTCTTTGGATGTCAATTGTGCATGAAATAAATTGGTATGTTGCTTGTAAAGATGACCTTAGTGTGGGTGGCAATTTTGGCCTTGCAAGTGATCTGTTTTGCCTACACGGCCATGGCACACGGGCGTGTCTGGTGGCCGTGTGAATAAGTCAGTAGCTAGCCTAATATTATACGGCCATGGCACACGGGCGTGTCCGTGGCCGTGTGGATAAGTCGATATACATGCTCTGCTTTGGCACCGCCAGACACATGGGTGTGTCACGGTAGCCGTGGAGGCACACTACTACTCCGCCCACACTGCGTGTGTGTGACCTCTCAGAATTTAGAAAATTTTTAAATTTTCGAGAAATTCCATATGTGTTCGGTTTAGTCCCGACCCTATTCTAAAGCATGATTAAGGTCTCGTTGACCTATAAAAGGGACACTTTGATTGTGAGTGATGACTTGTATTATGAAACGTCTGTAAAAGTTTCTGATCTGTCCGGTAACGCCTTTAACCCTAATCCGGCGACGGATATGGGTTAGGGGTGTTACATCTATTCATTCTTTCTTGATGAATTTTTTTTGAACTATATTTTTATTGAAATTTAATATTTGGGAACTCTTACTCTAAAATATGTTTATATAATAATCAATCAAATGTTTATAGTTTATATTTCCACATTGAACTTAGTATAGCATTGCTAAAGAGTTCCAAAATTTTGGTCTAGGAAATTACGGTAAAAAGACTAGTAACTTTTAAAATCAATTCATATTACAATTATAAATAAAATAGATTTTTATGTTCCTTCCATTAAAATTATATATTTGTTTTGCATGCATTGTTATATGTCTAAAGTTCCTTATTTTGTATACTAAAAATGTGAACTTGTTTGCATGGGTTTGAGGGTCTTAAATCCCAGCAAACGCCATTAAGTCCCATTGAAATTATGTATTTGTGTGCATCACTATTATAAATTATGTTCCTACTTTTGTCTTTAGAATTTGCCCTCTATTTTTTCATCATTAAACACTTAGGAAGGTGCTGAAGCTTGGAAGCAGGTTGTAATACAAGATCAATAGCTTATTTGTGATAAAATTTGGGCATGTTGTCTGACTTTGTTTTGAGGAGTTAATGGCCTTGGATACTAGTGCATTGCTGGTTTAGATATTGGAAGCTATAGGCCTAGACAATGTTCACATTTATGTATACCATAGAACACCATTGACTAATGATAAGAATGGTTAAGTGATGGATAGAATGGTTAATCGACTTGAGCTAAGAAACTTGGTGATTAGACAACGTAGCAAACAACTAGGGAAATGATATTATCATTTGGGTTTTTGATGTATATTTGTACAACTGAATAATGTGCAAACTACTTTAAAATTTATTGGTATTTTAATACAAATGTTGCATATTAACTACTTTAATAATCAAAATTGGACTTCAGTTTAGATTTCTCCATGTTTATTGTTATATGTGAAACTATAGATCATGAGGTAGATACTAACAAATAGAGAAGCATTAACTCTTATTTCTACTAAAATCAATTTATCTAAAAAACTATAAATCTCAAATTATGGTCTATTTAACACATAATATAATATAATTTAAAAAATCTAATTAAAAAATAAATTTGATAAAAAAATATTTAGTTCTAGCCATATGCATTCAAGTGTTGCTCCTTCATTAGCTCTTACAATATAACAGAATAGCATGGAAAAACTAGTAAAATAACATATTATGAATTTGAAGATCTTCTTTAAAACAAATAAAAAAATTCAATAGTATTTTTACCATATATGATTGAGGATTGAAATTCTGAGACATATTGAATGATGGTATCGAATGAGAGAAATTTACTAGGTGAGATTCATGTAATATTCATACATAACATATACATAAATGAAAATTTTAATCTCTTAATGTTTTATTCAATCAATACATAATTACCTAATTAATTTACCTTTAAACTATTATCTCCTTGATTGAATGGTATTGGATCTATCATTATTGATGTCAAAATCACATCCTCCCCTATTAACAAAAAGAAACATAAAAAGAAGTTAATATAATCTAATTAAACGATTCAAATTTGAAATATATACTCAAAATAAATTCATACATACCTTAATCATTTGTTAATAAGACATGTAGTCCTTCTATGTCTAGGTTACTTGCACACACTACACTTTTTTTTTCCTGTCAAATGATTTCTCTTGAATTTTTTTGTCTCATGGATTTTGGTTTTCCTTTAGTTGGAACATGCAACAGATCTTTTAAAGTGATATTTGACAAATTTTGATTATCTTGAAATTGAGTTGTGCCTTCTAAATTTCCATCCTCTAAAGTTGTGTCATTTTCACCATCAAACATGGACAAAAACTGTTTATGAACTTTTTTTCAAAAAGATGTTCATATTTCTTACACGATTTTGATCCAAGCTTAGCGATTTCTAAAAATTGCACCATTAAATTATTTCGCATAGAAATTTCAGAAGGTTGTCTTTCAAGTTATATAACATCTCCAAAATTTCCATCAACTACTCGTTTTTTAGAATTCATTGTCCATCTCTCTAAGACATATTGGGGATCAAGTGCTTTAACTAAAGACTTTTTCACAAACACTGCCCAAATATGACTACATAAAATCCTAACAAAGTCAAACTTGCGGCATGAACATATGGCTTTCTTGTTAGATTTTGTGAAAGCTACCACTCTATATATATTTCACCTCCATTTTCATCAAGTTTAACTACCTTTAAACTTTGAATAGAAAAAATTTCTTTCTGAAATTTCAGAAACATTTTTCTAGTGTAAGTGTTTGTAACTATAGCCTCAACATTGTAATATGTCCTCAAAATTGCTTTAGAGTTCATTATTTTCACATCCTTTTCTTTCTCTTTGACATATCGCGCATTCAAAGCCTATTCATTTTGATTAATAAAATCACTTACTAATGTGCTAGAACGAACAAAACCTTTAAAAAATTTATTCATACACTCACTCCATTGTGTTGTTGACATTCTGGCACAAAACAATTTTCTCAAATATGTAGGCACCCACTTTTAATGATGAATATATAAATCTTCCAACCAATTATTTTTTGTCAAGTCATACTTACAAATAATCTCATTCCATTCTAGCTCAAACTCTTCAGTTGTAATTGTATCATGAATACAATGGTGAAGCTCATCATGAAACAAAGGATATTTATTATATATATGTCCCAAATGTTCTAGATGTTTTTTTTTGAGATATGCCACATGCATAACCTATGAGTACCATTAGGTAATACCTAAGAAATTTCTTTACTCATAGCTTTGTCTATTGGATCCGGTTCCCTAAGTGTATTATTTTCGTCTAAGTACACTTGTAATTTTTTGAACACATTGGTTAATAAAATTATTAATGAACTACATTGATACTTTGTATATTACCCTCATGGTTTTTACACACAAAGAAAAATGGAAGCAAATGTTGCTCACCGGTTGTCTAATGTTTAACTAATATTAAGCAGTATTACGTGGTCGGATCGTAATATAAAAAGACAACTTATATTAGTAAACGAACCTAAACATGTCCTTAATCTAATTGGAATGAGAAAACCTATTGAAAGACTAATATGTCGTCTATCTAGTCCAATTGGGAAGATATTTTGTCTTGGGCATTGGAGCGGATGACTCTTAGAAGATAGAGATATAGATGTGATTGACTGGACTGACAGTTCTTCGAACTGAACCCAAGAAGAATAGATCCTAAATTCATTTATAGATTTATTCACTTGTGATGTTCATAGTGTGGCATACCTAAATCCTGAGTTGATAACATACTATGTATATGTGACTTGTACACTTTGATATAAGTAAAAGCCTAAGTTTGAATAGATAAGGAATTGAAAGCTGGTGCATTGCGTGTACGACTTCTACAATATGTAACGTCATTCACAATAGCGAAATTCATAGCCCATGACATGGGTAAATGATATTATCTCATTGGCATTACATGATTGATGAAAAGAAAACGTGGTCATTGGTCGTTCGTCTTTGTGATGAATGACTTGATTACTATTTGATAGTAATTGACTTTTCATGAAGGAAGATGTAATGGTTACCATGAGATTAAATAGGATCATATCAGGAAAATGGATATTATTTCAAAAAGATTAAGGATATCCTATGAAGGTAACACACTTATTATAGTCATTGGACGAGCACTAATCGAGTTGCTTTCGTAATGGTATGTCGTTGGGGAGAGCTTAGTCACAATACTATAGTGGAATAACTTCATCACTAAATGAGTTTATAATTAATAGGAGAAAAGTTAGAACTTAATTATAAACCATTTGAGCCTCAATTGCATACGTCAATCAGTCCCTTTGCTAACTCATTGAAACCAAAAATGAATTACGTGTTTAAATCGAAATGAACAGAATGAATAGATCTGGAGATATGGAAAACATTCAAAAATGATTATGGTTTTCTCCGAAATTGAGAAATGGAATCATTTGAAAATGAATGTGGTTTTCTCAATATGGAAATGGAAATGAAAATGAGAAATGATTCATTTGCAAATGAACATGGATTACTAAAAAATGATCGGAAGAATGAGTTTATATTTTTGAGCTATTTTAAAGCCCGAAAATGAAAATAAACCATTCGATCATAGTGAACAAGTCGAATGATAAAATATTAAATATATTTTCTCAGAAATTTTATCATGGGTAAAATCGTTATAATTTTACCAGGGTAAAATTGGGATGAGAAAATTATTTAATATAAATATTGAAGTTTATTTTTGGGAAATATAAAAACAAATATTGGGTTGGATTAAATTATAAAGTATTAGGTTAAAATCCCGAAAAGTACTTATAATCGGACCCAATATGGTAGAGGCCCAAAAGCCCCTTATGTTAATAGGGTGGACGACTAACCCTAGTTAATATTAACCAAGGTTGTCGCCACCTATACTACTAATTAGACAATGAGTTCATTTTTCTAGTTGAAATAAACTTCTCTAATTCAACAAGGGTTCTACTTTTTCTTCCTATAAATAGATAGCACCAGTAGAGCTATTTTACACACAACTTTAAGATATTATTACTCTTCTGAAAGATAGAGAGAATTTATTCTCAACTATTAAATATATTTTTCAGGAATAACAGTTTTGTCTGTTTCTATATTAAAGAGAGAATTTTCATTTTCACCGTATAAGAGATAATAATTTCTAGTTATGTGTTTTGGTTCAATTGGTTCGAGCCCACACTCGAAGCAGTTCATGGTATGAGAATAGTAGAGAAGATCGTTTGGTTGAAAGTTGGAAACGACAATGATCTATCTATCTGAAACACAGATATGATTTCGGTCTAGGGTTTATTGTTATAAATATCACAAACCGGGTTGGTTTGTAAAGTTTTAATTTTCTGCTATGCAAGAAAACCTTTTTCAAACCGGATTTTTTCAACATTGTCATCATCGGTGATAATAGTTGATACGGTCCGCCTCGGGGTGAGTCAAAACATATTTGAGTTGCCCGATCGTCTACGAGGAGGAATTAAGCCTTCGGGAAAATATTAGAAAAATATGGGAAGATAGCGGAAGCTTTGAGTAGATTTACTTTTAGAAATGGATTTAGATAATGGAAGTGAATAAAAGTTTGAGGTAGTTTAGATAATGGAAAGGATAGGTTCGGCTAAAGTTGAGGAAGAAAGAATATGTATTCGAATGGTTTGGTTTAATGAGTATGGATGAAAGAAAGGGGTAAGTGATAGTTTGGTGGAGATGGAGAAATGAACTTAAACGAGAAACGATTCAACACTAATAAGTGTCACCCCGGTTTCTATGATGTTTAAGGTGGAAGATGGAAATCGAAGATGGACCAAAGACCCGTTATCTAGAAAGATAAGAACCAATGGTATAATTTGATGGATGAGAACGATTGACGCTGTAGGAGCCCATTTTCGCCCGGGCCCATTGTTAACCAATAAAAACCAAAAAAATAATAAATAATAAAAGTCCATTTTTACAAGCCCAAATGCTACTTACAAACCCAATACCTAACCCATTTACAAACTTGCCTAAGCCTAGCCCAATACATAACCCAATCCCGGAATTGGCCCAAATGGCCCAACACCTTAATGTTTCCAAAAACCCTAAGGGTTTCGGGAATTTTCCAGTGCCGCTTTAGTAGCCCCACACATGCGCGCAAGCCTCACACGTCGCAGCCTCCGCACATCACTCGCCCTCCGTACTCCACAGCTGGCCACCATACCTGCGAAAATGAGGACAAACAACAGCAATAACAGATGGCAGAGAGAAAATAAAAGTTGTAATTTTGATTTTTGTTTTAAGTTTTTTTATTTCCAATTTTCGGCTTTAAAGGGCCGAAACACACCATTGTAATGGAGGAACCTTTTTTTTTTACGAACATTGTATTACGCATATTGAATACAGAATACAAAAAAAAACAGAATTCTGAAAAGGTAATTCTCAGTTCTCAATATTTTTTTCCTCTTTCTTTCGCTACTCATTTATTTTTGAATCTTTGTTCTGTTTGAGTAAAAAATCTTAAAAAGGAAGGGGGCTTACCAGTACAAAATGAACCGTCCGACTACTTCCTTCGTCGAAATCGAAGGGAAGAGGGTCTGAGAGGTTGAAAATGCCGAAGCTTTCTGGTCCGGTTTCATAAGAAGCTTTCGAATAGGCTTGAGTCCGACTTGAGTCTGTCACTAGTCGTCGATTGTTGCGGTGCTTTAGTGGTCGGACAGTGGGGGTTCTTTTGATGCGGCTGAGGGGGTAAAACAAGGGTTAGGGTTTTGATTCCAAAAGAAAGAGGGACCAAGTTTCTGATTTGCTTTTTCTTTTTAAATTTTTTTATTTATTTTAAATTGTATGGAACGACGCCGTTTGGAGCCTAATGAAGTGGCCTCTTAACGACGCCGTATGGGTTGACCCGACTTGACCCGACCCAATAGCCATGGGATCCGCGCGTTTTTGCGGTGATGGCATAATTGAGCGCTTGGTCCCTCTGTTTTGCATTCTTTTAAATAAACTTTCTTTTATTTTTTTAATTCTCCCCCAAAGATTTGCGCGCCTCTTCAATTTAGTCCCTACAATGTGCTGCGTTTTGAATAACGGAATATTTGCTAGTTTGATCCCTCCATGTTTATATGATTCTTAATCTGATCTTCGATTGTTTATTCATGAAATGGCCTTCCAATTTTATTTTCATTTCGATTAAGTTTTTATTCATCATTTTTGTAATCATTTTTTTAAAATTTATTTATTATTCAAGCTCTTAATAAAATTGTTTTATAATTGATTCCATAATATTTTACTTTGTTTTATTTTCCATTTATATGTATTATTTATTTTAACTTATTTTAATATAATGTTTATTAAAGTTCATTTTACCATTTATTCAAAATAGTTATATATATTATCTTTTCTAAAGTTTTACATATATTATTTATTTTAGATTTGTTTTCATATTATATAGTTTATTCCTTTTTTATATATATTATTCCTTTCAAATTATTGTCTATTATTGATTTTTTTTAAATCTATTTTTTACATCATTTGTTTTAAACTTATCTATTTTTTTAATTTGATTTAGGTTCATTTCCTATGATTGGATATATATTATTTTGCTCCATTTTCTTCAATAATTAATAGAGAAATTGTATATTGTGTAATTATTGCCATTATATGATTTATATTTCTTAATCATTGGTTGGTTGTGGTGATGCATTAGTGTAGCATTTGATGTATGGATTAATATCTTACTTTGTATATTATTATTCCATTGTATTTCATTAAAAGTTGGGTTTAATGTCGTTTAAGTTTAAACATCATTCCATTCAAAGATTTTTTCAATAAGGCAATGCTCGTGTTTAGAGGTTTCGAGAAAATCGTGCTCTAACTTACTGAGTTCCGATTCTCCTCGTTAAAACCTAGTAACCGAGTATCCTTTCTCGCTTAAATCTAAATGCATAATATTTCAAATATAAAACTTATTCTCAAGAATTTGAGACATTGCGCCCTAACTTACTAGGTGTGATATTTTATCATCTCGAGATAAGAATTTCAAAAGAACAAATCCAATATTCCGTATTATGGAATTTTGAGAAATAGTGCCCTAACTTACTGGGTTGCGATCTTTCATTTGACCCAAATAAGGGAATATCCTTCTTATTTTTTTAAATATACAAGTATTAAATGTCGAAGGATAAATCCAATTTCGAGAATATAAGATGTTATGCCCTAACTTACTGAGTATGGCATTTTATTTCTCCGAAATAGGGAGCTTTGGCATCCAATACGGTTTTGTCCAAATACATATATATTTTAAATAAATAGATCGTAATCTAAAATCTTTTCAAATTTTCGACGTCGGGACATTAATTAATCAATTCGGTACCAATTTTGGGCGTTACGGGGGTGCTAATCCTTCCTCGTACGTAACCGAATACCGAACCTATTTTCTCGAATTTCGTAGACCAAAAACACCGTTTTAGTAAACCAAAATGTTTTATTAAAACAAAGGTGACCCGATCACACCTCATCAAAAAAGATTGGTGGCGACTCCATTTCCATATTTTTAAAGTCGATTCCCATTTTTCAAAACTCCGTTTAAAAAATGGTTTCGACAACTTGGCGACTCCACTGGGGACTGGTTGAGAGTCAGGCCATAAATTGATTAATATCTGTCCTTTTGTCGAAAATTGAAAATTTGATTTGAAAAATTACGATCCTTTTATTGCATTCACTTGCATCATCCTATTTGATTGCTATGGTTCGAGTCTTGTAGAATACTTTGCATCATATTGCATGACCGCTAGGTCACACCTTTAAGTGGGAGTGAGAAGCTACTCCTTCGTGAGGTTTTCACCTCCGTGCAGGATAGTGAATCGCTTCCAGGATACATCCGTACCTATGTCTTCGTGAGATTTTCATCTTCGTGTAGCCATAGGGAAATGTATTCCCCTGAACCGAACTCGATCCATACGAGCCTATAATGGGTGAGGATTGAGGAATCTCTTGGTTCAGTACCTCAACTTTAGAACTCAAACGGCATGTAAAAGGCCCTAAGAGCCTACCCTGCATGGAGTTGTGATAAACCCTAGTGGTCACCCAATAGGTGCTTGCATATTTTACATATTTTTCGTTTTTATCGTACTGACTATTTATTTTATTTTTATTGTTTTGCATGCATTTTCATATTAGAGAAGGGTGTCGATTCGGGTTCGGTTGCTAAATTAGGCAGCTCGACATGGAAAACAACTTTCTTGATAAAACGGAAGACAATACGGATGTCCGTATATTTGTAATCCGCTCTATGTAAAGAGCTTTGTTTTCAAATAAAGTTTCCTAAATGGAATTGAACCAGAATCGGCTCCTTTTGCATTGCAAGCATTCACATAGCATCAACTCGCATGTGCTAGATTTCATGAGAAGACCCTGATTAATTAAAAATTATTTCAGTCAACCTAGAAGACATGGAACAAAGGTTTAAGAGAATAGAGCAAAGGCAAATACTGATGCAAGAGCAGTTGGCCAAAATTCAACGGGATATGCGAGATCAGATGAATATGATGCGCCAGTTAACCCAATTACTAGTCGGAGGGCTTGAAAAAAAGAGTGGCCCAGTGGCCAGCAGTGTGGAGGATGATGAAGACATCGTTTATACCCCGACTCAGCCGGACACGCATTCACTTGGGGTACCCGTCATTATTGGACCTCAATGTCGATCGATGCTTCACTGCTCAACTTCCCGATAGGTTCATTTTAACCCGAGGGATGATCGAGCCAAACCTAAGTTATCGACGTAAAACAAAGGAAAGGGGGAAAGTGGACTTCAAAGGCCCCGAAAAATAGGGAAAATGAATTGAACAGCTTGAGCAAGCGTCCCAAATTAGTCACTGTAGGTCAACCGAGGGCTGTGACCACTGGCCATCAAGGCTCATCAAGACAAGAATCCAGTACAAAGCAACTCCAGTTTACACTGATTCCAATGACGTACAAGGAGTTATATCAAACCCTATTCGATGTACATGAGGTGGCTCCTCGCTACCCGAAACTGATGCAACCCCCATATCCAAAATGGTATGACCCAAATGCTCAATGTGAGTACCACGCGGGGGTCACAGGGCATTCGATAGAAAATTGCCTTGCTTTCAAGAAATTGGTGGAAAAATTCATCGGCATGGGTATTGTGAAATTAGATGACACGCAAAATGCAGGAATATGAACCTAGGAGTGCAATAGGACTGTGGAAGAGACATGTATTTTCTAAGGCTAATCTAGAGTAATATTCAAAACACACTTATTGCTTTCAGCCTAGGGGCAATAAGAGTCCTCTTGTGAAAGAGGCTTGTGTCCAGAATTTTTATTTCAATGAGATGCATCTTTTAAGTAAATATCTTTTATTTTTTACATTTCATACTATACATTTTTTGGTTTTTAGAATATTCTTTCATTTTTATTCATAACCATACCATACGAATAATCGCCCTTAGAATCATTTATTCTCTGGAACTTGCCTTCGTACCTACAATAGGTACCCAGATATCAATAACATGAGCGATGCTGTTACTAACTCCCTTTTTGAATGAAATATGGGCCTAAGGGATCTAAGGACTTTGAAGATGACAGAGATCGTAGCCTATCTTTTGATTTGTTAAGAATGGTAGAACAAGATGAAAGTAGACTCTACCTTGCAAAAGGTCAGTGGACGTTGCGAGATTAAGAAGGGGCAAATATCAAAGCCTAATTCATCACAAGGGGAGACATCATTGAGCTATCTTTAAGAATTCAAGATGTTTTCTCACGCTAGGCTACTGAAATGTGGGTATGCTGTTAAGATTAGTGTTTAATGAACCCATGCTAATGGTTCTACAATTTTCAAGCTAATCATGAGGTTTAGGCTACCGGTCTACCCAGAAAAGGAAATTGCATCAAATGCAAAATTGAGAAAGACAGGACTTATATGCCTCCTCCATTTTGTCTATATGTGGGGCATGGTTGTTATCAAGCCAGTCTCATCAAAAGCTTCTGGCCAACATCGATTCATTTTCGTGGATGTCGATTTCTTCACTAAGAGGATAAGGGTCGCTTCATATGCCAATATTACAAAGTCGATAGTCATTAGACAAAAAAAAACAAAAAAAAAAGAAAGAAAGAATACTAACAAAAAAAAGGTGGGTCAAAAAGATCACATTTAACCGCACAATGTCAAAAGTTTGCGGTCTGTTCAAAGATCAGGTGCCACATCCCAGTGTAGCGAAGGCAGCCAAATGGAAAAACAAAAGCTCAAAAGACCGAGACTTGTAAAGATTAGCATACAGAAGTTACTATTTATGCTTATCAAACATTGGCCAAGACTGTCGATTGGACAGCACATTTCTTATTGGTTTCGCCCATTGAAGTCGAAATTCCTTTTTTCCAAGTTTTATCAACTGAAGTTGGATGAGCAAGAATGGATCCAATCCCGATGTGATCAATCAAATTTGTGAGGAAAAGTTAATAGCTATCCGTTGCAGTCAGATGATACGGGTTTGCGACAAATAGGTTCATCTTAGAAAATTCCCAAATAGGGACCGGATATTGAAGAAAATCCTTCATATACAAAAAGATTTCAGAGAAAAATGGAGCCTAAACTAGAAAAGATTTTAAGTAGCGAAAAAGTCTGTTATGGAAACATTGACCAAAATGGATGGCGTGGATATGCCCAAATCCGGGTGAATTCAGTCAAGAGGTATTTCACCTAAAAAGGAGAAGCCAAGGTGAAACCTGCAAAGGGCACCTTCGAAAAAAAAATTCAAAAAAGAAAAATAGAAATTTTCAGCAAAAAAAAAGAAAGAAAAAGGAGAGGCCAAGGCGAAAACACGCAAAGGGCGCTTTGAGACCAAAAGGGATTTTAGTTGAAAACCCGAAAAGGGCGGCTCAAATTTTGATCAAAAGTGGGGCATACAGCAGTCTTGCTATGCCTAAATTAATAATGAAGAAGTATGCTACGACTTGGGGCATCGACAAAGTACTCTGGATCCCCTAAACACATGTTGAGCTTAAAATGGTCCTCAAGAAGTTCGAACAGAGAAGCTCAGTCACGATATCTCAGGGCACCTAGTTTCCCATCTTATCCATTTTAAATTTGCTATCTTTGATTACCTCATTCTTTTCAAGATACGCCTTTAATAAATTCCCTGCTTAATTGCATTTGCTAGCTTTGATTAACTTGCTTGTTTCGAGCTATGCTCCCAATCAATTTCATTCTTATCCATAGTTATGATCTTTTTCAAGCATTTTTGCATTGAAATAACGATTAGTGGACTAATAATACTTTCATAAATGGAGTTTCGCATAGTACTGAAGCTTCAATCATACAAGAAATCAAACAGGACTATTGTTTAAAACTCACCAGGTTTAAAGAAGAGTCTAAACTGAGATTTTCTCTCCGGATTTTTGTCGAAGATGGTGGTTGAGCAAACAACAAGATATTGCGTCAGTGGGCATCGTTAACCCAAGTGTAAAATGGAGATCATTCTCGAGAAAAAATTGATATCCTGCATTCACACGAGCATCATGCATACACATCTGATTGGGTCACCAGAGGAGTGATCAGTTGATGGAACAAGCTATAGGCCCTATACCCCCGAGTTATAATGGGATAGATGGAAGCTGATACAAGTCCTGTACCCTTGAATAGCAACGAGATGGATTGAAGAAGAAACAAATCCTACGTTTTGGAGTCGCAGTGGGATGGATGGAAGAGATTCAGACCCTATACCCCTAAGTCACAATGAGATGAACCCTAAAGTTATAATGGGGCAAATTCGTTGGGCAAGATATAATCATTTTCTCGGGTTTTCTGTTGAGAATACCAGCCGAACAAGAAGACAGTATATTACATCAGTGATACAACCTGGAGGAATAATGAGCAATGTCAATCCTAGGGGTTTAAAAAGAGGATCATTCTCATGAAATCCTGCATTCATGCAAGACACATTTAGTTAGGAGCATTTGATTCATTCCGATCATTGCATCCTAATCATTGAAGAAATCATTCTCATGACATTCTGCATCCAGGCAGATGTCATCCATAATACATTTAGTTAGGAGCATTAGAGTCGTTTCGATCATTGCATCCTAACCATTTTGCATAAGCATAAACATATAAAATTGATTTTACAGGACATGTCCCCAAGAGGACGGTGTCACAACATCGATAAATTAGCAGATCTTGCCTTCCTGAGCGAAGCGGATCGAAGATAGCAAATCTAGCAATCCTGAAATTGCAGGGGAAGATTGAAGATAGCGGATCCGGCATTCCCGGTTGCGGGAGCGGATCGAAGACATCGATCTTTCCTTCCTGAGCGAAGCGGATCGAAGATAGAAAATCTGGCAATCCTGAAGTTGCAGGAGCAGATTGAAGATAGCAAATCTGGCAATCCTGAAGTTGCAGGAGTAGATTAAAGATAACAAATCTGGCAATCCTGAAGCTGCAGGAGTAGATTGAAGATAGCAAATCTGGCAATCTTGAAGTTGCAGGAGCAGGTTGAATATAGCAGATCTGGCAATCCTGAAGTTGCAGGAGTAGATCGATGCCATACAAGTCTTGTCACCACGAAGTCCTAGTGGAGTAGGTGGAGGTTACAAATCCCTTCTCCCTGAGGTTATTGAGGATCAAACTATATTTTCGAGAAATTTCAGTAAGAAGATTGAAGTTACAAATCTCTTCTCTCTGAATTCCTATCACCCCGAAGTCCCAATGGAGTAGGTAGAGGTTACAAATCCCTTCTCCCTGAGGTTATTGAGGATTAAACTATATTTTCGAGAAGTTTCAGTAAGAAGATCGAAGTTACAAATCTCTTCTCTCTGAATTCCTATCATCCCGAAGTCCCAGTGGAGTAGGTGGAGGTTACAAATTCCTTCTCCCTGAGGTTATTGAGGATCAAACTATATTTTCGAGAAGTTTCAGTAAGAAGATCCAAGTTACAAATCTCTTCTCTCTGAATTCCTATCACCCCGAAGTCCCAGTGGAGTAGGTGGAGGCTACAAATCCCTTCTCCCTGAGGTTATTGAGGGTCAAACTATACTTCCTTAAAGTTTCAGTAGAGAAGATGGAAGCTACAAATCTCTTCTCTCTGAAATTCTGCTGGAGCAAGTTGAGACATCATTTCCCATACCCTAGAAGACACAATGAAGCTACTTGAAGGAAAAAAGTGCCAAGAAGTCAAAGATTCAAAGACCGGGCAAAAATGGTCCCTTTTGAAGTCTTTGCTTTATTCTCGTTACACAACAACGAGCAAAGAGGGGCAGCTGTAGGAGCCCATTTTTGCCCGGGCCCATTGTTAACCAATAAAAACCAAAAAAATAATATATAATAAAAGTCCATTTTTACAAGCCCAAATGCTACTTACAAACCCAATACCTAACCCATTTACAAACTTGCCTAAGCCTAGCCCAATGCATAACCCAATCCCGTAATTGGCCCAAATGGCCCAACACCTTAATGTTTCCAGAAACCCTAAGGGTTTTTGGAATTTTCCAGCGCCGCTTCAGTAGCCCCACACATGCGCGCAAGTTTCACACGCCGCAGCCTCCGCACGTCACTCGCCCTCCATACTCCATAGCTGGCTACCGTACCTGCAAAAATGAGGACAAACAACAGCAATAACAGATGGCAGAGAGAAAATAAAAGTTGTAATTTTGATTTTTGTTTTAAGTTTTTTTATTTCCAATTTTCGGCTTTAAAGGGCCGAAGCACACCATTGTAATGGAGGAACCTTTTTTTTTACGAACATTGTATTACGCATATTGAATACAGAATACAAAAAAAAAATAGAATTCTGAAAAGGTGATTCTCAGTTCTCAATAAATTTTTTTTCCTCTTTCTTTCGCTACTCATTTATTTTTAAATCTTTGTTCTGTTTGAGTAAAAAATCTAAAAAAGGAAGGGGGCTTACCAGTACAGAACGAACCGTCCGACTACTTCCTTCGTCGAAATCGAAGGGAAGAGCGTCTGAGAGGTTGAAAATGCCGAAGCTTTCTGGTCCGATTTCATAAGAAGCTTTCGAATAGGCCTGAGTCCGTCTTGAGTCTGTCACTAGTCGCCGATTGTTGCGGTGCTTTAGTTGTCGGACAGTGGGGGTTCTTTTGATGCGGCTAAGGGGGTAAAACAAGGGTTAGGGTTTTGATTCCAAAAGAAAGAGGGACCAAGTTTCTGATTTGCTTTTTCTTTTTAAATTTTTTATTTATTTTAAATTGTATGGAACGACGCCGTTTGGAGCCTAATGAAGTGGCCTCATAACGACACCGTATGGGCTGACCCGACTTGCCCCGACCCAATAGCCATGGGATCCGCGCGTTTTTGCGGTGATGGCATAATTGCGCGCTTGGTCCCTCTGTTTTCCATTCTTTTTAATAAACTTTCTTTTATTTTTTTAATTCTGCCCCAAAGATTTGCGCGCCTCTTCAATTTAGTCCCTACAATGTGCTGCGTTTTGAATAACGAAATATTTTCTAGTTTGATCCCTCCATGTTTATATGATTCTTAATCTGATCTTCGAATGTTTATTCATGGAATGGCCTTCCAATTTTATTTTCATTTCGATTAAGTTTTTATTCACCATTTTTGTAATCCTTCTTTTTTAAATTTATTTATTATTCAAGCTCTTAATAAAATTGTTTTATAATTGATTCCATAATATTTTACTTTGTTTTATTTTCCATTTATATGTATTATTTATTTTAACTTATTTTAATATAATGTTTATTAAAGTTCATTTTACCATTTATTCAAAATAGTTATATATATTATCTTTTCTAAACTTTTACATATATTATTTATTTTAGATTTGTCTTCATATTATATAGTTTATTCCTTTTTTATATATATATTATTCCTTTCAAATTATTGTTTATTATTGATTTTTTTAAATCTATTTTTTACATCATTTGTTTTAAACTTATCTATTATTTTAATTTGATTTAGGTTCATTTCCTATGATTGGATATATATTATTTTGCTCCATTTTCTTCAATAATTAATAGAGAAATTGTATATTGTGTAATTATTGCCATTATATGATTTATATTTCTTAATCATTGGTTGGTTGTGGTGATGCATTAGTGTAGCATTTGATGTATGGATTAATATCTTACTTTGTATATTATTATTCCATTGTATTTCATTAAAAGTTGGGTTTAATGTCGTTTAAGTTTAAACATCATTCCATTCAAAGATTTTTTCAATAAGGCAATGCTCGTGTTTAGAAGTTTCGAGAAAATCGTGCTCTAACATACTGAGTTCCGATTCTCCTCGTTAAAACCTAGTAACCGAGTATCCTTTCTCGCTTAAATCAAAATGTATAATATTTCAAATATAAAACTTATTCTCGGGAATTTGAGACATTGCGCCCTAACTTACTAGGTGTGATATTTTATCATCTCGGGATAAGAATTTCAAAAGAACAAAGGCAATATTCCGTATTCGGGAATTTTGAGAAATAGTGCCCTAACTTACTGGGTTGCGATCTTTCATTTGACTCAAATAAGGGAATATCCTTCTTATTTTTTTAAATATACAAGTATTAAATGTCGAAGGATAAATCCAATTTCGAGAATATAAGATGTTATGCCCTAACTTACTGAGTATGGCATTTTATTTCTCTGAAATAGGGAGCTTTGGCATCCAATACGGTTTTGTCCAAATACATATATATTTTAAATAAATGGATCGTAATCTAAAATCTTTTCAAATTTTCGACGTCAGGACATTAATTAATCAATTCGGTACCAATTTTTTCCGTTACGGGGGTGCTAATCCTTCCTCGTACGTAATCGAATCCTGAACATATTTTCTCAAATTTCGTAGACCAAAAACACCGTTTTAGTAAACCAAAATGTTTTATTAAAACAAAGGTGACCCGATCACACCTCATCAAAAAAGATTGGTGGCGACTCCATTTCCATATTTTTAAAGTCGATTCCCGTTTTTCAAAACTCCGTTTAAAAAATGGTTTCGACAACTTGGCGACTCCACTAGGGACTGGTTGAGAGTCAGGCCATAAATTGATTAATTTCTGTCCTTTTGTCGAAAATTGAAAATTTGATTTGAAAAATTACGATCCTTTTATTGCATTCGCTTGCATCATCCCATTTGATTGCTATGGTTCGAGTCTTGTAGAATACTTTGCATCATATTGCATGACCGCTGGGTCACACCTTTAAGCGGAGAGAGAAGCTACTCCTTCGTGAGGTTTTCACCTCCGCAGATAGTGAATCGCCCGGGATACATCCGTACCTATGTCTTCGTGAGATTTTCATCTCCGTAGCCATAGGGAAATGTATTCCCCGAACCAAGTCGATCCATACGAGCCTATAATGGGTGAGAATTGAGGAATCTCTTTGGTTCAGTACCCTCAACTTTAGAACTCAAACGGCATGTAAAAGGCCCTAAGAGCCTACCCTGATGGAGTTATGATAAACCCTAGTGGTCACCCAATAGGTGCTTGAATATTTTACATATTTTTCGCTTTTATCAGATCGACTATTTGTTTTATTTTTGTTGCTTTGCATGCATTTTCATATTAGAGAAGGGTGTCGATTCTGGTTCTAAGCTAAATTAGGCACTCAACATGGAAAATGACTTTCTTGATAAAATGGAAGACAATACGGATGTCCGTATATTTGTAATCCGCTCTATGTAAAGAGCTTTGTTTTCAAATAAAGTTTCCTAAATGGAATTGAACTAGAATCGACTCCTTTTGCATTGCATGCATTCACATAGCATCAACTCGCATTTGCTAGATTTCATGAGAAGACTCTGATTAATTAAAAATTATTTCAGTCAACCTAGAAGACATGGAACAAAGGTTTAAGAGAATAGAGCAAAGGCAAATACTAATGCAAGAGCAGTTGGCCAAAATTCAACGGGATATGCGAGATCAGATGAATATGATGTGCCAGTTAACCCAATTACTAGTCGGAGGGCTTGAAAAAAGAGTGGCTCAAGGGCAGCAAGCAGTGTGGATGATGATGAAGACATCGTTTATACCCCGACTCAAATGCACACGCATTCACATGGGGTACCCGTCATTATTGGACCTCAATGTCAGACTGATGCTTCGGCCCTGTTCAACTTCCCGATAGGTTTAGATTTTAACCCAGAGGATGATCGAGCCAAACCGGTTATACTGACAGAAATAAAGGAAAGGGGAGAGTGGACTTCAAAGGCCCCGAGAAATAGGGAAAATGAAGTGAATAAATTTTGAAGAAGCGCCCTAATTAGCCACTGTAGGTCAACCGAGGGCTGTGACCACTGGCCACCAAGGCTCATCAAGACGAGAATCCAGTACAAAGCAACTCCAGTTTACACCGATTCCAATGACGTACAAGGAGTTATATCAAACCCTATTCGATGCACATGAGGTGGCTCCTCGCTACCTAAAATCGATGCAACCCCCATATCCAAAATGGTATGACCCAAATGCTCAATGTGAGTACCACGCGGGGGTCATAGGGCATTCGATAGAAAATTGCCTTGCTTTCTAGAAATTGGTGGAAAAATTCATCGGCATGGGTATTGTGAAATTAGATGACACGCAAAATGCAGGAATATGAACCTGGGAGTGCAATAGGACTGTGGAAGAGACATGTATTTTCTAAGGCTAATATAGAGTAATATTCGAAACACACTTATTGCTTTCAGCCTAGGGGCAATAAGAGTCCTCTTGTGAAATAGGCTTGTGTCCAGAATTTTTATTTCAATGAGATGCATCTTTTAAGTAAATATCTTTTATTCTTTACATTTCATACTATACATTCTTTGGTTTTTAGAATATTCTTTCATTTTTATTCATAACCATACCATACGAATAATTGCCCTTAGAATCATTTATTCTCTGGAACTTGCCTTCGTACCTACAATAGGTACTCATATATCAATAACATGAGCGATGCTGTTACTAACTCCCTTTTTGAATGAAATATGGGCCTAAGGGATCTAAGGACTTTGAAGATGACAGAGATCGTAGCCTATCTTTTGATTTGTTAAGAATGGTAGAACAAGATGAAAGTAGACTCTACCTTGCAAAAGGTTAGTGGACGTTGCGAGATTAAGAAGGGGCAAATATCGAAGCCTAATTCATTTCAAGGCGAGACATCATTGAGCTATTTTTAAGAATTCAAGATGTTTTCTCACGCTAGGCTACTGAAACGTGGGTATGCTGTTAAGATTAGTGTTTAATGAACCCATGCTAATGGTTCTACAATAGTCAAGCTAATCATGAGGTTTAGGCTACCAGTCTACCCAGAAAAGGAAATTGCATCAAATGCAAAATTGAAAAAGACAGGACTTATATGCCTCCTCCATTTTGTCTATATGTGGGGCATGGTTGTTATCAAGCCAGTCTCATCAAAAGCTTCTGGTCAACATCGATTCATTTTCGTAGATGTTGATTTCTTCACTAAGAGGATAAGGGTCGCTTCATATGCCAATATTACAAAGTCGATAGTCATTAGACCAAAAAAAAACAAAAAGAAAGAAAGAAAGAATACTGACACAAAAAAGGGGGTCAAAAAGATCACATTTAACCGCACAATGTCAAAAGTTTACGATCTGTTCAAAGATTAGGTGCCACATCCCAGTGCAGCGAAGGCAGCCAAATGGAAAAAATAAAAGCTCAAAAGACCGATACTTGTAAAGATTGGCATACAGAAGTTATTATTTATGCTTATCAAACATTGGCCAAGACTGTCGACGGGGCAGCACATTTCTTATTGGTTTCGCCCATTGAAGTCGAAATTCCTTTTTCTGAGTTTTATCAACTGAAGTTGGATGAGCAAGAATGGATCCAATCCCGATGTGATCAATCAAATTTGTGAGGAAAAGTTAATAGCTATCCGTTGCAGTCAGATGATGCGAGTTTGCGACAAATAGGTTCATCTTAGAAAATTCCCAAAAAGGGACCGGATATTGAAGAAAATCCTTCATATACAAAAAGATTTTAGAGAAAAATAGAGCCCAAACTAGAAAAGATTTTAAGTAGCGAAAAAGTCTGTTATGGAAACATTGACCAAAATGGATGGCAGGGATATGCCCAGTCCGGTGAATTCAGTCAAGAGGTATTTCACCTAAAAAGGAGAAGCCAAGGTGAAACCTGCAAAGGGCACCTTCGAAAAAAAATTCAAAAAAGAAAAATAGAAATTTTCAGCAAAAAAGAAGAAAGAAAAAGGAGAGGCTAAGGCGAAAACCCGCAAAGGGCGCTTTGAGACCAAAAGGGATTTGAGTTGAAAACCCGAAAAGGGCAGCTCAAATTTTGATCAAAAGTGGGGCATACAGCAGTCTTGCTATGCCTAAATTAATAATGAAGAAGTATGCTACGACTTGGGGCATCGACAAAGTACTCTGGATCCCCTAAACACATGTTGAGCTTAAAATGGTCCTCAAGAAGTTCGAACAGAGAAGCTCAGGCTGTGCTATCTGGGGCACCTAGTTTCTCATCTTATCCATTTTAAATTTGCTATCTTTGATTACCTCATTCTTTTCAAGATACGCCTGTAATAAATTCCCTGCTTAATTGTATTTGCTAGCTTTGATTAACTTGCTTGTTTCGAGCTATGCTCCCAATCAATTTCATTCTTATCCATAGTTATGATCTTTTTCAAGCATTTTTGCTTTGAAATAACGATTAGTGGACTAATAATACTTTCATAAAAGGAGTTTCGCATATTACTCTGGAAGCTTCTGAATCATACAAGGAACTGAAACAGGACTATTGTTTAAAACTCACCAGGTTTAAAGAAGAGTCTAAACTGAGATTTTCTCTCGGGATTTTTGTCGAAGATGGTGGTTGAGCAAACAACAAGATATTGCGTCAGTGGGCATCGTTAACCCAAGTGTAAAATGGAGATCATTCTCGAGAAAAAATTGATATCCTGCATTCACGCGAGCATCATGCATACACATCTGATTGGGTCACCAGAGGAGTGATCAGTTGATGGAATAAGCTATAGGCCCTATACCCCCGAGTTATAATGGGATAGATGGAAGCTGATACAAGTCCTGTACCCTTGAATAGCAACGAGATGGATTGAAGAAGAAACAAATCCTACGTTTTGGAGTCGCAGTGGGATGGATGGAAGAGATTCAGACCCTATACCCTTAAGTCACAATGAGATAAACCCTGAAGTTACAATGGGGCAAATTCGTTGAGCAAGATATAATCATTTTCTCGGGTTTTCTGTTGAGAATACCAGCCGAACAAGAAGACAGTATATTACATCAGTGATACTACCTGGAAGAATAATGAGCAATGTCAATCCTAGCCGTTTAAAAAGAGGATCATTCTCATGAAATCCTGCATTCATGCAAGACACATTTAGTTAGGAGCATTTGATTCATTCCGATCATTGCATCCTAATCATTGAAGAAATCATTCTCATGACATTCTGCATCCAGGCAGATGTCATCCATAATACATTTAGTTAGGAGCATTAGAGTCGTTCCGATCATTGCATCCTAACCATTTTGCATAAGCATAAATATATAAAACTGATTTTACAGGACAGGTCCCCAAGAGGACGGTGTCACAACGTCGATAAATTAGCAAATCTTGCCTTCCTAAGCTAAGCGAATCGAAGATAGCAAATCTGGCAATCCTAAAATTGCAGGAGCAGATTGAAGATAGCAGATCTGGCATTCCTAAAGTTGCAGGAGCAGATCAAAGACATCAGATCTTGCCTTCCTGAGTGAAGCGGATTGAAGATAGCAAATCTGGCAATCCTGAAGTTGCAGGAGCAGATTGAAGATAGCAAATCTGGCAATCCTGAAGTTGCAGGAGCAGATTAAAGATAACAACCGCAATCCCGAAGTTGCGAGGAGTAGATTGAAGATAGCAACCGCAATCCCGGTTGCAGGAGCAGTTGAATATAGCGGATCCGGCAATCCCGAAGTTGCAGGAGCAGATCGAAGCCATACAAGTCTTGTCACCACGAAGTCCCAGTGGAGTAGGTGGAGGTTACAAATCCCTTCTCCCTGAGGTTATTGAGGATCAAACTATATTTTCGAGAAGTTTCAGAAGAAGATCGAAGTTACAAATCTCTTCTCTCTCGAATTCCTATCACCCCAAGTCCCAAAGTGGAGTAGGTAGAGGTTACAAATCCCTTCTCCCCGAGGTTATTGAGGATCAAACTATATTTTCGAGAAGTTTCAGTAAGAAGATTGAAGTTACAAATCTCTTCTCTCTCAATTCCTATCACCCCAAGTCCCAAAGGAGTAGGTGGAGGTTACAAATCCCTTCTCCCCGAGGTTATTGAGGATCAAACTATATTTTTCGTGAAGTTTCAAAGTAAGAAGATCGGGTTACAAATCTCTTCTCTCCGAATTCCTATCACCCCAAGTCCCAATGGAGTAGGTGGAGGCTACAAATCCCTTCTCCCTGAGGTTATTGAGGGTCAAACTATACTTCCTTAAAGTTTCAGTAGAGAAGATGGAAGCTACAAATCTCTTCTCTCTGATATTCTGCTGGAGCAAGTTGAGACATCATTTCCCATATCCTGGAAGAAGCAATGAAGCTACTTGAAGGAAAGAAGTGCCAAGAAGTCAAAGATTTAAAGACCGGGCAAAAACGGTCCCTTTTGAAATCTTTGCTTCATTCTCGTTACACAACAATGAGCAAAGAGAGGCAGCTGTAGGAGCCCATTTTTGCCCGGGCCCATTGTTAACCAATAAAAACCAAAAAAATAATAAATAATAAAAGTCCATTTTTACAAGCCCAAATGCTACTTACAAACCCAATACCTAACCCATTTACAAACTTGCCTAAGCCTAGCCCAATGCATAACCCAATCCCGGAATTGGCCCAAATGGCCCAACACCTTAATGTTTCTAGAAACCCTAAGGGTTTTTGGAATTTTCCAGCGCCGCTTCAGTAGCCCCACACATGCGCGCAAGCCTCACACGCCGCAGCCTCCGCACGTCACTCGCCTTCCGTACTCCACAGCTGGCCACCGTACCTGCGAAAATGAGGACAAACAACATCAATAACAGATGGCAGAGAGAAAACAAAAGTTGTAATTTTGATTTTTGTTTTAAGTTTTTTTATTTCCAATTTTCGGCTTTAAAGGGCCGAAACACACCATTGTAATGGAGGAACCTTTTTTTACGAACATTGTATTACGATATTGAATACGAATACAAAAAAAAATGCACTCAAAAGGTGATTCTCGCCTCAATAATTTTTTTTTCCTCTTTCTTTCGCTATTCATTTATTTTTGAATCTTTGTTCTGCTTGAGTAAAAATCTAAAAAGGAAGGGGGCTTACTAAAGACAGAACGAACCGTCCGACTACTTTTTTTGTCGAAATCGAAGGGAAGAGGGTCCGAGAGGTTGAAAATGCCAAGCTTTCTCGGTCCGATTTCATAAGAAGCTTTCTCGAATAGGCCCGAGTCCGTCTTGAGTCCTGTCACTAGTCGCCGATTGTTGCAAAGGCTTTAGTGGTCGGGCAGTGGGGGGGGTCTTTTTTGATGCGGTGAGGGGGTAAAACAAGAGTTAGGGTTTTGATTCCAAAAGAAAGAGGGACCAAGTTTCTGATTTGCTTTTTCTTTTTAAATTTTTTATTTATTTTAAATTGTATGGAACGACGCCGTTTGGAGCCTAATGAAGTGGCCTCAAAACGACGCCGTATGGGCTGACCCGACTTGACCCGACCCAATAGCCATGGGATCTGCGCGTTTTTGCGGTGATGGCATAATTGCGCGCTTGGTCCCTCTGTTTTGCATTCTTTTAAATAAACTTTCTTTATTTTTTTTAATTCTGCCCCAAAGATTTGCGCGCCTCTTCAATTTAGTCCCTACAATGTGCTGCGTTTTGAATAACGAAATATTTGCTAGTTTGATCCCTCCATGTTTATATGATTCTTAATATGATCTTCGATTGTTTATTCATGAAATGGCCTTCCAATTTTATTTTCATTTCGATTAAGTTTTTATTCACCATTTTTGTAATCCTTTTTTTAAAATTTATTTATTATTCAAGCTCTTAATAAAATTGTTTTATAATTTATTCCATAATATTTTACTTTGTTTTATTTTCCATTTATATGTATTATTTATTTTAACTTATTTTAATATAATGTTTATTAAAGTTCATTTTACCATTTATTCAAAATAGTTATATATATTATCTTTTCTAAACTTTTACATATATTATTTATTTTATATTTGTTTTCATATTATATAGTTTATTCCTTTTTTATATATATTATTCCTTTCAAATTATTGTCTATTATTGATTTTTTTTAAATCTATTTTTTACATCATTTGTTTTAAACTTATCTATTATTTTAATTTGATTTAGGTTCATTTCCTATGATTGGATATATATTATTTTGCTCCATTTTCTTCAATAATTAATAGAGAAATTGTATATTGTGTAATTATTGCCATTATATGATTTATATTTCTTAATCATTGGTTGGTTGTGGTGATGCATTAGTGTAGCATTTGATGTATGGATTAATATCTTACTTTGTATATTATTATTCCATTGTATTTCATTAAAAGTTGGGTTTAATGTCGTTTAAGTTTAAACATCATTCCATTCAAAGATTTTTTCAATAAGGCAATGCTCGTGTTTAGAGGTTTCGAGAAAATCATGCTCTAACTTACTGAGTTCCGATTCTCCTCATTAAAACCTAGTAACCGAGTATCCTTTCTCGCTTAAATCAAAATGCATAATATTTCAAATATAAAACTTATTCTCGGGAATTTGAGACATTGCGCCCTAACTTACTAGGTGTGACATTTTATCATCTCGGGATAAGAATTTCAAAAGAACAAAGGCAATATTCCGTATTCAGGAATTTTGAGAAATAGTGCCCTAACTTACTGGGTTGCGATCTTTCATTTGACCCAAATAAGGGAATATCCTTCTTATTTTTTTAAATATACAAGTATTAAATGTCGTAGGATAAATCCAATTTTGAGAATATAAGATGTTATGCCCTAACTTACTGAGTATGGCATTTTATTTCTCCGAAATAGGGAGCTTTGGCATCCAATACGGTTTTGTCCAAATACATATATATTTTAAATAAATGGATCGTAATCTAAAATCTTTTCAAATTTTCGACGTCAGGACATTAATTAATCAATTCGGTACCAATTTTGGGCGTTACGGGGGTGCTAATCCTTCCTCGTATGTAACCGACTCCCGAACCTATTTTCTCGAATTTCGTAGACCAAAAACACCGTTTTAGTAAACCAAAATGTTTTATTAAAACAAAGGTGACCCGATCACACCTCATCAAAAAAGATTGGTGGCGACTCATTTCCATATTTTTAAAGTCGATTCTCGTTTTTCAAAATTCCGTTTAAAAAATGGTTTCGACAAACGCCACAAGCAAGCTTGATAAGTCGAAATCGAAACTCGTACGAAAGATAGAGAGGAGTAAACTCACTTGATGAACAAAATTCATAAAATATGATTAAGGTTCAAAAGTTCTACTTACAAATGAAATTAACAAAGTATTTATAAGCCTATGGAAAGAGCTAAACGAATAGTCACTTAACAACTTAAAGACTAAGTAAATGTGACTAGATTAAACTAGAAAATTCTGGAAATAAAACCATTGGTTTGCTAAGCTAAATTCAGCTGAATGTGGCCTTCAAGTTGCTTGCAAAATTCGGCTGAATGTGGAGACAAAGGGGCAGCTTCATGATGAATGATTCAGCCGAAATTAAATGGGAACTTTGGGAGCTGAAATGCTTCCTTGAATTCGGCAATGGAACTTGAATATGGTGCCTTGAAAATTTGAATAGGCATGCAGCTTTCTAGGCAGCCTTGGGAACATGAATAGCCATCCAAAACCATTCATGCAAGCTTCTTAAATGCTGTCTACGCATGGAGAAGCAAATACCCAACAACTCCTTTAATGCTGCTCCCTTTTGACATTCACGAAGCAATGTTCCTTCTTGGCTGCTGGTGTGCACGAAAAATCAGCTGGACAAGGATGTTGATTCAGCTCCATCCAAGGTCCATTGATCTTCACGAAGAGGTCACATGGAAAAAGAAACCAGCAGTTCATTCAATTTGTCTACCAACAGCTCATTAAATCCTTTGCTGTTCACGAAATAGCATTCAATGCATTGTCCATTGCTTTACTCGAAAAGGCACATTTGAAAAGGAGAATTCGGCAGCTTCTTAATGTCCATGCATGCTTCTCCAACATCTCATTAAATACTTTCCATGCATGCTTGCTTTAAGGACGCCCCATGCATGAATGCTTGTCTTTAAAGCCTTGAAAAGCTGAACCAGCAACTCACTTAATGTGCCGCCCAAGCATGCACCAACATGACATTAATTTCGGCACAACATGCTTGTTTCTAAACCTGCACAATAAATCAACAGATTAAGTTCATAAATTTGGCTGCAAGATACATTAAATTCGGCAGCTGCTCATTAAAACATGTTTCAGCTTAAGACACTCTAATTCCATCATATTTAATGAGTTTCAGACATAATAAATTCGGTTGGAGCTAAAAGATACATTAAAAGTCATTTTGGACAATTTAAACACACACTTAGGACACATTAAATATTCGGCAGCCACTTAGATTAACTAAAAACCTGCACATTTAATTCTTGAATTAAAACACTTAAAAAAGCTGTAATAAAATTAGAAAAATTAATTTAAACTAAGACATCATAAATTCAACCTAATTAAAACGTTTAGACACATTAAATTGCTGTAGGAAAAATAAATAAATTAAAGAGTTCAATTTATTTAAACATTAAATTAGGTAATCAGCTCAATGAGCTGGAGTGAGCTCGAGTGATCTGAAATCGAGCTCAAATGGACTAATCCGGCTCAATTTGGACGTGCACCAAAGTGCACATTAGCTCCACGGCACTTGGGTCATTTGATCCGAGCTCCATCAATTTGTAAATCGCTGGTGCCCCAGACGTGCCCGTATCATCCCCCCTCTTCAAGACGATTCGTCCTCGAATCGACCCACTGGTTTTCCGAACAAAATTCCTTTTGGCTCGGTTTACCTCTGTCAAATGGGGCGGATAATTTTCGAATCACCTGAAAAAGATATCCATGAGTTAGCAAGAAATGTTTTAAACACACTTGCAATTCAAGCACCAAACAAATAAATCGCATGTGAACGGGTAGGACCAAATCATCATACAAAAGATATAATGCCTTGTCAAATGTTTGACTCACGATGGAATAGATTTCAAGGCATGCATACGATCTAATGGGATTCCACCAGTCAAAATCATCATGCGAGTAACACATCAAATGATAGATATATTCGTCACAAGCAGATAGTTGAAATGGCTTACATAGCTCATGAATTTGAACAACCAAACCTTGCGTTGAACGTTATATGAAATTACTCGCACATGAATTATAAAACTTATCGTTCACAAGATTCTTTTTGTCAATGAACAAAATAGATAAACATCAATAAGCAGAATAGGACATTCAAGCACTTCATGATCTAAATGATTTACAAAAGAGAATTCATTAACAGAATTTCTATCAACATCCAAAGAGAACGAAAACATCTCAAAGTCTTCAAGTGAACTACACATGTGACGAAATATGGACTCTTTCACACGAGAATTATCAAGATTATCAAACACAAGAATCCTTTCATCAATCATCAAGACAGGTAGATCACAAACAGGCAAAATAGAACGATGAAGCATATCATGATCTAAATGTTTTACAAAGATCAAATTGCTAGCAAAAATTTTGCCATCATCCGAGGAGATCAAACTTGTTCCGAAAGGTTCAAGCGTCTTACCTTTATGAGCAGAAAGAAAAGGATCGATTTTTATCTTTCTCCGTTAGCACAAACCTTCGCTCCTCGGAAACATAACGTAGTTGAAGCTTCGCGTTTGAATCAGCACTTTTCAAATGGAATGTGAATTTTAAGTACAACCACAAAACTTGTTTAAGAAGCGAATAAAAATTGAAAACAAAATGAACAAATTTCGCTACATTATCCAAGAACCAAGTATCAAAACAATAGGAATTTTTCACACACAATTGATGATACTTGATTTTCCCACAAAACACATCAAAACATATTCCTGGTTTAAAAACATGTGTTTGATTATTTAAACCAAGATGTAGCAACGGTTTCAAAAAATCAAACATGTCAAACCAATAAGACTTGTGCATACTCAAGATCGAGCAATCAAAAAATTTGACATGTTTTAAAACAGATTTGCCTAAACTCAAAGATTTCACATAGAACAATGAACAAATCTCGTAATTATCACAATCAAGCAAGTTGGAACTAAAAGAAAATTCATCGTCATACTTAATCGGGTCTTGCATTTGTCGGATGTGCGTTACTCCACCTTCATACTTTGCAACGCAATGATTGTTATGAGATAAAATCGCCTTACCGTCATTTAAAACATCACAATTAATCAAAGGATGGCAATTAATGATGCTATCCACATAATCACAATCATTCGAATAAGTTGGTAGAAACAAACACGCTTTAGGACACTTACCTTCCTTACCTTCCGGATCATGTGATTCAATTTTATTTTCAACTTTACCTTTTTCGATCATATGAAAACGTCTTTCGTCGGGAAGGTATTGGAGCTGAAAGTCATCGTGTGATATGTCGGGAACCTGAAAAGAAGAAGTAGAACAAGAGCAAACTTCAAGTGAGTTAGTGGAATCAACTCTCTCTTTTTCTCGCTCATCTTGTTCTTTTGTTTCTTTTTTAGCATCTTTTTCCTTTTCACTTTTTTTCTCAATCTCGATTTATTTTTCAATTTTTCTTTCTTCGATCTCGATCTCTTTTCTTTCTTTTTCAACACTCTCATTTTCTTTTTCAAATTCTTTCTCTTTTTCTTTTTATTTTTTGTTTTCTTCTTTTATTTCTCTTTCACTCTCATTACAAAATGAGGATAACAAAAAGGAATCATCAAAACGCGAAACCTTTCGTTGAGAAGAAGAGAAAGGGTATTCATACAAAGGAAGGTCATCTCTTCGAGATTGATTCTTCATGGATGAATATCTTGGAGTATACGAAGAACGACTTGTGCTTTTTCGTTCGTCACCATAATAGAATTCAAACTCGAAACTTATTTGATTTCGTTTCGAATTCCTTAGTGAATAGGAATTTCGATAGGAATCTCTTCTCTCATAGTCATTGGACGCCAAATTCCTTGATGATCTTGTTTTCGTACTTTGGCTTGAAGAAGTTCGTCATCGATGATAGGAAGATGGGAGGAAACGCTTGCGCATCACATCTTTCATTTCGGACCACGTTGATATTGGGCACTCTCCGCATCGTCTTCGACTCGCGGTGAATTGATCCCACCAAGTTCTAGCATAATCGAAGAAACTGTTCTCCGCAAGCCTTACTTTCTTACTTTCTGAGTAGTCGTGGTACTTGAAAACCAATTCTACGTGCATTTCCCATTCTAGGTATACCTCCGGTTCGGATCTACCTTGAAAAGGTGGAATGATTGGCTTATTACTCTTCAAATCGCCATTAAGTCTTTCACGATCTATAAAGCCTCGATTTCTTTGTACGCGTCGCCTTTCGCTTTGATTGGGTGATGGATCGAACCAGCCACCAAAAACAGTAACTCTTCTTTCGAAATTCAAGGACATGATGTTGAGCCTCACCGCAAAACTCTCACAAGGTCACTCACAAGGAAAAAGCACTCACGCTCGTGTTTCACTCACAACAGGCTTTTTCTTTGATGAATACTCTCACGCCTTTTACCACTCGTCTCTTCTCAAAATTTCATACTTCGTTTCGAATAGACTTAACGCGGCTTGGGGTCGGCTACAAAATTGGGTACAATGGTTAATGTTGGGTGTTCGGGTAGGCTAAACAAAGAATAGGGAAAAAAATGGGGTAAGTGTGGCGTTGGGTGAAAATGGGGAATACCAAATGATGGTGAAAAGGTCTTAGGTGATCGAGGTAGAAGAATGAGGTAGAATGAGAGAAGCAAAAAAAAAACTTTGCAAAAAAAACTTCACACACGATTGGCGCATGACCAAGCATTGCCTCAAGCCAAGTGGTTAGCAACCATATATAAGATTCTACAGTTTGATTAACTAATAAGACACATCTAAACATTATTGATTGATGATGATGGTTGACATTAGTGAATGGTACAAAAGACATACATACTGATTTGTAAGATATTTAGCATCAAAAGTGACAACATCTCCAAAATATTGGTATGCCATTCTCGATCTCCCATCAGCCCAAAAACAATTCCCCATGTGACCACTTTCATCAACTTGAATTGCATAAATGAAACCAGGATTTTTTGGCTGATATTCTTTGAAATACTTGTACAACCTCTGTGTATGCCCTTTTTCAAAAAGCTTCTTTCTTTATTTCCTAAATAATTTTGGATATTAATCGACGTACAACCATTATTGTAATAGCCACCAGATTCTTGACTTAAAACTGATACAATTTTTCAAGGTGGTACACTAGCTTCATTCAATGTATTGATTAGATTCTTTTAGGTTGTTTTTATTTTTTTATGTCCACGAAGAAAACTTGTACTTCTGGGTGTAAGAAGTTCATGATTGTGTTTATCTACAAACTTACTTACAATCCATTTGGCTTCAACATTCTTCAAACCCATCACCGCTTTGCAACCAATTCTTGTTTCAGCACGTTCCATACATTTTGCATCACTTTTTTTTACAATCTTTTTGTCGAAATCCTTCTCTAGAACAAGTGTAATCTACTCCAATTAAAGATTTATCAACGCGAGACAATCGAGTATGGCTCTTTCGATGCTAAAACCATTTTGTCTCGAATATGCCTTATAACATGTCTCGACGCCTTCCAGGTCATCAAATTGCATTCTTATGCATGGTTCTAATGATCCATTAGAGGCACAAAATTTTTGAGTCAGTTGCCCGTTAGTGTCTTCAATGGAATCAACATTGATCTCATCTTGTTGTTCAATCCCAATGTTTACTTCATCTTCAAGGGAATTGTTATTAATAATAATGTCACCTCTTATGAATGTATCTCCTACGCTAACTCTGTATTTTTTATGTGATCAATTACTAATATAAGATTGAAAATAAAATACATACAACGCATATTGATAATTCAAATAAAAATTATGTATAAAAATATTATTAGTACATATTGAATGACTATCGGTGATTGAGTGGTTTATAAAAATATTATTAATCTATTTTATTTTTAATTGTAATATGAATTGATTTTAAAAGTTACTAGTCTTTTTACCGTAATTTCCCATACCAAAATTTTGGAGCTCTCTTGCAATGCTAAACTAAACTCAAGGTGGAAATACATATTATAAACCTTTGATTGATTATTATATAAATATATTTTAGAACAAGAGTTCCCAAATATTAAATTTCAATAAAAATATAGTTCAAAAATTTTTATCGAGAAAGAATGAATAAAAAATTAAAAGTCCGTAAATTACAATGTCTTCAAAACAACGAGAAAACTGAAATACTATTAAACAATGAGAGATTAAACTAGGTATAAACTTTGGAATATATATTGGTTTTCTTCCTTTCTTCTTTTCTTCACATGAAATTATAGAGAAAATTTTATTATAAGGGAAATTTATTAAACCAAAAAAGTAATAAGAAAAAAAAACAAAAAAACCAATGTATGCTTTCAACAATGTATAAATCATATATCAAGAAAATCATAACAGAGAAAAGAGATTAAAGCTATAGACCAGTAGTATAAAAATAGAATTTTACCTTTTCTGAATTGTTGACTTTTCCAATAAACCTTAAGTTTATTTATGTGCTTAAAATTTGGGTTAGGGTAATGATTATGTAGAGTTGAGGGTATGATAAAATTTTTATGTGCTTAAAAATTAAGGACATGGCTTTATTTTATTGATGCCTAAAAAATCTTAGTTTTTAGAATGATTCTCATATAATTTATTCCCTTAAAATATTATGTTAAAATCAATAAAATATTAAAGTAACGGTGAGATTTTGACTTATATTCAAATGATAAAAGTAATAAAATTTTAAAGTAACAGTTATTTGTAGGTGAAATTTTGACACTCGTATTCAAATGACAAAATTATTTTATTTGTTCCCACTTTTTTTATTTTAATTATTTTTCAAAAGTAATAGACTTTTGTAATAACTATATCAAGTAAATATAGATTTTTAAAATTTAAAATATATATTATTTAATGAATTAAAAAAATAAATTTATAAAATTGTGTGTAATGCATGTGACATTGGAACTAGTAATTTATAAAATTGTTTCTACTTTTTTACTTTTATATGTTTAAAAAAAAAGAATGAATCTTATAACAATGAAAATTTAGTAAATGCGTTTTTAGATAATTTAATATTTCATTAACCAAACAAAAAAATCTTACATTTCAATCAAATAGGAAAATGTAACATACCCGATAATATGTTAAGTAATCTTGCATATGATAATTCTATTATTAAAGATAATATTACATTTTGTAAACCAAATATCCCTAAAAGAAAAAAGTTAAAATTCATTACTTTTATAAAGTAATTAATTGATTTCTTAAATCAAGGGTTAGTGTTAATTTTTAGCAGTTACTTTTATATATGTTATTTTTGTACTGTTGTCATAAAAAGGAGAAGTTTTAATTCGGTCCACTAGTTTTATCCATGATTTAATTATCATTAGCTTATCTATGGGTTACAATAAGAGAAAAACAGCATAATCTATATATTTATTTTTAATCAAATTTAGAATTAAAAATTACCAACATTTTTTATAAAAGGATAAAATAATTAAATGTGTCCCTACATGCAAATAATGATTATATATTGAGAAATTTATAGAAGCTATAAAGTTTTGACGAGACATCTCTATAAATAGATAAAAATAATGCATCTATTTTAAAATTATGGCACTAACTAAAAACTGTATAAAAAGGAAAAAGTAAAAAGCCGAAAGGGGAAAAGAAAAAAGGAAGTGTCTCCCTTCAATTTAGTTCTTTACTTTATTTCCTTCTATTGATTGAAGTTTTATTATTTAACATTTATTAAAATATTTTTTTATTTTTTCAATTAATTATTTAAAATAATTAGTATCTTTATCGATACTATATTTAAAACTTAAAAAATTGATTGAGTTGGTGTCACTTTCGATTAATTGAGTAATAATTGAATATATTTGTTACACCCCACAAAAATTGTAACATCCTAGGAAGGGCCTATGCATTTTTCAGATCAATTGTATGAAATGACAAGTCTTAAGTATTATGAATAAATTTTTGATACTTTTGGAAACCTAGAAATGAATGAAAATGGAAATGAAAATGAAAATGGAAATGAAAATGGAGATGGAAATGAAAATGGAAATGGAAATGGACATTTTTGGAAACTTAGACATTTTTGGAAACCTAAACATTTTTGGAAATGATCCAAAAATGGAAACTTGAACATTTCGGGAAACTTGGATATATGAGAGAAATAAAGGAGTTTTATTCACATAAATATGTGAATAATAAGAGATAAATAAAGGAGTTTTATTCACATAAATATGTGAATAATAAGAGATAAATAAAGGATTATTTTCTAATGAGATAATTGAGGAGATAATTGATGGATTAAAGGCTTTTATCTTTTAAATAAAAGAGATAATATTATCAAAAGAGGAGTGGTGGCCAAGTAAAGGACTCCTAGGCTGATAACTTTGGCTATAAAAGGAGGACAGGAGGGCTACTCATCAACATTTGCTCCTCTTCCTCTGCCACAAATTCTCCTAGGCAAAACCCCTCTCTGTCGAATTTTCATTAAGCAAAAATCCTCTCTTTTTCTTCTATTTTCTTCTCCGCTCTCTTTGTTAAAATTTGAATCTTTGTGGATTCTAAGAAAGAGGCAATCATCCACAACATCAAAAGGGGATCTTTCGGAAATCTAAGGATCTAAGGTAAGGATTATAAACATAAATATGTGGTTAAAGATTATGATTCACGTTTTCAAAGTTAGATCTAATCTAACACGAAGTTATAGGATTTCAACAGGCTTATAAAGGAATCCTCTTCAGATTTGGAATCCCATCATAAGGTAAGGGATATTCGGCCAAGGCATAATTTGTTTAAGTGTTTTCCATTATTTCAAAAACCAAAATCGACTTGGTTACATACCTAGTATTAGCCGATTTCAAGGAAGAGGAATTCTAGCAACTGTTGGGACTTGATTAAATCAATTCGGCAACTAGGTAAGTAATTCTACTTCTAGTAGGATTTGGTTTTAAGACCAAATAGGTTTATTTATATGTTTTAATTAATGGCCGAATATAGGAGTGAAAGATCTAGATCGGTAGATCGCTCTACGGAATTCACTTTAAACTATTAAGCGAAAAAGGTGTGTACTCTTACTAACTTTCAATAAATTGCATGGCAATCATTAGATATGTAAATATGTAACAGTATGTGAATGTGGCTAAGCACCACAAATGTGGTAAGGAGTACCTGTGCACGTTTCCTACTTTTGATAGGATTGTGAATGTGATATAGTTTGAACATGTGATTAGTAACATGAATGAAAATTAAGTATGTGAAATATGTTATGAAATAATTGGGGCATTCGGGATATTTGTGGAGGAAGAAAGTGAAGGTGATGACTACGGTCTCACCAACGTAAAGTGGTGACTACAGTCACATAAAGTGAAAAGTGGTAACTTCGTTACATCCAGTGAATACAAATGTCTAATGACACAACATAAGTGGGCGATGAGCACGCCGATCGCAATGACGCCTTCGATGGTGTGTAGCGGATGGAGGGTCGACTTAGTAGTCCCCGCGGTGTACAAGGTTGGTACGGGTGGTGTGTAGCGGATGGACAAATAGGTTTGGATTTGGGTTGCATCATCCTTTATTTTGTATGAACATGATATTGATATGACTTGTATGCCCGATTTGTTGGAAATTAGTACTATGTACACATTGAGTCTGTTGACTCACCCGTTGGGGAATTATTTTTCGGTGATGAGCAAGAATGGACCGGGTCGGCAGGAGCTAAAGGTGGCCATGCATCGCTTGAAGAAATTATTTGGAATTTGGACTTTATGAAATTTTAGTACTTTATTTTGGGTTTGAATGTTGTAATAAGGCCATAAGGCCCAGTTGGATTTTCTTTATTCCTGTTTATTTTTATTTAAATATGATACAAATTATGTTTGATTAAAGATAAGTAAATTTATTTCTTTTAAAATAATAAACCCAAAAATTATTTTGTCACCTTATTTAAGTTGGATTTCCAGAATTTATTAAATAGGTTTCAAATTAAGCCCAACTCAAAACAATTTTTTTTTTAAAATTACACAAATTTTCTCTAAGTCAATTAGAACATTGAAAACCGATTTATTTAAGGAACATACCGCATCCGGTTCAAGCTCGTGGGCGGGTGTGGGGTGTTTCATTGGTATCGAGCCGTGTTTTAAAACTCTCGGCTGTGGGCTCGAGCCAAAACGTTTTCAATTCGAGCCCAAATGAATTTCTTTGAAATAAGCGGGTTTTATGGCATGGCACCTAAGTCTCCGACCATGATCCACCAGTAAGTACCTTTAACCATCTGTGTGATTATGTGAATTATGAATTGTAAAAGGGTAGCAAAGGCATGGAACGTAGAATAGTGTGATAGGAACTTGAACCCTAGGATTAGACTACTCAAACACTTGAAACTCATAAGACTTAATGAACTTAACAAACCTATGACTAAGTTATTAAGCTAGGGTGTGGCAACCCCGTGACGCATGTCTAGGATTGGATCCTAAGAGCCCGGTATTTAAGCGGTCCCTAGTGACTCACCTCCTCTTCGTAGGTATCCTACCTGCGTGCGTAGCTTCCTGTTCGCCCTAACTCGGAAGGCTCAGTGGTGTGGCAACCTCTCATGCGCGCATGTCTAGAAAGGTCGGTGAGAGCTTGGTATTTAAGCGATCCGCGTGACTCACCCCCTCTTCATTCGAATCCTGCACAGTGCGTAGCTTTGGTTCACTACTCGACCAAGAGGGCTCGGTCATAGGCTAAACACAAAGAATAAAACCCGAAAGGGACTTAGCCGCTTTTCTATATAAAAAAATACCCTTGGTTTATAAAATGACCAAACCACCCATAGTTTTAACAAAATTTCATTACTTTATCAAATGTTCAAAAACCCTAATTTGTAAAATATCAAACTATCTTGATTTTGGAAAATTACAAAATTGCTCTAACTTACAAAATTACCAAAACGACCCTCGATTTCCAAAATTTTTACAATATCATTGCTTTGAAAAGTGTAACTCTCAAAGGAACCCTCAATGTTTTACAATCTTGGAAAATATCCCTAACTTAATAAATTTTACAAATTTACCTGATTTTTGGAAAAATTATCAAAATACCCCCGAGATCAAAAATTACCGAAATACCCCTGGATTTCAAAATTCTTCCAAAATTTCCCGGAACTTTAGAAGTACCAAAATACTTTCACAAAAATCACCAGGAGCTTTTTATTTTTGAAAATTTACGAAAAATACCCACAGTAGGATAAAATTACGAAAATGCCCACGGTAGTGGAAAAGCAAAATAACGAAAACAACAACAAGAATTACAACGTTTCTTTGAATGAACGAAAGTTCATATTTGTTGATGGATGAATGAATGAATGCAAGATCAGTATGCATGTATGAATACGAAAGAACCACTCTTAAACTCTTCTTCATAAGATATCATCGCGGGTAATAAGTGAAACAAGAATACTAATACATAAAATTCTTTAATCAGATCTCGTCGATAATGAGCTCAAGAGGACGTGGTCGTCGTGGAAGAGGTAGAGGAAGGATGACTGTTAGATCGGGACAAGGTTCTGACAATTAGAAACCACCACCACCATTACCCCCAGCTGTCAATGTTGAGCAAAGAGGCTCGAAAAGGAAGATGCCGTGTCGTCGCAGTCAGTGGCCGCGAGTTTTGGAATTGGTGGCTGGTGCAGGAAACAATTCAAGAAATCGTAAGTCTGTGCCTGAGCGGCTCCGTGCTAATGGAACTGAAATGTTTAGAGGAGTATCGGGAGTGGCACCCAACAGCTGAGTACTGGTTGGAAGCAACTGAGCGCATCATGGATGAGCTCGACTTGACCCCCGAGGAGAAGTTGAAAGGGATGACGGCACTGTTACGCGATGAAGCGTATCAATGGTGGTTAACCGTTCGGGACGGTGCCACGGCGGAAGATCTCGACTCAGGGAATATGCTAAGGAAGCATTTCGAGGAAGAAGTATGTGGGAACCGGATATATAGATGAGCAAAGGAAGGCTTTTACGGGTTGGTACAAGGAAGTAAGTCTGTCACACCGAATATGAAGCGGAATTCTTGAGGTTGAGCCAATATGCCCGAGGAGTAGTGGCGATCGAGCATGAACGCTGTGTTCGTTTTGAGGACGGACTTAGGGACGATTTGAGACTTTTGATAGCACCGCATCGGGAGCGGGAATTCTCCGCCTTGGTGGAAAAGGCTAAAGTGGTGAGGAATTAAGGACGCCACCAAGCGGTGTCGGGATGAAATAAGCCCAAAAGAGGTTTTGGGCCATCCGAAAAGGCCACAAGAGGCCTAGAGTTGACAGCCACAAAGTCAACAGGCCGGTACGGCCGGCAATTTCGCCTCTTGTGAACATTGTGGAAGGAAGCACGGGGAGAGTGTTGGAAAAAGGCGGGACGATGTCTCAAGTGTGGGTCCAAGGACCATATGATTAAGGATTGCCCCAAGCTATTAGATGAGAGCCAACCAAAGCTCTCGTAATGCTAACCAGCCGGGTAGAGGCGGACAAAGAAACCCTCAAAGAGGTCGTGGGTCGGCCAACAGAGGTAGTGGCGAGGCCGTGGAGCTCGGGGCGAGGTGCGCTAACGCCAAGCAAGGCAACCGGGTTTGGTTTACGCGGTTCGCCGGAGGGAAGAGGAGACGCGCGGGATGTTATAACCGACGCGTTCTTTATTCATGACAAACCCTATTTTGCTCTTATTGATGTGGGCTCAACTCATTCCTATGTTGCATGTAGTGTGGTTGAAACACTAGGCCTAGACTCTGAACTTTACGATAGGCGAGATAATCGTAGTAAGCCCTTTAGGCCAAACGGGTGAGGATAGATAGGATCTTTCGAATGTACCCTAGAGATTCAGGAGCGAACTTTCTGGCCGACTTAATGGAATTACCCTTCTGGAGAGTTTGAGCTTATACTTGGAATGGATTGGCTAGTAGAGCATCGAGCCGTGTTGGATTGTGCGGCTAAACGTATGGAACTAAGAACCCGGAAGATGAGGTAGTAGTGATGATCGGAGAAAGGAGGAACTACTTGTCTAACGTAGTTTCGCAGACCAAGGCCGAGAAAATGGTTAAGAAAGGATGTAAGGCATTCTTAGCCTTCGTGAGTGCGTTAAGAGGAGAAGAGGAAGGTGTCAAGGAGTTAGAACAGTAGGGATTTTGAGGATGTATTTCCTGAGGAGTTGCCCTAATACCTCCGAGAGAGAAGTGGAATTTGGAATAGATTTGCTACCGAGAACGACTCTCCGTGTCAATCGCTCCCTACCGAATGGCACCAAAGGAGTTAGTGGAGCTCAAGGCTCAAATCCAAGAGTTGTTGGATCGTGGGTTCATTCGACCCGCAGTGTGTCTCCGTGGGGAGCACCGGTTCTCTTTGTGAAGAAGAAGGATGGAACTATGCGGATGTGCATAGATTATCGTCGATTGAACAAACCGACCATCAAGAACAAGTATCCTTTGCCAAGGATAGATGACTTGTTCGACCAACCGAAAAGGGGCAATTGTGTTCTCAAAGATCGACTTTAAGGTCGGGGTATCATCAACTGAAAGTGAAGGAGGTGATATTCATAAGACCGCTTTTAGGACAAGGTACGGTCATTTTGAATTTGTGGTGATGCCGTTTGGGTTGACGAACGCACCGGCGCGCTTCATGGATATGATGAATAGGGTGTTCCAACCCTACTTGGATAGATTCGTCGTGGTGTTCATCGACGACATTTTGGTGTATTCCAAGACGGAGGAGGAGCACGATGAGCATCTCCGAGTTGTGTTAAAAGTGTTAAGGAAAAGAAGCTTTATGCCAAATTCAGCAAGTGCGAATTTTGGCTCAAGGAAGTGGCGTTCTAGGACATGTGGTATCCGCAGAAGGAATAAGAGTGGATCCTAGGAAGATCGAGCGGTGTTGGATTGGAAACCACCTAGGTCGGTGGCTGAAATCGAAAGTTTCTTAGGCTTGGCAGGCTATTACGAAGGTTCGTGGAAGGATTCTCGTCGATAGCCGCACCTTTGACAAAGTTACTAAGGAAGGAAGTACCGTTTGTGTGGACGGATAAGCAACAGGAGAGCTTTGAAAAGCTTAAAAGGTGCTTGTGAAAGCTCGGTGTTAATTCACCGGAGGCGTAAAGGACTTCGTAGTATATTGTGATGCTTCGCACACAGGGTTAGGGGCAGCGGTGCTAATGCAAGAAGGAAAGGTAGTCGCTTATGCATCTCGACGCTTAAGGCCGCATGAGGTGAACTACCCAACTCATGACTTGGAACTCGCGGCGGTGGTTTTCGCCCTCAAAGTTTGGAGGCACTACCTTTATGGAGAAAGGTCGAGAATTTACACGGACCACAAAAGCCTTAAGTATTTGTTGACTCGCAAGGAGTTGAACTTGAGGCAACGAAGGTGGGTGGAGTTATTAAAAGATTATGACTGTTCGATAGAATACCATCCGGGCAAGGCGAATGTGGTAGCTGACGCCCTAAGTAGGAAGGTTGTGTCGGATTTAAGGGCTTTGTTCGCTCACTTAAGTTTGTATGATGACGGAAGCTTTGTTAAGGCGAGTTACAAGTCAAGCCAACTGGTGAAGGAGGTGAAAGAGGGACAGTTGGCGGATAAGGACTTAAGTACTAAGTTACAGCAAGTACGGCAAGGAGGATTAAAGGATTATGGCGTCAATGATGAAGGAGTACTGTGCTACAAGGAAAAGGTTTGTATGCCGAGGATAAGGAGTTGAGACAAAGGATTCTTGGGGAAGCGCATGGTAGTCCTTATGCTATGCATCCCGGAGGCATCAAGTCAGATAGAGATCTAAGGGAACAATTTTGGTGGTCGACACAAGCGAGAGGTGACTGAATTTGTGGGGAAATGTTTGACATGTCGCAAGTAAAGGCTGAACACCAAGTCCCATCAGATTGCTTCAACCAATTGAGATTCCCCAATGGAAGTGGGAAAGAATTACCATGGACTTAGTTAGTGGGCTTCCCTTACGCCCACTAAGAAGGACTCGGTATGGGTGATAGTGGACCGTTTGACCAAGTCCGCACATTTTATCCCCGTGAGGATCGACTATTCCCTTCAAAGTTAGCCAAGTTATATGTGGCGGAGATCGTGAGGCTACACGGGTACCGATGTCGATCATCTCTGATAGAGACCCAAGGTTTACGTCTCGATTTTGGAAAGCACTTCATCAAGCATTAGGCACTAAGCTAGACTTCACTACGGCTTTTCATCCACAATCGACAGGCGATCTGAACGGGTTATACAAGTGTTGGAAGATATGCTAAGAGGTGTGTGATGGATTTCCGAGGAAGTTGGGAAGATTACTTGCCTCTAGCCGAGTTCGCCTACAACAACAATTTATCGTGCAAGCATTCGGATGGCACCATACGAAAGCATTGTATGGAAGGAAATGTAGAACACCAACTTGTTGGACCGAGTTAGGAGAACGCCGCGTTTTGGGTCCAGAGTTAGTGGTGGAAACCGAGGAGAAGGTGGAATTAATTCGGCACGGTTGAAAGAAGCTTCGATGAGACGTAAGTCGTGCAGCAGACCTTAAGAGGAAAGAAATTGAGTTTGAAGTAGGAGACCAAGTGTTTCTAAAGGTCTCACCTTGGAAGAAGGTTATGCGGTTCGGTCGCAAAGGAAAGCTAAGCCCAAGGTTTATAGGGCCCTATCAAGTCTCAAGCGAGTTGGGCGATGGCATACCAATTGGAGTTGCCACGAGTTGCATCAAATGCACGACGTATTTCATGTGTCCATGCTACGTCGCTATCGATCGGATCCGTCTCATGTGGTACCCGTTGAAGAAGTGGAGTTAAGGCGGATCTATCCTACGAGGAGGAGCCGATTCGGATCTTGGAACGTGGCGTGAAAGCACTACGAAAGAAGTCGGTGCCTTTAGTCAAGGTGTTATGGCGCAATCATGGATCGGAAGAAGCTTCGTGGGAGCCAGAAGAGACAATGCGACAAAGAATACCCTCAATCTGTTTAGTTAGGAAATTTCGAGGACGAAATTTTATTTAAGAGGTAGAACTGTAACATCCTAGGAAGGGCCTATGCATTTTTCGGATCAATTGTATGAAATGACAAGTCTTAAGTATTATGAATAAATTTTTGATACTTTTGGAAACCTAGAAATGAATGAAAATGGAAATGAAAATGAAAATGGAAATGAAAATGGAGATGGAAATGAAAATGGAAATGGAAATGGACATTTTTGGAAACTTAGACATTTTTAGAAACCTAAACATTTTTGGAAATGATCCAAAATGGAAACTTGAACATTTCGGGAAACTTGGATATATGAGAGAAATAAAGGAGTTTTATTCACATAAATATGTGAATAATAAGAGATAAATAAAGGAGTTTTATTCACATAAATATATGAATAATAAGAGATAAATAAAGGAGTTTTATTCACATAAATATGTGAATAATAAGAGATAAATAAAGGATTATTTTCTAATGAGATAATTGAGGAGATAATTGATGGATTAAAGGCTTTTATCTTTTAAATAAAAGAGATAATATTATCAAAAGAGGAGTGGTGGCCAAGTAAAGGACTCCTAGGTCTGATAACTTTGGCTATAAAAGGAGGACAGGAGGGCTACTCATCAACATTTGCTCCTCTTCCTCTCTGCCAAATTCTCCTAGGCAAAACCCTCTCTGTCGAATTTTCATTAAGCAAAAATCCCTCTCTTTTTCTTCTATTTTCTTCTCCGCTCTCATTAAAAATTTGAATCTTTGTGGATTCTAAGAAAGAGGGCAATCATCCACAACATCAAAAGGGGATCTTTCGGGAAATCTAAGGATCTAAGGTAAGGATTATAAACATAAATATGTGGTTAAAGATTATGATTCACGTTTTCAAAGTTAGATCTAATCTAACACGAAGTTATAGGATTTCAACAGGCTTATAAAGGAATCCTCTTCAGATTTGGAATCCCATCATAAGGTAAGGGATATTCGGCCAAGGCATAATTTGTTTAAGTGTTTTCCATTATTTCAAAAACCGAAAACTGACTTGGTTACATACCTAGTATTAGCCGATTTCAAGGAAGAGGAATTCTAGCAACTGTTGGGACTTGATTAAATCAATTCGGCAACTAGGTAAGTAATTCTACTTCTAGTAGGATTTGGTTTTAAGACCAAATAGGTTTATTTATATGTTTTAATTAATGGCCGAATATAGGAGTGAAAGATCTAGATCGGTAGATCGCTCTACGGGAATTCACGGAAACTATTAAGCGAAAAAAGTGTGTACTCTTACTAACTTTCAATAAATTGCATGGCAATCATTAGATATGTAAATATGTAACAGTATGTGAATGTGGCTAAGCACCACAAATGTGGTAAGGAGTACCCAGGTACGTTTCCTACTTTTGATAGGATTGTGAATGTGATATAGTTTGAACATGTGATTAGTAACATGAATGAAAATTAAGTATGTGAAATATGTTATGAAATAATTGGGGCATTCGGGATATTTGTGGAGGAAGAAAGTGAAGGTGATGACTACGGTCTCACCAACGTAAAGTGGTGACTACAGTCACATAAAGTGAAAAGTGGTAACTTCGGTTACATCCGGTGAATACGATGTCTAATGACACAACATAAGTGGGCGATGAGCACGTCGATTGCAGCGATCGCCTTCGATGGTGTGTAGCGGATGGAGGGTCGACTTAGTAGTCCCCGCGGTGTACAAAGTTGGTACGGGTGGTGTGTAGCGGATGGACAAATAGGTTTGGATTTGGGTTGCATCATCCTTTATTTTGTATGAACATGATATTGATATGACTTGTATGCTGATTTGTTGGAAATTAGTACTATGTACACATTGAGTCTGTTGACTCACCCGTTGGGGAATTATTTTTCAGTGATGAGCGGTAATGGACCGGGTCGGCGGGGAGCTAAAGGTGGCCATGCATCGCTTGAAGAAATTATTTGGAATTTGGACTTTATGAAATTTTAGTACTTTATTTTGGGTTTGAATGTTGTAATAAGGCCATAAGGCCCGTTGGATTTTCTTTATTCTGTTTATTTTTATTTAAATATGATACAAATTATGTTTGATTAAAGATAAGTAAATTTATTTCTTTTAAAATAATAAACCCAAAAATTATTTTGTCACCTTATTTAAGTTGGATTTCCAGAATTTATTAAATAGGTTTCAAATTAAGCCCAACTCAAAACAATTTTTTTTTTAAAATTACACAAATTTTCTCTAAGTCAATTAGAACATTGAAAACCGATTTATTTAAGGAACATACCAGATCCGGTTCAGGCTCGTGGGCCGGGTGTGGGGTGTTTCAGTTGGTATCAGAGCCAGGTTTTAAAACTCTCGGCCTGTGGGCTCAGGCCAAAACGTTTTCAATTCGAGCCCAAATGAATTTCTTTGAAATAAGCAGGTTTTATGGCATGGCACCTAAGTCTCCGACCCGCAGTCCACCAGGTAAGTACCTTTAACCATCTGTGTGATTATGTGAATTATGAATTGTAAAAGGGTAGCAAAGGCATGGAACGTAGAATAGTGTGATAGGAACTTGAACCCTAGGATTAGACTACTCAAACACTTGAAACTCATAAGACTTAATGAACTTAACAAACCTATGACTAAGTTATTAAGCTAGGGTGTGGCAACCCACATGACGCATGTCTAGGATTGGATCCTAAGAGCACGGTATTTAAGCGATCCTAGTGACTCACCTCCTCTTCGTAGGTATCCTACCCGCGTGCGTAGCTTCGCCCGCCTAACTCGAAGGCTCGGTGGTGTGGCAACCTGCATGCGCGCATGTCTAGAAAGGTCGGTGAGAGCTTGGTATTTAAGCGATCCGTGACTCACCTCCTCTTCATTCGAATCCTGCACAGTGCGTAGCTTTGGTTCACCCCGACCAAGAGGGCTCGGTCATAGGCTAAACACAAAGAATAAAACCCGAAAGGGACTTAGCCGCTTTTTCTATATAAAAAAATACCCTTGGTTTATAAAATGACCAAACCACCCATAGTTTTAACAAAATTTCATTACTTTATCAAATGTTCAAAAACCCTAATTTGTAAAATATCAAACTATCTTGATTTTGGAAAATTACAAAATTGCTCCTAACTTACAAAATTACCAAAACGACCACGATTTCCAAAATTTTTACAATATCATTGCTTTGAAAAGTGTAACTCTCAAAGGAACCCTCAATGTTTTACAATCTTGGAAAATATCCTAACTTAATAAATTTTACAAATTTACCCTGATTTTTGGAAAAATTATCAAAATACCCCGAGATCAAAAATTACCGAAATACCCTGGATTTCAAAATTCTTCCAAAATTTCCCGGAACTTTAGAAGTACCAAAATACTTTCACAAAAATCACCAGGAGCTTTTTATTTTTGAAAATTTACGAAAATACCCTGTAGGATAAAATTACGAAAATGCCCTGCAGGTAGTGGAAAAGCAAAATAACGAAAAACAACAACAAGAATTACAACGTTTCTTTGAATGAACGAAAGTTCATATTTGTTGATGGATGAATGAATGAATGCAAGATCTGTATGCATGTATGAATACGAAAGAACCACTCTTAAACTCTTCTTCATAAGATATCATCGCGGGGTAATAAGTGAAACAAGAATACTAATACATAAAATTCTTTAATCGGATCTCGTCGATAATGAGCTCAAGAGGACGTGGTCGCCGTGGAAGAGGTAGAGGAAGGATGACTTGTTAGATCGGGACAAGGTTACGACAATGAGATACCACCACCACCATCACCCCAAATTTGTCAATGTTGAGCGTGAAAGAGGCTCGTAAAGGAAGATGCCGTGTCGCAGTCGTGTCTTTGCGAGTTTTGGAATTGGTGGTGGTGCAGAAACAATTCAAGAAATCGTAAGTCCGCGTGCGAGCGGCGGCTCGTGCTAATGGAACCAGAAATGTTTAGAGGAGTATCGGGAGTGGCACCCAATCTGTAAATTGAGTCTCGGTTGGAAGCAACCGAGCGCATCATGGATGAGCTCGACTTGACCCCGAGGAGAAGTTGAAAGGGATGACGGCACTTTATTCTGCGATGAAGTGTATCAATGGTGGTTAACCGTTCGGGACGGTGCCACGGCGGAAGATCGACACAGGAATATGCTAAGGAAGCATTTGGAAAAGAAGTATGTGGGAACCGTGATATATAGATGAGCAAAGGAAGGCTTTTACGGGGTTGGTACAAGGAAGTAAGTCACACCGAATATGAAGCGGAATTCTTGAGGTTGAGCCAATATGCCCGAGGAGTAGTGGCGATGAGCATGAACGCTGTGTTCGTTTGAGGACGGACTTAGGGACGATTTGAGACTTTTGATAGCACCGCATCGTGAGCGGGAATTCTCTGCCTTGGTGGAAAAGGCTAAAGTGGTGAGGGAATTAAGGACGCCACCAAGCAGTCAGGATGGGAAATAAGCCCAAAAGAGGTTTTGGGCCATCCGAAAAAAGGCCACAAGAGGCCTAGAGTTGACAGCCACAAAGTCAACAGTGCAGTACGGCCGGCAATTTCGCCCTTGTGAACATTGTGGAAGGAAGCACGGGGAGAGTGTTGGAAAAGGGCGGACGATGTCTCAAGTGTGGGTCCAAGGACCATATGATTAAGGATTGCCCCAAGCTATTAGATGAGAGCCAACCAAAGACTCGTAATGCTAACCAGGTGGTAGAGGCGGACAAGCAGACCTCAAAGAGGTCGTGGGTCGGCCAACGAGGTAGTGGCGAGGCCGTGGAGCTCGTGGTCGAGGTGCAGCTAACGCCAAGAAGCAAGGCAACCGGGTTTGGTTTACGCGGTTCGCCGGAGGAGAGAGAGAGACGCGCCGGATGTTATAACCGAAGACGTTCTTTATTCATGACAAACCCTATTTTGCTCTTATTGATGTGGGCTCAACTCATTCCTATGTTGCATGTAGTGTGGTTGAAACACTAGGCCTAGACTCGAACTTTACGATAGGCGGATAATCGTAGTAAGCCCTTTAGGCCAAACGGTGAGGATAGATAGGATCTTTCGGAATGTACCCTAGAGATTCGGGAGCGAACTTTCTGGTGACTTAATGGAATTACCCTTCGGAGAGTTTGAGCTTATACTTGGAATGGATTGGCTAGTAGAGCATCGAGCCGTGTTGGATTGTGCGGCTAAACGTATGGAACTAAGAACCCGGGAAGATGAGGTAGTAGTGATGATCGGAGAAAGGAGGAACTACTTGTCTAACGTAGTTTCGCAACCAAGGCCGAGAAAATGGTTAAGAAAGGATGTAAGGCATTCTTAGCCTTCGTGAGTGCGTTAAGAGGAGAAGAGGAAGGTGTCAAGGGAGTTAGAACAGTAAGGGATTTTGAGGATGTATTTCCTGAGGAGTTGCCCTAATACCTCCAGAGAGAAAGTGGAATTTGGAATAGATTTGCTACCAAGAACAGCTCTGTGTCAATCGCTCCCCTACCGAATGGCACCAAAGGAGTTAGTGGAGCTCAAGGCTCAAATCCAAGAGTTGTTGGATCGTGGGTTCATTCGACCCGGTGTGTGTCTCCGTGGGGAGCACCGGTTCTCTTTGTGAAGAAGAAGGATGGAACTATGCGGATGTGCATAGATTATCGTCGATTGAACAAACCGACCATCAAGAACAAGTATCCTTTGCCAAGGATAGATGACTTGTTCGACCAACCGAAAAAGGGCAAACAGTTCTCAAAGATCGACTTAAGGTCGGGGTATCATCAATCGAAAGTGAAGGAGGTCGATATTCATAAGACCGCTTTTAGGACAAGGTACGGTCATTTTGAATTTGTGGTGATGCCGTTTGGGTTGTGACGAACGCACCGCCGCGTTCATGGATATGATGAATAGGGTGTTCCAACCCTACTTGGATAGATTCGTCGTGGTGTTCATCGACGACATTTTGGTGTATTCCAAGACGGAGGAGGAGCACGATGAGCATCTCCGAGTTGTGTTAAAAGTGTTAAGGAAAAGAAGCTTTATGCCAAATTCAGCAAGTGCGAATTTTGGCTCAAGGAAGTGGCGTTCTAGGACATGTGGTATCCGAGAAGGAATAAGAGTGGATCCTAGGAAGATCGAAGCGATGTTGGATTGGAAACCACCTAGGTCGGTGGCTGAAATCGAAAGTTTCTTAGGCTTGGCGGGCTATTACGTATGGTTCGTGGAAGGATTCTCGTCGATAGCCGCACCTTTGACAAAGTTACTAAGGAAGGAAGTACCGTTTGTGTGGACGGATAAGCAACAGGAGAGCTTTGAAAAGCTTAAAAAGGTCTTGTGAAGCTCGGTGTTAATTCAAATGAGAGGCGTAAGGACTTCGTAGTATATTGTGATGCTTCGCACACGGTTTAGGCTGTGTGCTAATGCAAGAAGGAAAGGTAGTCGCTTATGCATCTCGGCGCTTAAGGCCGCATGAGGTGAACTACCCAACTCATGACTTGGAACTCGCGGCGGTGGTTTTCGCCCTCAAAGTTTGGAGGCACTACCTTTATGGAGAAAGGTCGTGAATTTACACGGACCACAAAAGCCTTAAGTATTTGTTGACTCGTAAGGAGTTGAACTTGAGGCAACGAAGGTGGGTGGAGTTATTAAAAGATTATGACTGCTCGATAGAATACCATCCGGGCAAGGCGAATGTGGTAGCCGACGCCTAAGTAGGAAGGTTGTGTCGGATTTAAGGGCTTTGTTCGCTCACTTAAGTTTGTATGATGACGGAAGCTTTGTTGGCGAGTTACAAGTCAAGCCAACTGGGTGAAGGAGGTGAAAGAGGGACAGGTTGGCGGATAAGGACTTAAGTACTAAGTTACAGACAAGTACGGCAAGGAGGATTAAAGGATTATGGCGTCAATGATGAAGGAGTCTTGTGCTACAAGGAAAAGGTTTGTATGCCGAGGATAAGGAGTTGAGACAAAGGATTCTTCGGGAAGCGCATGGTAGTCCTTATGCTATGCATCCCGGAGGCATCAAGTCAGTATAGAGATCTAAGGGAACAATTTTGGTGGTCGGACACAAAAGAGAGGTGACTGAATTTGTGGGGAAATGTTTGACATGTCGCAAGTAAAGGCTGAACACCAAGTCCCATCAGATTGCTTCAACCAATTGAGATTCCCCAATGGAAGTGGGAAAGAATTACCATGGACTTAGTTAGTGGGCTTCCCTTACGCCCACTAAGAAGGACTCGGTATGGGTGATAGTGGACCGTTTGACCAAGTCCGCACATTTTATCCTGTGAGGATCGACTATTCCCTTCAAAGTTAGCCAAGTTATATGTGGCGGAGATCGTGAGGCTACACGGGTACCGATGTCGATCATCTCGATAGAGACCCAAGGTTTACGTCTCGATTTTGGAAAGCACTTCATCAAGCATTAGGCACTAAGCTAGACTTCACTCTGACTTTTCATCCACAATCGACAGGCGATCTGAACAGGTTATACAAGTGTTGGAAGATATGCTAAGAGGTCGTGTGATGGATTTCGAGGAAGTTGGGAAGATTACTTGCCTCTAGCCGAGTTCGCCTACAACAACAAACTATCGTGCAAGCATTCGGATGGCACCATACGAAGCATTGTATGGAAGGAAATGTAGAACACCAACTTGTTGGACCGAGTTAGGAGAACGCCGCGTTTTGGGTCCGTGAGTTAGTGGTGGAAACCGAGGAGAAGGTGGAATTAATTCGGGCACGGTTGAAAGAAGCTTCGATGAGAGCGTAAGTCGTGACGCAGACCTTAAGAGGAAAGAAATTGAGTTTGAAGTAGGAGACCAAGTGTTTCTAAAGGTCTCACCTTGGAAGAAGGTTATGCGGTTCGATCGCAAAGGAAGCTAAGCCCAAGGTTTATAGGGCCCTATCAAGCACTCGGTTGAGTTGGGCGGTGGCATACCAATTGGAGTTGCCACCGTAGAGTTGCATCAAATGCACGACGTATTTCATGTGTCCATGCTACGTCGCTATCGATCGGATCCGTCTCATGTGGTACCGTTGAAGAAGTGGAGTTAAGGCGGATCTATCCTACGAGGAGGAGCCGATTCGGATCTTGGAACGTGGCGTGAAAGCACTACGAAAGAAGTCGGTGCCTTTAGTCAAGGTGTTATGGCGCAATCATGGATCGGAAGAAGCTTCGTGGGAGCCGGAAGAGACAATGCGACAAAGAATACCTCAATCGTTTAGTTAGGAAATTTCGAGGACGAAATTTTATTTAAGGGGGTAGAACTGTAACATCCTAGGAAGGGCCTATGCATTTTTCGGATCAATTGTATGAAATGACAAGTCTTAAGTATTATGAATAAATTTTTGATACTTTTGGAAACCTAGAAATGAATGAAAATGGAAATGAAAATGAAAATGGAAATGAAAATGGAGATGGAAATGAAAATGGAAATGGAAATGGACATTTTGGAAACTTAGACATTTTTAGAAACCTAAACATTTTTGGAAATGATCCAAAAATGGAAACTTGAACATTTCGGGAAACTTGGATATATGAGAGAAATAAAGGAGTTTTATTCACATAAATATGTGAATAATAAGAGATAAATAAAGGAGTTTTATTCACATAAATATGTGAATAATAAGAGATAAATAAAGGAGTTTTATTCACATAAATATGTGAATAATAAGAGATAAATAAAGGATTATTTTCTAATGAGATAATTGAGGAGATAATTGATGGATTAAAGGCTTTTATCTTTTAAATAAAAGAGATAATATTATCAAAAGAGGAGTGGTGGCCAAGTAAAGGACTCCTAGGCTGATAACTTTGGCTATAAAAGGAGGACAGGAGGGCTACTCATCAACATTTGCTCCCTCTTCCTCTCTGCCGAAATTCTCCCTAGGCAAAACCCCTCTCTGTCGAATTTTCATTAAGCAAAAATCCTCTCTTTTTCTTTTATTTTCTTCTCCGCTCTTCAAGTTAAGTGAATCTTTGTGGATTCTAAGAAAGAGGGCAATCATCCACAACATCAAAAGGGGATCTTTCGGGAAATCTAAGGATCTAAGGTAAGGATTATAAACATAAATATGTGGTTAAAGATTATGATTCACGTTTTCAAAGTTAGATCTAATCTAACACGAAGTTATAGGATTTCAACAGGCTTATAAAGGAATCCTCTTGATTTGGAATCCCATCATAAGGTAAGGGATATTCGGCCAAGGCATAATTTGTTTAAGTGTTTTCCATTATTTCAAAAACGAAAACCGACTTGGTTACATACCTAGTATTAGCCGATTTCAAGGAAGAGGAATTCTAGCAACTGTTGGGACTTGATTAAATCAATTCGGCAACTAGGTAAGTAATTCTACTTCTAGTAGGATTTGGTTTTAAGACCAAATAGGTTTATTTATATGTTTTAATTAATGGCCGAATATAGGAGTGAAAGATCTAGATCGGTAGATCGCTTCTACGAAATTCACGGAAACTATTAAGCGAAAAAGGTGTGTACTCTTACTAACTTTCAATAAATTGCATGGCAATCATTAGATATGTAAATATGTAACAAGATGTGAATGTGGCTAAGCACCACAAATGTGGTAAGGAGTACCAGTGCACGTTTCCTACTTTTGATAGGATTGTGAATGTGATATAGTTTGAACATGTGATTAGTAACATGAATGAAAATTAAGTATGTGAAATATGTTATGAAATAATTGGGGCATTCGGGATATTTGTGGAGGAAGAAAGTGAAGGTGATGACTACGGTCTCACCAAACGTAAAGTGGTGACTACAAATACATAAAGTGAAAAGTGGTAACCGGTTACATCCGAAGAATACAAATGTCTAATGACACAACATAAGTGGGCGATGAGCACGTCGATCGCAAATGACGCCGCTTCGATGGTGTGTAGCGGATGGAGGGTCGACTTAGTAGTCCCCGCGGTGTACAAGTTGGTACGGGTGGTGTGTAGCGGATGGACAAATAGGTTTGGATTTGGGTTGCATCATCCTTTATTTTGTATGAACATGATATTGATATGACTTGTATGCCTGATTTGTTGGAAATTAGTACTATGTACACATTGAGTCTGTTGACTCACCCCGTTGGGGAATTATTTTTCAGGTGATGAGCAGTAATGGACCGGGTCGGCAGGAGCTAAAGGTGGCCATGCATCGCTTGAAGAAATTATTTGGAATTTGGACTTTATGAAATTTTAGTACTTTATTTTGGGTTTGAATGTTGTAATAAGGCCATAAGGCCCAGTTGGATTTTCTTTATTCCTGTTTATTTTTATTTAAATATGATACAAATTATGTTTGATTAAAGATAAGTAAATTTATTTCTTTTAAAATAATAAACCCAAAAATTATTTTGTCACCTTATTTAAGTTGGATTTCCAGAATTTATTAAATAGGTTTCAAATTAAGCTCAACTCAAAACAATTTTTTTTTAAAATTACACAAATTTTCTCTAAGTCAATTAGAACATTGAAAACCGATTTATTTAAGGAACATACCAGATCCGGTTCAAGCTCGTGGGCCGGGTGTGGGGTGTTTCAAAAATAAATTTAAGGTATTTTATACATGATTAAATAGTAACTCTTTTTCCTAAATGTGAGAAAAAGGATATAGTTGATGTGACATTTTTACCATTCATTCCTCTTTTAAAGGCCGGTGCTGGCATGAAAAGAAAGAAGGGAAATTGAAATGGGAATTAAAAGGTGGCATCTAGTTTTAGTTTGGATTTTGTGTGGCTGGGTTAGTGGTGTATGTTCGCTTAGTCGTGCAAGTTTTCCCGTTGGTTTCATCTTTGGAACAGCATCATCATCTTACCAGGTAAATATCTGTGTGAGTTGGTAGGAATAAGATTTGAATTCTGGAGATATTAATTGGTTGGTTTTGTGTGGTGAAAAAGCAGTATGAAGGTGCAGCTAAAGAAGGAGGTAGAGATCCAAGCATATGGGATACTTTCAGTCATAAGTATCCGGGTAATCCTATTATTGCCTTGAAAACTTTCTTACATTTCCCGGTACTAGTAAATTTCAATTTTAATCTCTACCCCAGAAATGGTTGGTTTCTGATGCGGATCACCCCTACTTTGCACACTTCCTCTTCTTCCCTCCTAACTTCCACGCTACTCACCCGCTACACTCTTTACACAAATCCTTTTAATAATCAAATCACAACTTGAAAATTTTTGTTTTTTTTTCTCCGATTATTTACTGTAAAATTGTAACTTGGAATTAAAATTTGCCATTATATTTTACTTTAATTGATATTTATTATTATGTTTATAAAATTGAAGGTAAATTTACGATTATGATTTAATTTTACATTAAAATTTGTCGCTTTACATTTATTTGATTGAATTTTATCCTTAAACTCAATTTTAATTTAAAATAACTTGAATATAATTTAATGATTTTTTTTGTATTTTATCTTAATATTTAACATCAATAAGTAAAACAATATAATGTCAAAAATTAATAAAAATGATTATTTTATAAAAAAAATTACTTTATATATATTTTATTTTTCAAGTATATGTTTCATTAATTTAAAAATTCTAAGCTAATTTATTTATTTTTGATGTTTTATAAATTAACTTATTATTAACTATTGAAATACAATATTTGAAGGAGGTTTTATCATTAAATTTGTTTTCAAATATTCAAAATTAATATTGAGTGATAGAATTTAATTAACAACAATGAAAGTTGGTGGAAAAAAATAATAAAACTTTAAAATTCAGTAGTAAAATTCAATAACATAAAAATTATGTGTCGAATTTACTCATATTTTCAAAAAAAAAAACAGCAAATATCAATAAAAATTAAAGTATAATGGAGAATTTTGATATTTATCTAATGATGAATTTGCAATAACAATATTTGAATTATTTAAAATAGTATGGTAAAAAAAACTAATAGTATTTTAACACATAATTATCGTGCCAGTTGTTTTAAAATTTTTAGCAAACATAATTTTTAATATTTTTAGATAATTTGGTAAAAAAAAATTAGCTGTATTTAAAATAGTATGGTAATTTAAATTTTAATATAATTACTCATCATTAATTTGAATTTATTTTAAATAAGTAGTTGAAATTAATAAATAATCGTATAGTATTGATTAATAAATAGAAAGTCTTTCATATTATATAATATTAAATTTTATATTTTAATATTATTATACTAATTTATATAAGAATCACATACCCGTATATGTTAATTAATGTTTATTATATAATATATTTGGACTATCACGTTGTGTAGATTTTTTTAAATTATTTTTCTTGTATGAGAATTTATTTGTATTATTTGTTATTAGGGATATGTTTGAAAAATTATATAATTATTTTAGGTTTGGATTTCTCAGTTTATTGTAATATATTTCTAAATTTTTTTGGCGTAAATATTAAAATAATTATAAGATAAATTTAGTTATAATTAATGGGTGGTGTGTGAAGCAAAATGAGTCTAGTTATTATGAATTTAAGATTATCTTCTATTCATTTAAAAATATATTACATTATAATTATATTGATTTTGATAAGTCAAAAAGTTTTATTGTTACTTTGAACTTTTAATTTGGTCCACTACAAACAGTCGTAGCCATAATCTATTTTAATCATCTCTCCCTACATCAATTTATTAACCTATAAAGTTTTGACGAGACATCTCTAAAATATATATATCTATATTAAAATTATGGCACTCATTAATGGGAAATGAAAAAAACAGTCTCCCTATGCCACTTCAATTTCCTTTACTAATTATTACAATTTGTTTCCTTCTGTTAAAACTATCACTTTTTTTTTTTCACAACTTTACTTATTCAATACATTTCATATCATTATCTTATGTCTTTGCAACACAATTATTTGATCAATAATTATAGTTTATCAAACTTTTTTGCATGATAAAATTTTTTTATTATAAGCTACTAGCACCTGTGAACAAAACTCGATTTGACTAAAAAATTTAAATTTTGAATTAACTAAATTGAGTTATTGGAATTTTTTAGTTTTATGAATAAACTCAAACAAGTAATTTTATTTTTTTAGTTCAACTCAAGTTGAATTTTACAACTAGAATAAGTCAAACAAATTTCTGTAAATACCCATTGGTTCCCTATCACTTAGAAAAAAGGGAGCAATTTGACCCCTCTCAAACAAAATTAAAAAAATAAATAAATTCAAAATAATCTTCAAATTTTGAAAATATGTAATAAAAATTCAAAATTTTATAAAACTTAGAATTTTAAAAAAAATATTTTAAATTCTTATATAAAATGTTAAATTATAAACATTTTTTTTTTAAATTCCGAAATGATAAATTTTGAGACCTTAAACAAATAAATTACCAAATCAAGTTTATCATACTAAATTAAGTTGTTTTATTTCTCTTTATCTTGGTTTAAAAGATTCTTCAAATATATATGATCTCAAATTTATGTGCTCTAACTTATAATTAATTATATTATCAACAAGATTTTAATTTAATTTTTTAAATTTCTAAAAGAAAATTTAATGCAAAACAATTATTCAACTTTATTAAAAAAAAATTAAAATTGAATTAGGATGATTTTTACACTCAATTTGACCAACCGCATTTAATTATAACTTTTTAAAAATAAATTAATTAAGATACATAGATACATGCGTATGTTTAAGAACTTGTTATTGTTTAGAATATTAAAAGAAATATATATTTATAAAAATAAAACATAGATTTTTGGAGTGTAAAAATAATTGTATGCGGATGGAGATTGCAGATAAGATAGCAGATGGAAGCAATGGAGATGTGGCAATTGATTCCTACCATCGCTATAAGGTACGTTCTATGTTGTTCTACACCTTCCAACTTGTTTTAGTTCCACGATTTGCTTGAAATTTAATAAAAAGAAATTAAAGGTCTAATTTCCGTCAAAAAAAAAATTAAATATATAATACTCTAATATAAACATTAAAAAATATATTTATTTGTTTTAAAATTTTAATAAAAATAACATAAAAAATTATGTGAACTGTTTAAAATAGAATTTATAAATATAAATGAATTTAATAAAATTTGAAATTCACATTTTAAACCGAGCTAAATTTAGATACATATCAAATGTGTTTATATCATATATAAACTCAGCTTGAATTCAACACATCAACACCTCAATTATAAATCCAAAATTTGGTGCCTTCCTTGCCACCCATGTTATTATTAACTAATTGCTTAGCCGTGATATAAATAGAATAATTGTATCTAAATTTTATGAATAATAGGAGAAATTATCTTGGAATCTAAAAAAATTAAAGATGTTATCAAGTAATGTAAAATGAATAGTGTAATTAAAAAATAATTAATATTAGTTCGTTGTTTAGGATATATAATAAATAATTTTAAATTTGATGGTGTATTTTTTAGACAAGCAATTATATTTAGTTTTAAAGTAATTTATTTTTTCAAATTTTATATTGAATATATTTAAAAGTTAAGTAAGTGGCTGAAATTTTCTAACGTCAAATATTTCTCTTTTGAAAATTGAATAGATATATTTAAAGATAATTCTTTAAAAAACGTATATAAAGAAATTGTTAATTTTCATCTTATAGTTTAAATAATTTTAAAAAAAAAATCGTTACTTTCTTCCCTGTTCTTGTTTATATAAAAATTTGTGATCGGTTTTTTACTTGGTCTAAAGTTATTTATCATAATACGTTTTTTTTTTTTTAAAGTTATTTGGACATCCATGAATGTTGAGTTCAATAATATGTATTGTATCATTGAATTTTTTGTACATAATTCAAATTATAGTAATTATCGAATATTAAAGGATTTTGGTTTCGTGTAAGATATTTAATAATAGAATTTAATTTTGGTGGATAATATTTAAAAACACTTGAGTTTTAGGTATTTGTAAAAGTTTATAGTTTAATTGAATAAAATTTTAAATAAATTCTAATATATGCGTTATTAGGTAGATAATGAAGTTTGATTTTAAATTTTAATATTTTATTATTTAAATGAATTACGATAAATATTCAAAACCCATTTTAATAATATATTCAGATTATATCATTTAAGATATAATTATTGAAAATAATATTAAATTTAAGAACTATAATAATCAGTTTTACTTTGAAGCTAAAATTTAAAAGTTGTGAGAAGGTTATTTGAATGCAGTTAAAATTTATAACGGGCTGTAATTTTATTTTATTTTTACTTTTTTTTTTCTTATTTACTCATGTTTCTGAAGTGAATATTCATGACAGGAAGACATTGGGATTATGAAAGAAATGGGATTAGATGCTTACAGATTCTCAATCTCATGGTCTAGAATTTTGCCAAGTAAGATATATTAATTAAATTTCAATTTATCTATAATATATATAAACATGATTCTAGACATAATATTTAGTTAATATTAATTAATTTATTTATATCTTTTAAAAGTTGTACTTAAAAAAAACATAATATATTAATTAATAAAAATTATATTATAATTTGATAAAATAAAAATAATAAAAATTTAGGTTTTTTTATTAAATAAATATAATTTATCTATACTATTAATAAAATTTCTATCTGAGTTGGTGACATAGATTAATCGAATACCAACTCGGTTAAGTAATGATTAATTATTAAATGATTATTATTATTTTAATGATTATTTATTATCTTTTTATACTTTTATATAATTTTTAAATAAAATAATTAAATTTAACATATACGAAGATTAAACCCATGTTTAATGGGTTAATCAACAAACTCTTTACCACTACACCAATATTAATTCTTGAGTAAACATACAAAAAGAATAATTTTTAACATGAAATGTTTTCTCTTACCAAATTTATGTATCTATGTTATTAATAAAACCTTTATTGAGTTGGTGTTACGGGTTAACCGGGTACCAATTCGATTAAGAAATAACTAATATACCCCTTTATTAAATTACTACAATTATTATTTTAATGACATTTTAGTCTTTTCATACTTTTATATAATTTTTAAATAAAAGAACTAAAATTAACATGTCTAATAATTGAACAGTGTATAATGGGTTAACCATCAAAAACTTTACCACCACACTAATATTAATTCTTAAGTATGCTTTAATAAAAACTTTTGACATAAAATGTTTTCTCTCATTAAATTTGTGTATATATCTATACTATTAATAAAACTCTTGACTGAGTTGGTGTCACGGGTCAACCAAGTACCAACTCGGTTAAAAAATAACTAATATACCCTTTTATTAAATGACTACTATTATTATTTTGGTAACTTTTTGTTTTTTTTTTTCATACTTTTATATAGTCTTTAAATAAAAAGAACTAAAATTAACACGTCTAAAGATTAACTCGTGTTTAATCGATTAACTAATAAATTCTTTACTAACACACCAGTATAAAAAAAAAAAGAAGAAAGAAAGAAAAGAAGAGAGTTTTTAGTTCATAAATTGTACATAGTATATGTTTAGTGGCATTAGAGTTTATCCTTTGTAACGTGACAAGTGATAAGTGGATGTCATCATTTAACAACTTTCTTTTGGAGAAGGCGAGCGTTTTGTGGCATAAGATTATATGTAATAACAAATTTTGATGATTAAAACAAAACTCTCCATATTTCAAATGAGCAAAGTAGAAAACAATTTTTATTAAAATAAATAAAAGAAAAGACAGATGGAAAAACTATAACATGTTAATAAGGATACGTCCAATATCATGTAAAATTCCTACTTTTTTTTCAACCATAATTTATAATCATACTAAAACAAATTGCATGTGAATTGCTTTGTTCAAATTAATTATAATGCCACGGAACATGATTTAATTATTTTTTGATTATTTATTATTAAAAAATGAGAAACAATATTATGATTATACCTGTTTCATGAGTCGGGTTATTTGTCCAGGTTTGAAGGCTGGTTCGAAATTTGACAAGATTTAGACAAAAATATTAGGCCCGAAAATAAACTTGGGTAAAAAATTAGGCCCGTTTAAAATATAAGTTGGGCTCAGGCTTGAATGTTTAAGGCTCTAGCCCGGCCCAACTCGACCCTTTTTTAAGTTTATAATACTTTGTATTATGTTATTTTTATACATTATGTAATTTATAACACATTAAAAAAAATAAAACCTATACTAAATATATAATACTACTCTAATATAAATATTAAAATAATGGTAAGATGACCTTATAAAGAATTTCAATAAATAGAAAATTATATAAAATTATTAAATATTAAATCAAAATAATATAAATATTTTTAAATAAAAAAATATTTGCGGGCCTAAAATGGGCTTAGATTAGTCTTTTACAAATATGATTGGGCTTAGACAAAATTTTAGACCCATATTTCGGGCCGAACCAGGTTTGGGCAAGCACAAAATATGCTAATATCATGCTTGGACCCAACCCATAAACACCTCTAATCATGATTGATTTAAAATGGATAATAATTCAAATACTAGCAGGTTTAATACATAATTTGATACTTGAATTTGTCAATTTTTTTTTCTAATATGGTATTTGTGTTAAATTTTTGTCCAATGTAGTATGCGTATTTGACAAAAGTATCGGTGTTAGTTTTTTAGTAATTAATTTGGGTTTTAGGGTTGATTTGATGAAAGTAAGTTTCATCAAATCAACCCTAAAACTCGAATTAAATCATATCCATCAATTTGTATTTAACAAATTAAACACAAAATTAACCAAATTCATAGTTAACACTAAATTTATCCTATCAACAACATCATGAAAAATTCAAACCTAATAATAGTAAATTTAATTAAATCAACGCTAAAACTCGAATTAAATAATAAAAAGTTAATATTGTAACTTCTGGGTACTAAAATATGTAACTTTTTTCAAATACAAATACTAAATTAAATAATAATAAAAACACAAATACCACAATTGAAAAAAATGTCAAACTCAAGAATCAAAGCTCCTTTAGTTTATGCCAAAGTAGAATCATGCATGTAAACAAATAATATATTTTATGAACACTCTTTCAAAATTTATGGTTTTACATATCTTTAATAAGTTACTTACATTTTAACAAGGTAGGTAGTATCGTGTCAATGAAATATTATCTTTTTATGTATCGATATAAGTGTGTTCTAATTAAGGATGGAAAATTCTAACCTCTCAATGGATTTCAAATTGATCCTTTTGGGATGGAGTATATTTTTTCTTTTGGAAAGTAAATGTGGGGTAAAGTAGGATAGGGTAGGTTTTTTGTTTTTTGTTTTGATAGTGAGTATAAAATTATTATGATAATTGTTTATCATGCCTGAAATTATTATTTTATCTTTGTAAATATAATTAAAGGGTAAAAATGTAATAACGTATTTTACAAAAACCTATATGTTTCATGTTTAATTTTTTTGAAATCATGTTTAAATATTTACTTGCCTTTAAAAAGATTAAAAATATTAAAGATAAGAAGCAAAAAATAAATTAAAGCGGAATGGGGTAGGGGTTGGGATAAGTGTATCCAACATCCATGAAAGTGGTAGTAGTTTTCAATATTATACATCCATAGTGGAGCAGAGTGGGCGATGGAGTAGATCATGCCAATTATAGAGTGGGAGTGGATCTAGTAACATTTGCCCTCACCCTGCTCCATAACCATCATTAATTTTGATACTGTATCATTTTAAATTTATTAATTTTTTAAAATATTTTTGATATCTTTATAGTATAAATTTTTTATTAATATAAACTTGAAACAGTACCCACTGATGGATATAAACCATACTAATATTTAATCAAACCCTAAACCTTAATAAGTTGATTTAGGTTGGTTCATATTGGAAATTAGTTGTGTTAAATCTTTAAAAGGCTATTAAATGTGGTATATTTGTTGTTGCAGATGGAAAATTAAGTGGGGGTGTAAACAATGAAGGAATCAACTATTATAGCAATCTCATAAATGAGCTCCTAGCTAATGGTTTGAATCGATCAATTTTGTATTTTAATTGTGATTTGTTGATATGAGGAATCAATGAGGGAGGAGCAAAGGAGGAGAAGGTTGTGGGGTTTAGAATGGTTTACCCTTATGAGACAGAGAATAGTCAACAAAGAAGATTAGGAGAAGAAAATATGGAGATAAGCTTTTGGTGGTTGTAAAGTAGAAAAGAAAAACAACGCTCAAAATGAGACCCCTCTTACTCTACGGGAAAGGATTGTATGAAACAGTGACGCTACGTCATTTGTATTCATTTCTAATAGGTTTATGCCATATCAGCATTTTCATCCTGAATTTCAGTATTTTTATCCTGAAAAAAATCAAATCTAAATAAAAATGTTGAAATTCAGGATGAAAATGCTGATATGGCATAAACCTATTGGAAAGAGATACAGATGATATGGCGTCACTGTTTCATACAATCCTTTCTCTTTACTCTAATCTCAATAAAAGTATATATAATGATCTTTGGTGGGACCTACATTGTGACCAATTATATATATCTTTCTTGGGATTAGAGGTTTCATTTTGAGGGTTCTTCCTCTCTTCTACTTTAGAACCATCAAAGGGTTTTTTTTTCTTTTTATATATTTTCTCCCCCTCATCTCTTCCATTAATGGCTTTTCGCCCTATAAAGATGAATCGTTCTAAATGCCCACTATTTTCTCTTTCTTCACTCTTCCTTTATTGGTCCTTTGTATCAACAAAATTGAAAAAAAAAAATTCCAGGTTATTATTAATTGGAATTACAAAATGATTTTTATTATGAAAGTATTCAGGTATACAACCATTTGTGACTCTCTTCCATTGGGATCTTCCTCAAGCCTTAGAAGATGAATATGGTGGTTTCTTAAGCCCTCGTATCGTGTAAGTAATTAGCACTTACAGTAGTATTCAATATTGCATTAAAAATCATTAATTATGTGGGTATAGTCGTTAATGTAACAATTTTTTTCAGTGTAACTAACAACCAGCTAATAATAAACTAGATTATAACACATTAATAATTTACGTAAAAAAATTATGCAATAAATATATTTATAAAAAATATACAATACAAATAGAATTTTGGTTGAAATGATAAAATTAAGATATTAAAAATTATGGTGTTTTAGATTCAAATATTTATTTTAAATATTATATAAAAAGAGAAAAATACATTAATATTTTATTTTTATTTTTTTTTGTTTTTTAGGAATATGTTTTTAGTAATTTATCATGAGTGACACCAAATACTAACTCAATCCGGAGCTATATGCACCTTTCTAGCCGTTCTAGTTGTGTGCTACTGTAACCTAGAACCCACAACATAAGCTTAAGTTACTTTTTTACAATTTAATATCATGGTACGTTGTGTGTTGGGTCCAATGGAGCTTCATTCCCTTGACAATACATTTGTCCTTACAGCAAATCTCTCTGCATAGCATCCTTATTAACCACACTTTTTACTCTCAACAAATCTCAGGATCTTAACTTGTGTTGCTACTGTTGACCTGCATATCTTTGTTTCTCCTAAGTCCAATAGGATTACCCATATTAGGGATAAATATATTGATAAGATATAGACGTAGTTAAAGAAATCAAAGTGAATGTATCCATTCATAAGCAAATCGACCTTCTTCTTTTATGTTAGGGATGACTTTCGAGATTATGCTGAGGTTTGCTTCAAGGAATTTGGCGATAGAGTAAAGCATTGGATCACATTGAATGAGCCATGGAGCTATACTTACGGTGGATACGTAGCTGGATTTCTAGCACCAGGTCGTTGTTCCGATTGGCAAAACCTAAACTGCACCGGTGGTGACTCCGCGGTTGAACCTTATTTGGTGGCTCACCATCTACTTCTTGCTCATGCAGTTTCTGTAAAACTCTATCGCCAAAAATATCAGGTCATGGAACTTACATTACCAATATATACTTCAACACATATCTAAAAGTGTTGATGAGTTAAAATCCGTTTTTAACCGGACCACTCAATCTCAACTATGAGTATTAAATTTTATTTAAATCTGCCCGTATTTAACCCAAATCCAATAATATTATTAAAAAATTATATTATTTTTATTTAATATTTAGAAATTATATATATTAAACATAACATATTTTTTAATATTTACACTCTAATATTAATAATATTAATATATAAAATAAAAGAAATTAATGTTTTAAAAAATTCAATCAAGTTTAAACCTCTTATTTATTGAGGTTAATATATTTGTGTGTTAATATTAACAATAATTGTAGATTAGTAAAAATGGAAATTTTAACAGGCAAGTCAGAAGGGTGTGATTGGAATGACATTAGTTTCATACTGGTTCGTTCCAGTTTCAAATGCAAAGCACCAGCAAAATGCTGCTTCAAGAGCCTTGGACTTTATGTTTGGATGGTCAGTTTTACTTGTTAATCATTGTAGAATTTCTTTTTCATTGATGTTGATGGAGAAATATGTTTTGCAGGTTTATGAAGCCAATAACCATTGGAAATTATCCACACACCATGCAATCTCTACTTGGAAATCGTTTGCCTAAATTCAACAAAATGCAATCTAAGATTCTTAAAGGCTCATTTGATTTCCTGGGATTAAACTACTATACTGCAATTTATGCAGCTTATGCTTCTAAGCCTAATGTTGGGAAGTCAAGCTACTTGACAGATGCTCGTACTAGTCTATCATGTCAGTCATCGCTTCAATATGCTAACTATATTTATGCCTAACTCATTTACTAATCAAACCATATTTTCTTTTCTTAATTTGGCAGCTTACCACAACGGTATTCCAATTGGTCCTATGGTGAGAACTTGTGCAACTTTCTTCTTTTTTACGGCACATATCCACCATGTGTTAAATCTATTTCAATTTCAAATGTTGCAGACAGGTACAAAATGGATCTATATGTACCCCAGAGGCATTCGTGATCTTCTACTTTACACAAAGGAAAAGTATGGCAATCCCTTAATTTATATCACTGAGAACGGTACCTACATCTCCTTCGTTCACTTTGTATCATACATAAAAGGTAAATGAAAAATAAAGATGAATGAAATGTAGGGGTTGGTGATACTGAGAATGCCTCATCTCCGTCAAAGGAAGCCCTTAATGACAAAGGAAGGATCGAGTACCACCGTCGACATCTTTCTTCTCTTCAAACTGCAATCAAGTATGTGTCTTCCTCTTTCTGGAATAATCTACCAATGCCTCTTATACTTTAGGTTCAGTTTTAACATCATCCTTCTACTTTCATCTTGGTATTTAACATCATTAATTTTTTTTGCTAAAATACAAAAACAGTCGCTAAACTATTAAATTTATTCGATTTAATCATTAAACTTTTGAAATTAAATATTTTAATCACTCTCCCGTACTTTCCATTAAATGGATGATTGAAAGATGACATGACCTTTTTTTTTATTGATCTAATAACAAATTTAACCTCCTAATATGTACACATTCTATCATTTTCATCTTAAATTTTAATCCTTCCACAACATCTAAATTAATTTATATTACCTTTTTTGTCTTATCATTTATACAAGACTTATATCTAATTTCATTTAAAAAATTTCAAAAACAATTATAAATCTCAACTTTCCTTTTTCGTATGTTTCATGTCAACAATGGCTGAGGATTAGAAATTCAAAAACTTTCAAAACTAAAAATAAAAAAAAATTCAAAACCTTCCCTAAAAAAAATCTTTTCAATTTCTCTTAATTTCAAAATTGAGCAAGTTAGTTCCTCTCAAAAAAATTAAAGCAATTTAGTCACTGTTAATTTTAAAAGTAAGCAATTAATTATAAGGTTAATGTATATAACTTTAATTGATATAATAATAAATTTAGTCCTCATAATTTAAATATTCTATCAATTTAATCATGATTAAACAAATCTAACCAGCAATATTTTTGTAAAATCATAACCAAATTGGTAAAATGTTTAAATTATAAAAGTTAAATTTATTATTATACCAATCAAATTTATGTAAAATTGATAAAAACATTAATATTTAATTAATTATTCTTAACTGTTAGACTTTTGAAATTAATAATAGTTGATCTGCTCATTCTTTTTTTGGAAGAACTGAAAGGTTTTTTTACCAAAACTTTCAAAGCCAACATGCAAAGCCTTTCCCAAGATTGAACAGTGAAAAAAAAAAGAGGTTCGCTTTTTACCTTGAAACCTGACAGATTTTGGAAGTTGCTGGCGACATTTTCTTTTGTTTTCGGGATTTCATCAGCTTTCTCAGCTTTTCAAATGAATAATTTATCCTCTAGTCTCTTTTCTTTTCTTTTTTTAATTTTCAAAAAAATCAGAATTGATTCATGCAAACGAAGATTAAGGAAAGAAGAATTTTAAACTACCTATTAAAAAGATTGCTTTCGATATTGGTTTTATGAGATTTGACAAATTTTTTAAAAAATAGATACTAAAATAGGTTTAATTATCAAATTTAAGGTAAAAAAAATTACATTAATCCAATATAAAATATAAATAAATTTGAAAATTTTTAGTTTTTTATTTTCTTTTATAAAAAGAAAATAATTGAAAGAAGAAACACAGTTTTGGTTTCCTATAAGTAATTTTTTAAAATTTATTTTGGTTAAAAATAAATAGTTTATCTGAAAAACATAAATGAGATTTTATTGAATGGTCAAAAGTAGACACGTAATAATATACTTTAGTTAATATGTCATATCATCAAAAAATCAATATGATTAGAGTCAAATATTAAATGAAATGAAATTTGAAATACTAAAGTAAGTATAAATATGGTATTAAAAGATTAAATATCCCATTTTCTCATTGTTAATAATAAAAATATTTTTATTTAAATTTAATTATAAAAATAAAAAACATCAATTTATATTTATTTTTTCTTAAAATAAAAGGAATTATTAGGGCTATATGAATTGTTTTTTTCTTCATAAAAGTCTATATCAGTTGAAGTAAGAGATTTGAATATATTTTTATATAGTAAAATATAATTAATTAATATGAAAATTTGTGTTGATGGTTAGGGATGGTGTGAATGTGAAAGGGTACTTTGCATGGTCACTATTGGATAACTTCGAATGGGCAAGTGGTTATACCGTAAGATTCGGCTTCAACTTTGTAGACTACAAAAATGGGTTGAAAAGATACCCAAAACTCTCGGCCCAATGGTTGAAAACTTTTCTCAAGAATCAAACATGATGGGATTTCCCTTACTCTTTCAATAAATTCAACACTATGTTTGATGTATACAATTATTGAAAAATATTGTAGTTTTAAATTCATCATAATTTTGAAATAACAAAATTTAATGTTGAAAAAGTATTTTGTTTGCCCGTTGTACCAATTTAATGTCCCAACACATGTTTGCCATTTCTTTGGCAAATTGCCATTTTTCAAATAATTCTTGCCATATATATATATATATATATATATATATATATCTTTCAATTAATTCCAAATATAAAAGATGAAGATGATGGAAATCCACTTTCTTACTCTCTCTTTTTTGGTGCTTTCTCTCACTAAAATTATAAGCCTTAAGTTTTAAAGGATGAGATGAAAGATGGAAATAAGCTTAGAAGTTGATTTTCTACTTGATTTTAGTGAGAAATCTAAGTTTGATCGTGAGATTTTAGAGGGAAACTTTTCTTCTCCAATTGAGGCAGTGAGCCATGTAGGGGGAGAAGATTACAAAATGTCGATCTTTTCTCTCTTTTATTCAAGTAAACAAGTCAAAACTTTTAAAAAAAATTCATATCATGTGTGGTCTAAAAGTGTTCATGAGCTAGGCGGGACTTAAATATAATGTTAACACACTTTATGCTGGCTCAAGTTTGACCTGATCCAAAATGCGAGCCTACAATTTTGCCCAAACTTGTCTATATCTGCAAATGGCTAACCTAAATCTAATTTAGACTCACTCATATTATTTTTTTAAAAAAGTTAAAATATATTTATATTATTTTAATTTAATATTTAATAATTTTATATATTTTTTATTTATTAAAATTTTATATATACTAATCTTAACATTTTTTTAATGTTTACATTATAATAGTATTATATATTACTATAGATTTAACTTTTATGTGTTGTAAATTACATAATATATAAAACTAACATAATATAAAATATTAAAAACGGGTCGGGCCGAGCTCGAGCTCGGGCCTTGAACATTCAAGCACCATCCTGACTCATATTTTAAACGGGCCTATTTTTTCCCAAGCCTAATATTTTTGCCTAAACCCTCCCTAATTTCGGGCGGGCCTTCGGGCCTAGACAGATAGCCCAACCCATGAACAGGTCTAATGTGGTCCACATTTCATCTAACCATTTTATTCAATCCAATGGCTCACAATTTATCCCATATATAAATATCTCATAGTATAATATTCTTAACATAGGTTCCATGTAAAATGACCAAAATGCCCCTTTGTATGGTAAAGTTCCCTTTAGCCTCCTTTTATCTCACCACTATTCTTTATTTCATGCAAGATACTTTATCCTTCAAAATTCCTTTAATTTATACTTTTAAACTATAATTATTAATTATCCATGCATGAATTTGCATTTAGGACCTTTTTCGATAAAATAGAAAATTTGCAATTTAGTCATTGAACTCTTATTTTCATCCAATTTAGTCTCAAAATCCTTTTATTGCATTCATATACTATTTTCATATAATAATTAATCAAATCTTTTTCAACTTATTCTTCATTATTGGGAAATTTGCACTATAGGTCCTTATACTTTTTATTTTTTTCCAATTTAGTCGTCGAAGTAACTTCCATCAAATTTATATTCAATCTATGTCATTCGTATGCTCCACAATCATTATTAACTTTTATTTTCCTTAATTTTATCAAATTACACTTTTGTCCATAACTTTTTTGATTTTTCAATTTAGTCCTTTTTATACTAGGATATCATATTTGCAATTATTCTATCAAATTTCCTCTTCTAAAAATTAAAATAATTCTTTAAGACTTAATCTATAATACTTATATTCAAATTCTCTTCCATATTACACTATACCGTGTCCCTGAATAATACCACTTATTATAACGAAAAATTTGAGATTCGAGGAAATTGGCTTCGAGCTGTGTCTTTTTCCCTAAGCTACAGGTCCATAGTGTGGAGAAGTGTCAAGCAGGGTTGTATTGTTGAGTCCAATATGGAGGCTGAATATGTGGCTATTTTTAAGGAAACAAAAGTAGTCTGACTTCAATTGTTCTTTACTGATCTCGAAGTCATTCTGAATATGGATAAAGTTATTACATTGTATTGCGATAACAGTGTGACACTAGCTAGTACTAAGGAAACATGAAATCATAAACGAAAAAAACACATTGATCGAAAATATCACATTATTTGAGAGGCGATGGCTGACGGAATAGTAGATGTAGTCAAAATCACATTTGAGCACAACCTTGCAAATCTATTTACTAAGACTTTTGTAGTTAGGAGTTTTGAGAAACATGTAGATGATATGAGAATGTGAAATATGACTCATGCACTCCACTAAGGAAAGTGAGAGATTATTAGGATCTAGTGCCCTAAGTGTAGTTTATTCATCATCTGTATATGTAATTTTTCGAACACATTGATTTAAATAAAATTTCATTATTCACATTAATATCATTTGTATTTGTCCTCAACGATTTTTGCATGCAAAAAAATATGTAAGCACGTATTAGCTTACTGATTACCTAATGTTTAACTAATGTTGAGTTGCATTACGTGGTTTGATTGTAATGCAAGAAGATAACCTGTATTAGTAGGTAATCTAAAAGGTCCATAGTCTGATGAATCGAAATTGAGCAAATTTGTTAAAGGATTATTATGTCATTTATCAAGTCCAAATGAGAAAATACCTTATCTTGAGTATTAGAGTGGTTTACCCCTAGAAGACAGTGTTGGGAAATGTGCCCTTATTGTAGTAAACATGTAACTGTTTTCTATTTATTTGAACGATGAATAAATAAATAAAAGTTAATTTCACATTTCACTATTATGTCTTTTATATTTTTCTTGCATTGAAAAATTGTGACAAGCAAATATTAGCTCATTGATTGCTTAAGTTCAAATTGAAGATAAGTGGCATTGTAAGAACGTTTACATTGCGAGAAAGATAACTTACTTCAGTAGATAATCTAAATGAGTCCGTAATCCCGCAAAAGAATCAAAGTGAGCATTTGATTCAAATACTGATAAGGATTATTATGTAATCTACAATTCTAATTGGGGAGATGGCTAGTCTTGGCTATCGAAGCAGTTGACTCCACGAGTAGAGACATAGATGTGTTTATTGGTAGAATGATACATTAGACTGGACCCAAGATGAATTAATTCTGAATCTGTTTGTGAATTAATTCACTTGTGACGTTAATGGTGTGATTTACCTAAATCTTGAGTTAGTCACTGACCATGCGTATGCAACTCATGTGCTTTGATATAAGTGGAGGCTTATGCTTTAAAGATGATCGAGCCAATAGCCGTTATGTTGGGTACATGAGTTGTGTATGACATGACTTTATTAGCAACAGTGAAATTCATAGCTCAATTAAAGAGTTAATGATATCCTCTCATTGACATTGTGTGGATTGATAAATATGGAACGTGACCACGAGTTGCTTATTCTCGAGCGAGCAATTTATCACAGTCATTTATTGATAGTGATCATATTAATCATTAAGGAGACACAATGGTGACAATGAGATAAAATAGTATTGTATTAAGTGAACGAATTTAACTCAAAGGAATCAAGGATATCATATGAGGGTAACACACACACGACGAGGTCATTGGACAAAGCAGTTGGATGAATTGCTTTCGTAAAGAGTATACAATAAGGAGTTTTCAATCATGATACTTCTTGTGGACTGACTCCATGATTAAGTAATTGTGAATTATCGGAACGATGCTTCTGGATATAATTGCAATCACTAGAGCCCAATTGTATATGTTTGATTGGTCCCTCCTCTAGCTCAACAAAAGCTCGATCAGACTGCATTTGAATCAGAAGAAAATTTTACAACTTTAGGAATAACTTAATTGAGTCGATTTATTCGATGTGGAATTAAATTAGGTGGTCGTAAGAATTGTTCAACTAGAGAATTCGATTAAAAAATTTTCTTGAAAATTAATTTGGAAAATTTAAGTGATTTTTGGAAAAATTAATTTTGATCAAGTAAAATTAAATTAATCAAATCAATTAAAATTAATATGATATTTTTGGAAGTTAATTTTCAAGTCAGACAATTGGCCCAATGGGTAATTGAACTTGAAAATTTGACCTGAGATCATAAATTAGGACCGGGAGCCCAAATCTGAGACCAAGACAAAAAAATTGGTTGAATCGAGCCCGGTATGTGAAACTGAGCCGATGGTCCAACCGGTGGCTAGACCGGACCGGCCGAGTCGTCATTGACCCGGACTGAACTGGCAGCAGCCGAACCGGCTCGGGGTGCCGTAAGGGTGTCGTACCTGTATCAGCGAACACAATGGTGCCGGTGGCTGCGATGGTAATATCCTAGTGGCCGACGACGGTTAGTCATCAGTGGTTGAGCAGTGAAAGAGTTACACTACTACTGGGACTCTACCAGAGAATTTGATTCTAGATTAATTATTCCAAAAATAATATTATTTTAATAGTTTAATACTAAACTTAATTTAATACTTATCTTAATAGTATTATATTAATTTAATATTAAAGTGATTATCTTAATATTAAATTTAATTTAATGTTTATCTTGTAGATAAACATTCTATTATTTTAATAAATTTTAATATTAAATTTAATCTAATATTTATCTTGACAAATATTAGATTAAATTTAATATTAAAGTGATTAAGTTTAGTCATAGTTGAACTCTCTAAACTCTCCCTATATAAAGAGAGCCTTAGGTCATTATTTACACACACTTGAATTCAAGAGAAAGTTGTAGAGAGAAAATTCTCTAAAGAGATTATTCCATAAAATTTCTAGAGATATTTTTCTGATTTACAACTTGACCCAAAAGTTTAGAGAAATTACAAAATTACCCTACTGGTAATTTTTGTGAATTTTTTTTTGATTCGAAACGAGCCCGCACTCGGCAGACGTGAGCTTGAGGATAGCAGAGAAGACTACTCGGTCGAAGCACTCAGACGAATCGAAAATGTACAATTTTGATTAAGTATTTATTACTTTAGATATCACAACCAAGATCCTATTTTGGAAAAAAAAAATTAAAACTCTGGTTTTTCCCTAAATTTATTTTCCGCTGTGTTTTCCAAACTTGTATTTCCAACAGACAGAGACATTGATGTTATTATCTGGATTAAAAATACATCAAAAACCCAAGTTGAATTAATCCTAAACTTGTTTATAGATTAATTCACTTATGATGTTCATAGTGTGACTTACCTTAATCTCGAGTAAGTGACTAACTATATATGCATAACTCGTATACTTTGATGTATTAAAAGCCTGAGTTCAAATAACTAAAGAGCAAAAAGCTAACACGTTGAGTATACAACTTCTACATGACTTAGTTTATTTTGCAATAGTGGAATTCATAGCCTAATAGAGGGTAAATGATATCCTTTCATTGGCATTACATGAAAGATGAAAAAGTAACATGGCCACTAGACAAATGATTTAATTACTATTTGTTAGTAATTGAATTTTCCATGGAGGAAGATCTAATGGTTATCGTGAGATAAAATAAGATTATATTGGTGAATTGATTTAACCCAAATAGATTAAGGATATTCTATGTGGGTAACACACATATGACAAAGTTATTGGGTAAGCACTTATTAAGTTGATCTGGTAAAGATATATAATAAGGGAGAGTTCAATCATGGTACTTTAGTGGAAAAATTCCATGATTAAGTAATGCTTTAATTAATAGGCAAAAAGCCAGAACTTAATTACAAATTATTTGAGCCTAATTATATAGGTTCAATCAGTCCCTCCGCTATCTCTAGATAACCCAACACGAATTGCATATAGAATTGATATTATGTAATGAATGAAAACAATGACGAAGAGAAATAGATCATGTAACAGTCTGTTTTTAGTCAAATCAGAACAGTAGTTTTAGGACCAAAAATACGAAGTTGAAATAATTATTAATTATTATTTTAATGTTTGCAGCATGATAGTATGATTGTGTGAAAATTTCGTTAAGAAATTTTATTGTTTGAATGCTTAATTTGATAAAAAGGACTAAATCGCGTAAAGTGTAAAACTTGTGTTCTATTATCTAAAGGTGTTAAATGGCTATGAAATTAAATAGTGGAGGTCCTTATGTGGTAATTAATCAATTGCTATTATGAGTGGGCAAGTATGGCCATTAATTAGGTGATTTAATGATTTATTATTAAGGTTAAATTTGTAATTTAGTTATTAAAGATTAATTAAATAAAAAAAACAAAATTTTAATGCTTTCATCTTCTTCATTGCCGAAATTGAAGAGAAGAAAAGCCATATTTTAGGGTTAAAGCTTCGGTCACTTGCTAGCTTAATTGTAAGTTCGTTTTTGTCCCGTTTTTAATGATTTCTATGTTTTTGAGATCGTTGCAGCTTAATCTAGCTAGTCGAAGGACTTTTTTCTTAAATGTTTAGGGTTTTGCCATTGATGAATGTTGGTGTATTTTGATGTTTGATGATAGAAAATGTATGCTTGTTGTGAGATAAACAACATTTATTAAGTGATTTTTGACAAATTTGTCATTTAGGGATTTAATTGAGAAATGTTGAAATTTTGTGGTTAAATTGTGAAATAAATAAAAAATATGGGCTGCTAGGGACTTAATTGAAATTCAGCTAGCATGGGTTTAAGTTGAATTGCATGAATTAAATTTGTATTTTTATGAGATAAGGACTAAATTGTAAAAATGTTGAAATATTAGGGGCAAAAATGTAAAGTTACCTTAATGTGTATTTTGGACTAAATTGAATTGATTGATAATTAAATAAGTTAATTTTGATTAATTTAGATCAACAAAAGTGAAATTCGGATTTAGATCGGGGAAAGAACAAGGTTTTGGACTAATCGACTCATTTCGTTGTTTTTTGCATTCGAGGTAAGTTCGTATGTAATAAGCATTATTATATTTATGTTTTAAATGCTTTGATATTGCATAAATTGTGAATACGACCTTGCGGACATATTCGACGACAACTCGGCAAACGAGAAATTCCGGTTGAACCTTAGGAATAGATTAGGATACAAATGATATGCCATTAGGGGTTATGTGATTTGGGTACTGGTCCGTACGTCCTACCGGTGGCTGAGTTATCTGGCATGTGTTGCGGATACTCGTCAACTTGTGTGAGCAGCACCGTGTAGCTTCGTCATGACCGTCAGCTTGTGTGAGCAGATCGGTTGATAGCTCGAGAGTGAGCATTATATGTGATACGAGACTGAGATAGCTTCAGCTATATATATATGTGGCACTTAGGGTGCGAGATTCCTGAGTATTCGATAGTATTCCGAATGGTTCAACGGGTATATCAGTGATGTGGTTGTGTAAATGTTGATACGAGGTGGTACAGGTATGTACATAAACCGTACAAGCATTGAATCGATGAAACTTGTGAAATTTATGTCTAACTTTGGGAATGGAAATTTTGGTAGGTTGATGGTTCAAAATGAGATATGTTATGATATGTTTTAATTGCTTAATTTGTGCATATTTGGTAAGTTAAGTTTATTTCTATACAAACTTACTAAGCTTTATAGCTTACTTTATTTATTTTCCGTGTTTTATAGTGAAATCAAAGCTAGCTTGGATTCGGGAATCGTCGGAGACTTCATCACACTATTCAACTATCACTTTGGTATTTTTGAATCTATGTTTTTGGGATATATGGCATGTATAGGAGTTTGGTCATTTTGGTACATATGTGATAGTAATGAATTTATCCATTTGAGTTGGCTTGTAAATGTTTAATGTTTGGTTTTGTATATAGTCATGAGAGTTGGCTTATTTTGGTTGATTTGGATGTGTATATATTTGTGCAAATAGCTCTTGTTATGTGCTTGATTATGGATATGTGATGCTAGTTGGTATTTGGTAGTTAAGGGTACTAAATGATTGAAATGTGAGATTGGTTTGTTTGTGATTTAGGTAAATGAGATACATAAATGAAATGTAACCATTTAGGCAATTTGAGAATATGGGATTGGCATGAGTTGAATGGTATATTGTGGTACATATGTGCCTTGTTGTTTTTGGTATTGAAATGGTATGAATCATGCTTGGTTGAGATTGATTGAATGCTTATTAATGCCATATTGTGTGCCATTTGATTTGGAGTAGGTATATGCAAATTTGGGTGGCAAGATGGCTTGGTAAATAGCCTATTTTTGTCCACACGGGTAGAGACACGGGCGTGTGTGATGGAGCTCGAAACTAGCTATTATTTCGACAAAGGAAAGCGCACCTATCAAACAGTAGTGTAGCTGTGGTGAGTCCGGAATATCGTATCCTCAAGGACCAAGAGTACTAGTATTAATTATCTTTTTATTATCTAGCCTAATAATAAAGGGGATTTATTTTTAATCTAAAAGTAACTAACTAATTTAATTAACTATGAAAGTGACAGAGAGTGAATTGGGGAAAATACTTTTGGACAACTTATATGAGATAGGCAATATCTAAGGAAGAATCCACCTAGACTTCACTTATTACTTTTGATTCATGCGATTTATTCACTCGACTTAATCCGTAGAAATCCCTAAATTATATTAATACCTCTTTCGAAGCTACTAACAACTGATTCTAGGTTGATTAATTGAAATCTCTTTCTAATTAAAACCCCTATTGTCGCATTAACTCTATCTATGGATTCCCTTATTAGGTTTGACCCTAATCCGACAGATTTTCGTCGCCCTATATCTAGGGTTGCAATCAACTCCACTTAATTGTGTTGATCTACTCTTAAATAGGGACTTTTGCTCCACTGAATAAGCACATTCGACTTGAATCAATAACCTGAATTATCAAAACAAGAATAAGAACTCACAATTAAGAATAAGCACAAGTATTTATCTCATAAATCAAATAATAACAAGATCTGTCTTAGGTTTCATCCCCTTAGATATTTAAGGGATTTAGTTCATACTAAAAGAGGGAAACATATTAGAATAAGGAAAACTACAAAACATAAGAAAACCCAAAAACTTTTAAAGAACTTGATGGGAGATCCTCAGTCTTGATGGAGATCCTTCTCCTAAGCTGTTTCCGACGGCTGTCTTGGAGTATTTCCTTATTCTACTCGGCGTCTATTCGACGTCCCTGTCGACCTCCTTTTAGGTTGCTCCTAGGGTGTTTATATAGGCTTTGGGATGCCTTACTTGGCCCACAAGTATCCTATTCCGAATAGAATTCATCCTGATTTCGGCAGGGACACGCCCGTGTGACACGCCCGTGGTGGACTCCTTCGGCCGTGGTCGATTTTGCTCGCCACACATGGCCGTGTGATCTGCCCGTGGTCGATAGTCTAGGCCGTGGTTGATCCTGCTCGTGACACAAGGCCGTGGCCAATGGTCCAGGCCGTGTTGATTTCCTAGGTAGGCCCATTTTGCCCATTTTGGCCCGTTTCTAGTCCTTTTCGACTTCCTAAGCTCTCCTGAGTATAAAACATGAAATTAAGAGATTAGGAGCATCAAATTCATCAAATTTAATCAAAATTCATCCAAAAGTAAGCTAAGCATGGGGTTAAAATATGTGTAAATTATGGTTTATCAAATACCCTCACACTTAAGCCTTTGCTTGTCCTCAAGCAAAATCCTCAACTCACAATTAAAACTAACTTCCTCGACTCATAATTCTCAACAATAATGTCTCATCATAATTCACAGATAATCCATACATTGATAATTTAACTCGAAGAGTCCTAGAGATTCAAACAATCTAAGTCATAAATTTTTATAGCATAAAAACATAGGTGTTTCCCCTTACCTAAATAATTACCCTTGATTTAAAACCGACAAGTATGACATCCTCACTAAAGATTCACTCAAATCACTCAAAGTGTTTAAGGTTCAAAAATTAAGCACTCAAAAGTCAAACATGAAAAGTTAATCCCATAGGCTTGCATGAAAATCAAATCTCCACCACTATAAAATGAGATGATACACAAATCAAAAGGTCTTTTAGAGGGTTGTAATGGGGCTTGGGTTAAAGGTGTGGATAAAGGCTGAATTAGAGGGTTAGTATCGAGATTGAATTTATAAATTACCTAACTAGAAAAGATGGACTAATGCTGATAATTACATCAATTAAAAACTTATCAATAATAACACGAGCTTCTTCTCAAAATGTACAATTAACTGCTTAAGCTCAAATAACAAAGAACTAATAATGAATAAATTGCCAATTTTTTTTTAAGAATAAGAACATACAATAATAAGATAGAATTTAACAACTGAAATAAAGAAAATAGGTAAGCAACTGATCAAATCAAATCTCGATATAAGGGTAGTCAAGAGAAATGGTGATAACAAATACAAAATGGGTTTTGGTTTAATATTAGTGGTAAGTCAAGAAACGGTTGATTAGGCTTCAAAGGGGTTCACTAGGGGTTAATTAAACGGGTAGGCTTTTTAGTGGAATAAGTGGGTTAAAACCTAGGTGCCTTTATCATCTCAGTATATCAAATCAAAGGTGCTGTCTCGACATGTATGATCGAAGCAAGTTCTAGAATAACAAATCATTTTTGACACACTCATAATTAAAAAAATGAGCAAGAACAGAATATGCTCTAAAAGGCTCAAAATCTCACAAAAATTATGGTTTTTGATGTCAACCTTGCAAATTTAAAACTTCAAAGTAATATTTAAATTTAGGGAAACAACCTAACAAATTTTAATTTTGAAAATAGACTTATCATGCTTGATTCTCTAATGTCTTAAAGTTTAAATCATCAATGCATAATTACCTATGACTTAATCCGAAACATATCAATGAAAATCATAAATCAATAGAAATTTTATTCTAATGGTAATATGAGAACATTACTTAAGCACAAGACATAATTCAGAGATTTTCTGATAATGAAATCAATAACCTCCCCACACTTAAGATGTACATTGTCCTCAATATACAAAAATGGATAATAACAATAAAGTTAGAAATCATAAGAGAGGGAGAGAAGTGAAACTTCCTGAATTGTAGATGAAATCATTAGAAAATAACCAATGATGAACATGATCACTAGGCAGAGGTGAAGGTGGGGGAGAATACTCCGGTGGTGTGTTCGTTCCTTTAGTGGCACCTTGAAACTTTGTAAACTTCGAAGTCATCAGTAAATTTTTAGGGAGTTCTATTAGTGGACGTTGTTATACTTACTCAAGAATTAGACAGCCGGAGATAAAAGAAATCAAACTATACTAATAAAAGTTTTAAACAAGAAAGGTAAAGATTTGAACAAACAAATAAAAATAAAAGTGAAAATAAAAATAAAAATAAAATAAAAAATAAAAAATAAAAAATAAAAATAAAAATAAAAATAAAAATAAAAATAAAAATAAAAATAAAGGGACTCAAAGGTCCTCATCATCGGCTAGATCGCGAGGTGGTGGAGGCGGCGATATGTGAAAGTGATGACAAATCTGCTGAAGAGTCGCCTCGATGCCGTCAAATCGTCGATTGGTGTCATTAAATTGTTGAGTACAGTAATGCTCGAACCGAGTGAGGCGTTCAGAGATGTCTAAAAGTGAAGCAGCCGCATGAACTGGTCGGCGAGGGGGGTGTGGTGCTGAAGGTGGCTCCTCGTGCTGTGGAAGGACATGATTAGTAATGTCCTCTGGGTCGTCGGTGGCTTGTGATAGCCTATACTAGGGAGGATCGAACCCATGGCGGCGCTCAATCATCCTCATGTGGAGCATCGTCTGGATGCCCTGTGGGGGCATCTATCCTATCAGTGTGAGTGAGGAGGACTGAGCGGCGGTGTTTAGGAGCCCAAAATACCGAGCCAGACGTGTGATGTAGGGACCCATGGAGATGACCCCTCTCCTATGCTGCTCTGTCTGATGTTGGATGGCGTGAGCTATGAAGTAGGCTAAGTCGAAGCCGTACCCGTTCGCCATGCACCATAGGAAGTAGGCGTCGTGAGTGTTGACGACGCCGGTGCTCTCTCGCCTACCTATCAATGTATGAGCTAAGATGGCGTGTAAGTACCTCAAGGATGGGGCGAGAGCTGTCGCCTTGGAGCGACTGGGGTCATAGGTGGCCGAGACAGGGGCTAAGGCTCTCCAACAGGCAGATGGGGAGTTATGGATGTGACGGTGGAGGTCCTCGAGATCATTATCTTCCATGAATTCGTCGGTGTAGAGTCCCAAAGCGGCCCCGAATTGTGGGACACTCAGCTCACGTACAATGCCTCCGAGACAGAATTGGACTGTGCTGGGGTCATCGAAGTTCGTCATCACCGTCTGAAGGTGGAAAGTGGAACAGAGCTCCAAAGTGAGCTCTAGGTATGTGGGTTCGATGATCTCGAAGAATTGCCCCCATGGGTCAGTAGTCAGGAGGGCCCAGACGTCGTCGGCTAATTGGACCTGCTCCAAAGTGGCCCAATCAATGCATCTCCCCACGCCGAGGGGTCGCGCGCGAAGTATCTGAAAAATGTCCTCCGGGATCCTGGAGGAAACCGTAGAAATGGATGGCGCACTTCGGCGGAGGTGCTCGAAGAGGTCGCACCGAGTCCCTTCCACTTTTTAGAGGTGGGGACAGCAGTCTTTTTCCCACGTGGGGGAGTCATTATGTACCTGAAAAGAAATAAAGAGTTTACATAAATCAAATAACAATGCCAGCCAAGCAATTGTTTTATCCTAGTATAATCCTATAATAGTTCATCACATAGTCTGACATGTAAATACTAGTATGGATTAAAAACAAGTTCAATATTGTTATTAGCAATAGAATTTGAAAATGAAAATGAAATCACTAAATTGACAAGATTCCTAAGAAAAATAAAGCTAATAAAATCCAACTAACTTAAACTATCAAAAGAACTATCGCATTTGAAATAAAAATTGAAAAACTGGAAATAACAGTAAGAACAAAGAATAGCATCATATAACTAAGAAAAAATGAATGAAATAAGCGACAGTGGTGAAGCATTGTGAATTGACGAGGGTGTTGGAGTGGTTGCGTGGTGGTGGCGCATGGTTGTGGCAGTGTGTACACGGGCGTGGACTACGTGCTAGTGTACGTGGAAGAGAAAGGGAAAAAGAGAGGAGGGAAAGGGAAATGAGGGAAAGGGCAGAAAGGAAAGTGAAGGGAGGAGAGGAGAAAAGGTCGATAGTGGCCGGAAAGGGGAGGAGGGGGGATGCGTGGGTGCAAACGGCTAGGGTTTTGGAGGGGAAGAAGATGAATAGTGGGGGGGGTTTAAATAGAAAGTGGGGCACACGACTAGTAGCCACGCCCGTGGGGCCTTTATTTAGCCCGTGTGATTCGTGAATTTAAATTTTTGGGCGCGTCTGAGCCTTGTCCCACGCCCGTGTCCCATGGGTGTGTTGTGTGACACGGCCGAATCGCACGGCCGTGTACTCTTTCGTTCGCTTCTCCCACGCCCGTGTAGATGTTAGCACGCCCGTGTTGATTTAGTCAGTGTCGACCATGGCCTATAGGCACGGGCGTGTCACATGCCCGTGTGACTTACTCAGTTTTACCCACGGCTTTTTGGCACGGGCGTGTTACTTGCCCGTGTCACTTACTCAGTGTCGACCACGGCCGTATCACACGGCCGTGGCCTTTATTCACAGCCCGTGTTTTTGAGTTAGTTTGACCACGGCTGTGTCGCACGGTCGTGGCATTTTATCATAGCCCATGTTTTGGGAAGAATTTCTGTCCTTGGCTCGCACGGTCTCCGCCACGCCGATGTGCCTACCCGTGGTGTCCACACGGCCACGCCCGTGCGTAAGGCCGTGTGGTATGGAAACCTGTGCTTATTAATCTGGTTAGTTTTTAGTTAGGTGCTAAAATAAAAAAATATAAATATTAATGGGGTTAGTGTTCGGGTTGCCTCCCGAGAAGCGCTTGTTTAGAGTCCTAAGCTAGACTTACCTTGTATCCGCTCTTTATGGAGGTTCACAGAGCTGAAGCTCCTCTCTAATATCTCTAAAATCCTCACCGTTATATAGTTTAAGGCGTTGACCATTTACCTTGAATGTGCCATGAGTTGGATGAGTTACCTCGATCGTGCCATAGGGAAAAATGGGTTTGATCACGAATGGACCTGACCATCTTGATTTTAGCTTTCCAGGGAACAACTTGAGCTTTGAATTGTATAGTAGAACAAGATCTCCAACTTCAAACTACTTAGGTTGCTTCAAACGAGCATCATGGCGTCGCTTTGTTGCTTCTTTGTATAAACGTGAGTTCTCGTAGGCATTTGCTCGCCACTCATCTAGCTCGTTCAACTGCATCAATCTTTTCTCACCTACAAGTTTAAGATCGTAATTTAAGAATTTTGTAGCCCAAAATGCTTTGTGCTCTAATTCAAATGGTAGATGACAACTCTTTCCGTAGACCAGTCTGTATGGGGATGTTCCTATGGGAGTTTTAAAAGCGGTTCTATAGGCCCATAAAGCATCGTCTACTTTTAATGCCCAATCTTTCCTGTTTGATTCTACTGTTTTCTCTAGAATACGCTTAAGCTCTCGATTTGCTACTTCCACTTGTCCACTTTGGTTTAAGGGTGATAAGGGGTAGCTGCTTACGTGGTGTACTCCATATTTCTTTAAGACTTTATCAAATTGAGTATTACAAAAATGAGTACCCCTATCACTAATAATTGCTCTAGGTGTTCCAAATCGGGAGAAGAGTTTCTTAAGAAATCTTACTACCACTCTAGCATCATTAGTAGGTAAAGCTTGAGCTTCCACCCATTTTGACATATAATCAACTGCTACTAAGATGTATTTATTCCCAAATGAGCTAGGGAATGGACCTATAAAATCAATACCCCATATATCAAAAATTTCACATGATAGCATATATGTTTGAGGCATTTCATCGCGTTCAGAGATATTACCTGTTCTCTGACATCTATCACACGAAGTAACATACCTGTTAGCGTCCTTGAACAGAGTGGGCCAATAAAAACCTGATTTGAGCATTTTATGTGCTATCCTAGTCCCACTGTAATGTCCTCCTGTTGGTCCTGAGTGGCAGTGTTCTAGGATTTTGCTTGCTTCTGCCTTTGTAACACATCTCCGAATTACTTGATCTGCACATAATCAAAAAAGAAAGGGGTCCTCCCAAAAATAATTTTTCACATCAGCAAAGAATCGCTTCTTTTGATGATGTGTTAACCCTTTTGGTAGGATGTTAGCAGCTAAATAATTCGCAATATCTGCAAACCAGGGTACCTCGGAATCGGGTATAGCAAATAGTTGTTCTTCTGGAAACGAGTCATTTATCTCACTCTCATCGAGTTCTTTGATATGTGGATTTTCAAGCCTAGAAAGATGATCTGCCGCAAGGTTCTCGGCTCCTTTCTTATCTTGAATTTCCAAATCAAATTCCTGTAAGAGTAAAATCCATCTTATGAGACGAGGTTTTGCATCAGATTTAGTTAAAAGATAACGAAGAGCTGAATGGTCAGTGTATACGACAACTTTAGATAATATCAAATACTGTCTAAATTTATCAAATGCAAAAACCACAGCTAGCAATTCTTTTTCTGTGGTGGTGTAATTTTCTTGTGCGGCTGTCAATGTTTTGCTAACGTAATAGATCGGCTGAAAATGCTTGTCTCTTCGCTGTCCCAAAACCGCACCTACTGCAAAATCACTCGCATCACACATTAGTTCAAAGGGTAAATTCCAATCAGGTGCAATTATAATTGGAGCATTTATTAATTTATTTTTGAGGGTATTAAATGCATCTAAACATTCCTGATCAAAATCGAAAGGCACATCTTTCTCTAGTAGTTTTGTTAAAGGCTTAGCTATTTTAGAAAAAATCCTTAATAAATCTTCTATAAAATCCAGCATGTCCTAAAAAGCTTCTAATAGCCTTAACTGAACTAGGAGGAGGTAATTTTTCTATGGTTTCAATTTTTGCTTTATCAACCTCAATCTGTAATAGCCCGAATTTGACCCTAATCGAAATAGTGGTTTCGGGACCAAAAATTCGAGTCCGAAAAATATTTTAAAATTATTTTCAGTTTTTATTATATGTGAATTTACTTGTGTTAAATTTTCGTGTTTTAATTTTGTTGTTTGAGTGTCCGATTAAATAAAAGGGCTTAATTGCGTAAAATGAAAATTTGATGGTTAATTGTGAAAGTGCCTAATTGTTGATTCTTTTTAATATGGGGGATTTATGTTGCAATTTTTCCATTAATAAAGATAGTGGACGGCATTTGCATTATGTTTATATTATATAGTTTTTTTTATATATATATTATATATAAAGGTTAAAATAATATATATTATAATATAAGTTAGTATAATAAAACAAAAACACAAAATCAAAGTCATATTCTCATCTTATGACCGAAACAAAGAAAAGAAAAGAAATAAGAAAACAAGCTAGGGTTCGGCCTTGTGTTTCTTCAATTAAGGTATGTTAATTGTTCGGTTTTTGATAATTTTTACGTTTTTGAGATCGTTGCTAAGTTATCTTCAAAGCCCATGTCTTAATTTTTGAATTTGATGATGATTTTGTGTTTTGCCATTGATGAGTTTATGAGTTTTGTGATGTTTGATGATGAATTATGAAATATATGTGTTAGATTAACATGTTTTGTCTTTGGATTTTTGGATAATTTTGAGTAATTTGGACTAAATTGTGAAAATAAATTTTTGAAGGACTAAAATGTGAAAAAAAATGAAATATATGGACTTGTATAATGCTTGTGAATATTCGGCCTAACTATAGTATGTGTAAATTTTGTGTAGTTTGTGTTTTATGCAATAAGGATTAAATTGTAAAAAGTGTGAAATGTCAGGGGCAAAACGGTAATTTCCCATTTATGTGGTTTTGGATTAAATTGAATGAATATGTGGTTAAATTAGTTAAATTTGAATTTATTTAGATCAAAAACAGAAGAAAACGAAATTAGATCGGGGAAAGTCAAAAGTAGTCGAGTAGTAGCTCACGTTAAATGGCGATATCCGAGGTAAGTTTATAAGCATATATATGTGTTGTTAATTATATATAAACATGAGATTTATATGCTGATTTGTAATATGTGAAATTAATGTACGGAAATGATAGTATGAAATATAGCACTAAGTGTGCGAGAAATTAAATGTGACGGCACTAAGTGTGCGATACGTTACAAGGATTTGGCACTAAGTGTGCGAGAAGTTAAATGTGATGGCACTAAGTGTGCGATATGTTACAAGGATTTGGCACTAAGTGTGCGAGAAGTTAAATGTGACGGCACTAAGTGTGCGATACGTTACAAGGTTTTGGCACTGTGTGTGCGATATCTATATATATAGCTTCGGTTATCCATTTGGCACTAAGTGTGTGAGTTCATTGAATATAAAATATTATCGTATGATATAACGTATCGATCAATAAGGTGACGTGGGAAATGTAATAGATAAGTATGATGAGGTAGTGCAGTGCATTTTAACCTATGTAGTTGTTGACTTTTGTGTATGAGTTTGAAAAGTGGTAAAAAAAATAGGTATTGATTCATGAGTAAGAATTGAATAGTAGATCTTATTGATATTGATTTGAAATAATGTGCTTTTGATGATGTTTAAGAGATTCAACGGGCAATGTGAAGTAAAGACCGAATGTGTAATTGAATCAAAGGTTCTGTATGTGTATCGATTATTTGTTTATATGAAAACAAGGTAAGTTGGTTATTTGAAATGATAAAATGTTAAGTGAATTATGTGATTGAATATGTGAGCATTATTTATTCGGCCTTGTGAAGTTAATTTGTGTATTCGACTATATAATATTTATGTGTGAAAGTAAAATGTGATCTTGGTACTAAATTATAATTGTGCTTAATATTTTGGGGTAATCGGCCTTGTTAACCTAATGTTATTATGCAAGTGTTTATATATTTATTTTTGCTTATAACTTACTAAGCTTAAATAGCTTACTGTGTGTGTGTTCTTGTTTATCTCTGTTTTATAGATTTTGGAGTCTCGTTACGAGTTCGGGGATAGTCAGCAAAGCTTATCACACTATCAACGGTTTCCTTCGGTATTTTACTAAGTTGAATTTGGGCTTATGGCATGTATAGCATAGATAGAATGTTTGATTTTGAAACATGTATATATATATATAGCCATGCGAAAATGGCTTGATCACTATGTTTAAGTTCAGTTTTATGTGTTCTTGGTTAAGTGCTTTATGTGTTTGGTTTTAGCAATTTGGCCTTGGCTTATTATATGTGAACATAGTTGCTATGTTTATGTTTGTGTGTATGATCTCGGTTAAGGTGAGTTTATATGTAACTTGGTTGATATGCTTTATTAATGAGTGCTTGAATTAAGCCATGGTTCATGATAGGTATAAGTCTTGAGGTGCGAATTTGAAAATATAAGTGAGATGCTAAGTATATTATTGATGGAATATTCATTGAATTAGGTTATATGATATGTAATAATTTATGCATGTTCGGCCTTATGGGTTGTTACAAAATTGGTTATAATGTGCTTGTATATTCGGATATGTGATGAATTTAAAATAGCTAAATATGTGGTTTGGTTGTGTTGTATGTTCCGTTATGCTGTTTAATTATTTAAGGTCGGTTTATAAAGGCATGAATGTATATGTTTTGATTGTTATAAAACGAAAATGAAATAAATAAGTTTGGTATGAGGTTCAAATTATATATGTGTAGTTAGTTTAGTAATTGGTTTATAATGGCATATCGATGAAATGAAGTTGATGTGGTTTATTAATGTTTGAGGTTTAGTTTCTTTGATAATGTAAATGTATTTGTATATATATGAATATGGCGTTGGAACTATAATGATGAGCATGATATTTGGTTTATAGTATATTTATCTAAATATATATTTTATGTATTGAATGTTTTATAGAATGATCGAATAAGAAACAATTCAGCTTGATTGTGTGAATGAAATTTTAGCACATATTAAATCATATAAATTGGCATGCGAACTATGTGTATTTGTAGTTGTTATTTGGGCTTAAAATGGCTTAAGATATCAAGGTCATATGCGCATGGTTTTGGTGATTAGGAAAGAAGTAAGTTTAGATTTAAAGTATGTTAGTTTAAATGAAATCAATGCCGCATAAATGAGTGATACCTAAATTGAGTTATGGTTCATTTTGTTTGGATGTGAATGCGTATTATGTTTGTTATTAACCATTAAAATATCCGGCCATAATGTATGATAACCAAAATTGCATTTTATGGTTGATAATTGATTTTAATATGTGAACATGCTTAGATTATAAAATGTGATGTTTGATAATTAGCTTTTGATAATTTTATTTATTTATTATATGTTTGGTATATGATGTGTAATGATATTTATATATATATTTATATCTGAATAATTTTTAAAATATGCTAATGAAAGTAATATAGTAGATTTAAGTTCAAAAGTGATTAAGATAAGTGTTCTGATGAGTTTTGAATTACGAAGCTGGATTTGTAATAAATGACTGTTCTGAACTGTGCTATGTTCGGTAATGCCTCGTAACCCTAATTCGGTGACGGATACGGGTTAGGGGTGTTACACAATCCCTTTACTAGAAATTTTGTGACCTAACACAATCCCTTCTCGAAGCATAAAGTGACACTTTTCCCAATTAAGTACAAGGTTCGTTTCCTCACATCTCATTAGAACTCGTTTTAAATTTTTAAGGCAAAGATGGAAAGAATTACCAAATACCGAAAAGTCATCCATAAATACCTCCATAATATCTTCCACGAGTTCATCAAAGATGGCTAGCATGCATCGCTGAAAAGTAGTAGGAGCATTACATAATCCAAAAGGCATTCTACGATAAGCAAACGTACCATATGGACATGTAAATGTTGTCTTTTCTTGATCCTCAGGAGCTATTGGAATTTGGAAGTAGCCAGAGAGTTCGTCTAAGAAGCAATAGTACATATGCCCAGATAATCTTTCTAACATCTGATCAATGAAGGGCAATGGGAAATGATCTTTTCTCGTGGCATTGTTTAACTTCCTATAGTCAATGCAAACTCTCCAACCTGTGACTGCCCTTGTTGGAATCAATTCATTCTTCTCGTTGGCTACAACAGTCATGCCTCCCTTCTTTGGAACAACATGCACAGGACTTACCCAAGTACTGTCAGAAATAGGATAAATAATTCCAGCATCTAGAAGTTTAATTACCTCAGCTTTAACAACTTCCTTCATGTTGGGATTTAATCGTCTTTGAGGTTGCACACATGGTTTATATTCATCTTCCATTAGAATTTTGTGGGTGCAAAACGATGGGCTTATCCCTTTAATGTCAGAAATCTTCCAAGATATGTCTCTTTTATGCTCCTTTAGTACCTGTATTAACTCGTCTTTCTCATTGGGTTCCAATTCTGAAGAAATAATTACCGGTAGTGTAGAATTATCTCCGAGGAATGCATACTCTAAGTGATTTGGTAACTGTTTCAATTCCAATTTGGGGGGCTCTTCAATAGAGGGTTTTTGTTTTAGTTCGTCGTTTATTTCCATGCCCTCATACTTCTTTTGTCTTGGGGAAGAAATTTTTACTTCCTCCATCTCATTGGTATCGTCATCGGCCTCCCCTCATTGGGCAAGACACAGTTCCAACGTGTCTTTATTGTGACAGTCCGATTTAGACCCTAATCAGAATGGTGGTTTTGGGACCACGAATCCGAGTCAGAAAAATATTTTAAAATTATTTTTGGTGTTTATAATGTGTGAATTTGTGTGTATTAAATTTTCGTTTTAAAATTTTATCGTTTGGATATCCGATTAAATAAAAAGGGCTTAATCGCGTAAAGTGAAAATTAGGTGGTTGTTTGGAAAAAGGCTAAATTGATGTTGTCTTTTACAAAGGAAGTACCAAAGTTGTAATAAGCCCATTTTGAAATGTAGTGGACGGCAATGGTCTTAAATGACCTTAGTTAGTAAAATTTTTATATTATTTAATAAAGGTTAATTTTGTAAATGTATAAAACATTATTATTTCATAAAACATAAAATAATGTCCACTTTGTTCATCTTTGTTCTTTTAACCGAAACTACACAAAAGAAAAGGAAGAAAAATTCTCCCTAAGGTTCGGCCATAATTAAGCTTGAATCAAGGTTAGTTTGTTTTCGGTTTTTGAAAATTTTTACGTTTTTGAGATCGTTGCTTCGAGTACTACAAAGTCCATGTCTTAATTTTAGAAATTTATGAATATTTTGTGATATGCCATTGATGAATATATGTGTTTTGTGATGTTTAATGATGAAATATTAAAGATATGTTTTAGATTAACATATTTTATATTGGAGTTTTTAATGATTTTGAGTAATTAGGACTAAATAGCAAAAATAATAAATTGAGGGACTAAAATGTGAAATAAATGAAATGTATGGACTTGTATGAGTGTAGGGAACATTCGGCCTAAGCATAGTGTAGTCAAATTTTGAATATTTTGTGTTTTGTGCAATAGGGATTAAATTGTGAAAATGTGAAATATTAGGGGTAAAAATGTAATTTGCCCATTTATGTGTTTTTGGACTAAATTGAATGAAAATATGTTTGAATGAGCTTAATTTGAATATGTTTAGATCAAGAACCAAGGAAATCAGATTTGGATCGGGGAAAAATAGAAATAGTTGAATAGCCGATTACATCGTTCGTCGATATTCGAGGTAAGTTTTTAAGCAATTAAACATTGTTAATTTTGAATCAAACTTAGTAATATGTTGAATTGAACTTATGGAATTATTATTAAGCTAGCCGAATGTAAATGAGCATAAAAAAAATGTGTTTGAGTTTATATTGATTGAGATATAACATTTGAAAGTTCGTATGAATTACATGGAATATTTGAAATATTCGATATATGAAATGTGTATGAGACAGCTTTATAGTATTGTTATTCGGGCTTTGGGCCTAGCAAGCCTGGTGCTGGTGAATTAAATCGGGCTTTATGCCTAGCAGGCTTATTGCCGGTGTATATAATCAGACTTTGGGTCTAGCAGGCTTTGTGCCGGTGAAAGATATTGGGCTTTACGCCTAGCAGGCTTTATGCCGGTGAATTATTATTATAAGTTTATGCCTAAAAGATTTATGCTGAGGTGGTAATTAAATACGTTAAATGAGCTCAATGATCAGGTATGTGTTAACTTATTGTTTACTTGAGATAAGGTAAATTAGTATCTTGATATTAGTTACTAATTATGTGTGATATAAATGAAGATTTCATGTGAATTTTAGTAAGTGTATTCGGCCTTGTAAATAAATAGTATGAATATTGTGGAATTTATTTTTGGATATGGGCATATATGTGTTCATGTATATTCGACCATTTAAGTGGTATATGTACATGATGTGGTATTATAGTTCTTGAGTTTATATAAATGCGTATGTGTATGTTTGATTATATAAAGACATTTTAGTTTTGAAAGTTGATTAATATTAGGTCATATTGATTAAATGAGCATTCGGCCAAGGTAAATTTTGTGAGTAAAAATGTGTTATTTATCTCATTTGTAGATTTGAGGTTAAGATTGATAATGATAATGAAATTTGGATTGGCTTAAAATGAGTTGATTATATCATTGGGATGTTTATTTGCTTATGACTTACTAAGCTATTATAGCTTACTCTGTGTTTCCATGTTCATTTTGTTTTATAGATTTTGGATTCAAGTTACAAGCTCAGGGATCGTCAGCAAAGTCTATCACACTATCAACCGTCTTCGGTATTTTATAAGTTACATTTTGGAACTATAGCATGTATAGGTTGAATTGAGTTTTAATGTGATGAATCTTGGTTTTGTATAAAAACCATGCGAAAATGGCTTATTTAAAAGTTCAAATTTGGTTTTGGTATGATCATAGCATAAGTCCACTTTAGTTATGGTGATATGTGACGTGAATGAATGATATTTGTGATGTTTATTTTGTATGTATAAGTTGGTTGGTGTTTTTGGTTTTATGTTAAAATGAGATAAAGAATATGGTTGTTCAATGGTTCGGCATTTAAACACATGTTCATGAGATTTATGGTTGTATATATATATATATGTGATTTTGGTTTGGGCATATGTCAAGAACGTATCTGAATATATGAAGTATGTATAGTTGCTATGTGTTTTAGCATTATGATATATGATATTTGTTAATTACACTTAAATAGATCATGTGTTAGTTAGGTAAGAATCAGAACATATGCATGATGAGTATTCAATGCTCATTTATGGACCAATTAATGATATGAATGACATTTGATTTGGCTATCATAGTAATTTAAGTAAGTTGGGTATTATATTTATATGGGAGAATTGAATTGATGAAAAAGAATATGTGTACTTAAAATTTGGTTTTAACATGTTAGTTGAATATTTATAAGTTGTTATATATATTGTATGATTTTTGAGATATGATTTGTATATGCATTAATTATTTATTATTATTAATAATGTATGTGTGAATTTGATCAGCCATTTACTCTGTCTTCATATATTTTAATATGACCTATGTGAATATGTGTATTATTTGGAAGCTGTAATGTGTTCAGTAATGCCTCGTAACCTTATTCCAGCGATGGATAAGGGTTAGGGGTGTTACATTTATGTATGATTTCCTGAAAAGAATCTTGAATAGAATGACCAATAGCATCGATAAAATAACAGGAATCATCTTGCTCTCTAGAGTATCGCATATCATCATAAATTTTAAAAATAATTTCCTCGTCACCTATCCTGAGCATAAGTGATCGTAATGTCAGAGTCTTAAAATTTATATAATGAATGATCTAGCCTAGAAACTAACTGTGACAACGATTGAGGCAAGCGCACCTATCGAACAGTAGTATAGTTTAGTGGCAAGACCGGAATATCGAACCCAAAGGAACCAAAAGTACTAATACTAACTTTCTTTCTATTATTTAGCCTAAGAATTGAAGTGAATTATTGTTTAATCTAAAATTAACTAACTACTAAGCTAAAGACGCTAAGACAAAGAGAACGAATTGGGGAAATACTTGAGGGAAAAACCAATTGATTAAGACGATACCCAAGGAAGAATCCACCTAGACTTCACTTGTTATCTAACTCTGAACCAGACGATTTATTCACTTGACTTGATCCGTAGGATTCCCTAATTTATATTAATACCTCTCTCGAGGCTACTAACGTCTAACCCTAGGTTGATTAATTGAAATCTCTTTCTAATTAAAACCCCTAGAATTGCATTAACTCGATCTATGGACTCCCATATTAGGTTTGACCCTAATCCGGCAGATTTTCGTCACCCTATCTCTAGGCGCGCGAGCAACTCTGCTTAATTATGCTAGATCTACTCTTAGGCAGGGTCTATTCCTTCTCTACCTAAGCACATCAATAGTTGAATCGATATCCTGAAATATCAAAGCAAGAATTAAGAACACTTAATTAAGAACAAATCAAGTATTTATCATATAGCTCAGAAAACAATAACAAGATCCGTCTTAGGTTTCATCCCCCTCAGGTATCTGAGGGTTTAGTTCATAATCATAAAAATATACATCTCAGAAGAAAAGATAAAACAAAACATAAGAAAAACCCTAAAACCCCCTGAAGGAATTGAAGAGAAGATCTTCCGTTTTGAGTATGACTCCGGCTTCTTGAGATGAATCAACTGGCTTTCTTCGAGTAAATCCCACGATTCTGACTTCTCCGGCTTGGCTCCTTGGCCTAGTTGGACGCCCCCTGAAGGTTGGCCTTTAGGGTGTTTATATAGGCTTTTGGAATGTGTTTCTTTGCCTCTAAGTACCCTAATCCGAATAAATTCTTCTTTTCCACGGCAGGGACACGCCCATGGCACACGCTCGTGTAAGTCGAGTTGTAGGCCGTGGTCGAGCCTGTTAAGGAGGCACGGCCGTGTGGTGAAACCCCAGGCCGTGTCGATTTCTCACTTTGGCCCATTTGGCCCGTTTAAGCCCGTTTCTCGTTCTTTTCATCCTCCTATGCTCTCCTGAGTATAAAACATGAAATTAAAGGATTAAGAGCACCAAATTCCATAATTCAAGGGATAAATCATCCAAAAGCATGCTAAATGTGGGATTAAAATATGTTACTATTACGGTTTATCAATAAGTTTACCATCACCTACACCAATAACAGCCCTAGCAGTGGCTAAAAATGGGAAAGGGCACCTCAACGTCCTTATCCATGTCAAGCACAACAAAATCAACAGGGAATATGAATTTATCAACCTTTTCCAAAACATCTTCAATAATATCCCTAGGATATTTAATAGATCTGTCAGCTAATTGAATACTCATCCTAGTGGTTTTTGGTTCCCCAAGACCAAGCTGCTTGAACATTTTATAAGGCATTAAATTAATACTGGCACCTAAATCAGCTAATGCTTTCTCAATATTTAAACTACCAATTAAACAGGGAATAGTGAAACTTCCTGGATCTTTCAATTTGGTTGGTAGCTTATTTTGGAGAATAGCTGAACATTCATCGTTAAGCTCCACGGTTGATAGCTCTTCAAACTTTCTTTTATTCGTTAAAAGCTCTTTTAGGAATTTTGCGTATGTTAGCATCTGCGAAATAGCTTCAACAAAAGGTAAGTTAATATGTAATTGTTTAAAAAGTTCAAGAAATTTACCGAATTATGTGTCCATGTGGTCTTTCTTCAACTTTGCTGGATATGGGATCGGTGGTTTATACTCTTTAAGTACCGGAGTTATATTCTCGGTTACTTCCTCACCCTTTGCCTTATCGGTTTCTTGTGGCATCTTCTTTTCGGCTTCAACCAACTCCTTTCCACTCCTTAGTGTAACTGCCTTCACATGCTCTTTTGGTTTAGGTTCGGTGTTACTAGGTAAACTACCTGGTTGCCTTTCGGAAACTAACTTAACTAGTTGTCCAATTTGATTCTTAAGCCCTTGAATTGATGCTTGCTAATTTTTCAACTCCGTTTCAGTATTCTTAAAATGAGTCCCTGACACCGAAATAAACTTTGCTAGCATATCTTCAAGGTTCGGCTTCTTCTCTTGTGGGTAGGGTTGCTGTTGGAAGCCTGGAGGGGGTTGCTGTCTCTGATTTTCTTGACCACCCCATGAAAAATTTGGGTTGTTCCTCCAACCTGGATTGTAAGTGTTACTATAAGGGTTATTTTGAGGTCTAGAATAGTTACCCATATAGTTCATCTGTTCGTTTTCTATGCCAGGGTTGTAGGGTGGGTATTCTGTATTATTCGATCCTCCTCCATTCGTATCGCAATGCATCACTGAATGTACCTGCAAAAAACCGCACGAACCATCAATTTTCTTACTAAGAAGTTCTACCTGATTTGATAGCATTGTTACTGCGTCGAGGTTGAAAACACTGGCGGCTTTTGTTGGCCTTGTCCTTGTAACTTGCCACTGATAGTTATTTAGTGACATCTCCTCTATAAATTCATAAGCAACCTCAGGTGTTTTATTGTTTAGTGAACCGCCGGCGGATGCATCAATCAACTGCCTAGTCGAGGGGTTCACACTGTTGTAAAAGGTTTGAACCTGTAGCCATAATGGTAACCCATGGTGAGGGAACCTTCTCAGTAGATCCTTGTATCTCTCCCATGCATCGTAAAGTGTTTCTAAATCCATCTGCACAAAAGAAGAGATATCATTCCTCAACTTGGCCGTTTTAGTAGGCGAAAAATATTTAAGTAAAAATTTTTCGGTCATTTGTTCCCATGTAGTGATTGATCCTCGTGGTAACGAGTTCAACCACTGTTTAGCTTTGTTCCTCAACGAAAAGGGAAAAAACCGAAGACGAATGGCATCATCAGAAATGCCATTTATTTTGAAAGTGTCGCAAAACTCTAGAAAATTTGCCAAGTGATTGTTTGGATCCTATCCTGCAAACCATCAAACTGAACAAATTGCTGAATCATCTGTATAGTGTTAGGTTTCAGTTCAAAATTATTTGCAGCAATAGCAGGTCTAACAATACTTGATTCAGTTCCTGTTAAATTAGGTTTAGCATAATCATACATAGTACGTGGAGCATGATTTTGATTCACCGGGTTTGCGGCAACCACAGGAGGTAGCGGATTATTATCAGCCATCTCTTCGGTAGTATTGGTTTCATCTTCTTGCTCTTCTTCTATGTATTGTAGGCTTCGCCTTATTTCTCTTCGGTTTCTGCGAACGGTACCTTCTATATCACTGTCAAAAAGTAATGGTCCTGACGGGTTCCTTCTAGTCATAAACTAAAAGTTCCTGCCAGAAGCAAAGAAAGAAAAATTAGAAAAGTATAAAAATAAAAATAAAAATAAATTGCAAAGAAATAAAATGGCTAAAGTAATAAAAATTTAGTGTTCCTAATATCTTAGTCCCCGGCAACGGCGCCAAAAACTTGATGGAGCTCGAAACTAACTATTATTTCGACAAGGCAAGCGCACCTATCGAACAGTAGTGTAGCTGTGGTGAGTCTGGAATATCGTATCCTCAAGGACCAAGAGTACTAGTATTAACTATCTTTTTATTATCTAGCCTAATAATAAAGGGGATTTATTTTTAATCTAAAAGTAACTAACTAATTTAATTAACTATGAAAGTGACAAAGAGTGAATTGGGGAAAATACTTTTGGACAACTTATATGAGATAGGTAATATCTAAGGAAGAATCCACCTAGACTTCACTTATTACTTTTGATTCATGCGATTTATTCACTTGACTTAATCCGTAGAAATCCTTAAATTATATTAATACCTCTTTCGAGGCTACTAACAACTGACTCTAGGTTGATTAATTGAAATCTCTTTCTAATTAAAACCCCTATTGTCGCACTAACTCGATCTATGGATTCCCTTATTAGATTTGACCCTAATCCGGCAGATTTTCGTCGCCTTATATCTAGGGTTGCAATCAACTCCGCTTAATTGTGTTGATCTACTCTTAAACAGAGACTTTTTCTCCACTGAATAAGCACATTCGACTTGAATCAATAACCTGAATTATCAAAACGAGAATAAGAACTCACAATTAACAATAAGCACAAGAATTTATCTCATAAATCAAATAATAGCAAGATCTGTCTTAGGTTTCATCCCCTTAGATATTTAAGGGATTTAGTTCATACTAAAAGAGGGAAACATATTAGAATAAGAAAAACTACAAAACATAAGAAAACCCAAAATTTTCTAAAGAACTTGATGGGAGATCCTCAGTCTTGATGGAGATCCTTCTCCCAAGCTGTTTTCGACGGCTGTCTTGGAGTATTTCCTCCTTCTACTTGGTGTCTATTTGACGTCCCTGTCGACCTCCTTTTAGGTTGCCCCCTAGGGTTTTTATATAGGCTTTGAGATGCCTTACTTGGCCCACAAGTATCCTCTTCTGAACAGAATTCATCCTGATTTCGACAGGGACACGCCCGTGTGACACGCCCGTGGTGGACTCCTTCGGCCGTGGTCGATTCCGCTCGCCACACACGGCCGTGTGATCTACCCGTGGTCAATAGTCCAGGCCGTGGTTGATCCTGCTCGTGACACACGACCGTGGCCAATGGTCCAGGCCGTGTTGATTTCCTAGGTAGGCCCATTTTGCCCCTTTTTGGCTTGTTTCTCGTCCTTTTCGACTTCTTAAGCTCTCCTGAGTATAAAACATGAAATTAAGAGATTAGGAGCATCGAATTCATCAAATTCAATCAAAATTCATTCAAAAGTAAGCTAAGAATGGGGTTAAAATATGTGTAAATTATGGTTTATCAGTGTGTCTCAGCCGTGTGTGACACACGGTCAGGTTACACGGCCGTGTGTCCCCTGGTGTTTATTTTGAAATCAAGTTAGTATGCTCCACATGACCCAGTACACGGGCGTGTGACTTGGCCGTGTGGCATAAGTCAGTATACCCTACAGGTTTGGCACGGCCTAGCACACGGCCTGGCACACAGACGTGTAAGGCCATTTCGAAGGGCACACGGGCTAGTCACACGAGCGTGTGGTTGGCCGTGTGACCCAAGTCAGTGAGTTACACGGGGTTAGACACGGGTTGGGACATGGCATTGTGATCCCATTTCGAATGTCCACAAGGCCTGTGACACGGGCATGTCTCACACGGCCAGGCCTCACGGGCGTGTGTCCCCTGTAATTTGCAAATTTTTTTTAATGTTCCAAAAGTTTCCTAAGTTATCAGTTTAGTCCCGAACCACCCCGAATGCATGTTTTGGGCCTCATAGGCTTGTATTAGGGACTTGATGAATGATTATGAATGACTTGAATTTAAATTTGATAATTGTATGGGAAATGTATACTCGATTGTGTAATAGGACTTAATGCTTCGTAACCCTATTCTGGCGACGAATACGGGTGTGGGGTGTTACATTTATTGGTATCAGAGCTACGGTTTAGTCGATTCTCAGGCTAACGTAGCGTATGTGAGAGTCTAGCTATACATGCCATATATAACATGTGATAGTGTGATATCTCCTGATTGTTTAAAATGTGTTTTATATAGTAAATGGATCCCAATCGAGCTGTAGCTGATGATGTTGAAAGTAATGCGCCAGCCTCTGTTCACGAGGTAGCACAATTAGAGTCGAGACCCATATCGGGTAGTCATGGAGGAGAGGCCAAAGAAGCCTTCTTCCAGATGATGAATAAGTGGTTTACAGAGTTTGTTCAAACAAATCCGGCTGCTCAAAAACCTCCGCCCCCACCTAATCCCGAACCGGTCCCCGTAGTTCCTCAAGGTTTGGAACCTCTACGATTGAATAAGCCGCTTGTTCATAAAATTCAAAAATACGGGGCTGAAGAATTTAGAGATACTGTTGATGACGATCCTGAGAGAGCTGAATTTTGGCTTGAAAATACAATCAGAGTATTTGATGAACTATCGTGCACACCTGCTGAATGTGTTAGATGTGTTGTTTCACTTCTGAGAGACACTGCGTATCAGTGGTGGAATACTTTGATATCTGTGGTACTGAGAGAAAGAGTTACCTGGGAATTCTTTCAAACCAAATTTAGAAAGAAATACATCAGTCAACGGTTTATTGATCAGAAGCACAAAGAGTTTTTGGAGCTGAAACAGGGCTGTATGTCTGTAGCCGGGTACGAGAGAGAATTCGTAAGACTTAGTAAGTATGCTCGGGAATGTGTTTCAACTGAAACCATTATGTGTAAAAGATTCGAAGACGGGTTGAACGAAGATATTAAACTGTTGGTCGGGATTTTAGAATTGAAAGAATTCGCGGTGTTAGTTAACATAGCTTGTAAAGCCGAAGAACTTGGTAAAGAAAAGAGAAAAGCTGACTTCGAGGCTAGAGATTCGAGAAAGAGATCGATGAGTAAACCATATCAATCTTTGTCAAAGAAATCACGAGATTCGTATAACAAATCGACCGCTTCAATGGGCTATTCAAATAGAGATTGTGGAAAGCAATATACTAGTCCTAAAGCTCAAACCACTTCAGTATCGAGTGTGGGTAGTGTGAGAAACAATAAACCCGAGTGTCAACAATGTGGAAGGCGACATTTTGGAGACTGTTGGATGAATAATAAATGTTGTTTTAAATGTGGCTCGCAAGATCATTTCATTCGAGATTGTCCTGAGTTACCCAAGAAAGATAGATATCAGAATGCAAGATCGAGTAATACAGCTGCTAGAAGAAGACCACCTAGAAATGTGGGAAATGTGTCCAGTAGCAAAGGAACAACAAAGGACTCTACTGTGAGATCCGAAGCTAGAGCACCAGCTAGAGCTTACGCTATTCACGCTCGTGAAGATGTGTCGTCACCAGATGTTATCACCGGTACATTCTCTCTCTATGACACTAATGTAATTGCATTGATTGATTCTGGATCGACTCATTCATATGTTTGTGAGAATTTAGTGTCTAGTAAGAGTTTGCCTGTTGAGTCTACTGAGTTTGTGATTAAAGTGTTGAACCCCTTAGGCAAGTATGTTCTAGTTGATAAAGTTTGCAAGAATTGTCCTTTGATGACTCGGGGTTACTGTTTTCCAGAAAATTTGATGTTATTACCGTTTGATATTTCGATGTAATTCTGGGTATGAATTGGTTGACGCTACATGATGCTGTTGTGAATTGTAGTCGAAATACTATTGACTTAAAATGTCAGAATAGTGAAATCCTTCGAATTGAATCAGATGAGTCAAGTGGATTGCCTGTTGTGATTTCGTCGATGTCAGCTTAGAGATATGTGAGAAAAGGTTGTGATGCTTATCTGGCATATGTATTGGATACAAAAGTATCTGAATCAAAGATTGAATCAGTACCAGTGGTATGTGAATATCCGGATGTGTTTCCAGAAGAGTTGCCTGGGTTACCATCGATCAGAGAGGTCGAGTTTGCTATTGAATTAGTACCGGGAACATCATCGATATCGATAGCTCCGTACAGAATGGCTCCAACAGAATTGAAAGAATTGAAAGCTCAGTTGCAAGAGTTAACAGATGGAGGTTTTGCACGACCTAGTTTTTTGCCCTAGGGTGCACCAGTTCTGTTCGTAAAGAAGAAAGATGGATCGATGAAAATATGTATTGATTATCGTCAGCTCAACAAGGTTATGATTAAGAATAAGTATCCTTTTCCGAGAATTGATGATTTGTTTGATCATTTGAAAGGGGCAATAGTGTTCTCAAAGATTGATTTGATATCTGGTTATTATCAATTGAGAGTAAAAGATTCAGATGTGCCAGAAACTGCGTTCAGAACAAGGTACGGGCATTATGAATTTCTTGTTATGCCTTTCGGATTAACCAATGCTCCTACAGTTTTTATGGATTTGATGAATCGAATATTTAGACCGTATTTAGACAGATTTGTTGTTGTATTTATTGATGACATTCTGATCTATTCCTGGGATGAGTCTGAACATGCTGAACATTTGAGAATTGTGCTACAAACCTTGAGAGATAAGCAACTGTTCGCTAAATTCAGTAAATGTGAGTTTTGGCTTCGAGAGGTTGGATTTCTGGGACATATTGTTTCAGCGGAAGGCATCAGAGTTGATCCGAGTAAGATTTCAGTAGTTGTTAATTGGAAACCACCAAGAAACGTATTCGAAGTTAGAAGCTTTCTGGGATTAGCTGGCTATTATAGGCGTTTTGTAAAAGGATTCTCGATGATTGCTACACCGATGACTAGATTGCTATAGAAAGATGTGAAATTCGAGTGGTCCGAGAAATGTCAACAGAGTTTTGAACAGTTGAAAGCATTGTTAACTGAGGCACCAATTTTGGTTCACCCCGAGTCGGGTAAAGAGTTTGTAATTTTCAGCGATGCGTCATTGAACGGTTAGGGTTGTGTTTTGATGCAAGAAGGCAAAGTGACAGCCTATGCCTCTCGACAGTTGAAACCACATGAAAAGAATTATCCGACGCACGGTTTAGAGTTGGCCGCTATTGTATTTGCATTGAAAATTTGGCGACATCATTTATACGGTGAAAAGTGCCACATCTTTATGGATCACAAAAGTTTGAAGTACATAATGACTCAGAAAGATTTGAATTTGCAGCAATGAAGATGGATAGAGTTGCTGAAAGACTATGAGTTAGTAATTGATTATCATCCAGGAAAAGCGAATGTAGTCGTGGATGCTCTGAGTGGAAAATATTTATTTGCTTTGAGATCTATGAATACTCAGTTAACTTTGTCCAATGATGGTTCGATTCAAGCAGATTTAAAAGCTAAACCGGTATTTCTTCAGCAAATTTGTGAGCTCAGAAGTGTGATAATGAATTGCAAGCTAAAAGAGTACAGTGTGAGTCGACTAGTGATTCAGACTATCAGATCGGATTAGATGATTGTTTAATGTTTCGAGATAGAATTTGTGTACCAAAGAATTTCGAGCTTATTCAAAAAAGTATACACGAAGCACACAGTGGTTGTTTATCTGTTCACCTGGGGAGTACTAAAATGTACAATGATTTAAAACAGTTGTATTGGTGGTCGGGCATGAAACGAGACATTTCAGAGTTTGTGTCGAGATGCTTGATTTGTCAACAAGTTAAAGCCGAACATCAAGTGCCTTCGGGATTACTACAACCTGTGATGATACCAGAATGGAAATGGGATAGAGTTACGATGGATTTCGTATTGGGATTGCCCCTGTCTCCGAAAAAGAAAGATGATATTTGGGTTGTTGTTGATCGACTGACAAAATCGGCACATTTCATCCCGGTACGTACAGACTATTCACTTGATAAATTAGCTGAGTTGTACATTTCTGAGATCGTTAGATTACACAGGGTGCCAGTTTCTATTATTTCGGATAGAGATTCGAGGTTCACATCACAATTTTGGAAGAAATTACAAGAAGCTTTGGGTACACGGTTGCACTTTAGTACCGCATTTCATCCCCAAACTGACGGTCAGTCTGAGAGAGTAATTCGGATTCTTGAAGATATGCTTTGTTGTTGTGTTTTAGAATTTGAAGGCAACTGGGAGAAATATTTACCATTGGTTGAATTCGCGTATAACAACAGTTTTCAATTGAGCATAAATATGGCACCGTATGAAGCATTATATGGTCGCAAATGCCGAACTCCATTGTATTGGATCGAGCTTAGTGAGAAAAATATTCACGGGGTTGATTTGATTAGAGAGACTGAAGATAAAGTGAAAGTAATTCGCGACAGTTTGAATGAAGCTTCAGATCGACAGAAATCGTATTCAGATTTGAAACGTAAAGACATTGAATTTCAGATCGACGACAGAGTATCTTTGAAAGTGTCTCCGTGGAATAAAATTATTTGATTTGGTCGCAAAGGTAAACTAAGTCCGTGATTCATCGGGCCGTATAAGATTATTGAAAGAATAGGGCCAGTGGCATATCGGCTAGCGTTACCGTCAGAATTAGAAAAGATCCATAATGTATTTCATGTATCGATGTTATGACGGCATCGATCAGATCCATCGCATGTAATTTCTCCGGCAGAGATTAAAATTCAACCTGATATGACATATAATGAAGAACCGATTAGAATTTTAGCTCGAGAGGTTAAAGAATTGAGAAATAAACGCATAGCTCTAGTGAAGGTTTTGTGGAAACGTCACGGGATTGAAGAAGCTACGTGGGAGCCTGAGGAAGCTATGATAAAACAGTACCTTAACCTCTTTTCTGGTAAGATTTTCAGGGACGAAAATCCCTAAGGGGGGAGAGTTGTAACAACCCATTTTTAGTCAAATCAGAACAGTGGTTTCGAGACCACAAATCCAAAGTCGAAATAATTATTTTATTATTATTTTAATGTTTACGGCATGATAGTATGATTGTGTGAAAATTTCGTTAAGAAATTTTATTGTTTGAATGCTTAATTTGATAAAAAGGACTAAGTCGCGTAAAGTGTAAAACTTGTGTTCTATTATCTAAAGGTGTTAAATGGCTATGAAATTAAATAGTAGGGGTCCTTATGTGGTAATTAATCCATTGTTATTATGAGTGGACAAGTATGGCCATTAATTAGGTGATTTAATGATTTATTATTAAGGTTAAATTTGTAATTTAGTTATTAAAGATTAATTAAATAAAACAAACAAAATTTTGATGCTTTCATCTTCTTCATTGTCGAAATTGAAGAAAACAAAAGCCATATGTTAGGGTTAAAGCTTCGGTTACTTGCTAGCTTAATTGTAAGTTCATTTTTTTTCCCGTTTTTAATGATTTTTATGTTTTTGAGATCGTTGCAGCTTAATCTAGCTAGCCTAGAGACTATTTTGCAAAACTGTTAAAGGTTTAGGGTTTTGCCATTGATGAATGTTGGTGTATTTTGATGTTTGTTGATAGAAAATGTATGCTTGTTGTGAGATAAACAACATTTGTTAAGTGATTTTTGACAAATTTGTCATTTAGGGATTTAATTGAGAAATGTTGAAATTTTGTGGTTAAATTGTGAAAGAAATGAAAAATATGGGCTGCTAGGGACTTAATTGAAATTCGGCTAGCATGAGTATAAGTTGAATTGCATGAATTTGTATTTTTATGAGATAATGACTAAATTTTAAAAATGTTGAAATATTAGGGGCAAAAATGTAAAGTTGCCTTAATGTGTATTTTGGACTAAATTGAATTGATTGATAATTAAATAAGTTAATTTTGATTACATTTAGATCAAGAAAAGCGAAATTCGAATTTAGATCGGGGAAAGAACAAGGTTTTGGACTAATAAACTCATTTCATCGTTTTTGCATTCGAGGTAAGTTCGTATGTAATAAGAATTATTATATTTATGTTTTAAATGCTTTGATATTGCATAAATTGTGAATACGACCTTGCAGACATATTCGACGATGATTCGGAAAACGAAAAATCCTGATTGAACCTTAGGAATAGATTAGGATACAAATGACATGCCATTAGGGGTTATGTGATTTGGGTGCTGGTTCGTACGTCCTACCGGTGGCTGAGTTATCCGTCATGTGTTACGGATACTCGTTAGCTTGTGTGAGCAGCACCGTGTAGCTTCGTCATGACCGTCAGCTTGTGTGAGCCGACCGGTTGATAGCTCGAGAGTGAGCATTATATGTGATGCGAGACTGAGATAGCTTCGGCTATATATATATGTGGCACTTAGTGTGCGAGATTCCTGGGTATCCGATAGTATTCTGAATGGTTCAACGGGTATATCAAAGATGTGGTTGTGTAAATGTTGATACGAGGTGTTATAGGTATGTACATAAACTGTACAAGCATTGAATCAAAGAAACTTGTGAAATTTATGTCTAACTTTGGGAATGGAAATTTTGGTAGGTTGATGGTTCAAAATGAGATATGTTGTGATATGTTTTAATTGCTTAATTTGTGCATATTTGGTAAGTGAAGTTTATTGCTATACGAACTTACTAAGCTTTATAGCTTACTTTGTTTACAGGCTTGGCACGGCCTAGCACACGGCCTGGCACACGGGTGTGTAAGGCCATTTCGAAGGGCACACGGGCTGGTCACATGGGCGTGTGGTTGACCGTGTGACCCAAGTCAGTGAGTTACACGGGGTCGGACACGGGCTGGGACACAGCCATGTGATCCCATTTCGAATGTCCACAAGGCCTGTGACACGGGCGTGTCTTTGGCCGTGTGAGACACACGGCCGGGCCACACGGGCGTGTGTCCCCTGTATTTTGCAAATTTTTTTTTAGTGTTCTAAAAGTTTCTTAAGTTATCGGTTTAGTCCCGAACCACCCCGAATGCATGTTTTGGGCCTCATAGGCTCGTATTAGGGACTCGATGAATGATTACGAATGACTTGAATTTGAATTTGATAATTGTATGGGAAATGTATACTCGATTGTGTAATAAGTCTGATAATGCTCCGTAACCCTATTTCGGTGACGGATATGGGTGTGGGGTGTTACAGATCATTTGTATCAATATCTACAGTGAACACATGTTCTTGTTGTTGGATTTAGTGCCCTAAGTGTAGTATTTTCGTCTATGTACACTTGTAATTTTTTTCAAACAAATTGGTTAATAAAATTATTCATGAATTACATTAATATATTTTGTATATTATCTTCAATGGTTTTTGCATGCAAAGCAAATATTAGCTTACTGGTTGTCTAATCTTTAACTAATACTAAGCAATTTTATGTGTTCGGATCATAATATGAAAAGACAACTTATATTAGTAGATGAACCTAAACATGTCCTTAGTTTAATAAAAAATGAGCAAACCGATTGTGTAACGACTCGAAAGTCAGTGGTGTTAGAATGTGTGATTTTGAAACCCTATTTTCGTAATCTGGAATGGAAAATATTTTTATTAAATATTTACGGAGTCATATTAGACGTGAATTGAATTTTAGTTAGGAAATTGTGTTGAATTAGCTCTTAATTTAAGTACAGGGACTGAATCGCATAAGTGGTAACAGTGTAATTCATTAAGGAATTATAATTAGAACTTAAATAAAGGGTTTAAAATAGCAATTAATACACTAAGTTATATAGTGGATGATTAATGATAGTATATATGTATGTGTATGTCAAAAAAATAGATAAAATTATAATGAGTTAATAATTAAAATTAAACCATTAGAATAAAATATAGTTAGTGAAAAAAAAAACATTTTCATCCATATTACATACAAAAACCGAACATAAAAGAGGAGAAGAGCTCAACGCAGGGCTAGGGTTCTTAACTTTCAAGCTTCAATTTGGTTAGTTCAATTTGGTCATTTTCTTGTAATTTTTATGGTTTTAGAATCTCAATACTCCGGACTAGCTGACCCATGTCATAATTTTTGGAATTGTTAAAGATGTAGGATGTTACCATTGTTTTATAGTTGGAGTTTGAGGTGTTATTTTGATATGTTTTAAGTTTAGAATTGAAAAATGACTAAATTGTAAAGTCAATTGATGATTTTGTGCAATAGGGACGAAAATGCACAAATTTCAAATTTAGTGTTAGAAATGTGAAATAAGAAGTTAAATTAGGCCTAGAGTGAAAATGATATAAAAATTGGAGGTTAAAAGTGAAAGTTATGTTAGTCCCGGTTTTAGTTTTAGGGACTAAATTGAATAATATGCAAAAGTTGCATAATTTAGAAATTAAATGTGAAAATGGTCGTTCATTGATGATTTTATGTGTTGTTTTTAATTCGTAGCTAACGTCAACCCGGATTCCTCAAAAAAAGAAAGGAAAAGACGAAGTTGTCGATGAATAGCTTGGAGTTTACGATTTGTGTTTCTATAATCCAAACTAACTCGTAATTGCTGCATTTTGATTTGGTTATTCATGGTAAGAATGTAAGGTGAGGTTCCTTGTTTAATGAGATGATTTGAATTGATTGATGATTAAAGGGACTAAATTGATTGTATGTGAAAAACATGCGTATATTTATATAAAAATGAAAATTGAATACAAAATGAGATATTTGATGCAACCATATGTTTGGATGAATGAGTTCATGATAAAATTGATGTGAACTAAGTTATTGAATGATATTGAAAAATGAATTGAATACCCTATTAACTGTTCGGGCAGAGTCAGATATAGTTGGCATGCCATAGGATAGGAAGAAGTCAGGGTTACTTCGACCATGAGTCGATGAGGCACTAGGTGTCAATTTGCTTCGGTTTAACCGATGAGAAACTAGGTGTCAACTTAATTATAATGCTGGGCGCAACTAATTGCTTCAGATTTATCTATTGAGGCATTAGGTGCCAAATTGGTGTGTTGGTTGGATCCGTGTATCTGTCCAAGTCTGAGGCGTGTTACTAGGGAGTTAAAAGATAAAAATGAAAGGTTATGATTGAAATGGTGATATTGAATAAGTCCTCAAAATCCATATGATAAGAAAGAAACTATATGAAATGTAATTGTTGTTATTGAAATAGCAAAAATAGTATGAAACATAAATGAAATGTGAAGTGGATTATTCAATTGTGAAATGAGTTGGAACCTTAATGGAAAAGTTCATTGAAATTATGGATTTAGGAATTGATGTATCAAATGATATGTGAATTGGATTGTCATGTAAATATATTGTCAATTTATGTTACATTGAAAATAGAATAAATGTGAATTTGCATTAATGGCATGTTAATTGCATGTTAACATTTACATGTAGTTTATGTGTTTAAAATGATCTGTAACTGTAACACCCCTAACCCGTATCCGTCGCTGGAATAGGGTTAAAGGCATTACCGGACAGATCAAAAACTTTTATAAACATTTCGTAATACAAATCATCACTCGCAATCACTATATCCCTTAGATAGGTCACCGAGACCTTAAGCATGCTTTAGAGGGGGGTCGGGACTAAACCGAACTCATACGGAAATTCTCGGAAATTGAAAACTTTTTGAACACTGTAGAGGTCACACAGCCGTACAGTCAGGCCGTGTGCCTCCCACGGCTACAAGACACCCCCATATGTCTTGGCAATGCCAAAACAGGGCATGTATACTGACTTATCCCCACGGCCACCAGGCACGCCCGTGTACCATGGCCGTGTACTCTTAGGCTATATACTGACTAAATCCCATAGCCACTAGGCACGCTCGTGTGCCTCAACCGTGTTGGCAAAACAGGACACTCGCATGGCCAAAATGCCACCCACAAAAGGGTCAAACCTACAAGCCATCCACCAATTCATTTTATGCACAATTAACAATCAAAAACATGTCAAATAATAAACAATTCTTCACAACCAAACTCATTATCATTCATGCCACTTCGCACAACTAGATCATGCATATACATAAGTATGGTTTAACCACATTTACCCTTCATAGAAACATTCTTTTAATCAAACATGTATCATAAGTCATATTTACTCATGCATATCACAAACATATATCTAGCCACATCTCATGGCTACTTTTTACACATTTCAAAGATAATTCAAGGTGACTAGCCTATACATGCCATATCTAGCTATATACATTTCCAAAAGGTACCAAAATGAGCAAAGGTAGTGTGATGACGATCCTCGACGGTCCTGAGCCTTTAGTAGCTTTGACGATCTATAAAACAGAGCAAACACACACAGAGTAGGCTTTCAAAAGCTTAGTAAGCCATATACAAATAAATTTAACATTTATGCATTCAAAACATATAATCAATATGAATTCACTAAAAGCTCAATTGCATATTCATAATTCTTCTTGGCACATTTACTTAGCCATTCATATTTCAATCTTGTAAACCATCATATACTTGTTAGCTCATACTTTTCCATTCATGTATCACATTTACATTCTCATATACAAATTCACAATTCATCTAGGTAAGTTTATAAGAATACTTACCTTCTTGTACACATAAAGTGTATTTATCAGACGTACCTGAAACATATATGCAAACCATATAATCATTTGTATCTCGGACATGCCCGTTGAACCGTTCGGAATCTAATAGAATACTCAGAGTGCTCAGAATAGTCGTACAATGCCAACGTCCCAGACGTGGTCTTACATGAAATCAGATATCGATGCCACTGTCCCAGACAGGGTCTTACACGAATCAAATACGATTTCTTACACGTAAATCTCATATCGATGCCAATGTCCCAGACATGGTCTTACACGTAAATCTCATATCGATGCCAACGTCCCAGACGTGGTCTTACACGAAATTTCGAATCAACGCCAACGTCCCAGACATGGTCTTACATGATATCACATAACAGACACCTATGTCATGAATTATGTAATTCCTATCTATTCCTAGGTTCACACGGGACTTCTCGGACTTTATCAGTTTATCGACTTATTAGCCAACTCGAATTTCACGTACATTCCATCTCAATGGATGATCATAGTATTTCACATATCATATACATTCAAATAATTCAATGCAAATACATTTATTTGTATATCGACTTACCTTGGATTCGATTAACGGAAACGGATACGGCTACTCGATTACTTTCGATTTCCCGCGATCTAAGTCCGTTTTCTTCGGTTCTTGATCTATACATATTCAGATTTAACCCATTTATTCACTAATTCACTCAATTCAATCCAAAAACATACATTTAGGACAATTTGCAATTTAGCCCTCACATTTGTACATTTTATCAATTTAGTCCATTTTTCTCAAGACATCAAATATACACAATTTATTCACACATACGCATAGCCGAATCTCCATAGGGACTATACAAGTCCATACTTTTTTATCAAATTCATAATTTAGTCCTCCAAAATGCTATTTTCTCAATTTAGCCCTAATTAGCTAAATTCATCAAAAATTCAAGAACAGAATATGTTCATCTAACATGTAGCTTTCATATATCACTATTAAACATCACAAAATTCATATGTTCATCCATGGCACTTTGCAAAATAATCATCAATTCGTAAAATTGAGACATGGGTTTCAAAGTATACGAAGCAACGATTGCAAAAACGTAGAAATTATCAAAAAACGAACAAAACTCATACCTCAATCAAGTAAGACAAAGGCCGAATGCTTCAAAGCTTAAGTTCTTTTCTTTTCTTTCAATATTCGGTGGTAAAAATGAAGATGAAGATAGCCATTTCATGTTTTTAGTTTATTAATTAAACATAATTATCAATGTACAAAATTAACCTTTAATGCTAAATGTATAAAACATGAAATTCAAGGTCATTCTTGACCATAGCCGTCCACTATCCATAGTTTTGGCTTAATTGCCACATAAGACCCTCCATATTTAAAAGCCACATCAATAGGCACCTTTACAAATATCATACTACTTTTGCATTTAATGCAATTTAATCATTTTCTCAAATTAAGCATACAGACAGACAAATTAAGTCATGGAACTTTAGCACATGCTTAATCACACACAGTAAACACAGAAAATAATATTAAAATAATAGTCAGACTCGGATTTGTGGTCCCGAAACCACTGTTCTGACTAGGGTATAAACCGGACTTTTACAATTCCCCCCTTAGGGATTTTCGTACTCGAAAATCTTACCGTTAAACAGATTCGGATATCGCTGTTTCATTGAATCTTCAGGCTCCCACGTAGCCTCTTCAATTCCGTGTCGATGCCACAATACTTTTACTAACAAAATTTTCTTGTTTCTCAAATCTTTCACTTCACGAGCTAAGATACGAATCGGCTCTTCTTCGTAGGTCATATCAGATCGGATTTCAATTTCAGACGGAGTAATCACATGTAAAGGATCGGATCGGTATCTACGGAGCATCGAAACATGAAATACATTGTGTATCTTTTCAAGCTCAGATGGCAACAACAATCTATACGCAACTGGCCCAACTCGCTCGATAATCTCATACGGTCCAATGAATCTCAGACTCAACTTGCCTTTATATCCGAATTGGAGTACTTTCTTTCATGGAGATACTTTCAAAAACACTTTGTCACCGATCTCAAATTCAATATCTTTACGTTTCAAATCCGCATAGGATTTCTGATGATCAGACGCTACTTTCAAACTGTCACGGGTCACTTTAGTTTCTGTTCAGTATCTTTTATCAAATCAACCCCGTGTAGCTTATTTTCATTGAGTTCGGTCCAATACAGAGGTGTACGACATCGACATCTGTACAAAGCTTCATAAGGTGCCATTTTGATGCTCGACTGAAAACTGTTATTATATGCAAATTCAATCAGTGGTAAGTACCGTTCCCACGCACCGTTAAATTCAAGAATGCATCATCTCAACATATCCTCAAGAATCTAAATGATCCGTTCGGATTGACCGTCCGTTTGCGGGTGAAAAGCTGTACTGAAATGCAATTTCGTGCCTAAAGCTTCTTGTAATTTCTTTCAGAATCGTGATGCAAACCTCAGATCTCTATCTGACACAATGGATAGTGGCACCCCGTGCAGTCTCACAATCTCAGAAATGTAAAGTTCAGCTAATCTATCAAGTGAGTAATCAGATCGTACCGGAATAAAATGGGTAGATTTCGTCAAACGATCAACTACGACCCAAATCGCATCTTTCTTTTTCAGACTCAGAGGCAATCCAGAAAAAAAATCCATCGTCACTCTATCCCATTTCCACTCGGGAATCAAAATCGATTGTAACAAACCAGATGGAACCTGATGTTCTGCTTTCACTTGCTGACAGACTAAGCATTTCGATACGAAATTAGAGATATCTGGTTTCATACCAGACCACCAATAGTGTTGCTTCAGATCACGGTACATCTTTGTACTTCCCGGATGAATAGATAGGCGACTATTATGTGCTTCATTCAAAATTAACTGAATCAACTCCGGATTTCTCGGAACACAGATTCGATCTCGGAATTTTAAGCAATCATCAACAACTCAAAATTCAGAATCAGAATTCGAATCACACTGAGCTCGTTTCGCTAACATTTCATTATCAACTTTCTTAGCATCACATATCTATTGTAAAAACAACGGTTTTGTTTTTAATTTAGCTAACACGGAACTATCATCAGACAGATCTAGTTGAGCATTCATAGCACGTAATGCAAACAGTGACTTTCGACTCAATGCATCGGCAACTACATTAGCTTTACCAGGATGATAATCTATTACAAGTTCGTAGTCTTTTAAGAGGTCTAGCCATCTTCTCTGTCGCAGACTCAAATCTTTCTGAGTCATTAGATATTTCAAACTTTTATGATCTGAAAACACGTGGCACTTCTCACCGATCAGATAATGTCGCCAAATCTTTAGTGCGAACACAATCGCAACTAACTTAAGATCGTGCGTCAGATAGTTCTTCTCATGAGGCTTAAGTTGTCTCGAGGCATAAGCTATTACTTTACCTTCCTGCATCAATACACATCCCAGACCATTCAACGAAGCATCACTGTAAATTACAAACTCTTTGCCCGATTCCGGTTGTACTAACACTGGAGCTTTAGTTAACAGAGTTTTCAACTGATCAAAACTTTTCTGACATTTATCGGACAATTCAAATCTCACATATTTCTGAAGCAATTTAGTTAATGGAGTAGCTATCACCGAAAAGCCTTTTACGAATCTGCGGTAATAACCAGCAAGTCCCAGAAAACTACGGACTTCAGATACATTCTTCGGAGGTTTCCAATCCAGAATAGCAGAAATCTTGCTCGGATCAACTCGTATTCCAGAAGCTGATACAATATGTCCCAGAAAACTAACTTCACACAACCAGAATTCACATTTACTGAATTTCGCATACAATTGCTTTTCTCTCAGAGTTTGCAACACGATTCTCAGATGTTCAGCATGTTCAGTTTCATCCCGTGAATAAATCAGAATGTCGTCTATGAATACAACAACAAATCGATCTAAGTACGGTCTATAAATTCTGTTCATCAGATCCATAAAAATAGCAGGAGCATTCGTTAGTCCGAAAGGCATAACTAAAAACTCATAATGCCCGTACCTTATTCTGAAAGCAGTTTTCGGAATGTCCGAGTCTTTACTCATAGAATCGATAGTAACCCGATCTCGAGATCTATCTTTGAAAATACGGTGGCTCCTTTTAGCTGATCAAACAAATCGTCAATCCTGGGCAACAGATATTTATTCTTTATAGTCACTTTATTCAACTGACGATAGTCAATGCACATTCTCATCGTGCCATCTTTCTTTTTCACAAACAGAACGGGAGCACCCCAAGGTGAGAAACTCGGTCTAGCGAACCCTCTGTCAGTCAATTCTTGTAGCTGTGACTTCAATTCTTTCAACTCTGTTGGTTCCATTCTATACGGAGCTATCGAAATAGGTGTTGTACCAGACAACAGATCAATACCAAATTAAACTTCAAGTATCGGAGGCAGTCTCGGCAATTCTTCCGGAAATACATCTCACAAACAACTGGCACTGATTCAACTTTCTTTTCAGACACTTTCGAATCAATCACATAAGCAAAATAAGCTTCGTAACCCTTTTTCATATAACTCTGATCTTTCAACACAGATATCACAGCAGGCAATCCATTTAAATCATTCGACTCAATACGAACTATTTCACCATTCTGACGACTCAAATCAATAGTCTTTCTTTTACAGTTGACAACAGCATCATGCAACGTCAACCAGTCCATACCCAGAATTATATCAAACTCATCAAAAGGTAATAGCATCAGATCAACAGGGAAACAAATATCTCGAAACATTAACGGACAGTTCTTGCATATCTTATCAACCAGAACAATTTTACCTAAGGGGTTCGATACTTGTATAACAAATTTAGTAGACTCTACAGGCAGAGTCTTACTGGTTACCAAATTCATGCATATATACGAATGAGTAGAACCAGGGTCTATCAATGTAATCACAGAAGTATCATAAAGTATGAAAGTACAAGTTATAACATCAGGAGATGAAGCTTCCTCACGAGCTCGGATAGCATACGCTCTGGCAGACGTTCTAGCTTCAGATCTCGCAACAGCATCTCTCGTAGTTCTCTGACTAGCACTGAAATTTCTTGTATTTCGCAAAGGTCTACCTCTCCCTGGAGCATTATCTGATCTCGGATTCTGAATAGTCTCTGGCTCAACAGACTCTGGGCAATCACGAATGAAATGATCTAATGATCCACATCTGAAACAAGCCCGGTCATTCAATCTACAACTTCCCGGATGTCTTTTACCACAATGCTTGCACTCAGGTCGTTCGGATCGAACATTTCCAACACTTGCTACTGAAGTTGCCGGAGTTTTGGAGCTCATTTGTGATCTAGCTTGATCTCTACTAGAATGTCCCACATTAGCTCTTGAACGGTTCTGTTCATCTCGGAATTTCTTCAAAGCAAATTGAAATGATCTACTTTGAAATCTCTTTTTCACATCTTTAGCTTCAAACTCAGCTTTCCTTTTATTTCTCCCGAGGGCTTTGGCTTTGCACGCGCGATCAACAAGTACCACAAACTCTTTTATTTCCAGAACCCCAACAAGTAAATGGATGTCTTCGTTAATACCATCTTCGAATCTTTTGCACATTATTGCCTCAGTGGATACACATTCACGAGCATACTGACTCAACCTCACAAACTCTCATTCGTATTCAGTAACAGACATACGACCCTATTTCAAGTCCAGAAATTCTTTCTGTTTCTGATCGATGAACCTCTCACTGATGTATTTCTTTCGAAACTCAATCTGAAAGAAATCCCATGTCACCCGTTCTTTCGGAACAACAGAAATCAGAGTTTTCCACCACTGGTAGGCCGCGTCTCATAGCAAAGAAACCACACACTTTATGCATTCCTCGGGACTCAGTGACATTTCATCAAATACCCAGATTGTGTTTTCTAACCAGAATTCAGCTTTCTCGGCATCGTCATCACTGGTAGCTCTGAACTCTTCAGCCCCATACTTACGGATTTTATCAACCGGAGGCTTATTCAACAGATTCAGATTCATAACTGGAGGCATAGCAGATGTCTGAGGGTGATTAGGCAGGGGCGGAGGTTGCGAAATAGTCGGCTTATTTCTCACAAACTGAGTGAACCACTCACTCATCATCTAGAAGAAAGCTTGTTTAGCTTCTCCCTTATGACCGCTCGTAGCCAGTCTCGGATCAGAGGGCACTGTCCCTTCAGTGGGAGCAGAAGCATTACTTTCTACATCGTCAGCTACGACTCTTTCGGGATCCATTACTATACAAAAATCACATTTTACACGTCAGGATTCATCACACTATCACAATTCAGATATATGGCATGTATAGCTAGACTCTTACACGCTACGTTAGTCCGAGAATCGACTAAACCGTAGCTCTGATACCAACCAAATGTAACACCCTTAACCCGTATCCGTCGCCGGAATAGGGTTAAAGGCATTACCGGACAGATCAAAAACTTTTATAAACATTTCATAATACAAATCATCACTCGCAATCACTATATCCCTTAGATAGGTCACCGAGACCTTAAGCATGCTTTAGAGGGGGCGTCGGGACTAAACCGAACTCATATGGAAATTCTCAGAAATTTAAAACTTTTTGAACACTGCAGAGGTCACACGCCCGTGCAGCTAGGCCGTAAGCCTCCCACGGCTACAAGACACCCCCATATGTTCTGGCCGTGCCAAAACAGGGCATGTATACTGACTTATCCCCACGGCCACCAGGCACGCCCGTGTACCATGGCCGTGTACTCTTAGGCTATATACTGACTAAATCCCATGGCCATTAGGCACGCCCGTGTGCCTCAACCGTCTTGGCAAAACAGGCCACTCGCATGGCCAAAATGTCACCCACAAAAGGGTCAAACCTACAAGCCATCCACCAATTCATTTTATGTACAATTAACAATAAAAAACATGTCAAATAATCAACAATTCTTCACAACCAAACTCATTATCATTCATGCCAATTCACACAACTAGATCATGCATATACATAAGCATGGTTTAACCACATTTACCCTTCATAGAAACATTCTTTTAATCAAACATGTATCATAAGCCATATTTACTCATGCATATCACCAACATATATCTAGCCACATCTCATGGCTACTTTTTACACATTTCAAAGATAATTCAAGGTGACTAGCCTATACATGCCATATCTAGCTATATACATTTCCAAAAGGTACCAAAATGAGCAAAGGTAGTGTGATGACGATCCTCGACGGTCCCGAGCCTTCAGTAGCTTTGACGATCTTTAAAACAGAGCAAACACACATAGAGTAAGCTTTCAAAAGCTTAGTAAGCTATATATAAATAAATTTAACATTTAAGCATTCAAAATATATAATCAATATGAATTCACTAAAAGCTCAATTGCATATTCATAATTCTTCTTGGCACATTTACTTAGCCATTCATCTTTCAATCTTGTATACCATCATATACTTGTTAGCTCATACTTTTCCATTCATGTATCACATTTACATTCTCATATACAAATTCACAATTCATCTAGGTAAGTTTATAAGAATACTTACCTTCTTGTACACATAAAGTGTATTTATCAGACGTACCTGAAACATATATGCAAACCATATAATCATTCGTATCTCGGACTTACCCGTTGAACCGCTCGGAATCTAATAGGATACGTAGAGTGCTCGTAATAGTCGTACAATGCCAAATGTATAAAACATGAAATTCAAGGTCATTCTTGACCATAGCCGTCCACTATCCATAGTTTTGGCTTAATTGCCACATAAGACCCTCCATATTTAAAAGCCACATCAATAGGCACCTTTACAAATATCATGCAAGTTTTGCATTTAATGCAATTTAATCCTTTCCTCAAATTAAGCACATAGACAGACAAATTAACTCACAGAACTTTAGCACATGCTTAATCACACACAGTAAACACAAAAAAAAATATTAAAATAATAGTCAGACTCGGATTTATGGTCTCGAAATCACTGTTCTGACTAGGGTATAAATCGGACTGTTACAGTAACACCCCAAACCTGACCTAGATGTTATGGCCGTATCAGGCAATGTCACACGATAATGTTTTTGAAACCTCGTTGTTACGATTAAAACATTCCATGTTATTATCGTTAGTAAACCTTTGTTAGAACTTAGGAAGTCGTCTTTATTCATTTAAAATGTTTGTTTTGAAACATCCCTTGTTGCAGAAGCTTTAATAAAACTGTCTAGGTGATCATGCATTTAGAAATTACTTTAACTTTTTGAAAACCGAATTTCCTACGACCAGCAGGTATAAATCCATAAAGTAAAATAAATAAATAAAAACCCAAATTTAAAACCAAAGTCTAAGAGGGTCCTTAAATTACAACCCAAATAATCAATAATAATCAAATCATAAATCGTAAATTGAAAACCATGAAGTCCAAAAATTACTGTGGTCACCGCTGAGTCCTCCGTCGCACCGATCCGTCTAAGTCTAGGGATTACCTGTGCACATTAAACAAAAAGGTTGAGTTTACGTAAACTCAGTGTGTAATCCCGCAGAAACAAACAAACAATCAGTATTCACATTACGCTTGAAATGCCTCTTGCCCAAGCCCTTTTCAAAGATGCTCGATGGCGATTTGGGCCTTAGCCCATCTCGATCTGATGTCAAAATGCAATAGGGCCTTAGCCCATCACAAGATCGATAGCAATACTTGCTTATGCAAAGAGAAAAATCCTACCCAACCAGCCTTTACACACCATATCCGTTCAACCCTACACTCCATGTGGGGATATAATCAACCTACCCATCCCTACACTCCAAGTAGTACCGAATGCGGCACAATACAGTAGTTTGCAGCTGAACTTCCAGTAAATTAGGCTTAAAACCTTTCAGTACACTTCCTCCGAATAACAACCACCAACCCAATGCAATGCAACACACAATGGATGACATGCTATTATGCAATTTCAGTACATATAACCAGTTCAGATATTAACATGCTCAGTACAGATATCATTCAGTCAATTTCACACATTTAGGGGTCTAAGTAGCGTTTATCGACCCTACAGTAGGTTCACAGTCGACTTGGGTGACCCGTGCAACTTTAAAAACATTTCGATAAAAATGGGCCCACATGCCCATGTGATCTGCCCGTGTGGGCCCACACGACCGTGTGGCCCACTCGGCCTAAATTGGCCTTGGCCGTGTGATCCATTTTTAAAGTAACCCATGCTAGCTCAATACTCATATATGTTTTCACTATTTACTTATATGTTCATTCAAAGCTGTCTACTTGAGTCATTATCACTAAATTATTTATATCTTGAGCTACAAAATTCCAAATTAAGATCCGCTTAATGTTTTTGAAACCAGACTCAAATACCTTTCTACCATAAAATTTCCAGAATTTATAGTTTATCAAATAAGTACAGTAAAATCTTTAAAGTTATCCCTATTCTGATGTTTGACAGCTTCATCCTTTCCTTACTAAAAATTATTTATCTCTTAGTACAGAATTTAGATGATGTTTCCATTTGTTTCTCTTGAAAATAGACTCATTAAGGATTTAAAAAATATAAATTTAAGTCCCTAATTATTGTTTTTAAATTTTTGATGATTTTCCTAAGTCAGAATAGAGGAACCCGAAATCATTTTGACCTTGTCTCACAAAATTTATTATATCTCATGATTTACAATTCCATTGCTTACACTGTTTCTTCCATGAAAAACTAGACTCAATAAAATTTAATTTCATATTTTATTCAACCTCCAACTCAATTCCCACTATTTTTGATGATTTTTCAAAATTAGACTACTGCTGCTGTCCAAAACTATTTTAGTGGAAAATGTTGATTTCCAAGTTTATAACACCCTTATTTCCTTTCTGTACAATTTTTCGTATCATTTTTTCTTATTTAACTTATTTCTCGACAGCAAGCAATTTCGACTTTTCACCAAATCCCGTTTTCTGCGTTTTGGGTACACACCTGGTATCGTTTCTGATGCGTAAGCACTCCTAAGCCTCCAGAACCTAAAAATCGACCAACATATCTCCAGATTAATCACTTAATTCGTTTTTAATCAACCAATTTCGAAAGGAACTCGACTAAAAACCTAGAAAAACCCTTACCTCGCTTGAGTAACTATGACTTCGCACAACCACAGCGTCAATTCAAAACCACCAGCCCCTTGATTAACTCCTAAACACCAAAAAGGAATCCCCTTTTTAGAGATTAACCAAGAACGATTAACAATAGACAAAACCGTTACTTACCGAACACGCGCAACCAATAATGAACAACCAAATCAATTGGAAAAAAAAGAAAGAAACGGAAGGTGAAAAAAATAATGGAAATTTCGGCAGCAACTAGGGGAAAGAATTGGCAGAGGAGGGAAAAAAGAAAAAGAAGAAAACGTTAGAAAAAGTTTGGGGAATTGGAGAGAGAACCGAAAATCTATTTTTTTCTTTTTGCAACAAAAAGATAATCAGATTATTTTCTGATAACCTCTCCCCAATTATCTCCTAAAATCACTCCCTGTTAACCCACTAAAACACAACTACTCAGAATTTTGCCCCAACACAACTCTTAGCCGAAATTGGAACAAAAATATTGTCTCCACGCCATCACAGAGAATTGAACACAAGACCTCCAACACTCCAACACTCCCCTTAACCACTAGACTAGCAGAACCATTTTGTTATATACTTATCAACAATTAAATAAAAGCATATTGACCAAAGATTGGGCTTTATTCATAAAAATACCAAAATTTTCCCAAGTCATGGCTTGAACTTGGGACCTCTCACACACTCTCAGAACACTTAACCATTGAAGCAGATACAGATTTGTGTCATACATCCGAAAAAACAAAAATTTAAATTTTGGGGCGTTAGAACTCTACCCCCTAAAAGAAAATTTCGTCCTCGAAATTTACCTGATCGGAATAGATGAGGATACTACTGACGCGTTGCATCCTCAGGCTCCCATGTGGCCTCCTCAGTGCTATGATTATGCCATAGAACCTTCACCAAAGGGATAGACTTCTTCCTCAGAACCTTTACGTCACGATCTAGAATCTGGGCAGGCTCCTCCTTAAAGGTCAAGTCTGGCCTAACCTCAGTCTCCTCAACAGGGACAATATGAGTAGGATCAGAGCGGTAGCGCCTCAACATAGAGACGTGGAACACGTCATGAATACGATCCAACTCCGGAGGTATCTCAAACTGATAAGCAATCGGTCCCACTCGCTTTAAAATACGGTAAGGTCAAATAAACCTAGGGCTTAACTTGCCCTTACGACCAAACCTCAATACTTTCTTCCATGGCGAGACATTGAGAAAGACGAAGTCCCCCATAGAATACTCGATCTCACGCCTCTTCAAATCCGCATAAGATTTCTGCCTGTCAGAAGCCGCTTTCAAACGATCCCAAATCACTCTAACCTTATCCTCTGTCTCAAAAACCAACTCAGGACCCATAATACGTCGCTCGCCCAACTCAGTCCAACATAAAGGAGTGCGACACTTACGACCATACAGTGCCTCGCAAGGTGCCATCTGGGTGTTAGACTGGAAGCTATTATTATAAGAAAACTCCGCTAACTGTAGATAATCCTCCCAACTGCCTCAGAAATCAATAGCACAGCTCCTCAGCATATCCTCGAAGACTGAATCACCTCTCTCGACCGACGATCGGCCCGAGGATGGAACGCAGATCTTCAAGTCCAATCTTGAACCCAGAGCCTCATGCAACTTCCCCTAAAACCGAGACGTGAAGCGAGGATCCCTATCAGAGATGATCGAAACCGGTACCCCATGCAGTCTCACTATCTCTGAAATATAAAGCTTCGCCAACTTCTGTAGAGAATAATCAGTACGAACGGATATGAAGTGTGCTGACTTGGTCAATCGATCCACGATGACCCAAACAGGATCCTTCTTAGTGGGTGTCAAGGGTAACCCACTAACGAAGTCCATCATCACATGTTCTCACTTCCAAAGGGGAATCTTAATCGGCTGTAGCAAACCCGAAGGCAACTGATGCTCAGCCTTAACCTGCTGGCATGTCAGACATCTAGCCACAAAATAAGTAACCTCTCGCTTCAATCCTGGCCACTAATATAATTCTCGAAGATCTCGGTACATCTTATTTCCGCCAGTATGCATAGCATAAGGGCTACTATGCGCCTCTCTCAGTATAGACTGTCTCAAATCAATATTATTTGGAACACAAATCCGTCCACGGAAACAGAGTACCCCATCACTATTTAGTCCAAAATCTGTAGTGCTACCTCTCTCAATCTGTCAGAATCGAAGACTTAAAGACTCGTCCTCTAACTGCTTACCCTTAATCTGCTCAATCCATGTCGGCTTAACTTGAAGCTCGGCTAATAAGCTACCATCATCAAATAAGCTTAGGCGAGCAAATATCGCCCTCAAATCAGTCATAGCTCTACGACTCAGTGCATCAACCACCACATTGGCCTTGCCAGGATGGTATTCAATGGTGCAGTCGTAGTCCTTAAGCAGCTCAATCCATCTATGCTGCCTAAGATTCCGCTCCCTCTGAGTAAGGAGATACTTGAGGCTTTTATGATCAGTGTAGATGATACACTTCTCACCGTATAGATAATGCCTCAAAATTTTTAGTGTAAATACTACGGCGGCCAGCTCCAAATCATACGTCGGATAGTTCGCCTCATGTGTCTTAAGCTGATGAGACGCATATGCTACCACCTTACCATCTTGCATCAACACATATCCCAAACCGACATGTGATGCATCACTATAAAATGTAAACTCCTTTCCAGATTCAGGCTGTATCAGAACATGAGCCTTAGTCAGTATAGTTTTGAGCTTCTCGAAACTCTCGCTGCGCATCAGTCTAGTCAAACGGTACATCCTTACGTAGCAGCTTAGTTAAGGGTGCTACAATCAATGAGAAACCTTCCACAAACCGCCGATAATAACCCGCCAGCCCCAGAAAACTACGGATCTCCGATACATTCCTAGGCTATTTCCACTCCAACACAGCCTCAATCTTTCAAGGATCAACTCGAATCTCCTCAGCAGAAACTACATGACCCAGAAATGTCACCTCATGCAACCAGAACTCGCACTTGCTAAACTTAGCATAGAGCTGCTTTTCCCTCAAAGTCTGTAGGACGACTCGAAGGTGCTCATCATGCTCCTCCTCAGTCCTCGAGTAAACCAGTATGTCATCAATGAACACTACCACAAACCGATCCAATAAGGCTAAAATACTCGGTTCATCAAATCCATGAAAGCTGCTGGTGCATTAGTTAATCCAAATGGCATCACTAGGAACTCGTAATGACCATAACGAGTCCTAAACGCCGTCTTATGTACATCAGCCTCCTTAACCCTCAACTGATGATACCCAGATCGGAGGTCAATCTTGGAGAATACCGAAGCTCCTCGAAATTGGTCAAATAGATCATCTATCCTCGGTAGGGGGTACTTATTCTTAATGGTCAACTTGTTCAGTTGCCGCTAGTCGATACACATCTGCATGGATCCATCCTTCTTCTTCACAAACAGTACCGGTGTTCCCCACGGAGACACACTAGGGCGGATGACCCTACGACCCAATAACTCCTGAATCTGAGCCTTTAGCTCCACAAGCTCCTTCGGTGCCATTCGATAAGGAGCGATGGATACCGGAGCTGTACCAGGTAGGAGCTCAATACCAAACTCAAACTCGCGATTCAGAGGTAACCCCAGTAGCTCCTCAGGAAAGACATCCGAAAAATCCTTTACCGTTCTGATATCTTTAACTATAGAATCCCCAGAATCCGAAGCACTTACGTAGGCCAAGAGTGCCTCACATCCCTTACGAACCATCTTCTCTGCCACCAGTGCAGAGATCAAATTAGATAAGTAATTCTGGCATTCTTCAATCATGACTACCTCCTTATCCTCTTCAGTCCTCAGTACGACCCGCTTAGTCGCACAGTCCAAGCTAACACGATGCTTGACCAACCAGTCCATCCCCAGAATTAAATCGAACTCCCCAAAGGGAAGCTCTATCAGATCAGCCAGAAAGATTTCTTCATGAACCTCTAAAGGAACGTCTCTAAACAACTTGTTAACCCTTATAGATTGCCCCAACGGACTCAATACAATAACCTCACTCGTAGTGCTTTCAACCAAGATCCCCAAATTTCCAGACACAGTACAGGCTATATAGGAGTGAGTGGATCCTATATCTATTAATGCAATATATGGTACATCAAAAATAAGAAATGTACCCGTGATGACGTCCGAAGCATCTCCATCCTCTCGGTGACGAGCAGCATAAACTAGAGCCGGCTGCCACGCCTCAGTCTGTCTGGCACCTCTGCCCGGTGCTCTCTGCTCACGACCCATACCATTACCACCTCTGGCTTGTCCACGGCCCCTCGGTGGCTATTGAACTACCCTCGGTGGCTGTACAGTACCAGTACCCAGAGCTTGCCTCTGATCAGCCCTCAACGGACACTCTCTAATGCGATGTTCCAAAGACCCACATCTCAAGCATGCCCTAGTCCTCTTCCAACACTCGCCCTGATGGCGTCTACCACAATCAGTACATGGCTGCAGTCCAATAGCAGCAACATGGGGCCTAGCTCTAACTGGCCCATCAGCTCTAGCCTTTTTCTTAGGCCTCTGTATAAAACTCGAGGGCTCTCAATCCCTCTTATTACTACCTCTCTCTATCACGGTTTTGGCGCTCAGTGCGCTTAACCTCTTCGGCGATCTTCGACTTCTCATCCAAGGTAGAAAAATCTCGCTCCCTCTGCGGAGCTATTAGAACCCTCAAGTTATCCCTGAGGCCATCCTTAAAGCGAACACATCACTCATACTCGGATGCCACCATACCTCGCGCATAGCGGTTCAGTCTCAGAAACTCGGCCACTGATCGATCTCCCTGTGCCAGATTCAGAAACTCCCTCCTATGGGCGTCCACATAACTGGCTCCCACATATTTTCCCTGAAAGGCGGTCTTAAAGAACTCCCAGGTCAGACGTTCGGGCTAAGTTCCCTCCTTAATAGTAAGCCACCACTGATAAGCCTCATCCTGTAGCATTGAGACTGCACCCTCTAATTTCTGCTCAGGAGTGTAATCTAAATCATCCATAATCCTCTCCGTGGCCTCAATCCAGTACTCGACCACATTAGGGGCAACTCCAGTGACACCCCTGAAGAGCTCAGTTCCATTGGACCGGAGTCGTTCTGTAACCGACCCTCGGTCCCCAGATCCAGTATTGGGCCCTGCGACCTTCTCCAAAATCCTTAGCATAGCCTGGGACAATGTGTCGTCCCCAGCCATGCGATCTTGAGACCCAATCTCAGTAGCAGGCGACACTGGCATCTCACTCGTATCCAAATTCTGTATGCTACCCAGTGAAGAGGACTCAGCTCGAGCTCCTCTGCGGCCTCTACCTCGGCCTCTAGTACCCCGTCCGGGGATACCTCGTGCGCTCATTGTCTAATCACGTTTATCTGTATTAATAGTTTTATTAATAAGTTACAGTTCCAGTGTTTATTAACAAATGTTTTATGTAAAATAGTATCGAATATTCAGAGTTCGTTTTCGTAAATCGCAGTCTCACTACAGTTTTCAGTTTCTCTACAATTTTTAGTATATACTAACTAGAGTGTTTTCAGTACAGTTTACTACCTATAGTAGTTTCAGAATATACTATCCATAACAGTTTCAGTTTAAAACAAATCAAAGTTCAGAATACTTACAGGATCGACGCCGGAGACTCGGTGTACCACTTACTCAGTAAAAACATTTCAAATCATTTAGAAATCAATCAATTTTTTGAAAGCCCATTTTTTTATAAAACCCATAATCCAAAGTCGAGTTTTGTAACCTGGCTCTGATACCACAAATGTAACACCCCAAACCCGGCCTAGACGTTATGGCCGTATCTGGCAATGTCACACGATAGTGTTTTCGAAACCTTGTTGTTACGATGAAAACATTCCATGTTATTATCTTTAGTAAACCTTTGTTAGAACTTAGGAAGTCGTCTTTATTCATTTAAAACATTTGTTTTGAAACATCCCTCATTGCGGAAGCTTTAATAAAATAGTCTAGGTGATCATGCGTTTAGAAATTACTTTAACTTTTTGAAAACCGAATTTCCTACAACCAACAGGTATAAATCCATAAAGTAAAATAAATAAATAAAAACCCAAATTTAAAACCAAAGTCCCAAAGGGTCCTTAAATTACAACCGAAATAATCAAATCATAAATCGTAAATTGAAAACCATGAAGTCAAAAAATTACTGTGGTCATCCTGAGTCCTCCGTCACACCGATCCATCTAAGTTTGGGGATTACTTGTGCACATTAAAAAAAAAGGGTGAGTTTACGTAAACTCAGTTTGTAATCCCACGTAAAACAAACAAACAAATCGGTGTTCACGGTGCACAGCTTGAATGCCTTGGGCCTAAGCCCTTTTCAAGATCGATGACAGATTTGGGCCTTAGCCCATCACAATGATCGATAGCAGATATTGATTATGCAAAGAGCAAAATCCTACCTAACCAGCCTCTACACACCATCTCTGTCCAACCCTACACTCCATGTGGGGATATAATCAACCCACCCATCCCTACACTCCAAGTAGTACCGAATGCAAAGACAACAATAAGAGTTTGCAAACTGAGTCACAAGAAAATTAGGCTTAAAGCCTTTTAGTACACTTCTTCAAAATAACAACCCCCAACCCAATGCAATGCAACACACTATGGATGACATGCTATTATGCAATTTCAGTAAATATATCCAGTTTAGATATTAACATGCCCAGTACAGATATCATTCAGTCAATTTCACACATTTAGGGGTTTAAGTAGCGCTTACCGACCCTACAGTAGGTTCACAGTCGACTTGGGCGACCCGTGCAACCTTAAAAACATTGTAAGAAAAATGGGCCCACATGCCCATGTGATCTGTCCGTGTGGGCCCACACGCCCGTGTGGCCCACTCGGCCTAAATTGGCCTTGGCCGTGTGATCTATTTTTAAAGTAACCCATGCTAGCTCAATACTCATATATGTTTTCACTATTTACTTATATGTTCATTCAAAGCTGTCTACTTGAGTCATTATCACTAAATTATTTATATCTTGAGCTACATAATTCCAAATTAAGATCCGCTTGATGTTTTTGAAACTAGGCCCAAATACCTTTCTACCATAAAATTTACAGAATTTATAGCTTATCAAATAAGTACAGTAAAATCTTTAAAGTTATCCCTATTCTGCTGTTTGACAGCTTCATCCTTTCCTTACTAAAAATTATTTATCTCTTAGTACGGAATTTAGATGATGTTTCCGTTTGTTTCTATTGAAAATAGACTCATTAAGGATTTAAACATATAAATTTAAGCCCCTAATTGAATTTTTTTTTACAATTTTTGATGATTTTCCTAAGTCAGAACAGGGGAACCCAAAATCATTCTGACCTTGTCTCACAAAATTTATTATATCTCATGATATACAATTCCATTGCTTACACTGTTTCTTCCATGAAAAACTAGACTCAATAAAATTTAATTTCATATTTTAGTCAACCTCTAACTCAATTCCCACTATTTTTGATGATTTTTCAAATTTAGACTACTGCTACTGTCCAAAAATATTTTAGTGCAAAATGTTGATTTCCAAGTTTATAACACCCTTATTTCCTTTCTGTACAATTTTTCGTAACATTTTTTATTATTTCTCTTATTTCTCGACAGCAAGCAATTTCGGCTTTTCGCCAAATCCCATTTTTTGCATTTTGGGTACACACCTGGTATCGTTTCTGATGCGTAAGCACTCCTAAGCCTCCAGAACCTAAAAATCGACCAACATATCTCCAGATTAATCACTTAATTCATTTTTAAGCAACCAATTTCAGAAGGAACTCGACTAAAAACCTAGCAAAACCCTTACCTCGCTTGAGTAACCACGACTTCGCACAATCATAGCGTCGATTCAAAACCACCAGCCCCTTGATTAACTCCTAAACACCAAAAAAGAATCCCCCTTTTAGAGATTAACCAAGAACGATTAACAATAGACAAAACCGTTACTTACCGAACACGCGCAACCTACGATGAACAACCGAATCAATTGGAAAAAAAAGAAAGAAACAGAAGGGGAAAAATAATGGAAATTTTGACAGCAACTAGGGGAAAGAATCGGCAGAAGAGGGAAAAGAAGAAGAAGAAGAAAACATTAGAAAAAGTTTGGGGAATTGGAGAGAAAACCGAAACTCTACTTTTTTTTCTCTTTGCAACAAAAAGATAATTAGATTATTTTCTGATAACCTCTCCCCAATTATCTCCTAAAATCACTCCCTATTAACCCACTAAAACACAACTACTCAGAATTTTGCCCCAACACAACTCTTAGCCGAAATTGGAGCAAAAATATTGTCTCCACACCATCACAGAGAATTGAACACAGGACCTCCAACACTCCAACACTCCCCTTAACCACCAGACCAGTAGGCCCATTCTGTTATATACTTATCAACAATTAAATAAAAGCCTATTAACCAAATATTGGGCTTTATTCATAAAAATACAAAAATTTTCCCAAGTCATGGCTTGAACTTGGGACCTCTCACACACTCCTAGAACACTTAACCACTGAAGCAGATACAATTTTGTGTCATACATCCGCAAAAACAAAAATTTAAATTTTGGGGCGTTACATGATCTATGATTTGTTTAACATTTGGATTATAGAAACACCACTAAGTTATACTCAGTGTATGGTTTTACTTTTCGTTGTAGGTTAGGTACTTTACAATTTGATTTTTGACGCAACATCCATCTGGCAATCCCGAACTCAAGTGTTGGTGATGTTTTAAATTTTTGTATTGGCATGTACTTAGGAAGTCTTTTTGTTAATATGATCATTTTTTATCTTGATGGTATTTGAATGTTATGTGTATAAGTGTTTATATATGTGGTTGATAGAAATGGTCAAATTGATGTTATCTTGATGGTATTTTAAAGATAGGATTTTACCATTTCTAAGCTCAAGTATCGATATTTTGGCATTTGGTATCCATACTTGACTATACGAATAGTTTTAAAACAAACATAATGCCAAAATGGTATCGATGTTTATATGAGTATCAATACTTTTTCATAAAATATTGATACTAGTTGCTAAATATTGATACCTTGATTTGCAAATAAAACATATTCGTAAATTGGTGTCGATTTTTAATAAGGTATTGATATGGTATCGATACCAACTATGAACTTTTGATATTAACTTTTAAACATTGAAATTTTACAATCTAATCCCATTTCATGTCTAGATTTTCTTAATTAGGTCCTTAATGATCTCAATTTACTATGTATGTATGATTTGAGATTAGTAATTATATAAATTGTATTTAAGTTTGAATTTATTTCATGTGGGTTACTTTTGCAAAGAATGTGACATTCCGTTATTCGAATCCAGCGATCGGGTCGAGTAAGGAGTGTTATAGATTGAAAGACTAATATGTTGTCTATCAAGTCCAATTAGGAAGATGCTTTGTCTTGGCCATCAGAGCGGATGACTCTCAGAAGATACAGACATAGATGTGACTTACTAGACTGACAATACATCGGATAGGACCCACATAGAATATATCTTAAATCCGTTTATGGATTTATTCACTTGTGACGTTCATAATCTCATAAATGAATGTGGTTTCCCACTTAGTATGGAAATGACTTGAGAATTAATTTAAGTTTTTTGAATTATTATTTAATTAAATAATTGAAGTTTGAAAATGGAATTAAATTAATTGGTCGTTATGAAATATGTTGAATGTAGAAATTAAATATATTTTCTCATAGATTCTTTTACGGTAAAGTTGTCATGATTTTAATAGAATTAGAATTAGGTTGAGAAAATTATTTAATTAGAAAATGTGTTTATTTAAATTAATTTAATAAATAATGTCTATTTTGAGAAATAGAAAAACATGTACTAGGCTGGATTAAATTATAAAATGTCGGGTTAAAAGTCCACGAAGCACATATAATTGGACCAAATATAGGAGAGACCCGAATTCCCATCATAATACATATGAGGGAAAACGCACCCTATTAGCCCCTCTCTCTCCTAGTTCAACTAGGAGATTGTTTTTCTATTAAATAGGCATTAAATGCATTATACTAATTCAACTAGGGTTTCACTTTCCCCTTATAAATAGATGGCACCGATAGGGTTAAAAACACAATAAATTATATACAAATTTGAGATATTGTTATTCTACCAAAAAATAGACAAAATTTATTTATAAGTATAAATTCCATTTTCCGGGAATAACAATTCTACTGGTTTCTATAAGAGAAAGAGAATTACTTTCCTACTGAAAGTAAGAAAATTATTTCTAGGTCTATGTTTGATTCGAAATTATTCGAGCCCACACTCAAAGTAATTTGTGATACGAGAATAGTAGAGAATGTTGTTCGGTTGAAATTGTTCGAGCCCACACTCAAAGCAGTTCATAACCCGATCAAGTATTATTTCGGGAAAAAGTTTATTACCATAAATATAACAAACCGGCTCGGTTTTCAAAATTTTATTTTTTTGCTGTGCAAGAAAACCGTTTTCGAATCAGATTTTTTTCCAACATTTGATGAGTACAAAAGATGGCATAGAAATTAAATTAATTTATTCGAATTATTATTTAATTGATTGTAATTAAATAATTGAAGTTCGAAGCGAGAATTAAATTAATTAAGTCATCATAGTTTTATTGGATGAGGCAATTAGATATATTTTCTCATAGATTCTAATACGATAAAGTTTTCATGACTTTAACAGAATTAGAATTGGGTTGAGAAAATTATTTAATTGGATTAATTTAATTTAATATTTAATATTTCGGGTAATTGTAAAAATAATTATTAGGTTGGATAAATTATAAGTGTTGGATAAAAGTCTAGCTAACACATATAATTGTACCTAATACATGAGACGGGCTCGAGAGCCCATCCCATGTGAGAAGCACGACAAACCCTAGTCCCAACAAGGCTATGTCATCGCCCATTGTATTCCAATTACAGTGGAATACTGTATTTTTATATTTAAATATTATTATTTAATTACCCATTGTTCAAGTAAAACTCTTATACCGTTTTTCTATAAATAGTATCCATGGGAAGACCTAATTAGACCAAGTGATTAAGCATTATTTCTGTCAAATATTAGTGGTAATTTATTTTTAGAATAAATTCTATTTTCTAAAGGCTCAAAATTTCTAGTTCTCGTAGAGAGAAATTAACTTTTCCACTGAAAGTTAATAGAAGTTTTCATTCTGTGCGTTCAGTTCATTTTGATTGAGCCCACACTCAAAGAAATTTGGTGTTCGAGGATACTAGAGAAGATCATTTGGTTGAAAGCCAAAAAACAAATTAGATCGCCTTGCACAAAGCACATGTAGTAATTCAGTTAAGGGTTTATTAATATAAATATCACAAGACTTAGTTTCAAGAAAAAATTAAACTTCTGTTATGCCTAAAAACATTGTTTTCCAAACTAATTTTTTCAACACAAGAGAGAGGAAACGTTGAGAGAAAAAAAGAAAAGGATTGACCAAATAGGAACAACCAAGTCCGAGTAAGAATGTAATACCCCAAACCTAGCCCAGACGTTATGGCTCAATCTGGAAATGTTACGTAAGATAGTTATAAATATGACTTTCTCTTATTGGAAAACTCTGTGTATCTTTGCTAATTAAAAACTTGTTTTATATGAAAACATTTTCCATACTTAGTCGTTGAAACCGTTAATTATTTTTTGAAGATTCGTTCTATCGAATATCAAGCTAAAACTCAAAATAAAAGTCCAAATCAAAAAATAAACCCAAATGTTTAGAGAGTCCAGAAATTACAAAAATCTCAAAACAGAATTTTAAATAAACCAAATTTATGTAAATAAAGTTTTACGGAAAAGTGGTCATATCTGAGCCCCCGTCGCACCAACTCGCCTAAGTTTGAGGGTTACCTGAAAGTAACAGACAAATAGAAAGTGAGTTTTATGACTCAGGGTGTAACTTAACAGAAACAAAATCACAGATTGAATACATAACAAAATAGATATTGACGAATGTCTCATGCAGAATCAGAGTCACATGCATATTACAATCCTACCCCCATTCGCTACACACCATCTCTGACCATCCCAACACACCATGTGGGGTATAAAACACCCACCTAGCCCAACATACCACTTAATGTCCTTATGACACTTTTCAAAAAAATCGCAGCAGTGCTGCCGGTATAATCGCGAATTAACGCCTCACACATAACACTTCCTCCACATAATATATAACCCGCCCCATAGCCAGATACAAAAAGAATACAAGATATAACAAAATAGTAGATACCAGAATGTATATACATCATGCATGCTCATATAACATGTATTGGACATGCTTATACATAACAGATCAAACATATCGCATCTCATTACATGCATTTAGGCATTATTTACGTCAAATTCATACAAACATATTAGCAGACTTCATACTTTAAGGCTTATATAACACATACTGACCCCACAGAAGGCCCGAAGTCGATCGGGACGACATGCACAACCCTAGGGAAAAATTCTAAAATTTGGGCTCACACGCTAGTGTGGCTCACACGGCCCAAAATGGCTTGCCCATATGGCCCACATGGACTAGCACACGGTCCATACACGCCTATGTGGCCTACACGCCCGTATGGCCCATGCGACCCAAAATGGCCTAGACCATGTGTCACACACGGCCTGTCACACGACCGTGTGGCGTCGATAGGCCCCAATTTCGGCTTTCGCCATTCACTATTTTTTGAGTTTTCCGTTACACACCTGGTTCGATTTCGATAAGAATGCAACCACAGGACTCCCGAGACCTAAATACGACCAATAAAACGGTTAATTGCAGTAACTGGGCACGAGATTGCTAAAAATTGAACTCTTTAAAAATACAAAAACTCCTCCAAACACTTACCGATTATCAAACCGCAACCACACGAAATTACGATGTTGAAGGAGCGCCAAACGTCTCACGACTCTCACCTAAACGCAATGACCCAATTAATCAAATAATAACTAAATTTCACAACACCAATTGCATCCCAAAACCCTTAAATTAACTAATCAAGAACTAACCAAATCATTACCTACGAGGAGCGAAATTGAAGACCCAATGAACAGCAATCCAATGTTTAAAGAAGATTCCCGAAACAAAATTGAAAGAACCGACGAATAGATGAAACAAGAAAAACAAGATTTTGCAATTTGAAATTGCAGCATGGCTTGGGGAATATCAAAGGGAAACGCGGGTTTTAGGGTCTTTTTTTTCTTTTTCAAAAATAAATAAAATAAAAGGCCAAACTTAAAATGAAACTAAACCTAAATGAGACACTTGATTTATTTATTTCAAAACAAGCCAAAAGTTAAAGAATTTTAAAATTACTACTTGATTTATTATAAGTATATATTATATTTATTATTAATATCAACAAACTCATTTAAAATCATCTCCAAAAGAATTTTGACAACAAAACATAATTTATTTAAAATCAGATATGCTTAGGAACAAAAACGATCGAACTGATACTCGAACCCAAGACCTCAGACATAGAATTAAGGCACTTAACCACTGATACAAATACTTAATTATGACGGAATTCGTAAAACAGACTTTAATAAATCAGGGCGTTACAACTCTACCCTCTAAAAAAATTTTCGACACCGAAATTTACCTGACTAAAAAAGATGCGGATATTACTGATGAATCGAGTCCTCAGGTTCCCACGTGGCTTGTCCAGTGCCATGATTCTGCCACAAAACCTTAAGTAATGGAATAGATTTCCTCCTCAACACCTTAACGTCTCGATCTAGAATCTAAACCGGCTCCTCCTCAAATGTCAAATCCGGTCTAATCCCAATCTCCTCAACTGAAACAATATGATATGGGTCCGACTGATACCGCCTCAACATGGATACATGAAACACATCATGTAACACCCCAAACTCGGCCTAGACGTTATGACCGGATCTAGCATGTCACATAGAAGGGTTGTTTAAAAACTGCGCGTTCGTTAAAAAGTTCGTATCCTTTTTGAAACTTCGAGCTTTGTTGATTGTGGAATTCAGATTTGCTTTTATGGTTTTCTTGTAAAAACGTTATTATTATTATTTCCAAAAACTTTATTTATAACAAAAATCAGATTCAGTGAATTGCGGAAATGTGATATTTTGAAAACAGTTATTGTCTTTTTAAGAAAATCCAGAGTTTAATCATTTATAGTTCGAATATATCAGAAATGAAAGTTTAAAAGAAAGATAAAATCCAATGGCCTTATTACATAATATTAAACCCAAATTAAAATAATCTTAAAATGAAGCAAAACTGAAATTTACTAAAGTTTGTGAGAAGTACTCAGATGTATGGCCACCACAGAGTCCTCCGCAGCTCCAAATCCACTAACGCTGGGGATCACCTGCAAGGTTAAAGCAGATGGGGTGAGTTACGAGAACTCAGTGTGTAATCCCCTAATCGATCATTAACTGGGCCCGAGCCCATACAGAAGCAGTCTGGGCCAAGGCCTTATTCGGTGACAATCTGGGCCTTAGCCCTAAAACATGATAATGCAAGCAGAGAATGCAGCCCACCCCAATCCAACCAAACACACCCCCGTACCAACCCTACACACCTGTGGGGACCAAGTCAACCCACCCAGCCCTACACACCAAGAATGCAAATGAGCCACATATCAACGCAAAGAAAGTCGCTGAATATAAGTGACTTAAAGCCATCGATAGGTCCACAGTCGTCTCGGGCGACCCGTGCGACCCTAACAGATCAATCACTTTCTCAAATTACAATATCCCATCCCAATGCATTATGTAGTGACATATTAATTCAGTGCATGCAATAATGTACCATTATAACAGTTAAATAGAACACACAAAATCATACTAAATCAACCCCTAAGGGTATAACAGTAATTTTACCCACTGAGGGTATTTCAGTAATTTACCCATTAAGGGTATTCCAGTAATTTACCCTCCAGGGGTATTTCAGTAATTTACCCTCCAGGGGTATTTCGATAGTTTCTTCGTCTAACTGTCTTTCTGGAGGCCTATTGTCGCCTCGAGCGACATGGGACCCCTTTTTGGGTCTCTACAGTACAATTGGGCCTAAAATCCATTTCAGGCCCAAACGGGTCCACACGCTCGTGTGGCCCATTACGCATGGTTTCGGTCTCAGTTTTGTAGTTTTCGCAACCGCGTCTATTATTCGGTCGTTTTCTATCAATTCTGCCCATGTGTGCCCGTTAGCCCATTGGGCCCATTTAGCCCGTTTCAGCTCGATCAGGCCCGCTACAGCCTCAATTTTGTGAGAGTGCTCGTGACACTCTCAACGATCTATTGCCATCGTTCGTGTCTTGGTTTAACACCACGAGCGTTCACACGCTCGAGTGGTCACGGTTGCCGGTTTTCTGGCTTTTTGACATTTCAGTCGTTTCACAGAACATCACCTACATTCATCAAGGTGGGTGTGAGATTACACACCTGGTTTAGATGGCCAAAAGAACCACTCCTCGTTGCCCCTAGAATAACAACGATCAAAAGTTAGCCCCAACTTTTCAAAGATTCCATAAACCCAAATTCACTACACCACAAGAATCACTTACCCCAAAACGTGATCTCCCTTACAAAGTTCCAAGATTCGGCCTTGCTTCCTGGCTACCACCACACGTTCCTACAAGAGAGTAATTGATGCACCCAAGTGGTTAGCATCCAAGCAACATTCGGCCCTCATAGGGAAAGAAGGAGACCGAAGCTAACCCCCCAGAAAAAGGTCACATAAATACCTTAACACCAAAATAAAGAGGTAAACGAAAAACTTCACCTTTACCCAAGACCAAAGTTGACAGCCTATGCCCGTTGTTTGCTAAAGAAATTCAGTCTACACCCCAGGAAGAAGTTCGGCTTAGGCTAAGTAGAGAGGGAAGAAGAATAAAGACCGTGAAAATATGGCATTCGGTCCAAGAAAGAAAGATAATACCAAAGGAAGAAGAAAGAATATGAAAATAGAGACTTACCAATTAAAGAACACAAAATGAAGAATGGGTGTTGAAGAGATTCGGCTACTAGAAGAAAAGAGGTCAGAAAGGAATTCGGCTACAGGTGTTTGGGCGATAACAAATGAAAAGAAAGTGTTTGAAAAAAAAAGAAATGACAAGAAGTGAATAGAAAGGTTGAGGTTTCGGCAGAGAAAATTGCAACAAGAAGACCCGAAATGCTTTAGCCACAAATGCAAAAAGGTAGAAATTTCTCTCAAAAGAACACTTAGAAAAACTGCACTCTCCCTCACTCAATGACCGAATATGCTACCTAGTCCCCCCCTCAACCGAAATTCTCATCCCCCACACACTCCACATTCGGCCAAACACTTCCACACTCCCCTATCCCCTGATTCTCTCCTCTTTTTGCTCTACCATTCACTCTCCACCTCCCATTCAAACCAATTGACCAAGTCTCCCTCCACCTTGTAGAGTTCTAATCCAACTCCACCTCTTCTCCCCCCAAAGCATAAAATAAAACTCCCCCTATGCTGCTTGTGGGATTCGAACCCCACTCCACCTTGCTCCCATGTTGACGCCACCACCACTCCACCATGTGGCCACTTGTGTTAGCAAAACCCCAACAAATTCCCTTAAGCCTTGCTTCCAGCAGTCCTCCCCCCTAAAGTGCCTAAAAACCAAAATTTTACCAGGTCTCCGACTCAACCCTAGGCCTCCTTAGAGCCCCTAAATACCCTCAAATAACCCGCAAGCAAGCCCAACATACAATTGTACAAAAATCACAACCCCTAATTTTTGGGATGTTACAATTCTACTCCCCTTAAAGAAATTTTGGCCTCGAAATTTCCAACTACCTAATAATCACACAACACATGTTACACCATTACGCTTCTACTGCACACTCTGGTTTCGATTTCAAATTAGGTAAATAGTACACTATGGTTAATGTACGTACCAGTATTCACATCTGGAGCATCCCCATCTTCTTGGCGACGTGCTGTATAAACCAAAGCTGGCTGCCTCGCCTTCGTATGACCAGCACATCTGCTTGGAGCTCTACGACCCAAACCGTTTCCCCCTCTGGCTTCTGACCACCCCTCAACGGCTGCACATTACCTTTACCCGTAGTTTGCATCTGATCTAACCTTCTAGGACATTCTCTAACACGGTGCTCCATCGATCCACAACTCAAACAGGCTCCTATCCTTCTCCAGCATTCGCCCACATGGCGTCTTCCACAATCAGCGCAAGGTGGCAGCCCAAAAGTGCCGAAAGGGGGCCCAGCTCTGACTGGCCCATCAACTTTGGCCCTTTTCCTGGGCCTCTGCTCAGAACCGGCGGGCTCTGCATCCCTTCTGTTCTTCCCTTTGTCTTCCTCACGATTCTGGCACTCTGCGCGCTTTACCTCTTCAGCAATCTTAGCTTTCTCAACTAACGTAGCAAAGTCCCTCTCCCTCTGTGGAGCTATCAACACTCGAAGACTGTCTCTGAGGCCATCCTCAAACCGCACACAGCTCTCGTATTCAGTCCACAACTATGCCCCGAGCGTACCGGCTCAAGCGCAGGAACTTTGCCTCATATTCCGCAACGGACTTATTCCCCTGAACCAGATTCAAAAATTCTGTCCTCTGGGCGTCCACATAACTAACCCCGAAATATTTTCCCTGGAAAGCTGTTTTAAAGAAGTCCCAGGTTATACGATCTGCTTGTGTACCTTCCCTCACAGTGAGCCACCATTGGTATGCCTCATCTCGTAGTAGAGACACGGCTCCTTTCAATTTCTGTTCCACTGTGCAGTCTAGGTCATCCATAATTCGTTCCACTGCATCTAACCAGTACTCCGCTACATTCGGGGCTACACCAGAGATGCCCCTAAAAACTTCGACCCCGTTTGACCGGAGTCACTTAGAAATGGATCCCTGAACTACCGACCCAGTACTTTCTCCAGCAACCCGTTCCAAAACTCGTAGCATTGCTTCGGACAAAGCATCGTCCCCTCCAGTCCTTTCATGAGACCCCGTTTCTACCACTGGCGGTGCTGGCACCTCGCCTTCAGGCACATGCCCTGACTCTGAGGATCCAACCCCAGCACCTTGGCCTCTACCACGGCCGCGTGTACCTCGTCCACGTCCTCTTGTGCTCATACTGCTGAATCGAATTAATCTGATTAAGAATTTTATGAATCAATCTATAATTCCAATGTTTATTAACAAGTGTTTTATGGAAAACCGGTATAAGAGTTGTTTTCGCGGATCAAATTTACTACTGTTTCAGTCTCTATAGTCTTAATTCCTATAGCTAATAGTTCCAGTGCACTACCACTAACTCTAGTAGTTTTCTCTCAACAGTTATCTCATCATATCATCAGATAAAGTAAGAGAACTTACGGATTTGGTGCCGGAGACTCGGGGTGCCATACTTCCAATAAAGATATATATTTTCTAAACCATATCTCAAACAAATTTTGAAAAATGTTTTCGAACCCATTCCACAGCCGAGTTTTACAACCGGGCTCTGATACCATAAAATGTAACACCCCAAACCTGGCCTAGATGTTATGACCGGATCTAGCATGTCACATAGAAGAGTTGTTTAAAAACTACGCGTTCGTTAAAAAGTTCGTATTCTTTTTGAAACTTCGAGCTTTGTTGATTGTGGAATTTAGATTTTCTTTTATGGTTTTCTTGTAAAAATGTTATTATTATTATTTCTAAAAACTTTGTTTATAATAGAAATCAGATTTAGTGAATTGCAGAAATGTGATATTTTGAAAACAGTTATTATCTTTTTAAGAAAATCCAGAGTTTAATCATTTATAGTTCGAATATGTCTAAAATGAAAGTTTAAAAGAAAGATAAAATCCAATGGCCTTATTACATAATATTAAACCCAAATTAAAATAATCTTAAAATGAAGCAAAACTGAAATTTACTAAAGTTTGTGAGAAGTACTCAGATGTATGGCCACCATAGAGTCCTCCGCAGCTCCAAATCCACTAACGCTGGGGATCACCTGCAAGGTTAAAGAAGAAGGGGTGAGTTACGAGAACTCAGTGTGTAATCCCCTAATCGGTCATTAACTGGGCCCGAGCCCATACGAAAGCAGTCTGGGCTGAGGCCCTATTTGGTGACAATCTGGGCCTTAGCCCTATAAACATGATAATGCAAGCAGAGAATGCAGCCCACCCCAATCCAACCAAACACACCCCCGTACCAACCGTACACACCTGTGGGGACCAAGTCAACCCACCAGCCCTAATCACCAAGAATGCAGCCGATCTGCCAATATCAACGCAGCAAACCTGCCAGAATATAAGCGGCTTAAAGCCGTCGGTAGGTCCACAGTCGTCTTGGGCGACCCGTGCGACCCTAACAATTAAATCGGTGGGTCCAAAGTCGTCTCGGGTGACCCGTGCGACCCTAACAGATCAATCACTTCCTCCAATTACAATATCCCATCCCAATGCATTATGTAGTGACATATTAATTCAGTGCATGCAATAATGTACCATTATAACAGTTAAATAGATCACAAAAAATCATATTAAATCAACCCCTAATGGTATAACAGTAATTTTTACCCACTGAGGGTATTTCAGTAATTTACCCATTAAGGGTATTCTAGTAATTTACCCTCCAGGGGTATTTCAGCAATTTACCCTCCAGGGGTATTTCGGTAGTTTCTTCGTCTAACTATCTTTCTGGAGGCCTATTGTCGCCTCGAGCGGCATGTGACCCCTTTTTGGGTCTCTACAGTACAATTGGGCCTAAAATCCATTTCAGGCCCAAACGGGCCACACGCTCGTGTGGCCCATTATGCATGGTTTCGGTCTCAGTTTTGCAGTTTTTGCAACCGCGTCTATTATTCGGTCAATTTCTATCAATTCTACCCATGTGGGCCCATTAGCCCAATGGGCCCATTTAGCCCGTTTCGGCTCGATCAGGCCTGCTACAGCCTCAATTTCGCGAGAGTGCTCGTGACACTCTCAATGTTCTATTGCCATCGTTCGTGTCTTGGTTTAACAACACGAGTGTTCGCACGCTCGAGTGGTCACGGTTGCCGGTTTTTTGACTTTTCGGCTTTTTGGCCGTTTCACAGAACATCACCTACATTCATCAATGTGGGTGTGAGATTACACACCTGGTTTAGATGGCCGAAAGAACCACTCCTCGTTGCCCCTAGAATAACAACGATCAAAAGTTAGCCCCAACTTTTCAAAGATTTCATAAACTCGAATTCACTACACCACAAGAATCACTTACCCCAAAACGTGATCTCCCTTACAAAGTTCCAAGATTCGGCCTTGCTTCTTGGCTACCACCACACGTTCCTACAAGAGAGTAATTGATGCACCCAAGTGGTTAGCATCCAAGCAACATTCGGCCCTCCTACGGGAAAGAAGGAGACCGAAGCTAACCCCTCCAGAAAAAGGTCACATAAATACCTTAACACCAAAATAAAGAGGTAAACGAAAAACTTCACCTTTACCCATGACCAAAGTTGACAGCCTATGCCCGTTGTTTGCCAAAGAAATTCAGTCTACACCCCAGGAAGAAGTTCGACTTAGGCTAAGTAGAGAGGGAAGAAGAATAAAGACCGTGAAAATATGGCATTCAAAAAAAGAAAGAAAGATAATGCCAAAGGAAGAAGAAAGAATATGAAAATAGAGACTTACCAATTAAAGAACATAAGATGAAGAATAGGTGTTGAAGAGATTCGGCTACTGGAAGAAAAGAGGTCAGAAAGGAATTCGGCTACAGGTGTTTGGGCAACAACAAATGAAAAGAAAATGTTTGAAAAAAAAAAGAAATGAGAAGAAGTGAATAGAAAAGTTGAGGTTTCGGCAAAGAAAATTGCAACAAGAAGACCCGAAATGCTTTAGCCACAAATGCAAAAAGGTAGAAATTTCTCTCAAAAGAACACTTAGAAAAAGGCACTCTCCCTCACTCAATGACCGAATATGCTACCTAGTCCCCTCCTCAACCAAAATTCTCATCCCCCACACACTCCACATTCGGCCAAACACTTCCACACTCCTCTATCCCCTGATTCTCTCCTCTTTTTGCTCCACCATTCACTCTCCACCTCCCATTCAAACCGATTGACGAAGTCTCCCTCCACCTTGTACAGTTCTAATCCAACTCCACCTCTACTCCCCCCAAAGCATAAAATAAAACTTCCCCTATGCTGCTTGTGGGATTCGAACCCCACTCCACCTTGCTCCCATGTTGATGCCACCACCACTCCACCATGTGGCCACTTGTGTTAGCAAAACCCCAACAAATTCCCTTAAGCCTTGCTTCCAGCAGTCCTCCCCCCTAAAGTGCCTAAAAACCAAAATTTTACCAGGGCTCCGACTCGACCCTAGGCCTCCCTAGAGCCCCTAAATACCCTCAAATAACCTGCAGAGCAAGCCCAACATACAATTGTACAAAAATCACAACCCCTAATTTTTGGGATGTTACACATCATGGATACGGTCTAACTCCGGAAGTAGCTCCAACTGATAAGCAATTGGTCCCACATGTTTTAGAATCTGATACGACGCAATGAACCTAGGGCTCAACTTGCCCTTACGTCCAAACCGTAGAACCTTCTTCCATGGAGATACCTTAAGGAACACATAATCACCCACGGAATATTCAATATCCATCATCTTCAGATTTGCATAAGACTTTTGTATATCAGAAGCCGCTTTAAGACGTTCCCGAATCAATCTAACTTTATCCTCAGTCTCAGAAACCAACTCAGGACCCAAAATCCATCACTCACCCAACTTAGTCCAACACAATAAAGTACGACACTTACGACCATACAGAGCCTCGTAAGGTGCCATCTGAATACTGGACTGAAAACTGTTATTGTAGGTGAACTCGACTAATGGCAGAAAATCCTCCCAACTACCTCAAAAATCGATCACACAACTCCAAAGCATATCCTCCAGTATCTGAATCACCCTTTCAAATTGACCATTTGTCTGAAGATGAAAGGTAGTACTGAAGTCTAAACTCGAACCCAGAGCCTCATGAAATTTTCTCTAAAATCGAGAAGTAAAGCAAGAATCTCTATAAAAAATAATCGAGACCGGTATCCTATGGAGTCTCACGATCTCGGAAACATATAATTTGGCCAACTTTTGAATAGAATAATCTATCCGAACAAAAATGAAGTGGGTAGACTTGGTCAACCAATCTACGATGACCCACACAGAATCCTTCTTAGTAGGTGTTAGGGGCAACCCACTAACGAAGTCAATAGTCACACGCTCCTATTTCCACATGGGAATCTTAACGGGTTGAAGCAAATCTAAAGGCAATTGGTGCTCAGTCTTAACTTGTTAGCATGTCAGACAACGAGAAACAAAGTTTGTCACCTCTCATTTCAAACTAGGCCACTAGTACAGTTCACGAAGATCCCGATACATCTTTTTTCCACCGGGATGCATAGCAGAAGGGCTATTATGCGCTTCCCTTAGAATAGACTGCCTCAAATCAGGATAACTAGGTACATAAACCCGTCGTCGGAAACACAAAACCCCATCACTATTCAACCAAAAATCAGACGTACCACCATCCTCTACCTAACGAAATTGTAGAACTAGAGAATCATCCCCCAACTGCTTATCCTGAATCTGATCCATCCAAGTCAGTTTAACTTGCAACTTGGCCAACAAACCCCCATCATCAAACAAACTTAGGGGAGCAAACATCGTCCTCAAATCAGACAATGCCCTACGACTAAGAGCATCAGCCACCATATTGGCCTTACCAGGATGATACTCAATTGTACAGTCGTAATCCTTAAGCAGTTCAATCCAGCTACGCTGCCTAAGGTTTAACTTATACTGGGTAAGAAGATACTTGAGGCTCTTGTGATCGGTGTAGATGATACACCTTTTACCATACAGATAGTGCCTTCAAATCTTTAAGGCAAAGATAACAACATCTAACTCAAGATCGTGCGTCAGATAATTCCCCTCGTGTGACTTGAACTCTTGGGAAGTAAAAGCCACTTCCTTACTATCTTGCATCAGAACACATCCCAAACTGACATGCGATGCTTCACTGTATACCATGATCTGCTTACCAGATTCAGGCTATATCAGAATAGGAGCCTAAGCCAAAACAGATTTGAGCTTTTCAAAGCTTGATTGCTTCTCATCAGTCCATACAAAAGGGGTGTTCTTACGCAACAACTTAGTCAGAGGAGATGTAATTAACAAGGACCCCTCGACAAATCTCCGATAATAGCCTGCAAGATCCAGAAAGTTGCGAATCTCAAAAACATTCCTAGGCTGTTTCCAATCAAGCACAACCTCAATCTTCCTATGATCAACTCGGATCCCTTCTGTAGAAACCACATGCCCCAGAAAAGTTACTTCCCTTAACCAGAATTCACACTTGCTCACTTAGTGTAGAGTTGTTTTTCTCGAAGTATCTGAAGGACTATTCTAAGATGCTCATCATGATCATCTTTGATCTTAGAGTATACCATAGTGTCGCCTATGAAGACCACGATGAACTGATCCAAATACGACTAGAAAACCCGATTCATCAGATCCATGAATGCAGCCGCGACATTCGTCAAACCAAAGGGCATGACTAGGAACTTGTAGTGCCCATAGCGAGTCCTAAAAGTAGTCTTGTGAACATCAACTTCCTTAAATTTAAGCCGATGATACCCAGAACGAAGATCTATCCTGAAAAATACCGAAGTCCCACGAAACTGATCAAACAGGTCGTCTATCCTTAGAAGTGGGTACTTATTCTTCATTGTTCACTTATTCAATTGATGGTAGTCGATACACATCCTTATAGTTCCATCCTTTTTCTTTACAAATAACACTGGTGTCCCCCACGGAGACACACTAGGATGGATGAACCCACAATCTAAGAGATCCTGAAGTTGAGCCTTTAGCTCCATAAGCTCCTTCAGTGCCATACGGTAATGAGCGATGGACACCGGAGCAGTACCTAACAGAAGCTCAATACCAAACTCGACCTCTCGATTTGGACGTAAACTCGGTAATTCCTTGGGAAAAACATCTGAAAATTCCTTAACCATTCAGATGTCCCCAACTGACGAACCCACAGAAGTCGAATCACTCACAAAGGCCAAGTACGATTCACACCCTTTCCGAACCAGATTTTGGGCCACAAGAGTGGATATCACATTGGATAAGTAATCCCAATGCTCGCCAATCATAACAACTTACACATCATCCTCATATCTCAGAACCACCTTCTTAGAAGCACAATCCAAACTGACTCGATGCTTCACAAGCCAGTCTATCCCCATAATCAGATCAAATTCTCCAAACGGTAGCTCCATCAGATTAGCCGAAAACACAACACCTTGCACCTCCAACGGTACATTTCTATACAATCTATTAAACCGAACCGATTGACCTAATGAACTAAGTAAAATAATCTCACTAGAAGTGCACTCAACAGAAATCCCCAAGTTTACAGAAACAGAGCTAGCTACATAGGAATGTGTTGACCCTATGTCTATCAATGCAAAATAAGAAGCATCATAAATAAAGAACGTACTGGTAATCACATTAGCGGCGTCTTTGTCCTCACAATGTATAACAGCATAAACCAATGCAGGCTGCGTCACCTCAGTCTGATTAGCACCTTTGCCCGATGCTCTCTGCCCTCTACCATACCATTACCACCCCTGGCTGGACTACGACCCTTAGGCGCCATCAGATCGCCTTGCGGTTGAATAAAACCCGAGTGAAGCTTCCATATGATCGGAACGCTATGGGCAATCTCTAATATGGTGCTCCATCGACCCACATCATAGACACGCTCCCAACCTCCTCCAACACTCGTCCAGATGGCGCCTACCACAGTCTCTACACGGTTGAACCATGGTAGGAGCAACTGGAACCCAACTCTCGAAGGCCCATCAGACCTAGCCCGTTTCTTAGGCCTCTAAACAGAACTAGAGGGCTCCGAATCAATCTTATTCTTACCCTCTCTCGGTCTCTATTCTCGCGCTCAACGCACTTAACCTCCTTAGCAATTTTCTCATTATCTACCAAGACGACGAATTCCCGCTTCCTTTGTGGAGATATCAAATCTCTCAGATTATACCTTAAACCATCCTCAAAGTGAACACATTTCTCATACTCAATCGCCACCATCCCACGAGCGTAATGGTTCAATCTTAGAAATTCGACCTTATACTTGGCCACAATCCTATCCCCCTAGTGAGGTTCATAAACTCGTATCTATGAGCATCCACATAACTCGCCCCCACCTATTTAGTCTAGAAGGAGGTCTTAAAATATTCCCAAGTAATCTGATCTGGTTGAGTACCCTCCTCAACCGTTAACCACTACTGATACGCCTCATCGCGAAATAGAGATACTACACCCTTCAATTTCTGCAGTCAATATCATTCATGATCCTCTCAGTGGCCTTCAACCAATATTCAACCACTATCGGGGAAACTCTAGTGACACCCCTAAACAGCTCAACACTGTTAGACTGGAGTCATTCAGTTACTGACCCACGGCTCTCAGAACTAGAATAGGGCCCAACAACCCTCTCCAACACTCTAAGAAGGGCATGGGACAATGCGTCGTCCCCAGCCGAGCGACTTTAAAACCCAGTCTCAGCAGTAAGTGTAGCCGGTGTCTCACTCGTATCAAGATTAGGCATACTGCCCATTGAGGAAGACTCAACTCGAGTCCATCTACGGCGCCTGCTGCACCCATAAGTACCACGACCACGAGTTCCATGAGCACTCATCATATTCACAGATTTATCTACATTACAAAGTTTTATGTATTAGTTTCAATGTTTATTAGAAAGTATTTTATGCTTCAAATAAGTATCAGAAAGAGTTTCAGAAATTTTAGAAAATTTCAATATCTAACTAACTTAGTATAGTTTTAATCATTTTAGAGTTTTCTTACTAAAGTATTTCTAAGTTAGAAGTACCTACAAGATCGACGCCGAAGACTCGATGTTCCACAACTTTCTTTTCAGATTCAAAAATAAACTTTATTTGGAAAAACAGTTTTTACAAATACAATTTTGAACCCAAAATTTTCACAGCCCAAGTTTTACAACCTGGCTCTGATACCACTAAATGTAATACCCCAAACCCGGCCCAAATGTTATGGCTGAATTTGGAAATGTTACGTAAGATAGTTATAAATCTGACTTTCTCTTATTGGAAAACTTCGTGTATCTTTGCTAATTAAAAACTCGTTTTATATGAAAACATTTTTCATACTTAGTTGTTGAAACCGTTAATTGTTTTTTGAAGATTTGTTTTATCGAATATTAAGCTAAAATTCAAAATAGAAAACTAAATCCAAATCAAAAAATAAACCCAAATGTCCAGAGAGTCCAAAAATTACAAAACTCTCAAAATGAAATTTTAAATAAACCATATTTATGTAAATAAAGTTTTACAGAAAAGTGGTCATATCCGAGCCCCCGTCGTACTGACCTGCCTAAGTCTGAGGGTTACCTGAAAGTAACAGACAAACAGAAAGTGAGTTTTATGACTCAGGGTGTAACTTAATAGAAACAGAATCACAGATTGAATACATAACAGAATAGATATTGACGAATGTCTCATGCAATATCAGAGCCACATGCAAATTACAATCCTACCCTTATCTGCTACACACCATCTCTGACATCCCAACACACCATGTGGGGTATAAAACACCCACCCAACCCTACACACCACTTAGTGTCCTTACGACACTTTATAGAAAAATCACAGCAGTGCTGCCGGTATAATCGCAAATTAATGCCTCACACAGAACACTTCCTCCACATAATACATAACCCGCCCCATAGCCAAACACAAACAGAATACCAGATATAACAGAATAATCGATACCAAAATGTATATACATCATGCATACTCGTATAACAGGTATTGAACATGCTTATACATAACAGATCAAACATATCACATATCATCACATGCATTTAGGCATTATTTACATCAAATTCATACAAATAGATTAGCAGACTTCATACTTTAAGGCTTATATAAACATATCGACCCCACGAAAGGCCCACAGTTGATCAGGATGACATGTACGACCTTAAGGAAAAATTTTGAAATTTGGGACCGTGTGTCACACACAGCCTGTCACACTATAGTGTGTCGCACATGGCCTACCACACGGCCTGGCACACGGCCGTATGGTGTCGACAGGCCCCAATTTTGGCTTTCGTCATTCATTGTTTTTCGAGTTTCCTGTTACACACCTTATTCGATTTCGACAAGAATGCAACCACAGGACTCCCGAGACCTAAATACGACCAATAAAATGGTTAATTGCAGTATCTAGGCACGAGATGGCCAAAAATTGAACTCTTTAAAAACACCAAAACTCCTCCAAACTTTTACCGATTATCAAACCGCAACCACACAAAATTATGATGTTGAAGGAGCGCCAAACGTCTCGCGACTCTCACCTAAATGTAACGACCCAATTAATCAAATAATAACAAAATTTCATAGCGCCAATTGCATCCCAAAACCCTCAAATTAACCAAGCAAGAACTGACCAAAACGTTACCTAAGAGGAGCGAAATTGTAGACAAAATGAACAACAATCCAATGTATAAAGAAGATTCCCAACACAAAATTGAAAGAACCGACGAACAGATGAAACAAGAAAAACAAGATTTTTCAATTTGAAATTGCAGTGTGGCTTGGGGAATAACAAAGGGAAATGTGGGTTTTGGGGTCTTTTTTTCTCTTTTTTTTTTTTCAAAAATAAATAAAATAAAAGGCCAAACTTAAAATGAAATTAAACCTAAATGAGACACTTGTTTTATTTATTTCAAAGTAAGCCCAAAAGTTAAAGCATTTTAAAATTACTACTTGATTTATTATAAGTATATATTATTATTATTATTATTATTATTATTATTATTATTATTATTATTAACAAATTCATTTAAAATCATCTCCAAAATTATTTTGACAACAAAACATATTTTATTTAAAATCAGATAGGTTTAGGAACAAAAAGGATCGAATTGAGACTCAAACCCAAGACCTTAGACACAGAATTAAGACACTTAACCACTAATACAAATACTTAATTATGATAGAATTTGTAAAACAGACTTTAAAAAATCAGGGCGTTATAAAGCATAAGGCTTTCTTGGTTAGTAAGAAGTTACCAAATTGTGATTTGAGAAGCCTAGCTCGAATCTAAAAAGAATAGACAAGAAGAGGTTAAACGTTATTACAAAAAACAAAAACAAAAACAAATTGAAAACAAGAAAGCTTATAACAATTGGCACAATCAGCTAAGAAGATGACTCCTTAAACATGAAAAAACTTTCTTGAACACCAAGAATGTTTTCAAATCTCTTAAGAAAAAGGTGTTCTTGAATATTAAAAACTGAAATCAAATTAGTAAATATTCAAGAACATAAAACAAACAAGAATATTAAATAAAGGATGGAATTATGGGAAAGAATAAAATAGGAGTTAGATTATTGAAAAAGATGTTATTCAATTGAACCTTTTGGAATAAAGGTTCTAACAAACTAAATCAAAAGCTCTAACCAACCCTTCAAGAGTGGTTTCGTGAAAAATTGGAGTGTGAAGACTTCTTCTAAAATCTTAAAATAAAATTAAGGTGAAAAACTTTTGAAAAACTACATGAATTGAATCTTGCAAATAAACAACTTTTAAGAGTGTTTTTATTGAATGGAAATGAAAAAGAAGGTTGTTAAACCAAGCTTTATTTGATAAATGTTTTGATATAACAAATTGAAGTGTTTTTGAATAAAAGTCAAAATTGAACAAAATTGACAAAATGATTTGTTTAAAATTGAAGTATAAGAGATAAAATTTTGAATATCTACTTTGAACTTTTAGAAAAATTTTGAAACAACTTTAAAATCAAGTCAAAATGATTTTCACTTTGTAAAAAGACCTTTAACAAATCAAAAAATTTTCAAACAAGTCAAAATTGCTCCAGGCCAAAAAGTATCGAGTATCAATATTTTCTAAATTATCGATACCCCCTTTTAAAAGCAATACCAAAATAGCATTTTGTTTCTCACAAAACCTACAAAGTATCGATAAAAGTGTTTTGGTATCGATAGTAAAACTCCAATGGTCACTGAATTTAGCATTTATTGCAAAAATTATTGATACCTTTTTATATGGTATCAATACTTGGTGTTGTAACTGAATTAAATGCTCTGGTTTTTTACATCCCCAACGGCTCTATTCATGACACAAACAACCTCAACAATTGGAAATCAATTAAGGGGTTTAAATACCAACTTCTAAAGTTCCTACAATAACAAAAAAGCACTTTCAAGAAAACCATCAATCAAACAACCTTTGAGCTTACTATTTCCTTATTGTTTACATACACTTGTGAGCTTTAGTTCTATTCTTTTGCTCAAGTGTATTTCATTGTATTTGAGCTTAATTTGCAAACAATTTGATCTTGTAAGGATTATTTCTTTGTTTGCTTATTTGTATTTCTTTGAGAGAGTTTGTGTCTTAAGATTTGGAGTAGAAATCTTAATGGAGTTGTAAGGTTAAACCTTGTCCTCAAAGGTTATCAAATTAGTGAATGTGGAAAAATCCTTAGTTGTGGAAAGCTAAGGTAGTGGAGTAGGCAATTGGGGCCGAACCACTCTAAATTATCGTGTTCATCTTTTAATTTTCTCTCTAGCTTTCACATTTTTTTAAAAAAAGCCAATTCACTCCCCTCTTGGAAATTTTGGTTTGATTTATCAAGCTAACAATTGGTATCAGAGCTAGCCTCTAAAAGAAGGTCTAACAACCAAGAAAATATCATCGAGCTAGCTCAAATCTCATCTATTCAAACCGCACAAGATGACATCTACTTCTAGCTTTATTATGGTTGGTCAGTCTCAAGTCATTAATAAACCTCCTTACTTCAATGGTGCAAATTATTCATATTGGAATACTAGAATGAAGTTCATACAAGCCAATGATCTTGCCGTGTGGGACGTCATCATGGATAGTCCATCCGTTCCTCAAAAGCAAGAAGGTGATAAGTTAGTTCCAAAGAGCAAGAAAGAATGGAAAGAGGAAGATAGGAAAAACATACAACTTAACGCCAAGGCCATGCACACTCCCTTTTGTGCAGTTGGTCTGGATGAATATAGTAGAGTTTCTTCATGTTCCAATGCTAAGGAAATTTGGGACGAATTAGAGGTCACTCATGAGGGTACTGATTAAGTCAAGAAATCAAAAGTGGGAATCATCACTCTCAATTATGAGACTTTCACAATGAAGCTTGAGTAGGATATCAAAGCTATGTCCGATAGATTCACCATCATCATCAATGAGCTCAAATCCTATGGGAAGACCTATCCCAATGAAGAAGTAGTCTGGACGATGCTTAGAAGCTTTCCTATGTCTTGGGATGCCAAAGTTACAACCATAGAGGAAGCAAAAAATTTGGAGGCTCTTTCATTAGATGAGCTAATTGGTTCATTGCTCACTCATGAAATGAGACTCAAGAGACTGAATAAAAGAGAAGATAAAGTTGAAAAGATAAAGGTTGGTGTTGCTCTTAACTCCATAATAGAATAAGATAATTCAAATGAAGAAGTGGATGAGGATGGAGAGATGACTATGTTTGCAAGAAGATTCAAGAGGTTTTTGAGGCCCAACCAAGGAAGAAAATTTTAAAAGGACTCAAGATTGAATCTACTAAGGAGAATGACCCCATCATATTCTATGAGTGCAAGAAGCTGGGACACATCAAGTTTGATTGTCCTCAATGGAAGAAAACAAGGTAAAAAAAAAACAAAAGCTTAATGCTCATGTTGCTACTTGGAGTGATGAGGACTCATCCAACAATAAAGATCAAGAGGTAGCCAACCTTTGCCTTATGGCCATCAATGACTCTAAGGTAACTTCTAACTCATCCAATTCAAATTCTTATTCTTTTGATGAGTTACAAGATGCCTATGATAAGTTGGGTTTGGAGTTTGAATTAATGGTTTCAAAATATAAAGAAACTATTTCAAAACTTAAAGATGAAAACAATTCACTCTCCAAAGTAAAGCATGAACTTGAAAGTAAAATAAATTATATGCAAGCTAATATAAAAGATTTTGAGAAAAAGAATTTTGACTTGCATAATTTTCTTTCTAAAGTTCATGATGATCATCAAAAGCAACTTGAGTTGCTTAAGAGTGAAGAAGCTCACTCTAACAAAGTTTTTGAAAAAGGAGAAAATTCAAAACAAAAATTTGTTAAAAATAACATTAAATTCTATAAACATAGAGGTCCCCAAAACTTTATAAAAGAAAATTATTAAAAGTGTATGGGTCCCTAAAGGACTCATAACTTCTCAAGCTAAGAACTTAATTTCTAAATGGATACCTAAAGGGACCAAAGTTATAGGTACTGATGCTTATGGACCTTAAAGAATTTAGGTACAAAAAATAAAAGCTTAATTCTATGTTTGTAGGAAGAGAAGCATTGCTTCAAGGTGGATAAGTCAAGCAAAAACTCATGGTACCTTGATAGTGGATGCTCAAGACATATGACCGGTGACAAGAGTCACTTTATCAAATTGAAGCAAAAAAAAATGGAGGAGAAGTTACATTTGGTGACAACTTTAAAGGAAAAATTTAAGGAATAGGCTCTATTGGTAAAAAAAACTCTTCAACTCTTTTTGAAAATGTCTTATATGCCAACAGTCTTAAGCACAATCTACTAAGTATTAGTCAATTATGTGATAAAGGTCTCAATGTCATATTTGAGTCTAATAGTTGTAAAGTTATTGACATTGTTTCTAATAAGATTATGCTTGTAGGGCATAGGATAAGAAATACATACATGATGCATTTTGATGATTTGCATGAATCTAACATATGCCTTGTTCCTAAAAATGAAAATAGTTCTTTATTATGGCATAGAAAACTAGGACATGCTAGCATGAGCATATTGCATAAACTAGTTAAAAATGACTTAGTAAGAGGGTTACCTAAAATTGATTTTGAACTAGATAAAGTTTGTGATGCATGTATTAAGGGTAAACATAAAAGAGTTTCCTTTAAACCTATTAATGATCTATCAACTAGTAGAGCTCTTTAACTAATTCACATAGACTTATTTGTCCTATTAGGACAATTAGCTTGTATTTTTTGATGACTATTCTAGATTTTCTTGGGGTTCTTTTCTTAAGTACTAAAGATGAAGCTTCAGAAAAATTCATCACATTTTCAAAAATGAACCAAAATGAAAAAGGTTACTCTATCAATAGTGTTAGAAGTGACCATGGAACCGAATTTCAAAATCTTGGTTTTGAAAATTTTTACTACTCAAATTGAATTAGCCATATTTTTCTGCACCTAGAACATCTCAACAAAATGGAGTTGTTGAGAGGAAAAATAGAACTTTAGAAGAAATAGTTGAACCATGCTTTGTGAAAATAATTTACCAAAATATTTTTGAGCGGAAGCCACAAACACTGCTTGCTATGTTGTTAATAGAGTAATGATTAGACCTATTTTAAAGAAAATTCCATATGAACATTTCAAAAATAAAAGCCTAACATTAGCTATTTTTATCTCTTTGGATTCAAGTGTATTGTATTAAACAATGACAAAGATAATCTTGGTAAATTTGATGCAAAGAGTGATGAAGGAATTTTTCTTGATTATTCTTTAGATTCTAAAGCTTTTCGAGTGTTTAACAAAAGAACTTTAGTTTTAGAACAGTCTATACATGTTTTTGTTAACTCTAACCCTCCTCCTAGAAAAGATTCTTGTGTTGATGATGATTATGCAGAAATTTTTAATAATAATGAGGAAGGGGATCAATCATCAAGTGAGAAAATTCAAGAACAAACACAAGAAGCTCTAGAAGAGCTTACAATAGAGGAAAGGGAAGTCACTCATCCAAGAGAATTCAACTATGTAAAGGATGGTAAGATATTGAGAGATCCATCGAAAAGGGTAACTACTGGATCTTCTCTTAGAAATACTTGTAACTTTGTTGTATTTATCTTATGCATTGAGCCCAAAAATATCAAAGAAGCATTAAATGATGAATATTGGATATTGGTTATGTAAGAAAAGTTAAATCAATTTGAGAGAAGTAAACTAAGGACCCTAGGTGAAAGACTTTATGATAAATCTACTATAGGTACTAAATGGGGTTTTAGGAACAAGCTAGATGAGAACGGTAACATAAAGAGGAACAAGGCTAGACTTGTTGCTCAAGGTTACACTCAAGAGGAAGGAATAGATTATGATGAAACTTATGCTCTTGTAGTTAGGATGGAAGCCATTAGAATGCTTTTAGCTTTTGCATGCTTTAATGATTTTAAATTATATCAGATGGATGTAAAAAGTGCTTTTCTAAATGGTTTTATAAATGAAGAAGTGTACGTTGAACAACCACCCAGTTTTGAAGATTCAAAATTTTCAAACCATGTTTTTAAACTTTCAAAAGCTTTATATGGTTTGAAACAAGCTCCTAGAGCTTGATATGAAAGGTTATCAAATTTTCTTATTGAAAAGTGTTTTAGTAAAGGGAAGGTTGACACAACACTTTTTATTAAAAGAAAAGACAAATATTTATTAGTAGTTCAAATTTATGTTGATGATATTATTTTTTGTTCTACTAATGATTTTATTTGTCACGAATTGTTTAAGTTAATGCGAGGTGAATTTGATATTAGCATGATGAGATAACTAAATTTCTTTTTGGGACTCCAAATCAATCAAAGAAATGATTTCATCTTCATCAATTAAGCTAAGTACACAAAGGAAATACTCAAGAAGCTTGGGATGGACACTCTCAAACCATAAGCTACTCCTATGAGCCACTCTATAAAGCTTGATAAAGATGAGGAATGTAAATGTGTTAATATAGAATTATATAGGTCAATGATTGGTTCATTATTAAATCTTATCACAAGTAGACCTGGCATTATGTTTAGTGTATGCTTGTGTGCTAGATAGCAGTCTTACCCTAAAGAATCGCATTTATAAGCCCTTAAGAGAATCTTTAGACACCTTAGAGACACCCCCAATTTAGGCATTTGGTATCCTAGAGACTAATCCTTTAGCTTGCATGCATCCTTGGATGCAGATTTTGGAGGTTGCAAATTAGATAGGAAAAGCACCTTTGATACTTGTTAATTCCTAGGCAACATGCTAGTATCATGGTTTTCAAAGAAACAAAATAATGTTGCATTGTCCACCAACGAAGCAGAATATATTTCTTCCGGTAGTTGTTGTGCTCAATTTTTATGGATAAAACAACAACTTAAGGACTATGGAATTGATATAGATACCATTCCTATCAAGTGTGACAATACTAGTGTTATTTGTCTTGCTAAAAATCCCATCCAACATTCTAGGACTAAACACATTGAAATTAGACACCATTTCATTAGAGATTTTGTCAAAAAGGGTGAAAAAGTTCTAGAGTATATAGACACCTTGAACCAATTAACTGACATTTTTACAAAGCCATCAGACAAAGAGAGATTTTGGACCCTTAGGAGAGAACTAGATTTAACCACCTTGCATTAACTTTGTGTTGAAACTTTCTATGCTCTTTGATTATTTTTGTTTCAAAAAGCTTGTTAAGGAAAAAATTCATGGCTCTTGTATGCATAAAGATAGGGGGAATTTATGTAGATATTTGATCTATTTTGACCTTATTTATCTAACATAACTTACTCTTGTGATATTTTTGAACTTATTAAATTAGTCCTATTCTTAATAATTTAGTCATTTTTCTTTAAAATCTAAGTTTGCTTTATGAAATATATATATCATGCTGACATTTTGCATTTCCATGCATATGAAATATTCAGGAATGATTTTTGTGTCATTTTAGGACACTTAGTGTAACACCCCTAACCCAAAACCGTCGCCGGAATAAGGTTAAGAGGCATTACCTATCATTTTGAAACATTTAAATTCATTTCACAACACAAAGTTAAACATCAATCAAACATATCCAAATATAAACATATAGTCCCTTAATGAGGTATATGAGACCTAATTCATGCTTTAGAAAAGGGTTGGGACTAAACCAAACACATACGAAAATTTTTGAAATTCAAACATTTTTCTAAACTACAGAGGTCACACGCCCGTGTGGGTAGGTCGTGAGCCTCACACGGCCTCGGACACGCCCATGTGTCCAAGCCGTGGCAAAACAGGGCATACCTACTGACTTGTCCACACGGCCTGAGACACGCCCGTGTGCCTCACCCGTGGTCGACACTGACTTGCACCACACGGCCAGTCACACGCCCGTGTGTCCAGCCCGTGGTCCCTGACTTGAATCAAATTACAAATTCGAAAGACACGGTCGAGCCACACACCCGTGTGCTCAACCGTGTAGGCAATTATAGGCCATTTTCAAGGCCAAACTTGCCTCCCACTCATTGAATCACCTACAAGCCTCAAATCAACACCAATTCATGCCTCAAAAATGCTACCAAACATACCAATACAAACACCAATCCATCATCAACCATACCGTCTATAACCAAACTCAATCTCATTTCAAATAAATCCATCTAAATACAAATTTCACATCCTAAAGCATACTAACCAAGCATCATACAATTCATACTACAAGTTTATATTTTATCCATCATTCTCATCAACCAATTCAAGTATAAAACATACCATTTCCAACCTCACTAATTCATACCACATTCATCATTTCCATAGCTTCACATATAAACCATCAACATTCAACATCCAAGCCATATCACATGGCAAGATCCAAACGTTATAAAACATACCATAACCACTAGCCTATACATGCCATATACCAAATATATACATCTTTCAAAAGTACCAAAATAGTTAGCCGATAGTGTGATTGAGTCGCTGACGATCCCCGGATCCAAGCTAGCTTTATTAACACTGTAAAACAGATAAACAATTCACACAGTAAGCTTTTAAAGCTTAGTAAGTTCATAACATAATACATTCAATTTAATAAATCAAATACAATATACGAAGTTAATCCATCACATTGATCAACTCTCAAATATTCACACCATATCATCCATAGCTAATATACTCACTTCACCATACATTGTAACACCCTGAAAATTTGAGTAATTTATTTTCTATGTGTGCTTTGAGTAATTATTCTAGAAAGTAAAATTTTTTGATTTATTTTCGTGGTTAGTATAGTCCTGAAGAAGGATTTAAAATTTTTTTAGAAGGAATATTATTAATTTTAAGAAATTATTTATGGAAGTGGATTAAGTGACTTTGACACATAAATTAATTTAAGTGTCAAAGTGAGGCATAAGATGAATTATTGGACAAGTGGTGATGGCGCATGAGCTTGTGCATGAGGTTGAAGGTTCGAATCCCATGTTTAGCATCTAGGTGAATTTTATTTTGAATTTTTATGCACCAATATAGCAAGTGTCGGCCAAGAGCATATATGGAAGGTGTTGACTTGTTATTTTTGGTTAGAATATCAAAGGAATAAGGAAAATTTGAACTTAAGGAAGGGTATCAAGAAAATAAGGAAAGGTGTGAAGATATGAGGCAAGAATCAAGGAATTATTTTGGAAACAATATCTTGGTCACTAGACCATGCATTTGGACGGCATCATGGCAAAAGAAGGGAGCCGAATTTTTGGTGATAGTTGGCTAGGAATTTTGGTTTTGTTTTGGTCATTTTTTTAGTGCATAGTTTTGCAAATTCTCTCAACCTCTCCCCTTGGCCGAATTTGATCCTTGGTAAGCCTTGTTAATTTTTGACCATTTGGTCATTTTTGCACATCAATTGGTATTCTTTGTGCCTTATTTTCATTAGTGCCAAAATCATCTACACCAAAAGCTTTTCTCTTTCTCTTTTCTCTCACCTTTGCCGAATATCCATCTCTCTCTCAAGCTCATCTTTTCTTTTCTTTTTCTTCTATTCATTTTGAAATCAAAGCAACATCATCGTCATCTTTCTCTTATTTTATTTCTTTTCAATCGAAATTCTCTCCACCTACACTTTCATGGCGAATGCTAAAGTGTTTATAAGCCAAAGTATTTTCTCTTCTCCTTAATCTTTCATAGCCGAAACTTTCATCAATCAACCACCATTCTCAATTCTTTCTTTTCGACGTGGAGATTAGGTAAGAGATTCTTTTCGTTTCGATTAGTTAATAGTGATTATAGCCGAATATTGATGGTGGTTTGAAGGCTTTATTAGATCAGAATAAACGTTCATTTTATTAACGTCTATTTTGTTAAACTTTAGTGCGATAACGGAAGTTGGAATCAAGAAGTCGTGGGTGACACAAATCGTTGGAATCGATTTTTGTGGTAAGGAAATCATATCTTTAAACCTTGGTATTATTTCGAAAATTTATCTTAGATTGGATTAACGATCTTTGTCTTTGAAGACATTCAGAATAGGGAAGAAAAGGGCGGTGTTTAGCCTTCGGAAGAGGGGAGGTTCTGTTATTCCCCCTAAGTACAAGCAAAGGACTATTTCGAAATCCGGGATTTTCCACCGGGTTGTGGACGTTCAACCGAGGAAAATCAATTGTTCGAAGTCGTTCGTACTCCCGAACCATTATTTATTCGTGGATTCGATTCGGTTAGCGAACCATCGATCGGAGAAAAATCGCAAGTAGAAGTCTTACGAAAATCCGAGGGTAAATTTCTAGATCGCTATATTTAGATCGGTTTTATTATAGATTATAGTGTTTTAATTAACACAATACGTATAGGTGTTGAAGAGCGGGAAAGTTTAGTTCTCTCCATAACCAGGTGTGTAACTTCACACTCATTTTCGTTAGATTTCTAATCGTAAGTATTGCGATAAAATCGTGAAAGTGGTAAACTTCGGAAATTATGTAGTAATTGATACTTTTGTGAAAATACATGAAAACGGTTAAAACCAAGAAATATGCGAAAAATCGCTAAATTGATTAAATGGGCGATAATACTCTAGTTCGATAAAATGGGCGATAATACTCTAGTTCGATTAAATGGGCCGATAATACTCTAGTTCGATTAAATGGGCGATAATACTCTAGTTCGATTAAATGGGCGATAATACTCTAGTTCGATTAAATGGGCCGAAAATACTGCTTTTTACGATAAATTGGGCTAAAATGGGCCAAAGTCACTAAACTACTAAATGGGCTAGTTGTTAAATTGTTTATATGAGCCTAATGAAAGGTTAATTGATAAACCCACCGATGATATGGATTAATGAAAATCATATATGATTATATTTGTTATATACGCATGATTGCATGGGGTGGGTTATATGAAGAGAAGAATGGCCAGTTGCCACAAATTTGGCTCATTGCCTCTAGTTCGGTGGCTCTGCCACAATATGGCTCAATGCCTCTAGTTCGGTGGCTCTGCCACAAATTCGCTAAATGCCTCTAGTTCGGTGACAATGTCACAATCTAGTTCTGTAGTGCACTACAAAATTATTTAAGGGCTTTAAGCCCATGATTGGTGTGTTTGGCGGGGTGGGTTGACTTGATCCCCACAGTGTGTTGGTTGGTACGGGGGTGTTAGCGGATGGATACTAGGTTGGTTTGGGAAATTCATATTTCATGCATTCTTCTCTTTAAATTATGTTACTTTACGATGTATGGTTGAAATCATTAATGGGCTCAAGCCCAAAGATGATATCTTGACGATCCGGCCTAAAAATGGTGGTAAGTGAGTTGCACACTGAGTTCTTTGTAACTCACCCAAATTTTATTAACCATTTCGTAATGGAAATTGACGTGGACTTGGGCGGGAGATGACTTGGTGGAGGCCATACTACAAACTTGGGTTTTTAATAAACTATGACTTTATTTAAGTTTTTATTTTAATTGCTATTATTGGGTTGATGTAATAAGGCCTCTTATTATGTTTTATGGTTTTATTGTGTGGATGATTTAAATTTTATTTCTAAACTCTTAATATGGTTTTATCTCAAATATGTTAAGTTTTCTTAAGAACATTGGTTTTATAACAAAAAGTTTTGTAGCACTATTTTATCTTAACCATGTGAAAATAAACGAATGTATGATTGGTGTGACAAACCAAATCTTGTCTAAACGCATAGACCGGGTTTGGGGTGTTACATACATATTTCCATACATAATTTCATCAATCAAAAAGGTTCAATACATACCTTAGCCAACACATAGTTATTCACCATCCATGCTACTCAATGCTAGATATTCCATCTCGATCAACCTTTGTTATTCATTTCATTCAATCGCACACTTAGTACCAATTTCGTAGCCGAAGAATAAATGTCATCGCACACTTAGTGCCTGTACTTTAAACCGAACTTATTTCGGTATCGCACACACAGTGCCAAATCAATAAGCCGAAGCTTCTACTATTTCGCACACACAGTGCCAAATCATCTCAGTCTCATTTCAAATTACGCACACATAGTGCCTCATTACTCAATCACATATATAACATTGCTATTTCATTAACTATACAATTCATTCATTTCTCATCACATAGATATAAATTTAACAACTTGTATTATATCTGAACTTACCTCGGACGTCGAAATACCAAAACTAGCTGATCAATCGAGTACTTTGTCTTTGCCTCGATCTCGATCCGAATATCTCCTTTCTTGGTCTATACATATTCAAATTTAACTTATTTAATCACCAATTCATTCAATTTAGTCCAAACACACATATTTAGGGCATTTTACAAAATAGCCCTCATATTTTCACATTTTGACACTTTAGTCCTTATTTCACAAAATCACAAAATACATAAAAGTTCACTTCACCCATGCCTAGCCGAATATTCCCATGCTCAATACAAGTCCACACATTTCGTTTATTTCACATTTTTGTCCTTCAAAATATTATTTTCTCAATTAAGTCCAAATTACTCAAATTCATCAAAAATTCAAAGACAAACTATGTTAATCTATCACATATCTTTCATAATTCATCTTCAAACATCACAAAACTCATGTGTTCATCAATGGCATATTTCAAAATCATCATCAATTCACAAAATTGAAGCATGGGTTTGATAATACACTAAGCAACAATCGCAAAAACATAGAAATTATCAAAAACCGATCAAAATCCATACCTTAATTTAGACAAACCCTAGCCAAAAATAACAAAGCTTCAAACTCTCTTCTTTGGTTCTTATTTTCAATGGAATAGGATGAATAAAATGCCACTAATTTCATGTTTGTTTTATTAATATTAACTTAATACATAGTTTACCATTTTTCCCTTTGTTAAAACATTTTTATTTCATTCATTTAATGGCCATTTATGTCCATCTCCACTACCAAAGGGCTAATTACCACATAAGGACTTCTCATTTAATAAGACATGGCAATTAAGCACTCTAACAATTAGCACACAGCTTTTTCATTTTATGCGATTAAGTCCTTTTTGCAAATTAAGCACACAATCGATAAAACTTTCACACCAAATTTTCACACATACTCAATCACATATTATAAACATAAAAAATAATATTAAAATATTTTTCCGACCTCAGATTTGTGGTCCCAAAACCACTGTTCCGACTAGGGTCTAAACTGGGCTGTTACAACTCTCCCCCCTTAGGGATTTGCTTCCCCGAAAATCTTACCAGTGAATTGGTTCGGATATTGCTCTCTCATAACATCTTCAGGCTCCTATGTAGCCTCTTCAACCCCGTGTTTATGCCACAACACATTCACTAAAGGTATTCTTTTGTTTCTCAACTCTTTGATCTCACGTGCCAGAATTCAGATCGGTTCTTCACTATATGACAAATCTGACTGAATCTCAACCTCTGAAAGAGAAATCACATGCGATGGATCAGATCTGTATCGTCGAAGCATCGATACGTGAAACACATTATGAATTTTCTCTAATTCAGGTGGCAACAACAACTTATAAGCAACTGGCCCAATTCGTTCTATGATCTCATACGGCCCGATGAACCTCGGACTCAAGTTGCCTTTTCTGCCAAATCGAAGTATTTTCTTCCACGGAGACACTTTCAAAAAAATACTTTATCACCAACCTCAAATTCGACATCTTTTTGTTTTAAGTCTGCATAGGACTTCTGACGATCTGACGCTGCCTTCAAACTATCACGAATCACTTTCACTTTTTGCTCAGTCTCTTTTATTAAATCAACCCCGTGAATCTTATTCTCACCTAGCTCAATCCAATACAAGGGAGTTCGGCACTTCCGACCATAAAGTGCCTCATACAGTGCCATTTTGATACTAGATTGAAAACTATTATTGTATGCAAATTCAATCAATGGTAAATGCTTTTCCCACGTACCTTCAAATTCGAGAACACAACATCTCAACATATCTTCTAGAACTTGAATGATCCGCTCGGATTGACCATCCGTTTGCGGATGAAATGCAGTTCTGAAATGTAGCTTTATGCTTAAAGCCTCTTGCAATTTCTTCCAAAATCGCGAGGTAAATCTCGGATCTCTTTCAGATACAATAGATAGTGGCACTCCGTGTAATCTCACAATCTCAGATATATACAATTCAGCTAACTTATTTAGTGAATAATCTGTTCTTACCGGAACGAAATGAGCTGATTTCGTCAATCTGTCAACTATCACCCAGATTGCATCTTTCTTTCTCAGAGATAAAGGCAATCCCGACACAAAGTCCATCGTGATCCTCTCCCATTTCCACTCAGGAATCATAATCGGTTGTAACAAACCAAGCATCTCGAAACAAACTTTGAGATGTCTCGTTTCATACCATGCCACCAATATAACTGTTTCAGGTCGTTATACATTTTCGTACTCCCCGGATGAATAGCCAAACGACTACTGTGAGCTTCGTTCAAAATCAATTGAATTAACTCTGAATTCTTAGGAACACAAATCCGATCTATGAATCTCAAACAATCATCGTTATCAACTCGAAATTCTGAATCAAATTCAAACCACATTGAACTCGTTTAGCTATCATCTCATCATTACTTTTCTAGGCATCACAAATTTGACGTATAAACATCGGGTTAACTTTCAACTCAGCCAAAATCAAACCATCATCACATAGGTCTATCTGAGTACTCGTTGCTCGCAAAGCACATAAGGATTTTCGGCTCAAAGCATCAGCAACCACATTAGCTTTACCCGGATGATAATCAATCACAAGCTCGTAGTCTTTCAACAATTCTAACCATCTTCGCTATCTTAAATCCAATTCTTTTTGAGTCATTAAATACTTCAAGCTCCTGTGATCGGTATATATATGACATTTCTCACCAAATAGATAGTGACGCCAAATCTTCAATGCAAATACAATCGCGGCTAATTCAAGATCATGCGTCGGATAGTTCTTTTCATGTGGTTTTAACTACCTTGAAGCATAAGCTATAACTTTTCCTTCCTGCATTAACACACAGCCCAAACCATTCAACGATGCATCACTATAAACTATGAATTCTTTACCCGATTTAGGTTGAACTAACACTGGCGCCTCTGTCAACAATGCTTTCAACTGCTCAAAACTCTGCTGGCACTTTTCTGACCACTCGAATTTAACATCTTTCTGTAGCAACTTCGTCAATGGAGTCGCAATCATCAAGAAACCTTTCACAAACTGCCTATAATATCCCGCTAGTCCCAGAAAACAACGGACTTCAGACACATTTCTCGAAGGTTTCCATTCTAAAATAGCTGAAATCTTACTAGGATCAACCCATATTCCCGCAGCTGACACAATATGCCCCAGAAAACTGACCTCACGCAACCAAAACTCACATTTGCTAAACTTTGCATACAATTGCTTCTCACGCAGAGTCTGTAACACAATTCTCAAATGTTCGGCATGTTGCGTCTCATCACAGGAATAAATCAGAATATCATCAATGAACACCACAGCAAAACGATCCAAATACATTCTGAATATTCGGTTCATCAAATCCATAAATACTGTAGGAGCATTCGTTAGTCCAAAAGGCATAACTAAGAATTCATAATGTCCGTACCTCATTCTAAAAGCAGTCTTTGGTACATCTGATTCTTTAACTCTCAACTGATAGTAGCCTGATTTCAAATCTATCTTAGAAAACACTATAGCTCCTTTTAGCTGATCAAATAAGTCATCAATACGTGGCAAAGGATATTTATTCTTTATCGTCACTTTATTCAACTGTCGGTAATTAATACACATCCTCATAGTACCATCTTTCTTTTTCACTAACAACACAGGAGCACCCCGGGGCGAGAAACTCGGTCGTGCAAATCCTCTATTTGTCAACTCTTGCAACTGAGACTTCAACTCTTTCAATTCTGTCGGTGCCATTCTGTACGGAGTTATCGAGATAGGAGTCATTCCCGGCACTAGATCAATACCAAATTCAACTTCCCGTATCGAAGGTAGTCCCGGTAGTTCCTCAGGAAACACATTAGGGAATTCACAAACCACAGGCACAGATTCAACTTTCTTTTCTGTCACTTTTGTATCAATCACATATGCGAGATAAGCTTCGCAACCCTTTCTCACATAGTTCAAAGCTTTCATCGAAGATATAATAGCCGGCAACCCATTTAAATCACTGGATTCAATTCGTACTATCTCACCATTCTGGCTTTTCAAATCAATACTCTTCCGTTTACAATTCACAATAGCATGATGCAAAGTGAGCCAATCCATACCCAGAATGATATCAAATTCATCAAAAGGTAACAACATCAAATTAGCCGGAAAACAAACATCCTGAAACATCAATGGACAATTCTTGCACACTTTATCCACCAAAACACACTTACCTAAGGGGTTCGATACTCTAATCATGAATGCAGTAAACTCAACAGGTAGAGTCTTACTTGATACTAGATTCACAAACACATAAGAATGAGTAGAACCTGGATCTATCAATGCAATCACATCAGTATCAAATAGAGTCAAAGTACCAGTAATGACGTCTGGAGATGGCGCTTCTTCTCGTGCACGTATAGCATAGGCTCGAGCAGGTACTCTCGCCTCGAATCTCACAGCTGTATCCGTAGTCCCTCTTTGACTTCCACTCACATTTCCGGGGTTTCTGGGTGGTCTACCCCTAGCTATCATATTACTCGGTCTTGCACTCTAAACATTGTCTTTCTCAGCTAACTCTGTGCAATCTCGAATGAAATGGTCTCGTGATCCACATTTGTAACAAGTTCTATTATTGTACTTGCCCCAACATTCTCCCACATGTCGTCTTCCACATTGTCTACACTCAGGCTTGTTGCTTTTAACACTACCAACACTTGATTCAGTCGGAATTTGAACTTTTGGACCAACACTTTGTCTTGCACAATCTCTACCCGAATTTCCAAACGAAGCATTCAAACGATTGATTGCATCTCTAAATCTCTTCGTCGAAGGTTGAGACATCTTACTCATCGATCTTTTTCTTTCATCTCTAGCCTCAGAATCTACTTTCTTCTTCTCTTTATTAAGCTCCTCGGCTTTGTAGGCTCGTTCAACTAACACAACAAACTCATTTATGTCAAGTATTCCAACTAACAATTTAATGTCTTCATTCAGCCCTTCAATGAAACGTTTACACATAGTAGCTTCGATCGAAACACATTCCTGCGCATATTGGCTCAGTCTCACAAACTCCCGTTCATACTCCGCAACTGACATACGGCCCTGTTTCAACTCAAGGAATTCTTTACGTTTCTGATCTATGAATCTTTGACTGATATACTTCTTTTTTATTTGACTTGAAAGAAATCCTAGGTCACAGATATCAATGTCTTTCACCAGTTATATGTCGTATCTCTCAACAAAGAAACAACACATTTAATACATTCATCAGGAGTCAACGACATCTCGTCAAACACTCGAATGGTATTCTCGAGCCAAAACTCAGCTTGCTCGGTATCATCATCAGCTGTGGCCCTAAACTCTTCGGCCCCATACTTTTGGATCTTATCTATAGGAGGTTTATTCAATCGGATCAGATCTGTCACTTGTGGCACAACAGGTACTTGTGGGGGTGGAGGTTGTGGAGCAGCCGGATTCGTTCGGATGAACTTCGAAAACCACTCATTCATCATTCGAAAAGGCTTGCTTAACCTCTCCCTCTTGGCTACTATTATTCGGACTAGATGTGGCTGGCACCGTCCCTTGAGCGGGAGCAGGTGCGTTACTTTCTACATCATCAGCAACTGCTCGATCGGGATCTATTTGCTATATAAAAACACATTTTTAACTGTTAGGATTCATCACACTATCGCAATTATATGTATGGCATGTATAGCTAGACTCACATGCGCTACGTTAGTCCGAGAATCGACTAAACCGTAGCTCTGATACCACTAAAATGTAACACCCCTAACCCAAAACCATCGCCAGAATAGGGTTAAGAGGCATTACCTATCATTTCAAAACATTTAAATTTATTTCACAACAAAAAGTTAAACATCAATCAAACATATCCAAATATAAACATATAGTCCCTTAATGAGGTCTACGAGACCTAATTCATGCTTTAGAAAAGGGTCGGGACTAAACCGAACACATACAAAAATTTTTGAAATTTAAAAATTTTTCTAAACTACAGAGGTCACACGCCCGTGTGGGTAGGCCGTGTGAGGATACGCCCATGTGTCCAAGCCGTGGCAAAACAGGGTATACCTACTGACTTGTCCACACGGCCTGAGACACGCCCGTGTGCCTCACCCGTGGTGGACACTGACTTGCACCACACGGCCAGTCACACGCCCGTGTGTCCAGCCCATGGTCGAGCCTGACTTGAATCAAATTACAAATTCGAAAGACACGGTCGAGCCACTCACCCGTGTGCTCAACCATGTGAGAAATTATAGGCCATTTTTAAGGCCAAACTTGCCTCCCACTCATTGAATCACCTACAAGCCTCAAATCAACACCAATTCATGCCTCAAAAATGCTACCAAACATACCAATACAAACACCAATCCATCATCAACCATACCGTCTATAACCAAACTCAATCTCATTTCAAATAAATCCATCTAAATTCAAATTTCACATCCTAAAGCATACTAACCAAGTATCATACAATTCATACTACAAGTTTATATTTTATCCATCATTCTCATCAACCAATTCAAGTTAAAACATACCATTTCCAACCTCACTAATTCATACCACATTCATCATTTCCATAGCTTCACATATAAACCATCAACATTCAACATCCAAGCCATATCACATGGCAAGATCCAAATGTTATAAAACATACTATAACCACTAGCCTATACATGCCATATACCAAATATATACATCTTTCAAAAATACCAAAATAGTTAGCCGATAGTGTGATTGAGTCGCTGACGATCCCCGGATCCGAGCTAGCTTTATTAACACTGTAAAATAGAGAAACAACTCACACAGTAAGCTTTTAAAGCTTAGTAAGTTCGTAACATAATACATTCAATTTAATAAATCAAATACAATATACAAAGTTAATCCATCATATTGATCAACTCTCAAATATTCACACCATATCATCCATAGCTAATATACTCACTTCACCATTCATATTTCCATACATAATTTCATCAACCACAAAGGTTCAATACATACCTTAGCCAACACATAGTTATTCACCATCCATGCTACTCAATGCTAGATATTCCATCTCTTTCAACCTTTGTTATTCATTTGATTCAATCGCACACTTAGTGCCAATTTCGTAGCTGAAGCATAAATGTCATCGCATACTTAGTGCCTATACTTTAAACCGAACTTATTTCGGTATCGCACACACAGTGCCAAATCAATAAGTCGAAGCTCTTACTATTTCGCACACACAATGCCAAATCATATCTGTCTCATTTCAAATTACGCACACATAGTGCCTCATTACTCAATCACATATATAACATTGCTATTTCATTAACTATACAATTCATTCATTTCTCATCACATAGATATAAATTTAACAACTTGTATTATATCCGAACTTACCTCGGACGTCGAAATACCAAAACTAGCCGATCAATCGAGTACTTTGTCTTTGCCTCGATCTCGATCCAAATCTCTTCTTTCTTGGTCTATACATGTTCAAATTTAACTCATTTAATCATCAATTCATTCAATTTAGTCCAAACACACATATTTAGGGTATTTTACAAAATAGCCCTCATATTTTAACATTTCGACACTTTAGTCCCTATTTCACAAAATCACAAAATACATAAAATTTCACTTCACCCATGCCTAGCAAAATATTCCCATGCTCAATACAAGTCCACACATTTCATTTATTTCACATTTTAGTCCCTCAAAATATTATTTTCTCAATTAAGTCCAAATTACTCAAATTCATTAAAAATTCAATGTAACATCCCGAAATTGGGCCTAGAAGAATTGGGCCCAATGGGCCTTGGGTGTAGGACTGTTTAAAATTTTAAAGAATATGAGAATGGTGTTATTGCAAATTGGACTTATTAGTTAAGTGAATTTGGAAGGTTATGAGGTTTCTAGAAAGTTCGGGGTTTAATTGGGCCTTAGTAAAAATTTGGTATTTTAGCACTTTAAGGAGAGAAGGTAAGGGGCATCAAGGCTTGAGGAAATAAGTGTGCATATTGCTAGCATAAATGAGCTATTGGTAAAAAGGATATGGCGCCACATGATTGACTTTGAGGGAGGACGTTCAAATCCCATTGTGTGTAAATTTTGACTAGTATTTTTGCATTCTTTCCCTAAGTGTCGGCCAAGCATGTAAATAAGGCAAGGTGGAATTTTTATTTTGGCAAGATGGCTAAGGAAAATAGGAAAGGATGAAGGTGAGGAAAGAAATCAAGAGAAAGGGGAAAGTAAGGGGAACATGTGGCCTTTTTCAAGGGAAGTGTTATGGAAAGTGTGGTTGGCCAATTTTTGACCATTATGGTCATGAATGTGGACGGTTTTGGGTGTAGAGGGAGGTAGCCGAATTTTTGTTTGGCAATTAGTAAAAGTTTTGGTGTTGTTTTGGCCAAAAATTCCTATATGCAACTTTGGTGTCATTTTTCTTTTCTCTCCAAATTTCCTTCTTGCCGAATCTTCAAGCCATTGGTGAGCTTATTCTCTTCTTTTCTTTCTTCTTGTTGCCGAATGTACCCAAACCATTGAGACCAAAAATTTGTTCAATTATCTTTCTTGAAAATCGAAGCTAGTCAAACATCTTTCTTCTTCTTTCTTTTCTTTTTCACAAAATCCTTCAAGCATCTCTTCTTTTCTAATCCTTTTCACCATAGCCGAATTTTCTTGTCCATTTTTCCCTCCATAATCGAACCTTTGAATTCTTCATCTCTTTTATGTTATTTCTTTCTCGTTCGTGTTGGCACTCACTTCTTGAATTGAATCGGGATTTAAACAAGGTGAAGGAGCACAAGTGATTTGTATTAACCAAATCATTATCGTCGACTCGTCAAGCAAGTGGGGTAAGAACGTTGTTATAAGATTTGTTTTGGCCAAAGGTGGGATAATTACTAACGACTCTTTCGCTCACCAAATATTGTTAGGACGGGATTTTAGTAACCAAAGGGTAGGATCGATTTTGGTGCACTGAGGGAGATCACATTCGTGGTGTTGAAACGGTAGAAAGCACAACTCGTAATCAAGGTGTGTAATCCCGTACCCTTCCGAATACATGTTTGAAATGGTGTGTAATCTCATACCTCTCTGAATGATTATATGATGTGTTCTATGATTCGGTCAAAATACCAAAGAAAATCAGAAACCGGCATCCGTGACCACTCGGGCGTGCGTATGTTCGTAGTAGTAACCATATTTTGCAAACAGTTTGGTCAGCAGCAGTGACATGATTTTGAAAAATCACGAAAAATAGGAGAAAGGGAATTAGAAAGCGAATAAGATATCGAATTAAATATTACTGTGTATATTTTTATATGGAAGAAACGGAGAAGGAAAAGGAATTTTATATTCTGAGATATCTTAATTTGAGTGAGACTGGTTTTGATGGACTTCGTGGTTCCCTATTCTGTCTTGGAAAAATTGGTTAAAATTGTAAAAAGTGAATTATGAGTTATAGTTTATATGTATAGATTCCTTAGTGAGTCTATTTTCAATAGAAACAAGTGGGAGCATTATATGAAAACTGTACAGTGAGATATTTGAAATTAAGGTAAGAGAGGTCAGAATCGTTAGACAGTGAAACAAGGGAAACTTTAAGGAATAAACTGTACTAAACGGATAAGCCAAAAAATTCTGAAAAAATTGTAGTAAGAAGATATATGAGTCTAGTTTCAAGGAAAATTTATGGATTTAAATTTTGAGTTTTCTAACTCGAGTTATAGTCAATTTAGTCAGTATGATGCAGATGGACAGTTTCAAATTTTTATGCCCAAATTAGTAGTTAAGTCCGGGGTTGCGAAATTGCCAAAATACCCTTGGAGTGTAAATTACCGAAATACCCCTGGGTTGCGAGATTACCGAATTACCTTAGTGGGTAAAATTATCGATTTATCGAAATGCCCCTATGGGCCGATTTGATAGATTGTTATAATGGGCCGATTTATCGAAATGTCCTTATGGACCGAATTACCGAAATGCCCCTATGGGCCGAATGATCGTATTGCTTTAATGGGCTGATTCATAAAAAGTATTCAATAGGTTAATGGATGTTATTTTTATATGGATGTTTTACGATTATGTATGATGCATCTTTACATATTGCATGGGATGGGAAAATTTGAATGAAGAGAAGTATAGACCGGTGGCATTGCCACAAATTCTGATAATGGCTATGTGCCTAACATATGAATTAACGAATCTGTGTCGATCATTTTACCGCATATAAATCTGGTGGCTCAGCCACAAATAGCATAAATGGCAGCTTGACTGCAGATTGGAGAGATCATGGGTGGGTTGACTTGATCCCCACAGAGAGACCCGGCCGTACGGGGAGAGATGGATGGATGGGTTGGGTTGCATACTTTGCATTCATATATATATACTGTTTTGTAATTGGGCTTCGGCCCAAGATTATCTTAAATGGGCTTAGGCCCAAGATATTTCTAAGCGGGTTCAGGCTCAGTGGATGACGGTAAGGGGATTTCACACTGAGTTCTTATAACTCACCCCCCTTTTTCTTAACCCTTGTAGGTAATGCTCAGTGATATGGACTTGGGCCATGGATGACTCGGTGGAAGCCATACTTCAGAAATGGTGTTAATGAAATTTTAAATTTCTATTCCCGTTTATTTTATTATTTTGCTATTTTGGTTTAAGTTGTAATAAGGCCTCTGGAGTGTGTTTTATTATTTGCTTTATGGTTGATATACTTATTATTTTGCTTAAATTGATTAAAACGAGAATTTTTCTAAAAACTTAAATAAAGGTTTTCCAAAAAAGCGATTAACAAATGGATTTCATAATAAATTTTATAAATATTTTAACACGGAAGTTTTCACTCGAACTATCAAACGATATTTTCAAAAGTCACGGTTTTAAAGTTCACTACCTTGATTGTTGACTCATCAATCAATCTTTCAAAAATACTTGTATTTTATCTACGTTTCCGCAACGATTTCAAAATGCTTCTGCAACTCTATTTCTAAACATCACATTTTTATTTTGTTCATTTCAAATATGCTTTCGCTACTAAAAAGGTTTTTAAAGATTATTACGTTTTCTAGTAGTTAACAATTGCCTAAGTGTTTTTGGTTTTAACAAAGAGGCTGTATTTTTCAAGCAAGTTTTTAATAATCGCAAAGATGGTTTTTACTTCCATGTGACACACCAAATTCGGGCCTAACTTCTAGGCCGGGTTTGGGGTGTTACATTCAAAGACAAACTATGTTAATCTATCACATATCTTTCATAATTCATCTTCAAACATCACAAAACTCATGTGTTCATCAATGGCATATTTCAAAATCATCATCAATTCAAAAAATTGAAGCATGGGTTTGATAATACACTAAGCAACGATCACAAAAACGTAGAAATTATCAAAAACCGATCAAAATCCATACTTAATTTAGCCAAACCCTAGTCGAAAATAACAAAGCTTCAAACTCTCTTCTTTGGTTCTTATTTTCGGTGGAATAGGATGAATAAAATGCCACTAATTTCATGTTTGTTTTATTAATATTAACTTAATACATAGTTTACCATTTTGCCCTTTGTTAAAACATTTTTATTTCATTCATTTAATGGCCATTTATGTCCATCTCCACTACCAAAGGGATAATTACCACATAAGGACTTCTCATTTAATAAGACATGGAAATTAAGCACTCTAACAATTAGCACACAGCTTTTGCATTTTATGCGATTAAGTTCTTTTTGCAAATTAAGCACACAATCGATAAAATTTTCACACCAAATTTTCACACATACTCAATTACATATTATAAACATCAAAAATAATATTAAAATATTTTTTTGACCTCGGATTTGTGGTCCTGAAACCACTGTTTCGACTAGGGTCTAAACCGGGCTGTTACACTTAGAACCTCTGAAGACTCAAAAATCTCAGTTTTGCAATTTTCACTGCACTTGGAAAATAGAATTGCAATTTGGTATCGATACCAATTTAAAAATATCGATAATTTTATAAAAATATCGATACTTGTAAGAAATTATCGATACCATGGGGTGTTTAAAGGTACTTGCAACTGCTTCTAAAATAGATTTTCAAATGCCCTAAAACCTTTTTCTTCCGTTCATCGAAAACCTCTAAACTTTTCTCCAAAATTTCTTCAAATTTCTTGCTTTCTTCGTCAAATCTTTGCTTTTCAACATCTTCAAATATCATTTCCTCAAGATTTGTTCAACATTTCTTGGAGATTTTGCCTATTTCAACATTTTTGAGGTAAAACCCTAAAACTTTCAACTTGTTGATTTTCTAAAATGTAGGTTGAAATAGTGCTTGTTGATGGTTTATTGGGTTGTTTTTAACAATATATATTATGTTTTGTTACAGGAGGTTACCTATTTCCTAAAGATTTTCTTAACATTTTTACCCAAAACCCTTACCCACCAAGTGTTTGTTAAAATTCCCCAAAGAATTTTTTTAAAGTCTTAGTGTTTCTAAGTGTTTTAATAGATAGAATGGCTCATAGAAATGTTTTAGAACTGGTGCATCTTCATCTAATCCATCTAGTGAGCTAGAGTCATCTTTTAACAAGCGTTTTCAATCCTCAAACTTCTATCTCATTTTAATACAAATTTTGGTTCCAAAAAGGTTTGGGAATCTAGAAAAATAGATGTTGGTATGCTTGAAGCCATAAAATTTATTTATCTATCTTTTTTTCAAAATTGGGATTGGATGGATTTTTAAAAAAATTTTCTTTGACATTTTATAATCTTGTTTGAGCCTTTTATTCAAATGTCAAACTTGAACATGACGAGTCTAGCGGCCTCGTTGTTTCCATCACCTCATTTTTAATGAACACTCCTATTTGCCTCGCTGTTAAAGAGTTTGGAGATTTATTACACTTGCCTTCCGGAGGTAACTCTAATGAAAAAGGCCCTGTTAATCAAGCTCTTTTCATTCAATCCTGTTTAGCTTCTGAACTTTCTCTTCATGATCGAGTCTTCCACTTAATCCTAGCTTGGAATTTATGTCCTATTTTGAAACATGCCAAGCTTCGAAACAACAATTATTGGTGGCTCGATTCTATCAAAACTAATAGGTGTCTCGACCTTGCTATTATTATGTTTAATGACATCACTAAGGCTATCGGGAGAGGGATGAATACATCTTTAGACAGTTAGGAATTAGCACTCTTAGAGTCTCCCTCATTACATCTAATCAACCTATAAGTTACGGGGCACTTCACCATACCGACTATCACTACGATGCCAACTTTGGTGAGTAGATCAAGGGAGGTAATCTGGCTACTAAAGAAGATGACGATGATGAAGGCGCTTTTGAACACGTCCCTTCACCCGAGCATGCTACTCCACCAGCTTCTTTCGCTCATGTTTCTTAATCATCATCTGAGGTTAATAGTTTTATTCTCGATGCTATTGATCGCCTCCGAGTGTACTAACGTTTAGAGTGTGAGTACTGCAATAGAATGAAGAATTACAAGGTGGTATCCGCAAGTATACGGGTCGAGTTATAATATAGATTTTACAATGAAGCAGGTGAGTACTCCGAGGATCGTACCCAATGGAGGTGAGTACTCAATCAATCTTAACCTAAACAATTAAAGATCTAATTAATACTTTAAGTTAGTTATAGTACGAAAGTAAAATAAGAGATAATTTTAGGGTTTCTTAAACTAAGGAAATAAAATAACATAAAAAGAGTAAAATTTCAAGAGATAGAGAGAAATAAAGTGAATCAAATATGAAGATGGGTGATTAGCTTGCTTTAGCAATCTCAATCAACTCTCGTCTCAGGTTCTTCGTCAATCAACTAGTCACTACCCTAGATGGACCTTCTGATCTTCCACTAACATAACGAGTCAGCAAGAACTATTTATCTTTCGACCACACAGTCTAGACTGGTTTGGGGTCAAGGTGTTCACGGATGGGCAATACCAATTTTGGGTTAATTCCCACCTTGATGACTTCCCGGGTTGTCAGGCCTAGGGTTTGTTTCACGTTCTTCCTTTCCCAAAAATTGATCCGTTGAGTAACCCTACGAATTAGTTAAAAGATCATGCTTCAATTCGCTAATCCCCTATAGAAGGATTAGTTTTTCATGGCTTTCATAAACATAGAATAAATTTAAGAATTAATCATAGGGAATGGATTGAAATAGAGAGTTTAAGAAAAGCCTGATTGATATTGATAATAAGCACGAATCCACAGAAGTTGATCTCCTTTACAATCAAATCTCTTGAAGAAGGCAAATAACTAAAACTAGGAAAACCTAAGAAGGAAAGAAAACAAGACTAAATTTAACGGAAGAAAACTAGGTTCAAAACTAAGGTGTACTTTACATGTGCTAAAAGGGCCTATATATAGCCTTCAGGTGGCCGTCGTCCTTAACCCTAGGTTAGCTGACGTTCCTGAGCTTAAAGTTCGATTGTGCAGACCAAAACGCCTCTACTTCATGTTTTATTCTTGTTACAGAGTCGATGTTGTCACATATCAGGACTTGTGTCACGACATAATGGAAACACAAAAATATATAGACTTTTTCATGCTCTTTTTAACTTAAATTCATGTAGTTTCGTAGTAATTCTTGTCGAATAATATAATATAGTTATAAAATAATTAAATTGTACTTAAATTATTAACATACTGAATTTTAATTAGTTTTATAATAAATTTTTAATTTATTTTTGACAAATTTGCAAAAATGGTGAAAATTGGCTCGGCAGACACTGATAGAAGCACAAAATCGGGAAGTAATTTTTGAAGCATCGAGGTGAATTAATTTTTCAGCCTAAAGATGGTCAAAATTATGAATAGTAATACATAATATAATTAATTTTAATTTTTATCCAATTTATTTTGGGTTAAATAATTATTGTTAATTATATGATGAAGAGGAGGCCGAGTTGTGCTAATATGAGAGACTGATCCAACCGAGCAATCGGCCTACCCAAAACCGTCCAACATGCTGACCTAATCAGCTTAAAATAGCTGATTTATTGACTTGCAAATCAGCTCTTGAAGACTCCTTGAAATTGCATTCAAACCCCTCCACTTTCTGTGCTTTTAAAGATTTTCCCCAAGCTAAATTTAGCAAGTTTGAAACATTCAAACTTGTCACATGTGTGGCTAGCCAAGGGGGTATATGGCTGCTGATTTTTTGCTAGTTTTAGAAGCCAATCCCACCTATAAATACCCCCTTAACCTATTCATTTTAACACACCTTTCATTCCACACATCTCTCTCTCTTTCACTCACTTTCTATCATTTGTTTCCAATTTTCCCTTCTACTTCCCTTTGCCGATTTCCCTCTTGGAAAATAGCCCTTCAACCACCTTGGGTAGCAGCATTCAAGTACTTGTAGAAGCCTCGGTTCAACAGAATGAGCAGAGAAGGAGGAGCAGAGCGAACTAGTCAGACTTGAGAAACACCGAATTTGATTCTAGTTTCCTATCCTTTAACTTTTATTGTTATTGTTATGAACATGCCTATGAATATTTGTTATGTTGTTATTCTAAATTTAATTAAAATGTCTTAAATTTAATTCTTGTTAGATTGATTGTGTTCTATTGCTTTATTTATTAAGAATAATGTTTGTGTTGTTATAAGCCTTGTTGATTTGTTCAATGAAATAAAATCATGTTTATGTTATGCTTGCATTTAAATTGTAACGTAACAACTGAATTAATTATTAAGCGGATTGAAATTGTAATTAATGGGCACAATATTTAATTGGTGCATGTTTAATCTTCTAAGGTAGCTGAAGGTTAAATTAGTGACGGTATTAAACAATACATTAGCCTTGCATAACATGTAGGATTTTGTGATTAAATTGTTTCAATATAGAGATGTATTGTTACCTCACTTAATCTTTTACTTTATTATTAAAATTGATTAATTGTTTGAATTGGCATAGTAATATGTTCAAAAGATTAGTTAATTTTGTAAGTCTGTATGTTCTATAGTTAACAAATTACCAAGTTGCCGTGAATTTATTCGTAACAACATGAACATTGTTTTAGTAATATTAAGTTAAGAAATGTAATTGATCTAACACAATTATGTCATATTGATTAAATTTTTTTTTTTCAAAAATCGCACATTGGACTTTTTACCTTTTTAATTTTCTTCGTTAATTACTTAGTTAAAATCTAGTTTTATTAAACCCTTTTTCAAAACAAACGATTTTCCTTCACCAAAGTGTTTTTAATTGCATTTTAGAAATATTTTCTTACATAGTCCTTGTGGGTACAATAACTCGACATTTACTTGTCACTTTATTACTTGTTGCAATTTGTACACTTGCATATTTCCATCGTTTCCAAGTTTTTGGCACCGTTGTCGGGGACTGTTTTAAAAGTCATTATTTGTGAATTTGTTAAATTTTCATTTTGGTTTATTTTTTCTGTTCAATTTTAACTTAGTTAATTTTTCTGTGTTTGTTTCAGGTGTTTATTAGTATTGATCGAATTATCGATTTACTCCCTGTAGATCCTGAGATTGAAAGAACTTTTTGACAATGAAGAAGACAAGCAGCTCAAAGAAGGACCAAGAGTTGAACTTCAAAAACAAGAATCAAGGAAATAGAGCAAACCCTACTCAAAATCCTATCCTTATTGCTGATGATAGGGATAAAGCTCTAAGACTGTAACACCCCTAACCCGTATCCGTTGCCAAAATAGGGTTACGAAGCATTACCAGAGTTTATAGATCAAACAGACAGAAATTTCAAATTTTCAAAACATATCAATATTCATATCAAAAGCCAAATGAAATCATTCATATTGTCACATAAACGAGCCCTCGAGGCCTAAAATAAATATTAGAAACAAGTCGGGACTAAATCTGAAAATCAGAAAATTTTACAGAAAACACTGGAAATTTTCAATGTTGCAGAGGTCACACGGCCAAGAGACATGCCCGTGTCTTAAGCCATGTGGGCATTCGGAATGGGGACACACGGTTGTGTCCCAGCCTATTTCCGTGCCCGTGTAACTCTTTGACTTGGTCACACGGCCAAGCCACACACCCGTGTGCTAGGCTGTGTACCCTTTAAAGTAACTTCACATGCCCGTGTGCCAGGCCGTCTAACAGCTTGACTTGCAACCCTTTTAAAAGCTAAGGGGACACATGACAGTGTCACCTGGCTATGTGTCACACACAGCTGAGACACACGCCTGTGTCTCTGCCCGTGTGGACAAAAATAGGCCATTTTACAAGCCATATTTCTCACCCAAGTTGGCATCCACCTACACTCAACATTGTGCATATAAACAAGCCATATTAAGGTATCCAAAACAAGCAAAATCAAGCCTTAAACATGTAGTATATTCACATACAACCAATATGCCCTTAGGCACCTCAAATGACAATTATAAACATGTTTAACCATGTATTCAATATAACCAAGTGTTCAACTAAATTATATGCATAATTGCATCATTACATAACATGTATATCACTTTACCAAAACATACCAATTGATGTTAAGCATGCCCTTCAGTTTCTAACATAATTAGACATATATGTCTTATATAACAAGGTACCAATTTACAACCAATTCATCAACTCACAAAACACTTATACAAAGTGCACATATACTATCATTTTTATTTTCATCATTCAACCACCAATTAAGCCACACATCAACCAAATTATGGCCACATATATACATATCAAAAGATACCAAAACACAAGCCAATTCAAATGGTTACCATCACAATAAAACATATAGGCCAAAATTAACCAAATTAGCCTATACATGCCATTATAACCAAAATTAAACCAACCAAATGTACCAAAAGAGCCAATGGATAGTGTGATATAGCTCCGACAAGCTTCCAACCCGAACGAGCTTCCGATTCACTATAAAACACGGAAAAATAATAAAAAGTAAGCATTTAAGCTTAGTAAGTTCGTATAACATAGAATTTAACTTACCATTTAAGCACATATTAGGTAAGTAAACAATACATATCTCAACACAACTTCGCCAAGTGCCTAAACTGTAACAACCCGTTTTGAGTGAAATCGGAATAGTGGTTTCGGGACTACAAATCCGAGTCAAAAAGAAAATTTATTTTAATAATATTGCATGGTCTGCATTATGATAGGAAAGACATATGAAAATTTTGATAAGAAAATTTTACCGATTTCATGTTTAATGGAAAGGACCAAATTGCATAAAATGCAAAAGTTGAGTTCTAGTAGCTATAAGTATCGAATAGCTATGGAATTCAAAATTTTAGGTCCTTATATGGTAATTAGACCATTAAGAAAAGTTAGTAGATATTTTTGATGATTCATCAATGGAAAATTAGAAAAAGAAAAGGATTAAATTGGAAATTGAAATAAATAAAAGATGATAAATAAAATAAATATCAAATATCATCATTTTATATCATTTTTCCCCAAATTTTATGGAAATCCTAGGAAAGAGAAAGAAAATCAAGCAAGCTTAATTAGGTAAGTAATCATGTCCCGTTTTTAGTAATTTTTATATTTTTGAGATCGAAATAACCTAATCTATCTATTTTGGGAATCAATTTGAAAAGTTATTAAAGTATTGAAATTTTCCATGGATGAATATGCTGAAAATTTGAAATTTATGGTAGAAAATGAAAGGTTGTTGATAGATAAACAACTTTTGTAAAGTGAATTTTCATGAAATTGTGATTTAGGGGCTAAATTGTAAAGATGTAAAATTCATGGAAATTTTCTGATTTTTATGAAATATATGTGCTGTAAATGTTACATGTAAAAATCGGTTAGGCTTGGAATAAGGATTAAATTGCATGAATTTCATTTTCCGAGCCTAGGATGAAATAGTCATTTATGGAAAGTATAGGGGCAAAATGGTAAATATGCCTAGGACGTGAATTGAATTAAATTGAGTATGAAATGGATTAAATTGACATTAAATTCATTTATATAGATCCGGAAAGACCTAGTACTGAGTTGGATCGAGGAAAACAAAAAGTGTCGGATTAGTAGATTTCTCGAAACGAACAAGTATCAAGGTAAGTTCGTGTAACTAGATTATGTATATTAATATGTTTGGAATTAAATGTTGAATATGTGTGAATTGTATAAATGTTTAATGTATAAAATTTGTCACATGCCTGATATTGCTCGATAAATAATAAGTCCCATTTGAATAGATGGAATTCGATGGATACATAATTTCCCGACTTGCATATGTTGCAGACACTCCTTAGCTCGAATGAGCATCCTGTTATAAGCCCTCTCGAGCTTCCCATTATATGGTTCCTGCGAGCATCCTGATCGGTAGTGATCCTGCATATGTTACGGACTACCGCAGCTCTTTGTAAGTGTCCTGTTACATGATCGGTTGTGATCCTGCATATAATTGCGGACACAAACACAACTCTTTATGAGTATCCTGATATGGCTCGCTTGAACTTCCTGTAATATGGCTATCTGGAGCTCCCTGATAATAACTCTTCGGAGTAACCTGTTAAGCTCAATGAGCTTCCTGTTCTAAACTCTTATAAGCTTCCTGATTTAGCCCGGATAAGCTTCATGTTACATGGCTTACATGAGCATCCTAATTTAAGGCTTGAGAGAGTGCTTCTTGATTATGTGCCCTAATTGGTTACCCCTGATTATGAGTTGACGGGTTACAGATTTATACACTTCAAGTGTACTACATGTGTATTCATCGATATTCCAAATAAATTCAACGAGAAGAGTTCTGACATAGTTAAGACGAACTTAATATGACTATTTCTGGAAAAGCACATGTTATATGGAAATATGATATGAAAAGAACATGGTTATGAAAATTTCTATATGATGAGCTTATCTTTGATACTTGAAATTTATGTGGAATAATGACTAACATGTTTGATGAAATTGTGTGTTTTAGGCTATTAGCCAAATTGCTTAGATGTATCTTTATATGCTTACCTTAAATGTAAATGTATGGTAAGTTAAATTCCTGTTATACGAACTTAGTAAGCATTAAATGCTTACTTTATTTTCTTTTCTCTTTTTTATAGTGTTCAGAAGCTCGTAAAGGTTGGAATCGGTCAGAGCATCATCACACTATCCTTCAGCTCTTTTTGGTATAAATAGTAAACTTGTTTTGGTATAATGGCATGTATAGGCTAACTTGGCCAATATTGGCATGTAAATGGTTGCTTGTAATCTAGCCATTGGAATGGCTTGTAATGGTATATTTAGTGAATATATATACTTGAGGTTATAATATGGTTAATATATGATTGCTTGGTATGGTTAGATTGAATTATGGCAAACATATATGTCTTCCAAAAGGTAAGTTTAAATACATGTGATGATATATCAAGTATAATGTTAACGTTGGCTTGGTTTTAACATCCTGAATTGGTTGGTATATGTATACAAGTATTAATGTAGGTACAAGGAAAAATTTGGGTGAGAAATAAGGCTTGAAAATAGCCTTGTTTTCATCCACACGGGTAGAGACACAGGCGTGTGTCTCAACCGTGTGTGACACACGGTCATGCGCACGGGCATGTGGTTGGGTCGTGTGTCCCCCGCATCTTAAAAATCTTACAATTTTGGGGCTAGTCGGAACAGTGGTTTCAGAACCACTAATCTGAGGCCGGAGAAATTATTTTTAATATTATTTTATGTGTTATAGCATGATTATATGAGTGCATGAAAAGTTTGGTGAAATAATTTTAGCGATTTTATGCTTAATTTTGAAAAGGGACTAAATCGTATAAAAGGTGAAATTTGTGTTCTACTAATTAAAAGTGTCATATAGCTAGAGAACCTTAAATTAGAGGTCCTTAATGTGGAAATAGGCCTTTAAGAGAGTGATGGCCGGCCATAGAGACAAGGAAATGAAATTGTCAAAGGTTAGGTGAGGTTTTGGTGACAAATTTGACTAGAAATAAAATAAAATAAAGAGAAAAAGATATAATCTTTTCATCTTCCTCCTCTCTTCCGAAAATATCAGCAAAAATAAGGGTTTTGGAAGCTTGAAATTTTAGAAACTCTTCTCCCTTGCAAGTAAGTGATTTTAATGGTCATTCTTGATAATTTTTGTACTTTTGGGACTCTTGTAGCATAAGCTAACTAAATGGGGACTATTTTGCAAAATGTTTGAGAGTCTAGGGTTTTACTATGTGTTATTCATGTTTTTTGCTGAAATTTTATGGAAGAAAATGAATCTTGGTTGTTAAATAAAAAACTTTTGTGAAAGGGGTTTTCATGAAAACACCTAAAAGGACCATTTTGTGAAGTTTATAAAATAGGTTGTAAATGTGTGAAATAATTGAAAATTGTGAGTTGCTATAAGAGTAATAAAGGTTCGGCTAGGCTTGGTTAATGAAGAAATTTGATGAAAATCGTTTTACGAGCCTAAGGGTAAAATCGTAATTATGTTAAAGTCTAGGGGCAAAATAGTATTTTTTCCCAGGTATGAAATATAGATTGTATTGATTAATGTAGTGATTAAATAAGTGAATTTGTCATTATAGATCAAGAAAAATGGAGTCCGGACTTAGACCGGGGGAAAACCAAGCTATTGGACTAAATCGAACTAGTCGCCCATATTTTGTATACCGAGGTAAGTTGTATGTAAATAATACAACACTATTGTTATTCTGCATTAAACAATTGATATCGCATAAAATGTTTGATTATTGTTATGAATATGCATGACGGAATTTGAGGTGGTATCTCCCGGTTGAACCTTAGGAATAGATTGGATATCCATGCCATGACATTTGGGTGATATGTGTGCTAGTGTAAGACCATGTCTAGGACATGGCATCGGCCACATTATGAGAGCCAGTGTAAGACCATGTCTGGGATATGGCATCGGCATTGATAAGAGAGCCAGTGTAAGACCATGTCTGGGACATGGCATCGGTGTTGATATGTGTGCTAGTGTAAGACCATGTCTGGGATATGGCATCGGCCACATTATGAGAGCCAGTGTAAGACCATGTCTGGGACATGGCATCGGCATTGAGACGAGAGCTAGTATAAGACCATGTCTGGGACATGGCATCGGCCTCGACATGTGAGCCAGTGTAAGACCATGTCTGGGACATGACATCGGTATTTTACCCTCTTGTGTGAGGCTTATCGGATATCCTTTAGTATTCCAAATGGTTCCACGGGTTATTTAAGCTTATGATAAAGATATGAAAGGATATAATCATGTTGTGAGTGGTACAGGTTCTTACTCGAAACTCATGAGTTATGAGCTTAGTTATGATGCCTTAATGGTAAGGATGAAATTGAGTAAGTTCTATCTATGAGAATGATTTCGGGACGATCTTGGAATCTTTGGCTTATATTTGTGATGTGTAAATATGTAGTAAATCTACCATTGTTAAATCAAGAACGTTGTGCTAGTTTATAATATGCTATGTGTTTAAAGATGCATGGATGTTGTTGTTACTTATTTACATGCAGCTTACTAAGCTTTATGCTTACTCCCTTTCCTTTCCATTTTCTTATAGTATCACCAAGCTAGCTCGGGGATCAAAGGACGTCGGAGGCTCGATCACACTATCAATCTGAACATTTGGTATAATTAGATTTATCATTTTGAGTATGGCATGTATAGGGACTTGGTCTTTTGTCAAGTATCATATTGTTTTGGCCAAATGTGTTGGTTTGTCTTGAAGATTGAATCATTTTGTATAAGGCCATAGATGATGACTAATACTTGTTATTGATATATGTAGATGATGATGTTTTTCATGAATGTGCAATTTGCATGGTGAAATATATGGTGTGTTAATGCATGAATGAGTAAGTCGTATGATTGGATTGATAAAGTATGTGTTAAGTTTTGCATGTGAATGGAGTGTAGTGGCCTTGATGTGTGTATGCCTTGGTTGTGGCTAATTTGGTCAGATGTTTATGTGTGGATTGGTGTTACTTAATGTGGCTTATGTTGGTGCAAGTAAGGGTGGCAAAAGGGTTTGGTAAATAGCCTTGTTTTTGTCCACACAGGTAGACACACGGGTATGTGTCTAGGCCGTATGTGACACACGGTCTGCCCCATGGGCGTGTAGTCTGGCCGTGTGTCCCCTGCACCTTAATTTGGTAAAACAGAATGCCCGATGTAACCACACGGGGAGGCACGCAGCCAGTGTCTCAACCGTGTGGATGACACAGCCATAATACATGTGCATGTGCCCAAGCCGTGTGAAGTCTGCACCTTAAATACGAAATTAAATTTGCCACATGGCCTAGCACACGGGCGTGTGCCTTGGCCGTGTGACCCTAAAATGTTGCTGACGTCAGAAATAGAATGTCAAGGGTTTAACACACAGGCTGAGACACGGGCGTGTCATGGCCGTGTGAGGGACACGTGCCATGGACACAGGCGTGTGCTAGGCCGTGTGAAAACCCCTGTAGGTTCGAATTGAAAAATAAATGCACTCGGCTAGGGATATGGGCGTGTGTGACCACACGGTCTGCCCACACGGGCGTGTCCCTTGCCACACGGGCGTGTGCCCCTATTTTCAGTGAAATTTTCCAAAGTTTTCTAAAGTGCCTGGTTTAGTACCGAACGATTATGTTTTGGGCCTATTTGGCCCATATTAGGGACTTTAAGATGAAGTTTGAAAAGTTTTAAATTTAAACAAAATTTTATAACTCGGAAGTGTTTGTATGCATGTTATTAAGTTAAGTAACGCCTCGTACCTTGTTCCGGCATAGGATACGGGTAATGGGTGTTACAAGTCGTGTGAAACACACGGCCCAACAGACGGGCGTGTGTCTTGGCCGTGTGAATCCTGCATCTAATTTTTGAAAATTAAATAGTCCACACGGCCTAGCACACGGGCATGTGGCTGGCCGTGTGACCCGAGTCAGTAGCTACCCTAATTTGAACACGTGCTGGGACACGACCGTGTGCCTCACATCGAATGCCCACATGGCCTAAGACACGGGCGCTCACACGGCCTGACCACACGGGCGTGTGTCCCCTACACCTAAGAAAAATTTTGAATTTTCACGAAAAATTCTATGAATTCTTGATTTAGTCCCAACTTGTTTCTAATGTATAATAGGACTTCGAGGGTCCATTTAAGGGACAACATGATTGAATTATTATTTGTTTCGGATATGAATAGTAAAAGACACGAATTAATTGTATTTTTTTTGTAAACTCCGATAATATTTTGTAACCCTGTTCCGGCGACAAATATGGGTTAAGGGTGTTACATTTATTGGTATCAGAGCTACAGTTTAGCTGATTCTCGGACTAACATAGCAAGTAAGAGTATAGCTATATATTCCATTATATAATTTGTGATAGTGTGATATCTCTTGACCATTTGAAATGTGTTTTTCTTATAGTAATGTCGTCCAATTGAGCTAGAGCTAAATCCGAGGAAGCTGGGAGCAATGCTTCAGCTTCAGTTCAAAGAGCTACATCTTGTAGTAGTAGAAGGCCTATATTTGAGGGCCGAAGCGAGGAGGCAAAAGAATCCTTCTTTCAAATGATGAATGAGTGGTTCACTGAATATTTGAGAACAAATCCTACTGTACAACAACCTCCCCCTCCTGCTCCTCAATCGGTTCCTAATATGCCACAAGGTATTGAATCTGTTAGAATTGGTAAGCCTCTAGTAGATAAAATTCAAAAATATAGGGCAGAAGAATTCAGGGCTACTGCCGATGATGACCGAAAAGAGCTGAATTTTGGCTAGAAAATACAATCAGGGTTTTGGATGAATTGTCTTGTACACCTAAAGAATGTCTGAAATGTGTTGTATCTCTACTAAAAGATCAGCCTACCAGTGGTGGAATACCTTGATTTCTGTTGTACCGAGGGAAAATGTTACTTGGGAATTTTTCCAAACAGAATTAAAAAAGAAGTACATTAGCCAGAGATTTCTTGATCAGAAAAAGAAAGAATTTTTAGAGCTTAAATAAGGAAATATGACTGTGTCTGAATATGAACGAGATTTTATTCGGTTAAGCAAATATGCCAGAGAATGTATCCCGACTAAAGTTGCCATGTGTAAACGGTTTGAAGAGGGATTAAATGAAGACATCAAGTTGTTAGTTGGAATTCTGGAATTAAAAGAATTTGTTGTTCTGGCTAGCCGAGCACATAAAGCTGAAGAACTAAATAAAGAAAAGAGGTAGGCAGAGATGGAAGCCCAAACTTTGAGTAAAAGATTTATGGGGAAATCGAAATCAATGACATCAAAGAAATCAAAGAAATATAATGATCGTTCTATCTCATTTGTTGGGTATTCTGGAAAAGATCGAGGTTCTCAACGCTCTAATCCGAGATCTCTGTCTCTATCAATAGCAAGTGCTGGAAGTGTTGGTAATCTCAAACCTAGATGTAAACATTGTAATAAATTTCATTTTGAGGCATGCCGTATGAGAAGCGGAGCCTGCTTTAGATGTGGTTCTCTCAACCACTATCTTAAAGATTGTCCAGAAAGGCTTGAAAAAGATACTGTTCAGACTTCGAATCCAAGTAACCCTAGCTCGAGAGGTAGACCACCCCATCACCCTAGCAATGTTAGTGGTAGCCGAGGTGCTACAAAAGATTCAACAATTAAATCTAAAGCACGAGCACCGGCGAGAACATATGCTATACATGCACGAGAAGATGCTTCTGCACCTGATGTTATTACTGGTACATTTTCTCTTCTTTATACTGATATTAATGCTTTAATTGATCCTCGTTCAACCCATTCATACATATGCACGAATTTAGTGTTTGTTAAAAATTTACCTTTTGAGTCCACTGAATTCATGGTTAAAGTTTCAAACCCCCTGGGCCAGTATGTGATGGTGGATAAAGTTTGTAAAAATTATCCGTTAATGGTACGAGGTTATTGTTTCTCAGCTGATTTAATGTTGTTACCATTTGATGAATTTGACGTAATTCTAGGTATGGACTGGCTAACTCAGCATGATGCAGCGGTAAATTGTAAACAGAAATATATTGTGTTAAAATGTTAGAATGGTGAATTTCTCCGAGTTGAATCTGATATACTGAATGGGTTGTCAAATGTAATCTCAGCTATATCAGCACAAAAATATATCAGAAAAGGGTATGATGCTTATCTTGCATATGTGTTGGACATTAAAGTATCTGAATCGAAGATTAAGTCAATGTCGGTTGTTTGTGAATTTCCTTATGTGTTTCTGGAAGAATTACCTAGTTTACCACCTGTTAGAGAGGTAGAATTTTCTATAGATCTTGTTCCGAGGACAACATCGATATCCATAGCACCCTACAGAATGGCTCCTACTGAATTAAAGGAGTTGAAAAAGCAGTTGCAAGAGCTAACAGATAGAAGTTTTGCTCGACCCAGTTCATCACCTTGGGGTGCACCAGTTTAATTTGTTAAGAAGAAAGATGCATCGTTGAGGTTATGTATTGATTACAGACAGCTCAATAAAGTCACAATAAAGAACAAGTATCCATTGCCTAGTATTGATGATTTGTTTGATCAGTTGAAAGGTGCCACTGTATTTTTGAATATTGATCTTCGTTCTGGTTACTATCAGCTATGGGTAAAAGACTCAGATGTACTGAAGACAGCCTTCAGAACCAGGTATGGGTATTATTAATTTCTTGTGATGTTGTTCGGCATGAGTAATGCACCTGCAGTATTTATGGATCTGATGAATAGAATTTTTAGACCGTATCTAGACAGATTTGTGGTTGTATTTCTTGATGATATCCAGGTATATTCTCGATTTGAAAATGAGCATGTTGATCATTTGAGAATTGTGTTACAAACTCTGCGTGAAAAACAACTGCATGCCAAATTTAGTAAATGTGAATTTTGGCTTCGGGATGTTGGTTTCCTTAGACATATAGTATCTGCAGAAGGTATCAGGGTGGATCCGAATAAAATTTTAGCTATTGTTAATTGGAAGCCATGGAAAAATGTGTCTGAAGTCAGGAGTTTTCTGGGATTAGCCGATTATTATCGAAGATTTGTACAAGGGTTTTCTATGATAGCTTTCCGATGACACGATTGTTGCAAAAAGATGTGAAGTTTGAATGGTCTGATAAATGTCAGTAGAGTTTTAATAGATTGAAAGCTTTGTTAACTGAAGCACCCGTGTTTGTTCAACCTGAATCGGCTAAGGAATTTGTGATTTACAGTGATGCATCATTGAATGGTTTATGGTGTGTTTTGATGCAAGAAGGTAAAGTAATAGTCTATGCTTCTAGACAACTAAAACCACATGAAAAGAACTACCCGATACATGATCTAGAATTGGCAGCCATTGTGTTTGCATTGAAAATTTGGCGACACTATCTGTTTGGTGAAAAATGTCATATATTCACCGACAATAAAAGTTTGAAGTATCTGATGTCGTAAAAAGACTTGAATCTGAGACAGCACAGGTGGCTTGAGCTATTAAAAGATTATGATCTGATTATTGATTATCATCCGGGAAAAGTCAATATGGTCGCTGATGCTTTGAGTAGAAAATCTTTGTTTGCCTTACGAGCAATGAATATCCGGTTATCATTATCTAAAGATGGTTCAATCATAGCTGAGCTAAAAGCTAGACCTACATTTTTGCAGCAAATTTCTGAAGTTCAGAAAAATGATGATGAATTACGAGCTAAACGGGTACAGTGTGAGTTGAACTTTGATTCAGAATTTCAGATCGGGTCTGATGGTTGTTTGTTATTCAGAGGCAGAATATGTGTTTCGAAGAATTCAGAACCGGTACAGAAGATTTTAAACGAAGCTCATAATGGTATTATGTCTGTGCATCCAGAGAGTAACAAAATGTACCATGATTTGAAAAAAATGTATTGGTGGCTAGGAATGAAACGTGACATTTCTGAATTTGTATCTAAATGCTTAATATGCCAACAAGTAAAAGCTGAACACCAGGTACCTTCAGGATTATTACAGCCAGTTACGATACCAGAATGGAAATGGGAAAGAGTTACTATAGACTTTGTATTGGGATTGTAACACCCCAAACCCGGCCTAGACGTTACAACTGGATCTGGCATGCCACATGACAAGGTTGTTAAAGAAACTACGCGATTGTTTTATAACGAAAATCAGGTTCAGTGGATTTCGAAAATGTAACGTTTTGTAAACAGTGACTGTAGTTTTAAGAAAATCCCATGTTTAATTATTAATAGTTTGTAAACCGTTCATTAATATTTTGGAAAACATTTATTTACGTTTTTAGGGAAACCCGTTTTGTTCAATTCATAATAATTCATAAATGCGTTAAAAACAAAAACCAAATTAAAATCCCAGTGGCCTTATTACAGAACATAATCCCAAATTAAAATTAATTTAAAGCAATGTAAAACGGAGTTTACTAAAGAAACAGTGCATGGCCACCACAGAGTCCACCTCGGCTCCAAATCCTCAAAGCTAAGGATTACCTGCAAAATTAAGCAGAGGGGTGAGTTATGAGAACTCAGTGTGTAATCCCCCACACGAACATTAATTGGGCCCGAGCCCATTCATATACCAACCGGGCCTTAGCCCTTACGAAATCAAATTGGGCGAAGCCCACACAGTAACGAACTGGGCCTGAGCCCTATTTAGCATGGTATAGCAGATAATGAATGCAATGCAATGCAATGCAATGCAACCCAGCCCAACCTAGTAGTCCATCCGCTACACACCACCCGTTCCAACCAAAACACACCGGTGGGGATTTCTACAATCAACCCTCATCCGCTACACACCATCGATGGCAGTCACGCTGCTCATCGTCGAAATTGTGGCAGTGCCACCGAAATGATGTGACAAAGTCACCGAAATATGTGGCAGAGCCACCGAAATAATGTGACAGAGTCACCGAATTACACTTCCCCTTTCATCAATATCATAACCCAATCCCATGCAACATATCATGTCATAATAATTCGTGTATGCATTAGTGTAATTACACACATAGCAGATATACAGAATGCACAAACATGCTCAGCCTACCTTTAAAGGTATAATAGTAAATTTACTCACCTGGGCTGTATCCAATTTCCCCCATTAGGGATATTCCAATAACTTACCCTTTTAGGGCATTTCGGCTTTTAGCCCACACACAGAAATTTTCATAGCAAATCAAATAAAAGTGTGATTACACACCTGATCACATGGAGAATTAGACACTCTCGATCGACGTCACCCTCACTATCACGAAAAACTATAATTTTCCTATCCCAAACAGATGTCGGCTCCTTACCACAACCCAGCGGAAAATCCCGAATCGCTGACACTCTACGTCGTTTGAACTTAGGAGCAGAGGCTACGAGTCCACTCCCCTCGGGCTCCTCAATCGATGCCCCCTAGAACGGTTACCACTCGCCTCCATGAAGAAAGTCCCGATCAGAATATGTCAAAACTCTAAGGTCAAAAGCGACAACACCACACTACTTACCAAGAATACGACACTTCTTTGCTATACCCGAATGTTGGGTACTCCCTTCGATTACTAGGTTGAGTTCCTAAATAAAGCATGAGTTAGAACCGATGTTCCAAACTAAAATAGTAAAGAAACGGCCTTCCGGCCTGAATGAATCGTGAAAGAGGGCATCATCCACCCCTATTCGGCCATGGCCACTTACCAAGATGTCCAATATTCGGCCACTGCTTAACAAGGCTTGTCTTCCACGAAGGAACCAACAAGATTCAAGGTGGAGAGGGGTATTCAGATACGGCCTAAAATAACGAAAAGGAGTTAAGAGATAGGTGTTCTTGGTTCTTTAAGAGAGAAGAGAGAAAAGATATGGAGAAGCATAATAAAAGAAAATGAACACACTACCTTCAACTAGAAAAGAACCGGTATGAGAGGGAATTTGGCAACCAGGCAGATACAACTTCAAGAACCAATTCGACAATGGAGAAGAACTAAACAAGAACAGAAAGGAGTAGGGGTTTCGGTTTAATGGAGAAAAAATAGAGAAGTAGAGGAGAAGAATTAAGGTTCGGCTATGGTGACACAAGGGAGAACAAATGATGAAGATAGAAAAGAGTAGATGAGCAAATAGGTATTGAGAGGTTTCGGCTTACTTATGTTTAGGTAACAACCAAGAAAAAGAGTGTGAATACCAAATGGAGAAAAAGGAGAGAAAACTATCAATTCGACAGAAGACTTTTTGAAGAAAAGACTTGAAATGCACACACCCTCAAAGGATTCGGTTTTGCTACCTCGCTTCAAAGTGCCGAATTTCTCTTGCCCAAAACAACCCATAGCCGAAATTCACCTCCCACAACTCCCATATTCGGCCAACTCTCAACCCCCTTCTCAAAATCCCTTGATTTACTCCCTACTTTGCTCCACAATCCCCTCACCACCACTCATTCAAACCCTTTTGACCAATTCAAATTCTTCTTGGTAGAGTCCAACGCCAACTCCACCACTTCTCCATCCTGGCACAAAATGAAACTCCCAAAATGCAGTATGTGGGATTCGAACCCACTCCCCCTTCCATGCTCCCCTATGACGCCAACCACTAGGCCACCTTGCTACTTGTGACATCCAAAAACAACCAATTATTCTTAAGGCCTGCTACCACTAGCTCTCCCCCTTAAGTGCCCAAAAAAAAAATTTTACCAAAGCTCTGGCTTGAACCCGAGCCACCCCAGGACCCCCAAACACACCTAATTAACAAGCTAAGCGATCTAAACGCATGCAACAATGCAAAGATGCCAGACCCCTAATCACGCCTACACAACAACATAACAAGCACAACACATGCACTTACCCAAATTTTACAGACCCCCTGATTTAAGGATGTTACAGGGATTACCCCTATCTCCAAAAAAGAAAGATGCCATTTGTGTAATCGTTGACCGATTAACAAAACCTGCACACTTTATTCCGATACGTATGGATTTCTCCCTAGATAGATTGGCTGAATTATATATTTTTGAAATTGTTAGATTACACGGGGTATCGGTTTCCATTATTTTTGACAGAGATCCCCAATTCACATCCCGATTCTGGAATAAGTTGCAAGAAGCTCTAGGTACACAATTACATTTCAGCACCGTTTTTTATCCTCAGACTGATGGACAATCCAAACGTGTGATACAGATTTTAGAAGATATGCTTTGGTGTTGTGTGTTGGAATTCAAAGGTAACTGGGAAAAATATTTACCTTTAGTTGAATTTGCATATAATAATAGTTATCAGTCTAGCATTAAAATGGCACCGTATAAGGCTTTGTATGGTCGTAAATGTAGAACTCCGTTGTACTGGACGGAACTCAGTGAGAAGAAGATACATGTGCTGTAAATTTTATATGTAAAAATCGGTTAGGCTTGGAATAAGGATTAGATTGCATGTATTTCATTTTCCGATCCTAGGGACGAAATCATCATTTATGGAAAGTATAGGGGAAAATGGTAAATTTGCCTAGGACGTGAATTGAATTAAATTGAGTATGAAATGGATTAAATTGACATTAAATTTGTTTATATAGATCCGAAAAGACCTAGTACTGAGTTGGATCGAGGAAAACAAAAAGTGTTAGATTAGTAGATTTCTCGAAACGAACAAGTATCGAGGTAAGTTCGTGTAACTAGATTATGTATATTAATATGTTTGGAATTAAATGTTGAATATGTGTGAATTGTATAAATGTTTAATGTATAAAATTTATCACATGCCTGATATTGCTCGATAAATAATAAGTCCCGTTAAAATAGATGGAATTCGATGGATACAAAATTTCCCGATTGGTTGTGGTCTTGCATATGTTGCAGTGTTATAAGCCATCTTGAGCTTCCCGTTATATGGTTCCTGCGAGCATTCTGATCGGTAGTGATCCTGCATATGTTACGGACTACTGTAGCTCTTTGTGAGCATCATGTTACATGATCAGTTGTGATCCTGCATATAATTGCAAACACAAATGCAACTCTTTATGAGTGTCCTGATATAGGCTCTTTTTGAGCTTCCTGATATGGCTCGCTTGAACTTCCTGTTATATGGCTATCTCGGAGCTCCCTAATAATAACCCTTCGGAGTTACCTGTTAAGCTCAATGAGCTTCCTATTCTAAAATCTTATGAGCTTCCTGATTATGTGCCCTAATTGGGTATCCCTGATTATGAGTTGACGGGTTACAGATTTATACACTTCAAGTGTACTACATGTGTATTCATAGATATTCCAAATAAATTCAACGGGAAGAGTTCTGACATAGTTAAAATGAACTTAATATGACTATTTCTGGAAAAGCACATGTTATATGGAAATATGATATGAAAAGAACATGGTTATGAAAATTTCTATATGATGAGCTCATCTTTGATACTTGAAAGTTATGTGGAATAATGACTAACATGTTTGATGAAGTTGTGTGTTTTAGTCTATTAGCCAAATTGCTTGGATGTATCTTTATATGATTACCTTAAATGTAAATGTATGGTAAGTTAAATTCCTGTTATACGAACTTACTAAGCATTAAATGCTTACATTATTTTCTTTTCTTTGTTTTATAGTGCTCAGAAGCTCTTAAAGGTTGGAACCGATCGAAGCATCATCACACTATCCTTAAGCTCGTTTCGGTATAAATAGTAAACTTGTTTCGGTATAATGGTATGTATAGGCTAACTTGGCCAATATTGGCATGTAAATGGTTGCTTGTAATCTAGCCATTGGAATGGCTAATAATGGTATATTTAGTGAATATATATACTTGAGATTATAATATGGTTAATATATGAGTGCTTGGTATGGTTAGATTGAATTATGGCAAACATATATGTCTTTCAAAAGGTAAGTTTAAATACATGTGATGATATATCAAGTATAATGTTAATGTTGGCTTGGTTTTAACATCTTGAATTGGTTGGTATATGTATGCAAGTATTAATGTAGGTACAAGGAAAAATTTGGGTGAGAAATAAGGCTTGGAAATAGCCTTTCTTTCGTCCACACGAGTAGACACACGGGCGTGTGTCTCAACCGTGTGTGACACACGATCATGCGCACGGGCGTGTGGTTTGGCCGTGTGTCCCCTGCATCTTAAAAATTGAGAAACAGAATGCTCAGAATTGGTCACACGGGCAGAGACACGAGCGTGTGTCTCAGCCGTGTGAATCCTGCGTTTAATTTTTGAAAATTAAATAGTCAGCACGGCCTAGCACACAGGCGTGTCGCTGGCCGTGTGACCCAAGTCAGTAGCTACCCTAATTTTAACACAGGCAGGGACACGGCCGTGTGCCTCACATCGAATGCCTACACGGCCTGACCACACGGGCGTGTATCCCCTGCACTTAAGAAAAATTTTGAAATTTCACGAAAAATTCTCTAAGTTCCTGATTTAGTCCCGACTTGTTTCTAATGTATAAATAGGACTTCGAGGGTCCATTTAAGAGACAACATGATTGAATTATGATTTGTTTTGGAGATGAATAGTAAAAGACATGAATTAATTGTATTTGTTCTGTAAACTCCGGTAATGCTCTGTAACCTTGTTCCGGCGACGGATATGGGTTAGGGGTGTTACATAAACACATATTCACCAACATGTTAGCCATGTAAAATCACATATATACCAAATCATGGATGAGCTCAACAAATAATCAAATTTTCATTATACATGTATCATCTATTTCATGTAACTATATATCATGTAATAGCCTTTCCATGTATTTCATGTATATATATACCTGTAATAGTTCATATCGAACTCATATCATCTCGTAATAGAACATTTTCTGTTGAACCATTTAGAATACCGTTGGATACTCGAGATAGCTCACACGTAGTGTGCTAAAATGTAATCCATCAATTCCTGTACATGTATGCTCATACGAGCTATGAATCGATATGCTCTCACAAGCTGTAAATCAAGCTCATACGAGCTGAGAATTGGTAAGCTCTCATGGGCTGCAAATCAGTAAGCTCATACGAGCTGTGGTGTGTCTGCAACACATGCAGGACCACAACCAAATCAGTAACCCTAATGACATGTCATTTGTATTCTACAAATTCCTAAGGTTCAAACGGGACTCGGTAATCATCGTACGTTGTCAGATATACATGGCAATTATACAAATCACATACATATAATTCAATTACAACATATAAATACTCGATTTAATTACACGAACTTACCTCGACGAGTATATGTAGATATAGAGGCGATTAATCCGAGATTTTTCCTTTGCCCCGATCTAAGGCGATTAATCCGAGATTTTTCCTTTGCCCCGATCTAACTTCGTACGAGGTCTGTCTTGATCTATACGGATAAATTTAATTCGATTTAATATATTTCTCATTCAAATTAGTCCAAAACATATTTTTGGAAAAATTATTATTTTTCCCTATACATTTAGTTCTTTGCAATTTAGTCCCTAGTTCATAAAATGGAAATTTACACAATTTCATCACAACCCAATATAGCCGAATATCAAATGGTCCTTAGCATGCACTATACTTGAATTATTTCACAATTTCACCATGTAATATTTCCTATTTTTCAATTTAGTCCCTATTTGACAATTTCACTAAAAATTCCTTTACAAAAGTTATTTATCTAACAAAAACCATTCATTTTCTATCATCAAACTTCAAAACTTATATATAATCATCAATGGTAAAACCCTAATAGTTTAACAGTTTCACAAATTAGTCCCCGGGCTAGTTAGATTAAGCTACAACGATTCTGAAAACATAGAAATCATAAAAAATGATTAAAAATACATACCTAATTGAAGGAGATAAGATTGCCAAAATTTAAGCACAAAAATGGCTTTTTTCTTTGCGAAATTCGGTTGAAGAATGATGATACAATGGTGTTTAATGTGGTTTTATTTATTATTAACTTTAATTACCTAATTACTTAATTAACCTTTATTAACTTTACAAATTACACAAAATGCCAAGCCATTATAATCCACTATCACTATTATGGGCTAATTACCATGTAAGGACCTCACTTTAAAGTTCTATAGCTATTTAATACCTTTCGCTATTAGAACTTTACTTTTTCACTTTACGCAATTTAGTCCTTTTTATCAGATTAAGCATGTAAACGGTAAAATTTATTAACGAATTTTTTATACAGTATCTCTATCATGCTGTAAACCATAAAATAATAATAAAATAAATTTTATAACTTCGAATTTGTGGTCCCAAAACCACTATTCTGATTTCACTAAAAACGGGCTGTTACAAAGACAGTATGTCGAGCTAGTGTTTCATGATCTTAATCTGGGTATTAGGAGACCCGATATCGAGGCACAACAGTTTGAGCTGAAGCCTGTTATGTTCCAAATGCTTCAGACAGTGGACCAATTCAGTGGAATGCCTATCGAAGATCCACACCTTCACTTAAGATTGTTTGTGGAGGTGAGTGATTCTTTCAAGCTAGCTGGAGTACCCGAAGATGCAGTACGATTAAAGTTGTTCCCATATTCGCTAAAGGACAGAGTTCGAGCAAGGTTGAACTCATTACCACCACATTTCATTACCACATGGCAAGAGTTAGTAGAAATATTCCTTATGAAGTACTTCCCACCTAGCAAGAATGCTAAGTTGCGGAATAAAATTACTACTTTCCAACAAATGGATGATGAGTCCTTGTATGAGGCATGGGAAAGGTACAAAGAATTACTACGGAAGTGCCCCCTCATCATGGAATCCCGTATTACATCCAACTTGATACATTCTATAATGGTCTCAATTGTAACACCCTAACCCATATCCGTCGCCGGAACAGGGTTACGAAGCATTACTGGAACATTCAGAAACATTTACAAATAATTCATGCAAGTTACTATTCAAAATCCAAAATCATTTGTAACGTCCCTTAAATGGACCCTCGATGCCCAATACGAGCATTAGAATCGAGTCGGAACTTAATCGGAACCTCTAAGAATTTTTTGCGAAATTTCAAAAATTTTCCAAGGTGCAAGGCTCACACGCCCGTGTGGTCCAAGGGACACGCCTGTGTGACCCTAGGAGACACCCGTGGTGCAGGCCGTGTTCTACCCCGTGTAACTCTCTGACTTGTGCACACGGTCATGCCACACGCCCGTTTGCTAGGCCGTGTGGTTAATTAATTTATTTCAAAATTAGGTGTAGGTTTCACACGGCCAAGACACACGCCTGTATTCTAGGTCGTGTAGCACACACGGCTAAGATACAGCCTGTGTCTCTGCCTGTGTGCTCAGTTTTGAGCATCCTGTTTCTCAAAATTAAGGTGCAGGGGACACACGGCCTAACCACACGCCCATGGACCAGGCCGTGTGTTGCACACGGTCTAGACACACGCCCGTGTGTCTGCCCGTGTGGACAAAATAAAGATATTTCTAGCTTCATTTCTCACCCAAAATCACACCAATGACCTGCACTTAAACTCACATCCAAATGCCAACCATTTCAAGCATTCAAGTTAAGCAAACTCTATCATTCAACATAGCATACCATTACATGCATACATGTTCATAATCTTGCCTTGGTTTAGTTCATATGTTAGGCATAATTTGATCAACTACTTAACACATATGTAGCTACCATAGTATGACATTACAAATATATCAAAACAAACCATTACTAGCCATTCCAATGGCTAGATTACAAGCATCATTTACATATACATGCCAATATGGAAAATATAACCTATACATGCCATTGTAACCATAATTGCTTTACCATATTGTACCGACATGGGCCGATAGATAGTGTGAGTGATCTCCGCCAAGCTTCCAATCTGATGAGCTTCCGATATACTCTAAAACATGGTACTTAACTTACCATTTATTCTATTTTGAGGTAACTATGTAAGGCATATTCAATCAATTTGACCTCAAGCCCTACACACATCCTCATTTCCCTTGTTAGTCATACTTTCTATAATAACATCAAAACATATATATGGGTTCAACAACAATCAAGTTTCCAAGCACATATGCTTTCCACAACATGTATGCATTCAACATGCATAATTCATCTCATTATTACAAGTATAAGTTCATGCTAGTTCATTTTGAGTTCAGATCATTTCATATCAGAACTTTACTCATATTAATCGGAATATCAAGATCACAATTAGTACACTCAAGGTGTATAAGTCTATAATCAAGGATATACATACTCATCAAATAAATTTCATGTACAGTATCATCATTTCATATTTCCATATATCAATTATCACGTTTCGTCATTTTCATGAATTTCAAGCCGATATGTGTAATAACTCATTTCTTATTCATATCTTCTCATGTCAAGAACATTTACCCATTGAATTTATCTGTAATATCGATGGATACACAGGTAGTTGATCGCTGTAAATTAGAGTTTTAAAATTTATAAAAGAATGATCGAACCTGGAAACTAACTCTGACAACGATTAAAGGCAAGTGCACCTATCGAACAGTAGTATAGTTTAGGCAAGACCGGATTATCGAACCCAAAGGAACTAAAAGTACTAATACTAACTTTCTTTTTATTATTTAGCCTAAAATAAGTGAAGCTGTTTATTAATCTAAATTTATTAACTACTAAACTAAAGACTCTAAGACAAAGAAGAATGAATTTGGAAAATAACTTGGGAAAAACTCAGTTGATTTAGACGATACCCTAGGAAGAATCCACCTAGACTTCACTTGTTATCTAACACCGAACCATACGATTTATTCACTTAGTTTGATCCATAAGACTCCTTAACGTATATTAAACCCTCTCTCGAGGCGAATAACGCCTAACCCTAGGTTAATTAGTGGAACTCTCGTTCTCTTATAATAACCCCTAGAATAGCAAGATGAAATCGATCCATGGACTCCCATATTAGGTTTCACCCTAATCCGAAAAAATCTCGTCACCCTATCTCTAGGTGTGCGATCAACTCCGCTTAATTATGTTGGATCTACTCTTAGGCAGGGTCTATTCCTCCTCCACCTAAGCACATTAAATTTGGATTAAGCTCACATAATTAAGAACAAACTAAGTTATTATCATATAATTCAAATAATCAAATAACAAGATTCATCATAGGTTTCATCCCCTTCGGGTATCCGAAGAGTTTAGTTCATAACAATAAAGGAAAACATCTCAAGAGAAAATAAAAAACAAAACATAAGAAATCCCTAAAACCCCACAAGGAATTGAAGAGAGATCCTCCGTCTTGAGTATAACTCTGGCTTCTTGAGATGGATCAACTGGCTATCCCTGAGTGAATCCCCACAAATCTGCCTTCTCTGGCCTAGCACGACGCCCCTAGACGATAGCTTTGGGCTCCCCTCGACAAAGGGTTTCTGTCAAACTCCTCGAATCAGTTGCCCCCTAGGGTGTTTATATAAGCTTTGAGATGCCTTGCTTGGCCACTAAGTATCCTAATTCAAATAGGATTCCTATTTGGGTGTTTGAATAGGCTTTGGAATGCCTTTCTTTGTCTCCAAGTATCCAAATCCGAGTAAAACTCCTCTTGGCCGCGGCAGGGACACGGCCTTGACACACGCCCGTGTAAATCGTGGCCAGGCTGTGTTGGGTCGACTAGTAAGGCACGGCCGTGTGAATCGTGGTCCAGGCCGTGTTCGAGATCTTTAAGGAGGCACGGCCGTGTGATCTTTGGTCCAGGCCGTGTCGATTTCATGCTTTGGCCCATTTGTCCCGTTTTAAGCCTGCTTTATGCTTCTTTTCATCCCTTGGTGCTTTCCTGAGTATATAACATGAAAAGAAAGGATTAAGAGCACCAAATTATATAAAATAAGGGATAATTCATCCAAAAGCATGCTAAATGTGGGATTAAAATATGTTACTTTTACGGTTTATCAGTAGTACACTCGAAGTGTACAAATCAGGATTCATCAATTCGTATTCAATGGTACCCATAAGGTACTATTTCAGGGAGTACGCTCTCGAGCCACACATGTATACAACAGGATTACCAGTCCAGGCTAAATTCTTTTTATGACATATGCTCTAAGAATCTTGATTTGTGTAACACCCCTTACCCGTATTGAAACACCCCACACCCGGCCCACGAGCCTGTACCGGATCTGGTATGTTCCTTAAGTAAACCGGTTTCAAAATTCTTTGCTTCTTAGAGAAAATTTGTGTATTTTCAGAAAAATTTCGTTTTGGGTTGGGCTTAGATTGAAAACCCATTTATTTAATTTTATAAATCCAATTTAATTAAGGTGACAAAAGAATTTTTGAGTTCATTTTTAAGAAAAATAATTTTGTACTTACTTACATCCAAATTAGTTCGTGACATAATATCTAATAGTAAAGCAAAAGAAAATAAAGAAATTCACTTGGGCCTTATGGCCTTATTACATCAATCAAAACCCAAAAATAATAAAATTTAAGTACTTAATATAAATAACAGTCCCAAATAATAAAAGTCTTTCCTTGCTATGCATGGCCACCTTTAGCTCCTTCCGACCCTGGTCCATTACCGATCATCTCCTGAAAAATATTCCCAACGAGTGAGTCAACAGACTCAATGTGTACACAAACTAACATTCAACAATTCAAGCATACATGTTCATATCAAAGACATATTCATAAAAAAAATGATGCAACCCAAACCCAAGCCTATTTGTCCATCCGCTACACACCACCCGTACCTGCCAATCACACCGTGGGGACTACTAAGTCAACCCTCCATCCGCTACACACCATCGAAGCGCATCATTGCAATGACGTGCTCATCGCCCATATAATTTGTGTCATTAGACACCATATTCAAATAATGTAACCGGTTACCAAATTCGTATAATGTAACCGGTTACCATATTCAAATTTTGTGATCGTAGTCACCATATTCCGTTGGTGAGACCAAAGTCAACACCTTCTTCCCCTTTCACATAGATCCCGAATGCCCCAAATATTTTATGATATATATAACATACTTATTTTCTCATTCATGATACTATTCACATGTTCAAAATATATCATATTCATAATCCTATCGAGGGTAGGAAACGTGCACGGTACTTCTTACCACATTTATGGTACTTAGCCATATTCACATTCTTATGCATATTCATATATTAAAAATAATTGCCATATGATATATCGAAAGTTAGCGTGAGTACACACACTGATTTGCTTAATAGATTCCTTGAGATCCCGAAAATCCCGATCTAGGCTTTAGATCCATTAATTCCTATATTCGCCCATCATATATAAACATATTAATAACCTTTTCGATTTTAAAACCAAATCCTACTAGGAATGGTATTACTAACACTTACCTTGTTTGCCGATTTGATTGATAATCAAATCCCAAGATTTGTGTTCTTCCCTTGAAATCGGCTAACCATTAAATCCATTGATTTGATTAGTCTCTGATTAAAACAAATAGATCTAGACATTTAAGAAAGAACCTTGGCCGATTATAACCACTTACCTTAAGATGAGATCTCAAAATCGGTTCCTTGCTCCTTTTAGTGATATCGAAATTCCTATAATTCATATGTTAGATCTAACATATAAAACGTAACCTTCGACCAAATATATATTTATCTTACCTTAGACCCTTGATCCTTGTTTTCAACAATTGTAGAAACTCAGAGACCCTTGCATTTCGGCCAAAAAAAACAAGAATAGGGATTAGACCCTTCTCCTTCGGCAACTAGCAAAGAAAAGAATTTGAATAGCTTAACCTTACCTTTAATGCCTTTAGCCGATTGCTTCTTTGCCTAGGGTTACAGAGATTCGGCTATGGAGATTTAACAGGGATCAAAGAGTGTTTTGGCTCGACAATAGCAAAGGAGAGGAGAAGAAAAGATGGAGTTTTGCTTAGGAAAAATTTTGGCAGAGAGAAAGAGGGGCTAGGGAATTTTCGGCACACTTAGGAAAAAGATAAGAGAATAGCCTAACTCTCCTCCTTTAGCCGAAATTACTAGGCCAAGAGTCCTTGAATTGGCCACCACTCTTCCTTGTGATAATATTATCTCTTTTATTTAAAAATAAAAGTGTTTAATCCATCTTTTATCTCCTCAATAATCATATTAAAATTAATCCTATATTTATCACTTATTATTCACATATTTGTGAAAATAAAACACTTCCTTGTTCTAGAAACCAATGTCGTCCACCTCAGCCTTCTGGAAGCAAAAATATAACCTTCATTAATTGCTTCCCAAGTGACTCGAACTCAGGCCCAACACCTTGCATGTGGCGCCATTTCCAGAGGCCCTAAGTGGCATCTTGAGCCACTTTTCCAAGCCTGCTTGTGTGTCAAATTTTACCAACTTTTTCTTTTAAGGCCCCCTTGCCTTAATTTCCTATTTTAAACTTTAAAACTTGGCATTTCTCGATTATTTCCAAGTTTCCTAAAATTTTCGATCGGCTCTGTAACTTGCCATTTTTCTTACATTTCCAGGTTTCCCGAAATGTTCACTTCCCATTTTTGAAACATTTCCAAAAATGTTTAGGTTTCCAAAAATGTTCAAGTTTCCAAAAATGTTCATGTTTCCAAAAATGTTCAAGTTTCCAAAAATGTTCATTTCCATTTCTATGCATTTCTAGAATTCCAAAAATACCAAAAATTTATTCGTAGTGCTTAAGACTTGTCATTTCGTACAATTAAACTGAAAATGCATAGGCCCTTTCGAGGACGTTACAGCTTCTACTCCCTTAAAACAAAATTTCGTCCCCAAATTTCCTAACTAAAATAGTTGAGGGTATTGTCGACGCGCATTGTCTCTTCGCACTCCCACGAAGCTTCTTCCGATCCATGGTTGCGCCATAATAATTTGACTAGAGGCACCGACTTCCTTCGTAGTACTTTCACATCTCGCTCCAAGATTCGAATCGGCTCTTCCTCGTAGGATAGATCCGGCCCTTAGCTCCACCTCTTCGATTGGTACCACATGGGACGGATCCGATCGGTAACGACGTAACATGGACACATGGAAAACATCGTGCATTTGCTTGCAACTCGCGGTAATTCCAAATGGTATGCCACCGCCCAACTCGCTTCAATACTCTATAGGGCCCTATAAACCTTGGGCTTAGCTTCCTTTGCGATCGAACCTCATTACCTTCTTCCAAGGTGAGACCTTCAGAACACTTGGTCTCCCACTTCGAACTCTATCTCCTTCCGCTTAAGGTCGGCGTGACGACTTTTGCCTATCGAGGCTTCCTTCAATCGCGCCCGAATTAACTCAACTTTCTCTCCGTTTCAGCCACTAACTCGGACCCAAAACTCGACGTTCTCCTAACTCGGTCCAACAAGTAGGTGTTCTACACTTCCCCTCCGCATAATGCTTCATATGGTGCCATCCGTATGCTTGCCCGATAGTTTGTTCTTGTAGGCGAACTCACCTAAAGGCAAGTAATCTTCCCAACTTCCTCGAAATCCACCACCACGCCTCTCAACATATCCTCCAACACTTGTATAACCCGCTCGCATCGCCCGTCTGATTGTGGATGAAAAGCCGTTGAGAAGTCTAACTTAGTGCCTAAAGCTTGATGGAGTGCCTTCCAAAATCGAGACGTAAACCTTGGGTCTCGATCGGAGATGATCGATCATCGGTACTCCATGCAACCTTACGATCTCCGCCACATATAGCTTGGCTAATTTCTCGAGAGAATAATCAACCTTCACCTAATAAAGTGCGCGGTCTTGGTCAAACGGTCCACTATCACCCATACCGAGTCCTTCTTAGTAGGCGTAAGGGGAAGCCCACTAACGAAGTCCATGGTAATCCTTTCCCACTTCCATTGGGGAATCTCAATTGGTTGAAGTAATCCTGATGGAACTTGGTGTTCAGCCTTAACTTGCTGACACGTCAGACACTTTCCCACGAATTCCGTCACTTCTTCGCTTAAGATCAGGCCACCAAAATTGTTCTCTTAAATCTCTATACGACTTAATGCCTCCGGGATGCATAGCATAAGGGCTACCATGCGCTTCCCGAAGAATCCTTTGTCTCAACTCACTCGTCCCTCGGATGCGGACTTTTCCTTTGTAGCACAAGACTCCACCATCAATGACGCCATAATCCTTTACTTCTCCGTTCTGTACTTGCTCTAACTTAGCACTTAGATCCTTATCTGCCAACTGGCCCTCTTTCACCTCATTCAGCCATGTGGGCTTGACTTGTAATTCTGCCAATAGGCTTCCATCATCGTATAGACTTAAGTGAGCGAACAAAGCCCTTAGATCCGACACAACCTTCCTACTCAGAGCATCGGCTACCATATTCGCCTTGCCCGGATGATATTCTATCGAACAATCGTAGTCTTTCGCAATTCCACCCACCTTCGCGCCTCAAGTTCAACTCCTTTTGAGTCAACAAATACTTAAGGCTCTTGTGGTCGGTGTAGATCACCGACCTTTCTCCATAAAGGTAGTGCCTCCAAACCTTAAGGGCGAAAACCACTCGCCGCTAGTTCCAAGTCATGAGTTGGGTAGTTAACCTCATGAGGCCTTAATTGCCGAGACGCACACGCGACCACTTTTCCTTCCCCGCATTAGTACACAACCTAACCCCGTGCGCGGCGTCACAATATACTACGAAATCCTTGCCCGCCTCAGCTAAATTAACACTGAGCTTCCACAAGACCTTCTTGAGCTTATCAAAGCTCTCCCTGCTTATTAGTCCATTCAAAGGGTACTTTCTTCCTTAGCAACTTTGTCAAAGCGCGGCTATTGACGAGAACCCTTCCACAAACCTTCCGTAATAGCCTGCTAAGCCTAAGAAACTTCGTATTTCAGCCACGGACCTAGGTGGTATCCATTCCAACACCACCTCGATCTTCCTAGGGTCCACTCTTATTCCTTCATGATACCACATGTCCTAAGAATGCCACTCTCCTTTAGCCAAAATTCACACTTGCTTTGAATTTGGCATAAAGCTTCTTTTCCTTAACACTTCCAACACCACTCGAGATGCTCATCATGCTCCTCCTCCGACCTTGAATACACCAAAATATCGCCGATGAACACCACGACGAACCTATCCAAATAGGGTTGGAAAACCCGATTCATCATATCCATGAACGCGTGGGAGCGTTCGTCACCCAAACGGCATCACCACAAACTCAAAATGGCCGTATTCTGTCCTAAAGGCCGTCGTGTGGATATCTGCCTCCTTCACCTTTAATCGGTGATATCCCGACCTTAGGTCTATCTTCGAGAACACACCGCCTTTTTCACCGATCGAACAAGTCGTCTATCCTTGGCAAAGGATACTTGTTCTTGATGGTCGGTTTATTCAATCGACGGTAGTCTATGCACATACGCATAGTTCCATCCTTCTTCTTCACAAACAGATCGGGGTGCTCCCCATGGAGACACACTGGGTCGAATGAACCCACGATCCAACAATTCTTGGATCTCGAGCCTTGAGCTCAACTAACTCTTTCTACGCCATTCGGTATGGAGCAATTGACACAGGAGAGCTGCTCTCGGTAGCAAATCTATCCCAAATTCCACCTCCCTATCTCGGGGTATTCTGCAATTCCTCCGAAATACATCCACGAAGTCCCTTACCGCCCTAACTCCATTAATACCTTCCTCCTTCCCACCTATCGTACTAATGAAGGCTAAGAATGCCTTACACCCCTTCTTAACCATCTTCTCGGCCTTGGTAGCGAAACCACGTTAGACAAGTAGTTCCTCCTTTCTCCGATCATAGCTACCACTTTATCCTCCGGGTTCTTAGCTCCATCCGTTTAGCCGCACAATCCAACACGGCTCGGTGTTCTACTAACCAATCCATTCCGAGTATAAGTTTAAACTCCTCGAAGGGTAGTTCCATTAAGTCACCAAAGTTTACTCCCCAATCTCTAGGGGTACATTCCGAAGATCTTGTCTACCACTACGGTTTGGCCTAATGGGCTTACTACACTCATCCGCTCATCGAGAGTTCTCGAGTCTAGGCCTAGTGTTTCCACTACACTACATGCAACATAGGAATGGGTCGAGCCCACATCAATCGAGCAAAATAGGGTTTGTCGAAATGAAGAACGTATCTGTTATTACATCCGGTGCGTCACCATCCTCCCTTCGGCGAACCGCATAAAACCAATCCCGGTTGCCTTGCTTCGCATTAGTAGCACCTCACCACGTGCTCCACGGCCTCTGCCAAAGCACCATTACCTCATAGCCGAACCACGACCCCGCCGAGGTCATTGCTGCTGCGCCTCTACCACCGCTAGCATTCGAATCGCCGGTCGGCTCTCATCTCGGTTGTTTGGGACAATCCTTAAGCATATGGTCCTTGGATCCACATTTGAAACATCCACCGTCTTTCTCCAAAGACTCTCCCAAGTGCTTCTTTCCACAATGCTCACAAGGGCGATCTTGCCACCAGTGCACTCACTTGTTGATTTCGTGGCCCGTCAACCCTAGGCCTCTTATGACCCTTTCCAGATGGTCCAAAACCTCTCTTAGGCTTATTCTTGTCCACACCTGCTTGGTAGCATCTTTAATTCCTCGGCCACCTTGGCCTTTTCCACCAAAGAAGAGAACTCCCGCTCTTGATGCGGTGCTATCAACGATCTCGTGTCGTCTCTCACCGTCCTCAAATCGGACACAGCTTCATGTTCGATCGCTACTACCCTCGAGCATAACGGCTCAACCTCGAAATTCGCCTCATATTCTCGCTACGGACTTGTTCCTTGAACTAGCCCCGAAAAAGCTTTTCTTTGCTCGTCTGCAGATACCTGGTTCCTACATATTTCTTCTCGAATGCCTCCTTAACATATTCCTGTGTCGATCCTCCGCCATAGCACCATCTCGCATAGCTTAACCACCACCGATACGCTTCATCGCGTAGCGGTGCCACCATTCCTTTCAACTTCTCCTCGGGGTCGTCGAGCTCATCCATGATGCGCTCCGTCGCCTTCAACCAAGACTTCACCAGCATCGGGTGCCACTCCCGACACTCCACGAAACATCTCACTCCATTAGCTCGGAGCCATTCGAGCCTGATTTCGGGTTCCCGAATTTCCACCCGCACTACCCACCAATTCCAAAACTTCGCGGCCTGACTGCGACACACGCATCTTCCCCGTCTCGAGCTTGCTTTGCTCCACATTAACAAATGGGGTGGTGTTGGCGGTGGTATCTCATTGTCGTAACCCCGACCCGATCTAACGGGTTCTCGACACGCGCTCATCCTTCCTCTACCTCGTCCATGACGACCACGTCCTCTAGAGAGCCTGAACCGGATCTGGTATGTTCCTTAAGTAAACCTGGTTTCAAAATTCTTTGCTTCTTAGAGAAAATTTGTGTATTTTCGAAAAATTTCGTTTTGGGTTGGGCTTAGATTAAAAACCCATTTATTTAATTTTATAAATCCAATTTAATTAAGGTGACAAAAGAATTTTTGAGTTCATTTTTAAGAAAAATAATTTTGTACTTACTTACATCCAAATTAGTTCGTGACATAATATCTAATAGTAAAGCAAAAGAAAATAAAGAAATTCACTTGGGCCTTATGGCCTTATTACATCAATCAAAACCCAAAAATAATAAAATTTAAGTACTTAATATAAATAACAGTCCCAAATGATAAAAGTCTTTCCTTGCTATGCATGGCCACCTTTAGCTCCTTCCGACCCGGTCCATTACCGATCATCTCCTCAAAAATATTCCCCACGGGTGAGTCAACAGACTCAATGTGTACACAAACTAACATTCAACAATTCAAGCATACATGTTCATATCAAAGACATATTCATAAAAAAATGATGCAACCCAAACCCAAGCCTATTTGTCCATCCGCTACACACCACCCGCACTCGCCAATCACACCGTGGGACTACTAAGTCAACCCTCCATCCGCTACACACCATCGAAGGCGTCATTTGCCGACGCGTGCTCATCGCCCATATAATTTGTGTCATTAGACACCATATTCAAATAATGTAACCGGTTACCAAATTCGGATAATGTAACCGGTTACCATATTCAAATTTTGTGATCGTAGTCACCATATTCCGTTGGTGAGACCAAAGTCAACACCTTCTTCCCTTTCACATAGATCCCGAATGCCCCAAATATTTTATGATATATATAACATACTTATTTTCTCATTCATGATACTATTCACATGTTCAAAATATATCATATTCATAATCCTATCGAGGTAGGAAACGTGCACAGTACTTCTTACCACATTTATGGTACTTAGCCATATTCACATTCTTATGCATATTCATATATTAAAAATAATTGCCATATGATATATCGAAAGTTAGCGTGAGTACACACCGATTTGCTTAATAGATTCCTTGAGATCCCGAAAATCCCGATCTAGGCTTTAGATCTCATTAATTCCTATATTCGCCCATCATATATAAACATATTAATAACCTTTTCGATTTTAAAACCAAATCCTACTAGGAATGGTATTACTAACACTTACCTTGTTTGCCGATTTGATTGATAATCAAATCCCAAGATTTGTGTTCTTCCCTTGAAATCGGCTAACCATTAAATCCATTGATTTGATTAGTCTCTGATTAAAACAAATAGATCTAGACATTTAAGAAAGAACCTTGGCCGATTATAACCACTTACCTTAAGATGAGATCTCAAAAATCGGTTCCTTGCTCCCTTTAGTGATATCGAAATTCCTATAATTCATATGTTAGATCTAACATATAAAACGTAATCCTTCACCAAATATATATTTATCTTACCTTAGATCCTTGATCCTTGTTTTCAACAATTGTAGAAACTCGAGAGACCCTTGCAGATTCGACCAAAAAACAAGAATAGGGATTAGACCCTTCTCCTTCTCCAAGAACTAGCAAAGAAAAGAATTTGAATAGCTTAACCTTACCTTTAATGCCTTTAGCCGATTGCTTCCTTGCCTAGGGTCACAGAGATTCGGCTATGGAGATTTAACAGGGATCAAAGAGTGTTTTGGCTCGACAATAGCAAAGGAGAGGAGAAGAAAAGATGGAGTTTTGCTTAGGAAAAATTTCGGCAGAGAGAAAGAGGGGCTAGGGAATTTTCGGCACACTTAGGAAAAAGATGAGAGAATAGCCTAACTCTCCTCCTTTAGCCGAAATTACTAGGCCAAGAGTCCTTGACTTGGCCACCACTCTTCCTTGTGATAATATTATCTCTTTTATTTAAAAATAAAAGTGTTTAATCCATCTTTTATCTCCTCAATAATCATATTAAAATTAATCCTATATTTATCACTTATTATTCACATATTTGTGAAAATAAAACACTTCCTTGTTCTAGAAACCAATGCCGTCCACCTCAGCCTTCTGGAAGCAAAAATATAACCTTCATTAATTGCTTCCCAAGTGACTCGAACTCAGGCCCAACACCTTGCATGTGGCGCCATTTCCAGAGGCCCTAAGTGGCATCTTCAGGCCACTTTTCCAAGCCTGTTTGTGTGTCAAATTTTACCAACTTTTTCTTTTAAGGCCCCCTTGCCTTAATTTCCTATTTTAAACTTTAAAACTTGGCATTTCTCGATTATTTCCAAGTTTCCTAAAATTTTCGATCAGCTCTGTAACTTGCCATTTTTCTTACATTTCCAGGTTTCCCGAAATGTTCACTTCCCATTTTTGAAACATTTCCAAAAATGTTTAGGTTTCCAAAAATGTTCAAGTTTCCAAAAATGTTCATGTTTCCAAAAATGTTCAAGTTTCCAAAAATGTTCATTTCCATTTCTATGCATTTCTAGAATTCCAAAAATACCAAAAATTTATTCGTAGTGCTTAAGACTTGTCATTTCGTACAATTAAACTGAAAATGCATAGGCCCTTTCGAGGACGTTACACGTATTCGACACCGGAACAGGGTACAAGGCATTACTAGACTTATACCCAACCAATCATACAATACCGAAATCTGACTTTCCATGCAACTTGTAAAACTTTTCTTAACACCTCTTAAACAAGCCTACGAGGCCTAAATCACACTTTAGGAACGGTTCAGGACCAAATTGAACTCTTTAAAAGATCCCTATAAAGATTTGGAAAATTTTCATCAAACAGTCCACACGCCCGTGTGGAGGAAGGGGCACGCATGTGTGGCATATCACATGCCCGTGCTCCACACTCGTGTGGATTTATTTTTCAATTCGAACCTACAGGGGTTTTCACACGGTCGGACACGCGCCCGTGTCCATGGCCCATGTCCCTCACACAGCCTCGACATGCCCGTGTCTTAGCCCGTGTGTAAAAACCTTGTCATTCTGTTTCTGACGTCATCACCCCATAAATGTCACACGGCCAAGGCACACGCCTGTGTCCTTCGGCCGTGTGGCGAATTAAATTCTAAATTTCAGGTGTAGACTTCACACGGCCTGGCCACACGCCCATGTCCATGGTCGTGTCTTCCACACGGTTGAGACACACGGCTGTGTCTCTTCCCATGTGGTTACTACTGAGTATACTAACTTACTAACCTAGCGTGCAAGGGGGCACACGGCCTAACCACACACCCATGAGGCTGACCGTGTGGACAAGAACAAGGCTATTTGCCAAGCTCTTTCTATCACCCCAACTCATACAAACATAAATCACATCAAACCTTCAACCCATTCATGAATAACCTCATCTTTTCATAGATTAATAAGAAAGAGCCATCATCTATGGCCTTATACAAAAGAGTTCATCTTTGAAAGAGCCAACACATTTGACCAAAACAATATGACATTCAACTAAGTCTAGTCCTTATACATGCCATACTCAAAATGCTATATCTAACTATACCAAGATGAGCTGATAGTGTGGGTGATCCTTTGCTTATCTTCGTATCCCGAGCTGGCTCTTCGACACTATAAAACAAGGGAAAAGAGAAGGGAGTAAGCTTTAAGCTTAGTAAGTCTATATGTAAACAATATACATCATAACACATCTTTATCAATCATGAAAATTACACACTAAATAAAAACAATTCAAGTCCTCTTAGCCATACTTACTCATTTCAACCTTTACCACATCCCAAACACATATCATAAGCATTGCTCACATTTACTTATACATATACCCTACACTTATCACCACAAAGCCACATGTAATTTCACTTAGACAAGTTTCTCGATGAACCCTTCAGAATGATACAAGATACCCGGTGGTTTCGCACATAGCCCACCATTTATCAATAATAGGGTGGTATCGCACACAACCCACAAAAAATGATAATTACGGTGGTATCGCACATAGACCACCAAAATGATAATAAATACGATGGTATCACACATAGCCCATTGTTAATAAGTATCAATGTGGTATCGCACACAGCCCACCAATGATTTCATATATACGTATATCTATTCGTACCCATATTTCTATTCTGAAGGTTCATCCCGAGAATTTCCCCTTTTTCTACCATTTTCAATAAATCTCACCAATAAGCATTTACATCCACACAATGCATTAATAGGTAAAAACATACGTAATAAGAATGTATCGTTTACACATAAACTTACCTCGATACAAAATATGTGAATTTGCGGTTTAGTCCGAAACCTTGCCTTTTCCCCGGTCAAGATTGATTCCACGTTCTTCTTGATCTATAATGACATATTTAGCTCATTAAATAATCACATTAATCAAATTACTCCAAAATTCATATTTTGGCAAAAATAACCATTTTGTACCTAGACTTTTACAAAATTACGATTTTACCCCTAGGCTCGTAAAATAAAATGTGTTCATTTTTCCACACACTCAAGCCTAGTCGATTCATATTCCCTCTTATAGCAACTCAAGATTTCAATTATTTCATGCATTTACTACTCAATTTATAACCTTTATAAAAAGGTCCTTTTAGGTGTTTTCATGGAAACACCTTTCACAAAAATTGTGTATTTAACACCCAAGATTCATTTTCTTTCATAAAAACTCAGCAAAGAACATAAGCACTCTCATGGAAAATCCCTAAACTTTCAACCATTTTGTAAAATAGTCCCCTCATTAGCTAGCTTAAGCTTTAGGGGTTCCAAAAGTACAAAAATTATCAAGAAAGACCACTAAAATAACTTACTTGCAAGAGGGTGGCTTGGCTGAAAGTTTGAGCTTCAAAAACCCCTATTTTTGCTTGTAAAATGAAACTTTCACACTTTATGCAATTTAGTCCATTTTTACTATTAAGCATGCAATCACAAACTATAATGCACCAAAATTTTAATGCACTCATATAATTATGCCATAACACATAAAATAATATTAAAACTAATTTATCCGACCTCAAATTAGTGGTTCTGAAACCACTATTTCGACTAGCCCCAAAATCGGGCTGTTACAACTCCCCCCCCCTTTAGAGATTTTCGTCCTCGAAAATCTTACCGGTAAAGAGGTTTGGGTACTGTTCTCTCATGGCTTCTTCCGGTTCCCACGTAGCTTCTTCTACACCGTGTTTTTGCCACAACACTTTCACTAAGGCTATACTTTTGTTCCTCAATTGTTTAACCTCTCGAGCCAAAATCTTAATTGGTTCCTCTGCATAGGTCATATCTGGTCGTATCTCAATTTTGGTCGGAGGAATCACATGCGAAGGATCGGAACGATATTGTCGCAGCATCGACACATGAAACACGTTGTGTATTCTCTCTAACGCTGTCGGTAAAGCCAATCGGTAAGCTACTGGTCCAATCCTCTCAATAACATCATACGGCCCTATGAATCACGGACTCAATTTGCCCTTTCGACCAAATCTCAATACTTTCTTCCACGGGGATACTTTCAGGAATGCTTTATCACCCACCTAAAACTCAATTTCCTTCCTTTTCAAATCCGCATATGACTTTTGTTGATCTGAAGCAGCTTTCAGACTATCACGGATCACTTTCACTTTCCCCTCGATTTCTCTAACTAGATCAACGCCGTGAATTTTCTTCTGACTAAGCTCGTTCCAATACAAAGGAGTCCGGCACTTGCGACCATATAATGCTTTGTACGGTGCCATCCGTATACTCGACTGATAATTGTTGTTGTAGGCAAATTCAACCAAAGGTAGATATTTTTCCCAACTACCTTCGAACTCTAAAACACAGCATCGAAGCATATCCTCGAGAACTTGAATCACCCTTTTAGATTGGCCATCAGTTTTTGGATGGAACGCGATACTAAAATTCAATTTTGTACCCAAGGCTTCTTGCAACTTTTTCCAAAACCTCAAAGTAAACCTTGGATCTCTATTTGAGATAATGGATATAGGCACCCCATGTAATCTCACAACCTTGGCAATATACAGCTCAACCAACTTGTCAAGTGAGTAATCAACACGAACCGGTATAAAGTGAGCCGATTTTGTTAATCTATCAACGATAACCCACACATCATCTTTCTTTTTCAGAATCATAGGTAACCCCGTTACGAAATCCATCGTGATTTAGTCCCACTTCCACTCGGGAACCATCACTGGCTGAAGTAGTCCTGAAGGTACTTGATGCTCGGCTTTCACTTGTTGATAGACCAAACACTTTGTAACAAACTCAGAAATATCTCTTTTCATACCCGGCCACCAATACAACTTCTTCAAATCATTATACAATTTTCTGCTGCTCGGATGTACTGACAAGCAACCATTGTGTGCCTCATGTAAAATTTTCCGAATCAATCCATCATCTTTAGGTACACAAACTCTATCATGAAACATCAAACAATCATCTGAACCAACCCGAAAATAAGAGTTATTTCCCGATTCGCACTGAGCTCTCTTAGCTTGCATCTCACTATCATTCTATTGAGCTTCACGTATCTGCCGAAGAAATAATGGTCTAGCCCTCAACTCGGCCAATATATAACCATCATCAGACAATGCTAAGCTCGTACTCATGGCTCTCAAAGCATATAGGGACTTTCTGCTCAAGGCATCCGTAACCACATTCGCTTTCCCCGGATGGTAATCGATTACTAGCTCATAATCCTTCAATAATTCGAGCCACCGCCGTTGTCGCAAATTCAAATCCTTTTGGTTCATCAGGTACTTCAAACTTTTGTGATCGATAAAGATTCGACACTTTTCACCATACAAATAATGACGCCAAATCTTCAAAGCAAAAACGATAGCAGCCAACTCCAAATCGTGAGTCGGATAATTTTTTTCTTGCGGTTTTAGCTATCTCGAGGCATAAGCTACTACTTTACCCTCTTGCATCAGCACACAACCAAGACCATTCATTGACGCGTCACTGTAGATTACAAATTCCTTTCCCGACTCCGGTTGTACTAAAATCGGGGCTTCAGTCAACAATGTTTTCAGTTTCTCAAAACTTTGTTGGCACTTCTCGGTCCATTCAAACTTAACATCTTTATGTAACAGCCTCGTCATCAGTGTAACAATCATGGAGAACCCTTTAACGAACCGTCTGTAGTAACCTGCTAATCCCAAAAAGCTCCTAATCTCTGACACATTCCTCGGTGGTTTCCACTCTACAATAGCCGAGATCTTACTCGGATCAACTCTAATTCCATCACCCGACACAATGTGTCCTAAGAATCCGACCTCTCGGAGCCAAAACTCACTCTTGCTAAACTTAGCGTACAATTACTTGTCTCTTAGAGTTTGCAAAATAGTTCTCAGGTGCTCCGCGTGCTCACTCTCATCCCGAGAATAAATTAGTATGTCATCGATAAAAACAACTACAAATTTATCCAAGTACGATCGAAAAATACGGTTCATTAGGTCCATAAATACCGCAGGGGCATTCGTTAAGCCAAAGGGCATGATGAGAAACTCATAATGGTCATACCTCGTCCGAAATGCAGTTTTCGGCACATCTTGCTCCTTAACTCTCAACTGGTAATAGCCAGACCTCAGGTCTATCTTAGAGAACACTGTAGCTCCCTTCAATTGGTCAAACAAATCATCTATCCTTGGCAAAGGATACTTATTCTTCACTGTCACCTTGTTGAGCTGTTTGTAGTCTATACACAATCTCATCGAACCATTTTTCTTCTTCACAAAAAGTACCGGAGCACCCCACGGTGAATAGCTCGGTCTTGTAAAACCCTTATTCGTTAACTCTTGCAACTGAACCTTCAACTCTTTTAACTCTAACGGTGCCATCCTATACGGGGCAACCGATATAGGTGTTGTACCCGGAACTAACTCAATGCCAAACTCGACCTCTCTAACTGGAGGCAATCCGGGTAATTTTTCCGGAAACACATCTGGATACTCGCACACCACAGGCACTGATTCAATATTTACCTCTGACTCTTGAGTATTCATCACAAATGCAAGATAGGACTCATACCCTTTTCTCATGTATTTCTCAGCTACCATAGACGAAATCACTACAGGCAAACTATCCGATTTACTTGATTCGACCCAAATGACATCTCCATTTACACATCTCAGTTCAATAAACTTACTACCACAGTTTACTAAAACATTATGTGCAGTCAACCAATCCATACCAAGAATCAGGTCAAATTGATCAAACGGCAACAGCATAAGATTAGCCGGAAAACAATGACCTCTAATCGTCAAGAGACAATTTCTACACACTTTGTCAACTAGCACATGTTTGCCTAACGGGTTTGACACTTTTACAACAAATTCTGTAGACTCAACAATCATACTCATGCTAGATACCAATTTCATGCAAATATAAGAATGGGTAGACCCCGGATCAATCAAAGCAACAACAGAGATATCATGAAGAGAAAAAGTACCCGTAATCATGTCTGGAGATGATGCCTCTTCGCGAACGCGAATCGCGTAAGTTTTTGCAGGTGCTCTACCCTCTGATCTCACGGTAGAATCTCTAAGCGCACCTCTACTACTAGTCCCACTCCCTGGGTTCCTTTGTGGTCTACCCCTCGAAGGTACATTGCTCGCTCTTACTTCTTATTTTCTGTCTTTCTCATCCTTCTCAGGACAGTTTCTAATGAAGTGGTCGGGTGAACCACACTTGTAACAAGTTTGATTATTTCCGCAACACTCCCCAGTATGTTGTCTACCATAATTTGGACACTCCGGTTTATTTGACTTCACATTGCCCACGCTTGCCATCGAGGTGGCTTAAACTCTCGAGCCCGAATATGTATTACCACGATCCTGGTGTGAATACCTAGCTGAAGCAGTCGTCCGAGGATTCGTTTCTTTGGACCTCTTTAATTGGGTTTGGAATGACTTACTCATCGGCCTCTTCCTTGCATCTCAGGCCTCAATCATAGCTTTTCTCTTTTCCTTATTCAGTTCTTCAGCCTTGCAAGCTCTATCGACCAACACCATAAATTCTTTCAATTCCAAGATTCCAACTAGCAATCTGATATCCTCATTTAATCCATCTTCGAACCTCTTGCACATAATAGCTTTTGTAGACACACACTCTTGAGCATACTTACTGAGCCTAACAAATTCGCCCTGATACCCTGCCACAGTCGTCTTGCCTTGCTTCAATTCAAGAAACTCCTTCCGTTTCTGATCAATAAATCGTTGACTTATGTACTTCTTTCGGAACTCTTCTAAGAAGAAGTCCCATGTCACTCTCTTCCTTGAAACTACCGATGTCAATGTTTTCCACCAGTGATATGCCGAGTCCCTCAGTAATGACACAGCACATTTTAAGCTTTCCTCAGGTGTGCAAAAAAATTCATCAAACACTCTCACAGAATTTTCGAGCCAGAACTCTGCTTTCTCAGGGTCATCATCTATGTTGGCTCTAAATTCCTCGGCCCCTTATTTTCGAATCTTATCGACTGGGGGTTTGGTCATTCTTACCAAATCTATACCTTGATGAGCCACGGGGACTGGCTGAAGTATAGGTGGGAGTGGAGGAGGTTGAGCATTAGGGTTTGCTCGTACAAACTCAGTGTACCAATTACTCATCATATGGAGAAAGGCTTCCTGAGCCTCTTCTCCTTGACCCATAGTCTCGGGTCTAATTTCTACAGGCGCGGTCCCTTGCACGGGAGCCGGTACATTACTACCAGCGTCATCAACAGTAGCTCAGTCGGGATCCATTTACTATATGAAAACACGGTTTAAAATTTTCAGGAGTCACCACACTATCAATATATTTATGGCATGTATAGCTAGACTCTCACACACGCTACGGTAGTCTGAGAACCGACTAAACCATAGCTCTGATACATCTAAATGTAACACCCCTTACTCGTATTTGACACCGAAACAGGGTACGAGGCATTACTAGACTTATACCCAACCAATCATACAATACCGAAATTTGACTTTCCATGCAACTTTTAAAACTTTTCTTAACACCTCTTAAACAAGCCTACGAGGCCTAAATCACACTTTAGGAACGGTTCGGGACCAAATTGAACTCTTTAAAAGATCCCTATAAAGATTTGGAAAATTTTTATCAAACAGTTCACACGCCCGTGTGGATGAAGGGGCACGCCCGTGTGGCATATCACATGCCCGTGTTCCACACTCGTGTAGATTTATTTTTCAATTCGAACCTACAGGGGTTTTCACACAGCAGGACACACGCCCGTGTCCATGGGCCGTGTCCCTCACACGGCCTCGACACGCCCGTTTCTTAGCCCATGTGCAAAAACCTTGGCATTCTATTTCTAACGTCATCACCTCATAAATGTCACACGGCCAAGTCCTTCAGCTGTGTGGTGAATTAAATTCTAAATTTCAGGTGCAGACTTCACACGGCCTGGGCACACGCCCATGTCCATGGCCGTGTCTTCCACACGTTTGAGACACACGGCCGTGTCTCTTCCCATGTGGTTACTACTGAGTATATTTACTTACCAACCTAGCATGCAAGGGGGTACACGGCCTAACCACACGCCCATGAGGCTGACTGTGTGTCACACACGGCCTAGACACAAGCCCGTGTGTCTACCCGTGTGGACAAGAACAAGGCTATTTGCCAAGCTCTTTCTATCACCCCAACGCATACAAACATAAATCACATCAAACCTTCAACCCATTCATGAATAACCTCATCTTTTCATAGATTAATAAGAAAGAGCCATCAACTATGGCCTTATACAAAAGAGTTCATCTTTTAATGAGCCAACACATTTGACCAAAACAATATGACATTCAACTAAGTCTAGTCCCTATACATGCCATACTCAAAATGCTAAATCCAACTATACCAAGATGAGCTGATAGTGTGGGTGATCCTTTGCTTATCTCCGTATCCCGAGCTGGCTCTTTGACACTATAAAACAAGGGAAAAGAGAAGGGAGTAAGCTTTAAGCTTAGTAAGTCTATATGTAAACAATATACATCATAACACATATTTATCAATCATGAAAATTACACACTAAATAAAAACAATTCAAGTCCTCTTAGCCATACTTACTCATTTCAACCTTTACTACATCCCAAACACATATCATAAGCATTGCTCACATTTACTTATACATATACCCTGCACTTATCACCACAAAGCCACATGTAATTTCACTTAGACAAGTTTCTCGATGAACCCTTCAGAATGATACAAGATACCCGGTGGTTTCGCACACAGCCCACCATTTATCAATAATAGGGTGGTATCACACACAGCCCACTAACAATGATAATTACGGTGGTATCGCACACAGCCCACCAAAATGATAATAAATACGATCGTATCGCACATAGCCCATTGTTAATAAGTATCAAGGTGGTATCACACACAGCCCACCAATGATTTCATATTTACGTATATCGATCCGTACCCATATTTGTATTCCGAAGGTTCATCCCGAGAATTTCCCCATTTTCTACCATTTTCAATAAATCTCACCAATAAGCATTTACATCCACACAATGCATTAATAGGTAAAAACATACGTAATAAGGATGTATCGTTTACACATAAACTTACCTTGATATAAAATATGTCAATTTGCGGTTTAGTCCGAAACCTTGTCTTTTCCCCGATCAAGATTGATTCCACGTTCTTCTTGATCTATAATGACATATTTAGCTCATTAAATAATCACATTAATCAAATTGCTCCAAAATTCTTATTTTGGCAAAAATGACCATTTTGCCCCTAGACTTTTACAAAATTATGATTTTACCCCTAGGCTCGTAAAATGAAATGTGTTCATTTTTCCATACACTCAAGCCTAGTCGATTCATATTCCCTCTTATAGCAACTCAAGATTTCATTTGTTTCATGCATTTACTACTCAATTTATAACCTTTATAAAAAGGTCCTTTTAGGTGTTTTCATGGAAACACCTTTCACAAAAATTGTGTATTTAACACCCAAGATTCATTTTCTTTCATAAAAACTCAGCAAAGAACATAAGCACTCTCATGGAAAATCCGTAAACTTTCAACCATTTTTTAAAATAGTCCCCTCATTAGCTAGCTTAAGCTTTAGGGGTTCCAAAAGTACAAAAATTATCAAGAAAGACCACTAAAATCACTTACTTGCAAGAGGGTGGCTTGGCTGAAATTTTGAGCTTCAAAAACCCCTATTTTTGCTTGAACTTTCGATGGAAGAAGAAATGGGAATAGGAAAAGATGATAGCTTCTTTATTTTTCTCTTATTTTATTTAATTAAGTCACCAACTCACCTAACTATTGACCATGTCTCTAATTTGTCCCCTATGGCCGGCCATCACTTCCCCAATGGCCTAATTGCACTTTAAGGACCTCCAATTTAATATTCCATATATATTAGACACCTCTAGCTTGTAAAATGAAACTTTCGCACTTTATGCGATTTAGTCCTTTTTCGCAATTAAGCATGCAATCACCAACATTAATGCACCAAAATTTTCATGCACTCATATAATTATGCCATAACACATAAAATAATATTAAAACTAATTTATCTAACCTCAAATTAGTGGTTTCAAAACCACTATTTTGACTAGCCCCAAAATCGGGCTGTTACAATTTGGATTACCCGTCCGGGCTAAATCCAATGCATAACATATGCTCGAGAGGACTTATATCAGGATTACCCGTCTGGGCTAAATCCTTTCTATAATAAGGTCAATAGGATTTCTCGTCCGAGCTAAATCTCGTCAGCAACAAATGCAGGACCTCATTCATTTCGGGAAATCACATATCCATCGATTTTCCATTTTATTCAACCGGGATTTAAACATTTTTCTCAAGCATTATCGGCATGTGGTTATTTCATACATCCACAACATTCATAAAATTAAAATAAACACATTCCACATTCATTTCAAGCATATAAGTAACATTTTTATTGTTTATCCTTTATCGGGCATTATCATTTAATTTAAACATTTTCATTTATCGGGCTTGATCGGATATGTAATCATTTCACATATTTATGAAATTTATACAATTTACATAAACACAATAAATACAAGCATGTAAATAAACACAATTTAGTTACACGAACTTACCTCGACAATGTTCGTGTATATAAAATCTACTAATCTTACATTTTCCTCTTTCCTCGTTCTAACTCCGAATTTGGTCTATCTGGATCTATACGAGTAAATTTAACATCAATTTATCATATTTCTTATTCAAGTGGACTCAATTTTCATCCTAGGCAAAATTACCATTTTGCCCCTAACTTTTCCATAAATTCCCATTTCGTCCCTAGGCTCGGAAAATGAATCTAGTGCAATTTACTCCCTATTCCAAGCCTAAAAAAAATCCCATTACAAAATTTACAGCACATGTATTCATAAAAAATTTATAATTTTTCATCAAATTTCACAACTTTACATTTTAGTCCCTAAATCATATTTTCATCAAAAATCACTTTGTAAAAGTTGTTTATCTATCAACAACCTTTCATTTTCTACCATAAATTTCTATTTTTTTAGCATATTCATCCATGAACCAAATTTCATACCTTGATAACTTTTCAAATTAATCCCCCAAATAGATAGATTAAGCTATCCCGGTTTCAAAAATATCAAAATTACTAAAAACGGGGCTCGATTACTTACCCAAATAAGCTTGATAAGTCTTTTTCCTCTCTCCTAGGGTTTCCATGGAAATATTTGGGGAAGATGATATGAAATTGTTTTCTTTTTCATTTAATTAAATTGTCATTTAATAACTTTTCATCTTTCCAATTTAGTCCTCAGCCTTTTTTTTTATTTTTCCATGGATGAGTCATACCAAAATATCTACATACTTCTCTTTAATGGTCTTATTACCATATAAGGACTTCTAGTTTTGAATTCCATAGCTATTTAATCCTTATAGCTACTAGAATTCAACTTTTGCATTTTATGCCATTTTGTCCTTCCCGTAATTAAACACATAATAGGTAAAATTTTCGTATCAAAATTTTCACATGACTTTTCTAACATAATACGGTCCATATAATAAATAAAAATAAATTTTGTTTTCGGCTCGAATTTGTGGTCCCGAAACCACTGTTCTGATTTCACTGAAATTGGGTTGTTATATCAATGCTCACACGAGAATGGTAGTAGATGCTTCTACTAATGGAGCTCTCCTTTCTAAGTCTTATAATGAAGCTTACGAAATCATTGAAAGGATTTCCAGCAACAATTATCAATGGCCAACCAATCGAGTAGCATCAGGAAGATGAGTCGCTGGAGTACATGAAGTGGATACTCTCACTTCACTATCATCTCAGGTATCTTCGATTTCCTCAATGCTTAAAAATTTTACCACTAATGGGTTTAATAGTTTTGCAGTACAACCACCCAATCAATTTGTAACACCCCAAACCCGGCCCATAAGTTTCGACCAGATCTGGTATGCTACGGGTTGTACGTTGAAAACTTTTGCTAAGTTGGTTTTAGTAATTCATAAGTTATTAGGCAAAATTCGAATAAACAAGTGACTTTTGAAAAAAAAAACCTTGTATTATTATTATTTTGACTAATAAAACCTTTGACAAAGTTCCATAAGTTGCAAATATTAAAAACTAAGTAGTGAGTATAAACTATGGGGCCTTATTACATAAATGTTTCCAAAATTAAAAACTTAAGGAAAAACTGAAATAATCTATAGGAATAAAAACTTGATGGCCCCTCGAGTCCGCCTTTGCTCCCATGTCCACGATCTACTGCTCATCTGCAAAGTTAGGGAAAAATAATAGGGTGAGTCACCAAGACTCAGTGTGTAAATCCCGAAAACACATCAAAGGCTTGGCCCACAAACACATTATGGCCTTGGCTCGTATACAAGGGTAACTATATATGCATCATGGCCCATCCCAGCCTAGAAATCCATCCTCTACACACCAACCCATACCAACCATCACACCTTGGGATTTCTACAATCAACCCTCCAATCGCTACACACCATATCGACAATTTGTGGCTTTGTGCCTTAAAGACCGATCATCTGTTTGACCTCTGTGGCAAAGCCACTGATCGCCATGCGACCTTAATAATACATCGTAGCATTTCGACAGCTGAGCTGCCTGTCATAAAGACCGATCACTATGTGACCTTATAATCCACTGTGGCAAAGCCACCGATCGCCATGCAACCTTAATAATACATCGTAGCATTTCGACAGCTGAGCTGCCTATCATAAAGACCGATCACTATGTGACCTATGTGGAAAAGCCACCGATCGCTATGCGACCTTCTTCCCCTTCATCATATCAATCCCATCCCATGCATACATACATGCAGAATCAAAACAATATACTACTTAAAAGTTCACAGTCTATCACATACATCGATACACATAGAGAAGTTTCTATGATTACGTACTTGGCATCCCTTGCCTACCCTTTTTGGGTAATCCGACTGTCTATACAGCCTTTTTCCAGCTTTTAGCCCATAACATATATTTAGTACAGATTACTAAATAGCATTTTTCCGGCTTTTGGCCCATAACATATATTTAGCACAGATTAATTAGTGTGTTAGAGATCTACACACCTGATTACTGTTAGAATGAGACCCTCTAAGTCGACGCTATCCGTAGCCAACACCACCGCTATCTGCCTTGAAATCCCGAAAAGTGATATGAGATTTAGGAACTAGTGTTTCCGGCTTTTAGATCTAAGAGATCTTACTAGAGAAGATTCGGCTACTCCCAGAGGATTCTGGCTTTTGCGAAAAATCAGGAAGAGAAGATGATCCGAAGAAATCTATAGAGATTCAGTTTTTAGAAGAAAGAAGAGAAAAGAATAATGGAGTTTTCGGCTTTCGACTTTTTAGAAGAAAGAAGAGAAGAGAATAATGGAGTTTTCGGCTTTTAGAAGAAAGAAGAGAATAATGGAGTTTTCGGCTTTTAGAAGAAAGAAGAGAAAGGAATAATGGAGTTTTCGGCTTTCGGCTTTCGGCTTTTAGAAGAGAGAAGAGAAGAGAATAATGGAGTTTTCAGCTTTTAGAAGAAAGAAGAGAATAATGGAGTTTTCGGCTTTTAGAAGAAAGAAGAGAATAATGGAGTTTTTGGCTTTTAGGAGAAAGAAGAGAAAAGAATAATGGGGTTTTCGGCTTTTAGAAGAAAGAAGAGAAAGAAAAGGTGGAAACCCTAAATGCTGAAAAATAAAGAAGAAAACCCTCCCTATTTATAGAAATTTCGGCACTTACCTATGAAAAATCGAAAGTGCCCTTCCTGACAACTAAAAATTAATCAAATAAAAAGGGAAAATTCGGCACCCCCTTTGCCATAAAGAAACCGATTTCTTCACTTCTCTAGGTGATGGAATTTCGGCCAACTCCTAGCCTTGTAGATAGCTCCTATCTTTTCTCCTTTTTCTTTTTTTTTTCTTCCATTTTATCAACTATATTATCTACATTATCCCATTCACATAAATCCTCCTATTTTTGAGCCTTGTTGTCGTCCACTCTACCTAACCCTAATGCCGAAATTTAGCTAACTTAGATTAAAAGAGTTGGGCTCCATGTAACTTAAATTTGGGCCCCTTACTCCCTTGTGTGGCGTCACCTCCTTGCTCTCTAAGTGGCGCCATCGACCACCGGGCTACAAGCCCATTTTGATATTTTAAACTCGTAGATACCACCTTTTAAACCCTATAGTGCCCAAACAAAAATTTAACTAAGGCTTCACCCAATCCTCGAGCCCAATTTGGACCCCTAATGCTCAAATTAACTCATTACACATATTCACCCATTAAATGCATAGGCCCAAAAATTCGGATGTTACAGTTCTACCCCAGAGAAATTTCGTCCTCGAAATTTCCAACTAACTACTAATCGTACTACCCAAGTCTCACCACTATGCTTTATTGCGCACTCTAATTTAATAATATATAACCATTGCACGCATACGGTTTCTATACCCAAAAATATAGCATCCACACAAAACATACCCAACTTAATGGTGATTGAACAATCCCGAGCCTTATGCTCCTCGGACCGCATCTTAAACACGTTCGACTTCCTCTAACATTCACCCGGATGACGCCTTACGCAATATTCGCAAACCCGAAAGTTTGGACGTACCATAACATGCTTCACAGAACGAGACCGTAACCCTAGAAAACTACGATCTCTTTTTTCTTACGATCCTACGCACCCAACCTGAAATGTTTCACCGATTTCTTTAACCTCCTTCAAGACCTCCCTAACTAGCCGAGTCAAAGACATCACCCTAATACTTCCACGGCCTCGGTGCGACCTCTTCTTCCTCTCTTAGCGCTCATCGTCGATTCTTGTAGTATCTGAATTAGAAATTTTATGAACTATTAATTTCTTTCACTGATTAACCACGAACAATCTTATGGAAAGTAGTTTTAAGAGTGGTTTTTTCAATTCGAACCTATCTACGCTTTCGAGTCTCAAGTTTATCTCCTAATTCTAGAAACCACATACATCAACCCGCATACATCAATCACACAAGTAGCATCCATGCACACACATTCATCGCATAAGGTTTTTTTTTTCGTCATTCCTCTACCCAAGGGTATTTCCGTAGTTTTGCCTCTCTACATGTATTTTCCAAAATAAAGTGTCTTGGTGATTTTCTCAAAATAGGGTATCTTGGTGTTGTTGTTATTTTCGTTTTTTTAGCGAGGTATTTTGGAAAATTTAATTTTTCAAACCGGTCACATTTGTAAATCTAGGGGTTTTCTGTAAATTTGCAAAACATGGGTATTTTATAAAATCACAGCTTGTTTGGAAATTTTCACAAATCAAGTGTATTTTGGAAATTTTACAAAACTTGGGGTATTTTGGTTGCGAAATAGGGTGGCTTTGTCCCTTTCGGGTTTTAATTATAGATTTTGGCCCGTCAACAAATCCTCGTGGCTAAGGTGAATAATCCACTTTGTGCACCGTAGGATTCAGTGAAGAGGAGGTGAGTCACTAGGGCTGCTTAAGTACCAAGCTCTCCCTGAATCCAATCCTAGACATGCGTATGCCTGTTGCCACACCCTAACCCATCGACTCGTTCACGGGTTTGTTTGGATAGATTAAGTCTTATGAATTTAAAGAGTTGTTTTAACTAAGCCTATAGTCCATCAATACCTAACATACTAGTCTACGCCCATCAAGCCCATCAAGCCCACATACATATCACATACAAAAGTTCAGAATACTTACCTGCGTGGATCGGGTGCCGGTAGACTCGAAGGCCATTTCTCAACCGAAACTTTCAAAATTCTTATCAACTTTAAAACAGTACTAGACCCATTGTACAGCCCGAGTTTTGAACTGGGCTCTGATACTAAAATGTAACACCCCAAACCCAGCCCATAAGTTTTGACCAGATCTGGTATGCTACGGGTTGTACGTTGAAAACTTTTGCTAAGTTGGTTTTAGTAATTCATAAGTTATTAGGCAAAATTCGAATAAACAAGTGACTTTTGAAAGAAAAAAACCTTGTATTATTATTATTTTGAATAATAAAACCTTTGACAAAGTTCCATAAGTTGCAAATATTAAAAACTAAGTAGTGAGTATAAACTATGGGGCCTTATTACATAAATGTTTCCAAAATTAAAAACTTAAGGAAAAACCGAAATAATCTATAGGAATAAAAACTTGATGGCCCCTCGAGTTCGCCTTTGCTCCCATGTCCACGATCTACTGCTCATCTGCAAAGTTAGGGAAAAATAATAGGGTGAGTCACCAAGACTCAGTGTGTAAATCCCGAAAACACATCAAAGGCTTGGCCCACAAACACATTATGGCCTTGGCCCGTATACAAGGGTAACTATATATGCATCATGGCCCATCCCAGCCTAGAAATCCATCCTCTACACACCAACCCATACCAACCATCACACCTTGGGGATTTCTACAATCAACCCTCCAACCGCTACACACCATATCGACAAATTGTCTTTTTGTCTTAAAGACCGATCACTGTGAGACCTATGTGGCAAAGCCACCGATCGCCATGCGACCTTAATAATACATCGTAGCATTTCAACAGTTGAGCTGCCTGTCATAAAGACCGATCACTATGTGACCTTATAACCCACTGTGGCAAAGCCACCGATCGCCATGCGACCTTAATAATACATCGTAGCATTTCGACACCGATTGTCGTCATGTCATAAAGACCGATCACTATGTGACCTATGTGGCAAAGCCACCGATCGCTATGCGACCTTCTTCCCCTTCATCATATCAATCCCATCCCATGCATACATACATGCAAGAATCAAAACAATATACTACTTAAAAGTTCACGTTCTATCACATACATCGATACACATAGAGAAGTTTCTATGATTACTAACTGGCATCCCTTGCCTACCCTTTTTGGGTAATCCGACTGTCTATACAAACCTTTTTCTACTTTTAGCCCATAACATATATTTAGTACAGATTACTATACAGCATTTTTCTGGCTTTTAGCCCATAACATATATTTAGTACAGATTAATTAGTGTGTTAGAGATTTACACACCTTATTACTGTTAGAATGAGACCCTCTAAGTCGACGCTATCCGTAGCCAACACCACCGCTATCTGCCTTGAAATCTCGAGAAGTGATATGAGATTCAGGAACTAGTGTTTCCAGCTTTTAGGTCTAAGAGATCTTACTAGAGATGATTCGGCTACTCTCAGAGGATTCCGGCTTTTTTCGAAAAATCAGGAAGAGAAGATGATCCAAAGAAATCTATAGAGATTCAGTTTTTAGAAGAAAGAAGAGAAAAGAATAATAGAGTTTTCGGCTTTCGGCTTTTTAGAAGAAAGAAGAGAAGAGAATAATGGAGTTTTCGGCTTTTAGAAGAAAGGAGAGAAAGGAATAATGGAGTTTTCGGCTTTCGACTTTTAGAAGAAAGAAGAGAAGAGAATAATGGAGTTTTCAGCTTTTAGGAGAAAGAAGAGAAAAGAATAATGGGGTTTTCGGCTTTTAGAAGAAAGAAGAGAAAGAAAAGGTGGAAACCCTAAATGCCGAAAAATAAAGAAGAGAACCCTCCCTATTTCTAGAAATTTCGGCACTTACCTATGAAAAACCGAAAGTGCCCTTCCTGATAACTAAAAATTAATCAAATAAAAAGGGAAAATTCGGCACCCCCTTTGCCATAAAGAAACCGATTTCTTCACTTCTCTAGGTGATGGAATTTCGGCCAACTCCTAGCCTTGTAGATAGCTCCTATCTTTTCTCCTTTTTCTTTTTTTTTCTTCCATATTATCAACTATATTATCTACATTATCCCATTCACATAAATCCTCCTATTTTTGAGCCTTGTTGCCGTCCACTCTACCTAACCCTAATGCCGAAATTTAGCTAACTTAAATTAAAAGAGTTGGGCTCCATGTAACTTAAATTTGGGACCCTTACTCCCTTGTGTGGCGTCACCTCCTTGCTCCCTAAGTGGCGCCACTGACCACTGGGCCACAAGCCCATTTTGATATTTTAAACTTAGATACCACCTTTTAAACCCTATAGTGCCCAAGCAAAAATTTAACTAAGGCTTCAGCCCAATCCTGAGCCCAATTTGGACCCCTAATGCTCAAATTAACTCATTACACATATTCACCCATTAAATGCATAGGCTCAAAAATTCAGGATGTTACACAATTTGAAAATGTAGCCTGTGTTTATTATGGGGAAGGACACTTGTTCGAAGAATGTCTGTCAAACCCAGAATCCGTGTATTACATGGGTAACCAGAACTAGAACCGAGGAAGACAATGGTTGCAATCCTATTTTTATAACCCATCTTGGTGAAACCACCCTAATTTCTCTTGGAGTAACCAAGGGGCTGGACCTAGTAACACTTATGCCCAACCTAGACCGACCTAGCCACCTGTATTTACCCAACAAGTTCAGAAACAACCTCAAGCTGAAACTTCCAATGGCTTAGAAAACCTGTTGAAGGCATACATAGCGAAAAATGATGCCTTAATCCAAAGGCAAGCAGCCACATTGAAAAACCTAGAAAACCAAATGGGCCAGCTTGCAACTGAAATTAGGAACCTAGGAACCGACCACAAATTGCTTTGCCTAGTAATAGGAGAACCCAAGAAATCCAAGGAAAGAACATTGTAAAGCATTGACATTAAGGAGTGGAAAGATATTAGAGCCCAACACTGTCGAAGTTGAAGAGGAGCCAGTTAATGCTCAAGATTTAGTGGAAGTTCAACCAAGTGTTAAAATTCCAGCTTCACCAAAACCAGAATCTGTAAAACCCGATAAGGTAATTTCCAAACCAGCCAATTCTGATAAACTAACAACTTCGTTAGATGTAGAATTGCCATAGAAGATGAATCAACCAATTCCAGTAAAGAATCCTCCACCACCCTACCCTCAAAGACTTCAAAAGCAGAACATGAAGTCAAGTTCAAAAAAATTTTAGACATACTCAAGCAACATCATATCAACATTCCGTTGGTAGAAGCACTTGAAAAAATGTCGAATTACATCAAATTTATGAAGGATATCCTATCCAAGAAACGAAGACTTGGAGAATTTGAGACGGTAGTTTTGACGAAGGAATGTAGTGCATATCTTTAAGACAAACTACCCCCAAAGTTGAAGGATCCTGGATGTTTGACCATACCTTGCAACATTAGAACAACGTATTATGGTAAGGCATTATGTGATTTGGGTGCAAACATCAACTTGATGGCTATGTCCATATTTAGGAAGTCAGGGATAGGTGAAGTTAGACCTACTACGGTTACACTTCAATTAGTAGATCGATCCTTAGCACATCTAGAAGGAAAAATCGAGGATGTATTGGTACGTAGACAAATTTATTTTTCTTGTTGACTTTGTTATACAATACTTTGAAGCAGATAAAGAGGTGCAAATCATCTTAGGAAGGCCTTTCCTAGCAACTGGAAGGACCCTTATTGATGTGCAGAAGGGTGAGCTTATTGTGCATGTTCAGGATGATTAGGTAACATTTAATGTTTTTTAAGTTTATGTAATTTCCTGACGCAGTTAATGATTGTTCTGCAGTATCTGAGTTAGAGGAATTAGTCATGAAAATGGAACTCAACTATGTTTAGGACCCATTGGAGCAAATTTTGACATCAGAGCCTTCAAGTGATGAAGAGAGGGAGGAATACTTAGCTTTGCTAGAAGCTAATCAAAGGGGATTTAATCCGCAATCCCGCTTTGAATCTTTGGAGTTAGAAAGTAGAGATTATGTCCAACCAAAAGCGTCAATAGAAGAGCCACCTAAATTAGAACTGAAGATACTTCCCTCACATTTAAAATATGTTTATTTAGGTCCCTCACCTAAATTAGAACAAAAGCGTCAATTGTTTCAGCGGAGTTGATCGAAGAGCAAGAAGAGAAACACATCCTAGTATTGAAATAATTCAAGAAGGCTATCAAATGGACCATAGCCGATATTTGTGGCATTATTCTATTTTTATGCATGCACAAGATCATCTTGGAAGATGGTGAGAAAGGGACGATTGATAGACAACGAAGACTGAACCCCATCATGAAGGACGTGGTAAAGAAAGAGATCATAAAATGGTTGGATGCGGGTATAATTACCCCATCTTGGAGAGTTCGTGGGTAAGTCCGATCTAATGTGTGCCAAAGAAATGAGGTATTACAGTCATTGAGAACGAGAATAATGAGCTAATACCGACCAGAACTGTTATAGGATGGAGAATTTGCATTGATTACCGGAAGTTGAATAAGGCGACTAGGAAAGACCACTTTCCTTTACTGTTCTTGGACTAGATGCTGGATAGACTCGCAGGGCGAGACTATTAATGTTTTCTCGATGGATACTTGGGGTATAATCAGATTATAGTAGCACCAGAAGATCAACACAAAACAACATTCACATGCCCGTATGGTACATATGCATTTAAACGCATGCCATTTGGTTTATGTAATGCACCTGCTACATTTCAAACATGAATGATGCCTATGTTTACTGACATGGTTGAAAAGTATTTGGAAGTGTTTATGGATTATTTTTTAGTATTTGGAGATACATATGATGATTTCCTAGCCAATTTAGCCAAGGTACTAAGGCGATGCGAAGAAACAAACCTCGTACTTAACTGGGAAAAATGTCATTTCATGGTACGAGAAGGTATTATTCTTGGGCATTGAATAACAAGACATGGAATCAAGTTAGATAAAGCAAAGGTAGATGTTATTGAGAAACTCTCACCTCCAACATCTGTAAAGGGTGTTAGGAGCTTTTTGGGCCACGTCGATTTCTATCGGAGATTTCTCAAGGACTTCTCTAAAATTGCTAAACCCTTATGGAAACTATTGGAGAAGGACACAGTGTTTAAATTTGATGAAGAGTGTTTAAGAGCTTTCAATGATCTGAAGAATTGGTTAGTTTCAGCACCCATTATCGTCACACCAGATTAGGAATTGCCATTTGAATTGATGTGTGACGCGAGTGACTTTGTGATAGGAGCTATGATGGGCCAGCGAAGGAACAAAGTTTTTCATCCCATCTACTATGCAAGTCAGATTCTGACAGGAGCTCAATTGAATTATACAGTAACAAAAAAAGAGTTACTTGCTATTGTGTTTGCTTTTGACAAGTGTCGATCTTATCTTGTAGGTAGCAAAGTGAAGGTTTATATAGATCATTTGGCAATTAAGTACTTACTTGCCAAGAAAGACGCTACACCAAGGTTGATCCAATAGGTACTTCTACTCCAAGAATTCGATCTAGAAAGTCATGATCAAAAGGGAGTAGAAAACCAAGTAGGAAAGCACTTGTCCAAATTGGAGCTGCAAGAAAGGACTTCTCAACTCATACCCATTTAGGAGACATTCCCAAATGAATACATACTTAAGGTAAACCATATCCATAATACCCCTTGGTTTGTTGATTTTGCTAACTATCTAGCTTGTGGTTTGATGCCTATTGGTAAGTCATATCAACAAAAGAAAAAGTTTCTTCACGATGTGAAATACTATTTCTGGGAAGAACCATACTTGTTCAGAAAGTGTGTAGGTCAAATGATCAGGAGATGCGTGACAGAAGATGAAGTACACGAGATTTTATATCATTGTCACATAGCTCCGAGCAGGGGACACTTCGGAGGTACATGTACTACAGCCAAAGTATTGCAAGCTGGATTCTTTTGGCAAATGCTATTCAAATACGCGTATGCTTACGTTAAGAGTGTGATCGATGCCAAAGGGTTGGAAACATCACCAACAGAAATGAGATGCCTCGAACAAACATCATTGAGGTAGATTTATTTGATGTTTAGGGTATTGACTTCCTTGGTCCTTTCCCTCCGTCCTTTGGTCACAAGTATATATTGGTAGCAGTAAACTACGTGTCTAAGTGGGTTCAGGCTGAGGCATATTCGACGAACGATGCCAAGGTTGTGATGAAGTTTTTGCAGAAAGACGTATTCACAAGGTTTGGAATTCCTAAGGCCATCATTAGTGATGAGGGGTCCCATTTTGTGAACAAATGGTAGAAATGGTTACTTGACAAACATGGAGTGAAGCACAAGGTTGCCACAGCTTACCATCCGTAGACGAATGGGCAAGTTGAACTGGGGAACGAAGAGACAAAAGGCATACTCGATAAGGTAGTTTTTCTGAATCGACGAGACTAGTCTAAAAGAATGGACGATACTTTATTGGCCTACAGGATAGCATACAAGACACCTTTAGGGATGTCACTTTATAGGTTGGTTTTTGGGAAAGCCTGTTATCTACCCTTAGAGTTAGAACATAAAGCTTACTAGGCTATCTAACAACTCAACTTGGATCTTAAGCTTGCTAAAGAGAAACGGATGCTTCAACTCAACGAGTGTAACACCCCAAACCCGGCTCATGCGGTATGACCGGATCTGACATGTCACATGAAGAAAACGTATAAATAACGAGTGAATCTTTCTAAAGTAAGTGTTATTTGGTTATAGTTAAGAAAAACAAGTTTAGTTATAGATATTCGTTAAAAATACTACAAATCTCGAGAGGTTGATTGATGAATTGAAAATTTATCAGGTAATCTTTAAAATAATAACTTTTGAAAATGACGATGATACTTTGGAGGAAAAGTCCAAGTTAAAATATTTGTACATATTTATTACGAAATCCATTTATTAATCAATTTTGGAAAACCGTTAATTATGATTTTTAGAAAATCCCCATTTAAAACCAATCAAGAAAGATATTAAATACGTCTAAACATAAAGCAAAATAAAACATATCCCAGAGGCCTTATTACAACTTTAAAACCCAAAATAGTAAGAGTAACGAAAATAAAACGGAAAAGAAGTTTACTAATGTTCGAAAACATTATTTCCAAAGTATGGCCTCCACCGAGTCATCCATGGGCCCAAGTCCTTATTACTGAGCATTACCTGCAAGGGTTTAGAAGATGGGGTGAGTTACTAGAACTCAGTGTATAATCCCCTTACCGTCATCCACTGGGCCTGAACCCGCAAAGCATAATCATGAGCCTAAGCCCATTTACATAACAGTATTTAAATGAAGTAAATGTATGCAACCCAACCCATCCATCCATCACACCTCCGACCAGCCAATCACACCTGTGGGGATCAAGTCAACCCACCCCGCGCACACACCAATTTGCAATGAATCGCTATTTATATAATATTTTTGTGGTCAAGCCACCGAAATCATAATTAAGCACATTAGTAAACAAATTGTGGCAATGCCACCAAGCTACACTGCTCTTCATGAATTTTTTTTCCCATCACATGCAATATGTAAAAAAAATGCCACATACATAATAAAATATCCATATGTAAATAACAACCATTTATCAAGTGAATTATTACGGTGAATCGACCAATTATAGTACTTTGGTAATTCGGCCCACTAAGGCATTCTAGCAATCGGCCCATAGGGGCATTTTGATAAATTGGCCCATAGGGGCATTTTCGTAAATCGGCCCATAGGGGCATTTTCGTAATTTAGCAATTTAATACCAATTTTGACAGATCTTTAGGAATAACGTTGATTAAGCAAGTTACTCGATTTTCATGCCATATTACGGTTATTAGGCTTGAAAATAACAATGATCTATTCTTCCAACATAATGGTGAGTCATGAATCAATGGGATTTCGGTGTGAGATTACACACCTGATTACGGTAAGGACTAAACCTTCTTGATCGTCGGTACCTATATCACCAAAATACTCGATTAACAAACATAAGAGATTTTTTTAATCCAAATCTAAATCAACGATCTAAAGAAATGCTTACTCTTAGTATCGTGAACGACCACGATTTGCCTATTCTCACCAGATCATGGTCCACAACCCGGTGGGAAATCCCGAACTGCCGATACCGCCCTACGTTTGAACTTGGGAGTAGAGATTGCAAGTCCACTCCCTATTTGCCCTCCTATTGATTTTCTTTTAAAATCGTTACCACTTGCCTCCATTGAAAAAAGTCTCGGTTAGAAAATACTATGATGAGAGAATGTAATTGTTTAGGGATAGGATTCGGCTTACCACTACTTCCGTAGGATCAACAAGTAGAGAAGAACGAGCGATTTAGTCCCTTGACAAGAATAGGTCCAACTTCCACCGATTGGCTTAAGGCTAGAGATAAATCGGCAAGAATGAGATATTCGGCCAACCCACAAGAATACTACAAAAAGAAGATGATCAAGATATGGGGGAGTAGAATAGAGTGATATTTCGGTTTAGAAACAAAGTAGAACAACCGAATAGTGATGGAAACACATTCGGCTAGGAAGAAAAGAAGATGAAAGGAATAAAATGAAGCCCCTTACCCGATTAAACCAAGGAGAAATGTCCAACACGCAAAACTGGAGGAGAGAAAGTGGCTAAGAGGATTCGGCTACTTTGAGAGAAAGAAACGAGGAAGATTCGTCTTCCAAATATGGTCGACTAAAGAAAGAAGAGAGAAAGATAGGAGGAACGATGAGAAAACAAGAAAAGAAGAGCAAAGTGGCTTGAGTGTTTCGGCAAAACAAAGGAAAAAGGTGCACAATTTTGGCTTTAGAGTTTCGGCAAGTGAGGGAAGAAATTGGAAAAGAGAAAACTCAAAATGTTCCAAAAAGAGTAAAATACCTCTCATGCACAAAACTTGTAAAAAGCTATAAGAAATTCGGCTCCCTCATTCCCCCTACCAAAACCGTGTACTACATTTACCAAAAGATGAGAGTTGACCAAAATTTCTTTCCCTAGGCAACTCCTAAAATACTAACATGCAGGGGACACACAGCCAAGTCACACGCCCATGGGCTGACCGTGTGTCACACATGGCCTAGACACACGTCCGTGTGTCTACCCACATGGACAAGAACAAAGGTATTTGCCAAGTTCTTTTCACCCTCCTGGCCTACACAATCATGCACTCATTCAACACATCCATAATCAACTCAAAATCTAACAATCTCAATTAGATAACTACATCTTTTCATATAATAAAGTGCCAACAACTATGGCATTATACAAAATAGATTATCCATCTAAAGGCCAACACATCATAGCCATATACAACAAAATTCACTAACTTGTCTAGCCCCTATACATGCCATATACAAAACATTGAGTCTCATGTACCAGAGTGTGCTGACAGTGTGGGCGATCTTCCAATTGATCCTCGTATCTCGATTCAACACTTTTTCTCTATAAGACAAGGGAAAAGAAAGGGAGTAAGCTTTGAGCTTAGTAAGTTTACACATAAACAATTAAGCAACATAGTATAAGCTAAACAACAATTAGCATTATACTAACATATAATGTACAACTATGCTTACTCTTTCTATCCCTTACCACATTTCCAACACATCATGAGTCACTTACTCCTAACCATTGACATGCACCCCTGCATTCAATATCACATTTACACAATATACAACACATCATTATTTCTCAATAATACATCCACACAGCTATGCTACTCACTATCACATCCACACAGCAAATCTCTCGGTGGTTCCGCACTAAGCCCACCACAATCAATTAATAAGATAGTATCACACTTAGCCTACCAACAAGGTATTCATAGTGGTTTCGCACATAGCCCACTAGATAATATACCTAACGATAGCATCGCACATAGCAAGCTCATCGTCAATATGCATTAGGATGGTATCGCACTTAGCCCACCATTTAGCATTATCACAACACATTCACAAATCTACTTACTTAATCATTCATCCATTCATTTCACTTGAACCACATAGGTTCTCAATCATTCTCAACCATGCTATACACTATCTAGCATTAACAAATTGTAAGTATGAATGCATTGTTTATGCATAGACTTACCTCGATACTCAAAAGTATAGAAACGTGCAATTTAGTCCACCACTTTGCTCTTGCCTCGGTTTCGATCCGGGCTTTGTCTTTCTTGATCTATAATGAATAAATTAGCCTATTCAATACACACATTGACCAAATTGACCCACATCTCATACTTTGGCAAAATTACCCTTTTGCCCTAAATCTTTCTCATAATTACACTATTGCCTCAAGGCTCGTAAAGTGATTTTTATTCAACTTTCTAGCCTTTCATGCTTAGCCGAATCACTTACTCAACTAAAGCAATCATCAATTCTCACTACATCACACATGTATAACCAAACTCAAGATTTTTGCAAACTAGTCCCTATATGCAGTTTCTATGGAAACTCATTTAGCAAAAGATGTTTCTACTACATCAAGCTTTTATAATCTTCCATAAAACATCAAAATACATGCATGTCATACATGGCCACATTTTTGAACATCCATCATATCTCATCAAATAGCTAAAAATAGCTTACTCATGCAACAAGGACTTCAAAAATACAAAGAATATCAAAAACGAGGCTAGATGCACTTACTAGCAAGCTTGAAATTTTGAAGAACCCTAACAATGGCTCTCTCAAATTTTTGCAATTTTTGGAGAAGAAGATGAATGAATTTTGTCATCTTTTCTCCTATTTTAATCACTTAATTGTTAAATGACCAAAATGCCCTTTTTGATAAACTTTCTATTTTAACTCATCCATACCCAAATTTGTCCAAAAATTAGAAATTGGGAAAATTGCTATTTAAGGACCTCTAATTAATATTCTAAAGCTATTTCACACAAATAGCTTCTAGAATCTCACATTTTGCAACTTTTGCAATTTAGTCCATTTGGACAATTCAACCGTAATTTCACAAAATTACTTCATGAAACTTTCACACTAGCATGCATTCATAGCATAAACCTCAAAAACTCATTCATATACCTCGAATTTGTGGTCTCGCACCACTATTCTGACTAGGCCCTAAATTCAGATGTTACATCTTACATACCTTTGTCAACACATAGTAACTTACCAACCATGCTACTTAATCATTCGACTTCTCAATTCGATCATTCGTTGCTATTCTCTTGCTTAGTTCGCAAACTTAGTGCCAATTGTAAACTTGACATGCTTGTCATCGCACACTTAGTGCCAATGCATTAAACCGAGCTTATATCGGTATCGCACACTTAGTGCCAATTCAATAAGCTGAAGCTTCTATCAACTCGCACACATAGTGCCAATTATTTCTATCCCATTCCAAATTCTGCACACTTAGTGCCATCTATTTCCAATCCGCACATAGCATTTCTTATCTTATAATTAGGTACACATTCATTCAATTCACATCAAATAGATATAAATTAACAACTAGTATCATATTCGAACTTACCTCAGAAGTCAAAATACCGAAATGGTCGATTAATCGAGCACTTTATCTTTGCCTCGATCTCGATCCGAACCTCTCCTCTCTTGGTCTATACACATTCAAATTCAGTCCATTCAATCACCAAATCATTCATTTTAGTCCAAACACATATTTAGGGCATTTTATAAAATAGCCCTCACATTTTCACATTTCGACACTTTAGTCCTTAATTCACAAAATCACAAAATACACATAATTTGCTTGTACCCATGCCTAGCCGAATTCTCACTCTACTCATACAAGCCCAAATATTTCATTTATTTCACATTTTAATCCTTCAATTTACACTTTTCTCAATTTAGCCCAAATTACACAAATTCCTCAAACCTTCAAAGACAAACTATATTAATCAAACACATATCTTTCATTTTCCACCATTAACATTCAAGAACTCACATGTTCATCAATGGCACATTTCAAAAACATAATCAATTCACAAAATTTAAGCATGGGTTAGCTAGAGCACGAAGCAACGATTACAAAAACGCAGAAATAAACAAAAACCGAGCTCAAACATACCTCAAATCAAGATGAACAATAGCCAAAATTTTCAATGCTTAAAATCCTTCTTTCACTCTCAATTTTCGGTGAAACAAAGATGATAACAATGACCATTTTTCATGTTTTATTATAATTACCTTATTAAACATTTTACCATTTTATCATTTCATTAAACATATAAGACAAATTATCATCATGGTTATCTTGTCATTTAACACCCCACTATCTTAAAAATGGACTAATAACAACATAAGGCCTTCACTTTAAAAAGCTAACAACAAATAGGCACTTAAAAATCAGCACACAGCTTTTACAACTTATGCAATTTAATCCTTTTTCATAATTTGACACACAGTCGATAAAATTATCACACAGAATTTTCACACAGACTATATCACATATAATCAACACCAAAAATAATATTAAAATATTTTTACGACCCCAGATTTGTGGTCCCGAAACCACTAGTCTGACTAGGGTCTAAACCAGGCTGTTACACGGTTTCGGCATCAGACACGGGTAAGGGGTGTTACAAGACATTTATAATCGTGCGGTATAGGACCAAAGAAAAAGGGCATATACAAATTAACATTTTTAGGCTCGGGGTTTGTACTGCGATTGATCAAGAAGTGTCAAAAGTCTCAAAATTGGTACTAAATGTGAAGTATAAATAGGATAGGTTTTTGGCTCTGGATGTGTTCCAAACAATGCCTTAGGTCATCCATAAATATTTCAACATGAATAAATTTAATCTACCAAACAAACACAAATTCAACCATTTATCATTCATACTAGCATGCTCGTTTCCTTGTATTTTCTATATCACTTGGTACAAATGATACCTTAATACCTATTTATAGTGTAACATATGGAACTTTAGTAATCTAATAATAAAAATTTTAAAAGCACCTATCATCATGCCAAACTTATTCATAAACACAAGCAACATATGTATATGCTCCTAACCAATCACTTGTATTTCTACAAACTCAAGCACACCAAAAGACAAGAAAAATCAAAGAAAATGTAAAAATTTGAAGCAAATTTTCTATGTTACTCCCCAACACTCTAGTCGACACATTGCCCGCAATGTGTAGCCCATCAAAAGATAAGGAAAGAACTTACCCGATTGATCGTGATTGCTTGAACTCCTATTGGTGGGTGCTTCCTCCTTTGATTGTTGAAAGTTCGAATGCATTTGTGTTTCCTTCGTGTCGGGTTCTTACATAGAAAAATTAAATGAAATGCGACAAAACTAAAAGAAAATCTACTTATTAATCCTACTCCTACAAAGTCTAAATTATAATCATCCAAAAATTATTACAAATATTTTTAAAAAAAATCGTTCAATCATCCTCCTCATCCTCTCCTTCTTCTTCGCTTTCCTATGCTTCTTCGTCTTGTTCCATATTCGTTGGACCAAACATATCAGGTGTATAATATGGGACTCGTATGTTATTTTTCCTAGCAAACTCTTGAAAAATTGGTCATGATTCTTGCATCCACTAAATCATCTAATCTAACTTTGGCTGACTGTTCTCACCAACATCTTGTAAAGCTTGTGCCAAACTTTGTGACGAGGTGGATGTAGCTGTCATTTCTTGCTATCGCTTGTTCCCATCTTTGATCTGTTTGGCCCGCAGATCAATGTATTACTGGAACAAGGTGTCTCTGATAATGCTTTGATGGTTTCAATGACTGCTCAGTTGATGTCATATGTACATCTTCCTTTTTGCATAAAGCTGCTATTAGACGGGGAAAGAACACTCCCACCTTCTGGCTACTAATGCATCTTTCCATGTTTTGGTGGACCCATTTGCCAACACACACCTGATTTTTCTGCAAAATAGCATAGAGTAAAATTGCTCTAAAGGTATTAACGTTAGAAACATTTAAAGCAGGTACAATTCGTGTGCAAATAAACTGTACCCACATCTTAGCCTCAGGAAACATAATGGCTTGATGAAAAGATACTGGGATTTTAGTACATGCGCGATACTTTCATTCACCCCTTCCTTCAGTTAAAAAGTTTATAATACTATCCATATCAATTACTCTAAAATATTCTAAGTCAGTTTCATCGATGAAATCATTTTCATAATATGGAGCATTATAAAATTCATAAATTATTCGAGGGGTTACTCTTACCTCTTTCCCTTGCAAAAATACTGTATCCTATATATGTCCTTTGATATTTCTAAACTCGTGGTCCTGAAAAGATGCGTAGAATTCTTAAACATCAGGGACCACGACATTATCTTTCGGGATTGTCCAAAAATGCTCCCATCGATGATATCTGACCAAAGGCCATATTTCTTTACATAAAATCATCGATGGATCAAATCTCCTCTCTTGAATAAATGTTTTTCCTTGAAGTTCATTAAAATTCTTTTCAACATTCCGATTTGGAAAAGTAAAGGGATTTTGAACCATCGATGGCTCTGTTTCCATTGTTCGCCTAACTTTTCTAGGAGGCATAATGTTTCAATCCTAACAACTTGCTAAATAAATAATTCAATGGAACAGTAAAAAGTTTTGAGTTTAGGAACCCTTAGCCTTGAATGTATAGACGGAGCTTGTTTGAATTCCTTGCTTGCCCATGATGTTCCCGTTCCTTGTTGCACCAAGCTTGTGAAAGGAAATTTGGGAAATTAGGGTGTAGGGTTTAGAGGATGTTGATAGATTTAAGAGAGTTTGAAGGGGTAAGGGTTTAAAGAGTGTTTTAATTAGGAGTAAATAAGATTTAAAGTCGTAACATAGGTTTTAAAGGTTTAGAAATTGGTTAAAATTAGTGTTTAAGCCGCCGAGTTGCAATGGGTCGGGTCAACCCTGTAGAACTTTGTAGCGATGTCGCGGCACAGGGGTTCTGTGTCGTAACACATCTGCCAGTTTGGAGATTCTTAGGGACTGTCTACTATGTCGCAACTTGTTGTTATGATGTCGCGACGACGACTCTGTTTTGACCCAAAACTCCATCTTAAGGATGTTTCGATCTAAGGATAAACCTACATCAAATAAAAGTTAAAATATAAAATATGTGGTTAGTTAAGTATACAATAATTTAAAAATATAATGTAGCAATTCACAAATTTTAAGTTATACTGCCAAATTTATCCAACAATATTGTCAATTCACTTATGGATGATTTTTTAATTTTATCAATATTGGTCCACCGTTTGTTGTGCCATTCCGCCCTTGCTCATTTGTCTCGTTCCTTGAACATGTTTATTCTTTCTATATTCATAAAAGGAAACATTTCCCTTGATTTGGGAACGTCAGAAATAGATAAGTTTTTGTAATGCTTGTAACAGCCTGATTTAGGGGCTAGTTGGAACAGTGGTCTCGGGATCACTAATTCGGGGTCAGAGAAATTTATTTTAATTTTATTTTATGGGTTATAGCATGATTATAAGGGTGCATGAAAAGTTTGGTGCTTTAATTTTAGCGATTTCATGCTTAATCGAGAAAAAGGACTAAATCGCATAAAGTGCGAAAGTTCTATTTTATTTGCTAAAGGTGCCCAATAGCCATAGAATTTTAACTGGAGGCCCTTAATTTTAAATTAGGCCTTTTTAAAGGTCATAGCCGGCCATAGGGGGGACAAGAAAGGACTTTGTCATTTGTTAGGTGGAAATTTGGTGGTAAAAATTTATTTTTAATCATAAAATAAAGAAAAGAAAATATCATCTTTTCTCTCCATCCTCTCCACCGAAAATGAGCAGCCAAAATGGGGGTTGAGAACTCAAAATTTTAGCCAAGCTTTTCTCCTTGCAAGTAAGTGATTTTGGTGACCTTTCTTGAAAATTTTTGTAGTTTTGGAACCCCCAAAGCTTAAGCTAGCTAATGAGGGGGCTAAATTGCTAAATGGTTGAAAGTCTAGGGACTTGCCATGAAAGAGTTTATGTTGTTTTATGAGTTTTTATGGAAGAAAATGAATGTTAGGGAGATGAGAAACAACTTTTGTGAAAGGTGTTATCATGGAAACACCTAAATGGGACTAAGTTGTAAATGTTGTAATTTGGTAATAAATGCATGAAATAGTTGGATTCGTGAGTAGTTGTAAGAGAAATAAATGTTCAGCTAGGCTTGTTTAATAAGAAAATGTGATGAAAAATGATTTACGAGCCTAGGGGCAAAATCATAATTTTGCCATAGTACAAGGGCAAAATGGTCATTTTTGCCTAAGTAGAGATTATGATGTAATATGATTATAAAATGATTAAATGAGTAAATTTTATTGTTCTAGATCAAAGAAAACGAGATTCGGACCTAGAACGGGAGAAAAGAAAAATATGGACAATTAGGTCCCTTTTTGCCCTTTTCGATATCGAGGTAAGTTCGTGTGCTAATAATGCAACTGTAAGTGAAGTATTTAATATTTCGATATTGTATGAAATGTATATTGACTCTACGAATATATATTAAATACGTTTTGACGAGATGTCAGGAATTGAAAGTCATCAATTGAATCTAAGAATAGAGGGAATGCAAATATTATGTTACTATGATAATTAAGGTCCCGTGTAAGACCATAATTGGATTATGGCCTCGGTGTGAGATTTCGTATAAGACCATGTCAGGGACATGGCATCGATATGATATTTCATGTAAGACCCTATTGGGGGTATGATGTTGATTTGATACTAATGTATGATGTAAGAGCCCATTTTCGCCCGGGCCCATTCAAAAACCCATTCAAACCAAAAAAAACTAAAACCAATTAAAAATTGATCCAAAACAGTCCAATAAAATACAAAGTCCAATAACAGTCCATTTACACCAGCAAGCCCAATTATTAAACTAAACCCAAACCCATTTACAAGCTAGCCCAAAACACTAAGCCTAATCTGAATCCGGCTCGAACGGCCCAAATAATTTCAGCTAGACAAAAATCCTAGAGAATTCCAGAGGCTTCCAGCGCCGCGCGCGTGCCTCCACGAGCGTCACCACGCGCACGCCACGCGCAAGCCTTCACCAGCGCACCTCCGTACTGCCTCCAGTGCATCAGCGTCATACGACCTCCGCACCCTAGCCACGTCCGCGCCCGTACCTGCACAAGGAAACGAATAGCAGCAGAGAAAATAAAAGAAAGAAAAAGAATTGTATTTTTCATTATTTCGGCTTTAAAAGAACCGAAACGAAACATTTGTAAGGGGTCACGATTTCAAACACAAAATACAGAATACAAAAAAAAAGAAAAAGGTCTCTTTCCGATTTTATCTTTATATTGTTTTTTATCTATTTCAATAGCATTTTTTTTCTTTTTTTAAATCTACATGCGAAAATAATAAGGGAAGGGGGGCTTACCTACACTTATCGCCGTCGTCGGTTTCCTCTTTGTTTCGTCGAGATCGAAGTTCGGAGGGGAATCTGGATCGTCTGCGTCTGGTCTTGGTGGCGGCGCTAAGACAGGGGATTAAACCCTAGCAGAGAAAAAAATGAAAGCCCCCTTTCATTTCTTTTGAGTGGCAACAGAAATGAAAGAAAAAAAGGAAGAACTTGCCTTTTATAAAGGGATGAAACGGCGTCGTTTAGGGCCGTTTCAGTGGCCTCAAAACGGCGCCGTATGGGCCTATACCCATCGACCCGACCCGATTGCGGCCAAGATCCGCGTGTCCTGGTTCTAATGGGTTATTTAACTCTTCAGTCCTTCCACATTTTAATTTTCTTTCAATTAAGTTTTATTTCATTCTTAATTCCCCCTTAATTTGTATTCCGTTTTCATTTTGGCCCTTGTTTAAATGCTGCGTTTTGAGATTTGGGAAATATTGCTGTTTCGGCCCCTGATTATTTGAATGCTTTTTAATTTAGTCCCTTTTTATTGTTTTATTTATCATTAATTTAATATTGTTATTATTATTGTTGTTATTTTTTAATATTATTATGAACATTATTTTTAATATTATTATTACTTCTAATTAATGTTAATATTACTATTATTATTTTATTGTTTTTATTATCTTAATAAATTCTTAATTTTATCATTATTATTATTATTATTATTTTATTCAAACTATCATATATAGTATATTATCCATTTAGTAATTTACTATTACTTTCAATAATTTATATTAAATTATTTTTACGTATGTACTATTGATTTTATATTATTATGTTTATACTTTGTCTCTTTAAAAGACCCTATTCTATATTTATTTATTTCCAAACACTTTTAAATATCATTATTATTTTTATATATATATATTATTTTATATCAAGTTTTCATTTATTTATTTATGTATATATTACTTAAATTGATACATATTATTTGATTATTACTTTTAAATATGCTATATTTTAGTATAATTTGTTTACAATTAGTTATATTTTTAGCTTTCGTTATTTCTTAATAATGTTGGTATTTCCAAAAAAGAGGAGAGGTTATTGACTTTGTAACACCCCAAACCCGGCCCATTCGTTACGACCGAATTTGAGATGCCACTGCGGAAAAACGTTTGAAGACTGATTTCACTTTTGGGAAAAACATTAAAAATTTTGTCATTTGAAAACCATGTCCAATTAAAAATTCTAAATAATATAAGCTTGACAAAAATATCCAAATTAAAAGCACTTCCAAATAATAATTTAATGGTCGTCTAGCTTAAACATAATAAAAATGCTCAAATAGAAATACTTAAATACTTTAACTGGGCCTTATTACAATAAATAATTAAACAAAAGTTCTTAGTAATAAACTGAATAAAATAAAGAAGATGTCTTCTGCATGGGCCACCTCGTATCCACTCCAACCCGGTCCAATCACCACGAATCATCTGCGATGTTTAATAAAAATTGGGTGAGTCATACAGGACTCGGTGTAATTAATCCACTCAATCCCACCCACATGTTAACCACATATTAACCCATATATCGGATAACAAATATCATATTCACATGTTAACACATTCTCAGGCTTGGCCCATATTCATATCACATTCATCTAATAGGGTAGTTAACCACATAATTCCCACATCTTTGGGCTTTGCCCATTTCCACACTAATCCACATATCATATTGGGCTTGGCCCATTTCCACATATGTTCACATACGAAATCATGCAATTATGAAGCCCAACCCAAACCTAGGGTCCATCCGCTACACACCCCTTATCCACTGCCACACACCGGGGATTATCAAATCACCCTCTCCTTTTCACTCCAAAGGCAATCACTTTGCCGTCCACGTGCAATTAAGCACAATAGTCCACAACGCGACCTCGATCGGCGCCAATCCACGATGTAGCCGTAGCTAACACCAAAACCACAATGGGACACATAGTCACTCATCAACCACGATATGGCACATAGCCGATATCAACCACGATGAGGCACATAGCCACTCATCAACCACGATATAGCACATAGCTTATATCAACCACGATGAGGCACAGAGCTACTCATCAAGCCACGCGAACTAAATCGCAATTAATCCACAACGTTACCTCAGTCAACGTCAATCCACGATGTAGCTCAAGGCTAACATCAAAAACCACGATAGGACACATAGTCACTCATCAACCACGATATGGCACATAGCCGATATCAACCACGATGAGGCACATAGCCACTCATCAAGCCACGCGAACTAAATCGCAATTAATCCACAACGTGACCTCAGTCAACGTCAATCCACGATGTAGCTCAAGGCTAACATCAAACCACGTACTCAAAGTACACCCGTACCTTCTTTCATATCCCAACCCATGCACATGCCACATAAAATAATGATACAATGTAATGATGCATGAGCATGTTCAAGCATATTATCACATATTCATATTAATAATCACATATCATCAGGTTTGGTACTTACCGGATTATCGACATACCCCTTGAGGGTATCCTTATCACAATTTCCACTGCACTAGTTAGCACATTCATAACACATACACATTTCACATACATATCATATACGAAAAAAACGGTGGGTTAATCACACACTGATCACTTGGAGAACTATGCTTTCGATCTTGATGCTATCACTAGGCGATACTACGACTGTTTGCCTACTTTCTTGTTCTCGACATTGGTCCACACCCGGTGGCCAATCCTAACTATGAGAAAACAGATCTCTTCTTAAACTTGGGGACAGAGACCTTCCCTTTCCCTTCTTGAATGGTATTTGCCTCCATCAACACACTTAATCGTAACAATCGATTTAATCATCAATATACGAATTCTTAACCAAATATCCACAACTTATCATACTTACCGAAAGGGTCTTGAAATCCCAAAAGCTTGATCTAATGCTTAGATCCTTAATCCCTACATTTGATTAATCACCTACTACTTTAATAAAAAGCCATTCGGCCATAAATCCAAATCCTAGTAGGATTAGTATACTTAAACTTACCTTGTTGCCGTTTGACTTAAGAATCAAGTCTTGAAATCTCTGCTATACTCTTCTTGCATTCGGCCAAGCATTGAATCAATTAACTTGGTTAGTTTTCGGCTTTTGAATAATTAATGAACACATATATTTACCAAACATGGCCTTGGCCGAATGCTATAGACACTTACCTTGTGGATCTTAAATCCTGAAACTCACCGAATAACTAGGGAACACGTGGCCTATGGTGTACCTTCAGGAAAAGAACTTCTTCTTCCTTGTAGTCGACACTTAGTAAATCCAGAAAGATCTCTTCAAAGTTTCGGCAACAAGATATTAATGGGGTTAGTCCTAGATTTCGGCAAATCTTAAGAAAAAAGGATGAAACCGAATGAGATCTTACTCTTACTTGAAGAAATCGATTGCACCTTCACTTCAACCTTCAGAGATTTGGCTATGGCTAGATGATGATCTCACAATTTTCGGCTTTTGGAGGGATTAGAAAGAAAAGAGAAGGAAGAATAAAGATGGAGGATTCGGCTAGATCACAAGGTATTTTGGCTTGGCAAAAATAAAAGAAAAAGAAGATTTGGTGAAGAGAATTCGGCAGAGGCTTTCAAAGAACAGAAAATAATGCAGAATGGCCTCTCTTTTCCTTTTATAGCCGATATTACTAACTTAGAATCCCTTACTTGGCCATCACTCTTCTATTTTAATAGCTTTATCTCTTTAATTATCACTTAAAATAAAAGATAATTCAGCAACTATCCTTACTTAGCCGAAATTATTAAACTCAAAGTCCCTTACTTGGCAATCACTTCTCCCTTATTTTTCTCTTTATCTCTTTATTCAAATTAAAAGAATTTAATCCAACAATTATCTATTGAAAATAATGATAAATAAATCCCTTATTTATCCACTATTTATAAAATAATAAAAGCTCCTAATTTATAGCCATGTGCCGTCCACCTCTCTACTCCTTGTAGCAAAATAAAATTTCTTTTATTTGCTTCCCATGTGACTCGAACCCAGGCCCAACACCTTGCATGTGGCGCCATTTCCAGAGCCCCTAAGTGGCATCTTGAGCCACTTTTCCAAGCTGTTTGTGTGTCAAATTTCACAAACTTTTTTCTTTTAAGGCCACCTTGCCTTAATTTCCCCTTTTAAACCTTAAAACTCGTCATTTCTAGGTCATTTCTAAGTTTCCAAAAATTTTCGATCGGCTCTGTAAACTTGACATTTCCTTACATTTCCATGACATTTCCTTACAAGACATTTCCTTACATTTCCAAGACATTTCCTTACATTTCCATGACATTTCCTTACAAGACATTTCCTTACATTTCCAAGGTTCTAAAAATGTTCACTTTCCTCTTTTAAACTTAACATTTCCATACATTTCCAGGTTTCCAAAAGTGTTCAAAATATATTCATAACACATAAGATATGTCATTTCGTACAATTAAACCAAAAATGCATAGGCCCTTTTCAGGATGTTACAGACTTTGTATATGTTGAATTGTATGTTCATATTATTATTCTCCATTTGTATAAATGTTGTATTCGCATATTATTTTTTCATATTATATTACTATTTCTCATGATTCAATAAAAGCATTTTGAGTCGTTTTTCAAATCACTTATTTAAAGTTTCAAGACAAGGTAATATTCGTGCATTTGGAAATTCGAAGAAATCGTGCCCAATCGTGCTGGGTGTGGTCTTTTGTTTGACCAAATAAACGAATATCCTTTCAAATCTTGTCGATATTTTCGAAGTAAGGTCATATTTGTGCGTTTGGAAATTCGAAGAAATCGTGCCCAATCGTGCTGGGTGTAGTTTTTTTGTTTGTCCAAATAACCAAATACCCTTTTAAAATTTCAATACATGTGCTTGGAGAATTTTGGGGATGATCTTGAATTCGAGGACTCAGATTGTCGTGTCCAATCGTGCTGGATGTGATACTTTATTCCTTCGGAACAAGGGAATCTCAATATTAAATCAAGTTATTTAAAATTATAGAAAAAAAGAACAAAATTTCAAAATTATTTCAAACTTTTCAACATTAGGACATCAATTAATCAATTTGGTACCAATTTTGGGCATTGCGAAGGTGCTAACCCTTCCTCGCACGTAATCAACTCCTGAACTCGTTTTCTCAAATTTTGCAGACCAAAATTTATTTTATAGGTGACCCGATCACACCTAAACAAAAAGATTGGTGGCGACTCCATGGTTTTTTAAAGTCGATTCCCGTTTTTCAAAACTGCGATAAAAAAATGGTTTCGACAGCTTGGCGACTCCACTGGGGACTGGTTGAGAGTCAGGCCATTAGATTGATTAATTCTTGTCCTTTGATTGAAAATTTGGAAAAAAAATTTGAAAAATCATGCTTCTTTTAATGCATTTACCGATGTTATGATTAAAATCTCGTAGAATACTCTGGCATTGCCTTGCATAACCGTTGTGGTTACACCTATAAGAGGGAGTGAGAAACTATGCCTTCGTGAGGTTTTCACCTCCGCACGGGCTAGTGGACTGCTTCCGGGATACATCCGTACCTATGTCTTCGTGAGGTTTTCACCTCCGCATGGGCATAGGGAAATGTATTTCCCTGAACTGAACTCAATCCATATGAGCCTATAATGGGTCAAGATTGAGGAATCTGCTGGTTCAGGTACCTATTCCTTAGAACTAAACCACATATAGAGAGACCTAAAAGCCTACCCTAGATAGAGCTACACCAAGCCCTAGTGGTCACCCGGTCAGGTGTTCTATGTTGATTAATTCTCTAACATGTTGTCTTTTGTTTTGAGTGCATTACATTGCATTCATTCCATGCATTTGCATTGCATTACATCATATGCATTAGATTTCATGAGAAGACCCTGATTAGGCAAAATATTTTCAGTTAACCTAGAAGACACGGAACAAAAGTTAGAGAGATTAGAGCAGGGGCAAATACTGATGCAAGAGAAGTTAGCCAAAATTCAACGGGATATGCGAGATCAGATGAATATGATGCGCCAGTTAACCCAATTACTAGTCGGGAGGCTTAGAAAAGGGAGTGACCCAGTGGTCGACAGTGTGGATGATGATGAAGAGATCGTTTATTCTCCAATAAGTGTCTCAGCCTAACCAGACGTGCCTCCGCAAGGGGCACCTGTCATTATCAAACCCCAATGTCAGATTAATACCTCGGCACTGTTGAATTTCCCGATGGGCTCAAGTTTTAAATCGGTTGTTACGGCAAAAAAAGGAAAAAAGGAAGAGTGGGCTTCAAAGGCCCCAAAAGAAAGGACAAGGGTGTGAATAATACGAGTAGGTATAACAAGGGCCATTCAGAGCCGACATTCGATAAGCTACCAAAGACGGTAACCACTAGTCGCCGGGCTCATCAAGACAAGAATCCATGCAAAGCAACTCCGGTTTACACCTATTCCAACGACATATAGGGAGTTATACCAGAGCTTATTTGAAATGCATGCTGTAGCTCCTCATTACCTGAAACCAATGCAATCCCGATACCCCAAATGGTATGATTCGAATGCTCAATATGAGTACCATGCCGGGATTACAGGACATTCGATAGAAGATTGCCTTGCTTTCAAGAAGCTGGTTGAAAGATTTATCAAAATAAGAGTCATAAGATTCGATGATCTCTCTAGTGTAGAAAATCCGTTACTCAACCATGCTGTTAAAGGGATAAGTATTGTGAGTACCATGATGAACGGGGGCATGAGATCAGGAGTATGTCAAGTTTAGGGCTCTAGCGCAAAACCTGATACTGATGAATTTGAATATTAATGACGTATCTGAAGAGTGAGCCGGGGAGCAGACTTTTCCAAGCTTCTACCTTTACGTACTTGAGATGTTTTGAATAATGGAATTGTGAAATAGATCCTTGTATTTACAGAGCTAATCTAGAGCAATATTCAAAACATGCTTGTTGCTTTAAGCCTAGAAGCAACAAGAATCTTTTTGTGAAATAGGCTTGTGTCCAAAATTTTTATTTCAATAAAATGCATCCTTTTAAACAAATATTTGCCTCTACATTTTATATTGTACATTCTTTTTAGAATATTCTTTCATTCTTTATTCATGATCATATCATATAAATAATCATCCTTAGAATCATTTATTCTTTGGAATTTGCCTTCGTACCTACAATAGGTACCCAGATATCAATGACATGAGCGACGCTGTTACTAACTCCCTTTTTGAATGAAATAAGGGTCTAAGGGGTCGCAGGACTTTGAAGATGACATAAATTGTAATCTATCTTCCGATTTGTTAATCTTGGATGAAAAAGCAGATCCTACGTCGCGAGCCAAGTAAGGAGATGAAGATCAAAGCTCGCTCAATGCGAAAAACAAGATTTCCTATATGTGGGGCAGGGATGTTATCAGGCCAGTCTCATTAGAAGCTTCTGGCTGACACCAATTCATCTCCGTGGTTGTCAATTTCTTCACTAGGATGGTAAAAGTCGCTTCATATGCCAATATTACAAAGTCGATAGTCATCGGAACAAAGAAAAGAAAAAGAAAGAATACTGAAAAAAAAAAGAAGAAAAAATGTCAAAAAGATCACATTTAACCGCACGAGGTCAAAATTCTGCGGTCTGTTCAAAGATCAGGTGCCACATATCAGTGCAGCAAAAGAGAAAAACAAAGGATCATAAAAAGACCAAGACTTGTAAGGATTGGCATACAGAAGTTACTATTTACCCTCTATGCTTATCAAACTTTGGCCAAGACTGTCACGGGGGCAACACGTTTCTCATTGGTTTTGCCCATTGGAGTCGAAATTCTGTCAGCGCTGAAGTTGGATGAGGCAGAATAGATCCAATCTCAATATGATCAATTGATGTTAAAAGCTATCTGTCATGGTCAGGTGATGCGAGTTCACAAAAAAATGATTCGCCCTAGAAAATTTCATGATAGGGCTTTGAAGAAGATTTTTCCCATGCAAAAGAGACTTCAGAAGAAAGTGGATGCCAAACTGGGAAGGACCTTATATGGTAAAGAAGGCCTGTTCTGGGGAAGCATGAATATTGACCGAGATAGATAGCAATGACCTGCCTAATCCGGTGAATTCAAACTCAATAGAAAGTTTTCCAAAGAGAAAAAACAAACAAAAAAAGAGGAAAAGAAAAAGAAGGAAAAGGAGAGGCCAAGGTGAAAACCCGTAAAGGGCACTTTGAGACCAAAGGGGATTTGAGTTGAAAACCCAAAAAGGGCAGCTCAAATTTTGATCAAAGGGGGCATACAATCTTGCTATGCTCGAATTAACAATGAAGAAGTATGCTACGTCTTGGGGCATCGACAAAGTACTCGGATCCCCTAAACACATATCGAGCTTAAAATGGTCCTCAAGAAGTTGGAGCAGAGAAGCTCGATCTGCGATATCTGGGGCACCTAGTTTCCATTTTACCCATTTTGAATTTGTTATTTGTGATTATATTATTCTTTTCAAAATATGTTCACAATAAATTTCCTTTTTGATTGCAATTGCTATCTTTGCCTAGCTTATTTGTTTCGAGCTATGCTCCTAATTAATTTCCTTATTGTCCATTGTTATGATCTCTTTCAGGCATTTTGTATTGAAATAACGATTAGTGGACTAATAAAATTTTCATAAAATGAGTTTCGCATATTACTCTGGAAGCTTCTAAATAATACAAGAAACTGAAACAGGACTATTGTTTAAAACTCACCAAGTTTAAAGAAGAGTCTAAACTGAGATTTTCTCTCCGAATTTTTGTCAAAGAGGGTGGTTGAGCAAACAACAAGATATTGCGTCAGTGGGCGTCGTTAACCCAAGTGTAAAATGGGAATCATTCTCGAGAAAAAATTGATATCCTGCATTCACGCGAGCATCATGCATACACATCTGATTGGGTCACCAGAGGAGTGATCAGTTGATGGAACAAGCTACAGGCCCTATACCCCGAGTTATAGTGGGATAGATGGAAGCTGATACAAGTCTTGTACCCTTGAATAGAAATGGGATGGATTGAAGAAGAAACAAATCCTACGTTTTGGAGTCGCAGTGGGATGGATGGAAGAGATTCAGACCCTATACCCCTAAGTCACAATGAGATGAACCCTGAAGTTACAATGGGGCAAATTTGTTGAGCAAGATATAATCGTCTTCTCGAGTTTTCTATTGAAAATGCCCGCCTAACAAGATGGCAGCGTGATACATCAGTGATAAAGCCTTAATAGACAATGAACGATGACACCTTAAACTTGTAAAAAGGGATCATTTTCATGAAATTCTACATTCATGCAAAACACATTCGGTTAGGAGCATTTGATTCATTCCGACCTTTGCATCCTAATCCTTAAACATTTAAAAAGAGATCAGTCTCATGACATTCTGCATTCAAATGTCATCCATAAGACACATTTAGTTAGGAGCATTTGATTCATTCCGATCATTGCATCCTAATCATTATACATTGTACAAAGACCATTCTCATGACATTCTGCATTAATGCAAATGTCGTCCATAATACATTTAGTTAGGAGCATTAGATTCATTCTGATCATTGCATTCTAACTATTAGGCATATGTATGTACCCATTCTACAGGTTATGTCTTCAAAAGGACAATGTAGTATGGTAAATGGAAAATATCAGATCTTGTCTCCTTGAGTTTGCAGTGGAGCAGATCGAAGATACCAGTCTGGCATTCCTGAAGTTGCAAAAGCAGATTGGAGATAGCAGATCTGGTATTCCTGAAGTAGCAAGAGCAGATCGAAGATACAAATCTGGCATCCCTGAAGTTGCAGGAGCAGAATAAAGATAGCAGATCTGGCATTCCTGAAGTTGCAGGAAGAAGATTAAAGACATTAGTCTGGCGATCCCTGAAGTTGCAGGGAGCAGATTAAGATAGCAGATTTGGCAATTCCTGAAGTTGCAGGAAGCGGTCGAAGACATTAGTCCGGCGATCCACGAAGTTGCGAGGAGCGATTAAGATAGCGGTTTGGCAATTCCACGAAGTTGCGGGAAGCATATCGAAGACATTAGTCCGGCGATCCACGAAGTTGCGGGGAGCGATTAAGATAGCGATTTGGCATTCCCGAAGTTGCGGGGAAGCGATTGAAGACATTAGTCCGGCGATCCACGAAGTTGCGGGGAGCGATTAAGATAGCGATTTGGCAATTCCCGAAGTTGCGAAGCGGTCGAAGACATTAGTCCGGCGATCCCCGAAGTTGCGAGGAGCGATTAAGATAGCGATTTGGCAATTCCGAAGTTGCGGGAAGCATATCGAAGACATTAGTCCGGCGATCCACGAAGTTACTGAGGAGCGATTAAGATAGCGATTTGGCATTCCGAAGTTGCGGGAAGCAAATCGAAGACATTAGTCCGGCGATCCACGAAGTTGCGGGGCAGATTAAGATAGCGATTTGGCATTCTTGAAGTTGCGAGAAGCAAATCGAAAACATTAGTCTAGCGATCCTTGAAGTTGCAGGAGCGGATTAAAATAGCGATTTGGCATTCACGAAGTTGCGAAAAGCAAATCGAAGACATTAGTCCGGCAATCCTGAAGTTGCAAGGAACAGATTAAAATAGCAGATTTAACTCTTCAGTCCTTCCACATTTTAATTTTCTTTCAATTAAGTTTTATTTCATTCTTAATTCCCCCTTAATTTGTATTTCGTTTTCATTTTGGCCCTTGTTTAAATGCTGCATTTTGAGATTTGGGAAATATTGTTTGTTTATTTTGATTATTTGAATGCTTTTTAATTTAGTCCCTTTTTTTTGTTTTATTTATCATTAATTTAATATTGTTATTATTATTGTTGTTATTTTTGAATATTATTATGAACATTATTTTTAATATTATTATTATTACTTCTAATTAATGTTAATATTACTATTATTATTTTATTGTTTTTATTATCTTAATAAATTCTTATTTTTATCATCATTATTATTATTACTATTTTATTCAAACTATCATATATAGTATATTATCCATTTAGTAATTTACTATTACTTTCAATAATTTATATTAAATTATTTTTACGTATGTACTATTGATTTTATATTATTATGTATATACTTTGTCTCTTTAAAAGACCCTATTCTATATTTATTTATTTCCAAACACTTTTAAATATCATTATTATATATATATATATTATTTTATATCAAGTTTTCATTTATTTATTTATGTATATATTACTTAAATTGATACATATTATTTGATTATTATTTTTAAATATGCTATATTTTAGTATAATTTGTTTTCAATTAGTTATATTTTTAGCTTTCGTTATTTCTTAATAATGTTGGTATTTTCAAAAAAGAGGAGAGGTTATTGACTTTGTATATGTTGAATTGTATGTTCATATTATTATTCTCCATTTGTATAAATGTTGTATTCAGTATATTATTTTTCATATTATATTATCAAGCTTTCTCATGATTTAATAAAAGTATTTTGAGTCGTTTTTCAAATCACTTATTTAAAGTTTCAAGACAAGGTAATATTCGTGCGCGCTTGAAAATTCAAGAAATCGTGCCCAATCGTCTTGGGTGTGGTCTTTTGTTTGACCAAATAAACGAATATCCTTTCAAATCTTGTCGATATTTTCAAAGCAAGGTCATATTTGTGCGTTTGGAAATTCGAAGAAATCGTGCCCAATCGTGCTGGGTGTGGTTTTTTTGTTTGTCCAAATAACCAAATACCCTTTTAAAATTTCAATACATGTGCTTGGAGAATTTTGGGGATGATCTTGAATTCGAGGACTCGATTGTCGTGTCCAATCGTCTTTGGATGTGATACTTTATTCCTTCGGAACAAGGGAATCTCAATATTCAATCAAGTTATTTAAAATTATAGAAAAAAGAACAAAATTTCAAAATTATTTCAAACTTTTCAACATTAGGACATCAATTAATCAATTTGGTACCAATTTTGGGCGTTGCGGTGCTAACCCTTCCTCGCACGTGTCGACTCGAACTCGTTTTCTCAAATTTTGCAGACCAAAATTTATTTTATAGGTGACCCGATCACACCTAAACAAAAAGATTGGTGGCGACTCCATGTTTTTTTAAAGTCGATTCCCGTTTTTCAAAACTGCGATAAAAAAAATGGTTTCGACATATGAGATTTAAGAGTGTTCTTTAGCATTTTGAATAATTCAACAGGTATGTTGAAAATGAGAAACTATGTTGTTATACCATGAGAGGTACAGGTATGTGCCAGAACTCAATTGAGGTGAATTCGGTATATGATGAACCCATGGTGAGTTATGTGTAAATGATGCATCCTGATTGCATATGTTATATTTATTAATGCATTGCATGAATGCAAATGATTATTTTAGAAATCTATTTAGGAATGACAGAGTGTGAGGATATTCCTGGATGAACATTCGAAACAGGAAAAAGGTGTGTGGATAAGTATCCGTGAATGTGTATTAAATGGTGGGCTATGTGCGATACCACCTTATAAATTATTAAATGGTGGGCTATGTGCGATACCACCTTATAAATTATTAAATGGTGGGCTGTGTGCGGAACCACCAAGAGTTGGTATTATGCTGAATGGATCATTGAGGAATTGTTTAAGTATTTGTGTCATGGATTGTTGTGATGATGGATGCAAGGATTATGTGCTAATAAATGAGATTACTATAATTGTCACATGGTTAGAATGTGGTAAGAGACGGAATGAGTAAGCCTTATGAATGATATAGTGGGTAACCATGAGTTTAAGAGTAAATCTCATTATAATGCCTTTGTGGTTGAGTATAATCAATGAATGTCAATAGTTGATTATTATTTGCATATGAACTTACTAAGCAATATTGCTTACTCCTCTTCCTTTCCTATCTCTTATAGGTTAACTTAACTAGCTCGGGTTGGAAACCGCCGGAGATGCTTTCACACTATCGAGCAGACACTTGGGTATGAGATTTAAGTCTTCTTGAGATATGGCATGTATAGGGATCTTATTTTGGTTTAATTAAGTCTTAGTTAAAGTAGCCAAATGTGTTGGCCTAAAAGAGTTTATGGTTCGGTTGTGTATAGCCATAGATGATGGCTCAAGCCGGTTGTAATTGTACTAGTAATAGTTCTCCCTCGTATATGGGATGAAGATTTGATTTTCATGATTCAAAAGTGATAATTCAAGAGTTATAATTTATGATTTGAAAATGTATTGTGGTGATGTGTGAATGTATGCAAGTGAGGGTGGCTAAATGGCTTGGAAAATAGCCTTGAATTGGTCCACACGGGTAGACACACGGGCGTGTGTCTAAACCGTGTATGACACACGGTCGGTCTCATGGGCATGTGACTTGGCCGTGTGTCCCCTGCATGTTAGTGTTGCAAGTCAGTGTCGACCACGGGCTAGACACACGGGCGTGTGCCTAGGCCGTATGCCCATAAATGGGTTGCTGACGTCACAAACAGAATGCTCAGGTTTTTACACACGGGCGAGGACACGGGCGTGTCTAGGCCGTGTGGAGCACACGGTCTAAGCATACGGGCGTGTGTCCGGCCGTGTGAAAACCCCTGTAGGTTTGAAAAGAAAATAATTCTACACGGGCATGGAACACGGGTGTGTGATATGTCACACGGGCGTGTCCCACTATTCACACAGGCGTGTGGTCCAATTTTATGTCAAAATTTTTAAAGTGTGTAAAAGTTTCAGTTTGGTCCTCAAAGATCCCGAGTATATGAAAAGGGTCTTGTAGACCCATGATAGGGACGTTACGATTGTAAATGAAAAAGTTTTAAATTGGGACGAATTTTATAGCTCAAAGTCGAATGCTCAAGCAAGTCAAGTCCGGTAATGCCTCATACCTGGTTTCGGAGTTGAATATGGGTAAGGGGTGTTACAATGCTCCCCTACTTTCCTACTACTTTCCTTGTTCGGCTAATAGCCACATTTGAAGGTTTCAGTCTCACCATTAATTCTCATTGTCAACTCATTTTTCTCTAAATCAATGGTGGATCTAGAAGTGGCCAGGAATGGTCTTTCTAGTAAGATTGGTATCTCACGATCTTCCTCAAAGTCAAGTACAAACAAATCCGTAGGAATAATAAGGCTTCACACCTTGACTAACACATCTTCTAGTACCCTCTTCGGGTGTACTGAAGACCTGTCAGCAAATTGTAATGTTATTTGAGTTGCTTTAAGATTTCCTAACCTGAGTTTTTCAAAAATTAATAAGGGCATTAAATTTATACTAGCTATTAAATCGCATAGGGCTCTATTAAAGTGAATACTCCCTATTTCTATGGAAATGGTAAAACTGCCCGGGACTTTCACTTTTGCCGGTACTTGTCTGGAAATAATTACACTACATGAAGAACTTAAATTAAATTTTTCTCCTACCTTAATTTTCTTACACCTTGCCATTATCTCCTTTAAAAACTTGGCGTACTTGGGAACATTCTCAATTAACTCGATCAAGGGTAGGTTAACATTTAAATTTTTAAACAAAATAAGAAAACTTACAAATTCATCCTCGTCCTGTTTTTGTCTTTCTTCAAATCTTGATGGAAATGGGACTTTGGCATCTTTAGGTGTATCGTTTCATGTCTCAGCCACTGGTGTATTCTCCTTATCTATTTCAAGTTCGTCTTCCACTTCTAGGGAATTGTCTTGAGGTTCATCAATATTATCCCTAGTTACCTCTAGGATATGTATTTCTGGGCTATTCAGTACCTTGCTTGACTAGAGTGCTATAGGTTTCACATGCTCTTTACCTTCCCTCTGTGAATTATCTTCCGTGTTACTGGGAATGCCTGAGCCAATTTGTCTTTTGGTATCGCCCATCATGCTCATCAATTAGCTCATTTGATCCTCGAGCTTAGTCAATATTCTTGTTGAGTTGGTGCACTCAGACTGCATCTACTTGACATCTATTCTCATTGGCTGCATCTCTCCCTCAGTTCTATCAAGACGTTGACCACATGCTATATGGCCACTTAGGTTGCCTCTGTCCTGGGGTTTTTGCAAGTAAGGAGGTTGGTAATTAGTATTTTTAACTTGACTTGAATTGTTACCTCCTCATTGGTTTCCTCCCCATCTCAAGTTCGAGTGATCTCTCTAGCCAGGATTGTATGTGTTTGAATAAGGATTTCCACCCCTATTCCCAATGTAATTCATATCCTTAGTAGGATTATTGATATAATGGAGGAATGGCTTGTCTTTTCCATGCATAGACGGTGTAGAAGCGGATTCAATACGGTTGAGTCTATCCACTAGTTGTTGATATTTATCATCCTCTTGAATAGCTTTGACCATAGCGGGTTTCTGGCCATATGTGAATCGTTCAGTTGGCTATTGACAAGAGTTTAATTCCATATTTTCAATAATTTTGTACGCATCCTCGTACATGATATTCATAAGGTCTCCTACTGCTGCTCCGTCTAATCCCGATCTTGCATTTGCATCCAACCCATTATAAAATATTTGCAATCTTATCCACTCAGAAAATCCATTGTGCCGACATTTTTGAATCAACGTTTTGAAGCGTTCCCACAGCTCATTGAAGCTTTCTCCTTCCACCTATCTAAAGACAGCAATATCTCTTCTTAATTGGACTGCTTTACTAATCGGGAAAAACTTCTATAAGAATTTTCCAACAAGTTTGTCCCAAGTCATTATGGATCCTAGAGCCAGCGAGTCTAACCAAGAAAAGGCATTATCAATCAGAGAAAAGGGGAAAAATCAAAGATGAATAGCGTCATTAGTGACCTCGTTATACTTAAAAGTATCACAGGGTTGAAGAAACCGTTTAAAATGTTGATTAGGATGCTCTGTCATAGTGCCCCTAAACTGCAGATTATTTTGAATCATTTGTATCATTGCTGATTTGATTTCAAAATTATTAGCTGTAATCGTCGGCCTTACTATACTTTCCTGAACCATATCTAAACTTGGTAGGGCATAGTCCCGTAAAGTTCTCCCATTCCAAGCTATATGCATGTTTGCATGTAACTGTGGTGCTGATGGGTCTCCTAAGGCGTTATCGTCAGCGTCGCAGAACAGTGGATTGTCACATGGTACATTAACTGCAAGTGGTGGTGGTGGATCTTACATTTGCTACTGTTTTTGTCGGTGATTCCTTCAGATTATTCTTTCTAGATCTATGGCTACTACAATAGGCATGCCTCTACTACGAGTCATACACCAAACCCCGAAAGAAAAGATTAGCAATATTAAAACAAAATAAAATTGTATCTATAGCTAAAAATTTTCCTAATTAATTTTTTGGAATATGACAATTAAAATCAATCTAGTGACGTTGCCTCCCCGGTGACGGTGCCAACAACTTGATCGCCTCTGAACGTACTAATGTCTAGAGTGTGAATTCTACAATAGAATAACGAATTACGAGGCGATATCCGCATGTATACGGTTTGAGTTGTAATATAGATTTTACAATGAAGTAGGTGAGTACTCCGAGGATCGTACCCAAGGGAGGTGAGTACTAAATTAATCTTAACCTAAATAATTAAATATCTAATTAATACTTTAAGTCAGTTATAGTACGAAAGTAAAATAAGAGATAATTTTAGGGTTTTTTAAACTAAGGAAATAAAATAACATAAAAAGAGTAAAATTGCAAGAGATAAAGAGAAATAAAGTGAATCAAATCTGAAGATTGGTGATTAGCTTGCTTCAGCGATCTCAATCAACTGTCGTCTCAAATTTTTCGTCAATTAACTAGTCGCTACCCTAGCAAGATCTTCTGATCTTCCACTAACATAACGAGTCAGCAAGAACTACTTATCTTTCGACCTCACAGTCCAGATTGGTTTGGGGTCAAGGTGTTCACGGATGGGCAATACCATTTTTGGGTTAATTTCCACCTTGATGACTTCCCGAGGTTGTCAGGCCTAAGGTTTGTTTCACGTTCTTCCTTTCCTAAAAACTGATACGTTGAGTAGCCCTACAAAACAATTAAGAGATCATGCTTCCACTTGTTAATCCCCCATAGAATGATTAGTTCCTCATGGCTTTCATAAACAATATGGAATAAATGAAAGAATTAATCATAGGGAATGTATTGAAATAGAGAGTTTAAGAAAAGCCTGATTGATATTGATAATAATGAAATAGAGAGTTTAAGAAAAGCCTGATTGATATTGATAATAAGCACGAACCCACAGAAGTTGATCTCCTTTACAATCAGATCTCTTGAAGAAAGCAAATAACTAAAACTAGGAAAACCTAAGAAGGAAATAAAACAAGACTAAATTTAATGGAAGAAAACTAGGTTCAAAACTAAGGTGTACTTTACATGTGCTAAAAGGGCCTATTTATATAGCATTCAGGTGGTCGTCGTCCTTAACCCTAGGTTAGCTGACGTTCCCAAGCTTAAAGTTTAATTGTGTAGACCAAAACGCCCTACTTCATGTTTTATTCTCGTCACAGAGTCAATGTTACGACACATCAGGACCTGTGTCACGACGTAGCAACCAACATGTTCCTCTATAGCCATCTTCAGAGGTATGTCGTGACACCCTCGGCCTATGTCGTGACATTGAAGGCAGTTTCTCACTTTCTCTATTCTGCTCTCTATGTTGTGACATTGGATCCCCTATGTTGCGACATAGCGTTCGGTATTAACCCTAAATGCCCTCTAATGGTCTTCTGCACACTCACAAAGTACATTAGCTCTCGCTTAGGCCTCATTCGGCCCTTAAGGTTAATAAAAGACTCGATGTGCACATTTTATTGAATGTAAACAAAACTAAAGAAACTAAATTGAAGCATAACAAAAATGCTTGTATTCAAGCTCCTTAAATGTGAAAACTAGTTCATTCTGCTACACCAAATTACGACTGATCAGTTATACACTCCTTAAGAAATGATGTCCAGGGATTGAGAGGTGATGTTAACTCTCGACTATCGACATTGGAGATATATATGGTGTCTCTCCTAGCCTGCTTCCCTTCGACTCCTCCATTTTCTCCTAGTGATGATTAGAGTAGATTTAAGTCATTCATTTCATACTCATAACATTTGCTCCTATATTTCTTTATTTATTCCTATCTTTATGTTTTCTTGCACTTTATTACTTATTGGTATTTTGGGATACATTATTGTTTTAGTTCCTTGCCCATTTACTTTTATATATCTATTATGATGAACTAACCTCTTTTCTCCTTAAGATTTATTTGTCATTTGATATAACAAAAAGGGGGGAGAAGAAAAGGTAAATTGATTGATTATTCGTTTATGCTAACTATATGCAAATATGCAAATTTTTTGACCAATTTTCCTTAAAGTAAAAATGAATGCCAAATTGTATGTTAAATTTTATTTTGGCTTTATGTTCAAAATAAATTTTATTAAGGGGAGCAAATTATTCAAAAACAAATTTACCAAATGTTTTGTTTTGTCAAAAATGGGTAGATTGTTAAACCAAGCTTTATTTGATAAATTTTTTTGATATAACAAATTGAAGTGTTTTTTAATAAAAGTTAAAATTGAACAAAATTGACAAAATGATTTGTTTAAAATTGAAGTCTAAGAGATAAAATTTTGAATATCTATTTTGAACTCTTAGAAAATTTTTGAAACAACTTTAAAATCAAGTCAAAATGATTTTCACTTTGTAAAAAGACTTTTAACAAATCAAATAATTTTCAAACAAGTCAAAATTGCTCCAAGCCAAAAAAATATCGATACCTTTTTGGCCAAGTATCGATATTTTCTAAATTATCGATACCCCCTCTTAAAAATGATGCCAAAATGGAATTTTTTTTTATTCACAAACCCTACTAAGTATCAATACCTTTTTGTCAAGTATCGATATTTTCTGAATTATCGATCCCCCCTCTTAAAGCGATACCAAAATAGCATTATGTTTCTCAGAAAACCTACAAAGTATCGATACGGTATTGATACATTTTTATAAAGTATCGATAAAATTGTTTTGGTATCGATAGTAAAACTCCAATGGTCACTGAATTTAGCATTTATTGCAAAAATTATTGATACCTTTTCATATGGTATCGATACTCAGTGTTGCAAGTGAATTAAATGCTCTAGTTTTTACATCCCCAATAGCTCTATCAAACCAATAACTTCAACAGTTGGAAATCAATTAGGGGGTATAAATACCCAACTTCTAAAGGTCCTAAGCAAAAAACATCAATCAAACAACCTTTGGGCTTGCTATTTCGATATTTTTTACATACACTTGTGAGTTTTACTTCTACTCTTTTGCTAAAGTATATTTCATTGTATTTGAGCATAATTTGCAAACACTTTGATCTTATAAAGATTATTTCTTTGTTTGCTTATTTGTATTTCCTTGAGAGAGTTTGTGTCTCAAAGTTTGGGGGTAGAAATCTTAAGGGAGTTGTAAAGTTACACCTTGTCCTCAAAATTTATCAAATAAGTGAATTTGGGAAAATTCTTAGTTGTGGAAAGCTAAGGTAGTGGAGTAGGCAGTTGCGGCCGAACCACTCTAAATTATTGTGTTCATCTTTCAATTTTCTCTCTATCTTTCACATTTTTTTAAAAAATCTAATTCATCCATTCTTGGCAATTTTGGTTTGATTTATCGAGCTAACAAAGGTAAAAATAAAAAGGGAGGTTGACCTTGCTATAGGCAAACTAATTGTATTGAAAACAAACTCCTATTGGAAGTAGAACTACTACTTGGACTAAACAAAAAAAATTTCTAAGTTGAACTTTTTTGCCAACTAAGATACTTAAAGAAATTGAAAAAAGTCTAAGTAAATAACAAGGGAAAATTTGACTAGCCTATTCGGGCTTAGTTCGAAATTACATAAAAATAATTAAGGCTGAAATAAAACTTCCTAATTGGGTCAAATTGACAATAAGCCAAAATAAAATTGAATTGAAATAAACTAAGCCTAAATTGAACTAATTGGACCATTTGAGAGGGTCAAATATCAATAAGGTTCAAGTTGGTCTTTCAAGTTTCTTTTCTTCAAGATTTCAACTCGATTAAATTCAATGAAACCTTCTTAAACCAAGATTTTTAAAAATTGAAATCTTGATTTTCTTGAAATTTCAAATATTTAAATCCATCCATATTGAAATTTTGGGTTTTGAAATTTTGCTTGCTTTGTTATGTAAATTCTGAAATATGACAGGTGAATGGAATATTAGTTTACTGCTATCATAAATAGTCCACAAATATTTTGGAAATTCTAATGTGAAAGATTGAAGATAAACAAAGTTGCATGCTTCATTCAATTACTTAGATAATTTTGATCTGTATCCGTTATTATTCAATCTCTATTAACAAAAGCAATCTCTAATAGTTTAGGTTGTGAATGAGCTTTTCTGTTTAATCTTTCATTATTAACATGTATTTTTCCTTTTTGTTACTCCTTTTCCTTCATTTTAATATTTTAAAAAGAATTATAATTATCAAATTAAATGTTTTAAATGCAAGGTTTGAGTTGCTGATATTAGTAGCAATAGCAACTGTAACATCCTGAATTTATGGGCTTGTGCATTTTGTGTAGTGTGTGCTTAAAATATTAATTTAAGGGTTGGATGTGCAAATGGGGCTCAGGTTTGGGCTGAGGCTTTGATTAAATATCCTGTTTAGACACTCTAGGGGCTTGAATTAAAGTTTTAGTAGTTTAATTGACATATTGGGCTTGTGGCCCAACATCGAGAGCACAAAGATAAGGGGAGCTATAGTTAGCGTCACTAGTACATGAGGAGGGCCCAAATTTTGGCTGCACTGAGCCCAAGTTATAGGGCCAAATTCGGCACTCATAAGGGACTAAGGGGGACGGAAACAAGGCAAAATTTTAGGATTTTTATTGTGTGGATATTAAGCGAGATAAAGGGAGAAGGAGTTGGTGATAATTAGGGGCTATTTTTGAGGAGATAGCAGATGGAGATAAGGGAAAAGGGATAAGAGCTATCGGGTGTTGCGGTGTTGGCCGAAAATCAATCTCATTAAGGAGAGAATCGGTTTTCTATATGCGAGAGGGGGTGCCAGAAATTGCTTTGCTAAAGCTCCTATCTTTTTTTTTCTCTCTACAAATTTTCTACTCTATTCTCCCTCTCTTTTCTTTTTTTTTAAGTTGGTCGAATCCTCTCTTTCTCATCTCTTTGAGACGCCTTAGCCGAATCATCAAGCCTCTCTTTACTCTCTTCTCACTTTCCCTTGTTAGCCGAAACATACCACCTGGATCTTCTAAAAGAAAAAAATCCGAAAACGCAATAGGTTATCTTTTTCGGGATTTTTCATAAAAGCCGAAATCGTGAGATCTAGTCTTCTGTGTGTGCCGAAATTAGTCTGGGGTGCCTACTTGTGCCGAAATCTGAAGGAAACGTTAGGTAAGTGTTGATTTGAGAAAACCAAATCTTTCACGGCTTTTCAAAGTCCCTAGCCGAATGGCTATTTAGGAACTAATCTCTTATTTTTCTCTTATTTTCGGCATTCTGGGATCTGAAGAGGAGTCAATCATGTAGATCTCTAAGTCATAAGTTCAGTAATACCCGAATCGTGTCACTTTCGGGATTTCAAGGTAAGGAGATCTATTGATTTTAGTGTGTAAATTCGAGGTTTACTAACCTTTGGCCGATTATAGGAGAGGTCAATTTTCGTGATTTTCCGGCTTTTAGTTGAACCAAGTTATAAATCCGGATAGCAAGGATACCAACTAAGAGTTTAGTACTTCGCGATAACAGGTGTGTAACTTTTCACACCATTAGATTGATTGTATATATATATGTATATGTGTAATAAATCTGCTATACTCTGTTAAATGCCGAAATCCCGGCATAACGTTTGGAAACCCGAGAAGGGTAAAGGCTAAATATCGAGTTAGTGATTTACGCCATTCATCGATGAATGTTTTGTTAAAAATGATATGTTTTATATGTCTATTTTTATATATGCTTGGGGTTGGGTGATTGATGAAAGGGGAAGTGATGCATTACAGTGGCTTATGCCATTTCAGCCTGGTGACTCTATCACAACTCTGTTTTCTGGTGGCTTATGCCATTTCAGCCTGGTGACTCTGTCACGATTTGACGATGAGCAGCTAACTGCAGCATGACTGCCATCGATGGTGTGTAGCGGTGTGGGTTGGTTGTAGAAATCCCCAATGGTGTGATTGGCAGGTAAGGGTGGTGTGTAGCGGTTGGAAACCTAGGAGTTGGGTTGGGCTTTGCATAATTTCTGTTATAATATATTCTGATATATGTTCTGTGGGGCTAAGGCCCAAATCTAAAGGTGAATGTGGGTTGCACACTGAGTCTCGCGACTCACCCTATTATTTTAACAATTTCAGGTAGCACTTAGTGCATCGGACCGGACTGGAGAGGAGAGCAAGGTGGCCATGCGATAGAGTACTGAGGATTCCGCAAAAAGACTTTATTTTATTTATTTTTAAGAAATTTGTTTTAAGTGCATTTTATATTTCGTTGTAATAAGGCCATGGGCCACTGGACTATTATTTATGTTTTTGGGTTTAAGTTGGGTTTAATTATTAGACATTTTAATTTTTATGATTAAAATTAAGCTAAGACATGTACAAGGTTTTTTTTTTGGATTTTAATTAAAATTCACCAAGGCAATTTATAACTTTATATCTTATATGACTTAATAAATTACTAAGTTTTCGGTATTAATGATTAAACCTAGAAATCGTTTTCCAAAATGCGACATGTTTTGCAAAATCACTCAAGTGACATACCAGATCCGGTTGTAGTGTGTGGGCTGGGTTTGGGGTGTTACAAGTTGGTATCGAGCCCAGTTCAAAACTCGACTTTGGGGTTTTGGGCTCAAAACGTTTTCTAAAGATGGGTTTTGAAACATGCATAACAGTTTGTTAGCTCGGCATGGCACTGCGCCTCCTACCCAAGTCCGCTGTAAGTGTTCGAACTCATTGAGTGTTATATGTATGTGGGCTTGATGGGCTCTATGGGGCGTAGATTAGTTAGATTAGAACTTGATGGACTCTAGGCCTAGTGAAACAACTCCTAAAATCTCATAAGACTTAACTTCACTAAACAAACCCGTGAACGAGCCGCAAGACTAAGGTGTGTTAACAGCATACGCATGTCTAGGCTTGGATCCCAAGAGCACAGTACTTAGCGATCCTAGTGACTCACCTCCTCTTCACTGAATCCTACAGTGCGTGGTACTGTTCACCTTAGCCGAGTTAGGGTGTGGCAACGGGCATACGCATGTCTAGGAGTGGATTCGGGGAGAGATTGGTATTTAAGCGATCCTAGGGACTCACCTCCTCTTGTTTGGAATCCTACAGTGCGTAGTGACTGCTCACCCTAATCATGAGGACTTGTTGACAGGCTAAACCTTATAATTAAAACCCGGAAGGGACCAGCCACCTTATTATTACAAATTGCTAAAACACCCTTACTTCGAAAACAAATACCAAGATACAGATGATTTGTAAATACACCCCGATTTACAAAGTCAACGAAATTTCCCCTAGCAAAGAAAAACTCACACAACACACGACAACAAACCCACAAACACCTGAACAGTATTATTATTCATCCGAAATCAAATTCTCCAAGAAACCCCTGTTTTAAAAAAAGAGAAAAGAACTTCTTAGTTTTGTAAAATTTTCCTTTGAAAATACCTTTGATTTGTAAAATTACCAAACCACCCCTGATGTGCGAAATGACCAAAATACCCCCAGATTTCAAAATGACCGAAATACCCCTGTATGTCAAAATTACCGAAATACCTCGGGTTACAAAATTACCAAAATACCCTTAATTAATAAAATCACCAAGGAACCCTAATTTGGAAAATTACGAAAATACCCCTGTAGGATAAAATGACGAAAATACCCCTGGGTAGTGAAACAATGAAAACACCTTTATTTGATGAATGTAAGTTCATCGATGATTCTTTGTATGTTAATTGAGTGTATGTGTTTCCTAAAACTAGAGGGTACGAACATGAGACTAAATTATGAATGCGAATTCGAAAGAACTACCCTTAAAACTGCTATTCATAAGATTGTTCGTGGTTAACCAGTGGAAAGAATTAATGATTCATAAAATTCTTAATCAGATAAACGTCGATCGAAAGAATGAGTACAAGGGGTAGAGGGCGTCCCGCCGCGCGGGGCGCGGTAGGGGTAGGAGGACCGTGTCGAGCCGGTGGGAGTGCGGCCATGGGTCGAGAAAGCGAGATCTGGGATCTGCCGTGTAGTAGAAGGAGAATTTCGGGATGAGGCGCCGGAGATGATGCTTGTATCACAGGTGATGTTGAGGGTTTTAGAGAGGGTTCTTGGGTAGGTGCAGGCACAGGGCCCGAAAATGCATCTTGGGAGCGCTTAGGGCCAATGGGGCGAAGTGTTTAGGGAGTTTCGGCGTAGCCCCTAACACACCGGTGAGTATTGGATGGAAGCAACCGAGCGCATAATGGGCGATTTAGATTTCACGGGGAGGAGAAGTTGAAGGGGTCGTGTCTCTTCTTGAGACGAGGCTTACCAGGTGGTGGCTCACGGTAAAGGAGAGTGCTGCTGCAGACCAGGATTGATTGGGATTTCTTTAAGGAGTCATTCCAAGGAAAGTATCTTGGGGCCGGCTATTTAGATGCACAGAGGAAGGTATTTCGAATTTGCTTGCGAGAAGTAAATCGTGGTTGAATATGAGGCGAGTTCCTACGCTTGAGCCGATCGCTCGAGGAATGGTAGCAACCGAGTATGAGCGTTGTGTTCGGTTCGAGGATGGATTGCGGAATGAGTTAAGGGTTTTGATAGCACCGCAGAGAGAGAGATTTTGCTTGTTACGGTGGAGAAGGTTAAGATAGTGAAGAGGTAAAACGGATGAAAGACAAGAAAGAGATAAGGAGCGGGGAAGGAATAAGAGAAATTTTGGTAGCGGGAGCATCTGGGAATTCGTAGAAAAGGCCTAGATGCGATGGGCGGCTGGGTGCTCGACACTGCTTTGGAAACCAGAATCGATTATGTAATTGGTGCGGGAAAGCACATTCTGGGGAGTGTAGAAGAAGAACGGGTGGATGTTTCAAGTGTGGATCCACGGAGCATATGATTAAGGATCATCCCGAAGGATCGGATCAAAAAACCCAGTAGGACGAGGTTTTGATCAGGATGGGAGAGGTGGCCAGCCAGTGCAGAGGGGTCGTGGCCCAGGTAGAGGAGGAAATGGGGCTGGTCAAGGTCGTGGAGCATCTGGTAGAGGTTCAGGTAACATAGACGTGAGGCAGCCGGGTTTAGTTTATGCAGTTCGTCGACAGGAGGATGGTGACGTACCGGACGTCATAACCGGTACATTTCTTATTGCTGATAGCCCTTTTCTTGCCTTGATTGGTATTGGGTCAACCCACTCCTATGTTGCATGTTCAGTATCTGAGACCCTAAGTATAGACTCTGAAACAACCACTAGGAAGATGACTGTGGTTAGTCCCCTAGGACAATCTAGGGTAGTGGACAAGCTATTTAAGAATGTACCGTTAGAAACTCAAGGGGTAGTGTTTCCGGCAGATTTAATGGAATTACCATTTGGAGAGTTTGATCTTATTTTAGGAATGGATTGGTTGATTAAGCATCGTGCCAAGTTGGATTGTGAGATCAAGCGTGTGGTGTTGAGTACCCCGGAAGGCGGGGAGGTGGTGGTGTTAGGAGAAAGAAGGAACTATTTGTCCAACGTAGTATCGGCATTGAAGGCAGTTAAGATGATTCGGAAAGGGTGCAACGCATTCTTAGCTTTTATTAGTGCGTTGGATGCTAAGGAGGTAACTGTCGATGAGGTTCGAACAGTCAAGGATTTTGCGGATGTCTTTCCGGAGGAGTTGCCAGGATTACCCCCGGATCGCGAGGTGGAGTTTGGAATAGAGCTACTTCCGGGTACGGCTCCGGTATCCATTGCTCCTTATCGAATGGCACCGAAAGAGTTGGTGGAACTCAAAGCTCAGATCCAGGAGCTTTTGGATCGAGGATTTATTCGATGAGTGTGTCTCCATGGGGGCGCGCGGTCCTATTTGTGAAAAAGAAGGATGGATCCATGCGTATGTGCGTGGACTATCGTCAATCGAATAAGTTGGCGATTAAGAACAAGTACCCATTGCCAAGAATCGACGCACTGTTCGATCGGCAAAAGGAGCTTCGGTCTTTTCAAGATTGGTCTAAGGTCGGGTTATCATCAGTTAAAGGTGAATGAAGGGGACATTCATAAGACAGCGTTTCGAACATGTTACGGTCATTATGAATTCTTGGTAATGCCATTCGGTTTGACGAATGCGCCAGCAGCATTTATGGATATGATGAACCGGGTGTTCCAACCATATCTTGATCGGTTCGTCGTGGTGTTCATTGACGACATCTTGGTTTATTCCAAGTCGGAGGAGGAACATGATGAACATCTTCGTGTGTTGTTGCGAACTTTGAGGGAGAATCAGTTGCTCGCAAAGTTCAGTAAGTGTGAGTTTTGGCTAAGGGAAGTGACTTTCTTAGGGCATGTAGTTTCTGCAGAGGGAATCAGGGTAGACCCTCGGAAGATAGAAGCTGTATTAGATTGGAAGCCGCCGAAGTCTGTGGCGGAAATCTGAAGTTTCTTGGGATTGGCAGGGTATTATAGGAGGTTTGTTGAGGGGTTCTCTTCAATTACGGCACCTCTAACTAAGTTGTTGAGGAAGGAGCACCGTTTGTTTGGGTGACAAACAACGGGAGAGCTTTGAGAAGTGAAGAAGATTTTGACTGAGCACCAGGTGTTAATTCACCGAGGCGAGAAAAGAATTTACCGTCTCATCGTGATCGTCACACACGAGTTTTAGGTTGTGTGTTGATGCAAGATGGAAGAGTTGTTGCATATGCGTCTCGACAGTTGAGACCGCATGAGTTGAACTACCCTACGCATAATTTGGAATTGGCGGTGGTAGTGTTCGCTCTGAAGATTTGGAGGCACTACTTGTATGGGGAGAAGTCAGTTATTTACACGGACCATAAGAGCTTGAAGTATCTCCTTACCCAGAAGGAGTTAAATTTAAGACAACGTAGGTGGATCGAGCTCCTGAAGGACTATGATTGCTCGACCGAATACCATCCGGGTAAGGCGAATGTGGTGGCAGATGCGTTAAGCTGTAAGGTAGTATCTGAGCTAAGGGCGATGTTCGCTCATCTTAGTCTGTATGAGGATGGTAGTTTGGTAGCTGAACTTCAAGTAAGACCTATGTGGACAAGACAGATCAAGGAGAAGCAACTTTTGGATGATGTTTTGGATGCTCGAATCCGACAAGTGCAGAATGGTGTAGGAGAGGACTATAGTTTGAATGGTGATGGAATTCTGTGTTTTCGTAAGAAAGTTTGTATGCCAAAGGATGTGGAGTTAAGGCAGATGATTCTTCAGGAGGCGAATAGTAGTCCTTACGCTATGCATCCTGGAGGGGTTAAGATGTACCGTGATTTACGGGAACAATTTTGGTGGCCAGGTTTGAAGCGAGAGGTAACGGAATTTGTAGGAAAGTGTTTGACATGTCAGCAAGTGAAGGCGGAACACCAGTTGCCTTCGGGGTTGTTGCAACCGGTGAAGATTCCGCAGTGGAAATGGGAGAGAATCACGATGGATTTTGTTAGTGGGCTACCCCTTACGCCTACTAAGAAGGATTCAATTTGGGTAGTTGTAGATCGGATGACGAAGTCCGCTCACTTTATATCGGTTCGGGTCGACTATCCTCTACAGAGGTTGGCTAAGTTGTACGTAGCTGAGGTTGTGAGACTACATGGTGTACCGGTATCAATCATATCGAGATAGGGACCCTAGGTTCACGTCACGATTACGGAAGGCTCTTCATCGAGCAATGGGAACAAGGTTAGACTTTAGTCTTTGCTTTTCACCCACTGATGATGTCGATCTGAGAGGGTAATTCGAATCTTAGAGGATATGCTAAGGGGTTGCATAATCGATTTTAGGGGTAGTTGGGAGGAGTATTTACCCTTGGTGAATTCGCATACAATAATAGTTATCAAGCTAGTATTCGAGATGGCGTGCATGCGAGCGTTATATGGAAGGAGATGTCGTACCCCTACTTGTTGGGCGGAGTTGGGTGAGCGTCAGTCTTTGGTCCAGAGTTAGTTTCGAAAGCGGAGGAGAAGGTTAAGTTAATACGGGCTTGGTTGAAGGAAGCGTCTGATCGGCAGAAGTCTTATGCGGATCTAAAGCGGAAGGAGGTGGAATTTGCAGTTGGAGACCAAGTCTTTTTGAAAGTATCTCCATGGAAGAAGGTAATGAGGTTTGGACGGAAGGGTAAGCTAAGTCCCCGGTTTATTGGCCCTTATCGGGTATTGGAACGTGTGGGGCCAGTGGCTTATCGTTTGGAGTTGCTTTCAGAGTTGGAACAGATACATGACATATTTCATGTCTCGATGCTAAGACGTTATTGTTCTGATCCATCGCATGTGGTGCCGGTGGAAGAGATTGAAGTAAGGCCAAATTTATCCTTTGAGGAGGAACCAGTGCAAATCTTGGATCGAGACGTAAAAGTGTTGAGAAGGAAGTCCGTCCCTTTGGTCAAAGTTTTGTGGCGAAATCACGGTGCGAGAAGAGGCGTGGGAGCCAGAGGATGTTATACTGTGAAGTATCCCCATCTCTTTTGATCGTAAATTTGGGGCGAAATTTATTTTAAGGGGGGTAGAACTGTAACATCCTGAATTTATGGGCTTGTGCATTTTGTGTAGTGTGTGCTTAAAATATTAATTTAAGGGTTGGATGTGCAAATGGGGCTCGGAGTTTGGGCCGAGGCTTTGATTAAATATCTGTTTAGACACTCTGAGGGCTTGAATTAAAGTTTTAGTAGTTTAATTGACATATTGGGCTTGTGGCCCAACAAATGAAAGCACATGAAAGGGAGCTATAGTTAGGCGTCACTAGTACATGAGGAGGGCCCAAATTTTGGCCGCTGGAGCCCAAGTTATAGGGCCAAATTCGGCACTCATAAGGGACTAAGGGGGACGGCAACAAGGCAAAATTTTAGGGATTTTTATTGTGTGGATATTAAGCGGATAAAGGGAGAAGGAGTTGGTGATAATTAGGGGCTATTTTTGAGGAAATACCGGATGGAGATAAGGGAAAAGGGATAGGAGCTATCGGTGTTGCGGTGTTGGCGAAAATCAATCTCTGTTAAGGGAGGAATCGGTTTTCTATATGCAGAGAGGGTGCCAAAATTGCTGCTAAAGCTCCCATCTTTCTTTTTCTCTCACAAATTTCTACTCTATTCTCCTCTCTTTTTTTTTTTCTTGATTGGCGAATCCTCTCTTTCTCATCTCTTTGAGACACCTTAGCCGAATTATCAAGCCTCTATTTACTCTCTTCTCACTTTCCCTTGTTAGTAAAACATACCACCTGGATCTTCTAAAAGAAAAAAAGTCGAAAACGCAATAGGTTATCTTTTTCGGGATTTTTCATAAAAGCCAAATCGTGAGATCTAGTCTTACATGTGTGCGAAATTAGTCAGGGTGCCTACTTGTGCCGAAATCAAGGAAACTTTAGGTAAGTGTTGATTTGAGAAAACCAAATCTTTCACGGCTTTTCAAAGCCCCTAGCCGAATGGCTATTTAGGAACTAATCTCTTATTTTTCTCTTATTTTCGGCATTCCGGGATCTGAAGAGGAGTCAATCTGTAGATCTCTAAGTCATAAGTTCAGTAATACCCGAATCGTGTCACTTTCGAGATTTCAAGGTAAGGAGGTCTATTGATTTTAGTGTGTAAATTCGGGGTTTACTAACCTTTGGCCGATTATAGGGAGGTCAATTTTAAGTGATTTTTCGGCTTTTGGTTGAACCAAGTTATAAATCCGGATAGCAAGGATACCGACTAAGAGTTTAGTACTTAGCGATAACAGTGTGTAACTTTTCACACCATTAGATTGATTGTATATATATATATATGTATATGTGTAATAAATCGCTATACTACATTAAATCACCAAATCCCGCATAACGTTTGGAAACCCGAGAAGGGTAAAGGCTAAATATCGGGTTAGTGATTTACGCCATTCATCGGTGAATGTTTACTGTTAAAAACGATATTTTTATATCTCTATTTTTATATATGCTTGGGGTTGGGTGATTGATGAAAGGGAAGTGATGCATTACGGTGGCTTATGCCATTTCGGCTGGTGACTCTATCACAACTCTGTTTTTACGTGGCTTATGCCATTTCACTGGTGACTCTGTCACGATTTGACGATGAGCGACTAATCTGCGGCATGACCGCCATCGATGGTGTGTAGCGGTGTGGGTTGATTGTAGAAATCCCCAATGGTGTGATTAGCGGTAAGGTGGTGTGTAGCGGTTGGAAACCTAGGAGTTGGGTTGGGCTTTGCATAATTTACATTATAATATATTTTGATATATGTTCGTGGGGCTAAGGCCCAAATCTAATGGTGCATGTGGGTTGCACACTTGAGTCTCGCGACTCACCCTATTATTTTAACAATTTGGTAGCACTTAGTGCATCGAACCTGGGCCGGAGAGGAGAGCAAGGTGGCCATGCGATAGAAATCTTGAGGATTCCATAAAAAAGACTTTATTTTATTTATTTTTAAGAAATTTTTCTTAAGTGGGTTTTATATTTCGTTGTAATAAGGCCATGGGCCACTAGACTATTATTTATGTTTTTGGGTTTAAGTTGGGTTTAATTATTAGACATTTTAATTTTTATGATTAAAATTAAGCTAAGACATGTACAAGGTTTTTTTTTGGATTTTAATTAAAATTCACCAAGGCAATTTATAACTTTATATCTTATATGACTTAATAAATTACTAAGTTTTCGGTATTAATGATTAAACCTAGAAATCGTTTTCCAAAATGCGACATGTTTTGTAAAATCACTCAAGTGACATACCAGATCCGGTTGTAGTGTGTGGGCCGGGTTTGGGGTGTTACAGCAACAAGAAAAAAAGAGTGTGGACTAAAACATAAGTTGAGAAGTAGAGTGGCGGATGCATTGGTTGATGTAGTAGCCAAGGATGCTTTTACTTTCTTTACATCTTTTCATGTTTAAGGGACTTCTTGTTCTGTTTGCTTAATGTTCTGATGTAGCAAATGAACGAACAATTTGAAAAGGGTGGTTGGTTTGTTACATGAACCCTTATTATGTGTGGTCTGAATTTTCAGGTTCATTAGTTTACTTGCTACGACTTTATGAAAACTGAAGATGGAAATTTATTTCCTAGTGTTTCATGGCGCAGTGTGATAACTAAAGCATGTATTTTCTTCAAATTTACCTAGGAACCATAAACACTTACCAATGAATTTTCCTTTATTATCATCCAGTTCTTTTAGGAAATATTACTCTCTTTAATCTTAATGAGAACACATGGTATGAGATGGGACCATAACTTGATTGAGCATATCATAAAAGGGCATATGAATGTTAGGTTGCACTTACAAGCAAACTTTTAATGAAATTGCATTTAAAGTTAAGAAATCTCCGAGAGATGCTAATAGAGCTTTTAGTATGAATAGAAACATCGGAAAATAGATATTTTGAAATTGTATGAAGTAGTTATTAGATTACCTAATGAGTCAACTCCTAGTGAAATTAGAAACAATCCAACGTATTGTCCTTATTTTAAAGATTGTATTGGAGCATTAGATGGAACTCATGTTCGTGCATCCGTTCCACTTAGCATTGAAGGAAGATTTCGTAGCCGTAAAGGGGGGACGAGACAAAATGTATTGGTTTTCATTACATTTTATTTGAAATTTTCCTATATTCTAGCTTGTTGGGAAGGTAGTGCACATGATTCTCGTATTTTAAGTGATGCACTTTCACGCCCAAGAGGATTAAGAATTCTGGAAGGTAAGAATTAACATTAAATACCAAATAGTTCAAGTAAGCTCATAATTGATTAGTAATAATTATGTTTGGTAAAATTGTAGGTAAATATTATCTTGTTGATGCTGGATATGGCATCCGAAATGGATATATTACCGCAAATCGTGGTGTCCAATATCATTTAAAAGAGTTTAGTGATCAGGGGCTAGAAAATGCAAACGAACTCTTTAATCTTCGTCATTCATCAATGTGAATCACTATTGAATGTGTTTTTGGGATTTTGAAAAAACGGTTTCATGTGTTAGATGTTGAACCATTTTGAAATTTTCAAACTCAAGTAGATATAGTTTTGGCTTGTTGTACCATTCATAATCATATAATGGGACTTGATCCTAATGATTTACTTAATTAAGGATTATATGAGGAGCATGTGTCTGATTTGATAATACCAACTCTTACGGAGCGAGAAGAAAGAGAAGAAGCAAGAGAACGGTCTGCTAAGAGAGGAAATTGCACAAACTATGTGGACTGATTATATGGCTAGAAACATTAGGTAGGTCTAGGGCTCAGGGTTAATGTTTCTATGTTATGTATGTTTTAGTATTAAAATTGTTATTTTTTTAATGTTTGTTGGATATTGAGATTGAAATTATTGTTGGATATTGAAATTATTATGTTTTAAGCTTGTTGGATTTTGAAATTACTGACAATGTCAATTATTAATGTAGAATGGGTAAGGGCAACAAAGAAGGGACAATAAAGCAATTTAGGTGGACAAAATTGATGGGATATCTTTTTCTCGAAATTCTAGCAGAGGAGGCCCAGAAAGGAAATAAGTCTTTTAACACTTTCAAAGAAATTTCTTTTAATCGAGTTGCTACAACTATTTCTGAAAGATTCCAAGTTCAATATGATGCTAAGCATGTGAAAAATCATCTAATAGAGCGAAAGAGGTTATGGATAGGATGATAACATGAAAATGATCACATGTTATAGAGCGACATATGATGCAGTAATGATGGTAATATATGTATATATATGTTAAATATATTTTAGTTGTTTTTACTTGTTATTCTAGTTGTGTATAATATCTAACAGGCATACAAGAAGTATGAACCATTTTTGAGCAAAAGCGTTGATCATTATGATGAAATGACTTTGGTTGTTGGCAAAGATATGACGATAGGAAGTTTTGCTAGAACATTTGCTGACATAGACTTGGATGATGGTAACCAAGATTCAATGCCTGTAGACTACGACAATGAGAAAGTTGAGGAGGTAAGAACAAAAGTATGTTCATCCGGCACATCTAAACGTAAAAGAAAAAATGCTTAAGAAAGTGTCGTCGATGAACAAATTAAATTTGTGGGTGAACAACTTGGTAAGATTGCTAATGCATTGGAACAATTTACTGCGGATAAAACACCACTTCTTTAAGAAGAAGTGATGTCCATGGAAGTGGAAGGATTTGATGACGACTTCCTTCGTAGTGTGTTTGATTATCTTGTGGGTTATGAATCCGAGGCCAAAACTTTCTTAGTTAAAAGTATGAAGCATACAAAAATTTGGCTTCAAAAATTTTCTCAAGGTTGAATATGTTGAAGCTTTAATGTGGTGTAATACTAGTTATGCACTTGGACAATATTTTAGTTATCATGTGGTGTATTACTAATTATGCACTTGGATAATATTATTAATTTGTAGTATTAATTTTGATTTAGAAGCTAATTTATTATTATTCAATCTTTTTTTTTTATAACACAATTAAGAATCATCTATCCGCTTTGGTTGTTTTCAATTTATGACTATTAATATTCTAGTTTAATAATTGAGTACTATTATATATTTAATTTGATGTATTTATTTATAAATAAATCATTGCAATATATGTAAAAACAATGTAAATATAAATTTAATACATATAAAATAAATTCAATTAAACAATGAAAAGATAATAAATTCTCAAATGTATGTTTGTTTCATTTAAAACAGCTTTTATGAAATATTTTCAGAAAATTTATCAAACAACAGAAAATATTTTGTACAGATTTATCCAAACACCAAAAAATATTAACTTTTTAAGAAAATAAGTCATTTTCTAGAAATCATTTTTTGGAAACCATTTTTAATCAAACAAATGGACCCTTAACCTCAATTTCACTTCCTTGAAGGTGCTAAAGTCCTGATCACATAATGTCTTGTATGATCAGGTTTATCTTGGCTTGCCTTTTGCACGAGTAGTTAGACCTCGTAGCAAACTAATTCCATCACTTAATCAAGAAAACCCCTATTTTTCAAATCCTAGAACTCACTAAATTATAAATCACAAGTTTTTTTGAAAGGATTTTCAGTCTAAGTTTCAAGAACCTAGCTCTCAACTTCACACTTGTCGTGAAGAAGAATTTTGCACCATCGAATGTAATCCTAGTTTTTGTTAAAGAAGAGGAAGAAGAGGGTAAGGGTGTTCAAACTGTAACGCCCCAAACCCGGCCCAAGCACCACGACCGGATCTGATATGTCACTAAGAAAATTTTGGAAGAACATGTCGTATTTTTTCTAAAAATATTTTTTCTAAAGTTTATCTTCTTATTCGAGAGAAATTTAATAGTTGATAGTTTAAATAAAATATGCCTTTATAAATTAAAAACCCAAATTTAAATAGATACATTAGTTCAATAAGAATTTAAATAACTAAAAGTAATTAAAGCCCAAAATAAAACAAAACATAAACTAGTGGCCCACCTTATTACAAAGAGATTTAAAATCCATTAATTAAAAATATAAAGTATTAACTTGAGACTTTTTGCTTGGATCCGTGATGGTCTTTTGCATGGCCACCTTGCGTTCCTCTCCACTCCGGTCCAAGCACTAGGTATCACCCGAAAGGTTAATTAATAGGGTGAGTCACGAGACTTAGTGTGCAACCCTCATGCACCACTAGATTTTGGCCTTAGGCCCATAAAACAGATTAATAATTCCATTTATAAAAAAATAACAAATAATATGCAAGGCCCAACCCGTTTGCCTAGGTTTCCATCCGCTACACGCCCGCACTACACCCATTCACGTCATTGGGGATTTCTACAATCGACCCACACCGCTACACGCCAAGATGGCGGTCATGCTTTGCTCATCAACATATGATGGCCGCCCTTATAACGAATCACGGCGATTAGCGCTACAACATATAACGAGATCACGGTATAAACCGCTACACATAAAACGTATAACTTCCTCCTTTCATCAACCCAACCCATGCGGTCATAAAATCAATATGCTTTTATCATATAAAGTCAAACATTCAACGACACGGTGATTTGCTTCACCCTTCTCGGGTTTCCAACATTAAACCGAGATATCGGTATTTATCACAACATATAAACTTATGAGCATACATTAATAATCGAGATCTAGACGGTGGGAAGTATTACACACCGATATCGCGAAATCCAATATTCTTAGTCGATGTCCTTGCTATCCGGATCTATTATCCTCAATGTAAAGCCTTGCTCAAAAGCCGGAAAATCACACGAAGATTTAGCCCTTCAATATTCGGCAAGGTTAATAAAATCTCAATTTACACGTTAACTACTAATAGATCTCTTACCTAATTTTGTCGAATCCTGAAAGTCCTTAAGAAAACGTCACCTTCCTACCTTCGGCTTTTCCACAAATCGGCTCTCTGAGATCTCGGCAAGAAAGGATTCGGCTTCAAACAAGAGAGTAAAATCGCGGGGCCTTAGAAAACCGATTCGGATTAGAAACTTGATAAAAGAGAATTGAAGAAATTGCAAAGGAGCAAAATCCCGAAACTTACTAGATTAAAGAGGAGTATTCAACTATGGTGCACCTTGGAAAATTAGCCTTGAAGATTCATTTATAGGAGAAGGAAAATATGAACAAAAGAGAATTCGGCTTTTAGAGAAAATGCGAGGAGAGGAGAAAATATCTAGGGAGTTTCGATTTTGAAAAGAAATTAAAACAAATGGAAGAAGAGAATTTCGGCTAGGTGAGGAAGAAGAGAAAAAAATTGAAAGAAAGGATGATCACTTGGCTTATATAGATTTCGGTAATACAATCCCCTCCCGAGTTGGATTTTCGCCAACTCTGCTTTGTCATCCGATAGCTTTTATCCCACCTATTATCTTAATCCCTTAGCTCCTCAAAATAAATAGCCTTAATCTTTCTCTTCATTATCTTTCTATTATCAGCACTTTATCACTAAAATAAAAGAATTAAATCCCCTAAATTTTAGCAAGTGTGCCGTCCACCTAACTCTCCTGGGCTGCCGAATTTTTGACCCAATCTTTTGGGCTCCAAGTGGCCAAATTTGACCCTTCCCCAGTGCTTGTGACGCCACTTTAAGCTTCCCCTCTACTGTGCCCCTAGCTACTGGGCCACAAGCCCAATATATCAATTAAATTACCCAAAACACTATTTTTAAACCCTAAGGTGACTAATCCAAATATTTTAATCAAGGCCTCAGTTCAACCTCAAATTCTTAAATTACAAATTAATCAAGTACCACATATAAATGCACAGGCCTATATTTAGGGTATTACAGTTCTACCCCCCTTAAAATAAATTTCGTCCTCGAAATTTACTTGATCAAAAGAGATGGGGATACTGCTGTCGCATAACATCCTCTGGCTCCCACGTCGCCTCTTTTGCGCCATGATTTCGCCATAGAACTTTGACCAAAGGAACGGACTTTCTTCTCAACACCTTTATATCTTGATCCAAAATTTGTACTAGTTCCTCCTCAAAAGATAAATCTGGCCTTACTTCAATTTCTTCCACTGGCACTATGTGCGATGGATCAGATCGATAACGTCTCAGCATCGAGACATGGAACACGTCATGTATCTGCTCCAACTCAAGGCAACTCCAAACGATAAGCCACCGGCCCACACGCGTTCTAACACCCTATAAGGCCCAATAAACCGAGGACTTAGCTTACCCTTTCGTCCAAACCTCATTACTTTCTTCCACGGCGATACCTTCAAGAAGACTTGGTCTCCTCTTCGCAAATTCCACCTCCTTCCGCTTTAGATCCGTATAAGATTTCTCGCGATCGACGCTTCCTTCAATCGAGCCCAGTATCAACTTAACTTTTTCCTTCGTTTAAAACTAGTTCGGACCCAATACACGACGTTCACCCAACTCCGTCCAACAAGTTGGAGTACGACATCTCCTTCCATATAAGGCTTCATACGGCGCCATTTGAATACTAGCTTGATAGCTATTATTGTACGCGAATTCAGCCAAAGGTAAATACTCCTCCCAACTACCCCTAAAATCGATGATGCAACCCTTTAGCATATCCTCCAAGATCTGAATTAACCTCTCGGTCGACCATCGATCGTGGGTGTGCGCGATCTTGAAGTCTAACCTTGTTCCCATTGCCTGATGAAGAGCCTTCCAAAATCGTGACGTGAACCTAGGGTCCCTATTCGATATGATCGACACCGGTACACCATGTAATCTTATAACCTCCGCCACGTACAACTTAGCCAACTTTTGTAGAGAGTAGTCGACCCGAATCGGTATGAAGTGAGCAGACTTCGTCAGCCGATCCACAATTACCCAAATTGAATCTTTCTTGGTGGGTGTAAGGGGTAACCCACTAACAAAATCCATTGTGATTCTCTCCCATTTCCATTGGGGAATCTTTATCGGCTGCAACAATCCCAAAGGCAACTGGTGTTCAGCTTTGACTTGCTGACACGTCAAACACTTCCCCACATATTCCGTAACTTCTTGCTTCAAATCCGACCACCAGAACTGGTCTCGTAAATCCCGATACATCTTCACTCCTCCAGGATGTATAGCATAAGGGCTACTATGCGATTCCCGAAGAATCATCTGCCTTAGCTCCTCATCTTTTGGCATACAAACCTTCCCACGGAAACACAAAACTCCATCATTGTTCAGACTATAGTCCTCTACTTCACCCTCCTACACTTGTCGGATTCGATTACTTAAGACATCATCCAAAAGTTGTTTCTCCTTGATTAGACTTGTCCACATAGGTCTTACTTGTAGCTTAGCCACCAAACTACCATCCTCATACAAACTAAGATGAGCGAACATCGCCCTTAGGTCTGCTATCACCTTCCTACTCAACGCATCTGCCACCACATTGGCCTTGCCGGGATGGTATTCAATCGAGCAATCATAGTCCTTCAAGAGCTCGATCCACCTACGTTGTCGTAAATTTAACTCCTTCTGAGTAAGGAGATACTTCAAACTTTTATGGTCGGTGTAAATTACCGACTTCTCCCGCATGTAATGTCTCCAAATCTTGAGCAAATACTACGCGCCAATTCCGGATCATGCGTAGGGTAGTTCAACTCATGCGGTCTCAATGCCGAGACGCGTATGCCACAACTTTTCCATCTTGCATCAAGACACACCCCTAACCCCGTGTGTGACGCATCACAATAGACGGTAAATTCTTTTCCGCCTCTGGTTTGAATTAACACCAGTGCTTAGTCGAAAATTCTCTTGACCTCTCAAAGCTCTCCTGTTGTTTGTCACCCACACAAAAGATACTCCCTTCCTCAACAACTTAGTTAATGGTACCGCTATTGAAGAGAACCCCTCAACGAACCTTCGATAATATCCTTCTAATCCTAAGAAACTTCGAATTTCTACCACAGACTTCGGCGATTTCCAATTTAACACAGCTTCAATTTTCCGAGGGTCTACCCTAATCCCCTCTGCGGAAACCACATGCCCTAGAAAAGTCACCTCCTTCAGCCAGAACTCACACTTACTAAATTTTGCGTACAGCTGCTTTTCCCTCAGAATTTGCAATACCACTCGAAGTTGTGCATCATGCTCCTCCACAGACTTGGAATAAACCAATATATCGTCGATAAATACTACGACGAACCAATCAAGGTATGGCTGAAACTCCCGATTCATCATATCCATAAATGCTGCTGGCGCGTTCGTCAAACCGAACGGCATTACCAAAAACTCATAATGACTGTAGCGTGTTCGAAATGCCATCTTATGAATGTCTCCTTCCTTCACCTTTAACTGATGATATCCCGACCTTAAATCAATCTTAGAAAAGACCGAAGCTCATTTGAGCTGGTCGAACAAATCGTCGATTCTCGGTAATGGGTACTTATTCTTAATCGTCAACTTATTCAGTTGACGATAGTCCACGCACATACGCATGGATCCGTCCTTCTTCTTCACGAATAGGACCGGCGCTCCCCACGGAGATACACTCAGTCGGATGAATCCTCGATCCAATAGCTCCTGAATCTGAGCTTTGAGCTCCACTAGCTCCTTCGGCGCTATTCGATAAGGGGCAATAGATACCGGAGCCGTACCCGGGAGTAGTTCTATTCCGAATTCCACTTCGCGATCCGGGGGTAATCCTGGTAATTCCTCTGGAAAGACATCCGCGAAATCCTTGACGGTTCGAACCCCATCGAAAGTCACCTCCTTAGCATCCAAAGCACTAATAAAAGCCAAATAGGCGTTACATCCTTTCCGAATCATCTTAACAGCTTTCAAGGCCGACACTACGTTGGACAAATAGTTCATTCTTTCTCCTAACACCATGCGCTTAGACCCACAATCCAACTTAGCACGATGCTTTGACAACTAATCCATTCCTAGGATAAGATCGAACTCTCCAAATGGCAATTCCATTAAGTCTGCCGAAAACACTACCCCTTGAGTTTTTAAAGGTACATCTTTAAACAGCTTGTCTACTACCCTATATTGTCCTAGGGGACTGACCACAGTCATCTTCCTAGTAGTTGTTTCAGAATCTATACTTAAGGTCTCAGATATGGAACATGTAACATAGGAGTGGGTTGACCCAATATCAATCAAAGCAAGAAAAGGGCTGTCAGCTATAAGAAACGTACCGGTTATGACATCTGGTGCGTCACCATCCTCCTGTCAACGAACTACATAAACTAGACCCGGCTGCCTTGCATCTACGTTACCTGCACCTCTACCAGGTGCTCCACGACTTCGACCAGCCCCATTTCCTCCTCTACCTGCACCACGACCCCTTGGTCTAGGGCCGATCGCCTCTCTTCACCGATCGACTCTCGGCCCACCGGTCGCACTCCGATCCATCCGAGGACGATCCTTAATCGGATGTTCTGTGGATCCACACCTAAAGCATCCACCTATTTTTATTCTCAGACTCCCCATAATCGTCCTCCCACATGTAGAACAAGCTTGATTTTGACTTGTCGAAGCACGAATTGGCCCATCAGCCCTAGGCTTCTTCTAAAAATTCCCGATGCTCTTGATGGCCCAAAACTCCTCTTATTTTTACCCCGATCCTTATCCCTTTCTTGTCTCTCAACCCGCTTTCACTTCTCGGCTATTTTAGCCTTATCTACCAAAACAAAGAAAACCCTCTCTCGTTGCGGTGCTATCAGAACCCTTAACTCATTTCTCAGCCCATCTTCGAACCGAACACAACGTTCATACTCTGTTGCTACCATTCCTCGAGTGTAACGGCTCAAGCGCAGAAACTCGACCTCATATTCAGCCACAACCTTACTTCCTGTACCAAGTTCAGAATGCCTTCCTTTGGGCATCTATATAGCTAGCCCCGACATACTTTCCCTGGAATGACTTCTTAAAGAAATCCCATCAATCGGATCTGCAGCAATAGCAGTACTTCTTTCACCGTGAGCCACCACCGGTAGGCCTCATCTCGGAGGAGAGACACGACCCCTTTCAACTTTTCATCTACCGTGAAGTCTAAGTCATCCATTATGCGCTCGCGCTTCCATCCAATACTCACCGTGTTAGGGCTACACCGAAACTCCCTAAACACTTTCGCCCCATTGGCCTTAAAGCGCCCGGTCATGATTTTCGGGCTCCTGTGCCCATGTCTACTCCAAAAACCCTCTCTAAAACTCTCAACATCGCTCGAGATACAAAGATCATCTCCGGCGCCTCATCCCGAAATTCTCCTTCTACACCGGCGCTTTCGGCATCTCGTTTCCCGACCCGTGGCCAGACCCTACTGGCTCTGACGCGGTCATTCTACCCCTACCGCGTCCACGCGGCGGACGTCCTCGACCCTTTGAACTCATTTCTCTGATTGGCGTTTATCTGATTAAGAATTTTATGGATCATTAGTTTGCGTTTATCTGATTAAGAATTTTATGGATCATTAGTTTTCTTTCACTAGTTAATCCACTAACAGTCTTATGAATAATAGTTTTAAGAGTGGTTCTTTCGAGTTCATACACAATACAGTCTCAAGTTTATTCATTCAATCATCAACATTCATGAACTCGCGTTCATTACAGAAAAGTGTTGTTGTTGCTGTTGTTGTTTCCACTACCCAGGGGTATTTTCGTAATTTTATCCTACAGGGGTATTTTCGTAATTTTTCAGAATAAGATCCTTGATGATTTTGTGAAGTAAGGGTTTCCTGGTAATTTTGCAATCTGGGGGTATTTTGGTAATTTTGAGATTCGGGGGTGTTTCGATAATTTTGAAATCCGGGGGTGTTTCGGTAATTTGGTAATCCGGGGGTATTTCGGTAATTTTGTAAAACAAGGGTAGTTTGGTAATTTTTTCAAACTAGGGTGGCTGGTCCCTTTCGGGTTTTAGTTATAAAGTTTAGCCCATCATTAAGCCCTCGTAACTAGGGTGAATAGTCACTACGCACCAGGTAGGATTCCAGTGAAGAGGAGGTGAGTCGCTAGGACTGCTTAAGTACCAAGCTATCCCTGAATCCACTCCTAGGCATGCGTATGCCCATTGCCACACCCTAACTCGGCTAAGGTGAACAGTCACTACGCACCAGGTAGGATTCCAGCGAAGAGGAGGTGAGTCACTAGGATCGCTTAAATACCGTGCTCTTCCGATCCTTCCTGACATGCGTATGACTTACCACACCCTAGTCTTGCGGCTCGTTAACGGGTTTGTTTAGTGAAATTAAGTTTTATGACATTTTAAGAAGTGGTTTGAACTAAGCCTAGAGTCCATCAAGTTCTAATTCTAACTAATCTACGTCCCACTAGGCCCATTAAGCCCACATATACAAAGATCATACAATGGTTCAGAGTACTTACCTGGCGGACTTGGGCCGGAGACGCAGGTGCCATGCCGAGCTAACAGATCTGTTATTACCTAAAGACATCCATATTTCAAAAGCCCATTTTAGAAAACGTTTTGAGCCCAAAACCCCGTGAGCCGAGTTTTGAACTTGGCTCGATACTAATTTGTAACGCCCCAACCCTACCCAAGCACCACGACCAGGATCGATATGTCACTAAGAAAATTTTGGAAGAACATGTCGTATTTTTAGAAAAATATTTTTTCTAAAGTTTATCTTCTTATTCGAGAGAAATTTAATAGTTGATAGTTTAAATAAAATATGCCTTTATAAATTAAAAACCCAAATTTAAATAGATACATTAGTTCAATAAGAATTTAAATAACTAAAAGTAATTAAAGCCCAAAATAAAACAAAACATAAACTAGTGGCCCACACCTTATTACAACGAGATTTAAAATCCATTAATTAAAAATATAAAGTATTAACTTGAGACTTTTTTGGGATCCAGATGGTCTTTTGCATGGCCACCTTGCGTTCCTCTCGGCCCCTGTCCAAGCACTAGGTATCACCCGAAAGGTTAATTAATAGGGTGAGTCGCGAGACTCGATGTGCAACCCTCATGCACCACTAGATTTTGGCCTTAGGCCCATAAAATGCAGATTAATAAATCCATTTATAAAAAAATAACAAATAATATGCAAGGCCCAACCCGTTTGCCTAGGTTTCCATCCGCTACACGCCCCCGTACTAGCCATTCATGCCATTGGGGATTTCTACAATCGACCCACACCGCTACACGCCAAGATGGCAGTCATGCTGCTCATCAACATATGATGGCGAAGCCCTTATAACAAATCACGGCATTAGCCGCTACATAACATATAACGGATCACGGTATAAACCGCTACACATAAAACGTATAACTTCCTCCTTTCATCAACCCAACCCATGCAGTCATAAAATCAATATGCTTTTATCATATAAAGTCAAACATTCACTGACCTGGTGATTTGCTTCACCCTTCTCGGGTTTCCAACATTAAACCGAGATATCGGTATTTATCACAACATATAAACTTATGAGCATACATTAATAATCGGATCTAGACGGTGGGAAAGTATTACACACACGATATCGCGAAATCCAATATTCTTAGTCGATGTCCTTACTATCCGGATCTATTATCCTCAATGTAAAGCCTTGCTCAAAAGCCTGAAAATCACACGAAGATTTAGCCCTTCAATATTCAAACAAGGTTAATAAAATCTCAATTTACACGTTAACTACTAATAGATCTCTTACCTAATTTTGTCGAATCCCGAAAGTCCTTAAGAAAACGTCACCTTCCTACCTTCGGCTTTTCCACAAATCGGCACTACTGAGATCTCAAAGAAGAAAGGATTCGGCTTCAAACAAGAGAGTAAAATCGACAGGCCTTAGAAAACTGATTCGGATTAGAAACTTGATAAAAGAGAATTGAAGAAATTGCAAAGGAGCAAAATCCCGAAACTTACTAGATTAAAGAGGAGTATTCAACTATGGTGCACCTTCGGGAAAATTAGCCTTGAAGATTCGGTTATAGGAGAAGGAAAATATGAACAAAAGAGAATTCGGCTTTTAGAGAAAATAATGAGGAGAGGAGAAAATATCTAGGGAGTTTCGGTTTTGAAAAGAAATTAAAACAAATGGAAGAAGAGAATTTCATTTGGCTAGGTGAGGAAGAAGAGAGAAAAATTGAAAGAAAGGATGATCACTTGGCTTATATAGATTTCGGTAATACAATCCCCCTCCCAGAGTTGGATTTTCGGCCAACTCTGCTGTCATCTGATAGCTTTTATCCCACCTATTATCTTAATCCCTTAGCTCCTCAAAAATAAATAGCCCTAATCTTTCTCTTCATTATCTTTCTATTATCAGCACTTTATCACTAAAATAAAAGAATTAAATCCCCTAAATTTTAGCAAGTGTGCCGTCCACCTAACTTTCTGGGTCATAGAATTTTTGACCCAATCTTTTGGGCTCCAAGCGGCCAAATTTGGCCCTTCCCGGTGCTTGTGACGCCACTTTAAGCTCCCCCTCTACTGTGCCCCTAGCTACTGGGCCACAAGCCCAATATATCAATTAAATTACCCAAAACACTATTTTTAAACCCTAAGGTGACTAATCCAAATATTTTAATCAAGGCCTCAGTTCAACCTCAAATTCTTAAATTACAAATTAATCAAGTACCACATATAAATGCACAGGCCTATATTTAGGATACTACACAAACGATTAACCGAACCGAATTAATATTAACCGAATTGATCAAAAATTTTAATCCTTTAACTGTTAATCGAACCGAAAATTTTTGAAAAAAAATTAACTGAACCTAAATATTTCAGTTAATTTGGACCGAATTAACCGAAATTTATATGTTTTGTTTTTTTTTTTTTTGGTTAAAAAGGTATAAAACATATCAAAAAATAAATTAGTAATGTTCATTTGACCAAATTAACTGAATTAGTAATAGCTTAATACATATAACATATAATGTTATTTATTAAGTTCGGTTAATTCAGTTAATTAACTGTTAACTGAAATTTCAAAGAATCTTTAATCGATCTCTGACCGAACTAAATCGATTAACCAACCGATTAACTAAATTAAATCAATTCGATCAATTAATTCAATTTTAATCGAAGTTTGAATATCCATATAAAAGGGTAAAAAAAACAAAACCCAAATGCAACCTTAATTCACATAAGCGAAGGGAAAACTTTTGCTGTGGAATAGAAACGGAAAGCTTCTCTTTCTTTCCCGAAGAAAAACAAGAAAGAACAAAAAGCCTCCTTTTTTTTTTCTGTACTTAGAACCGGCAAATAACGGTTTATGCTCAAAATTTTCGTTCTTTTTTTTTTAGTGGTTCAGATTTTCTATGGGATAATCTAACTGTTATTATATTTGTGAGCTAGAGGTGTTCATGGGCCGGGCGGCCCGGCCCGGCCCAGGAACGAAGGTCCGACCGAAATTTAGGAGGGTTTGGGTAAAAATATAAGCCCGAAAAATGGGCTCGGATAAAAAATAAGGCCCGTTTAAAAAATGGGCCGGGCCTCGGGTAAGGTATTTTTGGTTCAGCAGCCTACTACGACCAATTTCGATTCACTAAATGACAAAAAAATCTGCTATTTTTTTTTTATTTTTGAATGTTATTTTCTTGTTGTTTTCTCCCTATTTTGCTACCATATTATTATTATGTTGCTACTATTTTGTTGTTATTAATTAAATATTGTATAAAACTTATTTTATTGTTAATTTTGTTATTATTTTAAAGGTATTTATTAATTTTATTATTATTTTAGAGGTATTTGCTTGTTAAGTTACATTTATCTTAGTGTTATTTAAGTCTACATATTTTTTTAAAATTTATTTTTAATTTGTTGAGAAATATTTATTTTGATTTTTTTAATATTTTTGATGTATTATATATATTTAAAAATTATATAAAATAATATAAAAATTTAATACGGGCGGGTCAGGTCGGGCCCAGATTTTAGCATTTTTATATGAGTCGGGCTTGAGAATAATTTTAGACCCATTTTTTGGGTCCGGCCCGACCCGAGCACAATAAATAAATCTAAATTTTTAGTTGAGTCCAGCTCAAACCCGACCCGACCCGGCCCGGCCCATGAACATCTCTATGAGCCCACAGAAGGCTCGTTTTTGGTAGCTTATGTTAGAATTTTCTGCGTCTCCCTCAACTTCCAAACACATTTTTTTCCTCTTACCACATTGCAGTTGCAGTCGACTTCAAACTTCAAACTCCAAACTCCCACATAACAAAATCGTAAAAGATCGATCTATCTAAATTTTTGCTGAAAAAGTAGATCCTTCAAAAATGGCTACCCTTCCACAAATCGCGGTTCTGGGGGCTGGAATATTTGTAAAAACTCAATACATCCCGAGACTCGCCGAGATCTCACATCTCTTCTGCCTCAAATATATCTGGAGCCGTTCAGAGGTTTCTTTTTCCCCTTTCTTCTTACTCGATATTTTGAAAATGTATATATATTTGTATTCTTTTTGCTGTATATTGAAATAGTAATGATGTTGTGGTTCATACCGAGAAGGAATCTTCGAGAGGAGCTGTTGAGATAGCCAAACAGCATTTTCCTGGAGTGGAATGTAAATGGGGAGACCAAGGTCTAAACGACATCATGCAGGATTCTTCTCTTATTGGTACTGCTGTCGTTTTGGCTGGCCAAGTTCAGGTTCTTTATTTTCCCATTTCTTCAACATTATTTTATCCCTGAACTTTCATTGCGTTTATGTAAATTGTAATACGAGTCATCTAAGTAACAATAAAAAGAAAAAAAGAAAAAGAAAACATAGAGATCAACCATCTGTTATGGTAGAATTTAGATGTGGATCTTGCTAATCAATGCCTTGAGGGAACTGGCTTTGATTTCTTTCTTTAAAAAATATCTTCATGAAATGTAGCGATGTATGAGCAGTTATTTCATAAAATATGAAAATATTTCTTTCGTATTGCTTTCATAAGTACCCTTAATGAATCTGTAAAATGACTAAAAAAATCATCTTAAGGTGAGTGTTCTTGTGGTTTTGGTACTTTGGTAGATAACAAATCACATCAAATCATGAAAACATAACTTCTAGCCTAAACTTTGAATGTTCATAATTTCTAGTCATTATTTTCAAGTACTATAATTGTTTTTCTACCTTCATTCTTTATCTGCATTTTGATCTAACATTTTAGTCAATAGTATAACTCTTTACATATGTCTGTCTCTGTCTAAAGTAAATTTTCATGTGAAACTTGTATTTTTACAATATAGAGGATGGCTTAGAAAATTAATAGGGAAGAGACCAGGGTTTGATTCCAACTCCTAATGGGAGATAATTTTATAAGGTATTAATATTACGAACATTAGTCTATCGTTGTTGGTTATTTGCTTACATATGAATTAAACCATGCAGGTAGATATCTCCCTAAAGTTGCTAAAAGCAGGAAAGCATGTCATTCAAGGTGAGATACATTGGTATGCTCTAACTATTAGGGCAAGTGAGTTAGTTCGTTATCCCTTTAATGAGGCTCTCAAGCTTTTTTCCCAGTTTGGATTTATTTTGTATAGAATCTCTTGAATTTGACTACCATTTTCCTTTCAAAGAACAGAAATCCAACAAATTTCACTACCTCGTCCCCCTTTTTTTTTCATTTTTCTTGAATGGAAAGGAAGATAGATGATGCATCTATGACTTGTTGTAATACATCATGGCTAGATAAGCATATTTTGCATTATGGGATTGGAATAGTAGTCTTATTATTTTATTCTTCCATGTGCAATTTACTAATTTTCTTTTCGTTTTGGGTGTGCCATATGTTTTACCTGGTTAACTTGGGGATCTCTAGAGAAACCTGCAGCAACTAGTAAGTTCCATACTTTTTCAGTTAATTTTTATATAGTTTCTAATTTTAGAACATAAATCTTATTACATATCTAACATATGAACATACTTGAACATGAAATAAAGAAGCATTTACAGAAGCAAAATATGCTAGAAGTTGGAAATGAGGATCAGAAGTAGGACAAATCTTACCATAAGTCTCAAGGATGACACTTCTCTCAACTTCAAGTTTATTATTTTCTGATAATGAAGACAAAAAGCAATTTGCCTCATTGTGAAGACAAATCTTACCATAAGCTTTTTTGTTTGCAAACTTCACTTTTTTTCTTTTTTCTTACCATAAGTTTATTTTCTTTTTTTTACTTTAAGAACAAAATTTTCAAGATTCCAAAGTGACATGTCTTCAGCATTTGAAGTAATTGTTTTAAATATGATTTTTTGAACTAAATAGATGTGCATAAACCAAATTTATTCTTTTGTTTTCTTTTATCGTTTACACCGTTTGGGTAAAAATATTAATATTTAGAAAGTCATTGTGAAGAGTAATTATTTCTAAATATTACTGCATGCTTATTGATGATAGTCAGCTTAGGCTTAAGCATCCACTTCAATGGATGGCTAGGCACGGATTGAGTACAAAATAAATCTTGGCTGGTTTTGAAGCATTAACAGTCGACTAAATAAATCCTGATTATTGAGTTTTATCTCAATCATAATAACGTACCTTTTGGTTTAATCCCTGAATGTTGTCAAGAAATCATTGCTATTGCCTTTAAAATATTTCCAAAAATCTTCTATATATTATCCCTATTAAAACAAATTCTTTGAAGGTAATCCATTTCTTTTGTCTATATGCACTGATTTCTATCTGTTCTGGACTACTGAGTTTTAACTTAATATATAGTATTTCATTTTTTCCCTTTTTTTGTGAACTTGAAGTTTTCTTGCAAGCTTACTTATCTTATTTGCGTAACAAGGAAAAAGGGATCTCAAATCAGCATTCATTCTTTTTGGCATTAATTAAATTTTATTGATAAATCACTTTTTGCAAGTTTTGAGCATTTAAAGTTGATTTTCTCCATCTTCCTCCCACAACTGCCCTTATCTTCCTTTGAAAAAATTGTTTTAAAGAAAACTGCTGGAATAAGAAAGTGGGATGTTTTTATTTTTTAGGTATACCCGAGATAGAAACTGCACTGGATAGTTACAAATCCGTTTGTACCAACCCTGGTCAACCAATTTGGGCTGTAGCTGAAAACTATCGATTTGAACCTGCTTTTGTAGAGGTTTGTTTTTTCATATTCCCTGTACTATTCAATCCGAACTATTACCTGGTTTCTTATTGATTTATCTTTCTCAGAGCAAGAAACTAGTGGCTGGTGTTGGGGATATGATGAATGTCCAAGTTATTATTGAAGGGTCAATGAACAGTTCAAACCCTTATTTTTCTAGCTCTTGGAGGCGAAATTTTGAGGTATGTCTTTCACACTAATATCTGATGATATAAGTTTCTTTTCTTGGTGCACAAACTGTTATGTTGAAGTATACCTTCTACAACACTGGTGGTAACTATTTTCAATGCATACACAATATACTTCACCCAATGAGATATTAATATATCATATATCATACTCATCAACCAGTCCTTGTTAAGGTAAGAACACATGATGCCAAGAATATAGATGCTAGACTTTCACGCAAGGAAGTCAATTTTTGTATTGGTACTGTCCATATCAAACAGAATGTCCTGTTTTGGTAGTAACTAGAACAACAAATTTTAGGGTCCGTTTGTTTACATGTAAAAGGTTTTACGGAAAATATTTTCTGCATTTTCCTGTGTTTGTTTCACAGAAAACAGTTTGGTCAACGGAAAATGACTTATAGGTCAACGTAAAATAAGCCTTTTTTCTTGTAAAATGATTTACCCTTTTGAAAAGCGTAATCATTTTCCGGAAAAGAGCTCCTCCATAGGTAATTTTACTTTAATATAAAAATTAACTTAAATCAAGTTTAATATTATAATATTGATAATAAATTTTATTTTTATTTTTAAAAAAATTTAAAATTATTAAAATATAATATGAAATATTATATTTTTTAATATTATTAAACATACATATTTAGTTATTTATATTTAGTCATATAATAAATTATTAATATAATTAATATAATTTATTATTTTAATAAATTATTTGATATTTCAATTTTATTTTAATAGTAAATTTTAAAAATAATAATTTTAAATAATATTATTCACATATTATTGAAAATATCAATATTAATATTTTAATAATAAATATTTATTGCAATTATAAATATATTAATAATTAATGTTTGTAGTATAAATGTTAAAATATATCATAAGTCTATGTACTCTTCACAAATTTGTAATTTAGTCTCTGTACTTTTATTTTCAAGAATTTAGTCCCTATACTTTCTTGGTTTGAAAATCAAGTCCAATTGTTGACATTGTTAATTTTTTTGTCAATTTTGTTATTGTCACATTTTTAAATAAAAAAATGCTCACTTGGTAGTCATGTAACTAAAAAATGACGTTGCAATGAACCTAAATTTAATAAAATATTTTTAATATATGTAAAAACAATGTAAAATATAAAATTATAAATATAAAATAAACTCAATTAAACAATGAAAAAATAAAAAAAATCTCAAATGTATGTTTGTTTAATTGAAAAAAACTTTTATGAAATATTTTTAAGGAACCTGCCAAACACCAGAAAATATTAGCTTTTCCAGAAAGTAAGTCATTTTCTAGAAGCCATTTTCAGTGAAACAAACGGAGCCTTAGTTTCTGCTCTGGTGTAAATTTTGGTCAGTATCGGTCATACCGGTGCGTTTTTGGTTTGTGTGTATCAACCCATACTGGTTAGGAAAATATTTTAATATTTTAAACTAATTTTTAATATTTTTATCTTAACTATTTTTATTATTTTTATAATAATATTTATATACAAATATAATCATTTAATTAAGTTATTGAACATAACTAATAATTTCAAAATAAATATTTTTATATAAATATATTTATATATATTTACTATGTAATTGTGATATATTTACATGTACATATAATATATATTAAAAATATTTGAAAAATATTGATAAACCCGAAATGGTATATTGAAACACACCAATATTTGTATGTATTAGTACCGGAACAAAAATGGTACATCCACTAGTACGATACTGACTACTTTGCTTTTGCACTTTTGCTTTTCTCGTACGTTTTTCACGTATCTTTCTAAGAGGATCATAGCTAAGCACTCGTGTCTTTTTGGGGTCTTTACATGTGTTTGACTGGGGTACACTAAGTTAAAAGTGAATTCTCAAAATAACATAAATCAAAGTATTTTACTCAATTGGATTTGGTAATAAATGCTCCATGAATCTCAAAATTCAAGTGTCATCTTAAAAAAGGGATATTAATAAGCTATATTGCCTTTACTTGTATGCTTGAATTCTTTTTCGCTTAATAACTGTTAAGGTCACGGGTTATGGATTGAGTCATTGAGTGACTCACGGGAAAGTTTGCTTCGATTGAAGGAGCCTTCCCCTTGTTGGGATTTCTACCATGGGAGTAACCTATGATGAATAATATATGGAATTTGTCAAAGGGAGCTCCTAACCTTAAGACTTGTTTGAAAGAGAGTCATAAACATATATAAATTAGAATAATTTCCATCTTATTTTATTACTAAGAATTTTCCCCTTTAATAGAGGTTACATAGGGTTTTATTCTTGTAGACTAAGAAACTAAAATTAACTTGTTGAATAAGAACCTATAATTAGGGTAACTATAACTTAAGATCTTTTAATTGCAATAAAGTACTTCCTAAATAAATTATTCTAATTAGGAATATTTGTAAAATAAGTTATTTATGTTCTTTCCTTCTTTGACACTTTTGACTTCTTGTCTTGCCCACAAAGGCTTCCATAACAATAACTCTAACAGGGGTATGTAAAATGTGTCTCCTGCACTCTTAAATAGTCTGACATTTATAGTAAAAGGTAGAAAGTTGCATAAAAACCCTTAAAGAGCATGCCTTTGCTAACGGTGTAAAAAGTACATGTTGATGTTCCCTATACATGTGTGAAAAATTAAATAAAACTGTGTTAATTTCGCTTACCCTTAGAGATGAATAAATTATAGAATTTAAGAGCTTGAGAGATGAATAATTCCAGAGGGGAAAAATATGTTTTTTTTCTTATTTCATAAACATGAAGCTGCTAGAATTTATATGAGAAAAATGGCATGTTCGCCATTAATTACTCCTTAATTCTAGTAGTATTCAAATCCCTCAGATTAAGCTACAATCAAATTAAATCTTGAAATAAAAGAAAAATAAAACAAGAGACATTCTAGGAAAAACCTTCCTAATCTCTTTATTCAAACAAGGAAACTAGAGAAACTAATCCCTATGTTGGGATTAATTTTGGAATTCTAAACTCTCCCTTAAGCTAGAGTCTCGATGTTGATCATTCTCATAGTGGAATTCAATTCCCCAAACTTTATTATTGAAAGAGCTTCTGTTTTAACATCTGCCACTTGGTGGTTAGTAGCTGTGTAAATTAGGTTCAATATTCCAGCTTCAACCTTTTCTTTGATAAAATGGCGATCTAGTTCAACATGTCTGGTTCTATCATGATGAGCAAGATTTTTAGAAATACTTATTTCTGCCAAATTATTACAAACCACCTTCATCGCCTCTCTTGTTGAGATCCTTTTAACTCTTCAAGTAACCTTTACAACCATAATCTTTCACATATACTTTGAGCTAAAGCTTTGTACTTTGCCTCGACACTACTCCTAGAGACAATGGACTGTTTCTTGCTATGCTAAGTGAAGATTTTAGAGAAAAGATTGATTCTGCTTTCTGTTATTTAGCTTACAGTTATAAAGAGAGGAATTAACAAAATAAGGGAAACAATCCCTAAAAAACAGTAACTTCCTAAGAATCAGTAACTAAGATTAGTTTCTATTTACAAGAGATCTCCTAGTAATAAGGTAAGTTTTACATCCTTAATCTTAGGAATTCCAACACTCCCCTCAAGCTTGAGAGTGTAGATGTTTATCAAACCCGACTTGCCAACAAGTTCCTCAAACATGTTTCTGCTCAAACTTTTAGTTAACACATCCGCAACTTGTTGTCTAGTAGGTAGGTAGGTGACGCACACTTCTCCCGAGTGTATTTTTCTTTTATAAAGTGGCGATCTATTTCCACATGTTTGGTGCGATCGTGATGCACAGGATTATGTGCTATCTTTGACAAATTTGCTGGTTGTCACAATACATCTTCATAGGCCTAGTATAAGGCACTTTTAGTTCCCCATAAGTCTTTGTATCCAAACTCCTTCGCATATACCATGAGCTAGTGCTCGATACTCGCCTCCTCTGCCCGCTGCGTGCTACAACAGATCGCTTTTTACTTCTCCACGTCACGAGGTTACCCCAAACATAATTACAATAGCCACTTGTAGGCGTCTATCGTTAATAGAACCTCGCCCATCTGCATCGGTATAGACTTCCACATTCTGGTTGGCGCTTTTCTTAAAATGTAGGCCTTTACCAGAGTTCCTTTTAGATACCTTAATATTCGATATGCGACTTCCGTGTGCTTCTCCTCGGGGCATGCATGTCTTGACCGATAACACTCACACCAAGGGCTATGTCCGGACGGGTGTGAGATAGGTAGATGAGTCTTCCTACTAGTCGTTGATATCTCCCCTCATCGATTTCTTCTCCATCCTCATCGGGCCTCCCAATTTAAGATTAAATTCCATAGGAGTTTCTACTGGTTTGCGACCCATCAAACCAACTTCACAAGAGATCAAGAACATATTTCCTTTGGGAGATGGAAATACTGTTTGAGACCTTGCTACCTCCATACCAAGAAAGTATTTAAGATTTCCCAAGTCTTTAAGTTCGAACTCTGTACCAAGGAATTCTTTCAACCTCACAATTTTTGCTTGTGTCATCTCCTGTTAATATTATATCGTCCACATAAACGATGAGGATGCAAACATTTTCCCTTTTCCGAGTGCTTGTAGAACATGGTGTGGTCCACTTGTCCTTGAATGTAATTTCTCGCTAGTCATAGCTTTTGCAAATCGGTGAACCACGCCTGGTGGAGATTGTTTCAGCCCATACAAGGACTTCTTCAACTTACACACTTGGCCCTTGCTTTCTTCAAAACCGGGTGGGAAATCCATGTACACTTCCTCATTTAATTCCCCGTTGAGGAAAGCATTTTTTACATCCAATTGAGTCAAGTGCCAATCAAGGTTGGCAGCAAGAGATAGGAGGACTCAAATGGTGTTTAGCTTGGCAACCGGTGCAAATGTCTCGTCGTAGTCAAGACCATAAGTTTGGGTGAAGCCCTTAGCCACAAGTCGAGCCTTGTACCGGTCAATATGGCCATCAGGTTTAAATTTTGTAGTAAAGATCCATTTGCATCCTACTGTTTTTTTTCCTTTAGGTAGATCCGAGACTTCCCATGTTTCATTGTTTTTGAGGGCCTTCATTTCTTCCATAACAGCTTGTCTCCACTCAGCTGATTCAAGCGCCTCTTCTATATTTTTTGGAGTTTTTACAGAATCAACATTAGTCACAAAAGCTTTGTAAGACTTAGATAAATTTTCATAGGATACAAACCGAGAAATAGGGTGTTGAGTGCAGCTCCTTGTGCCCTTTCTCACTGCAATTGGAAGATAGATGGATGGTGACGGAGGTGAGACTTCTTTTCAGAACAGTCCTCGGTTGGAGATGTAATTGGCACCGCTTGTACGGGTTTCGAGAAAGCGATTCCGTCGGGAGTAAACTTGTATTTCGGGAACTGTTTTTCTTTGCTTTCCTTGATCGTGGGTCACATTGCACTTCGGTGGTGGTATTGTTATCGGGAAGGATTGTGCTAACTTCTTGCTGTACAGGGGAAACAGTATCTAAATCTGGGATAGCACCTTGGTTGTTAGTCTTGTTTGTGATAGTAGTGGTAGGATCATGAGGTATAATGAGGAGAATATTAAGGGTCTCATCTTCATTGAAAGTCTCCCCCTGAAGATGAGATGCTGCAAAGTATGGTTCATTTTCAAAAAAAGTAACATTCCGAGAGAAACATTCGGCGCAAGGTTGGTGAGTAACACTTATAGCCTTTTTGAGTGGGGGAATATCCAATGAAGATGCAAGTGTGGGCTCGAGGATCAAGTTTGGATTGATTTGGTTGATGGTTATGGACAAACGCTTTGCAACCGAATATTTTGGTTGGAAGATTAGGAACACGAAATAGAGGAAAGGCCTTTAGAAGGGTATTTAGAGGTGTTTGGAAATTTAGGACCTTAGATGGCATTCGGTTTATGAGATAGCAGGCAGTGAGGACAGCCTCTCCCCACAAGAATTTTGGAACATTTATGGTGAACATTATGGCTCGAGCCACAGCAAGGAGATGTCGATTTTTTCTCTCGGAGATCCCGTTTTGTTGTGGAGTATCAGGACAAGAGCTTTGGTGTATAATGCCTTGGTCAGAAAGGTATGGGCTTAGGACAGAGTTAAAGTATTCTGTCCCATTGTCAGTGTGGAGAGTATGTATGGTAGAGTTGAACTGGGTTCGAACTATTGAGTGAAAATTTTGGAATACTTTGGGTGTTTCAGATTTTTCTTTGAGGAGATAGACCCAACAGACCCTAGTGTGATCATCAATGAATGTTATAAACCACTTAGCCCCCGTAATATTTTTCACACGGCTGGCTCCCCATAGGTCACTATGGATTAATGAAAATGGTTGGGACTGGATATATGGTTTTAATGGGTATGGCACACGGGTATGTTTGGATAATTGGCAAATTTCACACTTCAAGGAATTAATACTTTTATTTCGAAATAACAGCGGAAGATGTTTTATAAAATACAAAAGATTTGGATGCCCTAACCTACGGTGCCATAACATAATCGTGTCCTCTTTTGAAGTGGATAGAGCCAATCCCCTTGTGTGTGTCATTCTTTATTCCAAACATATAGTCCATCATCAACTTTAGCAGTGCCAATCATCCTCCCCGATTTCTGTTCCTGTATCACACAACCAATTGAAGAAAATTCAGCAAGCACTTTTTCATCCTTAGTAAGTTTACTGATTGAAAGTAAATTACAGGACAAGTTTGGGACATGTAGGACTTTATCGAGAGAAAGATTCTCTGTTATTTGTACTTCTCCTACTCCAGCCACAGGTGAGTAAGAACCGTCAGCTATGCGGATTCGGGACTTGTTATGACAAGGGGTGTAGGTGTGAAACAAAGTGGAGTTACCTGTCATGTGATCGGAGGCACCCGAATCGAGTATCCTAGAGGATTGATTATTAGATTCAAAGGCAATGTTGAGGACAGTACGTTGAGTGGCTAGAGATCCATGAGCAGTTGAAGTACCAAGTATCTTATGGAGAGTCTCAAGTTGGGTTTTGGTTAGGCCAACATCGAGAGCATCATCTGCAGCAGTGGAGGATAACAGGGCAGTCTTCTTATCCTTTTGTTTTTTTTTAGGATAGCCATGGAGTTTGAAGCACTTTTCCTTTGTATGACCAACACGGTTGCAGTGGTTACACCATGGTCTGATTGATCCAGAATCATTTCCAGCACGTGGTTTTTGTGTTTGTGGACCTCTGGAGATGAGGGCAGAGGTCTCAGCAGGCCGGTTGCCAGGAGGTGTCATAGGTTTAGGTTCCTTTGAATCTCCCATCATGACAAGACGGCGCTTTTCTTCTCTTCTAACTTCTGCAAATGCTTCACCAATGGTTGGGAGAGGTGATCTGCCCAGAATTTGGCCACGGACCTCATCTAACTCACGGTTCAGTCCTGTTAGAAAATCATAAAGACGCTCATTGTTGAGGTGAGTCATAAACTTGGTGTGTTCTAAGCCTTCACCCCAATCTGCCTCATAGTACATATCCAGTTCCTGCCACAAAATTTTCAGTCTGTTGTAGTAGTGAGTTACTTCGAGTGTCCCTTGTCGGATATCCTTTAACTTAAGCTTGATCTCAAATACTTGTGAGGCGTTTCCAAGATCCGAGTAATTTTCTTTGACTGCATCCCACATGTCCTTTGCAGTTTTGAAAAGGAGATAGGTTCGGCTTATATGGCCTTCCATCGAATTAATTAGCCAAGCCATTACAATTGAGTTGTTGAGTTCCCAAGTGGCATAAGTAGGATCAACTGTGGTTGGTCGTGGAATTTATCCATTGATGTATCCTAATTTGCCACGGCCACGAATCACCATAAGGACCGATTGAGACCATTGTAAGAAGTTCTTCCCATCTAGTCAATGACTGGTGATTATAAGTGAGGAATTAAGTTCACTTTGAGTGATTCCCGATTGACATTCTCGAGATATTTGTGAAGTCTCGCCTTGAGATGCAGTTTCATTGACATCACCCATGGGAGGAGAACTAAACCGTAGGGATTTTTAGGAAGGGAGTTTAGAGATGAATGAGCAGGATCGAATGAATCCCAGTGCTCTTGATACCATGAAGATTTTAGAGAAAAGATTGATTCTGCTTTCTGTTAATTAGCTTACAGCTTATAAAGAGAGGAATTAACACAATAAGGGAAACAATCCCTAAAAAGCATAACTTCCTAAGAATCGAAGAACTAAGATTAGTTTCTATTTACAAGAGATCTCCTAGTAATAAGGAAAGTTTTCTGTCCTTAATCTTAGGAATTCCAACACTAAGGGTACGTTTGGTTCACTGTAATGGAATAGGGCTGTAATTGAATAGAGCTGTAATGGAATAGAGCTGTAATGGAATAGAACTGTAATAAGTAATTCAACTGTTTGGTTGAATGGAATGGAATAGAACTGTAATAGTATTCTTGTGTTTGGTTGAATGGAATGATGTTGTAATAGCATAAGAAAAAAAACTAAAATGACCAGAATACCCTTAGCAGAATTTTTTTATAGGTAGATGATTATTGTTATTGTTATTAAATTTTAATAAGATTATTATTAAAAATAATTTAATAAAAATAATAAATAATTTAACCATATTTTAACATAATTATTATTAAATATAATTTAATAAAATAATATATAATTTAATAAAATTATTAAATAATTATTATTATATGAATTAAAAAATCATAATATATAATACTATAAAAATAATATATAATCTACTTTATTATTTTTAAATCAGACTCCATATTTAATGTACTAAAATATCATTATTGAAACAAATAATTTAATTATTCTACAATAAAAAAAATATTAGAAATAATAAATAACTTGAGAATTATATTTCACATCCAAACATAATATTCATATATTAACAAAAAGTTACATGATTTCATTAGTTTATATGTCATAATCCATATGTTATACAATTTTACAACTTCAAAAGGTTACAACATTGTAATGACATTCTATCATGTCATTATACCATCCAAATATTACAAGCACAAAAAGTTACCAAAATATCATCAACACAAAAACACAAGAAGCTCAACTGTGGGTGGAAGAAACAATCAAGCAAGCCAAAGAAGAAGAGGGAGTAATAACACACTGTCAAAGAAAAATGAACAATACATATTTATCAAATTTCATTCAACAAAATCGACTCTTTGTTTAGCAAATAATAATGTCTTGAACATTAAAAGAGAAATTAATAATGAACATCTAATCTTGAAATACATCCACATCTAAATTACATAATTTCTAGTGTTATAGAAATATACATATATTATATGAAACTTTTTAATTTACCTTTTAAAAATTCGATCTTTAATTTGCCTTTAATTCGATCTTTAAAAGTTGATTGTTGATCAATTTCTATATCTACCGAGATTATATTATTTTTGTATAAATTTTATAATAACATTATATTTATAAAAATATAATTATTGTTTTTTTTATTGCATATAAAAATAAAACTATTATAAGTAATAGAAAAAGAGTTCTTAAGTTATTATTATAAAAGTTAAATACATCCATTTTCTTTTTCCTTCCAAAAAAAAGTCTGATGGTGTCATTGCTTTTTTGTCAAGTTTACGAGGAATTTTCCACGTTATATGAATCACTACTATTTATGATGTTTTTTTATAGAGTGAGTAAGATTTTTCTTTATGGAAATCTTCTTGTCATTCACGTGCTTTCCGCATTACATTACATTATAAAGTGAGTAAGACTGCGGAAAAAAAATCAACACTCCCTAGATATATCTCTTGGATTGGGGAAAAAATTAGCCTCTCAGGCTTACCAACAGCCTATTAAATTTAGTCGTGATTGGATGAGTAGATATCCAACTGCAGTATTACTCAAAAAAAAAAAAAAAAAGAAGATATCCAACTGCAGTAGGTCTAGACTAATATTATCACCTGATCATGATAGCAAAAAGGAATCGAGCCTATTAAAAATTTGAAAATAATTATTTAACAAAGTGGCAAACATCTAAAATAAATAAATGAATTTAAATAACTAAGATGCATCATCAAACTGCAGGTCAAAACCTACAGCTAAAAATGCCAAAAAATATAGCACATAAACAACATTTTGCAAGAGAACAGAAAAGATACATGACAAAATGCACTTAAATGGGGGCATGCTTACCCATGTTAAGCCAGTGCATGAAAACTTACCTAAACAATGCCCAAAACATCAATAAGCCTACACCTTGCAGAGGAAACAACAAATGCAAAGAAAGATTATAGCACTACAATGGAATTTTCTCCACCAATGAAGATGGCTATTTCAAGCAAACAAATGGCTCTGAGTTTTAATTGATTTGTGCATTCATGAAGCTAAGAAGAAAAGCACATATGAATTTCTCGATGGACATCTCCCCTGCAAAGAGATCACAATGAGTTACATATCAAGAAACTACCATAATAGAGAAATGCCAGTACAGAGATCATAAGCAACCTCTAACACCCAATAATACTCAAAATGAAATATTTTATATCAAATGTATGCCTCATTAGCTTTGCTGGTGAAGAATTGAGTAAATATATAATCTTGGGAAAAAAAAGTAGTCTGGAAAAGAGACTCTCGCCAGATTACTTTTGCAGTAAAACCTGTTTTAGCATTTACTAAATCCAACCGAAGATTTTCATAATATTTTTACCGAATTAATACGCATAGAAATGAGCTGCTTAAGACTGCAAAATTTAGGTTAGAGAAAGTGAATAAACCGACAGCTGACTTTGTCAATACTGTATGAACATAGATCTCATAAGATGATGACTGTTTAGACATAATAAAAACTGGAAGACTTTGAGCTTTTGTTTTTATTAAAACATGGTATTCTACTTGTGCTGGAAAGGCTACACTCTGGCATTTGGCAACCCCTTCCTTTGTCTTTTTTTTTTTATACCTCATAATAATAATCTACTTAGAATTCAGATTGACTTTGCATCACTGGTTTTAGGCATCGTTTGCCCTATATCAAGTCAACAAATTAAGCTATTACTACCATTTTCAAGGAACCAGCTTAACTAATCTCAAAGGTTCTAACAAACTCAATTTACAGAAGCTGCAAATAACAAGTATAGCTTAAATTAAGTTGTCCTACTATTTTCCAATTTGATAACTGCAAAAACATGATTTCTGCTAAGAGTAAGCAACAGACAGTATAGAAAATAAAGAAAAGAGCCGGTTGTAAAGTAATCCTTTATGTTGAAAGATCAAAAACAGATAATCCAGAAATGGACAAGAATGAAGGGACGTGCCTGGGCTTGGAAATGCAGAAGTGATAGCTTTGTCACCTAAAACACGCTACAAATAGATTTGTGTGTGAGATCTGCAACAAAAGGTTTCAAAGAGACCAGAACCTTCAGCTTCAAATTAAGCTATTACTACCAAAATCAACAAATCAACAAAAATGGAAATAACAAGGAACCAGCTTAACTAATCTCAAAGGTTCTAACAAACCCAATTTACAGAAGGTGCAAATAACAAACCCAATTTACAGAAGCTGCAAAACATGATTTCTGCTAAGAGTAAGCAACAGACAGTATAGCAAATAAAGAAAAGAGTCGGTTGTAAAGTAATCCTTTATGTTGAAAGATCAAAAACAGATAATCCAGAAATGGACGAGAATGAAGGGACGTGCCTGGGCTTGGAAACGTCGATTTTTTACCGATTTTAGTGAGAACGTCGAGATACTCTACTTCTTCAAGGCTCTGCCATTGTTTCTTTCGATGAATCAGTAAGGAACACACCCGTTTAACCATAAAACAAAAATGAAAAGGCAAAAGACAAAGTTCAAGTTAAGATGACGAAGGAAGATGATGTGAAGGAAGCAGAAGCAAAAATGTTTACCTGACCTTGGATGAAGGGGAGGAATGCCGGAGTCGAAGGGTACGTGAAATGGCTGCCGATTGAGAGTGTTTTTTAGGTGAAATTTTGGTAAGGGTAAAAAAGGGTTCTTCAAGCAATGAATAGCTAAACGGTGAAGAGGGAAGGGAATAGAAATCCCCAAAAATCTCTGCTTAAGCACGGAATGGAATAGACCCGTAATAGAGTATTCCATTGAACCAAATGTCAGTTTATGTGGGCCTGCAGAATAGGCTTGTAATAGGCATGTAATGGCATAGCCATTACCTTCAACCAAACATACTGTAAGTTACCAAGTTTCCCCATACAAAGGTGCAATAGACTGTCTTGATCTTTGATTTGTAAGGGATCTTGTGCAATCAACATCTGAGTATACTTCAACCCCCTTAGTTGTTCCTTTCTAAAAGAATATTCCTTTACCAAAAGTCATTTTCAAGTGTCTAAGAATCCAATAAACTGCTTCAAGATGTTCTTCATTTGGTTTGTTCATAAATTGACTTACAACACTAATAGGGAAGCTTATGTTCGGCCTTGTTTGGGACAGGTAAATAAGCTTTCCAACAAATCGTTTATATCTTCCCTGTACACTAGTGGACCATCTTCTTTGAGACCAATTTCATAATTTCATTCCATTTGAGTGTCAGCAGGTTTGCAGTCTACAATTCCAATTTCTTTTACTAAGCCCAAGATGTACATTAGTTGTTAGACTACAATACCTTTCTTTGAATGGGCAACCTCTATATCTAGGGAATATGGTCCTAGGTCTTTGATCTCAAACTCCATAACAAGTACTTTCAAGTAGCCTATTTCTTCAGTATAATCCCTAGTGACAATAATACCGTTAACATAAACAATGAGAATAGCAACTTTCGCATTAGGAGAGAATTTTGTGAATAGGGTATGATCAGCTTGACCTTAGGAATACTCATAATTCTTGATTACCTTTGTAAACTTGTCAAACCATGTTTAGGAGATGCTTGAGACCATAGAGACTTTCGAAATTAATAGACCTTGTTTTCTTCTCATGTCTGAAAGCTTGGTGGTATTTCCATATACACTTTTCCCTAGTCATTGTTGAGAAAAGCATTTTTTAGAGCTGTTTTTCTGCATTTGGGTGCTGGAAGCCATGGGGAAAGTACCTATTTGAGCAATAGAGCATGTTCAGTAGCCATTCCAAAGGCTAGGTTGTGTTTTGTCATAGAAGAAGAAGTTTTCAAGCTCTAATACCATGTTGAATTTCAAAGATGAAAACAATTGAGAGATGAATAATTTAGAGTGGAAAACTTTGTTAGTTTTTCTTATTTCATAAACATGAAGTTGCTAGAATTAATAGGAGAAACACGACAACATGTTTGCCATTGCTTACTCCTTAATTCCAGTAGTAATCAAATCCCTCAAATTAAATCCTGAAATAAAAGAAAAATAAAACAAGAGAGATTCTAGGGAAAAACCCTCCTAATCTCTTTATTCAAAGTAGAGAAACTATTCCCTAAGTGTGGGGATAAATTTTGGAATTCTACACTTCTATATACTAGGACACTTACATTGTTTTAGAGCACATGGTGCAAAAAGTGTACTTGCATGAACTTGGGGCTTAGCCCAAATGGTTCACCAGCTCTCTTTGTAGGTCAGTTAGCATAAGTTCAGGATTTTAGTCCCAACACGAACTTGCCCTTCCTTGTGGGCTTCTTAAAGATAATTGATATGTTTCAAACAAAGAAATTCCTATGCATCATATCTAAGAAGCTTTTATTGGGTTTTGTTATAATAAATATAAAATGTTTTCCAATATTTCATTGCATAATGTGTTTTAAAGATAAAAAACTATCACAAGTACATAATTAACCTCATCAAACGAAGCTCAGTGTTTCTATTTCTCACTTTTCAAGAACTTATATATTCTAAGTATTTATTCGTTTAAAGATGGATGCTGCTGCTCTTTTCAATAAGTATAAGAATCTATGGGTTGAGTGTCGGACACAGATGCATCTAACAATAGTATGTTTGATTTTTTAATAGTTTTTTTTTCTTTAGAGGAGCTTTGGAGGGGTATATCTGTATATCCGTTTCTGAATATGGATCAGACATGAGCACCTCAAATAAAATAAAGAGACAGAGCTATAAAGAATCTGAATGTGTCAAACTTGTTAACTTTATCTACACCTTTACCTTTTAGCTTGACTAGCAAATCTTTCTTTTTGACAGGGAGGTTTTATTTTGGATATGGGAGTGCATTTTATTGCTGGCTTGAGGATGGTACGTCTCTATTACATTGTCACAGTGGCTAGATAACTGTTAGGATGCTATCTAGATGTCACATCCTCTCTAGAGTCCACTCTTAAGGAAAGTTTAGAGAGAAGGTCCGTGTTTCTGATAAGGATTATTCCTTTCTACGTAAAGCTACAGCTGCTATTTTGTATGAAAATTGTAATCATTATGCTTTGCACAAATCATGTGGATAAAACATTGTGGTGAGATTTCTATATGGTCCAATAAATTAATGTTGAAGGCCAGCTGGATTATTAGCTTCAATTTCTGTTTTTCAGATTACATTTAACTCACCATTTTTTATGGTTGGCTTGACAATTTTAAGACACAAAACCAGATTTTTCAATTAGCTCTACACTCAAGAGCACGAACACTAACGTATCAGAAGAAATCAATCCCTCAACTCTTTCAATTCCTCCACCTGGTTTCCTTTCCCAATCCAACATAGATAAGAAGAAATAGAATAGTAGGAAAAGGCACCATTGAAGTTAAGCTTTGACATTATTATTCTATGAAGTTCTTTTTTATTTAGTCATCAAGAAACGTGGGATGAGTTTCCTGTTCTTGCAAGCAGATGGTTGGTTGTGAGGTGACCTCAGTTTCGGCCATAACCTCTCATATAGATAGAACTTTACCTCCGCCAGACATTATTTCTTCTAATTTGTAAGTTGTTTAAGAATTAACGTTGATTTTCTATATAGAATTTATCTTAGAACTGAAAGGCTTAAGACTTGGAAATTATTCCATTGCTTTCCTCAGTAAGCTGGAGAATGGATGCTCTGGAGTCTTTGTGATGGTTGTATCCTCTAGTTCACCTAAGGTATCTGCTGAAGTGATACTCTTTTAAACGTTTTTGCTTGCATTTGTTATGTTTTGCTCATTTCTTTTATTGTTTTAGATAATCTGGCGAGTTGTTGGGTCAAAAGGAGCCGTACAAGTTGAGCGTGGAAAAGTAGATGGAAAGCATGGTTACTTGGTAAAAATGGAAACTAACTTCATATTATTGTAATTATGATTAATTAGATTCTGAAACTTCTGTACTTCTGTTTTTCTATGATATAAGGTTTAATCATCTCTTGAAGTTCCTTCTTGATTAGTGTGTGACAGATGACATCCTTCTTTTGAAATCTTATTATACGCCATCTCAGGTTTCACTATACAGTGCAGATGGGCAATGCAAAAGCACTTTCCATCCATTCTGTGGAGTGCACGAAGAATTAAAAATTTTTATACATGACATTGTGCAAGCAAACCTGAAGGTTGGTTAATGTATATTTTGGCTGTTGCATCATTCATTCCACCATCTGTGGACTGGTTTATGTTGCTATAAAGGATGGTCAGTATCTATGTCCCAAGAAAGTACAATTGGGTCATTTACCAGGCAGTAGTGTTTATTTATAAACGTTCATTATTCTCATAAAACTAAGTTTTTCTATTAGATAATAGCCTATACTAGCATTGGATGAACGTATGAGTTGATTCAATTTGACAGCAGTTTAATACAGATTCCCACATTTCTTTACATGTTCTTGTGATTTCTCTTTCCCAGAACAGTTCTGATACTATTTTTGGGCTTGGGGAAGCAAAGGCTTGAACATGGGCTATAAGCAAAGGATAGATTCACCTGTCATTGAACAAGATACTTAAGTGCTGTTTTCCTTCTTTTTTATACAATTAGACGACATATTGGGGCTTCCTGGACTGAATAGAATTATGAATGTTGAAAAGCAATGCTAAACTTGTTTGCGCTTGTACTTGGAATGCTTCAAATGAGTTTCTAAATGTCACTTCTAAGAGATACCCCTCATCCTCTGTTTTGCAGCAGGGAAATGGCTATGAAGCTGAACCACGCAGCTCTTTCGTGGAAGGTGCCAGAGACGTTGCAGTTTTAGAGGCAATGCTTGAATCCGGATCCAAGGGTGGAACCTTGGTTAATGTGAAGAAATTTTAGGATTGCGTATGAGCATGACGAGTTTCCTGAGTAAGCATTGGGTTGAGACATTTTGGAAAATAGAGATGATAAAATTGAAGAAGTCAGAGAGGAAACTTGAAAGAACAAAATCTTATGCAAAACCTACAAACACATTCATTGAATAAAGGTATTTACAAATGTTTTATCCATCTCTGCTGTACATTGTGAGTTCTGGGTTTTTAACGTGTGAATCATTCCCCGCTAGGGGGCCGCCTGCATTGCATTGAAGAGGTCTGTACTTTTAGTTCCGTTACAGCTTGTGAGTGTCCCCAGTAGGGAATGAACGAGTTTTTAGAGGAAGCCCCATGGTCCAGTCTTCTTGAGACATGGGCCCTGCGAAATAATGGCTAACCTAACCAGGTCAACCATGAAGAAAGCCGATTAAACTACTTTAGGTTATTCATTCTTATTCTCATTTTTGCTATTTGATTTTGTACTATATATACACAGTTTTTTTGTTTTTAAAATGGCTGAAACTTTAATAATAATAACATTAATAATGCAAAATTGGTTTTCAAACTATACCGAGTTTTTCAGTTTGTAACTATCTTTTATTTTACCCAAAACATGATATTAGCTAATAAAAAAGTGGCATGTTTTTATTGGATATAGTATACTTTGAGTAAATGAAGTAAAATTGATATTTTAGTTGCTACTTTTAATAAAAAAAATTAAGTATTTAATTGAGAAAAGTCATATAATTTAAGTTAATTTTGTAATTAAGCCTAACAATAATTAGTATGATTTTCAAAACATGCTTTGCTTAAAGTTTAAAATTTAGGTATTTAATTGGGGAAAGTCATATAATTTAAGTTTACAAATCATTAATGTAAAAATATACACTATAATAAAAAAAAAAGTTGTATATGGAGTACCTTCATTATATAATATTAATTGTATTTATTATAAAGTACCATAAAATTAGTTACACATTTAAAGTTTATGTTGCAAATCATTAATAAAAGAATACAAATTACAATATCATAAGTGCATGATTAGCATTGTGCATTCCTAATTTACTTATATATAATAATTGATATATTATATGTAGTAAAATGTGTATGTATGATATTTTTATAATATAATATAATATAATATTTACTAAATATAATTATGTCACATTTTAAAATAAGTTCATATTATAATTGTAACGCCCCTCGCCCATCCCATGGCTAATACGAACGATAAAAGCAAACAAGATATTTTCGGAGTAAAACCAATACTTTATTTAAGAATTTATAGAATCATAGAAAATGGATAAACTAGGTTTTAGAGTTTCAAAATATTGTTAAAATCATTTTAAAACAATTCGTGGGTATTGAGAAGTGTCCGAGACCAAATTTGAGCTTTAAAGGGCTCTTTTTGCACTAAATAGTGCAGTGACCCAAAAAGTCACTAGGGTGCGGTACCTAGGGCCAAAGGCACCAATACCCTAGTCCTTGTACTATTTATGGGGGATTTTGTTGATTGGGGTGCAGTACCTCTGGGGCCAGGTATCGATATCTCTATTATTTGGGTCAAAAATTTTCCAAAACTCTCATTTTTAAGTCCCAAACTTCACCATATCAAAAACCTAACTTTAATAACTTAAAAACACACATTTTATTGGCCGAAAAAAACTTTCGAAACACCTTCAAACTAGACTTTTGTAAAATATGTTCAAAAGAAATCAAAAGACCAACATTCTTGTTCATGAAGCATAATCACAATGTGGCAAAACATGTCAAAACATTCAAGATGTTAAGCTAGCATATTAAGGTTATATAAAAACATTCAATAACCAAAATAAAGTGTGGAAAACTAAGTCATGCATGCATACATTCAAAATAAATATAGAATGTGGCTTAAGGCAAACCAAAATAAGTAAAATAGATATAACCATTACAATAATATGAAACAATTATATATGCACCCCTAAATGACTTTTGTAGTACATGCCATTAGGTAAAAAATGCAAATACAAATATTTCATGCTCTTTAATGATCACTATGGTGTACGAGCCTTGATTTGAAAGACCAATGCATAGACACAACGATGCGTTAAGCATAAAGCTTAGCAAGATAATATGGATAAAAGCTCAAATACTTACCTTCAAAATTGAGATTCCCATTATTTACAAAATTATATAATACATTTATAAGTTATGCAGTTTAGTACCTTGAGAACATATACTAGTATTTGTATCGAAAAACTGTAAACATAAGTTTCCATCATGCCAAAATCAAGTTATTTTCAGGAATCATAGCTAGTTAACTTCATCCTTTAGTATACCTAGTAAAAAAGGATATGATACTAGGGACGAATTATCCAAAACTATATTAACAGGAGTGCTAAAGCGCAAGTCTCCGGAGACTATATCAGGATTGCACTGAAGTGCCAGGAACAAGAGCACCGAAGTACAAAAGAAGAGTCCCCTATTGGCATGCCAATTGTACCCTAACCATATAACTAAGCTTCTAGGGCCTTGTTTTAGAATTTCCATAATGTCAATCTTAACATCTTGAATCAAGTTTACTGTAACACCCTATACTCGACCCGATTGCCTGTCTGGGTACTGGATAATACACTAACCCGAATAACTTAACAATATTTTTTTATTCTAAATTAGTTACATAATTAAATAACTTAAATTTCAAAAACTAACTACTATTAATATTTGTACAGAAACTGGTGGTAAATTCTTACAACTTTGATTCCGTCAACTATTTACAAATTTTAATCTAAGATTCAAGTACAAATGTAATCACTTAAACCTTGAGGCGTGGCCTCTAGGGATGCCCCTCTAAATACATGAACATCTATTCCACCCATGACTAATTTCTAGCAGCGTCTGGCTTGGTCCCTCCACTCGATTCTCCGAGTCATCGCATACCCTGCATACAAGCAGTGAATATTATATAAGCTCAAAAGAACGTAGTGAGATCCTACACATTGATAATCATAGAAGACTTCTTAAATTTTAAGGAAAAATGAGACTTTAGGAACAAATATAAGACTCTCTGAAGATCATAGGAGAATTCATAAAATTTCATTGGTTGTAATGATGTCTTATTTTTCCCGAGCTAACTACTAGTGAATGTTACCATTCTCTATACCTGTATTCTAACAACCTTACTTCCTTATGGGTCTTGACCTTACTTAACGGTAAATCCAATCCTTCCTTAAGCTTGACAAGATATGCCTCATCATTGATTACCCATATTTGCCACCTCGAATTTGTCAACCTCTACTGGTATCTAGCCGAGATCTCGCTGTAGCTACAGAGCTTTCCCTTGGTCCCTTCAATCCACACTGATTTCCATACGGAATTGTAGTACTATTTTGATGGTAATATGCCTTTTGAATTAACCTATGCTTGGTCCCTTCCCTAGGTAAGGTCTATTTCTATCATTCTCACTCGCAAACTTGAAACTGATACTTGGCTGACTAAATTAGCACCCTCTTTTTTTCTTCCTGATGGACTCGTACCCGCAGTGTGACCCAAGCTTACTCGCTTGAGCCCAATATCTTTTAAGGTACTTCAATTAATGGATAGCTCCCTGCGGGTTATCTATTGCCCAAGTATTTTTGGTGAACCTTCTAATCAGTCTATTTAGCTTAGAATCCGCTACATTGACTCACTCATTAAACACATTGTTAGATTATTTGCCAACCGTTGGCAAACTAAAATGGACGGATGCCCGATACCGTGAATAGGGTACCCATTCTATTTTCTTTACACTATTAAAACCACACATATACCAAATTCCCCTTTCGTCACGATTTGGCAGATTCCTTCATTAACAGACTTACCCGCATCCTCAGGCACTTTTACCAGCTATTCTCTTATTCATAGTTTGGTGGATTCTCTTACTATCTCGTTTACCCGCGTTCACAGACGCACCGCATTCATCCAACTATACTACTTTTTGCACGAGTCATACAGTGGTCTCCCTTTTCTTGCCTTGCTAGCTTCCTGATTCATCATCCTGGCGGACTTTACCTAACATCATAGCCCAGCTATGGTCTTACACAGTATACCCACTGTTTAATGTTTGGCGGAATTCTTTTGTTGCCATAGTCTAGCTATGGTCTTATACAGTATACCCCATGTTTAATGTCCTGGTGGACTTCCTTTGTTACCATAGCCTAGCTATGTTCTTACATAGTATACCCCATGTTTAATGTCCTGACGGGCTCCTGATTCTAATGAGTCACTAAACCTCTTCTCAGTTTTTTCCCCGAAGGACCTAATAACCGCCATCACGGTGTTGCTCCATAGAGTCGATTGACCGTCGTCACAGTGTCGCTCTAGCAAGCCAAACAATAACTATTGTTGTGGTGTCGCTCCATAAAGTCGATAGGTCATCGTCACGGTGTTTCTCTAGCAAGCCAGCCGATACCTTCCACGTTGCCTCCGAAACTCCCTTATATCCCCATTTTAGTCTGCGCATTCCTCGACTATGCCAATTTATCTTCATCTACTCGTCAAGGTAAATACCTCCGTGCTTCGCATGCAAAATTCTCGTACATTTCATGAAAACAAGGTACTTGCTACATAACACAAAGTACACCACTTATTCAACACCATGAAATATCCACTTAACATTCAATGATCATACTTATAAATATTCACATACATTGTGCTAGATGATGCATCCACAGCATGTTCAGTCACCATTTTTACACGCAACACGGATTCAAACAACCCAAAATAGTCATAAAACAAATCATTCAAGCAACACATTTTCATCAATCACCCAAAGGTAAAGTGTAAAAACTCACCTCAACTCTTTCATCTTCGTCAACTTAGCTTTTACCCACTCACCAGAGCCTTCATCGTCCAGGCAACTAAGCATGACAACCATATATAGGTTAAATTGAAGGTATTCAAACCTTAAACCTGGAATCAATTATTATACAATAACTTTTTAGGGATCCTTACTTTTCTTCCCTTTAAATATGGGCACAGAGAGGCTTAGGAGCTTACTAGTTTACTGAATTCTCTACTTCTAGACCACAACCTCACGATCTCTACCCCATACAACATTTTCCCTAACAATCTTGCTCTCTCTCTTTCTTCTTCGGAGCAATTGAAGAAGATGATGCATATGAGAAGAAAATATAAACAAAATTGAAAATTATATTTTCTCCTGAATAAGGCTTCTCCCTTATATATATAATCCTCCCCGCACGGTCATCAAAGTCCCAATAAACCATTCAGGGATAATTATTGTGTGTCCCACTAAGGAACCAACCGGTTTTATTCTAACTAAACCAGAATGAAATCCTAAATATTTACTAATCAGTCACAGAATTTCAAAAATTTCCAGTAGAGCCCTCCATCTTATCGTTCTATTTAAATTGCTCCCAATTCTCTATTGTGTTCGGGTCCTTAATGAAATCCAGGTGTGACATTTACAAGTTTAGAACAATATCTAAGGCAATAATCACTACAATAAAAAATGATAATTTCATTGATAATACTCTAAAATGACATACTTTTATGAGTTAATTATATATATTTTGAGTATGATCCTACTAATTTGGGCTGTTTATGGTTTTTTTTCTTGTTGGGAATAAATTGACAGAAAAAGGAAATTTGAGGGTAAAAAGCGTGAATTTAAAGACAAAACGGGTCAACATGCAAAATAGGGAAGAAGTGGTGCCGAAAATACAAAATGTGAAAAACTTGGGCTAAAAAATTAAAAAAGAGATTTATGAACATAAGACTTTATTTAAATTTGAATTTTATTTTTAAGATTATTGTTAGGATTATTATGATATTGTTCAGATTTAATTTCAAATTATATCTTTTATTTTCTTCTAGAGTTTAAATAGGAACAAACTAGATTTTTTATGTACTATAAATATGGGATGAAGTGACATGAATATTCACTCATCACTTCTGTAAAAAACTTCTTCCCCCTAAGGCTCTAGCCTTTTTGTTTCTTTTCCTTTCCAATAAAAATTCATTCCATTACACTTGTGCTTTTTTTCCCGAAAGCATGAGTAACTAAACTCATCTAGCCAAAGGTTATCAAGGCTTCTCCAAAAGAGTTCATAAGGCTTGAAACCCGCACTTAACCCTTCTCAACTAGTATTCATCATTTCTCTATATTACGGGACTGACGCTTCCGTCCATGTCCTTCCAAAAGTAATCATTTCATCTTGTGCAAAGGCGGCCGCTTTGTATGTTTTGGGAAGGTTGCACAGTTGGTTTGCTAACTTACTGTGTCAGTGGTTGTTGAGCCCAAGAGACGAAATGGCGTGGCATTCGCCATTAAGAAATGATGATCTAGTGTAAGACGGTCCCACAAAAGTGACAGTTGGCTAGAGCCAGGTTCCTCTAAATTGTAAGGCTAAAACCTAAGTGGAGCTGGTGGTCATACGCATCTTCCACTATAACTGGCTTATTCGGTCATGAGAAGGATAACCTAAAAGCCTATGATTGAATCCAAGGAGGATCGAGATAACCAGAGGCTGGAATCCCTCAAACCAAAAAACCCCTTCCCTCAACTCTATTTCTTTTTACAATTGTAATTTCAATTTATTCAATTTCAACTCGTCCATATTTTTAATTCTATTTATTTTTTATTTTTTTCCCCGGTCAGACGTTTTTCTTAGGCGCGACTGTGCCTAGGATTTCGAGGAACAAAAAGTTGTAGCGATCCAGTCCTTGAGGATTTAACCCTACTTCCCTTATACTATTCTTTTCATTATTTCTTAGGGATAGGTTATTTTTGGTGCTTTCAACGACAGACCAAATTTTGGCGCCGTTGCCGGGGACTGGTAATGTACTAATCTTGTTTTTTTTTATGACCAGATCTGTACCAGGAAATTTTACGTAACGTAAATCCGAATCCAGCACAACAACCTATGGCTCAAACAATTCGGCAAATGGCTGAAGCTCCTGCCTAACAACAACTGTTATGCATTGCGTATCCCACTATGGATACTAATTTTGAACTTAAGTCAGGATTAATCCAGTTGCTGCCGACTTTTCATGGATTACAAAATGAAAATCCATACAAACATTTAAAAGAGTTTCATATGGTTTGTATTAGTATGAAACCTCAGGGCGTAACTGAGGATCAAATCAAATTACGTGCTTTCCTTTTTTCCCTAGCAGACTCTGCTAGGGAATGGTTATTTTATTTACCTCATGGATTTATCACAACGTGGGTTGATCTTTCCCGTTTATTTTTCAACAGATTTTTTCCAGCATCACGCGCAGCTGAATTAAGGAGGGAGATTGTTGGGATAAGGCAAAAGGAAGTGGAGTCTCTTTACGACTATTGGGATAAGAAGTGTTAGTGCAAGTTACCCACAATATGGGATAACAGAACAATCTCTTCTCCAATACTTCTATGAGGGATTGAAGCCCATGGAAATGAACATGATAGATGCCGTCAGTGGAAAAGCGTTGGTCAACATGACCCCCAACAGGCAAGAGACTTGATATCCACGATGGCTGCAAATACTCAGCAATTCCAAGCCAATCCTGAACCCACTAGAAGGGTTTACTAGCTAAGTATTTTAAATTTAGAAGATAAATTCGAAAAAAATTACTAATATCATGAATTCTCTTTTGCAAAGAAAAGCAGACCACTTGATCATGCGAAATTTGTTCAACACCCAGACTTACAACTAATGCATGCCTTAGTTTGTGTGATGATACTATGGCTCATTTGGATGCTGTGGGGAACTTTCCTAGACCGCCCCAAAGGCAATATGACCCTTACGCAAGTACATATAACCCAGGATGGAAAGACTATCCTAACTTGAGTTATGGGGCAAACTTACAGTATAACCAGCCATACCAAAACCGATTTCCACAACAAACGCAAGATTCAGGTACATCCCTGAAAACCATGGTAAATAAATTTGCAGCTAATGTGCTTGATTTACAATAGTAAATACAACGGCAAACTATTGATTTTCAAAAGAGAACAGAGGAATTTCAACAGAAAAAAGAGGCATCTATAAAAGAACTGACCACGTTAATTGAGAAAATAAACTCACAGGGAAAGTTGCCGTCACAAACGGAACCTAACCCAAGACAAAACTCAAATGAAGTGACGTTACGAAGTGGAAAAGAACTGGAATAGAATCTTGGTAGGAATCTTAATTAAGATTCTGCCCAGAAAAAGTAGGAGAACGGTGAACAGATCTGAAAGAAACCTCCATTGCCTACAATTCAACCTTCGTTTCCAGGACAGTTGAACCAACATTCGAAAGGTAAAGAGAAAAAAGAGATCCTCGAAACATTTAGAAACGTCGAGATCAACATACCGTTGTTGGATTCCATCAAACAAATTCCGCGATATGCCAAATTTCTTAAGGAGCTTTGCACCAACAAGCGAAAATTAATTGGAAATGAAAGAGTAAGTGTTGGTGAAACTGTATCTGTGGTGTTGCACCGGAGGACGCCGGTAAAATGTAAAGACAGAGGCTTGTTCGCAATACCATGCAAAATAGGCCACTTAGGAATTAAAAAAGCTATGTGTGATTTAAGGGCCTCCATAAATGTAATGCCTTTTTCCATTTATGAATCACTTAACGTGGGTTTTTTGATAAAAATAGGTATTATCATTCAATTAGCAGACAGATCTATTGTGCATCCCGAAGGAGTCCTTGAAGACGTATTAGTGAAAGTCAACAGACTTATCTTTCTTGCACACTTTTATGTGGTGAAAATGGAAGAGGATAATGCTTCTGAGTCTTTGGACATCTTGTTGGGGCCTCCTTTCCTTAGTACCGCAAGTACTAAGATTGACGTGTGTAGTGGAACCCTCACGATGGAGTTTGACGGGGAGATCGTGAAGTTTAATGTTTACGACACTATTAGTCACCCGAGTGAAATCTTGAACGTAAACTGTGTCGACATAATTGACTCATTAGTAGAAGAAACTTTTGAGTCACCTTATGAAGATAAACTTGAAACATTGTTTGATGATAATTTCGATTCAGAATCTGTTAATGAATTATCGGCTCCTTTGAACACTAAACTTATACCATTTGTTGTGCAGACACCAGATCTGGAATTAAAACCACTTCTCGAGCATCTCAAGTGCGCATTTTTGGAGAATGATGAAACCATTGCTGACTTAAAAGGGATTAACCCCTTAACATGCGCACATAAGATTTTCTTAGAGGAAAATACGAAACCAAAGCAAGAGGTGCAAAGATGATTGAACCCAAATATATTGGATGTGGTAAAAAAGGAGAATTTCCAAGCCAATACAATTGGAGAAATTCAACTGGAACAGCCCCAATACTAGTTAGGTCGTAAAGTTAATGACATTAAACAAGCGTTTGTTGGGAGGCAACCCAATTTTATTTTTATTTTTATTTTGTTATATATTTTACTTTTTTTATTTTATTTTATTGCATGTTAATAAATTTTATCTCTCTTCCTATATCCAGGAGAATCGAGGAAACGGAAAATTAAAATTTGAAATGGGTAGCAAAAACAATAACGAAAACGACATGGGGAGTGTTCTAAACCCTTTCTTTTTCATCATATTTGTTAATATTATTTTTTCACATTGAGGGCAATGTGATTTAAGTAGGGGGAGACATTCCTCATTATTTCTACTGTTTTATTTATTGTTTCTTCTATTGTGTTACTATTGCTGCTGCCTTGTGCTTGTTTTTGCCCACATTTATTTTTTTTAGTATATCCTGCCCCTTCTTGTAACACCCTGTACCCGAGTCCAAGGCTAAGACCGGATACGAGACGTTACCATGCTTGAACTTTCTTAAACTTGTACTTATGGGCTATAAAATTTTGCTCTGAATTAAAAAATTCTCTTTCTTAGCCGACTCATACATTTCATGGGCCTACGAGGCCTCAGACTTACGTCCCGAAACTTTCGGAACTCATCTGGAAACTTTCTCTCGAAACAGGGGTCACACGCCCATGTGACTTGGAACACGCCCGTGTACCCCTAAGACATGCCCGTGTCTTCCACCCGTGGTCGACACTGACTAATCACACACGGCCTTGACACGCCCGTGGACTTAGGCCGTGTGCTATACCTGATATATGACTTACTTACGGCACAGGGCACGCCCGTGTTCTAACCGTGTGTCATGCACGGCCTAAACAAACAGCCGTGGGATTAGCCCGCGGTCTATCCTGACTTAAAACACTAAGGTGCAGGAGATACATGGCCTAGACACACGCCCGTGTGTCTATCCGTGTGGGCACTTAGAGGCTATCTACCAAGCCTTTTTCTACTATCATTTGCATACATTCACATACTAATTCAATAAAATCTCAAATCATCAATTAAAACACATGAATTAACACATTTGATTCATAAAAAAAATAAAGTTTTCCTCCCATACACTAGGGAGAATTATTCCCACAACATTTACAAACAACTTAAGCCATCATCTATGGCTATACACAACCAAATTATAAATTCTCTTAGGCCAACACAACCTGGCTACATCAATTAGAACTTAGTCAACTTTAAAAGAATCCCTATACATGCCATGACTCGAAAGAACTTGAAACACCAAACCAGGAGTCTACTCGATAGTGTGAAAACATCTCCGGCGGCCTCCAACCCGAGCTAGTTAAAATAACCTATAAGAGATGGGAAAAGGAAAGGAGTAAGCAATAATGCTTAGTAAGTTCATCTGCATAAACTGACAAATACCGACATTCATTGGATACACATAACCACAAGGTATTATACTGAGTTTTTCTCATTTACTCATGGTAATTTAACAACTCTTGAAGCTTACTCATTCTATCTCTTACCACATACATACCATGCCACTAGCCAATTGCTCGTGTTAAATAATAGCACACATTCCTGCACTGATTGTCATGTAATCACATAAAACAACACACCAAGCATTTTCAATAAGCTACTCATACTACTAATCTCTCGGTGGTTTTACACTTAGCCCACCATTGAATCTCTAATAGGGTGGTATCGCACACAGCCCACCAATCATTTATACTTATGGTGATTTCGCACTTAGCACACCAATCGTTTATACTTACGGTGGTTTCGCACTTAGCCCACCAATCATTTATAAGCGATGGTATCGCACACAGCCCATCGATTACTAATTAATCAGGTGGTAACGCACATAGCCCATCGATATTAATATAATTGATGGTATCGCACCCAGCCCATCACTACCATCAATAAGGTGATATCGCACATAGCTCATCGTTATTTTACATTCATGGATAGTAATCCACAAGTATATCTCTATTTCAAATGTTCATCCGAGAACATCTTCACATACTTCTATTCTTACTTAACTTTCTACGATACTCGTTCGCATTCACACAGTGCATCAATAAATCTATCTCATGCAACTAAGGTGCATTAATAACACATATCCCACTGGGGGTTCATCATATATTAAATTCATCTCAATTCAGTTCTAACACTTACTTGTGCTTCTCGTGGTACAACCACATACATTCAACATATCCGTTGAATTATTTAAATTGTTAAATAGGTCTCTTGAGTATCATACACATAGTTCTCATTGACATCATACCCCAATAGGGTCTTACATACATTAACATGTCGATGCCATGTCTCAGACGGGGTCTTATACGAATTCTTATACCGAGGCCATATTCCAATATGGTCTTACATGAGACCTTAACTATCATCATATTATACTACATGCATTTCCCATTATTCTTAAATTCAATTCTCTTGGCATCTCATCAAAAGATATTTCATACTTTCATAAAGTAAATATACACTCCATACAACATTGGAATATTAAATTAACTCATACGTAATTGCAACGTTTGCACATGAACTTACCTCGATGTTGAAAGGGCCGATAGGGACTTTTTGCCCACATTTCTCTTTTCATCCGTTCTAGGTCCAAAACTCATTTTCTTTGATCTAGAACAATGAAATTTACTGATTTAATCACTTATAAATCATAATACACCATAATCTACACTTTAGGCAAAAATGACTATTTTGCCCCTACACTTTGGCAAAATTACGATTTTGCCCCTAGGCTCGTAAATAAATTTTCATCACATTTTCTTGTTAAACAAGCCTAGCTGAACATTTAATCCTCTTATAACTATCCACAATTCCAACTATTTCATGCCTTAATGAGCAAATTACAACTTTTGCATTTTAGTCCCAATTAGGTGTTTTCATGACAACACCTTTCACAAAAGTTGTTTCTCATCATCCTATCATTCATTTTCTTCCATAAAAACTCATCAAACAACATAAACTCTATCATGGTAAGTCCCTAGACTTTCAACCATATTGCAAACTAGTCCTCTCAATAGCTAGCTTAAGCTTTGAGGACTCCAAATATACAAAAATCATCAAAAATAAACACCAAATTGACTTACTTGAATGGAGTAAAGCTTGCTGAAATTTTAAGCTTTCAAACCCTCCCATGGCTGATATTTTCGGTTGAGAAGAAAGATAAATAAAAAGATGATAACTTTTGCTTATATCATCTTATTTTATTTATTTTTCCAACTAATATCACCAACTTTCAATCATAATAAATGCTCTTGTCCCCTTTGCATATTATGGCCGGCCAACACACTTAAACAAGGCCAACTTGCACATTTGGTACCCCCAATTTATAATCTATAGGTATTTGGCACTTCTAGCAATTAAAATAGAACTTTCGCACTTTATGCGATTTAGTCCTTTTTTACAATTTAGCTAGAAATCGCTAGAATTAAGGCACCATAATTTTCATGCATCCTTAGAAACATGTTATAACATATAACATAACATGAAAATAATTTTCTCTAACCTCGAATTAGTGATTCTGAGATCACTATTCTGACTAGCCCCTAAATCGGGCTGTTACAATTCTCCCCTCCTTAGGAATTTTCGTCCCCGAAAATTTTATCAGGAGGAGTTGCTATCAACATTCTTAAAACGTTTCCATCTACTCTTCAAAATCACGAATCCACTTATCCTCAAGTTTCTCTTGCCAACAACTCTTAAGCGGTGATACATAAGGTCAAAACGTAACTTGAGACTTAAGTTATTCTTTCTCTGGGTATATACTATATTCAGTAATCCACCAATTTGGAACTCTGTACATGTCCAAATGATCGTTCGGATCTTTACTGGTTGATTCACTACAATTCGAATGACATCCCCCTCTTTGGGAATCTTGTCAAACTAAATTTGAAATCTATAAGGTTTTATCCCACTTTCTCATTAAAGCATTCACCGACTGTAATGGTTTTGACTTGTACGCTTTGAAAACTCAGCTTTTAGTGGTTAACTACTTCTGACCATAACTCCATCATATCGTGAAATGTACTCTACTGTCAAAACATTTATCCACATGACTGCACTTCCTTATTCTTGCTTTATTAGATATGCTGCTACTAAATCTCATACCGAAACTCTGTATAAGTTCTGGATTCATCATCATTCCAATTCTATTTCGAGAAATCATCAACAACGGAAAACTTATACAACCTGTATTTACCATTTCAAGTAAACTCATTCGGAGCTTATTTAAAATACCATTTACTATATCTCTTCTGAACCCTTTTTGTTCTGAAAAGAAAACTCGCTCTAGTCATTAACCTTGCTGAAACTAAAATGTTACCAACTAGGGTCAACCGAGTAACTAACTCGCATTGCTTAACATGGATCTTTTCATAACATCTAACTCATTACACAGACACAAAGGTGGTTGCCTCTGGATCACCAATCTGGTAACTCTTTTTCTCGATTCAGACTGAACTCAGTACTAGAACTTTCAATTAATAGTTCATTCTATAGCTTTCAACTCAACCATCGTGGTTTAAACGTTTCAACTAGCATATCTCTGTAATATGCTCCCTACTCACATACACACAGAATTTTATTCTCCTTATTGCTTTATGTGTAAATATACACAAAACTTGAATCATAATTCAAGCACACTCTCATCTGAGTTTCTCTTTCTATGCTAATATAAAACCTTTACCATAATTACAACTCACGATAGCAGGGACATCTTGATCGAATTCATTAACTCTATTCGGCTTGCCCGAAAATCCATCACACCATGTGAAACTCATGATTTCACTCCTTATACTAGAATCATTTCCAACTTCTCCCTCAAAGCACCCGAATAGGGTTACGAGGAGATAAAGGAATGTCGATTTCAAATAACTAAATCGACAACCGTTTTATCTGATTTTTACTATCTGCCAACATTTTCACACAGTCACAGTTTATGAAAAGAACAACCACATCAGCCCTGAAAGGCAACAGATATTTGTACATAATACTAAAGGGGAAATCCATCCATGGCATCAACTAACCATGCACAAACTACAGGCTTCGAGCCAACTTACTCATACTTTCCATTTATTTAGCACATATCGTGCCACACATCGTACTAGTTTCTTCGTGATTCATTCACGAATATCTGCATTCACTCCTTCACATGACTTTAGTACTAATCTCATTTATACTTCTAGACTCATCTATTTGTCCCATTGATCACTAGGGATAATCAAAGACGCAAATTCATCGTCATTCATGTAGGCACGAAACCAATGCCACACCCCCGGGGTGGTCTTATATGGAGTCACCTCTAAATGCCAATGCCATATCCCGGATAAGGTCTTATATGGACTTCCACATCAAGTATCGATGCCATATTCTGAATATGGTCTTACACGATTCTCATTTTCATTACCGATGCCATATTCTGGATATGGTCTTATACGGAATCATAACTTGGTGCCGAGGCCATGGCTCGAACATGATCTTATACGGGACCTTATCTATTTCATATCTCAATGATAGCCTTTTCATTATAGTCCCCCAGGACTTCAACCTCATGTTCAACAATGATTACTCTATCTAGTAGAGTATCATGTATCAATGTGATACAAAGCATTCTCAAAATGCTAACATAAATACTGCATTAATCACATATAAACTTACTCAATTTGACTCTCATAACATCTCATCATAATTCAACAGTGGTAAGGAGGGTGAGGTCACAGAGCCCCTTAACTTGACTCTCGTGACTACATACATATGATTTAATATTCATCATCAATGAAATATCATCATAGTCACACAACTCGCTCCAAGTGAGTTTTCACATTTATCATGCTACAATTGTTTCTATCACTCATACTTTCGAATAGTGACTTCACTTATTCAAGTTCCACATTACTATCTACTTGAGTATTCAACATTTAACTTTACTTTCTCTTACCGTCACTTATCAATTAAAGAATGTCTTACGGGTTTGAGTACGTCGTTTACCTGATTGCCATAGTCTAACTATGGTCTTACTCGTATTACAACATCATAGCCCAACTATTTCTTTACATGTCATCACGATGCCATAGCCTCGCTATGGTCTTACACGAAATCTCATATCAATACCAATGCCATATCCCTGATATGGTCTTACATGGAACTCATGTTTCAGACATGCCATGCCATATCCCGGATATGGTCTTATACGGGATTATACTTAGATGTCGATGCCATGTCCCGGACATGGTCTTATACTAGATCTTTCTTTGGTGCCGAAGCCATGTCCCAGACATGGTCTTACACGGAATCACTATCCGATGCCGACGCCATATCCCAGATATGGTCTTACACGGATCACGTGATCGTCACCAATGCCATGTCCCGCACATGGTCTTATATGGGATCACATGTACCGCCATGGTCCTACCATGGTCTTATTCACCATTTTATCATTGAACAACCGTACTCATCTCCCCGCATTCTACTTAGTCAAACTTCTCGCTTTTAACTCCCACACTATAATATGTGTGACTTCATAACAGGTCTCAAATAAAACATTATACATCCTCTACTTTAACAAATACACGTGAGACTTAATCATGTGGACATTTTTATTATAAACAATGGAATCACCAATCTCAAATGCTTACTTACTTCATCGATTCTTTCACACATCATGGAACTTACTAGTCTCATGCTTATAAGATAAAAAAGATAACTGTAACATTTGATCACATAGATAAGTATAATTTGCTACTGTAAGCATAATCTCAACATCATCCTTCATAACATGAATAACACTTCTTAGTCAGCTTTATCTAGCATGACGTGATATCAACTTTACTAAATTAACTTCTTGTTATCTCATTTAAGCTTTACTCGTTTGCCCGATGATTTACTAAGAATGACTGAGGATACTGAATCTCATCTCACATTTAACTCAATGCCAAAGCCATATCCCAGATATGGTCTTACATGGGATCTCTCAACTTGGTATCGATGCCATGTCTTGACATGGACTTACTCGACGTCTTCCTTGGGTGTTCCCTTGGGAACTTACCATTGCCATGTCTTGACATGGTCTTATTTGGTATCTTTACTCATGGACTGGTCAATGCCGAGCCTTGGCTTGGACTTACATGGGAACTCTATCTCATGATAGCTTTTCAATGCCAAGACTTGTCTTGGACTTACATGACATCTTTGCTTGGAGACTCGCCAATGACATGCCTTGGCTTGGGCTTATATGGGTCTTCATCTCATAGTAACTCTTCAATGCCAAGACTTGTCTTGGTCTTACATGATAACTTTCTTAATTTCCGATGCCATGCCTCGGCTTGGTCTTATACGGACTTTCTTATCTCATGTGGTAGATTGAGTACCCTAAGTAATTCATCTTCAATCGGGACTTTCATATACTTAATCTCATTGATTTCTTTGTTAAACAAGGCCTTAAGCATTTCCATGGTAAAAATGTACATTATACTAAGCAATTCAATGATAGTAATCATAAAGCTTAGAAATCATACAAACTTACTGAAATTAGCTCGGTTGGGAATCATCACTGTCTTAACAAAACAATTTCGTTAGAGCCGGGAGACATCACACTATCACAGTCCACATATGGCATATATAGCTAGACTCTTACTCTCGCTAGGTTAGTCCTAGAACCGACTAAACCATAGCTCTGATACCACTATGTACCCGAGTCCGAGGCTAAGACCAAATACGAGACATTACTATGCTTGAACTTTCTTAAACTTGTACTTATGGGCTATAAAATTTCATTCTGAATTAAAAACTTCTCTTTCTTAGCCGACTCATACATTTCATGGGTCTACGAGGCCTCAGACTTACGTCCCGAAACTTTCGGAACTCATCTGGAAACTTTCTCTCGAAACAGGGGTCACACGCCCATATGACTTGGAACACGCCCGTGTACCCCTAAGACATGCCCGTGTCTTCCACCCGTGGTCGACACTGACTAATCACACACGGCCTTGACACGCCCGTGGACTTAGGCCGTGTGCTATACCTTGATATACTAACTTACTTACACGGCCTGGGGCACACGCCCGTGTTCTAACCGTGTGTCATGCACGGCCTAAACAAATGGCCGTGGGATTAGCCCGCGGTCTATCCTGACTTAAAACACTAAGGTGCAGGAGACACATAGCCTAGACACACGCCCGTGTGTCTATCCGTGTGGGCACTTAGAGGCTATCTACCAAGCCTTTTTCTACTCTCATTTGCATACATTCACATACTAATTCAATAAAATCTCAAATCATCAATTAAAACACATGAATTAACACATTTGATTCATAAAAAAAAAGTTTTCCTCCCATACACTAGGAGAATTATTCCCACAACATTTACAAACAACTTAAGCCATCATCTATGGCTATACACAACCAAATTATAAATTCTCTTAGGCCAACACAACTCAAGCTACATCAATTAGAACTTAGTCAACTTTAAAAGAATCCCTATACATGCCATGACTCGAAAGAACTTGAAACACCAAACCGTGAGTCTACTCGATAGTGTGAAAACATCTCCGTGACCTCCAACCCGAGCTAGTTAAAATAACCTATAAGAGATGGGAAAAGGAAAGGAGTAAGCAATAATGCTTAGTAAGTTCATCTGCATAAACTGACAAATACCGACATTCATTGGATACACATAACCACAAGGTATTATACTCGAGTTTTTCTCATTAACTCATGGTAATTTAACCACTCTTGAAGCTTACTCATTCTATCTCTTACCACATACATACCACGCCACTAGCCAATTGCTCATGTTAAATAGCACACATTCCTCCTTCGATTGTCATGTAATCACATAAAACAACACACCAAGCATTTTCAATAAGCTACTCATACTACTAATCTCTCGGTGGTTTTGCACTTAGCCCACCCTTGAATCTCTAATAGGGTGGTATCACACACAGCCCACCAATCATTTATACTTATGGTGATTTCGCACTTAGCACACCAATCGTTTATACTTACGGTGGGTTTCGCACTTAGCCCACCAATCATTTATAAGCGATGGTATCGCACACACCCCATCGACACTAATTAATCGGTGGTAACGCATATAGCCCACCGATATTAATATAATTGATGGTATCGCACTCCAACCCATCACTACCATCAATAAGGTGATATCGCATATAGCTCACCGTTATTTTACATTCATGGATAGTAATCCACAAGTATATCTCTATTTCAAATGTTCATCCGAGAACATCCTCACATACTTCTATTCTTACTTAACTTTCTACGATACTCGTCGCATTCACACAAAGGCATCAATAAATCTATCTCATGCAACTAAGGTGCATTAATAACACATATCCCACTAGGGGTTCATCATATATTGAATTCATCTCAATTCAGTTCTAACACTTACTTGTGCTTCTCGTGGTACAACCACATACATTCAACATATCCGTTGAATCATTCAAATTGTTAAATAACTCTCTTGAGTCTCATACACATAGTTCTCATTGACATCATACCCTAATAGGGTCTTACATACATTAACATGTCGATGCCATGTCTCAGACGGGGTCTTATATGAATTCTTATACTGAGGCCATATTCCAATATAGTCTTACATGAGACCTTAACTATCATCATATTATACTACATGCATTTCCCATTATTCTTAAATTCAATTCTCTTGACATCTCATCAAAAGATATTTCATACATTCATAAAGTAAATATACACTCCATAAAACATTGGAATATTAAATTAACTCATATGTAATTGCAACGTTTGCACATGAACTTACCTCGATGTCGAAAGGGCTGATAGGGACTTTTTGCCCACATTTCTCTTTTCATCCGTTCTAGGTCCGAAACTCATTTTCTTTGATCTAGAACAATGAAATTTACTGATTTAATCACTTATAAATCATAATACACCATAATCTACACTTTAGGCAAAAATGACTATTTTGCCCTACACATTTTAGCAAAATTACGATTTTGCCCCTAGGCTCGTAAATAAATTTTCATCACATTTTATTGTTAAACAAGCCTAGCTGAACATTTAATCCTCTTACAACTATCCACAATTCCAACTATTTCATGCCTTAATGAACAAATTACAACTTTTGCATTTTAGTCCCAATTTGGTGTTTTCATGACAACACCTTTCACAAAAGTTGTTTCTCATCATCCTATCATTCATTTTCTTCCATAAAAACTCATCAAAGAACATAAAATCTATCATGGTAAGTCCCTAGACTTTCAACCATATTGCAAACTAGTCCTCTCAATAGCTAGCTTAAGCTTTGAGGACTCCAGATATACAAAAATCATCAAAAATAAACACCAAATTGACTTACTTGAATGGAGTAAAGCTTGCTGAAATTTTAAGCTTTCAAACCCCTCCCATTGCTGATATTTTCGGTTGGAGAAGAAAGATAAATAAAAAGATGATAACTTTTGCTTATATCATCTTATTTTATTTATTTTTCCAACTAATATCACCAACTTTCAATCATAATAAATGCTCTTGTCCCCTTTGCATATTATGGCCGGAAAACACACTTAAACAAGGCCAAATTTCACATTTGGTACCCCCAATTTATAATCTATAGGTATTTGGCACTTCTAGCAATTAAAATAGAACTTTTGCACTTTATGCGATTTAGTCCTTTTTTACAATTTAGCTAGAAATCGCTAGAATTAAGGCACCAAAATTTTCATGCATCCTTAGAAACATGTTATAACTTATAACATAACATGAAAATAAGTTTCTCTAACCTCGAATTAGTGATTCCGAGATCACTGTTCCGACTAGCCCCTAAATCGGGCTATTACACTTCTCATGCCCAAGATTTTGACTAAGAATTACCCATTGTTTGACCTGCGAGCATGATTCTTGTCTACTGAGTTAGTTATGATTTTACTATATTGATTTCATCTCCACTGTTTTATTTCTATTAGGCTAAAATAATTATGATTAATGAAGTTAATCCTATCTTGTTTATAGTAAAATTGATTAAGTCTAAATGCAAAGAGGACACTTAATACAAATGTATGCTAAATTTATTTTCATGACTGATAGGTAATTGCCAAAACTTATTTTTGAGACTTTATTGTTTTTCCTAGTCCTCCAAAATTAAAGTTCTGTTTCATTAAAGAATAAAATAAAATAAAATCTGATGATTCCGCGGTTATGAGCACAGCTTAAAACGTGACTGACTGAGTAACCGGGGTAGGGTGCTTGGGTTGTCATCCTACTTTACGTAAAAAGGTTGTGTGGTGTTACGTAAACTCCGCTAGCCAGAATTTAAAAAAAAAATTAAGAGTGTGTTGGGCTAAGTAACCGGGGTGGGGTGCTTGGGTTGTCATCCCACTTTGCGTCAAAAAGGCCAAAACATTCTTAATAAAAAAAATAATAAAATAGGAGCATGTTGGGCTGAGTAACTGGGGTGGGGTACTTGGGTTGTCATCCCTCTTCGCGTCAAAAGGGCCAAGACATTCTTAAGAAAAAAAATACTAAGAAAAAAAAAAGAATTTCATTTGGGGACTGAGGGTGGACCAAATAGGGTTTCTTGGTAAGTTTAGTAAATTACCTAGTTTCCATGAAATAATCCAAGTCGATTTAGTTTTTGTGTTTTTAAGTTGGAGTACTTTTAGGTTTTACTTAAAGCAAGCTAAAGGTTCTCTTTATTTTCATATGCATTATGCCTAATTTTTATGAAACTTTGGAGTGATACTTCTTTCATAGTAAAATCTAAATTCTTTCATAGTAAAATATGAATTACATAGGGGAATAGGAACCATATTTGAGGGCAAGCATGAGCTAAATAGGGGGAATATGATAATACTCTAAAATGACATACTTTTATGTGTTAATTATATATATATTGAGTATGATCCTACTAATTTGGGCTGTTTATGGTTTTTTTTATCTTGTAGGGACTAAATTGACGGTAAAAGGAAATTTGGGAGCAAAAAGCGTGAATTTAAAGACAAAATGGGTCAGCATGCGAAATAGGGAAGAATTGGTGCTGAAAATACAAAGTGTGAAAGACTTGGGGCAAAAATTCAAAGAAGAGATTTATGAACATAAGACTTTATTTAAATTTGAATTTTAGTTTTAGGATTATTGTTAGGATTATTATGATATTGTTTAGATTTAATTTCAAATTATATCTTTATTATATTCTAGAGTTTAAATAGGAATAAACTAGGTTTTTTATGTACTATAAATAGGGGATGGAGTGACATGAATATTCACTCATCACTTTTGTAAAAAACTCCTTCCCCTAAGGCTCTAGCCTTTTTGTTTCTTTTCCTTTCCAATAAAATTTCATTCCATTACACTTGTGTTTTTTTCCCCAAAAGCATGAGTAACTAAACTCATCTAGCCAAAGGTTATCAAGGCTCCTCCAAAAGAGTTCATAAGACTTAGAACCCGCACTTAACCCTTCTCAACGAGTATTCATCATTTCTCTGCATTACGGGATTAATTCTTTTGCCATTGAGAAATGATGATCTAGTGTAAGACAGTACCACAAAAGTGACGGCTGGCTAGAGCCAGGTTCCTCTAAATTGTAAGGCTAAAACCTAAGTGGAGCTGGTGGTCGTAGGCATCTTCCACTATAACTGGCTTATTCGGTCATGAGAAGGATCACCTAAAAGCCTATGATTGAATCCAAGGAGGATCGAGATAATCGGAGGCTAGAATCCCTCAAACCGAAAACCCCTTCCCTCAACTCTGTTTCTTTTTACAATTGCAATTTCAACTTGTCCATATTTTTAATTCTGTTTTTTTTAATTTTTTTCCCAGGTCAGACGTTTTTCTTGGGCACGACTGTGCCCAGGATTTCGAGGAACAAGAAGTTGTAGCAATCCAGTCCCTGAGGATTTGACTCTACTTCCCTTATAATATTCTTTTCGTTATTTCTTAGGGATAGGTTATTTTTTGTCCTTTCAATGACACACCATTCATCCATAAAATTAAATTGCCAATTCAAGATTCAAACTCCCATCATCATCTCCACAAGGAGACTTAACTAGAAAATCATTTATAAATTTTCCCTTTTTGCCATCAACTACATTTTCATGATCATAATACATCAATATAGTATAACATACATTCAATTTGACAATAATAAATAAATTAAAAGCTATATTAATTTCAAATAAGAGTTTTAATAGGCTTTCCATATATTTTATCACTCAAAAGTATTCAAAAGAGTTGGAAAAGCTTAAATCCACCTTAATCAATTAGCTTTTCCTTTCTTTTGTTAGCATTTCGCTTTGCTTTTTCAATTTCTTTCATAAACAATAAATATTCATTAACACATAATCAATAAATGGCCATTAATATGGCTCAACAACTTAATACCTTAAAAATAAACGTGAGATTAAGTAAGTATGAGATGAAAATTACAAAACCCAAATATTGTTTACCTTCCTTCCTCCTAATACACTTTCACTCACTAGGGTTCAACCCTTAAGTACTTGGATGATAAAGATGATGAAGAATTGAAAGAGAAACAAGTAAGGGTTAAAGAAAAATGAAAAGAAATGGAGAAGAATGAAGAAGGTTTTTCTCCCTCATGGTCGGCTGATAATGAAGATAAAGATAAGATATTTTCTCATCTTTTAACATATTTTATTATCTTAAAATATTGTTTATTTGGTCAACAAGTCAAAGGGCTATTGAGATGTGACAAAAATGCTCTTTAATCACTTAAAATGGAATTTAAAAGCTCCATCCTCATCTCATCACCCAAAATTTCATAAATGCTCTAATATTTAATCTCATTTATGATCTAAATGTCTAAAATAATCCTCGTGACAAAATTTACCAATTTGCTCTTAATCTTCATATTTTTTGATTAGGCTAATAACCATCAAATTAACTAAGATTGCCTTCTAAAGGCTTCCCGATAACTTAAAATTAATTTAATCCATCTACAATTCAAATATTCTCATATTGAAATTCTACTGAATTTTCTTAGTATATCGGTATACGGTAAATTGAAAATTTTCGGGGTGTTAAAATAATATTATTTTACTTAAATAAATATTAATTAATTTTTGGTTTAAAGTAATTTAACTAAGTTGATCAAATAATAAACAAGATAACACAAATTTAGGGATGCTGATGGTCTCATCTCATTGTTCAGTTAGGTTTACGGATACAAAAGAATATAGTTTAAGATAAGCTAAATGAGATTTAAAAGAATAAGATGTCAAAAAAATATCTTTTTTTTTATAAAAAATATTATATTTAATTTTATTATTAAATATTATAATTAATTTTAGAAAATATTTTTATTATATTTTTATAACTATTTATTAATTTTTGTAAATTATAATATCAATATTTAAGAAAAGTATTGATGGTTAAAGCATGACTTTATATATAAGAGATATTGGGTTCAAGCCTTGTTAGAAGTAAGTTTACGAATCCACAATTATAGAAATGTGGATTCAGATAATGGATATTCGAGGGGGTCTATTTGCATCCGCTCTAAATCCACAACATATAATAATTTTAACATCTGAATTTGCTGAATTCGGATAAAATATATGCAAATATTCAAATCTATAATATGAATTGCCATCCCTAGCTACAAGGGACCTAGGTCTCGAAACATACAAGTATTTTTTGTCTCTTAGTTATTTTTCATGCAATATTTGATTCTATTGATGCATGGATGTATGAAATGTCTCTATGCATGATTATAAGTTGTGATCCGGTGAATATTAATGTATGATTGATTAATTGTGTCACTTCGGTGACCAATGTGATACTTCGTATTTGAACCGAGCCTCTTGATCAAATATGGGGTATTACATTTTGTGGTATCAGATCTACATGTTTAGCCAATTTTTTTGTCTAAACTGAACTTGTATGTATAAGGTCTAAAGTACATGCCTTAATTTGTTTTAAATGTGTTTTAAATTGTGTGAAACTCTGGTGATGCATTTCCTTCTTACCTTTGACCGTAAATTGAAAAATGTCTTCTAATTCCAGATGTGCTATGTGTTGAAAAAATTTGATTTAGAAAACAATTATATTGCACAGCGAAAAATTATTATTTTTTAAAACCCAAGAGGTTGTATTATTTATAGCAATAAGCTCTACTAAATTTCTACATGTGTTTTGGAATAGGCAGTATAAGATGTTTCCTGATTTTCAACCAACATGATCTTCGCTATTCTCGAACCTCGGCTTGCTTAGCGTGTAGGCTTTAATTCACGATCTGATGAACACTATGAAAACTTTCTATTGATACACAATAGGAATATCAATAACTCTCAAAGGTTAGAAATTGAAAAAAAGCTCTCTCAAAATTAGAATTTATTTGAAAGAATAAATCTCACTGAATTTTGATAGAGTACGAACGCTTAATATGGTGTGTGTTTTGCCCATCCAATGGCCTTTATTTATAGTCAAAATCTCAAGAGATTTAGTTTAACAAGAAAAAGTTGAATAATAACATTTTAATAGAAAATATGCAGTTTTACTAGGACTAGACAAGGTGGGCAGTGCCCCCTAGTGGGGCTAGGGTTTGTCGCCCATCATGTATTAATTATGCCTCTTATGCTCATTTGTATATTGGACACAATTATATGTCTGATCTGAACCTTCAACAGACTTATATAATTTAACCAACCCAATAACCAATTTTCTATTCCCAATATTATTTATTCAATTAAAATAAATTTAATTAATTTCCTAATTAAATTATTTTTCAATCCGATTCTAATTCTGTTAAAGTAATGACGACTTTATCGTACTGGAATATATGAGTAAATAAATTTAATTACTTCATTCAACAAGACTTAGATAACTAATTAATTTAATTTCCACTTCGAACTTCAATTATTTAATTATAAAAAGTCAAATAATAATTCAAAGAAATTAATTTAACCTTTAAGTCATCTCTTGCTCATAGCAAGAAAACACATTCACTGCGGATAGTGATATATGCGATTAATTTCTCTAAATTTTTGTTTTCATTTATTCATCCCATTGATTCCAATGCAAACAATCAAGGTTATACTTAGCTAGTAGATAGACAGATTGAACATATATAATTATGACTAAAATAATTTGTAACTAAGTTCTGACTCTTCGTTTGTTAATTGCAACATTATCTAGTCATAGAATCATTTCACTAAAGTACCATGATTGCGTTCTCCCCATTATATAACATTATGAAAGCTACTTATCAATTGCTTGTCCAATAACCTTGTCATATGTATGTTACACTCATAGGATACTCTTAATTTCTTTAAGTTGAATTCGTTCACCCAATATGATCTTATTTTATCTTATGGTAACTATTACATCTTCTTTCATGAAAAAGTCAAACTACTAACACATTATAATTAAATCATTTCTCCTAGAAAAAAGAACTGTTGACACGTTACTTTTATATCTATCATGTAATACCAATGAGAGGGTATCATGTACCCTTTTATCAGGCTATGAATGCCACTATTGTAAGTGAAGCTATGTAATGCAGAAGTCGCATACCCAATATACCAGCTTTTGGATCTATTACTAATTAAACCCAGGCTGTCACAGCCCAAAAATCAGGGGTTAGTAGAATTTGGTTTGTGAACCGAGAGAGAGAGGTCACACCCTAATTTTTGAGATTATAGTGTTTTTAGGAAAAAATGAGTTACTGGTATGTTGGATAAGTGTTGCTGAAATTGTCCTTGAAACCCAAGTTCAAATTCCTTCATTTGCACCATTTTTATTATGTTGCAAATTTTGCTTCAAACCTGTAACATCTCAAATTTTTGGTTTAAAGTTGGTGAAATTATTTCAATAATAAGTAATTGGCCTAGTGGTTAGGAGGAAACAAGGAGACAATGCAATTCGCTTAGAAACCCGAGTTTGATTCCCTTCCCTTGCAAAATAGCTTAATTTTTCTATTTTTTCCCCTTCCTCCCTATTTTTGTGACGCCCATGCCTTTTAAACTAGGTATAAATATCAAAATTTCACTTATTTTTCAGCCTGAAGTCAAATTTTCTCCTCTCCTAGCCGTTCTCCTCTACTCTTTTTTTTTTCTCTTTCAAAGTTTCTTTCTTTCTCTAGGATTTCATCATAGTTGTGCCATCCCATTGTTAGAGTTTTATTTTTGTTTTTCCAACCACCCTATTGAACGTATAAACCTACTAAACCACCCTTATTTGCTTCCCTAAACTTCTCTTTTTTTTTTGCTCATAACAAGCACATTTACTGTTTATTGCCGCCACTATCCCTTGTTCGTATCGGTGCTGGTAAGTCGTTTTTTTTCTTTCTTTGTTATTGTGCTTTGTGTGCAAATTTTTTACTTCTATTTTTATAGCCAATAAATCATCACTCCAACCCCTAAAATTTTTCTTTTTGGTTTTCCAAAGATCCCTCCTTGTGCTGCCTCAAATCTGCCTTTTTTGTCGCCTCAAGTGGTGTTGCCACCCCCTTAGAACACCATCGTTTTGGGACTATTGTTTCTCTTCAGTTGTTGCCCCTACTATCGTAAGTTATTTGATTTTTTTCTTCTATTTGGATTTTATTTAGTCATTCCTAATTGATTAATTAACTAAGACGTTCATCCGACAACTCAGATATGGGTAATAGGTAGTGCAAAGTGCAAACTTGTGCGAGATCTTGCACTATTTTGCTTTGTTAATAATTTTTACGTGTGGGCCACGGGATTCATCAGTGTGGGATTCATCAGTGTTAGCCACGGGCTAGCCATACGGGTGTGTTTCTAGACTCTAGGCCGTGCGAGGGAAGTCAGTGTTCACCACGATTGGGGAGCACGGGCGTGCCATGGCCGTGGGGCATTTGGCAGATTGCTTGGGTTTTTAGGCATGGTATGGGGACATGGGCGTGTGTGCTCATGCACGGGCATGTCTAATCTTGCACGGGCGTGTGAGACCTGTATAAAAGAGAAAAACTTTTAAGGATCGTAAAAGTTCTGGATTAGTCTCGAGAGTCCTCGTGTGTATGAGTGAGGCCTCGTAAGTCAAGAATGAGGTTATAGCGAGTAATGACATTGAGCCTAAGTGACGATTAAGCGGTTTGAGTTCGGTAACGCCTCGGGCCTGGCGTAGAAGCCGGGTAAGGGGTGTTACAATATGTTGGTAAAATATGTCAGAATGGGCCTGCTGGTCTAGTGGATAAGTAGAGTGTTGGCGTGTTGGAGGTCCTGTGTTCAAGTACTGGTGTGGGCACTATATTTGCTATTATGGACGGCTAGAGTTTGTGTTTCATTAAAAGTCTGAGTAGTGGGAAGGTTGGAGAGTTTTTAGGAGAAGATTTGGGGATTTTGAAGTTATCCCATATTTGGTGGGCTGAAAATTTCGGCACTCTTCCTCTCACTCTCACAATTCTTTCGATTTTGGCAATTTTCTCTCTTTTCATCTTGTTTGCTTTTCTGCTGACTTTACCTTTTGGTTTTTTTCTTTCTTTCTCTCATCCCTCCTTGTAGCCAAAACCTGCCTATTCTCGCCGTTCTCTTTTTGTTCTTTGTCCAATCGATTTTTGGTGCGCAACGGTTGTTCTGCCGAAGTGGTTGCTTCACCAAACACCTCTCTTTTTGCTACCGATTTCACTACCTACAATCCCTATTTTTAGTTTCTTTCTTCTTATTTATTTATTTGGTGAAGTTGTCGATTACTGCTAGGGGTGCGATTGTTCTATCTTTTGTCTCTGTCGAGTCATTGTGCTTTTGGCCTTCTTTTTGGTTGTAGGCCGATAGTTTCTTTCCCCTAGGCATGGATTTGCGTTTTTGGTAAGTTGATTTTCGTTTTGTTTCAAGCTAGTCATGCGAATATTTATTAATAGGGTTCGGCTGGAATACATGTACTAACCGTGGAGCTAGTGATCACTCCTTATCAACGGTTTAAGTGTGTAAGGCCTCAATTGTTCAAACAAGGCAAGTGGCAATCGATCTTTTGGACAAGTGTTTTGAAGAGGGGTCATTTTAATCCAATTGATATATGATTAATTGTGTGTTATGGTCGAACATAGGTTTGGAGTGCTCAAGAACGGTGTGCGCATTTTTCGTAACCAGGTGTGTAAACACAACTCTGCAAACGGAAATCAGTGAAAAGCTAAAAAGTGAGACTGTCGACACCACACGGACGGCCGTGTGATCAGACACGGGCGTGTGATCGACGAGGCAGGCCATGTGCTATTCATGGGCCGGGCCGAATTGGGGTCGTGTGGGCCCTACGTGCGTGTGGGCCCCATACGAGTGAACCACACGGGCGTGTGGGATTGTTGGGCCAGGCCGTGTGATCCACACGGCTGAGGGCATTTTGGGCCTTGTGGGCCACACAGGCGTGTGGGCCCACATGGGCAAGGTACATGGGCTTGTGGGCCCATTTTCACTATTTTGACTGCTAAGGTTGCACTGGTCGCCCGAGTCGATTGTGGACCTACTGTAGGGTCGGTAAGATTACCTTGATCCCTAAATGACTGAATGACTGTTATATCCATGTACTTTATACATATATATACATGTACGAATGTATTTTGAGCATGCTGTTAAAACTGTACTGAATACACATATGATACCATGATTTCGCATGACATGATTGTATGATGCATTGCATGGGGATGGATTATATAGATCAGAGGAATTGTCTTGAAGGCTTGAGCCTAACTTCATCGGCGACTCAACCGCAAACTCTGTTTAGTGCCACATTCGGTACTTTTTAGAGTGTAGGGATGGGTGGGTTGATTATATCCCCACATGGAGTGTAGGGTTGGACGGAGATGGAGTGTAGAGGCTGGCTGGGTAGGACTTGTACACTGCATAATTTGATCTTGTCGACATTCGATATCTTTGTAATGGGCCAAGGCCCAAATGCATGACCGCCTTTGTATCGAGATGGGCTAAAGCCCAAATCGATCATCACCACGATCTCGAAAAGGGCTTAGGCCTGCATCGTGATTGCCTTACGTCCTATCTGTTTGCTTTATATGGATTACACACTGAGTTTTTGAAAGCTCACCCTTCTAATTTGACTTTACAGGTAACCCCCAGACATAGGCGGATCGGTGCGGCGGAGGACTCCGAGGTGGCCACACGACCTAAATTATTCGATTAGTACTTAATAATGATTCTTTTTTTATTTTATTTATTTTGGGGTATTTTACTGTAATAATGGTCTTTTTAGATTTTCATGGTTAATTTTGGATTTTTATTATTTTGATTTACAACTACTAGTAGTAGGGTTAATCGAGTTTTCTAAAAGAATCATCCGTTTTAACAAAATACACTCAAATACGCAAATTGATTTACAAAGCTTCCGCAATAAGTGACGTTTGGAAAATTTACAACATTTTGAAAAAGAATAATTTTGTAATAATGAACTACGTTTGAAAATTTACGATGCATCCTAGAATTAACACAAGATTTTGTATGGAGGTTAAATAGAAAAGAGGTTTTTACGACAACTTATTTATTTTGAAAAACACTACCATGTGACATCGCCAGATTCGGCCATAACGTCTAGGCCGGGTTTGGGGTGTTAGAGTTTAAGGAAACCTGGCTCTGATCCCACTAAATGTAACACCCCAAACCCGGCCTAGAAGTTATGGCTGAATCTGGCGATGTCACATGGTAGTGTTTTTCGAGAAAGTGAGTTGTCGTCAAAAACCCCTTTTCTATATAACCTCTTTACAATATCTTATGTTAATTCTAAGACGTGTCATTCATTTTCAAAACGTAATTCATTGTCACAAATTTATTCTCATTCAAAACATTATTAATTTTCAAAACGTCACTTATTGCGGAAGCTTTTTAAAACAATTGCGTATTTGAGTGAATTTTGTTAAAAAGTTTGATTCTTTTTGAAAACTCGATTATCCCCACTACTAGGAGTTATAAATCAAAATAATTAAAATCCCAAATTAAAAATATAAATCCAAAGAGGCCATGATACAGTAAAATACCCAACATAAAATCAAAATAAAAATTTAAGTACTTAAATGGAAATAAGTAGGTCGTGTGGCAACCGCTGAGTCCTCCGCCACACCGATTCGCCTATTGCGAGGGATTACTTGTACAAATAAAATAGAAGGGTGAGTTTACGAAAACTCAGTGTGTAATACCCATATAAACAAGCAGATAGAATGCAATCATAATCTGGGCCTAAGCCCATCTCGATAACGATTTGATTTCGCTTAGGGCCTTAGCCCATTTCAATACGTGGCGAAGCCATGCATTTGGGCCCTGCCCATTACATAGACGAATCGCATGATATCGGATATGCGATCACAAAATCCTACCCAGCTAGCCTTTACACTCCATCTCCGTCTAACCCTACACTCCATGTAGGGATATAATCAACTCACCCATCCCTACACTCCAAGTAGCACCGAATGCGGCACTATACAATAATATGCAACTGAGCTGCCAGTAAGTTAGTCTCGAAGCCTTTCAATACACTTCCTCCGATCAATATAAACCCATCCCTATGCTATGCATCATACAATCATGTCATGTCAAATCATGGTATCATACATGCATTCAGTACAGTTTTAATAGCATGCTCAATATACAGTCATAAATATATATATATAGTACATGGGTATATCAGTCATTTAGTCAATTAGGGGTCTAGGTAAGCTTACCAACCCTTCAGTAGGTCCACAGTCGACTCGGGCGACCCGTGCAACCTTAGCAAACAAACAGTGAAAATAGGCCCACAAGCTCGTGTTGTTTGCCCGTGTGGGCCCACACGCCCGTGTGGCTCACACAGCCCAAAATGGCCTTGGCCGTGTGGATCACACGGCCTAGCCCAATAATCTCACATGGCCGTATGGTTCTCCCTTGTGGGCCCACACGCCAGTGTAGCCCACATGGCCCAATTCGGCCCGGCCCATGCGTCACACACGGCCTGCCTCGTCGACCACACGCCTGTGTTAGGTCACATGGCCTGCCACACGGGCGGCCACACGCCCGTGTGGTGTCGGCAGTCTCACTTTTCACTTTTTTCCGATTACCAATTTCCAGCATTGTGATTACACACCTGTCACAATTTTTGTACGCAAACGCTCCTGATGTAAACAGCACTTGAGAGCGACAATCCCATGCCAAAATCAGCCACGACTTAAACTATTGCCATTAAGCCAACAACAAACGATCTCTAAATATGTTGCTTGCCCCAACCGTTCCGTAAGATGAAAACTACTATCCCGTAGGAAAACCCCGTTCGTTGCGACTTGTTGCTGCCAAAACAAAATTCGACACAACGGAGAGTTAGGAACCTCTCAAAAAAATAATAAGTGAAAACTTCTCCAAATCAAGTGAGGCATACCCCTCTTAACAAAAGACTTACCCAGCGACGCAGCCAACGTTGAAAAGACAGAAGACTGATTAAGGAAGAATCGATGGAAAAGAGAGAATGAGGGAGAGTTTTGGTAGAAACAAAGAGAAGCAATAGCCAACAGAGAAGATAAGGGATTTTTGCAGCAACACAGGGAGATTGAAGTCAAGAGAAAACAAAAAAAAGATGTGGGAAAAAAGGGACAGAATTCGGTTATGGAGGTAGAGAAAAAAAACAAAAAGGAAAGATGGTAGAGGAGGGAGAGAGTAACGTCAGAATTGTTGGAGGGATTCTGAGAAAAAAAGATGAAACCGAATTTGGGAAAAGAATTAATTAAAATCGGACATTCCCTTAATCCCACATTTTTCTCCTATAATCACTCCCTCACTCCCATAACCATCCACTAGCATCAGACTTTTACTAACACACAAGCACCTACACGGCATCAAGCAAAAATATATCCCCCCTTGCTAGCGTAGGGGCTTGAACTCTAGTCCTCCCACATGCCTACTCACGCCTTAGCCACAAGACCAGCAGGCCTATTCTGACTTACTTTACCAACATTTATTTATAAGCCTACTGATTAGAGATAGGGGTTTATTCATTTAAAAACAAAAATTTGCCCAAGCTAATGCTTGAACTTGGGACCTCTCAGACACTTCCCAGAACACTTAACCACTGAAGCAGACATACAATTGTGTCACAAACATACGAAAATAAATATATAAGAGATTTTTGGGGCGTTACAACTCTACCTCCTAAAAAAAATTTTGGCCTCGAAATTTTACCTGATCAGAACATATGAAGATACTGCTGTCGCATTGCATCCTCAGACTCCCACGTGGCCTCCTCAGAGCTATGATTACCCCAAAGAACCTTGACAAGTGGGATGGATTTTCTCCCCAGAATCTTTACGTTGCGATCCAATATCTGAACCAGTTCCTCCTCGAAATTCAGATCTGGTCTAACCTCGATCTCCTCTACTGGAACAATATGCGTTGGATCAGAGCGGTAGCGCCTCAATATTGAGACGTGGAATCATCATGAATCCGATCTAGCTCCGGAGGCAACTCCAACTGGTAGGCAACTGGTCCTAAACGCTTCAGAATACGATAAGGCCCAATGAATCTAGGGCTCAACTTGCCATTATGACCAAATCTCAGTACCTTCTTCCATGGCGAGACCTTAAGGAAAACAAAGTCTCCCACAGAATAATTAATTTCACGCCGCTTCAGGTCTGCGTAGGACTTCTGCCTATCAGCTGTCGCTTTCAGTCGGTCTCGAATCAATCTAACTTTATCCTCAGTATCAAAAACCAGTTCAGGGTCCAGAACACGCCGCTCGCCTAACTCAGTCCAACATGAAGGTGTGCGACACCTACGACCATATAATGCCTCGTACGGTGCCATCTGAATGCTAGACTAATAGCTGTTGTTATAAGCAAACTCTACTAGCGGCAAGTAATCCTCCTAACTACCTCGAAAGTCAATCACACAACTTCTCAACATGTCCTCCAGTATCTGAATCACCCTCTCAGATTGACCATCTGTTTGAGGATGGAACGCAATACAGAACTCCAGCCTTGTACCCAGAGCTTCATGTAGCTTCTTCCAGAACTGAGACGTGAAACGAGGATCCCTATCAGATATTATCGAAATCGGTACCCCATGCACTCTCACTATCTCAGACACATACAGCTTATCCAGCTTCTGCCGAGAGTAGTCAGTACGAACCAGTATGAAATGGGCGGACTTGGTCAATCGATCCACGATGACCCATACTGAATCCTTCTTAGTGGGTGTGAGGGGTAACCCACTAACGAAGTCCATAGTCACTCGCTCCCACTTCAAAAGTGAAATCTTAACTGGCTGAAGCAACCTTGAAGGTAACTGATGCTCAGCCTTAACTTGCTGACATGTCAGACATTTACCCACAAAGTCTGTAACGTCACACTTAAGACCTGGCCATCAATATAACTCGCGAAGGTCTCAGTACATCTTATTTCTGCCAGGATGCATAGCATAAGGGCTACTATGCGCCTCTCGTAGTATAGACTGCCTCAACTCGGTATCATTCGGTATACAGATTTTCCCACGAAAATAGAGTACCCCTTCGCTATTCAGTCCAAAATCCATAGTATTCCAACTCTCAATCTGTTGAAATTGAAGGCCCAAAGACTCGTACTCCATCTGTTTACCCTTAATCTGCTCTATCCACGTCGGTTTAACTTGAAGTTGGGCCAACAGACTACCATCATCAAATAAACTGAGGCGAGCAAACATTGCCCTCAGATCAGTCATAGCCCTACGGCTCAGCACGTCGGCCACCACATTAGCCTTACCAGGATGGTATTCAATCGTACAGTCGTAGTCCTTAAGAACCTCAATCCACCTACACTGCCTAAGGTTCAGCTCCTTCTGAGTGAGGAGGTACTTGAGGCTCTTGTGATCAGTGTAAATGATACACTTCTCACCATACAGGTAATGCCTCCAGATTTTCAGTGCAAATACCACCGCGGCCAATTCCAGGTCATGCGTCGGATAATTCACCTCATGAGTCTTAAGCTGACGAGATGCATACGCTACCACCTTACCTTCTTGCATCAATACACACCCCAAATCGACATGTGAAGCATCGCTATAGACAGTAAACTCTTTTCTAGACTCGATGTATCGTAACGGGGCCTCTCGTCAAGATGATCTTGAGCTTCTCAAAGCTTTCTTGCTGCGCGTCAGTCTAATTAAACGGCACACCCTTACGTAGCAGCTTAGTTAAGGGTGCGGTGATCAGTGAAAACCCCTCTACAAATCATTGATAATACCCTGCCAGTCCCAGAAAACTACGGATCTCGGATACAGTTTTAGGCTGCTTCCAACCCAAGACAGCCTCAATCTTTCGGGATCAACTCTATACCCCTCAGCAGAAACCACATATCCCAGAAACGTTACTTAACGTAACCATAACTCACATTTATTGAACTTGGCGTACATTTGTTTCTCTCGTAGAATCTGTAGAACCACTCTGAGGTGTTCATCGTGCTCATCCTCAGTTTTTGAATAGACCAATATATCATCAATAAATACCACCACGAATCAATCCAGATAGGGCTGGAACACTCGGTTCATCAGATCCATAAAAGCTGTTGGAGCATTCGTCAGTCCAAATGGCATCACTAGGAACTCGTAATGACCGTAGCGAGTCCTAAATGCCGTCTTATGTACGTCGGCTTCCTTAACTCTCAATTGGTGATACCCTAATCGGAGGTCAATTTTAGAGAACACTGAAGCACCTCAAAACTGATCAAACAGATCGTCTATCCTCAGTAAGGGGTACTTATTCTTTATGGTCAACTTGCTCAGTTGCCGGTAGTCAATACACATACGCATGGATCCATCCTTCTTTTTCACAAACAGAACCAGTGCTCCCCACGGAGACACACTAGGGCGGATGAACCCACGATCCAGTAGCTCTTGAATCTGGGCCTTAAGCTCCACAAGCTCTTTTGGTGCCATTCTATAAGGGACGATAGACACCGGAGCTGTACCAGGAAGGAGCTCAATCCCTAACTCCACTTCACGATTCAGAGGTAACCCAAGTAGTTCTTCAGGAAATACATCCGAAAAGTATTTAACCATCCTGATATCCTTAACCGAAGAATCCCCAGAATCTGAAACACTGATGTAGGCCAGATAGGCCTCACATCCCTTACGAACCAACTTCTCGGCCCTCAATGCAGAAATCACATTCGATAAGTAGTTCCGACGCTCCCCAATTATGACTACCTCGCTGTCCTCCTCAGTTCTCAGTACAACCCTTTTTGTGGCACAATCTAAGCTCACTCGGTGCTTGACTAACCAGTCCATTCCCAGTATTAGATCAAATTCTCCAAAAGGCAGTTCCATCAGATCAGCAAAAAAGATAGTTCCTTGAACCTCTAGAGGAACATCTCTAAACAGTTTGTTAACCCTCATTGACTGCCCCAACGGACTCAGTACAGTGACCTCACTCGTAGTGCTCTCAACCAGTATACCCAAGTTTTCAGATACAGTACAATCGAGCTATCGAAATGGTCGGTCAATCGAGCACTTTATCTTTGCCTCGATCTCGATCTCGAATCGAACCTCTCCTTTCTTGGTCTATACACATTCAAATTCAATCCATTCAATCACCAAATCATTCATTTTAGTCCAAACACACATATTTAAGGCATTTTACAAAATAGCCCTCACATTTTCACATTTCGACACTTTAGTCCTTAATTCATAAAATCATCAAATTCACATAATTTCTCCTTACACAAGCCTAGCCGAATTTTCCTTGTGTTCATACAAGCCCACACATTTCATTTATTTCACATTTTTGTCCTTCAATTTATCATTTTCACAATTTAGCCCTAATTAGCTAAATTCACCAAAAATCCAAGAACAAAACATGTTCATTAAACACATATCTTCCCTTTAACACTAATACTCATCACAAAGCTTACCATTTCATCCATGGCACATTTCATAAACATCATAAATTCACAAAACTTAAGCATGGGTTTTGTAGAGCACAAAGCAACGATTACAAAAACATAAAAATTATCAAAAATCGATCAAAGAACATACCTCAATCAAGAAATAGAATGGCCGAATATCACAAAGTTTTTCCTTTCTTTCTTTTTGTGTTTTCGATGGACAAAGATGAACATATTCATCTTATTTTAGTCTTTTATTAGATTAATAAACATATTATTAATATATTTACTATATTATCGTTTTACCAAACATATATGTACATATATATACAATAAGGGCATGCTTGTCCTTTGCCACCCAATAACCATATAAATGAGTTAATAACAACATAAGGCTTCCACCTTAAACAGCCAACAACACTTAGGTACTTATAAATCAGCACTTAGCTTTTACACTTTATGCGATTAAGTCCTTTCTCACAATTTGACACACAGTCGATAAAATTATCACACAAAATTTTCACACAGGTTATAACACATATAATCAACACCAAAAATAATATTAAAATATTTTTACGACCTCAAATTTGTGGTCTCAAAACCACTGTTCCGACTAGGGTCTAATTCGGGCTGTTACAACTCTCCCCCTTTAGGGATTTTCGTCCCCGAAAATCTTACCGGTAAATAGCTGTGGATATTACTCTCTCATAACATTCTCAGGCTCCCACGTAGCCTCTTCAATTCCGTGCTTGTGCCACAATACTTTCACTAAAGAGATTTTCTTATTTCTCAATTCTTTGGTCTCTCGTGCCAAAATTCGGATCGGTTCTTCACTATACGACAAGTCTGACTGGATCTCAACCTCAGTAGGAGCAATCATATGAGACGGGTCTGATCTGTACCGTCGAAGCATTGACACATGAAACACGTTATGAATTTTTTCTAACTCAAAGCGACAACATCAATCAGTAAGCAACCGCCAACTCGCTCAATAATCTCATATGGTCCAATGAACCTCGGACTCGACTTTGCCCTTCCGCCAAATCGTCGAGTATCTTCTTCCACGGAGATACTTTCAAAAACACTTTATCACCCACCCCAAATTCAATATCTTTTCATTTCAAATCTGCATAAGACTTTTGGCGATCTGAAGCCGCTTTCAAACTGTCACGTATCACTTTCACTTTTTGCTCAGTCTCTTTTATAAGATCAACCCCGTGAATTTTATTCTCACTTAGCTCAGTCCAATATAATGGAGTTTGACATTTTCGACCGTAAAGAGCCTCATACGGTGCCATTTTAATGCTAGATTGAAAACTATTGTTGTACGCGAATTCAATCAACGGTAAATGTTTTTCCCACGTAGTCTCAAACTCAAGTATACAACATATCAACATATCTTCAAGAATCTGAATGATTCGCTCGGACTGACCATCCGTTTGTAGATGAAACGCAGTACTGAAATGTAATTTTGTGCCTAAAGCCTCTTGCAATTTCTTCCAAAATCGTGAGGTAAATATCGGATCTCTGTCCGACACAATAGATAGTGGCACCCCGTGCAATCTCACAATCTCAGCAATATACAATTCAACCAATTTATCAAGTGAATAACTGCTTCACCAAAACAAAATGAGTTGATTCCACAATCATCAACTATCACCCAGATTGCATCTTTCTTTCCCGAGATAAAGGCAATCCCGACACAAAGTCCATCGTGATCCTTTCCCATTTCCACTCAAGAATCATAATCGGTTGCAACAATCCGCATTTTACTGATGTTCGGCTTTAACTTGGCGACAAATTAAACATTTCGACACAAAGTCGAGATGTCTCGCTTTCATACCATGCCACCAATAAAATCGCTTGAGATCATTATACATTTTCGCACTCCCGTGATGTACAGCTTAATCGACTATTATGAGCCTCTTTTAAAATCGCTTGAATCAACTCTGAATTTCTCGGAATACAAATCTGATCTCTAAATCTCAAACAATCATCACTATCAACTTAAAATTCTGATTTAGCATTCGATTCACATTGAGTTCGTTTAGCCATCATTTCAACACCACTTTTCTGAGCATCACAAATCTGATATACAAACATCGGCTTTATTTTCAACTCGGCCATAACCGCACTATCATCACACAGATCTTTCTGAGCATTCATTGCTTGCAAAGCACATATGGACTTTCGGCTCAAAGCATCAGCTACAACATTAGCTTTACCCGGGTGGTAATCTATCACAAGTTCGTAATCTTTCAACAACTCTAACCATCTTCTCTGTCGCAAATTCAATTCTTTCTGAGTCATCAAGTACTTCAAACTCTTGTGATCTGTAAAGATATGACACTTTTCACCAAATAAATAATGGTGCCATATTTTCAATGCAAACACAATCGCGTCCAATTCAAGGTCGTGCGTTGGGTAGTTCTTTTCATGCGGCTTTAGTTGCCTCAAAGCATAAGCAATGACTTTACCTTCTTGCATCAAACACACAGCCCAAACCATTCAACGAGGCATCATCAGTAAACTATGAATTCTTTGCCCGATTCAGTTGAACCAACACTGTGCTTCACAACAACACTTTCAATTGTTCAAAACTCGATGGCATTTTTCCGACCACTCGAATCTAACATCTTTCTCGTAGCAAACTTCGTCAACGGAGTCGCAATCATCGAGAAGCCTTTCACAAACCGCTATAATATCCCGCTAGTCCCGTAAAACTACGGACTTGGACACATTTCTGAGGCTTCCATTCTAAAATAGCGTAGATTTTACTAGGATCAACTCGTATCCCTGGTGACACAATATGCCCCAGAAAAACCAACTTCACGCAAACCAAAATTCACATTTACTAAACTTAGCATACAACTGTTTCTCACGCAGAGTTTGTAGCATAGTTTTCAAATGCTCGGCATGCTGCGTCTCATCACACGAATAGATCAAAATATCATCAATGAACACCACTACAAAACGATCCAAATACGGTCTGAATATTCGATTCATTAGATCCATAAACACTGCAGGAGCATTTGTTAGTCTGAAAGGCATCACTAAGAATTCGTAATGTCCGTACCTCATTCTGAAAGCAGTTTTCGGCACATCGGATTCTTTAAATCTTAACTGATAGTAACCTGATCTCAAATCTATCTTTGAAAACACTGTAGCTCCTCTCAGCTGATCAAACAAATCATCAATACGAGGCAACGGATATTTGTTCTTTATCGTTACTTTGTTCAACTGTCGATAATCAATACACATTCTCATAGTTCCATCTTTCTTTTTCACAAATAACACAGGAGCTCCCCAGGGTGAGAAACTCGGTCGTGCAAATCCTCTGTTAGTCAATTCTATTGGTGCCATTCTATACGGAGCTATCAGAATGGGAGTGGTCCCCGGCACTAATTCAATACCAAATTTGACTTCCCGAATTGGAGGTAATCCCGGTAACTCTTCAGGAAACACATTTGGAAACTCACATACCACAGGCACATATTCAACTTTCTTTTTCGACACTTTTGTATCAATCACGTACGCCAAATAAGCTTCACAACCCTGTTTCACATAGTTCATAGCTTTCATCGCAGATACAACAGTTGGTAATCCTTTCATATCATTGGATTCTATTCGAACTAGCTCACCATTCGACTTTTCAACTCAATACTCTTTCTTTTACAATTCACGATGGCATTATGCGAGTAAGCCAATCCATACCTGAATTATGTCAAACTCATCGAATGGTAGTAACATCAAATTAACCGGAAAACAAACATCCCGAAACATCAATGGACAATTCTTGCACACCTTATCCACCAAAACACACTTGCCTAAGGGATTCGGTACTCTAATCACAAATTCAGTAGACTCAATAGGTAGAGTCTTACTTGATACTAGATTCACACACACATATGAATGAGTAGATCCTGGATCTATCAATGCAATGACATCGTGATCAAATAAAGTGAAAGTACCGGAGATGACGCCCGGAGATTATGCTTCCTCTCGTGCACGTATAGCATAATCTCGGCAGGTGTGTCTTCTTCGACCTCACCGTGTGTCAGAGTCCCCTTTGGCTTCCACTCACATTTCTGGTGTTTCTGGGTGGTCTACCTCTAGCCGTCACATTACTCGGTCTTTCATTCTGAACATTTTCCTCTTCGACCATCTTTGGGCAATCTCAAATAAAATGATCTCGGGATCCACATTTATAACAAACTCTATTGTTGTACTTGCCCCAGCATTCTCCCACATGTCGTCATCCATACTGTCTACACTCAGGTTTGTTGCTTTTGGCACTATCGACACTTGATTCCATTGGAGCTTGAGTTCTCAGACCAACACTTAGTCTTGCGCGATCTCTATTCGGATGCCTAAACGAAGCATTTGTTCGGTTGCTTAAATCTCTGAATCTCTTCATCTAAGGTTGAGAAAACTTACTCATCGATCTTTTTCTTTCATCACGAGCTTTAGAATCAACTTTCTTCTTTTCTTTATTGAGCTCCTCGGCTTTACAACCTCTTTCAACTAACACAATAAATTCATTTCTATCAAGTATCCCAACCAATAACTTAATATCCTCGTTCAACCCTTCTATGAAGCGTTTACACATAGTGGCTTCGGTCGAAACACATTCCCGTGCATACTGGCTCAGTCTCACAAATTCTTGCTAGTACTCAGTAACTGACAAACGACCCTGTTTCAGCTTTAAAAACTCTTTACGTTTCTAATCAATGAAGTGTTGACTGATATACTTCTTTTGGAACTCAACTTGAAAGAAGTCCCAAGTGATTCTCTCTCTCGGAACCACGGAAATCAATGTTTTCCACCAATTATAGGCTGTATCTCTCAACAATGAAACTACACACTTAATACACTCATCAGGAGTCAACGACATTTCATCGAATACTCGAATTGTATTTTCAAGCCAAAACTCGACTTGCTCGGCATCGTCATCAGCTGTGGCCCTAAACTCTTCGGCCCCATACTTCTGGATCTTATCCACAGGAGGTTTATTCAATCGAATCGGATCTATCACTTGTGGCAAAATAGGTACTTGTGGGGGTAGAGGTTGTGGAGCAGCCGGATTCGTTCGAACGAATTCTGAAAACCACTCACTCATCATATAGAAGAAGGCTTGCTTAGCCTCTCCTCCCTCACTACTTTCATTCGGCCTAGATATGGCCGACGCTGTCCCTTAAGCGGGAGCAGGCGCGTTACTCTCTACATCGTCAGCAACTGCTCGATCGGGATCCATTACTATAATAAAACACATTTTCAACTGTCAGTATTCATCACACTATCGCAATTTCATATATAGCATGTATAGCTAGACTCACACACGCTACGTTAGTCCGAGAATCGACTAAACCGTAGCTCTGATACCAATAAATTGTAACACCCCTAACCCAAAACCGTCGCCAAAATAGTGTTAAGAGGCGTTACCGATCAATCGAATCATTACACAACCATTTCACGACACTAAGTCATTCATCTATCAACTATACTCATTATCAACCATATGGTCCCTTATTGAGGTCTATAAGACCTTAAACACATGCTAGAATAGGGTCGGGACTAAACCGAACACTTATGAAAGTTTTCAAAATGTCAAATATTCACCAAGTCTGTTGAGGTCACATGCCCGTGTAACCAGGCCGTGTGCCCCACACGGTCACCAGACACCCCCATGTGTCTAAACCGTGCCAAAATAGAGCAATCATTCTGACTTCTCCATACGGCCACCAAGCACACCCGTGTGCTCAGGCCGTGTGCCCTTAAGCCACATACTGACTTATTCACATGGCGACTAGGCACGCTCGTGTGCCATGGCCGTGTACAACTAAGCTAGCTACTGACTTTACCCCACGGTCATTTGCAAGGCCAATTTGCCACCCACACAAGTGTCAAACCTACAAGCATATTTAAGCATACTTCCACACACAAATTGGCAACCAATTTTCATGTCAAGTGATCAACATATCATCTCATTTCTAAACATGTCAACTTAGGAACTAAATTACACAACTTGAACACATTCAATACCAATCATGATTCATCCCCAAATTCACTAAATCATACTAGCATCATACCATCACTAAGATTACCATTCATAAGACATTTTCTTTACCCACAAACTATACCAAAATATGCATCATATATCAAAGCCATACATGTTTAAAGCCAACACACATCTAGCCACATCACAAGGCTATTTACACATCTCGAACATGTCTTACAAAACTAGCCTATACATGCCATATTTCAACTATGTACATCTTTCCCAAAAGTACCAAAATAGATTGCCGATAGTGTGATTGAGATGCTGATGATTCCCGGATCCGAGCAAGCTTTACTGACACTGCAAAGCAGAGAAACAAATCACACAGTAAGCTTTCAAAGCTTAGTAAGTTCGTAACATAGTACATTATAATAAAACAAATCATCACATAGATTATTTCACATATACATATATATCATGCCATCCAAAACTAAAATGCTCATTTAACATTCCATAATCTCATTCATAGATTCATCAACCACATAGGTTCCGAGCGTACCTTAGCCAACACCTAGTAGTCAATTACATTTGCTACTAAATACTCACTTTTCCCTTTCGATCAACTTCCGTCTCTTCTTTGATTTAATCGCACACTAAGTGCCCCGATATTTAGCCGAAGCTTAATTATCATCGCACACATAGTGCATTTATATCAAACCGCTCTTCAATCGGTATCGCACACACAGTGCCAACCACAAAGTCGAAGCTTATATTATTTCGCACACACAGTGCTGATCATCTCGATCACATTTTTGAATACGCACACTTAGTGCCACATAACTCAAACTCAACTCTCACATAGCATCCACATTTCAATATCATTATAACATTCATTTCATAACATTTAACATAACTAAATGTTCGTATTATGTCCGAACTTACCTCAGACGTTGAACTATCGAAACGATCGGTCAATCGAGCACTTTATCTTTGCCTCGATCTCGATCCGAACCTCTCCTTTCTTGGTCTATACACATTCAAATTCAATCCATTCAATCACCAAATCATTCATTTTAGTCCAAACACACATATTTAAGGCATTTTACAAAATAGCCCTCACATTTTCACATTTCGACACTTTAGTCCTTAATTCATAAAATCATCAAATTCACATAATTTCTCCTCACGCAAGCCTAGCCAAAATTTCCTTGTGTTCATACAAGCCCACACATTTCATTTATTTCACATTTTTGTCCTTCAATTTATCATTTTCACAATTTAGCCCTAATTAGCTAAATTCACCAAAAATCCAAGAACAAAACATGTTCATTAAACACATATCTTCCCTTTAACACTAATACTCATCACAAAGCTTACCATTTCATCCATGGAACATTTCATAAACATCATCAATTTACAAAATTTAAGCATGGGTTTTGTAGAGCACAAAGCAACAATTACAAAAACATAAAAATTATCAAAAATCGATCAAAGAACATACCCCAATCAAGAAATAGAATGGTCGAATATCACAAAGTTTTTCCTTTCTTTCTTTTTGTGTTTTTGGTGGGCAAAGATGAACATATTCATCTTATTTTAGTCTTTTATTAGATTAATAAACATATTATTAATATATTTACTATATTATCCTTTTACCAAACATATATGTACATATATATACAATAAGGGCATGCTTGTCCTTTGCCACCCACTAACCATATAAACGAGTTAATAACAACATAAGGCTTCCACCTTAAAAAGCCAACAACACTTAGGTACTTATAAATCAGTACTTAGCTTTTACACTTTATACGATTAAGTCCTTTCTCACAATTTGACACACAGTCGATAAAATTATCACAAAGAATTTTCACACAGGTTATAACACATATAATCAACACCAAAAATAATATTAAAATATTTTTACGACCTCAGATTTGTGGTCCCGAAACCACTGTTCCGACTAGGGTCTAATTCGGGCTGTTACAGTGTCGTCCCCAGTCGCTCGATCATGAGACCCAGTCTCAGTCACAGGTGAAGCCGACGTCTCACTAGTTTCTAAATTAGGTATGTGGCCAGATGACGAGGACCCAACTCGAGTACCTCTATGGCCTCTACCAAGGCCTCTTGTACCTAGAGGTGATCATGGGTTGGGCTACCCGGCCCGGCCTGACGGCCCGATCCAAAAATGGGAGGGTTCGGGTAAAAATATAGGCCTGAAATATGGGTTTGGGTAAAAAAATGAGGCCCATTTAGAAAACGGGCAGGCCTCTCGCGAGAACTTTTGGCCTGCCCACTGGCAAAGTTCTGGCCTCGACTTATATATTAAATTTAAATATATATTTTTTATTTTAATTAAATATACTTTTAAGGTGGGCTTTAATCATTTCCCCCTTCGTTAAACCCATTTTATAGTTTTTTTGGGCCTTAAAATTAAATAAAAGAGATCTTCCATTTGACCACATTCAATGAGACAAAAGGGAAGAAGCCAAAGCTGTCTGAGTGTCTGACTTTAGATTTGAGTTTAGCTTAGCTCTGTTTTCTTTAAACAAAAAAAAAAAAGGGAGTTTAGATCTGCGACAGAAAGAGCATAGCAAAGAAGCTAAAGAGTGAAGCGAAGAAGACCCAAACCGGATCCCAATTAATCACCTCTTGTTCATTGTAAGAGTTTTTTGCTTTTCTCTGTTAATAATCATGTTTCTTTTTTTTTTGTTGAAAATCTGTAGTTTTTTAGCAGCTTTTGTTGAGTTAAAATCATAGGAAAGGAAACTTACTGCCTTGTTTGTTTTTCCTTTTTTGGGTGTCCCAAGTTGAGAATTAATACTAGAACAAGAGTCAGACTTGAAGTCTTAAACAAACCTTTATCTTTATCTTTTCCAGTTTGATCTTTTTACTTAACCATTTTTACCTTCAAAAAACCGAGCGAATCTGGCGGTCTTTCAAACATCCAAGATGCCACTTTTTAGCTATTTTGAATCTTGAACATCTCTTGGGGATTTGTTTGATAACACTGTTTGAGGCAATCTGTTTGGTTTCTTGTCGATAGCCATGGTTTTTTTATTTTGGGGAGAGATTTGAAAGGGAAAAATATAAAGAAAGAAAGAAAGTGAAGAGCTTTTAGAGAGTTGGTGTGTGAAAGAGTGAAGGGGGGGTTAAAAAGGGTATATATGGATGAAATTGTAAGAGAAAACATAGCCATGTGGGGGATTAAAGGACTTGACTTTGTGGGCGTGTAGTTTTTCTTTTATGGCCTAGCTTGTGAGTTCTGTACTTATCAAAGGAGAATACATCAATTTCTTAATTACATATTTACATCATTCTTAAATCATATTTATATTTTGATGAATAAATGTAACCTCTTTTAAGGCCAAGCACTTCGACTGTTGAAGAATTTTATATTTTATATTTTTAGTTTTTAATTTTATTTTGGTTGTATTGTATGTCTTTATTTTAATTATGTGTACGTGATTATTGAGTCGATGGATAAAAATCACTCATTTAAAGGTATAATTTATTTGGATTTTAAATTTAGTCTAAACTCTAAACCCCTATTATGTAATTAAAGATGTTCAGGGCCGGATCGGATCGAATCCATGAATGGTATTAATATCATACATAGGTGTTCAGGCTCGACTCATACTAAAATATGAACCTCAAATATTTACTAAATTTATCAATATTTATAATTAATTGACCTATACTTAATTATGCTCACTTTGTATGTTTGAAAGGGCAAACCCCCTATTGGGATAATAGTTATACACCCCATTTGTTGCCTTCCCTAAAGACATTGCATCACTAACTCAATTAATAATTGGTCTATTTTAATTGACATAATTCGATAATATTAGGATAACACCTCCTTTGGCTTTGCTCCTCCCAAACAACATCATGGTCCCTCTTTCTATTTTATACATTACTTAAAATTAAATAGATTATTAATAATTAAAAAATATATTCTACATTCTATTCTTAAATTTTAAACATTTTAGTCAACTTTAGTGTGCTCAAATTAAATTATTTTGATGATATATTGCGTTAGGTAGCTAGGTTTGTTGTGCTCAAATTAAATTATTTTGATGATCCAAATCAAGTTGTAATAAACTCAGTATACCAACTGTACCAGTTTAAAAATTTATTATTGATGATTCATATCTATACAATAATTTTCTTAATGACTTTGTTTTGGTCAAGTTTAATTAATTGAAAGTTGAAACCACTTGTCCACTTCAGTGTGACTAATGCATTGATAATTATCTTTTGGTTTATTTGGATTTCAAGACTTGAGTTTTTATGACTATGGCTAGTTCGAACACTCTTATACCAAAGGACGATGGGTTTAATGAGTATGAATGTGCTCTCAAACGTCAAAAGTCTACCACTTCAAAGGTGTGGGATGAAATGACAAAGCTTGAATGCGAGATCAAAAATGAATTGAAGGCACAATGTAATCATTGTAAGACTATCTTCTCTGCTAAATCTTCTAGTGGAACCTCTCATTTAAGACGTCATCTAAATAGCTGTTTGAAAAAAGTTAATAAGGATATCACTCAATACACCATAGCCACTCAACCATCATTAGGAGGTGTTCCATCTATAAAAACTATAAGTTTGATGCTGATGAGTGTTGTCAAGATATTTCTTCTTTTCTTGTGTGTGGCAAGAATTCATTTAGGACAGTTAAAGAACCGAGATTTAGATACATGATGAGAATTGCTAGTCCTAATTTTAAGAATATAAGTAGACATACAGCTGCTAGGGATGTCCTAATGTATTATGCAAAAGAGAGAGACCGTGTTAAAGAAGAGTTGGCTAAAGCACCTGGTTTAATTTTTCTAACTTCCGATAATTGGAACTCGGAGCATACTAATGATGAATATATTTGCATTACTGCTCATTGGGTTGACAAATATTGGAAGCTACAAAAGAGAATCATAAGGTTTAGAGATTTATTTCCTCCATATGATGGTTTGAACATAGCGGAAGAACTTGTTTTATGTTTATCTCAATGGGGTATAGATAAGAAAATCTTTAGCATCACTTTGGGTAATGCTTCTTACAATGATGTTATGGTTTCTTGTCTTAGAAATCGTTTTCGTGCAAACCGAGCTATTTTGTGTGATGGTGCTTTTTTTCAAGTTAGATGTTGTGCACATATATTGAATCTTATAGTTAAAGCTGGTTTGGAACTTGCTGATGATGTTGTTGGTAAGATTCAAAATAGAATTAAGTACATAAAAAAGTCAGGAATTCATAGGAAAAGATTTTATGATGTGGCCGACAAAAGTTTTCATTTGAATGTGACCAAAAAGTTGCGTCAAGATGTGTGTGTGTGATGGAATTCTACTTATTTGATGCTTGAATCTTCTATTTACTATAAAGATGTGCTAGATTATTGGGGCCAACGAGATAAAGATTATCAAATGTTTGCACTTTCTAACGAGGAGTGGAGAAATGTTGCTATTCTTTGCAAATTTTGAAAGTCTTTTATGATGTGACTTGTGTTTTTTCTAGTTCTAATTATCCAACGGCTAATCTTTATTTTAGAGGGGTTTGGAAGGTTCACAAGGTCTTGCTTGATACAGTTAAAGGTCCTTATTCGTTTTTAACTCCAATGGTTAAGCAAATGCAAGAGAAATTTAATAAATATTGGGCTGAGTATTCGTTGATATTGTCATGTGCTGCAATTTTAGATCCTCGTTACAAGTTGAATTATGTGCAGTATTGCTTTACTACAATCTATGGTATTCATGCTTCAGATTTTGTTGAAACCATTCTTAGCAATCTTAGACTATTGTTTGACGAGTATGTTAAGAAATCCAAATCCATGTCTTCCTCTTTCGCTGGGAGTTCTGATGTTTCGGATAAAAATCCTGTTGATTCTAGTTTGGATGAACACAATGTTTATAGTGCTGATTTTGGGGGAGATTTTGATGAGAGTGATGATTATAAACGGTATTTAAATGAATCTAGCACTAGGAGTGAAAAGTCACAGTTGGACATTTATTTGGAAGAACCGGAGCTTGAGTTGAATAGTCAAATAGATGTTTTAGATTATTGGAGCAAAAGTTCAGTTTGATACAATGAGCTTTCATTATTGGCTCGTGATCTTTTGGCAATTCCAATATCGACTGTAGCTTTCGAATCGACTTTTAGCATGGGTAAGAAAGTTATCACACCTTTGAGAAGTTCACTTAAGCCAAAAACGGTTCAAGCCGTTGTTTGCTTGGATGATTGGATGCGAGCTAAGGGATTTTCAACAGGCAATAATTATTCTCGTTTTATTGTTGTAATTTTATATTATTTTTTTATCAATTTGATTATCTAATTATTTATTCTTATTTCATGTTAGAAATTGGTTGCAAGAATGATGATGATGATGAGGACGATGAGGACGATGAGGATGATGAAGATGATGTTTCTTCGATTGCTTTTTAGGTTACCTTCCTTTCTAATTGTTGAAAATTTAATTTAGCTTACAATTTATAGTTTGTTATAAAATTAAATATGTTGATTGGTTAATGTATAGATATTCTGGTTGGTTGATTATATTTTGCAGGTTTTTGATGCTATTTTGGTGTTGTTGGTGATGTGATAAATGATACTCTACACATATTTTAACCCCATGCTTGGATTAATTTTGGATGATTTTCCATTGAATTTGATGAATTCGATGCTCCTAATCTCTTAATTTCATGTTTTATACTCAAGAGAGCTTAGGGAGTCGAAAGGAATGAGAAACGGGTCAAAAAGGGGCAAAACGGGCCTATTTAGGACATCAACACGGCCTGGACCATTGGACACGGCCGTGTGTTTCCAGCAAGGATCAAACACGGCCCGGACTATCGACCACGGGCAGATCACACGACCGTGTGTGATGAGCAGTATCGACCACGGCCAAGGGAGTCCACCACGGGCGTGTCCCTTCCAAAATCAAGATGAATTCTATTCGAAATGGGATACTTGTGGTCCAAGTAAGGCATCTCAAAGCCTAAATAAACACTTTAGGAGGAAACTTAAAAGGGGAGCTCGACAGGACGTCGAATAGACGCTGAGTAGAAGGAGAAAATACTCCAAGACAACCGTCAGGAACAGCTTAGGAGAAGGATCTCCATCAAGACTGAGGATCTCCCATCAAGTTCTTTAGAAGTTTTTGGGGTTTCTTATGTTTTGTTATTTTTCCTCTTTTATGATGTTTCCCTCTTTTAGTATGAACTAAACTCTCTAAATACTGAGGGAGGATGAAACCTAAGAGAGATCTTATTATTATTTGATTTATGAGATAAATACTTGTGCTTATTCTTAATTGTGAGTTCTTATTCTTGTTTTGATAATTCAGGTTATTGATTCAAGTCGAATGTGCTTATTCAGTGGAGCAAAAGTCCCTGTCTAAGAGTAGATAAACACAATTAAGCGGAGTTGATTGCAACCCTAGAGATAGGGCGACGAAAATCTACCGGATTAGGGTCAAACCTAATAAGGGAATCCATAGATCGAGTTAATGCGACAATAGGGGTTTTAATTAGAAAGAGATTTCAATTAATCAACCTAGAGTCAGTTGTTAGTAGCCTCGAGAGAGGTATTAATATAATTTAGGGATTTCTACAGATTAAGCCAAGTGAATAAATCGCATGAATCAAAAGTAATAAGTGAAGTCTAGGTGGATTCTTCCTTAGGTATTGCCTATCTCTTATAAAAGTTGTTTAAAAGTATTTTCCCAATTTACTCTCTGTCACGTTCATAGCAAGTTAAATTAGTTAGTAAATTTTAGATTAAAAATAAATCCTCTTAATTATTAGGCTAGATAATAAAAAGATAGTTAATACTAGTACTCTTGGTCCTTGAGGGTACGATATTCCGGACTCACCACAGCTATACTACTGTTCGATAGGTGCGCTTGCCTTTGTCGAAATAATAGTTAGTTTTGAGCTTCATCTAGTTTTTGGTGCCGTTTCCATGGACTAAGATATTAGGAACACTAAATTTTTATTACTTTAGCCATTATTTTTATTTTTATTGCAATTTAATTTCTTTTCTACTTTTTCTTTTATTTGCTTCTGGCAGGTAATTCTAGTTTATGACTAGGAGGAACCCGTCAGGACCATTACTTTTCGACAGTGATATTGAAGGTACCGTTCACAAAAATCGTAGAGAGATAAGGCGAAGCCTACAGTACATACAAGAACAGCAAGAGGACGACACTAACACTACCGAAGAGATGGCTGATAATAATCCGCTACCTCCTATGGTGGCCGTAAACTCGGTGAATCAAAATCCTGCTCCTCGTACTATGTTTGATTATGCTAAACCTACTTTAACAGGGACTGAATCAAGTATTGTTAGACCTGCTATTGCTGCAAATAATTTTGAATTGAAACCTAACACTATACAGATGATCCAGCAATTTGTTCAGTTTGATGGTTTGCAGGATGAGGATCTAAAGAATCACTTGGCAAATTTTCTTGAGTTTTGTGACACTTTCAAGATTAATGGCGTTTCTGATGATGCCATTTACCTTTGGTTGTTTCCTTTTTTGTTGAGGAACAAAGCTAAACAGTGGTTAAACTCGTTACCTGTAACACCCTGGTTTAGGGGTTATGCGTTTGGGGCATAACCCGAGTGTTTAGTAGGCTTAGGGTCATGTTGGAGGAATTTTGAGGGGTTTGGAGAACCCTAGAAGGCAAGGGATGACTTAGGAAATTTTTGAATTTTAGTGTAAGAAGGGGAGCTTGGCTTTAGAGGTCTTAAGAGAAAAATTTGGAAGGTTAAGACACAAGAAAGACTTTGGCAAAGTGGCGATTGAGGCGCTGCTTGGGGGCTTTGGAAGGTGGCGCCTAAGTGAGCAAGGGTTCGAGTCCAAGCGGCAGCATTTTGGTTTTATTTTTGCGTCAAGAGACTGGGCTAAGTAGGTCTTAAGAATAAATGTCCAAGTTGATGGACATGAAAGTCCAATTGGGAGAAGTGGCTCTTGGGCGCTACTTAGGCGCTGGAGAAGAGGAGAGGTCACGGTTTCGAGGGCTGCGCAGAAGCATTTGGCGTTTATTTTCCGTTTTTGGGGCGTTGGGCTTTGTAAGGCCTTAAAGGTATGTGGCGAGGATTCGGACAAGAAAGATGGGCTGGGTGGAGTGGCTGGCGTGCGCGCTTAGGTGCCGGGAGGAGTGATAAGGCGCGGTTCGAGCGCTGGAGTCGCGGATTAGCATTTTTATTTTTCTCGGTGGTGATGGGCTCGTTTAGAAAGGGTTTAAAATAAAATGATGGGGTTTTTAGCATGAAATTCAATGAGGCCGAGTGGCACAGGCGTTAGGGGAAAAGGAGCAAAGGCTTGGTCCTGTGTTCGAGCCAAGGAAGTCGCATTTTGGAGTTTGAATTTTTATTTCTTTTTGGGCAGACAAATTGAGGTGTTGGACGGCTAGAAGACTCTTTTTTTTTGGAAGAGGATAATATGTTTTTTTTATTATTTATTATTTATTAATTAGATTAAGTGGAATTATTATTATTTATTTTAATGGGATAATATGAGCATTTTTTTTTGGAGGATGATATGAGTTTTTTTAGGAGATAATCAAGGATATTATGAAGATTAAAAGAATTATTGGATTATTAGTAGAGTATTCAAATGGAATTGAATTAGTGAAGTGTTGGCCAAATTTTGGAGACTTCAAGGGGGGTTGGTCGAATGCTATAAATAGGGGAGGGTAGAGTGCTAATTCTTCATCAAGTCTTTTGCCTCTCCCTCTTGGTGTGCCGATTTCTCCTTTGGCCTTTGTAGCCAAATAATTCTTTTGTTTTAATCCCTTGGTAGCTGAATTTCTCTTCTTTTATTAGTTTGCACCTTGGCCGAATTCTAGGTGTGGTGTGGATCTCTTCGGATTCTTCTCCTCAATCGTTGGTAGTCAGATTCGGTAAGTGGTGGTAAAGATCCATGTTGTAATTATTCTTTTAGTATTCGAAAGCCAAGGCTATTAAGGCTAATCATTTATGCGTTTTAGGGTGTGGTCGGTTGCAAAAGGACCATTCCAGAGTCCCGAGATTTGATTGGAAATCAAATCACCTTGAGGAGCAAGGATATTTAGGGACATAGATCAATTCTCCGGATTCGTGGATATTTTGGTAAGCAATATTTGGTAAAGGTTCAACATTTAGTTTATGACTGGAGAGGTTTAACCCGTTTATCCGATTAAGTGACTTTCGATGGAGGCGAATACCACCAAAGTGGGCAAGGGAAAGCTCCCATCCCAAAGTTCAAGAAGAGATCCGTTTATTGCTCGAGATTGGCCACCGGGTGTGGGCCAACAACAAGAAACGTTAGCGTAAAGTCGTAGTTTCGCTAGACGATAGTGTCGAAGATCGAGAGTCTAGAACTCCTAGTAATAAGGTGTGTAACTAACCCACTCGCTTCCGGTTTTATGTGTTATATGTTTTACTAACAAGTGCAAAGAATAAATGTGCCTTATATACCCCTAAAGGGTATAGCAATGACCAGTTAGTATTGGATCTATTGCGGTGTGATTATTTGTTTATGAGTATGTTTATGGACATTAATAAGCATGTGCATGCATGATCACGATTATATTTTATGTGGCATGTGCATGGGTGGGTTATGAAAAGAAGGTACGGGTGTACTTCGAGTACGTGGTTGATGTCGACTTTGTGCTACATCGTGGATTGGCGCCGATCGAGGTCGCGTTGTGGATCTTTGCGATTTAGTTCGGCGTGGTTACCTTGATTGATATCGGCTTTATGCCATATCGTGGCTTGATGGATTGCTGTGTGCTCCATCGTGGTTTGATGTTAGCTATACGCTACATCGTGGATGGCATTGGTTGCCTTTTTTTGGAGGGAAAAGGAGAGGGTGACTCGATAGTCCCCGGTGTGTAGTAGGTCGGATAAGGGGGTGTGTAGCGGATGGACCCTAGGATGGGTTGGGAATCATGTTGCATTATTTTTGTGATAATATGGAAATGGGCCAAGCCCAATATGACATGTGGATAGGTATGTTTTGGAAACATACGTGAAATGGGCCAAGCCCGATTGATATGTGGTTTATTGAGAAATGGGCCTAGCCCAAAGATTTGAGTATGATTTGAATGTGGGCCAAGCCCAGTTGTGGTAATTGTTAAAATGATATATATATTACTTGTTGCATTTGATAATTGGGATATTATGTGGCTAGCATGTGGGTGGATTTCATGGTTAACTTACACATCGAGTCATTGTGACTCACCCAATTATTTATCCATCATCGCAGGTGAGTCGTGATTAGTGGACGGGTTGGAGTGGATACAAGGTGGCCCATGCAGAAAGAGATTTTCATACAGAAGATGTTTTACTTTATTTAAGCATTTTATATTATCAGTATTTTTGGGATTTTATTTGATGTAATAAGGGCCTCTTTGATTTAAAGTACTCTAATTATTAATGTTGAAGTTTACACTACACTTAGTAATATTTTCGCAAAAGATTCATATTATAGCAACTTATAATAATGTTTTAATTCGGATGTTTTCAACAAGCTTATATTATTTATTAAATTTTAAATGGACACGATTTCCAAAGATAATAAATTTTCAAGTTTAATTCTAAAGTCTAAGATTTCCAACCATCTTTTCCCAGTGACATATCCAGATTCGGTCGTAGTGAATGGGCTGGGTTTGGGGATGTTACATTACCACGAGGATCAATCACTACATGGGAACAAATGACCAAAAAATTTCTGTTAAAATATTTTCCGCCGGCTAAAACGGCTAAGTTGAGGAATGATATTTCTTCTTTTGTGCAGATGGATCTAGAAACACTCTACAATGCATGGGAGAGATATAAGGATCTACTAAGGAGGTGCCCTCACTGTAGCAGTCCGATTAATACCCTAGTCAGAACAGTGGTTTCGGGACCACGAATCCGGGTTCGAATAATATTTTAATATTATATTTTGTGTCTTTGATATGTGATTAAGCATGTGCTAAATTTTCATAAGTTAATTTGTCTATCAGTGTGTTTAATTTGATAAAAGGATTGAATTGCATCATATGCAAAACTAGCATGCTTTATGAAAAGATGTCTATTTGTTATGTCTTTTTAAGTGTGAGGACTTATGTGGCAATTAAGCCAATTCTATGGCTAGTGGACGACATTGAATGATGAAATGTATAATTATATGTTTTTATATATTAAAAACATTAGTTAAAATTTATATTTTATATTAATATGTTATAACAAAAGAAACAAAAGTGTTAGTGGATGTTCATTCATCCATTTTACCACCGAAAAACACCAAAGAAAAGAAAGAAAAATTGAGCTAGGTATTCGACACTTACAAGCCAAAAATTGAGGTATGTTTTGAGTCAGTTTTCGATAATTTCTACGTTTTTGTAATCGTTGCTTTGAGAGCTACAAAACCCATGTCTTAATTTTGTGTATTGATGATGTTTGTGTAAAATGCCATTGATGTTATGTATATTTTTGAGATGAGTTTAGTGGTTAAATGAAAGATTTGAGTAAGATGAACATGTTTTGTTCTTGAAGTTTTGATGAATTTAGCTAAATAGGGCTAAATTGTGAAAATATTATTTTGGAGGACTAATTTGTGAATTTGATGAAATATTTGGACTTATATAGTCCCTAGGGAGGTTCGGCTATGCTTATGTGTGAACAAAATTTGTGAATTTGATATTTTGAGAAAAATGGACTAAATTGATTAAGTGTGCAAATTTGAGGGTTAATTTGCAAATAGCCCTAAATGTGTGTCCATGGATTGAATTGAATGAATTAGTGAATAAAAGGGTTAATTCTGATTATGTTTAGATCAAGAACCGAGGAAAATGGATTTAGATCGCGTGAAAGCGAAAGTAACTGAGTAGTCGTTTTCATTCCGATAAACCGAATCTGAGGTAAGTCACTATGCAAATAAACGTATATATATGCAATTGTATTTGTTCATATGACTAATGTTGATAATGAATGCTTATGAGAGGTTGTGCATATGAATTACGAGATAAGGCCGATATAGCGATAAAGTCTGAAAAGCTCCTTACGAACCTAGGAATAGAGAGGATTAGCTATGTCATGACATAGGTATCCATTCTGTTTTATCATGTAAGACCACGTCTGGGACGTTGGCATTGATTTGAGATTTCGTGTAAGACTTCGTCTAGGACGAAGGCAACGATACGAGCTTTATGAGTAAGACCACGTCTGGGACGTTGGCATCGATATGAGCTTTACGTGTAAGACCATGTCTGGGACATCGGCATCGTATTGATTCGTGTAAGACCCTATCTGGGACAGTGGCATCGATATCCGAGTGCATGTAAGACCTTGTCTGAGACGTTGGCATTGTACGACTATTCTGGGCTTTCTGAGTTTCCTACTAAATTCCTAGTGGTTCAACGGGCAAGTTTGTGATACGAATTACAAATCCGAGCTATGAACAATTAGGTGATATTAAATCCGATTCAGGTACGTTGATTATACACTATTTGTGTATATAAGGTAAGCATCTAAGTGATCTTACTATGATGAGATGTATATGGAATTTATGATATGATAAGAATTGTTTTGGCTAGAGGAGCTATATGTTTATATGATTCTTGAATGGTGAAAATGGCTAATGTGGTTAAAATTGTATGAACCAAAGTAAATAAGTGAGAGTTTGCTAAGTGATTGATATGTGCCAATGTATTTATTTGCATATATGCCTTCCATACCAAGTTTATTTGTATATGACTTACTAAGCTTTTGGAAAGCTTACTCTGTGTATGTTTTCTCTGTTTTATAGGTCGTCAAAGCTACTGAAGGCTCGAGACCGTCACGAATCGTCATCACACTACTAAACTTATTTTGGTACACTTTGAAAATGTATATGGCTAGATATGGCATGTATAGGCTAGTCATTGGTATGAATTGTTATGTGAACTTAGCCATGTGATTTGGCGAGTTATGTTTTGGTAATATGCTTAAAGGAATGTGATATGTGAAGTTGTTTTGGTAAGATTAGTTGATATATGAAATGGTTATGATATGGTAAATATATAGATGAATGGTGTTTGGGCATAATTGTGATTTGGTCATACAAATTGGTATGCTTGGAATTGGTTTTGAATGTAAAGATAGAATGGATATTGAATGTATCATTGTGTGATTTCTTTAGTTGTCAAATATGCATGATTTGGGATGGCTATTTGGTATATTTTGGTGGTTATATGTGAATGAAATGGGATGATATATGTTGCTTGTAGGTTTGACCCTTATGGGTGGCATTTTGGCGTTGTAAATGGCCTATAATGTTACACGGTTGTGGCACACGGGCGTGCCTAAAGACCGTGGGTGAATTGGCAGAATGTAGCTTAGTAGCACACGGCCTCAACACGGGGGTGTCAGCTAGCCGTGGTGTGCAAGTCAGTAGCTAGCTAAGAGCACACGGCCATGGCACACGGGCGTGCTTGGTGGCCGTGGTGGGGAAGTCAGTATATGGCCTAGTAGCACACGGCCATGGCACACGGGCGTGCCTAGTGACCGTGTTGATATAGTCAGTATATAGACACGGATGGACTCACGGGGGTGTCTAGAAGCCGTGGAGGGAACACGGTCTCCTCCCACGGGCGTGTCTCCCCTGTATTTTAGAAAAGTTTAAAATTTTCCATGAGACTCTGTATGTGTTTCAGTTTAGTCCCAACTTGGTTTATAAGCATGCTTAGGGTCTTGTTGACCGTATTAAGGGTCACTATGCTTGAGAATGATGAATGAATGTATGAATTTCTGTAAATTGTTTCCGATCTGTCCGGTAACACCTTTAACCTTAATCCGGCATCGGATACGGTTTAGGGGTGTTACATTTGGTTGGTATCAGAGCCACGGTTTAGTCGATTCTCAGACTAACGTAGCGTGTCAGAGTCTAGCTATACATGCCATATTTCTGAATTGCGATAGTGTGATGAATCCTGACGTATAAATGTGATTTCTGTATAGTAATGGATCCCCAAAGAGCCGTAGCTGACGACGTAGAAAGCAATGCGCCTGATCCCGTGCAAGGGACAAACACTCGAATCGAGACCGGCTACTAGCGGTCAAGGGGAAGAAGCTAAACAAGCTTTCTTCCAGATGATGAGTGAGTGGTTCACTCAGTTTGTAAAGAATAACCCGACTATTTCACAACCCCGCCCCGATAATCCCCTCGGACTACAACAAAGCACCGGCTTATGCATCCAAATATGTTAAATAAGCCTCCGGTAGACAAGATTCGCAATTATGGCGCTGAAGAATTCCGAGCTACCAATGATGATGATGCTGAAAAGGCTAAGTTTTGGTTAGAGAATATGATTCGGGTATTCGACGAAATGTCTCTGACTCCGGATGAATGCATAAAGTGTGTTGTATCATTACTCCGAGATGCAGCTTATCAATGGTGGAAAACCCTGATTTCTGTTGTTCCAAAAGAGCGAATTACATGGGACTTCTTTCAGAGCGAGTTTTGAAAGAAGTATATCAGTGAGAGATTCGTAGATCAGAAGCGAAAGGAATTTCTGGAACTAAAACAAGGCCGAATGACTATTTCAGAATATGAACGAGAGTTCGTGAGACTGAGTTAGTACGCTCGAGAATGTGTATCATCTAAAGCTATAATGTGCAAAAGGTTTGAAGATGGGCTTAATGAAGACATTCATTTGCTAGTCAGAATTTTAGAGATAAAGGAGTTTGTTGTACTCGTTGACCGAGTGTGCAAAGCTGAGGTGCTTGGAAAAGATAAAAGAAAAGCTGAGTCAGAAGTTCGAGATATGAGAAAGAGATTTCAGAGTAAATCATTTTAGTCTACTCCGAAAAGATTCTGAGATAATCAAAGTCGTTTCAGAGATAATGTGGGTCATACGAATAGAAATCAATCTAGATCGCAAATGAGCTCCAAAGCTCCAGCAACTTCAGTGGCAAGTGTTGGAAATATATGATCAGAGAAACCTGAATGTAAACATTGTGGAAAAAGGCATCCGGGAAGCTGTAGATTAAATGACAGAGCTTGCTTTAGATGTGGATCACTGGATTATTTCATCCGTAATTGCCCTGAACCTGTCGAGCTAGAGACTGTTCAGAATCTGAGATCTGATAATACACTTGTGAGAGGTAGACCACCGAAGAATGTAAGAAATGTCAGTGGTAGTCAGAGAACTACGAGGGACACTGTTGAAAAATCTGAAGCTAGAGCGCCTGCTAGAGCTTATGCTATCCGAGCTCGTGAGAAAGCTTCATCACCTGATGTTATAACGGGTACTTTTACACTTTATGATACTTCTGTGATTGCATTGATAGACCCTGGTTCTACGCATTCATATATATGCATGAATTTAGTATTTAGTAAGACTTTGCCTGTAGAGTCTACTGAGTTTGCTATAAAAGTATCGAACCCCTTAGGTAAAAGTGTTCTTGTTGACAAAGTATGCAAGAACTGTCCGTTAATGTTTCGAGATATCTGTTTCCCTGCTGATCTGATGCTTTTGCCATTTGATGAGTTCGATATTATTCTGGGTATGGATTGGTTGTTTTTACATGATGCTGTGGTGAACTGTAAAAGAAAGACTATTGATTTGAGATGTTTGAATAATGAAATTGTGCGGATTGAGTCTAATGATATGAATGGATTGTCTGCTGTGATATCGGTTTTGAAAGCTTAAAGTTATGTGAAAAAGGGTTATGAGGCATATTTTGCTTATGTGATTGATTCGAAAGTGTCTGAAAAGAAAATAGAATTGGTGCCTGTTGTCTGTGAATATTCTGATGTGTTTCCGGAAGAATTGTCGGGTTTGCCTCCGATACGTGAAGTTGAATTTGGTATTGAGTTGTTGCTGGGTACTACACCTATTTCTCCGTATAGAATGGCACCAACAGAGTTGAAGGAGTTAAAGTCGCAGTTACAAGAATTGACCGATAGAGGGTTTGCTAGACCGAGTTTCTCGCCTTGGGGTGCTCCTGCTCTGCTTTGTGAAAAGAAAGATGGCACGATGAGAATGTGCATCGATTATCGCTCGATTGAATAAGGTGACAATAAAGAACAAATATCCGCGCCCGCAAATTGATGATTTATTCGACCAATTAAAAAGAGCAACTGTATTTTCCAAGATTGATCTGAGATCGGGGTACTACCAGCTGAGAGTTAAAGATTCAGACGTTCCGAAGACTACTTTCAGAACGAGGTACGGGCATTATGGGTTTTTAGTTATGCCATTTGGACTAACCAATGCTCCTGCTGTTTTTATGGATCTGATGAACAGAATTTTCAGACCGCACTTAGATCGCTTTGTTGTAGTGTTCATAGATGATATTTTGATTTATTCATGAGATGAGACTGAGCATGCCGAGCATCTAAAGATTGTATTGCAAACTCTGAAAGAAAAGCAATTGTACGCAAAATTCAGCAAATGTAAATTATGGTTACACGAGGTTAGTTTTCTGGGGCATATTGTGTCAGCTTCTGGAATCCGAGTTGATCCGAACAAGATTTCTGCTATTCTGGATTGGAAACCTCCGAGGAACGTGTCTGAAGTCCGTAGCTTTCTGGGCCTAGCTGGTTATTATCGTCGATTTGTAAAAGGATTTTCAGTGATAGCTACTCCGTTGATGAAACTACTTCAGAAAGATGTTAGATTTGAATGGTCTGATAGATGTCAGAAAAGTTTTGATCAGTTGAAAACTCTGTTAACAGAAGCTCTAGTGTTAGTACAACCATAATCAGGCAAGGAATTTGTAATTTACAGTGATGCTTCGTTAAACGGTCTGGGATGTGTTTTGATGCAGGAAGGCAAAGTTGTGGCTTATGCCTCGAGACAATTGAAGCCTCATGAAAAGAACTATCCGACGCACGACCTAGAGTTAGCCGCGATTGTGTTTGCACTTAAGATCTGGCGCCATTATCTGTACGGTGAAAGATGTCACGTATTTTCAGGTCATAAAAGTCTGAAGTATTTAATGACTCAGAAAGATTTGAATCTGTGTCAGAGAAGATGGCTTGAGTTGTTAAAAGATTATGAGCTTTTGATAGATTATCATCCGGGTAAAGTAAACGTGGTTGCTGATGCATTGAGTCAAAAATCAGTATTTGTATTACATGTTTTGAATGCTCAGATTGATTTGTATGATGATAGTTCTGTGATAGCTGAGTTAAAAGCGAAACCATTGTTTATGCAACAGATATGTGATGCTCAGAAATCTGATAATGAGTTATTAGCAAAACGAGCTCAGTGTGGTTCAAATTCTGAATCTAAATTTCGAGTTGTTGATGATTGTTTGAGATTCCGAGGTCGTATCTGTGTTTCGAGAAATCCAGAGTTGATTCAGCTGATTTTGAGTGAAGCATATACTACTTGTCTATCTGTTCATCTAGGAAGTACTAAGATGTACCATGATCTGAAGCAACACTATTGGTGGTCTGGTATGAAACGAGACATTTCTAACTTTGTTTCGAAATGTTTAATCTGTCAGCAAGTAAAAGCTAAACATCAGGTTCCGTCTGGTTTGCTACAACCAATTCTGATTCCCGAATGGAAATGGGATAGAGTAACGATGGACTTTGTTTCTGGTTTGCCTCAGACTCCGAGAAAGAAGGATGCGATTTGGGTCGTAGTTGACCAATTGACGAAATCTGCGCATTTTGTTCTGGTAAGGTATGATTATTCACTTGATAGATTAGCTGAGCTTTATATTTTAGAGATTGTGAGATTGCACGGGGTGCCACTATCCATTGTGTCAGATAGAGATCTGAGGTTTACATTGAGATTCTGGAAGAAACTGCAAGAAGCTTTAGGCACGAAACTGCATTTCAGTACAGCTTTTCATCCGCAAACAGATGGTCAATCCGAGCAGATCATTCAGATTCTCGAAGATATGTTAAGATGTTGTGTACTTGAGTATAATGGTACGTGGGAACAGTATCTACCTTTGATTGAATTTGTATACAATAATAGTTTTCAATTAAGCATCAAAATGGCACCTTATGAAGCTCTGTACGGATGTAAATGTCGTACACCTCTGTATTGGACTGAACTCAGTGAAAATAAGCTACACGGTGTTGATTTGATAAAAGATTCAGAACAGAAAGTGAAACTGATCCGAGATTGTTTGAAAGTAGCATCTGATCGTCAGAAGTCGTATGCGGACTTGAAACGAAAAGATATAGAATTTGAAATCGGTGACAAAGTATTTCTGAAAGTGTCTCCGTGGAAGAAAGTGCTTCGATTCGGACGTAAAGGCAAGTTAAGTCCGAGGTTCATCGGACCGTATGAGATCATTGAACAAGTTGGGCCTGTTGCATATAGATTAAAATTGCCCTCTGAGCTAGAAAAGATACACAATGTATTTCATGTTTCGATGCTCCGTAGATACCGATCTGATCCGTCACATGTGATTGCCTCATCTGAAATTGAGATCCGATCTGACATGTCATATGAAGAGGAACCGATCCGTATCTTAGCTCGTGAAGTAAAAGAGTTGAGAAACAAGAAAATTCTGTTAGTGAAAGTATTATGGAATCGGCACGGAATTGAAAAGGCAACGTGGGAACCGAAAGATTCAATGAAACAGCAATATCCGAATCTGTTTAACGGTAAGATTTTCGGGGATAAAAATCCCTAAGGGGGGAGAATTGTAATGATCCTGCTTAATACCTAGTCGAAAACAAAGGGTTTTGGGACCACGAATCTGGGTCTGAATAATATTTTAATATTAAATTTTGTGTCTTTGATATGTGATTAAGCATGTGCTAAATTTTCGTAAGTTAATTTGTCTGTCTGTGTGTTTAATTTGATAAAAGGATTGAACTGCATCAAATGCAAAACTAGCATGCTTTATGAAAAGATGTCTATTTGTTATGTCTTTTTAAGTATGAGGACTTATGTGGCAATTAAGCCAATTCTATGGCTAGTGGACGGCATTGAATGATGAAATGTATAATTATATGTTTTTATATATTAAAAACATTAGTTAAAATTTATATTTTATATTAATATGTTATAATAAAAGAAACAAAAGTGTTAGTGGATGTTCATTCATCCATTTTACCACCGAAAAACACCAAAGAAAAGAAATAAAAATTGAGCTAGGTATTCGGCACTTACAAGCCAAAAATTGAGGTATGTTTTGAGTCAGTTTTCGATAATTTCTACGTTTTTGTAATCGTTGCTTTGAGAGCTACAAAACCCATGTCTTAATTTTGTGTATTGATGATGTTTGTGTAAAATGCCATTGATGATATGTAGAGTTTTGAGATGAGTTTAGTGGTTAAATGAAAGATTTGAGTAAGATGAACATGTTTTGTTCTTGAAGTTTTGATGAATTTAGCTAAATAGGGCTAAATTGTGAAAATATTATTTTGGAGGACTAATTTGTAAATTTGATGAAATATTTGGACTTATATAGTCCCTAGGGAGGTTCGGCTATGCTTATGTGTGAACAAAATTTGTGAATTTGATATTTTGAGAAAAATGGACTAAATTGATTAAGTGTGCAAATTTGAGGGTTAATTTGCAAATAGCCCTAAATGTGTGTCCATGGATTGAATTGAATGAATTAGTGAATAAAAGGGTTAATTCTGAATATGTTTAGATTAAGAACCGAGGAAAAAGGATTTAGATCGCGGGAAAGCGAAAGTAACTGAGTAGTCGTTTTCATTCCGATAAACCGAATCCGAGGTAAGTCACTATGCAAATAAACGTATATGTATGCAATTGTATTTGTTCATATGACTAATGTTGATAATGAATGCTTATGAGAGGTTGTGCATATGAATTATGAGATAAGGCCGATATAGCGATAAAGTCCGAAAAGCTCTGCATTTAACCTAGGAATAGAGAGGATTAGCTATGTCATGACATAGGTATCTGTTCTGTTTTATCATGTAAGACCACGTCTGGGATGTTGGCGTTGATTTGAGATTTCGTGTAAGACCTCGTCTGGGACGAAGGCAACAATACGAGCTTTATGAGTAAGACCACGTCTGGGACGTTGGCATCGATATGAGCTTTACGTGTAAGACCATGTCTGGGACATCGGCATCGTATTGATTCGTGTAAGACCCTGTCTGGGACAGTGGCATCGATATCCGAGTGCATGTAAGACCTCGTCTGGGACGTTGGCATTGTACGACTATTCCGGGCTTTCTGAGTATCCTACTAAATTCCTAGTGGTTCAACGGGCAAGTTTGTGATACGAATTACAAATCCGAGCTATGAACAATTAGGTGATATTAAATCCGATTCAGGTACGTTGATTATACACTATTTGTGTATATAAGGTAAGCATCTAAGTGATCTTACTATGATGAGATGTATATGGAATTTATGATATGATAAGAATTGTTTTGGCTAGAGGAGCTATATGTTTATATGATTCTTGAATGGTGAAAATGGCTAATGTGGTTAAAATTTTATGAACCAAAGTAAATAAGTGAGATTTTGCTTAGTGATTGATATGTGCCAATGTATTTATTTGCATATATGCCTTCCATACCAAGTTTATTTGTATATGACTTACTAAGCTTTTGGAAAGCTTACTCTGTGTATGTTTTCTCTGTTTTATAGGTCATCAAAGCTACTGAAGGCTCGGGACCGTCACGGACCGTCATCACACTACTAAACTTATTTTGGTACAATTTGAAAATGTATATGGCTAGATATGGCATGTATAGGCAAGTCATTGGTATGAATTGTTATGTGAACTTAGCCATTTGATTTAGCTAGTTATGTTTTGGTAATATGCTTAAAGGAATGTGATATGTGAAGTTGTTTTGGTAAGATTAGTTGATATATGAAATGGTTATGATATGGTAAATATATAGATGAATGGTGTTTGGGCATAATTGTGATTTGGTCATACAAATTGGTATGCTTGGAATTGGTTTTGAATGTAAAGATAGAATGGATATTGAATGTATCATTGTGTGATTTCTTTAGTTGTCAAATATGCATGATTTGGGATGGCTATTTGGTATATTTTGGTGGTTATATGTGAATGAAATGGGATGATATATGTTGCTTGTAGGTTTGACCCTTATGGGTGGCATTTTGGCTTTGTAAATGGCCTATAATGTTACACGGTTGTAGGCACACTACGCGTGCCTAAAGACCGTGGGTGAATTGGCGAATGTAGCTTAGTAACACACGGCCTCGACACGGGGGTGTCAGCTAGCCATGGTGTGCAAGTCAGTAGCTAGCTAAGAGCACACGGCCATGGCACACGGGCGTGCTTGGTGATCGTGGTGGGGAAGTCAGTATATGGCCTAGTAGCACACGGCCATGGCACACGGGCGTGCCTAGTGACCGTGTTGATATAGTCAGTATATAGACACGGATGGACACACGGGGTGTCTAGAAGCTGTGGAGGGAACACGGTCTCCTCCCACGGGCGTGTCTCCCCTATATTTTAGAAAAGTTTAAATTTTTCCATGAGATTCTGTATGTGTTTCAGTTTAGTCCCAACTTGGTTTATAAGCATGCTTAGGGTCTTGTTGACCGTATTAAGTTTCACTATGCTTGAGAATGATGAATGAATGTATGAATTTCTGTAAATTGTTTCCGATCTGTCTGGTAACACCTTTAACCTTAATCCGGCGTCGGATACGGGTTAGGGGTGTTACACTCACCATGGGTTACCTTTGTGGCTACAGGTTCAAACCTTTTACAACGGTGTGAACCCATCAACTAGGCAGTTGATTGATTCAGCCGCCGGTGGAACCCTAAATAACAAAACCCCTGAAGCGGCCTATGAGTTTATAGAGGAGATGTCACTGAATAACTATCAGTGGCAAGTTACAAGGACAAGGCCAACAAAAGCCGCCAGTGTTTTCAACCTCGACTCAGTAAGAATGCTATCAAATTAGGTAGAACTTCTTAGTAAGAAAAATGATGGTTTGTGTGGTTCTTCGCAGGTACATCCAGTGATGCAGTGCAATACGAATGGAGGAGGGATGAACAATACAGAATACCCACCCTACAACCCTGGCGTGGAAAGCGAGCAGATGAACTATATGGGTAATAATTTTAGATCTCAAAATAACCCCTATAGTAACAATTATAATCCAGGTTAGAGGAACCACCCAAACTTCTCATGGGGTGGTCAAGGAAATTAGAGACAATAGTCCTCTCCAGGCTTTCAACAGCAACCCTACCCGCAAGAGAAGAAGCCGAACCTAGAAGAGATGCTAACAAAATTCATCGCGATGTCAGAGACACGTTTCCAAAACACCGAAACAGCGCTCAAAAATCAACAAGCATCGATTCAAGGGATTGAGAACCAATTAGGACAACTTGCTAAGATCATATCTGAATGACCACAAGGCAGCTTGCCAAGCAACACTGAAACTAACCCAAAGGAGCAAATTCATGCTGTCTCTGTTCACGACAGTGAGGGGTTAGATGAACCAGAACTGAGGCAAGAGAATATGGTAGGGGAAGGTAAGGTTGAGGTAAACCATGATAAACCAAAACCGGTAATTACAGAGTACCAACCTCGAGTGCCATACCCCAATGCGATGAACAAAGACAACACAGATGAACAATTCGGTAAGTTTCTTAAACTTCTAAAGAAATTACATATTAACTTACCGTTCCTTGAAGCTCTTTCGCAGATTCAAGAAAATTTTTAAAAGAGCTATTGATGAACAAATGGAGATTAGACGAGGCGTCACATGTGGAGCTAAACGCAGTGTGCTCAGCAATTTTTCAAAATAAACTACCACAAAAATTAAAAGATCCATGGAGTTTTACAATTCCATGTTTAATTGGTAGTTTATCTATTAATAATGCCTTAGTTGATTTAGGGGCAAGCATCAATGTTATGCCTTATAAAATGTTTAAACAACTAGGTCTTGGGAAGCCCAAACAAACTAGGATGAGCATTCAATTAGCTGATAAAACTATTAGAATTCCTAGGGGTATAATCGAAGATGTACTAGTAAAAATTGATAAATTCATATTCCCGGTAGACTTTGTCGTTTTAGACATGGATGAGGATAATAATGTTCCTTTAATTTTAGGAAGACCCTTTTTAGCAACTACCAGAACTAAAATTGATATTGATACAGGTGAACTCACACTTCGTGCAGGTGACAAAACGATCACTCTTCAGGCTCTTGACTCGGCTAGGACATCGAGTAATCAAGGTGAAAACATAAACTCTACTAATGACCATTTGGTTCAACCTTCTTTATAGGAAGCACCACAAAACTACACAACTGAGCCAGATCCTAGACCTCGGGCCAATAAAGAAATAATTCATGAGGAACGAAGGCTTCAGACCGATGAACTAGACGAGTGGAAGACACATTTCAAGGAGAAACTAAGAACACACGAAGCAAAACCGAGAGAACCCCTAGACGAGCTTATAGGAACAACAAATCACTTCAAAATTGGATATCAGGTACTGTTAGATGCAACCGATCCTCGAATTAGCACCTCAAAGCTTAAAGAAAACTGAGCAACTCCTCTCACGGTACTCAATGTCTTCCCATACGGAACAGTCGAGGTGACCAGTCCTACATTCAGCACGTTTAAGGTAAACGCCACTCGACTTAAACTACATAGTGATCATAGAACTGATAGCAGGGGAGAGGAGTTTCAACTCCTCAAACCACCATGAATACGTGAATGGGAGGTAAGTCTAGCTTAAGACTTTAAATGAGCACTTCTCGGGAGGCAACCGGAGCACTAACCCTACTAATTAGTTTAGTGTTATTTATTTTCATGTTTAGGTGCAGGTTTCCATACCCACACGGCCTTGCACACGGCCGTGGCCGTGGCCGTGTGGTCACCACAGGTAGGTACATGGGCGTGGCCATAGCCGTGTGGCAATAGGACAAAATTTTCCCCAAAACATGGGCTGCGACAAAATGCCACGGTCGTGCGATGCGGCCGTGGCCGACACTGATTAAGCCACACGGGCGTAGAAACCTCCACACCAGCGTGGGAGTAACGAACAAACCTCCACACGGTCGTGCGATACGACCGTGTGACCGAACACGCCCATGGCACACGGGCGTGGGGAGTTACCAGATCCCTAATTTCTATTTAAAACCCCCCTATTCTCACTTCCTCTCCAATTTCCTATTCTTTTAAAACCCTAACCACTACACGCCTCTCTTTTTCTTCAGCTTTCTCCCTTCATTCCCCTTTTACTTTTCACTCATTCCTTTTTTACACCACCACTACACCAACCACCATCCTTGCCACCATCACACAATGCCTAAAAACAAGACCAACACCACCATCTCCATGTCGAAGAAGCGAAAGGATCCTAGCACAATCTTCCTGTGCGAGACCGATCTACATAAGTTCATGCCGGTCGCTTCATTAACTCGATAGGACAAGGACCTTTGAGTCTATTTACTTTTTATTTTTCTTTTCTCTTCTCCTTTATTTTCCTTTTCTTTATCTCTCTTGTGATAAAACTATATTATTAAATTTTGATTTCGTTTATTTAGGTCCTAAAGGCTGCTAGGGAATCACCACACCACGACCCTAGTATCCACCACCACCGGCGCATCCTCCTCCAACTCGGCCTGAATTTCCCTTGTTTTTTTCTTTGACTCCATCCAAACTTCAGGAAGTTTCACTTCTCTCCCTACCTTATGATTTTCTTACTATATTGTGAATATCTATTTTTTTTACATTGAGGACAATGTACATCTTAAGTGTGGGGGGGTGAATTTTAAAAGTTCCTAACTTTTTGCATTATTCTCAAAACCCTGAATTATGTCTTGTTCTTAAGTAATTTTCTCATATTACTAATTAGAATGAAACTTCTATTGATTTATGATTTCCATTGATATGTTTTGGATTAAGTCATAGTTAATTGTGCATTGATGATTTAAATTTTAAGATATTAGAGAATCAAGCATGATAAGTCTATTTTCCGTAATTAAAATTTCTAGGTTGTTTTCCTAAATTTAAATATTACTTTGAAGTTTGAAATTTGCAAGGTTGACACCAAAAACCATAATTTTTGTGAGATTTTGAGCCTTTTAGAGCATATTCTTTTCTTGCTCACTTTATTAATTATGAGTGTGTCAACATTGATTTGCTATTCTAGAACTTGCTTCGATCATACATGTCGAGACCACACCTATGATTTGATATACTGAGATGATAAAGGCACCTAGGTTTTAACCCACTTATTCCACTAAAAAGCCTATGATCGCTGTAAATTAGAGTTTTAAAATTTATAAAAGAATGATCGAACCTGGAAACTAACTCTGACAACGATTGAGGCAAGTGCACCTATCGAACAGTAGTATAGCTTAGGCAAGACCGGATTATCGAACCCAAAGGAACTAAAAGTACTAATACTCACCGTCTTTTTATTATTTAGCCTTAATATAAAGTGATGGGTGTTAAACTAAAATTAATCTAATTACTAAGCTAAGACGCAAAGACAAAAAGAATGAATTCGGGAAATAACTTTTAGAAAAACTCAGTTGACTCAAGCGATACCCTTAGGAAAAATCCACCTAGACTTCACTTGTTATCTAACCTTGAACCATATGATTTATTTACTTAGTTTGATCCGTGAGACTCCCTAACGTATATTAAACCCTCTCTCGAGGCGAATAACGTCTAACCCTAGGTTAATTAGTGGAACTCTCGTTCGCTTATAATAACCCCCTAGAATAGCAGTAAATCGATCTGTGGACTCCCACATTAGGTTTCACCCTAATCCGGCAAAATCTCGTCACCCTATCTCTAGACGTGCGATCAACTCCTCTTAATTATGTTGGATCTACTCTTAGGCAGGGTCTATTCCTCCTCCACCTAAGCACATTAGATTTGGATTAAGTTCACACAATTAAGAACAAACTAAGTTATTATCATATAATTCAAAAATCAAATAACAAGATTCATAATAGGTTTCATCCCCTTCGGGTATCCGAAGGTTTAGTTCATAACAATAAAGGAAAACATCTCAAGAGAAAAGATAACACAAAACATAAGAAATCCCTAAAACCCCCTGAAGGAATTGAAGAGGAGATCCTCTGTCTTGAGTATAATTCCGGCTTCTTGAGATGGATCAACTGGCTATCTTCGAGTGATTCCCACAAATCTGATCTTTTCGGCTTGGCTTTTTAGCCTAGCTTTTCGCCCTCTTTCAGCTGGTACCTAGGGTGTATTTATAGGCTTTTGAAACACGTTTCTTTCCCTAAGTATCCTTTCCTGAATGGAATTCCTCTTCTCCACGGCAGAGGCACGACCATGGCACACGCCCGTGTAAATCGTGGTCAGGCCGTGTTCGACACTGTTGAATGAGTGACGGCCGTGTAAGTCACGGTCAAGGCCGTGTTCTAGTAGGAATGGTGGTACGGCTGTGTGGCTTGGAGTCCAGGCCGTGTCGATTTCGTGGCTTGGCCCAACTTGGTCCGTTTTAAGCCTGTTTCTCGTTCTTTTCATCATCGGGTGCTTTCCTGAGTATAAAGCATGAAAGGAAAGGATTAAGAGCACCTTTTTACATAAATTGGGGCTTAAATCATCCAAAAGCATACTAAATGTGGGCTTAGAATATGTTACTTTTACAGTTTATCACCTACCCGTTTAATTAACCCCTAATGACCCCTTTGAAACCTAATCAACCATTTCTTGACTCACCCATTAATATTAACCCAAAACCCACTTTGTATTTGTTATCACCATTTCTCTTGACTACCCTTATATTGAGATTTGATTTGATCGGTTGCTTAACTATTTTCTTTATTTCAGTTGTTAAATTCTATCTTACTATTATTGTATGTGCTTATTCTTAAAAAAAAACGAAGTATATTCATTATTAGTTCTATGTTATTTGAGCTTATGCGTTAATTTCACATTTTGAGAAGAAGCTCGTGTTATTAGTGATGAATGCTTAATTGATGTAATTATTCAAGTTTTAGTTTATTTTTCTAGTTAGGCAATTTGTCAATTCAATCTCGATTTTTAACCCTCTAATTCAGCCTTTATCCACACCTTAAACCCAAGCCCCGTTACAACCCTTTTTAAAGACCTTTTGATTTGTGTATCATCTCATTTTACAGTGGTGGAGATTTTATTTTCAGGCAAGCCTATGGGAGTAACTTTTCATGTTTGACTTTTTGAGTGCTTAATTTGAACCTTAAACACTTTGAGTGATTTGAGTGAATCTTTAGTGAGGATGTCAATTCTTGTCGATTTTGGATCAAAGGTAATTTATTAAGATGAGGGGAAACACCTATGTTTTCGTGCTATAAAAATTTATGACATAGATTGTTTGAATCTTTAGGACTCTTTTAGTTAAATTATTAATGTATGAATTATCTATGAATTATGATGAAACATTATTGATGATGATTATGAATTTAGGGAGTTAACTTTAATTGTGAGTTGAGGATTTTGCTTGAGGACAAGCAAACGCTTAAGTGTGGGGGTATTTGATAAACCATAATCTACACATATTTTAACCCCATGCTTGGCTTAATTTTGGATGATTTTCCATTGAATTTGATGAATTCGATGCTCCTAATCTCTTAATTTCATGTTTTATACTCAGGAGAGCTTAGGGAGTCAAAAGGAACGAGAAACGAGTCAAAAAGGGGCAAAACGGACCTACTTAGGACATCAACACGGCCTGGACCATTGGACACGACCGTGTGTTTCGAGCAAGGATCAAACACGGCCTGGACTATCAACCACGGGCAGATCTGACGGCCGTGTGTGGCAAGCAGGATCGACCACGACCAAGGGAGTCCACCACGGGCGTGTCACACGGGCGTGACCCTGCCAAAATCAAGATGAATTCTATTCGGAATGGGATACTTGTGGGCCAAGTAAGGCATCTCAAAGCCTATATAAACACCCTAGGAGGCAACTTAAAAGGGGAGCTTGACAGGACGTTGAATAGACGCCGAGTAGGAGAAAATACTCCAAGACAGCCATCGGGAATAGCTTAGGAGAAGGATCTCCATCAAGACTGAGGATCTCCCATCAAGTTCTTTAGAAGTTTTTGGGTTTTCTTATGTTTTGTTATTTTTCCTCTTTTATGATGTTTCCCTCTTTTAGTATGAACTAAACTCCCTAAATACCGAGGGAGGATGAAACCTAAGACAGATCTTATTATTATTTGATTTATGAGATAAATACTTGTGCTTATTCTTAATTGTGAGTTCTTATTCTTGTTTTGATAATTCAGGTTATTAATTCAAGTCGAATGTGCTTATTCAGTGGAGCAAAAGTCCATGTCTAAGAGTAGATCAACACAATTAAGCGGAGTTGATCGCAACCCTAGAGATAGGGCGACGAAAATCTACCGGATTAGGGTCAAACCTAATAAGGGAATCCATAGATCGAGTTAATGCGACAATAGGGGTTTTAATTAGAAAGAGATTTCAATTAATCAACCTAGAGTCAGATTGTTAGTAGCCTCGAGAGAGGTATTAATATAATTTAGGATTTCTACTGATTAAGCCAAGTGAATAAATCGCATGAATCAAAAGTAATAAGTGAAGTCTAGGTGGATTCTTCCTTAGGTATTGCCTATCTCTTATAAAAGTTGTTTAAAAGTATTTTCCCAATTTACTCTCTGTCGCATTCATAGTTAGTTAAATTAGTTAGTAAATTTTAGATTAAAAATAAATCCCCTTAATTATTAGGCTAGATAATAAAAAGATAGTTAATATTAGTACTCTTGGTCCTTGAGGATACGATATTCCGGACTCACCACAGCTATACTACTGTTCGATAGGTGCGCTTGCCTTTGTCGAAATAATAGTTAGTTTTGAGCTTCATCATGATGTTGTTTTTTGTGTTGTTTGATGCTATTTTTTGTGCTGTTTTTATGTTGTTTGGTGTTGTTTTGTTGCTATTTTGGTGCTGTTTTTATACTTAGGTTTAGGTACATGTTTGACATGAATATAAGCTTTCCCCTATACTATATAAAAAAGGTCATACTCTCACATTAGTATCTTCTTTGACATGAATATGTTAGGCAAAAAAAATGTAGACTAATCCATTTATGATGCAAATGTCATGGTTTAATTAAAACTAACATGAAACATTTTAAGTGGTATTTCTTTGGGTAGAATATGCAAATGTCACGGTTCTATTGTTTCTTATATAATCCTTTTAATGGTACCCCTGTTCCAGATATGGAGAATTTCTCTTAATGGGGATCAGTGTGGGGATGGAGATTCAGTTGATATTGGCAGTCAACCGAAGGACTTGAGCCTTGCCCTTTATGGTGGTGTTTTATTGTTCTTTTGCATAATCTAAGACTTTCTATCAAAACTTGTATGAGATTAGTAAATATTTAAATTACTTTTTCCCTAAGCAAATATGCAAGCAAAATGATGCAATATTAATACTGATTTTGTTGCTTTGTTTTATTTTAACTTCAAGGGATTAATTGGAACTCTAGTACATAGATTTAGGATATTTTAAACTGATTAGGCTATTTTATATTAATGCTTTTTTTTTCAAGGACTGGTGCATTAGGTTATATTTGTTGTCTTCCCTTTGCTTAAACGTGGATAGTTCCTATAACCTAATACAAATAATTAGAGGGCCAAATAAAATTATAATAATCCAGTCTAAGTATATAAGAAAAACACATGCTAATGTTACCAATGCAAAAAGGTAGCGGGGAAAAAAAACCCCGGAATTTCAGTCCAGTTTTAGACTAAAACTACGGGCCAAAATATTTCATGACTAACATCAATATTTCTTGTTTAATAGTGGAGGTCTCTGTCCATGATAATGAGACCATACTGGTCAAGAAAAAAAAGACAACAAACAGCCTGATCCCCATTAAAAATTTAAAACTACACCAAATTAAACCTTGATGCTGTTTTGGTGGTGTTTTATTGTTCTTTTGCAACTATTTTATTTTGGTGCTACTTGCTTTGGTTACAACATAATTTATGTTGTCTGTTGTCGTTTTTAATATTATTTCGATATTTTAAAACTTTTGTTTTATTATTAATTTGGTTATTATTTTAATTCTAATTTGTTTCAATTTTAATATAACCACTTTTTATTATATTTTCAATTTGTGTATTGTTTTAAGAATTGTTTGTCTCATTTTTTATTTGTTTTTTTGTTTTAATATTTTTTTAAATTTTTTTATTTAATGAAAAAAGCTAAAAAATTTTAAACTGGGCCGGGCCGGGCCGGGCTCGGGCTTAGCTTTTTTTTTTTCGGGCCGGGCTTTGACAAATTTTCAGGCCCATATTTCGGGCTAGGCTGGGCTCGGGCCTAGAAAACTGCCTAAATTTTTTTCTGAGCCCGGCCCGAACCCGGTCCATGATCACCTCTACTTGTACCCCGTTCGCGAGTATCTCTTATGCTCATTGTCTAAGCGCGTTTATCTGTATTAACAGTTTTATGCATCAGTTTACAGTTCTAGTGTTTATTAGCAGGTATTTTATGAAATCAATATCAGAAGTGTAAAGTTTATTTTCACACAACGCAGTGTCTACCGGTTTTACTACAGTATTAGTATACACTAACTTGAGTGTTTTTAGTACAATCTACCTATAGTAGTCTCAGTTTGTACTATCTATAGTAGTTTCAGTATCAAATCAGTTTCAATTTAAAACACATAAAGGCTTCAGAGAACTTACAAGATCGGCGCCGGAGACTTGGTGTACCACACATTCAGTTAAAATGTTTCAAATCATTCAGAAATCAGTGCTTTAAAAACCAAGTTTTAAAACCTAAATCCACAACCGAGTTTTGCAACATGGCTCTGATACCACTAAATGTAACACCCCGAACCCGGCCTAGAAGTTATGGCCGAATCTGGCGATGTCACATGGTAGTGTTTTTCGAGAAAGTGAGTTGTCGTAAAAAACCCCTTTTCTATATAACCTCTTTACAATATCTTATGTTAATTCTAGGACGTGTTGTTCATTTTCAAAACGTAATTCACTGTCACAAAGTTATTCTCTTTCAAAACGTTATTAATTTTCAAAATGTCACTTATTGCGGAAGCTTTTTAAAATAGTTGCGTATTTGAGTGAATTTTGTTAAAACGTTTGATTCTTTTTGAAAACTCGATTATCCATACTACTAGCAGTTATAAATAAAAACAATAAAAATCCCAAATTAATAATATAAATCCAAAGAGGCCATGATACAATAAAATCCCCAACATAAAATCAAAATCAAAATTTAAGTACTTAAATGGAAAGAAGTAGGTCGTGTGGCCACCGCTGAGTCTTCCGCCGCAGTGATCCGTCTATTACTAGGGATTACCTGTACAGATAAAATAGAAGTGTGAGTTTACAAAAACTCAGTGTGTAATCCCCATATAAACAAGCAGACAAAATGCAATCATAGTCTGGGCCTAAGCCCATCTCAAGATAGATTTGGCCTTCCATTTAGGGCCTTAGCCCATTTCAATACAGAAGCAGTAATGCATTTGGGCCCTGGCCCATTACAGTATCAATAATAAGTACAGTATCATATATGCAATCACAAAATCCTACCCAGCTAGCCTTTACACTCCATCTCCGTCCAACCCTACACTCTATGTGGGGATATAATCAATCCACCTATCCCTACACTCCAAGTAGCATCGAATGCGACACTATACAGTAATATGCAGCTAAGTTTCCAGTAAGTTAGGCTCGAAGCCTTTCAATACACTTCCTCCGATCAATATAAACCCATCCCTATGCTATGCATCATACAATCATGTCATGTCAAATCATGGTATCATACATGCATTCAGTACAGTTTTAAAATCATGCTCAATATACAGTCATAAATATATATATCGTACATGGGTATAACAGTCATTCAGTCAATTAGGGGTCTAGGTAAGCTTACCAACCCTTCAGTAGGTCCACAGTCGACTCGGGCGACCCGTGCAACCTTAGCAAACAAACAGTGAAAATGGGCCCACAAGCCCATGTTGTTTGCCCGTGTGGCCCACACGGCCCAAAATGGTATGGGCTGTGTGGATCACACGGCCTAGCCCAATAATCCCACACGCCCGTGTGGTTCTCCCTTGTGGGCCTACACGGCCCAATTCGGCCTGGCCCATGCGTCACACACGACCTGCCTCGTCGACCACACGCCTGTGTTCGGTCACACGGCCTGCCACACGGGCGGCCACATGCCCGTGTGGTGTCGACAGTCTCACTTTTCAGCTTTTTGCCGATTACCAATTTCCAGCGTTGTGATTACACACCTGACACGATTTTTGTAAACAAACACTCCTGATGCAAACAGCACCTGAGAACGACAATCCCATGCCAAAATCAGTCACGACTTAATCTATTGCCATTAAGCCAACAAAAAATGATCTCTAAATATGTTGCTTACCCCAACCGTTCAGAAAGATGAAAACTACTATCCTGCAGGAAAACCCCGTTCGTTGAGACTTGTTGCTGCCAAAAAAAATTTAACACAACGGAGAGTGAGAAACCTCTCAAAAAAATAATAAGTGAAAACTTCTCCAAATCAAGTGAGGCATAGCCGTCTTACCAAAAGACTTACCCACCGACGCAGCCAACATTGAAAAGACAGAAGACTGATTAAGGAAGAATCGACAGAAAAGAGAGAATGAGGGAGAGTTTTGGTAGAAACAAGGAGAAGCAATCGCCAACAGAGAAGAGAAGGGATTTTAGTAGCAACACAGGGAGATTGAAGTCAAGAGAAAATGAAAAAAAAGAGGTGGGAAAAAAGGGACGGAATTCGATTATGGAGGCAAAGAAAAAAAACAAAAAGGAAAGATGGTAGAGGAGGGAGAGTGTAACGTCAGAATTGTTGGAGGGATTCTGGGAAAAAAAGATGAAACCGAATTTGGGAAAAGAATTAATTAAAATCGGATATTCCCTCAATCCCGCATTTTTCTCCTAAAATCACTCCCTCACTCCCATAACCGTCCACTAGCATCAAACTTTTACTAACACACAAACACCTACACAGCATCAAGCAAAAATATATCCCCCTTGCTAGCGTAGAGACTTGAACTCCAGTCCTCCCACATGCCTACTCATGCCTTAGCCACCAGACCAGCATGCCCATTCTGACATACTTTACCAACATTTATTTATAAGCCTACTGATTAGAGATATGGGTTTATTCATTTAAAAACAAAAATTTGCCTAAGCTAATGCTTGAACTTGGGACCTCTCAGACACTTCCCAGAACACTTAACCACTGAAGCAGACATACAATTGTGTCACAAACATACAAAAATAAATATATAAGAGATTTTTGGGGCGTTACAGATTAACGCAAATAGACAATGAGCACAAGAGGTACTCGCAGAAGGGGCACAAGAGGCCGTGGTAGAGGCCGTAGAGGTGCTCGAGCTGGGTCCTCATCTTCTGGCAGCTTGCCTAATTTTGATACAAGTGAGACACCGACTTCACCTATGATCGAGACTGGATCTCATGATCGAGCGACTGGGGACGACACATTATCCCAAGCCATGTTGAGGATTTTAGAGACGGTCGTTGGGCCCAATACTGGAGTTGGAGGCCGTGGGTCGGTTACGGAACGACTCCGGTCTAACGAAGCTGAGCTCTTTAAGGGCATTGCTGGGGTGGCCCCCAATGTGGCTGAATACTGGATTGAGGCCACAGAGAGGATTATGGACAACCTGGACTGCACCTCTGAGCAGAAATTAAAGGGTGCTGTATCGTTGCTATGAGATGAGGCATATCAGTCGTGGCTCACTGTTAAGGAGGGCACTCAGCCCGATCGACTGACCTGGGAGCTCTTTAAGACCGCTTTCCAGGGGAAATATGTGGGTGCCAGTTATGTGGATGCCCGTGGAGAGAGTTCCCGAATCGACTCGGGGGATAGATCGATGGCCGTCTCACGAGGCCGAATTTCTCATGATCGAGGCGCTACGCCACGCGCGAGGAATGGTGGCGATCGAGAGTACGAGCGATGTGTTCGCTTCAAGGATGGCCTCAGGGATAATTTGAGGGTTCTGATAGCTCCACAAAGGGAGCGAGACTTTGCAGCACTGGTTGATAAGGTGAAGATCACCGAGGAAGTGAAGCGCTTGCGGCGCCGAAACGAGAGAGAGGTAGGAATAAGAGAGAATCGGAGCCCTCGAGTTCCGTTCAGAGGCCTAAGAAAAAGGCCAGAGTGGATGGGCTAATCAGAGTTGGGGCTCCTATTGCTGGACAACCACCGTGTACTAATTGTGGTAGACGCCATTAGGGCGAGTGCTGGAAAAAACTAGGGCTTGTTTTAGGTACGGTTCATTAGAGCACCGTATTAGAGATTGCTCACGGAGGTCCGATCAGATGCAAGCTTCTGGCATGGGTACTACACCATCGAGAGTAGTTCAGTAGCCATCGAGAGGCCGTGGTCAGGCCAGGGGTGGTAACGGTCTGGGCCGTGGTCAGAGAACACTGGGCAGAGGTACCGATCATACTGAGGCGAGGTAGCCGAATCTAGTTTATGCTGCACGTCGCTGAGAGGATGGAGATACTCCGAACATCATTGCGGGTACGTTCTTTAGTTATAAAGTACCTTATACTGCACTGATAGATATAGGATCCACTCACTCCTATATAGCTTGTACCGTATCTGAAAACTTAGGTTTACTTGTCGAGAGCACTACGAGTGAGGTCACTGTACTTAGTCTGCTGGGACAATCGGTGAGGGTTAACAAACTGTTTAGAGATGTTCCTCTAGAGGTTCAAGGAGCTATCTTTGTGGTTGATCATATGGAATTGCCTTTTAGAGAATTTGATCTGATACTCGGAATGGACTGGTTAGTCAAACACCAAATGAGCTTAGATTGTGCCTCAAAAAGGGTTGTACTGAGAACTGAGGAGGACAGTGAGGTAGTCGTAATTAGGGAGCGTCGAAACTATTTATCGAATGTGATTTCTGCATTGAGGGCCGAGAAGTTGGTCCGTAAGGGATGTGAGGTGTATCTGGCCTACATCAGTGTTTTAGATTCTGGGAATTCTTCGGTTAAGGATATCAGGACGATTAAGGACTTTCTAGATGTTTTTCTGAAGAACTAATTGGGTTACCTTCGGATTGTGAAGTAGAGTTTGGGATTGAGCTCCTTCCTGGTACAGCTCCGGTGTCCATCACCCCTTATAGAATGGCACCGAAGGAGCTTGTGGAGCTTAAGGCCTAGATTCAAGAGCTACTGGATCATGGGTTCATCTGCCCTAGTGTGTTTCTGTGGGGGGCACCAGTACTGTTTGTGAAAAAGAAGGATAGATCCATACGTATGTGTATTGACTACCGTCAACTAAACAAGCTGACAATCAAGAATAAGTAACCCCTACCAAGGATTGATGGTCTGTTCGACCAATTCCGAGGGGCTTTAGTTTTCTCCAAGATTGATCTCCGATCAGGGTATCACCAGTTATGAGTTAAAGAGGCTAATATGCATAAGACGGTGTTTAGGACTCCTTATGGTCATTACGAGTTCCTAGTGATGCCACTTGGACTGACGAATGCACCAACAGCTTCCATGGATCTAATGAACTGAGTGTTCCAGTCCTATCTGGATCGGTTCGTAGTGGTATTTATTAAAGACATACTGGTGTATTCGAAGACTGAGGGTGAGCATGATAGACACCTTAGAGTGGTTCTGCAGACTTTGCGAGAGAAACAACTATACGCCAAGTTCAATAAATGTGAGTTCTAGTTACGTGAAGTAACGTTTCTGGGACATGTGGTTTCTGTTGAGGGGATTAGGTTCGATCCTCAAAACATAGAGGCGGTATTGGAATGGAAACAACCTAAGATTGTATCTGAGATCCATAATTTTCTGGGATTGGCAGGATATTATCGATGATTTGTAGAGGGGTTTTCACTGATCGCTGCACCCTTGACTAAGCTGCAACGTAAGGGTGTGCCATTTAACTGGACTGACGCGCAGCAAGAGAGCTTTGAGAAGCTCAAGACTGTACTGACGGAGGCCCCTGTTCTGATGCAGCCAGAGTCTGGAAAAGAGTTTACTGTTTATAGCGATGCATCACATGTCGGCTTAGGATGCGTGTTGATGCAAGAGGGTAAGGTGGTAGCGTATGCGTCTTGTCAGCTTAAGACACATGAGGCGAATTACCCGACGAATGATTTGGATTTGACCACTGTGGTATTTGCCCTGAAAATTTGGAGGCATTATCTGTATGGTGAGAAGTGTATCATTTACACCGATCACAAGTGCCTCAAGTACCTCCTCACTCAGAAGGAGCTGAATCTTAGGCAGCATAGATGGATTCAGCTGCTTAAAGATTACGACTATACTATCGAATACCACCCTGGTAAGGCCAATGTGGTGGCCGATGCGCTGAGCCGTAAGGGTATGTCTGATCTGAGGGCAATGTTTGCTCGCCTCAGTTTATTTGATGATGGTAGTCTGTTGGCCGAACTTCAAGTTAAACCGACGTGGATAAAGAAGATTAAGGTTAAACAATTGGAGGACGAGTCTTTGGGTCTTTGCTTCAGACAGATTGAGAGTGGGAATACTGTGGATTTTGGATTGAATAGCGAAGGGGTGCTCTGTTTCCGTGGGAGAATCTGTGTACCGAGAGATACTGAATTGAGGCAGTGTATACTGAGAGAGGCACATAGTATCCCTTATGCTATGCATTCTGGCAAAAACAAGATGTACCGAGACCTTCGTGAGTTATACTGGTGGCCAGGTCTTAAACAAGAGGTTACTGAATTAGTGGCCAAGTGTTTGACATACCAGCAGGTTAAGGCTGAGCATCAGTTACCTTTGGGATTGTTGCAGCCAGTTAAGATTCCGCTTTATAAGTCGGAGCATGTAACTATGGACTTCGTTAGTGGGTTACCCCTCACACCCATTAAGAAGGATTCAGTATGGGTCATCGTGGATCGATTGACCTAGTCCGCCCACTTCATACCGGTTTGTACCGATTACTCTCTGCAGAAGCTGGCTAAACTGTATGTGTCTGAGATAGTGAGACTTCATGGGGTACCGGTTTCGATAATTTTTGATAGGGATCCTCGCTTCACGTCTTGGTTCTGGAAGAAGCTATATGAAGCTTTGGGTACAAGATTGGACTTCAGTACTACGTTCTATCCTTAGTCTGACGGTCAGTCAGAGAGGGTGATTCAGATACTAGAGGACATGTTAATGAGTTGCGTGATTGACTTCCGAGGTAGTTGGGAGGATTACCTACCGCTTGCGGAGTTTGCTTATAACAACAGCTATCAGTCTAGCATTCAGATGGCACCCTACGAGGCATTATATGGTCGTAGGTGTCGCACACCTTCGTGTTGGACTGAGTTGGTCGAGCGATGTATTCTGGACCCTGAACTATTTTCTGATACCGAGGAGAAAGTTAGATTGATTCGAGACCGACTGAAAGCAGCATCTGATAGGCAAAAGGCCTATGCAGACCTGAAGCGTTGATAAATAGAGTATTCTGTAAGGGACTCCGTTTTTCTCAAGGTCTCGCCATGGAAGAAGGTACTGAGGTTTGGACGTAAGGGCAAGTTGAGCCCTAGGTTTATTGGGCCTTACCGCATACTGAAATGTGTGGGACCAGTTGCCTACCAGTTGGAGCTACCTCCAGAGTTGGAGCGGATTCACGACGTGTTCCACGTTTCTATGTTGAGGCGCTACCGCTCTGATCCCACGTATATTGTTTCAGTTGAGGAAATCGAGGTTAGGCCAGATCTGACCTTTGAAGAGGAGCCAATCGAGATATTGGATCGCGATGTGAAGGTTCTAAGTAGAAAATCCATCCCACTGGTTAAGGTTCTTTGGCGTAATCATAGTTCTGAGGAGGCCACGTGGGAGCCTGAGGATACGATGCGACAACTTTAGTGGTTATGTGTTCTGGGAGTGTTTGGGAGGTCCCAAGTTCAAGCATTAGCTTGGGCAAATTTTTGTTTTAAATGAATAAAACCCTATCTTAGGTCAGTAGGCTTATAATTATATGTTGGTAAAATATGTCAGAATAAGCCTGCTGGTCTAGTGGATAAGTAGAGTGTTGGAGTGTTGGAGGTCCCGTGTTCGAGTACTGGTGTGGGCACTATTTTTGCTATTATGGACGGCTAGAGTTTGTGTTTCATAAAAAGTCTGAGTAGTGGGAAGGTTGGAGAGTTTTTAGGAGAAGATTTGGGGATTTTGAAGTTATCCCATATTTGGTGGGCTGAAAATTTCGGCACTCTTCCTCTCACTCTCACAATTCTTTCGGTTTTGGCAATTTTCTCTCTTTTCATCTTGTTTTCTTTTCTGCTGACTTTACCTTTTGGTTTTTTTCTTTCTTTCTCTCATCCCTCCTTGTAGCCGAAACCTGCCTCTTCTCGTCATTCTCTTTGTGTTCTTTGTCCAATCGGTTTTTGGTGCGCAATGGTTGTTCTGCTGAAGTGGTTGCTTCACCAAACACCTCCATTTTTTATGCCGATTTCGCTACCTACAATCCCTATTTTCAATTTCTTTCTTCTTATTTATTTATTTGGTGAAGTTTTCGATTACCGCTAGGGGTGTGGTTGTTCTATCTTTTGTCTCTGTCAAGTCGTTGTGCTTTTGGCCTTCTTTTTGGTTGTAGGCTGATAGTTTCTTTCCCATAGGCATGGATTTACGTTTCCGGTAAGTTTATTGATAAACCGTAAAAGTAACATATTTTAATCCCACATTTAGCATGCTTTTGGATGAATTATCCCTTATTTTATGTAATTTGGTGCTCTTAATCCTTTATTTTCATGTTTTATACTCAGGGAAGCATCGGAGGATGAAAAGAACAAGAAACGGGCTTAAAACGGGCCAAATGGGCCAGATCACGAAATCGGCACGGCCTGGACCCAAGACCACACGACCGTGCCTCATTAATGAAGTCCAACACGGCCTATCCATGATTCACACAGGCGTGTGCCATGGTCGTGCCCCTGCCGTGGCAAAGAGAAGTTTCGTTCGGATTGGGATACTTAGGGGCAAAGAAACACATTCCAAAAGCCTATATATACACCCTAAGTATGACCTAAAAGGGGGAGCCCAAGGCTATCGTCTAGGGGCATCTTGCTAGGCCAGAGAAGGCAGATTTGTGGGGATTCACTCGAGGATAGCCAGTTGATTCATCTCTAGAAGCTGGAATTATACTCAAGATGGAGGATCTCTCCTTCAATTCCTTCAGGGGGTTTTAGGGATTTCTTATGTTTTGTTTTATCTTTTCTTCTGAGATGTTTTCTTTTATTGTTATGAACTAAACCCTCAGATACCTGAGGGGGATGAAACTTAGATGAATCTTGTTATTGTTTGCTGAACTATATGATAAATATTTGACTTGTTCTTAATTATGTGTTCTTAATTCTTGTGTTGATATTTCCGAGATATTGGTTCAAGTTTGATGTGCTTAGGTGGAGGAGCAAAAGTCCCTGTCTAAGAGTAGATCTAGCATAGCTAAGCGGAGTTGATCGCGCGCCTAAAGATAGGGTGACGAGATTTTGCCGGATTAGGGTGAAACCTAATATGGGATTCCATAGATCGAGTTAATGTAATTCTAGGGGTTTTAATTAGAAAGAGATTTCAATTAATCAACCTAAGGTTAGACATTATTCGCTTCGAGAGAGGGTTTAATATACATTAGGGAATCTTACGGATCAAGTCAAATGAATAAATCGTCTGGTTCAGAGTTAGATAACAAGTGAAGTCTAGGTGGATTCTTCCTTGGGTGTCGTCTTAATCAATTGGTTTTTCCTCAAGTTATTTTCCCAAATTCATTATTCTTTATCTTAGAGTCTTTAGTTTAGTAGTTAATTAATTTAGATTAAACACACAAATTCCCTTTATTTTAGGTTAGATAATAAAAAGAGAGTTAGTATTAGTACTTTTAGTTCCTTTGGGTTCGACATTCCGGTCTTGCCACTAAACTATACTACTGTTCGATAGGTGCGCTTGCCTCAAATCGTTGTCATAGTTAGTTTCCAGGTTCGATCATTCTTTTTATAAATTTTAAGACTTTGACATCGCGAAAACAACGATCAAGTTTTTGGCGCCGTTGCCGGGGAACTAAAATTTTAAGAAAGCTTAATTTTTATTACTTTAGCCATTTTTTTTTTATTTTAATTTTTAACTTAGCTAATTTTTCTTCTGTTATTGTTTCCTCCTTTCAGGTACATCTAGTTTATGACTAGAAGGAACCCGATAGGACCCTAATCTACGACAGTGATATTGAAAGAACAGTTCATAAAATCGTAGAGAGATAAAGGCGAAGCTTAAACTACACAAAAAAAGAGCAAGAAGGCGAAAACCAATCCTCTCTCAAGGAATGGTGAGAATCATCCGCCACCTCCGAGAGATGGCCGAAAACAATGCTCCACGTACTATGTATGATTATGCTAAACCTAGTTTAACAGAACTGAATCTAGTATTGTTAGGCCCACTATTGCTGCAAATAATTTTGAACTGAAACCTAACACTATACAGATGATACAATAGTTTGTTCAGTTTGATGGTTTGCGAGGATGAAGATCCTAACACACACTTAGCAAATTTTCTAGAATTTCAGATACCTTTAAGATAAATGGCGTTTACGATGATGCCATCCGTCTTGATTATTTCCTTTTCTTTGAAGAATAAAGCCAAACAGTGGTTACATTCTCTTCCACGAGGGTCAATCACTACATGGGATCAGATGACCGAAAAATTTTTACGAAAATATTTTCCACCGGCCAAAACGGCCAAATTAAGGAATGATATCTCTTCTTTTGTGCGAGATGGATTTAGAGACACTTTACGACGCATGGGAGAGATACAAAGATTTGCTTGAGAAGGTGCCCACACCACGGATTACCTTTGTGGCTACAGTCCAAACTTTTACAATGGTGTGAACCCTTCAACAAGGCAACTAATCGATTCAACTACCGGCGGAACCACCGAACAACAAAACTCCCGGCGGCCTACGAGTTTATAGAAGAGATGTCACCAATAACTATCGGTGGCAAGTTACAAGGACAAGGCCACCCAAAGCAAATGGAGTTTTCAATATTGATGCAGTGACCGCGCTAACAAACCAGGTAGAATTATTACATAAAAATTTGATGGTTTATATGGTTCTTCGCAGCACATCCAGCTATGCAAATCGCACGCAAGTGAAGGAGTGGTGAATCCACGAGTACCCACCCTACGGACAGGGCATGGAGAGCGAACAAATGAACTATATGGGTAACAATTTCCGATCTAACAATAACCCTTATAGTAATACTTATAATCCAGGTTGGAAGAACCACCCCAATTTCTCATGGGGCAGTCAAAGAAATCAAAGGCAACAACCATCCAAAAACTTCCAACAACAGCCCTACCCACAAGAAAAGAAGCCAAACCTTGAAGAGATGCTGACAAACTTCATAGCAGCCTCAGGAATACGTTCCCAAAATACAGAAACACGTTTCCAAAAGATAGAAACAAAACTTGAGGCATTGACACAAGAGTTCAAGGATCAAATCGGACAACTCACTAAGCAAATCTCCGAGAGACCACATGGAAGACTACTGAGCAACATCGAGACTAACCCAAGGGAGCAAGTTCAAGCCATAACAGCTCAAGATAGTGAAGGGTTAGACGAGCCCAATTCGAGGTAAGAGAACATGGTCGAAGAAGGTAAGGTTGAGGTAAGTAATAATAAGCCAAAACCGGTAATCAAAGAGTACCAACCTCGCATACCATATCTCGAAGCATTAAGGAGAGATGACATAGAGGAACAGTTCGGTAAGTTTCTTAAACTTTTAAAGAAATTACATATTAACTTACCGTTACTTGAAGCTCTTACGCAGATGCCAGACTCTAGAAAATTCCTAAAAGAGCCGTTGACGAAAAAGCGAAGGATAGACGAAGCATCACATGTGGAACTAAACGCAATGTGCTCGGCAGTATTGCAAAATAGACTACCACAGAAATTAAAAGATCCAGGGAGTTTTACAATTCCATGCTTAATTGGTAGTTTATCTATTGATAATGCGTTAGCTGATTTAGGGGCAAGCATAAATGTCATGCCTTATAAATTGTTTAAACAACTAGGTCTAGGGAGGCCCAAACAAACTAGGATGAGCATTCAATTAGCTAATAAAACTGTTAGAATTCCTAAGGGCATAATTGAAGATGTACTCGTAAAAATTGACAAATTTGTATTCCCAGTAGACTTTGTCGTTTTAGACATGGATGAGGACAACATGATCCCCCTAATTTTAAGAAGACCATTATTAGCAATTGCTAGAACTAAAATCGATGTTGATGCAGGCGAACTTATACTCTGTGTAGGTGACGAGATAGTCACTCTCCAAGCTCTCGATTCAATTAGAACATCGAATAATCAAGGTGAGAAAATAAATTCGAATGATAACCATTCGGTTAACCCTTCTTTTCAAGAAGCACCACAAAAGAATACAACTGAACCCGATCCTATACCATGTGCCAACAAATAAATAACTTATGAGGAACAAGGGATTCAGATCGATGATCTAGATGAGTGGAAGACACATTTTAAGGAAAAATTAGGGATACACAAAGCAGAACCAGAGCCACTCCACGCGGCAAACAAGTTCAAAATCGGAGATCAAGTATTGATTGATAAAGCAGACCCTCGAATATCTCCTCCTGACCCTAACACTAACAAAGAAATCCCTTTTAGGGTAATCAGTGTTTTCCCATACGGAACAGTCGAGGTAAGTAATCCTATTTTTGGTACTTTCAATATAAACACATCTCGACTTGAACTATATTATGATAATGAAACTGATAGCATGAGGAAGGACTTTCAACTCCTCAAACCACCCTGATTAAGCGAACGAGAGGTGAGTCTAGCTTAAGACTTTAAACGAGCGCTTCTCGGAAGGCAACCCGAGTACTAACCCCATTAACTTTTACATTTTTATTTTGTCTTATTTATTCTATTTTATCTTTTCTTTATAGTACCTAACTATAAACTAACCAAATGTACAGAATTCTAGGCCACACGGCCTCACACACGGCCGTGTGGATGCACCGAATCACCGTACGAGTCAGAGCAAATCAATTTTCAAATCACGGACTCCAACCACCACACCACGGGCTCCGACAAAACCCCACGGCTGTGCGATGCGGCCGTGGTCGACACTGGTGTTTACACACGGGCGTGGCAACCTGAACATGGGCGTGGGAGAAACGATACGATGCTCAACACGGCCGTGCGAGGCAGCCGTGTGACTTAGCACGCCCACAGTACACGGGCGTGGGGTTGTACCAGGCTTGAAAATCTATTTAAACCCCCTCCTTTTTTTTCTCTTCTCCTACTAACTCTCAACTTTCCACCATTTTAATTTTTCCCATTCCTCTCCTAACAAAACCCTTGATCTACCACATCGATGTCGAAGAAGCGGAAGGAACCAAGCACAATCTCCCCACGGGAGACCGATCTACATAAGTTCATGCCGGTCGCTTCATTTACTCGACAAGCCAAGGGTCTTTGAGACCATTTAATTTTTCTTCTTCTTTACTCTTCTCCTTTATTTTGCTTTTCTTTATTTCTCTTATGTTTAATTCAGTTTATTTTATCTTAGTTTCTTGGTTTTAGGTTCTAAAGGCTGCTAGGGAATCACACCTCGACCACGACTACCACTCCACCACAGCCTTAGAAATCACACCCACCTCGCAAACCATCCAACAATAAGGACTCTTCAGTCCATTAATCTTTTGTTTTAATTTTATTTCATTTTTTATTTTCCTTCACTTTAGCTTGCTTTTCTTTAAATATATAATTAGTATAGTTTGAATTATTATTATCATTTTCTGGCTAATTTTGCACGAGCTACCCAATTTCTTCATCTAGCACAGGATCATCATAAAGAACGACTCCTTCAACTTATCTTTCACCTCCAAAGCAAGGATTTCATCCATAATTCAGGGAGTTTCACCTCTCTCCATATCTTTTGAATTTATACTTAATTGTCTATATATATATATCTTTTTACATTGAGGGCAATGTACATCTTAAGTGTGGGGAGGTGAACAACCTAAAAAGGTGCCTAACTTTTTTTCATTATTCTCAAATTCCTGAAATTAGGTGCCAAACTTTTTGCATTATTCTCAAATCCTGAATTATGTCTTGTTTCTTAAGTAAGTTTCTCATATTATAATTAGAATGAAATTCCTTTGATTTATGATTTTTATTGATGTGTCTTGGATTAAGTCATTGATAATTGTGCATTGATAATTAAATTCTAAGATACTAGAGAGTCAAGCATGACAAGTCTATTTTTTAGAAAAGAAAAAAAAAATTAGGTTGTCTACCTGAATTTGAATATTACCTTGAAATTTGAAATTTACGAGGTTGACATCAAAAACCCATAATTTTTGTGAGATTTTAAGCCTTATAGAGCATATATTCTTTTTATTGCTCACCTTATTGATTATGAGTGTGTCAACATTGATTTGTTATTCTAGAACTTGCATCGATTATACATGCCGAGACCACACATTTGATTTGATATACAGAGATGATAAAGGCACTTAGGATTTAACCCACTCACTCCACTAAAAAGCCTACCTTCACAATTAACCCTTAGTGAACCCCGTTTAATCCTAACAACCCATTTATTGACTTACCCGCTAATATTAACCCAAAACCCTTTATATTTGCTACCACCATTCCTTTTAACTACCCTTATATCAAGATTTGATTTGATCAGTTGCCTAACTATGATCTTTATTTCAGTAATTTATCCTTTATTATGTATTTATGATGTAAAAAAAAAATAAAAATTAAAGTATATTCATTATTAGATTTGTGATTAAATGAGCTTATACGTTTGAATTCCAAATATTGAATAAGAAGCTCGTAGTATTAGTATTATTAATTTTCAATTGATGTAATTACCTTTATTTAGTTCATTGTTTCTGGTTAGGTAATTTGTCAGGTAAATCTCGATTCTAACCCTCTAATTCAGTCTTTATCCATACCTTTAACCCAAGCCCCATTACAACCCTGTTAAAGACCTTTTGATTTGTGTATCATTTCATATCATAGTGGTGGAGATTTGATTTTCATGCAAGCCTATGGGATTAACTTTTCATGTTTGACTTTTGAGTGCTTAGTTCTGAACCTTAAACACTTTGAGTGATTTGAGTGAATCTTTAGTGAGGATGTCAATCCCTGTCGATTTTGAATCAGAGGTAATTATTTAGATGAGGGGAAACACCTATGTTTTGTGCTACAATTGTATGACTTAGATTGTTTGAATCTTTAGAACCCTTTGAGTTGAATTATCCATGTATTAATTATCCTTGAATTATGACGAAACATTATTAATGACTATTATAATTTAAGGGAAGTTTATTTTAATTATGAGTTGAGAATTTTGCTTGAGGACAAGAAAAAGCTTAAGTGTGGGGGTATTTGATAAACCGTAAAAGTAACATATTTTAATCCCATATTTAGCATGCTTTTGGATGAATTATCCCTTATTTTATGTAATTTGGTGCTCTTAATCCTTTATTTTCATGTTTTATACTCAGGGAAGCACCGGAGGATGAAAAGAACAAGAAACGGGCTTAAAACGGGCCAAATCACGAAATCGGCACTGCCTGGACCCAAGACCACACGGCCGTGCCTCATTAATGAAGTCTAACACGGCCTGGCCACGATTCACACGGGCGTGTGCCATGGTCGTGCCCCTGCCGTGGCAAAGAGAAGTTTCGTTCGGATTGGGATACTTAGGGGCAAAGAAACACATTCCAAAAGCCTATATATACACCCTAAGTATGACCTAAAAGGGGGAGCCCAAGGCTATCATCTAGGGGCGTCTTGCTAGGCCAGAGAAGGCAGATTTGTGGGGATTCACTCAAGGATAGCCAGTTGATTCATCTCTAGAAGCCGGAATTATACTCAAGACGGAGGATCTCTCCTTCAATTCCTTCAGGGGGTTTTAGGTATTTCTTATGTTTTGTTTTATCTTTTCTTCTGAGATGTTTTCTTTTATTGTTATGAACTAAACCCTCAGATACTTGAGGGGGATGAAACTTAGATGAATCTTGTTATCGTTTGCTGAACTATATGATAAATATTTGACTTGTTCTTAATTATGTGTTCTTAATTCTTGTGTTGATATTTCCGGGATATTGATTCAAGTTTGATGTGCTTAGGTGGAGGAGCAAAAGTCCCTATCTAAGAGTAGATCTAGCATAGTTAAGCGGAGTTGATCGCGCGCCTAGAGATAGGGTGACGAGATTTTGCCGGATTAGGGTGAAACCTAATATGGGATTCCATAGATCGAGTTAATGCAATTCTAGGGGTTTTAATTAGAAAGAGATTTCAATTAATCAACCTAGGGTTAGACGTTATTCGCTTCGAGAGAGGGTTTAATATACATTAAGGAATCTTACGGATCAAGTCAAATGAATAAATCGTCTGGTTCAGAGTTAGATAACAAGTGAAGTCTAGGTGGATTCTTCCTTGGGTGTCGTCTTAATCAATTGGTTTTTCCTCAAGTTATTTTCCCAAATTCATTCTTCTTTATCTTAGAGTCTTTAGTTTAGTAGTTAATTAATTTAGATTAAACACACAAATTCCCTTTATTTTAGGCTAGCTAATAAAAAGAGAGTTAGTATTAGTACTTTTAGTTCCTTTGGGTTCGACATTCTGGTCTTGCCACTAAACTATACTACTGTTCGATAGGTGCGCTTGCCTCAAATCATTGTCATAGTTAGGTTCCAGGTTCGATCATTCTTTTTATAAATTTTAAGACTTTGACATCGCGAAAACAACTATCATTGATTTTAGTTTTGTTTCAAGCTAGTCATGCGAATATTTATTAATAGGGGTTCGGCTGGAATACATGTACTACCCGTGGAGCTAGTGATCACTCCTTATCAACGGTTTAAGTGTGGAAGGCCTCAGTTGTTCAAACAAGGCAAGTGGCAATCGATCTTTTGGACAAGTGTTTTGAAGAGGGGTCGTTTTAATCCAATTGATATATGATTAATTGTGTGTTATGGTCGAACATAGGTTTGGAGTGCTCAAGACCGGTGTGCGCATTTTTCGTAACCAGGTGTGTAAACACAACTCTGCAAAAGGAAATCGACGAAAAGCCGAAAAGTGATACTGTCGACACCACATGGACGTGTGGCCGCCCGTGTGGTAGGCCGTGTGATCGGACACCGGCGTGTGATCGACGAGGCAGGCCATGTGCGATTCATGGGCCGGGCCGAATTGGGGCCGTGTAGGCTCCACGGGCGTGTGGGCCCCACACGGGCGTGTGGGATTGTTAGGCCAGGCCGTATGATCCACACGGCTGAGGTCATTTTTGTAACACCCCAAACCCGGCCTAGACGTTAGGACAGGATCTGACGTGTCACATCGGAGTGTTGATTTGAAAACTGGTCTTGTCGATAAAAATTCGTGACTAAAGTTTTAAATCCTTTTTAAAACTAAGTGCTATTGAAAACGTTAGGGTTGCAAAATCAAAACTTGTTAACCACTTATTGGTCATATCATTTATTACAAGTTTATTAATCTGAATTAAAAACCGCGGAAGCTTTTCTAATTGTAAACTTTAAAATTTGAAATGTGTGAATTCCTTTGGAAACAGTTATTATTTTGAAAACCCGTGTTTCCTAATCTATCAGGTTGAAGTAGGATGATAAAACCAAATAAAAGTTAAAACCTCAAATGGCCTTATTACATAAATAGTAACCCCAAAATAAAATATTTAAAAAGCTAGGTATAAATTAAAACACTCGTGAACATGTGGCCACCTCTCTGAGTCCCTCATGACTCCAAATAATCTAAGGTGGGGATTACACATATGCTTAAAGAAAAGGGTGAGTTACGAGAACTCAGTGTGTAATCCCCTATCATGCAAGAATAGATCTAGGCGAGCCCTATTCGAAGAATGATGCGGTGTGGGCCTTGGCCCAATACAGTAACAATGTGGGTATGAGCCCAAAATCATAACAGTACAGAACAATGATGCAACCCAGCCCAAACCAGCCAACACACCACCCGTACCAACCAACACACCATGTGGTGACTAAGTCAACCCACCCAGCCAACACACCGAAATACCCAATGCAGAATGTCGTGTCATAAATATTACGTGTATGCAATATGTTATATTCATAACCAGTCATATATATATCATACACACATCACTAAACTACCACTAGAGGTATAATGGTCATTTTGTCGGTTAGGGGTAAAATAGTAATTTCACCCCTCAGGGGTATTTCGGTAAGTCTACCCTACAAGGGTATTTCGATAATTCTACCCTACAAGGGTATTTCTGTAATTTTACTCCCTAGGGGTATTTCTGTCATTTTACTCAATAGGGTATCGGTACAGTTAACGACCTTTCCAAAGGCCTACAGTCGCCTTGAACGACTCAGATAACCTTTATGGCCAAAACAGTGTACTTAGGCCCAAGGTCCATTACTCGGCTCAAGTGGGCCCACACACTCGTGTGGCCCATTCAGCCCACATTTCGTCACGGCTATGCGAACATCGCAGCCTAGTCTAATCCACTATTAGTCACTTACCATGGATTTCATCCATGTGGGGCCCATGAGCCCATTGGGCCCACATGGCCCATTTCGGCCCAACGAGGCCCATTACGACCTAAGCCCACGAGAATGTACGTGGCAGTCTCTACAGTCTGTTGCCAATGATTGTGGCTCGATTTATCCCTACGAGCGTTCGCACGCTCGTGGGCCCTCAGATGCTAAAATTTCGGCATTTCAGCTTTCACCGATTCACAGTTAAACAGGGGTGTGAATGCACCTTTTTGGCTTATGCCAGTACCAGAATGGTGTACGGTTACACACCTGTTACCGAAGTCGAGCGAACCGCTCACGAGTCCAACGCCTACATCAATCAATATTTTCGGTTAGTGTTAATACCCATCACTTCCACTTAATCCCAAAAGAACGGCTTGGCACTCACCTTAACCAAAGTGTGACTTTGCCCGCTAAGGATGTTACTCAAAAAAGGATTGCATCCCTTCCTGCCGAAATACTGTATTAACAAAAGCATCCATTACTCAACAACGCACGATCTAGAACTTGAATCGATAACTAACATTAACAAAAGCCCAAATCCAAAGATAGGGTATCGTCCAACCCCAAAGGGCTAGACCAAAGTGCTTACCTCAAATCACGTGATAGGAAAACGGTTTCGGTGACTACCTTGAGACCCTCATTCACTTCACTAAAAACCTAGAAACCGACAACCCCCACACCAAAAGGAAAGGATCATGATTTCGGCAATCAAAGTACAAGAAGATGAGCATTCGGCTATAAGAAGAAAATCAACCCTTGGTCACAAGAAAAGAATTAAGAACACCTACCCTTCGACAAAACACTCAGAAATCAAGTAGTGAAGAAGAGTGTTAAAGATTCGGTCAACGCCCCACAAAATGAAAAGGTCAGAGAAGAAAAGAGACACCTAAAGGACAGGGGAAAACTAATTCAAGAAGAGAAGGAAAAGGAATGAAACGAAGGGACAGATGAATCCGGCTTCAAAGTACTATCCACAGAATATTAAGTCACCTTCTCATGGAATGCCGAAAAAGGAAAAGAAAAGCAAGAGTGGTAATCAAAATTCGAAACTTGATGTGTTAGATTCCGGCAAAGTGAACAAAAAGAACTTGGAAGAAAATAATATCAAATGAGAAAAGGACCCGAATGGTCAAATGTAAAAAACGCACGAAAACCAAAAGAGAGGAAAACCCGAAATGAAAAAAAACAAAGAAAATCCCAAAGACACCAGAAGAAATTCGGCACCTACTCCCTCCCACAATGCCGAAAATGCACTAAATGAGCTCCCCTGGCCGAAAATCCCCTCCTCTAGCTTCCCAATTCGGCTATGACTCCCCTCACACCTCAAACCCTCAAAAATCTCCACTGATATATCCTTGATTTACTCCAAACCTCCCATTCAAATCCATTCAAATTTGATGACCAAGTCTCCAACCACCTCTGCAGAGTTTGAATCAAACTTTACCTCTCACGCCACAGAGTCATAAAATAAAACCTCCTACTTGCATGCCATGGGATTCGAACCCACTCCCTTTTTAATGCCCAACACGCCACTAGCCTCCACAACACAAGGTCTTTTGTGACATAAAATAACACACATTTAAACATAAGTCCTAACTGCTAACAGCCAATTTCACTTAAGAGCAAAAACTAAAAAATTTTGCCAAGGCCCAGACTCGAACCCAGGCTTCCTAAAAACCCTCAAATACACTCAAATACTTAGCCATTGAAGCAAACATGGAATTTAAGCCAAATCATGCAAAATTATAGACCCTATATTTTTGGGGCGTTACAACTCTACCCCCCTTAAAGAAATTTTGACCTTGAAATTTACCTGGTCAGGATAAGTGAGGGTATTATTGTCGCATTGCCTCCTCTGGTTCCCACGTGGCTTCTTCTGAACCATGATTACGCCAGAGCACTTTGACCAGTGGAATGGATTTCTTTCTCAGCACCTTAACGTCACGATCCAGTATCTGTACCGGTTCTTTCTCGATAGTTAGATCAGGCCTAACCTCGATTTCCTCAACTGGCACTATGTGTGAGGGATCAGAGAGGTATCGCCTCAGCATGCAGACGTGGAACACATCATGAATTCTGTCTAATTCAGGAGGCAACTCAAGTTGATAGGCGACCGGCCCCACACGTTTTATTACTCAGTAAGGTCCAATGAATCTAGGGCTCAGTTTGCCCTTCCGTCCAAATCTCAGAATTTTCTTCCATGGTGAGACCTTCAGAAGGACATAATCCCCCACAGAAAACTTGATCTCTTTACGCTTTAAATCCGCATATGACTTCTGTCTGTCATATGCTTCCTTTAACCAATTCCAAATCAACTTTACTTTTTCTTCGATCTCAGAAACCAACTCTGGCCCCAGAACTCGCCGCTCACCCAGTTCAGTCCAACATGTAGGAGTACGACCCCTACGACCATATAACGCCTCATACGGTGCCATTTGGATACTGGACTGGTAGCTATTGTTATACGCAAACTCTACCAGCGGTAAATAGTCCTCCCAGCTACCTCAGAAATTGATTACACGGCTTCTTAACATGTCTTCCAGTATCTAAATCACCCTCTCTGACTGACCATCTGTCTGAGGGTGGAACGCAGTACTGAAATCCAATCTTGTACCCAAAGCCTCGTGTAACTTCTTCCAGAATTGAGATGTGAATCTAGGATCTCTGTCAGATATGATAGAAACCGGTACACCATGCAGTCTTAAAATCTATGCCACATACAACTTAGCCAACTTCTGCAACGAATAATCAGTGCGGACCGGTATAAAATGGGAAGATTTAGTCAATCGGTCTACAATAACCCATACCAAATCCTTCTTAGTAGGCGTCAAGGGTAACCCACTGACAAAATCCATGGTTACCCTCTCCCACTTCCAGAGTGGAATCTTAACTGGTTGCAGTAATCCAGAAGGCAGCTGATGCTCAACCTTAACTTGTTGGCAAGTCAGACATTTACCCACAAAATCGGTAACTTCGCGTTTCAGTCCTGATCACCAGTACAGCTCACAAAGATCTCGATACAACTTGTTTCCACCAGGATGCATAGCATAAGGACTGCTATGCGCCTCCTATAGGATAGACTGCCTCAGATCAGAATCTCTTGGTACACAGACTCTCCCACGGAAGCATAGTACTCCTTTACTATTCAACCCAAAGTCTATAGTCTCTCCGCTCTCAACTTGTCAGAAACGAGGAGCCAGTGACTCATCCAACAACTGTTTCTCCTTAATTTGATCAGTCCAAGTCGGTCTCACTTAAAGTTTAGCTAACAAGCTACCATCATCGAACAGGCTGAGACGAGCAAACATTGCTCTCAAATCAGATACAACCCTACGGCTCAGTGCGTCAGCTACTACGTTAGCTTTACCAGGGTGGTACTCAATTGAGAAGTCATAATCCTTAAGAAACTCCATCCATCTTCGTTGCCTAAGGTTCAACTCCTTCTGAGTAAGGAGGTATTTGAGGCTCTTATGATCTGTGTAAATAATAGACTTCTCACCATATAAGTAATGCCTCCAAATCTTTAGTGTGAATACCACCGCAGCTAACTCCAAGTCGTGAGTAGGGTAATTCACCTCGTGAGGCTTAAGCTGACGAGATGCATATGCAACTACCTTACCCTCTTGCATCAACACACAACCCAATCCAATGTGCGACGCATCACTGTAGACAGTGAATTCCTTCCCAAACTCTGGCTGTATTAACACAGGGGCTTCAGTCAGAACTTTCTTCAGTTTCTCAAAACTCTCTTACTGCTTATCAGTCCAAATAAATGGTACCCCTTTACGCAGTAACTTAGTCAGGGGTGCAGCAATCAAAGAAAACCCCTCCACAAAACGTCTGTAATACCCAGCCAGACCTAGAAAGCTTCGAATATCAGATACAATCTTTGGTGGTTTCCAATTCAATACGGCTTCAATTTTTTGAGGATCAACCCCAATCCCCTCGACAGACACCACGTGACCCAGAAATGTCACTTCTCTCAACCAGAACTCACATTTGCTGAATTTTGCGTATAGCTGCTTTTCCCTCAGAATTCACAAAACAATTCGAAGATGTGCATCATGCTCCTCTTCGGTTCTTGAATATACCAGGATGTCATCTATAAACACAACTACGACATGATCCAAATAGGGCTGGAATACCCGATTCATCATATCCAAGAAAGCAGCTGGTGCATTCATCAATCCAAATGGCATTACTAGGAACTCGTAATGACCATAACGAGTCCTAAATGCAGTCTTATCTCCTTAACCTTTAGCTGATGGTACCCAGATCGAAGATCTATCTTGGAGAAAACCGAAGCTCCTTGTAGTTGGTCAAACAGATCATCTATCCTCGGCAAAGGGTACTTGTTCTTAATCGTCAGTTTATTCAATTGACGATAATCGATGCACATGCGCATGGATCCATCCTTTTTCTTAAAAAATAACACTGGTACTCCCCAAAGAGACACACTCGGCCGAATGAATCCCCGGTCCATTAGCTCTTGAATTTAAGCCTTTAACTCTACCAGCTCATTCGGTGCCATCCTAAGGGGCGATGGACACCGGAGCTGTTCCTGGTAGGAGCTCAATACCGAATTTGACCTCACGGTCTGGGGGCAACCCAGGAAGCTCTTCAGGAAATACATCCGGAAACTCCTTAATAATTCTGACATCTCCAACAGAAGGACCTTTAGAATCAGAACGGCTGACATAAGCTAAAAACACCTCGCAACCCTTGCGAACCAATTTCTCGGCTTTTAATGCTGAGATTACATTAGTCAGATAATCTCTTCGCTCCCCTAACACAACCACCTCCTCATCCTCAATAGACTTCAACACCATACGCTTAGCAGCACAATCCAAATTTGCACGGTGTTTTACTAGCCAATCCATGCCCAATATAAGATCGAATTCGCCAAACAGCAGTTCCATCAAATCCGCCGGGAAGACAACCCCTTGGACCTCTAGGGGCACGTCTCTGAACAACTTATTCACCCTAACCGACTGTCCCAGTAGACTTAACACAGTCATCTCACTATTAGTAATTTCAAACTGAGAACCCAGCCTCCCAGACACAGTGCATGCAACATGCGAGTGTGTAGACCCAATATCAGTTAAAGCAGTGTATGGTAAATTATAAATTAGGAACGTACCAGTTATGACGTCTGGGCCGTCACCATCCCCGGTCCAGTAGCTCTTGAATTTGAGCCTTTAACTCTACCAGCTTCTTCGGTGCCATCCTATAAGGGGCGATGGACACCGGAGCTGTTCCCGGTAGGAGCTCAATACCGAATTCGACCTCACGGTCTGGGGGCAACCCAGAAAGCTCTTCAGGAAATACATCCGGAAACTCCTTAATAGTTCTAACATCTCCAACAGAAGGACCTTTAGAATCAGAACTGCTGACATAAGCTAAAAACGTCTCGCAGCCCTTGCGAACCAATTTCTCGGCTTTTAATGTTGAGATTACATTAGTCAGATAATCTCTATGCTCCCTTAACACAACCACCTCCTCATCCTCAATAGACTTCAACACCATACACTTAGCAGCACAATCCAAATTTGCACGGTGTTTTACTAGCCAATCCATGCCCAATATAAGATCAAATTCACCAAATGGCAGTTCCATCAAATCTGTCGGGAAGACAACCCCTTGGACCTCTAGGGGCACGTCTCTGAACAACTTATTCACCCTAACCAACTGTCCCAGTATACTTAACAAAGTCATCTCACTATCAGTAATTTCAAACTGAGAACCCAGCGTCCCAGACACAGTGCATGCAACATACGAGTGTGTAGACCCAATATCAGTTAAAGCAGTGTATGGTAAATTATAAATTAGGAACGTACCAGTTATGACGTCTGGGCCGTCGCCATCCTCTCGGTGATGAGAAGCATAGACCAAAGCTGGCTGTCTCACCTCAATGTTACCAGCACCTCTGCCAGGTGCTCCACGTCCTCTTCCTAAACCATTTCCCCCTCTGGCCTGGCCACGGCCTCTCGGTGGCTACGGGCCACCTCTCCCTGGCTGAGCATGGCCCTGACCTGCGGCTTGCATCTGAACAGGCCTTTGAGTACAGTTCTTGACCTGATGATCCATGGACCCACATCTAAAACACGCCCCAGTTCATTTCCAACACTCACCCTGGTGAGCTCTTCCACAATCTGCGCAAGGCTACAGTCTGACAATAGTAATAGGAACTGCTCGGACTGGCCCATCAAATCTGGCCTTCTTTATAGGCCTTTCAGAAGAACCCAAAGGCCCTGAATCCCTTTTAAATCTACCTTTATCTTTCTCGCGATTCTGGCGCTCAGAGCGCTTCACCTCCTCTGCAATTTTTGCCTTCTCAACAACGGTAGCAAAGTCTCGTTCCCTCTGCGGAGCTATCAGCACCCGCAACTCATCTCGGAGGCCATCTTCGAAATGCACACAACGTTCATACCCAGTTGCGACTATACCACGAGCATACCGACTCAGCCGTAGAAACTCTGCCTCATACTCTGCCATAGACCCATTACCCTGGATCAAGCTTAGAAATTCCTTTCTTCGGGCGTCCACATAACTTGCGCCCACATACTTCACTTGAAAGGCTGTCTTGAAGAAATTCCACGTCAAACGGTCGGCCTGCGTACCCTCTCTTACAGTGAGCCACCACTGGTACGTCTCGTCTCGCAGTAAGAATACTACCCCCTTTAATTTCTACTCCATAGTACAGTCAAGGTCATCCATTATCCGCTCAGTAGCTTCTAACCAATACTCTGCCACATTCGGGGCTACACCAGAAACTCCCCTGAAGATTTCCGCTCCATTAGACTGGAGTCACTCAGAAATTGACCCTCGGCCCACTGTCCCAGTACTCGCTCTAGTAACCCTTTCAAGAACACGCAACATTGCTTGAGATAGAGCATCATCCCCAACTGCTCGATCATGAGACCCTGTCTCAATTACTGGTGAGGCTGGTGCCTCCCTAGCAGGCATGTGACCTGATGCTGAAGACCCAGCCCTAGTACCTCGGCCTCTACCTTGGCCTCATGTACCCCTTCTGCGAGTACCTCTTGTGCTCATATCGATATAGCGTATTATCTTTTTTAAAAGTCTTATGAATCAGTTCATAGTTCCAGTAATTGTTAATGGATGTTTTATGGTAATCAATATTTAAAGTTTTTGTTTTCGCAGATCGAGATATCTCACTACAGTTTCCAGTCCTCTACAGTCTCAGTTTACCCTAACAAAAGAGTTTTAGCATAGTACTACTATCTATAGTATTTTCTCAGTATAACATTTCAGTCTATAGCAGTAAATAATGTCAGAGAACTTACAGATTTGGCGCCGGAGACTCGGTGTGCCACACTTTCAGTAACAACCTTTCAATTTTCTTTCAAAACCCAAAATTTAGACAATTTTAGAAAATTTTCAAGAACCCATTCCACAGCCGAGTTTTGCAACTTGACTCTGATACCACTAAATGTAACACCCCAAACCCAGCCTAGACGTTACGACCGGATCTGACGTGTCACATCGAAGTGTTGATTTGAAAACTGGTCTTGTCGATGAAAATCCGTGACTAAATTTTTAAATCCTTTTTAAAACTAAGTGCTATTGAAAACGTTGGGGTTGCAAAATCAAAACTTGTTAACCACTTATTGGACATATCATTTATTACAATTTTATTAATCTGAATTAAAAACCGCGGAAGCTTTTTTAATTGTAAACTTTAAAATTTGAAATGCGTGAATTCCTTTGGAAACAATTATTATTTTGAAAACCCGTGTTTCCTAATCTAGCAGGTTGAAGTAGGACGATAAAACCAAAAAAAAGTTAAAACCTCAAATGGCCTTATTACATAAATAGTAACCCTAAAATAAAATATTTAAAAAGCTAGGTATAAATTAAAGCACTCGCGAACATGTGGCCACCTTCGAGTCCCTCGCAGCTCCAAATCATCTAAGGCTGGGGATTACCTATACAGTTAGAAGAAAAGGATGAGTTACGAGAACTCAGTGTGTAATCCCCTATCATGCAGTAACAGTCTGGGCCAGAGCCCTATTCAGTAACAGTACAGTGTGGGCCTTGGCCCAATATAATAACAGTGTGGGTATGAGCCCAAAATCATAACAGTACAGAATAGTGATGCAACGCAGCCCAATCCAGCCAACACACCACCCATACCAACCAACACACCATGTGGGGACTAAGTCAACCCACCCAGCCAACACACCAATATCGCAGCATAGCTGCTAATAGTAACGCAACAAAGCTGCTAAAAATAGTAAATGTGGCCAAGCCACTAAAATTAGAACACGTGGCGAATGCCACTATAACAGTATGAACGTGGCAGAGCCACTAGTACAGTACTTCCTCTATATTAGAATCCCTACCCCAATGCAGAATGTCGTGTCATAAATATTACGTGTATGCAATATGTCATATTCATAACCATTCATATAGATATGATACACATCACTAAACAACCACTAGGGGTATAATGGTCATTTTGTCAGTTAGGGGTAAAACGGTAATTTCACCTCTCAGGGGTATTTCGGTAAGTCTACCCTACAAGGGTATTTCGATAATTCTACCCTACAAGGGTATTTCTGTAATTTTACTCCCTAGGGGTATTTCTGTCATTTTACTCAATAGGGTATCGGTACAGTTAACGACCTTTCCAAAGGCCTACAGTCACCTTGAACGACTCAGATAACCTTTATGGCCAAAACAGTGTACTTAGGCCCAAGGTCCATTACTCGGCTCAAGTGGGCCCACACACTCGTGTGGCCCATTCAGCCCACGTTTCGTCACGGCTATGCGAACATCGCAGCCTAGTCCAATCCACTATTAGTCACTTACCATGGATTTCATCCATGTGGGGCCCATGAGCCCATTGGGCCCACATGGCCCATTTCGGCCCAACGAGGCCCATTACGACCTAAGCCCACGAGAATGTACGTGGCAGTCTCTACAGTCTGTTGCCAATGATTGTGGCTCAATTTATCCCTACGAGCGTTTGCACGCTCGTGGGCCCTCAGATGCTGAAATTTTGGCATTTCAGCTTTCACGGTTCACGCTTAAGCGAGTGTGAATGCACCTTTTGGCTTATGCGATGCGAATGGTGTACGGTTACACACACATACAGAAGTCGGCGAACCGCTCACGAGTCCAACGCCTACATCAATCAATATTTTTGGTTAGTGTTAATACCCATCACTTCCACTTAATCCCAAAAGAACGGCTTGGCACTCACCTTAACCAAAGTGTGACTTTGCCCGCTAAGGATGTTACTCAAAAAAGGATTGCATCCCTTCCTGCCGAAATACTGTATTAAAAAAAGCATCCAGTACTCAACAACGCATGATCTAGAACTTGAATCGATAACTAACATTAACAAAAGCCCAAATCCAAAGATAGGGTATCGTCCAACCCCAAAATGCTAGACCAAAGTGCTTACCTCAAATCACGTGATAGGAAAACGGTTTCGGTGACTACCTTGAGACCCTCCTTCACTTCACTAAAAACCTAGAAACCAACAACCCCCACACCAAAAGGAAAGGATCATGATTTTGGCAATCAAAGTACAAGAAGATGAGCATTCGGCTATAAGAAGAAAATCAACCCTTGGTCACAAGAAAAGAATTAAGAACACCTACCCTTCGACAAAACACTCGCAGAATCGAAGTAGTGAAGAAGAGTGTTAAAGATTCGGTCAACGCCCCACAAAATGAAAAGGTCAGAGAAGAAAAGAGACACCTAAAGGACAGGGGAAAACTAATTCAAGAAGAGAAGGAAAAGGAATGAAACGAAGGGACAGATGAATCCGGCTTCAAAGGACTATCCACAGAAAATTTGGTCACCCCCTCATGGAATGCCGAAAAAGGAAAAGAAAAGCAAGAGTGGTAATCAAAATTCGGCACTTGATGTGTTGGATTCCGACAAAGTGAACAAAAAGAACTTGGAAAAAATAATATCAAATGAGAAAAGGACCCGAAAGGTCAAAACGCAAAAATGCACGAAAACCAAAAGAGAGGAAAACCCGAAATGGAAAAAAACAAAGAAAATCCCAAAGACACCAGAAGAAATTTGGCACCTACTCCCTCCCACAATGCTGAAAATGCACTAAATGAGCTCCCCTGGCCGAAAATCCCCTCCTCTAGCTACCAAATTCGGCTATGACTCCCCCTCACACCTCAATCCCTCAAAAATCTCCACTGATATCTCCTTGATTTACTCCAAACCTCCCATTCAAATCCATTCAAATTTGATGACCAAGTCTCAAACCACCTCTGCAGAGTTTGAATCAAACTCTACCTCTCATGCCACAGAGTCATAAAATAAAACCTCCTACTTGCATGCCATGGGATTCGAACCCACTCCCTTTTTAATGCCCAACACGCCACTAACCACCACAACACAAGGTCTTTTGCGACAGAAAATCACACACATTTAAACATAAGTCCTAACTGCTAACAGCCAATTTCACTTAAGAGCAAAAACTAAAAAATTTTGCCAAGGCCCAGACTCGAACCCAGGCTTCCTAAAAACCCCCAAATACACTCAAATACTTAGCCATTGAAGCAAACATGGAATTTAAGCCAAATCATGCAAAATTACAGACCCTATATTTTTGGGGCATTACAATTTTGGGCCTTGTGGGCCACACGGGTGTGTGGGCCCACATGGGCAAGGTACATGGGCTTGTGGGCCCATTTTTACTGTTTTGACTGCTAAGGTTACACGGGTCGCCCGAGTTGACTGTGAACCTACTGTAGGGTCGATAAGATTACCTAGATCCCTAAATGACTGAATGATTGTTATATCCATGTACTTTATATATTTATACATGTACGACTTTATTTTGAGCATGCTGTTAAAACTGTACTGAATACACATATGATACCATGATTTGGCATGACATGATTGTATGATGCATTGCATGGGGATGGGTTATATGGATCAGAGGAAGTGTACTGAAAGGCTTCGAGCCTAACTTCTCGCAGGCTCACCGCAAACTCTTTTTAGTGCCGCATTCGGTACCTTTTGGAGTGTAGGGATGGGTGGGTTGATTATATCCCCACATGGAGTGTAGGGTTGGACGGAGATGGAGTGTAGAGGCTGGCTGGGTAGGACTTGTATACTGCATAATTTGATCTTCGTCTCGATTCGATCTTCAGAATGGGCCGAGGCCCAAATGCATGATTGCCTCTGTACTGAGATGGGCTAAAGCCCAAACTGATACTGTCACTAATCCTGAAAAGGGCTTAGGCCCAGACTGTGATTGCCTTCTGTCTATCTATTTGCTTTATATGGGATTACACACTGAGTTTTCGAAAACTCACCCTTCTGATTTGACTGTACATGTAACCCCCAGACATAGGCGGATTGGTGCGGCGGAGGACTCCGAGGTGGCCACACGACCTAAATTATTCGATTAGTACTTAATAATGATTCTTTTTTATTTTATTTATTTTGGGGTATTTTACTGTAATAATGGCCTTTTTGGATTTTCATGGTTAATTTGAGATTTTTATTGTTTTGATTTACAACTGCTAGTGTAACGCCCCAAAATCTAGGTAATTATTTTTGTATGGTTGCAACACAAAAATACCTATCTGCTTTAGTGGCTAAGTGATTTGGGTGTGTTTGGGAGTGTCTGAGAAGTCTTGGGCTCAAGCCTGGGCTTGTGTAAAATTTTGGTTTTTGGGAAATAAAACCCTTGCCTTTGGTTAGTAGGCTTTTAAATAATTGTGTGTATAATAAGACACAAAAAGCCTGCTGGTCTAGGGGGTAAGTGGCGTGTTACCTAGGCCAGAGGACTGAGGTTCAAATCTTGGTATTGGCAAGGGAATAGTTATTTTGCTGCTGTGCTGTGGGAGGTGATGGAGGTTGACTGAAACACTGAAGTGGTTGAGGTGAATTTGAATTGAATGGTTGAGGGGAGGTGGGATTAGGTGGAGAGATTTGAGGAGGGATTTGAGGAGGAAATCAAGGAGATGAGAAAGGGAGGGAGTTTGTGCCAAAATTGGACTCTGGCACTCTAGAATTCGGCCAAGAGAGGTATACTGCTGATTTTGGTTTTTTTTCTCTCTTTGGCCGAATGTGGTAGGTCCTTTTGGCATATTTTTTCTGCTCACTTTTTCCTTTTGACAATATTTCTTGTTGGCCGAACACACCTTTCTTTTCTTTTCTCCTCCCCTTTTCTTCTTTCCACTGTATTGACCGAATAGGCCTTAATTGTATCTACCGATTTATTTTCTCTCTTCTCCCCTAAACCGAACCTCCTCTTCTCCTTCAAGTATTGTGCTGCCAATTTTCAATTCTGGGTACTACCAAAACCAGTCCTCTTCTTCTGCCGATTGACTCATTTTCTTTTCTGTAAGTAAGTATAGCACTTCAAGTTTGGCTTTTGAGTTACTATGTGGGGTTGTGTTTAACTGTGTTTGACAGCAATAAATCGAAGGTGAAAGGCTGTGCTAGTGCCAAACCCATCCTCTATTCGGTTCTCTCTTTCTCCTTCGGTAAGTTCTTTAAAGAATCATCTTTTCCTTTCCTTCTTCTACCTTAAATGTTAACTGATAACAATCGTATGGCAGTTAAGGAAAGACTCTGGAAACTCCTAATCAATCGTTGAAGTCTAAGATTCGTGGGGAATCACCACGGTTCGATTGAAGGTTGGTGAGTGCCTGAACGACTATTCGTGACGAATCGAAACCAGGTGTGTAAACACTGCCAAATCGTAAATCGGCAAAAGCTGGAAAAATTATGAAAATTGACGCTACATGAGCGTGCACTCGTTCGTGTGGTGAACCGAATGCATAAAACGTGGGCGTTAGACTACCGAGGACACCATGAGCGATTTTGTAGTCTTGGGTCGTTTTGGGCCATGTTGGGCTGAATTAGGCCGTGTGGGCCCCACACGGGTAAACCGCACAAGCGTGAGGAAAATTTTGGGGCAAGCTGTGTAAATTACATGGCCGAGCCCATTTTTGGGCTAAGTGAGCCACACGAGCGTGTAGGCCCACATGGGCCCATATTATGGGCCTTAGGCCCATTTGCACTGTTTGACTGTTAAGGTTGCACGGGTCACCCGAGACGATTGTAGACCTACTGATGGGTCGGTAAGTACACCTAGACCCCAAACTGGTAAATGACTGTTTTGCCCCTATGGTAAAATGACTTTTATGCCCCTATGTTATGTATGAATGTATATGAGCATGCCATGATATATATATATGTATGTTGCATCCATGTGTGATATGTTGAATGGGATGGGATTATTATGATTGGAGGAAGTGTATTGCACTGGCAGCTCTGCTGCAAATATTGTTTAGTGCCACAACCGGTGCTAATTTTTGGAGTGTAGGGATGGGTGGGTGATTTTATCCCCACATGGAGTGTTGGGCTGGACGGAGTGGAGTGTAGAGGCTGGATGGGTAGGATTTCTGATTGCATGCTAAAACTATTACTGATACTGTTTTGGGCTAAGGCCCACACTGATACTGATACTGTAATGGGCTAAGGCCCAACTGAACTGTACTGTTATTGGCTTGGGCTTAGGCCCATACTATACTTGCCTAAAGGCATGAAATACTGTTTATGTGCATGGGGTTCACACTGAGTTTTCGTAAACTCACCCCTCTATTTATCCTGTCATGAGCAATCCCGGTTTTAGGCGGATCGGTCTTTGCGAGGATTCGGAGGTGGCCACACAACCGCACTTATTTATACATTTGAGTTTATTTCTTATAAATTTAATTTGGGTTTTTTTTTAATATGGCCTATTTAATTTTTTAAACTTTTAATTTGGGGATTTTATTTTATTTTTTAATTTACATTTGATTAGTAGTAGAACGCGATTTTCCAAAAGATAATTGGTTTTCAAAACACCATGTTTTCATAATTTATAATAAAAGCTTCCGCATCAAACTTGGTTTTAAAATATAGTGACAAATGAATATGATCAACGTTCTACTAAAATAACTTAAGTTTTGAAAGAACAAGACACCCTAAATTTCTGTTCAAGATACATAAACGAGGCTTAATAATAATGGGTTTTTCTAAAGAATGATGTTTTCAAAAAACACTTTAATGTGATATCGCCAGATTTGGCCATAACGTCTGGGCCGGGTTTGGGGTGTTACAGGTAGTAGTAGGGTTAATCAGGTTTTCTAAAAGAATCAACCGTTTTAACAAAATACACTCAAATACGCAAATTGATTTACAAAGCTTCCGCAATAAGTAACATTTGGAAAATTAACAACGTTTTGAAAAAGAATAATTTTGTAATAATGAACTACGTTTGAAAATTTACGACGCATCTTAGAATTAACACAAGATTTTGTATGGAGGTTAAATAGAAAAGAGGTTTTTACGACAACTCAATTATTTCGAAAAACACTACCATGTGACATCGCTAGATTCAGCCATAACGTCTAGGCCGGGTTTGGGGTGTTACAATATCGCATTTATTTTGAATGGAAATATATCTACATTACGTATAATGGTGGTTTAACCACATCGAACTCAGCTCGCAATGTATGGAGTTTGGCAGACAAGTTTTGGGGAACTCATGGTGTGTAGTGGATGGTTGGATTAGGAATTCATTACGCATTATGTTATGTCCATGGAACTTTTGAATGGTAATGTTTATGCTATGTTTGTGCTACAATGTTATTAATGGTGAATGATATTTGATTTTGCATGCATACTCATCTCATTGATTGGATTTAGATACTTATTTTGAAATCAAAAAATGCATGTTACTCGACTTAGATTAAAGTCATCGTATTTTTTCACTGCAAAATCCGTACTTGAATTTTTGAAAAGTAAATTATAAGTCAAATATGTTTCCAAAATTAATCAGACCTTTTGTTTAATTGGATCTTATTTTAAACTCGGTAACATTAACGTTTTTATAAAATAAAAGCCATTATGGTTTTCTAAAAAAAAAGCAAACACTTTAAAAATAAATTTCTGAAGGTTTGATTATTTCTACTTGGCCATTTTGGTGGTCAATGTGACCTCCAGAATCAGGTCGTAACGTCTAGGTCGTATTTGGGGTGTTACATAGGCTTTAAATACATGAAAATATACGAGTCACACAAATAGTCCATCATTTACTCAGTATTGAGGTAAGCCACACTATGAACGTAACAAGTGATTAAGGGTGGGTTTGAATGGGCGATTGAGTGCGGTGCGGTGCGTTTAGCTTACTTTTTGTCTCACGCTACAGTATCGCTACAGTATCTAATCTCACCGCCACCATTATTTTTACACTACACGCAGGTAAACGCACCGCCCATCCAAACCCACCCTAAATCCATAAACAAGTCTAAGATTTATTCTACTTGGGTCTTGTCTGATGAATTATCAATCTAGACAACCACACCTATGTCTCTATCTTCTATGAGTCATCCACTCCGATACCTAGGATAAGGTATCTCCTACTTGGACTTGATAGATAATATAATAGACTTTTAATCAATTTTCTCAATTTTGATCAAAATATGTGTAACGCCCCGAATTTGGGCCTCGTAGAATTAGGCCTATTGGGCCTTGGGCATGGGAGCATTCAAAATTTTAGAGAACAAGAGAACGGAACTAATGAAAGTTGGACCTATTAGGTGAGTGATTTTGGAAGGTTAGGGGGCTTCCATGAAGTCCCGGGTTCAAACCTGGGCTTTAGGAAAAAAATTGGTTTTAGGTGAATAAAGCCCTGAGGGGTAAGTAAATAGGCTTTAAGAATAAATTGTGGGAAAAAAAAGATACAAAAGGAGTTGTGGTCTAGTGGAAAATAGCGCCACATGGGAGACAAGGAAGTGACGCCATAAAGGAAGCAAGGGGTCCAAGGTTCAAGTCTTGGCGCTTGTAATTCATTTTGTTTTTCTTTTAAATGAACTTAGACTTTGGCCCATAGGCTTATATTTAGTTGCGCATGTTCTAAGTCACAAAAGGAGCTTGTGTTGTGGTGGCATGTAGCGTCTGGAGCATAAGAGAGGGCAAGGGTTCGAATCTCATGTCAAGCAAGGGAGTGTTTATTTTGCAGATTGGACGGCCAGAGTTTGTGTTGGATTTAAACTCTGCTGAAGGGGGGATCCCACATCGGGAAGCTAGCATGAGAGTAGGCGAGAAGCTGGCTTTAAATAGAGCAAACCATGAGGAGAGTAAGCATACCTTTCTTGTTGTGGCGTGCTCGTTTGGGTTAGGCGTTGGATCATTCGTTGATCTGTATGCCGTTGGGTCGCGATGGTGGTGACCGAAGTTGATCGACACACCCCTTGGGGGTCAAGGGTGCGATCATCGTTGGCTTCTGTGTAGAACAGTGTTCGGAGCGTGGATTAACTTTAGATTCCTATCAGGTGTGTGTATTTTGTACTACTTTAGCTGTAGAGCGGTAAATGCCGAAATGCCGGTCACACGGTGATGGTAGCCACACGAGCGTGCGAGCGCACGTGTGGGAGCTTCGACGCGATAGTTGAGGCCATCATGAGTGTTCTTGTGGGTTTAGGCTGTTTGGGCCACGATGGGCTGAAAGGGGCCAAGTGGGGCCCATGGGCCCGTGGGCCCAATCAGATAAGTTATATGATTGTGTAGTAAATATTTGACTGGACTATGTGAATCTTATATCTGTGGCTAGATTTGGGCTAAATGGGCCATAAGAGTGTGTGGGCCCATTTGGGCCAAGAATGGGCCCTAGGCCCATTCGCATCGTTATCTCTGTTAAGGATACCTTAGTTTGCAAAATTACCGAAATACCCTCGATGGGTAAAATCATTGAAATACCCTTGGTGGGTAAGTTACCGAAATACCCTTGGTGGGTAAATTACCGAAATACCCTTGGTGGGTAAATTACCGAAATACCCTCTATGGGGTGTTACATTTAATGGTATCAGAGCCAGGTTGCAAAACTCGGCTGTGGATTGGGTTTTCAAAATTGAATTTCTGAAAGTATTGTTTCAAAAAGGTTTGAAAAGAGTTGAAGTTTTTGAAATGTTGTATTGACTGTTTTTCTGAAAGTGTGGTTCACCGAGTCTCCGGGGCCGAATCCGTAAGTTTTCTGAAAACCTTTATCTACTGTTATGCAATAGGAAACACTGTGATTACCTAGATATTAGACCGTACTGAGATGCTTAAATTTAGATTTTGTATTTATTCTGTGTGATGTTGTGAATATGGAAATTGTATTTGTATGATATCTATCTGCTCTAGTGACTAGGTATTTTGGGTGTGCGTAAGAGGTAATGTTTTGGAATTAGAGTGCGCAGAGGAAGCGCGGTGGTGTAGTTTGGTTTGTGTGACTGTTCTGAGAGTTGGAAATTTCGAGGACGAAATTTCTTTAAGGAGGGTAGAATTGTAACGCCCCGAATTTGGGCCTAGTAGAATTGGGTCTATTGGGCCTTGGGCATGGGAGCGTTTAAAATTTTAGAGAACAAGAGAACGACACTAATGCAAGTTGGACTTATTAGCTGAGTGATTTTGGAAGGTTAGGGGGCTTCCATGAAGTCCCGGGTTCAAACCTGGGCTTTAGGAAAAATTTTGGTTTTAGGTGAATAAAGCCCTAGGGGTAAGTAAGTAGGCTTCAAGAATAAATTGTGTGAAACAAAGACACAAAAGGAGTTGTGGTCTAGTGGCAAATGGCACCACATGGGAGACAAGGAAGTGACGCCATAGAGGAAGCAATGGGTCCAAGGTTCAAGTCTTGGCGCTTGCAATTCATTTTGTTTTTCTTTTAAATGAACTTAGACTTTGGCCCATAGGCTTATATTTAGTTGCGCATGCTCTAAGTCACAAAAGGAGCTTGTGTTGTGGTGGCATGTAGCGTCTGGAACATAGGAGAGGGCAAGGGTTCGAATCTCATGTCAAGCAAGGGAGTGTTTATTTTGCGGATTGGATGGCCGGAGTTTGTGTTGGATTTAAACTCTGCTGAAGGGGGGATTCCACATCGGGAAGCTAGCATAAGAGTAGGTGAGAAGCTGGCTTTAAATAGAGCAAACCATGAGGAGAGTAAGCATAACTTTCTTGGCTTACCCCTTTCGCTTTGTGGCGTGCTTGTTTGGGTTAGGCGTTGGATCATTCGTTGATCTGTATGCCGTTGGGTCGCGGTGGTGGTGACCGAAGTTGATCGACACACCCCTTGGGGGTCAAGGGTGCGATCATTGTTGGCTTCTGCGCGGAATAGTGTTTGGAGTGCGGATTAACTTCAGATTCCTATCAGGTGTGTGTATTTCTCACTACTCTAGCTGTAGAGCGGCAAATGCCGAAATGCCGGTCACACGGCGATGGTAGCCACACTAGCGTGCGAGCGCACGTGTGGGATGTAACAACCCGATTTATGGGCTAGTCAGAACAGTGATCTCAGAATCACTAATTCAAGGTTAGAGAAAATTATTTACATGATATTTTATGTGTTATAATATGTTTATAAAGAGGCATGAGAATTTTGGTGCTTTAATTTTAGCGATTGAGGGCTTAATTGCGAAAAAGGACTAAATCGCATAAAGTGCGAAAGTTCTATTTGAATTGCTAGAGGTGCCAATTAGCTAAGGATTATAAATTGGAGGTCCTTAAAGTGATATTAGGCCATTGAATTAGTGATGGCCGGCCACATAGGAAGCTAGGGGGACAAAGGCATTAAATGTTGGTCAAAAGTTGGTGATATTAGTTGACAAATGAATAAAATAAGATGAAATAAGCCAAGGCTATCATCTTTTAACTATGCCTTCTTCTCCACCGAAAATATCAGCAAGCTTAAGGGTTTGAAAGCTTGAAAACTTCAGCTACATCTCATCCTTGCAAGTAAGTCAATTTGATGTTTATTTTTGATGATTTTTGCATATTTGGAGACCTCAAAGCTTAAGCTAGCTAATGAGAGGACTAGTTTGCAATATGGTTGAAAGTATAGGAACTTACCATGATAGAGTTTATGTTGTTTGAAGAGTTTTTATGGAAGAAAATGAATGATAGGGAGATGAGAAACAACTTTTGTGAAAGGTGGTGTTATGAAAACACCTAATTAGGACTAATTTGTAAATGTTGCAAATTGGTAATAAGTGCATGAAATAGTTGAAATTTTGAGTTGCTATAGAAGAGAATATGATTCGGCTAGGCTTGATTAGTAATGAACATGGATGAAAATTTATTTACGAGCCTAGGGGCAAAATCATAATTTTGCCAAAGTGTAGGGGCAAAATAGTCATTTTTGCCTAAAGTGTAGATTATGGTGTATTATGATTTATAAATGATTAAATCAGTAAATTTCATTGTTCTAGATCAAAGAAAACGAGTTTCGGACCTAGAACGGATGAAAAGAGAAATGTGGGTAAAAAGGTTCCTTTTGGCCGTTACGACATCGAGGTAAGTTCATGTGCAAATGTTGCAATTACGTATGAGTTAATTTAATGTTCCAATGTTGTATGGAATGTATATTTACTCTATGAATGTATGAAATATCTTTGATGAGAGGTCAAAAGAATTGAATCTAAGAGTAATGGGAAATGTATGTAGAATGAGATGATTATAGATAAGGCCTCGTGTAAGACCATATTGGAATATGCCATCGATGTAAGAATTCGTATAAGACCATGTCAGGGACATGGCATCGACATGTTAATACAAGTAAGACCCTATTGGGGTATAAATTCTATGTGTCATTATGAGTATGAGACTCAAGAGAGTTATTTAATAACTTGAGTGATTCAACGTAAATGTTGAAAGAAAGAAAGTATGTGGTTGTACCATGAAAAGCACAAGTGTGTGTTAGAATTTAATTGATATGGATTCAGTATATGATGAACCCTTAGTGGGGTATGTGTATTCAATACACCTTAGTTGCATGAGATAGATTTATTAATGTATTGTGTGAATGCAAACGAGTATCATAGAAAGTTAAGTAAGAATAGAAGTATGTGAGGATGTTCTCGGATGAACATTTGAAATAGAGATATACATGTGGATTATATTCCATGAATGTAAAATAACGGTGAGCTAAGTGCGAAATCACCATAAGTATAAATGATTGGTGGGCTATGTGCGATACCACCCTATTAGAGATTCAATGGTGGGCTAAGTGCAAAACCACCGAGAGATTAATAGTATGAGTATCTTATTGAAAATGCTTGATGAGTTGTTTTATATGATCATGTGGTGATCAGTGCAAGAATATATGTACTAATTAAATGAGCAATTGACTTGCGGCATGGTAAGAATGTGGTAAGAGATAGAATGAGTAAGCTTCACGAATGGTTGAGTAAGTTACCGCGAGTTAATGAGAAAACTCGGTATAATACTTTGTGGTTATGTATATTCAATGAATGTCAATATTTGTCAGTTTATGCATATGAACTTACTAAGCATTATTGCTTACTCCCTTACTTTTCTCATCTCTTATAGGTTATTTTAATTAGCTCGGGTTAGAGGCCGCTGGAGATGTTTTCACACTATCGAGCAGACCCTTAGTAGGAGGTATCAAATCCTTATGAGTCATGGCATGTATAGGGATTCTTTTAAAGTTGATTAAATTCTAACCGATGTAGCCAAATTGTATTGGCCTAAGAGAATCTAGAGTTGGTTGTGTATGACCATAGATGATGGCTTAAGTTGGTTGTATTTGTATTGGGAGTAGTTCTCCCTAGTGTATGGGATAAAGACTTTATCTCTTTAATGATTAAATGTGTTAATTCATGTGTTTTAATCGATGATTTGAGAATGTTTTGAAGTGGTATATGAATGTATGCAAACGGGAGTGGTAAAAGGCTTGGTAAGATAGCCTCTAAGTGCCCACACGGATAGACACACGGGTGTGTGTCTAGGCCGTGTGTCTCCTGCACCTTAGTATCTTAAGTCAGATTAGACCACGGGCTGGTCACACGGCCGTTTGTTCAGGCCATGTGACACACGCGGTTGGCATATGGGCGTGTGCCAAGGTCGTGTGAAGTCTGCACTTGACACTTAGAAATTCAATTGTCACACGCGGTGGCGCACCTGCAGCGTGTGTACGGTAGTGTGGATAAGTCAGAATGCCAAGGTTTGGCACACGGGCCAGGGCCATGGGCGTGTCCCAAGTCACACGGACATGTGACCCCTGTTTCGAGAGAAAGTTTCCAGATGAGCTCCGAAAGTTTTGGGAAGTAAGTCTGAGGGCTCGTAGGCCCATGAAATGTTTGATTTGACTAAGAAAGAGAAGTTTTTAATTCAAAACAAAATTTTATAGCTCGTAAGTACATGTTTAAAAAAGTTCAAGCATAGTAATGTCTCGTATCCGGTCTTAGCCTCAGACTCGGGTATAGGGTGTTACATTTAGTGGTATCAGAGCATGGTTTAGTCGGTTCTCAGACTAACCTAGCACGAGTAAGAGTCTAGCTATACATGCCATATGTGGACAGTGATAGTTTGATGTCTCCCGGCTCTAACGGAATTGTTTTGTTAAGACAAAGATGATTCCCAACCGAGCTAATTTCAGTAAGTTTGTATGATTTTCAAGCTTAATGGATATTTTCATTGAATTGCTTGCTATGTTGTTAAATGCACATTATTTCCGTGAAAATTTTTAATGATTTATTAAACAAAGAAGTTACTAAGAGCATGTATATGAAAGTCCCGATTGAAAATGAATTACTTAGGATACTCAATCTGCCACATGAGACAAGAAAGTCCGTATAAGACCATGTCAAGACATGGCATTGGCAATCAAGCAAGTTATTATGTAAGACCAAGACAAGTCTTGGCATTGAAGAGTTACTATGAGATGAAGACCCATATAAGCCCAAGCCAAGGCATGGCATTGGCGAGTCTCCAAGCAAAGATGTCATGTAAGTCCAAGACAAGTCTTGGCATTGAAAGCTATCAAGAGGTAGAGATCCCATGTAAGTCTAAGCCAAGGCATGGCATTGGTGAGTAACAAGGAAGATTTCATGTAAGTCCAAGCCAAGGCTCGGTATTGACCAGTTCATGAGTAAATTTACCAATAAGACCATGTCAAGACATGGCAATGGTAAGTTCCCAAGGGAACCCACAAGTAAGACTTCGTGTAAGTCTATGTCAAGACATGGCATCGATACCAAGAAAGAGATCCCATGTAAGACTATATCAAGGATATAGCATTGGCATCAAGATACATGTGAAATGAGATTCAGTATCCTCGGTCATTCATAGTAATTCATCGGGCAAACAAGTAAAGCTTAAATGAGATAACAAGAAAGATGAGTAAGTAAAGCCATTATCAAGTTGATTATGAGTATTATTCATGTTATGAATGATGAATTAGAGATTATGATTATCATAGTAAAGTATGCTGATCTATGTGATCAAGTGATCTGATTATCTTGTTTACCTTGCAAGCATGAGACTAGTAAGTTCCATGATGTATGTAAGAGTTAGTAAGAGTAAGTAAGCATTTGAGATTTGTGATGCTATTGTTTATGATAAATATGTCCACATGGTTAAAAATCACGTGTGACTGTTAAAGTAGAGAAGATATAATGTTTCATCTTATGACCACATACAAAGTCACACATATTATAGTGTGAGAGTTAAAACTGAAAAGTTTGACTAAGTAGAATGCAGGAAATGAGTACGGTCATTCAATGATAAAAAAAATGATGAATAAGATAATCGGATAAGACCATATCTGGGATATGGCATCGATAATTGTTGTGAGATCCCGTCTAAGACCATATCTGGGATATGGCATCGGCAGCAAATAGTAATCCCGTGTGAGACCACGTCTGGGACCTGGCTTTGGTATGAGATCGTGTAAGACCATATCTGGGATATGGCGTCGACATTGATATAAGATTTCGTGTAAGACCATATCTGAGATATGGCATCGACATTGATATGAGTTTCCATGTAAAACCGTATCTGGGATATGGCATTGGTGTTGATATGAGATTTCGTGTAAGACCATAGCGAGGCTATGGCATCGTGATGACATGTAAAGCAATAGCTAGGCTATGATGTTGTGATACGAGTAAGACCATAGTTGGACTATGGCAATCAAGTAAACGAAGTACTCAAAACCCGTAAGACATTCTCTAGATTAATAAGAAATAGTAAGAGGAATTAGAGTTAAATGTTGAGTACTCAAGTAGATATTAATGTGAAACTTGAGTTATTAAAGTCACAGTTCAAAAGTATGAGTGATACAGATAATTGTAACGTGATAAACGTGAAAACTCACTTGAGACGAGTTATGTGACTATGATGATATTTCATAGATAATGAATAGTAAATCATATGTATGTAGTCACGAGAGTTAGGCTAAGGGACTTTGCAACCTCACTCCCTTACCACTGTTGAATTTTGATGAGACGTTATGAGAGTTAAGTTGAGTAAGTTTGCATCTGATTAATGCAATAATTATGCTAGCATGATTAAGAATGCCTTGTATCACATCGATGCATAATACTCTACTAAATAGAGTAATCAAGTGTTGAACATGAGGTTGAAGTCCTAGAGGACTAAAATGATGAGGCTATCATCGAGATATGAGATAGACAAGGTCCTGTATAAGACCATGACTGGGACATGGCCTCGGCACCGAGTTGAGATTCCGTATAAGACCATATCTAGAATATGGCATCGATATTTGATGAGGAAGTCCATATAAGACCTTACTCGGGGTATGGCATTGGCATTTAGAGGTGACTCCATATAAGACCACCTCGGGAATGTGGCATTGGTTTTGTACCTACATGAAGGACGATGAACATAAGTCTTTGATTATCCCTAGTGATCAATGGGACAGATAGATGAGTCTAGAGGTAGAAATGAGAATAGTACTAAAGTCATGTAAAAGAGTGAAAACATGTACTCGTGAATGAATCACGAAGAGACGATTATGATATATGACACGGAACGTGTTATATAAGTGCAAGTATGAGTAAGTTGGCTAGAAGCCTATGGTTTGTGCATGGTTAGTTAATGCCATGGATGGGATTATAATGATCTCCTTTAGTATTATGTACTAATACATGTTTCCCTTCAGGGATGATGTAGTCGTTCTTTTCATGAAATTGTGATTGTGTGAGAACGTTAACTGACGGAAAAAGTAGACTAAACGGTTGTCAATTTAGTTAATTGAAATTGGCATTTCCTCTATCTCTTCGTAACCTTAATTGGGTACCTTGAGGAGGAAGTTGGTGATGATTCGTGTATAAGAGGTGAAATCACAAATTTCACGTTGTGTGATGGCTTTTCGAGTAAGCCAAATAGAGTTAACGAATTCGATCGAGATGTCCCTGCTATCGTGAGATATGACGATAGTAAAGGTTCTAGATTAGCATAGCAAGAGAAACTCAGATAAGAGTGTGCTTAAAATAGGTTCTCAGTATGGAGAAAAGAGTAGATTAATGTATTGAGATATGATTCAAGTTCTGTGTATATTCACGCATGAATCAGTAAAGAGAATAAAATTACAGTATATGCGTGAGTAGGGAGCATGATACAAAGATATGCTCATCGAAATGTTCAAACCGTGATGGTTGAGTTGAAAGCTATAGAAAGAACTGTTTATTTGAAAGTTCTAGTACTGAGATCAGTCTGAATCGAGAGAAAGAGTTGACAGGTTGGTCAGATGTAGTTGACCACTAAAAGCTGAGTTTCCAAAGCATACAAGACAAGACTACTACAGTTGGTGAATGCTTTAATGAGAAAGTGAGATAAAACCTTATAGATTGCAAATTTGGTTTGACAAAATTTTCAAGAAAGGGAAATGTCATTCGAATTGTAGTAAATCAACCAGTAAAGATTCGAATGATCATGTGCAGAGTTCCAAATTGGTAGATTACAGAGTATATGCCCCAGAGGAAGAATAACCTAGGTCTCAAGTTACGTTTTGACCTTATGTATCACAGCTTAAGAGTTATTGGCAAGAGAAACTTGAGGATAAGTGGATTCATGATTTTGAAGAGTAGATGGAAACGTTTCAAGAATGTTGGTAACAACTCCTCCTGATTAGATTTTTGGGGACGAAAATCCCTAAGGGGGAGAATTGTAACAGCCCGATTTAGGGGCTAATCAGAACAGTGATCTCAGAATCACTAATTCGAGGTTAGAGAAAATTATTTGCATGATATTTTATGTGTTATAATATGTTTATAAAGAGGCATGAGAATTTTGGTACTTTAATTTTAGCGATTGAGGGCTTAATTGCGAAAAAAGGACTAAATTGCATAAAGTGCGAAAGTTCTATTTGAATTGCTAGAGGTGCCAATTAGCTAAGGATTATAAATTGGAGGCCCTTAAAGTGATATTAGGCCATTGAATTAGTGATGGCCGGCCACATAGGAAGCTAGGGGGACAAAGGCATTAAATGTTGGTCAAAAGTTGGTGATATTAGTTGACAAATGAATAAAATAAGATGAAATAAGCCAAGGCTATCATCTTTTCACTTTGCCTTCTTCTCCACCGAAAATATCAGCAAGCTTAATGGTTTTAAAGCTTGAAAATTTCAGCTACATCTCATCCTTGCAAGTAAGTCAATTTGATGTTTATTTTTGATGATTTTTTTCATATTTGGAGCCCTCAAAGCTTAAGCTAGCTAATGAGAGGAATAGTTTGCAATATGGTTGAAATTCTAGTGACTTACCATGATATAGTTTATGTTGTTTGAAGAGTTTTTATGGAAGAAAATGAATGATAGGGAGATGAGAAACAACTTTTGTGAAAGGTGTTGTTATGAAAACACCTAATTAGGACTAATTTGTAAATGTTGCAAATTGGTAATAAGTGCATGAAATAGTTGAAATTTTGAGTTGCTATAGAAGAGAATATGATTCGGATAGGCTTGATTAGTAAAGAAGATGGATGAAAATTTATTTACGAGCCCTAGGGGCAAAATTGTAATTTTGCCAAAGTGTAGGGCAAAATAGTCATTTTTGCCTAAAGTGTAGATTATGGTGTATTATGATTTATAAATGATTAAATCAGTAAATTTCATTGTTCTAGATCAAAGAAAATGAGTTTCAGACCTAGAACGGAAGAAAAGAGAAATGTGGGCAAAAAGGTCCCTTTTGGCCCTTTCGACATCGAGGTAAGTTCATGTGCAAATGTTGCAATTACGTATGAGTTAATTTAATGTTCCAATGTTGTATGGAATGTATATTTACTCTATGAATGTATGAAATATCTTTGATGAGAGGTCAAAAGAATTGAATGTAAGAGTAATGGGAAATGTATGTAGAATGAGATGATGATAGTTAAGGCCTCGTGTAAGACCATATTGAAATATGGCCTCGATGTACGAATTCGTATAAGACCATGTCAGAGACATGGCATCGACATGTTAATACAAGTAAGACCCTATTGGGGTATAAATTCTATATGACATTATGAGTATGAGACTCAAGAGAGTTATTTAATAACTTGAGATATCCAACGTATATGTTGAAAGAAAGAAAGTATGTGGTTGTACCACGAAAAGAACAAGTGTGTGTTAGAATTGAATTGATATGGATTCAGTATATGATGAACCCTTAGTAGGGTATGTGTATTCAATACACCTTAGTTGCATGAGATAGATTTATTAATGTATTGTGTGAATGCAAACGAGTATCATAGAAAGTTAAGTAAGAATAGAAGTATGTGAGGATGTTCTCGGATGAACATTTGAAATATAGATATACATGTGGATTATATTCCATGAATGTAAAAAAATGGTGAGCTAAGTGCGAAATCACCATAAGTATAAATGATTGGTGGGCTGTGTGCGATACCACCCTATTAGAGATTCAATGGTGGGCTAAGTGCGAAACCACCGAGAGATTAATAGTATGAGTATCTTATTGAAAATTCTTGACGAGTTGTTTTATATGATCATGTGGTGATCAGTGCAGGAATTATGTACTAATTAAATGAGCAATTGACTTGCGGCATGGTAAGAATGTGGTAAGAGATAGAATGAGTAAGCTTCACGAATGGTTGAGTAAGTTACCGCGAGTTAATGAGAAAACTCGGTATAATACTTTATGGTTATGTATATTCAATGAATGTCAATATTTGTCAGATTATGCATATGAACTTACTAAGCATTATTGCTTACTCCCTTACTTTTCTCATCTCTTATAGGTTATTTTAATTAGCTCGGGTTGGAGGCCGCCGGAGATGATTTCACACTATCGAGCAGACACTTGGTAGGAGGTATCAAATCCTTATGAGTCAGGGCATGTATAAGGATTCTTTTAAAGTTGATTAAGTTCTAACTGATGTAGCCAAATTGTATTGGCCTAAGAGAATCTAGAGTTGGTTGTGTATGACCATAGATGATGGCTTAAGTTGGTAGTATTTGTATTTGGAGTAGTTCTCCCTAGTGTATGGGATAAAGACTTTATCTCTTTAATGATTAAATGTGTTAATTCATGTGTTTTAATCGATGATTTGAGAATGTTTTGAAGTGGTATATGAATGTATGCAAACGGGAGTGGTAAAAGGCTTGGTAAGATAGCCTCTAAGTGCCCACACGGATAGACACACGGGTGTGTGTCTAGGTCGTGTGTCTCCTACGCCTTAGTATCTTAAGTCAGATTAGACCACGGGCTGGTCACACGACCATTTGTTCAGGCCGTGTGACACACACGGTTGGCACATGGGCGTGTGCCAAGGCCGTGTGAATTCTGTACTTGACACTTAAAAATTCAATTGTCACACGGCCGACGACACCGCGCGTGTGTGTGCACCGTGTGGATAAGTCGAATGCCAAGGTTTGGCACACGCCGTGGCCACCACGGCGTGTCCCAAGTCACACGGACGTGTGACCCCGCTTTCGAGAGAAAGTTTCGCATGAGCTCCAAAGTTTCGGGGCGTAAGTCCGAGGCCTCGTAGGCTCATGAAATGTCCGATTTGACTAAGAAAGAGAAGTTTTTAATTCGAACGAAATTTTATAGCCCGTAAGTACATGTTTAAGAAAGTTCAAGCATAGTAATGTCTCGTATCCGGTCTTAGCCTCGGACTCGGGTATGGGGTGTTACATGGGAGCTTCGACGCGATAGTTGAGGCCATCATGAGTGTTCATGTGGGTTTAGGCTTTTTGGGCCACGATGGGCCGAAAGGGGCCATGTGGGGCCCATGGGCCCGTGGGCCCAATCGGATAAGTTGTATGATTGTGTAGTAAATATTGGACTGGACTATGTGAATATCATATCTGTGGCTAGATTTGGGCTAAATGGGCCACACGAGTGTGTGGGCCCAATTGGGCCAAGAATGGGCCCTAGGCCCATTCGCATCGTTATCTCTGTTTAGAATACCTTAGTTTGCAAAATTACCGAAATACCCTCGATGGGTAAAATTACCGAAATACCATTGGTGGGTAAATTACCGAAATACCCTTGATGGGTAAATTACCAAAATACCCTCTATGGGGTAAAGTTACCGAATTACCCCCGAGGGGTGAAATTACCGTTTTACCCCTAAACGAGAAAATGACCGTTACACCCTTAGTAGTAGTTTAAATGTTGTTTATGTGATTTTTATATAACTGTATATGATTGTGATACACTGCATACATGACATATTGCATTGGGATGGTTTTTCTGATTTGGAGGAAGTACCGTTATAGTGGCTCAGCCACATACACCGTTGTTATAGTGGCATTGCCACGTATTCTGATTCTAGTGGCACAGCCACGTACACCGTTGTTAGCAGCTAGACTGCACCATTAGAGAGTTTGGCTGGGTGGGTTGACATGGTCCCCACATGGAGAGTTTGGTTGGTACGGGTGGAGAGTTTGGTTGGTATGGGTTGGGTTACATGTCCATTGCATTGTTATGATATAGGGCTTAGGCCCAGATTGTTACCGAATAGGGCTTAGGCCCAAATTGTTACCGAATAGGGCTTAGGCCCAGATTATTACCGAATAGGGCTTAGGCCCAGACTGTTACCGTATAGGGGATTACACACTGAGTTTTCGTAAACTCACCCCATTTTTAACTGTGCAGGTAATCCCCAGCCTTAGAAGGATCGGAGCTGCGAGGGACTCGAAGAAGACCACACACTGCTTATGCTTGCTGTTTTGAATTATTTACTTTTAAATATTTTGATTTGGGTTGTAATAAGGCCTCTCTATTTTAACTTATTATTTCTGATATTTATTTATGATGTTTTCTAACTGCTAAAAGTGGAATACGATTTCCAAACGATAATCGCTTTCAAGCACTACGTTTCGCAACGTTTTAAATATGCTTACGCAATGTATAAGGTTTTAAAAGTAATTACGTTTTCAAGTGAACGACAATTGCTTAAGTGTTTTGAGTTTTAACAAATAGGCTTTAACTCTCAAACAAGTTTTCAACAACAAGAAATATGGTTTTGAAAAACACTGCAATGTTACACGCCAGATTCAGGCCTAACTTCTAGGCCGGATTTGGGGTGTTACAATATGGACCATTTAGATTACCTACTGATATACATTGTGTTCTTGCATATGATCCGACCACATATTAGTAAAACATTAGGTAATCAGTGAGTTGATATTTGCTAGTGCATTTTTCTTTGTATGCAAAAATAGTTGAGGACAAATATAAATGATAATAATGTGAATGATGAAATTTTATTAAACCAATTTGTTTGAAAAATTACAATTACATAACAAAAAACTACACTAAGGGCACTAGTGTAACACCCATAACCCGTATTCGTCACCGAACTAGGGTTAAAGGCGTTATCGGACAGATCGAAAACATTTACAGAAAATTCCATACAACCGTTCATCTATTTCAATCATAGTGTCCCTTAAGTAGGTCATCGAGACCTTAAGCATGCTTAGAAACTGAGTCGGGACTAAACCGGAACACATACAAAATTTTATGAAAATATAAAACTTTTCTAAGATTCAGGGGTTACACGCCCGTGTAGGCAAGCCGTGTGCCTCCCACGGCTGCTAGACACCCCCGTGTGTCCTCCCCGTGGTTGAATCTGACCTCACATCCACGGCCACCAAGCACGCTCATGTGCCTTGGCCGTGGTCGAATCTGACTTCACATCCACGGCTACCAAGCACGTCTGTGTGCCTTGGCCGTGGTCGAATCTGACTTTACACCCACGGCCACCCAGCACCCGTGTGCTAAAACCGTGTACTCTTAGGCCATATACTGACTTTCTCACATGGCTACTAGACACGTCCATGTGTCTTGGCCGTGTGCTATTAGGCTAGCTACTGACTTAGCCCCACGGTCACTAGGCACGCCCGTGTGCCACAACCGTGTGACATTATAGGCCATTTGCAAGGCCAAAATGCCACCCAAAGAGTCTTACCTACATGTAAAATCATCAAGACCTCTCATGCCTATATGGCAACCAAGAACATACCAAAATAACAATCCAAGTTACAAGACTAAAACTCATCTCATCACAAGCATAATTCATTCCTTTGCTTAATCAAAACTTGACCATTTCATGCATCAACTAACCATGCCAAAAACATACTTCATATATCACATACATTCAAGCAATTTCTCAACCCATAGCTAGCCAAATCACATGGCTAAGTTCATATAACAAACTCATATCAAATACTAGCCTTTACATGCCATATCAAGCTATATACATATCTAAAGTGTACCAAAAATGAGTTTAGTAGTGTGATGACGATCCTTGATGGTCCCGAGTCTTCAGTAGCTTTAACGACCTATAAAACAGAGAAAACACACACACAGAGTAAGCTTTCCAAAAGCTTAGTAAGTCATAAATACAAACAAACTTAGAAACTATCACATATATACTTTGGTCCATGTACTTGACCATATTTATCACATTAATCAATTCAAAGTCTTATATAAGCATAGCTCATTCATGCTTACTCTCACATATCATATTGTTATTCCAATATACATAATCATCATAGTATGATCACATAGGTACTTACCTTATATACAAACTTAGTGTATAAAGCAACGTACCTGAAACGGATTTACAATTCACTTAGCCATTCATATCACAGACTTGCCCGTTGAACCATTAGGAACTAATAGGATACTCAGAAAGCTCGGAATAATAGTACAATGCCAACGCCCCGCATTTAGGTCTTACATGCATTCAAATATCGATGCCACTCGTCCCGCATGGTCTTCTTACACGAATCAAAACGATGCCGATGTCCCGCATATGGTCTTACACGTAAAGATAATATCGATGCCAACGTCCCAGACGTGGTCTTATTCGTACAGATAATATCGATGCAAACGTCCCAGACGTGGTCTTACACGAAGAGATCATATCGATGCCATCATCCCAGACGTGGTCTTACACGAAATCTCAAATCAATGCCAACGTCCCAGACGTGGTCTTACATGATAAATAGAACAGATACCTATGTATTCCTAGGTTCGTACAGGATTTCTTGGACATTGTCGCTAAGTCGATCTTATCTCGGAAATCATTTGCATTACAACTCATAAGCATTTAATATCGACAATAGGCGTATGAATATGCTCAACTCAATACAATTACATTTATTTGTAATATGACTTACCTCGGATTCGATTTATCGGAAATAGAAACGGCTACTCGGTTACTTTCGCCTTCCCTCGGTCAAGGTCCATTTTCATCGGTTCTTGATCTAAACATATTCAGAATTAATCCTTTTATTCCTTAACTCATTTAATTCAATTCAAGGACACACATTTAGGGCTATTTGCAAATTAACCCTCACATTTGCACAATTTAATAATTTAGTCCATTTTTCTCAAAACTTCAAATTCACAAAATCATCACATACTCATGCATAGCCGAATATTCATGCATCTCATACAAGCCCATATTTTCTATCAAATTTGCAATTTAGTCCTTCAAGTTACCATTTTCTCAATTTAGCCCTAATTAGCTAAATTCATCAAAATTCCAAGAACAAAACATGTTCATCTAGCTCAAATCTTTCATTTAACACCTTAAATCATCTCAAAGCTCAACATATCATCAATGGCATATCACACAAACATCATCAATACACAAAATTGATACATGGGCTTGATAGTAGACTAATCAACAATCTCAAAAACATAAAAATTATCAAAAACTAAAGCCAAATCATACCTTAATTAAGAAGGACAAAGGCCGAACCTAGCTTAGGTTTTCTTCTTTCCTTTCTTTGATATTTTCGGCCAAGATGATGAGAAATGTTTTTGTTTAATGCATTTTCTTTTATTATAATATAAAATACCATATAACACTAATTTATAAAATAAACATATAAAAGCATAATATGACTTTGCATGTTGCCATCCACTATAAGTAAAAAATGGCTATTTGCCCTTTAAGGACTTCATAATAATAAAACCACATCAATTTGATCATTAATCAAATGAAAAGTCACTTTTAAACATTATGCGATTTAATCCTTTTATCAAATTAAGCGCACAAACGGACGAATTAACACATAGAAATTTAGCACATACTTAGTCACTTATCAGAGGCACAGGAAATAATATTAAAATATTATACTGACTCGGATTTGTGGTCCTGAAACCACTGTTCCGACTAGGGTATAAACCGGACTGTTATAATTCTCCCCCCTTAGGGATTTTCGTCCCCAAAAATCTTACCGTTAAACAGAGTCGGATATTGTTGTCTTATTGAATCTTCCGATTCCCACGTAGCCTCTTCTATTCCGTGTCAATTCCATAATACTTTCACTAACGGAATTCTCTTGTTTCTTAACTCTTTCACTTCATGATCTAAAATACGAATCGGTTCCTCTTCATATGTCATATCAGATCGGATTTCAATTTCAGATGGGGCAATCACATGCGACGGATCGGATCGATATCTACGGAGCATCGAGACATGGAATACATTATGTATCTTTTCTAGCTCGGAAGGCAACAATAATGGATATGCAACAGGTCCAACTCGCTCAATGATTTCATATGGCCCGATGAATCTCGGACTCAACTTGCCTTTACGTCCGAAACGAAGTACTTTCTTCCATGGTGACACTTTCAAAAATACTTTGTCACCGATCTCAAATTCTATATCTTTTCGTTTTAAGACTTCTGACGATCAGATGCTGCTTTCAAGCAATTTCGAATCAATTTCACTTTCTATTCTGAATCTTTTACCAAATCGACCCCGTGTAGCTTATTTTCACTGAGCTCAGTCCATTACAGATGTGTACCACATTTACGTCCGTACAGAGCTTCATATGGTGCCATTTTGATGCTCAACTGAAAAATATTATTGTATGCAAATTCAATCAATGGCAGGTATTGTTCCCACGTACCGTTAAACTCAAGTATACAACATCTTAACATATCTTCAAGAATCTGAATAATCCGCTCAGATTGACCATCTGTTTGTGGATGAAAAGTCATCATCTGAAATGCGCCATGCCTAAAGCTTCTTGCAATTTCTTCCAGAACCTCGATGTAAATCTCGGGTCCTTATCTGACACAATAGATAGTGGCACCCCGTGCAATCTAACAATCTCGTAAATATAAAGCTCGACTAATCTATCAAGTGAATAGTCAGATCTTACCGGAATAAAATGGGTAGATTTTGTCAATCTATCAACTACGACCCATATTGCATCTTTCTTCCTCGGAGTCTGAGGCAACCTAGAAACAAAATCCATTGTCACTCTATCCCATTTCCACTCGTGAATCGAAATCGGTTGTAGCAACCTGATGGAACTTGATGTTCACTTTAACTTGTCGACGACAAACATCTTGAAACAAAGTCGAAAATATCACGCTTCATACTGACCACCAATAGTGTCGCCAAATCATGGTACATTTTAGTACTCCCGGGATGAACAGATAGTTGACTATTATGTGCTTCATTCAAAATCAATCAATCAATTCCGCATTTCTCGGAACACAGATACGATCTCAGAATCTCAAGCAATCATCAACAACTCGAAATTTAGATTCATAATTCGAATCACACTGAGCTTGTTTCACTATCAATTCATTATCAGATTTTTGAGCATCCCAAATCTGTTGTATAAACAACAGTTTCGCTTTTAATTCAACTATCACAGAGCTATCATCAGACAAATCTAATTGAACATTCAAAGCACTTAGTGCAAACAATGATTTTCTACTCAATGCATCAGCAACAACGTTTGCTTTACCCGGATGATAATCTATCACAAGTTTATAATCTTTAAACAGCTCTAACCATCTTCTTTGACGCATGTTCAAATCTCTCTGAGTCATCAGATATTTCAGACTTTTATGATCTGAAAATATATGGCATTTCTCACCGAACAGATAATGACGCCAAATCTTTAGTGCAAACACAATCGCAGCTAGCTTGAGATCGTGTGTCGGATAGTTCTTTTCATGAGGCTTCAATTGTCTCGAGGCATAAGCTATAACCTTGCCTTCCTGCATCAATACACATTCCAGACCATTCAACGAAGCATCACTATATATCACAAATTCTTTACTCGATTCTGGTTGTACTAATACTGGAGCTTCCGTTAACAGAGTTTTCAACTGATCAAAACTTCTCTGACATTTATCCGACCACTCAAATATAACATTCTTCTGAAGTAATCTAGTCAATGGAGTAGCTATCGTCGAAAAGCCTTTTACAAATCTATGGTAATAACCAAATTAGGCCTGAAAGCTACGGACTTCGTGATCGTTTTCTCGGGTTTCCAATCCGAATAGCGTAAATCTTGCTCGGATCAACTCGAATCCCGTGTCGACACAATATGCCTCAGAAAACTAACCTCATGCAACCAGAATTCACATTTGCTGAATTTCGCATACAATTGCTTTTCTCTCAGACTTTGCAACACAATTCTCAAATGCTCAGCATGTTCAGTCTCATCACGTGAATAAATCAGAATGTCATCAATGAATACAACAACAAATCGATCTAGATACGGTCTAAAAATTCTATTCATCAAATCCATAAAAACAGCAAGAGCTTTGGTTAGTCCAAATGGCATAACTAAAAATTCGTAATGCCCGTACCTCGTTCTGAAAGCAGTTTTCGGTATATCTGAATCTTTTACTCGTAACTGATAATAACCCTATCTCAGATCTATCTTCGAAAACACAGTAGCTCATTTTAACTGATCAAATAAATCGTCAATCCTGGGCAAGGAATATTTGTTCTTTATAGTCACCTTATTCAACTGACGATGATCGATGCACATTCTCATCGTGCCATCTTTCTTTTTCACAAACAGAACAGGAGCACCCAAGGTGAGAAACTCGGTCTAGCAAACCCTCTATCGGTCAATTCTTGCAACTGTGACTTTAACTCTTTCAACTCTGTTAGTGCCATTCTATACGGAGCTATCGTTATAGGTGTAGTACCAGGTAACAACTCAATACCAAACTTAACTTCACGAATCGAAGGAAAACCTGGTAACTCTTCAGGGAATACATCAGAAAACTCACAGACAATAGGCACTGATTCGACTTTCTTCTCAGACACTTTTGAATCAATCACATAAGCAAAATATGCCTCATAACCCTTTTTCACATAACTTTGAGCTTTCAAAACAGATATCACAGCAGGCAAACCATTCAAATCATTAGATTCAATCCGTACAATTTCATCATTCGGACATCTCAAATCAATAGTCTTTCTTTTATAGTTCACAATAGCATCATGTGAAAACAACCAGTCCATACCCAGAATAATATCAAACTCGTAAAATGGTAAGAGCATCAGATCAGCAGAGAAGCAGATATCTCAGAACATTAACGGGCAATTCTTACATATTTTTTCAAAAGGACACTTTTACCTAAGGGGTGTGATACTTTTATAACAAACTCAGTAGACTCTACAGGCAAAGTCTTACTGAACACAAAATTAATGCATATATACGAATGTGTAGAACCAGGGTCTATCAATGCAATCACAGAAGTATCATAAAGTGTAAAAGTACCGTTATAACATATGGTGAAGAAGCTTCCTCACGAGCTCGAATAGCATACGCTCTGGCAGGCGCTCTAGCTTTGGATCTCGCAACAGTCTCTCTCATAGTTCTCTGACTACCACTGACATTCCTTACATTCTTCGAAGGTCTACCTCTCACAGGTGCATTATCAGATCTCAGATTTTGAACATTCTCTGGCTCGACAGATTCAGGACAATCATGGATAAAATGATCAAGTGATCCACATCTGAAACAAGCTCTGTCATTCATTCTACAGCTTCCCGGATGTCTTTTCCCATAATGTTTACACTCTGGTTTCTCAGATCGTACGTTCCCAACACTTGCCACTGAAGTTGCTAGAGCTTTGAAACACATTTGTGATCTATCTCGATTTCTATTTGAATATCCCATATTACCTCTCGAATGGCTTTAATCATCTCTAAATTTCTTTGAAGTGGACTGAAACGATCTATTCTGAAATCTCTTTCTCACTTCTCGGGCTTCTGACTCAGCTTTCTTTTTGTCTTTCCCGAGTGCTTCAGCTTTGCACGCTCGATCAACGAGTACAACAAACTCTTTTATCTCTAAAATCCTGACTAACAAATGGATATCTTCATTAAGGCCATCTTTGAATCTTTTACACATTATTGCCTTAGTAGATACACATTCACGAGCATATTGACTCAGTCTGACAAACTCTCGTTCATATTCTGTAACAGTCATTCGGCCCTATTTCAAGTCCAGAAATTCCTTTCGTTTCTAATCAACAAATCTCTCACTGATATATTTCTTCCAAAACTCAATCTGAAAGAAGTCCCATGTCACTCGTTCCTTTGGAACAACAGAGATCAAAGTTTTCCACCACTGATAAGCCGCATCTCGAAGCAAAGATACAACACATTTTATACATTCTTCCGGAGTCAGAGACATTTCGTCAAATGCCCAGATAGTATTTTCTAACTGTAATCTCCTTCTCGGCATCATCATCATTAGTAGCCCTAACTCTTCAAATTTCATACTTACTGGTTTTGTCAACCAGAGGCACAACTAAGGTTTGAGGGCGATTAATCGGGGCGAGGGTTGTGAAACATCGGGTTATTCTTTACGAATTGAGTGAACCATTCACTCATCATCCGGAAGAAAGCTTGTTTAGCTTCTTCCCTTGACCGCTAGTAGTCGGTCTCGAATCGTAGGGCGTCCCCTCGCGCAGAGCGCGCATTACTTTCTCGCCGCGTCGCCACGGCTCTTTCGGGATCCATAACTATGCGAAAATTACATTTATACGTCAGGATTCATCACACTATCACAATTCAGAAATATGGCATGTATAGCTAGACTCTGACACGCTACGTTTGTCCGAGAATCGACTAAACTGTAGCTCTGATACCAACCAAATATAACACCCCTAACCCGTATCCGTCGTCGAACTAGGGTTAAAGGCGTTACCGGATAGATCGAAAACATTTACAGAAAATTCCATACAACTGTTCATCTATTTCAATCATAGTGTCCCTTAATTAGGTCATCGAGACCTTAAGTATGCTTAGAAATTGAGTCAGGACTAAACCGGAACACATACAAAATTTTACGAAAATATAAAACTTTTCTAAGATTCAGGGGTTACACGCCCGTGTAGGCAAGCCGTGTGCCTCCCACGGCTGCTGGACACCCCTGTGTGTCCTCCCCATGGTCGAATCCGACCTCACATCCACGGCCACCAAGCACGCCCATGTGCCTTGGCCGTGGTCGAATCTGACTTCACATCCATGGCTACCAAGCATGCCCGTGTGCCTTGGCTGTGGTCGAATTTGACTTTACACCCACGGCCACCCAGCACCCGTGTGCTAAGGCCGTGTACTCTTAGGCCATATACTGACTTTCTCACACGGCTACTAGACACGCCTGTGTGTCTTGGCCGTGTGCTATTAGGCTTGCTACTGACTTAGCCCCACGGTCACTAGGCATGCCTGTGTGCAACAACCGTGTGACATTATAGGCCATTTGCAAGGCCAAAATGCCACCCAAAGAGTCTTACCTACAAGTAAAATCATCAAGACCTCTCATGCCTATATGGAAACCAAGAACATACCAAAATAACAATCCAAGTTACAAGACTAAAACGCATCTCATCACAAGCATAATTCTTTCCTTTGCTTAATCAAAACTTGACCATTTCATGCATCAACTAACCATGCCAAAAACATACTTCATATATCACATACATTCAAGCAATTTCTCAACCCATAGTGAGCCAAATCACATGGCTAAGTTCATATAACAAACTCATATCAAATACTAGCCTATACATGCCATATCAAGCTATATACAAATCCAAAGTGTACCAAAAATGAGTTTAGTAGTGTGATGACGATCCTTGACGGTCCCGAGCCTTCAGTAGCTTTAACGACCTATAAAACAGAGAAAACACACACAGAGAGTAAGCTTTCCAAAAGCTTAGTAAGTCATAAATACAAACAAACTTAGTAACTATCACATATATACTTTGGTCCATGTACTTGACCATATTTATCACATTAATCAATTCAAAGTCTTATATAAACATAGCTCATTCATGCTTACTCTCACATATCATATTGTTATTCAAATATACATAATCATCATAGTATGATCACATAGGTACTTACCTTATATACAAACTTACTGTATAAATCAACGTACCTGAAACGGATTTATAATTCACTTAGCCATTCATATCACAGACTTGCCCGTTGATCCGTTAGGAACTAATAGGATACTCAGAAAGCTCGAAATAATAGTACAATGCCAACGTCCCAGACGAGGTCTTACATGCATTCAAATATCGATGCCACTGTCCCAGACAGGGTCTTACACGAATCAAAACGATACCGATGTCCCAGACATGGTCTTACACGTAAAGATAATATCGATGCCAACGTCCCAGACGTGGTCTTATTCGTATAGATAATATCGATGCCAACGTCCCAGACATGGTCTTACACGAAGAGATCATATCGATGCCATCGTCCCACACATGGTCTTACATGAAATCTCAAATCAATGCCAACGTCCCAGACGTGGTCTTACATGATAAATAGAACATATACCTATGTACTCCTAGGTTCGTACGGGACTTCTCGGACATTGTCGCTAAGTCGATCTTATCTCAGAAATCATTTGCATTACAACTCATAAGCATTTAATATCGACAATAGGCGTATGAATATGCTCAACTCAATGCAATTACATTTATTTGTAATATGACTTACCTCGGATTCGATTTATCGGAAATAGAAACGGCTACTCGGTTACTTTCGCCTTCCCTCGATCAAGGTCTATTTTCCTCGGTTCTTGATCTGAACATATTCAGAATTAATCCTTTTATTCCTTAACTCATTTAATTCAATTCAAGGACACACATTTAGGGCTATTTGAAAATTAACCCTCACATTTACACAATTTAACAATTTAGTCCATTTTTCTCAAAACTTCAAATTCACAAAATCATCACATACTCATGCATAGCCGAATATTCATGCATCTCATACAAGCCCATATTTTCTATCAAATTTGCAATTTAGTCCTTCAAGTTACCATTTTCTCAATTTAGCCCTAATTAGCTAAATTCATCAAAATTCCAAGAAAAAAACATGTTCATCTAGCTCAAATCTTTCATTTAACACCTTAAATCATCTCAAAGCTCAACATATCATCAATGGCATATCACACAAACATCATCAATACACAAAATTGATACATGGGCTTGATAGTAGACTAAGTAACAATCTCAAAAACATAAAAATTATCAAAAACTAAAGCCAAATCATACCTTAATTAAGAAGGACAAAGGCCGAGCCTAGCTTAGGTTTTCTTCTTTCCTTTCTTTGATATTTTTGGCCAAGATGATGAGAAATGGCTTTGTTTAATGCATTTTCTTTTATTATAATATAAAATATCATATAACATTAATTTATAAAATAAACATATAAAAGCATAATATGACTTTGCATGTTGCCGTCCACTATAAGTAAAAATGGGCTATTTGCCCTTTAAAGACTTCATAATAATAAAACCACATCAATTTGATCATTAATCAAATGAAAAGTCACTTTTAAACATTATGCGATTTAATCCTTTTATCAAATTAAGCGTACAAAGGAATGAATTAACACATAGAAATTTAGCACATACTTAGTCACTTATCAGAGGCACAAAAAATAATATTAAAATATTATACTGACTCAGATTTGTGGTCCCGAAACCACTGTTCCGACTAGGGTATAAACCGGACTGTTACAACTAGATCCCAATAGCTTCCCACTTGCCCTAGTGAAGTACATGAGTCATATTTTGTATATCCATACACTCCACATGTTTCTCAAAACTCCTAGCCACCAGAGTCTAGGTAAACTGACCTGCAAGGTTGTCCTTAGATGTGACTTTGATTTCATCCACTATTTTGTTTACCACCACCTCTCGTATTATGTGGTATTTCCTATAAATGTGTTTTTTATGTTTATGATTTTTGGTTTTCTTAGTATTAGCTATTGCTTCACTGTTATCACAATACAATGTAAAAGTTTCTCCATTCAAGAAATGACTTTGAGATCTGTAAGGAATTTTCGAAGCCAAACAACTTCTTTTGTTACCTTAGAAACAATCACATATTCAACCTCTACAGTGGAGTCAGTAGTATGATTATGTTTGACACTTTTTTGCACTATGGCATTGCCTATTAGAAAAATCTGATTTAAAAAATGATTTTTTGTCACAGTGAAAAATTAAAATTTGAAAATTGAGTCTATTTGTGATATTTATAGCAATAAAATTTCCCGAAAATGTACATGTGCTTTGTGCGAGATGGATCCAAAACGTTCTCGACTTTCAACTAAACAACTTTCTCCGTTATTCTCGTATGATAAATTATTTTAAAAGTGGGCTCGAACAATCACGAACCAATCACAAAACCAAAAATGATTTTTTAGTTTCAGTAAGAAAGTAATTCTCTCTCAATAGGAACTGTCAGAACTGTTATTCCTAGAAAATAAAATTTATACTTTGAAAATAAATTCTCACTATTTTCGGCCAGAATAAAAATATTGAAAACTTGTATGAACTCTTGTAAATAGCTCTACCAGTTTCATCAATTTATAGGAAGAGATAGGAGAATTCTGGTTGAATTAGTAGAACACAAAAAATACTTATATAAAAACCTGAAAGTCTGTGATGTTAGAAAATGTGATTTCAGAACCCCATTTTCGTAAATCGAGTTCGTAAATATTCGAGACTACTATAGATATATATATATATTAAAGTTTGGTGTAGTAATTTTTTTGAATTAATGGTTAATTAAGGTACAATGACTAAATTGTAAAAGTTTATCGTTATAGGTTTTTATGTAACATCCTAAAAATCCGAGTATCGATATATTGCATGTTTTGGTGTTTAGCTTATGAATGAAAATTTTCCTTTCTTCTTTTTCGTGTTTATTATAGCCTTGAAAAGGGCATAGAAGTATTCTGGTATAGAATAATTTTTAGTATTGAGAATTTATTGAAGTGGATCAAGTGACACTGATACTTAAGTTAATTTAAGTGTCTAAAATTAGCATAAGATGAGTAATTGGCAAAGTGGTGATGGCGCCATAAGTTGGACTTGAGGGGAGAGGTTCGAATCTCCTAGCATGCAATTTAGGAGCTTTTATTTTTGGTTTTTCCTAGCATGTGTCGGCCAAGCATCAAACATGGATAAGATGGACTAAATTTTTATGGTAAGGATATTAAGGTTTATGGCAAGCATGATTTAAGGGATGGAATGGCTTGATTTTGGGGATAAGATTCTCAAACTTTAGGAAAATGGAGGATTGCAAGGCTTGAATCAAGGTTGATGTTTTGGTAACTTCTTCATGGCCATTTTGACCATGAACATGGACGGCATTGTGGACTAAGGGGGGTTGGCCGAATGTGTTAGTAGCTTGGCTAGGATTATGAGTTCGCTTTTGGTCATTTCTAGCATTTTTGTGCAAAATTTGCAATTCTCTTCTCAACCTTTCTTTTAGCCGAATTTGAGCTTTTGGTAAGCTTTGTTTTTGACCATTTCAGGTTACCATTTGGACACATTTTTGCTTAGCATCTCAAGACATTCTCTCTTTTGGCCGAAATACCAAAGCTAAGATCATTTTCGTTTCCTTCTCCTTTTCCCCATTGCCGAATGTACCTTACTCCTAAACTCATCTCTTTTCTTTTCTTTTCTCTCTTGAAAACCGAATCAACGCTATCTCCTTCCTTCATCCTTCTACTTTCTTCTCAACTAAATTTTCTTCATTATTTTCTCTCATGGCGAATGCTAGATTGCTCCATTGCCGAACCATTTTTCCCTTCCTTTGTTATTCATAGCCGAATCTCCTACTATACATAGGTATTCTTCTCAAACGTTTCTTTTTCAATCGTGGACAATAGTGTGATTTTGGAGGACCGAAACTCAAGTGTTCGTGAGTATAGTGAATCGTTGGAATCGATCTAAAGAGTTAAGGTAAGGAGTTTATTCAAAGATTCTCATATTACTCGTCATTTTGATATAGATGGATTATAACTCGATTTCAATTTAGGGGACGTATCGCTCAATTCGCATATTGTGGAACAAGGATATTTCGTGGTAAGGCAATCTCACCCTTGTAACCGTTAGTCATAATTTTGATATATTTAGTCAGACTCATGATCTTTTGTCCTTAGAAATAATCAAAATAGGGACGAAAAGGGTGGTGAATAGTGTTCGGAAGAGGGGTGGTTCCGCTATTCCCCCTAAGTTTAAGCAAAGGACTGTTTCAGCAATCCGGGATTTTCCACCGGGTTGTGGACGCTCATCCGAGGAGAATCAGTTGTTTGAAATCGTTTGTACTCCCGAACCTTTGTTTGTTCGTGGATTTTTATCGGGTAACGAACCATCAATCGAGGAGAAACCATAAATAGAAGTGGTTCAAAATTTTGAGGGTAAAGTCTAGATCGTTATTTCTAAGATTCGATATGTGAATAAATTATAGTGTTCTAATTTATCGTGATGCGTTTAGGTATCGACGAGCGGGAAAGTCTAGTTCTCACAGTAACCAGGTGTGTAACTTCACACTTATCTCTCGGGTTAGATACTAAACCGTAAATATTGGGATAAAATCGTAAAGATGGCAAAATTGGAAAATACATAGTAATTAACACTTTTGTGTAAATGTATGAAAACCGTTAAATTCATGGGCCGAAAACTGCTAGATCGTTAAATGGGCCGAAAACTGCTAGATCGTTAAATGGGCCGAAAACTGCTAGATCGTTAAATGGGCCGAAAACTGCTAGATCGTTAATGGGTCGAAAATCTGCTAGATCGATGTATGGGCCCAAGTTAGCTAGATTGCTAAATGGGCTAAATGCTATTTTATCTTATGGGCTCAAATGAAAATTTGTAATATAGACTCACATGTATGGTAGGCCTTTTGTTAAATTATTACATGGATATAAATTGTTATGCATACCTGATTGCATGGGTTGGGATAACTGATGAAGAGAAGAAAGGCCTGTTGCCAAAAATCTAGTTCGGTGGCTTTGCCACAAAATTTTAATGGCTTAATGCCTCTAGTTCGGTGACTTTGTCACAATCTAGTTCGGTGGTGCACCACAATATATTTAAAACGGCTTATTGCCTACGATTGGTGTGTTGGCGGGGTGGGTTGACTTGATCCCCACAGGTGTGTTGGTTGGTACGGGGGTGTGTAGCGGATGGAAATTAGGTTTGGTTGGGAAATTTCATTTTGCATGCATTTAATTTATTATATTATATTCGTAAATGGGCTCAAGCCCAAAACAATGCCTTGATTATCCCACTCAATGAACGTGGTAAGTGAGTTACACACTCGAGTTACGAGTAACTCACTCTATTTTTTAACCATTTCAGCAATGGAAATTGACGAAGGCTTGGGCCGAGGATGACTTCATGGAGCCCATACTACGAATATGGGTTTTTATAAACTATGAACTTTTATTAAGTAATTTCTTTTAATTACTATTTTGGGTATGATGTAATAAGGCCTCTATTAATACTTTTATGGATTTTTATGTGTGTGGATGGATTTAAATTTCCTTTAAAACGTTGAAGATGCTTTAACTATTCGTGTTTTTAAATCCTTTTGAACTCTTTAAAAACTACTTTAAAGTTTTAAACAATTAAAGTACTAAATGATAAGATTTCAAACTAGTATTTCTTAATTCATCAAATTTTAAATCATTTTTTCTAAATTTTCAACTAAACATCATTTTCGAAAGGTTTTATAGAACTGTTTAGGGATTCAAATAGAAATTAACCCAAGGTCTAATTAGGCAAATAAACCATCTTGATATGATTATAAGTGGACAGTAGCATTAGATATTAATTAAGTAATTAAAAATGGTTTAGTTAAAATATGATTAAATTAAGTATAATTAAAATATTAATTTACCTAGAAAAGAAACATGTAGTGGCAATAAAAAGATGAAGCCTTCATCTTTATCTTTCTCCACCGAAACCAGCTTGGAAGATAAACTTCCAAGGGTTTGAGCATTCGGTCCTTAAATTTCTATGGTAATTCAAGTCCATTTCTTGTAATTGTTATGTTTTTGAGGTCGTGGAAGCTTGATTTAGCTAGCCTATGTACCAATTTGCAAAATTATTAAAGTTTTTGAAAGTTTCCATTATTGATTTCTTGAAGAAATTGGTGTTAAATTGATAGATTTTAAGCTTGGATGTAAAAAAGGACTAGATTGTAAATTTTAATTGTTAGTTTTGTTCATAAGGATCAAATTGTATAAAATTTAAAATTGATAGTAGAAATAAGAAATAGGAGGTCCCTGTTGATTAATTATGAAATCTGATTTTAATTAGTGGGTCTAAATAAAAAATTATGCTTGTCCCGAGTTTAGGGACTAAATTGAATAAATTGCAAAATATGTATGACTTTGTAATCAAATTTGATTTTGATGGAAGATGATATTATATCATTACTGAATTGTTATTCATAGAAAAAAATGACACAAGACCATCGAAAGGGAAAGGAAAGGCGAGAGCTGACGACGAGTAAAACTAACTTTTGGTTTGTATTTCTATCATCCAATTCAATTTAATTATTGATTGTTCATGTTAAATTGCATGGTTAGTCATGAGGCAAGTATATAATGCTTGTATGAGTTAAGTCAAGATGACTGATATGGTATATCGAGATAGAGGACTAAATTGAATAGAATAAAAAGTTACATGGCTTACCTGATATATGAAATTGAGTTGATATTTCTTATATACGGTAATGGAATGGTAATTTGATGATGAAATTGAGATTGTTAGAATGTGAATTGAACTTATAATGGAATTGGAAATTGGTTACCTATTAAATGTACAAGTTTACTTCAATTTATCTGATACTGCACTATGTGTGTCAGTATAATTGCTTTCGCTTGTCTGATGATGCACTATATGTGCCAGTATAATTCCTTCGGTATATCCAATGATGCACTTACAGTCCAATATATTTTCTTCGGTACATTCGATGATGCGCTACGTGTCAGCATAATTGCTCTGATTTTTCCGATGATGCACTACGCATGCCAGTATAATTGCTTTTGGTTGTCCGATGATGCACTGTGTATTCCAGTGTATTTCCTTCGGTTTACCTGATGGCGCACTATAGTGCTAGATTGGGATGCAGGTTGGTTAATTCGTATATCCGTCTTGAAATTTGAGTAAATTCAATAGGATTATATATACATGATTTGGCTAGGTTATATGGTAGATTGAAATGAAATATGAATTGATTTTGTATAATTGCTCATATATGATTGTGATATTCGATAGCATATGAAAGACCATGCGAATTGGGTAGAAACGAGCCCTAGGGGCAACTGAGTATTGACGAGCCAATAGACTCAAAAATGATTGAATAGATGAAATGGAATTGAATATACGAATTGATGAATGTGTATATATATGAGTATATGTTATAAATGGTGATATGAAATGATCAAGTATGTATGAAGTTTAATATATGGAAAATGCTTAGATAGGTGCTAAAAAGTAAGATATGAAATAACCAAATGAAATGATCACTAAGTCTACATTGCAATTTGGTCTACGAATTAGTTGAATAATAGATTTGAATTGATTATTTGCATTTGGATAACATATATATTATATTGATTTGAATTATAGAAATACCATTAATTTCTATCGCTCAACGTATGGTTTGTTTTTCCATGCGCAGGTTAGGTCCCAAACGAGATCCCGGGCATCGACTTCAAAATTTAGTCAAGATCCCGAACTCGACAATGTTTGTATAAATCTCTTTTGTCGGTCATAGCGCATGTACCTAGGTTGAGTCAAGTTTAGTATATAAAGTAATGTGTGTATCCACTTATGGTTTAAATGATTAATGCTAGAATTTGGTTAAATGTATATAGCTTGTAATAGAGTTATACGTAGTTTGAAATGGTATGAAATGTTGCAAACATATATATATATATATATGAACTTGGTGAAATAGGTAAGTGTGTAAATATTTTAAATGGCTTGCATTAGGTAAATGGATTGTAGGTGTTAAGGTATTGACCAAATATTGTATAAGGTATTGAGTTGCAGGAATTGATGCCATATAGTTGCAACTGGTTAATGTTTGAATGTGTATAGAAAATTGGTTGGAAAATTGAAGGATGAAGTTTAATTAGGAATTACAGAAACAATATGTGACATCATGACATCAAACGTATGTCGTTGCGACGAGAAATGATCTATAATTTCATGGCGCGATGAGAGACTCTGATGTCTTGACGAGGCCAAAATAGTATGTCACGACACAATGAGGAACTTCCTCATGTCGCGACATTGACCCTATAATTTGAATTCTTTACAATTCAGTCCTAATTTGATCTCAATTTAGAATTAGAGCTTTCATAAGCTCATATAAGTCTCGAGAATTATTGTTTATCGTATCACTTGCTTATATTACTTGCATTTCTATATCTAATTATGTGAATTGCATTTAAATTTTATATTATTTGCTCTGGAAACAAATATGACACCTTGTAGCTGGGACCCGACAATCAGTTTGGGGATGCGGTGTTACAACTTATTTAATAAAAAACCTAGTCTTCTAGTTTAACTAGAAGAGGGGCGACACTCCCTAGTTAAATACACTTGGGATGCTGCCCCTTATATGTAATATGAGGGGAGTTTGAGTCTCTCCTTTATTGGGGCCTAATTATATGTACTTGAATTTTTAACCCAACATTCTATAATTTAATCCAACCTTATACATGTTTTTCTATTTACCAAAATAAATATTATTTATAAATTAATTTCATTAGATAAATTAATTTTCCAATTACATAATTTTCTCAACTAAATTTTAATACCTTTAAAGTCATGACAACTTTACCGTAAAATAATTTATGAGAAAATATATTTAATGTCCATATTCAACGAATTCAAAATTACTAATTAATTTAATTTCATTCTCGGACTTCAATTATTTAATTAAATAATAGTTAGAAAAACTTAAATAAATTCTCAAGTCATTTATGTACTTAATGAGAAAATATATTCATTTCCTAATGTAACCTATTTATCTAATTGTATTATTTCCATCCATTTCTGTTCATTTGATTCTTTATGCAATTCACTTTTGGTTTCATCAAGTTAGCAGAGGAACTGGTTGGACATATATAAATAGGGCCTAAATGATTTATAATTATATTTCATCTTTTTGTCTATTAATTATAAACTCATTTAGTCACAAAGTCATTCCACTATAGTATCGTGACTAAGCTCTCCCTAATTACATACCATTACAAAAGCTACTCAATTAGTGATCATCCAATGACCTTGTCATAAGTGTGTTACCTTCATAAGATATCTTTAATCTATTTGGGATAAATTCGTTCTCCCAATATGATCTTATTTTATCTCATGGTAACCAATACATCTTCCTTTATGAAAAGTTAATTACTATCATATAGTAATTAAGTCATTCATCACAAAGACAAATGACTCGTAACAACGTTTACTTTTCATCTATCATGTAATGCCAATGAGAGGATATCATTTACCCATGTCTTGGGCTATAAATTCACTATTGTGAATGATGCTACATACTGCAGAAGTCGTCTACCTAACACACCAACTTTCGATTCCTTATCTATTCGCCCTTTATATGTTTCTCAAAACTTCTAGCTAGTAGAGTCTTGGTAAAGAAATCCATAGGGTTTCCCTTAGATGCGATCTTTAACTACATCCACTATTCCATCAATCACTACCGTTTCCCTTCTGATACTTTCTATCAGAATTTTTTGTCCTCATGTGGTTTCTTTGGTGTTTAGTCATATTTGTACTATTATAGTGCCATAGCTTTTTTCCATACCTCAAATGCAACCTCCATAGTGAATTTAGTCGTACAACCTTACTTCACACTTATTCACACTATAGACTTGTTTCTTAGGACAAAGACACTGCCCAATGTCGATTTTGTTGAATCTGAATGCATTTGGAAGTCTGGATTGGTATAGTCGATAGAAGTAAGATCTCTTCCAAAATGCACAAGCATATAATCCCTCGTTCTCCATAAATACTTGAGTATATGCATAACTGTTTGCAAGTGTCTTGTGTAACACCCCATACCCGAGTCTGAGGCTAAGACCGGATACGAGACATTACTATGCTTGAACTTTCTTAAACATGTACTTACGGGCTATAAAATTTCGTTCTGAATTAAAACCTTCTCTTTCTTAGTCAAATCAGACATTTCATGGGCCTACGAGGCCTCAGACTTACGTCCCGAAACTTTCGGAACTCATCTAGAAACTTTCTCTCGAAACAGGGGTCACACGTCCGTGTGACTTGGGACACGCCCGTGCACCCCTAAAACATGCCCGTGTCTTTCACCCGTGGAGGATACTGGAAAATTGCACACGGCCTGGACACGCCCGTGGCCCTGGCCCATGTGCCAAACCTTGGCATTCGACTTATTCACACGGGTCTATACACACGCCTGCAGCGCTCGGTCGTGTGACAATTGAATTTCTAAGTGTCAAGTGCAGACTTCACATGGCCTTGGCACACGCCCATGTGCAAACCGTGTGTATCACACGGCCTGAACAAACGGCCGTGTGACCAGCCCGTGGTCTAATCTAACTTAAGATACTAAGGTGTAGGAGACACACGGCCTTGACACACGCCTGTGTGTCTATCCGTGTGGGCACTTAGAGGCTATCTTACCAAGCCTTTTACCACTCCCGTTTGCATACATTCATATACTACTTCAAAACATTCTCAAATCATCAATTAAAACACATGAATTAACACATTTAATCATTAAAGAGATAAAGTCTTTATCCCATACACTAGGGAGAACTACTCCCAATACAAATACAGCCAACTTAAGCCATCGTCTATGGTCATACACAACCAATTCTAGATTCTCTTAGGCCAATACAATTTGGCTACATCGGTTAGAACTTAATCAACTTTAAAAGAATCCCTATACATGCCATGACTCATAAGGACTTGATACCTCATGCCAAGTGTCTGCTCGATAGTGTGAAAACATCTCCGGTGGTCTCCAACCCGAGCTAGTTAAAATAACCTATAAGGGATGAGAAAAGTAAAGGAGTAAGCAATAATGCTTAGTAAGCTCATCTGCATAATGTGTCAAATATTGATATTCATTGAATATACATAATTACAAAGTATCATGAAGAGTGTCTCTCATAAACTCATGGTTACTTGCTCAAATATTCTTGAAACTTACTCATTCAATCTCTTACCACATTCTTACCATGTCACAAGCCAATTGCTCGTTCAATTAGCATACATTCCTGCATTGATCACCACATGATCATATAAAACAACACATCAAGCATTTTCAATAAGCCGCTCATGCTACTAATATCTCGGTGGTTTCGCACTTAGCCCACCATTGAATCTCTAATAGGGTGGTATTGCACATAGCCCACCAATCATTTATACTTGTGGTGGTTCCGCACTTAGCCCACCTTTCATTTTACATTCATGGATAGTAATCCACATGTATATCTCTATTTCAAATATTCATCCTAGAACATTCTCACACACTTCTATTCTTACTTAACTTTCTATGATACTCGTTTGCATTCACACAATACATTAATAAATCTATCTCATGCAACTAAAGTGTATTGAATACACATAACCCACTAAGGGTTCATCATACATTGAATCCATATCAATTCAATTCTAACACACACTTTTGCTTTTCGTGGTACAACCACATACTTTCTTCCTTCCCACATATACGTTGAATCACTCAAGTTATTAAATAACTCTCTTGAGCTCATACTGTAACACCCCAAAACCCGGTCAATACACCACGACCGAATTTGGCATGTCACGAAGGAAAACGTTTCGAAGAAAATTGAGTTAACGATTAAATTTTAGTGAAAATTTCTTTATTATTCTATGTTTGTAGAAATCCAGTATAATAAGTTAAAAACTGATAATTTACTTTGAAATTCCGTAAATAAGTCTTTAATACTTAGTTGCAGATCCATAGATTAGAAAACCTTTTATAATTTTAAAAGAAACCCAAGCGATTATTTTGAAAACCGTTTCTAATTGAAACTTGGAAACTTAAGTTTTGGAAAATAGTATGAGTTATCTAAAACACTTAAATTGTTAAAAATTTATCAAATGATTTATATTAACCGATGGTAACGTTTTGAAAACCATTGCATTTTGTAGTTTAGAAAACTTTGTGCTCAAATTATTATATCAACCATGTATTTTATAAGCCATGTTAAAATCAAATCCAAAGCATATAAATAATCCATAAAATAAATAACATAATTAAAGAGGCCTTATTACAATTTCAAATAGAGATGAAAAACCAAACTTAAATAAAATATAATACCCAAACCAAAATCCGTGTAAATCAAATTTTTATTGCATGGCCTCCTCGAGTCTATCCGGCTCCTCATCCGCGGTTTACGAATCACCTAAAAAGATAAGGGAGAAGGTGAGTCACCAAGACTCAGTGCATAATCCTTCCCCCGGTTGATGCAACATACTTACACAATTATAACCAAGCAATATATATAATGCACCCCAAACCTAGCCATCCATAATGCCCTTTTCTACCCCGTGTGGTACCAAACCACTGGTGGTGCCAAACCACTGGTGACCCAAAGTCACGATATCCAATAATGTGGTGCCAAACCACTGGTGACCCAAAGTCACGAATAATAAAGTTGTGGGGCCAACCCACGTGTGATACCAAATCACTGGCGTCAATCCCATAATATCAAATGTGGGGCCAACCCACTGTGGTACTAAGCCACTGGGATGAGACGCTATGAGGTGCCAAACCTCTGGTGTCCCAAAGACACGAAATAATATGTGGTACCAAACCACTGGAGGTGCCAAACCTCTGGTGTCCCAAAGACACGGATATCAAATCCTTCCCCCTCCTCTCATATCACCCAAACCAATGTATTACGAGTGTAAATCATGCCATCATACTTTGATATGAACATATAACGAATATATATCATAGATCATGATATTAAACAACATATAACAACATCATATCGAAACGGACTTACCCGAATCTTTGCTCATACCCATCAAGGTATCATATCAAGATCTCACAGCTTTGGCTTTAATAACATGATTAGTTTATTAATAAATATATATTACCGAATTATAAAGTGTGTAAGATACACACTGTCACTAACGAAAGTTCTAAATCCCAAGACCCGATCTACCGAACTAGATCTCCTTGTCCTACATTCGGCCAAACCACAAAACCATTAACAAGGCCATTCGGCCATACCAATAAATCTTAGTCTCATTAACCTTTGGTTTTTCTCAACAACTTAAAGAATATTGAACCAACATGAATCCTTACCACTTGACTTACCAACTTCGATTGCAAAGGAAATAGGGCTTAGATCGATTGCTTCCAAAGTCCCGAAGAATCTAGAAGAAAATCGGTTCCCATGAATAGTTAGAATCTTGCTAACAAATGCCCAAAAATTCGGCCTTTGCCGTCATGAAAAACAACAGAGAAGAAAAATATAAGGAGATTCGGCCAAGACACTTACCTATCTTCAACACCGATTAGAAAAGAACCTAAAGAGAATCTACCCTTGTTGATATTCGGCCAAGACAAATCAAAAGGGAATGAGAAGTTTCAGCTATGGTTTTGAAAGAAGAAAACAAATGATATGTGGCTAAAAAGAAATGAAGTAATGCGAGTGGCAAAGAAAAATAAAGAGGAGAGAGAGAATTCGGCTTTAGAAAACAATGGAAGAAAACCAAGAGAGATGGGGAAGAAGAAGAAGGTTTGGCCAAGAAGAAAGTAAAAGAAGGATTGATCAAAGAGGCTAAATGGTTTCTAAGTTATGAAAGGAATTGAACAAAGAAAAGTTTTTGATAAAGGTGCACATTCAAATCAAGTAAGAAAAGGATGAAAGAAAAATGCCTTCAAAAGAAATAATATTTCGGTACCAAAAAGAAAGAAAAGCTTGAGAGGAAAAGAAGAAAAGGGGATACCAATATGGTCAAAGATGATAGCCAAAACAAAACAACATTTTCACCTAATGCACAAGACAAATTCGGCTAAGGAGAAAAATTTTGGAGAAAAGAGAAAAGATGCACAAAATGCCAAGAATTTGGCCAACTATCTTCCCCTAATCCCATACAATATTCGGCCACCCCCTAGCCATCTATGCGTCCACATTCATGGTCAAAATGACCATAAAAATATTTCAAAACATCTCCCGTACATCAAGCCTTATGTCCCCTTATCCTTCCATAACATCTTGATTCCATACCTTAACTAATAACTTGCCTTATTCCTTAGTCTACTATCCATAAAAGACAATAGTCCAACCTTACCTTAATTAGAGTTTGACCAACACATGCCATATAAATGCAAAAATAAAAGTCACCTAAAGTCCATCCATGGGATTCGAACCACTCCCCTTAAGCAACCATTCATGCGCCATAACCACCTTGCCACTAACTCCTCATGTGCTAAAATTTAACACTTAAATTAACTTAAGTGTCAGGTTCACCTATTCCTCTTCACTATATTTTCAATACTAAAAATCATTCTAGCTTAGCTAATAATTCCAAGCCTTCATAAAACTATACTAAGCACATAATAATAATCATACTCGAGCTAACACAAGTAACAAGATGATACTCAAATTTTTAGGGTATTACAATTCTACCCCTCTTAAGAAAATTTCGTCCTCGAAATTACCTGCTCAAAAGAGTTGAGGAAACTGTTGTCTCATCACATCCTCCGGTTCCCACGTAGCTTCTTCTACGCCATTGTTCCGCCATAAAACCTTCACTAAAGGAACTGACTTCCTACGCAAAACTTTCACATCTCGATCTAGAATCTGCACAGGTTCTTCTTCTATCGTCAAATCTGGACTCACCTCTATTTCCTCTCTCGCCACAAAGATGTGCAATGGATCAGAACGATAGCGTCTAAGCATGGAGACATGGAACACATCGTGAATCTGACTCAGTTTTGATGGCAACTCGAGCTGATAAACCTTGGACTTAACTTGCCTTTTCTCCCAAATCTTAACACTTTCTTCCATGGCGAGACCTTCGTAAAAACCTTGTCACCCACAAAGAAACTCTATATCCTCCGCTTGAGATCGGCATATGATTTACGCCTATCCGAAGCTTCCTTGAGACGAGCTGAATCATCTTAACCTTATCCTCGGTCTCAGTAACCAACTCTGGTCCTAACATCGGCGCTCACCCAACTCTGTCCCGGCATGTAGGTGTGCGACACCTCCTACCATACAACGCCTCATATGGTGCCATCTTAATGCTTGCTTGATAACTATTGTTGTATGCGAATTCAGCTAATGGCAAAAACTCTTCCCAGTGCCTCAAAATCCAAAACACAACCTCTCAACATATCCTCTAAAATCAGTATAACTCTTTACTGATGCCCGTCGATCGTGGATGAAATGCCGTCTTCAAATCCAACCGCGTACCCAAAGCTTGATGTAACGCTCTCCAAAACCTCGACGTAAATCTAGGATCTCTGTCATGCGAGATGATCGACACCGGTACACCGCAACCTCACTATTTCCGCCACATACAACTTAGCTAACTTCAGGCGAGTAATCCACCCTTACCGGAATAAAATGAGTGACTTAGTCAAACGATCCACAATCACCCAAATCGAGTCCTTCTTACTTGGCGTAAGGGTAATCCACCGACAAAGTCCATAGTGATCCTTTCCCACTTCCATCGTGGAATCTTCACCGCATTTGAAGTAACCTGGGACGGCAACCGATGCTCCGCCTTGACTGGCGACACGTCGGACATTTACCCACAAACTCGCCATTACCTCACGCTCGGACTGCCCACCAAAATCGCTCTCTTAAATCCCGATACATCTTGCTACGTCCAGGGATGCATAGCGTATGGGCTGCTATGTGCGTCCCAAGAATCCTTTGCCTCAACTCAACATCCTTTGGCATACAAGCTCTTCCTTTAAAACACAATACTCCATCCTTGGACAAACTATAATCCTCTAAACCACCATTCTGAACTCAGAACCTCCGATCATTCAAACCATCATCCTCTAATCTGTTTCTCCTTGATTCGCTCTAACCAAGTCACTTGACTTGCAATTCAATAAAAGACTCCCATCGTCATATAAGCTAAGATGAGCAAACATCGATCTTAAGTCTGATACAACCTTTCGGCTCAACGCGTCTGCCACCACGTTAGCCTTGCCCGGATGATACTCAATCGAACAGTCGTAGTCCTTCAACAACTCTATCCATCTACGCTGCCTCAAGTTCAAATCCTTCTGAGTCAAAAGATACTTAAGACTCTTGTGATCCGTGTAGACTATCGACTTCTCTCCATACAAATAGTGTCTCCATATCTTCAAAGCAAAAACCACTGCAGCTAATTCCAAGTCATGCGTCGGATAGTTAACTTCATGTGGTCTCAACTGTCGAGATGCATAAGCCACTACCTTCCCTTCCTGCATCAGCACACATCCCAAACCAGTATGTGATGCATCACAGTAAACCGTGAATTCCTTGCCTGCCTCAGGTTGAATCAAAACCGGAGCTTCAGTCAGAATCTTCTTCAACTTGTCAAAACTTCCTTGCTGCTTCTCGGTCCACACAAATGGAATTCCTTTCCTCAATAACTTAGTCATAGGTGCTGCTATCAAAGAAAATCCTTCCACAAATCTTCGGTAATACCCTGCTAGACCTAGGAAACTCCGAATCTCAGCCACTGACTTAGGCGGCTTCCAATCCAACACTGCCTCAATCTTTCGAGGATCCACTCTAATCCCCTTAGCTGATACTACGTGACCCAAGAAAATCACCTCCCTAAGCCAGAACTCACACTTACTAAATTTGGCATAAAGCAGCTTTTCCCTCAGAATCTGCAACACTACTCGCAAATGCGCATCATGATCCTCCTCTGACTTTGAGTATACCAAAATATCGTCTATAAATACTATGACAAACTGATCCAAAAACTGCTGAAATACCCGATTCATCATGTCCATGAATGCTGCCGGCGCGTTAGTCAACCCAAACGGCATTACCAGAAACTCGTAGTGCCCATACCGAGTGCGAACTGCCGTCTTATGGATATCAGCCTCTTTCACCTTCAGCTGATGATATCCACACCTTAAATCAATCTTGGAAAAACCGCGCCCCTTGGTGATCAAACAAGTCATCTATCCTCGGCAAAGGATACTTGTTTTTGATCATCGACTTATTCAATCGGCGATAGTGTATACACATCCGCATCGATCCATCCTTCTTCTTGACAAAAGTACCGGTGCTCCCCAAAGGCGAAACACTTGGTCGGATAAAACCTCGATCCAACAACTCTTGAATTTGAGCCTTCAATTCCCCTAATTCCTTCTTGCCATCCTATACGGAGCAATAGACACCGCGCGATTCCGGCAATATGATCTATACCAAATTCAACTTCACGATCCGGAGGCAATCCCGAAAGTTCTTCTGGAAATACGTCAACATATTCCTTTACCGTTCGGACATTCCCCACAATAGACTCCTTAGCCTCCAACGCACACACATGAACCACAAATGCCTCACAGCCCTTCCTGACCAACTTCACAGCTTTCAACACAGATACCACGTTGGATAGATAATCTCTTCTATTACCTATCATAACCACCTCTTTGCCCTCAGCTGTCTTCAAAACCATGCGCTTAGCAGCGCAATCCAAACTTGCTTGATACTTGACCAACCAGTCCATCCCAAGAATCAGATCGAACTCCTCAAACGCAGCGGTTCCATCGGATCGACTACAAACATTACCCCTTGGAGTTCTAGGGTACATCTCTATACTGACTTATTTACTTCTACAGAGTGACCCGAGAGGGCTAAATCTTGTCATCTTCCTAGAAGTAGTCTCGAGTCTAGATTCATAGTCTCTACTATGTTACTAGCAACATACGAATGTGTCGAACCCACATCTATCAAAGCGTTATATGGTTCACCAAAGATTAAGAAACGTACCAGTTATGACGTCTGGTGCGTCGTCCTCCTCTCGACGTCTCGCTGCATACACCAAACCAGGCTGTCTTGCCTCAGTGTTGCCAGCACCTCTGCCAGATGCTCCGCGGCCTCGACCAGAACCATTTCCTCCTCTACCATTACCACGACCTCTCTGCGGTAACGGTCCCTCATTTCTGAACTGAGCACGACCTTGACCCTCGGGCCGATTCTGGCTAGCTTACGTGGGCGGTCTCTCACACGATGATCCAAATAACCACACTCAAAACATCCTTTCCTCCGGTCCAACATTCGCCCCAATGAAATTTTCCACATCGGTTACACTGCGGTCTTTGGTCCTCGATTAGCGATAATGGCCTCCCAAATTGATTCGGCCCACTCGCTAACCCTCTTACGAGAATTATCGGTGACCGGATGATCCAAAACTTCTCTTATGCTTATTCTTGTCATGCCTCGCCTTCATGATTCCTTTATCCCTTACGCTATCTTAGTCTTTTCAACTAGCGCGACAAACTCTCGCTCCCGATGTGGAGAAATCAGCAATCTCGATTCGTCCCTCAATCCATCCTCGAACCGACACATCGCTCGTGCTCGAAGCCACGATACCTCCAAAGATACTGGCTCAATCTTAAAAATTCGCCTCATATTCTAATCTGAACTTACTTCCTGGACCAAACTCGAAAATGCCTTACGCTGTGCATCAATGTAACTAGACCCAACATATTTCTTACGATCGCGCCTTAAAATAATCCCAAGTGAGATCCTCCATTGCAAAGACTATTCCGTACGTGAGCCATCACCGATATGACTCATCCCGAAGAAGCGACACTATCCCTTTCAGCTTTTCCTCGGCATTCGGATCCAAGTCATCCATGATTCGTTCCGTCGCCTCTAACCAATACTCACCCGTCTTGGGAGCCACACCGAAAACACCGAAATACTTCACTCCATTGGCTCGAGTCGCTCAGGTCTGATTTCCGAACTCCCGCGCCTCCACCTATTCCAACTACCCTCTCAAGAACTCGCAGCATTGCACGAGACAACTGCGTCATCCTGTTTGATCCTGATGCTCAATTCCAACCGCCGGTGGTGGGGTAGTGGTACCTCATTTTCGGATCCTGACCCGGACCTCACCGCTCGGACATAACCATCCTACCCCGACCGCGTCCACGAGTATCGACCCGACCTCGAGTACTCATGTCTAAAGTCTCGACTTATCCGATTTAAAAGTGTTATGCATTAGTCATTATTCCACTTTCTTTAAAACACGAGTTTATGAATAATTTTAATAAGAAGTTGTTTCAGAGTACATTCAACCTATAGTTTGGGTCTCTAGAGTAGTTTCTACTACTAATCAGTCATACTAACATCATCATATCATCAAGATCAACAGTTTAAAGTACTTACCCGGGCGAATCGGTGCCGGAGACTCGGTGCCATGCCTTTCAGATCATATAATTTTAAACAAAAACATTTTAAGATCATACTTTAAATCATTTTGGGCCTTGGGCCACAGCCGAGCTTTTGAACTTGGCTCTGATACCAATTTGTAACACCCCAAAACCCGGTCAATACGCCACGACCGAATTTGGCATGTCACGAAGGAAAATGTTTCGAAGAAAATTGAGTTAACGATTAAATTTTAGTGAAAATTTCTTTATTATTCTATGTTTGTAGAAATCCAGTATAATAAGTTAAAAACTGATAATTTACTTTGAAATTCCGTAAATAAGTCTTTAATACTTAGTTGCAGATCCATAGATTAGAAAACCTTTTATAATTTTAAAAGAAACCCAAGCGATTATTTTGAAAACCGTTTCTAATTGAAACTTGCAAACTTAAGTTTTGGAAAATAGTATGAGTTATCTAAAACACTTAAATTGTTAAAAATTTATCAAATGATTTATATTAACCGATGGTAACGTTTTGAAAACCATTGCATTTTGTAGTTTAGAAAACTTTGTGCTCAAATTATTATATCAACCATGTATTTTATAAGCCATGTTAAAATCAAATCCAAAGCATATAAATAATCCATAAAATAAATAACATAATTAAAGAGGCCTTATTACAATTTCAAATAGAGATGAAAAACCAAACTTAAATAAAATATAATACCCAAACCAAAATCCGTGTAAATAGAATTTTTATTGCATGGCCTCCTCGAGTCTATCCGGCTCCTCATCCGCGGTTTACGAATCACCTAAAAAGATAAGGGAGAAGGTGAGTCACCAAGACTCAGTGCATAATCCTTCCCCCGGTTGATGCAACATACTTACACAATTATAACCAAGCAATATATATAATGCACCCCAAACCTAGCCATCCATAACGCCCTTTTCTACCCCGTGTGGTACCAAACCACTGGTGACCCAAAGTCACGATATCCAATAATGTGGTGCCAAACCACTGGTGACCCAAAGTCACGAATAATAAAGTTGTGGGGCCAACCCACGTGTGATACCTGTAACATCCCAAATGTGGGGCTATTTGGAAATAAATTATTTTTCTTATGTATGAACTGCTGTGTCATTATTTATGGAATAATAATGGTCAATTTAAGGCTTTGTGTTGGCTCGATTTGGTAGGAAATTTTAGTTTTTAACTTTTAAAAGAAGGGAGCCTTGGTAAGTGGTGTTATAAGAATAAGTGTGGGTAATTTAACACTAAAAAGCCCTTGGTTAAGTGGCAAAAAGAAGCCCACTTAAGAGCTACATGTGACGCCCACCAAGGAGCAAGGGAGAGCTTGTGTTCGAGTCACAAAATCCTCCTCTTTTTGTTTTTATTTGACGGCACAAGGGGGAGAGTTTTCTCCTTCAAACTCTTTTATTAGGTGTAATTATTAAGGGATAATTTAAGCATTTTAATTAGTTTTAATTTGCTTAAACCTTTTGATAATACAAGAGATATGATAATTTCATAGGATAATCAAAGATATTATTTGATTAGAAGGGATTATTAAGTGATTAATTCAAATTATTTGAATTAATTGAAATGTGTGGCCAAGAGTACTTGGAGAGGTTGCTTAAATTTTGAACTCCTTGAACAAGGAGGTGTGGACTGCAAGGCTACTAGGGGATGCCAAATCCTATATAAACCCCATCTACCATCTTAAATTCTTTTTAATTTTTTGGTAGCCAAAATTCTCCCAACTAGTTGCCATCTGATTTCTTTTCTTTCTTCAAAGTTAAGAACCACTTCCATCTCTTAGTCTCTAGCCGAATCTAATCCCTATTGGTGTGCCGATTTCCCTTAGTCTCTTCTCTCAATTTTCGGCTAGCCTTCATTAGTTGTTGTTTATTCTTTGATTATTCTCCCAAAAACCGATAAAAGAAAAACCCTCTCTTCTTTTGGAACCTTGGCCGAATCTTTGAACAAGGAGGGGAAGCATTCTCTAATCGAATTTGGAGGGTAAGTATGTTAGGCCGAATGTCTAGGATTCTCTTTTCTCTTCTTGTCGACTTGGAGGTTGGTAAGTGACTATTTCGGCAAGGACTGTTAAGGCTACTAATCGCTTGATTAAAATATAGGGCCTTCGGATTCGGAAGCAAGCAGGTGAACCCGTTGCTTTGGAGCAATCGATTTTGGGGGAAGCAGAAACACTTGGTGGCTAGTACTCAAGGGTGTTAGGACAGATAGATCTGTGGTGACCAACGTTTCTTCTTGGGATTTAAGACTATCGTAGTAACAGGTGTGTACATACACACCATTTAACTTATTAAATTATGCTAAGTAATGTGATTGCTAACTTGATGTATGTGGCAATGGCTTGAATACCATAACGGTATACGGGGTAACCGGTAAGTACTGTGCATATGATTGCTATTTTATGCTTTTGGAAAGCATGTTTGTGATAATACATATGATAAATCTATATGTGATTTATTGACTATGTGGGTTGATGAGTGGAGGCGGTGATAATGTGCCGACGGGCACCGATGTTTTGGTAACACACCGTGACTATACGTCACCGTGAGGTTTGGTACCTCCGCAGGTTTGGTACCTCATAGCGACTTGTCCACGTGGTTAACACCACCGTGTAGGTTGGCCCCACTTGAGATATGGGATCGTCTGCGCGGTGATTTGGTATCACACGATGGGTTGGCCCCATCACCCGATTTGTGTCTACGGACACCGTGCTTTGGTAGCACATTGTGACTATATGTCACCAGTGGTTTGGCACCACCAGGTGTTTTGGTAACACATCGTGACTACGGTCACCAGTGGTTTGGTACCACATGGGGTAGACAAAGGTGTTTGGTTGGCTAGGTTGGGTACATGATACTTTGCTTAATTAATCATTATATGTTGTGTATGAAATGTTGTATTAACCGGGGAAGGGTTGCATCATCGAGTCTTGGTGACTCACCTTCTCCTTTAACATTTTTCAGTGACTCGTAGATGGCGGTTGAGGGCCGGTGGGACTCGAGGTGGCCATGCAAAGGATTTTACTTTACTGAACTTTAAACTTGTTTAATTTTATTTTGGGTTGTAATAAGGCCTCCATAAACTATAGTTATGTTTTATTCTTTTTATGTTGGATATTTACTTAAAACTATATCATTAAATTAAATTAAATCACATGTTTTCTTAAGTTAACACGTGGAAGTTTAAACGCGTGCCATCGGGTACACTTGAAATCTGTATAACAATTGGACTTAATTAAAATTTCAAATTAAATCTAAAGGTAGCTTTGACAAGACAACCGAAAACGAGGAGTTTTCTATAAAATTTAAATGGGTTTCAAAATGGTGTTCACAAGGTTTTACTTCGTAATAACTCAGATTCGGTCGTAATGTTTGGGCCGGGTTTGGGTTGTTACAGAATTGGTATCAGAGCCCAGTTCAAAGCTCGGCTGTGGGGGCCCAAGGCCCAAAAATGTTTTTGGTAGGCCTTATGGTGTGATTTCTGGGTTTTTAAGCAGCATGGCCCGAGTCTCCGGCACCGATCCGCCCAGGTAAGTACATCTAAACCTTTCTGTGAATTATATTCTGTAGAAGGGTAGGAAGCATGGAACGTAGATAGATTTATAGGACTTGGACCCTAAGGCTAGATTGCTCAAACACAGACGAAGCATAAGACTTAAAGAACTAAACCAACCTATGACTTAGTCAATGAGCTAGGGTGTGGTAACCCCTGTACGCATGTCTAGGATTGGATCCGGAAGAGCTTGGTATTTAAGCAGTCCTCGTGACTCACCTCCTCTTCGCAGGTATCCTACAGGTGCGTAGCTTCTGGTTCACCCTAACTCGAGAAGGTTCGATGGTGTGGTAACCTCTGTGCGCATGTCTAGAAAGGTTCAAAGAGAGCTTGGTATTTAAGCGGTCCGCGTGACCCACCTCCTCTTCACTTGAATTCTGCGCTGCAGTGCGTAGCTTTGGTTCACCCCGACCGTGAAGGCTCGGTCATAGGCTAAAAACAATGATTAAAACCCGAGAAGGGAGTTAGCCTTGTTTTGAAAGGAAGGAATGAATAAATGACCCTAATGTTTTCGAAATTTATCCAATAACCCTCTCAAACCCTAGAACACTACGTATACAATGTTTTTCTCGGAAGACTTGATTTGTGAAAATTACAGAAATACCCTTAGGAGTAAAATTACCAAAATGCCCCTGACCCATAAAATATTAATTCGACGGTTTCGCTTAAAAATTTCAACTATTTTACAAATATCAAGTAGCTTAGCTTTGGAAATCATCAGTAAAATATTTTGGTTCTGGGAAAATTACGAAACTACCCCTGTAGGAAAAAGACGAAAATACCCCTGGGTTAGAAATGGGCAGAAATGTCCGATGAGTGAATAGGTATGGAAAGTATTAAGGAATGGATGCATGAACTTCTTTGTGTGAACTAGGATAGGAACCTGAAACATTGTTTGCTCGAAAGAATCTCTGATTAAACCTCATCCATAAAACTTCTTCGCGAGTAATAAAGAGAAACAAATGCTAACGCATAAAATTTTTCTTAATCAGATTAAAAGCGCGGTAGATAGAATGAGTTCTAGAGGACGTGGACGCCGTGGACGTGGTAGGGGTAGGATGACGGTGTCTGAACCCGTCAGGTCAGGACAAGGTTCAGAAAATGAGGTACCACTGCCACCACCACCTCCTACTTTTAGAGCTGAGGAGCCGGAGCAGACCGGTGGCGAGTCGGTATCGCAAGCTGTGTTGCGAGTCTTGGAGATGGTGGCTGGGGCTGGTGGAAATGTTGGAGCTCGGAAATCTGTTCCCGAGCGACTCCGATCTAACGGAGCGGAGGTATTCCGAGGTGTGTCAGGAGTGGCACCTAGTGCAAGCGTGAGAATCACGGCTAGAGTCAATCAAAGAATTATGGATGACCTTGACTGACCGAGGAAGAGAAGCCGAAAGAGGCGCGTGTCGCTTCTAAAGGATGAAGCGTATCGGTGGTGGCTAACGGTTCGAGATGGGGCTACAGCAGATGATTTGACTTGGGAGTATTTCAACCGCCTATCGAAAAAGTATGTGGGCATTAGCTACAACCGACACGCAGAGAAAGGCTTTTCTCGGGATTAGTTCAAGGAACTAAGTCCGTGTCGAATATGAGGCGAATTTCTAAGGTCGAGTAGATATGCGAGAGGCATCGTGGCTACCGAACATGAGCGCTGTGTCCGCTTTGAGGACGGACTCAGAGATGACTTAAGGTTCTTGATTGCCCCACAAAGAGTTCGTGAGTTCTCATCTCTAGTGGAGAAGGCTAAGGTAGCCGGAAGGAATCAAGGAGGCTGTGAGGCGAGCTATAGTAAGAACAATCGAAGAAGAAGTTTTGGGTCACCGGGTCAAGCGGTAGTGCTCGAGAAAAGGCTAGGCCAAGTGGGCCCAATCGAGCAAAGACAGGCCCACAACTGCTAATCGAGGTCGACTCGGTGCAATCGCTGTGGAAAGACCCATTGGGGAGGATGTTGGACCGGTGACAAAGGATGTTTTGAGTGTGGGTCTTTGGAGCATCGCGTCAGAGATTGTCCCCAGAAACTAGCTAAGAAGCAGCCAGAAGGACAGAACCGTGCTCAGGATAGAAACGTAGGACCACAGAGGGGTCGTGGTAATGGTAGAGGAAACAACGGTCCTAACCGAGGTCGTGGAACTCAAGGCAGAGGTTCAGGCAACACAGAGGCTAGGCAGCCTGGCTTAGTCTACGCAGCAAGGTGTCGCGAAGAAGGTGACGCACCGGATGTCATAACCGGTACGTTTCTAATTTTCGGTTTCCCTTATGTTGCATTGATTGATGTGGGCTCGACGCACTCGTACATTGCTTGTAGTGTGGTAGGAACTATGGACCTAAACTCAAAGCGCCTCTAGGGAAATGACCGTAGTTAGCCCCTTAGGTCACTCGTAGTCGTAGATAGACTTTATAGAGGCGTACCCCTAGAACTTCAAGGGGTAGTATTTGTAGCTGATCTAATGGAACTACCGTTTGGGGAGTTCGATTTGATCCTCGGTATGGATTGGTTGATTAAGTACCAAGCAAGGTTGGACTGCGCGGCCAAGCGCATGGTTCTTAAGACGGCGGAAGGTGATGAAGTGGTTATGATAGGAGATAGGAGGAATTATCTATCCAACGTAGTGACTGCCTTGAAGGCTGAAAAGATGGTCAAGAAGGGTTGTGAGGCGTATTTGGTTCAAATCTGTGCTTTGGAAGCTAAGGAGTTGGTAGTTGAAAAGGTCCGAACGGTTGGGGAATTTGCTGATGTGTTCCCAGAAGAACTTCCGGGTTTGCCTCCGGATCGAGAAGTCGAATTCGATATAGACTTGCTACCTGGAACGGCACCTGTGTCTATAGCACCATACCGAATGGCACCAAAGGAATTGGTGGAGCTAAAGGCTCAAATTCAGGAGCTCTTGGATAGAGGGTTTATACGACCAAGTATATCTCCGTGGGGAGCGCCTGTGTTGTTTGTCAAGAAGAAGGACGGTTCTATGCGGATGTGCATCGACTACCGTCAGTTAAATAAGTTAACGATCAAGAACAAGTATCCGTTGCCTCGGATTGACGACTTGTTCGATCAAGCTGAAAAGTGCCTCGGTGTTTTGAAGATAGACCTTAGGTCAGGATATCATCAACTTAAGGTAAAAGAGGTTGATGTTCACAAAACGGCATTCCGAACTCGGTATGGGCATTTCGAGTTCCTGGTGATGCCATTCGGGTTGACTAATGCGCCGGCGGCATTCATGGACTTGATGAACAGAGTATTCCAGCAGTACTTGGACCAGTTCGTCGTGGTGTTCATAGACGACATATTGGTTTACTCAAAGACAGAAGAGGAGCATGACAAGCATTTACGGATAGTTCTGCAAGTATTGAGGGGAAGCAGTTATATGCCAAATTCAGTAAGTGTGAATTTTGGCTTAGGGAAGTGGCTTTCTTAGGGCATGTAGTATCAGCTGAAGGAATTAGAGTAGACCCTCGCAAGATTGAGGCAGTATTGGAGTGGAAACCACCTAGGACGGTGGCTGAAATACGAAGCTTTACGGGTTTAGCGAGGATACTATCGGAGATTCGTGGAAGGATTCTCTCTAATAGCAAATAGCCAAGCTAACTAAGTTGCTAAGGAAAGGTGTCCCGTTTGTATGGACGGAAAAGCGAAGAAGAAAGCTTTGATAAGCTAAGGAAGATTTTGACCTGAAGCTCCGGTTTTAGTGCGGCTGAGGCGGAAAGTTATTCACGATCTATTGTGATGCATCTCACACCGGCTTGGGATGTGTGTTGATGCGAGATGGGAAGGTAGTAGCCTATGCATCCCGTCAATTAAGATCGCATGAGGTTAACTACCCAACTCACGACTTAGAGTTAGCAGCGGTCGTCTTTGCACTGAAGATATGGAGACATTACCTGTATGGAGAGAAGTCGATGGTCTACACGGATCACAAAAGCTTGAGGTATCTCCTGACTCAGAAGGATCTGAATCTGAGACAGCGTCGGTGGATTGAACTACTAAAGGACTATGATTGTTCAATCGAGTACCATCCGGGAAAGGCTAATGTGGTAGCTGACGCATTGAGCCGGAAGGCGGTAACGGACTTAAGAGCAATGTTCGCTCGGTTAAGTCTGTATGATGATGGGAGTCTTTTGGCGAACTTCAAGTTAAGCCGACATGGATTGAGGAGATTAAAGAAAAGCAGTTAGTGGATGAAGGCTTGAGCTCTAAGAGGGTACAAGTTCAAGACGGTGGATTGGAAGGGTACAGTCTGTCTATTGATGGAGTGCTTTGTTTTCAAGGACGAGTATGTATGCCAAAAGATACAGATTTAAGGCAGAAAATTCTCCAAGATGCACATAGCAGCCCATACGCTATGCATCCTGGAGGAAGCAAAATGTATGGAGACTTGCGGAAAGCAGCTTTTGGTGGCCGGGTTGAAGCGTGAGATAACGGAGTTCGTAGGGAAGTGTCCGACGTGTCGTGGTTAAGGTGAACATCGGTCACCATCGGGACTACTTCAACCGATAAAGATCCTCGATGGAAATGGGAGAGGATCACCATGGATTTTGTTAGTGGGCTACCCTTACGCCCACCAAGAAGGATGCGATGCAGGTAATTGTGGATCGCCTAACTAAGTCAGCTCACTTCATGCCTGAGAATGGATTACTCACTCCGAGGTTAGCGAAGCTATATGTGGGTGAAATAGTGAGGTTGCATGGCGTGCGATGTCGATTATCTCGGATAGGGACCCCGATTCACGTCAAGGTTTTGGAAAGCGTTGCATCAAGCTTTGGGTACACGGTTAGATTTCAAAGACGGCTTTCCATCCACAATCGGCGGACGATCGGAAAGGGTGATACTGATTTTGGAAGACATGTTAAGAGGTCGTGTCTTGGATTTTAGTGGTAGTTGGGAGGAGTACCTACCATTAGCGGAATTCGCTTATAACAATAGTTATCAAACGAGTATTCAAATGGCTCCATATGAGGCCCTATATGGATCTGGAAGTGTCGTACTCCTACATGTTGGACGGAGTTGGGAGAAAGACAAGTTCTGGGTCCAGAGTTGGTAACCGAGACGGAAGACAAAGTCAAGGTGATTCGGTCTCGTCTCAAGGAAGCATCGGATAGGCGTAAGTCTTATGCCGATCTCAAACGCAAGGAAGTGGAGTATCTTTGTGGAGACAAAGTCTTTCCGAAAGTGTCGCCTTGGAAAAAGGTGTTGAGATTTGGACGGAAAGGGAAGTTGAGCCCAAGGTTCATTGGGCCATATCTTTGTTGTGAAGCGAATAGGACCAAAGTGGCTTATCACTAGAGTTGCCGGCGAATCGAGTCGATTCATGACGTATTCCATGTATCAATCTTTGAGACGGTATCGGTCGGATCCTTCGCATACGCTGTGCCGTGAGCGCAGATTGAGGTGAACACGGATTTATCTTTTGAGGAAGAACCGATTCAGATTGTAGATCGAGATGTGAAAGTTCTACGAAGGAAGGCGGTGCCTTTAGTAAAAGTGTTATGGCGGAACCACGAGTGGAAGAAGCTACGTGGGAGCCCGAGGAGGTGATGCGCAGCAATATACCCCCATCTCTTTTGATCAAGGAATTTCGAGGACGAAATTTATTCTAAGGGGGTAGAATCAAACATCCCAAATGTGGGGCTATTTGGAAATAAATTATTTTTCTTATGTATGAATCATTTGTGTCATTATTTATGGAATAATAATGGTCAATTTAAGGCTTTGTGTTGGCTCGATTTGGTAGGAAATTTTAGTTTTTAACTTTTAAAAGAAGGGAGCCTTGGTAAGTGGTGTTATAAGAATAAGTGTGGGTAATTTAACACTAAAAAGCCCTTGGTTAAGTGGCAAAAAGAAGCCCACTTAAGAGCTACATGTGACGCCACCAAGGAGCAAGGGAGAGCTTGTGTTCGAGTCACAAAATCCTCCTCTTTTTGTTTTTATTTGGACGGCACAAGGGGGAGAGTTTTTCTCCTTCAAACTCTTTTATTAGGTGTAATTATTAAGGGATAATTTAAGCATTTTAATTAGTTTTAATTTGCTTAAACCTTTTGATAATACAAGAGATATGATAATTTCATAGGATAATCAAAGATATTATTTGATTAGAAGGGATTATTAAGTGATTAATTCAAATTATTTGAATTAATTGAAATGTGTGGCCAAGAGTACTTGGAGAGGTTGCCGAAATTTTGAACTCCTTGAACAAGGAGGTGTGGACTAAAAGGCTACTAGGGGATGCCAAATCCTATATAAACCCCCATCTACCATCTTAAATTCTTTTTAGAATTTTTTGGTAGCCAAATTCTCCCAACTAGTTGCCATCCGATTTCTTTTCTTTCTTCAAAGTTAAGAACCACTTCCATCTCTTAGTCTCTAGCCGAATCTAATCCCTATTGGTGTGCCGATTTCCCTTAGTCTCTTCTCTCAATTTTCGGCTAGCCTTCATTAGTTGTTGTTTATTCTTTGATTATTCTCCCAAAACCGATAAAAGAAAAACCTCTCTTCTTTTGGAACCTTGGCCGAATCTTGAACAAGGAGGGGGAAGCATTCTCTAATCGAATTTGGAGGGTAAGTATGTTAGGCCAATGTCTAGGATTCTCTTTTCTCTTCTTGTCGACTTGGAGGTTGGTAAGTGACTATTTCGGCAAGGATCATTAAGGCTACTAATCGCTTGATTAAAATATAGGGCCTTCGGATTCGGAAGCAAGCAGTGAACCCGTTGCTTTGGAGCAATCGATTTTGGGGAAGCGAAAACACTTGGTGGCTAGTACTCAAGGGTGTTAGGACGGATAGATCTGTGGTGACCAACGTTTCTTCTTGGGATTTAAGACTATCGTAGTAACAGTGTGTACATACACACCATTTAACTTATTAAATTATGCTAAGTAATGTGATTGCTAACTTGATGTATGTGGCAATGGCTTGAATACCATAACGGTATCTGGGGTAACTGTGTAAGTACCGTGCATATGATTGCTATTTTATGCTTTTGGAAAGCATGTCGTGATAATACATATGATAAATCTATATGTGACCATGACTATGTGGGTTGATGAGTGGAGGGGGCGGTGATAATGTGCCGACGGGCACCGATGTTTTGGTAACACACCGTGACTATACGTCACCAGAGGTTTGGTACCTCCGCAGGTTTGGTACCTCATAGCGACTTGTCCCCGTGGTTAACACCACCGTGGGTTGGCCCCACTTGAGATATGGGATCGCTCGCCGCGGTGATTTGGTATCACACGATGGGTTGGCCCCATCACCCGATTTGTGTCTCACGGACACCAAGTGCTTTGGTAGCACATTGTGACTATATGTCACCGGTGGTTTGGCACCACCAGTGTTTTGGTAACACATCGTGACTACGGTCACCACCAAAGTGGTTTGGTACCACATGGGGTAGACAAAGGTGTTTGGTTGGCTAGGTTGGGTACATGATACTTTGCTTAATTAATCATTATATGTTGTGTATGAAATGTTGTATTAACTGGGGAAGGGTTGCATACTGAGTCTTGGTGACTCACCTTCTCCTTTAACATTTTTCAGTGACTCGTAGATGGCGGTTGAGGGGCGGGTGGGACTCGAGGTGGCCATGCAAAGGATTTTACTTTACGTAACTTTAAACTTGTTTAATTTTATTTTGGGTTGTAATAAGGCCTCCATAAACTATAGTTGCGTTTTATTCTTTTTATGTTGGATATTTACTTAAAACTATATCATTAAATTAAATTAAATCACATGTTTTCTTAAGTTAACACGTGGAAGTTTAAACGTGCCATCGGGTACACTTGAAACTGGTATAACAATTGGACTTAATTAAAATTTCAAATTAAATCTAAAGGTAGCTTTGACAAGACAACCGAAAACGAGGAGTTTTCTATAAAATTTAAATGGGTTTCAAAATGGTGTTCACAAGGTTTTACTTCGTAATAACTCAGATTCGGTCGTAATGTTTGGGCCGGGTTTGGGTTGTTACAATACCAAATCACTGGCGTCAATCCCATAATATCAAATATGGGGCCAACCCACTGTGGTACTAAGCCACTGGGATGAGACGCTATGAGGTTCCAAACCTCTGGTGTCCCAAAGACACGAAATAATATGTGGTACCAAACCACTGGAGGTGCCAAACCTCTGGTGTCCCAAAGACACGGATATCAAATCCTTCCCCCTCCTCTCATATCACCCAAACCAATGTATTACGAGTGTAAATCATGCCATCATACTTTGATATGAACATATAACGAATATATATCGTAGATCATGATATTAAACAACATATAACAACATCATATCGAAACGGACTTACCCGACTCTTTGCTCATACCCATCAAGGTATCATATCAAGATCTCACGCTTTCTAGCTTTAATAACATGATTAGTTTATTAATAAATATATATTACCGAATTATAAAGTGTGTAAGATACACACTGTCACTAACGAAAGTTCTAAATCCCAAGACCCGATCTACCGAACTAGATCTCCTTGTCCTACATTCGCCAAACCACAAAACCATTAACAAGGCCATTCGGCCATACCAATAAATCTTAGTCTCATTAACCTTTGGTTTTTCTCAACAACTTAAAGAATATTGAACCAACATGAATCCTTACCACTTGACTTACCAACTTCGATTGCAAAAGAAATAGGGCTTAGATCGATTGCTTCCAAAGTCCCAAGAATCTAAAAGAAAATCGGTTCCCATGAATAGTTAGAATCTTGCTAACAAATGCCCAAAAATTCGCCTCTGCCTCATGAAAAACAACAGAGAAGAAAAATATAAGGAGATTCGGCCAAGACACTTACCTATCTTCAACACCGATTAGAAAAGAACGTAAAGAAAATCTACCCTTGTTGATATTCGGCCAAGACAAATCAAAAAGGGAATGAGAAGTTTCGGCTATGGTTTTGAAAGAAGAAAACAAATGATATATGGCTAAAAAGAAATGAAGTACGAGAGTGGCAAAGAAAAATAAAGAGGAGAGAGAGAATTCGGCTTTAGCAAACAATGGAAGAAAACCAAGAGAGATGGGGAAGAAGAAGAAGGTTCGCCAAGAAGAAAGTAAAAGAAGGATTGATCAAAGAGGCTAAATGGTTTCAAGCATGAAAGGAATTGAACAAAGAAAAGTTTTTGATAAAGGTGCACATTCGGTCAAGTAAGAAAAGGATGAAAGAAAAATGCCTTCAAAAGAAATAATATTTCTGTACCAAAAAGAAAGAAAAGCTTGAAAAGAAGAAAAAGGGATACCAATATGGTCAAAGATGATAGCCAAAACAAAACAACATTTTCACCTAATGCACAAGACAAATTCGGCTAAGGAGAAAAATTTTGGAGAAAAGAGAAAAGATGCACAAAATGCCAAGAATTTGGCCAACTATCTTCCCCTAATCACATACAATATTCGCCCACCCCTAGCCATCTATGTCTCACATTCATGGTCAAAATGACCATAAAAATATTTCCAAAACATCTCCCATACATCAAGCCTTATGTCCCCTTATCCTTCCATAACATCTTGATTCCATACCTTAACTAATAACTTGCCTTATTCCTTAGTCTACTATCCATAAAAGACAATAGTCCAACCTTACCTTAATTATAGTTTGACCAACACATGCCATATAAATGCAAAAATAAAAGTCACCTAAAGTCCATCCATGGGATTCGAACCACTCCCCTCAAGCAACCATTCATGCGCCATAACCACCTTGCCACTAACTCCTCATGTGCTAAAATTTAACACTTAAATTAACTTAAGTGTCAGGTTCACCTATTCCTCTTCACTATATTTTCAATACTAAAAATCATTCTAGCTTAGCTAATAATTCCAAGCCTTCATAAAACTATACTAAGCACATAATAATAATCATACTCGAGCTAACACAAGTAACAAGATGATACTCAAATTTTTAGGATATTACACATACTCATAATGTCACATAGAATTTATACCCCAATAGGGTCTTACTTGCATTAACATATCGATGCCATGTCCCTGACATGGTCTTGTACGAATTCTTACATCGAGGCCATATTCCAATATGGTCTTACACGAGACTTTAACTATCATCATATCATTCTACATACATTTCCCATTACTCTTAGATTCAATTCTTTTGACCTCTCATCAAAGATATTTCATACATTCATAGAGTAAATATACATTCCATACAACATTGGAACATTAAATTAACTCATATGTAATTGCAACATTCACACATAAACTTACCTCGATGTCGAGAGGGCCGATAGGGACTTTCTGCCCTCATTTCTCTTTTCATCCGTTCTAGGTCCGAAACTCATTTTCTTTGATCTAGAACAATGAAATTTACTGATTTAAACACTTATAAATCATAATACACCATAATCTACACTTTAGGCAAAAATGACTATTTTGCTCCTACACTTTGGCAAAATTACGATTTTGCCCCTAGGCTCGTAAATAAATTTTCATCACATTTTCTTGTTAAACAAGCCTAGCTGAACATTTAATCCTCTTACAACTATCCAAAATTCCAACTATTTCATGCCTTAATGAACAAATTACAAATTTTGCATTTTAGTCCCAATTAGGTGTTTTCATGACAACACCTTTCACAAAAGTTGTTTCTCATCATCCTATCATTCATTTTCTTCCATAAAAACTCATCAAACAACATAAACTCTATCATGGTAAGTCCCTAGACTTTCAACCATATTACAAACTAGTCCTCTCAATAGTTAGCTTAAGCTTTGAGGACTCCAAATATACAAAAATCATCAAAAATAAACACCAAATTGACTTACTTGAATGGAGTAAAGCTTGCTGAAATTTTAAGCTTTCAAACCCCTCCCATGGCTGATATTTTCGGTTGGAGAAGAAAGATAAATAAAAGATGATAACTTTAGCTTATATCATCTTATTTTATTCAATTTTCCAACTAATATCACCAATTTTCTATCATAATAAATGCTCTTGTCCCCTATGTATTATTATGGCCTGCCAACTCACTTAAATAAGGCCAAATTGCACAATTGGGACCTCCAATTAATAATCCATAGCTATTTGGCACCTCTAGCAAATAAAATAGAACTTTTGCACTTTATGCAATTTAGTCCTTTTTCACAATTTAGCTAGAATTCGCTAAAATTAAGGCACCAAAATTTTCATGCATCCTTATAAACATGTTATAACACATAACATATCATGCAAATAATTTTATCTAACCTCAAATTAGTGATTTCGAGATCACTGTTCCGACTAGCCCCTAAATCGAGCTGTTACAATTCTCCCGCTTAAGGATTTTCGTCCCCGAAAATCTTATCAGGAGGATTTGCTACTAACATTCTTAAAACGTTTCCATCTACTCTTCAAAATCACGAATCCACTTATCCTCAAGTTTCTCTTGCCAATAACTTTTAAGTTGTGATACATAAGGTCGAAACATAACTTGAGACCTAGGTTATTCTTCCTCTGGGGCATATATTCTGTAATCTACCAATTTGGAACTCTGCACATGTCCAAATGATCATTCGAATCTTTACTAGTTGATTTACTACAATTCGAACGACGTTTCCCTTTCTTGGAAATTTTGTCAAACCAAATTTGACATCTATAAGGTTTTATCTCACTTTCTCGTTAAAGCATTCACCAACTGTAGTAGTCTTGTCTTGTGTCCTTTGGAAACTTAGCTTTTTGTGGTCAACTACTTCTGACCATAACTCGATCATATTGTGAAATGTACTCTATTGTCAAAACATTTATACTCATAACCGTACTTCCTTATTCTTGCATTAATAGATATGCTACTACTAAATCTCATACTAAAACTTCTGCATAAGTTCTGGATTCATCATCATTCAAATTCTATCTCAAGGAAACATCAACAATGGAAATCTTATCCAACTTGAATTTTATCACCTTAAATAAACTCATTAAGAGCTTATTTAAAATATCATTTACTATCTCACTTCTGGACCCTTTTGTTCTGAAAAGGAAACTCACTCTAGTCATTAACCTCGCTGAAACTAGGATATTACCAACTAGAGTCAACCGAGTAACTAACTCACATTACTAAACATGGATCTTTCATTCAGAGATCTGTACTATGTCTACTATCTGAGTAGTATCACAATAACTATACCCACCATTGTAATAGCTCAAGCCGTTTCCACTATTTCATCTTCAAAATCTTCTGTAGCATAAGATACCCTCACTAATTAAAATTCAGAAAATACACATCGATCTTCCCATGGATCAATAAATAATATCTAACTCACAACACAGCATACAAAAAGTGATTGTCTCTAGATCACCAACTCACAACTCTTTCTCTCGATTCAGATCGATCTCAAGACTAGAACTTTCAAATAAATGCATTCTTTATATAGCTTTCAACTCAACCATCACGGTTTGAACATTTCGATGAGCATATCTTTGTATCATGATCCCTACTCACGTACACACGTAATTTTATTCTCTTTCTTCGATTCATGCGTGAATATACACGTAACTTGAATCATATCTCAATACAATAATCTACTCTTTTCTCCATAATGAGAACATATTTTAAGCACACTCTCATCCGAGTTTATATTGTTATGCTAATCTAAAACCTTTACTATCGCCATATCTCACGATAGCGGGGACATCTCGATCGAATTCATTAACTCTATCCATCTTATTCAAAACTCATCATACAACGTGAAACTTGTGATTTCATTTCTTATACTAGAATCATCACCAACTTCCTCCTCAAGGTACCCAATTAAGGTTACGAGGAGATAGAGGAATGTCGATTTCAATTAACTAAATCAAAACCGCTTAGTCTACTTTTTCTCATGCTTAACGTTCTCACACAATCACTATTTTATGAAAAGAACGACTACATCATCCCTGAAGGGAAACATGTATTAGTACATAATACTAAAGGAGATCATTATAATCCCATCCATGGCATTAACTAACCATGCATAAACCATAGGCTTCGAGCCAACTTACTCATACTTGCCTTTATATAACACGTTTCGTGTCATATATCGTAATCGTCTCTTCGTGATTCATTCACGAGTACATGTTTTCACTCTTTCACATGACTTTAGTACCATTCTCATTTCTACCTCTAGACTCATCTATCTGTCCCATTGATCACTAGGGATAATCAAAGATGCATGTTCATCGTCATTCATGTAGGTACGAAACTAATGCCACATTCTCAAGGTGGTCTTATATGGAGTCACCTCTAAATGCCAATGCCATATCCCGGATAAGGTCTTATATGGACTTCAACATCAAGCATCAATGCCGTATTCTGAATATGGTCTTACACGATTCTCATATTTTGATGATAGCATTATCATATTCATTATAGTCCCCTACGACTTCAACCTTACGTTCCACAACAATTACTCTATTTAGTAGAGTATCATGTATCAACGCGATACAAAGCATTCTCAACTATGCTAACATAAATTTTTGCATTAATCACATGTAAACTTATTCAATTTGACTCTCATAAGATCTCATCATGATTTAACAGTGGTAAGGGGGTGAAGTCGTAAAGCCCCTAACTTGATTCTCGTGACTACATACATGTGATTTAGCATCCCTAATTAACGGAATATCATCGTAGTCACACAACTCGCTCCAAGCAAGTTTTCATACTTACTCACGTTACAATGGTTTCTATCACCCATACTTTCAAACGGTGATTTCACTTACTCAAGTTTCACATTAGTTTCTACTTTCTCTTACTATTGCTTATTAATCTAGAGTATGTCTTACGGGTTTGCGTACATCGTTTACTTGATTGCCATAGTCCAACTACAGTCTTACTCGTATCACAACGTCATAGCCCAGCTATTACTTTACATGCCATCACGATGCCATAGCCTCGCTATGGTCTTACACGAAATCTCATATCAATACCAATGCCATATCCCAGATACGGTCTTACATGGAAACTCATATCGGTGCCGATGCCATATCCCATATATGGTATTACACGAAATCTTATATCGATATCGACGCCATATCCCAGATATGGTCTTACACGATCTCATACCGAAGCCAGGTCCCAGACGTGGTCTCACACGGGATTACTATTTGATGCCGATGCCATATCCCAGATATGGTCTTATACGAGATCATGTATCAATGCCAATGCCATGCCCTAGACATTGTCTTATATGGGATCACATATACCGCCATGGTCCAACCATGGTCTTATTCATCATTTTATCATTGAACGACCGTACTCATCTCCTGCATTCTACTTAATCAAACTTTTCGCTTTTACTCACACTATAATATGTGTGACTTTGTAACAGGGTCATAAGACGAAACATTATACCTTCTCTACTTTAATAGTCACACGTGAGATTTAACCATGTGGACATATTTATCATAAACAATGGCATCACAAATCTCAAATGCTTACTTACTCTTACTGCTTCTCACATACATCATGGTACTTACTAGTCTCATGTTTGTAAGGTAAACAAGGTACTGTAACACTTGATCACATAGATCAAGATAGTTTACTATAACAAGCATAATCTCAACATCATCATTCATAACATGAATTATACTTGTTAGTCAGCCTTTACTAGCATGACATGATATCAACTTTACTACTAACTTTCTTGCTATCTCATTTAAGCTTTACTCTTTTGCCCGATGAATTACTATGAATGACTGAGGATACTGAATCTCATTTCACAGGTATCTTGGTGCCAATGCTATATCCTTGATATAGTCTTACATGAGATCTCTTACTTGGTATCGATGCCATGTCTTGACATGGACTTACACGAAGTCTTGCTTGTGGGTTCCCTTGGGAACTTACCATTGCCATGTCTCGACATGGTCTTACTTGGCATCTTTACTTGTCAATGCCGAGCCTTGGCTTGGACTTACATGAAATCTTTCTTGTTACTCACCAATGCCATGCCTTGGCTTGGACTTACATGGGATCTCTATCTCTTTATAGCTTTTCAATGCCAAGACTTGTCTTGGACTTACATGATAACTTTGCTTGGAGACTCACCAATGCCATGCCTTGGCTTGGGCTTATATGGGTCTTCATCTCATAATAACTCTTCAATGCCAAGACTTGTCTTGGTCTTACATGATAACTTGCTTGATTGCCGATGCCATGTCTTGACATGGTCTATATCTGACTTTTCTTGTCTCATGTGGCGATTGAGTATCCTAAGTAATTCATTTTCAATTGGGACTTTCATATACATGCTCTCAGTAACTTCTTTGTTTAATAAATCATTAAACATTTTCATGGAAATAATGTGCATATAACAACATCACAAGCAATTCAATGAAAATATCCATGAAGCTTGAAAATCATACAACTTACTGAAATTAACTCGGTTGGGAATCATCTCTGTCTTAACAAAACAATTTCGTTAGAGCCGAGAGACATCACACTATCACGGTCCACATATGGCATGTATAGCTAGACTCTTAATCTCGCTAGGTTAGTCCTAGAACCGACTAAACTATAGCTCTGATACCACTAAATGTAACACCCCATACCCGAGTCCGAGGCTAAGATCGGATACGAGACATTACTATGCTTGAACTTTCTTAAACATGTACGTACGGGCTATAAAATTTTGTTCCGAATTAAAACTTCTCTTTCTTAGTCAAATCGGACATTTCATTGGCCTCACGAGGCCTCGGACTTACGCCCCAAAACTTTCAAACTCATCTCGAAACTTTCTCTCGAATGAGGGTCACACGTCCGTGTGACTTGGGACACGCCTGCACCCCTAAAACATGCCCGTGTCTTTCACCCGTGGAGGATATCGAAAATTACACACGGCTCGACACGCCCGCGGCCCCGCCCGTGTGCCAAACCTTGACAATCTAACTTATTCACACGATCGTACACACGCCTGCAGCGCGTCGGTGTGTGACAATTGAATTTCTAAGTGTCAAGTGCGGACTTCACACGGCCTTGGCACGTGCCTATGTGCCAACTGTGTGTATCACACGGCTGCCCAACAAACGGCCGTGTGACCAGCCCGTGGTCTAATCGACTTAAGATACTAAGGTGCAGAGACAACGGCCTAAACACACGCCGCAGTGTCTATCCGTGTGGGCACTTAGAGGCTATCTTACCAAGCCTTTTACCACTCCCGTTTGCATACATTCATATACTACTTCAAAACAGTCTCAAATCATCAATTAAAACACATGAATTAACACATTTAATCATTAAAGAGATAAAGTATTTATCCCATACACTAGGGAGAACTACTCCCAATACAAATACAACCAACTTAAGCCATCGCCTATGGTCATACACAACCAACTCTAGATTCTCTTAGGCCAATACAATTTGGCTACATCGGTTAGAACTTAATCAACTTTAAAAGAATCCCTATACATGCCATGACTCATAAGGACTTGATACCTCATGCCAAGTGTCTGCTCGATAGTGTGAAAACATCTCCATGGTCTCCAACCCGAGCTAGTTAAAATAACCTATAAGGGATGAGAAAAGTAAAGGAGTAAGCAATAATGCTTAGTAAGCTCATCTGCATAATGTGTCAAATATTGATATTCATTGAATATACATAATTACAAAGTATCATGAAGAGTGTCTCTCATAAACTCATGGTTACTTGCTCAAATATTCTTGAAACTTACTCATTCAATCTCTTACCACATTCTTACCATGTCACAAGCCAATTGCTCGCTCAATTAGCATACTTTCTTGCACTCGATCACCACATGATCATATAAAACAACACATCAAGCATTTTCAATAAGCCGCTCATGCTACTAATATCTCGGTGGTTTCGCACTTAGCCCACCATTGAATCTCTAATAGGGTGGTATTGCACATAGCCCACCAATCATTTATACTTGTGGTGGTTCCAAGACTTAGCCCACCTTTCATTTTACATTCATGGATAGTAATCCACATGTATATCTCTATTTCAAATATTCATCCTAGAACATTCTCACACACTTCTATTCTTACTTAACTTTCTATGATACTCGTTTGCATTCACACAATACATTAATAAATCTATCTCATGCAACTAAAGTGTATTGAATACACATAACCCACTAAGGGTTCATCATACACTGAATCCATATCAATTCAATTCTAACACACACTTGTGCTTTTCGTGGTACAACCACATACTTTCTTCCTTCCCACATATACGTTGATTCACTCAAGTTATTAAATAACTCTCTTGAGCTCATACTCATAATGTCACATAGAATTTATACCCCAGTAGGCTCTTACTTGCATTAACATATCAATGCCATGTCCCTGACATGGTCTTATACGAATTCTTACATCGAGGCCATATTCCAATATGGTCTTACACGAGACTTTAACTATCATCATATCATTCTACATACATTTCCCATTACTCTTAGATTCAATTCTTTTGACCTCTCATCAAAGATATTTCATACATTCATAGAGTAAATATACATTCCATACAACATTGGAACATTAAATTAACTCATACGTAATTGCAACATTCACACATGAACTTACCTCGATGTCGATAGGGCCGATAGGGACTTTTTGCCCTCATTTCTCTTTTCATCCGTTCTACGTCTGAAACTCATTTTCTTTGATCTAGAATAACAAAATTTACTGATTTAATCACTTATAAATCATAATACACCATAATCTACACTTTAGGCAAAAATGACTATTTTGCCCCTACACTTTGGCAAAATTACGATTTTGCCCCTAGGCTCGTAAATAAATTTTCATCACATTTTATTTTTAAACAAGCCTAGCTAAACATTTAATCCTCTTACAACTGTCCACAATTCCAACTATTTCATGCCTTAATGAACAAATTACAACTTTTGCATTTTAGTCCCAATTAGGTGTTTTCATGACAACACCTTTCACAAAAGTTGTTTCTCATCATCCTATCGTTCATTTTCTTCCATAAAAACTCATCAAACAACATAAACTCTATCATGGTAAGTCCCTAGACTTTCAACCATATTGCAAACTAGTCCTCTCAATAGCTAGCTTAAGCTTTGAGGACTCCAAATATACAAAAATCATCAAAAATAAACACCAAATTGACTTACTTGAATGGAGTAAAGCTTGCTGAAATTTTAAGCTTTCAAACCCCTACCATGGCTGATATTTTCGATTGGAGAAGAAAGATAAATAAAATATGATAACTTTAGCTTATATCATCTTATTTTATTCAATTTTCCAACTAATATCACCAATTTTCTATCATAATAAATGCTCTTGTCCCCTATGTATTATTATGGCCGGCCAACTCACTTAAATAAGGCCAAATTGCACAATTGGGACCTCCAATTAATAATCCATAGCTATTTGGCACCTTTAGTAAATAAAATAGAACTTTTGCACTTTATGCGATTTAGTCCTTTTTCACAATTTAGCTAGAATTCGCTAAAATTAAGGCACCAAAATTTTCATGCATCCTTATAAACATGTTATAACACATAACATATCATGCAAATAATTTTCTCTAACCTCAAATTAGTGATTCTGAGATCACTGTTCCGACTAGCCCCTAAATCGGGTTGTTACATCTTGGACCAGGATTCAAATGATATCGACTCACCAACTCTATTGTGAAATAGATATCTGGACGTGTTTATAACATGACATACATGATAATTCCTACTGTAAAAGCATAAGGAACCTTTCTCATGTTTTCTCTTTCTTCCATTGTCCTAGGACAGTCCTCCATAGAAAAATGAAATCCTGATTCAAAAGGTTGAGCTCCCTTCTTTGAATCGACCATTATATAATGTTTCAATACATTGTCTATGTATGAAGCTTGTGATAATGCTACAACTTTGTTCTTTCGATCCGTTAGGATTTGAATACCTAGAATAAAATTAGCATATCCCAAATGCTTCATGCTAAACTGTTGATTTAACCATAGTTTAACTAATGACAACGTCCCTACATCATTTCCAATGAGTAGAAAGTCATCGACATATGGAAAAGAGAAAGACCACCTTTTCATCCCAAATACGTTTAGAAACGCAAGGTTCATCTACATTTTGCTCAAATCCAATAGTTTTGATTGCTTAATCAAATTTTTTATTTCATGAGCGGGATGCTTGCTTAAGTCCATATATAGATCTAAGTAGTTTACAAACATTATGCTTATTTTCTTTAGTTATATATTCGGGGAGTTGCATCATACAAATGATTTCTTCAAGATAGTCATTCAAGAATGCTGCCTTGACATCCATTTTCTAGATTTTGTAATCGAGCATTGCCATATTGGAAAACAATATGCGAATTGACTTGAGCATGAAAACTGAATAGAAGGTTTCTTTATAATCGGTACCTTCTTTTTTAGTATAAATTTTTGCTACAAGTTTGTCCTTGTAAGTTTCCACTTTTCCATTAGTATTTCATTTCTTCTTATAGATCCACTTACATCCTATGAGTTTTATCCCTTCCGGTAAGTATACAAGCTCCCACATTGAGTTGGATTGCATAGAATCCATCTAAGCTTTCATAGCTATTTCCTAGAGTTTAAAATCAACACTCTGCATCGCTTTATCAAATGTGAGTGGGTCATCATCTTCCTGTTCGATAGGCTCAGTGTTTAAAACACTTTCGTCAAGTTGGAAGAACTCAGGCCTACAAGAGACCTTCCCACTACGGCGAAGCTCCCATACTGCTGATTGTTTGCATGTATACTATTAGGAGTTAGTTTTGGAATTGTTACTATAGGGCTTTGTTTATTTTCTGAAAGTTCCTCGAGTGCCTTTTTACTTTGAGGTTTAAATTTGTTCATGTAACTTTCCTAAAAGAAGGTAGAATGAGTAGAATGAGTTAACACAATAACTATTTTCTCTTTCAAGTTATAAAACAAACCACCCTTTGTTCCTTTAGGATATCCCACAAACATGCACATTTTTATCCAATACGTGGGCTGAGCATTCCCAAATCTTTAAATGCTTAAGGCTTGGCTTCCTGTCGTGCCACAATTTGCATGGAGCTTTAAGCACGACCTTAGTTGGTACATCATTCAGAATGTTGTAAGCCATTTGTAAAGCACACCCCAAAAGGAGACTGGCAGCTGTGAATAACTTAACATCGATCAAACCATGTCTAACAAAGTTCGATTCTTTCTCTCTGTAGTGTTATATTTTTGCGAAGTTCTTGACATGGTTAATAGGGATAATATCTCATTCTCTATGAGATACCATAACAACTTATCTAATAAATATTCCTTATCTCGATCAAATCAAATTGTCTTTATGGGTAAACGTAGTTATTTCTTCACTTTTTCACGAAACTCTTTGAATTTATCGAAAGTTTCAGTTTTACGGTGCATTAGGTACACAGACCCATATATGGAATAATCATCTATAAAAGTTGTGTAATAATCGTAACCGCCTCTTGGACTGACATTCATGGGGCCATATACGTTAGTGTGCACAACTTCTAAGGGTTTCACGACCCTCGTTCCTTTTTCATTAGAAGATCACATAGTCATATTACCTTCCAAGAAAGATTAACATTATGAGAGATCAACTTTCTTAAGCAAACTTAAAGTGTCATCTTTCACAAGTCTAGTGATTCTTTCTTGGTTAATATGACAAAGTCTCAAATGTTAAAGGTACACATCATTATAGTTAGAAGTTTTCAGTCTTTTATTCGTTAATTTAGTTTCAAGTAGTGTGTACATCTTTGGTTTGATAAAATAGAGATTATTAGATATCCATCCAATAGAGATAAATGTACAATTTCTAAATAATGCAACACCATTATTAAAAGTCACAGTCATGCTATCTTTAAATAAACATGCAATATAAATTAAGTTTCTTTTGGAACTTGGTACATAGAAAATGAATTTCAAAAAATTCTTTTTAGAATTATCAAAATAAAGATGTACAACTTTCACTACTTCAGCTGCCACACATGTCCCATTTCTGGTCCGGAACGATAGAATTTTATCTCCAAGATCTTTCATTTACTTGAACCCCTATAGAGAAACACACACATGGTTAGTGGCTCTAGAATCAATGACCTAGTTGTCCATTGAATCTTCCACTAAGCATATTTCCATCATAAAGATTTTCATTTCTTTGCCCTTAGTAGCTAGGTAATCTTTCCACTCTTTGCAATTGGCCTTGAAGTGTATTTTCTTGTTGTAAAAGAAACACTTAGACTTAGATAGGTCTTTAGGCTTCTTGGTTATCTTCGTTTCGACTTTAGGTGACCCAGAGGACTTTGCCTTGTTTCTCTTAGCATGTTTTCCCTTCCCTTTAGATAAAAAAGAAACCGCCAAGTTTGCTTCTACTTTTCGGACCGGTTGACCACCATTCAACATCAAGTCATAGTATTGTAACTCTTCATGAGTTGTGTAAGCGTCAGATTCTTGTTCCTAAGATTATATGCGACCCTAAAGCCTACAAAGTACTTGGAAAAGCTTTTGAACACCATCTCTATTTTCATGTTCTAGTCCAGATTAGGCTCATTATCTGTGGCTTTGGCAAAGTAACCTATAAGAGTGGTCATATGGTCTTTAACCAGAGTACCGAGTTTTTGCTGGGCATTCATCAAACTAGTTATAGCCAACTATCGAGCCAAGGTAGCTTGGCCTCCAAACATGTCCTCTAGTTTGTCTAGAATTGCTTTGGCAGTCTTACAGCTCTTTAGTTGCTTTTAAAGGGTCTTGGTCACGCTTTCCAGCATGTAGCAATGAGCAAACTCATTAAACTCCTCTAGCATTTTCTAGCCTCGACTTGAGTGGCCAATTGGCATTTATTATAAAAAATCGTTTTGATTTTCCTATAGTTTTTGACAATCATGAGGTTTATTTTCCATTTCTTATAGTTATTTTTGTTCAGTTTATTTTCAGTAAGTATGTTTAGTAAGGGAGTAGAAGTTATTTTTTGAACTGAAAATAAAAAAATCAATTTATTAATATCTTTGTATTAAGAAAATATTAAAACCTTTTGCAACAAATGATATGCATTAAAATTATGCATGCGTTTTATACTAAACCTTGAAAACATTTGTAAGTAGTTGCAACGATAATTCTTACACCCATTGAATTAGGTCACCTTGTGGCTATCTTAATCATCTAGTAAGAACATGAAATTTCATTCAAATAATATGTGAACGTAATTCTTTAGGTATTCACACGTACTAATAATTACTTCATGTTTTGTCATCATTCTAACTTAAGCATTGCTTCTTGGGAAGTTACTTAACTAGAATGATCTTGAGGGTAGAACCATCAACTCAAAATCTATCATTCCATGTATCACAAATGAGTCATCTTGTGACAATATTAATGAGTAACATGTATGACTAGTTGTCCTTTATAAAAAAAAAAAAACTTCTTCAATGAATTCTACATGATAATACCTACCTCATGGCCGACAAATTATCATATGCTATCACAAGATAGTTATCTCTTTCAAGGAAACATCTTCAGTGAAATCCACATGACAATACCTACCTTAGGGTCGAAAAATTGTCATTCCATCACTAGAGACCATTGATAGAGGCCGTAGGTCTTGTTTAGGGACTTTCTCCCACTCAATCTTTTAAAAAACATGCAAGATTTTTATTTCCGGCTTCAATCATGAATGATTAAAATGTCATGTGAGATTTTTTTTCCTAAACTATATGACATGCTTATCATACATATGCATGAGCATACTTATCAGTCAATTCGAATATTATCATGCTATCACATAAAAGCATAAAATTAAATGATTTTGACCAGCCAAAGTTTCCATGATTCTATCCTAGAAAAATATATAACAAAAAAATTACATTTATTACCCCAAAGCATTCTTTGCGTATTTTTGGTGAAAGCCAAATATATTGGTTTTGGGTTTTCCAAAACCCAAAACTTTGAAAAAAAAACACCAAGGGATCTACTGTCGAACCAATCCAACCATCACAAGGCTCCGAGATTTGCTGAACAATTTGGTTACATAAAAATCTTAAGTCTGTTTCCGACTCACGGGAATTTTTCTAAAAAAATAAAATAAAACATACGTGGAGATGATAATCAACGATCTAATTACATATCCCAAAAATTTAGTAAAACCTAAATTTAAAACCAATCTAAATTCTAGGATTCACAACTTCGGTAAAATTACTTAATCATAAATATATAAAAAATAATAAAATACACTCATTCATATAAATAACCCAAAACATACATATATTCAAAAGAATGCCACATATTATCAAAAATTAATCAAACATGAAGAAGAGAGAAAATTTAGTATTGATTTATACTATACACATAACATAACTTGGCTTTGATACCAATTATTGGAAAAATCCGATTTAAAAATGGTTTTCTGTCACAGCGAAAAATTAAAATTTAAAAACCAAGCTGGTTTGTGATATTTATAGCAATAAACTTTTTCCCAACGGATCCTATAAGTTCCCAACTCTCAACTTAACGATCTTCTCTACTATTCTTGTACAACGAATTGCTTCAAGTGCAGGCTCAAATAATCACAAACAAAACATTGAATTAGAAATAATTTATTACTTTCAGTAGGAAAGTAACTCTCTCTCAATAGGAATTGACAAAACTATTATTCCCAAAAAATAAAATTTATACTTGTAAAATAAATTCTCACTATTTTCTAGCAGAATAAAAATATTGAAAACTTGTATGGACTATTTTAAATAGCTTTACCAGTGTCATCTATTTATAGGGAGATAGGAGAATTCTGGTTAAATTAGTCGAACACAAATAATACTTATTTAATAGAAAAATGGTCTTCTAATTTAACTAGAAGAGGTGCAACACTTCCTAGTTAAATACATTAGGGATGCTACTCCTCCAATGTAATATGAGGGAGCTTGAGCCTCTCCTATATTAGGTCCAAATATGTGCTTCTTGGACTTTTAACCCAACACTTTATAATCTAATTCAACCTTATACATGTTTTTCTATTTTCTAAAATAAATATTATCTATAAATTAATTTTCCAATTAAATAATTTTCTCAACCCAGTTCTAATACCGATAAAGTCATGACAACTTTGCCGTAAAAGAATATATGAAAAAATATATTTAATTACCAAATTCAACTGATTCACAATAACTAATTAATTTAATTCCATTTTTGAACTTCAACTATTTAATTAAATAATAATTTAAAAAAGTTAAATTAATTCTCAAGTCATTTCTATACTTAGTGAGAAAACATAGCCATTTCCTAATGTGACCCATTTATCTAACTTTATCATTTTCATCCATTTCTGTTCATTTTATTCTTTATGCAATTCACTTCTAGTTTCAACGAACTAGCGGAGGGACCGATTGAACATATATAATTAAGGCTCAAAAGATTTATAATTAAGTTCCAACTTTTCTTTATTAATTATAAATTCATTTGGTAACAAATTCATTGCACTATAGTATCATGACTGAGCTCTCCCTAATTACATATCATTAAAAAAACTACTCAATTAGTGCTCATCCAATGACCTTGTCAAAAGTGTGTTGCCCTCATAAGATATCTTTAATCTCTTTAAGATAAATCCGTTCTCCTAATATGATCATATTTTATCTCAGGGTAACCATTAAATCTTCGTTCATGAAAAGTTAATTATTATCAAATAGTAATTAAGTCATTTATCACAAAGACAAACAACCCATGACCATATTTACTTTTCATATATCATGTAATGCCAATGAGAGGATATCATTTACCCATTTATTGAGTTATTAATTTCACTATTGTAAATGATTTTATATATGATAGAACTCGTATACCCAATGCAACAACTTTCAGATCCTTATCTATTTGAACTTAAGATTTTACTTACTTCAAAGTATACAAGTCACGCATACATAGTCTATCATCCTCTCAGGACTAAGGTATGCCAAAATATGAACATCACAAGTGAATAAATCCATAAACGAATTTAGGATTTATTCTACTTAGGTCCTGTTTGATGTACTGTTAGTCTAATCAGTCACATTTATGTCTCTATCTTCTAAGAGTCATCCACTCCGATGCTCCAGACAAAACATCTCCTTAATTGGACTTGATAGATGATATATTAGTCTTTCAATCGATTTTCTCATTTCTGATTAGACTACAGACATGTTTAAGTTCATCTACTAATATAAGTTGTCTTTCTTTATTACAATTCGGTCACGTAATACCACTTAGTATTAGTTAAATGTTAAATAGTTAAATGTTAAATAACCATTGAGCCAATATTTGCTTCCATTTTGCTTTGTGTGCAAAAACCATTGTGGACCAAATACAAAGGGTATTAATTTAATTAATGGATATTATTATTAAACTAAAATGTTTAGAAAATACAAGTGTACATAGACTAAAATACTACCCTTAGGACACTAGATCCAACATCGTTGCCTAGGACAAAAATACAATTTAAAGTAGAATTTTTCAAATCCCAACACATTTGGAAGTTAGATTCAATATACCCAATAGGACTTAACCCTTTCCAAAATATTCTAGCATACAATCCTTTTTCTTCGTAAATACTTGAATATATGTTTAACTACTTGTTAGTGTCTTGGACTAGGATTTGACTGATATTGACTCATTAATCCTACTACAAAAACAAATATTTGGATGTGTGTATACCATTTCATGCATGAGACTACCTACTGTCGAACCATAAGAAACCTTTCTCATATGCTCTTTTTTTTTGTTGTTGTCTTGCGACAATCCTTTAAATAAAGATGAAAGTTCGACATAGAGGGTTGTGTACCCTTCTTCGTATCGACCATAGCAAAACGTTCCAATATCTTTTTCTATGTATAAAGCTTGTGATAAAGCTATCTTTTATTATTTTGATCCTTAAGGATTCAAAGCCCTAGAACATAGTTATCTTCACCCCAATCTTCATGCAAAATTGTTGAGTTAACCACAATTTAACCGATAACAATGTCCCTATATCATTCTCTATGAGTAATATGTCATCAACATAAAGAACTAGAAAGACCACATTTCCATCCACATCACATTTATGAACACAATGTTCATTAACATTTTGCTTTAATAAAAAAATTTGATCGCTTGATCAAATCTTTGATTCCATAAGTAAGATGCCTACTTAAGTCCGTATATGGACCTAAGTAACTTGCAAACTTTATGCTCATTTTCCTTAACTATATATCCAGTGGGTTGCACCATATAAATGTTTTCTTCAAGACAACTGTTCATAAATGTTGTTTTGACATCTATTTGTCAGGTCTCGTAATCGAAGTTGCTACAATGGATAATAAAATGTGGATTGACTTGAGCATCGCTGCTGGAAAAAAAGTTTTCCTCATAAACGATACATTCTTTCTGTGTGTAGCCCTTTAACACAAGTTTGGCTTTATAGGTCTCAACCTTTCCTTTTCCATTTATCTTCTTCTTGTAGATCCACTTACAGTCTATGGGTTTTACTCGTCTGGTAAGTCTACAAGTTCAAACATAGAGTTTGTCTTCATTGAAACCATCTCAACATTCATAGCTACTTCCTAAAGCTTGGAATCATCACTCTGCATTGCTTTGTCAAATGTGAGCAGGTCGTCATCTTTTTGTTCACCAAACTTAGTGTTAAAAACACATCTGCTAGACTAGAAGAAACCAAGTCTTTTGTAGACCCTCCCATTGTAACAAAGCTCCCTATATTGCTGATCATTTTCAAGTCTACTCTTTGGAATATGATCTAAAATCGAAACTTGAGGGTTTTCTTTATTTCTTAAAATTTTCTCTAGTAATAATTTACTTTGAGATTTAAAGTCGTTCATCTTACTTTCCTCTAGAAAAGTAGCATGTGTTGACACCTTAAGAGTTTAATTTTGGGGTTATAAAATAATCAACCCTATGTTCTTTTTAGGTAGCCAACAACATGTGTAATTCTATCTGTGACTCCAACTTCTTCACAGCTTTATGTAATACGTGAATTGTGCATCCATAAATCCTAAAATGGTTTAAGCTTAGTTTTCTACCATGACACAATTTGTATAGAGTCTTAGGTGCTACCTTGGTAAATCATTTAGAATATAGAAAGTCATTTGTAATGCATATCCCAAAAAGGATATCGATAGTTGTGGATAACTAAACATTGAACGAACAATGTCAAGTAAAGTTATGTTTCTTCTTTCTACCACGTCATTCTGTTATGGAGTACCCAGTGTGGTTAACTAAGATAGGATCCCATTCTTTATGGGTAAACCGGTCAGACCGAAGTGCCTTTGTGGATAAACCTAACTATTTATTCGCTTCCACACAAAACTCTTGAAAATTTTCAAAGGCTTCACTCTTCTGGTGCATTAGGTATACAAACCAATATATGAAATAGTCATTTATAAAGGTTATGTAATAGCCATAACCACCTCGCACACTAACGTTAATGGAATCACATGCATCGATTTGCACATGTTCTAAGGGTTGGATGACCCTCGTATCTTTTGCATTAAAAGATATCTTGGTCATTTTATCTTCTGAGCAAGATTCACATTGTGGAAAATGTATGTAACACCCCAAACACGGCCTAGACGTTACGGCCGAATCCAAAAGTGTTACGAAGAAAAATTATAAATTTGACTTTCCTTCTTTTTTACAATCATCGTAAATTGTTGTCACTTAGTAAGCCCGATTTGTTTGGAAAGCATGTTGTTATACTTATTTAATTTAAAATCATTTTTCGTTTACGCCTTTCAATTAAATCGAATATTTTGCAGTGGAGTTTCTTAAAACGTTATATTTTGGCAAATCAATTTGTTTCCTTGAAAACAGTTATTTTTAGAAAATTTGTCATTTTCATAAAAACTGTTTTATCAATCGTCATGCTAGAAAACCAAAATAAAAATACGAAAACAAAAACAGTCCCAAAAGTCTGAATAGTCTAAATTATACAAAAATATCAAAATAGAAATTTAAATAAACCAAATTTAAGTAAATATAGTTTTACGGCAACGTGCACGCAACCGACCTCCCGTCACACTGACCCGCCTAAGTCTGAAGGTTACCTGAAATTATCAAAAAAATAGAGAATGAGTTTTTATAACTCAGTGTGCAACTCAAAGAAACTGAATTTCAAATTCAATTACATGGCATATCAGATATATACTTATTTCATACCAGAATCAGAATCATATCAGAGTAATACAGTAACAAATATGTATATATAATCCTACCCCCATCCTCTACACACCAACTCAGATCATCCCAACACACCACGTGGGGTATAAAACACCCACCCATCCCTACACACTGCTTAGTATCCATACGAAACTTTTCAAAATAATCGCAGCTCTGCTGCCAATATAATGGCAAGATATTGCCTCAAACAAAACACTTCCTCCACATAATACATATCCCACCCCATAATCAGACATAAACAGTGAATAAAAGATTTTCGGATATACATAACATACATACTCGTATAACAGAAATAGAACATGCTTGGTACGTAACAGATCATACATGTTAGATGTTATTAACGTCTTGTTTCTCACTATCAGACTATCAGATTTCATGCTTATTAGCTTATTTAAACACATACAGACCCCAACGAAGGCCCACAGTTGATCGGGACGACGTGTACGAACCTAGGGAAGAATTCTAAAGTTTGGGTCCACACACCCATGTGGCCCACACGCCCAAAATGGCCTTGCCCATGTGGCCCACACGGCCTCGCACACGGCCAGCCACATGGTCATGTGGCGTTAATATTCCCTAATTTCGGCTTTCGCCGATCGCCATTTTTTGAGTTTCTTGTTACACACCAGGCTCGATTTTGATGAGAACGCTCCCACGAGATAACCAGAACCTAAAAATCGACAATAGAACGCCCAAAATTAATCTTAATTCCTCATTTTTTATCGAGTAACCACTCGACTACAACGCAACCATAAGCAAATTCACTTAAAAGGTTGCACCCATAAACCTGTTTGCTCGCAAGCAGCACCCACACGAATCTTAATTCACCGATGAATTGTTTGCTTTGTGAACTTCACCTAAAACCAATCAATCGGTTATCATTGATACAAAACCCACCACACCTCAACACAATTGAAAACCAAAGAAGAAAAATTCCAACACAAGAGAAGGACACGGAACTTACACAATCGAACACCACTATCGCGCTTGAATAGCAAGAACAACGAAAGTAAGGCACTAAAGACAAAAAATCCAAAAGAACAATTTTGCTACCCAACTCATGTGAAAAAGAAGAAACAATATTGTGGGAAAAAGAAAAATAACGTGGGGAAAAAAACAAAAGTAAACATAAAAAAAGGTAGGAATTTTGGTATATTTCCTCTTTCTCTTTTTTTTTTTCAAAAAAAAAAGAAATAACAGAATAACAAAAAAATAATAAAAATAATAATAAAAAATCCTAACCAACCACTACCCACTAACTCCCATCTTTATCCCATCAATTCTTAGAGTTTAAAACAAACCCAACTTTCACTACAACACAGTCCAACAAGACTATCAGATGTTATTTACGTCTTGTTTCTCACTGCCAGACTATCAGATTCATGCTTATTAGCTTATTTAAACACATACAGACCCCACCGATGGCCCACAGTCGATCGGGACGACGTGTACGAACCTAGGGAAGAATTCTAAAATTTGGGTCCACACGCCTGTAACAGTCCAATACCCTAGTCAGAAAAGTGGTTTCGGGACCACAAATCCGAGTCAGAAAAATATTTTAATATTATTTTTCGTGTTTACAGTATGTGATTAAGCATGTGTGAAAGTTTCGTAAATTAATTTATTCGTTTGTGTGTTTAATTTGCAAAAAGGACTACATTGCAGAAAATGCAAAAGTGACTTGCTATTTGTTAAATGGCTATATTGACATGGTTTTATATATATAAGGTCCTTACTAAGTGATTGGACCATGGTTAGTGGGATTGGTCATAAATGACCTTATAGTAAATGTTTTAAATGTTTATTAAACAAGGGTAATTTAGTAAACCAACAAATATATGATTATTAAAAGAAACAAAAACAAATCACATACTCATTTCTTCATCTTTTGACCGAAAATAAGAAAAAGAATTAGGGATTGGAAACCTTGCATATTTTACCCTTGTTCATCTAGATTAAGGTATGTTTTTGTTTCGGTTTTTGATAATTTCTACGTTTTCGTAATCGTTGCTTCGAATACTTCAAAACCCATGTCTTAATTTTGTGAATTGATGATGATTTTGAAATGTGCCATTGATGAATTCATGAGTTTTGTGATGTTTGAGGATGAAATATGAAATATATGTGTTAGATTAACATATTTTGTCTTTGGATTTTTGATGAAATTGAGTAATTTCGACTAAATTGAGAAAATAATATTTTGAGGGACTAAAATGTGAAATACACGAAAAATATGGGCTATGTAACACCCCAAACCCGGTCTATGCGTTAAGACCAAATTTGACATGTCACACGGAAAGGAATATACATCTAGTCTTTTTAAATATTTTAAGAAATTGGATTTTCCAAAACATCTTGACGTGAAGTTTATTGAAAACTAAGGTTGATTGATAACTCAAACAATTTGAGTCTTAAGAATTTATAAATTTAAACTTACAAGAAGTTAAAATAATATTTCGAGAAAATTTAATAGAGTTCGAAAATAATTTTGAAAACAAAATTTTTAAGAACGTCGTTAACAGACAATTTTGCGAGTAAAAATATTTAAGAATGAAAACCCCTTTTTGCATATTTATTTTAAGAAAAACATTTATTTTTTATTTTTAGAAAAGAAACCCCACATAAGTATTTAAAGCGTATTATAATATCCATCCACAAGTAAAACATCCCTAAAAATTTAACCAGAGGCCTTATTACAGCTTAACTTAAATAGTAAAAATAATAAAAGTACTTAAAAAGAAATCTGAAATGTAAATAACCCATTATTCGTAGTATGGCCTCCACTGAGTCGTCCCCGGCCCAAGTCTCCATCACTGATCATTACCTGAGGAGGGTAAGGAAAACAGAGGTGAGTTACTTAGAACTCAGTGTGTAATTCACTTACCACTTTCACTAGGCCAAAATTCAATTAAACATTTATTGGGCCAAAGCCCATTACAATCATAGCATTATATCATATATATAACATGCATGTGTTATGAAATTTCCCAACCAAACCTAGTTTTCCATCCGCTACACACCACCCGTACCAACCAACACACCTGTGGGGAGCTTTAGTCACCCACCCCGCCAATACACCAAACTGGGCATTAAGCCATATATATCAAACTGGGCATTAAGCCATATATCAAACTGGGCATTAAGCCATATATCAAACTGGGCATTAAGCCATATATCAATTTGTGGACAAGCCACCAGAATTTTGTAGCAAAGCTACCAGAACTTCTCTTCGTCAAATATCCCAACCCATGCAATCATGTATATAATATGCATAACAATCCATTCATATAATTATTCTAACATAAGGCCTATTATAAAAATTATTACAATCTGGCCCATTACACATTTTGGCCTATATAATCTCATAACACACTTGGCCCATTTATCAAATATCACATATGGCCCATTTATCAAATATCACATATGGCCCATTTTTCAAATATCACATATGGCCCATTCAGTCACTTTTATTGATTTAGCCCATTAAGGGCAAATTTTGTAATTTTCACGGTCTTAATACCGATTTCATAGTTTTTACCATTAAAATGATAAATATACTATTTTACCCGATTTCACTAACTTGTGATTTAATCCAACGATTAATACAATATAGTTATCCAACCCATGAGATATGGTGTGAGATTACACACCTGATTATGGTGAGCACTACTCTTTCTTGATCGTCAACACCCTCAGAATCGCGAATAACTATGATTTGCCGGTTTTCCCCTGTTGACGATCCACAACCCGTTGGAAAATCCCGAATAGCTAATAGCTCAGAACTGCGAACAACCTCGAATAGTTGATTCTCACCGGATGAGGGTCCACAACCCGATGGAAAATCTTGGATTACCGAAATAGCCCTTCGTTTGAATCTATAGAGAATAGCGAATCCGCTCCTTTTTCGATCACTATTCACCACTCCTTTTGATTCGATCTTGTTTGCCTCCATTGACAAAAGAATATTAGTCCAGACTAATACTTCGTTATTAAAACGATTGGTCTTAATGAGCAAAGTCGGCTTACCACGAATCCTTACGTTAAAAGGATGAAAAACAAGCGATAGAGTCCCTTAAATTTTTGGACCGAATCCTAGCGATACACGATGATTTCGGACACTCCAAGTTTCGGCCTTCCACTAATTTCGATTGATCAAAGTGTGAGTAGAAAGAAAGAAATGATTGAGATGGAGATAAGTGTGGTAGAAGATTCGGCTATGAAGGAAAAATTGAAGGGGATGGTGTTTAGTAACATTCGGCCATGGTGAAAATAAAAGGGAAAATAATATTTGAGAAATTTTGTAAGAAGAAAAAAATGAAGAAATGTAACACCCCAAACCCGGACAAGACACCACGTCCGAATCTGGTATGCTACGGGGAAAACGTCTTGGGAAAACTAGATTTTTCGTTTAAAAGTGGGGTGAAAACACAAAGGTGTTTGAAACAAATTTGAGTAGTCTTGTTTGGAAAATGCAGCTTGATGTATTTGAAACACTGGAGATTTTGAAAACTTAGCTAGAGTTTGTAGTTAAAACAAGTTAAAACCATTTAAAACCTCCTTAGTTACTTAATGATACATAAAACACTTTTGAACTTAGGTGAATTACAAGTTAGAATTGGAAACCAGTTGAATTTGTTTGTCAAAAAGACTTAGTGTGATACCCGATGGTATAGTTTAAAAACACGTCAGCGTTATAATTTTGAAAACATGATCTTTCCAGTTTTAGTAAAATTTATTCCGAGTTATTTTGTTAAGGCATATCAAAATCAGCTTAAAATATAAACAACATAAAACATAACTTAAAAGGCCTTTTACAATCCGAAATAAAACCCAATGTAAAGTAATAACTAAAGTACCCAAATAGTAGAGTCTGAGTAAAACTTTATTAAAGCATGGCATGTGCACCCCGAGTCCATCCCGGCTCCAAGTCCGCGTCTACGAGTCACCTGAAATGCCAAAGGAGAGGGTGAGTCGAGTGACTCAGTGTGCAAATCCCGCTCCCAAAGAATCAACATGCTAACACACATCATACATAGCAACATGATTAATGCAACCCGAACCTAACCATCCATATCTCCTTTTCTACCCCGTGTGGTACCAAACCACTGGTGACATATAGTCACAATGTGCTCCCAAAGCACTTTGGTGTCCCAAAGACACAATATCCGTCAATGTGCTACCAAAGCACTTTGGTGTCCCAAAGACACAATTGTGCTACCAAAGCACCGGTGACCAAGTCACGAATCCAATGATGATGGGGCCAACCCATCGTGTGTTACCAAAACACTAGCGACGATCCCATATCTCAAGTGGGGCCAACCCACGGTGGTCAAACCACAGGGACAAGTCGCAATGAGGTGCCAAACCTCTGGTGTCCCAAAGACACGATGTGCTACCAAAGCACTGGTGACCGTAGTCACAAATCTGGTGATGGGGCCAACCCATCGTGTGTTACCAAAACACTGGCGTCAATCCCGTATAATCATCTGTGGGGCCAACCCATCGTGGTACTTGAGCCACTCGGGACGAGACGCTGAGGTACCAAACCTCTGGAGGTGCCAAACCTCTCAGTGACCCAAAGTCACAAAGTGTGCTACCAAAGCACCGGTGCTCGTCGACACAATACATCACCTCCTCTCCTCTCGTATCACCCATCAACATGCCAAACTCATGTAATCATGAATATCATGCTATCATGCATATCATACTATCATGCATATCATGCCAATATGTCTAATCTCATACCCCATGTCACATATCCATAACCATGGTATCATACAGATCATCAATAACTCATAATAATAGCACTGACTTACCCGAGTCCAAACTCGTACCCATGAGGGTATCATAATAGTCACCACTGTTCCATTAGTCATTGCACAGGTTATTAACGATATTACTAAATATAAGTGTGTTAGTATACACACCTGATAGCTACGAGTCTAAAGATCCCTACGAATCACTCTGAGTCCCTTGACTATCTGGCTCCTAGAATCGGCCAAAAGTAAACCATTAGGCAACCACAATATTCGGCCAACATAGGGGTTAGGCACTAAGACCATTCGACCATAACCAAATGAACCACAAGGGTTAGCGTTGGACCCTTACCTTGCAAAAGTTTGGTTTCCTACCAAACCCGAACCAACTAATAGCCCCTTCTTTGATCACCAATCGGCTACACCTTAAGAGAGAATGGTTAATCCTTTGTCACCTTGACTTAATCAGATTTAAACGAATAACTGCGAATGATATCTTACCATCACTTACCTAATCGGTTCACAAAGAGAGAAGGCTCCACCTGACTGCTTTCGATATCCAAGACCCTAACACAAGATGATAACCAAAGGTTAACATCCTTCCAAACTGACCATAATCGGCCCTTAACCCAAAACATAACCAAATAAAGAACCAAAAGAGGGAGATATGGCCATTCGGCCTTGCACTTACCAACACCCAACACCAAAATTCGGCCAAGAAACCACTAGGGGGGAGGGAGAGAAGGTTCGGCCTTGGTGTTTTACACACACCTATATTCGGCTTCCAAAGGTGAAAAATGGAGTGCAAACAAGAGAAGAATTAGAGACTACGGCAACAGGTTTTGAGAAGAACAAAAGAAAGTTTTGCAAGTTGATATGGGTTCGGCACACCCAAAAAGATAGACAAGAAGAAATGGAGAAATCGGTTGGGGAAGTGGTGAGTTTCGGCACTAGTGTTTTTCAAGAAGAGAGAAGAAAATGAATAAGAAGACAATTGGTACTAGTTTCGACTTATGCAGGTGAAGGAGAAGAGAAAATGCAAGAGTGCATTCGCTACAAGAAGGTTGGAAGAAAAGCAAAACAAATTCGGCAAGCCTTAGAGGTTTGGTATTTCGGTTTTTCCAAGAAGAAAAGAATAAGAGACTCTCTTGAATTTTCAGTTTAAGCTGTTGACAAAAGAAGAAATTTTGTTCCCTACCTTTTTGACCGAAACAACAAAATGCCAAATAGAATTTCGGCCTAGCCTTCCCACTTACTACCACAACCGCCACTCCCAAAACTCCCCCAAATATTCGGCCATATCCCCAAAAGCTCCCATACACTCATTTGAATTGAGTGGACCAAGTCACACTCCTATCTTCACTCCACACCTTCCATTTGAAAGTGGAGACCAAGTCATAGGCAGAGTTTGAACTGCCTACAAACTCCTCCCTCCATGCCGTCAAAATGAGTGCCAAAAAGTGGCCACTCCATGCTCGAACACAAGGCCTCCACCTTGCTTTAGGCGTTACCCACTCCAAGCCTTAGTGGCGCCTACATTGCCACTCCACCAATTAATTTCTTGTGCTAACAAACTCCCAAAATAAATTTAAAAGCCCCCAGCTTCCTCAGCTCCTAATGCCTTAGCTCAAAAACCAAAATTTTCTAATTTACTCAGCCATACACCTAAGCTATAGCTAAGCCCCTAAGACATAAAAACAGCGAACACACAGACACTACAAACATGCAATATCATGCAACACCAAAACAGCCCCCTAACCCGGGATATTACAGTTCTACCCCCCTTAAAAATAATTTCGGCCTCGAAATTACCTGGTCAAAAGAGTTGCGGGTATTGCTGTCTCATCGTATCCTCGGGTTCCCACGTCGCTTCCTCTACGCCATGATTCCGCCAAAGTACCTTAACCAAAGGCACAGACTTCCTACGTAGAACCTTTACATCTCGATCAAGAATCTGTACAGGTTCTTCTTCCATAGTCAAGTCCGGATTTACCTCGATCTCTTCCACTGCTACCACATGTGACGGATCCGAACGATACCTCCGAAGCATCGAAACATGAAAAACGTCGTGAATCTGACTAAGCTCTGCTGGCAACTCAAGCTGATACGCTACTGGTCCAACTCGTCTCAAAATCTTATACGGCCCAATGAACCTCGGACTAAGCTTGCCTTTCTTTCCGAACCTCAGTACTTTCTTCCAAGGCGAGACCTTCAGAAACACTCGATCCCCAAACAGCAAACTCTATATCTCTTCGCTTAAGATCGGCGCAGACTTCGCCGGTGCGAAGCTTCCTTCAATCGAGCCCGAATCAACTTAACCTTGTCTTCTCATCTCTCGACTACCAACTCGGGTCCCAACAACCGGCGTTCACCTAACTCCGTCCAACACGTAGGTGAGCGACACTTCCTACCATACAACGCCTCATACGGAGCCATCTTGATGCTCGCTTGATAACTGTTGTTGTAGGCAAACTCGCCCAACGGTAGAAACTCCTCCCAACTACCCACGAAATCCGTGGACACGCCTCTCTCAAAGATATCCTCTAAGATCTGAATGACCCTTTCGATTGTCCGTCGATCATGGGTGAAAAGCCGTCTTGAAATCCAAACGAGTACCCAATGCCCGATGCAATGCCTTCCGAACCTTGAAGTAAACACTCGATCCCTATCCGAGATTATCGAAATCGGCACACCGTGCAACCTCACTATCTCTCAAAACATACAAACGCTTAGCTTCAAGTGAGTAGTCAACCCTCACCGGAATAAAGTGAGTGATTTAGTCGACGATCCACCACTACCCAAATCTGAATCCTTCTTGCTTGGCGTAAGCGGTAACCTCTTGACAAAATCCATGGTTATCCTTTCCCACTTCCATCGAGGAATCTTTACAGTGAAGCAAACCCGACGGCAATCGATGTTCAGCCTTTGACCTGGCGACAAGTCGGACATTTTCCAACAAACTCACGTCACCTCTTTCTTCGAGACCAGTGCCACCAAAATCGCTCTCTAAGATCCTTATACATCTTGCTACCTCCAGGATGCATAGCATGAGGATCGCTATGTGCGTCCCCAAGAATCTTTTGCCTCACTCAACATCTTTAGGCATACAAGCCTTACCTTGAAAACACGAGACCTCGTCACTAGACAAGTCAGTAACCATCCACACCACCATTCTCGCACTTGCAACCTTCGCGCACCTAACCTCATCCTCTAATCTGTTTCTCTCTCGATCACTCTCAACCCAAGTAGGCTTAACTTGCGGCTCGCCAAAATACTCCCGTCGCCATACAAGCTCAAATGGGCAAACAAAGCTCTTAAATCCGAAACAACCTTACGGCTCAACGCGTGCGCCACCACGTTAGCCTTGCCCGATGATACTCAATAGAATACGATCGTAATCCTTCAAAGAACTCAACCCATCTACGCGCCTCAAATTCAAATCCTTCGAGTCAGTAGATACTTCAAGCTCTTATGATCCGTGTAGACTATCGATCTCTCTCCATATAAGTAGTGCCTCCAAATCTTTAAGGCGAAAACTACGGCCGCTAGCTCCAGATCGTGCGTCGGATAGTTGACCTCATGTGGCCTCAGCTGCCTAGAAGCGTAAGCCACAACCTTACCTTCTGCATCAAAGACACAACCTGCACTGTGTGTGATGCATCGCGATGATGTGTATTCCTTACCACCTCGAGGTTGAATTAGAACCGAGCCTCGGTCAAAATCTTCTTTAACCTATCGAAGCTTTCTGTTGTTTCTCGGTCAAACAAACGGAACCTCTTTCCTTAACAACTTAGTCATCGCACGCTGCTATCAACGAAACCCTCAACAAATCTTACGTAGTATCCACCAAACCCGAGAAAACTACGAATCTCGACCACCGACCTAGGTGGCTTCCAATCCGAAACACCTCAATCTTACGAGGATCTACTCGAATACCCTCACCGTGACACTACATGCCCCAAGAACGTCACTTCCTAAGCGAACTCACACTTACTAAACTTAGCATAGAGTTGCTTTTCCTCGAATCTGCGGCACCACCCTCAAATGCTTATCATGCTCTTCCTCCGACCTTGAGTATACTAAGATGTCGTCTATAAAAACCACCACGAACCGATCCAGATCATCTGCTTTGAAACACCTATTCATCATATCCATAACGCAGCCGGCATGCGTTAGTCAACCCGAATGGCATTACCAGAATTCGTGAGTGCCCATACCGAGTCCGAAACGCTATTTTATGGATATCAACCTCCTTAACCTTTAGCCGATGGTACCCGGATCTCAAGTCGATCTTCGAGAATACCGCGACACCGCCCTTGATCATCAAATAAGTCATCTATCCGTGGCAGCGGATACTTGTTTTTAATCGTCGACTTGTTCAATCAAGGCGGTAGTCTATACACATCCGCATCGTACCATCTTTCTTCTTAACAAAGAGTACCGGCGCACCCCACGGCGAAACACTCGGCCTGATAAAACCTCGATCCAATAACTCCTGGATCTGAGCCTTAAGCTCCACCAATTCCTTTGGTGCCATCCTATACGGAGCAATAGACACTGGCGCCGTCCCGGGTAACAGATCAATCCCAAACTCTACCTCTCGATCTGGCGGCAAACCCGGAAGCTCTTCAGGAAACACATCAGCAAATTCCTTAACAGCACGAACCTCCTCAACAGCAGACTCTTTAGCCTCCAAGGCATACACATGAACCACATACGCTTCGCAGCCCTTCCTGACCATCTTCTCTCGCTTTGAGCGGATACCACATTTGATAAGTAATCCCTCCTATTACCTATCATAGCCACCTCAACGCCATCAACCGCCTTAAGAACCATACGCTTAGCAGCGCGCAATCCAACCTCGCCTGGTACTTAACTAGCCAATCCATCCCGAGAATTAGATCGAACTCCCCAAACGGCGGTTCCATCGGATCGGCAAAGAAACACTACCCCTTGGAGTTCTAGGGTACCTCTCTAAACAGTTTATCTACTACTACAGAGTGACCTAGAGGACTAATCACGGTCATCCGCCTAGAAGATATCTCGAGTCTAAATCCATTGTCTCTACTATACTACCGGCAACATAAGAGTGCGTAGAACCCACATCGATTAAGCGGTATAAGGAGTACCAAAATCAAAACGTCACGGTTATGACGTCCGGTGCGTCGCCTCTCTCGGCGTCTCGCGGCGTACACCAACCCAGTGCCGCCTAGCCTCGAACTACCGCACCTCGCCGGTGCTCCACGGCCCCGACCGATCCATAACCACCTCCTGCCATTACCACGGCCCCTCTGCGGTGGCGGTCCATTACCTCTGAACTGATTACGGCCCTGACTCTCAGACTGAATCCTGGCCATCCTACGCGGACAATCCCTAATGCGATGCTCCGGAGAACCACACTCGAAGCAACCTTTACCTCCAGTCCAAAGAACCACCCCAATGAGATTTCCCACACTCGACATACACATGGCGGTGGTCCCCGCCTAGCAACAACAAACCTAGCGGATCGATTACGCCCACTCGGTCTAGCCCTCTTCATGGATTGCCGGCGAACCAGAAGACCCAAAGCTCCTCTTAAGCCTACTCCTGTCCATGCTCTGTCTTACCGATTCTTTGACACCTCGGCCACCTTAGCCTTCTCAACTAAGACAAGAAACTCGCGCTCCTGCGAGGAGCAATCAGCACCTCAACTCGTCTCGCGAGACCATCCTCGAAACGAACACACCTCTCATGCTCGGTGGCCACAATGCCCCCGGCATACCTACTCGGCCAGGAACTCACTGGTACTCAAGAATGGACTTACTCCCCGAACAAGCCTCGAAATGCCTTTCACTTGGGAGTCGATATAACTAGCTCCGATGTACTTCTTTTGATATGCGGCTCGAAATAATCCCATGTCAAATCCTCAGCTGCCACACTGTCTCGCACCGTGAGCCACCATTGATATGACTCATCCCGGAGAAGAGATACGATACCCTTCAGCTTCTCTTCCGTCGTCAAGTCCAGATCATCCATGATCCGCTCAGTTGCCTCCAGCCAATATTCAGCAGTGCTAGGAGCAACACCAGAAACACCTCGGAAGAATTCACTCAGTTGGCCCGAGTCGCTCAGGAACTGATTTCCTAACTCCTGCACCACCACTAGCCCCAGCTACCCTTTCCAACACTCGCAGCATCGCCTGTGACACTGCGTCGTCTCCCGTCTGATCTTGGAACTCACCACCTCCAGCTGGTGGCGGAACCGGTATCTCATTTTCTGAACCCTGCCCAGATCCTACGGGCTCAGAAACTGTCATTCTACCCCTACCTCTACCACGTGTGTTACGACCACGTCCGCCTCGAGTGCTCATGTCAAATCTTTCTACGGATCTGATTAAAGAGTTTTATGCATCAGTGTTTATTCCACTTGTTTAAAAAGCAAGTCTTATGAATATTTAAAGAGGATTTGTTCTCGCAAGTGTACAGAATCCTATCAGTTTCAATCTCTAAAGTAGCATACTATAGCTATTCATCAAATCATATCCAATCAAATCACAAGTAATAGTACGGGTACTTACTCAGGCGAATCGGTGCGGAGACTCGGTGCCATGCCTTTCAAAACCATATATTTCAAAACAAACACTTAAACAGGCTTTTGAAACCATTTTGGGCCTCAGGCCCACAGCCGAGCCTTTGAACTTGGCTCTGATACCACAAATGTAACACCCCAAACCCGGACAAGACACCACGTCCGAATCTGGTATGCTACGGGGAAAACGTCTTGGGAAAACTAGATTTTTCGTTTAAAAGTGGGGTGAAAACACAGTGTGTTTGAAACAAATTTGAGTAGTCTTGTTTGGAAAACAGTTGATGTATTTGAAACCTGGAGATTTTGAAAACTTAGCTAGAGTTTGTAGTTAAAACAAGTTAAAACCATTTAAAACCTCCTTAGTTACTTAATGATACATAAAACACTTTTGAACTTAGGTGAATTACAAGTTAGAATTGGAAACCAGTTGAATTTGTTTGTCAAAAAGACTTAGTGTGATACCCGATGGTATAGTTTAAAAACACGTCGCGTTATAATTTTGAAAACATGATCTTTCCAGGTTTTAGTAAAATTTATTCCGAGTTATTTTGTTAAGGCATATCAAAATCAGCTTAAAATATAAACAACATAAAACATAACTTAAAAGGCCTTTTACAATCCGAAATAAAACCCAATGTAAAGTAATAACTAAAGTACCCAAATAGTAGAGTCTGAGTAAAACTTTATTAAAGCATGGCATGTGCACCCCGAGTCCATCCCGGCTCCAAGTCCGCGTCTACGAGTCACCTGAAATGCCAAAGGAGAGGGTGAGTCGAGTGACTCAGTGTGCAAATCCCGCTCCCAAAGAATCAACATGCTAACACACATCATACATAGCAACATGATTAATGCAACCCGAACCTAACCATCCATATCTCCTTTTCTACCCCGTGTGGTACCAAACCACTGGTGACATATAGTCACAATGTGCTCCCAAAGCACTGGTGTCCCAAAGACACAATATCCGTCAATGTGCTACCAAAGCACTGGTGTCCCAAAGACACAATTGTGCTACCAAAGCACTGGTGACCGAAGTCACGAATCCAATGATGATGGGGCCAACCCATCGTGTGTTACCAAAACACTAGCAGACGATCCCATATCTCAAGTGGGGCCAACCCACGGTGGTCAAACCACAGGGACAAGTCGCAATGAGGTGCCAAACCTCTGGTGTCCCAAAGACACGATGTGCTACCAAAGCACCGTGACCGTAGTCACAAATCGGTGATGGGGCCAACCCATCGTGTGTTACCAAAACACCGGCGTCAATCCCAGATAATCATCGTGGGGCCAACCCACTGTGGTACTGAGCCAGCGGGACGGGGCGAGACGCCGAGGTACCAAACCTCTGGAGGTGCCAAACCTCGTGACCCAAAGTCACAAAGTGTGCTACCAAAGCACCGGTGCTCACAAAGACAATACATCACTTGCTCCCTCCTCTCGTATCACCCATCAACATGCCAAACTCATGTAATCATGAATATCATGCTATCATGCATATCATACTATCATGCATATCATGCCAATATGTCTAATCTCATACCCCATGTCACATATCCATAACCATGGTATCATACTGAGATCATCAATAACTCATAATAATAGCAGACTTGACTTACCCGAGTCCAAACTCGTACCCATGAGGGTATCATAATAGTCACCACTGCTCCATTAGTCATTGCACAGTTTATTAACGATATTACTAAATATAAGTGTGTTAGTATACACACTGATAGCTACTGAGTCTAAAGATCCCTACGAATCACTCTGAGTCCCTTGACTATCTCGGCTCCTAGAATCGGCCAAAAGTAAACCATTAGGCAACCACAATATTCGGCCAACATAGGGTTAGGCACTAAGACCATTCGGCCATAACCAAATGAACCACAAGGGTTAGCGTTGGACCCTTACCTTGCAAAAGTTTGGTTTCCTACCAAACCCGAACCAACTAATAGCCCCTTCTTTGATCACCAATCGGCTACACCTTAAGAGAGAATGGTTAATCCTTTGTCACCTTGACTTAATCAGATTTAAACGAATAATCTGCGAATGATATCTTACCATCACTTACCTAATCGGTTCACAAAGAGAGAAGGCTCCACCGATCGCTTTCGATATCCAAGACCCTAACACAAGATGATAACCAAAGGTTAACATCCTTCCAAACCCGACCATAATCAGCCCTTAACCCAAAACATAACCAAATAAAGAACCAAAAGAGGGAGATATGGCCATTCGGCCTTGCACTTACCAACACCCAACACCAAAATTCGGCCAAGAAACCACTAGGGGGGAGGGAGAGAAGGTTCGGCCTTGGTGTTTTACACACACCTATATTCGGCTTCCAAAGGTGAAAAATGGAGTGCAAACAAGAGAAGAATTAGAGACTACGGCAACAGGTTTTGAGAAGAACAAAAGAAAGTTTTGCAAGTTGATATGGGTTCGGCACACCCAAAAAGATAGACAAGAAGAAATGGAGAAATCGGTTGGGGAAGTGGTGAGTTTCGGCACTAGTGTTTTTCAAGAAGAGAGAAAAAATGAATAAGAAGACAATTGGTACTAGTTTCGACTTATGCAGGTGAAGGAGAAGAGAAAATGCAAGAGTGCATTCGGCTACAAGAAGGTTGGAAGAAAAGCAAAACAAATTCGGCAAGCCTTAGAGGTTTGGTATTTCGGTTTTCCAAGAAGAAAAGAATAAGAGACTCTCTTGAATTTTCAGTTTAAGTCGTTGACAAAAGAAGAAATTTTGTTCCCTACCTTTTTGACCAAACAACAAAATGCCAAATAGAATTTCGGCCTAGCCTTCCCACTTACTACCACAACCGCCACTCCCAAAACTCCCCAAATATTCGGCCATATCCCCCCAAAGCTCCCATACACTCATTTGAATTGAGTGGACCAAGTCACACTCCTATCTTCACTCCACACCTTCCATTTGAAAGTGGAGACCAAGTCATAGGCGAGTTTGAACCGCCTACAAACTCCTCCCTCCATGCCGTCAAAATGAGTGCCAAAAGTGGCCACTCCATGCACTCGAACACAAGGCCTCCACCTTGCTTTAGGCGTTACCCACTCCAAGCCTTAGTGGCGCCTACATTGCCACTCCACCAATTAATTTCTTGTGCTAACAAACTCCCAAAATAAATTTAAAAGCCCCCAGCTTCCTCAGCTCCTAATGCCTTAGCTCAAAAACCAAAATTTTCTAATTTACTCAGCCATACACCTAAGCTATAGCTAAGCCCCTAAGACATAAAAACAGCAACACAGCACACTACAAACATGCAATATCATGCAACACCAAAACAGCCCCCTAACCCGGGATATTACAAGAAAGGTATAAGAAAATAAGGTGTTTAGGTTTCGGTTCTTTTCAAGAATGGAAGATGAACAAAGAGAAGGGTTTAAGGCTAGTGTGCATTCGGCAAGGGTGAAAAAGAAAATAAAAGAAAAGAGAAAATGGCCTTCCAAGGTTTTGGTGATTTCGGCACTTAGGAGGAAAAGGTTTGAAGAGAAAAGGAGCAATAAGACCGAAATGGTCAAAAATATGAAATGACTAAAAGAATAACAAAAGATGTTTACCTATTGTTCAAAGCGCATTCGGCTAAGGAGAGGAAATGGAGAGAAAAGTGTTGGAGAAATAAAACAAAAATGACCAAAAGCCAAAGTGACCAACTAGCTACCAAAGGCCATCAAAATTTCGGTCACTCTCCCCTAGCCTCTAAAACCGTCCAAGTACATGGCCACAAAGTCAAAGTTTGGCCACTCTAAACTTTCCAAAACATCTTCCTTGTTATGTGCCTTGTTTTCCCCCTACATACCTTATTCATATGATTCCCTTCCTTAAGTTTACACTTGCCTTTTCTCTTAGCCACCTTACCATAAAAATTAAAGTCCAACCTACCATAAATACTAGGCTTGACCGACACTATGAGGAAAAAAAAATAAAATTCACATGCACATCAAGGGATTCGAACCTCTTCCCTTAAGGAACACACACATGGCGCCATATCCCCTTTACTACTTGCTCAACTTATGTTAACTTATACCTCTTAATTACCTTAAGCTATAAGGTCACTTGTTCCACTTCATTAAAATAATAATTTCCAAAAAATTATATCAAATCTAAATAAATCCCGAACCTTCTCAAGACTATTTTAACACACACATAGGATAAATAAACTAGCTGAGCACCAAAATAATGCAACATATAAAAATTCAAATTTTAGGATGTTACAGGCTACTAGGGGCCTATAGAGAATTCGGCTAAGCATGGGTTATATTGAATTTGTGTATTTTGTGATTTTGTGAAATAAGGACTAAAATGTCAAAATGTGAAAATATGAGGGCTAATTTGTAAATTGCCCTAAATGTGTGTTCTTGGATTGAATTGAATGAATTGGTGAATAAAAGAGTTAAATTTGAATATGTATAGATCAAGAACCGAAGAAAACGGATTTAGACCGCAAAAAGTCGAAAGGGATCGAATAGTCGATTCCGTATGTTTATCCGAATCCGAGGTAAGTCTATATACAAATAAATGTATTTGAATTGGTTTAATTATGTACCTATGAAATTTAATTTTGATGAATGTGTACAAGATGATATATACATGAAATCTGAGAAAGTATCGACAAGGCATCAATATCCGAGAAGTCCCGTACGAACCTTAGGAATAGATAGGATTAATATGTCATGACATAGGTTTCTGATATGTTATATCGTGTAAGACCACGTCTGGGACGTTGGCATCGATATGAGATTTATGTGTAAGACCATGTCCGGGACATTGGCATCGTATTTGATTCGTGTAAGACCCTGTCTGGGACAGTGGCATCGACATTGGTTACATGTAAGACCACGTCTGGGACGTTGGCATTGTACGAGTATTCCGAGTTACCCGAGTATCCTATTTGATTCCGAATGGTTCAACGGGAAATTCTGAGAAATGAAATACTATGTGAAATGCGTATTCATTTCAGGTACGTTTGAGATGTACTCTATGTTTGAATATGAAAGGTAAGTATATGTGAATTTGCTAATGAAAATATGTGCATAAAAATGTTGAGGCATAGTGTGATATATGTATGAATGTGATATGATCCAAAGAAATATATAGAGATGAGATATGTTGATGAGCAAATGGTTAGATACCATTGAGCTAGAATGGAGAAATATGAATAAGCTATTGAGATGTGTTAAAGTACTTGTATTTGAAATGGTTATAAATGTTTATTATGTTAAGTTTATTTGTATATGGCTTACTAAGCTTTTGAAAGCTTACTCTCTATGTGTTTGCATTGTTTTATAGATCGTTTAAGCTACGGAAGGCTCGGGGATCGTCGAGGATCGTCACCACACTATCAAACTCCATTTTGGTACTTTGAATGTGTACATAGTTAAATATGGCATGTATAGGCTAGTTAGTTTGGATTATGTTTTGAGTTGTATATAAATAGCCATGTGATATGGCTAGGTAAGGAATATGATATGAATGAGTAATTCATGCTAAATGATGCATAGTTTGGTATGGTTTGATGGCTAATGTTTGAGCTAATGAGATGGTCAAATTTTATGATAAGTTTTGTGATGAAAAGTTGGTATATTATTGATGAGAAGATGTCCTATTGTAATGGTAAGTTGATGGATGAATCATGCTTAGAAATGCTTGTGAATTAGTTAAACTAAATAGCACATAAGATATTGTGTTTGAAATGCTCTTGAATGGGTAGAAAAGATGGTCAATTTGGTATGTTTTGGTTGCCATAAGTGTTTGGATTAATGCTTGTATGTGCTTGTAGGGTTAGCCCAAAGTATGGGTGGCATTTTGGCCTTGTAAATGGCCTATAATTGCCCACACGGTTGAGCACACGGGCGTGTGGCTCGACCATGTCCTTCGTGGTTGTAATTCATAACAAGTCAGACTCGACCACGGGCTGGACACACGGGCGTGTGACTGGCCGTGTGGTGCAAGTCAGTGTCGACCACGGGTGAGGCACACGGGCGTGTCTCAGGCCGTGTGGACAAGTCAGTATGTATGCCCTGTTTTGCCACGGCTCGAACACATGGGCGTGTCTGAGGCTGTGTGAGGCACATGGCCAATCCACACGGGAGTGTGACCTCCGTAACTTTGAAAAATGTCTGATTTTTAGAAAAATTTCGTATGTGTTCGGTTTAGTCTCGGCCCCTTTCTAAAGCATGTTTAAGGTCTCGAAGACCTCATTAAGGCACTATATGCTTGTATTCTGTTATGATTTGACGATGATATACTTTATGATACGATATGTTTGTAAAAGTTTCTGATTGTCCGGTAATGCCTCTTAACCCTAGACCGGCGATGGTTACGGGTTAAGGGTGTTACACGCCTGTGTGGCCCACACGGCCAATAATGGCCTACTCGTGTTGTCCCACACACCCGTGTGGCCCACACGCCCAAAATGGCCTTGCCCGTGTGGCCTACACGGCCTCGCACACGGCCAGCCACATGGTCGTGTGGCGTCAACAGTCCCCAATTTCGGCTTTCTCCAATCGCCATTTTTCGAGTTTCTTGTTACACACTTGGCTCGATTTTGATGCGAACGCTCCCATGAGATAACCAGAACCTAAAAATCGACAATAGAACGCCCAAAATCAATCTTAATTCCCCATTTTTTATCGAGTAACCACTCGACTACAACGCAACCAGAAGCAAATTCACTTAAAAGGTTGCACTCATAAACCTGCTTGCGCGCGGGCAGCACCCACACGAATCTTAATTCACCGATGAATCGTTTTCTTTTTGAACTTCACCTAAAACCAATCAATCGGTTATCATTGATACAACCCACCACACCTCAACACAATTGAAATACAAAGAGAAAAATTCCAACACAAGAGAAGGAAACGAAACTTACACAATCGAACACCACTATCGTGCTTGAATAGCAAGAACAACGAAAGTAAGGCACTAAAGACCAAAAATCCAAAAGAATAATTTTGCTACCCAACTCATGTGAAAAAAAAGAAACAATATTATGGGGAAAAGAAAAATAACGTGGGGAAAAAAAAGTAAACGTAAAAAAGGGGAGGGATTTTGGTATATTTCCTCTATCTTTTTTTTTTCAAACAAAATAAATAACATAATAAAAAAAATAAAAATAAAATAAAATAATAAAAACAAATCCTAACCAACCACTACCCACTAACTCCCATCTTTATCCCATCACTTCTTAGAGTTTAAAACAAACCCAACTTTCACTACAACACAGTCCAATAAGACTATCAGATGTTATTTACGTCTTGTTTCTCACTACCAGACAATCAGATTTCATGCTTATTAGCTTATTTAAACACATACAGACCCCACCGAAGGCCCACTGTAACACCCCAAACCAGGTCTATGCGTTAAGACGAGATTTGGTTTGTTACATCGATCTATCATTAATTTAATACTCTAATGTTTTAGGTAAACAGTTCTATAAAACCTTTCGAAAATGATGTTTAGTTGAAAATTTAGAAAAATGATTTAAAATTTGATGAATTAAGAAATACTAGTTTGAAATCTTATCATTTAGTACTTTAATTGTTTAAATCTTTAAAGTAGTTTTTAAAGAGTTCAAAAGGATTTAAAAAAACACGAATAGTTAAAGCATCTTCAACGTTTTAAAGGAAATTTAAATCCACCCACACACATAAAAATCCATAAAAGTATTAATAGAGGCCTTATTACATCATACCCAAAATAGTAATTAAAAGAAATTACTTAATAAAAGTTCATAGTTTATAAAAACCCATATTCGTAGTATGGCCTCCATGAAGTCATCCTCGGCCCAAGCCTTCGTCAATTTCCATTACCTGAAATGGTTAAAAAGATAGAGTGAGTTACTCAGAACTCAGTGTGTAACTCACTTACCACGTTCATTGAGCCGGATAATCAAGGCATTGTTTTGGGCTTGAGCCCATTTACGAATATAATATAATAAATTAAATGCATGCAAAATGAAATTTCCTAACCAAACCTAATTTCCATCCGCTACACACCCCCGTACCAACCAACACACCTGTGGGGATCAAGTCAACCCACCCTGTCAACACACCAATCGTAGGCAATAAGCCGTTTTAAATATATTGTGGTGCACCACCGAACTAGATTGTGACAAAGTCACCGAACTAGAGGCATTAAGCCATTAAAATTTTGTGGCAAAGCCACCGAACTAGATTTTTGGCAACAGGCCTTTCTTCTCTTCATCAGTTATCCCAATCCATGCAATCAGGTATGCATAACAATTTATATCCATGTAATAATTTAACAAAAGGCCTACCATACATGTGAGTCTATATTACAAATTTTCATTTGAGCCCATAAGATAAAATAGCATTTAGCCCATTTAGCAATCTAGCTAACTTGGGCTCATATATCGATCTAGCAGATTTTCGGCCCATTAACGATCTAGCAGTTTTCGGCCCATTTAACGATCTAGCAAATTTTCGGCCCATTTAACGATCTAGCAGTTTTCGGCCCATGAATTTAACGGTTTTCATACATTTACACAAAAGTGTTAATTACTATGTATTTTTCGATTTTGCCATCTTTACGATTTTATCCCAATATTTACGGTTTAGTATCTAACCCGAGAGATAAGTGTGAAGTTACACACTTGGTTCTTGTGAGAACTAGACTTTCCGCTCGTCGATACCTAAACGCATCACGATAAATTAGAACACTATAATTTATTCACATATCGAATCTTAGAAATAACGATCTAGACTTTACCCTCAAAATTTCGAACCACTTCTATTTGTGGTTTCTCCTCGATTGATAGTTCGTTACCCGATAAAAATCCACGAACAAACAAAGGTTCGGAGTACGAACGATTTCAAACAACCCATTCTCCTCGGATGAGCGTCCACAACCGGTGGAAAATCCCGGATTCTTTGAAACAGATCCTTTGCTTAAACTTAGGGGAATAAGCGGAACCACCCCTCTTCCGAACACTATTCACCACCCTTTTCGTCCCTATTTTGATTATTTCTAATGACAAAAGATCATGAGTCCGACTAAATATATCGAAATTATGACTAACGGTTACAAGGGTGAGATTGCCTTACCACGAAATATCCTTGTTCCACAATATGCGAATTGAGCGATACGTCCCCTAAATTGAAATCGAGTTATAATCCATCTATATCAAAATGACGAGTAATATGAGAATCTTTGAATAAACTCCTTACCTTAACTCTTTAGATCGATTCCAACGATTCACTATACTCACGAACACTTGAGTTTTGGTCCTCCAAAATCACACTATTGTCCACGATTGAAAAAGAAACGTTTGAGAAGAATACCTATGTATAGTAGGAGATTCGGCTATGAATAACAAAGGAAGGGAAAAATGGTTCGGCAATGGAGCAATCTAGCATTCGGCCATGAGAGAAAATAATGAAGAAAATTTAGTTGAGAAGAAAGTAGAAGGATGAAGGAAGGAGATGATGTTGATTCGGTTTTCAAGAGAGAAAAGAGAAAAGAAAAGAGATGAGTTTAGGAGTAAGGTACATTCGGCAATGGGGAAAAGGAGAAGGAAACGAAAATGATCTTAGCTTTGGTATTTCGGCCAAAAGAGAAAATGTCTTGAGATGCTAAGCAAAAATGTGTCCAAATGGTAACATGAAATGGTCAAAAACAAAGCTTACCAAAAGCTCAAATTCGGCTAAAAGAAAGGTTGAGAAGAGAATTGCAAATTTTGCACAAAAATGCTAGAAATGACCAAAAGCTAACTCCTAATCCTAGCCAAGCTACTAACACATTCGCCAACCCCTTAGTCCACAATGTCGTCCATGTTCATGGTCAAAATGGCCATGAAGAAGTTACCAAAACATCAACCTTGATTCAAGCCTTGCAATCCTCCATTTTCCTAAAGTTTGAGAATCTTATCCCCAAAATCAAGCCATTTCATCCCTTAAATCATGCTTGCCATAAACCTTAATATCCTTACCATAAAAATTTAGTCCATCTTATCCATGTTTGATGCTTGGCCTACACATGCTAGGAAAAACCAAAAATAAAAGCTCCTAAATTGCATGCTAGGAGATTCGAACCTCTCCCCTCATGTCCAACTTATGGCGCCATCACCACTTTGCCAATTACTCATCTTATGCTAATTTTAGACACTTAAATTAACTTAAGTATCAGTGTCACTTGATCCACTTCAATAAATTCTCAATACTAAAAATTATTCTATACTGAATACTTCTATGCCCTTTTCAAGGCTATAATAAACACGAAAAAGAAGAAAGGAAAATTTTCATTCATAAGCTAAACACCAAAACATGCAATATATCGATACTCGGATTTTTAGGATGTTACAATTCTACCCTCCTTAAAGAAAATTTCGTCCTCGAAATTTACACAGTTAAAAGAGGTGAGGGTATTGTTGTCGAGTGCATCCTCAGGCTCCCACGTAGCTTCCTCCGCTCCGTGATTACGCCATAAAACCTTGACCAACGGCCTTGCCTTCTTTCTTAGCTCCTTGACATCTCGGTCTAAAATTTCCACTTTGTTCCTCCTCGAAAGACAAGTCGATCTCAACTCCACTTTTTCTACCGGTACTATGTGTGACTGGATCCGATCTATAACGCCTTAGCATGGAAACATGGAAAACATTATGAATTTGACTCAACTCGGAGGTAATTCAATCTGATAAGCCATCTTTGGACCAACACGCTTCATCACACGATATGGTCCAATGAACCTAGGACTCAACTTGCCCTTCCTTCCAAATCGAAAATTTTCTTCCAAGGTGAGACCTTCGAAAGACCTGATCCTCCACAAAGAAACTCGATATCCTTACGCTCGGATCGCATATGACTTCTGTCTGCATCCGAAGCCTCCTTTAACCGTGCTCGAATGACTTTTACCTTTTCTTCCGTCTCCTATATTAACTCCGGACCTAACATCCGCCGTTCGCCCAATTCACCCAACAAGTAGGAGAACGACACCTCACGACCGTATAATGCCTCGTAGGGTGCCATCTCAATGCTAGGCTGATAGCTATTGTTATATGCAAATTCCGCCAACGGTAGAAAATCCTCCCAACTACCTTTGAAATCAATCACACATCCCCTTAACATGTCTTCCAATAATCGAATTACTCTTTCCGAGTGACCATCCGATCGAGGATGAAAAGCCGTCTTGAAGTTTAACTTTGTTCCCAAAGCTTCATGCGAGCTTTCCAAAATCGTGATGTAAACCTAGGATCCCTATCTCGATATAATAGATGCCGGTATCCCATGCAACCTCACAATTTCGGATACATACGGCTTAGCCAACTTCGTAATGAATAATTAAATGCGAACCGGTAGAAAATGAGCGGTCTTCGTCAATCGATCAACTATTACCCAAACGGAATTTTTCTTAGTAGGTGTTAAAGGTAACCCACTAACAAAATCCATAGTTATCCACTCCCATTTCCAAAGAGGAATCTTTATCGGTTGTAATAAGCCTGACGGCAATTGATGCTCCGCCTTCACTTGTTGACAAGTCAAACATTTTCCCACAAACTCGTAAATCTCACGCTTCAACCACAGCCACCAATACTGTTCACGGAGATCCCGATACATCTTATTTCCTTCGGGGTGCATAGCATAAGGGCTACTATGCGCCTCCCGCAGAATCATTCGTCTCAAATCAGAGTCCTTAGGCATACAAACTCTTCCACGGAAACACAGCACTCCATCCGTGTTTATACCAAAATCCTCTATTTCACCACTCCCAACTTGCTGAATTAAGGGTCCCAACTTTTTATCTGATATCTGCTTTTCCTTGATTTGCTCTAACCACAGAGGCTTCACTTGAAGTTCCGCTAATAGACTACCATCCTCATACAAACTCAGATGAGCAAACATTGCTCTCAAATCAGATACCACCTTACGACTTAACGCGTCAGCTACCACATTAGCCTTTCCCAGATAATACTCGATTGAGAAATCATAATCCTTTAACAGTTCTATCCATCTTCTTTGTCTCAAGTTTAACTCCTTCTGAGTAAGAAGATACTTAAGACTCTTGTTATCCGTGTAAATGATGGACTTCTCACCGTAGAGATAGTGTCTCCAAATCTTTAAAGCAAACACTACCGCAGCTAACTCCAAGTCATGAGTGGGGTAATTTACTTCGTGCGGTCTCAGTTGACGAGAAGCATATGCCACTACTTTTCCACTTTGCATCAGCACACAACCTAAACCCGTGTGAGACGCATCACAATAAATGATAAATTCCTTTCCAAATTTCAGTCAATCAAACTGGTGCTTCCGTCAAAATCTTCTTCAATTTCTCGAAACTCTCTTGTTGTTTTTCAGTCCAAATATACGGTACCCTTTCCGTAATAGCTTTAGTTAGGGTGCAAACAATCGGAGAAAACCCTCAACAAAGCGTCTATAATAACCACCAAACCCAAGAAACTCGAATCTCGACTCATCGACTTTGGCGGTTTCCAATCCAAGATGACCAATTTTCCGAGGATCCACCCTTATTCCTTCAAATGATACCACATGACCCAAGAAAGTCACTTCCCTAACGAAATTCACATTTACTAAATTTGGCATAAAGTTGATTATCTCAAAATAATCGCAATACTATACGTAAATGCGAGTCATGCTCCTCTTCATTCCTTGAATATACCAAAATGTCATCTATGAACACCACCACAAACCGGTCTAAATATTGTTGAAAGACCCGGTTCATCATGTCCATAAATGCACTGGGTGCATTGGTCAACCCAAACGGTATCACCAAAAACTCATAATGTCCATAACGAGTTCGAATGCCGCCTTATGAATATCTGCTTCTTTCACCTTAAGCTGGTGATAACTGATATCAAATCAATTTTGGAGAAAATCAAGCTCCTTTCAATTGATCAAACAGTCATCAATTCTCGGTAAAGGATACCTATTCTTGATCGTCAATTTATTCAATCGCTCAGAATCAATGCACATACGCATCGACCCATCCTTCTTCTTAACGAACAAAACCGTGCTCCCCACAGACACACACTCGGTCGAATAAAACCTCGATCCAAAGAATTCTTGAATTTGAGCTTTAAGCTCCGCCAACTCCTTCGGTGCCATTCTATAAGGAGCAATGGACACCGGAGCCGTTCGAGCAAAAGCTCAATACCAAATTCCACTTCCGATCCGGAGGTACACCAGGAAGTTCTTCGGAAATACATCCGAAAATTCCTTCACCGTTCTCATGTCCTCCATCGATAACTCTTTGGCATCCAAAGCACTAATAAAAGCTAGAAATGCTCCGCACTTTTTAGCACCAACTTTTACGCCTTTAACGCAGATACCACATTTGCCAAGTAATTCCTTCGTTCGCCTATCATTACTATTTCTTTATCATCCAAAAGTCCTTATTGACATCCGCTTTTCAAAGACACCATCCAAAAGCGCCTTTGCTTAACCAACCAATCCATGCCCAAAATTAGATCGAACTCACGAAAGGCAATTCCATCAAATTCGCCAAAAATATTTCTCCTTGGATTTCTAAGGGCACGTCTCTAAATAGTTTATTTACAATTACCGATAGTTCTAAAGGACTAATTACCATCATCTCACTATCGGTAATTTCAGATTCTAGATTCAAGTTTCCAGATATGGCGCTAGCAACATACGAGTGGGTAGAACCAATATCTATCAAAGCAGTAATAGGTACATCAAAGATAAAGAACGTACCAGTTATCACATCAGGTGCATTGCCATCCTCGCGGCGTCTAACTGCATATACCAATCCTGGCTGTCTTGCATCCGTGTTACCTCTAGAACCATTGCCTCGACCCAATGCACCTTGACCACGTCCAGCCCCATTACCACCACGACCTGATCCACGACCTCTCGGTGGCTGCTGAGTTCCTCTTGCCGGCTGTGCTTCAGTATTACGAACTTCCTGAGTCGTATCCATGCGTCGAGGGCAATTCTTATATTGATGATCCATTGAACCACATTTATAACAAGCACCCGTTTTCCTCCAGCACTCTCCGGAATGTCGTTTCCCACATTCAGTACAGTCTCGACTCTGATTATTAGCTACAGGTGCTCTTCCTTGAGCTGGCTCATCATTCCGAGGCCTCTTCAGAAACCTTTTTGAAGAACCCGAATACTTTATATCTCTTTTGCCTCTAACTCTTTCCCGATTCTGACGTTCTGAGCTCTTAGCCTCTTCGGCTATCTTGGCTTTCTCCACAAGCGTGGCAAAAATTCTAACTTGTTGTGGGGCTATCAGAACCCGCAACTCATCATTCAACCCATCCTCAAAGCGTACACAACGCTCATGGTCCGTTGGCACTATTGTCCGAGCATAGCGACTCGGGCGTAAAACTTCGGCTTCATAAGCCGCCACCGCCTTATTTCCTTGAATCGATTCAAAAATTCCTTCCTTCAGCGTCCACATAACTTGTGCCTACATATTTCCCCTGAAGGCGACTTTGAAGAACTTTCAATTAACTAATGCGCCTTCTGCCTTCCCGGACAGTAAGCCACCATTGATAAGCTTCGTCCCTTAGCAAGGACACCGCTCCTCTTAGTTTCTGTTCTACAGTGCACTCAAGGTCTTCCATAATTCGCTCCACCGCCTCAAGCCAATATTCGGCAACATTTGGAGCTACACCGAGACACCTCTCGAAAACCTCAAAGCACCACTTGATTTCGATCGCTCCGATATCGTCCCACGATTTGTTGGCCCAGCTCTAGGTCCAAACCCTTTCAAGGACTCGCAGGCATTGCCCGTGTTAAAGCATTATCTTCTTCCATATGATCATGTGATCCCGTCTCACTCTCGAGCGATGCAGTGCATCCATTTCCGACACATGACCCGGTGCTTGAGACGCAAAGACTGCGTCCTCTACCACGGCCACGTCTACCGCGTCCCACGACCACGTCCTCTAGTGCTCATAATAACTAATTCGGTTTATTCAGTTTACAAGTTTTATGAATCGAATACTATTTCAAAGTGTTTATTAACGATGTTTTATGAGATATAAGAGGTAAAGTTGTTTTCACAATCACGTCCTATAGTCTCAATCTCTATTGTTTTCAACACCTAAAACTAGAAGTTCTAGAGTGTTCCTATGATCATATCACAATAATAACAATCAATATACAAATACTTACTTGACTTGGTGCCGGATGCTCGTGGTGCCATACTACCTTTAGAACATAAAGTTTAAAAATTTAAACTATTTCTCTAACAAAAATTGTTGTTGAACCCAACCACAAATTTAGAGTTTTGAAATCGGCTCGATACCATTAAATGTAACACCCCAAACCAGTCTATGCGTTAAGACGAGATTTGGTTTGTTACATCGATCTATCATTCATTTAATACTCTAATGTTTTAGGTAAATGTTCTATAAAACCTTTCGAAAATGATGTTTAGTTGAAAATTTAGAAAAAGATTTAAAATTTGATGAATTAAGAAATACTAGTTTGAAATCTTATCATTTAGTACTTTAATTGTTTAAATCTTTAAAGTAGTTTTTAAAGAGTTCAAAAGGATTTATAAAAAACACGAATAGTTAAAGCATCTTCAACGTTTTAAAGGAAATTTAAATCCATCCACACACATAAAAATCCATAAAAGTATTAATAAAGGCCTTATTACATCATACCCAAAATAGTAATTAAAAGAAATTACTTAATAAAAGTTCATAGTTTATAAAAACCCATATTCGTAGTATGGCCTCCATGAAGTCATCCTCGGCCCAAGCCTTCACGTCAATTTCCATTACACGAAATGGTTAAAAGATAGAGTGAGTTACTCGTAACTCATTGTGTAACTCACTTACCACGTTCATTGAGCCGGATAATCAAGGCATTGTTTTAGGCTTGAGCCCATTTACGAATATAATATAATAAATTAAATGCATGCAAAATGAAATTTCCCAACCAAACCTAATTTCCATCCGCTACACACCCCCGTACCAACCAACACACCTGTGGGGATCAAGTCAACCCACCCCGCCAACACACCAATCGTAGGCAATAAGCCGTTTTAAATATATTGTGGTGCACTACCGAACTAGATTGTGACAAAGTCACCGAACTAGAGGCATTAAGCCATTAAAATTTTGTGGCAAAGCCACCGAACTAGATTTTTGGCAACAAGCCTTTCTTCTCTTCAACAGTCATCCCAACCCATGCAATCAGGTATGCATAACAATTTATATCCATGTAATAATTTAACAAAAGGCCTACCATACATGTGAGTCTATATTACAAATTTTCATTTGAGCCCATAAGATAAAATAGCATTTAGCCCATTTAGCAATCTAGCTAACTTGGGCCCATATATCGATCTAGCAGATTTTCGGCCCATTAACGATCTAGCAGTTTTCGGCCCATTTAACGATCTAGCAAATTTTCGGCCCATTTAACGATCTAGCAGTTTTCGGCCCATTTAACGATCTAGCAGTTTTCGGCCCATTTAACGATCTAGAAGTTTTCGGCCCATTTAACGATCTAGCAGTTTTCGGCCCATGAATTTAACAGTTTTCATACATTTACACAAAAGTGTTAATTACTATGTATTTTTCAATTTTGCCATCTTTACGATTTTATCCCAATATTTACGGTTTAGTATCTAACCCGAGAGATAAGTGTGAAGTTAAACACCAGTTACTTGTGAGAACTAGACTTTCCCTTCTCGTCGATACCTAAACGCATCACGATAAATTAGAACACTATAATTTATTCACATATCGAATCTTAGAAATAACAATCTAGACTTTACCCTCAAAATTTCGAACCACTTCTATTTGTGGTTTCTCCTCGATTGATAGTTCGTTACCCGATAAAAATCACGAACAAACAAAGGTTCGAGAGTACGAACGATTTCAAACAACTGATTCTCCTCGGATGAGCGTCCACAACCCGGTGGAAAATCCCGGATTGCTAAAACAGTCCTTTGCTTAAACTTAGGGGGAATAGCGGAACCACCCCTCTTTCGAACACTATTCACCACCCTTTTCGTCCCTATTTTGATTATTTCTAATGACAAAAGATCATGAGTCCGACTAAATATATCGAAATTATGACTAACGATTTACAAGGGTGAGATTGCCTTACCACGAAATATCATTGTTCCACAATATGCGAATTGAGCGTCGTCCCTAAATTGAAATCGAGTTATAATCCATCTATATCAAAATGACGAGTAATATGAGAATCTTTGAATAAACTCCTTACCTTAACTCTTTAGATCGATTCCAACGATTCACTATACTCACGAACACTTGAGTTTCGGTCCTCCAAAATCACACTATTGTCCACGATTGAAAAGAAACGTTTGAGAAGAATACCTATGTATAGTAGGAGATTCGGCTATGAATAACAAAGGAAGGGAAAAATGGTTCGGCAATGGAGCAATCTAGCATTCGGCCATGAGAGAAAATAATGAAGAAAATTTAGTTGAGAAGAAAGTAGAAGGATGGAGGAAGGAGATGATGTTGATTCGGTTTTCAAGAGAGAAAAGAGAAAAGAAAAGAGATGAGTTTAGGAGTAAGGTACATTCGGCAATGGGGAAAAGGAGAAGGAAACGAAAATGATCTTAGCTTTGGTATTTCGGCCAAAAGAGAAAATGTCTTGAGATGCTAAGCAAAAATGTGTCCAAATGGTAACATGAAATGGTCAAAAACAAAGCTTACCAAAAGCTCAAAATCGGCTAAAAGAAAGGTTGAGAAGAGAATTGCAAATTTTGCACAAAAATGCTAGAAATGACCAAAAGCTAACTCCTAATCCTAGCCAAGCTACTAACACATTCGGCCAACCCCCTTAGTCCACAATGCCGTCCATGTTCATGGTCAAAATGGCCATGAAGAAGTTACCAAAACATCAACCTTGATTCAAGCCTTGCAATCCTCCATTTTCCTAAAGTTTGAGAATCTTATCCCCAAAATCAAGCCATTCCATCCCTTAAATCATGCTTGCCATAAACCTTAATATCCTTACCATAAAAATTTAGTCCATCTTATCCATGTTTGATGCTTGGCCGACACATGCTAGGAAAAACCAAAAATAAAAGCTCCTAAATTGCATGCTAGGAGATTCGAACCTCTCCCCTCAAGTTCAACTTATGGCGCATCACCACTTTTCCAATTACTCATCTTATGCTAATTTTAGACACATAAATTAACTTAAGTATTAGTGTCACTTGATCCACTTCAATAAATTCTCAATGCTAAAAATTATTCTATACAAGAATACTTCTATGCCCTTTTCAAGGCTATAATAAACACGAAAAAGAAGAACGGAAAATTTTCATTCTTAAGCTAAACACCAAAACATGCAATATATCGATACTCGGATTTTTAGGATGTTACACCCACAGTCGATCGGGACAACGTGTACGAACCTAGGGAAGAATTCTAAAATTTTGATCCACACGTCTGTGTGGCCCACACAGCCAATAATGGCCTACCCGTGTGGTCCCACACACTCGTGTGGCCCACACACCCAAAATGGCCTTGCCCATGTGGCCCACACAGCCTCGTACACGGCCAGCCACATGGTCGTGTGGCGTCAACAGTCCCTAATTTCGGCTTTTGCCGATCAACATTTTTCGACTTTCTTGTTACACACCTAGTTCGATTTTGATGCGAACGCTCCTACGAGATAACCAGAACCTAAAAATTAACAATAGAATGCCCAAAATAAATCTTAATTCCTCAATTTTTATCGAGTAACCACTCGACTACAACGCAACCATAAGAAAATTCACTTAAAAGGTTGCACTCATAAACCTGCTTGCGCGCAGGCAGCACCCACACGAATCTTAATTCACCGATGAATTGTTTGCTTTGTGAACTTAACCTAAAACCAATCAATCGGTTGTCATTGATACAAAACCCATCACACCTCAACACAATTGAAAACTAAAGAAGAAAAATTCCAACACAAGAGAAGGAAACGAAACTTACACAATCGAACACCACTATCGCGCTTGAATAGCAAGAACAACAAAAGTAAGGCACTAAAGACTAAAACTCCAAAAAAACAATTTTGCTACCCAACTCATGTGAAAAAGTAGAAACAATATTGTTGGAAAAAGAAAAATAACGTGGGAAAAAAAACAAAAGTAAACGTCAAAAAGGGGAGGGATTTTGGTATATTTCCTCTTTCTCTTTTTTTTTTTCAAACAAAAGAAACAACATAATAACAAAAAATAATAAAAAAATAATAAAAACAAATCCTAACCAACTACTACCCACTAACTCCAATCTTTATCCCATCACTTCTTAGAGTTTAAAACAAACCCAACTTCCACTACAACACAGTCCAACAAGACTATTAATAAAATAAAATAAAATAATCCAAGCTACTCAAATCGAGACTCGAACTCAAGACCTCAAACTCACACCCTAAATCACTTAACCATTGAACCACATACTTATTTATGAATAAAATTAATGAATCAAGACTTAAGACTTTTGGGATGTTACAATGTACCTCTTTAAATGAACTTAAAGTCTCATCTTTCACAACTCTAGTGATTCTTTCTTTGTTAATATGATCAAGTCTTAAATGCTGCAAGTACACCTCATTAGAGTAAGAATGTAACAGTCCATTTTTCAATGGTGTTAGAAATAGTGGTTTCGGGACCACAAATCTGACGAATAAGTTTGTAAATATAATTATTTAACATTTACGAGTCAAACATGGTTTTAAAAAGGTTTTTGATATGGTGATTTGTGTTATATGAACGATTAATTAAGTTCAAGTCGTAAGACCCTAAAGTCAAGTGGTTTTAGGAAATGAGGTATCAAGACCTCATTTCTAAAAACCAAGCTGTAAATATTTTCATAAATATTTACGGAGTGTTATAAAGGTTGTATTAAAGTTTCGTTGAAAAATTTTATTGTTTTGATAGTTAATTAATTAAAAAGGCCTAAATCGTAAAAATTGAAAAAGTCAATCGTTATTAGTTTAAAGGTGTTAAATTGATTAAATAATTATAATTGGGTGGCCTTAATGGGTAAATTACCCATTCTTAAGTTGGTGGACGGTTAGTGGGGTTATTTAGTTAAAAAAAATTATATTTATTAAATTATAAAGACATTATATTATGTTATAATGTTATTATAATAAGAAAAAGAAAATAAAAGATGATTCATTCATATTCTTCACCATTTTAGTCAAAACAAAAAGGGGGAGAAGCTTCAAGCTTCGGCCAAGCTTCAATGGATGCATGTGAGTCCGTTTTTCACCTGTTTTTAATATTTTTTTATGTTTTTTAGATCGCTGCAACTAGGTCCAATTAGCCCGTACCTTCGATTTTGAAGTTTTTAAAGAAATTGAATGTTTCCATTGATGAATCTATGTGGTTTTAGATATTAAATGATGAATTTGAAGTATTAGTTGTTGTTTATAAGTATTTTATTAAGCAGTTTTGATGAATTTACCATTAGGGACTAAATTGTTGAAATAGTAAAATTACAAGGATTTGATGTGAAATTATTACAAATGTGGGCTGTATTGGATGCCATGAATATTTAGTTGGAATGGGTTTGTATTAAAAATGGTTAATTTGTATGTTTTAGGCTCAGGGACTAAATTGAATAAAAGTAAAATGTTACGGTAATTTTGTAAAATGTCAAAAATGAATAAATTGCATAAATAAATTGTTTTACTATCTAAATTAATAAATTGAATGAAATTATTAATTTAGATCAAGATCGAGTGGAAAATCAAGGAGAATAAAAAATTACCAAAAAGCCCCTATACTTTGACATTTCTACAATTTAGTCAGGTAAGCTTGTAACTTGATTAAATCAATTAATTGTGGTTTTCATTGTTTAATATCTAATTGTTTATATATGAATTGAGTTTATTGGCTTGAAGGAAAATGATTAAAACCATAGTTGAAAGACACTATGGCACTATACCGGATAATAAATAAGACCATAGTTGAAAGACACTATGGCACCATACCAGAAACGAGTAAGACCATGACTGAAAGACGTTATGGCATCACGATTCTATCGAGTAAGACCATGACTAAACGATGTTATGGCATCACGATTCTACCGAGTAAGACCATAGCAAAAAGATGCAATGGCATCACGAATCAAACGAATAAGACAATGGTTGAAAGACACTATGGCAACACGATGGAAAATGAGTAAGACCATGGTTGAAAGACACTATGACATCAAGACGAGAATAAATAAGACTATGGTTAAAAGACACCATGGCACACTCCAATTATTTGATATTCAGGTAGCACGTTTCAAGTGAGGTATGTATCATAAGTATGAATACGAGTTGAATGTTTGACTAGTATAGTCTGATAATGCATGTTAATGCCTTGGTGTAATTATATATTCTTATAATCTCTATAAATACATTAAATCATGATGTTGTAATGTGTTTAAAGAATTAAATGGTTACTTGAGTGTTTGCCTAATATTCGATGTTATTTCATTTGATTCAACAGGCATGAAAAGGGAAGGAATGATAAGTATCAATGACTTATATTATGAAAACTATGAAAAAGAATGAAAATGAAATGTTAAATGAAAGTATGACTATGTTCATGGAATTGATGATTTCAAGTGAGGTTATTCATGTTTAATGACTGATCTTATGTTATTCAAGTGAATTATGAATTTATGCATTAACATGTTTTGTTGATGATTCTTAGGCTTGTGCCAAGCTATTGGTTGGATTGAATTATGGTGGTTTTAAAGAAATGCATTGAAATGGTAATTGACCAAATGGAAATATGCTTATGTGCATGAAAGAGTGGTAAGAATCAAAGTTTGTAATTTCTCATGAAATGGCTTATTGTGTAGTTGATTCTAGAAGAGTTATTGTAACACCCCTCACCCGTATTCAACGCCGGAATAAGGTTACGAAGTATTACCGAACTTATAAAACATTTAATCATTCAATTCACATATAGTTTGACACTTCATGCAAACATTATTCAAACTCAAGCATAATGTCCCTATAATGAGCCTACGAGGCCCTAAACATGCTTTGGAAGTGGTTCGGGACTAAACCGATAACATATGAAACTTTTACGAAACTTATAAAATTTTTCAAACTGCAGGGGTCACACGCCAGTGTGCCCCGGCCATGTCACTCACACGGCCAAGAGACACGCCCGTGTCTCAGGCCGTGTGGACATTCAAAATGGGATCACATGGCCGTGTCCCAGCCCATGTCCGACCCCGTGTAACTCTCTGACTTGGGTCACACGACCAACACACACGCCCGTGTCCCAGGCCGTATGCTAGGCCATGCCAAACCTGTAGGGTATACTGACTTATGCCATACGGCCAAGTCGCTTTGTGTGAAGCATACTAACTTGATTTCAGATTCAACACCAGGGGACACACGGCCGTGTAACATGACCGTGTGTCACACACGGCTGAGACACACGCCCGTGTCTCTGCCCGTGTGGACAAAAATAGGCTATTTACCAAGCCAATTTGCCACCCAAATTTGCATGTACCTACATAAATCAAATGGTACCGTTTCAAAACACAAATATGCAGCCAAAAAATCATCAACCAATATACAAATCATACTATATCTATTTCAACCATTTCAATACTCAATACAATGCCATTTACCTATTCAAATACCTATCAACTCAACTTGCTTTACTATTCATAACTCACATATATATATCATGTACCATAATTCATCTAATTCATCATCAACCATATCACATGGAAATATTTACAGCAAACCACATAACATTTATAAACTACCTCAAATGGCCAAAATACATTTCCATCAAACATACCAAAATGACCAAAGCCTATACATTCCATATACCATATATACATAACTTTAAAAGTACCAAAATAAATGTTCGATAGTGTCATGAAGTCTCTGACGATCCTCGAATCTGAGCTAGCTTCGTAAGACTATAAAACATGGAAAAGTAAACAAAGTAAGCTATGAAGCTTAGTAAGTTCGTATGTAAAAATGAAATAATCACATCATTCATTAGCATTTCAAAGTAGATAACATAAATTGCATTTAAAGCATCAAACAATGAGTTAACATAAAATTTAGTCACATATTAACTCATAAATTCTCAACTTCTTTAACTTGTTACTCGAACTGTTTTTCGTACATACCTGTACCGATTTGTATCTATTTCTCACCAATTCTCTTACCAAACCACTCCGGGCTTATAAATGCTTACGGTACGAGTACATCAATTTTTTCGGTGCCATAGTCCAACTATGGTCTTGCACATATATTGCCATGGCCCTGCCGTTGTCTTACATTCACATGCCATAACCCGGTTATGGTCTTATTTTCTGATTGCCATAGCCCAGCTATGGTCTTATATAACAACTCGTCTTATTTAAACCGTACATTTAATTTAAGATCTCCAAATTTAACTAATAGGATAAATAAAATCTCAATTCCATCCATCAATTAAATAAATGCACAATTAAGTTTAATTATACGAACTTGCCTCGTGTACAAAATGACGGAACGGACCGACTATTCAATTACTTTGCTTTTTCCCCGATCTAAGTCTGAATTCCTCTTTTCTTGATCTATAAGTAATCAAAATCAGCTTATTTATTCCTCTATTTATTCAATTAAATCCAAAATATACATTTGAGCTATTTTACACATTAGCCCCTAAACTTTCACATTTTTACAATTTAGTCCTTATTACACAAAATCACAGATTCATGAAATTCAAGACTAACCCATGCTAGCCGGATTACCATTCTACCCCTAGCAGTCCATATTTTTTATTTATTTCACATTTCTACCACACAATTTACACATTTCTCAATTTAATCCCTATTTTGCATTTTTCTCAAAAATCACTTAACAAAACTTGTATAATTCACAACCAACATTCATAATCTATCATAAAACATCAAAACAAACATATTTTCATCAATGGAAACTTTCAAAGTCTTTAACAATTTTGCAAAATAGTCCTTGGGCTAGCTAGTACTAGATGAACGATCACAAAAACATAGAAATCATGAAAACGAGACAAAAACGGACTTACAATTGAACCTTGAAGTAGTCGAATGTTTCAAGCCCTAAAATGGCTTTCTTCTTTGCTATACACGGTTGAGAAAGATGAATGAAACTCATCTTTATGTTTTTGTTTCATTAATTAACTTTTATTATATAAATTACCATATTAACCTTATTATAAAACCATTTAAAACACCTTAATATATGTCCATATATGTCCAATCATGCTATTAATGGTCTAATTACAGCATAAGGACCTTTACTTTAAGTTTCTATAGCTATTACATACTTTTAGATAATAGAACTTCACTTTTACACTTTACGCGATTTAGTCCTTTTTATCAAATTGACCTATCAAACGATAAAATTTCTTAACGAAATTTTCACACCAACATAATATCATACTGTAAAATTTAAAAAAATAATAAAATAATTATTTTGACTTCAAATTTGTGGTCCCGAAACCACTATTCTGATTTAACTAAAAACAGGCTGTTACAACTCTCGCCCCTTAGGAATTTTCGTCCCCGAAAATTTTACCAGTGAATAGGTTTGGGTAGTGTTTTCTCATAGCTTCCTCAGGCTCCCATGTAGCCTCTTCAACACCGTGTCATTTCCACAAGACTTTCACTAAAGCTATGCATTTATTTCTCAACTCTTTGATCTCTTGAGCTAGAATTCTGATTGGTTCTTCGTTGCATGTCATATCAGGTTGAATCTCAATTTCTGACGGGGAAATTACATGTGATGGATACGATCTATATCGACTCAACATCGATACATGAAACACATTGTGGATCTTTTTTAATTCAGTCGATAAAGCTAACTGGTATGCCACTGGCCCTATTCATTCAATGATCTCGTATGGCCCGATGAAACGCGGACTCAACTTGCCTTTGCGACCAAAACAAAGTATTTTCTTCCATGGAGACACTTTCAAAAATACTTTATCACCTATTTGAAATTCAATATCTTTTCGTTCCAAATCCGCGTATAATTTCTGACGATCTGAAGCTACTTTTAGACTGTTTCGAATTACTTTCACTTTTTCTTTAGTCTCTCGAATCAGATCAACCTCGTGAATCTTTTTCTCGCTAAGTTCAGTCCAGTACAACGGTGTTCGACATTTACGACCGTATAGAGCTTCGTACGGTGCCATTTTAATACACGATTGAAAGCTATTGTTATAAGCAAATTCAATCAACAGTAAGTATTTCTCCCAGCTGCCTTCAAACTCTAATATGCAACAACGCAACATATCTTCGAGAATCTGAATAACTCTCTCAGATTGACCGTCAGTTTGAGGATGAAACGCTGTACTGAAATGCAACTTTGTACCCAAAGCTTCTTGTAGTTTCTTCCAAAACCGCGACGTAAACCTCGGATCTCTGTCTGAAACAATAGACATAGGCACCCTGTGCATCCTTGTAACACCCCAAACCCGGTCAAGACACCACGACCGAATCTGGTATGTTACGAGGAAAACGTATTTGAGAAGTTGGGTTTTCGTTTAAAAACTTGATGAAAATTTTGTGAAAAGTTTTGAACGTGTAGAAATCTTGGGCATGATTGTTGAAAACTTCATGCGTCATTTTGAAAACTCAGAGATTTCGGAAACTTAATCAATTAAGAAGTTAAACAAGTTTATTTCATTTAGAAGTTCAAGTTGCTTCTTGATGTTACTCAAACATTTAGACTTAGTAGGAAATCGAGTTTAGGTTTGTAAATCATTTGAGTTTCCTTGATACCAAATCATAGTGTGATACCCGATGGTATAGTTTAAAACACATTGCGTTATAGTTTTGAAACCGTTGTCCTTCCAAGTTTTTAGCAAATTTTAACTCAATTAATTTGTTAAGGCATATTAGAAAGCTACTTTAGGCATAAGCATAGTAAAACCTAATTTAAAGGCCATTTACAACCCAAAATAAAACCAAATAGTAATAAATAAGCTAAAGTACCAAATTTTATAAAGTCTGAGCAAATCTTTATTAAAGCATGGCATGAGCACCTCGAGTCCATCCCGGCTCCATGTCCGCGTCTAAGTGTCACCTGAAATGTCAAAGGAGAGGGTGAGTCGCAAGACTCAGTGCATAAATCCCACTCCCGATAATACAACATGCTAACACACATCATATCATAGCAACATAATCAATGCACCCCGATCCTAACCATCCATATCACCTTTCTACCCCGTGTGGTACCAAACCACCGGGTGGTGCCAAACCACCGTGACCCAAAGTCACGATATCCATAAGTGTGGTGCCAAACCACTGGTGACCCAAAGTCACGAATAGTCCAATGATGGGGCCAACCCATCGCGTGATACCAAATCACTAGCGACAATCCCGTATCTCATAAGTGGGGCCAACCCACGGTGGTGTTAACCACATGGACGAGTCGCAATGAGGTGCCAAACCTCCGGTGTCCCAAAGACACAAGCAGATACCAAATCACCGGTGACCGAAATACAAATCCGATGATGGGGCCAACCCATCGTGTGATACCAAATCACCGGCGTCCAATCCCGTATAATCAATCTGTGGGGCCAACCCACTTGTGGTGCTAAGCCACCGGGACGAGACGCGAGGTGCCAAACCTCTAGTGACCCAAAGTCACAAAATATATCATCTGTGGTACCAAACCACTGGAGGTGCCAAACCTCTGGTGTCCCAAAGACACAGTGTCCCAAAGACACGGATATCATCATTCCCCCTCCTCTCATTTCACCCATCATCATGCCATACTCATGTAAATTATGCATATCATACAAGTCATGCATATCATGCCAACATGCTTAGCATTACATTTCGTAGCATACATAGCATAGATCATAATATTAAATATATCATCAATAAAACTCGTAATGCTACAGACTTACCCGGATTCGTACATATACCCCATTTGGGTACCAAATAATCCATCATACCGTTTGGTTTTAACAAGGCAATCAGAGTTATTAGCAGTATTACTAAGTATGGAGTGTGTTAGTTACACACCTGGTATATAGCAAGCCTAAATCCCAAAGAACCCGATCTAACCCACGATCCTCTTGCTCCTAACAACAATCGGCCAAAACATAGGTTAGCCTTCTACACCATTCGACTAAGACCAAATAAACCAAAGGGTTTAACTTTGATCCCTTACCTTGCTATTGGTTTGGTTTCCTACCAAACCTCGAACCAACAGTGGTTCTCCTCCCAACAATCGGCTACACCTTAAAAAGAGAACGGTTAATTCTTTGAACCCTTAAGCTTAATCGAAACCAAAAGATTGAACTAATAATAATAGTACCCAACACTTACCACTACTTACCAACTATATTCGGCCAACAACACACTAGGTGAGGGGATATGTTCGGTCACCACCTTGAACCCGAGGGAGAAGAAGATTCGGCACTCCTATGTTCGGCTTAGGGTGAGAAGAGAAAAGAAAACATGTGAATAGGGAGTATAGCTTCGGCAAGATAGTATTGAGAAAAGAAAATGAAGATTAGGGGAACAAAATAAGATGGTTTCGGCTTAATGAAATGGTAAGAAACAAATGAAAGATTCGGCTAAGAAGGAGATATGGATTCGGCACAAGAGTTGTAAAAGAATGGGAATATGAAAAAGAAGGATTACTAGTTTCGGCTTCAACAAATGAATAAAAGAAGGGAGATGGTTGAGAACTTTCGGCCACACCAACTCAAAAGGGCAACACAAATTCGGAAAATGAGAACTTGACTTTCGGTTTGCAAAAGAAAAGATGGAGAAACTCACTTGAATTTTCGGTTTCAAGAAGTGAAGAAAATGAGAGGAAAACCTTGGAAAATTCGGTGCAATTGACAAAAGAGAAAGAACTTAGCTTACTAACCTTTGACCGAAAACACCAAAATGCCAAAATGAAATTCGGCACACCTCTCCTACCCACTACCAAAACCGGCCACTCACTCCACACACACCCCAATATTCGGCCACTACCTCCAATCACTCACAACCACCCAATTCAAACTAGTTGAACTAGTCTTCCTCCTAAATTCACTCTCCACCTTTCTTTTGAATAATTTGACTTGGTCCATGGTAGAGTTTGAACTACCAACAACTCCTCCTCCTTGAGCCGCCAAAATGGAAGCCAAAATGGGGAATTTCGCAGCTTGAACTCAGGACCTCTGCCTCCTGCAATTGACGCCAACACCAGCTCCAAGTGGCGCATGCTTTGCCACTCCACCAGCTCCTCTTTTTGTACTCTAAAACACCAAATAAAATATAAAAAAACCCCAGCTCCCTCAGCTCCTCTCACCTAAGGCTTAAAACTAAAATTTTCCTACCTGCTCAGGCATAGTCCTAGCCTACAATTAAGCCCCTAAGACACCAAAACAGCAACATAGCAAGCTCCCAACATGCAAATTATGCCATAACAAAAATAGCCCCTAACCCGGGATATTACAATCCTAACAATCTTAGAGATATACAACTCAGCGAGTCTATCAAGCGACAAGTCTGTACATACCGGTATAAAATGTACCGATTTCATCAATTTATCAACAACTACCCAGACAACATCTTTCTTTTTCGGAGACAGGGGAAAACCCGATACGAAATCCATAGTCACTCTATCCCATTTCCACTCGGGTATCATCACAGGTTGTAGTAATCCCAACAGTACTTGATGTTCAGCTTTGACTTGTTCACAAATCAAACATTTCAAAACAAACTCTGAGATATCTTGCTTCATGCTAGACCACTAATATAACTGTTTCAAGTCGTTGTACATTTTAGTACTTCTCAGATGTACGGATAAACAACCACTGTGTGCTTCATTTAAAATCTTCTAAATAAGCTCAGGATTTCTCGGTACACAGTGTAACACCCCAAACCCGGCCTGGACGTTATGACCGAATCTGGCATGTCACATAGAAGGGTTGTTTAAAATTTGCGTGTTCGTTAAAACTCCGTATTCTTTTTGAAAACTTCGAGCTTGGTTGTTTGTGAAATTCATTTTCGCGTTTATGGTTTTCTTGTTAAAAACGTTGTTATTAATGTTTTCAAAAACTTTGATTGTAACAGAAATAAGATTTAGAGAACAGTGGAATTGTGATATTTTAAAAACCGTGATTATCATTTTGGGAAAACTCAGTGTTCAAACGTCTAACAGTTTAAAGTAACTGAACGACAAGTTAAAAGAAAAATAAAATCCCAGAGGCCTTATTACAAAATATTAAACCCAAATTAAAATAATTTAAATAAAGCAAAACCGAAATTTACTAAAATTCGTGAGAAGTGTTCCGACGTATGGCCACCCCAGAGTCCTTCGCTGCGCCAAATCCTCTAATGCTGGGGATCACCTGCAAGGTTAAAGCAGAGGGGTGAGTTACGAGAACTTAGTGTGTAATCCCCTAAACGGTCATTAACTGGGCCTGAGCCCATACAGAAGCAGACTGGGCCGAAGCCCTATTAACATGATAATGCAAATAAAGTATGCAGTCCAACCTAATAATCCATCCGCTACACACCACCCGTACCAGCCCAACACACCTGTGGGGATTTCTAAATCGACCCACCCATCCGCTATACACCAATATGGCAGTCAAGCTGCTCATCAGAGAATTTGTGGCAAAGCCACCAGAATAACAGAATATACGTGGCATAGCCACGCCACGAGATGTATGTGGCGAGCCACGAGAATCGGTGTGGCGAGCCACCAGATTACACTTCCTCTGATCATCAATATCCCAATCCCATGCAAAATGTCATGTATACAAAACATGTATCAAATATGATGTATGACATGAATTACCATTATAAGCAGATAAACAGAATACATACAATCATGCTAATCAACCCTAAGGGTATAACAGTGATTTTACCCACCGAGGGTATTTCAGTAATTTACTCACCAGGGGTATTTCGATAATTTACCCTCCATGGGTATTTCGGTAATTTTATCATCTAACGGCCTTTTCGAAGGCCTACTGTCGCCTCGAACGACACAGGACCCTTTTTGGGTCTCTACAGAACTATAGGGACTAAAATCCATTTTAGGCCCACACACTCGTGTGGCCCAAAACGCTTGGTTCCGATTTCAGATTTACAGATTTTGCTTTCGGATTTATCATTTGACAGTTTCCTAACAGTTTTGCCCAAGTGGGCCGGATAGCCCATTGGGCCTATTTGGCTCGTTTCGACTCGATCAGGCCCGTTATAGCCTCAGTTTCGCGAGAGTGCTCGTGACACTCTCAGCGACTTAACGTCATCATTCGTATCTCTATTTACCACTACGAGTGTTCGCACGCTTGTGTGGTCACAGATGCCGGTTCTCTGACTTTTTGGCTTTTGGCCAAATCACAGAACATTGCAAACATGCATTCGGAGAGGTGTGAGATTACACACCAGATTTGAAATACGTAACACGATACTCCCCAAAGCACCTAAGGATACAATCGGTTAACAGTTAGTCCTCTTGTTCGATAATCCCAAGAATGTGAAAACTCAGGACTAAAGGCTTAACTTACCAACAAATATTAGCCTCTCTTCTAAAGAGGATACTCGGTCCACCTACTACTGATCAAAGGTTCGCGCCCCTATCGAAAAGGTCGTGTTTGAAAACTGTTCAAGGTAAAAAGAGAAGCGGCCTTCCGGCCTTAAGAAACTCAAAGATTAATCAAGAGTAGCCCACCATTCCCCCCATTCGGTCATAGTTATACATACCAAAGTGCCAAAATTTTGGCAATTGCTCAACAAGGGTTTCAGCTATCACAATGGCACAAACACGATTCAGGGTGGAGAGGAGTATTCAGATTCGGCCTAAATGAAAAGAGTTAAAAGATAGATGTTTCGGTTCTTTAAAAGAGACAAGAGAAAAAGACATACAAAGAGAAGAAACCATTACCTTGCAACTAGAGAAAAGCCGAATGAAAAGGAAGATTCGGCAGACAGAAGAGAACCAAATTTCCTGCTTCTAGATGTTCGGCTAAGGAGAAACAAAATCGAAGTAAAGGTGATTTTCTGGCTTTACAAACAGAGAAGAACCCGATGCCACAAGTGGATAGATGAGTAAAAGAGGTTTCGGTAACTTGCAAGGGATAGGAGAAATAAATTCAATTTGGAGAGGAGAGGAAATATTCGGCTTAAGGAGAAGAGAGTGTAGAAGAAGAAAACAAAACGAAAAGAAGAAAGAAAGAAATGGACGAATTGAGAGAGTAGGAGAAGATTCGGCCACCCAGAAATTGCAAAGAACAAAATTGACCCGAAAAGAAAAAGAAAAGAAGGAATGCACAGACAAACAAAAAGGTTCGGTTTTGCTACCTACACCAAATGCCGAATTTTCCTTGCCAAAAACAAGCCCTAGCCGAATTTCTCCTCCCCACACACCCCACATTCGGCCAACCACTACCTCTCACCCTCAAATCCCCTGATTCTCTCCTCAATTTGCTCCAAATTCACTCTCCCTCACCCATTCAAACGGTTTGACTGAGTCTTCAACCACCAAGGAAGAGTTCTAGCTGAACTCTACTTCTTTCACCTGCTCAGCACAAAATAAAAGCTACCAAATGCTACCTGTGGGACTCGAACTCTCCCCCTCCATGCTTCCCTTGTGACGCCACACCATAATGCCACATGCTCCACTTGTGTTAACAAGATCCAACCAATTAAACTTAAGTCCTGCCTCCACTAGCTCACCCCCTAAAGTGCCCAAAAACCAAAATTTCACCAGGGCCTGGACTTGAACCCGAGCCTCCCTAGGGCCCCCAAACACACCCAAATAACAAGCTTAACAAGCACAACACATGCAATAACACAAAAATGCCAGACCCCTATTTTTAGGATGTTACAGTTCTACCTCCTTAAAGAAATTTTGACCTTGAAATTTACCTGATTAAAAGAGGTGAGGGTATTGCACGTCGTATTGCCTCCTCAGGCTCCAACGTAGCTTCCTCCAAACTGTGATTACGCTACAATACCTTGACTAATAGAATAGATTTCCTCCTCAGTACTTTAACGTCACGGTCCAAAAGCTGCACTGGTTCCTCTTTGAATGTCAGATCAGGTCTTACTTCAACTTCTTCCACCGGCACTACATGAGAGGGATCTGAATGGTAGTGCCTCAACATAGAAACGTGAAACACGTTATGTATCCAGTGTAACTCAGGAGGTAGTTCAAGCTGATAGGCAACCGGTCCCACACGTTTCAACACCCGATAAGGCCCGATGAACCTAGGGCTTAACTTGCCCTTCCGTCCAAATCTCAAGATCTTTTTCCACGGTGAAACCTTCAAGAAAACATAATCTCCTACAGAGTACTCGATTTCTTTACGCTTAAGATCTACATACGACTTCTTCCTATCGGAAGCTTCTTTTAACCGACCCCGAATCAACTTCACTTTCTCCTCAGTTTTCGAAATCAATTCTGGACCCAACAACCATCGCTCAGCCAATTCTGTCCAACACGTAGGGGTACGACACCTACGACCATATAACGCCTCGTAGGGTGCCATCTGAATGCTGGATTGGTAGCTGTTGTTATACGCAAATTCTGCTAAGGGTAAATAATCTTCCCAACCACCTCTGAAGTCGATCACACAGCCCCTTAACATGTCTTCTAGAATCTGGATTACCCTCTCCGACTGACCATCAGTCTGTGGATGAAACGCCGTGCTGAAATCTAGTCTTGTACCCAAAGCTTCATGTAACACCTTCTAGAACCGAGATGTGAACCTAGGGTCCCTATCTGATATGATAGACACTGGTACCCCATGCAGTCTCACAATTTCTGCCACATACAACTTGGCCAACCTTTGTAGCGAGTAGTCAGTGCGAACTGGTATGAAATGTGCTGACTTAGTCAACCGTTCAACAATTACCCACACTGAATCTTTCTTAGTAGGCGTCAGGGGTAGCCCACTAACAAAATCCATTGTTATCCTTTCCCACTTCCAGAGTGGAATTTTCACCAGTTGCAGAAGTCCCGAAGGCAGCTGGTGCTCCGCCTTCACTTGCTGACATGTCAAACAATTGCTCACGAAGTCGGTAACCTCACGTTTCAACCCTGGCCACCAGTACTGTTCACGTAGATCTCGGTACATCTTGTTTCCACCAGGATGCATAGCGTATGGGCTACTATGCGCCTCCCGCAGAATCATCTGTCTTAACTCAGAGTTCTTTGGCATACAAACTCTCCCACGGAAACATAACACCCCTTCGCTGTTCAGCCCAAAATCTTTTGTCTCACCACTTTTCTCCTGCTGAAAACGAGAACCCAACAACTCATCCAAAAACTGTTTCTCCTTAATCTGATCAACCCAAGTCAGTTTCACTTGAAGTTCTGTCAACAAACTACCATCCTCATAAAGGCTGAGATGAGCAAACATAGCTCTCAAATCAGATACCACCCTCCGACTTAATGCATCTGCTACCACGTTGGCTTTACCCGGGTGGTACTCAATTGAGCAATCGTAGTCTTTCAGCAACTCTATCCATCTCCATTGCCTTAAATTCAGCTCCTTCTGGGTTAGGAGATACTTCAGACTCTTATGGTCGGTGTAGATGATCGACCTTTCTCGATACAGATAGTGTCTCCATATCTTTAGGGCGAACACCACTGCAGCTAGTTCTAAGTCATGAGTGGGGTAGTTCACCTCATGTGGTCTTAGTTGACGAGATGCATACGCCACTGCTTTCCCTTTTTGCATCAGCACACAACCCAAACCTGTGTGTGACGCATCACAATAAACAACAAATTCTTTCCCTGCCTCAGGCTGAACACAGGTGTTTCAGTCAGAATCTTCTTCAGCTTCTCAAAACACTCTTGTTGCTTATCCGTCCACAGAAATGGTACCCCCTTACGCAGCAAATTAGTTAGGGGTGCGGCAATTAAGGAAAACCCCTCGACAAACCGCCTGTAGTACCCAGCCAAACCCAGAAAACTTCAGATCTCTGACACTGACTTCGGTGGCTTCCAATCCAATACAGCTTCAACTTTCCGAGGATCAACCCTAATCCCATCGGTAGACACAACATGCCCCAAAAATGTCACTTCCCTCAGCCAAAATTCGCACTTACTAAATTTGGCGTAAAGTTGCTTCTCTCTTAATATCTGCAGCACAACCCGAAGATGAGAATCATACTCCTCCTCAGTTCTTGAATACACCAAGATGTCATCTATGAATACCACCACGAACCGATCTAGATAGGGTTGGAAAACCCGGTTCATCATATCCATAAAAGCGACGGGTACATTCGTTAATCCGAATTGCATAGCCAAAAACTCGTAATGCCCATAGCGAGTTCGAAATGCAGTCTTGTATATATAAGCCTGCTTAACCCTTAGCTGATGATATCCCGATCTTAAGTCTATCTTCGAGAAGACCGAAGCCCCCCACAACTGATCGAACAGATCGTCAATCCTTGGTAGCAGGTACTTGTTCTTAACAGTTAGCTTGTTCAATTGACGATAGTCAATGCACATACGCATTGACCCATCCTTCTTCTTCACGAACAATACCGGCGCTCCCCACGGTAATACACTTGGTTGGATAAATCCTCGGTCCAACAAGATCTTGGATCTGAGCTTTTAGTTCTACCAGCTCTTTCGGTGCCATCCTATAAGGGGCAATGGACACCGAAGCCGTTCCCGGTAATAGCTCAATGCTGAATTCAACCTCGCGATTCGGAGGCAATCCCGAAAGCTTTTCAGGAAAGACATCCGAGAACTCCTTCACGGTTCTGACATCCCCAACAGACAATTCCTTAGCATCAGATGTGCTGACAAAAGCTAGAAACGCTTCATACCCTTTACGCGCCATCTTCTCGGCCTTTAGTGCTGAAATCACATTGGACAGATAATCCATTCTTTCTCCTATCACAATCACTTCCTCATCCTCTATGGTCCTTAATACCATTCGCTTAGCAACGCAATCCAAGTTCGCACAGTGTTTAACTAGCCAATCCATGCCTAGTATAAGATCAAACTCGTCGAACGACAGTTCTATCAAATCTGCCGGGAATACAATCCCTTGCACTTCTAAAGGCACATTCCTAAACAACTTGTTCACTAACACCGATTGTCCTAAGGGACTAATTACCAACATTTCTTTATCAGCAAACTCAAATGGCATACCCAGAGTCCCAGACACAGTACAGGCAACATATGAATGGGTAGATCCAATATCAATGAAAGCTATAAATGGCACAACAAATATAAGAAATGTACCGATTATGACGTCCGGTGCGTCGCCATCCTCCCGTCGTCGAGCCGCATAAACCAGTCTCGGCTGTCTTGCATCTGTATTACCAGTATTTCTGCCCGGTGCTCCACGACCTCGTCCAAACCCATTTCCCCCTCTGGGCAGACCATGACCTCTCGATGGTTGCTGACCACCTCTCTCTGGCTGCACAACCCTCTGACCTACTGTCTGCGCCCTAACAGGCTCCCGAGGACAGTCCTTTATCTGATGATCTTTGGACCCACATCTGAAACACCCACCAGATCTTCTCCAGCACTCTCCCGGATGTATCTTCCCACACAGCACACAAGGTTGCAATTGACCCACAGCAACTGGCGCCCCAACTCGAGCTGGCCCATCCAACCTAGGCCTCTTTTAGAAGCCCCCAAAAGAACCCGCTGACCCAAAACCTCTCTTATTCTTGCCCCTATCCTTATCTCAATTTTGCCTCTCAGAACGTTTCACCTCTTCGGTAACCTTTTCCTTCTCGATCAAAGTGGCAAAATCTCTCTCTCGCTGTAGAGCTATCAGTACCCGCAGCTCATCCCGCAGACCATCCTCGAACCGCAGACATCGCTTATAGTCGGTCGCGATAATACCCCGAGCGTAACGGCTCAAGCGCAGAAACTCTGCCTCATACTCTGCTACGGATTTACTCCCGTGAACCAGATTCAAGAATTCTTTCCTTCGAGCGTCCACATAGCTAGCCCCGACATACTTCCCCTAGAAAGCCGCTTTAAAGAAGTCCCAGGTTATACGATCCGCTTGGGTACCTTCCCTCACAGTGAGCCACCACTGGTATACCTCATCTCTCAGTAGGGATACCGCCCCTTTCAGCTTCTGCTCCACCGAGTAGTCCAGATCATCCATGATCCGTTCCATTGCCTCCAGCCAATACTCTGCTACATTCGGGGCTACACCAGAGATGCCCCTAAAGACTTCGGCCCCGTTCGATCGGAGTCGCTCAGAAATGGACCCACGAGCTATCGACCCAGTACTCGCTCCAGAAACCCATTCCAAAACTCGCAGCATAGCCTGGGACAAAGCATCGTCCCCTCCAGCTAGGTCATGAGACCCTGTTTCGGTCACTGGTGATGCAGGTGCTTCTATTTCAGGCATATGCCCTGATGCTGAGGATCCAGCCCTAGCACCTCGGCCTCTACCACGGCCGCGTGTACCACGTCCACGTCCTCTTGTACTCATACTGCTGAATCATATTAATTTGAATAAAAATTTTATGAATCAGTCTATAATTCCAATGTTTGTTAGCAAATGTTTTATGAAAATAGATGTAAGAGTTGTTTTCGCAGATCGAGTTTCCTAATGTTTCAGTCTCTATAGTCTTAGCTCCTACAGCTAGAAGTTTCAGTGTACTACTACTAACTCTAGCAGTTTCCTACTACGATCATTTCATCATATCATCAGACATAAAATAAGAGGACTTACGGATTTGGTGCCGGAGACTCGAGGTGCCATACTTCCACTAAAGATATATATATTTTCTAAATCATATTTCAAACAAATTTTGGAAAACATTTTCGAATCCATTCCACAGCCGAGTTTTGTAACATGGCTCTGATACCATAAAATGTAACACCCAAAACCCGGCCTGGACATTATGACTGAATCTGGCATGTCACATAGAAGGGTTGTTTAAAATCTGCATGTTCGTTAAAACTCCGTATTATTTTTGAAAACTTCGAGCTTGGTTGTTTGTGAAATTCAGTTTCGCGTTTATGGTTTTTTTGTTAAAAACATTGTTATTAATGTTTTCAAAAAATTTGATTGTAACAGAAATCAGATTTAGAGAACCGCGGAATTGTGATATTTTAAAAATCGTGGTTATCATTTTGGGAAAACTCAATGTTCAAACGTCTAACAGTTTAAAGTAACTGAACAAAAATTTAAAAGAAAAATAAAATCCCAGAGGCCTTATTACAAAATATTAAACCCAAATTAAAATAATTTAAATAAAGCAAAACCGAAATTTACTAAAATTCGTGAGAAGTGTTCCGACGTATGGCCACCCTAGAGTCCTCCGCTGCGCCAAATCCTCTAATGCTGGAGATCACTTGCAATGTTAAAGCAGAGGGGTGAGTTACGAGAACTCAGTGTGTAATCCCCTAAACGGTCATTAACGGGCCTCGAGCCCATCTGACGCATGCATCGGCGAAGCCCTATTAACATGATAATGCAAATAGAGTATGCATCCCAACCTAATAATCCATCTGCTAGACACCACCCGTACCAGCCCAACACACCTGTGGGGATTTCTAAATCGACCCACCCATCTGCTACACACCAATATGCCAGTCAAGCTGCTCATCACAAAATTTGTGGCAAAGCCACCAGAATAACAGAATATAGGTGGCATAGCCACCAGACAGAATGTGGCAGAGCCACCAGAATCAGAATGTGGCAGAGCCACCAGATTACACTTCCTCCGATCATCAATATCCCAATCCTATGCAAAATGTCATGTATACAAAACATGTATCAAATATGGTGTATGACATGAATTACCATTATAAGCAGATAAACAGAATACATACAATCATGCTAATCAACCCTAAAGGTATAACAGTGATTTTACCCACCGAGGGTATTTCAGTAATTTACTCACCAGGGGTATTTCGGTAATTTACCCTCCAGGGGTATTTCGGTAATTCTATCATCTAACGGCCTTTTCGAAGGCCTACTGTCGCCTCGAGCGACACATGACCCTTTTTGGGTCTCTAGAGAACTATAGAGACTAAAATCCATTTTAGGCCCAAACAGGCCTACACGCTCGTGTGGCCCAAAACGCTTGGTTTCGGTTTCAGATTTACAGATTTCGCTTTCGGATTTATCATTTGACAGTTTCCTAACAGTTTTGCCCAAGTGGGCCGGATAGCCCATTGGGCCCATTTGGCCCGTTTCGGCTCGATCAGGCCCGTTACAGCCTCAGTTTCGCGAGAGTGCTCGTGACACTCTCAGTGACTTAACGTCATCATTCGTATATCGATTTACCACTACGAGCGTTAGCACGCTCGTGTGGTCACAGATGCCGGTTCTCCGACTTTTCGACTTTTGGTCGAATCACAGAACATTGCAAACATGCATTCGGAGAGGTGTGAGATTACACACCTGATTTGAAATACGTAACACGATACTCCCCAAAGCACCTAAGGATACAATCGGTTAACAGTTAGTCCTCTTGTTCGATAGCCCAAGAATGTGAAAACTTAGGACTAAAGGCTTAACTTACCAACAAATATTAGCCTCTCTTCTAAAGAGGATACTCGGTCCACCTTCTACTAATCAAAGGTTCGCGCCTATATCGAAAAGGTCGCGCTAGAAAACTGTTCAAGGTAAAAAGAGAAGCGGCCTTCCGGCCTTCAGAAACTCAAAGATTAATCAAGAGCAGCCCACCATTCCCCCCATTCGGTCATAGTTATACATACTAAAGTGCCAAAATTTTGGCAATTGCTCAACAAGGGTTTCAGCGTCCACAATGGCACAAACACAATTCAAGGTGTAAAGGAGTATTTAGATTCGGCCTAAATGAAAAGAGTTAAAAGATAGATGTTTCAGTTCTTTAAAAGAGACAAGAGAAAAAGACATACAAAGAGAAGAAACCATTACCTTTCAACTAGAGAAAAGGTGAATGAAAAGGAAGATTAGGCAGACAGAAGAGAACCAAATTTCCTGCTTCTAGATGTTCGGCTAAGGGGAAACAAAATCAAAGTAAAGGTGATTTTCTAGCTTTACAAACAGAGAAGAACCCGATGCCACAAGTGGATAGATGAGTAAAAGAGGTTTCAGCAACTTGCAAGGGATAGAAGAAATAAATTCAATTTGGAGAGGAGAGGAAAGATTCGGCTTAAGGAGAAGAGAGTGTAGAAGAAGAAAACAAAACGAAAAGAAGAGAGAAAGAAATGGACGAATTGAGAGAGTAGGAGAGTAGGAGAAGATTCGGCCACCTAGAAATTGCAAAGAACAAAATTGACCCGAAAAGCAAAAGAAAAGAAGGAATGCACAGACAAGCAAAAAGGTTCGGTTTTGCTACCTATACCAAATGCCGAATTTTCCTTGCCAAAAACAACCCCTAGCCGAATTTCTCCTCCCCACACACCCCACATTCGGCCAACCACTACCTCTCACCCTCAAATCCCCTGATTCTCTCCTCAATTTTCTCCACAATTCACTCTCCCTCACCCATTCAAACGGTTTGACTGAGTCTTCAACCACCAAGGCAGAGTTCTAGCTGAACTCTACTTCTTCCACCTGCTCAGCACAAAATAAAAGCTACCAAATGCTACCTGTGGGACTTGAACTCTCCCCCTCCATGCTTCCCTTGTGACACCACACCATAATGCCACATGCTCCACTTGTGTTAACAAGATTCAACCAATTAAACTTAAGTCCTGCCTCTACTAGCTCACCCCCCTAAAGTGCCCAAAAACCAAAATTTCACCAGGGCCTGGACTTGAACCCGAGCCTCCCTAGGGCCCCCAAACACACCCAAATAACAAGCTTAACAAGCACAACACATGCAATAACGAAAAAATGCCAGACCCCTATTTTTAGGATGTTACACACAGATTCTACCTTGGAACATCAAACAATCATCAGATCTGATTTGAAACTCTGAATCAGAAGTTGACTCACACTGAACTCGTTTAACTTGCAATCATTATCGCATTTCTAGGCTTCACAGATTTGCTAGAGAAATAACGGTCTCGCTTTCAACTCAGCTACAATCGAACTGTCATCAGACCAAGCTAACTGTGTGTTCATCGCACGCAAAGCAAATAATGACTTTCTGCTCAGAGCATCAGAAACTACGTTTGCTTTCCTTGGGTGATAATCAATTACTAGCTCATAGTCTTTTAGCAATTCAAGCCATCTTTGTTGTCGAAAGTTCAAGTCTTTCTAAGTCATTAAATATTTCAAGCTCTTGTGATCTGTATAGATGTGGCATTTCTCACCAAACAAGTGATGTCGCCAAATCTTTAAAGTGAACACAATCGCGGCCAACTCTAAATCGTGTGTTGGATAATTATTTTCATGCGACTTCAACTGTCTAGAAGCATAAGCTATTACTTTTCCTTCCTGCATCAATACACAACCCAGACCATTCAACGACGCATCACTAAAAATTATGAATTCTTTACCCGACTTAGGCTGTACTAAAACTGGTGCCTCTGTTAATAATGCTTTCAACTGTTCGAAACTCTGCTGACACTTCTCAGACCATTCAAACTTTACATCTTTCTGAAGTAATCGAGTCAGCGGTGTTGCAATAAAAAAGGATCCTTTCACAAAACGTCGATAATAGCTAGCTAGTCCCAGAAAACTTTGGACTTCAGATACATTTCTCAGAGGTTTCCAATCTATAATTGCAAAAATCTTGCTCGGGTCAACTCTAATACCTTCGGCTGAAACGATATGCCCCAAAAATCCAACCTCTCGGAGCCAAAACTCACATTTTTTGAACTTTGCAAACAATTGCTTGTCTCTCAAGGTCTGTAACACTATTTTTAAATGCCCGGCATGCTCGGATTCATCTCGAGAATAAATCAGAATATCGTCAATAAATACAACAACAATTCTATCTAAACACGGTCTGAAAATTCGATTCATCAAATCCATGAAAACTGCAAGAGCATTAGTCAATCCAAAAGGCATAACAAGGAATTCATAATGTCCGTACCTCGTTCTGAATGATGTCTTCGACATATCAACATCTTTAACTCGCAACTGATAATAGCCAGATCTCAAATCAATCTTAGAAAACACTGTAGCCCCTTTTAACTGATCAAACAAATCATCAATTCTCGGTAAAGGATATTTATTCTTTATCGTAACCTTGTTGAGCTAACGATAGTCAATACACATTCTCATTGACCCGTCTTTCTTCTTTACGAACAATACTGGCGCACCCCAGGGCGAAAAACTCGATCGTCCAAAACCTCTATCTATTAACTCTTACAACTGAGCTTTCAACTCTTTCAACTCTGTCGAAGCCATTTTATATGGAGCTATAGATATCGGTGAAGTTCTCGATACCAATTCAATAGCAAACTCAACCTCTCTGATCGGTGGTAATCCAGGCAACTCTTCTGGAAATACATTCGGATACTCACAAACTACAGGCACCGATTCAATCTTTTCAGATACTTTGGTATTTAAAACATTTGCTAGGTACGCATCACAACCTTTTCTCACATATCGCTGAGCCGACATCGAAGAAATCACTATAGGCAATTGACCCAACTCATCATATTCAATCCAAAGAATTTCATTATTCTGAGATTTCAATTCTATAATCTTTCGTCTACAGTTCACAACGGCATCATGTAGAGTCAACCAATCCGTACTCAGAATCACATCGAACTCATCAAATGGTAAAAGCATCAAATCAGCCGAAAAACAGTAACCCCAAGTCATTAACGGACAGTTCTTGCCAACTTTATCAACCAGGACATATTTGCCTAAGGGGTTCGACACTTTTATAACAAAATCAGTAGAATCAACAAGTAGATTCTTATTAGACACTAAATTCACACATATATATGAATGAGTTGATTCGGGGTCTATCAATGCAACTACATCAGTGTCATAAAGAGAGAATGTACCGGTAATAACATCTAGGGATGACGCTTCTTCGCGAGCGCAAATAGCGTAGGCTCTGGCAAGTGCTCTAGCCTCGGATCTCACAGCAGTATCTCGTGTTGCACCTCTACTACCACTCACATTTCCAACATTTCCAACTCAGGACAATCTCGAATGAAATGTTCGTGCGAGCCACATCTAAAGCAGGATTTGTCATTCATTCTACACTATCCAAAATGTCGTTTTCCACATCATCCACATTCAGGTTTATTTGGTCTAGCATTACCCACACTCGCCATTGACGTAGCCGGAGTTTTTAAACTCGTAAATTGCTTCCCATGATCTCTTTTAGAGTACTCCACTGATGCATTTGATCGACTATATACATCTCGTGATTTCTTTGATAAAGAGTGATAGGGTTTATTCATCAATCTCTTTCTCGAATCTCTAACTCCAGAATCAACCTTTCTCTTTTCTTTGCCCAATTCTTCAACTTTGCAAGCACGACCGACGAGTACCTCGAACTCTTTCAACTCTAGAATTCTGACTAGAAATCTGATATCTTCGTGCAATCCATCTTCAAATCTTTTGCACATAATAGCTTCCGTTGAAACACATTCCCGGGCATATTTACTGAGCCTCACGAATTCTCATTCATATTCTGTTACAGACATACGGCCCTGTTTTAATTCTAGAAACCCTTTTCATTTCTGATCAATGAACCTCTCGCTGATATATTTCTTTCTGAACTCAGATTAAAAGAAATCCCACGTAACCCGTTCTTTCGGTACCACTGATGTCAGAGTATTCCACCAATGATACGCAGTGTCTCTCAATAAGGATACAGCACATTTAATGCATTCTTTGGGTGTACACGACAATTCATCGAATACTCTGATTGTATTTTCAAGCCAGAATTCAGCTCTTTCGGGATCATCGTCAACTGTAGCCCTGAACTCATCAGCCCCATACTTACGAATCTTATCAACTGGCAACTTGTTCAATCGTATAGGATCAATAACTTGAGGAACTACGGGGGTTGGTTGAGGAATTGGTGGGGGTAGAGGTTGTTGAGCAGCTGGATTCGTTCGAACGAACTCCGTGAACCACTCGTTCATCATTTGGAAGAAGGCTTGTTTAGCCTCTCCTCCCTGACTACCCAATACGGGTCTAGATTCAGAAGGCACTATCCCTTGAGCGGGAGCTGGCGCATTACTTTCAACCTCATCAGCTACAGCTCGATCGAGATCCATTTACTATACGAAAACACATTTTAAATTATCAGGAGTCATCACACTATCACAGTTTATATATGGAATATATAGCTAGACTCTTACACACGCTATGTTAGTCCTAGAATTGACTAAATCGTAGCTCAGATACCAATAAATGTAACATCGCTCACCCGTATTCAACGCTGAAATAGGGTTACAGAGTATTACCGAACTTATAAAACATTTAATCATTCAATTCACATATAGTTTCACATTTCATGCAAACATTATTCAAACTCAAGCATAATGTCCCTATAATGAGCCTACAAGGCCCTAAACATGCATCGGAAGTGGTTCGGGACTAAACCGATAATATATGAAACTTTTACGAAACTTATAAAATTTTTCACACTGCAGGGGTCACCCACCTGTGTGCCCCGACCGTGTCACTCACACGGCAAAGAGACACGCCCGTGTCTTGAGCCGTGTGGACATTCGAAATGAGATCACCTGGTCGTGTCTCAACCCGTGTCTGACCCTGTAACAGCCCGATTTAGGGCCTAGTCAAAATAGTGGTTGCAAGACCAGAAATATTAAGTAGAAATATGTGTTTTATGATTTTTAAGAGGCTTATGATATGCTTGCATGATTATGTGAAAATTTCATGAGGAAATTTTATTAATTAGTGATCAATTTGTCTATTAGGACTAAATTGCAAAGATTGGAAAATATGAGATTCTAGAATGTTTAAGTATGAAATAGCATTATAAAAATTATTAGAAGTCCTTATTTAGCAATTAGACCAATATAGGTCAAGATGGACAAAAATAGACATAGGAAGGAAAAATCTCAAGAAATGGGCCTTAAGGGTATTTTTGTCATTTGGTTAATAAAAGAATTAAAAGGGAAAAAGAAGTCAAAATTCATGTCCATCTTCTTCCTAAGTGCCGAAAATTTCAAGCTCTCCATAGCTAGGGTTTATTCAACCTTCAAGCTTGATTATCAAGAAACACGAAGCCTAGACCGAAAAGGAGGCAAGAACAAGGTTGTGGACTAAATCGAATATCTATACACATTTTGAGTACCGAGGTAAGTTTGTGTGAAATTAAAGCTACATAATGTTTTTATATTTTAAATTGCTTGATATTATGAAAATGAATATCATTTCTATGAAAATCGACTAATGATGCCTCGATGAGAATATGATGAGAATATGTTAAGTTGAAGTCCCGGTTGAACATTTCGGAATAACAAGGATACCTATGTCACAACATGAGATAAGAAAGGTCCCGTATAAGACCATGTCTGGGACATGGCATCAGCACCGAATAAGAAAGGTCCCGTGCAAGACCATGTCTGGGACATGGCCTCAGTACCAAAGGAAGATCTCGTGTAAGACCATGTCTGGGATGTGGCATCGACATCTATATACGATCTCGTATAAGACCATATCTGGGATATGGCATCAACATCGAGATATGAGATCCCGTGTAAGACCATATCTGGGATATGGCATCGACATCGAAATGTGATCCCATGTAAGACCATATATGGGATATGGCATTGGCATCGTGATACATGTATGATGAGATTGAGTATCCTCCAATAACCAAGTAGTTCAATGGGCAAAGAGCTAAGTTTATGTAAAGATGACAAAGAGCTAAGTCTATGTTTAAAAAATATAAAAGTGCTAAAGTTATGTGATGAAGTGATATAGGTACCCAGGTGTAATTTACGAGAAATGCATGCAATATGTGATATGTAATTTGGTAAGAGTATACATGAGTGAGTTATGTTGATGTATTTGAGAATTTGTGTATCATTCGATAAGATAAACGGATGCTATTATGAGTGTTAATGTTGCTATCTATTTCATGCAAACTTACTAAGCTATATGCTTACCCTCTCTTTTCCCTTTTTCCTTGTAGTATCGCCAAGCTAGCTCGGAGATCGTAGGACGTCGGAGTTTGGATCACACTATCAACTATTCTTTTGGTATAGTAAAGTTAATTTATTTTTAGTATGGCATGTATAGGAAACCTTGTCATTTTGTTATGTCTTATTTGTTAGCCAAAGTATTGGCTATTATTGTCACTCATTCATTTTTTAAATGGCCATTAGAAATTGGCCAATACTTGTTAAGTTTTATTTACATATCCAATGATGATGATATTCATGAAGTGCAAGTTCATGCTATTGATCGAGTAAAAATGAAAACTATATGCATGATGAATTAGTGATTCTTTATAGTGTATTATTGCTATGTTATACGTTGCTTGTGGTGGTATAAGTGTGCTTGTTTTTCAGGGTGGCAATTGGCTTGGTAAATAGCCTTCTAATTATCCACACGGGTAGACACACGGGCGTGTGTCTAGGCCGTGTGTGATACACGGTCAGCCCCATGGGTGTGTTGATAGGCCGTGTCTCCCCTGTATCAAACTTACGATAATTCAATTAATCATACGGGCCAACACACGGGCGTGTGACTAGGCCGTGTTCCCTTAAGAGTTTGCTGACGTCATAAACAGAATACCAAGGTTTTCACACACGGGTGAGGACACGGGTGTGTCTAGGCCGTGTGAGGGACACGAGCTATAGACACAGGCGTGTGCCAGGCTGTGTGAAAACCCTGTAGGTTCAAAATGAAAAGTAAAATCCACACGAGCTAGGAGCATGGACGTGTGTGACCACACGGCCTGCCTACACGGGCATGTTCCATTTCACACGGGCGTGTAGCCCTGTTTTAAGCAAAAACTTTTCTAAGTGCGTAAAAGTTCTCGGTTTGGCTCTGAACCATTCCGTATGTATGTTTAGGGTCTTGTAGTCCCATAACAGGGACGTTATGAATATGAATGAAAAAGTTTTAAATTGAACGAAGTTTTATGGCCCGATATTGTATGTTTCAAGCAAGTTAAGTTCGGTAATGCCTCGTATCCGGTTCTAGCGTTGAACACGGTAAGGGGTGTTACATTTAGTGGTATCAGAGCTACGGTTTAGTCGATTCTCAGACTAACATAGTGTATGTATGAGTCTAGCTATACATGCCATACCTATGAGTATTTACATAATGATAGTGTGACGACTCCTGACGATTTAAATTGTATTTTTATATAGTAAATGGATCCCGATAGAGCTGTGGCGGATGATATAGAAAGTAACGCGTCGGCTCCTACCCAAGGGACGGTGCCCACTGAGAATGAGAATAAACCAGTGACTGTAAGTCAGAGAGGAGGAGAAGAGGCTAGGGAAGCCTTTCTCCACATGATGAATGCATGGTATACGGAGTTTGTTCGTACGAACCCGAATGCACAACCCTCTCCACCCCCACCTATTCCTCTACCTACCTCTGTATCTCCACAAGTGGTAGAAGTGGTAAGGAGAGAAAAGCATCCGGTTTATAGAATCCGGAAACAAAGAGCCGAGGAATTTTGAGCTAGTAAAGATGATGATCCGGAAAGAGCAGAATTTTGGCTTGAAAATACCATCAGGGTATTTGATGAATTATCTTGCACGCCTGAAGAGTGCATGAAATGTGTGGTGTCCCTCTTGAGAGATTCCGCTTATCAGTGGTGGAACACCCTTGTGTCGGTTGTACTAAGGGAGAGAGTTAATTGGGAGTTTTTCCAAGAAGAGTTCCGGAAGAAGTACATTAGACAAAGGTTTATCGACCAGAAAAGAAAAGAATTCCTTGAACTGAAACAAGGAAGAATGACAGTAACTGAGCATGAGCGTTAGTTTGTAAGGCTCAGTAAATACGCTCGAGAGTGTGTATCCACTGAAGCCATTATGTGTAAACGGTTTGAGGATAGGTTAAATGAAGATATCCGATTATTTGTTGGTGTCCTAGAATTGAAGGAATTTGTTGTGCTAGTGGACCGGGCTTATAAAGCCGAGGAGTTGGTTAAAGAGAAAAGAAAAGCTGAAATGGAGTCTCGTGACTCAAAAAAGAGACAACTAAGTAAGTCATTTCATTCCTCATCCAAGAAGTTAAGAGATTTCACTACTCGATCAGCTACTTCAGCTGGGTTTACGAATAGAAGTAAGGGCAAACAGTACTCGGGGTCTAAAGCCTAGACCACTTCAGTTGCTAGTGTTGGGAACGCTCGACCAAATAGACCGGAATGTCCATAGTGTGGCAGACGTCACCCCGGTGAGTGCCGAGCACATGAGAGAGCCTGTTTTAAGTGTGGTTCCCAAGACCATTTTATTAGAGAATGCCCTAAGATGGTTGAAAAAGATAAAATTTAGAGTGAAATATCGGGAAGCACTACTAGAGGGAGACAACAGAGAAACCCCGGAAGTGGAATGAGTAGTAAGAGTACATCCAGAGAGCAGGCTGCAAGATCTGAGGGTAGAGCGCCTGCGAGGACTTATGCCATTCATGCTCGCAAAGACGCGTTATCCTTTAATGTAATTACAGGTACATTTTCTCTCTATGATACTAATGTTGTTGCTTTAATTGATCCGGGATCTACCCACTCATATATTTGCATGAAATTAGTATCTAGTATGAGCATACCTGTAGAGTCTACAGAATTCGTGATAAAAGTGTCCAATCCCTTAGGCAAATGTGTATTAGTTGATAAGGTATGCAAAGATTGCCCATTAATGATTAGAGGCCATTATTTTAAGGCAAATCACATGCTATTACCATTTGATGAATTTGATATAATTCTTGGTATGGACTGGTTAACCGCTCATGATGTGACAGTAAATTGTGGAAAGAAATACATTGAATTGAGATGTGAAAATGGGGACACTCTTCGTGTTGAATCAGATGAACAGGACAGATCGCCTGTAGTGATTTCTCATATGTCTACTCAGAAATATGTAAGAAAAGGGTATGAAGCCTATCTTGCCTTTGTGATGAATGCCAAAGAGACTGGTTTAAGAATTGAATAAGTGCCGATAGTGTGTGAGTATCCAGATGTATTCCCAGAAGAATTGCCAGGGTTTCCTCCGGTTAGAGAAATTGAATTCGGCATTGAGTTAGCCCCTGGTACTGCACCTATATCGATTGCTCCATACGTAAATGGCTCCAAGCGAGTTGAAAGAATTGAAGGCACGATTACAAGAGTTGACTGGACAAAGGCTTTGCACGACCAAGTTATTCTCTGTGGGGTGCTCCAGTATTATTTGTGAAAAAGAAAGATGGTTCCATGAGATTATGTATAGATTATCGGTAGCTTAATAAGGTAACTGTGAAGAATAAGTACCCATTGCCAAGGATCGACGATTTGTTTGATCAATTGAAGGGAGCCACTGTGTTTTCCAAGATAGATTTGAGGTTCGGTTATTACCAATTGAGAGTCAAGGACTCAGATTTGCCGAAAACTGCATTTCGGACAAGGTATGGGAACTATGAATTTTTAGTCATGCCTTTCGGTTTAACAAATGCCCCTGCTGTGTTTATGGATTTAATGAACCGCATCTTTCGGCCATACTTGGATAAATTTGTTGTGGTTTTTATTGATGATATACTGATTTATTCTCGTGATGAGAATGAGCATGCCGAGCACTTGAGGACGATTTTTACAGATTTTACGAGATAATCAGTTGTATGCCAAGTTTAGCAAAAGTGAATTTTGGCTCAAAGAAGTTGGATTTTTGGGGCACATTGTCTCGAGAGATGGAATCAGATTTGACCCGAGTAAGATTTCAACTATTGTTGATTGGAAATCGCCGAGAAATGTATCAGAGGTTAGAAGTTTTCTGGGCCTAGCTGGCTATTATAGACGGTTTGTCAAGGTATTTTCTATGATAGCCACTCCGATGACGAGACTATTGCAGAAAGATGTAAAGTTTGAATAGACAAAAAAGTGCCAACAGAGTTTCGAGAAATTAAAGGCATTATTGACTGAGGCTCCAGTTCTAGTACAACATGAATCAGGAAAAGAATTTATAATTTATAGCGATGCATCCTTGAATGGATTGGGCTGTGTGCTTATGCAAGAGGGAAAGGTGATAGCATATGCCTCTAGACAGTTAAAGCCGCATGAAAAGAATTACCTGACACATGATTTAGTGTTGGCTGCCATTGTGTTTGCATTGAAGATATGGAGACACCATTTGTATGGTGAAAAATGTCAGATATTCACCCATCATAAGAGCCTAAAGTACTTGATGACTCAAAAGGAGTTAAACTTAAGGCAACGAAGATGGTTAGAGCTGATGAAGGACTATGAACTAGTGATTGACTACCATCCGGGAAAGGCGAACGTGGTCACCGATGCCTTGAGCAGGAAATCTTTGTTAGCATTGAGGGCTATGAATACACGGATGACTTTTTCAATTGATGGTTCTATTCTAGCTGAGTTGAGGGCTAGACCGATGTTCCTTCAAGAGATTTATGAGGCTCAAAAAGATGACAGTGACTTGCAAGCCAAAAGAGTTCAGTGTGAGTCGGGTGTTGAGTCTGACTTTCGGATTAATTCTGATGGATGCTTGATGTTCCGGGACAGAGTCTGTGTACCGAGAGATGATGAGCTCATTTGAAAATTTTTACACGAGGCACATAGTGGATGTTTATCTGTACATCCAGGCAGCTCAAAAAAGTATTATGATTTGAAGAAATGGTATTGGTGGCCGAGTATGAAGAAAGATATTTCTGAGTTTGTAACGAAATGTTTGATTTGTCAACAAGTAAAGGCTGAACACCAAGTACCTTCAGGTTTACTTCAGCCTAATATGGTTCCCGAGTGGAAATGGGACCGTATTACTATGGATTTTGTGACGGGTTTGCCGCTAACACCGAGTAAGAAAGATGTTGTATGGGTTGTAGTCGATAGACTTACAAAGTCGGCCCATTTCATACCGGTACGTGTTGATTTTTTGCTTGATAAGCTGACAGACTTGTATGTTTCAGAGGTTGTAAGACTACATGGAGTGCCTTTGTCGATTATATCGGATAGAGATCTGAGATTCACATCACGATTTTTGAAAAAGTTGCAAGAAGCTTTGGGCACAAAGTTAAGTTTTAGTAAGCTTTCCATCCACAAACTGACGGACAGTCGGAGAGATTAATACAGATACTTGAGGATATGCTCCGGTGTTGTGTTCTTAAGTTTCAGGGCAACTGAGAAAAGTACTTACTGTTGGTAGAGTTTGCTTATAATAACAGTTTCCAGTCGATTTTGAGAATGGCGCCTTATGAGGCTTTGTATGGGCGTAAGTACCGAACGCCTTTGTATTGGACAGAGCTCAAAGAAAATCAGATTCACGGGGTCGATTTGGTTAGAGAAACCGAAGAGAAGGTAAAAATAATTCGTGATTGTTTAAAAGCTACTTTGGATAGACAAAAGTCCTATTCAGACTTAAAACGAAAAGTGATCGAGTTTCAAGTTGGTGATAAGGTATTCTTGAAAGTGTCATCATAGAAGAAAGTTCTTAGACTTGGCCGGAAAGGCAAATTGAGTCCACGTTTTATCGGACCATATGAGATCACTGAAAAGATAGGACCAGTAGCCTATCGTTTGGCTTTGCCATCCGAGTTGGAAAAGATTCATGATGTATTTCACGTGTCTATGTTACGTCATTACCAATCAGATCCTTCGCATGTGATTTCACCAACAGAGGTTGAAATTCAACCCGACATGACTTATGGCGAAGAACCGGTTAAGATTTTGGCACGAGAAGTTAAACAATTGAGAAACAAAAGTATAGCCCTTGTGAAAGTACTATGGCAAAGACATGGGGTAGAAGAGGCCACAAAGGAGCCCGAAGAGGCTATGAGAAACCAGTATCCAAACCTTTTTACCGGTAAGATTTTCAGGGATGAAAATCCCTAAGGGGGAGAATTGTAACAGGCCGATTTAGGGCCTAGTCAGAATAGTGGTTGTGAGACCACAAATCTGAAGTAGAAATATGTGTTTTATGATTTAAGAGGCTTATGATATGCTTGCATGATTATGTGAAAATTTCATGAGGAAATATTATTAATTAATGATCAATTTGTCTATTAGGACTAAATTGCAAAGATTGGAAAATATGATATTCTAGAAGGTTTAAGTATGAAATAGCATTATAAAAATTATTAGAAGTCCTTATTTAGCAATTAGACCAATAAAGGTCAAGATGGACAAAAATAGACATGGGAAGGAAAAATCTCAAGAAATGGGCCTTACGGGTATTTTTTTCATTTGGTTAATAAAAGAATTAAAAGGGAAAAAGAAGTCAAAATTCATGTCCATCTTCTTCCTAAGTGCTGAAAATTTCAAGCTCTCCATAGCTAGGGTTTCTTCAACCTTCAAGCTTGATTATCAAGAAACACGAAGCTCGGACCGAAACCGAGGCAAGAACAAGGTTGTGGACTAAATCGAATATCTATACACATTTTGAGTACCGAGGTAAGTTTGTGTGAAATTAAAGCTACATAATGTTTTTATATTTTAAATTGCTTGATATTATGACAAATGAATATCGTTTCTATGAAAATCGACTAATGATGCCTCGATGAGAATATGATGAGAATATGTTAAGTTGAAGTCCCAGTTGAACATTTCGGAATAACAAGGATACCTATGTCAGAACATGAGATAAGGAAGGTCCCGTATAAGACCATGTCTGGGACATGGCATCGGCACCGAATAAGGAAGGTCCCATATAAGACCATGTCTGGGACATGGCCTCGGCACCAAAGGAAGATCTCGTGTAAGACCATGTGTGGGACATGGCATCGACCTCTATATACGATCTCGTATAAGACCATATCTGGGATATGGCATCGACATCGAGATTTGAGATCCCGTGTAAGACCATATCTGGGATATGGCATCGGCATCGAAACGTGATCCCATGTAAGACCATATCTGGGATATGGCATGCATCGTGATACATGTATGATGAGATTGAGTATCCTCCAATATTCGAGTAGTTAAACGGGCAAAGAGCTAAGTTTATGTAAAGATGACAAATAGCTAAGTCTATGTTTAAAAAATATAAAAGTGCTAAAGTTATGTGATGAAGTGATACAGGTACCCACGTGTAATTTACGAGAAATGCATGCAATATGTGATATGTAATTTGGTAATAGTATACATGAGTGAGTTATGTTGATGTATTTGAGAATTTGTGTATCATTCGATGAGATAAATGGATGCTATTATAAGTGTTAATGTTGCTATCTATTTCATGCAAACTTACTAAGCTATATGCTTACCCTCTCTTTTCCCTTTTCCTTGTAGTATCGCCAAGTAGCTCAGAGATCGTAGGATGTCGGAGTTCGGATCACACTATCAACTATTCTTTTGGTATAGTAAAGTTAATTTATTTCAAGTATGGCATGTATAGGAAACTTGGTCATTTTGTTATATCTTATTTTTTAGCCAAAGTATTGGCTATTATTATCACTCATTCATTTTGTAAATGGCCATTGGAAATTGGCCAATACTTGTTAAGTTTTATTTACATATCCAATGATGATGATATTCATGAAGTGCAAGTTCATGCTATTGATCGAGTAGAAATGAAAACTGTATGCATGATGAATTAGTGATTCTTTATAGTGTATTATTGCTATGTTATACGTTGCTTGTGGTGTTATAAGTGTGCTTGTTTTTCAGGGTGGCAATTGGCTTGGTAAATAGCCTTCTAATTGTCCACACGGGTAGACATACGGGCGTGTGTCTAGGCCGTGTGTGATACACGGTCAGCCCCATGGGTGTGTTGATAGGCCGTGTGTCCCCTGTATCAAACTTACGATAATTCAATTCGTCACACGGGCCAACACACGGGCGTGTGACTAAGCCGTGTGCCCCTAAGAGTTTGCTGTCGTCATAAACAGAATACCAATGTTTTCACACACGGGTGAGGACACGGGCGTGTCTAGGCCGTGTGAAGGACACGGGCTATAGAAACGGGCATGTGCCAGGCTGTGTGAAAACCCCTGTAGGTTCGAAATGAAAAATAAAATCCACACGAGCTGGGAACATGGGCGTGTGTGACCACACGACCTGCCTACACGGGCGTGTTCCATTTCACACGTGCGTGTAGCCCTGTTTTAAGCAAAAAAAATTAAGTGCGTAAAATTTTCCGGTTTGGCTTCGAACCATTCCGTATGTATGTTTAGGGTCTCGTAGTCCCATAACAGGGACGTTATGAATATGAATGAAAACGTTTTAAGTTGAACGAAGTTTTATGGCCCGATGTTGTATGTTTCAAGCAAGTTAAGTTCGGTAATGCCTCGTATCCGGTTCCTGCATTGAACACGGTAAGGGGTGTTACAGACCCCGTGTAACTCTCTAACTTGGGTCACACGGCCAATACACATGCCTGTGTGACTAGCCCGTGTGCCCTAAAAATGGTCATACACGCCCGTGTGCCAGGCCGTGTGCTAGGCCGTGCCAAACCTATAGGGTATACTGACTTATGCCACACGGCCAAGTCGCACGCCCGTGTGTGAGGCCGTCTGAAGCATACTTACTTGATTTTAAATTCAACACCAGGGGACACACGGCCGTGTAATATGACCGTGTGTCACACACGACTAAGACACACGCTCGTGTCTCTGTCCGTGTGGACAAAAATAGGCTATTTACCAAGCCAATTTGCCACCCAAATTTGCATGTACCTACATAACTCATATGGTACCATTTCAAAACACAAATATGCAGCCAAAAAGTCATCAACCAATATAAAAATCATACCATATCTATTTTAACCATTTCAATACTCAATTCAATTCCATTTACCTATTCAAATACCTATCAACTCAACTTGCTAAACTATTCATAACTCACATATATATATCATGTACCATAATTCATCTAATTCATCATCAACCATATCACATGGCAATATTTACAACAAACCACATAACATTTATAAACTACCTTAAATGGCCAAAATACATTTCCATCAAACATACCAAAATGACCAAAGCCTATACATGCCATATACCATATATACATAACTTCAAAAGTACCAAAATAGATGTTCGATAGTGTCATGAAGTCTCTGACAATCCTCGAATCCAAGCTAGCTTCGTAAGACTATAAAACATTGAAAAGTAAACAAAGTTAGCTATGAAGCTTAGTAAGTTCGTATGTAAAAATGAAATAATCTCATCATTCAATAGCATTTCAAAATAGATAACATAAATTGCATTTAAAGCATCAAACAATGAGTTAACATAAAATTTAGTCACATATTAACTAATAAATTCTCAACTTCTTTAACTTGTTACTCTGGGCTTATAAATGCTTACGGTACGAGTACATCCATTTTTCCGATGCCATAGTCCAACTATGGTCTTACACATATATTGCCATGGCCCTACCGTGGTCTTACATTCACATGCCATAACCCGGTTATGGTCTTATTTTTTAATTGCCATAGCCCAACTATGGTCTTATTTAACAACTCGTCTTATTTAAACCATACATTTAATTTAAGATCTCCAAATTTAACTAATAGGATAAATAAAATCTCAATTCGATCCATCAATTAAATAAATGCACACGGAACGGACCGACTATTCAATTACTTTGCTTTTCCCCCGATCTAAGTCTGAATTCCTCTTTTCTTGATCTATAAGTAATCAAAATCAGCTTATTTATTCAATTCAATCCAAAATATGCATTTGAGCTATTTTACACATTAGCCCCTAAACTTTCATATTTTTACAATTTAGTCCTTATTACACAAAATCACAAATTCATGAAATTCAAGAATAACCCATGCTAGCCAAATTACCATTATACCCCTAGCAGTCCATATTTTTTCATTTATTTCACATTTCTACCATACAATTTACACATTTCTCAATTTAATCCCTATTTTGCATTTTTCTCAAAAATCACTTAACAAAACTTGTATAATTCACAACCAACATTCATAATCTATCATCAAACATCAAAACACACAAATTATCATCAATGGAAACTTTCAAAATCTTTAACAGTTTTGCAAAATAGTCCCTGGGCTAGCTAGTACTAGATGCAACGATCACAAAAACATAGAAATCATAAAAAACGGGACAAAAATGGACTTACAATTGAACCTTGAAGTAGCCGAATGTTTCAATCCCTAAAATGGCTTTCTTCTTTGCTATACATGATTGAGAAATATGAATGAAACTTATCTTTATGTTTTTGTTTCATTAATTAACTTTTATTATATAAATTACCATATTAACCTTATTATAAAACCATTTAAAACACCTTAATATATGTCCATATATGTCCAATCATGCTATTAATGGTCTAATTACAGCATAAGGACCTTTACTTTAAGGTTCTATAGCTATTAGATACTTTTAGCTAATAGAACTTCACTTTTACACTTTACGCGATTTAGTCCTTTTTATCAAATTGACCTATCAAACGATAAAATTTCTTAACGAAATTTTAACACCAACATAGTATCATACTGTAAACATTAAAATAATAATAAAATAATTATTTTGACCTCAGATTTGTTGTCCCAAAACCACTGTTCTGATTTAACTAAAAATAGGCTGTTACAGTTATGCTTAAATGCACTAGCTTGTGGCTATGCTTAATGTTATGTTTATGCCTTGTATGTTACACAAATGAAATGGGTGAGAATAGGTAATGAAATTATAAGTTCATAGTTGAGATCTAATGTGATGAAAAGAAAGGATTGTTGAGTTAAAGGACTTACTTGTAAGGAAGAATTTTACTTATGCTATTTGTGAGTTTACTTATGTAATGAATAAATACACTAGTTCATGAGTTGATAATGTAATTAAGTTTATGCTAAGTAAATGGAATGGTAAGTAAGTAGATGAAATGGTTCATTATTTTAAGGAAAGGTTGATAATTATGTAAGTTAACCTATGAGACCTTATTATGTTATGAATGAAAGGTGTATGTAATGTTTATAAATATACTCAATTGTGAGTTGAATGGTGTTCAATAGGTTTATACTAAGTTTAAAGTATTGGTGTTGAATCATATTTAATCTATGTATGATAGTATTGAAGTGATAAGTTATGTTTCAAGTTATACGAACTTACTAAGCATTCATTGCTTACGTAGTCATCTTCCTCTTACTTTGCAGATTATCAGAGGCTCGATCGGTTTGGAAACTCGTCAGAGATCTATCACACTACCCAACGATTGTATTGGTAGATTCTGATGTCTTGATCAAGGTTATAATGGCATGTGTAGGTGGATTTGTGTATAAATGATCTAGTTATTGTTTTGGTATGTATAAGTGTCATTACAGCTAATGTACCTATGGTATCTTGATGGTTGGTGTTAATAAGGTTAAGTTGATGAATGGTTTTATGACCAAAGAGGTAAGTTTGGCATGTTTGCAATATGGTTAATTAAGGTATGCTTGAATATGGAATTTAGTTAAGTGTGTTTATATAAAAAATGACCAATTGGGTATATGTTGGTGTAGTTCAATGTGGTCAATTATGGTATAACTTGGTATGGAATTAAACTAAATATATATATGGATGAGTTATGGTCAAATATGTATAAGTTTAGGTATATGTGTGCTTGAGATGCATGAGAACAATAGTTCAAATGGTAAGTTATATTGACATGGTATAAGTTAAGTATGGTATGTTTTAAAATGGTAGCAAGGTGACCAATTATGCATATATGTAGTTAAGTTGAATTCTTGCTTTTGAGGTTCCATATAGGGCATATTGGTTGAATGAAATTGGTCATTTGAATTGGTCATATTATGTATGTTTTAGTATGTTTTGATACCTTGGTCATAAGTGCAAATGGCTACTAAGGGTGTGCTTGAATTGGGTGAAAGAAATGGCTTGAATTTAGCCTATTTCTAGTCCACACGGCCTTGTGTCCCCTGTAGGTATTAATGGTTGCATTTCGAAGGTTACACAGCCTGGCACACGGGCGTGTGGCTTGGCTGTGTGGTCCAAATCAGGGAGTTACACGGGTATGGACACGGGCTGGAACACGACCGTGTGTCCCTATTTCTAATGTTACACGAGCTAAGACACGAGCGTGTGTCTCAGCCGTGTGAGTCACATGGTGTAACAGCCCGATTTTCAGTGATATCGAAAATAGTGGTTCGAAGCCACCAAATTCGGCAAATAAGTTGTAAATATTATTATTTAATATTTACGGGTCAAATATGGTTTTAGAAAAGTTTTTGAATTAGCAATTTGTGTTTTATAAAGATTTATCCAGTTAAGTAGTTTTAGAAAATGAGGTGTCGGGACCTCATTTCTATAAACCGAGCCGTAAATATTTTTATAAATATTTACGGAGTGTCATTAAGGTAGTATTAAAGTTTTGTTGAAACATTTTATCGTTTTGGTAGTCAATTAATTAAAAAGGACTAAATTGAAAAAGGTACAAAACTTGCTAATTATAATAATAAAGTAACTAAATTGCTTGATTAATAAATAAGGAGGGACTTAAGTGATAAATATGCTTAAATTAATGGATGAGGCGGCCTATGAATAAAAGATGATAAAATAAAAAGAAACAATGGCAAAATTGTAATTATAATGAAATCAAATAAGACAAATTGAAATTTAAAAAGCATTCTAGGCTTTTCTTCTGGTTTTCATATTTTTGGCTGTAGGTAAGTTTAATTTAGCCCCGTTTTCAATAATTTTTATGTTTTTAAGATTGTTACAATTAAGTCCAACTAAACTTTACCTTTGTTTTTTATTTGGTTAAAGATTTTGGATGTTGCCATTGATGAATATATATGATTCTTGATGTTAAATTATGAATTTGAGATATTAGTTGTTAATTAAAAGTATTTTATTAAGTGATTTTTGATGAATTTCCTGATTAGGGACTAAATTGTTAAAATGGTAAAAATACAAAACTTTGTTGTGAATTTATTGCAAAAATGGGCTGTATTGAATGCCATGGATATTTGGCTAGCTTGAATTTGTATTAAAAATGGTTAATTTGCATGTTTTGGGCTCGGGGACTAAATTGAATAAAAGCAAAACTTTAGGGGCAATTTTGTAAAAATGTCAAAATGACCAAATTGCATAAAATGAATTGTTTTATTGCCTAAATTAATCTATTGAATGAAATTATTAATTTAGATCAAGATCGGGTGGAAAATCGAGGAAATAGAAAATTACCAAAATGCCCCTGAATCTTGGTGTTTTTACAATTTAGCCAGGTAAGCTCATATAGTTAAACTTTAATGTTTATTTATTAAATTGATGAATGGTATTATGTATTTATTCATATCTATTGTTGAAAATAAAATTATTGTTAAATCATGAAATTGAATTAAATGTTCAAAGCAAGTGGAACGCAGGATTGTGTACAATCGTTTTATGGCAAAGGATGAATTGACGGATAAGACCATGGTTGGACCATGGCAGTGTTTATATGTAAGACCATAGCTGGGCTATGGCATTTTAATGAAAAGACCATAACTAGGTTATGGCACCTTGAACGTAAGACCATGGTTGGACCATTAGTATTTATATGTAAGACCATAGCTGGGCTATGGCATTCTGATGATAAGACCGTAACTGGGTTATGGCACTACGAATGTAAGACCATGGCAGGGCCATGGCAATGCATGTGTGAGACCATAATTGGACTATGGCACAAGGAAAATGATGTACTCATATCCATAAGCCGTTCTCCGATTCGGAAAGACTTGGTAAGTGACATATGAAATTAATATTGAAAGACTTATGGTTATTTTTAGTATTGATCTGAAATAAGTGTATCCATCGATATTTAAGTGATTCAACGGGAAAAGTTCTGATATGAGATAACATGAGTTTGAAATGAATTATTACCGGTATATACCTGAAATACATGGAAATGATGGTACATGAAATATTGATATAATGAAATGAGTGATATATGTTTATGAAGAAATGGCAAGAGAATGATATGTATCATGACTTGTAAATATGTGATTATCTTTAATATGTTGATACAAGGAAATTATATATGTTGTGACGAGTAATAAACTCAAGTGTAACATGTCGAGAAAATAAGTTTATCAATGTTGAATTTATATCTAATATGTGCAAGTACGCTAATCAGTGTTGTTGCTTGACACTTTGGCAAATGCCAAGCTATTGGTGTAACACCCTTAACCCGTACCCGTCACCAAAATAGGGTTTCGGAGCATTACCAGAACATTCAGAACATTTTTCTATTAAACTATGTAAATTTACTATTCATTTACCGAGATCATCCATAATGTCCCTTGATCAGGCCTTCGAGGCCCAATACGAGCATTAGAATTGAATCGGGACTTAATCAGAACCTCTAAGAATTTTTCACAAAATTACAAAAAATTTCTGAGGTGCAGGACTCACACGCCCGTGTGGTCCAAAGGACAAGTCCGTGTGACCCTGGAACACGCCCATGCTACAAGCCGTGTTCGATTTAGGTTGCTCTCTAACTTGCGCCACACGGCCATGTCACACTCCTGTGTGCTAGGTCGTGTGGTTAATTAAAATAATTCGAATTAGGTGCAGGTTTCACACGTCCAAGACACACGCCCGTATTCTAGGTCGTGTGGCACACACGGCTGAGGCACACGCCCGTGTCTCTGCCCGTGTGCCCAATTCTGAGCATTCTGTTTCTCAAAATTAACAGTGCAGGGGACACGCGGCCTAACTATATGCCCGTGTTACCAGGCCGTGTGTCACACATGGTCTAGACACATGCCCGTGTGTCTTCCCGTGTGGACAAAATGAAGTCATTTCTAGCTTCATTTTTCACCCAAAATTTCACCCAAGACCTGCACTTGAAACACACATCCAATACCAACCAATGTAAGCATTCAAATTGGGCAATTTCTATCATTCACAAGACATATCACTACAAGCATACATGATCACAACCTTACCTTAGTTTAACTTAGGCATTCCCAGCATTGATCACATATTTTTATCATAACACGTATATATATGTATATCATGCTAATCTACTTAGTCATACCAAAATGAACCAATACTAGCCATTCCAATGGCTAGGTTACAAAATAACATTTTAAGCCACTATTGGCCAAGTTGTCCTACACATGCCATTATACCCAAAATGCTAGTTGATAGTGTGACGATGCTCCAATGATCTTCCAACCTTCACGAGCTTCCGAACACTATAAAACAAGGGAAAAATAAACGGAGTAAGCATTACATGCTTAGTAAGTTCGTATAACGGAAACTAAACTTACCAATCTTGTTATTAAATTTAAGCACACAACATCATGTTTTCCATCCATTAGCAAAATTTCCTAAACACATGCCTTCAATCAAACATGTTAGTCACAACACTTACAAACATGTCAAGTAAAAATAGATGAGCTCATCATGCAATGTTCTTTCAAGTTATTATCATTACATCTCAAGATTTTCATGCCAAGTCAAGAGATACATACCCATTGAATCATTGAATTTCGATGGATGCTCAGGTAGTACACTCGAAGTGTACGGTTCCATAATCCGTCAATTTCTTATTCAAGGGTACCCCTTAGGGCACTTAACCAAGGAACACAATCTCAAGCCACATATCGTATAACAGGATTACCAGTCCAGGCTAAATCCTTTATATAACATAAGCTCGAAGGGGCTCGATTAGGATTACCAGTCCAGGCTAAACCCTAATCTTAATGCATACTCGAGAGGTATTATATTAGGATTACCCGTCCAGGCTAAATCCTTTATATAAAAAGGTTAATAGGATTACTCGTCCGAGCTAAATCTTGTCCGCAACAAATGCAGGACCTTATTAGTTTTGGGAAAACACATATAATCGTCGAAATTCAACATTCAATTGGGACTAACCCTTTATCACCATTTCAAACATGTAGAAAATTTTCCATCATAACATATAAGTAAAGCACATTAACCTAAATCACATTACATACAAACACACCATTCAATTAACATAATTACATGTCCGATTAAGTTACACGAACTAACCTCGACACTTGTTCGCGTAATAATCTACTAATCCGAAATCTTTTCTTTTCATCAATCTAGCCTCGAGTTTGTGTTTTTCGGATCTATATAAATGAATTTAACTATCAATTCCATACATTTCATATTTAAATTGTAACATCCTGAAAAGGGCCTATGCATTTTTGGTTTAATTGTACGAAATGACATATCTTATGTGTTATGAATATATTTTGAACACTTTTGGAAACCTGGAAATGTATGGAAATGTTAAGTTTAAAAGAGGAAAGTGAACATTTTTAGAACCTTGGAAATGTAAGGAAATGTCTTGTAAGGAAATGTCATGGAAATGTAAGGAAATGTCTTGGAAATGTAAGGAAATGTCTTGTAAGGAAATGTCATGGAAATGTAAGGAAATGTCAAGTTTACAGAGCCGATCGAAAATTTTTGGAAACTTAGAAATGACCTAGAAATGACGAGTTTTAAGGTTTAAAAGGGGAAATTAAGGCAAGGTGGCCTTAAAAGAAAAAGTTTGTGAAATTTGACACACAAACAGGCTTGGAAAAGTGGTCTGAAGATGCCACTTAGGGCCTATGGAAATGGCGCCACATACAAAGGAATTGGGCCTAAGTTCGAGTCACATGGGAAGCAAATAAAAGAAATTTTATTTTGCTACAAGGAGCAGAAAGGTGGACGGCACATGGCTATAAATTAGGAGCTTTTATTATTTTATAAATAGTGGATAAATAAGGGATTTATTTATCATTATTTTCAGGAGATAATTGTTGGATTAAATTCTTTTAATTTGAATAAAGAGATAAAGAGGAAAATAAGGGAGAAGTGATGGCCAAGTAAGGGACTTTGAGTTTAATAATTTCGGCTAAGTAAGGATAGTTGCTGAATTATCTTTTATTTTAAGTGATAATTAAAGGATAAAGTTATCGATAGAGGAGTGGTGGCCAAGTAAGGGACTCCTTAGATGATAATTTCGGCTATAAAAGGAAGGAAGGAGGGCTACTCATCAATTTGTGCTTCCTCCTTTCTCTGCCGAATTCCTAGTGCTCTCTTCTCTTCTTTTCTTTCTTTTCTTTTGTCAAGCTGAAATTAAGTAATTGTTGGAACCTAGCCAATATTTTCCTCTCCATTAGAAGCCATAGCCGAATCCTCTATCTTTATTCTTCCTTCTCTTTTCTTTCTAATCCTCCAAAAGCCGAAAGTTGTGAGATCATCATCTAGCCATAGCCGAATCTCTGAAGGTTGAAGTGAAGGTGCAATCGATTTCTTCAAGTAAGGGTAAGATCTCATTCGGTTTCATCCTTTTTCTTAAGATTTGCCAAATCTAGGACTAACCCCATTAATATCTTGTTGCCGAAACTTTGAAGAGATCTTTCGTAATTTACTAAGTGTCGACTACAAGGAAGGAGAAGTTCTTTTCCGAAGGTACACCATAGGCCACGTGTTCCCTAGTTATTCGGTGAGTTTCGGGATTTAAAATCCACAAGGTAAGTGTCTATAGTATTCGCCCAAGGCCATGTTTGGTAAATATATGTGTTCATTAATTATTCAAAAGCCGAAAACTAACCAAGTTAATTGATTCAATGCTTGGCGAATGCAAGAAGAGTATAGCGAGAGATTTCAAGACTTGATTCTTAAGTCAAACGGTAACAAGGTAAGTTTAAGTATACTAATCCTACTAGGATTTGGATTTATGGCGAATGGCTTTTTATTAAAGTAGTAGGTGATTAATCAAATGTAGGGATTAAGGATCTAAGCATTAGATCAAGCTTTTCGGATTTCAAGACCCTTCCTAAGTATGATAAGTTGTGGATATTTGGTTAAGAATTCGTATATTGATGATTAAATCGATTGTTCTAATTAAGTGTGTTGATGGAGGCGAATACCATTCAAGAAGGGAAAGGAAGGTCCCTATCCCAAGTTTAAGAAGAGATTTGTCTCGGCGATTAGGGATTGGCCACCGGGTGTGGACCAAAGATCGTAACAAGAAAGTAGGCAAATAGCCGTGAGTATCGCCTAGTGATAGCATCGATGTCGAAAGCATAGTTCTCCAAGTGATCGGTGTGTGATTAACCCACTTTTTTTCGGGTTTATGGTATATTGTATGTGTTGTGTAAATGCTAATATGTGCAGTATGGCGATTGTGAATGGTTACCCTTAAGGGGTATATCGGAAATCAGTCGAGTGTTAATTATTAAGAATGTGAATATGCCAATGAGAATATGTTTGTATGTTTGAATAGCATGTGCATGCATTATTTTACTATGTTATGACATTATCATATGTTGCATGTGCATGGGATGGGATATGAATGTGACTATCGAAGGAAAGGGTGTACTTTATGTACGTGGTCAAATGTTAGCCTTGTGCTACATTAGCGCTTGATGTTAGCTATGTGCTTCATCAAGGGAGGTGTTGGCTAGGTGCCACATCTCGGCGGTTGATAGCTGTGTGCATCACCGTGGACTGAATGATATGTGGGATCACTTAGGTGATCGGTGGCTCAGCCACGGCCTTGAGCAGCAAGTCTGCCAAGGTAAGATATGTGGGATCACTTAGTTGATCGGTGGATTAGCCACGGCCTTGAGCAGGGGGTCTGCCAAGGTAGGTGTAACGGATGGACCCTAGGTTGGGTTGGGTGCACTTTGCATAAACTCATTATCTGTCATATGGGTTGATGATGAAATGGGCCAAGCCCAAAGATGTGGAAATTATGTGGTTAACTACCCTATTAGATGAATGTGATATGAATATGGGCCAAGCCGAATGTGATAACATGTGAATTTGATAATTGATATCTCGATATATGAGTTAATATGTGGTTAACATGTGGGTGGAATTCAATGGACTAATTACACACTGAGTCCAGTATGACTCACCCAATTTTTATTAAACATCGCAGTGATCGTGATTTTTGACCGGTTGGAGTGGATACAAAGGTGGCCATGCGTATAGCGATTTCCATGCAGAAAGATATTTTAATTAATTAAGTAGTTATATTTTCAGTATTTTGATTAAGTGTTTATCGTAATAAGGCCCATTAAAGTGATTGAACATTTTTATTATGTTTAAGCTAGACGACCATTAAATTATTATTGGGAAGTGCTTTTAATTTTGGCAACTTATATTTTAAAAGCTTATAATAAAGTTTTAATTTGGATATTTTTATCAAGCTTATATTATTTAGAATTTTTAATTGGACATGGTTTTCAAATGACAAAATTTTTAATGTTTTTCCCAAAAGTGAAATCAGTCTTCAAACGTTTTTTCATGATAGCATTTCAAATTCGGTTAAAAACGAATGGGCTGGGTTTGGGGTGTTTCAGTTTGGTATCAGAGCCCGGTTCAAAACTCGACTTTGAGGGTTTTGGGTCCAAAAATAATTTTTTTCAAAGATGGGCTTTTCAAAAGTATGGGCTTTCATAAACTTTTCAGGTTATTCGGCATGGCACTGTATCTCCTACCAAGTCCACTGTAAGTACTTCTAATTATTGAAGTGACTTGTTTATGTGAACTGTTATGGGCTTATTTGGGCTCGTAGATTAGAATATTAGGGCTATTGAACCCTAGGGCTAGTGCACTCAAACACATGCATAAGACTTAAGGACTATTAAACAAACCTCGTGAAGTAAGTCACCGAGCTAGGGTGTGGCAAATCACAGTGCGCATGTCTAGGAGTGGATTCAGTAAGAGCTTGGTATTTAAGCGGTCCTAGTGACTCACCTCCTCTTTACTCGAATCCTACCAGTGCGTAGTAACCGCTCACCCCTAACCAAGAGGACTTATTCACTGCTAAACCAATCATTAAACCCGAAAGGGACTAGCCATGCAGTTTGATAAAGACCCTAGTTTTAAAATCCCTAAATTACCCTTTTAATTGTAGTAAAATATTATTGTGAAAATTTTTCCAAAATATCTCCGATTTACAAAATTACAAAAATGCCCCTGTATTGTAAATTACTAAAATACCCTTAGTTCTTAAGATATTCAAAAATACCCTCGACGTTTGCTACAATATTTCTACTTTACAAAGATATCAAAAACTTCTGTTTTACAAATAACAAGATACCCTGATTTGGAAAATTTACGGAACTGCCCCTGACTTCCAAAATTACCGAAATAACCTTGATTTCTGAAATTTTTGCAACACCTCTGATTTGGAAAACAAAATAACCCAGAGATTTTGTAAATTTTGAAATGCCTCTAATTTGAAAAATATTTTCGAATTGACCCCGATTTATTACCAAAATACCCCTATAGGGAAAATGACGAAATTACCCCTGGGTAGGGAAATGGATGGAATGGCCATAAAAGAGTAGTGAATAATGTTGTGAATGAATGTGACTTCATGGAAAAATGAATGTGTCTCTGCTTATGAATGTGAATGTGACTCCCTGAGTTAGAGTAGTGAACTTGAACTAGAAACTTTGGTTGATCGAAAGAACTACTGCTGAACATCTCTTTTCATAAAACTGTTCGCGAATAATCAGTGGAACAAAATTCCTGATGCATAAAACTTTTTAATCAGATTAAATCGCGACGTTAGAAATGAGTTCTAGGGGACGTGAACTTAGAGACTGTGCCTAGAAAGTATGATGGTTCTATTAAGATCAGAGTGCGCAGCATAAGCGTAGTGCGTTGAGTTAAGATGTAGTAGAACTGTAACATCCTGAAAAGGGCCTATGCATTTTTGGTTTAATTGTACGAAATGACATATCTTATGTGTTATGAATATATTTTGAACACTTTTGGAAACCTGGAAATGTATGGAAATGTTAAGTTTAAAAGAGGAAAGTGAACATTTTTAAAACCTTGGAAATGTAAGGAAATGTCTTGTAAGGAAATGTCATGGAAATGTAAGGAAATGTCAAGTTTACAGAGCCGATCGAAAATTTTTGGAAACTTAGAAATGACCTAGAAATGACGAGTTTTAAGGTTTAAAATGGGAAATTAAGGCAAGGTGGCCTTAAAAGAAAAAGTTTGTGAAATTTGACACACAAACAGGCTTGGAAAAGTGGTCTGAAGATGCCACTTAGGGCCTATGGAAATGGCGCCACATACAAAGGAATTGGGCCTAAGTTCGAGTCACATGGGAAGTAAATAAAAGAAATTTTACTTTGCTACAAGGAGCAGAAAGGTGGACGGCACATGGCTATAAATTAGGAGCTTTTATTATTTTATAAATAGTGGATAAATAAGGAATTTATTTATCATTATTTTCAAGAGATAATTGTTGGATTAAATTCTTTTAATTTGAATAAAGAGATAAAGAGGAAAATAAGGGAGAAGTGATGGCCAAGTAAGGGACTTTGAGTTTAATAATTTCGGCTAAGTAAGGATAGTTGCTGAATTATCTTTTATTTTAAGTGATAATTAAAGGATAAAGTTATCAGATAGAGGAGTGGTGGCCAAGTAAGGGACTCCTTAGATGATAATTTCGGCTATAAAAGGAAGGAAGGAGGGCTACTCATCAATTTGTGCTTCCTCCTTTCTCTGCCGAATTCTTAGTGCTCTCTTCTCTTCTTTTCTTTCTTTTCTTTTGTCAAGCCAAAATTAAGTAATTGTTAGAACCTAGCCGAATATTTTCCTCTCCATTAGAAGCCATAGCCGAATCCTCCATCTTTATTCTTCCTTCTCTTTTCTTTCTAATCCCTCCAAAACCCGAAAGTTATGAGATCATCATCTAGCCATAGCCGAATCTCTGAAGGTTGAAGTGAAGGTGCAATCGATTTCTTCAAGTAAGGGTAAGATCTCATTCGGTTTCATCCTTTTTCTTAAGATTTGCCAAATCTAGGACTAACCCCATTAATATCTTGTTGCCAAAACTTTGAAGAGATCTTTCTAATTTACTAAGTGTCGACTACAAGGAAGGAGAAGTTCTTTTCCCGAAGGTACACCATAGGCCACGTGTTCCCTAGTTATTCGGTGAGTTTCGGGATTTAAAATCCACAAGGTAAGTGTCTATAGTATTCGGCCAAGGCCATGTTTGGTAAAAATATGTGTTCATTAATTATTCAAAAGCCGAAAACTAACCAAGTTAATTGATTCAATGCTTGGCCGAATGCAAGAAGAGTATAGCGTAGATTTCAAGACTTGATTCTTAAGTCAAACGGAAACAAGGTAAGTTTAAGTATACTAATCCTACTAGGATTTGGATTTATGGCTGAATGGCTTTTTATTAAAGTAGTATGTGATTAATCAAATGTAGGGATTAAGGATCTAAGCATTAGATCAAGCTTTTCGGATTTCAAGACCCTTCCTAAAGTATGATAAGTTGTGGATATTTGGTTAAGAATTCGTATATTGATGATTAAATCGATTGTTCTGATTAAGTGTGTTGATGGAGGCGAATACCATTCAAGAAGGGAAAGGGAAGGTCCCTATCCCGAAGTTTAAGAAGAGATTTGTCTCGTCCGGTTAGGGATTGGCCACCGGGGTGTGGACCAAATACGAAACAAGAAAGTAGGCAAATAGCCGTAGTATCGCCTAGTGATAGCATCGATGACGAAAGCATAGTTCTCCAAGTGATCGTGTGTGTGATTAACCCACTGTTTTTCGGGTTTATGGTATATTGTATGTGTTGTGTAAATGCTAGTATGTGCAGTGGCGATTGTGAATGGTTACCCTTAAGGGGTATATCAGAAATCAGGTCAATGTTAATTATTAAGAATGTGAATATGCCAATGAGAATATGTTTGTATGCCGAATAGCATGTGCATGCATTATTTTACTATGTTATGACATTATCATATGTTGCATGTGCATGGGATGGGATATGAATGTGACTATCGAAGGAAAGGGTGTACTTTATGTAAATGGTCTAATGTTAGCCTTGTGCTACATTAGCGCTTGCTGTTAGCTATGTGCTTCATCAAGGGAGGTGTTGGCTAGGTGCCATCTCGGCGGTTGATAGCTGTGTGCATCACCGTGGACTGAATGATATGTGGGATCACTTAGGTGATCGGTGGCTCAGCCATGGCCTTGAGCAGCAAGTCTGCCAAGGTAAGATATGTGGGATCACTTAGTTGATCGGTGGATTAGCCACGGCCTTGAGCAGGGGGTCTGCCAAGGTAGGTGTAACGGATGGACCCTAGGTTGGGTTGGGTGCACTTTGCATAAACTCATTATCTGTCATATGGGTTGATGATGAAATGGGCCAAGCCCAGTATGTGGAAATTATGTGGTTAACTACCCTATTAGATGAATGTGATATGAATATGGGCCAAGCCCAGAATGTGATAACATGTGAATTTGATAATTGATATCTGATATATGAGTTAATATGTGGTTAACATGTGGGTGGAATTCAGTGGACTAATTACACATCGAGTCCAGTATGACTCACCCAATTTTTATTAAACATCGCAGTGATCGTGATTTTTGGACCGGGTTGGAGTGGATACAAAGGTGGCCATGCGAAAGCGATTTCCATGCGAAAGATATTTTAATTAATTAAGTAGTTATATTTTCAGTATTTTGATTAAGTGTTTATCGTAATAAGGCCCATTAAAGTGATTGAACATTTTTATTATGTTTAAGCTAGACGACCATTAAATTATTATTGGGAAGTGCTTTTAATTTTGGCAACTTATATTTTAAAAGCTTATAATAAAGTTTTAATTTGGATATTTTTATCAAGCTTATATTATTTAGAATTTTTAATTGGACATGGTTTTCAAATGACAAAATTTTTAATGCTTTTCCCAAAAGTGAAATCAGTCTTCAAACGTTTTTCCGCAGTGGCATTTCAAATTCGGTCGTAACGAATGGGCCGGGTTTGGGGTGTTTCATAAATGGACTCAATTTACGTCAATTTTGCCCCTAACTTTTCCATAAATTCTGATTGTCTCTAGGCCCGGAAAATGAAACTTGTACAAATTACTCCCTATTCCAAGCCTAACCAGAGCCCCATTACAAAATTTACAGCACATGTAAACATAAAATTTCAGAATTTTTCTTCCAATTTCACAATTTTACATTTTAGTCCCTAACTTAATTTTTCATCAAAAATCACTTTGTAAAAGTTGTTTATCTATCAATAATCTTTCATTTTCTACCATAAATTTCTAATTTCCAGCATAATACATCCATGACCCATTTTCATACCTTGATAACTTTTCAAATTAATCCCTCAAATAGAGAGATTAAGCTATCCCGGTTTTAAATACTAAAATTATTAAAAACGGGACAAGAGAACATACCCAATTAAGCCTTGAAAGTTTCCCGTCTCTCTCCTAGGGTTTCCATAAAATTTTAGGTTGAAGATGAAACTAATGAGATGATATTTTCTTTTATCATCTTTTAATAAATTAAATTTTTACTATTTCCAATTTAGTCCTTAACCTTTTTCTATAATTCCATGGATGAGTCACCATGAAAAATCTACATACTTTTCTTAATGGTATAATTACCATATAAGGACCTCTAGTTTTGAATTCCATAGCTATTTGATCCTTATAGCTACTAGAATTCAACTTCCACATTTTATGCGATTTAGTCCTTCTCGTAATTAGGCACTAAATCGATAAAATTTTCATGTGAAAATTTTCACATGTCACGTCCGTCATATTACGGACCATATAATAAAATAAAAATAAATTATATTTTGGGTCGGATCTGTGGTCCCAAAACCACTGTTCCGATTTCACTGAAAAATGGGTTGTTACAATTTGTTGAATGGTAATATGTTTATTTATATGATGCATTTAAATGGTAAGTATTTAAGTGAAAATATGTTAGTGCTCATGAAGGAGTGGTAAGGTTTAAATTATGCAATTTCTTATGAAATAACTTATCATGTGATCAATTTGAAAAAGGCTTTGGTTAAATGCATTAGCTTGTGAGCATGGTTGAATGATATGATTATGACTTGTGTGTCAGGCATATGGAATAAGTGTGGTAAGTAAAGAAATGCAAATGAAAATAAAGAAATTTTGAAGAGTTAAAGTTATATAAAATCCTACTAAGCTTGGGATAATATGTATAAGTGATATTATGAATTTATTCACCTTATGAATTAATGAATATAACTTCATGAGTATTGTGGTATCAATATTGGATTATTTTTTATATGTATAAATTTTATATTTGAAATGAATTGATATGATTAAATTTTATACAAACTTACTAAGCATTTGTTGCTTACGTAGTTGTTCTTCTTTACTTTTCAGATTATCGGAAGCTCGATCGGGTTGGAAATTTTGTCGGAGTTATATCACACTATCCATCGGTCCTATCGGTACTTTTAGATATTTTGATTTTGGTTATAATGGCATGTATAGGTATTCTGGATAATGTTGGCCTATATGATTTTTGTTAATATTAGCCACTTATTTGGCTTATGTTTTGGCACATTTTGGTTTGTGCATATTTGCCTTATATGGTTAATGTGTGGGTTGGTTTATGGTTGTATAGTGAAAGGTAAAATGTTAGCTAAATGTGCATTTATATACATGTGTTTTGGTATGTTTTGGTTGGTAAGTGACTTGGTTTTAAATTATGAAAATTAGCTTGGTAAACCTTGGACACAATTATGCATATAAGTTAGTTATACATATGAATATATTGAATACATAAACACACATGTTATAATCTGTCATCTAAGGTGCCTGAAGGAATAATGGTTGTATGTGAAGATATTATATATATTTAAGGCTTTATTTTTACTTTTTTTGGATGCTATAATATAGCTTGTTTACATTTATGATGATAGTTTTAGATACATGCCTTGTTGGGTGAGAAAAATGGCTTGTAAAATAACCTATTTTCGTCCACACGGGCAGAGACACGGGCGTTTGTCTCAGCCGTGTGACACATGGCCAGGTGACACGGTCGTGTGTCCCATGTATCTTTCAAACGAATGCAAGTTAGTGAGTTACACGGCCTTAGACATGGGCGTGTCTGTAACACCCCAAACCCGGCCCATTCGTTACGACCGAATTTGAAATGCCACTGCAGAAAAACGTTTGAAGACTGATTTCACTTTTGGGAAAAACATTAAAAATTTTGTCATTTGAAAACCAGGTCCAATTAAAAATTCTAAATAATATAAGCTTGACAAAAATATCCAAATTAAAAGCACTTCCAAATAATAATTTAATGGTCGTCTAGCTTAAACATAATAAAAATGTTCAATCACTTTAATGGGCCTTATTACAATAAACACTTATTAAAATACTGAAAATATAACTACTTAATTAATTAAAATATCTTTCTGCATGGAAATCGCTTTCTGCATGGCCACCTTTGTATCCACTCCAACCCGGTCCAAAAATCACGATCACTGCGATGTTTAATAAAAATTGGGTGAGTCATACGGACTCGATGTGTAATTAATCCACCGAATTCCACCCACATGTTAACCACATATTAAATCATATATCGGATATCAATTATCAAATTCACATGTTATCACATTCGGCTTGGCCCATATTCATATCACATTCATCTAATAGGTAGTTGACCACATAATTTCCACATACTGGGCTTAGCCCATTTCCACATTAATCCACATATCATATTGGGCTTGGCCCATTTCCACATATGTTCACATACGAAATCATGCAATTATGAAGCCCAACCCAAACCTAGGGTCCATCCGCTACACACCCCTTATCCAACCTTACCACACACCAGGGGATTATCAAATCACCCTCTCCTTTTCACTCCAAAGGCAATCAATGCCGTCCATGTGCAATTAAGCACAATAATCCACAACGCGACCTCGATCAGCTAATCCACGATGTAGCCGTAGCTAACACCAAAACCACGATGGGACACATAGTCACTCATCAACCACGATATGGCACATAGCCGATATCAACCACGATGAGGCACATAGCCACTCATCAAGCCACGCGATCTTAATCGCAATTAATCCACAACGTGACCTCAGTCAACGTCAATCCACGATGTAGCCGTAGCTAACACCAAAACCACGATGGGACACATAGTCACTCATCAACCACGATATGGCACATAGCCGATATCAACCACGATGAGGCACATAGCCACTCATCAACCACGATATGGCACATAGCCGATATCAACCACGATGAGGCACATAGCCACTCATCAAGCCACGCGAACTAAATCGCAATTAATCCACAACGTGACCTCAGTCAACATCAATCCACGATGTAGCTCAAGGCGAACATCAAACCACGTACTCGAAGTACACCCGTACCTTCTTTCATATCATATCCCACCCATGCACATGCCACATAAAATAATGATACAATGTAATGATGCATTAGCATGTTCATCAAGCATATTATCACATATTCATATTAATAATCACATATCATCAGGTTTGGTACTTACCGGATTATCGACATACCCCTTGAGGGTATCCTTATCACAATTTCCACTGCACTAGTTAGCACATTCATAATACATACACATTTCACATACATATCATATATCCGGAAAACGGTGGGTTAATCACACACCTGATCACTTGGAGAACTATGCTTTCGATACTGATGTTATCACTAGGCGATACTACGGCTATTTGCCTACTTTCTTTGTTCCGACACGGTCCACACCCCAAAGGCCAATCCCTAACTTCGAGACAGATCTCTTCTTAAACTTCGGGATAGGGACCTTCCTTTCCCTTCTTGAATGGTATTCGCCTCCATCAACACACTTAATCGTAACAATCGATTTAATCATCAATATACGAATTCTTAACCAAATATCCATAACTTATCATACTTACCAAAAGGGTCTTGAAATCCCGAAAAGCTTGATCTAATGCTTAGATCCTTAATCCTTACATTTGATTAATCACCTACTACTTTAATAAAAAGCCATTCGGCCATAAATCCAAATCCTAGTAGGATTAGTATACTTAAACTTACCTTGTTGCCGTTTGACTTAAGAATCAAGTCTTGAAATCTCTGCTATACTCTTTTTGCATTCGCCAAGCATTGAATCAATTAACTTGGTTAGTTTTCGCTTTTGAATAATTAATGAACACATATATTTACCAAACATGGCCTTGGCCGAATGCTATAGACACTTACCTTGTGGATTTTAAATCCCAAACTCACCGAATAAGTAGGGAACACGTGGCCTATGGTGTACCTTCGGAAAAGAACTTCTCCTTCCTTGTAGTCGACACTTAGTAAATCCCAAAGATCTCTTCAAAGTTTCGGCAAGAAGATATTAATGGGGTTAGTCCTAGATTTCGCAAATCTTAAGAAAAAGGATGAAACCGAATGAGATCTTACCCTTACTTGAAGAAATCGATTGCACCTTCACTTCAACCTTCAGAGATTCGGCTATGGCTAGATGATGATCTCACAACTTTCGGCTTTTGAAGGGATTAGAAAGAAAAGAAAAGGAAGAATAAAGATGGAGGATTCGGCTATGGCTTCTAATGGAGAGGAAAATATTCGGCTAGGTTCCAATAATTACTTAATTTCGGACTTGACAAAAGAAAAGAAAGAAAAGAAGAGAAGAGAGCACTAAGAATTCTGGCAGAGAAAGAGGAGGAAGCACAAATTGATGAGTAGCCCTCCTCCCTTCCTTTTATAGCCGAAATTATCATCTAAGGAGTCCCTTACTTGGCCACCACTCCTCTATCTGATAACTTTATCCTTTAATTATCACTTAAAATAAAAGATAATTCAGCAACTATCCTTACTTAGCCGAAATTATTAAACTCAAAGTCCCTTACTTGGCCATCACTTCTCCATTATTTTCCTCTTTATCTCTTTATTCAAATTAAAAGAATTTAATCCAACAATTATCTCTTGAAAATAATGATAAATAAATCCCTTATTTATCCACTATTTATAAAATAATAAAAGCTCCTAATTTATAGCCATGTGCCGTCCACCTCTCTGCTCCTTGTAGCAAAATAAAATTTCTTTTAGTTGCTTCCCATGTGACTCGAACTTAGGCCCAACACCTTGCATGTGGCGCCATTTCCAGAGGCCCTAAGTGGCATCTTCAGGCCACTTTTCCAAGCCTGTTTGTGTGTCAAATTTCACAAACTTTTTCTTTTAAGGCCACCTTGCCTTAATTTCCCCTTTTAAACCTTAAAACTCGTCAATTCTAGGTCATTTCTAAGTTTCCAAAAATTTTCGATCGGCTCTATAAACTTGATATTTCCTTACATTTCCATGACATTTCCTTACAAGACATTTCCTTACATTTCCAAGGTTCTAAAAATGTTCACTTTCCTCTTTTAAACTTAACATTTCCATACATTTCCAGGTTTCCAAAAGTGTTCAAAATATATTCATAACACATAAGATATGTCATTTCGTACAATTAAACCAAAAATGCATAGGCCCTTTTCAGGATGTTACAGTGTCTCTTGACCGTGTGAGTCACACGGCTTGTTCACACGACCGTGTGACCCCTGCAGTGTTGAAAATATTAAATGTTTTCAAAAAAATTTCTGAGCTTTCGATTTAGTCCCGATTTATTTCTTATGTGTAATTTGGGCCTCGAGGGCTCGTGTAAGGGACAATATGTATGATTTTGATTTTTTTTTCATGAATGATATATGATATGAAATGTTTGCATTTTTTGTTTGATTTGTAAACTTCGGAAATGCTCCGTAACCTTGTTCTGGCGACGAATTTGGGTTAGGGGTGTTACACATGGCCTGGCCACACGGCCGTGCGACCCCTGCAGTGTGAATTTTTCTAACTTTTTCCTTAAGGTTTCATATGTTCCCAATTTAGTCCCGAATTGTTTCTAAAGTGTTTCTAAGGCCTCAAGGGCTCAAATAAGGGATGATATGCATGTGTTTGAATGAATTATGTTATGGTTTATCTAATGTTTGGAAGTGAATGTTTTAAGTTACAATTTTACGGTAATGTTCTGTAACCCTATTTTGGCGACGGATACGAGTTAGGGGTGTTACAAAGAAGCTTTAAGTTTCTTAGTCACTAATTCAATTTCTAGTAGTGAGTACATATTTGGTTTGATAAAATAGAGATTATTTAGTATTCATCCATTATAAATAAGATATTGATTTCTATAAATTTCTATACCTTTATTAAAAGTAAAGGTATAACCATATTTGAATAAACATGCAACAAAAATTTCTTTTAATATAATCTTTCTAAAACTATCAAAATAAAGATGTACATCTCCCACTACTTCTGCCGCCACATTGTTTTCATCTATAGTTCGCAACGATATATTCTTATCCCAGAGATCTTTCGATTTCTTGAACCTTTACAAAAAAACACAAACATGACTATTTGCTCTAAAATCAATGACTCATTGGTCTATTGAATCTTTCACTAAACAAGTTTCAATAACCAAGATTTTTATACCTTTACCCTCAAAGGTGAGGTAGTTCTTCCAGTCTTTACAATTAGCCTTAAAGTGTCCTTTCTTATTGTAAAAGAAATCTTTAGACTTAAACAAGTCATTAGGCTTCCTAGGCTTCTTTGCTTCTTTTTTGGGGTAGACACAAAGTCTTAACCTTCTTGTTACCCTTAGTTTACTTTCCCTTCCCTCTAGAGGAAGAAAAATTTTCTAAGTTCGTTTTTGCTTTCCAAACTAGTTGACCACTATTCAACATCAAATCATAAGATTAAAATTCCCTATAACGTCCCTAGATAAACTTTTGAACACTATTTCAGTTTGAGTGTTTGCATCTAGTTCGACCTCATTATCCTCTGCTTCCACAAACTAACCCATAAGCGCAAGCATATGGTTTTTCATCGGAGTACCAAGTTTCTACTAAGAGTTCACAAAAATGGTTATTACAGATTTTCGAGCCAAAACAACTTGGCCTCTAAACATATCCTCTAGTTTGTCCATCATGTCTTTCACAATGAGATACCTCTCTAGTTGTTTCGTAAGTGTACTACTTACATTTGTTAGAATATAATAATAAGCTATATCATTCAAATCCTTCTAGCGGGCTCTAGCCTCTGGTTAGTTAGTGGCAAAACTGCTAGTATCAAGAACTAGCTTGTGTTTTTCATAGCATTGAGCAATGTTCATGCTTCGTTTCCATTCCCTATAGTTGTTTCTGTTCAGTTTGTTTTCAATTAGAATATTGATCAAATGAGTGGGTGGAATTTTCGAACTGTAAATAAAATTTCCCATCCATCAATTACCTTTTTATTAAGCAAATATCCAAGAAATTGTTTTGCAACATATGATTAATCAAAATGCATGTCTTACATTAAACCTTGGAAAAATTGTAAGTCTATTGAAATGTTACTTCCTACACCCATTATATTAAGTTACCATAGGGTAATCTTAAATAATTAGTATGAACATGGATTAGACACCACACATATTAATATTTTTTTAAGCTTGGTCATTATTCTAATTTAAGTAGAGCTTCGTGGGAAGTTACTTAATTATAATATTGAAACACCCCAAACCCGGCCCACGAGCTTTGACCAGATTTGGTATGTTCCTCAAGTAAGCCGGTTCAAAATTCTTTTGTTACTTAGGAAAAACTTGTATGATGTTTAAAAAATATTGTTTGGGTTGGGCTTGAGTTGAAAACAAATTTATCTTATGTTAAAACCCATTTGTTTAAGGTGACAAAACATTTAGAGTTAATTTTAAAAAGGAATTTACTTAAACTTTAATTGATAAAAATCCATAAACATAATAAATAAAAGAAAAATAAAGTAAACCACAATGGCCTTATTATATCAATGATCCCAAAGTAAAACTTAAAATACTTAAAATAAATTGAAAGTCCAAATCATAAATTTCTTGCTATGCATGGCCACCTTTAAGCTCCTGCCGACCCGGTCCATTATTGCTCATCACCTAAAAAATATTCCCCAAACGGGGTGAGTCAACAGACTCAATGTGTACACAACACTAAGTCATAATAGAATCAGGCATGCAAATGATACACATTCAAATCATAGAATACAATTAATGATGCATTCCCAAACCCAAACCTAATTAACCATCCGCTACACACCACCCGTGCACTCGCCGGTCCACACCGTGGGGACTACTAAGTCAACCCTCCATCCGCTACACACCATCGGCGATCACACTGCGAATGACGTGCTCATCGCCCATATAATTTGTGTCATTAGACACCATATTCAAATAATGTAACCGGTTACCAAATTCGTATAATGTAACCGGTTACCATATTCAAATTTTGTGACCGTAGTCACCATATTCCGTTGGTGAGACCAAAGTCAACACCTTCTTCCCTTTCTCATATATCCCGAATGCCCCATAAATGCATAACATACTTAATTTCTCATTATTCACATGTTAACAATATAACATATTCGTAATCCTATCGAAAGTAGGAAACGTACCTGGGTACTCTTACCACATTTGTGGTACTTAGCCACATTCACATTCTTATGCATATTCATATATTAAAATAATTGCCATATGATATATCGAAGGTTAGTATGAGTACACACATTCTTAATAATACATTTAATTTAAACATAGCCATGAACCTATCAAAACTTAGGGTAGGGTACACACCTGATTTGCTTAACGAATTCCTTGAAATCCCAAAATCTGATCTACTGCCTTAGATCTCAAATTCCTACATTTGATTAATCACTTACTAATTTAATAAAAAGCCATTCGACCATAAATCCAAATCCTAGTAGGATTAGTATTCTTAAAACTTACCTTGAAATTCTCAAATCCCAAAATCCTTGTATCCTCTCATTAAAATCCCTATAACTACATGTTAGATCAATTTCTAACATTTATTCACAACAAATAACCCTTAGCCGTATGTTAAATATGACTTACCTTAGATTCTCAAATCCCAAAATTCACCGAATAACTAGGGAACACGCGACATGGTGTACCTTCTGAAAAGAACTTCTCCTTCCTTGTAGTCGACACTTAGTAAATCCCGAAAGATCTCTTCGAAACAGATATTAAGGGTATTAGAATCTTAACTTCAAACCTTTAAAAGAAATAGAATGAGAATCTAACCTAATCTTACCCTTCATCAAGAATTTGATGGAACTCTTGCTTGAACCCTTAGCAATGATTCGGCTATGGCTTTGATGTGGATAACAATTTCGGCTCTTGAGGCTTAGTGAGAAATCGACTAGGGCTATTGGTATCTTCGGCTTTTGATTGTGTTTGTAATAGAAGAAGAAAAGAAAAGAGAAAAAGAGAATAATGGCAGAGAAAATTCGGCAGAGAGAAGAGGAGAAACTTTAGAGAATTTCTACAGAGGTTTTCTTGAAAAGAAAAGAATGAATGAAGAATAGCCTTACTCTTCCTTTTATAGCCAAAATTACTAGCTAGAGTCCTTTACTTGGCCACCACTCTTCTATTTTGATAGCTTTATCCCTTGATTTATCACTTTAATAAAACTTAATCCAATAATTATCTCTTATCTCTTAATAAAAATAATACTAATAATAATCCTCTTTTATCTCTTCCTTATCTATCAAAATAAAAGAAATAATATCCACATTTATCTCTTGAAAATAATCTAAAATAAATCCATTATTTATCCCTTATTTATCCACCCTTTATCTCTTAAAAATAAAAGAATAAAAGCTCCTAATTTATAGCCATGTGCCGTCCACCTCACTTCTTCTGGAAGCAAAATAAAATTTCTTTTATTTGCTTCCCATGTGACTCGAACTTAGGCCCATTCCTCTTGCATATGGCGCCATTTCCATAGGCCCTAAGTGGCATCTTCAGACCACTTTTCCAAGCCTGTTTGTGTGTCAAACTTCTCCAACTTTTTCTTTTAAGGCCCTCTAGCCCTTATTTCCTATTTTGAACTTTAAAATTTGACATTTCGGCATCATTTCTAAGTTTCCTAAAATTTTCGATCGGCTCAGAATTTTGCCATTTTTCTTACATTTCCAAGTTTCCAGAAATGTTTACTTTCCTCTTTTGAATCATTTCCTTACATCCCCTAGTTTCCAAAAATGTTCACTTTCCTCTTTTAAACTTAACGTTTCCAAAGCATTTCCTTACATTTCCATACATTGCCTTACATTTCCATACATTTCCATGCACCTTAGGGTTCCTAGAACTCCTCAGAACACATCCAACACACCCACTGAGCCCACTATCTCATGAATTACACACGAACGCATAACCCCTGATCTAGGATGTTACGCTTCTACCCTCCTTAAAAATAATTTCGTCCTCGAAATTACTTATTAACCATTGTACAATCCTTCTCACCGCACTATGCTTTACCACGCACTCTGATCTTAATAGAACCATCATACTTTCTAGGCACAATCCCTAAGTTCACGTCCCCTAGAACTTATTTCTAACGTCGCGATTTAATCCGAGTAAAAAGTTTTATGAATTAGTCCTTGTTTCACTGATTATTCGCGAAGAATTTTTATGGAAAAATTTTAGGAGTGGTTCTTTCGTATCCATACATGCACACAGTCTTTACATTCATACATCCATCAATCAATTATGAACTTTCGTTTATTCAGAGAAATGTTGTAGTTTTCATTGTTGTTGTTTTTCCACTACCTGTGGGTATTTTCGTAATTTGCCCTACAGAGGGTATTTTTGTAATTTGTCAAAATGAGGTTCCTTGGTGATTTTGTCAAAAAGTATTTTGGAATTTTTAAATTCTGTGTATTTTGAAAAATTTTGAAATCGGGGTATTTCGGTAATTTTGGAGCTCGGGGTATTTTGGTAATAAACCATGGTAAATTTGTAGAGTTTAATATTTTGGGTATTTCCAAATTTTGCAAAACTTTGAGGGTTCTTTTTGAGAATTGTACTTTCCAAAACGGTGATGTTGCAAAAATTTGGAAATTAGGGTCATTTTGGTAATTTTGTAAGTTAGGGCGCTTTTGTAATTTTCCAAAATCAAGGTATTTTGATATTTTGCAAATTAGGGTTTTTGGACATTTTATAAAGTAATGAATTTTTTGATAAGAATTGTGGGTATTTTGGAAATTTCATAAACCAAGGGCAATTTAGTAATTTTGCAAATAGGGGTATTTTAGTAATTTTTATAAATCAAGAATACTTGAAAAATTTTATAGAATTATGTTTGCAATTCAAAAGGATAATTTTAAGAGTTTTAAAACTAGGTTTTTTTTTTTTTGAAAATACGGCTAGTTCCCTTTCGGGTTTTAGTTAGGGGTTTAGCCTATGAATAAGTCCTCTTGGTTAGGGTGAACCGGCTACGCACTGCAGGATTCTGTGAAGAGGAGGTGAGTCACTAGGATCGCTTAAATACTGTGCTCTTTCCGGATCCAATCCTAGACATGCGCACAATGGTTGCCACACCCTAACTTTCAGTGACTTAGTCATAGGTTTGTTTAATGGTCCTTAAGTCTTATGCACTTGTATTTGAATAGACTAGTCCTATGGTTCAATAGATTCTAGTTCACTAATCTACGCTCCATTCCATTTCTACCATTCTACAAATCATAATATAAATCACACAAGAGATCAAGTACTTACCGTGGATCATGGTCTGGAGACTTAGGTGCCATGCCGAAAAACTCGCTTATTTCCAAAAATATTTTCATAAAACTCATTTGGGCTCGATTTGAAAATGTTTTGGGCTTTAGACCACAGCCGAGAGTTTAAAACTGGCTCGATACTAAGTTGAAACACCCCAAACCCGCCCACGAGCTTTGACCAGATTTGGTATGTTCCTCAAGTAAACCGGTTCAAAATTCTTTTGTTACTTAAGAAAAACTTGTATGATTTTTAAAAATATTGTTTGGGGTTGGGCTTGAGTTGAAAACAAATTTATCTTATGTTAAAACCCATTTGTTTAAGGTGACAAAACATTTAGAGTTAATTTTAAAAGGAATTTACTTAAACTTTAATTGATAAAAATCCATAAACATAATAAATAAAAGAAAAATAAAGTAAACCACAATGGCCTTATTATATCAATGATCCCAAAGTAAAACTTAAAATACTTAAAATAAATTGAAAGTCCAAATCATAAATTTCTTGCTATGCATGGCCACCTTTAAGCTCCCGCCGACCTTGGTCCATTACTTGCTCATCACCAAAAAATATTCCCCAAACGGGGTGAGTCAACAGACTCAATGTGTACACAACACTAAGTCATAATAGAATCAGCATGCAAATGATACACATTCAAATCATAGAATACAATTAATGATGCATTCCCAAACCCAAACCTAATTAACCATCCGCTACACACCACCCGCACCGCCACCACACCGTGGGGGACTACTAAGTCAACCCTCCATCCGCTACACACCATCGAAGGCGATCATTGCAATCGACGTGCTCATCGCCTGAGATAATTTGTGTCATTAGACACCATATTCAAATAATGTAACCGGTTACCAAATTCGAGATAATGTAACCGGTTACCATATTCAAATTTTGTGACCGTAGTCACCATATTCCGTTGGTGAGACCGAGTCAACACCTTCTTCCCTTTCTCATATATCCCGAATGCCCCATAAATGCATAACATACTTAATTTCTCATTATTCACATGTTAACAATATAACATATTCGTAATCCTATCGAAAGTAGGAAACGTGCACAGGTACTCTTACCACATTTGTGGTACTTAGCCACATTCACATTCTTATGCATATTCATATATTAAAATAATTGCCATATGATATATCAAGGTTAGTATGAGTACACACATTCTTAATAATACATTTAATTTAAACATAGCCATGAACCTATCAAAACTTAGGGTAGGGTACACACACTGATTTGCTTAACGAATTCCTGAATCCCAAATCGATCTATCATTTTAGATCTCAAATTCCTACATTTGATTAATCACTTACTAATTTAATAAAAAGCCATTCGCCATAAATCCAAATCCTAGTAGGATTAGTATTCTTAAAACTTACCTTGAAATTCTCAAATCCCAAAATCCTTGAATCCTCTCATCGAAATCCCTATAACTACATGTTAGATCAATTTCTAACATTTATTCACAACAAATAAACCTTAGCCGTATGTTAAATATGACTTACCTTAGATTCTCAAATCCAGAAATTCACCGAATAACTAGGGAACACGCGGATTATGGTGTACCTTCGGAAAAGAACTTCTCCTTCCTTGTAGTCGACACTTAGTAAATCCCAAAGATCTCTTCGGCAAGCGATATTAAGGGTATTAGAATCTTAATTTCGACAGCCTTAAAAGAAATAGAATGAGAATCTAACCTAATCTTACCTTACTCAAGAATTTGATGGAACTCTTGCTTGAACCCTTAGCAAGATTCTGCTATGGCTTTGATGTGGATAACAATTTCGGCTCTTGAGGCTTAGTGAGAAATCGACTAGGGCTATTGGTATCTTCGGCTTTTGATTGTGTTTGTAATAGAAGAAGAAAAGAAAAGAGAAAAAGAGAATAATGGCAGAGAAAATTCGGCAGAGAGAAGAGGAGAAACTTTAGAGAATTTCGGCAGAGGTTTTCTTGAAAAGAAAAGAATGAATGAAGAATAGCCTTACTCTTCCTTTTATAGCCAAAATTACTAGCTAGAGTCCTTTACTTGGCCACCACTCTTCTATTTTGATAGCTTTATCCCTTTATTTATCACTTTAATAAAACTTAATCCAATAATTATCTCTTATCTCTTAATAAAAATAATACAAATAATAATCCTCTTTTATCTCTTCCTTATCTATCAAAATAAAAGAAATAATATCCACATTTATCTCTTGAAAATAATCTAAAATAAATCCATTATTTATCCCTTATTTATCCACCCTTTATCTCTTAAAAATAAAAGAATAAAAGCTCCTAATTTATAGCCATGTGCCGTCCACCTCACTTCTTCTGGAAGCAAAATAAAATTTCTTTTATTTGCTTCCCATGTGACTCGAACTTAGGCCCATTCCTCTTGCATATGGCGCCATTTCCATAGGCCCTAAGTGGCATCTTCAGACCACTTTTCCAAGCCTGTTTGTGTGTCAAACTTCTCCAACTTTTTCTTTTAAGGCCCTCTAGCCCTTATTTCCTATTTTGAACTTTAAAATTTGACATTTCGGCATCATTTCTAAGTTTCCTAAAATTTTCGATCGGCTCTGTAACTTGCCATTTTTCTTACATTTCCAAGTTTCCAGAAATGTTTACTTTCCTCTTTTGAATCATTTCCTTACATCCCCTAGTTTCCAAAAATGTTCACTTTCCTCTTTTAAACTTAACGTTTCCAAAGCATTTCCTTACATTTCCATACATTGCCTTACATTTCCATACATTTCCATGCACCTTAGGGTTCCTAGAACTCCTCAGAACACATCCAACACACCCACTGAGCCCACTATCTCATGAATTACACACGAACGCATAACCCCTAATCTAGGATGTTACAAATATGTTGAGTGTATAACCATCAACTTAACACCCATAATAAATATGTACTCTTTTATGAGTCATCGTGAAATAATCTCAATGAGTAAAATATATGACTAGTTATCCTATTAAAGGAAATCTCTCAATGAACCCACATGATAATACTTACCATAGGGTGTGGTCACGGTAAACCTGACTCAAAGTATTATCATGCTATCACACAAAGACCATTAATAGGGGTTGTAGGTCTTGCTTAGGGACCTTTTCCTACTCAATATTTTAAAAATGATGGAAGACTTCAAATCCGATTTCAAGCATGAATGATTTAATAAGCATATAAGTACAAGTGGCATTCTTCCTAAACTATATGACATGCTTAATCATCATGTTTTTCAATTTATCAACATTCAATTGTTCATAATATTCAGAAATATCATAATCATAATAAAAAAAATCTATTCTAATTAGCTAACATTTCCATGGTTCCATCTTAGGGAAAATAAAATAATTTAAAATTACAATAAATTTCCCAATGCATTCTTTGAGTCTTTTGGGTAAAAGCAAAATATCATCGTTCCCAAATTTTTATGGAAAAACAATAGCATGCTCTCTCTAAGTTTTTAGGAAACACAATTGAATTCTCTTTTCAATTTTTAAAGAAAACCCTTATTTAAGAACAACTCTTCTTTAAGAATAGCTTGCATTCCAAGAGATGTTTCACAGTGTATTACTTCACCAAAGTATAAAAAGTGGAAATAACCTCGAAATATGGTAGGATTCTTGTATTATCTTCGCCATGGGGATGTTTCGAAGAGCTTCACTTGATGGATCATATATGGAGGTAGTTAAAATGTTTCCTATTAACCTTTTATTGTAATATTAAGTGTTTCTCCCTTTTTTTAGAAACATAGTGAACAAAATTCAATATTCACATTCACCAATAACTTAAACACTGATTAAAAGAAAACATTTATAGCATATGTAACTTATAATATTCTTCATTACTCCTATTTAATGCTTAAATTTGTAACTCTCATTCATGAATACTATAAATAAAAACCCTTCACAAATGGTGAAAGGATTTTGGAAATTTTAGCAATCTAACTTTCAAAACTCTTCCTAAAACTCTCTCAAACTATTCCCTTGCCCAACATTATTCTTGGCCACACATAGCCTTTCTCTTCTATACAAACCACCACTTATCACTACTCTCAGTGTACAAAATTTGCTAGTCTTCTCTCGATACATTCTTGTGAAAAATATAACGTCGGTAATGATAAATATATCGCAAAGAAAAGAGAAACAAAAATAAAGAACACATAGATTTTACGTGGAAACCCTTTCGGGAAAAAACCACGGGCAGAGGAGAAGAAAATTCACTATGTCGAATTTGAATCAATTTACAAGAGGAATAGACTATGTCTATTTATAGGCTTGTAAAGCTATATTCTAATAGGAGTGTAGTAAGATTGAAACTCCTTATTCTAATCAATATCCAATAGATGGAGTTTAATAAGGTTTAAAAAACCTTATTTAAAATAAAATAAAAGAAGTGTAGTTCTATAGGGATTCTTCTTTTATTTTATTTTATCATTGTATTTTATTTAAATAAGGATTCGGGTCACTTAATTCTAACAATCTCCACCTTGAAACGAATTCTAAATAAACAAGTTCTTCATCGCGAACTCTCAACGAACAAGTTCTCCACCTCTTCCATAAAACCCCTTAAGGGTTTAACTTCAACAATGAACACCAACCAAGTCTAAGCAATGCTCAAACTTGGTTATAGGAAGTGACTTAGTCATCATATTTGCAGGATTTTCATGAGTACTAATTTTGCTCACAATAATATCACCACGAGCAATAATATCACGAACAAAATGATACCCTAACATTAATGTGTTTTGTTCTCTCATGAAACATTTGATCTTTTCTAAGGAAGATGGCACTCATCGTCGCAAAAATACTGTCTTGATTTGAAGGTCTTCATTGAGCTCACTAAAGAGTCCCTTCAACCAAATAGCTTCTTTACAAGCCTCATGAATCGCCATGTACTCACTTTTTAGTGGTAGACAAAGAGATCAGAGTTTGCAAAGTAGCTTTCAACCGATTGCACAACCTCCAATTGTAAAGACATAACCAAAGTGAGAGATCTTCTTCTATCAAGGTCTCCAAAGAAAATCAGCATCAACATACCCAATGACTCCATCTCTAGTTCTTCCAAACTGTAAGCAAACATCGTGAGTACCTCGTAAGTATCTTAAAATCCACCGAATCGCTTTCAATGTTCTTTACCGGATTCGCCATGTATTTGCTAATCAGATTGATCGCATATGATAAATCTGACGTGAACAAACCATAGCATACATGAGAGATCCCACTGCACTAGAGTATGGAACATGTGACATGTAGTCAATCTCATCATCTGATTATGGAGACAAAGCCGATGAAAGTCTTAAATGGGCTGCTAAAGGAGTACTAACAGGCTTAGCACTCTGCATATTGAACTTGCAAAGAACTTTCTCAATATACCCCTTCTGACTTAGGTACAATTTACTTGCTTTTCTATCTCTAAGAATCTCCATACCAAGTATCTTCTTTGATGGTCCCAAATCTTTCATATCAAATTCTTCACTTAGTTGGGCTTTAACCTTTCTTATCTCTCCTTTATCTTTTGTTGCTATCAACATGTCATCAACATAAAGAAGTAGATACACAAAAGAACCATCACTATTTTTCTTAAAGTAAACACAACTGTCAAAACTACTTCTTTTAAAATCATGAGAAGTCATAAAAGAATCAAACCTCTTGTACCACTGTCTCGATGATTGTTTCAAATCGTAAAGGGACTTTTTTTCAAGAAGCAAACATAGTCCTCTTTTTCTCGAGACTCAGAAACCCTCTCGGTTGTTGCATGTAAATATCTTCCTCAAGTTCTCCATGCAAAAATGCGCTTTTACATCTAATCGCTCAAGCTCCAAATAATGCATGGCCACAATACCAAGCAAAGCTTGAATCGAACTATGCTTCACAACTGGGGAGAACACATCTGTGAAGTCCACTCCTGGAATTTGACTGTAACCTTTTGTAACAAGCCTTGCTTTATATCTGGGTTCTTCAACTCCTGGAGTCCCTTCTTTCTTTTTAAACACCCATTTCCAGCGAGCAACCTTTTTACCTTTAGGAAGTTTCACAAGATCCCATGTTCTGTTTTTATGGAGTGATTCCATCTCCTCTTGTATAGCAAACATCCACTTTTCTGAGTCTTCACAGCTAACCGCCTCAGAATAATTAGACAGCTCTTGGTTTGCATCTATATCTTCGGCCACATTTAAAGCATAAGCAACTAGATTATCCTCGGCATACTTCTTTGGAGGTTTAATTTCTCTTCTAGTTCTGTTTTTGGCGATAGAGTATTGTGGTGAAGAAGCAACTCTATTCTCAATTTTTGTAATCGCTTGAGGAGTCGACTCAGTATTAACTGATGCTCCACCGCTTTTGATTTTCTTTATTGGAAGAGTCTTTAAGAGATAAGTTAGGTAGCATAGCAGTTTCATCAAAAACAACATCTCTGCTAATCACAACTTTTCTATTTTTAGGACACCATAACTTATACCCTTTTACACCAGCTTTATAACCAAGAAAAACACATTTAATGGATCTCGGTTCCAATTTTCCATTATCAACATGGGCATACGCAGGACAACCAAAGATCTTTAAATCAGAATAATTAGCAGGATTACCAGACCATACCTCTTGTGGAGTCTTTTTCTCAATGGCAATGGTTGGAGATCGGTTGATCAAAAAACATGCAGTAGAGGCTGCTTCGGCCCAAAACGACTTTGGTAAGTTGGCATTTGACAACATACATCGAACTTTCTCCATAATCATTCTGTTCATTCGTTCTACAACGCCATTTTGTTGTGGAGTATGACGAATCGTCAAGTGTCTCACGATCCTTCGACTTGCACGGTTTATTAAACTCATCGTAACAAAAATCTAAGCCATTCTCTCAATGGAGGTGTTTTATTTGTTTTCCGTCTGTTTTTCAATCATAGTTTTCCAAGACTTAAATGCGGAAAACACATCGCTTTTCTCGCTTTCGGGAAGAATGCCCAAACTTTTCTGGAAAAATCATCAATAAAAGTTAGCATATAATTAGCTCCACCTCTTGAAGGCACTCTTGATGGCCCCTACAGATCGAATGAATATACTCCAACGCTTCCTTCGTGTTATGGATTCCTCCGTGAATCAAACTCTCTTTTGCTTCCCAAAATGCAAAGGCTCATAGAACTTCGGTTTGCAAATTCCTTGCCCATCAAGAAGTCCTCTTTTGCTCAATTCTGCCATGCCATTCTCACTCATATGCCCTAGGCGATATGCCAAAGTTTAGTAATATCATCATCCGACAAGGAAGAGGAAGCGACAATTTGCATCACCAATAACAATGAGAACTCCTCAAAACATATAACTTGGCGGTCTTTCTTTGCCCTTTCATCACAACGAGGAACCTTTGGAAATCTTCAAAATCCCATTTTCAAATTTGTGTATTTGTACCCTCTTGAATCAAGAGTACTCAACGAAATTAAATTTCTCTTCAATTCTGGAACATGCCATACGTCACTAAGTGTTCTGACAACTCCATCAAACATCTTAACTTTAATTGTTCCAACACCTGTGATTTTACACGAAGCATTATTTCCCATCAAAACAACACCTTCGCATACGCTTTAGTAATTTGTAAACCAATCCCGATTGGGACTCATGTTGAAGGTGCAGCCTGAATCAAGTATCCACTCCTCGCTCACTTTAGAATTGTTGACAGAAGCGACTAGAAGTTCACCACCGCTGTAGTCTTCTACAACATCAGCTTCACCAGAATTTTCTGGTTGTTTTCCCTTTTGATTCGCAGCCTCTCTTTTAATCTTGTTCTGTAGTTTATAACACTCAAATTTAATGTGCTCTTTCTTCTTGCAGAAGTTACAAGTTTTACCTCTGTTTGAAGACTTCGATCTACCCTTAGATTTACCGCGAGTATTTCATTCCTGTGTCCTTCCACGATCATCATCAGCATTCCAATCTTGTCTCCCACGAACAATGAGACCCTCTCCTTAAGAGTCGGGTTTAACCACAAGATGCTTCATCTTATCATACGAGGTCAAAGAATCATAAACCTCATCAACTGTGAGAGACTCACGGCTATATAAAATCGTGTCTCTGAAGGTTGAATAAGACGGGGGCAACGAACAAAGTAGAATCAACCCTAGATCTTCCTTATCATACTGAACCTCCATGGCCTCCGAGTTTGAGAGAATTTCTTTAAACACTGTTAAGTGTTCGTGCACAGACGCACCTTCCTCCAAACGATGAGCATAAAGACGTTGCTTCATATGCAACTTGCTGGTTAGAGTTTTCGACATACATATTTGTTCTAGCCTCTTCCATAATGTCGCGCGTCTTCTTCTCTTCATCACATCTTGCAAAATTTCGTTAGACAAATGCGGATGTAATCGTATAACGCCTTTCGATCCTTGCGCTTTTTCTCTTCCTCCGTCAATGTCGAAGGCATCTTATCTACCCCTAGCAAGGCTTCCTCTAAATCCATCTGTGCAAGAACTACCTGCATCTTTATTTGGCACAATGCAAATCTGGTGTTGCGATCCAACAGCGGAATTTCATACTTTAAAGACGCCATTATCATGATCGAGATGAAAAAACCCGGAAGCTCTGATACCAATTTGTGAAAAATATAACGTCGGTAATGACAAATATATCGCGAAGAAAAGAGAAACAAAAATAAAGAACACACAGATTTTACGTGGAAACCCTTTCGGGAAAAAACCACGGGCAGAGGAGAAGAAAATTCACTATGTCGAATTCGAATCAATTTACAAGAGGAATAGACTATGTCTATTTATAGGCTTGTAAAGCCATATTCTAATAGGAGTGTAGTAAGATTGAAACTCCTTATTCTAATCAATATCCAATAGATGGAGTTTAATAAGGTTTAAAAAACCTTATTTAAAATAAAATAAAAAAAGTGTAGTTCTATAGGGATTCTTCTTTTATTTTATTTTATTATTGTATTTTATTTAAATAAGGATTCGGGTCACTTAATTCTAACAATTCTACTACTTTATTTATAGTGATTCCTCTTTCCATTAAAAAACCTTCTAACGAATATTTATTATCAAACATATTTAAAAAAAAAAAACTACTAAAAGTATTATTTTTTAATAAATTGTATCTTCTCAATAAATTATCAAACAATGGCTAAGTCTAAAACAATGGTCAAAAACCAATCCACCAAACAAATCAAATCTCTCACCATTGCGGATGAAATAGACTGAACAAAAGCATTACTTTTCTCAAAGATAACGAAGACCCTTCACGCACATGTATGTTAATAAAGGGCGTTAACTGTTGTTTTCAGATTTGAATTCTGGCCCCCATTGACAATGCCATGACCAATAATAAAAAATTGATTTTCATGGGTTTGGACTTTGGATTTTACATTGTTCAATAATTCATCTCCATGGTCAATGATGCATTCATTCCTAATAACAACTTTGGGATTTCAATCATTTTCTAATTTTTTTCAAAAAATTTATTATAACAATTAAGCACACATTGTTGGAATAAATTATAATAGAGGTTTTATGTGGTGCAGAAAGTCACTAAAAATAAAGAATGATGACTAATGATTTCTCTGGTATTTTGTGTGTCTTGTTCTTTATATGTCATTTCCCTTTAATCTTAGAAAAGTGAGATATTTATAGGTAAATATGTGTTTGAAGTGGGTGTCTTATAACATGTTTGTCTACCCAAGGTAGAAATGAACTATGCAGAGTTGGTGAGCTTGTAAGACATTAATGAAATTGGATCTAATGTGATAGTTATCATTAATGATGCACAAAAATGTTAAGTTGTAAAGTTCAATTTACAATTTAAAGTTATTGTTATTTGATTGTGATTTCTATTTAAATATTTTATGAATTATTATAACCGCAATGTTTGTAACTTCTTTAAAAATCGTCTCCATTAGTATAAGTTTTTTTTTTTTTTAACGAAATTATTATTTAATTAATAAAAATAAAAACACAGTTTTCATATTTAGATATATTTTAAAAACCTAGTCTTTGCTCTTCCACTAGCTTTTCCACCCTTGTCGCTTTAGAGGAAGGTATTTATTTTTTTGAAAAAATAATTTGAAGCCAAGACTGAAATTTTTTTCTAAAAGTAAATACTTAGTTGTCCTGTTTGTAAGAGTTGATATTCAAATCAAAAAATATTAAAAGATTACCCTACAAATTAGAAATTAGATTCCAAATCTTCAAATAAGAGAAAATGGAAGAAAACACTAAAATTTTGTCATTACAAACTTTATTACAAACCTTTTGCCTAGCAATGATTTTTTTCTGTCATGTTGGTTGATAGTTTAAAATTTATATATATTTAATACATTTTTATACATTTTGAAAAAAAGCAGATCATAAATAAATTTGTTTTTTTTTTATTAGATGACGTTATAAACCTTTTTTGTTTTTGGTATAAGAATACCTATTAACAATGAACAATGGATATATATCTTTTATAAATATTTTATTATAAAATGGAAGTGATTTAAAATTATATATTTTAGGATTGTATTGTTTATTAGTAGTAAAATTTTATATCATTTATATTTTTTTATGTTTATGAATATAAACTTTTGAGAAATATTGTAAGCATATGTCTCTCTTGTTCCTTCTCTTTTTGCGCTTCTATATCTTGTTCCTTTTTATTTTCTTTATTTTAGGGATGATGGCAAAAATTATCCTACACTTGTTAAAATGTTCAATGTGATATTTCAAATTTAATTTTCAAAATGTCCAATGTGGACTTGAACTTTAATTTTTGTATATCATTTACTGACATAATTGAACACGCGACCTAATCATGGGCTACCACGTGGCATTATGCAATAGTCCAAGTCAAAGGACTTGGAAAACTGCAACTTCCCTCATCCATCCCGAAATACGTGAGTCGCGTGATTACGTGCAAGTGTATACGGTCGTACAAGTAATAAGTAGTAAGTATAGAGTTATCATCTCCACAGGAACTGTTGTGTAAATTATTCGTAAAGTTAATTATAAAACAATTTGATTAAATAAAATAAAGGAAAGATTTAATTATTGAGAGTTAAATTTGTAAGGAACATAATCATAAGTCAAATACCCACAAAACAAAACAACACATCTTGTAGAAAAATAATCACAACAGGAAGATAAACACAAAATTTAATAAAACGCAACATGAATAGACTAAAATAAATATTTCACTTAACAAGAGTTTATTGACATTTATAGAAAGAATATCACGAAAAGATCGTAGCAATATGAAAATTTATTAAACCAATTTTAATTAAGGAATAGGCTTCTCTTGAAATTCCTATTATGTTCCTAAGTTAATAAGCATATGTCTATGTCAAAACTAACCTAGAAATCACCCTTTCGAGTGTTGGAAAAATTGTAATTTTTGGAAACTTTGAGGCATATTCTCGATTGGTAAAGGGAGAGAGTTGAATCATAAAATTATTGTTTTATATTCTACTCTATGAGACCTTTACAACGGTATATCATATGCTCAAAATGGTTAAGTGACGAATGAGAAATTGATGCTCAAAGTAAGCTACTTGTGAATATTTGTCGAGGAAAAGAAAAGCTTAGATCCCACATTGGTTAAATACCAAGTGTGAGATGTGTATATATATGAGAAACCACTTGAAGGGTGATTGAATGACTAAGCTTGAAAACCTCACGCGCAGGGGGTGCAGGTCCAAACCCGCTGGGGTTGAGGGTGCACCCGCACGACATGGGCGACACGAAATGTTTGAACCAGTCAAGCCTAAAATGGGCCAACGGATATTTTAGCCCAACACGAAAATATTTTTTCTCTTAGAAAATAAAAAGAATCTGATTTAAAAGGACATATATCCTGATTTTATTTGATTCCAATCAATTTGATTTGATTTTAATCAAATTGATTTAATTGCTCCTTAATGCAGATTTTGTATCTTTATTCATGAATATTTCCAAAATCCTTCCATATTGAATGCTTATAAAAGGCTAAGATGTCTTCAAAATTTTTGGACAATCACACTCTCTCACACCGAGTTTATTTTCCTCTCCAAAATTCTTCTCTTCTCCTCTCCATATTTTTCTAACGTTTCGATGATAGAAAAAGGCAACGTTTGTTCGTTGATCACTGTAGAGGTGTTACTGCTTCGATCATTGTGTTGTTATATCCTAGGAGAAAATCGACCAATGTTTCTCCAAGTACCGTAGGAGCGATCGAATCTGTCTTAAGGAAACTGTGTAAAATAGACCTTAACATCTAGTAAAACTCGATTCTTCTTTTCGATTTCTGGTTTTCGTTATATTATTTATTGGTTTTTCATATCTGATAATTTAAATATAAATTATTCAATTTATATTTATTTTATATATAAATATTTGTTTATTTATGTTTATATATTTATTCACTAACGTGTTTTGTCCAACATCGAGCATTTACATAGTTTATGCATACAACAATCATCTTTCGATATCGACATGATATGCACCATTTAGGTCTTTTGTCAATTAACCATTACCTCTTCTTAGATTAAACAATTAATTCATTAACCTACAAATGTTGGTCATACATTTACAACTATAATCATGAATTAAATCTAAATTAATGAAATAATCATTTGCACAAAATATTGAAAATACAAAAACCAAATAACTCAAATCCTGATTCATATTTACTTTGAATAAACAAAATTAAGTCATGTCATATTAAATTGAAAACATAAAGATGAGATGCAAACTTGTCTTTCGACACAAAAAACAACAATTAACAATAAAGAGAAAGAGAAAGGGAAGAAAGAGTAGCCGAGGGGGGTTACCACGACCAATTCACAATAAGGAGAGAAAACATTTGAACTACAAGGGGTTATCTGTGACTACTCCTTGCGGCTTCCCATGGTAACTTTTTTTCTCTTCTTTATGCTAAAGCATCTAAACGCTCTCAAGTCATACTTCCTAGTTGCTTTCATTTTCGACAAGTGTATGTCTTATTTTGTGGCAAGTGTTTAGCAAGCCATGAGAAAGGCAAGAACACTCAAAGGAATTTTCTCTAAAGATTGATGTGTGTTGATGAATGAGATGAAGCATCCTTTTATAGCCTTTTTGCCCTTAACGTCCCTTGCTAAAAAATAGCAAGGGAATCCTTGATTTTCACCCCCTTTGGTTTCGTCCCTTGGTATGTGGATGGTGGGTGAGGTGTTGCTTAATTGTAGCAAAGGATTTGCTTGATTCTCTCCCCTCTTGATGTCGTCCCTTGATATGAGGAGGAATGAGTGTTTACTTGCCAATTTTAGCAAGGAAGTTAGCTTGTTTTCCTTCATGTATGGTCGACCATTGAGTGATAGAGAGGTGATGTGATAGTTTTTTACTGCTATTTTTAACCGTAGGTGGACAGTTGAAGCTTGGTTCAAGTGTAACACCCCTAACCCGTACCCGTCGCCGGAACAGGGTTTCGGAGCATTACCAGAACATTCAGAACATTTTTTAGATAATTCATACAATTACTATTCATCTACCGAGATCATCCATATCGTCCCTTGATCAGGCCCTCGAGGCCTAGTACGAGCATTAAAATCGAATCGGGACTTAATCGAAACCTCTAAGAATTTTTTACAATATTACAAAAATTTTCTACGGTGCAGGACTCACACGCCCGTGTGGTCCAAGCGACACGCCCGTGTGACCCTTAAACATGCCCGTGCCTCAGGCCGTGTCTGATTTAGGGTGCTCTCTAACTTGCGCCACATAGCCATGCCACACGCCCGTGTTCTAGGCCGTGTGTCACACACGGCTGAGACACACGTCCGTGTCTCTGCCTATGTGCTCAATTCTGAGCATTCTCTTTCTCAAAATTTAGGTGCAGGGGACACACGGCCTAACTACATTCCCATGTTACCAGGCCGTGTGTCATACACGGTCTAGACACATGCCCGTGTGTCTGCCGGTGTGGAAAAAATGAAGCCATTTCTAGCTTCATTTCTCACCCAAAATTTCACCCAAAACCTGCACTTGAAACACACACCCAATACCAACCAATTCAAGCATTCGAAATAAGCAATTCTATCAATCAACATGGCCTATCATTTCAAACACAAGTGTCTATAAACTTACCTTGGTTTAACTTATACAATAACAACATTAAACCATATATACTCAATATAACACAAGTGTATTTATGTATCAAAATAATCTACTTAGTCATACCAAAATGAACCATTACTAGCCATTCCAATTGCTAGATTACAAAACATCATTTTCAAGCCACTATTGGCCAAGTTGTTCTATACATGCCATTATACCCGAAATGACTTCATTAAATATACCCAAAATGCTATTTAATAGTGTGACGATGCTCCAATGATCTTCCAACCTTCACGAGCTTCCGAGCACTATAAAATAAGGGAAAAATAAACGGAGTAAGCATTACATGCTTAGTAAGTTCGTATAACGGAAACTAAACTTACCAATCCTGTTATTAAATTTAAGCACACAACATCATGTTTTCCATCCATTAGCAAAATTTCCTAAGCACATGCCTTCAATCAAACATGTTAGTCACAACACTTACAAACATGTCAAGTAAAAATAGATGAGCTCATCATGCAATGTTCTTTCAAGTCATTATCATTACATCTCAAGATTATCATGCCAAGTCAAGGGATACATGTCCATTGAATCATTGAATTCCGATGATTGCTCAGGTAGTACACTCGAAGTGTACAAGTCCGTAATCCGTCAATTTCTTACTCAAGGGTACCCCTTAGGGCACTCAACCAAGGAACACACTCTCGGGCCACAAATCGTATAACAGGATTACCAGTCCAGACTAAATCCTTTATATAACGTAAGCTCAGAGGAGCTCGATTAGGATTACCAGTCCAGGCTAAACCCTAATCTTAATGCATACTCGAGAGGTATTTTATTAGGATTACTCGTCCGGGCTAAATCCTTTATATAACAAGGTCAATGGGATTACTCGTCCGAGCTAAATCCCGTCTGCAACAAATGCATAACCTAATTAGTTTCAGGAAAGCACATATAATTATTGGAATTCAACATTCAATCGGGACTAACCACTTTATTACCATTTCAAGCATGTAGCAAATTTTCCATCATAGCATACAAGTAAAGCACATTAACATAAATCACATTACATACAAACACAACATTCAAATAACATAATTACATGTCCGATTAAGTTACACGAACTTACCTCGACATTTGTTCGCGTTAGTAATCTACTAATCCAAAATCTTTCCTTTTCCTCGATCTAGCCTCGAGTTTGTGTTTTTCGGATCTATATAAATAACTTTAATCATCAATTTCTCATTTTTCATACTCATAGGGACTCAATTTACATCCTAGGAAAAATTACCATTTTTCCCCTAACTTTTACATAAATTCTGATTTCGTCCCTAAGCCCGGAAAATGAAACTTGTGCAAATTACTCCCTATTCCAAGCCTAACCAAAGCCCTATTACAAAATTTGCAGCACATGTATACATAAAATTTCAGAATTTTTCCTTCAATTTCAAAAGTTTACATTTTAGTCCCTAAATCAAGTTTCCATCAAAAATCACTTTGTAAAAGTTGTTTATCTATCAATAATCTTTCATTTCCTACCATAAATTTCTAATTTCCAGCATATACATCCATGACCCATTTTCCAAACCTTGATAACTTTTCAAATTAATCCCCTAAATAGAGAGATTAAGCTATCCCGATTTCAAAAATATCAAAATTACTAAAAACGGGACAAAGGAAATTACCCAATTAGGCCTTGAAAGCTTATTTTCTCTCTCTTAGGGTTTCCATGTGTTTTTAGGTTGAAGATGAAATAAAATAAGATGATATCTTTTATCATCTTTTTAATTAATTAAGTTTTTGCTATTTCCAATTTAGTCCTTGACCTTTTTCTATAATTCCATGGATTAGTCACCATAAAAATCTACATACTTTTCCTAATGGTCTAATTACAATATAAGGACCTCTAGTTTTGAATTCCATAGCTATTTGATCCTTATAGCTACTAGAATTCAACTTTTAAATTTTATACGATTTAGTCCTTCTCGTAATTAGGCACTAAATCGATAAAATTTTCGTGTCGAATTTTTCACACGACATATCTATCATATTACAAACTATATAATAAAATAAAAATAAATTATATTTTGGGTCAGATTTGTGTTCCTGAAACCACTGTTCCGACTTCACTGAAAAATGGGCTGTTACAACTCTCCACCCTTTAGGGATTTTCGTCCTCAAAAATTTTACCAGTAAAAAGATTCGGGTATTGATTCCTCATAGTTTCCTCTAGCTCCCAAGTAGCCTCTTCTATACCGTGTCGTTGCCAAAGAACTTTTACCGAAGCTACCTTTTTATTTCTTAACTCCTTTGTTTCCCGAGCTAAGATTTTGATTGGTTCCTCACCATATGTCATATCAGGTTGAATCTCTACCTCTGTCGGAGAGATAATATGTGAAAGGTCGGATCGATACCGCCGTAACAAAGACACATGAAAAACATTATGAATCCGATCAAGCTCTGGTGGTAATGCTAACTGATATGCGACCAATCCAATTATTTCTGTAATCTCATATGGTCGAATGAACCGTGGACTCAATTTCCCTTTACGACCAAACCGAAGTACTTTCTTCCAAGGCGGCACTTTCAAGAATACTTTGTCACCAACCTGAAATTCTACTCTTTTCTTTTCAAATCAGCATAAGACTTTTGTCGATCAGAGGCTGCTTTCAAACTGTCTCTAATTACCTTCACTTTTTCCTCGATCTCTCAGACCAAGTCAACTCCGTGCAACTTTTTCTCACTGAGTTCAGTCCAATATAATGGAGTTCTACATTTGCGCCCATACAAGGCTTCATACGGTGCAATTTTAATACTTGACTAATAAATGTTATTATAAGCAAATTCAACTAAAGGCAAATACCTTTCCCAGTTACCTTCAAACTCAAGTACACAACACCGAAGTTTATCTTCCAAGATCTGTATTACCCGTTTAGATTGACCATCTGTCTGGGGGTGAAATGCAGTACTAAAGTGCAACTGAGTACGGAGAGCTTCTTGCAACTTGCTCCAGAATCGAGACGTAAACCGAGGATCTCTATCTGAAATGATGGAGACAGGCACTCCATGCAATTTAACAATTTCAGAAACATATAACTCAGCCAGTCTATCCAAAGAATAATCCATACGTACTGGAATAAAGTGTACAGACTTCGTCAACCGATCAACGATCACCCAAATGGCATCTTTCTTCTTTGGAGACAGGGGTAATCCCGTTACAAAGTCCATGGTAATTCTTTCCCATTTCCATTTCGGTATTGTAACTGGCTTTAAAAGTCTAGAAGGCAACTGATGTTCAGCTTTTACTTGCTGACATATCAAACATTTAGCTACAAACTCAGAAATATCTCGTTTCATTCCCGGCCACCAGTACATCTTTTTCATATCATTATACATTTTATTACTACCGAGATGAATAGACATGTTACCATTATGAGCTTTATTCAAAATCTTCTGTACTATTTCAGAACCTTTTGGTACACATATTCTGCCTCTAAATAACAAACACCCATCAGTCCCGATCTGAAATTCTGAGTTAGGAGTCGGTTCACTTTGTACGCGTCTTACCTGCAACTTGCTATCATTTTTCTGGGCTTCAAAACTTTGTTGTAAAAACATTGGTCTAGCTTTTAACTCAGCTAGGATTGAACCATCATCAGACAACGACAATCGAGTATTCATTGCTCGCAAAGCATACAGGGATTTTCTACTCAAAGCATCTGCCGCTACATTGGCCTTTCCCGAATGGTAGTCAATAACAGGATCATAATCTTTCAATAACTCAAACCATCTGCGCTGTCTCAAATTCAAATCTTTCTGTGACATCAAATATTTTAGACTTTTATGATCAGTGAATATGTGACATTTTTCACCAAATAAGTAATGCCGCCAAATTATCAATGCAAACACTATGGCAGCCATTTCAAGATCATGTGTCGAGATAGTTCTTTTCATGTGGCTTTAGCTGTCGTGAAGCATAGGCTACTACTTTACCATCTTGCATCAGTACACAGCCTAAGCCATTCAATGACGCATCACAGTAAATTGTAAATTACTTACCCGATTCAGGCTGGACTAACACAGATGCTTTTGTCAATAAAGCCTTTAATCTGTCGAAACTCTGCTGACATTTATCAGTCCACTCGAACTTTACATCTTTCTGTAGTACACGAGTCATTAGAGAAGCTATCATTGAGAAACTTTTTACAAATCTTCGATAGTAACTAGCTAGACCCAGAAAACTTTGGACTTCAGACAATTCTTCGGTGGCTTCCAATTAACAATGGCTAAAATTTTATTCGGGTCTACTCTGACACCTTCAGCAGATACTATATGCCCAAGAAAACTAACTTCCTGTAGCCAAAATTCACATTTACTGAACTTGGCATACAATTGTTTCTCTCTCAGGGTTTGCAACACTATTCTCAAATGCTCAACGTGTTCATTTTCATCTCGGGAGTAAACCGAAATATCATCTATAAACACCACCACTAACCTGTCCAAATATGGACTGAAAATTATGCTCATCAAATCCATAAACACCGCAGGTGCATTTGTCAAGCCGAATGGCATCACAAGAAACTGATAGTGTCCATACCTGGTTCTGAAAGCTGTCTTAGGCACATCAGATTCTTTTACCCGTAATTGATAATAACCAGAACGGAGATCAATCTTCGAAAATACAATGGCACATTTCAACTGGTAAAATAAGTCATCAATACGAGGCAATGGATACTTGTTCTTTATTGTGACTTTATTGAGCTGTCTGTAGTCAATACACAGCCTCAACGATCCATCCTTCTTCTTTACAAATAGGACTGGCACACCCCAAGGTGAGAAACTAGGTTGAGCAAAGCATCTGTCAATCAACTCCTGTAACTATACTTTCAGCTCTTTCAATTCTGTATGAGCCATTCTGTAAGGTGCTATAGATATCAGTGTCGTTCCCGAAACGAGATCTATAGAGAATTCCACTTATCTATCCGGTGGTAAACTAGGTAATTCTTCTAGGAATACATCAGTAAATTCACATACAACTGGTACTGATTGAATCTTTGACTCAGGCACTTTAGTATCAAACACATATGCAAGGTAAGCATCATAACCCTTTCGGACGTATTTCTGTGCCATTATTGCTAAAATCACATTAGGTAATCCATCCAGTTTATCAGATTCAACATGAAGCAATTCATCATTCTCACATTTCAACACAATATATTTCTGCTTACAACTCACCAATGCATCATATCGAGTTAACCAATCCATTCCCAAGATCACATCAAATTCATCAAAAGGCAATAACATCAAGTTAGCTGGAAAGCAAATACCTTTTACTATCAACGGACAGTTTTTACAGACTTTATCCACCATAACACACTGGCCCAGGGGGTTTGAAACTTTAGCCACAATTTCAGTGAATTCAACAGGTAAATTTTTAACAGTCACTAAGTTCGTGCATATATATGAATGTGTGGAACCAGGATCAATCAATGCAGTAATATCAGTATCAAGTAGAGAAAATGTACCAGTAATGACGTCTGGTGCAGAGGCATCTTCTCTAGCACGAATGGAATATGTTCTTGCGACTGCTCGTGCCTCAGATCTAACTGTTGTATCCTTGGTAGTACCTCGACTACTACCAACATTTCCAGGGTGACGGGGTGGTCTGCCTCTCGCAACAGGATTACTCGGCTTTGGAGCTGGTTCTATCTCTTTTTCAACTCTTTCGGGATAATCTTTGAAAAAATGCTCAAGTGAACCACATCTGAAACAAGCTCCAATTCTGGACCGACATTCCCCATGATGGAATTTGTTACAATGTTTACATTTCGGTTTGGGATTACCAACACTACCCACACTGGTCACAGACGGAGATGAAGACATCGGGTTAGAACGTTGAGAGCCCCGCTCTCTTCTAGAATACCCCGTAGAGGTAGTAACACGATCATAATACCTCTTTAATTTCTTAGAAGCAAATGATTGTGACTTACTCATAGTTCTTTTTCCTGAAACCCGAGCCTCTCTTTTGGCTTGTTTCTTTTCCTTACTCAGTTCCTCAGCTTTTTGGGCTCGACCGGCTAACACCGCAAATTCCCTTATTTCAAGAATTCCAATCAATAACTTGATATCTTCATTTCGTCCCTCTTCAAAACGTTTGCACATCTCAGCCTCAGACTAGACCCATTCTCGAGCATATTTACTTAGCCGAACAAATTCTCGTTCATATTCAGACACTGTCATATTCCCTTGTTTGAGCTCTAGAAATTCTTTCTTTTTCTGATCCATAAATCTCTGGCTCACATACTTCTTTCTGAATTCAGCTTGGAAGAATTCCCAGGTGATACTCTCCCTTGGTACTACCGAAGTTATTTTGTTCCGCCAATGATAAGTTGTATACTTTAGCAGAGAGACTGCACATTTCAGACATTCAGCAGGAGTACAGGATAATTCATCAAAAACCCGAAAAGTATTTTCTAGCCAAAACTCAGCCCTTTCCGGATCATCATCTGTGGTAGCTCTAAATTCTTCTGCCCCATGTTTGTGGATTTTATCTATCGGAGGCTTACCAATTCTAACAGGTTCTGCACCCTGTGGTACCTCAGGAATCGGTTTGGGAGTAGGTGGGGGAGGTTGTTGTACAGCAGGGTTTGTTCTCAGGTACTATGTAAACAATTTATTCATCATTTGAAAGATCGCTTGTTTTTCCTCCTCACTTCGACCATTAGACGCGGGCCTTTCATTACCAGATGCAGACGTAACTCTTTATACTGAAGCTGAAGCATTGCTCTCAGCTTCCTCGGATTTAGCTCTAGCTCGGTTGGATGACATTACTATATGAAAAACACGTTTAAAATGATCAGGAGTCATCACACTATCACAATTTATGTATAATGGCATGAATAGCTAAACTCGTGTTTGCTACGTCAAATCTGAGAATCGGCTAAACCGTAGCTCTAATACCACTAAATGTAACACCCCTAACCCGTACCCGTCGCCGAAACTGGGTTTCGAAGCATTACTAAAACATTCAGAACATTTTTCAAATAATTCATACAATTACTATAATACCCCTTAACCCTAAACAGTCGCCAGAACAGGGTTACGGAGCATTATCGGACATATCAGACAATTTATATTTCATAAATAAATTAACATACATAGTATAATTTAATCATTAAATCTCTATAATGGACCCTTGAGGCCCAAAACTCATATTAGAAGTGGAACGGGACTTGTTCGAGTACTCCAGAAATTTTTCATAAATATTTTTTTTTGAACTCAATATAACCCCTTTATAAATATCTAACCTTCCCTGCAATTTCAAACCGCAACCAATTTACAGTTAATATGGAAACCAACACATTTTCACATTCAAACATACTTAAATCATGCCTAAAACATTGACTTATCAAATTGATCAACAACATTCATGATACTATATAAAAGTTAACTAATAAACTTCATTTATCTCATTTCAACTTTAGTACCAAACATACCATTTTATAACTTAACATTTCATTTATCATTCAAACATTAGAGACCAATTCTTTACAACCAAAACTCACAAGACTCTTAAATAAGACCTAGGTACATGCCACATTTACCAAAAGGAAAAAAATACATCACCAAAGTTGTGCTGAAGTCGGGATTGATCTGGATGTCAAACCGACCTTTGACTTCTATCGACTGCAGCGACGAAACAACTGCACCACGAGTATGTCTGCAGACTCAAGTGGTATTACCATAATTCAAATTATATAATATTAATAAAATATAACATCAACTTGTAATATAGAAAATCATAAGAACAAATTTTACAATCAATTTAATATTTCATTTATAATAGTCTATCAACAATATCATATATCAACAATTTGCATTTTTGATCAATTCATGAACCTTAAGTTCATGCTTTCAAATCTCATATCTCATATCTCATTCTCACTTCACATTTCGATTCATAATTTCACTATCTCATTTCTTCCATCAACTCATTCAAATCAAGATTTATTCATTTTCTTATTTCATTAAATTACCTCTATTAACAACACTCGGACTTTGACGGATACACGGATTCCAACCAAACACACCAGAATAAATAATCCTCCCAAACACACCAGAAAGGCATTAAATGCCTCTTCGATAATCCAAGAAATAAAGTAACATCGAGATCTCCTCGCCCAAGCCAAAAAAGTCCCCGAACTCTTCCAAATCCTATGGCATGCCAACTATATCCAACTCAGCCTGACTAGTTAATAGGGTATTCAAATCATTTCTCAATTCAATCTCATTTCAATTCAAAACACACCTTTCAATTTAATCACAATTCAATTTAATACATTTTCCACTTTCTAATCAATAAACAATTTAAATACTCAAACATATTCATACTTTATCTCAATTTCATTCATGTGAATAGTAATACTTACCTTATAATTTATTTACCATACATAAGAATTTAAATGTAACATTAACTAAATAGTTGTTTGAATTATAGTAATACAAACCCAAAATTCGCGATTACTCCTCGATGATATTCTCTTTTCCTTTCTGTGCCGATGCCTCGGGTTCTTTATTAGCTACGAAAAATTAAGATAATTTTTCACTATTAATACAACACCAATTTATATTAAATAATTGAATTTTTATTCAATTTCTATCTTAATTTCAATTTTATCCTAACTAAACTCATTTACTTTTTCTAACTCAATTCAAACTTCATTTTTACTTAATCTCTTGCCATATTCAACTTGACTATCCAATGTTCATATTAAAACCCTAAATTCAAATTTCTTTCAATTTAGTCCCTCTAACACAAAACTTATAGCTTCTTTTACAATTTAATCATTCTATCAATTCTAACTAGAAATTCTATCAATTAAACCCCTAATTCATCATTTTGTTCAACATGAATTATGTTCAAAAACCTAAGAACTTCCAAAATTTCAACTTAATTTCAATAAAACTTTGTTCTAAAGCTTCTAAAACATCAAAACTAAATAAAAAGGACTTAATTGACTTACCAAATTAAACTCCAAGCTTTAAAACCTTAGTTTCTCCTTTTTCTTTTCTTTCTTTCTTTTTCCTGCTCTGTTTCGAATTAGCTTCTGTTTCTTTCTTCTTTCCTTCCTTATTTCATTTATTTCTTTTATGTTTTATTTATTTATTAGTTTAATAATAATTATATAATATTATAACAAATATCTATTTAATAAACAATATATGTATTGCAAATGTACATTATCATCACCTTACACTTGTCTTGATTTAATTGGTTTTATTTGTTTTATATAATTTAATATATTTAATACTAATGTATAAATATATGCATTACACTTGTACAATTTAATCACCATACATTTGTCTTTATTTTAATTTATTTCATAATATAATATCAATTTAATAATAACAATATTAATATTAATATTAATAAATATCTAATATAAAACCATAATAATAAATAATGATAATAATAATTTAATATATTACTTATGCATAAAAATCTTTGATTTTTATGCATTTGCCGCCTCATTCTTTGTTAATGGCTTAATTGCCATTTTAGTCCTTTTTATTTTCTTTCAATCTATAATTAGACTTTTACCATTTTTCACTTTAGTCCTTTTTTGCTAATTACTCTTAATTAAGCTAAATTCACTTAATAAAAACCTAATTAGATACACCACTAGACTCATAAATATTTCTAATAATTATTTATGAACTCGGTTTACTAAGACGGAGACCCGATAATGCACTTTTCTGATGCCCGTGAATTTTGAGTCATTACAATTACTATTCATCTACCGAGATCATCCATATCGTCTCTTGATCAGGCCCTCGAGGCCCAATACAAGTATTAAAATTGAATAGGGACTTAATCGAAACCTCTAAAATTTTTTTGCAAAATTACAAAAAATTTCCAAGTGCAGGACTCACACGCCCATGTGGTCCAAGCGACATGCCCGTGTGACCCTTAGACACGCCCGTGCCTCAGGCCGTGTCCGATTTAGGGTGCTCTCTGATTTGCGCCACACGGTCATGCCACACGCCTCTGTGCAAGGCCGTTTGGTAATTTAATTTAATTTGAATTAGGTGCAGGTTTCACACGGCCAAGACACACGCCTGTGTTCTAGGACGTGTGTCACACACGGCTGAGACACACGCCCGTGTCTCTGCCCGTGGGCTCAATTCTGAGCATTCTATTTCTCAAAATTTAGCAGGGGACACATGGCCTAACTACATTCCCGTGTTACCAGGCCGTGTGTCACACACGGTCTAGATACACGCCCGTGTGTCTGCCCGTGTGGACAAAATGAAGCCATTTCTAGCTTCATTTCTCACCCAAAATTTCACCCAAAACCTGCACTTGAAACACACACCCAATACCAACCAATTCAAGCATTCGAAATAAGCAATTCCATCATTCAACATGGCATATCATTTCAAACACAAGTGTCTATAAACTTACATTGGTTTAGCTTATGCAATAACAACATTAAACCACATATACTCAATATAACACATGTGTATTTATGTATCAAAATAATCTACTTAGTCATACCGAAATGAACCATTACTAGCCATTCCAAGGGCTAGATTACAAAACATCATTTTCAAGCCACTATTGGCCAAGTTATTCTATACATGCCATTATACTCGAAATGACTTCATTAAATATACCCAAAATGCTAGTTGATAGTGTGACGATGCTCCAATGATCTTCCAACCTTCACGAGCTTCCGAGAACTATAAAACAAGGGAAAAATAAACGGAGTAAGCATTACATGCTTAGTAAGTTCGTATAACGGAAACTAAACTTACCAATCTTGTTATTAAATTTAAGCACACAACATCATTTTTTCCATCCATTAGCGAAATTTCCTAAGCACATGCCTTCAATCAAACATGTTAGTCACAACACTTACAAACATGTCAAGTAAAAATAGATGAGCTCATCATGCAATGTTGTAACGCCTCAAAATTCTTATTTTTTTTTCTGTTAAAATTGATAAATGTGTATCTACTTCAGTGGTTAAGTGTTCTAGGAGTGTCTGAGAGGTCCTAGGTTCAAGCCTTACCTTTGGTAATTTTTGAAATTTTTCTGACTTAAGCCTTTGACTTGCTCATTGGGCTAATATAGAAATAATTGTAAAAACATATCAGAATGGGCCTGCTGGTCTAGTGGTTACGAGGAGTGTAGGTTTGCTGGAGGTCTTGTGTTCGAATCCTTGCACATGCATGATTGCTAATATTTTTGTTCTGTTGGCTTGTAGAGTTTCGATAGAACGAAAATTCTGAGTAATGGTTGATTGTGGGATTAGTTGAGTAAATTGAGGGATTGAGGGATAATTTTATTTTTCCAAAATCCCCAAAAATAATTCTAACGTCAAAAATCTCTTCCTCTCTTCCTTCACGGTTTTTTTCCCTTTTCTTCCTCTCCCGTTATCTCTTTCTCTTCGTGCGGCATCATCTTTTTGTTTCTCAAAATACCTTTTCTCTGTGCACGATATACGTAGTATTGGTAAGTGATGGTAGTGTTTCTGATTGAGTAGGGAGTTCTTCTTTGAATCATTAGAATGACTTTCTTTTTCTTCCTGTTTAGTACTGAAACTGTTGTATTGACAGCAGCAATCCGGGAAGATTGTGACCTTGCTCACGCTGAATCGTAGCCAGTTGTTCTAAGGGTTGGGGTAAGTGTTGAGCATCCAAATCGAATTCTTGCCAGTTTTGTAATTTCAGATTATCGTGATCTAAGACTGAATTTGGGGCTTTGGTTTGACAATTATAGGTTCTGATGGTCTCGGGATGGCTTTAGCATCAAAATCGAAATAGGTGTGTACCCGAAAATGCAGAAAATAGTATTCGACGAAAGCTAAAATTGCAAACTGTCGACGCCACACGGGCGTGTGGTCGCCCGTGTGGTAGGCCGTGTGCGACAACACAGCCGTGTGATCGACAAAGGCCAGGCCGTGTGATGGCCGAGGTGTGGCCGTGTGGGCCACACGGGCTAAACCGAACTGGACGTGTAGGCCACACAGGCGTGTGGGCCCACACGAGCACGCCACATGGGCGTGTGATAATTGGGCCAGGCCGTGTGATCCACACGGGCTAGGCCAATCTGGGCGTGTGGGCCCACATGGGCGTTTGGGTCCATTTAGCTAAAATGTTTCCTAGGGTTGCACGGGTCGCCCAAGTTGACTGTGAACCTACTGTAGCGTCGGTAAGTGCTACTTAGACCCTAAATTATGTGATCTAAATATATAATGTATATATTGAGCATGTAAGTTTATGCATGTTTACTGATTCGCATGTATGACTGGTAACTAGATTTTAGCATGTAAGCATGTAATTCTGTATGTCTGCATTGAGTGTGTTTAGTTGCATCTGCATTGGGGTGGGATGATTGATTATTGGAGGAAGTGTACTGAAAGGCTTTTATGCCTATTATCTGGCAGCTCAGCTGCAATATTACTGATATGTGCCGCATTCAGTACAACTTGGTGTATAGGGCTGGGTGGGTGTTTTAAACCCCACATGGTGTGTAGGGATGGTCGGAGATGGTGTGTAGAGGCTGATGGGTAGGATATCGATTTACATTCTTTGTATGCATATCAGATCCGAGATGGCCTAAGGCCCTAATTTATATCTGAGACTGTATTTGAATGGGCTAAGGCCTAAACTGAATCTGAATCTGTAATGGGCTTAGGCCCCAGACTGCATTTGACTGAAAACTGTTGTTTGACTATATGCATGTCTTCTATGGGGATTACACACTGAGTTTACGTAAACTCACCCCTTTCTATTTTATCTGTACAGGTAATCCCCAGATTTAGACGGATCGGTGCGGCGGAGGACTCAATGGTGACCACATGTCTATTGAACTGCGTAAATTTCATTTATGAATTTTATTTCTTAATTTTCTGGGGTTTTTAATGTAATTTGGGACTTTTGGACTGTTTACCTTTATTTTGGTTTTTAACTGTTTCCATGGACTTTTAAACTACAAAACTCAAAGCAAACTCGGTTTCATTTAAAACAATGTTGTTTTTCTAAACGTGAATGGTTTTCTTTAAATATCACGGTTTTAAAAGCTTCTGCTACAGAATATGTTTTTAAACGAATCAAAGTAACGAGAAAATAATTATGAAATTCACGAGAGTTAAATAGAAGCTAATAAACGAAACGGTTTTAAGTTGATAATTCGATTTCAAATCCCATTCCGTGTGACAACGCCAGATTCGGCCATAACGTCTAGGCCAGGTTTGGGGTGTTACAAATGTTCTTTCAAGTCATTATCATTACATATCAAGATTTTCATGCCAAGTCAAGGGATACATGTCCATTGAATCATTGAATTCCGATGACTGCTCAGGTAGTACACTCGAAGTGTACAGTTCCGTAATCCGTCAATTTCTTATTCAAGGGTACCCTTTAGGGCACTCAACCAAGGAACACACTCTCGACCCATAAATCGTGTAACAGGATTACCAGTCCAGGCTAAATCCTTTATATAACGTAAGCTCGGAGGAGCTCGATTAGGATTACCAGTCCAGGCTAAACCCTAATCTTAATGCATACTTGAGAGGTATTATATTAGGATTACCCATCCGGGCTAAATCCTTTATATAACAAGGTCAATGGGATTACTCGTCTGAGCTAAATCTCATCCGCAACAAATACAGAACCTTATTAGTTTCAGGAAAGTACATATAATTATCACAATTCAATATTCAATCGGGACTAACCCCTTTATTACCATTTCAAGCATGTAGCAAATAATAAATGCAATGCAACCCAGCCCAGCCTAAATATCCATCCGCTACACACCACCCATTCCAGCCAAAACACACCGGTGGGGATTTCTACAATCAACCCTCATCCGCTACACACCATAGATGGCAGTCATGCTGCTCATCGCCGAAATTGTGGCAGAGCCACCGAAATAATGTGACGGAGTCACCGAAATATGTGGTAGAGCCACCGGAATACACTTCCCCGATCAATCAATACCCCTTTCCCATGCAACATGTCATAACGTCATAATGTGATGGATGCACACATATATCAAGGTATGTCAGATAATCAGAACACACATCCAATCATGCTAATTTACCCAAAATGGTATAGTCATAAGTTTACTTACCTGGTATATCTCCAACAATACCCACTAGGATATTTCCACTGCATTCCCGTTACGGGTATTTTGGCTTTTAGCCGACACATGGTATAACACAAACCAAAACAAAATAAAGGTGTGCGATTACACACCTGATTACGCGAAGAACTATACACTCCTGATCGTCGTCACTCTCACTAGCGGGAACAACAACGATTTGCCTATCCCAAACAGATGTCGGCTCTCTACCACAACCCGGTGGAAAATCTCGAACCGCTGACACCTTGCGTCGTTTGAACTTGGGAGCAGAGACTACGAGTCCACTCCCCTCAAGCTCCCTTAACGTAACCTCCTTAGATTGGCTAGCACTCGCCTCCATGAAGAAAATCTTGATCAGTAAAGTATCACAGTGAAAGAATGGTGATTGTCTAACAAGAAGGTTCGGTTATGGCAGAGTGAAACGAAAAGAGAAAAGATGCAATGAAACCAAGGAGAGAACTCCTTACCTTGATTAGTGAAGAATCGAACAATAACAGATTCAGCCTTCAAGGATGCCCACTACCTATTTAAAGGAGAGATTAGCACCGATTTGATAAAGAAAAGAGCACAAGATGGAGGAGTGCTAGGGAAATATAGATTCGGTCAGAGCAAAAGGGTTAGAAGATGATTATTTCGGTTCATTAGGAGAAGTAAAGGAGATGAAAAAGAACAAAACATTACCTTGAACAGAGTGAAGCCGAATGGAACGCAAGAAGATTCAACACCCACAAGCACCCTGAACCTCATAGAAACCAAATTCGGCTAAATGAGAAAAAAGATTCAAATAGAACAAAAGGAAATATGCGGCTTAAGGAGAAGAGTAGTAGAAGAATAGTGGAGGAGAGGAAATGTTTCGGCTATAATGAGAACAAAATAGGAAAAGAAGACAAAAGTTTGAAGAGAACAGATGGGGAGTAAAACACGAGTGGTTAATTTCTATAGGTTCGGCTATCACACAAATGAAAAGAAAAGATAGAGAAGAAGGGTTGAGAGGTTCGGCACAAGCAAAAATGAATAAGAAAACCCGAAATGGCACACTGAGAAACGTCACACTACTCACAAAAACCCAAAAAGGAACTTAGCAAATTCGGCACCCCACACATCCCACATGACCGAATATACTCTCACAACAGACCCTTTCTTGACCGAAATTCTCCCCTCATAGACCCCCACATTCGGCCAACACCTCCATCAACTTGAATCCCACGATCCTCTCCTTATTTTCCTCCACAATCCACTCCCCATCATCCATTCAAACGATTTAACCACTTCAAACCTTCACCAAGCAGAATCCCATTCCAACTCCACCTCCTCTTCTCCCTTAGCATAAAAATAAAAGCCACCAGATGCTACCTGTGGGACTCAAACTCTCCTCCTCCATGATTCCCTTGTGATGCCACACCACCTTGCCACACACTCCACTTGTGTCACAAAACACATTCAATTATACTTAAGTCCTGCTTCCAACCGCCCCCTCCACTAAAGGCCCAAAACTCAAAATTTTTCCAGGGTTCAAACTCGACCCCAGACCTCCCTAGGGCCCCTAAACGCCCTTAAACCACACACAAAAATAGCATAACATGCAATAACACAAATTATTTAGACCCTTAGATTTTAGGATGTTACAGTTCTACCCCCTTAAAGAAATTTCGGCCTCGAAATTTACCTGGTTAGAATAGATGAGGGTATTGCTATCGAATTGCATCCTTCGGTTCTCACGTGGCTTCCTCTGAACCGTGATTACGCCACAACACTTTAACTAATGGAACCGATTTCCTCCTCAATACCCTAACATCTCGATCTAAAATCTGCACTGGTTCTTCTTCAAAAGACAGATCAGGTCTTACCTCAATTTCTTCCACTGGCATTATGTGAGATAGATCTGAACGATAGTGTCTCAGCATCGAGACATGGAATACATTATGTATCTGACTCAGCTCTGGGGGTAACTCAAGCTGATAAGCAACTAGTCCTACGCGTTTCAACACTCGATAAGGCCCGATAAACCTGGGGCTCAATTTGCCCTTCCGTCCAAACCTTAAAACCTTCTTCCAAGGTGAGACTTTTAAGAAGACATGATCCCCCACTAAAAATTCTATCTCCCTACGCTTCAGATCCGCATACGATTTCTGTCTATCAGAAGCTTCTTTCAACCGACCCCGCATCAACTCAACCTTTTCTTCAGTCTCTGAAATCAATTTTGGACCCAACAATCGTAGCTCATCCAATTCTGTCCAACAAGTAGGGGTACGACACCTATGACCATACAACGCCTCGTAGGGTGCCATCTGAATGTTGGATTGATAGCTGTTATTGTATGCGAATTCAGCCAATGGTAGGTAATCTTCCCAACTACCCCTGAAGTCAATCACACAGGCCCTTAACATGTCTTCCAAAATCTGGATTACCCTCTCCGACTGACCATCAGTCTGTGGGTGGAACGCTGTGCTGAAATCTAGCCTTGTACCAAAGCTTCATGTAGCGCCTTCCAGAACCGTGATGTAAATCTAGGGTCTCTGTCTAATATGATAGACACTGGTACCCCATGCAGCCTCACGATTTCTGCCACGTACAGCTTTGTCAACTTCTACAATGAATAGTCGGTACGAACCGGTATAAAATGTGTGGACTTAGTCAACCGGTCAACGATTACCCACACTGAATCTTTCTTAGTAGGCGTTAGGGGTAGCCCACTAACAAAATCCATCGTTATTCTCTCTCACTTCCAAAGTGGAATCTTCACCGGTTGCAGCAACCCCGAAGGCAACTGATGCTCCGCCTTCACTTGATGACATGTCAAGCACTTACTCACAAAGTCGGTAACTTCCCGTTTCAGACCAGGCCACCAATACTGTTCACGCAGGTCTCGGTACATCTTACTTCCACCAGGATGCATAGCATATGGACTACTATGCGCTTCCTGAAATCATCCGCCTTTAATTCGTAGTCCTTCTAAGCATACAAATTATTCCATGAAAACATAATACCCCTTCACCGTTCAGACCAAAATCCCCTGTCTCTCCACCTTCCACTTGCTGAAGTCGAGAACTTAACAATTCGTCTAACAATTGCTTCTCTTTAATCTGACTTACCCATGTCAGTTTCACTTGAAGTTCGGCTAACAAGCTACCATCTTCATACAAACTGAGATGAGCAAACATTGCCCTCAAATCCGTTATCGCCATTTACTTAACGCATCTGCCACTACATTAGCCTTACCCGGGTGATATTCGATCGAGCAATCATAATCTTTCAGCAACTTAATCCACCTCCGCTACCTTAAATTCAACTCCTTCTGGGTAATGAGATATTTCTGGCTCTTATGGTCGGTGTAGATAGTCGACTTTTCCCCGTACAGGTAGTGTCTCCATATCTTCGTATGAACACCACAAAGAAATAGCTCCAAGTCATGAGTAGGATAATTCACTTCATGTGGTCTTAATTGCCGAGACGCATATGCCACTACCTTCCCTTCTTGCATTAACACACATCCCAACCCTGTGTGCGACGCATCACAATAAACAACGAACTCCTTCCCAGCCTCAGACTGAATCAACACTGGTGCCTCAGTCAGAATCTTCTTTAGCTTTTCAAAGCTTTCCTATTGTTTATCAGCCCACACAAACGGCACTCCTTTACGCAGTAACTTAGTTAAGGGTGCAGCAATCAACGAAAACCCCTCCACGAACCTTCTATAATACCCAGCCAAACCCAGAAAACTTCGAATTTCAGCCACTGACTTCGGTTGCTTCCAATCCAACACGGCTTCAACCTTTCGAGGATTGACTCTAATCCCTTCAGCAGACACAACATGACCCAAGAACGTCACTTCCTTCAGCCAAAACTTGCACTTACTGAATTTAGCGTAAAGTTGCTTTTCTCTTAATATCTGCAGAACTGTCCGAAGATGTGAGTCATGCTCTTCCTCCGTTCTCGAGTACACCAGAATGTCGTCTATGAATACTACCACAAACCGGTCTAGATAGGGTCGGAAGACCCGGTTCATCATGTCCATAAAAGCGGCTGGTGCATTAGTCAATCTGAACGGCATCACTAGAAACCCGTAATGCCCATATCGAGTTCAGAAAGCAGTCTTGTGAATATCCACCTCTTTGACCCTTAACTGATGGTACCCCGATCTCAAATCTATCTTTGAGAAAACTGAAGCTCCTCACAGCTGATCGAACAAATCGTCAATCCTTGGTAGCGGGTATTTGTTCTTAATAGTCAACTTGTTCAGCTGACGATAGTCAATGCACATACGCATCGACCCATCCTTTTTCTTCACGAACAAAACTGGCGCTCCCCACGGAGATACACTTGGTCGGATAAATCCACGATCCAACAGCTCTTGGATCTGAGCTTTAAGTTCCACCAGCTCCTTCGGCGCCATCCTATAAGGGGGGCTGGACACCGGAGCTGTTCCCGAAAGTAGCTCAATGCCAAATTCAACCTCACGATCCGGAGGAAACCCCAGAAGCTCTTCAGGAAAGACGTCCAAGAACTCCTTCACAGTTCTGACATCCCCTACAGACAATTCCTTGGCATTCGATGGGCTGACGAAAGCTAGATACGCCTTACACCCTTTTCGCACCATCTTTTCTACCTTTAATGCCGAAATCACATGAGGTAGATAATCTCTCCTTTCACCTATCACCATAACTTCTTCATCCTCTGGAGTTCTTATAACCATACGCTTAGCAGCGCAATCCAAGTTCGTACGATGCTTAACTAACCAATCCATGCCCAAGATAAGGTCAAACTCACCGAACGGCAGTTCCATCAAGTCTGCCGGGAAAACATTCCCTTGCACTTCTAAAGGCACATCCCTAAACAACTTGTTTACTACCACAGATTGTCCTAAAAGCTTACTACGAGTCATTTCCCTAGCAAAGATCTCGGATTCTATACCCGAGTCTCGAGATACTGATGCAGGCAACATATGAATGTGTAGACCCAATATCTATCAAAGCAGTAAATGGCACATCAAATATAAGAAACGTACCGGTTATGACGTCTAGTGCGTCGCCATCCTCTCGACGTCTAGCCGTATAGACCAACCCCGGCTGTCTTGCATCCAGACACAGCACCTCTCCGCCTGCTCTCTCGACCTCGGCCAAATCCATCTCCTCCTCTGGCTGGACCACGACCCCTCGGCGGTTGTTGACCACCTCTCCTTGACTGTGCAAATCCCTGACCTATCGTCCTCACCCTAGCCACCTCTTGTGGACAGTCCTTTATCAGATGATCCCTAGACCCACACTTGAAACATCCTCCAGTTCTTCTCCAACACTCCCCCGAATGCATTTTCCCACACTGAGCACATGGTCGCAACTGACCAATAGCAACAGGCATCACAGCTCGAGCTGGCCCATCTAACCTAGGCCTCTTTTGGAAACCCCCAGAAGAACCTGACGTCCCAAAACCTCTCTTACTCTTGCCCCTATCCTTATCCTGGTTTTGCCTCTCATAACGTTTCACTTCCTCGGCAATTTTTGCTTTCTCGATGAAAATGGCAAAATCTCTTTCAAGCTGCGGAACTATCAGTACTCGCAGCTCATCCCGTAGACCATCCTCGAACCGTACACAACGCTCATAATCAGTTGCGACTATACCCCGAGCATAACGACTTAAACGCAGAAAATCTGCCTCATATTCTGCCACGGATTTATTCCCCTAGACCAAGTTCAGAAATGCTTTCCTCTGGGCGTCCACATAACTCGCCCAAACATTTTTTTCCTGGAACGCTGTCTTAAAGAAGTCCCAAGTGATACGGTCCGCTGGAGTACCTTCCCTTACTGTGAGCCACCACTAGTATGCCTCATCTCGTAGGAGGGACACTGCTCCTTTCAATTTTTCCTCTGCTGTGTAGTCCAGATCGTCCATAATTTGTTCAACTGCTTCCAGCCAGTATTCAGGTACGTTTGGGGCTACACCAGAAATGCCCCTAAATATCTCAGCTCCGTTTGCCCGGAGTCGCTCAGGAATAGATTTTCGGGCCACTGACCCAATACTTGCTCCAGCAACTCGTTCCAGAACTCGCAGCATAGCTTGGGACAAAGCATCGTCCCCTACAGCTCGATCATGGGACCCCGTCTCGGTCACCGGTGATGCAGGTGCTTCCATTTCAGGCATATGTGCCCAGATGCTTTAGACCCAACCCCAGCACTTCAGCCTCTACCTCGGCCACGTCTACCGCGTCCACATCCTCTAGTGCTCATGTTTGCTAGATTGAATTAATCTGATTACAAATTTTATGAATTAGTATATCGTTCCACTGTTTATTAACGGATATTTTATGAAGACAGATTTAAAAGTGGTTTCCGCGAATCGAATTCCTAATGTCTCAATCTCTACAGTCTTAACTCTTATAGCTAGACGTCATAAAACACTAACTCTAATAGTTTCTTCCTAAAATCATTTCGTAATATCAAACAAAGTCAGAAGACTTACGGATTTGGTGCCGAAGACTCGGGTGCCATACTTCCAGAAAAACGTACATTTCTTAAACCATATTTCAAACCAATTTTTGGAAAATGTTTTTGAACCCATTCCACAGTCGAGTTTTACAACCTGGCTCTGATACCACAAAATGTAACACCCTAAACCCGGCCTAGACGTTACGACCGGATTTGGCATGCCACATGGAAAGGTTGTTAACGAAATTACGCGATTGTTGAAAATTTTGAGTTTTATTTTCATTTTGAAAATCAGATTCGTTTTTAAGGTATTCTTGCAAAACGTTATTATTATTACTAACACCGAAAACTTGTTTTATAAAAAAAAAATTCAGTGGGTTTCGAAAATGTGACATTTTGAAAACAGTGGTTGTAGTTTTAAGAAAATCTCGTGTTTAATTATCAATTGTTTGTGGACCGTTCATTAATATTTTGGAAAACGGTTATTTACGTTCTTAGGAAAACCCCGTTTGATCAAATCATAATAAATCGAAAATGCGTTAAAAACAAAAACCAAAATAAAATCCCAGTGGCCTTATTACAGAACATAATCCCAAATTAAAATAAATTTAAAGTAATGTAAAACGGAGTTTACTAAAGAATCAATGCATGGCCACCACAAAGTCCACCTCGGCTCCAAATCCTCAAAGCTAGGAATTACCTACAAAATTAAGCAGAGGGGTGAGTTACGAGAACTTAGTGTGTAATCCCCTACACGAACATTAACTGGGCCCGAGCCCATTCAGATACCAACTGGCCTTAGCCCTTATGAAATTAAATTGGGCGAAGCCCATACAGAAATGAACTGGGCCTGAGCCCTATTTAGCATGGTAAAGCAGATAATGAATGCAATGCAACCCAGCCCAACCTAAATATCCATCTGCTACACACCACCCATTCCAGTCAAAACACATCGGTGGGGATTTCTACAATCAACCCTCATCCGCTACACACCATAGATGGCAGTCACGCTGCTCATCGCCGAAATTGTGGCAGAGCCACCGAAATAATGTGACAGAGTCACCGAAATATGTGGCAGAGCCACCGAAATACACTTCCCCGATCAATCAATACCCCTTTCCCATGCAACATGTCATAACGTCATAATGTGATGGATGCACACATATATCAAGGTATGTCAGATAATCAGAACACACATCCAATCATGCTAATTTACCCAAAATGGTATAGTCATAAGTTTACTTACCTAGTATATCTCCAACAATACCCACTAGGATATTTCCACTGCATTCCCGTTACGGGTATTTCGGCTTTTAGCCGACACATGGTATAACACAAACCAAAACGAAATAAAGGTGTGCGATTACACACTTGATTACGCGAAGAAATATACACTCCTGATCGTCGTCACTCTCACTAGCGGGAACGACAACGATTTGCCTATCCCAAACAGATGTCGGCTCTCTACCACAACCCGGTGGAAAATCTCGAACCGCTGACACCTTGCGTCGTTTGAACTTGGGAGCAGAGACTACGAGTCCACTCCCCTCAGGCTCCCTTAACGTAACCTCCTTAGATTGGCTAGCACTCACCTCCATGAAGAAAATCTTAATCAGTAAAGTATCACAGTGAAAGAATGGTGATTGTCTAACAAGAAGGTTCGGTTATGGCAGAGCGAAATGAAAAGAGAAAAGACGCAATGAAACCAAGGAGAGAACTCCTTACCTTTATTAGTGAAGAATCGAACAACAACATATTTAGCCTTCAAGGATGCCCACCACCTATTTAAAGGAGAGATTAGCACCGATTTGATAAAGAAAAGAGCACAAGATGGAGGAGTGCTAGGGAAATATAGATTCGGTCAGAGCAAAAAGGTTAGAAGATGATTGTTTCAGTTCATTAGGAGAAGTAAAGGAGATGGGAAAGAATAAAAAGAAGAAAACATTACCTTGAACAGAGAGAAGCTGAATGGAACGCAAGAAGATTCAACACTCACAAGCACCCTAAACCTCAGAGAAACCAAATTCGGCTAAATGAGAAAAAGGATTCAAATGGAACAAAAGGAAATATGTGGCTTAAGGAGAAGAGTAGTAGAAGAATAGTGGAGGAGAGGAAATGTTTCGGCTATAATGAGAACAAAAGAGGAAAAGAAGACGAAAGTTTGAAGAGAACAAATGGGGAGGAAAACACGAGTGGTCAATTTCTATAAGTTCGGCTATCACACAAATGAAAAGAAAAGATGGAGAAGAAGGGTTGAGAGGTTCGGCACAAGCAAAAATGAATAAGGAAACCCGAAATGGCACACTAAGAAACGTCACACTACTCACAAAAACCCAAAAAAGAACTTAGCAAATTCGGCACCCCAGACATCCCACATGACCGAATATACTCTCACAACAGACCCTTTCTTGACCGAAATTCTCCCCTCATAGACCCCCACATTCGGCCAACACCTCCATCAACTTGAATCCCACGATCCTCTCCTTATTTTCCTCCACAATCCACTCCCGATCATCCATTCAAACGGTTTGACCATTTCAAACCTTCACCAAGCAGAATCCCATTCCAACTCCACCTCATCTTCTCCCTTAGCAAAAAAATAAAAGCCACCAGATGCTACCTGTGGGACTTGAACTCTCCTCCTCCATGATTCCCTTATAACGCCACACCACCTTACCACACACTCCACTTGTGTCACAAAACACATCCAATTATACTTAAGTCCTGCTTCCAACTGCCCCCTCCACTAAAGGCCCAAAACTCAAAATTTTTCCAGCGTTCAAACTCGACCCCAGACCTCCCTAGGGCCCCTAAACGCCCTTAAACCACACACAAAAATAGCATAACATGCAATAACACAAATTTTTCAGACCCTTAGATTTTAGGATGTTACAATAGATGACTTAAACGTGTCCCACTAACCACTACAACTACCTTTGGAGCAACACAAAACACGAGTGACAGACTGATTAGCGGGAAAGTCCACCAATTAAGGATCTCACCAAAACAAGGAACTTGCCAACCGCGAAATAAGATTCTGCAAACTCGGTGAAGCTTAGCAAAATGCTTCACTAGGAAGCTTGCAAACGTTAACTCGTCTAAGTCTCGCAACTTAGGTGGTCTCGCTAGCGCAATCTCCCAACAATACTAGCTCGCCAAAAGAACATGTGACAATGAGTGCAGTCCCTCCAAACACAACCAAGAGCACAAATGTTGATGACGTCACGAACTAACTAAAATAAGACAAAGGCAAGCGCACCTATCGAATGGTAGTATAGCTTTGGTGAGTCAGGAATATCGTATCCAAGAGGACTAAAAGTACTAGTAGTTACTATCTTTTTTATTATCTAGACGAATAAATTGAAGTGATTTATTTTAACCTAATCTTAACTAATTTAATTACTAAGATGAAACAGAGGATAAAGTAGGAAAATATTTGAAGAAAACCGATGAGAGAGACAATACCCAAGAAAGAATCCACCTAGACTACACTTATTATACTAAATCTGAATTAAACGATTTATTCACTTGTCTTGATCTGTAGAAATCCCTAACTTATGTTAATATCTCTTTCGAGAATAAAAACAACTGACTCTAGGTTGATTAATTGAAATCTCTTTCTAATTAAAACCCCTATTGTCGCATTAACTCGATCTATGGATTCCCCTATTAGATTTGACTCTAATCCGGTAGATTTATGTCTTATTTCTAGGATTGCATGCAAATCCACTCAATTATGCCAGATCTACTCTTAAACAGGGACTTTTGCTCCACTGAATAAGCACATCAATCAGGAATTAATATCCTAAAAACATTAAAACATGAAGTAAGAATACATAATTGAGATCAAGAACAAATATTTATCATGTAATTCAGAAAAAATCAAATAATAAGACCGGTGTTAGGTTTCATCCTCCCTAGGTATCTAGGGATTTTAGTTCATACTTTTGGAGGAAAACAACAAAACATAAAGAAACCCAAAAGCTTCGAGAGAAATTGAATGGAGATCTTCAGTCTTGAAGGAGATCCTGCTTCTGAGTTGAATCCATTGGCGTTCTTCGAGTCTTTTCTTTGTTCAGCTCTGCGTCTCCCTTAGGTCTTCTTCTAATATGTATTTATAAACTTTAGAATGCTCAGAAACCCTAAAAATTGGGTTTTTCCGTGTAACAGGAAAGCAGGGTACGAAATCAACACGGGCTGGCACATGGGCGTGTGGCCAGCCGTGTGGCTCACATGGGCGTGTGGCCAGCCCGTGTGGAATTGCCCAGACCGTGTGGATGCTAGAAACAGCTCTTTTTGCCCGATTTTTGCTCGTTTTTTTCTCTTTTCGCTCCCTTATGCTCACCTAAGTATAGAAACATGAATTTAAAGGATTAGGAGCATCAAATTCACTAATTTACATAATAAATCATCCAAAAATGCATCAAGAATGGGATTAAAAACATGTTACTTTTATGGCTTATCAAATATCCCCACACTTAAGCGTTTGCTTGTCCTCAAGCAAAATTCTCAACTCACAATTAAAATTAACCTTTCTCAACTTGTAATTCTCATCAATAATGTTTTGTCATAATTCACAAATAATCATACATTGATAATTCAACTAAAAGAGCATTAAAGATTCAAACAATCTAAGTCGAGCATTTTTAAATCATGAAAACATAGGTATTTCCCCTTATCTAAGTAATTACCTTTAATTCAAAATCGACAAGAATTGACATCCTCACTAAAGCTTCACTCAAATCACTCAAAGTGTTTAAGGTTCAGAAATTAAGTACTCAACAGTCAAACATGAAAACTCATTACCATAGGCTTGCATGAGAATCAAATCTCCACCACTATAAAATGAGATAATACACAAATCAAAAGGTCTTTATAAGGTTGTAATGGGGCTTAGGTTAAAGGTGTGGAGAAATGCTAAAAAGAAGGTTAGAATCGGATTGAATTGATAAATTACCAAACTAGAAAAATTACAAATGCTGAATTACAAATAATTACATCAATCGAAACTATTCAACAATAACACGAGCTTCTTCTCAAAATATGAATTTAACTGTTCAAGCTCAAATAACAAAGAACTAAATAACTATATATGTATTTTTTCTTCTTTTTTTCTTTTTTTATATGTAAATAAGAAGAAATAATTCAGCAACTTAATCAAGAGGCTTAATCAGGCAATTAACCAAATCAAATCTCGATAAAAATGGAGTCAATAAAATGGGAAAAATTCTCAATAAACAAAAAATGAGTTATGGGTTATCATTAATGGGTAAATCAAGAAACGGTGTGTTAGGCTCGAAGGGGTTTACTAAGGGTTAATTATGTAGGTAGGCTTTTTATGGAATAAGTGGGTTAAAACCTAAGTGCCTTTATCATCTCAGTATATGAACTCAAAGGTGTGGTCTCGACATGCATAATCGAAGTAAGTTCTAGAATAACAAATCAAATTGACACACTCATAACCAATAATAAAATGAGCAAGAAAAGTGTATGCTCTAAAGGCTCAAAATCTCACAAAAAATTATGTTTTTTTTTATGTCAAACTTGTAAATTTAAAACTTCAAGATAATACATCAATTCAGGGAAACAACCTAAAATTTTTAATTCTGAAAATAAACTTATCATGCTTGATTCTCTCATGTCTTAAAGTTTAAAACAACCAATGCACAAATATTTATGAATTTAATCCAAAACACATCAATAAAAATCACAAATCGATAAAAATTCATTCTAATAGTAGTATGAGAAAATTACTTAAACACAAGACATAATTCAGGGATGTTCTAATAATTATATGGATAACCTCCCCACACTTAATGTGTACATTGTCCTCAATGTACAAACATATATAATCACAGTATAAACAAAATATCATAAGAGAGGGAGAAAACTAAAACTGTCCTGAATATTGGATGAAATCCTCAGAATAGTAAAAAGCGGAATTGTAGTCAAATCTAAATGTAATGCATGATTCTGAGCAAACTAATAAGAAAATAAACACAAATAATAGAGAAGATTAAGGGGTTATAACTCGATTAGAAACAACCATATATATTTCAAAAGATAATTTGAAGAAAATAATAAAAAAATAATAAAACAACTAAAAAAATTTAAAAAGAAAGATAAAAAATAAAACGAAAAAAAATAATAATAATAATAATAAACTCAATGATACCAATAAACTTAAAGGTAATTGTAATAATAATAGTAAAAAAATATTAAAAAATAGAAATAGCAAAATATATATATATATATATATAAGTATAAGAATAATAAATAAATAAAATAAAAAATTAGTAAAATAAAAATAAATAATATAACAAATAATAATAAATAAAATAAATAAATAAATAAAAATGGGGTGATTAACCCATTTTTTACATGGCCATGGACACGCTCGTGTGTCCAAGCCGTGTGGGTCACACGGCCATGTGTTAGACCATGTGTGTTTTCCTTTGCTTCTCCTACGCCCATGTGAGATCCCACACGCCCGTGTGGCCCGGCCGTGTCTCCCACACGGCCGTGTGCCTTGCCCGTGTAACTCTCTGACTTTAAAAAAAATTAGCTCCAGGTTTCACACGGCCTAGGACACGCCCGTGTGTTCAGGCCGTGTGGGTCACATGGCCATGTCGCCAGACCGTGTGTGTTTTCTTTCGCTTCTCCCACGCCCATGTGAGATCCCACACACCCGTGTGGCTAGGCAATATAGGTCACACGGCCATGTTGCCAGACCGTGCAACTCTTTGTCGATTACCTCATTTCACACACGACCTGCGACACGCCCATGTGTCCAGGCCGTGTGCTCTACACACCCGTGTGTCCAGGCCGTGTGTGTCAAAAACACACCTTTTTTTTTAAGATTTTGAAAATTAATTAATTTTAAAAATATATATATATCATGAAATAAAGTTAAGAAAATTAGTAGTGTTAACACTCGGGTTGCCTCCTGAGAAGCGCTTATTTAAAGTTTAAGCTTGACTTACCTCGTATTCGCACAGTCACGATGGTTCGCGGAGTCGAGACTCCTCTTTCTCGCTGTCAATTCTTTTATTCAAATAAGGTTTTAGCCGAGTAATATTTACCTTAAAAGTGCCAAATTTAGAATGATTTACCTCGACTGTACCGTATGGGAAAATATTCAGTACCGTAAAAGGAGTTGTTCCGTTTGCATTAAGCTCTGAAGTGGCGATTTGAGGGTCCGTTTTATCCAACAATACCTGATCCCCGATCTTAAATTGACTCGTTCCATCCTTATGCTCGTCATGGTGTCACTTTGGTTCATCGTGTATTCTTGGTTTCTCCTTGACATGTGTTCGCCATTCATCTAGTTCATCGATCTGTAGTCTTCGTTCCTCATGAGTTGTTCTGTTTTTGTTACATAGACTGGAAGGTGACTCCATCATGATTTTCTGAAGGGGTTCCTGCAAAGACGGTTGAGCCACAAGGTTACTCACATTAACAAAACTCGTATATTCATCTCAATCACTAGATATCCTAACAGAACCATGAGCTTGGAGTTTAATCATATCATCACCTACACGAAGTATCAACTCACCTGTACCAATATCAATGATAGTTCTAGCAGTCGCTAAAAAGGGCCGACCTAGAATTAAGGGTACGTCACTATCCTCATCTATGTCTAGAACAACAAAGTCAACTGAGAATATAAATTTATCAATTTTAACAAGCACGTCCTCAACAATACCCCTAGGAAATCTAATAGTTTTATCTGCCAATTGGATACTCATCCTAGTTTGTTTGGGTTTCCCAAGACCTAGTTGTTTAAACATTTTATAGGGCATGACATTAATACTCGCCCCTAAATCAGCCAAAGCATTTTTAACATTTAAATTACCAATTAAATAAGGAATAGTAAAACTCCCTGGATCTTTTAATTTATTGGTAGTTTATTCTGTAAGATAGCTGAGCAAACTGCACTTAGCTCCACATGCGACGCATCATCTAACTTCCGTTTATTTGCTAAAAGCTCCTTTAAAAATTTCACTGAATTGGGCATCTGCGAAAGAGCTTCAATAAACGGTAAGTTAATATGTAATTTTTTCAACAGTTTAAGGAATTTATCGAATTGTTCGTTTGTGTTGTCTTTCCTTATCGCATTTGGATATGGCACACGAGGTTTATATTCCTTACCGATCGATTTTTGTTCTTTGTGGCTTACCTCAACCTTACCATTACTTACCACAGTTTCTTGCCTCGGTTCAGATTCAGATTCAGCTAACCCTTCTTCATCTCGAACAGTAATTGCATGAAGCTACTCTCTTAGGTTAGTTTTAGTATTACTCGGCAAGCTACCTTATGGTCTTTCTGAAATCAACTTAGCCAGCTGACCTATTTGATTCTCGAGCCCTTGAATCGACCCTTTTGGATTTTTAAGTGCTGTCTCGGTGTTTTAGAAACGAGTTTCTGACACCAAAATAAAATTCGTCAACATCTCCTCAAGGTTCAACTTCTTCTCCTGCTAGTAAGGTGGTTAAAAGCCTGGAGGGGGTTGTGGTCTTTGATTTCCTTGACCACCCCAAGAGAATTTGGGATGGTTCCTCCAACCTGCATTATAAGTGTTACTATAGGGATTATTCTGAGGTCTAGAATTGTTACCCATATAGTTGATGTAATTGGCCCAATTTACCAGGGCCCAATTAAACATTTTAAACCAAAAAATAAATAAAACAATAGTCCAGTTCTTATTACAAGCCCAATAACAAACCTAGCCCAAACTACCCTAAGCCCAAACATCCCACTATCTAAAACAAATCAGAAAAAAACCCTAGGTAGGAAGCTTCTAGCACCGCAGCTCCCCCCACACGCGCGCTGCCGCAGCCCCCACGCGCTCGGGCCTCCACGTCACCCCGATGGTTTTACCTGCAAACAGAAACAAACAATGGCAAGCAATGACATCCAGTCATTGACAGCAAATAATAACAGAAAAGGGGCCAACAAATGAAAAAAACATATTGTTTTTCATTTCTTTACGATTTTGGCTATAAAAATCGAAGGAAAAATCATTTGTAAGGGTACATTTTTATGAATACACACGAGAGCAATACGAAAATCAGAGAATAAATTCGCAAAGGTTTTCTTCATTTTCTTTATTTTTTCTTTCTGTTTTTCTCTTCGAAAATACCTATACATTTATAAAGATTTCTATTTTTTTAATAATAAAATACAATATAAAAAAGAGAAAATTAATCTGCTTTTCCGACCTTCGATTGCCAGTGCTGCAATGGTGCCGGCCAGCGGCAGACGGCGGCGATCGGCGCCGGAGTCTCGCCGGAGCTCTTGCCGGAATTCGGGCTAGAGGAGAAAGGAGGGAGAGATTTGAGGCTTTGAAAACTTTTTTTTTTTTTTTAAATGAGAGAAAATGATTTTTTTTAAGAAAATTTGGTTTATAAAGCAAATCAAAACGGCGCAGTTTCATTAGGCTCCCCAGACGCCCAAAACGGCGCCGTTTTGGGAGCCCGACCCGAATCCGACCCGAATCTGACCCGCTCCAGACAAGATCCGCGTGTTTTCTAATGGAAGGGCTAATTGCAGTTTTAGCCCTTCCGCTTTTTTACTTCTTTGCAATCAAGTCTATTTTGTTTTTAATCTGACCCCATAATTTAATTACGATTTCAATTAGACCCCCAAGCAAAACGTTGCGTTTTGGAGGGCAGGGATTAATTTCCCTTTTAGGCCCTCCTTGTTATTCGCGCGTTCAATAAGGTCCCTTTCTTTTTATTTATTTTTAGATTTGCCCCAAACTTTTATTTTAAGTTCAATTTCGTCCTTTTTTTATTTCTTTTTTGATTTTTGATATTTTATTATTAATTTTATTATTATTATTATTAATTTTAATTATTATTATTAATATTATTATTATTATCATTACTATTAATTAATTTTAGTATTACTACTGTTATTTTTACTATTACTATTATAAATTTTAGTATTACTACTATTATTTTTACTATTATAATTATTATTTTAATATTACTACTATCATTTTACATTATTATTATTACCTAATATTTCTATTATTATTAGTAATTACTATTATTATTAGTATTTTTATTTTTATTACTATTATCATTATTATTATTTTTAAACGTTTACTTACTCATTTTTTAAAATTAATTTGCTTTTTTTATTCGTTTTTATTATTTATCTTATTTTTATTTTTACTCTTATTATTTTTTTTAAAAACTTTTACACTTATTATTGCCATTTCATTATTTATTTATTTATGTATTTATATTTTGTTGTACATACTTTCAAATTTCGAATATTCATTATTATTAACTTATTTATTATTGATATTTATATTTATTATTGTCATCATCATTATTTTGTTACATGTATTAGCACTGAAATTAATTTTACATTTTACTATAAAATCATATTACATTTTATCCGATCCATTAAAATTTTTGTTTTGAAATAAGCAAATACTCCGCGTTCTAAGGTTCGAAAGAAATCGTACCCTAACTTATTGGGTTTTGATTTTTTTCATCGAGTCTAAAGAACCTATTATTTTCTTTTTAAAATTAAAGCATAAAAGTTAAATAAAAACTTATTCTCGAGAATTCAAAATTGTTGTGTCCTAACTTACTGGATGTGACATTTTGTTATCTCGAGATAAGGATTTCTAAAAACAAAGGCAATGTTCTGTATTTGGAATTTTGAAAAATTGTGCCCTAACTTACTGGGTTCCGATTTCTCATTTGACCCAAATAACCGAATATCCTTCTTAAATTTAAATGTACGAGTTTTAAGTGTCAAAAGACAAGCTTAGTTTCGAGGATTCGAAATGTCGTATCCTAACTTACTGGGTATGATATTTTACTCCTTCAAGATGAGCGGGTCTCAGCATCCAATTTAATTTATTCAAGTTCTTTTAACAAAGAGGATCGTATTCTAAAATCTTTTCAAATTTTTGACAACAAGACGTTAATCAATCAATTCGGTACCAATTTTAGGCGTTACGAGGGTGCTAATCCTTCCTCGTGCGTAACCGACTCCCGAACCTGTTTTCTCGAATTTTTTAGGCCAAAATCATCATTTTAATAAATCAAAATATTTTAACGATCAATCTCAAGGTGACCCTATCACACCTCAAAAAAAGATTGGTGGCGACTCCATTTCCGTTTTTAAAGTCGACCCCATTTTTAACAAGAAAAAAATGGTTTCGACAGCTTGGCGACTCCAATGGGGACATGAGAGAGTCAAGCCGTAAAATTGATTATTTTCTGTCTTGTTGTCGAAAAATTGAAAATCTGATTTGAAAATTTATGATCCTATTATTGCATTTGTTTGTATTGTTATATGATTACTATGGTTTGAGTCTCACATCATATTGCATAAGGACCGTTTTGGTCTTACCTTTTTAAGTTGGAGTGAGAAGCTACTCCTTCGTGAGGTTTTCACCTCCGTGCAGGATAGTGGATCACTTTCGGGATACATCCGTACCTATGTCTTCGTGAGATTTTCATCTCCGTGCAGCCATAGGGAAATGTATTCCCTTGAACTGAACTCGGTCCGTATGAGCCTATAATGGGTGAGGATCAAGGAATTTGCTGGTTCAGGTACCTCAACTTTAGAACCCAAACCGCATGTAAAAGACCCTATGAGCTCACTCTAGATAGTACTGTGATAAACCATAGCGGTCACCCGAATGAGTGCTCTATTTGTTTCTTTCTTGTTTGCTTTTGCTTTGTACTAATGTGTTTCATTTTGTTTTGGATATGATTGCATTACATGTCATTTCATATTTGAAAGAGTGTCGATTTACGTTCGATTACTAAATTAGAAAGCTTGTCATGGAGAATGAATTTCTTGATAAAATGGAAGACAATGCGGCTGTCCGTATATTTGTAATCCATTTTATGTAAAGAATTTTGTCCTCTAGTAAAGTTTTCTAAAGGAAATTGAATCAGAATCGACGCCTTTTTGCATTCATTTCATGCATTTGCATTACATTACATCATGTGCATTAGATTTCATGGGAAGACCCTGATTGGTTGAAATTATTTCAGCATTAACCTGGAAACCAACAACACCAAACATCCTTACGGTACCCGAAAAAAGACAAAAAACATGGATCAGAGATTGGTAAGACTTGAACAACTCCAAAAAGAAATGCAAGACAAACTACAATTGCAAATGCAAGAGCAACTAGCTAAAATCCAACAAGACATGATGGACCGAATGATGGAATCACAAAGAAATATGATGAATCAGTTGACTCAACTACTGACGAGAGGAATAGACAAAGGAAAGACCCCCATGGTTAACACTGGAGAAGATAATGAGGAACCACTCCATCCTCTGGGTTTTACCCCAACCCTTCCTGAGGTGTACCCTCGAAGAACATCCATCACAATTAAACCTCAACAATTTCAGGAGGGTGTTTCGATGCCGATGAACTTCCAAGCGGGATCAAATTCTAACCTAGGGGATAACTCAGCTAATCCTGTTATCCCTGACTTTGATGAAGTAAAGAAAAGGAAAGGGCAATGACAGAATTGCCAAAGCAGTTAGAGGACCGATGTAAATGGCTAGAGGAAGAATTCAGAGCCATAGAAAATGCTGATAGGCAACATGGAATCGATGCTAAAGATTTGAGTTTGGTTCCAGATCAAGTGCTTCCCCACAAGTTCAAGATGCCAGAATTCAAAAAATACAATGGGACCAGTTGCCCCAAAGCTCACATAACCATGTTTTGCAGACGAATGATTGGGTATGTTAACAATGACCAACTGCTAATACATTGCTTCCAAGACAGTCTGGTAGGAGCAGCATCCAAATGGTACAACCAATTGAGCCGTACTAAGATTGGTTCCTGGAGGGATTTAGCACAAGCATTCATGAAGTAGTACAGTCACGTAACAGATATGACCCCTGATAGAATTACCTTGCAAAACATAGAGAAGAAACCGAGTGAGAGTTTTCGACAATATGCACAAAGATGGAGGGAAGTTGCCATACAAGTTCAGTCGCCGCTCCTAGAAAAAGAAACTACGATGCTCTTTATCAACACCCTGAAGTACCGGTTCATCACTGACATGATTAGAAGCACTACGAAAAGTTTTTCAGACATAGTGATGATCGGCAAAATGATTGAAAATGTGATAAGGAGTGGAAAGATAGATGTAGGAGAGAGTAACAAAAGGTCAACCTCGAGGAAAAAGGAAAACGAGGTGAGTAACACGAGTTACTCAAGATCGATTACTGTAAATCAGCCAAGAACGGTGGCTACTGGTCAACAAAGTTCATCAAGGCGGGAGTCTGGTATAAAGTAAAACACTGAGAAACTCTAATTTACTCTAATTCCAATGACATATCGGGAGCTGTATCAAAGTTTGTTCGACACACACGTGGTATCACCCTTTTAGCTAAAACCATTACAGCCTCCATACCCCAAATGGTACGATGCAAGCGCTCAATGTGACTACCATGCAGGAATTTTGGGCATTCAATAGAAAATTGCACTACCTTTAAGAAAGTCGTTGAGAGACTTATTAAATTGGGCATTGTGAAATTTGATGATTCGCCTAGTGCCGAGAATCCGCTACCCAATCACACGGATGGTGGGGTAAATGCGATAGATGGAAAGGTGGGGAGAAGAATCAAGATCAATATTACAGAAGTAAAAACTCCCTTGAGACGAGCCTAGATGGAGATGGCAAAAAGAGGAGTGAGCATTTTGAATTCTAAAGGGAGTTGTGAAAACTCGAGGAACTATTGTGAGTTCCATCATGAAGAGGGTCGCGTAATTCAAAAATGCAATGAATTCAGAGCCTTGGTGCAAGCCTGATAGATAATAAGGAACTGGAATTCTATGAATATACTGAAGGCTCGGATGAAATGGTCAGAAATGGGAGCATCAATGCCATACATGAAGAAATCACTGAAGGGGGGACCTTGTCAGATATCCGCCCTTATGAACCTGGGAGTGTTCTGAATAATTAGACTGCAGAAGAAATTCCTGTAGTTTTTAGAGCTTACACAGAGTAATGTTCAAAACACCCTTGTTGCTTTAAGCCTAGAAGCAATAAGAATTCCTTTGTGAAATAGGCTTATGTCCAAACATCATTATGAAATACATATTTGAGATCATTTTGAATAAATATCCTCTCATTCTTTTAGATTCTTCCATTCTTTCTATACAAATAATTATGTTAGATTCTTTCATTCCTTGGATCTTTGTCCAAATCATTCTTTCATCACATTCATAATCATACCATATAAATAATTATTCTTAAATTCATTCGTTCTTTGTATATTCCTTTGTACCTACAACAGGTCCTCAGATATCAACGACATGAGTAACGCTGCTACGGAAGTAGAACTTCTTTTTGAGCAAGACATGTGTTTAGAGGGATCCTAGGACTTTCAAGATGACATAGACTGTGGCTTATCTCCGGACTTGTTAAAAATGGTAAAACAAGAGGAGAAACAAATTCTGCCACATGAAGAGACAGTAAAGATTGTGACCTTGGAAGAGGGAAAGGTAGTGAAAATTGGAACGTGCATAACCGAAGAAACGAAGCGAGACCTCGTAGAGTTACTTTAAGAATTCAAAGATATCTCTGCGTGGTCATACCAAGATATGCCTGGGTTAAGCACTGACATTGTTGTACACCGCCTCCCTATAAAAGAGGATTGCAAGCTAGTTCAGCAGAAGCTCCGGAGAATGAGGCCTGACATTGTGCTAAAAATAAAAGAGGAAGTCAAAAAGCAGTTTGATGCCGGATTCTTGCAGGAAGTCAAATACTCAGAATGGGTAACCAACATTGTGCCTGTCCCTAAGAAAGATGGGAAGGTATGAATGTGTGTAGATTATAGGGACTTGAATAAGGCCAGCCCGAAAGATAATTTTCCCTTGCCTCACATTGATACTTTAGTAGACAATACGGCAGGCTATTCGTTGTTTTCCTTCATGGATGGTTTCTCGGGATACAATCAGATAAAAATGCATCTTGAAGACAGGGAAAAGACTACCTTCATAACCTTGTGGGGTACATTCTGTTATAAGGTGATGCCATTTGGGCTGAAAAATGCAGGAGCGACATATCAAAGGGCCATAGTGACCTTGTTCCATGATATGATGCACAAAGAAATTGAAGTTTATGTCGATGATTTGATCGCAAAATCCCGAACAGAAATGGAACATATCCAAGTTTTGAGGAAGTTATTCTTGAGACTGAGGAAATTCCAATTAAAGCTCAATCCAACAAAATGTACTTTTGGAGCTAGATCGAGAAAATTGTTGGGCTTCATAGTCAGCAAGAGGAGAATTGAGATTGACTCAGACAAGGTCCGAGCTATACAAGAATTACCTCCGCCGCGCACTCAAAAAGAAGTTCAAGGTTTCCTGGGAAGGTTAAATTACATTGCTCAGTTTATCTCACAATTAACCCAAAAATGTGATCCCATATTTCGTCTTCTGAAGAAACACAATCCAGGCGTGTGGGATGATGAATGCCAGAAAGCTTTTGATAAGGTTAAACAGTACTTGTCAAGTCCTCCAAAGATTGTCACCTCCACGCCCGATATAGGCCATTAATCCTGTATTTGGCGAAGGTTTAATAACTCTATGGGATGTGTCTTTGGGTCAACACGACGATCGGGAAAGAAGAGAAAAGGCGATATACTACCTCAGTAAGAAATTCACTGAGTGTGAAATGAGATATTCGCCAATTGAGAAATTGTGTTGTGCCTTAATTTGGACAACTCGAAGGTTGAGGCAATACATGTTGTACCATACGACCTGGCTAATCTCGAAATTGGACCCTCTGAAATATATGATGGAATCAACTTCTTTGAATGGAAGGATGGCTAGATGACAAATCCTGTTCTCTGAATTCGACATAGTTTATGTGAACCAAAAAGCCGTGAAAGGAAGCGCAGTAGCAGATTTTCTGGCTAGTAGAGCTCTAGAAGATTATGAGCCTCTGAACTTTGATTTCCCCAATGAAGAACTAATGTATGTAGCAGCTACTGAAGAAGACGCTACAAAAGATCACCTTTGGAAATTGAACTTCGACGGAGCATCAAATGCTGTAGGTAATGGATGTGGGGCAGTCTTGGTATCCCCAAATGGAGATCATTATCCATTCACATGCAAATTGGATTTTTATTGTACAAATAAAATGGCAGAGTATGAGGCGTGTATTATGGGACTCCGTGCAGCCATAGAACGCAAAATTAGAGTGCTGGAAGTATATGGAGATTCTGCATTGGTGATCTACCAACTGAAAGGTGAATGGGAGACAAGAGACCCTAAATTGATCAATTACCGAAGGATAGTTCTGGGGTTAATTGAGGAGTTTGACGATATTACTTTCAATTATCTCCCACGAGACGGGAACCAGATGGCAGATGCTTTGGCTACTTTGGCTTCCATGATCAAAGTGAGCAAACAAGAGGATGTAAAACCCATTCAAATGAGTATTTATGAGGCCCCAGCTCATTGTTACAACGTGGAGGAAGAAGAAAGAGATGACCACCCCTGGTACCATGATATATTACGATATGTGAGAAATCATGAATACCCTGATCAGGCAACTGAGAATGATAAAAGGACGTTGAGAAGACTAGCCTGTGACTATGTCTTAGATGGGGAGATCCTGTACAAAAGAAGAAAGGATCAGGTACTATTGAGATGTGTGGACGCTGTTGAAGCTAAGAAAATTCTGGAAGAAGTCCACGAGGGTGTTTGTGGAACACATGCCAATGGTTTCACAATGGCTAGACAAATTATGAGATTCGAGTATTATTGGTGTAACATCCCGATTTAGGGCCTAGTTAGAACAGTGGTGCGAGACCACAAATTCGAAGTAGTAAAATGAGTTTTGAGGTTTAAGATATGTTTGCATGATAGTATGATAGTTTCATGTAGAAATTTTATGAAATTGTCATTAAATGGTCCATTAGGACTAAATTGCAAAAGTTGCAAAATTTGAAATTCTAGAAGCTTTTAGTATGAAATAGCTTTGGAATATTAATTAGAAGTCCTTAAATAGAAATTTGCCCAAATTATAATTTTTGGACAAAAATGGACATGAGTTAGAAATTTTGAAATATTAGTGAGAAGGGCATTTTGGTCATTTATCAATTAAATGATTAAAAAGGGAAAAAGATGACAAAAATCTTATTCATCTTCTTCCCCTTGTGCCGAAAATTTGAGAGACACCATAGCTAGGGATCTTCAATTTTTGAAGCTTGCTAGTAAGTGCATCCTAGCCCCGTTTTTAATATTCTTCGTATTTTTGGAGTCCTCGTATTATGAATTAGCTATTTATAGCTATAAGTTGAGCTAGAATCCATGTTCATAAATCTACCCATGCATGACATGCTTGTAAAATGATGTTTTATGAAAGATTATGAGAGTTTGATGTTAGATAAACATCTTTTCCTAAATGAATTTCATGAAAAATGCTAGTAAGGACTAGTTTGTAAAAGTTGTGAAATTTGTCATACATGATAGAAATAGTGAGAATTGATTGTTGCTATGGTTAAGAGAATGAATCAGCTAAGCATGAAGTTCACGAAAGTTGAATAAAAATCACTTTACGAGCCTTGGGGCAAAAGTGTAATTATGAGGAAGTTTAGGGGCAAAATGGTAATTTTGCCGAAGTATGAGTTAAGAGTCAATTTAGTCAATGTGTGTATTAAATTAGCTAAATTATTATTATAGATCAAGAAAAACGAAGCCCGGATCGAAACTGAGGCAAGAACAAAGTCGAGGACTAAATTGCATTTCTACATACATTTTGTACATTGAGGTAAGTTTGTATGATTTCTAAGCTTTATGATTAATATCATTGAATTGCTTAGTATGATGTAGAATATATCTTAATTCCATTAGATTTTTGATGCTATGCTAAACAAAGAAATCAATGAGATTAAGTATGAGAAAGTCCCGATTGAAGTTGAATTACTTAGGATACTCGATCTATCACATGAGACAAGGAAGTCTGTATAAGGCATGGCATTGGTGAGTCTCCATGTAAAGATTTCATGTAAGTCCAAGACAAGTCTTGGCATTGAAAAGCGATAATGAGATAGAGATCCCTTGTAAGTCCAAGGCAAGGCATGGCATTGGTGAGTAACAAGGAAGATTTCATGTAAGTCCAAGCCAAGGCTCGGCATTAACCCGTTCATGAGTAAAGATACCAAGTAAGACCATGTCAAGACATGGAAATGGTAAGTTCCCAATGGAACACACAAGGAAGACTTCGTGTAAGTCCATGTCAAGACATGAAATCGATACCAAGTTGAGAGATCCCATGTAAGACCATATTTAGGGTATGGCTTTCGCATCGAGATAATTGTGAGATGAGATTCAGTATCCTCGGTTATTCATAATAATTCATCGGGCAAATGAGTAAAGAATAAATGAGAAAGCAAGAAAGTTAAGCAAGTAAAGCTATCATCAAAGTACGCTAATCATAGTGAACTAAGAGTATTATTCATGTTATGAATGATGAAGTTAAGATTATGCTTACCTTAACAAAGTATGCTAATCTATATGATTAAGTGATACAGGTACCTTGTTTACCTTACAAGCACGAGACTAGTAAGTACCATGATAAGTGTAAGAATCATTAAGAGTAAGTAAGCTCAAGCATGTGAACTTATCAATGCCTTGGCTTATGATAAATGAGTATGTTAAGTATATGTATTTATATACGTTGTTATATGCATTACATGCAAATTTACTAAGCGAAATGCTTACGTCTTTAATTCTTTCTTTCCATGTAGTCCCGCCAAGCTAATCTCGTGGATCATCGTCATCGGAGCTCGGAGCACACTATCAATCGCTATTTTGGTATAGCCAAGTTATTTATATTAAGTATGGCATGTATAGGAAGCATTTCATTTTGAGTTATGTTTTAGAATTAGCCAAAGTGTCGGCTATCAAGCTTAGTATTCTTTTTGTATATGGCCAAAGAGATGGGTCATGAATGATTAAGTATGTATGTTTTTATCTATCAATGAAGTATGCATCCTTGTTCATGTTAGATGTAACACTTGAGTTATTGAATTGAGTATTGGATTGATCTTGATATCAGGGTGGCAATTGGCTTGGAAGATAGCCTCTAGGTGCCCACACGGATAGACACACGGGCGTGCGTCTAAGCTATGTGTCCCCTGCACATTAGTGTTTTAAGTCAGAATAGACCACGGGCTAACCACACGGTCGTATGTTTAGGCCGTGTGTGACACACAGTTAGCACATAGGCGTGTGCCCTGGCCGTGTGAAGTCTGCACCTTGCACTTGTAAATTGAATTGCCACACGGCTGAAGTACACGGACGTGTGTATGGACCGTGTGGATAAGTCAGAATACCAAAGTTTAGCACACGGGCCAAAGCCACGGACGTGTCAAGGCCGTGTGAAATTAGTCAGTGTCGATCACGGGTGGAAGACACGGGCATATCTTAGGGGTACACGGGCGTGTCCCAAGTCACATGGGCGTGTGACCCCTGTTTCGAGGAAAAGTTCCAGATTGAGTTCTGAAAGTTTTCGGATAGGTGTTTAAGGCCTCGTAGGCCCATGAAACGTATGTTTTGATTAAGAAAGAGAAGTTTCTATTTCGAAACAAAATTTTACAGCCCGTAAATACATGTTTCCTTAAGTTCAAGTATGGTAACGTCTCGTATCCATTCTCAGTCTCGGACTTGGGTATAGGGTGTTACATTTAGTGGTATCAGAGCTACAGTTTAGTCGGTTCTAGGACTAACGTAGCACGAGCACGAGTCTAGCTATACATGCCATACGTAAGAATGTTTTTATAATGATAGTGTGACGATTCCTGACGACTTAATTATGTTTATACATATAGTAAATGGATCCCGAAAGAGCTGTAGCGGATGACGTAGAAAGTAACGCGCCGGCTCCCGCTGAAGGGATGGTACCTAACGAGAATGAGAATAGACCCACTACGGTGGGTCAGAGAGGAGGAGAAAAGGCTAGAGAAGCCTTCCTCCATATGATGAACACGTGGTATACGGAGTTCGTTCGTATGAACCCGAATGCTCAAACCCCTCCACCCCCACCTATTCTTCAACCTATCCCAGTATCCCCTCAAGTAGTAGAGGTGGTAAGAGGAGAGAAGCCTCTGGTTGATAGGATCAGGAAACATGGGGCAGAAGAATTTCATGCTAAAAAGGATGATGATCCGGAAAAGGCCGAGTTCTGGTTAGAGAATACCATCAGGGTATTCAATGAATTGTCATGCACGTTTGAGGAATGCATGAAGTGTGTAGTCTCTCTTTTAAGAGATTCTTCTTACCAATGGTGGAACACCTTAGTGTCAGTGGTACCACGAGAAAAGATCACGTGGGAGTTCTTTCAAGAAGAATTCAGAAAGAATTATATCAGTTAAAGATTTGTCGATCAGAAGAGAAAGGAATTTCTAAAACTGAAGCAAGGCAAGATGTTCGTAACTAATTATGAGCGTGAGTTTGTACGACTCAGTAAATACGCTCGAGAGTGTGTATCCATCGAGGCCATCATGAGCAAGAAGATGGACTAAATGAGGACATTAAGTTGTTTGTTGCTGTCCTAGAATTAAAAGAATTTGTTGTGTTAATGGAGCGGGCTTGTAAAGCTGAAGAGCTAGTAAAAGAGAAGAGAAAATCTGAAATGGAGTCTCGTGACTTGAGAAAGAGACAGTGGAATAAGTCATTCCAACCCTCTTCCAAGAAGTCAAGAGATTTCTCCACCCGATCGGCTTCATCCACAGGGTTTTCAAGTAGAAACAAGGGTAAACAGTATTCGGGAAATAAGGCACAGACTACTTCAGTCGCTAGTGTGGGGAACATTCGATCTGATAGACTGAAATTCCCACGGTGCGGTAGACGTCATCTTGGTGAGTGCCGAGCGCATGAAAATGCTTGTTTCAGATGTGGTTCTCAGGATCACTTTATAAAAGATTGTCCTGAGATGATGAAAGAAGAGAGAACTCAGAACCCGAGTTCTGGGAGTATGGTCAGAGGAAGATCACAGAAGAACCCGGGTAGTGGAGCAAGTGGTAGAGGTAACCCTAAAGAGCAGGTTGCGAGACCCGAGGGTAGGGCACCTGCAAGGACGTATGCCATTCGCGCTCGTGAAGAGGCATCTTCTCTTGATGTTATTACGGGTACCTTTTCTCTTCATGATATTAAAGTTATTGCTTTAATAGATCCCAGATCCACACACTCTTACATTTACATGAAACTAGTATCCAGTATGAGTATGCCTATAGAGTCTACAGAATTTGTGATTAAAGTGTCTAATCCATTAGGCCAAAGTGTGTTGGTCGATAAAGTATGTAATGATTGCCCATTGATGATTAGAGGTCATTATTTTAAAGCAAACCTTATGTTGTTACCATTTGATGAGTTTGACATCATTCTTGGTATGGACTGGTTGACCACTCATGATGTAATAGTAAATTGTGGGAAGAAATATATTGAGATGAGATGTGAGAATGGGGACACTCTCCATGTAGAATCGTATTTAACAAGGTAGATCGCCAGTAATGATTTCTCATATGACGGCACGTAAATACATATAGAAAAGGGTATGAGGTATATTTGGCCTTTGTGATGAATGATAGAGAAACAGAGTTAAAGATTGAGTCAGTACCGATAGTATGTGAGTACTTGGATGTTTTTCCCGAGGAATTACGAGGACTACCACCAGCTTAGAGAGATTGAGTTCAGCATTGAGCTAGCTCCCGGTGCATCGCACCAATATCTATTACTCCTTACAGAATGGCTCCAACGGAGTTGAGAGAGTTGAAGTCACAGCTTGCAAGACTTGACAGATAAAAAGTTTTGCAAGATCAAGTTGTTCTCCATGGGGTGCTCCAGTTTTATTTGTGAAAAGAAAGATGGCACCATGAGATTGTGCATAGATTACCGTCGACTTAATAAAGTGATGAAGAAAGAACAAGTACCCATTGCCAAGGATCGATGATTTGTTCGATCAATTGAAGGGGGCCACCGTGTTCTTTAAGATAGGCTTGAGATCCGGGTACTACCAAATTGAGAGTAAAGGATTCGGATGTATCCAAGACCGCTTTTGAACGAGGTATGGGCATTATGAATTTTTAGTCATGCCCTTTGGATTGACCAATGCTCCTGCGGTATTCATGGACTTAATGAATCGTATCTTCAGGCCACACCTCGACAAGTTTGTATTCATTTTTATCGATGACATATTGATTTATTCCCGATATGGGAATGAGCATGCTGAGCATCTACGAACAGTCTTGCAGACTCTACGAGAAAATCAGTTTTATGCCAAGTTCAGTAAAAGTGAATTTTGGCTCAAGGAAGTAGGATTTCTGGGACATATTGTCTCGGGAGATGGAGTCCGAGTAGATCAAAGTAAGATTTCGGCCATAATAGACTGGAATCCACCGAGGAATGTCTCTGAGATTAGAAGTTTTCTAGGCCTAGCTGGCTATTATAGATGATTCGTCAAGGGGTTTTCCATGATTGCAACTTCGATGACGAAATTGTTACAGAAAAATGTGAAGTTTGAGTGGACAGAAAGATGCCAACAAAGTTTCGAGAAACTAAAGGCATTATTGACAGAGGCTCCGGTTTTAGTACAACCCGAGATAGGGAAAGAGTTCGTGATATACAGCGATGCATCCTTAAACGGATTAGGCTGTGTACTTATGCAAGAAGGCAAAGTGATTGTTTATGCCTCAAGATAGCTAAAGCCCCATGAGAAGAATTTTCCGACGCACGATTTAGAGTTGGCTGCCATAGTCTTCGCATTGAAGATTTGGAGACACCATTTATATGGTGAAAGATGTCGGATTTTCACCGATCACAAAAGTTTGAAGTACTTGATGACGCAGAAAGAGTTGAACTTAAGGCAACAGAGATGGTTAGAGTTGATAAAAGACTATGAGTTGGTCATTGACTACCATATTGGAAAGGCAAATGTGGTCGCTGATGCTTTGAGTAGAAAGTCCCTATTTGCATTAAGGGCAATGAATTTGCGGATGACTTTACCCGACGATAGTTTTATTTTAGCTGAGTTGAGAGTTAGACCAATGTTTCTCCAAGAGATCATTGAAGCTCAAAAAGAAGATAGTGAATTGTAAGTCAAGAGAGCTCAGTGCGAGACAGATGTTGAGTCCGATTTCCGGATTAGTCCCAATGGAAGTTTGATGTTCAAAGATAGAACTTGTGTACTGAGAAAGGAGGAGCTTATTCAGAAAATTTTGCATAAGGCACATAACGGATGTTTATCTGTACATCCGGGTAGTACCAAGATGTATAATGACTTGAAGCAACAATATTGGTGGCCAAGAATGAAGAAAGATATTTCAGAGTTTGTTTCCAAATGTATGATTTGTCAGCAAGTAAAGGCTGAACACCTAGTACCTTCGGGTTTGCTTCAACCCATTTCGATTCCCGAGTAGAAATGGGACAGTATCACCATGGATTTTGTAACGGGTTTACCGTTGTCACCAAGCAAGAAAGATGCTGTATGGATTGTGGTTGACAGACTTACGAAGTCGGCCCATTTCATACATGTACGAGTGGATTACTCACTCGACAAGTTGGCCAACTTGTATGTTTCAGAAATAGTAAGGCTACATGGAGTTCCTTTGTCAATCATATCGGATAGAGATCCGAGATTCACCTCCAGATTTTGGAAGAAGTTACAAGAGGCCTTGGGTACAAAATTGAGTTTTAGTACAGCTTTTCATCCTCAAACTGACGGTCATTCAGAGAGGTTAATACAAGTACTCGAAGATATGCTTCGGTGTTGTATTCTTGAATTCCAAGGCAGTTGGGAAAAGTTTCTCCCATTAGTAGAAATTGCCTACAATAATAGTTTTCAATCGAGCTTGAAGATGGCGCCCTATGAGGCTTTATATGGGCGTAAGTGTCGAACGCCTTTATATTGGACTGAACTCAAGGAAAACCAGATTCACGGGGTTGATTTGGTTAGAGAAATTGAACAGAAGGTGAAAGTAATTCGAGAAAGTTTAAAGGCTACTTCTGACAGACCAAAATCCTACTCGGATTTAAAAAGAAAAGAGATAGAGTATCAGGTCGGAGATAAAGTTTTCTTGAAAGTGTCACCATGGAGAAAGGTTCTCAGATTTGGCCGTAAAGGCAAGTTGAGTCCAAGTTTTATCGGACCATACGAGATTACTGAGAGAGTTGGGCTGGTAGCTTATCGATTGGCTTTGCCATCAGAGTTAGAAAAGATACATGATGTGTTTCATGTGTCCATGTTGCAACGCTACCGATCAGACCCTTCACATATAATTGCCCCGTCAGAGATAGAGATTCATCCCGACATGACTTATGGTGAAGAACCAGTTAAGATTTTAGCTCGGGAAGTCAAACAGCTAAGAAATAAAAGTATTGCCCTAGTGAAAGTGTTGTGGCAAATACATGGGATAGAGGAAGCTACGTGGGAACCAGAAGAGAGCATGAGAAACCAGTACCCAAACCTATTTGCTGGTAAGATTTTCGAGGACGAAAATTCCTAAGAGGGGGAGAATTGTAACATCCCGATTTAGGGCCTAGTCAGATCAGTGGTGCGAGACCACAAATCTGAAGTAGTAAAATGAGTTTTGAGGTTTAAGATATGTTTGCATGATAGTATGATAGTTTCATGTAGAAATTTTATGAAATTGTCATTGAATGGTCCATTAGGACTAAATTGCAAAAGTTGCAAAATTTGAAATTCTAGAAGCTTTTAGGATGAAATAGCTTTGGAATATTAATTAGAAGTCCTTAAATAGCAATTTCCCAAATTATAATTTTTGGACAAAAATGGACATGAGTTAGAAATTTTGAAAGTTTAGTGAGAAGGGCATTTTGGTTATTTATCAATTAAATGATTAAAAAGGGAAAAAGATGACAAAAATCTTATTCATCATCTTCCCCTTGTGCCGAAAATTTGAGAGACACCATAGCTAGGGTTCTTCAATTTTTGAAGCTTGCTAGTAAGTGCATCCTAGCCCTGTTTTTAATATTCTTCGTATTTTTGGAGTCCTCGTATTATGAATTAGCTATTTATAGCTATAAGTTGAGCTAGAATCCATGTTCATAAATCTACCCATGTATGACATGCTTGTAAAATGATGTTTTATGAAAGATTATGAGAGTTTGATGTTAGATAAACATCTTTTCCTAAATGAATTTCATGAAAAATGCTAGTAATGACTAGTTTGTAAAAGTTGTGAAATTTGTCATACATGATAGAAATAGTGAGAATTGATTGTCGCTATGGTTAAGAGAATGAATCAGCTAAGCATGAAGTTCACGAAAGTTGAATAAAAATCACTTTACGAGCCTTGGGGAAAAGTGTAATTATGAGGAAGTTTAGGGGCAAAATGGTAATTTTGCCGAAGTATGAGTTAAGAGTCAATTTAGTCAATGTGTGTATTAAATGAGCTAAACTATTATTATAGATCAAGAAAAACGAAGCCCGGATCGAAACCGAGGCAAGAACAAAGTCGAGGACTAAATTGCATTTTTACATACATTTTGTACATTGAGGTAAGTTTGTATGATTTCTAAACTTTATGATTAATATCATTGAATTGCTTAGTATGATGTAGAACATATCTTAATTCCATGAGATTTTTGATGCTATGCTAAACAAAGAAATCAATGAGATTAAGTATGAGAAAGTCCCGATTGAAGTTGAATTACTTAGGATACTCGATCTATCACATGAGACAAGGAAGTCCGTATAAGGCATGGCATTGGTGAGTCTCCATGTAAAGATGTCATGTAAGTCCAAGACAAGTCTTGGCATTGAAAAGCTATAATGAGATAGAGATCCCTTGTAAGTCCAAGGCAAGGCATGGCATTGGTGAGTAACAAGGAAGATTTCATGTAAGTCCAAGCCAAGGCTCGGCATTAACCTGTTCATGAGTAAAGATACCAAGTAAGACCATGTCAAGACATGGAAATGGTAAGTTCCCAATGGAACACACAAGGAAGACTTCGTGTAAGTCCATGTCAATACATGGAATCGATACCAAGTTGAGAGATCCCATGTAAGACCATATTTAGGGTATGGCTTTCGCATCGAGATAATTGTGAGATGAGATTCAGTATCCTCGATTATTCATAGTAATTCATCGGGCAAAAGAGTAAAGAATAAATGATAAAGCAAGAAAGTTAAGCAAGTAAAGCTATCATCAAAGTATGCTAATCATAGTGAACTAAGAGTATTATTCATGTTATGAATGATGAAGTTAAGATTATGCTTACCTTAACAAAGTATGCTAATCTATATGATTAAGTGATACAGGTACCTTGTTTACCTTACAAGCACGAGACTAGTAAGTACCATGATAAGTGTAAGAATCATTAAGAGTAAGTAAGCTCAAGCATGTGAACTTAGCAATGCCTTGGCTTATGATAAATGAGTAAGTTAAGTATATGTATTTATATACGTTGTTATATGCATTACATGCAAATTTACTAAGCGAAATGCTTACGTCTTTAATTCTTTCTTTCCATGTAGTCCCGCCAAGCTAATCTCGTGGATCATCGTCATCGGAGCTCGGAGCACACTATCAATCGCTATTTTGGTATAGCCAAGTTGTTTATATTAAGTATGGCATGTATAGGAAGCATTTCATTTTGAGTTATGTTTTAGAATTAGCCAAAGTGTCGGCTATCAAGCTTAGTATTCTTTTTGTATATGGCCAAAGAGATGGGTCATGAATGATTAAGTATGTATGTTTTTATCTATCAATGAAGTATGCATCCTTGTTCATGTTAGATGTAATACTTGAGTTATTGAATTGAGTATTGGATTGATCTTGATATCAGGGTGGCAATTGGCTTGGAAGATAGCCTCTAGGTGCCCACACGGATAGACACACGGGCGTGCGTCTAAGCCGTGTGTCCCATGCACATTAGTGTTTTAAGTCAGAATAGACCACGGGCTAACCACACGGCCGTATGTTTAGGCCGTGTGTGACACACGGTTAGCACATAGGCGTGTACCCTGGCCGTGTGAAGTCTGCACCTTGCACTTGTAATTTGAATTGCCACATGGCTGAAGTACACGGGCGTGTGTAATGACCGTGTGGATAAGTCAGAATGCCAAAGTTTAGCACACGGGCCAAAGCCACGGGCATGTCAAGGCCGTGTGAAATTAGTCAGTGTCGACCACGGGTGGAAGACACGGGCATGTCTTAGGGGTACACAGGCGTGTCCCAAGTCACATGGGCGTGTGACCCCTGTTTCGAGGAAAAGTTCCAGATTGAGTTCCGAAAGTTTCCGGATAGGTTTTTAAGGCCTCGTAGGCCCATGAAACGTATGTTTTGATTAAGAAAGAGAGGTTTCTGTTTCAAAACAAAATTTTACAGCCCATAAGTACATGTTTCCTTAAGTTCAAGTATGGTAACGTCTCCTATCCAGTCTCAGTCTCGGACTTGGGTATGGGGTGTTATAATTGGTCTACCATGGAGGGAGGCTGCATCAATTATTCTAAGAGATGTCACAAATGCCAAATTTATGGAGACAAAATTCATGTACCTCCTTCGCCTTTGCATGTTATGACTTTTCCATGGCCTTTCTCTATGTGGGGCATGGATGTCATCTGGCCGATCTCTCTAAAAGCTTCAAATGGGCATGGGTTCATCTTTGTAGTTATCGACTATTTCACCAAGTGGGTACAGGCTGCTTCATATGCCAGTGTTACTAAGTCGGTAGTCAGCAGATTCCTAAAAAAGGAAATCATATGTCGATATGGAATGCCTGAGAGGATCATATCTGACAATGCATTAAACTTGAACAACAGTACGATCGCGGAGGTTTGCAGTCAATTTAAGATCAGACACCACAATTCATCCCCGTACCATCCAAAAATGAATGGTGCAGTGGAAGCAGCCAATAAAAACATTAAGAAGATCGTGGGGAAAATGGCTGAAACTTATAAAGATTGGCATGAGAAATTACCATTTGCTCTTTATGCTTATCGAACATCAGTCAGGACCTCTACTGGGGCAACCCCTTTCCCATTGGTTTATGGAATGGAGGCAGTGTTACCCATTGAAGTAGAGATATCTTCCCTTCGAGTTTTGTCAGAGCTAAAGTTAGATGAAGTAGAATTGATCCAGTCTTGGTATGATCAGTTGAACTTAATTGAGGAAAAGAGGCTAAGGTCTATTTGACATGGTCATATGTTCCAAAAACGAATGATGCGAGCTTATGACAAAAAGGTTCACCCAAGAGAATTTCACGAGGGGGACTTAGTTTTGAAAATGATCCTCCCCATACAAAAGGATTTCAGAGGGAAATGGATGCCAAATTGGGAAGGACCTTACGTGGTAAAAAAGGATTTCTCCGGAGGAGCACTGATTTTGACCAAAATGGATAGGAAAAACTTGCCCAATCCTGTAAATTCGGATTCAGTCAAGAAGTACTATACTTGAAGAGGAAAAGAGGCCAAAGTGAAAACCCGCAAAGGGATCTTTGAGACTTTCTTAAAAAAATGGAGAGGCCAAGGCGAAAACCTGAAAAGGGCGCCTTGAGACCAAAGGGGTTTTGAGTCGAAAACCCGAAAAGGGCGGCTTAAATTATGATCAAAGATGGGGCATGTGGTGATCTTGCTATACCTGTATTAAGAAGAAAGGAGAGATGTTACGTCTTAGGGCATCAACAAAGTCCTCTAGATCTCCTAAACACATATTGAGCTTAAAATGGTCTTCAGAAAGTCCGTACAGAGAAGCTCAGGCTGCAGTATCTGGGGCATCTATCTTTTCCCCTCATCATTTTATATTCTAGAAATGTTTGCTTTCTTTAATTAACCTATTCCTTTCAGATTTTGCTTCAGATAAATTTCAGTTTTGTCCATCATTATGATCATTTTCAAGCATTTTGTATTAAAGTAATGATTAATGGACTAATAATATTTTCACAAAAGGAGTTTTCCATATTACTCTGGAAACTTCTAAATAATATGAGAACCTGAAACAGGACTATAATTTAGAACTCACCAAGCCTAAAGGTTGGAAATATTTGAGAAGAAAACTCTAAACAGTGACCATTTCTTCAGATTTTCTGTCAAAAATGTCGGTTGAACAAAAAGACAGGATATTACGTCAGTGATATAACCTTGAAGAACAACGAGCAATGACAACCCTAAGCATTAAAAAAGGATCATTCTCATGACATCCTGCATTCATGCAAATATCATCCATAACACATTTAGTTAGGAGCATTCGAGTCATTCTGATCATTGCATCCTAATCATTATGCATTTAACAAAGGATCATTCTCATGACATTCTGCATTCATGCAAATATCATCCATAATACATTTAGTTAGGAGCATTTGATTCATTCCGATCATGGCATCCTAATCATTATGCATAAGAATAAGTCCATAAATCGATTCTACAGGTCATGTTCCCCAGAAGACGGTGTAACAAGATTGACGAATCCACAAGTCCTATACCTCTGAAGTTGCAGCAGGTCGGATCAAATCCACCATGGCGAATCTCATTTCCCTGAAGTTGCAGTGGAGCAGATTGAAGCCATTACCCTTATCTCCCTGATGTTGCAGTGGAGCGAATTGAAGATAGCGAATCTTATTTCCCTAAAGACGCAGTGGAGCAGATTAAAGCTACGGCGAATCTTATCTTCCTGAAGTTGCAGTGGAGCAGATTGAAGACACAACCTTATTTCCCTGAAGTTGCAGCAGAGCAGACTAAAGATAGCAAATCTTATTTCCCGGGCGTTGCAGTGGAACAGATTAAAGCTACAGATTATGGCGGATCTTATCTTTCTGAAGTTGCAGTGGAGTAGATTGAAGCCACCAGCCTTATTTCCCTGAAGTTGCAGCGAAGAAGATCAAGACAATGTTGTATTTCCCTGACGTTGCAGTGAAACAGATTAAAGCTACAAATTATGGCGGTTCTCATCTTCCTGAAGTTGCAGTGGAGCAGATTGAAGCCGCCAGCCTTATTTCCTACGAAGTTGCGGCGAGAAGATCAAGATACAATCAGATTCGTACGCACAGCGTTGCGAAACAAAGCATTAAAGCTACAAATTATGGAGGATCTTATCTCCCTGAAGTTGCAGTGGAGTAGATTGAAGCCACCAGCCTTATTTCCCTGAAGTTGCAGCGGAGAAGACTGAAGACAGCGAATCCTATTTCCCTGAAGTTACAGTGGAATAGATTAAAGCTACAAGTTACAAGTCCTATACCTCTGAAGCTGCAGTAGGTCTGATGAAATCTATCATGGTAAATCTTATCTTCTTAAAGTTACAGTGAAGTAGATTGAAGCCACCAGCCTTATCTCCCTGAAGTTGCAGCGGAGCAGACTGAAGATAGAAAATCTTATCTCCCCGAAGTTGCGGCGGAGCAGATTGAAGCTACAAGTTTAATTTCCTTGAATTGGATCGAAGCGCTAGTTCTTATACCCCTGAAGATGCAGTAGGATGGAATGAAGCTACTCGAAGAAGAAAAGCACCGAAAGAAGTCAGGATTCGGCGAGACCAGACAAAATTGGCCCTTTTAAGTCTTTGATCCAGTTTTGTTTCACGACTACGAGCAAAGAGAGGCAGCTGTAATTAGCCCAATTTGCCCGGGCCCAATTAAACATTTTAAACCAAAAAATAAATAAAACAATAGTCCAGTTCTTATTACAAGCCCAATAACAAACCTAGCCCAAACTACCCTAAGCCCAAACAGCCCACTATCTAAAACAAATCAGAAAAAAACCCTAGGCAGGAAGCTTCTAGCACCGCAGCTCCCCCCACACGCGCGTCGCCGCAGCCCCCACGCACTCGGGCCTCCACGTCACCCCGACGGTTTTACCTGCAAACAGAAACAAACAATGGCAAGCAATGGTATCCAGCCATTGACAGCAAATAATAACAGAAAATGGGCCAACAAATGAAAAAAATAGATTGTATTTTCATTTCTTTACGATTTCGGCTATAAAAATCGAAGGAAAAATCATTTGTAAGGGTACGTTTTTTTACGAATACACACGAGAGCAATACGAAAATCAGAGAATAAATTCGCAAAGGTTTTCTTCATTTTCTTTATATTTTTCTTTCTGTTTTTCTCTTCGAAACTACCTATACATTTATAAAGATTTCTATTTTTTTTAAAATACAGTATAAAAAAAGAGAAAAATTACATGTTTTCGACCTTCGACCGCCGTGCACGGTGGCGCTAACGGCGGCAGACGGCGGCGATTGGCGTCGGAGTCTCGCCGAAGCTCTTGTTGGAATTCGGGCCAGAGGAGAAAGGAGGGAGAGAGTTTGAGGCTTTGAAAACTTTTTTTTTAAATGAGAGAAAATGATTGTTTTTAAAGAAAATTTGTTTTATAAAACAAATCAAAATGGCACCGTTTCGTTAGGCTCCCCAGACGCCCAAAACGGCATCTTTTTGGGGAGCCCGACCCGAATCCAACCCGCTCCAGGCAAGATCCGCGTGTTTTCTAATGGAAGGGATAATTTCACTTTTAGCCCTTCTGCTTTTTTACTACTTTGCAATCAAGTCTATTTTGTTTTTTAATCTGACCCCATAATTTAATTGTGATTTCAATTAGACCCCCAGCAAAACGTTGCATTTTGGAAGGCAGGGATTAATTTCCCTTTTAGGCCCTCCTTGTTATTCGCGCGTTCAATAAGGTCCCTTTCTTTTTATTTATTTTCAGATTTGCCCCAAACTTTTATTTTAAGTTCAATTTCGTCCTTTTTTATTTCTTTTGTGATTTTTGATATTTTATTATTAATTTTATTATTATTATTAATTTCAATTATTATTATTATTATCATTACTATTAATTAATTTTAGTATTACTACTGTTATTTTTACTATTACTATTATAAATTTTAGTATTACTACTATTATTTTTACTATTATAATTATTATTTTAATATTACTACTATCATTTATATTATTATTATTATTACCTAATATTTCTATTATTATTAGTAATTACTATTATTATTACTATTATTATTAGTATTTTATTTTTATTACTATTATCATTATTATTATTAAACGTTTACTTACTCATTTTTTAAAATTGATTTGCTTTTTTTTATTCGTTTTTTATTATTTATCTTAATTTTTATTTTTACTCTTATTATTATTATTATTATTATTATTATTAAACTTTTACACTTATTATTGCCATTTCATTATTTATTTATTTATGTATTTATATTTTGTTGTACATACTTTCAAATTTTGACTATTCATTATTATTAACTTATTTATTATTGATATTTATATTTATTATTGTCATCATCATTATTTTGTTACATGTATTAGCACTGAAATTCATTTTACATTTTACTATAAAATCATATTACATTTTATCCGATCCATTAAAATTTTTGTTTTGAAATAAGCAAATACTCCGCGTTCTAAGGTTCGAAAGAAATCATACCCTAACTTACTGGGTTTCGATTTTTCTCATTGAGTCTAAAGAACCTATTATTTTCTTTTTAAAATTAAAGCATAAAAGTTAAATAAAAACTTATTCTCGAGAATTCAAAATTGTTGTGTCCTAACTTACTGGATGTGACATTTTGTTATCTCGAGATAAGGATTTCTAAAAAAAAAAGGCAATGTTCTGTATTTGGAATTTTGAAAAATTGTGCCCTAACTTACTGGGTTATGATTTCTCATTTGACCCAAATAACCGAATATCCTTCTTAAATTTAAATGTACGAGTTTTAAGTGTCAAAAGACAAGCTTAGTTTCGAGGATTCGAAATGTCGTATCCTAACTTATTGGGTATGATATTTTACTCCTTCGAGATGAGCGGGTCTCAGCATCCAATTTAATTTATTCAAGTTCTTTTAACAAAGAGGATTGTATTTTAAAATCTTTTCAAATTTTCAACAACAAGACGTTAATCAATCAACTCGGTACCAATTATGGGCGTTACGAGGGTGCTAATCCTTCCTCGTGCGTAACCGACTCCTGAACCTGTTTTCTCGAATTTTGTAGGCCAAAATCATCGTTTTAATAAATCAAAATGTTTTAACGATCAATCTCAAGGTGACCCTATCACACCTCAAAAAAAGATTGGTGGCGAATCCATTTCCGTTTTTAAAGTCGACCCCATTTTTAACAAGAAAAAAATGGTTTCGACAGTTGACTTGTTCGTTCTCTGTGCTAGGATTGTAGGATAAGCATTCTGGATTTTTCATCCCTCATTCATTTGTATCACACTGCATCACTAGATGTACCTGCGTAGAACAATATAAACCATCAATCTTTTTATTCAAGAGTTCTACCTGATTTGACAACATGGTGACCACATCAACGTTAAAAACACCAGCTGCTTTCATCGGCTTTGTCCTCATGTGTAACACCCATTACCCGTAATCCCCGCCGGAACCGGGTCTGAGACGTTACCGGATAAAAACTACTTAATCGCCACTTAGGCTCAACGTGACTACTCTCCTTAAGTCACCACGACAACCTCATTTTCGAGTTACGAGGCCTTACTCAAACACACGAGGGCTCTCGAGACCATATCGGAAACTCTTACTATCTTAAAAATTTTCTCCATCTAGACAGGTACTACACGCCCGTGCTAGATGATACACGCCCGTGTGTAATCACACACGCCCATGTCCACAACCCGTGCACAAAACTCAACCATTCTGCCAAAGTCCCACGACTAGGTCACACGCCCGTGTTCACCACCCCGTGGTGCACATCGACTACTTCACACGGCCTTAAAGTCTAGACATACGCCCGTGTGTGGCTGGCCCGTGGCCAACACTCGAATAACTCACACGCCCTAGGCACACGCCGTGTGTGACTAGTCCGTGGTCTATTCTCGACTTAAAATACTAACATGCAGGGACACACGGCCAAGTCACACGCCCATGGGCTGACCGTGTGTCACACATGGTCTAGACGCACGCCCGTGTGTCTACCCACATGGACAAGAACAAAACTATTTGTTCTGCCCCTTCTCACCCCCTAGCATACACAACATGTACTCATTCAACACATCCATAATCAACTCAATTTGAAACACAATCTTACATGGATAACTACATCTTTTCATATAATAAAATAGCCAACAACTATGGCATTATACAAAATAGATTATCCATCTAAAGGCCAACATAACTTAGCCATTTACAACCAAAAATCGCTAACTTGTCTAGCCCCTATACATGCCATACACAAAACGTTTAATCCAATGTACCAGAGTGTGCTGATAGTGTGGGCGATCTTCCAATTGATCCACGTATCTCGATTCAACTCTATTTCTCTATAAGACAAGGAAAAAGAAAGGGAGTAAGCTTTGAGCTTAGTGAGTTTACACATAAACAATTAAGCATCATAATATAAGCTAAACAACAATTAGCATTATACTAACATAAGTAATTCACAACTATGCTTACTCTTTCTATCCCTTACCACATCTCCAACACATCATGAGTCACATACTCATAACCATTGACATGCACCCCTGCATTCAATATCGCATTTACACAATATACAACACATCATTATTTCACAATAACACATCCACACATCTACACTACTCACTAATACATCCACACAGCTACTCTCTCGGTGGTTTCGCACTTAGCCTACCACAATCGATACAATAAGGTAGTATCGCACTTAGCCTACCAATAAGGTAATCATAGTGGTCTCGCACTTAGCCCACTAAACAATATACTTAGCGATAGCATCGCACATAGCCCAGCTCATCGTTGCTAAGTATTAGGGTAGCATCGTACTTAGCTTACCATCAAGCATTATCACTACACATTCACATAATTACTTTGTAGTTCATTCATTCATTCGTTCATTATAACTAACTCATTCATTCCACATGAACCATATAGGTTCTCAATCATGCTATGCTCTAGCTAGCATTTACAAAGTGTACGCATAATGCATCGTTTATATGTAAACTTACCTCGGTACCCAAAAAGTATGGAGATGTGTAATTTAGTCCACGACCTTTCCCTTGCCTCGGTTTCGATCCGGGCTTCGTCTTTCTTGATCTATAATGACAAATCAACACATTCAATACACACATTGACTAAATTGACCTTTATCTCATACTTTAGCAAAATCCCCATTTTGCCCCTAATCTTTCTCATATTTACACTTTTGCCCCAAGGCCCGTAAAGTGATTTTTATTCAACTTTCTAGCCTTTCATGGTTAGCCGAATCACTTACTCAATTAAAGCTATCATCAATTCTCACTAATTCTCACATGTATGACCAAACTCAAGACTTTCACAAACTAGTCCCTACATGCATTTTTTTATGGAATTCACTTAGTAAAAGATGTTTCTACAACATCAAGCTTTCATATTCATCCATAAAACATCAAAATACATGCATGTCATACATTGGTACATTTTTGAACATCCATTTTAGCTCATCATATAGCTAAAAATAGCTTACTCATGCTACTAGGACTTCAAAAATACGAAGAATATCAAAAACGGGCTAAAATACACTTACTAGCTAGCTTGAAAAGTTGAAGAGCCCTAACAATGGCTTCTCTCAAATTTTCGGCAGCCTTGGAGAAGAAGATGAATGAATTTTGTCATCTTTTCTCCTATTTTAATCATTTAATTTTCAAATGACCAAAATACCCTTTTTGACAAACTTCTAAATTTAACTCATCCATGCCCAAATTTGTCCAAAAATTAGAAATTTTGAAAATTACTCATTAAGGACTTCTAATTGAGATTCTAAAGCAATTTCACACAAATAGCTTCTAGAATCTCACATTTTGCAACTTTTGCAATTTAGTCCTTTTGGACAGTTCAACCGCAATTTAACAAAATTGCTTCATGAAACTTTCACACTAGCATGCAAACATGGCATAGACCTCAAAAACTCATATTTATGCCTCGAATTTGTGGTCTCGCACCACTATTTCGACTAGGCCCTAAATCAGGATGTTACAACTCTCCCCCCTTTTAGAGATTTTTGCCCCCGAAAATCTTACCAGTAAAGAGGTTTGGATGTTGCCCTCTCATAGCCTCTTCCGTTTCCCACGTAGCTTCTTCCACACCGTGTTTCTGCCATAACACTTTCACTAGTGCTATGCTCTTATTCCTCAACTGTTTCACTTCTCGAGCCAAAATCTTAATCGGCTCCTCTTCATAAGACATATCCGGTCTTATCTCAATTTCCGTCGAAGGAATCATATGTGAAGGATCGGAGCGATACCGTCGCAACATCGACACATGAAAAACATTGTGAATCTTTTCCAATTCTACCGGTAAAGCCAACCGGTATGCTACTGGCCCAACTCTATCTGTAATCTCATATGGCCCTATGAACCTTGGACTCAATTTCCCTTTTTGTCCAAATCTCATGATTTTTTTCCATGGGGACACTTTTAAAAACACTTTGTCACCCACTTCAAACTCAATCTCTTTTCTTTTCAAATCTGCGTACGACTTCTGTCGGTCCGAAGCAACTTTCAGACTATTACAGATTACTTTCACTTTCTCTTCGGTTTCTTTCACCAGATCGACCCCATGGATCTGCTTTTCACTAAGATCGGTCCAATACAATGGAGTCTGACACTTACGACCATACAAGGCCTCATACAGAGCCATCCGTATACTTGACTGATAACTGTTGTTGTAAGCAAATTCGACCAAAGGTAGATATCTTTCCCAACTACCTTCAAATTCTAACACTCAGCATTGAAGCATATCTTCAAGAACTTGAATCACTCTTTCAGACTGGCCATCAGTTTGTGGATGGAACGCAGTACTAAAATTTAACCTCGTACCCATGGCCCCCTGCAACTTCTTCCAAAACCTCGAAGTAAACCTTGGATCTCTATCCGATATTATAGACACAGGCACACCATGTAACCTCACAATCTCTGCAACATACAATTTGGCTAACTTGTCTAGTGAATAATCAACACATACTGGAATAAAATGAGCCAACTTTGTCAATCTATCCACAACAACCCATACAACATCTTTCTTTTTCAGAGTCATAGGCAACCCCGTCACGAAATCCATGGTAATCCAATCCCATTTCCACTCGGGAACCATCACCGGTCAAGCAATCCCAAGGCACTTGATGTTCAAATTTTTACTTGTTGACAAATCGGACACTTTGTCACGAACTCGAGAGATATCTCTTTTCATACCCGCCACCAATAAAATTTCCTCAAGTCATTGTACATTTTCAATCCGCCTGGGTGTCTTGACAAATAACCACTATGTGCCTCATGCAAAACCTTCTGGATCAATTCTTCATCTCTAGGTACACAAATTCTGTCATGGTATAACAAGCAACCATCCGAACCCACTCGAAAATCAGAGTCACTTTCTGATCCACACTTAGCTCTCTTAGCTTGCATCTCACTATCATTTTCTTGAGCCTCACATATCTGTTGAACAAACAGTGGCTTAGCTCTCAACTCTGCCAATATAGCACCATCATCAGACAATTCTAAACTCGTACTCATAACTCTTAGAGCATACAAGGATTTCCTACTCAGGGCATCTGCAACCACATTTGCTTTTCCGAGATGGTAATCAATTACTAACTTATAGTCTTTCAATAACTCGAGCCACCGCCTCTGTCACAAATTTAAATCCTTTTGATCCATCAAATACTTCAAACTCTTGTGATCCGTAAAGATTCGGCACTTCTCACCATATAAGTAATGTCGCCAAATCTTTAACGCGAAAACAATCGCAGCCAACTCCAAATCATGAGTCAGATAATTCTTCTCGTGCGATTTTAGTTGTCTCGAGGCGTAAGCGACTACCTTACCCTCTTGTATCAACACGCAACCGAGACCATTAAACGACGTGTCACTAAAAACCACAAACTCTTTCCCCGAATCTGGTTGAACCAAAATCGGCGCCTTAGTCAATAATGTTTTCAATCTCTCAAAACTCTATTGACATGCCTTCGTCCAATCATACTTGACATCCTTATGTAACAATTTTTTCATCGGGGTAGCAATCACTGAGAACCCCTTTACAAAACGTCTGTAATATCCCGCTAGTCCCAAGAAGCTTCTAACTTCTGACACATTCCTCAGCTGTTTCCAATCCACAATAGCCGAAATCTTACTCGGGTCGACTCGAATACCATCACCCGACACAACGTGTCCTAAAAATCCAACCTCTCAGAGCCAAAACTCACCCTTGCTAAACTTAGCATACAACTGCTCATCTCTTAAAGTTTGTAAGACAATTCTCAAATGTTCCTCATGATCGTTCTCATCCCGAGAATAGATCAATATGTCGTCAATAAAGTCAACCACAAACTTATCCACATACGGTCGAAAGACACGGTTCATCAAATCCATAAAAATCGCAGGTGCATTCGTTAAACCAAACGGCATGACCAAAAACTCATAATGGTCATACCTTGTTCGAAATGTAGTTTTCAACACATCTTGCTCTTTCACTCTCAACTGGTAATAACCGTAATAGTAACATATTTTAAGCCCACATTTAGCATGCTTTTGGATGATTTAAGCCTTGAATTATGTAATTTGGTTCTTTTAATCCTTTATTTTCATGTTTTATACTCAGGGAAGCACCGGAGGATGAAAAGAACGAGAAACGGGCCTAAAACAGAGTAAATGGGCCATATCACGAAATCGACACGGCCTGGGCCTAAGACCACACGGCCGTACTCCTTCAGTAGCCTCGAACACGGCCTGGCCACGATTCACACGGGCGTGTGCCATGGCCGTGCCACTGCCGTGACAAAGAGAAATTTCACTCGGATTAGGATACTTAGAGGCGAAGTAACACATTTCGAAGCCTATTTAAACACCCTAAGTATGACCTAAAAGGGAGAGTTCGGCGTAAGCCCTCTGCAGCCGGGGCGTCCAACCAGCCAAGGAGGCGATTTGTGGGGATTTACTCAAGATAGCCAGTTGATTCATCTCAAGAAGCCGGAATCATACTCAAGACAGAGGATCTCTCCTTCAATTCCTTCAGGGGGTTTTAGGGATTTCTTATGTTTTGTTTTATCTTTTCTTCTGAGATGTTTTCTTTTATTATTATGAACTAAACCCTCGAGATACGAGGGGGATGAAACCTAAGATGAATCTTGTTATCGTTTGCTGAACTATATGATAAATACTTGATTTGTTCTTAATTAAGTGTTCTTAATTCTTGTGTTGATATTTCTGGGGTATTAATTCAAGTTTGATGTGCTTAGGTGGTGGAGCAAAAGTCCCTGCCTAAGAGTAGATCTAGCATAGTTAAGCGGAGTTGATCGTACGCCTAGAGATAGGGTGACGAGATTTTGCCGGATTAGGGTGAAACCTAATATGGGAGTCCATAGATTGAGTTAATGCAATTCTAGGGGTTTTAATTAGAAAGAGATTTCAATTAATCAACCTAGGGTTAGACGTTATTCGCCTCGAGAGAGGGTCTAATATACGTTAGGGAATCCTACGGATCAAGTCAAGTGAATAAATCGTCTGGTTCAGAGTTAGATAACAAGTGAAGTCTAGGTAGATTCTTCTTTGGGTATCGTCTTAATCAATTGGTTTTTCCCACAAGTATTTTCCCCAAATTCATTCTTCTTTGTCTTAGAGTTTTTAGTTTAGTAGTTAGTTAATTTAGATTAAACAACCAATTTCCTTTACTTTAGGCTAGATAATAAAAAAGAAAGTTAGTATTAGTACTTTTAGTTCCTTTGGGTTCGACAATATGGTCTTGCCTTAACTATACTACTGTTCGATAGGTGCGCTTGCCTCAAATCGTTGTCATAGTTAGTTTCCAGGTTCGATCATTCTCATTATAAATTTTAAGACTTTGACATCGCATAAAACAACGATCAAGTTTTTGGCACCGTTGTCGGGGAACTAAAATATTAAGAACACTCAATTTTTATTACTTTAGCCATTATTATTATTATTATTTATTGCAATTTATCTATTTATTAATTTTAATTATTATTATTTCTTTTTTTTACTTTGCTAATTTTTCTTCTATTTGATTTTGGCAGATAATTTTAGAGGAGATGGCACTGAATAACTACCAGTGGCAAGTTATGAGGACAAAGCCTACTAAAGCAGCCTTTGTCCTACTAAAGCAGCCGATGTTTTCAACCTTGACACGGTCACCATGTTATCTAACCAGGTAGAGCTTTTAAATAAAAAATTTGATGGTTGGTATAGCTCTCTGCGCAGTACATCCGTGTCTACGATGCGATACAGATGGAAGAGGGGTAAACAACACAGAATATCTATCCTACAACCCTAGCACCGAGAACGAACAAGTCAACTATATGGGTAACTATTCTAGACCTCAAAATAATCTTTACAGTAACACTTATAATGCAGGTTGGAGGTACCATCCCAACTTCTCATGGGGTGGTCAAGGAAATCAAAGACAACAACCCCTCCCAGGCTTTCAACAGCAACCCTACCCACAAGAGAAAAACCCAAACCTTGAGGAGATGCTGACAAAAATCATAGCGGTGACAGAAACACGTTTCCAAAACACCGAAACAGCACTCAAAAAGCAAGAAGCATCGATTTAATAGATCCAGAATCAGGTAGGTCAACTTACCAAGCTGATCTCAAAACGGCCACAAGGAAGCTTGCCAAGCAACACTGAAACTAGCCCTAAAGAGCAAATTCAAGCCACAACTATTTACGATAATGAAGGGTTAAGTGAACCAGAACCAAGGCAAGAAAACATAGCAGATAAAGGTAAGGTTGAGGTGAGCCATGATAGACCAAAACCGGCAATTACAGAGTACCAACCTCATGTGCCATATTCTGATGCAACGAAGAAAGACCACACAAAGGAACAATTCAATGAACTCACACTTCGTGAAGGCGACGAAATGATCACTCTTCCGGCTCTTGACTCAGCTAGGACATCAAGTAATAAAGGTACTAACGTAAATTCTATTGATAACCATTTGGTTCAACCTTCTTTACAGGAAGCATCACGAAATCACCTAGCTGAGCCAGATCTTAGACCTCGTACCCATAAAGAAATAATCCATGAAGAACTAAGGCTTCAGGCCGATGAACTAGACGAGTGGAAAACACACTTTCAAAAGAAACTAGGAATACACGAAGTGAAACCGAAGGAACCCCCAAACGAGCTGATAGGAACAACAAATCACTTCAAAATAGGGGATCAGGTATTGTTGAATACGGAAGACCCTCGAATCACCACTTCAGACATCAAAACAAACAAAGAAATCACCTTTAAAGTACTTAATGTCTTCCTATACGGGACAGTCGAGGTAAGCAAACCAAAATTCCGCACTTTTGAGGAAAACACTACTCGACTTAAACTATATATCAATAACCGAATTGATTGCATGAGAAAGGATTTTCACCTCCTCAAACCACCATGATTATGCGAATAAGAGGTAAGTCTAGCTCAAGACTTTAAACGAGCGCTTCTCGGGAGGTAACCCGAGCACTAACCCTACTAACGTCCATATTTTCAAATTTTAGCATCTAACTAAAAGCTAACCAAATTTTTAAGCGCAGGCTTCCCTACCACACGGCCTTGCACACGGGCGTGGCCGTGGCCATGTGGAAACAGGACAAAACTTATCCCAAAACACAGGCTGCGATAAAATGCCACGACCGTGCGATTCGGCCGTGGTTGAAACTAAGAAATCTACACGGGCGTGCGACACGCCCGTGGGACCTTTGAGTCCATTTATATTTTTCTTTTTCTCTTATTTTAATTTTCAATTTCTTTTCTTTTATCCTTCTCGTCTTTAAATTTATATTATTATATTTTGATTCCTCCGATTTAGGTTCAAGGGGTGTTAACGAAACAGCACCACCCTCCACCGTATATGTCAAAGATCTTCACATTTCATCATCACACCCACCTCGCGAACCATCCAACAATAAGGACTTTTCACCCATTAGATCTTTTCTTTTAGTTGTATTTCACTTTTTACACTCTTTCTTTTTATTCTTCTTTTCTTTAAATATATAATTAGTATAATTTGAATTATCCTTATTATTTCCTGGCTAATTCTTCACGAGTTACCCAATTTCTTCATCTAGCGCAGAAATTGTTGGCGGCCACCACACCACCACCAAAGACGACTCCTCTAACTTATCTTTCACCTCCAAATCAAATTTCTACACTTCCAACTCAAGGAATCCATCCAAATTTCAGGGAGTTTCACCTCTCTCCCTATCTTTTGATTTTCTATTATATTATTTTTATCTATCTTTGTACATTGAGGGCAATGTACATCTTAAGTGTGGGGGGTGAATCTTAAAACTGCCTAATTTTTTTTCATTATTCTCTAATCCTGAATTATATCTTGTTCTTAAGTAATTTTCTCATATTACGATTAGAATGAAATTTCCCCTGATTTATGATTTTTATTGATATGTTTTGGATTAAGTCATAGTTAATTGTGCATTGATGATTTAAACTTTAAGGGACTAGGGAATCAAGCATGATAAGTCTATTTTCAAAACAATTAAAAAAATTTTAGGTTGTCTACCTGAATTTAATTATTACCTCGAAGTTTGAAATTTACAAATTTGATGTTAAAAACCCATAATTTTTTTGAGATCTCGAGCCTTATAGAGCATATATTCTTTTTCTTGCTCACTTTATTGATTATGAGTGTGTCAACATTGATTCGTTATTCTAGAACTTGCATCGATTATACATGTCGAGACCACACCTTTGATTTGATATACAGAGATGATAAAGGCACTTAGGTTTTAACCCACTCACTCCACTAAAAAGCCTACCTCCACAATTAACCCCTAGTGAACCCCTTTTGATCCTAACAACCCTTTTTTATTGACTCACCCACTAATTTTAAACCAAAACCCTTTGTATTTGTTATCACCATTCTTCTTGACTACCCTTTTTGTCGAGATTTGATTTTGAGCAGTTGCCTAACTATGTTCTATATTTCAGTTGTTAAAGAACTATCTTATTACTACTTGATTTGTTCTAAAAAAAACGAAGTATATTCATTATTAGTTCTATGTTCTATGAGCTTAAAACAGTTAAATTCACATCTTTAGAAGAAGCTCGTGTTATTATTAGTATTATGAGTTTTCAATTGATGTAATTATTTACTATCAGTTCTTTGTTTCTAGTTAGGTAATTTGTCAGGTCAGTCTCGATTCTAACCTTCTAATTCAGCCTTTATCCACACCTTTAACCAAGCCCTGTTACAACCCTGTTAAAGACCTTTTGATTTGTGTATCATCTCATATTATAGTGGTGGAGATTTGATTTTCATGCAAGCCTATGGGATTAACTTTTCATGTTTGACTTATGAGTGCTTTTTCTTGAACCTTAAACACCTCGAGTGATTTGAGTGAATCTTTAGTGAGGATGTCAATCCTTGTCGATTTTGAATCAGAGGTACTTATTTAGATGAGGGGAAACACCTATGTTTTCATGCTACAAAATGTATGACTTAGATTGTTTGAATCTTTAGGACTCTTTGAGTTGAATTAACCATGTATAAATTATCTATGAATTATGATGAAACACTATCGATGAATATTATGAATCGAGGACGTTCGTTTTAATTGTGAGTTGAGAATTTTGCTTGAGGACAAGCAAAAGCTTAAGTGTGGGGGTATTTCATAAACCGTAATAGTAACATATTTTAAGCCCACATTTAGCATGCTTTTGGATGATTTAAGCCTTGAATTATGTAATTTGGTGCTCTTAATCCTTTGTTTTCATGTTTTATACTCAGGAAAGCACCGAAGGATGAAAAGAACGAGAAACGAGCCTAAAACAGAGTAAATGGGCCATATCACGAAATCGACACGGCCTGGGCCCGAGACCACACGATCGTGCTCCTTCAACACCTCGAACACGGCCCTCGCCACGATTCACACGCGCGCAGCCATGGCCGTGCCCCCTCGCTGGACAAAGAGAAATTTCACTCGGATTAGGATACTTAGAGGCGAAGTAACACATTCCGAAGCCTATTTAAACACCCTAAGTATGACCTAAAAGGGAGAGTTCGATAGAAGCCCTCTGTCAGGGTGTCCAGCCAGGCCGAAGGAGGCAAATTTGTGGGGATTTACTCGAAGATAACCAGTTGATTCATCTCAAGAAGCCGGAATCATACTCAAGACAGAGGATCTCTCCTTCAATTCTTTCAGGGGGTTTTAGGGATTTCTTATGTTTTGTTTTATCTTTTCTTCTGAGATGTTTTTTTTATTATTATGAACTAAACCCTCGGATACTGAGGGGATGAAACCTAAGATGAATCTTGTTATCGCTTTGTTTAACTATATGATAAATACTTGATTTGTTCTTAATTATGTGTTCTTAATTCTTTTGTTGATATTTCTGGGGTATTAATTCAAGTTTGATGTGCTTAGGTGGTGGAGCAAAAGTCCCTGCCTGAGAGTAGATCTAGCATAGTTAAGCGGAGTTGATCATACGCCTAGAGATAGGGTGACAAGATTTTGCCAGATTAGGGTGAAACCTAATATGGGAGTCCATAGATCGAGTTAATGCAATTCTAGGGGTTTTAATTAGAAAGAGATTTCAATTAATCAACCTAGGGTTAGACGTTATTCGCCTCGAGAGAGGGTCTAATATACGTTAGGGAATCCTACGGATCAAGTCAAGTGAATAAATCGTCTGGTTCAGAGTTAGATAACAAGTGAAGTCTAGGTAGATTCTTCCTAGGGTATCGTCTTAATCAATTGGTTTTTCCCACAAGTATTTTCCCCAAATTCATTCTTCTTTGTCTTAGAGTTTTTAGTTTAGTAGTTAGTTAATTTAGATTAAACAACCAATTTCCTTTACTTTATGCTAGATAATAAAAAGAAAGTTAGATTAGTACTTTTAGTTCCTTTGGGTTCGACAATCCAGTCTTGCCTTAACTATACTACTATTCGATAGGTGCGCTTGCCTCAAATCGTTGTCCTAGTTAGTTTCCAGGTTCGATCATTCTCATTATAAATTTTAAGGCTTTGACATCGCATAAAACAATGATCACCATTCTATACGGATCAATTGAAATAGGTGCCGTTCCCGGAACTAACTCAATCCCAAACTCGACCTCTCTCTCTGGAGGTAATCCGGGTAACTCTTCCGGAAATACATTCGGATACTCATATACCACCGGCACTGTATCAAACTTTACTCCAACCTCTTGAGTATTCAAAATAAAGGTGAGATAGGACTCACACCCTTTTCTCAAACATTTCTCAGCCACTAGGGAAGAAATCATCACTGGTAGACTATCCGATCCACCTGATTCAACCCGAACAACATCCCACTCTCACATTTCAATTCGATAAACTTACTACCACAGTTCACTAAGACACTATGGGCAGTCAACCAATCCATGCCAAGGATTAAGTCAAACTCATCAAACGGCAACAACATAAGGTTTGCCGGAAAGCAATGACTCTTCACCAACAAAGGACAATTCTTACACACCTTGTCCACTAACATGTATTTTCCTAACGGGTTTGACACCTTAACCACAATGTCCGTAGGCTCAACGGTCATACTCAAACTAGATGCTAATCTCATGCAAATATAAGAGTGAGTAGACCCTGGATCAATTAAAGCAATAACAAAGGTTTCATAGAGAGAAAAAGTGCCCGTTATCACATCTGGGGATGATCCCTCTTCGCGGGCGCGAATGGCATAAGTCCTCGCAGGTGCCCGACCCTCCGGTCTCACAGTAGAGTCTCTGGATGCACCTCTACCGCTATTCCCACCTCTCGGGTTCCTTGGTGGTCTACCCCTTGCAGACACATCACTAGGTCTCATCTCTTGTTTCTCTTCCTTATCATCCCTCTCAGGGCAATTTCGGATAAAGTGGTCAGGGGAACCACACTTATAACATTTTCAGTTGTTTCCCCAACACTCTCCGGTGTGATATCTACCACAATTTGGACACTCTGGTTTGTTTTTCGTATTGCCCACACTTTCCATCGAGGTAGCTTGGACTCTCAAACTCGAACGAGTGTGGTCCAAGTCTCGATGTGAATATCCCACGGATGCTGTCGTCCGAGGATTAACTTCCCTGGATCTTTTCGACTGGGCTTGGTACGGCTTGCCCATTGGCCTCTTTCTCGCATCTCGGGCTTCACTCACAGCCCTTCTCTTTTCTTTACCCAACTCTTCGGCCTTACTTGCCCTCTCGACCAATACAACAAACTCTTTCAACTCCAAGATACCGACTAGGAGTTTGATATCCTCATTCAATCCATCTTCAAACCTCTTACACAGAATGGTCTCCGTCGATACACATTCTTGGGTGTATTTGCTAAGCCTAACAAACTCACGCTCATATTCTCTCATCGACATTCTTCCTTGCTTCAACTCAAGGAATTCCTTCCTTTTCGATCAAGAAATCGTTGGCTTATGTACTTCTTCCGGAACTCTTCCAGAAAGAAGTCCCACGTCACCCGCTCTCTCGGGACTACTAATGTCAACGTCATCCACCAATGGTATGTCGAGTCTCTCATCAAAGACACAGCACATTTTAAGCTCTCTTCAGATGTACATGAGAGTTCATCAAACACTCTCATTGAGTTCTCTAGCCAGAACTCCGCCCTTTCAGGGTCATCATCTACCTTAGCTCTAAACTCCTCAGCCCCGTGTTTCCTAATCTTATCCACCGGGGGTTTCGATAACCTCACTACATCATTACCTTGAGGAGCCACTAGATTTGGCTGAGGCATAGGAGGAGGTGGAGGAGGTTGAGCATTAGGGTTCGCTCGAACATAATTTGAGTACCAATTACTCATCATCTGGAGAAAGGCTTCCCGAGCATCTTCCCTTTGACCCCTAACCTCGGGTCCACTCTCTACAGGTGTGATTCTTTGCGCAGGAGCCGGCGCATTACTAGCTGCTTCATCAGCAGTCGATTGATCGGGATCCATACACTATATAAAACAAGGTTTCAAATCATCAGAAACCACCACACTATCATTGTACACTTATGGCATGTATAGCTAGACTCTTACACCCGCTACGGTAGTCCTAGAACTGACTAAACCATAGCTCTGATACCACTAAATGTAACACCCATTACCCGTAATCCCTGCCAGAATCGGGTCCGAGGCGTTACCGGATAAAAACTACTTGATCGCCACTTAGGCTCAACGTGACTACTCTCCTTAAGTCACCACGACAACCTCATTTTTGAGTTACGAGGCCTTACTCAAACACACGAGGGCTCTCGAGACCATATCAGAAACTCTTACTATCTTAAAAATTTTCTCCATCTAGACAGGTACTACACGCCCGTGCTAGATGATACACGCCTGTGTGTAGTCACACATGCCCATGTCCACAACCCGTGCACAAAACTCAACCATTCTGCCAAAGTCCCACGACTAGGTCACACGCCTGTGTTCACCACCCCGTGGTGCACACTAACTACTTCACACGGCCTTAAAGTCTAGACATACGCCCGTGTGGCTAGCCCATGGCCAACACTGAATAACTCACACGTCATAGGCACACGCCCGTGTGACTAGTCCGTGGTCTATTCTGACTTAAAATACTAACATGCAGGGGACACACGGCCAAGTCACACGCCCATGGGCTGACCGTGTGTCACACATGGTCTAGACGCACGCCCGTGTGTCTACCCACATGGACAAGAACAAAACTATTTGTCATGCCCCTTCTCACCCCCTAGCATACACAACATGTACCCATTCAACACATCCGTAATCAACTCAATTTGAAACACAATCTTACATGGATAACTACATCTTTTCATATAATAAAATAGCCAACAACTATGGCATTATACGAAATAAATTATCCATCTAAAGGCCAACATAACTTAGCCATTTACAACCAAAAATCACTAACTTGTCTAGCCCTATACATGCCATACACAAAACGTTTAATCCAATATACCAGAGTGTGCTGATAGTGTGGGCGATCTTCCAATTGATCCACGTATCTCGATTCAACTCTATTTCTCTATAAGACAAGGGAAAAGAAAGGGAGTAAGCTTTGAGCTTAGTGAGTTTACACATAAACAATTAAGCATCATAATATAATGTAAACAACAATTAGCATTATACTAACATAAGTAATTCACAACTATGCTTACTCTTTCTATCCCTTACCACATCTCTAACACATCATGAGTCACATACTCATAACCATTGACATGCACCCCTGCATTCAATATCGCATTTACACAATATACAACACATCATTATTTCACAATAACACATCCACACATCTACACTACTCACTAATACATCCACACAGCTACTCTCTCGGTGGTTTCGCACTTAGCCTACCACAATCGATACAATAAGGTAGTATCGCACTTAGCCTACCAATAAGGTCATCATAGTGGTCTCGCACTTAGCCCACTAAATAATATACTTAGCGATAGCATCGCACATAGCCCAGCTCATCGTTACTAAGTATTGGGGTAGCATCGCACTTAGCTTACCATCAAGCATTATCACTACACATTCACATTTCTACTTTGTAGTTCATTCATTCATTCGTTCGCTATAACTAACTCATTCATTCCACATGAACCATATAGGTTCTCAATCATGCTATGCTTTAGCTAGCATTTACAAAGTGTACGCATAATGCATCGTTTATATGTAAACTTACCTCGATACTCAAAAAGTATAGATATGTGCAATTTAGTCCACGACCTTGCCCTTGCCTCGATTTTGATTCGGGCTTCGTCTTTCTTGATCTATAATGAAAAATCAACACATTCAATAGACACATTGACCATATTGACTTTAATCTCATACTTTAGCAAAATCCCCATTTTGCCCCTAATCTTTCTCATATTTACACTTTTGTCCCAATGCCCGTAAAGTGATTTTTATTCAACTTTCTAGCCTTTCATGCTTAGCTGAATCACTTACTCAATTAAAGTTATCATCAATTCTCACTAATTCTCACATGTATGACCAAACTCAAGACTTTCACAAACTAGTCCCTACATGCATTTTTTTATGGAATTCACTTAGTAAAAGTTGTTTCTACAACATCAAGCTTTCATATTCTTCCATAAAACATCAAAATACATGCATGTCATACATTGGTACATTTTTGAACATCCATTTTAGCTCATCATATAGCTAAAAATAGCTTACTCGTGCTACTAGGACTTCAAAAATACGAAGAATATCAAAAACGGGCTAAAATACACTTACTAGCTAGCTTGAAAAGTTGAAGAGCCCTAACAATGGCTTCTCTCAAATTTTCGGCAGCCTTGGAGAAGAAGATGAATGAATTTTGTCATCTTTTCTCCTATTTTAATCATTTAATTGTCAAATGACCAAAATACCATTTTTGACAAACTTTCTAATTTAACTCATCCATGACCAAATTTGTCCAAAAATTGGAAATTATGAAAATTACTCATTAAGGACTTCTAATTGATATTCTAAAGCAATTTCACACAAATAGCTTCTAGAATCTCACATTTTGTAACTTTTGCAATTTAGTCCTTTTGGACAGTTCAACCGCAATTTAACAAAATTGCTTCATGAAACTTTCACACTAGCATGCAAACATGGCATAGACCTCAAAAACTCATACTTATGCCTCGGATTTGTGGTCTCACACCACTTTTCCGACTAGGCCCTAAATCAGGACGTTACATCATGACTTGCCACTGATAATTATTCAGTGACATTTCTTCTATAAACTCGTAAGCCTCTTCAAGTTTTTTGTTATTCAGAGTCCCACCGGTGGATGCATCGATCAACTGCCTAGTTGACGGGTTCAAACCGCTGTAAAAAGTTTGAGCCTGTAGCCATATGGTTAACCCAAGGTGAGGGCACCTTCTTAATAAATCCTTATACCTCTCCCATGTATCATATAAGGTTTCTAAGTCCATCTATACAAAGGAAGAGATATCATTCCTCAGCTTGGCTGTCTTAGCCAGTGGAAAGTACTTCAACAAGAATTTTTCGGTCATTTGTTCCCATGTAGTAATAGATCCTCGTGGTAGGGAGTTTAACCACTGTTTAGCTTTATTTCTTAATGAGAATGGAAACAACCGTAGCCAAATGACATCATCAGAAACGCCATTTATCTTGAAAGTATCACAGAATTCTAGGAAATTAGCCAAATGAGTATTTGGGTCTTCGTCCTGCAAACCATCAAACTAAACAAACTGTTGAATCATTTGAATAGTGTTAGGTTTCAGTTCAAAATTATTTGCAGCAACATCAGGTCTAACACTACTCGATTTAGCCCCAGTTAAATTGGGCTTGGCATAATCGTACATAGTACGAGGATCATGATTTGTGGAAACCACAAGAGGTAGTTGATTATTTTGATTTTCAGCCATCTCCTCAGTAATAACAATAACTTCCTCTTGCTCTTCTGTTGTACTCTGTCGACTCTGCCTCACTTCTCTACGGTTTCTGCGAGCTGTACTTTCAATTTTCTATCAAATAAAAGTGGTCCCAATGGGTTTCTTCTAGTCACAAACTAAAGGAACCTGTCAGAAGCAAATAAAAGAATAATTAGTAAACAAAAATAAAAATAAAAATGGCTAAATTAATAAAAATCAAGCGTTCCTAGAACGACGGAAATGTGCAAGTGTACACAATCGCAACAAGTAATAAATTGACAAGTAAATGTCGAGTTATCGTACCCACAGGGACTGTGAAAAGAATTATTTATGAATGCTATTTAAAACACTTTGGTGAAGAAAAATATTTTGTTTGAAAAGGGTGATTAAAAACTAAGATTTTAAACTAAGTAAACTAAATAAATAAATCTCAAATGCACGATTTCAAAATGCAATTTTAATAAGATGACATAATTGTGTTAGATTAATTACATTTCTTAACTTAGAATTATTAAACTCATGTTTATATTGTTACGAATAAATTCGCGGCAACTCTTTAATTTGCTAACTTATGAACATACTAACCTACCAAAATCCATTCATTTCTTTACTATATCCCTATGTCAATTCAACCGATTAAACAAATCTTAATAGGCAAATATGTTATTGCACATACATACTTGTTAAATCGAAATAATCTTTTAAACATATCCCTATGTCAATTCAAACAATTAACTCGATTTAATAAGCACATAAAAAACTATGTGAGGTAACAAAGTATCCTTACCTTGAAACAGTTTAATCACAATAATCTTGCAAGTTATGCAAGGCAAATGTATCGTCAGATACCGTTGCTAATTTAACCCTCAGCTACCTTAGATGGTTAAACATGCACTGATTAAGTACTATGTCCATTAATTACAATTTCAATCCGTTTAAATAATTAATTCATTAGCCACCTCACAATTGTAATGCAAGAATAACTTAGTCATGATTTTACTTAATCAAGCATCTTACCGAGGCCTATAACAACATAAACACAATTTTAACAATTTTAGCAAACGAAATGCAATCAACCTAACACGAATTAAATTCAAGATAAATTGATTAAATTAACCATTCCAACAACATAAATATTCATAGATATGTTCATCATAACAAAAACAAAAATTAAAGAGATAGGGAACAAGAATCAAATCTGGTGTTTTTCCGTGGCTTAACTAGTTTCCTCCGTTCTTCCTTCTCCATTGTCCTCGTCGACCAAGGCTGCTATGAACACTTAATTGCTGCTCCAAATGGCTGATGAATGCCCCTTTTCCAAGAGGAGAAATCGGCAAGAGAGCAAGGGAATTTGGAATGGAAAAGAAGAGAGAAAGTGGAGAGAAGAGAGAAAAGATGTGAATGCTTGAGGTGTGTTGAATGATCAACCAAGGGGGGTTTTTATAGCTGAATATGGCTGCTAAAATTAGCTAAAAATAGCAGCCAAAGAGCCATCCCTTGGCCGGCCACACATGTGGCAAGGTTGATGGTTTCAACTTTGCTAAATTTGGCTTGGGGCATATCTACAAAGCCACCAATTGTGGAGGGGTTTGAATGCAACTTGAACAAGTATTCAAGGGCCTCTTTGCAAGCTTAAATAATCAGCTAATAAGCTGATTTGGTTCAGCTCTTGGGACGGTTTTTGGGCTGTCCATTTCTTGGTCGGTTCGGTTCACTCGCTTCAATTCAACTGGACCACTTTTTCATAATTAATTAATAATAATTTATTAACCCAAATTAAATTGGATATAAATTAAAATTAATTATATTATGAATTAATACATATAATTTTGGACCATCTTAGGCTGAAATTTAGTTAGCCTCGATACTTCAAATTGCTTCTCGTTTTTGTGCTTCTAGCAGTGTCTGCCGAGCCATTTTTCGCCCTTTGTGCAAATCTGTCGAAAATAACCAAAATTCATCAAAATTAATTATAAAATTAACTAAAATTCAAAATTTTCATATTTTAAGTGCACTTTAATTATTTTATAAAAATTAATTATTTTTCGACAAAAATTTTATCGAAACTGTATGATTTTAAGTTAAAAAGGGTATGTAAAAATGTGTAAATTTTCGTGTTTCCAGTTCCTAATATCCTATTCCCCGGCAATGGCGCCAAAAACTTGATGATGTCACGAACTAACTAAAATACGACAAAGGCAAGCGCGCCTATCGAATGGTAGTATAGCTTTTGGTGAGTCGGGAATATCGTATCCACGAGGACTAAAAGTACCAGTAGTTACTATCTTTTTATTATCTAGCCGAATAAATTGAAGTGATTTATTTTAACCTAATCTTAACTAATCTAATTACTAAGACGAAACAGAGAATAAAGTAGGAATGTAACAGCCCGATTAAGACCCTAGTCGGAACAGTGGTTTCGAGACCACAAATCTGAGGTCGTAATAATATTTTAATATTATTATTGGTATTTATTACATGTGATATAGCCTGTGTGAAAATTCTGTTTGGTAATTTTATCGATTATGTGTCGAATTGTGAGAAAAGGACTTAATTATATAAGGTGTAAAATGATGTGTGCTGATTGTTAAAGTGCTTAATTGTTGTTGTCTTTATAATTTGGAGGATTAATGTTGTAATTAGCCTAATTTATAAGTGGGTGGATGGCATTAAATGTTGATTTGTATATATATGCTTTTATATATTAATTTTTATAAGTTAAAAATTAATATTATGTATGTTATAAGTTGTAATAAAACAAATAAAATAAGTAAGTGGATTGTTCATCCATCTCCACCGAAAAACAAAGAAAAGAAAAGAAAGTTTAAAGCTTTGAATATTTGGCAAGCTTAAAGTGAAAATTGGTATGTGATTTTTGTTTGGTTTTTGATAATTTCTACGTTTTTGCAATCGTTGCTTCGTAAACTTTGAAACCCATGTTTTAATTTTGAGAATTGATGATGTTTTTGAAATATGCCATTGATGAACATGTGGATTCTTGAATGTTTGATGGTGGAAAATGAAAGATATGTGTTTGATTAATATAGTTTATCTTTAGAGTTTTGATGAATTTGTGTTATTTGGGCTAAATTGAGAAAAGTGTAAATGGAGGGACTAAAATGTGAAATAAATGAGATATGTGGACTTGTATGAATATAGAGAGAACTCGGCTAGGCATGGGTGAAAGGAAATTATGTGTATTTCGTGATTTTGTGAATTAGGGACTAAAGTGTCAAAATGTGAAAATGTGAGGGTTATTATGTAAAATGACCTAAATATGTCTGTTTGGACTAAAATGAATGATTCAGTGATTGAATGGATTGAATTTGAATGCGTATAGACCAAGAGAGAAGAGGTTCGGATCGAAATCGAGGCAAAGACAAAGTGCTCGATTAATCGACCGTTTCGGTATTTCGACGTTCGAGGTAAGTTCAGACATAATACGTGTATTTAGCTATGTTTAATGTTATGAAATGAATGGTATGATATTATTGAAATGTGAATGCTATGTGAGGGCTCGAGTTATGCGGCACTAAGTGTGCATATTCAGAAATGTGACCGAGATGATTGGCACTGTGTGTGCGAATTGATATAAGCTTCGACTTTGTGGTTGGCACTGTGTGTGCGATACCGATTTAAGATTGGTTTGATATGGATGCACTAAGTGTGCGATGCTAATTAAGCTTCGGCTTACTATTTGGGCACTAAGTGTGCGAATAAATCGAAGAACAGACGAAAGTTGATCGAAATGAAATAGTGAGTATTGAGTAGCAAATGTAATTGACAACTAAGTGTTGGCTAAGGTACGTTCGGAACCTATGTGGTGAATGAGACTATGAATGAGTTATGAAAGGTTGATTGAACATATTAGTTTTGCAATGGTATGATATATGTGATTGTGAAATAATCTATGTGATGGTTGGTTTTAGTATAATGTATTATGTTACGAACTTACTAAGCTTTGAAAGCTTACTGTGTGATTATTTCTCTGTTTTACAGTGTCAGTAAAGCTAGCTCAGATCTGGGGATCGTCAGCATCTCTATCACACTATCAGAAATCTATTTCGGTACTTTTGAAGATGTGTATATTCGAATATGGCATGTATAGGCTAGTTGTTTTGAAATACATTTGAGATGTGTAAATGGCCATGTGATGTGGCTAGATATATGTTGGAATTATGCATATGTAGATGTGGTATGTGAAGTATGCTTTGGTATGTTTTAATGGCAATGAAAGTGTCTTATAAATGGTAAGATTATTGATGGATTGATGCTCTTGTAACCTAGTGATGTTGTTGATGAATCATGCTTGGTAATGCATGTGTTTAGCTGTGAATTTGGTTTATAAATTGGCATGATTAGAAATGAGATTGGACAAGATGGTACGTGATCATTTGACATGTATTTGGTTGCCAAATTGTGTGAGAAAATATGCTTAATTGTGCTTGTGGATTGACCCTTGTATGGATTGCAAATTGGCCTTGCAAATGGCCTATTTTGTATACATGGCTAAGAGACACGGGCGTGTGTCTCTGCCGTGTGATTTAAGGATCACTTCTAGGTGTGTCTGGACAGGGTACACGACCGAGGCCCACGGGCGTGCATGGTGGCCGTGTAATCAAGTCAGTAGCTAGCCTAGTAACACACGGCCATGGCACACGGGCGTGTCTAGTGGCCGTGGGGATAAGTCAGTATGCATGCTCTGTTTTGACACGGCCTGGACACATGGGTGTGTCTGATAGTCGTGTGAGGCACACGGCCTATTTGCACGGCGTGTGACCTCAACAGTATTGAAGAATGTTTAAAATTCTGAAGATTTTCGTAAGTGTTCGGTTTAGTCCCGATCTCTTTCTAACATGTGCTTAGGGTCTCGTAGACCTCAATAAGGGACTATATGGTTGTACTTCAATGTGTTTGATTGATGATTGACTTTGTGTCGTGAAATAATTGTAAAATATTTTGATTGATCGATAACGCCTCTTAACCCTATTTCGGTGACGGTTTTGGGTTAGGGGTGTTATATTTTATTGGTATCAAAGCTATGGTTTAGTTGATTCTCAGACTAACGTAGCGCATGTGAGTCTAGCTATACATGCCATATATATATAATTGCGATAGTGTGATGAATCCTAACAGTTATAAATGTGTTTTCATATAGCAAATGGATCCCGATCGAGCAGTTGCTGACGATGTAGAGAGTAACGCGCCTGCTCCCGCTCAAGGGACAGCGTCGGCCACATCTAGGCCGAATGATAGTGGTGAGGGAGGAGAGCCTAAGCAAGCCTTCTTCTGAATGATGAGTGAGTGGTTTTCAAAGTTCGTTCGAACGAATCTGGCCGCTCCACAACCTCCACCCCCACAAGTACCTATTGTGCCACAAGTTGTAGATCCGATCAGATTAAATAAACCTCCTTTGGATAAGATTCGTAAGTTTGGGGCCGAAGAATTTAGGGCCACAAATGATGACGATGATGAGCAAGCCGAGTTTTGGCTCGAGAATACAATTCGGGTATTCGATGAGATGTCATTGACCCCTGATGAGTGTATTAAGTGTGTAGTTTCTTTGTTGAGAGATACGACTTATAACTGGTGGAAAACACTGATTTTTGTGGTTCCGAGAGAGAGAATCACTTGGGATTTCTTTCAAGTTGAGTTCAGAAAGAAGTATATCAGTCAACGATTCATTGATCAGAAACACAAAGAGTTTCTAGATTTGAAACAAGGCCGTATGTCAGATACGGAGTATGAACGGGAATTTGTAAGATTGAGCCAATATGCACGAGAATGTGTTTCGACTGAAGCTACTATGTGTAAACACTTTATAGAAGGGCTGAATGAAGATATTAAGTTGTTGGTTGGGATACTTGACATAAATGAATTTGTTGTGTTAGTCGAAAGGGCCTGCAAAGCCGAAGAGCTCAGTAAAGAAAAGAAGAAAGCTGATTCTGAAGCTTGTGATGAAAGAAAAAGATCGATGAGTAAGTTTTCTCAACCTTCGACGAAGAGATTTAGAGATGCAAGCAATCGATCAAATGCTTCTTTTGGACATCCGAATAGAGATCGCGCAAGACTAAGTGTTGGTCTGAGAACTCAAACTCCAATGGAATCAAGTTTTGATAGTGCCAAAAGCAACAAACCTGAGTGTAGACAGTGTGGAAGACGACATGTGGGAGAATGCTGGGGCAAGTGCAACAATAGAGTTTGCTATAAATGTAGATCACGAGATCACTTTATTCGAGATTGCCCAAAGATGGCCGAGAAAGAAAATGTTCAAAATGTGAGATCGAGTAATGTGACGGCTAGGGGTAGACCGCTTAGAAATACCGAGAATGTGAGTGGAAGTCAAAAAGGGACTACTGATACAGCTATGAGATCAGAGGCGAGAGCACCTACCCGAGCCTATGCTATACGTGCACGAGAGGAAACATCATCTCCAGACGTTATCACTGGTACTTTTACTTTATTTGATATTGATGTGATTGCATTGATAGATCCAGGATCTACTCATTCCTATGTTTGTGTGAATCTAGTATCAAGTAAGACTCTACCTGTGGAGTCTGCTAAATTTGTGATTAGAGTATCGAACCCCTTAGGCAAGTGTGTCTTGGTGGATAAAGTGTACAAGAACTGCCCATTGATGTTTCGGGATATATGATTTCTGGCTAATTTGATGTTGCTACCATTCGATGAATTTGATATTATTCTGGGTATGGATTGGCTCACTTTGCATAATGCCATTGTGAATTGTAAAAGAAAGAGTATCGAATTGAAAAGTCAAAACGGTGAGATAGTTTGAATTGAATCCAGTGGTATAAAAGGGTTATCAGCTGTTGTATCTGCAATGAAAGCTTTGAACTACGTGAGAAAGGGTTGTGAAGCTTATCTAGCATATGTGATTGATACAAAAGTGTCAGAAAAGAAAGTTGAAACTGTGCCTGTGGTTAGTGAATTTCCAGATGTGTTTCCTGAAGAATTGTCGGGATTACCTCCAATCAGAGAAGTTGAATTCAGTATTGAATTAGTTCCAGGAACGACTCCTATCTCGATAGCTCCATATAGAATGGCACCAACCGAATTGAAAGAGTTGAAGTCTCAGTTGCAAGAGTTGACTGATAGAGGATTTGCACGACCGAGTTTCTCGCCCTGGGGTGCTCCTGTGTTGTTTGTGAAAAAGAAAGACGGCACTATGAGAATGTGTATTGATTACCGATAATTGAATAAAGTAACGGTAAAGAATAAATATCCGTTGCCACGTATTGATGATTTGTTTGATCAGCTGAAAGGAGCTACAGTGTTTTCTAAGATAGATTTGAGATCGGGCTATTACCAGTTACGAGTCAAAGAATCCGATGTGCCAAAAACTGCTTTCAGAATGAGGTACGGACATTATGAATTCTTAGTGATACCTTTCGGACTAACTAATGCTCCTGCAGTGTTTATAGATCTGATGAATCGGATATTCATACCGTATTTGGATCGCTTTGTGGTAGTGTTTATTGATGACATTATGATTTATTCATGTGATGAGACACAACATGCCGAGCATTTGAAAATTGTGTTACAGACTCTGCGTGAGAAGTAATTGTATGCAAAATTCAGCAAATGTGAGTTTTGGCTACGTGAGGTTGGTTTTCTGGGGCATATTGTGTCAGCGGCGGGAATCCGTGTTGATCAGAATAAAATCTCAACTATTTTAGAATGGAAGCCTCCGAGAAATGTGGCTGAAGTCCGTAGTTTTCTGGGACTTGCGGGATATTATAGACGGATTGTGCAAGGCTTTTCGATGATTGCAACTCCGCTAACAAAGTTGCTACAGAAAGATGTTAAATTTGAGTGGTCAGAAAAATGCCAGCAGAGTTTTGAGCAGTTGAAAGCATTACTAACAGATGCGCCAGTGTTAATTCAACCTAAATCGGGTAAAGAATTCATAGTCTACAGTGATGCATCGTTGAATGGTTTGGGCTATGTGCTGATGCAAGGAGGCAAAGTCATCGATTATGCTTCGAGGCAGTTAAAGCCGCATGAAAAGAACTATCCGACGCATGACCTTGAATTGGTCGCGATTGTGTTTGCGTTGAAGATTTGGCGTCATTATCTATTTGGTGAGAAATGTCATATTTATACTGATCATAAGAGTTTGAAGTACTTGATGACTCAGAAAGAATTGAATTTGCGACAGATAAGATGGTTAGAATTGTTGAAAGATTATGAACTTGTGATTGATTATCATCCGGGCAAAGCTAATGTTGTTGTTGATTCCTTGAGTCGAAAGTCTTCATGTACTTTGTGAGCTATGAGTACTCAGAAAGATCTGTGTGATGACTATTCAGTTTTGGCTGAGTTGAAAGTGAGACCGATGTTCGTAAGTCAGATTTGCGATGCTCAGAAAAGTGATGAGGAGATAATAGCAAAACGAGCTCAACGTGATTTGAATTTCGATCCAGAATTTTGAGTTAGAAGTGATGATTGTTTGAGATTTAGAGATCGGATTTGTGTTCCGAGAAATTCAGAGTTGATTCAGACGATTTTGAATTAAGCTCACAGTAGTCGATTGACTGTTCATCCGGGGAGTACAAAAATGTATAATGATTTGAAACAGTTTTATTGGTGGCATGGAATGAAACGGGACATCTCTGACTTTGTGCCAAAATGTTTAGTTCGTCAGCAAGTTAAATCTGAACATCAGGTTCCGTCCGGTTTGTTACAATCGATTATGATTCCTGAGTGGAAATGGGAAAAGATTATGATGGACTTTGTGTCGGGATTGCCTTTATCTCCGGGAAAGAAAGATACAATCTGGGTGATAGTTGACAGATTGACGAAGTCAGCTCATTTCATTCCTGTGAGAACAGATTATTCACTTGATAAGTTAGCTAAATTGTACATTGCTGAGATTGTGAGATTGCACAGGGTGCCACTATCTATTGTATCTGATAGAGATCCGAGATTTACCTCGCGATTTTGGAAGAAGTTGCAAGAGGCTTTAGGCACAAAATTGTATTTCAGCACTGCATTTCATCCGCAAACGGATGGACAATCTGAGCGGATCATTCAAGTTCTCGAAGATATGTTGAGATGCTGTATACTTGAGTTTGAGAGTACGTGGGAAAAACATTTGCCGTTGATTGAATTCGTGTATAATAATAGTTTTCAATCTAGTATCAAAATGGCACCGTATGAGACTCTTTATGGTAGAAAATGCCGAACTCCATTGTATTGGACTGAACTGAGTGAGAATAAGGTTCACGGGGTTGATTTGATAAAAGAGACTGAGCAGAAAGTAAAAGTGATTCGAGGCAGCTTGAAAGCTGCCTCAGATCGTCAGAAGTCGTACGCAGACTTGAAGCGAAAAGATATAGAATTTCAAGTTGGTGATAAAGTATTTCTGAAAGTGTCTCCGTGGAAGAAAATACTTCGATTTGGCCGAAAAGGCAAATTGAGTCCGAGATTCATCGGACCATATGAAATCCTAGAAAAGTTGGGCCGGTTGCTTATAGATTGATGTTATCATCTGAGTTAGAAAGAATTCATAATGTATTTCATGTGTCGATGCTTTGACGGTATAGATCTGATTCGTCTCATGTGATCGCTCCTACTGAGGTCGAAATCCAGTCAGATTTGTCGTATAGTGAAGAACCGATTCGAATCTTAGCAAGAGAGACCAAAGAGTTGAGAAATAAAAGGATTTCCTTAGTGAAAGTGTTGTGGCACAAGCACGGAATTGAAGAGGCTAAGTGGGAGCCTAAGAATGTTATGAGAGAGCAATATCCACATCTATTTACTGGTAAGATTTTCGGGGACGAAAATCCCTAAGGGGGCAGAGTTGTAACAGCCCGATTAAGACCTTAGTCGGAACAGTGGTTTCGAGACCACAAATCCGAGGTCGTAATAATATTTTAATATTATTATTGGTATTAATTACATGTGATATAGCCTGTGTGAAAATTTTGTGTGGTAATTTTATCGATTATGTGTCGAATTGTGAGAAAAGGACTTAATTGCATAAGGTGTAAAATGCTGTGTGCTGATTGTTAAAGTGCTTAATTGTTGTTGTCTTTATAATTTGGAGGATTAATGTTGTAATTAGCCTAATTTATAAGTGGGTGGATGGCATTAAATGTTGATTTGTATATATATACTTTTATATATTAATTTTTATAAGTTAAAAATTAATATTATGTATGTTATAAGTTATAATAAAACAAATAAAAGAAGTAAGTGGATTATTCATCCATCTCCACCGAAAAACAAAGAAAAGAAAAGAAAGTTTAAAGCTTTGAATATTCGGCAAGCTTAAAGTGAAAATTGGTATGTGATTTTTGTTCGGTTTTTGATAATTTCTACGTTTTTGCAATCGTTGCTTCGTAAACTTTGAAACCCATGTTGTAATTTTGAGAATTGATGATGTTTTTGAAATATGCCATTGATGAACATGTGGGTTCTTGAATGTTTGATGGTGGAAAATGAAAGATATGTGTTTGATTAATATAGTTTGTCTTTGGAGTTTTGATAAATTTGTGTTATTTGGGCTAAATTGAGAAAAGTGTAAATGGAGGGACTAAAATGTGAAATAAATGAGATGTGTGGACTTGTATGAATATAGAGAGAATTTGGCTAGGCATGGGTGAAAGGAAATTATGTGTATTTCGTGATTTTGTGAATTAGGGACTAAAGTGTTGAAATGTGAAAATATGAGGGCTATTATGTAAAATGCCCTAAATATGTCTATTTGGACTAAAATGAATGATTTGGTGATTGAATGGATTGAATTTGAATGTGTATAGACCAAGAGAGAAGAGGTTCGGATCGAGATTGAGGCAAAGACAAAGTGCTCGATTAATCGATCGTTTCGGTATTTCGACGTCCGAGGTAAGTTCGGACATAATACGTGTATTTAGCTATGTTTAATGTTATGAAATGAATGGTATGATATTATTGAAATGTGAATGCTATGTGAGGGCTCGAGTTATGCGGCACTAAGTGTGCGTATTCGGAAATGTGACCGAGATGATTGGCACTTTGTGTGCGAATTGATATAAGCTTCGGCTTTATGGTTGGCACTGTGTGTGCGATACCGATTTAAGATCGGTTTGATATGGATGCACTAAGTGTGCGATGCTAATTAAGCTTCGGCTAACTATTTGGGCACTAAGTGTGCGAATAAATCGAAGAAGAGACGAAAGTTGATCGAAAGGAAGTAGTGAGTATTGAGTAGCAAATGTAATTGACAACTAAGTGTTGGCTAAGGTACGTTCGAAACCTATGTGGTGAATAAGACTATGAATGAGTTATGAAAGGTTGATTGAACATATTAGTTTTGGAATGGTATGATATATGTGATTGTGAAATAATCTATGTGATGGTTGGTTTTAGTATAATGTATTATGTTACGAACTTACTAAGCTTTGAAAGCTTACTGTGTGATTGTTTCTCTGTTTTATAGTGTCAGTAAAGCTAGCTCGGATCCGGGGATCGTCAGCATCTCTATCACACTATCGAAAATCTATTTCGGTACTTTTGAAGATGTGTATATTCGAATATGGCATGTATAGGCTAGTTGTTTTGAAATACATTTGAGATGTGTAAATGGCCATGTGATGTGGCTAGATATATGTTGGAATTATGCATATGTAGATGTGGTATGTGAAGTATGCTTTGGTATGTTTTAATGGCAATGAAAGTGTCTTATAAATGGTAAGATTATTGATGGATTGATACTCTTGTAACCTAGTGATGTTGTTGATGAATCATGCTTGGTAATGCATGTGTTTAGTTGTGAATTTGGTTTATAAATTGGCATGATTAGAAATGAGATTGGACAAGATGGTACGTGATCATTTGACATGTATTTGGTTGCCAAATTGTGTGAGAAAATATGCTTAATTGTGCTTGTAGATTGACCCTTGTATGGATGGTAAATTGGCCTTGCAAATGGCCTATTTTGCATACATGGCTAAGAGACACACGCGCGCGTGTGTCTCTGCCGTGGTTTTAGGATCACTTCTAGGTGTGTCCGGACAGTGGTACACGCATCGAGGCCCACGAAGCGCAGCATGGTGGCCGTGTGATCAAGTCGAGAGCTAGCCTAGTAACACACGCCCATGGCACACGGGCGTGTCTAGTGGCCGTGGGGATAAGTTAGTATGCATGCTCTATTTTGACACGGCCTTGACACATGGGTGTGTCTGATAGTCGTGTGAGGCACACGGCCTGTTTGCACAGGCGTGTGACCTCAACAGTATTGAAGAATGTTTGAAATTCTGAATATTTTCGTAAGTGTTCGATTTAGTCTCGATCTCTTTCTAACATGTGTTTAGGGTCTCGTAGACCTCAATAAGGGACTATATGGTTGTACTTGAATGTGTTTGATTGATGATTGACTTTGTGTCGTGAAATAATTGTAAAATATTCCGATTGATCGATAACGCCTCTTAACCCTATTCCGGCGACGGTTCCGGGTTAGGAGTGTTACAAGAAAAATATTTGAAGAAAACTGATGAGAGAGACAATACCTAGGAAAGAATCCACCTAGACTTCACTTATTATTCTAAATCTGAATTAAACGATTTATTCACTTGTTTTGATCCGTAGAAATCCCTAACTTATGTTAATATCTCTTTCGAGAATAAAAACAACTGACTCTAGGTTGATTAATTGAAATCTCTTTCTAATTAAAAACCCCTATTATCGCATTAACTCGATCTATGGATTCCCCTATTAGATTTGACTCTAATCCGGTAGATTTATGTCGTCCTATTTCTAGGATTGCATGCAACTCTACTCAATTATGTCAGATCTACTCTTAAACAGGGACTTTTGCTCTACTAAATAAGCACATCAACTATGAATTAATATCCTGAAAACATTAAAACATGAAGTAAGAATACATAATTGAGATCAAGAACAAATATTTATCATGTAATTCAGAAAAAATCAAATAATAAGATCCGTCTTAGGTTTCATCCTCCCTAGGTATCTAGGGAATTTAGTTCATACTTTTGGAGGAAAACATCTCAAAATTAGGAAAACAACAAAACATAAAGAAACCCAAAAACTTCGAGAGAAATTGAATGGAGATCTTCAGTCTTGAAGGAGATCCTGCTTTTGAGTTGAATCCATTGGCGTTCTTCGAGTCTTTTCTTCGTTCAGCTCTGCGTCTCCATTAGGTCTTCTTCTAATATGTATTTATAAACTTTAGAATGCTTAGAAACCCTAAAAATTGGGTTTTTCCATGTAACAGGGAAATAGGGTGCAAAATCGGCACGGGCTGGCACATGGGTGTGTGGCCAGCCCGTGTGGCTCGCATGGGCATGTGGCCAGTTCGTGTGGAATTACCCAGGTCGTGTGGATCCTGGAAACAGCTCTTTTTGCCCGATTTTGGCTCATTTTTTGCTCCTTTCGCTCCCTTATGCTCACCTAAGTATAGAAACATGAATTTAAAGGATTAGGAGCATCAAACTCACTAATTCACATAATAAATCATCCAAAAACGCATCAAGAATGGGATTAAAAACAAGTTTCTTTTATGGCTTATCAAATGTGCTATGTTGTAAGGCATCATAACATATCTCCACACACACATATACCTATACAAGTACCCATCTAATCTTTGTGGCATGCCAATTGTATCCTAACTAATCTACCAATCTCATAAGGACATTCATTTTATAATTAATTAAAAGATTCACAATTCACATAATTGGTCTCATATAACACTTATACCTCCTTGATGCATAATGGCACCCAAATATCACATATACATATTCATATTGACACCTAAATGACCCGTATTGCCACACAATGCCCCATATTATTATGTGAGTGCTTAGAAAATTATCTCGTTTAACATATAACACAAGTTATTATTATTTCTTAATTCACTTATTCATTTTATCATTAGGCGACCATGTCACCATAACACTTTCCAGGTAATTTATGTCATGTATTTCCAAATTACCGATAGGTCATTTTACATATATGTGCTTGTTAAGTAATTCATTATCTCATGATTTTCATAGCATTTGAATTCTCATTTTCACAATTCTTACTTATCACATTAGACAAAAACTTCTCTTAGCCATATCTTAATCTTATATTTTCACCATTTTGCTTTATTAAACATATTAACATGTGTGTTCATTCCAACCATCAAACTTATGCCATGACATTTATTTTCTCAAAACATAATACCAATCTTATTTTTATACAAATTAAACTAAGGTTATTAGTGTTACCATTTCTCTTTCCCATTTATCACAACACATCAAATCATATTCCCACACATTTTAACACATAATTTATTTAATCATTTATTTTACTAATTATCATATTCCATAATCACATCATTAATGGGAAAGATAACAAATTCAATGGTACTTATCTCTTAGATATACTTATTCTCAAAACTAAGTTTTCTACACCTTAGCTCCTCCCTCATACAAGCTTGGGGGTTCAATTTCCATCATTCCTCCTTTTCTCATAAATCCAAAATATAACAAAAGCATTAGTATTCAAGCTCTCATAGCTTTCTAATAGCATCAATCACAAATATGAAATAAAGGAATGATGGAAACATTCTTTCTTACTTTATTTGAAATTTTCTCTCTCTAATTTTAACTTTTTTTTATTAAACTCACACAAACCCTAAATTAAAAATAGAGAGATTTATGTGGGAAATGAGTTTAGGAGGTAATTTCCTAAGTGGTTCTAGTGAAATCTTAACATGGAAGGTTGAAATGTACTATTGATTTGAAGAAAAAGACAAGGAAATGAAGAAAAGAAGTCCTCCCATGAAAGAAGATGGAGAGAGTCCGCCAGTAGGGGCTGACCGGGGGGTGCATTTCATCTTCTTCTTCTTTTTCTAAAGAAAAAACTATCCAAGCCAAAAGTCAAAGGTTCAAGTGAAACTAAGTAAAATGTATAGTCCAAGTTTAATCTCCACGAAATATTCACATGCAAAGACTCATATTCAATATCAATCATATAATATTTCCCAAAAAAAATACTTCCAGCAAAATGAGCAAAATAACTTTATATGTAAAATTTGCACTCTAATCCTTTTCTTTAATTTTATTCTTTCATTTTATTTTCTAACTGCTATCAATTTCATTCAATAATCAAAAGTCAAATTTAAATCTTCAAATTCTGCTTCCACCCATGCCAATGTGAATAATATCCTCTTCCAAAATAGAAACACTACCTCATGAGACAATCCTTACAGGACATAATTCAAGCATCTACAGTAAAAATTTTAATTGAATTGGTGTAACGGGTTAATCACATATCAATTATATCAATAAAATAAAATATTATCATTTTTCAAAATAAATTGTATGATTTTGAGAATGTTTTTTTTTTGTTATTTTATATTTTTATATAAAAATAAAAAAATATATATACGTATATAATAAGATTTAAACCTATACCTTTTTAATTTTCATATTTATATTTTAAAAATTTATATTTTTATCAATTTTAAAGTTGGTTTTTCATTCACATAGTAGATTTACCATAATAATAATAATATAATAATAATCAGTGAAAAGAGCGAGCCAACAACACTGAGTCCGAGGTCCACCAACATCAACATAAACAAACAAAACAACCCTTCATCTCGCATGTGCCCGAACCGACAACAGTCTTCCCACGTGTGACTTTCTTTGTTTTTTCTTAAGCTTCAACCCCTACGTTTTTTATAAATAAAATCTCTCCTGTTAATATATCTTTTTAGTTTTCATCTTTGCTCTTCTTTTTGGTGAATTAAAAATAAGGTTTTATTATAAAAGTATAGCAAATTAAATGGTGAAAAGAGAAAAGGTTGATACTTAGTACTTTTTATGTGTTCTTCCCACACCTCCCCCGTTCTTATTCTTTCTAGTTTCGTATTTTTTTTCTTCAAGTTATATAAACATAAAAGATTTTCCATTTCTGCACCTTGAAGAAAGAAAGTTGGTTCTTTTTCTTGCATTCTTACAAAGGTACATCTCTTTTTCTTTTTCCTTTTAAATGACTGCTTTGATTTCAAATGTTTGTCTTTGTAGGTTTGGTTTGAGTTGTTGTTCTAACTTTGACACTATGTTTTTTCACTCTTTTAAGTCATGTAAAATGTCAATAATGCATGACAGTGATATATGGTTCATATTTTTTTCTTTTGCTTGTAGTTAACTCCTTTTTTTTTTCTTGTGTTTGGGATAACGGGTTTTCTTGCTTTAGATCTGTTCCTGTTTCTTCTTGTACAAAACGCAGCTTTGGTTGTTTTGCTGTATATTCTGATAAATGTTTCAGTTTTAATGCTGTTTGGTAACCGGGAAAATTGTTTAAAGAGCCTTCAAGTTCGCTTCTTTGATTGTTAACTGCACTGAATGCTTCTTTACTAATGATTATTGACAAGTACGTATGAACTGTTTCGCTATTATTATACGAAGTTTTCTTCCCTTTAGCTCGGCTACTAAATGGAGCTTATAAGTTGTAAATTTGTTTATTATTATCGAAATTCTAATTTTTCTGATAATCGTAGCTGCTGCTTGCACAACTGTTGAGTGTTGTTTAGAAGCAAGATGCAGAAGCCGCCGCCACAATCAGTAGACTTTGCCCTAAAGCAGACCTCACCCAACATCGGGGCCGGGGCAGTCACCGGTGATAAGCTTTCGTGCACCTATGACCTTGTGGAGCAAATGCAATACCTGTACGTTCGAGTTGTGAAGGCTAAGGATTTACCTGGAAAAGATGTCACTGGTAGCTGTGATCCTTATGTGGAGGTTAAACTTGGGAACTACAAGGGAGTAACTAAGCATTTCGAGAAGAAGAGCAATCCTGAATGGAACCAAGTATTTGGATTCTCAAAAGAAAGAATTCAAGCTTCTATTTTGGAAGTGTTTGTGAAGGACAAGGATGTTGTTGTAGATGATTTAATCGGCAGGGTTGTGTTTGATGTCAATGAAATTCCGAAGAGGGTTCCTCCCGACAGCCCATTGGCGCCACAGTGGTATAGATTGGAAGATCGAAAGGGTAATAAAGCAAAGGGAGAGCTCATGCTGGCTGTTTGGATGGGAACTCAAGCAGATGAGGCATTTCCGGATGCGTGGCATTCAGATGCTGCATCAGTTGGCCCAGATGGTGTTACAAACATTCGATCAAAAGTGTATCTTTCCCCCAAGCTTTGGTATGTGAGGGTGAATGTCATTGAAGCTCAAGACTTGGTACCTAGTGATAAAGGCAGGTTCCCTGAAGTATTTGTGAAAGCTGTTCTTGGAAATCAGGCTTTGAGAACTAGAATGTCTCCGAGTAAGACCATCAATCCAATGTGGAATGAGGACTTGATGTTTGTAGTTGCTGAACCTTTCGAGGAGCCATTGTTTCTATCCGTGGAAGATAGGGTGGGATCGAACAAGGATGAAACCTTGGGGAAGTGTGTGATTCCTTTACAGGTGGTTCAAAGAAGGTTAGACCATAAACCTGTGAATAGTAGGTGGCACAATCTCGAGAAACATGTGATTGTTGATGGAGAGAAAAAAGAAATGAAATTCGCCAGCCGGATTCACTTAAGGATCTGTTTAGAAGGAGGGTATCATGTTTTGGATGAATCTACACACTGCAGCAGTGATCTTAGGCCGACTGCAAAACAGCTATGGAGACCGAACATTGGAATTCTTGAACTGGGTATTCTAAGTGCCCGTGACCTGATGCCAATGAAAACAAAAGATGGACGAGGAACCACAGATGCTTATTGTGTGGCCAAGTATGGGCAGAAATGGATCCGGACAAGGACAATCGTTGACAATTTCATGCCAAGGTGGAATGAGCAGTACACTTGGGAGGTTTTCGATCCGTGTACTGTCATCACTATAGGGGTTTTTGATAATGCTCATATATACGGGGGAGCTGGAGGGGCAAAGGATGCAAGAATTGGGAAGGTAAGGATTCGGTTATCGACACTTGAAGCCGACAGGGTCTATACGCATTCGTATCCTCTACTGGTGCTACATTCTTCAGGGGTTAAAAAAACTGGTGAAGTTCAATTGGCTGTGAGGTTCACCTGCTCAACTTTGATTAACATGCTGCATATGTATTCGCATCCACTGTTGCCTAAGATGCACTACATCCACCCATTGTCTGTGATTCAGCTCGATAGCTTGAGGCACCAAGCTGTGCAGATTGTCTCGGTGAGGCTGAGCCGGGCCGAGCCACCATTGAGGAAGGAAGTTGTGGAGTACATGCTGGATGTTGATTCACATATGTGGAGCATGAGGAGAAGTAAATCAAACTTTTTCCGAATTATGGGAGTTCTAAGTGGGTTGATTGCAGTTGGAAAATGGTTTGATCAAATCTGCAATTGGAGAAACCCTATTACAACCATTTTGATTCATATCCTTTTCATTATATTGGTTCTTTACCCTGAGCTAATACTTCCCACAGTTTTTCTCTACCTTTTCCTAATCGGAATCTGGAACTACCGTTGGCGGCCACTGCACCCTCCTCACATGGATACGCGTCTGTCTCATGCCGATGCAGCCCATCCAGATGAACTAGATGAAGAGTTTGATACCTTCCCCACTTCCCGCCCATCTGATATCGTCAGGATGAGATATGATCGTCTCAGAAGTATAGGAGGGAGAGTTCAGACTGTGATTGGTGATCTGGCAACACAAGGGGAAAGGTTACAGTCTCTGCTAAGCTGGAGGGACCCGAGAGCAACCACCTTATTCGTGACATTCTGTTTGATCGCCGCCATAGTTCTTTATGTTACACCATTCCAAGTTGTGGCTCTTCTCATAGGACTTTATGCCTTAAGGCATCCTAGGTTCCGCCACAAACTTCCGTCAGTACCTCTTAACTTCTTTAGACGGTTGCCTGCGAGATCGGACAGCATGTTATGAGCATATCATTCAATGTCTAATTATGCAAAATAGCAAAGCAGGGCTCTTTAGCTGGTGGCAAATGCAGGGTCCTGTTACATGATAATATGTAATTTGTCTGCCTTTGTTTAATAATAAATAAAAAAACCTAAGCTTCATTGTATTTTTCAGATAAGCTTCTATACTCATTGATACTATCTACATAAGCCATCGTTCCAAGTTAAGTATACGTTAAAAGTTCAAGAGACTTTTTTTTTTTTTTTTTTTTTTTTTTTTTTTTTTAGCCTTTAGTATTTGAATCAAAAAGCATGGGACATGAATTGGTGAATGTACGAACTAATCAAATTAGTCATTTTATTATTAAGAGTAAGTTACACTCAAGGTCATTAAATTATTAGTAAATTTATGTTTCAATCACTCAATTTTAAAAAATTATAAAATAACCACTTAACTATTCGAAAATTTTCATTTAAGTTATTGGACTATTCAAAAATTTCTATTCAAGTCATTGAGATGTTAATTTTTAAAAATAAAAATAATAATTAACAAGCTCTAATTGATGAGTCGATGATCAATACATTGACCCAGTAACTTAAATAAAAACTTTCAAATAGTTCAACAACCAAAACATAAACTTACTAACAATTTAATAACCTTTGTGCAACTTATCTCCATTATTAAATGAATCAATTTTAACAAAATTAACATTTATTATTTAAGAAAAATCATTTATTAACAAAATCAATATTTTAAAAGATTTTTATAATTCTACAAATAAAATATTATTTAAAGGAAAGAAACATTTTCATGTTATTTTTTAACCATAAATGTTTCATATACTTCGACCATAATTGAGCATTTTAAATTGTAAAGAGATTAAATTAATATAGACTAATTTGATAAATCACTATATGAAAGGTACACCGATATTTATTTGATAAAAGCCCATGTCATCTCTTCTGGGAAAACACAAACATGATAAGGCAAGTGGTAATGCCAATCAGATCATTTATTATTATTATTATTATTATTATTATTATTGGCCAGAAGCAGCAGCAAGCAGCTGCTTATATTCTACATTTTTAACTTATATTCAAAACAGTCAAACGACTGGCGACCAAGCTTTACTCTCCTAGTGCTGGATTTGATTTCCTTTTCATGGACATATAGTTAATTACAACATCTAATTAAATTAACATACACCAAAACAAAAACAAAAAAAACTAGTTAGATAAATCATACAAGCTTAAACCAAACAAAGAGCGATGATGGTACGATTCTCAGCTAACCAGCATGTGATCAAACCCTGCACCAGCCTGAAGTGTTGGCACCCGACTCACACCAACATTGTGAAGCAACTGTTGCAGCCACCTCCTAGTGGTTTGATCCTCCTATAACCATCATCAAACATGATAAATAATAATATTAATAAAGATGCACTGCACTGTCAAAAGTGAATGGATTTAAATAACCTCATGAAACCAACACCCAGCAGTTATCAATGACCACAACTCAATCAAACCTATAACACCAACAAAAATCTGCTCTCCAAACTCAGCAGATATGTCAAGGATGGATCAACTTAAGTGCATAAAATACTAGAGATCAATAACTTCCATAGGTACTAGTATTTTTCTTCAGTATTATTATTATTAATACCATTTGACGTACCAAAAAACAAATTTCCATTTAACTAAACTAATGTTTAAACAAATATTCTAGTATCAAAGACAATTAAAGTCAATTTAATGTCTACAAGCATTTAACTACCACAGTTCCCTAAACTCACCTCTATATGTGTACAACTAAATTAGTTTTACGCACGTGAATAACATTTTATGTGGTTAAGATTTTAACAAGCCACCCTCATATATGTCTAATTTTGAGTAGATTAAAAATGTCTAACAAATTGATCAATATACAACTTTCAACTATCATGAAAAATAGAATGAAATTTAAATAACATGGGTTTGACAATAGCAATTTTTTTTTTTTTAAATATGAATTAAACATGCAGTACTTACACGAAGACAAGTACTAAAAGTGGCATCGCGTAACATATCAGGAAGGCAACTTCTTAATGCATCACAAGCTCTGTATTACAAAGACAGGCAAAAGAAATTGTAAATTTAAGCATAGACCTCAAGAAAGAGGGTGAGCTTAAAGCCAAAATTTGACAAGTGACAGCATGATCAACTTGACTAACAAACCTTGGGTTGTCTGACAATCTAAGATAACATCGAATAATATGTTTTAAAAGTCGTGAAGAGGGTTGCTCAGCAATTGCAGCAACCATATTTCCCAGAACTCGACCAACTGCAAAAAATCGCTCTGCAGTAGTGCAAATATAGTCCAACCCAACATCATCTAATAGAATCTTCTGAACTATAAAAGTGGCAACCTGCTACCAAATAATCATTTGTCACATTTCATGGAAGCAAGAACCTTATATATAAGTGTTAGTATTTTGGTACACTGGCAATGTAATTTTTTAACTCCACAAGCAGAGTTAAAAGATTGCCATGTGTCCCATTTCTTTTATATGCATATATATATTTTTAATATTTAACTATACCCTATAGGACACTTGCCATTGCCCAAACCTTGTTTGTGAGTTTAAAATTTGCACCATCAATGCGCCAATATTTTCCCTATATATAATCCAATGAATTATATCAACTCCAGCAATGAGGTACAACAGTTGTCAACTGTATATCAATTTCAGATTTCATGGTTCACCAAGAGCTGCTGCCTTGTAAGCAGCTCAAGTGAACAGAGATGCCAGCAAAATGGGTAAATTGTCTGAGAAGGGGTTGGGGTGTATCTCATTACCACATTTATTAGTCAGTATATTACTAGTTCTTTGAAGAGAAACAACGCATTTAGAACATTCAAAGCCCTTTATGAACTAGTAATGCAAGATAAAACTCAACAACCATTTAAGAAGCAAAAGATACAAACTCTCACTGTCCCGAATTCTTAATGTGAAGATAGTTGGCAGGTACAGCAAAATTTGTTCTTAGCCAACTTAACAGAGGACTTGGAGAAAGAAGGGGGCATCAGCTAGAAATAGAAAAAGCCAAAAATATAGATTCAAATTACTCTGAAGCTATATAATATAGGCAAAGTTGAAACTTTGCATCTGCGTACTCTGGTGTGCATATGTGGGCCCTTGTCCAGACCAAGTCCAAGAAAAACTAAAAATAGGGCATAGGAGTGCTAGTGGAGCCTAAATTTTGATACACAAACCCAACCATTTTAAAATGAAACTTATATTAGAAACAGATATGTCACTATAAAAAAGTTTTAATATATCATATATAAACACATCAAATATGCATTTACATGATAATGTTTTTTCCATTTTATGGTAGAAAAAATAAGGAAAATGGTGCACACACACGAAATATGGACTGCGATTGCAAGCCTGGGCAGGCTGCCGTCCATGTATACCTCCAGGCATGCATGTCAGCTATCAAACAATTCCACCAAATTTCACCACTTGAATAACAAACATAATTTAATATGGAATGCATAGGGAAACAGAAAAAGTTGCTAATTCAGCATAATTGAAAAAGAGAAGTTAAGAATTAACAAACTCAACTGTTTTCGATAGTTCACTACCCATCTCCATCGTTCGGAGGCATAGTGGGATTATCTCTGTTGAAAGAAGGAAGCTAATAACTTCTGTATCATCAACCTATAAAAGAAAGTAAACTAAGTTATAGATTTAGAAGCATTATGCGGACAACATTTATGAATAATAACAAAGATATAAATGCCAGTTTGGATCAAAATTGACTACTTGACTGCTGTAACTTTCCTAAATTAAGTGTTGCAAGCAAGCAGATATCAGTATATGTAATAAGCAAAAGGTACCTAATATTATACAAAACCAAACACAGAGCATCTATTGCATGCTCCCAAGTTTTGAGGGACTATAATAGGGGAAGCAAAAGAAAAGTTGTAATTTATTTTCCTCCCGCTCCCCCCCCCCTTTTTTTTTTTTCCTTTTTCTAGAGCATCTATTGCATGCTCTCAAATTAGTGGGGGACTATAACAGGAAAAGCAAAAGCAATATAAGTAATTTATTTTCCGTTTTTATCTTCTTCTCTGATACATCATCATTTTATGTTAACTAGTTGGGTGACATTACTAACTACCTACAAAATAAAGGGGAACATTCCTCTGAAGTCTGAACTCAAAGCAGCGCATAACAATGGTGCAATTCTCTAGTTCCAGATTTCCAGTAGTTCAGAGAATTAGATCCTAATAAACAAGAAATGTATAATTCCTAAAGATAGAAGAAAGTTTAAGTGAGACATATTTGGCAACCAAATTACAGAAAGATTTCTACGATAGCTATGGATGCTTTTTGTATACAACAATTAGTGCAAGTCTAATTGACAGTAAGTCCCAAAATGCTGCAATCCAAGTTAATAATCATCTGTTGCAGATCATGCAAAGTTCCTTGGTCCTATTTATAGCAGTGGGTAAATGGCATCTTCGTTTCTATAAGTTTTCATAGTAGATCATATATAAGGCTACTTCCATTCTCCCCATAATTCGCTTTGATTTTAGAATTCATTCACATCTTCCTGGATCATGCATATCCTTCAGCATAGTATGCTCTACTAACATGTACAATAGCATTATGATCCAAGAAGATCGCATTGCTGTCAACTCAATCAACTTAAATCAAAGAAAGAATTACCTTCACCAAGGCACCGATGACACCTAAGCTAGTAAGCCTCAAGTACTCAAAAGGCCTCGATTTACTTGTTGTATTAAGGAAAGGATACAGATACAGGGGTATATGAGCTGCAAATGAAAAATAATTAGAGGCACCAATTAGAACACACACAATTTTATGTTGGAGACAAAAAGACTGTCATTCTTTACTATAGAAGCAGCAAGTAATATCAAGAATGTATAAGCATTTAAAATTTGGCCTCACACAGCCTAAAGGGCATAGAGTGGGCAGAGGAAAGGACTTCTAGTTCAAAGTTACTTAGAAGAGACAATGACATGAATGTCCAACATAAACTCAAGCTTTCTGCCTTATAACCTCAAAAGTAAGAACAATTAAGAAACCAACTTACACCCTCAATCAATATTCTTCTCTTTTAACGAACTCAAAGGCTAAGAAAATGTATTAGATTGTAATTCATGAACATTCAAGTAATAATCCTCCATTTAATATTAATTTTCATAAATGTCCATTTAACCTTGCTTGTGGAGTTTAAAGTTCCACTACCAATACACAGGATAATTTTCCTTAAAAGAAATCTTATAGTGAAAATAATATTTCAAGTATCACTTAAAATATTTAATTCCCAATTTTAGCATTGGTAAATCAAATATGAATGACTTGTATCAGGTGCTTAGACGCAATTGCATTATGACACTTGTCGAATATTTAGTCCTCAAAGTTAGGAGTTAGTTTCCTATTTTGTATATATTAAAAAATCAGGAAACTAATTAGTTTTTATTCTGTTTTAGTATTACTATTTTATAGGAGGTAGTTTCCTTATTTATTTATGTGTAGAAGTGTATATATATCATGTACCTATTCTGATTTGATATAGAAGATTAATTCATTCAAAATCTTCATGGTATCAGAGCATAGGAAATTCGGAAGAAAAAACCCTAGTCGTCACCCTCTCATTCTGGCACCCTAGCCGTCACCCTCTCATTTCGGAATTCTCAGTTTTTTTTCGACAACCTCAGTTTTTTCTTCTCTAAAAAACAAAATCTGGAACGGCAAATGAAGCACTCAATTCCGTCTCTGAGACATCTTCTCCTTCCAACTCAAATCTGGTCCAACCCAGTTCCAAAAATTCTGGAACTTCTAAGAATCTATCTCTTCTCATTACAAGTCAAACTCAATGGACAGAACTATCTCCAGTGGTTCCAATCTGTCCGAATGTTCAAACATGGCAGAGGAAAAGAAGATTACCTGACTAGAGAAGTTTCAATTCTTGAGAAAACTGATCCGAACTACAAGTGGAAGGCTGAAAATCATCAAATCATGTCATGGCTCAAACTCCATGAACATGGATATTGGTGAAAACTCTCTTACATGAAACGGCTCAGGAAATATGGGAGGCAGTGAAGAAAACTTACTCCAGTTTTGAAAATACTTCAGAACTTTTCGCGGCGGAGGCGATTCTTCATGATCTTCGTTTAGGAGAATTAACGGTAACTCAGTATTTTAATGTTCTAATTCGTCATTGGCAACAATTAGATATGTTTGAGTTTTATGAATGCAATTGTCTGGACCCAGATGGGTCTATATTTGCTGCTCGTAGCTCAAGGTCTCCAACACCAATAGATAATCGCCAGCCAAGAAAGGGGCGGCCTTGGTGTGACCATTGCTCTAAACTCGGTCATACAAGGGAGACATGTTGGAAGCTACACAGAAAACCGGTGGATTGGAAGCCAAATAGATCAGCCCAAGATAGCCGTGCAAACTTAGCCAATGTCACGGGGGAACAATAGTGCACAAATGAATCCAACTCCTTCACCAAGGAACAGCTAGATATGCTAAAATTGTTGTTGAACAACACTCTGACATAGCACTCTACCGCTACACCGGCCACAAGTTTACATGCTAAGTCGGGTAAATTACGATCAAAACAGTGGATCATTGACTCAGAAGCATCGGATCATATGATAGGAGATGGGACACTTTTCTTTGACTATCAATCGTGTCACTCTAATCTCACGGTGAAGATTGTTGATGGCACTTTATCTAAAGTGACCAGGACCGAACCGGTTCAAAAATCACCTGGAATCATTCTCAAATCTATGTTTTATGTTCCTAATCTTGATTGTAATCTGATTTTCATCAGCAAATTGACTCATGATAACCATTGTTTAACAACATTCTTTCCAAATGTGTGTGTTTTTCAGGAATTGGGTTCGAAGAGGAAGAGTGGCAGTGCTGAGATGTGTAATAGATTATACCTCCTTCAGCCACCCATATCTAGACAAGCCCTAGTAGCTGCTACAAGCTATCTGCTTCTGTTTCAAGTCAGTTTAATGCTAGTTCTAGTGTCAATAAGGATAGTGAGATCATGATGTCGCACTATCGGTCAGGACATCCTAATTTCTTGTACCTTGGAAAGTTATTTACGCATTTGTTCGTCAATAAAAATCCAAAATTTTTCCACTGTGAAATCTCTCAACTTGTTAAACATACTAGATCTATCTATCCAGGGATTTCTTACCAACCATCAAAACATTTTTCCCTTGTTCATAGTGATATTTGGAAACCTTCACGAATCAAAAACATTAATGAGCATAGTGATTTGTGATTTTTGTTGATGACCATACAAGACTTGGGTATTTCTTATGAAAGAAAAATTTGTAGTTGAAAGAATATTTCAAGTCTTCAAGAAAAATTTATGGTTGAAAAAAAAATGGGGTTGCAGAGAGAGAAAATATATATTTGTTGGAAGTGGCCCGCTCCATTATGTTCTCCACTAACGTAACAAAATACCTATGGGGGAAGCTATCCTTACTTTGGCATATCTTATCAATAGGTTACCATCTCGAGTCCTTCAATTTCAAACTCCTCGTCAAGTCCTTATTAATCTCTTTCCACATGCCCAGTTCCTATCATCCAACCTACCTCCAAAGGTATTTGAATGCTCAGCCTTTGTCCATGTCTATTCACACAATAAAAGCAAACTTGATCTACAATCCACAAAGTGTATCTTCAATGGTTACTCCACAAACAAAAAAAAAGATATAAATGCTTTTGTCCCACTACTCAGGGAGTTTTTGAAACCATGGATGCTAATTTTTTGAAAACAATTTTTTTTTCCAAGACTGAAATTTAGGGGGAGATCACAGCAAAATTTTAGCCTTGGAGTTGGGATTCCTTGCTTGAACAAAAATCCTATTTGCTCCAAGTTATCAGCCACCAAGCTTTGAACCTATTCCAAGTCAGCCTACGTTTGAACATCCCTCATTGAATCCAAGTTGTGAGTCGATTCCTTCTGTACCTGATCTGTCAGCTTCACCATTGTGTCCTAACAAACATGTGCCTCAATCAGCAACTAAGGAACTACAAGTTTATTCAAAAAAAGGGAGGCAAACTCAGGAGGTTGAAACCATGACACATCTCACACTTGTCCAAGATTCTGAAGCGGATCCAACAACTGTAGAAACTCACATAGGAGGGAAGAATGAGCAAGAGCAGGAGGAGAATCAAATAGAAGATTTAAAATTACCCATTGCCCTAAGGAAAGGTACTTGTAACACCCCAAAATAGGACCTAGAAGTTTTAGGAGTATTTTAAGAATTTTGGCCTATATGAGCTCGAAATTTCGTAAGATTGGTACTCGATAATATTTTCGACTATGACATCTTAACTGTTAAATCAATTTTTGAAAAAGTGTTCTAGAAATCCCTAATTTTAGAGAAAGAACCGATTTGTAACAGAGTCAAAACAGTGAGCATTTATGTGGCAATTTAACCAGTTTATAAAATTAAACATATTTCTTTCCCATCAACATGTTTTGACGTCAGTTTCTTTTCCCCTTCATTGTGTTTGCCGCCCCTTGCTTTTCCCTCGCTATTTCAATCGATTGTTGATTCTCAAACCACAGTACCTTGATTTCCTATCATTCCTAAGTCATTTACCATTATAAATCCCCACTAAAATGACCCAAAACTCTATAGATTTCATCTTCTCCAAACGTGAGTTTTTCGAATTTACGTCAAAACTCATGCATTCTTTCAAAAAAGGTAATTATTCATGTATCCATTGTTTTTTAATGTTATTTAGACTCTAAACCTAAATTATTAGCCCTCAAATCGCATGTTTAAAATAAAAGCCGAAAATCAAGCCATTAATGGTGGATTTGGGGATTTTAAGTCAAAATTTGGTTTTAAAGTGTTTTTCAACTTGTTTTAGCATGATTAGAAGGTTTTTAAACTTATCTTTAAGTTTCATTATGGATTTTTCATGTTTAAATGAATTTTGTGAAAATTGCCTAAAAAATCGAAAAATGTTGATACCATTAATTGAGTAGATTTGTCTAGTTTGAAGGTTGCGAATTAGGAGTATATGAATAATTAGATGAACGGAACTGATTTTAGGCAAAAAAGTTGAGTATAAATCGAGATATTAGTATCTAAAGTTCGTTATGCTAATAGTTGAAGTTACATGGAAACTTAGCTTAAAGCTTGTGTGTTAGTTGGTTTGAGCAAATTCTTGGTTATTATTTGACTGTGATTATTGTATGATTTATGTGTGTAAAGCTTCGAATTCGTTAGAGCTTGCTAGGGAAGCGTTAGTTGAGCTTTCAATTTTTCGACAAAAGCATAAGCGTTGAGTGTATGGAATTGCTACTCATAAACACGAGTCATGTGTTACTTGGGAATTTAGATGTAGTCTAAACCCCTACTCTAAGTTCCGAGTCCGAGTGTAAGTTGCCTTAAATCCATAATTATCTTGTGATTTTGTGGTTATGTATTATGCATGAAAGGTGATATGTGGATATAGTGACTATTGTATGAAGTACATTTATATACATGCAATTTATATGCTAAATGACTATGATAGTGTTTTGCAAAATATGCTATTCGACAGTGATAGTGCATGGATAATCGGTAAGTAATATGTGTTGTTTTCAGATATTTTGGCCTTGTGATTTTGGAATCATTGGATATAGTTGGCATGCCATAGGATTATTAGTCACTTATATGTATAGTGGTTTTGGGCGTTGAGGCCCTGGCACATGTTTGGAGGAATAAGAGAATGTGAGCTAAGCTCTATTCAACGAAACATGTGAGGGGAAATAAGGAGAGTGTTAACTTTATGCTTCGCTTTTTGGGACATGTTTAACTCTATTAGTCTATGTGGTGTAAAGGAGATCCGCATATCCGATGTTTAATGATAGAACTCACTATATGTTTCATAACTCAAGTGCCAATTTATCATATTTGATGTAATCATGTGGAATATGTTCTATGCTTGAATGAGTATGTATGCATTGTGAAAATGAACTATTAGATGATGCATGACTTAATACTATATGATGTTAGACTTAAGATTAAGGTATTTGTGAGTAAATGATTTGTTGTGTTGCATGATGTTATATTTGCGTTGTGGAAATTCTTTGCATTCACTGAGCTTGTTGAAGCTCACCCACTCATTTCAATATATGCAGATTAGTGACGTCACGATGTGGGCGGTGTGGTTACCGAGGGAGTGATCCAAGGAAGACTGGTTGTTTATCGTAGGTGCTCTATTATTTATATTCGTATTGGAGAAATAGACAATGTGGTAGAACTATTTTGGTTATTGACTTTTAAACATTTTGATTTGGCTTATAAGATTTTCATGTTATTATTATGCTAGAATAATAGACATTGATGTTGGCATGACAATTCTTGTTTGGATGATTGACATTTTGGAGTGTTAAATTTAACCGTTGAATGATGAAATAAATAAAGTACTTGATGCATGTTACCTAGGAACTATTTGAGATGAATTATTTGCTCTTCTATACTGCATTTTTAGCTTCAGAAGCAGAGGTATCGATAGTTGGCTTTAAAAATCGATACCTCCGTGAATTAAAACATATAGGAAAACAAAATAAGGATTTGGTATCGATACCTTATCTCGAGTATCGAGACTCGGGACTAAAGTATTGATAATTTATAAGTAGTACCGATAATTTTCGATAATTGGGATTTTTGGCTGAAAACAGTATGCTCATTTGGTATCGTTTTTTTCCAAGTGGTATCGATAAAATATCAATATCTTAATGTCGGTATCAATACCTACATATATTTTTTTTTGAATTTTTGCTAAATGGCCCTTATGCATGTTTCTAACTGTATATAAGACCAATTAACAAATAATTTGCATGTAATAATGATAGTTAACTTATTGGATGACTTAAAATCTATACGAACAATAAAATGATAGACGTTTTGTTTACAATGAGCTTTCTACTTGATGTATGTGACTTGAGACAATGGTGTGACATCCCGTATTCGGGCTTGACGCCCAAGCCGAGTATAGGGTGTTACAGTACTCGAACGTGTACTCAACATCTAATTAAAGATTTTCTTTCCCATGGAAATTTGTCCGGGACTTGTCGAGCATTTCTCACAAAATTGGATTTAGTTTGAACTCCGGCTAATATTCAAGAAGCCCTTGGTCATCTAGGTTGAAAACAAGCAGTTCAAGAAAAGATTAGTGCTTTGAAAAGAAATGACGTGGTTTATTACAGATCTTCCACCAGAGAAGAAAGCAGTAAGTTGCAAATGAGTATTCACTATGAAGCACAAGGCAGATGGAAGCATTGAGAGGCTTAAGGCACAGTTGGTAGCCAGGGGTTTCACCCAATCCTATGGAATTGATTATCAATAGACATTTGCACCAGTTGCGAAACTTAATACTATCCGAATACTTCTATCATTGGCTGCAAACTTAGACTGGTCACTTCATCAATTGGATATCAAGAATGCATTTCTAAATGAAAATCTCGAAAAGGTCTACACAGAGATTCAATCAGGGATTCAGAAGAACTATGGCAACGGAAAGGTGTGTAAACTGTTGAAATCATTATATGGGCTGAAGCAATCTCCACGAGCATGGTTTGGTCGATTCTCAAAGTCAGTAAAAGGACACGGCTTTATCCAATGCCAAGTTGATCATACATTGTTTGTGAAGCATTCCTTGGTAAATAAGTTGGCTGTACTTATTGTCTACATGGATGATATCATTCTAACTGGAAATTATATGGAAGAGAAAGCGAGGATCAAACAAGCATTAGCTGAAGAATTTGAAGTCAAAAATCTTGGTCCTCTTCGGTACTTTCTAGGAATGGAAGTGGCTCGATCAAGAAAAGGTATATTTGTTTCACAACGTAAATACACCTTAGACTTACTAAAGGAAACCGGTATGCTTGGCTGTAGACCAGCAAACACTCCAATAGACTCCAAGAAAAAACTCGATCGTGAAAAATGAGTTCCAATAGATAAAGGGAGATACCAATGTCTGGTAGGGAAACTTATCTATCTTTCCCATACTTGGCCAGGCATTGGTTTTAATGAGCATAGTAAGTCAGTTCATGAATAATCCAATGAAGGAACACATGGAGGCAGTATACCAAATTCTCAGGTATCTAAAGAGGACTCCTGGAAATGAGTTACTATTTAGAAAGATTGACTACCGAGATATAATGTTGTACTCTAATGCAGACTGGGCAGGGAGTCAGATAGATAGCAAATCAACTACAGGTTATTGTTCCTTTGTATGGAGAAATCTTGTGACTTGGCAAAGTAAAAAACAGTCTGTTGTTTCCAAGAACAGTGTTGAATCAGAGCTAAGAGCACTTGCAGTTAGAATTTGTGAAGGGATATGGATCAGGCAAATAATGGCAAAATTGGGTATGAAATTTGGAAAGACTATGAAGCTCAAATGTGATAACCAAACGATCATCAATATTGCAAAGGATCCAGTTTATCATGATCAAACCAAGCATGTTACGATTGATAGACACTTCATTGCAGAGAAGATAGGGAATTCTGAAGTACAAGTAATATACACTCCAACTCGGGAGCAGTGTGCAGATATTCTAATGAAGGCTCTTCAAGGACCTAACCTTTAGAGATTGTGTAGCAAGCTGGGCATGTACATGTACAACCCAACTTGAGGGCGAGTGTCGAACATTTAGTCCTCAAAGTTAGGAGTTAGTTTCCTATTTTGTAGATATTAGGAAATCAAGAAACTAATTAGTTTTTATTCTGTTTTAGTATTACTATTTTATAGGAGGTAGTTTCCTTATTTATTTGTGTAGAGGTGTGTATATATACATCATGTACCTATTCTGATTTAATATAGAAGATTAATTAATTCAAAATCTTCACATTTAGAGGATAATCAATAATTCAAGACACAATGTTCAAATAGATCTCAAGAACCAATTAAAAAGAGAAGCAATGCACAATGAAGCTAGAAACTATCCCCTTCATTAATTAAGCAACAAAGTACAAATCTCAAGACCAGACAAACTCATCACATGAGAACATACCATTTAGGAATAACATCCTTGTGTCCGGGTGAGAAGCTACACACTGTAAGAAAAGATTAAAAGCAGAGCCTTTGAATAGATAAATACAATAATAAACAAATTGCACATTACTTTATCTTCTATTTCTCTTCAACAACAATATGAGAAAAATTGCAAACCAAACTAAAAGATAAAAAGTAATATCAAAGTAATAAGTTACATTAGTGAAGTAAATATTCAAATAACAGAATAACTAGAAAAGGCAAAAAAACATATCACCTGAAGTAGAGCAAGGGCATTACAAACTCGATTTGATTGAGTGGGAGTTAGATTTGGAGGGGAGAGAACAGGGTAAATAGAAACTATCTCCTGCAAGTAAACATGGTTTAGCATCAAGGAATTAAGACAGTAAATCTGAAACCAGAAGAATTTTACAATTTCCAATTGGCAACCCAATTAATAAAAGAATATGTAAGAGGCATCTAGCAAGTCTAAAATGATAATTTGACTGAAAACAAAAAGAACCCACTTGTTTTGAAAAAATAAATCCATGATTTAAAATGTTCAATATAAAATAACATTTCCAACGTGCATGATAAGAATGTAAAATAAACCAAAATTTCAAATACCTTAGATATAACCTTATTTTGATGTAAAGATTGCTGACATTGACTAGCAGTTTTTCTTTCCTCAATAAGTCATTTCTCATTAGCCAAAAAGTAATATACCTTAGCCTTTCTATATCCCCTATTAGTACAAATAATTCTTTTACCTCTTCCTATTCCCTTTCTAGTTAACTAGGTACTAAGAGAAGGAATATTACAAATTGAGCTATATGTCAAATAATATAGATTTGAATGAAATTGAACAAGGCAATAATTTGACATACTATGAACAACTAAGAAATGAATAAAGAACAGAATTGATAACTTTATGTTAATAAAGACGCTGTTGAACATTGTAAAATCTCTTTAAAAAAACCAAGTCAAATACAGAAACACTCCAGCAGTATACTGACATGACAGAAGTAATCATGCAGATTCACAATTGATCTGGTAAATGAAGCATGTTACTGAGGAATTTTACCTAACTAACAACATAAGCCTACTATCATCTTTCACGTTCTAATTTTGAAGAAAAAAAAATATCACTTATATTTCACATTAGCTTCAAATAATATGCCTATCCTCATTTTAGTTGACATTCATGTCCAAACTTACAGTACCAACTTGCACCATAAGAAACATAAAAAGATATCAACTTGGTGAAAGATATGCACCATAACTAAAGCATGGATATCAACACTAATAAATTAAAGAAAGATCAGCATCTAAACTGATAAGTTATCTATCAAGTCAATTGAAGACAGTGAAAAAGAAATTACAAAAATTGCAGAAAAAATAATGGATGGGAGAGGAAAGAGTGAAGCAACTTCGAACTACCAATAGTTAATAGCATACCTGTAGAAGTGCAGCAATAGTACCAAAAGAATTCCACAACAACGGAGCCAAATCTTGAAATAGTTCCCTCTTCTAAAAATAAAAAACAAAAACAAGTTTATTAGGCATAGCTCTATGAGTGCAGCTACAGTACCAAATGAATTCCACAATAAAGGAGCCAAATCTTGAAATAATTCCTTGTTTATAGTACCAAGGTTAGACACTGGTTTATAGTAGTAACAGACAAATCTTGAACATCTAAATTGCATAAACGCATACAGAGAGTGAACATATGAGATGTAGGTATTACCTAATCAGTGATGTGCACAAAACTTCTGGGGCTATTTAACTAACTTCTAAACCTTTATAAAATAACACTGAATCCAAATATTTTATTTTTTAAAGATGACAGCCCTAGATGATGAATTCAATTCAATCAACCGCCCAAATATCCCTATCACTTGCTTGATGAATAGTTAACTGTTGACAAATTCACTACTCTCAAGGTAGGGCATGTATTTCAACTTCAATATTCAGAATCATTATGAAGATAATGCATGCGAATGCAGCTAAACGAAAAGCAAATGATTCACAACAAAACCAAAGGCAGTGCATGAGAAAACTTATAATGCATCACAAGGAAAGGAGAAAAAGAAAGAGAAAAGCAATTCCAATTCCAGGCCCTATCATTCCTTTGAGAAAAGATATGAGACAACTATAAAATAGAACAAATACAGAATACAAATGATCTGCTTCAATGACATATTTAAGGAGCTAAACATGAGAAATGGCGTGAAACCTTCATGCAAATAACTAATCGTATAAGTAAAAATATGGTCAACGATTACAGTTAAAAACTAGAGGATTCCTAAATCTTGAAATCATACAATATAAAGAGTAGATAGCAAGAATAGTCTAAAATTTTTAAGGCTCTAGACTGAACATTTTCAACAGATTCTTAATTCTACCCTTTTCTAATTCAATCCAAACTTCAAGTAGTAACTATTCTCCAGGATCTCTTCTTCTCCAAATTATTGATAGCATAATTCAATAATCCTTATCTTAAAGCCCGAAAAAACTCTCATTTTCCCGCATGTATCATTTTCACTACGGCAATGTATCAATGGCTACTTAGCCAAAACGACGGTAAGTCCCATAAAGGCATGTCATACCCATTTTGATGAATGTTATTTTCAGGAAAAATAACCATGTATAAACCCAAAATTACCAAAATTACCAAAAAAAAAAGTTAACATATTTACAGGAACTTATTTCTTCTTTTCAGATTAGACATGGTGCTTTTCCTATTCCGATTTTCTTTTTTACATTTTGTTCTCTTAAAAGCAACAAAATTATAATAAATCGCACCTCAACTAAAATAAATAAATAAAAGATATAAGATCAAATTTCCCTCAAGTTTCTACATTTTAAGCCATACCCCCACTGTTTTTTTTTTTTTTTCAATTGATAACCCGCTTTTTAAACAAAAATAAAAAATAAAAAGAGACGACCAAAAAGAACCTTTATACATTCAAGTAAAATACTATAAAAGGATAACTTTTTTTTTTGTTACCTTCGATAGTTCGAGAAGAGCGTTTTCTCGGAGATCAGGATTGCTCAGGTCGAGAACCAAATGCTCCGCCGATGCCATCTTCAGATCCTTAGTCGCCGGCACTCCGGCGGAAGTTGGATTCGAGGTGCTGGGCAGCCCAAAAGGCGCGTTCATCGATAGATTTTGAGGCATATTCATCATTTGCTTCATTTAAAGAAATAGGAAAATTTATTCCAAAAAAAATCAATTGCAGTTTTCTGTTGTATAGATTTCTATTTTCTTGTTTCGAATGAGAGAGAAGCTTTTCTGTCCGATTGAGTTTCACAGCGCGTGAGTGTCTTTGGTCGTAGAGTAACAGAGTATTTCAGTTCTTTTTTAGTACATGCGTATGTTTAAAATAAGGGTAAATTATCTTACTAGTCACCCAATTATATCTTCTTTCTTTTTTGTCACTCAATTATAAAAAGTTACAAAATGATCATTCAATTATTAGTAAATTTCTTTTTTGTCACCCTACTATCTTGGATTTTTGGTGTTTTTATTTTTACGTTAGTCAAGTTGGTGATCAAAAAAGATAAAATTGAATAGTTAGATTACCATTTTGTAACTTTTCATAGTTAGGTGACCAAAAATGAAAAAAAAAAACCATAGTTGGGTGACCTTTACCCCTTAAAATTAACATCTAATAAATAATGAAACATATTATTTGAAATTAACTAATAATACATATGTAATATATATATATGATATTAAAATGAAAAATTAGATCAAATTAAGTAAAATGAAATTTAAATGTGTAAATATACCATATTAAAAATATTAAATGCACTAAAATTGTTTATCATGATGTTTTCATCAATCTTGAGTTAATATCAAGTAAATTTTTGGCATTAATTCAATCAATAACATTATTAATATATATAATTGATGGAGATAATGAAGTATGTATAATAAAACTAAAATATATAAAATATTTGTAGATAATTTTTTATCAATTCAAATATTATATGTTGAAATTCCATCATATGCAAATTATTTAATATTGTTTAAATAAAAAAACTAAGTACTCTAGAATAATATAACTTATTTTAAATATAGAGGACATTTTTGGATTTTCTTAACTGAGTTTGTAACACCTCACACCCAACCCGATCGCCGAGTTTGATCTGCAAGATATCACATTTGTTGTTGGAGCAACTACGACCATCCATAATCAAATCCCAACATTAAATACCCCATTACGAGCATTCCATGCTTAAAACACGATAAATAATCATTTTCGGGTCAAATACGAATTTTCAAAAGCTTAATATCATCCTGAGATCAAACGAGGACTAAACTGTAATACTTTCAAAACATCTTAAGTGGATGTCGCGACTTCCATGAATTAGTATTGCAACATTGAAGATAGTAGCCAAATTTCTCAACCTGAGGACAAAATTGCAAAGTTGTCGAAAAAAAACAAGGTTGACACTGCGACCTCGAGTAGGGAACGTTGCGACGAGATGGCTTGATGTCGCGACATTCAGGGTGTGAAGTTGCGACATTGCAGGAAGACCACTAAGTCCTTGTTTCTAATGATTTCTACCTAGCATGCAAAACATTATTTGGCTTCAACCCTAAACCAACCATTCCACATATTAAAACATGTTTAAAACATAGTTATCAAGCTATTAATATCATTTCCATGCATGACTAAAACCAAATTAAAAAAATCACAACATTTATACAACCATTTTAACCATTTCTAACATTAGATCAAATACCCCTAAGTACATGCCATTAACATAATGAAAAAGGCTATTCAAACTTAGGTTGAGTCGATTGATGTTGTCTAGGTTGTGTTAGACAAAGTGTAAACATTACATGAAGCGCAGAACGTACGTGAAACGGTTAAAGGGGTAGTCCGTAGAGGTGGCATACAATAGAGCAATTGTGCTTTGGGTCCGTTATATACAAGTCACCATTAGTGAATAGTGTCCTCCATGGGGCTGTGTTTGTTTGCAGAAGTATCCACCAATAGGTACTTTAGAAACAGGGAGAATTGTATCCGCCGGAAGTGGCGTACCATTTTGTCGGTCTAAGTCTTGGTCTAGCTGTGTCTATTGAACCCTATTGTGAGGTTGTATTTTCCTTGGAACTCACTAAGTTATTATGAACTTACTTAGTTTCTTTCCTTCTTATTTTCAGGCTCTTAGATTGGACGTATCGTTGCAAGTATTCAACTAGATTTGCAGCTTATTTGTGAGCCATTTCTTCTTGGTGTAACATGAATTCTCTAGGGAATTAGGATGTTTGTTAAATTCGCCATATTGAACTTGGAACTAAACTTGTATTTAAGAACGTTGTTTTGTATTTCTGGATTTTCGTGTGTAGTTTAGCTGGGCTGCATACCAAACTATTTTAATGTTTTTAGACAATCAGAAATGAATTTTTTAACTTCTACTCGAGTGATGATTTGTTTACGAATTTAGTCAAATCTGTGATTGTTTAAAAGCCTTCTGCCAAATGGTGTTTTTGTTGGGAAATGTGCCCATATTGTAGTAAACATGTAACTGTTTTCTATTTATTTGAACAATGAATAAAAAAATAAAGTTAATTTCATATCACTATTATGTCTTTTGTATTTTATTTTGTATATATATATTGCATACATAGCGAAATTGTGACAAGCAAATATTAGCTCATTGGTTGTCTAAAGTTCAAACTAAAGATAAGTAGAATTGTAAATAACGTTTACATTGCGAGAAAGACAACTTACTTCAGTAGATAATCTAAATGAGTCCGCAATCCCGTAAAAGAATCAAAGTGGGCATTTGATTCAAATATTGAGAAGGATTATTATGTCGTCTACAATTCCAATTGGGGAGATGGCTAGTCTTGGCTATCGGAGCAGTTGACTCCACGAGTAAAGACATAGATGTATTCATTAGTAGAATGATACATTGGACTGGACTCAAGATGAATTAATTCTGAATCCGTTTTTGAATTAATTCACTTATGACGTTCATGGTGTGATTTACCTAAATCCTGAGTTAGTCACTGACCATGCGTATGCAACTCATGTGCATTGATATAAGTGGAGGCTTATGCTTTAAAGATGATCGAACCCATAGCTGGTATGTTGGGTACATGAATTGTGTATGGCATGACTTTACTAGCAATAGTGGAATTAATAGCTCAATTAAAAAGTTAATAATATCCTCTCATTGGCATTGTGTGGATTGACAAATATGGACGTGACCACGGGTTGCTAATTCTCGAACGAGCAATTTATCACAGTCATTTGTTGATAGTGATGATATTAATCATTAAGAAGACACAATGGTGACAATGAGATAAAATAGGATTGTATTGAGTGAACGGATTTAACTCAAAGGAATTAATGATATCATATGAGGGTAACACACACATGACAAAGTCATCGGACAAAGCAGTTGGATGAATTGCTTTCGTAAAGAGTATACAATAAGGAGTTTTCAATCATAGTACTTTTTGTGGACTGACTCCATGATTAAGTAATTGCGAATTATTGGAACAATGCTTCTAGACATAATTGCAATCACTAGAGCCTAATTGTATATGTCTGATTGGTCCTTACGCTAGCTCAACAAAAGCTCGATCAGACTACATTTAAACCAGAAGAAAATTCTACGACTTTGAAAATAATTTAATTGAGCTGATTTATTCGATGTGAAATTAAATTAGGTGGTCGTAAGAATTGTTCAACTAGAGAATTTGATTAAAGAATTTTCTTGAAATTTTCAAGTCAGACAATTAGCCTAATGGATAATTGAACTTAAAAATTGGACCTGAGATCGTAAATTGGTCCCGGTAGCCCAAAATAGAGACCAAGACCCAAAAACTGGTTGAACCAGGCCCGGTATGTGAAACCAGGCCGATGGTCTAACCGGTGGCTAGACCGGACCGGTCGGGTCATAATTGACTCGGACCAAACTAAAATAGCTGAACCAGCTCGGGGTGCCGTAAGGGTGTCGCACCTGCATCACCGGACATGGTAGTGCCAGTGACAGCGACGGTGGCGTCCTGATGGTCAGCGGCGGTTGGTCATCAGTGGTTGAGCAGTGGAAGAGTTACACTCCTACTGAAATTCTACTGGAGAATTTAATTTCAGATTAATTATTCCAAAAATAATATTATTTTAATAGTTTAATTTTAAATTTAATTTAATACTTATCTTAATAGTATTTTATTAATTTAATATTAAAGTGATTATCTTAATATTAAATTTAATTTAATGTTTATCTTGTAGATAAACCTTCTATTATTTTAATAAAATTTAATATTTATCTTGATAAATATTATATTAATTTAATATTAAAGTGATTAAGTTTAATCATAGTTGAACTCTCTAAACTCTCTCTATATGAAGAGAGCCTTGGGTCATTATTTACACACACTTGAATTAAAGAGAAAAATGTAGAGAGAAAATTCTTTGAAGAGATTATTCCAGAAAATTTCTAGAGATATTTTTTTATTTACAACTTGACCCAAAATTTTAGAGAAATTACAAAATTACCCCATTGATAATTTTTGTGAAAAAATTTCTGATTCGAAACGAGCCCACACTCGACAGACGTGAGCTTGAGGATAGTGGAGAAGATTACTAGGTCGAAGCGCTCATCCTAGACAAATCGAAAAGATACAATTTTGATTGAGTGTTTATTACTTTAGATATCACAACTAAGATCTTGTTTTGGAAAAAAATTAAAACTTTGGTTTTTCCCTAAATTTATTTTCCGCTGCGTTTTCCAAAGCCTGTTTTTTCCAACAGTTTTCTTATTCCCTAACTATAAGTGGCGTAATACTATTTTAAATCGCTTTTAATTTAATATATGTTTTTCAATAATGGATATCGCTCCAAAACGCAGAGTATCCGTCAAGCTAACATGTTTGGTTTTCAAATGGGTTCATCAGTTCAATGGTTTTAACTTTTGACGCTCCATACCCGATTCCGACAATTGGGTCAGGCGTGGGGTATTACACTAACAGTTGAAAAGGTTGGGGAAACTGATGTAGAAATAGTTGAGGTAAGAATGTTCGATGTAGGAATAGAAATAAAAGTGTGAGTTGTAGGAGAAATTTAGGCAAGCACTAGTGACATGGTTGTGGAGGTAGAAACATCACTCGCAATAACAACATTAGGGTTGGTAGAAATACCCTCGTTACCTCCTACATGCAAACTTTCATCTTTGCACAAGTCTTCTACACAACAAACAAACAACCATTATGAAAGATTTGACAAGTAAATAAACAGTACAAAGCAACACACTCCAAAATTACTACTAGAAGACCAAGTAAGAATTTCAAGAACAATTTCATCAAAATATCATAGCCTAATGAAACATTCAAGGGATGAATCTTGGCCCTAGATTCCTTACTCTTGTTATTCATCTCTAATGTGAATGCTTTACTTGGCTATAATGGTTTGCTCGTTCAGAAAATACAAAAACATACAAAAGTAAATGCAACAAATTAAAATGTTCAAAATAATACCTCTAACATTAGAGTGTGTATCAGAGCCTGCACAAGATTCGTTGTTCATTGCATCTCTGCCTAATGGACCTTCTTTAATTCTAGGAAGAGAACGAGCATTTTTCTTCCTCTTTTTACAGACCTCTAAAGTAGGCCTTCACTTCTCCAAAAGGTTTTTAAGTAATGTCAATAATTTTAACTCTTTGGACAATATCAGTAACTTTCGAACCTCCAGTCACCTTTGTAGTTCTAGGCCCCTTTACAGCTTTTGAAACCTTTTCAGTAGCATTGCTACTTTTTCCTTTGTGACTTCGGTAGTCCCATCTTCGTTCGGGACAAAGAGCATAGCAAGACATCCAATCTTTAGGCTCTTCACACAACCCTAGAAGAATTTCTGCCATTATACGATTATCTCCGTATGGCCAAGCTTCATTACATGGCGTTACTCTATCAAGCTGAGCTTTGCCGAGAGTGTTAAAATTTGCTTCGTCCAAACAATTAGGAATTTTTTCCATCAAAGAAAATCGCCAAACATTCCTCAAGCTAAGGACTTGCTCGTATCTTATTGGCAGACTTGTTTGCAACCTCTCCAATTGAGCCTCCCCTACTTCACTCAATGAATGGGGATCCTAAGTATTTCTTTCACTAGAAGGTTTCACCCAAGCCAAAGGAAAATGAAATTCCCAACCACAAGTTTGCTCGATCTTTATGTATTTATCTTTCATCAAATTCATGTTGCTAGTGGTATTATCAACAATAGCTTTCCCCTTATCTAGGTAGTGAACATTACGAACCTTTTCTGCTTATTTTCACTGGCAAGAGATACTATGTATATCCTCTTTAATACATTTGTAACAGTCCAGTTTAGACCCTAGTCGGAATAGTGGTTTCGGGACCATGAATCGGAGTCAGAAAAATATTTTAATATTATTTTTCGTGTTTATAGTATGTGAATTGGTATATGTGAAATTTCCGTGAATTAATTTTATTGTTTGAGTGCTTAATTAGAGAAAAGGACTAAATCGCGTAAAAGGTAAAAGTGACATTCTATATGTTAATGTGCTTTATTAAGTTGGCTTTTGAATATGGTGGCCTTATGAAGTAATTAAGCCAATATATTAGTAAGTGGATGGTAAATGGACATTTATAACCAACTATTATATAAGTTTATATGTTAATAATAAATGTTAATTTAGTAATTTGGAAATTATATGTTAATTAAATAAAACAAAGGCATTAAAATAAGCCATGTTCATCTTTTTGTGCCGAATTTGAAAGAAAAAGAAAAGAAAGAAATCAAGCTAGGTTTCGGTTCTTGTTCATCTTGATTCAAGGTTAGTTTTTGATCGATTTTTGATAATTTCTACGTTTTTGTAATCGTTGCTATGAAATTTACTAAGCCCATGCTTTAATTTTAGAATTTGATGAAGATTTTGAGATATGCCATTGATGATTTTGTAAGCTTTGTGATGTTAATTGATGAAATATGAAATATATGTGTTAGATTAACATGTTTTGTCTTTGGATTTTTGATGAATTTGAGTAATTTGGACTAAATTGTGAAAATAATATTTTGAAGGACTAAAATGTGAAACAAATAAAAAATATGGGTTGCTAAGGACCTATAGAGAATTCGGCTAAGCATGGGTTATATTGAATTATGTGTATTTTGTGATTTTGTGAAATAAGGACTAAAATGTCAAAATGTCAAAATATGAGGGCTAATTTGTAAATTGCCCTAAATGTGTGTTTTTGGATTGAATTGAATGATTTGGTGAATAAATGGATTAAATTTGAATATGTATAGATCAAGAACCAAAGAAAACGGATTTAAACGGAGGGAAGTCGAAAGTGATTGAGTAGCCGAATCCGTCTGTTTATTCCGAATCTAAGGTAAGTCTATATACAAATAAATGTATTTGAATTGGTTTATTTATGTACCTATGAAATTTAATTGTGGTGAATGTGTTCGAGATGATATATACCTGGAATCCGAGAAAGTATCGATCAAGTGTCAATGTCCGAAAAGTCCCGTACGAACCTAGGAATAGATAGGATTTTATATGTCATGACATAGGTTTCCAATATGTGATATTGTGTAAGACCACGTCTGGGACGTTGGCATCGATTTGAGATTTACGTGTAAGACCATGTCTGGGACATTGGCATCGTATTTGATTCGTGTAAGACCCTGTCTGGGACAGTGGCATCGATATTTGGTTACATGTAAGACCACGTCTGGGACGTTGGCATTGTACGATTATTCCGAGTATTCCGAGTATCCTATTTGATTCCAAATGGTTCAACGGGCAATTCCGAGAAATGAAAGACTATGTGAAATATGAAATCAATTTAGGTACGTTTGAAACGTATACTGTGATTTAGTATGAAAGGTAAGTGTATGTGGATGTGCACAAGTAAGAATTATGTATAGATTCAATGGAACTAGTTGTGGTATGTGTATGAATGTGTTATGTTCTATTGGAATACTTTGAAATATGAATTATTGGTAAGCTATGGCTAAACAAATGAGCCAAAGAAGAGTTATGGGTTTGCAATTGAGGAACATTAATTATCTTAAATTTGATATGATTATGAATGTTCATATGTTAAGTTTATTTGTATATGGCTTACTAAGCTTTTGGAAGCTTACTTTGTGTGTGTGTTTGCATTGTTTTATAGATCGTTAAAGCTACGGAAGGCTCGGGGATTGTCAAGGATCATCACCACACTATCAAACTCTACGTTGGTACTTTTGAATGTGTACATAGTTAAATATGGCATGTATAGACTAGTTAGTTTGGATTATGTTTTGAGTTGTATATAAATGGCCATGTGATATGGCTAGATAATGAACATGATATGAATAAGTAGCTCATGCTAAATGTTGCATAGTTTGTTATGTTTAGTGACTAATGGTTGAATTGATGAAATGGTCAAATCTATGATAAATTCTATGATGCAAAAATTAGCATATTGATGATGATGGATTGACATATTGAGTTGGTAAGTTCTTGAATGGTTTATACTTAGAAATGCTTGTGGTTAGATTGAGCTAAATGATATATAAGTTGGAATGTTTGATGTGCTCTTAAATGATAAGAATGGATAGTCAATTTGGTATATTTTGTTTGCATTTGATACTTGGAATGATGCTTATTTGTGCTTATAGGTTTAACCTAAAGTGTGGGTGGGAAGTTGGCCTTGTAAATGGCCTATAATTGCCCACACGGTTGAGCACACAGGCGTGTGGCTCGACCATGTCCTTCGTGGGTGTATTTCAAAACAAGTCAGACTCGATCACGGCCGACACACTGCGCGCAGGATCGGCCGTGTGATGCAAGTCAGTGTCGACCACGGGTGAGGCACACGGGCGTGTCTCAGGCCGTGTGGACAAGTCAGTATGTATGCCCTGTTTTGCCACGGCTTAGACACACGGGCGTGTCTGAAACTGTGTAAGGCACACGGCCTGCCCACATGGGCATGTGACCTCTGTAACTTTGAAAAATGTTTGATTTTCGAAAAAAATTTGTATGATCCCGGATTAGTCCCGACCCCTTTCTAATGCATGATTAAGGTCTCGTAGACCTCATTAAGGGACTATATGTTTGCATTCTGCTATGATTAGATGATGTTATATATTATGATGTGAAATGTTCGTAAAAGTTTTCGATTGTCCGGTAATGCCTTTTAACTCTAAACCGGTGATGGTTACGGGTTAAAGGTGTTACAACATTCACATAAGATTCTTCTCTATGTAGTTGACAATCTAATAAATATGCCATTAAGGTCCACTACGAGGAACCTATCAATTGACCAAGAGCCATTTAACATGAATTCAACATTTCAACAGAAATGGGTGTAGAGGTAGATAAAAACCTAATTCAAATACGTATAGAGGTAAAGTAAAACAACTATTTGCTCTTTTGTGGTTTTTCATCTCACTTAATCAATATTTCCCCTTTACAATATCAAATTTATATACGAAATTATCAAAACATGTGACTTCTCTACAATCTAACAGTTTCCACATATCCCTTAATGATGTAGAACACTTGAATTTTTCACTCTTAGTGGGAACACTAAATGATCTTGGGGCCATGATTTAGTACATTTAAAATAAAAATTAAGAACAAAATAAGAAAAACGAATACAATTGAGACCTACCAATGAAAATCACACCAGAAGCACAGACGAGAAAAAAAATAATTGCACCAACAATGGCAACAATGGTCAGAAACTAGAAAACTCGGGAAGGAAACAATGATAAAAATTACAAACCCTTATCCTTATTTATAATTTAAGACAAAACCCTTCAATTGCTTCGAAACTTACTAAGTTATCACACGCACACTATTTCCTATATACAAAAAACTTGCTCCAATCATAATTTGCCACGTGTACCCAAACAATAATAACAATGGCAATTTCATTGGGAACCCAATAAATACATTGTAATATATCGCATGTTTCAAAAACTTTATCATTAAATATATATGAACGTACATACATGAATCTTTTTACCCTGCCATAAATCCAACAAACTTAAAAACTTCAATCATTCCAAATTCAAATTTAAAAGATGGCCACATTAAAAATAAAATAAAAACACTCACAAAATACATAATACTTCAAAGCGGACTTCAAATCAACTATCCAAACTTTCACCATCTACACCTATCGTGCGAACTTCCCCAACAAGCTCGCGAATGTCACTTTATAACTTTCTCTCGCTTGGGGGTAATTATTATACCCTATCTAGAAGACCTCATGAACTTCATGGTGTACCCTTGGAGGGCTTGACACGTGTCTTTCGATGGAACTAATGACACAACAAACTATGCATAAATGACCTGCCAACCAGCGGACCTTGAGTTAGTTTGCAAACTTTAGCCTAGCAAACTTTAAGATTAGGCATCTCCACTAAAATCATATGAGGACCTCGTAGGGGGCTTAGAGTATTTGATTTCCAATTGTCCTAAAACATCTTATCTTAGGACTTAGCATCACCATCACTGCCAGAAGTATCAAATCAGACTGACGTTTAATTATTTTAAAATTTTGAACTTGAGATTTGAGCTATAATTAGCTTATTTTGACTTTGGATAGTAATTGGTATCTTATTTGGGTTTGGGCTTAGTATAATATATTTGGGGTCTCAAAATAAGTATTTTAGAATATAAATATTAGATTTATAAATTTAATAAGAAAGATAGAAATTATCTAATTGTCAATATAATATAATACATAATAAAATATATTTTTGTTAATTAATATACATATCATATAATAATTTTTACATATGATTAGCAATTTAATTATTTTATATAAAAGAACCCTATTAAATATATATACTTTATGCTTTTTATAAGGTAAAATTAAATTGTAGTTGTCATCGTATAGAAGTAAAATGAATTATTGTATTCGAAATTAAAATATTTATAATTTAGAGAATTCAAAATTATTTGAATCCGCCAAAGCTCACTTGGCTTGATCTAAGCCCGAATCCCAAAAAAATTCAAGCTTGAAAAATTTGAGTTTAATAAGGCTCGAGCCCGAGAAAGTTTGAGTTTGAGAAATTTTGAGCCCAAAAAATTCGAGCCTGAGAAAATCTGAGCCTGAGAAAATCCTAGTTCGAAGAAAGCCCAGTCTGAGCTCACCCGTTTGCCACCTCTAACTATTAAGGATTTAACAGAATTGGAAAAAAAAAAAATGAAAGCGATAAATTGAGTGACTATATTGTAACTTTTTAAAGTTGGATAACCTAACTAGAAATTTATTAATAGTCGTGCCATTTTTGTAATTTACCCTCTTAAAAAAGTCAAAAGATGGTAGGTTTTTTTTTTCCCTAAAAAGAATCGATGGAGGCAAATAAAATGCATGTATGTGGACGCAATGCAGGATATCTGTCCCTAAATGGGCATTCCAAACTGTTCTCTTCCACTTGGACTCGCTTGCCTTCGCCTGCCTCTCATCTCTCTCTCTAACTTCTCTGCATTGAAATCCGCAATCTTTTCCGAAGCTATCAAAACCCCATTTGTACTTTGATTTCTTTTTTCTCTTTTCTCCTTAATTTCAGTTCCCGAATCGTTTTCTTTGACTTAAGAGTCAATTCAATTCCTAGTTCTTTTGTCTTGCCATTCAAAGTTAAAAAAGATTTTGAGCTTTTTACCCCCTTGTTTCATGGCTGAATTAGAAGATATTGGAGCTGATATTAGGTAAAGCTTCATATATATATATATATATATACCTTTTCTAATAAAATTAAACCCATAAGTTTGTTTTATTCCTATTGTTTTTTATTTATTTATTTTCAATATTGGATGAATTTCGGAGTATTCGATTCAGGCTGTTTGCTGAATAAGAAATGGGATTTTGTAATTGGTATTTCATTGATCAGACTGTATAATATGATAAAATGCTCTCAAATTTTGATCTTGTTGGTTTATTAATTTTAATATTGTAGAAGAAGAATGAAATTTAAATATGGATGTTATACTTTTTTTTCTGGGGCCAATTAAATGGAAAAAGATTCATGTTTTATATCTGATAAGGTTTTTTAATGGTAGAACGCCCCCCCCCCCCAAAAAAAAAAGAAGAAGGTAGAAGGAAGTTTCAAAATTTGACTTAGGGTTTATGTCCTTTTCGTCCAACAAAAGATTGATTGTAGGCTTGTTGGTTGACAGTTCCGACTTTGAAGTGGATGATTTGAGATGTCAAAATATAGCCGAGAAAGATGTGAGTGAGGAAGAGATTGAAGCAGATGAATTGGAGAGACGAATGTGGAAAGATAGAATCAAACTCAAAAGGATTAGGGAAAGACAGAAGATTGCGGCCCAACAGGCTTTGGAAAAGCAAAAGTTGAAGAAGACCTCTGATCAGGCTCAGAGGAAGAAAATGTCCCGAGCTCAAGACGGTATTCTTAAGTATATGTTGAAACTAATGGAAGTTTGTAAAGCGCGGGGATTTGTCTATGGCATCATTCCGGAAAAGGGTAAGCCTGTAAGTGGTTCATCAGATAATATAAGAGCTTGGTGGCAAGAAAAGGTGAAATTTGATAAGAATGGGCCAGCTGCCATAGCTAAGTATGAGGCAGACTGTTTAGCTATGATTGAGTCGGATAACGGTAGAAATGGAAACCTGCAGAGCAGTCTCAAAGACCTGCAAGATGCTACTCTTGGTTCTCTCTTGTCTTCTTTGATGCAGCACTGTGATCCTCCTCAGAGGAAGTATCCTTTAGAAAAGAGAATTCCTCCACCTTGGTGGCCTACTGGTAACGAGGATTGGTGGGTAAAACTAGGGCTACAACAGGGTCAAAGTCCTCCTTATAAGAAGCCACATGATCTTAAAAAGATATGGAAAGTTGGAGTATTAACATCTGTGATAAAGCACATGTCACCTGATACTGCAAAGATTCGGAGGCATGTACGCCAGTCGAAATGTTTACAGGATAAGATGACAGCAAAGGAGAGTGCAATTTGGTTGGGAGTGTTGGCCCATGAGGAAGCTCTGATTCAGCAACCTAGCAGTGATAATGGAACATCTGGTGTAACTGAATTGCCTCGACTTGGATGTAGTGATAAGAAACAACCTGCTGTCAGTACTGACAGTGATTATGATGTCGATGGTGTTGATGATGGAGTTGTTTCAGTCTCTTCCAAAGATGAGAGGAGAAATCAACCTACAGATGCAGAGCCTGTGGCTTATATTATCAACTACGATTCCCATCCAGTACAAATCAATCAGCGAGTGGCAAAACAACCTAGGAGGAAGAGACCTCATTTAAGATCAAGCCATGGTCATCAACAACCTTTGCCGATCCATGGTGATCAACAATCTGTACCAAGCCATGGTGATCAACAACCTATGTCAAACCATATTACCAACTATGATTCCCATCCAGTACAAATCAATGAGCGAGTGGCAAAACAACCTAGGAGGAAGAGACCTCGTTTAAGATCAAGCCATGGTCATCAACAACCTTTGCCGATCCATGGTGATCAACAATCTGTACTAAGCCATGGTGATCAACAACCTATGTCAAACCACAGTGATCAACAATCTGTACCAAGCCATGGTGATCAACAACCTGGACCACGGCATTATGAACGTGTAAATGCCGAGTCAATAAGCACTTTGCCTGACATCAACCAAACTGATTTATCTTTTATGGAATATCATATGCCTGTCACTGAGCAGGAAAATGATGCAAGCACAAAATTAAGACATGTGGAGGACGGTTTAGATGTTCAGCCACATCTACCTGCGAGTGAATACTGCCATTATCCTGCCATCCCTACAGCTACTGAAATTTCCACACAGAGGCCTATGCTCTATACATTAGAGCAACATGAGCTGCACCAAGGTGCTGCATATGAATTTTATAATCAATCAGCTGAATTAAGGCCTGGTCATGATAGTCAACAAACTCTGATGGACATGAATGTCCTGCATGTTAGGCCAGAAAATGGTGTTGATGCATCAGCACCGGGTGGAAATGGACATGAAATTGCTGGGAGAGAATTGCATCATTATGTGAAAGACCTATTGCATAATGAGCAAGATAGAGTTGTCCATAATCCCTTCAGTTCTCCAACAAGTGATCCATCATTCTTTGGTGGATTTCACAGCCCCTTTGAACTTCCATTTGATGGTACAAGTTCACTAGATGAACTACTTGATGATGACTTGATACAGTACTTTGGTGCTTAGGTTGGAAAAATTGAGATGCTAGAAAAATAGATTGCAAGTAAAACCTTTTCTCTTCAACTCCTGTTTCATTTATGAATGATTCATAAACATTGTTTGGTGTTAGTTTTGCAGGAACTGCAAACTTATGTATTCATCATTGATTTGGATGGAGGAGTTTCTCTTATTCATTAGTCTTTCTAGTACAGGTGTTATAATTTGAGCATGCTAGGACTGAGTCAAGTCAAATTTTCTATTTTAGTTTTGCTCAATGCTCTTCTCCTTTCAAAGAAGGAAAAGGGTAACATAACATAACATTTTCTGCCATTTTCCTAGCTACCACTCAATGGTAATTGCCATGAAAGGGTTGTGGTCAATGTCTCGGTTTTAGAAGTGTCCATTCCTCAAACTAGTGATATTTTCCTTGTTTCCTTTGGACGGAAAAACTAATTAGTCGATTGATTTCTTTCCCAATAAATGAATTTCCATCTGTATTTAGTTAATTATATTTAGAGCCTCAGACTTCTCAAGGCTTTGCCCCCCGAACCCCCTGCATTACTCTACTCCCCTTACTACATAAGCTGCTGCTTTTGATTATTATGTTTTATATCCAATGCTTTTGCATTTGTATAGGGCTGGTTTATTACAAGATTGATGCTTTTTGAGCTTTGGATTATTGTATAGTATATAGACACCTCCATGAATGAATGATAATCTACAAGATCTCAATGAACTTCAAAAAGCAAGGTCATTCAGAGCAACAAGCAGATAATATCGGTTTATCTGTAATATCAAATTTAGGATGGGATCCAGTTGATTAAATACCCATACTTTCATGTTTATCATATTGAAAATAGATGATTAATGAGCGTATCAATGGGCTCTGCAACTGTTTTAGATCTCAAGTAAGTAATTTGTCCATAAATAAATGTTAGGAAAATCCATGCCTGATAAAGTGGATCCTTATAGAATAAACAATTTGAGAGTAAAAAAAAAAAAGAAGAACCTAACCTATTGCCGAGAAAAAAAAAAGACAGTAAGCCAAAACACTGGCTTTCAAATCCTCTTCTCACTTTTCCTACAAGTAGCCATTGCCTGCCTGCAAATGATATACACTTCACCAAGTCCTTTATTCTTACAACAATTGAAGATGACTCGAACACCAGGATGAGGGGGCAATCGAAGGACGTGTTGGCAGATTAAATAGGGATACTTTCTACCACAAATCAATTGTAGTATATTTGTAAATAGGAGGTCTGGTTGGGATTTCTGTCATGCCTCGTTACACGATGCTTTTCTCTTCCTGCTATAATTATAAATGCTTCTTCCAAACATAACAAGATTAAAACATATTCCTCAAAATACCAATGCTAGTTGATTTTTTGGTTTTACAAATCATTAATAGTTTCCTATTGTAGACCCTTGTTTTTGGTCAATAACTAGCAAGCTAATATAAATTCTATAAATATCGCTCTCCTGTACTAACACATCTTGCACGAATGCTTCTGAGCACTTTGTCCTCCTGGCAACGCTTGTTAGCAACGATACATACTGGCTAGTAGTAGTGCCTGTAGGAGTGGTCCTTGGCACACAGTGCAGTGCTCCTTGACACTTAGCCTAGCACTCCTTGAAAACACTTTCTGGTAGCAGCAAGTCCTAACAACGTTAGAAAGATCCACTGCTACGTGTAGACCGTAGAGTAGAGCTGACTTCGAAAGGTTAACAAGTTGCTTGAGTTTGTTCCAGTCATTGAATGTCTTGAAGATTATAGCATGGAGGCTGAGATTCAGAGATTGCTAAGAAGCTTAGTTCTTAAAACACTAGTGCACCCTTTTTTTATGCATGTTCTAATAGCAAGCAAGACACTGAAGGATCAAGCTCACGGACAATGAGTGGATGTACTTAAAAGACTCGAAGACTTCAGGTGGATCAATTACAAGAATCAAATCTAAGGAGATAAGGTGCAAATTAAATGGAGTTGGGCAACCCTTCATTAATTAATTAATTGAGTTGAAACTTGATGTCTAAGAAACCATGCATGGAAACGACAAGAAGAGAGAAGACACATAGATCAGCCTTAGTATTATTAATGAGCTAAGTTAGGTGTTTAATTTATTATTGAATGTTTATTATTTATGTGGGGACGACATGCGACTATTATGTGACTTCATTAATTGACCTAAGCATAATATCACCATAACATATCATATTTTTACTTAAGAAATAAGCCTTTGACTAAGTCAAGACCGAAATTCTTTTCTTGGAGGCTTGTTGAAGTAGTTAAAATCTACATATAAGTTATTATGCTTTGTACTTTAACATAATTTTGACAATTAATAAAATTTACTCTTTTGAGAGGTTATCTATAAGATTCAATTCTTGTTTCTTCTACAAAGTTGTAGCAACTTTAATTGTTTCTTCTTCACACTATACTTTGTTAGGATATCGGATTGGTTAGAGTTTTTGGATTGCTTTGTTGAATTCAAAGAGACATAGGAACACTTCAAATATGATTTTATTTATCATTTTCTTGAATCTTTATTTTTAATTGCTTTAAACTTTATATTTGTTTAACTTGATTTTTGATTGCTTGCATTTGTTTGTCACAATTTTTTCTTCTGCGTGGCTTGTGCTACAAATTACTCAGCCTTTATTACTCTCTTAGATTGTCTTAAGGTTCATTGTTATTTGAAATACCACAACTCAATTTATTTTTGCTTGCTACATTGAAGCATTAATATGTTTTGGATTCTTATTAAGTGGAAAAAAGGTAAAAGTGATTTATATTTTTGTTAAAAGCTAATTTGAGTGAAAAATAAGTTAACGGTGAGGAATGTTTTATTTTTTCTTCTTTTTTTTCTTTCTGATGGTAAGAATGAAGTATGACAATTAGGCTAAGTAAGATAGAGAAAGATAAAAGGGAACACATTCCCTTGTACATTGAAGCTATGGTGGGATAATTAGAGGATGTTTGAAGAGAAAACATAGAGATGGGAGATTATTTTGTGTTGGAACATTTTCACATATTTATAGTGTTCCAATAACTATAAATGAATGAGTGTAATTAATCAAAAGATAAATCTTTTGGTCATTGGTTAAAAGTTATATCATTTGATTTTTGAAAAAGAATTATAACTATTCAAACAATATTACTTGAATAGTTATAAAATTAGATGAATAATTATATTTTTTTATTTAGAAAGACACCTATTGAAAGAAGTCTTTATAAAGAGACATGAAAATTCTTATAAATAGAAATGAGATTTCATTTGAAAATCACACCAACAAATTCTAAAACTTTTTCTTTCCTTCCTCCTTTTTCTAGTATTATTAGATTATTCTGTAAAGTATTACTGTAGAAATCCTTTGTAGAAATTGAGTTTCTTGTTATACAGTGCTTAGTGCTTAGTGGACTATTCTTGTCAGTGCAAAACGCAAATAGTCATCAGCTTCATTGTATCATTGAGGTTAATTTGCTTGAAACTCTTTTGCTCACCGAAGATAGGTGGGGGCGAATATAACCTTAAAGATAGTGGCTTGATACACGCCTTGGAGCCTTGTCCTATTTCTTCATTTTCTATTTGAGTTCCGTTCGTACGTTCGAGAGTTTCCTCATCGGAGATTTGTACTAACAATTTTAAGGTTATAATTCATGATGACTACTACAACACATGAAAGTGGAACACTAAGGGAGTTGACTTCCAACTTTGTCAAACTTGATCAGTTTGATGGTGGCAATTTCCAACGATGGTAGAAAAAATGCACTTTTTATTAACAACTTTGAAGATTGCTTATGTTTTGGATATTCCAAGACCAGAAGAGAATGAAAACGAATCTATTGCTGCAACTCGAGAAAGGCAAAATGAGAAAATGCTGATTACATGTGCATAGGCTACATATTGAATGGTTTATCCGATGGTTTATTCAACACCTACCAGAACGAGGTCACTGTTAAGGAATTACGTGACAAATTGGAGATAAGATACATGACTGAAGATGCTACAAGTAAGAAATTTCTTATCAGTCATTTCAATAATTATCAAATGGTTGATGGTCGTTCTGTTATGAAATAATTTCATGATATTGAAAAAATGTTGAATCAATTTAAGCAATATGATATGAAAATGGATGAAATGATTGTTGTATCCTCCATAATAGACAAACTTCCTCCATCTTGGAAAAACTTTAAAAGAAGTCTAAAACATAATAAAAAGGAAATATCTCTTGAGGCTTTGGCAAATCATCTTCGTATTGAAGAAGAATATCGAAATCAAGATCAGAACCTAAATTCTGAAAATGCCAAAGTGTATGTTACGGAGGAAGTACAAACTACTAAACCATTCAAGAGAAAGTTCAAACAGACTGATAAAGCACCTAAGTTCAAAAAGAAACAAAAGGGCTCATGCTATCATTGTGGTAAGCTGAGACATTTCAAGAATGAATGTCAATTTTTAAAGAAGAAATCATATTCTAAGGCTGATAATAATAAAAAGTTCGTTGCAATGATATCTGAAATTAATATGACATAAGATAATAATGCACGGTGGATTGATATTAGAGTAACCAAACATGTGTGCAAAGACAAAAGCATATTCACAAAGTTCACACAATGTGAAAATGACAATGTCTTGTACATGAGAAATTCTTCCACCGTGACAATTAAAGGTAAAGGGTCTGTTGAACTACAATTCACTTCTGGAAAGGTTTTAGCTTTGAATGATGTACTTTATGTACCAGAAGTTAACACCCATTACCCGGATTCTACGCCGGAACCGGGCCCGAGGCGTTACCGAACTCAAACCACTTATTCGCCACTTAGGCTCGTCGTAACTACTCTCTGAAGTCATCTCAACAACCTCATTCTCGACTTACGGGGCCTCACTCATACACACGAGGGCTCTCGAGACTAAACCGGAACTTTTTCCAATCTTAAAATTTTTCTCTTTTATACAGATCTCACACGCCCGTGCAAGATTAGACACGCCCGTGCATGGACACACACGCCCATGTCCCCAAATGTGCCTAAAAACCCCAAACGTTCTCGCCAATGCCCCACGGCCAAGGCACACGCCCGTGCTTACCACCCGTGGTGCACACTAACTACCTTAACACGGCCTAGAGTCTAGACACACGCCCGTGTAGCTAGCCCGTGGCCAACACTGATTAACACACACGTTCTAGGCACACGCCCGTGTGACTAGTCCGTGGTCTATTCGATTTAAAAACTAACATGCAGGGACGACGGCCAAGTTACACGCCTGTGGATCGACTGTGTGTCTCACATGGTCTAGACACACGCCGGTGTGTCTATCCACATGGACAAGAACAAAGCTATGTGCCAAGTTCTTTTCACCCTCTAGCATACACAACATATACTCATCTAACACAATCATAATCAACTCAATTTGAATTGCAATCTCACATAGACAACTATAACTTTTCATATAACATAAAATAGCCAACAACTATGGCATTATACAAAATAAGCTATCCATCTAAAGGCCAACACATCTTAGCCATTTACAACAAAATTCACTAACTTGTCTAGCCCCTATACATGCCATATACAAAACATTGAGTCTCATGTACCGGAGTGTGCTGATAGTTTGGGCGATCTTTCAATTGATCCTCGTATCTCGGTTCAACACTTTTACTTTATAAGACAAGGGAAAAGAAAAGGAGTAAGCTTTGAGCTTAGTAAGTTTACACATAAACAATTGAGCATCATAGTATAAGCTAAACAACAATTAGCATTATACTACCAAAAGTAATGAACAACTATGCTTACTCTTTCTAACCCTTACCACATTTCCAACACATCATGAGTCACATACTCATAACCATCGAAATGCACCCCTGCATTCAATGTCACATTTACTCAGTATACAACACATCATTATTTCTCAATAGTTCATCCACACAGCTAATTAACTTAATAATGCATCCACACGCTTTCTTTACTCAATAATGCAATCACATGGCTAATCCACACAGCTTAACCCACACAAAAATGTCTCTTGGTTTTCGCACTTAGCACACCACGATCGATTAAAAAGGTGGTATCGCACTTAGCCTACCACAAAGGTAATCATAGGGTTTCTCACTTAGCCCACTAAACGATATACCTAACGATAGCATCGCACATAGCCAGCTCATCGTCAATATGCATTAGGATGGTATCGCACTTAACCTGCCATCTAGCATTATCACTACACATTCACATGTCTACTTACTCAATTAAACATCCATTCACAATTCTACTACATTCATTCTACTTGAACCACATAGGTTCTCAATCAATATCGAACAAGCTACACACTAGCTATCATCAACAAATTGTAAGTATGAATGCATTGTTTATGCATAGACTTACCTCGGTACTCAAAAGTGTTGAGACTTGTAATTTAGTCCACCACCTTGCTTTTGCCTCGGTTTTGATCCGGGCTTTGCCTTTCTTGATCTATAATGAATAAATCAGCTTATTCAATACACACATTGACTAGGTTGACCCTTATCTCATACTTTAGTAAAATTACTATTTTGCCCCTAAACTTTCTCATATTTACACTTTAGCCCCAAAGGCTCGTAAAGTGATTTTTATTCAACTTTCTAGCCTTTCATGCTTAGTCGAACCACTTATTCAACTAAAGCTATCATCAATTATCACTAAAACACATATGTATGACCAAACTTAAGATTTTCACAATCAAGTCCCTACATGCATTTTCATGGAAAATCACTTAACAAAAGATGTTTCTACTACATCAAGCTTTCACAATCTTCCATAAAATATCAACATACATGCATGTCATACATGACCACATTTTGAACATCCATTTTAGCTCATCAAATAGCTAAAAATAGCTTACTCATGCTACTAGGACTTCAAAAATACAAAGAATATAAAAAACGAGGCTAGATGCACTTACTAGCAAGCTTGAAAAATTTGAAGAACCCTAACAATGGCTCTTGGAATTTTCGGAAGCCTTGGGGAAGAAGATGAATGAATTTTGTCATCTTTTCTCCTATTTTAATCACTTATTTGTTAAAAGACCAAAGTGCCCTTTTTGATAAGCTTTCAATTTTAACTCATCCATGCCCAATTTTGTCCAAATATTAGAATTTGGATAAATTGCTATTTAAGGACCTCTAATTAATAATCTAAAGCTATTTCACACAATTAGCATCTAGAATCTCACATTTCGCAACTTTTGCAATTTAGTCCTTTTGGACAATTCAACCATAATTTCACAAAATTGCTTCATGAAACTTTCACACTAGCATGCATACATAGCATAAACCTCAAAAACTCATTCATAACCCTCGTATTTGTGGTCTCGCACCACTATTCAGACTAGGCCCTAAACCGAGACGTTACAACTCTCCCCCTTTAGAGATTTTCGCCCCCGAAAATCTTACCAGTAAAGAGGTTTGGATGTTGCTCTCTCATAGCTTCTTTCGTTTCCCATGTAGCTTTTTCCACACCATGTTTCTGCCATAACACTTTCACTAGTGCTATGCTCTTATTCCTCAACTGCTTCACTTCTCGGGCCAAGATCTTAATCGGCTCTTCTCCATAAGACATATCCGGTCTTATCTCAATTTTCGTCGAAGGAATTACATGTGAAGGATCGGAGCGATACCGTCACAATATCGACACATGGAACACATTATGAATCTTTTCCAACTCTAACGGTAAAGCCAACCAGTGTGCGCTCTGCACTCCATTGCATGCAGTAATCTCATACGGCCCTATGAATCTTGGACTCAATTTCTTTTCTTTTCAAATCCACGTACGACTTTTGTCGGTCCGAAGCAGCTCTCAGACTATTACGGATTACTTCCACCTTCTCTTCGATTTCTTTCACTAGATCGACCCCATGGATCCGCTTCTCACTAAGCTCGGTCCAATACAAAAGAGTCCGACACTTATGACCATACAAAGCCTCATACGGTGCCATCTGTATACTCGACTGATAACTGTTGTTATAGGCGAATTCGACCAAAGGTAGATATCTCTCACAGCTACCTTCAATTCTAACACACAAAGATCGAAGCATATCTTCCGTAACTTGAATCACTCTTTCGGATCGACCATCGGTTTGCGGATGGAACGCAGATCTTTGAAATTCAATCTCGCACCCATGGCCTCTTGCAAATTCTTCCGAAATCTCGAAGTAAACCTCGGATCTCTATCCGATATAATAGACATAGGTACACCATGCAATCTTACTATCTCTGCCACATAAAACTCAGCTAACTTATCCAGTGAATAATCAACACGTACTGGAATAAAGTGAGCCGACTTTGTCAATCTATCCACAACAACCCACACAAAGATCTTTCTTTCTGAGTCATCGGCAACCCCGTCAAAAATCCATGGTAATCCGATCCCACTTCCATTCGGGTACCATTATCGGGTCAAGCAATCCCGAAGGCACTTGATGCTCAAACTTTCACTTGTTGACAAATTAGACACTTTGTCACGAACTCTGAAATATCTCTTTTCATACCCGGCTACCAATAAAACTTCCTCAAGTCGTTGTACATTTTCGTACTGCCCGGATGTACTGACAAACATCCACTGTGGGCCTCATGCAAACCTTTCGAATCAACTCCTCATTTTTAGGAACAAAAATTCTGTCATGGTACATCAAACAACCATTCGAGTCCACTTGAAAAACAGAATCACTTTCTGATCCAGACTTAGCTATCTTAGCTTGCATCTCACTATCATTTCTCTGAGCCTCACATATCTGTTGAACAAATGGTGGCTTAGCTCTCAACTCTGCCAGAATAGCACCATCTTCAGACAATGCTAAACTCGTCCTCATAACTCTTAGAGCATACAAGGATTTCCTGCTCAGGGCATCCGCAACCACATTCGATTTTCTCGGGTGGTAGTCAATGACTAACTCATAGTCTTTCAACAACTCAAGCCATCGTCTCTGTCGCAAATTTAGATCCTTCTGATCCATCAAATATCTCAAACTCTTGTGATCTGTAAAGATTCGACACTTCTCACCATATAAGTAATGTCGCCAAATCTTTAACGCGAAAACAATCGCAGCCAACTCTAAATCATGAGTCGAATAATTCTTCTCGTGTGGTATCAACTGTCTCGAGGCGTAAGCGACTACCTTACCTTCTTGCATCAACACGCAACCGAGACCATTAAACGACGCGTCACTGTAAACCACGAACTCTTTTCCTGATTCTGGTTGAACCAAAACCGGCGCCTCAGTCAACATTATTTTCAATCTATCAAAACTCTATTGACATGTCTCAGTCCATTCAAACTTGACATCTTTGTGCAATAGTTTCGTCATCGGGGTAGCAATAACAGAGAACCCCTTTACGAAACGTCTGTAATATCCTACCAATCCCAAGAAACTTCTAATTTCTGACACGTTCCTCGGCGGTTTCCAATCCACAACAGTCGATATCTTACTCGGGTCAACTCTGACACCATCACCTGACACAATGTGTCCTAGGAATCCGACTTCTCGGAGCCAAAACTCACTCTTGCTAAACTTAGCATACAACTGCTTATCTCTCAAAGTTTGCAAGACAATTCTCAAATGCTCTTCATGATTGTTCTCATCCTGAGAATAGATCAATATGTCGTCAATGAAGACAACTACAAACTTGTCCACATACGGTCTGAAAACACGGTTCATCAGATCCATAAAAATCGCAGGTGCATTCGTCAAACCAAACGGCATAACCAAAAACTCATAATGGCCATACCTTGTCCAAAATGCGCTTTTCAACACATCTTGCTCTTTCACTGAAATGATAATAACTGCACCTCAAGTCTATCTTGGAGAACACTGTAGCTCCCTTCAATTGATCAAAAAGATCATCAATCCTTGGTAAATGATACTTATTCTTAACCGTCACTTTGTTAAGCTGTCTATAGTCTATACACATTCTCATAGACCCATCTTTCTTCTTCACAAACAATACCGGAGCACCCCACGGTGAGTAGCTCGGTCTTACAAAACCCTTATCTGTCAACTCTTGCAACTGGACCTTCAGTTCTTTCAACTCTACAGGTGCCATTCTGTACGGAGCAATCGAAATAGGTGCCGTTCCTGGAACTAACTCAATTCCAAACTCGACCTCTCTCACTGGAGGTAATCCGGGTAACTCTTCCGGAAATACGTCTGGATACTCACATACCACCGACACTATTTCAAACTCTACTCCAACCTCTCGAGTATTCAACACAAAAACAAGATAGGACTCACATCCTTTTTTCAAACATTTCTCAGCCACTAGGGAAGATCACCACTGGTAGACTATCCGGTCCACCTGATTCAACCCGAACCACATCTCCACTCTCACATTTCAATTCAATAAACTTACTACCACAGTTCACTAAGACACTATGGGTAGTCAACCAATCCATGCCTAGGATTAAATCAAACATCAAACGCCCGTGTGTCTATCTACATGGACAAGAACAAAGCTATGTGCCAAGTTCTTTTCGCCCCTCTAGCATACACAACATATACTCATCTAACACAATCATAATCAACTCAATTTGAATTGCAATCTCACATAGACAACTATAACTTTTCATATAACATAAAATAGCCAACAACTATGGCATTATACAAAATAAGCTATCCATCTAAAGGCCAACACATCTCAGCCATTTACAACAAAATTCACTAACTCGTCTAGCCCCTATACATGCCATATACAAAACATTGAGTCTCATGTACCGGAGTGTGCTGATAGTATGGACGATCTTCCAATTGATCCTCGTATCTCGGTTCAACACTTTTACTCTATAAGACAAGGGAAAAGAAAAGGAGTAAGCTTTGAGCTTAGTAAGTTTACACATAAACAATTGAGCATCATAGTATAAGCTAAACAACAATTAGCATTATACTACCAAAAGTAATGAACAACTATGCTTACTCTTTCTAACCCTTACCACATTTCCAACACATCATGAGTCACATACTCATAACCATCGAAATGCACCCCTGCATTCAATGTCACATTTACACAATATACAACACATCATTATTTCTCAATAATTCATCCACACAACTAATTAACTTAATAATGCATCCACACAGCTTCTTTACTCAATAATGCAATCACATGGCTAATCCACATAGTTAACCCACACAGCAAATGTCTCGGTGGTTTCGCACTTAGCATACCACAGTCGATTAAAAAGGTGGTATCGCACTTAGCCTACCACAAAAGTAATCATAGGGGTTTCTCACTTAGCCCACTAAACGATATACCTAACGATAGCATCGCACATAGCCAGCTCATCGTCAATATGCATTAGGATGGTATCGCACTTAGCCTGCCATCTATCATTATCACTTCACATTTACATGTCTACTTACTCAATTAAACATCCATTCACAATTCTACTACATTCATTCTACTTGAACCACATAGGTTCTCAATCAATCTCGAACAAGCTACACACTAGCTATCATTAACAAATTGTAAGTATGAATGCATTGTTTATGCATAGACTTACCTAGGTACTCAAAAGTGTTAAGACTTGTAATTTAGTCCACCACCTTACTTTTGCCTCGGTTTTGATCCGGGCTTTGCCTTTCTTGATCTATAATGAATAAATCAGCTTATTCAATACACACATTGACTAGATTGACCCTTATCTCATACTTTAGTAAAATTACTATTTTGCCTCTAAACTTTCTCATATTTACACTTTAGCCCCAAAGGCTCGTAAAGTGATTTTTATTCAACTTTCTAGTCTTTCATGCTTAGTCAAACCACTTATTCAACTAAAGCTATCATCAATTATCACTAAAACACATATGTATGACCAAACTTAAGATTTTTACAATCAAGTCCCTACATGCATTTTCATAGAAAATCACTTAACAAAAGATGTTTCTACTACATCAAGCTTTCATAATCTTCCATAAAATATCAACATACATGCATGTCATACATGACCACATTTTTGAACATCCATTTTAGCTCATCAAATAGCTAAAAATAAATTACTCGTGCTACTAGGACTTCAAAAATACAAAGAATATAAAAAACGAGGCTAGATGTACTTACTAGCAAGCTTTAAAAATTTGAAGAACCCTAACAATGGCTCTTGGAATTTTCGGCAGCCTTGGGGAAGAAGATGAATGAATTTTGTCATCTTTTCTCCTATTTTAATCACTTATTTGTTAAAAGACCAAAATGCCCTTTTTGATAAGCTTTCAATTTTAACTCATCCATGCCCAATTTTTTTCCAAATATTAGAATTTGGATAAATTTCTATTTAAGGACCTCTAATTAATAATCTAAAGCTATTTCACACAATTAGCATCTAGAATCTCACATTTCGCAACTTTTGCAATTTAGTCCTTTGGGACAATTCAACCACAATTTCACAAAATTGCTTCATGAAACTTTCACACTATAATGCATACATAGCATAAACCTCAAAAACTCATTCATAACCCTCGGATTTGTGGTCTCGTACCACTATTCTGACTAGGCCCTAAACTGGGATGTTACAAGAAGTTAGGAAGAATTTAGTGTTTGAAAGTCTGTTGAACAAGTTTGGCTTCAAACTTGTTCTTGAGGTAGAGAAGTTTATTTTGTCTAAGGGAGGAATTTTTGTAGGGAAATGATATATGTATGAGAGCATGTTCAAACTCAATATTATTAATAAGAATAAAAATACTATTTCTACTAATATGGTTGAATCTTTTTATTTATGGCATTATAGATTAGGTCATTTGAATTATAAAAAATTGAATGACATGCATAAGTTAGATATAATTCCTATTTTTAATAATAATATTAAAAAATGCAATACTTGTATGTTGACTAAAATTACAAGAAACCCTTTCCCTAAGGTTAAAAGGAAAACAAAGTTGCTTGATTTGATACATAGTGATTTTTGTGACATATATAATACTCCTACATTAGGTGGAAAGAAACATTTTGTTACTTTTATTGATGATTATTCTAGATATTCCTATATAAATTTATTGCATTCAAAAGATGAAACACTTGATAAATTTAAAGTTTATAAATCTAAAATTGAACTTCAGTGTGAATCATTTATCAAGTGCTTAAGATCGATTAGAGGTGGAGAATACTATAATCCAAGTTATTTTGAATCCATTGGAATTGTCCATCAAGTTTCAACCCCTTACACACCATAACAAAACGGTGTAGCTGAAAGGAAAAATAAAATCTTGACTGAAATGGTAAATTCAATGTTATCATATTCAGGTATTGCATAAGGTTTTTGGGGAGAAGCTGTTCTAACAGCTTGTCATATATTGAATAGAGTTCCTAATAAGGAAACTAAAATAACCCCTTATGAACAATGGAAAAAAAGGAAACCAAACCTTAATTATTTGAAGGTTTGGGGCTGTAGAGCTATTGTCAAAGTTCCAACACCTAAACGTAAAAAGTTAGGTGAAAGAGGAATTGAATGCATATTTATAGGATATGCATAGCAAGGCATATAGTTTCATAGTAATTGAACCAAATGATTCAATTTCAATTAATACTGTTATTGAATCAAGAGATGCTATTTTTGATGAAAATAGATTTAATTCTATTTAAAGACAATTACAGCCACAACAATTGATTCATTCTTCAAATGAGAATTAGATTGCATTGGAACAAATTGATAATAATGATTAATCTTGTCTAGAATTAAGAAGTAAAATGATTAAAAAGGTCAAAGATTTTGGACCAGATTTTATTATGTCTCTTGTAGAAGGAAAAGGCGAAAGTATATGCAATAAGATACCTTATTGTTATAATACGGAATCTGATCATATTAGATTTGAAGAGGCAATGAAATCTTAAAACTCTACTTTTTGGAAAGAATAAATAAATGATAAGATAGATTCAAAAATGAGAAATCAAACTTGGATCTTAGTTGATCTTCCACCGGGTTCCAAACCAATAGGTTGTAAATGGATCTTCAAAAAGAAAATGAAGGTCGATGGAACCATTGATAAATTTAAAGCAAGGTTGGTAGCCAAAGGTTTTATACAAAAATAAGGTATTGTTACTTTGATACTTATGCTCTAGTAGCAAGAATTGCTACAATTAGACTCTTAATATCACTTACGTTAATATATAATTTGGTTGTTCACCAAATGGATGTTAAAACTGCATTTTTAAATGGTGAATTGGAAGAAGAAGTGTACATGGAACAATCGAAAGGATTTGTTGTTCCAGGATAGAAGCATAAGGGATATAAGCTTGTTAAATCTCTATATGGACTTAAATAAGAACCAAAGCAATGGCACCAAAAGTTTGACAATGTTGTTTTAGCTAATGGCTATAAAATAAATGAATCCGGTAAGTACATATATAACAAATTTGAAAATGGAAAAGGTGTTATAATTTGCTTATATGTAGATGACATGCTCATTTTTGGCATGGATTGGGAACAAATAGAAAACACAAAGAAATTCTTGTCAAACAACTTTGCTATGAAGGATATGAGTGTAGCAAATGTTATTCTTGGGATTAAAATAACCCAAGATGAAAGCACTATAGCTTTATCACAATCACATTACATTGAAAAGATGCTTAAAAAGTTTGATCTTTTCAACTGTATACCAACATCTACACCCATGGATCCTCAAATAAAATTAGTATTTAATACTTGTAGGAAAATTGATCAATTGAAATATGCTAGTTTAATTGGTTGTCTTATGTACATAATGACCTGTACAAGACCAAATATTGCATATGCTGTTGGGAAATTGAGTAGGTACACAAGTAATCCAAGTAGTTTGCATTGTCAAGCTTTGAATAGAGTACTTAGGTACTGAAAGAAAAATATTAACTATGGATTGTGTTATAATGGATATCCTTCAGTTTTAGAAGGGTATTCAGATGCTAGTTGGATTACAAGTTTGGAAGATCATGCATCTACTAGTGGATGGATATTCATTATTGGTGGAGGAGCCATTCTTGGGGTTCCAAGAAACAAACATGTATTACTGATTCCACTACGATAGCAAAATTTATTGCATTAGCTGCTGCATCTAAAGAAGCAGAATGGTTAAGAAATTTGCTTTATGATGTACCTCTATGGCCTAAGCCAATTTCACCTATTTCTATCCGTTGTGATAATGGGGCTACTCTAGCAAAGGCATATAGCCAAGTATATAATGGAAACTCTAGAAACATTGGATTAAGACATAGCTATGTCCGACAATTAATCTATGATGGAGTGATCACTATTAATTATGTGAGGTCAAGTGAAAATTTGGCAGATCCTTTGACAAAAAGTATTTCTAGAGATATAGTCAACAAGACCTCAAAAGGGATGGGACTCAAGCCCATTAATTAGAGTCACCCATGATGGAAACTCGACTCAACGCTTGGTATAACGTCAAGTCTTGAGTTAAATGAGACAAAATACATCATTAGTATGTAACTGTTAGCACTATAAATAAATTCATCCTAAGATTAAAGTGCTAGGTACCCGTAATGATAAGGGAAGAATGAGTAATGTACTCTTAATGGACCCATAACATAAGTATGTTAGAGTGTTATAATTATGGGAACACTCTTGATGGGATCTACCTATGTGAGTGGAAGTGTGGCCGCTTCTAGGAGCTCAAAGGCTTGGCTTTGACAACACTCATGAAAAGAGGACACAAACACATGGCCATAATAGTGTCATTGGATATTATGCATTGACGGATGTTGAGATCATTGTGTGAGATGTGTTCGGTTAACCAAATGGAATAGTTGGTTCAAAGCTTAGTCTACCATACAATTTCAATTAACTTTAACATGTTTTTACTAAGTGAAGGTTCAATTGTAAGACACCTTCATTTATGCAAATTGATTTCCAAAAATATCAAAATCTAAAATATTTTGAAAATGGGGGTAGATTGTTGGAACATTTTCACATATTTATAGTGTTTCAATAACTATAAATTAATGAGTGTAATTAATCAAAAGATAAATCTTTTGGTCATTGGTTAAAAGTTATATCATTTGATTTTTGAAAAAGAATTATAACTATTCAAACAATATTACTTGAATAGTTATAAAATTAGATGAATAATTATATTTTTTTATTTAGAAAGACACCTATTGAAAGAAGTCTTTATAAAGAGACACGAAAATTCCTATAAATAGGAATGAGATTTCATTTGGAAATCACACCAACAAATTCTAAAACTTTTTCTTTCCTTCCTCCTTTTTCTAGTATTATTAGATTATTTTGTAAAGTATTACTGTAGAAATCCTTTGTAGAAATTGAGTTTCTTGTTATACAGTGCTTAGTGCTTAGTGGACTATTCTCTTCAGTGCAAAACACAAATAGTCATCGGCTTCATTGTATCATCGAGGTTAATTTTCTTGAAACTCTTTTGCTCACCGAGATAGGTGGGGACGAATGTAACCTTAAAGATAGTGGCTTGATACACATCTTGGAGCCTTGTCCTATTTCTTCATTTTCTATTCGAGTTCTGTTCTTGTGTTCGAGAGTTTCCTCACCGGAATTTGTACTAACACTGTGAAAGGGCAATGCAAAAGTAAAAAGACTACTTACAATACTAATTTTGGATTAAAAAAAATACAACATTAATCTAGAAGAGGAATTACAAAAAACTATTCCAAGGGTTTTAGTATTAAAAATGAGAATCAATCCGCTTCTAAAAATTATTCGTTTAGAAAGAGGTGGACTACGATTAAGGGTTTGAAGAGCGAAACATCATTTATACTAGAGCTCAACCAAGAGAAGAGATGAGGGATAGTAATGTCAACTTCATCAAATTGAAGAAATCCTTTGTTTCCAGTTAAAAATGATCTCGAGACTTACCTTGAATGGAAGTACATGTAGAGTTTGTTTTTAAATGCCACAAGTATTTCGGGGAAAAAAGTTTTAAAACAAATCATTGTTGAATTTATCAATTATGCACTAATTTGGTGAGATGAATTATTTTTTTATATTAAACTTCAGTTTAGAAAATATGGTTTAATTGATGTTGTAACACTCCCTTACTAGATCTGATGTCTTGTACAGATAGGCGAAGTCACATTGACCTATTCCTTACATTTTCTAAATTTCTTTTAATAGAATCATCCTTTGAACAATTTAATAAAGTCCAATACTATAATTTCCAACATTTTCATAGGCTTCAAACACATTTTAAAAATCATATTAAATAATCTCCTAGGTGTTTGGACATGGAAAATATATAAAATGAACTTTCGATAACCCAAAATGTAGCCAACACACTTCTACATTTTCATCCCAATGCCATCCAAATAGATATTTCTGCCATCTAGATGGCATTCTAACAAAAATTACATACTAAGATAGTTTGTTATCCATCCAAACGACTAAATTTTGCCATCTGAATGGCTCTACAGTTTCTAATCCATACAATACCAACATATAACACTTCATTTCAAAATATTTAAAGACATTTGGAAATCATTCAAATGTTGGGATATGTGCCCATATTGTAGTAAACATGTAACTATTTTCTACTTATTTGAACGATGGATAAATAAATAAAGTTAATTTCACATTTCACTACTGTGTCTTTTGTATTTTCTGTCTTATATTTTGCATGCATAGCGAAATTGTGACAAGCAAATATTAGCTCACTGATTGTCTAAAGTTCAAACTGAAGATAAGTGGCATTGTAAAGAACGTTTACATTGCGAGAAAGATAACTTACTTCAGTAGATAATCTAAATGAGTCCGCAATCCCGTAAAAGAATCAAAGTGGGCATTTGATTCAAATACTGAGAAGGATTATTATGTCGTCTACAATTCCAATTAGGGAGATGGCTAGTCTTGGCTATCGGAGCAGTTGACTCCATGAGTAAAGACATAGATGTATTCATTAGTAGAATGATACATTGGGTTGGACGCAAGATGAATTAATTCTGAATCCGTTTGTGAATAAATTTACTTCTGACGTTCATGGTGTGATTTACCTAAATCTTGAGTTAATCACTGACCATGCGTATGCAACTCATGTGCTTTGATATAAGTGGAGGCTTATGCTTTAAAGATGATCGAGCCCATAGCCAGTATGTTGGGTATATGAGTTGTGTATGGCATGGCTTTACTAGCAACAGTGAAATTCATAGCTCAATTAAAGAGTTAATGATATCCTCTTATTGGCATTATATGAATTGATAAATATGGAACATGGTCACAGGTTGCTTGTTCTTGAATGAGAAATTTATCACAGTCATTTGTTGATAGTGATGATATTAATCATTAAGAAGACACAATGGTGACAATGAGATAAAATAGGATTGTATTGAGTGAACGGATTTACTCAAAGGAATCAAGGATATCATATGAGGTAACAACACATGACGAGGTCATTGGACAAAGCAGTTGGATGAATTGCTTCCGTAAAGAGTATACAATAAAGAGTTAATGATGTCCTCTTGTTGGCATTATATGAATTGATAAATATGGAATATGGTCACGGGTTGCTTGTTCTTGAGTGAGCAATTTATCATAGTCATTTGTTGATAGTGATGATAGTAATCATTAAGAAGACACAATGTTGACAATGAGATAAAATATGATTGTATTGAGTGAACGGATTTACTCAAAGGAATCAAGGATATCATATGAGGTAACATACACATGACAAGGTCAATTGACAAAGCAGTTGGATGAATTGCTTTCGTAAAGAGTATACAATAAGGAGTTTTCAATCATCATACTTCTTGTGGACTACTACATGATTAAGTAATTGTGAATTATTGAAACGATGCTTCTGGATATAATTGTCATCATTAGAGCCTAATTGTATATGTCCGATTGGTCCTTCTGCTAGCTCAACAAAAGCTCGATCAGATTGCATTTGAATCAGAAAAAAATTCTACGACTTTAGGAATAATTTAATTGAGTCGATTAATTCGATGTGGAATTAAATTAGGTGGGCGTAAGAATTGTTCAACTAGAGAATTTGATTAAAGAATTTTCTTGAAAAATTAATTTGGAAAATCTAAGTGATTTTTGAAAAAAATAATTTTGAATCAATTAAAATGAATATGATATTTTTAGAAGTTAATTTTCAAGTCAGACAATTGGCCCAATGGGAAATTGAACTTGAAAATTGGATCTGAGATCGTAAAATGGGTCAGGGAGCCCAAAATTGAGATCAAGACCCAAAAATTGGTCGTCCCATGCTCGATATGTGAAACCGAGCTGACGGTCCAACCGGTGGTTAGACAGAAACGGTTAGGTCGTCATTGACTCGGACTGAACCGACAGCAGCCGAACCGGCTGGGGGTGCTGTAAGGGTGTCGCACCTGCATCATTGGACACGGCGGTGCCGGTGGCTACGACGGTGGAATCCCGGTGGCCGATGGCGGTTGGTTATCGGTGGTTGAGCAGTGGAAGAGTTACATTTCTACTGGGACTCTACCAGAGAATTTGATTTTTGATTAACTATTTCAAAAATGATATTATTTTAATAGTTTAATATTAAATTTAATTTAATATTTATCTTAATAGTATTTTATTATTTTAATATTAAAATAAATTTATCTTCTTCTTGAATGATTTGATTACATAGAAAGTGGCATTCTTTAGATCTTATGCATGTTTTGAGTTATATATGGGAATGGATGCAATATTATATATTTATTTATTTTATTGTCGAGGTTGTGGTTATTAGGAAATAGACTGTGGACTATCATCTCCACGTAGGGCTATGCTTTTTAAAATTCTTAGAATTCTTGTGAGCTGGAAATAGACATAGGACTTAAATGTAATTTTTTCAATAGGAGTCCATGACGAGGGAAATATGTGATGGTAGTTGAAGACCCAAGGAATGCCTTGTGGCGAAAAATTATGTAATTTTATTGTTTCATTTATTTTCTAGAAATAGAACCATGGAAACCTTGGCTGGTAATTTTATTTTTATTACCTATCTCATTATATTTTTATTTTATAATTGTTTATAATATTTATATTATGTAATGTTATAATTGTGATATATATATATATATATATGAGATGATCCACAGTTGATTGATTAAAAATAAGAAGTGTGTTAATGAGAAAATACATGTGTTATATTGTTCTATTCACTTCTTTAGGCTATTCGGTAATTGTGAGAAGTGTGGTAATGGGAAGGTACATGTTTAGGATTGGCTCTAACTAGGAAAGACTTGGTTTTTAAGCGGTCAAATTTGGTTCACCTCCCTTTCCTGGGACCCTACATGGTGCACAGTTCACATTCACTTCTTTGGTTTTTCCCTTAAAAGAAAAACTGTGGAGAATCAAAATTGTTTGTTTGAAGATTGATTGATTCTTGTGAATGGATATTATTGCTATAGCATGCCGTGCATATATTGGAAGCATGTCATTTAGATTAGGTAAGAATGCCACTAGGACTATTGTATAATCATTCTTGAAATTTGGGATAAAAAACCTTGCATGTTTTTAAAATATTGAGTGGGAGAAGGTTCTTGAATAAGGCCTACGACCTCCATTGATGGTCCCTACGTGATAGCATGATAAGGTTTCGAGTCGGTTCCTACTCTAGCTGCACCCCAAGGTAAATTTTGTCGTGTGGGTTCACTAAATGGGTTTTCCTTTTAAGGACAACTAGTCATGCATGACTTTCAGAGAGATTGTCCCAAGATGACTCACAAATTAGAGCATGTTCATGATGGGTGTTGAGTTAATGGTTACACACTCAAGATCATCTCTTATTAAATAGTTTTCCAAGAAACAATATTTAAGCTAGAGATGATGGCCAAGCATTAAACGATTATTAGTTCGTGTAGAGTCTTGAGAGTTAAGATTCACGAACTGATTGGATTTAATCCATGTTCTTGCTAGTTAATCATGGGACCCCAAGGTGACATGGTTGATGGGTGTGAGAATGATCGTAGCAACCGATTCTTTTTTCAAGTTTTTAATACAAGCCGCGTGCATCATACTGAATTCTTGGTATGTTGCTGAAATGAAAAACATTTTGTTAATACAAATATAGTAAATAGTAAAATCTTTATTTTTTCAGTTCAAAAATGTCTCTTACTCCTCTTTTTAGCATTCTTATTGAGAACAAATTAAATGGGGATAACTTTTGAGAATGAAAACAGAACTTGCTGATAGTTCTCAGCTATGAGAAACATAAATTTGTTCTTGACGAAACGTGCCCTCCTGAAGCTCATCCTAAAGCGAGAAATCACTGGAGAGATTCTGACTCGATTGCTCGATGTTATATGTTAGCGAGCATGAGTAGTGTGTTGCAAAAGCAACACGAGAATTTCTGTACTGCCAAAGAGATCATGACAAATTTGGAGGATTTGCTCAGAGGCCAAGTCGCATTGGCTCAACAATTCACTATTACAAATTTGATGAATTCTCAATAGAAAACTGGCACTTCGGTCAGAGAACATATGCTTAAGCTTATGGGATTCTTTGCGGAAGCGGAGGAAAATGGGGCTGAACTAGATGTGAATACGTAAATTGAAATATTGTTCAAATCCTTAACCAAGGAGTTTGTTGGTTTTAGGTCCGCTTACAACTTGGAGAATAAGGTGCTTACAACTTGGAGAATAAAATGCTTACCTTGACTCAACTCATGAAGGAATTGCAATTATATGTGTTGATGCTGAATGGTAGTAAGCTGGTTCAGGAGAAACTTGAGACAAACTGAGCTGTGGGCCCTTCGTCCTCTAAGGGGAAACATAAAGCTAAGGGAAAGAAGAAATTGGTTAAGTCTTCTGTTCCACCTCGTGTGGATAGGAAGAAGGCTAAGAAGTCAAAAGATCCTAAAAATATCAAATGTTTCTTCTGCCACAAAAAAGGGCATTTCAAATCAAACTGCAAGGAGTATTTGGATTACCTAGCCAAAAAGGGCAAAGGTATGGAACTCTTTGTGGTTAAAGCTTGCTTAGTGGAAGAATCAATTGACAATTAGGTTATTGATTCTGGAGCCACTAACCATGTGTGTATTTCTTTATAGGGGTTTAGCGAAATTAGAAGTCTACGTGACAATAGCCTTTCGTTGTGGACCGGAGATTGGAGTTATGTTTCAGCTGAAGCAATGGGAGAAGTTATTTTACACTTTAGGAAGATTGTTTTAAAGAACGTGTTTTATGTACCTCATTTTAAGAGGAATTTAATTTCTGTAGCTTGTTTATTTTATGACGGTTATACTGTGACATACAATAAAGGGATTGATATTCACAGAAATCATTCTTTAATCCATAATGGATGGATGGAAAATAATCTGTATTTTATCAAACTGAAATAGTGAATAAAAAGCTTAAAACTTCTCACTCTAACGAGGGGTACCTATGACATTTAAGACTTGGTCATATTAACCAAGAAAGAATCACTAGACTCATGAAAGATGGTCCCTTAACAATCTAAATTTTTCTTGGAAGGTAAAATGACTAAGAGGTCTTTTAATGGAAAGGGTACAAGGGCTAACCAACCTTTAGAACTTGTGCACACTGATATATGTGGTCCCATGAGCATCAATGCCTGAGGAAGTTACGATTATTACTAGACTTTTATCGACGACTATTCTCGATATGGATATGTGTATCTAATGCACCGTAAAAGTGAAACCTTTGATAAATTTCGAGAGTTTCATGCGAAAGTGGAAAAGCAATTAGGTTTATCCATAAAGAATCTTCGGTCTAACTGATGTGGGGAATATTTGTCCGATAAGTTCTTAGGATACCTCATAGAGAATGAGATTTTATCCCAATTGACTGCGCTAGGCACTCTACAGTAGAATGATGCAGCTGAAAGAAGTAATAGAACCTTGCTTGACATGGTTCGTTCAATGTTAAGCTATTCACAACTTCTTACTTCCTTCTGGGGATATGCGATACAAACGGCTTGCTATATTCTGAATGATGTGTCAGCCAAGTCTTTTTGTAAGACACCTTATGAACTGTGGCATAGAAAGAAACTCGCTCTAAATCGCTTTAGAAAATGGGGTTGTCCAGCATACGTTCTGGATAAGGATGCAAAGAAGTTGGATGCACGGCAAGAATTGTGCATGTTTGTAGGATATCCAAAAGGAAAAAAAGGAGGATTATTCTACAATCCGAAAGATAATATGATTAAATTTTCCACTCATGCTACTTTCCTAAAGGAAAGCTACATCGATAACTTTAAGCCTCAAAGTAAAGTGGTACTCGATGAACTTTTGGGAGTGGTAGAACAATCACTAAGTTCAGTTCTCGAGAAAGTTGTAGAAATACCTGCAAATGATCAACAACACAGGGGAATCCATCGTAGTGGGAATGTTTTTAAGAAACTGGACTCCTTTATCTATGATGGTAGTATTTATAATACAGAATCCAATCATGAGGATGATGATCCACTCACTTACGAGGAGGCTATGTAGGACGTTGATTCCAAGCTCTAGAATCAGACCATGGATGTCGAGATGGATTCTATGAAATCCAATACGGTGTGGGAAATTGTAGACTTACTGATTGGGATTAAACCCATAGGTGTAAGTGGATATACAAGAAGAAGAAAAATGCGGGAGGGAAAGTGAAAAAACACAAAGCTAGACTTGCAGGGAAAGGCTACACACTAAAAGAAGGCATTGATTATGATAAGACCTTTTCTCCGATGGCCATGCTCAAGTCTATTCGCATACTCTTACCCATTGCCGCTGCTTTCGATTATGAGATTTGACAAATGGATGTTGAGACGACATTCTTGAATGGCTATCTTGATGAGACCATTTACATGGCTCAACCCACTGGCTATGTTGTCAAAGGAAAGGAGCAGAAAGTTTGCAAACTGCTAAGATCCATTTATGGACTTAAGCAGACATCTCGCTCATAGAATAAAAGATTTGATCAAACGACCAAGACTTTTGGATTTGAGGAAAACATTGATGAACCTTGTGTTTATAAGTGTATAAAGAACAAAAAGGTGGTTTTCCTCATTTTTTATGTCGACGATATTCTACTTATCAGAAACGATGTAGGAGAATTGTCATTGGTTAAATTGCGGTTAACTCAACAGTTTAGCATGAAGGACTTGGGTGAAGCTAGTTATATTCTTGGAATCCGAATCCTTAGAAATTGAAAGAATAAAACGATGACTCTATCTCAAGCTTCACACATCGATAAGGTACTGAAACTTTTTGCAATGATCGATGTGAAGCTAGACGTTCAGCCGACTGCATCAGGTTTTCATCTTTCTTTAGATGACTGTCTTAAGACAGCGGAAGAAAGAGAACATATGAGCAAGGTTCTATAAGCTTCGGCAATTGAAAGCCTTATGTATGCGATGCTTAGCATACGTCAAGATATCTGTTTCGCAGTAGGAATGGTTAGTCGATATCAGGTGAATCCAGGTCTCAGGCATTGGGAAACTGTAAAGCATATATTAAGGTATCTTAAAAGAACTAGGGATTATAAGCTAGTGTATTCTGGGGAGGATCTTACTCCCATTGGATACACAGACTTAGACTTTCAATCTTGTAAAGATTTGATGAAATCGACGTCGAGAAATGTATTCGTTTTAGGTCATGGAGCCTGTAATATCCCTAACTGAGTTTAGTAGTTTCAGGTATATTTTTCAGGTTCCGAGCGTGAATTTAGGAATTTATCGGGTTAATAGCAATTTTTAATTTAATTTAGGAGTTCAATTTCATCTAAAATCGATTAAACAATAATTTGAAAAAAATAAAAAAATAATTTTTGGAAAAAATAATTTTAAAGTAATTAAATAATTATTAGTGAAAATAATTAATTTGGGTTGAAACAGAATTTTAAAATAATTTTTATTGGAGGTTGATTTGAGTTAAATTTAAATTTTAATTAAATTGAATTTAATTGGTAAAGTAAGGAAAATGTGGGAGTGGCCATTGGGCAAATTTTCCAATTTTTAAATTTCTGGTGGGTTGTTTTAGTTTTAAATACAATGCATCTAGCCTACTTTTCACACCATTTACATCAGATTAGAGAGCTATAAAATTTGTTTTCTTTGCATGGTTTTAAATATCTATCATCAAAGAATAGATTCAATAAATTTCCTTCTCAAAATACTCTCTCTTTTCACCCGAAATTATTCACAAAAGTAGCAAAAAATATTATGAAATTTCTTAAGATTCTTGAATCAAGATTTTCAATCAAAGGATTTAGAACGAATCAAAGGTAATAATTATTTATAAACTTATTTTTACGATGATTAGAAGCATATTTACATGATTAGAAGCATATTTACATGATTTGAGAGATAATTACATGATTTTTTATCAATGTCATCTTCTTTAAAAGCTTAAGGTGCTTTAATGGTGGATCTTCAATTTTGAGAGGAAATCCACAAATCAATGGATGTTCCAACTCAAAATGGATCTATTAGAAAATTTTTGATCTTCTTTATCAAGATTAAACATGTTTTGTAAGGTAATTTAAAGAAATTCGAATTTCATCATCTTTGTAACCTCCCGATTTCAGGGCTAGTCAGAATAATGGTCTCGGGACTACTAATACGAGGTTGAGGAAAATTATTTTGGTATTATTTTATGCATTATAACATGATTATAAGGTTTCATGGGAATTTTGATGCCTTAATTTTAGCAATTGTGTGCTTAATTGTGAAAAAGGACTAAATCGCATAAAGTGCGAAAGTTCTATTATATAAGATAGAAGTGTTTGATAGTTATGGAATATTAATGGGAGGTCCTTAAAGTGCAATTAGACCACCCTAAAGATGACGGCCAGCCAAGGGAACTAGGAGAGAGACAAAAGCATTAAATGAGTCAAAATTTGGTAGTGTTAGGTGATAAAAATGAATAAAATAAGATAAGTAAAAAGAAAGCTATCATCTTTTTCATTTCTCTTCCTCTCCTACCGAAATTTTAAGCAAGAAATAGGGGTTTTGAAGCTCAAACTATCAGCCAACATATTCTCTAGCAAGTAAGTGATTTTAGAGGTCTTTTTTGATGATTTTTGTATTTTTGGAACCCCCAAAGCTTAAGCTAGCTAATGAGGGGACAAAATTGCAATATGGTTGAAAGTCTAGGGACTTTCCATGAGAGAGTTTATGTTGTTTTCTGATTTTTTATGGAAGAAAATGAATGTTAGGGAGATGAGAAACAACTTTTGCGAACGGTGTTGTCATGAAAACACCTTTATGGGACTAAGTTGTAAAAGTTGAAATTGTGTAATAAATGCATGAAATAGTTGGAATTTAGAGTAGTTGTAAGAGTAATAAATGTTCAGCTAGGCTTGATTAATGAGGAAATGTGATGAAAAATGATTTACGAGCCTAGGGGCAAAATCGTAATTTTGCCAAAGTATAAGGGCAAAATGGTCATTTTTGCCTAAATAGAGATTATGATGTATTATGATTATAAAATGATTGAATGAGTGAAATTTGTTATTATAGACCAAGAAGAGCGCGGAATCAACCTTGACCGAGGAAAAGGCAAGGTCACGGATTGAGCCGTTGATTAACACATTTTGCACCGAGGTAAGTTTATGTGTAAACGATGCATCTTAAATATAGATGTTGTTACTTATTGGTGCATTGTATGATTGAGAACACTTACAATTTAAATGGATTGAATGTGGTAGAAAATGAATAAATTCCTTATGAATGTTGAATTAGATATGTAGGTATGGAATATTATCCGTAGTAATTAATGGTGGGCTGTGTGCGATACCACCTTAATTATTCTTGTTGGTGGGCTATGTGCGATACCACCGTAAATAATCTCGTTGGTGGGCTATGTGCGATACCACCCTATTAAAGTTAAATGGTGGGCTAAGTGCGAAACCACCGAGTGTTAGGTAATACTATGAATGGGTTATTGTGAAATTGCAATGCGTTGTTTCATGTGATCATGTGGTGATTTGATAAGTGCAGGGATGTGTGTTAAATAATGTGGGCATTTGGCTTGTGATATGGTTGGAATGTGGTAAGAGATGAAATGAGTAAGCATGATCTTGGAATGTAGATTGTTCTTACTCATTGTGAAATGCTATTTATCGATTAGCACATATTATGATGTTTATTGTTAACATGTAAACTTACTAAGCTTAAAGCTTACTCCCTTTCTTTTCCTTTGTTTTATAGTGTCAAAGAGCCGGGTCGGGATACGAAGATAATTGGAAGATCACCCACACTATCAGCTCATCTCGGTATATATATAGAATTAGCATTTTGAGTATGGCATGTATAAAGGCTAGACTAGATGAATTGTTTCGTTATTTTGGCCAAGTGTGTATTGGCTCCCTTAAAGATGAATTCTTTTGTATATAGCCATAGTTGATGGCTTATTATTACTAATTTATGCAAAGACAAGGTTATTCATGAATGTGTATGTTACATAATTGCTTTGCTTAGCAATTGGTTGAATGGATTTAGGTTGTGTGATGTAGGGTGATGAAAAGAGCTTGGCAAATAACTTTGTTCTTGTCCACACGGGTAGGCACACGGGCGTGTGTCTAGGCCGTGTGAGACACACGGTCAGTCCCATGGGTGTGTGGCTAGGCCGTGTGTCCCCTGCATGTTAGTTTTACAAGTCAGTAAGCTCTGTAGTAAACACACGGGCAGAGACACGGCCGTGTGTCTCAGCCATGTGGAAGGCACGGCCAGGGACATGGGCGTGTGCCCAGGCCGTGTGAAGTCTGCACCTGAATTTGGAATTTAATTCGCCACACGGTCGAAGGACACGGGCGTGTGAATGGCCGTGTGATGCTAGTTAGAGGCGACCATGGGCCAGACACACGGGCGTGTGATAGGCCGTGTGATGCAAGTCAGTGTCGACCACGGGTGTCGAACACGGGCGTGTGGCATGTGACACGGGCGTGTGGCCCTGGTAAAGCAAAATTTTTATAAGTTTTCAAAAGTTATCGGTTTGATCTCGAGGCCTTCCGTTTGCATGATTTAGGCCTCGTAGGCCTATAATAAGAATGTTATGGATGTGAATGAAAATTTTTAAATTGGAAATGAAATTTGATAGCCTAGTGTTGTATGTTCAAACGAGATAAGTCCGATAATGCCTTGTACCCGATTCCGGCGTTGAATACGGGTAAGGGGTGTTACAATCTTCATGAACCAATTTTTCAAATTTTTGTGAAATTGATTTAAATGTGAAATTGATGCTTAGTATATATTTATTTGGTCTAGTATTGATGTTTGGAAGTGATTAGGGGGGTTGGAGTGATCGATTTAGTGAGGAATCAAGTTTTCGACTTAATGATACAAATCTGTAAGGTAACTTTGAGTGAGAATTTCGTCTAAAGTTCAAACTGAAGATAAGTGGCATTGTAAATAATGTTTACATTGCGAGAAAGACAACTTACTTTAGTAGATAATCTAAATGAGTCTGTAATCTCGTAAAAAAATCAAAGTGAACATTTGATTCAAATACTGAGAAAGATTATTATGTCGTCTACAATTTCGATTAGAGAGATGGCTAGTCTTGGCTATCGGAGTAGTTGACTCCTCGAGTAGAGACATAGATGTACTCATTGGTAGAATGATACATTGGGTTTCTGAATTCGTTTGCGAATTAATTCACTTCTGATGTTCATGGCGTGATTTACCTAAATCTTGAGTTAGTCACTGACCATGCGTATGCAACTCATGTGCTTTGATATAAGTGGAGGCTTATGCTCTAAAGATGATCGAGCCCATAGCCGGTATGTTGGGTAAATGACTTGTGTATGGCATGGCTTTACTAGCAACAGTGGAATTCATAGCTCAATTAAAGAGTTAATGATATCCTCTTATTGGCATGGTGTGGATTGATAAATATGGAACATGGCCACGAGTTGCTTGTTCTCGAACTTGTAATTTATCACAGTCATTTGTTTATAGTGATGATATTAATCATTAAAAAGACACAATGGTAACAATGAGACAAAATAGGATTGAATTGAGTGAACATATTTAACTCAAAGGAATCAAGGATATCATATGAGGGTAACACACACAGGACGAGGTTATTAGACAAAACAATTGGATAAATTGCTTTCGTAAAGAGTATACAATAAGGAGTTTTCAATCATGGTACTTCTTTTGGACTGACTCTTTGATTAAGTAATTGCGAATTATCAAAACGATGCTTTTAGACATAATTGCAATCACTAGAGCCTAATTGTATATGTCCGATTAGTCCCTCAGTTAGCTCAACAAAAGCTCGATCGGACTGTATTTGAATTAGAAGAAAATTCTACGACTTTGGGAATAATTTAATTGAGTCGATTTATTCGATGTGGAATTAAATTAGGTAGTTGTAAGAATTGTTCAACTAGAGAATTTGATTAAAGAATTTTCTTGAAAAATTAATTTGGAAAATCTAAGTGATTTTTGGAAAAAATAATTTTGATCAAGTAAAATTAAATTAATAAACTATTTAAATTAATATGATATTGTTGGAAGTTAATTTTCAAGTCAGACAATTGGCCCAGTGGGTAATTGAACTTGAAAATTGGACCTGAGATCATAAATTGGGCCTGGAAGCCCAAAACTGAGACTAAGACCCAAAAATTGGTTGAACTGGGCCCGGTATGTGAAACCGGGCTGACGGTCCAACGGGTGGCTAGATCAGATCGGTCAGGTCATCATTGACCCGGACCGAACCGACAGCAGTCGAATCGGCTCGGGGTATTGTAAGGGTGTCGCACCTGCATCACTAGACATGACGGTGCTGGTGGCTGTGACGGTGGCGTCCCGGTGGCATGCGGCGGTTGGTTATCGATGGTTGAGCAGTGTAAGAGTTAAACTTCTACTGGGACTCTACCAGAGAATTTGATTTCAGATTAACTATTTCAAAAATTATATTATTTTAATAGTTTAATATTAAATTAAATTAAATACTTATCTTAATAGTATTTTATTTATTTAATATTAAAGTGATTATTTTATTATTAAATTTAATTTAATGTTTATCTTGTAGATAAACCTTCTATTATTTTAATAATATTTAATATTAAATTTAATCTAATATTTATCTTAATAAATATTTTATTAATTTAATATTAAAGTGATTAAGTTTAATTATAGTTGAACTCTCCCTTTATAAATAGAGCATTGGGTCATTATTTATACACATTTGAATTAAAGAGAAAGTTGTAAAGAGAAAATTCTCTTAAGATCATAAAATTTTTAGAGATATTTTTCTAATTTACAACTTGACCCAAAAATTTAGAGAAATTGTAAAATTACCCTATTGGTAATTTTTGTGAAAAATTTTCTTATTTGAAGCGAGCCCACACTCGACAGACGTGAGCTTGAGGATAGTGGAGAAGACTACTCGGTAGAAGCGCTCATCCTAGACGAATCGAAAAGATACAATTTTAATTAAGTGTTTAATACTTTAGATATCACAGCCAATATCTTATTATTTTCCCCAATTTTTTTTTATCGCTGCGTTTTTCAAACCTATTTTCCCAACATCAAGCACATAAACAAACCGCACATTAAAGCTGATAATTTATCATGCCAATTCAATGAACCAATTAATTATAGTGCATATATGCATCTCAAATATTCCATTATTCAAACATCTGTACAGTTGGCAATCGAAACAATACTAACATATAACGCTTCATTTCAAACGATTTAAAGACAATAAAGCTGATAATTTATCATGCCAATTCAATGAACCAATTAGTTAGAGTGCATACATGCATCTCAAATATTCCATTGTTCAAAGATAGCGTCAAGGCCAAATCACATAATCCTTCAACTCTTAGTTTCAAAACCAAGCATTAGTGACATTCAACAGTTAGATATGAAACTCTAATTACATGTTAAGACTTCAACTTTGATGTGATCAAAAAGTTGAACCAAACTTCACGATTTATATTTAAAATTTACGTGCAAAGAAAACAATAACGTGTTAAATAAATTACTTAGTAAGAACTCATGAAAATTCACTTGGTCCAAGTGTGCATAATATGATTTTAATAATAACTTGAGCACAATTAGAAGACCATAACTACACTAAACCACTAGGCAAGTAATGCCTCAAAAATTTTCGGTTTGTTGTACGATTCTATCCATAATTTGGTGCGAGAATAATGATTTAATTAAAATTATCAGAATTTGAGTATTTACGGAGTGATGAGATAGTGTAGTGATGCATTTATAAGCATTCCAACTTAGTCGAATACAAATTTCATTAGAAGGATAATTTTATACATTTTACACATACACATATTAAAATATTGAAATATATAAAGATGAGATGAAATTTGAAACTTTGCATCATATTTTGATACCATAATTTAATTTGGACCACATAACTTAAATTTGCTTTGACCTTTCCACTTTTGATCTCATTTTTTAAAATACCATATAATAGACTTCTTTTACCTTGTCGGCCATAGCTTGAGAAAAAGGAGAAAACCATTATTTTATTTTCTTTAATTTTCGTCTCTAATTTCTCCCACTCTTCAACGTCATTCTTCTTCTTCATCTTCAACACCCATGCACTTAGGTTTTAATTGTTAAGTGTGTGGAAGTTTTAGTAAAGTAAAAGACTGTGTTTCAAGGTAGGAGCTCATGATTCCAACATCTCAACCTTTCATTTCACATTTATATGCTTTTATGTAGCCTTTATGAATATGTATGGTGTGATTATGTTCTTTGTAAAGAGAAAAAAATTGAAGGTGGGGATTGAAGGAGGAAGATACTTCTTGTTTTTGGTACTAAAAAATTGAATTTCAATCATTAAATATTTTTAAAATTTTTAAATTTTATCATTTCAACCAAGATTTCGTTATTATTTCATATCAACTTTTAATTTCAATTTTATTTTTCACTTGCATTATATTGTATATATCTATACTATTTATAACGAAGAGTGAATAACTTTTGGGGTCACTCCTAACACATAAGGTGAGTCTATTACTTCATGACTCCGTAATTTTTTTTTTCAGAAAACTACTAAGATAATTCACGTCATTTTTTTTAAAATATAAATTTCAAACTTTTTAATATTTCCCTAAGACTACATTTTCAATAGTTTTAATTTCTTTAAATAAATATATTTAAAAATTTTCATATTTCGTATTTTTTAAAGTGATATGAAATAAAATATTTACATTATCAATGGAACGTGAGAGCAGTGATAAAGGGGATTCTACGATTCGGTCGACCAAAAAGGTCCGTATTAGGGAGGCAGAGGGAGACCCCGATGTGCTCATGGAATTGCCTCTGATTGCAAGGACAATCAGATTGTGGAGAGATTGTTTGGTGGGTCCGGGGCTTAGGGCAGAGGAGCGTCCAGAAGTTACTAGAGACTTCAATGGAGAAGGAGATCTCGATCTTTCGGAAGAAGATATAGTACGTTCATCGGTGGATGGAACTCCGTCAATTAATTTTCTGAGTGGGTAAACCAAATCCTTATTAAAGATATGGCTTGTACAATAGTCGTCAAGCTCCTAGGTAGAAATATCGGATACTCTGCATTCCATAATAAAGTATGTTCTCTCTGGAAGCCGACCCAGCCATTCCGGTTAATGGATGTCGAAAAGGGGTATTTCCTGGCGAAATTCCAGAACTCGGAGGACTTTGAGAAGGTTTTGTACCAAGGGCTGTGGATCGTGTATGACCAGTACCTAACGGTACAACCTTGGACCGTAGACTTCAGCACAACACAAGCCTATCCAAGCATGGTCATGGCGTGGATTCGACTCCCAGGTCTGCCTGGACACCTGTACAAACGAAAGGTCCTGTGGGAGATAGGTGTTGATAGGGAAAGTTGCCAAATTGGACTTCCACACAAAAAATGAGGGTTAGGGGACGGTTTGCGAGAATGGAAATATACGTGAACTTGGATAAGGCGCTGATATCGCATGTTTTAATTAATGAGGTTCTACAACGAGTAGAGTATGAGTATTTGCCCACTGTATGCTTTTTGTGTTGGCATTATGGCCATGTTAAGGAGCTTTGTACTAAAGATGAGAGTGGGCAAAAGGTGTCGGAGGGAAGCGATGCGAATGGGAAAAGAGAGCAACGAATGACTTCCTCCACAACAGTGAATGATTCGAGGACAGAATACGAAAAATATGGGCCCTGGATGTTAGTGGAAAGGAGAAGTCAAAGACCACCACTGGCGACGAAGGGGAACGACGGTGAAGTTTCCGGGGTCTCAAGCACGTCGTGGTTTCATGCTTTGGAAACCCTAACAGGGGGAGAAGACTGTTAGATGCAAGGATTCGAGATGGAGGTTGGTTCAGGCCATAGAATAGCTAGCCTCGTCTAAATGGTGGTTTAGGCCTTCGACACTTGAAAGATCAAAACACCTCCTTTTTGCTGAAGTTATGGTATATCCTTGTCACCAAAGGGGAAGATATATGGGTTAGGGTTCTTCGTTCAAAGTATGGGATAAAAGAAAGGGTTCCCGAGTATATTAAGAAACAAAGTTGTTCAACTATTTGGAGAGGAATTGCTAAGGTTTGGTCACTGCTGAAAGAAAACTTATGTTGGACCATAGGAACAGGAACATCGATACGATGTTGGGAGGATCCTTGGGTCCCAAAGTTAGGGCCATTAAAAATGCATGTATCACGCACATATAGGCCAATAACAGACTGTTTTCTTAAGGATATGATAGCATTAGATGGAGCATGGAATATAGAGGCTTTTAAAGAACGACTTCCGGAAGATATTTTCAGAAAGATTGCAAGCATTCCCCCACTGCATCCCTTAGTTGGCCCTGATAAAATCTACTGGAAAAACACCGCTAATGGTAGCTTTTTAGTTAAAAGTGCGTATCATATGTTGAAAGCGACTACGTGGAACGAAAAGGAGACTAAGTGGAAGGGAGTTTGGAAATATTAAGGACCACATCACGTTCGTTTTTTCCTGTGGCTTGTTTATAAACAAAGGTTGCTTACTAATCAGGAATGTATACGGAGGGGTATTAGACAAAGCATGGCATGTCTAGTTTGTCATCATGAGACAGAAAATATTCTGCATGTTCTTCGGGATTGTTCAGCTAGTAGCAATGTATGGAAGTACTTTGTGCCAAGAAATTACCAACCACAATTTTTCTCTAGCAATCTCCCAGAATGGATAAGGACAAATTTGGGTAATTCTGGAAGGATGATGACAGATGGGATCCCTTGGTCTGCTCTTTTTGGTTTGCTAGTATTGCGCATATGAAAGAACAAAAATATCTTTGTGTATATCTCTAAGTTGGGCTAAGTAATATAGCATAGCACAAAGGTCGATCCCAACAGGAGAAAGTTCGGTAGAACATGAAGTTATTTTAGGAAGAGACTGGAATAATAAGGTAGCAGAATATTAAGTTTATGTAATTTGCTTAGTTAGATTTTTTGACGCCAAACATATTATGATGTTTTTTTATTTATTTAAAATTTTCATATAAGGCTTACTGTCAATCATTAAACATGACCATTTGTTGTTTTCGTCATATTTGTAGTATATTATGTGACATTATTTTAAGGGCCACATAGAAAATTTGCCACTAATTGATAATTTTGTTGTAGTGTTAATATGTGAAAAGCTGAAACTTAATTATAAATCATTTGAGCTCTAATTATTTATGTCCAATCGATTCCTTTGCTAGCTGAATGTAGAATCAAATGAACAGAAATGAATGAGAATGATGAAATTGGAGAAATGTTTCATATTCACAAATGAATGTGTTTTCTCACTATGTATAGAAATGATTTAAGAATTAATTTAAAGTTTCGAATTATTATTTATTTAATTATAATTAAATAGTTAAAGTTAAAAAAATTAAATTAATTAGTTATTATGAATCCATTGAATGTGAAAGTTAAATATATTTCCTTATAGATTCTTTTACGATAAAATTGTCATGAGAAATTAATTTAGTTAATTAGATTAATTAAATTAATTAATTAAATAAAACTTATTTTGAAATATAGAAAACAAATATTTGATTGGATTAAATTATAAAGTGCTGAGTATAATTGGACCCATTATAGGAGAGGCTCAAAACCCCTCATATTACATGTGAGGGTGGCAACCCTAGTGTTATTATCTAGGTTGTGTTGCTCCCCTCTCTCCTAGCTAGACTAGGATAGTGTTTTCTATTAAATAAATATTATTTCTGTTATTCTTATTTAACCAGAATTCTCCTATCTCTTCCTATAAATAAAATGATACTGTTAGAGCTATTTATGCACAAGTTTCATATATTGTTGTTTTGCTAGAAATTAGTGAGAATTTATTTTCTAAGTATAAATTATATTTTCTAGGAATTACAATTTGTACTTGTTTCTATTTGAGAGAATTACTTTTCTACTAAAAGTAATTAAATCATTTCTTGCTCTGTGTTTGACTCATGTTGTTTGAGCCCACACTCGACACAACTTGGGGTACGAGGATAGTGGAGAAGGTTGTTCGGTTGAAAGTCGAGAACGATTTAAATTCGTCTCGCACAAAGTACAGATACTTTTTGGGAAAAGTTTATTGCTATAAATATCACAAATAGACTCGATTTTAATATTTTTTAAACTTTTGTTGTGATTGAAAACTGTTTTCTAAATCAAAATTTTTTTCCAACAATTTGGTATCATAGCCAACTTGTGCTATGTTTATAGTATAAATCGTTACCAAATTTTATCTCTTCTTCATGTTTGATTTATTTTAATAAGATGTGACATTCTTGTAATTATATGCATATTTTAGGTTATGTATGTGAATAAATATATTTTATTATATATATGATAAAGTAATTTTGCCAAAGTTATGATTCCTAGAAATTAGATTGAGTAAAAATTTAAGTTATACTAAAATTTTGAGATCTGTAATTAAGTCATGGACTATCAACTCTGCATAGGCTTTATTTTGATTTATTTTAGAACAATTCATGTGAGTCGTAAACGGGCTTAAGTTTTTTGTAATCAAAATTTTCGGTGAATCTTGGAGAACCAAGATGTATCCAAAACTGACTGAGATCAACAAAAGGTTGGCAGTAGCGAGCGGTGGTCGGACGGTTAGCTGGAGACGGCGGCGGCAACGAAGATAGTGGCATCATCGGCGACGATAGAAGTAACTCATGGTAGTGATGACAGTTCGATGGTAGATCCCTTTGGTGTTTTTTCAAAGTTTTGGGTTTTAGGTTTGCTTTCACCCATAACACCCAAAGAATGCTTTGGGGTAATAAATTTAAATTTTTTGTTATCTATTTTTCTAGGATTGAATCATGAAAACTTTAATGTGATAGCATAATAATATTTAAATTGACTGAAAAGTTTGTTCATGCATATGTATGATAAGCATGCCATATAGTTTAGGAAAAGTAGGGGTGAGTAAAACTCGATTTAACTCAAAAAAGTGATTTTTTTCTTGAATTTCGAGTTAATTAAATCGAGTTATTCGAGTCAACTCGATTTTTTTTCCAATTTCGAGTTCGAATCAAGTTTAATTTTCAAATTCGAATAACTCGAATAATTAGAATAAACCAAATACCAAACTATAACATTTTACATTTTTACCCAAACCCCCAAACCTTTTTACTTTTCCCCCAATACTTTTACTCCCTCCCACTTTCCCCCCAAAATTTTTACTCCCATCCCATCCCACCCCCTATCTACCCCAAACCTATTTCCCCCTCAATTTTTTTTAATATTTTCCCCCCATTTACTTTCCCCCAAAATTTTTCTTTCCTAACCCTCAAAACTTTTTATTTTCCCCCTAAATTTTTTACTTTTCACCCTTTACCCCAAATAAAAAATTATCCAAAAAAAAATCTATAAACTTAAATAGTAATAAATTTATTTATATATACTATTTATATTATTAAATTAAATTTCACATTTTGTACTATTTATATTATTGAATTGTTAATCATATTAAGTCTTTATAAATTTATGTTAAAATTGAATTATTGATGATGCCATAAAATATTCGTGTTCAAATTTTATGTTTATATCAATTTCACATTTTATCTTTAAGATAACTTTTATTAAAAAAATTATATTTTTATATTTAATATATTTTTAATTTCAAAATATATAGTGACAAAAATCAGAAGATAATTAAAGCAACTATGCAAGCAAAGAAGCTAACCCGTATATAAAAGATTAATAAATAAATTATGAGGAGATGAAAGTTAATAACAAATTTGATTACGGTGGGCAAATTTGATTACGGTGGGTGACAGTGGTTACAAGGACCTAAAGTCATTTTTTTAAAATCTAACTCGAACAAATATAAATAACAAATTTGATTACAGTGGGCAAATTTGATTACGGTGGGTGACAGTGGTTACAAGGACCTAAAGTCATTTTTTTTAAAATTTAACTCGAACAAATATATTTGATTCGATTTGAATTTCATCTCACTCGAATCGATTCGAGAAATCTCAAATCGAGTTAGGATGATAAAATATGATTCGTCAACTCGATTAACTCGAAAAATTTTCATTTGATTCAATTCGATTTGATCGAACGCTCGCCCCTAATGAAAAGAATGCCACATGTACTTGTCATGACATTTTAATCATTCATGATTGAAATTGAAAACAAAAACCTTGCATGTTTTTAAAAGATTGAGTAAGAGAATGTCCCTAAACAAGACATACGACCTCCATCAATGATCTCTTGTGATGGTAAGACAATTTGTCGACCTTAAAGTAGGTATTGTCATGTGGATTTTTGTAATGACCTTTAAGTCAGGTGTGTCGGGAAGCGTATTTTTGGGGCTCTGCCTTTGCGAAATCGGGCTCATAAATATTATTATTATTATTATTATATTTTTGGGAGTTATATTAGAAGTGAGTTGAGTGTTAATTAGATAATTTTTAATTATTAGTATTTAAATTAAGTACAAGGACTAAATTAAGTGAGTGATAAAAGTAGTAATTGATATTAAATTTTAATTGGGACTAGAGTAAAAGACTATTTAAATAAACAGACCATTATTTAGATGAGTTTTGTTAGTGGACGATTATGAGGAAATTATATATATAAATAATATATGTATGTGTTAGTGGAGTTATAATGCTTAATTAGTAATTTATATTACGTTATAATACATGGAAAATGAAATGAAAATAGGAATAAAATAAAGGAAAACAAATAGATTAGTTTTTTTGGGGGGGGAGAAAATAAAATTGAAAAGCTTTATTTTTTCTTCTTCTTTGCATGCCGTTTGGGGTAGGGAGAAAGAGCATTTCGGCCATTGTTGTTCAATTGTGAGCTTAAATTGGTTGGTAAGTTTTGATTCTTTTCACTTAAATTTTATAGTTTTGAAACCTTAAAGTCATTAACTAATTTACCCAAGTTGGAATTTTTTAGAGTTAAGGAAGTTTGTGGAGATTGTGTTTAGTAATTAAATAGATATTTTTGTTGAATGATTCTTGATTAGCTTAAAATTTAGAGATGTATTTATGAAAATTTGCATTTAAGAATTAATTTATAAAAAATTATCTAATTGATGGATTAAATGGATAAATTATGATAAGTATAGGGACTGTTTTTAGACTATTATTTGGCTGGAAATTATTGGTTAGCAATGGAAATTTAATGAAGATGTGATTTAGTTAAATGTTGATGTTAATGATAGAATGTGGTCAAATTCTATGTTCGGTGTTGGTGACTAGATTGTGCAAGTGATAAGATGTTGGGATAACTTTTGTAATAAATAATGGAAGGATTTTATTGTATAAATGTATTTATTAAAGTGATGGAATAGTATTAATTAAATGAAATTGTAACATAAATCAAGGAACAAACCGACCGGATGTGAACCGTGGAAAAACTAAAGTAACAGAGTAGTTATCGGCCTCACTATTACGACTGTTTTGTTAAGGTAAGTTTGTACTCCCTGAACTCGAACTTTATAAATTGTTTTAATTAATCTAATTACTACTTGATGCCTTATTATATATGTGAAAAAAATAACGTCAGTAATGACAAATATATCGCAAAGAAAAGAGAAATAAAAATAAAGAACACACAGATTTTACGTGGAAACCATTTTGAGAAAAAACCACGGGCAGAGGAGAAGAAAATTCACTATGTCGAATTCGAATCAATTTACAAGAGGAATAGACTATGTCTATTTATAGGCTTGTAAAACCATATTCTAATAGGAGTGTAGTAAGATTGAAACTCCTTATTCTAATCAATATCCAATAGATGGAGTTTAATAAGGTTTAAAAAACCTTATTTAAAATAAAATAAAAGAAGTGTAGTTCTATAGGGATTCTTCTTTTATTTTATTTTACCATTGTATTTTATTTAAATAAGGATTAGGGTCACTTAATTCTAACAATCTCCACCTTGACACGAATTCTAAATAAACAAGTTCTTCATCGCGAACTCTCAACGAACAAGTTCTCCACCTCTTTCATAAAACCCCTTAAGGGTTTAACTTCAACAATGAACACCAACCAAGTCTAAGCAATGCTCAAACTTGGTTATAGGAAGTGACTTAGTCATCATATCTGCAGGATTTTCATGAGTACTAATTTTGCTCAAAATAATATCACCACGAGCAATAATATCACGAACAAAATGATATCGAACATCAATGTGTTTTGTTATCTCATGAAACATTTGATCTTTTGTAAGGAAGATGGCACTCATTTTGTCGCAAAATCTTCAGTTTGATTTGAAGGTCTTCATTGAGCTCACTAAAGAGTCCCTTCAACCAAATAGCTTCTTTACAAGCCTCGCAATTGCCATGTACTCGGCTTGGTGGTAGACAAAGCTACTGTAGTTTGCAAAGTAGCTTTCCAACCGATTGCACAACCTCCGATTGTAAAGACATAACCAAAGGAGAGATCTTCTTCTATCAAGGTCTCCAAAGAAAATCAGCATCAACATACCCAATGACTCCATCTCTAGTTCTTCCAAACTATAAGCAAACATCGTAGTACCTCGTAAGTATCTTAAAATCCACCGAATCGCTTTCCAATGTTCTTTACCGGATTCGCCATGTATCCGCTAATCAGACCGATCGCATATGATAAATCTGGACGTGAACAAACCATAGCATACATGAGAGATCCCACTTTGCACTAGAGTATGGAACATGTGACATGTACTCAATCTCATCATCCGATTGTGGAGACAAAGCCGATGAAAGTCCGATATGGTCACTAAAGGAGTACTACTAACAGCTTAGCACTCTGCATATTGAACTCAAAAGAACTTTCTCAATGTACCCTTTCCGACTTAGGTACAATTTACTTGCTTTTTTATCTCTCGAGAATCTCCATACCAAGTATCTTCTTTGCTTTGGTCCCAAATCTTTCATCTCAAATTCTTCACTTAATTGGGCTTTGACCTTTCTTATCTCTCCTTTATCTTTTCTTTCGCTATCAACATGTCATCAACATAAAGAAGTAGATACACAAAAGAACCATCCTGTTTTTCTTAAAGTAAACACAGCTGTCAAAACTACTTCTTTTAAAATTATGAGAAGTCATAAAAGAATCAAACCTCTTGTACCACTTTGTCTTGGTGATTGTTTCAAACCGTAAAGGGACTTTTTCAAAGCAAGCAAACATAGTCATCTTTTACTCGAGATCAGTAAAACCCTCGTTGTTGTTGCATGTAAATATCTTCCTCAAGTTCTCCATGCAAAAATGCGCTTTTTACATCTAATCGCTCAAGCTCAAAATCATGCATGGCCACAATACCAAGCAAAGCTCGAATCGAACTATACTTCACAACTGGGGAGAACACATCTGTGAAGTCCACTCCTGGAATTTGACTGTAACCTTTTGCAACAAGTCTTGCTTTATATCTGGGTTCTTCAACTCCTGAGTCCCTTCTTTCTTTTAAACACCCATTTACAAATAACAACCTTTTTACCTTTAGGAAGTTTTACAAGATCCCATGTTCTATTTTTGTGGAGTGATTCCATCTCCTCTTGCATAGCAAACATCCACTTTTCTGAGTCTTCACAGCTAACCGCCTCAGAATAATTAGACGGCTCTTGGTTTGCATCTATATCTTCGGCCACATTTAAAGCATAAGCAACTAGATCACCTCAAAGATACTTCTTTGGAGGTTTAATTTCTCTTCTAGTTCTATTTTTGGCGATAGAGTATTATGGTGAAGAAGAAACTCTATTCTCAATTTTTGTACTACCTTGAGGAGTCGACTCTATATTAATCTGATGCTCCACCTCTTGTGGAGTCTTTTTCTCAATGGCAATGGATGGAGATCGGTTGATCAACAAACATGCGATGAAATTCGCTTTGCCCAAAACGACTTTGGTAAGTTGGCATTTGACAACATACATCGAACTTTCTCCATGATCATTCTGCTCATTCATTCTCATAACGCCGCTTTGTTGTGGAGTATGACGAATCACAAGTGTCTCACGATCCCTTCGACTTGCACGCTTTATTAAACTCATTAGAACAAAACTATAAGCCATTGTCTGCATGCGGAGGTATTTTATTTGTTTTCCGTCTGCTTTTTCAATCATAGTTTTCCAAGACTTAAATGCGGAAAACACATCGCTTTTCGCTTCGGAAGAATGCCCAAACTTTTCTCGAAAAATCATCAATAAAAGTTAGCATATAATTAGCTCCACCTCTTGAAGGCACTCTTGATGGCCCCTACGGTCGAGAATGAATATACTCCAACATTTCCTTCGTGTTATGGATCCTCTCGGTGAATCGAACTCTCTTTTGCTTCCCAAAAACGCAGGTGCTCACGTAACTTCAGTTTGCAAATTCCTTGCGCATCAAGAAGTCCTCTTTTGCTCAATTCTGCCATGCCATTCTCACTCATATGCCCTAGGCGCATATGCCAAAGTTTAGTAATATCATCATCGACAAGGAAGAGGAAGCGGCAAATGCATCACCAATAACAATAGAACCCCCAAGAAAACATATAACTTGGCGGTCTTTCTCGCCTCTTTCATCACAACGAGGGAACCTTTGGAAATCTTCAAAATCCCACTTTCACCGTGTGTATTTTGTACCCTCTTGAATCAAAAGTACTCAACGAAATTAAATTTCTCTTCAATTCGGAACATGCCGTGCGTCACTAAGTGTTCGACAACTCCATCAAACATCTTAACTTTAATTGTTCCAACACTGCGATTTTACACGAAGCATTATTTCCCATCAAAATAACACCTTCGAGATTAATCGTTTCGTAATTTGTAAACCAATCCCGATTGGGACTCATGTGGAAGGTGCAGCCTGAATCAAGTATCCACTCATCGTTCACTTTAGAATTGTTGACAGAAGCGACTAGAAGTTCACCATCGCTGTAGTCTTTTACAACATCGGCTTCACCGGAATTTTCTGGTTGTTTTCCCTTTTGATTCACAGCCTCCCTTTTAATCTTGTTCTGTAGCTTATAGCACTTAGTTTTAATGTGCCCTTTCTTCTTGCAGAAGTTACAAGTTTTACCTCTGTTTGAAGACTTCGATCTACCCTTAGATTTACCGTGAGGATTTCGTTCCTGTGTCCTTCCACGATCATCATCAGCATTCCAATCTTGTCTCCCACGAACAATGATACCCTCTCCCTGAGAGTCGGGTTTAACCACAAGATGCTTCATCTTATCATACGAGGTCAAAGAATCATAAACCTCATCAACTGTGAGAGACTCGCGGCTATATAAAATCGTGTCTCTGAAGGTTGAATAAGACGGGGGCAACAGACAAAGTAGAATCAACCCTAGATCTTTCTTATCATACTGAACCTCCATGGCCTCCAAGTTTGAGAGATTTTCTTTAAACACTGTTAAGTGTTCGTGCATAGACGCACCTTCCTCCAAACGATGAGCATAAAGACGTTGCTTCATATGCAACTTGCTGGTTAGAGTTTTCAACATACATATTTGTTCTAGCCTCTTCCATAATGCCGCGGCGGTCTTCTCCTTCATCATATCTTGCAAAATTTCGTTAGACAAATGCAGATGTAACTGTGTTAACGCCTTTTGATCCTTGCGCTTTTTCTCTTCCTCCGTCAATGTTAAAGGCATCTTATCTACCCCTAGCAGGGCTTCCTCTAAATCCATCTGTGCAAGAACTGCCTGCATCTTTATTTGCCACAACGCAAATCTGGTGTTACGATCCAACAGCGGAATTTCATACTTTAAAGACGCCATTACCATGATCGAGATGAAAAAACCCGAAAGCTCTGATACCAATTTGTGAAAAAAATAATGTCGGTAATGACAAATATATCACAAGGAAAAGAGAAATAAAAATAAAGAACACACATATTTTACGTGGAAACCCTTTCGGGAAAAAACCACGGGCAAAGGAGTAGAAAATTCACTATGTCAAATTCGAATCAATTTACAAGAGGAATAGACTATGTCTATTTATAGGCTTGTAAAGCCATATTCTAATAGGAGTGTAGTAAGATTGAAACTCCTTATTCTAATCAATATCCAATAGATGGAGTTTAATAAGGTTTAAAAAACCTTATTTAAAATAAAATAAACGAAGTGTAGTTCTATAGGGATTCTTCTTTTATTTTATTTTACCATTGTATTTTATTTAAGTAAGGATTCGAGTCACTTAATTCTAACAATATACCTAATGTAATTGTTAATTGAATTGAATGGAAGTTTATGGATGTATAAGTTAATTCAATTGAATGGAAGTTATGGAAGTATATTTATTTATATAAAATGTGATATTGAGTGATGAAAAATAAAATTATGGAATTGCGGATGAGAATTATTGTCGGTTATCCGACTAGCACTGGGTGCAAATCTTTTGTCGATTCATTCGAGTAGTGCTGGGCACAACTATCGTCGGTTATCCGACTAGTGCTGGGCGCAATAATTTGTCGACTAGTTCGACTAGTGCTGGGCACACCATTGATCTTGTCGGTTATCTAGCTAGCGTTGGGTGCAATAATTTGTCGACTCGTTTGACTAGTGCTGGGCACACCATTGATCATGTTGAGTTAAACAACTAGCGCTAGGCGGAAAAACCTTATTTACGGTCTAACTGTTAGGCACCGGGTGCCATTTAATGGTTTATAAATTTTGGTAAGGTAACTAATTCATTAGATGACTTATATGTTGTGAAATGTGAACTTCTGGTTAATAGTTGAAAATGGGATTTATTGAGATCATTAGTTACTTACTGCTTGAATTTTTATTTGACTGCAAGTTAGGTATTACTGTTGTTATACGTTTCAGCATCCACGATAAATCCCGTACTCAAAATTGGTGATGTATTTCTTTTTGAGTCTTGTCATGTACCTAGGATGTCAATATTAAGATAATGTCCTTTTGTTTAGTAAATCCTAGAAAATATAGTTCTATAAGTTCTAAATGATTGTAAATACATGTTTGGAGTTGTTATGTAAATGCTTTCACTTAGTGTTTGCTTTAAGGATTTGGTCATTTTGGTATTATACTTGAGGTGCTTGATTAGTAAATGAAGAAAGCTTATTCATTGAGCCTTTTTGGTTGATATTTGGTTGGAAATGATTGGTATAGGTTATGCACTTACCATATTCAATAATTTGAATGTTTGAAATTTACTTGAGGTATCTATGAATGGTATATTGGTTGTAAATGGATGAATTGAATGTGGTGTCAATGAGGGCATATTGGTTAGGCACTTAAGATGGTTGTTTTGGTATGTTTTTGAGCATGTTTAAATTGTGTTTTGATGTTGTTTAGACTTTTATGTAACAGCCCGTTTTCAGTCAAATCAGAACAGTAGTTTTGGGACCACAAATTCGAGGTCAAAATACTTATTTTATTATTATTTTAGTGTCTAGAACATGTTAATTGAGTCATATGAAAATTTTGTTAAGAAATTTATTCGTTTGCATGCTCAATTCGATAAAAAGGACTAAATCGCATAAAGTGTAAAAGTTGTGTTCTAATAGCTAAAGGTGTCTAATAGCTATAGAACTTTAAATTGGAAGTCCTTATGTGGTAATTAGACCATTAATGTGTTAGTGGACATTTATGAGTTTGGTTTTATGGAAATTATTAAGATTTTTAAATGTTGTAAAGGTAAATTAGTAATTAATGATAAAAATTGACTAAAATCAAAGTACCATCTTCTTCATTTCACCAAAGTTCAGCCGAAATTCACCATAGGAGGAGAGCTTAGGTTCGGTCAAGCCATTTTCATGCATGTAAGTGCAAATTTGCTCAGTTTTTAATGATTTCTATGTTTTTGGAATCGTTGTAGCTTAATCTAGCTAGCCCAGGGATTAATTTGCAAAACTGTTAAAAGGCTAGGGTTTTACCATTGATGAATGTGTATGTATTTTGATGTTTGATGATAGAAAATGGATGGTTTTTGTTAGATAAACAACATTTGTTAAGTGATTTTGAATCAAAATTCAAATTAGGGGGTTAACTTGAGAAAAATGAAAATTGTATGGTAAATGTGTGAAATAATGAAAAATATGGGATGCTATGGGTCTAAATAATATTCGGCGATAATGGTTTGAAATTGAATTGCACGAATTTGCATTTTTATGAGCTAGGGACTAAATTGTAAAGATGTTAAAATATTAGGGGTAAAAGTGTAAATTTGCAAAAATATGTATTCTGGGCTGAATTGAATAGAATGAATACTAAATGGACTGAATTTGATTATTTAGATCAAGTTAAGCCTCGTACGGATCTAGATCAAGGGAAAGATAAAGTATTGGACTAGTCGATCCTATTGCGTCATTTTTGTGATCGAGGTAAGTTCGTATGTTTAATAAGCATTAAATTATATATTTTAAATGCTAAATTGTTATAATTGAGATGATACGACACCACGAAAATTCTCGACGAGTTATCAAAAATGTATAAATCCCGGCTGAACCTTAGGAATAGATAGGATACAAATGACATGTCATTAGGGGTTACTGTGTTTGGGTGCTGGTCTGTACGTTCTACCGGTGGCTGAGCTTTCCAGCATGTGTTGCGGTTACTTGTCAGCTTGTATGAGTAGCACTATGTAGCTACATCTTAACCGTCAGCTTGTGTGAGCAGACCCAGTGATAGCTCGAGAGTGAGCATTGATATGAGATATGAGATTGAGATGGTTTCGACCATGTTTTGGCACTTAGTGCGAGAGATTCTCGAGTATCCGATAGTATTCCAAATGGTTCAACGGGTAAAGATGGTGGTACAAGGATATAAGGGATGATATGAACCAGTTCAGGTATTTTTGAGAAGTATGTCAATGAATTCATAGTTGATGCACTCATATATGACTAATTTGGATATGGTTATGTGATAACCTTTGAATTTGATTGTAACTTACCTATATTTACTTATGCTTCTTTAAATTGTGAATGAATGGTAAGTTATACTTATTAGTCATTCGAGCTTACTAAGTTTAATAGCTTACTCTGTTTACTTTTCCATGTTTTATAGTGATTTTGAAGCTTGCTCGGATTGGAAGTTGTCGGAGATCTCATCACACTATCCAGCCGTTGTTTTGGTACTTTTGAACTTGTGTATTTTGGTTATATGGAATGTATTGGTTTTTTGGCTAATGAAAGCCTATATGTTTTGGTTATGTAATTAGTCATGTAATATGACTTGATTTGGTACATGTTGGCATATGTATGTATATATGTAGTTATTCTCATCTTGCGTGCATTTGGATTGCAATGGAATATGTTTGGATATGTAAATATGTGCAAATGGCCCTTTGATATGTGATTTATAATTGCTATGTGAAGGCCTTAATTGTGTATTTGTATTTTGAGTACCCAGTGGTTGAATTTTGAGATATGGTATGCTTGTTGATTTAGGAACAAAGTCTACCAAGTAAGCTTGATCATTTAGGTGATTGTTGGGAGTCATATTGGTATGATTTTGAATGCCTAGTTGTGAATTTATGAACATTATTATTGTTGGTATTGGTATAGATTGATTTGGACTTGGTTTTGAATGGTTTGAATGCCTATTGATGATATAGTCATATGCCCTTTGATATGTTTAGGTTGATGCAAAATTTGGGTGAGAAAAATGGCTTGGAAAATAGCTTATTTTTGTTCACACGGACAGAGACACGAGCGTGTGTCTCAGCCGTGTGTGACACACGGTCAAGTGGCACGGCTGTGTGTCCCCAGGTATTTATTTAGAAACCAAGTCAGTATCTTCACACGGCTTAGCCCACGGGCGTGTGGCCTGGCCGTGTGGCACAAGTCAGTATACCCTCCAGTTTTCACACGGCCTAGCACACGGCCTGGCACACGGGCGTATGAGGCCATTTCGAAGGGTACACGGGCTAGTCACACGGGCGTGTGGTTGGCCGTGTGACCCAAGTCAGAGAGTTACACGGGGTCGGACACGGGCTGGGACACGACCATGTGATCCCATTTCGAATGTCCACACGGCCTGTCCACACGGGCATGTGTCCCCTGTACTTTGAAAAATTTCAATGTTTTTTTTCCAAAATTTCCTTGAGTATTCGATTTAGTCCCGAACCACTTCTAATGCTTGTTTTGGGCCTCGAGGGCTCGTATTAGGAACCATATGATTGTATTTGAATGGTTTTTAATTGGTATGAGAATTGTAATTCGAATTGTATGATTGTTTATGATATTAGTCCGGTAATGCTCCGTAACCCTAGTCCGGCGACGGATACGGGTTAGGGGTGCTACATTTTAAAGGGAGCTTAAGTATGATATTTGGTTATACATGTAATGAATTTGAAATGGCTTTGTTTTAGGTAAATTTGGGTCCACATGGCCTGAGACACGAGCGTGTGACTCAGCCGTGTGAGGCACACGGCCTGGCGACACGGCCGTGTGCCATTTGGTGATTTTTTCTTAGGTTGCAACTCAGAGAGTTACACGGTTTGGCACATGGGCGTGTGACACAATCGTGTGGCCCTACTCAGAGAGTTACACTGGTGTGGACACGGGCTGGGACACGACCGTGTGCCCCTAGTTCGAAGGTTAGTGAGGCATACGGTTGGGCCACATGGCTGTGTGACCCCTGTTTTGCAAATTTTTGCATATTTTTCTAAGCTTTTCAAACTATTTCAAATTAGTCTTGATTTACTTTTAAGATATGTTTAGGGCTTCGAAGGCTCGATTTAGTGACGATATGTGTGTATATGATTGGTTTATGATGTGATTTTATTATTGTATGATACTAAATTAAAATGTTTTTGATTTTACGGTAATGCTCTGTAACCCTAATTCGGCGATGAATACGGGTTAGGGGTTTTACAATTTCACTGCTGAGATTTCCTTAAAAAAGATAACTATCTTGTGATAGCATATGATAGCTAAGGTAGGTATTATCATATGGAATTCATTGAAGATGTTTTTATTTTTTTATTTTTTATAGAGGACAACTAGTCATACATGTTACTCGTTGAAATTTTCCCGAGGTGACTCATTCATGGTACATAGAATGATAAGATGTTGAGTTGATGGTTGTACACTCAAGATCATTCTAGTGAAATAACTTCCCAATAAGCTATGCTTAAGTTTGAATGATGGCCAAATGTGAAATGATTATTAGTACGTATGAATACTTAAGGAGTTAGGTTCATGTATTAAATGGATGGAAATCCATTTTCTTACTAGTTGATTAAGATTGCAAGTTGACTTAATTCAGTTGGTGAAAGAATTATCTTGCATCGACTTACAAATGTTTTCAAGGTTTAATGTAATACACATGAATTATCTTAATGCATATCGTTTGTTGCAATAGGTTTTAATATTTGTTTAATAAAAATATATTAATGAATGGATACTTTATTTTCAATTCAAAAAATGACACCTACTCCCTTACTAAAGATACTAAGAATAAATTAAACGAAAATAACTATAAGGAATGGAAATGAAAGCTCATAATTGTCCTAAGCTATGGGGAACTCAAAACAGTTCTTGGTAATAAATGCCCACCAACCACTCAAGCTGAGGCTAGAAAACGTTGGGAGGAGTCTGATGAGATAACTTGTTGCTACATGCTGGAAAGTGTGGCCAACACCTTTTATAAGCAACTGGAAAGCTGTAAGATTGCCAAAGCGATTCTAGAGATACTAGAAGACATGTTCGGAGGCCAAGCTGCCTTGGCTTGAAAATTGACTATAATTAGATTGATGAATCCCTAGCAAAAACATGGTCCCTCCAATGATACAGAAAGAACATATAAAACAAACGCATTGATACCTAAGATGGTACCAAACCTTTCAGAGAAGTGCAACACAATGATTATAATACGGCACATGGGCGGTTACTATCTGCCAACATAACCATAACTTACACACAACCCATCCTTATGCCAACCTCATACCTAGAATTCAGAATCAGAAGAAAATCATTCAGTCATATTCATATACATACACCCCTTTAACTCCTCTTATCATTTCTATTCAACCAATTATGTTTTCTCATGATCTGCCAGCCTGGTTTGCAATATCACCTATCACATATATATAATTCATAAATCCAACATATACTCTTACATGCAATTACAAACAACTCATATATATAATTCATTTATCGATAATTCATCAAGACAAAATAACGTATTCATGCTTTAATGACCCACAAGTCTAGCTTATATATTCACATGCATTTACACACAACATTTGCATGTATTAAACAATTAATGATAATTTGACAACTTGGAAACATGAAACATAAAAGTGGGCTTTATCACCACACATTGGATACACGGATCTCCATCACACCAATGACTCAAACAGTATAACATATCCCATAAGTGTTAGCATAAAGCTAAACACTCTCCAACACATAAACATATCCCGATGAATGGAGTCTAGCTCAACATTCCCTTATGTCTCCAATCTATCCCGGGGCCTCAGTGCCCAAGTCACAAAACAGAAAGGTGAGTACTCACAATCCTATGGCATGCCAACTATATCCAACGGTTTCAAGAGATCACAAGGCCAAAATATCCACAAAAGTCACACATTTAATTACTGTTTTAATGCATATTGTAACACCCCTAACCCGTATCCATCGCCGGAATAGGGTTACGGAGCATTACCGAACTTATTACTAAAAAAAACATACATTTGTCATACATTTTTGATATCCAAACAAAAGTCATTCACAATCAATCATATTGTCCCTAATACGAGCCCTCAAGGCCTAAAACAAACATTAGAAATGGTTCGGGACTAAACTGATAACTCAAAGAAATTTTGGGAAAACATAGAAAATTTCCAAAGTACAGGGGACACACGCCCGTGTGGCCCGACCGTGTGTCTCACACGGCCAAAGACACGCCCGAGTCACAGGCCGTGTGGACATTCAAAATTGGATCACATGGTCATGTCCCAGCCCGTGTCCTACCCCGTGTAACTCACTGACTTGGGTCACACGGCCAACCAAACGCCCGTGTGACTAGCCCGTGTACCCTTCGAAATGGCCTCACACGCCCGTGTGCCAGGCCGTGTGAAAACTGGAGGGTATACTGACTTATGCCACACGGCCAAGTCACACGCCCGTGTGCTAGGCCGTGTGAAGCTACTACTTGATTTCTAATTGAGTAGCAGGGGACACACGGCCGTGTCACCTTGCCGTGTGTCTCAGCCGTGTCTCTGCCCCTGTGGACAAAAATAGGATATTTTTCAAGCCACATTTCTCACCCAAATGTTGTCAACCTAGGTTCAACAATGCATAAACAACCAATGCATAAATAGGCACTTATAACCAACCAATTTCAAGCCAAAATCATATACTACCAACAACCATAATGCTCATAACATCATAATTTACCAATTCAAAACATACCAAAATTACCTTCAAGAATTCACCTAATTGGTCACTTTCATATATGCATTGTTTTGCCTAATACTTAGCATGCTAAATCATTCTCAATTTCAACCATTTACTATCTTCATTACCAATTCTCAACAAGGCATTCACAAAACAAATATAAACCACATATCAAAGGCCATTTACACATATTTACATAAACAAGAGTACCAAAATAAGCCAAATCACATGGCTAAACACATAACTCAAAACATATATCATTCACAAGCCAAATCAATGGGCTATATACATTACAAACATATATACCATATTAACCAAAACACCTATACATGCTATATAACCAAGTACACAAGTTCAAAAGTACCAAAACGACAGCTGGATAGTGTGATGAGATCTCTGATAACTCCCAATCCGAGCAAGCTTCGAAATCACTATAAAACACAGAAAAGTAAACAGAGTAAGCTATTAAGCTTAGTAAGCTCATATGGCTAATAAGTATAACTTACCATTCATTCACAATTTAAGTAATATAAACATAATATACTACAATTCCATTTAATCACAAGGCTAACATATATTCATTCACATAGATAATCATGAAACTCACAAATTTCATGGATTCAATGCTTATATGGTTTACGTACATACTTGTACTGATACGTATCAATCTCTTACCCTTTCATATCATCAATATACCCGTTGAACCATTTGGAATAATATCAGATACTCAAGAATCTCGCACCCTCAGTGTCAATACATGGTCGAAACCATCTCAATCTCATATTTCATATGTAAATGCTTATCTCGAGCTATCACCGGGTCTGCTCACACAAGCTGACGGTCAAGGCGTAGCTACACGGTGCTGCTCACACACGCTAACGAGTAACCGCAACACATGCCAAAAAACTCAGCCACCGGTAGAACGTACAGACCAGCACCCAAAACACAATAACCCCTAATGACATGTCATTTGTATCCTATCTATTCCTAAGGTTCAACCGAGATTTCACACGTCGCCAAATATTTGTCGAATATTTCCATGAAGTCATAATTATCAATAATGCAATAATAAAGCATTTAAAACACAATTACATTAATTTTTATTAACATACGAACTTACCTCAATCATAAAAACGACGGAATAGGACCGATTAATCCAAACTTTATTTTTCTCCCGATCTAGATCCGTACGTTGCTTTTCTTGATCTATATAATCAAATTTAACTCATTCAAAATACATTCTATTCAATTTAATCCAAAATTCATATTATGGCAATTTTACACTTTTACCCATTATATTTTAACATCTTTACAATTTAGTCCCTTGCTCATAAAAATGCAAATTCATGCAATTGAGTTCACACCCATGCTAGCCGAATTATTTATATACACATAGCAGCCCATATTTTTCATTATTTCACACATTGACCACATAATTTTCACATTTCACAATTTAATCCCTAATTTGCAATTTCATTCAAAATCACTTAACAAATGTTGTTTATCTAACAACAACCATTCATTTTATACCATTAAACTTCAAAACACATACACATTCATCAATGGTAAAACCCTAGACTTTTAATGGTTTTGCAAATTAGTCCCTGGGCTAGCTAGATTAAGCTACAACGACTTCAAAAACATAGAAATAATTAAAAATGGGACGAAAATACACTTACATGCACTAGAATAAGTTGGCCGAATGCTTGGAGCTCTTTAATGGCTATTCTTGCCCTAAATTCAGTTGAAGAAGATGAATGGGGAAAAAATTGATTTTATTTTACTAATTTAGATTTTATTACTAAATTACCTATATAACCGTTATTACTAACCTTTAATTCACTTAATAAAGTGTCCATATTTGTCCACTCAACATGTTAATTGTTTAATTACAACATAAACCCTCCAATCATTTAATTTCATAGCTATTAGGTCCCTTTAGCTTATAGAACTCAAAATTTGCACCTTTTGCAATTTAGTCCTTTTCATCTAATTGAGCATTCAAGCGATAAAATTTCTTATCAAAATTTTCATATGACTCAATTAACATGCCGTAGACATTAAGCTATTAATAAAATAAATAGTTTGGCCTCAGATTTGTGGTCCCGAAACCACTGTTCTGATTTCACTAAAAACGGGTTGTTACACACATAATTTCTATTCATAAATATCAATTCACATCACAACTTGTACACAATACATGCTTATCAGATTCACATAAAATTTCACTTTAAGTGCCACAACTATGCTCATTGAGCCATCACATATTCGACCACAGAGGTGTGCATTCAAAATCAAATTATCACAAATCACATATAAGTATTCACAGACACATTACCTGTCACAATATCATCACATTCCATAACTCGTCATACATTAAGCATATTTTCACAACAAGGTGTTAAACTAAGCCTTATTGGATAATATATTTTGATATAACAAATTAAAGTGTTTTTAAATAAAAGTAAATTTGAGCATCTTCATAAAATCAAGTTGAAATGGTTTCAATTGAGTAGAACATTTTCAAATATGTTTTAATTATTTTCAAACAAGTTAGAATTATTATAGGACAAAAAGTATCGATACTTTTTGTCTAAGTATCAATATTTTACAAGATATCGATACCCCTCTGATAATCGATACCAAATTGACATTCTTCCATTATCAAACCCTAGTAGGTATCAATCTAGTATCAATACTTTTCTTAAGATATCAATATATTTCCTAAGGTATAGATATTCCTGCTTCAACGGTCACTAAAATCAGCATTAATTACAAAAAAATATTGATACCCTTTTAGTAGGTATCGATACTCATTGCTGCAGGTGAAGTTATGTAACAACTCATTTTTCAGTGAAATCAGAACAGTGGTTTCGGGACCACAAATTCGACCCAAAAATATAATTTATTTTTATTTTATTATATGGTCCGTTATATGGTAGATATGTCGTGTGAAAATTTTGATACGAAAATTTTATCGATTTAGTGCTTAATTACGAGAAGGACTAAATCGCATAAAATGTGAAAGTTGAATTCTAGTAGCTATAAGGATCAAATAGCTATGGAATTCAAAAATGGAGGTCCTTATATGGTAATTAGACCATTAAGATAAGTATGTAGATTTTTCATGGTGTCTCATCCATGGAATTATAGAAAAAGGTCAAGGACTAAATTGGAAATAACAAAAATTAAATTAATTAAAAGATGATAAAAAGAAAATATCATCTCATTTTGTCATCTTCAGCCTTAAAAATACATGGAAACCTTAGGAGAGAGAAAAGCAACTTTCAAGGCTTAATTGGGTAAGTTATCTTGTCCCATTTTTAGTAGGTTTGGTATTTTTGAAACCGGGATAGCTTAATCTCTCTATTTGAGGGATTAATTTGAAAAGTTATCAAGGTATGAAAATGGGTCATGGATGTATATGCTGGAAATTAGAAATTTATGGTAGAAAATGAAAGATTATTGATAGATAAACAACTTCTACAAAGTGATTTTTGATGAAAACATGATTTAGGGACTAAAATGAAAAGTTGTAAAATTTGATGAAAAATTCTGAAATTTTATGAATACATGTGCTGGAAAATTTGTAATGGGGCTTTGGGTAGGCTTGGAATAGGGAGTAATTTGCACAAGTTTCATTTTCCGGGCCTAGGGACAAAATCAGAATTTATGGAAAAATTAGGGGCAAAATGGTAATTTTACCTAGGATGTAAATTGAGTCCATTTAAATATGAAATGTATGAAGTTGATGGTTAAATTCATTTATATAGATCCAGACAACACTAATTCGAGGTTAGATTGAGGAAAAGAAAAGGTTTCAGATTAGTAGATTTCTAGCGCGAACAAGTGTCGAGGTAAGTTCGTGTAACTTAATCGGGCATGTAATTATGTTAATTGAATGTTGTGTTGTATGTAATGTGATTTATGTTGATGTGCTTACTTGTATGCTATAATGGAAAATTGATATATGCTTGAAATGTGAAAAAGGGTTAAATTCCGATTGAATATTGGATTCCGATGATTATATGCGCTTACCCGAAATTAATAAGGTCCTGCATTTGTTGCGGACGGGATTTAGCTCGGACGAGTAATCCCATTGATCTTGTTATAGAAAGGATTTATCCCGGATGGGTAATCCTGGTATAATACCTCTCGAGCATACGTTATGATTAGGGTTTAGCCTGGACTGGTAATTCTAATAGAGCTCCTATGAGCTTACGTTATATAAAGGATTTAGCCTGGACTAGTAATCCTATTATACGATATGTGGCTCGAGAGAGTGTTTCTTGGTTAAGTGCCCTATTGGGTACCCTTGAATAAGAAATTGACGGATTATTGAATCGTACACTTTGAGTGTACTACTTAAGCATCCATCGGAATTCAATGATTCGACGGACATAAAACTCTTGACATGGCATGAAAATCTTGAGATGATATGATAATGACTTGAAAGAATATTGCTTGATGAGCTCATCTATGTTACTTGATTGATATTTTTAGAGGTTCCGATTAAGTCCCGATTTGATTCTAATGCTCGTATTAGGCCTCGAGGGCCCGATCAAGGGGCATTATGGATAATATCAGTAAATGAATAGTAAATTTTTGTTGTTTAATAGAAAAATGTTCTGAATGTTCTAGTAATGGTCTGAAACCCTGTTCCAGTGACGGGTACGAGTTAGGGGTGTTACATTTAGTGGTATCAGAGCTACGGTTTAGTCGATTCTCAGATTTGGTGTATCAAACACGAGTTTAGCTATACATGCCATTATATAAATTGTGATAGTGTGATGACTCCTGATCATTTTAAATATGTTTTTCATATAGTAATGTCATCCAATCGAGCTAGAGCTGAATCCGAGGAAGCTGAGTGCAATGCTTCAGCTTCAGTACAAAGAGTTACGTCTGCGTCTGGTAGTGAAAGGCCCGTGTTTAAGGGCCGAGGTGAGGAGGCAAAACAAGCCTTCTTTCAAATGATGAATGAATGGTTTACACAAAGCACGAGAACAAACCTGTCAGACAACACCGACCTCTCCCTGCTCCTTCCCAACCTATTCCTAAGGTACCACAGGGTGCCGAACCTTTTAGAATTGGTAAGCCTCCGATAGATAAAATTCGCAAGCATGGGACGGAAGAATTTAGAGCTACCGTAGATGATGATCCGGAAAGGGCTGAGTTTTGGCTAGAAAATACCATCCGGGTTTCTGATGAACTATCCTTGACACCTGCTGAATGTATGAAATGTGCGGTATCTCTACTGAAAGATACAACTTATCATTGGTGGAATACCATAACTTTAGTAGTATAGAGGGAGAATGTCACATGGGAATTTTTCCAAGATGAATTCAGGAAGAAGTATGTGAGTCAGAGATTTATGGATCAGAAAAAAAAAGAGTTTCTAGAGCTCAAACAAGGAATCATGACTGTATCCGAATATGAACGAGAATTTTTTTGGTTGAGCAAGTATGCCAGAGAATGGGTTTTAACCGAGGCTGAAATGTGTAAACACTTTGAAGAGGGCCTAAATGAAGATATCAAGTTATTGATTGGAATTCTTGAAATAAGGGAATTTGCGGTGTTAGCCGATCGAGCCCACAAAATTGAGGAACTGAGTAAGGAAAAGAAACAAGCTGAAAGAGAGGCTTGGGTTTCAGGAAAAAGAACTATGAGTAAGTCACAATCATTTGCTTCTAAGAAATTAAAGAAGTATTATGATCGTGTGACCACCTCTACGGGGTATTCTGGAAAAGAGCGGGGCTCTCAATGTTCTAACCCGAGGTCTTCATCTCCATCTGTGACCAGTGTGGGTAGTGTTGGTAGTCCCAAACCAAAATGTAAGCATTGTAACAAATTTTACCATAGGGAATGTCGGTCTAGAAGTGGAGCTTGTTTCGGATGTGGTTCGCTTGACCATTTTCTCAGGGATTGTCCCGAAAGAGTTGAAAAAGAAGTAGAACCAGCTCCAAAGCTGAGTAATCCTGTTGCGAGAGGCAGACCACCCTGTCACCCCAGTAATGTTAGTGGTAGTTGAGGTACTATCAAGGATACGACAATTAGATCTGAGGCACGAGCACCTGCAAGGACATATGCTATTCGTGCTAGAGAAGATGCCTCTGCACCAGGCGTCATTACTGGTACATTTTCTCTACTTGATACTGATATTACTGCATTGATTGATCCTGGTTCCACACATTCATATATATGCATGAACTTAGTGACTGTTAAAAATTTACCTGTTGAATTCACTGAACTTGTGGTTAAAGTTTCAAACCCCCTGGGCTAGTGTGTTATGGTGGATAAAGTTTGTAAGATCTGTCCATTGATGGTAAAATGTTATATCTTTTTGGCTTACTTAATGTTATTGCCATTTGATGAATTTGATATGATTTTGGGAATGGATTGGTTAACCCGATATGATGCAGTGGTAAATTGTAAGCAGAAATATATTGTATTAAAATGTGAGAATGATGAATTGCTTCATGTTGAATTTGATAATTTGGACGGATTACCTAATGTGATTTCAGCAATAACGGCATAAAAATATATCCGAAAGGGTTATGATGCTTACATTGCATATGTGTTGGATACTAAAGTGTCTGAGTCAAAGATTCAATCAGTACCAGTTGTATGTGAATTTCCTGATGTATTCCCAGAAGAATTACCTGGTTTACCACCGGATAGAGAAGTGGAGTTCTCTATAGATCTGGTTCCGGGAACGACACCGATATCTATAGCACCTTATAGAATGGCTCCTACTGAATTGAAAGAGCTGAAAGCACAGTTGCAAGAATTGCTTGATAGAGGTTTTGTTTGACCTAGTTTCTCGCATTGGGGTGCGCTGGTCCTATTTGTAAAGAAGAAGGATGGATCATTGAGGCTGTGTATTGATTATAGACAGCTTAACAAAGTCACAATAAAAAACAAGTATCCATTGCCTCGTATTGATGACTTATTTGACCAGTTGAAATGTGCCACTGTATTTTCGAAGATTGATCTCCGTTCTAGTTATTATCAACTACGGGTAAAAAAATCTGATGTGCCTAAGACAGCTTTTAGAACCAGGTATGGACACTATGAGTTTCTTGTGATGCCATTCGGCTTGACAAATGCACTTGCAATGTTTATGGATTTGATGAACATGATTTTCAGTCCGTATTTGGACAGGTTTGTGGTGGTATTTATAGATGATATTTTGGTTTACTCCCGAGATGAAAATGAACATGCTGAGCATTTGAGATTAGTGTTGTAAACCCTGAGAGAGAAACAACTGTATGCCAAATTCAGTAAATGTGAATTTTGGCTACGGGAAGTTAGTTTTCCTGGGCATATAGTATCTGCTGAAGGTGTCAGAGTAGACCCGAATAAAATTTAAGCCATTGTTAATTAGAAGCCACCGAAGAATGTCTCTGAAGTCCGAAGTTTTCTGGGACTAGCTGGGTATTATTGGAGATTTGAAAAAAGCTTTTCAATGATAGCTTCTCTGGTGACTCGTTTACTACAGAAAGATGTAAAGTTCGAGTGGACTGATAAATGTGAGTAGAGTTTTGACAGGTTAAAAGCTTTATTGACAGAAGCTCCAGTGTTAGTTTAGCCAGAATCGAGTAAAGAATTTATAGTTTACAGTGATGCGTCATTACATGGTTTAGGCTGTGTTTTGATGCAAGATGGTAAAGTAGTAGCTTATGCCTCACGACAGCTAAAGCCACATGAAAGGAACTACCCGACACATGATCTTGAATTGGCAGCCATAGTGTTTGCATTGAAAATCTGGCGGCATTACTTGTTTGGTGAAAAATGTCACATATTCACTGATCATAAAAGTTTGAAGTATTTGATGTCACATAAGGATTTGAATTTGAGACAGCGTAGATGGCTTTAATTACTAAAAGATTATGATCTTGTTATTAACTACCATCCGGGAAAAGCCAATGTAGTGGCAGATGCTCTGAGCAGAAAATCTCTATATACTTTGCGAGCAATGAACACCCGATTGTCATTATCTGATGATGGTTCAATCATAGCTGAGTTAAATGCTAGACCAACGTTTTTATAGCAAATCTCTGAAGCTAAAAAAAATGATAGTAAGTTGCAAGCAAATCGGACACAAAGTGAATCGACACCTGACTTAGAATTTCAGATCGGGACTGAAGGTTGTTTGTTATTCAGAGGCAGAGTATGTGTGCCGAAAAGTTTAGAACTGATACAGAAGATTTTGAATGAAGCTCATAATGGTAACATGTCTATGCATCTTGGTAGTAATAAAATGTATAATGATCTGAAAAAGATGTACTGGTGGCCGAGAATGAAACGAGATATTTATGAGTTTGTATCTAAATGTTTGATATGTCAGCAAGTAAAAGCTGAACATCAGTTGCCTTTTAGACTATTACAGCGAGTTACGATACCGGAATGGAAATGGGAAAGAATTACTATGGACTTTGTATCGGGATTACCCTTGTCTCCAAGGAAGAAAGATGCCATTTGGGTAATTGTTGATCGGTTGACAAAGTCTGCACACTTTATTCTGGTACGTATGGATTATTCCTTGGATAGATTGACTGAATTTGTAACGCCCTAAAAATTGGGCCTAGAATAAATGGGTTTCCTGTGTCGAGAGAATGGATTTTTTCGTTCGAAAAAAAAAGAAAGGGAATAATGAATTAAGTGTGTAAAAAAAATTATGATTGCATGTTTAGTTTAATTTTTAGGTGATTTAGGAAGGGTTGGTAGTGTTGGAAAAGTCCTAGGCTCGATCTAGGGATTTAGCAAAAATTTTGTTTTTACCCTTAAAGTGAGGTTGGTGGTAGTCAGAAGGCTTTTAAAATATTGTTGGGTTAAAAGATAGCACAAGGAAGTAGGTGGTCTGGTGGCCTGGGGCGTTTTGAATAAGCTGGTGGTCAAAGGTTCAAGTCCTGGACTTGGTAATAATTTTTATTGCGCATATGTTAGTATGAAGGCCAGAGTTTAGGCCTTATAATTAGTTGGGGCTGATTCACGACACAAAGAAACGCCTGGCCCAGTGGCAAAGGCGTTAGGAGCAGGAGGGGGAGCAGGTTTCTAGTCGCGGCGTGCGCTAAATGTTGGGTGTTTTTTTAAGTAAACCTGGAGCGTGGCAGAAAGGTTTATAATTAATTAGGGAGGAAATATTACTCAAATAAAGTAGGCGGCACAGTGGCAAGGGGCGTGTATCATAGTGAGGAGGTTGGAGGTTCGAAGCTGGGTGTTGGCTAATATTTTTAGGTTTCTTTGGATGATTCGGTCGCTAGGAAATAGGCCTTAAAAGAAGTTGAGAATGGAACATATCACAAGAAGAGTTGTGGTGCAGTGGCGAGAAGCGTGTGGTGGTTTCTGGAGGTCTCGGTTTCGAGTTGCCTTGTGCACAATAACTTGCTATTTTGCTGCTGGCGTGAGGAAGGTGTTTGAAGTGGACCGAAACACCAAAGGATGGCTGCTGTTCGGGGAAAGCAATTTGAATGTAATTCAAATTGAATTTTTGGCTAAATAAAGGAATTTTTGGATGGGGATGAACATAAAATTTGGAGAAAATAAAGGAATTTAATTGGTGATAAGTTTGAGTCGATTGGGGAGGGTAGGTTTATTTATTTATTTATTTTAGTATATATATGTGTGCCGTATGGGTAAGTAGGGCATTTGTTGCTTTTGTGTGCTTTAGTTGATTAATTAGGGGAAAATTCCTTCTAATCTCCCAATTCTTTTTAGTTTCTTTCCCTTTGGAAAATGCCCGAGTAATCACAATTTCTTTCTTTTTCCAAACAAAAGTGCCTAGACCGAATTCTCCTTCCCCCCCACAATATTTCGTCATTGCCGAAATTACCATCATCCTTCCTTGCCAAAATCCCTACTTGTGCCGATTCTTAGTTATTTTTCCTCCATCACAAATCGGTTGTTATCTACTCTTAGTCAAGTTTAAAAGCCGGATCTTGTTCAGTAGCTATCTAGGCCACATGATCAAAGGAGGGTTTCGGTAAGTACTCAGTCAACTTCCTTAGTGTGTTTTGTTAAAATTCGAAGGGCTATCTAACCTCTCCTTGTCGTTAACTTTGTATTAACAAGGGAAAGGATCAACAATCGCAAGCGTGGTAGGTAAGGATTGCTAACAAGGTGGTAAGTGTTCTCGACCCAATCATGGTTTAGTAAATGGCCGAATCTAATGTGGCTCATAGGGGTGATTTATGATCAATATGGGTCACTTGGTTTTGACAATATAGGTGTTTGGGTGCAGATCTAGAGGATAATCGCCAATAGTAACAAAGGAAGGGCTACTAGAATGTGAGGCACACGGTAAGGGTACGGTGAGGTTTCGGTTTTTGATAAGTATGTGTTAAAGCTTTGGTTAATCACTAGTAATGTCGATTGTAGGTTCGTGACTAGGGGGTTTGCAGCACGCGAGGTTACCAGGTGTGTACAAACACTACACACACGATATCGACAACGCCGAAAAGCTGAAAAGCCGAAAGTGGCTAAATGGGCCTGCCGAACTTGTGGGCCCAGAACGGCAATGGTTGATATGTGAGCATGAATAATGATATGGCATGAACATTTGTATGATTGGACTGTAATTGAGCCCAATGGGCTATACGACATGAAATGGGCTTGATGGGCTTATGGGGACGTAGACAAGTATGTTAGGGTTAATGGACTTTAGGCCTAGTTTGACCAACTCTTAAATTTCATAAGACTTAATCTAATTAAACATGTTCGTGAATAAGTTGCTGGGTTAGGGTGTGGCAACGGGCATACGCATATCTAGGATTGGATCTAGGGAGAGCTTGGTACTTAAGCGGTCCTAGTGGCCCACCTCCTCTTCTCTGGAATCCTACCTGGTGTGTAGTGTCTGTTCACTTTAGCCGCGAGGACTTGTTGATGAACCAAAGTTCACAACTAAAATCCGAGAGGGACCAAATACCCTTATATTTGTAAAATTACTAAAATACCATTATATTTGAAAAATTACTAAAATACCCCTATATTTGTAAAATTACTAAAATACCCTTATATTTGTAAAATTACTAAAATACCCCTATTTTGCAAAAGTACCAAAATACCCCTTTCTTGCAAAATTACCAAGATACCCCTATTTTGCCAAATTACCAAAATACCCCTGTAGGGTAGAATTACGAAAATACCCCTGGGTAGTGAAATGATGGAAATACCCCTATGTGACGAATATGAGTTTGTGGATGTTACCCGTGTGTTTGATGCATTCATATGATATTCTGCTTAGGATGCATATGGGTGGGAATTATGGTACGGAGGAAGATTTGAGGATCGCATAGTCGCATGGCCATGGATCCACCAGTGGCTTTAAGCCCATTATATGATTAGCAGCTTTGCTACAACGTTAGGTAGTACCGTAACCGGGCTACCTTTGGTGTGTAGAGGATGGGTGGGTTGATTTAGAAATCCCCACAGGTGTGTAATGGTTGGAAGGGAAATGGTGTGTGTAGCGGATGGATTATTGGGATGGGTTTTGCATTAACTTGTTTGTATATGATACAATATGATGTGATATGAGGTCATGGTGGGCTAAGGCCCAAGACCACCGATTTTGATAGGGCTTAGGCCCAATGTGAATATTTGTATGTGATTTGATTGCCAAGGGTTGTACACACTGAGTTTCAAAACTCACACCCTTTAATTTAATGTTTTAGGTAATCCTGAATAGACAGCTCGACGTGGGAGAGGACTTGGAGATGGCCACACTACAAGCTGATCAAATGTTTTAATTTGTTCAAATGAATCTGTTTTTAATACTTTGTTTTTTCATTGGATTGTAATAAGGCCATGTAACTCCTAATTGACTTTAGATTTTGGGTTTATTATTATTATTATTATTATTTCAACTATCCGCTTACTAAATTTCATAAAATTATTAAAGTTAACGTGGTTTTCGAAATAACTTAACATATGAGCGTTTTCCTAAAATGTGGGCTTTTCCTCTTAACTTAACAAGTAACAAGGGTTTTGGGCTTTTGGGCCTTAAATTGTTAAATTATAAAATCATTTTGGAGTGTGCCTTTAATGTGACATTCCGGACTCGGGCCTAACTTCTAGGCCGAGTTTGGGGTGTTACAGAATTATATGTTTCTGAGATTGTCAGATTGCATGTAGTGCCTGTCTCCATTATTTCAGATAGAGATCCTCGGTTTACATCTCGATTTTAGAGCAAATTGCAAGAAGCTCTGGGTACTCAATTACACTTTAGTACTGCTTTTCATCCCCAGACAGATGGTCAATCTGAATAGGTAATACAGATCTTGGAAGATATGCTTCGGTGTTGTATACTTGAGTTTGAAGGTAACTGGGAAAGGTATTTGCCTTTGGTTGAATTTGCTTATAATAACAATTATCAGTCTAGTATTAAAATGGCACCATATGAAGCCTTGTATGGTCGCAAATGTAGAACTCCATTGTATTGGATAGAACTCAGTGAGAAAAAGTTACACGGAGTTGACTTGGTCTGAGAGACCAAGGAAAAAGTGAGGGTAATTCGAGACAGTTTGAAAGCAGCCTCTGATCGACAAAAGTCTTATACTAATTTGAAAAGAAAAGAGATAGAATTTTAGGTTGGTGACAAGGTATTCTTGAAAGTGTCGCCTTGGAAGAAAGTACTCTGGTTTGGTCGTAAAGGGAAATTGAGTCCACGGTTTATTGGACCATATGAGATTACTGAAAGAATTGGACCAGTTGCATATCGGTTAGCTTTAACACCAGAGCTTGATCGGATTCATAATGTGTTTCATGTGTCTATGCTACGACGGTATCGATCTGACCCTTCACATGTTATCTCTCCGACAGAGGTAGAGATTCAGCCTGATATGACATATGGTGAGGAACCAATCAAAATCTTAGCTTGGGAAACAAAAGAGTTAAGAAATAAAAATGTAGCTTTGGTAAAAGTTCTTTGGCAACGACATGGTATAGAAGAGGCTACCTGAGAGCCGGAGGAAACTATGAGGAAGCAATACCCGAATCTTTTTACTGGTAAGATTTTCGAGGACGAAAATCCCTGAAGGGGGAGAGTTGTAACAACCCATTTTTCAGTGAAATTAGAACAGTGGTTTCGGGACCACAAATCCGACCCAAAAATATAATTTATTTTTATTTTATTATATGGTCCGTTATATGGTAGATATGTCGTGTAAAAATTTTGATACGAAAATTTTATCGATTTAGTGCTTAATTACGAGGACTTAATCGCATAAAATGTGAAAGTTGAATTCTAGTAGCTATAAGGATAAAATAACTATGGAATTCAAAACTAGAGGTCCTTATATGGTAATTAGACCATTAAGAAAAGTATGTAGATTTTTCATGGTGACTCATCCATGGAATTATAGAAAAAGGTCAAGGACTAAATTGGAAATAGCAAAAATTTAATTAATTAAAAGATGATAAAAAGAAAACATCATCTTATTTTGTCATCTTCAACCTTAAGAATACATGGAAACCCTAGGAGAGAGAAAAGCAACTTTGAAGGCTTAATTGGGTAAGTTCTCTTGTCCCCTTTTTTTAGTAATTTTGGTATTTTTAAAACCGGAATAGCTTAATCTCTCTATTTGAGGGATTAAGTTGAAAAATTATCAAGGTATGAAAATGGGTCATGGATGTATATGCTGAAAATTAGAAATTTATGGTAGAAAATGAAAGATTATTGATAGATAAACAACTTTTACAAAGTGATTTTTGATGAAAACATGATTTAGGGACTAAAATGAAAAGTTGTAAAATTTGATGAAAAATTATGAAATTTTATGAATACATGTTCTGGAAAATTTGTAATGGGGCTTTGGCTAGGCTTGGAATAGGGAGTAATTTGCACAAGTTTCATTTTCCGGGCCTAGGGACAAAATCAGAATTTATGGAAAAGTTAGGGGCAAAATGGTAATTTTGCCTAGGACGTAAATTGAGTCCATTTAAATATGAAATGTATGAAATTGATGGTTAAATTCATTTATATAGATCCGGACAACACTAATTCAAGGTTAGATTAAGGAAAAGAAAATGTTTCGGATTAGTAGATTTCTAACGCGAACAAGTGTCGAGGTAAGTTCGTGTAACTTAATCGGGCATGTAATTATGTTAATTGAATGTTTTGTTGTATGTAATGTGATTTATGTTGATGTGCTTACTTGTATGCTATGATGGAAAATTGATATATGCTTGAAATGTGGAAAAGGGTTAAGTCCCGATTGAATATTGGATTCCGATGATTATATGCGCTTACCCGAAATTAATAAGGTCCTGCATTTGTTGTGGATGGGATTTAGCTAGGACGAGTAACCCCATTGACCTTGTTATAGAAAGGATTTAGCCCAGACTTGTAATCTCGATATAATACCTCTCGAGCATACATTATGATTAGGTTTTAGCATGGACTGGTAATTCTAATCGAGCTCCTCTGAGCTTATGTTATATAAAGGCTTTAGCCTGGACTGGTAATCCTGTTATACGATATGTGGCTCGAGAGAGTGTTTCTTGGTTAAGTTCCCTATTGGGTACCCTTGAATAAGAAATTGACAGATTATTGAATCGTACACTTTGAGTGTACTGCTTAAGCATCCATTGGAATTCAATGATTCGTCGGACATAAAACTCTTGACATGGCATGAAAATCTTGAGATGATATGATAACGACTTGAAAGAATATTGCTTGATGAGCTCATCTATGTTACTTGATTGATATGAAGATTTTGGTGACTAACATGTTTGATTGAATGTATGTGATTAGGCAATTTAGCCAAATGGATGGAAACATAACATTGTATGCCTAGATTCTACTAAGCAAGATTGGTAAGTTTAGTTTTCGTTATACGAACTTACTAAGCATGTAATTCTTACTCCGTTTATTTTTCCCCTATTTTATAGTGCTCAGAAGCTCGCGAGGGTTGGAGATCATTAGAGCATCGTCACACTATCAACTAATCATTTTGGGTATACTTAGTAGAAATCATTTTGGTATAATGGCATGTATAGGACAATTTGGCCAATAGTGGCTTGAAATGTTATTTTGTAACCTAGCCATTGGAATGGCTAGTAATGGTTCATTTTGGTATGACTAAGTAGATTATTATGATATATTCATATACATATGTTATGTTAAGAATGTGTGATCAATGTTGTGAATGCCTAAGTTGTTCCAAGGTAAGTCTATAAACACTTATGCATGTAGTGATATGCCTTGTGAATGATAGAAATTGCCCAATTTGAATGCTTAAATTGGTTGGTATTGGATGTGTGTTTCAAGTGCAGGTCTTGGGTGAAATTTTGGGTGAGAAATGAAGCTAGAAATGGATTTATTTTGTCCACACGGGCAGACACACGGGCGTGTGTCTAGACCGTGTGTGACACACGGCCTGGTAACACGGGCATGTAGTTAGGCCGTGTGTCCCCTGCACCTTAATTTTGAGAAACAAAATGCTCAGAATTGGGTACACAGGCAGAGACATGGGCGTGTGTCTCATCCATGTGTGCCACACGGCCTAGAACATGGGCATGTGTCTTGGCCGTGTGAAACCTGCACCTAATTCGTATTAATTTAATTAACCACACGGCCTAGCACACGGGCGTGTGGCATGGCCGTGTGGGGCAAGTCAGAGAGCAACCTAAATCGAACACGGCCTATAACACGGGTGTGTTCCAAGGTCACACGGGCGTGTCCCTTGGACCACACGGGCGTGTGAGTCCTGCACCTTAGAAAAATTTTGTAATTTTACGAAAAATTCTTAGAGGTTCTGATTAAGTCCCGATTCAATTCTAATGCTCGTATTGGGCCTCGAGGGCCCGATCAAGGGGCATTATGGATGATCTCGGTAAATGAATAGTTAATTTTCCTAGTTTAATAGAAAATGTTCTGAATGTTCTGGTAATGCTCTGAAATCCTGTTCCAGCGACGGGTACGGGTTAGGGGTGTTACAAGTTAATGACCTAGTATTTCATCCCCAACTGCTGCATTCACTTTTACAACTACCACAACGGTTGGAAATCAATTAGAGGGTATAAATACCATCTTTCAAAGGTTTAGCAAAAAAAGAAACATGTGCAAAGCTTAAAGATCAATCGAAACAACCTAGAGCTTAATTCTTTCATACCTTTTCTTGTAAACACTTGTGAGCTTTCATTGTATTCATTTAGCTCAAGTGTTCTTTTTTGTATTTGTGCTTAATTGGCAAACATCCTAATCTTTTAAGGATTGTTTCTTTGTTTCTCTTTGAGAGAGGGTTAATTCTTAAGGTTTGGGTAGAAACCTTAAGGGAGTTGTATCTTAAGATTTTGGAGCATAAATCTTAAGAGAGATTGTAAGGTTAAACCTTGTCCTCAAAGGTTGCCAAATTAGTGAATTTGGGAAAATCCTTAGTTGTGGTAAGCTAAGGTAGTGGAGTAAGCTATTGGGGCCAAAACACTATAAATCCTTGTGTTCTTTGTTGCATATTTTTCATTGCTTCCACCAAAATTTCTCAAAAGCCAATTCAACCTCCCTATCAGCGATTTCGAGTTGATCCTTCCGAGCTAACACAAGGAAAAAAGTATAAGAAAGGCTTATAATCGAAACTTAGGATAGAGGTTTAGGCTATTCCTAAGCTCCCGTTTAATGCTACGAATAGTGCATACTAGTAGCGACTCCGGACACTCACCAATTATGCTTCCACTTACAAGCCGAAAGCTCAAACAAGCTTTTCCTTGCCTTTAGACTTGCTTGTAGTGGCTCACGATTGATCTAAAACTTAACACACATAAAAAACACATTCAAAACTCATCAAAAACAACATTGGACACAACCAAACAACAAGAAATACACAATTCAAGCCTCCTTTTTCACTATTGAAAACTAGCTAGTTTTGCCGAAATTGAAATTTCGACATCCTAATCTCATTTCTAACCCTCGATTTCGATTTCAAACATCCTAAATATAATTTAATTTCATATCTAAATAATTAATTTTACCTAAATCCATGGTCCTAAATTTTCTGAAAAATTCAAGCTTTGAAGAACATGAAAAAGGGGGAAACGCTTGATTCTTAAAAATTCGGTTATGAACTATCAAATTGAAGTGAAATATTTTCTAATTAGGTTAGAATGAATCAAAAATCACTTTGAAAATACATGTTTACCCACAATTTCAAGATTTTCTATTTTTGAATCCTAACATACTTTAAAAACACCAAATCTAAATATAATCGTTTAAAACTCGATTTGAATTAACAAAACTTTTTATTTAATCATATAAAGTCAAAATATTATATTCATTTGATGAAAACAAAAATATAAAACTCTAATTCGGGATATGAAATTAAGAAGAACAATGACAAATTTGGGGAAGAAAACACGTTTTTCATTTAAAATTGAGGGTTGTTATGGTGTTTAGGGAGTTAATAAATCTGAGGGAATGAATAGATTTTAAAGAAACTCTATGATTTTAGGTTTCGGGAAATTTTGGATGATTGGGTGTTTTTAAACAAGAAGAAGACGTGAATGGCTTAATGTAGTAGACTAACTTTCAAAAATTGGGCAATTTACCCTTTTGATCACCCTTAATTTTTCCCTTTTCCATTTAGCCCAAAATCAATTAAAATCCATCCTTTTTCAAATTAAACCTCAAAACTGAATTTTTTTTAGCTAACAAATAAAATAAAAATTTGATCAAGACACTCACATCCCTAAATACTCACTTACGACCCTATTTTCTGATATTTGACTCTACTCCTCGGTAATGACCCGATTCTACTAACCCAAAACTATTAGGTCGGGTTTTGGGATGTGACAGAATTTATCTATGTTGGACATGTTAGCGGATGGATAAACTCGAGTACTGATAAACTGTAGCCATATTCTTGCTTTCGGAGTTAGCTGATCTTGTGGGATTGATGTTGGGAAATTTGTTCCAGGATGTAGTTCCCGTGCACCTCGTCCATTCGTTAGGAGATTGATTGTCATCCTTTTCTCTCTCTCAAAAATTTCATGAGATTCATTCTTTGTACAGAATCATAAAGAGATATATGAGTGGCATAGTACCTTGATATTTCCAATGGTGATATCGAAACTGCTTTGCCTCGAATAATTACTTGATGCCATGGCATGACCAATTCTTGATTCATCTCAGCTTCTCTTAGGGCGACGTAAAATGCCTGGACAGCTGGGATATATGCATGTTCTTTGGGGGTCATAAAATTTTTTTCCCAATTGAGTGATTCGATTATGTCTCTTGTTTTACTCACCAAAGATGCTAAGAGCTCAAAACCTCTCTCTTATAGTGGAGTTTTTCGCTGAATCTTTCTCAAGTGCTTTTCCTTCTCCCTCTCTCAAAGATCTTAGAAATTATAAGCAAATAATTCTTTGTTGTCCTGATTGTTGGTCATGGTTTTGGGGTTAAAAATAAAAAAAAGAGGCATGGGATTGGTGAAATGTTGAAGAAAAAGGTTGCAAACGTTGATTTAGGTGGCTATGACAACTTGAAGGGTGTAGTAGTTGGTAAAGGCAATATATAGAAGCCATTTAGGGCTTTACATGTCGTCCAAACTTGGTGAAAATCTCTGAAGGTCATGTCAAATCAAGAATAAAATGTTTCCAAAAATGACTTACATGTCGCGCCACAGGGACTGCATGGCGTGACTCGTCGCTAATTTTTCCCCTGTTTGTATTAAATTCAATGATGTGTTGCACCATAGGTAGAATGTGGTGGGACACAATGATAAAATTCGAAATTCTTAGGCTCACAGGGGTTGTGTCGGGCCATTGGATTGTTATGTGACAACATGGCTTCAATTTGCTGTCTCTAGGACTTGTAGAAGGTCCTTGGTTGCCTGTATGTACACCCTACTAACGTCTAGCTCATCTATTGTCATCGGAAACATATCTCTTTCTAATTCTAACACAAAACAACAAGTCTAATTTCTACATCTAACAAATAAAAACCAAGAAATATACAATATTTACAAGTTGATTAAGTTCAATGGTTAGAATTTATGCTATGCTATTGAACTTGTCCGATAATTCCTTGAAATTTACCATCGACTTCAGATGTCAGTCTCACCCATCTCGGCCCTTCCAATTGCTCCTTCTTCCATTAAAGTCTCACCATTTCTCTTGTCCCTTTATAATTTGGTTTCTTACACTAACACAACTAAAGCGATATCTCCGATCGAGGTTGTTAGGGGTTAAATTGAATAATACATAACTTTCCTCCCTAAATAATCCCTCACTTTGGGAATCACGACCACATTTGAACACTTCTATTTTGTCATCGATCTTTATAATTAGCTCATTTTGCTCGAGATTGATAATTGATTTAGAAGGGTCCAGAAATGGCCTACCCAACAAAATGAGATTTCTCGATCTTTCTCAGAGTCGAGGACTATAAAGTATACGGGGATTATGAATCCTCGTACCTTGACCAATACATCCTCGAGTACACCTTTAGGGTGTACTAAGGATCTATCAACTAATTGTAGTGTTATTGAGGTGTTCTTTAACTCCCTGAGTCTGAGTTTCTAATAGATCAATAAGGGCATCAAATTTATGCTAGCCCCTAAGTCGCAAAGGCCTTTGTTACAATATTGATCCCCTATCTCTATAAAAGTCGTAAAGCTACCCAAATCTTTTAATTTCAGGGGGTATTTTTATTATGTTGTGAGTTGAGATTACTGTATTAGGCACAGATTCAGCTACCTCCTCTATTGGCTCATGGTGCTCGTTTCTTCCTCCTTCTTCATGGGTTCATCAACATATTCAAGAAGCTTCTACTCTTTATAGATGGGTGTGGTTGGCGACTTCAATACCTTGCCCGATCGTAATGCGATCGCCTTTACGTGCTCCTTCTCATTTCTCTGATGGTTGTTGTCTGTATTACTAGGGAGATTTTGACCATTTTGTTTTTGAAACAGAGACATTAATTGGATCATTTGGTCGTAGAGGTTATCCATTTGAGATTCAAGTCGTCCACATGTAGCTTGGACTTGTCGAATGTCTTCATTGTTTGCATCTCCCTCTCTAGTCGGTCAAATTTTTGACCACATGCAACATGATTGTTCCTCATGGCTCTTTGTTGCAATGGTAGATGTTGGTAAGGAGGGTTTGATTGGGTTTTTGCTTGATCTGCACCTCATTGATTTCCTCCCCATTTGAAATTCAGATGATCCCTTCAACCAGGATTATAGGTATTTGAATAGGGATCTTGACCCCTATTATTTATGTTGCTTGCTTCCTCTAGTTGGCTTTCATAATGTGGCTTCACTCTCATCGGCTTGATTGGCGTCTCTAAGCAGTTAAGCTTATCTAGGATTCATTGGAATCAATCATCGTCGTCCTCTTCCTTTACAACTTTTACCGTGGGAGGCTTGGATTGGTACATGAATCTCTCATTAGGCCACATGTACAAATTCATGGCCATGTCATCAATTATTTTGTAGGCTCGTTCATACGCATGGAACATGAGGGGTCCGCCAGATGCTTTATCTAGGCTAGATTTAATGTGTCCATCAACACCGTTATAGAAAATTTGTATTTGGAGCCATGCTTGCAGTCCATGATGTTGGCACTTTCTTAGCATTGTCTTGAATCGTTCCTATGCCTCGTATAATGATTCACCTTCATATTGTTTGAAGTTAGCGATTTCTCGCCTCAACTAAATGGTTTGACTAATCGGGAAAAAATAGTAGTAAATAATTCCTATATTACGATGAACCATAAATTAGAGAATTGAGAGAAAATTAAATAACTAAACTAAATAAACAAGAAAAAAATAAACAAACGAACTAAATCAATAAACCAATCAGAAAAATTAACTCACTTCAGGGTTTGTAACTAACTTTAGATTAGGGTTTTATGGTGGATTAGCTATCGATTAACCAATTATTACCCCCCGACCTTTAATTAACTAATTGATAGGTTGATACTCACTTATCTCCCAACCTCACTTTCTCAACTAGGATAAATTATGATTTAATCGGTTCGGCTTATCTCCTGACCTCGTCTAGCCTATAATAACTTCCTTAGATTGTCAATCCTAGTGGTTTAAGAACACGTAATTCATACCAACTAACCTCTCTCGAGAAACCCTAAATCCTTTGTTAATCACTTCCTCATCCACTTGTTAATCTCCCCTAAGGGATTTTTCCACTCATGTTATTCATAATCTCAATCTCAATTGAAAAAAAATCATATGAAGAACACGATTGATTCGGAAGAGAGAAAAGAATTGAATAATTGTGGATTGAATATCGAATGGGGAATAGAGTTGGAAAATTGATTGATTGGAATAAATAATTAAATCAAATGCAAAAGAAAATAAATTGAAATACTTGAAAAATATAAATAAACTCTTGGATCAAAATTTATTCCAAGAGGAAAAACAACTAAGTTATTGAAAAGTCAAAAGAAATTTAATCTGCTCCTAAACTACTAGGGTTTTTGAATACGTCTAGGACAACTTTGTTACATCAAACCCCTAATGTCTTATTTATAGAAGTGTTAACTGCCCAAATTAGGTCTTCGAAACGTCCTAGGTCTTTGTATAAAGTTGATTATGCAGATGAAAATAACCCCAAAATACTTGGGTAGGAAGTCGATCTGTGTCGCACTACACCATGTTTATGGCGCGAAACGACACACAAAATATGCCTTGTGTCACTCGTTTTGTGCTTTGACATCTCGAGAAGCTTGGGCATCACTTTATCTTTGCTTCCATATCAATTAGCCCTTCATTTCTTCATCCTACACACTCAATTAAACATAATAGCACAACCTAAGGCCTGTGTCAGTCTATTGGGTCACAACACTTCTAAAATGTGTTAAGAAACACTTATTTTACAAATATTGAAATCTAAGTCCTAAATATCAAAAACATAATATAAACTATTAAATTACATAGAGAACAAGATCCTTAATGTGGAATTGACCCTAATTAACCACTACAATTGACGACAAGTCACTTATCTCCTGACCTTACTTTCTTAACCAGGAAAAATTACAATTTTCTCGGCAAACTCATCTCCTGACCTCATTTAACCTTTGATTACTTCCTAGGGTTGTCAAGCCTAGGGTTTAAGAACACATAATTTATACCAATTAATTCTGTATGTGTAACGGGATTTTTATGCAAGTGTACACAGTCGTTCAAGTAATAAGTAAGTAAAATGAGTTATCGTCTCCACAGGGACTATGTATGTTAATCGATTATTTGTAAAATTATAGTTAACAATTTTGATGTAAAAAAACACAATAAATTGAATGGTGATGATTAAATTATCTAGATGCAAAATTGATCCCTAATGCAATTTTAATCTAAGTATGTAAGCTATCTAAATGAATGAATGGATGGGCTTTAGCAACAAAAAAAAAACATAAAATAGGTTAGGATAATTATATTAATCAACTCAATTCATTGTCATCATGCTTAGCAGTGTTTGGAAAATATTTCATGGCAACTCGATCTTTCATGAGTTTGGAAACCAAATTAAGTCCTCTCGGAATCTTTTACTTAGCGAAACATGTATTTTACTGATCATATTAAGCTAATGGTTTCTTAGCATTTATGCGAGGTAATAGGGAAATTTACGTTTGAAACAGTTTAATCACATAAACCTAAAAACTATGAAAGATAATAGACCTAACTAAAGATATTATGAACCTATAATTTAGTCGGGTTTAATGATCTAAATTGAGTATTGCACTTTTTAATTATGTGTCTGCTAGCTGTCGTCTGGTTATGATCGCTCAGCTAATCTAAATTCACCCAATCATGTATGAATGAAATACATCTTAATTTTAACTGAAAACATGATCGATTGAGGCACAAACACATAAAACATGAATCAAATAAATATTATTGAATTAACATAATCATCCTAGCTAAATAGAATTAAGCTATCATTATTGATTTCATGATCAATAAACACTTAGCAAACATGTTTAAATTAAACAACAAGGAGGAAAGAGTAAACAATAATTCAATTTAGCAGCCTTTCGAATCTTTTTGACTGGGGTGTTCCTCCGATCTGCTCGTTGCTCCATTGCTAAGGGTTTCTCAAGGTGGCCGGCCAAGAGATGATCTTGACAAGGGTGTTGTTGGCTAAAATGGAAGGGGAAATGGAATGGAAATGAAAAGAATAAGAGAGAATGAAAAGATGTTATGAAGAGAGAATGATGGATGAGTAATGAGGGATTAAGGGATGCTTTGAAAGGTGAAAGGTGTGTGGTGTTTATAGGTGAAGGTAAGGGTAAAGTTTACTAAAAATAGAGTTTGAAAATCCTTTCTTTTCTCTCATGCTTACCCGACCACAATTTGTGGAGAAAGAGGTGGTTTGGTTGCTTATTTTGAATTCAAATCCTTGCTATTAATAGCCATGAAGTGGACGGTTTCAAAGATAAAGTTGGTGTGTCGATTTCTAATATTTTTCCAACTACAGGGACCTTCAATAAAATATCCCAAAGCTAACTTTTGGGCAGCCATATGCTTGTGTCGAAATTGGGCTTGACTCCTCCTTGTTGGATGGTTTCTTAGTCCAATAATTAATCAGACATGTCCATCATGTAGCAATACTTTTACTGGGTCAAATTAACATCCTTATGACCCAGTTTTGTATGGTCTTGCCGTCCAAACAGATTGGATGTGTGCATTTCCATGCAACATTTGTATTAATCTCATCTTCCATGGTCCCACTGCAGAGTGAAAATTATCATATTAATAATTAACATGAAAATAATATAAATTATGCATAAAAAATCCTATAATAAAGCATAATTGCGCATACTTCATAAATTCATGTCCAATATTAAAATTTAAGCAAAGTCCATTTAATTTATTAACAATTACTCAACATTAATATAATTATTAAGTCAAAAGGTGGTAAAAATATATAGAAAAATGCTATATAATTTTGAGTTTACACACCCCCAAACTTAAACCATTACTCGTCCCAAGTAATGCAAAGAAAAAATTTAGATAGAACATTCTTGCAATAAGTTTAAATAACATCATTAAGTAGCATCAACTTTTGCACCTTAGCATACATCAAAAAAATTATGCTCACAAACCCTTTTTATTGAGAAGTCGCTTATATGCAAACATTATTTCAAAACTTTATTCTAAGTGCGGAAAAATGCTAGGATAAGTCATAGAGTGCATGCTTTTCAAGGTCATACATACCATTCACTATTCAATCAAAGTCTCCTTATCAATCAAACAAAACAATCACAAGGTTTAATTAATGGTCCTCATATGTTGAACTTAGCGATTCCTCTCCACTAATGTAGTCGGCACAATCATCCAAATCAATAGGTATTTTATATGGTTGTAATGGGGCTAGGCTTAAGGTAGGGATAAAAGAGAAGTGAATTTTTAGGTTAAGTAATCTAAACCCTAGTTTTGCCTTAGATCTTTTTGAGGTACATCCTTCCTACTAACAAGTTTTACCACCCCCAAACTTAATTTGAAGCTTTATTCCCAACAAGATTTCTCAATGTCTTGAGTATTTATTTTGCTCTTTTTGCTTTGATATTTGAGTAGAGCTTTTTTTTTTATTTACGAAGAACATATACATATTTTTGAAATTTTCCTCAATCTTTGCTTACCAAGACAAATATAGTTAAGATAGGTGCAAAAGTAAGATAAAATTTTAAAAATATGGTAGCATGGCATATGATGTAGGTACATAGCAAAAATAGGCTAAAAGGCTCAAATTAAGGTTACAATGGTCAAATTCATATGGTAGGCTTGAAAGACTCAAACGATCCAAAGAAAATGTGCCTAAATTATGTTTAGATTCTTATGCCTCCTAGGATTTCTCCTCAAGAAAGTTACTAAGTCAATTCTAAGAACTTAAACCTTTATGCATGTCTATTTCTAAGGAAATTAAATTTTCATGGCAAAAGGCTGCATAAGACCTAAGAACATACAAGCATTCCATAACTCAAGATAACATAAAAAAACTCAGATAAAATCAGAAATCATACTTGCATGTGAGCTAACTTATGAACAAAACTTTTCTCTGAACATCATTTTATTTCAGCATACTTATGTGTAATCATTGAAACATACTTAAGAAAAAAATTTAAAATTCATGCAAATATTTCCTTACCCCCACCTTAAAAAGAAGCAATGTTTTCATTGTGTAAGCAAAGTAATGAATGAGAACTAAACACCAGATAGGATAGCAAGAAAGAGAGGTGAGTCATGAAGACTGCTTAAGTACCAAGTCTTCCTCAACAATCCAATCCTAGACATGTTCATTCACATTACCACACTACTTAGCTTTTTATTAGAGAGGAGGCATTGAGCTTAATTTATTCATGCTTGCAATTTTTTAATTATGCGAAAGAAAAATACTAACTAAGAAGATAAATATAAATACTTAAGAAAAGAAATTTCCCCATTTTTATTAATTTGTGTCATCCCATTTTTTTTCGAAATTGCTGCAGTGTAGGCAAATGATGCTGCGACGAAGGAAAGGGGTAGCAAGTGTTGGATATTTTTGTCCTCATCACTGTTCTAGGCCTCGAGCCCAAAACTAAAAGCTTTTTATTACCTGCACTAAAATAAAGCTTAACAGAAATAAACTAATTAAACATTGGGCCAACTTGACCCTCTTATGGAACATATGTAACGCCTCGAATCCTGGGCCTAGAAGTTTTGAGTTTTAAGCGTAGGGACAGTGGGGAGGTTGCACATATGTATATGGATGTGCAGTTTAGTGTCAGAATGGGCCTGCTGGTCTGGTGGTTGAGAGAGTGTTAGGGAACCTCATGGTTCTGGGTTCGAGTCTTTGTGTGAACGTTTTGGTAGGTATTTTATTTTGTTTTGTTTTTAGTTAATAATTATAATTATTTATAATTATTAAATTATTAGTTTTATGACTAAAGCTGCTTTTATTTTTCTCTTTTATTTTATTTTCGACTTTTCTATTTTCACGTTCTCCTCTCCTCCCCTCTCTTCTTCCTTCTAAATATTTCTCAAAACGGTTGATTTGTGGATTCAGGAATTTTGCGCCTCTACCGTATTCTCTGATCGCAAACAGGTGTGGGATTCGAACCTTGTCCACAGTTCTTATCTGTTTATTTCGTTTTGTGAATCTTTACTTTCGACTTTGCTTAACCGTATGCTAACCCGTTCGTTTTGGGTTTTTAGTTGATGAAAGTGATGGGAAATTGTCACTTTCTAATATATGTTGATAGGGCAAAGGTTGGGGACGGTTCTGGCGACTGAAACGACAGTTTTGGGGCTATTTTAGGGTGGTTTCGTGATCACCCCGACGGCCACACGGCCGTGTAGAATTGGGTATTAGGGTTTTTGGGCCAAATTGGGTACCACACGGCCTGGCCACATGGCCGTGTGGCCGATTTGGGGATTTTTGTCGACTTTCACATGGTCGTGTTCCCTCTGGCACACCGGCGTGCGAGATTGGGAGTTAAGGTATAAGAGATTTGGTGTCACACGGCCTGGCCACACGACCATGTGACTGATTTGGGGATCAGGATCCTACACAGGCGTGTGCTTTGGAACACACGGCCGTGTCTGGTGGCACACGGGCGTGTGAGACCCTCACACGGCTGTGTTTGCTCTGCACCTTATTTTAGCGAAATTGGACAGTGAGTTACACGACCTTCTCACACGACCGTGTCCCTCACTACACGGGCGTATGCCTCTGTCACACGGCCGTGTGCTACCATTCACACGGGCGTTTGGACCCCCACACGGCTTGGATTGCTCCACACGGCCGGAGCACACGGGCGTGTGGCCCTATCTTGCCAAATAATGATTTTAGGTCAAATTTAAGTGTAATCGCAACTTTGTGTGTTGCAACCCTCGACTGAGCTTTACTGAGGGTAATTATGACTCTGATCTGGGCTTGATGTGTGTGTTATTTGTGTTTGGTTGTGTGATAAGCTTGAGGTGACTGATTGGATGTGAGTGTCTGCCTCTGATTAACTGTCTGAAACTGGTATTCTGATCATGTACATCTGACTGCATACATATATATGCATATACTGTTTTGGATGGGATTTTGAAGAGAAGGAAGATTGACTGAACTGGCAGCTGATCTGCTGGTTACTTATAGCCTCTATTACCTAGAGGGACGTGGGCAGTCCCAATACTCTGAGGGTCGTGGACTTTACTGATAACGGTATAGCGAATTACCGTATTGCACTGTACCACATGTACGTTAGCTACGCTACGTACCATTGATTGAACTGGCAGTTTCACTGCAACCTATCGGTATAGCGAATGACCGCATTGCACTGTACTGCATGTACGTTAGCTACGCTACGTACCACTATCTGATCTGGCAGTTCATACTGCATGTCTGTACCGCGGGTTACCGCATGTCACTGTACAACTTACTGATAGCCCCTAATACCCAGAGGGTCGTGGGCAGTCCCAATACCCTAAGGGTCGTGGACATTATTGGAGTGCAGGGATGGATGGGCCTTACGAGGTCCTATGTGGTGTGATTGGTTGGATGAGCTCAAACAGCTCTTATGTGGAGTGATGAGAGACGGAGTGGTGTGTTGGCTGGATGGGTGGGTTTTATAACTTAATTGCATTCATTAGCATCTCTTTGACTGTTCTATGCACAGGAATATCTGTTTGTTCTGTTTGACTTAAAAGTACATTTGTGGTTCTTCTGTAACTATGTAACTCGGATTATATCTAATCGATCAATAGAATCGTGGTATCATTAGTGAATTTTGATTATCTGATGAGACTTCTGTCTCGAGGTTACCATCTGATTCTGTAAGTATGTTCCGCTGTTGAACTATTTCTGGTCTTCTGCATCTGGTTCTGTAGTTAGATGGTTTTGATCTCACACTAAGCTCGAGTAGCTCACCCCCTTTTCTGTTTCCCCTTACAGGTACATTTCAGAATTTTGGATGCTAGACTCAGTACGCGGAGGTCTCAGACAGTCTTGGTGGAAATAAACTATCAGTTTCTATTTTCAGTTTTAATTACTATTCGATTTTTGAACTGTATGGTTTTATGATACTTTGGTACAGTTTCTGATATATGTTTTTAATCGTACAATTTATACGGGTGTATATTAAGTCTTATTGTGAATTATACTGACTGGATATTAAACGATTCTAAATATTTTGGTTCGCTGAGATAAGTGGTTTGTCTGTTTTAAGTTTTATACACTTTATTCCGTTTATATAAACATATATTTTAACTGAAATTTTTCCGACCGAATTTTAAACGACTAAATGGTACGATTCAACATGTTAACTTGTTTGTAAAAATTCACCTACGATCACTTCGGTGATCAGTGTAGCATCTAAGATTCGGTCTAGACTTCTAGGCCGAGTTTGGGGTGTTACAACATAAAAATAAAAATAAAATTGGAAATAAAAATAAAAATAAAAATAAAAATGAAAATGAAAAATTTCTTTTGGGCTACTTAGAACAATTTTTCTCGAAAAATTACATCAAATTAAATTCCCAGGAAAGGTTGGAGGGGTCACAAATAGTCCCGCTTAAGTTTCAATCTCCTTAGACAGAATTAATTTGAAGTACTAATTCAAGAAAAATAATTTCTAAGCAAGTTGTTTATTCAAATGAGAGAGAAAAAAATGAAAATAAATTAACGACATAGAGAGGGAAGAGGACTCCCTCAATGTTATTGATGATTGTCACTGACAAAGGCAATGCCGAACGACCATTTATCATACCAACTATATCCATCTAGAAAGAAGAAGTAATGTTGCCCAGCAATTATATTTAATATTTGCTCGAAAAATAGCAGCAGGAAATGGTCTTTCTGTTTTACTTTGCTCGACTTTCTGTCATTCATACAAATCTGCCTACCTGTGATGGTCATTAATGAAATCAGCTCATTTTCCGTTATACTTTCTTTCTCTGGTACAAGTCCCACCCATTGGATGTCATAGATGGGATCCATGATCCTTGCTTTTAACCATTGAGACTTGAGTTTCCCAGGATCAAATACTCGAGAATGAATCAAACTCTTCTGTCCCTTGACAGATCCCTTTTCAATATTTGCAGTAGTCGACTCGATTCTTTTCTCGAGCCTTTTCAAAATAGTGAAGTCTAACTCGGATGGATCTTCTCTTGACGGGTTGGGTTGCTTGTGCTCATGTGATGATAGGTCTAATGACTCGAACTGAACTTTTGAATTGAATTCTTCCAAGTTAGCTTCCAAACATGTATCATCCTCATCTTGATGTGAAGAGTCAGATGAAATACCTTCCAATGGATCATTGTATTCTAATTTTACAGGAACAAACGAATCTTCCTTTGAGATAGTAAAACAATCTTTAACCGTATCAGGAGATCTTAGGGCCTTGAGTACATTAAAGGTCACTTGTTCATCTTGAACTTGCATGGTGGGTTCACCTTTCTGTACATCGATTCTCGTCTTGTCAGTTTCCAGGAAAGGCCTTCCTAGGATGATTGATACTTCTTTATCTGCTTCAAAATCTAAGATAATAAAGTCAGCAGGAAATATAAATTTATCAACACGTACCAAGACATCCTTGATCTTTCCTTCTGGGTATGCAAAAGATTGATCTGCCAATTGGAGTGTAATTGTAGTCACTCTGGCCTTACCAGTACCTTATCGTCTAAACACAGACGTAGGCATTAAGTTGATACTTGATCGCAAATCGCTCAAAGCCTTACCACAATAGGATTCTCCAATATTACAAGGTATGATGAAACTTCCTAGATCCTTCAACTTAGGAGGCAACTTATTCTAAAAAAAATAGGCTATATTCTGTAGTCAGGGCTACAATTTTAAGTTCCCCAAACCTTCTCTTCTTAGATAGAAAGTCCTTTATAGCTTTCGTATAGTTTGACATTTGCTCTAAAACTTCTACCAACGAGATGTTGATACGTAGCTGTTTCAACACATCCAACATTTTCTTAAATTGAGTATCCTATTTATGTTACTGGAGTCTTTGAGGATATGGAGGTTGTGGAACTTTGGCTTGGATTGGATAGCTCTTCCGAGGTAATATATCTGCATCTAATGAAGAGGTTAGCTTATCAGAATCCACTAGTTTAGATTTTACCTTTTTAGAATTTGTAGAATTTGGCTTTTCTGTTGCAGGAATTTCAATTGTTGGTTGATTTTCCTATTTCTGGGGAGGTTTATCTTCAACCTCAACCTCACTGGGTTCAAAAGTCCTTCCACTTTGTAAATTGACCACTTTGCAATTCTCCTTGCTCAATTTTCTTAGGTTCTCCATGTCACTGGGCAAAGCTCCTTATGGTCTATTTCGAAGTTCGATGGCTAGCTGCTCCATTTGGTTCTCCAAATTTCTCAAAGTTGCATCATTCTTAGCCATGTATGCTCTTAATAAGTTCTCAAGATTAGAAGACTCGACTGATAGAGGATTTTCTATGTTGCTTTGTTCAGCACCTTGGGGTCCAGTTCTAAACTCATCAGCTAATGGTCCCACTTGATTTTCCAGATTCTCCAATGTTGTTGCTTGGCCTTGAATCAAGGCATCATTTTTAGCAATGTATGCCTTCAACAAATTCTCCAAATTATTTGAAGGTTCAACTTGCAGTGGTTTTTGAACTTGTTGATTGAAACCAAGAGGTTGATTTGATCTATACTGCATGCAAGTTTTGTTCGGTCCACTTCCTTGGTAGTCGATTGGTGGCTAGGTTGCAACATGATTTAAACCGTTAGTAGTAAATTGTTTCAATATTGAAGAGATAGACGATAACTGAGCTGAGAGTGAAGTAAGGGCGTCAACTTCATGCACTCTGGCTACTCGTCTTCCTGAGGCTGCTTGATTTGTCGACCGTTGGTAACTATTTCTGACTATTCTCTTGATGGTTTCGTAAGCCTCATTATAGGACTTCGACAAGAGAGCACCATTCAAAGAAGCATCTACCATCAAGCTTGCGTGTGCGTTGATACCATTATAGAATGTCTCTACTTGGATACAATGTGGAATCCCGTGATGAGGGAAACTACATAGTAACTCCGTGAATCTTTTCCATGCCTCGTATAAGGACTTGTCATCCAATTGTTGAAAAGTGGTGATCTCATTCAGCAACTTAGCATTTTTTCTTGGTGGGAAATACTTTACCAGAAAACATTCAGCTAATTCTTGCCAAATAGAAATTGAGTTGGATGGCAACGAATTAAGCCATACTCGTGCTCGTTCTTGTAATGAGTATGGAAACAACTTCAACCTCAGTGTGTCTTTAGTTACATTGGCTATCTTGAAGGAATCACTCACCTCTATAAACAATCGAAGGTGAAGATGTGGATCTTCTGTGGGCATTTCATTGAATTGGCCTATTGTTTGAAGCATCTGAAACATCACAGGCTTCAATTCAAACTGCGGTGCCTCAATCTCCGGTCTGCTAATTCCCAGATTTAGTTCGTTAAGAAGTGGCACGACATACTGACTTATGGGTCGGTCCCTATCATCAGCAATAAGGATTGGATTTCGAGCATTAGCGGCTCTATTCCCTTAAACATCATTTTGATTTTCAAGGTCCATTTTTGATGGGTTGTCTCTGGGCTAGTCTTTCTCATCTTCTTTGTCTAAATGCCCGCTCGGTTTCAGGGTCTACAGGGAGTAAATCGATGATTCGATCTATGCTCATGAAGACCTGAAAAGAAAATCACAAAAAAAACAAAAGAATAAAGAAAAATTAAAGAATTAATTAGTAAAGTTAGAAATTAAATAAAAAGAAAAACCAAATTGCAAAGAATAATTTCACAAAGTATGATTAAGGCAACAGTCCCCGACAATAGCGCCAAAAACTTGTAACGGGATTTTTGTGCAAGTGTATATAGTCGTTCAAGTAATAAGTAAGTAAAATCAGTTATCGTCTTCACAGGGACTGTGTATGTTAATCGATTGTTTGTAAAATTATAGTTAACAATTTTGATGTAAAAAACACAATAAATTGAATGGTGATGATTAAATTATCTAGATGCAAAATTGATCCTTAAAGCAATTTTAATCTAAGTATGCAAACTATCTAATGAATGGATGGATGGGCTTTAGTAATAAAAATAATCAACATAAAATAGGCTAGGATAATTATATTAATAAACTCAATTCATTTTCATCATGCTTAACAGTGTTCGGAAAGCATTCTGTGGCAAATCGATCTTTCATGAGTTTGGAAACCAAATTAAGTCATCTCAGAATCTTTTACTTAGTGAAACATGCATTTTACTGATCATATTAAACTAAGGGTTTCTTAGCATTTATGCGAGGTAACATGGACATTTACGTTTGAAACAGTTTAATCACATAAATCGAAAAACTATGCAAGATAATAGAGCTAACTAAAGATATTATGAACCTCTAATTTAGTCAGGTTTAATGATCTAAATTGAGCATTGCACTTTTCAATTATGTGTCTACTAGCCATCGTCTGGTTAGGATTGCTTAGCTAATCTGAATGCATCCAATCACATATGAATGAAATACATCTTGATTTTAATTGAAAACATGATCGGCTGAGGCACAAACACGTAAAACATGAATCAAATAAATATTATCAATTAACATAATCATCCTAGCTAAACAAAATTAAGCTATCATTGTTGATTGCAAGATCAATAAACACTTAGCAAACATGTTTAAAATAAACAAAAAGGAGGAAAGAGTAAACTGTTATTCAATTCAACAGCCTTTCGGATATTTTTGAGTGAGGTGTTCCTCCGATCCGCCCGTTGCTCCTTTGCTAAGGGTTTCTCAAGGTGGCCGGCCAAGAGATGATCTTGACAAGGGTTTTGCTGGCTAAAATGGAAAGGGAAATGGAATGGAAATGAAAAGAACAAGAGAGAATGAAAGGATGTTGTGAAGAGAGAATGATGGATGAGTGATGAGGGATTAAGGGATGCTTTGAAAGGTGAAAGGTGTGTGGTATTTATAGTTGAAGGTAAGGGTAAAGTTTACTAAAAATAGAGTTTGAAAATCCTTCCTTTTCTCTTATGCTTGGCCGGCCACAATTTGTGGAGAAAGAGGTGGTTTGGTTGCTCATTTTGAATTTAAATCCTTGATATTATTAGCTATGAAGTGGACGGTTTCAAAGATAAAGTTGGTGTGTCGATTTCTGATATTTTTCCAACTACAGGGACCTCCAATAAAATATCCCAAAGGTAACTTTTTGTGTAACACCCGAATAGACAATGAGCACAAGAGGTACACACGGATGAGGTACAAGAGGCCATGGTAGAGGCCGTAGAGGTGCTCGAGTTGGGTCCTCGTCGTTTGGCCATATACCTAATTTGGAACTAAAGTACGCAGTGGAAGCGTAGTGGTGGAGTCTGTGGTATGTGACTGATCTGATAATTGGAAATTTCGAGGACAAAATTTCTTTAAGGAGGGGTGAATTGTAACGCCTCGAATTTTGGGCCTAGAAGAAATAGGTTTTTAACAAGGGGACAGTTTGGAGACCGCACATAAATATTTAGTTGTGCAAGAAAGTGACATAAATGAATGTCTGCTTCAGTTGTTAAGTGAGTTAGGAGTGTTTGGAAGTGTCTGAGAAGTCAGGGGTTCAAGCCTTGGCTTAGGCAAAATTTTTACTTTAAGTGAATAAAATCCTTGGATCTAGATAGTAGGTTCTTGATTTATTATGGTTAAAATATGATACAAATGAGTTGTTGGTCTAGTGGTAAGGGGCGTGTGGAGTGTACATGGGGTCTAAGGTTTGAGTGGTGGCGCATCAAAAAGGGAGCATTTATTTTGCTTCTAAATTCGTGTGGGTGGTAGAGTTGGATTGAAATACTGCTGAATGGAGTTTGAACTGGTCATAGAGAGAATTGAGGAGGGATATTTGGAGAGATTTGAGAAGAGAATATTGGGATTTGGGGAGGTTGTTGTTGTGGAGAGATAATAGGAGAAAATTAAGGGATAAGAAGTTGATGGAGAGTGTGTAGCCGAATTGGAGGAGGGATTTTTGGGATTTGGGGTTGTTGCCGATTTGGTGAGAGTTAGAATTCGGGTTTCATTCCTTTTCTTTCAACCTTGGCCGAATACAGCTTCTCTCCTCCCTCACCATTTTTCTTTTCGATTTTTCTCTTCCTCTCCCTCAAGTGCTCTTCATTGGCCGAATATTGATAGATTAATCCCGATTCTTGGTTCTTTGTACGCTACATCTCTGATCTGCAATCTGTTTTATCGTTGTTGGTAAGTGGTTATGGTATGATAAGGAGTCATCATTCATTATTTGAGAAAGAAAGCAGTGTTGAGTGGTAAGTAGGGTGCAATTGAGATGGTTTGTCAAGTATGAGTCTAATATAGAGATGGTAACTTTTGTGTAGGTGGTGGCCGAGGTTGATTGGCACATTGCCTGGGAACCAAGGGTGCGATGATCATTGATTTTCGGAATAAGAGTGTTCAGAACGAGGAGAAACTGCAAATCGCATCAGGTGTGTAACAATACTCTGTAAACGGTAATCGGCGAAAAAGTCAAAAAAAGTGTGTACTCACACTGTTTTAACCGTAGGTCGGCAAAAGCCGAAAAGTAAAAAAATATGGCATTTGATGCCACACAGGCGTGCGATCGCACGTGTGGTAATCTGAGCCCGCGAAACATGAGCGTTTGTCTGTAGAGGCCACTATGAGCGATCTCATGGGCTTAGACCGTTTTGGGCCATGTTGGGTCGAAATGATGACCGAAATACCCCCATAGGGTAAAATGACCAAAATACCCCCATAGGGTAAAATGACCGAAATACCCCCATGGGGTAAAATGACCGAAATACCCCCATAGGGTAAAATGACCGAAATACCCCCATAGGGTAAAATGTCTGTTATACCCCTAGGAGATGAAATGACTGTTATGGCCTTATGTTATGTATGACTGATTTGCTTTATGATATGTATGACTATGATTAAGCATGACATTTTGCATACACGTATGATATTATGTCACGACATATTGCATGGGGATGGGTTGTTATATTGAAGGAAGTGTCTTGGTCTTGATAAGGTCGCACGGTCGCCCAAGACGATTGTGGACCTACTGATGGCTATATGCCATTTATTTTCTTGTGACTTTGCTACAATCATCGCTTAGTGCCGCAACCGGTTCTAATCTTGGTATGTCTGGCTGGGTGGGTCGATTTTATCCCCACATAGTGTGTTTGGCGGGACGGAGTGGTGTGTAGAGGCTGGATAGGGTAGGATTTCTGACTGCATATCTGCACTGATTAATGATAATGTACTATTACTGCATCGATTAATGATATTACATACTCTTCACTGCATGACCGATATCTCATTCATCGTTATTGGCCAAGGCCCCACCGATACTATTATCGAAATGGGCAAAGGCCCTACGATTCATCGGTGTTGTGATGGGCTCAAGCCCAATCGTTTACTGTTACAAGAAAGGGTTTAGGCCCACACTGAACTGGACTAATATTGTAACGGGCTCAGGGCCAAACTGCATTTATCTACTGTTTAATTGACTGTTACCTTGTTAAGGGATTAAACATCGAGTTTTAAATAAACTCACCCTTCGCTTTTAATCTAGCATGTAATCCCGATCGTAGGCGGGTCGTCGTCTTTGAAGGGACTCGATGATGGCCACACAACCGCATCAGCTTTCATTTTTTAGCTTTTGATTTATAAGTAACTGAATTTGGGTATTTTTATGTAATAAGGCCTCTTTAAAGTTATAAACTTTAAATTGAGGTTTTTATTTATTTAGTTTGATATAAACTGCTAGTTGTAGAAAAAGACGGGTTTTCAAAGACACCACATTTTCGCAACATTTCCTAAAAAAAAAACTTCCGCAATAAATGAGATTTTGAAAATTAATAAAGTTTTAAAAGTGATTAGCTTTTAATGATGCACGCTTTGGAAATGAACAACCCGTTTTGGAATCACCGATTAATAACAAAATAATTAATCGATTCTGAGGATTTCAACGACAACAAGTTTTACGCTAAACACTTCAATGTGACACCACTAGATTCGGCCATAACGTCTAGGCCGGGTTTGGGGTGTTACATTTTGGTAGCCATATGCTTGTACCGAAATTGGGCTTGACTCCTTCTTGTTGGATGGTTTCTTAGTCCAATAATTAATCAGACATGTCCGTCATGTAGCAATATTTTTACTGGGTCAAATTAACATCCATATGACCCAGTTTTGTATGGTCTTACCGTCCAAACAAATTGGATGTCCATACAACATTTATATTAATCTCATCTTCCACGGTCTCACTCCATAGTTAAAATTAACATATTAATAATTAACATGAAAATAATATAAATTATGCATAAAAATCATGTAATAAAGCATTATTTCGCATACTTCATAAATTCATGTCCAATATTAACATTTAAGCAAAATCCACTTAATTTATTAACAATTACTCAAAATTAATATAATTATTAAGTCAAAAGGAGATAAAAATATATAGAAAAATCCTATATAATTTCGAGTTTACAGTAGGAAACCCTTAATCCTCCATTAATCACTCCCCATCCACTCGTTAATCTCCCCTAAGGGAATTAGCTGCTCATAGTATTTATAATCTCAAACTCCATTGATATAAACATGTAAATAACACGAATAAAATGAAAGAGAAAAGAGATTTAGAATAATCTTGATTTGTATCGATTAAGAGTGGAACAACAAATCTATCGATTGGGAAAACCAATCTCGTTGCCTGCAAAGGAAAGTAAACTAAATAACTTCGACTGAATAAAAGAAATCTTGGATCAAAATCGATTCCAAGAGAAAAGGACAAATCATTTAATAGAAGAAAAGATAACTAAATCTAAATCCTACTCCTAAAGTACGAGGGATTTTGGATGCATCTGAGACAAATTATGTAACAGCCCGGTTTAGACCCTAGTCGGAACAGTGGTTTCGAGACCATAAATCCGAGGTCAAAATAATATTTTAATATTATTCTTGGTGTTTATTATATGTGATATAGCCTGTGTGAAAATTTGGTGTGAAAATTTGATAGACTGTGTGTCGAATTGTGAGAAAGGATTTAATCGCATAAAGTGTAAAATGCTATGTGCTAATTGTTGAATGCTTAATTGTTGTTGTTCTTATAATGTGGAGGTCTTATGAGGTAATTAGCCCATTATTAAGTTAGTGGATGGTTAAATGACATATTAACCTTAATGTATATTTGTCTCATATGATTAATAAAAGGATAAATTGGTAAAATGATAATTTAATTAATATTAAACAAAACAAAAAGATGAAACATGTTCATCTTTGCTTCTTTTCAACCGAAAATAGGAAAAATAGAAAGGGTTTGGGAGCTTTTTGATATTCGGCCACTTCAAGCTTCAATTGGTATGTGATTTTTGTTCGGTTTTTGATAATTTCTACGTTTTTGTAATCGTTGTTTCGTACTCTAGCTAACCCATGCTTAAATTTTGTGAATTGGTAATGAATGTGAGATATGCCATTGATGAATATGTGAGCTTTATGATGTTAGTTGGTGAAATATGAAAACTTGGTGTTGGGTTAACATAGTTTGTATTTGGATTTTTGATGAAATTGGGTATTTTGGGCTAAATTGGAAAAAGTGTAAATTGAAGGACTAAAATGTGAAATAAATGAAATGTGTGGGCTTGTAATAGCATGGGAAGAATTCGGCTAAGCATATGTGATATGAAATTATGTGTATTTGGTGATTTGATGAATTAGGGACTAAAGTGTCGAAATGTGAAAATATGAGGGCTATTTTGTAAAATGCCCTAAATTTATGTGTTTGGATTGAATTGAATGAATTGGTGATTGAATGAGTTGAATTTGAATGTGTATAGACCAAGAGAGGAGAAGTTCAGATCGAGATTGAGGGAAAGATAAAGTACTCGATTAATCGACCGTTTCGATATTTTGACGTACGAGGTAAGTTCGGTCATAATACGTGTATTTAACTATGTTTAATGTTATGAAATGAATGGTGAGATATTATTGAATTGTGAATTCTATGTGAGGGCTCGAGTTATGTGGCACTAAGTGTGCGTATTCAGAAATGTGACCGAGATGATTAGCACTGTGTGTGCGAAATAATATAAGCTTCGGCTTTCGATTGGCACTGTGTGTGCGATATCGATTTAAGACTGGTTTGATATAGATGCACTAAGTGTGCGATGTTAATATAAGCTTCGGCTAATGATTTGGGCACTAAGTGTGCGATTGAATCGAAGAAGTGACGAAAGTTGGTCGAAATAAAATATTGAGTATTGAGTGACATAAGTGATCGATAACTGTGATCGATAACTAAGTGTTAGCTAAGGCACGTTCGGAACCTATGTGGTTGATGTGAATGTGAATGAGTTTATGGAAGGTTAATTGAACATATTAGCTTGGATGGTATGGTATATGTGATTGTGAATTAATCAATGTGATGGTTTGTTTTGGTATAATGTATTATGTTACGAACTTACTAAGCTTTTGAAAGCTTACTGTGTGATTTGTTTCTCTATTTTACAGTGTCAGTAAAGCTAGCTCGGATCCAGGGATCGTCAGCATTTCTATCACACTATCGGCAATCTATTTTTGGGTACTTTTGAAAAGATGTATATAGTTGAAGTATGGCATGTATAGGCTAGAAGTTATGGTATGTTTTGAAATGCTTAATCCTTGCCATGTGATTTGGCTTAGAAGTTGAATGATGTTGAACTTATGAATGAGCTATAAATTTGGTATATTTCACGGTTAGGTAGTTGATGAAAGATGTGGTTTGAAGATGAATTATGGCATGGATTACATAATGCTAGATATATATATATATATATATATATGTTTTGGGATGTACAATTGTTACTTTGAATGGACTCATTGTGATGATATTAGGAATGGAAGTAGATAGTATTGTTTATGATTAATGGGTGCATGAAGTGGTATGTTTTGAAAGCATTTAGAAGTATGAATTGGTATTGCTTTGAAGTTTGTAGGTATGACCCAAGTGTGGGTGGCAAATTGGCCTTGCAAATGGCCTATTTTGCATACGTGGTCAAGGGACACGGGCATGTGTCTCTGCCGTGTGGCTCAAGGACCACTTCAAAGTGTTAGCACCCCGAATTAGGTCTTCAGAACATCCTAAGTCTTCATATAAGGTTGATTGTGCAGACGAAAATATACCTGAAAAACTTGGGCTCCATGTTGGTCTTATGTCGCACCATAGACATTGCATGGCACGACACAACACTAAAATTATGGGCTTTTGAGCCTGTGCCGTACTTTATGTAATAGCCTGCTTTCGATAAAAATCAAAATAATGATTTCGGGACCACAAATCCGATTCCAGAAAGAAAATTTATTTTAAAATTATTTTATGGTCTACAGTAAAATAGTAATGTTGTATAAAAATTTCGTAAAGAAATTTTACCGATTACATGTTTAATTTGATAAAGGACCAAATTGCATAAAGTGCAAAAGTTGAGTTCTAATAGCTTAAAGGATTAAATAGCTATGGAATTCAAAATTTGAGGTCCTTAAATGGTAAATAGGCCATTAAAAATGCTTATTTGTTAATGATGATGATTCATCCATGGAAAATAAAATAAAGAAAATGATGAAATTGGAAAGTGAAAAAATAAAGATAAAAAATGATAAAAAATGAAAATATCATAAATTTATTATCCTTTTCCCCAAAAATACATGGAAACCCTAAGAGAGAGAAAGCAAGCTTTCTTGGCTCAATTAGGTATGTTTTCTTGTCCCGTTTTTAATGATTGTTATATTTCCGAGATCGTAATAGCTTAATTTAGCTATCTCGGGGCCTATTTGTAAAGTTATTATAGTACTAGGGTTTTGCCATGGATGAATATGCTAAAATTTTGAAATATATGATAGAAAATGAAAGGTTGTTGATAGATAAACAAATTTTGTAAAGTGAATTTTGATGAAATTATGATTTTAGGACTAAATTGTAAAGTTGTAAAATTTACGGAAAATTATGAATTTTTATGAAATACATGGGCTGTAAATATTATATGAGAAATTTAGCTAGGCTTGGAATAAGGATTAAATTGCATGAATTTCATTTTTCGAGCCTAGGGATGAAATCGTCATTAATTAAAAATTTAGGGGAAAATGGTAATTTTGCCTAAGATTTGAATTGGACTGAATTAAGTATGAATTATATTAAATTGATGTTAAATTTACTCGTATAGGTCCGGATAGACCAAATTCGGAGTTAGAGCGAGGAAAAGAGAAAGTGTCGAATTAGTAGATTTTACGTACACGAACATTTATTGAGGTAAGTTCGTGTAACTAAATTATGTATAATTGTATACTTGAATTGAATGTTGTGCATGTGAATTGTATATATTATATATATATATATGAAATTGAAGACATATCTGACAAAGCCCGATAAATGATAATGCTTGAAAAATGTCAATTCCCGTTTGAATAAATGAAATTCGATGGATTATTGGATTTCCTGTAATGGTTGCAGTCTTGCATATGTTGCAGACATACTATAGCTCGGACGAGCATTCCGTTATTAGCACTCTCGAGTTTCCTGTTATATAGTTCTGCGAGCATCCTGATTGGTAGTAATCTTGCATGTGTTGCGACTACCGCAGCTCTTTGTGAGTGTCCTGTTTATTGATCGGTTGTGATCCTGCATATGTTGTGGACACAAATGCAATTCTTTGTGAGTGTCCTGTTATGTTATCGATTGTGATCCTGCATATGTTGTGGACACAAACGCAGCTCTTTATGAGCGTCCTGATATGGCTCGCCTGAATTCCCTGGTATATGGCTATTCGGAGCTCCTGTTACATGGCTCTTTGTGAGCATTTCTGATAGGCTCTTTGTGAGCTTCCTGATTAAAAGTTCTTTGTGAACTTCCTGTTTTAAACTCTTATGAGTTTCCTGATTCAACTTGGATAAGCTTTCTGTTACATGGCTCATATGAGCATTCCTGATATATGGCTCGACAGAGTGCTTCCTGATTATGTACTCTAATGAGTACCCCTGATTATGAATTGACAGATTTCTGATTTGTACACTTCGAGTGTACTACGTGCGTATCCATCGATATTTCAAATAAATTCAACGGGAAAAATTTTGACATGAGAAAATATGAATACGAAATGAATTATTACAAGTATCTGCTTGAAATACATGAAATGATGATACATGATTTACAAGTTGATGATATATGAACATGGAATTTGTTTAATAAATATGTTCATCCATGAATATAGATTAGTACACCTTTAGTGTATTTCCGTGTGACATTGATATTTCAAATGATTTAATGTGTAAAGTTCTGACATGAAATAATCTGAACTTGAGATGAATTATTACGAAAATGTACTTGAAATACAGGGATGAATTGTATATGCTATTTGAATTCATGATGTGGAAAAATATATGTATATGGGAATTTGGTTATTATTGAGCGCATACATATTTCTTAATGTTTATTTGAGATAGTATGACTTAGAAACGAACTATTACCCGTATGTACATGAAGTACATGGAAATGACATTACCTGATATAATGATGCATGAATTGGTTATTACATGAATGTGGAACATGCTTGATGACTTTGTTTATCCATGATTAAGGACTATTATATGTGATTACTTGGCTAACATGATGAGGATATGTGTTTAGGGCTTGTGAACAAATTGGTTGATAGTGCCTTGCATGTTTATTTTGAACATAAGTATATGGTAAGTTATTTACCATGCTATACGAACTTACTAAGCATTTCATACTTACTCTGTTTTATTTTCCCCTGTTCTATAGTAATTTGGAGGCTCGTTGGATTGGAAGCTTGGCGGAGATCACTCACACTATCCATCAGCCCATCTTGGTATATATGATAAACTAATTATGGTTATATAATGACATGTATAGGTTAATTAACCAATGTGGCATGTAAATGTTTGGGTTATAACTAGCCATTAGAATGGCTAGTGATGAACATGTTTGATATGTATAAATGAGGCTATAACATGTTTGGTGTGTGCTTAAATGGTTGAATGATAGAAATCATGTTGGCATATTGATGATTAATTCTAGCATATTTGGTAAAATATGCTTATAGGTGAATTTGATAAGTTTATTAAATTTTGTATGCTTGGTTACATGATGGTAAAGTGTATTTGAGGTGCCTAAGATCACATTGTTTGTATGTGATGTTATGTCATGAATGAGACTCGGTTTTGACTTAAATTAATTGTTTTAAAAAATGGCTTGTGAATATGTTAAAGTATTGGTGCAAGAGGAAGACAAATTGGGTGAGAAATGTGGCTTGGAAAATAACCTATTTTTGTCCACACGGACAGAGACACGGGCGTGTGTCTCAGCCGTGTGTGACACACGGCCTAGCACATGGGTGTGTGATTTGGCCGTGTATCCCCTGCATCTCTAAAATTTCAAAACAGAATGCTCAGAATTGATCACACGGCCTAGCACACGGGCGTATGGCTTGACCGTGTGACCCCCTGCACCTACACACGGTCTAGCATATGGACGTGTGACTTGACCATGTGACTCAAGTCAGAGAGTTTCACGGCCTGAGACACGGACGTGTCATTGGCCGTGTGAGCCACACGGCCTGACCACACAGGCGTGTGACCCCTGTACCTAGGAAAAATTTTGAGATTTTACGAAAAATTCTCTGAGTACCCGGTTTAGTCCTGACTCGTTTCTAATGCATGTTTTAGACCTCGAAGGTTCATATAAGGGACTTTATGTTTGAATTTTTAACCTGAATACTGTATAAACGAAATATCTGTTTACTTGATTTGTATATTTTGGTAATACTTCATAACCCTGTTCTGGTGACAGATGCGGGTTAGGGGTGTTACATTTATTGGTATCAGAGCTACGGTTTAGTCGGTTCTTGGGCTGAACGTAGCATATGTGAAGTCTAAAAATACATGCCATTATATAGCCTGTGATAGTGTGATATCTCCTGACTTTGTTGAGAATTGTATTACTAATAGACAGAGATGCTTTCCAACTGAGCTAATTCCGATAACGTTGAAAGCAATACGCAAGTATCTGAGTAAAAAAAATATTGTTTATGATGAGTAGAAATTCATAAAGGTATTAAATAAATGTTTTATAATGAACATGTTGGTGATAAATTTTATGTTATACGTGTGTCTATATGAAAGTTAAATTTTTAGGCTTTACGACCTCTACCCTCTTAACAGTACAGTTTTATACAATGAAATTTACAAGGTTTATATTGATTCAGTTCACAAGTGTGAAATTGAAGAGTTCAGTGGTTGAATGATTAATAATACAGTCAGAGATGAGAATGGGTTAGTAAATAAAGATGGTTTTAGAAGAGATATTAGATTACTTTAAAAATTTATTCGGGATACGCAATGTCACTGTTAAGGAATAAGTTATTCCTGAGTAATTGACTTATTCAGATATGGTATCTATAGAATGGATTAACCAAAAATTTCTTCTGAATTGGTTCCTTTAGTGAACAGCATAGTGTGAGATTATTAAAGACTTTAGTAGTCAGTGGAATAATGATGAAATTGTAAAGATATTTGAATACAGCTGCTATAATTGGGTATTTTACAGCGATCTCTTCTGGGTATTTCATATGTTATGTTATTCTCAGAGAATATATATATAACTGTTCATGTTCAGGTGAAATAATTATCATATAGAAAGGCTGGCCAATTATAATATTAGATGGAAATTATTGTAAGTCTGGTTGATTCATGAGCGGTATTGCTCTATCTTTCTTTGGTTTTCTAATCAACTATGTTTGAGAGAAGACTTGATGATAAGATTCGTATGATACTATTTTCTACTTCTACTGGTTGAAGCTCTGAATTACAAATATGCAATTTATATTGTCTCTATCACAGCTGTTTCTAGTGCGTATGTGCAATATTACTCTTCTGGATTTTCTCTGGGATATTATCGATCTTTTTATTATTCAATGTGGTTTTTATTCTCAGAAATTCAGTATAGCTTCACATTTTGGATTTTATTATCTCGGTTTTCTTGTCATCCTTATGGTCTAATCTTATTTAGCAAACATGGTTTATCTGTGAAAGATATTCATTGGCCGGAGGTAGTTACATTATTTACTGTTATAATTCCTGTCTCGATCATGGGAGTTCAGTAATATGGATCTCAGATTATAGAAGTTGTATTACTGCACTGGTTGTTACTGGGACTACTTTCGGTTTTCCTCTTTTATTTTGGAGTGCACATTGATATTGAGGTATTATTCTATCTATATGGTTGAAATGACGGTCCTATTATGGCACTATGGTTTTTAACCTGAATGATGGTTGTGGCTTTTAAAAAAAAAATTTAAAGCTTCGATGTTAATAATTGAAATGGTTACATCAATGACATGGTTATTACAGAAAGAAGTAATATTTGAATATTCTGATAAATGTCAACAATGTTATGAATCAGTTGAAAGCTCTGTTGACCGAAGCATCAATTCTAGTTCAGCCTGAATCAGGTAAGGAATTTGTGATTTATAGAGATGCATTATTGAATGGGTTAGACTGTGTTTTGATGCAGTAAGGCAAAGTAGTAACCTATATTTCCAGACAGTTAAAACCGTATGAAAAGAATTACCCGATACATGAATTAGATTTGACAACTATTGTATTTGCACTGAAAATTTGGTGACATCATCAGTTAGTGAAAAATGTTGTATATTTATTGATTATAAAAGTTTAAATTATCTGATGTCGTAAAAAGATTTGAATCTGAGACAAAGTGGATAGCTAGAGCTATTGAAAGACTATGATTTGATAATTGATTTTTATTTGGAAAAAACAAGTGAAATTGCTGATACTCTGAGTAGAAAATCTCTGTTTGCTTTACAAGCAATAAATATCCTATTATTATTGTTTGATGATGGCTCAATTTTTAGCTGAGCTTAAAGCTAAACCGATGTTTCTACAACAGATCTGTGAAGTTTAGAAAAATGATAATGAGTTACAAGTAAACGGATACAAAGTGAGTCCACCTCTGATTTAGAATTTCAGAATGGATCTAATAATTGTCTGTTATTCCAAGGTATAGCCTGTGTACCGAAGGATTCAGAGCTTGTACAGAAAATTTTTCATGAATGCTCACAGTGGTACTATGTCTGTTCATCTGGGGAATGATAAAATGCATAACAATTTAAAACAGATGTACTGGTAGTCCGGAATGAAATGTGGTATTTCTAAAATTGTATTTAAATGCTTGATATGTCAGTAAGCTAAAGCTGAACATCAAGTACTGATACCTTCAGGATCGTTACAGCTAGTGATGATACCAGAATAGAAATGGGATAAAGTTACTATGAATTTTATATCAGAATTATCCCTGTCTCTGAAAAAGAAATATGCTATTTGGGTAATTGTTGATCATTTGGTGAAGTCTGCATATTTTATCCTGGTATGAATGGATTTCTTACTTAATAGATTGTCTGAATTATTTGTTTCTGAGATTATCAGATTTAATGATATGCCAGTTTCCTTATTTCTGATTGAAATCCACGGTTCACATCCCGATTTTGGAACAAATTATAAAAAAGCTCTGGGTACGTGGTTACATTTTAGTATTGCATTTCATCCTCAGATAGATGGTCAACCTGAATGTGTGATTTAGATTCTTGAAAATATATTTCGGTGCTGTATTTTAGAATTTGAAGGCAATTGGAAAAGAAATGAATACCGTTAGTTGAATTCGCATATAATAATAGTTTCCAGTCAAGTATTAAAATGGCACCGTACGAAGCTCTGTATGATCATGAATGTAAAACTCCATAGTATTGGACTGAGCTTAGTGAGAAAAAAAATACATGGAATTGATCTGATCCGTGAAATCGAAGAAAAAGTGAAAGTGATCTGAGATAGTTTTTAGGCAGTTTCTGATCGTCAGAGATCTTATGCGGATCTTAAATGAAAAGAAATAGAGTTCCGAGTTAGCAACAAAATGTCCTTGAAAATTTCATCATAGAAGAAAGTTCTCCGGTTTGGCCGTAAAGGCAAATTAAGTCCGCTGTTTATCAGGCCATATGATATCATTGAAAAGAATCGGACTTCTTACGTACAGATTGGCATTATTGTCAGGGCTTGATAGAATTCATAAATGTTATTTATTTGTATATGTTATGATGGTATCGATCAGATTCGTCACATGTTATTTCTCTGATAGATATTGGAATTCAGCTTGACATGACTCACAGTGAGGGACTGATTGAAATTCTGGCATGTGAGGTGGGAGAAATTATGAGAAAGTAATATCTAAACCTCTTTACTAGTGAGATTTTCGAGGACGAAAATTCTTAGGGGGGATAGTTGTAACAACCCATTTTTGATAAAATCAGAACAGTGGTTTCGGGAAAACAAATCCGATTCCAGAAAGAAAATTTATTTTAAAATTATTTTATGGTCTACAGTACAATAGTAATGTCGTATAAAAATTTTGTAAAGAAATTTTACCGATTACATGTTTAATTTGATAAAGGACCAATTTTAATCTAAGTATGCAAACTATCTAAATGAATGAATGGATGGACTTTAATAACAAAAACAATCAACATAAAATGGGCTAGGATAATTATATTAATAAACTCAATTCATTTTCATCATGCTTAACAGTGTTCGGAAAACATTCCATGGCAACTCGATCTTTATGAGTTTGGAAACCAAATTAAGTCCTCTCGGAATCTTTTACTTAGTGAAACATGCATTTTACTGATCATATTAAACTAAGGGTTTCTTAGCATTTATGCGAGGTAACAGAGACATTTCTGTTTGAAACAGTTTAATCACATAAACCGAAAAACTATTCAAGATAATAGAGCTAACTAAAGATATTATGAACCTCTAATTTAGTCGGGTTTAATGATCTAAATTGAGCATTGCACTTTTCAATTATGTGTCTACTAGCCATCGTCTGGTTAGGATTGCTTAGCTAATCTGAAGGCATCCAATCACATATGAATGAAATACATCTTGATTTTAATTGAAAACATGATCGGCTGAGGCACAAACACGTAAAACATGAATCAAATAAATATTATTCAATTAACATAATCATCCTAGCTAAACAAAATTAAGCTATCATTGTTGATTGCAAGATCAATAAACACTTAGCAAACATGTTTAAAATAAACAAAAAGGAGGAAAGAGTAAACTGTAATTCAATTCAACAGCCTTTCGGATATTTTTGAGTGAGGTGTTCCTCCGATCCGCCCGTTGCTCCTTTGCTAAGGGTTTCTCAAGGTGGCCGGCCAAGAGATGATATTGAAAAGGGTTTTGTTGGATAAAATGGAAAGGGAAATGGAATGGAAGTGAAAAGAACAAGAGAGAATGAAAGGATGTTATGAAGAGAGAATGATGGATGAGTGATGAGAGATTAAGGGATGCTTTGAAAGGTGAAACATGTGTGGTATTTATAGGTGAAGGTAAGGGTAAATTTTACTAAAAATAGAGTTTGAAAATCCTTCCTTTTCTCTCATGCTTGGCCGGCCACAATTTGTGGAGAAAGAGGTTGTTTGGTTGCTCATTTTGAATTTAAATCCTTGTTATTATTAGCCATGAAGTGGACGGTTTCAAAGATAAAGTTGGTGTGTCGATTTCTGATATTTTTCCAACTGCAGGGACCTCCAATAAAATATCCCAAAGCTAACTTTTGGGTAGCCATATGCTTGTACCGAAATTGGGCTTGACTCCTTCTTGTTGGACAATTTCTTAGTCAAATAATTAATCAGACATGTCCATCATGTAGTAATATTTTTACTGGGTCAAATTAACATCCTTATGACCCAGTTTTGTATGGTCTTACCGTCCAAATAGATTGGATGTCCATACAAATTTATATTAATCTCATCTTCCACGGTCTCACTGCAAAGTGAAAATTAACATATTAATAATTAACATGAAAATAATATAAATTATGCATAAAAATCATGTAATAAAGCATTATTTCGCATACTTCATAAATTCATGTCCAACATTAACATTTAAGCAAAATCCACTTAATTTATTAACAATTACTCAAAATTAATATAATTATTAAGTCAAAAGGAGATAAAAATATATAGAAAAATCCTATATAATTTTGAGTTTACAGTAGGAAACCCTTAATCCTCCATTAATCACTCCCCATCCACTCGTTAATCTCCCCTAAGGGAATTAGCTGCTCACGGTATTTATAATCTCAAACTCCATTGATATAAACATGTAAATAACACGAATAAAATGAAAGAGAAAAGAGATTTAGAATAATCTTGATTTGTATAGATTAAGAGTGGAACAACAAATCTATCGATTGGGAAAACCAATCTCATTGCTTGCAAAGGAAAGTAAACTAAATAACTTTGACTGAATAAAATAAATCTTGGATCAAAATCGATTCCGAGAGAAAAGAAAAAAATCATTTAATAGAAGAAAAGATAACTAAATCTAAATCCTCCTCCTAAAGTACGAGGGTTTTTGGATGCATCTAAGACAAATTAGTTACATCAAACCCCTAAGGTTTTATTTATAGAAGTGTTAGCAGCCCGAATTTGGTCTTCAGAACATCCTAGGTCTTCATATAAGGTTGATTGTGCAGACGAAAATATACCTGAAAAGCTTGGGCTCCATGTTGGTCTTATGTCGCACCATAGACATTGCATCGCACGACACAACACTAAAATTATGGGCTCTTGAGTCTGTGCCGTACTTTATGTAACAGCCTGTTTTCGATAAAAATTGGAACAATGGTTTCGAGACCACAAATCCGATTCTAGAAAGAAAATTTATTTTAAAATTATTTTATGGTCTACAGTACAATAGTAATGTCGTATAAAAATTTCGTAAAGAAATTTTACCGATTACATGTTTAATTTGATAAAGGACCAAATTGCACAAAGTGCAAAAGTTGAGTTCTAATAGCTAAAGGGATTAAATAGCTATGGAATTCAAAATTTGAGGTCCTTAAATGGTAAAGAGACCATTAAAAATACTTATTTGTTAAGGATGATGATTCATCCATGGAAAATAAAATAAAGAAAAGGATGAAATTGGAAAGTGAAAAAAATAAAGATAATAAATGATAAAAAAATGAAAATATCATCAATTTATCATCTTCTTCCCCAAAAATACTTGGAAACCCTAGGAAAAAGAAAGAAATATTTCTTGGCTCAATTAGGTTTGTTTTCTTGTTCCGTTTTTAATAATTTTTATATTTTCGAGATCGTAATAGCTTAATTTAGCTATCTCGGGGACTAATTTGTAAAGTTATTAAAGTACTAGGGTTTTTCCATGGACAAATATGCTGAAATTTTGAAATTTATGATAGAAAATAAAAGGTTGTTGATAGATAAACAACTTTTGTAAAGTGAATTTTGATGAAATTATGATTTTAGGACTAAATTGTAAAGTTGTAAAATTTATGGAAAATTTTGAATTTTTATGAAATACATGGGCTGTAAATATTATATGAGAAATTCAGCTAGGCTTGGAATAAGGTTTAAATTGCATGAATTTCATTTTCCGAGCCTAGGGACGAAATCGTCATTAATTAAAAGTTTTGGGGCAAAATGGTAATTTTTCCTAAGATGTGAATTGGACTTAATTGAGTATGAATTGTATTAAATTGATGTTAAATTTACTCGTATAGATCTGGATAGACCAAATTCGGAGTTAGAGCGAGGAAAAGAGAAAGTGTCGAATTAGTAGATTTTACGTACACGAACATTTATTGAGGTAAGTTCGTGTAACTAAATAATGTATAATTGTATACTTGAATTGAATGTTGTGCATGTGAATTGTATAAATATTATATATATATGAAATTGAAGACATATCCAACAAAGCTCGATAAATGATAATGCCTAAAAAATGTCAAGTCCCGTTTGAATAAATGAAATTCGATGGATTATTGGATTTCCTGTAATGGTTGTAGTCTTGCATATGTTGCAGACATACTACAGCTCGGACGAGCATTCCGTTATTAGGACTATCGAGTTTCCTGTTATATAGTTCTGCGAGCATCCTGATCGGTAGTAATCTTGTAACACCCCTAACCATTATTCATTACAGGAATAGGGTTACGGAACATTACCGGACTTATTACTTAAACAAACATACATTTCTCATACATTGATCATATCCAATTATAAATCATACATAACCAATCACATTGTCCCTAATACGAGCCTACGAGGCCCAAATCATGCATTAGGAGTGGTTCGGGACTAAATCGATAACTCAGGAAAATTTTTGGAAAACTTAGAAAATTTTTCAAAATCGAGGACACACGCTTGCGTGTGGCGGCTGTGTCTCACTGCGGCCAAAGACACGCCGGTGTCACAGGCCGTGTGGACATTCGAATTGAGATCACATGGCCGTGTCTCAGCCCGTGTCCGACCCCTTGCAACTCTCTAACTTGGGTCACACGGCCAACACGCACGCCCGTGTGACTAGCCCGTGTTCCCTTCGAAATGGCCACATATGCCCGTGTGCCAGGCCGTGTGCTAGGCCGTGCCAAAACTGTAGGGTATACTGACTTATGCCACACGACCAAGTCACACGCACGTGTACCGGGCCGTGTGGAGCATACTGACTTGTTTTCTAATTAAACACCGGGGACACACAGTACCGTAACTTTGATAGGTGTCACACACACACTACCGAGACACACGCCCGTGTCTCTGCTCGTATGGACAAAAAATAGGCTATTTACCAAGCCATCTTTCTTACCCAAACTTTCCTTCACCTACACAAACCAAATAGCATATAACATTGCATAAATAGGCATTCCAACCAATCTCAATCAAGTCTAATTCATGCTATTTCCATACCAAGAACTATAACGCTCATAACACTATGACTTGCCTATACAAAACATACCAATTTCACATTCATAACTTCACCTAAATGATCACTTTCAATTACGCATCACTTTACCTAAAGCCACAAGCATACTAATCTCAAATTTCAACCATTAGGTACTCCAAACACCAATTCACATCAAGCTTTTATATAACAATTATACACAACATATCAAAGGGCCATTTGCACATATATATACATCACCAAGCATACCAAAATAAACCGAATTACATGGTCATACACATAACTAAGCATTCATCCTTTACAAGCCAAATCAAATGGCTAAATCCATTACCAAACTATAGACAAAAATAACCACAATTCCTATACATGCCATATAACCAAATACATAAGTTCAAAAGTACCAAAATGATAGCTTGATAGTGTGATGAGATCTCCGACGATTCCCAAATCCGAGCAAGCTTCGACAACACTATAAAACACAGAAAGCTTAGTAAGGTCGTATAGTTAATAAGTAAAACTCACCATTCATTTACCATTCAAGCAATATAACATAATATACTACAAAACCATTTAATCACAAGGTTAATATATAATCATTCACGTAATGATCATGAACTCACAATTTCATGGATTCAATACTCATATGAATTTTCGTACATACCTATACTGATACGTAACTATCTCTCACCATTTCATATCTTCGATATACCTGTCGAACCATTTGGAATAATATCGGATACTCGGGAATCTCGCACCCTAAGTGCCAATACATAGCCGAAGCTATCTCAATCTCATATCTCATATATTGCTCACTCTCGAGCTGTCAATGGGTCTTCTCACACAAGTTGACGGTCATGACGTAGCTACACGGTGCTGCTTACACAAGCTGACGAGAATCCGCAACACATGCTAGATAACTCAGCCACCGGTATGACGTACGGACCAGCACCCAAAATACGTAACCCCTAATGACATGTCATTTGTATCCTATCTATTCCTAAGGTTCAACTGGGATTTATACATTTTCGATAACTCGTCGAGAATTTTTCGTGATGTCGTACCATCTCAATTATAACAATTTAGCATTTAACATTTATAATTTAATGCTTATTAAACATACGAACTTACCTTGATTCACAAAAACGACAAAATGGATCGACTTATCCAATACTTTATTTTTCCCCCGTTCTAGATCTGAACTTCACTTTTCTTAATCTATATAATATCAAATTTAACTTATTCAATTATCAATCTATTCAATTTAGCCCAAAATGCATATTATGACAAAAATACACTTTTGCCCCTAATATTTCAACATCTTTACAAATTAGTCCTTAGCTCATAAAAATACAAATTCATTCAATTAGGCCCCTACCCATGTTAGCCGAATTTCCCTTATTAACACAGCAACCCATATTTTTCATTTATTTCACATTTCACAAATAAATCGCTAATTGACAATTTTGTCAAAAATCTCTTAACAAATGTTGTTTATCTAACAAAAACCATTTATTTTCTATCATCAAACATCAAACTACATATACATTCATCAATGGCAAATGTAACACCCCACACCCGGCCTAGACGTTATGACCGAATCTAGTGTGCCACATCAGGTGTTGTTTGAAAATTTTGTGTTCGTTGGAAAACTCATCTACGAATCAAAACTTTCTACCATTTAAAAATCTCGAATTTCGTTGCTTATTAACAAAACTAGTTTTACTCGAAATCATTCCTTTTCAAATATATTATTATCCATCTATTATTTTGTTTTTAAAACCTTGTATGCATTCTGAAGTCCGGTTTAAAATGATTCTTGAAAACGTTATATTTTAAAAACAGTAGTTATTATTTTGAAACCCGTGTTTAATAAATTAGAAGTTTGTAAAGAAATACCAAATAAAAGTTAAAAACAATTCCAATGGCCTTATTACAAAATTATTAACCCAATAATTAAAGTAAAGTAAAGTAAAATAAAGTAGCTAAATTAACCCCAAGAACCTACAGGACGTGTGGCCACCTCCGAGTCCCTCGCAGCTCCAAATCCTCTAAGGCTAGGGATTACCCGCATGCGATTAAAGAGAAAGGGTGAGTTACGAGAACTCAGTGTGTAATCCCCTTATTACACCCACAGTTTGGGCCCAAGCCCATACAGTATCAATCTGGGCCTAAGCCTTAATCAGTAATAGTCTGGGCTAAAGCCCTATTCAATAACGATGCAGGCGAAGCCCTACTCGATGCTGATGCAGGCGAAGCCCTATGATATGCATAACAAATATGTACCCAACCCACCCAACCAACACACCACCCGTACCAACCAACACACTTGTGGGGACCAAGTCAACCCACCCAACCAGCACACCAATAACGCAGACTAGCTGCTAATAACAGTATACGTGGCTGAGCCACTAAATCAGTATAACGTGGCAGAAACCACTAAATCAGTATAACGTGGTAGAGCCACCAGTACAGTGCTTCCTCCAAATCCATAACCCAACCCATGCAGTATGCCATGTCATAATTAAATTAAGTAAGCAGTGCATCATCATCAACATTAATCATACAGTTACTACTCATACATCGATGATCCTACCACTAAGGGTAAAACGGTAATTTCGCCCCTCGGGGGTATTTCGATAATTTTACCCACTAGGGTATTTCGATAATTTACCCACCAAGGGTAATTCGGTAATTTACCCACTAAGAGTAATTCGGTAATTTACTCATCTACGGCCTTTCCGAAGGCCAACTGTCGCCTCGAGTGACACAGGTTCCATTTCGGGACAAAACGGTGCAATTGGGCCTAAAATCCAATTTCGGCCCAAACGGGCCCACACACTCGTGTGGCCCAAACAACCCATTTTTGGTCTCAGATCTGCGGACTTCGCTGCCGCAACAATCGTCCGGCACTTACCACAGATTTCACCCCTGTGGGCCCATTAACCCATTGGGCCCACATAGCCCACTTCGGCTCAACAGCGCCCATTACAGCCTCAGTTCCGCGAGAGAGAGTTCGAGTCACTCCCCATAGTCTATCGCCAACACTATTGACTCAATTTAACTCTACGAGCGCTCGCACACTCGAGAGCTCTCAGTTGCCGATACTTTGGCTTTTTGGTATTTCGGCTTTTAGCCGATTCACAGAACATCGCATATCAGAATAAACAGTGGTGTGAGATTACACACCTGCTATGGATTACCGATTGAGACACTCCTCGATGCCCCTATGATAAAAATGACCATTAGTTAATCTCAACGCCCTTGAAAATCCATAATATCGAAATATACTACTCAACCAAATTCACTTACCACAAGACGTGACCTCCTACAAGACAACGATGTCGGCCTCTATTCGTTGGCTCTTTGAAAGTGGGTCTCTAGCAAAGAAGATCAAGAGAGAGAGAGTTAGCCACCATCCAATATTCAGCCCCCATAGGGAAAAAAGGGAGACTGATGTTTACTCAACAAAAGAGTCACAAGAATACCACTAGCAACGAATTAAGAAGGCACTTGACTACTCCACTCTTTCCAAAACCAAAGTCGATGACAAACGTCAGTTGTTTGTCAATAGAATCCGGCCCCAACCACCAAGGAATAAAAGATTCGGGTAAAGAGATTAGGAAGGTTAGGCTTACCAAGTTCAAACCCAGAAAGAGGACCAAAGTTTTCTGTAAGAATTGATGTTCTGCTAAAGGGAAATCAAATAGGAAGAAGTGTGGTTATACGGCCTAGAGGGGAGAAAAGAAACGGACGAAATGTGAAGAGAGATGGGAAGAAGAAGATTCGGCCAAACAAGTGTTTAGGCTATTAGCAAAAGAAAAGGAAAGAAAGCACGAGAGGTAAGAAGGAGAAGAGAAGGAAAAGTGCACGAAATGCTTCCAAGGAGAAATCTCGAAAAGAACAAAAGGAGAAGTCGCACTATACAAAGAGACTTTCGGTTTGCACTCACACCCAAGCTACCGAAAATTCTTTCTAATCCATCCCCTAGCCGAAATCTCCCCCTTAGGCACACTCCCACATTCAGCCAACTCTCCCACTCTCCTCCCTTCCTTGATTTTCTCCACTATCTTCCCTTTGAATCACTCCTAGCCCCCCATTCGAACTTGTTGACCAAGTCTCAGACTCCACTTGAAGAGTTTGATCCAAACTCTGCTTCCTCTACTCTCAAGTCACAAAATAAAATCCTCCAATTGAAAATTGTGGGATTCGAACCCAGGCCTCCCTAGAACCCCCAAATACCCTCAATTAACCAGCTGAGCAAGCACAACGTACAATTAAGCAAAAATTACAACCCCTAACTTTTGGGGCATTACAACTCTACCCCCTCAAAGAAATTTTGGCCTCGAAATTTACCTGACCAGAAGAGATGAGGGTATTACTGTCGTATCGCCTCCTCAGGCTCCCACGTGGCTTCCTCTGAACCGTGATTACGCCACAGCACCTTGACTAGTGGAACAGATTTCCTCCTCAGTACCTTAACATCACGATCCAGTATCTGTACCGGTTCTTCCTCAAAAGTCAGATCAGATCTCACCTCGATCTCCTCTACCGGCACTATATGTGAGGGATCAGAATGATATCGCCTCAACATAGAGACGTGGAACACATCATGTATCCGGTTTAACTCAGGATGCAACTCAAGTTGATAGGCGACCGGTCCTACACGCTTTAATATCCGGTAAGGTCCGATGAATCTAGGGCTCAGCTTGCCCTTCCATCCAAATCTCAAAATCTTCTTCTAAGGTGAGACCTTCAAGAAGACATAATCCCCCACAAAGTACTCTATCTCTTTACGCTTTAGGTCAGAATAAAATTTCTTTCTATCAGCTGCTTCTTTTAACCGTTTACGAATCAATTTCACGTTCTCCTCGATTTCAGAGACTAGTTCTAGACCCAACAGTCGCCGCTCCCTCAATTCTGTCCAACAAGTAGGGGTACGACACCTACGACCATATAACCCCTCGTATGGTGCCATCTTAATACTGGATTGGTAGCTGTTGTTATAAGCAAATTCTGCTAATGGCAGATAGTTTTCCCAACTGCCCTTGAAATCAATCACACAACTCATCAACATGTCATCCAAAATCTGTATTACCCTCTTCGACTGACCATCATTCTGCGGATGAAATGCTGTGCTGAAATCCAACCTTGTACCCAAAGCTTCGTATAACACTCTCCAGAATCGAGATGTGAATCTGGGGTCCCTGTCCGAGATGATAGACACTAGTACCCCATGTAACCTCACAATTTCTGCCACGTACAACTTGGCCAACTTCTGCAACGAGTAATTAGTGCGAACCGGTATGAAGTGGGCGGACTTAGTCAGTCGATCAACAATAACCCATACCGAATCTTTCTTAGTAGGAGTTAGGGGTAGCCCACTAACAAAATCCATGGTTATCCTCTCCCACTTCCAGAGTGGAATCTTAACAGGTTGCAGTAGTCCCGAAGGCAGTTGATGCTCAGCCTTCACTTGCTGGCATGTCAAACACTTACTCACAAAATCAGTAACCTCACGCTTAAGTCCTGGCCACCAGTACAGTTCACGTAGATCTCGGTATAACTTGTTTCCACCAGGATGCATAGCATATGGGCTACTATGTGCCTCCCGCAGAATCAACTGCCTTAACTCAGAGTTCCTCGGTACACAAACTCTTCCACGGAAGCATAATACTCCTTCACTATTCAGCCTAAAATCCACAGTCTCTCCCTTCTTCACCTGTTAGAACCGAGGAACCAACGACTCATCCAACATCTGTTTCTCTTTAATTTGAACTACCCACGTTGGTTTCACTTAAAGTTCAGCTAACAGACTACCATCCTCAAACAGGCTGAGACGAGCAAACATTGCTCTTAGATCAGACACAACCTTACGGCTCAGTGCATCTGCTACCACGTTAGCTTTTCCCGGATGGTACTTAATCGAGCAATCATAATCCTTAAGCAACTCTATCCATCTTCATTGCCTAAGGTTCAACTCCTTCTGAGTAAAGAGGTACTTGAGACTTTTATGGTCGGTATAAACGATCGACTTCTCCCCGTACAAGTAGTGTCTCCAAATCTTTAGTGCGAATACCACCGCAGCTAATTCCAGGTCATGAGTAGGATAATTCACCTCGTGCGGCCTAAGTTGACGGGAAGCATAAGTCACCACCTTCCCCTCTTGCATCAGCACACAACCCAAGCCCGTGTGCGACGCATCACAGTAGACAATGAATTCCTTTCCAGCCTCTAGCTGAATCAATACCGGGGCTTCAGTCAGAATCTTCTTCAGTTTCTCAAAACTCTCCTTGTAATATCCAGGATTTAGGGGTTATGCTCTTTAACTCAAATGTATGGGGTAGCATGCCTAGGTGTGGTTTGAATATGTTCTAGGGGTTCCGGGAACTTTAGAATGTAGGAGAATGCCTTAGAAAAAAATATTAGATTTTGAGTTTTAAAATGGAGCTAAGCAAGATAGGCCTTAAGAAAATTTGTATGAGGATTTAGACACAAGAATTACCTTGGTAAAGTGGCAAAAGAGGCGCCACTAAGGTGTCAGGAGAGTGACGCCACAAGCGAGAGGAAGGGGCTTAGGTTCGAGCAAAGACAAGCAACATTTTGGGCTTGCATTTTGCGGCAAAGAGGAGTAGTGATGGACGGTACAAGGACTTTAAGTGGATGAGGATGAGACTTGGTCATATTCTTTTAAAAATTTGGCTAAAGGGAGGAGATATGTGTTGACTCATTCAAATTATTTTGAATGAGTAAAGAAGAGGAAAAATAGGATAAAAGCAAGGGAAGCTAGTGTTTGAGTGTCAGCCGAATTCAAGAGAGGGGAGTGAGGTGAAGTGCAATCGGTTGGGGGGTAGGCTAGTGTGCCGAAAGTTTAAGGCCATCAAAGTGCCATTTTTGCCATCTTCTCCTGCCGAAATTCAACTTCATTCTCTCCTGAGCTTTCAACCATTTTTCTTTCATAAGCAAACCGCACCAAAATTCACTCTTTTTCCTCTCTTGTTAGACTTTGGCCGAACTATCCATAGACCATTAGGGTCATTTGCCTTTTCTTTCTCTTCTTACTTGTTTAAGGGTGTTTCAATCTACCATCTTCTCTTCTCTTCTTTTCTTTTTATTTTGCTTAGGCCGAATCTCTCTCTCCCAAAGTTCACCATTGTCGCAACCTCTTCAACCAAAATACCACCATTTCCGAATCTCTCTAAACTTCATCTCTTTTCTTCTTATTTGTTAAGGCTGAATCTCCCTTTGGATACCAAAGCTAAATCGCATCAAATCTCAACCTTCTCTCTTCTTATTTTCACGATTTATCAAAAGCCGAAAGCACATCCAAATTTAGCCGAAACTTGTAGCACTCATTCCTTCTTTTCTTTATCGCAAACTCCAAAAGCCGAACCATATCAACTATCTATAATAACCAAATCTCTGTGGGTTCAAGCAAGGGGTGCAATCGATCTCAACGATAGGGGTAAGGGTTAACTGCCATTGGTTGTTCTTTCTTTTCTTTTGGATTAGCCGAAAGTTTGGAATCTAATCCCTTTTACTCTCCTTGGCCGAAACCTTGAAGGTGAGTTCGGGATTTGAATATTCAAGGTAAGTGAAGTGTGGTATTAGGCCGAAGGCCATTTACTTTGGTTCATTAAATGTTAGAATCGAATCTAACATAGACCATGTAGGGATTTCGACATCTCCAAGGACAAGTGACATTTTCGGGATCGAGACAATCAAGGTAAGGGGGTCTTGATATTCGGCCAAAGGCCATATTGTTTATTAAGGTTTGCTTGATTACGACTATGATCTTTTAGGGCGGATCGACGTGGATTAGGAGAAGTCTCGGGATTCGATCCATTCGGTAAGGGTGTTTAAGTTGTAGTTATTCAATTAAGATCTCATATGTTAGTTAACCGGGTTTTCTGATTAAGTGTTGATTCAATGGATGCGAGTACCAGTAAAGGGGAGAAAGGGGTAGTGCCTACCCCTAAGTTTAAGAAACGTTCAGTTTCATTGTTCGTGATTGGCCACCGGGGTGTGGGCGAAGGTCGAAAAGGGATAAGTAATTCATCGTTATCCTCGCTGGCGAGTGTGTCGGTATCGATAGTATTGTACTTACGGTTATCGGTGTGTAGCCTACACTAAAATTACGATAGATTGATAGTATTAGTGATAGCATGTGTTAATAAGAAATCTATGTGAATGTGGCTATGGGTACCATCTTTGTGTACGATGCGTTCGTGTGCGTAAACCCCTTAAGATACTCGATTAATAATGTTATAAGTATGGATATGAGATAAGTATGATTACTGTTATGACTTTGGGGTATATCGCATGATATCCGAATAATATGTTTATTGCATGGGCATATGGGTGATTTTGATAAAGGGAAGTGTTCCGGTGGTTTTACCACATTATCCGGTGACTTATGTCACAATATTATATATCCGGTGACTTTTGTCACATATTATGAATCCGTGACTCTGTCACATTATCCGTGGCTATGCCACGATTATAAGGGCGATGTGCGTTTGACTGCAGCGACTGCCTTCGATGGTGTGTAGCGGATGGAGGGTCGATTTAGTAATCCCCACGGTGTGATTGGCAGGTACGGGTGGTGTGTAGCAAATGGATATCTAGGTGGGCTCGGGATTGCATTTCATTTTATATGTACATGTGATTTAATCTGCCGTTATTGATTTGCTATGTTATGGGCTGATGGCTAAATGTGATCCAAATGGGCTTTGCCAAAAATGTTATCGTTAAGACTATGATCGATTGGATTTTTAGTGTACTGTTACACATTGAGTCTGTTGACTCACCCTTCGTGGGATATCTTTTGTAGGTGATACTTAGTGATAGACTGGGTCAGCGAGGACTAGGTGGTGTGTAACATCCTTAAATCGGGGTTCTGCATTTTGCTGGTGTTGCATGTGATGAATTGTCTTCAATGTTCATTTATCATGTTCTGGGGTCTAGTTATAATCCTGGGTTAGGCCTGGGTTAGGGCTTAAAATTCTGTTTTGGGTATTTAAGAAGAAGGAGCTAAGAGAGTTAGGGGTTAAAAGAAGTTATTGGGAGTTTTAGACACAAGAATACCAGTGGAAAAGTGGCAAGGAGGCGCCACTAAGGTGTCTAAGGAATGACGCCACACGCAGGGTGGGAGTGCCTGTGTTCGAGCAGCAGGAATTTCACTCCCTGCTATTTTTTTTTTTGACGCCACAAGCTAGAGGAGGAGTGCTCAGGTGGGACTCCCTTGAATGGATGGAGAGGAGAAATTTGTGGAATTTGACTCGTTCAAATGAATTTGAACTGGTGGCAGGGAGGAAATTTAGGAGTTTGAATTATTTCAAACTCACTTGGGAAGAGTTGGTCGAATGGTGGACTGTGGGTAAGGAGGCTATCGGTTTTGGGGAGCTTTTGGTGTGGCCGAATGTCAATAGGGGTTTAAGGGGGGTGTTTCGGCTAGTTGAGATGGTTTTCTTTTCTTCTTGCGTTTTGTGCTAAAACCCGAACCTTAAGTGCTTTTCTTTCTTTTCCTCTTTTGGCAATTTTGGGCACTTGGCCGATTGTTCACTTCTTCTCCTTCTTGTTGCTCAAAGCCGAAACTCTCATAGCTACCTTCTCTTCTCTTTTCGGTTCACCCTTTGTTGCTCCTTACCGAAATCACCTTGTTCACTTCTTTTTCCTCTATTTTGTTCAAAGCCAAACCAACACCCCTTTCTTACATGCGACATCTTTCTTCTTTCAAATCCCTTGTGCCGAAAGTTCATTTATCCTTCTTTGCTGAAATCAATACTACTCCACCTTCTTCCATCTTTTCTATTTTATTTCAAAAGCCGAAAGCTTGTTGTTTCTCTTTTGGTTTCATCAAGAGCCTTGGCCGAATACCCCTTAGTCTCATTCTCTTCTTTATTCACGTAATCTAGTCTCCATTGAAGTGCCGAATTAGCTCTCTTGGTGAGTCATAGCCGAATCTTTTGGTAAGTGTTATTTTGTTTCTCTTTCTGATTTTTTCGGGTAATGACCGAAACCCCACTTCTCCTCAATCTTCTTTTCCATTATGGATCTGTATTGAATCTTATTTTTGTTCTATGTGTAGTAGTGAAACCAGTAAATACCAATAGGGGTGCCGATCTGTGGTGTTTAAAGGCCAAAGCGATCATCAAGGTAAGGCGCGACAAACTCATTTGGTTTGGGATTCATGTTATGGCCGAATGGCCTTTGGATGCTTAATGGTATGTTGAAACCGATTGTAGGAGGAGTTTAGCCGAATACAAGTAAGCCTTCTCGGATTTGGTGGTCGATCTAGGTAAGGGGTTTAACATCTCAATACCCGTATCTTAATCATTCAAAAGCCAAGGCTAACCATCCAATGTGTATTAAGGTTTAGCCGATTACAAGGGAGATCAACACGTGGTTCGGGATTTGGTTGGTAACCAAATCGGTTTAAGGTGAGTGTTATATTTGGGCGACATATCCTTCGGGATTTTGTGGTTAAGCCGAAAGACTTTAGATCCAAAAATATGATGTTGGCCGATTATAGGAAAGGGGAACAACACTTCGGGATTTCGCTAGATTCGAGTAGTTTCGGGATTTTGCTAGATCTACGTATAGTCAGGTGTGTAAACGCTACACACTTTATTAGTATTATGATGCTTATTATGTTCTTTGTGTAACCTTTGATATTAGTGACTTTGCCCTGTGGGCATGAGCTTGATTCGAGTAAGTCCCCGCTATGTGATTTTTGATATACATCATCATGGCTTGTTAAATGCTATGCTATGCCTTAATTGCATGATACATGATATTATGACACATATGATATGAGCATGATGATGATGGGATTGATGAGAGGAGGGGGATGATTTATCCGGACTCACACCGATGGTTTTGACCGAAAGATGGGTTGGCCCCATCAGTTGATTTGTGACTACGGTCACCAGTGGTAGTATTATGATGCTTATTATGTTACTGTGTAACCTTTGATATTAGTGACTTTGCCCTGTGGGCATGAGCTTGGATTCGAGTAAGTCCCCGCTATGTGATTTTTGATATACATCATCATGGCTTGTTAAATGCTATGCTATGCCTTAATTGCATGATACATGATATTATGACACGTATGATATGAGCATGATGATGATGGGATTGATGAGAGGAGGGGGATGATTTATCTGGACTGTCACTGGTGGTTTTGACCACAAGATGGGTTAGGCCCCATCGGTTGATTTGTGACTACGGTCACCAAAGGGGTTTTGACCACACTATTGATATGATTTATGACTAAGTCCCGGTGGTTTTGACCACCAATGGTTTTGACCACACGATTGATATTTGTGACTACGGTCACCAAAGTGGTTTTGACCACACATGGATTATTGTGACTCGTCCCCGTGGTTTGGTACCACGATGGGTTGGCCCCACATGATATTACGGGATTGTCATCAATGGTTTTGACCACACGATGGGTTGGCCCCATCATTGATATATATGTATTTGTGACTTCGGTCACCGGTGGTTTTGACCACCAAAGGGTTTTGACCACACGGGGTAGTTAAAGGAGATTGGATGGTTAGGTTATGGGTTGCATGATTTGCATGTTTTGCTAATGATCCGTGTAAGTGGTTGAATTATCGGGTTGGGGATTTATACACTGAGTCTTGGTGACTCACCCCTTCCCTTACATTTTGCAGATGAGGCATAGATCGCGGATATGAAGCCGGGGAGGACTTGGGGTGGCCATGCAGATTTGTTTTCGGGATTTCGACTTTAACTTATTATTTCGATTTATTTGATTTTTCCCTAAATTTGGTTTTGGTTTTGTAATAAGGGTGCTAAGTTTATTTTGGTTTTATTTTCACTTGATTTTATTCTACTTATAAATTACATGTTGGATTTATGGAGATGATAAAATTAACCGGTAAAAAGCAAGGTTTTCTAAACTATATCTCTTCGGGTTTTCAAACGTTACCATCGGGTAACAACGATCATAACATAATCAGAGGTAACCTGGATGATTTTACAAACTCTAAATCTTTCTCTCAACTTCAAAGGCATATGGATAAACTCTCCACACAACCGTTTTTAGTCAAAATCAAACGTTTTGCTAAATTTGGTATTAACAAATGGGTTTCCAAACATGAGTTTTCCCAAATTTCTTAACACCTATAAGACAATCTTAAACATCACCTATTACTAAGTTTTTTTTTACCCTGTATACGATAAAAGGGTTTTATAAAATCTAACCGGTAACTTGTGTTTCCAAAAATGTTTTCACTCCGTAGCACGCCAGATTCGGTCGTCGTGTGTTGACCGGGTTTGGGGTGTTACAATTTTGTTATCAGAGCCAGGTTCAACAGCTCGGCTGTGGGCCCGAGGCCCAAAAATGTTTTAAAAAGGATTATGGAAGGCTTTTATAGAAAAAGTATAGTGGTGAAAGCATGGCACCGAGTCTCTGGCATCAATTCGCCCAGGTAAGTACCCTAAACTATTGCTTGTGATGATATGATTGTATGGTTATGTTGATGACATGATTGAGTAGTAATAGGTACTACTTTAGAGACATAAACTATAGGATGATGTGTACTCCCGAAACACCCCCTTATTAAAACTTCTCAGAAAAACTGTGCTCTAAAAGACAGTGGAACAAAAGTCTAACGCACAAAACTTTTAATCAGCTTGAATATATCGGTAGATATGAGTGCACGTGGACGTGGGCGTAACACTCGTGGACGAGGTAGGGGTAGGATGACAGTCTCGGAACCGGTAGGGTCTGGACATGGGTCGAAAAACGAGGTACCACCGCCGCCAGCTGTGGGCGCGGAATATCAGGATCAGACGGGTGGTAATGACGCAGTGTCGCAGGCTGTGCTGCGAGTGCTGGAGAGGGTTGCGAGTGCAGGAGTAGGAACTGGAGCTCGAAAATCTGTGACCGAGCGACTCAAGGCTAATGGTGCAGAGGTATTTAGAGGTGTATCTGGTGTGGCACCTAGTACAGCGGAATATTGGTTGGAGGCGACGGAACGCATCATGGATGATCTGGATTTTTCAGTTGAGGAATAGCTGAAGGGCATAGTATCTCTGCTGTGAGATGAGTCGTATCAGTGGTGGCTCACAGTTAGGGATGGAGCGATAGCAGATGACCTCACTAGGGAGTTCTTTAGGGCAGCCTACCAGAGGAAGTACATAGGGGCTAGTTATGTTGATGCGCAGCGCAGAGCTTTCTTGAACTTGGTCCAGGGTAATAAGACTGTAGCAGAATATGAGGCGGAATTCCTTCGGTTGAGTCGGTATGCTCGGGGTATTGTGGGTACCGAGCATGAGCGCTGTGTCAGATTTGAGGATGGGTTGAAAGACGAGCTGCGGATGATAATTGCCCCACAGCAGGAACGGGAATTTGCCGTTCTAGTGGAGAAAGCTAAGGTTCTTTGAAGGGTAAAACAATGTAAGGCGGAATCGGGATAGGGGTTGGAATAAGAGGAGTTCGGATCATCCGGGTTTTCTCGGGAACCGTGAGAAAAGGGTTAGATATAGTGGGCGAATCAAGCCGCTGGGCTGCTGCGCTAATATTCGGTGGCCGCCGCGGTGTGCTCGATGCGGGAAGTCTCACGCGGGAGAATGTTGGACCGGTAACGAGGATGCTTTGAGTGTGGATCGATGGGGCATCGAGTTAGGGATTGTCCACAGAGATCGGCTAGGCTGCGATGCGAGGATCGAACTGCGCCTGCTTTAGGAGGGATAATCACCACCATAGAGAGGCCGTGGTTCGGTCGGGGAGGTAATGGCTCGTAGGGTCGTGGACATCGGGCGAGGTGCGGGTGGTACAGAGGCGAGACGGCGGGTTGGTCTACGCAATGAGGCGTCGAGAGGAGGCGGCGACGACCGGACGTCATAACCGATGCGTTCTTAATTTTTGGAGTACCTTATAATGCTTTAATTGATGTTGGTTCGACGCACTCGTATGTTGCTAGTAGCATAGTGGAAACCATGAACTTAGACTCTGAGATTACTTCTAGGAAGATGACTGTGATAAGCCCTCTAGGTCACTCTGTAGAAGTAAGTAAACTATATAGGGATGTACCCCTAGAACTTCAAGGGGTCGTGCTTCTGGCTGACTTGATAGAACTGCCGTTTGGGGAGTTCGATCTGATTCTCGAGATGGATTGGCTAGTTAAGTATCAAGCTAGTTTGGATTGCGCGGCTAAGCGCATGGTGTTGAAGACCATGGAAGGTGTTGAGTTGGTGATGATAGGTAATAGGAGAGATTACTTATCTAATGTTATCTATGCACTAAAGGCTGAGAAAATGGTTAGAAAGGGTTGTGAATCATTTTTGGTGCATGTTTGTGCTTTGGAAGTTAAAGATGCAGCTGTGAAGAATGTCCGAACTGTAGGGGAATTTGCTGATGTTTTTCCAGAGGAACTCCCCGGTATACCTCCCGACCGCGAGGTTGAGTTCGGTATAGACTTGTTACCCAGGCTCGCGCCAAGATCTATTGCTCCATATAGGATGGCGCCAAAGAATTAGTGGAGTTAAAGGCTCGATTCAGGAGTTGTTGGACAGAGGTTTCATCCGACCGAGTGTATCACCATGGGGAGCTCCAGTGCTTTTTGTTAAAAAGAAGGATGGTACGATGCGGATGTGTATAGACTACCGCCAGCTGAACAAGTTGACAATCAAGAACAAGTATCCATTGCCCGGGATTGACGACTTGTTTGATCAACTCTAGGTGCATCGGTTTTCTCTAAGATCGACCTTAGGTCGGTATCATCACTCAAGGTGAAGGAGGTCGATATTCATAAGACGGCATTTCAGTACTCGAGATGGGCACTACGAGTTTTTGGTAATGCCTTTCGGTTTGACCAATGCACCGGCAAAGATTCATGGACATGATGAATCGGGTGTTTCAGCCGTATTTGGATCGGTTCATCGTAGTGTTTATAGACGACATTTTGGTGTACTCAAAATCTGAGGAGGATCATGACGTGCATCTTCGGGTAGTTCTGCAAGTTCTGAGGGAAAAGCAGTTATACGCCAAATTTAGTAAGTGCGAGTTTTGGCTTAAGGAGGTAACTTTCTTGGGTCATGTGGTATCAGCTGAGGGAATTAGGGTGGATCCTCGTAGGATTGAGGCGGTATTGGATTGGAAACCACCCAAGTCGGTTGCGGAGATTCAGAGTTTTCTGGGTTTAGCAGGATATTACAGGAGGTTCGTGGAAGGTTTCTCTTTGATCGCAGCACCGTTGACTAAGTTATTGAGGAAAGGGGTTCCGTTTGTGTGGATAAAGAAACAGCAAGAGAGTTTCGACAAGTTGAAGAAGATTCGATCAAGCTCGGTTCGATTCACCTGAGCGGGGAAAGGAATTCACTTTATTTATTGTGATGCATCACATACTGGCTTAGGTGTGTGTCTTGATGCAAAGTGGAAAAGTGGTAGCGTATGCATCTAGGCGCTTGAGGCCTCATGAAGGTAACTATCCGACGCATGACTTAGAATTAGCAAAGAGTGGTTTTCGCCTTGAAGATTTGGAGGCATTACTTGTATGGGGAGAAGTCGATAGTGTATACGGATCATAAGAGTCTGAAGTACCTCTTGACTCAGAAGGATTTAAACTTGAGGCAGTGAAGGTGGATAGAGTTGTTGAAGGACTACGATTGCTCGATTGAGTACCATCCGGGTAAGGCTAACGTAGTAGCGGATGCGTTGAGCCATAAGGTGATAGCTGACTTGCGAGCGATGTTTGCTCACCTCAGTCTTTATGATGATGAAAGTCTTTTGGCAGAATTGCAAGTAAAGCCGTCTTGGATTGATCAGGTTAAGGAGAAACAGCTGACAGATGAGGTTTTGAGTGCTCGGAGGTTACAAGTGCAGGATGGTGAATCTGAGGGGTACAACTTGGATAGTGATGGAGTACTGCAATTTCAGGGGAAGGTATGTATGCCTAAGGATATTGAATTGAGACAACGGATTCTTCAGGAAACTCATAGCAGCCCATACGCTATGCATCCTGGAGGCAGTAAGATGTATCGTGATTTGAGGGAACAATTCTGGTGGCCAGGTCTTAAGCGGGAAGTAACTGAGTTTGTAAGCAAGTGTTTGACATGCCAGCAGGTTAAGGCTGAGCATCGCTTGCCATCGTGTACATTGCGAGACGGTAAAGATTCCACAAAGGAAGTGGGAAAGGATTACGATGGATTTTGTCAGTGGGCTTCCCCTTACGCCTAGCAAGAAGGACTCAGTCTGGGTTATAGTGGATCGTTTGACTAAGTCGACTCATTTCATACCGGTGAGGGTTGATTATTTGCTTCAGAAATTAGCCAAGTTGTATGTGGCGATAGTGCGGTTGCATGGGGTGCCAGTGTCCATTATCTCGGACAGGATCCCGTGTTCACGCCGAGGTTTTGGAAAGCTTTGCATCGGGCTTTGGGCACCGATTGGATTTCAAAGACGGCTTTTCATCCGCATCGATGGATACCCGAAAGGGTAATTCAGATTTTGGAAGATATGTTAAGGGGCTGTGTTCTGGATTTCAGCGGTAGTTGGGAGGAGTATCTACCATTGGCAGAGTTCGCTTATAACAATAGTTATCAAGTGAGTATTCAGATGGCACCGTATGAGGCACTATATGGACGGAAATGTCGTACTCCTACGTGTTGGACAGAATTGGGTGAACGGCAGATGTTGGGTCCAGAGTTGGTGACAGAAACAGAGGATAAGGTTAAGGCGATTCAGGCTCGTCTTAAGGAAGCGTCAGACAGGCAGAAGTCTTACGCCGATCTTAAGCGTAGAGATATTGAGTATGTAGTGGGTGATAAGGTCTTTCTGAAGGTATCGCCTTGGAAGAAAGTATTGAGATTTGGTCGGAAGGGCAAGCTAAGCCCTAGGTTCATCGGGCCATATGCAGTGTTGAAGCGAGTGGGACCGGTAGCTTATCAGCTTGAGTTGCCAGCAGAATTGAGTCAGATTCATGACGTCTTTCATGTTTCCATGCTTAGGCGCTATCGTTCAGATCCGTCGCATGTTGTACCAGTTGAGGAGATAGAGGTGAGTCCTGATTTGTCTTTCGAGGAAGAACCTATACAGATCTAAGATCGGGATGTCAAAGTTCTGCGTAGGGAAGTCGGTACCCACTGTGAAGGTATTATGGCGGAACCATGGTACGGAGGAGGCTACGTGGGAGCTAGAGGATGTGATGCGGCAAAGAATACCCTCAACTCTTTTGACCAGGTAATTTAAGGTCGAAATTATTTTTAAGGGGGTAAAACCGTAACATCCTTAAATCGGGTTACGCATTTTGTTTGGTGTTGCATGTGATGAATTGTCTTCAATGTTCATTTATCATGTTCCGGGTCTAGTTATAATCCCAGGTTAGGCACAGGTTAGGGCTTAAAATTACATTTTTGGGTATTTAAGAAGAAGGAGCTAAGAGAGTTAGGGGTTAAAAGAAGTTATTGGGAGTTTTAGACACAAGAATACCAGTGGAAAAGTGGCAAGGAGGCGCCACTAAGGTGTCTAAGGAATGACGCCACAAGCAGGGTGGGAGTGCCTGTGTTCGAGCAGCAGGAATTTCACTCCCTGCTATTTCTTTTTGACGCCACAAGCTAGAGGAGGAGTGCTCAGGTGGGACTCCCTTGAATGGATGGAGAGGAGAAATTTGTGGAATTTGACTCGTTCAAACGAATTTGAACTGGTGGCAGGGAGGAAATTTAGGAGTTTGAATTATTTCAAACTCACTTGGGAAGAGTTGGCCGAATGGTGGACTGTGGGCAAGGAGGCTATCGGGTTTGGGGAGCTTTTGGTGTGGCCGAATGTCAATAGGGGTTTAAGGGGGGTGTTTCGGCTAGCTGAGATGGTTTTCTTTTCTTCTTGCGTTTTGTGCTAAAACCCGAACCTTAAGTGCTTTTCTTTCTTTTCCTCTTTTGGCAATTTTGGGCACTTGGCCGATTGTTCACTTCTTCTCCTTCTTGTTGCTCAAAGCCGAAACTCTCATAGCTACCTTCTCTTCTCTTTTCGGTTCACCCTTTGTTGCTCCTTGCCGAAATCACCTTGTTCACTTCTTTTTCCTCTATTTTGTTCAAAGCTGAAACCAACACCCCTTTCTTCTGTCGACATCTTTCTTCTTTCAAATCCCCTTGTGCCGAAAGTTCATTTATCCTTCTTTGCCGAAATCAATACTACTCCACCTTCTTCCATCTTTTCTATTTTATTTCAAAAGCCGAAAGCTTGTTGTTTCTCTTTAGGTTTCATCAAGAGCCTTGGCCGAATACCCCTTAGTCTCATTCTCTTCTTTACTCACGTAATCTAGTCTCCATTGAAGTGCCGAATTAGCTCTCTTGGTGAGTCATAGCCGAATCTTTTGGTAAGTGTTATTTTGTTTCTCTTTCTGATTATTTCGGGTAATGATCGAAACCCCACTTCTCCTCAATCTTCTTTTCCATTATGGATCTGTATTGAATCTTATTTTTGTTCTATGTGGTAGCCGAAACCTGTAAATACCAATAGGGGGTGCCGATCTGTGGTGTTTAAAGGCCAAAGCAGTCATCAAGGTAAGGGGCGACAAACTCATTTGGTTTGGGATTCATGTTATGGCCGAATGGCCTTTGGATGCTTAATGGTATGTTGAAACCGATTGTAGGGAGGAGTTTAGCCGAATACAAGTGAGCCTTCGGGATTTGGTGGTCGATCTAGGTAAGGGGTTTAACATCTCAATACCCGTATCTTTATCATTCAAAAGCCGAAGGCTAACCATCTGTGTGTATTAAGGTTTAGCCGATTACAAGGGAGATCAACACGTGGTTCGGGATTTGGTTGGTAACCAAATCGGTTTAAGGTGAGTGTTACATTTGGGTGACATATCCTTCGAGATTTTGTGGTTAAGCCGAAAGACTTTAGATCCAAAAATATGATGTTGGCCGATTATAGGAAAGGGGAACAACGCTTCGGGATTTCGCTAGATTCGAGTAGTTTCGGGATTTTGCTAGATCTACGTATAGTCAGGTGTGTAAACGCTTACACACTTTATTAGTATTATGATGCTTATTATGTTACTGTGTAACCTTTGATATTAGTGACTTTGCCCTGTGGGCATGAGCTTGGATTCCAGGTAAGTCCCCTGCTATGTGATTTTTGATATACATCATCATGGCTTGTTAAATGCTATTCTATGCCTTAATTGCATGATACATGATATTATGACACGTATGATATGAGCATGATGATGATGGGATTGATGAGAGGAGGGGGATGATTTATCTGGACTGTCACCAGTGGTTTTGACCACAAGATGGGTTGGCCCCATCAGTTGATTTGTGACTACGGTCACTAGTGGTTTTGACCACACTATTGATATGATTTGTGACTAAGTCCCAGTGGTTTTGACCACCAGTGGTTTTGACCACACATGGATTATTGTGACTCGTCCCAGTGGTTTGGTACCACGTTGGGTTGGCCCCACATGATATTACGGGATTGTCATCGATGTTTTGACCATACGATGGGTTGGCCCCATCATTGATATATATGTATTTGTGACTTCGATCACCAAAGTGGTTTTGACCACCATGGTTTTGACCACACGGGTAGGTAGTTAAAGGAGATTGGATGGTTAGGTTATGGGTTGCATGATTTGCATGTTTTGCTAATGATCCGTGTAAGTGGTTGAATTATCGGGTTGGGGATTTATACACCGAGTCTTGGTGACTCACCCCTTCCTTACATTTTGCAGATGAGGCATAGATCGCGGATATGAAGTCGGGGAGGACTTGGGGTGGCCATGCAGATTTGTTTTCGGGATTTCGACTTTAACTTATTATTTCGGTTTATTTGATTTTTCCCTAAATTTGGTTTTGGTTTTGTAATAAGGCCGCTAAGTTTATTTTGGTTTTATTTTCACTTGATTTTATTCTGCTTATAAATTACATGTTGGATTTATGGATATGATAAAATTAACTGGTAAAAAGCAAGGTTTTCTAAACTATATCTCTTCGGGTTTTCAAACGTTACCATCGGGTAACAACGATCATAACATAATCGTAGAGTAACCCGGATGATTTTACAAACTCTAAATCTTTCTCTCAACTTCAAAGGCATATGGATAAACTCTCCACACAACCATTTTTAGTCAAAATCAAACGTTTTTCTAAATTTGGTATTAACAAATGGGTTTCCAAACATGAGTTTTCCCAAATTTCTTAACACCTATAAGACAATCTTAAACATCAACTATTACTAAGTTTTTTTTTTACCTGTATACGATAAAAGGGTTTTATAAAATCTAACCGGTAACTTGTGTTTCCAAAAATGTTTTCACTCCGTAGCACGCCAGATTCGGTCGTGGTGTGTTGACCGGGTTTGGGGTGTTACATGGTGGCCATGCTCAACTCAGTATTTCAGTTTTCCTTTTAATAGAATTTACAACATTTTCTTTTATTATTCGGGATTTATTTTTGGGTGATGTTTTTGTAATAAGGCCACCATTAGCTATATTTTTATACATTTTAAATTTTTATTTCTGCTACGAAAGACTTCAACTAAATGTTTCAAATTATTTCGATAAACAACTTAAACTGTTTTAACACCTAAACACCTAAGGTTTCCAACTTAATAATAAGTTCCAAATTGGTTTTTTTTCTTTTGACTTATAAAATTTTCTAAACTCATAAAAATAACGTTTTAATGAGACACGAACTTAAATCACCACACGGTTTTCAACATGAACACACTTCAAATATATTTTTCTTCGAAATCAACCTATTTTTTTTCAAGATAACAAAACGAGTTTTACACCAGGAGCATGCCAGATCCGGTCAGGGCTTGTGGGCCGGGTTTGGGGTGTTTCACTCCTACTGTTTATCAGCCCAAACAAATGGTACTCCCTTATGCAGTAACTTAGTTAGGGGTGTAGCAATCAGTGAAAACCCCTCAACGAACCGTCTGTAATACCCGGAAAGACCCAAAAAAGTTTGAATCTCAGATACCGACTTTGGTGGCTTCCAATCTAATATGGCCTCAACTTTCCGAGGATCAACCCTAATTCCCTCGGCAGACACGACATGACCCAAAAATGTCACCTCTCGCAACCAAAACTCGCACTTGCTGAATTTGGCATAAAGCTGCCTTTCTCTCAATATTTACAGGACAACCCGGAGATGCGCATCATGCTCCTCCTCGGTTCGCGAATACACCAGAATATCATCTATAAACACCACCACGAACCGGTCTAAGTAGGGTTGGAAGACCTGGTTCATCATATCCATGAAAGCAGCTGGTGCATTCGTTAGCCCAAACAGTATGACCAAAAACTCGTAGTGTCCATAACGAGTTCGGAATGCAGTCTTGTACACATCTGCCTCATTAACCCTTAACTGATGGTATCCCGATCTAAGATCTATCTTGGAGAAAACCACGGCTCCTCGCAGCTGATCAAACAAATCGTCTATTCTTGGTAAAGGGTACTTGTTCTTAATCGTCAGTTTATTCAATTGACGATAATCGATACACATGCGCATTGAACCATCTTTCTTCTTCACGAACAATACCGGTGCTCCCCAAGGAGACACAGTCTGTCGGATGAATCCTCGATCCAGTAGCTCTTGGATTTGGGCCTTTAATTCTACAAGCTCCTTCGGTGCCATCCTATAAGGGGCGATAGACACCGGAGCTGTTCCCGGTAGGAGCTCAATGCCGAATTCGACCTCATGATTTGGTGGCAACCCCGGAAGCTCTTCAGAAAATACTTCCAGAAACTCCTTTACCATCCTGACATCTCCAACAGACAAACCTTTAACATCAGATGTGCTAACATAAGCTAGGAACGCCTCGCAACCTTTGCGAACCAGCTTCTCAGCCCTTAATGCTGAGATTACGTTGGATAAATAGTCCCTTCGCTCCCCTATCACGACCACCTCCTCAATCTCCAAAGACTTCAGTACCATACGTTTAGCAGCGCAATCTAAATTTGCACGGTGTTTCACTAACCAATCCATGCCCAAAATGAGATCGAACTCGCCAAACGACAGTTCCATCAAATCCGCCGGAAAGACAACCCCTTGGACCTCTAGAGGCACATCTCTAAATAGTTTATTCACTCTAACCGACTGTCCCAGTGGACTAATCACTGATAGTTCCCTATCAGCAAGTTCAAACTGTATGCCCAATGTTCCCGACACAGTACATGCAATATACGAGTGCGTAGACCCAACGTCAATTAAAGCTGTAAAGGGCACATCATGAATGAGGAACGTACTAGTTATGACGTCAGGTGCGTCGCCATCCTCTCGACGCCAAGCAGCATATACCAACACTGGTTGTCTCGCCTCTGTGTTACCAGCACCTCTACTCCGGGCTCCTCGACCTCATCCAAACCTATTTCCCCCTCTGGCTGGACCACGGCCTCTCGGTGGCTGCTGACCACCTCTCGGTGGCTGCTGACCACCTCTCCCTTGCTGCACATAACCCTGACCTGTAGTTTGAATCTGAACGGGCCTCTGAGTACAGTCTCTAACCTGATGATCCGTGGATCCACATCTGAAACACGCCCTGTAATAGTCCGATTTTGACCCTAATTGGAACGGTGGTTTCGGGACCACGAATCCGAGTCAAAAAAATATTTAAATATTAGTTTCTGTGTTCTGAATGTGTGAATTTGTTTGCGTGAAAATTTTGTTTTAATTTTTTATCGTTTGGATGTCTGATTAAATGAAAAGGGTTTAATCGCATAAAATGGAAAATTTAAGGGTTAATGTGTAAGGGCCGAATTTTGATTGTTTTCTTTTATAGAGTGTTAAAGTTGCAATTTGGCCATAAAAGAGAGTTAGTGGCCGGTTGGTATGCATGAAATAGTGACCTTAATTGTTTATTATTTCTTTATGTGAAAATGGTATATTTTTATTATATGTTAATAGTAAAATAACATTAATATGTGTGAATAAATAAAAAAAATAAGAAATAAAGCTTATATTGGGATGCATGTTTATCTTTTCAAGCCGAAATTGGCTAAGGAGGAAGAAAACACCATTCAGCCATTTTATTCTCCAATTTAGGTATGTTTGAATTTGTTTTCTTAAAAAAATTTTATATGATTGAGATTGTTACTAAGTTTCTTATATAGCCCATGGTTTAAATTTTTGGATTAGATGAGTATTTTATGTTCGGATATAGTTGTAAGTTTGAGAAATTGGGTGTTGAGGTTAGAAAATAGAAAATATGTGTTAGATTTTTTTAGTTTTGTATTATCAATTTTCATGAAATTAATTTATTGGGGCCTAATTGAGAAAATTGATAGATGGAGGGATTAGATTTATTTTTTTAAAATAACTAAAATGTAAGTACTTGTATAAGTCTAGTGAATATTCGGTTCTAGTATATTGAGATGAGATTGAGTGTATTTATGTTTCATTCATTTTGGATTATTTTGTAAAAATGTATTGAGCGAAAGGCAAATTGGTAATTGGCTCAAAAATGTGGTTGGAATTAAATTGAGTAAAACTTTCTTTGATTTAGCTTAATTTGAATTTCAATTTAGATCAAGAACAAAAAGGATCGGGTTTGGATCGAGGAAAAGCAAAAATAGTCGAATAGTCGAAAAAATACTGTCCGTCGATATTCGAGGTAAGTTTTTAAGCAATCAAGTTATATTGAATTTATTTATAATGAGGTACATGAGTTTAATGGAAGTATATATATTATTGATATAGCCGAATGTGATATCTATAAGTGTTTAACATAGCCGAATGTGATGTATACATATATGTCATTGAGATCCCTAATGTGATATTGAATTGGGAGATGAATAAGTTAATACGAAAATATATATATAGGGTTGAGGTTTAAGTTTTATGTGTATATGTACGACTGAGTAGCAAGTTTGAGAGATGCACTAATGTGCAAATTTAATACCGAGCACTATGTGTGCGAAATCGGTCATTTAGCACTAAGTGTGCGAATTAAATTTCTGAGCACTAAGTGTGCGAATTGGATTTAAGCACTAAGTGTGCAAATTTAATTTTCCGAGGACTAAGTGTGCGAAATCGGTTAATGAGCACTAAGTGTGTGAGTTAATTTTTAAGCTCAAAGATTGAATTTGGTAAGTTTTGAAACTATGAGATATTATTATTTGAAATCAAGTGTAGGTGATTAATTGTGGATTGGATGGAATGTTTCTTTTAAATGTATAGTTTGAATGATATAAGTTGACATGGGAAAATGTTTAGAAAAGCATATCGATTGTTATATGAATTACTAAATGTGATTCGGCCATGTGAAATTTTGTATAATATGTATGCTTGAATAGATTTGAACTTGAACATGAGGATGAAATTTTATATTAGATTTGACTTTGAATTTGAGAAATAAGAAATGTTTTGCGGTTGTAAAGGTAAATGAGCATTTGATGAATCCTTGTCTATAATATTTTTTTTAAAAAAAATCATCTTTAAGAGAATAATCGATAGATTTCTTAAATTGCTTATAACTTTCTAAGTCATAAAGCTTACTTGGTGTTTTTGATTGCTCTTGTGATTTAGATTTTTGGGTGATTGTTACGTGCTCTGGGATCGCGTGGAGAAGCTCGTCACACTATCATCAATATTTTGGTACTTTTGAAGTTGAATTTAAAGTTTATGGCATGTATAAGCTATGATACCTTTTGAGTTCATTATGAATGAGATGTATATAAATGCCATGCAAAAATGGCTAACTTGATGAGTAAGTCTATATTATCTTGATTGTTCTTTGAGCTTGTAATGTTTGAGTATGAAAGAGTGAAGTTGATGGTGGGTTGAATGTTATATTTTTGATGACATGATATGTTCAATATGGGTGTTTGAAATTGGCTCTTTTTAATGTGGTTAAGTATGCACATATTACAAGCTTGAATGATTGACTTTATAGGTGCGGTTTAAGATGGAAATGTATGAATTTTTTTGGAGGCTAAATTTGTTAGCCGAATATTGGGATAATGAATTTGGTTATGTATATGAAATTTTGGCATGGTGCATAGCATGTGAAATTGGCATGTATAATTGGATTATTGAACTTAGAAAATGGTTAAGGTTAGTCAAGTGGGCAGTGCATGAATTGGTAAATTTTACAATTTGAAATTATGTATTTTTGAAATGTTTGTATGTACTTGTATAATAATGCCCATTTTGCCGTGTGGCATAGTTCAGATTAAGTTAATATGTATATGTACATAGTTCATAAATAACTAATATTCATATTAGTTAAAGTTTTATATTGATATGGTGGTTGTGGATTAAATATGCGCAAGTGAGTATGATATAATTAATATTAAAATTATGTTCAGCTATGATGTAATGTGATATGATTGGAGTATGTTTGATAATGAATTAGGCATTCGATAGCCATGTAATTGAAGTTCATTCGATTCGAACTTTGTATTAATGAAACATGATTTGTATATATGAATTGTTTCAAATATATATGTGAATGCCTGTTCTGAGTTGTGTTTTGTTCGGTAATGCCTCAAAACCCTAATCTGGCGACAGATACGGGTTCGGGGTGTTACATTTGATTGGTATCAGAGCTACGGTTTAGTCGGTTCTCGGACTAACGAAGCGCGTGTGAGTTTAGCTATACATCCCATAATTTTTACTGTGATAGTGTGATGACTCCTGACAATAAAAATGTATTTTTAATATAGTAAATGGATCCTAATCCTGATCGAGCCGTAGCAGATGATGTCGAGAGTGTAGCGCCTGCTCCCGCGTAAGGGACAGAGCCGGTTGGTTCTCGGCCGAATACGAGTAACCATGGTGATGAGGCTAAACAAGCCTTCTATACCATGATGAACGAATGGTTTACTCAATATATCCGGAAAAATCCGGCTGTTCAACAACCCCTGAACTCAAATAATCCACCTGTAGTACCTGTGGTACCTCTGATCATTAATCCTGAGAGATTAAATAAGCCTCCTGTCGATAAAATCAGAAAATACGGAGCTCAAGAGTTTAGAGCCACAGCGGATGATGATGCTGAGCGAGCTAAATTTTGGCTCGATAATACAATTCGTGTTTTCGATGAACTATCCTGTGCGCCTGATGAGTGCCTGAAATGTGCTATATCTTTATTACGGGATTCTGCCTACTATTGGTGGAACACTCTGGTTTCGATTGTTTCGAAGGAACGTGTCACTTGGGACTTCTTTCAGGCAGAGTTTTGCAAAAAGTATATTAGCCAGCGATTCATCGATAAAAAACGCAAAGAATTTCTCGAGCTTAAACAAGGTCGTATGACCGTATCTGAGTATGAACGCGAGTTTGTGAGACTCAGCCGATATGCCCGCGAGTGTGTTTCAACTGAGGCTACTATGTGTAAAAGATTCGAAGAAGGGTTGAACGAAGACATAAAATTGCTCGTTGGTATACTTGAAATAAATGAATTCGTGGTACTCGTTGAGCGAGCTTGTAAAGCCGAAGAGCTAGGAAAAGAGAAACGAAAAGCTGAGTTCGAAGCTAGAGATTTTCGTAAGAGATCAGCGGGTAAAACTTCTCAATCGGCATCAAAGAAGTTCAAAAATGACAGTAGCCGATCTAATACTAATGTCGGGTTTTCTATACGAGAGCGACCACCAGTGAGTTCACGAGCCAGCTCGATTGCTAGTGTTGGCAATACTCGACCGAATAAACCCGAGTGTCAATAGTGTGGTAGGCGACATATTGGTGAATGTTGGGGCAAGTTCAACAACCGAGTTTTCTACAAGTGTGGTTCGCAGGATCATTTCATTCGGGACTGCCCAGAGTTAGCTGAGAAGGATAATGCTCAGAGTGTGAGATTGAGTGGTGCTGCAGCTAGAGGTAGACCACCCCGAAATGTGAGAGGTAGAAGCGGTACTCAGAGAGGGACTTCAGATACAGCGGTTCGATCTGAGGCTCGTGCGCCTGCCAGAGCTTATGCCATCCGCGCCCGAGAGGAGGCTTCATCTCCAGATGTTATCACTGGTATATTTACTCTCTATAATACTAGTGTAATTGCTTTGATTGATCCCGGTTCGACTCATTCCTATGTGTGTGAAACATTAGTATCCAGTAAGACTTTACCTATTGAGTCTACTGAGTTTGTGATTCGGTTTTCGAACCCCCTGGGCCGGTGTGTGCTAGTTAATAAGGTGTGCAAGAATTGCCCTTTGATGATTCGAGATTCATGTTTTTCTATTGATTTGATGCTACTACCATTCGATGAGTTTGATATCATCCTCGGTATGGATTGGTTAACCATGCACGATGATGTAGTGAATTATAGACGAAAGACTATTGATCTGCGGTGCCAGAATAATGAGATAATTTGAATTGAGTCTACTGATTTAAATGGGTTTCCAGCAGTGATATCCTCGATGTTGGCTCGGAAGCATATGAGAAAGGGTTGCGAAGCTTACTTTGCTTATGTAATTATTAGTAAAGTGACTGAAAAGAAGATTGAATCTGTGCCTGTTGTATGTGAGTATCCAGATGTATTTCCTGAAGAATTGCCGGGTTTGCCACCTGTTTGAGAGGTAGAGTTTGGTATTGAGTTAGTGCCAGGGACGACTCCGATCTCGATAGCTCCGTATAGAATGGCACCGACTGAATTAAAAGAATTGAAAGCTCAGTTGTAAGAGTTGACGGATAGAGGTTGTGCTCGATCGAGTTTCTCTCCCTGGGGTATGCCAGTGTTATTCGTGAAAAAGAAAGATGGAACCTTGAGAATGTGCACCGACTACCGACAGCTCAATAAAGTGACCATAAAGAATAAATACCCGTTGCCACGCATTGATGATTTATTTGATCAGCTAAAGGGAGCCTCAGTATTTTCGAAGATAGATTTAAGATCGGGCTATTATCAGTTGTGAGTTAGAGACTCTGATGTGCCTAAGACTGCTTTCCGAATGAGATACGGACATTATGAGTTTTTGGTAATGCCGTTCGGACTCACTAATGCCCCTGCTGTTTTCATGGATTTGATGAATCGGGTATTCAGACAGTATCTGGATCGGTTCGTGGTTGTGTTTATAGATGATATTCTAATCTATTCGCGCGACGAAACTGAGCATGCCGAACACTTGAGACTTGTGTTCTGATTTTGCGTGATAAGCGCTTGTATGCGAAAATTCAAGAAATGTGAGTTCGTTACGTGAAGTTAGCTTCTTGGGGCATGTTGTTTCAAAGATCGTGTATTCGGGTTGATCCGAGTAAAATTTCTGCTATACTCGATTGGAAACCTCCGCGAAATGTTTCAGAGGTTTGGAGTTTTCTAGGACTTGCTGGATACTATAGGCGATTCGTAAAGGGTTTCTCGATGATTGCCACTCCGATGACAAAGCTACTTCAGAAAGATGTTAGATTCAAATGGACAGAAAGCTGGCAGAAGAGTTTCGATCAGTTGAAAACCTTGTTGACTGAAGCTCCAGTGCTTGTTCAGCCAGAATCGGGTAAAGAGTTTGTTATCTTCAGTGATGTATCCTTGAACGGTTTGGGCTATGTTTTGATGCAGGAGGGTAAGGTTGTAGCCTACGCCTCGAGACAGTTAAAGCCGCATGAAAAGAACTACCCGACACATGATCTTGAATTGGCCCCTATAGTGTTTGCTTTGAAGATTTGGCGCCACTATTTGTTCGGTGAGAAATGTCATATCTACTCCGATCAAAAAAGCCTCAAATATCTCATGACCCAGAAGGATTTAAACTTGAGACAGCGACGGTGGTTAGAGTTTCTAAAGGACTACGAGCTTGTAATTGATTATCATTCGGGAAAGGCTAACGTGGTCGCTGATGCCTTAAGCCGAAAATCACTATTTGCTTTGCGTGCTATGAATGCGTATATGGCTATGTCTGATGATGGTGTGATTATAATAGAATTAAAAGCAAGACCGTTATTTATTCAACAGATTTGCGAAGCTCAGAAAGTTGATGATGACTTGATGGAAAAGAGGAATCACTGTGATTCGAATGCCAACTCAGAATATCAAGTTGATGCTGATGGATGTTTGCAGTTCAGAAACCGAATATGTGTACCGAAAGATCCTAAGTTGATTCGAATGCTTTGTAATGAAGCTCATAATAGTAAACTGTCTATTCACCCGGGTAGCACGAAAATGTATAATGATTTGAGAAAGCATTACTAGTGGCACGGTATGAAACGAGATATTTCAGACTTCGTGTCAAAATGTTTGATATGTCAGCAAGTCAAAGCCGAGCATCAGGTACCATCGGGATTACTTCAATCGATTATGATACCCGAATGGAAATGGGATCGAGTCACGATGGATTTCATATCTAGTTTACCGTTAACACCGAGCAAGAAAGATGCAATCTGGGTGATTGTTGATAGATTGACAAAGTTGACTCACTTCATTCCGGTCCGTACGGATTACTCACTCGATAAGCTAGCCGAATTGTACATTTCTTAGATTATACGATTACACGGGGTACCTATTTCTATTGTTTCGGATAGAGATCCGAGGTTTACATTGCGGTTTTGGAAGAAATTGCAAGATGCATTAGGTACTAAATTGCATTTTAGCACAACTTTTCATCCCCAGACGGATGGTCAATCCGAGTGAATCATTCAAATACTTGAGGATATGTTGATATGTTGTGTTCTTGAGTTCGAGGGTACATTGGAACGATACTTGCCTTTGATTGAATTTGCGTACAATAATAGCTTTCAATCGAGTATCAAAATGGCACCTTATGAGGCTTTATACGGTCGTAAATGTTGTACACCTTTGTATTGGACCGAGCTTAGTGAAAACAAGATATACGGGGTTGATTTGGTTAAAGAAACCGAACAGAAAATAAAAGTGATCTGTGAAAGTTTGAAAGCAACGTCAGATCGTCAGAAATCATATGCGGACTTGAAACGTAAAGATATAGAGTTTCAGATCGGTGATCGAGTGTTTTTGAAAGTCTCGCCGTGGAAGAAAACACTCAGATTTGGTCGCAAAGGCAAATTGAGTCCGAGATTTATTGGGCCATATGAGGTTTTAGAGCGGATTGGGCCGGTTGCGTATAGATTGCTATTGCCACCTGAACTAGAAAAGATCCACAATGTTTTTCATGTTTCGATGCTCTGACAGTATAGATCTGATCCTTCTCATGTGATTAGTCCGTCAGAGATTGAGATTCAGTCTGATTTAACTTATGAAGAAGAACCTATCCGTATTCTAGCTCGCGAGGTTAAAGAGTTGAGAAATAAGAAAATCTCATTAGTGAAAGTGTTATGGCATAAACACGGGGTCGAGGAGGCAACTTGGGAACTTGAGGCTTCGATGAAAGAACGTTACCCAAACCTATTCACCGGTAAGATTTTCGAGGACGAAAATCCCTAAGGGGGGAGAGTTGTAACAGTCCGATTTTGACCCTAATCAAAACGGTGGTTTCGGGACCACGAATCCGAGTCAGAAAAATATTTAAATATTAGTTTCTGTGTTCTGAATGTGTGAATTTGTTTGTGTGAAAATTTTGTTTTAAAATTTTATCGTTTGAATGTCTGATTAAATGAAAAGGGTTTAATCGCATAAAATGGAAAATTTAAGGGTTACTGTGTAAGGGCCGAATTTTGATTGTTTTCTTTTATAGAGTGTTAAAGTTGCAATTTGGCCATAAAAGAGAGTTAGTGTCCGGTTGGTATGCATGAAATAGTGACCTTAATTGTTTATTATTTCTTTATGTGAAAATGGTATATTTTTATACATGTTAATAGTAAAATAACATTAATATGTGTGAATAAATAAAACAAATAAGAAATAAAGCTTATATTGGAATGCATGTTCATCTTTTCAAGCCGAAATTGGCTAAGGTGGAAGAAAACACCATTCGGCCATTTTATTCTCCAATTTAGGTATGTTTGAATTTGTTTTCTTAAAAAAAATTTATATGATTGAGATTGTTACTAAGTTTCTTATATAGCCCATGGTTTAAATTTTTGGATTAGATGAGTATTTTATGTTCGCTATAGTTGTAAGTTTGAGAAATTGGGTGTTGAGGTTAGAAAATAGAAAATATGTGTTAGATTTTTTTTTTTAGTTTTGTATTATCAATTTTCATGGAATTAATTTATTGGGGCCTAATTGAGAAAATTGATAGATGGAGGGACTAGATTTATTTTTTTAAAATAATTAAAATGTAAGTACTTGTATAAGTCTAGTGAATATTCGGTTCTAGAATATTGAGATAAGATTGAGTGTATTTATGTTTCATGCATTTTGGATTATTTTGTAAAAATGTATTGAGCGAAAGGCAAATTGGTAATTGGCTCAAAAATGTGGTTGGAATTAAATTGAGTAAAACTTTCTTTGATTTAGCTTAATTTGAATTTCAATTTAGATCAAGAACAAAAAGGATCGGGTTTGGATCGGGGAAAAGCGAAAATAGTCAAATAGTCGAAAAAATACAGTCCGTCGATATTCGAGGTAAGTTTTTAAGCAATCAAGTTGTATTGGATTTATTTATAATGAGGTACATGAGTTTAATGGAAGTATATATATATTATTGATATAGTCGAATGTGATATCTATAAGTGTTTAACATAGCCGAATGTGATGTATACATATATGTCATTGAGATCCCGAATGTGATATTGAATTGGGAGATGAATAAGTTAATACGAAAATATATATATAGGGTTGAGGTTTAAGTTTTATGTGTATATGTACGACTGAGTAGCAAGTTTGAGAGATGCGCTAATGTGCAAATTTAATACCGAGCACTATGTGTGCAAAATCGGTCATTTAGCACTAAGTGTGCGAATTGAATTTTCGAGCACTAAGTGTGCGAATTGGATTTAAGCACTAAGTGTGCGAATTGAATTTTCCGAGAACTAAGTGTGCAAGTTAATTTTAAGCTCAAAGATTGAATTTGGTAAGTTTTGAAACTATGAGATATTATTATTTGAAATCAAGTGTAGGTGATTAATTGTGGATTGGGTGGAATGTTTCTTTTAAATGTATCGTTTGAATGATATAAGTCGACATGGGGAAATGTTTACAAAAGCATATCGATTGTTATATGAATTACTAAATGTGATTCGGCCATGTGAAATTTTGTATAATATGTATGCTTGAATAGATTTGAACTTGAACATGAGGATGAAATTTTATATTAGATTCGACTTTGAATTTGAGAAATAAGAAATGTTTTGCGGTTGTAAAAGTAAATGAGCATTTGATGAATCCTTGTCTATAATTTTTTTTAAAAAAAAATCATCTTTAAGAGAATAATCGATAGATTTCTTAAATTGCTTATAATTTACTAAGCTGTTAAAGCTTACTTGTTGTTTTTGATTGCTCTTGTGATTTAGATTTTTGGGTGATCGTTACGTGCTCGGGGATCGTCGGAGAAGCTCGTCACACTATCATCAATATTTTTGTACTTTTTGAAGTTGAATTTAAAGTTTATGGCATGTATAAGCTATGATACCTTTTGAGTTCATTATGAATGAGATGTATATAAATGCCATGCGAAAATGGCTAACTTGATAAGTAAGTCTATATTATCTTGATTGTGCTTTGAGCTTGTAATGTTTGAGTATGAAAGAGTGAAGTTGATGGTGGGTTGAATGTTATATTTTTGATGACATGATATGTTCAATATGGGCGTTTGAAATTGGCTCTTTTTAATGTGGTTAAGTATGCACATATTACAAGCTTGAATGATTGACTTTATAGGTACGGTTTAAGATGGAAATGTATGAATTTTTTTGGAGGCTAAATTTGTTAGCCGAATATTGGGATAATGAATTTGGTTGTGTATATGAAATTTTGGCATGGTGCATAGCATGTGAAATTGGCATGTAAAATTAGATTATTGAACTTAGAAAATGGTTAAGGTTAGTCAAGTGGGCAGTGCATGAATTGGTAAATTTTACAATTTGAAATTATGTCATTTTGAAATGTTTGTATGTACTTGTATAATAATGCCCATTTTGCCGTGTGGCATAGTTCAGATTAAGTTAATATGTATATGTACATAGTTCATAAATAACTAATATTCATATTAGTTAAAGTTTTATATTGATATGGTGGTTGTGGATTAAATATGCGCAAGTGAGTATGATATAATTAATATTAAAATTATGTTCAGCTATGATGTAATGTGATATGATTGAAGTATGTTTGATAATGAATTAGGCATTCGATAGCCATGCAATTGAAGTTTATTCGAATAGAACTTTGTATTAATGAAACATGATTTGTATATATGAATTGTTTCAAATATATATATATATGAATGTCTGTTCTGAGTTGTGTTTTGTTCGGTAATGCCTGGTAACCCTAATCTGGCGACGGATACGGGTTAGGGGAGTTACACGCCCCAGTTCTTTTCCAGCACTCTCCCAAATGAGATCTCCCACACTCAGCGTAAGGCTGCGGTCTGACTGCAACATTAGGAACCCCAGCTTGGGCTGGCCCATCAAACCTAGGCCTCTTCCTAGGCCCACCAGAAGAACTTAAAGGCCCGAAATTCCTCTTACTTTTGCCCCTATCCTGCTCACGGTTCTGACGCTCTGAGCGTTTCACATCCTCGGCAATCTTAGCCTTCTCAACCAGGGCAACGAAGTCTCTTTCCCTCTGCGGGGCTATTAATACCCGCAACTCATCCCAGAGACCATCCTCGAATAGCACACAGCGCTCATACTCAGTCGCAACGATGCCCCGAGCATACCGGCTCAATCGCAGGAACTCTACCTCATACTCCGCTACAGACTTATTCCCCTGAACCAGATTCAGAAATTCCTTTCTCCGGGAATCCACATAACTTGCCCCGACATATTTTCTTTGGAAGGCCACCTTAAAAAAGTCCCAAGTCACACGGTCAGCCTGCGTGCCTTCCCTCACGGTAAGCCACCATTAGTATGCCTCATCTCGTAGTAAGGACACTGCTCCCTTCAGTTTTTGCTCTACCGTGCAGTCCAGATCATCCATTATTCGCTCTACCGCCTCCAACCAGTATTCTGCTACATCGGGGCTACACCAGAGATGCCCCTGAAGATTTTCGCCCCGTTTGACTAGAGTCGCTCAGAAATTGACCCTCGGGCCACTGACCCAGTACTCGCTCCAGCAACCCTTTCCAGAACCCGTAGCATCGCTTGGGATAGGGCATCATCCCCACCTGCCCGGTCATGAGACCCCGTATCAGTCACTGGTGATGTCGGCGCTTCCCTTTCAGGCATATGTCCTGATGCTGAGGACCCAGCCCTTGCACCTCGGCCTCAACCACGGCCACGTGTACCCCTTCCGCAACCTCTTGTGCTCATATCGATGTAGCGTATCTTCTAATTAAAAAGTTTTATGAATCAGCTTATAGTTCATGTAATTATTAACGGATATCTTATGAAAAGCAGTAATTAGGATTGTTCTCGCAGATTGCATTTACTACAGTTTCAGTCTCCTATAGTCTCGATTTCTACAGCTAAGGAGTTTCAGTATACTACTACTGTCCTTAGTAGTTTTTTAGTACAGCCATTTCAGCATATATTAAAGTATAGAGTAAAGAAACTTACGGATTTGGTACCGGAGACTCGGTGTGCCACAGTTTCAGTAATATCACTAGTTTTCTAAACAGAAATTTAAACAGATTTGGAAAATTTTCAAAACCTATTCCACAGCCGAGTTTTGCAACTTGGTTCTAATACCACTAAATGTAACACCCCACACCCGGCCTAGACGTTATGACCGAATCTAGCGTGCCACATCAGGTGTTGTTGGAAAATTTTGTGTTCGTTGGAAAACTCATCTACGAATCAAAACTTTCTACCATTTAAAAATCCTGATTTTCGTTGCTTATTAACAAAACTAGTTTTACTCGAAATCATTCCTTTTCAAATACATTATTATGCATCTATTATTTTGTTTTTAAAACCTTGTCTGTTACGGAAGTCTGGTTTAAACAGTTGCGGAAACGTGATATTTTAAAAATAGTAGTTATTATTTTAAAACCCGTGTTTAATAAATTAGCAGTTTGTAAAGAAATACCAAATAAAAGTTAAAAACAATTCCAATGGCCTTATTACAAAATTATTAACCCAAAAATTAAAGTAAAGTAAAGTAAAATAAAGTAGCTAAATTAACCCCAAGAACCTACAGGACGTGTGGCCACCTCCGAGTCCCTCGTAGCTCCAAATCCTCTAAGGTTGGGGATTACCTGTACAGTTAAAGAGAAAGGGTGAGTTACGAGAACTCAATGTGTAATCCCCTTATTACACCCACAGTTTGGGCCCAAGCCCATACAGTATCAATCTGGGCCTAAGCCCTAATCAGTAACGGTCTCGGCCGAAGCCCTATTCAATAACGATGCAGGCCAAGCCCTACTCAAAAACGATGCAGGGCCAAGCCCTATGATATGCATAACAAAAATGTACCCAACCCAGTCCAACCAACACACCACCCGTACCAACCAACACACCTGGGGGGACCAAGTCAACCCACTCAACCCGCACACCAATAACGCAGACTAGCTGCTAATAACAGTATACGTGGCTGAGCCACTAAATCAGTATAACGTGGCAAAAACGACTAAATCAGTATAATGTGGAAGAAACCACTAAACCAGTATAACGTGGCAGAGCCACCAGTACAGTGCTTCCTCCAAATCAATAACCCAACCCATGTAGTATGCCACGTCATAATTAAATTAAGTAAGCAGTGCATCATCATCAACATCAATCATACAGTTACTACTCATACATCGATGATCCTACCACTAAAGGTAAAACGGTAATTTGGCCCATCGGGGGTATTTCGGTAATTTTACCCACCAAGGGTATTTCGGTAATTTACCCACCAAGGGTAATTCGGTAATTTACCCACAAAGGGTAATTCGATAATTTACCCACCAAGGGTAATTCGATAATTTACTTATCTACGGCCTTTCCGAAGGCCAACTGTCGCCTCGAGCGACACAGGCTCTATTTCGGGACAAAACAGTGCAATTGGGCCTAAAATCCAATTTCGGCCCAAACAGGCCCACACGCTCGTGTGGCCCAAACAACCTATTTTCGGTCTCGGATCTGCGGACTTTGCAGCCGCAACAATCGTCCGGCACTTACCACGGATTTCACCCCTGTGGGCCCATTAACCCATTGGGCCCACATAGCCCACTTCGTCTCAACAAGGCCCATTACAGCCTTAGTTCCGTGAGAGAGAGAGAGAGTCACTCCCCACTGTCTATCGCCAACACTATTGACTCGGTTTAACTCTACGAGCGCTCGCACACTTGAGAGCTCTCAGTTGCCAATACTCCGGCTTTTCGATATTTCGGCTTTTAGCCGATTCACAGAACATCGCATATCAGAATAAACAGTGGTGTGAGATTACACACCTGCTATGGATTGCCGATTGAGACACTCCTCGATGCCCCTATGATAACAATAACCATTAGTTAATCTAAACGCCCTCGAAAATCCATAATGTCGAAATATACTACTCAACCAAATTCACTTACCACAAGACGTGACCTCCTACAGTGCAACGGTAATCGGCCCTATTCGTTGGCTACTGAAAGCGGGTCTCTAGCAAAGAAGATCAAGAGAAAGAGAGTTAGCCACCATCCAATATTTGGCCCCCATAGGGAAAAGAGGGAGACCGATGTTTACTCAATAAAAGAGTCACGAATTAAGAAGGCACTTGACTACTCCACCCTTACCAAAACCAAAGTCGACGACAAACGTTAGTTGTTTGTCAATAGAATCCGGCCCCAACCACCAAGGAATAAAAGATTCGGGGTAAAGAGATTAGGAAGGTTAGGCTTACCAAGTTCGGCCAGCAGAAAGAGGACCAAAGTTTTCAGAAGAATTGATGTTCGGCTAAAGGGAAATCAAATAGGAAGAAGTGTGGTTATACGGCCTAGAGGGGAGAAAAGAAACGGGCGAAATGTGAAGAGAGATGGGAAGAAGAAGATTCGGCCAAAAAAGTGTTTAGGCTATTAGCAAAAGAAAAGGAAAGAAAGCACGAGAGGTAAGAAGGAAAAGTGCACGAAATGCTTCCAAGGAGAAATCCCGAAAAGAACAAAAGAATAAGTCGCACTACACAAAGAGACTTTCGGTTTGCACTCACACCCAAGCTGTCGAAAATGCTTTCTAATCCACCCCTAGGCGAAATCTCCCCCTTAGGCACACTCCCACATTCGGCCAACTCTCCAACTTTCCTCCCTTCCTTGATTTTCTCCACTATCTTCCCCTTAAATCACTCCTAGCCTCCCACTCAAACTTGTTGAACAAGTCTCCAACTCCACTTGAAGAGTTTGATCCAAACTCTGCTTCCTCCACTCTCAAGTCACAAAATAAAATCCTCTAATTGCAATCTGTGGGATTCGAACCCAGGCCTCCCTAGAACCGCCAAATACCCTCAATTAACCAGCTGAGCAAGCACAACATACAATTAAGCAAAAATTACAACCCTTAACTTTTGGGGCATTACAGCAAAACCCTAAACCTTTAATAGTTTTGCAAATTAGTCCCTGGACTAGCTAGATTAAGCTGCAATGATCTCAAAAACATATAAATCATTAAAAACGGGACAAAAATCATACCTAATTGCAAGAAATGAAGATGGCCGAATGATGAACCCTAAAATGGATTATTCTCATGTTAATTTCGGTTGGAAATAGATAATGGAAGATGATGATCATTTTTTTATTTTAATTAACCTTAATTTGTTAATTTACTAAATTAATCTTTAAAACACTTATTAATTACACCAAATACCAAACCACTATCATCCACTAGTTCATTAATGGGCTATTTAACACATAAGGACCTCCACTTTAAGGTTCCATAGCTATTAGACACCTTTAGCTAATAGAACACAAGTTTCGCACTTTACGCGATTTAGTCCTTTTTATCAAATTGAGCATTCAAACGATAAAATTTCTTAACGAAATTTTCAAAAAATCATAATATCATGCTGTAGACATTAAAATAATAATAAAATAATTATTTTGACTTCAAATTTGTGTTCCCGAAGCCACTATTTTGATTTGACTAAAAACGGGCTGTTACAAATCTTGTATGTGTTGCGACTACCGCAGCTCTTTGTGAGTGTCCTGTTTATTGATTGGTTGTGATCCTGCATATGTTGCGGACACAAACGCAACTCTTTGTGAGTGTCATGTTATGCGATCGGTTGTGATCCTGCATATGTTGCGGACACAAACGTAGCTCTTTATGAGCGTCCTGATATGGCTCGCCTGAACTCCCTGGTATATGGCTATCCAGAGCTCCCGTTACATGGCTCTTTGTGAGCATTTTTGATAGGCTCTTCGTGAGCTTCCTGATTAAAGGTTCTTTGTGAACTTCCTGTTTTAAAATCTTATGAGTTTCTTGATTTAGCCTGGATAAGTTTCCTATTACATGGCTCATATGAGTATTCCTGATATATGGCTCGAGAGAGTGCTTCCTGATTATGTACTCTAGTAAGTACCCCTGATTATAAATTGACAGATTTTTGATTTGTACACTTTGAGTGTACTACCTGCATATCCATCGATATTTCAAATAAATTCAATGGGCAAAATTCTGACATGAGAAAATATGAACACGAAATGAATTATTACAAGTATCTGCCTGAAATATATGAAATGATGATACATGATTTATGGAAATAAGAGTTTATGATATATGAACATGGAATTTGTTTAATAAATATGTTCATCCATGAATATAGATTAGTACACCGTGAGTGTATTTTCGTGTGACATTGATATTTCAAATGATTTAATGGGTAAAGTTTTGACATGAAATAATCTGAACTCGAGATGAATTATTATGAAAATGTATTTGAAATAAATGGATATGAATTGTATATGTTATTTGAATTCATGATGTGGAAAAATATATGTATATGGGAATTTGGTTATTATTGAGCGCATACATGTTTCTTAATGTTTATATGAGATAGTATGACTTAGAAACGAACTATTACCCTATGTACATGAAGTACATGGAAATGACATTACCTGATATAATGATGCATGAATTGGTTATTACATGAATGTGGAACATGCTTGATGACTTTGTTCATCCATGATTAAGGACTATTATATGTGATTACTTGGCTAACATGATGAGGATATGTGTTTAGGGCTTGTGACCAAATTGGTTGATAGTGACTTGCATGTTTATTTTGAACATAAATATATGGTAAGTTATTTACCATGTTATACGAACTTACTAAGCATTTCATGCTTACTCTGTTTTATTTTCCCCTATTCTATAGTAATTCGGAGGCTCGTTGGATTGGAAGCTTGGCGGAGATCACTCACACTATCCATCAGCCCATCTTGGTATATATGATAAACTAATTATGGTTATAATGACATGTATAGGTTAATTAACCAATGTGGCATGTAAATGTTTGGGTTATAACTAGCCATTAGAATGGCTAGTGATGAACATGTTTGATATGTATAAATGAGGCTATAACATGTTTGGTGTGTGCTTAAATGGTTGAATGATAGAAATCATGTTGGCATATTGATGATTAATTCTAGCATATTTGGTAAAATATGCTTATAGGTGAATTTGATAAGTTTATTAAATTTTGTATGTTTGGTTACATGATGGTAAAGTGTATTTGAGGTGCTTAATAGCACATTGGTTGTATGTGATGTTATGTCATGCATGAGACTCAGTTTTGACTTAAAATAATTATTTTAAAAAATGGCTTGTGAATATGTTAAAGTATTGGTGTAAGAGGAAGACAAGTTGGGTTAGAAATGTGGCTTGGAAAATAGCCTATTTTTGTCCACACAGGCAGAGACACGGGTGTGTGTCTCAGCCGTGTGTGACACACGACCTAACACATGGGCGTGTGATTTGGCCATGTGTCATCTGCATCTTTAAAATGTCAAAACAGAATGCTCAGAATTGATCACACGGCCTAGTACACGGGCGTGTGGCTTGACCGTGTGACCCCTACACTTACACACCGTGAGACACGGGCGTGTCATTGGCCGTGTGAGCTACACGGCCTGACCACACGGGCATGTGACTTGACCATGTGACTCAAGTAAGAGAGTTACATGACCTGAGACACGTGCGTGTCATTGGCCGTGTGAGCTACAAGGCCCGACCACACGGGCGTGTGACCCCTGCTCATAGGAAAAATTTTGAGATTTTACGAAAAGTTCTCTGAGTACCCGGATTAATCCCGACTCGTTTCTAATGCATGTTTTGGACCTCGAAGGTTCATATAAGGGACTTTATGTTTGAATTTTTAACCTGAATACTGTATAAACGAAATATCTGTTTACTTGATCTGTATATTCTGGTAATGCTTCATAACCCTGTTTCGATGACGGATACGGGTTAGGGGTGTTACACTTTAGCAGCTTAGGAAGCTTGTGCCACGCTTGTTCCAAGTTCCTATGTCCATTGGGCCCTAAATTCAGCATCTTATACACTCAAATTAATAAATTAGAACTATCTATGGCCCGTGTCGGCCTATTAGGTCAGTAACACTAAAAAATATTTTATAAACACGTATTTTATGAAGTTTTACTACCTAACTACTGGAAATACAATAATTAATACGAAATTGGTTAGAAAGAAAAGCTCCTTAAATGCAAAAAATATACCTAAATGACCACTACATTTGACGACAGGTCAAATACCCCCACACTTAAGTCTTTGCTTGCCCTCAAGCAAACTAATAAAAAAAACAAAACAAAATAAACTAGAAAAAAATAAATAGGAAATAGGAAATAAACATGCAAGAAAAAAATGTACATGAACTAGTATGATACATGAAATTAGATAGAAATATATTAACAAGATAATGTAAGTAAACATATAACTCTAGCATGATACACAATTGACTCACAATTTCTAAAATTAGATAGGTTAGATCAAAAAAATACAAAGCAAATAAATAAAAGAATATTACGTATTGGTATCCATCAAAACAAATTTATAAATATACAATTATGTTAAAATGAATATAAGTGGTAAAAATGTAACGCTCTCAACTCGACTCGATTCACCAGTTCCGGATGTCGGGTGTTACTAAATGATACAAAACATTTAACAAAAATAGTTTATGTTTTCTCATTTATTTTGAACCTGTTATTAGAAGTTCCAAAATAAAAACTTAACATTTGGAGATTGAAAATAGAATATATGATGAATAACTCATTACATCAAATTTGATACAGATATTTACAATTTAGAAACTATTTTAAGACAGAATCAAAGGTGTATTCAAGACTGTGTGTAATATCCTGGATTTTGGGTTTATGCATTTGTGCTTAAATAAAGGTGAAAGCATGTCTATGTGTGTGTTAAATGTGTTTTATGAATTTTTGAGAACCTTAGAATGTAGGAAAATGCCTTAGAAATTATTAGATTTTAAATCTAAAAGAGGAAGCTAAGCAGGGTGGCCTTAAGAGAAAATGTAGGGGATTTATAACACAAGAATGGGCTTGGTAAAGTGGCTTGGAGGCACCACTTAAGGGCCTTGGTAGGTGACGCCACATGCATGTGAGCAGGGCCAAGGTTCGAGTAGCAAGGGGAGCACTTTTGGAGTGTTTTTGCGTCAAGCTAGGGGGAGAGTTGGACGGCAATAAGACACTGAGGAGATGAGCTTTAATTTTGGTTGGTTTCTTTTAAAATTCGGCTAGAGGACAAAGGATAATTGTTGGGTTATTTTATTATTTTGAATGAAGTGATAAAGAGAGGAAATAGGAGAAAAATGTGGAGACTGATAAGGGGATGTGTGTGGCCGGCCAAAGGACTCTTTGGTTATCAATTTTGGTCATAGCCGAATTTCTAAAGAGAAGTCTAGAGGTTCTTTTCAGTTTTTCTTTTCTTTCTCTAGTGAAGTGTCGAAAATTCTCCTCTTCTCTTCTTTGTTGCACTTGTGCCGAAAATTCCCAAGAAAGAGTAACTTGTGTTCTCCCTTTTTCTACTCATTGACATAGCCGAATACCATCCTCTCATTCTCTCCTCTCACTTTGGCCGAATCCCTCTACACTCTATTCTCTCTTCTTTCTTTTTGCAAGACTCCAAAAGCCGAAACCAAGTGACCAACATCTAGGCCATAGCCGAATAGCTCTGTGGGTTCAAATAAAGGGGTTGCCGATTCCAACATTGAGGGTAAGGATTCTATTATCATCATTCTATTTCTTTTCTTTTAGCCGAAATCAAGATTCTAACTCCTTAATGATCTCTGGCTGAACCCTTGAAGGAGGATTTCGGGTTTTCTGCTAAGTCGACTACAACAGAAGATCATTTGGGATTTTAGATTCGCAAAGGTAAGTGAAAATACTAATCGCCAAGGCCATATTTGGTGGTTCAATCTATTTCTTAATTATCCAAAAGCCTAAGCTAACTCTGTTAAGTGATCTAGTGTGGGCCGATTTCAAGGAAGAAGTATCACAAAGTTTCGGGATTTGTCTAGGAATCAAATCGGCAGCAAGGTAAGATTTTGATTGTGATAATCCTTCGGGATTTGGTTATATAGCCGAATAGGCTTTTGCTAAAGCACTAAGTGTTGGCCGAATGTAGGAATTAAGGATCTAAAGCATTAGATCGAGTTTTCGGGATTTCGGTAAAGCAGTAATACCAGGTGTGTAGCCCTACCCTAAGTTTTAATAGATTTATGGTGTTGTTTTAATGCATGTGTTATTAAGAATGTGAAAATTATGGCTAAGGTACCATGCAATGGTACTAAGTACTCAGGTACGTAAACCTACTCCTTCTATGAGTACGATATGATAAATATCTGTATGGCACATATGTGAAACTATAAGAATGTGAATAAAGAATATGGCATGATATTGCATGTTCTGTATGACATGGGCATATGGGTTATATGGAAAGGGGAAGTGATTGGTGGTTTTATACCCCAATATTTGAATGTGGTGACTTCGGTCACAATATCTGAATGTGGTGACTTCGGTCACATAATCTGAATGTGGTGACTTATGTCACAAAGAGTTTATCTGGTGGCTATGCCACAATATATAAGGGCGATGAGCACGTCGACTGCAGCGACTGCCTTCGATGATGTGTAGCGGATGGGTGGGTCGATTTAGTAGTCCCCACGGTGTGATGGTTGGTACGGGTGATGTGTAGCGAATGGCATCTAGGTTTGGGGTTCGGGATTGCATCATTATACTTAATTGCTATTTGTATATGTATGAGTTGACATGCCTAAATTGTTGGGACTTAGTGTTGGCTGTACACACTGAGTCTGTTTGACTCACCCCATTGTGGGAATATTTTTCGTGTGACACTCGGTGATGGACCGGGTCGGCAGGAGCTTAGTGGTGGCCATGCTCAAAGACAGATTTATTTTATTTTGGACTTTTTATTTTTTTTAGTATTTCGAATTTATTTCGGGTTTTCTTTGATGTAATAAGGCCACTAGTGTGAAACTATTTATGCATGCATTCTAATTATTTAGTATGATACGAATTTTATCAATTTAAAGTTTAAGCAACTTTTCTTAAAAATAAATTTTAAATGTTTAGACACCTAAACACAAACGATTTTCGAATTAAAGATTAACCCCAAAACAACTCGGTATTTTATAAAACCACCCTAAATTTTCCAAGGTAATAAACATGAAATTGAAACATTTTACTCGAGGAACATACCAAATCCGGTCTGGGCTCGTGGGCCGGGTTTAGGGTGCTTCAGCTTGGTATCAGAGCCCAGTTTTAAACTCTCGGCCTTGGGTTTAAAGCCCATAACGTTTTCAAAATAAAGCCCAAATAAGTTTTGTGAAAATTTTTGTGAAATGAGCAGGTTTTTCTGGCATGGCACCTAAGTCTCCGACCCGAAGTCCACCAGGTAAGTACTCCTAACTGTTGTGTGAATTATAGTATGATTTGTAGAAGGGTATATCGGGAACGTAGATTAGTATATTAAATTATGGAACCCTAGGATTAGTTTACCCCAACACAAGAACTACATAAGACTTAATGCCTAACTAAACAAACCTGTGACTAAGTCGCCGAGTTAGGGTGTGGCAACCATTGTGCGCATGTCTAGGATTGGATTCGGAAGAGCACAGGTATTTAAGCGATCCTAGTGACTCACCTCCTCTTCACTCGAATCCTACCTGGTGCGTAGTAACGATTCACCCTAACCAAGAGGACTCATTCACAGGCTAAACTCAATAATTAAAACCCATAAGGGACTAGCCATATTTTTATAAAAACCTTAGTTTTAAAAGCACCAAATTACCCCTTTGATTTGAAAAAAAAAAACTCTTTTACAAAATTTTTCTGAAATATTTCCGATTTACAAAATTACCTAAATACCCCTGGTTGTAAAATTACTAAAATGCCATTGGTTAGAAAAATTTTAAATTACCATACTACCTTTAACTTTTACTAAGATATTTTTCCAAAATACCGAAACCCTAGTTTGCAAAATATTAAGATACCTTGAATTGGAAAATTTACGAAATTACCCACGATTTACAAAATTTTCAAATTGACTCCGATTTATTACCAAAATACCCCTATAGGACAAATTACGAAAATACCCCTGGGATTAAACGGACAAAAATGTACAAGTGATGAATGTGTGCAGATAGATACTCACTGAATGAATGTGCATCTTTCTCTAAACTAGGATAGAAGACTTGAAATGAAAACCACAGTAATGATCGAAAGCACTACTACTAAGCTCCTTTTCATAAAATTTCTTCGCGGATAATCGATGGAACAAATACTAATGCATAAAATTCCTTAAATCAGATTAAAGCGCGATCGTAGAAATGAGTTCTAGGGGCGTGGTCGTAATGTGCGAGGACGTGGTAGAGGCGAGAATGACCGTGTCGGAACCCGTTAGAGTCCGGACAAGGGTCCGAAAATGAGGTACCACCACCCCACCACCACCGTTGGTGTTGAGCGGCAAAGATCGGGACGGGGATGATCGTAGTAAGCCCATTAGGCCAAATCGTAGTGGTGAATAAGATCTTTCAAGTGTACCCTTAGAAATTCAGGAGTGATATTTTCTGCCGACTTAATGGAACTTCCTTCGGAGAATTTGACCTCATACTTGGCATGGACTGCTAGTAGAACACCGGGCTATATTGGATTGTGCAATAGCGAATGAATGGAGTTAAGGGCCGCCGGAGGATGAGGCGATAATTATGATAGGAAAAAGAAGGAACTACTTATCTAACATAGTCTACGCCTTAAAGGCTGATAAAATGGTTCGGAAAGGGTGCAAGGAATTTCTGACTTTTGTTAGGGCGTTGGATGCCAAAGAAGGGGAGTTAGTGGAGTTAGAACAAGAAAGGAGTTTGTGGATATTTTTCCGAGGAGTTACAGAATACCCCTTACGCGGAGGTGGAGTTTGGAATTGACTTGTTGCACGAGGCAGCGCGCCAAAGATCTATCGCTCCGTATAGAATGGCACCGGAGGAGTTGGTTGAGCTCAAGGCTCAAATCCAAGAGTTGCTTGATCGTGGGTTTATCCAGGCCAGGTGTGTCCATGGGGGGAGCACCGGTCTTGTTTATGAAGAAGAAGGACGGAACTATGCGTATGTGCATAGATTATCGTCAGTTGAATAAGCTGACCATCAAGAACAAGTACCCTTTGCCAAGGATAGACGACTTGTTCGATCAGCTTAAGGGGGCAGCGGTATTCTCAAAGATAGACCTAAGGTCTGGATATCATCAGCTTAAGGTGAAGGAAGTAGATATCCACAAGACAGCCTTCCGAACAAGATACGGGCACTATGAGTTTGTAGTAATGCCGTTTGGGTTGACGAACGCCCCAGCCGCGTTGATGGATATGATGAACCGGGTTTTTCAACCCTACTTGGACCGATTCGTCATTGTGTTCATCGACGACATCCTAGTATACTCCAAGTCTGAGGAGGAACATGATGAGCATCTCCGGGTTGTGTTACAAGTATTAAGCGAGAAGAAGCTTTATGCCAAATTCAGCAAGTGTGAATTTTGGCTGAAGAAGGTCGCATTCTTAGGGCATGTAGTGTCTGCAGAAGGGATAAGAGTGGATCCTAGGAAGATTGAGGCAGTGTTGGATTGGAAACCACCTAAGTCTGTGGTGGAGGTTCGTAGTTTCTTGGGATTGCCAGGCTACTATAGAAGGTTTGTAGACGGGTTCTCATCAATAGCCGCACCTTTGACGAAGTTGTTGAGAAAGGAAGTACCTTTCGTATGGACAGATAAGCAACAGGAGAGCTTTGAGAAGCTTAAGAGGGTTTTGACTGAAGCTCCGGTTTTGATACAGCCGGAGGCAGGAAAGGATTTCGTGGTGTATTGTGACGCTTCTCATACAGGATTAGGATGCGTATTAATGCAAGACGGGAAGGTAGTCGCTTATGCATCTCGACAATTAAGGCCGCATGAGGTTAACTACCCGACGCACGACTTAGAATTGGCGGCAGTTGTCTTTGCTCTTAAGGTATGGAGGCATTATCTTTATGGAGAAAAGTCAGTGATTTACACGGACCACAAGAGCCTTAAGTATCTGCTGACTCAGAAAGAGCTGAACCTGAGACATCGAAGGTGGGTGGAGTTATTGAAAGACTACGATTGTTCTATAGAGTATCATCCGGGCAAGGCGAATGTAGTGGCAGATGCTCTAAGTCGAAAAGTAGTGTCGGATCTGAGGGCGATGTTTGCACATCTGAGCTTGTATGACGACGGAAGTTTGCTGGCTAAATTGCAAGTTAAGCCGTCATGGTTGAATGAGGTGAAAGAGAGTCAGTTGGCAGATGATGATCTAAGTGCTAAGTTGCGACAAGTGCAGAGTGGGGAGTTAGAGGATTATGGTGTTAACAGCGATGGAGTATTGTGTTTCAAGGGTAAGGTCTGTATGCCTAAGAATAAGGAGTTAAGGCGGAGAATTCTTCAGGAATCGCATAGCAGCCCTTATGCTATGCATCCTGGAGGTACCAAGTTGTACAGGGATCTAAGAGAACAGTTTTGGTGGCCTGGTCTTAAAAGGAAGTTATCGAATTTGTAGGAAGTGCTTGACGTGTCGACAAGTTAAGGTTTGAACACCGAGTTCCGTCGAGATTGCTTTAGCCGATAAAGATTCCGCGATGGAAGTGGGAGAGAATCACCATGGACTTCAAGTTAGTGGGCTTCCCTTACGCCTACTAAGAAGGACTCGGTATGGGTGATAGTGGGCCGATTGACAAAGTCCGCGCATTTCATCCCAGTAAGAGTTGATTATTCTTTGCAGAAGTTGGCAAAGTTATATGTGGCAGAGATTGTAAGGTTGCATGGAGTGCCAGTTTCAATCATTTCAGATAGGGATCCAAGGTTTACGTCTCGGTTTTAGAAAGCTCTGCATCAAGCTTTAGGCACCAGATTGGATTTCACTACGGCTTTTCATCCGCAGTCGGACGGTCAGTCGGAACGAGTGATCCAAGTGTTGGAAGATATGTTGAGGGGCTGTGTAATAGACTTTAGAGGAAGTTGGGAAGAATACTTGCCTTTAGCGGAATTTGCGTACAATAATAGCTATCAAGCCAGTATTCGGATGGCACCATATGAAACATTGTATGGACGGAAGTGTCGCACTCCTACGTGTTGGACGGAATTAGGGGAACGTCAGGTTTTGGGGCCAGAGATCGTGGCTGAATCGAGGAGAAGGTTGAGGTAATTCGCACGTTTGAAGGAAGCATCCGATAGGCGAGGTCGTATGCATCTTAAACGGAAGGAAATAGAATTTGATGTGGGGATCAAGTGTTTCTTAAAGTTTCGCCTTGGAAGAAGGTGATGAGATTTGGTCGCAAAGGAAGTTAAGTCCAAGGTTTATAGGACCTTATCGGGTATTGAAGCGAGTTGGACCAAGTGGCATACCAGCTAGAGTTGCCACCGGAGTTGAAACAGATGCACGACGTATTCCATGTGTCTATGCTACATCGTTATCGATCGGATCCATCTCACGTAGTTCCGGTTGAAGAGGTGGAGCTAAGGCCAGATTTGTCCTACGAGGAAGAGCCGATTCGATCTTGGAACAAGATGTGAAAGTGCTACGAAGGAAATCGCCTCCTTTGGTCAAAGTGTTATGGCGTAATCACGAATCGGAAGAAGCTTCGTGGGAGCCGGAAGAAGCAATGCGACAAAGAATACCCTCACTTATTTTAGCCAGTAATTTCGAGGCGAAATTATTTTTAAGGGGTAGAACCGTAATATCCTGGATTTTGGGTTTATGCATTTGTGCTTAAATAAATGTGAAAGCATGTCTATGTGTGTGTTAAATGTGTTTTATGAATTTTGAGAACCTTAGAATGTAGGAAAATGCCTTAGAAATTATTAGATTTTAAATCTAAAAGAGGAAGCTAAGCAGGTGGCCTTAAGAGAAAATGTAGGGGATTTATAACACAAGAATGGGCTTGGTAAAGTGGCTTGGAGGCGCCACTTAAGGGCCTTGGTAGGTGACGCCACATGCATGTGAGTAGGGCCAAGGTTCGAGTAGCAAGGGGAGCACTTTTGGAGTGTTTTTGCGTCAAGCTAGGGGGGGAGTTGGACGGCAATAAGACACTGAGGAGATGAGCTTTAATTGTGGTTGGTTTCTTTTAAAATTCGGCTAGGGGACAAAGGATAATTGTTGAGTTATTTTATTATTTTGAATGAAGTGATAAAGAGAGGAAATAGGAGAAAAATGTGGAGACTAACAAGGGGATGTGTGTGGCCGGCCAAAGGACTCTTTGGTGATCAATTTTGGTCATAGCCGAATTTCTAAGGAGAAGTCTAGAGGTTCTTTTCAGTTTTTCTTTTCTTTCTCTAGTGAAGTGCCGAAAATTCTCCTCTTCTCTTCTTTGTTGCACTTGTGCCGAAAATTCCCAAGAAAGAGTAACTTGTGTTCTCCCTTTTTCTACTCATTGACATAGCCGAATACCATCCTCCCATTCTCTCCTCTCACTTTGGCCGAATCCCTCTACACTCTATTCTCTCTTCTTTCTTTTCGCAAGACTCCAAAAGCCGAAACCAAGTGACCAACATCTAGGCCATAGCCGAATAGCTCTGTGGGTTCAAATAAAGCGGTTGCCGATTCCAACATTGAGGGTAAGGATTCTATTATCATCATTCTATTTCTTTTCTTTTAGCCGAAATCAAGATTCTAACTCCTTAATGATCTCTGGCCGAACCCTTGAAGGAGGATTTCGGGTTTTCTGCTAAGTCGACTACAACAGAAGATCATTTGGGATTTTAGATTCGCAAAGGTAAGTGAAAATACTAATCGGCCAAGGCCATATTTGGTGGTTCAATCTATTTCTTAATTATCCAAAAGCCGAAAGCTAACTTTGTTAAGTGATCTAGTGTGGGCCGATTTCAAGGAAGAAGTATCACAAAGTTTCGGATTTGTCTAGGAATCAAATCGGCAAGAAGGTAAGATTTTGATTGTGATAATCCTTCGGATTTGGTTATATAGCCGAATAGGCTTTTGCTAAAGCACTAAGTGTTGGCGAATGTAGGAATTAAGGATCTAAAGCATTAGATCGGGTTTTGGGATTTCGTAAAGCGGTAATACCAGTGTGTAGCCCTACCCTAAGTTTTAATAGATTTATGGTGTTGTTTTAATGCATGTGTTATTACGAATGTGAAAATTATGGCTAAGGTACCATGCAATGGTACTAAGTACTCAGGTACGTAAACCTACTCCTTCTATGAGTACGATATGATAAATATCTGTATGGCACATATGTGAAACTATAAGAATGTGAATAAAGAATATGGCATGATATTGCATGTTCTGTATGACATGGGCATATGGGTTATATGGAAAGGGGAAGTGATTGGTGGTTTTATACCCCAATATTTGAATGTGGTGACTTCGGTCACAATATCTGAATGTGGTGACTTCGGTCACATAATCTGAATGTGGTGACTTATGTCACAAAGAGTTTATCTGGTGGCTATGCCACAATATATAAGGGCAATGAGCACGTCGACTGCAGCGACTGCCTTCGATGATGTGTAGCGGATGGGTGGGTCGATTTAGTAGTCCCCACGGTGTGATGGTTGGTACGGGTGGTGTGTAGCAGATAGCATCTAGGTTTGGGGTTCGGGATTGCATCATTATACTTAATTGCTATTTGTTTATGTATGAGTTGACATGCCTAAATTGTTGGGACTTAGTGTTGGCTGTACACACTGAGTCTGTTTGACTCACCCCATTGTGGGAATATTTTTCAGGTGACACTCAGTGATGGACCGGGTCGGCAGGAGCTTAGTGGTGGCCATGCTCAGCACAGGATTTATTTTATTTTTGACTTTTTATTGTTTTTAGTATTTCGAATTTATTTCGGGTTTTCTTTGATGTAATAAGGCCACTAGTGTGAAACTGTTTATGCATGCATTCTAATTATTTAGTATGATACGAATTTTATCAATTTAAAGTTTAAGCAACTTTTCTTAAAAATAAATTTTAAATGTTTAGACACCTAAACACAAACGATTTTCGAATTAAAGATTAACTCAAAAACAACTCGGTATTTTATCAAACCACCCCAAATTTTCCAAGGTAATAAACATGAAATTGAAACGTTTTACTCGAGGAACATACCAGATCTGGTCTGGGCTCGTGGGCCGGGTTTGGGGTGTTTCGCTGTGCCACATATCCGTTGTATGCATAATAGCCGACTCTGCCACCATCTTGGCGTACTCTTGGCGCTGTCCCTCCAAGTGAAGCTTCTTCAACAACAACTCTGAAAAGCAATCACAATCCTTGTAAGTACAAGAGTACTTAGTGAATCTCTCTATAACCATACCTTTATAGATACTTTGCAATCTTGTATGAATTTTCTAAGAGTCAACCATAAACTGCACCATTGACTTCGATTGATACCATCACAGTGTTATCATTCTTTTATACACCAGTTATCATGCCTTATCGTACTTAATCTTCCATATTTTGTTAACTGAGGAATCCTTCTAATCATTTCATGAATCTCTTATCCCATGATACTTACCTAACAGAACATACCCTTATAGACTACTTCCAACAATCCATATTTTAACCCATGTTCTTATTTTAAAAAACTGCTCACTGACATTATCTTGGGCGAATACATATAAATGGCAGATACTTACACAGAATTTCATACTATTGGTTCACACTCAGACATACCCTGATCCATTCTCTACACATATCCATATTGATAATTCACTGCGTATAACATCTAGATGAACTCCATATCATGCTATAACAAAATCTCATAATTCAAAATAATATTGACTTAGATTCAAAATAAATTTAGAAGAAGATGTGATACCCCTTACTTTTCCTACTTACAGATCATCATAACAGATACCTTTCTTAACATACAGATACACATATCTTTTTCATGGAAAACCCTTAAGACTTTATTCAACTCTTATTCCAAAGCATATCACTACCTTATCTTGATTATACTTATTACAAAACTACTAGAACTTACTCATATATTACCATAGAGACGAACATTCAGATCCATGGCTTACCAAATATTCCTAACAGTTCACGCCACATAAGCTTACCAGAATACGTCATAAAGACAATTAGATAGAGCACGCCATTAAGGTGATCCATTCAGAATTTTCCACAAGGGCATTCCTTTTAGATTTTTCCATAAAGGCTATTCTTTTAGAGTTTGCCAAAAAGGCTATTCTTATTTGTCGTGTTTACGATATGAATTTACCTAAACTCACATTACGTGAGGTTTGCCCATCATCGTCTTGGGACATGCAGATAAACCCGTTGGGTAATCACCATTCCTTAGTTCTTATTCAAAGGATGTCATGGCCATGGACTTTTCCTGCAGAGTTCATATTAGAATTCGTGTTGTTAGTCTCGATGGACTCCATTAGACACCACTATGATGAACAGACACAAACTCTCCTGACAGAGTCTTCATCCATTGACACAATCTAAATTCAACCTTTTACTTCACTAACACACACCCAAATAGAACACACATCTCATAGTATACATTTCAGACATATACATACTCATCCATACTTCAATGTTCCAATACTCTTATGCCCAATGATCACATACTATATTCTTCATTACTTCAGATCCATAATTCAATTTTTCTATAGATGAATCACAATATGAATAGTATACATGTAGGAGTCAGTATAAAACTCACCTGATTCTCACCTGTTACAGTTCAAAGCTCCAGATCCAAATATCCATCATGAACCAACAACAACCACTGCTTAGAAACATAATTTCACCATTAAATCTCTTGTACATACAAATTACTTATCATTTTAATCGATGACAGCCACATGCAGTAACCTTCTACTTACAGTCTCACTATTCAGTTACCAAATATGGATTTACTCATTCAGAACTTAACATGCAGAGCTGAAATACTTACCCTGATATGGAGTAACTGCTAATTATAAAAGAACCTTAGTCTCTAGATCATCGAGGTAGGATACATTCAGATTTAAAAAGGTTTTAGTATATACCACTGAAGGAAAAGAAAGAAGAAGGAAGAACCCTCTTTTAGAACACACTCTCACATATAAATATGATTCATCTTACTTAGTGGAATTTAACAAGTGTCATACATATCAGAACTTGTCTTCTTATTGGCCTACAGTTTTCAAGAAAAAATATAAATAAGTTTCCTTCAACAAACTTATCAGAGTAAACTATACATTTGGTTTCTAACCAGATTACTTAAAGTCTAGCATGCACAGTATTCCATATAAACCAGACGTACTATACCTTTGGCGAATACTCATCCCATATTTCTCTTTTATCCTTTAACATGAATGTCTCTTTAGCAAATGGTAAAATATTAGAAAAATCAAATTCTTACTTACTCTTGTAGCAGTTACTACATGCCCACACATATACGCCCAAAATAATCTTTTGGGCAGACAACACTACGCCATACATACTATTTTCAACTATATGTCGAAACTTTGGATCTGCCAGATCTTGGGTGTTACAAAAAATATCTAGCAGAATTCAAGAGCAGGCTCGACAAAACAGCTAAGCACGAAAGTAGTTTGGTCATTATATTATCCCCTGTACTTCCCAAAATGTACATATAGCTCACCACCTTATATCCACTTCTCTCACCTTTCTTATTTCTCTATTTACTAAGGTATAATATAGTATTCATGCGTACAATCATCCAAGCTTAATTTTTTTTTCTTTTTCAATATTTTCTCAATTGACATTTTTCCTTTTTTATATTTTTTCTACAAGCTCAAAAATCTTATGCTCACTATACCATACAGTTCCTTAGTTCACTCTTTTTTTTCTCTTTTGAAACCAGCATGGTGTATCTACCTAATCCCTCAATATCAATGATCAAACATCTAAATCCGTGTAAGGACCAAGAAATAAAGGATCAAATAAATTATTTATTCGGCTCGAGGTTTCATTCATGGTTAATCAAGAAAATGGATTAAGGCTCAAGTAAGGTGCTAGGGAAATATTATGAGGATAACTTTTTGGCTCAAAAATTGTCTACCAAATAGTGCCTTAGATCATCCCTAGTTAATTCCATACATAGATTAAATCAGTCAAGTCTATCAATTTCTACAACCTAACATTCAAGTAAACATGCATGTTATTTATATACCCATTTATCATTTGGTATACTTAACATCTTAAATCTATTCACAGTGTAATAAATTGAACTAATTAGTCTAAAGTTTAGATGATTTAGAATCAATTATTATCAAAATAAATTTATAGTTTATTCACAAAATCCTATTAAAATGCTCCTAACCAATCACTTGTATTTCTACAAGCTCAAAAACATGGAAAACACACAATAAAAATTTTAGAACTACTAAAACCAAAACAGAAAAATTTTAAAAATTTTCCTAAGCCACCCCCACACTTTATTCGGCACATTCTCCCTAATGTGCAATAAAAGATAAAGGAAATATGTTACCCGATTATCTTTATAAGTCCATCGCAAATGGTGGGACTGAGTCCTTGCATATTTAGCTTGAAATTTTAGTGCTTTCTAAAGTTATGAAGTTCCTACAAAGATTAACTAAACATACAAAAATATATAGAATAAAATTAAATCTAATTAAACTAAATAAAAAATAATCCAAAAATAAAATAAGTTTTAAAAATATAAATCCAAAATTAAAATGAAAAATGTTTAGAATTAGTCAGAATCAGGCTCCGACTCCTCAATTTGCCTTGTCCGGGTCACCCTCTGAATCCAAATTTTCCTCGGGATCTTCTTCTAGGTCTTCCTTTGAATCTTCTTCTGGATCTTCCTCCTGATCCTCCTTTGGGTCCTCTTCGACCTCTTTCTTACTAGGCTTTACCTTTACTTCTTATTTAGCTATTAGAAACTACGACAGCCTTAAACCGGTCTTCCTCGCATAGTCTTCATAGATTGGTCTCGTTTCTTGCATCCATCGAATTATCCATTCTGAATTAGGTAACACATTTTCACCTAGATGTGCCTTTGTCCTGATAGCCCTCTTTCATTTTTGATTTCCCACCAAATGCTTCACACTAGATTTTCGTATTGGATACTTTGATGGTTGCAAGTAGCGATCGAATCGTCCCATCGGTACTTTGGTTTGTCTACACAAAGTAGTTACTAAATGTTGAAAAAGCCATTCTACCATACTTTTCCTTGCGCGATGAAACATGTTCATATATATCTAGGTTCCAACACAAATGTTTTTCTTTTGTAATATAGCGTACAATAACATAGCTTGGAAAGTATCTATGTTATACATGTCTGAGGCTGGGAAGATTCGAGTACTGATGAATTGTAACCACATTCTCACTCTTGGGGTTAGTTGTTCCTGCGAAAATGATGTTGATGTTGAGTATGACTCCTATTTTAGTCAAATTTGAGAAATAATCTTTCAGTTAAACTCTGTTTATTTGTTTTAATCAAACTCTGATTAGTCTAGATTATTTTATTATTATTTGACCTATGAATTTAGCCTATAAATAGGCTCTTTTACAACCTTAGAAAATACACCCATTAGATATTAGAAATCATAACACACTTAGAGAATTTTGTGTTTACGTTTTGATGGTTCTTTATTTTTGGGTTTTCGGGGTTTAGTTTTTATCTCCATCTTTTGTACTATTCGTTCTTTTGCCATTATAGTAAAATTATCTTTGCTCGTGGTTTTTTTATCCTTTTTGGAGGGGTTTTTTCACGTTAAATTTGTGTGTTCAATTTCTCAATTTATTCCGCTATTTTTTTTCTTGTTGCTTAATTGGGTCGATCCCAACAAGTTTTATCAGAGTTAGTTCAATTTTCATAGATCAGCCCATTCAGAGATGGCAACAACAAGGTTTGAAATTGAGAAGTTCAATGGTGAGACAAATTTCAATCTGTGGCAAGTTCGGATGGTGGTAATTCTAGTTCAAATCGGCTTGAAAAAGGTTGTTATCGAGAAAAAGCCTGGGAATCTAAATCAAACAGAATGGGAAGAGCTTGATGAAAAGGTCTTGTCTGCAATCCAATTGTGCCTCACGAATACGGTATTGTAGGAGGTATTGATGGAGAAAACCTCATCCGCCTTGTGGAAAAGGTTAGAAACTCTTTATGCGACTAAGTCTTTGGCTAACCGTTTAGTGTTGAAACAATGTCTATTTATGTTTCGCATGAATGAAGGTGAGCTTCTTAGAGATCAAATCAGTCAATTCATTACTCTTTTAAATGATTTAAAGAATGTTGAGGTTCATATTGACGATGAAGATCAGGCTATGCTATTATTATGCTCTTTACCCCCTTCATACAAGTCTTTCAGGGAGACCCTGATTTATGGTAGGGACAAAATCTCATTCGAAGCTGTGAAGGGTCAATTGTTAAGTAGAGACAAACTCGACAATGAGTTTGGTTTGGATAGCAAGGCAGATAAGCAAGCTTCCGTTTTGGTAGCATAAAAGAAACGAGATAAAAGGTGTCGTTATTGTAAAAAGTTAGGTCACGTCAAAGCAGATTATTATAAACTATGAAATAAAAGAGCTGCTGAGAGTAACGAGGAAGATGTAGCTGGTGCTAATTTGGCTGATGAAAGTAGTGATGATTTCTTGTTAGTATCAACGAGTGATAACTCCAAGCTCACGTTCGAGTGGATCCTAGATTCAGGATGTTCTTTCCACATGTGTCCCAATAGAGAATGGTTCTCCATATACAGTTCGGTTGAAGGTGGAGTTGTGCGCATGGGAAACGATTCATCCAGTAAGGTAATTGGTATTGGTACTATTAAAATTAGGATACACGATGAGACGGTTAGGACATTCTTAGATGTCAAGTATGTACCTGATTTATGAAAGAATCTCATCTCCTTGAGTATTTTAGACTTGAAAGGATGCAGAATCAACATTGAGTCGGTCGACATTAAAGTATCTCGTGGAGCTCTCGTTTTGTTAAAAGGTAAAAGAACCGGTAGTCTTTATATTCTGAAAGGTTCTATAGTGACCGGTGAAATCGAACGTCCCTCAACTTTTACGGAGTCGAAGTCAACTCATTTGGAGTAGAGACAACTTGGTCATATAAAGGAAAAAGGTATGACCGTTTCTTGAAGAGAGATTCTCTTTTGGATGTAGGTTTTGAAAAGTTAGGGCACTGTATTCGTGAAAATCAGACCCGGGTTAATTTTGATTTGGCAGTGTACAAGTCAAAGGCTAGAAGTCTTCCAGTTTCTAAGCACAGATTTGACTCAGTTAATTCCCTGCATAGTTCAAGATAGGCTCGTGGCGAGCTTTGGCAAAGATGGTGTTGTGGAAATATGAGTCAAGGTGGAGATTTGTTGAGTATGACTTCTATTTCAGTCAAATTTGAGAAATAATCTTTCAGTTAAACTCTTTTTATTTGTTTCAATCAAACTCTGATTAGTCTAGATTATTTTATTATTATTTAAACTATGAATTTATCCTATAAATAGGCTCTTTTACAACTTTAGAAAATACACCCATTAGAGATTAGAACTTGTAACACATTTAGAGAATTTTGTGTTTACATTTTGAGGGTTCTTTGTTTTGGTGTTTTCGGGGTTTAGTTTTTATCTCCATCTTTTGTACTCTTCATTGTTTTTCCATTATAGTAAAATTATCTTTGCCCGTGGTTTTTTATCCTCTTTGGACGGTTTTTCCATGTTAAATTTGTGTGTTCAATTTCTCAATTTATTTCGCTATTTTTTTTTACTTGTTACTTAACCGGGTCGATCCCAACAATTGGGAAATTCATCCTTAAAAGGTGTTTCCACTCACATTGCCCATTCGTTAGGAGATTGATTATCTTCTCCATATTTTCTATTGAAAAATACATTAGATCGGTTTTTTTGCGCAAATTCGTAGGGGAATAAAGGAGTTTCATAATACCTCGCTATCTCGAATGGTGAGATAGAAATTCCTTTCCCCTGAACAATTACTTCCAGCCATGGTACGTCTAGTTGTCAATTTGTCTCAATCTCCCTTAAAGCAACATAAAATTCTTGGACTACTAAAATACAAGCTTGTTCCTTTGGGATCTCACAGAACTTTTCCCATATGTGGAATTGAATGCTCCCACTCGTTTTGTTGGTTAATGATGCCAGGGAATCAAAACCTTTCTCCTGAAGAGGACATTTCCTTCGAATAGTGTGTAGATGAATTTCAAGCCCCCTCTCTCGAATTCCTTTGAAGTTATCAGTTCTCGATTCAACATCTGAAAGGTTGCTCCTCATTGTTTTAGGACTATGGAATAAGTGAAAGGAAGAGAACATGCGGAATCTCGAAGAATAGGGTAGCAAAAGGCTGTGTGGTTGCTTGTGAAGGCTTGGAGGATGCAGCTACTGGTAAGGAAAATATATAAAGGCCGTTTAGAGCTTGATTTTTTGTGCAAATTTGGAGAATATATAGTTTCCAAAAATGGCCTACATGTTGCGTTACAGAGAAGGCATCGCGTGGCACGAAGTGAATTTCTATACTTAGTTTTGCTTCAAAATGGTTATGTCGCATCATAGAATGTGTATAGTGTGACACGATAATAAATTCTCAGATTTTAGGTTCTTAGATGGGTGTGTCGCACCATGGGATTGTTATATGATGACATGGCTTCAGTTTGGCCTTTCGGGGACTTGTCTAAGGCCATTGGTTGTCTATACTTGCCCCCAACTAACATCTAGCTCTTTCATTACTCCCGAAACCCTATTTTCTTCTAACTCTAACATCAAATAAGAGAATACTAATCCTAAAATCTCACTAAAAAAAACTAATCTATAACATTTACAAATGAATTAAAGTCTAATGGTTTAAAAATTATGTTGTGCTACCAGACTTGTCTGGTAGTTCCTTGAATTTAACCATCGGCTTCCTCTATCCCTCATGGCTATTTTTGGCCTTCCAATCGCTCCTTATCCTATCGAGATCTCTCCATTTGTCCCGTTCTCTTACATTTCGTTTACCTACACTTGCACAACTTGAAGCATTCCTTTGATCAAGGTAATTAGGGATTAAATTACATAGTGTGTAACATTCTTCCCTAACTGTTCCCTCATTTTGGGAATCACGACCACACTTGAACACTTCTAGTTCGCCATATATTTTCTTTATTAACTCATTCCATTCGAGATCAATGGTCGATTTAGACTTGTTAAGAAATGGTGTACCCAACAGAATAGGGATATCTCGATCTTCCTCAAAATCGAGGACTACAAAGTCGACATAGACTATGAATCCCTGTACCTTCACTAATACATCCTCGAGTACACCTTTCAGATGTACCAATGATCTATTAGCTAACTGTAGCATTATAGAGGTATTTTTAAGATCCTCAAGTCTGAGTTTCCTATAAATTGATAAGGGGCATTAAATTTATACTAACCCTTAAATAGTAAAGGGCCTTATTGAAATGTCGATCCTCTATTTCTATTGGAATTGTGAAACTACCCAAATCTTTCAAATTTAGGGTATCTTTTTCGCAATTAAAGCGCTACACAAAGCATCAATGTCAATTTGGTTGCCCTTTTTCATTTTTTGTGCCGTGCCATGATTTCTTTTAGGTACTTGGCATATTTTGGTATTTTATCAATTAGCTCTAAGAGTGGCAGATTGACATTAAGGAATATAAATAAATTGAGAAAATTTATGAAATCTACCTCGTCCCTCTTTTGCTTGTCCTATAATCTTGTTGGAAATGGTACCTTTATTGTGCTCAGCTTTGCGGTTACCAAATCAGACACCAGTTTAGTTATCTCATCAATCAGCCCATTGTGTTCTTACTCCTCCATGGGTTCACCGATAGCTTCGGGAACGTCCTCCTCTTCATGTATATATGCCTTCAGCTTTTCTACTATCTTTCCCGACTACAAAGCGATTGCATTTACACGCTCCTTCCCATCTCTCCAAGGATTATTCTCTGTGTTAGTGGGGATACTCTGGCCATTCTGCTTTTGAAACATCTTCATGAGTTGGCTCATCTTGTTGCAAAGGCTGTCCATTTAGGACTCCATTCATCCACATATAGCTTAGACTTGTCAAATGTCCATTTCATCACTTACATCTCCCCTTCTATTTTGTCGAAGCGTTGACCATATGCAGCATGGTCATTACCCACGGATCTATTTTGTGGAGGTTGGTAAGGAGGGTTTTGTCAATTTTGTAATTGGTTTACACCTCCTTAGTCGCCTCCCCACCTGAGGTTCAGATAATCCTTCCAACTAGGGTTGTAGGTATTTGAATAGGGATCTCAACCCCTATTACCCATGTAGCTTTCCTCCTCTGACTGGTTTTCAAAACTTGGCTCTGATTTTGTTGGCTAGACAATCAACTCCAAACGATTAAGCTTCTCTAGGATCTGTTAATATCGATCATCTTCGTTGACCGTTTGTACCGTTGGAGGATTTTATTTGTACATGAATCTTTCATTGTGCCACATATACGAATTCATAGCCATGGTGTCTATGATTTTTTAGACTCATTCGTACATGTGGAACATGATCAATCCTCCGACTACTCTATTTAGACTGGATCTGATGTTACTGTCTACACCATTGTAAAATATCTGGATTTGATGCTAAACTTGCAGTCCATGGTTTGGGCACTTCCTGAGCATTGACTTGAAACAATCCCATGCTTCGTACAGGGATTCACCTTCATATTGCTTGAAATTGGAGATTTCTCGCCTAAGCTGAATGGTTCAACTGATAGGAAAAATTTGTGAAGAAAATTTTCCGCTAAATCGTCCCACGTGGTGATGGAACTTGGTTCTAGTGAATCTAACCAATCAATTGCATTGTCGCACAAGGAGAATTGAAATAATCGGAGACGCAAAACATCATCAGTTACTCTTTTATATTTGAAGATGTCACATAGTTATAGAAACCGCTTCAAGTGTTGGTTCGGGTCCTCCATCATGTTCCCCTTGAATTGCAGAGTGTTCTGAATCATCTGGATTGTGGCCGTCTTTATCTCAAAATTATTTGAATTGATCGTTGGTATTTCGATGCTACCTCGCACGACATCTAGTGTAGGTAAAGCGTACTCGTATAATGTCCTTTGATCCATCGGTACTTCTATACGGATGTTCTCTTGTCACTCCGGTGGATCTTCGAACAATGGATTCTGCTGAGACCAATTAACTGCCACGGGTGGATCGGTGTTCATCAACTGATGATGCCATCTAATAATCTACTTAGGATCTGGTTATGGCTCGATTAAAGTGTTTTCGCTTCGAGTCATATACAACCTACAAATTAAAAAGGAATTAAACAAATAAAAATAAGCAAACAAAAATTAAAAATAAAAGAAATAAAAATATCTTATCTATAGTCTTTAACTTTCCTATATATCTTATTAATTGTAAAAATATTTTTTGATTTAGTGTCGAAGCCTTCCCAGCAACGGTGCCAACAACTTGACCGCCGCCAAACTTGCGAATGTTTGACAGGAAAATACTACACCAAAAATTATAAGAAATAAAGCAGCGGTGTCCGCAAGTATACGAGTCAAATTGTAATATAGTATTGTGTTACAACGGAACACAAAGAAGTATCCAGAGAATTGTAACCAAGGGAGGATGAATTAAATCTTTTGAAAACCTCTTTACAATAATAAGTCTAAATAGTAAAAATTAAATTCTATATTATGATAAATCATAAAAGAGATAAACTAAATAACTGAAATAAATAAACAATAAAATAAAAAACAACTAAACCAATTAAATCAATTAAACCAATCAGGAAGATCAATTCGTTTTAGGGGTTGTGATTAACTTCAGATTCAGGTTTTAAGGTGAATTAGCTATTAACTAACCAATTATTACCTCCCGTCCTCTAACTGATTAGTTAATTGATTAATACTCGCTTATCTCTCAACCTCACTTTCTCAACCAGTATAAATTACGATTTACTCGGCAAACTTATATCCCAACCTTGTTTAACCTTTGATTACTTCCTAGGGTTTTCAAGCCTAGGGTTTAAAAATGTGTAATTTATATCAACTAATTATGTAGGAAACCCTTAATAATTCGTTAATCACTCCTCCATCCACTCGTTAATCTCCCCTAATGGAAATTAGCTACTCATGGTATTCATAATCTCAAACACAATTGATATAAACATGTAAATAACACGAATAAACTGAAAGAGAAAAGAGATTTAGAACAATCCTGGTTTGTATCGATTAAGAGCGGAATAATGAATCTCTCGATTGGGAAAAAAATCTTGACACTTGCAAAGGAACGTAAACTGTATAACTTCGATTAAATAAAAGAAATCTTGGATCGAAATCGATTCCAAGAGATAAGAACAAAGCGTTTAAGAAAATAAAAGAAAATTAAATCTAAATCCTACTCCTAAACTACGAGGGTTTTTTGGAGGCGTATAAGACGAATTAGTTACATCAAACACCTAAGGTCTTATTTATAGAACTGTTAGCAACCAGAATTAAGTCTTCAACACGTCCTAGGTCCTCGTATAAGGTTGATTGTGCGGACAAAAATATCCTTGAAAAGCTTGGGCTCCACGTTGGTCCTATGTTACGCCATAAACATTGTGGCACGACACGACACTAAAATTATGGACTCTTGAGTCTGTATCGTACTTTAGCGGCTCGAAAAGCTTGTGTCACACTCGTCCCAAGTTCCTACGTCTATTGGGCCTTAAATTCAAAATCCTACACACTCACATTAACATATTAGAACCCGTGTCAACCTAATAGGTCACTAACACTCAAAAATGTGTTAAAAAGACTTTTTTTTATTAACTTTTACTACATAACTACTAACTACTGAAAATGCAATAATTAATACTAAACTGGCTAAAAAACAAGCTCCTTAAATGTAGATATATACCAAAATGACTACTAAATTTGACGGCAGGTCAATAATTATCACAATTTTTTTAAATTATAATTATTTTTAGATGTATAATTATGACAACTTCTATTTTACATCAACATTTTTAATAAATAATTCTAAATTAAATATTATAATTATTTTTAAATGTCAATTTAGTAATATGATGAAAAATAAAGGATATTATTGTCACTCCAAAATTTTTTATAAATTAGTGTTTATATATATAATAAATAATAAAATATTTTAATTAATAATTGTGATTGTGATTACAATTATAATATTATAATTATAATTATAATTATAATTATAATTATATTTTAGAGTTCTATTCAAGTAATAACTATATTTTTAAATTATCACAAATTTTTAACTAATAATTGTAAATTAAATTATAATTATTTTTAAATGTTTAATTATCACAACTTTTATTAAGTTATAATTATTTTTAAATATTTAATTATTACAACTTTTATTTTAGTTCAACATTTTTAATTTTAAATATGAATTTAGTAATATGATAAAAAAAATAAAGATATTCTCATCATTTTAAAAGTTTTTTAAAACTCGTGCTTTTATATTATATATTTTATATTTATGTATTATAGATAGATTATAGAAATTTTATTTAAAAAAACTTTATATAATATATATTATTATATACAACAATAATATAGGTAAATATCTCAAATGCCGGTTCCCTTTTGGTTATAATATCGGTTCATTCATAAAATATAATGCTGCCAATCATGAAAGAATACTGATAAAAATCAGGGGTGAAATATCTAACTAAATATCGTAAATATTATCTGAGATATATACATCTAAACTTCAGTCTGCCCACTACTTAAACACCTATGCTGCCAATCATGAATACTAATAACTCCATGTTTCACAATGCTGCTTGATGTCCTGATGCAAGAAAATAGATAAGTAATGCCAAACCAGATTCAAGGGGAAACCAATGGAAAGCGATTCATGAACGAATGTCAGACATAAGCTTTTTGGGGATTCTAATAATTTGACTCATGCATAGTACGTTGTTTTCAAGAAAAGATCTGTCCAATAAATGAATGGTAAGGCTGTTTGGAATAGAAGAAAGAATTGTTGATGTGCTACCCCGTTGATTAGGGAGGGGCCTTTAAAAATGATGAAGATGCACAACATGTGTTTGGAAAAAGACTTCCATGAAGTTGGAGAGACATTTGATAAAAGAAGTGCATCAGGGCCCTAAGATTTGCATATGATGAGATTTATTATCATTATTCTTCTGCTTTTGTGGTTTAGAATTTTTGCCTCCTAAAGTCGGTTGAGCTAAGATATTTGCTTTGTGGCTTTATTTGGAGATTGGTTGGGCTCTAAATAACATTGATTGAAACAATAACGTTCTGAAAGTTGGAACTTTGTGACTATCACACGGGTGGATTTCCTTTCATGTATTGAAGATTACGACGTGAAATCATGTTCTTGCGTACACGCTTATTTAAAAATTGTTATAATAAATAATTGAGTTAGAGAATGTGTTGAGGTAGTCTATGAGGGTGGTTCACACTGTACTTAGTGTGGAGACTTAGGAATGGAGATTTGGCATAGTGATGGCCTGTGTTCGTGTCTTGTTCTCTCTTTGTTCGTGTCCTCCCATGATCTTAGAAGAGGGGTATTTATAGGAGAACAAGGGTTTGCAATAGGTCTGTAACACCTCAAACCCGGCCTAGACGTTATGGCTGAATCTGGCAATGTCATAAGATAGTGCTTTAGAAATCGCAATGACGTTAAGTCCATTTCTCCGTTTGTACCACTTTTCATTATCTTATGCTAACTTCAAAAACGTGTCATTTGTTTTCAATTGTTATCCATTTTCAAAACGTTATACTTTGCGGAAGCTTTTAAAATAGTTTGCGAATTTGTGTGTATTTTGATAAAATATTTGTTTGTATTGAAAACTCGAGTTTTCCTACTAATAACAGTAAAACCATAAACGTTGCAAATCCAAAATTTAAACAAAATACGTAATGGCCATAATTACATTAAAATTTCCCAAATAAAAATTAAAACCATGATAGGTATAAACCATAAATCTATCGTGAGGCAATAGCAGTGGTCACTGTCGAGTCCTCCGCTGCACCGATCCGTCTAACGCTGGGGATTACCTGGACAGATTAAACAGAAAAGGGTGAGTTTCGCAACTCAGTGTGTAATCCCTACAAATATCAAACATACAAGGTAATCACCAGAAATCAGAAATCACAGACTAAGCCGGAGCCCATTACAAAAACAGTTTGGGCCTTATCCCACTCAGATGCAGAATCATATATATATAATAGGGCCTTAGCTCAATCAGATACAGAGTCAGAAATATATTAGGGCCTCAGCCCAATCAGATACAGAATGCAGATCAGAATATCAGAATCCTACCCACCAGCCTCTACACACCATCTCCGTCTAGCCCTACACACCATGTGGGGATATAATCAACCCACCCATCCCTACACACCATACTGTACCGAAGTGCGGCACATAAACAGAATAATGCAGCTGAGCTGTCAGATAACAAGCTTAAAGCCTTTCAGACACTTCCTCCGGAATATCATCAACCCTCCCCGATGCAATGCAACATACCAAATATGACATGCAACATGCAAATAACCGATCATACATTCGATTCGATGCATGATATCATGCTCAGTCAGACACCATATAATCAGATCACATAAATAGGGGTCTAAGTAACGCTTACCGACCCTACAGTAGGTCCACAATCGACTTGGGTGACCTGTGCAACCTTACAGATCATTTCAGAAAAATGGGCTCACACGCCCATGTGGCCTGCCCGTGTGGCCCACACGGCCCAAATTGGACTTGGCCGTGTGGATCAAACGGCCTGGCCCATAATTCCACACGCTCGTGTGGTTCACCCGTGTGGGCCCACATGCCCGTGTGGCCCACACGGCCCAATAGGTCGAGCCTGTGTGCCGCACACGGCCTTGCCCGGCCATCACACGGCTGTGTCCTTTGCGCACGGCCTGGCCTCGTCAATCACACGTCCGTGTACTGGCACACGGGCGACCACACGCCCGTCTGGCATCGATATTTTTGTTTTCTGGCTTTCGCCGATTCTCGTTTTCTGTGTTTTCGGGTACACACCTGGTGTTGATTCGAGCTAACGCAACCCCAAGCACTTCAGAACCTATCATCAATGATCCTAAATCCAAATTCAGTGATTTTAACGAAAACTAAACAAGATTATAACAAGATAGTCGACTTCCATTCAACAAAAACCTTACCTCCGTTCGGACCACAAGAACTTCGCACCCTTAAAACGAAAATGGCCGATCTCCAGTCCCGTAAACTTCACCTAAGACAGAAACGCACCCCATTAGCCGACGGTACGTTAATCAAACAAGGTTTGGTCAGAACCAACTTACCAACAACGCCCAGAGCCACGGAGTCGACGGAACTCGGCTTGATTAACAAACAAATAGAAAAACGAAAAGGGAAAAATGGGGAGAGGGAACAGCAAAGGAAAGAAGAAGAAGAAGAAAAACGACAGCGTAGGGAAAAGGAAAAAGATGCCAGGTTCTTTTTCTGCAGGAAGAATTCTGAAGGGGGGAATGAGTTTCACAAAGACCCCACTACATCCACAACCTAATTTTTCTCCCTTAAATCCTACTAACCACCCACTACTCGAAGTCCAAACTAATTCAAACTCCAGCTGAACCACATAGCAAAAAAAAAAAAACACTACATCCCTTGTCAACGCGAAGAATTGAACTCAAGACCTCCAGCATAATAACACACCACTTAACCACCAGACCAGCAGGCCCATTCTGATATAAAATTACAAACAATTACTTAAAAGCCTACTGACAAGAGATAGGGCTTTATTCAAAAAAATACCCAAAATTTACCCAAGTTGTGACTTGAACTTGGGACCTCTCACACACCCCCAAAACTACATCCCTTGTCAACGCAAAGAATCGAACCCAAGACCTCCAACATAATAACACACCACTTAACCACCAGACCAGCAGGCCCATTCTGATATAAAATTACAAAAAATTACTTAAAAGCCTACTGACAAGAGATAGGGCTTTATTCAAAAAATACCCAAAATTTACCCAAGTTGTGACTTGAACTTGGGACCTCTAACACATACCCAGAACACATAACCACTAAAGCAGACAGATATTTGTGTCAATGAATTACAGAAACATATTTAAAAACTTGGGGCGTTACAGCTCTACCCCCTAAAAGAAAATTTCGTCCTCGAAATTTTACCTGGTCAGAAAAGGTGAGGATACTGCTGACGCATCGAATCTTCTGGCTCCCAAATGGCCTCCTCAGTGCTATGATTCTGCCACAGTACTTTCACTAAGGGGATAGATTTCCTTCGTAGAACCTTAATGTCGCGATCTAAAATCTGAGTCGGCTCTTCCTCAAACGTCAGATCCGGCCTCACCTCTATCTCCTCAATAGGGACAACATGCGTGGGACCAGAGCGGTAGCGTCTCAACATTGAGACGTGGAACACATCATGAATGCGATCCAACTTCGGAGGAAGATCCAACTGATATACAACTGGCCTCACTCATTTCAGAATACGGTACGGCCCAATAAACCGAGGGCTCAGCTTACCCTTGCGACCGAACCTCAAGACCTTCTTCCATGGTGAGACCTTGAGAAAAACAAAGTCCCCCACAGAATACTCAATATCTTTTCTCTTCAGATCAGCACAGGACTTATGCCTATCAGATGCTGCTTTCAGTTGATCTCGAATCAATCGGACCTTATCTTCAGTTTCAGAAACCAATTCTGGACCCAGAACACGTCGCTCACCCAACTCAGTCCAACATAAGAGAGTGCGACACTTACGACCATACAGGGCCTCGTAAGGTGCCATCTGAATGCTAGACTGATAGCTATTGTTGTAGGCGAACTCTGCCAAAGGAAAATACTCCTCCCAACTACCTCGGAAATCTATAACACTGCTCCTCAACATATCCTCTAGTACTTGAATCACCCTCTTCGACTAACCATCTGTCTGAGGATGGAAAGCAGTACTGAAGTCCAACCTTAAACCCAGAGCCTCATGCAATTTCTTCCAGAACCGAGATGTGAAGCAAGAATCCCTATCGGAGACGATCGATACAGGAACCCCATGCAGTCTCACTATTTCATATATATATAGTTTAGCCAATTTTTTGAGAGAAAAGTCCGTCCTGACCGGAATGAAGTGAGCAGACTTGGTCAATCGATCCACGATGACCCAGACAGAATCCTTCTTAGTGGGTGTTAAAGGCAACCCACTAATGAAGTCCATCATTACTCGTTCCCATTTCCACATCGGTATCTTTACCGGCTGCAGCAACCCCAAAGGCAACTGATGCTCAACCTTAACCTGTTGACAAGTCAGACAGCGAGCAACGAAGTCAGTAACCTCACGCTTCAACCTTGGCCACCAGTACAACTCTCGAAGATCTCGGTACATCTTGTTCCCACCGGGGTGCATAGCATAGGGACTACTATGCACCTCCTTCAGAATCGACTGTCGCAACTCCTCATCACTCGGTACACAAATCTGACCGCGGAAACAAAGTACCCCATCACTGTTAATCCCAAAATCAATAGCATCACCAGTCTCAACCTGACGGAAACACAACTCAAGAGACTTATCCCCCATCTGTTTACCTCCAATCTGATCAATCCATGTAGGCTTAACCTGAAGTTCCGCTAATAGACTCCCATCGTCGAATAAACTGAGTCGAGTGAACATCGCTCTCAGATCGGTCATAGCCCTACGGCTCAAAGCGTCCGCCACCATATTGGCCTTACCAGGATGGTACTAGATGGTGCAGTCATAATCCTTAAACAGTTCAACCCATCTACACTGCCTAAGGTTTAACTCCTTTTGAGTGAGGAGATATTTGAGGCTTTTATGATCAGTGTAGATAGTACACTTCTCACCGTACAGGTAGTGCCTCCAGATCATGAGTAGGATAGTTTACCTCATGCTTCTTAAGCTAACGTGACGCATAAGCTACAACCTTACTATCCTATATCAGTACGCAACCCAAACCAACATGCGACGCATCACTGTATATGACAAAATCATTCCCAGATTCAGGCTGTATCAGAACCGGAGCCTAAGTCAAAACAGATTTGAGCTTCTCGAAGCTTTCTTGTTGCTTATCAGTCCAGACAAAGGGAACTCCCTTGCGCATAAGCTTGGTTAATGGTGCTGCGATCAAGGAGAACCCTTCTACGAAGCGTCGATAATAACCCGCCAGCCCCAGAAAGCTGCGAATTTCAGACACATTTTTTGGCTGTTTTCAATCCAACACAGCCTCAACCTTACGAGGATAAACACGAATCCCCTCCGTAGAAACCACATGTCCCAAAAAGGTTACTTCCCGGAGCCAGAACTCACACTTACTGAACTTCGCATACAATATTTCTCACGAAGAGTCTGTAGTACCACTCTGAGATGCTCGTCGTGCTCGTCCTCAGTCTTAGAATACACTAGGATATCATCGATGAATACCACCACAAACTGGTCCAGATAAGGCTGGAACACACGGTTCATCAAATCCATAAATGTCACTGGTGCATTGGTCAACCCAAAAGACATAACCAGGAACTCGTAATGTCCATAACGAGTCCTAAATGTCGTCTTATGCACATCGACCTCCTTAACCCTCAATTGATGATATCCTGAACGTAGATCAATCTTGGAGAACACAGAAGCCCCTCTGAACTGGTCGAATAGATCATCTATCCTCGGAAGTGGGTACTTATTCTTGATTGTTAGTTTGTTCAACTGCCGATAATCGATGCACATCCGCATTGTCCCATCCTTTTTCTTAACAAACAGCACCGGTGCTCCCTATAGAGACACACTTGGATGGATGAACCCACGATCTAACAGTTCTTGAATTTGAGCCTTAAGCTCTGTAAGCTCCTTCAATGCCATTTGGTAGGGCACGATAGACACCGGAGCTGTACCCGGAATGAGCTCAATCCCAAATTCAACTTCTCGGCTCAGAGGCAGACCCGATAGTTCCTCAGGTAAAACATTCAGAAAGTCCCTCACGGTTTTGATATCCTTAACCGAAGAGTCCCCAGAGTCAGAAATGCTGATGTAGGCCAAGAATGCCTCACACCCTTTCCTCACTAACTTTTCTGCCACCAACGTAGAAATCACATTAGTCAGATAGTCTCTTCATTCCCCAATCGCAACTACCTCGCTGTCCTCTTCGGCCCTCAAAATAACCCTTTTTATCGCACTATCCAAACTTACCCGGTGTTTAACCAGCCAGTCCATTCCCAGAATCAAATCAAACTCCACAAATGAAAGCTCCATCAGATCAGCCAGAAATATTGTCCCTTGAACCTCTATCGGGACATCTCTAAATAATTTACTCACTCTGATAGACTGCCCCAACGGACTCACAACAGTTACCTCACTAGAAGTACTCTCAACCGGAATCCCCAAAGTTTCAGACACAGTACTGGCTACGTAAGGGTGTTTAGAGCCTATGTCTATCAATGCCAAATAAGGTACATTATAAATTAAAAATGTACCCGTGATGACGTCTGGAGCATCTCGATCCTCACGGCGACGGGTAGCATAAACCAGTGCGGGCTGCCTCGCCTCAGTCGGTCCAGCACCCCTGTCCGGTGCTCTCTGTCCTCGACCCATGCCATTACCACCCCTGGCCTGACCTCGGCCCCTAGGTGGCTGCTGAACTACTCTCGGTGGTTGCGTAGCACCAGTAACCGGAGCTTGCATCTGATTAGTTCTCGACGGACAATCCCGAACACAGTGCTCAGTCGACCCACATCTCAAACATGCCCCAGTCGTCCTCCAAGACTCGCCTAGATGGTGTCTACCACAGTGCCCACACGGTAAAAGCCCAGTAAGTGCAACAGGAGGCCCAACTCTCACTGGCCCATCAGATCTGACATTTTTCTTAAGCCTCATCATAGAACTCTAGGGCTTCGATTCTCACTTATTCTTTTCTCTCTCTCAATTTTGGCACTCAGCGCGCTTAACTTCCTCAGCAATCTTTGCCTTCTCAACCAGTGTAGCAAACTCACGCTCCCTTTGTGGAGCTATCAAAACTCGCAAACAGTCTCTGAGGCCATCCTCGAAGCGGACACATCCCTCATATTCGATCGCCACCATGCCACGCGCATATCGGCTCAATCTTAGAAACTCGGCCTCATACTCAGCCATTGTACGGTCTCCCTAGGTGAGATTAAGGAACTCACGTATCCTAGCGTCAATGTAACTAGCTCCCACATACTTACTCTGAAAAGCCATCTTAAAGTAATCCCAAGTCAATCGGTCGGGCTGAATGCCTTCCTTAACCGTCAGCCACCACTGGTAAGCTTCATCGCGAAGCAGGGAAACAGCCCCCTTAAGCTTCTGCTCGGTAGTACAATCCAGGTCGTCCATAATTCTTTCCATGGCCTTCATCCAATATTCGATCACATTAGGGGCGACTCCACTGACACCCCTGAATAACTCAGCCCCATTGGACCGGAGTCATTCCGTAACTGACCCTCGGCCCCCTGACCCTGATGTTAGGCCCATCAACCCTCTCTAGAATCCATAACATGGCTTGGGACAGTGCGTCGTCCCCAGCCGAACGATCATGAGACCTAGTCTCTGTAGCAGGTGAGACTGACATCTCGCTCGTATCCAGATTAGGTAGATTTTCATATGATGAGGACCCAGCTCGAGCCCCTCTACGGCCTCTACCACGGCCTCTTGTACCCCGTCCGCGAGTACCTCTTGTGCTCATCGTAAATTCAAAGTTTATCTGTATTAATAGTTTTATGCATTAGTTTACAGTTCCGCTATTCATTAACAGATATTTTATGCAGACAGTATCAAAAGTTCAGAATTTGTTATCGCGAATAGCAGTCTCACTACGGTTTTAAGTTTCACTACAGTTTTCAGTTTACACTACCTAGAGTGTTTTAAGTACAGTATACTACCTAGGGCTGTTCCAAACATGCTAGTAATATTTTCAGATAAATCTAAACAGAGTTTCAGAACACTTACAGGATCGGCGCCGGAGACTTGGTGTACCACAAACTCAGTCCAAAAACATTTCAAATCACTTAAAAATCATTTCTTAAAACCAATCTTTATAACCCAAATCCACAGCCGAGTTTTGCAACTTGGCTCTGATACTACTAAATGTAACACCCCAAACCCGGCCTAGACGTTATGGCCGAATCTGGCGATGTCACAAGATAGGGCTTTAGAAATCGCAATGACGTTAAGACCATTTCTCCGTTTGTACCACTTTTCATTATCTTATGCTAACTTCAAAAACGTGTCATTTGTTTTCAATTGTTATCCATTTTCAAAATGTTATACTTTGCGGAAGCTTTTAAAATAGTTTGCGAATTTATGTATATTTTGATAAAAAGTTTGTTTGTATTGAAAACTAGAGTTTTCCTACTAATAGCAGTAAAACCATAAACGTTGCAAATCCCAAATTTAAACAAAATACGTAATGGCCATAATTACATTAAATTTCCCAAATAAAAATTAAAACCATGATAGGTATAAACCATAAATCTATCGTGAGGCAGTAGTAGTGGTCACTGTCGAGTCCTCCGTTGCACCGATCCGTCTAACGCTGGGGATTACCTGGACAGATTAAATAGAAAAGGGTGAGTTTCGTAACTCAATGTGTAATCCCCACAGATATCAAACGTACAGGGTAATCACTAGGAATCAGAAATCACAAACTCAGCCGGAGCCCATTACAGAAACAGTTTGGGCCTCAGCCGACTTGGATGCAGAATCAGATATATATAATAGGGCCTTAGCCCAATCAGATACAGAGATAGAAATATATTAGGGCCTCATTGTCGGATCTGAGAATGCGGTCGAATATCGAATCCTACCCACCAGCGTCTACACACCATCTCCGTCCAACCCTACACACCATGTGGGGATATAATCAACCCACCCATCCCTACACACCATACTGTACCGAAGTACGACACATAAACAGAATAATGCAGCTGAGCTGCCAGATAACAGGCTTAAAGCCTTTCAGACACTTCCTCCGAAATATCATCAACCCTCCCCGATGTAATGCAACATACCAAATATGACATGCAATATGCAAATAACCGATCATACATTCAGTTCAGTACAGATATCATGCTCAGTCAGACACCATATAATCAGATCAAATAAATAGGGGTCTAAGTAACGTTTACCGACCCTATAGTAGGTCCACAGTCGAATTGGGCGACCCGTGCAACCTTACAGATCATTTAAGAAAAAATGGCTCACACGCCCATATGGCCCGCCCGTGTGGGCCCACACACCCGTGTGGCCCACACAGCCCAAAATGGCCTTGGCCGTGTGGATCACACGGCCTGGCCCAGAATTCCACATGCCCGTGTGGTTCGCCTAGAATTCCACAGGCAACCCCGAGCACTTCAGAACCTATCATCGATGATCAAAAATCCAAATTCAGTGATTTCAACGAAACCTAAACGAGATTATAACAAGATAGTCGACTTGAAACACCCCAAACCCGGCCCACAAGCCTTGACCGGATCTGACATGTTCCTTCAGAAAAAAACTTAACTTAATTTCGTTTCCTGTTCTAGTAAAATAAGTCGATTATTAAAACAAGTTTGAAATTTTAACGAGTTGAAAACCAAGTTGTCATTCAAGTTTGTATTTCATTAAAACGTTTCCTTCATATTTCGTAAATTAAAAGAATTGCCAGATTTTAGGGCTTATTAAGTTGAAAACCGTAAGTTGATTAGGTGATAAAACATTTGAAGTTGTTTTAAGAAAATATTTGATTACTCAATTGTTTACCGTCGCATAGACATGAAGTTTAAACGCAAAATTTAAAACAGTTAAATAGTGGCCTTATTACAAAGTAAACACCCAAAATAAATCCCGAAAGAAAAGTATGCTAAAGAAAGCGCAAAGTTCAACCATACGGAAACCCGAAAACGCTGAGCATGGCCACCCCGTAGTCCTTGCTGACCCGATCCATAATACTAGGCATCACCTGCAAAAAGTTAGCCCACGAAGGGTGAGTCAACAGACTCAATGTATAACGGCTACACCAAAAACCCAACCGATCATAGCCTTAACCATAACATATCAAATCACATTAAAATAAGATGAAAAATGCATTCCCGAGCCCACCTAGATATCCATCCTCTACACACCACCCGTACCTGCCAATCACACCGTGGGGATTACTAAATCGACCCTCCATCCGCTACACACCCTCGAAGCGATCGCTGCAGCAACTACACATCGCCCTTATAATGTGGCATAGCCACGATAATGTGACAGAGTCACCGGATTCATAATATGTGACATAAGTCACCTGGATAATGTGATAAAACCACCGGAACACTTCCCCTTTATCATTATCACCCATATGCCCATGCATCATACAAAATATACAGATATCATGCAATATACCTTACCCAAAAGCCATAACGAAATTACACATATTTTCATGTCAATGTTTATAAACATTATTTACGGAGTGTTAAGGGGTAACGTACCTGAACGCACTATACCATTGAATGGTACCCTTAGCCATGTTATTCGTATTTTTATTAACACATATTTAACGTAATACTATTAATCTATTGGGAATTAGTGTAGGGTTACACACCTGATAACACTGAGAACGACACTCTCGATCTCACCGACACTTTCGCTTGCAGGGATCACAGCGATTTGCTTGTCCCTTTCTGACGCTGGCCCACACCCCAGTGGCCAATCCCATACCGCAGAAACTGAGCGTTTCTTAAATCTATGGGTAGGGACTACCCCTTTCCCTCCTCCACTAGTATTCGCATCCATCGAATATCACTTAATCAGAAACCCAGTTAATCGATATGTAAGATCTAAACGAAACACAATCTATAACTTAAATACTCTTACCGAAGTAGATCTGAATCCCGGAGACTCCTCCTTTATCTCTGTCGAACTCCTCCTAAAACACCACAGTTAGAATCGGCCATCCCTTAAAACAATATGGCCTTTGGCCGAATACTACAACTCCCTTACCTTCCTCGATTAAATCCCTAAAATCGTCACCTGCCCTTGGAAGTTGTCGAATCCCTACATAACCTATGTTAGATTCAATTCTAACATTAATGGACGAAAGTAAGTGGCCTTCGGCCTAAGGTCATACTTTGCTTACCTTGAATATCAAAATCCCGAAAGATCTCCCCTGCTCCTAACGTTTGCTTCCAAGAAGGGTTACGAATCCAAAACCTTGCATAGATTCGGCCATAACATCATTATAGGATTAGGCCTCTGATCTCGACAGGCTAGAATAATACAGAGAGATTCAGACCGAAAGAGATCTCTTACCGAAAAAGAGTGACCAAACGCAATGATCAACTGGCTTCTAAGAAATCGACAAGAGGAAACCCAAAGTAGAGAAGTCGATTCAGAGGAGAAAGATGATCGACTTTTAGTGCTTAAGAATAATCGGTTTCAAAGGGGTAGAGATGCAATGAGACATTCGGCTATGAAGAGTAATGGCAAAAGGTGTGGGATTCGGCTTCAACGTTTAATGCTTGGTGATCGGCTATGGTCAAAATGTGCTTTCGGCTTTTGAAGACAGAAGAAAGCGGTGTGAAGAAAAAGAGAAAGATGAAGAAAGTGACCTTAATGGTCTTCCCAAATTTGGCTAAAGCAAAGAAAATAGAAAGGGCTTTGAAAGTTTTCTGACTATCACTTTCGGCACAAGTCTAAGGAAGGAAAAGAAAACTAGAATGCACCTTAACCCTTAAGCAAATTCGGCACCTAGCTCCCCCTTGCATGACCGAATAAGCCCCCTCCAAAGTCCTACATTCGGCCAACTCTCACCCTCTTCTCATCCCCTCTTTTCTCTCCACTTTTTCCTCCTATTTTTTCTCTTCTCCTCTCATTCAAAAGAGTTTGAATGAGTCAACACCTATCCTCCTCTCTTAGCCGAAATTTCAATTGCATTTGACTTGGTCTCTCACTCATCCATTCAGAGTCCTTGTGCCGTCCCACCACTACACTCCTTGACGCAAAAAGGCAACTCCAAAACGCTTCTCATCTTTGCTCGAACCTAGGCCCCCTCACACTCCCTGAGGCGTCACCCTCCTGTGCTCTAAGTGGCGCCTCCCTTGCCACTTTACTAGCTGGGTTTCTTGTGTCATAATCCACACACTAAACTCCTTAAGACCTAGCTCCCTTAGCTCTCCTTTAAGACTTAAAAATCTAATATTTTTCTAAGGCATCTACCTACTCCCCCGGGTTCCCGAAACCCCCAAAACACATACAAACCACACACAAGCATGCTACTACATACATTCAAGTTAAAACGCATAACCCTTAAATCCCAGATATTACAGTTCTACCCCCCTTAAAAATAATTTCGACCTCGAAATTACCTGACTAGAATAGGTGAGGGTATTGCTGTCGTATTGCTTCCTCTGGCTCCCACGAAGCTTCTTTCGATCCATGGTTACGCCATAACACTTTGACTAGAGGAACTGATTTTCTCCGTAACACCTTCACATCCTGTTTCAAAATCTGAATCGGCTCTTCCTCGTAGGACAAGTCTGGTCTCAACTCTACCTCCTCAACTGGCACCACATGAGATGGATCTGATCGGTAGCGACGTAACATCGAAACGTGAAACACATTATGCATCTGCTTCAACTCCGAAGGCAACTCCAACTGATATGCCACTGGTCCGATCCGCTTCAAAACCCGATAAGGTCCTATAAACCTGGGACTTAACTTACCCTTACGTCCAAATCTCATCACCTTCTTCCACGGCGAAACTTTCAGAAACACCTGATCTCCCACAGCAAACTCTATTTCTTTCCGCTTGAGATCTGCATACGACTTTTGTCTGTCAGATGCCTCCTTCAACCATGCCTGAATTACCTTAACCTTTTCTTCCGATTCTGCCACAATCTCCGGACCCAAAACATGACGTTCCCCTAATTCTGTCCAACACATAGGAGTGCGACACTTCCGTCCATACAGTGCTTCGTACGGTGCCATCCGAATACTTGCTTGATAGCTGTTGTTGTACGCAAACTCCGCTAAAGGCAAGGACTCCTCCCAGCTTCCTCGGAAGTCTATTACGCAACCCCTCAACATATCTTCTAACACTTGAATTACCCGCTCAGACTGGCCATCCGTCTGCGGATGAAATGCCGTGCTGAAGTCTAATCTGGTACACAATGCCTGATGCAATGCTTTCCAAAACCGAGACGTAAACCTCGGATCCCTATCCGAAATAATCGACACTGGCACTCCGTGCAGCCTCACAATTTCTGCCACATACAATCTTGCCAACCTCTGCAGAGAATAGTCAACCCGCACTGGTATGAAATGTGCAGACTTTGTCAACCGATCCACTATCACCCATACCGAGTCCTTTTTAGTAGGCGTAAGGGGAAGCCCACTCACGAAGTCCATAGTAATTCTCTCCCACTTCCACTGTGGAATCTTTATCGGCTGAAGCAACCCCGACGGTACTTGGTGTTCAGCTTTAACCTGCTGACACGTTAAGCACTTCCCTACAAATTCTGTAACTTCCCGCTTAAGACCAGGCCACTAAAACTGATCCCATAGATCCCTGTATAACTTACTTCCTCCAGGATGCATAGCATAAGGACTACTATGCGATTCCCGAAGAATTCTCTGTCTTAGTTCCTCATCCTTCGGCATACATACCCTACCTTGGAAACACAACACTCCGTCGCTGTTTACACCATAATCTTCCAATTCCCCATTCTGTACTTATCGTAACTTAGCACTCAGATCATCATCTGCCAACTGTCTTTCTTTCACCTGACTCAACCATGTCGGCTTTACTTGTAACTCTGCTAGCAAACTTCCGTCGTTATAAAGGCTAAGATGTGCAAACATCGCCCTCAGATCCGACACTACTTTCCGACTTAGGGCATCTGCCACTACATTCGCCTTACCCGGGTGATACTCTATAGAACAATCGTAGACTTTCAATAACTCCACCCACCTTTGCTGTCTCAAATTTAGCTCCTTCTGAGTCAACAAATACTTCAGACTCTTGTGGTCCGTGTAGATCACAGACCTTTCTCCATATAAGTAGTGCCTCCATACCTTAAGAGCAAAGACCACCTCTGCCAATTCCAAATCATGCGTCGGATAGTTAACCTCATGTGGCCTTAATTGCCGAGACACATAAGCGACCACCTTCCCATCTTGCATCAGCACACATCCCAATCCTGTGTGAGAAGCATCACAATACACCACAAAATCTTTCCCTACTTCAGGCTAAATCAAAACCGGAGCTTCTGTCAAAACCTCTGAAGCCTTTCGAAGCTCTGCTGCTGCTTATCTGCCCATACGAAAGGTACCTCCTTTCTCAACAATTTCGTCAGAGGTGCTGCTATTGATGAGAACCCTTCTACGAACCTTCTGTAGTAGCCTGCTAACCCCAAGAAACTGCGAACCTCCGCCACAAACTTAGGTGGTTTCCAATCTAGCACTGCCTCAATCTTCCGAGGGTCTACTTTTATCCCTTCTGCAGACACCACATGACCCAAAAACGCAACTTCCTTCGACCAAAATTCGCACTTGCTAAATTTGGCATATAACTTCTTCTCCCTTAACACCTGCAATACTACCCGAAGATGCTCATCATGTTTTTCCTCAGACTTGGAACACACTAGGATGTCGTCTATAAACACAACGACGAACTGATCCAAGTAGGGTTGGAAAACCTGATTCATCATATCCATGAATGCAGCTGGGGCGTTCGTCAATCCGAACGGCATTACTAAGAACTCATAATGCCCGTATCTTGTTCGAAAAGTTGTCTTATGGATATCTGCTTCCTTCACCTTAAGCTGATGATATCCTGACCTTAGATCTATCTTTGAAAATACCGCAGCCCCCTTAAGCTGATCAAACAAGTCGTCTATCCTCGGTAAAAGGGTACTTGTTTTTGATCGTCAGCTTGTTCAACTGCCGGTAATCTATGCACATGCGCATAGTTCCGTCCTTCTTCTTCACGAATAGGACCGGTGCTCTCCATGGAGACACACTGGGTCGGATAAACCCACGATCGAGTAACTCTTGGATCTGGGCCTTGAGCTCAACCAACTCCTTTCGTGCCATTCTGTACGGAGCGATAGATACTGGCGCTGTACCAGGCAACAAGTCAATCCCAAATTCCACCTCACGATCCGGAGGCAACCTTGGAAGTTCTTCCGGAAAGACATCCGCAAACTCCCTTATCGTCCCCGACCCTTCCACCATACCGCTTCCTTAGCCTCCAAAGCACTAACCAACATCAGAAAAGCCAGACATCCCTTTCTTACCATCTTCTCTGCCTTAAGGGCAGATACCACATTCGACAAGTAATTCCGTCTCTCGCCCATTACCACGACTTCATTGTCGCCGCCGGTTCTCAATGACATGCGCTTAGCGGCACAATCCACATTCGCACAAGATTTCACTAGCTTGATCCCATGCCTAAGATTAGGTCAAATTCCCCAATGGCAACTCCATTAAGTCACCCAGAATCGCGCCCTGAACTTCTAAAGGCACTCCCCTAAAGAGTTTGTCTACTACTAATGATTACCATAAAGGACTAAGTACAATCTTCTTCCTAGGTACAGTCTCAAAGTTCACATGCAGAGTTCCAGACACCTCACTAGCGATGTAAGAATGAGTTGACCCTATATCTATCGTGAGCAATAAAGGGTAATCCAAAAATAAGGAACGCACTGCAGTTATGACATCAGGTGCATCACCATCCTCCCTCTGACGAACCGCATATACCAGACCTGGCTGTCTCGCCTCCGTGTTACCACCACCTCTGCCCGGTGTTCCGCGACCTCTACCAGAACCATTACCTCTGCCAATCGAACCACGACCCCTCGACGGCTGCTATCCACCTCTACCAGCCTGATTAAAACCCTGACCTGCTGGTCGGCTCCTATCCGTTTCCACCGGACAGTCCCTAATCATGTGATCATTGGACCCACACTTAAAACATCCCCCGGTCTTTTTCCAACACTCCCCTAGGTGCATCTTTCCACATTGAGCACAAGTACGATATTGTCCCCCCACAGCAACCTGCTGACCTCGCGGCCCATCAACTCTAGGTCTCTTTTGAAAATTTCCGGATGACCCTGAAGACCCATAGTTCCTCTTATTCCTACCCTGACCTCTGTCCCGGTTCTGTCTCTCGATCCGCTTAACTTCCTCAGCTATCCGAGCCTTATCCACCAAGATTGCAAAGTCTCTTTCCCGCTACGGGGCAATCAACATTCGCAGTTCATCTCTCAGTCCATCCTCGAATCTGACACGCCGCTCATAATCAGTAGCTACAATCCCTCTGGCATATCGGCTTAATCGCAAAAACTCCGCTTCGTATTCCGCTACCGACTTGCTTCCTTGTACTAAATTTAGAAACGCCTTTCTCTGCGAGTCTATGTGCAGTCCAAGTCGTCCATGATCCTCTCAACTGCCTCTAACCAGTACTCCGCTATATTCGGAGCTACCCCAGATACTCCTCTGAAAACCTCAGCTCCATTCGCCCTAAGTCTCTCGGATACTGACTTTCGAGCCCCATTTCCCAAACTAGCTCCAGGTACTCGCTCTAAAACTCGCAGCATAGCCTGCGATACAGCGTCATCTCCTCCTGTCTGCTCCTGAAATTCTGCCCCTACAGCCGGTGGCGGCGCCTCATTTTCGGAACCCTGACCAGACCCGACTAGTTCCGACACAGTCATTCTGCCTCTGCCGCGCCCACGAGTATTGCGACCACATCCCCTAGAACTCATGTCTACCATTGCGGTTTATCTGTTTTTACGAAATTTTTATGCATTAGAATCTTTTCACTTCTTGTTTAAAGAGAAGTTTTATGCAATAGAGTTTTAATCAGTGGTTTTTCCATAGAAGTACACATATACCTAAAGTCCATAATATAGTTTCCCTATGCCTATTATCTAAAGCATCATACATTAGCATATTCAAACAATTTTACTAACTACAGTACTTACCTGGCGAACCTGGGCCGAGAACTCGGGTGCCATGCTTCCATAGGACCATTTTAACAGAAATTTTGAAAAACCCTATTTTGGCTCAATTTTTTTTGAAAACGTTGTGGGCTTCAAAACCTAAGGCCGAGCGTTTAAAACTGGGCTCTGATACCAAGTTGAAACACCCCAAACCCGGCCCACAAGCCTCGACCGGATCTGACATGTTCCTTCAGAAAAAAACTTAACTTAATTTCGTTTCCTATTCTAGTAAAATAAGTCGATTATTAAAACAAGTTTGAAATTTTAACGATTTGAAAACCAAGTTGTCATTCAAGTTTGTATTTCATTAAAACGTTTCCTTCATATTTCGTAAATTAAAAGAATTGCCGGATTTTAGGGCTTATTAAGTTGAAAACCGTAAGTTGATTAGGTGATAAAACATTTGAAGTTGTTTTAAGAAAATATTTGATTACTCAATTGTTTACCGTCGCATAGACATGAAGTTTAAACGCAAAATTTAAAACAGTTAAATAGTGGCCTTATTACAAAGTAAATACCCAAAATAAATCCCGAAAGAAAAGTATGCTAAAGAAAACGCAAAGTTCAACCATACGGAAACCCGAAAACGCTGAGCATGGCCACCCCGTAGTCCTCGCTGACCCGATCCATAATACTAGGCATCACCTGCAAAAAGTTAGCCCACGAAGGGTGAGTCAACAGACTCAATGTATAACGGCTACACCAAAAACCCAACCGATCATAGCCTTAACCATAACATATCAAATCACATTAAAATAAGATGAAAAATTCAATCCCGAGCCCACCTAGATATCCATTCTCTACACACCACCCGTACCTGCCAATCACACCGTGGGGATTACTAAATTGACCCTCCATCCGCTACACACCCTCGAAGGTAGTCGCTGCAGACAACTACACATCGCCCTTATAATGTGGCATAGCCACCAGATAATGTGACAGAGTCACCGGATTCATAATATGTGACATACGTCACCGGATAATGTGGTAAAACCACCGGAACACTTCCCCTTTATCATTATCACCCATATGCCCATGCATCATACAAAATATACAGATATCATGCAATATACCTTACCCCAAAGCCATAACGAAATTACACATATTTTCATGCCAATGTTTATAAACATTATTTACGGAGTGTTAAGGGGTAACGTACCTGAACGCACTATACCATTGAATGGTACCCTTAGCCATGTTATTCGTATTTTTATTAACACATATTTAACGTAATACTATTAATCTATCGGGAATTAGTGTAGGGTTACACACCTGATAACACTGAGAACGACACTCTCGATCTCACCGACACTTTCGCTTGCAGGGATCACAGCGATTTGCTTGTCCCTTTCCGATGCTGGCCCACACCTCGATGGCCAATCCCGTACCGTAGAAACTGAGCATTTCTTAAATCTAGGGGTAGGGACTACCCCTTTCCCTCCTCTACTGGTATTCGCATCCATCGAATATCACTTAATCAGAAACCCGGTTAATCGATATGTAAGATCTAAACGAAAACACAATCTATAACTTAAATACTCTTACCGAAGTAGATCTGAATCTCGGAGACTCCTCCTTTATCTCTGTCGAACTCCTCCTAAAACACCACAGTTAGAATCGGCCATCCCTTAAAACAATATGGCCTTTGGCCGAATACTACAACTCCCTTACCTTCCTCGATTAAATCCCGAAAATCATCACCTGCCCTTGGAAGTTGTCGAATCCTTACATAACCTATGTTAGATTCAATTCTAACATTAATGGACGAAAGTAAGTGGCCTTCGGCCTAAGGTCATACTTTTCTTACCTTGAATATCAAAATCCCGAAAGATCTCCCCTGCTCCTAACGTTTGCTTCCAAGAAGGGTTACGAATCCAAAACCTTGCATAGATTTGGCCATAACATCATTATAGGATTAGGCCTCTGATCTCGACAGGCTAGAATAATACAGAGAGATTCAGACCGAAAGAGATCTCTTACCGAAAAAGAGTGACCAAACGCAATGATCAACTGGCTTCTAAGAAATCGACAAGAGGAAACCCAAAATAGAGAAGTCGATTCAGAGGAGAAAAATGATCGGCTTTTAGTGCTTAAGAACAATCGATTTCAAAGGGGTAGAGATGCAATGAGACGTTCGGTTATGAAGAGTAATGGCAAAAGATGTGGGATTCGGCTTCAACGTTTAATGCTTGGTGATTGGCTATGGTCAAAATGTGCTTTCGACTTTTGAAGACAGAAGAAAGCGGTGTGAAGAAAAAGAGAAAGATGAAGAAAGTGACCTTAATGGTCTTCCCAAATTCGGCTAAAGCAAATAAAATAAAAAGGGCTTTGAAAGTTTTCTGACTATCACTTTCGGCACAAGTCTAAGGAAGAAAAGAAAACTAGAATGCACCTTAACCCTTAAGTAAATTCGGCACCTAGCTCCCCCTTGCATGACCGAATAAGCCCCCCTCCAAAGTCCTACATTTGGCCAACTCTCACCCTCTTCTCATCCCCTATTTTCTCTCCACTTTTACCTCCTATTTCTTCTCTTCTCCTCTCATTCAAAAGAGTTTGAATGAGTCAACACCTATCCTCCTCTCTTAGCCGAAATTTCAATTGCATTTGACTTGGTCTCTCACTCATCCATTCAGAGTCCTTGTGCTGTCCACCACTGCACTCCCTTGACGCAAAAAGGCAACTCCAAAACGCTTCCCTTACTGCCCGAACCTAGGCCCCCTCACACTCCCTGGCGCGTCACCCTCCTGTGCTCTAAGTGGCGCCTCCCTTGCCACTTTACTAGCTGGGTTTCTTGTGTCATAATCCACACACTAAACTCCTTAAGGCCTAGCTCCCTTAGCTCTCCTTTAAGACTTAAAAATCCAATATTTTTCTAAGGCATCTACCTACTCCCCCGGGTTCCTGAAGCCCCCAAAACACATACAAGCCACACACAAGCATGCTACTACATACATTCAACTTAAAATGCATAACCCCTAAATCCCGGATATTACACGACTTCCATTAAACAAAAACCTTACCTCCGTTCGGACCACAAGAACTTCGCACCCTTAAAGCGAAAATTGCCGATCTCCAGCCCCTTAAACTTCACCTAAGATAGAAACGTGCCCCATTAGCCGACGGTACGTTAATCAAACAAGGTTTGGTCAGAACCAACTTACCAACAACGCCAAGAGCCACGGAGTCGACGAAACTCAGCTTGATTAACAAACAAATAGAAAAATGAAAAGGGAAAAACGGGGAGAGGGCACAGCAAAGGAAAGAAGAAGAAGAAAAAAATGACAGCGTAGGGAAGAGGAAAAAGATGTCAGGTTTTTTTTCTGCAGGAAGAATTTTGAAGGAGGGAATGAGTTTCACAAAGACCCCACTACATCCACAACCTTATTTTTCTCCCTCAAATCATACTAACCACCCACTACTCAGAGTCTAAACTAATTCAAACTCCAGCCGAACCACATAGCAAAAAAAAAAAAAAACTACATCCCTTGTCAACGCGAAGAATCGAACCCAAGACCTCCAGCTTAATAACACACCACTTAACCACCAGACCAGCAACCCATTCTAATATAAAATTACAAACAATTACTTAAAAGCCTACTGACAAGAGATAGGGCTTTATTTTAAAAAAAACCCAAAATTTACCCAAGTTGTGACTTGAACTTAGGACCTCTCACACACACCAAGAACACTTAACCACTAAACCATATAGATATTTGTGTCAATGAATTACAGAAACATATTTAAAAACTTGGGGCGTTACAAGGTCTCCCATATCATTATTGTGTCTTTAGTAAACTTGGAAAGTTGTAAGCATTAATGAAATTAGATTTGATGTCATAGTTGTCCTTGATGGTGTTGTTATGATCCTCTCTCCATAGCTAGAGTTGTCCATGGGCCAAGCTAGGTTGGATCGTGTCTTGTTCCAAAAACAATTTCAAGTCTAGTCTCGTTTTAGGGGTTGGCCCACCCCGCCCAAAAAGCATGTTTTTACTATTTAAAATTAATAAAATTTTGCAAATATATATTTATATTAATTTATATATATATTTATAATTACATTTAAATTTAAAAAAAAAAATTAATATTGTCAGCTCGATTCAAGACTAAAAAATATTATCCAAGTCCGACCTAAGTTGGGTTGAGCAGGTTGCCTGGTCCATTGATAGGTATATCCATGGAGAAAGGGTGTTCAATTGTGAGGGTATAATAATTGCCCCTGGTCAAAGAGAATATTATAAAGAGAGTTTCTCTAATATCGTATTTTTGGGGTGATGAGGTGTCATTTTTCTAGGCGAATGTGAGGTCTCTACCTTTTGGACTAGCCATAATGGAGTTCATGATTACTCCACAACTATTTTGAGACTCAAAACGATATCTTTAAATAATATGATTTTTTGTTTTTTACATGGCATTGCTTCATTGGCCAATGGTTACTTGGCTTGAGAATACCTCTTTCTTCACTTTGTTGCCATTTCAAAACTTAAACCTTTCACTATAAATAAGCCTTAAGGCTTTTGAGAACGGATTCACTTCTACGATTTTTGAGTAACATCTTTCAGTTCTTCATGTTTCTTTCTTTTGGTGCTCTTTTTATCTTCTTTCAGAGTTCTTGAAATTGTTTCCTTCTTCCTTAGTAAGCCTTTTTCTTGTTGCATTGTTACCTTTTGTGATTTCTTACCTCTAGGAAGTTTTCTGTCTTTTGCTTGTATGTTTGTTTTCTTATTTATCTTAATTCATAATTGGTAATGGCATATTCATTAAAAAAATTGATAAGGGAAAATAGAAAATCCAAGAATATTTCCCTACTACTAGTGATCAAATTTTTTTGCACAAGTGCCACAGAGGATATGCTGCAAAATTTTCAATTTAGGGGAATTACAGATCCCCAGAATAGGTAAGTTCATGGTTAGGTCCTGGTTAGGGATGTTGTTTATCAATTGAGAGTTTTTTTTACATTGGGAAGCGTATTTTTCTTCATTTGTGTATTTTTTTAATTAGGTTTCCATTTGCCCCTACACTCGTGGTTCGTAGAGGTGCTCCATTCTTTCGGTGTGGCCCTAAAGCAATTGGTTGGGGGGTTCATGGTTCCACTTGGCGTCATTCTTCCTAGATTCCCACAAGAAGAGGGAAGAGCCTCATCTGAATAGCTTTTACAACTTGTAATTCCTCCAATTTTCTCAGAAATTGGGCTAATAAGGGCTTTACTATTTCCAACCATTGAAGAATATGGGCTCCCCAATTTCTGATAAGCCTAATAAATTGCACCAAAATAAAGGTTGATTCATCTATGCAAAGGAAAAAAATGGGCGTTTTCTTCTTTTACTATGGCATGGAAGGAACTTGACAATGGAAAATTGAGTGGGGTGCCAGATAAAAGGATGACCTTACTAAGGGCCAATATGATCGTGATTCTGATTCACCTTGCTAATCTACTAAAGTTAGACCTCATCTAGGTACTTTACCTAGAGAGGAGGAACCCAAATGACATGGCTCCGTTCAACGCTAATAACTTTAGAAATAGGTCGGATACCTCGTCATGGCCTACATAGTCTAATGGTTGGCTGACCACCACCAAACGTGCGAACATTTGACTGGAAAATACTACACCAAATATATATCAAATTAAATCAGCGATGTCCGCAAGTATATGGGTCAAATTGTAATATAGTAATGTGTTCCAAAGGAACACAAGGAAATATTTTAAGGATAGTACCCAAAGGAGGATGAATTAAATCTATTGAAAATCTCTTTACAATAATAAGTCTAAATAGTAATAATTAAATTCTATATTACGATAAATCATAAAACAGATGAATATAAAAAACTATATACTAAAATAAATGACAAAAATTAAAACACAAACAATTAAATCAATTATTCTAATCTGGAAGATTAACTTGTTTCAGTGATTGTAATTAACTTTGGATTTGGGTTTTAAGGTGGATTAGCTATTAACTAACCAATTATTACCTCCCAGCCTCTAACTAATTAATTAATTGGTTGATACCATCTTATCTTCTAACCTTACTTTCTCAACTAGGATAAATTACGATTTACTCGGCAAACTTATCTCCCGATCTTGTTTAACCTTTAATTACTTCCAAGGGTTGTCAAGCCTAGGGTTTAAAAACGCATAATTCATACCAAGTAATCCAATTGAAAAACCCCTAATCATTCATTAATCACTCCTTCATCCATTCATTAATCTCCCCTAAGGGAATTACCTACTCATGATTTTCAAAATCTCAATCTAAATTGAAATAAACATGTAAATAACACGATTAAACTGAAAGAGAAAAGACATGTAGAAGAATCTTGTAGATGTAAATGAAAGAATGGAGTACGAAATCTCTCGATTGGAATAGCAAAAATCGCCGCTTGCAAAGGAAAATAAATAAATAACTTCAATTACATAAAAGAAATCTTGGATCGAAATTGATTCCAAGAGAAAATAACAAAGAATTTTAGAAAAATAAAAGAAAACTAAACCTAAACCCTACGCTTTAACTAAAAGGGTTTTTAGATTAGTCTAAGATGACTTAGTTATATCAAACCCCTAAGGTTTTATTTATAGAGGTGTTGGGCAGCCCAAATTAGGTCTTCAGCACATCCTAGGTCTTTGTATAAAGTTGATTGTGCGGACAAAAATAGCCTTGAAATACTTGGGCTCCACGTCGACCCTATGTCGCACCATACACAAGCTATGGCACGACACGTCACTGAAATTCTGGGCTTGGAAGTCCTTTTCATGCTTTCACAGCTCGGGAAGCTTGTGCATCACTCGTCCCTTAATCCTACGTCAATTGGGCCCTAAATTAAGCACAATGCACACTCAATTACACAAATGAAAACTACCTATGGCTTGTGTCAACCTAATAGTTCACTAACACTCAAAATTGTGTAAAAACACTTATTTTATTAATATGTAACACTAAACTAATAAATACCAAAAATGCAATAATAAATACTAAAATATTGAGAAAACAAACTCCTTAAATGTCGATACGTATCTAAACTATCACTATAATTAGTGACATGTCGTTGGCCACAATAAGCCATATATGAGATCAGCCGAATGATTACAAGCACGATGGAAGATCCTGAAGAATTCTAAAAAGTCTTCCTTGGTGGTTGGTCCAAGAGAAAGTGTAGGGTTAAAAAAGTGTAGGGTTGTTGATCCTACTTCCTCTCAAGCTTTAAGAAAATAAAAGGTGCCTATCCCTATGCTACCCAACATTGTAACAGGTATTGTCTAATGTTAGGAGATTCTCCAAGTACCAACAAGTGTTCTTATTGACATTCTTCCCAATGAGATGGAGGATGATCTATAGACATTGAAAATTATAAGGACCTTGAGTCAATGACTCTTGTGGTTGTGGATGGCATGGATCCTTCATTTGTTATAGAGTCTTTTAGGAATGGAGATTCCATTGTGTAGTAATATTGTAACTATTATGATCTTAATTAAGCTTTGTCTTCAATGCACTTATCACTTACTCTTTTCGTAGAGATAGCAACATGTGTGTTTAGCCGATACAACCCTTTTTAGTAGTTTGATAAGAAGGATGCCCTGTGTGCAAAAAGGCCAAAGGTTGTGGGGTTGACACTACTAGTGTTGGAGTATTGATCTGCCATGATTTGATATGTCAGATTAGGCTCCCTAGTACGCTTAAAGAGCTTGTTTCCAAGCAATTTATATGTTTTTGTTATGTTTTTACTTAGGTTTAGTTCTCTGCACAAATAAGTGATTAGTGTGTGATACAGAATAAGGAAAATGAATACGAAAGCGGATTGTAAAGTTTTTTCAAGTCGCGGATTTGACTTAGGGCTTTAGACGTTCGGTAAGAAACTTGGATTTTGACACAACCTGAAACACAATCAAAGCCAATTCAAACAAATCTAATAAAAATAAATAACTAAGATAAATAAATAGAATAATAAATCAAAGATTGGAACAATAAAGAAGATAGATGGAAAATATAGAACATGATATATTGAAGTCCTAAGAAGCCTTAGAAACACGAAGAATCCACAACCTCCTTCAAGTGGCTCTAATTTCCCCTCCAAGATAGAAACCTTGGCAAGAAAAAGTTTGAAGATGATCCCCACAATCTGAAAACAATGTTAAAACTCTTCTAAAAGAAACTCAAGAGAAATTCTTGAAAAGAAAAACTCAAAGAGAATTTATTAATTCAAAAGAGAAGTTGAATAATAATGAATTGATTTTTGAACAATGCAAGAAGAAGTAGTTTGAAACTAAACATTCTTGTTGACATCAAACTCGTAAATAACTTAACATACTTAATAATTATTAAAAATTTGAAATAATAAAATAATAAAATAATAAGAGCTGATAAATACAATGTTGGGCTTATATAATAAAAATTAAGCCCAAAACCCAAACACAATATGATTTAAACTCAAATTAAAAGCTCGAAACTCGTAATTCCCGTCATAGTCACGTCCAGAAATTCTGCTTGCGCAGTCTTTATTAAAATGGTCATAACTCAAGCTCCCAAAATCTAAATCGAGTGATTCAAAGTGCGTTTCGAACAAAAGAGATAGATCTTCAAACTCCATGTAAACATCTCAACACTTAAAATGCATGTATCCTATCCAAAAAGTCGTCTCAAGTCTGTAAACTTCCTAAACTTGAAAATTGGCAGCTTCGGTGAATGGAATTTAATAAATTTCACCCCATCCGTGCATGTATCAGTGTGCATTTTATGTTATTTTGAGATCAGAGATGAACAATTGGCATTCGAGGCATCTAATGAGGTTGGTGGATGATGCAGGAAGCCTACTGTGGCCCAAATGGAGCAAGAACATCACCGAGAATAGAGGTATTGTGATATCGAAGCATGAAAGTCGTGACACACCTGACAGTGTTTAAATAAGGAAGCTCGAGCCACCAATAGTGGTATCACGATACCGACCATAGGGTATTACGATATCCAAGACTCCCAAGGACCCCCATTTCAAGACTGATGCTGATACCCAAATATTGGGCTATGGGTATCGCGATATCACTGTCGAGGGAGACAAAAAATGACCGCAAGGGAAATCCTTGTCCAACATGTCCCCCAACCAAAATTAGATGTTTATGGGTAATTTCATTTATATTTTTGTACGTGAACTCTGTTAAAATAAGTCAAATTGGCTGAGACAAAGGAGACACTTCACATTTTTAGTTTTTTAGGATTGTTCTCTTTATCTTTTACGATTTATTTTTCTTCTCCATAGTTTAAGGTTTAATTTCATGCTCATTTTTTGGTGTTTCTTTATCACACCCGAAGTTGTTAAATTAAAGTTTGGTCTTGATTATAGGGAAGACATTTATTAAAATAATTATTTTAAACTGTAAGTAGAGGTATCAAATTAAGAAACTTTCAATTCATGAGGGATTTAGTGTGAATTATTGAATCTTGTGAACTACAACACCCCTAACCCGTATCTATCGCTGGAACAGGGTTACGAAGCATTATCGGAGTTTACAGATCAAACAGATAGAAATTTCAAACATTTCATATCATATCAATATTCATAATAAAACCAAACAAAATCATATTTATTGTCCCTTATACGAGCCCTCAAGGCCCTAAATACGCATTAGAAACAAGTTGGGACTAAATAAGAAACTCAGAGAATTTTTTGGAAAACATTGAAAAATTTTAAAGCTGTAGGGGTCACACACTCAGGAGACATGACCGTGTCTCAGGCTGTGTGGGCATTCGAAATAGGGACACACCGCTATGTCCCAGCCCGTGTAACTCTTTGACTTGGTCACACGGCCAAGCCACACGCCCGTGTGCCAGGCCGTGTACTAGGCCGCGTAACAGCCTGACTTGCAACCCTTTGAAAAATACAGGGGACACACGGCCATGTCACCTGGTCGTGTGTCACACACGGCTGAGACACACGCCCGTGTCTCTTCCCGTGTGGATGAAAATAGGCATATTTCTCACCCAATTTGGCATCAACCTACACTCAACATTGTGCATATAAACAAGTCATATTTAGGCATCCAAAACAAGCAAAATCAAGCTTTAAACATATAGTATATTCACATACAACTCATATGCCCTTAGGCACCTCAAATGATAATTCATAAACATGTTCAAACCATTCAAGGCTTACACAAAATGCATATTCAAACCACCATTTTACCTTCCACCATTCTACCATATCAAGCCATACCTCAACCATATAAGGCAACTTATATACACATCAAAATATACCATTTCACCAACACAAGGCCAAAATGCAAACCAACCAAATGGTCATATCCACAACCAAAACACATAGGCTAGCATTAGCCAAAATAACCTATACATGCCATTACAACCAAACTTAAACCAACTGAAAGTACCAAAAGAACCGGTGGATAGTGTGATATAGCTCCGACAAGCTTCCAACCCGAACGAGCTTCCGATTCACTATAAAACATGGAAAATAACACAGAGTAGGCATTTAAGCTTAGTAAGTTTGTATAACATGGAATTTAACTTACCATTTATTCACATATAAGGTAAGTAAACAAAGCATATCCCAACATATATTGGCCAAATTCCTAAGCACATATACATCAACCATGTTAGTCATGTAAACACACATATAAACCAAGTCATGAATAAGCTCAACAATTAATCAAATTGCATATACATGTATCATCCATTTCATATACCCATATACCATGTAATATTTTCCATGTAATTCATATGTATACATGTAATAGTTCATATCGAACTCATGTCTTATCATATCAGAACATTGCTCGTTGAACCATTTAAAATATCATTGGATATGTAGGATAGCTCACACATAGTGTGTTAAACTGTAATATGTCGATTCCTGTACATGTATGCTCATACGAGCTATGAATAGGTATGCTCTCATGAGCTGGAAATCGGTAAGCTCATACGAGCTGAGAATCAGAAAGCTCTCACGAGCTAAAATTGGTAAGGTCGTACGAGTTGTGGTGTGTCCACAACACATGCAGGACCACAACCAAATCAGTAACCCTAATGACATGTCATTTGTATCCTACGAATTCCTAAGGTTCAAACAGGGCTCGGTAATCGTCGTACGCCATCAGATATGCAATCGGTATTTATACATAGCAATTATACAATTCACACACATATAATTCAATTAAAACATATAAATACTCAATTTAATTACACAAACTTACCTCGAGGAGTATACGTAGATACAGAGGCGATTAATCCAAGATTTTCTCTTTGCCTCGATCTAACTCCGTACGAGGTCTAACTGGATCTATACGGATAAATTTAACTCAATTTAATATATTTATCAATCAATTTATTCTAAAACATAGTTTGGAAAAATTACCATTTTGCCCTTATTCTTTTAATTTCTTTGCAATTTAGTCCTTATCTCATAAAAATGGTCACCACAACCCACCATGGCTGAATATCAAATAGGTCCTTAGCATGTACTATACTTCAATTATTTCATAATTTCACCATGTAATATTTCATTCTTTTCAATTTAGTCCCTATTTGACAATTTTACTAAAAACTCCTTTACGAAAGTTGTTTATTTAAAAACAACCATTCATTTTCTATCATCAAACTTCAAAACTCAAGCATGCTCGTCAATGGTAAAACCCTAACAGTTTAACAATTTCACAAATTAATCCCCGGGCTAGCTAGATTAAGCTATAACGATCCCAAAAATGTATAAATCATTAAAAAAGGAACAAAAATCACTTACCAATTGAGCAAAAGAAGCTTGGCCAAACCTAGCTTCAAGAAAAATGGGTTCTTCTCCTTGATCGGTTGAGAAAGATGAAAGAAAAGATGATACTAATTTGGTTTTATTTTAATTATCATTTATTTACTTAATTACATAATTAACCTTTATAAAATTTAATAATTACACAAAATGCCAAGCCATTATCATCCGCTAACAAACTAATGATCTAATTACCATATAAGGACCTCCACTTTAAAGTCCTATAGCTATTTAATACCTTTAGCTATTAGAGCTTAACTTTTGCACTTTACGCGATTAAGTCCTTTTTATCAAATTAAGCATGTAAACGGTAAAATATCTTAACGAAATTTTTATATGACATGCTGTAGACCATAAAATAATAATAAAATAAAAATTTCAACTTCAAATTTGTGGTCCTAAAACCACTGTTTCGATTTCACTGAAAACGGGTTGTTACAACTCTTCCCTCTTAAGGGATTTTTGTCCCCGAAAATCTTACCAGAAAAGAGGTTCGGGTATTGCTTTCTCATAGCTTCCTCTGGTTCCAAGGTGGCTTCTTCTATTCTATGTCGTTGCCAGAGAACTTTAACTAAAGCTATGTTCTTATTTCTCAATTCCTTCACCTCTCGTGCCAGAATTTTGGTCAGTTTTTCACTGTACGACATATCAGGTTGAATCTCAACATCTGTCGGGGAGATAACATGTGAAGGGTCAGATCGCTACCGTCGTAACTTAGACACGTAAAAGACATTATAAAATATTTTCTAGTTCTAACGGTAAAGCTAATCGATACGAAACAGGTCTGATTCTTTCAATAATCTCATACGGCCCGATAAATCGCGGACTTAGCTTTCCTTTGCGATTGAATTGAATAATTTTCTTCTAGGGCGATACTTTCAAGAATACTCTATCACCGACTTGGAATTCTATATCTTGACGCTTAAGATCCGCATAAGATTTCTGACGATCTGAAGCTGCTTTCAAGCTATCTCGGATTACTTTCACTTTTTCCTCAGTCTTACGAATCAAATCAACCCCATGTATCTTTTTCTCACTAACCTCGGTCTAGTATAACGGAGTTCGGCATTTACGACCATACAGAGCTTCACACGGTGCCATTTTTATACTCGAGTAAAAACTGTTATTATATGTGAATTCGACTAACGATAATTATTTCTCCCGATTGCCTTTGAACTCTAATGCACAGTAACGAAGCATATCTTCGAGAATCTGAATCACACGTTCTGACTGACCATCGGTCTGAGGGTGAAATACAGTGCTAAAATGCAACCGTGTACCAAGAGCTGCCAGTAACTTTCTCAAGAATGCGATGTAAACCGCGGATGTCTATTCGAAATAATGGAGACTGGCACTCTGTGTAATCTAAAAATCTCATAAACATATAACTCAGCCAATCTGTCAAGGGAGAAATCTGTACGTACAGGAATAAAATGTGCAGACTTCGTCAAACGGTCAACGATAACCCAAACAGCATCTTTCTTTCTCGAAGATAGGGGTAAACTCGATACGAAATCCATAGTATCTCTATCTCATTTCCACTCGGGTATCATCACTGGCTGTAACAGTCCTAAAGGTACTTGATGTTCAACTTTAACTTGCTAACATACCAAACATCTCGATACAAAATCAAATATCTCGCGTTTCATTCCCGGCCACCAGTACATCTGTCTCAAATCACTATACATTTTATTGCTTCCCGGATGAACAGACAAGCTACCACTTTGAGCTTAGTGTAAGATTCTCTGAATGAGCTCTGGATTCTTCGGAACACAAACTCTACCTCTGAACAATAAACAATCATCGGATCCTATCTGAAATTCTAAATCAGTAGTCGACTCACAATATGCTCATTTAGCTAGCAAATCATCGTCACATTTATGAGCTTCACAGATCTGTTGTAAAAACATCGGTCTAGCTTTCAACTCAGCTAAGATTGATCCATCGTCAGATAATGCCAGTCACGTATTAATCGCGCGCAGAGCAAACAAGGACTTTCTACTCAAAGCATCAGCAACTACATTTGCTTTTCCCAGATGATAATCAATGATCAATTCATAATCTTTCAACAGTTTGAGCCATCTGCACTGTCTCAAATTTAGATCTTTCTACGATATTAAATACTTTAAACTCTTGTGATCAGTAAATATGTGACATTTTTCGCCGAACAAATGATGTCGCCAAATTTTCAATGCAAACACAATAGTTGCCAACTCTAAGTCATGTGTCAGATAGTTCTTTTTGTGCGGCTTTAACTGTCTAGAAGCATAAGCTATTACTTTGCCTTCCTGCATAAAAATACAGCCTAAACCATTTAAAGATGCATCGCTAAAAATCACAAATTTTTTACCCGATTCAGGCTGAACTAGAACTAATGCTTCAGTCAACAGTGCTTTCAACTGATTGAAACTTTGCTGACATTTATCAGACCATTCAAACTTCACATCTTTCTGTAATAACTGTGTCATCGATGTAGCTATCATTGAGAACCCTTTGACGAATCTTCGGTAATAACCAACTAATCCCAGAAAACTTCTTACTTCAGATACGTTTCTCGGTGGTTTTCAGTCAACAACTGTGGAAATTTTACTCGGATCAACTCTGATGCTTTCATCCGACACTATATGTCCTAGAAAACCGACTTCTCGGAGCCAGAAATCACATTTGCTAAATATAGCAAACAATTGTTTATCTCGCAAAGTTTGCAAAACAATCCTCAAATGTTCAGCATGTTCAGACTCGTCTCGAGAATAGATCAGAATGTCGTCAATAAATACCACAACAAATCTGTCTAGATACGGTCTGAAGATTCTGTTCATCAAATCTATAAATACTGCAAGTGCATTAGTTAAACCAAATGGCATCACAAGAAATTCATAATGTTCGTACCTAGTTCTGAATGCAGTTTTTAGCACATCCAAATCTTTCACTCGTAGCTGATAGTAGCCAGAACGAAGATCAATCTTCGAAAATACTGTGACACCTTTCAACTGATCAAGTAGATCGTAAATACGAGGCAGTGGATATTTATTCCTGAGTGTAACTTTTTTGAGCTGACGGTAGTCTATACGCAATCTCATCGATCCGTCCTTTTTCTTAATGAATAGAACTGGTGCACCCCAAGGTGAAAAGCTGGGTCGAACAAAACCCCTATCTGTCAACTCTTGCAGCTGTACTTTTAACTCTTTTAACTCGGTAGGAGCCATTTTGTAAGGTTCTATCGATGATTTTCTTGGTACAAGTTTTATAGCAAACTCAACCTCTCTATCTGACCCAAAAGCATCCTTGTGTGTGCGAATAGCATAAGCCCTAGCTGGTGCTCATGCCTCGGATCTCACAACAGATTTTTTCGTCACATCACGGCTACCACTCACACTTCCGAGATACGAGGTGGTCTACCTCTCGCAGCAGTATTGCTCGGCCTCAAGGTTTGAACTTTCTCTTCCTCAGATTTCTCTGGACAATCTCTAAGATAGTGGTCTAAGGAACCACACCTGAAACACGCTCCACTCTTCACTCGACACTCACCATAATGTGATTTGTTACAGTGCTTACACTCGGGTCTAGCATCTCTGACACTACCCACACTCGCTACAGATGTAGCCTGAGGTTTAGGACCGGAACGTCAGGGACCTCTGTCTCTACTAGAATATCCCATAAAAGCAGTAGAACGGTTGTGATGTTCTTTTGATTTCTTTGATACTGACGGATAGGATTTCCTAGTCGATCTCTTTCTCGAGTCTCTAGCTTCAAAATCTTCACGTCTTTTCTCTTTACTTAGTTCTCCGGCCTTTTGTGCCCGGTCAACCAGTACAACGAATTCTTTCAACTCAAGAATTTCAACCAGAAGCTTTATGTCTTCGTTTAATCCATCCTCGAATCTTTTACACATAGCAGTCTTAGTCAGAATACACTCCCGAGCATATTTGCTCAATCTAACAAATTTTCGCTCATATTCTGATACAGTCATACAACCCTATTTGAGCTCTAGAAATTCTTTACGTTTCTGATCCAGAAACCTTTGACACAACTGAAATCAACATATTCCACCACTGATACGCTGAATCTTTTAGTAACGATACCGCACATTTAACACATTCAGCCGGTGTACAAGATAGCTCATCAAAAACCCTGATCGTATTCTCTAACCAGAATTTAGCTTTCTCGGGATCATCCTCGGCTGTAGCTCAGAATTCTTCAGCCCCGTACTTACGTATGTTATCAACATGCGGCTTACTAACTCGGATTGGTTTCGCACCTTAAGGAATAACGGGAACCAGTTGAGGAACAGGAAGGGGTAGAGGTTGTTGAGTAGCCAGGTTTGTCCGTAAAAACTAGATGAACCATTCATTCATCATCTGGAAGAAGGCTTCCTTAGCTTCTCCTCCTCGGCCCTCAGATACAAGCCTCGAACCGCTCGAAGCTACTCCATGAACGAAGGCTTGAGCATTACTCTCTACTTCATCGAAATCAGCTCGGTTGGATGTCATTGCTATATGAAAACATGTTTAAAACGGTCAGGAGATATCACACTATCACAGGTTATCTAATGTCATGTATAGCTAGACTCGTACACGCTACGTTCAGTCTGAGAATAGACTAAACCTTAGCTTTGATACCAATAAATGTAACACCCCTAACCAGTATTTGTCACCAAAACAGGGTTATAGAGCATTACCAGAGTTTACGGATCAAACAGACAGAAATTTAAAACATTTCATATCATATCAATATTCATAATAAAACCAAAAAAAAATCATATATATATTGTCCCTTATACGAGCCCTCGAGGACCTAAATAGGCATTAGAAACAAGTCGAGACTAAATCAAAAACTCAGAGAATTTTTTGGAAAACATTGAAAAACTTCAAAGCTGCAGGGGTCACACGGCCATGTGGGCATTTGAAATAGGTACACACGGCCGTGTCCCAGCCCATTCCATGCCCGTGTAACTCTCTGACTTGGTCACACAGCCAAGCCACACGCCCGTGTGCTAGGCTATGTACCCTTCGAAATAATCTCACACGCCCATGTGCCAGGCCGTGTAACAGCCTGACTTACAACCCTTTGAAAACTACAGGGGACACATGGCTGTGTCACTTGGCTGTGTGTCACATACGGTGAGACACACGCCCATGTCTCTGCCCGTGTGGACGAAAATAGGCCATTTTACAAGTCATATTTCTAACCCAATTTGGCATTAACCTACACTCAACATTTTGCACATAGACAAGCAATATTAAGGCATCCAAAACAAACAAAATCAAGCTTTAAACATATAGTATATTCACAGACAACCAATATGCCCTTAGGCACCTCAAATGACAATTCATAAACATGTGCAAATATAAACACAATTTGATCATTTAACCAACAAAGGCTTGACCAAAACTAAGCCATATTATGCCACTTGATTTACCCTTTAAAAACATAACAAAATGTACCATATATGACATACAAAAACTAGCTCCAAATGGTCATATAATTCACATATAACTTGTGCACTAAAAACACCAAATAAGTCATTCAAACAAGTACTAATTCACAACCATTAAAGGTTTACACAAAATGCATATTCAAACCACCATTTTACCTTCCGTCATTCTACCATATCAAGCCATACCTCAACCATATAAGACAACTTTATTCACATCAAAATATACCATTTCACCAACACAAGGCCAAAATGCAAACCAACCAAATGGTCATATCCACAACCAAAACACATAGGCTAACATTAGCCAAAATAACCTATACATGCCATTACAACCAAACTTAAACCAACCGAAAGTACCAAAAGAGCCGGTGGATAGTGTCATATAGCTCCGACAAGCTTCCAACTCGAATGAGCTTCCGATTCACTATAAAACACAAAAAATAACACAGAGTAGGCATTTAAGCTTAGTAAGTTCGTATAACATGGAATTTAACTTACCATTTATTCACATATAAGGTAAGTAAACAAAGCATATCCCAACATATATTGGCCAAATGCCTAAGCACATATACAGCAACCATGTTAGTCATGTAAACACATATATAAACCAAGTCATGAATGAGCTCAACAATTAATCAAATTGCATATACATGTATCATCTATTTCATATACCCACATACTATGTAATATCATTTTCCATGTAATTCATATGTATACTTGTAATAGTTCGTATCGAACTCATGTCTTATTGTATCAAAACATTACCCGTTGAACCATTTAGAATATCTGTGGATACGCAGGATAGCTCACACATAGTGTGCTAAACTGTAATCCGCCAATTCCTGTACATGTATGCTCGTACGAGCTACAAATTGGTATGCTCTCATGAGCTGGAAATCGGTAAGCTCATACGAGCTGAGAATTGGTAAGCACCCACGAGCTAAAATCGATAAGCTCATACGAGCTGTGGTGTGTCCGCAACACATGCAAGACCACAACCAAATCGGTAACCCTAATGACATGTCATTTGTATCCTACGAATTCTTAAGGTTCAAACAGGGCTCGGTAATCATCGTACGTCATCGGATATGTAATCGGTATTTATACATCGGAATTATACAATTCACACACATATAATTCAATTAAAACATATAAATAATCAATTTAATTACATGGACTTACCTCGACGAGTATACGTAGATACGAAGGCCATTAATCCTAGATTTTTTCTTTGCCTCGTTCTAACTCTGTACGAGGTCACTGGATCTATACAGATAAATTTAACTCAATTTAATATATTTATCAAGCAATTTAGTCTAAAACATATTTTGGAAAAATTACCATTTTGCCCTTATACTTTTAATTTCTTTGCAATTTAGTCCCTAGTTCATAAAAATGGAAATTTACACAATTCCACCACAACCCACCATGGCCGAATATCAAATAGGTCCTTAGCATGTACTATACTTCATATATCTCACAATTTCACCATGTAATATTTCCTTCATTTCAATTTAGTCCCTATTTTACAATTTTACTAAAAATTCCTTTACGGAAGTTGTTTATCTAAAAACAACCATTCATTTTCTATCATCAAACTTCAAAACTCAAGCATGCTCATCAATGGTAAAACTCTAACAGTTTAACAGTTTCAAAAATTAATCCCCATGCTAGCTAGATTAAGCTACAACGATCCCGAAAATGTATAAATAATTAAAAACGAGACAAAAATCACTTACCAATTGAGCAAAATAAGCTTGGCCAAACCTAGCTTTAAGAAAAATTGTTTCTTCTCCTTGATATTCAGTTGATAAAGATGAAAGAAAGATGATACTAATTTGGTTTTATTTTAATTATCATCTATTTACTTAATTACCTAATTAACCTAACTTTAATAATTACACAAAAATGCCAAGCCATTATCATCCACTAATAAACTAATGATTTAATTACCATATAAGGACCTCCACTTTAAAGTCCTATAGCTATTTAATACCTTTAGCTATTAGAACTCAACTTTTGCACTTTACGGGATTAAGTCCTTTTTTATCAAATTAAGCATGTAAACGGTAAACTTTCTTAACGAAATTTTTATACGATATTTTTATCATGCTATAGACCATAAAATAATAATAAAATAAATTTTTTGACTTCAGATTTGGTGTCTCAAAATCACTGTTCCGATTGCACTGAAAATGGGCTGTTACATGAACCGATTGGTAGACAAGTGAATTTCAATTCTAGTTCCATTACATTAGAACTAGATAGTATAAGTGGGGAACAACATGATTATAGCTTAAATATTTTATATTAAATGTTGGAACTGGTGAACAGAAGTGAGAGGGGTATAAGTAGGAGAACCGAAGATGTTATTCTTCGAATCTCTTATTTTGTTATTCATCTTCTTCATTTTCATTTTCTTTTCTAGAATAGTAAGGAAGTAAGGAGTAGTTTGCATGAAGGAGAAATAGACTTGTTAGCTTGAGAAATTAAGAATCTGACGAGTTGGTAACCTTTCTAACTCTTATGTACCTTTTGATTGAAGGAAAGAGGTAAGGAACTTGTAAGTTAGGGTCAAGTTCAGGGTTGTGAACATAAAATCTTAGATAGCTTACAAAAATATTCTACATGTTAATGGATTTTGATCATCTCACTTATGAATGTTGTCATTTTGATTTATGAATGGTTATTGTTTTTAGCTAACCAAAGAGGAGGTTGGAGTGACAAAGGAAAGGCTAAGAAAGTGTAGGGTTCTAGCATCTGAGTGTTTCGTCGGTGAGTTTCTAAAATCCAACTTTCATATTCATTCTGTATGTTGCAGGGCTGTGATACTTGAGTTATGTTTTGCTGGAGAATTTTGCTACATAATCTAGAGTTGTTGAACTTTGTTGCTGTTGTGTGAAAGTGTTGTTGATGTTGTTATGTTCTAAGTGTGAATATGTGGTCTAAATTGAAGATTACTTGCGTATAAATTTTTTGTCTGCATAAGCCATTGAAGTATTAATTGGTAGTAAACTATTGTTTGTTTGTGAGTCTATGGTTATTGAATGAATGTTGCTAGATAGTATATGAATTACTCTTGTGTTGGCGAGCCAAACTTGAAATGGAATGCATGTTAATATAGAAATATGTATGCCTTCTTGATATTAATTGAAAGGAGTATCAGTGTTGTGGCAGGACATTAAATGAATGAGGTATCGGGGTTGTGGTGGGATGTTAATTGAAAGAAGTATCAGTTTTGTGGCGAGACGTTAAATGAATGAAGTATCAACATTGTGGCGGGATGTTAATTGAAATAAGTATTGATTTTGTGGCAGGATGTTAAATGAATGAAGTATCGATGTTGAGGTGGGATGTTAATTGAAAGAAGTATCGATGTTGTGGCAGGATGTTATTTGAAAGAGGACTGGCGTTGTGGTGGGATTTTTCTTCAAGTCGCAAGTTATGACAGTCCGTAGGGACTTGCCCTTACGTATACAGATTTATTATAGTCCGTAAAACTTGTCTTCAAGCATACAAAGCACGCACTAGAATGAATATGAACATATGATAATTAGCCAAGCATGGGTCCACAAGGATCATTCGTGAAACATGAATCTGCGCGTACAAGTTCACTAAATATGTATTCACAAGTTTTGGTTCCTCCAAATAGAAATTCACGGTTATGAGTCTGTCAGGACCATCATTCAAATGAGAGTCTACATGAACTATCATCCAGGTATGAGTTCTTTGGATCATCCTCAAGTATGAGTCTATAAAGACTATGTTACAAGCTAAGACAGCCCGTGGGATTCGTCTTCAAGCTATTAGGCTAAGTCGATCCACTGGGACTCCACTATATAAAAATTAGCAGAAATAAGTTCGCACGAACAAATTTGTATAGTGCGAGTCTGCAGGTCTAAGTTCTCCAAGCACGATTGCACAAGAAATATTCATTGAACTTGAGTCCGCAAGAACTATTTTTAAGAATAGATTTGTATATACGAGAGTAGGTATGAATCTGCAAACTTGAGTCCACAAGTATGTGTCCGCAGACATGAAGCCACAGGCTTGTGTCTTGTGTGTATTAGCCAAGTATGAACTCACCAATATTTTTCACATGTATAAGTTGCATTGGGTAAATCCACCTATACTTACCGTAACACATATGCTAACAAAAAGTGGAGGCAAACTTTATATTTGAGCGAAGTGTATTGTATATGTGTTGCTTATATTTAAACGTGAACTATTTCAAGTATTAGTTGTCTTTATGCGTGAATTATATTCTACGCGAGTTATATGTGTTGGCGAGTAAACATAATGTAATTGCTCGTTTTTCAGTGGTGTTGGAATAGTGGTTTCGGGGCCACAAATCTGACGTGTGAGTCTGTAAATATTATTATTTAATATTTACGAATAATATATGGTGTAATTATAAAATTTGATTTAATGATTTTTCGTTAAATGGAAGAACAATTAGGTTCAAGTGGTAAGACCCTAAAGTCAAGTGGTTTTAGAAAATAAGGTATCGGGACCTCGTTTCTATAAATCGAGTCGTAAATATTTTTATAAAATTTACAGAGTGTTATTAAGGTTGTATTAAAGTTTCGTTAAGAAATTTTAATGTTTAGATAGTTAATTAATTGAAAAGGATTAAATTGTAAAAGATGCAAAGGTTAAATTCTATTAATTAAAGATGTCTAATAGCTATAAAAAGGTGAACAGTTGGACTTAGTTGGTAATTATACCAATTGAATTGTTGGTGGACGATTTTGGGTAATTAAAAGCTTGAAATTTGGTTGATTTTTAAATGGACAAACTTGTAATTTCATAATTAATTGAAATTAAAAGAAACAAAAGGCTTAAACATTATCATCTTTTTGGTTTCTTCTCTAACACAATCGAATATCCATGGAAAATTAAGCTAGGTTTCGGCCAAGGTGATTTCTTTATGCGTGGTAAGTAATTCTTACCTCTTTTTCATGGATTTGATGTTTTTGTTATCGTATTAGCTTAGTTTAGCTAACCCGGGGGTCAATTTTTAAAGTTGTTGAATATTTAGAATGTTACTATGGATGAATTTGAGATGTTTTTGAAAGTTTATGATAGAATCTTAAGCTTGATTGCTAGATAAGACTATTTTGTAAAGTAATTTTTGGTAATTTTAATGTTTAAGGACTAAAATTTGAAATTAGTAAAAGTACAAGGGTTTGATGTGAAATAACAACAAAGATGGATTGTAGTGAGGTCTCAATAAATTCGGCTAAGCTTCAAATTTTATAAAAATTGTTAATTTGTATGTTTTAGGCTCAGGGACTAAATTGAATAAAAATGAAAAGTTGGGGGAAATTTTGTAAAAATGTCAAAAAGGACTAAATTACAAAAAATGAATTGGTTTGCTGTCTAAATTAATGAATTGAATGAAATTATTAATTTAGATCAAGAATGAGTGGAAAATCGAGGAGAAGAGGAAATTACCAAATAGCCCCTATACTTAGTCATTTCCGCAATTTAGCCAAGTAAGTTCGTATGTTTAAAATAACATTGTAATATTATTTTGATATTTATGAATTGTGCTATATATCTTGTAATGAAATGATAGAAATCCAACGACGTTTCGACGATTATGGAGCGCCATTTGAACCTTAAGAATATATAGGATACAAATGACATATCATTAGGGTTACCATGTTACGGGTGCTGGTCCTGAATGTCCTACCGATGGCTGAGTTCCTGCATTTTTTGCGGATACTCATCAACTTGTGTGAGCGGCATCGTGTAGTTTACATTCCGACTGTAACAGCCCGATTTTGGGCCTAGTCAGAACAGTTGTTTCGGGACCACAAATCTGACATAGCAAAGTTCATTTTCATTATATTTTTATGGTCTACAGTTTCACGGAATGATTCCGTGAAAATTTTGTTCGAAAATTTTGACGTTTGAGCACTCAATTTAGCGAAAAGGACTAAATTGTAAAAAAGTGCAAAAGTTGAGTTCTACATGCTAGAAGTGTCCAATTGCTATGAGATTTTAAATAGGAGGTCCTTTGATGGTAATTAGACCATTTGTTAATATAGTGGACAAAAATGGACATGGAGAGATAAAATTTCAAAGTTTTAAGTGAAGGGCATTTTGGTCATTTGGTAAATAAAAAATAAAAAGGTAAAATCAAGCTAAAATCTTGTCCATCTTCTCCCCCAAGTGCCGAAATTTAGAAGGTCATCATAACTAAGGTTTGCTCAACTTCCAAGCTTGACTGTAAGTACATCCTAGCCCCGTTTTTAATGCTCTTTACATTTTTGAAGTCGTTATCATCCGATCTATCTATTTTTACCATTAATTTAAGGAATAATAAAGGTCTAGGGTTTGACCCATGTTATAAATTTGTGTATTTTGATGTCTAATGATAGAAAATAAAGGTTTGCTGTTAGATAAACAACTTTTACTACGTGATTTTTGATGAAAATGCTTAAAAGGACCTATTTGTAAAAGTTATAAAATATGTAGTAAAAGTGTGTTTTAATGGAAATTGTGGGCTGTTATAGTTATAAAAATGGTTCGGCTAGGCTGTTATAGTTATAAAAATAAAGGCTTGTACACGTTTCATTTTACGAGCCTAGGGGCAAAAATGTAAATATGTCAAAGTTTAGGGGAAAAATGTAATTTTGCCATAATGTGATTCTTAGACTGAATTGAGTAATGTGGATAATAAATAAGTTAAATTTGCTATTATAGATCAAGAAAGACGAGGTTCGAACCTTGATCGGGGGAAAAATAAGGTTATTGACGATTAGGTCCATTTCTGCTATTTTTGTACCGAGGTAAGTTCGTATGTAAATAATGCATCGTTATTTATGCTTTAATTGCTTTAGTATTGCATGAATTGTGATTTACTCTTTGAATGTAATTCGACAAAGATTCGACAAGTGAGAAATATCCCGGCTGAACCTTAGGAATAGATAGGATACAAATGTCATGACATTAGGGTTATTTGAGATTACGTGTAAGACCATATCTGGGATATGGCATCGATATGAGACTTTCTATAAGACCATAGCTAGGCTATTGGCATCGATATGAGATCCCATGTAAGACCATATCTGGGATATGGCATTGGTATGATAGTACGTGTGTGAGATTTCCCGAGTATCCTTTAGTATTCCAAGTGGTTCAATGGGAAACTTAACGGCAATGTTAAAGTTGGGGAAGACTATGGTATGTTGTGAAATATTATGGTAAGTTACAAGTTGGTACAGGTATGTACATAAAACTCATGCTTAATGAGCTCGATATGTGATGAACCCTCGGTATAGTTTGATAGAGTAAGTTATGATGTTAAGGTTGTAATAAAATCTATGCTAAGCTTGATTACGAAATTTACAATGACATTTATGTTAATTTACTTCATGTTAAATATATGTTAAAGTGTGTTTATGATGCCTATTATTTGCATAGGAACTTACTAAGCTTTAAAGCTTACTCCCTTTCTTTTTCCCTTGTCTTATAGTGTCACCAAGCCAGTTCGGGGATCGAAGACGGTTGGAGATCCATTCACACTATCAAATTATCATTTTGGGTACCTATGAATTCAATGTTTTGAGTTATGGCATGTATAGGGACTTGGTCTTTTTGTTATGTGTCATAGTTGATTTGGCCAAAAGTGTTGGCTTATGTTAGTTGATTATTCATTTTGTAAATGGCCATTGAAACTGGCTAATATTGGTTAAGTATATATGCATATGATGATGTCTTTCATGGATGTGGATTTTGCATGGTTTGAGGTGATAAGTTTGAGATGTTGTATGTGTTAGAAAATAGCATGTGAATGATATATTGATATCTGGTTTGTGGTTGAATTGGTTGTATGAATATGCTTGGACTGGTGCTATGTTCTGTTGTGTAGGTTGGTGCATGGAAGGGTGGCAAAAAGGCTTGGTAAATAGCCTTATATTTGTCCACATGGGTAGAAACACGGGCGTGTGTCTAGGCCGTGTGCGACACACGGTCTGTCCCACCGGTATGTGTTTCGGCCGTGTGTCCCTGCACCTTAATTGTTGCAAAATAGAATGCTCAGTAATGAGCACATGGGCAGAGACGCGGGCTTGTGTCTCAGCCGTGTGGATGGCACGGCCTCGAACACGGGCGTATGCCCTGGCCGTGTGAAGTTTGCACCTATTTTATGAAAAATTATGAAAATATAATTTATCACACGGCCTAAGCACACGGGCGTGTGACTTGGCCGTGTGACCTCAAATTGATGATGACGTCATAAAACATGGCCTGAAGCACGGGCGTGTCTTAGGGTCACACGGGCGTGTCCCGAATCCACACGGGCATGTGACCCTTTTTTCATGAAAGATTTCCTAAGTTTTCCAAAAGATTCCAAAGTTCTAGGTTTAGTCCCGAACCACTTTTGAAGCATGTTTTGGGCCTCGTAGGCTCGTTTTAGGGACGATATGAATGTTTTTGATAATTTTTAAATTTGAGTGGAAATTCAGGTTTCAATTTTAAATGTTTGCTTGTGAATAAGTCCGGTAATGCCTCGTACCCTATTCCGGCGTCGAATACAGGTAAGGGGTGTTACACCGACCGTCAGCTTGTGTGAGCAGACCCATTTTATGGCTCGAGTGAGCAACGATGTAAAGGAAAAAGAAAAGGAATGGTTTCGACCATATGTTTAGCACACATTGTGTGAGCTTTCCCGCGCATCCGATATTATTCTAAGTGGTTCAATGGGCATGAAAAGGGAAGGAACGGTAAATGTTCCAAGGGTTATGTTATGAACCTATGGAAAGGTATGAAATGATAATGATCTATGAATGTAAATCTATGTTTATGGAAAGTATGAACTCAATGGCATTATGTTCATGTGAATTTACCTTACCATGTGATAATTCAAGTGAATTATGTGTTAATGCACTAACAATTTTTGTTGATGATGCTTAGGCTTGTGCCAAGCTTATGTCTGATTGAACCATGTTTAAATTATAAGGTTATGCATTAAAATGGTAAGTGTCGAAATGGAAATATGCTTATGTTCATGAAAAGGTAGTATGAATCAAAAGATGTATTTTCTTATGAAATGGTTTATCATGTGGTTGATTCCAAAAGAGTTATGTATATATGTACTAACTTGTGTATTGATGATGATGTTTAGGCTTGTATCAAGCATGTGGTTATGGTTGATGTTTATGCTTATGTCTTGTATTATGCAAATGAAATGGGTAAGAAAAGGTAATTAAATGGTAAGTTCATAATTGAGATGTAATATAATGACAAAAGGATTGATGAGTTAAATGATGTACATATATGTGAGAAATTTACTTATGCTATGGATGAATTTACCTATGTCATGAATAAATACACTAATTCGTTAATTGATAATGTTATTTAAGTTTAAGGGAAGCAAATGGAATGACAAGTAAATGAAGTGGTTCATAGTCTTCTGAAAAGGTTAATGATTGTGTAATATGTCTTATAAAATCCTATTATGTTATGAATGAAAAATATATGTGATGTTGATAGACTTACTCATTTGTGAGTTGATGGTTATGTAGTTGATAAATCTTGAGGCATTGGTATAGGTTTATATTTAACCTATAAAGTTCATTGTTGAAATGGAATGTTATGTTTAAAATTAATACGAGCTTACTAAGCATTCATTGATTATGTAATTATTTTCCTTTACTTTACAAATTATCGGAAGCTCGATTGGTTTGGAATGTAACATCCTAAAATTGGGGGGCTGGGATTTTTGCATTATTGCATGTGTTGAGCTTGTCTAGCTTGTTATTTGGGTGTGTTTAGGGGTTCTAGGGAGGCCTGGGGTCGAGGCCAAGCCCTGGAAAAATTTTGTTTTTGGGCTCTTTAGTGGAGAGGGTTGTTGGAGGCAGGACTTATATAATTAAGGTGTGGTTTTTAACACAAGTTGGCCATGTGGTAGGATGGTTGTGGCGTCAATGGGAGAGCAAGGGGGAAAGAGTTTGAATCTCACAAGCTGCATTTTGGTTGCTATTATTTTGTGCTTAGGAGAGGAAGAAGTAGAGTTGGGATCAAACTCTGCCATGGAGGTTGGGGAATGAGTCAAACAGTTTGAATGGGAGGTGGAGAGCAAAGTGGGGAGAGAAAAAGGGAGAGAATCAAGGGAGTGGGTGAGTGGTAGTAGTGGCCGAATTTGGGAGTGTGTGGGGACGAGAATTTCGGTCAAGGGAGGGGTCACTTTTGTAGCATATTCGGTCTTGAGTGAAGTAGAGTGCCGTTTTCTGAAGTGTTCTTTTGAGAGAATTTTTACATTTTACATTTTTTTTTTGGCTATAGCATTTTGGGTCTTTTTGCTTCAACTCTCTTTTGCCGAAACCTCAACTTCCCTATTCTCTTCTTCTCATCTTCTTCAAACATTCTTCCTTATTATTTTGTTGCCTAAACATCTGTTAGCCGAATCCTTCCTAATCAACATTTCGGCTTGTGTCCTCTGATTGATCTTCATTTCGGTTTAACCACCATAGCCGAATTTTGGTTCTTGTGTTTTGCTACTTGTGCTGAATCTCTTCTTCCCATTCGGCTCATCCTTGGTCTAAGGTATGGTTTGCTCTTCCTCTAGTTTCTTTCTTTTCTCTCCACTAAAGCCGAATCTCTCACCTTGTTTCTTTTTTACTAAGGCCGAATCGATTCACTCTCTTCTATCTCGAATCCCTCTTGTTCTTTTGGTGTGGGCCGAATCTGTTGGAGTGTTAGCATACCCCCTCATCATTCTTTTAGCCTTCGGATTTCGGAAGTTGGTTGGTAAGTAAGGCTAAGGCCGAAAAGAGGTGATGGGGTTTTTCTTATTGGTTTATTCTTACTCAAGCCGAAAAGTTATTATGATTTCAATTTTGGATGTGAGTATTATGGCTAACATCTCCTCTTTGTGTTAACGTTGCAAGGGACTCGACGTGCTTAAACCAAAGAACCGATTATACACTCTTCCCTTGCAGTGAAACTCTTGGTTGTTGGTAAGTAGTGTAGATTGTTAATCAATCTCAATTCGTGGAGATGTTGTATCAAGGATTAAGATTAACGGTTTGGAGTTGTTGATTTCTTAGGTGCGAAATTTCGGGAGTTCAACCTACGCTCGTAAACAGGTGTGTAATCTTACACCAATGTGTTGAAAGCATGTATTACTCTGTGAATCGGCCAAAAGCCAAAAAGCCAGAAAACCGGCAACCGTGGCCACTCGAGCGTACGAGTGCTCGTAGTGGTAAACCGAGACACGAATGATGGCGGTAGGTCGTTGAGAGTGTCACGAGCACTCTCGCGAAACTGAGGCTGTAACGGGCCTGTTTGGGCCAAATGGGCCCAGTGGGCTAACGGGCCCATATGGGCAAAATTGATAGAAAACTATCAAATGATAGTTTCGATTGCGAAGTCTGCAAAACTGAGACCGAAACCATGCGTAATGGGCCACACGAGCGTGTGGGCCCGTTTAGGCCTAAAATGGATTTTTGGCCCAATTGCACCGTAGAGACCCAAAAGGGGTCCCGTGTTGCTCGAGGCAATAATAGGCCTCCGAAAAGGCCGTTAAATGAGTAAATTACCGAAATACCCCTAGAGGGTAAATTACCGAAATACCCTTAATAGGTGAATTACCGAAATACCCTCGATGGGTAAAATTACTGAAATACCCTCAAAGGGGTGAAAATGACCGTTATACCCTCGATTATGGTTGGATATCGTGACATGGTTTTATTTACACTTTTATACGTTTGATACATTGCATTTATATCATGTTGCATGGGTTGGGTTTGATGATCTGAGGAAGTGTAGCCTGGTGGCTTTGCCACATACTGTTTTAGTGGTTATGCCACATATATACTATTATTTTGGTGGCTCAGCCACAAATACCGTAATTAGTAGCTTGTCTGCAATATTGGTGTGTTTGGCGGGGTGGGTTGACTTGATCCCCACAGGTTACGATTGGTTGGTATGGGGGTGTGATTTGTTGGATTGGGTTGGGCTGCATTTTATTGTGTGCATTACCATGATTATAGGGCTTAGGCCCAGTTGATCTTGTAAGGGGCTCGTGGCCCAGATAGTGACCGTTTAGGGGATTACACACTGAGTTCTCGTAACTCACCTCCTTTCCCTTAACCTTTCAGGTAATCTCCAGCGTTAGAGGATTTAGAGCTGCGGAGGACTCGGTGGTGGCCATACATCGGAGTTTTTTCTCACGAAACTTAGTAAATCCAGTCTTTACTTTATTTTAAGATTATTTATTTTGGGATTAATATGTTGTAATAAGGCCATTGGATTTTATTTTCCTTCTTAACTTTTATTTCGGCTATTATTAAATTGTTAAACGTTTAAATACTGGGTTTTCCTAAAATGATAATAACCGTTTTTCAAAATATCACGTTTCCACAACTATTCAAGTTCGATTTTCACAACAAAAATAGTTTTTTTTCAAAATAATAACAACTTTACAAAAGCGGACATTAAGCAAATCATGTTTTTTTCAACAAACAACGAAACTCAGAGTTTCAGAAAGAGATGCAACATTTTTACCGATCGCTTAGCTTTTCAACTACTTTTTGATGTGACATGCTAGATCTGGCCATAACGTCTAGGCCGAGTTTGAGGTGTTACATTTTATGGTATCAGGGCCAGGTTACAAAACTCGACTGTGGAATGGGTTTGAAAAATTTTCCAAATTAGTTTGAAATGTGGTTTAGAAAAAAAATAGCGTTACTGGAAGTATGGCACACTGAGTCTCCGGCACCAAATCCGTAAGTTCTCTGGTTTTATATTTGGTTATAAACTATAGTAACTGTACTGAAAAATTACTAGGGATAGTAGTAGTATATCAAACTCTTGGTTAGGGAAACTGAGATTATAGAGACTGAAATTTTAGGAAAATCGAGTTGCGAAAACTACTCCTATTACTGTTCTTTCATAAAACATCTGTCAATAAATACTTGAACAATAAGCTGACGCATAAAACTCTTAAGCAGATTAACAGCGATATGAGTACAAGAGGACGCGGACGAGGTACTCGTGGCCGTGGTAGAGGCCGATGTGCTAGGGCTGGATCCTCAGCATCGGGGCATATGCCTGAAAGGGAGGCACCGGTATCGCCAGTGACTGAGACGGGGTCTCATGACCGAACCGGAGGGGATGACGCTTTGTCTCAACCAATGCTGCGGGTCTTAGAACGGGTTGCTGGAGCGAGTACTGGGTCGGTAGCTCGGGGGTCTATTTTTGAGTGACTCCGATCAAACGGGGCTGAAGTCTTTATGGGCATCTCTGGTGTAGCCCCGAATGTAGCGAAATATTGGTTAGAGGCTGTGGAGCAAATCATGGATGATCTGGACTGCACAGTGGAACAAAAACTGAAAGGAGCAATGTCCCTACTGCGAGATGAGGCGTACCAGTGGTGGCTTACAGTAAGGGAAGGAACACCAGCTGACCGGGTGACTTGGGATTTCTTCAAAGCGGCTTTCCAGGGAAAGTATGTAAAGGCCGGTTATGTGGACGCCCAGAGGAAGGAATTTTTGAATCTGGTTCAGGGGAACAAATCCGTAGCAGAGAATGAGGCAGAGTTTCTGCGCTTGAGTCGGTATGCTCGGGGGATAGTCACGACCGATCATGAACGCTGTGTGCGGTTTGAAGATGGTCTTCAGGATGAGCTGCGGGTACTGATAGCTCCGCAGAGAGAAAGAGATTTTGCCACTTTGATTGAGAAGGCAAAAATTTTCGAAGAAGTGAAACATTCTAAGAGACAAAATTGTGATAAGGAAAGGGGCAGGAATAAGAGAGATTCTGGGTCTTCAGGTCCTTCAGGGGGATTTCATAAGAGGCCTAGGTTGGATGGCCCAGTTCGAGTTGGGGTTTCAATTGTTGTGGGTCGGTTACAACCTTGTGTGGAGTATGGGAAATTACATTCGGAGGAGTGCTGGAGAAGAACTGGCGGGTGTTTCAGATGTGGGTCTAAGGATCATCAGTTCAAAGACTGTCCTCGGGAGCCTGTTCGGACACAAGTAGTAGGTCGGGGTTTTGTGCAGCCAGGGAGAGGTGGTCAGCAGATACCAAGAGGTCGTGGTCCGCTCCAAGGGGGAAATGGGATAGGACGTGGAGCAGAGGTGCTAGTAATGCTGGTAATACAGATGCAAGACAGACGGGATTGGTTTATGCTGCTCGGCAATGAGAGGATGGCGACGCACCGGACGTCATAACCGGTACGTTTCTCATTCATGATGTGCCATTTACAGCTTTAATTGATATTGGGTCTACACACTCGTATGTTGCTTGTACTGCGTCTGGAACTCTGGGTATACAATATGAATGTGCTGATAGAGAAATGTCGGTCATTAGTCCTTTAGGACAATCTGTGGTAGTGAATAAGCTTTTAGAAATGTGCCTCTAGAAGTTCAAGAGGTGGTATTCCCGACAGATTTGATGGAACTGCCGTTTGGCGAGTTTGATCTTATACTGGGAATGGATTGGTTGGTAAAACACCGTGCGAACTTGGATTGCGCTGCTAAGCGTATGGTATTAAAGACTTAAGAGGATGAGGAAGTGATTGTGATAGGAGAGAGAAGGGATTATCTGTCCAATGTAATATCAGCGTTAAGAGCTGAGAAGTTGGTGCGTAAAGGTTGTGAGGCATTCATAGCTTATATCAACACGACTGATGCTGAGAGTTTGTCTGTTGAGAATGTCAGAACCATAAAGGAATTCCCGAATGTATTTCCTGAAGAGCTTCCGGGGTTGCCTCCAAGTCGCGAGGTCGAATTTGGCATTGAGCTGTTACCGGGAACAGCTCCAATGTCTATCGCCCCTTATAGGATGGCACCGAAGGAGCTGGTGGAACTAAAGGCTCAAATCCAAGAGCTGTTGGATCGAGGATTTATCAGACCAAGTGTATCTCCGTGGGGAGCGCCGGTATTGTTCGTGAAGAAGAAGGATGGGTCAATGCGTATGTGTATTGACTATCATCAGTTGAACAAGTTAACGATTAAGAACAAGTACCCGCTACCAAGGATAGATGATATGTTCGATCAGCTGGGAGGAGCTTCGGTTTTCTCGAAAATAGATTTAAGATCGGGGTATCATCAGCTGAGGGTCAAGGAGGAAGATATATACAAGACTGCATTCCAAACTCGTTATAGGCATTACGAGTTTCTGGTCATGCCGTTTGGATTAACGAATGCACCAGTTACTTTCATGGATATGATGAACCGAGTCTTCCAACCCTATCTAGACCGGTTCATAGTGGTGTTCATAGATGATATTCTGGTGTATTCAAGAACTTAGGAGGAGCACAATTCACATCTTCGGGTTGTTTTGCAGATATTGAGGGAAAAGCAACTTTATGCCAAATTCAGCAAGTGCGAGTTTTGGTTTAAAGAAGTGACATTTTTGGGTCATGTTGTGTCTGCCGAGGGGATTAGGGTTGATCCTCGAAAGGTTGAAGCTGTATTGGATTGGAAGCCACCGAAGTCAATATCAAAGATCCGAAGTTTTCTGGGTTTGGCTGGGTACTACAGGCGGTTCATTGAGGGGTTTTCTTTGATTGCTGCACCCCTAACTAAGTTATTTCCTAATGGGGTACCGTTTGTTTGGACTGATAAGCAGCAAGAAAGTTTTGAGAAACTGAAGAAGATTTTGACTGAAGCACCGGTGTTGATTTAGCTTTGGTCGGGAAAAAAATTCATCGTCTATTGTGATGCGTCGCTTACAGGTTTGGGTTGTGTCTTTGATGCAAGAAGGGAAGGTGGTGGCGTATGCATCCCGTCAACTTAGGCCACATGAGGTGAACTATCCCACTCATGACTTGGAACTAGCTGCAGTAGTGTTCGCACTAAAAATATGGAGACATTACCTGTATGGGGAAAAGTCGATCATCTACACCGACCATAAGAGTATTAAGTATCTCCTTACCCAAAAGGAGTTGAATCTAAGGCAACGGAGATGGATAGAGTTGCTGAAGGATTATGATTGCTCGATTGAGTATCATCCGGGGAAAGCCAACGTGGTAGCTGACGCACTAAGTCGTAAAGTGGTATTTGATTTGAGAGCAATGTTTGCTCTTCTCAGTCTATTCGGGGATGGTAGTTTGTTGGAAGAACTTCAGGTGAAATCGACTTGGGTTAATCAGATTAAAGAGAAGCAGTTATTGGATGAGTCGTTGGGTTCTCGTTTTCAGCAGGTGAAAAGTGGAGAGACTGTGGATTTTGAGCTAAATAGTGAATGAGTGTTATGTTTCCGTGGAAGAGTTTGTGTGTCGAAGGACTCTGAGTTAAGGTAGATGATTCTGCGGGAGACGCATAGTAGCCCTTATGCTATGCATCCCGGTGGAAACAAGATGTACCGAGACCTACGTGAATTGTACTGGTGGCCGGGACTGAAACGTGAGGTTACCGACTTCGTAAGCAAGTGTTTGACATGTCGAGAATCAAGGTGAGCATCAAGCGCCTTCGGGACTATCGCAACTCAGAAAGATTCCACTCTGGAAGTGGGAAAGGATAGCAATGGATTTTGTTAGTGGGCTACCCCTGACGCCTACTAAGAAAGATTCTGTGTGGGTAATTGTTGATCGGCTGACTAAATCTACCCACTTCATACCGGTTCGCACTGATTATTCGTTACGGAAGTTGGCCAAGTTGTACGTGGCAGAAATTGTGAGATTGCATGGGGTACCAATGTCTATCATCTTAGACAGGGACCCCAGATTCACATCTCGGTTCTAGAAAGTGTTACATGAAGCTTTGGGTACAAGGCTAGAATTCAGCACAGCGTTTCATCCACAGACGGATGGTCAGTCGGAGAGGGTAATCCAGATTTTGGAAGACATGTTGAGAAGTTGTGTGATTGATTTCAGGGGCAGTTGGGAAGATTATTTACCTTTAGCAGAATTTGCGTATAACAACAGCTACCAAGCCAGCATTCAGATGGCACCATACGAGGCATTATATGGTCGTAGGTGTCGTACCCCTACTTGTTGGATAGAATTGGGTGAGCGACAGTTGTTGGGTCCAGAGTTAATTTCGAAAACTGAGGAGAAGGTGAAGTTGATTCGGGGTCGGTTAAAAGAAGCTTCTGATAGGCAGAAGTCTTATGCAGATCTTAAGCGTAAAGAAATTGAGTTCTCTGTGGGAGATTATGTATTCTTGAAGGTCTCACCGTGGAAAAAGATTCTGAGATTTGGGCGGAAGGGCAAGTTAAGCCCTAGATTCATCGGACCTTACCGAGTGTCAAAACGTGTTGGACCGGTCGCATATCAGCTTGAGCTGCCCCCTGAGTTAAATCGGATACATAACCTATTCCATGTTTCTATGTTGAGACGCTACCGTTCGGATCCTTCTCATATAGTGCCGGTGGAAGAAATTGAAGTAAGACCTGATCTGACATTTGAAGAGGAATCGGTGCAGATTTTGGATCGTGATGTTAAGGTGTTGAGGAGAAAATCCGTTCCATTAGTCAAAGTGTTGTGGCGTAATCACGGTCCAGAGAAAGCCACGTGGCAGCCTGAGGAGTCAATATGACAGCAATATCCTCATCTCTTTTGATCAGGTAAATTTTGAGGCCGAAATTTCTTTAAGGGGGTAGAATTGTAACATCCTAAAATTGGGGGGCTGGGATTTTTGCATTATTGCATGTGTTGAGCTTGTCTAGCTTGTTATTTGGGTGTGTTTAGGGGTTCTAGGGAGGCCTGGGGTTGAGGCCAAGCCCTGGAAAAATTTTGTTTTTAGGCTCTTTAGTGGAGAGGGTTGTTGGAGGCAGGACTTATATAATTAAGGTGTGGTTTTTAACACAAGTTGGCCATGTGGAAGGATGGTTGTGGCGTCAATGGGAGAGCAAGGGGGAAAGAGTTCGAATCTCACAAGCTGTATTTTGGTAGCTATTATTTTGTGCTTAGGAGAGGAAGAAGCAGAGTTGGGATCAAACTCTGCCATGGAGGTTGGGGAATGAGTCAAACAGTTTGAATGGGAGGTGGAGAGCAAAGTGGGGAGAGAAAAAGAGAGAGAATCAAGGGAGTGGGTGAGTGGTAGTAGTGGCGAATTTGGGAGTGTGTGGGGATGAGAATTTTGGTCAAGGAGGGTCACTTTTGTAGCATATTCGGTCTTGAGTGAGGTAGAGTGTCGTTTTACAAGTGTTCTTTTGAGAGAATTTTTACATTTTACATTTTTTTTTTGGCTATATCATTTTGGGCCTTTTTGCTTCAACTCTCTTTTGCCAAAACCTCAACTTCCCTATTCTCTTCTTCTCATCTTCTTCAAACATTCTTCCTTATTATTTTGTTGCCTAAACATTTGTTAGCCGAATCCTTCCTACATAACATTTCGGCTTGTGTCCTCTGATTGATCGTCATTTCGGTTTAACCACCATAGCCGAATTTTGGTTCTTGTGTTTTGCTACTTGTGCCGAATCTCTTCTTCCCATTCGGCTCATCCTTGGTCTAAGGTATGGTTTGCTCTTCCTCTAGTTTCTTTCTTTTCTCTCCACTAAAGCCGAATCTCTCACCTTGTTTCTTTTTGTCTAAGGCTGAATCGATTCACTCTCTTCTATCTCGAATCCCTCTTGTTCTTTTGGTGTGGGCCGAATCTGTTGGAGTGTTAGCATACCCCCTTATCATTCTTTTAGCCTTCGGATTTCGGAAGTTGGTTGGTAAGTAAGGCTAAGGCCGAAAAGAGGTGATGGGGTTTTTCTTATTGGTTTGTTCTTACTCAAGCCGAAAGGTTATTATGATTTCAATTTTGGATGTGAGTATTATGGCTAACATCTCCTCTTTGTGTTAACGTTGCAAGGGACTTGACGTGCTTAAACCAAAGAACCGATTATACGCTCTTCCCTTGCAGTGAAACTCTTGGTTGTTGGTAAGTAGTGTAGATTGTTAATCAATCTCAATTCTTGGAGATGTTGTATCAAGGATTAAGATTAACGGTTTGGAGTTGTTGATTTCTTAGGTGCAAAATTTCGGGAGTTCAACCTAAGCTCGTAAACAGGTGTGTAATCTTACACCAATGTGTTGAAAGCATGTATTGCTCTGTGAATCGGCCAAAAGCCGAAAAGCCGAAAAACCGACAACCGTGGCCACTCGAGCGTGCGAGCGCTCGTAGTGGAAAATCGAGACACGAATGATGGCGGTAGGTCGTTGAGAGTGCAACGAGCATTCTCACGAAACTGAGGTTGTAACGGGCCTGTTCGGGCCAAATGGGCCCAGTGGGCTAACGGGCCCACATGGGCAAAATTGATAGAAAACTATCGAATGATAGATGCGATTGTGAAGTCTGCAAAACTGAGATCGAAACCATGCGTAATGGGCCACAAGAGCGTGTGGGCCCATTTGGGCGTAAAATGGATTTTTGGCCCAATTGCACCGTAGAGACCCAAAATGGGTCCCGTGTCGCTCGAGGTGACAATAGGCCTCCGAAAAGGCCGTTAAATAATTAAATTACCAAAATACCCCTGGAGGGTAAATTACCGAAATACCCTTAATGGGTGAATTACTGAAATACCCTCGATGGGTAAAATTACCGAAATACCCCCAAAGGGGTAAAAATGACCGTTATACCCTCGATTATGGTTGGATATCGTGTACATGGTTTTATTTACACTTTTATACATTTGATACATTGCATTTATATCATGTTGCATGGGTTGGGTTTGATGATCTGAGGAAGTGTAGCCTGATGGCTCTGCCACATACTGTTTTAGTGGTTATGCCACATATATACTATTATTTTGGTGGCTCAGACCCAAATACCGTGATTAGCAGCTTGTCTTGATCGCTGTGAAGTCAGAGTTTTAAAATTTATAAAGAGAATGATCGAACCTGGAAACTAACTATGACAACGATTGAGGCAGGTGCACCTATCGAACAGTAGTATAGCTTAGGCAAGACCGGATTGTCGAACCCAAAGGAACTAAAAGTACTAATACTAACTTTCTTTCTATTATTTAGCCTAAAATAAGTGAAGTTGTTTATCTAGTCTAAATTAATTAACTATTAAACTAAATATTCTAAGACAAAGAAGAATGAAATTGGGAGAATAACTTGGGAAAAACTCAGTTGATTAAGACGACACCCAAGGAAGAATCCACCTAGACTTCACTTGTTATCTAACTCTCACGAACTGCACGATGTATTCACTTGACTTGATCCGTAAGACTCCCTAACGTATATTAAACCCTCTCTCGAGGCGAATAACGTCTAATCCTAGGTTAATTAATTGAAATCTCTTTCCCATTAATAACCCCTTAGAATAACAGTAAATCGATCTATGGATTCCCATATTAGGTTTCACCCTAATCCGGCAAAATCTCGTCACCCTATCTCTAGGCGTGCGATCAACTCCGCTTAATTATGCTAGATCTACTCTTAAGCAAGGACTTTTGCTCCACCACCTAAGCACATTCGACTTGAATTAATATCCGCGAAATATCAACACAAGAATTAAGCACACATAATTAAGAACAAATCAAGTATTTATCATATAGTTCAGAAAACAATAACAAGATTCATCTAGGTTTCATCCCCCTTCAGGTATCTGAAGGGTTTAGTTCATAATAATAAAGAAAAACATCTCAGAAGAAAAGATAAAACAAAACATAAGAAATCCCTAAAACTCCCTGAAGGAATTGAAGAAGAAATCCTCCGTCTTGAGTAGAATTCCGGCTTCTAGAGATGGATCAACTGGCTATCCCTGAGTGAATCCCCACAAAACTGCCTTCTCTGACCTAGCAAGACGCCCCTAAACGATGGCTTTGGGCCCCCCTTTTTAGGTCATACTTAGGGTGTATTTATAGGCTTTTGAAATAGGTTTCTTTGCCCCTAAGTATCCTTTCTCAAATGAAATTGCTCTTCTCCACGGCAGAGGCACGGCCATGGCACACGCCCGTGTGAATCGTGGCCAGGCCGTGTTCGGACTTCTAATGAGGACACGTCCATGTAGATCGATATCAGGCCGTGTTCTAATGTATTGAGGAGGCACGACCGTGTGGGCTTTAGTCCAGGCCGTGTCGATTTCATGCTTTGGCCCATTTGCCCCGTTTTAAGCCTGTTTCTCGTTCTTTTTATTCTTGGGTTCTTTCCTGAGTATAAGACATTAAAAGAAAGGATTAAGAGCACCTTTTTACATAAATCAAGGGATAAATCATCCAAAAGTATGCTAAATGTGGGCCTAAAATATGTTACTATTTCGGTTTATCAAATACCCCCACACTTAAGCTTTTGCTTGTCCTCAAGCAAAATTCTCAACTTACAATTAAAACGAACTTTCTATAATTCATAATAGTCATTGATAATGTTTCATCATAATTCAAAGATAATTCATACATGGATAATTCAACTCAAAGAGTCCTAAAAATTTAAACAGTCTAAGTCGTACATTTGTAGCACAAAACATAGGTGTTTCCCTTCATCTAAACAATTACCTCTGATTTAAAATCGACAAGGACTGACATCCTCACTTAAAGATTCACTCAAATCACTCAAAGTGTTTAAGGTTCAAAATTAGGCACTCAAAAGTCAAACATGAAGAGTTAATCCCATAGGCTTGCATGAGAATCAAATCTCCACCACTAAAATATGAGATGAAACACAAATCAAAAGGTCTTTGAAAGGGTTATAACGGGGCTTGGGTTAAAGGTGTGGAATAAGGCTGAATTAGAGGGTTAAAATCGAGACTGAATTGACAAATTACCTAACCAGAAACAATGAACTGAATAATAAGTAATTACATTAATTGAAAATTAATAATTCTAATACTACGAGCTTTTTCTTCAATATTTGGAATTTAAATGTGTAAGCTCATTTAATCACAAAGCTAATAATGAATATATTTCAATTTTTTTATGAGTACATAATAAATACATAATAAAGGATAAATTACAGAAGTAAAAATCATAGTTAGGCAACTAATCAAAATCAACTCTCGATATAAGGGTAGTTAAAGAGGATGGTGAAAACAAATAAAAAGGGTTTTGGGTTAATGTTAGCGGGTAAGTAAATAAATGGGTTGTTAGGATTAAACGAGGTTCACTAGGGGTTAATTATGAAGGTAGGCTTTTTAATGGAGTAAGTGGTTAGATCCTAGGTGCCTTTATCATCTCTGTGTATCAAATCAAAAAGTGTGGTCTCGACATGTATAATCGATGCAAGTTATAGAATAACAAATCAGTGTTGACATACTCATAATCAATAAAGTGAGCAAGAAAACGAATTTATGCTCTATAAGGCTCAAAATCTCACAAAAATTATGGGTATTTTGATGTCAACCTCGTAAATTTCAAATTTCAAAGTAATATTTAAATTCAGGTAGACAACCTAGAAAATTTTTAATTCTAAAAAATAGACTTATCATGCTTGATTCTCTAGTGTTCTTAGAATTTAATCATCAATGCACAATTATCAATGGCTTAATCTAAAACATATCAATAAAAATCATAAATCATGGAAATTTCATCCTAATTGGTAATATGAGAAAATTACTTAAAAACAAGACTAAATTCAGGATTTTGAGAATAATGTAAAAAGTTTGGCATCTAATTTCAGAAATTTGAGAATAATGAAAAAAGTTAGGCGCCTTTTTAGGTTGTTCACCCCCCCACACTTAATATGTACATTGCCCTCAATGTACAAAGTTAGATATATAGACAATAATACTAAAATCATAAGATATGGAGAGAAGTGAAACTCCCTGAATTTTGGATGGATTCCTTGAGTCGGAGGTGAAAGATAAGTTGGAGGGGCCGGCCTGGATGACGATCCTGTGCTAGATGAAGAAATTGGGTAGCTCGTGGAGGATTAGCCGGGATATAATAATAATAATTAAAACTATACTAATTAAATAATTAAAGAAAAGCAAGCTAAAGTGAAGAAAAATAAAGATGAAACTAAAATTAAAAGAAAAGATGGATGGACCGTAGAGTCCTTATTGTTGGGTGTGATTTCTAAGGCTGAGGATATGGTGTTGGTCATGGTGTGATTCCCTAGCAGCCTTTAGAACCTAAAATCAAGAAACTAAGATAAAATAAACTAAATTAAGAAGAAGAGAAGTGAAGATAAGGAAATTGAAGCAAAAGAGAAAAACGAAATAAAAACTGAATGGTCTCAAATATCCTTAGCTCGTCGGATGATTGAAGCGGCCGGCATGAACTTATATGTATCGGTCTCCATGAGGGAGACTGTGCTTGGCTTCTTCTGCTTCTTTGGCATTGTTTTGGTGCAGCTCAAGGGTATAGAGAAAAGGGGTAGGAAAGAAAATGAAAAGTTGAAGGTTGAAAGTTAGTAGGAGAAGAGGGAAGGGAGGGGGGTTTAAATAGATTTTCAAACCTGGTACCATCCCACGCCGGTGCTCCTTAGGCGTGTCGATTCACACGGCCGCCTCACACGGCCGTGTGTCTAGGCGTGTTGGTTCACCCACGCTCGTTTTACAGATAGCCACGCCCGTTGGTGATAGGTCAGTGTCGTCCACGGCTGCGTCGCGCGACCGTGGCATTCTGTCGGTGCCCGTGGGGCAGTGGTTGGAGTCCGTGACTTTGAAGATTTGATTCTCTCTGACTCGTACCACCTCTGCCATGTCAGTATGGCGATCCGGGGTATCCACACGGCCACGGCCACGGCCGTGTGCTAGGCCGTGTGGCCTGGAAATCTGCACTTTTTTGGTTAGTTTAAAGCTAGATACTATAAAGAAATGATAAAATAGAATAAATAAGAAAAATAAAAATGTAAAAGTTAATGGGGTTAGTGCTCGGGTTGCCTCCCGAGAAGCGCTCGTTTATAGTCTTAAGCTAGACTTTCCTCTCGTTTGCATCATTAGGGTGGTTTGAGGAGTTGGAAGTCCTTCCTCATGCTATCAGTTTTTTCCTCGTGAAAGAGTTTAAGTCGAGATTCGTTTACAGTAAAAGTACCAAAAATAGGATTACTTACCTCGACTGTTTCGTATGGGAAAACACTGGTTACCCTAAAAGGTATTTCTTTGTTTGTGTTAGGGTCCGGAGGAGATATTCGAGGATCTGCCTTATCTAACAGTACCTGGTCTCCTATTTTGAGTTTGTTTGCTTCGTGGAGTGGTTCTGGTTCTATTTGCTTCATGGAGTAGTTCTGGTTCTGCTTCGTGTATTCCTAATTTCTCCTTGAAATGCGTCTTCCACTCGTCTAGATCATCGAATTGAATCTCTCGTTCCTCATGAGTTATTTCTTTGTTAACACTGGGTCTAGGATTGGGTTCAGTTGTATTCTTTTGTGGTGGTTAACCGAATGGTTATTAGTAGAATTTACGTTCTCACCTTGATTGCTCGATGTTCTGGCTGAGTCGAGAGCCTTGAGGGTGACTGTCTCGTTACCTATACGAAGTATGAGTTCTCCTGCATCAATATCAATTTTAGTCCTGGCAGTTGCTAAAAAGGGTCTTCCTAAAATTAAAGGAATCGAATTATCCTCATCCATGTCTAAGACAACGAAATCTACTGGGAAAACGAATTTGTCAATTTTTACAAGAACATCTTCGATAATACCCCTAGGAATTCTAACAGTTTTATCTGCTAATTGAATCCTCATCCTAGTTTGCTTGGGTTTCCCTAGACCTAATTGTTTAAACAATTTATAAGGCATGACATTTATGCTTGCCCCTAAATCAGCTAACGCATTATCAACAGTTAGTCTACCAATTAAACATGGAATTGTAAAACTCCCTGGATCTTTTAGCTTTTGTGGTAGTCTATTCTGTAACATTGCTGAGCATACTGCGTTTAATTCCACATGTGGATCCTCGTCTAATTTGCATTTGTTCGTCAAGAGATGTTTTAAAAATTTCCTCGAATCTGGCATCTGTGAAAGAGCTTCAAGTAGCGGTAAGTTAATATGTAATTTCTTTAAAACTTTAAGAAACTTACCGAACTGTTCCTCTGTGTCGTCTCTCGTTAATGCTTCGGGATATGGTATGCGAGGTTGGTACTCCTTGATTACCGGTTTTGGTTTTTCTTGTGTTACCTTAACTTTACCTTTTTCTACCTCATTTCCTTGTATTGGACTGGGTTCGTCTAATCCTTCACTTTCTTAAGCTGTTATGGCTTGGATTTACTCCTTTGGATTAATCTCAGTGTTGCTTGGTAGACGCCCTTGCAATCGTTCAGACATCAGCTTTGCGAGTTGTCCGATTGACTTAGAAACTTCCTCAACTGACTTAGTGACTTCCCTAACTTGACTCTCGATCCCTTTGATCGATGCTTGTTGGGTCTTAAGGGTGGTTTCAGTGTCTTGGAGACGGTTTTCTGAGGATGCCATGAATCTTGTCAGCATCTCTTCAAGGTTCGGCTTATTCTCCTGTGGATAGGGCTGATTTTGGAAATTTTGAGGATGTTGTTGTCTTTGATTTCCTTGATTTCCTTGACCTCCCCACGAAAAATTTGGGTGGTTCCTCCAACCTGGGTTATAATTATTACTATATGGGTTATTATTAGATCTGAAATTGTTACCTATATAGTTCATCTGTTCGCTCTCGGTGCTCGGTTGGTAGGGTGGGTACTCAGGATTTGCCACGGTTCCACTTGCGTTGCACTGCATTACTGGATGTACCTACGAAGAACACAAACTATCAAGCCTTTTATTCATCATCTCTACCTGTGTTGATAGCATGGTTACTACATCCATGTTGAAAACTCCGGCGGATTTTGTTGGTTTGGTCCTTGTAACCTGCCACTGATAGTTATTCAATGACATCTCTTCAATAAACTCGTAAGCTGCTTCAGGAGTTCTATTGTTCAGGGTTCCACCGGCGGCTGAATCAATTAGTTGCCTCATTGAGGGGTTTACACCGTTATAGAAAGTTTGGACTTGGAGCCACAAGAGTAAACCATGGTGCGGACACCTTCTCAAGAGATCCTTGTATCTCTCCCATGCGTCATATAATGTCTCTAAATCCATCTGCACAAAAGAAGAGATATCATTGCATAATTTGGCCGTTTTGGCCGGTAGGAAATATTTTAATAAAAAATTTTCAGTCATTTGATCCCATGTGGTGATTGACCCTCATGGTAACGAGTTTAACCACTGTTTGGCTTTATTCCTTAATGAAAAGGGAAATAACCGAAGCCTTATGGCATCATCAGAAACGCCATTTATTTTGAAGGTATCACAGAACTCTAAAAAATTAGCTATATGAGTGTTTGGATCTTCGTCCTGCAAACCATCAAATTGAACAAATTGTTGAATCATTTGTATAGTGTTAGGCTTTAATTCAAAAGTATTAGCAGCTATAGCAGGCCTAACTATACTTGATTCTGCTCCTGTTAAATGAGGTTTAGCATAATCATACATAGTACTCGGAGCATTATTTTCTATCACATCTTGTGGTGGTGGATTATTTTCGTCCATCCCTTCAGTAGGATTGGATCTATTTTCTTGCTCTTCTTCTTGGTAATTTAGGGCTCGCCTAATTTCTCTGTGATTTCTTCGAGCGGTAGCTTCAATATCACTGTCGTATACTAGTGGTCCTCTCGGGTTCCTTCTAGTCATAAACTAGAGGTACCTGGAAGGAAGAATTAATAAAAGAAGAAAAATTAGCAAATAAAATAAGAAATAAAATTAAATTGAAAAAAATAAAAATGGCTAAAGTAATAAAAATAGAGTGTTCTTAATATTTTAGTTCCCCGGCAACGGCGCCAAAAACTTGATCGCTATGAAGTCAGAGTTTTAAAATTTATAAAGAGAATGATCGAACACGAAAACTAACTATGACAACGATTGAGGCAAGTGCACCTATCGAATCGTAGTATAGCTTAGGCAAGGCAGATTGTCGAACCCAAAGGAACTAAAAGTACTAATACTAACTTTCTTTCTATTATTTAGCCTAAAATAAGTGAAGTTGTTTATCTAGTCTAAATTAATTAACTATTAAACTAAAAATTCTAAGACAAAGAAGAATGAAATTGGGAGAATAACTTGGGAAAAACTCAGTTGATTAAGACGACACCCAAGGAAGAATCCACCTAGACTTCACTTGTTATCTAACTCAACAGACGATGTATTCACTTGACTTGATCCGTAAGACTCCCTAACGTATATTAAACCCTCTCTCGAGGCGAATAACGTCTAATCCTAGGTTAATTAATTGAAATCTCTTTCCCATTAATAACCCCCTAGAATAGCAGTAAATCGATCTATGGATTCCCATATTAGGTTTCACCCTAATCCGGCAAAATCTCGTCACCCTCTCTCTAGGCGTGAGATCAACTCCGCTTAATTATGCTAGATCTACTCCTAAGTAGGGACTTTTGCTCCACCACCTAAGCACATTCGACTTGAATTAATATTCGCGAAATATCAACACAAGAATTAAGCACACATAATTAAGAACAAATCAAGTATTTATCATATAGTTCAAAAAACAATAACAAGATTCGTCTAGGTTTCATCCCCCTTCAGGTATCTGAAGGGTTTAGTTCATAATAATAAAGAAAAACATCTCAGAAGAAAAGATAAAACAAAACATAAGAAATCCCTAAAACTCCCTAAAGGAATTGAAGAAGAAATCCTCCGTCTTGAGTAGAATTCCGGCTTCTAGAGATGGATCAACCGACTATCCCTGAGTGAATCCCCACAAATCTGCCTTCTCTGGCCTAGCAAGACGCCCCTAAACGATGGCTTTGGGCCCCCCTTTTTAGGTCATACTTAGGGTGTATTTATAGGCTTTTGAAATAGGTTTCTTTGCCCCTAAGTATCCTTTCACGAATGAAATTGCTCCTCTCCACGGCAGAGGCACGGCCAGGGCACACGCCCGTGTGAATCGTGGCCAGGCCATGTTGAGACTTCTAATGAGGACACGTCCGTGTAGATCAATATCAGGCCGTGTTCTAATGTATTGAGGAGGCACGGCCGTATGGGCTTTAGTCCAGGCCGTGTCGATTTCTTGCTTTGGCCCATTTGCCCCGTTTTAAGCCTGTTTCTCGTTCTTTTTATTCTTGGGTACTTTCCTGAGTATAAGACATGAAAAGAAAGGATTAAGAGCACCTTTTTACATAAATCAAGGGATAAATCATCCAAAAGTATGCTAAATGTGGGCCTAAAATATGTTACTATTTTGGTTTATCATGTCTGGAATATTGGTGTTTTTGGCGGGGTGGGTTGACTTGATCCCCACAGGTGACGATTGGTTGGTACGGGGGTGTGATTGGTTGGATTGGGTTGGGCTGCATTTTATTGTGTGCATTACCATGATTATAGGGCTTAGGCCCAGATTGATACTGTAAGCTCTCAGGCCCAGATAGTGACCATTTAGGGGATTACACACTAAGTTCTCGTAACTCACCTCCTTTCCCTTAACCTTGCAGGTAATCCCCAGCGTTAGAGGATTTGAAGCTGCGGAGGACTCGGTGGTGGCCATACATCGGAGTTATTTCTCACGAAACTTAGTAAATCCAGTCTTTACTTTATTTTAAGATTATTTATTTTGGGATTAATTGTAATAAGGCCATTGGATTTTATTTTCCTTCTTAACTTTTATTTCGGCTATTATTAAATTGTTAAATGTTTAAAAACTGGGTTTTCCTAAAATGATAATAACCGTTTTTCAAAATATCACGTTTCCGCAATTATTCAAGTTCGGTTTTCACAACAAAAACAGTTTTTTTTTTTCAAAATAATAACAACTTTACAAAAGCGGACATTAAGCAAATCGTGTTTTTTTCAACAAACAACGAAACTCGGAGTTTCAGAAAGAGATGCAACATTTTTACCGATTGCTTAGCTTTTCAGCTACCTTTTGATGTGACATGCTAAATCCGGCCAGAACGTCTAGGCTGGGTTTGGGGTGTTACATGGAAGCTCGTCGGAGATCTATTACACTATCCAGCATTACATTGGTAGTTTTTAATGTGTTGGCCAAGGTTATAATGGCATGTATAGGTGGACTTGTGTTTGAATGTTGAATATTAGTTTGGCATGCATATGTTATTTTGGTTAATGCATTTTTGGTATTTTTGTTTCTTTGATGGTATATGTCAAAATGACAAAGTTTTAATGCATGCTTCAATGGCCAAATTGGTATGTGTTGGCATATTTGCAATGTGGTCAAGTTATGTCATATTTTGAGATAGAAATGAGCTAGTTGAATATGAATGAGATGTGGTCATTTTATGCATGTTTTAGTAAGGTTTTGAAGCCTTGAAGTTGTGCACAAATTGTGTTTAAGTACAAGTTTGAAATGGGTGATGAAAATGGCTTGATTTTACCCAAGTTTGAAATGAGATATGGGCTATGTGACACGGGCGTCTGTCCCCTGTAGGTTTTAAAGGCATTCAAGTCAGGTTGTTACACGGTCTAGCACATGGTTTGGCACACGAGCGTGTGAGGCTATTTTGAGTGTTACATGGCCTAGCACATGGGCGTGTGGCTTGGTCGTGTGACCCAACTTAAAGAGTTACTGTAACACCCCTAACCTGTATCCGTCGTCGAAATAGAGTTTCGGAGCATTACCGGAGTTTACATTTCAAAACTATCAAAAATTTAAACCATGTAATTCACAACATTAGTCATAGCAAAATCAATCAATAACATGCAAATTGTCCCTTATACGAGCCCTCGAGGCCCTAAAAACACATTAGAAACGAAACAAGACTAAATCGAAAACATATGAAACTTTTAGGAAAAAGATGAAAATTTTCAAACTGCAAGGGCCACACGGCCATTTGGCCAGGTCGTGTGGACATTCGAAGTAGGGACACACGGCCGTGTCCTAACTTGTGTCTGTGTCCGTGTAACTCTCTGACTTGGGTCACCATGGCCAAGCCACACGCCCGTCTGCCAGGCCGTGTACTAGGCCGTGTAACTGCCTGAATTGCAACGCTTTAAAAGCTACAAGGGACACACGACCGTGTCGCATGACCGTGTGTCACACACGGCTGAGACACATGCCCGTGTCCCTGGCCGTGTGGACGAAATATAGGCTATCTCTAAGCCATTTTTCTCACCCAATCATGCACACACCTACAACCAATTTTCAACATGTAACAAGCATTCAAAATGCACCAAATAATGCATCCACAAGATAAGCCAATAAGGTATATGTGCATACAACCAATATGCCCAAAACACACCTCAATCAAATCAATTAAACATGTATAACCATATGCATAATTTAGCCAAAAGTTCAATCAAATTATAACTAAGTTTATGCCAAAACTTACCACTTTATTTACCTATCAAATTCACACCAAAAATACCAAATTGGCCATTTGAAATTTAGCACCATTAGCCATATATGTCCACTACATCTTATTGATGGTGGTCTGATTCTAGCTAAGTTAAAAACTAAATCAATGCTTTCCTTGCGAGTTTGAGAAGCTCAGAAATGTGTTAGTGAATGGTAAGCTAAATGAGTACAGTATGAGTCGAATTTTTGATTCTGAATTTCAGGTCTGACCTGATGACTGATGTTATTGCTCTGAGATAGAAATTGCGTGCAAATGAATCCAGAGCTTATGCAGAAGTTTCTGTATGAGGCTCAATAGTAGCATGTCTGTTCATCCAAGAGTAATAAAATGTGCAGTTATAGGAAGTAGATGTTCTGGTGATTGAGTATGTACCATAATATTTTTGAATTTATGTTTAGATGTCTATTTGTTAGCAAGTAAGCCGAACATCAAGAGCATTCAGGACTATTGCAGTCAGTGATAATACTAGTGTGTTATGAGATAGAGTCACTATAGATTTCGTATCGGGACTACCTCTATCACCGAAATGGATGGTGTTGTTTGAATGTTGATCATTTGACAAAATCCACATGATTTTTTCAGTATGTACCGAGTTCTTATTTGACAAATCAACTGAGTATATGTGTTCTTGAGAGAGTAATTTAGATCTTTGACGATATACTCCGGCACTGTGTGCTAAAGTTCAAAGGTTATTGGAAAGAGATATACGAGGTTAAATCAATTTGTGATTCCAAGAAGTTAGTGAAAGTGTTTCATGAGAGTTGAAAACAACTTCTTCTGGTAAGATTTTCAGGGACGAAAATCCCTAAAGGGGGAGAGTTGTAACAGCCCAATTTTGGGTCTAGTCGAAACAGTGGTTTCGGGGCCACAAATCTGATGTAAGAAAATTTATTTTCTATTATATTTTTATGGTCAGCAATTTCACAGAATGATTTCGTGAAAATTTCGTTCGAAAATTTTGACGTTTGGGCACTCAATTTAGTCAAAAGGACTAAATCGTAAAAAGTGCAAAACTTGAGTTCTAGAAGCTAAAGGTGTCTAATTGCTATGAAATTTTGAATTGGAGGTCCTTAAATGGTAATTAGACCATTGGTTAAGTTGATGGATAAAAATAGACATGGTTTGGTATATTTCTAAAGTTTTTCATTAAGGGCAATTTGGTCATTTGGAAATTAAAATGAATTAAAAACAAAATTAAAAGCCAATTTTTGTCCATCTTCAACCCCATGGCCGAATTTCACAAGGGGAAACCATGGCTAGGGTTTTTCAAGCTTCCAAGCTCGATTGTAAGTCCGTTCTAGCCCCGTTTTTAATGATTTTTACATTTTTGAAATCCTCGTAATAAGATCTATCTATTTCTACCACAAATTTGAAGAGATATCAAAGTTTAAAATTTTACCCATGTTGAATATTTGTGTATTTTGATGTTTGATGGTAGAAAATGAATGTTAGTTGTTTGTTAAGCGAGTTTTGCTAAGTGATTTTCGGTGAAAATGTAAAAAAGGACTAATTTGTAAAAGTTATAAAATGAGTAGTAAAAATGTGTTTTAATGGAAATTGTGGGCTGCTATAGTTATGAAAATGGTTCAGCTAGGCTTTTTTACTAAAGAAATTGAATAGATTTCATTTTACGAGCCTAGGAGCAAAATGTAAATATGTCAAAGTTTAGGGCAAAAATGTAATTTTACCATAATATGATTTTTGGACTGAATTGAATAAGGTGAATAATAAATGAGTGAAATGTAATATTATAGATCAAGAAAAACGAGGCTCAGACCTAGAACGGAGGAAAAATGAGTAATTGACGATTAAGTCCTTTTGCCATTTTGATGCCGAGGTAAGTTCTATGTAAATAATGCATTGTTTTATTTATGTTTTAAATGCTTTAATATTGTATGAATTATGATTGACTCCTTGAACGTAATCGACAAAGTTCAACAAGCGAGAAAATCCCATTTGAACCTTAGGAATAGTTAGGATACAAATGTCATGACATTAGGGTTATTTGAGTTTACGTGTAAGACCATATCTGGGATATGGCATCGATATTAGATTTCATGTAAGACCATATCTAGGATATGGCATTGATATGAGATTTCGTGTAAGACCATAGCTGGGCTATTGGCATCGATATGAGATCCCATATAAGACCATATCTGGGATATGGCATTGGTATGGTACTATGTGCGCGAGATTCCCGAGTATCCTTTAGTATTCCAAGTGGTTCAACGGGAAATTCAACGATTATGTCAAAGACAAAGATGAATACAAGATTATGTTGAAACGGTACAGGTATGTACGTAAGGTTTATAATCAATGATTTCACGATATTGTGAGTTTATGTTCACTATAGGGATGACTTTGTGATGATCTTGTGATTATTGGTCTATACTTGTGATGTATGAAATACGTGGTAAATTTGATTGACGATTATGTGATTGGCCTTCGGACTAAATTGAGTTGTGATATAGTATGCTTATTTCGCATAAATTGTTATTTATCGCATGTGAGAAAAATGGAAGACTGGCATAAATTCCTATTAAAATGAAAGATGTAAGAGTATATGCTTGAAATGTAAATGCTTATAATTAATGTGTATGTTTTATGGAAGGCTTGAAAGGGTTTGTTGATTGTGAAAAATGATATGTTATTTTTATGACTGAGTAAGTTATGCTCATGAAGTTTAATGACATTTATGTTAATTTATGTCATGTTATTCATATGACAATGTATAATTAATGTTGTTTATTATTTGCATATGAACTTAATAAGCTATATAGCTTACCCCCTTCCTTTCCCATGTTTTAGAGTGCAGTCAAGCTAGCTCGGGTTGGAGATCGCTGGAGATTCTATCACACTATCAAGCTATCACTACGGGTATTGATGATTTCAAGTATTTTGAGTCTATGGCATGTATAGGGACTAGGTTAATTTGTTGTATGTGTCATTATTAATTTGGCCATATGTGGTGGCTTGTAGTTATTAATGTTTCATCTTATATATAGCCATGATTGATGGCTTATGCTGATTATAAGTTCATTCATATGTTAATGTTCTCTTGTGGATGTGAAATTAGTATGTTTCTAATGGGCTAAGTATGATGTTTTAAGCATGATAAATGATGGCATGAGAATGACATGTTATTGTCTTAGTTGTGAGTGTTTGGTTGTCTAAGTATGATATGTTTTGTGCCTATGAATTGATGTGAGTGTATGTGTGAATAAGGGTGGCAAATGGCTTGGTAAACAGCCTTATTATTGTCCACACGGGTAGACACACGGGCGTGTGTCTAGGCCGTGTGTGACACACGGTCAGTCCCATAGGCGTGTGATCCAGCCGTGTGTCCCCTGCACCTAAATTTTGGCAAAACAGAATGTCCAGAATTGAGCACATGGGCAGAGACACGAGCGTGTGTATCAGCCGTGTGTGCTACACGGCCTAGCACACGGGCGTGTGACTTGGCCGTGTGACCTCAATTTGATGATGACATCATAAACAAAATGCTCCCTAAGGTGGACACGACCTGAAGCACGGGCGTATCCCTTAACCCACACGGGCGTGTGGTCCTGTTTCATGATGAAATTTTTCTAAGTTTTGTAAATTTTCCTGAATTCCTGGTTTAGTCCCGAACCACTACCGAAGCATGTTTCGGGCCTCGTAGGCTCGTTTTAGGGACGATATGAATGTGTTTGAAAAGTTTTAAATTTGAGTGGAATTTCATGTCTCGGTTTTGAATGTTGCTTGCGAATAAGTCCGGTAATGCCTCGTACCCTGATCCGGCGTTGAATACGGGTAAGGGGTGTTACACTTTCATTAATTATTCACATCCTACGAAGTCTCCAAGTGTCCTATTTCCTAACATTTTACCTCTACTAGGATGCTAAATGACTAAAACGTGTCCCACTAACTACTACACTTACATTATCAGCAACAGAAAAACATAGGTGGAGAACTTATAAGCGAGAAAGTCCGCCCAATAAGGTTCTTGCCACAACAAAGAACTCACCAATCTGCAAGTAGAACTCCATTGTATCGGCGTACTTTTACGAAGTAATTCACCACGAAGTTACCAACCTTATCCCATCTAAGTCTCACGGCTTAGGCAGTCTTCGCCATGTGGTCTCTCGAATAGTACTAGCTCACCAAATGAGGGTGTGACAATAGCAACTCGAGTTGCTAGATGAGGTGCGCTATAACACCCGACTACTTGAAATAGTAAAGTCGTATGTCAATGATTACACGACCAAATTTAGGTTAGTCAACTCAAAGTGGCCTGACAGGCCCAAAGGTGCATCCGCAGGAGGTGAAGAAGAGGAAGAAGAGGAAATACAATAAGAAGAAAACAAGGAGGAAACAAAAAACGATAACCCCACACCTTATGTAGATGACTACGAGAAACTATTTACACCCGAGTGCCCCTCCACTGAAGGGGTAGTCTTCCGAGGCCCCAGTAACAAGCCTATTCATCAGTGCTACAAGAGGTCGGTCATGAAGGGCAAAGGAAATGAGAGGGCAAAACCAAATCCCCAATCTGGAGATGATGACTAGTGCATGCCTTTGCATATTTTTCTTTTATTTTTTTATGCAGCATGTAACTATAAACTACTAAATTTATTTTTTTGGGGGACGGATTTGGACTTTCTTGTTTGTTGTTTTTTCTTTTCTTTTATTATTTGCTTTTGTTTTTCTTGTGTGTTTTTGTTTGTTTTTCTGTTCAGCCACTCCCTCGGTGACTACACTACAATACAAAGCGAAAACATGAAGGTGGATGACCCTAGCATAAGATCACAAACTATCACGCCATTCAAGGAAACCCACTAACCTTTTTATTTTTTTATCGAGTACACATTGAAGTGTGTAGTTTAAGTGTGAGGGATGTAGATCGTTTTAGTTTTCTTTGTTTTCTTTATTCTTTTGTGTTTAATTGCATGTTTTTAACTTTTACGATAATTTTTTCAAAAAATTTCAAAATTTACCAAAAAATGTTTATTTTGTTTCTTTGATTTTCTCGTGTTTGCATGGTGTTTGGCTTACAATTAGGCAATAGGTCACAGGTTGTAGATATTGAATAAGTGTTTTGGACTACTGAAAATGTAAAATTTGACTAATGTTAGATAATTTGGTATTCTTAGAAATAGACTAGTTAGTTCAATAAGTGATTTGCTTAATAGACTAGAGGCAAATACTTGTAATAAAAAATGTGTGAATGGTGTCATAGGATAAATGAATTGTGTGGCTACTTGTAGATAAATGAAGCTTGGAATTATTTTTGTTCATTCAAATAAATGTTTGCATGATAGGAAATGTGTCTTGTAGAATTTTTCGGGAAGGACCTAAGGCATTATTTGAATAGCCTAGAGGCAGAAAGACTTCCCATTTATGCTATTGACCCCTAGTTCCCATAATTCGAGCCTCAAGTATCCCTTTCTTAATAAGCCTTATTTTCAAAGCCTTGAGCCTAAATTGAGTTAAAAACTCAACCCCTTTCTGTCCCTAATCATTAAACGCATTATGAAATGGACGTCGAGCAATGGATATTGAGGGTAGGTACAGACATTTGGTTGGCTTCGTTTTGTTCTTGAAAGAAAAGAGAAGAGGTTGTTTGATATAGTGTATATAGACTCTTTATAAGTGTAATTAAATGAAAAATCAAGAAATAAAATAATGTGAGAGTTAAAAGCATTGTGAGTGAAACAATGAAACATGTAGAAAAAAAAATCTCAAACGAAAAATCAAATTCAAGCTTAAAAGGAAATCTTTCGATTCATAATTTGTTAGTGTTTGATAGATTTTTTTATGCATCAATATCAAACAGTATCTTTTAAATCTTTGGAGAGATAAAAAGGTGAGAGAAGCATAAATAAATAGGTAAGCTTCACAATTAAATTCGGGGCGAATAGGGAACAATATTAGTCTAGTCAGTCACATCTATGTCTCTATCTTCTAGGAGTCATTTTCTTCGATGCCTAAGACAAAGCATCTCCCCAATTGGACTTGATAGACGACATATCAATCTTCAATCAGTTTGTTCATTTTCGATTAGACTAAAGACATGTTTAGGTTTGTCTATTAATATAAGTTATCTTTTCATATTACAATCTGACCACGTAATATCACTTAGTATTAGTTTAAATATTACACAACCAATGAAATAATATTTTCTTCTATTTTGCTTTGCATGCAAAAACCACATGAGGAAATTATACAAAGTATATTAATGTAATCCATGAATTATTTTATTAATCAATCTGTTTGAAAAAATTACTAGTTTACAAACGAATATACTACACTTAAGGAACCAAACCCAACAAAGTCCACATTTCTTCAATAGCTACCTAAGCAGTTTTATTCCTAGACATGATGAAAGTCCTCTACAAGCCTTCCAATATGCATATTTTTGTACCAAATAGCAACGGGGGTCAAGTAATTGAACTACCTTTCTTCATGGATTCTATGGTAGCAAGCCAAACATAGAATCAACTTCAAACAACTTTTAAAGTTCTCTCTTGTACCAATTGAAAGAGCACACGTCAATTTACTCTCTACTCAAATTGATGTCCCAGCTACTGTTTGGACAAATGTTTGAACTTGCATATCAACATGTGATATTTGTTAACGAAATTAGGATTTTCCAGTCCTACTTTTCGAAGCCTCACTCAAAGAAAGATTTCATTCAACAATCATTTGGATCACCTATTGGCTAAAGCCCAATCTACCTTTACACAAAGAAGCTATTGCAACCGCAATAGTGACTTGTAATTGTTACAAATCACTCACCCCAAACAACCTCACTTACAACAAAGTTACTCTCCAGGAAAAGCATAACAAAATAGTGTGAAAAATACCAAGTATAAGATACACAAATAACCAGCCAAAAGCATTCCAACAAGAACACCAACATGTGCGGCAATTCAACATATTTATATTCCAAGAATGATAGCTTTTCCAAGTAACTTTTGATCAGATAAAACTCTTAGTTAAAAGTTGAATTTATCTCTTGAACTATCTTCAATAATTATCCCATAAATTTCCTTCATCTCTAAGTAAAACAACTAGCTTAGTCACCAAGTAAAAGGATAATAATAAGGCTTCAAATAAGGATAAGGCTTTAGCATGGAATTTTGATCCATCCTCCTTATACTCTTCCCAATTTCAATCAACAACAAACAAGATATAATAAAACTTGGCTTGAGGATCATTTTGATAGTGCAACACACCATAAAAATCAAAGGAAAAAATGCCAACTTGATATTGCACTTAGTTGTCATAAAGTCATGTCCATACTATTGCTCGAACAAGGGATACAAAACATATCATTTAAGGAGTTGTTCAAATTTGAGGAGAAACTTCAGATACAATAACAAATAAGGTCCCAACAAAGGTGACTTAGATAATTTTAGTGTGTTAATAGACATCATACAACTAAATTACCCTGGTGAAAATAGTGTAATTATTATACATTTCGATTAGAAAATTTTTATGAATACTTTGATGAGTTCTCAATATTTTAATTATTAATAAAAATTGACAAAAATAATTTATATTGAAAATACAATAATTTGTTCATATATAAATTATCATTGCTATAAATGACAATTTATTAATTTCTCATATAAAGAGTAACAAATTAGTTTCTTTACCATGTTAGAAGACAAATTAGTTTTTAATCATTATAATTTTCATAATTGTTTCAGTTGTCATAATAGTACACTTGCAATTGGGATTACATGTAATTGACATCAAATTGTAATGTTTAATAGTGACAAAATATTTGTAACTAAAAGTAAAATCTATAGTGAAATTGATTTTAGCATCACAATAATGAATAATAATAGCTACTATATTTAATGTTGTCACTATTACATCATTTCCCTAGAAAAGAACTTGACGTTAATTTGAGCATTTTATTAGTATGTGTCAAATGGATTTGATCACATTTATACACTTATAATTGTGATTTACTTGAGAGGTAATTTAAATCGTTACAGTTACATCATTATAAAAAAGTAAAATTATATAATGATAAAATTTTTATGGTCACATTACTAGTGATTATTAGATATGTTGTCAATATCACATCATTCTCGAAGACAAAAAAAAAAGAATTTGGAGGCAATTTAAGCATTTCATCAATGATAAATTGGCAATGGAAAATGGCTTTGCTCAAAAGTGTACACTTATAATAACAATTTACTTGTGACATAATTTAAATCATCATAATAACATGATTATAAAACTAAATTTTCTAGTGACAAAAAATTTTATCACAATAATAATTAATAATAGTGTCTAATATAGATGTTGCCACTATTACATCATTCCCCAGGGAAAGAAAACTTCGCTTTAATTTTTAGCATTTCTTTAGTGAAGAATTGGCAATGATTAATGAATTTGGTAATAATTATACATCTATAGTGACAATTTACTTGTGATACAATTTAAACCATCACAACTATTGTTAAAATAGTAACCAAGTATTAATGAATCACAATTATTTATTTTACTAGTGTCACATACAAATTTTTTTACAAATAATCAACTATTTCTAACGAAATTCTTTATTGTCACCATTATATCGTCACCAAAAATCTTAATTATTGTAGTGTGTGTGTTCATGTATTGAATAATATTAAAATGATTGTAAGTATATGCATAAATTACTAGTGTAAAATGGGATTAGTAAGGAAGCATGATTTATGTGACATAAACGAGAAACATATAAATGAAATAAAGCAACAATGATAACTAAAAAGAAATTAGTTTTGAATAATTAAATTGTTCGATTGATAAGTTAGCGTATAAGGTTCATTAAAGGTGACATGAAAATGACATATAGAACTAAGTGAGGTATGAAAATGTAATGAAATATGATTTATAAGAAATATTGTTGCTAAATAAAGTTTGAAAGAAGTTAAGTCAAGTCTTGATAATTGAAGGATTGATCATGACATTGATTACTCAATGGAAATAGTTAAGAACATGATAATTTAATAGGGTATTAATAGAATGTTAAAAGTTGTCATTGAACATTGCAAAAATATGTGAGAATATTATTTAATGATAATTGCTAAGAGATCGAACTCAGTTTTAACATATGTCCAAAATTATTGCTAAAATGAGCTCTAGAATTGTTCATGCTTAAGAGAAATTGAATTGCATAACATTTAATATGCTTATAAAGGTATTATTTGTTAAATATAAATTTTAAATGAATGTTTTAGACAATATTATTGAATATTCCTAAATGACTTTGTTTCAATGATAAATGTCCATAAAGGACGCATTGGTTGGCGTATTATTTATAAACAAGTTGAGGTATGATAAAATTAATATTTAATTATGTGATGTGCATAGGAATGATGCTTATATGTGATATACATGCCATTGATACAAAAGGCAGAATAAAAAAAGCACATAATTAAATAGAGTTATTGAGCATAACTCCAAGCATCAAATATAACACCACCTAACCAAAAGACTGTCACCAAACTGAGTAAGGGGTGTTATAGTAATGTAAAATAAAGACTATCTTAAGGTTTCTTTTCTTGCAAGACATGCTTATAATAGCATAGATAATGCTCTAACTTTGTTACTAAGGTTCCTATAACTTATATGGCCCCCATTTTTAAGGGTTCAGCTAGTATCAATTGCTAACATTTATCTTAAACAAACAAATAGACATCAAAGCCTTATTTCAAGGTCAAACCTAAACCATTTTCCTATGAACCTAACTTTAGCATCAAGCACTACCAACACATCTACACAATTTCTACCATAATGACCATTTGACAAGGGTAAGCAACAAGCCATTCCAAAATGTCAAATACTTAAACTTTAAACCTATGAACACTCACCACGACTACAGGATCAAAATAAGAGTCTTGAGCAACAAGGCCAAATATATATACAAACCCAAAACCACATGGCCATTATTGCCCCATTAATACAGAATCAAACATGTTTCCAAAATATACACTAATTAACATCCTATATATGTCACTATTAATTTTCAAGGTAGGATAAGTATTACAAAAGGAAATGAATCCTCGAACAATGATGCAATTTCATGTATAACTCTTCCTTATCAGTAATCAATTATCTACACACTGAAAGTAAACATTACACACAATGAGCTTTCCTCGAAGCTTAGTGGTGCTCACATAAGCACTAAATATACCATATACTAAGAAATGACAAGAATTAACAAAATACATCATTTAAATATAATATTTAAACATTGATCCATAATTTCAAACTATGGCATTAGTCACTATCTATCTTTAAAAATCTTTTAACTCGTTTACTATGCTATTAAAATGTAAACCATTTATCAATGGATGAAAACTTCTTATTAACACCAATTAAAGTTTTAAACTATCATTTCTATGGAAACTCAATAGAACTATAACTTTTCTCTTATTCATCAAGTTAGTTACTATAAAGGAAAATGCCTTCATTGCACAAATAAGCACTTTAACTATCTTAGTTCTGTAAATTCATCAAAGAAAAATCTTAAAAAAATTTGATTGACTATAATATCAAAATATTTATAAGACTATGACTAAACTTTGGTCCTTTACCTTTGTTATGATCTCTTTCGCTATGAGAATTTAATTGAGAAATCTTTTTTTAGAGTTTAATTATACTTTCTATTTCTTTGGATATAAACATATGAAGGAAACTTTACTATATTATCTTCAAATTGCCTTAAGCAGTTTGAAACTATCTTTAGAAGTTTGTTTTTATTGTGGAGAAAATGTGGTGGGTGTGCACAGAATAAATTTAATTTTTTCCATACATCTAGGAACAACTCTATTACATGCACAGATTGAGTGAAATTTATTAAAGTTAATTCAACCAAGATATCAATTCTCAAGTTTGGAAGATCAATTGACTTGCAATGAATTTTTGGATGGATCTAGGCATTTCTAGGCTGAGATGTCTGCATATAATTTGAATATCTATCTCTTAGATTCAAAATGCACTTTGAATCACTCGATTTCGAGTCTAGGAGCTCAAGTTATGACCATTTTACAAAAGACTATGTGAGCAAAAAATTTGGACGGGATTATTACGAGAAATTATGAGTTTCGAGCTTTAATTCGAGTTTAAATCATATTGGGTTTGAGTTTAATGCCTAATTTTTAACAAGCATGTAATTGACTATCATTCGAGTAAAGCTAATGTTGTAGCCGATGCCTTAAGCCGTAAGTCTTTGTTCGCATTGAGGTCGATGAATGCCCAGTTGAGTTTGGAATAAGACGATATCATTTTAGCCAAGTTGAGGGCTAAACCATTATTCCGTCAGAAAACTCGAGAGCTGCAAAAAGACGATCCGAATTTGTTAGCTAAACAAGAATAGATCCAGAATGGTCAGACCACTAAATTCAGTGTTGGTAACGACGATAGTCTGTATTTTCAAAATTGAATGTGTGTACCAAATGATTCAGGATTGAAACAAGACATTCTACTTGAGGCTCATTGTAGTACTTACTTAATTCATCCGGGTAGTGCTAAAATATTTTATGACTTGAAACAGATATACTGGTGGCTGGGAATGAAATGTGAGATCTCAAAATTTGTATCGAGATGTTTAGTATGTCAGCAAGTGAAAGTCGAATATCAAGTTCTGTCAGGTTTGTTACAACCTGTTATGATTCAAGAGGGAAAAAAGGAATGAGTTACGATGGATTTCGTATCGAGTTTGCCTCTGATACTGAGAAAGAAAGATTTTGTTTAGGTAATTGTTGACAGACTGAAGAAATCAACACAATTTGTTCCTGTCAGGACTAACTACTCACTCGAGAGACTAGCTGAGTTGTACATCTCTGAGATTGTCAGACTACATGGTGTGCCACTATCCATTATTTTTGTTTAAGATACGAGATTTACCTCCAAGTTTTGGGGTAAACTACATGAGGCCCTAGGTACTAAACTTAAATTCAGTACAGCTTCCCATCCGTAGATAGACGGACAATCAGAATGCGTAATTCAAATCCTGGAAGACAAGTTACGGTGATGTGTTATCGAGTTTCAAGGCAGCTGGGAGAAATATCTACCATTAATCGAGTTCACCTATAAAAACAACTATCAGTCCAGTATTAAAATGGCACCTTTTGAAGCTTTATATGGACGTAAATGTAGAACTTCGTTATACTGGTTATAATTGAGCGAAACAAAGCTAGTCAGGACAGACTTGATTCGAGAAATAGAAGACAAAGTCTGTATGATCCGAGATTGTCTAAAAACATCTTCAGAATGTCAGAAATCATATTTTTATCTAAAAAGAAAAGATATTGAATTCCAAACTAGCAACAAGGTATTTATAAAAGTATCCTCGTGGAAGAAAGTGTTACGATTCGGAAAAAAAGGGAAACTTAGTCCAAGATTTATTGGGCTGTATGAAATTATCGAGAGAACTGGTCTAATAGATTATAGACTGGAATTAACTCTGAAGCTTGAAAAGATTCATAATGTTTTCCATTTTTGATGCTAATACAGTATAGATCAGACCCTTCTCATATAATTACTCTCGGTGAGATTGAATTACAGTCTGATCTATCGTATTCAGAAGAGTCAGTAAAGATTTTAGCACGAGAGGTAAAAGAACTTCGTAACAAGAAGAGTATTGTTAGTGAAAGTTCTGTGGAACCGTCACAGTATTAAGGAAGCTATGTGGGAAATAGAAGAGTCGATGAAATCTCAAGATTCGAACCTATTTTCAATTAAGAAATTTTGAGGATGAAATTTTATTAGGGGAAGAGTTGTAATAGCCCATTTTCTTGGTATCAAAAATAGTGGTTTTGAAACCCCATTTTTCGATAATCGAGTCAGTAAATATTAAATATTAGTAATTACGAGTCTAAAATATAGTTATATTAAATTCTGGTTCGGTAATTTTAGTGATTGGATGGTTATTTAAAGTACAATGACTAAATCATAAAAATTGTAAGAGTTAATCCCTATTGAATTTTATTAGCTAAAATGTTTAATTAGTAATTTTTTAAAGGTTGAAATGTCAATTAGACATTTTTCCATGTTTGTAAACAATTAGTAATTGATTTTAATGAATTAAGTATTACAAATTATGTTATTTTATTAAGGTAAATATGATAAAACATAAAAATAAGCATGAATTAGTCATCATCTTCTTTTGTTTCTCTTCCACCAAAAATTCTAAAGGGAAAATAACCAAACCACCATTGTTGAATGCTCAAACCATTCGGCCCTTGCATATAAGTTAATTTTAAGCCCGTTTTTTGTAAATTTTATATTTTTTTAGATTATTGTAGCTTAATCTAGCTAACCCGGGTACTAAATTGTAAAATTGTCAAAGATTTTAAAAGTTACCATTGGTTTTTTTTAAGCTTTTTGGATGTTAAATGTTAGAGTTTGAAGCTTTGATATGGAATAGGACTATTTTGTGAAGTGAAATTTGTTAGTTTTGAATTTAGGGGCTAAAATGAAAATATGTCAAAATTAGCATGAAATGTCTATAAATATATATGCTTGAGAGATGTATAGGGGTGATATTGAAATCAGATTGAAAATTTGGGTTTAAATGTGAAAGATATGTTTATTTCAATTTTAGGGACTAAATTGAATAAATTGTAAAATTTTAGGGAAATTGTATAAAGTGGTAAAAGATATCATATGCATTAAATAAATTGTTATAAGGTATTTAGGACTGATAATTTAAAATGAATTACCGTTTAGATCAAGAATCGAATCAATCGGTAAATAATCGAGGAAAAAGGAAAATAGCAGATTAGTCCCTGACACTTCTACTATTGCTATTTGTACCTAGTAAGTTCATACGATATATTTTGTATATTTATGTAATGTTTGTGATTGATTTGTAAAATAAAAATATTTTAAATTGTTTACAAATTGGTATAAAAGGTGAGGAAAAAAGACTGATTTGTAAATAGTTATATTGATATGTGTACTGAGTCCGGATGAACATAGGATAGGATACAATTGGCATGCCAATAGGGTTATTTATGTGTTGTACGAGATTATATGTGAGATATGATTGAGGTCTAAAAATATACTGATTGTACTGAAATCCAACATTTATTGTAGATTACCGATTCTATCTCCACGGAGACAACTGTTATTGATTATCTCTACGGAGATCAGGTGTGTTTTGGAGTGATGTGTAGCCTATGGGCTTGGCACTCAGTGCCTAGGTGTGTATTGGTGGTATAGCTCATTTGAGCAATCATGTGTGTTTTGGGTAGTTACTCGTGCATCTATATCTGTTTATTGCAGTTCATTGGGCTAAATGGTTTTTGTAAATGAAATGTTGACTGAATGGTAATAGATGTAATATGATATAACATGGATGTATTATGGAATGAAATGGAATTTCATGGTATGAGATGAATTGAAATGTTATATTATTGAATGTGATACACTCACCTTCTATATGTGAAATATGTTGGCAGGAATTTACATATTAGATAATTTATATCTTACTATGATAAGAGGTGAGTTTTAATGTTTTAAAACCTGTGAACTTACTAAGCTTATTTAAATCTTACTCTGTTTCATTTTCTATTTTCTATAGTTGACATTTTGTGGAATGCGTCTATCATATCACCCCTGAGCTCACACTATCTCGCTTCAATCTTGGTAGAAATTTAATAGTTCAATCTCGATTATGTGGCATGTAACTATATATGTTTTGTTGGAAGCTAAATGTTGATTGGTGAAATATAAAATGTGTGTGTGTTTGTTGGCAAGTTGGTAAGTTAACTTATAATTTTGAATGGTAACTTTTGAATGTGGTTGACCAAACTTATATATATGGGTATTTTGTGGTTATTTAGTATGGAAATATGATGGAACAATATGAGTTGATGGTATTTTTTAATGTGTCATGATATGTGGAAATAGGTTTGTCTTAGTGATAAATAAGACATAGTAATTTTGGTGATTAATTTGGATGATATAAGCATGATACATGGAATGGTTTTGGTGCCAAACTTGTGCATTATTAGTTTTTGTAATATGGTCATTTACAGGTGGTTGTAAATTGGTGTTTTGATTGCATATAGGGCATATATGTTGTCATAATCTAAATTGGCATGAGATGGGATTAATTATTTGAGTTGATTCATGTGGTGTGATAGTGCCATTGAGGCATATTGCTTAGATGCTAATGATGGTGATTTGTGATATGCTTTGAAATGATACTGTACATTTTGGACAAGTCTAAAAGTGGTTAGTTGTATATGCATGGCCTATTTGAAAGATTGGTTTTGGTAGCTTGCATTAAAAGGCGCATTTTTGCACCACATAGGCTAACACACGACCATATGTCACACACAGGTAAGTGACACGGCCGTGTGCTCATCGGTAATTAGGAAGCTTTTGTATCACACGGTTTCCAATTGACATAAGTGCTGGCCACACGCCTGTGAGTACTATAGATTTGGTCATTTAATTTTTCTCATGGTCTTAGTTTGTTACACGGCCCAGCCACACGACCATGTAACTATTGATGAAATTTTGCATTTAGGTCCTGATGTGAGCATGCCCGGGGGTCCAGCGAATGCAATTTCTGATCCTCTCGAACTCCCTAAAGGCCCCATAACTCGAGCCCAAGATAAACAACTCCAAGAAGCTGTTTTGTCTTTATTGATTCAATTTTGGACCCAAACTCAGCTCGATGAAGATGGAAAAGCTTGGTCAACGTTTTAGGGAAGCCTTGCACCTTAGTGCAAGTTGATTTCAGCTCGATTCAGCTCACTTGAGCTCAAGTCAGGTCACACGAGCTTAATTCAGCTCATTGAGCTCGTTTTTAGCTTTTTTTTAGCTCATTAACTTTATTGCTGGAATAAATTAAGTGTTTAATTCAATTTAGTTAAAACTATTACAGCTCATTAAAATGTTCTTAGTTATTACAAGTTTTAATTATGTTTTGGGTCATAGCCGAATATTAATGTGTCTTGTTTAAGACTTTATTAAATTTTTCTAGTTTATTTAGTGAGTTAATTAGTGTGTCTAAAATATATCAATGCATGGTACAGCTGAATTTTATTTAATTTAATTTTGGTTCATGTTTATTTGTAGGTGAGCCGAATGTGGAGTGTATTTAAGCAAAGTTCATGCACGTTAGGTTTAATGTATGGGACGATGCATGCATGGCCATCTTCAATGGATCTTGAGCTGATTGTTGGCTTCCCCAAGCACCTATTCGGCCAAGAGTCACTAGCCCACTCTACTCCCCAAGCTTGGCCGGTCCTACCCCCGAAACAGCATCATGCCGTTCACACTTGGTGTTCACACTCCATGTCCAATCGGCTAGCCTTGTTCACATTGAATGAGCTATTCAAGCTCAAGCTCCTTGTTCACACCTCTTTGGATATTCAAGTCCACTTTTAATGCTGCTATCTTTTCAGCCAAAGGTTGCACATTGAATAAGCTAATTTAAGCTCATTGGTCGAACCTATCTAGTGCAATGCATCATTGAAGAATTCCAAATTCATGCAAGCTGATCAGCCCATTCTAGAAGCTGTCCATTGAGCTCCATTCAGCCGAATCTAGCTCCAGCAACTTAATCAACTTATTCTAGAATATTTTAGAACATTCTAGCTAAATTTCCTTAGATATTAAGTTGGTGAACTTGTCCATTCGGCTACCTTAGCTAAGTAGTATAAATAGCTAGTCATTTTCATTTGTAAACGACTTTTGCCAAATTATTGAATGAACTTTTGTTCTTGTGAGGTTTCTTCCTCTCATTTTCCGTTCGAGTCTCGATTGACTTATCTAGCGAGCTAGTGGCATCAACCCGAACTCATTCTGAACTTATCACCAACCTTGGTGTGGCGTTCATCCATTCAATTATACCTTCGGTTCTTACTTTGCTAAGTAACGGGTTGAGGTCCATCAACTATTTCCATCCTTCACCTTAAGCCATATAAGTCCCGAGGCGATACTCGCTATAGTATCGTATCGTTCTTGACGCTTAAGTTCCCATTTCCATCACCACCATTTATCCAACCTATCTATTTTTCATTTTATTGCTAAACCGAACCTATAAAACTTATAAACTTATCCTTTATTTTAAACCCTTTTTGTTAAGGCTTCCGCTACCCTTAACTGAAACTACCTTTTCCGACATTGCGAATATTCTCCTCATCGATGATCGGGCAAATTACATGAATCGACTCGTCATTTCCGAGCTGGATCACATCATTTGGTATCAGAGCTTGCAAACGAGGAGCGCCAACGTACGAATCAAGCCGGAGTAGGTTCGTAAAGTGAAAAAAAATTAAAAAAAATCAAGTTGTATTTTATTCTTCTTATATTCAGCATTTCGTGTATTTGAAGCATATAAAAAAATGGAAATACGAAATTAAAAAAAATATTCGAGATAAAAGAAAATGTGTAAAATTTTTGAAATTTTTGTAATCCTTTTCTATTCCCAATCATCAAAACCATTCTACCATCATTTCTTCTTACCCAACGCCAAACTCTAACTCCAAAAATTCTTTTTGTTCAGCCTATCCTACACCCGAACATTTTATCCTTTGCAACCCTTTTGAAATCGACTCCCAAAGCTGCAAATAGGTCTAACGAGACGAAAGACGAAATTACGAGAGTAAGAAAGAGCGGTAAAAGGCAAGAGAGTGGTGAGTCTATTAGAGAGAAGAAAAAGCCTATAAAAAGAGTGAAACACGAGCGTGAGTGCAAAATTCTTATTTCTTTCCGAGTGACTTATGATAATTTTGTGGTGAGGTTTAATCATCTTCTTTGCTAAAGATATGGATCGAAGCATGAGTGGAATTTAGGCCGAAGCAATATGCCACGAGGAGGAGGAAACAATGCCCATTCGTGCTAGCAAGCTACTCGTTGTCAAGAGGAGCCTAAGTATTCAAAGTCTAGAAAACGAGCAGCAATGGGGAAACATATTCCATTCCCGATGTCAAGTAAACGGAAAGGTTTGTAACTTAATTATCGATGGTGGAAGCTGTACCAACGTGGCGAGTAATCTTATGGTGGAACGACTTGGCCTGCCAACCACCCCGCATCCAAGCCCTTACAAGCTTCAATGGCTCAACGACGGTGGTGAAATCAAGGTAACCAAACAAGTTCTTGTGACTTTTTCCATTGGCAAGTACGAGGATGAAATACTTTTTGACGTTGTACCCAGGCACGGGGGACACTTTTTGCTTGGAAGGTCGTGGCAATATGATCGAAGAGTCATCCATGACGGCTACACCAATAGGTACACGTTTAAGTATTTGGGAAAGTGTAGCAGCCCGATTTTGGGGCTGGTCAGAACAGTGGTTTCGAGACCACTAATCCGAGGATGAGGAAAATTATTTTAGTATTATTTTATGTGTTATAGCATAAATATATGGCTACATGAAAATTTTGGTGCTTTAATTTTAACGATTGAATGCTTAATTGTGAAAAAGGATTAAATCGCATAAAGTGCGAAAGTTCTATATTTCAAGGTAGAGGTGTCTAATAGCCATAGAATATTAAATTGAAGGTCCTTAAAGTGAAATTAGGCCATATAGAGTGTGTTGGCCGGCCATAAGAAGCAAGGGGACAAGAGCATTAATTTTAGTCAAAATTTGGTGACATTAGGTGATAAAAAATGAATAAAATAAGATAAAAAGATGATATCTCATCTTTTACTATTCATTCTTCTTCTACCACCGAAATTTGAAGGAAATTAGAGGGTTTTGGAGTCCAAACTTTCAACCAAGCAACTTTCTTGCAAGTAAGTGATTTTGATGGTTTTAGTTGATAATTTTTGTACTTTTGGAACCCCCAAAGCTTAAGCTAGCTAATGAGGGGACTAATTTGCAATATGGTTGAAAGTCTAAGGACTTGACATGAGAGTGTTTATGTTGTTTTCAGAGTTTTTATGGAAGAAAATGAATGTTAGGGAGATGAGAAACAACTTTTGTGAAAGGTGTAACCATGAAAACACCTAAATGGGACCAAGTTGTAAATGTTGTGATTTAGTAATAAATGCATGAAATAGTTGGAATTGTGAGTAGTTGTAGGAGAAATAAATGTTCAGCTAGGCTTTTTTAATGAGAAAATGTGTTGAAAAATGATTTACGAGCCTAGGGGCAAAATCATAATTTTGCCATAGTACAAGGGCAAAATGGTCATTTTTGCCTAAGTAGAGATTAAGGTGCATTATGATCATAAAATGAATTAAATGAGTGAATTTTGTTGTTATAGATCAAGAAAAGAGCGGAATTAACCTTGACCGGGAAAAAGGCAAGGTTTCGGATTAAACTGCAAATTAACGCATTTTGCACCGAGGTAAGTTTATGTGTAAACGATGCATCTTAAATATACATGTTGTTACTTATTGGTGCATTGTATGATTGAGAACACTTACAATTTAAATGGATTGAATGTGGTAGAAAATGAATAAATTCCTTATGGATGTTGAATTAGATATGTAGGTATGGAATATTATCCGTAGTAATTAATGGTGGGTTGTGTGCGATACCACCTTAATTATTCTTGTTGGTGGGCTATGTGCGATACCACCTTAATACTTATTCACGATAGGCTGTGTACGATACCATCGTTTGGTGGGCTAAGTGCGATACCACCGTAAATAATCTTGTTGGTGGGCTATGTGCGATACCACCCCATTAAAGTTAAATGGTGGGCTAAGTGCGAAACCACCGAGTGTTAGGTAATACTATGAATGGCTTATTGTGGAATTGTTGAGTGTTGTTTCATGAGATTATGTGGTGATAAGTGCAGGATTGTATGTTAAATAATGTAAGCATTTGGCTCGTGATAAGCTCAGAATTTGGTAAGGGATGAAATGAGTAAGTATGATCATGAAAGTGGATTGTTCTTGCTTAGTATGTAATGTTATTTATTGGTTACCACATATTATGATGTTTATTAGTTACATGTAAACTTACTAAGCGTAAAGCTTACTCCCTTTCTTTTCCCTTGTTTTATAGTGTCAAAGAGCCGGGTCGGGATACGAAGATAATTGGAAGATCACCCACACTATCAGCTCATCTCGGTATATCTAGAACTAGCTTTTTGAGTATGGCATGTATAGGGGCTAGACTTAGTGAATTGTTTTGTTATTTTGGCCCAGTATGTATTGACTTCTTTAAGGATGAATTCTTTTGTATATTGCCATAGTTGATGGCTCATTATGTTTAAGTTATGAAATATGAGGTTATTCAAGAAAGTGTTGTTGCACAAATTGAGTTGCTTGATGATGTGCTGAATGGAAATATGTTGTGTGAGCTAGGGTGGCAAAAAGAGCTTGGCAAATAGCCTTGTTTATGTCCACACGGGTAGGCACACTGGCGTGTATCTAGGTCGTGTGTGACACACGGTCAGCCCCATGGGTGTGTGACTAGACCGTGTGTCCCCTGCATGTTAGTGTTTCAAGTCAGTGTCGACCACGGGCTAGCCACACGGGTGTGTGCTTAGGCCGTGTGTCCCTTATGAGATTGCTGACGTCACAAATAGAATACCCAAGTTTTTACACATAGGCGAGGACACGGGCGTGTCTAGGCCGTGTGGAACACACGTGCCAAGAACACGGGCGTGTGTCCGGCCGTGTGAAAACCCCTATAGGTTCGAAATGAAAATAAATCCCACATGGGTTAGGGACATAGGCGTGTGTGACCACACGGCCTGCCCACACGGGCGTGTCCCATTTCACACGAGCGTATGGTCCCTGTTTAGACAAAAAAATTTATATGTGGAAAAGTTCCCGGTTGGGTTCCGAGACCCTCCGTATGCTTGATTAAGGCCTCGTAGGCCCTTAATGAGAATGTATTGATTGTAAATGGGAAATGTTAAGTTGGAATGAAGTATTAAAGCTTAAAGTTGTATGACCTAGAAAGTCAAGTCCGGTAACGCCTCGTACCCGGTTCCGGCGTAGAATACGGGTAAGGGGTGTTACATTTAGTTGTATCAGAGCTATGGTTTAGTCGGTTCTCAGACTACCGTAGCATGTGTTAGGGTCTAGCTATACATTCCGTAAGTGTATAATGATAGTGTGGTGGCTTCTGACAATTTTAAACTTTGTTTTCATATAGTAAATGGATCCCGATCGAGCGGCTGCTGATGACGCAGCTAATGCTAGCGCTCTCGCATGGGACCGCGCCTGTAGAGAGTGGACCTGAGACTAGGGGTCAAGGAGAAGAGGCTCGAAAAGCCTTTCTCTAAATGATGAGTAATTCGTACGCGGAGTATGTACGAGCAAACCCAAACGTCCAACCTCCTCCACCCCCTCCTATACCTCAGCCAGTTCCAGTGGCTCCTCAAGGTATAGATTTAGTTAGGATAACCAAGCCCCCGATAGATAAGATTCGGAAGTAAGGGGCCGAGGAATTCAAAGCTAATATAGACGATGACCCTGAGAGGGCGGAGTTCTGGCTTGAGAACTTGATGAGGGTGTTTGATGAACTCTCATGCACACCTGAGGAGAGCTTAAAATGCGCCGTGTCCTTGCTGAGGGACTCGGCATACCATTGGTGGAAAACGTTGACGCCGATGGTCCCAAGGGAGAGAGTGACGTGGGACTTCTTTTTGGAAGAATTCCGAAAGAAGTATATAAGTCAGAGGTTTATGGACCAGAAACGGAAAGAATTTCTTAAATTGAAGCAAGGAAAAATGACTGTGGTAGAATATGAGCGCGAGTTTGTTACGCTCAGCAAGTATGCACAAGAGTGCGTGTCTACAGAAGCTATTTTGTGCAAGAGGTTTGAAGATGGATTGAATGAGGATATCAGACTCCTAGTTGGGATTTTAGAATTAAAAGAGTTTGTAGTGCTGGTTGATAGGGCATGTAAGGTCGAAGAACTGAATAAGGAAAAGACGAAAGCTGTGAGTGAGGCTCGGGATGCAAGAAAAAGACCGATGAGTAAATCATACAAAGCTCAATCGAAGAGGTCCAAGGAAGTAAACCCTCGAATGACTGCATCAGTCAGATACTCACATAGAGATCGAGGTGATACCTACTCGAGCTCAAGAGTTCAAGCCACTTCGATAGCAAGTGTGGGCAATCCGAAGTCCAAACCGGAGTGTCCAAATTGTGGTAGGTAGCACACTGGGGAGTGTTGGGGAAATAACCGGAATTGTTATAAGTGTGGTTCCCCCGATCATTTTATTCGAAATTGTCCTGAGAGAGATGACAAGGAAAGGAAGCAAGAGATAAGGTCTAGCAATGTATCTTCAAGGGGTAGATCACAAAAGAACCCGGGAGGTGGGACTAGTGGTAGACGTACGCCTCGAGATTCTACTATGAGACCGGAGGGTCAGGCACCTGCAAGGACTTATGCCGTTCGCGCTCGCGAAGAGGCCTCGTCTCCAGACGTGATAACGGGTAATTTTTCTCTTCATGACACTTTTGTTATTGCTTTGATTGATCTGGGGTCTACCCATTCTTACATTTGCATGAAATTGGCATCTAGTATGAGCATGATTGTTGAATCTACGGAATTTGTAGTAAAAGTGTCAAACCTATCTGGCAAACATGTGCTAGTTGACAAGGTGTGTAGGAATTGTCCTTTGACAATTAGAGGTCATTGTTTTCCGGAAAACCTTATGTTGTTGCCGTTTGATGAATTTGACTTGATTCTTGGTATGGATTGGTTGACTGCCCATAATGTTTTAGTGAACTGTGGTAGCAATTTTATTGAATTAAAGTGTGAAAATGGAGATGTCATTCGGGTTGAATCAGGTAAATCGGATAGTTTGCCTGTGATAATTTCAACTATGGTAGCTGAGAAATACTTGAGGAAAGGATATGAGTCCTATCTCGCCTTTGTGCTGAATACTCAAGAGTCAGAGGTAAAGATTGAATCAGTACCGGTGGTATGCGAATATCCAGATGTGTTTCCAGAAGAGTTACCCAGGTTACCTCCAGTTAGAGAGGTCGAGTTTGAAATTGAGTTAGTTCCATGAACGGCACCTATCTCGATTGCTCCGTATAGGATGGCACCATTAGAGTTGAAAGAACTGAAGGTTCAGTTGCAAGAGTTAACGGATAAGGGTTTTGTAAGACCGAGCTATTCGCCGTGGGGTGCTCTGGTACTTTTTGTGAAGAAGAAAGATGGGTCAATGAGATTGTGCATAGACTACAGACAGCTCAATAAGGTGACAGTGAAGAATAAGTACCCTTTACCAAGAATAGATGATTTATTTGACCAACTGAAGGGAGCTACAGTGTTCTCCAAGATAGATCTAAGGTCTGGTTATTATCAGTTAAGGGTTAAGGAGCAGGATGTGCCGAAAACTGCATTTCGGACGAGGTATGGCCATTATGAGTTTTTTGTCATGCCATTATGAGTTTCTCGTCATGCCATTTGGTTTAACGAATGCTCCTGCGATTTTTATGGAATTAATGAACCGAGTGATAAACCGTAAAAGTAACATATTTTAATCCCACATTTAGCATACTTTTGGATGATTTATCCCTTGATTTATGTAAAAAGGTGCTCTTAATCCTTTCTTTTCATGTTTTATACTCAGAAAAGCACCGGAGGATGGAAAGAACGAGAAACGGGCTCAAAATGGGCCAAATGGGCCACATCACGAAACCGACACGGCCTGAGCCCAAGACCACACGGCCGTGCCTCATTAGTCAACCCAACACGGCCTGGCCACGATTCACACGGGCATGTGCCATGGCCGTGCCCCTGCCACGGCCAAGAGGAGTTTTACTCGGATTTGGATACTTGGAGGCAAAGAAACACATTCCAAAGTCTAATTAAACAACCAAATAGGAACTTCACTCAGATTTGGATACTTGGAGGCCAAGTAAGGCATCTCCAAGCCTATATAAACATCCTAGGGGGAAACTTAAGCGGGGAGTTCGGCAGAAGCCGGAGCCCAGTACCTTTGACAGGGGCGGTGAGCTAGGCCAAGGAGCCAAGCCGAAAAGGTCAGATTTGTGGGAAACACTCGAAGATAGCCAGTTGATCCATCTCAAGAAGCCGGAATTCTACTCAAGACGACGGATCTCTCCTTCAATTCCTTCAGGGGGTTTTAGGGATTTCTTATGTTTTATTTTATCTTTTCTTCTGAGATGTTTTCTTTTATCATTATGAACTAAACCCTTGGATACAGAGGGGGATGAAACTTAGATGAATCTTGTTATCGTTTTTACGAACTATATGATAAATATTTGACTTGTTCTTAATTATGTGTTCTTAATTCTTGTGTTGATATTTCCGGGATATTGATTCAAGTTTAATGTGCTTAGGTGGAGGAGCAAAAGTCCCTGCTTAAGAGTAGATCTAGCATAATTAAGTGGAGTTGATCGCGCGCCCAGAGATAGGGTGACGAGATTTTGCCGGATTAGGGTGAAACCTAATATGGGAGTCCATAGATCGAGTTAATGCAATTCTAGGGGTTTTAATTAGAAAGAGATTTCAATTAATAAATCTAGGGTTAGACGTTATTCGCTTCGAGAGAGGGTTTAATATACATTAGGGAGTCTTACGGATCAAGTCAAGTGAATAAATCGTCTGGTTCGGAGTTAGATAACAAGTGAAGTCTAGGTGGATTCTTCCTAAGGGTATCGTCTTAATCAACTGAGTTTTTTCCAACAGTATTTCCCCAATTCATTCTTTTTGTCTTTGCGTCTTTAGCTTAGTAGTTAGTTAAATTTAGATTAAATAACAACTTCACTTATTTTAGGCTAGATAATAAAAAGAAAGTTAGTATTAGTACTTTTGGTTCCTTTGGGTTCGACAATCTGGTCTTGCCTAAGCTATACTACTGTTTGATAGGTGCACTTGCCTCAATCATTGTTATAGTTAGTTCCAGGTTCGATCATTATAAATTTAAAACTCTGAAATCACAGCGATCAAGTTTTTGGCGTCGTTGTCGGGGAACTAAAATATTAAGAAAGCTCTATTTTTATTACTTTAGCCATTATTTTCCGCAATTTACTTTTATTTTTATTTTTGTTTTTGTTTTGTTTTTAACTTTGCAAAATTTTCTTTCTTTCTTTTCTAGCAGTACCTCTAGTTTATGACTAGAAGGAACCCGAGAGGACCACTAGTATCTGACAGTGATATTTAAGCTACCGCTCGCGAGAATCGCAGAGAAATTAGGCGAGCCCTAAATTACACGAAAAAGAGCGAGAAAGCGGATCCAATCCTACCAAGGGATGGACGAGAATAATCCACCACCACAAGATGTGGCGAGAAAATAATGCTCCGCGTACTATGTATGATTATGTTAAACCTCATTTAACGGGAGCGAGAATCAAGTATTGTTAGGCTCGCTATAGTCGCTAATAATTTTGAATTAAAGCCTAACACTATACAAATGATTCAACAATTTGTTCAATTTTATGGTTTACAGGACGAAGACCCAAATACTCATATAGCTAATTTTCTAGAGTTCTGTGATACCTTCAAAATAAATGGCGTTTCTTATGATGCCATCCGTCTTGATTATTTCCCTTTTCATTAAGGAATAAAGCCAAACAGTTGGTTAAACTTCGTTACCACGAGGGTCAATCACTACATGGGATCAAATGACCGAAATTTTTTTATTAAAATATTTCCCACCGGCCAAATTACGGAATGATATCTCTTCTTTTGTGCAGATGGATTTAGAGACATTATACGACGCATGGGAGAGATACAAGGATCTCTTGAGAAGGTGTCCGCACCATGGTTTACCCTTGTGGCTCCAAGTCCAAACTTTCTATAACAAAGTAAACCCTCAACGAGGCAACTAGTTGATTCAACCACCGGTGGAACCTGAACAACGAGAACTCCCGAAGCGACCCTACGAGTTTATTGAAGAGATGTCACCGAATAACTATCGGTGGCGGAGTTACAAGGACAAAACCAACAAAATCAACCGGAGTTTTCAACCTCGACGAGCAGCATAACCATGCTATCAACACGGTAGAGATGATGAATAAAAAGCTTGATAGTTTGTGTTCTTCGTAGGTACATCCAGTAATGCAGTGCGACGCAAGTGGAACTGTGGCAAATCCTGAGTACCCACCCTACCAACCGGGCACAGAAAGCGAACAGATGAACTATATAGGTAATAATTTCAGATCTAATAATAACTCTTATAGTAATACTTATAATCCAGGTTGGAGGAACCACCCAAAATTTTCATGGGGAGGTCAAGGAAATCAAGGAATTCAAAGACAACAACCTCCTCAAAATTTCCAAAATCAGCCCTATCCACAGGAAAAGAGGCCGAACCTTGAAGAGATGCTGACAAAATTCATGCCAGCCACAGATAACCGTCTCCAAGACACTGAAACCACCCTTAAGAATCAACAGGCATCAATTAAGGGGATCGAAAGTGAAGTTGGGGAACTTACTAAGACAGTTGGACAACTTGCAAAGATAATTTCCGAACGACCGCAAGGGCATCTACCAAGCAACACTGAGATTAACCCAAAGGAGCAAATCCAAGCTATCACAACTTACCGCTACTTGAAGCTCTTTCACAGATGCCAGATTCTAGAAAATTTTTAAAAGAGCTTTTGACGAACAAGCGAAGGATAGACGAGGCATTACACGTGGAACTAAACGCAATGTGCTCGGCAATCTTGCAAAATAAACTACCATAGAAATTAAAAGATCCAGGGAGTTTTACGATTCCTTGTTTAATTGGTAGTTTACATATTGATAATGTGTTAGCTGATTTAGGGGAAAGCATAAATGTCATGCCTTATAAATTGTTTAAACAACTAGGTCTAGGGAAACCCAAACAAACTAGGATGAGCATTCAACTAGTTGATAAAACTGTTAGAATTCCTAGGGGTATTATCGAAGATGTTCTTGTAAAAATTGATAAATTCGTTTTCCCATTAGATTTTGTTGTCTTAGACATGGATGAGGACAATAGTATCCCCTAATCTTAGGAAGACCATTTTTAGCAACTCGCCAGACTAAAATTGACATTGATGCGGAGAACTAATACTTCGTGTAGGTAATGAGACAGTCACTCTCAAGCTCTCGATTCGGCTAGAACATCGAGTAATCCAGGTGAGAAAATAAATTCTATTGATAACCATTCGGTTAACCCTTCTTTTCAGGAAACACCAGGAAAGAATACAACTGAACCCGATCCTATACCCTGTGCCAACAAAGAAATAACTCATGAGGAATGAAGGATTCAGATCGATGATCTAGACGAGTGGAAGACGCATTTCAAAGAAAAATTAGGGATACACAAAGCAGAACCGGAGCCACTCCACGCAACAAACAAGTTCAAAATCGGAGATCAAGTATTGATTGATAAAGCAGACCCTCGAATATCTCCTTCTGACCCTAACACTAACAAAGAAATACCTTTTAGGGTAATCAGTGTTTTCCCATACGGAATAGTCGAGGTAAGTAATCCTATTTTTGGTACTTTCAATATAAACGCTTCTCGACTTAAACTTTATCAAGGAAATAGAACTGATAGCATGAGGGAAGATATTCAAATTTTTAAACCACCCTGATTTTTGCGAATACGAGGAAAGTCTAGCTTAAGACTTTAAACGAGCGCTTCTCGGGAGGCAACCCGAGCACTAACCCTAATTACTTTCATATTTTTTTTTATTTTTATTTTCTTCTCTTCTCTTGGTCTTAAACCCCTAGTTTTAAACGAACCAAAAGTGTAGAATTCCAGCCCACACGGCCGTGCGGAGGTACAGAATCTCCGTACTGACAATGGCAGAAGAGGTACAAGTCAGAAAGAATCAAATCTTCAAGTCACGGACTCCAACCACCACCCCACGGGCACCGACAAAACGCCACGGCCGTGGATGACACTGACTTATTACCAATGGGCGTGGCAATATGTAAAATGGGCGTGGGAGACATGAACGACGCCCAACACGGTCGTGCGATGCGGCCATGGTCGACACTGGTAGTTTACACACGGGCGTGGCAACCAGAACATGGACGTGGGAGAAACGATACGATGCATAACACGGCCGTGCGAGGCGGCCGTGTGAATCAACACGCCCATGGTACACGGGCGTGGGAATGTACCTGACTTGAGAATTCTATTTAAACCACCCACCCCTCCCTCTTCTTACCCATTCAGCCCATTTAGTTTTTCTTTTCTTTTTCAACCCTCTCCCTACTTTTCTTCTCCAATACATTCTCAAAACCCTTGAGCTACACCAAATGCCGAAGAAGCGGAAGGAATCAAGCATAGTCTCCCGGAGAGACCGATCTACATAAGTTCATGTCGGCCGCTTAATCATTCGACGAGCCAAGGATATTTGAGGCCATTTAGTTTTATTTCATTTTTCTCTTTTGCTTCAATTTCCTTATCTTTACTTCTCTTACTCGCTTAATTTGACTTATTTTATTTTAGTTTCTTGGTTTTAGGTTCTTCAGTCGCTTGGGAATCACACCACGACCACCACCATATCCACAAAATTTTAGAAATCACACCCAACAATAAGGACTCTACGGTCCATTTATCTTTTCTTTTAATTTTAGTTCACTTTTTATTTTTCTTCACTTTAACTTGCTTTTCTTTAATTATTTAATTAGTATAGTTTTAATTATTATTATTATATCCTGGCTAATCCTCCATGAGCTACCCAATTTCTTCATCTAGCGCAGGATCGTCATCAAGAACGACCCCTCCAACTTATCTTTCACCTCCAACGCAAGGATTTTATCCATAATTCAGGGAGTTTCACTTCTCTCCGTATCTTTTGAATTTATACTTAATTGTCTATATATATCCTTGTACATTGAGGGCAATGTACATCTTAAGTGTGGGGGGTGAACAACCTAAAAAGGTGCCTAACTTTTTCCATTATTCTCAAATTCCTGAAATTAGGTGCCAAACTTTTTGCATTATTCTCAAATCCCTGAATTATGCCTTGTCTTAAAATAAATTTCTCATATTATCATTAGAATGAAATCTCCATGATTTATGATTTTTATTGATATGTTTTAGATTAAGTCATTGATAATTGTGCATTGATAATTATATTCTAAGATACTAGAGAATCAAGCATGATAAGTCTATTTTTCGGTATTAAAAATTTTTCTAAGTTGTCTACCTGAATTTGAATATTACTTTGAAATTTGAAATTTACGAGTTTGATATCAAAATACACATAATTTTTTGTGAGATTTTGAGCCTTATAAGAGCATATATCCTTTTTTCATGCTCACTTTTTGATTATGAGTGTGTCACCATTGAACTGTTATTCTAGAACTTGCCTCGATTATACATGTTGAGACCACATCTTTGATTTGATATACAGAAATGATAAAGGCACCTAGGATTTAACCCACTTACTCCATAAAAATCCTACCTTAATAATTAACCCCTAGTGAACCCCTTTGATCCTAACAACCCTTTTTATTGACTCACCCACTAATATTAACCCAAAACCCTTTGTATTTGTTATCACCATCCTTTTTTACTACCCTTTTTGTCGAGATTTGATTTTGAGCAGTTGCCTAACTATGTTCTTTATTTCAGTTGTTAAAGTTCTTTATTATTATTGTAAATATTTGTGACTTGTTCTTTAAAAAAAATCGAAGTATATTCAATATTAGTATGATGAAAAGCAAGCTTATACGTTAAATTCCAATTATTGAAGAAGAAGCTCGTATTATTAGTTTTCAATTGATGTAATTACTTTTATTCAGTTCATTGTTTCTAGTTAGGTAATTTGTCAATTCAATCTCGATTCTAACCCTCTAATTCAGCCTTTATCCACACCTTAACCCAAGCCCCATTACAACCCTTTCAAAGACCTTTTGATTTGTGCATCATCTCATATTACAGTGGTGGAGATTTGATTTTCATGCAAGCCTATGGGATTAACTTTTCAGGTTTGACGTTTGAGTGCTTAATTCTGAACCTTAAACACTTCGAGTGATTTGAGTGAATCTTTTGTGAGGATGTCAATCCTTGTAGGTTTTCGATCAGAGGTAATTATTTAGATGAAGGGAAACACCTATGTTTTTGTGCTACAAATGTATGACTTAGACTGTTTGAATCTTTAGGACTCTTTGAGTTAAATTATCCATGTATAAATTATCTATGAATTATGATGAGACATTGTTGATAGGAATATTAAATCATGGAAAGTTCGTTTTAATTGTAAGTTGAGAATTTTGCTTGAGGACAAGCAAAAGCTTAAGTGTGGGGGTATGTGATAAACCGTAAAAGTAACATATTTTAATCCCACATTTAGCATACTTTTGGATGATTTATCCCTTGATTTATGTAAAAAGGTGCTCTTAATCCTTTCTTTTCATGTTTTATACTCAGGAAAGCACCGGAGGATGGAAAGAATGAGAAACGGGCTCAAAACGGGCCAAATGGGCCACATCACAAAATTGACACGGCCTGAGCCCAAGACCACACGGCCGTGCCTCATTAGTCGACCCAACACGGCCTGGCCACGATTCACACGGGCGTGTGCCATGGCGTGCCCTGCCATGCCAAGAGGAGTTTTACTCGGATTTGGATACTTGGAGGCAAAGAAACACATTCCAAAGTCTAATTAAACACCCAAATAGGAACTTCACTCAGATTTGGATACTTGGAGGCCAAGTAAGGCATCTCCAAGCCTATATAAACATCCTAGGGGGCAACTTAAGCGGGGAGTTCGGCAGAAGCCGGAGCCCAGTACCTTTGATAGGGGCGGTGAGCTAGGCCAAGGAGTCGAGCCGAAAGGTCGATTTGTGGAAACAAATCGAAGATAGCCAGTTGATCCATCTCAAGAAGCGGAATTCTATTCTACAAGTCGGCGGATCTCTCCTTCAATTCCTTCAGGGGTTTTAGGGATTTCTTATGTTTTACTTTATCTTTTCTTACGAGATGTTTTCTTTTATCATTATGAACTAAACCCTTGGATACACAAGGGGATAAAACTTAGATGAATCTTGTTATCGTTTTCTGAACTATATGATAAATATTTGACTTGTTCTTAATTATGTGTTCTTAATTCTTGTGTTGATATTTCTGGGATATTGATTCAAGTTTAATGTGCTTAGGTGGAGGAGCAAAAGTCCTGCTAAGAGTAGATCTAGCATAATTAAGCGAGTTGATCGCGCGCCCAGAGATAGGGTGATGAGATTTTGCCGGATTAGGGTAAAACCTAATATGGGAGTCCATAGATCGAGTTAATGCAATTCTAGGGGTTTTAATTAGAAAGAGATTTCAATTAATAAATCTAGGGTTAGACGTTATTCGCTTCGAGAGAGGGTTTAATATACATTAGGGAGTCTTACGGATCAAGTCAAGTGAATAAATCGTCTGGTTCAGAGTTAGATAACAAGAGAAGTCTAGGTGGATTCTTCCTAAGGGTATCGTCTTAATCAACTGAGTTTTTTCCAACAAAGATTTCCCCAATTCATTCTTTTTGTCTTTGCGTCTTTAGCTTAGTAGTTAGTTAAATTTAGATTAAATAACAACTTCACTTATTTTAGGCTAGATAATAAAAAGAAAGTTAGTATTAGTACTTTTGGTTCCTTTGGGTTTGACAATCCGGTCTTGCCTAAGCTATACTACTGTTCGGTAGGTGCACTTGCCTCAATCGTTGTTATAGTTAGTTCCAGGTTCGATCATTATAAATTTAAAACTCTGAAATCATAGCGATCACCGAGTCTTCCAATCGTATTTGGACAAGTTTGTAGTTGTCTTTATCGATGATATACTGATTTATTCTTGGGATGAGAGTGATCATGCAGAGCATCTAAGAATTGTTTTGCAGACTTTAAGAGACAAGCAGTTGTATGCTAAATTTAGCAAGAGTGAGTTTTGGCTCCGAGAGGTCGGATTCTGATACGATCTCGATTTTGTAAAATTAATCCGAGTCGTGAAGTTTCCCGATCGTTAAACAAGAAGGTTTCGTTCGATTCGAAAAAGTTTAGAAAGTTTGGGTTTAGAAGAGTCAATGAACAAAGATGGGTTTGATGGATGGAAAGCTTTCAGTTTAGGGAGGCTCGGTTATGGAAGAAAGGTGAAAGGTTTCGAAATTATTGGATAACCGGGTTAGAAAGGTTCGGGTTTAATCGAAAATGGAAAAGTTTGGGAATTAGATGGAGAACAGAAACTTAAAGTCAAGAATGAACCAATCTTCGGATGAAGGTTGACCCGAGACTTATAAGACTTAAGTTGGATTACGAGTGGATATTACGAGACCTCGACCCACTATCTAAAGAGATAGGAACCTCGGTATAAGGTTTTCGAACGCCACACGAAAAACGTGATAAGTTCGGTTTAACAAAGAAATGATTGACGCCACTAATTTAGATAGATAAGTCAATGAATCTTTGGATGAAATTTGAGAGAAGAATTCTCACAAAAATTTGGCAGCAATTCATTAAGTTCAAAAAGTATCTCCACATTCGAAAATAACATGTATTTATAGCCTCTTTCAATGGCTAGCCGAATGGTCAAACATGTACTTAGTAGCTAAGCAAAATTTGGCGTTAATGGAGTTAGAAAATTCTAGAAAAATCCCTTAATCTCCTTGCAAGGTTCGGCTGAACTTGGGAGCTCTTGGGATGGCTTCTAGAAGTGGCTATTGGGCTAACCGAACAGCCTTGAAGTTTGTTCATTGCTTCTCACGAAAATTGCTCCTTGGAAAGGCACAAATATCAGCTCCCTTTTGAGCTCCACGAAGCAGCAACAGCCAAATTAATTCTATGCCTCTTAGTCTCCACGAATAAGCACATAAACCATTAATTCCGCCCACCAACAGACCATTTAATGATGTTCCTTTTCATGAAATAAATTCCAGCAGCACATTAATGAAGCTCACGCACGCCAAAAGGGCCTTGAATACGTGCCATGCTTTGTCCAACACCTCCATAAATTTGGCCAATAACTTGAATTAAATTTGGTTGGTAACTTGCATTAATTCGGCACTTTAATTTTAGAGTTGGTGTGCTGAAAGGGCACATGGAGAAAAGCAATCAGCAGCCCATTTATTGCTATTGTTGTTCACGATGGAGGCTTGGAAAAAGTAGCAGCCCTCCATTTATTTTGCTACCCCATGCTAAGCAAGACCTTAAATGGATGTTGGGGGAGTGTGACAGCCAGACTTGGGAACCCACAAACTCCTTATTAATGTTGGCCGAAAGTCCCCTAGAGAACACCAAAATTCAGCAGCCTTTATTCTCCCCTTCATGCCGTCTAAGGTATTGAAACCTGCAGCAAATTAATTGGCCCATTAGTTCATTAATTCAGCACATTAAATGGGGCAACTAGATACCATAAATTCGGCAGCCCTTAGGACATTTAGGCATCATAAATTCGGCAGCCATTTAGACACATTAAAACATGTTTCAACTAGGACACATTAAATCCTTGTAATGTTTAGGACATATTAAACAAATGAAATAAATCTATCATATTTATATGACTCTAATTATTTTAAACTTTAATGGTTGTAACTAAATTATCCAATAATTTATTTAATTAAATTCAGCAATTTAGCTAATTTTATTCAAGCAATCAACGCATGCAACTCGAGCTAAAAATGAGTTTCTTGAGCTGAGTCATGAGCTAGCCGAGCTTGGAGGATATTGCATGGTCGGCTGAATTCATCGCTCTCAAGTTGTGCTGCCACGACGTTGCTCCATACTTTGTCTACAAAGGCCAAGGCATCTTCCTTGAACCTCTTAGCTCGAGCACGAGTAATCGGCCCCTTCGGGAGTTCCAAGGGATCTTTAGCTACATTGGTCGGCGTCCAAGCCACGGTCGTATCATCCCCTTCCCCTTCGAAACGACTTGTCCTCAAGTCGTCGCCTACATCATAGGGAGACAAGTCAGCCACATTAAAGCTAGCGCTAATATTATACTCACCTGGAAGATCGATTTTGTAGGAATTATCATTGATCTTCTCTTGATCCACTTCGAGCCCTTTCGCACTAACGAAAAATCCTAAGAAGACAACTTGGTTAGAACAAAAAGTGCACTTCTTAAGATTAGCGTACAACGTCTCCTTACGCAAAACTTCTAGTATGGCTCGCAGATGGTTTATATGATCTTCCAACGACCTGCTATAAACAAGAATATCGTCAAAGTATACAACGCAAAATTTTCCAATGAAAGCACGTAGAACATAATTCATTAACCGCATAAAGGTACTAGGTGCGTTAGTTAAGCCGAAAGGCATAACCAACCACTCATACAAACCATGCTTAGTTTTGAATGTCGTTTTCCACTCATCTCCTTCTCGCATTCGGATTTGATGATATCCGCTCTTAAGTCGATTTTGGAAAAGAGTTGCGACCCACTTAATTCATCCAAAATGTCATCAAGGCGCGGAATGGGATGCCGATACTTGATGGTGATCTTATTGACCGCACGGCAATCCACGCACATACGCCAAGTACCGTCTTTCTTTGGCACCAGAAGCACAGGAACAGCGCACGGGCTTAGACTTTCCCGAATGTAGCCTTTGGACATAACTCTGATACTTGTCATTGCAATTCTTTTGTTTCTTCAAGGTTGCTTCGATATGCTGGACGATTTGGTATTGTGGCTCCGGGAACAAAGTCAATCTGGTGCTCGATCCCTCAGATAGGCAGAAAGCCACTAGGGATGTCGTCCAGAAAGACATCTTCGAAATCCTGCAACAAAGATACAATAGAAGATGGAAGCGAAGCATCCAATTCGTTAGTATTAAGAAAATTCTCCTTATACATAAGAACGACCATTGGTTGCCGAAGCAACAACATTTTGCGAATCTCTCGTTCTTTTGCAAACACACTTAATTTTGCAATCCCTCCCTCGTCTTGTTTTTCTTGCTCTTTGCTCACTTTTACCTCTTTCTCTTTGTTTTTACCTCTTGATTTTACCTCACTCTTTTCTTTTATCTTTTCATTCTTTGTTTCTTTCGATCTCATTTGCTGTACAGAACTTTTCAAGCGCACTTGGTCCTCGTACACTTGCTTGGGAGTCATAGGTGCTAAAGTCACGTTTTTGCCAAGATGTTGGAAGGTGTAACAGTTTGTATATCTGTCATGGATGGCTCGCTTATCGAATTGCCATGGTCTCCCCAGAAGTAAGTGGCTCGCATGCATTGGAACCACATCACAAACAACTTCATCACTATACTTGCCGATGGAGAAAGGGATGACTGCTTGCTTGGTGACTTTCAATTCGCCTCCATCGTTCAACCATTGTAGCTTGTATTGCTGAGGATGTTTCGTCGTCGGCAAGTCCAACTTCTCAATGAGCATGCTACTAACAACATTCGTATAGCTACCCCCATCGATGATCATGCTGCATACCTTGCCACGAATATGACATCTCGAGTGGAAGATGTTCTCCCTTTGGAGTTCGTCTTCAGTACTTTGGATACTCAAACTACGTTTCACCACGAACAGCTCACCTTCAACAGCAAATTCAAGTTCTTCTTTCTTTTCTTCTTCGGTGGGAGGGTCGTGTTTAATCTCTTCTTCGTCACCCGATTCAATCTCACCGTCGGGTTTCACGATCATCACCCGCCGATTTGGACACTGACTGGCTATATGGCCCATACCAAGACACTTGAAACACTTGATGTCTCGAGTGGAGTTGCGCCCGGTCTCATTGTTAGGTTTGCTTGTTTCCCCACTTGGCTTGTTAATCTTCGGACTTACAACATTTTCTCGTGCCCGAAAGGGGGTTTCCTTCTTGCCGGATCCTTGGTTCCAGTTTTGGGTAGGAGTGGAGTTTGGATAGGTACCATGAGCGGGACCTTTCCTCTTAAGCTGCTTCTCCACTTTGATGGCCATGTGCACCATCTCTTCGATCTCAACATATTGCTGGAGTTCAACTACATTGGCTATGTCTTTGTTTAATCCAGCCAAGAATCTCGCCATGGTTGCCTCACGGTCTTCTTTGATGTTGGCTCAGATCATGGCTATCTCCATCTCCTTGTAATAGTTATCCACACTCCGACTACCTTGGGTAAGATGTTGCAATTTCTGGTACAACTCCCGATGGTAGTATGCTGGGATGAACCTCTTGCGCATGAATGCTTTCATCTCGGCCCAAGTATTGACTGGTCCCTCCCCGTTCCTTCTCCGGCTAGTGGTTAGTTGATCCCACCAGACCATTGCATAATCAGAGAACTCGATGGCCGCTATCTTTACCTTTTTGCCTTCCGAGTAATTATGACATTCGAACACCAACTCGATCTTCTTTTCCCATTCTAAGTACGCCTCCGGGTCGGATTTGCCTTGAAATAGGGTATGGACAATTTGATGTTCTTCAAATCATCATCTATTCGGACACGATCTCGTTGACCACGTGGTTGTTGGCCTCTCCGTCGCTCGCTTTGATTGGAACCATGTTCACTTTCGGTTTCACTTGGCTCGGTCCAATCTTCTTCGAGTACTCGTTGCCTTCCTCGTCGCCTGGGTAGACTTGGAGGTGTTCTTCCTCGTTGGGCACGTTCATCAACTTGGTCGAGTCGTTCTTGGATTGGTTCGAGTTTACGGTCGAACAAGCGTTCTACTTCTCGTAATAGGGCTTGTAGATTGAGATCAGGTACATTTCTAACGGGTTGTCTATCCGTTCTTTCGGCCATGTTGCATTCCAGACTTCGGGACATGAATAAAATTTAAAACCTCACTACAAATCCTCTCGATCACTCGGAAAGAAAAGAGTAGATGTCACTCACACTCGTGTTTGCACTCAATTTCGGTTTTACCTCCACTCTATTATGCTCACACACTCGCGCCTTTTTCCGCTCGTTTCTTTTCTTCGTGATTTCGTATAAGATTCGGGTGACCAATTCTACTAGATTAGTAGGTCAGCTTCAAAGGGGTTAACAAAGATTAAAGTATTATGGCTCGGGTGGCTGAAAGAATGAATAAAGCTGAAGAAGTGTGGCGTTGGGTTGGAAACGATAGGAACGATTGATGGAGGATCGGGAATTAAACAAAGAAGAAACTAATTCTACTTTTTTTTAATTCGTATATTTTTTTTCAACTTCGAATCTTTTTTTTTTATTTTTTTAAACTTAGAATATATATATAAATATATATTTTTAAATTTAGTACGTACCTAACCCGGGATTGTTTCGAACGTCTGAGCTTCTCGTTTGATTAGCTCTGATACCAGATGATACGACCTCGGTTCCGTAAAATTAATCCGAGTCGTGAAGTTTCTCGATCGTTAAACAAGAAGGTTTCGTTCGATTCGGAAAAGTTTAGAAAGTTTGGGTTTAAAAGAGTCGGTGAACAAAGATGGGTTCGATGGATGGAAAGCTTTCGATTTAGGGAGGCTCGGTTATGGAAGAAAGGTGAAAGGTTTCGAAATTATCGGATAATCAGGTTAGAAAGGTTCGGGTTTAATCGAAAATGGAAAAGTTTGAGAATTAGATGGAGAATAGAAACTTAAAGTCAAGAATGAACCAATCTTCGGATGAAGGTTGACCCGAGACTTATAAGACTTAAGTTGGATTACGAGTGGATATTACGAGACCTCGACCCACTATCTAAAGAGATAGGAACCTCGGTATAAGGTTTTCGAATGCCACACAAAAAACGTGATAAGTTCGGTTTAACAAAGAAACGATTGACGCCACTAATTTAGATAGATAAGTCAATGAATCTTTGGACGAAATTTGAGAGAAGAATTCTCACAAAAATTTGGCAGCAATTCATTAAGTTTAAAAAGTATCTCCACATTCGAAAATGACATGTATTTATAGCCTCTTTCAATGGCTAGCCGAATGGTCAAACATGTACTTAGTAGCTAAGCAAAATTCGACATTAATGGAGTTAGAAAATTCTGGAAAAATCCCTTAATCTCCTTGCAAGGTTTGGCTGAACTTGGGAGCTCTTGGGATGGCTTCTAGAAGTGGCTATTGGGCTAACCGAACAGCCTTGAAGGTTGTTCATTGCTTCTCACGAAATTGCTCCTTGGAAAGGCACAAATATCGCCTCCTTTTGAGCTCCACGAAGCGAATAGCCAAATTAATTCCATGCCTCTTAGTCTCCATGAATGAGCACATAAACCATTAATTCCGCCCACCAACAGACCATATAATGATGTTCATTTTCATGAAATAAATTCCAGCAGTACATTAATGAAGCTCACGCACGCCAAAAGGGCCTTGAATACGTGCCATGCTTTGTCCAACACCTCTATAAATTCGACCAATAACTTGAATTAAATTTGGTTGGTAACTTGCATTAATTCGGTACTTTAATTTTAGAGTTGGTGTGCTGAAAGGGCGCATAGAGAAAAGTAATCAGCAACCCATTTATTGCTATTGTTGTTCACGATGGAGGCTTGGAAAAAGTAGCAGCCCTTCATTTATTTTGCCGCCCCATGCTAAGCAAGACCTTAAATGGATGTTGGGGGAGTGTGACGGCCAGACTTGGGAACCCACAAACTCCTTATTAATGTTGGTCGAAAGTCCCCTAGAGAACACCAACATTCAGCAGCCTTTAATCTCCCCTTCATGCCGTCCAAGGTATTGAAACTGCAGCAAATTAATTAGCCCATTAGTTCATTAATTCAAAGACATTAAATGGGGCAACTAGACACCATAAATTCGGCAACCCTTAGGACATTTAGGCATCATAAATTCGGACCATTTAGACACATTAAAACATGTTTCAACTAGGACACATTAAATCCTTGTAATGTTTAGGACATATTAAACAAATGAAATAAATATATCATATTAATATGACTCTAATTAATTTAAACTTTAATGGCTGTAACTAAATTATCCAATAATTTATTTAATTAAATTCAGCAATTTAGCTAATTTTATTCAAGCAATCAACGCATGCAACTCGAGCTAAAAATGAGTTTCTTGAGTGAGTCATGAGCTCATGAGAGCTTGGAGGATATTGCATGGTTGGCTGAATTCATCGCTCTCAAGTTGTGCTGCCACGATGTTGCTCCATACTTTGTCTACAAAGGCCGAGGCATCTTCCTTGAACCTCTTAGCTCGAGCACGAGTAATCGGCCCCTTCGGGAGTTCCAAGAGATCTTTAGCTACATTAGTCGGCGTCCGAGCCATGGTCGTATCAAATTCCTAGGACACATTGTGTCGGGTGATGGTATTAGAGTTGATCCGAATAAGATCTCGACTATTGTGGAGTGGAAATCGCCAAGAAATGTGTCGAAAGTCAGGAGCTTTTTGGGTTTAGCGGGGTATTACAGACGGTTCGTAAAGGGATTTCCATATTGCTACCCCGATGACAAAACTGCTGCATAAAGATGTCAAGTTTGAATGGACTGAGAAATGCCAACAGAGCTTCGAGGGATTGAAAACCTTGTTGAGAGAAGCGCCGATTTTAGTGCAACCTGAGTCGGGCAAGGAGTTTGTAGTATATAGTGATGCATCATTTAATGGACTCGGCTGTGTGTTGATGTAAGAGGGTAAGGTAGTAGCTTACGCCTCGAGACAGTTAAAACCACGTGAGAAGAATTATCCCACTCACGACTTGAAGTTGGCTGCGATCATTTTCGCATTAAAGATTTAGCGTCATTATTTATATGGTGAGAAGTGCCGAATCTTTACCGATCATAAGAGTTTGAAGTACTTAATAGACCAAAAGGATTTGAATTTGCGACAACGGCGGTGGCTCGAATTATTGAAGGACTATGAGCTAGTAATTGATTATCATCCGGGGAAAGCAAATGTAGTGGCGGATGCCTTGAGTAGAAAATCTCTGTATGCTTTGAGGGCCATGATTACGAGCTTAGCGTTGTCTGATGATGGTGCTATATTGGCCGAGTTGAGGGCTAGACCGCTATTTATTCAACAGATTTGTGAGGCTCAAAAGAATGATAATGAGATGCAAGCTAAGAGAGCTAAGTGTGAATCGGGAAATGATTCTGACATTCGGGTGAGTTCAGATGGTTGTTTGATGTTTCACGACAGGATTTGTGTACCTAAAGATGATGAGTTGATCCGGAAAATTTTACATGAAGCACACAGTGGCCATTTTTCAGTACATCCCAGTAGCACGAAAATGTACAATGATTTGAAGCAATTTTAGTGGTGACCGGGTATGAAAAGAGACATCTCTGAGTTCGTGACAAGATGTTTGATCTGTCATCGACAAGTGAAAGCCGAGCATCAAGTACCTTCGAGATTGCTTCAAATAGGTGATGGTTCCCGAGTGGAAGTGGGATCGAATCACTATGGATTTTGTGATGGGGTTGCCTATGACTCCGAGAAAGAAAGATGTTGTGTGGGTTATTGTTGATAGACTAACGAAGTCGGCTCACTTTATATCGGTACGAGTAGATTATTCGCTTGATAAGTGGGCCGAAAGTGTATATTCTTTGAGGTAGTGAGACTTCCTGGGGTGCCTATATCTATCATCTCGGATAGAGATCCGAGATTTACTTCTAGATTTTGGAAGAAGCTGCAGTAAGCTTTAGGCACAAGGTTGAATTTTAGTACTGCGTTTCATCCCCAAACCGATGGCCAATCTGAAAGGGTAATTCAAGTTCTTGAGGATATGCTCTGATGATGTGTGTTGGAGTTCAAAGGTAGTTGGGAAAGATACCTACCTTTGGTTGAGTTTGCTTACAACAACAGTTATCAGTCGAGTATACGGATGGCGCCGTACGAAGCCTTGTATGCTCGCAAGTGTCGGACTCCCTTGTATTGGACCGAACTTAGTGAGAAACAAATTCATGGGGTTGATTTAGTTAAAGAAATCGAGGAGAAGGTGAAAGTGATCCGTAATAGTCTGAAAGCTGCATCGGACCGACAAAAGTCGTACGCAGATTTGAAAAGAAAAGAAATTGAGTTTCAAGAGGGTGACAAAGTATTTCTGAAAGTATCCCCGTGGAAGAAAATATTGAGATTTGGTCGGAAGGGCAAATTGAGTCCATGATTCATAGGGCCGTATGAGGTTACCGAAAGGATTGGGCCAGTGGCATATCGGTTGGCTTTGCCGGTAGAGTTAGAGAGAATAAATACGTGTTTCATGTATCGATGTTGCGGCGATACCGGTCCGATCCTTCGCATGTAATCTCTCCATCGGAAATTGAGATACGATCGGACATGACTTATGAAGAGGAGACAATTAAGATATTAGCTCGGGAGGTTAAACAGTTGACGAATAAGAGCATAGCTTTAGTAAAAGTGTTGTGGCAAAAATACGGTATGGAAGAAGCTACGTGGGATCCGGAAGAAGCCATGAGAGAACAATATCCAAACCTTTTTACCGGTAAGATTTTTGGGGACGAAAATTGATCGCTGTGATTTGTCAAAGTTTTAAAATTTATAGAAAGAGAATGATCGAACTTTGAAACTAACTATGAAAACGATTTGAGGCAAGCGCACCTATCGAACAGTAGTATAGTTAAGGCAAGACCGGATTTTCGAACCCAAAGGAACTAAAAGTACTAATACTAACTTTCTTTTTATTATCTAGCCTAAAATAAAGGGAATTGTCATTTAATCTAAATTAACTAACTACTAAGCTAAAGAATCTAAGACAAAGAAGAATGAATTTGGGGAAATACTTGTGGGAAAGACCAATTGATTAAGACAATACCCGAGGAAGAATCCACCTAGACTTCACTTGTTATCTAACACTGAACCAGATGATTTATTCACTTGACTTGATCCGTAAGATTCCCTAAGTTATATTAATACCTCCGTCGAGGCTACTAACGTCTAACCCTAGGTTGATTAATTGAAATCTCTTTCTAATTAAAACCCCTAGAATTGCATTAACTCGATCTATGGAATCCCATATTAGGTTTCACCCTAATCCGGCAAAATCTCATCACCCTATGTCTAGGCGTGCGATCAACTCCGCTTAATTATGCTAGATCTACTCTTAGGCAGGGACTTTTGCTCCTCCACCTAAACACATCAAACTTGAATCAATATCCCGGAAATATCAAAACAAGAATTAAGAACACATAATTAAGAACAAATCAAGTATTTATCATATAGTTCAGAAAACAATAACAAGATTCATCTTAGGTTTCATCCTCCTCAGGTATCTGAGGAGTTTAGTTCATAATGATAAAAGAAAATATCTCAGAAGAAAAGATAAAACAAAACATAAGAAAAACCCTAAAACCCCCTGAAGGAATTGAAGAGAGATCCTCCGTCTTGAGTATGACTCCGGCTTCTTGAGATGAATCAACTGGCTTTCTTCGAGTAAATTCCCACAAATCTGCCCTCTTTGGCCTAGCTGGACGCCCCTTGACAAAAGCCTTGGGCTCCTCTTTTTTAGGTCATACTTAGGGTGTTTATATAGACTTTGGAATGTGTTTCTTTTCCTCTAAGTATCCTAATTTGAGTGAAATTCCTCTTTTCCACGGTAGGGACACGCCCTCAACACACGTCCGTGTGAATCGTGCGCAGGCCATGGTTGGGTCTGATAAGGAGGCACGGTCGTGCGGTGAAACCCCAGGCCGTGTTGATTTCCTACTTTGGCCCATCTGGTCCGTTTTAAGCCTGTTTTCTGTTCTTTTCATCCTCCTATGCTCTCCTGAGTATAAAACATGAAATTAAAGGATTAAGAGCACCAAATTACATGATTCAAGGGATAAATCATCCAAAAGTATGCTAAATGTGGGCTTAAAATATGTTACTATTACGGTTTATCAAATACCCCCACACTTAAGCTTTTGCTTGTCCTCAAGCAAAATTCTCAACTCATAATTAAAACAAACTTCCTCAATAATATTCATCGATAGTGTTTCATCATAATTCATAGATAATTCATACATGGATAATTCAACTCAAAGAGTCCTAAAGATTCAAACAATCTAAGTCATACATTTGTAGCATAAAACATAGGTGTTTCCCCTTATCTAAATAATTACCCCTGATTCAAAATTTACAAGGATTGACATCCTCGCAAAAGATTCACTCAAATCACTCGAGGTGTTTAAGGTTCAGGAAAAAGCACTCATAAGTCAAACATGAAAAGTTAATCCCATAGGCTTGCATGAAAATCAAATCTCCACCACTGTAATATGAGATGATACACAAATCAAAAGGTGTTTAATAGGGTTGTATGGGGCTTGGGTTAAAAATGTGGATAAAGGCTGAATTAGAAGGTTAGAATCGAGATTGACCTGACAAATTACCTAACTAGAAAAATGAGCTAATAATTACATCAACTGAAAACTTTTAATACTAATAATACGAGCTTTTTTATTCAAGATGTGGAATTTAAATATGTAAGCTCACTTGCTAATAAAACTAATAATGAATAAACTTCGTCGCTTTTTTTTAAAGAACAAATCAAGTAATAATAAGATAGAATTTAACAACTAATAAAGAAAATAGTTAAGTAATCGATCAAATCAAATCTCGATAGAGGGGTAGTCAAGAAGAATGGTGATAACGAATACAAAGGGTTTTGGGTTAATATTAGTGGGTGAGTCAATAAAAAGGGTTGTTAGGATCAAAGGGGTTCACTAGGGGCTAATTATGAAGGTAGGCTTTTAGTGGAGTAAGTGGGTTAAATCCTAGGTGCCTTTATCATCTCTGTATATCAAATCAAAGGTGCGGTCTCGACATATATAATCGATGCAAGGTCTAGAATAACGGATCAATGTTGACACACTCATAATCAATAAAGTGAGCAAGAAAAAGAATATATGCTCTATAAGGCTCAAAATCTCACAAAAATTATGGGTTTTTGATGTCAACCTCGTAAATTTCAAACTTCAAAGTAATATTCAAATTTAGGTAGACAACTTAAAAAAAAATTTATTTCTGAAAAATAGACTTATCATACTTGATTCTCTATTATCTTAAAGTTTAAATTATCAATGCACAATTATCAATGACTTAATCCAAAACATATCAATGAAAATCATAAATCAGGAGAAATTTCATTCTAATCGTAATATGAGAAAATTACTTAAGAAACAAGATATAATTCAGGATTTGAGAATAATGAAAAAAAATTAGGCACTTTTAATATTCACCTCCCCACACTTAAGATGTACATTGTCCTCAATGTACAAAGATAGATAAAAACATTATAGTAAGAGGGAGAAGTAAAACTTCCTGATTTTTGGATGGATTCCTTGAGTTGGAAGTGTAGAAATTTGATTTGGAGGTGAAAGATAAGTTGGAGAAGGCGTCTTTGGTGGTGGTGTAGTGGCCGCCAACAATTTCTACGCTAGATGAAGAAGTTGGGTAACTCATGAAGAATTAGCCAGGAAATAATAAGAATAATAGTAATTATATATTTAAAGAAAAGAATAAAAAGAAAGAGTTTAAAAAGAGAAATAAAACTAAAAGAAAAGATTAATGGACTGAGAAGTCTTTATTGTTGGATGGTTCGCGAGGTGGGTGTGACGATGAAATGTGAAGGTGCTGACATATCTGGTGCTGTTCGTTAACAGCCCCTTGAACCTAAATTAAAGAAATCAAAATATAGTAATATAAATTTAAAGACGATAAGGATAAAAGAAGAGAAATTAAAAATTAAAATAGGAGAAAAAGAAAAATATAAATGGACTCAAAGGTCCCATGGGCGTGTCGCACGCCCGTGTAGATTTCTCAGTTTCGACCACGGCTGAATCGCACGACCGTGGCGTTTTATCGCAGCCCATGTTTTGGGATAATTTTTGTCCTGTTTCCACACGGCCACGGCCACGCCCGTGTGCAAGGCCATGTGGTAGGGAAACCTGCGCTTAAAAATTTAGTTAGTTTTTAGTTAGATGCTAAAATTCGAAAATATGGACGTTAGTGGGGTTAGTGCTCGGGTTGCCTCCCGAGAAGCGCTCGTTTAAAGTCTTGAGCTAGACTTACCTCTCATTCGCATAATCATGGTGGTTTGAGGAGGTGAAAATCCTTTCTCATGCGATCAATTCGGTTATTGATATATAGTTCAAGTCGAGTAGTGTTTACCTTAAAAGTGCTGACTTTAGGATTAGTTACCTCGACTGTTCCATTTGGGAAGATTTTGAGTACCTGATCTCCTATCTTAATCTGGGTTGTCCCATCGTTAAGTTTGCCGTGGAATTGCCTCGTTTTTGCTTCGTGTGCTTTTAGTTCCTCTTTGAAGTGTGTCTTCCACTCGTCTAGTCCATCGATCCGAAGCCTTAGTTCCTCATGAATTTCTTCTTTATTGACACGAGGTCTAAGATCTAGCTCGGTTGTGTAGTTTTGTGGTGTTTCCTGTATAGAAGGTTGAATCAAATGATTATTAATAGAATTTATGTTTTTACCTTGATTACTCGATGTCCTAGCCGAGTCAAGAGTGTGAAGAGTGATCGTTTCGTCGCCTACACGAAGTGTGAGTTCACCGAATTGTTCCTCTGTGTGGTCTTTCATCATTGCATCGAGATATGGCACACGAGGTTGGTACTCTGTAATTGCCGATTTTGGTATATCATGGCTCACCTCACCCTTACCTTTTTCTGCTACGTTTTCTTGCCTTGGTTCTGGTTCATTTAACCCATCATTATCGTAAATAGTTGTGGCTTGAATTTGCTCTTTAGGGCTAGTTTCAGTGTTGTGCTTGGCAAGCTTCCTTGTGGTCGCTTACGAGATCGACTTAGCAAGCTGACCTAATTTATTCTCGATCTCTTGAAGCGATGCTTGCTGACTTTCAAGTGTTGTCTTAGCTTTTTGAAGACGGGTTTACGAGATCGCTATGAATTTTGTCGACATCTCCTCAAGGTTCGGCTTCTTTTCCTGTGGGTAGGGCTGATTTTGAAAATTTGGAGGGGGTTGTTGTCTTTGATTACCTTGACCACCCCACGAGAAATTGGGATGGTACCTCCAACTTGCATTATAAGTGTCACTATAAAGATTATTTTGAAGACTAGAATAGTTACCCATATAGTTGACTTGTTCGTTCTCTGTGCTAGGGTTGTAGGATAGATATTCTGTGTTGTTCACCCCTCCTCCATTTGTATTGTACTGTATTACCGGATGTACCTGCATAGAACCATACAAACCATCAATTTTTTTTATTTAAAAACTCTACCTGGTTTGATAGCATGGTTACTGCGTTGAGGTTGAAGACACTCGCAGCTTCTGTTGGCTTTGTTCTCATGAATTGCCACTAATAGTTATTCAGTGCCATCTCCTCTACAAACTAAAATTACCTGTCAAAAGCAAATAAAAGAAAAATTAGCAAAGTAAAATAATAAAAATAAAAATAAAAATAAATTGCGATAAAATGGCTAAAGTAATAAAAATTGAGCGTTCTTAATATTTTAGTTCCCCGGCAACGGCGCCAAAAACTTGATCGCTGTGATTTGTCAAAGTTTTAAAATTTATATAAAGAAAATGATCGAACCTGGAAACTAACTATGACAACGATTTGAGGCAAGCGCACCTATCGAACAGTAGTATAGTTAAGGCAAGACTGGATTGTCGAACCCAAAGGAACTAAAAGTACTAATACTAACTTTCTTTTTATTATCTAGCCTAAAATAAAGGGAATTGTCGTTTAATCTAAATTAACTAACTACTAAGCTAAAGAATCTAAGACAAAGAAGAATGAATTTGGGGAAATACTTGTGGGAAATACCAATTGATTAAGACAATACCCGAGGAAGAATCCACCTAGACTTCACTTGTTATCTAACACTGAAACAGACGATTTATTCACTTGACTTGATCCGTAAGACTCCCTAAGTTATATTAATACCTCCGTCGAGGCTACTAACGTCTAACCCTAGGTTGATTAATTGAAATCTCTTTCTAATTAAAACCCCTAGAATTGCATTAACTCGATCTATGGAATCCCATATTAGGTTTCACCCTAATCCGGCAAAATCTCGTCACCCTATGTCTAGGCGTGCGATCAACTCCGGTTAATTATGCTAGATCTACTCTTAGGCAGGGACTTTTGCTCCTCCACCTAAGCACATCAAACTTGAATCAATATCCCGGAAATATCAAAACAAGAATTAGGAACACATAATTAAGAACAAATCAAGTATTTATCATATAGTTCAGAAAACAATAACAAGATTCATCTTAGATTTCATCCTCCTCAGGTATCTGAGGAGTTTAGTTCATAATGATAAAAGAAAACATCTCAGAAGAAAAGATAAAACAAAACATAAGAAAACCCTAAAACCCCCTGAAGGAATTGAAGAGAGATCCTCCGTCTTGAGTATGACTCCGGCTTCTTGAGATGAATCAACTGGCTTTCTTCGAGTAAATTCCCACAAATCTGCCCTCTTTGGCCTAGCTGGACGCCCCCTGACAAAAGCCTTGGGCTCCCCTTTTTTAGGTCATACTTAGGGTGTTTATATAGACTTTGGAATGTGTTTCTTTGCCTCTAAGTATCCTAATTTGAGTGAAATTCCTCTTTTCCACGGCAGGGACACGCCCTCGGCACACGCCCGTGTGAATCGTGGCCAGGCCGTGGTTGGGTCTGATAAGGAGGCACGGTCGTGCGGTGAAACCCCAGGCCGTGTTGATTTCCTACTTTGGCCCATCTGGTCTGTTTTAAGCCCATTTTCCGTTCTTTTCATCCTCCTATGCTTTCCTGAGTATAAAACATAAAATTAAAGGATTAAGAGCACCAAATTACATGATTCAAGGGATAAATCATCCAAAAGTATGCTAAATGTGGGCTTAAAATATGTTACTATTATGGTTTATCAAAAATCTCTAAAGGAGGGGAGAGTTGTAACAGCCCGATTTTGGGGCTAGTCGGAACAGTGGTTTCGAGACCACTAATCTGAGGTTGAGGAAAATTACTTTAGTATTATTTTATGTGTTATAGCATAAATATATGGCTACATGAAAATTTTGGTGCTTTAATTTTAACGATTGAATGCTTAATTGTGAAAAATGACTAAATCGCATAAAGTGCGAAAGTTCTATATTTCAAGGTAGAGGTGTCTAATAGCCATAGAATATTAAATTGGAGGTCCTTAAAGTGCAATTAGGCCATATAGAGTGTGTTGGCCGGCCATAGGAAGCAAGGGGACAAGAGCATTAATTTTAGTCAAAATTTGGTGACATTAGGTGATAAAAAATGAATAAAATAAGATAAAAAGATGATATCTCATCTTTTACTATTCATTCTTCTTCTACCACTAAAATTTGAAGGAAATTATAGGGTTTTGGAGTCCAAACTTTCAGCCAAGCAACTTTCTTGCAAGTAAGTGATTTTGATGGTTTTAATTGATAATTTTTGTACTTTTAGAACCCCCAAAGCTTAAGCTAGCTAATGAGGGGACTAATTTGCAATATGGTTGAAAGTCTAAGGACTTTCCATGAGAGTGTTTATGTTGTTTGTTGAGTTTTTATGGAAGAATATGAATGTTAGGGAGATGAGAAACAACATTTGTGAAAGGTGTAGCCATGAAAACACCTAAATGGAACCAAGTTGTAAATGTTGTGATTTAGTAATAAATGCATGAAATAGTTGGAATTGTGAGTAGTTGTAGGAGAAATAAATGTTCAGCTAGGCTTTTTTAATGAGAAAATGTGTTGAAAAATGATTTACGAGCCTAGGGGCAAAATCATAATTTTGCCATAGTACAAGGGCAAAATGGTCATTTTTGCCTAAGTAGAGATTAAGATGCATTATGATCATAAAATGATTTAAATGAGTGAATTTTGTTGTTATAGATCAAGAAGAGCGCGAAATTAATCTTGACCGGGGAGAAGGCAAGGTTTCGGATTAAACCGCAAATTAACACATTTTGCACCGAGGTAAGTTTATGTGTAAATGATGCATCTTAAATATACATGTTGTTACTTATTGGTGCATTGTATGATTGAGAACACTTACAATTTAAATGGATTTAATGTGGTAGAAAATGAATAAATTCCTTATGATGTTGAATTAGATATGTAGGTATGGAATATTATCCGTAGTAATTAATGGTGGGCTGTGTGCGATACCACCTTAATTATTCTTGTTGGTGGGCTATGTGCGATACCACCTTAATACTTATTCACGATGGGCTGTGTATGATACCATCGTTTGGTGGGCTAAGTGCGATACCACCGTAAATAATCTTGTTGGTGGGCTATGTGCGATACCACCCCCTTAAAGTTAAATGGTGGGCTAAGTGCGAAACCACCGAGTGTTAGGTAATACTATGAATGGCTTATTGTGGAATTGTTGAGTGTTGTTTCATGAGATTATGTGGTGATAAGTGCATGATTGTATGTTAAATAATGTGAGCATTTGGCTCGTGATAAGCTTGGAATGTGGTAAGGGATGAAATGAGTAAGCATGATCATGAAAGTGGATTGTTCTTGCTTAGTATGCAATGCTATTTATTGGTTAGCACATATTATGATGTTTATTGTTTACATGTAAACTTACTAAGCGTAAAGCTTACTCCCTTTCTTTTCCCTTGTTTTATAGTGTTAAAGAGTCGGGTCGGGATACGAAGATAATTGGAAGATCACCCACACTATCAGCTCATCTCGGTATATCTAGAACTAGCTTTTTGAGTATGGCATGTATAGGGGCTAGACTTAGTGAATTGTTTTGTTATTTTGGCCAAGTATGTATTGACTTCCTTAAGGATGAATTCTTTTGTATATTCCCATAGTTGATGGCTCATTGTGTTTAAGTTATGAAATATGAGGTTATTCAAGAAAGTGTTGTTGCACAAATTGAGTTGCTTGATGATGTGTTGAATGGAAATATGTTGTGTGAGCTAGGGTGGCAAAAAGAGCTTGGCAAATAGCCTTGTTTATGTCCACACGGGTAGGCACACGGGCGTGTGTCTAGGCCATGTGTGACACACGGTCAGCCCCATGGGTGTGTGACTAGACTGTGTGTCCCCTGCATGTTAGTGTTTCAAGTCAGTGTCGACCACGGGCTAGCCACATGGGCGTGTGCTTAGGCCGTGTGTCCCTTATGAGATTGCTGACGTCACAATTAGAATACCTAGGTTTTTACACACGGGCGAGGACACGGGCGTGTCTAGGCTGTGTGGAACACACGGGCCAAGAACACGGGCGTGTGTCCGGCCGTGTGAAAACCCCTGTAGGTTAGAAATGAAAATAAATCCCACATGGGTTAGGGACATGGGCGTGTGTGACCACACGGCCTACCCACACGGGCGTGTCCCATTTCACACGGGCGTGTGGTCCCTGTTTAGACAAAAAAATTATATGTACAAAAGTTCCCGGTTGGGTTCCGAGACCCTCCGTATGCTTGATTAAGGCCTCGTAGGCCCTTAATGAGAATGTATTGATTGTAAATGGGAAATGTTAAGTTGGAATGAAGTTTTAAAGCTTAAAGTTGTATGACCTGGAAAGTCAAGTCCGGTAACGCCTCGTACCCGGTTTCGGTGTAGAATACAGGTAAGGGGTGTTACAGAAAGCAAATCACTTTAGCCCCATTGACACCGACGCAAGTCCATGAAGATCAAATGAGATTGAAAGCAACTATAAAACAATCGAAAGAAAAAGAAAAGAAAATAATTGTAAAAGAGAAAAAAGAAAAGAAAAGTGAGAAAAAGAAAACAAAAATAGCAAAGGAAAGAGAAAATAAAACGAGAAAAGAAAAAGAAGAAAATGAAAATGAAAATGAAAAAAAGAGTTTGATTGCGAAAGGAAGTGAAATTCGGAAGGCCCTTTTGACGAGGCAAACTGTTCTTGTACTCATGTACAAGGAAACTCTTTTTAACGCTAACGAGTTGCCCAAGGAATTGCCTTCTTCTGTTTTGGCTCTCTTGCAGGATTTCCAAGATGTCTTCCCGAAAGAGACTCTGAGTGGATTGCCACCTCTTCACGGAATCGAGCATCAAATCAATTTTGTGCCCGGAGCCGTTATTTCGAACCGACCCACCTATAGGACAAATCCCGAAGAGACCAAAGAGTTACAACGGCAAATTAATGAGTTGATGGAAAAGGGCTATATTCGAGAAAGCCTTAGCCCTTGTGCCGTTCCAGTTCTTTTGGTGCCCAAGAAAGATGGCACATAGCGAATGTGAGTAGATTGTCGTGCCGTTAATAAAATTACAATCAAATACCGGCACCCAATTCCTCGACTAGACGACATGTTAGATGAGTTAAGTGGAGCCAAACTGTTCTCGAAAATTGATTTGAAAAGCGGCTACCACCAAATCCGAATGCGAGAAGGTGACGAATGGAAAATCGCCTTCAAAACAAAACACGGTTTGCATGAGTGGTTGGTCATGCCATTCAGCTTAACCAACGCACCTAGTACTTTTATGAGATTGATAAACCATGTTTTGAGACCTTTCATTGGTAAGTTTTGCGTCGTTTATTTAGATGATATTTTGATCTATAGCAAGACGTTGGAAGACCATGTAATGCATCTAAAATCTGTTTTGGAAACTTTGCGTAAGGAGACTCTTTTTGCTATTTTAAAAAAATGTACTTTTTATTCTGACAAAGTTATTTTCCTTGGCTTTGTAGTGAGTTCGCAAGGCTTGGAAGTGGACCAAGAGAAAATAAAGGCCATACAAGACTGGCCGAGACCCAAGACCATTAGCCAAGTCTGGAGCTTCCATGGCTTAGCTAGTTTTTATCGACGGTTCGTGCCCAATTTCAGCACCATAACCGCACCGTTGACTAGTGTGATCAAGAAGAACTCTGCTTTCCATTGGAAAGATGAACTAGAAAAATCCTTCAATGACATTAAAAATTGTCTTACTAACGCGCCTTTACTTGCCTTAGCCGATTTTACTAAAACCTTTGAACTTGAGTGTGATGCATCAGGCGTTGGAATAGGCGCTGTTCTAACCCAAGATGGTTGGCCTATTGCCTATTTTAGCGAGAAGCTCAACAGAGCCCCACTTAATTACCCGGTGTATGACAAGGAAATGTATGCGCTAATACGGGCCCTCGAGACATGGCAGCACTATTTGTGGCCAAAAGAGTTTGTGATCCATTCCGATCACGAAGCCTTGAAACATATCAAGGGCCAGCACAAGTTGGACAAATGGCATGCCAAGTGGATCAAATATCTCAAGTCGTTTCCCTATGTCATAAAGTACAAAAAAGGTAAAGACAATATTGTAGTCGATGCCCTTTGGAGGAGGTATACCCTGTTGTCTTCACTTGAATCAAAATTTCTTGGTTTTTCTTTCATAAAGGAATTGTATGCTAACGACCCTGACTTTGATGAAATTTATTCTGCCTGTGAGAAAACTGCTTTTGAGAACTTCTATAGGTATGATGGGTTTTTGTTTAAGGAAGGAAAGCTCTGTGTTCCCCAAAGTTCAATCCGAGATGTCCTAGCACATGAAGCACATAGTGGAGGTCTTATGGGGCATTTTGAAATTAGCAAGACTCTAGCGACACTTAACGAGCATTTCTATTGGCCTAGGATGAGGCGAGACGTGGAACAGGTTTACAAACGATGCTTAACTTGTAAACACGCAAAGTCCAAGATCCAACCTCATGGTCTCTACACTCCCCTTCCGATACCTGAAACTCTGCGGACGAATGTATCCATGGACTTTGTCCTTGGATTGCCTAGGATGAAAACGGGAAAGGATTCCATTTTTGTTATTGTTGATAGATTTTCTAAAATGTCGTATTTCGTTGCGTGTACTAAAACTGATGATGTCGTTCATATCTCTAATTTGTTCTTTAGGGAAGTTGTTCGTTTACATGGAATTCCACGCACCATCGTGTCTGATCGTGATGCCAAGTTCCTTAGCCATTTCTGGAGGTCTCTGTGGGGGAAACTAGGAACTAAGCTATTATTTTCAACCACTTGCCATCCTCAAACAGATGGAAAAACGGAAGTGGCCAACCGAGTTCTTTCCACCCTAATACGAGCTATAATTCGAAAGAATTTAAAATCGTGGGAAGAATGTTTGCCCCATATTGAATTTGCTTACAATAGAACTGTTCATTTGGCAATAAAACATTCACCTTTTGAAGTAGTTTACGGGTTTAATCCATTAACGCCTTTAGATTTATTACCTTTACCCAATAATCAATTGATTCATTCTGATGCTAGGAAAAAGGTTGACTTTGTGAAGAAGCTACATCAAAAGGTGCGAGCTAACATAGAGGCAGGGACCGAATCTTATGCTCGACAAGCAAACAAAGGCCGAAAGAGAGTTGTGCTCGAACCCAGTGATTGGGTTTGGGTCCATATGCGTAAGGAGCGTTTCCCAGCCCAACAGAGGTCCAAGTTATTACCTCGAGGAGACGGACCCTTTCAAGTTTTAGAACGCATCAACGAAAACTCTTATAAACTTGATTTACCGGGTGAATATAATATAAGTGCTAGTTTTAACGTATCGGATTTGTCCCCTTTTGATGCAGATTTCGACTTGAGGACAAGTCGCTTTGAAGAAGGGGGAATGATGTGAGCAAGCCCGGGGGTCCAACGAATGCAATTTTCGATCCTCTCGAACTCCCTAAAGGCCCCATAACTCGAGCCCGAGCTAAATAACTCCAAGAAGCTGTTTTGTCTTTATTGATTCAATTTTGGACCCAAACTCAGCTTGATGAATATGGAAAAGCTTGGGTCAACGTTTTAGAGAAGCCTTGCACCTTAGTGCAAGCTGATTTCAGCTCGGTTCAGCTCACTTGAGCTCAAGTCAGCTCACACGAGCTCAATTCAGCTCATTAAGCTCGTTTTTAGCTCTTTTTAGCTCATTAACTTTATCGTTGGAATAAATTAAGTGTTTAATTCAATTTAGTTAAAACTATTACAGCTCATTAATATGTTCTTAGTTATTACAAGTTTTAATTATGTTTTGGGTCATAGCCGAATATTAATGTGTCTTGTTTAAGACTTTATTAAATTTGTCTAGTTTATTTAGTGAGTTAATTAGTGTGTCTAAAATATATCAATGCATGGTACAGCTGAATTTTATTTAATTTAATTTTGGTTCATGTGTTTTTGCAGGTGAGCCGAATGTGGAGTACATTTAAGCAAGGTTCATGCACGTTAGGTTCAATGTATGGGACGATACATGCATGGCCATCTTCAATGGATCTTGAGCTGATTGTTGGCTTCCCCAAGCACCTATTCGGCCAAGAGTCACTAGCCCACTCTACTCCCCAAGCTTGGCCGATCCTATCCCCAAAATAGCATCATGCCGTTCACACTTGGTGCTCACACTCCATGTCCAATCGGCTAGCCTTGTTCACATTTAAAGGACTTCTCAAGCTCTTTGTTCACACCTCTTTGGCTGTTCAAGTCCACTTTTAATGCTGCTATCTTTTCAGCCAAAGGTTGCACATTGAATGAGCTAATTTAAGCTTATTGGCTGAACCTAGCTAGTGCAGTGTATCCTTGAAGAATTCCAAATTCATGCAAGCTGATCAGCCCATTCTAGAAGCTGTCCATTGAGCTCCATTCAGCCGAATCTAGCTCCAGCAACTTAATAAACTTATTCTAGAATATTTTAGAACATTCTAGCCGAATTTCCTTAGATATTAAGTTGGTGAACTTGTCCATTCGGCTACCTTAGCTAAGTAGTATAAATAGCTAGTCATTTTCATTTGTAAAGGACTTTTGCCAAATTATTGAATGAACATTTGTTCTTGTGAGCTTTCTTCCTCTCATATTCCATTCGAGTCTCGATTGACTTATCTAGCGAGCTAGTGGCGTCAACCCGAACTCATTCCGAACTTATCACCAACCTTGGTGTGGCGTTCGTCCATTCAATTATACCTTCGGTTCTTACTTTGCTAAGTAACGGGTCGAGGTCTATCAACTATTTCCATCCTTCACCTTAAGCCATATAAGTCCCGGGGCGATACTCGCTATAGTATTGAATCGTTCTTGACGCTTAAGTTTCCATTTCCATCACCACCATTTATCCAACCTATCTATCTTTCATTTTATTGCTAAACCGAACTTATAAAACTTATAAACTTATCCTTTATTTTAAACCCTTTTTGTTAAGGCTTTCGCTACCCTTAACCGAAACTACCTTTTCTGACATTGCGAATATTCTCCTCGTCGACGATCGAGCAAATTACGTGAATCGACTCGTCATTCCCGAGCCGGATCACATCAGGTCCACATGGCTTCAGTGAGTTACACAGTCGTATGGCTCCAATTCCACATTACCACCATTTGTAACGCGGTCTAGGCACACAGCCATGTGACCCAGTTTTGAAAAAATTCCCTACTTATTGAAAAATTTTCAATTTAGTCCTTATTTGTACTCGGGTCTACTTAAGAGCTTTCGTAAGCCCGATTGAGACTTCGATTTGTTTGTAAATCATATTATGCATGGATTATGAAATGTTTTTATTGTTTAATTGAATGTTTAAAGTTGGAATTGTATGTGATTTGCTTCGTTAACTATTGTAGCATCCTATAGCTTGAGGCTGGTGACCGGACCGGGTGAAGGGTGTTACATTTAGTGGTATCAAAGCTATGATTTAGTCGATTCTAGGACTGAACGTAGCGTGTATTGAGTTTAGAAAATACATGCCACATTAACCTGTGATAGTGTGGTGCTATTTGATCCGATCTAACCTTGTTTTCTTATAGAGGTAAAGATGTCAATAGAGTTTAATCGTGTTGTCACTAACGAGGTAGCCAGAAATGTACCGGCTTCCGAACAAGAAGCGAGTCACAGTTTTTCGATTCTGTAAATGTCCAAAAATGATGCGAAAAATATCTTCTTCGGCATGGTGAGTCAATGGTTCTCTGAGTTTATGCGGGTCAATCCTACGACTTTGCAACCTCCGCCCCCTACTGTGCTCTTTCCAACACCTCCTGGTCCTCAAAGTTCAACTCCCATACATGTTCATAAACCTCCAATAGACAAGATTCGAAAATGTGGGGCCGAAGAGTTCAGAGATAAAACAGGCCGAAGAGTTCAGAGGTAAAATAGACGACGATCCAACTAGGGCTAAATATTGGCTTGAAAATAATCAAAAAGTTTTCGATGAGATGGCATGTTCACTGGACGATTATTTGAGGTGTGTTGTATCACTATTAAAAGATGAGGCTTATCATTGGTGGTCGACATTGACAACTATGGTACCGAAGGAGAGAATTAACTGGGACTTTTTTAGAATTGAATTTTGAAAGAAATATATTAGCAAACAATACTTAGACACGAAAAAGAAAGAATTCCTCGAACTGAAGCAGGGAAATCGATTCGTGTCTGAATATGAATGAGAATTTGTACAGCTAAGTAAATATGCTCATGAAATCGTATCAACAGAGTGCGAAATGTGTGTTCATTTTGAATTTGGGTTGAATGACAAGATTCGAATGTTAGTCGGGGAACTGGAGCTACGAGAATTTGTAGTTTTATTGGAAAGATCTCAAAAGATGGAAGAAATTTGTAATGAGAAGAGACAAATAGAAATGAGATTTTGGGATTCCAATAAACGGAGTGTATCTAGACTGTTTTTAGCCCCACCACCAAAGAAACCGAGGGAAGCCTTTAGTCGTCTCACGTCACCATCAAGGTTCTTAGGGAAAATAAGACGAGGCCGAGTGATTCAATATTTCAGACTACTCCAGCAAACAATGTTGGCAGTGTTCGTAATGTTTCTAGACCTATTTGTGAGCATTGCGGGAAATCACATGCTAGTGAATGCAGAATTAAAACATATGTCTGATTCCGATGTGGTTCAACAGAGCATTTTTTTAGAAACTACCCGAGGAAGATTGGTGTTACTAATGATCAGAACATTAAACTAGTGTCAACTGGGGGAAATCGTAGTTTAACCAAAGATACGGTAGTCAAGTCTAAAGCTAGGGCGCCTATCCGAGCGTATGTTACTCGAGCTAGAGAGGAACATTCTTCACCCGATGTTATTGCTAGTACCTTCTTTTTCTTTAATGTTACTATATATGCACTAATTGACCCTAGGCCAACACATTCATATATTTGCAGTGCATTAGTAACAGATAAGAACATACTTGTTGAGTCAACTGGATTTGATGTTAGAGTTACGAATCGTCTAGGTCAAAGTGTTATAGTCAATCTGATATGTAGAAAGTGTCCACTAAGAATTCAATGCTGTGACTTTCTTGCTGATCTGAAGTTATTGCCTTTTCACGAATTTGATGTTATTCTGGGTATGGACTGGTGAACTTTACATGACGCTGTGGTAAACTGTAGACTGAAACAATTTGATTTAAGATGCCATAATGGTGAGTAGATTATTGTCGAGTCTAATAGACCTGATTGTGCTACAAATATTATATCGATAATCTCCGTTCGGAAATTAATCAGAAAGGGTTGTGAAGCATTTTTGGCTTACATTCTTGATACTCGAGAATTGGGATTGAAGGTTGATCAGGTACCGACTGTTAATGAATTTATGGATGTGTTTCTAGAAGAGTTGCCTGGGTTATCTCCAAAATGGGAAGTTGAATTCTTGATTGATTTAGTGCCAAGGCATGCTTCGATATCTATTGCACCGTACAGAATGGCACCAATAGAATTAAAATAACTTAAAACACAGTTGCAAGAGTTAATTGATAGAGGTTTCATACGGTCAAGTGTGTCACCTTGGGGTGCACCAGTTCTATTAGTGAAAAAGAAAGATGGGTCATTTAGGTTGTATATTGATTACAGGCAACTAAACAAAGTCACTATAAAGAATAAGTTGGATAATTTGTTTTGCGATTGAACTCGAACTAGCCACAAGGAACTACATTCTTTTATGTAAACAACCATATCACGGGCTACAAACCTCGAAATCAGGTGATTCAAAAACTGCTTCGAACATGACTCAAGGATCTATTGTTTGGGCACAAGAATAGCCCAAAAGGGTAGTTGAAAGGTCTCGAAAAGTCAAGTCAATGTTTCCATTGTAAAACCCATAGAGTAATCTCGAACTTCCCACATTGAATTGCACTTCTTTATGAAAATAATCATAACATGGTCTACAAGCCACAAAATCAAGTGATTCAAAGATCATTTCAAAGAGAACTTGAAGCTCTAGGATTTAGAGAATCACCCCAAAAGCTAGATGGAGCATATCCAAAAGTTCATTCGAAGTTTACCTAGTGGAATCCTACAAGATTAGTTTTGGACTCTCACATAACTTCAACTTTGTTTTCAACCGATCGAATCTTCTCCACTATCCTTTAGCTCATGAATCAAACGATGAATAGACTTTGTTCCAAAAACAAATACAAGTATTGAATTGAAACTCTATAAAGAAAAATTGTAATGACTCGATTTTTGTTAGTGTCAAAAATTTCGATTTTGGACCGAATATCTTAAACAGAGTCATTTTGGGAAGTTAAACTGAGAAGATTTCGAGGATGTATTCAATAAGGTGATGGAGATTCATTGATTACTGTGTAGGCATTAATTAGATTTATTAGGGGTTTGAGTAGAGAGCCTAGTAATTAAGACTTATGGACAAGATTATAAAGTTAGTAAAATTAGTGGTGTTAATGTGTGAATATTAAAAAATATAATTTTAAGAGTTTGAGGTTGTTTTCAATTAGACCAAGTCTATTTTAGCAAAATTCTCATTTTGAAGGATTAGTTGGAGGAAGCTGTTTTTCGTACTCATTTTCATGAAACACTTTTTTTTTTTTTTTTTTTACACTCTAAAATCCTCTTAATTTTGATATTCTCTTCAAGACTACATCTCGATAAAGTGGATTTTCTATTAAATTCTTGAATTCAAACATATTTTAAAGAATCCACTTCTTTGTTGTTATTAGTTTACGTTGGTTTTTAGAAGAATAGAGGAGAAGAGTTCTTTTAATTCCTTTTATTGATTTTTTTTTTCTATAGCAAGTTAAATTGATTTATAATTTTAATTTAAGATTCTTGAATCTTAAAATAAGAGATTTTATTTTTAAAAATTCGTAAGTTAGCGAGAAAAAGTACAAAATAAATGACTTAGTTAATGTCATAAAAATAATTAAAAGACACATTATTACAAAAATAATCAAAACGCATGATAAAAAGTGCATTTTGTTTTCAATGTTGGGAAGGGAAACCGTAGCTTCTAGAAGGAAAGAAAAGGAAAAATTGTAGACTTAAAAAAAGGATTGAGTTCCATAATCTACTCTGTAAATATCTCATCAAATATCTTCCTCCAAAGTCCCAAAAGTCTTTACTAATCATTAAAAAGGGCATTGCCGCACCTACCTGTCCTTCACCACCAACTATCTTCCCCAAAAATACCACTGCAACACTTTAACTGCCATCCTTCACCCATGTCCTCCCCCGCCGCCAACATCGCCACCGCCATTTCAACCCCAACTCTAGACTCCGAGTCCCCTGCCCTCCTCCAATCCATCACCTCCCATGGAGGCTACGCTTTTACCCGCATGGCCACTTTAGCCGCTGCCGGCGACCAACGCGCTGCCGAGGCCGCATGTGAGATGGCCTGGGAGCAACTTCACTCCGGTCCTTGGCACTCTGTTCTCCCCGTCTGGCGTGACGCTTACTCCATGGCCTGCCTACATGTGGCCAAATTCCATTTCTCCAATGGTGAGTTCAGAGATGCTCTTAGGTCTTTGGACATGGGCATCATAATGGGCGGTCCTTTGCTTAGGAAAGATTTGGACTCCGCAATCGAAGTCGTTTTGGCCGCCAAGTCCAGGCACTATCATAACGGAGTAGCTGATGATGATAAAGAAGGTCACGGAGAGGCAGGGTCCCGATTGCTGGTTTCTCCACAGGAGTTCGATAAGTCCGAGGTAAGGTTCGTTTTCTACATTTAAAAAAAAATAAAAATCTTTTGCTTGTTCTAATGAAATTGGAGATTGTTAAAGACAGACTGTACTTATAGATAGAAAAATGCATTGAAAATATTCTTCTTCCTTTGAATGAAAAACCAATTGTTGTAATATTATCTTAACTAATCATGATTAGTAATAATGATTATGATAGTATAAACATAGTTATAATGTTAATTGGTTAAATTTAGGGTTTATTGTAGTTTCCGTGTGGAGATTGCTTTTGATATTGAAGCCAAAAGCATGTTTGGATGCGTGCTAGAATATACTTTTTAATAGTTGACAATGAAAGTTGTTTGATCTTTTAGTATTTAATAATAAGATATACTTATACATGAATTTGGGTTACATTTTTCTAATTGAATGAGATTATGAGTTTTACTAGTTTCTTTTGCTTTTTATCAACTTCAGAACAAATTTAATGTCAATAAAAACTCAAAAACTATATGAAGTTTTAGTTTTTCTCTTGTGTGAATTGATTATAGTGTCTGTTGTTTGATTCCCTTGTGGATGTGTTAGAACAAACTCTTACTTTATCAGATTATTGGAAGAAAAAGAAAATGCTCAAATGCAGAATCCCTTTGAGTTTCTTATGCTTATGTGAGTTCAGTGTCCATCTGATTTGTTGTATAATTAAAAAACAGAGGGTAGACATCTTTTTTAAAGTTAGAGGACGTAAATTCCTCTAATTCCATTTTGTTATTATAACATAATTTTTGGTCTTCTTTTGTACTTTTCTTACCGAGTTTGTGCTTTTAACTAGTGACACTAGCTCAATTAGGCACATTCTATATAGTATAAATAAATACTATTTATAACAATTTTATTTTTCTTTTCCGAGTATGTATTGATGTTTTGATTCTTGCTTCATCTATGCTTGTGCCTTAAATGAATAAAACATTGAGGATATTATCAATAGAATTTTACTTTTTCTTCTCTTTGTGGTTAAGTTTGATTTGATGCTTACAATATAAATACCATGGTTTCCATCTATCGCAAACTTGTTATGTGGATTCTAGTGGTTAAACTACCCCACAAGTCCCTGGATTATAGATTGAAATGTAAATAGGCTCTCTATTATAAAACTGAGTAATATTGTCTTGGTCTCTCTCTCTCTCTCTCTCGTCTTTTTGGTCCTGGTCTATTTAATTCTGAAACAATGAGGTAACCTTGAATGTTAAAAAAAATTCTGACTTGTATTTTAAAGTGATCTGGGAAAATATATAAAACTAAAATTCAGCATTTTCAAAACGCCACAAGGACTAAATTTTGCTCACTTTAGACATGACAAGTCAGCATCTTTTAACACCATAACCTTATCGTCGTTTATAATTTTACATATTAGCTCCTAAAATTATAGTACAAGGATCCACCAGGTAGTTTAACAACGGTGTTTCTTATTTTTATTTTGTTAAAAATGAACAATAACCATGACATACAGACACATGCTCACAAGGAAAAGGGGGTATAACCGCGATTTGCTACTTTCAGAAGTTGTAGCTGTGTGTATTATTTTATTCTTCAAAGTAAAAACAGGGTAACTTGTCCATTTGTCATTTCTTTAGTTCTTTTAGATACTTATATACATAAATAATAGTTTACATCATTTTATCATGTTGGCTAGCTCCTTTTTTCCTGTAATTTATTATTTTTTGAATAGGATGGTTGAATATTTCTGATAAAGAGAAATTGGTATGGTAGCATGATATCTCAGTTTAATCTCTGTTTCTGTTTCATTCTGATCCTATAGGTACTACGAATTTTACCAATAAGGTCATTGTCTTCCAAGATTGTGGGGAAGAGGTCCGCCCTATCTTTGGAGGCATTTCTATGTGAATATTTCCTCTCAGGTTCTCCAGTTATAATTACTGATTGTATGGCTCACTGGCCAGCTAGGGCAAGGTGGAATGATATGGATTATTTAAGAAGGATTGCTGGTGATCGTACTGTCCCAGTTGAGGTGATTAATCTTCCTGTTTTTTTTTTTTTTTTTTTCAAAATTCAGTAGAGATCAAATCTGTAACAAATGCTTTGCTACATTATATTTTCCTCACATATGTTCTCCTACCTGGATATATACTATTTTCTCTTTTAAACAGTAATTTATCTGATCTTTTCTACATAATTTGATCTTTTAAACATATTTATTTGATCTTTTCTACATATTAAGTCACTTAACTGGGAATATTTCTCTGTTACCGATCTTAATTATTTTCTCACAGCATTTAAGCTAAGGTGCATTCTTGTGTTGATCTTGATAATCTAATGCGGGTTTGTGGCTCATCTTTTGTATTCTTACATAGATCCTGATAGCTTTAGTTTGGTTCCGAAGGCAATTTGTGTCTTCATATGCTCAATGAGCAATTGCTAGGTTAAAGATCCTTATGCTTTAGTTTCTTTTGTGGGCATTGTAATGAATTTACTCAATCTTGAGGCACTTGCAAAGAGTCACGTATCTGAGTGTTTTCTTGATTGTAAGGTTACTAAATGGTTGATCTTCTAGTGTATCCCAACTGATTATTATTCCTTAGCGGATGGAGCCATTATTGCCAAAATTGAACCCAGATATCCTTCTACATCTAGATTAATGTACTTACCTTGTTACAATCAGACAATCAAGTGGGCTCACACCTGGTATTTGCAAATATTTAAGTTTTCCACTAAACCCAACCCTTCTTAATCCGTCAGTTATCATATCGTTTTGCTTACTTTGTTTTGCTTGACTAATGATTATGTGATCATGTGTAGTTCTCAGGCAATTTAGTTGAGCAATGGAATCCTACTCCAGGTAATAGGATTCTTAATGATCATAATGGAAAAAAGCTTCAGATCTTTCCTTTGACGGATGAATCTTTCAGGAAATGTTGTAGTTGGGTGTTTGGTGAATTAAACAAGCTTTCATCATTTATTCAGCAACAAAACAAAAAGGAATTCTTGTACGTACACTATTATTTAAAGGGCTGATTGGGTCAGTGTCACCCATTAACCCAGTCCCAACTCAATTGGGAAATTACTGAAAACCTGTTCCTTTAATAAAATAACAAACATTAATATGACTATTTTTGTCATTTTTATGTTTTATGTAAAATCTAGAGAAATGCACAAAATAAGGTTTGAACCTAAAACATCAGACTTTAATAACTTCACCATTTCAACCAAAGTCTCAGTTATTTTTTTATCAATATTTTTATAAACACATTTGTTATATAAGTTTTTGTTCCACCCACATCATGGGTAATGCCATAATCTAGTTAGAATCTTTTCATAACATTCTTGCTGTAAGAAATGATTGGTTAACCTGCCCCAATACTAAAAATGGTTAACTGAAGGAACTTAAGGATTGGTCTAGATGGTTCAGCCGCCCACTTTTGGACTTAGAAATTGTAAAGTTATTCTTCACTTAACTACCTAGTTATTGTCACTAAGAATTCCTATTATGGATGGAGATTGTATTATTGAAAGCTATTTAATTCTATTTCCTTTATTTATTTTTGGCAAGTTATTACTATGAAGATAATTAAACTGAAAGCTGGTAAAGCTTGGAATGCTTTTCAGGTAGGAAAAAACTACTTGTGTTCAGAGTGGAAGCAAGAGCTTGTTACATTTTCCGAGTTTCTTGAGAGGGTTCAATCTACAGGCTGCAGTAGTAAGGCCCCTACATATTTGGCACAACACCAATTGTTTGATCAGGTAGTATTATCCTCTTATTTTATTCTTTGTGAGATTTAATTTCACTGTTATGTACTGAAGCTGCATTAATGCTACAACAATAATGCAGATAAATGATTTGCGGAAAGACATTTCTATTCCTGACTATTGTTGTGCTGGTGGTGGGGAGCTGAGATCTCTCAATGCATGGTTTGGTCCAGCTGGGACGGTTACACCTTTGCACCATGATCCACACCATAATATCCTTGCTCAGGTACTGTCATGCATTGATTAATCCTAACAAATGGTAAGGTGAATCATGGTCTCCGATGAAACTTTTTTCATATCTCATGAGTCTTAAGACAAATACCTTTGCACCATGATCCACACCGTAATATACTCGCTCATGAGTCTTGAGATGGTAGGTTTGTTTTCAGTTTTGGAGCTTAGATTATAATAGTAGCGGTAGCTTGACTCATGTTCCCCATGCTGCAATACATTATTGACATGCTATCTTGTGCTATTATTTTAGTATTATGGACTCATGTTTAAAGTAGGCTCCAAATCGGTATATGTCCAACTGGTTTAGATTTGTAAATGAGTAATTTACCATCCAACTAGTTCACAAAAGAGAATTTCTTTTTTTTTAGTAAATTATGAGTAGCAGCACACAAGGGCTCCTTGAAATGAATTGTATGAAGGGGATTCTTTAATCAGGGAAAACATCTTAATCAACATTGTTGCATATTCCATTATGCTCTTTGATACATTTAGGTCATCATGCATTTTATTTTTGCTTCAGATTTGTGCAAAATTAGACATCCAGACTACTAGTTTAAAAGATGATTTGGGGTCATTGGATAAAAACCAGTGGCATTTTCTTGGAATGGTTTGCATGAAATTTGAAATGTTCTAATCTTTTAAATCATCTACTTTTCTTTTTGAATAAATTTCAAAGTTTTAACATAATGTGCTTTCTGGTAAGCACCGAATCATCTCTAGGGTCACATTTCTTGCATACAATGATAAGGGGCCTTCAGTCAAGCATCTCCAGTAGGAAAAGGGTAATAGTGAGTGTTAGGTTAGCATGTAGCATTTCTTGAGCTATGTTTTTCAAGAGCATCAATTCTTCATTGATGATTGTTGACCTATGCTTCTCTTCATGAGTATTGTTCAACTAGCTATTTTAGCTCTACACTTTTCAACAGCTCAATTACAATGACACTTGTATAAACTGTTTTTTAAGCTTTTGAAATGGTTTTCAGGCAATTTTCTTTTCCCTTATGCTGCATTATCTATGAACGCTTGTTGGTGGGTAGCAGGTCCAGTTTAATTCTGCATGGATTTAACTCAATGGATATTCTGCTCCTTATTTTAGGTTGTTGGTAAGAAGTATGTGAGACTCTACTCTGCTACATATTCTGAGGAGCTTTACCCATACAGCGAAACCATGCTCAACAATTCCAGCCAGGTATCCACTTACTTGATCCCCTCTCTTGGATTGATGAACTCTGCGTAAGAGATAAAACTGATATTGTAGTGTTTCATCCGTGGAGACTCTTTAAGACACGCACATTCTCTCACTTGGACAAGTAAATGACTTGCCTGAATACTTTTCATGATAAAATTTGCATTACAGTGTTCCATCCATGTATACTCTTAAGACATGAACAAAAGACACTCACTTGGACATGGAAACACCTTTTTTTCTATTGTCTTGGCGAATCCAATGTGCAGATCTAGCATTAGATTGACCACTTTTTCATTTAAGGGCTTGGTCATGATTTTTAGTTTGATTTATAACCATTTTCAGCAAGGTTGGTACTTTTTTAGATTTCTTCTAGTTGTGGTATATGTTTTGCTCTGTTAATTTACAGCTGAGCAGACTTTGGTTAGGCAAGGAGCAGCATGTCTTGTATTGATTTTAAAGAAACACTTGCTTTAATACATTTTTGTTCATTGGTGTGCTACATTGTTTTTTTTCTTAAGAAAAAAATTAAATTTCTCCTAACTGTTAGGCGGTAAAATCTGATGTGTTGCGACAAAAAGAAAACATTGAACTACTTATGAATTTCATATAGAGCTGTTTTTTATAAGAGCTGTTTATTTTGTTATGCGTCTTTTATCAGTTAATATGAAAAGCTTTAGCTACAAACACTGACCAAAGATGTATGTTATGCAGGTTGATCTGGACAACATAGATGAGGTAGAGTTTCCAAAGGTGCGTGACTTAGAATTCATAGACTGCATTTTAGAGGAAGGTGAAATGCTTTATATCCCACCGAAATGGTGGCATTATGTGAGATCATTAACGACAAGTTTTTCAGTCAGCTATTGGTGGAGTACTGATTCTGGAAGTTCAATGGTGTCTTAGAATATGTAAACATTTAGTATTCTTTCTATGTCTATGTTGTAAAATTCTTTTTGGAAGAGAAGTGGACTTCATGTATATCAAAACCTTTGCTGGCAAAATTTACGTGCAGCCAGCCTGAAAGAGAAACAATGATAATAGTGTATTTATGCGTGTATGGGGAGTTTTTGAGTGCATCTTTGAACTCGCCCTAGTTTACCGGATAGGTTTGATATTGAACATCTTTCCAAGCAAGCTCTCTGTCTCTCACTACACAAACATATGATTTATTATCCATAGCATCTTTTTTTTATATATATATAATTTGTTATTTCTTTTATATAATATTTACAACTACTCATATCAATTCTTCAACTCTTAAATAGAATGATAAACGTGTTCCTGTGTGTTCAAATTTACGCCCCCTGCGTTGATAATAATGTCAATGTCAATCATGTTAAGATTCAGTTAGCATAAATTGTTAAAATTTTAAAATTAATAATTTTATTTATTTAAATATGTAACTTTATTATTTCAGTTAAATTTAAATTAATAAAAATTAGAAGTAGAGGTATTAATTTATATTGAAAATGATAAATATTTTTATTAATTTAATTAAATTTTAAATTAATTATTTTCACTATTTAAGTATGCAATTTTTTTAGACGTTTTTATTTTGATTATTCAAATTTAACTTAAATTTTAGTCTATCAGTAATCCCATAAAAGGACATCTGTCTTGGCACAGCAAATCCCAATATAATATAACTTTTCCACCAATCGAATTTTTCTTTCAATTTTTTGTCATATTTCATCATTCTTCCCTAACAAGAGATGTAGGACTTGGGGAAACAACCTCTGAACATTGTCGCTGTCCCTTTTACCGGAATTATCGACTCAAACACGCTGATTTTGCTTATAGTACACACCCTTTACGCCTCAATGGCCAACCCCATATCTTTCATCTCTCCATAAAATCTCGTTTCAGCTCTTCCCACAGCCAATCATTTGGGATCTCTGTTTTCATATCGGTGACTACTCTGTTTCTATTATATCTCTCTTTTAATTTCATCATTATACTTTTAAATTTGTTTATTCTTTTTCCTTTTTTGTCATAATCAAAGTACTTATTTTCTTGTCAAATCATATAAATTTCTTCACTAACCACATCCTCTTATAATTCCCATTAATGTATCTGTCATTGTCAATTTCGTTTAAGATCTGTTGTTTTAAACTTGGGGTGTTTGTTATTTTTTTGAGAATAAATTTATAATCTTTTTGGGTTTCCAAAATGTTAGCTATTAGCTCTGAATCCACTAAAAAATAAATATGCTACTGGCAGTTTAGTAGTTGGTTATGCACTTTGTTCAAGCGTACTTACTGTTATAACCAAATTCAATTACCTAGGTTTATTGACTGCATTACATTACTTAACTTCTGCTTCAGGGGTCTGGGTTTTGGGCAAATTTGGATTTTTACATCATGAACCATGCGAATGTGGATACTTCCGTAGTGTTTATATCACTGACACCCTTTTTGGGTTGCCTTGGCTGATACAACGTTTAGGAGGCAAACCTTGTCCTTCAAAGCTCACATTTATGTCTCTTTTGATCATTTTGGGTGGTACTGTTGAGTATGTAGCTACTGATTCCGCTTTTACTTTGATTGCTTATCCATGGGCGTTTGCGTATTTGGCTACCATCACCACTGAAATGATTTACATTGAGCATTTGGTGATGAACCTTGGATTGAGTTCTTGGGGTTTTGTGTTGTACAATAATTTGTTGTCCTTATGATGTTAGAAAAGGTGGTACGCAAAAGAAACTTATGAAGTAAGAAAGAAAAATTAAGGAAAGAAACAAATAGACTTGAAGTGTGATTCATTGACTTGGCTTTAATTTGCTTCTAGGACACAACAAGTCTTAAAATAACAAAATAGAACGGTAAAAATAATATTATTGAGTTTTACATATAGACACTTATTACGTAACTTGTGGTACAAGTTACGTTTTTCTTTAACATTGTAACTTTTCAAAAAAAAACTATGTTTCATTTAATGTATTTTCTGAAAATTGTGTATTTAAATATATTTGTTCAAAGCAAATAAAATAATTGTTATAATTATTTCGAAAATAAAAATAATAACTATATGTACATAAAGCCCAAGAATCTACCTTCTGACCTGTAAATATGTACATAAAGTCTAATAGGTAAGCCCACTTAACTAATGGGCTAGACACTCAATTATCCAAATTGTAAAGAAATTAATATTTGTTAGCAAGGTGGGATTACTAACATTGCAAACTATTAACAGATGACCTATATTTTAGGTTTTGATTGGAGAATACGATTAGATTGTTTCCGATGAAAGTTCCAAGCAAGAACGTTCCAAGCAAGAACAAAGACCAAAAATGGAAATTAAACTAGTACCAACACAACCTCAAAGAGATAATCAAGATAGCAATGAGATGCATATAACAACAGAGGGTAGTTCTGAAGCAGGGGAAGGCATCTTTGGTTCTCAGAAGTTGGTGTGGGGTGATATGATCAAGTCGGGTGTTGGAAGCAGGAGCATGGGAGGGAAACAAAGTTGGGTCGTGTTGGGGAAGAAGAAGAATGAAATATGACAAAAAAGAAGAAAAAAAAAAAAAGAGAAATTTTTTATTGGTGAAAGAGTTAGGTTAGTGAGAATTTTCTAAAGGCATTGACTAAATTACAATTTTTTTTTTTTGAGTGATCAAAATGAAAGCGCTTAAAAAGTTGGGTAACCAACTAGGTAGTTTATCTTAATTTATTTTATTTAATTTTATAGCAATATAGGAGGACATAGGTTCGAGTGCGTTGAATCTCATTATCCTCCTATTTATGGGTTAGATAGGGGCTATGTGTAGTTTTAGATATTGTCTTCTCAAAAAGAACATATATGAATTCAAAAAAAATTCTATTACTTTGTAATTAAAAATATAAAATTAAATAAATTAAATAGAAAATAAATAGATAAACAATACGAATGGCATATACAAGTCTGTAACATCTCACATAGTTTAAAAAAGTAATTCTATTCATCTTAACTTGTTCTCATCACTAGCATATTCAAGTCTTTTCACATAATCTCATTTTGCATAAAAATCTAAAATATATGATCTAATCCTTGGTCTATAAGTATGTAGGCTATGGACGACAGCTAATGTAACTAAGAAGCAACTCGCAACTGTACACATTTGCAACCATATTGTCCATGTAAGATCAATTCTTTTACGCCTCTCACTTTGTACTATTAAAGGCAGACAAGTCATTACTGCGAGATATTAAAGTGTCACATATCTTCAAATCATAGGAAAATGGTCACATTTCTTCAATACTAACCTCAATAACAGTAAAACGAAATCAAAGAATCTAATTACAAAAGAACTTACAATGATTCAGTGAATACAAGAGGCTTAGGTGTGGGTGGAGGAAGCAATCAAGCAAGCCAAAGAAGAAGAGAAAGCAATAATACACTAACAAAGAAAAATGAACAATACATATTAAGAATCTTTGCAAAGCACAAAATAGAATTACAACTATCTTTGCAAGTAAAAAACCTGAAATTCATTTCTTTATAAAATTTCATTCAACAAAACCGGTTCTTTATTTAGCAAATAACAATGTCTTGAACAAAAATTATAGTTGTTTTAAAAATTATATTTAAAGATAACTAAATTACTTTAAAATATTTAAAGATAATGTAAATAAATATTCCAATAGCCCATGAAATTGATTGGGTTACGTTCATTATCAGCACTGAGGATGGCCTTCGATTTTGGGGCCAATTAAAAGATTTAGTTTTTATTTAAGGGTCTGTTTGTTTGGGTGAAATTGTTTTCCGGAAAATATTTTCAGGATTTTCCGGTGTTTGGTTGAAGGAAAATGTTTTCCCCAAGGAAAACATTTTACAAACACGGGTAAAATGTCTTCCTAATTCCTGTAAAATGTCTTACCAAGTTTTTTTCGGTAAGACATTTTCCAAAGCTTTCCCCTTCATTATCCATCCAGGTACGTTCTCCTTCCCTTCTTCATTCCTTCTCCTTCCCTTCTTCATTCCTTCTCATTCTTTCTTTCTTTCTCAGCCAATCTCTTTCTCTCTTTCTCAGATTTGGATCTTGGAATCTCTCTTGGAAAATTTCATCTCTGATCCTCCGTATATAGGCATATTTCCTCTGTTTATTCTCTTAATTTGTACCGGAACTAAGACCCCTTTTCTTCTTTGTCTTCTTCTTCTAGTTAGTTCTTCACAAAATTATTTTTTCCACCACTCTCTGGGCTTTCTATTCCTCTCCTTCGTCCTAATCTTCTTCGTTAGACCTATGGCTATCAACGACGATCCAAACTCGCCCCTTCTTTGAAACCAGTGAAAACGCTCTCTGCTTTCTTCTAAAACCGATCATTATCTTCTTCCTCCATCTTCTCCATGTTCTATACCATAATCGACAGTTAATCTGGCTGCTTGGGAAGAGAAATTTTGAAGGCACCTGTTCCTTCTTTTTGGGGTTCTGCTATTATTTCTTCCAATTTGCTACAAGTTGAAACAATGAGATTTTCCAAGTTGGTAGAACCCAATCGGGTTGAAAAATACACGCATAAGACAAGAGAATAAACAGAAGCCGCTACGGTCACAAAAATAGAACTCTTTTGCCAACTTAGGTGCTATTCCTTTGTTGTTGAAACTGACTGAGATATTTGTATTAGATAGAGAGAAATCAGGTTCAAAACTGCCGATAAGAAGGCTATTTGTATTTCTTATTGCCAACTTAGGAAACACAAACTAATTATACTCGAATGAACTTCAAACTATTCTGCATGATAACACATTATACTTTCCTATAACTTTGTTCTATCGTTCCTGGCCTTCCTCACTCTCGCTCAAATGGTGAGAGCACAGTCCACTTGCCATCACAACTCATTTTCACTTCTTATTGACTTGTTATGTATTAGAGTTGTGTAAGATAAAAAGTGAAGCTAGGGATGCCGTCACTTGCCTGTATATATGCATCGTTGATCATGTACTTGTCATTGTGCTGCTAAATATGAGTTATCTTTTCCTTATAAATGCCTAAATTGTTGATTGTTAATTTTTCAGGATGAGTCTGTTTTAATATGGTTATCAGGGAAAGAGGAGAAACATCTTAAACTAAATCACGTATCTAGATTCATATCTCAAGCAAAAGAACCGTAAGTGGTTAATATATGTTTTTCCTTGGTCACCAGTTTTGAATGAAGTTGCAATTTGAGTTGGTTAATATATGTTTTTCCTTTTCACTCCAATTTTTGCTTGCTCATTGCATTACAACTACACTCGAATCACTTGAAAAGCATCGCAGTTGCTTGAAAAGCATCAAATATAATATGTAGATAATACTAGGGAGTGCATGTGTAGTTATATGTTTGTGTTGGCAGGAAAATACATTGAAGGTAATTTGGTCATGTTTTTGCATTTGAAAAATGACAATAAGTAGATTTTTGCAATCATCTCGATGGATTTAGCCTCTCGCTTGAAAGAATTTGGCCTTTAATTCAAATAAGAGTTAAAGAGAAGTTTTGCTAGATGTTAGCGTGCCCAAAAGAGGAACATACCTAGTGAATTTGGTCTTTTATGATTACTAGTTCCTAATATCACATTCGGTTATGTGTTTATTTTCTTAATTCATTAATTAATGTATTTGTATTTAATGTGATTAATATAAAGTAATATTATTCAAAAAATTTAATATAAATTAAAATATATTAACTATTTTAATATTAAAAAATTACAACAATAAAAACCTTGAAACCATAATTAACCTCTGGAAATAGTAAGGAAATTCGATTTCTCTCTTGAAACCATAATGAACGTGTGGAGGTTTCCATGGCCTTCTAGATTTGGTATGTTGCTTTTTCTCTTTGGACAGTCAGGATATATTGTTTTTTTTTTTGGGTTGCAAGAATGGTCATCATGAGAATCGAATTCACAAAGAATTGTTCCATTTTCATATGTATATCTTCGTAGTCTAATCTGTAATTCACTTTGTAAGTAGAGTTTCAAATTATGCTACTACATAGGTGCTCATTTTGAAGGACAATTTTTTTCTCAAGTTGTGCTCCCATTCACCTGCCTTTATATTTTTCATTATAATTCCTTTTCTAAATAACATGACACTAGTTCCATTGCTCCAAGACTCAAGAAAATATCTACCTAATATTTTTGTAATTTCTGCTTAGCAGAAAATATCTAAATAACCTGCCATTTTGGAATTTTCAAACTCAAGTAGATATAGTTTTGGCTTGTTGTATCATTCATAATCATATAATGGGAGTTGATCCTAGTGATTTACTTAATCAAGGATCATACGAGGAGTCTGAGTCTGATTTGATAATACCAACTCTTACGGAGCGAGAAGAAAGAGAAGAAGCAAGAGAATGGTTTGCTAAGAGAGACGAAATTGCACAAACTATGTGGACTGATTATATGGCTAGAAATATTAGGTAGGTTTAGGGCTTAAGGTTATTGTTTCTATGTTATGTATGTTTTAGTAAATTGTTTTTTTTTGTTAATGTTGGTTGGATAATGATATTGAAATTTTAGTTTGTTGGATTTTGAAATTATTATGTCTTGAATTTGTTAGATATTGATTATGTTTTAAGCTTATTAGACATTGGATTTATTATGTTTTAAGCTTGTTAGATATTGAATTTATTATGTTTTGAGGTTGTTGGATATTGAAATGATTGACAATGACAATTATTAATGTAGAATGGGCAAGGGCAACAAAGAAGGGACCTCCAAGCAATTCAGGTGGACAAAACCGATGGAACATGTTTTTCTTGAAATTCTAGCAGAGGAGGCCCAGAAGGAAATAAGCCTTCTAATGCTTTCAAAGCGCTTTCTATTAATCGAGTTGTCGGGTTATTTCTCGAAAGATTTCAAGTCCAATGCGATGCAACATGTGTGGAAAATCATTTGAGGACTGTAAAAAATCGATGTGCGATTATATGCAAAATTCGAGGTGAAAGTGGTTTTGATGGGATGATAACATGAAAATGATCACATGTGATAGAGCAACATATGATGCAAAGAGATGGTAATATATGTATATATATGTTAAGTTTATTTCAAATGTTTTTACTTGTTATTCTAATTGTGTATAATATCCAACAGTACACAAGAAGTATGAACCATTTTTGAATAAAAGCATTGATCATTATGATGAAATGGCTTTGGTTGTTGGCAAAGATATGGCAACAGGAGTTTTGCCGAACATTTCTTGACATAGATTTGGATGATGGTAATCAAGATTCGATTCAAACATCAGAGACTACGACAATGAAGAGGTCAAAGAGGTAAGAACAAATGTATCTTCATCCGCACATCCAAACGTAAAAGAAAAAATGTTCAAGAAAGTGTCGTCGATGAACAAATTAAATTTGTGGGTGAACAACTTGGCAAAATTGCTAATGCTTTGGAGCAATTTATCATGGATAAGACACCACGACTTTTACTACAGTGTGATGTCGATGGAGGACGAAGGATTTGATGATGACTTCACGTGTTCTGTGTTTGATTATTTAGTGAGTCATGAATCCGCCAAAGCTTTTCTAGTTAAAAGTAAGAAGCATAAAAAAATTTGGCTTCAAAAATTTGCTGAAGGTTGAAGATGTTGATACTTTTATGTAGTGTAATATATAATTATGCACTTGGACAATGTGACAATATTGTTATTATGTGGTGTACTACTAATTATGCATTTGGATAATATTTCTAGTATTAATTGTGATTTGGAAACTAATTTATAATTATTCAATCCTTTTTTTTTATTTTTGTAACACAATTACAAATAATTTATTTGACTTTGGTTGTTTTCAATATAATAATAAATCATTGCAATATATGTAAAAACAATTTAAAATATAAAAAATTATTAATATGTAAATAAATTTATTAATATATATGTAAAATCAACTTTTCCGAGAAAACATTTTTGAAGAATCACCAAACAACGTAAAAAATATTTTACATGATTCATCCAAACACGAGAAAATATTTTCTGGTAAATCATTTTCCAGAAAAGTAAATCATTTTCCAGAAATCATTTTCCGGAAAACATTTTACTGCCAAACAAACAGACCCTAAGATTTAAAACTTAGCAACTAAGAAACGTATTACTATATAAAAAGGAGAAAAAAGACAAGCTAAATGTAAATTAATATTTCTTTCACAAAATATATGCTCAGAGAATTACCGTATAATTTTTAATAAATTAATCCCACTAGTTGTAAAATGAATTACCTATGGTAAAAATATTATACAAGTCATTTTCTTATATCTTAAATTGCATTACAATCCCTCTATTTGAAAAATAAACAAAATGGTCCTTGTACATTACAAAAAAATGAGCAAGATGACCCCTTAAAAGAACAAAACTAGATTAAGTTGGCGTAGCTTAAATACCCAGAAGTTCATAGCCTCGACTCTGAAAAGAAAAATGTCAACAAAGAGTTACTGATTTTTAACTAATAACTAGTGTATGTTTGTATAATCCAACATCAATTCATCCAAGCTCCCTATTTTTGCTTTTTTATTTCCATGACTGCAAATAAATAAAAGGTAGTAACTGCAATATGTCTTAATCTCTAAGTTCAAGATTTATTGCATTTCAACCAAAGAGAAAAATAGGTGCTCTGTAAAAAAAAATTCAGCCAAAGACGGAGAGAGGAGAAAAGTGGTATGATTGATGCCTTTGATAAGATGTTCTTAGATAAATTGGAACAATTATAAGTAATGTGGATTTATAAACAACATGACATCTTCAACAAAAGAAATAAGAAAAAGCTTCAATAGATTCTAGTCCCTCATCCAGTTTAAAGTTCCAAACAGGAGAAAGAAGGATTCACAAAATTAATGATGAACATCTAAAAAAGCGTAGATAAAGTTTTTACTTCTAGAATTTATATTAAGCAAGAAGTATAGGATTTCATTTACTATAGGATTTCATTTACTTGGCAGCTTGAAGCATGCAATCCAAAAGTGGACCAAAAACAATTTAAGGAAAAACATAGAACTAACCAAAGATCTTATATAAGAGGGAAGGTGTTTAGGTTTACTCTCATACCCCTTGGTAGAATCCAATTGCAACTCCGAAATATGCTAAAGCAACCTGATAACCTCATTCATAAATATGTGCCAAAGGAAGATATGATATATATCTGGACATGAGACAACTATTTCAATGAGGCAGTTAAGAATGAGGATTGCAAAACTTAATTTATTACCATTTCAAATAGTAACAATTGAATGAGCATCTAAACTACAACACATATGGAAAAGAATGCAAAATTCTTCGATACAATAGATGACATAGATAAATGAAGAAAAACACCTACCATGTATAAAATAAATTATAATTACTAACAATTTCGAGCTTACAAAACATAAAACATGTATCACCTAAAAATGATCCTGTTTTCTTAATTCAAATAACTTAATAATTTATAATCAAATTAATTTCCATGAGAAATACGAATGGCATGCTCATTACCTTGAAAATACCCCCAATCAAAACCTACATATTCATTTGTAAAGCAATAGTTAATATAGGTAAGGGAAGATGACATCTAGACTTGACAGAGGAATTCTTCAGGATGCATAAGTTCTCATTAGTCATTACCAATATTATAAAGGGAGGGAAAAATGTAACCATATAGTTAACTAACCATAAAGGAAGAGAAATAAACAACACAAGAATGTGATGCATATATTTGATTAGTAACTTGTCCTATTCAATTTCTTAACATAATGGGCAATAAAATCCCCAGAATTGGGCTGAACATCATTTTTAAGCAACTCTTAAACGCGGTCTTAGTCACTCTCTTACTCTAACCAAATACCCCTAACTACCCTAGAATTCATTACAATATCCAATCTTTATAACAAGACTGACCATAACATAGAGAAAAATTGTATCTTCAAAGCACACAATGCAAAGTTAAAAAGAATAAACAAAAATCCTTGCACAAATTACAAACCACAAGAATGCAACATGTCCAGATGATAAACTTACAGAAATTACAGAGCAAAATTATATCTTCAAAGCACACAATCAAGCTTTCGAAACAGGAATTGGTGTTCATACACAAGAGTTGTAGTACGATTGGATATAGACCAAACGTATTTTCAATGACGCTTTCTCATCTCATAGCTACTAACTCTACTTATCTAATTGTCTCTTTTCTTCCTATCAGAGGTTTTTTTTTTAATCATTTTCGTTCTTTTTGCTTCTTCTGTTATTTATTAATCAAAGATTCATTGTTGTTAATAAACTGAAGGATATGCGATCTCAACAAAATATAATTTAAGGAAAAATAAATAAAATAAAACTCTATAAGAAGTAAAAAGGAAAATGAGAGATTTTGTTGAGGCAGAAACAAATTTCAGGGTGGAGATTAAGAAAATGGAAGCAAAAGAAACAAAAGAATAGTAATGATTATGCTTGTTCAAGTCAATTTCATACTTCTAAGTACCCAAATTAGACCATCACTTACCGTAAACAAGGAGGTTCAACTGGAAGGAAAATGAAGATGGCGAGTGAATGCTTGATTTGTCGTCGATTAATAAGCTAATCTCTAGGGTTCACTTTGGGGGGAAAAGTCGAGTAAGAATGAAATGGTCTGAAGTGAAGAGTGAAAATAATGTAGCTGAGGAAAAAATGTAATTACGGGTGATATTGAATAGCTAATTCAGACCTTAAGTCCCTAAATTGCTATTACACACTATACCATAATAGAGACGTATTCCATTCGACTCGTAATGGACTATTACAACCAAGCAAAAATGCTAACAAAATAATTGAAATAAGCGATGGTACAGTCGGTGCAGGCATTTATGGTTACTGTTAACTCATGTCCAATCTTATAATTTTCAAAAATCATCGGTAAGCATTCTTTTGTTTGTTTCTCCTTTATGAAATAAAGATAAAATAATTACTAAAAATATATTAACAACTTCACCGTTCCTTTAAGAGGATAGCTTTCAACTTTCGCGCGGCGTCGCTCGTGAATGAACGTGATTTGAAGTTTTCAGGTTTGCATCACATTCTTTCCGACAACACTTTCATATTGGTAAAAAGGGAAAAAAAAATGACAACACCCATATATTTTTTTAAAACTATAGAAATGAAAAATACTAAAAAAATAACACCCGTCTTTTTAGATTTTATTTCTTCTGGTTCGAAATAAAAATATCTATAGAAAATGATAAAATAGATTTTTTTCTACACATGGAGACGATAGAAGCGGACAGACCCACTCCTTTCGCAGCCTTCTTTTGTTTGTTTCTCTTTTAAAAAAATAAAAATTATATATATATATACACACCCAACTTCACCCTCCCTTTTAAGAGATAGCTTTCAACTTTCAATCTAAGTAAAGGTGACTCTCTTTCTCTGTTTGGCCCCAATTGTGTGAATTTGCAATTGGCCACGTCTCAGTTTAACCCGTGTTGTTGAATTTCTTCAATTCCTAAATTTCAGAAATAACGTCTGATTTTGGATTCTGCTTGTAATCTGTTTTAGTAAGAAATGGCGAATCAGGGATTGTTCTCAGCGGCGAAGTCTATGAAATCTGTGAAACTCAAGTTTAGCATACCGTATTACACGGAATGGGGCCAAAGCCTGCTGGTATGCGGCTCCGAACCAACGGTTGGTTCATGGAACGTTAAGAAAGGGTTGTTGCTGAGCCCTGTTCATCAAGATGATCAACTCATATGGACTGCAACCATTTCAGTGCCATGTCAATTCAGTTGCGGCTACCGTTATTATGTGGTGGATGATGCCAAAAATGTACTGAGATGGGAGATGGGAAACGAGCGTCGGTTGTCAATACCTCACCTGCTTCCGGAGGGTCATACTCTCGAGCTTCATGATCTTTGGCAGGTGCTACTTTCATTTGATTCATCCATCCTTTTTTTTTCGTTCATTCAATTCCTTTTCAGATCAATATTCTTCTTAAGCACGGTTCTTGCTCCCATTGTTGTGGAAGTACGTATATTACCGTATCTATATGAATAATAGTGTATTATTGTTGTTCTTATTTTTGTTGTTGAGTTCTAGATCTGCTGAGCAATAGACAGATAAGCTTATTCTCGTTCTTCTAGTGCAGATTGATATGACCTTTTACGTTTATACTGTACTAAGTTGTCTTCTGTTCTGCACTTGTGCGTGTCTGGAAGTCTTGAGGAAGCAAATAATTAATCTGTAATTTGACATCAGAAGTTAATTTCAATGGCAACTTTCCTGTTAGTCTCCAATTTGCTTTGCTACTTCTTGCAAAACTAAGCAAAAACTTGGAACAAAAGACTAATTTTCTGCATACTACATTCTGTAAATTCAATACAATTTATAGAGAAAGCATACCACTAAATATGGTATGAAATTCCCTTTATTTATAGGTCCTTGATTCAAGGGATCTCTTCATTAAACTTTACATAAAAAAAAAAAAAAAATCTTATTAAACTAGCTCCAAATCACTAATTGACAGCTCCAAGTTCCTTATGAATTGGACTGTGTTAATTATTCAAGTCAATGATATATATATTTTTTAACTAAGGTCAATGGTATTTTATTCCATAATTCTACATTTTTACTCTGTTTGCTGTGATGGACTTCTAATATCTTCATTGATGGCTATTTATCAATACTAAGACGAGAAAAAAGTAGTCTGCATTAACCTTTCCTGTTACAATTAACATGCACTGCTATGTATCTTGTGAAATGAATATGGTAACTGGGAACAATTAAATGATACAACTTGCAGTAATCAGAATGGAGTTCTTTTTGTTGATGCTTTGGCCAAAAAAAATTTGCAACTTACTCTTGACTTTCTTGTCGACCTAATAGTAAAACTATTCTCTTTCATGCAGTATTTCTTGGGCAATTCTGTACTTTTTTCCATCATCTACCTACATAATTGACAGCCTTGCATCTTTTATCCATTCCAGATGAAAATTATTGATTTTCTCCCCTGAATTTGAATACTGAAAACTTAAGCCACAAAGCATTCATTTTATCCACCTATTCTTTAGATTCTTTCTGGAAAGGGGTTGGGGTTATCAACACTAGTCTCTGAGTGTTGTTGGCAAGGGTTAAAATGAGCAAATCTGCTTAAATTCTTTAAGATTTTAATGGTTCAAATTCCTATGGACATATTAGTTCTGAGACAACTGCGATAGACTCATAGGTTAGATGAAACTTATTACAAAATCTATTTGTCAATGACCAGTTATAATTACTTGTTTGTTTTCATAATTCTTGATCATTTGGCATTTCCTAGCTGCCTGGCAAACCATTGCTAACGTTAATGCTCAGAAGTAATGTAGGCACATTTTGCAAATAAATACTGCTTTATGGCATCCTGGCTGAACTACTTTCACGAATCAACTTTCACATCTTCTGATATTTCTATCAGCCTACCTGTCCTCCAGGTTCTACTTTCTTCATCCTAATGTTAGGTATCAAAAAGGTTCAGTTAGGGTGTCAGGCTCACCGAATCTGCTGTTAACAAATTTCTTCAAGGTGTTTCTAGAACAATGTTGGTATTCTTTAAAGAACTGGTTTTCTTAAATGGATGCTTTTTCAGCTTTGTGATTGATGCTGGATTGGTGGTTGAGTGATATTTGGCCATTGTAAAACGTGCTAGTTTCTTGACATTGACATTTGAAACTGAACCTAAATTTTTTTGTTAAAATCCAGACTGGTGCTGATGCTCTTCTTTTCCGAAGTGCCTTTAAAGATGTCATATTTTGCAAAAATTCTACCTTTAACATTGATAGGCCTGAAGCAATCCTTCATGATGAATTGGTTCAGCAAGGTAATTTCACCATTTGTCCTTTTAAAAAAAAAAAAAAAGTTAAGCTAATTAATTACTGTTCATGAAATTTGAATTGATACAGGGTCAATCCTTGTACGTTTCAAAATCTGTTGTCCAAATGTACAAGAAGGCACATCGGTATGCTTCCCTATCCCAAAGGAGTTTTACGGTGCATTAATTGATATTTTAGAAGTTTGCTGGATGTTCCATCTATTTATGATGTTTGACCAACGCAGGTGTATGTGATTGGTAGCTCTATGAAGTTGGGGAATTGGAAGGTTCAGGATGGACTTAAGCTACATTATACTGGTGAATATATCTGGGAAGCATACTGTGTAATTCCAAGGGGTGATTTTCCAATAAGATATCCTTTCTTATATATGTTTCTGTAATTCAAAAATATACTTTTTCATCTGGAGTTTGTTTATTTCATTGCTATCTATCTCTTTCCTCTTCCTTAACAATTGTTTCACATATAAGTACTGTAAATATGGCAAGAATGGATGTTTCTCTTTGGAAGTTGGTTCAACAAGGGAGCTCTCTGTCAATTCCTCTAAAAGTCAATCGCAATATATTTTCCTTTCAGATGGCATGTTGAGGGTACAACACTGAAGATTTCTTAATAGTTAAGGGAATAGTATAATGTGCATTATGTGTAGTGATCATGGTACTAATATGTCAACTGGGTTTGTAGGAAATGCCCTGGCGAGGTTGTGGTGTTGCTGTTCCCATGTTCTCTGTGCGATCGGAAGATGATATTGGTGTTGGTGAATTCCTTGACCTAAAGCTACTTGTAGATTGGGCTGTGGAGTCTGGATTCCATTTAGTTCAGCTTCTACCAATCAATGATACATCTGTACATAGGATGTGGTGGGATTCATATCCTTACAGGTAACGCCTATAAATAAGATAGTAGATAAAATGGCTCTAATTATGTCATCATTAAAAATTATCCCCACCTGTTTGTCTTCACTCTATGGAATGTGGAGCTGATGTTTTCAATTTTGAACTCATGGACTGCTGTTTGTTTTTTCCCCTTCAAGAGCTCTTGTTGGCTGCAGCATGTCTGCTTTTTCATGTTACAGTTTTTTTTTCTGATTTTGTTTACTATCTAATAGAAGGAAGTATGCTATCTAATATTTGACACCATTAAGATTCCCCTTTAAGAGTGCTTATTATTGAATACAACATGCATAAACTTAAAGTTGTAATGCTGAATTTTAATAGTGCTCTCTTATTTTTGGCAGCTCATTGTCCGTATTTGCATTGCATCCACTATTCCTGAGAGTGCAAGCCCTTTCGAAAAATTTGCCAGAGGATGTCAAGGTAGGTCGACAGCCTGTTCAACCTTAAATTTTACTTATTTTTTGATTTCATGTTTCTGATAGGCCTTTTTAATTTTTTTTTTAATCATGTTGTTAATCCTTTTTCCTTTCAGAGTGAGATTAGAAATGCCAAAGAACGCCTAGATGGAAAGGTAGATTCTCCTATTTTCTAATGTTTTATTGCTAGTAAGATATTTTTGTTGATATATTGGTTGCATTAATTGTACAATTAGATTGCTGGAAAAAGAATTATGGAAATAGGATGATGGATGTTAGGGGTCATTAGCCGTCTCAATGGTAATAGTTAGTTCGTGCGAACTAACGTCAAACTCAAAAAGTTTATTTTGCAGCTATTGAGTTATTCTAACGACATCAATCATGTGACCTTTCCTCATTCTATTGTTATTGATACCCATTTTTGAATTGTGGAAAAACTACACATTTTCTTTGTTAATTTGAGAAGAAAGAAATGGTAGAACATAGGTGGCTGCTGCTGAGAAAAAAAGAGGGAGAAAAAAGAGAAAATATTCGAATGTGTGTGCCTCTCATTATCATCAAACATAGGGAAAATATATACAAGTGAAACTATACATAAAAAGGAAAGATAATTTTCTAATTTCCTAAATTTCAGCCTACTGTGATCCCCTAAATTATTGTGTAAGATTTATACATATCTTGACACTCCCCCTCAAGCTAGTGTGTATAGATCATATGCTCCTAGCTTGTATATTTATATCCAATCCGAGGTTTCCTGAGAGCTTTAGTGAGGATATCTGCTAACTGATCATTAGAATTAACAAATCTAGTTGCAATACACTTTGCCTCAATCTTCTGTCTAACAAACTGACAATCAATCACTATATGTTTCGTCCTCTCATGGAACATCGGATTGTTGCAATATGTAAGACTTCTTGATTATCACATATCAATTGCATTGGACTGTCAATCTCACTCTTTAATTCCTAAAGAAGTTGTTTCAACCAGATAAGTTTGCAAGTGACTAAGGCCATGGCTCAATATTCTGCTTCTGCGCTTGACCTTGCTACAACATCTTGCTTTTTATTTTTCCATGATATTAGATTCCCTCCAAAGAAAACACAATATCCTGAAATCTTCTATCAGAAGGAGGTCCTGCCCAACCAGCATCAGAACATCCAACAATCTGTGTATTGCCTTTATCTTCGTATAACAGACCTTGTCCAGGTGTACCCTTAATGTATTGAAGGATATGCATTACTGCATCCCAATGATTGTTACTAGGAGTTTGAACAAATTGACTTACTACACTCACTGGAAAATAGATGTCCGATCGGGTGATAGGAAGATTAATTTTCCAACCAACCTTCGATATTGACTAGGATCTCTTAACGACCCCCCTTGTCCTGGAACAAGTTTAACATTAGGGTTCATAGGCGTATCGATAGGTTTACGATCCAGCATCGCTGTTTCTTTCAAGATATCCAACACATACTTCCTTTGAAAAATGACAATGCCTGTATTTGACTGTGCCACCTCAATGCCCAAAAAATATTTCAGTTTTCCCAAGTCTTTATTTGAAAGATTGAAAATATGTTGCTTGAGTTGCACTATCCCCTCATGATCATCTCCGGTGATAGCAATGTCATCCACATAGACAATCAGATAGATACACTTGTCATGGTTGTTATGAAGATAAAAGATTGAGTGATTTGTTTCACTCCGTTTCATCCCAAATTGTTGAATAACAACACTGAATCGTCCAAACCAAGCTCTCGGAAAAAAGTGACTTCTGCAGAAACAAAATATTTTTAAGTGCAAGGATCATAGCATTTGTACCTCTTTTGATGCTGAGAGTACCCCAGAAAGATACATTTAATGGCTTTGGGAAGAAGTTTATCGTTTCCTGGTGTGTGGTTATGAACAAAACATGTGCACCCGAAAACCCGAAAAGGAAGAGGATAAGAAGACTAACTAGGAAAGACAATGAAATGAGGGCTTTGGTTTTGTAGGACAAAAGAAGGCATTCAGTTAATTAAATAGCATGCAGTAAGAACATCCCTCTAAAAACGAAGAGGTATTTTGTTATGAATGAGCATTGTGCGAGCAATTTCTATAAGGTGGCGATTTTTGCGCTCGGTTACTCCCTTTTGTTGAGGGGTATAAGAGCATGAAGTTTGATGAATAATCCCTTTAGAGGTTGAGATATTTTATACACTTCGCAAAATTTGAAAAGAAATACCAAACTGATTAAGGATCTCAGTATAATTTTTTGAAAATTTCAAACAATTTAGACTTATTTTTCATTAAAAATAACCTAGTGTAATAGGAGTCGTCATCAACAAAAGTAACAAAATAATAAATTCCCAAAGTTGAGTCAACACAACTCGGACCCCATATGTCGGAGTGAACAAGATTAAACAAAGAAGTTTTATTATTCAAATGTTTTGGAAAAGAAGTACGAGTGTGTTTCCCAAGTTGACAAGACTTGTATTCTAAAGATGAGAGCTTAGAAAAACCAGGAACCATTCTTTTGAGTTTGGAGAGACTGAGACGCCTTAAGCGACAGTGAAGAAGATCAACAGAGGTATCAAAAGACAAAGCGGTTGGAGCAACACAGTAGAGGTAGTATAGTCCGTGTGACTCACACCCTTCGCCAATCATATTCCCCGTACTTCGATCTTGCACAAACACAATGGGAATAAAAAATGATGTTACAATTTAATTGGCGAGAAAGTTTACTAATGGATATTAAAATGTCTGAACATTTTGGGGCATATAATGTTGACTTTAGTGGAATGGATGGAAGAGGATGGATTTCTCCAACTCCTTTAACAACAGTTTGAGTACCATTGGCTAATGTGACTGTGGAAGAAGTAATTGGAAAAGAGAGGGTAGAGAAAATGTGTTTATTACCAGAAATATGATTTGAAGCACTTGAATCAAATATCCAAGTACCATTTGAGGAAGACTTTGTTAGGTAATCAAAGGAATTACCAGGTTGTGCAACTGAAGCTATGGAGGAAGAAGACTGTTGTTTCAATGCTTGATTCTGCAGGTATTCGCCATAATCTGCTCCCATCAAGGTAACAGACTTAGCTTCTAGTGCGGATGGTAAAAGGAGTAAATCATCTCCTTGATATTGAGTAATTGAGCAAAGATCGAGAGTTTTGGTTTTGGCGGGAATGTCATCCATGGAGAACCCAACGAGTATCGCGTATGTTACATAATATAACTCAACTCAGTTAAAAGGTAACTTGCATTTTGTTATATAATAGTGGAGAATTAGAAGAATTTACATCTGTCTTTGCTATTGATTTGTATGAAAATATATACAAATGTTACAACAATTTACAAGGAAATAATCAACCCATTAAATTGCTAATAATTTACTAGAGCATTTCTGTTCGTTCGTGGCTTTTCTTCATATAAAAGTACCCTTCTTGCTCCTTGTTACTTCTACCCCTAAGAAGTACTTCAATTGCCCCAACTCTTTTGTGCGAAATTTGGTGTGCAAGGAGGACTTAAAAGAGGAGACTCCCACATTATCATCTCCTGTAATAATAATATCATCTACATACACCACAAAGAGGATGATACCAATTTCTATTGTGTATAGAAAATGAGTGGTCACAATTACTCTTTTCAATCCAAATTCTTGAACTACATCATTGAACTTGCCAAACCAAGTATGAGGACTTTGCTTCAATCTATATAGAGATTTCTTCAGATGACATACCTTCCCATACTACTCTTGAGCAACAAACTTAGGTGGTTGCTCCATATATACCTCTTCTTTGAAGAAAGACATTCTTTTTTATATGAAGAAAGACATTCTTTCTTGTATCCACGAAAAAAGACATTTTTGATAACTAACTGGTGTGGAGGCCAACTCCTTGAACTAGCTAACGAAATAAATAGACAAACAAAAGATAGTTTGGCCATAGGAGAAAGAGTATTGGACTAATCCAACTCATAGGTTAGTGTCGAAGATCGGAGAAGAAAGCTGTTTCGATTTTGGTTCGCTCATTCGTGACATTCAAAGTTGTTTTATGAAAAAAAACTGAATTGTAAAAGAAAGGGAAATGAGAGCTTTTGATTGGTGTAGGCAATGCGAACAGAGAAGGTCATACAACAACGATTTAATAAGCCAGTGATTTAAATAAAAACTTTCAAATAGTTCAATGATTATTTTTGTAACTTTTTGAAGTTGAGCGACCAAAATGTAAACTTACTAATAGTTTAATAACCTTGGGTGTAGTTTACCAAAATATTAATATTTTATATATTTATCAAATATTAATACATATAAATATATATAAAAGAATTATTTTATTGTTGTGTCATGCAATGTCCAAGTCATCAAATTTTCAAAATTAATGTGGCGTGTTTGAGTCATATTGTACTTGTATTATGTGCTTGTGTTTGTGCTTCATTGGGGGTAAGTATCAAATTTTGGTTTCTAGGGTTTGCCAAAATTTGGGAAAAAAAGAGAAAGTGAACTGTAAATCTAGATTTTTGGCGTTGGTGTCTTGTAGAAAGAATAGAATCATGAAATTGAGAAGAAATTGCTTCTATTGTGTGTTGAGAATAACAATTTACATGGGTATTTATATATATACTATATGAGCCTAAGTTAGGAAACTACAATGAATAGGATATCCTAAAATCAAGCTAAAAAAACTGTCAATTAGCAAACATATCAGCCTGCAAATCACTAATTTGGCTGTTAAGATTATGATTTAGCTAACATTGCCAAATCACTAATTTGGCTGTCAGATTCTGTTTTTGTCAACACATATAACTTAATTTTTCAAAATAGAATCCTTGATAATTTAATCTCTTAATTAGGATGTTTTCATCTCCTTTAGATATAATAACTGTCACTACTTGCATATGAATACCTTTTGGTTTCAGGATTTGTTGGTTAAGCAAATTACGCTAGTATTACGATTGGTCCTTGTCATTGTTTTAGAAAATTATAATGAGATTACAGTGCAAAGACTAATAGAAAGTGCCTTAAAACTAAACTTATTAGTTCTATGAAAACCCAACTCTAGACATTGAAAGGAAGAAAATGAGAAAAGAACTTTAAGTTAAGTACATATGAAAGTCAATATCTTCAGTGATGATGTAAGTTTTAGCATATGCATTTCTTGTATCCTATCTTAATATTTATGATTATAAGGGTTATAATGACATGTTTTTGGTATGTCCAGGATGTTGATTATGAGGCTACAATGGCTACCAAACTTTCAATTGCCAAGAAAGTCTTCATGCAAGAAAAGGATTTAATACTTAACTCAAGTTCCTTCCATAAATTTTTTTCTGAGAATGAGGTCTTCTAAAATTTTCATTCCTTCCATATAATGGTTAAATATCCATATCTCTTTCTAATATTTTGTTTTACGATACATGACTACTTTTCTGACAGTACTTTTAATTGTTAAAAGGATTGGTTAAAACCATATGCGGCTTTCTGTTTTTTGCGGGACTTTTTTGAAACATCCGATCATAGTCAGTGGGGTTGTTTTTCTAGTTATTCTAAGGACAAGGTACTGATCCTTCCTACTTCTACTTGAACCTCCAAGTTGAGTCAGGTTGTTGAATATAGTTATTTTGTCCTATCTTTTATATATCTGTTTTGCCCTAGGTTTTATTGCATAGATAAGCTTCTTCGTCTTAACAAAAATGTTCACTCTCCTTTTCTTACAGCTTGAGAAACTTGTCTCTAAAGATGCTTTGCACTATGATACAATTTGCTTTCATTATTACATCCAGTTCCACTTACATTTGCAGGTAATTAAAAATTAGTTGATTTCCCAAATGTTGTGTAGCTCATTCTCTCTGGCTCTTGGTGCATGATTTTTCTTGCTGTTAAAAAAATTGGTCTCTTGGTGTTTATTTCCGGGTAATTTATTGGACAGTTATCAGAAGCTGCAGAATATGCAAGAGCTAAAGGGGTGGTTTTGAAAGGAGACCTACCTATTGGCGTTGACAGGAACAGCGTTGATACTTGGGTCTATCCAACTTTGTTCCGCATGAACACCTCTACCGGAGCACCTCCAGATTATTTTGCTAAAAATGGCCAGAATTGGGGATTTCCTACTTATAATTGGGAGGAAATGTCTAAAGATAACTATGGTTGGTGGCGTGCTCGCCTAACACAGGTTTTTCTATTTTATTCTTTCTTATACAGGTTTCTTTTAAATTCTCATCCCACATGTAATAAGCTGTTTGGCTTGTTCAAGTAGTTTGAAGGAAAACCATGGCCCTTTCAGTTCTAAAATTTGATGATGTTCTTTGTTTTTAATGCAGATGGGGAAGTACTTTACTGCTTATAGAATAGACCATATATTAGGCTTCTTTAGAATTTGGGAACTACCAGACCATGCTATGACGGGCCTGATTGGAAAATTCCGACCCTCTATCCCTCTAAGCCAGGTATAGAAAATAAAATTCCTTGAAATATGCAAGGGATATGCTGGTATATAACATCAAGGGGATGAAAATTTGCTCTTGATGTAACTGAATAATGCTTTGATTTCAGGAAGAACTTGAAAGAGAGGGTATTTGGGACTTTGACCGCTTGACTCGCCCATATGTTCGAAAGGAATTTTTACAGGTGGGGGAAAGTCATTTACTGGTTTCTCATGAAGAGTATTGACTTCTTTGAATCTAACTGCTAAATACTTGCTTTAAGATTTAATGTTTATCAAAATTTTCATTTCAAAAAATCTATTTTTCTTTCAAATTAGTATGCTACCTTTTCAATTCTACCTATTGAAGAAAAATTGATGAATAATAGGTGATTATTATTAATAATGCAACTAATAGTAGCCACATGAAGATAACCAACATATATGGATATGAATCAGTTGGTTCTGTTAATGGTAATCAGCAACTTTTTCATCAATTTTCCTCAAATGGATAGAAATGAGAAGGTTACATTGTGGTTATGAAATAACGAGTTAACTCCTGGAAATAATAATTTGGTAAATATTGGATTCCAAAATGAATATTTAACATTTGTAAGTTCCCTTAAGACTCAAGTTCCTCTATATTGGATATTACTTTCTCATGCATATTTACCTTTGTTTTTTTCTTGTCATATTTCAGGAAAATTTTGGAGATTCTTGGATTTTGATTGCGGCAAATTTTTTTAAGGAATATCTAGACCGTTATGAGGTGATGTTCATACTTCATTTGCTATAGTTTGTTTTCCATTTCATTCCACTCCTGAAGTTTCTGTTTAGTGAATTCTTGCCGATTTTAAATGTTGGATGGCTATGCTAATTCAACTAATTAACAAATACTACTATTGAACTGACTTGTAACTTTATATTGTGGAGTCATTTATCTAGATACATTTGGAGTAATTTTCAAATGAATGCGAAGGAGGAATTCATTAGGATCTAAGGAAATGAGATTATTAATGTAACCTATTCAATTAACTTGTCTTTGGAAATCTTATCATGGAAGGCTTGTTAATGATGCATACAAATGTAGCTAGAACCTGCATTTTCTTTGGTGTATTCCAAAATACTAGGGGCCCCTTTGGATGGGCGGTGCGTTTACCTGCGGTTTGTGTAAAAACAACGGTGGGTTAGATATTGTAGCGTGAGACAAAAAGAAAATTAAACGCACCGCACTAGTGGTAAATGCCCATTCAAAGGGGCCCTAAGTATTTAATGCACAGTTAGTTTGATTTTCCTGCATGAGATTTAATTACTCGTTGTATATCTCTTGTGAGAAAAGCTGAAAGGAGAAAACTAAAAGCTAAAAGGAGAAAAGTCTTTCGTATATTTCTAATGAGTGAAAATAGTACAATTTAAAGGTTACAACCTACGCTAATTAAGGAAACAAAATATTTACATAATAATAAATTCTCTTAAAATTTCCCCAAATCTAATCCCTAGTTACAAGCATAAATCAGTGAATTAAATTCCCCTACATTCAAGGTATCTATTTTCAACTTGGATGGAAGATATCTTCCATAGACAACTTGCTAATTAGGCCATCAAACTGCTTCTTATAAAGTCCCTTTGTAAGTATATCAACAATGTTAGTAGTCGTAGGAATGCATGCGTGCAAATCTGTCTTCTATCGAGTTTTCCCTTAATAAAATTCTTGTTTACTTGTACATGTTTTATTCTATCATGTAAAATTGGATTGTGTGCCATAGAGATAACTGCTTGTTGTCACAATAAAGCTTTATGGGTAAAGAATTTAATAGCTTCAAATCTTCAAATAGTCTTTTAGCCACATTACCTCACAGATCCTGAGTAAGGGATTAAATTTAGCCTTTGCATTGCTCCTTGCTACACCAAGTAACTATATTTCCACCAAAAAAGGTGTTGTAATCCGAAGTTGACCTATTGATTATACTTCGAGTCTAGTCAACATTTGTATAAGCCTCAATTTGTAGATGTCTAGACCTTTTAAATAACAATCTTTTATCGAAAAAGAAGAAAAAAAATAGCTATCCCGTTTTGGGAGTCTCCTTTATATATCTTCCCAAGATTTGATATACAATATCAAAGTGGTATCTTCCCAATTTGTGCATGAACTAACTTACCTGGCTCATTGCAAATGCTATGTTCCGGCATGCACGATATAAATATATCAATTTCCAAACAAGCCTTTGAAATTTTTTCCTTGTTTATCGTATCTTCTTTCTATATGTTTCAATTGCCTTGTGACCAAGCATATTTGTTTCACCAAGTAAGTCAGGTGTATGCTTGCGTTGATTGACAAATATACCTTCCTTAAACCTAGTGAACTCCGTCCTAAGGAACTTTTTCACTAAGCCCAAGCTTTTGGTTTCAAGTTCGGTGCTTTGAAACCTGCATTGTCATCACTTCTAAAAATTATGTCATACATATAAATAATTAGATTAGCAACTTTATTTTCCCTCGAGTGTTTATAAAATACAATGTGATTTGCTTGACTCTAAGAATAGCTATGATTCCTTATAGCTTGTCCAAAATGTTCAAATAAGCTTAAGGAGGTGGTTTAAGTCAATAAAAGACATGTTTAATTTGGACACCTTTTCTTTTCTAAGCTTTTGTTTGAACTTGGGTGTTAAGCTCATGAACACTTCTTTTAATTCTCCATTCAAGTATTGTTTTACATCCAGCTAATATAGGAATTAATTATGATCCATACCCAAATGTCACGAGACTAGAACTTTAGTTTGACAAATTGCACAGCTTTAGGTGATTTTTTTCCTTCAAATCCGCCTAAAGCAGCCTAACTCTCAAAAAGTGAGAATTCTCAAAGAAAATTTTCCAAGACACCGAAATAAAGTGTAAGTAAACTCAAAAGACATAAGAATGAATCAAACAGAAAACCACAAGAAAGTAAATAGCAGATCAAGTGTTTGAGCAATTGTTCCTAAAAGTATTCTATTACTCAAGAATGTGATAATTACAAATGAGAGCAAACACCTCTATTTATAGTTAAGCTCCCCTAGATCAAACGTTACCGTTTAAATTACATCAACGATTGAGATTAAAACTAATTTATAAATTTAGGTTAAGGGATTTTCCAAGATCCCTTAAGATTACAAAATCTTCTAGGATTATTTTACATATTTACCCTGGTTACTCTAATTTTACTGAATGTTTCACTGGGTCATCAATGCTTTTAGTAGATGGGTTTCTCCCCATATTCTATGGACCGAACTAGTTCAAGTGGGTCAAATGAGTCATTTAGTCAATTGACCTTCATGGGACGCTTTATTAGCATTTGTCATGGGTTTTGATTCGCGGCCTGTGACATTCTCCCCCAACCTCTCGTGATACCTTCGTCGTGTTCTCGAAATGACATTGGTTTGCTTCATCTCGAAACTGTTTCAATGCATTGGCCAATTTCCAACTAATTTCTCTATCAGTTAGTTTTGCCCTTTGAAACATTTGCCTTGCATTATGCCTCCACCATTGCCTAACTTGATCTGTTTCTCTCTTTTGTACATTTTTTCACAAGAGCCCTCCCTCTACTCTTACTTGCCCTCATTCTGACTTGTCTCAATTGAAATCCCTTTAATCCACACAAACAGGCTTAGGCATACCAACATTGAACACTGGATTAACCTCGAGTGTTGCTTCCAACTCTAGTTTGTAAACTTTTTGGTTTACCCACTTTAGAACTTTGAAAGGATCTCTATTTCTTTACCAAATCAACGGTAAGTCATAATGTAAAACACTAGGAAAATGTTTGAGATTTACTTCACTCAAAGCATTTACTTTTCTTGACTGTTCAGTTTGCATAATCATTTTCCCCCACTAAGTTTGATGCACAAACTCCTCTCATAGGTGGTAGCCTTACTGATAACTCAACAGACTTAATATTGGTTTGTTGCACCTTTAGCATTTCCAAGGGAGGTCTTTGTATCACTCTAATCTACCAAGCCAATGTTTTTTCCACAATAAACATCATTAGTTGGTTAGATTGTTGACAATACTTTGGTTCCACTTTTCTTATCACGACTTATCAGAACAACGCATTGTCGTTGATGAGCATCCAAAATACATAGACAATCGGCAAAAGAGATCAAGTTTGTAATTATCTAAATAAATTCCAATAGAGCATTAATCTGATCAAAGAAATTTGAATTAAGCACGAGTTTGTAATTATCTAAATAAATTATCTTTCCACTCACCGATTTGTAGCTTAACTTCTTGTGCTACTCCCACTGTTGGGATCTATTTAGAATTTACAATTTTGATCTTTTTAGTCGATTTGCTAACTAATAGATCAAGTTTATCCGCGACTTTCTTCGATATAAACAAATCAGATACTCTTGTATCAACAAGAGCACTCCTCTTTTGGCCTGTGATTTTGATGTCCACAAACATTAACTCTATCTGCTTGCAATCCTTCCTCGCTTTAGCATAATTGAGTAACATTGACCCAAGCTTCAATAGTCTACCCTCCTTAAGCTTCGTTTCCTCTTTTTTGTTGTTTGCGGTGAACTTGAATCATTGTGGGTAGTCCCGCACCTTATGCGGACCACAATATAAGATGCATTGGATCTCTCTTCTTTTCCTTCAGTTTGTTGTTGGTTGCCAAAGAAAAGGTTTGTGGCAATGAAGGCCACATTAAAGTTATTGTCGCAAGGAAAAAAATTGATGGAATAAGGAAAAGGTGAGGTAATTAAGGCCTCAAGCAAGATGCCACAACAGTGGATTTTGAAGGAAGAACAAAAAAAAAATTAGGAAAATTGATTAGACTGAGACCAAGTTGTAAAATTAAAATTCCGTCTTGTATTTTCCCTTATTTACACATCTATTTTATAGACTTAGGGCTCCTTTGAATGGGCGTTTACCTCCAGTGCGGTGCGTTTAGCTCTTTTTTTTGTCTCACGCTACAGTATCGCTACAATATCTAATCTCATCGTCACCGTTGTTTTTACACTAACCACAGGTAAACGCACTGCTCATCCAAAAGGGCCCTAAGAGTGAGAAAAAGGAAAGAAATAAAATCTACCTAAAAATCAATGATCTAATCCTTAAAACTTTTAGGAACAAGATATTTACAAGATATATACAATAAATAGAAAGATAAATATTTTCCACAAGTAAGAATCCTGCTCTCCTTAGTAACAAACCTTGTTGGCCCTTATGTCACGGGCCACAGTTCAAAGCCCGTGACCATCGCAACAAATGCATCCAGTGGAGGTCTATTGTGTAGATGGGGGATCATTTGGGCCTGCAAGAATTGGCCCGATTCGGTAACCTGTTGGAAAAGCCTGTCAGATTGAAGCCTGGTTGGCCTGATAATGAAGATATGGCAACTTAGGCTATTTTGGTAACTAATCTTAGAAGATTGATAGAATCATATCTTGTAAAGATTAGATTAGATTTGATATGGCATATCTTGTAAATCGGATATAGTTAATCTCGTCCGTCGATGTGAATGTATCTTGACCGTCGGTTTTGGGAGAGCTCAACTATAAATAGAGAGCCTCCCCTCATTTGTACTGATTCCATTCATTGTTTCATTATTCTTTGTGAATAAGAGAATATTGAGAGCATTTATTCAAACACCTTGTGTGCGTTCTTTTGTTGTTCTTTTGTTGCTTCTTTTGGTATAAATCGCTTTCGCTATACAAATTGGTGCCTTGGAGGACTTTTAAGAATCCTCATTTGAGTAAAGGTTGACTTAGTCGAGTTTGGACGAACGAATCACCTAAGGCCGCACGGATCGCGAGACAAAAGATCTAGCCCTGTGACACTTACATCAACTTGATGTTAAGATTCTTTTTTTGAATGGAGGTTTAGTGGGAGAAGGGTACATGAACATTCCACAAAAAACAAGGTATGCAAATTGAAAAGAGCTCTATATGGGCTCAAGCAATCTACTTGTTCAAATTGAAAGGATACATTTAGAGTCGAATAGATCATACGTTATTCGTTAAACATACATTATAAAGAAAACTCTTTGTTCTTATTGTGCTTGTAGATGATATAATCATAACAGGGAATGATATCGTGCTGATGAATAGTCTAAACAAGTTATTGATAAAAGAATTCGAGATCAAGGACCTTGGACAACTAAGATATTTTCTAGTGATGGAAATAGCGCATTCAAGGAATGCAATCTTTGTTTCTCAAAGAATGTATGCTGTTGATCTGTTAAAAGAATTAGGGATGCTTGGATGTAAACTCTCAAGTACCCCAATGGATACAAGTCAAAAATTGCAGTCTAATGAAAGCAATCTAGTTGACAAAGGCAGATATCAGAGGCTTGTTTGAAATTTGATATAGTTGTCACACACAAGGCCTGAAATTGCTTTCTCAGTTGTTGTGTGAGCTAATTCATGAATGTTCCGCGAAAACACGGTAAAGCAATCCATAGAATTCTAAGATAATTAAAGATGACTCCTGGAAAAGGTCTCTACGTCAAGAGGAATACCAGCTGAGGTATTGAAGTTTCATTGGTATGGACTGGGCAGGCTCACTAAAAGATCAATAATCAACTTCTGGATATTGTATTTCAATATGAGGGAATTTTGTCACCTAGAAAAGCAAAAAGCTTGTTGTGCTCTCCAGAAATAGTGCCAAGGCAGAATATAGATCAATGACACATAGTCTATGTGAAGGAATATGGCTTGAAAGGGTACTAAAGGGGCTAGAGGTTGAAATCAGCTGTCCTATGAAGATGCTTTGTGACAATCTATCATCCATAAAACATTGCAAAATAATCCTTTACAACATGACAAGACCAAGCACGTTGATGTCAATCATTATTTTATAAAGGAGAAAATAAAAGAAAGGTCGATCAAATTACTCTATGTGCCTACATCAGTTCAGGTTGCTGATATCTTAACAAAGACGCTTCCAAGAATTACATTCAAGATTCTCAGTTCCAAGCTTGGCTTGTTCAACATCTACAGCCCAGCTTGAGAAGGCGTGTTGTTATTATGAATAGTAGGGGATCTCCAAATCCCAAAAATTCATATAATAAAATAAAGAATTAAATTGAAAATTAAGTTTCTTGGTTTAAGGGAGAAGATTAAGGAGAATCTGGTAACCACTGATTCTGTCTCCCCATTTTGTCTTCATCAACTGTGTAGCAGCAGGTTAAGCAGAAAATCGAGAAATAAAAAATACGTTCTCTTAGCCTTTTCTCTCTTCACATTCTTTAAATGAACTTAATAAAATTTAATTTCTATGGTACTATTAATCTATGGTGTATATCCTGTAAAAGATCTTTAAAAAATTTAAATATAAAAGAGACAAATATAATGTGAGCTTATTTTTATGTAAAAACCTCTATCTTGTCTTCTTAATTTTAATCGGAAAATTTATGTATGTTTGCCCTTGGATTCTTATTGTTATTAACCAATGCTTTTAGCTGTTTCTTTCCTTGTGGCTATGAAACATCAATTTCTATCACTAGAAAGAATCGTGAATCGGCATCCTTAATTTAGTTGTTTTTTTCACCATTTTTTTTTTTATGGGTTGTTAGCATTACTGTTTTATAAAGCAAAGATCAGGTATTCTAGAATTAACACTGAATCATTTCATTGCTTCTTCCCTGAAATTCTAGTTCAAGGAGGAGTGCAACACAGAGAAAAAAATTGCTGCCAAGGTGCACTCATGTGCAGAGAAGTCCTTGCTACCAGAGAGCGAAGACAAGATACGTTGTGATCTATTTGATCTTCTAAAGGTAGATAATCTATATCCATGTTATACATAAATGTGGCTTAAAGGATGTGAAACTATTGCCCTTTTACTTTTAATCAAATTCCAATCATGTCATTTTGTTATTAATAGAAGTAATCTCTATAATCTTTATTAACAAACAACCTTGAACAAACTGATAAATACTAAAACTTAGTAAAACTAATTGGTTAAAAGGAATTAACTTGGAGAAAGATTTATAGAATAATTAGTTACAAAATTTTAGTTGAAAACAATTATTGAAATTTGAAGTCAATAAAATGCTTATTTGACTAGAATAACTTGTATATTATATTATTTCTTTGAATAATAAAGATAATACATCATGGTCGATGTGCAAATTGCATGCCAAGTAGGAGCTAGCATGTTGGATTCATTGATATAACTTTTTTCTTTTCAATTTTTTTTTAATGTTCAATATTTTACAGTCCTGATCTTTGACTTCATAGTCCTATCAATTCTTAATGCTGAATGTGGTTGTCATCAAGAGATCCAAAGCATGCAAAAACTTTGTATCCTAATTTTAATCTCGATTCTTCAAGTTTTATTATTTATTTAAATAATTAAGATGAAACATCATGGTTCACGTGCAAATTGCATGTTAAAGTAAAAAGCTAATATGTCAGAAAGATTCGTTTATAGTCATCTTATAAAAAGCATGTGGAAACTTGAGTACTTTTCCTTCTTTTTTGATCGTTCAATATGTCATAGCCCTAATGTTAGACTTCATTGCCCAAACACATTATGCAGAACATAGTTCTTATCAGAGATCCAGAACATGACAAAAGTTTCTATCCCCGTTTTAATCTGGAAGATACTTCCAGTTTTAGAGATCTGGATGATCACAGGTAGTGTGATAATTTTAACTCTTATTCTATGTCAAATTCAAAATCATAACATTCAGTTTATAGCCTTCTTTTGATTTTGAAACACAACAATTGATGGATCTCTAAATGTTTGTTGCATAATGTAGCAAAAATGTCCTGAAAAGATTGTACTATGATTACTATTTCCACCGGCAAGACAAGTTGTGGCGGCAAAATGCTTTGAAGACGCTCCCTGCGCTCTTAAACTCATCAGATATGCTAGCTTGTGGGGAGGATCTAGGTCTTATTCCGGCTTGTGTTCATCCTGTATGTTTATTTGAAGCTTCCCAAACCTGATTGACCTTCCCTCTCTTCTTACAATTAGCATATATTGTATGATCCATAATTGTTCCTTTCATCTGAATATGCAGGTTATGCAAGAACTTGGCCTAATTGGCTTGCGGATTCAACGTATGCCCAGTGAACCAGATCTTGAATTTGGTATTCCTTCTCAGTACAGCTACATGACAGTAAGAGCGAATATCACATTGATTTCAATTGCACATATCATTTTTCAATCAGCTTCATTTTTGCTTCATCATGTAGTAGGTGAAGATACTAGGACAATTTTTTATATAATTTTGATATATTTTAATTAGTATCACTGAACATTGTCAGAGATTCTTCTGTGGAAATGAAAACTTCTTGTCCTAATCTTGAAAGTCGTTTCTGGCCATTGATTAGAAAGTCAGTGTGCCTTTACCTTAAAATACTTGACATTGGACACTAGGGCATTGTCTGTTTATTGAATGTGTGGCTTGTCATTGAGCATATAAATGTCCTTGTTTCTCTGAGATGCATGTTGTTTTAGTATTCCTGGCTAAACAGTGCGCATCAGAAGTTACAAAATTTTCTTCTTTTCTGTGGGAAGGATGGGTAATGTTTTTTTCCCCAAAATCATGTAATGTCTTTGGCAATTAAATGGAGTTTTTGTTCCTCAGTTTTCCTGATCCATAGCTTTCTCACTGAACTGTTAACTAGAGTTGCTCCCATAAAAAGAAATAACTTAATTGAGGAGTTGGCTATAACAATATGTTTCAGGTGTGTGCTCCATCATGTCATGACTGCTCCACCCTGCGTGCCTGGTGGGAAGAAGACGAAGAGAGACGACACCGGTTTTTCAAGTCTGTGATTGGGTCAGATGATTTACCACCGAGTCAATGTGTCCCAGAGTTGGCACATTTGATCATAAGGCAACATATAGAATCTCCATCAATGTGGGCAATTTTCCCCCTTCAGGTTCGTGATAAAACTTGGTAGCAATATCAACTTAAACACAATGATTTTGTCTTGGAACTGCTGTTGGCTGGTGTCCTTTTTCATGTAAGCCTTACAATATCTATTACACTAGTGTTTGAAACAGTGGGTTTGATGATTAGGATTTGTTAGCTCTTAAGGAAGAGTACATGACTCGCCCTGCTACAGAGGAAACGATAAATGACCCAACAAATCCAAAGCACTATTGGAGATACCGTATGTAACTCTTGCTCTCCCCTAAATTGGTCTGATATTTCTCTGCATTATTTCATTCAAGTAGCATCCCTGTTTTGATTTTGATAATGATACTTTACTTGAAAGTGGTACACTTAAATACTTTATCCTGCTTCTAACTCAGGTGTTCATGTTACAATGGAGTCCTTGATAAAGGATAAAGAGTTAAAAACGACCATTAAAGATCTTATACAAGGGAGTGGACGATCATATCCTCGCATTGGAGAAGCTGAAAGGCAGTTGAGTCAAGAAACAGCAGCCTTAGCTCTGGGAAGCAGTAGCACCATGTGAGTGGTCCAGATATAATTTGTAGTCGAGTTTCACAGAAAGGACATGTTGGTAATCCTTTACAAAGCGAAGGTTGTTCGTGTGTAAGCTCATTACTTTGGAATTCCAGTTTACTAAATAACAAGCAAGGGAGGTAATCCTTGTAAACGAAGAGAGCCTAGTATTTCCATTGCTCGCTTTAAAATTATAGATAGGTCAGAAACACATTATTATTATTATTCAGTACTAATAAAGGACTTGCCTCTTAATAAATTGCAAAGTTCAGCCATGAAAAACAATGACGGTGATTCACCTTTGATCTATGAAGCATGAACACTGAAACGTTCAATACAACACGTACACAATGGTATGATAGTTTTTATTAACAAAAGGACACGAGTATGGCTAAAAAAAAGCATTGGGAACCTGGATCTTGGTTCAAAGTTCGTGAATTGCCACACTGAAAGAGCTCCTTCACGCGCTCCTCCTTCGCCCTTTACGAATATAATAGAAGGTAAGGCAAAAGCAGCTCAAGCACTTTCGATCACCCTAGAAGCCCTCGATGAGCTGCTTATAGATGCGTATTATATGTAATAATCTGAGGAAGAATTGTAGTCCTGCACCTTTCGTGAAGTCTCCTTGTGTAACATCCTTCCTTTACTTGGGTTTGGCGCTTATCATAATTAAAGCTTAGTTTAGTAATGCTTTTCAAAAGTACTTTTGAGAAGAAAAATACTTCTGAAGAGAAATTCGAGCTAATTTTTTTTTTTTTTGAGAGAAACTTTTTCTCTAAAAAATAATTAGTTTATTTATGCTTTTGTCTCAAAAGTACTTTTTAGAAATAATAAAAAAACTAAATTAAAATTTATCTTTCTTTTACTAATTAATTAATACTTATTAATTATATGTATTAATGTGTATATTTTAAATATATATTTATATGATTGCAACTTAATTTACTTGGGTGATCAATTTTTTTTTTGTGCCTTTACGCCTAAAAGGTTGTAACGTTTGATGTCCTTGACAACATTGGCGTAACAAAAGTATTGATATTGTTGGTAGATAGCTTGTGGTAGTTTGATTGTACACTCGCGTGTTAAAACAGTTTTCATTCATAAGTTAGTTGGTCAAACTCAAGATGATCAAATCAAAAAGCTATCATTAACTAATGATGTTTGATTGTAATTGTGAATATAAATACAGTTGATAATTGATAGAATGCATTGAGTAACTAGAGAGCAATTTGGGTTTGTCCGTTTCATACGCAGGCAAAGTTTGTTTACCACAGTTCTTTGTTCATAAATATTAGTTACATGTACGTAACGTAGGACCCCATTATTAGTTTGTTTATGATCTTTATTATAACCGCTATTGCCTTTTTTTGTTTAACTAATTCGCTAATGGATTTCTTGTTTAATGCATCAGATAATTTGTTGGGTGGGATGAATTGTTTACTTAACAAATCAAAATCCTCCATTATTAATTCAATTCAACATTACCTTTGGATTAATAATTGTAAAAGAATAAAAAGTTTAAAATTAATAACGGAAAGAAAAATAAAATAAAATAAATTTAATTGTTTTTTTTTTTTTTTTTTTTGTTTGGTTTAAAAACTAATTACTTATTGATTATTTATAAGCATAACTTTTTTTATGATATAATTATGTATAAAGTAAAGAGGGTAAAAATGGTATTTTACATATCTGAAATCTGTCAACTTTCCTTTCGATTTGGTTTAATTTAAATATTAAAATTTTGAAGGAAAATAAAGGATCCATAGTTTTCCTTTATCTAAATAAAAAAAAAAAAAAAAAAAAAAAATGATTTCCCTTGTATTACTTCAATCCAAGTTAAACTATGAAGAAATCCTAAAATTTAAATTTGTGATATCATATCAAGTTACTTGATCGAAAACAACAATTCAGAAGTTAAAAATTATTAACACCAAACTGATTTTTATATTATTTTTTTGGTTAGCAATTGATTTTGATTAAGAAATAGAATTTTCTTTTTTGCTCAAGTGTCCCGGACAACATCCGGTGTCTATATTTTGTTATTAACTTAACACTACATCTTACATCCATGAGGTAAAATATTTTATTAACAAACCACTAAATTTGAGTATAACATAATATAATACCAGAGCGAAGTCAGAAAATATTTTTAGGAGGTCGAAATTAAATTCTAATTTTTAAAGGATTAAATCAATTTTTTTATCATTTTTAAGGACGACCAAAGTGTAGTTATACCTTTATTAATTTAAAATTTTAAAATTTCTAAATGACCTAGATGGACAATTATCCATTTTAGGGCGAGCCCCTGTTAGCCCCTAGATACGCCACTATATAATACATTGGTGGTAATAAATTTTATAGTTGAGTAAGATTATAAAATATTTGATAGAGGCAAGATATTTGGTTCAAAAAACCACTAAAATTTGGTATAATATAATATATTAAGTTGGTGGTAAGAAATTTTGTATTTGAGGAAAATATTTTCTAATTAGATTAGCAAAATATCTTACACATTCTTATAAAATATTTGGTAATGAGGAAAGTATTTTGTTATGAAAAACTAAATTCGGTTATAACAAAATATCTTATGTTTGTTCTAAGAAATTTTGTTATTTTATAAGGTATTTTATTATTAGTTACAAATATCTCACATGGGTTGTAAAATATTTTGTTAAAAGGTAAGGTCTTTAATCACAAAAATAAAGTAAAATATTGTTATAACAAAAAATCTTAGGTTTGTTATTAGCTTTACCAAATATCTTACACAAGTAGTAAAATATTTTGTTAAAAGGTAAAGAATTTTGTTTTTTTTTTAAATAAAAAAAAAACAAAATTTTGATAAATAAAATTGGTATTTACAAAGATATTTTGTTGTTAGCTTTACCAAATATTTTGTTATTATGTAAGATATTTTGTAAAGATAATAAGAAGATACCTTAGAATTAACAAAAGTTCTTAGAATAAATGTAAGATATCTGTTATAAAAAAACAGAATTCAGTAACAAAATGCCTTAGGTATGTTCTAACAATTTTGTAAGTTCATGGTATTTTGTTATTAGCTTTTACCAAATATCTTAGATGAGTTGTAAGATATTTTGTTATTTTGTAAGGTATTTTATTATTAACTTATAAAATAGGATAAATTACATTTGTAGTCACCTAATTATTCATAAGTTTCTTTTTTGGTCACCCAACTATGAAAAGTTATAAAATGGTTTCTCAACTATTCAAATTCTTTATTCTTTTTTTGGTCACTAGCCGTTAAATGACTAACGGAAAGGTGACATGGCAGTTTTTAAAATTGACATAATAGCAACTTTAACCCTTAATATTTATAAATTGTGTAAATTTAGTTTTGATTCTAAAAAATTAATTTTCAACATTTACACATTGTGTAATTTGATCTTCTTCTTTTTTCAATTTTGCTTTTCTTTGCGACTATTCCACCAAAAAAGTTTAAAAAAAAAAACAAAATACCAACTAAAATTGATCGAAAATATACCAAAAATGGAAACACTCAGAGATTCAAGATAATAGTTTTCATCATTTCTCATTCTTTTACGATTAACCCTCAATGTAAAAAAAAAAAAACACCAAATTACACGATATGTAAATGTTGAGGGTTAATTTTTTTAAATCAAGACTAAATTGACACAATATATAAATATTACCAAAAAGAAAATTTTGAATAATTTGATGACTAAAAAAGAAAAAGTCAAACAATTGATAACAATTTTATGATCATAATTAAGTAACAAAATAAAATTTATTAATAATCGGATTACTACCGGTGTAGTTTAAATGTAGCATAAGTTATTATTTCATAAAAAAAAATTGTTATTAACTTTACAAAATATCTTAGGGTAAGATATTTTTATTATAATAAGATATATTACGCTTATTTTAAGGAAGTTGGTTATTTCCAAAAATACTTCATTATTAGCTTTAACAAATATTTTACATGAGTCTTTTGATATATTGTATATTTTGTTAAATGTTAAAAAAATAGGTTTAATCATGTTATTTTTTTATCCACTCTAGTACCTAGATTTGATAAAGGATGCTAACTTTCTAGTGCTTAATGCAAATTTTAGAGATGATTTGATGAAAATTTTTAATTAATTAATAATATTAGCATTTAACTTTCAACAAATCAATTCTAAAACTCAAATTAAATCATATCCATCAAATTGTATTTGATAAATTAAACGTAAAATTAAATAAATTCACAACACTAAGTTTATGTTATTAGCAAAATGATGAAAAATTCAAGATTCAAAATTGATAATTGATAATATTAGCAATTATCTTTTTATCAAATCGACCATAAGACCTGAACTAAACATGCCTTTTTAAGTACCAAAAGATATAATTTTTGTCAAATAGATGTATTGGGTTGGAGTAAAAGAGATTTAAATTGATTAAAGCTCTCCAATTTGAGGCGAAACTGAGCTCAAATTTAAAATTGAAATAGAATTAAAGAAGTGATGGACCAGGACTAACCAGCAGTAATTTTGGAATTCTCTTTGGTCGGTAGCTCAGACTAAAAATCTAAATCTTCTGCTGTCTTTAAGTAAGGTTTGTTTTTCCCTCCTGTTCATAAATTATATTATATATGTGTAAATTCAAAAAGAATGGTGATCTTGAGATGAAGGAAAAAGAGGTGATTTGCATCGCTCAAGATCCCAGTAGTCATAAATTTCGTAATAAATATGGATGGATGGGCCAAGGAGTGTAAAAAATTGTGTTACACAGAAATACTTACGACAATCGAAGTCAGAAACCGCCAAAGCAGCAACTACCTCACGGTTCATTTACAGATGCCCCTTAATACTTTCCAATCATCATCTTCAACATTAGACCTGTGACAAGGCCAAAAGAAATGGCTCCACATTGCTTGTATCTTTACAAAGGGAAATAAAAATAAGTAAAAACAAAAAGCCAAGAAATAATACTCCATTTCCTCTACCGCATGTCGTAACCCCATCCCCATCCAAACAAAATCCAGATAAATCCTCCAAACCCAGGTACATGAGCACACAAGATATTTTGGATAACGGCTCATCAGAAGGCCTCACTTTTCAGAAACCAAGAACTTCCATACAGAACTGAATATATAACTCCTGGTCATTGCCAAAACTTTGAATAGTCCATTCCCAGAAGATATATGTCCAAGCATCGCATGAGTTCAACAATGGCCTTCAAGAATCAGAGATTTCCACAAAAATCGTCATACTTAGCAAGCAATAATCAGCAAGATTGCAAGAATTGGCTAATCCAGGCCAGAATGGCTTTTAAAACATGATTCTAGACAGATGCATCAATTTCCTTTCCGTGATCCTCCTCACGAATACTCCTCTTAAACCTTCTTAACCATATATCATAATCCATAGGATAAGGCGTTCCGCACAAGCTGTCAACATAATCGGCAAATGCTTTCAATACAGTAGAGACATCACCCAATTTCTGCTGAATCAACCTCCTAGACCATGACGTCTCCCTCCACTGTAGTTCCCCTTCAACAGAATCAAGATCAGGGAAAGCACCTCCACATGCAAAATAAAGCATGTAAACCAGGCTCTCAGCATCTGATGCTGAGCACAACTTTCCCTCCTGTAAAGCATAAGTAGATGAAAAATGAAGGTTCATTGCAGGGCGGTCCCTATCTTCTAAAATAGCATGTCCCCAACCAATAAGGACAAAATAGGGACGACTTTCACCAGATCTTACACAGATCACATTTTCTGGTCGAATGTCTCCATGCCTAATGCCTTCTGATGAGGCAGTAGAAAGAGCAGATAAACAGTCATGACAACACCTGATAGCCTCATCCACACCAAAATGACCTTCACTAACCATATCAGCAACGGTTTCACCAACTGGGCTGGTCACAAGAATCGGGGTGCCACACCAAGGGTGATCACAGTTTCCACCTGAACTGGGTCTCCGACACTGACCAGGATGAATAATCCTTCCAGATGCACTCAATTGAGGTAGATATTTGCCACATAGGCCTTTCTGTTTCATAATAGTCAATACCTTGGTTTGTCTCTGAACTAGATACCACAAATTCATATCTTCCCATGCTGGTTCCAGCTGAGAAGGATGGGAACCCACGTAGAGAAAGAGAGACTTTCCTGGGTCTTCAACTGGTGAAGCAATGTAATAAGGAAGCTCACCATTACTCCTGATTTGGTTAATATGATAACCTCTTTCCCAGTTTGAATCCTCCAACCATAATACAGATCCTACTTCCAGCTTCAGCGACTCAGACTCAAGCTTGACAGATTCATCCTGAACTTCAACAATTTCGGGAGAGACACCATGCTGCTGGAACCTAAATAAACCACTTCCATTCACTCTGGTATCCCCCAACTGCCTCTCCAGTCTCCTTGTTTGGAGGCGACAACCATGGTCGGCAGCTAAATCTTCAATGGAGTGCTTAGGCAGACCAGCAAACTGCATAATACAGTAAAATGTTGCAAAAGTTACCTGCAAAGCACCAATATCTCCCCAATTGGCATTCCCAAGCTTGTTCCAGATCCTATCAACTGGAGATACAGCAATTCTGGCATGCCTTTGCATCCACTCAGCAGCACACTTATAGACATTATTCACATCAAAATCCATTTTATTTACATCTCCTTCAACTTTAACAACGCCACCATATTGAGAATCAACAAGAAGAACAAAGGCAGAATTTGAACTCAGAGGAAGATTCTGCCTGCTTAAGCTCCTTGATATGAGCATGCGCAAGGCATAGAAAAGAGCCTCGCCTAGGACATGCAGAGAAGGCTGTTGTTCGCTTTCCCCAACAAGGCTTTGAATACCAGGCCTCAAAAGAGCCAGTTCAAGAAGATTGTCCCACTTTCCATGAGGATGTCTTGGGTTCTTAAGCAATACACCAGAAGCACAGAGACTTCCAAGTCTCCCACTAGCTATCGCGTTCTCTGCCTGGTAAAATTTTAAATTTTCTTTGTAAAGACAGGCAACAGAGAAAGGCATTGGCTCATCTTGACTCCAAAATGCCTCCCACAAGCCCTTCACAGTTGCATGTAAAAAATCTTCAACAGCAAGATATGCAGTTGCTTCTGCAGAATCAGATGTTGAAGCATAAACAGCATTTGGCATCCGAATAAGCTGTTGGAACGAAACTCCTTCCAAAGCATAGTCAAATTTTTGAAGATCTATTAACTCAAAAGGTACATCAAAGACAGGCTTCATCTGTGCTGACTTCTCATATAATGATTGAAACCAGTCTTCAAGATTTGCAGTAAAAGTTTCACAATCTACAAGTCTGTATAAAAATTCCTTGTGATTACGAGATTTACTGCCAGAGGACACACTGGACCTTTTTGTACCAGACCCAACTGATTCTTGGTCTGGGGACCCACCTGTCAAATATCATGTGCATTTGAGATAAGCTGACAATTAAGAAAATTACAATACCAGGCACCAAAATAGTTTAAACCAAAGAGAATAAGACTTATATTACAGATATAATACAGTGTAGTTAACAGTTCAGAATCTTTTGCATTCAACCCTTAGTTAAAAAGTTACTAACTCCATAAACAGAATACACACAGAGAAACCAAATCACTTCATGCTGCGGTAAAGATGATGATATGATACAAACTCTAGAAATCAACCAATACCAGACCAGAAAGTCCTTAATAAAATTTTTTAAAAAAAATACCATGTTACAGGTTATCCATTTGATGTAGCCCTAATGAGGAAAATAAGATTTACTATGCCTCCCAACAATTTATCCAGCCATTTGCCCCACTTGATGTGGCAAAAATATGTTGTTTCAACTTTTAACATGCATTATTAATAGTTAATCCACTTTGGTAGATGTTTCTGTCACCTTTGATGTGGTCCAACAAACATTTGGCGCATCAGGTGGAATAAAAAGTTGTAACAAAAGTTTTGGAGCAAGTAGCACCACTCCCCGCATAATCTTAAAAGAAAGACTTCAGACATTATTTGAAATTTAAATTGTCAAAACGCAAAATTCATTTCTTAAAACTCATTATCTCAATCATTGAAAGCTAACCAAATGTCTGAAAAGATATCCATTTAAATGAGCTTCACATAAAAATTAAGCCCAAATATATCATAGAAAGTCCATATCATAAATAATAATATAAGTCCAGAATTAAAAGATCATTTCCTCTAATAACCATCAAAAGGAGTACTCCTCCAAGACAATGGTTCAACTGCTAAGTTAGATGAATTTATATGGAAAATAAAATAAATAAATAAGAAAAGAATGAAAAAGAAAAAGAAAGTCAAAGGCAATCAATGTTCCACTTTCTGCCTGTTAATATTTTGTAAAGATGCTTAATTACAGTTCCAGTAATTTTTGCTTCACTTAAAACATGTCATGTTAATCTATTGATATAGAGTTTAATCCAAGATAGACAGTCAGGATGTTGTAGAATAATAAAAACACGGTATTAATGTAATAAATGTGCATTATGGGAGCTTATGAAAGTCATTATCTGCTTTCACTATTCTATTTATTCATATACATATTAGTTTATTCGCTCATTTATCAGGGAAGAAGAGTAAGATGCTTCACAAAGTTCTTGTAAAGACCTAATCCATAGGTTTACAATAAACCTAGCGACATCACCAACAAAAATCCATTTCAATTCTATTAATTAACAGAATCTTGAAAGAAAGATGTGTATTGTATGGCAAGAACATGGCAATGCAAAAGCACAACTTCAGAAAAAATGGTTACCAAACAATGATTATACAACTCATATGTAGAAAATACCACAAGATTTCCTAATGATGGAAACATGCTAGTTGAGGAATTAAGTTATCTAGACTAGTAGGTTGGTTTCTATTAATTTTCTTTATTTACCAAGTATGAAGGGTTAAGTGTTATATTTTGCATCTCTACCAGGGTTTAGCTATAAATAGCTATTGTTATCTTAATCATGCATAGGCTTGGAATATGATGTGTTTGAGATACTGATATTTTATTGGATTTTTAAAATTTTGGTTATTGATTTAGACTTTTTGATTGAGAATTCAGATAACATTTTGAGTGCTTTGAATTTGGAATACTTGCACTAAATCATATCCTCTCAAGCTGACCACTTTAAGTAAAAGCATATAGAAGTACACAAAGCAAAAGCCATTCTTATGGTTGTAACTTAATGCACAAATGAACCAGGTACAACTATATTCAAGAAAGAAAAAATCCCACAAGAAGGATTCTATATCATTCTAGCCTATATATTTATTATCATAATAATTAGAAAAATGGAAACAAAAATGATGTCTACCATCAAGAAGGATTCTATCTCATTGATCTATGACTAAAAATTCCAGATTTTGAAGTGATGGGTATGAAGAATTGATCACACTACGAATAAAGTCCACCATCACTCAGGATTGTAACTTCACTTTTTTTCTTACATCATGTTTTAAATTTTAGCTCAGATCTCTTTATACTGCGAAAATTCTAAGTTTAACCAATGTAATGGCTTCAAACATTCACAGAAACCAAAACAATGGTGTTCAAGAGAAGGAACAAAAGGAACATGAACAGTAAAAATCTTCCATAAAACAGAAACAAAATGTGACACTGAGATTATATAGTCTTCTGCACTGTATTTGTGAGACAGTTTTAGGCCAATAGATGCATCATGTGTAGTCTTGTATGCCAAATAAAGTCCTCTAGCTCATTTTTCAAAGCGAAACTAAAGCATTGAAACGCTAATATAGTGACATAATGAGTTAAAATCACATTACCATGTTACCTTAAGAAAAGCTAAACACGAGAAACCCCTATGTGGCATCTAATTGCACACAGAAACAACCTTGCACAAAATAAGGCTGTTATTGTTGGATTAAGGAAACTCTATACAGTAAGAGAAGCCATTGTATTAAAAAGTCCATTGCAAGGCACAGACAAATGCAGCAAAACACAAGTTACAGCTATCGATATCACCTTCTTGGCTGATGGTGCTAATGCCACAGAGCAGTTCCAGACAGACATGGACATCTAGTGTATTTGTCTTAAAAAGGCTAAACTATATCAAATGGATCGATAATCAACTTAGATACAAAAAATTAAGAACTGGAGGTCAAAGAATACACCTCGATTTTTGTTATACTTAGTTACTTATCTTTCCCCAATTTTCCTTTCCACGATTAAAAAGGTTTTAACCAAAATTTTAAAAAGTTGTGTTTTAAAAGAATGCGAATTTCAATATAATTAAGATAACAAGAAAGCAGTATATGTTAAGGGAAACGAGCAGATAATTAAAAACATATATACATAAATAAATGAAAGAGGGAGTAAAAAAACGTGGGGGTGGAAGTGAACAGAGTCAAAAGCGAGGAATGGAGACAGCAAAGAGGGAATTTAGGGTTTAAATTTGGAGGAAGAAAGAGAAAAGAAGAAAGAATATACCTTCCATTCCTTCAGAATTCAGATCTCTCTCTCTCTCTCTCTGTCTCTCTATTTTCAACTCCTCAGTCGAATAGGATTTCTATTTCTGTTCCTTTCTCCATTTTGTTCCCCCTCCCCTTTCTTTGTGTGTGGTGTTGTTGTTCACTCAATTAATTATTATTTCAACAATAAACTTCCGTTTTTAATTCATTCTAATTTTATTTCATGTAGTGTATTAAAGGTTTTTAGGCATTGTTTGACAATTAGTTGAAATAATTAAATTAATAATTTATTTTCTCTTAACTCTGTAAAATAAAAATAAAATAATTAAAATTTAAATAACTCGCATCATGAATCTAAATGAAAGTTTGAAATTTACTTTCACCTAATATTTTTGGCAGGAAAAGAATTTGTGTTCAAATGTAACCTTATCTTCTAACCTTTACTTTACTATATTCATTCCATGAGAAGTGATCGAAATAGTCTTTCAAAATTGTATTTTATGTTAGACTATGAAGAGTGGAACAAGGGAGGATACACTAGTCTTTCTTAAGCATGATCACATGTAGGGATTTTGGAAATTTAAAATCAAAACGTGATATCCCTTAGAGGGGAAAGAATATAGTATTATGTGTTTGATTCATTTACCTGTTTGGTTGATAAAATGTGAAATTTTTTATAAGTACATTTTTACTAAATTATCCTTGTTATAGAAAATGTTTTTAATAGCTTTAATTTATTTAAATTTTTTTAGTCTCAATTTCCATAAAATAATGATTAATTATTACAATTCTACTTTTTTTATTACAATTTATATAATATATGATATTGAAATAAATTTACAAATCATAATTATAATAATTCATAAAAAGTTATTGCATGACCAACCATAATTATAATTATAACCAAAATTAATATACTAATAATAAAAGGGCAAACTACATCGCAAATCACTTTAAAATAACGTCATTCCTATTTTGGTCACTCTAATTTTTTTTTTGTCAATTTAGTCACTATTGTTAGAGAAATTGTTCAAAATGGTCACTCAAACGTTAAACCATTAACAATTGCTGACTGGACCTATTACATTAACATTTTTTTTTCCACCTAAACCATTATAGTGACTTCTTCTCTACATTGCTCAAGGCACAACCCCAACTACTTAATGATTGGAAAGCAAAGCTCTGGTCTAGATTTTTTTTCCTCTAGGAAATCTATTTGTTGTTGCATATAATCTTTGACAATATCCTCATATGGATAAAGCTTTAATCTCGTACTTGCCAATTTTTCTACTATTATAGTGTTAAAAAATTGCCCTACAAGTGTATGTTACAATGTACCTGAATGACTGTCAATGTATTGCTATCTATGTGGGCATTGGACTCGACACAAAAAAATTTGATATGCATGTCATCATTGAGGTTAGCTTCTAGCCACAATGCCAAATCTTGGTTATATTTAAAATATTCTAGCTTCTTATGTTAAAATTTGAGCTCTATAGGAATATTGTTATACAGTGTAAATGTGTCTGTTGACAACCAATGTAACAAGATGTTACTAGGGTTGCTAGAATAATGTGTTTAACAAAGAGCAACAAGTAAAGAATGCTACCACAGGAATGCCATAAATGTCTACATACATCTATGGGGCCTTGCCTAGAGAATGATTCTCTTTCATAGCACACCCTTTAATTTATCATTATTGCAGACTTAAAGTTGCACTCACTCAGTGAATTCTTTTACCACTCAACTTTTCCTACTGAAGGTTTTTACCAACTTTTACGGGAGTGAAATGATTTCTCAAATTGCATTGATAACTAGTCCTTATTGAACATATAGGTTGAAAAAATTGATAAACTTGGTTAATTGAATCCATGTATTGAAATATCTAGGGATGACCTAAGGCATTGTTTGGTAGACACATTAGAACTAAAAAAAGGTTGACCCGATGCACGAATCCCCTAATACCTTATTTTGAGCCTAACTCCATTTTCTTGAGGAACCATAATTGAAACCATGAGCTTATTTCATATTATCTTTATCCTTTTTCGTGGTCCCAACACAAACTTAAACGTTAGACCATCGATATTAAGGGTTAGGTAGATACATTGCAGAAGTTTCAAAATAAAGAAAAAATATTGAGAGTGAAAACTAAGGAACAATGTAGTATAGTGAGTATAAGATTCTTGCAAGCTTGTGCTTTAGTGAAAAAAATCGATTGGAAGAAAAGCTTCGTAAAGGCTAAAAGGCAAGCAAGAAAATCTTGAATAAATAAAAGCAAAGTGAAAAAAAAAAGAAAGAAAAAAGAAGAAGAAGAAAATACTCATTTTAGCACAAAAGACTAAGATGATTGTACTCGTTAATATTATACTGTGTCTTAGGAAATGGAGAGAAAATGAAGGTGAGAGAAGTGGATATAAGGTGGTGAGCTTAATTGAGACATTGGAGGAGTATTGGGAACAATATAATGTGTCAAATTATTTTCGTGCTTAACCTATTTTGTCGAGCCTATTCTTGAAATCCGAACCAACCTAGGCTGCAGAACGTTACAAGTCGAAATGTCCTATATGACCTATGTGATACAATACATGGATGAAAATTGAACTGGGTTTTGAAAATTCTTACCACTTATATTTTTCTTTTAGCATAAATGTATATTAATGTATTTGTTTTGATGGATAACTATGCTTGACATTCTTTGATTTGTTTGCTTTGTAATTTATTGAACGAACCTGTCTAACTCTAGAAATCATGAGTTAGTTACCTATCACATTAGAACTGTAACACCCCTAACCCGTCTCCGTTGTCAGATTAAGGTTACTAGATATTACAACAGTTAACAAGACGATAATACATTAACACAATTAAAAGTATTTAATTAAGCATAAAAAAACTAATAATCATTCACTATTCATAGCATAAATACTAAACGATACTTAAATTGAGCATTCGGAACCCTAAAATCAGTTTAGAAACAAGTAGGGACTAATTTGAAATAAAAAAGAAAAATAAGGAAAAAACTGAAAATAAGGGGTCACACGGTCATGTGACAGAGCCTAGACCGTGTGGCTCAAAAACATGGTCGTGTGGTCAAACTGTGTCACAACCTTAGTCCATGTAACTAAGGGTCACATGACCATGTCGTCACGCCGTGTAACTCTATAAGACCGTGTGGACAATCCTGCACCAAAAATCAAATAGGCCACATGGTTGTGTGGGGTGACCGTGTATGGCACACGACCGTGTGGCAAACCATGTCCTAGGCCGTGTGCACCTAAAATAACTTCAAAACCAAGCCATTTCAATTACCATTTCTTAGGTTACAAGCCATACCATTTCCATCCATTTTTTACCTATTCAAAACACATTGTGTAACACCCTAATCCCGAATACGGAGTACTCGAATACTAAGGCGCTACATCAGGTCACCGGAGTAACCCAGCAAAATTTTCAAAAAAAATTTAAAACGTTGAAATACATTTTATATAAGAGAAAATACCATACATAGTTATACTGAAAATAGTAATAAAAGTAGTTATACAAAATATGTGGAGCTCTAATATCATCGTATATCAAAACAGTCAAAATAACAAAAATGATAAATGAGTTACAGACCTAAAAAAAAAGTACAAGTAAGGCATTAGGAATACAATGCCCACTAATAGATAAGGTACTATACTCTGAATACGTGATGTTAGGAGTCTCTCGTCGATGATGTTCCTCGGACACGAACAAAAGTCTACAAATCTGAAAATAAGAAAATTCGAAGGCTGAGCTTTACAAGCTCAATGGTACACAACAAATCTACCATACTTCAAGCAATTCATAAATATAAGCATGCAACTCAAATGTATACATAGAAACATGACATGAATATCGAATAATTAAATCATGAGTCATTAAAACTACATAACCAAATCGCTTGCATATCAAACTTGTCAAACTTGTTGGATTGCACATACTGCTCAAATAATCGGGTATCCGGATAGTCCCGCTCCACTCATGGCCGCTAGTTAAATAATCTCGGGTGTCCGTAGGGTTATCCCGAGCGCCACTCATGGCCGCTAGTTAGGTTAGAGCCCGAAGGCTGAGCGCAAACAAAGCATCAAACATATAATCACAAAGATACAACCACGACATTCGAGTCCCATACTCGTTTCGACTTGCTTATCATTCCAGCTAAAATATTAACTAAAGAGATGTAATAGTCTACTACCTTGACATTCTGACCTTTCCTCATTCAAAAAATTAATAACTTTTAATATATAACTCTAAATCGAGCACCGTTTGTTTTAAACGAAACTAGACTTCTGTACGGTTGTAGAGATATAAGGCTCGCTTCCTATTTTATCTTATGAATTTTTTGGTGATTTTTCAAAGTCACTGCTAAATCTGTTTTATAAGAATTCTGTTGCCAGATTTTTATGACCTTTCAACACTCAAAAATTCATATCTTTTAAAATACAAATCGAAATTGATCTCTGTTTATTCTAAAAAAAACTAGACTGAATCAAGGTTACAACGATGTATAGAACACTTCTTAATTATTTTTATAGAATTTATGGTGAATTTTTGAACTTACTGTTCATGTAATAATTTGTTTCTAGCAGATTTCACAACTAAGTTTTTAGCTTCATTTTAAAACATCCAAACAAGAGTTCCACCCAAAGACATATAACATTCATGCACTATCACAAAAGCATCATATTTATGACTTATCAAGAAGTATAGGAGAGTTAGAGGGTACCACCTTGATGGAAGAACACCTTGCCTAGCTCTCCACCACTTTGCCTTTACCCTTAGCTTTAGAAGATTCACCACCCTCTTTAACTAATAACCATGTAACACACAAGATTTCCCACAAAAATAAGACTTGATAGGATGTAAAAATACATACTTTAAATAAACAAATAAATAAAATATGAGAAGATGGGTAGAGACTTCCTCAAACTCAAACCCTTCCAAACACCCAAAAAAAAAAACCTGCACCTTCATCATTGATGAACATAGATATTTTTTTTCTTCCAAGGAACTTTAAAAAAAAAAGATCAAGACCCTTACCTTCTTTGAGATTTGGAGGATGAAGAAAAATGGTGAGAACTCACTCAAATTTCTCTCCCTCTAAAAGACTTGCTAAGGAAAAAAAATAGATGAAGAAAAGAAGAAAATGAAAAATAAAAATGAAGAAATGTAAAAGGAAAAAAAAACAATAGGGTAATTATAATATAGGGAAAAATAGAGACAAATCTAATTTATCCCATACCTCAATCTACCAAACCATCTTTTCTCATTAATTGGGAGAAGATTTTTATTCAAAAATGGTAAAATCACCATATTGGCCATTCATCTTCCCCTACTTCACACAAGCTTCCCAACATCCTTAATTTCTTATAGAAAATGTCCAAAATTCACCCAAATTAATTCTAACAAAAACCCAATCCTAAAATAAATTTATCCATTGCCAACCAAGGTCAATGCTCGAACGTTGACTCGAGAATTTGGGGCCGTTACAACTCTCCCCTCCTAAAAAGAAATTTCGTCCTCGAAATCTACCTGAATAAAAAATGTGCGGATACTGTAATTTCATGGACTCCTCTGGCTCCCATGTCGCCTCCTCAACTTCGTGATTCCTCCACAGGACCTTCACTAAGGGGATCTTCTTGTTCCTAAGTTCTTTAATATTTCAGGCCAAAATCCGAATTGGCTCTTCTTCATATTACAAGTCTGGGCTCACTTCAATTTGCTCAAGCGGTAAGATATGGGAAGGATCAGAACGATACCTCCTAAGCATGGACACATGGAATGCATTATGAATACACTCTAACACTGGTGGCAAGGCTAACCGATATGCCACTGGTCCAACTCTTTCTAGAACTTCATAAGGCCCAATGAACCTGGGACTCAATTTTTCTTTGCGTCCGAAACGTAAAACTTTCTTCCAAGGTGAAACCTTAAGGAAGACCTTGTCGCCTACTGCAAACTCTATCTCTTTGCGCTTCAAATCTGCATATGACTTATGACGATCGAAAGCTACTCTCAGATTGTCCTGGATCATCCGAACCTTATTCTCAGTCTCCCTGACCAACTCCGGACCAACAATATTCCTCTCATTAAGTTCTGTCCAACACATACGACCATATAATGCCTCAAAAGGAGCCATCTGAATGCTAGACTGATAACTATTGTTGTATGTGAACTCGACCAAGGGAAGGTGCTCCTCCCAACCTCCCTGAAATTCAATGATACAACAACGAAGCATATCCTCGAGAATTTGAATGACTCGCTCTGATTGACCATCAGTTTGCGGATGAAAAGCTGTACTGAAGTGCATGCGGGTACCCAACGCCTCATGGAGGGCTCTCCAAAATCTTGAAGTGAAACGCGGATCTCTATCTGAAATAATCGAAGTCGGCACCCTATGAAGCCTCACTATCTCACCAATATACAATTTGGCCAACTTCTCGATAGTGAAGTCCATGCGCACTGGTAAGAAATGTACAATCTTCGTCAGTCTGTCCACGATTACCCAACTTGTGTCGTGTCTACACCGAGACATAGGTAACCCAGTCACAAAATCCATAGTGGCTCTATCCCATTTCCACTGTGGAATCTAGATAGGCTGAAGAAGACCTAAAGGAACTTGATGCTTTGTCTTTACCTGCTGACAAGCTAAGCATCGAGTCACAAACTCTGACACATCTCTCTTCATCATTGGCCACCAATAAAATGGATGAAGCTCCCGATACATCTTGTTACTACCTGGGTGCATAGTAAACAGACTACTATGTGTCTCACGAAGGATTTTATCCCTTAGTTCACCTGCTGGACACAAAGTCGCCCTCTAAAATACAATACATCGCCATCTTGTAATTCGAAGCCTGATGCTTCTCCTCGCTTTACCCTATCTGCTCTGGCAACCAAACTATCATCAGACTTCTGCGCCTCTTTTACCTCTAGCACCAACATCGGTTCAACCTGAAGCTCAGCTAATAAACCACTGTGCTCTTACAAGCTCAAATTTGCAAACATCGCTTGCAACGCTGCCACTGATTTACGACTCAATGCATCTGCTACCACATTAGCTTTACCCGAATGGTAGTCAATGACGCAGTCATAGTCCTTAAGCAACTTGATCCATCTACGTTGTCTCAAATTTAGCTCTTTCTGGGTGAGCAGATACTTAAGACTCTTGTGGTCAGTATAGATATAACACTTCTCCCCAAAGAGATAGTGCCTCCAAATCTTCAATGCGAAAACCAATGCTGCTAACTCCAAATCATGGGTAGGGTAATTACGCTCATGCAACTTAAGCTGCCTAGAAGCATAAGCGACTACCATACCTTCCTACATGAGAACGCAACCAAGTCTATTCAAGGACACATCACTGAACACTACATAGTCCTTACCTGACTCCGGCTGGGTTAAAACTGGTGCCTCTGTCAGAATTGTCTTAAGCTGATCAAAACTCTGTTGGTGCTTCTCATTCCACTCAAATGGAACTCTCTTATGTAGCAACTTGTCAATGGAGCAGCAATCATCGAAAAACCTTTAACAAACCGTCTACAATACCCGGCGAGGCCTAAAAAACCACGAACTTCAGAAATATTACGCGGTGGCTTCCAATCCACCACTGCTTGAATCTTCTGCGGATCCACTTGGATACCATCCGCCGTGACAATGTGACCCAAAAAGGCCACATCAGAAGGCCAAAATTCACACTTACTAAATTTGGTAAAAAGTCGTCTCTCTCGAAGGGTCTGAAGCACAACTCGGAGATGGTGATCATGCTCATCCTAAGATCGCGAATATACCAATATATCATCAATGAAAACCACCACAAATTGATCTAAGTAGGGCTAAAAAATACAGTTCATTAAATCCATGAAGGCTGCAGGAGCATTTGTGCGCCCAAACGACATCACCAAGAACTCATAATGGCCATATCTAGTCCTAAAAGCTGTCTTCGGGATATCCCCCTCCTTAACTTTCAACTGATGATACCTCGATCTTAAATCAATCTTAGAAAACACACAAGCACCTCTCAACTGGTCAAACAGGTCATCAATCCTCAGAAGTGGGTATTTGTTCTTCACTGTCACCTTATTGAGCTGACGATAATCAATGCACAATCTCATCGACCCATCATTCTTTTGGATGAATAACAGTGGTGCTCCCCATGGTGACACACTAGGGCGTATAAAATCACACTCAAGAAACTATAGCAACTGAGTCTTCAATTCTTTCAACTCAGCCGGTGCCATGCGGTACGGGGCAATGGATACCGGAGTCGTACCAGGCAACACTTCGATCCCAAATTCTAACTCTCTATCTGGAGGTAATCCTGGCGACTCCTCAGAAAAAACATCTGGAAACTCCTTCACAGTCCGTAGGTCTTCCAATGCCGAACTTTGGACCCTTGTATCCACCACATGAGCTAAGAAGGCTTCGCAGCCTTTACTAATCAACCTTCGAGCTACAGTCGTAGAAATGACATAAGACGAGCATTTACTAATCTCATTAGTCACTAGGACTCTGGTTCCGTCCAACCCACAGAGCTTAAGCTGCCTCACTCTACATCTTAAACGTGCATCATGCTCGGTCAAACAATCCATGCCCAAAATTACATCAAACTCTCGAAAGGGCAACTCCATCATGTCTGCCGGAAATAACTGACCTTGAATCTCAACTAGGTATCTCCGATACACCTTATTCACCAACACATCAAGTCCTAACGGGCTGGATACTCGAACCCCAACATCTAACTCCTCAACAGGAATACCTCTCTCTCGGATGATCTCACTATAGATATATGAATGCGTAGAACCGGAGTCCACTAATGCAGTAATGGGAATAGAGAACAATGTGAAAATACCTATAATCACATCAGCGGCGTTGCAGTCTTTCCAAGCTTTCACAAAGATAACGCTTAGATGGAACTCGAATATCGATATCTGATTCTGAGATCGACCGTGCTTCTACTCTGCTGGCCTGAAGCGACATTATCACCACCATAAGTTGACCATCTACCACGTTGAAAAGAAGGTGCTGATCTTTGAGTCTGAGCAGGCAAAGCACCGCTAGCTTTAGGGTAATCTCTGACAAAATGCTCTGTGGACCCACACTGGAAACAGGCTCTAGTCCTCCGATAACACTCCCCGAGATGTCTCTTGCCACAGAAATTACAAACTGAAAAAGTCGGGGTCTTGACTGATCCTCTTGAACTCGATAGCGACGAGGAAGTCAATGGTCTCCTACGAGCCCCTGGTCCTGACCCTTGACCTGATCTTTGAGACTGTGTCGATGGAGCTCTCCTGAATCCTTCAAAATTCTGAATCCTCTTGCCTGTTATCTGGGACGGACTCGCAGTGTCAGAAGCTCTCTTACTCTGGATACTAGACTCGTTTGACGAGCTCAATCTCATACTTAGAACCCTCTCCACAGCTTTAGCTTGCCGTACCAATTCTAAAAATACCTCAGGCGGGTCTGCTGCCAAATAAGTGTGAGAATCAAGGTGCAGCCCCTCACGAAATCTTCTGCACCTAAGACTCTCAGACGCCACTAACTCAGGAGCGAAGTGACTCAATCGCAGAAAGTCCCTCTTGTACTCATACACTGTTCGATTGCCCTGGACTAGTCATGAAAACTGCATCTTCAAGTCATCCATATATGCCTGACCAATATGCTTCCCTCGGAACTCAGACAAGAATTAATCACACGTCAGCTGCTCTGGTTGTAAAGCCATCTCAACTGTCTCCCACCAATCATATGCATCACCCTTCAACAATGAGATGATGCACTCTAAGTTTCCCTCAGGGGTAAAATAGAGCGGCCGCAAAGTCTTCAATGTGTCCCTCAGCCACTGACCAGCAGCTATCGGGTCATCCTCACTGGTGCCATAAAAGTCCTCCGCCTTACATCTGCGAAATCTCTCTATTGGAGTCTCCTATAGAACGGAAGATGGTGGTGGAGATGGTGGGGTAGGTTGAACCCTCGGGATCGCTCGAAGGATACGATGCAGTACAAAATTAAGATTCTGGAAGTAAGTTGCCTCATCTACGCCCGGACCCATTGGAATGTCAAAGTCGTCAGTGTTCGGGACAAACTCATCTCCTGTATCATCCATCGGAGAAGCATGACTCTCCTCCCTAGCCTCATGGCTACGATCTGAATTGTCGGGCATGTTGAATCTGAAGACGAAACAGAAAAGAGAAAGCATCATCAGACTTCTAGTCTTAGAAGAGTACACTCTTAAACTTAGGTGCATGTATTCATCGACACTTTACTACGACTGACCAGCTGGTCCTAGAACCGACTAAATCTTGCTCTGATACCACTAAATGTAACACCCTAATCTCGAATACGGAGTACTCAAATACTAAGGCGCTACATCAGGTCACCGAAGTAACCCAGTAAAATTTTCAAAAATAAAATAAAACGTTGAAATACATTTTATATAAGAGAAAATACCATACATAGTTATACTGAAAATAGTAATAAAAGTAGTTATACAAAATATGTGGAGCTCCAATATCATCGTATATCAAAATAGTCAAAATAACAAAAATGATAAATGAGTTACAGACCTACAAAAAAAGTACAAGTAAGGCCTTAGGAATACAATGCCCACTAATAGATGAGGTACTGTACTCTGAATACGTGATGCTAGGAGTCTCTCGCCGATGATGTTCCTCGGACACGAACAAAAGTCTACAAATCTGAACAATAAGAAAATTCGAAGGCTGAGATTTACAAGCTCAGTGGTACACAACAAATCTAACATACTTCAAGCAATTCATAAATATAATCATGCAAATCAAATGTATACATAGAAACATGACATGAGTATCGAATAATTAAATCATGAGTCATTAAAACTACATATCCAAATCGCTTGCATATCAAACTTGTCAAACTTGTTAGATTGCACATACTTCTCAAATAATCGGGTATCCGGATAGTCCCGTGCCACTCATGGCCGCTAGTCAAATAATCTCGGGTGTCCGTAGGGTTATCCCGAGCGCCACTCATGGCCGCTAGTTAGGTTAGAGCCCAAAAGTCAAGCAAACAAAGCATCAAACATATAATCACAAAGATACAACCATGACATTTGAGTCTCATACTCGTTTCAACTTGCTTATCATTCCAGCTAAAATATTAACTAAAGAGATGTAACAGTCTACTACCTTGACATTATGACCTTTCCTTATTCAAAAAAATTAATAACTCTTAATATATAACTCTAAATCGAGCACCGTTTGTTTTAAACGAAACTAGACTTCATACGATTTGTAGAGATATAAGGCTCGCTCCTATTTTATCTTATGAATTTTTGGTGATTTTTCAAAGTCACCAAGCTAAATCTGCTTTTATAAGAATTCAGTTGCAAGATTTTTATGACCTTTCAACACTCAAAAATTCATATCTTTTAAAATACAAATCAAAATTGATCTCCGTTGTTCTAAACGAAACTAGACTGACTCACGGTTACAACGATGTATAGATCACTTATTAATTATTTTTATATAATTTATGGTGAATTTTAGAACTTACTATTCATGTAATAATCTATTTCTAGCAGATTTCACAACTAAGTTTTTAGCTTCATTTTAAAACATCCAAACAAGAGTTCCACCCAAAGACATATAACATTCATGCACTATCACACAAGCATCATATTTATGACTTATCAAGAAGTATAGGAGAGTTAGAGGGTACCACCTTGATGGAAGAACACTAACAAAGTTTCTTGCCTAGCTCTCCACCACTTTGCCTTTACCCTTAGCTTTAGAAGATTCACCACCCTCTTTAACTAATAACCATGTAACACACAAGATTTCCCACAAAAATAAGACTTGATAGGATGTAAAAATACATACTTTGAATAAAGAAATAAATAAAATATGAGAAGATGGGTAGAGACTTCCTCAAACTCAAACCCTTCCAAACACCCCCAAAAAAACCTCCACCTTCATCCTTGATGAACATAGATATTTTTTTCCTTCCAAGGAACTTTTTAAAAAAAAAAGATCAAGACCCTTACCTTCTTTGAGATTTAGAGGATGAAGAAAAAATGGTGAGAACTCACTCAAATCTCTCTCCTTCTAAAAGACTTGCTAAGGAAAAAAAAATAGATGAAGAAAAGAAGAAAATGAAAAATAAAAATGAAGAAATGTAAAAGGAAAAAAAAACAATAGGTAATTATAATATAGGGGAAAATAGGGACAAATCTAATTTATCCCATACCTCAATCTACCAAATCATCTTTTCTCATTAATTGGGAGAAGATTTTTATTCAAAAATGGTAAAATCACCATATTAGCCATCCATCTTCCCCTACTTCACACAAGCTTCCCAACATCCTTAATTTCTTATAGAAAAAGTCCAAAATTCACCCAAATTAATTCTAACAAAAATCCAATCCCAAAATAAATTTATCCATCGCCAACCCAGGTCAACGCTCGAACGTTGACTCGAGAATTTGGGGCCGTTACACATTGAAACATGTCAAAATATACTAAAAACATTCAACCTAAGTGCCTAACCAATATGCCATGATTGGCACCACAATTCAAGCATTAAACCATACACATTCGTCAATCACATTCACCATCAAGTACCTAACATTTAGGTCATAACACCTTACAACAATTCAAACTAATCTTTCAAGGCATGAATCAACTTGCTCATGTGCATATATATAGACATAATTAAGCCAAAAGCACCAACTATGTACATATCCGCAAACCTTACATAACCAAAGTTTTAAACAACATCATTATAAGCAATTGAACTTAGAAACTCCTAGTGCATGCCATTTATAACCCAAAACCAAAATGATCAAAACTTCTACCAAGTCAATGAACTTATAGTGTGAGCTCCGACTTAAACTTCTAACCGACCGTGACTTCCGATTATTTACAAAGAAAGAATACAATAGACGTAAGAAAATCAATACTTAGTAAGTTTGCATAAAACTTAAACATAAATTTACCGATTAGGAATCAACTTAAATAATTCATGTATAATTTCATTAATTAGCTCATAAGCTCACTCATTTCCTATACACACCAAAAACCTCACAAGGCTAGTGAATTTATAAATACAACATATAACATAACCATGACATGATACCTTTATAAGAAAATGTATATTGAACTCAATTCATTCATCCTATGTTCATTTAACATAATACATTTCACTTCAATTATTCATATCAAAATTATCCATTCATATGACTAATTTCATATAGCCATTTCATATATCCATTTCCATTTACACACTTATCACCCGATGAGCCAAATGAAATAACATCGGATACACAGGAGCGATGTTCACACTAGCTGTAACTATATATGCTCACACAAGCTGTAAAATGGGTCTGCTCACATGAGCTGCGGGTCGAGATGTTAGGCTACACGATGCTGCTCACATGAGTTGTGGAGAATCTGCAACAAATGCAAGACCTCAGCCATCGGTAGGAAATTCAAGACCAGCACTCGAAACGGTAAATACCCCTAATGACATGTCATTTGTATCCTAAGTATTCACGAGGTTCATACGGACCACATTACAAATTTATTTCATTTAACTTTATTCATTTTCAAACCATTAGAAGCACACATCCATATAGTTCATACTTTTCATACATAATTATCAATTTAACTAATACGATAATTTAGTCCAATTCACTAATTACCATATATCAATCAACTAACTCATTCACAACATGTATAATAGTAAATAATCATAAAAATAATAAATTAACTAGATTAATCAACATACGAACTTACCTAATCAAAAACGGTTACGAACGCGATGCCGACGACTACTCTGCTAACTTCTTTTTTTTCACGATTATTGTCCGGTTGATTCGTTTCTTGATCTAAATAATAGTTTTAATTCAATTAACCATTTAAAACCATTTAAAAAATTAAGCTTATGTAGATAAACCTTTTTATTATCATTTTACGATTTTACCCTAAAATTTTCACCCTTTATGCAATTTAGTCCCTATATTAAAACTTGCAAAGTTTCCACAATTAACCTAATAACCCCTAATAAGATGATGGGTGTCAAAACCACCAAAAATAATTCCTACAATAAAATGACTCTAAACAATAGTAAAGAGTAGTAGGGTCGAGTCCATAAGGATTGAAAATTATGATAAACTTCCGTATCTTTCTTATGAATAGAATTTCGGTTGAGCCGATAATCGTGGCAATAGTCGTGCCCACGACTCAAACGGACCTACTCAAAAATAAATTAAATAAATTAGGGGAGTTGGCAATGTCTAGAAATTAAATAATTAAGATAGTAGAAATAAGCAATTAAAGAGATCGAAAGTAAAATTAAATTAGAAAATGAATTTGGGTTTTGATAACAGAAAAAGTAAGCCTTAGTCCTAGACTCAGTGAATTTCGATCTCTGAACCGATCCTCGAAATTAGTCTTCTCCCCCAAACAATAAGCTGGTTATAGCGGCTAAAAATGTCTTAACCGCCAATTCTTCCTCTTGTAGTTGGTCCCTGTATGACCTGCAAACCAACCCTTACCGATTATCTAATTGAGATACACGCGTTCCCGATTCAAGATTTCGATAGCCTTGCACTCTGAAGAACCCAACTCAGATTAACGGCCTCAATTGTGCGGGACATTTAAACTCGATCAGTATCTCCTTTGATTTGTTCTCGGAGATCCAAATACAACACGACCGACTTGTTTCCCCAACTGTCCGCAAACACGACTCTAACCCAATGCGCTTTTTGATTTGAAATCGAGTTAACTTTAAGGGATGAATTTGTCAATCCCGATATTTAGGAAAAATAGTGAATACCGATTGGAAGGATTTTTAGTACGGATACATATCTCACGATTCTTGACTAGAAAGAATACCGGCCTAAAGCTAAGTTAGAATTTAGTGAATCATTAAATTAATCATGCTTTGATTGGTTATGGAGTGGATTTGAATGAAAAATGGTGAAAGTTGGAAATGGAAGGGATTTGGAAAACAATTAAACTAATTTGCAAAGAAACAAGCAAATGGAAATGGAATGGCAGTATCTACACGCATGAAATTGGAAGGGAAAAAATGGTTTAATTTAATTGCTTAAGCAAATTCAAGTGTGTCTTCAAGCTACCACAAATGCCCTATTTATATAAAAATGATTTACTAAATTTGGCCTAACTACCCACTACACAAAATTAGAATTAAATAAAAATAAAATCAAATTTTCTTCTAATTTTAGCTTTTACAAGGTCAAAAGAAATCTGATAAGTCCTTGACTATTTCCAAGTTTCTGATCTGGCCCCACTTTATTGAATGTGCTGCAAATTAGTCCTTTTCTGCTCGTTTTTTACTCATAGCATCCCAATTGATTCCTGACAGGATTAAAACATAAAATCACTAATTTAGCAGGGACCAATTCAAGAATTAATGGATTTAAACACGAAAAATGAAGAAAATTTAACATGTTATCAGAAGAATTCATTGTAGTCCCTTTAAAGCCCTTAACAACTGAATATTTACAATTAAACCATGCCTATTTCAAAATTATAAAAATTAAGTCCTTAAATTCAAAACTGATTAAAGCCACTTTACAAAATGTTCCTATTTTGCTAACAAGTTCATGAATCTACCATCAAACTTCAAGAACACCACAAACTCATCAATGGAATAATCTAAACATTTAACAATTTTACAAATAAGTCCACGGGTTAGCTAGATTAAGCTACAACAATCTCGACAACATAAAAATCACAGAAAACAGACTCAAAATATGTACCATGCACACCAAATGAAGCTTGGCCGAAAGCTCCCTAAGATAATAATGGTGATTTCGGTTCTAAGGTGAAAAAAATGAAGACGATGGTTGTTTCATCTTTTAGTTTTGTTTTAATTATATTTTATTATCAAATTACAAGTTTACCCTTTTAAATTAATCACATTTTCCTATAATTCAACACTAAAACTGTCCACTATGCTTTAGTTAGGTAAATATACCATACAAGGCCCTTAATTCATGGTTTTTCATCCATTTAATACAAATAAACCTATAGCGATTAACTTTTGCAACTTTTATGATTTAGTCATTTTCACTTAATTAACTATCTAAACGTTAAAATTTCCTAGCCAAATTTTAAAATTTTAATACGACTCTGTAATAACCTGATAAATAATAAATAAATAATAAAATACTGAATCACTTGTTGAAATTGTGCCATAAAATGATGCGAGCATCAGGGCCCAATCAAGGGAGCATCAACATGATGGGCTAACTCTACCTCAGGGCCCTATTACTAGATTGAAAGCTAAGCAAATCAAGTCCAGATTGAATGTAGTAATCTAAGAGTTTGTGATGAAGTCCCTACAAGCTTATTTAAAGGAAAAATGAGATCAATATTCAATTTATTGGCCCAATTCCATCATATATGAAAATATAAGAGTTCAAAGAAAACAAGATTCTGAATCTTGGTCTAAAAAACCACATTTTGGAGTTGAAACGAAATGGATCACTATGACGAGCTTAAACGAGCCCAATCTTGCAATGAATGGATCCAGTATGCAAAATCAGCCTATAGGGACGTCCATAAGCCCATCTTGATGTTTCAACTAGAGTTTATTTGGATCACTTTAGGACTTAGTTAATTTTTCAGTTTTAGTTTGGCCCAATCTGTTAATGGCCCAATTAATAAGCTTAGTCAAGTCAAGTTGTCTTCCACAATTTTAGGGATTTGTTTGGCTAAATTGGCATTTGTCTTCCATAATTTTAGGGATTTGTTTCTCTTTTATCCAACCTCCTTGTAGTATAAAAAGGAGTGTTATCCACCATCTTTAGGACATATTGTGAATTTTTTATTAATAAAAAATATTCTTTCAGTTTTTTTTTTTTGCAAGATTTGTTTTGGAAGTTGTTCAACACAATCTTCTTAGATTGTTGGGGATCGTCTTCAAGCTTCAACTTGCCAAGAGCTCTTTCTTGGAGGGGAGATTAGAACTGATTGAAGGGAGTTATTGGATCTCTTGTTCCAAAGGCTTTTTAGGGCGTCTATTCAATTATCCATACTCCATCTTCCATCTTTAATTTTGTCCACCCATCATCTTTTTCATCTCTTCTTTAGTTTTACTTGTTGTTTATTTTATTTATTTGCTTTCTTGAATCTAATCACTTCAAGTTCTTATTTTCCAAGTTCAAGCATCTGAAAATCCATTTGGTTTGCATTTTCTTTGGCTCCAAGAACATCAAAGTCAATCAAATTAGGAGTCTTTTTCCAAATTGAATCTATTTTCTTTTCCTTTTCTTTATTCCAATCATTTTTATCATTTTCATTATTTTCTTCTAATTAGTTGTTGTTTATGTTTAGGTATTAAGGCTAAAATTTTCTATTCAATCCGGTCTAGAACCTTAAGTCAAATTCGCAACTTGAAAGTTTTTTGATCGTAATTCATTGTCCATATCATAACCACAGTTTTCGACACCACTGAAAATGAGTTGTTACAAGGACTATGTGTTTTGTCACACCATCTTATTTATAATGTTCTGATCCAATCTTGCGTATGAAGCAAGCTTAAGTACTTTAATTATATTAAGTGTTTATCTTTTCTTTGTTTTTTATTTTTTATTTTTGTCATGTTTGCTTGAGGATAAGTAACGAGTTATGTGTGGGGAAGTTTGGTCTGCCACAATTCGTTGTGGAAAATTAGACTATTTTCAACACTTAATGAGCTTGATTCAAGTTGCTTTATGTTATTTTCTTTCGTTTTCCGTTTTAGTAGCTTAGACGTAATTATAAGCAAAATAAGCATTTTTACGCATTTTCTAGTGTTTCCATGACCCTTAGGCCAACTTGGGCCTTGAGAATAACTAATAGGCTATTTGAATGTTCAGGCTGCCATTTTAGGCCAAAAATACAAAAAAGGATTACAGTCATGTCGTGACACAGGCATCCAATGTCGCAACACCGAAGATCGAAGCGAAAAATAAAATCCTAGGACGAAACAGGCATTGGTGTCACACCTAGTTTCCCTTAAACCCAAAAATTTGGAATAGTTAGGGGTTAAAATTGAAAGAGGCTATAAGTTGGCGGTCTCTACCGAAAAATTTGATAAATATAGAGGTAGGTTTGAACATATGTGAGTTCCAAATCTAGTTCAATTAGATTAGAACCAACGAGTCTCTTAGTAGGAGACAAAATGATTGTTGATGGATGGTTTCTAAACGGTTTAAGACCATATACAAAAGGCTATAAATAGCTGGGAAATGACTTCCTAGGGAGACTTCTTCTCGAATCAATTTCACCTTCTTCTTCTCTTTATCTTCCTTAGTTGCTTCGAGGAAGTGATGGCCATGGAAAGCTCTGCTTGGAGCGATGATCGTGAGGAATTAGTCGAAAAAGTAAAAAATCTGAAGAGCTGTTTCAAGGAGAAGGGAAGCTTTAGCCTTCGGAAAAGCTAAGTTGATAAGGCGAAGAAGCATCAGGTGAGCCTCTTCACCCTACCTCAAATTTGATACATGCTGCTGTAAAAACTTGCCAGTCATTTGCAAATCGTTTAGTAGTAGTTAGTTATGGAAAGGTCATCTGGTGTGATGCATGCATAATGATAATGTGCGTTGTATGCATGATAAGGGCAAATTATTGAAGGGATAGATGAAGTTAGAATGGGAAAAACGGGTGATTCTGTTAGATACTGTCATACGGCGTTGATGTGTGCACCCGTGATGTGCGAAGCTCCGGGCTTTACAGAGGAAACACTGTAGTGTTCGAGCATTAAGGTATAGGACGACAAATGGAGGAATGGACGGAGGTGTAGGGAAAAAATAAATTAGAATTCCGTTAAAATTTCACCATCCGGGATTACTGGGAGCAAATCATGATGTGTGAAGCTTCGGGCCTTGCGAGGGGGACACTTCAGTGTTTGAGTATCAAGGTGGATATAAGATATGATGATATTGACGACTAATAGGTTTCATAGAGCAACACCATGACGACGGTTAGCAGGCTCTATGGGGCGACACCGTGACGTCGGTAAGGTCTTTCAGAGCAACACCTCCAAGAGGTTTAAGGTGTAAGACCATAACTGGGCTATGAAAACTAGTAGAGTCTGTTAGGACAGTAAACACGTGAATCACGAGGCGTAAGACCATAGCTCGACTATGGTAACCAATGGAGTCCGCTAGGACGTTAAACGTGGGATATACTGTGTAAGACCATAGCTCAACTATGGAAGCATAGAAGGTCTACCGGGATAATAAACACGGGATAGTCTGCTAGGACACTAAACACAGGGTAGTCTACCGGGACAACAAACACTGAGTGAAAGGAAGTAAGACCCTAGTTAGGAGATAACAACCAATAGAGTCTGCCGAGACATTAAAAAGGGGGTAGAACGCTAGGATGGTAATTATGGATAGTCACATATAAGGAAAAAAATACAAATTGGCGAGTGGGCTTGAGGAATCTGCCAAACAAGGCAAATGTAGTAGAAAGGGGAGACAATTTGCTAGAACAGTAATCATAAAAGCCAGTATAGCAATAGGGTGGTAACTCAACATTAAACGGTCATGAAAAATGACACGCTAATAGGTGCCTGCTGTATAGGCAAACAAAAAAAGGTTTATCCGAGGATCACAGATAAGGATCTGTCATTAAGCACAACCAGAGGGTACTCAAAGAAACCCTGTAAACTAAAGATTTAACATAAAGTACGCTGGTTAGTCAGCAAGGAAAAGAGGGGTTAGTTAAAACCCATTGAAAAAAAAGGACACACCGTATGACAGATATGTCTATCAAGACTAATCTTCTTTAAGGGGAAATCATTGAAGAAGTATCAGCTGAATGGCTAGTTATGTGGGGATGTAGTATGAAAGAGAATTCGTGAACCCAGATGGCTACTCAGTGACAGCTGGCTAAGTACTATAGGCCATAGTGGTCTATAGTAGAGGGGCGTGCTACGCTTAAGGGTAAGGTAATGTGACTAAAGTAGATCACAAAGAAGTAATCCGATCAATATTTAAACTAAGCGGGATTCGGTCCACCAGAGTGGCGTGGGACCTTATTAGTCATGCAAACGGATGGAATGGAAGTAGGTTATACAGGATTATAATAAGGAAAAGAGTTTGCTATGGACTAAATAAATGTGGAATGATCGCCAAAGGGGATGTACCCAGGGGCCTTTAGGAGAATAGGCCAAAAGGCTATTAAAATAGGACATGGTGGATGGAAGATGTCATACTGGGAATCATTAGATAAAGAATACAAGTAAAGAAAAGACATAATCCTGGGATATAGCGAAACATTTGAAGAATTGTTGAGACTACCAAGGGTTGGTAGGATTTTCTAAGAAAATATTACTTAATGATCTATCTGCCAACGAATAAATTTGAAAATAAATCAGAACCCGCCACTTCGGGTAGAGAAAGACCTCTAAAAATTGAGCTGGGAGTTAATCGTATTTAGCTTTTTTATATTTAAACCATTGCACAGTGGGGGGCCTATTTTAGCGTATTATAGAGACTCACTAAGTTCTTTCGAACTTACAAAGGTTTGACTTGTGGTTGTAGGATTTGTAGATTAAGGAGCTTGGGGAGGCATCCAGTCAGATCGTGTTGGACCAAGAAGCTTCGTTGGCAAGCACCATGCACGTGAGAAGGGGGAAACATTAGAGACTTCGCCTAGGGGACGAATGTAATGTAATCAAGTAGTTACCCTTGAGTCCAAAATTTAAATTAGTAAACTTTCATTTAAGGATTATGTTGGGATACATATATATTATTTAATAAAATTTGCTTAAAATTTCTTTAGTTAATACTTTGGTCTTTAGTTCAAATCGGGTCTATTTGTGACACTCCATACCCATATTCGACAATCGAGTCAGGTGAGGGTGTTACAATTGGTGTTAGGACACTAGAATTGGGTGTCGCGACACCGGCTAGGTGTTGCAACATCAGAATCCAATGTCACAACATCGGCTTCTGTGTAGCCAAATATTCCTGTGCACAACAATTATGATTTTTAGGACAATTAAGGGTCTTTTTTCAACCTAAAACCCTAACTGACATTATAATTGAAGGGGCACTTTAGTCTTTTGAATTTTTACCTAGTTTTTTTTGTCTATATAAACAACCTTATAACCTCATTGAGAGAGAATTCGACCTAGGGATTCGCCCTAGGGAGCCATCAAACAATCTTTTATTTTTAGTTTTTTGTTTTCTTATGTTCGCTTAATCGAAATCTTTCTATTCCGATGTGAAGATGATTGCGGACGAAGATTATTTCGAAACCATGCTTCAATTATTTATTAATGAGCATTCTCTTTTCTTTTAATATTTTATTCCTTTATTTATATTTCGTTAACTTGATCAACTAACGATCGTATGAATATTGAGATAAATTCTTGTGTGTATTTTATATCTTGCATGATTCGGTATGGAACTGATTTATTGATTAAGTAATTATTTATTTAAAATTGGGTGTTTATTCAAGAGTACTTAGTATATTAGGGAGTGACGCCCCTAGTAGAATATCTAGACAGGTGAGACCGAGAGGGTATCCTGTCGAGTATAACTTGTGCCAAGCGGTGAGATTGAAAGGATATTTGAATGCCTAAGAAGATACTGAAAAGGTGACTTAGGTGGTAACCATTAGTGAAGATGAGACCAAAAGGGTATTCTTAATTAAGGGTGGTAAATATCTCAATTGAGGGTGATTAGTGACTTAATTGATAATTAGGGATTTAATCGATTATAGGCCGAGAACTCGCATCGTTGACACTAGGAATAAGAAATTTCATTAGTTATTTTAGGTTAATTAATTTAATTAATATTTTAATTCTGCATCAACATTATTAATTCGTGACTCAATTATATTAATAATTATTTCCAGTAATTAATTTAATAATAAATTTCTCCAATCTGCAATCCCTTGGGTATGATCCTCGGAATACTTCCCAGAGTGTTTCGTTGTAACTCTTTACCATATTAAAATTTGACCTATATACTTGCGACACTGCTGCTTTATTATATATCTTTTTGCTGCAGTATTTTCAGTCCAGACATTCACACGTCTGGTTACGGTCATCGATATAAGTCAAAATTGACCGAAATAGACTGAAACACATCGAAATGTACCGGTTTAGGATCGAAATGGTATGTTCCGACCAATGCGACCGGTACCAGTACGGTACTGACTACCATGAAATTCAAGATCCAGTTGGCATAATGTAGGTAAATTCAGAGCTAATTTTTTTTAGAATTAGAATAAAATTGACATAATGCATTATTGTTAAAGACTAATTTTGTTATTATGCCGGTTAAAAAATAGTCAACGCCATATTCTCATTAATGGTTCATGATTGGGTGACCAAAAATGATAATTTAAAACATAGGCAACCATTTATAATTTTCATAATTGAGCGAGAAACAAAATTATCAATAATTGAGTAACCATCAATCTAATTTACCATAAATTTTATAAATACTTTTGTAATTTAAATCAAATTTTTACCAGCAAAATGCTTGTTCAAAACCGTACAAGACGTATTCGATTGTCCTATATTCGATTTCCAATTGAATTAACCCCAGTGAAAAGTTTGGATTTCACTTCATCCATATTAATATTACAAAATCATCGGGAGGGGTACATGAAAAAAGTTAAAAATATTCAGTCGGCTGGAAAAGATGCAGCCATAAATGCAATACATTTAGGGGATAATTCTTTGTAAATGTTTACTGTCGAACTTAAAGAGAAATTACAGCAAAACAAGTATTTGGGTATACATGCTTCTAAGCAACTATACAATAAGTCACCGCATGAGGGTCTCGGAACTAACAGAAATCTCGGATGTCAAATACACGAGCAGTGCCGTCCATGGAAACAGAAACAAGGAACTCCAGATTTGAAGATACAGCGAGAGATTGGATGGCATGTTCATGCCCTTTGAAGGTTTCGATGCATTCCCCGGAGAGACAATTCCATATGCATATTCTCCCATCACAACACCCTGTAGCCAAGAATTTAGATGCTCCAATCCAAGCTAAGCATGTCACTCCTTCCTGCAAAGTTTGTTTGACCACATCATTACAAATTAAACTTAACCAAATTAACCACGGTATCTTTAACCATGAAGCTAACTTATGTTGACCAGTTATAATGAGTAAAATATTAGACAGGTTGAAATGATTCCAAAACCTCGTGGTTACATATGAAACGTGGTGATGAGTTTTGTAGATCCCAAATTGTAAGGTTTTGATCCATGCCACCGAAAACAGCCCAAGGAAAGCTGTCGCATATAATTTGAACATAAGATCAAATCAGTCATACAAAAACAAAGCCAGAAATGCAGTCTTCTATGGTAATATGATCATAGGTATCCCCAAGCTGTTCTAAACCCCACTAGGCAAACTTTAGGGTGCACTCCCTTGAGTGGCCTTGCTGAACTCATTTTAGAAGAATTCTTTTATTTCATCAATGAGCTTTGTCAGTTACTTAAAATCTTATGGGAAATATTTCTCAAGTTGGAAACCAAAACACTCAAGTAGGTTTAGGGCATTGATCAAACTGGTTTGATATTGTCGTCGTTATAATATCAAGGATTCACCAAAACTCTTAAGAGAAATAATTATCTGATGAAAAATGGCAACTACATTCAAACTGATGAAACAAGTATTGGATTAGCTGAGAGAGAGAGACAGCATCATATACACACTTTGGTGCAAACGAAACACATTCAATTGGCTGCGGATTGCCATCAGTTGAACCTGTCTGAGAAGAGCAAGAACTAACAACCTGCATTGATGGCGATATTTGCAAGTTAGAGATATTCACAATGTGAATAGAGCCATCCTTCGAACTAAGAACTAATCGATCTCTTGTAGAAGCCATACCTTCCCAGTTGTGATATTCACAATGTGAACAGAGCCATCCTTAGAACCAGTAATAGCTAAAGTTGAATCAGAACTTATAGACAAGCACGTCAGTCCTTCTGTATGATATGGATGACCTACCGAGAAAAAAAATTACTACCAACAATTTAAAAGAGGACTGTGAAAATGAGAGCAAATAAATAATATGAACTCTTTTACAAATAAAATGATATTTTTTTGTGAACATGTTCACTACGTTAGCTAGCTGTGACAGCTGAAGATTCCAATGCTACTATATTTGCGGTCAAACTGCATATCTCTTTAGCTCCTTGATTTCAATAGTATTTTCTCAAAAGTTCATGGTCTTTTATATAACCTTATAATCAGGTTAGGTCTGAAATATCAATTAGGACATCTAAAATACGATTCAGTTGAATACCTCTTACAACATGAATGCTTTCACCACTTCTTGGATTCCAGATCCTCAATGTAGCATCTTCAGAACCAGTACATATTGTTTTGCCTAGTTAAATCACATATATACTTATCAGATTTGTTCAAACAGAAAGCAAGATGCAAAAACAGAAAAAGAAGAGCAAAACAAATGATCTAATAGTAGAGAATGAAAAGTTAGTACCATCAGGGGTAAAATCACCACAGGTCACAATGGCACCATGGCCTGAGAATACATTAAGACAGTTCCCATTATCAGCATTCCACATCCAAGCAGTGCAATCCTCAGATCCGGCTAAGATCAGATGACCTTTTGGGTGCCACCTAATCCACTATCAGGCAACAAGTCCATCATTAATTAAGTTCCAAAGAAAACATAAAATATTAAGAGTAGTTAGCATCCAAGTATTATGTAGTTTTACCTCAATGCCACCTCCAGGACCCTCAAGTGTGCGTTTGAAATTTCCAAAGGTATCCCAAACTTTAACAAGTCCGTCAAAACCTCCAGATGCAAGTAGTTGTCCATCACTGCTAAAGGCTAAACTAGAGACTGAATCAGTATGGCCTGCACAGGCATTGCATTTACAAGAGGTTTAGTAGAAGCATAAGAAATGAAGAATGTTAGAAAAGTCAAAGGGATGTGTGTGTCACATCCACTTTGGCAAAATGCAAAAGTAATATTGGCTTCAATAAATCATTGAAGAGAAAAACTTGTACTGCAAAAAGAGAGTGAACTGTCTAGATGTTGTATTGTATCATGGCCATACCTTGGAGCTCAGAAGCCCAATCAGCATGACCTATCTTCCAAAGGAACCCCTTATCATCTCCACCCCCAGTAGCCACTAACACTGGATCTGTTGGGCTACAGGCAACTGCATAAAGTTCACCTGGAAAAACATTCATCGCATTAAGATTCTGTACAAATTCTGGTGAGTTTTCACTCTAAATTCTTTCAGTCGCATAGAGGATGACTTTCATAATGATTTTGTTTTTCTTACAAACTTTCGTAATGATGCTTGATGTTCATCTATTGTGAAAAATAGCCTTCATGAAGGAAGCTAGTAGTAAAGAGTAAATTGAGATAGAATAAACACTACAATAATCTGATGGGACAAACCTTTCTAAATATTCTAGTTCCCATTTCTATATTGATGGAATAATTTCGTAAACAATTTTAAGATCTGTTTTCCCCTTTAAGGAAACACAGATTAGTTTTGACATTTGAGCTGGTAATCAAAGCAAGTTTCTCTCAAGAACAATAGTATGGCAAATTAAAATTCAACAAACATCAATGATTATTTTCAGGAACTAATATCGAATCTCAAATTAAACTTAAAATCCAGATAAATCAAGGTCTGAACAATAAAGTTAAGCCGTTTGAAGCTACCACGAAATCTAATCCCAGCTTTGAACATGAAAACACAAAACAACAACTAAAAAAAGAAATTGTTAATACCCGTATGGCCAGTGAATATGTGAATAGAATCATCTGGATCCTCAATATTTTCAGTATCATCCTCATCGTCAGCATCAGGAAGATCTGAATAAACCCACGCACAGAAAGAAAAATACAAATAATATTAAAAGAATATAGTTACTAAGGAAACGAAAATTTAGACAGAGAGACCGAAACCTTCTTCGTCGACATCAACTTCGTGGATTATGTCGGATTCATCAACGAATACCTGGCCCTGCTCCTCGTCATCCTGGGCTGGCATGTTCTTATTTTTTTTCTTGGGTTTTGTGTTGAAGCAGCTGTGAGAGTAGAGGCTAATAAGGGTTTTTAAAGGTGTCTCACCATGAATATATGTTTCGGTCGTAGTCTTGATGCGTCTGAACTCTGAGTTGGATTTGACTTGTGAACCCAAACTTTGACTCGCCTCACTAAACATCTATACTATATAAATTTTAAATAACAAAATTAATTGACAGTTATAAAGAATGTTGACTCAATTGAGTTTTTAATGATTAAAAAATATTAATTAGTTTTATTAATTAATAAAAATTATGAGTTGATTGGTTTGATAGTTAATTTTCTTGACATGATTAATAGAAATGACTAAAAATTATCTCGTGCGAGTAAAAATAATTTTTTCAAAAAAATAATTTTTTTATTTTAAAAATAATTAAAATGTACATATAAATAAATTTGAACAACATTGTTTAGATTCATTTTGGATAAATGAAAAAGAAAACTTTAAAAATTATAAAAAAAGTTATTGAAAATTATTTAAAAAATTCTAAAATATGTATAAAATATTTAAATATGCAAAAACTCAAAAAAGTATTATTCATTAAAATTTTCTAAAATATAAAAAAATATAATATATATGTTTAAATAGACAACGTTAGTGGAGAGAAAAGATGTTCTCATATTCTCCATCTTTGCCGTCCAAGTTAGGAAGAAAAGAAAGAGAGAAAAATGCTTATTCCATAGCCATTTTCGGTCCAAAATTCTCAAGGTAAAAATGTAAATTTTCATTTAATTTTTGTGAACTTATGATTTTTTCAACCCATGTGTTAAAATTTCAATCTAAATTACCATTAAAGAGTTGTTAAGTTTAAAGCTTGTAAATAATGGATGTTTAAATGTTTAGCTTAGATTTTGTTAAAATTATATCAGAAGATAATCAAAGTAGCTTAGTTTTAAAGGTTTAGCTATATAGTTAATTTTTTATATTGGGGACTAATTTCAATAAAGTGAAAGCTTTAGAAAATAATGTTATAATTGAAAGTTTGGGTCCCTAATGAAAGAATATGAAATTAGATTTTTATTCGATACTAAATATCGAAAAATATGAGTATTTCGGATATGTGGACTAAAACTACATTATGTTAAATTGTTGTGTTTTCATATGTTTATGTGAAATTGATATTATTTCTATATCGAATTTATTGTACATAGTTAAGGATGACGTCGGGTCATTTCGAGATAAAGGAAAGGTGAAGGTCGTATACAAGTAGCCTATTTTGGCTTGTGCTTTCATGATTTGAGTTTAATATATATATGTATGACTTGTTACAACTATCATGTTTAAGTTAATGATCATACTTGTCTGGTTAATAGGTAAGTATAAAATAGTCGGTAATTTGTGAAAAATGTGATGATACTAAATATGATGATATGGATATGATGAATAATATAAGAAAACATGTTAATATCATAAGATGATATGAAATGGCATGAGAATTATTTGAGCATGATGTGAATTTGTTAGGTACTAAATTATGATATGTGAACTATATATGTTTGAAACATTTGATACCCTATTAAAAGTCTTGGATATAGTCGGGTATAGTTGGCATGCTATAGGATTAGTGTACAGGATTGTACTTCGTTTATACCGATGAGGCACGAAGCACATATTATACTTTGGACGTATCGATGAGGTGCTAGGAACATTTATATATTTATGTCGGTTTATACTGATGAGGTGTGGAGCGCATTATACTTCACACGTATCGATAAGGCACTAAGTGTTGAATATATTGGTGTGATGGTTCAATGATTCGTGTATCCATCTTGAGTTTATGTTCGATTAATAGGGAATATGAAACATTGTTTATTGACATTGGATATTGAATGTTAAAGGTAAATTCTAAAATTGTATATTAAAGTTAAAGAAAAGAAAGATAGCATGTGAAAGATCATGCGATTCAATAAATACGAGCCCTAAGGACCGATATGGTTATAAAACAAATCAATAGATTAGAGAATGTGACGAGAAAGTGAAATGGTTCTTGTGATATGCTTTAATATACATGTAGTTGAGATATAATGGTAAAGAGATTAAATGTTAGTATATGACATGTTAAATAGTATAAAGCATGTTGGATATAATAGTAGTTGGATTTCATATTAAATATATTTGGTATTTTGCTTATATTTGGTATTTACTTTAAATCATGTTAGCACCATTGAGCATTATTGCTCAGTGTACGATTTTGTTTATTTTCATGCATAGGTAACGTTAGATCTTGAGGACTCGAGGATTATGATAGCATCCATGACTCAATTATCAACCTAGCAAAGTTTGTATAGTTTTTGATATGCTTGTAGCAAGTGACATGTACCTAGTGTCATGTATTGGTCCTTATGTTCATCTTGTTATTTTGGTTCTTGTTGTAGGAAAAGTTTGCATTTTCAATGTGACCATATATTTTTGGTGGTATGTATATGTATTAATCTAGTGATAAGATGGTATGCTTTCTCATTTTGGTTATTTTATGCTATGATTGAGATATTGCTTGCATGCCTAGTAAATGAGTATGATGCATGAATCTAGTATGAATATGTATATTCTTGTGATAATGTATTTATAGATGTTTAGATATGCCAAGGATGCTATTTGGAATTTTTGTATAATACCCATAATGTGATGGGATGAGTTTTTGGGTCACTTTGGACCAAATTGAATTGATGCTTGGTAATCTTGTAAGAAATGATGCAATCTTGAGCAAATTGTCTCCATGGCCATGGTCATGACATTTCCCTGCTAAAGTCACAACATCAAGCTATTGTTTCCAAGGTTGTGACATTCCTTGGTAAAGTCACGACAACATAATTTAATTATATTTAGTGTCATGATATGCATTCTTCAATGTCGCAACACGATCCCTACTTTAGCCATTTTTGCATTTTGATCCCTCATTTGTTATCGGCGATTCATGAGAGCTTTCATAAGGTTACTTATAAATCGAATTTGATTTAATAACACTTTTAAAAGTTTAAAATCTCATTTACTTATTTGAGCTCATGATTAAACTTAATTTGTTCATATGATTCTTCTTTTAGATGTTGAAATGAGATCGTAGTTGATTCAGTAATGAATGTGATGTCTCACATCTTGAATTAGACGATCGCTCGAGTGTAAGGTGTTACATTTAGTGGTATTAGACCTACAGTTTAGTCGTGTAACACCCCTAACCCGAAACCATTGCCGATTTAGGGTTAAGAGGCATTACCGGACAATCAGAAACTTGTATGAACATTTCGCATCATAATGTATGTCATCGTCAAATCATAGCAGAATACAAACATATAGTTTCTAAATGAGGTCTACGAGACCTTAAACTTGCATTAGAAATAGGTCGGGACTAAACCGGGATCATACAAATTTTTTTTGAAAATAAAACATTTACAAGGCCAATTTGCCACCCACACATTGTGTTATACCTACAAGCATTATACCAATTCAAATCATATCAAAATGACCATCTTTTCTAACCATTCAAGAACATATCAAGCATACCAACTTATGCCACATTTATCTCATTCTCATCACAAGCGTTTCTAAGTATAAACCATTCAAAAACTTACCATTTCAATATACTAGCCATTCATCTAAAAATACCAACTTTGCATCAATAACCTTATCATAAATTTGACCATTTCATCAATTCAACCATTAACCACTAAACATACCAAACTATGCATCATATAGCATAACTGCTCATTCACATCATGTTCATTATCTAGCCATATCACATGACTATTTATACACAACTCAAAACATCAACCATTTCAACTAGACTATACATGCCATACTTAAATATTTACACTCTCAAAAGGTACCAAAATAGAGTTTGATAGTGTGGTGACGATCCTCGACGATCCCCGAGCTTTCCGTAGCTTTAACGATCTATAAAACAGTGCAAACACATACAGAGTAAGCTTTCAAAAGCTTAGTAAGCCATATAGAAATAAACTTAACATATAAACATTCATAATCATATCGATTGCAAGATCATTTATATATCTCAAATGTAATTTCATAATTCTTCTTTGGCTCATTTGTTTAGCCATTGCTTACCAACAATTCATATCTCTAAATACTTCTTTTGATCATAGCAACTTCATACATATATCATATTTTATCTCATCAAGTCTATGCACATATCTCACTTGTGCACATACACATATATACTTACCATTTAAGCTCAATCATAGCATACACTTCAAATGTACCTGAAACGGTCATACATTTCACATAATCTTTCATTTCTTGGAGATTGCCCGTTGAACCATTTGGAATCAAATAGGATACTCAGAATACACAGAATAATTGTACAATGCCAACGTTCCAGACGTGGTCTTATATGTAATCGAATATCGATGCCACTATCCCAGACAGGGTCTTACACGAAATCATGTACGATGCCGATGTCCCAGACATGGTCTTACACGTAAATCTCAAATCAATGCCAACGTCCCAGACGTGGTCTTACATGATATCACATATCGAAATCCCTATGTCATGACATATTAATCCTATCTATTCCTAAGGTTCGTACGGGACTTTTTGGATATTAATACATTGTCGATACTTTCTTGAATTTCTCACGTATTTCATTCAAAGCCATTCATCACAATTCAATATCAAATGAACATGAATAAATCAATTCAAATACATTTATTTGTATATAGACTTACCTCGTATTTCTGAATAAACGGACGGATTCGACTACTCGATCACTTTCGACTTTCCTCGGTCTAAATCCGTTTTCTTTGGTTCTTGATCTATACATATTCAAATTTAACTCTTTTATTCACCAATTCATTCAATTCAATCCAAAAACACACATTTAGGGCAATTTACAAATTAGCCCTCATATTTTCATATTTTGACATTTAAGTCCCTATTTCACAAAATCACAAAATACACAAAATTTCATATTCCCCATGCTTGGCCGAATATTCACATGCTTCATATAAGCCCATATATTTCATTTATTTCACATTTTAGTCCCTCAAAATATTATTTTCACAATTTAGTCCAAATTACTCAAATTCATCAAAAATCCAAAGACAAAACATGTTAATCTAACACATATATTTCATATTTCATCAACTAACATCACAAAGCTCAAGCATTCATCAATGGCACTTTTCAAAATCATCATAGATTTCCAAAACTGAGGCATGGGTTTTGTAGTATTCGAAGTAACGATTACAAAATGTAGAAATTATCAAAAACCGATTTAAAAACATACCTCAATCAAGCTCAAACCTAGGCCGAATATAACAAAGCTTCAACTCTTTCTTTTTCTTTCAAGAATCGGTGGAAAAGATGAACATAGTGGCTTATTTTAGCCTTTTGTTTTATTATAATTTCTTTAATAATAAATTTCCAATTTTAACCTTTTAATTAAAGCATATAATACATGTATATTTCATACCCTTTACCGTCCATCTCTTTATACAATGGCTTAATTCCATTTTAAGGCCTTCACATTCAAAAACCAAATTCAATTTATCACATTAACATGTAGAATGTCACTTTTATCTTTTATACGATTTAGTCATTTTCTCTAATTAAGCACACAAACGGACAAATTAATTCACGAAACTTTCACACATGCTAAATCACATATTGCAAACACAGATAATAATATTAAAATATTTTTCTAACTCGAATTTGTGGTCCCAAAACCACTATCCCGACTAGGGTCTGAATCGGATTGTTACAAGTCGATTCTCGAACTAAATCAAGCCTTATATTGAGTTTAGAGGTACATGCTAAAGTCAAATCGAGTCTAAGCTGAGAACTGGATGTTGAATTATTTCTTGTTTGTGTTTTTAGCTTGAAAATGTCTGATGAATTAAGAAATGATGTTGAAGATTAAATTAGTAGTAAAGAACAATCCATTGAGAGTGAAAATTGATATGAGTTCAGGGCACATGGTAATGATCAAGCCAGTGCTCGACTAAGAGAAAGCTTGGAATCAACACTCCGCATCTCTTCATCGAATGTGAGTGGGTCATCATCTTGCTGTTTGGAGAACTCAATATTTAGAACACTTTCTCTAGATTGGAAGAACTTAGGCCTATGAGAGACCCTCCCACTACGACGAAGCTCCCTATGCTGCTGATCGTTTGTAGGTCTACTATTAGGAGTTAGTTTGGGAACTGTTAGTGTAGGGATTTGTGTATTTTTCAAAAGTTCCTCAAGTACTTATTTACTTCGAGGTTTAAATTCGTTCATGTAACTTTTTTCAAGAAAGGTAGCATGAGTGGACACTATCGCTGTTTTCTTTTTTGGGGTTATAAAACAAACAACCCTTTGTTCCCATAGCAGATCCCATAAACCTAGTTTCTTTATGGGTAAACCTAGTTTTTTTCCACTTCCACACGAAACTCTTTGAATTTATCAAAGGTTTCACTTTTGTAGTGCATTAGGTTCACATACCCATATTTGGAACAATCATTAATAAAAGTTATGTAATAATAATAACCACCTCTTGAAAGACGTTCATGAGGCCACAAACGTCAGTTTACACAAGTTTTAAGCTTTCACGACCCTTGTTCCTTTTTCATTAAAAGATCACTTAGTCATATTACCTTCAAATTAAGATTCATATTGTGAAAGATCAACTTCTTTAAGCGAGCCTAAAGTGCCATCTTTCACAAGTCTAGTTGTAACACCCTTACATGACTCGTTCGTCGGATTCAGGTATAGGGCATCACAACTAAACCAGTTTCATGTAAAAGATTCAAACACATTATTCTAAAATCAAACTATATTACTTATTTATAATATAAAATTACATCAGAGTCAAAATTTCAAAATAAAGTTCGCTATCTCAACTATGGACTCTAAGGGAACTTCATAAATACAATACAATCGCCTACATGGCAAAGTTTCTAAAGGTATTCCCTTTCCTATGTGCATGACACAACACTATGGCATCCCTTGATCCAACACGGTCTGGCTTGGTCCCTCCTCAAGTTCCTTAATCTACAGTTTCTGCATCCATAGATCAAACCCCTATAAGTTTGGATGAACATTGCGAGTTTCTTCTTTACGCGAGAATAGACCTTATCTTACAGAGGTTTAAACAAAAAAACTAAACACAAATAACTCCTTGATAGTGCGAGTGAATTCTCTTAAACCCATAACGGCTCCGAATTATTCCCAATCTTATTCATTTGCTGATAGTTTGTGAAGTGAATTACCCTTGGGCAATCCTATCGACCTACGATCAGTCTTGTCAGATTTCTTCAAATGTTTCACCATTTCCAGGAACTCTGTGATTCCTTTACTTAATTTCTTCTTTCCACCGTGTCCTTATAAGGTAGTCCTGCTGTCTACCTTTCTAAATGCCCTTGGGTCTGTAATATCCCGGGTTAGGGGCTGTTTTGTTGTTGCATGTTATTGCATGTGTTTAGTGTGCTGTGTGGCTATTTCGGTGTTTTAGGGGCTTAATTGTGGGCAAGGAGTATGCACGAGTGTATGGGAAAATTTTGGTTTTTGGGTGTTAAGTGAAGGGAGTTGAGGAAGTCTGGGTTTTTAATTTATTTTTGGTATTTCATAGCACAAATGAAGAGTCACAAAGTGGCAAGGCATGTGCCACTAGGGAGCTAGGTGTGGCGTCATTTGCTTGGGGGGTGGTGGTCCAGTGTTCGAGTGTAGAGAGTCCCCATTTTGTCACTTATTTTTGGACGGCATGGAGGAAGAGGTTGAGAGCAATTTGGATTCTACCTTGGACCAAGTCTTCACATTCAAACGGTTGGTGGAGAGTAAGTGTAGGTGGGAGACTTGGTCATGATGTTTGAATGTGGGGAGTGGAGTAATTGGGGGGATTTGGCCGAATTTGAGGGAGTGGGGAGTGGGAGGTGACGGCTTGGTGTGGGAGAGTTAGTAGCCGAATTTCATTTTGGCAAACTTGGTGTTCGGTCACTTTTTGGGTCAAGAGCAAAAGTTTTCCTTAGTCTTTTGTTAGCCGAAATTCCATTGGTCGTTTTCTTGCTTCCTAAAACCGTAAGTCAAAAGGTGTACTTGCCGAATCTCTTTTGCATTTTGTCTTCTACATTTGGGTTGTTGGCCGAATGCTTTCCTTCCTATCTTCCTCTTCTCTATTTTGTGCAAACCGAAACTAGTATTCTCTCTTCTCATATCTCATATCTTTTCTTCCCTTTTTGAAACACTAAAGCCGAAATTTACCTTGCCTAAACCGAAAATTTCCATTCACCCCTTCCATTTCTTTTCATCTCAAAACCTTGGCCGTTCCTTCTTCTTCTTGAACATACCTTTCTCTTGCTTCATTTTAAGATTTTAGCCAAACCCTCCCCTTGGTGATTGCTTAGAAATTCTTTGTTCTCTTGAGTAGGGTGGCCAGAATGTCCCTTGCACTTTTCTCTTCTTTTTCCTTTGTGTAAATCAAGCTAGCCTCTCCTCTTCTCAACCTTCTTTTCTTGTTTTTGAAACCTTGTAAACCGAAACCCCCATTTTCTCAAATACCATTCATCTTTTCTTTTCTTCAAATCGTAAGTACCTTTTATCTCCTTGTTCTATTTTGTTACTTGGGGATATCAACACTATTTCTTTGCATTTTGTTTACTCTTCTCTTCAACTCGACCAAAATCGTGATTGGTGTAAACCACCTTGGCCGAATCTTTGATTCTTCTTTTTGGCATAAGTCCCGGCCGAATCGCTTGTGGTTCTCTTCTTGTCTTTGGGTGGCCGAATTTAGAGTGTTGGGTCTCTTGCTTCAATCGTTTGGAGATTGGTAAGCCTTGGCCGAATGGTCATCTAGTTTCTCTCTTTTTCTTAATCGATTTAAGTTGTTTAAGAATCGTATATGACAACTGTTGATGAGTGTTATCTCTTATGTTGGAACCGATTGCATCATAGGACGACGGGGACTTTGAAGCAGACAAGTGGAGCTTTCTACCTTGGTTTAACCATTTGATAAGTGGTGGTAAGAAGATTATTTGTTAGTCTATTCTTTTGGATTTCAATAAGATAGGGATTCAAGTGGATTAACTGTTCATCTTTTTATGGTATAGCCGATTGCTTAAGGAGAATCATTGTTTGATTCGGATTTGGTAGGAAACCAAATCATCTTAAAAGGTAAGGGTTCGATATTAACCCCTTTGGTTAACTGATGTTGGCCGAATGTTAGATGTCTAACTCCTATTTGGCCGATTGTAGGATCAAGGATACAAGGAGCTTTAGATCGTTTCTTTTAGTATTAAAGGTTGCGCTTTACTGTGTGTAAACTAACACACCGATATTTAGTAATTTTATTAATAAACTGTTTGCTATTAAAATCATGACATATGATGGAGTATTGGATACCCAAACGGGGTATGTGTACGTATCCGGGTAAGTCGATATTGTTACTAGATTACTTGATGATCTATATGGTATCATGACTATGTATGTATGTGATATGGGGCATGAGTCAAACATATTAGCATGATATGCATAATTTGTATGATATGCATGATTATACGAGTTGGTTTGTTGATGGGTGATATGAGTGGAGGGGGCGGTGATGATTTTGTGCCGATTTGAGCACCAGTGTTTTGGTAACACACCTTGTGACTTTGGGTCACCAAAGTGCTTTGGTAGCACATTTGTGTCTTTGGGACACCAGAGGTTGGGCACCTCATTGCGACTTGTCCTCGTGGTTAACACCACCGCGGGGTTGGCCCCACATGAGATATGGGATCGTCTGCTAGTGATTGGGTATCACACGATGGGTTGGCCCCATCATTCGATTATCGTGACTACGGTCACCAGTGCTTTGGTAGCACATTGTGTCTTTGGGACACCAGTGTTTTGGTAACACATTGTGACTATATGTCACCAGTGGTTTGGCACCACCAGTGGTTTGGTACCACACGGGGTAGAAAAGGGAGATACGGATGGTTAGGATCGGGTTGCATTAATTATGTTGCTATGTATGATGTGTGTTAGCATGTTGTTTCATCGGGAGCGGGATTTATGCACTGAGTCACTCGACTCACCCTCTCCTTTGACATTTCAGGTGACTCGTGAGACGCGACATGGAGCCGGATGGACTCGGGTGCTCATGCCATGCTTGATAAAGTTTTACCTCAACGCTATCATTTGGGTACTTTAGTTTAATTATCATATTTGGTTTTAATTTGGACTTGTAAAAGGGCCTTTAAATTATGTTTATGATGGTTATGTTTTAATTAGATTCGCAACTTTGCTTAACAAATAACTTGGCATGAAATTTTACTAAAACTTGAAAAGACAACGCTTTGAAATTTTACCGCAATGTGTTTTAGACTATACCATCGGGTATCTCGCTATGTTTTGTTATTCAATAAACTCAAATGATTTTCAAATCAAACTCGATTTGCTACTAAGTCTAAAGTGTTTCAAAATGGCACTAGGAAACTATTGGAAGTCCTAAATGAAATCAACTCGCGTTCACTATGTTTTCGCCCGCTTTACAACGAAAAAAAAAAAGATAACTCAAAGACGTTTTCCCGTAACATACCGTTTCGGTCGTGGTGTCTTGTCCGAGTTTGGGGTGTTACAATTGTGGTATCGAGCCAAGTTCAAAGGCTGGTACCAGGGCTGAGGCCCAAAAATGTTTTCAAAAGGTTGTTTTGTTAATCTTTATTCTTAAAGTAAGGTTTGAAAGGCATGGCACCGAGTCTCCGGCACCAGTTCGCCCAGGTGAGTACCCCGTACTATTGCTTGTGAACTGATTGGATGTGATATGATTTGATGAATAGCAATAGTATACTACTTTAGAGATTGAAACTGATAGGATTCTCGAACTCGCGAGAACAAATCCTCTTAAAATATTCATAAGACTTGCTTTTTAACAAGTGGAATAAATACTGATGCATAAAAAATTCTTAATCAGATACGTAGAAAGATTAGTCATGAGCGCTAGAGGTGGACGTGGTCGTGGACGAGGTCGTGGCAGGATGACAGTTTCTGAGCCCGTAGGATCCGGTCCGTGGTTCGAAAATGAGATACCGGCCGCCGCCCGGTGGAGGTGGTGAGTTCCAAGATCGATCGGGGCGACGCAGCGATGTCACGAGCGATCTTTGCGAGTGTTGGAAAGGGTAGCAGGAGTTGGTGGTGGCGCGGGAGTTAGGAAATCATTTCCTGAGCGACTTCGGGCCAATGGGGCCGAATTCTTTCGAGGTGTTTCTGGTGTTGCTCCCAGCACGGCTGAATATTGGTTGGAGGCAACTGAGCGGATCATGGACGATCTGGACTGACAACCAAGAGAAGGCGAAGGGCATCGTGCTCGCTTCTCCGGATGAGTCATATCGGTGGTGGCTCACGGTTCGAGACAGTGTGGCAGCAGAGGATCTAACATGGGATTATTTCAGGGCTGCATATCAAAAGAAGTACATCGGAGCTAGTTATATTGACTCCCAGCGGAAGGCATTTCTGAGGCTTGTTCAGGGGAGTAAATCAGTTGCTGAGTATGAGGCCGAGTTCCTGAAGCTGAGTAGGTATGCCAGGGGCATTGTGGCCACTGAGCATGAGAGGTGTGTTCGTTTCGAGGATGGTCTCATGAGACGACTTGAGGTGCTGATTGCTCCTCGCCAGGAGCGTGAGTTTGCTGTCTTAGTTGAGAAGGCTAAGGTAGCCGAGGGGTTAAGGAGTCGCGAGACAAGGCATGGACAGAAATAGACATAAGAAGAGCTTTGGGTCTTACGGGTCGTCGGGTAATCCGCAAGAGAGGCGGCATCGAGTGGGGCGAAACCACTGCTAGGTTTGTTCTTTGCTAGGCGAGGACCGCCGCAGCGGTGATCGGTGTGGGAAATCTCATTGGGGTGGTTCTTTGGGTGGAGGAAAAGGTTGCTTCGAGTGTGGTTCTCTCGAGCACCGTGTGAGAGGGCCGTCCGCGTAGGTTGGCTAGGATTCGATCCGAAAGCGCGGCCGTGTCGCCTCGAGGTAGTGGACCGCCACCGCAGAGGGCCGTGGTAATGGCGAGGCGGTAATGGTTCGGTCGGGCCGCGAGCACCGGCGAGAGGTGCGAGTAGCTCTAATGCTGACGACACCGATTAGTGTATGCTGCGAGGCGCCAAGAGAGAGCGACGCACCGGGCGTCATAACCGTGCGTTCTTGATTTTTGGTTCCCCTTATACCGCTTTGATTGATGTGGGTTCAACGCACTCTTATGTTGCCGATGTATAGTAGAGACCATGGATTTAGACTCGAGATATCTTCTAGGCGGATGACCGTGATTAGCCCTCTAGGTCACTCTGTAGTAGTAGATAAAGCTGTTTAGAGAGGTACCCTTAGAACTCCAGGGGTAGTGTTTGTCACGATCCGATGGAACTACCGTTTGGGGAGTTCGACCTGATTCTTGGGATGGATTGGTTGGTCAAGTACCAGGCGAGGTTGGATTGCGCGGCCAAGCGCATGGTTCTTAAGACGGTTGAGGGTGATGAGGTGGCTATGATAGGTAAGAGGAGGGATTACTTATCAAATGTGGTATCTGCTCTGAAGGCGGAGAAGATGGTCAGGAAAGGCTGTGGAGCGTATGTAGTTCATGTGTATGCCTTGGAGGCTAAGGAGTCTCTTGTGGAGAAGGTTCGTGCAGTTAAGGAGTTTCTTCGATGTTTTTCCTGAGGAGCTTCCAGGTTTGCCGCCAGATCGCGAGGTGGAGTTCGGGATTGATCTGTTACCCGGAACTGCGCCAGTGTCTATTGCTCCGTATAGGATGGCGCCAAAGGAGTTGGTGGAGCTTAAGGCTCAGATCCAGGAGTTATTGGATCGAGGTTTTATCGGTAGTGTTTCGCGTAGTAAGTGCGCCGGTACTCTTTGTCAAGAAGAAAGATGGCACAATGCGGATGTGCATAGACTACACGCCAGATTGAACAAGTCGACGATTAAAAACAAGTATCCGCTTGCCACGGATAGATGATTTGTTTGATCACCGGTGAAGGTGCTTTGCGGTATTTTCAAGATCGACTTGAGGTCAGGTATCACCGATTAAAGGTTAAGGAGGCGGATATCCATAAAACAAATAAGTTTGGACTCGGTATGGGCACTACGAATTTACGGTAATGCCATTCGGGTTGACTAACGCCGGCAGCGGCGTTATGGACATGATGAATAGGGTGTTTCAAAGAATGATCTGGATCGATTCGTCGTGGTTTTCATAGACGACATCTTGGTGTACTCAAGGACGGAGGAAGAGCATGATAAGCATTTGCGAGTGGTGTTGCAGATTTTGAGGAAAAGCGACTCTATGCTAAGTTTAGTAAGTCACGAGTTACGCTTAGAAGTGACTTTCTTGGGTCATGTAGTGTCAATTTGAGGGGATTCGAGTAGATCCTCGTAAGATTGAGGCGCTTTTGGATTGGAAGCGCCTAAGTCGGTGGTGAGATTCGAGTTTTTCTCTGGGTTTGGCCGGATACTACCGAAGGTTTGTTGAGGTTTCTCGTTGATAGCGGCGGATGACCAAGTTGCTTGAGGAAAGAAGTTCCGTTTGTGTGGACCGAGAAACAGCAGGAAAGCTTCGATAAGTTGAAGAAGATTTTGACCGAGGCTCGGTTCTAATTCAACTTTGAGGTGGTAAGGAATTCACGAGTCTATTGCGACGCATCACATACGGGCTTGGGTTGTGTCTTTGATGCAAGAAGGTAAGGTTGTGGCTTACGCTTCTCGGCAGTGAGGCCACATGAGGTCAACTATCCGACGACGATTTGGAGTTAGCAAATGTAGTTTTCGCTTTAAAGATTTGGAGGCACTACTTATACGGAGAAAGATCGATAGTCTACACATCATCACAAGAGTCCGAAGTATCTGTGACTCGGAAGATTTGAATTTGAGGCGTATGCAGATGGGTCGAGATTCTTTGAAAGATTACGATTGTTCGATTGAGTATCATCCGGGCAAGGCTAACGTGGTGGGTGACGTTGAGCCGCAAGGTTGTTTTTTTGACTTAAGAGCATTGTTTGCCCGCTTGAGTTTGTATGGCGATGGGAGTATTCAGCGCGAGTTGCAAGTTAAGCCTACTTGGGTTGAGCGGTCGAGAGAAACAGCTTATTGGATGAGGTTCTGAGTGCGCGAAGGTTGCAAGTGCGAGAATGGTGGTTTGGAGGTTCTGACTTATGTCCGTGATGGGGTTCTGTGTTTCCAAGGTAAGGCTTGTATGCCTAAAGATGTTGGTGAGCGAGGCGTAAGATTCTTCAGACGCATATAGATCCTTATGCTATGCACCACGGAGGTAGCAAGATGTATAAGGATCTTAGAGAGCGATTTTGGTGGCACGGCTTGAAGAAGGAGGTGACGGAGTTTGTTGGGAAGTGTCTAACTTGTCGCCAGGTCAAGGTGAACATCGCTTGTCGTCGAGGTTGCTTGACTGTGAAGATTCCTCGATGGAAGTGGGAAAGGATAACCATGGATTTCGTCGGTGGAGTTACCGCTTCGCCAAGCAAGAAAGATTCGATTTGGGTAATAGTGGATCGATCGACTAAATCACTCACTTTATTCCGGTGAGGTTGACTACTCACTTGAAGCTAAGCTAAGCCGTATATTTCGAGAGATAGTGAGGTTGCACGGCGTGCGAGCTTTCGATAATCTCGGATAGGGATCCCGATTCACGTCAAGGTTACGAAAGCACCGCATCGAGCTCTGGGTACTCGTTTGGATTTCAAAGACGGCTTTTCACCCCAATCGGACGGTCAATCGAAAGGGTCATTCGGATCTTAGAGGATATCTTTGAGAGGTTGTGTCCTGGATTTGAGGTAGTTGGGAGGAGTTCTTGCCATTAGTCGAGTTTGCCTACAACAACGATTTACCAAGCGAGCATTAAGATGGCACCGTATGAGGCGTTGTATGGTAGGAAATGTCGCTCACCTACGTGTTGGGCGGAGTTAGGTGAACGTCGGTTGTTGGGACCCGAGTTGGTTCTTTGAGACCGAAGATAAGGTTAAGTCGATTCAATCTCGATTGAAGGAAGCTTCGGACCGTAGAAGTCTTATGCCGATCTTAAGCGAAGAGATATAGAGTTATTGTGGGGATCGAGTGTTCTGAAGGTCTCGCCTTGGAAGAAGGTGTTGAGGTTCGGGAAGAAAGGCAAGCTAAATCCGAGATTTATTGGACCGTATAAGGTATTGAGACGAGTTGGACCAGATGGCGTATCAATTTGGAGTTGCCAGTGAGAGCTTAGTCGATTCACGACGTATTCCACGTTTCGATGCTTCGGAGGTATCGTTCGAGATCCGTCGCATGTGGTAGCATGGAAGAGATCGACGTAAATCCAGTTTGACCATGGAAGAGGAACACGTGCGATTCTTGATCGGGATGTGAGGTCCTGCGTAAAAAGTCTGTGCCTTTGGTTAAGGTTCTTTGGCGAAATCATGGCGTAGAAGAAGCTACGTGGGAACCCGAGGATACGATGAGACAACAATACCCGCAACTCTTACGATCGTAATTTCGAGTCGAAATTATTTTAAGAAGTAGAAGCGTAATATCCCGGTTAGGGGCTGTTTTGTTGTTGCATGTTATTGCATGTGTTTAGTGTCTTTGTGTGGCTATTTCGGTGTTTTAGGGGCTTAATTGTGGGCAAGGAGTATGCACGAGTGTATGGGAAAATTTTGGTTTTGGGTGTTAAGTGAAGGGAGTTGAGGAAGCTGGGGTTTTAATTTATTTTTGGTATTTCATAGCACAAATGAAGAGTCAGCAAAGTGGCAAGGCATGTGCTACTAGGGAGCTAGGTGTGGCATCATTTGCTTGGGGGTGGTGGTCCAGTGTTCGAGTGTAGAGTCCCCATTTTGTCACTTATTTTTGGGCGGCATGGAGGAAGAGGTTGAGAGCAATTTGGATTCTACCTTGGACCAAGTCTTCACATTCAAGCGGTTGGTGGAGAGTAAGTGTAGGTGGGAGACTTGGTCATGATGTTTGAATGTGGGGAGTGGAGTAATTGGGGATTTGGCGAATTTGAGGGAGTGGGGAGTGGGAGGTGACGGCTTGGTGTGGGAGAGTTAGTAGCCGAATTTCATTTTGGCAAACTTGGTGTTCGGTCACTTTTTGGGTCAAGAGCAAAAGTTTTCCTTAGTCTTTTGTTAGCCAAAATTCCATTGGTCGTTTTCTTGCTTCCTAAAACCGTAAGTCAAAAGGTGTACTTGCGAATCTCTTTTGCATTTTGTCTTCTACATTTGGGTTGTTGGTAGAATGCTTTCCTTCCTATCTTCCTCTTCTCTATTTTGTGCAAACCAAAACTAGTATTCTCTCTTCTCATATCTCATATCTTTTCTTCCCTTTTGAAACACTAAAGCCGAAATTTACCTTGCCTAAACCGAAAATTTCCATTCACCCCTTCCATTTCTTTTCATCTCAAAACCTTGGCCGTTCCTTCTTCTTCTTGAACATACCTTTCTCTTGCTTCATTTTAAGATTTTAGCCGAACCCTCCCTTGGTGATTGCCAAAATTCTTTGTTCTCTTGAGTAGGGTGAAGCCGAATGTCCCTTGCACTTTTCTCTTCTTTTCCTTTGTGTAAATCAAGCTAGCCTCTCCTCTTCTCAACCTTCTTTTCTTGTTTTGAAACCTTGTAAACCGAAACCCCCCATTTTCTCAAATACCATTCATCTTTTCTTTTCTTCAAATCAAGTACCTTTTATCTCCTTGTTCTATTTTGTTACTTGGCGGGATATCAACACTATTTCTTTGCATTTTGTTTACTCTTCTCTTCAACTCGACCAAAAATCGTGATTGGTGTAAACCACCTTGGCCGAATCTTTGATTCTTCTTTTGGCATAAGTCCCGGCCGAATCGCTTGTGGTTCTCTTCTTGTCTTTGGGTGGCCGAATTTAGAGTGTTGGGTCTCTTGCTTCAATCGTTTGGAGATTGGTAAGCCTTGGCCGAATGGTCATCTAGTTTCTCTCTTTTCTTAATCGATTTAAGTTGTTTAAGAATCGTATATGACAACCCGTTGATGAGTGTTATCTCTTATGTTGGAACCGATTGCATCATAGGACGACGGGGACTTTGAAGCGGACAAGTGGAGCTTTCTACCTTGGTTTAACCATTTGATAAGTGGTGGTAAGAAGATTATTTGTTAGTCTATTCTTTTGGATTTCAATAAGATAGGGATTCAAGTGGATTAACTGCTCATCTTTTTATGGTATAGCCGATTGCTTAAGGAGAATCATTGTTTGATTCGGATTTGGTAGGAAACCAAATCATCTTAAAAGGTAAGGGTTCGATATTAACCCCTTTGGTTAACGATGTTGGCCGAATGTTAGATGTCTAACTCCTATTTGGCCGATTGTAGGATCAAGGATACAAGGAGCTTTAGATCGTTTCTTTTAGTATTAAAGGTTGCGCTTTACTGTGTGTAAAAACTAACACACCGATATTTAGTAATTTTATTAATAAACCTGTTTGCCTATTAAAATCATGACAAGATGATGGAGTATTGGATACCCAAACGGGGTATGTGTATGCGTATCCGGGTAAGTCAAGATTGTTACTAGATTACTTGATGATCTATATGGTATCATGACTATGTATGTATGTGATATGGGGCATGAGTCAAACATATTAGCATGATATGCATAATTTGTATGATATGCATGATTATACGAGTTGGTTTGTTGATGGGTGATATGAGTGGAGGCGGCAATGATGATTTTGTGCCGACGAGCACCAAAGTGTTTTGGTAACACACCTTGTGACTTTGGGTCACCAAAGGCTTTGGTAGCACATTTGTGTCTTTGGGACACCGGAGGTTGGGCACCTCATTGCGACTTGTCCCCATGGTTAACACCACCGTGGGTTGGCCCCACATGAGATATGGGATCGTCTGCTAGTGATTGGGTATCACACGATGGGTTGGCCCCATCATTCGATTATCGTGACTACGGTCACCAAAGCTCTGGTAGCACATTTGTGTCTTTGGGACACGGAGGTTGGGCACCTCATTGCGACTTGTCCTCGTGGTTAACACCACCGTGGGTTGGCCTCACATGAGATATGGGATCGCCTGCTAGTGATTGGGTATCACACGATGGGTTGGCCCCATCATTCGATTATCGTGACTACGGTCACCGCGAGTGCTTTGGTAGCACATTGTGTCTTTGGGACACCAGTGTTTTGGTAACACATTGTGACTATATGTCACCGTGGTTTGGCACCACCAGTGGTTTGGTACCACACGGGTAGAAAAGGGAGATACGGATGGTTAGGATCGGGTTGCATTAATTATGTTGCTATGTATGATGTGTGTTAGCATGTTGTTTCATCGGGAGCGGGATTTATGCATCGAGTCACTCGACTCACCCTCTCCTTTGACATTTCAGTGACTCGTGAGCCGCGAACATGGAGCCGGGATGGACTCGGGGTGCTCATGCCATGCTTGATAAAGTTTTACCTCAACGCTATCATTTGGGTACTTTAGTTTAATTATCATATTTGGTTTTTAATTTGGACTTGTAAAAGGGCCTTTAAATTATGTTTATGATGGTTATGTTTTAATTAGATTCGCAACTCGCTTAACAAATAACTTGGCATGAAATTTTACTAAAACTTGGAAAGACAACGTTTTAAATTTTACCGCAATGTGTTTTAGACTATACCATCGGGTATCTCGCTATGTTTTGTTATTCAATAAACTCAAATGATTTTCAAATCAAACTCGATTTGCTACTAAGTCTAAAGTGTTTCAAAATGGCACTAGGAAACTATTGGAAGTCCTAAATGAAATCAACTCGTTCACTATGTTTTCGCCCCGCCTTACAACGAAAAAAAAGATAACTCAAAGACGTTTTTCCCCGTAACATACCAGATTCGGTCGTGGTGTCTTGTCCGAGTTTGGGGTGTTACAGGGTCTCTCCCCCTCGGTAATCATTCAAAATTTATTTAGTCTATGGCAGACTTCTTCTCTTACCATAGTTTCGAATGACTTACTGTCATCCCATCCTTTGGGATAATTAGTGAATACCCTAACTCTAGAGGATTAAGTCCCTCTTAAGACAAATAGTGGTTGAATTACTTCCTTGTAATCCACATTGTTCGAGATACCATGCTCAAAAGTGTGACATATCTGTCTATTGTGGGCCACTTTAGCCTTCAGTACCCTGTAACTATCATCGGAGTGATTATTCAGGTTCACGATTTCTCCCTTATGTTGGTTCCCTACGGAACTAGCCATTTGACTGGTACTTCCCAAATGGTTTTCCTTTTGAAGAGGAATAATCTTGATAGACATATACGTTACCCAATATATCCTTCTTAGTCAATGGGTTCCTATTAACCTCTCTTTTTATTGTTAACCAATCTGCGTAATTTGCTTACCTTTCTAACTTAAAGGGTTTCTCTGAGCGCCTTCTAGTGAATCTTTATCTATGATCCACGGGCAAACCCTCTTCCATTATCTTGTATACTAGGTACCGCTAGTGCATCAATTCCCATGACTATTTCATACTAGGATACCCCTCTTATGCCCTATTGTCTTTCACAACTACTACTCTAGCTGTCCTTTCTAACTTTCATTTTGTCCCTCATTCATCGGTAGATTCCTTCGACCCGTTTGCTAACCATTTTGCCTCATACTTCCACTCTCCTTTTTAATCCCCTTTCCCTGATTCGCAAGATTCTCCCATGATTTCTATCCTGGCTGACCACTGTGTTTATTATCCCGATAGATGATGTGTCTCTAACTAACTATGATCACATTAAAGGCAAGCGCACCTATCGTTTAATAGTATAGTTATGGTAAGACCGAAAATATCGTATCCACAAGGACCAATAGTACTAGTAATTACTATCTTTTTATTATCTAGCCTAAAAATTGGAGTGATTTCTTTTAAACTAAAATTAATTAAAAGCACGACAAAGAATGAATTGGGAAAATACTTTTAGACAACTATATGATAGAGGCAATACCCACGGAAGAATCCACCTAGACTTCACTTATTACTTTTGATTCATACGATTTATTCACTTGACTTAATCCGTAGAAATCCCTGATTTATGTTAATATCTCTTTCAAGACTAAAAACAACAGAATCTAGGTTGATTAATTGAAATCTCTTTCTAATTAAAACCCCTATCGTCGCATTAACTCGATCTATGGATTCCCTTATTAGATTTGACTCTAATCCGGTAGATTTATGTTGCCCTATTTCTAGGGTTGCAATCAACTCCGCTTAATTGTGTTGATCTACTCTTAAATAGGGACTTTTGCTCCTCTGACTAAGCACATTCGACTTGAATCAATAACCTGAATTATTAAAACAAGAATAAGAACTCACAATTAAGAATAAGAATAAGTATTTATCTTATAAATCAAATAGTAATAAGATCCGTCTTAGGTTTCATCCCCTTAGGTATTTAAGGGATTTAGTTCATACTGATAGAGGGAAACATCTTAAAATAGGAAAAACAACAAAACATAAGAAAACCCAAAAACTTCAAGAGAAATTGATAGGAGATCTTCAGTCTTGATGGATATCCTTCTTCCGAAATTTCCTCCCGATGGTCGTGTCTTGAGTATTTTCTGCCTTCTACTCTGCGCCCCCTTTAGGTCCTCCCCTAGGGTGTTTATATAGGCTTTGGAACACCTATCTTGGCCCACAAGTAGCCTTTTTAGAATAGAATTAGACTTGGGCTCGGTAGGGACACGCCCGTGTTCTATAGCTTAGGCCGTGCTCGATTCTACTCGTCACACACGGTCGTGTTCTATAACTTAGGCTGTGCTCGATTTTGCTCGTCACACACGGCCGTGTGATCTTCCCGTGTGCTATAGTCCAGGCCATGTTGATTTCTGAGGTAGGCCCATTTTGTCTCTTTTTGACCCGTTTATCGTTTTTTTCGACTCCCTAATCTCTCCTGAGTGTAAAACATGAAATTAAAGTATTAGGAGCATCGAATTCACCGAATATAATGAAAATTTATCCAAAAATAAGCCAAGCATAGGGTCAAAAATATGTATAATTTATGGTTTATCAAATATCCCCACACTTAAGCCTTTGCTTATCCTCAAGCAAAATCCTCAACTCACAATTAAAATTAACTTCCTCAATTCATAATCCTCATCAATAATGTCTCATCATAATTCACAGATAATTCATACGATGATAATTTAACTAAAAGAGTCCTGAAGATTCAAACAATCCAAGTCTCAATTTTTATAGCACGAAAACATAGGTGTTTCCCCTTATCTAAATAATTACCTTTGATTCAAAACCGACAAGAATTGACATCTTCACTAAAGATTCACTCAAATCACTCAATGTGTTTAAGGTTCAAATTAAGCACTCAAAAGTCAAACATGAAACGTTATTACCATAGGCTTGCATGAAAATCAAATCTTCACCAATATGAAATGAGATGATACACAAATTAAAAGGTCTTAAAAAGGGTTGTAACGGGGCTTGGGTTCAAGGTATGGATAAAGGCTGAATTAGAAGGTTAAAATCAAGATCGAATTGACAATTTACCTAACTAGAAAAATGGACTAATACTGAATAATTACATCAATTAAAACTTATCACTAAAACACGAGCTTCTTCTCAGAATTAATCGTTTAAGCTCAAATAACATAGAACTAATAATGATTTTTTTTAAGAACAATAATAAGAAAGAATTTAACAACTAAAGTATAGAACATAGTTAGGCGACTGATCAAATCAAATCTCGACAAAAAAGGGTTAATATAATAGGGAAAATTCTTAATGAATCAAAAAGAGTGAGTTTTGGGTTAATATTAAGGGTATATCAAGAAACAGTTTATTAGGATCAAAGGGGTTCACTAGGGGTTAATTATGAAGGTAGGCTTTTTGGGGTAAGTGGGTTAAAACCTAGGTGCCTTTATCATCTCAGTGTATCAAATCAAAAGTGTGGTCTCATCATGCATAATCGAAGCAAGTTCTAGAATAACAAATCAATATTGACACACTCATAACCAACAATAAAGTGAGCAAGAAAAGAATATGCTCTAAAAGGCTCAAAATCTCACAAAAATTATGGTTTTTGATGTCAACCTTGTAAATTTCAAACTTCAAAGTAATATTTAAATTTAGGGAAACAACCTAACAAATTTTTAATTCTGAAAATAGACTTATCATGCTTGATTCTATAATGTCTTAAAGTTTAAACCATCACTGCACAATTACCTATGATTTAATCCAAAACATATCAATGGAAATCATAAATCAATAAAAGTTTCATTCTAATAGTAATATGAGAAAATTACTTAAGAACAAGACATAATTCAGGGATTTTTCTAATAATGCTATAATTAACCTCCCCACACTTAAGATGTATATTGTCCTCAATGTACAAAGATAGATAATGACAATATAGTAAGAAAATCATAAGATAGGGAGAGAAGTGAAACTTCCTGAATTTTGGATGGAATCCATGAAAAGACGCCTGATGAACTAGGCAGAGGTGAAGGTGGGGGAGGATACTCCGGTAGCACCTTGAACTTTTTTGAAATTGAGTTAATGAAGCAGCCGGCATGAACTGGTCTATGAGGAAGTGGTGACATATCTGCTTTAAAATGGTCGTGCACGTGGAGACCACGCCGGGATCCTTCTGCTTTTTTCGAAGCGAGGATGGCAGCCTTGGTCTTGCCTTAAGTATTAGTCATTAAAAATGATTTGCAATAAATAATTCAAGCATAACCACAAGTAACATCGAAATAGTCCTAAATAACAGGGTATTCCTAACATAGTGAATTTAAAACTTAAGCAAAAAAATAGTATTTTGAAACTAACTTATGTTGCCCTAAGCTAGATCTAAATGGAATGAATAATAAGAACAAAATAATAAAGATAATAAAAGTAAATAATAGAAAATAAAATATGAATTCAAAATAAAAGGGAAGAATATTGACCAACGGTGGCAAGGATGGTGGCCGGAGTGGGGCGGCTAGGGTTTGGGGGGGAATTTTGGGGAAGAAAGTGAATAGGAGAAGGTGGTTTAAATAGAGATTGGGGCACACGGTCGAGTCACACGATCGTGTGATGCTTCGTTCGTTTCTCCCACACCCGTGTAGAGGTTCATACGCCCGTGTTAATTAGTCAGTATCGACCACGACCTATAGGCACGGGCAGGTCGCACGCCCGTGTGACTTACTCAGTTTCAACCATGGCTTCTGGGCATGGGCGTGTCGCACGCCCGTGTCACTTACTCAGTATCGACCATGGCCACATCACACGACCGTGGCATTTTATCGTAGCCCGTGTTCTTTAGTCAGTTTCGACCACGGCCGCATCGCACGGCCGTGGCGTTTTATCGTAGCCCGTGTTTTGGGGAAAATTTCGTCCTATTTCTACACGGTCTCTGTCACGCCGATGTGCCTCATCATGGTGTCGAAACAGCCATGGCCATGCTCGTGTGCAAGGCCGTGTGGTAGGGAAACCTGCGCCTATTAATTTGGTTAATTTTTAGTAAGGCTAAAAATAAAAAAAATATGGTCATTAATGAGGTTAGTGCTCGGGTTGCCTCCCGAGAAGTGCTTGTTTAAAGTCCTAAGTTAGACTTACCTTTCATTCGCATAATCATGGTGGTTTGAGGAGTTAAAACTCCTCATTCCTGCTATCATTTTTGTGAAAATAAGGTTTTAGACGAGTACTATTTACCTTGAAAGTGCCAAATTTAGAGTGAGTTACCTCGACTGTACCGTATGGGAAAATATTAAGTACCGTGAAAGGGGTTGTTCCATTTGGTTCAGAAGTGGCAACAAGAGGATCTGTATTATCCATTAGAAATCGGTCCCCAACCTTGAAGTGATTTGCTTCTCCTTTAAGCTCGTCATGGAGTTGCCTCGGTTTTGCTTCGTGTGTTCTTGGTTTCTCCTTGGCATGTGTCCTCCATTCGTTTAGTTCATTGATCTGAAGCCTTCGCTCCTCATGAGTTATTTCATTGTTGGCACGAGAACTAAGACGTGGCTTATTTGTGTATTTTCGAGGTGCTTCTGAGTCACGAGCCTGAAGAGTGATCGTGTCGTCACCTACACGAAGTGTGAGTTCACCTGTACCAACATCAATTCTAGTAGCAGTTGCTAAAAAAGGCCGCCTTAAGATTAATGATGCGTCACTATCCTCATCCATATCTAGAACAACAAAGTCAACTGGGAACATAAATTTATCAATTTTGACAAGCACATCCTCAACAATTCCCTTAGGAAATCTAATAGTCTTATCTGCGAGTTGAATACTCATCCTAGTTTGTTTAGGTTTCCCAAGACCTAGTTGCTTAAACATTTTATAGGGCATGACGTTAATACTCGCCCCTAAATCAGCCAAAGCATTATTAACATCTAAACTACCAATTAAACAAGGAATAGTAAAACTCCCTGGATCCTTTAATTTATCGGGTAGTTTATTCTGTAAAATGGCTGAGCAAACTGCGTTTAACTCCACATGCGACGCATCATCTAACTTCCGCTTGTTTTTCAGAAGTTCTTTTAAAAATTTTACTGAATTGGGCATCTGCAAAAGAGCTTCAATAAATGGTAAGTTAAAATGTAATTTCTTTAAAAGTTTAAGAAATTTACCGAATTGCTCATCTGTGCTATCTTTCTTCGTTGCATTGGGGTATGGCACACGAGGTTTGTACTCTGAACTTACCAGTTTTTGTTTATTATGGCTTTCCTCCACTTTACCTTTATCTACCACAGGTTCTTGCCTCGGTTCAGATTCAGATTCTACTAACCCTTCGTCGTCGCACACCGTGATGGCATGGAGTTGCTCCCTTGGATTAGGTTCGGTATTACTCGGCAAGCTACCTTGTGGTCATTCTGAGATCAGCTTAGCAAGGTGACCTATTTGGTTTTCGAGCCCTTGAATCGATGCTTGCTGATTTTTCAATGCCGTTTTGGTATTTTGAAAATGAGTCTCTGACACCGAAATAAACTTTGCGAGCATATCTTCAAGGTTCAGCTTTTTCTCCTGTTGATAGGGTTGTTGTTGGAAGCCTGGAGGGGGTTGTTGTCTCTGATTTCCTTGGCCACCCCATGAGAAGTTTGGGTGGTTCCTCCAACCTGGATTATAAGTGTTACTATAGGGATTATTCTGAGGTCTAGAATTATTACCCATATAGTTCATCTGTTCGCTTTCTTTGCCAGGGTTGTGGGATGGATATTCTGAATTGCCCATTCCTCCTCCATTCGTATCGTCTTTGCATTCTTCGGATGTACTGCGAAGAACCATACAAACCATCAATCTTTTTATTTAAAAGCTCTACCGGTTTGATAGCATGGTCAACTGCGTCGAGGTTGAAAACACCGCCGCTTTTGTTGGCTTCGTCCTCATAACTTGCCACTGATAGTTATTCAGTGACATCTCTTCAATGAATTCGTAAGCAGCCTCAGGTATTTTGTTGTTTAGTGTACCGCCGGGGGCTTGCATCTATCAATTGCCTCGTTGAGGGTTCACACCATTGTAAAAGGTTTAAACACAGAGCCATAATGGTAACCCATGGTGAGGGCATCTTCTCGATGATCCTTATATCTCTCCCATGCATCGTAAAGTGTTTCTAAATCCATCTGCACAAAAGAAGAGATATCATTCCTCAACTTAGCCGTTTTAGCCGGCGAAAAATATTTTAACAAAAACTTTTCGGTCATTTGTTCCTATGTAGTGATTGATCATCGTGGTAACGAGTTCAACCACTGTTTAGCTTTGTTCCTCAACGAGAAGGGAAACAACCGAAGGCGAATGGCATCATCAGAAATGCCATTAATCTTGAAAGTGTCGTAGAATTCCAGAAAATTTGCCAAGTGATTGTTTGGATCCTCATCCTGCAAACCATCAAACTGAACAAACTGCTGAATCATCTGAATAGTGTTGGGTTTCAGTTCAAAATTATTTGCAGCAACAGCAGGTCTAACAATACTTGATTCAGTTCCTGTTAAATTAGGCTTAGCATAATCATACATAGTACGAGGAGCAGGATTTTCGGTAACCACCGGAGGCAGCAAATTATTATTGGCCATCTCTTCGGTAGTATTAGTATCATTCTCTTGCTCTTCCTCTATGTATTGTAGACTTCGCCTTATCTCCCTACGATTTCTGCGAGCGGTACCTTCTATATCACTATCAAAAAGTAATGGTCCTGACGGGTTCCTTCTAGTCATAAACTAAAAATACTTGCCAGAAGCAAATAAAAGAAAAATTAGTAAATAAAAATAAAATAAAAATAAATTGTAATAAAAATTAATGGCTAAAGTAATAAAAATTTAGCGTTCCTAATATCTTAGTCCCCGGCAACGGCGCCAAAAACTTGATGTGTCTCTAACTAAATATGATCACAATAAAGGCAAGCGCACCTATCGTTTAATAGTATAGTTATGGTAAGACCGGAAATATCGTATCCACAAGGACCAAGAGTACTAGTAATTACTATCTTTTTATTATCTAGCCTAAAAATTGGAGTGATTTCTTTTAAACTAAAATTAATTAAAAGCACGACAAAGAATGAATTGGGAAAATACTTTTAGACAACTATATGATAGAGGCAATACCCACGGAAGAATCCACCTAGACTTCACTTATTACTTTTGATTCATACGATTTATTCACTTGACTTAATCCGTAGAAATCCCTGATTTATGTTAATATCTCTTTCAAGACTAAAAATAACTGACTCTAGGTTGATTAATAGAAATCTCTTTCTAATTAAAACCCCTATCGTCGCATTAACTTGATCTATGGATTCCCTTATTAGATTTGACTCTAATCCGGCAGATTTTTATGTCGCCTATTTCTAGGGTTGCAATCAACTCTGCTTAATTGTGTTGATCTACTCTTAAACAGGACTTTTTCTCCTTTGAATAAGCACATTCGACTTGAATCAATAACTTGAATTATTAAAACAAGAATAAGAACTCACAATTAAGAATAAGAACAAGTATTTATCTTATAAGTCAAATAGTAATAAGATCCGTCTTAGGTTTCATCCCCTTAGGTATTTAAGGGATTTAGTTCATACTGATAGAGGGAAACATCTTAAAATAGGAAAAACAACAAAACATAAGAAAACCCAAAAACTTCAAGAGAAATTGATAGGAGATCTTCAGTCTTGATGGAGATCCTTCTTCCGAGCTGCTCTCGATGGCTGTCTTCGAGTATTTTCTGCCTTCTACTCTGCGCCCCCCTTTAGGTCCTCCCCTAGGGTGTTTATATAGGCTTTGGAACACCTATCTTGGCCCACAAGTAGCCTTTTCCGAATAGAATTAGACTTGGGATCGGCAGGGACACGCCCGTGTGACACGCCCGTGTGACACGCCCGTGTGACACGCCCGTGTTCTATAGCTTAGGCTGTGCTCGATTCTGCTCGTCACACACGACCGTGTTCTATAACTTAGGCCGTGCTCGATTCTGCTCGTCACACATGATCGTGTGATCTTCCCGTGTGCTATAGTCCAGGCCGTGTTGATTTTTGAGGTTGGCCCATTTTGTCTCTTTTTAACCCGTTTATCGTTCTTTTCGACTCCCTAATCTCTCCTGAGTGTAAAACATGAAATCAAAGGATTAGGAGCATCGAATTCACCGAATATAATGAAAATTCATCCAAAAATAAGCTAAGCATAGGGTAAAAAATATGTATAATTTATGGTTTATCAATAGACTACCCCGTGTTTAGTGTCTCGACGGACTCCACAAATTGTCATAGCTGAGTTATGGTCTTGCTCGTCAGGTTTCGTGCTTAGTGTCCTGGCAGACTCCGTTGGTTGCCATAGTCGAGCTATGGTTTTACACCTTGTAATGCTCGTGTTTACTGTCCCCATGGACTATTTTTGTTTAGTGTAACGACCCGATTTTGGGGCTAGTCGGAACAGTGGTTTTAGAACCACTAATCTGAGGTCAGAGAGAATTATTTTAATGTTATTTTATGAGTTATAGCATGATTATATAGGCGCATGAAAATTTTGGCGCTTTAATTTTAGCGATTTCATTCTTAATTGTGAAAAAGGACTAAATCGCATAAAGTGCGAAAGTTCTATTTTACAAGCTAAAGGTGCCTAATAGATATAGAATATTAATTGGAGGTCCTTAAAGTGCAATTAGACCCCTAGAGATAGGGTGGCTGGCCATAGGAGACAAACAATGTCAAATTGGTCAAAGTGGTTGAAATTAGGTGGACTAAATTGATGTTTTATAATAAAATAAAGAAAGAAAAGATATCATCTTTTCTTTTCTTCTCCTCCACCAAAAATTAGCAGCAAATAGGGGTTTGAAAGCTCAAAAAATTTCAGCAAGCTCTTCTCCTTACAAGTAAGTGATTTGATGATCATTTCTTGATAATATTTGTATTTTTAGAACCCGTAAAGCTTAAGCTAGCTAAAGAGGGGACTATTTTGCAAAATGGTTGAAAGTTTATAGTTTTGAAATGTGAGCATTTAAGTTGTTTGCTGCATTTTTTATGGAAGAAAATGAGTCTTAGTTGTTAGATAAACAGCTTTTGTGAAAGGTGTTACCATGAAAACACCTAATAGGACCTTTTTGAGAAGGTTGTAAATATGTGGTAAATGTGTGAAATAATGATTATTGAGGGTTTCCATAGGAGTAACAAATGTTCATCTAGGCTTGTAAAAGGAGGAAATTTGATTGGAATCGATTTACGAGCCTAGGGGTAAAATAGTCATTTTGTGAAAGTATAAAGGGCAAAATGGTAATTTTGCCAAAGTTTGATTATTAAAATGTGTTGATTAATGTGATGGTTAAATGAGCTAAATTGTTATTATAGATCAGAAAGAACGAAGAATTAACCTTGACCGAGGAAATGGCAAGGTATCGGACTAGAACGACAATTTGGCCTATTTTGAAATCGAGGTAAGTTTGTGTGTAATAAGTTCAACATCATGCTAGTATGTTTTAAAATGTTTGATATTTGTGAAGATGTATAACATTTCTGTGAAATTGAGTAATGATGTTGAATTAGAAAATGATGAGAATCGTGATGTTGAAGTCCCGGTTGGACTTTAGTAAATGAGAGAGTAATATCATTAAGACTTGAGATGGGTAAGGTCCCGTATAAGACCATGTCTGGGACATGGTCTCGGCACCGAATTGAGATCCCGTATAAGACCATATCTGGGATATGGCATCGGCATCGAATAGGAAGATCGTATAAGACCATATCTGGGATATGGCATCGACAATTGAGATGAATTCCCGTATAAGACCATATCTGGGATATGGCATCGGCATCTAGAGGTGACCTCATGTAAGACCACATCTGGGAGGTGGCATTGGCGTCGTATTCATGTGAATGATGATGATCATGTATCCTTGAGTATCCCAAGTGATTCAATGGGATAAATAGTTAATCTTATAATTTAGATGAAATTAGTGTTGAAACTATGTGATGAAGTGATACAGGTATATGTGAGTAATTCACGAGAAGGGTTTACGAGATGTGGCATGATATGTAATTGGTATGGGTAAGCATGAGTAAGTTATGGCAGTGTGCTTAAGACTTTGTGTCTTTCTTCAACGAAATTAATGGATGACATTATGAGTCTTTTTGTTGTTTCTTATTTCATGCAAACTTACTAAGCTTTATGCTTACCCCTCTCATTTCCCTTTTCCTTGTAGTATTGCCAAACTAGCTCGGGAATTCATGGAACGTCGGAGTTCAGAAATCACACTATCAACTTCTTTTTGGTATAGCAAAGTTAGATTTATTTTGAGTATGGCATGTATAGGACTTGGTCATTTTGTTATGTAATATTTGTTAGCCAAAGTGTTGGTTATTAATATTGTTCAATTCATTTTGTAAATGGTCATTGGAAATTGGCCAATACTTGACAAGTTCATATATTCAATGATGATGAAATTCATGAAATGCATGCTTGTGTGGATGTTTTGGTTTTGAGTTCTTAGAAGTGCCTTATGGTCATGATTTATGTTGAATTGATTTGGTATAAGTGTGGTTGCTTTGTAGGGTGTCAAATGGCTTGGTAGATAGCCTTATAATTGTCCATAAAGGTAGACACACGGGCGTGTGTCTAAGCCATGTATGACGCACGGTCAGCCCTATGGACGTGTGGAGAGGCCGTGTGTCCCCATGCATACTAGGTTTGCAAGTCAGTATGCTCAGTAGTAACCACACGGAGAGAGACATGGCCGTGAGTCTCAACCATGTGGGAGACACTGCCTAAGACACGGGCATGTGCCCAGGCCGTGTGAAGTCTGCACTTGAAATTAGGAATTTAATTCGACACACGGTCTAAGGACACGGGCGTGTGCCTTGGCCATGTGTGTAACACCCTGGTTTTAGGGGTTAGATTTTTGGTGCTTAGCTCGGGTGTTGGCACACTTCAGTGTGTGTTTGGGTAAGTTTTAGGGGTCCTGAGAACCCTAGGTGGTGGTAGATTGCTTTGGTAAATTTTTAGTTTTAGGGGCTAAAAGGGGGAGTTTGGATGGAGAGGGCCTTAAGAGAATTTTTGGTGGGGTTTTGGCACAAAGATTGGTGTGGCAGAGTGGCAAGGAGGCGCCACTTAGAGCATGGAGAAGTGACGCCACTTGAGGGGGAAGGGGGCCAGTGTTCGAGTTGCAAGGATGGCATTGTGGGTTGTTTTTTTTGGCGTCATGGAGGAGGGGTATTGGACGGTTTTGGGAGGCTTGAAAGGTGGAGGAAGACTTGGTCATTTTTTTTAAATTTTGGCTAGGAAGAGGTGTGACTCATTCAAACTTTTTGAATGAGTGTTGGGGAGGAATTGTAGGAGCAAATAGTGGGATTTTTGTGGGAGGTTGGAGCTAGGCCGTATAGTATAAATAGGGGGAGGGGAGGTGCTCATTTTCATTCACCATTTGTGCTTTCTTGACTTGTTTTCCCATTTCTTTGTGTGCCGAATCCCTTTTGGACCCTTTGCCGAATCCTAGTTCTTTCTTAAGCCTTCATCCATTTGTCTTCCATACTCTACCAACACTAAAAATATCCCTTCTCTTCACCTATGCACTTTGGCCGAATCTTCAAGGTCACCTAGCCGATTTTCCTACTTGGTTCTCTCCATTTTTCCTAAGCCGAAACCATTTCATATTGTCCCCTCATACCTTCTTTCTTTCTCTATTGCCAAACCTTTCTCCTTGTCCTAGTGGTGGTTGGCCGAATCTTAAGCAGAGGGGGGTGGAGCGTTTGGGTCTCTGCTCTAGTCATTGTGAAGGGTGAGGTTTTACGTTATAGTTTATTTCTTTCGATGTTTCGTTAACCAAAGGTGGTCTTGATGTTTGAGGTTGGCCGAATATTCTTGTGGTCTTAGTATGGTAATTCTTTCATGTAATCACCAGAGGAGCGGTAGGGAGGACTCGTGGTTCGATTCATCAAGGGTGTGTCGGCGAGTTTTGGTTAAGTAGCGTTTCGGGAGTTGGTCATTGGTATCAATTAGGTGCGTAATCAACGCACTATTTCTGCGATTGTTGGTTTGTTTAATGTGATTACATATGTATTATGTGTGGAGGCTGATTATAATGGCTTAAGTGATGTGAATCGATGATTGGTAAGATTGGTTGTGTTGTATATATTTTATGTTTGATGTGGTATTGGTAAATAATAATTACTCACTCTATATGTTATTTTGGCATAATTGACACGTGGGCATGGGGTTGATCACGAGATGGAAGAAGTGTACAGATGATGTACGTGGTCTAATGATAGCTAAGGCTACATTAGCGCTTGAGGGTTGCTGTGTGCTACCTCAAGGAGGTGTTGGCTAGGTGCCCATCTCGCGGTTGATGGCTATGTGCATCACCAGAGACAGATTACAATATTGGGATCACTTTGGTTGATCGGTGGCTCAGCCACGGCCTTGAGCAGCGAGCTTGCCAAGGTAAGATGTTATGGATCACAATGTGATCGGTGGGGAGTTTCCCACGGCCTTAGGCAGGGAGTCTGCTAAGGTTGGTGTACGGTTGGACAAAGGGTTGGGCTGAAATGCATTCTTGCATGATTTGTTACTTAATATTGTGTGGGTATGGGCCAAGCCCATACGTGTGGAAATCGGTGTTTTGATTATGCACCGAGTCGGTGGACTCATTCTTTATTTTCTAACTATTTCGTGATGCGTAGATTGGACCGGATCTGAGAGGACACGTGGTGGCCCATGCAGAGAAAGAAGACTTTAAATTTATTTATATTAAGTATTAGATCTTTTAAACATTGATGTTATAAGGCCCTTTGATTTTTATTTACTTTGGGAGTTATTTAATTATTATTTTAAATTATGTTTGGATTATATTAAATTACTAAGTGGGAACGAATTTATTTTGACAACTTATTTATTCAAAATTAGTTATATATATCCATTAAAGTTCACTTTTGGGCATTTTATAATATTTATGTGATATCAAAGTTTTTCTCATACCATATTAAATAAACATGGATTTTTCAAAAGGTAGCAAGTTTTACTAAATTTTTCTAAGTTAAATAGATTTTTCCACCGTCTTTTCCGCTTTAACATAACCAGATTCGGTCGTAGTGAATGGGCCGGGTTTGGGGATGTTACAATGTGACCTTAGTGAGGTGATGACGTCATAAACAGAATGCTATGGTTTTTGCACATAGGCTAAGACACGGGCGTGTCATGGCCGTGTGAGGGACACGGGCTAGGGATACGGGCGTGTGTCTGGCTGTGTGAAAACCTCTGTAGGTTCGAATGGAAAAATAATTCCACACGGGCGTGGAACACGGGCATGTGATATGCCACACGGGCGTGTCCATTCTTCGACACGAGCGTGTGGACTGTTTAATGTCAAATTTGTCTAATGTTCAAAAGTTCCCGGTTTAGTCTCGAGTCATTTTGGGTACAAGTATAGCATCTCGTAGACCTATAATAAGGACATTAAGGTCTTGAATAAAAAGTTTTATTTTGAAATGAATTTTCATGAACCAATGTTGTATAATTGAGCAAGTTAAGTACGATAATGCCTTGTTACCCGGTTTAAAAGTCGAATACGGGTAAGGGGTGTTACATTTAGTGTTTCAGTAGACTACCCCATGTTTATTGTCCAGACGGACTCTCTATGATGTCATAACTTATTCCAAATTTGGTCTTACACAATATAACCACATGTTTATTGTCCCAGCGGACTACCAAAGGATGCCATAGCGTCTTTCCGCTATGGTCTTAGTCCTATTTATCGTTCTGGCATGATTTTATATTATGTCATAGCGTCTTTCAGCTATGGTCTTACTCATTTTAGGGGTATAGCTAACAATCAGACCTATGGCCTAGCCATGATTTTTCTTATTTACTTTTCTCATTGTATTCCATCCATTCTTTCATTTCACCATTCCTAACCTTAATGCTTGAACACTGCAGTCCCCTTCGCAAGGGCCGAAGCTTCACACATCACAATTTGCACTCAGCAATACCGTATGGCAGTGTCTAGCAGAAACACCCTTTTTTCTGATTCCTAACTTCATCTAACCCTTCGATATTTCTCGTCATGTCTCACAATTATAACACACAAGCACATACATATAATCACGTTAATAGAGTAACATGGAACACACCAACTGATACATGCATCACTTACAACTCAACCCTAATTCATGCCATTCATACAATATTCCAAAAATAGGGTATAAAAACTCACCTAACGTTTCTTTGCCTCCTCTTCCGCTTAACTTTTTTGAATGTTAAAGCCTCTAAACTTCTGGCAGCTAAGAATGGCAAATCCAAAAATCACGAGTAAAACTTAGTATTTTAATTTTAAACTCAGATATTCAGAAGCATGCAGAGCCCCTAAAATGGTTCTAAAGACCCTTAACCTTATTTCCTAAATCTTACGTACTCCGAAGGACTTAGAAACTTACTAGCTCCTCTGATTTCCTACTTTTATGACTAGTTCCTCACGATCATCACTCTACGCAGAGCTTTCCATAAGCATCACTTCCTCATATTAACCAAGGAAGATGATGAAGAGGAGAGAATGAAACAAAATTGAGAGGAATCCACCTGAGGATTTATTTCTCAGCTATTGATATCTCTTTCCCATGTTTTTTAATCATATAATACCTACTTATTTGTAATCATTTTGTCCCACACTGAAGGACTCGCTAGTTCTAATATAACCGAACCGGATTTGAAACTCAAATATGTTCAACTAGCCTCTATATATTTTTTTCAGTAGAGACTGTCATTTTAGGGCCTTTTTCAATTTAATCCCTAAATGTTCCTAATTTTTGGTTTTGAAGGAAACTAGATGTGACAACTCTTCCACCATAAAAAAAATTCACCCTCAAAATTTCCTTCCACACTAGTTTTGGAGGTAGACTTAGAGAAATTCTTCTTTTTTATTCTTACCAATTCTTTGGCTTGCTACTTTTTTATGTATAACCATGTTATTCTTGCTCCGCCCAATTTGTGGATCCCTTTTACACTTTACAAGTCATAGATGCCGACTCTTTGACAGGTATCTGACCCTTCTAGTGTTAGATACACTTAAGTCTTTAGATTCTCTTCATACTTTTATTTTGACGAACGCTTCAAGATGAACATTGCTTAACTGTTAACATTTTGATTTTAATTTTGGTGGGTAATCCATCCTTTCTGAACGGATGTGTATGCGAACCTTGCCCATCTAATGGGTCAGTGATCTGTCGTAATTCAGTGTAGTAGATTAAACTAGTTTTCGCATTTAAGGAGCTTGAATACAAGCATTTTTCTTATGTTTTAGTTAAGTTTTCTTAGTTTTATTTACATTCAATAAAATGTGAAAATTGAGTTTTTTATTGACCTTAGGGGCCGAATGAGGCCTAAGGGAAAGCTAACGCACTTTGTGAGTGTGCAGGGGACCTTTAGAAGGCGTACTAAACAAAGGTTGGTCATTATGTCGCAACACGGGATGTTTGATGTCGCAACATAGGGAGCAGAATGGAGAAATGTAACAGTCCGATTTAGACCCTAGTCGGAATAGTGGTTTCGGGACCACGAATTCGAGTCAAAAAACATTTTAATATTATTTTTGGTCTTGCAATATGAGAATAGGCATGTGTGAAAGTTTCATGGTTTAATTTACCCGATTGTGTGTTTAATTTGAGAAAAGAATTAAATTGCATAAAATGAAAAATTAGCATACCATGTGTTAAAAGTACCTATGTGCTATGTCTTTATTAATATGAAGTCCTTATGATGTTATTATGCCATTTTTAGGTTAGTGGACAATTATGTCCATAGATTAAATGTTTTTCATTAATATATCATTAAGGGTAAAATGGTAAAGTGTTAACTAAGTTTAATTTAATAAAACAAAAGCATGAAAATGGCCATTCTTATCATCTTTTGTGCCGAAAATACAAGAAAAAGAAAAGAAGAAAGCTAAGCTAGGTTTCGGCTTTGTTCATCTTGATTCAAGGTTAGTTTTTGTTCGGTTTTTGATAATTTATACGTTTTTGTAATCGTTGCTTCGAATACTTCAAAACCCATGTCTTAATTTTGTGAATTGATGATGATTTTGAAATGTGCCATTGATGAATTCATGAGTTTTGTGATGTTTGAGGATGAAATATGAAATATATGTGTTAGCTTAACATAGTTTGTCTTTGGATTTTTTTGATGAATTTGAGTAATTTGGACTAAATTGTGAAAATAATATTTTAAGGGATTAAAATGTGAAATAAATAAAATATATGGACTTGTATAGAAAATGGGAATATTCGGCTAAGCTTGGGTGATATGAAATTTTGTGTATTTTGTGATTTTATGAAATAGGGATTAAAATGTCAAAATGTGAAAATGTGAGGGCTAAATTGTAAATTGCCCTAAATGTGTGTTCTTGGATTGAATTGAATGAATTGGTGAATAAAAGAGTTAAATTTGAATATGTATAGATCAAGAACCAAAGAAAACGGATTTAGACCGAGGAAAGTCGAAAATGATTGAGTAGCTGAATCCCTCTGTTTATCCGAATCCGAGGTAAGTCCATATATGAATAAACGTATTTAAGTTGAATTATTTATGTTCAATTGATACTGAATTGTGATGAATGACTTTGGATGAAATACGTGAGAAATCTGAGAAAGTATCGACAAGGCATCAATATCCGAAAAGTCCCGTACGAACCTTAGGAATAGATAGGATTAATATGTCATGGCATAGGTTTCTGATATGTTATATCGTGTAAGACCACATCTGGGACGTTGGCATCGATATGAGATTTACGTGTAAGACCATGTCCGGGACATTGGCATCAAATTTGATTCGTGTAAAACCCTGTCTGGGAGAGTGGCATCGATATTTGGTTACATGTAAGACCACGTCCGGGACGTTGGCATTGTACGATTATTCCGAGTATTCTGAGTATCCTATTTGATTCCATATGGTTCAACGGGAAATTCTGAGAAATGAAAGACTCTGTGAAATGTATGATCATTTCAGGTACGTTTGTGATGAACTCTATGGTTGAGCATAAATGGTAAGTATATATGTGTATATGCACTAGTGAGGTATGTGCATAGACTTGATGAGATTAAATGTGACATAAGTATGAAGTTGTTATGATCAAAAGAAGTATTTGGAGATATGAATTGATGGTAAGCAATGGCTTAACAAATGAGTCAAAGAAGAAGTATGAAATTACATTTGAGACATATAAATGATCTTGCCATTGATATTATTATGAATGTTTATATGTTAAGTTTATTTGTATATGGCTTACTAAGCTTTTGAAAGCTTACTCTGTGTGTGTTTATATTGTTTTATAGATCGTTAAAGCTACGGAAGGCTCGGGGATTGTCGAGGATCATCACCACACTATCAAACTTCATTTTGGTACCTTTTGAATGTGTACATAGCTAGGTATGGGATGTATAGGCTAGTTACTTTGGGATTATGTTTTGAGTTGTATATAATTAGCCATGTGATATGGCTAAATAATTATTATGATATGAATGAGTAGTTCATGCTAAATGGTATTTAGTTTGGTATGGTTTGATGGCTAATGTTTGAGCTAAAGAGATAGTCTGATTTATGGTAAGTTTTATGATGCAAAGCTAGTATCATATTGATGAGAGAGTATCATAATGAATTGGTAAGTTGTGAATGAGAGGTGCTTGGAAAATGTTTGTGAATAGATTAAGTTTAATGGTATATAAGTTGGTGTGTTGAATATGTTCTTGAATGGCTAGAAAAGATGACCATTTTGGTATGTTTTGTTTGCATTGATGATATGATTTGAATTGGTATAATGCTTGTAGGTATTACCTAATGTGTGGGTGGCAATTTGGCCTTGTAAATGGCCTATAATTTCCCACACAATTGAGCACACGGGCGTGTGGCTCGACCATGTCCTTCGTGGTTGTATTTCAAAACAAGTTAGGCTCGACCACAGGCTGGACACACGGGCGTGTAACTGGCCGTGTGGTGCAAGTCAGTGTCGACCACGGGTGAGGCACACGGGCGTGTTTTAAGCCGTGTGGACAAGTCATTATGTATGCCCTGTTTTGGCACGGCTCGGACACATGCGCGTGTCTGAGGCCATGTGAGGCACACGGCCTACCCACACGGGCGTGTGACCTCTGTAACTTTGAAAAATGTTTAATTTTCAGAAAAATTTTATATGATCCCGGTTTAGTCATGACCCCTTTCTAATGCATGATTAAGGTCTTGTGGACCTCATTAAGGGATTATATGCTTGTATTCTGCTATGATTTGACGATGTTATACTTTATGATGCAAAATGTTCATAAAAGTTTCCGATTGTCTGGTAATGCCTCTTAACCCTAGACTAGCGATGGTTACAGGTTAGGGGTGTTACATTTGATTAGTATCAGAGCTACGATTTAGTCGATTCTAGGACTAACATAGCGTGTGAGAGTCTAGCGATACATGCCATATAAAAGAATTGTGATAGTGTGATGAATCCTGACGTATAAAACGTGTTTTTCGTATAGTAATGAATCCGGAAAGAGCTGTAGCTGACGATGTTGAAATCAATGCGCCTGCTCCCGCTCAAGGGACAGCGCCATCTAATTCGAGACCAGCTACTAGCGGTCAGGAAGGAGAGGCTAAACAAGCCTTCTTCCAAATGATGAATGAGTGGTTCACTCAATACATTAGAACAAATCCGGCTGTTTCACATCCTCCGCCTCCGCCGAATCCTCCTCAAACTTTTGTTGTACCTCCGGTTATGAATCTGAATCTGTTAAATATGCCTCCGGTCGACAAAATCCGTAAATATGGTGCCGAAGAGTTCAGGGCCACTAGTGATGATGATGCTGAGAGAGCTGAGTTTTGTTTCGAGAACACAATTCGAGTTTTTGATGAAATGTCATTGACTCCTGATGAATGCATAAAATGTGTTGTTTCTCTGTTACGAGATGCAACTTATCAGTGGTGGAAGACTTTGATTTCTGTTGTTCTAAAAGAACGAGTTACCTGGGATTTCTTTCAGTTTGAGTTCCGGAAGAAATATATCAGCCAGAGATTTATAGATCAAAAACAAAAAAAAATTTTGGAATTAAAACAGGGTCGTATGTCTGTCACTGAATACGAACGAGAATTTGTGAGATTAAGTCAGTATGCTCGGGAATGTGTTTCAACTGAAGCAATAATGTGTAAGAGATTTGAAGATGGCCTAAATGAGGATATCTGTTTGTTAGTTGGAATCCTGGAAATAAAAGAGTTTGTTGTGCTTGTTGATCGAGCATGTAAAGCTGAAGCACTTGGGAAAGATAAAATAAAAGCTGAGAAAGAAGATAGATATGCGAGAAAGAGATTTTCGAGTAAATCATTTCAGTCTGCTTTAAAGAAATTCAGAGATGAGCATAGCCGTTCAAAGGCTAATATGGGACATTCGGATAGAGACCGAGCTAGATCGCAGTCGAATTCCAAAGCTCCAGCAACTTCGATGGCTAGTGTGGGAAATGTTCGATCTGAGCGACCTGAGTGTAAGCATTGTGGTAAAAGACATCCGGGTAGTTGTAGATTGAAATGACCGAGCCTATTTTAGATGTGGATCATTAGATCATTTTATCCGGGACTACCCTAAATCTGTTGAACAAGAGATTGTACATAATCCGAAGTCAGATAATATTTCAGTTAGAGGTAGACCTCCAAGAAACACAAGAAATGTCAGTGGTAGTTAGAGAACTACAAGAGATACAGTAGCAAGATCTGAAGCTAGGACGCCTGCCAGAGCGTACGCCATTCGAGCTCGTGAGGAAGCTTCGTTTCTAGATGTTATTATGGGTACATTTACTCTTTATGATACTTCTGTGATTGCATTAATAGACCCTGGATCTACTCATTCGTATGTATACATGAACTTAGTATCCAGTAAGACTTTGCCTGTAGAGTCTACTGAATTTGTTATTAGAGTATCGAACCCCTTAGGTAAAAGTGTTCTGGTTGACAAAGTATGCAAAAACTATCCGTTGATGTTTTGAAATATCTGTTTTTCGGCTGATCTGATGCTATTACCTTTTGATGAGTTTGATATAATTCTGGGTATAGATTGGCTAACATTGCATGATGCTGTTGTGAACTGAAAACGGAAGACCATTGATTTGAGATGTCAGAATGATGAAATAGTTCGGATTGAATCTAATGATTTGAATGGATTACCGGCTGTGATATCAGTATTGAAAGCTCAGAGTTATGTGAAAAAGGGTTATGAAGCTTATTTTGCCTATGTAATTGATTCGAAAGTGCCTGAAAAGAAAGTAGAATCAGTGCCAGTTGTCTGTGAATTTCCTGACGTGTTTTGTAACAGCCTGATTTTGACCCTAATCGGAATAGTGGTTTCGGGACCACAAATCCGAGTCTGAAAAATATTTTTAAAATTATTTTCAGTGTTTAATATGTGTGAATTTGCTTCTGTTAAATTTTCGTGTTTTAATTTCGTTGTTTGAGTGTCCGATTAAATAAAAGGGCTTAATTGCGTAAAATAAAAATTTGATGGTTAGCTGTGAAAGTGCCTAATTGTTGTTGTCTTTTTAATATGGAGAATTTATGTTGCAATTAGCCCATTTTTTTAAAGTAGTGGACGACATTATGTTAAGGTATATAATATATTATATAAATTATAATGGTTAAATAAATTATAATATATTATAATTATAAAGTTATTATAATAAGACAAAAGCATTACAGAAAACCATTTTTTTTCATCTTTCATTTGTTCATGACCGAATAGAGAAAAGAAAAAGAAAATAGAAAAAGCTTTGAGCAATCGGCACCTATCTAGCTTGATTAAGGTATGTTTCGGTTTCGGTTTTTGATAATTTTTACGTTTTTGAGATCGTTGCTATGAAAGTACAAAACCCACGCTTCAATTTTTGATTTTGATGAATATTTTGAGTTAAGCCATTGGCGATAGTTTGTGATTTTTGTTGTTTGATGATGAAATATGAAATATATGTGTTAGAGTAACATGTTTTGTCTTTGGATTTTTGATGGATTTGAGTAATTTGGACTAAATTGTAAAAATAAATTTTTGAGGGACTAAAATGTGAAAAAACGAAATATATGGACTTGTATAATGTTTGTGAATATTCGGCCTAACTATAGTATGTGTAAATTTTGTGTATTGTGTTTTATGCAATAAGGACTAAATTGTAAAAAGTTTGAAATGTCAGGGGCAAAATGGTAATTTTCCCATTTATGCATTTTTGGATTAAATTGAATGAATATGTGGTTAAACTAGTTAAATTTGAATTTATTTAGATTAAGAACGAAAGAAAATGGAATTAGATTAGGGGAAATCAAAAGTAGACGAATAGTCGATTAAGCCGTCCGACAACATCCGAGGTAAGTTTATAAGCATATATGTGTTGTTAATTATATACAAACATGAGATTTATATGCTGATTTGTAATATGTGAAATTAATGTACGGAAATGATAGTATGAAATATAGCACTAAGTGTGCGAGAAGTTAAATGTGACGGCACTAAGTGTGCGATGCGTTACAAGGATTTGGCACTAAGTGTACGAGAAGTTAAATGTAATGGCATGTAACATCCGAAAATTCGGGACTTTATGTTTTGCATTATATCATGCATTAGGCTAGTTAAGAATGTTAATTGTGTATGTTTAGGGGTCCTAAGAAGGCTTGGGGTTGAGTTGGGCCTTAGCAAAATTTTTGTGTTTAAGCACTTTAAGGAGGGAAGGTAAGTGGCGTCAATACTTAAGGAAATAAGTGTGTATTTTGCTAGCACAAGTGGAGCTAGTAGCAGAGTGGAGTGGCGTCACATGAAGGAGCTAAAGGGGTGGAGTTCGAATCCCACCTATTGCAACTTTTTTTGGGATTTAAATTTTTGTGCTATTCAAGTAATTGATGGTAAGTGTCGGCCAAGCTTTAAAGAAGTAAAGGAAGACTTTTTATTGATGGAAAGAACACTATGGAGGAAGGTAAGGAGAAGATCAAGGAGAAAATAAGGAAAGAAGTAAAGGAAAGGAGTAAGAAGGGGATATGTTGGACTAATCTTAGGAAGTGTATAGGAAAGAATTTTTGGTCAACCATGACCTTTTTGGGTGAATGAGGCACACGGTTTTGGTAGGGAAATTTGGGAGCCAATTTTCTTATGGTCTTTGTGCAAGTTTTGTGCATGAAATGCTTTTAATCTTTTAACATTTTGGTGCTCTTTTTCCAACCTTTTTCCTTTGTTGCCGAAACACTCAAATCATTTTGTCCATCTTTCCTTTGTTTGCCGAAACACTCAAGCCTCTTTGCTCATCTTTTCGTAGGTGTTGGCCGAAACTTTTTGACATCTCTTTTTCTATCTCTTTCTTTCTTTTTCACCATTTCTTCAACCATTTTCTCTTCTTCTTCAGTCAATATTTTGATGGCCGAATCTTCTTTGTTCATTTTCCTTCAATTGCCGAACCTTTTATCACTTAATCTCTTTTTCATTTTCTTTTGTGTGTTGAACACTCTCTTCTTTGACCGAATCGGTAAGTGGTTTCATTCTCCTATTTTCATTTTTTTTTCATTTTCTTTTCTTCATGGCCGAATATGTGCCCTTATCATTGGAGGGTTCTTTAAACCGAAACATCTCTCTCTCCTACTCCCTCATATCATGATCATCTCTTTTTTGTAGTGTTCTAGTGGGTGGCCGTATATCACATCCTTGTCGACTCATCCGTAGCCATAAGTCCAATCGATGGAAGTCAGAGCTATTATTGTTAAGGGACTAAATCGCTCGTTCTTCTCTACTTGTTGATCATACGGAAGTAGTGGCAAGTGGTAGCGAATTAAAAGGACAAGCGATAGGAGGACAAAAAGGGAGTGGATTTGCAATTCCTACTCCTAAGTTCAAACGTAGGGCGGTATCGGCAGTTCGGGATTTCCCACCGGGTTGTGGACCATCATTCGGTGAGAATAGACGAATCGTGGTCATTCACGATACTAAGGGTGCCGACGATCAAGAAGGTTTAGTGTTTACCGTAATCAGGTGTGTAATCTCACACCGAAATCCTGTTGACTCATAACTCACCATTATGTTGGAAGAATAGATCGTTGTATTGGCTTAAACGATGTTAATTCTAAGATCTGTCAAAATTGGTATTAATTTATTAAATTACGAAAATGCCCCTATGGGCCGATTTACAAAAATGCCCCTATGGGCCGATTTACCAAAATGCCCCTATGGGCCGATTTGCTATAATGCCTAAATGGGCCAAACTATCAAAGTGCTTTAATGGGCCGATTCACCAAATTAATCCACTAGATTAATGGTTGTTGTATATATGTGGATATTTTATTTTATTTTGTATGATACATTTTCATATATTGCATGGGATGGGATAAATTGTATGGAGAGAAGTGTAGCATGGTGGCATTGCCACAAATCTATTTATTATTGTGCTTAATTATGTTTTTGGTGGCTTGACCACAAAAATATTATACTCTACCAGCTTGGCTGCAATTTTGGTGTGAGCGGCGGGGTGGGTTGACTTGATCCCCACATGTGTGATTGGCTGGTCGGGGGTGTGATGGATGGATTGGGTTGGGTTGCATACATTTACTTCATTTAAATATTGTTATGTAAATGAGCTTAGGGTCACGATTATGCTTTGTGGGTTCAGGCCCAGTGGATGACGGTAAGGGGATTATACACTGAGTTCTAGTAACTCACCCCATCTTCTTAACCCTTGCAGGCAATGCTCAGTAATAAGGACTTGGGCCCATGGATGACTCGGTGGAGGCCATACTTTGGAAATAATGTTTTCGAACATTAGTAAACTTCTTTTCCGTTTTATTTTCGTTACTTTTACTATTTTGGGTTTTAAAGTTGTAATAAGGCCTCTGGGATATGTTTTATTTTGCTTTATGTTTAGACGTATTTAATATCTTTCTTGATTTGTTTTAAATGGGGATTTTCTAAAAATCATAATTGACGGTTTTCCAAAATTGATTAATAAATGGATTTCGTAATAAATATGTACAAATATTTTAACTTGGACTTTTCCTCCGAAGTATCATCGTCATTTTCAAAAGTTACTATTTTAAAGATTACCTGATAAATTTTCAATTCATCAATCAACCTCTCGAGATTAGTAGTATTTTTAACGAATATCTATAACTAAACATGTCTTCTTAACTATAACCAAATAACACTTACTTTAGAAAGATTCACTCGTTATTTATACGTTTTCTTCATGTGACATGTCAGATCCGGTCATACCGCATGGGCCGGGTTTGGGGTGTTACATTTTATGGTATCAGAGCCAGGTTGCAAAACTCGGCTGTTGTTTGGGTTCAAAAATGTTTTCTAAAACTGCTTGAAATTTGATTTATAAATACATGTTTTAAAGGAAGTATGGCACCACGGGTATCCGGCATCAAGTCAGTAAGTTTTGTTTTCATTTTATGATTATTTTGGTATGACTGTAGTAAGAAAACTTCACAAAATAGAGATACTCTAGAACTTTTAGCTTTAGGAGCTGAAACTATAGAGATTGAGACTTTAGGATATGTTTTACGAAAACAACTTTACTTTTTATACTTAATAAAATATTGTTTAATAAACACTGAATAAGCATACTGATTCATAAGACTCTTAATCAGATTAAATCGACGTTAGTAAACATGAGCGCTAGAGGACGTGGACGTGGTAGACGTGGACGTGGTAGAGGCCGAGGTGCTAGAGTTGTATCTGAGGCATCGGGACATATGCCTGAAATAGACGCACCTGCGTCACCAGTGACTGAAGCTGGGTCACATGATCGAATGAGAGAGGACGACGCTCTGTCCCAAGTAATGTTGCGAGTACTGGAAAGGGTTGCTGGGGCAAGAACTGGGTCGGCAGCTCGTGGGTCGATATCCGAGTGACTTAGATCGAATGAGGCCGAAGTCTTTAGGGGTATTTTGGGTGTAGCTCCAAGTGTAGCAGAGTACTGGCTTGAGGCAGTGGAACGGATTATGGACGATCTGGATTGCACATCTGAGCAGAAACTGAAAGGGGTTGTGTCATTGCTAAGAGACGAGGCGTATCAGTGGTGGCTCACTATTCGGGAAGGCACTCAGGCTGATCGTATTACCTGGGAATTCTTTAAGACAACATTTCAGGGAAAATATGTCGGGGCTAGTTATGTAGATGGCCGAAGGAAGGAATTTTTGAATCTGGTTCAAGGAAGTAAATCTGTGGCAGCATACGAGGCAGAGTTTCTGCGTCTGAGTCGGTATGCCCGGGGAATAGTGCCAACTGATCATGAGCGCTGTGTGCATTTTAAGGATAGATTGCGTGATGAGTTACGGGTACTGATAGCCCCACAGAAGGAAAGAAATTTTGCTACACTTGTGGAAAAAGCTAAGATAGTTGAGGAAGTTAAGCACTCTGAACGGAAAAATCGAGACAAGGATAGGGGCAGGAACAAGAGAGACTCTGGGTATTCAGGCCCTGCTAGAGGATTTCAAAAAAGGCCCAGGAATGAGGGGCCAGTTCAAGTGGGTGCTCCAGCTACTACCAATCAGTCACAGCCTTGCGTGGATTGTGGGAAACTTCACTCGGGTGAATGCTGGAAGAGAACTGGTGGTTGTTTCAGATGTGGATCCAAGGACCATCGGTTTAGGGATTTCCCTCGAAAGCTTGATCAAACTCGTGCGATTCGTAGAATGATTTGCGCACCAATAGAGGCGCCAAAGCCCACCGAGAGGTCGTGGGCCAGGTCGGGGTGGTAACGGTGTAGGACGAGGTCAAGGTGCACCGGGTAGAGGTATCGGTAATAGGAGTAATGCGGAGGCGAGACAGCCAGGGTTGGTCTATGCGGTCAGACGTCGAGAGGATGGCGATGCACCGGACGTCATAACCGGTACGTTTTTCATATCTAAAGTACCTTTTACCGCTTTGATAGACATTGGATCCACCCAATCGTATGTTGCATGTGCTGTGTCTGGAACTCTGAATATTAAATCTGAGATTACTGCTAGAGAAACAACTGTGATTAGCCCTTTAGGACAGTCGGTGGTAGTAAATAAGTTGTTTAGGGATGTACCCTTAGAGGTTCAGGGGGCAGCATTTCTGGCGAATTTGATGGAACTGCCGTTCGGGGAGTTTAATCTTATTTTGGGCATGGACTGGTTAGTTAAGCATCGTGCGAACTTGGACTGTGCTGCAAAGCAGATGGTACTAAGAACTTCGGAGGATAAGGAAGTGATGATGATAGGTGAAAGAAGAAATTATCTATCTAATGTTGCATCTGCTTTGAAGGCAGAAAAGTTGGTACGAAAGGGGTGTGGAGCGTTCTTAGTCTTTATCAATGCTTTGGATGCCAAAGAGTTGTCGGTAGAGAGTGTTAGAACGGTGAAAGAGTTTTCGGACGTCTTTCCTGAGGAGCTTCCAGGATTGCCTCCGGATCGGGAAGTGGAATTTGGTATTGAGCTGTTGCCAGGAACGGCTCCGGTGTTCATTGCCCCTTACAGAATGGCACCGAAGGAGCTCGTGGAACTTAAAGCTCAGATCCAGGAGTTGTTGGATCATGGATTTATTCGACCAAGTGTATCACCGTGGGGAGCCCCAGTTTTGTTCGTTAAGAAAAAGGATGGGTCAATGCGTATGTGCATCGATTATAGACAATTGAATAAGTTAACGATTAAGAACAAGTATCCATTACCGAGGATCGATGATCTGTTCGATCAGCTGCGTGGAGCTTCGGTTTTCTCGAAGATAGATCTGAGATCGGGGTATCACTAGTTAAAATTCAAGGAGGCGGATATTCACAAGACTGCGTTTCGAACCCGATATGGGCATTACGAGTTCTTAGTGATGCCGTTCGGGTTGACTAATGCACCAGCTGCATTTATGGATATGATGAACCGAGTCTTCCAACCCTATCTAGATCGGTTTGTGGTGGTGTTCATAGACGACATCTTGGTGTACTCAAAGACTGAAGAGGAGCATGATTCGTATCTACGGGTAGTATTGCAGATATTAAGGGAGAAGCAGCTGTATGCCAAATTCAGTAAGTGTGAATTTTGGCTGAAGGAGGTGACCTTTTTGGGGCATGTTGTGTCTGCCGAGGGAATTAGAGTTGATCCCCGGAAGGTCGAGGCTGTATTGGACTGGAAGCCACCGAGGTCAGTGGTAGAAATTTGAAGTTTTCTAGGTTTGGCTGGGTATTACAGGCATTTCGTTGAGAGGTTTTTGTTGATTGCTGCACCCCTAACTAAGCTGTTGCATAAGGGAGTACCGTTTGTATGGTCAGATAAGCAGCAAGAGAGTTTTGAAAAATTGAAGAAGATTCTGAAAGAAGCACCAGTATTGATTCAACCTGAGGCTGGTAAGGAGTTTATTGTTTATTGTGATGCGTCACACACGGGCTTGGGATGTGTGTTGATGCAAGGGGGAAAAGTGGTGGCTTATGCATCTCGTCAATTAAGGCCGCATGCGGTGAACTATCCCACACATGATTTGGAGTTAGCTGCAGTGGTTTTTGCTCTAAAGATATGGAGACACTATCTGTATGGGGAGAAGTCGATTATCTACACGGATCATAAGAGTCTGAAGTACCTCTTTACCCAGAAGGAGTTGAACTTAAGACAGCGGAGGTGGATAGAATTGTTGAAAGATTATGACTTTTCAATCGAGTATCACCCAGGTAAAGCTAACGTAGTGGCAGATGCGCTGAGTCGTAAGGTAATATTGGATTTGAGAGCGATGTTCGCTCACCTCAGCCTTTATGAAGATGGTAGCTTGTTAGCTGAACTTCAAGTGAAGCCTGTATGGGTAAGTCAGATTAAGGAAAAGCAGTTGTTAGATGAAAGGTTGGGTTCTCGACTTCAGCAAGTGGAAAGTGGTGAGATAGGAGGTTTTGGATTAAATAGTGATGGAGCATAATGTTTCCGCGGAGGAGTTTGTATGCCCAGGGATTCTGAATTGAGACAAATGATTCTTCATGAGGCGCATAGTAGCCCATATGCTATGCACCCCGGGGGAAATAAGATGTACTGAGACCTCCGTAGCGATGACAGTGGCTGTGGTTGAAACGGGAGGTTACCGACTTCGTGAGCAAGTGCTTGACATGTCAGTAGGTGAAGGCGGAACATCAACTGCCTTCAGGGTTACTGCAAACGGTGAAAATCCCACTATAGAAATGGGAAAGGATAACGATGGACTTTGTTAGTGGGTTACCTTTAACGCCTACTAAGAAAGATTCCGTATGGGTGATAGTGGATCGGTTAACGAAGTCTGCTCATTTCCTATCTGTTCGTACGGATTATTCATTTCAGAAGTTGGCCAAATTGTATATAGCAGAAGTCGTGAGGTTGCATGGGGTACCAGTGTCTATTATATCGGACAGGGATCCTAGGTTTACATCACGGATCTGGAAGGCTTTACATGAAGCTTTGGGTACAAGACTAAATTTCAGCACGGCCTTTCATCCGCAGACTGATGGTCAGTCGGAGAGAGTAATCCAGATTCTAGAAGACATGTTAAGGGGCTGTGTGATCGACTTCAGGGGTAGTTGGTGAAACACCCCAAACCCGGCCCACGAGCCCAGACCGGATATGGTATGTTCCTCGAGTAGAACGTTTTAATTTCATGTTTATTTCTTGGAAAATTTGAGGTGGTTTTATAAAAATACCGAGTTGTTTTGGGGTTTAATCTTTAATTTGATAAGAATCGTGTCATAATAAAATAATAAAATAATTAAAAGTGCATGCATAAACAGTTTCATACTAGTGGCCTTATTACATCAAAACAAAACCCAAAATAAATTTGAAATACTAAAAACAATAAAAGTCCAAAATAAAATTAATCTGTCTTTGAGCATGGGCCACCACTGAGCTCCTGCCGACCCGGTCCATCACTGAGTGTCACCTGAAAAATATTCCCCAACGGGGTGAGTCAAACAGACTCAATGTGTAACCAACACTAAATCCCAATAGTTTTAGGCAAAACAAATTCATACATGTACATATAGTTAAATAAATATAATGATGCAAACCCAACCCAAACCTAGTTACCATCCGCTACACATCACCCGTACCAACCTTGCACACCGTGGGGACTACTAAGTCAACCCTCCATCCGCTACACATCATCGGCTGCGTCATTTGCAATGACGTGCTCATCGCCTCTTATAAATTCGTGGCAGAGCCACCACATAATAATTTGTGACATAGGTCACCACATTCAAATTATGTGACCGAAGTCACCTCATTCATATATTGTGACCGAAGTCACCACATTCACATATTGGGGTATAAAACCGCCAATCACTTCCCCTTTCATAATCACCCATATGCCCATGTCATACATTTCATGCAATATCATGCCTTATTTCACATTCTTATCACAGTTCACATAGGTGCCATATCACATATCCATAATAAGATAACTATAGTAGTAGTAAATTAACGTACCTGAGTACTTTGTACCATTGCATGGTACCTTTGGCCACATTCATATTATTGTAAACACACATAATTAATTTAAGCCGTAATCTAATAAGGTTTAGTGTGGGTACACACCTGGTATCAACGCTTTCTGAAAACCCAAAAAACCCGATCTAACGCTTTAGATCCTTAGTCCCTACATTCGCCAACATCTTAATATTTAAACAAAAGCCTATTCGGCTATAGAATCAAATCCCGAAGGATTAACAAAACCAATTCCTCACCTTGCTGCCGATTTGAATATTAATCAAATCCCGAAACTTGTAGTCTTTCCTCCTTGCATTCAATCACTTGACTAGGTTAGTTTTCGGCTTTTTAATAAAATAAGGAATAGATCTAGGTTGCTAAATAGGCCTTGGCCGAATGTACATATGTACTCACCTTGCGATTCTAAAATCCCGAAAACAACCACTTGATTATGGAGTTGTCGAAATTCCCTGCTTACCCACTTGTTAGAATCGGCTTTTATACCAAAAAGTATTAGAAAGTGGCCTTAGGCGAGAACGCTTATACCCTTACCTTGATGGATCAAATCCGAAAACTTGTCACTTGGCTATGAGGATGCCGAAATCCTACATGGTACACACTAGGTCAACGTTCGTACAAGATCTATAAAATGGCCCTTGGCCGAATACCACATGACTTACCTTGGATGTTGGAATCCCGAGAATCTCCTCCTTATAGTCGACTATAGCCAAATCCTGAGAGATCCTTCAAGGTTTCGGTCACAACAATAATGAGATTAAAGCCTTGCTTTTAAATCGATTAGAGAAGGAAAAGAATAAGGGTTCAACTAAGAGAGATTCTTACCAAAAGGACAATCGAAACGCAATTGACCATTACCCTTAAGAAATCGGCTAAGAGCATGCAGGAGAAATCAATTCAAAAGAAGTGAACTTCGGCTTTAGGCTTTGCTAAACAATCGGCTAAAGGTTGCCTTGAGGTTTGGCTAAGCCTTTTAAAATGGTGATGGAAAAGTCGGCCACAAGAGGAAAAGATGTATAATCAAGGTTGAAAAGGAAAAAGATGTAAAGAGAAAGGCTAGAAGAATTCGGCTAGAAGGCTAAAAGAAAAAGAAGAAGAAAGTGGATGCTCAATAAAAAAAAGAAATTCGGCACCTACTCCCCTTTCATGACCGAAATTCATCACTAAAGGAGTCCCTTGGCCGGCCACTTCTCATCCTCCTCTATCAAATTCCAAATTTTCCTCCTATTTTTCCTCTCTTTTATCCATTCAAAATAATTTGAATGGGTCAACTATTATCTCCTCATAATAGCCGAATTTTTAAAAGAACAAAACAAGTCTTTATCCTTATCTTTCAAAAGTCCCATAGCCGTCCATCACCTCCCCCTCTCCTTGACGCAAACATGCAAAATAAAAGCCCCAAAATATTGTTTCCCACGTGACTCGAACCTTGGCCTTGCACACATGCTTGTGGCGTCACTTACCTAGGCTTTAAGTGGCGCCTTCAAGCCACTTTACCAAGCCCAATTCTGTGTCATATTTCCCCTACATTTTCTCTTAAGGCCTATCAGGCCTAGCTCCCCTTTTAACCCTAAAAAATCTGATAATTCCTAAGGCATTTAACCACACACTAAGATTCACAAAATTCATAGAACACATTCAGAATATTCATAAGCATGCTACTTCATCTAATTTAGTAGTAATGCATAAGCCATAATCCAGGATATTACAGTTCTACCCCCCTTAAAAGAATTTCGACCTCGAAATTACCTGGCTAAAACAAGTAAGGGTATTGCTGTCGCATTGCTTCTTCTGGCTCCCACAAAGCTTCTTCCGTTCCGTGATTACGCCATAACACTTTGACCAAAGGAATCGACTTCCTTCGTAGCACTTTCACATCTCGTTCCAAGATCTGAATCGGCTCTTCCTCATAGGACAAATCTGGCCTTAATTCCACCTCTTCAACCGGAACTACATGAGATGGATCCGAACGATAACGACATAACATGGATACATGGAATACGTCGTGCATCTGTTTCAACTCCGGTGGCAACTCTAACTGGTATGCCACTGGTCCAACTCGCTTCAATACTCGATGGGGCCCTATAAACCTTGGACTTAACTTCCCTTTCCGACCAAATCTCATCACCTTCTTCCAAGGCGATACCTTAAGAAACACTTGATCTCCCACATCAAATTCTATCTCCTTTCACTTAAGATCTGCATACGACTTCTGTCTGTCAGACGCTTCCTTTAATCGTGCCCGAATTACTTCAACTTTCTCTTCAGATTCTACCACAATCTCTGGACCCAAAACTCGTCGTTCCCCAATTCCGTCGAACACGTAGGAGTCGCGACGATTTAAATCCATACAGCGCTTCATACGGTGCCATCCGAATCGGGCTTGATAGCCGTTGTTGTATGCAAATTCTCGCTAACGGCAAATATTCTTCCCAACTTCCTCTCGAAGTCTATCACACACCTCTCGGCATATCTTCCAACACTTGGATTACTCGTTCGCATCGCCCGTCCGATCGTGGATGAAAAGTCAGAGTGAAATCCAATTTAGTGCCCAAAGCCCGATGTAGAGCCTTCCAAAATTGAGACGTAAACCTTGGATCCCTATCTCAAAATAATTGAAACGGCACTCCATGCAACCTTACAATCTCTCGCCACATATAACTTTGCCAACTTCGCAAAGAATAATCAACTCTTACTGGGATGAAATGCGCGGACTTTGTCAATCGGTCCACTATCACCCATACCGAGTCCTTCTTAGTTGGCGTGAGGGAAAACCCACTAATGAAGTCCATGGTGATTCTCTCCCACTTCCATCATGGAATCTTGATTGGTCAAGCAATCTGATGGAACTTGGTGTTCAGCCTTAACTTGCTGACACGTCAAGCACTTCCCTACAAATTCGGTAACTTCCCTCTTAAGAGCAGGCCACCAAAACTGTTCCCTTAGATCTCTATACAACTTAGTACCTCCAGGATGCATAGCATAGGGGATACCATGCGATTCCTGAAGAATTCTCTGCCTTAAGTCCTCATTCTTTGGCATACAGACCTTGCCCTTGAAACATAATACTCCCTCGTCATTAATACCGTAATCTTCCAACTCTCCACTCTGCACTTGCCGTAGCTTAGCACTTAGGTCCTCATCCATTAACTGACTTTCCTTCACCTCATTCAACCATGTCGGTTTGACTTGCAACTCTGCCAATAAACTTCCATCATCATACAAGCTAAGATGTGCAAACATTGCCCTCAGATCCGACACTACTTTCTGACTTAGGGCATCTGCCACTACATTTGCCTTGCCCGGATGATACTCTATGGAACAATCATAATCCTTCAGTAATTCCACCCACCTTCGCTGTCTCAAGTTCAACTCCTTCTGAGTCAGCAGATACTTAAGGCTCTTGTGGTCCGTGTAGATCACTGACTTTTCTCCATAAAGGTAGTGCCTCCACACCTTAAGAGCAAAAACCACCGCCGCCAATTCCAAATCATGCGTCGGGTAGTTAACCTCATGTGGCCTTAATTGCCGAGACACATAAGTGACTACCTTCCCATCTTGCATCAATACGCATCCTAATCCCGTGTGAGAAGCGTCACAGTACACCACAAAGTCCTTTCCTGCCTCCGGTTGAATCAAGACCGGAGCTTCGGTCAAAACCCTCTTAAGCTTCTCAAAGCTCTCCTGTTGCTTATCTGTCCATACGAAAGGTACTTCCTTTGTCAACAACTTCGTCAAAGGTGCAACTATTGATGAAAATCCTTCCACAAACCTTCTGTAGTAGCCTGCCAATCCCAAGAAACTTCGAATCTCAGCCACAGACTTAGGTGGTTTCCAATCTAGCACTGCTTCGATTTTTCTAGGATCCACCCTTATCCCTTCTGCAGACACTACATGCCCTAAGAATGCAACCTCCTTAAGCCAAAACTCGCACTTGCTGAATTTGGCATATAGCTTCTTCTCCCTTAACACTTGTAACACTTTCCGGAGATGCTCGTCATGTTCTTCCTCAGACTTGGAGTATACTAGGATATCGTCGATGAACACAATGACGAACCGATCCAAGTAGGGTTGAAAAACCCGGTTCATCATATCCATGAACGCGGCTGGGGCATTCGTTAACCCAAGCGGCATTACTACGATCTCATAGTGTCCGTATCTTGTTCGAAAGGCTGTCTTATGGATATCTGCTTCCTTCACCTTAAGCTGATGATATCCAGACCTTAAATCTATCTTCGAGAATACCGCTGCCCCCTTTAAGCTGATCGAACAAGTCGTCTATCCTTGGCAAAGGGTACTTGTTCTTGATGGTCAGCTTATTCAACTGCCGATAATCTATGCACATACGCATAGTTCCGTCCTTTTTCTTCACAAACAAGACCGGTGCTCCCCACGGAGACACACTAGGTCGAATGAACCCACGATCAAGCAACTCTTGGATTTGAGCCTTGAGCTCAACCAACTCCTTCGGTGCCATTCTATACGGAGCGATAGATACTGGCGCCGTTCCAGGCAGCAAGTCAATTCCAAACTCCACCTCCCTATCCGGGGGTATTCCAGGTAATTCCTCCGGAAAGACATCCACAAATTCCCTTACTGTTCTAACTCCACTAACACCCTCTTCATTTGCATCCAACGCACTGACGAAAGTCAAAAATGCCTTGCACCCTTTTCGAACCATCTTATCAGCTTTTAGTGCTGAAACTATGTTAGACAAGTAGTTTCTTCTTTCTCCTATCATAATTATCGCCTTATTCTCCGGTGTCTTTAACTCCATTCATTTAGCTGCACAATCCAATATAGCTCGGTGTTCTACTAGCCAGTCCATGCCAAGTATGAGGTCAAATTCTCCGAAGGATAGTTCCATTAAGTCGGCAGGGAAAATCACTCCTTGAATCTCTAGAGGTACACTCAAAAGATCTTATTCACCACTACGCTTTGACCTAGTGGGCTCACTACGATCATCTCCTTACTAGAAAGTTCAGAGTCTATGCCTAGTGTTTCAACTACACTACTAGCAACATAAGAATGGGTCGAGCCCACATCAATCAAAGCAACATAAGGCTTGCCAGATATAAGGAACGTACCGGTTATGACGTCCGGTGCGTCTCCGTCCTCCCTTCGACGAACCGCATACACTAGACCCGACTGTCTTGCCTCTACATTACCAACACCTCTGCCAGGTGTTCCACATCCTCTTCCAACACTGTTACCCCTACCATTCGGACCACAACCTCGCTGAGGCTGTTGTCCCCTCTTCCGCACTGATTAGAACCTTGACTGTTGGTCGACTCCGTCTATCATTATTGGACAGTCCTTAATCATATGATCCTTAGATCCACACTTGAAACATCCTCCCGTTTTCTTCCAACACTCTCCTAAGTGCCTCTTCCCACACTGATCACAAGTACGATACTGCCCTCCAGTAGCAACCTGCTGACCTCGCGGCCCATCAACTCTAGGCCTCTTCTCACGCATTTCCGGACGACCCAGCACGATCCGAATCCTCTCTTTTGCCTATTCCGATCGTAGTTCTCGCGCTTACGAGTCCTTAACTCCTTCGGCCACTTTAGCCTTCTCCACCAACACAAAGCAAATTCCCGCTCTTGCTGCGGAGCTATCAATAACCTCAGATCATCTCTCAATCCGTCCTCAAACCGGACACACCGTTCATGTTCCGTAGCCACTACTCCTCGAGCATATCGGCTCACCCTTAAGAACTCACCCTCGTGCTGCACTCACGGACTTATTCCCTGAACCACCCCCAAAATGCTTTCCTTTGCGCATCAATATAGTGAGTACCAACATATTTCTTCTCGTACGCCACCTTGACATACTCCCAAGTGAGATCCTCCGCTATGGCACCATCCCGAATCGTGAGCCACCATTGATAGGCTTCGTCGCTGGCGTAATGCCACCATCCCTTTCGGTTTCTCCTCGGGGGTCGATCCAACTCATCCATAATTCGTTCGGTTGCCTCCAACCAATACTCACCAGTATCGGGTGCCACACGGATACACCACGGAACACCTCACCCCATTGGCTCGAGTCGGTCGGTCTGCAGATTTACGAGCTCCCATATTTCCTCCCGCTCCACCCACCATTTCAAGAACTCGCAGCATTGCTCGCGATATCGCATCATCCCCGTCGATCTTGCTTGCTCCAACGCCAAAGAACCGGTGGTGGTGGTGGTCTGGTACCTCATTTTCGACCCTTGTCCGACCTAACGGGTTCCGATCGCCATTCATTCGCTCTACCACGTCCTCGCACATTACGACCACGTCCCTAGAACTCATGTCTACGATCGCGCTTTAACTGATTAAGAAATTTTTATGCATTAGTATTTTATTCCACTGTTATCCGCGAAGAAATTTTATGAAAGAAGTTTAGAAGTAGTTCTTTCGATCGATCAAAGTTTCAAGTCTTCTATCCTAATTTAAATGAGCACATTCATTCAACACACATTCATCATTCAAACATTTTCGTCCTATTCCTATCCTGTGGGTATTTTCGTCATTTCACCTCTGAGGTATTTTGGTAATAAATCGGGGTTAATTTAAAAATTGTAAATCAGGGGTAATTTCGTAAATTTTCCAATTCAGGGTTCCTTGGTGATTTTATGAAATAAGGGTATTTCGATAAATTTTCTTTTTTTTCCAAACTAGGGTGGCTGGTCCCTTTCGGGTTTTAATTATAGGGTTTAGCCCATCAACGAGTCCTCATAACTAGGGTGAATAGTCACCACGCACTGGTAGGATTCCAGTGAAGAGGAGGTGAGTCGCTAGGATCGCTTAAATACCAAGCTTTCCGAATCCACTCCTAGGCATGCGTCGCCTATTGCCACACCCCTAACTCGACTAAGGTGAATAGTCACTACGCACTGTAGGATTCCAAATGAAGAGGAGGTGAGTCACTAGGACTGCTTAAATACCAAGCTCTTCCTGATCCAATCCTAGACATGCGTCATTTACTTACCACACACCCTAGTCTTGTGGCTCGTTAACGGGTTTGTTTAGTGAAATTAAGTCTTATGAAAGTTTAAGAAGTGGTTTAAACTAAGCCTATAGTCCATCAGAGTCTATTTAAACTAGTCTACGTCCCATAAAGCCCATAAAGCCCACATGTATAACACACAATGGTTTAGGGTACTTACCTGGCGGACTTGGGTCGGAGACGCAGGTGCCATACTGAGCTAACAGACCGGTTATCCTTTAAAAAGCCCATTTTTAGAAAACGTTTTGGAGCCCAAAAACCCCAGAGCCGAGTTTTGAACCGGGCTCTGATACTAAACTGAAACACCCCAAACCCGGCTCACGAGCCCAGACCGGATCTGGTATGTTCCTCGAGTAGAACATTTTAATTTCATGTTTATTTCTTGGAAAATTTGAGGTGGTTTTATAAAAATACCGAGTTGTTTTGGGGTTTAATCTTTAATTTGATAAGAATCGTGTCATAATAAAATAATAAAATAATTAAAAGTGCATGCATAAACAGTTTCATACTAGTGGCCTTATTACATCAAAACAAAACCCAAAATAAATTTGAAATACTAAAAACAATAAAAGTCCAAAATAAAATTAATCCTGTGCTGAGCATGGGCCACCACTGAGCTCCTGCCGACCCGGTCCATCACTGAGTGTCACCTGAAAAATATTCCCCAACGGGTGAGTCAAATGACTCAATGTGTAACCAACACTAAATCCCAATAGTTTTAGGCAAAACAAATTCATACATGTACATATAGTTAAATAAATATAATGATGCAAACCCAACCCAAACCTAGTTACCATCCGCTACACATCACCCGTACCAACTTTGCACACCGTGGGGACTACTAAGTCAACCCTCCATCCGCTACACATCATCGGCTGGCGTCATTTGCGATCGCGTGCTCATCGCCTCTTATAAATTCGTGGCAGAGCCACCACATAATAATTTGTGACATAGGTCACCACATTCAAATTATGTGACCGAAGTCACCTCATTCATATATTGTGACCGAAGTCACCACATTCACATATTGGGGTATAAAACCGCCAATCACTTCCCCTTTCATAATCACCCATATGCCCATGTCATACATTTCATGCAATATCATGCCTTATTTCACATTCTTATCACAGTTCACATAGGTGCCATATCACATATCCATAATAAGATAACTATAGTAGTAGTAAATTAACGTACCTGAGTACTTTGTACCATTGCATGGAACCTTTGGCCACATTCATATTATTGTAAACACACATAATTAATTTAAGTCGTAATCTAATAAGGTTTAGTGTGGGTACACACCTGGTATCAACGCTTTTACAAAAAACCCAAAACCTGATCTAACGCTTTAGATCCTTAGTCCCTACATTCGGCCAACATCTTAATATTTAAACAAAAGCCTATTCGGCTATAGAATCAAATCTCGAAGGATTAACGAAACTAATTCCTCACCTTGCTGCCGATTTGAATATTAATCAAATCCCGAAACTTGTAGTCTTTCCTCCTTGCATTCAATCACTTGACTAGGTTAGTTTTCGGCTTTTTAATAAAATAAGGAATAGATCTAGGTTGCTAAATAAGCCTTGGCCGAATGTACATATGTACTCACCTTGCGATTCTAAAATCCCGAAAACAACCACTTGATTATGGAGTTATCGAAATTCCCTGCTTACCCACTTGTTAGAATCGGCTTTTATACCAAAAAGTATTAGAAAGTGGCCTTAGGCCGAACGCTTATACCCTTACCTTGATGGATCAAATCCCGAAAACTTGTCACTTGGCTATGAGGATGCCGAAATCCTATATGGTACACACTAGGGTCAACGTTTTGTACAAGATCTATAAAATGGCCCTTGGCCGAATACCACATGACTTACCTTGGATGTTGGAATCCCGAGAATCTCTTCCTAATAGTCGACTATAGCCAAATCCCGAGAGATCCTTCAAGGTTTCAGTCACAACAATAATGAGATTAAAGCCTTGCTTTTCGTCAGTTAGAGAAGGAAAAGAATAAGGGTTCAACTAAGAGAGATTCTTACCAAAAGGACAATCGAAACGCAATTGACCACTACCCTTAAGAAATCGGCTAAGAGCTTGCAGGAGAAATCAATTCAAAAGAAGTGAACTTCGGCTTTAGGCTTTGCTAAACAATCGGCTAAAGGTTGCCTTGAGGTTCGGCTAAGCCTTTTCAAATGGTGATGGAAAAGTCACCACAAGAGGAAAAGATGTATAATCAAGGTTGAAAAGGAAAAGATGTAAAGAGAAAGGCTAGAAGAATTCGGCTAGAAGGCTAAAAGAAAAAGAAGAAGAAAGTGGATGCTCAATAACAAAAGAAATTCGGCACCTACTCCCTTTCATGACCGAAATTCATCACTAAAGGAGTCCCTTGGCCGCCACTTCTCATCCTCCTCTATCAAATTCCAAATTTTCCTCCCATTTTTCCTCTCTTCTATCCATTCAAAATAATTTGAATGGGTCAACTATTATCTCCTCATAATAGCCGAATTTTTAAAAGAACAAAACAAGTCTTTATCCTTATCTTTCAAAAGTCCCATAGCCGTCCATCACCTCCCCTCTCCTTGACGCAAACATGCAAAATAAAAGCCCCAAAATATTGTTTCCCACGTGACTCGAACCTTGGCCTTGCACACATGCTTGTGGCGTCACTTACCTAGGCTTTAAGTGGCGCCTTCAAGCCACTTTTTACCAAGCCCAGTCATGTGTCATATTTCCCCTACATTTTCTCTTAAGGCCTATCGTGCCTAGCTCCCCTTTAACCCTAAAAATCGATAATTCCTAAGGCATTTAACCACACACTAAGATTCACAAAATTCATAGAACACATTCAGAATATTCATAAGCATGCTACTTCATCTAATTTAGTAGTAATGCATAAGCCATAATCCAGGATATTACAGTTGGAAAGATTTTCTACCATTGGCAGAGTTTGCATACAACAACAGCTATCAATCCAGCATCCAGATGGCACCCTATGAGGTGTTGTATGGTCGTAGGTGTCGTACTCCTACTTGCTGGACTGAGCTGGGGGAGCGACAGCTATTGGGTCCTGAGTTGATCTCAGAGACGGAGGAAAAAGTTAAGGTAATTTGGGCTCGGTTAAAAGAAGCTTCAGACAAACAAAAATCGTACACGGATCTGAAGTGTAAGGATATATAGTTTGCGGTGGGAGATTAGGTCTTTTTGAAGGTTTCACCTTAGAAAAAGATCTTAATATTTGGGCGAAAAGGCAAGTTGAGCCCTAGGTTCATTGGACCTTACCGTGTATTGAAGCGTGTTGGGCCAGTGGCTTATCAGCTTGAGTTACATCCGGAGTTAAGTCAGATACATAGTGTATTTCATGTCTCAATGTTAAGGCGTTACCGTTCGGATCCGTCTCATGTTGTGCCAGTGGAGGAAGTTGAGATAAGACCTGACTTGTCTTTTGAGGAAGAGCCAGTGCAAATTTTAGATCGGGATATTAAGGTGCAGAGAAAGAAGTCGGTTTCATTAGTCAAAGTATTATGGCATAATCACAGGTCAGAAGAAGCTACATGGGAGCCAGAGGACACGATCCGGCAATAGTACCCTCATCTCTTTTAATCAGGTAAATTTCGAGGCCGAAATTTCTTTAAGGGGGGTAGAATTGTAACATCCAGAAATTCGAGACTTTATGTTTTGCATTATATAATGCATTAGGCTAGTTAAGAATGTTAATTGTGTATGTTTAGGGGTCCTAAGAAGGCTTGGGGTTGAGTTGGGCCTTAGCAAAATTTTTGTGTTTAAGCACTTTAAGGAGGGAAGGTAAGTGGCGTCAAGACTTAAGGAAATAAGTGTGTATTTTGCTAGCACAAGTGGAGCTAGTAGCAGAGTGTAGTGGCGTCACATGAAGGAGCTAAAGGGGTGGAGTTCGAATCCCACCTATTGCAACTTGTTTTGGGATTTAAATTTTTGTGCTATTCAAGTAATTGATGGTAAGTGTCGGCCAAGCTTTAAAGAAGTAAAGGAAGACTTTTTATTGATGGAAAGAATACTATGGAGGAAGGTAAGGAGAAGATCAAGGAGAAAATAAGGAAAGAAGTAAAGGAAAGGAGTAACATGGGGGATATGTTGGCCGAATCTTAGGGAAGTGTATAGGGAAAGAATTTTTGGCCAACCATGACCTTTTTGGGTGAATGAGGCACACAATTTTGGTAGGGGAAATTTGGGAGCCGATTTTCTTATGGTCTTTGTGCAAGTTTTGTGCATGAAATGCTTTTAATCTTTTTAACATTTTGGTGCTCTTTTTCCAACCTTTTTCCTTTGTTTCCGAAACACTCAAATCATTTTGTCCATCTTTCCTTTGTTTGCCCAAACACTCAAGCCTCTTTGCTCATCTTTTCCTAGGTGTTGGCCGAAACTTTTTGACATCTCTTTTTCTATCTCTTTCTTTCTTTTTCACCATTTCTTCAACCATTTTCTCTTCTTCTTTAGTCAATATTTTGATGGACGAATCTTCTTTGTTCATTTTCCTTCAATAGCCGAACCTTTTATCACTTAATCTCTTTTTCATTTTCTTTTGTGTGTTGAACACTCTCTTCTTTGACCGAATCGGTAAGTGGTTTCATTCTCCTCTTTTCATTTTCTTTTCTTCATGGCCGAATATGTGCCCTTATCATTGGAGGGTTCTTTAAACCGAAACATCTCTCTCTCCTACTCCCTCATATCGTGATCATCTCTTTTTTGTAGTGTTCTAGTGGGTGGTCGTATATAACATCCTTGTCGACTCATCTGTAGCCATAAGTCCAATCGGTGGAAGTCGGAGCTATTATTGTTAAGGGACTAAATCGCTCGTTCTTCTCTACTTGTTGATCCTACGGAAGCAGTGGCAAGTGGTAGCGATTTGAAAGGAAAAGTGATAGGAGGACAAAAAGGGAGTGGATTTGCAATTCCTACTCCTAAGTTCAAACGTAGGGCGGTATCGGCAGTTCGGGATTTCCCACCGGGTTGTGGACCATCATTCAGTGAGAATAGACAAATCGTGGTCGTTCACGATACTAAGGGTGCCGACGATCAAGAAGGTTTAGTCCTTACCGTAATTAGGTGTGTAATCTCACACCGAAATCCCATTGATTCATAACTCACCATTATGTTGGAAGAACAGATCGTTGTATTGGATTAAACGATGTTAATTCTAAGATCTGTCAAAATCGATATTAATTTATTAAATTAAGAAAATGCCCCTATGGGCCATTTTACCAAAATGCCTCTATGGGCCGATTTGCTATAATGCCTAAATGGGCCAAACTATCAAAGTGCTTTAATGGGCCGATCCACCGAATTAATCCACTAGATTAATGGTTGTTGTATATATGTGGATATTTTATTTTATTTTGTATGATACATTTTCATATATTGCATGGGATGGGATAAATTGTATGGAGAGAAGTGTAGCATGGTGGCATTGCCACAAATCTATTTATTATTGTGCTTAATTATGTTTTTGGTGGCTTGACCATAAAAATATTATACTCTAGCAGCTTGGCTGCAATTTTGGTGTGAGCGGCGGGGTGGGTTGACTTGATCCCCACAGGTGTGATTGGCTGGTCGGGGGTGTGATGGATGGATTGGGTTGGGTTGCATACATTTACTTCATTTAAATATTTTCATGTAAATGGGCTTAGGCTCACGATTATGCTTTACGGGTTCAGGCCCAGTGGATGACGGTAAGGGGATTATACACTGAGTTCTAGTAACTCACCCCATCTTCTTAACCCTTGCAGGTAATGCTCAGTAATAAGGACTTGGGCCCATGGATGACTCGGTGGAGGCCATACTTTGGAAATAATGTTTTTGAACATTAGTAAACTTCTTTTTCGTTTTATTTTCGTTACTTTTACTATTTTGGGTTTTAAAGTTGTAATAAGGCCTCTGGGATATGTTTTATTTTGCTTTATGTTTAGACGTATTTAATATCTTTCTTGATTAGTTTTAAATGGGGATTTTCTAAAAATCATAATTAACGGTTTTCCAAAATTGATTAATAAATGGATTTCGTAATAAATATGTACAAATATTTTAACTTGGACTTTTCCTCCGAAGTATCTTCGTCATTTTCAAAAGTTATGATTTTAAAGATTACCTGATAAATTTTCAATTCATCAATCAACCTCTCGAGATTAGTAGTATTTTTAACGAATATCTATAACTAAACTTGTTTTCTTAACTATAACCAAATAACACTTACTTTAGAAATATTCACTCGTTATTTATACGTTTTCTTCATGTGACATGTCAGATCTGGTCATACCGCATGGGCCGGGTTTGGGGTGTTACACGGCACTAAGTGTGCGATACATTACAAGGATTTGGCACTAAGTGTGCGAGAAGTTAAATGTGACGGCACTAAGTGTGCGATACGTTACAAGGATTTGGCACTAAGTGTGCGAGAAGTTAAATGTGACGGCACGAAGTGTGCGATACGTTACAAGGTTTTGGCACTGTGTGTGCGATATCTATATATAGCTTCGGCTAATCATTTGGCACTGTGTGTGCAATATATATATATAGCTTCTGTTATCCATTTGGCACTAAGTGTGCGAGTTCATTGAATATAAAAGGTTATCGTATGATATAATGTATCGATGAATAAGGTGACGTGGGAAATGTAATGGATAAGTATGATGAGGTACAGGTACGTACGAAACCTATGTGGTTGTTGACTATTGTGTATGAGTTTGAAAAGTGGTGAAAAAAAATAATAGGTAGTGATTCATGAATAAGAATTGAATAGTAAAACTTATTGATATTGATTTGAAATAATGTGCTTTTGATGATGCTTAAGAGATTCAACGGGCAATGTGAAGTAAAGACCGAATGTGTAATTGAATCATAGGTTCAGGTATGTGTCAGTTATTTGTTTATATGGAAACAAGGTAAGTTGGTTATTTGAAATGATAAAATGTTAAGTGAATTAGGTGATTGAATATGTGAGCATTACTTATTCAGCCTTGTGAAGTCAATTTGTGTATTCAGCTATATAATATTTATGTGTGAAAGTAAAATGTGATCTTGGTACTAAATGATAATTGTGCTTAATATTTTGGGGTAATCGGCCTTGTTAACCTAATGTTATTATGCAAGTGTTTATATATTTGTTTTTGCTTATGACTTACTAACTTGTTTATCTCTGTTTTATAGATTTTGGAGTCTCGTTACGAGCTCGGGGATAGTCAGCAAAGCTTATCACACTATCGACGGTTTCTTTCGGTATTTTACTAAGTTTAATTTGGGCTTATGGCATGTATAGCATAGATGGAATGTTTAAGTTTGATTTTTGGGCATGTATATATATATATATATATATAGCCATGCGAAAATGGCTTAATCTTGATATTTAGGGCTTATGTGTATTCGGTCATGGCATTAGCTCATTATAGAAGTATATTTCATAATGTGTTTATGCATGGTGTTTGATTACATGGTTTGATTGATTATTGGGTTAGTTGATAGTTGTGTAGTTTTGGTCATGGTATTTACATGATTTGGTAAGTAAATTTCATGACATGTATGAATGGTGTTTTGGGTTATATATCTTGGTTGTGTAAAGATATGAATGACTTATAAATAGCTCAATTAGTAAGCTTGAATCATGTTTGGGATTTGTATATGTAATTGGTTATATGATTCGGCTTAGGAATGAAGTAAAGGAATGGAATACATATGTTGATTGTAAAATGGTTAATTGTGTCGGTTAGAAATGGTAAGTTTCATAGGTTTTTGATTTAGAAACGGTGAATATATGTGTATGAGCATATTCGGCTTTGGCATAAAATTTATATTGGTAAGTCTGTAATATATATATATATATAAATATATGAGGAGTACTTAAAACATATTTGATTTGAAGATGTAAGTGGTATTTATATTATATTGATGAGCATGTATTGGGTCTCAATAGATAATGGTATATTCGGCTAAAGCTTGAAACTTATAATGATATATATGTATTTTTGGTGAATATCATGGAATCATAGGTATGCTATGGTTTGAGAGTTATATAATGACCGAATATACATTAATTAGCTTTGTAGTGATAATGAAATATGGATGTTTGAAAATGGTTCAAATGATATGGTCATTTATACATGAAATTTGTAATAAGAAAAGATGTATGTTGATTTAAGTTTATATAGTTATTTTCGAATGATTTTATGACTAGGAAAAAATAAGTTTGGTATTTGTTATATAAGTGAAAATTGAACTAAAGAATGTTTTAATATATGTTTGAAATGAGATGAATATATGCTCGCATATGCCTAGGTTATTTGAAATCGTTTGTAATGGCAAAGTATGCAACTTTATTTTTGCTTGAATGGTTCAATATATGTAATTTGATTTGATTATAAAGCATACAAATTTGGTTTACTAAGAATTGTACTATGTGATCATAAAGGTTTAATGTGACTATAGTGTTAGGTGCATGTCATAATAATATCAAAGGTATATACGGCTATATTATAATGTTTCATATGTGACTAAATTTTTAAGTTGTATACATATTTGTTCGAGTTTGACAATTATGGAACATGTTCAAAAGTTTTGATGTAAGTTTGAATTGGATTAATTGGAAATCTCGAAAAGTGCTGATTTGTAAGTTATGATTAATAAGATATGATTGGTTTGAATTGGAACTATGATTACATATGTGATTGATTATTATTATTATAAAGAGAAAATTTGTTCGGTTGGTTTGTTATATGCAAGCGTAGAATTAATAATTGATATGTGAATATTTGGCAATAGTAATAGTATGTTTTGCTTATGCAATATATATTTAATATATGCATGATATATGATATGTAATGTTATAAAGGTATCGTTATTCCTTGGTGCATAAATAGTGTTTAATGATTGTGTTAAATCATGCTATGTCCGGTAATGTCTCGTAGCCCCATTTCGGCGACGGATACGGGTTAGGGGTGTTCTAGGACTACCATAGCGTATATGGGTCTTGCTATACATGCCATATTTAATCTGCGACAGTGTGATATCTCTCGACTCTGACGAAAATTGTTTTGATGAGATAGATAATTTTTTTCAATTGAGCTAATTCTAATAGTACAGAAGTAAATACTCAAATATTTGAGAGGAAATGTGTTGATGATGAGTTGAGATTCATAAAGGTAAGAATCAATTTGCATGACGTGTTGTTATTGATAAATGTTGTAATTATATGAGCATATGAGATATGATATTTGAGTTATGATCGCTATCTGAAATGCTCTGATTGTGAAATAGTGATTTGAGTTGGCATATGAACAATGTGTTAAGAATAAAAGTGATTAAAAGAAAAAGTTTATTAAATGATTCGAGAATGTGAAATTAGTAATGAACTGACTATTTTGATAGTATGTATTATGTGCATTTATGTGAGAGTTAAATTTGAGGCTTTACTACCTTCACCCCCTTATCAATAAAATGTTACAATTTTATTATAAGAATTGGAATGAATAAGCTCACGAGTGTGGAGTTACAGAAATCTGTGTTTGAAAGATTAGTAATATGGTCAGAAAAGAGAATGAATTAGCAAATGAAGACAGTACTAAAAGAGATATTGGACAGTTCAGAAGACTATTCAGATTATGCAAAGTCATTGTTAAAGAAGAAGTTAATTCCGATTAAATGACGTATTCAGGTATGTTATCTAAAGAAAGTATTAACTGAAAGCTTTTCTGATATTTACTTTTGTTAGCGATGGGATAATGTGAAAATTTCCGATGACAGAATTAGACAGTTGAATAATGTTTATATTGTATTGATGACTGAGTGTAATGGTTATAGTCGGGCAATTACTATGATTCCTTCTGGGCATTCTATGTGTACATTTATTCTTAGAAGCATATGTGACTGTTTAATTCTGGAAAGAAGATTCTTATCGTGTGAGAATGCTAGCTAAATGTACTGAGAGACGAAAGCATAGTTGATCTATTTAGGTTACGTTCGATATTGCTATGTCTTTCTCTAGTATTTATTCCCTTGTGTGGATATGAAAATCGACGGTAAAATCTAAATGATACTAATACTCTGTATGTGAAGATTATATTGCTTCTGTTACGGTGGATTTCAATATTTATGAGTGACATTGTTCTTTCTGGACATTTTCTGGGATATCATCGGAATTGATATCATTCTATCTGGGTTGTAATTTTTAGATATCCTGTGTTTGAAATTTCGTTATTCTGGTTTTCTTGTGAATCTAAGTGATTATCTGTAAGAGATATCTATTTGACAAAAATGGCTATATCTTTTATAATTATAATTTCTGGCCTGAAATGTGAGAGTACAGTGGTACTGTTCTCAAAGTTATAGAAGTTGTGTTTCTACAATGGTTGCTATTTAAATCATATTTGATACTTCTCTGTGTTCAAATACTTCATTAATAGTTGGGATAATATCTATTTATAGGGTTGAGACATCGTTCTTATTAAGGCCTAATGATTTCTATTTGGTTAAGGTGATTTCAGTATAATTCAGAGTTTTGATGATTAATATATGAGATAGCTTCAGTATAAACTCTTTTCTAGTTCTCGTAAAGGTCCGACATTGATAAAAGTAAAAATGATTAAGATCAAGATCAATCTGTGAAATGATATGTCTGGGTTATCCTTTTTTTTTAACGAGAAGAAAAGATTTCTTCGAAAAGACTGATTCAGTGGTTTAGTCTGATTTGAATTATTTGATTGACAAGATAATTGAGTTATATGTGTTTGAATTTATTCACCTGACTGGAAATAAACTTTGAATGTATATGTGTGAATTGAGGGATAGTCTGGAAGTAGAACTCGTATTCTTGAAGACTTAATACCGAATTATATCTAGAAGAATGATTCTATCTGGGAAATGTTGTGATAAATTAAAGTTAGTTCGATTGTTGAAGTTTTCTTTTGCACGAAGATAATTTTCGACCGAAATATCAGTTCTGGTTCAATCTGAGTTCAATAAAGAGATTATGATTTCCGTCCTTATGTTAATGAATGGTTCGAAATGTATTCTAATACAAAAATGTGCAGAGATATCTTATGATTCTATACAGTTAAAGCTACATAAAGAGAATTATGTGATATATTTGATGATTATAAGAGTTTAAAATGTTTAATGTTAGAGAAAGATCTGAATTTGACACAGCAAGGTTAACTCCAATCGTAGAAAAACTTTTAAGTCTGTAAGTGATTCTTATCTGAGGAAAATGATTATAGTTTTAAATGTTTTGATTGGGCGATGAATACGTGATTGATCTTATCAGGTAATGAACAATTGTTAATTGAATTAGAGGCTAAATAAATGTTTATATAGTGAAGTTGTGAAATTCAGAAATGTGTCAGTGAATTACGAGTTAAAAAGGAGTTCAACATAAATTGATTCCTAATTCAGAACCTCAGATGTGGTATCGATGATTATTTGTTATTTTGAGATGGAGTGTACATACTGAAAAAGTTCTGCAAATATACAACAACTGCTACAAGAAACTCTCAGTGGTGTTCATATGGGATTAACAAGATGCACAACAGTCCGAGATATGATATATATGATGAGTGTAAAATGTGATATTTCTGACTTTGTTGATTATAGAAATGGAGGGTTGATGAATTTTGTATCGGGATTATCTTTATCATTGAAAAAGATGGAGTTATATGAAATATGGTTAACTGTCTGAAGAAATCTCTCTGTAAGTATAGATTTTCTCTTTTGATAAAACAGTTAAGTTATTCGCTTCTGTGTTGGTAAATCTGTCTATAGTGTCAGTTATCATTGTTTTGGATTGAGATCTGAAATTTATAAGGTAATTCTAAGAGAGATTACAGTAATCTGTGAGTATGAAATTGCATTAAAATCGGGAAACGCAAACCAAATTCTTGAAAGATTTAATTTTCACTATGTTTTAGAATTACAAAGTAACTAAGAAAGATTGTTGCTATTATAAGCAGTTATCAAACTCCGTTACTTCGGGATCGAGTTTTGTGAGAAAATGATTCACATGACTAAAATCGTCAGAGAATGTGAGTAGAAAATGGAAACAATTTAATACAGTTATAAGCAGTTTCAACTAGGGATGATGTATAGTGAAAGACAGATCAGAATTTTAGTCATGAGATTAAAGAAATTGAAAAATAAGAAAATTTCGTTAGTTGAGGTACTGTGGCATAAGCACGGATTTGAGGAAGCAACTTGGGAGTCAGAGGATACAACGAAAGAGCGTTATCCAAACCTATTCACCGGTAAGATTTTCGGGGACGAAAATCCCTAAAGGGGGGAGAGTTGTAACAGCCTGATTTTGACTCTAATCGGAATAGTGGTTTCGGGACCACAAATCCGAGTCCGAAAAATATTTTTAAAATTATTTTCAGTGTTTAATATGTGTGAATTTGCTTCTGTTAAATTTTCGTGCTTTAATTTCGTTGTTTGAGTGTCCGATTAAATAAAAGGGCTTAATTGCATAAAATGAAAATTTGATGGTTAGTTGTGAAAGTGCCTAATTGTTGTTGTCTTTTTAATATGGAGGATTTATGTTGCAATTAGCCCATTTTTTTAAAGTAGTGGACGACATTATGTTAAAGTATATAATATATTATATAAATTATAATGGTTAAATAATTTATAATATATTATAATTATAAAGTTATTATAATAAGACAAAAACATTAAAGAAAACCATTTTTTTTTCATCTTTCATTTGTTCATGACCGAATAGAGAAAAGAAAAAGAAAATAGAAAAAGCTTTGAGCAATCGGCACCTATCTAGCTTGATTAAGGTATGTTTCGGTTTCGGTTTTTGATAATTTTTACGTTTTTGAGATCGTTGCTATGAAATGTACAAAACTCACGCTTCAATTTTTGATTTTGATGAATATTTTGAGTTAAGCCATTGATGATAGCTTGTGATTTTTGTTGTTTGATGATGAAATATGAAATATATGTGTTAGAGTAACATGTTTTGTCTTTGGATTTTTGATGGATTTGAGTAATTTAGACTAAATTGTAAAAATAAATTTTTGAGGGACTAAAATGTGAAAAAAATGAAATATATGGACTTGTATAATGTTTGTGAATATTCGGCCTAACTATAGTATGTGTAAATTTTGTGTATTTTGTGTTTTATGCAATAAGGACTAAATTGTAAAAAGTTTGAAATGTCAGGGGCAAAATGGTAATTTTCCCATTTATGCATTTTTGGATTAAATTGAATGAATATGTGGTTAAACTAGTTAAATTTGAATTTATTTAGATCAAGAACGAAAGAAAACGAAATTAGATCAGGGGAAATCGAAAGTAGACGAATAGTCGATTAAGCCGTCCGATAACATCCGAGGTAAGTTTATAGGCATATATGTGTTGTTAATTATATACAAACATGAGATTTATATGCTGATTTGTAATATGTGAAATTAATGTACGGAAATGATAGTATGAAATATAGCACTAAGTGTGCGAGAAGTTAAATGTGACGGCACTAAGTGTGCGATACGTTACAAGGATTTGGCACTAAGTGTGCGAGAAGTTAAATGTGATGGCACTAAGTGTGCGATACGTTACAAGGATTTGGAACTAAGTGTGCGAGAAGATACGTTACAAGGATTTGGCACTAAGTGTGCGAGAAGTTAAATGTGACGACACTAAGTGTGCGATACGTTACAAGGTTTTGGCACTGTGTGTGCGATATCTATATATAACTTCAGCTAATCATTTGGCACTGTGTGTGCAATATATATATAGCTTTTGTTATCCATTTGGCACTAAGTGTACGAGTTCATTGAATATAAAAGATTATCGTATGATATAACATATCGATCAATAAGGTGACGTGGGAAATGTAATAGATAAGTATGATGAGGTACAGTGCAGTGCATTTAAACCTATGTGGTTGTTGACTTTTGTGTATGAGTTTGAAAAGTGGTGAAACAAAAAAAATAGGTAGTGATTCATGAATAAGAATTGAATAGTAAAACTTATTGATATTGATTTGAAATAATGTGCTTTTGATGATGTTTATGAGATTCAACGGGAAATGTGAAGTAAAGACCGAATGTGTAATTGAATCATAGGTTCAGGTATGGGTCAGTTATTTGTTTATATGGAAACAAGGTAAGTTGGTTATTTGAAATGATAAAATGTTAAGTGAATTATGTGATTGAATATGTGAGCATTACTTATTCGGCCTTGTGAAGTTAATTTGTGTATTCGGCTATATAATATTTATGTGTGAAAGTAAAATGTGATCTTGGTACTAAATGATAATTGTGCTTAATATTTTGGGGTAATCAGCCTTGTTAACCTAATGTTATTATGCAAGTGTTTATATATTTGTTTTTGCTTATGACTTACTAAGCTTAAATAGCTTATGTGTGTGTGTTCTTGTTTATCTCTGTTTTATAGATTTTGGAGTCTCGTTACGAGCTCGGGGATAGTCAGCAAAGCTTATCACACTATCGACAGTTTCTTTCGGTATTTTACTAAGTTGAATTTGGGCTTATGGCATGTATAGCATAGATAGAATGTTTAAGTTTGATTTTTGGGCATGTGTATATATATATATAGCCATGCAAAAATGGCTTAATCTTGATATTTAGGGCTTATGTGTATTCGATCATGGCATTAGCTCATTATAGAAGTATATTTCATGATGTATTTATGCATGGTGTTTGATTATATGGTTTGATTGATTATTGGGTTAGTTGATAGTTGTGTAGTTTTGGTCATGGTATTTACATGATTTGGTAAGTAAATTTCATGACATGAATGAATGGTGTTTTGGGTTATATATCTTGGTTGTGTAAAGATATGAATGACTTATAAATAGCTCAATTAGTAAGCTTGAATCATGTTTGGGATTTGTATATGTAATTGGTTATATGATTTGGCTTAGGAATGAAGTAAAGGAATGGAATACATATGTTGATTGTAAAATGGTTAATTGTGTCGGTTGGAAATGGTAAGTTTCATAGGTTTTTGATTTAGAAACGGTGAATATATGTGTATGAGCATATTTGGCTTTGGCATAAAATTTATATTGGTAAGTCTGTAATATATATATATAAATATATGAGGAGTACTTAAAACATATTTGATTTGAAGATGTAAATGACTATAAGATTCGGTTTTGGTATTTATATTATATTGATGAGCATGTATTGGGTCTCAATAGATAATGGTATATTCGGCTAAAGCTTGAAACTTATAATGATATATATGTATTTTTGGTGAATATCATGGAATCATAGGTATGCTATGGTTTGAGAGTTATATAATGACCGAATATACATTAATTAGCTTTGTAGTGATAATGAAATATGGATGTTTGAAAATGGTTCAAATGATATGGTCATTTATACATGAAATTTGTAATAAGAAAAGATGTATGTTGATTTAAGTTTATATAGTTATTTTCGAATGATTTTATGACTAGGAAAAAATAAGTTTGGTATTTGTTATATAAGTGAAAATTGAACTAAAGAATGTTTTAATATATGTTTGAAATGAGATGAATATATGCTCGCATATGCCTAGGTTATTTGAAATCGTTTGTAATGGCAAAGTATGCAACTTTATTTTTGCTTGAATGGTTCAGTATATGTAATTTGATTTGATTATAAAGGATACAAATTTGGTTTACTAAGAATTGTACTATGTGATCATAAAGGTTTAATGTGACTATAGTGTTAGGTGCATGTCATAATAATATCAGAGGTATATACGGCCATATTATAATGTTTCATATGTGATTTAATTTTTAAGTTGTATACATATTAGTTCGAGTTTGACAATTATGGAACATGTTCAAAAGTTTTGATGTAAGTTTGAATTGGATTAATTGGAAATCTCGAAAAGTGCTGATTTGTAAGTTATGATTAATAAGATATGATTGGTTTGAATTGGAACTATGATTACATATGTGATTGACTATTATTATTATAAAGAGAAAATTTGTTCGGTTGGTTTGTTATATGCAAGCGTAGAATTAATAATTGATATGTGAATATTTGGCAATAGTAATAGTATGTTTTGCTTATGCAATATATATTTGATATATGCATGATATATGATATGTAATGTTATAAAGGTATCGTTATTCCTTGGTGCATAAATAGTGTTTAATGATTGTGTTAAATCATTCTATGTCTGGTAATGTCTCGTAACCCTATTCTGGCGACGGATACGGGTTAGGGGTGTTACATGTTTCCTGAAGAACTACCGGGATTGCCTCCGATACGGGAAGTTGAGTTTGGTATAGATTTAATGCCTGGAACGACTCCTATTTCGATAGCTCCGTACAGAATGGCACCGACAGAGTTGAAAGAGTTGAAGTCACAGTTACAAGAGTTGACCGATAGAGGATTTGCACGACCGAGTTTCTCACCTTGCGGTGCTCCCGTTTTATTTGTGAAAAAGAAAGATGGCACGATGAGAATGTGTATTGATTACCGTCAGTTGAACAAAGTGACTATCAAGAACAAATATCCTCTGCCGAGAATTGATGATTTGTTCGATCAGCTGAAAGGAGCTACAATATTTTCAAAGATAGATCTGAGATCGAGATATTATCAGTTGCGAGTAAAAGATTCAGACATTCCGAAAACTAATTTCAGAACGAGGTACGGGCATTATGAGTTTTTAGTTATGCCTTTCGGACTAACGAATGCTCCTGCTGTTTTTATGGATTTGATGAACGGAATTTTAAGATTGTATTTAGATCGATTTGTTGTTGTATTCATTGATGACATTTTGATTTATTCACGTGATGAAATTGAGCATGCTGAACATTTGAGAATTGTGCTACAAACTTTGCGAGATAAGCAATTGTATGCGAAGTTCAGTAAATGTGAGTTCTGGTTACGTGAAGTTAGTTTTCTGGGGCATATTGTGTCAGCATCTGGTATACGAGTTGATCCGAGCAAGATATCAACTATTTTGGAGTGGAAGCCTCCGAAAAATGTGTCTAAAGTTCGTAGTTTTTGGGACTTTCTAGTTATTATCGAAGGTTCGTAAAAGGCTTTTCGATGATTGCTATTCCGTTGACTAGATTGCTTTAGAAAGATGTGAAGTTTGAATGGTCTGATAAATGTCAGAAAAGTTTTGATCATTTGAAAGCCCTTTTGACTGAAGCTACAGTTTTGGTACAACCAGAATCGGGTAAAGAGTTCGTGATTTATAGTGATGCTTCGTTGAATGGGCTAGGATGCGTTCTGATGCAGGAAGGCAAAGTTATAGCTTATGCCTCGAGACAACTAAAGCCGCATGAAAAGAATTATCCGACACATGACCTTGAAGTAACTGCAATTGTGTTTGCCTTAAAGATTTGGCGTCACTATCTCTTTGGTGAAAAATGCCATGTGTTTTCGGATCATAAAAGTCTGAAATATCTGATGACTTAGAAAGATCTGAATCTGCGACAGAGAAGATGGTTAGAACTGTTGAAAGACTATGAACTTGTGATAGATTATCATCCGGGTAAAGCAAATGTTGTTGCTGATGCATTGAGTCGAAAGTCACTTTTTGCATTACGTGCGATGAATGCTCATTTAGACTTGTCTGATGATGGTTCAGTTTTGGCTGAATTAAAAGTGAAACCGTTGTTTTTACAGCAAATATGTGATGCTCAGAAAGTTGATAATGAAATGCTAGCGAAACGAGCTCAGTGTGATTCGAATTCTGATTCTGAATTTCGAGTTGATGTTGATGATTGTTTGAGATTTCGATATCGGATTTGTGTTCCGAGAAATCCAGAGTTGATTCAGTCGATTTTGAAAGAAGCACATTGTAGCCGCCTATCTGTTCATCCGGGAAGTACAAAGATGTATCATGATCTAAAGCAATATTATTGGTGGTCTAGTATGAAACGGGATATATCAGAGTTTGTATCAAAATGTTTAGTCTGTCAGCAAGTTAAAGCTGAACATCAGGTTCCATCTGGTTTGTTACAACCGATAATGATTCCAGAATGGAAATGGGATAAAGTGACAATGGATTTTGTTTCAGGGTTGCCTTTAACTCTGAAAAAGAAAGATGCAATTTGGGTTGTAGTTCACAGATTGACGAAATCGGCCAATTTTATTCCGGTACGATCTGATTACTCACTTGATAAATTAGATGAGCTATATATTTCTGATATTGTGAGATTGCACGGGGTGCCACTACCTATTGTGTCAGACAGAGATTCGAGGTTTACATCACGATTTTGGAAGAAACTGCAAGAGGCCTTAGGTACTAAATTGCATTTTAGTACAACTTTTCACCCACAAACGGATGGTCAATCCGAGCGGATTATTCAGATTCTCGAGGATATGTTGAGATATTGCATTCTTGAGTTTAATGGTACGTGTGAACAATATTTTCCATTGATTGAGTTTGCGTATAATAATAGTTTTCAGTCGAGCATCAAAATGGCAACATATGAAGCTTTGTACGGACGTAAGTGTCGAACACCTTTGTATTGGACCGAGCTCAGTAAAAATAAGATACACGGGGTTGATTTGATTAAAGAAACTGAACAGAAAGTGAAAATGATTCGTGATTGTAACACCCCAAACCCGGCCCATTCGATACGACCGAATTTGAAATGCCACTGCGGAAAACGTTTAAAAATATTCTTACTTAACAGTAAAAACCGTTAAAAATTTGTTGCCCTTGATAAAACATTTAAAACATTCTAAATAAAATTAAGTGGTGATAAAAATACCAGATTCAAAACTTCAATATGACTTTTGAGATATAAATAGCTTTTAAAATTAAACTACCAAAATATTAACTTAATTACAAATCCAACTGAAACATAGCAAAATTCAAATACTTTAAGGCCCTTATTACAACAAATAACTATTCAAAAATACTTAAAATACTGAAGTTAATAAATTCTATTATATAATGAAAACAACTTCTTCTCGCATGGGCCACCTCGTATCCACTCCAACCCGGTCCGATCATCATCCATCACCGCGATGTTGATAAAAATTTGGGTGAGTCATACGCACTCGATTGTGTAATTAATCCACTCGAATTCCACCCACATGTTAACCACATATTAACCCATATATCGATATAACAAGATAACATATTCACATAATAACACATTCTGGCTTGGCCCATATTCATGTCACTTATCGTGTAACAGGTAATTAACCGCATAATTTCCACATATCGGGCTTAGCCCATTTCCGCATCGATCCACGGTCCATATATACGGGCTTGGCCCATTTTCATATTAATCCACATATCAATTGAAATGCAAAGTGCACCCAACCCAACCTAGGGTCCATCCTCTACACACCCCGTATCCACCTACACACACGTGGGGATTAACAAATCACCCTCTCCTTTTTACTCCAAAGGCAATCAATGCCGCCCACGTGCAATTAAGCACAATAATCCACAACGCGACCTCGGGCCGGCGCCAATCCACGATGTAGCCGTAGCTAACACCAAAACCACGATGGGACACATAGTCACTCATCAACCACGATATAGCACATAGCTTATATCAACCACGATGAGGCACAGAGCTACTCATCAAGCCACGCGAACTAAATCGCAATTAATCCACAACGTGACCTCGACCAACGTCAATCCACGATGTAGCTCAAGGCTAACATCAAACCACGTACTCGAAGTACACCCGTACCTTCTTTCATATCATATCCCACCCATGCACATGCAACATATAATAATGTCATGATAATAATGCATGTACAGGTTGTTCAAACATACAATCTCATTCATATAGGCACATTCACATTCTTTCAATAATCAACACTAACTCGGGTATTCGATATACCCTCTAGGGTATCCATATCACATCACTTTGTCATCGCACTAGTTAACCCATAAACATAACACATACAAATATAGCATAAACCCTAAACGGTGGGTTAATCACACACACGATCACTTGGAGAACTATGCTTTCGATCTTGATGCTATCACTAGGCGATACTACGGCTGTTTGCCTACTTTCTTGTTCTGACGGGTCCACACCCCTGGCCAAATCCCGACGCAGAACGGATCTTCTCTTAAACTTCGGATAGGGGCTATCCCTTGTCCTCCTTGACTAGCATTCGCCTCCATAACGATACTTAATCGATCAACCTGTTAATCACTACTACTTTAATATATCAAATCAAATCTACATTTACTAAATATCCTTACCGAAATAAATCTTGAATCCCGAAGCTTGTCCTACTTCATGACTTGCCCCTAATTAACCATAATACCAATCGGTCACATTTAAACCCTAAAGATGGCCCTTGGCCGAATGCCTTATTGGCCTACCTTGAAGAATCAAAAACGATTACCAAAGGAGAATTCACTTACCACTATTACACGCTTGCTTTGAAGAGCCTAAAGTAAGTAGTCGACAAAGACCCTCCTCCTTTAAAGATTCGGCTTAGGGCACAACAATGATGGTTTCGGCACTTAATGGTGAAGAGAAAACGCAAAAATGGAGAGGGTTTTATGCCTGGAGATTTCGGCAACAAAGAACAACGACAGAGGGGTTTTAGCTTTTGTGACTTGCGGCAAAACAAAGAGAATAGGCACTTTAAGCTTCGGTTATGGCTTCAAAGAAATAGAAATAAATTTAGTGTTGGATGAAAGAAAAGAATGAGAGGTGTGAGTGGGAAGAAATTCGACACAAAGAAATTTAAAGAAAAAGATATCAAAGATGATTACTCCCCCCTTATAAAGAATTCAGCTACTATATCCTTGCTATTATCAAACTCTTTGATAATCTCCTCTATTATCTCCTCTATTATAAAGAATTCGGGATCCATTACTATACAGAAATCACATTTTATATGTTAGGATTCATCACACTATCACAATTCAAAAATATGGCATGTATAACTAGACTCTGACATGCTACGTTAGTCCGAGAATCGGCTAAACCGTAGCTTTGATACCAACCAAATGTAACACCCCTAACCCGTATCTGTCGCCAGACTAGGGTTAACAGCGTTACCGGACAGATCGGAAACATTTACAGAAATGTCATATAACTGTATATCAACCTCAAACATAGTGTCCCCTAAGTAGGTCATCGAGACCTAAAACATGTTTATAAACCAGGTCGGGACTAAACCGGAACACATACAAAATTTCACGAAAATTTAAAACTTTTCTAAGTTTCAGGGGTTACACGCCCGTGTAAGCAGCCCGTGTGCCTCCCACGGCTGTTGGACACACCCGTGTGTCCTCCCCGTGGTCGAATCTGACTTTACATCCACGGCTACCAAGCACGCAAGTGTACCTTGGCCGTGGTCGAATCTGACTTTACATGTAACACCCCTTACCCGGGTTCTACACCGGGAACCGGGCCCGAGGCATTATCGAACTCAAACCACTTAATCGCCACTTAGGCTCAATGTCATTACTCTCTATAACCTCATTCTCGACTTACGACGCCTCACTCATACACACGAGGGCACTCGAGACTAATCCGGAACTTTTTCCAACCTTAAAATTTTTCTCTTCAAAACAGGTCTTACACGCCCGTGCAAGATTAGGCACGCTCGTGCATAGGCACACACGCCCATGTCCCCAGACCGTGCCTAAAAACCCAAGCATTCTGCCAAATGCCCCACGGTTAAGGCACACGCCCATGCGGTTTGGGAACACACCCGTGTACCCTATTACATGTCCGTGCCTTCCACCCGTGGTCGACACTGACTAAATCCACACGGCCTGGACACGCCTGTGGCCCTGGCCCGTGTGACAATTAAATTTCTAAGTGTCAAGTGCAGACTTCACACGGCCTCAAAGCCTAGTCACACGACCGTGTGGCTAGCCCGTGGACTATCCTGACTTAAAATGTTAACATGCAGGGGACGCACGGTCACAGCACACGCCCGTGGGCTGACCGTGTATCACACATGGTCTAGACACACGCCCGTGTGTCTACCCACATGGTCAAGAACAAGGCTAAGTGCAAAGTTGTTTTCTCCCCTTTAACATACATAAGATATATGCATCCAACACAATCATAATCAACTCAAATTGGATTGCAATCTCACATAGACAACTATAACTTTTCATATAATATGGTAGCCAACAACTATGGCATTATACAAAATGAGCTATCATCTAAAGGCCAACACATCTTAACCATTTACAACAAAATTTGCTAACTTATCTAGCCCCTATACATGCCATATACAAAACATTAAGTTTCATGTACCAAAGTGTGCTGATATGTGGGCTATCTTCTGATGATCCTCGTATCTCGATTCAACACTTTTAATCTATAAGACAAGGGAAAAGAAAGGGAGTAAGCTTTGAGCTTAGTAAGTTTACACATAAACAAATAAGCGTCATAGTATATGCTAAACAACAATTAGCATTATACTACCAAAAGTAATGAACAACTATGCTTACTCTTTCTAACCCTTTCCACATTTCCAACACATCATGAGTCACATACTCATAACCATCGAAATGCACCCCTGCATTCTATGTCACATTTACACAATATACAACACATCATTATTTCTCGTAATACATCCACACAGTTTATCCACATAACTTATCTACACAGCCTATCCACACAGCTAGTTCATATAGCTAATCCACACAATGCCTATTACACACACTAATACACACGCTTAATCCACACAACCAGTATCTCAGTGGTTTTGCACTTAGCACACCACAATTGATTAATAATGTGGTATCGCACTTAGCCTACCACAAAGGTATTCATAGTGATTCAGCACATAGCTCACCAAACGATATACATCACGATAGCATCGCACATAGCTAGCTCATCGTCAATATGCATTAGGATGGTATCGCACTTAGCCCACCATCTAGCATTATCACAACACATGCACAAGTCTACTTACTTAATCATTCTCGATCATACATTCATTCCATATTTTCTACTACATTCACCCCACATAGGTTCTCAAACATGCTACACACTAGCTAGCATTAACAAATTGTAAGTATGAATGCATTATTTATGCATAGACTTACCTCGATACTCAAAAGTATGTAAATATGCAATTTAGTCCACCACCTTGCTTTTGCCTCGGTTTCGATCCGGGCTTCGTCTTTCTTGATCTATAATGAATAATTCAGCTTATTCAATACACACATTGACTAAATTGACCCACATTTCATACTTTAGCAAAATTACTATTTTGCCCCTAAACTTCTTCATATTTACACTTTAGCCCCAAGGCTCGTAAAGTGATTTTTATTCAACTTTCTATCCTTTCATGCTTAGCCGAACCACTTACTCAACTAAAGCATTCATCAAATCTCACTAAATCACACATGTATGACCAAACTAAAGTTTTTCACAATCAAGTCCCTGCATACATTTTCATGGAAAATCACTTAACAAAAGATGTTTCTACTACATCAAGCTTTCATAATCTTCCATAAAACATCAAAATACATGCATGTCATACATGACCACATTTTTGAACATCCATAATAGCTCACCAAATAGCTAAAAATAGCTTACTAATGCTACTAGGACTTCAAAAATACGAAGAATATCAAAAACCGGGCTTAGGAGCACTTACTAGCAAGCTTGAAAAGTTGAAAGAGCCTTAACAATGGCTTCTCTAATTTTTGGCAGCTAAAGGGGAAGAAGATGAATGAATTTGTCATCTTTTCACCTATTTTAATCACTTATTTGATAAATGACCAAAATGCCCTTTTTGATAAACTTCAAATTTTGACTTATCCATGCCCATTCTTGTCCAAAAATTAGAATTTGGGTAAATTACTGTTTAAGGACCTCTAATTAATAATCTAAAGCTATTTCACACATATAGCTTCTAGAAACACACATTTTGCAACTTTTGCAATTTAGTCCTTTTGGACAATTCAACCACAATTCCACAAAATTGCTTCATGAGACTTTCACACTAGCATGCATACATAATATAAACCTCAGAAACTCATTCATAACCCTCGGATTTGTGGTCTCGAACCACTATTCTGACTAGGCCCTAAATCGAGATGTTACAACTCTCCCCCCTTTAGAGATTTTCGTCCCCGAAAATCTTACCAGAAAAGAGGTTTGGATGTTGCTCTCTCATAGCTTCTTCCGTTTCCCACGTAGCCTCTTCCACGTCATGTTTCTGCCATAACACTTTCACTAGTGCTATACTCTTATTTCTCAACTGTTTCACTTCTCGAGCCAAGATCTTAATCGGCTGCTCTTCATAAGACATAGCCGGTCTTATCTCAATTTTTGTTGAAGGAATCACACGTGAAGGATCGGAGTGATACCGTCGCAACATCGACACATGGAACACATTATGAATCTTTTCTAACTCTACCGGCAAAGCCAACCGGTAAGCTACAGGCCCAATTCTGTCTGTAATCTCATACGGCCCTATGAACCTTGGACTCAATTTCCCTTTTCGTCTAAATCTCATAATCTTATTCCACAGGGACACTTTCAAAAATACTTTGTCACCCACTTTAAACTCGATTTCCTTTCTTTTCAAATTTGCGTACGAATTTTGTCGATCCGAAGCAGCTTTCAGACTATTACGGATTACTTTCACTTTCTCTTCTGTCTCTTTTACTAGATCGACCCCGTGGATCCGCTTCTCGCTAAGCTCAGTCCAAAACAAAGGAGTCTGACACTTACGACCATACAAAGCCTCATACGGTGCCATCTATATACTCGACTGATAACTATTGTTATAGGCGAATTCGACCAAAGGTAGATATCTCTCCCAACTACCTTCGAATTCTAACACACAACATCGAAGCATATCTTCAAGAATTTGAATCACTCTTTTAGACTGACCATCGGATTGCGGATGGAACGCAGAACTGAAATTCACTCTCGCACCCATGGCCTCTTGCAACTTCTTCCAAAATCTTGAAGTAAACCTCGGATCTCTATCCGATATAATAGGCACAGGTACACCATGTAATCTCACTATCTCTACCACATACAATTCAGCTAACTTATCTAGTGAATAATCAACACGTACTGGAATAAAGTGAGCCGACTTCGTCAATTTATCCACAACAACCCACACCGTATCTCTCTTTCTCGAAGTCATCGGCAACCTCGTTACAAAATCCATGGTAACCTGATCCCATTTCCATTCGGGAACCATCACTGGCTGAAGCAATCCCGAAGGCACTTGATGCTCAGCTTTCACTTGTTGGCAAATCAGACACTTTGATACAAACTCTGAAATATCTCTTTTCATACCCGGCCACCAGTACAACTTCCTCAAGTCGTTGTACATTTTCGTACTGCCCGGATGTATTGACAAACACCCACTGTGGGCTTCAAGCAAAACCTTTCGAATCAACTCCTCATTTCTAGGAACACAAATTCTGTCGCGATAAAGCAAACAACCATTCAAACCCATTTGAAAATCAGAATCACATTCCGACCCGTACTTAGCTATCTTAGCTTGCATCTCGTTGTCATTTCTCTAAGCTTCACATATTTGTTGAACAAATAGTGGCCTAGCTCTCAACTCTGCCAAAATAGCACCATCATCAGACAATACTAAACTCGTTCTCATAACTCTTAGAGCATACATGGATTTCCTACTCAAGGCATCCGCAACCACATTCGCTTTTCCCGGGTGGTAATCAATGACTAACTCATAGTCTTTCAACAATTCAAGCCACCATCTCTGTCTCAGATTCAGATCCTTCTGATCCATCAAATACTTTAAACTCTTGTGATCCGTAAAGATTCGGCACTTTTCACCATACAAATAATGTCGCCAAATCTTTAACGCAAAAATAATCGCAGCCAACTCCAAATCATGAGTCGGATAATTCTTCTCGTGCGGTTTTAACTGCCTCGAGGCGTAAGCGACTACCTTACCCTCTTGCATCAACACGCAACTGAGACCATTAAATGACGCATCACTATAAATCACGAACTCCTTCCCTGATTCTGGTTGAACCAAAATCGGTGCCTCAGTCAACATTGTTTTCAGTCTCTCGAAGCTCTGTTGACATGTCTCAGTCTATTCAAACTTGACATCTTTATGCAACAGTTTTGTCATCGGGGTAGCAATCACAGAGAACCCCTTTACGAAACGTCTGTAATATCCCGCTAATCCCAAGAAACTCCTGATTTCAAACACGTTCCTTAGCGGTTTCCAATCCATAACAGCCGATATCTTACTCGGGTCAACTCTGACACCATCACCTAACACCATGTGTCCTAAGAATCCGACCTCTCGGAGCCAAAACTCACTCTTGCTAAACTTAGCATACAACTGCTTATCTCTCAAAGTTTGCAAGACAATTCTCAAGTGCTCTTTATGATCGTTCTCATCCCGAGAATAGATCAATATGTCGTCAATAAAGATAACCACAAACTTGTCCACATACGGTCTGAAAACACGGTTCATCAGATCCATAAAAATCGCAGGTGCATTCGTCAAACCAAACGGTATGACCAAAAACTCATAATGGCCATACCTTGTCCGAAATGCAGTTTTCAACACATCTTGTTCTTTCACTCTGAGCTGATAATAACTAGACCTCAAGTCTATCTTGGCGAACACTGTAGCTCCCTTCAGTTGATCAAAAAGATCATCAATCCTTGGTAAAGGATACTTATTCTTAACCGTCACCTTATTGAGTTGTCTATAGTCTATACACAACCTCATAGACCTATCTTTCTTCTTCACAAACAATACCAGAGCACCCCACGGTGAGTAGCTCAGTCTTACAAAACCCTTATCTGTCAATTCTTGCAACTGAACCTTCGGTTCCTTCAACTCTACAGGTGCCATTCTGTACAGAGCAATCGAAATAGGTGCCGTTCCCGAAACCAACTCAATTCCAAACTCAACCTCTCTCACTGGAGGTAATCCGGGTAACTCTTTCGGAAATACATTTGGGTACTTACATACCACTAGCACTGTTTTAAACTCTACTCCAACCTCTTGAGTATTCAACACAAACGCAAGATAGGACTCACATCCTTTCCTCAAACATTTCTCAGCCACTAAGGAAGAAATCATCACGGGTAGACTATCCGATCCACCTAATTCAACCCGAACCACATCTCCACTCTCACATTTCAGTTCAATAAACTTACTACCACAGTTCACTAAGACACTATGGGTAGTCAACCAATCCATGCCTAGGATTAGATCAAACTCATCAAACGGAAACAACATAAGGTTTACCAGAAAACAATGATTCTCAATCAAGAAAGGACAATTCTTACACACTTTGTCCACTAACACATACTTTCCTAACAGGTTTCACACCTTAATCACAATGTCCGTAGACTCAACGGTCATACTCAAACTAGATGCTAATCTCATGCAAATATAAGAGTGAGTAGACCCTGGATCTATTAAAGCAATAACAAGGGTGTCAAAGAGAGAAAAAGTACCCGTTATCACATCAGGGGAGGTTGCCTCTTCGCGAGCGCGAATGGCATACGTCCTCGCAGGTGCCCGACCCTCTGGTCTCACAGCAGAATCTCTGGGCGCACCTCTACCACTAGCCCCACCTCTTGGGTTCCTTGGTGGTCTACCCCTCGTAGACACATCACTAGGTCTCACTTCTTGCTTCTCTTCCTTATCATCCCTCTCGGGACAACTACGAATAAAGTGGTCAGGGGAACCACACTTATAACATTTCCGACTGTTTCCCCAACACTCTCCAGTGTGATACCTATCAAAACTTGGACACTCCGGTTTACTCTTCGTATTGCCCACACTTTCCATCGAGGGGGCTTGAACTGTCGAACCCGAACGAGTATTGCCCAAGTCTCGATGCGAATAACCCACTGGTGCCGTCGTCCGAGGATTCACTTCCTTGGATCTTTTCAACTGGGCTTGATACGACTTGCCCATCGGTCTCTTTCTAGCATCTCGGGCTTCACTCACAGCCCTTCTCTTTTCTGAACTCAATTCCTCGGCCTTACTTGCCCTCTCAACTAGTACCACAAATTCTTTCAACTCCAAAATGCCCACTAGGAGTTTGATATCCTCATTCAGCCCATCTTCGAACCTCTTGCACAAGCTGGTCTCTGTCGACACACATTCTTGAGCGTATTTGCTAAGTCTAACAAACTCACGCTCGTATTCGACTCTTCACATCCTTCCTTGCTTCACTTTTAAGGAATTCTTTCCTTTTTCGGTCAGTAAACCTCTGGCTTATATACTTCTTCCGGAACTCTTCCAGAAAGAAGTCCCACGTCACCCGCTCTTTTGGGACCACTAATGTCAGCGTCTTCCACCAATGGTATGCCGAATCTCTCAGCAACGATACGGCACACTTCAAACTCTCCTCAGGTGTACATGAGAGCTTATCGAACACCCTCATCGAGTTCTCCAACCAGAACTCCGCCCTCTCTGGGTCATCATCTACCTTAGCTCTAAACTCCTCAGCCCCGTGCTTCCTAATCTTATCCACCGGGGGTTTCGATATCCTCACTACATCCATACCTTGAGGAGCCACTAGGTTTGGCTGAGGTACAGGAGGAGGTGGATGAGGTTGAGTATTAGGGTTCGCTCAAACATAATCCGAGTACCAATTACTCATCATTTGGAGAAAGGCTTCCTGTGCCTCTTCCCCTTGACCCCTAGCCTTGGGTCCACTCTCAAAAGGTGCGGTTCCTTGCCCAGGAGCCGGCGCATTACTAGCTGCTTCATCAGCAGTCAATGGATCAGAATCCATATACTATATAAAACAAGTTTTAAATCATCAGAAACCACCACATTATCATTGTACACTTATGGCATGTATAACTAGACTCTTACACCCGCTATGGTAGTACTAGAAACGGCTAAACCATAGCTCTGATACCACTAAATGTAACACCCCTTACCCGGGTTCTACACCGGGAACCGGGCCCGAGGTGTTATCGAACTCAAACCACTTAATCGCCATTTAGGCTCAACGTCATTACTCTCTATAACCTCATTCTCGACTTACGAGGCCTCACTCATACACACGAGGGCTCTCGAGACTAATCCGGAACTTTTTCCAACCTTAAAATTTTTCTCTTCAAAACAGGTCTTACACGCCCGTGCAAGATTAGGCACGCCCGTGCATAAGCACACACGCCCATGTCCCCAGACCGTGCCTAAAAACCCAAGCATTCTGCCAAATGCCCCACGGTTAAGGCACACGCCCATGCGGTTTGGGAACACACCCGTGTACCCTATTACATGTCCGTGCCTTCCACCCGTGGTCGACACTGACTAAATCCACACGGCCTGGACACGCCCGTGGCCCTGGCCCGTGTGACAATCAAATTTCTAAGTGTCAAGTGCAGACTTAACACGGCCTCAAAGCCTAGTCACACGCCCGTGTGGCTAGCCCGTGGACTATCCTGACTTAAAATGTTAACATGCAGGGGACGTACGGTCACAGCACACGCCCGTGGGCTGACCGTGTATCACACATGGTCTAGACACACGCCCGTGTGTCTACCCAAATGGTCAAGAACAAGGCTAAGTGCCAAGTTCTTTTCACCCCTCTAACATACATAACATATATGCATCCAACACAATCATAATCAACTCAAATTGGATTGCAATCTCACATAGACAACTATAACTTTTCATATAATATGGTAGCCAACAACTATGGCATTATACAAAATGAGCTATCATCTAAAGGCCAACACATCTTGGCCATTTACAACAAAATTTACTAACTTATCTATCCCCTATACATGCCATATACAAAAAATTAAGTTTCATGTACCAAAGTGTGCTGATATGTGGGCTATCTTCTGATGATCCTCTTATCTCGATTCAACACTTTTAATCTATAAGACAAGGGAAAAGAAAGGGAGTAAGCTTTGAGCTTAGTAAGTTTACACATAAACAAATAAGCGTCATAGTATAAGCTAAACAACAATTAGCATTATACTACCAAAAGTAATGAACAACTATGCTTACTCTTTCTAACCCTTTCCACATTTCCAACACATCATGAGTCACATACTCATAACCATCGAAATGCACCCCTGCATTCTATGTCACATTTACACAATATACAACACATCATTATTTCTCGTAATACATCCACACAGTTTATCCACATAACTTATCTACACAGCCTATCCACACAGCTAGTTCATATAGCTAATCCACACAGCTATTACACACAGCTAATACACACAGTTAATCCATACAGCCAGTATCTCAGTGGTTTCGCACTTAGCACACCATAATTGATTAATAATGTGGTATCGCATTTAGCCTACCACAAAGGTATTTATAGTGATTCAGCACATAGCTCACCAAAAGATATACCTCACGATAGCATCGCACATAGCTAGCTCATCGTCAATATGCATTAGGATGGTATCGCACTTAGCCCACCATCTAGCATTATCACAACACATGCACAAGTCTACTTACTTAATCATTCTCGATCATACATTCATTCCATATTTTCTACTACATTCATCCCACATAGGTTCTCAAGCATGCTACACACTAGCTAGCATTAACAAATTGTAAGTATGAATGCATTATTTATGCATAGACTTACCTCGATACTCAAAAGTATGGAAATATGCAATTTAGTCCACCACCTTGCTTTTGCCTCGGTTTCGATCCGGGCTTCGTCTTTCTTGATCTATAATGAATAATTCAGCTTATTCAATACACACATTGACTAAATTGACCCACATTTCATACTTTAGCAAAATTACTATTTTGCCCCTAAACTTCCTCATATTTACACTTTAGCCCCAAGGCTCGTAAAGTGATTTTTATTCAACTTTCTATCCTTTCATGCTTAGTCGAACCACTTACTCAACTAAAGCATTCATCAAATCTCACTAAATCACACATGTATGACCAAACTAAAGTTTTTCACAATCAAGTCCCTACATGCATTTTCATGGAAAATCACTTAACAAAAGATGTTTCTACTACATCAAGCTTTCATAATCTTCCATAAAACATCAAAATACATGCATGTCATACATGACCACATTTTTGAACATCCATAATAGCTCACCAAATAGCTAAAAATAGCTTACTCATGCTACTAGGACTTCAAAAATACGAAGAATATCAAAAACCGGGCTTAGGAGGACTTACTAGTAAGCTTGAAAAGTTGAAAGAGCCCTAACAATGGCTTCTCTAATTTTCGACAGCTAAAGGGGAAGAAGATGAATGAATTTGTCATCTTTTCACCTATTTTAATCACTTATTTGATAAATGACCAAAATGCCCTTTTTGATAAACTTCAAATTTTGACTTATCCATGCCCATTCTTGTCCAAAAATTAGAATTTGGGTAAATTACTATTTAAGGACCTCTAATTAATAATCTAAAGCTATTTCACACGTATAGCTTCTAGAAACACACATTTTGCAACTTTTTTAATTTAGTCCTTTTGGACAATTCAACCACAATTCCACAAAATTGCTTCATGAAACTTTCACACTAGCATGCATACATAATATAAACCTCAGAAACTCATTCATAACCCTCAGATTTGTGGTCTCAAACCACTATTCCGACTAGGCCCTAAACTGGGATGTTACATTACATCCACGGCCACCAAGTACGCCCGTGTGCTAAGGCCGTGCACTCAAAAGCCATATACTGAATTTTTCATACGGCTACTAGACACGCCTGTGTGTCTTGGCCGTGTACTCCTAGGCTAGCTACTGACTTAGCCCCACAGTCACTAGGCACGCCCGTGTGCCACAATCGTGTGACATTACTGGCCATTTGCAAGGCAAAAATGCCACCCACTTAGGGTCAATTCTACAAGAAATTTACCAACACATTTCATGCACAAATAACAACCATAACATACTAAAATAACCATTCAATCTATACATTCAAAACAAATCTCAACTATGCCAACTTACAAGACTAAAACTCATCTCATCACAAGCATAATTCATCCATTACTTACTCAAAACTTGACCATTTCATGTGTCATCTAACCATGCCAAAAACATGCTTCACACATCACATTCATTTAAGCAAATTCTCAACTCATATCTAGCCAAATCACATGGCTAAGTTCATATAACAAACTTATATCAAATACTAGCCTATACATGCCATATCTAGCTATATACATTTCCAAAATGTACCAAACACAAGTTGAGTAGTGTGATGACGATCCTCAACAGTCCTGAGCCTTCAGTAGCTTTGACGACCTATAAAACAGAGAAAACACACACAAAGTATGCTTTCTAAAAGCTTAGTAAGTCATAATACAAATAAACTCAACATGTAGAGCATATAAGCATGTAGAAACATTGGTACAATTCATATTCATAGCAAATTTCTCACATATATGCTTTGATCCATAATCTTGGCCATATTTGCCACATTCATAACCATTCTTACCTCTCATTCACATTCTCATATTCAAACATACTTTTCTTCAAATCAAAGTCATATAGGTACTTACCTTTTATACACACTTAGTGTACATATCAAACGTACCTGAAACGAATATACATTCACGTAATGGTTTATAGCTCGAATTTGCCCGTTGAACCGTTTGGAATCTAATGGGATGCTCAGAAACTCAAAATGTTCGTACAATGCCAACGTCCCAGACGAGGTCTTACATGCACTCAAATATCGATGCCACTGTCCCAGACATGGTCTTACACGTAAAGCTCATATCGATGCCAACGTCCCAGACGTGGTCTTACACATAAAGCTCATATCGATGCCAACGTCCCAGACGTGGTCTTACTCGAATATCAAATCAATTCCAACATCCCGAACGTGGTCTTACATGATAAAACAGAATAGATACCTATGTCATGACATAGCTAATCCTATCTATTCCTAGCTTCATACGGGACTTCTCGGACAATGTCACTATATTGATCTTATCTCAGAATTCATGTACATAACATCTCGTAAGCCTTCATTGTTATCAATAGTCATATGACATTACATAATTTAATACGAATACGTTTATTTGCATAATGACTTACCTCATATTCAATTTATCGAAAATGGAAACGGCTACTGAGTTACTTTCGCCTTCCCGCGGTCTAAGTCTGTTTTCCTCGGTTCTTGATCTATACATATTCAGAATTAACCCTTTTATTCACTAACTTATTCAATTCAATCCAAGGACACACATTTAGGGCTATTTGCAAATTAACCCTCACATTTGCATAATTTATCAATTTAGTCCATTTTTCTCAAAACATCAAATACACAAATTCATCATACATCCATGCTTAGCCGAATGCTTATGTATATCATACAAGCCCATATTTTACATCAAATTTGCAATTTAGTCCTTCAAATTGCTATTTTCTCAATTTAGCCCTAATTAGCTAAATTCATCAAAATTTTAAGAACAAGGCATGTTCATCTAACACCTATCTTTCATTTAACACCATAAATCATCATAAAACATATGAGTTCATCTAAGTCTCATCTCACAAACATCATCAATTCTCAAAATTGAAGCATGGGTTACAAAGCTTACAAAACAACGATTGCAAAAACATTTGAAATTATTGAAAACCGATCAAAAGCATACCTTAAATTAAGACAAAGGCTTAACGAAACCTAAGAACATTTTCTCCTTTTCTTTTCTTGCTATATTCGGCCAAATGAGATGAACAATGGCCATGTTTTATGTTTTATCATATTATAACACACATATTAATTCATTTACCTTATTAGCCTTTCATTAAACAAATAAAATAAGCATTCATTAATGGCATATTAGTCCTTTGTCCATCCACTATCTAAATATTGGCTTATTTTCCACATAAGGCCACCACCTTTAGAAGCCACAACAAATAGGTGCTTTAACATATAACATGCAAATTTTACATTTAATGCAATTCAATCCTTTTGTCAAATTAAACACACAGACGGACAAATTAACTTACGAAACTTTAGCACATGTATAATCACTTATCAGAGACACAGAAAATACTATTAAAATATTATTTGGACTCAGATTCGTGGTCTCAAAACCACTGTTCCGACTAGGGTATAAACTGGACTATTACATGTATGATCGTTTCAGGTACGTTTGTGATGAACTCTATGGTTGAGCATAAATGGTAAGTATATATGTGTATATGCACTAGTGAGGTATGTGCATAGACTTGATGAGATTAAATGTGACATAAGTATGAAGTTGTTATGATCAAAAGAAGTATTTGGAGATATGAATTGTTGGTAAGCAATGGCTTAACAAATGAGCCAAAGAAGAAGTATGAAATTACATTTGAGACACATAAATGATCTTGCCATTAATATTATTATGAATATTTATATGTTAAGTTTATTTGTATATGGCTTACTAAGCTTTTGAAAGCTTACTCTATGTGTGTTTATATTGTTTTATAGATCATTAAAGCTACAGAAGGCTCGGGGATTGTCGAGGATCATCACCACACTATCAAACTTCATTTTGGTACCTTTTGAATGTGTACATAGCTAGGTATGGCATGTATAGGCTAGTTACTTTGGGATTATGTTTTGAGTTGTATATAATTAGCCATGTGATATGGCTAAATAATGATTATGATATGAATGAGTAGTTCATTGTAACAACCCAAACCCGGTCAATACGCCACGACCGAATTTGGTATGTCACAGGGGAAAACATTTGAGGAAAAACGAGTTAGCGATTAAATTTTAGTGAAAAATTCTTTGTAATTCTATATTTGTAGAAATCGGATGTTTAATAAGTTAAAAAGCTGAAATTTACTCAAATTCCATAAATAAAACTTTTAAACTAAGTGGATAAATCATAGGTTAGAAAGCATTTGTTTCATTTTAAGAAAACTCGAATTAATACTTTGAAACCGTTTGCATTTGAATATAGAAACTTAAAATTTTTGGAAATCATTTAAGTTGTAGAAAACACTTAATTTATAATTTTATTATCAACAATTTAGCTTACCTGATGGTAAGATAAAATACCATAAGCGTTTTTATAGTTTAGAAAACTTTAGCTCAATTATTAAATTAATCAAGTGACATACTTAAACATGTTTAGAATAAATCCCAAAGCATATAAATAATCCAAAACCATAATTAAAGAGGCCTTATTACAAATCCATAAAATATGAAAACCCAAATTAAAATATAATAAGGTACCCAAATGGAAGTTCTTGTAAAATCAAATTTTATTGCATGGCCTCCTCGAGTTCATCCGGCTCCACATCCGCGATCTCACGAATCACCCGAAAGATAAGGGAGAAGGTGAGTCACCAAGACTCAAGTGCATATTCCCTCTCCGGGTAAATGCCACATACTTACACAAATTATAACCAAGCAATGTATATATATGATTCACCCAACCTAGCCATCCGTAACTCCTTTTTCTACCCCGTGTGTACCAAATCACCGGTGGTGCCAAACCACCGGTGTCCAAGACACAAATGTGATACCAAATCACTGTGACCCAAAGTCTTGAATAATCAAGTGTGGGGCCAACCCACGTGTGATACCAAATCACCGGCGACGATCCCATATCTCAAAAGTGGGGCCAACCCACGGTGGTGTTAAACCACGAGACGAGACGCTATGAGGTGCCAAACCTCCGTGTCCAAGACACGATCGTGATACCAAATCACCGTGACTTAAAGTCACTAATAATCCATCTGTGGGGCCAACCCACGTGTGATAGCAAATCACCGGCGACGATCCCATATCTCAAAAGTGGGGCCAACCCACGGTGGTGTTAACCACAGGGGACGAGTCGCTATGAGGTGCCAAACCTCCGTGTCCAAGACACGAATGTGATACCAAATCACCGGGAGGTGCCAAACCTCCGTGTCCAAGACAAGAATATCAATCTTCCCCTCCTCTCATATTGCCCATACCAATGCAATAGATAGATGATCATGTCAATATACTTTGATATAAATCACATAATGAAAATATCATAAATCGTACATCATGATTTCAATCCACATATATCAACAACACATATAGAAACGGACTTACTCGAATCCTCATTCATACCATCATGGTATCATATCAAAATCTCATCGTATTTCCCACTTTATTAATATGATCGAGAAATTAATAATATTATAAGTACATATACAAAACCGAAGTTATAAAGTGTGTAAGGTACACACCTTTCACCAACGCAAGAACTAACTTCAAAAATCCGATCTACCGCACTAGATCACCTTGTCCTACAATCGGTCAATACTAAGATTATGAACAAAGGCCATTCGGCCAACATCAAAATCCCAAAGAGTTATCCTTCGAAATACCAATCTTACCTAAAGGCTTACCCAAAACGATCGATAAAGATACGAGGCTTAGATTGATTGCTTCCAACGTCCCGAGGAGCCTAAAAGAAATCGATTCCTAAAATGGTTAAAACCTTGCAACAAATGCCCATAGGTTTGGCCCTTGTCCACAAGAAAATAACATAGAGAGGAGAAAAGAAATAATAGGAAAATCGGCCAAGAATACTTACTTATTAACCAAAATCGATTGAAGAAACCAAAGAGAGTCTACCCTTGAATATTCGGCCAAACTAAAACTAAAAGGAAGTAGAAGATTCGGCTATTTGCTTATGAGAAAAGAAAACAATTGATTTGAGTCTAATAGGATATGAAATACGAAAGTAGAAGAGAAGATAAAATGAGAGAGAGAGAATTCGGTTTTAGTAAACAATGGAAGAAAAATCAAGTAAAGATAGGGAAGAGAAGGTTCGCCAAAAGAAAGAGAAAGGGAATGTGGTTGAGCAAATATCAAAAGAAGAAAAGAAGAGGATGGGAGAAATGAGATTCGGTCAACACCTATTTTACCAAAGAAGAAAATGCACAAAATACAAAAATGTAGTTTTGGTTCAAAAGGACAAATGAAAGAAAGAAAGTGGTATTTGTTTCAAACAAAATGAGGCTAAAACCAAAAGCAATTTTGTACCAAAAGTACCATAGACATTCGGCCAAAGGTGGGAGTTTTTGGAGAGGAAAAACAAAATGCAAAAAGATGCACAAAAAGAAAAGTTGGCCAATTATTCCCCCCCAAGCTACCTATCAAAAATCGGCCACCCGCCTAGCCCTACATGCCGTCCACATACAAGCACTCAAGACCTTGGAATACTTTCCAAAACATCATCCTACAACCAAGCCTTATGTCTCCCCAACCTTCCATAACTTTAAGATTCTTATCCCCAATTTCATGCTTTCCTTAAACCAACATTCAACTTACCAAAAGATGAAAGTCCAACCTATCATAAACATAGGTTGACCGTCCATAAATGCTAGGATTCAAAAAATAAAGTCCTCAAAAAGCTAAACATGCTACTCGAACCTCTAACCTCAAGCAACTCTTCAAGCATCCTAACCACTTTGCCACTAACTCCTCTTGTGCTTTAATTAACACTTAAATTAACTTAAGTGCTAAGCTCACTTAATCCACTTCATTAAATAAACCATACTAAAAATTATTCTAACTTCCTAAATAAAATCAAGCCTTCACAAGACTATGCTAACACACAAAAATTCATACCCGAGCCAACACAAATAATACTCAAATTTTGGGATGTTACAATTCTACCCTCCTTAAAGAAATTTCGTCCTCGAAATTTCCAACTAACTAACAGTCGTGCATCCTCACTCACCACACTACACTCTTGTCACAAGACTCGATCTTAATAAAACTAACATACCTTCTATGAACAGTCTCAAAGTTCACACTCAATGTTCCATACATCTCACTAGCAACACAAGAACGAACTAGCTCTATAACAAACAAGGCAATAAGGGTATTCCAGAAATAAGGGACATACCCGTTGTCCTATCTGGCGCATCACTATCCTCGTGACGCCTGACTGCATAAACTAACCCTGGCTGTCTCGCATCTACACCCTCAGCACCCCTGCCTGATGCTCCACGACCTCGGCCAGAACCATTACCTCCTCTACCATTACCACGACCTCTCTGCGGTGGCGGTCCCTCATTCCTGAACTGAGCACGACCTTGACCCTCAGACTGATTCCTGGCTAGCTTACGTGGACAGTCTCTCACACGATGATCCAGCGAACCACACTCGAAACATCCTTTCCCTCCGGTCCAACATTCGCCCCAATGAAATTTCTCACATCGGTTACACCGCGTGTTTGGTCCCCTCGATTAGCGCAATGAATGTGCCTCCCGCATCGATTCGCCCCACCATGCCTAGCCCTCTTCTGAGAATCTCCGGCCGACTCAGATGATCCAAAACTTCTCTTATGTTTGTTCCGATCGTGACTCGCGCCACAGATTCCTTTATCCCTTCCCGGCTATCTTAGCCTTTTCGACTAGAGCGAAAAACTCTAGCTCCCGATGTGGAGCAATCAAGAATCTCACTCATCTCTCAAACCGTCCTCGAACCGGACACATCGCATGTGCTCCGAAGCCACGATACCTCCAGCATACCGGCTCAATCTTAAAAATTCCGCCTCATATTCTGATACGGACTTATTACCTTGGACCAAACTCAGAAATGCCTTACGCTGTGCATCAATGTAACTCGACCCAACATATTTCTTCTCATACGCTGCCTTAAAATAATCCCAAGTGAGATCCTCCGCCGTAGCACTATTCCGCACCGTGAGCCACCACTGATATGACTCATCCCGAAGAAACGATACAATCCCTTTCAGCTTGTCCTCAGCACTCAAATCCAAGTCATCCATGATTCGTTCCGTCGCCTCTAACCAATACTCTGCATCTTGAGGAGCCACACCAAAACACCTCGAAATACCTCACTCCATTGGCTCGGAGTCGCGCGGTGCAGATTTAATAACTCTCGCGCCTCCACCTATTCTAGCTACCCTCTCAAGGACTCGCAGCGTCGCCTGAGACACTGCGTCATCCCCGTTTGATCCCGATGCTCAACTCCAATCGCCGGTGGTGGGGTAGTGGTACCTCATTCTCGGATCCTTGACCGGACCTCACCGGCTCGCACACGCCCATCCTACCCCGACCGCGGCCCACGAGTAAAACGACCTCGACCACGAGTACTCATGTCTAAAGTCACGACTTATCCGGTTTAAAAGCGTTATGCATTAGTCATTATTCCACTTTTTTAAAACACGCTTTATGAATAATTTTAATAAGAAGTTGTTTCATGAGTACATTCAACCTATAGTTTGGGTCTCTAGAGTAGTTCCTACTACTATACACCATGCCAACATCATCATATCATATCATCAAAATCAACGATTTGATGTACTTACGGCGGATTGATGTCGGAGACTCGAGGCCATGCCTTTCCTACCATAAAATTTTCAAAAAAACATTTTAAAACCATACTTTAAAACATTTTGGGCCTCTGCCCACAAAGAAACTTTTAAACTTGGCTCGATACCAATTTGTAACAACCCAAACCCGGTCAATACGCCACGATCGAATTTGGTATGTCACAGGGAAAACGTTTGAGGAAAAACGAGTTAGCGATTAAATTTTAGTGAAAAATTCTTTGTAATTCTATATTTGTAGAAATCGGATGTTTAATAAGTTAAAAAGCAAAATTTACTCAAAATTCCATAAATAAAACTTTTAAACTAAGTGGATAAATCATAGGTTAGAAAGCATTTGTTTCATTTTAAGAAAACTCGAATTAATACTTTGAAACCGCTTTGCATTTGAATGTAGAAACTTAAAATTTTTGGAAATCATTTAAGTTGTAGAAAACACTTAATTTATAATTTTATTATCAACAATTTAGATTACTGATGGTAAGATAAAATACCATAGCGTTTTTATAGTTTAGAAAAACTTTAGCTCAATTATTAAATTAATCAAGTGACATACTTAAACATGTTTAGAATAAATCCCAAAGCATATAAATAATCCAAAACCATAATTAAAGAGGCCTTATTACAAATCCATAAAATATGAAAACCCAAATTAAAATATAATAAGGTACCCAAATGGAAGTTCTTGTAAAATCAAATTTTATTGCATGGCCTCCTCGAGTTCATCCGGCTCCACATCCGCGATCTCACGAATCACCTAAAAGATAAGGGAGAAGGTGAGTCACCAAGACTCGAGCATATTCCCTCTCCCGGTAAATGCCACATACTTACACAAATTATAACCAAGCAATGTATATATATGATGCACCCAACCTAGCCATCCGTAACTCCTTTTTCTACCCCGTGTGGTACCAAACCACCGGTGGTGCTAAACCACCGTGTCCAAGACACAAATGTGATACCAAATCACTTTGGTGACAAAAGTCACGAATAATCAAGTGTGGGGCCAACCCAATGTGTGATACCAAATCACCGGGCGACGATCCCATATCTCAAAAGTGGGGCCAACCCACGGTGGTGTTAAACCACAAGGACAAGACGCTATGAGGTGCCAAACCTCTAGTGTCCGAAGACACGAATGTGATACCAAATCACCGTGACTTAAAGTCACTAATAATCCATCTGTGGGGCCAACCCACGTGTGATACCAAATCACCGCGACGCGATCCCATATCTCAAAAGTGGGGCCAACCCACTGTGGTGTTAACCACAGGGGACGAGTCGCTATGAGGTGCCAAACCTCTGGTGTCCGAAGACACGAATGTGATACCAAATCACTGGAGGTGCCAAACCTCTGGTGTCCGAAGACACGAATATCAATCTTCCCCCTCCTCTCATATTGCCCATACCAATGCAATAGATAGACAGATCATGTCAATATACTTTGATATAAATCACATAATGGAAATATCATAAATCGTACATCATGATTTCAATCCACATATATCAACAACACATATAGAAACGGACTTACCCGAATCCTCATTCATACCATCATGGTATCATATCAAAATCTCATCGTATTTCCCACTTTATTAATATGATCAGTAAATTAATAATATTATAAGTACATATACAAAACCGAGTTATAAAGTGTGTAAGGTACACACCTTTCAACAACGCAAGAACTAACTTCGAAAAATCTGATCTACCGCACTAGATCACCTTGTCCTACAATCGGTCAATACTAAGATTATGAATAAAGGCCATTCGCCAACATCAAAATCCCAAAGAGTTATCCTTCAAATACCAATCTTACCTAAAGGCTTACCCAAAACGATCGATAAAGATACGAGGCTTAGATTGATTGCTTCCAACGTCCCGAGGAACCTAAAAGAAATCGATTCCTAAAATGGTTAAAACCTTGCAACAAATGCCCATAGGTTCGGCCCTTGTCCACAAGAAAATAACATAGAGAGGAGAAAAGAAATAATAGGAAAATCGCCAAGAATACTTACTTATTAACCAAAATCGATTGAAGAAACCAAAGAGAGTCTACCCTTGAATATTCGGCCAAACTAAAACTAAAAGGAAGTAGAAGATTCAGCTATTTGCTTATGAGAAAAGAAAACAATTGATTTGAGTCTAATAGGATATGAAATACGAAAGTAGAAGAGAAGATAAAATGAGAGAGAGAGAATTCGGTTTTAGTAAACAATGGAAGAAAAATCAAGTAAAGATAGGGAAGAGAAGGTTCGGCCAAAAAGAAAGAGAAAGGGAATGTGGTTGAGCAAATATCAAAAGAAGAAAAGAAGAGGGATGGGAGAAATGAGATTCGGTCAACACCTATTTTACCAAAGAAGAAAATGCACAAAATACAAAAATGTAGTTTTGGTTCAAAAGGACAAATGAAAGAAAGAAAGTGGTATTTGTTTCAAACCAAATGAGGCTAAAACCAAAAGCAATTTTGTACCAAAAGTACCATAGGCATTCGGCCAAAGGTGGGAGTTTTTGGAGAGGAAAAACAAAATGCAAAAAGATGCACAAAAAGAAAAGTTGGCCAATTATTCGCCCCCAAGCTACCTATCAAAAATCGGCCACCCCCCTAGCCCTACATGACGTCCACATACAAGCCCTCAAGACCTTGGAATACTTTCCAAAACATCATCCTACAACCTAGCCTTATGTCTCCCCAACCTTCCATAACTTTAAGATTCTTATCCCCAATTTCATGCTTTCCTTAAACCAACATTCAACTTACCAAAAGATGAAAGTCCAACCTATCATAAACATAGGTTGACCGTCCATAAATGCTAGGATTCAAAAAATAAAGTCCTCAAAAAGCTAAACATGCTACTCGAACCTCTAACCTCAAGCAACTCTTCAAGCATCCTAACCACTTTGCCACTAACTCCTCTTGTGCTTTAATTAACACTTAAATTAACTTAAGTGCTAAGCTCACTTAATCCACTTCATTAAATAAACCATACTAAAAATTATTCTAACTTCCTAAATAAAATCAAGCCTTCACAAGACTATGCTAACACACAAAAATTCATACCCGAGCCAACACAAATAATACTCAAATTTTGGGATGTTACATTCATTCTAAATGGTGTTTAGTTTGGAATGGTTTGATGGCTAATGTTTGAGCTAAAGAGATAGTCCGATTTATGGTAAGTTTTATGATGCAAAGCTAGTATCATATTGATGAAAGAGTATCATAATGAATTGGTAAGTTGTGAATGAGTGGTGCTTGTAAAATGTTTATGAATAGATTAAGTTTAATTGTATATAAGTTGGTGTGTTGAATATGTTCTTGAATGGCTAGAAAAGATGACCATTTTGGTATGTTTTGTTTGCATTGGTGATATGATTTGGATTGGTATAATTCTTGTAGGTATAACCTAATGTGTGGGTGGCAATTTGGCCTTGTAAATGGCCTATAATTGCCCACACGGTGCGTGTGGCTCGACCGTGTCCTTCGTGGTTGTATTTCAAAACAAGTCAGGCTCGACCGCGGGCTGGACACATGGGCGTGTAACTGGCCGTGTGGTGCAAGTTAGTGTTGACCACGGGTGAGGCACACGGGCGTGTTTCAGGCCGTGTGGACAAGTCAGTATGTATGCCCTGTTTTGGCACGGCTCGAACACATGGGCGTGTCTGAGGCCGTGTGAGGCACACGACCTACCCATACGGGCGTGTGACCGCTGTAACTTTGAAAAATGTTTAATTTTTAGAAAAATTTGTATGATCCCGATTTAGTTCCAACCCCTTTTTAATGCATGATTAAGGTCTTGTGGACCTCATTAAGGGACTATATGCTTGTATTCTGCTATGATTTGACGATGTTATACTTTATGTGTAACACCCCAAACCCGGCCCAAATGCTACAACCGGATCTGGTATGTCACTTAAGAGATTTTACATAACATGTCGCATTTTGGAAAACAATTACTAGGTTTACACCTTTATTTCGAAAGCTTAATAATTCATTAAAGTATAAAATATTAAGTAACCAATTATATTGGTAGATTTTAAATAAAAACCAAAATTTCATGCAGGTCTTAACTTAATTGAAAACGTAAAACTTAAAACCCAAAGAATAAAAGCCCAACAAAATCCCAAGACATAAATGGTAGTCTAGTGGCCCATGGCCTTATTACAAGGAAATTTGAACCCATTAATTAAATGAAAATAAAAAAGTTAGACTAAGTCTTTTTGTTGAATTCTCAAAGCTCATCGCATGGCCACCTTGCTATCCTCTCGGCCCTGGTCCGATGCCCTAAGTGTCACCCGAGATGGTTAAAATTAAAGGGTGAGTCGCGAGACTCAGTGTGCAACCCTCATGCACCATTAGATTTGGGCTTTAGCCCCATAAAACAGAATAATCAAAATATAAGTAACAAAAATAATATGCAAAGCCCAACCCATATCCTAGGTGTCCATCCACTACACGCCCCGCATCAACGCCATTCACACCATTGGGATTTCTACAATCAACCCACACCACTACACGCCTTGATGGCAGTCGTGCTGCTCATCATCAGATCATGGCCGTAGCCACTACAACAAATCACGGCAAAAGCCGCTACAACAGATCACGATAAGGAACCGCTACAACAGATCACGGTAAAAACTGCTACAACATATAACTTCCTCCTTTCATCAACCCAACCCATGCAATCACAAATAATCAATATTCTTAAATCATTTAATCAGAGCATTCACTAACCTGGTGATTTGCTTTTACCCTCTTTGGGTTTCCATCATTATGCCGGGATTTCGGCATTTAACAAAACATATAAGACTTATATACTAATCAAATAGATCTAGATGGTGTGGAGAATTACACACCTGATATTGCGAAATCCAATATTCTTAGTCGATGTCCTTACTATCTGGATCTATTATCCTCAATCTATAGCCTTGCTTAAAAGCCAGAACAATTGCGAAAATAGGCCTCTCCTATATTCGGCCATGGTTAGTATTCTACCCGATTTTATATATATTTGAATAACAAATCTTCTTACCTTGAAATCCCGAAATTGGAGACTTATGATTTTCGGCTTTTAGGTCTAGTCGACTAAGCTTCCTTCAAATCCTGAATTGCCGCCCATCATAAAACCATTAAACTATTAGCTTTTGGCTTTTGCCTTTCAAAAACCAGGAATAGATCATGAGAACTAATCAAAAATCAACACTTACCTTAGCATAGGAGATTCGGCTAGCACTAGAGAGAGGATTCGGCAATGCCCATGGAAGATTTAAATGCCGGAAGTATAGAACTAATTCTCAAATAGGATGAATAAAAGAAAAGACTATGGATGCTTCGGCTTCCTAGAGAAATCGGCACAAGAAGGAAAAAGTGGAGAAGAGTTTCGGCTTTTAAAGAAATTGGAGAAAAGAAATTGGAGAGGAGAGGCTAGGGAATTTCGGCACAATGGGAGAGAAATTTAGGGTTTTCAATGTCGAATCAAGGAGCTAGCCCCTATTTATAGATATTTTGGCACCTCTTGCTAAAAACCAAAACGCCCTTAAATTTTAAGCTAAAGAGAGGAGAAATTCGGCACCCTCCTTGCCATGCAAGAGGCGAATTTTACACTCCTCTAGGTGGTGGATTTTCGGCCAACACTTCCCTTGAAGATAAGCTCCTAACTTTTCTCCTTTTTATCTATGATATTATCACTTAAAAATCCACATAAATTCTCCTATTTTATAGCCTTGTAGCCGTCCACCTCTACTAATCCCTAATGCCAAATTTAACTCACTTAAATTAAAATATTTGTGCCTCATTAAACTTAATACTTGGGCCCCTAATTCCTTGTGTGTGGCGTCACCCTCTCTTCATTTAAAGTGCCGAATTTGGCCTAAAACATGGGCTCCTTGCGACCCAAAACTTGTTCCTTTTAATCATTAATGATGCCACTTTAATCTGGGCATTTTTGCCTAATTCTAAGCCCAAATTTAGACCCTTATCAATTAAATTAACATAGTAAACCTATCCCTACACTAAATGTATAGGCCCGTAAATTTAGGATGTTACATTATGATGCAAAATGTTCATAAAAGTTTCTGATTGTCTGGTAATGCCTCTTAACCCTTAACCGGAGATGGTTACGGGTTAGGGGTGTTACAAGAAAGCTCAAGACTGCCTTCGATATCGCGACACATATTGATGGTGTTGCAGCATACCCCTGAAGATAGCCCAAGAAGAGTATACTAAATACCATGTCACGACATTGACTCTATGATGGAAATTTAACATGAAGCAGAGGTGTGTTGGTCTACATAATCAAACTTAAAGCTTGAGAACGTCAGCTAACCTAGGGTTAAGGACGATGGCCACTGAGATTCTATAAATAGGCTCCTTTAGCACATGTGATGGATACTATTCACTTAGCCTAGATTTTCTTTAGTAAATTTAGTTTAGTTTTTCTTTCGTTTTTAGGTTTTAAAATTTATTTCAGTTGTTCTTCGTTGTTCTCAAGAGATCTGAATTGTGGAAAGCATTCGAACTTTGTGGATTTGTGATTAATCTCAATACAATCAGGCTATTTCATATAATCTATACTATCGATTTAATTTTCATGCTTTCTCTTTATATTAATTCTATATTGTTTATGAAAACCATGAGGAACTAATCCCTCTATGGGGGATTAACGAGTGGAGGTATGAAGTATTAACTATTTTGTAGAGTTACTCAATAGATCAACTATTTAGGAAAGGAAGAACGTGAAACAAACCCTAGGCTTGACAACCCCGTGAAGTCATCATGGTGGGAATTAACCCAAAATTGGTATGGCCCATCCATGAACACCTTCACCCTAAGCCAGTTTGGACTATGAGGTTACAAGATAAGTAGTCATTTCTGACTCGTTATGTTAGTGGAAGATCGAAAGATCCTGCTAGGGTAGCGACTAGTTGATTGACGAGAAACCTAAAACGACAGATGATGGGGATTACCAAAGCGAGCTAATAACCCATAATGAATATTTGAGTCATTCTCCTTTTCTATCTCTTGAAGTTTATTTCTTTTATGATATTTTATTTTATTATTATAAAAACCCTAAAAACCCTTTATTTTATGTTTTCATACTATAACTAATTTAAAGTACTAATTAGATCCTTTTAGCGTTTAGATTAGAATTGACTTAGCACTTGCCTCCCTTGAGGACGTTCCTCGGAGTACTTACCTACTCTGTTTTAAAAACTATATTACAACTCGACCCATATACTTGTAGATACTGCCTCATATTTCTATATATTATTGCAGTATTCACACTATGGATGCTAGTACGTCCGGAGGCGATCAAGTTGTTGGCGCCATTACCGGCGAGGCAACGTCACTAGTTTATTTTTTAATTTTTACACGTAAATAATAATTAGGAAAATTGTAAGTTATAGATACAATTTTATTTTAATTGTTACTACTAATATTTTCTTTCTGGGTTAGTGTATGACTAGTAGTAGGGGTACACCTATTGTAGCAGTTACAGATCTAGAGAGAATAATCTGAAAAAATCGTTGATAGCAATATCAACAACAACAACAGATGCAAGATCCACCGCCACCTACTGTAAGTAACGTACCACGTGAAAATCCACTGTTTGGTGACGCTAACGATAACGCCCTTGGAAACCCACTAGCACCACAACTACCCACAAACATACACATGGCTCAGAACGAAAGAACCCTAAGGGATTATGCCTTACCAAGTCTGGACATGGTTCAAATAAGTATAACAAGGTCGAAAATTACAGCTAATAATTTCGAGATTAAACTAGCGATGATTCAGATGATCCATAATAATCTACAGTTTAGGGGTACAATGACAGAGGACCCTAATCAACATTTAAAATAATTCCTCCAACTCTGTGATACTTTTAAGTATAACGGGGTCACTGATGACGCTGGTCGTCTTCGATTATTCCCTTTCTATTTGATTGATAACACCTTTTCTTGGTTAGACTCGCAGCTACCAGGGTCTATCATGACATGGGATGAACTCACTAGAAAGTTCTTATAGAAGTTCTTCCCGATTAGTAAAGCAGTTCAACTAAGAAGATAGATTACTTTCCTTAGACAGATGGAGGGAGAAAGTTTCTATGAGGCGTGGGAACGTTTCAAAATGTTGATTCAAAAATGCCCGCACAATGGATTTCTTGAGTGAATGGGACTGCAGGTATCTTATAATGGGTTGGATGCGAACGCACGATCTGGATTAGATGGAGTAGTAGGAGAAGACCTTATGAACAGAACGTACGAGGATACGTATGAAATCATTGAGAACATGGCATTAAACTCTTGTTAGTGGCCTATCAAACAATTTACATATGGCCAGAAACCCGCCACGGCTATCCAGGAGGATGACAAGTATCAACAGTTAGTGGATAGACTCAACCGTACCGAATATGCTTCTACACCGTCTACACATAGGGGAGACAAATCGCTCTTCCACTATATCAACAATCCTGCCGAGGATATAAATTACATAGGGAATAGGGGTGGAAACCCTTATTCGAATACTTATAATGCTAGTTGGAAATATCACCCGAATCTGAGATGGGAAGGGAACCAAGGAGCAGGTAGTTCAAATCATGTTAAAAATACTAATTATCAACTTCCTTATTTGTAGAACCCCTAGGATAGGGCCAACCCAAGTGACCATACTGCATGTGGTCAACGTTTGGATAGAATTGAAGGAAAAATGTAGTCAATGAGAACCGATGTCAAGCAGGTGCAGTCTAATTGCACCAACTCAACAAGAACTTTGACTAAGCTCGAGGATTAAATGAGTCAATTGATGAGCATGATAGGCGACATCAAAAGACAAATTGAAATAGGTATTCCCAGTAATACAGAAGACAATCCATGAAGGGAATGTAAGTAGCACGTGAAGGCAATAGCACTTAGGTCAGGAAAAGTACTGAGTAGCCCAAAAAACCTTACTCCGGAGGTAATTATGGAGAATATTGATGACCTTCAAGAGGAATCCCCAGAAGCTGAAGCTAAACCAAAGCCAGAAGAGGTAATGACCCTAGTGGCTGAACTAGAAAGGGAAGCACCTCATGATGCCAAAATCACATAGACTCCATTCCCTTTAAGACTTGAAGAAAAACAAAAGTAGGATGAGGATGAATTTGTAAGTTTCATGAACTTATTTAAAACATTAAATGTTAACTTACCTTTAATTGGGTTAATTGAGAATGTTCCCAAGTACGCCAAATTTTTAAAGGAGATGATGGCGAGGCGTAATAAAATTAAGGTAGGCGAACAAGTTAAACTTAAGTGCTTCTTGTAGTGTGATTATTTCGAGGCAGGTACCCCAAAAATTGAAAGACCTGACGAGTTTTACTTTTCCTATAGAGATAGGGAGCATTCATTTTAATAGAGCTCTATGTGATTTAGGAGATAGTATTAATATAATGCCTTTATCAATTTTTGAAAAACTTGGGTTGCGAGATCTTAAAACTACTCAGATAACATTACAGTTGGCTGATAGGTCTTTAGTACATCCAAAAGGGGTATTGGAAGATGTGGTAGTCAATGTGCGAAGTTTTATTATCTTTGCATATTTTGTGGTGCTTGATTTCAAAGAAGATCGTGAGATACCGATCTTATTAGGAAGACCCTATTTGTTTACTTCTAGGTTTATCATTGATTTAGAAAAGAATGAATTGACTATGAAAATCAATGGTGAGACTGTAACTTTTAAATGTGGCCATCAACTTAGTGAGGAAGATTGGAGGAAGTTAGGGGAGCAATGTAAAAACTTATTTATCTCTAACATTCCCAAGTCAGGGGACACGTTTCTTTTTATGCATGCAGAGAGAATAAACAGGTTTAAGAAAAGGGGCAACCAGGCACAGGTGGAATGGCACGATGGACGATAGACTAATACTAAAAAAATAGAAGAATCATCCATCGGTGAACTGATGATATTGTTGAATGAATCTGATAGTAAAACTTAAAAAGATTTGAATTGCTTAACTGCTGTAATTATTGTATATTTAACTTACTACAGAGTTTAGATGTTAACTTTTATTTGATATATGTTCATTCAAGATCGAGACATCCTTAAAGATGGAAATTTGGGCTGACATAGAGTCAGTGTTGCAACACGGCAACTCCGTGTCACGACACTTCGCGCAGAATGCAGGAATAGAAGAAACCACCCCGACGTCACGACATTGCAAAATCAAGTCGCGACATGGAGGACAGTCTCCTTAAAATTCCAAATCGAAGGATAGGTCGTGACACGAAACCCTTGTGTTGCAACAATGGTAAGTTGTTAGGGATGTCACGACACAGAACCCTTGTTTCGCGACATTGCTGTAATCGTTTTTGTAGGGTTGACCCGACCCGTTCCTGCAACTCGATGGACTAACCCTTAATTTACCCGATTTTAAACCCCCAAAACACTTTTTAACCTAAAAACATATTAACTTTTATTTAAACACCCTTGACCTCCTTTAATCTCTTAAACCTCCTCAAATACCTTAAGCCCTAACACACATTCTTCCTTTTTTTTTTCTTTTTTGATTTGTTTAGAAAAATTGCTTCTTTCAATCTTATTTGTTAAGGGCAAGAATGAAACCACTCCAAGGAATGACAAGCCAACAAAATCGTTACAAAAAATCCAAAGGTTCATACAAGGTTAAGGGTTCTTATCGTAATTTTTACTGTTCTATTAAAATAAATTGCTTGATTAGTTCAGTACTTAAGCAACATTAGATATCATGCCACCTAGAAAAGTTAAATGAACTAATGAACCAGAACCGTCGGCCGTTCCAAATCCCTCTAATTTTTCAAACTCGAAGATTGAAAAATATTTTGTTGAACTTTAAGGAAAAACCTTTATCCAAGATAGGGGATTTAATCCGTCTATGGTTTTGTGTAAGGAAATATGGCCTTTAGTCAGATATCATAGGTGGGAACATTTCTAGACGATCCCTAAAAATAGTGTTGTGGTCCCCGTTGTTCAAGAATTTTATGCATCATTACGGGACCAAGAGAGTAGGAGCACTGAGAGTCATATGTGGGAATCAATACTTATGCGAAGGAAAGAGGTGTGAGTAAACCCTCGAATTATTTGTGACTTTTATAATGCTCCATGATATGAGAATGTTTTTATTGGCAAAATTAATTTAGAATATTTCCAGGACATAGGTATGGATAACATTATAAACTTTTTAACTGAAGGAAAGTGTAACAGCCTAAGCTTGGGCCTAGTCGGAACAGTGGTTTCGGGACCACAAATGCGATGAGGAAAAAAAAATTTTTATTATATTTTTATGGTCTACAATTTCATGGAATGATTTCGTGAAAATTTCGTTTGAAAATTTTGACGTTTGGGCACTCAATTTAGTCAAAAGGACTAAATTGTAAAAAGTGCAAAAGTTGATATCTACATGTTAGAGGTGTCCAATTGTTATGAAATTTTAAATTGGAGGTCCTTAAATGGTAATTAGACCACTGGTTAAATTTTTGGAAAAAAATGGACATGAAATAGGTGAAATAGGATATTTTTAAGTTAGGGGCATTTTGGTCATTTAGTGATTAAATGATTAAATAAGCAAAATTAAAAGCCAATTTTTGTCCATCTTTAACCCCATGTCCGAATTTCACAAGGGGAAACCATGGATAGGGTTTTTCAATCTTCCAAGCTCGATTATCAAGGAAAACGAGGTTTGGAACTAGAACGAGGGAAAAACGAGAAATTGACGAATAAGTCCTTTTCACTGATTGTGCTACCGAGGTAAGTTTGTATGTAAATAATGCATCATTTTTACTTATGTTTTTATGCTTTGATATATTTTATGAGATGTGGCTGAATATTGAACGAAATTGACAAAGTATCGAAATGTGAGAAATTTCCCGGTTGAACCTTAGGAATAGAATAGGATACAAGTGACATGTCACTAGGGACCTATGTGAAATCTATCTGAAATTGTGACTAAGTGAATCCGGGTCTTTGTTCTTAAGTTTTACGATGGTGGGTATACTGGCATGTGTTGCGGATACTGACGGCTTGTGTGGCGACACTATGTAGTAACGAATGACTGACAGCTTGTGTGAGCAGACCCGTGAAAGTGAATAGCTTGAGAACGAGCCTCTATGTGAAAAGTGATGTGAAGTAGCTTTGGCTACAAGTGTGGCACTTATGTGCAAACTTCCGATGTATCCAATAATATTCCGATGTGTTCAACGAGAAAATGACTAAGTGTAATTGAGTGTGATTATGTGATGAACAAGTGGAGGTACATGTGTATATATATTCATGAGCAATATGCTCGATATGTGATCGAACTTTGGTAAGGTTGATATGGAGTAAGTGTTACAATGAAGACTTGTAAATATTTGTGATGACTAGCTATTGGCATGGCTAACTATGGATATACTTTAGTGTTATATGTGTGTATTTTTGTGTTTAATGGTAGAAAATGCATGTTTATGGTTAGAGAAATGACTTTTACTAAGTGATTTTCGGTGAAAATGCCTAAAAGGACTAATTTGTAAAAGTTATAAAATGTGTTATAAAAGTGTGTTTTAATGGAAATTGTGGGCTGTTATAGTTATGAAAATGGTTCGGCTAGGCTTAAAGTACAAAGAAATTGAATGAAAATCATTTTACGAGCCCAGGGGCTTAAATTTATATGTTTAAAATCTTGAATGAGTCTATTTTACAGAGAAACAAACGGGAACATCATCCGAATTCCGTACGAGGAGATAATTAACTTTTAGTGAAGAAGGGTCAGAACTGTCAGACAGCAGAACATGGATGACTTTAAAGAATAATCTGTACTTATTGGCTAAACCAAAAATTCTAAAAATTTTATGGTAAGAAGATATGCGAGTCTAATTTCAGGAAAAATTAGCGGATCTTAATTTGGAGTTCTGTAGCTCAAGATAAAAATAATTTAGTGACTATGACACGGATGGACAGCATTGAATATACATAAGTAAATAGTGAAATTATAGATAATGTTACTTATAAGTGGGTTATAAACATTAAGGATGGTAAGTGACAAATGGGCCCAAAAGAGTTAAAGTAAATGGATAAGTGGTATCAGAGCTATGGTTTAGTCGATTCTCGGACTAACATAGCGTGTGAAAGAGTCTAGCTATACATGCCATAAGTGAACTATGATAGTGTGATATCTCCCGACTCTGATGAAATTTTTTTTGGTTAAAGCAGGGATGCTTTCCAACTGAGCTACCATCGATAATGCTGAAAAGGGGTTAAGTAAGTTCGTGTAACTTAGTGAAATATTGATTTGCCTGAATTGATTCTCTATGATTTGTGATGACATGTATGTGTTAATGGATACAATAAATTAACCATAAGTTGAAGAATATGGATAAAGTGTTATCGTTCCAATTGAACATTGCATTTCGATAAATCAGAGTGACTTTTTGCAGTGAATAACATGAAAAATTTGTTTTGAGATGAGCTTATTACGATTGGTTGATATTCATATGTGATAATGCTGAATGTGTTACTAAGATATTTGAAAATGTGTTCATGATTAGTAGAAACCTAGAGATGTGTAATCAAAGTACATGATATTGTGTTGGTATTTAATGCTATGCTATATGCGTGTATGTATAAGAGTTGTTGAGGATGCATATTGAGTGTGACCCTCTTTTGAAGAAAAATTTTCTAAGTGTTGTGAAATTTTCCAAAGTTCTCGATTTAGTCCCGAACCGCTTCCAAAGCATGTTTTGGGCCTCGTAGGTCCATATTAGGGACTCTATGATTGAATATGAAAAGTTTTAAATTTTGATGGAAATTTGTGACTCGAAAATGATCGGTTATAAGTGATTAAGTCCGGTAATGCCTCGTACCCTATTCCGGCGACGAATACAAGTAAGGGGTGTTACAGAAAGGGTGAATGGAAATATCGCTCAGGTACCAATGTTCCCGTGTCCTTTCATCAAGCTATTATGTTAGAAGATAAGATGTGGATTCAATTTGTGTGCACAAGAATAGTGCATGCTTTAAATGTTTCTAATGTTAATACCCTTAGAGCAGTTTTACTTTATGTTATTTTGTAGAAAAAGCAGGTCTGTATCGGCAAATGGATCCACCAGAACATGAGGAGATGCATTAGTGGCCAGAAGGTGGGAGTTTTCTTTCCCCATCTAGTGGTGACCTGAGGTGGGGTGTACCTATGATATCCATTGTGTAACATCCTAAAATTTAGAATTTTATGTGTTGCATTATTTCTTGCGTTAGGCTAGTTAAAAATAGTAATTGTGTAGGATTAGGGGTCCTAAGAAGGCTCGGGGTTGAGTTTGGCCTTAGTAAATTTTTTGTGTTTAAGCACTTTGAGGAGAGAAGGTAGGTGGCATCAAGGCTTATGGAAATAAGTGTGCATTTTGCTAGCACAAGTGAAGCTAGAAGAGGAGTGGTGTGGCGTTGCATGTATGGGCTTGAGGGGTGGAGTTCGAATCCCACCTAGTGCAAATTTTGGGATTTAATTTTTGTATTCCTTCCCTAAGTGTCGGCCATGATGGTAATTATGGTAAGGGGAGACTTTTTAATTATGGAAAGGTGGCTAAAGAAATATGGTATGGAGGTAAACAAGGAGAAGTGAAGGAAAGAACCAAAAGAAAATGGCAAGAGAAGGGAACATGTTGGCTTAATACGTGGGTGGTGTTTTGGAAAGTGTTTGTGGTCAATTTTTGATCCTATTGGTAAGATATGCAGGGTTTGGGAGGGGTTTTGGGATAGCCGAATTTTGCATTTGCCTTTTTGGCAAATTTAGTGCTTGTAAGGCCTACTTTCTTTTAGCACTTTTGTGTTCTTTTTCTCCAATTTCTTTTCTCATTGCCAAAACACCAAAGCCACTAGTGAGTACCTTTTTCTTTGTTTTGCCGAAACCATTTAGCCTTTGTGTCCAAATTATTTCTACTCATTTTTCCCTTTGAAAGCCGACACAAGTTTAGCACTCTTGCCCATCTTCTCTTTTCTTTTGATTATTTCCTCAACTCTCTCTCTTTCTCTTAAAAACAATAGTTCCTTGAGGCCGAATATTCTTGCTTATTTCCCTCCATAGCCGAACTTTTGAATCTTTCATCTCTTCTCCATTATTTCTTTCTCGTTCATGTTGGCACTCACTTCTTGACCGAATCGGTAAGTAATACTCTTCTTTTTGAATTCTTTTCTTCATGCCGAATATGTGCCTTTGTCATGGGACGGTTTTCTTAACCGAAAACATCATTTCTTCTACTCTCTCTAAACGTGATCATCTTTTCTTCCGTAGTGTTCTAGTGAGTGGCCGGAAAGCACATTCTTGCCGATTCCTCTTTAGTCTTAAGTCAAGCGATTGAAGTCGGATCTATCATCATTTAGGTAAGGGGTTCATTTTTGGATTTTTCGTTATATCTCTACTTGGCTATGATGCAAATCAGACCGAAGTTTTGACTAAACGGCTATTATAGGGATTTATCGTTCTATCTTATTCAATCGTTGATCTTTCGAAAATAGAGGTAAACCGAATCTTATCCCTAAACGACTACTTTCTTTCATAGTAGTAGTTTTTCTAACCGAGATCTTTTCAATGGAGGCAAGTGGAACCGAGTTGAAAGGAAAAGCGATTGGAGAACTCAAAAGGAGTGGATTTGCGATTCCTACTCCTAAATTTAAGCGTAGAGTGGTATCGGCGGTTCGAGATTTTCTACCGGGTTGTGGTCCATCATCCGGTGAGAATCGACAAATCGTGGTCGTTCATGATTTTAAGAGTAAGGAATTTAGATCGCTCGGTTTAGTTTTGGATTAATAAAAATCTCGTTCATTAGATTAATCGAGTGTTATGTTGTCATAGGTGCCGATGATCAAGAGAGTTTAATACTCACCGTAATCAGGTGTGTAATCTCACACCGTAATTACAGAGATTATGATTCGGTAACATGTTTGATATTTGATTGTTATTATTATATACGACTAAAGATCGTAAAATTGGCATTAAACGAGAAATTGGCATAAAGTACATTATTTTTATAGATTTGACAAAATCGGCATTAAAGTTGTTAGAATTACGAAAATGTCCCTATGGACCGATTTACCGAAATGTCCCTATGGACCAAATTACCGAAATGCCCCTATGGGCTGAATTACTGAAATGCCCCTATGGGCCGAATTGTTAAAATGCCTTAGTGGGCCGAATTATTACAAAATGCTATAATGGGCTGATTCATTAAAAATATTCTATAGATTAATGGTTGTATTTATATGTGGATATTATATGTTACTATGCATATTGCATCATTATATATTGCATGAGATGGGAAACTTGAATGAAGAGAAGTGTAGACCAGTGGCATTGACACAAATTCCGATAATGGCTATGTGCCAATTTAAATATGGCTTTGTGCCATCGTGATTAAGGTTGTGTGCCGATTATATTACCGTATATGATACTCTGATGGCTTAGCCACAAAAATATTATAAATGGCAGCTTGTCTGCAAATTGGAGAGACTGGCGGGGTGGGTTGACTTGATCTCCACAGGAGAGATTGGTTGGTCGGGGGAGAGTTTGGATGGATGGGTTGGGTTGCATACTTTGCATTTATATATATATACTGTTTTGTAATTGGGCTTCGGCCCAAGATTATGTTATATGGGCTCAGGCCCAAGATGTTATTATGGGCTTAGGCCCAAGTTGATGCTAAATGGGTTCAGGCCCAGTGGACAACGGTAAGGGGATTATACACTGAGTTCTTGTAACTCACTCCCCATTTTTCTTAACCCTTGTAGGTAATGCTCAGTGACGAGGACTTGGGGCCATGGATGACTCGGTGGAGGCCATACTTCAGAAATGGTTTTTATTGAACTTTAGATTTCTATTTCCGTTGACTTTAGTACTTTTACTATTTTGGGTTTTTATGTTGTAATAAGGCCTCTGGAATATTTTTATTTTGCTTTATGTTTTGACGTACTTATTATATTGCTTGAATTGTTTTAAATGGGGATTTTTCTAAAAATTTAAATAAAGGTTTTCCAAAATAGATTAACAAATGGATTTCATAACAATATTTTACAAATATTTTAACTTGGAAATTTTCTCTCAAATTATCAATAATATTTTCAAAAGTCATAGTTTATAAGATCTTTAGTTCAAATTATCGATTTATCAATCAACCTTCGAGATTAGTTGTATTTTATCAAATATTTCAAATCAAACTTGTTTTTCTTGATTATAACAAAATAATACCTATTTTAGTACGAATCAAAAGGATTTTACACGTTTTCTCATGTGACATGTCAGATTCGGTCATAGCGCATGGGCCGGGTTTGGGGTGTTACATTTTATTGTATTAGAGCCTGGTTGCGAAACTCGGCTGTGGTTTGGATTCAAAAGCATTTTCCAAAGCTGTTTAAAATTTTAATTTATAGATGCATGTTCTAAAAGAAGTATGGCACCACGGGTATCCGGCACCAAGTCATGTAAGTATATGTTATCATTTTATGATTATGATTGTTGTGATATGACCGTAGAAATACTCTAGAACTTTTAGTTTTAGGAGCTGAAACTATAGAGATTGAGACTATAGGATGCGTGTTGCGAAAACGACTTTACTTCCTATACTTCATAAAATATTGTTTAATAAACACTGAAATAGTATAACTGATTCATAAGACTCTTAATCAGATTAAATCGAATTAGCAAATATGAGCGCTAGAGGACGTGGACGCGGTAGACATGGCCGTGGTAGAGGCCGAGGTGCTAGAGTTGTGTCTGAGGCATCGGGGCATATGCTAGAAATAGACGCACCTGCGTCACCTGTGACTGAAGCTGGGTCACACGATCGTATGAGAGAGGACGACGCTCTGTCCCAAGTAATGTTACGAGTTCTGGAAAGGGTTGCTGGGGCAAGAACTGGGTCAGCAGCTCGTGGGTCAATATCAGAGCAACTTAGATCGAATAGAGCTGAGGTTTTTAGAGGTATTTCGGCTGTAGTCCCTAATGTAGTGGAGTATTGGCTTGAAGCTGTGGAGCGAATTATGGACGACCTGGATTGCACCGCCGAGCAGAAATTAAAAGGAGTGGTGTCTTTGCTGAGAGACGAGGCGTATCAGTGGTGGCTCAGTGTTCGAGAAGGCACTCAGGCTGATCGCATTACCTGGGAATTCTTTAAAACCTCATTTCAAGGAAAATATGTCGGGGCTAGCTATGTGGATGCCCGAAGGAAGGAATTCCTGAATCTGGTCCAAGGAGGTAAATCTGTGGCAGCATACGAGGCGGAATTTCTGCGTCTTAGTCGGTACGCTTGGGGAATAGTGCCGACTGATTATGAATGCTGTGTGCGTTTTGAGGATGGGTTGCGTGATGAGTTGCGGGTACTGATAGCCCCACAAAAGGAGAGGAATTTTCCCACACTGGTGGAGAAAGCCAAGATAGCTGAGGAGGTTAAACACTCAGAGAGGCAAAACCGAGACAAGGATAGGGGCAGGAACGAGAGAGACTCTAGGTACTCAGGTCCTGCTAGAGGTTTTCAGATGAGGGCCAGAAATGAGGGACCAGTTCGTGCGGGTGCTCTAGTTGCTACTAATCAGATACAGCCTTGTGCTGATTGTGGGAGACTTCACTTGGGTGAATGTGGGAAGAGAACCGGTGGTTATTTTAGGTGTGGTTCCAAGGACCATTGGTTTAGAGATTGCCCTCGACAACCTGCTCATACTCAGGGTGTTCGTAATGATGTTGCGCAGCAAGTTAGAGGCGCTCAGTAGCCACCGGGAGGCCGTGGGCCAGGTCGAGGTGGTAATGGCGTAGGACGAGGTCAGGGTGCACCGGGTAGAGGTACCGGTAATAGGAATAATGCGGAGGCGAGACAGCCAGGGTTGGTCTATGCGGTTAGACGTCGAGAGGATGGCGATGCACCTGATGTCATAACCTGTATGTTTTTCATAGCTGGCGTACCTGTTACTGCTTTGATAGATGTTGGATCCACCCATTCGTATGTGGATTGTGCTGTGTCTGGAACCTTGAACATTAGATCTGAGATTACTGCTAGAGAAACAACTGTGATTAGCCCTTTAGGACAGTCGGTGGTAGTAAATAAGTTATTTAGGGATGTGCCCTTAGAAGTTCAGGGGGAAATATTTCTGGCGGATTTGATGGAACTGCCATTAGGCCAGTTCGATCTTATTTTGGGCATGGACTGGTTGGTTAAACACCGTGCGGACTTGGGCTGTGCTGCAAAGCAGATGATACTAAGGACTTCGGAGGATAAGGAAGTGATGATGATAGGTGAAAGAAGAAATTATCTGTCTAATGTGGTATCTGCTCTAAAGGCAGTGAAGTTGGTGCGAAATGGGTGTGGAGCGTTCTTAGCCTTCATCAGTGCTTTGGATGCCAAAGAGTTGTCGGTAGATAGTGTTAGAATGGTGAAAGAGTTTTTGGACGTTTTTCCCGAGGAACTCCCAGGATTGCCTCCGGATCGGGAGGTAGAGTTTGGCATTGAGCGGTTGCCAGGAACGGCTCCGGTGTCCATTGCTCCTTATAGAATGGCACCGAAGGAGTTAGCGGAGCTTAAAGCTCAGATTCAGGAGTTGTTGGATCGCGGATTCATTCGACCGAGTATGTCTCCGTGGGGAGCACCGGTCTAGTTCGTTAAGAAGAAGGATGGGTCGATGCGTATGTGTATCGATTATAGGCAATAGAATAAGTTGACGATCAAGAACAGGTATCCGTTGCCAAGGATCGATGACCTGTTCGATCAATTGTGAGGAGCTTCGATTTTATCGAAGATAGATTTGAGATCAGGTTTTTTTTGAAGGTCTCACCTTGGAAAAAGATCTTTAGATTTGGACGGAAGGGCAAGTTGAGCCCTAGGTTCATCAGACCATATCGGGTACTGAAACGTGTTGGGCCAGTGGCTTATCAACTTGAGTTACCTCCGGAGTTAAGTCAGATACATAGTGTATTCCATGTCTCTATGTTAAGATGTTATCGTTCGGATCCGTCTCATGTTGTACCAGTGGAGGAAGTTGAGTTAAGACCTGACTTGTCTTTTCGTGAGGAGCCGATATGCATTTTAGATCGGGGCGTTAAGGTCCTGAGAAGGAAGTCAGTACTGTTAGTCAAAGTTCTATGGCGTAATCACGGATCAGAGGAGGCTACATGGGAGCTAGAAGACGCGATTCGGAAACAATATCCTCATCTCTTTTAATTAGGTAAATTTCGAGGCCGAAATTTCTTTAAGGGGGTAGAAATGTAACATCCTAAAATTTAGAATTTTATGTGTTGCATTATTTCTTGCATTAGGCTAGTTAAAAATAGTAATTGTGTATGATTAGGGGTCCTAAGAAGGCTCGGGGTTGAGTTGGGCCTTAGTAAAATTTTTGTGTTTAAGCACTTTAAGGAGAGAAGGTAGGTGGCATCAAGGCTTATGAAAATAAGTGTGCATTTTGCTAGCACAAGTGAAGCTAGAAGAGAAGTGGTGTGGCGTTGCATGTATGGGCTTGAGGGGTGGAGTTCGAATCCCACCTAGTGCAAATTTTGGGATTTAATTTTTGTATTCCTTCCCTAAGTGTCGGCCATGATGGTAATTATGGTAAGGGGAGACTTTTTAATTATGGAAAGGTGGCTAAAGAAATATGGTATGGAGGTAAACAAGGAGAAGTGAAGGAAAGAACCAAAAGAAAATGGCAAGAGAAGGGAACATGTTGGCTTAATACGTGGGTGGTGTTTTGGAAAGTGTTTGTGGTCAATTTTTGATCCTACTGGTAAGGTATGCACGGTTTGGGAGGGGTTCTGGGATAGCCGAATTTTGCATTTGCCTTTTTGGCAAATTTAGTGCTTGTAAGGCCTACTTTCTTTTATCACTTTTGTGTTCTTTTTCTCCAATTTCTTTTCTCATTGCCGAAACACCAAAGCCACTAGTGAGTATCTTTTTCTTTGTTTTGCCGAAACCATATAGCCTTTGTGTCCAAATTATTTCTATTCATTTTTCCCTTTGAAAGCCGAAACAAGTTTAGCACTCTTGCCCATCTTCTCTTTTCTTTTGATTATTTCCTCAACTCTCTCTTTCTCTTAAAAACAATAGTTCCTTGAGGCCGAATATTCTTGCTTATTTCCCTCCATAGCCGAACTTTTGAATCTTTCATCTCTTCTCCATTATTTCTTTCTCGTTCATGTTGGCACTCACTTCTTGACCGAATCAGTAAGTAATACTCTTCTTTTTGAATTCTTTTCTTCATGCCGAATATGTGCCTTTGTCATGGGACGGTTTTCTTAACCCAAAACATCATTTCTTCTACTCTCTCTAAACGTGATCATCTTTTCTTCCGTAGTGTTCTAGTGAGTGGCCGGAAAGCACATTCTTTCCGATTCCTCTTTAGTCTTAAGTCAAGCGATTGAAGTCGGATCTATCATCATTTAGGTAAGGGGTTCATTTTTGGATTTTTCGTTATATCTCTACTTGGCTATGATGCAAATCGGACCAAAGTTTTGACTAAACGGCTATTATAGGGATTTATCGTTCTATCTTATTCAATCGTTGATCTTTTGGAAATAGAGGTAAACCGAATCTTATCCCTAAACGACTACTTTCTTTCATAGTAGTAGTTTTTCTAACCGAGATCTTTTCAATGGAGGCAAGTGGAACCGAGTTGAAAGGAAAAGCGATTGGAGAACTCAAAAGGAGTGGATTTGCGATTCCTACTCCTAAATTCAAGCGTAGAGCGGTATCGGCGGTTCGAGATTTTCCACCGGGTTGTGGACCATCATCCGGTGAGAATTGACAAATCGTGGTTATTCACGATTTTGAGAGTAAGTAATTTAGATCGCTCGGTTTAGTTTTGGATTAATAAAAATCTCGTTCATTAGATTAATCGAGTGTTATGTTGTCATAGGTGCCGACGATTAAGAGAGTTTAATACTCACCGTAATCAGGTGTGTAATCTCACACCGTAATTCTGTAGATTATGATTCGGTAACATGTTTGATAGTTGATTGTTATTATTATACGACTAAAGATCGTAAAATTGGCATTAAACGAGAAATTGGCATAAAGTACATTATTTTTATAGATTTGACAAAATCAGCATTAAAGTTGTTAGAATTACGAAAATGTCCCTATGGACCAATTTACCGAAATGTCCCTATGGACCGAATTACCAAAATGCCCCTATAGGCCGAATTACCGAAATGCCCCTATGGGCCGAATTGTTAAAATGCCTTAGTGGGCCGAATTATTACAAAATGCTATAATGGTCTGATTCATTAAAAATATTCTATAGATTAATGGTTGTATTTATTTGTGGATATTATATGTTACTATGCATATTGCATCTTTATATATTGCATGGGATGGGAAACTTGAATGAAGAGAAGTGTAGATCGGTGGCATTGACACAAATTCTGATAATGGCTATGTGCCAATTTAAATATGGCTTTGTGCCATCGTGATTAAGGCTGTGTGCCGATTATATTGCCGTATATGATACTCTGATGGCTTAGCCACAAAAATATTATAAATGGCAGCTTGTCTGCAAATTGGAGAGACTGGCAGGGTGGGTTGACTTGATCCCCACAGGAGAGATTGGTTGGTCGGGGGAGAGATTGGATGGATGGGTTGGGTTGCATACTTTGCATTTATATATATATACTATTTTGTAATTGGGCTTTGGCCCAAGATTATGTTATATGGGCTCAGGTCCAAGATGTTATTATGGGCTTAGGCCCAAGTTGATGCTAAATGGGTTCAAGCCCAGTGTACAACGGTAAGGGGATTATACACTGAGTTCTTGTAACTCACTCCCCCTTTTTCTTAACCCTTGTAGGTAATGCTCAGTGACGAGGACTTGGGGCCATGGATGACTCGGTGGAGGCCATACTTCAGAAATGGTTTTTATTGAACTTTAGATTTCTATTTCTGTTCACTTTAGTACTTTTACTATTTTGGGTTTTTATGTTGTAATAAGGCCTCTGGAATATTTTTATTTTTCTTTATGTTTTGACGTACTTATTATATTGCTTGAATTGTTTTAAATGGGGATTTTTCTAAAAATTTAAATAAAGGTTTTCCAAAATAGATTAACAAATGGATTTCATAACAAACTTTAACAAATATTTTAACTTGAAAATTTTCTCTCAAATTATCAATAATATTTTCAAAAGTCATAGTTTATAAGATCTTTAGTTCAAATTATCGATTTATCAATCAACCTTCGAGATTAGTTGTATTTTATCAAATATTTCAAATCAAACTTGTTTTTCTTGATTATAACAAAATAATACCTATTTTAGTACGAATCAAAAGGATTTTACACGTTTTCTCATGTGACATGTCAGATCCGGTCATAGCGCATGGGCCGGGTTTGGGGTGTTACACATTGAGCAGTCAATTAAACCTTCCAGAAGTATCATCGGGGATGCCTTGTTCCAACAATACATTGAGCTACGAGCCAAATAGAGTAAAGATTGGAACAGGCAACAACTACACCAACTTCATCCCAAAGGTTGACTCAAGCTTAACAAGAAGTTAGAGAGAGTAGTCATCCAAAGCTAGATTGGATGATTTAGTGGGTGCAAGAATCGGGACCAATTTTTCAAGAATTTGTTAGGCAAAACAACATCTGGGTCCCCAATTATACACATGACATGTTTGGGCCAACAAATATGGAACAAGAAGAAGAGGGGCAAGAAAGCGAAGAGAAGGAGGAGGATGACAGAAGTGAGGAGACGGATTTTAAAGAGGATGATTGACCATTTTTATTTTTGGGAAAACTTGTATTAATTTTTGGATACTTTTAATTTTAACTTTGTAGGAGTAGGACTAATAGTAGGTTTTTATATTGCATTTTGTGTAAAAACCCAACACAAAGGAGACACAAACAATTCGAGCTTTACACGATTAAAGGAGGAAGCACCCACCATTAGCAGTTGGAGCGACCACGATCAATCAGGTAACTTCTTTCCTTATCTATTTATGGGCTACACATTGAGGACAATGTGTCAACTAAAGTGTGTGTGGGGGTAACATAGAAAACTTTTTTATTTTCAATTTCTACAATTTTTCTTTGATTTTTTTATTGTCTTTAGTGTGCTTGAGCTTGTAGAAATACAAGTCATTGGTTAGGAGCATATACATAGGTTGCTTATGTTTATGAATAAATTTAGCATGATGATAGGAGATTTTAAAATTTTGATTATTAGACTACTAAGTTCTATATGTTACACTGTAAATAGGTATTTAGCAATCAGTTGTACCAAATGATATAGAAAATACAAGGAAACGAGCATGCTAGTATGAATGATAAATGGTTGAATTTGAGTTTGTTTGGTTGATTAAATTTATGCATATTGAGATATTTAGGGATGACTTAAGGCGTTGTTTGAAACAAATCCAGAGCAAAAAAGCTGACCTATTTGTATTTCACCTTTAGTACCAATTTTTAAGCCTGTTGACACTTCTTGATGAACCTCATTACAAACTCCGAGTATGAAAACGTTAATTTTTATTTGCCTTTTTTTCTTTGGTCATATGCTGCACGACTATAAACGTCTGACCATACGTATTGAGGGTTAAGTAGATATATCACGATGGAGTTTGTAAAAATAGAGTGAAATAGGAAAGAGTGGTGTGAAATAGGAACTATAAGGTAGCCTAATGTGCGAAACAAAAAGAAAATTAGTACGAGTAGAAAAAGTCTTAAACCAGCAAAAAAACATTCATGAGTGAGATGTATTAGAAAAGAGAAAAGTGACAAAGTCAGAAAAGAAAGAAAAACTCGTTCATTAGTGCACAAAAACTCGTAAGGCCAGCCGTAGTTACTATGTCATGTTATGACTTCCTATATATGGAAAAACAAGGAATGTGAGAGAAGGAGAGATAAGGCAGTGAGCGAGTAAGGGTCACTAAGGGGGGGAAGGATATGGATCAATACGATGTGCCAAACTATTTTCATGTTTGTAACCATTTTGATGCTTACTATTTTTGAATTTCATACCTGTCCTAAGCCTCAGAACGTTACAAGCTGAAAAGCCCTATGTGAACTAAATATCCGTATACATGAATGGACATCATACTAAATATATGCATAAATGACTATTTGTATTTTGCTTGGATAATCAAAGAACTTGTATGATCTGTTGATGGACCCCTATAGGTGAGACCCTTAACACTTGTATATTTTGTAACATATTGAACTTAGATGTTTGCGATCAAAAGTGGTAAGTCAATTACTCATCATGTTAAAGTTGTTAGTAAGCATAAAATGCCTAAGTCATATGCTCTAAAGTCAATGCTTGTGTCATACTTGCTCAAGGGTCGTTATTTTTTTACTTGTCACTTATGTTTATGTTGCTTAAGGACAAGCAATGACTTAAGTGTGGGGGAGTTTGATTTGTTGTAATTTGGTGTAGCAGATTAAACTAGTTTTCACATTTAAGGAACTTGAATACAAACATTTTCGTTATGTTTTAGTTAAGTTTTCTTAGTTTTATTTACATTCAATAAAATATGTAAATTGAGTCTTTTATTGACCTTAAGAGCCGAATGAGGCCTAAGGGAGAGCTAACAGACTTTGTGAGTGTGTAGGAGACCTTTGAAAGGCGTACTAAACCAATACTGGTTGCTATGTCACAACACAGGATGTTCGATATTGCAATATAAGGAGTAGAATGGAGAAAGCTCAATACTGCCTTTGATATCGCGACATACACCTGAAGATAGCCCAAGAGGAGTATACTGATTCCCATGTCGCGACATAGGTCCTGGTGTGTCACAACATTGACTCTGTGATAGAAATTAAACACGAAGCAGGGGTGTTTTCGTCTGCACAATCAAACTTAAAGCTCGGGAACGTTAGCTAACCTACGATTAAGGATGATGGTCACTTAGAATTTATAAATAGGCTCCTTTAGCATATGTTATGGACGCTATTCACTTAACCTAGATTTTCTTTAGTAAATTTAGTTTAGTTTTTCTTTCGTTTTTAGGTTTTAGAATTTATTTCAATTGTTCTTTGTTATTCTCAAGAGATCTAAATTTTGGAAAACATTCAAACTTTGTGGATTCACGATTAATCTCAATACAATCAGGCTTTTTCATATACTATATACTATCGATTTAATTAGCATGCTTTCTCTTTGTATTGTTTCTATATTGTCTATGAAAACCATGAAGAACTAATCCCTCTGTGGGGAGACTAGTAAGTGGAGGTATGATCTATTGACTGTTTTGTATGGTTACTCAACGGATCAGCTTCTTTGGGAAAGGAAGAACGTGAAACAAACCCTAGGACTGATAACCCCGTAAAGTCATCAAGGGGGAAATTAACCCAAAATTAGTATGGCCCATCCGTGAACACCTTCACCCCAACCCAGTCAAGACGTGAGGTCAGAAGATAAGTAGTCATTGCTGACTCGTTATGTTAGTGGAAGATCGAAAGATCCTTGATAAACCGAAATAGTAACATATTTTAATCCCAAATTTAGCATACTTTTGGATGATTTATCCCTTGATTTATGTAAAAAAGTGCTCTTAATCCTTTCTTTTCATGTCTTATACTCAGGAAAGCACCCAAGAATAAAAAGAACGAGAAACGGGCTCAAAACGGACCAAAATGGGCCAAAGAAGAAATCGACACGGCCTGGACTAAAGCCCAAACGGCCGTGCCTCCTCAAATATACTAGAACACGGCCTGGTGTCGATCTACACGGCCGTGCCTCATTAACGGAGTCCAACACGGCCTGGCCATGATTCACACGGGCGTGCACCATGGCCATGCCCCTACCGTGGATGAGAGTAATTTCACTCGGAAAAGGATACTTAGGGGCAAAGAAACCTATTTCAAAAGCCTATATAAAGACCCTAGGTATAACCTAAAAGAGAGCGGTTAGCTAGGCCAAGGAGCCGGGCTAAAAAGGTCAGATTTGTGGGAAACTCTCAAGGGATAGCCAGTTGATCCATCTCTAGAAGCCGGAATTCTACTCAAGACGGAGGATCTCTCCTTCAATTCCTTCAGGGAGTTTTAGGGATTTCTTATGTTTTGTTTTATCTTTTCTTCTGAGATGTTTTTGTTTATTATTATGAACTAAACCCTTCACATACCTGAAGGGGGATGAAACCTAGATGAATCTTGTTATTGTTTTCTGAACTATATGATAAATACTTGATTTGTTCTTGATTATGTGTGCTTAATTCTTGTGTTGATATTTCGTGGATATTAATTCAAGTTGAATGTGCTTAGGTGGTGGAGCAAAAGTCCTTGCTTAAGAGTAGATCTAGCATAATTAAGCGGAGTTGATCGTGCGCCTAGAGATAGGGTGACGATATTTTGCCGGATTAGGGTGAAACCTAATATAAGAGTCCATAGATCGATTTACTGCTATTCTAGGGGTTTTAATTAGAAAGAGATTTCAATTAATCAACCTAGGGTTAGACGTTATTCGCCTCCTGAAAGGGTTTAATATAAATTAGGAGTCCTACGGATCAAGTCAAGTGAATAAATCGTCCCAGTTCGGTGTTAGATAACAAGTGAAGTCTAGGTGGATTCTTCCTAAGGGTATCGTCTTAATCAACCGAGTTTTTCCCAAGTATTTCCCCAATTCATTCTTTTTGTCTTTGCGTCTTTAGCTTAGTAATTAATTAATTTAGATTAATAAACAACTTCACTTATTTTAGGCTAAATAATAGAAAGAAAGTTAGTATTAGTACTTTTAGTTCCTTTGGGTTCGACAATCCGGTCTTGCCTAAGCTATACTCTTTGTTCGATAGGTGCACTTGCCTCAATCGTTGCTATAGTTAGTTCGGGGATCGATCATTATAAATTTAAAACTCTGAAATACAACGATCAAGTTTTTGACGCCGTTGCCGGCGAACTAAAATATTGAGAAAGCTCTATTTTTATTACTTTAGCCATTATTTTTTTATTTTCTACAATTTACTTTTATTTTTTTTAGTTTAAATTTTAACTTTGCTAAAATTTCTTTCTTTCTTTTCCTATCAGGCACCTCTAGTTTATGACTAGAAGGAACCCGAGAGGACCACTAGTATACGACAGTGATATTGACGCTACCATTCGCAGCAATTACAGAGAAATTAGGCGAGCCCTGCGAGCCCTAAATTACACAGAAGAAGAGCGAGAAGACAGATCCAATCCTACTGAAGGGATAGACGAAAATAATCCTCAACCACAAGATGTGGGAGAGAATAATGCTCCGCGTACTATGTTTGATTATGCTAAACCTCATTTAACAGGAGCAGAATCAAGTATTGTTAGGCCTGCTATAGCCGCTAATAATTTTGAATTAAAGCCTAACACTATACAAATGATTCAACAATTTGTTCAATTTGATGGTTTACAGGACGAAGACCCAAATACTCATATAGCTAATTTTTTAGAGTTCTATGATACCTTCAGAATAAATGGCGTTTCTGATGATGCCATACGACTTCGGTTATTTCCCTTTTCATTAAGAAATAAAGCCAAACAGTGGTTAAACTCGTTACCACGAGGGTCAATCACTACATGGGATCAAATGACCAAAATTTTTTATTAAAATATTTCCCACCAGCCAAAACGGCCAAATTACGGAATGATATCTCTTCTTTTGTGCAGATGGATTTAGAGACATTATACGACGCATGGGAGAGGTACAAGGATCTCTTGAGAAGGTGTCCGCACCATGGTTTACCCTTGTGGCTCCAAGTCCAAACTTTCTATAACAGTGTAAACCCTTCGACGAGGCAACTAATTGATTCAGCCGCCGGTAGAACCCTGAACAATAAAACTTTTGAAGTAGCCTACGAGTTTATTGAAGAGATGTCACTGAATAACTATCAGTGGCAGGTTACAAGGACCAAACCAACAAAATCAGCCGAAGTTTTCAACATAGATGCAGTAACCATGCTATCAACACAAGTAGAGATGATGAATAAAAAGCTTGATAGTTTGTGTTCTTCGCAGTACATCCAAAGAATGCAAAGGTCACGACGTAAGTGGAACCGTGGCGAATCCTGAGTACCCACACTACCAACCGGGCACAGAGAGCAAACATATGAACTATATAGGTAACAATTTCAGATCTAATAATAATCCTTATAGTAATAATTATAACCCAGGTTGGAGGAACCACCCAAATTTTTCGTGGGGAGGTCAAGGAAATCAAGGAAATCAAAGACAACAACCTCCTCAAAATTTCCAAAATCAGCCCTATCCACAGGAGAAGAAGTCGAACCTTGAAGAGAGGCTGACAAGATTCATGGCATCCACAGAAAACCGTCTCCAAGACACTGAAACCACCCTTAAGACCCAACAAGCATCGATCAAAGGGATCGAGAGCCAAGTTGGAGAACTTACTAAGTCAGTTGGGGAAATTACTAAGTCAGTTGGGCAACTTACTAAGATAATATCTAAAATTCGATCAGAGATTTTTTAAAAGAAACAGAGTAAGTAAAGGCGCATTACTTGAGAAGTGGAAAGGAGTTAGTCGAACAAAAGAAAAAAATACTACATGAAGATGACAAAGTAAAGGATGAGGGAGTTGAGGATGTAACTCCAGTGCGCAAAGAAAGTAAACCATCAATCCCATACCCAGCAAAGTTGAAGAAAGACCGATTAGATGCCCAATACGGTAAATTTTTTGAACTTTTTAAACAAATACATATTAACTTACCCTTTGTTGAAGCCATTTCACAGATGCCGACATACACAAAATTCTTAAAAGAACTCATGACGAATAAAAGGAAGCTTGAAGAAGTATCAACTGTGGAGCTTAATGAAGAATGTTCAGCCATCCTCCAAAACAAGTTACCAACCAAATTAAAAGACCCAAGAAGTTTTACTATTCCTTGTTTAATTGGTAGTTTAAATATTAAGAAAGCATTAGCTGATCTAGGTGCCAGTATTAATTTAATGCCTTATAAAATGTTTAAACAACTAGATCTAAGGGAACCAAAACCCACTAGGATGAGTATTCAATTAGCTGATAGATCAATTAAATATCCTAGAGGAGTTATTGAGGATGTTTTGGTAAAAATTGATAAATTTATTTTCCCTGTTGATTTTGTTGTGCTTGACATGGATGAGGATATTGAGGTTCCCTTAATTTTAGGGCGCCCTTTTTTAGCTACTGCTAGGGCTTTTATCGATGTAGGTGACGGTAAACTTGCATTAAGAATAGGCGATGAGGAAATTATTTCTCAAATTTATGATGCCATGTGATATTCTAAAGAACAAGATGGTTCCTGTTATTTTGTTGATACTACTGATCATATCATTCAAAACTCATTACAGGAAATTATACATGATGACACGATGGAACGTGCTCTCTCAAGAAGAGGGGAAGAAGATGAAGTTGACAAGTGAATGAATACATCTTCATCTAGAAAAATGGAAAAAGAGAGCATTGAAGTCAATGACGAACTAAAACAAAAACCCTCTATTGATGAGCCGCCCAAATTAGAATTAAAATAGTTGCCAAACACTTAGAATATGCATTCCTCGGGATAATTCTACGCTACCGAGTAATTATCTCTTCGAATTGGAACCCAAGGAAAAAGAGGAGTTGATACAGTAATGCGAGAGAACATAAAAGAGCCATAGCTTGGAAAATCTCTCGACATTAAGGGAATAAGCCCATCGTTTGCACCCACAAAATTTTAATGGAAGAGGAATACAAGACATGTGTGCATCCTCAAAGACGATTGAATCCCAACATAAAAGAAGTTGTGAAAGCTGAGGTAATTAAGCTTCTAGATGCTGGAATAATTTATCCTATTTCTGACAGCAATTGGGTAAGTCCTGTGCAGGTTGTTCCAAAGAAAGGAGGCATGACGGTGGTAGCCAACGAGAAGAATGAACTAATTCCCACTAGAACAGTTACAAGTTGGAGAGTCTACATTGATTGCAGGAAGCTGAACGACGCCACTAGAAAAGATCACTTTCCTTTGCCCTTCATTGATCAAATGTTAGAAAGGTTATTTGGGCATATGTACTATTGCTTCCTAGATGAACTCTTCGGCTATTTCCAAATCCCAATAGCACCTGAAGATCAGGAGAAGACAACATTCATGTGTCCATATGGTACGTTTGCTTATCGTAGAATGCCTTTTGGATTATGTAATGCTCCTGCTACTTTTCAGCGTTGCATGTTGGCAATCTTTGACGAACTTGTGGAAGACATTATGGAGGTATTTATGGATGATTTCTCGGTATTCGGTAATTCTTTCCATCTTTTCCTTAAAAACTTAAAACGAGTTCTAATGAGATGTGAGGAGACAAATCTTGTCTTAAATTGGGAAAAATGCCACTTTATGGTACAAGAGGGAATTGTATTAGGACATAAAATTTCTAGTAAAGGAATCGAGGTAGATAAAGAAAAGGTCGAAACCATAGAAAAATTACCTCCTCCTAGTTCAGTTAAGGCTATTAGAAGCTTTTTAGGACATGCAAGATTTTATAGAAGATTTATTAAAGATTTTTCTAAAATAGCTAAGCCTCTAACGAAATTGCTAGAAAAAGATGTACCTTGTAATTTTAATCAGGAATGTTTAGATGCATTTAATATTCTTAGAGAGAAATTAATAAATGCCCCAATTATAATTGCCCCTGATTGGAATCTCCCTTTTGAGCTAATGTGTGATGCAAGTGATTTTGCAATGAGTGCGCTTTTAGGACAAATGAAAAGACAAGCACTTCCAGTCGATTTATTATGCCAGCAAGACATTAACAGCCGCACAAGAAAATTATACTACTATTGAAAAAGAATTACTAGCTGTGGTCTTTGCGTTTGATAAATTCAGACAATATTTAGTATTACTCTAAAGTTGTCATTTACACTGACCACTCTGCTCTTCGTTATCTTTTAACTAAACCTGATGCAAAACCACGACTCATAAGATGGATTTTACTTTTACAGGAATTTGACCTGGAAATACAGGATAAGAAGGGAGCTGAAAACCTTGCAGCAGATCACCTCTCCAGGCTTGAGAACCCACATATCGAAGAGCTCGACGAAAGTGAGATAAACGACTCATTCCCTGAGGAACAACTCTTTTCTATAACCTGCTCCGAGGTACCATGGTTTGCAGATATTGCAAATTATTTAGTCGCTAACGTCCTACCGAAAAAGCTAACACATCATAAAAAAAAGCGATTCTTTTCTGATGTGAAGAACTATTTCTGGGAGGACCCGTTTCTTTTCCGCATTTGTGTAGATCAGGTAATTCGAAGATGCATTACAAAGACAGAAGCGAGCAAAATCCTACAACATTGCCATTCAGGACCTTCAGGAGGACACTACAGTGGCATTAAGATAGCACATAAAATACTCGAATCAGGTTTTTATTGGCCCATTCTATTCAAAGATGCCAACAGGTATGTCGCTTCATGTGATAAATGCCAAAGAACAGGTAATGTTTCTAAACATGATGAAATGCCTCAAACATATATGCTATCTTGTGAAATATTTGATGTATGGGGTATTGATTTTATGGGTCCATTCCCTAGTTCATTCGGAAATAAGTACATCCTAGTACCAGTTGATTACATGTCAAAATGGGTGGAAGCTGAAGCTTTACCTACCAATGATGCCAGAGTAGTAGTTAAGTTTCTCAAGAAACTATTTTCTTGATTCGGAACACCTAGAGCCATCATTAGTGATATGGGTACTCATTTTTGTAATAATCAATTTGATAAGGTCTTAAAAAAATATGGAGTACACCATAGGATAGCTACACCATATCACCTCTCAAACCAAGGCGGTGTAGAAGTAGCAAACCGAGAACTTAAGCAGATCTTAGAGAAAACAGTTGAATCCAACAGGAAAGATTGGGCAATAAAAGTAGATGATGCTTTATGGGCCTATAGAACAGCCTTTAAAACCCCTTTAGGAACATCCCCGTACAAACTTGTCTACGGGAAAAGTTGTCATCTACCATTTGAGTTAGAACACAAAGCTTATTGGGCTATAAAATTTTTGAATTACGATATTAAAACTGCAGGTGAGAAGAGAATGATGCAAATGAACGAGCTCGACGAATGGAGAGCTAATGCCTACGAGAACTCAAAATTATACAAGGAGGCAACTAAGCGACGCCATGATGCTCGTTTAAAGAAATCAAAACAATTCGAAGTAGGGGACTTGGTCCTCGCTATACAACTCGAGGCTTAAACTGTTCCTGAGGAAATCAAATCAAGATGGTCGAGTCCATTCATGATCAAAACAATTTTTCCCTATGGCACAATCGAGGTAACTCATCCCACTCAAGGCACATTCAAGGTAAATGGTCACCGACTCAAAATCTATAATGGTGAAGATTTTAGGGATATGAGAGAGGAGCTTCAGCTCAGTGAACCTTCTTTTAAAAAATGAAAGCAGGTAAGTCTAGCTTAAGACTTTAAGCGAGCGCTTCTCGGGGGCAACCTTGAGCATTAACCACACTAACATTAGATTCTTAATTTTTAGCATTTAATCCCATACTAATTAATCCAATAAAGCACAGATTTTAGACCACACGGCCTTGCACACGGGCGTGCACGTGGTCGTGTGGAAGCCATGGAACGAAACACGGGCGTACTTATAGCCGTTCTCGACAAAGGTGACTTTTATCCCCAAACACCGGCTACGATAATAGCCCCACGCCCGTGCTGAGCAATCGTGGACTATACTGACTTGCCAAACACGGGCTCAACATGCCCGTGCTTCACAACCGTGGACTATACTGACTTGTCGAACACGGGCAGAACACGCCCGTTTTGAGCAACCGTGTGAAGAAGAACACGGGTGTTTCACTTTAACCACGGCCGTGGCCAAGCACCCTGATCGCGTCCAAAATTTGAAAATTGCGAAAAGCACGGGCTAAAAAGAATCGAGTACGGGTGTGTCCTTTGCCCGTGTCCGATCCCCTATATATAGAACATGACACTCATCTTCCCCAAATTTCATAACCCTAAACCAATTTCTCCCAAAATCCCTACCCCCACTCCGGCCATCACCCACAAAACTCATCCCCATTGCCTCCCACCACCTCCTCAACCTCTCCCTTTCACATAAACACAAAAATTCGGCCACGCTTTGTGTTAGCGAGCCACGCCCGCTCCACCACCGTGGTACCCGTAAAAATTTTACAGAACACGACCGTGCGCCCCCGTCCACGCCCGTGCTCCGCCGTTCATCTCGCCACACAACCACTGCTGGTCACTCTTCATTATATCATTTTCATTCATTTTACCTGTTGTTTGATTAAAAGCTTCATGATATTTAGTTTCTTACTTTTAGTATTATTTAAGTTTTAAGTATAAATTCTTGAATTTTAGAACTAACTAGATTGCTATATTTGTTTAACTTAGTTAATTTTGACAATATAATTTCTCATGATTGAAATCCTCTTATTTAAACCTTAAATATTTTGGGCATTGAACATAGTAATTGCTTTAGTAGTACTTGAATATTAATTGTTTTCAGGTACAATGTCGTCATCTCGAGGAAAGAAAACAATAGCCCCGAGCTCGAAAAAGCGAAAGGGATCAAGATCATCATTCGCAAGCGCATCTGCCGAAGTCCGTCATCCGTTTCTTCAATTTCCTCCAGGGGTCTAAGAGGACCGTTATAAATTACTGCGCACGTGACCCCTCGGAACAGGCAGATGTATTGACTGGGCCACTTTAGAGAAGGTCCATCTTGATAGTGATTTACGAGCTCTCCTGACCACTGATCCGTGGGAGCAATTCTTCAACATTGTCGAGCACACATACCTAGAGCTCACTTTGGAGCTCTGCTCAACGTTTCAACTGCAAACAGTGATGAGCCATTACGATGATCCTGGCACGATACAATTCTGTCTTGGCGGCACTATACGATAGCTGAACGTGCCACAGTTCAGAGCTGCTTTAGGACTTTATATAGACGATTTCGTAGCAGAGAATGACCTTTCGGAGTTGCATCGCCATATACATTTCAGCCCCACCCAATGTTGGCACAAGATAGCTACCCACTCTTTCGATTATGACCCCAGTCGCTCAAAAGCGACGGCCCTGGTACCGTCTCTAAGGTACATACACGCTCTTTTGGCTCATACTTTGATAGGTCGATGAGAGAGCACCGGCGTCGTAAATACTCATGACGCCTATTACCTATGGAGCATGTCAAAAGGACATGTTATCGACCTAGCATATTTTATAGCCCGAGCTATTCAACATCAGACGGAGCAGCATCGGCGAGGGATTATATCGATGGGTCCCTATATCACACGCTTAGCTCGGTACTTCGGGCTACTCAACACCGACGCACAAACCTCCTCACTCACACTGATAGGGCAGATGGCCCCACAAGGCATCCAGACGATGCTCCATATGAGGATGATCCAATGTCAACATGGGACCGATCCTCCTCAATACCGATTAGCCCTCCCCATTGACGAGGAGGAGCCCGAGGACATTACTGATGATGTCCCACCAGCACAGGAGGCACCACCCTCGAGCCAGTAGCCCTCCCATACAGCAGCTTCATTCTCGGACATTTCTGCACGCCTCGATCGATTTGAAACGATCGATGCACCCAGCAATTTCAATGCTTTGACTGAATCGAGGCCACCCTCCAAAGCAGATTTGTCACCACTTCAACATTTCTACACCACCACCACAGACTCCAAATGTGACGATGAGGACCTCTCGAGTCCTTCTATTGTCCTTATGTTTATTTTCTTTATTTTTATTTGTCTTAATTTAAACCCTTTTGCCTTTATGTTTCACACCTCTATTTTATTCATATTATCATTGGCTATCTAACCTTAGAGTATTACTAACAAGCACTTATTTAATTCCGCCCCCGAGACATCTAACTACTGACTTCGCAGTGTCAATTGAACACTCCAAAATAACAAATAAATCAACAGGAGTAATTCACTGCTACATAAGTCATCTGCCACCTCCGACTCAAGGAATCCATCCAAAATTCAGGAAGTTTCACTTCTCCCCATATCTTATGATTTTCTTATTATCATGCTATTATCTATCTTTGTACATTGAGGGCAATGTACATCTTAAGTGTGGGGGTGAATCTTATACATGCCTAATTTTTTTCATTATTCTCAAAATCCTGAATTTAGTCTTGTTTTTAAGTAATTTCCTCATATTACTAATTAAGAAGAAATTTCTAATGATTTATGATTTTTATTGAAATGTTTTAGATTAAGTCATTGATAATTGTGCATTGATAATTAAATTTTAAGATACTAAAGAATCAAGCATGATAAGTCCATTTTTTCTCAATTAAAATTTGCTAGGTTGTTAAACTGAATTTAAATATTACTTTGAAGTTTGAAATTTACGAGGTTGATGTCAAAAATACCCATAATTTTGTGAGATTTTGAGCCTTATAGAGCATATATTCTTTTTCATGCTCACTTTATTGATTATGAGTATGTCAACATTGATTTGTTATTCTAGAACTTGCCTCGTTTATACATATCGAGACCACACCTATGATTTGATATACAGAGATGATTAAGGCACCTAGGTTTTAACCCACTAACTCCATTAAAAGCCTACCTTCACAATTAACCCCTAGTGAACCCCTTTTAATCCTAACAACCCTTTTTATTGACATAACCACTAATATTAACCCAAAACCCTTTGTATTTTTTATCACCATTCTTTTTTTACTTCCCTTATATCGAGATTTGATTTGATTAAGCTACCTAATTATTTCATCTTAGCATATGAATAGATGTATTATATATATATATTCAGTATTAGTACGATGAAAGGCGAGCTTGTACAGTTAAAGTCTATTTATTGAAGAAGAAGCTCGTACTATTAGTTTAAAGTTTCAATCCATTATGTAATTATTCAGTTTATTGTTTCTAGTTAGGTAATTTATCAATTCAATCTCGATTCTAACCTTCTAATTCAGCCTCTATCCACACCTTAACCCTAGCCCTGTTACAACCCTAATTAAAGACCTTTTGATTTGTGCATCATCTCATATTACAGTGGTGGAGACTTGATTTTCAGGCAAGCCTATGTGATTGACTTTTCATGTTCGACTTTTGAGTGCCTAAATTTTGAACCTTAAACACGTTGAGTGATTTGAGTGAATCTTTTGTGAGGATGTCAATCCTTGTCGGTTTTGAATTAAAGGTAATTATTTAGATAAGGGGAGACACCTATATTTTCGAGCTACAAAACTATGACTTAGATTGTTTGAATCCTTAGGACTCTTTGAATTGAATTATCCATGTATAAATTATCTATGAATTATGATGAAACATTGTTGATAGGAATTATGAATTATAGAAAGTTCGTTTTAACTGTAAGTTGAGAATTTTGCTTGAGGACAAGCAAAAGCTTAAGTGTGGGGGTATTTGATAAACCGAAATAGTAACATATTTTAATCCTACATTTAGCATACTTTTGGATGATTTATCCCTTGATTTATGTAAAAAGGCGCTCTTAATCCTTTCTTTTCATGTCTTATACTTAGGAAAGCACCCAAGAATAAAAAGAATGAGAAACGGGCTCAAAACGGACCAAAATGGGCCAAAGAAGAAATCGACACGGCCTGGACTAAAGCCCACACGGCCGTGCCTCCTCAAATATACTAGAACACGGCCTGATGTCGATCTACACAGCCGTGCCTCATTAAAGGAGTCCAACACGGCCTGGCCACGATTCACACGGGCGTGCACCATGGCCGTGCCCCTGCCGTGGAGGAGAGTAATTTCACTCAGAAAAGGATACTTAGGGGCAAAGAAACCTATTTCAAAAGCCTATATTAAGACCCTAGGTATAACCTAAAAGAGGGCGGTTAGCTAGGCCAAGGAGCCGAGCCGAAAATGTCAGATTTGTGGGAAACTCTCAAGGAATAGCCAGTTGATCCATCTCCAGAAGCCGAAATTCTACTCAAGACGGAGGATCTCTCCTTCAATTCCTTCAGGGAGTTTTAGGGATTTCTTATGTTTTGTTTTATCTTTTCTTTTGAGATGTTTTTCTTTATTATTATGAACTAAACCCTTCAGATACCTGAAGGGGGATGAAACCTAGATGAATCTTGTTATTGTTTTCTGAACTATATGATAAATACTTGATTTGTTCTTGATTATGTGTGCTTAATTCTTGTGTTGATATTTCACGGATATTAATTCAAGTTGAATGTGCTTAGGTGGTGGAGCAAAAGTCCCTGCTTAAGAGTAGATCTAACATAATTAAGCGGAGTTGATCGCGCGCCTAGAGATAGGGTGACGAGATTTTGCTGGATTAGGGTGAAACCTAATATGGGAGTCCATAGATCGATTTACTGCTATTCTAGGGGTTTTAATTAGAAAGAGATTTCAATTAATCAACCTAGGGTTAGACGTTATTCGCCTCGAGAGAGGGTTTAATATAAATTAGGGAGTCCTACGGATCAAGTCAAGTGAATAAATCATCTGGTTCAGTGTTAGATAACAAGTGAAGTCTAGGTGGATTCTTCCTAAGGGTATCGTCTTAATCAACTGAGTTTTTCCCAAGTATTTCCCAAATTCATTCTTTTTGTCTTTGCATCTTTAGCTTAGTAATTAGTTAATTTAGATTAATAAACAACTTCACTTATTTTAGGCTAAATAATAGAAAGAAAGTTAGAATTAGTACTTTTAGTTCCTTTGGGTTCGACAATCCGGTCTTGCCTAAGCTATACTACTGTTCGATAGGTGCACTTGCCTCAATCGTTCTTATAGTTAGTTCCAGGATAGATCATTATAAATTTAAAACTCTGAAATACAACGATCAATCCTACTAGGGTAGCGACTAGTTGATTGACGAGGAACCTGAAACGACAGTTGATGGGGATTACTGAAGCGAGCTAATCACCCATAATCAAGATTTGATTCATTCTCCTTTTTTGTCTCTTGAAGTTTATTTATTTTATGATGTTTTATTTTATTATTATAAAAACCCTAAACATCCTTTATTTTATGTTTTCGTACTATAACTAATTTAAAGTACTAATTAGATCCTTTTAGTGTTTAGATTAGAATTGATCTAACATTCGCCTCCCTTGGGTATGATCCTCGGAGTATGATCCTCGGAGTACTCACCTACTCCGTTGTAAAAAAATATATTACAACTCAACCCGTATACATGCAGATACCGCCCCATATTTCTATATCTTATTGCAATATTTACACTTTGGGCGTTAGTACGTCCGGAGGCAGTCAGTTAGTTTCTTCCTGTCGCGGGGCAATTAAGTTCACCCACAAAACGTTTTCATTACTTCCTTGGTGAGGTATCAAGGTTAACACTTGGATTTTGGAGTTCTACTCCTATGGTGATGAAAGCTTATCAGCCTTACTTGAAAGGACTTGCCACTAAACAGGCTTATGATTTGTTCTTATGGGCAGCAGTTGGTTAATATTACTGCCTTGGGAATTCTTAAAGATTTCTCTTCTTTTTAAGTGTAACGCGTGGTTTGTGCAAGTGTACAAAGTAGTTATCAAGTAATAAGTAAATAAAGAGTTATCGTCTCGACAAGGACTGTGTATGTTAATCAATTAATTGTAAAATTAATATTAAAAAATTGGTAAGAAAAAAAAACAATATTCTTGTCTTGATTGATGATTAAATTAAATTAAATAATCTAGATGCAAAGTGATCCCTAATGCAAATTAACCTAAATGCAATGTATGCAATAAAATGAATAAGATGGATTTAGCAGTAGAATTTACATGATTTCAACAAGAATAACATGAATAGGCTAGAATAATCACATCAATTGACTTAATTCATTTTTATCATGCTCATAATGTTCTGAAAAATATTCTATGGCAACTCGATCTTTCATGAATTTTTTTTGAAACCAATATTAAGTCCTTTCGGAATCTTTTACTTAGAAAAACATGCATTGTAACACCCCAAACTCGGACAAGACACCACGCCCGAATCTGGTATGTTACGGGGAAGAACGTCTTTGAGTGATCAGATTTTTTTTCGTTTAGAAGTGGGGTGAAAACAAAGTGAATTTGAGGAAAGTTTGAGTAGGCTTGTTTGATTAGATTTTGAAAACTTATCCAAGTATATAGTTAAAACGAGTTGATTTCATTTAGTACTTCCAATAGTTTCTTAGTGCCATTTTGAAACGTTTTAGACTTAGTAGAAAATCGAGTTTGATTTGGAAATCATTTGAGTTTATTGAATAACGAAACATAGCGAGATACCCGTTGGTATAGTTTAAATCACATTGCGATATAATTTTGAAAACGTTGTCTTTCCAAGTTTTAGTAAAATTTCATGCCAAGTTAATTATTAAGCAGGTTGAGAATCTAATTAAAACATACCCATCATAAAACATAAGTTAAAGGCCTTTTACAAATCCAAATTAAAACCCAAACAAAAGTAATTAAATTAAAGTACCCAATGATAGAGTTGGAGTAAAACTTTATTAAGCATGGCATGAGCACCCCGAGTCCGTCCCGGCTCCATGTCCGCGTCTACGAGTCACCTGAAATGTCAAAGGAGAGGGTGAGTCGAGTGACTCAGTGCATAAATCCCGCTCCCGATGAAACAACATGCTAACACAAATCATACATAGCAACATAATTAATGCAACCCACTCCTAACCATCCGTATCTCCTTTCCTACCCCGTGTGGTACCAAACCACTGGTGGTGCCAAACCACCGTGACGTATAGTCACAATGTGTTACCAAAACACTTTGGTGTCCCAAAGACACAATGTGCTACCCAAGCACCGGTGACCGTAGTCACGATAATCGAATGATGGGGCCAACCCATCGTGTGATACCCAATCACTAGCGCATTTATCCCATATCTCAAAGTGGGGCCAACCCACGGTGGTGTTAACCACGGGGACAAGTCGCAATGAGGTGCCCAACCTCGGTGTCCCAAAGACACAAATGTGCTACCAAAGCACCGTGACCGTAGTCACAATAATCGAATGATGGGGCCAACCCATCGTGTGATACCCAATCACTAGCGAGACGATCCCATATCTCAAAGTGGGGCCAACCCCACGGTGGTGTTAACCACAGGGGACAAGTCGCAATGAGGTGCCCAACCTCTGGTGTCCCAAAGACACAAGTGTGCTACCAAAGCACTGGTGACCCAAAGTCACAAGGTGTGTTACCAAAACACTTTGGTGCTCAAATCGGCACAAAATATCATGCTCCCCTCTACTCATCTCACCCATCAACATGCCATACTCATGTAATCATGCATATCATACAAGTCATGCATATCATGCCAACATGTCTAGCATTACCTCTCATAGCATACATATCATAGATCATAATACCCAAGGTATCCATAATAGAACTTGTAATAAATCGGACTTACCCTGATCGTACACATACCCGTTTGGGTATCCAATAATCCATCATCTTGTCATGGTTTTTAATAGGCAAACAGGTTTAATAACAATATTACTAAGTATAGTGTGTTAGTTTACACACCTGGTAAATCGCAAGTCTAAATCCCAAAGACCCCGTCTAAATCCCTCGATCAACTTGCTCCTAGAATCGGCCAAACCAGGGGTTAGTAACCAAGACCATTCGGCTATGACCAATTAACCCAAAGGGTGTATCGCTTAACCCTTACCTTGCAGATGGTTTGGTTTCCTACCAAACCTCGAACCAACAGTGGTTATTCTTTAACAATCGGCACACCCTATTAAGACAAATAGTTAATCACCAAACACCTTTAACTTAACCGAAATCTAAGGATTGAACTCACAATAATATACCAATTACTTACCCTCCACTTACCAATCGCCTAACCAAAGAATGACGGTTCCTCTTGCGTGCTTCCACACTCCAGTGACCCTATAATGAAGAGATTAAAACCCTTCCAAAATGACCATAATCGGCCCTTACCCCAAACCATAACCAATAAAGAACAAAAGAGGGAAATATGGCCATTCGGCCACCCCACTTACCTTGTTCAAAGATTGAACATCCACCAATTCCACCCTACACGATATTCGGCCAAAGAGCTACAAGGGAGAGGAGAGATTTGGCCTTGGCCAAAAAGAAAACATAAGCAAAAGATGAGGAAAAAGATTGATATTCGGCCAAAATGAGAACACAGGCTAGAAGGAAATTTCGGCTACCACCAAGGAGGTTCGGCTAAAACCTTAAAATGAAGCAAAATAAAAGATATGTTCAAGAAGAAGAGAAACGGCCAAGGTTCGAGAGAGGAAAAGAAAAGGTGCACAAGGGTAGATGCTTTTCGGTTTAAGAAGAAAGGAATAGAGAAGGTATTTTTGGAAGGGTAAGATTCGGCCACCACTGTTTCAAGAAGAGTAAAAAGAATGTTGGAGAGGAGAGAGTTCGGTTTTAGCACAGTTAAGCAAAAGAAGAAGAAATGGGGTTGAACATTCGGCCACACACAAGAATTAAGGAAAAAAATGCAAACTTCGGCAAGGCTATAGGGATTTGGTCGTTTAGTTTTGAAGAAATGTGAGAAACTCTTGAAGCTTGGGGTTGTTTTGACAAAAAAGAAAATGTTGGCTTCAAAATGCCTTTTGGCCGAAAATGCACATAGTGAGAAGTGCATTTCGGCACACCACACTTCCCATCACCAAACCGTCCACACTCCCCCCCAAACCTCACCAACATTCGGCCATATCCCCTAATTCACTCCCAACCACAAATTCAAATAAGTTTGAACAAGTCTTACTCCTACAATCACTCTCCACCTTTCTTTTGAGCAGTTTGACTGGTCCAAGGTAGAATTCCACTTGCCTTCTACCTCTTCCTCCATGCCGTCCAAAATGGGAACCAAAATGGGAGCTCTACGACTTGAACTCTGGACCTCCCTCACCTGAAGATGACGCCACACCAAGCTCCCAAGTGACGCATGCCTTGCCACTTTGCCAGCTCTTCATTTGTGCTAAGAAATACCAGAAATAAATTAAAAACCCCAGCTTCCTCAACTCCCTTCACTTAACACCCAAAAACCAAAATTTTCCCATACACTCAGGCATACTCCTTGCCCACAATTAAGCCCCTAAAACACCGAAATAGCCACACAGCACACTAAACACATGCAATAACATGCAACAACAAAACAGCCCCCCTAACCCGGGATATTACATGCATACTATCATGATCATATTTAACTAAGGGTTTCTTAGAATTCATATGAAGTAACAGGGACGGATTAGGTTTGAAACAATTTAATCACACAAATCTAAGAGCTATGCAAGGTAATAGAGCTCCCTTGAGTTATTACGAACCTTTAATTTAATCAGACTAGGATCTAAATTAAGCATGCACCTTTCAATTATTGTGTCCATTAATTTTCGTCTGGCTAGGATCGCTCAACTAATTCTAATGCATTCAATCACATTTTAATGAATGAAATACATGCATGATTTTAATTGAAAGCATGATCGATTGAGACACAGAACATTATGAACATAAATCAAATGAAATTCATCAAATTAATGTAATCATTCTAGCTAAACAAAATTATGCTACCATTGTTGATGGGAAAAACAGCAAAACAAATTATGAACATGATTAATCTTAAAATAAAACAAAGATAAAGAAGAATAAACTCTAATTGATTCGATAGTTCTCCGAGAATCAATCATAATGGCTTCCTCCAATCCTTGTGTTTGCTCATTCGCAAAGTGCTCCTCAAGGTGGTTGGCCAAGAGAGTGTTTTTTCTCAATGAATTTCTAGCTAAGGGAAAGGGAAAATGAAGATGGCTATGCATGAAAAGGAAGAAGAAAATGTAGTGAGAGGAAAGAATGAAGAATGAATGTTGAGTGAGGGATGAGGGATGAGAAGTGAAAGTTGGTATTTATAATGGATGAATGGCTAAAAGGGTTGCTAAAAATAGCTTAAAATCCCTTAGGTTTCTCTTTCCCATGGCCGACCATAAATTGTAGAGATAAGGGGTTATTTAGTTGCTTGATTCATGCACAAAATCATGCTTGAATCAAGCAAGGTGGTGGAAAGTTTCAAGGGTGAAAGTGGTGAGCTGATTTTTAATTCATTTCCAAGTGTAGGGACCTCCAATTAAATCTCCCAAAAGTTGATTTTGGGCTACTTGATAGCACTAGAAAGAACATAGGTTTCCCCCCTTACTTATTGGTTAAATTGTTCCTATTTAATTATCCTTGGCATACATTTTAGCATTTTTAGTTTAGTAAATTGCATTTTATAACTCAATGAATGCTAGCCTATTTTATCCTTATTTTTGCTATCTTTTTGCATTAATGTCGCTACATGAGTGAATTCCAGATTTGCCTCCAGAATTGTCCCCGCATCTGATAGCTGTCCGGATAAGAACTAAAATTGCGTGAGCGTCCATTCTGGTATAACCAACCTGTACGTACAAGGACAAAATAATTTTGAGGAAAGGTTATCTGTACTATTGGTGGAGGACATAAAAGGTGGACGTGAGATGAAAAGGGGTCTTCCTTCTTTTTTCCAGATCATCATCTTCATCATCCTACCGTGAAGCTTGCGGCCATGGCAACGTAAGCCTCTTACGGGTGAGCCAACTTGAAAACCAGATGCAGACTAGCTTCTAACGAGGATACCTAAGTGTGAGACAAGAGGGAATAGAGAGATTCAGCCGAGTTGTCTAGGAATAGTATTCTCTACTCAATTCTTTCTTATTTTTTTCTAAATGTTGGTGATTAATTTCTGTTTTCTGTTTGTATAGAAGTACACATGAATTCTTGGTTAAATTTTATCTTATTGAATCTTGCTTTTATTGTTTAATCTTGGGGTTTGAATGTTTTTTAACACCAAAGTGTTATTACAGTCACTGACACTGGAAAGTGCAGTGACAGTTTGAGCCAACAAGCATTACAACGGAAGTTGAGTGAGGATTAGAGGAATTTAGTCCACTTGTTCTTAATAGTGCCTTACTGCCGTCATAGGAAGGTGGGGTTAGTATGCATGTTTAAGCCTCAGATTAAATAGAAGAGTAGCACTGGGTAAGATATACATTGAATTTTATAGCCTCGACAATCACCTATCTTTTTATACCTTGTGAGCACTTAGTATTCTGCTGAAGATTCATGTTGGGGATCCCAATTTATCATTATCATATTTTATTTTATTATTATCAAGTTATTGCATCGACAACTATTCTCACAATTGATCTCATTTCTATCTAGTTATTGCACCGACATTAATAGACAAAAGACTACCATCCCTGTGGGATTGATATTCGATAGACTCACATCTGTCTACTATACTTGCATCAACAGTGTACGCTTGCACATTATTGCTGTGACGTTAAACAACCAATCAAGTTTTTAGCACCGTTGCCCGGGATGGCATTTGTTTGATGTTTATTTTTTTTGTGTGTTTTTGCACTTTATTTTCCTTATATAATATTTAGTATTCACTAACTGGTTTTTCTTTGTTGCTAATTCTTTAACTTCAATTTAGGCATTTTATGACACGAAGCAATTCAAATTTTCTTATCGATTTTGATCCAGAAATTGAAAAGACTTTTCAGAGTAGACTTCAAGAACAAAGAAATATGGCTCTGCCAGGAAATAATGCAGCCATACCCCCAATGCAACAGCATAATGTTAATAACCCATTGTTGTCGCAAGATGCTCACATACAAAATAGGATTATATGAGATTTTGTAGTGCCTGTCTTGGATGATTTACAACCAGGAGTTGTTAGGCCAGCAATCCAAGTTGGGAATTTTGAACTCAAGCCAGTAATGTTTCAAATGCTGAATTCTAATGGACAATATGCTGGACTGCCACATGAAGATGTGAGAGAACATCTTAAATCCTTTTTGTTGATCTGTGCTTCCTTTAGTCAATAAGGCGTTCCTGATGATGCCTTGAAGATGCAATTATTTCTTTATTCCCTACAAGGAAGAGCCCGTACTTGGTTTTTTGGACTACCTGCTGGATCAATTACTTCTTTGGATGCACTAGCAACACAGATTGTTTTGCGATTTAACCCGCCGACAATGAATGCTCATCTTCGAAATGATATTAATGCTTATCATTAGCTGGATCATGAAAATCTTTACACTACATGGGAACGTTATAAATCTTTACTTCGACGTTGTCCCATGCACGGCATTTAACCAGAAACACAATTTGAGATTTTTTTATAATGGGTTGAATTCACATACAAGGAATCTTTTTGACGCATCAGCCAATGGACCTCTGCTGGATTGTACTTATGATGATGTTGTGAGAATTCTTGATAGAATTGCTTAGAATGATTATCAATACCTTATCTCCAGATCTGCATAGGCAAACACAACTCCAAGACTTATTGAATTGGATGCAATAACCACACTAAGTGCTCAAGTTTCTTCTCTCACAAACATGATTAAATATGCAAGGGTCTAGTGGCGTTGCCCCTATACAAGTCGCTCAGCAAGTTGATGTTCCTACTTTTTGTTGTGAGATTTGTAGTGACAACCATAGCTATGAAGATTGTCCACAACATGCAGAGAATGCCTGTTATATTATTAACATCCACAACAATTTTATGGTAACTTTTACAACAACTCTGCACGTAACCAATAGTTTTGGGGTACTCAGAATGTTGGACAAAATGTTGCGACATTCAGATATGGGAATACATCTCCTCAGGGCAATTATAATCCTAGACAAGGGAATTACAATCAACAATAACAAAAATGCAATCAGAACACTCAGATGCATCCAAAACAAGGCCAAACACATCCACACCAAAATTTGATGCAGCCACAACACTCTTCAATACCGAATCAGCTTGTTCAAGGACACCGACAGCAACCGTACACACCAAAATCTGATGCAGCCACAACGCTCTTCAATACACTCTTCAAAACGGGCGTGTGTCTAGACCATTTGTGACACACGGTCAGCCCACGGGCGTGTGCTGTGGCCGTGCGTCCCCTGCATGTTAATATTTAAAAACAGAATAGACCACGGACTAGTCACACGGGCGTGTGCCTAGGGCGTGTGGGATTAATCAGTGTTGGCCACAGGCTAGCCACACGGGCGTGTGTCTAGACTCTAGGCCGTGCGAGGGAAGTCAGTGTTTACCACGATTAGGGAGCACGGGCGTGCCATGATCGTGGGGCATTTGGCAGAATGCTTGGGATTTTAGGCATGGTCTGGGGACATTGGCGTGTGTGCTCACGCACGGGCGTGTCTAATCTTGCACGGGCGTGTGAGACCTGTATAAAAGAGAAAATTTTAAAGATCGTAAAAGTTTTGGATTAGTCTCGAGAGTCTTCGTGTGTATGAGTGAGGCCTCGTAAGTCGAGAATGAGGTTATAGCGAGTAATGACGTTGAGCCTAAGTGGCGATTAAGCGATTTGAGTTCGGTAATGCCTCGGGCCCGATTCCTGGCGTAGAACCCGGTAAGGGTGTTACATTTAGTGGTATCGAGCTATGGTTTAGTCGGTTCTAGGACTCTTTGTGGCGGGTGTAAGAGTCTAGCTATACATGCCATAAGTGTACGATGATAGTGTGGTGGTTTCGATGATTTTAAATCTTGTTTTATACGAATATGGATTCGATCCATTGATTGCGATGAAGCGACTAGTAATGCGCCGGCTCTGCGCAAGGAACAAATCTTAGGTACAAAATGGACCCGAGGTGAGGGGTCAAGGGGAAGAGGCACGAGAAGCCTTTCTCCATGTGATGAGTAATTGGTACTCGGATTATGTCCGAGCGAACCCTAATGCTCAACCTCCTCCACCTCCTCCTATACCTCAGCCAAATCCTGTGGCTCCTCAAGATCCTGTGGCTCCTCAAGGTATGGACGTAGTGAGGATATCGAAACCCCCGGTGGATAAGATTAGGAAACACGGGGCTGAGGAGTTTAGAGCTAAAGTAGATGACGACCCTGAGAGGGCGGAGTTCTGGTTAGAGAACTCGATGAGGGTGTTTGATGAGCTCTCATGTACACCTGAGGAAAGTTTGAAGTGTGCCGTATCTTTGCTGAGAGACTCGGCATACCATTGGTGGAAGACACTGACATTAGTGGTCCCGAGAGAGCGGGTAACGTGGGACTTCTTTACGGAAGAGTTCCTAAGAAGTACATAAGCCGAGGTTTATTGACCAAAAAGGAAAGAATTTCTTGAGTGAAGCAAGGAAGGATGACAGAGGCGAATCGAGCGTGAGTTTGTTAGGCTTAGCAAATACGCTCAAGAATGTGTGTCGGCGAAACCATCTTGTGCAAGAGGTTCAAGATGGGTGAAATGAGGATATCAAACTCCTAGTTGGCATTTTGGAGTTGAAAGAATTCGTGGTATTAGTTGAGAGGGCAAGTAAGGCCAAGAGTTGAGTTCGAGATAAGAGGAGGGTCATGAGTGAAGCTCGAGATGCGAGAAAGAGACCGATGGGCAAGTTGTATCAAGCCCACTCGAAAAGATCCAAGGAAGTGAATCCTCGGACGTCGACCTCAGTGGGATATTCGCATCGAGACTTGGACAATACTCGTCAGGGTTCGAGAGTCTGAGCCCCCTCGATGGAAAGTGTGGGCAATACGAAGAGTAAACCAGAGTGTCCAAGTTGTGGTAGGTATCACACCAGAGAGTGTTGGGGAAATAGTTGGAAATGTTACAAATGTGGTTCCCCTGACCACTTTATCCGTAACTGTCCCGAGAGGGATGATAAGGAAGAGAGGCAAGAAGTGAGACCTAGGGATGTGTCTACGAGGGGTAGACCACCAAGGAACCCAAGAGGTGGGGCTAGTGGTAGAGGTGCGTCTAGGGACTCTGCTGTGAGACCAGAGGGTCGGGCACCTGCGAGGACATACGCCATTCGCACTCGCGAAGAGGCATCCTCCCCTGATGTGATAACGGGTACTTTTTCCCTCTTTGACACCTCTGTTATTGCTTTAATAGATCCAGGGTCTACTCACTCTTATATTTGCATGAGATTAGCATCTAGTTTGAGTATGACCGTTGAGTCTACGGACATTGTGATTAAGGTGTCAAACCCGTTAGGAAAGCATGTGTTAGTGGACAAAGTGTGTAAGAATTGTCCTTTGTTGATCGAGAATCATTGTTTTCCGGCAAACCTTATGTTGTTTCCGTTTGATGAGTTCGATTTAATCCTAGGCATGGATTAGTTGACTACCCATAGTGTCTTAGTGAACTGTGGCAGTAAGTTTTTTGAATCGAAATGTGAGAGTGGAGATGTAGTTCGGGTTGAATCAGGTGGATCAGACAGTCTACCAGTGATGATTTCTTCCTTAGTGGCTGAGAAATGTTTAAGAAAAGGGTGTGAGTCCTATCTTGCGTTTGTGTTGAATATTCAAGAGGTTGGAGTAGGGTTTGAAACAGTGCCAGTGGTATGTGAGTACCCGATGTGTTTCTGGAAGAGTTACCCGGATTACCTCCTGTGAGAGAGGTCGAGTTTGGAATTGAGTTGGTTCCGGGAATGGCACCTATTTCGATTGCCCTGTACAGAATGGCACCTGTAGAGTTGAAAGAACTGAAGGTTCAGTTACAAGAGTTGTCAGATAAGGGTTTTACAAGACCGAGCTACTCGTCGTGGGGTGCTCCGGTATTGTTTGTGAAGAAGAAAGGTGGGTCTATGAGGTTGTGTATAGACTATAGACAACTGAACAAGGTTACGGTTAAGAATAAGTATCTTTTACCAAGGATTGATGATTTTTTCGATCAAGCTGAAGGGAGCTACATGTTCTCCAAGATAGACTTGAGGTCCGGTTTATTATCATTTCAGTGAAAAAGCAAGATGTGTTGAAAACGCATTTCGGACAAGGTATGGCCATTATGAGTTTTTGGTTATGCCGTTTGGTTTGGCGAATGCACTGCGATTTTATGGATCGATGAACCGTGTTTTTCGGACCATATGTGGACAAGTTTGTGGTTGTCTTTATTGATTTACATATTGATCTATTCTCGGGATGAGAACGATCATGAAGAACACTTGAGAATTATCTTGCAAACTTTGAGAGATAAGCAGTTGTATGCTAAGTTTAGCAAGAGTGAGTTTTGGCTCCGAGAAGTCGGATTCCTAGGACACATGGTGTCAGGTGATGGTGTCAGAGTTGACCCGAGTAAGATATCGGCTGTTATGGATTGGAAACCGCCGAGGAACGTGTCAGAAATCAGAAGTTTCTTAGGATTAGCGGGATATTACAGACGTTTCGTAAAGGGGTTCTCTGTGATTGCTACCCCGATAACGAAACTATTGCATAAAGATGTCAAGTTTGAATGGACTGAGACATGTCAACAGAGCTTCGAGAGACTGAAAACAATGTTGACTGAGGCACCGGTTTTGGTTCAACCAGAATCGAGGAAGGAGTTCGTGGTTTATAGTGATGCGTCGTTTAATGGTCTCGGTTGTGTGTTGATGCAATAGGGTAAGGTAATCGCTTACGCCTCGAGGCAGTTAAAATCGCACGAGAAGAATTATCCGACTCACGATTTGGAGTTGGCTGCGATTGTGTTTGTGTTAAAGATTTGGCGACATTATTTGTATGGCGAAAAGTGTCGAATCTTTACGGATCACAAGAGTTTAAAGTATTTGATGGATCAGAAGGATTTGAATCTGAGACAGAGACGCTGGCTTGAGTTGTTGAAAGACTATGAGTTAGTCATTGATTACCATCCGGGAAAAGCGAATGTAGTTGCGGATGCCTTAAGTAGGAAATCCATGTATGCTCTAAGAGTTATGAGAGCGAGTTTAGAATTGTCTGATGATGGTGCTATTTTGGAAGAGTTGAGAGCTAGGCCACTATTTGTTCAACAAATAGGTGAGGCTCAGAGAAATGACAGCGAGATGCAAGCTAAGATAGCTAAGTGCGGATCAGGAAGTGATTCTGGTTTTCGAGTGGATTTGAATGGTTGTCTGATGTATCGTGACAGAATTTGTGTTCCTAAAAATGAGGAGTTGATTCGAAAGGTTTTGTATGAGTCCCACAAAGGATGCTTGTCGATTACATCCGGCGATGCGAAAATGTACAACGATTTGAGGAAGTTGTATTGGTGGCGGGGTATGAAAAGAAATATTTGAGTTTGTGGCAAAGTGTCTGATTTGCCAACAAGTGAAAGTTGAGCATCAAGTGCCTTCGGGATTGCTTCAGCCAGTGATAGTTCCCGAATTGAAGTGGGATCGGGTTACCATGGATTTTGTAACGGGGTTGTCGACGACTCCGAGAAAGAGAGATCTTTGTGTGGGTTGTTGTGGATAGATTGACGAAGTCGACTCACTTTGTTCGATGCGTGTTGATTATTCACTTTGGATAAGTTAGCCGAGTTGTGCGTGGCGAGAGATAGTGAGATTGCATGGTGTACTGTGTCTATTATATCGGATAGAGATCCGAGGTTTACTTCGAGATTTTGGAAGAAGTTGCAAGAGGCCATGGAGTGCGAGATTGAATTTGATCTTTGCGTTCAATCCACAATCCGATGGTCAGTCTGAAAGAGTAATTCAAGTTCTTGAAGATATGCTTCAATGCTGTGTGTTAGAATTCGAAGGTAGTTGGGAGAGATATCTACCTTTGGTCGAATTCGCCTAGTTATCAGTCGAGTATACAGATGGCACTGTATGAGGCTTTGTATGGCCGTAAGTTTTGGACTCCTTTGTATTGGACCGAGCTTAGCGAAAACGGATCCATGGGGTCGATCTAGTAAAAGAGACCAAGAGAAAGTGAAAGTAATCCGTAATAGTCTCGAAAGTCGCTTCGACCGGCTGTAAGTCGTATGCGGATTTGAAAAGAAAAGAAATTGAGTTTGAGATAGGCGACAAAGTATTTTTGAAAGTATCGCCGTGGAAGAAGATTATGAGATTTGGAAGGAAAGGGAAATTGAGTCCAAGGTTCATAGGGCCGTATGAGATTACAGATGCAATTGGGCACAGTAGCTTACCGGTTGGCTTTGCCAGTAGAGTTGGAAAAGATTCATAACGTGTTCCATGTGTCGATGTTGTGACGGTATCGCTCCGATCCTTCACATGTGATTCCTTCAACAGAAATTGAGATAAGACCAGATATGTCTTATGAAGAGGAGCCGATTAAGATCTTGGCTCGAGAAGTGAAACGGTTGAGAAATAAGAGCATAGCACTAGTGAAAGTGTTATGGCAGAAACATGGCGTGGAAGAGGCTACGTGGGAAACGGAAGAAGCTATGAGAGAGCAACATCCAAACCTCTTTTTTGGTAAGATTTTCGGGGGCGAAAATCTCTAAAGGGGGGAGAGTTGTAACATCCCGGTTTAGGGCCTAGTCAGAATAGTGGTTTGAGACTACAAATTCGAGGGTCATGAATGAGTTTTTGAGGCTTATATTATGTATGCATGCTAGTGTGAAAGTTTCATGAAGTAATTTTGTGAAATTGTGGTTGAATTGTCCAAAAGGACTAAATTGCAAAAGTTGCAAAATGTGTGTTTCTAGAAGCTATTTGTGTGAAATAGCTTTAGATTATTAATTTGAGGTCCTTAAATATCAATTTACCCAAATTCTAATTTTTGGACAAAAATGGGCATGGATGAGTTAAAATTGAAAGTTTATCAAAAAGGGCATTTTGGTCATTTATCAATTAAGTGATTAAAATAGGTGAAAAGATGATAGAAATTCATTCATCTTCTTCCCATAGCTGCTGAAAATTTGAGAAGCCATTGTTAGGGTTCTTTCAATTTTTCAAGCTTGCTAGTAAGTGCTCTTAAGCCCGGTTTTTGATATTCTTCGTATTTTTGAAGTCCCGGTAGCATGAGTAAGCTATTTATAGCTATTTGGTGAGCTATTATGGATGTTCAAAAATGTATATATGTATGACATGCATGTATTTTGATGTTTTATGGAAGAATATGAAAGCTTGATGTAGTAGAAACATCTTTTGCTAAGTGATTTTCCATGAAAATGCATGTAGGGACTTAGTTGTGAAAATCTTAAGTTTGGTCATACATGGGTGATTTAGTGAGATTTGATGAATGCTTTAGTTGAGTAAGTGGTTCGGCTAAGCATGAAAGAGTAGAAAGTTGAATAAAAATCACTTTACGAGCCTTTGGGACTAAAGTGTAAATATGAGAAAGTTTAGGGGCAAAATAGTAATTTTGCTAAAGTATGAGATGTGGGTCAATTTAGTCAATGTGTGTATTGAATAAGCTAATTTATTCATTATAGATCAAGAAAGATGAAGCCCGGATCAAAACCGAGGCAAAACCAATGTGGTGGACTAAATTGTATATTTCTGTACTTTTGAGTATCGAGGTAAGTCTATGCATAAACAATGCATTCATACTTGCAATTTGTAAATGCTAGCTAGGGTGTAGCATGAATGAGAATGAATGAGAATGATTGGGAACCTATGTGGTTCAAGTAGAATGAATGTAGTATAGATGTGAATGGATGAGTAATTGGGTAAATAGACTTGTGCATGTGTTGTGATAATGCTAGATGGTGGGCTAAGTGCGATACCATCTGAATGCATATTGACGATGAGCTGGCTATGTGCGATGCTATCGTTAGGTATATCATTTAGTGGCTATGTGCGAGATCACGATGATTACCTTTGTGGTAGGCTAAGTGCGGTACCACCTTATAAATTGATTGTGGTGTGCTAAGTGCGAAACCGCCGAGATATTGGCTGTGTGGATTAATTGTATATATTAGCTGTGTGTAATAGCTGTGTGGATAAGATATGTGGATTAGCTATGTGGATTAGCTATGTGAGTTAGTTATGTGGATGTATTATTGAGCAATAATGATGTGTTGTATATTGTGTAAATGTGATATTGAATGCAGGGGTGCATTTCAATAATTATGAGCATGTGACTCATGATGTGTTGGTAATATGGTAAGGGATAGAAAGAGTAAGCATAGTTGTATATTATATGTTGGTATAATGCTAATTGTGGTTGGGCTTATACTATGATGCTTAATTCTTTATGTGTAAACTTACTAAGCTCAAAGCTTACTCTCTTTCTTTTCCCTTGTCTTATAGATTTAAAGGGTTGAATCGAGATACGAGGATCATCAGAAGATAGCCCACATATCAGTACACTTTGGTATATGAAACTTAATGTTTTGTATATGGCATGTATAGGGGCTAGATAAGTTAGTAAATTTTGTTGTAAATGGCTAAGATGTGTTGGCCTTTAGATGGATAGCTTATTTTGTATAATGCCATGGTTGTTGGCTATTACATTATATGAAAGAAAAATGTAGTTTTCTATGTGACAATGCACTTCAATTTGAGTTGATTATGATGGTGTTAGATGAGTATATGTTGTGTATGTTAGAAGGGTGAAAAGAACTTGACACTTAGTCTTGTTCTTGACCATGTGGGTAGACACACGGGCGTGTGTCTAGACCATGTGTGACACACGGTCAGCCCACGGGCGTGTGCTATGGCCGTGCGTCCCCTGCATGTTAATATTTGAAAACAGAATAGACCATGGACTAGTCACACGGGCGTGTGCCTAGGGCGTGTGGGATTAATCAGTGTTGGCCATAGGCTAGCCACATGGGCATGTGTCTAGACTCTAGGCCGTACGAGGGAAGTCAGTGTTCACCACGGTTGGGGAGCACGGGCGTGCCATGACCGTGGGGCATTTGGCAGAATGCTTGGGATTTTAGGCATGGTCTGGGGCATGGGCGTGTGTGCTCATGCACGGGCGTGTCTAATCTTGCATGGGCGTGTGAGACCTGTATAAAAGAGAAAAATTTTAAGGATCGTAAAAGTTCCGGATTAGTCTCGAGAGTCCTCGTGTGTATGAGTGAGGCCTCGTAAGTCGAGAATGAGGTTATAGTGAGTAATGACGTTGAGCCTAAGTGGCGATTAAGCGGTTTGAGTTCGGTAACGCCTCGGGCCCGGTTCCCGGCGTAGAACTCGGGTAAGGGGTGTTACAATGACTATGTGTCGATCATATTTACCCAAGGCTGTGTACCGATTTTATTGCTGTCGCTGAGGGCTATGTGCCAAACATAATACAGTTACTGATGGCTTTGTGCCAATTATAATATCGCTACTGAAGGCTTAGAGCCGCATATATATTCTAGCAACTTCGCTGCGATTTCAGTTAGTGTCGCAACCGGTGCTAACATTGGTGTGTTGGCTGGGTGGGTCGATTTTATCCCCACGTAAGTGTTGGGTTGGTACGGGTGGTGTGTTGGCTAGATCGGGGTGGGATGCATCCGCATACTGTTGCATATCTGTTTATGAGATCTGTCACTGTACTGGGCTTAGGCCCACTTGTTCTGTTATTGGTTTGGGCTAGGCCCAATTGATTCTGTTATGGGCTGTGACCCAAATGATATTGTAGTGGGCTTTGGCCCACGTATGTTCTGAATTGGACTGTCCTGCTACTGCTAGAGGGCTTTGGCCCAGACTGTTTTTGTTTCTGTTCTGTATACTGACTGTTACTCTAGTAAGGGGATTACACACTGAGTTTCCGTAAACTCACCCCCTCTTTCTAGTTTTTCAGGTAATCCTCAGTAGGCGGTTCGACGTACTGGAGGACTCGGAGGTGGCCACACTGTGAGCAGCTTTAAATTTTAGTTTTTATTTTACATTACTGAAATCGCTTTCTTATTGGGTTGTAATAAGGCCGCTTTTAAATTCTGGTTTTTTGGGATATTTATTTATGATGTGTTTTATAACTGTAAAAAATAGATCGCGATTTTCCTAACAAAACTATTTTCAAAACACTACGCTTTCACAACTTAATCTTTAAAAATCACGTTTTCGTAAATCATCTGCTTTAAACTAAGCTTCCGCAAAAAATAAGGTTTTGAAGGTAATAAATTTTTAATAAACCACGATTAGAAATAAACTGACGTAACTGGGATTTTTACTCAAGCTTTTCTTTAAGAAGGGTTTTCAATGAAAACATGGTTTTCCAAAAACACTTCAATGTGACACGCCAGATTTGGGCCTAACTTCTAGGCCGGGTTTGGGGTGTTACATTTAGTGGTATCAGAGCCAGGTTGCAAAACTCAGCTATGGATTGGGTCTTCAAAATTGAATTTCTGAAAGTATTGTTTCAAAAAGGCTTGAAAAGATTCGAAGTTTTGAAGTGTTGTATTGACCGTTTTTCTGAAAGTATGGTACACCGAGTCTCCGGCGCCGAATCCGTAAGTTTCTAAAACTGTTGTTTGTTTTTGTTGAAAAGCTGTAGATAGAGATACTGTGATATTAGACTGTATTGTTACTCTTAAACTTAGAGTTTGTATTTATTCTGTGTGTATTCTGGAAATGATTTGCATGTGATATCCATCCGCTCTGATGGATAGATGGTGTGGTGCGTGCTTGTATTAGTAAGATCAGAGTGCGCAGTGAGAGTGTAGTGTGGTAGGCTAGGATGTGCGACTGTTCTGATAGTTGGAAATTTCGAGGACGAAATTTCTTTCAGGGGGTAGAATTGTAATGCCCCGAATTTGGGCTTAGAAGTATTGGGCCTTGAGTATGGGTCCGTAAAAAAAGCTGTAAATAGGTATGTACACATAGCCGCATCTGAATTTGGGCCGAATGGGCCACACGAGTGTGTGTAATGATTGAGCATGACATACACAACATATTGCATGGGGTTGGGACATTGATACGAAGGAAGTTCTAATAGGGTCGCACGAGTCGCATGACGGCATCGTGGATCCAATGATTGATCTGTTAAGGTCGCACGGTCGCCTTGAGACGCATCGTGGACCGACGAAATGACTTAAAGCCGCGTGAATCGATTATGGCTCTGTGCCAACCTAAATATGGCTCTGTGCCATCTTGATTATGGCTTTGTGCCAATCGTATTTACCCGTGGCTATGTGCCTAACATATATATCGATGACTCTGTGTCGATCATATTTACCCAAGGCTGTGTGCCGATTATATTACCGTCGCTGATGGCTATGTGCCAAACATAATACAGTTACTGATGGCTTTGTGCCAATTATAATATCGCTACTGAAGGCTTAGAGCCGCATATATATTCTAGCAGCTTTGCTGTGATTTTGGTTAGTGTCGCAACCGGTGCCAACATTGGTGTGTTGGCTGGGTGGGTCAATTTTATCCCCACGTAAGTGTAGGGTTGGTATGGGTGGTGTGTTGGTTGGATCGGGGTGGGATGCATCCGCATACTGTTGCATATTTGTTTATGAGATCTGTCACTGTACTAGGCTTAGGCCCACTTGTTCTGTTATTAGTTTGGGCTAGGCCCAATTGATTCTGTTATGGGCTGTGACCCAAATGATATTGTAGTGGGATTTGGCCCACGTATGTTCTGAACTGGACTGTCCTGTTACTGTTAGAGGCTTTGGCCCAGACTATTTTTGTTTTTGTTCCGTATACTGACTGTTACTCTAGTAGAGGGATTACACACTGAGTTTTCGTAAACTCACCCCCTCTTTTTAATTTTTCAGGTAATCCTCAGTAGGCGGTTCGACGTACTGGAGGACTTGGAGGTGGCCACACTATGAGCAGCTTTAAATTTTAGTTTTTATTTTACATTACTGAAACCGCTTTCTTATTGGGTTGTAATAAGGCCGCTTTTAAATTCTGGTTTTTTGGGATATTTATTTATGATGTGTTTTATAACTGTTAAAAATACATCGCGATTTTCCTAACAAAACTGTTTTCAAAACACTACGCTTTCACAACTTAATCTTTAAACATCATATTTTCGTAAATCATTTGCTTTAAACTAAGCTTCTGCAACAAACAAGGTTTTGATGGTAATAACTTTTTAATAAACCACGATTAAAAATAAACTGACGTAACTGGGATTTTTACTCAAGATTTTCTTTAAGAAGGGTTTTCAATGAAAACATGGTTTTCGAAAAACACTTCAATGTGACACACCGGATTCGGGCCTAACTTCTAGGTCGGGTTTGGGGTGTTACACTCAAGCTTTTACTTCTAACCCGTTAGCAACTCTTAAGGCATTAATGCGGGAGCATATTACTCGCATGGAAGCTATCGTACAAGGGAATTCATCTTTCATTTGAGCATTGGAAGCACAATTAGGACAACTTGCTTCAAATTTGAATATCGACCACCAGGCTCATTACCTAGTGACACGAAAAATCCTAGTCCGAGGGGGAAAGAACATTGTAAGTCTATCACTCTTAGGAGTGGTAAACAAACTGGCGAACTGTTTCTAGACTCTATTGTAGCACCTCAAGATACGGATTGCGTGATCACTGGTGAGAAGGTTGAATTTGAAGAGTTTGTCAATGCATCAGACAAAGAAGTTCCACAAATTGTCACTCATATGCCTAAAGTCCGACCTTCGAAACTGTTGCCGCAATCAAAGATGTCAGCGCAAGCAAATATATCTCTACCTTTGCCTTTCCCAAAAAGGTTCAGGAAGAATGAGCATGACAAATAGTATCAGCAGTTCCTGGGCACACTGAAGCAACTGCAGATCAACATTCTTTTAGTAGACGCTCTGGTCCAAATTTCGAGTTATGAGAAATTTATGAAAGACCTCTTATCCAAGAAGAAGAAGCTCACTGATATTGAAACTATTGCACTCACAAAAGGTTGTAGTGCTGTTTTGACAAACAAGTTGCCCCTTAAATTGAAAAATCATGGGAGCTTTACCATCCCATGTTCAATTGGCAATCATTATTTTGGCAAAGCTTTATGTAACTTGGGAGCTAGCATTAACCTAATGCCACTATCTATTTTTAGAAAGTTGAGAATTGGTCACATGAAATCTACTGCAGTGACATTACAACTAGCCGATCGATCATTGGCTCAACCTGAAGGGCAAATCAAAGATGTCTTAGTTCGTGTGGATAAATTTATTTTTTCGGCAGATTTTATCATACTTGACTGCGAGGCAGACAAGGAGGTTCCCATAACCTGGGACAACCATTTTTAGCCACCGACTGAGCTCTTATGGATGTTTATAAAGGTGATGTAACACCCCAAACCCGGCCCATTCGTTACGATCGAATTTGAAATGCCACTGCGGAAAAACGTTTGAAGACTGATTTCACTTTTGGGAAAAACATTAAAAATTTTGTCATTTGAAAACCATGTCCAATTATAAATTCTAAATAATATAAGCTTGATAAAAATATCCAAATTAAAACTTTATTATAAGCTTTTAAAATATAAGTTGCCAAAATTAAAAGCACTTCCCAATAATAATTTAATGGTCGTCTAGCTTAAACATAATAAAAATGTTCAATCACTTTAATGGGCCTTATTACAATAAACACTTAATCAAAATACTGAATATATAACTACTTAATTAATTAAAATATCTTTCTGCATGGAAATCATTCGCATGGCCACCTTTGTATCCACTCCAACCCGGTCCAAAAATCACGATCACCGGGATGTTTAATAAAAATTGGGTGAGTCATACGCACTCGAGGTGTAATTAGTCCACCGAATTCCACCCACATGCTAACCACATATTAACTCATATATCGATATCAATTATCAAATTCACATGTTATCACATTCTGGGCTTGGCCCATATTCATATCACATTCATCTAATAGGGTAGTTAACCACATAATTTCCACATACTGGGCTTAGCCCATTTCCACACTGATCCACATTCATATACCGGGCTTTGCCCATTTCCACATTAATCCACATATCATATTGGGCTTGGCCCATTTCCACATATGTTCACATACGAAATCATGCAATTATGAAGCCCAACCCAAACCTAGGGTCCATCCGCTACACACCCCCTTATCCAGCCTACCACACACCAGGGGATTATCAAATCACCCTCTCCTTTTCACTCCAAAGGCAATCACCGCCGTCCCACGTGCAATTAAGCACAATAGTCCACAACGCGACCTCGATCGGCGCCAATCCATGATGTAGCCGTAGCTAACACCAAAACCACGATGGGACACATAGTCACTCATCAACCACGATATGGCACATAGCCGATATCAACCACGATGAGGCACCTAGCCACTCATCAAGCCACGCGAACTTAATCGCAATTAATCCACAACGTGACCTCGATCCAACGCCAATCCACGATATAGCTCAAGGCTAACATCAAACCACGAACTCAAAGTACACCCGCATCCTTCTTTCATATCATATCCCACCCATGCACATGCCACATAAAATAATGATACAATGTAATGATGCATGAGCATGTTCATCAAGCATATTATCACATATTCATATTAATAATCACATATCATCAGGTTTGGTACTTACCGGATTATCGACATACCCCTTGAGGGTATCCTTATCACAATTTCCACTGCACTAGTTAGCACATTCATAACACATACACATTTCACATACATATCATATACCCGGAAAACGGTGGGTTAATCACACACCTGTCTATTTAGCGAAATCCCAAACTACTCGAATCTAACACGATCTAGAATCCCGAAACTCTTCTTATTCCTGTCGATTTGCTCCTAAGAACCAAAGTCAGAAATCGATCATCACCTAAGCTCATAAAATGGCCTATGGCCGAATATCAATACTTCCTTACCTTGCTTACCAAATCCCGAAAACTACTCCTTGCTCTTGAACTGTCGAAATCCCTAAGTGAAACCACATCAAAATCAGCTTAAGCATAAATTCATAGAAAAATAACCCTTGGCCGAATACCATACTTGCTTACCTTAATCACTTTAATTCCAAAAGGCTCCTTAGTGCTTCCTTGATGAAACGAATCCCGAAACTCCTCAATGCACCTTGAAGGTAGCTACACATAAGAGAACATATCACTATGGCCTTAATGGACATTCGCCCACCTAGACCCAAGCCCACTATAGATTTCTTGTATACTTATGAAGAAGAACTCAAAACCGATTGCTAGGAGAGAACTTACTTACCACTACGCCAAAGCACCCTTAGAGAAACGACTTCTAGATCCCAAAAGAAAGAGTTTTAACCTTAATGATGAAAAGAGATCACGCCAAAGTGGAGGGATTTATGCTTAGAGGATTCGGCAATAAAGAACAGGGTAGAGGGTTTTGGCTTTTGTCAAGTAATGGAAGAAAGAATAGTTCTTGGGAAGATGATGATTTCGAATGAACAAAGCAAAGAAGAAAAGATACATATGGCTACTTCAACATTCGGTTTTGGCTTCAAAGAAAAGAGAGGAAAAGAGAACCTCTTTTGACTAAAAACTTTCGGTCAAAGAGGAGAATGAAGAAAAGAAATCCCAAGAGCTGATCATCCCTTTTAAACCTTAAAACTCGTCATTTCTAGGTCATTTCTAAGTTTCCAAAAATTTTCGATCGGCTCAGAAACTTGACATTTCCTTACATTTCCAAGTTTCCAAAAATGTTCACTTTCCATTTTCCTTACATTTCCTAGTTTCCAAAAATGTTCACCTTCCATTTTTAAACTTAACATTTCCATACATTTTCGTGTTTCCAAAATGTTCATTTCTAACTTATTTTCACTCATTTTCTGGTTTCCAAAAATATTCAAAATTTATTCATAATACTTAAAACATGTCACTTCATACAATTAAACCGAAAATGCATAGGCCCTATTTTAGGATGTTACAGTTCTACCCTCCTTAAAAATAATTTCGTCCTCGAAATTACTTATTAACGAATAATCGTACCTCTTAACTCACCGCACTATGCTTATGCTACGCACTCTGATCTTAATAGAATCATCATACTTCCTAGGCACAATTTTTTTTAAGTTAACATCCCCTAGAACTCATTTCTAACGTCGCGACTTATCTGATTAAAAAGTTTTATGCATCAGAATTTTGTTCCACTTATTAACCGCGAACAATTTTATGAAGTAAAGTATTTAGAAGTAGTTCTTTCGATTACACAAAGGTTCAGTTCAAGTTCACTACTCTAATTCAGAGGGTCACATTCACATTCATAAACAGAGACACATTCATTCACTACATCATTCACTACACTTTTATGGCCATTCCATCCATTTCCCTAGCCAAGGGTAATTTCGTCATTTTCCCTACAGGGGTATTTTGGTAATAAATCGGGGTCAATTCGAAAATATTTTTCAAATTAAAGGTATTTCAGAATTTACAAAATCTCCGGTTATTTTGTTTTCCAAATCAGAGGTGTTGCAAAAATTTCGTAATCGAGGTTATTTCAGTATTTTTGGAAGTCGAAAGCGATTCAGTAAATTTTCCAAATCAGGGTATCTTGTTATTTGTAAAATGTAAGTTTTGATATCTTTGTAAAGTAGAAATATTGTAGCAAACGTCGAGGGTATTTTTTTGAAAATCTTAAGAACTAAGGGTATTTTAGTAATTTACAATACAGGGGCATTTTTGTAATTTTGTAAATCGGAGATATTTTGGAAAAAAATTTCACAATAATATTTTACTACAATTAAAAGGGTAATTTAGGGATTTTAAAACTAGGGTTTTTTATAAAACTACATGGCTAGTCCCTTTCGGGTTTTAATTATCGGGTTTAGCCCGTGAATAAGTCCTCTTGGTTAGGGTGAACCGTAGCTACGCACCAGGTAGGATTCGAGTAGAGAGGAGGTGAGTCGCTAGGACTGCTTAAGTACCAAACTCTTACTGAATACCAATCCTAGACATGCGTACTATGGTTGCCACACCTTAACTCGGCGACTTAGTTCACAGGTTTGTTTAATGGTCCTTAAGTCTTATGCACTTGTGTTTGAGTAGCCCAGTCCTAGGGTTCAACAGATCCTAGTTCACTAATCTACGTTCCCTTCATACTTATAAAATTCACATATTCAAACCACTTCAATAGCCAGAAGTACTTACCTGGTGGACATCGGGCCGGAGATACAGGTGCCATGCCAGAATAACCTGAAATAAAAGTCCATATTTTGAAAAGCCCATTTTTTTTTGAAAACTATTTTTGGGCCCAAAACCTCAAAGCCGAGTTTTGAACCGGCTCGATACTAAATCAGAACACCCCAAACCCGGCCCATTCATTACGACCAGAATTTGAAATGCCACTGCGGAAAAACGTTTGAAGACTGATTTCACTTTTGGGAAAAACATTAAAAATTTTGTCATTTGAAAACCATGTCCAATTAAAAATTCTAAATAATATAAGCTTGATAAAAATATCCAAATTAAAACTTTATTATAAGCTTTTAAAATATAAGTTGCCAAAATTAAAAGCACTTCCCAATAATAATTTAATGGTCGTCTAGCTTAAACATAATAAAAATGTTCAATCACTTTAATGGGCCTTATTACAATAAACACTTAATCAAAATATCGAAAATATAACTACTTAATTAATTAAAATATCTTTCTCATGGAAATCGCATACGCATGGCCACCTTTGTATCCACTCCAACCCGGTCCAAAAATCACGATCACCGCGATGTTTAATAAAAATTGGGTGAGTCATACGGACTCGATTGTGTAATTAGTCCACTTTGAATTCCACCCACATGTTAACCACATATTAACTCATATATCGGATATCAATTATCAAATTCACATGTTATCACATTCGGGCTTGGCCCATATTCATATCACATTCATCTAATAGGGTAGTTAACCACATAATTTCCACATACCGGGCTTAGCCCATTTCCACACCGATCCACATTCATATACTCGGGCTTTGCCCATTTCCACATTAATCCACATATCATATTGGGCTTGGCCCATTTCCACATATGTTCACATACGAAATCATGCAATTATGAAGCCCAACCCAAACCTAGGGTCCATCCGCTACACACCCCCTTATACACCTTCTACCACACACTGAGGGGATTATCAAATCACCCTCTCCTTTTCACTCCAAAGGCAATCACCGCCGTCCACGTGCAATTAAGCACAATAGTCCACAACGCGACCTCGATCGGCGCCAATCCACGATGTAGCCGTAGCTAACACCAAAACCACGATGGGACACATAGTCACTCATCAACCACGATATGGCACATAGTCGATATCAACCACGATGAGGCACCTAGCCACTCATCAAGCCACGCGAACTTAATCACAATTAATCCACAACGTGACCTCGATCAACGCCAATCCACGATGTAGCTCAAGGCTAACATCAAACCACGTACTCAAAGTACACCCGCATCTTCTTTCATATCATATCCCACCCATGCACATGCCACATAAAATAATGATACAATGTAATGATGCATGAGCATGTTCATCAAGCATATTATCACATATTCATATTAATAATCACATATCATCGAGTTTGGTACTTACCGGATTATCGACATACCCCTTGAGGGTATCCTTATCACAATTTCCACTCGCACTAGTTAGCACATTCATAACACATACACATTTCACATACATATCATATACCCTAAAACGGTGGGTTAATCACACACTGCCTCATTTAGCAAAATCCCGAACTACTCGAATCTAACACGATCTAGAATCCCGAAACTCTTCTTATTCCCGTCGATTTGCTCCTAAGAACCAAAGTCAGAAATCGATCATCACCTAAGCTCATAAAATGGCCTATGGCCGAATATCAATACTTCCTTACCTTGCTTACCAAATCCCGAAAACTACTCCTTGCTCTTAAACTGTCAAAATCCCTAAGTGAAACCACATCAAAATCAGCTTAAGCATAAATTCATAGAAAAATAACCCTTGGCCGAATACCATACTTGCTTACCTTAATCACTTTAATTCCAAAAAGGCTCCTTAGTGCTTCCTTGATGAAACGAATCCCGGGAAACTCCCTCAATGCACCTTGACGGTAGCTACACATAAGAGAACATATCACTATGGCCTTAATGGACATTCGGCCCACCTTAGACCCAAGCCCACTATAGATTTCGGTATACTTATGAAGAAGAACTCAAAACCGATTGCTAGGAGAGAACTTACTTACCACTACGCCAGCACCCTTAGAGAAACGACTTCTAGATCCCAAAAAGAAAGAGTTTTGGCACTTTAATGATGAAAAGAGATCACGCCAAAGTGGAGGGGATTTATGCTTAGAGGATTCGATAATAAAGAACAGGGGTAGAGGGGTTTCGGCTTTTGTCAAGTAATGGAAGAAAGAATAGTTCTTGGGGAAGATGATGATTTCGAATGAACAAAGCAAAGAAGAAAAGATACATATGGCTACTTCAACATTCGGTTTTGGCTTCAAAGAAAAGAGAGGAAAAGAGAACCTCTTTTGACTAAAAACTTTCGGTCAAAGAGGAGAATGAAGAAAAGAAATCCCAAGAGCTGATCATCCCCTTTTAAACCTTAAAACTAGTCATTTCTAGGTCATTTCTAAGTTTCCAAAAATTTTCGATCGGCTCTGTAAACTTGACATTTCCTTACATTTCCAAGTTTCCAAAAATGTTCACTTTCCATTTTCCTTACATTTCCTAGTTTCCAAAAATGTTCACCTTCCATTTTTAAACTTAACATTTCCATACATTTTCAGGTTTCCAAAAATGTTCATTTCTAACTTATTTTCACTCATTTCCGGGTTTCTAAAAATATTCAAAATTTATTCATAATACTTAAAACATGTCACTTTATACAATTAAACCGAAAATGCATAGGCCCTATTTTAGGATGTTACAGGTGAACTAACTATGTGACTTAATGATGAGCAAGTCACCTTCATTGTTTTTGAATCTATTCAATGCAATGACAAAGAAGAATGCCATACTGTCGATGTGCTAGATGGTCTAATTTAGGAAGAATTCAATGACCAAAGCATAGTACTTTTTGAAGAGTTTGTAGTGACATCTGATGCCAAACCCTTAGATGATTGTGACAGTATGGTTGAAGCTAAAAATCTTGAACTCAAGCATGGATGGCAGATTGAATCCTTATACCTAGCCAACAGAACAACCCCAATTTTCAAACCATCTATTGAAGAAGCTCCTACTCTGGAATTGAAACCACTACCTCCTCATCTTAAATATGTATTTCTGGGTGATCACAATACTCTCCCAGTTATCGTCTCTGCAACACTAGATGTAACTCAAGAAGAGAAATTGGTCCATATTCTCAAGCAACATAAACGAGCTATTGCTTGGAGTATTGCCGATATTCAAGGTATTAGTCCTTATTTTTGCATGCACAAGATCAAGTTGGAAAATGAAGGCAAGCAATTGATTGAACATCAAAGAAGATTAAACGACAAGATGAAGGAAGTTGTCAAGAAGGAAATCATAAAATGGCTTGATGCTGGAATTATTTACCCGATTTCTTATAGAAATGGGTAAGTCCAGTGCAATGTGTGCCTAAAAAGAGTGGCATCACTGTGGTTCGTAACAATAAGGACGAATTAATTCCTACATGCATTCCTACGGGATGGCGAGTTTGTATGGATTATCGCAAATTGAATGCGACCACAAAGAAGGATAACTTCCCGCTTCATTTCATTGACCAAATGCTGGATCGGCTTGCTGGAAAGGCCTATTATTGCTTTTTAGATGACTATTCTGGGTACAATCAAATTGCTATTGGACTGGAGGATCAGGAGAAAACAACCTTTATCTGCCCCTTTGGTACTTTTATTTTTCGCCGTATGCTTTTCGGTCTTTGCAATGCATCAACCACATTTCAAAAGTGCATTATGGTAATATTCTTAGATATGATCGAAGACTCTTTAGAGGTGTTTATGGATGATTTCTCAGTCTATGGGAATGATTTTGATCATTATGTTGACAATTTGGATAAAGTACTGAATCAATGTGAGGACACACATCCGTCCTCGAATTGGGAAAATCACATTTCATGGCAACTGAAGGCATTGTGTTAGGACATCGCATCTCTAGTCAAGGCATTCAAGTAGACAAAGCTAAGGTGAAAATCATTTAGAAATTACCTCCACCAATAAACATGAAAGGTATCCGCAAGTTTCTTAGACATGCGGGGTTTTACCGAAGGTTTATTAGAGATTTTTTGAAAATTGTAAAGCCCTTATGCTCATTGCTGGAACAAAATCAAAAATTCTTCTTTGACGATGCATGTTTGGATGCCTTTATTCAGTTAAAAAAAAGCTAGTAAATGCACCCATTGTCATTACACCCGATTGGTCTCAACCTTTTAAAGTTATTTCCGGTGCAAACGACTTTGCTGTGGGTGCGATTCTAGGACAAAGAAAGGGAAAAATATTTCACGCCATTTATTATGCTACAAAAAACTCTTACAGAAGCTCAATTCAATTATACCATCACAGAGAAAGAATTGATTGCTGTAGTCTTTGCTTTTGACAAAGTTTGTTCCTATCTTGTCAGCGCAAAGGTTACTGTGTTCATTGATCACTTGGCGTTGAGATATCTCTTTGCGAAAAAGGATACCAAACCAAGACTGATACGCTGCATATTACTGCTGCAAGAATTTGACATCGAGATAAAAGTCCGTAAGGGTTCAGAGAATCAAGTTGCAGACCATCTGTCTCTATTGGAAGTTGGTAGCGAAGACAGAAACATACTTCAAATTGTCGATGCATTCCCAGATGAGAAGTTATTTGCTGCAGATGCAACTCCTTAATATGCGGATTTTGTTAATTATCTAGTGTGTGGAAAACTCCCATTGGGTGTCATAGGCCATAAAAAAGAAAGATTTCTTCGTGACGTAATGAAGTATCATTGGAACGAGTCGTATTTATTCAAGGTATGCAATGACAATATCATTCGACATTGTGTTCCGAAAGAGGAGATGCTTTCAATCCTAAAGCATTGTCATGATGCTCCTTGTGGAGGTCATTTCGGTGGTATGAGAGCTGTCACTAAAGTAATCCAATTAGGATTCTAGTGGCTGACATTGATACGGCCACGCCCCAAGCACGTTCTTGGATATGTCCCCTAAGTGTTGCTGGCAATTCCTTGCAAGCTGAACTAGTTCACTTCCAGCTTGTTGAGCTTAATTGAGCTTGTTTCCAGCTCAATGAGCTCATTTCTGTCTTTTTTATTTTATGCGTTTAAGTTGCTGGAATTAAAATAAATTATTTAAATTAGTTAGTTCAGCTCAAATAATTAAGTTGCATCTTTAATATGTCAAAAATAAAAATCTGGACATTTTAATTAAGTTTTAAATGTGTCTTAGTTTAAAACATATTTATTAGCTATTTGATTGTGTCTAAGTTAGAACAAATTTATTGCATGTTTTAATATGTCCTAGTCCAGCCGAATTAATACAAGTAATTAATTTGTCTTAGTTCATGTATGAAATTAAATGTGTCCTAAGTAGCTGCCAAATTTAATTTGTCTTGTGGCCTAAATTTATTTTGTCCTAAAACATGAATTAATGGTTGTTTTAAATAGGTGCAGGTACTTGGCATTGGACGACATTAAAAGGGGTTGCTACTGTTTACTCTCCTCCATCCAGCCCTTCGTGAACAACAAGGGACTTTGGGGGCTGTTGTTTCACTTTTCAAGGCAGCTCTTTCAGCTCACTGAAGCACCTTGGAAGACTCCACTAGCTGCTATGTTCCTTCCACACTAATTTGGCTTTTCGGTTTCATGTGTTCACACACTTGGCTGCTCTTATTCTTGTGTTCACACCATGCAACTATTGGAGACCCCAAAACGTCCTTAAATGAGGTGCAAGCTGTTCAGCTCATCAAGGAGTCATCATAAAGGCCTTTCCAAGCTTCTAGGCCGAACCTTTATGCATCACCAGCTGCCAAGCTCCATCATTCAATTCACCAATTTCCAAGGCATCTAGAAGGGACTTTCGGCATCCTCAAAGCACATGGAGAAAATTCTGGAAAAATCAAGATCAATCAGCTCTTTAATTTTGAATTAAAAGCTGAACTTGCATACTAAGTAATGACCATTCGGCTAGCCCATGTTTTGGCTATAAATATTTAGCTAAAAACTTGTAGGAAAAAGACTTTTGCACTTTGAATGAATTTCATTACTTTGTGAGTTTATTCAACTCTCAAGTTTCGTTTTAAACTCGACTTGGCTTATCTAGTTCTCTAGTGGCGTCAACCTGGTTTTCCTTCAAACTTATCACTCGTCAACGAGTGTGGCGTTCACCCGTTATACTTTCGGTTCCTATCTCGTTATAGATAGTGCGTCGAAGTTCTTTAACTCATTTCCACCAACCTTAAGCGACGTATAAGTCCCGGGTCAATATTTTCATAATATTGATTCGATCTTGTCCTTAAGTCCTTTTATCCATCCTCAACATTTCTTTGCCTATTCCTTTATTTTCAAATCGAGCCATCACCTGTTTGATACACACACTCTTTTGAACCCATCTGCAACTTTCATTTAGCCTACAAACAACCGAATATCAATAAACTCCAAATTACAATGATACTTCGTCGATTTAACGATCGGGCACAACTACAACCCGGATTACTTTCGCAACTTGGGTTCGCATCATTTGGTATCAGAACTACTTAAAATCGAGGTGTACGAATGTTCGTGAAGGCCGGAGTAAGTTTTGAAAAAACATTTCGAAAAAAATTATTAAAAATTTGTGATTCCAAGTCTTCTATTTGTATTTGACATTTGTAATTAAAAAAAGAAAGATTCAAATATTAAAAAAAGAAAGTACAAAAGTGTTGAAAGGTTACTTATTGTATTTCCGATCGTAAGTTGTCCTTCTATTATCATTTCCCTTTTCACGCCACACTCAATAACCCTATAACTTCTTCTTTCAGCCTACCCAACACCAAAACGACATTACCTTTGTATCCTCCTTGAAACCGACCCCTAAGTGAATAGTTAAGCCTAAAGGAGTTTCCTACGAAATTTTGAGAGGTGAATCGAGCGGTAAAAGGCACGAGTGGCGAGTGCATTTGAGCGAGTAAAATCCTTAAAAGAGAGTCAAACATGAGCGAGAGTGAAATTTTTCTTTGCGAGTGACCTTGTGAGATTTTTGTGGTAAGGTATTATTTTTTTGTTTTGTTTTTAACAATCTTTCGTTTCAAAAAATAAACATGTCTCGAGAAGAATTTTCAGAATTTGAATTCCAATACTTGGTGAACGAAATGGGCCGAATGCTTGAACGGAAGCTAAGTCCAATACAAAGGTGTTTGGACCGAGTGGAAGAAAAAGCCCAACGGAAGCAAACTTCACTAAGTCAGAAAACGAAGTCACGACCATCACGAAGACACCTTCTTGATAACTATTCGAGAAGAGATTCGTGTGGGGATTCCTACTCATCAAGGCCCTCGAGACAGAGAGAAGAAAGCTTCGAGTTTGAGACTTTTCGAGATAACGAACGAGAAAGTACAAGTTATTCTTCGTACACTTCAAAGAATTCACGCCCGGAGAATCGCTCCCAAAGAGTTGATCGAGATGTCTATAAGAATACCTTCTCCTTCTTTGAGCAAAATACCTATCTTTTCGACTCCCTTGTATCATCTTCATGTTGTAATGAAATAAAAAGAACACGAAAAAAGAAAAGAAAAGAAAAGAAAGTGAAAAGAAAGTGAAAAAGAAAAGGAAGTTGAAAAAGAAATTGAAAAAGAAGGAAAGGAAAAAGAAGTTGAAAAAGAGACAGAATTTGTAAAAGAAAATGAGAGTGAGAAAAAGAAAGCCGATATTGAGATCGAACAAAAGTGTGAAGAAAAGAAAATTTAAAAGAAAATTGAGATTGAAAAAGAAAAGAAAGAAAAAGACGAGAGAGAATTAGTGAGGAATATTTCCACTAACCAAGATATGAAATTTTCTCGTTGTGTTTCTTTTTAGGTTTCCGAAAGGCTGACTTACAAGTTTCAACTTCAATACCTTTCCGATGAAAGACGCTTTTGTATGATCAGCATAGGAAAGGTTGAAGATGAAAACGACCCCCACGAGCCCAAAGGTAAGCGAGGTAAGGAATTGTTAACAACCGAGTCATTGCAATCAGGTTTGAAAGTTGTTGAAAATGACTTAGTTTTTAAAAGCTTCCCTTATCCTCCTCTAATTAATTGCTAATCCTTGATTATGGATAACGAACTCGTTCCAAAAGAAAGCACAAGGAGTTATTTTCTTGATTTGCCTTGTGAAGAAAACTTTGTTGATGTTGTTTGTTCTGTTCGAAAAACCAAAAATTTGATTTTGCGTGATGACGGTTTTGCACAAAAAGCGAATAAATTTTTTTATTGTGATAATTTTGTGCATCAAATACTGCCTTGTGTAAAATCTTTGAATTTGTGCAAATCTGTCTCGATGACTATGAAAAGGATTGATTGTTCGTTCTTGAGTATGCACAAGTCCTATTGGTTTAGCATGTTTGATTTACTAAACCCTTTGCTACACTTTGGCTTGAATAATCAAAATCAAGTTTTTAAACCCGGAATCTGTGTTGTTTCGTTTTGTGGAAAAATCCAACATCTTAGATTTTGCGCGGATAATTCATTTTTGATTGATGCTTGGTCATTGACTAAAGGGACGAAACTTAACGGTTTTGATCATGATTTAAAATCATTCCTTGAACATTTTATGTGGATGTACATGAGATACACATTCCTACCCGAAAAGGTAAGATCGACTTATGTTTTTGATCTTGAAATTGATTTATATGTGAATAACATTTCGAGAAGTTCCTTAGAGTTCATTATCCATGGTGATACTAACTTCTTTCGTTTTTGTGAACGCACAAGCGCAAGTTGTCTTTGTGCTTCATCATTATTTCAGTTAAGCCAACCTCAAGCCTCAATTGCATTATAAGTCCAAGGAGAGAAGGTTCATGATGACCGACAAAGGTAAAAACGCGCTCCTTGCTTTCCTATCCCTTAAGGTAAACAAGGTATGACTTAAGAGAACTTTAAAACCTCTCTCTGCTCTATTCGGTTGGTAATAGGCATTTTGTTGATGAATTGGTTTTTGCAAAGTATTTAAATCATGATGTGTTTATGTAACACCCCCAAACCCGGCCCAGACGTTATGGCCGAATCTAGGAATGTCACATCTAAGGCACACTCTCAAACAATTTTGCTAAGTTAAAATCTAAGGCCTAAAAGCCCAAAATCCTTGAATCTTTATAAGTTAAGAAGAAAGCCCATGTTTTAAAATAAAAGCCCATAGGTTATAGTTATTTTGAAAACCTTGTTAAACTTTAGAAATTTATTTAAGTTAAAATAAAAATTAAGCAGCGGAAATAATAATAAAACCCATAAGTAACGTCAAATTGGAGATACAAGGCCTTATTACAACCACTGAAAATAAATGATTTAAACTAAAGTCATTCGAAACAAATAAACAAAAAAAATTTCTAATTAACTTGCAATGTGGCCATCTCCGAGTCCCTCTTCCACATCGAGCCGCTCTCTTTGGCGTCACGAAACATTAAATAAAAGGGCGTGAGTTTCAAACTCGGTGTGTACGACCCTTGGCAATCAATTTAATATACAATTATCACATTGGGCCTCAAATTTCTAACCAAATCAGTGGTCTTGGGCCTTAGCCCACAATGACCTCATATCATATCATATCATATCATATGCAAAACAAGGTAATGCAAAACCTTCCCCAAAAATCCATCCGCTACACACCATTTCCCTTCCAACCTTATACACCTGTGGGGAATTCTAGCTCGACCCACCCCTCCACTACACTCCAATGGTAGCACTCACAGCGGCACTACTCAATGCTGCAGCAAAGCTGCTAATCATATAATGGGCTTAAAGCCACCGGTGGATCCACGGTCGTCAAGCGACTATGCGATCCTCAAATTCTTCCTCCGTACCATAATTCCCGCCCATATGCATCCTAAACAGAATATCATATGAATGCGGCATGCACATGAGTAACATCCATAAAACTCATACTCATCACATATGGGTATTTTAGTAATTTCACAATCAAGGGTATTCTCGTAATTCTACCCTACAGGGGTATTTTTGTAATTCTGCCCTACAGGGGTATTTTCGTAATTCTGCCCTATAGGGGTATTTTTGTAATTTCTTTCATCTCGGGTTTTAGTTATGAACTTTTGCCCATCAACAAGTCCTCGCGGCTAAAGTGAACAGACACTACGCACCAGGTAGGATCTCAGAGAAGAGGAGGTGGGTCACTAGGACCGCTTAAGTACCAAGCTCTCCCTCGATCCAATCCTAGACATGCATATGTAGGTTACCACACTCTAACTAATCGACTTGTCCACAGACATGTTTGATTATTACAAGAGTTTTATGTTATTCAAGAGTTTGTCAAACTAGGCCTAGAGTTCATTAAACCCTTACATATATTTCTAAAAACCCATAAGGCCCATTAAGCCCATTTCATGTCATATAGCCCATTAAGCCAATTTCATGCTCATATAGCCCGTTAAACCATTTCATGCTCATATAGCCCATTGGAATCGAATACGATCAAATCATACAACCGTTCATGCCAATTCAGCATTCATGCTCACATATCAACCATTGTCGTTTTGGGCCCACAAGTTCGGCAGGCCCATTTAGCCACTTTCGGCTTTTCGGCTTTTCGGCATTGCCGATATCGTGTGTGTGTAGTGTTTGTACACACCTGGTAATAGCGCATGCTGCAAATTTCTCTTAGTCACGAGCCGTGAGCAACAAGCCTTAATAGCTCCTTTCTTTAACACCAACTACGATTAGACCCTAGATCCTTGCTAACGATCCTACCATGCTTGCAATCTTTGAACCTTATCCAAATCCACTTTCGATCCTGCAGCCTAAATTTGGCTTTTGAGATTAGTATGGTGACAGAGACAATTCGGCACCAATAGGGAGAAGAAGAGGAGAAGTGATCGGCTAGAACTAAAGGTGAACAAGAAAAGGAATTTAAGAAGAGAAGGTATGGGGAATTCGGCTAGAGAGAAAACCAAAATTCAGCAATGGAATGATGGTTTTTTTTCGACAAATGGAAGAATTCGGCTAAGGGGGAGAAAAAGAAAAGCAATGGAACCCAAGGAACCTCTCAAAGGAATTCGGCACCTCCTTTTATAGCCAATAGCCGAATCCTACCTTCCCCCACAGTCCAATTCGGCACCAACTCTTCCCACTTCTCATCTCCTAATTTATCACCATGATATCTCCCTTATCTCATACGAAATTCCCTCCTTTATCAGCTCACAAGACCAATTCAAACACTTCAACGAAAGAGTCCAAATTTCACACAACTCTGGCCGTCCACTATGCAAAATTAAACACCCAAAAACAATCCACCACTACTCAAACCTTGGACCTCTTCACGCCACCTTGTAGCTCCCCTAGTGACGCCACCTTGCCACTGGACCACAAGCCCATTTGTGTCCTATTTTCCCCTTAATCTGCTTAAGAAGCCTAATGCCTGAGACTAAGGTCCACTAAAGCAAGAAAAATAAATTTTTCCCTATGGTCTTCCCAATCTCTAAGACTTCAAATAATCCCGATAATACCTTAAAATTAATATTCTAAGTGCTACTCATACATACCAACCTCAGTGCACAGAAATTTAAAGTTTCAAGATTTTTGGGGCGTTACAACCCAATAGGCCCAAATCTACTAGGCCCAAATTCGGGGCGTTACAATTCTACCCTCCTTAAAGAAATTTCGTCCTCGAAATTTCCAACTAACTATTAATCGTACTACCCAAGTCTCACCACTACGCTTTCTCTGTGCATTCTGATTTAATAACACATAAACATTGCACGCATACAGTTTCTATACCCAAAAATATCGCATCCACACAAAACATACCCGACTTAATGGTGATTGAACAATCCCAAGCCTTATGCTCCTCAGACCCGTATCTTAAACACGCTCCTGACTTCCTCCAGCATTTTTCCTGATGACGCCTTCTACAATATTCACAAGCCGGAAAGTTTGGATGTACCTTAACATGCTTCACCAAACGAGACTGCGACCCTAGAAGACTGCGATCTCTTTTTTTCTTACACTCCACGCACCTAACCCGAAGTGTTTCACCAATTTCTTTAACCTCCTCCAGTACCTCCCTAACTAGCTGAATCAGCACATCAGCCCTAACACTTCCACTGTAACATCCCCAAACCCGGCCCATTCACTACGACCGAATCTGGTTATGTCACTGGGAAAGACGGTTGGAAATCTTTGTTTTTAGAACTAAACTTGAAAATTTGTTATCACTGAAAATCGTGTCCATTTAAAATTTAATAAAAATATAAGTTTGTTGAAAAAAACTTCCGGATTAAAATGTTATTGTTAGTTGCTATAATATGAATCTTTTTGCGAAATTATTACTAAGTGTAGTGTAAACATCAACTTTAATAAATAGAGTACTTTAAACCAAAGAGGCCCTTATTACATCAATAAAATCCCAAAATACTGATAATATAAAATATTTAAATAAAGTGAAACATCTTCTGTATGAAAATCTCCTTCTGCATGGGCCACCTTGTATCCACTCCAACCCGGTCCGATCAATCATGACTCTGCGATGTTTAAAAAGTTGGGTGAGTCATACAGGACTCAGTGTGTAAGATAACCACTGAAATCCACCCACATGCTTAGCCACATAGTATCCCAATTATCGAAGGTAACAAGTATATATATATATATATATTCATTTATTCATTACCACAATCTGGGCTTGGCCCACATTCAAATCATACTCAAATACTGGGCTAGGCCCATTTCCCAATAAACCACATATCCACTGGGCTTGGCCCATTTCCACGTATGTTCCCAAAACATACCTATCCACATGTCATATTGGGCTTGGCCCGTTTCCATATTATTACAAAAATGATGCAACATGATCCCCAACCCAACCTAGGGTCCATCCGCTACACACCCCTTATCCAACCTACCACACACCGGGGACCATCAAGTCACCCTCTCCTTTCCCTCCAAAAAGGCAACCAATGCCATCCACGATGTAGCGTATAGCTAACATCAAACCACGATGGAGCACACAGCAATCCATCAAGCCACGATATGGCATAAAGCTCATATCAATCAAGGTAACCACGCCGAACTAAATCGCAAAGATCCACAACGCGACCTCGATCGGCGCCAATCCACGATGTAGCACAAAGTGACATCAACCACGTACTCGAACACACCCGTACCTTCTTTCAAAACCCACCCATGCACATGTAACATAAAATGATGATAAGATGGTGCATGTACATATTAAACACAATCATAGGCATACTCACATAATAAAATCGGTGATCACATATTTACAAACTTTGCTACTAACTTTGATCATCGCTATACCCTTTAGGGGTATATATATATATCACACTCATTCACTTTGTTAGTAAAACATATAACACATAAAACCCTAAAACAATGGGTTAGTTACACACCTTACTACTAGGAGTTCTAGACTCTCGATCCTCGATGCTATCGTCTAGCGAAACTACGGCTATTTGCTTAACGTTTTTACTGCTGCCCCCACACCCGGTGGCCAATCTCGCATGTGCCAGAAACCGCTCTTTTCTTAAACTTCTAATAGGGACCTTCCCTTGCCCACTCGGATGGTTGTGGCCTCCATGCAAAAGCTTAATCAGTAAACAGTTTACCCTCAAAACACCACTTAAGCATTTAACCTTAATAAATAACCTTACCTCCACTTGATCAAACTGACTGCTACAAATGGAGGCTTGGCCAACCACTAAAACCCCAAGTATCTCAGTCACGGAACCCGAAAAGATCTAAGTTCACGTTCGGCCCAAGTGCTATCAAGTAGAGAGAAGGAAATTCGGCAAAAGGGGTGATGGATGTAGATTCGGCTATTAACTAAATCAAGGGGTAGGGAACATTGGTTTCAAATGAAAGAGAGAGAAAGAAAGGTGTGGGGTGTATTTTCGGTTTTGAAGTGAAAAGGAAGGGAAATAGGGAGAGTGGAGGGTTCGGCTACTTGGAGAAAATGTGAGAGAAGAAGAAAGGAGAGAAGGCAGATGGTGAATGAGTAATGAGCACTCCCCCCCTATTTATACTAAAAGGCCAAGCTCCAACCCCCCAAAAATAAATCCTAAAATCCTCCTAAAATATCTCCCATCCACCCATTCAAAAAGTTTGAATGAGTCAAACTTTTACCTAGCCAAATTAAAAAAAAAAAAGACCAAGTCTTCTCCACCTTTTAAGCCTTTCAAACCGTCCATCCATCCCACCAAGATGACGCAAAAAAGAATGCCCATCTGCTTCTCTTGCGAATCGAACCTGAGCCTCCTCCCCCCTGCAAATGGCGTCACACACACAAGGCCTTAGTGGCGCCTATCCTGCCACTCCACCAGCTCCTTTCTTGTGTCAAAAACTCCCAAATAATTCTCTTAAGACACCCCTCGCCAAGCTCCCCTTTTACCCCCCCTAAAACTAAAAATTTTCTAAGGCAACCTACCACCACCTAGGGTTCTCAGGACTCCTAAAACTTACCCAACCACACACTAGAGTGTGCCAACACCCGAGCTACGCACCAAATGCCTAACCCCTAAACCCAGGGTGTTACAATTCTACCCTCCTTAAAATAATTTCGTCCTCGAAATTACTTTACTAACAAACGTCCATACAACCTATCTCACCCCCTTACGCTTATGCTGCGCACTCTGATCTCACTAAGGCTAACGTACCTACACAATCTCCAAATTCGCGCTCCAAATTCGAAACGCCTCTCTTAGCAACACAGGAAAGGCTAACTTATAAGCAAACAAAGTAATTAACGCAAGTACCCAAGCAAAGGAGCTTACCTAATATCACATCCTTGGTTGACTCCGACTAGAACCATTCCTTCCATGACTTGAACCACGACCCCTCGTCGCTTGAGGACAATTCTTAACCAGATGTGCCTTAGATCCACACCGAAAACATTCTTTACTATTCCCTCAGCACTCTCCTGTGTGAGGTCTTCCACATCGAGCACAGAGACAATTCCGATCCATTGATACAAGTACACTTGCAGGATTCTCGATCTTTGGTCTTTTCTGGACATTACCAAACGATGCTGACGGCCCAATATTTCTCTTATTCTCGTTCCTATTCTTTTCTCGGTTTCCCCTTACCGTCCTCTTAACTTCTTCGGCTATACGAGCTTTCTCCACTAGCACCGCGAAGTCTCTTTCCCTCTGCGGAGCGATCAGCACTCGAAGCTCATCTCGCAATCCATCTTCAAACCGGACGCACCTCTCATAGCGGTGGCCACAATTCCCTTAGCATACCGACTTAGCCGTACAAACTCGCGCCGTGATACGCTATCGACTTATTTCCTTGCACCAGGTTTAGAAACGCCTTCCTTTGCGCATCTAAGTAGCTTGCTCCAACGTATTTTCCTTCAAACTTTTCCTTAAAGTAGTCCCAATCCAATCGATCTGCCAGGTACACCTTGTTTGACAATGAGCCACCATCGATAAGCCTCATCCCGAAGAAGCGAACAAGACCTTTTAGCTTTTCCTCTGGGGGCACAATCCAAGTCGTCCATAATTCTCTCGACTCCTTCTAGCCAATATTCCGCTACGTTCGGGGCCACTCCAGATACTCCCTAAAAACTTCACCCCGTTAGACCTAAGCCTCTCGGCACCGACTTCCGAGCTCCATTTCCCTACTAGCTCTTGCCACTTGCTTGAAGCACGCGTAACATAGCTGCGACATCTGCGTCCTCTTCACTTATCGGATCTTGTTCCTCTACATCCATCTGGCTGGCGACACTTCGCTTTTCGACCCATTGCCGGACCCTACCGGTTCCGAAGTCGCTCATTCTTCCTCTACCGCATCCCCTAGAACTCATCTCTAGCGCTTCGATTTAATCTGTTTAGAAAGTTTTATGAATTAGAAATTATTGTTTCACTGTTTTATCCACGAGCAATTTTATGCAGTGAAGGTTCCGAGAGTAGTTCTTTCGATCAATCAAAGTTTCCTTCCTACCCAGGGGTAATTTCGTCTTTTTCCTATAGAGGTATTTTTGGTAATTTTGTAAATCGAGAAAACATCTTTCAAAATCAGATTTAGAGTTTACAAACCCAAGGAGTAGAGTTGAAAATTTTAAAACAGGGAAATTTAAAAAAAAATGGCAAGACTAATTCCCTTTCGGGTTTTAATAACTGGTTTAGCCTATGAACAAGTCCTCTTGGTTAAGGTGAACCGTAGCTACGCACTAGGTAGGATTCCAGTGAAGAGGAGGTGAGTCACGAGGGCTGGCAAGTACCGTGCTCTTCCGATCCACTCCTGACATGCGCACAATGGTTGCCACACCTTAACTCGGCGACTTAATCACGAGTGTTTGTTTAGTAACCTTAAGTTTTATGCAATTGTTTGAGTAGACTGCTCCTAGGGTCCAATAGCCCTAATATTCTAATCTACGAGCCCAAATAAACCCATAACAATTCATACAAACAAATCACTTCAAAAGTCCAAAGTACTTACAGTGGACTTGGTCGAGGTACAAAGTGCCATGCCGAACAACTGAAAAAAAAATTTCTTAAAGCCCATATTTTTGTAAAGCCCATTTTGAAAAGGTTTTGGACCCAAAACCCTCAAAGCCGAGTTTTGAACCGGGCTCGATATTAAATCAGTAACATCCCCAAACCCGCCCATTCACTACGAATCAAATGGTTATGTCACCGGGAAAGACGGTTTGGAAATCTTTGTTTTAGAACTAAACTTGAAAATTTGTTATCACTTGAAAATCGTGTCCATTTAAAATTTAATAAAAATATAAGTTTGTTGAAAAAACTTCCTGGATTAAAATGTTATTGTTAGTTGCTATAATATGAATCTTTTTAAGAAATTATTACTAAGTGTAGTGTAAACATCAACTTTAATAAATAGAGTACTTTAAACCAAAGAGGCCCTTATTACATCAATAAAATCCCAAAATACTGATAATATAAAATATTTAAATAAAGTGAAACATCTTACTGTATGAAAATCTCTTTCATGCATGGGCCACCTTGTATCCACTCCAACCCGGTCCGATCAATCATGACTCTGCGATGTTTAAAAAGTTGGGTGAGTCATACAGGACTCGATGTGTAAGATAACCACTTTGAAATCCACCCACATGCTTAGCCACATAGTATCCCAATTATCGAAGGTAACAAGTATATATATATATATTCATTTATTCATTACCACAATCTGGGCTTGGCCCACATTCAAATCATACTCAAATCTTTAGGCTAGGCCCATTTCCCAATAAACCACATATCCACCGGGCTTGGCCCATTTCCACGTATGTTCCCAAAACATACCTATCCACATGTCATATTGGGCTTGGCCCATTTCCATATTATTACAAAAATGATGCAACATGATCCCCAACCCAACCTAGGGTCCATCCGCTACACACCCCTTATCCAAATTACCACACACCAGGACCATCAAGTCACCCTCTCCTTTTCCCTCCAAAAAGGCAACCAATGCCATCCACGATGTAGCGTATAGCTAACATCAAACCACGATGGAGCACACAAAGAATCCATCAAGCCACGATATGGCATAAAGCTCATATCAATCAAGGTAACCACGCGAACTAAATCGCAAAGATCCACAACGCGACCTCAGTCAGCGCCAATCCACGATGTAGCACAAAGCTGACATCAACCACGTACTCGAAGTACACCCGTACCTTCTTTCAAAACCCACCCATGCACATGTAACATAAAATGATGATAAGATGGTGCATGTACATATTAAACACAATCATAGGCATACTCACATAATAAAATCAGTGATCACATATTTACAAACTTTGCTACTAACCTGATCATCGCTATACCCTTTAGGGGTATATATATATATCACACTCATTACTGCACCTGTTAGTAAAACATATAACACATAAAACCCGGAAACAGTGGGTTAGTTACACACCTTACTACTAGGAGTTCTAGACTCTCGATCCTCGATGCTATCGTCTAGCGAAACTACGGCTATTTGCTTAACGTTTTTACTGCTGCCGCCCACACCACGGTGGCCAATCTCGTCTGATGAAACCGCTCTTTTCTTAAACTTGAATAGGGACCTTCCCTTGCCCACTCGGTCGGTTGTGGCCTCCATGCAAAAGCTTAATCAGTAAACAGTTAACCCTCAAAACACCACTTAAGCATTTAACCTTAATAAATAACCTTACCTCCACTTGATCAAGTAGATCACTACAAACGGAGGCTTGGCCAACCACTAAAACCCCAAGTATCTCAGTCACGGAACCCGAAAAGATCTAAGTTCACGTTCGGCCCAAGTGCTATCAAGTAGAGAGAAGGAAATTCGGCAAAAGGGGTGATGGATGTAGATTCGGCTATTAACTAAATCAAGGGGTAGGGAACATTGGTTTCAGCCAAAGAGAGGAGAAAGAAAGGTGTGGGGTGTATTTTCGGTTTTGAAGTGAAAAGGAAGGGAAATAGGGAGAGTGGAGGGTTCGGCTACTTGGAGAAAATGTGAGAGAAGAAGAAAGGAGAGAAGGCAGATGGTGAATGAGTAATGAGCACTCCCCCCCTATTTATACTAAAAGGCCAAGCTCCAACCCCCCAAAAATAAATCCTAAAATCCTCCTAAAATATCTCCCTTCCACCCATTCAAAAAGTTTGAATGAGTCAAACTTTTACCTAGCCAAATTCAAAAAAAAAAGACCAAGTCTTCTCCACCTTTTAAGCCTTTCAAACCGTCCATCCATCCCACCAAGATGACGCAAAAAAGAATGCCCATCTGCTTCTCTTGCGAATCGAACCTGAGCCTCCTCCCCCCTGCAAATGGCGTCACACACACACAAGGCCTTAGTGGCGCCTATCCTGCCACTCCACCACCAGCTCCTTTCTTGTGTCAAAACTCCCAAATAATTCTCTTAAGACACCCTCTTAAGCTCCTTTTACCCCCTAAAACTAAAAATTTTCTAAGGCAACCTACCACCACCTAGGGTTCTCAGGACTCCTAAAACTTACCCAACCACACACTAGAGTGTGCCAACACCCGAGCTACGCACCAAATGCCTAACCCCTAAAACCAGGGTGTTACATCCACGGCCTCTGCCGCGACCCCTTGCACTTCTTCTAGCGCTCATCATTGCGTGCGTATTTCTGGGTTAGAATTTTATGAAATTAGTGCATAGTTCTACTGTTTAAAACACATGTCTTATGCGAGTGACAATTTAAAAGTTGTTTCGCGATTGTAAATCCACAACAAGCTTAAGTTCCCTACGGGCTTTAGTATCTAAGAACCTATTGTTTAAAGTAGCCCAATATCTAATTATAGTTCAGTAATTTAAACAAGTAAAATAACAGAAAAACTTACTTGGCTCGACGTCAAGGGCTCAGTGAACCACACTGCAAGATCCTACAAAAACTCTTTAATCCACTTATTTTAAAAACCCAAAATCTAAGGCCCATTTCACAGCCCGAGCTTTGCAACCGAGCTTTGATACCACTAAATGTAACACCCCCAAACCCGACCAAGACGTTATGGCCGAATCTGGGAATGTCACATTAAAGGCACAATCTCAAACAATTTTGCTCAGTTAAAATCTAAGACCTAAAAGCCCAAAATCCTTGAATCTTGATAAGTTAAGAAGAAAGCCCATGTTTTAAAATAAAAGCCCATAGGTTATAGTTATTTTGAAAACCTTGTTAAACTTTAGAAATTTATTTAAGTTAAAATAAAAATTAAGCAACGGAAATAATAATAAAACCCATAAGTAACGTCAAATTGGAGATACAAGGCCTTATTACAACCAATGAAAATAAATGATTTAAACTAAAGTCATTCGAAACAAATAAACAAAAATAATTTCTAATTAACTTGCAATGTGGCCATCTCCGAGTCCCTCTTCCACGTCGAGCCGTCTCATCGAAAGTCCACTGAAACATTAAATAAAAGGGCGTGAGTTTGAAACTCGATGTGTATGCGACCCTTGGAAATCAATTTAATATACAATTACCACATTGGGCCTCAGCCCTAACCAAATCAGTGGTCTTGGGCCTTAGCCCACAATGACCTCATATCATATCATATCATATCATATCATATCATATCATATGCAAAACAAGGTAATGCAAAACCCTCCCCAAAAATCCATCCGCTACACACCATTTCCCTTCCAACCTTATACACACAGTAAATTCTAGCTCGACCCACCCTCCACTACACTCCAATGGTAGCACTCACAGCGGCACTACTCAACGCTGCAGCAAAGCTGCTAATCATATAATGGGCTTAAAGCCACCTGTGGATCCACGGTCGTCAAGCGACTATGCGATCCTCAAATTCTTCCTCCGTACCATAATTCCCACCCATATGCATCCTAAACAGAATATCATATGAATGCGGCATGCACATGAGTAACATCCATAAAACTCATACTCATCACATAGGGTATTTTAGTAATTTCACAATCAAGGGTATTCTCGTAATTCTACCCTACATGGGTATTATCGTAATTCTACCCTACAGGGGTATTTTTGTAATTCTGCCCTACAGGGGTATTTTCGTAATTCTGCCCTACAAGGGTATTTTTGTAATTTCTTTCATCTCGGGTTTTAGTTATGAACTTTGGCCCATCAACAAGTCCTCGCGGCTAAAGTGAACAGACACTACGCACCAGGTAGGATCTCAGAGAAGAGGAGGTGGGTTACTAGGACCGCTTAAGTACCAAGCTCTCCCTCGATCCAATCCTAGACATGCATATGTCGGTTACCACACTCTAACTAATCGACTTGTCCATAGACATGTTTGATTATTACAAGGGTTTTATGTTATTCAAGAGTTTGTCAAACTAGGCCTAGAGTTCATTAAACCCTTACATATATTTTTAAAAACCCATAAGGCCCATTAAGCCCATTTCATGTCATATAGCCCATTAAGCCAATTTCATGCTCATATAGCCCGTTAAACCATTTCATGCTCTTATAGCCCATTGGAATCGAATACGATCAAATTATACAACCGTTCATGCAAATTCAGCATTCATGCTCACATATCAACCATTGTCATTTTGGGCCCACAAGTTCGGCAAGCCCATTTAGCCACTTTCAGCTTTTCGGCTTTTCGGCATTACCGATATCGTGTGTGTGTAGTGTTTGTACACACCTGGTAATAGCGCGTGCTGCAAATTTCTCTTAGTCACGAGCCGTGTGCGACAAGCCTTAATAGCTCCTTTCTTTAACACCAACTACGATCAGACCCTAGATCCTTGCTAACGATCCTACCATGCTTGCAATCTTTGAACCTTATCCAAATCCACTTTCGATCCTGCAGCCTAAATTCGGCTTTTGAGATTAGTATGGTGACAGAGACAATTCGGCACCAATAGGGAGAAGAAGAGGAGAAGTGATCGGCTAGAACTAAAGGTGAACAAGAAAAGGAATTTAAGAAGAGAAGGTATGGGGAATTCGGCTAGAGAGAAAACCAAAATTCAGCAAAGGAATGATGGTTTTTTTTCGACAAATGGAAGTATTCGGCTAAGGGGGAGAAAAAGAAAAGCAATGGAACCCAAGGAACCTCTCAAAGGAATTCGGCACCTCCTTTTATAGCCAATAGCCGAATCCTACCTTCCCCCACAGTCCAATTCGGCACCAACTCTTCCCACTTCTCATCTCCTAATTTATCACCATGATATCTCCCTTATCTCATACGAAAATCCCTCCTTTATCAGCTCACAAGACCAATTCAAACACTTCAACGAAAGAGTCCAAATTTCACACAACTCTAGCCGTCCACTATGCAAAATTAAACACCCAAAAACACTCCACCACTACTCGAACCTTGGACCTCTTCACGCCACCTTGTAGCTCCCCTAGTGACGCCACCTTGCCACTAGACCACAAGCCCATTTGTGTCCTATTTTCCCCTTAATCTGCTTAAGAAGCCTAATGCCTGAGACTAGGGTCCACTAAAGCAAGAAAAATAAATTTTTCCCTATGGTCTTCCCTATCTCTAAGACTTCAAATAATCCCGATAATACCTTAAAATTAATATTCTAAGTGCTACTCATACATACCAACCTCAGTGCACAGAAATTTAAAGTTTCGGGATATTTGGGGCGTTACAACCCAATAGGCCCAAATCTACTAGGCCCAAATTCGGGGCGTTACAATTCTACCCTCCTTAAAGAAATTTCGTCCTCGAAATTTCCAACTAACTATTAATCGTACTACCCAAGTCTCACCACTACGCTTTCGCTGCGCATTCTGATTTAATAACACATAAACATTGCACGCATACAGTTTCTATAACCAAAAATATCGCATCCACACAAAACATACCCGACTTAATGGTGATTGAATAATCCCGAGCCTTATGCTCCTCAGACCCGTATCTTAAACACGTTCCTGACTTCCTCCAGCATTTTTCCTGATGACGCCTTCTGCAATATTCACAAGCCGAAAAGTTTGGATGTACCTTAACATGCTTCACAGAACGAGATGCGCGACCTAGAAGATCTGCGATCTCTTTTTTCTTACATCCACGCACCTAACCCGAAGTGTTTCACCAATTTCTTTAACCTCCTCCAAGACCTCCTAACTAGTTGAATCGGCACATCAGCCCTAACACTTCCACGGCCTCTGCCGCGACCCCTTGCACTTCTTCTAGCTCTCATCATTGCGTGCGTATTTCTGGGTTAGAATTTTATGAAATTAGTGCATAGTTCCACTGTTTAAAACACATGTCTTATGCGAGTGACAATTTAAAAGTTGTTTCGCGGTCGTAAATCCACAACAAGCTTAAGTTCCCTACGGGCTTTAGTCTCTAAGAACCTATTGTTTAAAGTAGCCCAATATCTAATTATAGTTCAGTAATTTAAACAAGTAAAATAACAGAAAAACTTACTTGGCTCGACGTCAAGGGCTCGGTGAACCACACTGCAAGATCTTGCAAAAACTCTTTAATCCACTTATTTTAAAAACCCAAAATCTAAGGCCCATTTCACAGCCTGAGCTTTGCAACCGGGCTCTGATACCACTAAATGTAACACCCCCAAACCCGACCAAGACGTTATGGCCGAATCTGGGAATGTCACATTAAAGGCACAATCTCAAACAATTTTGCTCAGTTAAAATCTAAGACCTAAAAGCCCAAAATCCTTGAATCTTGATAAGTTAAGAAGAAAGCCCATGTTTTAAAATAAAAGCCCATAGGTTATAGTTATTTTGAAAACCTTGTTAAACTTTAGAAATTTATTTAAGTTAAAATAAAAATTAAGCAGCGAAAATAATAATAAAACCCATAAGTAACGTCAAATTGGTGATACAAGGCCTTATTACAACCAATGAAAATAAAGGATTTAAACTAAAGTCATTCGAAACAAATAAACAAAAAAAACTTCTAATTAACTAGCAATGTGGCGGCTCCGAGTCCTCTTCCACGTCGAGCCGCCTCTCCGGCGTCACACCAAACATTAAATAAAAGGGTGTGAGTTTGAAACTTCGGTGTGTACGACCCTTGTCGATCAATTTAATATACAATTATCACATTGGGCCTAAGCCCTATCCAAATCGATGGTCTTGGGCCTTAGCCCACAATGACCTCATATCATATCATATCATATCATATCATATGCAAAACAAGGTAATGCAAAACCCTCCCCAAAAATCCATCCGCTACACACCATTTCCCTTCCAACCTTATACACACAGTAGAAATTCTAGCTCGACCCACCCTCCGCTACACTCCAATGGTAGCACTCACAAATGACACTACTCAACGTTGCGGCAAAGCGCTAATCATATAATGGGCTTAAAGCCACCGGTGGATCCACGGTCGTCAAGCGACTATGCGATCTTCAAAGTCTTCCTGCGTACCATAATTCCCACCCATATGCATCCTAAACAGAATATCATATGAATGCAGGATGCACATGAGTAACATCCATAAAACTCATACTCATCACATAGGGGTATTTTAGTCATTTCACAATCAATGGTATTATCGTAATTCTACGCTACAGGGGTATTATTGTAATTCTACCTTACAGGGTTATTTTCGTAATTACATCCTCTGGGGTATTTACGTAATTACGCCCTAGAGGGGTATTTCTATAATTTCTTTCATCTCGGATTTTAGTTATGAACTTTGGCCCATCAACAAGTCCTCGCGGCTAAAGTGAACAGACACTACGCACCAGGTAGGATCTCAAAGAAGAGGAGGTGGGTCACTAGGACCGCTTAAGTACCAAGCTCTCCCTCGATCCAATTCTAGACATGCATATGTCGGTTACCACACTCTAAATAATCGACTTGTCCATAGACATGTTTGATTATTACAAGAGTTTTATGTTATTTAAGAGTTTGTCAAACTAGGCCTAGAGTTCATTAAACCCTAACATATATTTCTAAAAACCCATAAGGCCCATTAAGCCCATTTCATGTCATATAGCCTATTAAGCCAATTTCATGCTCATATAGCCCATTAAGCCAATTTCATGCTCATATAGCCCGTTAAACCAATTTCATGCTCATATAGCCCATTGGACTCGAATACGATCAAATCATACAATCGTTCATGCCAATTCAGCATTCATGCTCACATATCAACCATTACCGTTTTGGGTCCACAAGTTCGGCAGGCCCATTTAGCCACTTTCGGCTTTTCGACTTTTTGGTATTGCTGATATCGTGTGTGTGTAGTGTTTGTACACACCTGGTAATAGCGCGTGCTGCGAATTTCTCTTAGTCACGAGCCGTGTGCGACAAGCCTTAATAGCTCCTTTCTTTAACACCAACTGCAATTAGACCCTAGATCCTTGCTAACGATCCTACCACACTTGCGATCTTTGAACCTTATCCAAATCCACTTTTGATCCTGCAGCCTAAATTCGGCTTTTGAGATTAGTATGGTGACAGAGAAAATTCGGCACCAATAGGGAGAAGAAGAGGAGAAGTGATCGGCTAGAACTAAAGGTGAACAAGAAAAGGAATTTAAGAAGAGAAGGTATGGGGAATTTGGCTAAAGAGAAAACCAAAATTCGGCAAAGGAAGGATGGGTTTTTTTCGGCAAATGGAAGAATTCGGCTAAGGGGGAGAAAAAGAAAAGCAATGGCACCCAAGGAACCTCTCAAAGGAATTTGGCACCGCCTTTTATAGCCAATAGCTGAATCCTACCTTCCCCCACAGTCCAATTCGGCACCAACTCTTCCCACTTCTCATCTTCTAATTTATCTCCATGATATCTCCCTTATCTCATCCGAAATTCCCTTCTTTATGAGCTCACAAGACCAATTCAAACACTTCAACGAAAGAGTCCAAATTCCACACAACTCTAGTCGTCCACTATGAAAAATTAAACACCCAAAAACACTTTACTACTACTCAAACCTTGGACCTCTTCACGCCACCTTGTAGCTCCCCTAGTGACGCCACCTTGCCACTGGACCACAAGCCCATTTGTGTCCTATTTTCCCTTTAATCTGCTTAAGAGGCCTAATGCCTGAGATTAGGGTCCACTAAAGCAAGAAAAATAAATTTTTCCCTATGGTCTTCCCCTTCTCTAAGACTTCAAATAATCCCGATAATACCTTAAAATTAATATTCTAAGTGCTACTCATACATACCAACCTCAGTGCACAGAAATTTAAAGTTTCAGGATTTTTGGGGCGTTACAACCCAATAGGCCCAAATCTACTAGGCCCAAATTCGGGGCGTTACAGTTTAACTGTTCAGCTTTGTTTAAAAATGATTCATCTGTTTTGATTGATGATGATGATGTGATTTTGGGAAAGCCAATTGTTCAATGTCCATTGCAAGGTTTTATTGTGCGAAATTATGAATCAAAAGGAATTTTCTATTCACCTGTTTTTGATGACAAATTGTGTTCATTAAATTGTGGTGAGGAGTTTGTTTGCTTTGACAATGAACGGATTAAGTTAATTGTGTCTACATTTCTTTTGAAACTTTTTGGAAAGACTTTTCTTGATGATAAGTTTGTTGAAAAGGTGAAATTTCATTGTCTACTTCTAGGCTTAATTATGCAAGATTTGAGTCGATTAAGTGGTAAGATCTTAACCTTCAAAAAGTTCCGTACAGTTGATTGTGGGCATAAAAATTGGAATTTATCTTCTTACATGAATCATGATTGTTCTGCCCGAATGGTACTTGGTCCACGTGTTTGCTCGGATGAATTTTTGTTGACATGTGATTTCTCATTTAAATCAATTCATTCATTTGATGAGACTTTGCGTGGTGAAGGTGTAACACATCAGTTTGGTTGTTTGACTTATGTGTGTGCGAGTACATTTGATTGAGTGAGATGTGGAACATATGCTTATTTGAATGATCTTCTCACATTGTTTGGATTACCTCCCATGTCTAGACTATTGGTGAACTTGAAGAAGCAAATTGAGAAGATGTACGAGAGCCCATTCACCCCATTCGTCCAAGTAGAGTCGAGTAAGAAAGAATGTTACCCAATGAACAAACAACTCGACTTGAGGACAAGTCGCTTTGAAGAGGGGGAATGATACGGCCACGCCCCGAGCACGTTCTTGGATCCGTACCCTAAGCATTGCTTGCAATTCCTTGCAAGCTGAACTAGTTCACTTCCAGCTTGTTGAGCTCAATTGAGCTCGTTTCCAGCTTAATGAGCTCGTTTCTGTCTTTTTATTTTATGCGTTTAAGTTGCTGGAATTAAAATAAATTATTTAAATTAGTTAGTTAATTTAGTTAGTTCAGCTCAAATAATTAAGTTGCATCTTTAATATGTCAAAAATAAAAATCTGGACATTTTAATTAAGTTTTAAATGTGTCTTAGTTTAAAACATATTTATTAGCTATTTTATTGTGTCTAAGTTAGGAAAAATTTATTGCATGTTTTAATATGTCCTAGTCCAGCCGAAATAATACAAGTAATTAATTTGTCTTAGTTCATGCATGAAATTAAATGTGTCCTAAGTAGCTACCGAATTTAATTTGTCTTGTGGCCTAAATTTATTTTGTCCTAAAACATGAAATAATGGCTGTTTTAAATAGGTGCAGGTACTTAGCATTGGACGGCATTAAAAAGGGCTGCTGCTATTTGCTCTCCTCCATGCAGCCCTTCATGAACAGCAAGGGACTTTGGGGGCTGCTGTTTCACCCTTCAAGGTAGCTTTTTCAGCTCACCAAAGCACCTTGGAAGACTCCACCAGCTGCTATGTTCCTTCCACACTCATTTGGCTTTTCGGTTTCATGTGTTCACACACTTGGCTGCTCTTATTCTTGTGTTCACACCATGCAACTATTGGAGACCCCAAAACGTCCTTAAATGAGGTGCAAGCTGTTCAGCTCATCAAGGAGTCATCATAAAGGCCTTTCCAAGCTTCTAGGCCAAACCTTTATACATCACCAGCTCCTAAGCTCCATCATTCAATTCAGCTGAATTTCCAAGGCATCTAGAAGGGACTTTCGGCATCCTCAAAGCACATGGAGAAAATTCTGGAAAAATCAACATTAATCATCTCTTTAATTTTGAATTAAAAGCTGAACTTGCATACTAAGTAATGACCATTCGGCTAGCCCATGTTTTGGCTATAAATATTTAGCTAAAAACTTGTAGGAAAAAAGACTTTTTGCACTTTGAATGAATTTCTGTTACTTTGTGAGTTTATTCAACTCTCAAGTTTCGTTTTAAACTCGAGTTGGCTTATCTAGTTCTCTAGTGGCATCAACCTTGTTTTCCTTCGAACTTATCACTCGTCAACGAGTGTGGCGTTCACCCGGTATACTTCCGGTTCCTATCTCATTATAGATAGTGGGTCGAAGTTCTTTAACTCATTTCCAGAAACCTTAAGCGACGTATAAGTCCCGGGTCAATATTTTCATAATATTGATTCGATCTTGTCCTTAAGTCCTTTTATCCATCCTCAACATTTCTTTGCATATTCCTTTATTTTCAAATCGAGCCATCATCCGTTTGATACACACACTCCTTTGAACCCATCTGCAACTTTCATTTAGCCTACAAGCAGCCGAATATCAATCAACTCCGAATTACAATGATACTTCATCGATTTAATGATCGGGCACAACTATGACCCGTATTACTTTCGCAACTCGGGTTCGCATCAGACATTATTCAAAGACGTCCACAATTTTGTGAATCAATGTGATAGGTGTTAGCGCACTAGTTCTATATCCCGAAGCAATGAAATGTTGCAGCAGCAAATTTTGGAGGTTGAATTATTCGATGTTTGGGGTATGGATTTCATGGGACCATTTCTGAGTTCATTTGGAAATCTTTATATATTAGTAGCTGCTGACTATGTCTCGAAGTGGGTTGAAGCTGTTGCAGTCCCAAAGGATGATGCAAAGACAGTGCTCAATTTTTTTCACAAGCATATACTTACCCGCTTTGGCACACCAAAGGCACTGTTTAGTGATTAGGGTACACACTTTCATTGCAACCAAGTGGCAACTGCACTGAAGAGATTTGGATTTAATCATAGAATGGCTACTACTTATCATCCGCAAACCAATGGACAAGCCGAAGTATCAAATCAACAAATTAAGAACATTCTTGAGAAGGTTGTAAACCCTTCAAGGAAAGATTGGTCTTTCCAATTGGATGACGCGTTATGGGCATTGTGGACAGCATACAAAACTCCATTAGGGATGTCACCATATCAATTTGTTTTTGGGAAAGCATGTCACTTGCCAATTGAACTGGAACACAAAGCAATGTGGGTAATTAAGCAAGTGAACATGGACTATGAAGCGGCTGGAAAGAAAAGACTGTTAGATATCACTAAACTATAGGATATTAGGATAAATGCCTATGAAAACGTTGCAATTTATAAGGAAAAGACCAAAGGATGGTATGACAAGATTATTTTACAGCGACAATTTATCGCGGGTCAACAGGTTTTATTATTCAATTCTCGACTCAAATTGTACCCAGGTAAATTACGTTCACGTTGGTCTGGACCTTTTGAAGTTGTTGACTTATTTCCTCATGGTGTAGTCACAATTTTAGATTTACGTGATGGACACCAGTTCAAAGTAAATGGACAGAGGCTGAAACACTATTTTGGCAACAGTGATCAAAAGGAGGTAGAGACCATTCAATTGGTCGAAAAGTTTTAATTTTTAATTAGTACTCATTAATTTTAGTTTATTTTATTTATGTTATGTTAAAGTTTTTTTTCCTTCCTTTTTTCAGAATAATTAGGTACCATTATCGACGTATTGAAATTTTGCTGTCAACACATTCCATAAGTCTATACTACCATTTATAACTCATCAGAATTCAGGGAAATTCAGATTCCACTGTTGGATCAAATATCACTTAGTCGTTTGATCCTTTTGAGTGGGCACAATTTCTATTGGACACAACTCTTCCCGCCAGCCTTATATCTCTCCACAAAACAACACGCCTCTCCATCTTCCTCTTTAACTCACTATAAATTCTCCCCTACTGTACTAATTGTAACGCATTCAAGCAACCATTTTTATTTCTTTTCTCTTCTCAAAATCATATCTTTTTAACTTTAAACCCTTTTCCCTCAACAAAAGATGACAAAAATAAGAGGCTCGGTCAAGAAAGCCACCAAATCTGCTAGAGAACATGCGTCCTCTGCTACCACAGTTCATGAATCGAAATCCCCCAGGCCAGTTCAGACAAAGGAGCAAGTAATCTTTTTGAATAAAGCAGCAAAGGAACGATTTCATGACAACATGTTGAAGTGAAACTTCCATCCTGAACAGGGTATGTCCCTTTCACCACAACAAGACTTGGGTAAGCAAGTCTACAAAACCATCTCGAAGTTAAAGTGGGAAACTTTTTTCAACCATACTGGAAGCTACTCTCCTTTACTGGTACGTGAGTTTTATGCTAACCTGTATGATCATGAGCTAGAGTTCATTTTTGTTCGAGAAGGTTTAATACCATGGGACGCTGAAAAAATCAACGAGCTGTACAACACCAAGGTCGATGTCAACTAACACTCAGAGTTCATTGAGGACATCACAGATGAAAAGCGAAACCTGTTGGTGAAAAAAATTTGTGTCGAGGGAGCAGTGTGGACGGGTTCCTATTAAAAGAACTATACGATGTACCGTCACTTCCTAATGCTGCAAGGCAAAATTTGGTTTCATTTTGTCTACTGGAGGCTCAAGCCACCACAGTTACCCTCGACAGAATGTGTCTGATACATTTTATCGTCAAGGGCAGAAAAATTGATGTAGGCGTAACACTTCACCAAGAAATTGCTGACTGCGCCTCAAGGCAGACTGGCATCTTGGTTTTCCCATCACCGGTGATGTTATTGTGCCAGAAAAGAGGAATTGTGCCCTGTGCTAGTGAAGAACTTTTGGAAAATAAGGGCCCAATCAATGAATCCTCTGTAGAAAAATGAATCATGGAAAGGATACGCTGATACTGAAGGAGGTGGAAACCAGTAAGACAAGAAAGGGCAAAGCCAAAGCCGACAGCAAAGGAACAACCCTGAATGCAGAGACATTATTATGGCGCAAACTAAAAGATGTCAAAAAAATGGTAAATTCCATCAACAATAGGCAGATCAGGCTTGTCGCTACAATTGAGGATATGGAGAAATCCCAGAATTTGTTTTATGCTTATACCAGAGCCTGGAACAGTTTTATTGTAGCCACATTAGGCCAATTGAGCCCATCCCCACTACCAGAATTCCCAGTGTTCCCACAAATCATTCAAAATTATGACCTCTATTTCGCAGATGACGACTTCGAAGACCGAGACAGATCGGTGGCATCCCCACCCATTGTGCATGTCTCTAATAATGAGAAAGAAGAGGAATCCAAGAACATTGAAGAATTCCTGCGAAAGATTGATAGCTTGTTCGAGGATGGTATGTTTGCTGATCAAGAGAAAACTGTTATTGAGAAGGAAGTTGTTGCTGCAGAAGAGGAAGTTGTTGCTGAAGAAGAAGAAGTTGCTGAAAATGAAAAAGAAGAAGAAGAAGAAGATTCTGTTAAGATGATTGTCACCGTACCTGAGTCTGTGGGTACAAATATTGATAATTTGGAGCCAGATAGAGCGAGATAGATGGAAGTTGCTGAGGTAACCAGTGAGGAGCAATGGAATTCATTGGCAATAGTAGTCTATACTAGACCACACCAAGTGGCCTCTCCTACACAAGAAGCGACCAATGATCTTTGAGCCGAACCGAGGAGCAGGCGAGAGCAATTCGAAGGCCGTCCCAAAGAAAAAAGAAGAGAAAGATCTCCAAGGATAAAAATGAAAGATGGAGGAGAAGAAAAGGAGGAGGAAGAAACATCGTGCAACCACATCGATGGCTGAGGATAACTAAGTTAATTTATTTTACACTTTAGTTGTAGTATTCATGCATTGCATGTAGCTGAAAGTTTTATTTTGATAAATATACATTGTCATTGCATTTTATTGTCATTACATTTTCATGTTAGTGCATTGGGGACAATGCAAACTTAGAGTTTGGGGGAATGCACTTGGGGCTTGGAAATGCTCCCACATTTCAAAATTTTCTTTCGGTAATAAAGCATGCAAGGTTTAATTATAATTAATGAAAAATTGTTCGAAAATTTAGTTACATTCGATGCTTAATTCTTGAATCATGTGAATTATCAATGAATGAGTTGGATAAATTTGAAAGAAGGTTGTAGCTTCAAATCTTTGATGAATTGATTAGGTTGCATTAGTAATGGATGACTGCTATCATTCCTTAAATCTTGAATGAATCTGCTTTTTACAGCTACTTATATATGTATATATAGTTATAAATTAGAGACACTCCAAAGTGGGTGTAGTATGGAATGTTAAAGCGCTAGAAAAACCAATCTAGCCAAAGGTTCGCTACATGAGTGTATGTCGGCACAATTATGGACTCCCTGGGGGTTTGTTTCACCCCATCGTTACTTCTCAGGAACAAGGGTACAATAATGCAACGATATCCCTTATTCCAAAAAAATAAAAAAAATAAAAAAATGTATTCATATACTTAGTATTGTACAATAAATGCTATAATTGTAGATAGAACTTAGGGTTTGAAGCATGATGCTAGCATTGATGAAGTTGCAACCTTATTCATTCATGCTTATGAATTGTCGATGCAATATTCTTTCATTTGAATCTGATTCATCCATTGAGAATTTAGAGGGTTCAAGTTGCTAGAATGATTATACGGCTTAGTAAAATTTTTGTAGCCTTGCTAGTTTCTATTTTACTTGAAGACAAGTAAAAACTCAAGTTTAGGGGTGTGATAGCACTAGAAAAAACATAGGCTTTCCCCCTTACTTATTGGTCAAATTATTTTCGTTTAATTATCCTTAGCATACATTTTAGCATTTTCAGTTTAGTAAATTGCATTTTATAACGAGCGAATCATAGCCTATTTTATCCTTAATTTTGCTATCTTTTTACATTAATGTCGCTGCATGAGTGAATTCCAGTTTGCGTCCCGAGGTGTCACTTGCATCCGCGAATATCCGAATAAGAACTAAAATTGTGTGAGCTGTCCAGTCTGGTATAACCATCCTGTATGTACAAGGACAAAATAATTTTGAGGAAAGGACACCTGTACTATTGGAGGAGGACATAAAAGGTGGACATGAGAAGAAAAGGTGGCTTCCTTCTTTTTTTCGGATAATCATCTTTATCATCCTACCGTGAAGCTTGAAGCCATGGTAGCTTAAGCTTCTCACGAGTGAGCCAACATGAAAAATTGATGCAGACTAGCTTCTAACGAGGAGACCTAAGTGTGAGACAAGAGGGAATAGAGAGTTTCAGTCGAGTTGTCTAGGAATAGTATTCTCCACTAGATTCTTTCTTATTTCTTTCTAAATGCTGGTGATTACTCTCTGTTTTCTATTTGTATGGAAGTACACATGAATTATTTGTTAAATGTTATCTTATTCAATCTTTCTTTTATTGTTTAATCTTGGGGTTTGAATTTTTTTAACACGGAAGTGTTATTGCAGTCACTGACATTGGAAAGTGCAATGACAGTTTGAGCCAACAAGCATTACAACAGAAGTTGAGTGAGGATTAGGGGAATTTAGTCCACTTGTTCTTATTAGTGTCGTACTGCCATCATCGGAAGGTGGGGTTAGTATGCATGTTTAAGTCTTAGATTAAATAGAGGAGTGACACTGGTTAAGATATACATTGAATTTTATTGCCTCGACAATCACCTATCTTTTTATACCTTATGAGCACTTAGTATTCTGCTGAAGATTCATGTTGGGGATCCCAGTTTATCATTATCATATTTTATTTTATTGTTTTCAAGTTATTGTATCGACAACTATTCTCACAATTGATCTCATTTCTATCTAGTTTTTGTACCGACATTAATATACAAAAGACTACCATCCCCATGGGATCGATATCCGGTAGACTCACATCTGTCTACTATACTTGCATCGACAGTGTACGCTTGCACATTATTGCTGTGACGTTAAACAACCAATCACTACTCATATGCCCTTGTCGAATTGGGCTTCTCTCCCGTAGTTTGGACGGTTTTATACCCCAATTAGTTGTCAGACTTGTCCATCATGTAAACTATCTTTAAGTGGATTAAGGTGACATCTTCATGACCTAGTTTGCATGCTTTTACTATGTAACTAGGATAGAAATAGTATCATGTCCATGCAAGCATAAAAATGAGCTTCATACATGATTAACTTTATGGTCCCACTGCAACAAAAATAGAGGAAATTAATACGTAGCATGAATTAATTAAATTATGCCCAAATTAATACAAAAAACCATAAAATTGCAAGTTTTATTAAATCATGATCATTGTCATAATATGAACAAAATTCACCCAATTAATTATCAAATACTCGGGATTAACATTATTTTTTAAGTCAAAAGGTGCCAAAAAATCATAAAAACTCTATATAAATTAGAGTTTACACTAAGCCAACAAGTTTTCTTCATATTTTGGTGGTTTTGAATAGTTATTTATCATCCATTAAATTTTCGTAACTTCCCATACACGTTTTTGGGTTATAAATAGAGTAGAGCATCAAGAGGAAGTTCATAAACTTACCATTCCTTAACTTGACCAATATTCTTATTATCTTTCACCTCCTTTCTTCCTATTTTTTTCTTATCCATATACATACCTGGGGTGTAGTTCCCTTACTATTCCAATGTTAAGATTCTTGAAAACAAATCCTCTATTTTTATGCCTTCCCTGCCTATCCATTTATTAAATCCTCAATAGAAAGCAGAAGCAAGGAGATAATTCCTAACTTACAGGGATATACCCACCAAATACAATATGATGGTTTACCTGTTCCCCCGAAAAATTTGTTTTCCCCACCTTACTTTTGTCCTCAATGTAGATCGAGAGAAAGATCGCCTAGGCGATGCTAAGGACTACCTCATCTTTCCCTGGAGAAAATATTTTACCACAGGAGATTATACGTTTCCTTCTTTGGTCAACCTTGAATAAGACAGGTTCCTACTTGAAAATTTGGGGAAGTTCCTTCTCTTGACTTTCCCGTTTCTCTCCTAGGTCTAGCTCATGACGACTCCTACTATAACACCATGGAAAAACCATGTCAGCATCGTTCACCACCCTACCACATCAGCCCTGGGGTTCTTTCGAACTATTGATAGGGTGGATACATCATTTTCTACCCTTCGTAGTGGAAGTGAAGCTAGGCGGGCTAAACCCAAAAGGGTCACCCATTCTAGCAAATTACGTTGCATACAACTCCCTAGATTCATAGAAAGCTGTCCACCAGGGTTGGGGGTTTATCTATGCTGTCCCAGCTCAGAGGTATAAATTCTGACATTTGAAGGCTTGGAAAGAGGGTAAAAAAATGGCACTAGCTTCGGAAGCTGCACCTTGACGAAGAGGTGCAACTATAAAATGGAGGGTCTCTAAGCCCTTAAGGATGGTACTATCAACACCAAGTCTAGCATCCAAGTGTACTTTCCTCCCCAACTCTCTCATTTAGTCCTCATTTTCAAAGATCAAGGGTGATCGTTTCCACTCCTCTCAAGAAGATGAATACACCTTTGAGGCAGCAACTCGCTTGGCGGATAAGTTTACTTTACCTTTGTTATATCTCTTCTTTAATAAAATTTTCCCTTCCTCCAACATTTGTACTTTTAGTCAATGTAATTGCTTATCCTTCCTTTATATCTTTTTCCCCAATTCGCCTGCTTTTATTTTCATTTTGGTCTGCCAATTTAGACGAATATATATATGCTCACCACTTAATAACTTAATAAAAGAAGGACTCGAGGGACTTATCCAAATTAGACATCATGTACATAAGGGGTATTCTATCAAATTCCTAGTTCCAAAGGACTGATTAAAATGTGCTATGATACTAATAGATTTGTAATATCCTTACCTGATACATTTGTTGAATTCGATTATAGGGCATCACAACTGAACTAGTTTCATGTACAAGACCCAAAAACATTATTATAAAATCAAACTGTATTACCTATTTATAATATAAACTTACATTTCGTTATCTCAACTTTGGACTCTAAGGGAACTTCTTAATACAATACAGTTGCCTCCATGGTGAAGTTTCTAAAGGTATTCCCGTTCCTATGTGCATGACACTACACTATGGCACCCCATAATCCAACACGGTCTGGCTTTGTTCCTCATCGAGTTCTTTAATCTATAATTCCTACACCCACAGATCAAACCCCTATAAGTGCGGATGAACTTAGTGAGTTTCTTCTTTACGTGAGAATAGACCCCATCTTACAAAGATTTAAATCAAAAGAACTAAGTACAAGTAACTCCTTGATAGTGTGAGTGAATTCTCATAAACCCATCGTAGCAGCTCTAATTTATTCCCAATCCTATTCATTTACTGATAGACCATAAATCAAATTACCCATTGGCAATCCTATTGACCTACGATCATTGTTGTCAGAATTCTTTGGACGTTTCGCCATTTCCATGGACTATATCCTTCCTATACTTAAATTCTTCTTTCCATGTATTCCTAGTGGGGAAATCTTCTTTCCACCATGTCCTTATAAGGTAGTCCTGCGGTATACCCTTCTAAATGCCCTTGGGTCTCTCCCCCTTAGCTATCATTCTAGATCTGTTTAGTCTGTAGAAGAGTTTTTCTCTTACCCTAGTTCTGAAGGACTTACTGTCATCCCATCTTTAGGGATAACTAGTGAATACCCTGTCACTCTAGCAGATTAAGTCCCTTTTTGAACAAATAGCAATTGGATTAATTCTTTGAAATCCATATTGTTTGAGATACCATGCTCGAAAGTGTGACATATCCGTCTGTTGTGGGCCACTTCAGCCTTTAGTACCCCGCAGACTATCGTCAGAGTGATTACTCGGGTTCACGATTTCTCCCTTATGTTGGTTCCCTATGAAACTAGCCATTTTACTGGTACTTCCTCAATGGTTTTCTTCTCGAAGAGGAATAGTCTTGACAGACATATCCGTCACTCAATATATCATTCTTAGTCAATGTGTTCATATTAACCCCTCATTTCTTGTTAACCAACTTGAGTACTTTGGGTTACCTTTCTAACTTCTAGGGCTTCTTTGAGCACCTTCTGGAAGTTCTTAATGGCGGATCTTTATCTACGATCCACAGGCAAAACCTCTTTTTTTAGCTTGTATACCAAGCATCGCTAGTGCGTCAACTCTTGTGACTATTTCATGTTAGGTTACCCCACCCCTTCTACCATACTGGCTTTCGTAACTACTACTCTAATAGTCCTTTCTCACTTTCATTTTTTCCCTACTCATTGGCAGATTCTGTCGCCCTGCTTGCTAACCATTTTGTCTCAAACTTCCACTTTCCTTTTTAATCCCATTTTCCTGATTCACAAGATTCTCCCAAGATTTCCATCCTAGTTGACCACCTATGTTTATTGTCTCAGTGGACTACCCCGTGTTTAGTGTCCTGGCCGACTCCACAAACTACAATAGCTGAGTTATGGTCTAACTCTTTAGGTTCTATGTTTAGTGTCCTGGCAGACACCGTTAGTTGCCATATTCAATCTATCATATTACACCTGGTAATCCTTGTGTTTACTGTCCTGGTAGACTATCCCATGTTTAATGTCTCGACAGACTACCTCATGTTTATTGTCCTGGGGACTCTCTATGATGTTACAGCGTCGTCCAACTATGGTCTTACATAATATAACCCCATGTTTACTGTCCCGACGGACTACCAAAGGATGCCATAGTGTCTTTCATCTATGGTCTTAGTCCTATTTACCGTTCTAGCATGATTTCATATAATGGCATAGCAACTTTCAACTATTGTCTTACTCATGTTTATCGTCGTACCAACACATGATGCCATAACATCTTTTAGCTATGGTCTTACACATTTTAGGTGTATAGGCTTCGATCGAACCCATGCCCTAGCCATGATATTTCTTATTTACTTTTCACGTTGCATTCCATCCATTCCTCCATTTCACCATTCCTATCCTTGATGCTTGAACATTGCAGTGTCCTCTTTGCAAGGCCTGGAACTTCGCACATCATGGTCTGCACTCAATAATACCTGTAACATCCTGAAAATGGGCCTATGCATTTTTGATTTAATTATACGAAATGGCATGTCTTATGTGTTATGAATGTATTGTGAACATTTTTGGAAACTTGGAAATGTAAGGAAATGCTTTGGAAATGTTAAGTTTAAAAGAGGAAAGTGAACATTTTTGAAACTTGGAAATGTAAGGAAATGCTTTGGAAATGTTAAGTTTAAAGAGGAAAGTGAACATTTTGGGAACTTGGAAATGTAAGGAAATGTCTTAGAAAATGTTAAGTTTTAAAGTTTAAAAGAGGAAACTAAGGCAAGGTGGCCTTAAGAAAATTAATAGAGGAAATTTGACACAAGAACGGGTTTGGAAAAGTGGCAAGGAGACGCCACTTAAAGCCCAGTAAGTGACGCCACAAGCAAGGGAGAGGGCCTGAGTTCGAGTCGCATGGGAAGCAAATAAAGGATTTTATTTTTGCTACAAGGAGCGAGAGGAGGTGGGCGGCACAAAGGAACTCGGGAGGAGTTTTATTCTCTTTAAAATTCGGCTAAATAGATGGGTACATGATGGATAATTATTGGTATTTTTAATAAGAGATAATTAAAGGATTATTTCTATTAATTTTAAATAAGGTGATAAAGCTATCAAAATAGAAGTGATGGCCAAGTAAGGGATTCTAAGATAGTAATTTCGGCTACTAGAGGAAAAGAGGGCCATTCATTCTTTCTTTCAACCCTTCTCTCTCTGCCGAATTTCCTAGAGCATTTGTTCTTCTTCTTTTTTGTTAGCTAAAGCCGAAAACTCAAGATACCATCATTAGCCAATTTCTTTATACCAATCAAAGAGCCGAAATCAAGATCTTTTTAGCCTACATAGCCGAATGTTGTTAAAGGCTCAAGCAAGGATTGCCGATTCCTAAAGTAAGGGTAAGATCTCATTCGGTTTCATCCTTTTTCTTTTAAGATTTGCCGAAATCTAGGACTAACCCCATTAATATCTTGTTGCCGAAACTTTGAAGAGATCTTTTGGGATTTACTAAGCGTCGACTACAAGGAAGGAGAAGTTCTTTTTCCGAAGGTACACCATAGGCCGCGTGTTCCCTAGTTATTCGGTGAATTTCGGGATTTAAAATCCATAAGGTAAGTGTCTATAGCATTCGACCAAGGCAATGTTTGGTAAATATAGGTGTTCATTAATTATTCAAAAGCCGAAACTAATCTATTCAAGTAATCTAGTGATTGCCGATTTCAAGAAAGAAGGATACAAAGTTTCCGGCATTTGATTAGACATCAATCGGCACTAAAGGGTCTTAAAAGATCTAAAGCGATAGATCGGTTTTTCAAGATTTCAAGGAATTTGTTAAGCATACCAGGTGTGTACCCCACACTATCTTTTAATAAAATTTATGGCAATATTTAATATTAGCATGTTTATAAGAATGTGAATATGGTTAAGGTACCATACAATGGTACAAAGTACCCAGGTACGTTTCCTACTCCTACTAGGATTATGAATATATGTTATGACTCATACGTGAAAAGTGAGAAGAATGTGAAATTTGGCATGTTAATGCATAATATGTATGATATGGGGCATATGGGTTATTGAAAAAGGGGAAGTGAATGTGGTGATCTAAGACCATGATATCTGAATATGGTGACTTCGGTCACATTATCTGAATGTGGTGAATTAAGACCACGATATCTGAATGTGGTGACTTCGGTCACAATTATCTAATCTGGTGGCTATGCCACAAATAATTATAAGGGCGATGAGCACGTCGACTGCAGCGACTGCCTTCGATGGTGTGTAGCGGAAGAAGGGTTGACTTAGTAGTCCCCACGGTGTGCAGGATGGTACGGGTGATGTGTAGCGGATGGCATCTAGGTTTGGGTTCGGGTTGCATCACTTTTTTTTTTCATATCTGTTATATGAATATGCATGTGTTATGATAATGTATGCCTGAGCTATTAAATTTTAGTGTTGGTTACACATTGAGTCTGTTGACTCACCCCGTTGTGGGAATATGTTCAGGTGACGAACAGTGATGGACCGGGACGGCAGAACTTGTGGTGGCCATGCTCAGCTTGAAGTTTATTTTATTTGGACATTTCATTTCATTTAAGTACCTTAAATTATTTGGGTTTGTTTGATGTGATAAGGCCACTGTTGAACTATTTCATTGTTTTATTATGGTTACAAATTTTTATTAAGTTAAAGATTAAGTAATTTATTCTAAGTGTACTCTATACGTTCTATCACCTAAAATTGAAAAAAATGTTTTCATTATAAAACGATTTTGTTTTCTACTCGAGCCCAACTCAAAACAATCTTTCTTTCAAAACACACCATTTTCCAAAGTAACAAATGAATTTTGAATCGGTTTTCTTCGGGGAGCATACCAGATCCGGTCAAGGCTCGTGGGCCGGGTGTGGGGTGTTTCAGTTTGGTATCAGAGCCAGGTTTTAAACTCTCGTCCTGGGGTTTAAGGCCCAAAACGTTTTCAAATCGAGCGCAAGAAAGTTTTATGAAAATATTTTTGGAAATAAGCAGGTTTTTCTGGCATGGCACCTAAGTCTCCGACCCGCAGTCCACCAGGTAAGTACCCCTATCTATAGTATGAATTGTAGAAGGGTAAGAATGGAACGTAGAATAGTATGGTAGGTACTTGAACCCTAGGACTAGTTTACCCCAACAATTACATAAGACTTAAGTGACTAATTAAACAACCCTGTGACTTAGTCACCGAGTTAGAGTGTGGCAACCCCTGTACGCATGTCTAGGATTGGATCCTAAGAGCACAGTACTTAGCGAGTCCTAGTGACTCACCTCCTCTTCGCTGGAATCCTACCTGGTGCGTAGCTTCGGTTCACCTTAACCAAGAGGACTCAGTCACAGGCTAAACACCATAACTAAAACCCGAAAGGGATTAGCCACATTTTCATGGAAACCCTAGTTTTTGTTTAAAAAAAAATCAACAAACTACTCTTTTATTGTGAAAATTATTATCTCTGGAAAATTTCCTAAAAATTTCTAAGTTACAAAATTACTAAAATACCCCTAGTGGTAAAATTACAAAAATGCCCTTGGCTTATGAAATTTCCAAAATACTCATAGTTCTTATCAAAATTTTCATTACTTTATTAAATGTCCAAAAACCTTAATTTCCAAAATATCAAGATATCTTGATTATGGAAAATTATGAAATTGCCCCTAACCTACAAATTACCAAAATGACCCTAATCTCCAAAATTTTTACAATATCACCAAATTAGGAAACAAATTCTCAAAAAGAACCCTCAAAGTTTTGCAAATTTTGGAATACCCCTAAATAATTAAACTTTACAAATTTACCCTGGTTTATTACCAAAATACCCCTGAGTTTCAAAATTACCGAAATACCCTCAGATTACAAAATTTCCAAAATACCCCCAGAAATGCAAAATTACCAAAATACCCTTACTGAAAAAATCACCAAGGAATCTTATTTTGAAAAAAAATTACGAAAATAACCCTGTAGGGCAAATGACGAAAATACCCACAGGATAGGAGCAGGTGAAAATGTCCAGAAGAGTGAATGTGTATGGGAGATACTATGGAATGGATGTCACTTTGAATGAATGAATGTTTGAATGAATGTACTTCTACGAATTAGGATAGAAGATTTGAACTTTGATTGATCGAAAGAACTACTATTAAACTTCTTTCATAAAATTTCTTCGCGAATAATAAGTGAAACAAGGACTAATTCATAAAACTTTTTAATCGGATCGCGACGATAGAAATGAGTTCTAGAGGGCGTGGGCGTAACGTGCGAGGACGCGCGGTAGAGGTAGAATGACCGTGTCGTCGAAACCCGTTAGATCGGGTCAAGGATCGAGAATGAGGTACCACCACCACCACCACCACCGGTCTTTGAGCAGCGAGATCGCATACGAGGAGGCGATCTTTGTATCGCGGTGTCTTTGCGAGTTCTTGAGTTGGTGGCTGGTGTAGGAGGAAATTCGGGAGCTCGAAAGTCGGTACCTGAGCGACTTCGTGCCAACGGAGCTGAGGTGTTCCGAAGAGTATCGGGTGTGGCACCCAGTACCGCTGAGTATTGGTTGGAGGCCACTAAACGAATTATGGATGAGCTTGATTTGACCCCTGAGGAGAAACTGAAAGGAATGGTGGCATTGCTACACGATGAAGCGTATCAATTGTGGCTCACAGTTTGTGATGGTGCCACGACTGAGGATCTGACCTGGGAGTATGTTAAGGCCGCATATCAGAAGAAGTATGACGGCACAAGGTATACTGATGAGCAGAGGAAGGCTTTTCTGGGACTGGTTCAATGGAATAAGTCTGTAGAGGAGTATGAAGCTGAATTTCTAAGGTTGAGCCGATATGCTCAAGGAGTAGTGGCTACGGAGCATGAGCGGTGTGTCCGGTTCGAAGACGGTTTAAGGGATGATCTAAGGTTGTTGATAGCTCCACATCGGGAGGCGGGAATTTTTGCGTTAGTAGAAAAGGCAAAAGTAGCCGAGGAATTAAGGATTCTACAAAGCGCAATTTCGACCGGACAGGCGAAAAAGAGGCTTTGGATCGTCGAGATCATCTGGGAATAAAAGGCCTAGAGTTGATGGGCGCGAGGTCGACAGAAGTTTGCTACAAGAGGCGATGTCGCACTTATGATCGGTGTGGGAAAAAGCACTTAGGGAGTGTTGGAAAAGATAGGAGGATGCTTTAGGTGTGGGTCCGGGGACCATATGATCAAGGATTGTCCTATGAAACCGATGGAAATTGACCGTGAGCTCGAGAATGTTAATCAAGCCGGGTAGAGGTGGGCAGCGACCTCGGCCGAGGCCGTGGTTAGAATGGCCGAGGTAATGGTGCGGAGTAGAGGGCGTGGAACACCGGCGCGAGGTGCTGCTATCTTGAGGCAAGGCAACCGGGTTTGGTTTATGTGGTTCGTCGGAAGGAGGATGGAGACGCGCCGGACGTCATAACCGGTACGTTTCTTGTATTTGGAAAACCTTATCATGCTCTGATTGATGTGGGCTCGACCCATTCCTATGTTGCATGTAGTGTAGTGGAAACACTAGGCCTAGACTCTGAACTCTCTGGTAGGCAGATGACTGTAGTAAGCCCATTAGGCCAAACTGTAGTGGTGGATAAGATCTTTCGGAGTGTACCTCTAGAGATTCAGGGAGTGAAATTTCGAGCCGACTTAATGGAACTTCCTTTTGGAGAATTCGACCTTATTCTTGGCATGGACTGGCTAGTGGAGCATCGAGCTGTGTTGGATTGTGCAGCTAAGCGAATGGAGTTGAGGACCCCGAAGGATGAGGTGGTCATTATGATAGGAGAAAGAAGAAACTACCTGTCTAATGTAGTTTCGGCGTTAAAGGCGGAGAAAATGGTTCGGAAAGGGTACAAGGCATTTCTGGCCTTCGTTAGTCTTTGTGGGCGCAAAAAGAAGGGGGAATTAGTGGAGTTAGAACGGTGAGGACTTCGTGGATGTTTTTCCGGAGGAGCTACCGTGAATACCCCCGAGATAGGGAGGTGGAATTTGGTATAGACTTGCTCACGAACGACTCCTGTGTCAATCGCTTCATACCGAATGGCGCCAAAGGAGTTAGTTGAGCTCAAGGCTCAGATCCAAGAGTTATTGGATCGTGGGTTTATTCGACCCAGTGTGTCTCCATGGGGAGCATCGATCCTGTTTGTAAAGAAGAATGACGAAACTATGCGCATGTGCATAGATTATCGTCAGTTGAATAAGCTGACCATCAAGAACAAGTATCCTTTGCCAAGGATAGACGACTTGTTCGATCAGCTTAAGGGGGCCGCCGTATTTTCAAAGATCGATCTAAGGTCGGGATATCATCAGTTGTAGGTAAAGGAGGCGGATATCCATAAAACGACCTTTAGGACAAGATACGGCCATTTTGAGTTTGTAGTAATGCCGTTTGGGTTGTGAACGCCCCACCGCGTTCATGGATATGATGAACCGGGTTTTCAACCTTACTTGGATAGGTTTGTCGTTGTGTTCATCGGCGACATTTTGGTATACTCGAAGTCGGAGGAAGAGCATGATGAGCACCTACGGATAGTGTTACAAGTATTAAGGAGAAGAAGCTCTATGCCAAATTCAGCAAGTGTGAATTTTGGCTTAAGGAGGTGGCATTCTTAGGGCATGTGGTGTCCGCAGAGAGGAATAAGGGTGGATCCTAGGAAGATCGAAGCGATGTTGTATTGGAAACCACCTAGGTCCATGGTGAGATCCGTAGTTTCTTAGGTTTGGCGAGCTATTACGAAGGTTTGTAGAAGGGTTCTCGTCCAATAGCCGTGCCTTTGACGGTTGTTGAGGAAGGAAGTACCCTTTGTATGGACGGATAAGCAACAGGAGAGCTTTGAGAAGCTCAAGAGGGTTTTGACCGAAGCTCAGTGTTAATTCAAAGGAGGCGAAAAAGGAGTTTGTGGTGTCTTGTGGCGCCGCATGCGGGATTAGGGTGTGTTCTAATGCAAGATGGAAAAGTAGTCGCTTATGCCTCTCGGCGTGATTAAGGCCGCATGAGGTTAACTACCCAACCCATGACTTGGAATTGGCGGCAGATGGTTTCGCTCTTAAGGTTTGGAGGCACTATCTTTATGGAGAAAAGTCGATAATTTACACGATCACAAGAGTCTCAAGTATCTGTTGACTCGGAAGGAGTTAAACTTGAGACAATGAAGGTGGGTGGAATTATTGAAGGATTATGATTGTGCGATAGAGTACCACCCGAGCAAGGCAAATGTGGTGGCGGATGCCTTAAGTCGGAAAGTGGTGTCGGACACGAGGCGATGTTCGCACACTTGAGTTTGTATGATGATGGGAGTCTCTTGGCGAATTGCAAGTCAAACCAACATGGTTGTATGAGGTAAAGGAAAGTCAGTTGGTGGATGAGGACCTAAGAGTTAAGTTGCAACAAGTACACAACGAAGAGTTAGAGGATTTTGGTGTTAATGATGAGGGAGTATTGTGCTTCAAGGGAAAGGTGCATATGCTTGAGGGACGAGGAGTTAAGACAGAGGATTCTTCGGGAGCGCATGGTAGCCCTTATGCTATGCATCCCGGAGGCACTAAGCTGTACAGGGATCTAAGGGAACAATTTTGGTGGCCAGATCTTAAACGGGAAGTTACTGAATTCGTGGGAAAATGTCTGACGTGTCAGCAAGTTAAGGCTGAAGACCAGGTTCCATTGGGACTACTTCAGCCAATCAAGATCCCGCAGTGGAAGTGGGAGAGAATCACCATGGACTGCGTTAGTGGGCTTCCCCTTACGCCTACTAAGAAGGACGCGGTATGGGTAATAGTGGACTGTTTGACCAAGTCCGCGCACTTCATTCCTATAAGAGTTGATTATTCTCTTCAGAGGTTGGCCAAATTATATATGGCGGAAATTGTGAGGTTACATGAAGTGCCGGTGTCAATCATTTCGGATAGAGACCCAAGATTTACGTCTCGGTTTTGGAAGGCACTTCATCAAGCTTTAGGCACTAAGTTGGATTTCACTACGGCCTTTCATCCACGATCGGACGGCGATCCGAGCGGGTAATCAAGTGTTAGAGGATATGTTGAGGGTGTGTGATGGACTTGAGAGGAAGTTGGGAGGAGTATTTGCCTTTAGCGAGTTTGCGTGCAACAACGGCTATCAAGCCGGCATTCGGATGGCACCGTATGAAGCGTTATGCGGTCGAAAGTGTCAAACTCCTACGTGTTGGACCGAATTAGGAGAACGTCGAGTTTTGGGTCGAGTTAGTGGCGAGAATCGAAGAGAAGGTTGAGATAATTCGGAGCACGGTTGAAGGAGGCATCGATAGACAAAAGTCGTACGCAGACCTCAAATGGAAGGAAATAGAGTTTGAAGTGGGGGATCAAGTGTTTCTGAAAGTCTCGCCTTGGAAGAAGGTGATGAGGTTTGGTCGCAAAGGGAAGTTAAGCCCAAGGTTTATAGGGCCCTATCGAGTGTTGAAGCGAGTTGGACCAGTGGCATATCAGTTAGAGTTGCCACCGGAGTTGAAACAGATGCACGACGTATTCCATGTTTCCATGCTACGTCGATATCGATCGGATCCATCTCACGTAGTACCGGTTGAAGAGGTGGAGCTAAGGCCAGACTTATCCTACGAGGAAGAGCCGATTCAGATCTTGGAACGAGACGTGAAAATGTTACGGAAGAAGTTAGTTCCTCTATTCAAAGTGTTATGGCGCAACCACGGATCGGAGGAAGCTTCGTGGGAGCCAGAAGAGGCAATGCGACAGCAATACCCTCATTTATTTTAGCCAGGCAATTTCGAGGACGAAATTATTTTAAGAGGGTAGAAGCGTAACATCCTCGAAAATGGGCCTATGCATTTTTGATTTAATTATACGAATTGGCATGTCTTATGTGTTATGAATGTATTGTGAACATTTTTGGAAACTTGGAAATGTAAGGAAATGCTTTGGAAATGTTAAGTTTAAAAGAGGAAAGTGAAAATTTTTGGGAACTTGGAAATGTAAGGAAATGTCTTAGAAAATGTTAAGTTTTAAAGTTTAAAAGAGGAAACTAAGGCAAGGTGGCCTTAAGAAAATTAATAGAGGAAATTTGACACAAGAACGGGTTTGGAAAAGCGGCAGGAGACGCCACTTAAAGCCCAGATGAAGTGACGCCACAAGCAAGGGAGAGGGGCCCGAGTTCGAGTGCATGGGAAGCAAATAAAGGATTTTATTTTTGCTACAAGGAGCAGAGGAGGTGGATGGCACTAAGGAACTCCAGGGAGGAGTTTTATTCTCTTTAAAATTCGGCTAAATAGATGGGTACATGATGGATAATTATTGGTATTTTTAATAAGAGATAATTAAAGGATTATTTCTATTAATTTTAAATAAGGTGATAAAGCTATCAAAATAGAAGTGATGGCCAAGTAAGGGATTCTAAGATAGTAATTTCGGCTACTAGAGGAAAAGAGGGCCATTCATTCTTTCTTTCAACCCTTCTCTCTCTGTCGAATTTCCTAGAGCATTTGTTCTTCTTCTTTTTGTTAGCTAAAGTCAAAAACTCAAGATACCATCATTAGCCGATTTCTTTATACCAATCAAAGAGCCGAAATCAAGATCTTTTTAGCCTACATAGCCGAATGTTGTTAAAGGCTCAAGCAAGGATTGCCGATTCCTAAAGTAAGGGTAAGATCTCATTCGGTTTCATCCTTTTTCTTTTAAGATTTGCCGAAATCTAGGACTAACCCCATTAATATCTTGTTGCTGAAACTTTGAAGAGATCTTTCGGGATTTACTAAGCGTCGACTACAAGGAAGGAGAAGTTCTTTTTCCGAAGGTACACCATAGGCCGCGTGTTCCCTAGTTATTCGGTGAATTTCGGGATTTAAAATCCATAAGGTAAGTGTCTATAGCATTCGGCCAAGGCCATGTTTGGTAAATATAGGTGTTCATTAATTATTCAAAAGCCGAAACTAATCTATTCAAGTAATCTAGTGATTGCCGATTTCAAGAAAGAAGGATACAAAGTTTCCGGCATTTGATTAGACATCAATCGGCACTAAAGGGTCTTAAAAGATCTAAAGCGATAGATCGGTTTTTTGAGATTTCAAGGAATTTGTTAAGCATACCAGGTGTGTACCCCACACTATCTTTTAATAAGATTTATGGCAATATTTAATATTAGCATGTTTATAAGAATGTGAATATGGTTAAGGTACCATACAATGGTACAAAGTACCCAGGTACGTTTCCTACTCCTACTAGGATTATGAATATATGTTATGACTCATATGTGAACAGTGAGAAGAATGTGAAATTTGGCATGTTAATGCATAATATGTATGATATAGGGCATATGGGTTATTGAAAAAGGGGAAGTGAATGTGGTGATCTAAGACCACGATATCTGAATGTGGTGACTTCGGTCACATTATCTGAATGTGGTGAATTAAGACCACGATATCTGAATGTGGTGACTTCGGTCACAATTATCTAATCTGGTGGCTATGCCACAAATAATTATAAGAGCGATGAGCACGCGACCGCAAATGATCGCCTTCGATGGTGTGTAGCGGAAGGAGGGTTGACTTAGTAGTCCCCACGGTGTGCGAGGATGGTACGGGTGATGTGTAGCGGATGGCATCTAGTTTTGGGTTCGGGTTGCATCACTTTTTTTCATATCTGTTATATGAATATGCATGTGTTATGATAAAGTATGCAGAGCTATTAAATTATAGTGTTGGTTACACATTGAGTCTCATTGACTCACCCGTTGTGGGAACATGTTCAGTGACGAACAACGATGATGGACCGGGACAGCGAGAACTTGTGGTGGCCATGCTCACTTTGAAGTTTATTTTATTTGGACATTTCATTTCATTTAAGTACCTTAAATTATTTGGGTTTGTTTGATGTAATAAGGCCATTTGTTGAACTATTTCATTGTTTTATTATGGTTACAAGTTTTATTAAGTTAAAGATTAAGTAATTTATTCTAAGTGTACTCTATACGTTCTATCACCTAAAATTGAAAAAAAGGTTTTCATTATAAAACAATTTTGTTTTCTACTCGATCCCAACTCAAAACAATCTTTCTTTCAAAACACACCATTTTCCAAAGTAACAAATGAATTTTGAATCAGTTTTCTTCGGGGAGCATACCAGATCCGGTTAAGGCTCGTGGGTCGGGTGTGGGGTGTTTCAATACCGTATGGCGGTGTCTAGCAGAAACACCCATTTTCCCATTCCTAACTTCCTCTAACCTTTTGATATTTCCTGCCGTGTTTCACAATTATAACACACAAGCACAAACATATAATCACATAAACAGAGTAAGATGGAACATGCCAACTAGTGCATGCATCACTTGTAACTCAACCCTAATTCATGCCATTCATACAATATTCCGAAAATGCGGTATAGAAACTCAGTTAACTCTTCTTTGACTCCTCATCCGCTTAGCATTTTCTAATGCTAGAGCCTCCACACCTCTAGCTGCTAAGCATGGAAAATTCAAAAATCATGATTTATGTAACAGCCCGATTTAGGGGCTAGTCGGAACAGTGATCTCAGAATCACTAAATCAGGGATAGAGGGAATTATTTTCATGTTATTTTATGTTTTATAACATGTTTATAAGGGTGCATGAAAATTTTGGTACCTTAATTTTAGCAATTTCTAGCTAAATCGTGAAAAAGGACTAAATCGCATAAAGTGCGAAAACTCTATTTTAGTTGCTAGAGGTGCCAAATAGCTATGGATTATTAATTGGAGGTCCCTAATGTGAAATTTGGCCTTGTTTTAAGTGAGTTGGTCGGCCATGTGACAAGGGGTACAAAGACATTAAATTTTGGTCAAAAGTTGGTGGTATTAGTTGGTCAAATGAATAAAATAAGATGAAATAAGCAAAAGTTGTCATCTTTTCCTTATTTCTTCTTCCCCAACCGAAAATATCAGCCATGAGAGGGCTTTGAAGGCTTGAAAATTTCAGCAACTCAATTCCTCTTCAAGTAAGTGATTTTGATGGCTTTAGTTGATAATTTTTGTACTTTTGGAGTCCCCAAAGCTTAAGCTAGCTAATGAAGGGACTATTTTGCAAAACGATTGAGATTCTAGGGATTTACCATGATAGGTATCATGTTGGTTGATGAGTTTTATGGAAGAGAATGAATGGTAGGATGATGATAAATAACTTTTGTGAAAGGTGTTGTTATGAAAACACCTAATTTGGGCTAAAATGCAAAAGTTATAAATTGTTCATTAGGGCATGAAATAGTTGGAATTGTGGATAGTTGTAAGAGGATTAAATGTTCAGCTAGGCTTGTTTATCGAGAAAATGTGATAAAAATTTATTTACGAGCCTAGGGGCAAAATCGTAATTTTGCCAAAGTGTAGGGGCAAAATAGTCATTTTTGCCTAGAGTGTAGATTATGGTATATTATGATTTATAAGTGATTAAATTGGTAAATTCCGTTGTTCTAGATTAAAGAAATCAAGTTTCGGACCTTGAACAGGTGAAAAGAGAAAGGTGGGCAAAAGTCCATTTTCAGACCTTTCGACATCGAGGTAAGTTAATGTGCTAAATTATACAATTCTAAGTAAAGTATTTAATGTTCCAATGTCGTGTGGAATGCATAATCACACTATGAGTGTATTGAATGTATTTTAACGAGATGTCAAGAGAATTGTTCTTAGGAATAGAGGGAAAGTAAATAGTAAGATATGTTGATAATTAAGGTCCCGTATAAGACCATATTTGGAATATGGCCTCGGTATGAGATATTGAATAAGACCATGTCAGGGACATGGCACCAATATGATATTCCATGTGAGGCCCTATCAAGGGCATGATGTCGAGGTGAGATTGTAAGTATGAGATTCAAAAGTGTTATTTAATAATTTGAGTGATTCCATAGATATGTTGAAAATGAGAATGTATGTGGTTGTATCATGAGAGGTACAGGTATGTGTTAGAACTAAATTAAGGTGAATTGGGTATGTGATTAGCCCATAGTGGGTCATGTGTGTATGATGCATCTTAATTGTATGTGCTGTTTTTATAATTGCATTGCGTAAAAGTAAATTATTATTATAGAAATCTATGTAAGGATGTCAGTGTGTGAGAATGTTTTCAGATGAACATTTGAAATAGAGAAATGCAGGTGATTATACATATGTATATCCGTAAATGTATAATAATGGTGGGCTGTGTGCGATACCACCTTCCTAATTATTAGTGATGGGTTGTGTGTGATACCATCAATAATGTTATTAATTGTAGGCTAAGTGCGATACCACCCTATAAGAGATTCGATGGTGGGCTAAGTGCGTAGCCACCGAGAGATTGGTAGCATGAGTGGTTTATTGAGAATGCATGATGTGTTGTTTTATATGATCTTGTGATGATCAGGGCAGGATGTATGCTAATTAAACAAGCGAATTGGCTTGTGGCATGGTAAGTTAATGAATGCGAGCATTAAGCCAAAATATGGTTAGAATGTGGTAAGAGACGAAATGAGTAAGCATATGAATATTGATAGTTGATTTTTAATTGCATATAAACTTACTAAGCATTATTGCTTACCCTTCTTTCTTTCTCATTTCTTATAGGTTAATTTAGCTAGCTCGGGTTGGATACCGCCGGAGATGTTTTCACACTATCGAGGAGACACTTGGTATGAGGTATCAAGTCATTATGAGTCATGGCATGTATAGGGCTAGTACATGAGGTTGATTAAGTCATTGTTATTGTGCCAAATGTGTTGGCCTAAATGAGTTATGGGATAATTGTAAAATGCCATAGTTGTTGGCTATTATGTTATATGAAAAGATGTATTTATCTATATGGGATGGCAATTCAATTTGAGTGGTTATGAATGTGATGGATGAGTATAAGTTGTGTAAGCTCTAGGGATGCAAAGAGCTTGGCAAATAGCCTTGTTCTGGTTCACATGGGTAGGCACACGGGCGTGTGTCTAGGCCGTGTTAAGTCTACACTTTAAAATTAGAATTGGAATGGTCACATAGTTAAAGCACACGGGCGTGCCGAGGCCGTGTCGAATAAGTCAAAATACTAAGGTATGGCACACGGTTTAGGCCCACGGGCGTGTCAAAATCGTGTGTGATTAGTCAGTCTCGACCACGGGTGAAAGGCACAGACGTGTGATAGGGTACACGGGCGTGCTCTCAAAATGCATGGGCGTGTGCCTTAACCGTGGGTAAATTGGCAGAATACTAGGTTTTTAGGCACGGTCTGGGGACATGGGCGTGTGTGCCTATGCACGGGCGTGTCTCGTTCTACACGGGCGTGTGAGCTCTGTAATTGAAGAGAAAGATTTTAAGAATCGTAAAAGTTTCGGATTAGTCTCGAGAGCCCTCGTGTGTATGAGTGAAGCCTCGTAAGTCGAGAATGAGGTGATTGAGGTGAATGAAGAGAGTAGTCACGATTAGCCTAAGTAGCGACCGTGAGGCTTAAGTCCGGTAATGCCTCGTACCCCGTTCCGATATTGGATACGGGTAAGGGGTGTTACATTTAGTTGTATCAGAGCTATGGTTTAGTCGGTTCTAGGACTAACCTAGCGTGAGTAAGAGTCTAGCTATACATGCCATATGTGGACCGTGATAGTGTGATGTCTCCCTGCTCTAACGAAATTGTTTTGTTAAAACAGTGATGGTTCCCAACCGAGCTTAATCCAATAATGTTGTAAGTGATAATGGGGAAATTGTAATTCTCTTATGCAATGATGAGATTCAAAGAGGTATGAGTAGAAGTATATGACATGTGTGTTATAATGCATGAAATGAGAAGTTTATCTGCATTGGCTGGATGTGCATAAGGCGTTATATACTCAACCTATTGGGTTAGGTGCATATAGTGAGTAAATTTACCCAGAGAATGGGGTATATGTGTATGTGTAATTGTTTGAACGATGCATGATCAATATGTCCACATAGTTTAATCTCTTGTGCGACTATTAAAATGGATGATGTATAATGTTTTATTTCGTGACTCTGTATGAAACTACAAGTATTATGGTGTGAGAGTTAAACTGGGAAGTTTGACTAAGTAGAATGCAGGGATGGGTACGGTCGTTCAATGATAAAATGATGAATAAGACCATGGTTGGACCATGGTGATACATGTGATCCCATGTAAGACCATGTCTGGGACATGGCATTGGTGACAAATAGTGATCCTGTGTAAGACCACGTGCCCGGGACTCAGCCGGTATAGAATCGTGTAAGACCATATCTGGGATATGGCATCGGCAACGACATGAGTTCCATGTAAGACCGTATCAGGGGTATGGCATTGGTATTGATATGAGATTTCGTGTAAGACCGTAGCGGGGCTATGATGTTGTGATATGAGTAAGACCATAGTTGGACTATGACAATCAAGTAAACGACGTACCCAAAACCCGTAAGACATTCTCTAGATTAATGAGTCATAGTAAGAGAAAGTAGAGTTAAATGTTGAGTATTTGAGTAGATATTAATGTGGAACTTGAGTAAGTGAAATCAGAGTTCGAAAAGTATAAGTGATAGGGACAATTGTAGCGTGATAAACATGAAAACTCACTTGTGACGAGTTGTGTGACCATGATGATATTTCATTGATGATGAATAGTAAATCATATGTATGTGGTCACGAGAGTCAAGTTGTGGGACGCTACGACCTCACCCCTTACCACTGTTGAATTATGACGAGATGTTATGAGAATTTAGTTGAGCAAGTTTGCATTCGGTTAGTGCAATGATTATGTTAGCATTTTGAGAATGCTTTGTATCATATTGATACATGATACTCTACTATATAGAGTAATTGTTGTTGAGCACGAGTTTGAAGTCCTAGGGGACTACAATGAACACGAGAATTGTATAAGTCCATATCCGGAATATGGCATCGGTACTTGAGGTGGCAGTCCATATAAGACCATATTTTGAATATGGCATTGGCATTGGCATTTAGAAGTGCTTCCATATAAGGTCACCTCTAGAATGCAGCTTTGGCTTTGAAATTGTGTTAATGATTATATTATGCATTTTTGAGTATTCCTAGTGATCTTTGGGACAGATAGACGAGTCTAGAAGTAGAAAGGAAAATTGTACTAAAGTCATGTGAATGAGTGAATACAGACACTCGTGAGCGAGTCGCAAGGAAATGAGTATGAGTATAGAGTGTGGCGCGGTATGTGCTTAATAAAGGCAATTGTAAGAAAGTATGTCTGAATGCTTTAACGATTGTATTGATTATACAATGTTAAGAGCAAAGAAAATGTTAGCCTAGGCTATTTGACTCAAGTGAGTAGGAAGCCTAAGGTTTATGATTATCGATATTTTCTTAAATTGATGTCCATTAATGAAAGGAATTGTTAAGGAGTTTTGAGGACGGAAATGGTTAAAGAAACAATGTTTGAACTGTGAGAGTATTCGATTATGATAACCATAGTTGTATGGATCATAATGACCTCTTTAAGCATTACGTGTTAATATCTTTTGCCTTTCATGGGCGATGAGGTTGTTTATCTCATGAATTAAGTTCGTGTGAGAATGTTAGCCGATTGTGAAATTAGATTAAACGGTTGTCAGTTTAGTAACTGGAATTGACATTCTTTATTCTCCTCGTAACCCTATTTGGGTGTTTTAAGGGGGAAGCTGGAGATGATTCTAGTATAAGGAGTGAAATCCTGAGTTTCACGTCGTGTGATGGGTTTTCGGACAGGTCGAATAGAATTATTGATTTGATCAAGATTGTACCTACTATTATGAGATGTGACAACGGTAAAGGTTTTAGATTAGTATAGCAAGAGAAACTCAGATGAGGGTGTGCTTGAAATATGTTTTCAGTGTGGAGAAGAGTAGATTAATGCATTGAGATATGATTCGAGTTCTGTGTATATCCACGCATGAATCAACAAAGAGAGTAAATTTCTGTGTGTTCGTGAGTAGAGAACATGATACGATGATATTCTCATTGAAATGTTAAAACCGCGATGGTTGAGTTGAAAGCTATAAAAGGAACTATTAATTGAAAGTTCTAGTATTGAGTTCAGTCTGAATCGAGAAAAAGAGTTGATAGGTTGGTGATCCAAAGACAATCACTTTTGTATCTGTGTTGTGAGCTAGATGTTTTGTAATGATCCATGGAAAAAAATTGATGTGTATTTTCTGAATTTTAATGAGTGAGGATATCATATGCTGCAGAAGATTTTGAAGATGAAATAGTGAAACGACTTGAAGTATTACAATGGCGAATATAGTTATTGTAATACTTCCCAGATAGTAGACAAAGAAGTCCAGAAGGGGGATAGTGAATGGTATTTTAAATGAGCTTAGAATGAGTTTGTCTGAGATGTTAAAATTCAGGTTGGATAAGGTTTCTGTTGTTGATGTTACTTTGGGATAGATATTGTATGTGGAAGAATTCAGAACTTATGCAGAAGTTTTGGTATGAGATTAAGTAGTAGCATGTCTACTAATGCAAGAATAAGGAAGTACTGTTAGGTGCATAAATGTTTTGACAGTAGAGTACATTTCACGATATGACCGAGTTTAGGGTCAGAAGTAGTTGACCACTAAAAGCTGAGTTTTCAAAGCATACAAGTCAAGATTATTACAGTCGGTAAATGCTTTAATGAGAAAGTGAGATAAAACCTCATAGATTTCGAATTTAGTTTGACAAAATTCCCAAGAAAGGGAAATGTCATTCGAATTGTAGCAAATCAACCGGTAAAGATCCGAATGATCATTTGGATGTGTGCTGAGTTCTAAATTAGTGGATTACAGGATTACTGAGTATACGCTCTGGAGGACGAAATACCTGGGTCGCAAGTGATGCTTCAACCTTGCGTGTGATAGCTTAAAGGTTGATGACAAGAGAAACTTGAGGATAAGTGGATTTGTGATTTTGAAGAGTTTATGGAAACGTTTTAAGAATGTTGGTAGCAACTTCTTCTGATAAGATTTTCAGGGACGAAAATCCCTAAGGGAGGGAGAGTTGTAACAGCCTGATTTAGGGGCTAGTCAGAACAGTGATCTTGGAATCACTAAACCGGGGATAGAGGGAATTATTTTCATGTTATTTTATGTGTTATAACAGGTTTATAAGGGTGCATGAAAATTTTGGTACCTGAATTTTAGCAATTTCTAGCTAAATCGTGAAAAAGGACTAAATCGCATAAAGTGCGAAAATTCTATTTTAGTTGCTAGAGGTGCCAAATAGCTATGGATTATTAATTAGAGGTCCCTAATGTGCAATTTGGCCTTGTTTTAAGTGAGTTGGCCGGCCATGTGACAAGGGGGACAAAGACATTAAATTTTGGTCAAAAGTTGGTGGTATTAGTTGGTCAAATGAATAAAATAAGATGAAATAAGCAAAAGTTGTCATCTTTTCCTTATTTATTCTTCCCCAACCGAAAATATCAGCCATGGGAGGGCTTTGAAGGCTTGAAAATTTCAGCAACTCAATTCCTCTTCAAGTAAGTGATTTTGATGGCTTTAGTTGATAATTTTTGTACTTTTGGAGTCCCCAAAGCTTAAGCTAGCTAATGAGGGGACTATTTTGCAAAACGGTTGAGATTCTAGGGATTTACCATGATAGGTCTCATGTTGGTTAATGAGTTTTATGGAAGAAAATGAATGGTAGGATGATGATAAACAACTTTTGTGAAAGGTGTTGTTATGAAAACACCTAATTTGGGCTAAAATGCAAAAGTTATAAATTGTTCATTAGGGCATGAAATAGTTGGAATTGTGGATAGTTGTAAGAGGATTAAATGTTCAGCTAGGCTTTTTTATCGAGAAAATGTGATAAAAATTTATTTACGAGCCTAGGGGAAAAATCGTAATTTTACCAAAGTGTAGGGGCAAAATAGTCATTTTTGCCTAGAGTGTAGATTATGATATATTATGATTTATAAGTGATTAAATTGGTAAATTCTGTTGTTCTAGATTAAAAAAATTGAGTTTCGAACCTAGAACGGGTGAAAAGAGAAAGGTGGGCAAAAGTCTATTTTCGGACCTTTCGACATCGAGGTAAGTTCATGTGCTAAATTATACAATTCTAAGTGAAGTATTTAATGTTCCAATGTCGTGTGGAATGCATAATCACACTATGAGTGTATTGAATGTATTTTGACGAGATGTCAAGAGAATTGTTCTTAGGAATAGAGGGAAAGCAAATAGTAAGATATGTTGATAATTAAGGTCCCGTATAAGACCATATTTGGAATATGGACTCGGTATGAGATATTGAATAAGACCATGTCAGGGACATGGCACCGATATGATATTCCATGTGAGGCCCTATCAAGGGCATGATGTCGAGGTAAGATTGTAAGTATGAGTTTCAAAAGTGTTATTTAATAATTTGAGTGATTCCACAGATATGTTGAAAACGAGAATGTATGTGGTTGTATCATGAGAGGTACAGGTATGTGTTAGAACTAAATTAAGGTGAATTGGGTATGTGATTAGCCCATAGTGGGTCATGTGTGTATGATGCATCTTAATTGTATGTGCTGTTTTTATAATTGCATTGCGTAAAAGTAAATGATTATTGTAGAAATCTATGTAAGGATGTCAGTGTGTAAGAATGTTCTCAGATGAACATTTGAAATAGAGAAATGCAGGTGATTATATATATGTATATCCGTAAATGTATAATAATGGTGGTCTGTGTGCGATACCACCTTCCTAATTATTAGTGATGGGCTGTGTGCGATACCATCAATAATGTTATTAATGGTGGGCTAAGTACGATACCACCCTATTAAAGAACGATGGTGGGCTAAATACGATACCACCTTATTAAAGAACGATGGTGGGCTAAGTGCGATACCACCCTATAAGAGATTCGATGGTGGGCTAAGTGCGTAACCACCGAGAGATTGGTAGCATGAGTGGTTTATTGAGAATGCATGATGTGTTGTTTTATATGATCTTGTGATGATAAGTGCAGGATGTATGCTAATTAAACAAGCGAATTGGCTTGTGGCATGGTAAGTTAATGAATGCGAGCATTAAGCCAAACTATGGTTAGAATGTGGTAAGAGACGAAATGAGTAAGCATATGAATATTGATAGTTGATTTTTAATTACATATGAACTTACTAAGCATTATTGCTTACCCTTCTTTCTTTCTCATTTCTTATAGGTTAATTTAGCTAGCTCGGGTTGTGTAAGCTCTAGGGATGCAAAGAGCTTGGCAAATAGCCTTGTTCTGGTTCACATGGGTAGGCACATGGGCGTGTGTCTAGGCCGTGTTAAGTCTGCACTTTAAAATTAGAATTGGAATGGTCACACGGTTAAAGCACACAGATGTGCCGAGGCCGTGTCGAATAAGTCAGAATACTAAGGTATGGCACACGGTTTAGGCCCATGGGCGTGTCAAAACCGTGTGTGATTAGTCAGTATCGACCACGGGTGAAAGGCACGGACGTGTGATAGGGTACACGGGCGTGGTCCCAAAATGCATGGGCGTGTGCCTGAACCGTGGGTAAATTGGCAGAATACTAGGTTTTTAGGCACGATCTGGGGACGTGGGGGTGTGTGCCTATGCACGGGCGTGTCTCGTTCTACACGGGTGTGTGAGCTCTGTAATTGAAGAGAAAGATTTTAAGAATCGTAAAAGTTTTGGATTAGTCTCGAGAGCCCTCGTGTGTATGAGTGAAGCCTCGTAAGTCGAGAATGAGGTGATTGAGGTGAATAAAGAGAGTAGTCACGATTAGCCTAAGTAGCAACCGTGAGGCTTAAGTCCGGTAACGCCTCGTACCCCGTTTCGGTATTGGATACGGGTAAGGGGTGTTACAATTTAAACTTAGTATTTTCATTTTAAACTCTGATTTCAAGAAACATGCAGAGCCCTTAAAATGGTTATGAAGACCCTTAACCTTGTTTCCTAAATCTTATGTACACTGAAGGACTTAGAACCTTACCAGCTCCTTTAATTTCCTACTTTTCAAACTAGTTCTCACCATCATCACTCCATGCAGAGCTTTCCATAACCATCGCTTCCTCAGAGCAACCAAGGAAGTTGAAGAAGAGGAGAGAATGAAACAAAATTGAGAAAATCCACATGAAGATTTATTTCTTAACTATTTATAGCTCTTCCCGCACAGTCTTTAACTGTATAATATCCACTTATTTGCAATCATTTTGTCCCCCACTAAAGGATTCGTTGGTTCTAATTTAATCGAACCAGATTTGGATCTCAACTATGTCTAACCAGCCTCTATAATTTTTTGAATAGAGACCACTATTTTTTAGGGTCTCTTTAAATTTAACCCCAAATGTTCTAAATTTCAGGTTTTGAAGGAAACTGGGTGTGAAACCAGTGATTTTTTCTTGGTTAATATGACCAAGTATCAAATGCCAAAGGTATGCCTAATTAGAGTGAGAAATCTTTTAGTCGATATTTTAGTTTCCAACAGTGTGTACACCTTTGGTTTGATAAAATAGAGATTATTAGACATCCATCCATTAAAGCTAATATTACAATTTTTAAATATTGCAACACTATTATTAAAAGTCACGATCAAGCCATCTTTAAATAAGCATTCAATAGAAATTAAGTTCCTTTTGGTACATAGAAAATGCATTTTAAAATAATCTTCCTAAAAGTATCAAAGTAAAGATGTACATCTTCCACTACTTCACCTACCACACTTGCCCCATTTTCGATCCACAACGATAAATATTATCTCTAAGGTCTTTTGTTTCCTTGAACTCTTATACAGAAACACACACATGATTAGTATCTCCAGAATCAATGACCTAGTAGTCTATTAAATCTTTCGCTAGGAAAATTTCTATCATAAATAGTTCTGTACCTTTGCCCTTAGTGGCTAGGTAATCTTTCCAATCTTTGCAGCTTGGCCTTGAAATGTCATTTCTTGTTGCGAAGAAACACTTAGACTTAGATACATATTTAGGCTTCTTGGTTCTCTTCCTTTCCACTTTAGGTAGCCCAAAGGACTTAGCCTTGTTTCTTTTAGCTTGCTTTCCCTTTCTTTTAAAGGAAAAAGCAATGAATAAGTTTGATTCTACTTTTCGAACTCGTTGATCGCCACTCAACATCAATTCATAGGATTGTAACTCCTTCATGAGTTGTGTAAGCATCACATTCTTGTTCCCTAGGTTATAAGCGACCCTAAAGCCTGCAAAGTTCTTGAACAAACTTTTAAACACCATCTCTATTTGTGTGTTCTGGTCTAGATTGGCCTTTATCTTTGGCCTCGACAAAGTATCCCATAAGAGTAATCATATTGTCTTTGACCAAAGTGTCGGGCTTTTGTTGGAAATTCATCAAACTAGTTATAGTCGACTGTTAAGCCAAGACAGCTTGGCTCTGAACATGTCCTCTAGTTTTTCTAGAATCACTTTGGCAGTCTTATAGCTCTCTAGTTACTTATAAAGGGTGTTGGTCACGCTTACCAGCATATAAAAATGGGCTATTTCATCAGAATCCTCCCTGCGTTTTCTAGCCTCAACTTAAGTGGCTAGTGGGCATCTATTATCAAGAACCATTTTGAGTTTCTCAAAGGTTAGGACAATCATGAGGTTCTTTTTTCCATTCCTTATAGTTATTTCCATTCAATTTGTTCTCAATAAGTATATTTATTAAGGGGGTAGGTGTCATTTTTCAAACTAGAAAATAAAATATCCATTCATTAATATATTTGTATTTAACAAATATTAAGAAAACGTTTTGCGACATATGATATGCATTAAGATGATACATGTGTCCTACATTAAACTTTGAAAACTTTTTAAGTCATTATAACGATAATCCCTACACCCACTGAATTAAGTAACCTTTGGACAATCTTAACCAACTAGTAAGAATATGGATTTTCGTCCAATTAATACATGAACCTAATTCCTTAAGCATTCACACGTACTAATAATCGCCTCACATTTGGCCATCATTCTAACTTAAGCATAGCTTCTTGGTAAGTTACTTAACTAGAATGATCTTAAGTATATAACCATCAACTCAACATCTATCATTCCATGCACCATGATTGAGTCATCTTGGGACAATCTCAACGAGTAACATGTATGATTAGTTGTCCTCTATAAAAGAAACGCTTCCTGTTATATCATAGGATAATACATACAATGTGGCCGACCAATTATCATACGATTACAAGATAATTCTTCTTTCTTTTAGGAAATCTCCTCTGTAAAATCCATATGACAACGTCTTCCTTGAGGTAGGTCTATTTGATGTCATCACAAGAGATCACCGATGGAGGCCATAGGTCTTGTTTAGGGGCCTCCTACTCAATCTTTTAAAAACATGCAAGGTTTTTTTTTTGGTTTTAATCATGAATGATTAGTAAATGCATGACAAGTACATGTGGCATATTCTTCCAAAACTATATGTCATGCTTATCATACATATGTATGAACATACTTTGCAATCAATATAAATATCATCATGCTATCACAAAAATAAATAAATAAATGACTTTAAATAGCCAAAGTTTTCATGATTCCATCCTAGAAAATTAATAAGAAAATTACAATTATTACCCCAAAGCATACTTTCGGTCTTCTAGGTTAAACCCAAATATATTTATTATTGGGGATTTCCCAAAACCCAAAAATGACTTTAAAACCACTGAAGGGGTTTGCTGTTGAACTGCTGTTGCCATCACAGACTTTCGTTGCCGCCACAATTGATGTCATAGTTGCCATCATTGGGCTACGTTAATAACTGTCAGTGCCACCGTTGACCATCATCGTCGGACACCACTATCGGACCACTGACAGCCTCCACCATCGAACCACTGCCAGTCTTTTGCATGTTGGCTAGGTCGGGTTTGTGTCGGCTCAATCAGTCTTGGATGCGTATTGGTTCTTTGGGATTCGTAAAAAAATTTTGTTACATAATACTTATCTCTGTTTCCAGCTCACATGAATTATTGTAAAAATAAATAAAAATAATTCCTACATGGAGATGATAGTCCATGATCTAATTACATATACTAAAAAGTTATTAAAATAATATTTACAACCACTTAAATTTCTAGGAATCACAACATTGAAAAAATTACATTATCATATAAACTGTAAAATAGTAAAAATACATTCATTCACATACACAACCAAAAACATGCTAATAATTATAAGAATGTCAGATCTTATAAAAAATTAACAAAACATGAAGAAGAGAGAAATTTTTGGTATCGATTTATACTATATACATAGCACAACCTGGCTCTGATACTAACTGCTAGAAAAAATTTGGTTTAAAAATGACTTTCTTTCACAAAAGAGAATTAAAATTTGAAAACCGAGCTGGTTTGATATATTTATAGCAATAAATTTTTCCTAAAAAATACTTGTGCTTTGTGTGAGATAGATCCTCAATGTTCTCGACTTTCAATCGAATGATCTTCTTCACTATTATTGTACCACAGATCGCTTCGAGTGTGGGCTCGAATAATCACAAATCAAACACAGAACTAGAAAAATTTTTCTTACTTTTAGTAGTAAAGTAAATCTCTCTCGATATATAAACCGGTAGAATTATTTTTCTCAAAAATCGAATTTATACTTAGAAACACATTATCACTATTTTCAGACAAAATAACAGTACTGAAAACTTATGTGTAAATAGCTTTACCACTGTCATCTATTTATAGAGAGAAAAAATAATCCTTGTTGAACTAGCAGAATACAAATAATACTTATCTGATAGAAAAACATGTCTCCTAGTTCTACTACGAGTGAGGGGTAAGTAAAATTAGTTAATCATACTAGGGTCGCCACCCCTAATACATATTATGAGGGGTTTTGGGTCTCTTCTAGATTAGGTTTAATTATATATGCTTCCAGGACTTTTAACCCAGCACTTTATAATTTAATCCAACCCAATACATGCTTTTTTATGTCCCAAAATAAATATTATTTATTAAATTAATTTAAATTAATTAATTTCCAAATAAATAATTTTCTCAACGAATTCTAATTTCATTAAAGTCATGGAAACTTTACCATAAAAGAACCTATGCGAAAATATATTTAATTTTCTTATTCAGCATATTCACAATGACAAATTCATTTAATTTCATTTTCAAACTTCAATTATTTACTTAAATAATAGTTCAAAAAACTTTAATTAATTTTCAAGTTATTTTCATACTTGTTGAGAAACCACATTCATTTCCGAATTTAACCCATTTCTCTAACTTTATAACTGCTATCCATTTATGTTCATTTGATTCTACATGCAATTCATTTATAGTTTCAACGAGCTAGTGGAGGGACTAGTTGGACATATGTAATTAGGGCTCAAATGATTTATAATTAAGTTCCAGTTTTTCTCCTTTTAATTATAAACTTATTTAGTCACGAAGTCATTCCATTATAGTATCGTGACTTAGCTCTCCCATTTTATAATATTTTTATGCTTAGACATTATTTCCTTTATGAACTTGGCGTATTTCAATATTTTTTAAATTAATTCAAGGAGGGGTAAGTTGACATTCAAGGACATAACAAGGTTGAGAGAACTTACAAATTCCTCACCGTCCTTTTTGTCCTCGAGTCTCGAAGGGAACAGGACTTTCTCACCATTGTAGTGGGTACTTTGCTTATGTTCAGGTTCAACCGCCTCAGCCTCATTTATTTGATTCTCGTCATCACCCTCTCGATCGACACTGAGGTTGTCACTCTTCTCATCGTCTACCACTATAGGATCTGGAACACGAGGGTTTTCTAGAACTGAATCCGATTGAAGTGTGATAGCATTCACATGCTCCTTTCCATCCCTCCTAGGGTTATTCTTAGTGTTGCTTGGGATGCTAGTGTTCCCTTGTCTTTGAGAGACATTCATTGTAACACCCCAAACCCGGCCCATGCGTTACGACCGGATCTGACATGTCACATAAGGGAAAACGTATAAAAACCTTGTGATTCGTACTAAAATAGGTGTTATTTGTTCATGGTTAAGAAAACAAGTTTGGATATAAATTCTTGATAAAATGCAACTATTTATGAGAGGTTGATTGATGAATCAAAAATCGAGGTAGTGAACGTTAAAAACCGTGACTTTTGAAAATGTCGTTGGTAATTTGAAAGAGAATTCGAGTTAAAATATTTGTACATATTTATAAAAGAAAAACCTTTTGTTAATCAATTTATGAAAAACGTTATTTATGATTTTTAGAAAATTCCCAATTAAAATAAATCAAGCAAGATAATGCGTACTTCAAACATAAAGCAAAAATAAAATATTCCAAAGGCCTTATTACAACTTAAAAACCCAAAATAGCAAAAATAATAAAGTAAACGTAAATAGAAATCTAAAGTTCAAAAACACCATTTCTGAAGTATGGCCTCCACCGAGTTATCCATGGCCCAAGTCCACCTCACTGAGCATTGCCTACAAGGGTTAAGGAAAAGAGGTGAGTTACTAGAACTCAGTGCATAATCCCCTTACCGTCATCCACTGGGCCTGAATCCATTTAGCAATAACATGGGCTTAAGCCCATTTACATAACAATATTAAAATGATATGAATGTAACTTAACCCATCCATCCATCACACCCTCGACCAGCCAATCACACCTGTGGGGATCAAGTCAACCCACCCTGCCGCTCACACCAATTCGCAGGCAAGTTGCCATTTATAATATATTTGTTTATTGTGGCCAAGCCACCGAAATCATAAGTGATATTTTGTGGCGATGCCACCAGGCTACACTGCTCTTCATACAATTTTTCCCAACCCATGCAATATGTAACATGCAACATACATAATAAAGCATAATAACCACTTATATGTACAACCATTATTAATCCAATAATTTATTACGATTACATCACCCATTATAGCACTTTATAATTCGGCCCATTAAGGCATTCTAGTAAATCGGCCCATAGGGCATTTTCGTAAATCGGCCCATAAGGGCATTTTCGTAAATCAACACTTTAAAGGCATTTAAGCTGTAACATCCTGAATTGGTGGGGCTTCGCATTTAGTGTGCTGTGATGTTTATGTTACGCTTGATGTGCTAGTTATGGTGTTTGAGGGGTTAAGAATGGGCTCAGGGATTGGGCCGAGGCCTTAATTGAATTTTCTGTTTGGACACTCTAGTGGTAAGCCAGTGAGGATAGGGCTTGAAAGATGTTATCTGTGCTTTAAGGCACAAGTGGGCTTGTGGCTCGGTGGCAAAGTGGCGCCACTTAGAGAGCCGGTAGGTGGCGTCAGCTGATGAGGCCCAAGTTCGAGTCGCATGAAGCCCAATTTTTCTTATTTAATTTTAATTATTTTCGGCATTAAAGGGGGGGAGCAAGTTGGACGGCAATGGGGCTTGGAAATAGGGGGAAATAAATGTTTGGATAATATAGATAATATGGCTGATAATGTGGCAGATAAAGGGAAGAAGAGGTGGTGTTATCTGGGTCACTTGTGGATGGGAGATTAGATAATGATAAGGGAGAAAGTTTAGGAGTTATCTGCTGGTCACAGTGGTGGCCGAAATTCCAACACTGAGGGGGAGGAGGAATTGGTTCTGGTATGTTCAAGGGGTGCCAAAATTTCCCTTGATTAATAGCTTAGTTTTGGTTTTAAAAGGGGCATTTTCTGTTTTTAGGTAGTAGGTGCCGAAATTTGGTTTAAGTAGGGGGATATCTCTTCAGTTCCGGCATTTGGGTCCTATTATATTTTTTCTTTCCTCTCATCTCCACTTTTATGCAAAAGCCGAAGTTCCATTGTTCTTTTCTCTGTTTCCCTCTACAAGCCGAAACCTCACAGTTCCTCTCTATATCTTTTCTTTTGATCTCCGCTAGAGCAGGATCTCTTCACTTCAATTCTCTTCTCCACTCTTTCCTACTAACCGAATACCTTGTCCACTCTTTTCTCCTTGCCGATTTCTTTCTTCTATCGTGCTAAGTCTTTTGGGATCTCTAAGGGTTAGTCGAATCTGTTGGTGTTAAGGTAAGTGCCGAATTCTCTCTTCACTTTTTCTCTTCCGGTTTTTGGAGGCCAAAGCTGAAAGGCTAGCTGGCGTGATAGGATTATCCTTGGAGTAATGTTTTGATTGTTCTCGTGTTTTCATTTTGGGGTGGCACATCGGGAATCGAAGTAGATCGTCTAGATCTAAAAGCTGGAAACTGCTAGTCTCTAAACTCCATCTCTTTTGGGATTTCTAGGTAAGGGATCTCTGGACTATGAATGTACATTCGTGTTTGTATTCAATTCAATGTTTTAATCTGGTTTGTTGACTAAGATCTGTTCCATGGATACAAACGCTAGTCAAACGGAAAAGGGAATTGGACCCATAAATCCAACCCTTAGATTTAAGAAGCGAGCGGTGTCAGCAGCACGGGATTGGCCACCGAGTTTTGGACCGGCTTCAGAACAAAACCTTAGACAGTTAGCAGTCGTATCGGCTTTTGATAGTGTCGACATAGAAAGTCTCGTCTTGTCTGTAATCAGGTGTGTAACTCTCTCTACTCTAGTTGTAGAGCGGCAAATGCCGAAGTGCCGGTCACGGCAATAGTAGCCACACGAGCGTGCGAACGTACGTGTGGGGCTTTGACGTGATAGTTGAGGCCATCAGTAGTATTCTTGTGGGTTGAGGCTGCTTGGGCCACGATGGGCCGAAGTGGGCCCAATGGGCCCGTGGGCCCAATTGAATAAAATGTATGATGGTGTAGTATATAGTGAACTAGACTAGGTGAATCTCATATATGTGGCTAGATTTGGGCTAAACGGGCCACACGAGCGTGTGGACCCATTTGGGTCGAGAATGGGCCCTAGGCCCATTCGCATCGTTATCTCTGTTTAGAATACCCTTGGTTTACAGAATTACTGAAATACCCTTAGTTTTGTAAATTACCAAAATACCCATGTTTTGAAAATTTACCCAAAAACCCCTAGATTTACAATAGCACCCAGTTTACAAAATTATCGGAATTTGTGAAATTACCAAAATATTTCTATTTCGAAAAAAAAACACCAAGATACTCTATTCTGGGAAATTACGAAAATACCCCTATAGGATAAAATTACGGAAAAACCCCTGGGTAGTGAAATGATGAAAATACCCTTATGTGATGAATGTGAGTTCATGGATGCTACTTGTATGTTGATGTATGATGGTCGAATGTATGTGGTTCCTAGAACTAGGAGATACAGACTTGAGACTGAAACTCGTGGATATAATTTTGAATTCGAAAGAACTACTCTTGAAACTACTGTCCATAAGATTGTCCGTGGTTAATCAGTGAAAGAAATTAATAATTCATAAAATTTCTAATCAGATAAATGTGAATCGGTAGAATGAGTACACGGGGTTGTGGACGTCCTACGCGTGGCCGTGGTAGGGGTAGGATGGCTGTGTCAGAACCAGTAGGATCTGGCTATGGGTCTAGAAACGAGATGCCGGTACCACCCGCTGCGGAGGTGGAATTTCAGGACCAGATGGCCGGAGATGATGCGGTATCTCAGGCGATTTTAAGGGTTTTAGAGAGGGTTGCTGGGGCAGGCATGGGCACAGGAGCCCAGAAATTTGTGTCGAAGCGACTTAGAGCCAATGGGGTAGAAATGTTTAGGGGAATTTCTGATATAGCCCCGAGTACAGCTGAGTATTGGTTGGAGGCGGTTGAGCGTATAATGGATGATCTTGATTTCACGGAAGAGGAAAAACTGAAAGGGGTTGTATCTCTCCTGCGGGACGAAGCTTATCAATGGTGGCTTATGGTTAAGGATGGTACGGTGGCTGACCATATCACCTAGGACCTCTTCAAAACGGCGTTTCAGAGTAAATACATTGGGTCGAGTTATGTGGATGCGCAGCGTAGAGCGTTTCTAAATCTGGTTCAGGGAAGTAGGTCGGTGGCTGCGTATGAAGCAGAATTCTTACGCCTTAGCCGTTATGCTCGAGGGATTATGGCCACAGACCATGAACGTTGTGTTCGATTTGAAGATGGTTTGAGGGACGATCTGCGTGTATTGATAGCACCACAGCGGGAGAGGGAATTTGCTGTGCTAGTGGAAAAAGCTAAGATAGATGAGAAGGTTAAGCGGACAGAAAAATTGAATTGGGATAGAGATATGAGTGGAAGTAAGAGAAATTTTGGATCATCGAGGGCACCAAGCGTATTCAGAAAAGACCCAGGTCAGACGGGCCGAGACGAGATGAGAGACCTGCTGCTGCTAGTCAGACACAGAAGTGTGCTCGATGTGGTAAATTCCACGTATGTGAGTGTTGGGCAAGCAGTGGAAAGTGCTTCAGGTGTGGATCTACGGACCACCAAGTTAGAAACTGTCCGCAACAACGGGCGATGAAGGGCCCACGGTCAAGGAATGCACAATGGGAAGAGGTGGTCGGCAGCCACGAGAGGTCGTGGTCCACCCAGAGGTGGTAACGGTTCCGTCGGGGCCGTAGAGCACCAGCCGAGGGGCAAGAAACACCGAGGCGAGACAATCGGGGGTTAGTTTATCTTTGCCGGACGTCGAGAGGAGGTCGACGCACCGATGTCATAACCGGTACATTTTAATTTTTGGTTTGCCTTACAATTGCATTGGTTGATATTGGTTCGACGCACTCCTATGTTGCTAGTGCTATATAGCGGGAACTTTGAACTTAGATTATGAGACTTCTTCTAGGGAGAGGATCAGAGTGAGCCCTTTAGGACAAAGCTGTAGCGGTGAACAAACTATATAAGGATGTACCCTGGAAGTTCAAGGGGTAGCTTTTTGGGCTGATCGATGGAACCTGCGTTTGGGGAGTTCGATTTGATCTTAGGAATGGATTAGTTAGTGAAGTATCAAGCAAATTTGGATTTGCACGCCAAGGGTGGCGAAGTGTTGGTGATAGGTGAAAGGGGGAACCTGTTTGTCAAATGTGGTGTCCGCCTTAAGAGCGAAAGGATGGTGAGGAAAGGATGCGAGGCAATTTTAATGTTTGTTCGAACTCTGAAGCCAAGGAACTAACTGTTGGGGACGTTAGGGCGGTGAGGGAATTTCTGATGTTTTCCCGGAAGAGCTTAGGGATTACCTCCTGGGACCGTGAAGTGGAGTTTGGTATTGATCTTCTTCCGAACAATAGTATCTATTGCTCGCATGGATGGCGCCAAAGAGTTGGTGGAATTGAAGGCTCGGATCCAAGAGTTGCCGGATAGAGGGTTTATCTCGACCGAGTGTGTCGCCTTGGGGAGCGCCAGTATTATTTGTTAAGAAGAAAGATGGATCAATGCGTATGTGCATTGACTATCGTCGATTGAATAAATTGACAATCAAGAATAAATACCCGTTACAGAGGATCGATGACTTGTTCGATCAGCTGAAGGGGGCTTCAGTTTTCTCAAAGATAGATCTGAGATCGGGGTACCATCAGCTTAAGGTCAAGGAGGCGGATATTCATAAGACGACTTTCAGAACTCGCTATGGTCACTACGAATTCATGGTGATGCCATTTGGGTTGACCAACGCGCCAACAGCATTTATGGACATGATGAACCGAATGTTCCAACCCTACTTGGATCGGTTTGTCGTGGTATTTATAGATGACATCCTGGTCTATTCGAAATCGGAAGAGGAGCATGATTCACATCTTTGGGAGGTTCTGCAGATTCTGAGGGAGAAGCAGCTCTACGCCAAATTCAGTAAGTGCGAATTTTGGCTAAGTGAAGTTACTTTCTAGGCCACGTGGTGTCGGTAGAAGGGATAAGAGTCGATCCCCGGAAGATTGAAGCGGTGTTGGATTGGAAGCCGCCTAAGTCGGTAGCAGAAATTTGAAGTTTTCTTGGTTTAGTCGGGTATTACAGAAGGTTTGTTGAAGGATTTTCATTGATCGCGGCACCATTGTCTAAGTTGTTGCGGAAAGGGGTTCCGTTTGTTTGGTCTTGTAAGCAGCAAGAGAGTTTCGAGAGGTTAAAGAGGATCTTGACAAAGGCTCCGGTGTTGATTCAGTCGGAGGCTGGAAAGGAGTTTGTGATTTACTGTGATGCTTCACACACGGGACTAGGATGCGTGTTGATGTAAGATGGGGAGGTTGTTGCGTATGCATCTCGGCAGCTAAGACCGCATGAATCAAATTATCCCACACATGATTTGGAATTGGCGATAGTGGTTCTTGCTTTGAAGATCTAGAGGCATTATCTGTACAGGGATAAATCCGTCATTTATACCGATCATAAGAGCATAAAATACCTTTTGACCCAGAAGGAGTTGAATCTAAGGCAAAGGAGGTGGATTGAGTTGTTAAAGGATTATGACTGTTCGATTGAGTACCATCCGGGAAAAGCCAACATGGTGGCGGATACTCTGAGTCGTAAAGTAATCTTTGATTTGAGAGCAATGGTTGCTCACCTTAGTCTATATGATGATGGGAGTTTATTAGCTGAACTTCAAGTGAAACCCTCTTGGGTCGATCGAAGTTAAGGAGAAACAAAGAGATTGACGAGTTGCTAAAGGAGAAGTTTCCAGTAGGATCAAGTGAAGGATCAACAGAATTTAGTGTGAATGAGGAAGGGCTATTATGTTTTCAAGGGAGAGTGTGTATGCCGAAAGATCCTGAGTTGAGGCATAAGATTTTGCAAGAAGCGCATGGTAGTCCATACGCTATGCACCCCTTGAGGAAGTAAGATGTATCGATATTTGCAAGATCGATTAAGTGGCCGGGTTTGAAACGAGAGGTGACCGAATTTGTGGGGAAGTGTTTGACTGTCGGCAGTAAAGGCGGAACATCGCTTACCATCGGGGTTGTTGCGGCCAGTGAAGATTCTATAATGGAAGTGGGAAAGGATCGCAATGGACTTTGTTAGTGGGCTACCCTCACGCCTACTAAGAAAGATTCGGTGCAGGTGATTGTTGACCGCTTGACGAAGTCTACTCATTTCATAGCGATGCGTGTCGATTACTCTGCGCAGAAATTGGCTAAGCTATACATAGCGGAGGTAGTGAGGTTGCATGGGGTACCAAGATCAATCATATCGGACAGGGACCCTAGGTTCACCTCACGATTTTGGAAGGCGTTGCATCAAGTGTTGGGTACGAAGTTGGATTTCAATTTGGCGTTTCATCCTCTGACCGATGGATAGTCTGAGCGGGTAACCCAGATCTTAGAGGACATGTTAAGAGGATGTGTCATTGACTTCAGGGGTAGTTGGGAAGAGTTCTTACCGTTGGCGAAGTTTGCGTACAACAATAGCTACCAGTCAAGTATTCAGATGGTGCCCTATGAAGCATTGTACGGGCGGAGGTGTCGTACACCTACCTGTTGGACGAAATTAGGGGAACGTCGAATTTTGGGTCTGAAATTGGTTACCGAGACATAGGAGAAGGTAGAGTTAATTCGGGCTCGATTAAAGGAAGCGTCAGACCGATAGAAGTCCTATGCTGACCTGAAGCGTAAGGACATAGAATTTGTAGTGGGTGACAAGGTGTTCTTGAAGGTGTCGCCATGGAAGAAAGTACTGAGGTTTGGACGGAAAGGTAAATTAAGTCCCAGATTTATCGGACCTTATCGGGTGTTGAAACGAGTGGGACCAGTAGCTTATAAGCTAGAGCTACCTTCTGAGCTAAGCCAGATTCACAATGTATTTCACGTCTCTATGCTAAGACGTTACCATTCGGATCCATCCCACGTGGTGTCTGTGGAAGAAATCGAAGTAAGACCCAATTTATCCTTTGAAGAGGAACCACTGGAAATTCTGGATCGTGATGTCAAAGTATTGCAAAGGAAGATGGTTCCGTTGGCTAAGGTTCTATGGCAGAATCACGGTTCTGAGGAGGCTACATGGGAACCAGAGGAAGCAATGCGCGATGAGTACCGCATCTATTCTCGATCGGTAATTTCGAGGCCGAAATTTCTTTTAGGGGGTAGAACTGTAACATCCTGAATTGGTGGGGCTTCGCATTTAGTGTGCTGTGATGTTTATGTTACGCTTGATGTCCTAGTTAGGGTGTTTGAGGGGTTAAGAATGGGCTCAGGGATTGGGCCGAGGCCTTAATCGAATTTTCTGTTTGGACACTCTAGTGGTAAGCCAGTGAGGATTTTCTTATTTAATTTTAATTATTTTCGGCATTAAAGGGGGGGAGCAAGTTGGATGGCAATAGGGCTTGGAAATAGGGGGGAATAAATGTTTGGATAATGTAGATAATATGGCTGATAATGTGGCAGATAAAGGGAAGAAGAGGTGGTGTTATCTGGGTCACTTGTGGGTGGGAGATCAGATAATGATAAGGGAGAAAGTTTAGGAGTTATCTGCTGGTCACAGTGGTGGCCGAAATTCCAACACTGAGGGGGAGGAGGAATTGGTTCTGGTATGTTCAAGGGGTGTCGAAATTTCCCTTGATTAATAGCATAGTTTTGGTTTTAAAAGGGGCATTTTCAGTTTTTAGGTAGTAGGTGCCGAAATTTGGTTTAAGTAGGGGGATATCTCTTCAATTCCGGCATTTGGGTCCTATTATATTTTTTCTTTCCTCTCATCTCCACTTTTATGCAAAAGTCGAAATTCCATTGTTCTTTTCTCTGCTTCCTCTACAAGTGAAACCTCACAGCCTCTCTATATCTTTTCTTTTGATCTCCGCTAGAGCCGAATCTCTTCACTTCAATTCTCTTCTCCACTCTTTCCTACTAACCGAATACCTTGTCCACTCTTTTCTCCTTGCCGATTTCTTTCTTCTATCGTGCTAAGTACCGGGATCTCTAAGGGTTAGTCGAATCTGTTGGTGTTAAGGTAAGTGCGGAATTCTTTCTTCACTTTTTCTCTTCCGGTTTTTAGAGGCCAAAGTCGAAAGGCTAGCTGGCGTGATAGGATTATCCTTAGAGTAATGTTTTGATTGTTCTCGTGTTTTCATTTTGGAGCGACACATCGGGAATCGAAGTAGATAGTCTAGATCTAAAAGCCGGAAATCTCTAGTCTCTAAACTCCATCTCTTTCGGAATTTCTAAGTAAGGGATCTCTGCACTATGAATGTACATTCGTGTTTGTATTCGATTCAATGTTTTAATCCGGTTTGTTGACTAAGATCTGTTCCATGGATACAAACGCTAGTCAAACGGAAAAGGGAATTGGACCCGTAAATCCGACCCCTAGATTTAAGAAGCGAGCGGTGTCAGCAGTACGGGATTGGCCACCGGGTTGTGGACTGGCTTCAAAACAAAACCTTAGACAGTTAGCAGTCGTATCGGCTTCTGATAGTGTCGACATAGAAAGTCTCGTCTTGTCTGTAATTAGGTGTGTAGATCTCTATCACACTAATTAATCTGTACTATATATGTTATGGGCTAAAAGCCGGATAAAGGCTGTATGGACAGTCGTATTACTCAAAAAGGGTAGGCAAGGGATGCCTGGTACGTAAGCATAGAAACTTCTCTATGTGTATCGATGTATGTGATAGTCTGTGATCTTTTAGGTAGTATATTGTTTTGCTTCTGCATGGATGTATGCATGGGGTGGGGTTAATGTGATGAAGGGGAAGAGCATGTTAATAGGTCACTTGGTAATCGGTAGTTAAACCACGAATTGTAAAGTTAGGTCACAATAGTGATCGGTGGCTAAGCCACGTTAAATTTATTCCTGATTGTTAGGAATAGGCAGCATGACTGTCGATATGGTGTGTAGCGGTTGGTGGGTTGATTGTAGAAATCCTCGAGGTGTGTTGGCTGGTACGGGCTGGTGTGTAGAGGATGGTCTTTTAGGTTGGGTTGGGCCATGTAGCATGTAAATATTCTGTTGCCATTGTGTGTGGGCCAAGGCCCATAATGTGTTTGTGGGCCTCAAGCCTTTTATGTGTTTTCGGGATTTGCACACTGAGTCTTAGTGACTCACCCCTTTAATTTCCCTGACTTTTCAGATGAGCAGTAGATCGTGGACATGAGAGCCGAGGTGGACTCGAGGGGCCATCAAGTCTTTTATTTTCACAAACTATTTCCGATTTTCCTTTATGTTTTAATTTTGGGACTATTTATGTAATAAGGCTCCATAGCTTAGGTTATCAATTTACATTTGTTAATGTTTATATTTTATAAATATATGTTCAAAGACTTATTTATAATAAGGAAAGAAAAATGGGATTTTCAAACGAGTTCTAAGAAACCAATTGCAAAGGTTTTCTACAAGTAACACTTACTTAACGTATACCTTCATAAACAAACCGAGATTTCAAATCCCTTCAAAGCATAGTTTTTAAACATTTAACCCGTAGCATACCAGATCTGGTCGTAACGTTTGGGCCAGGTTTGGGGTGTTACATAAGCAATTCGGCCCGTTAAGGCATTTTGATAACAACGGCCCATTAAGGGTATTTTCATAATTCTACAAATTAACTCTGATTTTGTCAAATCTTAGTATTAACGATGTTTAAGCAAATCACTCGATTTATACCATAATACTGTTATTAAGTTCTTAAGCAACATCGATCGATTTTCTAACATGATGATAAATCACAGATTTACGGGATTTCGGTGTGAGATTACACACCTGATTACGGTAAGGACTAAACCTTCTTGATCGTCGGCACTCTTAGTATCGTGAACGACCACGATTTGTCTATTCTCACCGGATGATGGTCCATAACCCGGTGGAAAATCCCGAACTGCCGATATCGCCCTTCGTTTGAACTTAGGAGTAGAAATTGCAAATCCACTCCTTTTGTCTCCTACTAATGCTTTTCCCTTCAAATCGGTTCCACACTATTTCCGAAGGATCCACGAGTGAAAAGAACGAACGATTTAGACCCTATAATAATAGTTTAGTCCAAACTATTATTCCGTTTAGCAACTAATCGAATAATGAGCGATATCAAATAATCCATAAAGAAACTCCTTACCTTAACGATATTGAATCCGATTGACTTAAGGCTAGAATTGAATCGGCTAGGATGATATTCGACCACCCACTTAGAACACTACGAAAAAAATGATGATTAAGATGTGAAGGAGTAGGAGGAAACACCATTTCAGTTTAGAAACAAGATACACAACCGAATACTGATAGACACTTATTCGGCTAGAAAGAAAGGAAAAATGAAAAGAGAAAAAGAAACCACTTACCGATTTGATCGAAGAAGAGGGTGTCAACACAAATGAGAAAGAAATTGTGAAGGAGAGATTAAGGGTTGAAAGGTTCGGCTATGGAGAAAAGAAAATGAACAAGAAGATTCGGCTATGAGAATATGGGTTAAAGAAGAAGAAAGAAAGGTTGAAGAATTTGTGAAAAAGAAAAGAAAGGATGGAGAAAGAGTGCTTAACTAGTTTCGGCTATCAAAAGGGGAAATGAGCAAAATAAATTGGACACAATGGCTAGATGGTTTCGGAAAAGCAAAGGAAAAAGAGTTGCTTACTTTTGGCTTTGGAGTTTCGGCAATGAGGGAAGAAATTAGAGAAAGAGATCACCAAAAAAAATGCTAAAAGAAACAAGCCATACAAGCACCCAAAATTTGCCAAAAGACTAATGCAAAATTCGGCTACCAAGACCCCTCCCAAAACCGTGTATCCTTTTACCAAAATGATCAAAATTGACCAAAAACTCTTTCCAAAACATCTTCCACATTATAGGCCAACATGTTCCCTTCTCTTTCCTTTTCTTTCATTTCTTTCCTTCTTTTTCCCTTATCTTCCTCCTTACCATATTCCTTAGCCTCCTTTCCATCAATAAAAAGTCTCCCTTACCATAAATAGGACCATGACCAACACTTGGGATAGGAGTAATTTTTTTTTGCAAAAGATGGGATTTGAACCTCTTCCCTCTATGCTCTCCTCTTGACGCCATAACATGCTTGCCATATGCTCATTTATGCTAGCAAAATACGCACTTATTTCCTTAAGCCTTGATGCCACTTACCTTATCTCCTTAAAGTGCTTAAACATAAAAATTTTGCTAAGGCCCAACTCAACCCCGAGCCTTCTTAGGACCTTAAAACATACACAATTAATATTTTTAACTAGCCTATCGCATAGTATAATGCAACACATAAAATTCTGAATTTCAGGATGTTACATTCATCATTTGACTCATTTGAGCCTCCAGATTTTCCATCCAATTATCCATTTACTTTTGCATCTAATTCATTTGCATTAGCATCTGGCGCATGTCATCATGTAATGAATTTATCTCTTCCTCCACTTTTCCAAACTTAAGTTTGTGTGTCGTATGATCGTTGTTGGTGTATCTCCATTCATATTCTTGATACTTAAAAAGGTGGAGAGGTTGATAAGGAGGAATTGGCCAATTTTGATTAGGGTTACTAGCCATTAACTGAAGTTTATAATCAATAGGTGAAAAGCTGAAACTTAATTATAAATCATTTGAGCCTTAATTACATATGTCCATTTGATCCCTCTGCTAGCTCGTTGAAACTAGAAATGAATTGCATGTTGAATCAAATGAAGATAAATGAATAGAAATGGTGACATGGAGAAAGAGGAAACATTTGGAAATTATTATTGTTTTCTCAAAAATGAAAATGGAGAAATGGAATCATTTGGAAATGAATGTGGTTTTCTCCAAAATAAAAATGAAAATGAAAATGAATATGACTTGAAAAATGAATTTATGTTTTTTGAATTAAATGAAGTTCGAAAATGAAAATAAATCATTTGGTCATAGTGAAATGTTAAATGATGGAAATATTAAATATATTTTCTCATAGATTCTTTTATGTAAAAGTCGTCATGATTTTAATTAGAATTGGGTTGAGAAAATTATTTAATTGGAAATATATTGAAATTTATTTTGGGGAAATAAAAAAACAAATATTGGGTTGGATCAAATTATAAAGTTTTAGGTTAAAAGCCCACGAAGTACTTATAATTGGACCCAATATGGAAGATTCCCAAAAGCCCATTATGGTATATGGTGGGACGACAAACCCTATTATTATTAACTAGGGTTGCCACCCCCTACATCCTAGTTGAACTATGATTTCATTTTTCTAGTTGAAATAAGCTTCTACAATTCAATAAGGGTTCTACATTCTCTCCCTATAAATAGATGGTACTAGTAAGGCTATTTACACAACTTTAAGATATTGTTACTCTGCCAAAAAAAATAGAGAAAATTTATTCTCAACTATTAAGTATATTTTTCCGAAATAAAAATTTTGTCGGATTATATTTTGAGAAGTGAATTTTCGTTTTCACCCAAAAGAAATGAAAACTATTTCTAGTTCTGTGTTTTGATTTGATTGATCAAGCCCACACTCAAAGCAATTCATGGTACGAGAATAGTAGAGAAGATTGTTTGGTTGAAAGCTAGGAATGACAAGGATCCTTCTATCCGAAAACACTGGTACAATTTCGATCTAGGGTTTTGATCAGCGACAATTCATTGTGGCAAATTAGAGTCTTTTCGACACTTAACGAGCTTGTTTCTAGCTTTTTTACTTGTTTTTATGATGTTTTTAGTTTTTATTAGCTTATGTTTAATTTCTACAAAATAAGTGTTTTTATGCAATTTTTAGCCATATGATGACCTATTGGACCAATACAGGCCTAAGGATGAACTAATGAGCTACTCGTGTAACGCCCCGAATTTGGGCCTAGTAGAATTAGGCCTATTGGGCCTTGGGAATGGGAGCGTTTAAAATTTTTGGGAATGGGCCAGAGTTTGTGTTGGATTTAAACTCTACTGAATGAGGGATCCCACATCGGGAAGCTAGCATGAGGATAGGCAAGAAGCTGGCTTTAAATAGAGCAAACCATGAGGAGAGTAAGCATACCTTGGCTAGGCGTTGGATCATTCGTTGATCTGTATGCCGTTGGGTCGCGGTGGTGGTGACCGAAGTTGATCGACACACCCCTTGGGGGTCAAGGGTGCGATCATTGTTGGCTTCTGCGCAGAACAGTGTTCAGAGCGCAGATTAACTTCAGATTCCTATCAGGTGTGTATTTCGCACTACTCTAGCTGTAGAGTGGCAAATGCCGAAATGCCGGTCACACGGCGGTGGTAGCCACACGAGCGTGCGAGCGCACGTGTGGGAGCTTCGACGCGATAGTTGAGGCCATCATGAGTGTTCTCATGGGTTTAGGCTGCTTTGGGCCCGTGGGCCCATATGAATAAATTGTATGATTGTGTAGTATATATTGGACTGGACTATGTGAATCTCATATCTGTGGCTAGATTTGGGCTAAATGGGCCACGCAAGCGTGTGGGCCCATTTGGGCCGAGAATGGGCATTAGGCCCATTCGCATCGTTATCTCTGTTTAGAATACCCTTGGTTTACAAAATTACTGAAATACCCTTGGTTTACAAAATTACTAAAACACCCTCGACTTGTAAAATTACCGAAGTACCCCCGGTTTGTATAATTATCGAAATACCCTCGATTTGCAAAATTACCAAAGTACCCCTAATTTGAAAAATTACCAAAATACCCCTGTAGGGTAGAATTATCGAAATACCCCTGTAGGGTAGAATTACTGAAATACCCCTGTAGGGTAAAATTACTGAAATACCCCTGTAGGGTAGAATTATCGTAATACCTCTGTAGGGTAGAATTATTGAAATACCCCTATAGGGTAGAATTACTGAAATACCCCTGTAGGGTAGAATTACCGAAATACCCTTGTAGGGTAGAATTACTGAAATACCCCTGTAGGGTAGAATTATCGTAATACCTCTGTAGGGTAGAATTACTAAAATACCTCTGTAGGGTAGGATTACCGAAATACCCTTATAGGATAAAATGACTATTTTGCTCTTGCGGGTAACTGACTGATTAGAACTATGATTGATCTAACTGTGAATGTATGACTGTGTTTTAACTGATTTGACTGGGATTATATGGCTGATATGTTTTCAATATGTGTGTAAATGACTGTTTCTGAGCATGGCCATTTTGCATACATGTGTAATGATTGAGCATGACATACATGACATATTGCATGGGGTTGGGTTTTATGATTTGGAGGAAGTACCGTTATAGTGGCATCGCCACATTTACCGTTATAGTGGCATCGCCACATTTACCGTTATAGTGGCAATGCCACATTTACCGTTATAGTGGCATTGCCACGTAACCAGATTATGGCTCTGTGCCAACCTAAATATGGCTCTGTGCCATCTTGATTATGGCTTTGTGCCAATCGTATTTACCCGTGGCTATGTGCCTAACATATATACCGATGACTTTGTGTCGATCATATTTACCCGTGGCTGTGTGCCGGTTATATTACCGTAGCTGATGGCTATGTGCTGATCTTATTACAGTTACTGATGGCTATGTGCCAATTATGAGACCGTTATTGAAGGCTTAAAGCTGTATAAATACTACCAGCTAGGCTGCATTATTGGAGAGATTGGCTGGATGGGTCGACGTGGTCCCCACATGGAGAGATGGTTGGTACGGGTGGAGAGTTGGCTGGACAGGGTTGGGGTACATGCATGTTTTGCATTTATATGATTTAAGGCTTAGGCCCAAATTGTTACCGAATAGGGCTTAGGCCCAGATTGTTACCGAATAGGGCTTAGGCCCATATTGTCACCAAATAGGGCTTGGGCCCAGACCATGACCGTAATAGGGGATTGCACACTGAGTTTTCGTAAATTCACTCAGTTTTTAACTGTGCAGGTAATCCCCAGCTTTAGGAGAATCGGTGCTGTGAGGGACTCGGAGATGGCCACACGTCTACAGTTTCTTTATACTTTGGACTATATTTTTGAGAATCTAGTTTGGGTTTTAATTTCTGTAATAAGGCCTTGTAAGTGAAGTTGTGGGTTTTTTCTTGTTATGGTTTTATAATTGCTAGAAGTAGAACATGGTTTTCCAAATTAACTACTGTTTTTCAAAATATCATGCTTCCGCAACTGTTTTAAATTAAGTTTCCGCAACAAGCAAGGTTTTAAAGATAATAATGTCTTACAAGAGAATAACTTTTAATAAACCACATTTTGAAACTAAGCAAACGAAATCTGAGGTTTTAAATACAGAAAGTTTTAAATTGTAAGAAGGGTTTTCAATGAACGCGTAGTTTTCAAAAAGACTCTTCAATGTGACACGCCAGATTTGGGCCTAACTTCTAGGCTAGGTTTGGGGCGTTACAACTCGAATGTGCATGACACTGATTTTGGGCTTAGAATGTGAACAACGACAACGGTGTTGCGACATCGGGCTGGGCTGTGGTGTCACAACATCAAACTTCGAAGCCAAATATTTCAGGCTCGAAAGGCAGTGTCGCGACACCAGGCGACAAATCAACATAATTTAATCAAGGGTATTTTAGTCTGCACAATCAATAATTACTATTTTGAAGGTTGTAATTAACCTAATTAGGTCAGAAATTTTTGGCTATAAATAGGTGTGTTTAGCCTCACATTAGGGAGGCTTGGCCAAGTGAGCCACTTAGTTTAGGTTTAGGTTTTTATTTTTAATTTTTATTTTATTTCAATTTAGTCCTAAACAGATTGTGTTCTTTGTTTAAATTGGATTCAATTTCGATCTGAGTATTTAATTATGTAGTTTTTATGTAACAGACCAATTTTGACCCAAATCGGAACAGTGGTTTCGGGACCATGAATCCGAGCTTGAGAGATATATTTTTTTATATTATATTTTGTGTTAGTTGCATGTGATTTAGTGAGTGTGAAAATTTCAGTAGAAAAAATTTAATCGTTTAAGTGCTCAATTTGATAAAAAGGATTAAATCGAGAAAACGCGAAAGTTTCATGCTAAAGTGAAAGGTACTAATTTGAGTGTGGCTTTTTAAGTGGGTGTACCAAAGGGCAATTAGCCCATTAACCTTATTAAGGGACGGCAATGGGCCTTTAAAAGTCCAAATTATATGTTAATTTAATTTAGTATATGGTTATATTAATGTATTGAATTAATGTTAATAATATATATGTTTGTTTTAACATAAAATAAAAAAAGGTTAAGTGGGAAGAAAGAGAACTTCACTTGTTCTTCTTCCTTGGCCGAATATAGGAGCTAGAAACTCCATTTTTAAAGCTTGAATTTCGGCACTTAGGGGGCTCAATTAAAGGTATGTGTTTGTTTAGTTTTTTTGAAATTTTTGCATTTTTGGAATGTTTACTTTAAATCCTATACAACCCATGTTTAAATTTTTGAAAATATTATGTATATAAGATTCGGCCATTGACTTGTTTGGGTAGTTTTGATGTTTGATGGTTTTAAATTGAATGTATGTTAAGGATTTACAAGTTTTGTATTGGAGTTTTTAGTGATTTTGAGTTTATAGGGCTAAATTGAAAAGAATAAAATTGTGAAGGGCTAAAATGACAAATAAATGAAATGCATGGACACCTATGGCCATGGGGGATATTCGGCCAAGCTATAAAGGTGGAAAATTTTGCTTATTTGGTGTTTTGTGAAAATTGGACCAAATTGTAAAAATGGGAAATATTAGGGGTAAAATGGTAAATTGCCCATTAGGGTGTTTTGAGACTAAATTGAGATGAAATGAGATTAAATGAGCTAAATTCTAATGTGTTTTAGATCAAGAGCAGAGAAAGACAGAAATTAGACCGGGGAAAGACGAAGGTTCTCGAATAGCCGATTCGCACTTTACTATCGACAACCGAGGTAAGTTCTTTAGTTAAAATGTGTCAATAAATTAATTACTGAAATTAGTGAATGATGAATGGTAGAAACTTAGAGTATAAATACATGCTATAACCGAATGTGAATATATAGTATTGAAGTGAATTTATTTTGATTAATGCAAGTGAATAGGTAAGCTTTTGAGCTAATTTGTGTTAAAGGTTATTTATAAACTCAATGAATGATAGAATCCGCGTAAATTGGGTGTAAAACTATAAATTGGCGAATGTGATGATGATAAATTGAATTGATTTTGATACATTTTAACGTAATGTGAATAAATGCATATGGTTTAATTTGTAACGATGAAATGTGAAAAGCATGTAAAAACCATTCGATAATCGGGCTTTATGCCTAGCAGCTTCGTGCGGTGACATAATCGGGCTTTATGCCTAGCGTGCTTGCTTCGTCGCGTGACATAATCGGGCTTTATGCCTAGCGAGCTTCGTGTCGGTGACATAATCGGGCTATATGCCTAGCAGCCCTCGTCGTGGTGACATAATCGGGCTTTATGCCTAGCGTGCCTCGTGTCGTGTTATTTACTGGGCTTTTATGCCCAAAGCAGTTTGATGCGGTGTTGTATTTCACGAATTAGAAACCGAAATTTATGTTCAAGGCGAATTAAAGTGATTTATCGAGTTAACGGTTCAGGTGAGTATGTAAAGTAGGAATGAGCTTCTTACTAAATTGAGACAAGGTAAACTAGTGGTTTATTATCAATAGTATGTGTTCTCGGCTTTATTGACGAATGATGTGGTTGTATAATCGATGACATGTTAAAATAATTGATATTTAAGTATATAATTATTTGCACTGTTATTATATGGTGACACTTTGGATTTAAAGAATGGTTTATGAGCAAATATTTTGATCACAATATGTGGACAAAGAGAAACCTTCCTACAAATTCATATTTAGCCACATCAATATGAATTTGAAAGTTTGATAATAAATATGAGTACAAGCCTACAAGTTGAAGTGTAGGAATTTTAAATTATTGATTTTTGAATGTTATATTTTCATGAAATTAGAACTTACTAAGCTAGCAAGCTTATCGTGAAAAATGTTTCCTTTGTTTTATAGATTAGGTACAAGCTACAAGCTCGTCGGGATCGTTCGGAAAGTCGCTCACACTATCAATCTACATTTTGGGTACTCTTTTATTTTGGTTTTAAATGAAGGCATGTATAGGAAGGACTTGGTCCTTGTCTTGATGAAATTCTAAGGTTTTTGTATGTAATGGCCATGCGAATATGGCTAAATTTCTAGTTAAGTTCGTTGTTGTGTTTTTGATGTGTATGTTGGTTCTTGATGGCAAGGTTTATGCTTTCTTAATCAAAGTTTAATCATTTTGTTAAGGAAATGTTTATATACTGGAATGAATCCTTGAATTAGGAATGTAGGTAGGTTTGGTTAGAAGCTAGTCTTTCATAAATTGCGACAAAACAACTTGTAGTAACAGCAGTGATGTGAGTTAGAAAAATCACCAAAAATAGGGTATATTGAATTAAAAGGTGAATGAGACATGGAATTAAACCTTATTGTGTCTATTTTTACATGAAAGAAACAGAGTAGGCAAAAGATTTATACATTATGAGATAATTCAGTTTTAGTGAGACCTGCTCTGAATGAATTCGTGAGTCACTGTTCTGTTTTGGAAAAATTGTCATAAATTGTACAAAAATAATTAGGAAGCATGGTTTATATGTGTAGAACCCTTATTGAGTCTATTTTTCATTGGTATAAACTATAACAGTATATGAAATTTGTGTAACGAGATAACTGTATTTATGTAGAGACAGGTCAGAATTTTCAGACACTGTAATAAGGGTAACTTTGATGAATAAACTGTACTAATTGGCCACATGAAAAATTCTGGAAAAATTATGGTGAAATGTTATACGAGTCTAGTTTCAAGGAAAATTTACGGATCTAAATTTCGAGTTTTGTAACTCGAGTTATGGTTGATTTAGTCAGCGTGACGCAGTTGGACAGCTTTAAAAATTTTTACTCCCGAGTTAATGGTCAAGTCTAGTAATGCCACGTGCATCCGATTCCGGTAAGGGTTTCGGGTAAGGGTGTTACATTTGATTATATCAGAGCTTACGGTTTAGTCGATTCTAGGACTACCGTAGCGCGTGTGAGTATAGCTATACATGCCTTTATTATATGTTGATAGTGTGGTGACTTCCGACGGCTGAATTTTGTTTTATTTAGTAAATGGACACGAGATCCGAAAGAGCGATGAGTCGATGATGGAGAGAGCGTGGCGCTGACCGATGCCCACGGATCAGCGCCGATAGACTCTCGACCTGTTTCGCAGCCACGAAGGAGAGACTAAACAAGCGTTTTATCGGATGATGAATGAATGGTTCGCCCAATTCATTCAAAATAACCGAAGCTATACCCCAACCTCCACCCCCGAATAATCCATCCCCGATTCCCCCAGCTCCCCCGATGATAGATCCAATGAGATCTAGTAGGCCCCCAATTGACAAAATCCGAAAATTTGGGGCCGAAGATTTCAAAGCTAATGACGATGATGACGCTGAGAGAGCCGAAATGTGGCTCGATAACACTATTCGGGTACTTGATGAACTGTCTTGTACTCCGGATGAATGTTTGAAATGTGCTATATCCTTACTGAGGGACACTGCATATCACTGGTGGAACACACTAGTATCAGTTGTTCCGAAAGAAAAAGTGACATGGGATTTCTTTCAGAATGAATTCCGCAAGAAATATATTAGCCAAAGATTCATTGATCAAAAACGCGAAAGAATTCCTTGAGCTGAAACAAGGACGAATGACTGTGACGGAATATGAACGAAAATTTGTCAGACTCAGCAGATATGCTAGAGAGTGTGTTTCTTCTGAAGCTATTATGTGTAAAAGATTTGAAGATGGCCTGAATGAAGATATAAAGATGTTTGTTGGCATTCTTGAAATTCAAGAGTTTGTGACTTTAGTTGAAAGAGCTTGCAAAGCTGAAGAGCTCGGGAAAGAGAAAAGAAAGGCTGAAACTGAAGCTAGAGACATTCGTAAAAGATCTTCGGGTAAAGTCTTTCATTCCACGACCAAGAAGCCTAGAGACGACTACAGCCGACAGAAAGCTAATACAGATCCACCTAGACGAGATCGACCTCCTATGAGCTCTCGAGCTACCTCGATAGCCAGTGTTGGTAATGTTCCACAAAATAGAGTTGAGTGTAAGCACTGTGGGAAATGGCACTCAGGGAGTTGTAGATTTCATGATCGGTCTTGCTATAAATGTGGATCATCAGATCATTTTATTAGAGAATGCCCGAAGTTAGCTGAGCAGAATACAGTCCAGAGCACTAAGCCGAGCAACGTGTCAATGCGGGGTAGACCACCCAGATATTCAGGCAATGTAGGTGGTAGTCAGAAAGGAACGAAGAATACTACAGATCGATCTGAGGCTAGAGCTCCGGCTAGAGCATATCTCGCACGAGCTAGAGAGGATGTTTCCTCCCCCGACGTCATTACCGGTACTTTCACTCTTTATGATACTACTGTGATTGCATTAATTGATCCTGGTTCGACTCATTCATATGTGTGTGAAACTTTGAAATTCGGGAAGACTCTGCTAGTTGAGTCTACCGAGTTTGTGATTCGAGTGTCCAACCCTTTGGGTAGATGTGTACTTGTTAATAAAGTGTGTAGAGATTGCCCGTTGATGATTGGGGATTATTGCTTCCCAGCTGATTTAATGTTGTTGCCCTTTGACGAATTTGATATAATCTTGGGTATGGACTGGTTAACTTTACATGAGGCAGTAGTGGATTGTAAAAGAAAGCTTATCGATATGAGATGTCGAAACGGTGAGACCGTCAGAATTAAATCCTGCGACATAAATGGGTTGCCTACAGCAATATCTTCAATGTTAGCCCAAAAGTATGTGAGAAAAGGGTGTGAAGCTTATTTGGCCTATGTATTGGATAATAAAATGTCCGAGAAACAAATTGAATCTGTATCAGTTGTATGTGAATACCCTGATGTGTTTCCTGAAGAACTACCGGGCTTACCCCCAGTGCGGGAGATTGAGTTCGGCATTGAGTTGGTACCAGGGGCGACCCCGATTTCGATAGCTCCGTACCGAATGGCGCCTACTGAATTAAAAGAATTGAAAGCGCAGTTGCAAGAGTTGACAGATAAGGGCTTTGCACGACCGAGTTTCTCTCCTTGGGGTGCACCAGTATTATTTGTGAAAAAGAAGGATGGGACTATGAGAATGTGTATCGATTATCGGCAATTAAATAAGGTGACTATAAAGAATAAGTACCGTTACCTCGGATTGATGATTTATTTGATCAGTTGAAGGGGGCTTCAGAGTGTTTTAAAATAGATTTGAGATCGGGTTATTATCGCCATGCAGTCGAGAGATACAGATGTGCCAAAGACTGCTTTCCGAACGAGGTACGGACACTATGAGTTTTTGGTTATGCCTTTTGGACTCACTAATGCACCTGCTGTTTTTATGGATCTGATGAACCGGATCTTCCGACAGTTTTTGGATCGATTTGTAGTAGTGTTTATTGATGATATACTGATCTACTCCAAAAATGAAGTGGAACACGCTGAGCATTTGAGAGTAGTACTACAAACTTTGAGAAACCAACGGTTATATGCAAAATTCGGTAAGTGTGAGTTCGGATGAAAGAAGTCACTTCTTGGGTCATGTGATTTCGGTGTCGTATTCGGGTGGATCCAAATAAAATAGCAAAATGATACTTGATTGGAAACCACCAAAGAATGTTTCCGAGATCCGAAGTTTTCTGGGCCTTGCGGGATATTATAGACGATTTGTAAAAGGTTTTTCCGTAATAGCTACACCTTTGACGAGACTACTACAGAAAGATGTCAAATTTGAGTGGTCAGAAAGGTGTCAGAAAAGTTTCGAACAATTGAAAGCCCTTTTGACCGAGGCTCCAATATTGACTCAGCCTGAATCGGGTAAAGAATTTATCATTTTTAGTGATGCTTCTTTAAATGGGTTGGGTTGTGTTTTAATGCAAGAAGGCAAGGTGATAGCCTACGCTTCGAGACAATTGAAGCCGCATGAGAAAAATTATCCAACTCACGATCTGGAGTTGGCAGCCATTGTGTTTGCATTAAAAATTTGGCGTCACTACTTATTTGGCGAAAAATGTCATGTTTATTCAGATCACAAAAGTTTGAAATATTTGATGACTCAGAAAGACTTAAACTTGAGACAACGCAGATGGTTAGAATTGTTGAAAGACTATGAGTTAGTGATTGACTACCATCCGGGGAAAGCTAATGTTGTAGCGGATGCGTTAAGTCGAAAATCATTATTTACACTTCGTGCATTGAATGCACGGGTGGCTATGTCTGATGATGGTTCGATCGTAGCTGAGCTACAAGCAAGACCGATGTTTATTCAGCAGATTTGTGATGCATAGAAAGTTGACGAAAGGTTGATTGCTATTCGGAGTCAGTGTGGAAGTGGTACAGAATCAGATTTTCAGATTGATGCAAATGATTGTTTGAATTATAAAGGCCGATTGTGTGTTCCAAAGAACTCGGTTTGATACGATGATCCCGTGTGAGGCCCATGGTGGTCGACTATCGATACACCGGGTAGCACTAAAATGTATATCGATTTGAAGCAATTCTATTGGTGGCTCCGGCATGAAACGAGATATATCCGAGTTTGTTTCTAAGTGCTTATCTCATCAACAAGTAAAAGCTGAGCATCAAGTACCGTCCGGATTACTTCAACCAATCATGATACCCGAATGGAAATGGGATAGAGTTACAATGGACTTTGTATCTGGTCTTCCTATGACACCGAGTAAGAAAGATGCCGTATGGGTTATCGCTGATAGACTGACTAAATCAGCTCATTTTGTGCCTGATGCGCACGATTATTCACTTGATAAACTTGCCGAATTGTATGTGTCGCAGATTGTAAGGTTGCACGGTGTGCCGAGTTCCATCATTTCTGATAGGGACCCAAGATTTACATCGCGGTTCTGGAGGAGATTGCAAGATGCTTTAGGTACTAAACTCCATTTTAGTACAGCCTTCCATCCGCAGACAGACGGTCAATCCGAGCGAACTATTTTGATACTTGAGGACATGTTGAGGTGCTGCGTTCTCGAATTTGAAGGTACGTGGGAACGATACCTACCTTTGGTTGAATTTGCCTATAATAATAGCTTTCAATCAAGTATAAAAATGGCGCCTTATGAAGCCTTATACGGGCGAAAATGTCGCACGCCGTTGTATTGGACTGAGCTCAGTGAAAATAAGATACACGGGGTTGATTGGATTAAAGAAACTGAACAGAAGGTGGTTGTAATTAGAAGTAATTTGAAAGCTGCTTCGGATCGTCAAAAGTCCTATGCCGATTTAAAACGCAAGGACATTGAATTTCAGGTCGGAGATCGGGTGTTCTTGAAAGTTTCTCCTTGGAAGAAAATACTCCGATTCGGTCAGAAAGGCAAGTTGAGTCCGAGATTTATCGGACCGTAACGAGTCATTGAACGTATTGGACCGGTTGCTTATAGATTAAGATTGCCCTCCGAGTTAGAAAGGATACACAATGTATTTCATGTTTCGATGCTTCGCAAATATAAGATCGGATCCGTCCCATGTGATTTCACCATCAGAGATTGAAATTAGATCTGATTTGACATATGATGAGGAACCGATCCGCATCTTAGCCCGGGAGATAAAAGAGTTGAGAAATAAAAGAATTCCATTAGTAAAAGTTTTATGGAATCGTCACGGGGTTGAAGAGGCTACGTGGGAGCTCAAGAGTCAATGAGGCAACAATATCCGAACTTATTTAACGGTAAGATTTTCGGGGACGAAAATCCTTAAGAGGGGAGAGTTGTAACATACCAATTTTGACCCAAATCGGATAAAGTGGTTTCGGGACCATGAATCCGAGCTTGAGAGATATATTTTTTTATATTATATTTTGTGTTAGTTGCATGTGATTTAGTGAGTGTGAAAATTTCAGTAGAAAAAATTTAATCGTTTAAGTGCTCAATTTGATAAAAAGGATTAAATCGAGAAAACGCGAAAGTTTCATGCTAAAGTGAAAGGTACTAATTTGAGTGTGGCTTTTTAAGTGGGTGTACCAAAGGGCAATTAGCCCATTAACCTTATTAAGGGACGGCAATGGGCCTTTAAAAGTCCAAATTATATGTTAATTTAATTTAGTATATGGTTATATTAATGTATTGAATTAATGTTAATAATATATATGTTTGTTTTAACATAAAATAAAAAGGTTAAGTGGGAAGAAAGAGAACTTCACTTGTTCTTCTTCCTTGGCCGAATATAGGAGCTAGAAACTCCATTTTTAAAGCTTGAATTTCGGCACTTAGGGGCTCAATTAAAGGTATGTGTTTGTTTAGTTTTTTGAAATTTTTGCATTTTTGGAATGTTTACTTTAAATCCTATACAACCCATGTTTAAATTTTTGAAAATATTATGTATATAAGATTCGGCCATTGACTTGTTTGGGTAGTTTTGATGTTTGATGGTTTTAAATTGAATGTATGTTAAGGATTTACAAGTTTTGTATTGGAGTTTTTAGTGATTTTGAGTTTATAGGGCTAAATTGAAAAGAATAAAATTGTGAAGGGCTAAAATGACAAATAAATGAAATGCATGGACACCTATGGCCATGGGGATATTCGCCAAGCTATAAAGGTGGAAAATTTTGCTTATTTGGTGTTTTGTGAAAATTGGACCAAATTGTAAAAATGGGAAATATTAGGGGTAAAATGGTAAATTGCCCATTAGGGTGTTTTGAGACTAAATTGAGATGAAATGAGATTAAATGAGCTAAATTCTAATGTGTTTTAGATCAAGAGCAGAGAAAGACAGAAATTAGACCTGGGAAAGACGAAGGTTCTCGAATAGCCGATTCGCACGGACTATCGACAAACCGAGGTAAGTTCTTTAGTTAAAATGTGTCAATAAATTAATTACTGAATTAGTGAATGATGAATGGTAGAAACTTAGAGTATAAATACATGCTATAACCGAATGTGAATATATAGTATTGAAGTGAATTTATTTTGATTAATGCAAGTGAATAGGTAAGCTTTTGAGCTAATTTGTGTTAAAGGTTATTTATAAACTCAATGAATGATAGAATCGCGTAAATTGGGTGTAAAACTATAAATTGGCGAATGTGATGATGATAAATTGAATTGATTTTGATACATTTTAACGTAATGTGAATAAATGCATATGGTTTAATTTGTAATGATGAAATGTGAAAAGCATGTAAAACCATTCGATAATCGGGCTTTATGCCTAGCGAAGCTTCGTCGCGGTGACATAATCGGGCTTTATGCCTAGCGAGCTTCGTGCGGTGACATAATCGGGCTTTATGCCTAGCGAGCTTCGTGTCGGTGACATAATCGGGCTATATGCCTAGCGAGGCCTCGTCTGGTGACATAATCGGGCTTTATGCCTAGCGTGCCTCGTGCGGTGTTATTTACCGGCTTTTATGCCCAAAGAGCTTGATGCCTGTTGTATTTCACGAATTAGAAACCGAAATTTATGTTCAAGGCGAATTAAAGTGATTTATCGAGTTAACGGTTCAGGTGAGTATGTAAAGTAGGAATGAGCTTCTTACTAAATTGAGACAAGGTAAACTAGTGGTTTATTATCAATAGTATGTGTTCTCGGCTTTATTGACGAATGATGTGGTTGTATAATCGATGACATGTTAAAATAATTGATATTTAAGTATATAATTATTTGCTCTGTTATTATATGGTGACACTTTGGATTTAAAGAATGGTTTATGAGCAAATATTTTGATCACAATATGTGGACAAAGAGAAACCTTCCTACAAATTCATATTTAGCCACATCAATATGAATTTGAAAGTTTGATAATAAATATGAGTACAAGCCTACAAGTTGAAGTGTAGGAATTTTAAATTATTGATTTTTGAATGTTATATTTTCATGAAATTAGAACTTACTAAGCTAGCAAGCTTATCGTGAAAAATGTTTCCTTTGTTTTATAGATTAGGTACAAGCTACAAGCTCGTCGGGATCGTTCGGAAAGTCGCTCACACTATCAATCTACATTTTGGGTACTCTTTTATTTTGGTTTTAAATGAAGGCATGTATAGGAAGGACTTGGTCCTTGTCTTGATGAAATTCTAAGGTTTTTGTATGTAATGGCCATGCGAATATGGCTAAATTTCTAGTTAAGTTCGTTGTTGTGTTTTTGATGTGTATGTTGGTTCTTGATGGCAAGGTTTATGCTTTCTTAATCAAAGTTTAATCATTTTGTTAAGGAAATGTTTATATACGGAATGAATCCTTGAATTAGGAATGTAGGTAGGTTTGGTTAGAAGCTAGTCTTTCATAAATTAAGACAAAACAACTTGTAGTAACAGCAGTGATGTGAGTTAGAAAAATCACCAAAAATAGGGTATATTGAATTAAAAGGTGAATGAGACATGGAATTAAACCTTATTGTGTCTATTTTTACATGAAAGAAACAGAGTAGGCAAAAGATTTATACATTATGAGATAATTCAGTTTTAGTGAGACCTGCTCTGAATGAATTCGTGAGTCATTGTTCTGTTTTGGAAAAATTGTCATAAATTGTACAAAAATAATTAGGAAGCATGGTTTATATGTGTAGAACCCTTATTGAGTCTATTTTTCATTGGTATAAACTATAACAGTATATGAAATTTGTGCAACGAGATAACTGTATTTATGTAGAGACATGTCAGAATTTTCAGACACTGTAATAAGGGTAACTTTGATGAATAAACTGTACTAATTGGCCACATGAAAAATTCTGGAAAAATTATGGTGAAATGTTATACGAGTCTAGTTTCAAGGAAAATTTACGGATCTAAATTTCGAGTTTTGTAACTCGAGTTATGGTTGATTTAGTCAGCGTGACGCAGTTGGACAGCTTTAAAAATTTTTACTCCCCGAGTTAATGGTCAAGTCTAGTAATGCCACGTACCCGATTCCGGTAAGGGTTTCGGGTAAGGGGTGTTACATTTTATTTATTTCTTTTTGGTTTTAAATTGAAATCAAAGTTATCTTTGCAACAGTCAAAGGAAATCTGACTTTTGCATGTAAATCGACATCAAAATGGATTTATTCTCTTATTCCCTTTTCTTATTTAATTTTCTTGTTTGCATGTTAAATATGAAATTAGGGATAATTGCATCTAGATCCATGAGTGACAAGTTTCGATTGGGAGATTAACATATGTAAATAATTAACAAATGAATTAGGGTTTGAGTCTGAATTAGTTGGTTTAAATTATGTTTGATTAAACCCTAGGATTGACGACCCTAGGAAGTAATTTAGGATAAATGAGATCGAAAGATAAATTTTTTGAGTAAATCATAATTTATCCCATTGAAGAAAATGAGGACGAGGGATAAAAGTGTATTGATTGATTAGTTAATTAGTTAGAGGCTAAGAGGTAATAATTGGTTAATTAATCGCTAACTCAACAAAACTCGAGTTTTGAAGTTAATTAGGAATACTGAAGTGAGTTAATCTTCAACCTGCCTAATTGGATTAATTTCAATTATTAAATTGATTGTATTTATTTTAGTTAATTTATTTTATTTCAATTAATTTTTTTATTTTGATTTCTCGTAATATAATTTTAGATTATTATTGTTTAGCCCTATTAGTGTAGAAAATTAATTTTAGTTTATTTCAACCTCCCTTCGGTACGATCCTCGAAATACTTCCTATAGTTTTTCGTTGTAACACTTTACTATATTACAATTTGACCCATATACTTGTGGATACTGCTACTTAATTTTATATATTTTTGCTACATTATTTCCAATCTAGATGTTTGCACATCTTGCGACGGTTAGGTTTATTACTATAAATATCATAAACCGGGTCAATTTTCAAAATTTTTTCACTGGGCAAGAAAATCATTTTTGAACCATATTTTTTTCCAACAAATAAAATAATTAATGGATTACATTAATATACTTTGTATAATTGTCCTCATGTGGTTTTTGCATGCAAAGCAAAATAGAAACAAATATTGGCTCACTGGTTGTCTAATGTTTGAACTAATACTAAGCAATATTACGTGGTTGGATCGTAATATGGAAAAACAACTTATAATAGTATACAAATCTAAACATGTCTTTAGTCTAATAAAAAATGAGCAAATTGATTGAAAGATGATCTGCCGTAATTTGGTGTAGTAGATTGAACTAGTTTTCACACTTGAGGAGGTTGAATACAAGCCTTTTTATTATATTTTAAATAAGTTTTCTTAGTGTCGTTTACTTTCAATAAAAAGTTTAATTTGTGTCTTTTATTGACCTTAAAGGCCAAATGGGGCCTAAGGGTGAGCTAATATACTTTGTGAGTGTGCAGGAGACCATTAGAGAGTGTACCAACTCAATATTGGTCGCTGTGTTGCAACACAGGGAGTTTGATGTTGCAACATAAGGAGAAGAGACCAAGAATTCCAAGATTGCCTTCAGTGTCGCGACACAATCATGGGATGTCGCGACACATCCCTAAAGCTACCCTGAGTATGAGCATACTGCCTTTAATGTCGCGACACAGGCACTAGGGTGTCACGACACCGGTCCTGTACAAGAAATACTTACAAGCCAGGGGCATTTTGGTCCCCACAGTCAAATATTAAACACAAGAGCGTTAGTTGACCTAGGGTTAAGGACGACGACAACCCTAACTCTATAAATAGGCTCATTTAACACTTGTTATAGATAGCTTTTTGTATTGTATAATTTTCTTCATAGTTTTGGTTTTTAGTTTTTCCCTTTTCTTAGACTTTAGGTTCTTTTCAACTTTGCATTTTTCGGGAGATCTAATTTGTAGAACTCGATCAACTCTTTGTAGATGTCGTGCTTCAATTAAATACAATTCAGGCTTCTCTTAAACCTTCATATCTTGATACTCGTGACTAAATATCGATACCAACTAGTGAAATTGAGTTCCTACATTTCGAAACTTTTAGAGGTATCATTTTTGAAACCCGAATATTGATACCTCTATTCCAGACCATAAAAACACAACATATATCATCACATAGATCATTCCAAATAGGTTCTAAATATCATGCATCAATTGTCTCATAAAATAAACACCGAAATGTCTCAAATAACAGTCCCAAATATCATATTTAAAGTCCACAAAGTTCCTAAGCACAATAGGCATGCAAACAACTAAAAATCATAGCAAAACCAATATAACATCTACCACATCGCCTTTTATTCCCAAAACACATAATTAAAAGAACACCTACTAATAGCAACTAAAGTTTCTGGCTTGGATCACCCCTTGAGACCACATCGCTCACACCGGCACTACTTACTGTAATGGTTAAAAAGGAGTGGGTGAGCTTAACAAGCTCATGAATGCTCAAAACAACCACTACGCAAACAATTCACTATGCATCGACTAAGCAGACATGTCACATATTCATACATATTTAACTCTAAAATCATTTTTCACACGTTTAATCATCTTCCATTTATACTATTATGCATTTATCACATTAAACACATGATTATTTAAGCATATGTCATAGTACATATAAATCACATTTAATCACATTCAATCACATTATATGATAGTTTGACTCTTGAGGTTATGAAACATAATGTGGACTCTATCACCACACATCGGATACACGGATCTCCAACACACCAAAATGACTCATAGAGTCGAACATGTCCCATAAGTGAAGTGTATAACTAACACTCTCCAACACAACAAACACACATATCCTGGCGAATGGAGCTTAGTTCACATTCCCTTATCTCTCCAAAAATTGTCCATGGGCCTTAACGCCCCAAAAATCACATCACAAAGGTGAGTACTCACAATCCTATGGCATGCGAACTATATCCAATGGTCTCATAATATCACAAGGCCAAAATATCCACATTATTATCACATATTTACTTACCAATTTTTCACACATATTCACCGTATATTCACATCGTTAGCACATTATAATCATCATTACATGGTATGAAAACATACACATATATTTATCACACATGGCATGAATAACATACCCACATATTCTATTTCACAGCAGTCATCACAAGCTTATAGCACATGTCATAGCATCTCATATATGTACATATTTTCATAATTGCACAAGAACACGTATATCAAATTTAATCATAGGTGTGAGAACACTTACTCTCAAAATTTAGAGTAGGGTTTTAGACTACCTCTAAATTCCCAATTACACAATGAATCATCTACGAGCATCTATTCCAAAACACTCACCAGAACTATGCTTTCACTAAAAAGCCGAAATCTCATACAAGCTTTTCTTTGCCTTTGTCTCTACTCATTGAAGGTCCTATAGACTCTGACACTTCAACAAGACAAACCACACAATAATACAATCAACAACTAGTCATTAACTCACCTTAAACAATAAAAAATAATAGCCTAAGCTACGTTCTCTTTTAACCAAAACCTTCGACATAGAAAACTTTAAATTCGTATATCTCAATCTACACTTAATCTTTCCGCATGAACCAAATTTCGTTCATCTACATATTCGTATATCCCAACCTTTAAACTACACGTTTCAAGGTATCGACATTTTTCGACAAGTTTTGGCCATTTTGACAAAAATTCAATAAAACTCGAGAAATTCTTAACGAAACTCAATGTAGCTTTAGAAACCTTCTAATCTTGTCAAAACAAGTTGAAAAACACTTTGAAACCATATTTTAATCCACAATCCTAAAATCCACCATTAACAACCAAATTTTAATGGTTAAAAATTCAATTCAATAGACTAGATATCATTTAGAACTATTAGAAAGACGAATGATTACCTTTGATGGAAGAAAAATGAGCTTTGACGCAAATCAAAGAAAACCCATTATTGAAGATGATGATGAGATTAGTGAGGTTTTTAGGTGTTTTTCTTGGTTCCAATTGAGATTTATGGTTCAAAGGATGCTAGAAGTCAAGAGGAATTAGGATTTGAAAGTAAAAATTGATTGGGAGAGTTGGGAGAATGGAAGGGAAGGCAAGAACAACTATGAAGAGTAACTATTGTGAAATTAATTTGAAGAATGAGGGGTTTTCAGGTTGATTTTAAAATTTTGGGTAAATTGGTTCATAAAAACTATTAGTTTTGACTTTTTTACAAATCAGTCCTATTTCAAAATTAAAGGTATTTAAAACTCATTTTTAGAAATTGACTTAATTTCTTAAAAGCCATTGTCGAAAGCATTATCGATTACCAACCTTTTGAAATTCCGAGCATGTATAAGTTAAAATTCCTAAAATACCCATGAAACTTCTAGGCTCAATTTTTGGGTGTTACAGGTGGGAATTAACCCAAAATTGGTATGGCCTATTCGTGAACATCTTAACCCCGAACTAGTCTAGACTATGAGGTCGAGAGATAAGTAGTTCTTGTTGACTCATTATTCTAGTGGAAGATCGAGAGATCTTTCTAGGTTAACGACTAGTTGATTGAACAAGGAAACCGAAGCAACAGTTAGTTATGATTACCGGGCGAGCTAGTCACTCATGCTCAAATATGATTAAGTTTCAATGGAAAATTTCCTAGTGTTTTTCCATTTATTTTATAATATTTTTTTAGCTATTAAAAAACTCTTTATTTATGTTTAGTCGTTATATAATTAATTTAAAGTACTAATTAGCTCTATTTTTGCTTAGGTTAAAATTAATTTTGTAACACCCCTAACCCGTATCCGTCGCCAGACTAGGGTTACAAGGCATTACCGAAGAAGACACAACTCAAAACAGGCATATAATTTTTTTTTTAAATTCATACATGTATTGAATCATCTCAACAGAGTAAGTTGCATATTTTGTCAATACAAATTTCATACCTCAATAACAAAGCCAAAATCATTTACATTACAACTAAACACCTATCTCAAGTTTATAACATAATTAATCATTCATACTTAACATTATTAATCTAACCATTTATCAAAGTCATAATAAATAAACATCACTATTAACACACACACATATATATATATATGGTACTCGAACATTGTAACATTAAAACCAAATGGCATCAATTACATTATATATAACATTCGGCCATACTTAATATCTCCCATACAACTAATTCGAATATATTCATCATCACTTAAATTTACAAATTTAAATCCATGACATATCATAAACAAATCTTTAAATAAATATACCAATATATTATTAAAACACATCCGAATATATATGCAAATATATTTATAATCTCTTAGTTAAAATTTCTAAGCCAAGTGCATAAACATATACTTGCATGATTTTTTTTCTATTCGAATAGCTGACACATATAAAACCAATTTAATCATTAACATGTCCATCATTTCACAAACCACAAATACATAGAATTTTCACAAATTCATAAACAAATCATAAAACCAAATTCATATGTTTTACATGCATCCATCCATTATAATATCACAACATTGCCGAATACATATATATATTAACCTTATCAATTTATGAATAAAACATAACAATTACATATATTCATTATATTTAGCTCATTAATTTAAACTATTTATAATGCAAATTAAATCATTACAATATATCAATATAAAGCCACAACCGAAATATATTTGTCTCTAATTACTCATCATTCAACTCACTACTAAAATACATAACTAATTACCTCAATACATCCTTGAATGCCGAACTATCATTCAAATACATATTCAATATTACCTTTCAACTTTTATTCAAATGTACTCATCAACTAATTATAAACCATTACTAACACAGATAAAACATAATCAAATCATTTTAGCAATGGTAGCATAACAAACATAATTCGTACTATTATATATATATCATAGTTAAATTCACTCATACCACATCCAAAATCACTAACTAACTTCAATGCACAAAAGAAAACACATATCACAAATACCATTTATCATAGCACATAACATTATAACCAAAATGAACTTAAACCATAATCAAACATAACCAAGTTCAAGCAGAGAAGTTAAGCCATCTTCGCATGGCTATTAATTACATGCATAGATACTTAATTCATATTCAACCCTCTTCTATGCTATACATGCCATATATTCATAATTAACATAGCCAAAATACCAAAGAAAGCTGTTGATTGTGTGATAGTCCTACTGACGATCCCCAAGCTCGTAACGTATCCAAAATCTATAAAACAGAAATAGACAGAGAAACACAAGGTAAGCTATTTAAGCTTAGTAAGTCAATAGCAAGGTAAAGTCAACTAACTTAGCAAAATCATATATACAAAATTATATCAAGTATTGATTTATACACAATCACAAGTAACTAATCAAATCTCAATATCAAAGTCACATAATATTCCCTTTTTGGCCGAATACACATTGTTAAAGCTTATACACAATTCACATGTTTACACATTAACTTCTGTACAATGTAATAAACATATAACTTACCTTTCATTTGTTAACATAGTGTATATACGTACCTGAGTTCTTTTAATTCACATATCACCTTGGCCTTCACTTACACATGCCCGTTGAACCATTCGGAATTCTAAAGGATACGCGGATAGTCGGAAGCTCGTACAATGCCAACGTCCTAGACGTGGTCTTACATGTAATCACATATCGATCCCACTGTCCCAGACAGGGTCTTACATGTAAACACAAGTCGATGCCAACGTCTCAGACGTGGTCTTACACGATAACACATATCGGATATCCTATGTCATGACATATGTATCCTATTTACTCCTAAGGTTCATACGGGGCTTACGGACGTCGAATCTCAATCAAATCAAGCTAGGAAGGTAACCAATTATCCAAGTACACATTCGGCCATAGCAAATAATAGTTCAAATAATTCAAGTAATTACATAACAAATTTATATTCATAGATATAGCAACATTTAAATGCTTATTGACTTACCTCGGACGTCAACAACCGTGAAATCGGCTATTCGACCACTTTTGTCTTTCCCCGATCCAAATCCGTTTTCTTTAATTCTTGATCTAAACATATTCAAATTAAGCTTATTTAAACACCATTTTATTCAATTTAGCCTAAAAACACATAAATAGGCAAATTACAATTTTGCCCCCTAATATTTCACACTTTTACAATTTAGTCCTTTTTGCACAAAATTCAACCACACCATATAAGGGCCGAATCTTCCTAGTGTTCATACAAGGCCACACATTTCATTTATTTCACATTTTAGTCCCTCAAAAATTTATTTTTGCAATTTAGTCCAAATTACTCAATTTCATCAAAAATTCAAAGACAAAACTTGTTAATCTAACACATATATTTCATATTTCATCATCAAACATCAAAATCCATAAGGTATCATCAATGGAAAAACAAAAAATCATCATCAAAATCACAAATTGAGACATGGGTTTTGAAGTACACTAAGCAACGATCTCAAAAACATAAAAATTATCAAAAACCGAACAAAACTAACCTTGGATTAAGCCAAAATTGTTGCCGAAATATTGAAGAACATAAAAGCTTTCTTCCTTTACTATATTCGGTCACTTTAAAAGATGATAATGGCTATCCTAATGTTTTGTTTTATTTAATTATATTAGATTTGACAAATTACCATTTTAACCTTTAATGAACTATTATATAAAACATAATAATAAGGTTATTCTTGACCTTATGTCGTCCACTACCAATAGAAATGGGCTATTTGCCCTTTAACGACCCCATATTAAAAAGCCACTATCAAATTAGCACTTTACACTTTAATTTGTAACTTTTACATTTTACGCGATTAAATCCTTTTATTTAATCGGGTACTTAAACGACTAAATTAAGTCACGAAAACTTAACACCAACAAATTCACACATGATAAACACGAAAAATAATTTTAAAATATTTTTTGGACTCAGATTTGTGGTCCCGAAACCACTTTTCCGATTAGGGTCAAAATCTAACTGTTACAATTTGATTGGTATCAGAGCTACGATTTAGTCGATTCTAGGACTAAGGTAGCGCGTAAGAGTCTAGCTATACATGCCATATTTTATACTGCGATAGTGTGATGACTTCTGACATCTAAAAATGTGTTTTCATATAGAAATGGATCCTGATCAAGCGGTAGCTGATGATGTCGAGAGTGTAGAGCCTACTCCCGTGCAAGGGACAGCACCGATAGATTCTCGACCTACTTCGAGTAATCCAGAGGGGGAGGCTAGACAAGCCTTCTAGTAAATGATGAATGATTGGTTTACACAGTATATCCGGACTAATCCGGCTGGACAACAATCTCCACCCCCGATTAATCCATCTACAGTGCCTGTTATACCTTCGGTGAGTGATCCGATAAGATTTTCAAAGCCACCTGTTGATAAAATAAGAAAACATAGAGCCGAAGAATTCAGAGCCACTGATGATGATGATGCTGAACGAGCTGAGTTCTGGCTTGATAATACTATCCGAGTATTTGATGAATTATCCTGCACCCCTGATGAGTGTTTGAAATGTGCTATATCTCTATTACGGGACACTGCATATCACTGGTGGAATACACTAGTATCAGTGGTTCCAAAGGAGCGAGTGACACAGGAATTCTTTCTGCACATGAGTTCCGTAAGAAATATATCAGCTAGAGGTTTATTGATCGAAAACGTAAAGAATTTCTTGAGCTGAAATAGGGCGGATGATGCGATGTGAGTATCTGAGCGGAAATTTGTTAAACTCAGCAGATATGCCAGAGAGTGTGTTTCATCTAAAGCTATTATTTGTAAGAGATTTGAAGATGGGATGAACGAAGACATTAAACTGTTAGTTGGCATACTTGAGATAAAAGAATTCATGGTACTTGTTGAGCGAGCTTGTAAAGCCAAAGAGCTCGGGAAAGAGAAAAGAAAAGCTGATTCTGAAGCTAGAGATTCACGCAAAAGACCATTCAGTAAGCCATTTCAGTCGACCTCAAAGAAATTTCGAGATGATACTAGTCGTTCGAAGAATACTACGGGTCATTTCAGACGAGATCGAGATAGACCACCTATGAGCTCGAGACCTACCTCTGTAGCTAGTGTAGGTAATGTCAGATCAAATCAACCCAAATGTGAACATTGTGGTAAATGACATCCCGAAAGTTGTAGATTACATGACAGAGCCTGCTTTAAATGTGGATCAAGAGATCATTTTATTCGAGAGTGTCCAGAGATAATTGATCAAGATCTGGCTCAGAATACTAGATCGAGTAATATCAGTAGCTCTAGGTAGACCACCCGTAAATACTGGGTATTGTGAGTGGCGCAAGAGAGGACTAAAGATTCACCATTATATCCGAGGCTCGCGCACCACCTAGAGCTTATGCCATACGTGTACGCTGCGAGGAGGCTTCATCCCCGCATGTCATTATCGGTACTTTTACTCTTTATGATACTACCGTTATTGCTTTGATTGATCCCGGTTCAACTCATTCCTATGTGTGTGAGACTTTGGTGTTCAGTAAGACTTTACCTATTGAGTCTCTCGAGTTTGTGATTAAAGTATCGAACCCTTAGGCGGTGTGTTTTTTGCTGATAAAGTGTGCAAGAATTGTCCGTTGATGATTCGAGATTCATGTTTTTCGGCTGATTTGATGTTATTGCCATTCGATGAGTTTGATATAATTTTGGGTATGGACTGGTTAACTCTGCATGATGCTATCGTGAACTGTAAACGGAAGACTATTAATTTGTGATGCCAGAATAATGAGATTATTCGGATTGAATCTAATGATCTGAATGGTTTACCAGCAGTGATATCTTCTATGACAGCTCAGAAATATGTGAGAAAGGGTTGTGAAGCTTACTTTCCTTATGTACTTTATTCTAATGTAACACCCCAAACCCGGCCTAGAAGTTAGGCCCGAATCTGGTGTGTCACATGGAAGTAAAAACCATCTTTGCGATTATTAAAAACTTGCTTGAGAAATACAGCCTCTTTGTTAAAACCAAAAATACTTAAGCAATTGTTAACTACTTGAAAACGTAATAATCTTTAGAAACCTTTTTAGTAGCGAAAGCATATTTGAAATGAATAATTTACAAAAATGTGATGTTTAGAAATAGAGTTGCAGAAGCATTTTGAAATCGTTGCGGAAACGTAGATAAAATACAAGTATTTTTGAGAGATCGTTTGATGAGTTGAAAATCGAGGTAGTGAGCTTTAAAACCGTGGCTTTTGAAAATATTATTGATAATTCGAGAGAAAATTTCCGAGTTAAAATATTTGTAAAAGTTTGTTATAAAATCCATTTATTAATCAATTTTGGAAAACCATTATTTATGATTTTAGAAAATCCCCATTAAAACAATTCAAGCAATATTATAAGTACGACTAAACATAAAGCAATTTAAAACATGTCCCAGAGGCCTTATTACAACTTAAACCAAAATAGCAAAATAACAAAATAAACCGAAATAGAAATTTAAAGTTCAATAACACCATTTCTGAAGTATGGCCTCCACCGAGTCATCCATGGGCCCAAGTCCTCATTACATGGAGCATTACCTACAAGGGTTAAGAAAAGGGGGTGAGTTACAAGAACTCGGTGTGAAATCCCTCACCATCATCCATCGGGCTCGAACCCGCTTAGAAATGTAACATCCCAAAATTGGGCCTAGTAGAATTGGACCTATTGGGCCCATTGGGCCTTGAGCGTAGAAGCGTTTTAAAATTCATGGGAATTTGAGAACGGCATTATTTCAAGTTGGACTTATTAGTTAAGTGAATTTGGAAGGTTACGAGGTTTCTAGGAAGTTCCGGTTCAAGATAGGCTATAAGTAAAATTTTATATTTAGGCACTTTAAGGAGAGAAGGCAAGTGGCATTATGACTTAAGGAAATAAGTGAGCATTTTGCTAGCATAAATAAGCATTTGGTAAAGAGGATGTGGTGTCACTTGAAGGAGCATGAAGGGAAAGGGTTCAATCCCATCTATTGCAATTTTGGATTTATTTTTTGTGCTTTCTTTCCAAGTGTCGGTCATGGTAATATTTAAGGCAAGGGAAGACTTTTTAATTATAGGAAGGTGGCTAAGGAAATATGGTAGGGAGGTAAATTAGGAGAAGTGAAGGAAAGAACTAAAAGAAAATGGCAAGAGAAGGGAACATGTTGGCTAATATTGTGGGTGATGTTTTGGAAAGATAATTGGGTCAACATCTATCCTTTGGACAAAAGATGCCACACGGTTTGTTAGGGAAAAAGGAGAGCAGAATTTTCTCTTTTCTCTTTAGTCATTTTGCTAAGTTTTAGTGCATGAGAAGTATTTTTCTCTTTGAGCAATTTGTGTCTCTTCTCCAAACTCTTTTCCCTTTTTGCTTTGGCCGAAATCTCCTAGTCCATTTCTCCATTTTTTTCTCTTTTTGTTTTGGCCGAAATCTTCAATGCATTCTTGGTCATTTCTCTTGATAGCCGAATTTCAATCATCTTCTCTTCTCCGTCTTGCGAGTTGAACACATCTTCTTTAATCGAATCGTGTTCTAGTGTGTGGTCGTAAAGCACATTCTTGCCGATCCCTCTCTAGTCTTAAGTCAATCGATTGAAGTCGAATCTATCATCATTAAGGTAAGGGGTTCATTTTTGGATTTTTCGTTATATCTTTATTTGGCTATGTTGCAAATCGGATTGAAGTTCGACTAATCGATGATGTTTTAGGGACGAAATCACTCGATATATTCTATTTGCTAATCCTTCGGATATAGTAGTGATGCAAGTGTAAGTAATATGTTGGTATGAAATCTTTTGGAAATCCGAGGCTAACTTTTAGTTGGTATTGTTCTAGGATCAAAGAAGAGTGGTTCTTAAGGAAATCCAAATAAGGTGTGTAATCCCGTACCCTTCCGAATACATGTTGAAATGGTGTGTGTTCTCACATCTCTCTGATAGTTTGCATGAAATGTTCTATGATTCGGTCAAAATACCGAAGAAAATCGGAAATCGGCATCTGTGATCACTTGGGCGTGCGTGATGTCCGTAGTGGTAACCATAGTTTACAATGAAACAGCTTTTGGTCAAGAATAAAGTGACATGATTTGAAAAATCACAGAAAATAGGAGAAAAGGGATTAATAAGTGAATAAGATATCGAATTAAAGCTTACTCGTGTCTATTTTTATATGGAAGAAGCGGAGAAGGAAAAGGAATTTTAAAGTCTGTGATATTTTAATTTTAGTGAGACTGGTTCTCAATGACTTTGTGGTTCCTCGATCTGTCTTGGAAAAATCGTATAAAATTGTACAAAGTGAATTAAGAGTTATAATTAATATGTATGGATTCCTTAGTGAACCTATTTTTCAATAGAAACAAGTGGGAGCAGCATATGAAAACCGTATGATGAAGATATTTGAAATTAAGATGAGAGAGGTCGAGAATCATTGGACAAAGTGAAACAAGGGAAAACTTTAAGGAATAAAATGTACTAAATGCTTAAGTCAAAAATTCTGGAAAATTATCGTAAGAAGATATATGAGTCTAGTTTCAAGGAAAATTTAAGGATCTAAATTTCGAGGTTTCTAACTCGAGTCATAGTCATTTAGTCAATGATGATGCAGATGGACAGCTTTCAATCTTTTTGCCCCAAATTAGTAATTAAGTCTGGGTTGCGAATTTACCAAATTACCTTTGGAAGGTAAATTATCGAAATACCCCTGGGTTACAAGATTACCGAATTACCCTTAGTGGGTAGGATTATCGAATTACGAAAATGCCCTATGGGCCGAATTACGGAAATGCCCCTAAAGGGCCAAATTGTTATATTGCCTTAACGAGCCGAATTGTTATATTGCTTAATGGGCCAATTTGTTATATTGCCTTAATGGGCCGAATTGATTGATTGCCTTAATGGGCCGAATTGATATACTGCTTAATGGGTCGATTTGATATATTACTTAATGGGCCAATTTGTTATATTGCCTTAATGGGCCGAATTGATTGATTGCCTTAATGGGCCGAATTGATATACTGCTTAATGGGCCGATTTGATATATTGCTAAATGGGCCAATTTGATACATGGCTTAATGGGCCGATTTGATAAAATGCCCTAATGGGCCGATTTTCTAAAGTGTTAATGGGCCAAATTGTTTGTAATAAATCTCTGAGTTATTAATTATCGTGGTTATATTGTAAATATTATGATTTATGATGTATGTTGCATTTACATAAGTTGCATGGGATTGGGATATTGATGATCGGGGAAGTGTAATTTGGTGGCTCTGCCACATATTCTGGTGACTTTGTCACATTTTGTCTGGTGGCTAAGCCACGTATATTCTGTTATTCTGGTGGCTTGTCCACAATTCGAATTTGATATAAATGGCTAAATGTCTGCGATTGGTGTGTTGGCGGGGTAGGTTGACAAAAGATCCCCACAGGTGTGATGGATGGTACGGGTGGTGTGTAGCGGATGGATTATTAGGTTGGTTTGGGTTTGCATACATTCATACATTGCATATATATAAATATATTCTGTTTTGTAAATGGGTTTCGGTCCAAGTGCATGTTAAATGGGCTTAAGCCCAAGATAATGCTATATGGGTTCAGGCCCAGTAGATGACGGTAAGGGGATTTCACACTGAGTTCTTGTAACTCACCCCCATTTTTCTTAACCCTTGTAGGTAATGCTCCGTGGCGAGGACTTGGGGCCATGGATGACTCGGTGGAGGCCATACTTCAGAAATGGTGTTTATTTTTAACTTTAGATTTCTATTTTCGTTCACTTTACCATTTTGGTTTTTATGATGTAATAAGGCCTCTGGAGTATTTATTTTTGCTTTATGTTGACGTACTTTAATTTTTTTTGAATTGTTTTTAAATGGGAATTTTTTTTAAAAAACTTAAATAAAGATTTTCCAAAAATTGATTAACAAAAGGATTTCATAACAAACTTTTACAAATAATTTTAACTCGGATTTTCTTTAAAATTATCAATGACATTTTCAAAAGTCACGATTTTAAAAGATTACTAGTTCGATTATCGATTTATCAAACAACCTCTCAAAATACTTGTATTTTATCTATGTTTCCGCAACGTTTTCAAAATGCTTCTGCAACTCTATTTATAAACGTCACATTTTCGTAAATTGTTTATTTCAAATATGCTTCCGCAAACGAAAAGGTTTTTAAAGATTATTACGTTTTCAAGTAGTTAACAATTGCTTAAGTGTTTTTGGTTTTAACAAAGAGGCTGTATTTCTCAAGCAAGTTTTTAATAATCGCAAAGATGGTTTTTACTTCCATGTGACACACCAGATTCGGGCCTAACTTCTAGGCCGGGTTTGGGGTGTTACAAGAAATATCTTGGGCCTAAGCCCATTTAAGATAATCTTGGGCCGAAGCCCAATTACAAACAGTATATATATATGAATGCAAAGTATGCAACCCAACCCATCCATCCAATCTCTCCCCGCACCAAATGGTCTCTCTCCCGTGGGGATCAAGTCAACCCACCCCGCCATCTGTCAATTTGCGGTCAAGCTGCCATTTATACTATTTGTGGCTGAGCCACCAGATTCATATACGGTAAAATGATCGACACAGAGTCGTTAATTCATATGTTAGGCACATAGCCATTATCAGAATTTGTGGCAATGCCACCGGTCTATACTTCTCTTCATTCAAATTTTCCCATCCCATGCAATATGTAAAGATGCATCATACATAATCGTAAAACATCCATATAAAAATAACATCCATTAACCTATTGAATACTTTTTATGAATCAGCCCATTAAAGCAATACGATCATTCGGCCCATAGGGGCATTTCTTGTAGTCGGTCCATAAGGACATTTCGGTAAATCGCCCCATTATAACAATCTATCAAATCGGCCCATAGGGGCATTTTGGTAAATCAGTAATTTTACCCACTAAGGGTAATTCGGTAATCTCGCAACCCAGGGGTATTTCGGAAATTTACACTCCAAGGGTATTTTGGTAATTTCGCAACCCCGGACTTAACTACTAATTTGGGCATAAAAATTTGAAACTGTCCATCTGCGTCGTACTGACAAAACTGACTATAGCTCAAGTTAGAAAACTCGAAATTTAAATCCGTAAATTTTCCTTGAAACTAGACTCATATATCTTCTTACTACTATTTTTCCAAATTTTTTGGCTTAACCATTTAGTACAGTTTATTCCTTAAAGTTTCCCTTGTTTCACAGTCCAACGATTCTGACCTCTCTTATCTTAATTTCAAATATCTCACTGTAAAGTTTTTATATGTTTCTCCCACTTGTTTCTATTGAAAATAGGCTCACTAAGGAATCTATACATATAAATTATAACTCATAATTCTCTTTGTACAATTTTAAACGATTTTTCCAAGACAGAACAGAGAACCGCGAAGTCGATCAGAATCAGTCTCATTAAAATTAAGATATCTCAGAATATAAAATTCCTTTTCCTTCTCCATTTCTTCCATATCAAAACAGACACAGTAAGCTTTAATTCATTATCTTATTCACTTATTAATCCCTTTTTCTCCTATTTTCCATGAATTTTTAAAATCACATCACTGTTGCTGACCAAAAACTATTTCCTTGCAAACTATGGTTACCACTACGGACATACGCACGCCCAAGTGATCACGGATGCCGGTTTTCGGTTTTCTTCAGTATTTCGACCGAATCACAGAATATTTCATGCAAACTTTCAGAGAAGTGTGAGATTACACACCATTTCAAATATGTATACGGAAGGGTACGGGATTACACACCTTGATTACAAGTTGTGCTTTCTACCGTTTCAACACCACGAATGTGATCTCCCTCAATACACCAAAATCTATCCTACCCTTTGGCTACTGAAATCCCGTCCTAACAATATTTGCTGAGCGAAAGAGTCGTTAGTAATTATCCCACCTTTGGCCAAAACAAATCTTATAACAATGTTCTTACCCCACTTGCTTGACGAGTCGACGATAATGATTTGGTTAATACAAATCACTTGTGCTCCTTTACCTTGAATATTTTTAGGACCGATTCCCAATGATTGTACGATAACTTCGGAAGATTCAAAGTTTTGGCCTTCCACTATATCACTATGAAGAAGGAAAATAATCTTGTTTAAGAGAGAATAAGGTGATGGTCTCGGTCAAAATGACTATCCCAAACCAAAACATAGATTCGGTATTAAGAGAAAAAAATAAGAAATGTTGAGATGAACACTTACCGATTAATCAAGGATTGAGTGTAAATACGGATGAGAAGAAAAGATAAAAAGAGATGAAGGTTCTAAGATAGAAGAAAATGAATATTGATATTCGGCTATGGAGGATAATCAAACAAGAAAATGTGATTTTATGGTGGTGTCGATTTAGAGAAGAGAAAAGATTAGAGGAATGGTTAAAAGAAAAGGATGGAAGGTTGGATGGATGCTAGGTGATTCGGCTATCAAAGGGAGATGAAGACGAGGTGAATGTTTTGACCAAACAAAAGAGAGGTAAAAAAAATTGCACAAATGTGCTAGGAGGTTTCGGCAAAGAAGAAAGAAAGAAGAAAAACTAAAACTCACAAAGAGTAGCAATTTGGAGAAAATGACACTATTGAAGCCAAAGGTATTTTTGACCAAAACAAACACTACAGTTTTACCAAAACACCAAGTAAAATTTGGCTACCTCCCTTTAACCACAAAACCGTCCACATACATGACCATAATGGTCAAAAATTGGCCAACCACACTTTCCATAACACTTCCCTTGAAAAAAGCCATATGTTCCCCTTACTTTTCCCTTTCTCTTGATTTCTTTCCTCACCTTCATTCTTTTCTATTTTCCTTAGCCATCTTGCCAAAAATAAAAACTCCACCTTGCCTTATTTACATGCTTGGCCGACACTTAGGGAAAGAATACAAAAATAATATTCAAAATTTTGCATCAAGGGGATTCGAACCTCTTCCCTCCATACTCTTCACTTAATGCCATAACCTCTTTGCCATATGCTCAATTATGCTTGCAAATTGAATACTTATTTTCATAAGTATTGATGCCACTTACTATTTCTCCTAAATAGGCTTAAACACCAAATTTTTACTAGGGCCCAATTCAACCCCGAGCCTTCATAGAACCCCGTAACTTTCCAAAATCTCCTTCCTAATAAGTCTAACTTGAAATAATGCTGTTCTCTTATTCTCAAAAATTTTTAAAACGCTTCTATGCTCAAGGCCCAATGGACCCAATCCTACTAGGCCCAATTTTGGGTCGTTACAATTCTACCCTCCTTAAAGAAATTTCGTCCTCGACATTTCCAACCAACTACTAAACGCATCGCTCAAATCACACCACTATGCTTTCGCTGCGCACTCTTATCTTAATAACACCAATGTACTTTTAACATAATCTTGAATCCTCTTTCACGCAACCAAACATCTAACCACAGAAGCAAACAGTTATCTACCACTTATACCTAAAATTTTCTACATTCAATCATCACGTCCAACCATAACATACCTGACTTGATGGTGATGAAACAATCCCGAGCCTTATGCTCCTTAGACCCGCATCTCAAGCATGCTTCTGACCTCCTCCAGCATTCTCCCGGATGACGCCTTCTGTAATAATCGCAAGCCGAAAAGTTTGGACGTGCCTTAACACGCTTTACGAAACGAGACTGCGACCCAAAAGAACTGCGATCTCTTTTCTTCTTACAGTCCACACACTCAACTCGAAGTGCTTCACTGATTCCTTTAACCTCCTCCAATACTTCCTTAACTATCTGAGTTAGCTCATCAACCCCAGCTCGATCATGAGATCGCGTCTCAACCACTGGTGATGCCAGCGCCTCCCTTTCGGAAACATGCCCTGATGCTGAAGATCTAGCCTTAGCATCTTGGCCTCTACCACGTCCACATCTATCGCGTCTACGTCCTTTAACGCTCATGTTCACTAATGTCGACTTAATCTTATTACGAGTCTTATGAATCAGTATAATTATTCAATGTTTATTAAACAATGTTTTATGGAGTATAGGAAGTAAAGTTGTTTTCGCAAAACGCATCCTACAGTTTTAATCTCTATAGTTTCAGTTCTTAAAACTAAAAGTTCTAGAGTATTCTATTTTGTGGAATTTTCCTTACCACAGTACTAACACAATAATCATAAAATGAAAACATAAACTTACTTGACTTGGTGCCGGATACCCGTGGTGCCATACTTCCTTTAGAACATGTATGTATAAATAAAAATTTTAAACAGCTTTGGAAAATGCTTTTGAACCCAAACCACAGCCGAGTTTTGCAACCTAGGCTCTGATACCATAAAATGTAACACCCCAAACCCGACCTAGAAGTTAGGCCCGAATCTGGTGTGTCACATGGAAGTAAAAACCATCTTTGCGATTATTAAAAACTTGCTTGAGAAATACAGCCTCTTTGTTAAAACCAAAAACACTTAAGCAATTGTTAACTACTTGAAAACATAATAATCTTTAAAAACCTTTTTAGTAGCGAAAGCATATTTGAAATGAACAATTTACAAAAATGTGATGTTTAGAAATAGAGTTGCAGAAGCATTTTGAAATCGTTGCGGAAACATAGATAAAATACAAGTATTTTTGAGAGATCGTTTGATGAGTTGAAAATCGAGGTATTGAGCTTTAAAACCGTGGCTTTTGAAAATATTGTTGATAATTCGAGAGAAAATTTCCGAGTTAAAATATTTGTAAAAGTTTGTTATAAAATCCATTTATTAATCAATTTTGGAAAACCATTATTTATGATTTTAGAAAATACCCAGTTAAAACAATTCAAGCAATATTATAAATACGACTAAACATAAAGCAATTTAAAAAATATCCTGCAGGCCTTATTATAACTTAAACCAAAATAGCAAAATAAAAAAATAAATCGAAATAGAAATTTAAAGTTCAATAACACCATTTCAAGTATGGCCTCCACCGAGTCATCCATGGGCCCAAGTCCTCATTACGGAGCATTACCTACAAGGGTTAAGAAAAGGGGGTGAGTTACAAGAACTCGGTGTGAAATCCCTTACCGTCATCCACTATGCTCGAACTCGCTTAGAAATATCTTGGGCCTAAGCCCATTTAAGATAATCTTGGGCGAAGCCCAATTACAAAACAAAGATATATATATGAATGCAAAGTATGCAACCCAACCCATCCATCCAATCTCTCCCCGTACATCCCAGTCTCTCTGTGGGGATCAAGTCAACCCACCCCGCCATCCTCTCCAATTTGCAGTCAAGCTGCCATTTATACTATTTGTGGCTGAGCCACCAGATTCATATACGGTAAAATGATCGACACAGAGTCGTTAATTCATATGTTAGGCACATAGCCATTATCAGAATTTGTGGCAATGCCACCGGTCTATACTTCTCTTCATTCAAATTTTCCCATCCCATGCAATATGTAAAGATGCATCATACATAATCGTAAAACATCCATATAAAAATAACATCCATTACCCTATTGAATACTTTTTATGAATCAGCCCATTAAAGCAATACGATCATTCGGCCCATAGGGGCATTTCGGTAATTCGGTCCATAAGGACATTTCGGTAAATCGGCCCATTATAATAATCAATCAAATCGGCCCATAGGGGCATTTCGATAAATCGGTAATTTTACCCACTAAGGGTAATTCAGTAATCTCGCAACCCAGGGGTATTTCGGTAATTTACACTCCAAGGGTATTTTGGTAATTTCGCAACCCCGGACTTAACTACTAATTTGGGCATAAAAATTTGAAACTGTCCATCTGCGTCATACTAACTAAATTGACTATAACTCGAGTTAGAAAAATCAAAATTTAAATCCGTAAATTTTCCTTGAAACTAGGCTCATATATATTTTTACTACTATTTTTTCCAAAATTTTTGGCTTAACCATTTAGTACAGTTTATTCCTTAAAATTTCCCTTGTTTCACTGTCCAACGATTCTGACCTCTCTTACTTTAATTTCAAATATCTCACTGTACAGTTTTCATATGTTGCTCCCACTAGTTTATATTGAAAATAGGCTCACTAAGGAATCTATAAATATAAATTATAACTCATAATTCTCTTTGTACAATTTTAAATGATTTTTCCAAGACAGAACAGAGAACCGCGAAGTCGATCAGAATTAGTCTCACTAAAATTAAGATATCTCAGAATATAAAATTCCTTTTCCTTCTCCGTTTCTTCCATATCAAAATAGACACAATAAGCTTTAATTCGTTATCTTATTCACTTATTAATCCATTTTCTTCTATTTTCCGTGATTTTTCAAAATCACGTTACTGTTGCTGACCAAAAACTGTTTCCTTGCAAACTATGGTTACCACTACGGACATACGCACGCCCAAGTGATCACGGATGCCTATTTTCGATTTTCTTCTGTATTTCGACCGAATCACAGAATATTTCATGCAATCTTTCAGAGAAGTGTGAGATTACACACCATTTCAAATATGTATATGGAAGGGTACGGGATTACACACCTTGATTACGAGTTGTGCTTTCTACCGTTTCAACACCACGAATGTGATCTCCCTCAGTACACCAAAATCGATCCTACCCTTTGGCTACTGAAATCCCGTCCTAACAATATTTGCTGAGCAAAAGAGTCGTTAGTAATTATCCCACCTTTGGCCAAAACAAATCTTATAACAACGTTCTTACCCCACTTGCTTGACGAGTCGACGATAATGATTTGGTTAATACAAATCACTTGTGCTCCTTTACCTTGAAGATTTTTAGGACCGATTCCCAACGATTGTACGATAACTTCGGAAGATTCAAAGTTTTGGCCTTCCACTATATCACTACGAAGAAGGAAAATAATCTCGTTTGAGAGAGAATAATGTGATGGTCTCGGTCAAAATGACCATCCCAAACCAAAACATAGATTCGGTATTAAGAGAAAAAAATAAGAAATGTTGAGATGAACACTTACCGATTAATCAAGGATTGAGTGTAAATATGGATGAGAAGAAAAGATAGAAAAGAGATGAAGGTTCAGTTATAGAAGAAAATGAATATTGATATTCGGCTATGGAGGATAATCAAACAAGAAAATGTGATTTTATGGTGGTATCGATTTAGAGAAGAGAAAAGATTAGAGGAATGGTTAAAAGAAAAGGATGGAAGGTTGGATGGATGCTAGGTGATTCGGCTATCAAAGGGAGATGAACATGAGGTAAATGTTTTGACCAAACAAAAGAGAGGTAAAAAAAAATTGCACAAATGTGCTAGGAGGTTTCTGCAAAGAAGAAAGAAAGAAGAAAAACTAAAACTCACAAAGAGTAGCAATTTGGAGAAAATGACACTATTGAAGCCAAAGGTATTTTTGACCAAAACAAACACTATAGTTTTACCAAAACACCAAGTAAAATTCGGCTACCTCCCTTTAACCACAAAACCGTCCACATACATGACCATAATGGTCAAAAATTGGCCAACCATACTTTCCATAACACTTCCCTTGAAAAAAGCCATATGTTCCCCTTACTTTCCCCTTTCTCTTGATTTCTTTCCTCACCTTCATTCTTTCCTATTTTCCTTAGCCATCTTGCCAAAAATAAAAAGTCCACCTTGCCTTATTTACATGCTTGGCCAACACTTAGGGAAAGAATACAAAAATAATAGTCAAAATTTTGCATCAAGGGGATTCGAACCTCTTCCCTCCATACTCTTCACTTAATGCCATAACCTCTTTGCCATATGCTCAATTATGCTTGCAAATTGAATACTTATTTTCATAAGTATTGATGCCACTTACTATTTCTCCTAAATAGGCTTAAACACCAAATTTTTACTAGGGCCCAATTCAACCCCGAGCCTTCATAGAACCCCGTAACTTTCCAAAATCACCTTCCTAATAAGTCCAACTTGAAATAATGTCGTTCTCTTATTGTCAAAAATTTTTAAAACGCTTCTACGCTCAAGGCCCAATGGGCCCAATCCTACTAGGCCCAATTTCGGGTCGTTACATCTAAAGTGATAGAAAAGAAGATTGAATCAGTACCTATTGTATGTGAGTATCTAGATGTGTTCCCTGAAGAATTACTGGGTTTTCCACCTATTCGAGAAGCTGAGTTTGGGATTGAATTAGTGCCGCGGACGACTCCGATTTCTATAGCTCTGTACAGGATGGCACCTACAGAATTAAAAGAATTGAAAGCACAGTTGCAAGAGTTGACAGATAGGGGATTCGCACGACCAAGTTTCTCTCCTTGAGGGGCACCAGTTCTGTTTGTGAAAAAGAAAGACGGAACCATGAGAATGTGTATTGACTACAGGCAGCTTAATAAAGTGACCATAAAGAACAAGTATCCGTTACCAAGAATTGACGACCTGTTTGATCAGCTGAAAGGGGCTACAGTGTTTTAAAAGATAGATTTAAGATCGGGATACTATCAGTTGCGAGTTAAAGACTCTGATGTGCCAAAGACTGCTTTCCAGACGAGGTATAGACACTACGAGTTTCTGGTTATGCCTTTCAGACTTACTAATGCACCTGCTGTTTTCATGGATCTGATGAATCAAATTTTCAGACAGTATTTGGATCAGTTCGTGGTAGTGTTTATAGATGATATTCTAATCTACTCCCGAGATGAAACCGAGCATGCCGAGCATCTGAGACTTGTGCTATAGACTCTGCGAGATAAACAGTTGTATGCAAAGTTTATTAAGTGTGAGTTCTTGTTATGTGAAGTTAGTATTCGACCATGTTGTATCGGCATCATCGTGTATCGTGGTTGATCCGAGCAAAATTTAAGCTATACTTGACCGAAACCACCAAAAATGTTTCAAGTTCAAGCTTTCGGGACTTGCTGGTTTACTACTGAGCGGTTCGTAAAGGGTTTCTCTATGATTGCTACACCATTGACAAAGCCATGTACAAAAGATGTTAAGTTCGAGTGGTCAGAGAAGTGTCAGAAAAGTTTCGATCAGTTGAAAGCTCTTTTGACCGAAGCTCCAGTGTTAGTTCAGCCTGAATCAGGTAAATAATTTGTCATTTATAGTGATGCATCTTTGAATTGTTTGGGTTGTGTTTTGATGCAGGAAGGTAACATCATAGCTTATGCCTCGAGACAGCTGAAACCGCACGAAAAGAACTATCCAACACATGATTTGGAATTAGCAGCTATTGTGTTTGCATTGAAGATTTAGAGTCACTATCTGTTCGGTGAGAAATGTCATGTTTATTCTGATCATAAAAGTCTGAAGTATTTGATGACTCAGAAAGATCTAAATTTGAGACAACGCCAATGGTTAGAGTTGTTAAAAGACTATGAGCTAGTGATTGACTATCATCCGGGAAAGGCTAACGTTGTTGCTGATGCTTTAAGTCGAAAATCATTATTTGCTTTGCGTTGAATGAATGTGCATATGGTTACATCTGATGATGGTTTGATAATAGCTGAATTAAAAGCAAGACCGTTGTTTGTTCAACAAATTTGTGATGCCCAGAAAGTTGATAATGATTTGCTAGCAAAGTGAGCTCAGTGTGAAACTAATGTTGAATTAGAATTCTGAGTTGATGAAAATGGCTGTTTGAGGTTCAAAAATTGAATATGTGTTCCGAGGAATTCAGAGTTGATTCAGATGATTTTGAATGAAGCTCACAGCAGTCGGTTATCTGTTCATCCGGGTAGTACGAAAATGTATAACGATCTGAAACAATTCTATTGGTGGCCTGGTATGAAACAAGACATATCTGACTTTGTTTCAAAATGCTTAGTCTTTCAACAAGTGAAAGCCGAGCATCAGGTACCTTCTAGATTACTTCAGTCGATTATGATACCCGAGTGGAAATGAGACAGAGTCACGATGGATTTTGTATCTGGTTTACCGTTAACACCGAGCAAGAAAGATGCAATCTGGGTTATTGTGGATAGATTGACTAAATCTGCTCATTTTGTTACGATTCGCACTGATTATTCCCTTGATAAACTAGCTGAATTATATGTATCATAGATTGTGAGATTTCATGGTGTACCTATTTCTATTGTTTCGGACAGAGACCCGAGATTCACATCCCAATTTTGGAAGAAATTGTAAGATGCTTTAGGTACGAAACTACACTTTAGCACAGCTTTTCATCCGCAGACAGATGGTCAGTCCGAACGAATCATTCAGATACTTGAAGATATGTTGAGATGTTGCATCCTTGAGTTCGAAGGTACGTGGGAACGATACTTATCTCTGATTGAATTTGCTTACAATAATAGCTTTCAATCTAGTATCAAGATGGCACCCTAAGAGGATTTGTACGGTTGTAAATGTCTTACACCATTATATTGGACTGAGCTCACTGAAAATAAGATACACAGGGTTGACTTGATCAAAGAAACTGAATAAAAAGTGGCAGTGATCCGTGATAGCTTGAAAGCTGCATTAGATCGTCAAAAGTCATATGCAGATTTGAAACGTAAAGATATTGAGTTTCAGATCGAAGATCAAGTGTTTTTGAAAGTTTCACCGTGGAAGAAAGTACTCAGATTCGGTCATAAAGGCAAGTTGAGTCCGAGATTCATTGGGCCGTATGAAATCATAGAGCGTATCGGGCCGGTTGCTTATAGATTGCAGTTGCCACCTGAGCTAGAAAAGATCGATAATGTATTCCATGTTTTGATGCTTCTTAGATACCAATCTGATCCATCACATGTAATTAGTCCGACAGAGATCGAGATTCAGCCTGATATGACGTATGAAGAGGAACCTATTGGTATTCTGACCCGTGAGATAAAAGAATTGATAAATAAGAAAATTCCGTTGGTCAAAGTATTGTGGCCAAAGCACGGGGTTAAGGAAGCAACTTGGGAGTCAGAGAATACGATGAAAGAACATTATCCAAACCTATACACCGGTAAGATTTTCGGGGACGAAAATCCCTAAGGGGGGAGAGTTGTAACGGCCTGATTTTGACCCTAATCGGAAAAGTGGTTTCGGGACCACAAATCTGAGTCCAAAAAATATTTTAAAATTATTTTTAGTGTTTATTATGTGTGAATTTGTTGGTGTTAAATTTTCGTGACTTAATTTAGTCGTTTAGGTACCTGATTAAATAAAAGGATTTAATCGCGTAAAATGTAAAAGTTACAAATTAAAGTGTAAAGTGCTAATTTGATAGTGGCTTTTTAATATGGGGTCCTTAAAGGGCAAATAGCCCATTTCTATTGGTAGTGGACGGCATGAGGTCAAGAATAACCTTATTATTATGTTTTATATAATAATTCATTAAAGGTTAAAATGGTAATTTGTCAAATCTAATATAATTAAATAAAACAAAACATTAGCATAGCCATTATCACCTTTTAAAGTGACCGAATATAGTAAAGGAAGAAAGCTTTTATGTTCTTCAATATTTCAGCAACAATTTTGGCTTAATCCAAGGTTAGTTTTGTTCGGTTTTTGATAATTTTTATGTTTTTGAGATCGTTGCTTAGTGTACTTCAAAACCCATGTCTCAATTTGTGATTTTGATGATGATTTTTTGTTTTTCCATTGATGATACCTTATGGATTTTGATGTTTGATGATGAAATATGAAATATATGTGTTAGATTAACAAGTTTTGTCTTTGAATTTTTGATGAAATTGAGTAATTTGGACTAAATTGCAAAAATAAATTTTTGAGGGACTAAAATGTGAAATAAATGAAATGTGTGGGCTTGTATGAACACTATGAAGATTTGGCCCTTGTATGGTGTGGTTGAATTTTGTGTATTTTGTGTTTTGTGCAAAAAGGACTAAATTGTAAAAGTGTGAAATATTAGGGGGCAAAATTGTAATTTGCCCATTTATGTGTTTTTAGGCTAAATTGAATAAAATGGTGTTTAAATAAGCTTAATTTGAATATGTTTAGATCAAGAGTTAAAGAAAACGAATTTGGATCGGGGAAAGACAAAAGTGGTCGAATAGCCGATTTCACGGTCGTTGACGTCCGAGGTAAGTCAATAAGCATTTAAATGTTGCTATATCTATGAATATAAATTTGTTATGTAATTACTCGAATTATTTTAACTATTATTTGCTATGGCCGAATGTGTACTTGGATAATTGGTTACCTTCCAAGCTTGATTTGATTGAGATTCGACGTCCGTAAGCCCCGTATGAACCTTAGGAATAAATAGGATACATATGTCATGACATAGGATATCCGATATGTGTTATCGTGTAAGACCACGTCTGGGACGTTGGCATCGACTTGTGTTTACGTGTAAGACCGCATGCGGGGACAAAGGCATCGATATGTGATTACATGTCGGACCACGTGCCCGGCGTTGGCATTGTACGAGCTTCCGACTATCCGCGTATCCTTTAGAATTCCGAATGGTTCAACGGGCATGTGTAAGTGAAGGCCAAGGTGATATGTGAATTAAAAGAAATCAGGTACGTATATACACTGTGTTAACAAATGAAAGGTAAGTTATATATTTATTACATTGTACAGAAGTTAATGTGTAAACATGTGAATTGTGTATAAGCTTTAACTATGTGTATTCGGCCAAAAAGGGAATATTATGTGACTTTGATATTGAGATTTGATTAGTTACTTGTGATTGTGTATAAATCAATACTTGATATAATTTTGTATATATGATTTTGCTAAGTTAATTGACTTTACCTTGCTATTGACTTACTAAGCTTAAATAGCTTACCTTGTGTTTCTCTGTCTATTTCTGTTTTATAGATTTTGGATACGTTACGAGCTTGGGGATCGTCAGTAGGACTATCACACTATCGACAGCTTTCTTTGGTATTTTGGCTATGTTAATTATGAATATATGGCATGTATAGCATAGAAGAGGGTTGAATATGAATTAAGTATCTATGCATGTAATTAATAGCCATGCGAAGATGGCTTAACTTCTCTACTTGAACTTGGTTATGTTTGATTATGGTTTAAGTTCATTTTGGTTATAATGTTATGTGCTATGATAAATGGTATTTGTGATATGTGTTTTCTTTTGTGCATTGAAGTTAGTTAGTGATTTTGGATGTGATATGAGTGAATTTAACTATGATATATATATAATAGTACGAATTATGTTTGTTATGCAACCATTGCTAAAATGATTTGATTATATTTTATCTGTGTTAGTAATGGTTTATAATTAGTTGATGAGTACATTTGAATAAAAGTTGAAAGGTAATATTGAATATGTATTTGAATGATAGTTCGGCATTCAAGGATGTATTGAGGTAATTAGTTATGTATTTTAGTAGTGAATTGAATGATGAGTAATTAGAGACAAATATATTTCGGTTGTGGCTTTATATTGATATATTGTAATGATTTAATTTGCATTATAAATAGTTTAAATTAATGAGCTAAATATAATGAATATATGTAATTGTTATGTTTTATTCATAAATTGATAAGGTTAATATATATATATGTATTCGGCAATGTTGTGATATTATAATGGATGAATGCATGTAATACACATGAATTTGGTTTTATGATTTGTTTATGAATTTGTGAAAATTCTATGTATTTGTGGTTTGTGAAATGATGGACATGTTAATGATTAAATTGGTTTTATATGTGTCAGTTATTCGAATAGAAAAAAAATCATGCAAGTATATGTTTATGCACTTGGCTTAGAAATTTTAACTAAGAGATTATAAATATATTTGCATATATATTCGGATGTGTTTTAATAATATATTGGTATATTTATTTAAAGATTTGTTTATGATATGTCATGGATTTAAATTTGTAAATTTAAGTGATGATGAATATATTCGAATTAGTTGTATGGGAGATATTAAGTATGGCCGAATGTTATATATAATGTAATTGATGCCATTTGGTTTTAATGTTACAATGTTCGAGTACCATATATATATATGTGTTAATTGTAACACCCCTAACCCGAGACCGTCGCCGGAATAGGGTTAAGAGGCGTTACCGATCAATCGGAACATTTCACAATCAATTCTCAACACAAAGTCAATCATCATTAAAGCATATCATAACATAATCGTAAAGTCCCTTATTGAGGTCCTCGAGACCTCAAACACATGCTAGAAAGGGGTCAGGACTAAACCGAACACTAATGAAAGTTTTCAAAATTTCAAATATTCTTCAACACTGTTGAGGTCACACGCCCGTGCAATTAGGCCGTGTGCCTCACACGATCACCAGACATACCCATGTGTCAAGGTCGTGCCAAAACAGGGCATGTATCCTGACTCTTTCACACGGCCACCAGGCACGCCCGTGTTCTAGGGCCGTGTACTCTTAGGCAATATACTGACTAATTCACACGGCTACTAGGCACGCCCGTGTGCCATAACCGTGTAGGCAAAATAGGGCATTGCAATGCCAATTTGCCACCCATACAAGGGTTTACCAACAAGCTACATAACAAGACTATTTCATGCTTTTAAATGCACTCAAACATGCCATTTCATGCACTCAATAACCATCAACATTACCATCTACTTCCATACCTAATATCATCACAACTAAGTCCATTCAAAGTGACAATTATACATCTCAAAACATATGTAATTCAAGTATTATAAAATCCATACCAAAACTCATCTTTTAACCACCTCTTTCATCAAGCACAAAGTCATGAAACACACCACATTCATAGCTCATTCACAAATTCAATATTATCTCACTTCCAAACCAAATCACATGGCAAGGATTAAACATCACAAATCATACCATAACTTCTAGCCTATACATGCCATATTTAATCTATATACATCTTTCCAAAAGTACCAAAATAAATTGCCGATAGTGTGATTGATATGCTGACGATCCCCGGATCCGAGCTAGCTTTATTGACACTGCAAAGTAGAGAAACTGTAACACCCCAAACTCGGACAGGACACCACGTCCGAATCTGGTATGTCACGGGGAAATACGTTTTTGAGTGATCAGATTTTTCGTTTAAAAGCGGGGTGAAAACATAGTGAATTTGAGGGAAATTGGGGTAGGCTTGTTTGATTAGATTTTGTAAACTTATCCAAAGTATATAGTTAAAAACGAGTTGATTTTCATTTAGCATTTCCAATAGTTTCTTAGTACTCTTTTGAAACATTTTTGACTTAGTAGAATATCGAGTTTGGTTTGAAAATCATTTGAGTTTACTTTATAGCAGAACCTAGTGAGATACCCGATGGTATAGTTTAAAACACATTGCGTTATAGTTTTGAAAACATTATCTTACCAAGTTATTTGTTAAGCAGGTTGAGAATCTAACTAAAACATAACCATCAAAAAAACATAATTTAAAGGCCTTTTACAAATCCAAATTAAATCTCAAATAAAAATAAATAAGCTAAAGTACCCAAAGTGAATAGTCTGAGCAAAACTTTTATTAAAGCATGGCATGTGCACCCCGAGTCCACCCCGGCTCCATGTCCGCGTCTACGGGTCACCTGAAATGTCAAAGGAGAGGGTGAGTCGAATGACTCGATTGCATAAATCCCGCTCCCGATGAAACAACATGCTAACACACATCATACATAGCAACATAATTAATGCAACCCAATCCTAACCATCCGTATCTCCTTTTCTACCCGTGTGGTACCAAACCACCGTGGTGCCAAACCACCGTGACATATAGTCACAATGTGTTACTAAAACACTGTGTCCCAAAGACACAATATCCATCAATGTGGTGCCAAACCACCGGTGTCCCAAAGACACGTTTGTGCTACCAAAGCACCGGTGACCAAAGTCACAAATCCAATGATGGGGCCAACCCATCGTGTGATACCCAATCACTAGCGATTTATCCCATATCTCAAGTGGGGCCAACCCACGGTGGTGTTAACCACGGGGACGAGTCGCAATGAGGTGCCCAACCTCGGTGTCCCAAAGACACAAATGTGCTACCAAAGCACCGGTGACCGTAGTCACAATAATCGAATGATGGGGCCAACCCATCGTGTGATACCCAATCACTAGCGACGATCCCATATCTCAAGTGGGGCCAACCCACGGTGGTGTTAACCACGGGGACGAGTCGCAATGAGGTGCCCAACCTCTGGTGTCCCAAAGACACAAATGTGCTACCAAAGCACCGGTGACCGTAGTCACAATAATCGAATGATGGGGCCAACCCATCGTGTGATACCCAATCACTAGCAGACGATCCCATATCTCAAGTGGGGCCAACCCACGGTGGTATCAAACCACAGGGACAAGTCGCAATGAGGTGCCCAACCTCTGGTGACCCAAAGTCACAAAGTGTGTTACCAAAACACCGGTGCTCGTCAAACAAAATATCACCGCTCCTCCACTCATATCACCCATCAACATACCAACTCATGAGATCATGCATATCATACAAGTCATGCATATCATGCCAACATGTCTAGTATTACATCTCATAGCATACATAACATAGATCATAATACCCAAGGTATCCATAATAGAACTGATAATAAATTAGACTTACCCGGATACGCACACATACCCCGCTTTGGGTATCCAATTATCCGTCATCTTGGTATAGTTTTTAACAGCAAACAGGTTTATCAATAACATTACTAGGTATCGGTGTGTTAGTTTACACACACGGAAAACAAAAGCCTTAAACCCTCGAATCGATCTAAGCCCCCTTGATTATCTTGCTCCTATAATCGGCCAAATAAGAGCATTAGACAACTTATCCCATTCGGCCAAGACCATCTAACCCCAAAAGAATCAATATCAAACCTCTTACCTTTATACTTGATTTGGTTTCCTACCAAATCTCGAATCAAGCAGATGATTCCCCTTGACAATCGGCCAACCCCTAAAAGAGAACAATTTAAACTTTAATAATCTTGACTTAATCGAAACCAAAAGATTGAACGATTAATGATAATACCAATCACTTACCACAACCATCGCTAACAATCGGTTAAAAGAGTCGAAAACTCTTCTTGGTTACTTCTAATATCCAAAGACCCTAAAACGAGATGATTAACAAAAGGTTAACACCCTTCCATAATAGCCATATTCAGCCCTTCATCAAACCCACAACGATTAAGAACAGAAAAGAAGAAAATGGCCATTCGGCCAAAAACTTACCTAACTCCAATCGATTTATACAAGAACCCCAACACTCTACTGATATTCGGCCAAGAGAACTACAACTAGAAGGAAATTTCGGCAATTACCAAGGGAGGGTTCACAGAGTCTTAAAAGTGAAGCAAAAGAAAGATATGTTCAAGAAGAAGAAGAGAATCGCCAAGGTCTTGAGAAGAAAAGAAAATGGAAAAGAGATAGATGCTTTTCGGTTTTGGAGAAGAAAGAAATGGAGAAAGTATTTGGAACAGAGGTTTCGCTACAATGTTCTTAAGCAAGGAAGAAGAAAATGAATATGACAAAGGAGGATAGAAGTTTCGGTTTACCTAATCTGAAAGAAAAGGGAAAGAAATGGGAAGGGATATTCGGCTATCAAGTAGTCTAAGAGACAACAATGAAACTTTCTACACCTTTGCAAGTTTGGTCTCTCGGTTTCAAAAGATGAAGAACAACACAAAAAAAAATGAAGAACACACCCTTAGAACATTCGGCTAACAAATGACCAAAGAAGAGACTTTTTGCTTGATATTCCAAAGACCGAAAATGCACCCAAAATGCCAAAAATGCAAAAATGCATTTCGGCTAGCACCTCTCCACACTAAGCCGTCCACTTCCCCCACTCCACACTCCTCCAAATTCGGCTAAATCCCCCCAATAGCTCCCAACCACTCATTTCAAATGAGTTTACCAAGTCTTACTCCTACCATCACTCTCCACCTTTCATTTGAAAGTGAAGACCAAGTCCAAGTAGAATTTCACTAGCCTTCTACCTCTCCTCCATGCCGTCCCAAAAAGAAACCAAAATGGGGACTCTGCAGCTCGAACACTGGACCTCCAAAACTTTCCAAAGCTTTCCAAAAATGTTCAAAGGCTCGGCTGTGGGCCCGAGGCCCAAAATGTTCTTAAAAGTCTGCTTTAGGTGTTTTTGTTTTGAAAGTATGGTTTGAAAGGCATGGCACCGAGTCTCCGGCACCAGTTCGCCCAGGTAAGTACCCCGTACTATTGCTTGTGATTTGGTTGGATGTGATATGATTTGATGAATAGCAATAGTATATTACTTTAGGGATTGAAACTGATAGGATTCTGTGAACTCGCGAGAACAAATCCTCTTTAATATTCATAAGACTTGCTTTTAAACAAGTGGAATAAATACTGATGCATAAAATTCTTAATCAGATACGTAGAAAGTTTAGTCATGAGCACTCGAGGCGGACGTGGTCGTAATACTCGTGGTAGAGGTAGGGGTAGGATGACAGTTTCTGAGCCCGTAGGATCTGGTCAGGGTTCAGAAAATGAGATACCGTTTCGCCACCAGTGGAGGTGGTGAGTTCCAAGATCGGGGCCCGGGGAGGGCGCGGTGTCTCGGCGATCTTTGCGAGTGTTAGAAAGGGTAGTGGTGTAGGTGGTGGTGCGGGAGTTAGGAAAAACTGCTCTTCTGGCGACTTCGGGCAAACGGGGCGAATTGATCCGTGTCAATTCCTAACTCAGGAACAGATTTCCTAACTCCCGCACCACCACCTACACCAGCTACCCTTTCTAACACTCGCAGCATCGCCTGAGACACTGCGTCCTCCCCAGTCTGATCTTGGAACTCACCACCTCCAGCTGGTGGCGGAAACGGTATCTCATTTTCTCAACTCGACTGATCCTACACGGCTCATAAACCTGTCATCCTACCCCTACCTCTACCACGAGTATTACGACCACGTCCGCCTCGAGTGCTCATGACTAAACTCTCTACGTATCTGATTAAGAATTTTATGCATCAGTATTTATTCCACTTGTTTAAAAGCAAGTCTTATGAATATTAAAGAGGATTTGTTCTCGCGAGTTCACAAAATCCTATCAGTTTCAATCCCTAAAGTAATATACTATTGCTATTCATCAAATCATATCACATCCAACCAAATCACAAGCAATAGTACTGGTACTTACCACAGAAGCGAATCAAATGAGACTCATGCCATGCCTTTCAAACCATACTTTCAAAACAAAAACACCTAAAGCAGACTTTTAAGAACATTTTGGGCCTCGGGCCCACAGCCGGGATATTACAGAAACAAATCACACAGTAAGCTTTCCAAAGCTTAGTAAGTTCGTAACATAACACATTTAAATTAAATAAACCACCACATAGATTATTTCACATATACATATATATCATACCATCCAAAACTAAAATGCTCATTTAACATTTCATAATCTCAATCATAGATTTATCAACCACATAGGTTCCGAGCGTACCTTAGCCAACACGTAGTAATCAATTGCATTTGCTACTCAATACTCACTTTTCCCTTTCGATCAAATTCCGTCTCTTCTTCGACTCAATCGCACACTTAGTGCCCAGATATTTAGCCGAAGCTTAATTAACATCGCACACATAGTGCATTTATATCAAACCGCTCTTCAATCGGTATCGCACACACAGTGCCAACCACAAAGTCGAAGTTTATATTATTTCGCACACACAATGCTAAACATCTCAATCACGTTTCCAAATACGCACACTTAGTGCCACATAACTCAAACTCAAACTCTCACATAGCATCCACATTTCAATATAATTATAACATTCATTTCATAGCATTTAACATAACTAAATATTCGTATTATGTCCGAACTTACCTTGGACGTTGAACTATCGAAACGGTCGATCAATCGAGCACTTTATCTTTGCCTCGATCTCGATCCGAACCTATCCTCTCTTGGTCTATACACATTCAAATTCAATCCATTCAATTACCAAATCATTCATTTTAGTCTAAACACACATATTTAGGGAATTTTACAACATAGCCCTCACATTTTCACATTTCGACACTTTAGTCCCTAATTCACAAAATCATCAAATTCACATAATTTCCTTTCACATAAGCTTAGCCGAATTTCCCTTGTGTTCATACAAACTCACACATTTCTTTTATTTCACATTTTAGTCCCTCAATTTACACTTTTCTCAATTTAGCCCAAAATACACAAATTCATCAAAACTCCAAAGACAAACTATCTTAATCAAACACATATATTTCATTTTCGTCCATCAAACATTCAAGAACTCACATGTTCATCAATGGTATATTTCAAAAACATCATCAACTCTCAAAATTAAGACATGGGTTAGCTAGAGCACAAAGCAACGATTACGAAAACGTAGAAATTATCAAAAATCGAGCTCAAACATACCTTGAATCAAGGATAGCAATGACCGAATATACCAAGCCCTATTTCTTTCTCTTTTTATTCTTCAATTTTTGGGAAGGGTAGTGTAAAAAGATGAACACTTCATGTTTTGTTTAATTATTTATGACTTATTTAACGAATTACCAAACTAACCCTTTTATTATTATTCCATTTCCATTATCTAAAGGTTTTTATGTCCATCCACCATCCACTAAATATATAATGGTTTAATTGCCTCATAAGGCCTCCACATTATAAAGACAACAACAATTAAACACTTAAAAATCAAAGACACAACATTTACACTTTATGCGATTAAATTCTTTTTCTTAATTCGGCACACAGCCGATAAAATTATCACACAAAATTTTCACATATAATCAACACCAAAAATAATGTTAAAATATTATTCTGACCTCAGATTTGTGGTCTCGAGACCACTGTTCCGACTAGGGTCTAAACCGGGCTGTTACATTAATAGTGATGTTTATTTATTATGACTTTGATAAATGGTTAGATTAATAATGTTAAGTATGAATGATTAATTATGTTATTAACTTGAGATAGGTGTTTAGTTGTAATGTAAATGATTTTGGCTTTGTTATTGAGGTATGAAATTTGTATTGACAAAATATGCAACTTACTCTGTTCAGATGATTCAATACATGTATGAATTTAAAAAAAAAATTATATGCCTGTTTTGAGTTGTGTCTTCTTCGGTAATGCCTCGTAACCCTAGTCTGGCGACAGATACGGGTTAGGGGTGTTACAAATTTAGTGCTCACCTCCCTTAGGTACGATCCTCGGAGTACTCACCTACTTTGTTGTAATTATATTACAACCTGACCTATATACTTGCAAATATCGCCTATTCAACATATTTTGTGCAGGATTTCTAGTTCAGATGTTGGTACGTTTGGAGGCGGTCAAGTTGTTGGCGCTGTTTCCGGGGAGGCAACGTCACTAGATTGATTTTAATTTTTGCAGTTAATAGAATAATTAGGAAATTCCTAAATTATAGATACAATTTTTTTTGCTAACTTCTTTATTTTTTGGGGTTTAGTGTATGACTCGTAGTAGGGGAACACCTATAGAGCTAGCCACAGATCTAGAAAAAATAATTTGTAGGAATCATAGATAGCAACAGTAGATGCATAACCAACCACCTGCTGCAAAAAATTTACCACCATGAAATAATCCGTTGTTCGATGAAGTTAACAATAATAACCCGGAAGATCTACCGCCACCACCATTGTTACCCGCTAATATACATATGGCGCGCAAGGAAAAACCCTAAGGGACTATGCACTACCAAGTCTGGAGATGGTTCAAGGAAGTATAACAAGGCCAACCATCACGGCTAATAATTTTGAGATCAAACCAGCAATGATCTAGATGATCCAGAACAATTTGCAGTTTAGAGGCACAATGATGGAGGACCAAAATCAACATTTAAAATGGTTCCTTCAACTTTGTGATACATTTAAATACAATAGGGTTACCAATGGCGCTATTCGTATTTGGCTATTCATCTTTGGCTGTTCCCCTTCTCCTTAATAGATAATGCTTTGTCTTTGTTAGATTCACAAGCACCATGATCTATAACGGCATGGGATAAACTCATAGAAAAATTTCTTACAGAAGTTCTTTCCTGTCATCAAAATAGTCCAACTAAGGAGAGAGATTGCAACACTTAAACAACTGGAAGGAGAAAGTTTTCACGAAGCTTGGGAGTGTTTTAAAACGCTAATTTAGATATGCCTACACCATGGATTACCTGAGTGGTTAAGATTGCAAATGTTCTATAACGGGTTGGATGCACACACACGATCAGGATTGGAAGGAGCCATAGGAGAAGCCTTAATGAATAGGACATATGATTATGCATATGAATTAATATAGAATATGACGATGAATTCTTGCCAGTGGCCAACCGAACGCTACACATACAATCAGAAGCCATCTATAGTCAAAGTGGTTCAAGAGGATGATAGATACCAATAGATAGTGGACATGTTAAACTGTATAGAATTTTTATCCAGTGCGTCATCTATATATGGAGGAGACAAACCTATCTTCCATTACATCAATAATCCTATCGAGGATGTGAATTACATCAGGAATAGGGGTGGAAATCCCTATGAAAATACTTATAATCCTTAAAAGATAGATCACCCAAACTTGAGATGGGGCGAAAACTAGGGAGGAGGTAATAATCTTAACCAAGTTCAAAATTCTATTGATCAACCTCCTTATTTATAGAAGCATCGGGAAAGGGCCAACTCAAATGAACATAATGTATATGGTCAACGCTTGGATCGGATCGAGGGGGAAATGCAGTCAATGAGGACAAACATGAAATAGGTGCAATCTGAGTGCACCAATTCCACAAAAAACATTGAGTAAACTAGAAGATCGAGATGAGCCAATTGATGAGTATGATGGGAGACATTAAGAGACAAATTGGCACCGACATTCCTAGTAATATCAAGATAATCCTCGAAGGGAAGGGAAAAAGCATGTGAAAGCAATTGTGCTCTGTTCAAGCAAAATACTAAGTAGCCTAGAGACCTTGACACACGAGGGAACCAAAGAGAATGTTGAAGATCTTTGGGAAGACCCCTAAGAAGTTGACAAAGAGCCGAAACCAAAGGAGATAGCCAAATTGGTAGTCAATAAAGATAAGTCTATCAAGAACCTGCAATGACGAGGATACCATTCCCTTGATGGTTGGAGGAAAAACAAAGGCGGGATGATGATGAATTTGTAAGTTTCCTGAACTTATTTAAAACACTAAATGTTAACTTGCCTCCTATTTCTTTAATAAAAAAATTCCCTAAATACACTAAATTCTTAATAAAAATTATGCCTAGGCGTAGAAATGTCACATCCCACATTTTTATTATTAGTGGCACAAAAATAAAAACAATGAAGTGAAGTGGTCAAGTGGTTAAGACGTAACATGATCCCCCTTTTTACTCCATGTCTCTCTCTCTCAGAATAGCCCGATTTTGGGCCTAGTCAGAATAGTGATTTCGGGGCCACAAATCTGACAAGGAAAAATTTCATATTCTTATATTTTTATGATCTACAGTTTTTTGGGGCCACCCGAAAAAGAAAGATCCCGTTTGTCTTCGAATTCTAAAACACAACATCAGAGTCAGAGGCATTTGATGCCTCTTTCTTTTTTAGAGTCAGAGGCAAACATGTTGAGCTTGTTAGTCAAACCGAAAGGCATAAAAAAAAACTCATAATGTCCATACCTCGTTCTAAAAGCAGTTTTTGGCACATCTGACTCTTTAACTCTTAGCTGATAGTAACCAGACCTCAAGTCGATCTTTGAAAACACTATCGCCCCTTTCAATTGGTCGAATAAATCATCAATTCTCGGCAACGGATACTTGTTCTTTATGGTCACCTTGTTGAGCTGTCGATAGTCAATACAAAGTCTCATAGATCCGTCCTTTTTCTTCACAAACAATACGGGAGCACCCCAAGGAGAAAAACTCGGTCTCACAAATCCCTTATCTGTCAACTCGTGCAACTGAGCTTTTAATTCTTTCAATTCAGTCGGAGCCATTCTATACGGAGCAATCGAGATCGGTACAGTCCCAAGCAATAGATCAATGGCAAATTCAATCTCTCTAATCGGAGGTAACCCAGGCAATTCTTCTGAAAACACATTTGGAAATTCACAGACTACTGGCACTGATTCAAGCTTCGACCCGGACATCTCAGTATTCAACACATAAGCAAGATAAGCTTCACACCCTTTTCTCATGTATTTCTGAGCAGACATGTGCGATATCACCATAGGCAATATATTTGATTCATCTGTTTCAACCCAAAGGATCTCACCATTTTCACATTTCAACTCGAGGGTTTTCTGTCTATAATTTACCTTGGCATCATGTAATGTCAACCAATCCATACCCAGAATAAAATCAAACTCATCAAATGGCAACAAAATCAGATTAGCCGAAAAATAGTGACCTTGAATCATCAAAGGACAATTCTTTCAAACCTTATCAACTAACACATATTTGCCTAAAGGGTTTGACACTTTAATCACAAATTCAGTAAGTTCAATAGGCAAACTCTTACTAGATACTAAATTCACACAAACATAGGAATGAGTAGACCCAGGATCAATCAATGCAATAACATTAGTATCATAAAGAGAGAATGTACCAGTAATCACATCGGGAGATGACGCATCCTCACGGGCACGTATGGCATAAGCTCTAGCAGGTGCTCTCGCTTCTGACCTCACAGCTAAATCTTTCACTATACTTTTTCTGCTAGCTTCAGTTCTGGTATTTCTCTATGGTCTACCTCTGCTGGCAATATTACCCGGTCTAACACTCTAAAATTTTCCTTCTTCAACCTTCTCAGGGCAATCTTTAATATAGTGCTCTCGAGAACCACACTTAAAACAAGCACGGCTAACCATATAACACTCGCCAGGGTGTCGTCTACCACAATGCTGACATTCAGGTCTATTGGATCTAACATTACCCACACTTGCCATTGAAGTAGCTTGCGTTTTAGAACCCGAATATGATTTCCCACGGTCTCGGTGTGAATACCCAGCTGAAACAGTCAATCGGGGATTCATCTCTTTGGACTTCTTGGACTGAGATTGGAATGACTTACTCATTGGCCTCTTTCTTGCATCTCTGGCTTTAATCACAGCTTTTCTCTTTTCTTTGTTCAGCTCTTCAGCTTTACAAGCTCGATCGACCAATACCACAAACTCTTTCAACTCTAAGATCCCAACTAGCAGTCAAATATCCTCGCTCAACCCATCTTCAAATCTCTTACACATAATGGCCTCGGTAGACACACATTCCTGTGCATATTTACTGAGTCTAACAAACTCTCTTTCATATTCTTCCACAGACATTCAGCCCTGCTTTAACTTGAGAAACTCTTTGCGTTTTTGATCAATGAACCGTTGGATTATGTACTTCTTTCTGAATTCCTCTTGGAAGAAATCCCATGTAACCCTTTCTTTCGTAACCACGATACTAGTGTCTTCCACCAGTGATATGCCGAGTCCCTCAATAAAGATATAGCACACTTTAAACATTCTTCGGGAGTACAAGAAAGTTCATCAAATACCCGAATAGAATTATCAAGCCAAAACTCTGCTTTCTCAAGATCATCATCTATGTTAGCCCTGAATTCTTCAGCCCCTTACTTTTGGATCTTATCAACCGGAGGCTTAGTTAGTCTTACCATTTCTGTACCTTGAAGAACTACGAGAACCGGTTGGGGAATAAGAGGGGGTGGAGGAGGTTGAACATTCGGATTCGCTCGAACAAATTCTGTATACCAATTATTCATCATATGGAGGAAGGCTTCCCGAGCCTGTAACAACCCAAACCCGCCCCAAACACCACGACCGGATCTGGCATGTCACTAGGAAAAAGGGTTTGAAAGGTTTTATAAATTCTGGAAAATCTATTTAATAAAAATCAAATTTAATGGCATATTTGAAAACCCATTAATTAAGTAAAAAGGTATTAAGCTAGCCTAGCGATTAGGTGATGTTTGAGAAAAACAAAACTTAGCTCTCTTTCGATTTATGAATTATTCAACAAAAATCTTTAATTTCGTAGGAAATGTGTTTAAATGGGTTTGCAAAGAAACTTTTGATTAATTTTGATAAATCGTTCCATCGAATAGTTCATAATTAATGAATAACAAAACTCAACTTAAAAATCCAAAATTTACCAAATCAGAAGTGGGCTTATTACATATAAAAAGAAATATCCCAAAAGAAAATAGCGATTAATAATTCAAAATAAATTTTAATAAAAGAACCCTAGTATGGCCACCTCGAGTCCAATCTAACCCAGTCCAAAGAATCATGAGCTACCTGCAATTTGTTAAGAAAACAGAGTGAGTCACCAGACTCAGTGTGCAATTAGTTCACAAAATTCCACAAGTGGGCTTGAGCCCCAAACCACTATCAGATTCTAACATCATGCACAAGTAATCAATATGATAGCCCTGCCCAACCTAGTATTCCATCCTCTACACACCGTTCCGTATGTCCATCCTCATACACACCTGTGGGGATTTCTACAATCAACCCTCCATCTGCTACACACCTCTTTGGCAGTCATGCTGACAGACACTCTGTTCAAAGTCCACATAAGTGGTCTAGCCACTGATTCCACACGTGATTAAATCACCAAATCCACAATGAGGCACCACACCATCATTAATCGTGACAAAGTCACCAATATACACTTCCTCTTTAAATCATTTTCATCCCAATATCCCATGCACATGCAACATAGTATAAAAGATAGATTACATGATATGAAATATTTATGATACTTGGCATACACCCACAATCAAGTTATCCGCAAATATTAATAACGCATGAGTATAATATACTGACCTGGTTTTCCGGTTTACCCAACATAGGTAACTCAATCACCATTGCTGCTATTTTCGGCTTTCAAGCATAACACATACAAATATATAAAGCTAAGGAAATAGTGTGATAATTACACACCTATAAACTTGAAGAACTAAACTATCGATCTCACTAACGTCCTCACTCATAGGGATCACAAATGATCCGCTTATCCTTTTCGTGTCGCCCACACCCCAGTGGCCAATCTCGAACTGCCGATACTGCTCGTTTCTTAAACTTTGGAGTCGAAACCAAAGGTTTGCTCCCTTCCCCGACTTGAACGTTTCTTGCACCCATTAAAAGTCTTGGTCAACAAAAAAAATTGCTACGAAAGAGATGATGGTATAACCACTCAACTGGGTGAAGGCGATGAACAACGGATAAATAGACCAATAGAATACTAGAGAGAATTCCCTTACCTTACAATCCCAAAAAAAAGGGATGGGGGTTCAGAGATTAGTCGCTCCACAGACTTAGAACCTAAATAGTTCGGCTAACGATATTTCCCGGATGAAACACCCTTCTCAACCAAACCAAAGAATGATCTGAAGTAGATGCCTAACACTTAGCCCCTTAATCGACGAAACACAGCGAAAAAGAAACAGGTTTAAATATTAGTCAAGGCAGGTTCTGTCTTACCAAGAGAAGAGGGAATACGGGTTTAATCAAGGGGAAAATGAAAGGGAATGATCTTACCTTAACACAGAGGATTCGAACAGCACCCAAGAGAATTTGGCACAACCACAATGGCAGAGAAGATTCGAAAATGAACAAGAGTGGAAGAGAAATAAGATGAAAGAACCAAAAATGAAAACAAGAGAACTTCAATGAAGGCTTATGAGTTTCGGCAACACCAGAGAAACCAAGAAGAGAAGAAAGGTTGGGAGAAAAGAATGACAAGGGGGAAAAAATAGGGAAAGAAGAACAAAGGTTTTGGTTTAAGAGGGTAGGTAGAGAAGAAGAAGAAAACGAAAGATTGCAAGAGACAAGTGTGTTACTTTCGGTTGTGGAGTTTTGAAAATAAGTAGAGAAAAGAAAATGAGAAGAAATATGCACAAATGGTCTCCCTAGTTTCGGCTATAAGTCATAGTAAAAGAAAATAATGGGAATTGACTAGGCACTTTCGGCAAAAGAGAGCAAGAAAAGAACTAAAAGAAGAGCACACCCAAAATGCCAAAAAGAAAAAACCCTTAACACACAAAAGCTAATAAAACCTATAAAAATTTCGGCACCAACTCCCCTTACCAAAACTGAAAGCCTCACCTCCCCTACACTACTCAAAAAAAAAATTCGGCTAACAACCCCTTCTCACCTCAATCCCCATGCCGTCCCTTGAAACACTCCTTAATTACCTCTCCTCCACTTATTCAAACTAGTTTGAATAATTCAAAACTCCCTTAATCACTCTCCACCATTCATTTGAAATATTTGACCAGGTCTTGCCTCTCTCCTCCAGAGTTTGATTACCATCCAACTGCCTCCCTTGCCTAAACAAAAAATAATACTCCCTTGTGCTGCTTGAGAGTTTCGAACCCTCTCCCTCTTAGCTTCTCCTTGTGACGCCATCTCCCTGCATGTTAGGTGGCGTCTCCTTGCCACTCTTCCACTGCACCTCTTGTGTCACCAAACGCAACAACAAACCCTTAAGTCCTGTCCCCATTCAGCTTCCCTCTTAAAATGCCCAAAACTAAAATTATACCAAGGCTTCGGCTTAACTCCGAGCCTTTCCGAGGCCCCCAAACACATCCAAACAACAGGCATAACTCAACAAACACAGAAAAACATAAAAGATGCAAAGCCCCTAAATCCCGAATGTTACAGTTCTACCCCCTTAAAGAAATTTCAGCCTCGAAATTACCTGGTCAAAAGAGATGAGGGTATTGCTGTCGCATCGCATTCTCTGACTCCCACGTCGCCTCTTCCGAACCATTGTTTCGCCACAAAACTTTGACCACAAGAACTGATTTCCTTCTTAGCACCTTGACATCTCGATCCAAGATCTGGATTGGTTCCTCCTCATAAGACAAGTCTGGCCTTACTTCAACTTCCTCAACTGGCACAACATGAGATGGATCCGAACGGTAACGTCTTAACATCGAAACATGGAACACATCATGCATCTGTTTCAATTCTGAAGGTAACTCCAACTGATACGCTACTGGTCCAACACGTTTCAAAACCCGATAAGGCCCGATAAACCTGGGACTTAGCTTACCCTTACGTCCAAATCTCATCACCTTCTTCCACGGTGAAACTTTCAAGAAGACCCGATCACCTACTGCAAACTCTATCTCTTTTCGCTTTAGATCCGCATATGATTTCTGTCTGTCTGACGCTTCCTTCAATCGAGTTTGAATTAACTTAACCTTCTCCTCTATTTTTGCAACCATTTCCGGACCTAAAATATGGCGTTCACCTAATTTCGTCCAACAGGTGGGAGTGCAACACTTCCGTCCATACAATGCTTCATAAGGGGTCATCTGAATAATATATTGGTAGCTGTTGTTGTACGCGAACTCTGCCAACGGTAAGAACTCTTCCCAACTACCCCTGAAATCGATGACACATTCCCTCAACATATCCTCCAAGACCTGAATTACTCTCTCAGACTGTCCATCTGTCTGCGGATGAAACGCTGTGCTAAAGTCTAGCCTTGTGCCCAAAGCCTGATGCAATGCTTTTCAGAACCGCGACGTAAATCTAGGGTCTCTATCTGATATGATCGACACTGGTACCCCGTGCAACCTCACAATTTTTGCCACATACAGCTTAGCCAATCTTTGAAGAGAATAGTTGACACGAATAGGTATGAAATGAGCAGATTTTGTCAACCGATCCACAATCACCCATACCGAATCTTTCTTAGTAGGCGTAAGAGGTAGCCCACTAACAAAGTCCATAGTGATCCTCTCCCATTTCCACTGTGGAATCTTCACCGGCTGTAACAACCCCGAAGGCAACTAGTGTTCGGCTTTGACCTGCTGACACGTTAAACACTTTCCTACAAATTCCGTAACTTCCCGCTTTAATCCAGGCCATCAAAACTGTTCACGCAGATCCCGATACATCTTACTTCCTCCAGGATGCATAGCGTAAGGGCTACTATGCGCTTCCTGAAGAATCATCTGCCTCAATTCCACATCCTTCGGCATGCAAACCTTCCCACGAAAACACAAAACTCCATCGTTGTTCAAACTGTAATCCTCTACTCCACCATCCTATACTTGCAGAAGTCGAGCACTCAAAACATCATCCGATAATCGCTTTCTCCTTAACTCGACTTACCCCATGTCGACTTCACTTGCGTTCAATGGCATAGACTTCCGTCATCGTATAAACTAAGGTGGGCAAACATCGCTCTCAACTGATATTACCTTTCGCTTAACGATCCGCCACCACATTTGCCTTACCTTGATGATATTCAATCGAGCGAACATAATCCTTCAATAGCTCAATCCACCTTCGCTGCCTTAGATTTAGCTCCTTCTGAGTTAAAAGATATTTTAAACTCTTGTGGTCGGTGTAGATAATAGACTTCTCTCTATACAAATAATGTCTCCAAACCTTTAAAGCGAAAACCACCGCAGCCCAATTCCAAATCATGCGTGGGATAGTTAATCTCATGCGGTCTTAACTTTCGGACGCATAGGCAATAACCTTCCCATCCTCGCATCAAAGACACAACCTAACCCCGTGTGAGAAGCATCACAAGACACTAAGAAATCTTTCCCACCTCAGTCAATTTAAAATCTGAGCCTCTGTCAAAATCCTTTTCAGCTTCTCGAAACTTTCCTGCTGCTTGTCAGCCCAAACAAAAGGTACCCCTTTCTTCAACAACTTGGTTAAAGGTGCCGCAATTAATGAGAACCCTTCAACGAACCTTCTGTAGTAACCTGCCAATCCCAAGAAACTTCGAATCTCTGCCACAGACTTAGGTGGTTTCCAGTCCAGCACCGCCTCAATCTTTCGAGGATCGACTCTTATCCCTTCTACAGATACCACATGACCCAAAAAAGTAACTTCTTTTAACCAAAACTCACACTTGCTAAACTTGGCGTATAACCGCTTCTCCTCAAAACTCAGTAGAACTACCCAAGATGCAAATCATGCTCCTCTTCTGTCTTGGAATATACTAGAATGTCGTCTATGAATACTACAATGAACCGGTCCAGATAGGGTTGAAAAACCCGATTCATCATATCCATGAATGAGGCTGGTGCGTTTGTCAACCCAAATGGCATTACCAAAAATTCATAGTGACCGTAGCGAGTCCGGAAAGTCGCCTTATGAATATCTCTTCCTTTACCTTAAGTTGATGGTATCCTCGACCTCAAATCTATCTTTGAAAAGATCTGAAGTTCCCTTGAGCCGATCAAACAGATCATCTATCCTCGCGTGGTACTTGTTCTTGATGGTCAATTTATTCAATCAAGCGGTAATCAATGCACATTCGCATGGACCCGCTTTTCTTCTTCACGAATAGCACCGCGCTCCCCACGGAAATACACTGGGTCGGATAAAACCACGATCCAACACTCTTTGATCCGAGCTTTAAGTTCAACCCGCCTTTTCGCGCCATCCTATAAGGGGCGATGGACACCGAGCCGTGCACTGTAAAAGCTCGATTCCAAACTCCACCTCACGATCCAGAGGCAACCCCGAAGCTCTTCCGAAAAGACATCCACAAATTCCTTTATCGTTTCTAACCCCATCCACGGTCACTTCCTTTGTATCCAAGGCACTGACAAAAGTTAAGAAAGCCATGCACCCTTTTCTCACCATTCTTTCCGCCTTAAGAGCAGACACTACATTGGACAAGTAGTCTCTCCTCTCACCTATCACCAAAACTTCATCATCCTCAGGAGTCCTTAACACCATACGCTTAGCAGCACAATCCAAGATTGCATGATATCTTACCAACCAATCCATACCTAAGATCAGATCGAATTCCCCGAACGGTAGTTCCATTAAATCAGCCGAGAAAACCAACCCTTGTACTTCTAGAGGCACATTCCTAAAAAGTTTATTTACTACTACAGATTGCCCTAAAGGACTAAGTACACCATCATCTCCTAGAAGCGCTTTCAGAGTTCATGTTCAAGGTTCTAGACACCACACTAGCAACATAGGAATACGTCGACCCAATATCAATTAATGCAGTAAAGGGTAAACCAAAAATGAGGAACGTACCCGTTATAACATCTGGTGCGCCACCCTCTTCTCGGCGTTTGGCTCGCATAAACCAACCCGGGCCGCTCTCACCTCAAGATTCCCAACACCTCTCCCTCGTGCTCCACGACCCCGACTGTAACCATTCCCTCCTCGGTTCGGACCACGACCTCTCAAGATCTGCGCATCCACCCTACTCGGGTGTTGCACATACCTCTGACCTACCATTCGAGCCCTGGTTATGTCTAGCGGACAATTCTTTATCAGATGATCCTTTGACCCACACCTAAAACATTCCTTATTTCTTCCCCAACACTCTCCTGCATGAGACCTCCCGCACTGAGCACACTGTCGAAATTTCCCTACAACCGCTGGCGTTGCAACACGACTCGGCCCCTCAACCCTAGGCCTCTTCTGAAACCCTCCTGATGACACTGATGGTCTAAAACTCCTCTTATTTCTACCTCTATCCTGATCCTTATTTTGCTTCTCAGTTCGCTTTACCTCCTCCGCTATCTTAGCTTTGTCCACCAAAATAGCAAAGTCTCTCTCCCACTAAGGAGCTATCAACACTCGCAGCTCGTCTCGCAGCCCATCTTCGAATCGTAAGCATCGCTCATAATCGGTCGCAACTATCCCTCGGGCATACCGACTTAACCGTAGGAATTCTGCCTCATACACTGCTACCGATTTACCCCCTTTTACTAAATTCAAGAATGCCTTTCTCTGAGCATCCACATAACTAGCTCCAACATACTTCCCTTGAAACATCATCTTAAAGAAATCCCAATCTATCCGATCCGTCGGAGTACCCTCTCTCACAGTAAGCCACCACTGGTAGGCCTCATCCCGAAGTAAAGACACTGCGCCCTTCAGCTTCTCCTCCGCCGTGCAGTCCAAATCATCCATAATTCTCTCAACTGCCTCTAACCAATATTCCGCCACGTTTGGAGCTACCCCAGAAATACCCCTAAATAGTTCAGCTCCATTAGCTCGGAGTCGCTCAGGAATGGACTTCCGAGTTGCTGCTCTAGCACCTGCCCTAGCCACACGCTCTAACACACGTAACATCGCTTGAGACAGGGCATCGTCTCCACCAGTTCTGTCTTGCGACCCCGCTCCCGCCACAGGTGATGCTGGCACCTCGCCCTCAGGCTCATTCCTCGCTTCCGAAAGTTCAACCTCAACACCTTGGCCTCTCCCACGGCCGCGAGTAACACGTCCACGTCCTCTACCACTCATATATATCGCTCCGCCTTACTTTGATTATAAATTTTATGAGTCAGTATATCTTTCCACTTTTATTAACGAGTAGTTTTATGAAACAGAACTATAAGTAGTTTCTTCGCAAAGCACATACATTCCTAAAGGTTTTCATCTCTACAGTAAAAATTCTAAATTCCAACATCCACAACAATACATCATATAACCACCTCATGCAATTCACTTAACAATCAGAAAACTTACCTGGTGGACCTGGGCCGGGAACTCGAGTGCCATTCTTCCAAAAGGCAAGTTCATATAAAATTTTATTTTTATACCATCTTAAATACAAAATTTGAAAACATTTTGGACCCAAAACCCAAGGCCGAGTTTTTAAAACTTGGCTCTGATACCAAATTGTAACACCCCAAACCCGGCCCAAACACCACGACCGGATCTGGCATGTCACTAGGAAAAAGGGTTTGAAAGGTTTTATAAATTCTGGAAAATCTATTTAATAAAAATCAAATTTAATGGCATATTTGAAAACCCATTAATTAAGTAAAAAGGTATTAAGCTAGCCTAGCGATTAGGTGATGTTTGAGAAAAACAAAACTTAGCTCTCTTTCGATTTATGAATTATTCAACAAAAATCTTTAATTTCGTAGGAAATGTGTTTAAATGGGTTTGCAAAGAAACTTTTGATTATTTTTGATAGATCGTTCCATTGAAGGCTTAGAGCTGCATATATATTCTAGCAGCTTTGCTACGATTTTGGCTAGTGTCGCAACCGGTGCTAACATTGGTGTGTTGGCTGGGTGGGTCGATTTTATCCCCACGTAAGTGTAGGGTTGGTATGGGTGGTGTGTTGGCTGGATCGGGGTGGGATGCATCCGCATACTGTTGCATATTTGTTTATGAGATCTGTCACTGTACTAGGCTTAGGCCCACTTGTTCTGTTATTAGTTTGGGCTAGGCCCAATTGATTCTGTTATGGGCTGTGACCCAAATGATATTGTAGTGGGATTTGGCCCACGTATGTTCTGAATCGACTGTCTCATATCATTAGAGGCTTTGGCCCGCACTATTTTGGTTTTTGTTCCAGATAATCGATCACTACTCTAGTAGAGGGATTACACACCGAGTTTTCGTAAACTCACCCCCTTTTTAATTTTTCGTAATCCTCGTGGCGATTCGACGTCTCGAGGACTCGGAGGTGCTACACTGTGAGCAACTTTAAATTTTAGTTTTTATTTTACATTACCAAAACCGCTTTCTTATTGGGTTGTAATAAGGCCGCTTTTAAATTCTGGTTTTTTGGGATATTTATTTATGATGTGTTTTATAACTGTTAAAAATACATCGCGATTTTCCTAACAAAACTGTTTTCAAAACACTACGCTTTCACAACTTAATCTTTAAACATCACGTTTTCGTAAATCATTTGCTTTAAACTAAGCTTCTGCAACAAACAAGGTTTTGATGGTAATAACTTTTTAATAAACCACGATTAAAAATAAACTGACGTAACTGGGATTTTTACTCAAGATTTTCTTTAAGAAGGGTTTTCAATGAAAACATGGTTTTTGAAAAACACTTCAATGTGACACACTGGATTCGGGCCTAACTTCTAGGTCGGGTTTGGGGTGTTACACTCAAGCTTTTACTTCTAACCCGTTAGCAACTCTTAAGGCGTTAATGCGAGAGCATATTACTCGCATGGAAGCTATCGTACAAGGGAATTCATCTTTCATTCGAGCATTGGAAGCATAATTAGGACAACTTGCTTCAAATTTAAATATCGACCACCAGGCTCATTACCTAGTGACACGAAAAATCCTAGTCCGAGGGGGAAAGAACATTGTAAGTCTATCACTCTTAGGAGTGGTAAACAAACTGGCGAACTGTTTCTAGACTCTACTGTAGCACCTCAAGATACAGATTGCGTGATCACTGGTGAGAAGGTTAAATTTGAAGAGTTTGTCAATGCATCAGACAAAGAAGTTCCACAAATTGTCACTCATATGCCTAAAGTCCGACCTTCGAAACTGTTGCCGCAATCAAAGATGTCAGCACAAGCAAATATATCTCTACCTTTGCCTTTCCCAAAAAGGTTCAGGAAGAATGAGCATGACAAATAGTATCAGCAGTTCCTGGGCACACTGAAGCAACTGCAGATCAACATTCTTTTAGTAGACGCTCTGGTCCAAATTTCGAGTTATGAGAAATTTATGAAATACCTCTTGTCCAAGAAGAAGAAGCTCACTGATATTGAAACTATTGCACTCACAAAAGGTTGTAGTGCTGTTTTGACAAACAAGTTGCCCCTTAAATTGAAAAATCATGGGAGCTTTACCATCCCATGTTCAATTGGCAATCATTATTTTGGCAAAGCTTTATGTAACTTGGGAGCTAGCATTAACCTAATGCCACTATCTATTTTTAGAAAGTTTAGAATTGGTCACATGAAATCTACTGCAGTGACATTACAACTAGCCGATCGATCATTGGCTCAACCTGAAGGGCAAATGAAAGATGTCTTAGTTCGTGTGGATAAATTTATTTTTTCGGCAGATTTTATCATACTTGACTGCGAGGCAGACAAGGAGGTTCCCATAACTTGGGACAACCATTTTTAGCCACCGATCGAGCTCTTATTGATGTTTATAAAGGTGAACTAACTATGTGACTTAATGATGAGCAAGTCACCTTCATTTTTTTTGAATCTATTCAATGCAAGGACAAAGAAGAATGCCATACTATCGATGTGCTAGATGGTCTAATTGAGGAAGAATTCAATGACCAAAGCATACTACTTTCTGAAAAGTTTGTAGTGACATCTGATGCCAAACCCTTAGATGATTGTGACAGTATGGTTGAAGCTAAAAATCTTGAACTCAAGCATGGATGGCAGATTGAATCCTTATACCTAGCCAACAGAACAACCCCAATTTTCAAACCATCTATTAAAGAAGCTCTTACTTTGGAATTGAAACCACTACCTCCTAATCTTAAATATGTATTTCTGGGTGATCACAATACTCTCCCAGTTATTGTCTCTGCAACACTAGATGTAACTCAAGAAGAGAAATTGGTCCATATTCTCAAGCAACATAAACAAGCTATTGCTTGGAGTATTGCCGATATTCAAGGTATTAGTCCTTATTTTTGCATGCACAAGATCAAGTTGGAAAATGAGGGCAAGCAATTGATTGAACATCAAAGAAGATTAAACGACAAGATGAAGGAAGTTGTCAAGAAGGAAATCATAAAATGGCTTGATGCTGGAATTATTTACCCGATTTCTTATAGAAATGGGTAAGTTGTAACACCCTGGTTTAGAGGCTATGCATGTTGGGTATAATTCATGTTCTAGTAGGTTTTGGGTATGCTTGGTTGTGTTTGAGAGGTGGTAAGAATGTTTGGACTCAAGGGGAAGACTTTAGAAAATTTTGGATTTTTAAGTGCAAAAGGGGAGCTTGGCGATGGGTGTCTTAAGAGAATTATTTGGGAGATTATGACATAAGAATTGGGCTGGTGGAGTGGCAAGGGAGACGCCACTAAGAGCTTGGGGGGGTGACGTCTCAGGTGCAAGGGAAGGGGCCAGTGTTCGAGTCGCGAAGGCAAAGACTTTGGCCTTTATTTTTTTTTTGGCGTCAGAGAGGTAAGAAGTTGGGTGGCTTTTGGATGCTTAAAAGGTGGAGAAGACTTGGTCATTTTTTTTAAATTTGGCTAGTTAGGTTTGACTTTTTCAAAGCATTTTGAATGGATGGAAGGGAGGTGTTTTAGGAGAGTTTTGAGGGATTTTTGTGGGAGGTTGGAGCTAGGCCGTATAGTATAAATAGGGGGAGGGGAGGTGCTCATTTTCATTCACCATTTGCTTCCTCCCTTACCAAAAAGTTCTTCCCTTTGTTTTTATTTATTTTCCCTTGTCCATTGCCGAAAGTTAGTCCAAGCAAACCCCTTTTTCATCTTATTTCTTTGTAGCCGAAAGTAGCAGAGGGCTTAACCTTTTATGAACCTATATCCCTCTCCCTTCCCACCTTTTTCTTTTAAACCTTGCTTAAACTGTAGCCATCCATAGAAAACTACCATTGCTGAATATCCCAAACCATCTAAGGAGCCTTACCGAATCTTTTGTTCTCCTATTTTCTCCATTTTGGTTACAAGTCCCTGAAGCCAAACCTTACTCTTGTGTTGACCGATTCTTTGTGAGGACATAAGTGAGTGGTTATTAAGGTAAGGCTGCAATAGCCCTTATTTATTTTGGGATTTATGTTTTGGCCGAATGGTCTTAGTGCTGATATTTTGCCTTGGCCGAATGGCCCTAGGTGTTCTCTCGATATTGTGTTAAGGCCGATTGTAGGGGAGAAAGAACCTAACGTAGGAGACCTTTTCGGATTTAATCGTTTGTGCCTTAGCAGTGCGTAATCAATGCACTATTTCTACGATTGTTGGTTTGTTAATGTGTTTACATATATGTGATGTGTGGTTGCCGAATGTGATGTGGCTTGTGTGGTGAATGGTTATTTTGGGTAACCATATGTCGTGAGTAAAGTCTTTTGTATGAAATTATTTATGGTAAATACATGATTTGGTATTTAACATGAGATGCCTTCTCTTTTTATTATGATCGACATATTACCTTTTCATACATATATGGGAGGTGGATTGATTCGGTGGAGGAAGAAGTGTACACATGATGTACGTGGTCTAATGATAGCTCAGCTACATTAGCGCTTGAGGGTTAGCTTTGTGCTACCTCAAGGGAGGTGTTGGCTAGGTGCCCATCTCGGCGGTTGATTGCTATGTGCATCACCGTAGGCGATTGCGATATTGTGATCACTTGGGTTGATCGGTGGCTCACCACGGCCTTGAGCAATGAGCTTGCCAAGGTAAGATGTTATGGATCACAATGTGATCGGTGGGAGTTTCCACGGCCTTAGGCGGAGTCCGCTAAGGTTGGTGTACGGTTGGACAAAGGGTTGGGTTGAAATGCATTCTTGCATGATTTGTTACTGAATATTGTGTGGGTATGGGCCAAGCCCATACGTGTGGAAATCGTTGTTTTGATTATGCACCGAGTCGGTGGACTCACTCTTTATTTTCTAACTATTTCGGTGTGATGCGTAGATTGGACCGGGATCGGAGAGGACACGTGGTGGCCCATGCGAGAAAAGAAGAGTTTAAATTTATTTATATTAAGTATTAGATCTTTTAAACATTGATGTTATAAGGCCCTTTGATTTTTATTTACTTTGGGAGTTATTTAATTATTATTTTAAATTATGTTTGGATTATATTAAATTACTAAGTGGGAACAATTTATTTTGACAACTTATTTATTCAAAATTAGTCATATATATTCATTAAAGTTCACTTTTGGGCATTTTATAATATTTATGTGATATCCAAGTTTTTCTCATACAATATTAAATAAACATGGATTTTCAGAAGTTAACAAGTTTTACTAAATTTTTCTCTAAGTTAAGTAAATTTCACTAACATAACCAGATTCTTGGCCGTGGTGAATGGGCCGGGTTTGGGGATGTTACATTTAATGTCGAGCCAAGTTCAAAACTCGGCTTTGAGGTTTTGGGCAAAAATGATTTCAAAATGGGTTTTTAAGACGTGGGCTTTTATAACAAGTTTTTCGTTTTTTTCGGCATGGCACTGTACCTCGACCAAGTCCACCGGTAAGTACCTCGGACTTGTGAAGTAATTTGATATATGAACTGTTATGGGCTTAGTTGGGCTCGTAGATTAGTGAACTAGGATCTGTTGAACCCTAGGACTAGACTACTCAAACATGTGCATAAAACTTAAAGCTCTTAAACAAACCTATGAAGTAAGTCGCGAGTTAAGGTGTGGCAACCTTGGTGCGCATGTCTAGGATTGGATCCTAAGAGCTAGGTACTTAAGCAGATCCTCGTGACTCACCTCCTCTTCGCGAGAATCCTACCTGGTGCGTAGCTACGGTTCACCTTAACCAAGAGGACTTGTTCATAGGCTAAACCAGTTATTAAAACCCGAAAAGGGATTAGCCTTGCTGTTTTAAAATTTTCTGTTTTAAAAATTTTCAAACTTACCCCTTTGGTTTGTGAAACTCTAAATCAGATTTTGAAAGATGTTTTCTCGATTTACCAAATTCACCAAAAATACCCCTGTAGGAAAATGACGAAATTACCCACAGGTAGGAAGGAAACTTTGATTGATCGAAAGAACTACTCTCTAAACTTCATTGCATAAAATTGCTCGTGGATAAAACAGTGAAACAATAATTTCTAATGCATAAAACTTTTTAAATGAGACTAAATCGAGGCGCTAGATATAAGTTCTAGGGGCGTGGTCGCAATACTCGTGGACATGGTAGAGGCGGGATGTCGAGTCCGAACCAGGTTGGGTCTCGCCATGGGTCGAGAGCGATGATGCGCCACCACCACCGTTGAGGTGGAACAAAGAGGATCGGATCGGAGGAGACGACGCAATGATCGCAGCTATCTTTGCGGGTGCTTGAGCGAGTGGCGAGGAGCCAATGGGGCGATGGGACTCGGAAGTCGCGATGCCGAAAGGCTTAGGGCGAATGGGCCGAGGTCTTCGAGGAGTGTGCGGGTAGCTCGAACGTGGCGAGTGCGGCTTGAGGCGATGGAAAGGATTATGGACGACTTAGACTTAAGCTGCGAGGAGAAGCTTAAGGGTGTTGTTTCGTTGTTTGCGAGATGAGGCCTACCAGTGGTGGCTCACGGTTAAGAAAAGTACCGGCGGTCGAGTGGATGGGGTTATTTTAAGATCAAGTTCGAGGAAGTATGTCGGAGCGAGCTATGTGGATGCTCGGAGAGGAAGGCGTTCCTCAATCTAGTGCAAGGTAGCAAATCGATAGCGGTCTGAACGGAGTTTAGCTTCGTTTTGAGCCGGTATGCTCGGGGAATCGTGGCAACCGATTATGAGAGATTCGTTAGATTTGAAGATGGGCTACGGGATGAGTTGCGAGTTTTGATTGCTCGCATCGTGAAAGAGACTTCGCTGTTTTAGTAGAGAAAGCTCGAATAGCCGAGGAGGTCAAGAAGGCTGAGAGGCTCAATAGGGAAAGGAACCGTGATAAGAGAAGTGTTGGATCGCCAGAAGTGGTTGAGAGGGTCCAGAAGAGACCGAGGGTTGAGACTCTGCTCATATTGTTAAGACAACCGAGAGGAATCCGATCGTCGTCCGTAGCGCAGCGGTGTGGAAGGTACCATGTTGGCGAATCTTTGGAATCGTGTTCGAGAGTGCTTCGATGCAAGTCCAAGTCTCATCCGATTAAGATTGTCCCGAGAATCCGAATGGGACTCGAGCGAAGGCCAAGGTTATGGGCAACCAGGCAGAGGTGGTCGGCAAGCAGCGATAAGGGGTCGCGGTTCGAACCATAGAGGAAATGGTTTCGGCCGAGGTCGTGTGGCAGTAGACCGCAGTAATGGTGGCACTGAGGCAAGGCAGCCAGTCCAGTTTATGCACTCGTCGGAGAGGATAATGATGTGCTGATGGGCCAACTGGTAAGTTCCTTAAGTCTGGAATACTCTTTGGATTTTTGTTCGCTTTGGTGATTGTTTGATCTGTTGCTCGTAAAGTAGTTGGAACCTTGAGTATGAACTTAGAAACTGTGCCTAGAAGGTATGTTAGCTCTTTAAGATCGAGTCTGCACTTTAGCGTAGTGGGAAGAATTGGATCATTAGTTTAGACAAGTAATTTCGAGGACGAAATTATTTTAAGGAGGGTAGAATTGTAACACCCTGGTTTAGGGGCTATGCATGTTGGGTATAATTCATGTTCTAGTAGGTTTTGGGTATGCTTGGTTGTGTTTGAGAGGTGGTAAGAATGTTTGGACTCAAGGGGAAGACTTTAGAAAATTTTGGATTTTTAAGTGCAAAAGGGGAGCTTGGCGATGGGTGTCTTAAGAGAATTATTTGGGAGATTATGACATAAGAATTGGGCTGGTGGAGTGGCAAGGGAGACGCCACTAAGAGCTTGGGGGGGTGACGTCTCAGGTGCAAGGGAAGGGGCCAGTGTTCGAGCTGCGAAGGCAGCACTTTGGCCTTTATTTTTTTTTTTGGCGTCAGAGAGGTAAGAAGTTGGGTGGCTTTTGGATGCTTAAAAGGTGGAGAAGACTTGGTCATTTTTTTTAAATTTGGCTAGTTAGGTTTGACTTTTTCAAAGCATTTTGAATGGATGGAAGGGAGGTGTTTTAGGAGAGTTTTGAGGGATTTTTGTGGGAGGTTGGAGCTAGGCCGTATAGTATAAATAGGGGGAGGGGAGGTGCTCATTTTCATTCACCATTTGCTTCCTCCCTTACCAAAAAGTTCTTCCCTTTGTTTTTATTTATTTTCCCTTGTCCATTGCCGAAAGTTAGTCCAAGCAAACCCCTTTTTCATCTTATTTCTTTGTAGCCGAAAGTAGCAGAGGGCTTAACCTTTTATGAACCTATATCCCTCTCCCTTCCCACCTTTTTCTTTTAAACCTTGCTTAAACTGTAGCCATCCATAGAAAACTACCATTGCTGAATATCCCAAACCATCTAAGGAGCCTTGCCGAATCTTTTGTTCTCCTATTTTCTCCATTTTGGTTACAAGTCCTGGCCGAACCTTACTCTTGTGTTGACCGATTCTTTGTGAGGACATAAGTGAGTGGTTATTAAGGTAAGGTGCAATAGCCCTTATTTATTTTGGGATTTATGTTTTGGCTTGAATGGTCTTAGTGTTGATATTTTTGCCTTGGCCGAATGGCCCTAGGTGTTCTCTCGATATTGTGTTAAGGCCGATTGTAGGGGAGAAGAACCTAACGTAGGAGACCTTTTCGGGATTTAATCGTTTGTGCCTTAGCAGTGCGTAATCAACGCACTATTTCTCTGATTGTTGGTTTGTTAATGTGTTTACATATATGTGATGTGTGGTTGCCGAATGTGATGGCTTGTGTGGTGAATGGTTATTTTGGGTAACCATATGTCGTGAGTGAAAAGTCTTTTGTATGAAATTATTTATGGTAAATACATGATTTGGTATTTAACATGAGATGCCTTCTCTTTTGTTATGATCCGACATATTACCTTTTCATACATATATGGGAGGTGGATTGATTCGGTGGAGGAAGAAGTGTACACATGATGTACGTGGTCTAATGATAGCTCGAGGCTACATTAGCGCTTGAGGGTTAGCTTTGTGCTACCTCAAGGGAGGTGTTGGCTAGGTGCCCATCTCGGCGGTTGATTGCTATGTGCATCACCGTAGGCGGTTGCGATATTGTGATCACTTGGGTTGATCGGTGGCTCAACCACGGCCTTGAGCAATGAGCTTGCCAAGGTAAGATGTTATGGATCACAATGTGATCGGTGGGGAGTTTCCCACGCCCTTAGCGAAGTCCGCTAAGGTTGGTGTACGGTTGGACAAAGGGTTGGGTTGAAATGCATTCTTGCATGATTTGTTACTGAATATTGTGTGGGTATGGGCCAAGCCCATACGTGTAAATCGTTGTTTTGATTATGCACCGAGTCGGTGGACTCACTCTTTATTTTCTAACTATTTCGGTGATGCGTAGATTGGGCCTAATCGGAGAGGACACGTGGTGGCCCATGCAGAAAGAAGAGTTTAAATTTATTTATATTAAGTATTAGATCTTTTAAACATTGATGTTATAAGGCCCTTTGATTTTTATTTACTTTGGGAGTTATTTAATTATTATTTTAAATTATGTTTGGATTATATTAAATTACTAAGTGGGAACGAATTTATTTTGACAACTTATTTATTCAAAATTAGTCATATATATTCATTAAAGTTCACTTTTGGGCATTTTATAATATTTATGTGATATCCAAGTTTTTCTCATACAATATTAAATAAACATGGATTTTCAGAAGTTAACAAGTTTTACTAAATTTTTCTCTAAGTTAAGTAAATTTCACTAACATAACCAGATTCGGTCGTGGTGAATGGGCCGGGTTTGGGGATGTTACATAAGTCCAGTGCAATGTGTGCCTAAAAAGAGTGGCATCACTGTGGTTCGTAACGATAAGGACGAATTAATTCCTACATGCATTCCTACGGGATGGCGAGTTTGTATGGATTATCGCAAATTGAATGCGACCACAAAGAAGGATAACTTCCCGCTTCATTTCATTGACCAAATGCTGGATCGGCTTGCTGGAAAGGCCTATTATTGCTTTTTAGACGACTATTATGGGTACAATAAAATTGCTATTGGACTGGAGGATCAGGAGAAAACAACCTTCATCTGCCCCTTTGGTGCTTTTATTTTTCGCCGTATGCTTTTCGGTCTTTGCAATGCATCAACCACATTTCAAAAGTGCATTATGGTAATATTCTTAGATATGATCGAAGACTCTTTAGAGGTGTTTATGGATGATTTCTCAGTCTATGGGAATGATTTTGATCATTATGCTGACAATTTGGATAAAGTACTGAATCAATGTGAGGACACACATCTGGTCCTGAATTGGGAAAACTGTCATTTCATGGCAACTGAAGGCATTGTGTTAGGACATCGCATCTCTAGTCAAGGCATTCAAGTAGACAAAGCTAAGGTGAAAATCATTTAGAAATTACCTCCACCAATAAACATGAAAGGTATCCGCAAGTTTCTTAGACATGCGGGGTTTTACCGAAGGTTTATTAGAGATTTTTTGAAAATTGCAAAGCCCTTATGCTCATTGCTGGAACAAAATCGAAAATTCTTCTTTGACGATGCATGTTTGGATGCCTTTATTCAGTTAAAAAAAAAAGCTAGTAAATGCACCCATTGTCATTACACCCGATTGGTCTCAACCTTTTAAAGTTATTTGCAGTGTAAACGACTTTGCTGTGGGTGCGATTCTAGGACAAAGAAAGGGAAAAATATTTCACGCCATTTATTATGCTACAAAAAACTCTTACAGAAGCTCAATTCAATTATACCATCACAGAGAAAGAATTAATGACTGTAGTCTTTGCTTTTGACAAGTTTTGTTCCTATCTTGTCAGTGCAAAGGTTACTGTGTTCATTGATCACTCGACGTTGAGATATCTCTTTGCGAAAAAGGATACCAAACCAAGACCGATGTTTGCATATTCTGCTGCTGCAAGAATTTGACATCGAGATAAAAGACCGTAAGGGTTCAGAGAATCAAGTTGCAGACCATCTGTCTCTATTGGAAGTTGGTAGCGAAGATAGAAACATACTTCAAATTGTCGATGCATTCCCAGATGAGAAGTTATTTACTGCAGATGCAACTCCTTAATATGCGGATTTTGTTAATTATCTAGTGTGTGGAAAACTCCCATTGGGTGTCATAGGCCATAAAAAAGAAAGATTTCTTCATGACGTAATGAAGTATCATTGGAACGAGCCGTATTTATTCAAGGTATGCAATGACAATATCATTTGACGTTGTGTTCCGAAAGAGGAGATGCTTTCAATCCTAAAGCATTGTCATGATGCTCCTTGTGGAGGTCATTTCAGTGGTATGAGAACTGTCACTAAAGTAATCCAATTAGGATTCTAGTGGCTGACATTGATACGGCCACGCCCCAAGCACGTTCTTGGATATGTCCCCTAAGTGTTGCTAGCAATTCCTTGCAAGCTGAACTAGTTCACTTCCAGCTTGTTGAGCTTAATTGAGCTTGTTTCCAGCTCAATGAGCTCATTTCCGTCTTTTTATTTTATGCGTTTAAGTTGCTGGAATTAAAATAAATTATTTAAATTAGTTAGTTCAGCTCAAATAATTAAGTTGCATCTTTAATATGTCAAAAATAAAAATCTGGACATTTTAATTAAGTTTTAAATGTGTCTTAGTTTAAAACATATTTATTAGCTATTTGATTGTGTCTAAGTTAGGACAAATTTATTGCATGTTTTAATATGTCCTAGTCCAGCCGAATTAATACAAGTAATTAATTTGTCTTAGTTAATGTATGAAATTAAATGTGTCCTAAGTAGCTGCCATATTTAATTTGTCTTGTGGCCTAAATTTATTTTGTCCTAAAACATGAATTAATGGTTGTTTTAAATAGGTGCAGGTACTTGGCATTGGACGGCATTAAAAGGGGTTGCTACTGTTTACTCTCCTCCATGCAGCCCTTCGTGAACAACAAGGGACTTTGGGGGCTGCTGTTTCACTTTTTAAGGCAGCTCTTTCAGCTCACCGAAGCACCTTGGAAGACTCTACTAGCTGCTATGTTCCTTCCACACTAATTTGGCTTTTCGGTTTCATGTGTTCACACACTTGGCTGCTCTTATTCTTGTGTTCACACCATGCAACTATTGGAGACCCCAAAACGTCCTTAAATGAGGTGCAAGCTGTTCAGCTCATCAAGGAGTCATCATAAAGGCCTTTCCAAGCTTCTAGGCCGAACCTTTATGCATCACCAGCTCCCAAGCTCCATCATTCAATTCAGCTGAATTTCCAAGGCATCTAGAAGGGACTTTCGGCATCCTCAAAGCACATGGAGAAAATTCTGGAAAAATCAAGATCAATCAGCTCTTTAATTTTGAATTAAAAGCTGAACTTGCATACTAAGTAATGACCATTCGGCTAGCCCATGTTTTGGCTATAAATATTTAGCTAAAAACTTGTAGGAAAAAAGACTTTTTGCACTTTGAATGAATTTATGTTACTTTGTGAGTTTATTCAACTCTCAAGTTTCGTTTTAAACTCGAGTTGGCTTATCTAGTTCTCTAGTGGCGTCAACCTGGTTTTCCTTCAAACTTATCACTCGTCAATGAGTGTGGCGTTCACCCGTTATACTTTCGGTTCCTATCTCGTTATAGATAGTGCGTCGAAGTTCTTTAACTCATTTCCACCAACCTTAAGCGACGTATAAGTCTCGGGTCAATATTTTCATAATATTGATTCGATCTTGTCCTTAAGTCCTTTTATCCATCCTCAACATTTCTTTGCCTATTCCTTTATTTTCAAATCGAGCCATCACCTGTTTGATACACACACTGTTTTGAACCCATCTGCAACTTTCATTTAGCCTACAAACAACTGAATATCAATCAACTCCAAATTACAATGATACTTCATCGATTTAACGATCGGGCACAACTACAACCCGGATTACTTTCGCAACTTGAGTTCGCATCATTTGGTATCAGAACTACTTAAAATCGAGGTGTACGGACGTTCGTGAAGGCCGGAGTAAGTTTTGAAAAAACATTTCAAAAAAATTATTAAAAAATTTGTGATTCCAAGTCTTCTATTTGTATTTGACATTTGTAATTAAAAAAAAAGAAAGATTCGAAATATTTAAAAAAAAAAAGTACAAAAGTGTTGAAAGGTTACTTATTGTATTTCCCGATCAGCAAGTTGTCCTTCTATTATCATTTCCCTTTTCACGCCACACTCAATAACCCTATAACTTCTTCTTTCAGCCTACCCAACACCAAAACGACATTACCTTTGTATCCTCCTTGAAACCGACCCCTAAGTGAATAGTTAAGCCTAAAGGAGTTTCCTACAAAATTTTGAGAGGTGAATCGAGTGGTAAAAGGCACGAGTGGCGAGTGCATTTGAGCGAGTAAAATCCTTAAAAGAGAGTCAAACACGAGCGAGAGTGAAATTTTTCTTTGCGAGTGACCTTGTGAGATTTTTGTGGTAAGGTATTATTTTTCTGTTTTGTTTTTAACAATCTTTCGTTTCAGAAAATAAACATGTCTCGAGAAGAATTTTCAGAATCTGAATTCCAATACTTGGTGAACGAAATGGGCCGAATGCTTGAACGGAAGCTAAGTCCAATACAAAGGTGTTTGGACCGAGTGGAAGAAAAAGCCCAACGGAAGCAAACTTCACTAAGTCAGAAAACGAAGTCACGACCATCACGAAGACACCTTCTTGGTAACTATTCGAGAAGAGATTCATGTGGGGATTCCTACTCATCAAGGCCCTCGGGACAGAGAGAAGAAAGCTTCGAGTTTGAGACTTTTCGAGATAACGAACGAGAAATTACAAGTTATTCTTCGTACACTTCAAAGAATTCACGCCCGGAGAATCGCTCCCAAAGAGTTGATCGAGATGTCTATAAGAATACCTTCTCCTTCTTTGAGCAAAATACCTATCTTTTCGACTCCCTTGTATCATCTTCATGTTGTAATGAAATAAAAAAGAACACGAAAAAAAGAAAAAGAAAAAGAAAAAGAAAGTGAAAAAGAAAGTGAAAAAGAAAAGGAAGTTGAAAAAGAAATTGAAAAAGAAGGAAAGGAAAAAGAAGTTGAAAAAGAGACAGAATTTGTAAAAGAAAATGAGAGTGAGAAAAAGAAAGACGATATTGAGATCGAACAAAAGTGTGAAGAAAAGAAAATTTAAAAGAAAATTGAGATTAAAAAAGAAAAGAAAGAAAAAGACGAGAGAGAATTAGTGAGGAATATTTCCACTAACCAAGATATGAAATTTTCTCGTTGTGTTTCTTTTTAGGTTTCCGAAAGGCTGAGTTACAAGTTTCAACTTCAATACCTTTCCGATGAAAGACGCTTTTGTATGATCAGCATAGGAAAGGTTGAAGATGAAAACGACCCCCACGAGCCCAAAGGTAAGCGAGGTAAGGAATTGTTAACAACCGAGTCATTGCAATCAGGTTTGAAAGTTAATGAAAATGACTTAGTTTTTAAAAGCTTCCCTTATCCTCCTCTGATTAATTGCTAATCCTTGATTATGGATAACGAACTCGTTCCAAAAGAAAGCACAAGGAGTTATTTTCTTGATTTGCCTTGTGAAGAAAACTTTGTTGATGTTGTTTGTTCTGTTCGACAAACCAAAAATTTGATTTTGCGTGATGACGGTTTTGCACAAAAAGCGAATAAATTTTTTTATTGTGATAATTTTGTGCATCAAATGCTGCCTTGTGTAAAATCTTCAAATTTGTGCAAATCTGTCTCGATGACTATGAAAAGGATTGATTGTTCGTTCTTGAGTATGCACAAGTCCTATTGGTTTAGCATGTTTGATTTACTAAACCCTTTGCTACACTTTGGCTTGAATAATCAAAATCAAGTTTTTAAACCCAGAATCTGTGTTGTTTCGTTTTGTGGAAAAATCCAGCATCTTAGATTTTCCGCGGATAATTCATTTTTGATTGATGCTTGGTCATTGACTAAAGGGACGAAACTTAACGGTTTTGATCATGATTTAAAATCATTCCTTGAACATTTTATGTGGATGTACACGAGATACACATTCCTACCCGAAAAGGTAAGATCGACTTATGTTTTTGATCTTGAAATTGATTTATATGTGAATAACATTTTGAGAAGTTCCTTAGAGTTCATTATCCATGGTGATACTAACTTCTTTCGTTTTTGTGAATGCACAAGCGCAAGTTGTCTTTGTGCTTCATCATTATTTCAGGTTAAGCCAACCTCGAAGCCTCAATTGCATTATAAGTCCAAGGAGAGAAGGTTCATGATGACCGACAAAGGTAAAAACGCTCCTTGCTTTCCTATCCCTTAAGGTAAACAAGGTATGACTTAAGAGAACTTTAAAACCTCTCTGCCCTATTCGGTTGGTAATAGGCATTTTGTTGATGAATTGGTTTTTGCAAAGTATTTAAATCATGATGTGTTTATGTAACACCCCCAAACCCGGCCCAGACGTTATGGCCGAATCTGGGAATGTCACATCTAAGGCACACTCTCAAACAATTTTGCTAAGTTAAAATCTAAGGCCTAAAAGCCCAAAATCCTTGAATCTTAATAAGTTAAGAAGAAATCCCATGTTTTAAAATAAAAGCCCATAGGTTATAGTTATTTTGAAAACCTTGTTAAACTTTAGAAATTTATTTAAGTTAAAATAAAAATTAAGCAGCGGAAATAATAATAAAACCCATAAGTAACGTCAAATTGGAGATACAAGGCCTTATTACAACCAATGAAAATAAATGATTTAAACTAAAGTCATTCGAAACAAATAAACAAAAAAAATTTCTAATTAACTTGCAATGTGGCCATCTCCGAGTCCCTCTTCCACATTGAGCCATCTACTGAGCGTTACCTGATACATTAAATAAAAGGGCGTGAGTTTTGAAACTCAGTGTGTACGACCCTTGGCAATCAATTTAATATACAATTATCACATTGGGCCTCAGCCCTAACCAAATCAGTGGTCTTGGGCCTTAGCCCACAATGACCTCATATCATATCATATCATATCATATCATATCATATGCAAAACAAGGTAATGCAAAACCCTCCCCAAAAATCCATCCGCTACACACCATTTCCCTTCCAACCTTATACACCTGTGGGGAATTCTAGCTCAACCCACCCCTCCACTACACTCCAATGGTAGCACTCACAGCGGCACTACTCAACGCTGCAGCAAAGCTGCTAATCATATAATGGGCTTAAAGCCACCGGTGGATCCACGGTCGTCAAGCGACTATGCGATCCTCAAATTCTTCCTCCGTACCATAATTCCCACCCATATGCATCCTAAACAGAATATCATATGAATGCGGCATGCACATGAGTAACATCCATAAAACTCATACTCATCACATAGGGGTATTTTAGTCATTTCACAATCAATGGTATTCTCGTAATTCTACGCTACAGGGGTATTATCGTAATTCTACCCTACAGGGTTATTTTTGTAATTCTGCCCTACAGGGGTATTTCTGTAATTCTGCCCTACAGGTGTATTTCTATAATTTCTTTCATCTCGGATTTTAGTTATGAACTTTGGCCCATCAACAAGTCCTCGCGGCTAAAGTGAACAGACACTACGCACCAGGTAGGATCTCAAAGAAGAGGAGGTGGGTCACTAGGACCGCTTAAGTACCAAGCTCTCCCTCGATCCAATCCTAGACATACATATGTCGGTTACCACACTCTAAATAATCGACTTGTCCATAGACATGTTTGATTATTACAAGAGTTTTATGTTATTTAAGAGTTTGTCAAACTAGGCCTAGAGTTCATTAAACCCTAACATATATTTCTAAAAACCCATAAGGCCCATTAAGCCCATTTCATGTCATATAGCCTATTAAGCCAATTTCATGCTCATATAGCCCATTAAGCCAATTTCATGCTCATATAGCCCGTTAAAACAATTTCATGCTCATATAGCCCATTGGACTCGAATACGATCAAATCATACAATCGTTCATGCCAATTCAGCATTCATGCTCACATATCAACCATTGCCGTTTTGGGCCCACAAGTTTGGCAGGCCCATTTAGCCACTTTTGGCTTTTTGGCTTTTTCGTATTGTTGATATCGTGTGTGTGTAGTGTTTGTACACACCTGGTAATAGCGCGTGCTACGAATTTCTCTTAGTCACGAGCCGTGTGCGACAAGCCTTAATAGCTCCTTTCTTTAACACCAACTGCGATTAGACCCTAGATCCTTGCTAACGATCCTACCACACTTGCGATCTTTGAACCTTATCCAAATCCACTTTCGATCCTGCGGCCTAAATTCGGCTTTTGAGATTAGTATGGTGACAGAGACAATTCGGCACCAATAGGGAGAAGAAGAGGAGAAGTGATCGGCTAGAACTAAAGGTGAACAAGAAAAGGAATTTAAGAAGAGAAGGTATGGGGAATTCGGCTAAAGAGAAAACCAAAATTCGGCAAAGGAATGATGGGTTTTTTTCGGCAAATGGAAGAATTCGGCTAAGGGGGAGAAAAAGAAATGCAATGGAACCCAAAGAACCTCTCAAAGGAATTTGGCACCACCTTTTATAACCAATAACTGAATCCTACCTTCCTCCACAGTCCAATTCGGCACCAACTCTTCCCACTTCTCATCTTCTAATTTATCTCCATGATATCTCCCTTATCTCATCCGAAATTCCCTTCTTTATGAGCTCACAAGACCAATTCAAACACTTCAACGAAAGAGTCCAAATTCCACACAACTCTGGTCGTCCACTATGAAAAATTAAACACCCAAAAACACTTTACCACTACTCAAACCTTGGACCTCTTCACGCCACCTTGTAGCTCCCCTAGTGGCGCCACCTTGCCACTGGACCACAAGCCCATTTGTGTCCTATTTTCCCTTTAATCTGCTTAAGAGGCCTAATGCCTGAGACTAGGGTCCACTAAAGCAAGAAAAATAAATTTTTCCCTATGGTCTTCCCTATCTCTAAGACTTCAAATAATCCCGATAATACCTTAAAATTAATATTCTAAGTGCTGCTCATACATACCAAGCTCGAAGGTACGTAAATTTAAAGTTTCAGGATTTTTGGGGCATTACAACCCAATAGGCCCAAATCTACTAGGCCCAAATTCGGGGCGTTACAGTTTAACTGTTCAGCTTTGTTTAAAAATGATTCATCTGTTTTGATTGATGATGATGATGTGATTTTGGGAAAGCCAATTGTTCAATGTCCATTGCAAGGTTTTATTGTGTGAAATTATGAATCAAAAGGAATTTTCTATTCACCTGTTTGTGAGGACAAATTGTGTTCATTAAATTGTGGTGAGGAGTTTGTTTGCTTTGACAATGAACGGATTAAGTTAATTGTGTCTACATTTCTTTTGAAACTTTTTGGAAAGACTTTTCTTGATGATAAGTTTGTTGAAAAGGTGAAAGTTCATTCTCCACTGCTAGGCTTAATTATGCAAGATTTGAGTCGATTAAGTGGTAAGATCTTAACCTTCAAAAGTTCCGTACAATTGATTGTGGGCATAAAAATTGGAATTTATCTTCTTACATGAATCATGATTGTTCTGCCCGAATGGTACTTGGTCCACATGTTTGCTCGGATGAATTTTTGTTGACATGTGATTTCTCATTTAAATCAATTCATTCATTTGATGAGACTTTGCGTGGTGAAGGTGTAACACATCAGTTTGGTTGTTTGACTTATGTGTGTGCGAATACATTTGATTGAGTGAGATGTGGGGCATATGCTTATTTGAATGATCTTCTCACATTGTTTGGATTACCTCCCATGTCTAGACTATTGGTGAACTTGAAGAAGCAAATTGAGAAGATGTACGAGAGCCCATTCACCCCATTTGTCCAAGTAGAGTCGAGTAAGAAAGAATGTTACCCAATGAACAAACAACTCGACTTGAGGACAAGTCGCTTTGAAGAGGGGGGAATGATACAGCCACGCCCCGAGCACGTTCTTGGATCCGTCCCATAAGCGTTGCTTGCAATTCCTTGCAAGCTGAACTAGTTCACTTCCAGCTTGTTGAGCTCAATTGAGCTCGCTTCCAGCTTAATGAGCTCGTTTCTGTCTTTTTATTTTATGCGTTTAAGTTGCTGGAATTAAAATAAATTATTTAAATTAGTTAGTTAATTTAGTTAGTTCAGCTCAAATAATTAAGTTGCATCTTTAATATGTCAAAAATAAAAATCTGGACATTTTAATTAAGTTTTAAATGTGTCTTAGTTTAAAACATATTTATTAGCTATTTTATTGTGTCTAAGTTAGGACAAATTTATTGCATGTTTTAATATGTCCTAGTCCAGCCGAATTAATACAAGTAATTAATTTGTCTTAGTTCATGCATGAAATTAAATGTGTCCTAAGTAGCTGCCGAATTTAATTTGTCTTGTGGCCTAAATTTATTTTGTCCTAAAACATGAATTAATGGCTGTTTTAAATAGGTGCAGGTACTTGGCATTGGACGGCATTAAAAGGGGCTGCTGCTATTTGCTCTCCTCCATGCAGCCCTTCGTGAACAGCAAGGGACTTTGGGGGCTGCTGTTTCACCCTTCAAGGCAGCTTTTTCAGCTCACCAAAGCACCTTGGAAGACTCCACCAGCTGCTATGTTCCTTCCACACTCATTTGGCTTTTTGGTTTCATGTGTTCACACACTTGGCTGCTCTTATTCTTGTGTTCACACCATGCAACTATTGGAGACCCCAAAACGTCCTTAAATGAGGTGCAAGCTGTTCAGCTCATCAAGGAGTTATCATAAAGGCCTTTCCAAGCTTCTAGGCCGAACCTTTATGCATCACCAGCTCCCAAGCTCCACCATTCAATTCAGCTGAATTTCCAAGGCATCTAGAAGGGACTTTCGGCATCCTCAAAGCACATGGAGAAAATTCTGGAAAAATCAAGATTAATCAGCTCTTTAATTTTGAATTAAAAGCTGAACTTGCATACTAAGTAATGACCATTCGGCTAGCCCATGTTTTGGCTATAAATATTTAGCTAAAAACTTGTAGGAAAAAAGACTTTTTGCACTTTGAATGAATTTCTGTTACTTTGTGAGTTTATTCAACTCTCAAGTTTCGTTTTAAACTCGAGTTGGCTTATCTAGTTCTCTAGTGGCGTCAACCTTGTTTTCCTTCGAACTTATCACTCGTCAGCGAGTGTGGCGTTCACCCGGTATACTTCCGGTTCCTATCTCATTATAGATAGTGGGTCGAAGTTCTTTAACTCATTTCCAGAAACCTTAAGCGACGTATAAGTCTCGGGTCAATATTTTCATAATATTGATTCGATCTTGTCCTTAAGTCCTTTTATCCATCCTCAACATTTCTTTGCATATTTTTTTATTTTAAAATCGAGCCATCATCCGTTTGATACACACACTCCTTTGAACCCATCTGCAACTTTCATTTATCCTACAAGCAGCAGAATATCAATCAACTCCAAATTACAACGATACTTCATCGATTTAATGATCGGGCACAACTATGACCCGTATTACTTCCGCAACTCGGGTTTGCATCAGACATTATTCAAAGACGTCCACAATTTTGTGAATCAATGTGATAGGTGTTAGCGCACTAGTTCTATATCCCGAAGCAATGAAATGTTGCAGCAGTAAATTTTGGAGGTTGAATTATTTGATGTTTGGGGTAAGGATTTCATGGGACCATTTCTGAGTTCATTTGGAAATCTTTATATATTAGTAGCTGCTGACTATGTCTCAAGTGGGTTGAAGTGCTACATTGCGATCCCAAAGGATGATGCAAAGATAGTGCTCAATTTTTTTCACAAGCATATACTTACCCGCTTTGGCACACCAAAGGCACTGTTTAGTGATCAGGGTACACACTTTCATTGCAACCAAGTGGCAACTGCACTGAAGAGATTTGGAGTTAATCGTAGAATGGCTACTACTTATCATCCGCAAACCAATGGACAAGCCGAAGTATCAAATCAACAAATTAAGAACATTCTTGAGAAGGTTGTAAACCCTTCGAGGAAAGATTGGTCTTTCCAATTGGATGACGCGTTATGGGCATTGTGGACAGCATACAAAACTCCATTAGGGATGTCACCATATCAATTTGTTTTTGGGAAAGCATGTCACTTGCCAATTGAACTGGAACACAAAACAATGTGGGCAATTAAGCAAGTGAACATGGACTATGAAGCGGCTGGAAAGAAAAGACTGTTAGATATCACTAAACTATAGGATATTAGGAGAAATGCTTATGAAAACGTTGCAATATATAAGGAAAAGACCAAAGGATGGCATGACAAGATTATTTTACAGCGACAATTTATCGCGGGTCAACAGGTTTTATTATTCAATTCTCGACTCAAATTGTACCCAGGTAAATTACGTTCACGTTGGTCTAGACCTTTTGAAGTTGTTGACTTATTTCCTCATGGTGTAGTCACAATTTTAGATTTACGTGATGGACACCAGTTCAAAGTAAATGGACAGAGGCTGAAACACTATTTTGGCAACAGTGATCAAAAGGAGGTAGAGACCATTCAATTGGTCGAAAAGTTTTAATTTTTAATTAGTACTCATTGATTTTAGTTTATTTTATTTATGTTTTGTTAAAGTTTTTTTTCCTTCCTTTTTTCAGAATAATTAGGTACCATTATCGACGCATTGAAATTTTGTCACAACACATTCCATAAGTCTATACTACCATTTATAACTCATCGTAATTCGGGAAATTCAGATTCCAATCGTTGGATCAAATATCACTTAGTCGTTTGATCCTTTTGAGTGGGCACAATTTCTATTGGACACAACTCTTCCCACCAGCCTTATATCTCTCCACAAAACAACACGCCTCTCCATCTTCCTCTTTAACTCACTATAAATTCTCCCCATGTACTAATTGTTACGCATTCAAGCAACCATTTTTATTTCTTTTCTCTTCTCAAAATCATATCTTTTAACTTTCAACCCTTTTCCCTCCACAAAGATGACAAAAATAAGAGGCTCGGTCAAGAAAGCCACCAAATCTGCTAGAGAACATCGTCCTCTGCTACCACGCTTTATGAATCAAATCCCCGTGCCGCCTCGCACAAAGGAGCCGATAATCTTTTTGAATAAAGCAAAGAAAGGAACGATTTCATGACAACATGTTGAAGTGAAACTTCCATCCCGAATGTGGTATGTCCCTTTCACCACAACAAGACTTGGGTAAGCAAGTCTAAAAAACCATCTCGAAGTTAAAGTGGGAAACTTTTTTCAACCATACTGGAAGCTACTCTCCTTTACTGGTACGTGAGTTTTATGCTAACCTGTATGATCATGAGCTAGAGTTCATTTTTGTTCGAGAAGGTTTAATACCATGGGACGCTGAAAAAATCAATGAGCTGTACAACACCAAGGTCGATGTCAACTAACACTCAGAGTTCATTGAGGACATCACAGATGAAAAGCGAAACCTGTTGGTGAAAAAAATTTGTGTCGAGGGAGCAGTGTGGACGGGTTCCCATTAAAAGAACTATACGATGTACCGTCACTTCCTAATGCTGCAAGGCAAAATTTGGTTTCATTTTGTCTACTGGAGGCTCAAGCCACCACAGTTACCCTCGACAGAATGTGTCTGATACATTTTATCGTCAAGGGCAGAAAAATTGATGTAGGCGTAACACTTCACCAAGAAATTGCTGACTGTGCCTCAAGGCAGACTGGCATCTTGGTTTTCCCATCACCGGTGATGTTATTATGCCAGAAAAGAGGAATTGTGCCCTGTGCTAGTGAGGAAATTTTGGAAAATAAGGGCCCAATCAATGAAGCCTCTGTAGAAAAATGAATCATGGAAAGGATACGCTGATACTGAAGGAGGTGGAAACCAGTAAGACAAGAAAGGGCAAAGCCAAAGCCGACAGTAAAGGAACAACCCTGAATGCAGAGACATTATTATGGCGCAAACTGAAAGATGTCGAAAAAATGGTAAATTCCATCAACAATAGGCAGATCAGGCTTGTCGCTACAATTGAGGATATGGAGAAATCCCAGAATTTGTTTTATGCTTATACCAGAGCCTGGAACAGTTCTATTGTAGCCACATTAGGCCAATTGAGCCCATCCCCACTACCAGAATTCCCAGTGTTCCCACAAATCATTCAAAATTATGACCTCTATTTCGCAGATGACGACTTCGAAGACCGAGACAGATCGGTGGCATCCCCACCCATTGTGCAGGTCTCTAATAATGAGAAAGAAGAGGAATCCAAGGACATTGAAGAATTCCTGCGAAAGATTGATAGCTTGTTCGAGGATGGTATGTTTGCTGATCAAGAGAAAACTGTTGTTGAGAAGGAAGTTGTTGCTGCAGAAGAGGAAGTTGTTGCTGAAGAAGAAGAAGTTGCTGAAAATGAAAAAGAAGAAGAAGAAGAAGATTCTGTTAAGACGATTGTCACCGTACCTGAGTCTGTGGGTACAAATATTAATAATTTGGAGCCAGATAGAGTGAGATAGATGGAAGTTGCTGAGGTAACCAGTGAGGAGCAATGGAATTCATTGGCAATAGTAGTCTATACTAGACCACACCAAGTGGCCTCTCCTACACAAGAAGCAGCCGATGATGCTGGGGCAGAGCTGGGAACTGAGGAGCAATTCGAAGACCGTACGAAGCCCAAAGAAAAGAAGAGAAAGATCTCCAAGGATAAAAAATGAAAGATGGAGGAGAAGAAAAGGAGGAGGAAGAAACATCGTGCAACCACATCGATGGCTGAGGATAACTAAGTTAATTTATTTTACACTTTAGTTGTAGTATTCATGCATTGCATGTAGCTGAAAGTTTTATTTTGATAAATATACATTGTCATTGCATTTTATTGTCATTACATTTTCATGTTAGTGCATTGGGGACAATGCAAACTTAGAGTTTGGGGGAATGCACATGGGGCTTGGAAATGCACCCACATTTCAAAATTTTCTTTCGGTAATAAAGCATGCAAGGTTTAATTATAGTTAATGAAAAATTGTTCAAAAATTTAGTTACATTCGATGCTTAATTCTTGAATCATGTGAATTATCAATGAATGAGTTGGATAAATTTGAAAGAAGGTTGTAGCTTCAACTCTTTGATGAATTGATTAGGTTGCATTAGTAATGGATGACTGCTATCATTCCTTAAATCTTGAATGAATCTGCTTTTTACAGCTACTTATATATGTATATATAGTTATAAATTAGAGACACTCCAAAGTGGGTGTAGTATGGAATGTTAAAGCGCTAGAAAAACCAATCTAGCCAAAGGTTCGCTAAATGAGTGTATGTCGGCACAATTACGGACTCCCTGGGGGTTTGTTTCACCCCATCGTTACTTCTCAGGAACAAGGGTACAATAATGCAACGATATCCCTTATTCCAAAAAAATAAAAAAAATAAAAAAAATGTATTCATATACTTAGTATTGTACAATAAATGCTATAATTGTAGATAGAACTTAGGGTTTGAAGCATGATGCTAGCATTGATGAAGTTGCAACCTTATTCATTCATGCTTATGAATTGTCGATGCAATATTCTTTCATTTGAATGTGATTCATCCATTGAGAATTTAGAGGGTTCAAGTTGCTAGAATGATTATACGGCTTAGTAAAATTTTTGTAGCCTTGCTAGTTTCTATTTTACTTGAAGACAAGTAAAAACTCAAGTTTAGGGGTGTGATAGCACTAGAAAAAACATAGGCTTCCCCCTTACTTATTGGTCAAATTATTTTCGTTTAATTATCCTTAGCATACATTTTAGCATTTTCAGTTTAGTAAATTGCATTTTATAACGAGCGAATCATAGCCTATTTTATCCTTAATTTTGCTATCTTTTTACATTAATGTCGCTGCATGAGTGAATTCCAGATTTGCGTCCAGAATTGTCACCTGCATCTGGCAGCTATCCCAATAAGAACTAAAATTGCGTGAGCTGTCCAGTCTGGTATAACCATCCTGTATGTACAAGGACAAAATAATTTTGAGGAAAGGACACCTGTACTATTGGAGGAGGACATAAAAGGTGGACATGAGAAGAAAATGGGGCTTCCTTCTTTTTTCCGGATAATCATCTTTATCATCCTACCGTGAAGCTTGAAGCCATGGTAGCTTAAGCTTCTCACGAGTGAGCCAACCTGAAAACTTGATGCAAACTAGCTTCTGACGAGGAGACCTAAGTGTGAGACAAGAGGGAATCGAGAGTTTCAGTCGAGTTGTCTAGGAATAGTATTCTCCACTAGATTCTTTCTTATTTCTTTCTAAATGCTGGTGATTACTCTCTGTTTTCTATTTGTATGGAAGTACACATGAATTCTTTGTTAAATGTTATCTTATTCAATCTTTCTTTTATTGTTTAATCTTGGGGTTTGAATTTTTTTAACACGGAAGTGTTATTGCAGTCACTGACATTGGAAAGTGCAATGACAGTTTGAGCCAACAAGCATTACAACAGAAGTTGAGTGAGGATTAGGGGAATTCAGTCCACTTGTTCTTATTAGTGTCGTACTGCCATCATCGGAAGGTGGGGTTAGTATGCATTTTTAAGTCTCAGATTAAATAGAGGAGTGACACTGGTTAAGATATACATTGAATTTTATTGCCTCAACAATCACCTATCTTTTTATACCTTATGAGCACTTAGTATTCTGCTGAAGATTCATGTTGGGGATCCCAGTTTATCATTATCATATTTTATTTTATTGTTTTCAAGTTATTGTATCGACAACTATTCTCACAATTGATCTCATTTCTATCTAGTTTTTGTACCGGCATTAATATACAAAAGACTACCATCCCTGTGGGATCGATATCCGGTAGACTCACATCTGTCTACTATACTTGCATCGACAGTGTACGCTTGCACATTATTGCTGTGACGTTAAACAACCAATCACTACTCATATGCCCTTGTCGAATTGGGCTTCTCTCCCCTTGTTTGGACGGTTTTATACCCCAATTAGTTGTCAGACTTGTCCATCATGTAAACTATCTTTAAGTGGATTAAGGTGACATCTTCATGACCTAGTTTGCATGCTTTTACTATGTAACTAGGGTAGAAATAGTATCATGTCCATGCAAGCATAAAAATGAGCTTCATACATGATTAACTTTATGGTCCCACTACAACAAAAATAGAGGAAATTAATACGTAGCATGAATTAATTAAATTATGCCCAAATTAATACAAAAAACCATAAAATTGCAGGTTTTATTAAATCATGATCATTGTCATAATATGAACAAAATTCACCCAATTAATTATCAAATACTCGGGATTAACATTATTTTTTAAGTCAAAAGGTGCCAAAAAAATCATAAAAACTCTATATAAATTAGAGTTTACACTAAGCCAACAAGTGTTCTTCATATTTTGGTGGTTTTGAATAGTTATTTATCATCCATTAAATTTTCGTAACTTCCCATACACGTTTTTGGGTTATAAATAGAACAGAGCATCAAGAGGAAGTTCATAAACTTACCATTCCTTAACTTGACCAATATTCTTATTATCTTTCACCTCCTTTCTTCCTATTTTTTTCTTATCCATATACATACCTGGGGTGTAGTTCCCTTACTATTCCAATGTTAAGATTCTTGAAAACAAATCCTCTATTTTTCTGCCTTCCCTGCCTATCCATTGATTAAATCCTCAATAGAAAGCAGAAGCAAGGAGATAATTCCTAACTTACAGGGATATACCCACCAAATACAATATGATGGTTTACCTGTTCCCCCGAAAAATTTGTTTTCCCCACCTTACTTTTGTCCTCGATGTAGATCGAGAGAAAGGTCGCCTAGGCAATGCTAAGGACTACCTCATCTTTCCCTAGAGAAAATATTTTACCACAGGAGATTATACGTTTCCTTCTTTGGTCAACCTTGAATAAGACAGGTTCCTACTTGAAAATTTGGGGAAGTTCCTTCTCTTGACTTTCCCGTTTCTCTCCTAGGTCTAGCTCATGACGACTCCTACTATAACACCATGGAAAAACCATGTCAGCATCGTTCACCACCCTACCACATCAGCCCTGGGGTTCTTTCGAACTATTGATAGGGTGGATACATCATTTTCTACCCTTCGTAGTGGAAGTGAAGCTAGGCGGGCTAAACCCAAAAGGGTCACCCATTCTAGTAAACTACGTTGCATACAACTCCCTAGATTCATAGAAAGCTGTCCACCAGGGTTGGGGGTTTATCTATGCTCTCCCAGCTCAGAGGTATAAATTCTGACATTTGAAGGCTTGGAAAGAGGGTAAAAAAATGGCACTAGCTTCGGAAGCTGCACCTTGACGAAGAGGTGCAACTACAAAATGGAGGGTCTCTAAGCCCTTAAGGATGGTACTATCAACACCAAGTCTAGCATCCAAGTGTACCTTCCTCCCCAACTCTCTCATTTAGTCCTCATTTTCAAAGATCAAGGGTGATCGTTTCCACTCCTCTCAAGAAGATGAATACACATTTGAGGCAGCAACTCGCTTGGCGGATAAGTTTACTTTACCTTTGTTATATCTCTTCTTTAATAAAATTTTCCCTTCCTCCAACATTTGTACTTTTAGTCAATGTAATTGCTTATCCTTCCTTTATATCTTTTTCCCCAATTCGCCTGCTTTTATTTTCATTTTGTCCCTTAATTTAGACGAATATATATATGCTTACCACTTAATAACTTAATAAAAGAAGGACTCGAGGGACTTATCCAAATTAGACATCATGTACATAAGGGGTATTCTATCAAATTCCTAGTTCCAAAGGACTGATTAAAATGTGCTATGATACTAATAGATTTGTAATATCCTTACCTGATACGTTTGTTGAATTCGATTATAGGGCATCACAACTGAACTAGTTTCATGTACAAGACCCAAAAACATTATTATAAAATCAAACTGTATTACATATTTATAATATAAACTTACATTTCGTTATCTCAACTTTGGACTCTAAGAGAACTTCTTAATACAATACAGTTGCCTCCATGGTGAAGTTTCTAAAGGTATTCCCGTTCCTATGTGCATGACACTACACTATGGCACCCCATAATCCAACACGGTCTGGCTTTGTTCCTCATCGAGTTCTTTAATCTATAATTCCTACACCCACAGATCAAACCCCTATAAGTGCGGATGAACTTAGTGAGTTTCTTCTTTACGTGAGAATAGACCCCATCTTACAAAGATTTAAATCAAAAGAACTAAGTACAAGTAACTCCCTGATAGTGTGAGTGAATTCTCATAAACCCATCGTAGCAGCTCTAATTTATTCCCAATCCTATTCATTTGCTGATAGACCATAAATCAAATTACCCCTTGGCAATCCTATTGACCTACGATCATTCTTGTCAGAATTCTTTGGACGTTTCGTCATTTCCATGGACTATATCCTTCCTATACTTAAATTCTTCTTTCCATGTATTCCTAGTGGGGAAATCTTCTTTCCACCATGTCCTTATAAGGTAGTCCTGCGATATACCCTTCTAAATGCCCTTGGGTCTCTCCCCCTTAGCTATCATTCTAGATCTGTTTAGTCTGTAGAAGAGTTTTTCTCTTACCCTAGTTCTGAAGGACTTACTGTCATCCCATCTTTAGGGATAACTAGTGAATACCCTGTCACTCTAGCAGATTAAGTCCCTTTTTGAACAAATAGCAATTGGATTAATTCCTTGAAATCCACATTGTTTGAGATACCATGCTCGAAAGTGTGACATATCCGTCTGTTGTGGGCCACTTAGCCTTTAGTACCCCACAAACTATCGTCAGAGTGATTACTCGGGTTCACGATTTCTCCCTTATGTTGGTTCCCTATGAAACTAGCCATTTTACTGGTACTTCCTCAATGGTTTTCTTCTCGAAGAGGAATAGTCTTGACAGACATATCTGTCACTCAATATATCCTTCTTAGTCAATGTGTTCATATTAACCCCTCATTTCTTGTTAACCAACTTGAGTACTTTGGGTTACCTTTCTAACTTCTAGGGTTTCTTTGAGCACCTTCTGGTAGTTTTTAATGGCGGATCTTTATCTACGATCCACAGGCAAAACCTCTTTTTTTAGCTTGTATACCAAGCATCGCTAGTGCGTCAACTCTTGTGACTATTTCATGTTAGGTTACCCCACCCCTTCTACCATACTGGCTTTCGTAACTACTACTCTAATAGTCCTTTCTCACTTTCATTTTTTCCCTACTCATTGGCAGATTATGTCGCCCTGCTTGCTAACTATTTTGTCTCAAACTTCCACTTTCCTTTTTAATCCCATTTTCCTGATTCACAAGATTCTCCCAAGATTTCCATCCTAGTTGACCACCTATGTTTATTGTCTTAGTGGACTACCCCGTGTTTAGTGTCCTGGCCGACTCCACAAACTACAATAGCTGAGTTATGGTCTAACTCTTCAGGTTCTATGTTTAGTGTCCTGGCAGACACCGTTAGTTGCCATATTCGATCTATCATATTACACCTTGTAATCCTTGTGTTTACTGTCCTGGTAGACTATCCCATGTTTAATGTCTCGACAGACTACCTCATGTTTATTGTCCTGGGGACTCTCTATGATGTCACAGCGTCGTCCAACTATGGTCTTACATAATATAACCCCATGTTTACTGTCCCGACGGACTACCAAAGGATGCCATAGTGTCTTTCAGCTATGGTCTTAGTCCTATTTACCGTTCTAGCATGATTTCATATAATGGCATAGCAACTTTCAACTATTGTCTTACTCATGTTTATCGTCGTACCAACACATGATGCCATAACATCTTTTAGCTATGGTTTTACACATTTTAGGTGTATAGGCTTCGATCGAACCCATGCCCTAGCCATGATATTTCTTATTTACTTTTCACGTTGCATTCCATCCATTCCTCCATTTCACCATTCCTATCCTTGATGCTTGAACATTGCAGTGTCCTCTTTGCAAGGCCTGGAACTTCGCACATCATGGTCTACACTCAACAATACCGTATGGCGGTGTCTAGCAGAAACACCCATTTTCCCATTCCTAACTTCGTCTAACCCTTTGGTATTTCCTGTCGTGTTTCACAATTATAACACACAAGCACAAACATATAATCACATAAACAGAGTAAGATGGAACATGCCAACTAGAGCATGCATCACTTGTAACTCAACCCTAATTCATGCCATTCATACAATATTCCGAAAATGCGGTATACAAACTCAGTTAACTCTTCTTTGACTCCTCATTCGCTTAGCATTTTCTAATGCTAGAGCCTCCACACCTCTAGCTGCTAAGCATGGAAAATTCAAAAATCATGATTTATGTAACAGCCTGATTTAGGGGCTAGTCGGAACAGTGATCACAGAATCACTAAATCAGGGATAGAGGGAATTATTTTCATGTTATTTTATGTGTTATAACATGTTTATAAGGGTGCATGAAAATTTTGGTACCTTAATTTTAGCAATTTCTAGCTAAATCGTGAAAAAGGACTAAATCGCATAAAGTGCGAAAATTCTATTTTAGTTGCTAGAGGTGCCAAATAGCTATAAATTATTAATTGGAGGTCCCTAATGTGAAATTTGGCCTTGTTTTAAGTGAGTTGGCCGGCCATGTGACAAGGGGTACAAAGACATTAAATTTTGGTCAAAAGTTGGTGGTATTAGTTGGTCAAATGAATAAAATAAGATGAAATAAGCAAAAGTTGTCATCTTTTCCTTATTTCTTCTTCCCCAACCGAAAATATCAGCCATGGGAGGGCTTTGAAGGCTTGAAAATTTCAGCAACTCAATTCCTCTTCAAGTAAGTGATTTTGATGGCTTTAGTTGATAATTTTTGTACTTTTGGAGTCCCCAAAGCTTAAGCTAGATAATGAAGGGACTATTTTGCAAAACGATTGAGATTCTAGGGATTTACCATGATAGGTATCATGTTGGTTGATGAGTTTTATGGAAGAAAATGAATGGTAGGATGATGATAAATAACTTTTGTGAAAGGTGTTGTTATGAAAACACCTAATTTGGGCTAAAATGCAAAAGTTATAAATTGTTCATTAGGGCATGAAATAGTTGGAATTGTGGATAGTTGTAAGAGGATTAAATGTTCAGCTAGGCTTGTTTATCGAGAAAATGTGATAAAAATTTATTTACGAGCCTAGGGGCAAAATCGTAATTTTGCCAAAGTGTAAGGGCAAAATAGTCATTTTTGCCTAGAGTGTAGATTATGGTATATTATGATTTATAAGTGATTAAATTGGTAAATTCCGTTGTTCTAGATTAAAGAAATCAAGTTTCGGACCTAGAACAGGTGAAAAGAGAAAGGTGGGCAAAAGTCCATTTTCGGACCTTTCGACATCGAGGTAAGTTCATGTGCTAAATTATACAATTCTAAGTGAAGTATTTAATGTTCCAATGTCATGTGGAATGCATAATCACACTATGAGTGTATTGAATGTATTTTAACGAGATGTCAAGAGAATTGTTCTTAGGAATAGAGGGAAAGTAAATAGTAAGATATGTTGATAATTAAGGTCCCGTATAAGACCATATTTGGAATATGGCCTCGTTATGAGATATTGAATAAGACCATGTCAGGGACATGGCACCGATATGATATTCCATGTGAGGCCCTATCAAGGGCATGATGTCGAGGTGAGATTGTAAGTATGAGATTCAAAAGTGTTATTTAATAATTTGAGTGCTTCCACAGATATGTTGAAAATGAGAATGTATGTGGTTGTATCATGAGAGGTACAGGTATGTGTTAGAACTAAATTAAGGTGAATTGGTTATGCGATTAGCCCATAGTGGGTCATGTGTGTATTATGCATCTTAATTGTATGTGTTGTTTTTATAATTGCATTGCGTAAAAGTAAATGATTATTGTAGAAATCTATGTAAGGATGTCAGTGTGTGAGAATGTTTTCAGATGAACATTTGAAATAGAGAAATGCAGGTGATTATATATATGTATATCCGTAAATGTATAATAATAGTGGGCTGTGTGCGATACCACCTTCCTAATTATTAGTGATGGGTTGTGTGCGATACCATCAATAATGTTATTAATTGTGGGCTAAGTGCGATACCACCCTATAAGAGATTCGATGGTGGGCTAAGTGCGTAACCACCGAGAGATTGGTAGCATGAGTGGTTTATTGAGAATGCATGATGTGTTGTTTTATATGATCTTGTGATGATCAGGGCAGGATGTATGCTAATTAAACAAGCGAATTGGCTTGTGGCATGGTAAGTTAATGAATGCGAGCATTAAGCCAAAATATGGTTAGAATGTGGTAAGAGAAGAAATGAGTAAGCATATGAATATTGATAGTTGATTTTTAATTGCATATGAACTTACTAAGCATTATTGCTTACCCTTCTTTCTTTCTCATTTCTTATAGGTTAATTTAGCTAGCTCGAGTTGGAGACCGCCGAAGATGTTTTCACACTATCGAGGAGACACTTGGCATGAGGTATCAAGTCATTATGAGTCATGGCATGTATAGGGCTAGTACATGAGGTTGATTAAGTCATTGTTATTGTGCCAAATGTGTTGGCCTAAATGAGTTATGGGATAATTGTAAAATACCATAGTTGTTGGCTATTATGTCATATGAAAAGATGTATTTATCTATATGGGATGGCAATTCAATTTGAGTGGTTATGAATGTGATGGATGAGTATAAGTTGTGTAAGCTCTAGGGATGAAAAGAGCTTGGCAAATAGCCTTGTTCTGGTTCACATGGGTAGGCACACGGGCGTGTGTCTAGGCCGTGTTAAGTCTGCACTTTAAAATTAGAATTGGAATGGTCACACAGTTAAAGCATACGGGCGTGCCGAGGCCGTGTCGAATAAGTCAAAATACTAAGGTATGGCACACGGTTTAGGCCCACGGGCGTGTCAAAACCGTGTGTGATTAGTTAGTCTCGACCACAGCTGAAAGGCACAGACGTGTTATAGGGTACACGGGCGTGCTCTCAAAATGCATGGGCGTGTGCCTTAACCGTGGGTAAATTGGCAGAATACTGGGTTTTTAGGCACGGTCTGGGGACATGGGCGTGTGTGCCTATGCACGGGCGTGTCTCGTTCTACACGGATGTGTGAGCTCTGTAATTGAAGAGAAAGATTTTAAGAATCGTAAAAGTTTCGGATTAGTCTCGAGAGCCCTCGTGTGTATGAGTGAAGCCTCGTAAGTCGAGAATGAGGTGATTGAGGTGAATGAAGAGAGTAGTCACGATTAGCCTAAGTAGCGACCGTGAGGCTTAAGTCCGGTAACGCCTCGTACCCCGTTCCGATATTAGATACGAGTAAGGGGTGTTACATTTAGTTGTATCAGATCTATGGTTTAGTCGGTTCTAGGACTAACCTAGCGTGAGTAAGAGTCTAGCTATACATGCCATATGTGGACCGTGATAGTGTGATGTCTCCCTGCTCTAACGAAATTGTTTTGTTAAAACAGTGATGGTTCCCAATCGAGCTTAATCCAATAATGTTGTAAGTGATAATGGGGAAATTGTAATTCTCTTATGCAATGATGAGATTCAAAGAGGTATGAGTAGAAGTATATGACATGTGTGTTATAATGCATGAAATGAGAAGTTTATCTGCATTGGCTGGATGTGCATAAGGCGTTATATACTCAACCTATTGGGTTAGGTGCATATAGTGAGTAAATTTACCCAGAGAATGGGGTATATGTGTATGTGTAATTGTTTGAACGATGCATGATCAATATGTCCACATAGTTTAATCTCTTGTGCGACTATTAAAATGGATGATGTATAATGTTTTATTTCGTGACTCTGTATGAAACTACAAGTATTATGGTGTGAGAGTTAAACTGGGAAGTTTGACTAAGTAGAATGCAGGGATGGGTACGGTCGTTCAATGATAAAATGATGAATAAGACCATGGTTGGACCATGGTGATACATGTGATCCCATGTAAGACCATGTCTGGGACATGGCATTGGTGACAAATAGTGATCCCGTGTAAGACCACGTCTGGGATCTGGCTTCGGTATAGAATCGTGTAAGACCATATCTGGGATATGGCATCGGCAACGACATGAGTTCCATGTAAGACCGTATCAGGGGTATGGCATTGGTATTGATATGAGATTTCATGTAAGACCGTAGCGGGGCTATGTTGTTGTGATACGAGTAAGACCATAGTTGGACTATGACAATCAAGTAAACGACGTACCCAAAACCCGTAAGACATTCTCTAGATTAATGAGTCATAGTAAGAGAAAGTAGAGTTAAATGTTGAGTATTTGAGTAGATATTAATGTGGAACTTGAGTAAGTGAAATCAGAGTTCGAAAAGTATAAGTGATAGGGACAATTGTAGCGTGATAAACGTGAAAACTCACTTGTGACGAGTTGTGTGACCATGATGATATTTCATTGATGATGAATAGTAAATCATATGTATGTGGTCACGAGAGTCAAGTTGTGGGACGCTACGACGTCACCTCTTACCACTGTTGAATTATGACGAGATGTTTTGAGAATTTAGTTGAGCAAGTTTGCATTCGGTTAGTGCAATGATTATGTTAGCATTTTGAGAATACTTTGTATCATATTGATACATGATACTCTACTATATAGAGTAATTGTTGTTGAGCACGAGGTTGAAGTCCTAGGGGACTACAATGAACACGAGAATTGTATAAGTCTATATCCGGAATATGGCATCGGTACTTGAGGTGGCAGTCCATATAAGACCATATTTTGAATATGGCATTGACATTGGCATTTAGAAGTGCTTCCATATAAGGTCACCTCTAGAATGCAGCTTTGGCTTTGAAATTGTGTTAATGATTATATTATGTGTTTTTGAGTATTCCTAGTGATCTTTGGGACAGATAGACGAGTCTAGAAGTAGAAAGGAAAATTGTACTAAAGTCATGTGAATGAGTGAATACAGACACTCGTGAGCGAGTCGCAAGGAAATGAGTATGAGTATAGAGTGTGGTGCGGTATGTGCTTAATAAAGGCAATTGTAAGAAAGTATGTCTGAATGCTTTAACGATTGTATTGATTATACAATGTTAAGAGCAAAGAAAATGTTAGCCTAGGCTATTTGACTCAAGTGAGTAGGAAGCCTAAGGTTTATGATTTTTGATATTTTCTTAAATTGATGTTCATTAATGAAAGGAATTGTTAAGGAGTTTTGAGGACGGAAATGGTTAAAGAAACAATGTTTGAACTGTGAGAGTATTCGATTATGATAACCATAGTTGTATGGATCATAATGACCTCTTTAAGCATTACGTGTTAATATCTTTTGCCTTTCATGGGCGATGAGGTTGTTTATCTCATGAATTAAGTTCGTGTGAGAATGTTAGCCGATTGTGAAATTAGATTAAACGGTTGTCGGTTTAGTAATTGGAATTGACATTCTTTATTCTCCTCGTAACCCTATTTGGGTGTTTTGAGGGGGAAGCTGGAGATGATTCTAGTATAAGGAGTGAAATCCTGAGTTTCACGTCGTGTGATGGGTTTTCGGACAGGTCGAATAGAATTATTGATTTGATCAAGATTGTACCTGCTATTGTGAGATGTGACGACGGTAAAGGTTTTAGATTAGTATAGTAAGAGAAACTCAGATGAGGGTGTGCTTGAAATATGTTTTTAGTGTGGAGAAAAGAGTAGATTAATGCATTGAGATATGATTCGAGTTCTGTGTATATCCACGCATGAATCAACAAAGAGAGTAAATTTCTGTGTGTTCGTGAGTAGAGAACATGATACGATGATATTCTCATTGAAATGTTAAAACCGCGATGGTTGAGTTGAAAGCTATAAAAGGAACTATTAATTGAAAGTTCTAGTATTGAGTTCAGTCTGAATCGAGAAAAAGAGTTGACAGGTTGGTGATCCAAAGACAATCGCTTTTGTATCCGTGTTGTGAGCTAGATGTTTTGTAATGATCCATGGAAAAAAATCGATGTGTATTTTCTGAATTTTAATGAGTGAGGATATCATATGCTGCAGAAGATTTTGAAGATGAAATAGTGAAACGACTTGAACTATTACAATGGCGAATATAGTTATTGTAATACTTCCCAGATAGTAGACAAAGAAGTTCAGAAGGGGGATAGTGAATGGTATTTTAAATGAGCTTAGAATGAGTTTGTCTGAGATGTTGAAATTCAGGTTGGATAAGGTTTCTGTTGTTGATGTTACTTTGGGATAGATATTGTATGTGGAAGAATTCAGAACTTATGCAGAAGTTTTGGTATGAGATTTAGTAGTAGCATGTCTACTAATGCAAGAATAAGGAAGTACTGTTTAGGTGCATAAATGTTTTGACATAAGAGTACATTTCACGATATGACTGAGTTTAGGGTCAGAAGTAGTTGACCACTAAAAGCTGAGTTTTCAAAGCATACAAGTCAAGATTATTACAGTCGGTAAATGCTTTAATGAGAAAGTGAGATAAAACCTCATAGATTTCGAATTTGGTTTGACAAAATTCCCAAGAAAGGGAAATGTCATTCGAATTGTAGCAAATCAACCGGTAAAGATTCGAATGATTATTTGGATGTGTGCAGAGTTCTAAATTAGTGGATTACAGGATTACTGAGTATACGCTCTGGAGGACGAAATACCTGGGTCGCAAGTGATGCTTCAACCTTGCGTGTGATAGCTTAAAGGTTGATGACAAGAGAAACTTCAGGATAAGTGGATTTGTGATTTTGAAGAGTTTATGGAAACGTTTTAAGAATATTGGTAGCAACTTCTTCTAATAAGATTTTCAGGGACGAAAATCCCTAAGGGAGGGAGAGTTGTAACAGCCCGATTTAGGGGCTAGTTAGAACAGTGATCTTGGAATCACTAAACCGGGGATAGAGGGAATTATTTTTATGTTATTTTATGTGTTATAACAGGTTTATAAGGGTGCATGAAAATTTTGGTACCTGAATTTTAGCAATTTCTAGCTAAATCGTGAAAAAGGACTAAATCGCATAAAGTGCAAAAATTCTATTTTAGTTGCTAGAGGTGCCAAATAGCTATGGATTATTAATTGGAGGTCCCTAATGTGCAATTTGGCCTTGTTTTAAGTGAGTTGGCCGGCCATGTGACAAGGGGGACAAAGACATTAAATTTTGGTCAAAAGTTGGTGGTATTAGTTGGTCAAATGAATAAAATAAGATGAAATAAGCAAAAGTTGTCATCTTTTCCTTATTTCTTCTTCCCCAATCGAAAATATCAGCCATGGGAGGGCTTTGAAGGCTTGAAAATTTCAGCAACTCAATTCCTCTTCAAGTAAGTGATTTTGATGGCTTTAGTTGATAATTTTTGTACTTTTGGAGTCCCCAAAGCTTAAGCTAGCTAATGAGGGGACTATTTTGCAAAACGGTTGAGATTCTAGGGATTTACCATGATAGGTCTCATGTTGGTTGATGAGTTTTATGGAAGAAAATGAATGGTAGGATGATGATAAACAACTTTTGTGAAAAGGTGTTGTTATGAAAACACCTAATTTGGGCAAAAATGCAAAAGTTATAAATTGTTCATTAGGGCATGAAATAGTTGGAATTGTGGATAGTTGTAAGAGGAATAAATGTTCATCTAGGCTTTTTTATCGAGAAAATGTGATAAAAATTTATTTACGAGCCTAGGGGCAAAATCGTAATTTTGCCAAACTGTAGGGGCAAAATAGTCATTTTTGCCTAGAGTGTAGATTATGATATATTATGATTTATAAGTGATTAAATTGGTAAATTCCGTTGTTCTAGATTAAAAAAATCGAGTTTTGGACCTAGAACGGGTGAAAAGAGAAAGGTGGGCAAAAGTCTATTTTCGGACCTTTTGACATCGAGGTAAGTTCATGTGCTAAATTATACAATTCTATGTGAAGTATTTAATGTTCCAATGTCGTGTGGAATGCATAATCACACTATGAGTGTATTGAATGTATTTTGACGAGATGTCAAGAGAATTGTTCTTAGGAATAGAGGGAAAACAAATAGTAAGATATGTTGATAATTAAGGTCCCGTATAAGACCATATTTGGAATATCGACTCGGTATGAGATATTGAATAAGACCATGTCAGGGACATGGCACCGATATGATATTCCATGTGAGGCCCTATCAAGGGCATGATGTCGAGGTGAGATTGTAAGTATGAGATTCAAAAGTGTTATTTAATAATTTGAGTGATTCCACAGATATGTTGAAAACGAGAATGTATGTGGTTTTATCATGAGAGGTACAGGTATGTGTTAGAACTAAATTAAGGTGAATTGGGTATGTGATTAGCCCATAGTGGGTCATGTGTGTATGATGCATCTTAATTGTATGTGCTGTTTTTTATAATTGTATTGCGTAAAAGTAAATGATTATTGTAGAAATCTATGTAAGGATGTCAGTGTGTGAGAATGTTCTCAAATGAACATTTGAAATAGAGAAATGCAGGTGATTATATATATGTATATCCGTAAATGTATAATAATGGTGGTCTGTGTGCGATACCACCTTCCTAATTATTAGTGATAGGCTGTGTGCGATACCATCAATAATGTTATTAATGGTGGGCTAGGTACGATACCACCCTATTAAAGAACGATGGTGGGCTAAGTGGGATACCACCTTATTAAAGAACGATGGTGGGCTAAGTGCGATACCACCCTATAAGAGATTCGATGGTGGGCTAAGTGCGTAACCACCGAGAGATTGGTAGCATGAGTGGTTTATTGAGAATGCATGATGTGTTGTTTTATATGATCTTGTGATGATAAGTGCAGCATGTATGCTAATTAAACAAGCGAATTGGCTTGTGGCATGGTAAGTTAATGAATGCGAGCATTAAGCCAAACTATGGTTAGAATGTGGTAAGAGACGAAATGAGTAAGCATATGAATATTGATAGTTGATTTTTAATTACATATGAACTTACTAAGCATTATTGCTTACCCTTCTTTCTTTCTCATTTCTTATAGGTTAATTTAGCTAGCTCGGGTTGTGTAAGCTCTAGGGATGCAAAGAGCCTGGTAAATAGCCTTGTTCTGGTTCACATGGGTAGGCACACGGGCGTGTGTCTAGGCCGTGTTAAGTCTGCACTTTAAAATTAGAATTGGAATGGTCACACGGTTAAAGCACACAAGTGTGCCGAGGCCGTGTCGAATAAGTCAGAATACTAAGGTATGGCACACAGTTTAGGCCCACGGGCGTGTCAAAACCGTGTGTGATTAGTCAGTATCGACCACGGGTGAAAGGCACGGACGTGTGATAGGGTACACGGGCGTGGTCCCAAAATGCATGGGTGTGTGCCTTAACCGTGGGTAAATTGGCAGAATACTGGGTTTTTAGGCACGATCTGGGGACATGGGCGTGTGTGCCTATGCACGGGCGTGTCTTGTTCTACACGGGCGTGTGAGCTCTGTAATTGAAGAGAAAGATTTTAAGAATCGTAAAAGTTTTGGATTAGTCTCGAGAGCCCTAGTGTGTATGAGTGAAGCCTCGTAAGTCGAGAATGAGGTGATTGAGGTGAATAAAGAGAGTAGTCACGATTAGCCTAAGTAGCGACCGTAAGGCTTAAGTCCGGTAACGCCTCGTACCCCTTTCCGGTATTGGATACGGGTAAGGGGTGTTACAATTTAAACTTAGTATTTTCATTTTAAACTCTGATTTCATGAAACATGCAGAGGCCTTAAAATGGTTATGAAGACCTTTAACCTTGTTTCCTAAATCTTATGTACACCGAAGGACTTAGAACCTTACCAGCTCCTCTAATTTCCTACTTTTCCAACTAGTTCTCACCATCATCACTCCATGCAGAGCTTTCCATAACCATCGCTTCCTCAGAGCAACCAAGGAAGTTGAAGAAGAGGAGAGAATGAAACAAAATTGAGAAAATCCACATGAAGATTTATTTCTTAACTATTTATAGCTCTTCCCGCACAGTCTTTAACTGTATAATATCCACTTATTTGCAATCATTTTGTCCCCCACTAAAGGATTCGTTGGTTCTAATTTAATCGAACCAGATTTGGAACTCAACTATGTCTAACCAGCCTCTATAATTTTTTCAATAGAGACCACTATTTTTTAGGGTCTCTTTAAATTTAACCCCAAATGTTCTAAATTTCTAGTTTTGAAGGAAACTGGGTGTGAAACCAGTGATTTTTTCTTGGTTAATATGACCAAGTATCAAATGCCAAAGGTATGCCTAATTAGAGTGAGAAATCTTTTAGTCGATATTTTAGTTTCCAACAGTGTGTACACCTTTGGTTTGATAAAATAGAGATTATTAGACATCCATCCATTAAAGGTAATATTACAATTTTTAAATATTGCAACACTATTATTAAAAGTCACGATCAAGCCATCTTTAAATAAGCATTCAATAGAAATTAAGTTCCTTTTGGTACATAGAAAATGCATTTTAAAATAATCTTCCTAAAAGTATCAAAGTAAAGATGTACATCTTCCACTACTTCACCTACCACACTTGCCCCATTTTCGATCCACAACGATAAATATTATCTCTAAGGTCTTTTGTTTCCTTGAACTCTTATACAGAAACACACACTTGATTAGTATCTCCAGAATCAATGACCTAGTAGTCTATTAAATCTTCCGCTAGGAAAATTTCTATCATAAATAGTTCTGTACCTTTGCCCTTAGTGGCTAGGTAATCTTTCCAATCTTTGCAGTTGGCCTTGAAATGTCATTTCTTGTTGCAGAAGAAACACTTAGACTTAGATACATATTTAGGCTTCTTGGTTCTCTTCCTTTCCACTTTAGGTAGCCCAAAGGACTTAGCCTTGTTTCTTTTAGCTTGCTTTCCCTTTCTTTTAAAGGAAAAAGCAATGACTAAGTTTGATTCTACTTTTCGAACTCGTTGATCGCCATTCAACATCAATTCATAGGATTGTAACTCCTTCATGAGTTGTGTAAGCATCACATTCTTGTTCCCTAGGTTATAAGCGGCCCTAAAGCCTGCAAAGTTCTTGAACAAACTTTTAAACACCATCTCTATTTGTGTGTTCTGGTCTAGATTGGCCTTTATCTTTGGCCTCGACAAAGTATCCCATAAGAGTAATCATATTGTCTTTGACCAAAGTGTCGGGCTTTTGTTGGAAATTCATCAAACTAGTTATAGTCGACTGTTAAGCCAAGACAGCTTGGCTCTGAACATGTCCTCTAGTTTGTCTAGAATCACTTTGGCAGTCTTATAGCTCTCTAGTTACTTATAAAGGGTGTTGGTCACGCTTACCAGTATATAAAAATGGGCTATTTCATCAGAATCCTCCCTGCGTTTTCTAGCCTCAACTTAAGTGGCTAGTGGGCATCTATTATCAAGAACAATTTTGAGTTTCTCACAGGTTAGGACAATCATGAGGTTCTGTTTTCCATTCCTTATAGTTATTTTCATTCAATTTGTTCTCAATAAGTATATTTATTAAGGGGGTAGGTGTCATTTTTCAAACTAGAAAATAAAATATCCATTCATTAATATATTTGTATTTAACAAATATTAAGAAAACGTTTTGCGACATATGATATGCATTAAGATGATACATGTGTCCTACATTAAACTTTGAAAACTTTTTAAGTCATTATAACGATAATCCCTACACCCACTGAATTAAGTAACCTTTGGACAATCTTAACCAACTAGTAAGAATATGGATTTTCGTCCAATTAATACATGAACCTAATTCCTTAAGCATTCACACGTACTAATAATCGCCTCACATTTGGCCATCATTCTAACTTAAGCATAGCTTCTTGGTAAGTTACTTAACTAGAATGATCTTAAGTATATAACCATCAACTCAACGTCTATCATTCCATGCACCACGATTGAGTCATCTTGGGACAATCTCAACGAGTAACATGTATGATTAGTTGTCCTCTATAAAAGAAATGCTTCTTGTTATATCATAGGATAATACATACAATGTGGCCGACCAATTATCATACGATTACAAGATAATTCTTCTTTCTTTTAGGAAATCTCCTCTATAAAATCCATATGACAACGTCTTCCTTGAGGTAGGTCTATTTGATGTCATCACAAGAGATCACCGATGGAGGCCATAGGTCTTGTTTAGGGGCCTCCTACTCAATCTTTTAAAAACATGCAAGGTTTTTTTTTGGTTTTAATCATGAATGATTAGTAAATGCATGACAAGTACATGTGGCATATTCTTCCAAAACTATATGTCATGCTTATCATACATATGTATGAACATACTTTGCAATCAATATAAATATCATCATGCTATCACAAAAATAAATAAATAAATGACTTTAAATAGCCAAAGTTTTCATGATTCCATCCTAGAAAATTAATAAGAAAATTACAATTATTACCCCAAAGCATACTTTCAGTCTTCTAGGTTAAACCCAAATATCTTTATTATTGGGGATTTCCCAAAACCCAAAAATGACTTGAAAACCACTGAAGGGGTTTGCTGTTGAACTGCTGTTGCCATCACAGACTTTCGTTGCCGCCACAATTGATGTCATAGTTGCCATCATTGGGCTACGTTGGCCACTGTCAGGCCACCGTTGACCATCATCGTCGGACACCACTATCGGACCACTGACAGCCTCCACCATCGAACCACTGCCAGTCTTTTGCATGTTGGCTAGGTCGGGTTTGTGTCGGCTCAATCAGTCTTGGATGCGTATTGGTTCTTTGGGATTCGTAAAAAAATTTTGTTACATAATACTTATCTCTGTTTCCAGCTCACATGAATTATTGTAAAAATAAATAAAAGTAATTCCTACATGGAGATGATAGTCCATGATCTAATTACATATACTAAAAAGTTATTAAAATAATAATTACAACCGCTTAAATTTCTAGGAATCACAACATTGAAAAAATTACATTATCATATAAACTGTAAAATAGTAAAAATACATTCATTCACATACACAACAAAAAAACATGCTAATAGTTATAAGAATGTCAGATCTTATAAAAAATTAACAAAACATGAAGAAGAGAGAAATTTTTGGTATCGATTTATACTATATACATAGCACAACCTGGCTCTGATACTAACTGCTAGAAAAAATTTGGTTTAAAAATGACTTTCTTTCACAAAAGAGAATTAAAATTTGAAAACCGAGCTGGTTTGATATATTTATAGCAATAAATGTTTCCTAAAAAATACTTGTTCTTTGTGTGAGATAGATCCTCAATGTTCTCGACTTTCAATCGAATGATCTTCTTCACTATTATTGTACCACAGATCGCTTCGAGTGTGGGCTCGAATAATCACAAATCAAACACAGAACTAGAAAAAATTTTCTTACTTTTAGTAGTAAAGTAAATCTCTCTCGATATATAAACCGGTAGAATTATTTTTCTCAAAAATAGAATTTATACTTAGAAACACATTATCACTATTTTCAGACAGAATAACAGTACTGAAAACTTATGTGTAAATAGCTTTACCACTGTCATCTATTTATAGAGAGAAAAAATAATCCTTGTTGAACTAGCAGAATACAAATAATACTTATCTGATAGAAAAACATGTCTCCTAGTTCTACTACGAGTGAGGGTAAGTAAAATTAGTTAATCATACTAGGTCATACACCCCTAATACATATTATGAGGGGTTTTGGGTCTCTTCTAGATTAGGTTTAATTATATATGCTTCCAGGGACTTTTAACTTGACACTTTATAATTTAATCCAACCCAATACATGCTTTTTTATGTCCCAAAATAAATATTATTTATTAAATTAATTTAAATTAATTAATTTCCAAATAAATAATTTTCTCAACCGAATTCTAATTTCATTAAAGTCATGGAAACTTTACCATAAAAAGAAACCTATGCGAAAATATATTTAATTTTCTTATTCAAATATTCACAATGACAAATTCATTTAATTTCATTTTCAAACTTCAATTATTTACTTAAATAATAGTTCAAAAAACTTTAATTAATTTTCAAGTTATTTTCATACTTGTTGAGAAACCACATTCATTTCCGAATTTAACCCATTTCTCTAACTTTATCACTGCTATCCATTTATGTTCATTTGATTCTACATGCAATTCATTTATAGTTTCAACGAGCTAGTGGAGGGACTAGTTGGACATATGTAATTAGGGCTCAAATGATTTATAATTAAGTTCCAGTTTTTCTCCTTTTAATTATAAACTTATTTAGTCACGAAGTCATTCCATTATAGTATCGTGACTTAGCTCTCCCATTTTATAATATTTTTATGCTTAGACATTATTTCCTTTATGAACTTGGCGTATTTCAATATTTTTTAAATTAATTCAAGGAGGGGTAAGTTGACATTCAAGGACATAACAAAGTTGACATTCAAGGACATTCGTCATCACCCTCTCGATCGACACTGAGGTTGTCACTCTTCTCATCGTCTACCACTATAGGATCTGGAATACGAGGGTTTTCTAGAACTGAATCCGATCGAAGTGTAATAGCATTCACATGCTCCTTTCCATCCCTCCTAGGGTTATTCTTAGTCTTGCTTGGGATGCTAGTGTTCCCTTGTCTTTGAGAGACATTCATTGTAACACCCCAAACCCGGCCCATGCGTTACGACCGGATCTGACATGTCACATAAGGGAAAACGTATAAAAACCTTGTGATTCGTACTAAAATAGGTGTTATTTGTTCATGGTTAAGAAAACAAGTTTGGATATAAATTCTTGATAAAATGCAACTATTTATGAGAGGTTGATTGATGAATCAAAAATCGAGGTAGTGAACGTTAAAAACCGTGACTTTTGAAAATGTCGTTGGTAATTTGAAAGAGAATTCGAGTTAAAATATTTGTACATATTTATAAAAGAAAAACCTTTTGTTAATCAATTTATGAAAACCGTTATTTATGATTTTTAGAAAATTCCCAATTAAAACAAATCAAGCAAGATAATGCGTACTTCAAACATAAAGCAAAAATAAAATATTCCAGAGGCCTTATTACAACTTAAAAACCCAAAATAGCAAAAATAATAAAGTAAACGTAAATAGAAATCTAAAGTTCAAAAACACCATTTCTGAAGTATGGCCTCCACCGAGTTATCCATGGCCCAAGTCCACCTCACTGAGCATTACCTACAAGGGTTAAGGAAAAGAGGTGAGTTATTAGAACTCAGTGCATAATCCCCTTACCGTCATCCACTGGGCCTGAATCCATTTAGCAATAACTTGGGCTTAAGCCCATTTACATAACAATATTAAAATGATATGAATGTAACTTAACCTATCCATCCATCACACCCTCGACCAGCCAATCACACCTGTGGGGATCAAGTCAACCCACCCCGCCGCTCACACCAATTCGCAGGCAAGTTGCCATTTATAATATATTTGTTTATTGTGGCCAAGCCACCGAAATCATAAGTGATATTTTGTGGCGATGCCACCAGTGCTACTACCGCTCTCTTCATACAATTTTTCCCAACCCATGCAATATGTAACATGCAACATACATAATAAAGCATAATAACCACTTATATGTACAACCATTATTAATCCAATAATTTATTACAGTGCATCGGCCCATTATAGCACTTTATAATTCGGCCCATTAAGGCATTCTAGTAAATCGGCCCATAGGGCATTTTCGTAAATCGGCCCATAAGGGCATTTTCGTAAATCAACACTTTAAAGGAATTTAAGCTGTAACATCCTGAATTGGTGGGGCTTCGCATTTAGTGTGCTGTGATGTTTATGTTATGCTTGATGTGCTAGTTATGGTGTTTGAGGGGTTAAGAATGGGCTCAGGGATTGGGCCGAGGCCTTAATTGAATTTTCTGTTTGGACACTCTAGTGGTAAGCCAGTGAGGATAGGGCTTAAAAGATGTTATCTGTGCTTTAAGGCACAAGTGGGCTTGTGGCTCGGTGGCAAAGTGGCGCCACTTAGAGAGCAGGTTGGTGGCGTCAGCTGATGAGGCCCAAGTTCGAGTCGTATGAAGCCCAATTTTTCTTATTTAATTTTATTTATTTTCGGCATTAAAGGGGGGAGCAAGTTGGACGGAAATGGGGCTTGGAAATAGGGGAATAAATGTTTGGATAATGTAGATAATATGGTGATAATGTAGCGAATCTGGGGAAGAAGAGGTGGTGTTATCTGGGTCACTTGTGGATGGGAGATCGGATAATGATAAGGGAGAAAGTTTAGGAGTTATCTGCTGGTCACAAGTGGTGGCGAAATTCCAACACTTGAGGGGAGGAGGAATTGGTTACTGTATGTTCAAGGGGTGCCAAATCTCCCTTAATTAATAGCTTAGTTTTGGTTTTAAAAGGGCATTTTCTTTTTTTAGGTAGTAGGTGCCAAAATTTGGTTTAAGTAGGGGATATCTCTTCAATTCGACATTTGGGTCCTATTATATTTTTCTTTCCTCTCATCTCCACTTTTATGCAAAAGCCGAAATTCCATTGTTCTTTCTCTGTTTCCCTCTACAAGCTGAAACCTCACGCCCTCTCTATATCTTTTCTTTTGATCTCCGCTAGAGCCAGAATCTCTTCACTTCAATTCTCTTCTCCACTCTTTCCTACTAACCGAATACCTTGTCCACTCTTTTCTCCTTGCCGATTTCTTTCTTCTATCGTGCTAAGTGCCGGGATCTCTAAGGGTTAGTCGAATCTGTTGGTGTTAAGGTAAGTGCCAAATTCTCTCTTCACTTTTTCTCTTCCGGTTTTTGGAGGCCAAAGCCGAAAGGCTAGCTGGCGTGATAGGATTATCCTTGGAGTAATGTTTTGATTATTCTCGTGTTTTCATTTTGGGGTGACACATCGGGAATCGAAATAGATCGTCTAGATCTAAAAGCCAGAAACCGCTAGTCTCTAAACTCCATCTCTTTTGGGATTTCTAGGTAAGGGATCTCTGGACTATGAATGTACATTCGTGTTTGTATTCAATTCAATGTTTTAATCCGGTTTGTTGACTAAGATCTGTTCCATGGGTACAAACGCTAGTCAAACGGAAAAGGGAATTGGACCCATAAATCCAACCCCTAGATTTAAGAAGTGAGCGGTGTCAGCAGCACAGGATTGGCCACCGAGTTTTGGACCGGCTTCAGAACAAAACCTTAGACAGTTAGTAGTCGTATCGGCTTCTGATAGTGTCGACATAGAAAGTCTCGTCTTGTTTGTAATCAGGTGTGTAACTCTCTCTACTCTAGTTGTAGAGCGGCAAATGCCGAAGTGCCGGTCACGGCAATAGTAGCCACACGAGCGTGCGAATGCACGTGTGGGGCTTTGACGTGATAGTTGAGGCCATCAGTAGTATTCTTGTGGGTTGAGGCTGCTTGGGCCACGATGGCCCGAAGTGGGCCCAATGGGCCCGTGGGCCCAATTGAATAAAATGTATGATGGTGTAGTATATAGTGAACTAGACTAGGTGAATCTCATATATGTGGCTAGATTTGGGCTAAACATGCCACACGAGCGTGTGGACCCATTTGGGCCGAGAATGGGCCCTAGGCCCATTCGCATCGTTATCTCTGTTTAGAATACCCTTGGTTTACAGAATTACTGAAATACCCTTAGTTTTGTAAATTACCAAAATACCCATGTTTTGAAAATTTACCCAAAAACCCCTAGATTTACAATAGCACCCGGTTTACAAAATTATCGGAATTTGTGAAATTACCAAAATATTTCTATTTCGAAAAAAAACCAAGATACTCTATTCTGGGAAATTACGAAAATACCCCTGTAGGATAAAATTACGGAAAAACCCCTGGGTAGTGAAATGATGAAAATACCCTTACGTGATGAATCTGAGTTCATGGATGCTACTTGTATGTTGATGTATGATGGTTGAATGTATGTGGTTCCTAGAACTAAGAGATACAGACTTGAGATTGAAACTCGTGGATATAATTTCGAATTCGAAAGAACTACTCTTGAAACTACTGTCCATAAGATTGTTCGTGGTTAATCAGTGAAAGAAATTAATAATTCATAAAATTTCTAATCAGATAAACGTGAATCGGTAGAATGAGTACAGGGGGTCGTGGGCGCCCCGCGCGTGGCGTGGTGGTAGGGGTAGGATGGTCGTGTCGAACCGATGAGGATCCGGCTATGGGTCTAGAAACGAGATGCCGGTACCACCCGTTGCGGAGGTGGAATTTCAGGACTAGATGGCCGGAGATGATGCGGTATCTCAGGCGATGTTAAGGGTTTTAGAGAGGGTTGCTAGGGCAGGCATGGGCACAGGAGCCCGGAAATCTGTGTCGAAGCGACTTAGAGCCAATGGGGTAGAAATGTTTAGGGGAATTTTCGGTATAGCCCCGAGTACAGCTGAGTATTGGTTGGAGGCGGTTGAGCGTATAATGGATGATCTTGATTTCACGGAAGAGGAAAAACTGAAAGGGGTTGTATCTCTCCTGCGGGCGAAGCTTATCAATGGTGGCTTACGGTTAAGGATGGTACGGTGGCTGACCATATCACCTAGGATCTCTTCAAAATGGCGTTTCAGAGTAAATACATTGGGTCGAGTTATGTGGATGCGCAGCGTAGAGCGTTTCTGAATCTGGTTCAGGGAAGTAGGTCGGTGGCTGCGTATGAAGTGGAATTCTTACGCCTTAGCCGTTATGCTCGAGGGATTGTGGCCACAGACCATGAACGTTGTGTTCGATTTGAAGATGGTTTGAGGGACGATCTGCGTGTATTGATAGCACCACAGCGGGAGAGGGAATTTGCTGTGCTAGTGGAAAAAGCTAAGATAGCTGAGGAGGTTAAGCGGACAGAAAAATTGAATTTGGATAGAGATATGAGTGGAAGTAAGAGAAATTTTGGATCATCGAGGGCGGTGGCGTATTCGAAAAAGACCCAGTCGACGGGTAGAGACGAGATGAGAGACCTCATCTGCCGCTAGTCGGACACGTATGTGCTCGATGTGGTGAATTCCACGTAGGTGAGTGTTGGGCAAGCAGTGGGAAGTGCTTCAGGTGTGGATCTACGGATCACCAAGTTAGAAACTGTCTGCAGCAACGGGGCAGTGAAGGGCCCACGGGTCAAGGGAATGCACAGCCGGGAAGAGGTGGTCGGCAGCCACAGAGAGGTCGTGGTCCAGCAAGAGGTGGTAACGGTTCCGGTCGGGGCCGTAGAGCACCAGGCCGAGGGGCAGGAAACACCGAGGCGAGACAGTCGGGGTTAGTTTATGCTGCCAGACGTCAAGAGGAGGCTGACGCACCGGATGTCATAACCGGTACGTTTTTAATTTTTGGTTTACCTTACACTGTATTAGTTGATATTGGTTCTACGCACTCCTATGTTGCTAGTGCTATAGCGGGAAATTTGAACTTAGATTATTAGACTTCTTCTAGGGAGAGGACTGTAGTGAGCCCTTTAGGATAAACTGTAGCGGTGAACAAACTATATAAGGATGTACCCCTGGAAGTTCAAGGGGTAGCTTTTTGGGCTGATCTGATGGAACTGCGTTTGGGGAGTTCGATTTGATCTTAGGAATGGATTGGTTAGTGAAGTATCAAGCAAATTTGGACTGTGCAGCCAAGCGTATGGTGTTAAAAACTCCCGAGGGTGGCAAAGTGTTGGTGATAGGTGAAAGGGGGAACTGTTTGTCAAATGTGGTGTCTGCCTTAAGAGCAGAAAGGATGGTGAGGAAAGGATGCGAGGCAATTTTAATGTTTTTTCGGGCTCTGGAAGCCAAGGAACTAACTGTTGGGGACGTTAGGACGGTGAGGGAATTTCCTGATGTTTTCCCAGAAGAGCTTCCGGGATTACCTTCGGACCGTGAAGTGGAGTTTGGTATTGATCTTCTTCCGGGAACAGCGCTAGTATCTATTGCTCCGTACAGGATGGCGCCGAAGGAGTTGGTGGAATTGAAGGCTCAGATCCAAGAGTTGCTGGATAGAGGGTTTATCTGACCGAGTGTGTCGCCTTGGGGAGCGCCGGTATTATTTGTTAAGAAGAAAGATGGATCAATGCGTATGTGCATTGACTATCGTCAGTTGAATAAATTGACAATCAAGAATAAATACCCGTTACCGAGGATCGATGACTTGTTCGATCACCAAGGGGGCTTCGCTTTTCTCAAAGATAGATCTGAGATCGGGGTACCATCAGCTTAAGGTCAAGGAGGCGGATATTCATAAGACGGCTTTCAGAACTCGCTATGGTCACTACGAATTCATGGTGATGCCATTTGGGTTGACCAACGCGCCAACAACATTTATGGACATGATGAACCGAATGTTCCAACCCTACTTGGATCGGTTTGTCGTGGTATTTATAGATGACATCCTGGTCTATTCGAAATCGGAAGAGGAGCATGATTCACATCTTCGGGAGGTTCTGCAGATTCTGAGGGAGAAGCAGCTCTACGTCAAATTCAGTAAGTGCGAATTTTGGCTAAGTGAAGTTACTTTTCTAGGCCACATGGTGTCGGCAGAAAGGATAAGAGTCGATCCCCAGAAGATTGAAGCGGTGTTGGATTGGAAGCCGCCTAAGTCGGTAGCAGAAATTTGAAGTTTTCTTGGTTTAGTCGGGTATTACAGAAGGTTTGTTGAAGGATTTTCATTGATCGCCGCACCGTTAACTAAGTTGTTGCGGAAAGGGGTTCCGTTTGTTTGGTCTGGTAAGCAGCAAGAGAGTTTCGAGAGGTTAAAGAGGATCTTGACAGAGGCTCCGGTGTTGATTCAGCCGGAGGCTGGAAAGGAGTTTGTGATTTACTGTGATGCTTCATACACGGGACTAGGATGCGTGTTGATGCAAGATGGGGAGGTTGTTGCGTATGCATCTCGGCAGCTAAGACCGCATGAATCAAATTATCCCACACATGATTTGGAATTGGCGATAGTAGTTCTTGCTTTGAAGATCTGGAGGCATTATCTGTACGGGGATAAATCTGTCATTTATACCGATCATAAGAGCTTAAAATACCTTTTGACCCAGAAGGAGTTGAATCTAAGGCAAATGAGGTGGATTGAGTTGTTAAAGGATTATGACTGCTCGATTGAGTACCATCCAGGAAAAGCCAACATGGTGGCAGATGCTCTGAGTCGTAAAGTAATCTCTGATTTGAGAGCAATGGTTGCTCACCTTAGTCTATATGATGATGGGAGTTTATTAGCTGAACTTCAAGTGAAACCCTCTTGGGTCGGTCAGTTAAGGAGAAACAAAGCAGATCGACGAGTTGCTAAAGGAGAAGTTTCCTGTAGGATCAAGTGAAGGATCAACGAGAATTTAGTGTGAATGAGGAAGGGCTATTATGTTTTCAAGGGAGAGTGTGTATGCTTAAAAGATCCCGAGTTGAGGCATAAGATTTTGCAAGAAGCGCATGGTAGTCCATACGCTATGCACCCTGGAGGAAGTAAGATGCATCGAGATTTGCAAGATCAGTTCTGGTGGCCGGGTTTGAAACGAGAGGTGACCGAATTTGTGGGGAAGTGTTTGACCTGTCAGCAGGTAAAGGCGGAACATCAGTTACCATCAGGGTTGTTGCAGCCGGTGAAGATTCCACAATGGAAGTGGGAAAGGATCGCAATGGACTTTGTTAGTGGGCTACCCTCACGCCTACTAAGAAAGATTCATCTGCAGTGATTGTTGACCGCTTGACGAAAGTCTGCTCATTTCATACCAAGATGCGTGTCGATTACTCTGCAGAAATTGGCTAAGCTATACATAGCGGAGGTAGTGAGGTTGCATGGGGTACCAAAGATCAATCATATCGGACAGGGACCCTAGGTTCACCTCACGATTTTGGAAGGCATTGCATCAAGCGTTGGGTACGAAGTTGGATTTCAGTACGGCGTTTCATCCTCAGACCAATGGATAGTCTGAGCGGGTAACCCAGATCTTAGAGGACATGTTTAGAGGATGTGTCATTGACTTCAGGGGTAGTTGGGAAGAGTTCTTACCATTGGCGGAGTTTGCGTACAACAATAGCTACCAGTCAAGTATTCAGATGGTGCCCTATGAAGCATTGTACGGGCGGAGGTGTCTACACCTACCTGTTGGACGGAATTAGGGGAACATCAGATTTTGGGTCCGGAATTGGTTATCGAGACAGAGGAGAAGGTAGAGTTAATTCGGGCTCGATTAAAGGAAGCGTCAGACCGACAGAAGTCCTATGCTGACCTGAAGCGTAAGGACATAGAATTTGTAGTGGGTGACAAGGTGTTCTTGAAGGTGTCGCCATGGAAGAAAGTACTGAGGTTTGGATGGAAAGGTAAATTAAGTCCCAGATTTATCGGACCTTATCGGGTGTTGAAACGAGTGGGACCAGTAGCTTATAAGCTAGAGCTACCTTCTGAGCTAAGCCAGATTCACAATGTATTTCACGTCTCTATGCTAAGACGTTACCATTCGGATCCATCCCACATGGTGTCTGTGGAAGAAATCGAAGTAAGACCCGATTTATCCTTTGAAGAGGAACCAGTGGAAATTCTGGATCGTGATGTCAAAGTATTGCAAAGGAAGATGGTTCCGTTGGCTAAGGTTCTATGGCAGAATCACAGTTCTGAGGAGGCTACGAGGGAACCAGAGGAAGCAATGCGGCAGCAGTACCCGCATCTATTCTGATCAGGTAATTTCGAGGCCGAAATTTCTTTTAGGGGGTAGAACTGTAACATCCTGAATTGGTGGGGCTTCGCATTTAGTGTGCTGTGATGTTTATGTTACGCTTGATGTCCTAGTTAGGGTGTTTGAGGGGTTAAGAATGGGCTCGTGGATTGGGCCGAGGCCTTAATCGAATTTTTCTGCTGGACACTCTAGTGGTAAGCCAAAGTGAGGATAGGGCTTAAAAGATGTTATCTCAGTGCTTTAAGGCACAAGTGGGCTTGTGGCTCGGTGGCAAAGTGGCGCCACTTAGAGAGCAGGTAGGTGGCGTCAGCTGAGGAGGCCCAAGTTCGAGTTGCATGAAGCCTAATTTTTCTTATTTAATTTTTCTTATTTTCGGCATTAAAGGGGGAGCAAGTTGGATGGCAATGGGGCTTGGAAATAGGGGAATAAATGTTTGGATAATGTAGATAATATGGTGATAATGTGGCGGATAAAGGGAAGAAGAGGTGGTGTTATCCGGGTCACTTGTGGGTGGGAGATCGGATAATGATAAGGGAGAAAGTTTAGGAGTTATCTGACTGTCACAGGTGGCCGAAATTCCAATCCTGAGGGGGAGGAGGAATTGGTTCTGGTATGTTCAAGGGGTGCCGAAATTTCCCTTGATTAATAGCATAGTTTTGGTTTTAAAAGGGGCATTTTCAGTTTTTAAGTAGTAGGTGCCGAAATTTGGTTTAAGTAGGGGGATATCTCTTCAATTCCGGCATTTGGGTCCTATTATATTTTTTCTTTCCTCTCATCTCCACTTTTATGCAAAAGCCGAAATTCCATTGTTCTTTTCTCTGTTTCCCTCTACAAGCCAAAACCTCACATATCCTCTCTATATCTTTTCTTTTGATCTCCGCTAGAGCCGAATCTCTTCACTTCAATTCTCTTCTCCACTCTTTCCTACTAACCGAATACCTTGTTCACTCTTTTCTCCTTGCCGATTTCTTTCTTCTATCGTGCTAAGTACCGGGATCTCTAAGGGTTAGTCGAATATGTTGGTGTTAAGGTAAGTACGGAATTCTCTCTTCACTTTTTCTCTTCCGGTTTTTAGAGGCCAAAGTCGAAAGGCTAGCTGGCGTGATAGGATTATCCTTAGAGTAATGTTTTGATTGTTCTCGTGTTTTCATTTTAGGGCGACACATCGGGAATCGAAGTAGATCATCTAGATCTAAAAGCTGGAAACCGCTAGTCTCTAAACTCCATCTCTTTCGGGATTTCTAAGTAAGGGATCTTTGCACTATGAATGTACATTCGTGTTTGTATTCGATTCAATGTTTTAATCCAGTTTGTTGACTAAGATCTGTTCCATGGATACAAACGCTAGTCAAACAGAAAAGGGAATTGGACCCGTAAATCCAACCCCTAGATTTAAGAAGCGAGCGGTGTCAGCAGTACGGGATTGGCCACCAGGTTGTTGACCGGCTTCAGAACAAAACCTTAGACAGTTAGCAGTCGTATCGGCTTCTGATAGTGTCGACATAGAAAGTCTCGTCTTGTCTGTAATTAGGTGTGTAGATCTCTATCACACTAATTAATCTGTACTATATATGTTATGGGCTAAAAGCCGGATAAAGGCTGTATGGACAGTCGTATTACCCGAAAAGGGTAGGCAAGGGATACCAGGTACGTAAGCATAGAAACTTCTCTATGTGTATCGATGTATGTGATAGTCTGTGATCTTTTAGGTAGTATATTGTTTTGCTTCTGCATGGATGTATGCATGGGGTGGGGTTAATGTGATGAAGGGGAAGAGCATGTTAATAGGTCACTTGGTGATCGGTAGTTAAACCACGAATTGTAAAGTTAGGTCACAATAGTGATCGGTGGCTAAGCCACGTTAAATTTATTCTTGATTGTTAGGAATAGGCGGCATGACCGCATATATGGTGTAGCGCGTTGGTGGGTTGATTGTAGAAATCCTCGAGGTGTGTTGGCTGGTACGGGCTGGTGTGTAGAGGATGGACTTTTAGGTTGGGTTGGGCCATGTAGCATGTAAATATTCTGTTGCCATTGTGTGTGGGCCAAGGCCCATAATGTGTTTGTGGGCCTCAAGCCTTTTATGTGTTTTCGGGATTTGCACACTGAGTCTTGGTGACTCACCCCTTTAATTTCCCTGACTTTTCAGATGAGCAGTAGATCGTGGACATGGGAGCCGAGGTGGACTCGAGGGGCCATCAAGTCTTTTATTTTCACAAACTATTTCTGATTTTCCTTTATGTTTTAATTTTGGGACTATTTATGTAATAAGGCTCCATAGCTTAGGTTATCAATTTACATTTGTTAATGTTTATATTTTATAAATATATGTTCAAAGACTTATTTGTAATAAGGAAAGAAAAATGGGATTTTCAAACGAGTTCTAAGAAACCAACTGCAAAGGTTTTCTACAAGTAACACTTACTTAACGTATACCTTCATAAACAAACCGAGATTTCAAATCCCTTCAAAGCATAGTTTTTAAACATTTAACCCGTAGCATACCAGATCTGGTCGTAACGTTTGGGCCGGGTTTGGGGTGTTACATAAGCAATTCGGCCCGTTAAGGCATTTTGATAACAACGGCCCATTGAGGGTATTTTCGTAATTCTACAAATTAACTCCGATTTTGTCAAATCTTAGTATTAACGATGTTTAAGCAAATCACTCGATTTATACCATAATACTGTTATTAAGTTCTTAAGCAACATCGATCGATTTTCTAACATGATGATAAATCACAGATTTACGGGATTTCAGTGTGAGATTACACACCTAATTACGGTAAGGACTAAACTTTCTTGATCGTCGGCACTCTTAGTATCGTGAACGACCACGATTTGTCTATTCTCACCGGATGATGGTCCACAACCCGGTGGAAAATCCCGAACTGCCGATATCGCCCTTCGTTTGAACTTAGGAGTAGGAATTGCAAATCCACTCCTTTTGTCTCCTACTAACGCTTTTCCCTTCAAATCGGTTCCACGCTATTTCCGAAGGATCCACGAGTGAAAAGAACGAACGATTTAGACCCTATAATAATAGTTTAGTCCAAACTATTATTTCGTTTAGCAACTAATCGAATAATGAGCGATATCAAATAATCCATAAAGAAACTCCTTACCTTAACGATATTGAATCTGATTTCCTCCGATTGACTTAAGGCTAGAATTGAATCGGCTAGGATGATATTCGACCACCCACTTAGAACACTACGAAAAAAAGGATGATTAAGATGTGAAGGAGTAGGGGGAAACACCATTTCAGTTTAGAAACAAGATACACAACCGAATAGTGATAGACACTTATTCGGCTAGAAAGAAAGGAAAAATGAAAAGAGAAAAAGAAACCACTTACCGATTTGATCGAAGAAGAGGGTGTCAACACAAATGAGAAAGAAATTGTGAAGGAGAGATTAAGGGTTGAAAGGTTCGGCTATGGAGAAAAGAAAATGAACAAGAAGATTCGGCTATGAGAATATGGGTTAAAGAAGAAGAAAGAAAGGTTGAAGAATTTGTGAAAAAGAAAAGAAAGGATGGAGAAAGAGTGCTTAACTAGTTTTGGCTATCAAAAGGGGAAATGAGCAAAATAAATTGGACACAATGGCTAGATGGTTTCGGCAAAACAAAGGAAAAAGAGATGCTCACTTTTGGCTTTGGAGTTTCGGCAATGAGGGAAGAAATTGGAGAAAGAGATCACCAAGAAAAAAAAATGCTAAAAGAAACAAGCCATACAAGCACCCAAAATTTGCCAAAAGACTAATGCAAAATTCGGCTACCAAGACCCCTCCCAAAACCGTGTATCCTTTTACCAAAATGATCAAAATTGACCAAAAACTCTTTCCAAAACATCTTTCACATTATAGGCCAACATGTTCCCTTCTCTTTCCTTTTCTTTCATTTCTTTCATTCTTTTTCCCTTATCTTCCTCCTTACCATATTCCTTAGCCTCCTTTCCATCAATAAAAAGTCTCCCTTACCATAAATAGGACCATGGCCGACACTTGGAATAGGAGTAAAAAAAATTTGCAAAAGATGGGATTTGAACCCCTTCCCTCCATGCTCTCCACTTGATGCCATAACCTCCTTACCATATGCTCATTTATGCTAGCAAAATACGCACTTATTTCCTTAAGCCTTGATGCCACTTACCTTCTCTCCTTAAAGTGCTTAAACACAAAAATTTTGCTAAGGTCCAACTCAACCCCGAGCCTTCTTAGGACCTTAAAACATACACAATTAATATTTTTAACTAGCCTATCGCATGGTATAATGCAACACATAAAATTTTGAATTTCAGGATGTTACAATTCTACCCCCTTAAAGAAATTTCGGCCTCGAAATTTACCTGATTAGAAGAGATGAGGATATTATTGCCGAATTGTGTCCTCTGGCTCCCATATAGCTTCCTCTGACCCGTGGTTACACCATAAAACTTTGACTAACGGAACCGACTTCCTTCTTAGCACTTTAGTATCCCGATCTAAAATCTACACTGGCTCTTCTTCAAATGGCAAGTCAGGTCTTATCTCAACTTCCTCCACTGGTACGATATGAGATGGATCCGAATGATAACGCCTTAACATCGAGACATGAAATACACAATGTATCTGACTTAACTCTAGAGGTAACTCCAGCTGATAAGCCACTGGCCCAACACGCTTCAGTACACGGTATGGTCTGATAAATCTAGGGCTCAACTTGCCTTTCCGCCCAAATCTTAAGATCTTCTTCCAAGGTGAGACCTTCAGAAAGACTTGATCTCCCACCGCAAACTCTATATCCTTACGCTTCAGATCCGCGTACGATTTCTATCTGTCCGAGGCTTCCTTTAAACGAGCCCGAATTATCTTAACTTTCTCCTCAGTCTCCGAGATCAACTCAGGACCCAATAGCTGACGCTCACCCAAATCGATCCGGCAAGTAGTAGAGTACAACACCTACGACCATACAAATACTTCATCATAGGGTGCCATCCGGATCTTTGGATTGATAGCTATTGTTGTATCCAAACTCTGCCAATGGTAGAAAATCTTCCCAACTACCCCTGAAATCGATCACACAGCCCCTTAACATGTCTTCTAAAATCTGGATTACTCTCTCCGACTGACCATCAGTCTGCGGATGAAATGCCATGCTGAAATTTAGCCTTGTTCCCAAAGCTTCATGTAAAGCCTTCCAGAACCGTGATGTGAACCTAGGATCCCTGTCTGATATGATAGACACTGGTACCGTATGTAACCTCACGATCTCTGTTACATACAACTTGGCCAACTTCTGCAACGAATAATCCGTACGAACAGGTAGGAAATGAACAGTCTTCGTTAACCGATCCACAATCACCCATACTGAATCTTTCTTAGTAGGCGTTAAGGGTAACCCACTAACAAAATCCATCGTTATCCTTTCCCATTTCCATAGTGGAATTTTCACCGGTTGTAGCAACCCTGACGGCAGTTGATGTTCCGCCTTCACCTGCTGACATGTCAAGCACTTACTCACGAAGTCGGTAACCTCCCGTTTCAACCACGCCACCATCATCGCTCACGGAGGTCTCGGTACATTTTGTTTCCTCCGAGGTGCATAGCATATGGGCTACTATGCGCCTCATGCAGAATCATTTGCCTTAATTCTGAATCCCTGGGCATACAAACTCTTCCACGGAAACATAATACTCCATCACTACTCAATCCAAAATCCCCTATCTCACCTATTTTCACTTGCTGAAGTTGAGAACCCAACGCTTCATCTATCAACTGCTTTTCTATAATCTGACTTACCCATGCAGGCTTCACCTGAAGTTCGGCTAATAGGCTACCATCTTCATAAAGGCTGAGATGAGTGAACATCGCTCTCGAATCCGTTATCACCTTACGACTCAACGCATCCGCTACTACATTAGCTTTACCTGGGTGATACTCGATTGAGAAGTCATAATCTTTCAACAATTCTATCCACCTCCGCTGTCTTAAGTTCAACTCCTTCTGGGTAAGGAGGTACTTCAGACTCTTATGATCCGTATAGATAATTGACTTCTCCCCGTACAGATAGTGTCTCCATATCTTCAGAGCAAACACCACTGCAGCTAACTCCAAATCATGCATGGGATAGTTAATCTCATGCGGCCTTAATTGACGAGATGCATAAGCCACTACTTTTCCCCCTTGCATCAACACATATCCTAAGCCCATATGTGACGCATCGTAATAAACGATAAACTTCTTACCAGCCTCAGGTTGAATCAATACTGGCACTTCTGTCAAAATCTTCTTCAATTTCTCAAAGCTCTCTTGTTGCTTATCTGACCACACAAATGGTACTCCCTTACGCAATAACTTAGTTAGGGGTGCAGCAATACACGAAAACCCCTCAACAAAACGCCTGTAATACCCAGCCAAGCCTAGGAAACTTTGAATTTCTGCCACTAACTTCGGGGGTTTCCAGTCCAACATAGCCTCGACCTTCCGGGGATCAACTCTAATTCCTTCAGCAGACACTACATGCCCCAAAAAGGTCACTTCTCTCAGCTAAAATTCACACTTACTGAATTTGGTATACAACTGCTTCTCCCTTAATATCTGCAATACTACCCGTAGATGCGAATCATGCTCTTCTTCAATCTTTGAGTACACCAGGATGTCATCTATGAACACAACCACAAACCGGTCTAGATAGGGTTGGAAGACTCGGTTCATCATATCCATAAATGCAGCTGGTGCATTAGTCAACCCGAACGGCATCACTAAGAACTCGTAATGCCCATAACGAGTTCGAAACGCAGTCTTATGAATATCCACCTCCTTGACCTTAAGCTGGTGATATCCTGACCTCAAATCTATCTTCGAGAAAACCGAAGCTCCACGCAGCTGATCGAACAGATCATCGATCCTTGGTAACGGGTACTTGTTCTTGATTGTCAACTTATTCAATTGTCTATAGTCGATGCACATACGCATCGACCCATCTTTTTTCTTAACAAAAAAAACCGGCGCTCCCCACAGTGACACACGGTCGAATAAATCCGTGATCCAACAACTCCTAAATTTGAGCCTTAAGCTCCGCTAACTCCTTCGGCGCCATTCTATAAGGAGCAATAGACACCAGAGCCGTCCCTAGCAACAGCTCAATGCCAAACTCCACCTCCCGATCCGGAGGTAATCCTGGAAGCTCCTCGGGAAAAACGTCTGAAAACTCTTTCACCGTTCTAACACTCTCAACTGAAAACTCTTTGGCATCCAAAGCACTGATAAAGGCTGGGAATGCTCCACACCCTTTCCGCACCAACTTTTCTGCCTTTAAAGCAGATACCACATTAGACAGATAGTTTCGTCTTTCACCTATCACCATCACTTCCTTATCCTCCGAAGTTCTTAGTACCATCTACTTCGCAGCACAATCCAAGTTCGCACGGTGTTTAACCAGCCAATCCATGCCCAAAATAAGATCGAACTCCCCGAATGGCAGTTCCATCAAATCCGCCAGAAATACTTCCCCTTGAAATTCTAAGGGCACATCCCTAAACAACTTATTTACTACCACTTACTGTCCTAAAGGGCTAATTACAGTTGTTTCTCTAGCAGTAATCTCAGATTTAATATTCAGAGTTCCAGACACAGCACAAGCAACATACGAATGGGTGGATCCAATATCTATCAAATCGGTAATAGGTACATCAGATATGAAGAACGTACCAGTTATGACGTCCGGTGCGTCGCCATCCTCTCGACGTCTGACCGCATAGACCAAACCTGGCTGTCTTGCCTCCGTGTTACCCCTGTTACCGGTACCTCTACCCGGTGCACCTTGACCTCATCCTACACCATTACCACCTCGACCTGGCCCACGGCCTCTCGGCGTCTGCTGAGGGCCTCCAACCGGCTGCACAAATCTGTTATGAACTGCCTGAGTTTGATCAGGCTTTCGAGGGCAATCCTTAAACCGATGGTCCTTGGATCCACATCTGAAACAACCACCAGTTCTCTTCCAGCATTCTCCCGAGTGAAGTTTCCCACAATCCACGCAAGGCTGTATGTAACACCCTAGTTTTAGGGGTTAGGCATTTGGTGCTAGCTCGAGTGTTGGCACACTTCAGTGTGTGGTTGGGTAAGTTTTAGGGGTCCTGAGAACCCTAGGTGGTGGTAGGTTGCCTTAGAAAATTTTTAGTTTTAGGGGCTAAAAAGGGGAGCTTGGATGAGAGGGGCCTTAAGAGAATTTTTTGTGGAGTTCGGCATAAAGAGTGGCTTGGCAGAGTGGCAGGAGGCGCCACTTAGAGCATGGAGAAGTGACGCCATTTGCGGGGAAGGGCTCAGTTCGATTCGCAAGGGTAGCATTTGGGGCCTTGTTTTTGCGCCAAGGAGGATAGAAGTCAAGCGTTTTTGGATGCTTGAAAGGTGGAGAAGACTTGGTCATCTTTTTTAAATTTTGCTAGGTAAAAGTTTGACTTATTCAAACTTTTAAAATGGATGGTGGGGAGGGATTTTAGGAAGATTTTGGGACTATTTTTGGGGGGTTGGAGCTTGGCCTTTTAGTATAAATAGGGAAGGGGGATGCTCATTTCATTCATCCATCCGCCTCTCTCCTCTCTTCTCCTCTCTTCTCCTCTCCTTTGCCGAATTTTGTTCCCCATCTCCAAAGCTCATTGGCCGAACCCTCCACTCTCCCTATTTCCCTTTCCTTTTCACTTCCAAAACCGAAAGTACACCCCACACTTCTTCTTTCCCTCCTTAAAATACCTCTTTGGCCGAAATTGCTATTCCCTCTCCTTGATTTAATTAGTAGCCGAATCTACCCTTTGCCGAATTTCCTTCCCTCAACTTGATAGCACTTGGGGCCGAGTGTTAGCTTAGATCCTTTCGAGTTCGTGGATCGAGATACTTGGGGTTTTAGTGGTCGCCCAAGCCTCCGTTGTAGCAATCGATCGGTCAAGTGGAGGTAAGATTACTTATTAAGGTTAAGTGCTTAAGTGGTGTTTTGGGGGTTAACCTGTTTACCTGATTAAGCTTTTGCATGGAGGCCACAACCAGTCAGAGTGGGCAAGGGAAGGCCCCTGTCCCAAAGTTCAAGAGAAGGGCGGTTTCTGCTGTACGTGATTGGCCACCGGGGTGTGGGCCAGCAACAGAAAGCGTTAAGCAAATAGCCGTAGTTTCGCTAGACGATAGCGTCGAGGATCGAGAGTCTAGAACTCCTAGTAATAAGGTGTGTAATTAACCATTGTTTCCGGGATTTGAGTATATCTGCTTATGTTGTATGATGCTAATAAGTGCAGTTAAATGTGGAAATGGTACCCTTAAGGGGTATGAAGATGATCAGGTTAGTAGCAAAGTTTGTAAATTATGTGAACACTGATTTTATTGTGTGAGAATGCCTATGATTGCGAATAGCATGCACATGCATCATCTACGCATTATATCATGTTACATGTGCATGGGTGGGTTATGAAAAGAAGGTACGGGTGTACTTCGAGTACGTGGTTGATGTCGACTTTGTGCTACATCGTGGATTGGCGCCGATCGAGGTCGCGTTGTGGATCTTTGCGATTTAGTTCGCGTGGTTACCTTGATTGATATGAGCTTTATGCCATATCGTGGCTTGATGGATTGCTGTGTGCTCCATCGTGGTTTGATGTTAGCTATATGCTACATCGTGGATGGCATTGGTTGCCTTTTTGGAGGGAAAAGGAGAGGGTGACTCGATAGTCCCCGTGTGTGTGGTAGGTTGGATAAGGGGGTGTGTAGCGGATGGACCCTAGGTTTGGGTGGGTTTCATGATTGCATTATTCCTTTTATGAAATAATATGAAAATGGGCCAAGCCCAATGAATAGGTAAGTTTTGGGGACATACGTGGACATGGGCCAAACCTGAAAGGATCGGTGGACTAATGTGAAAAGGGCCTAGTCCAGTATTTGTGTATGACTTGAAGGTGGGCCAAGCCCAGATTGTGGTAATGTCTGAATAATTATACTTGCATGTTGCATTTGATAATTAAGATGTTATGTGGTTAGCATGTGGGTGGATTTCGATGGTTTAGTTACACACTGAGTCATTGTGACTCACCCAATCTCTTATCCACGGTCGCAGTAGAAGGATGATCGGACCGGGTTGGAGTGGATACAAGGTGGCCCATGCAGAGGACGTTTTAATATTTTCTTTATGCACTTTATTACCAAGTACTTGGAATCATTATGTTGTAATAAGAGCCTCTTAAGTTATTTGGTTTTCTTTTGGTAACTTATGTCTAAAGAGTTTTGGGAATAATGTTACTTTTATGAACTAAGCTTAAACCACTTGAGTCTGATGTTTTAAATGTTTTCCGACCTAAGCAAGTTGACAACTAAGAGTTTTAAAGACGAAACTCTGAGATTTCAAAGTAACCTGACGGTTTGCAAACAAACATGCCCAAGATTTACGCTAGTGAAACTACTCTAAAGGAGTTTAGACAAAAGTTAAACGGCAACTTTGTTTTCGCTAATAAGTTTTTCCCATAACATAACCGTCCGGGATTCGTAGAGAAATGGGCCGGTTTGGGGATGTTACGATTTATATCGAGCCAAGTTCAAAACTCGGCTTTGAGGGTTTTAGGGCCCAAAAACGTTTTCAAAATGGGCTTTTCAAAATATGGACTTTTAAGAAATTTTTCAGGTTATTCTGGCATGGCACCTGTACCTTCAACCCGAGTCCACCAGGTAAGTACTTCGGACTTTTGAAGTGATTTGTTTGCATGAATTGTTATGGGTTTATTTGGGCTCGTAGAATAGAATACTAGGATCTGTTGGACCCTAAGATTAGACTACTCAAACATATGCATAAAACTTAAAGCTACTAAACAAACCTGTGATTAAGTCGCCGAGTTAAGGTGTGGCAACCATTGTGCGCATGTCTAGGAGTGGATCCGGAAGAGCTTGGTACTTAGCCATTCCCCTGACTCAACTCCTCTTCGCAAGAATCCTACCCGGTGCGCAGGCTACGGTTCACCTTAACCAAGAGGACTTGTTCATAGGCTAAACCAGTTATTAAAACCCGAAAGGGATTTGCCTCACTGTTTTAAAACCCTTAGTTTTAAAATTTCCAAAATTTACCCCTTTGGTTTGTGAAGCTCTAAATCTGATTTTGAAAGATGTTTTCTCGATTCGCAAAATTACCAAAAATACCTCTGTAGGAAAATGACGAAATTACCCCTGGGTAGGAAGGAAACTTTGATTGATCGAAAGAACTACTCTTGGAACCTTCATTGCATAAAATTGCTCGTGGATAAAACAGTGAAACAATAATTTCTAATGCATAAAACTTTCTAAAACAGATTAGGTCGAAGCGCTAGAGATGAGTTCTAGGGGACGCGGTAGAGGAAGAATGACAGCTTCGGAACCAGTAGGGTCTGGCTATGGGTCAGAAAGCGAAGTGCCGCCAGCAGTGGATGTAGAGGAACAAGATCCGATAAGTGAAGAGGACGCAGTGTCGCAGGCTATGTTACGCGTGCTTCAGCAAGTGGCAAGAGCTAGTAGGGGGAATGGAGCTCGGAAGTCGCGTCTCCGAGAGGCTTAGGTCTAACGGGGCTGAAGTTTTTAGGGGAGTATCTGGAGTAGCCCCGAACGTAGCGGAGTATTGGCTAGAAGGAGTCGAGAGAATTATGGACGACTTGGATTGCGCCCCAGAGGAAAAGCTAAAAGGTGCTGTTTCGCTACTACGGGATGAGGCTTATCGTTGGTGGCTCACTGTCAAACAAGGTGTGCCGGCAGATCGATTGGATTGGGACTACTTTAAGGAAAAGTTTGAAGGAAAATACGTTGGAGCAAGCTACTTAGATGCGCAAAGGAAGGCGTTTCAAATGCGGTGCAAGGAAATAAGTCGATAGCGTATCACGGCGCAGTTTGTACGCGGCTTAGTCAATATGCTAAGGGAATTGTGGCCACCGACTATGAGAGGTGCGTCCGGTTTGAAGATGGATTGCGAGATGAGCTTGAGTGCCGACGCTCCATGAGAGGGAAAGAGACTTCACGGTGCTAGTGGAGAAAGCTCGTATAGCCAAAGAAGTTAAGAGGACGGTAAGGGAAAACCGAGAAAAGAAGAGGAACGAGAATAAGAGAAATATTGGGCCATCAAAGATCGTTTGGTAATGTCCGAGAAAAGACCAAAGATCGAGAATCCTGTAAGTGCACTTGTACCAAAGGATCGAAATCGTTCTTGTGCTCGATGTGGAAGACCTCACACGAGAGAGTCTTTGGGGAAATAGTAAAGAATGCTTTCTGTGCGGATCTAAGGCACATTTAGTTAAGAATTGTCCTCAAGCGACGAGGGTCATGGTTCAAGTCATGGAAGGAATGGTTCTAGTCTGAGTCAACCAAGGATGTGATGATGCAAAAGTTCCTTTGCTTTGGTACTTGCATTAATTGCTTTGTTTGCTTATGAGTTAGCCTTTCCGGTGTTGCTAAGAGAGCGTTTGAATTTTGAGTGCGAATTTGGAGATTGTGTAGGTGCGATAGCCTTAGAAAGATCAGAGTGGCGCAGTAGAAGCGTAAGGTGGTAAGATAGGTTGTATGGACGTTTGGTAATAAAGTAATTTCGAGGACGAAATTATTTTAAGGAGGGTAGAATTCTAACACCCTAGTTTTAGGGGTTAGGCATTTGGTGCTAGCTCGAGTGTTGGCACACTTTGCAAAGGTGTGGTTGGGTAAGTTTTAGGGTCCCGAGAACCCTAGGTGGTGGTAGGTTGCCTTAGAAAATTTTTAGTTTTAGGGGCTAAAAGGGGGAGCTTGGATAGAGGGGGCCTTAAGAGAATTTTTGGTGGAGTTCGCATAAAGAGTGGCTTGGCAGAGTGGCAAGGAGGCGCCACTTAGAGCATGGAGAAGTGACGCCATTTGCGGGGGGAGGGGCTCGTGTTCGATTCGCAAGGGGTAGCATTTGGGGCCTTGTTTTTGCGTCCAAGGAGGATAGAAGTCATGCGGTTTTTGGATGCTTGAAAGGTGGAGAAGACTTGGTCATCTTTTTTTTAAATTTTGCTAGGTAAAAGTTTGACTTATTCAAACTTTTAAAATGGATGGTGGGGAGGGATTTTAGGAAGATTTTGGGACTATTTTTGGGGGGTTGGAGCTTGGCCTTTTAGTATAAATAGGGGAAGGGGGGATGCTCATTTCATTCATCCATCTGCCTCCTCTCCTCTCTTCTCCTCTCTTCTCCTCTCCTTTGCCGAATTTTGTTCCCCATCTCCAAAGCCTGTTGGCCGAACCCTCCACTCTCCCTATTTCCCTTTCCTTTTCACTTCCAAAACCGAAAGTACACCCCACACTTCTTCTTTCCCTCCTTAAAATACCTCTTTGGCCGAAATTGCTATTCCCTCTCCTTGATTTAATTAGTAGCCGAATCTGCCCCTTTGCCGAATTTCCTTCCCTCAACTTGATAGCACTTGGGGCCGAGTGTTAGCTTAGATCCTTCGAGTTCCGTGGATCGAGATACTTGGGGTTTTAGTGGTCGCCAAGCCTCAGTTAGTGATCGATGCCGTCAAGTGGAGGTAAGATTACTTATTAAGGTTAAGTGCTTAAGTGGTGTTTTGGGGTTAACTTTGTTTACTGATTAAGCTTTTGCATGGAGGCCACAACCGATCAGAGTGGGCAAGGGAAGGCCCCGTCCCAAAGTTCAAGAGAAGGGCGGTTTCACAGACATGCGTGATTGGCCACCGGGTGTGGGCGACAACGAAGCGTTAAGCGCAAAAATAGTCGTAGTTTCGCTAGACGATAGCGTCGAGGATCGAGAGTCTAGAACTCCTAGTAATAAGGTGTGTAATTAACCATTGTTTCCGGATTTGAGTATATCCGCTTATGTTGTATGATGCTAATAAGTGCGATTAAATGTGGAAATGGTACCCTTAAAGGGGTATGAAGATGATCGAGTTAGTAGCAAAGTTTGTAAATTATGTGAACACCGATTTTATTGTGTGAGAATGCCTATGATTGCGAATAGCATGCACATGCATCATCTACGCATTATATCATGTTACATGTGCATGGGTGGGTTATGAAAAGAAGGTGCGGGTGTACTTGAGTGCGTGGTTGATGTCGCCTTTGTGCTACATCGTGGATTGGCGCCGATCGAGGTCGCGTTGTGGATCTTTGCGATTTAGTTCGCGTGGTTACCTTGATTGATATGAGCTTTATGCCATATCGTGGCTTGATGGATTGCTGTGTGCTCCATCGTGGTTTGATGTTAGCTATATGCTACATCGTGGATGGCATTGGTTGCCTTTTTGGAGGGAAAAGGAGAGGGTGACTCGATAGTCCCCGTGTGTGGTAGGTCGGATAAGGGGGTGTGTAGCGGATGGACCCTAGGTTTGGGTGGGTTTCATGATTGCATTATTCCTTTTATGAAATAATATGAAAATGGGCCAAGCCCAATGAATAGGTAAGTTTTGGGGACATACGTGGACATGGGCCAAACCCAAAGGATCGCGTGGACTAATGTGAAAAGGGCCTAGTCCAAAGATTTGTGTATGACTTGAAGGTGGGCCAAGCCCATTGTGGTAATGTCTGAATAATTATACTTGCATGTTGCATTTGATAATTAAGATGTTATGTGGTTAGCATGTGGGTGGATTTCGATGGTTTAGTTACACACTGAGTCATTGTGACTCACCCAATCTCTTATCCAACGTCGCAGGTAGAAGGATGATCGGACCGGTTGGAGTGGATACAAGGTGGCCCATGCAGAGGACGTTTTAATATTTTCTTTATGCACTTTATTACCAAGTACTTGGAATCATTATGTTGTAATAAGAGCCTCTTAAGTTATTTGGTTTTCTTTTGGTAACTTATGTCTAAAGAGTTTTGGGAATAATGTTACTTTTATGAACTAAGCTTAAACCACTTGAGTCGATGTTTTAAATGTTTTCCGACCTAAGCAAGTTGACAACTAAGAGTTTTAAAGACTAAACTCGAGATTTCAAAGTAACTTTGACGGTTTGCAAACAAACATGCCCAAGATTTACTGCTAGTGAAACTACTCTAAAGGAGTTTAGACAAAAGTTAAACGGCAACTGTTTTTCGCCAATAAGTTTTTCCCATAACATAACCAGTTAAATTCAGTAGTGAATGGGCCGGGTTTGGGGATGTTACATCATGAATCGATTGGTAGTAGCTTGAACTCTTACCGAGCCGCTCTCTCATTTCTGGGCCTTTTCTGAAACCCTCTAGGAGGACCTGAGTACCCAGAGTCACTCTTGTTCCTGCCCTTGTCCTTGTCTCAATTTTTCCATTCTGAGTGCTTAACTTCCTCCTCAATTTTAGCTTTTTCTACCAGTGTAGCGAAATTCCTCTCCTTTTGTGGGGCTATCAATACCCGCAACTCATCACGCAACCCATCTTCAAAATGCACACAGCGTTCATAATCAGTCGGCACTATTCCCCGGGCATACCGACTCAAATGCAGAAACTCCGCCTCATAAGCTGCCACGGATTTACCTCATTGGACCAGATTCAGGAATTCCTTCCCTCGGGCATCCACATAGCTAGCCCCGACATACTTCCCCTGGAATGCTGTCTTGAAGAATTCCCATGTAATACGATCAGCCTGAGTGCCTTCCCAAACAGTGAGCCACCACTGGTACGCCTCATCTCTCAGTAATGACACAACCCCTTTCAGTTTCTGCTCAGCGGTGCAATCCAGGTCGTCCATAATCCGCTCCACTGCCTCAAGCCAGTATTTCGCTACATTAGGGGCTACACCCGAAATACCCCTAAAAACTTCGGCCCCATTCGATCTGAGTCGTTCAGATACTGACCCACGAGCTGCCGACCTAGTTCTTGCCCCAGCAACCCTTTCTAGAACTCACAACATTACTTGGGACAGAGCGTCGTCCTCTCTCATTCGTTCGTGTGACCCAGCTTCAGTCACAGGTGACGCAGGGGCATCCATTTCTGGCATATGTCCCGATGCCTCAGATACAACTCTAGCACCTCAACCTCTACCACGGCCACGTCTACCGCGTCCACGTCCTCTAACGCTCATGTTTACTAAATCGATTTAATCTGATTACAAGTCTTATGAATCAGTATATTATTCAATGTTTATTAAACAATATTTTAAGAAGTATAGGAAGTAAAGTCATTTTTGCAAAACGTATCCTAAGGTCTAAATCTCTATAGTTTCAGCTCCTAAAGCTAAAAGTTCTAGAGTATTTCTACAGTCATACCATAATAATCATAAAATGAAAACATAAACTTACTTGACTTGGTGCCGGATACCCGTGGTGCCATACTTCCTTTAGATCAAAATTTTAAACAGCTTTGGAAAACGCTTTTGAACCCAAACCACAGCCGAGTTTTTCAATCGGGCTCTGATACCATAAAATGTAACACACCAAACCTGGCCCATGCGTTACGATCGGATCTGACATGTCACATAAGGGAAAACGTATAAAAACCTTGTGATTCGTACTAAAATAGGTGTTATTTGTTTATGGTTAAGAAAACAAGTTTGGATATAAATTCTTGATAAAATGCAACTATTTATGAGAGGTTGATTGATGAATCAGAAATCGAGGTAGTGAACATTAAAAACCGTGACTTTTGAAAATGTCGTTGGTAATTTGAAAGAGAATTCGAGTTAAAATATTTGTACATATTTATAAAAGAAAAACCTTTTGTTAATCAATTTGTGAAAACCGTTATTTATGATTTTTAGAAAATTCCCAATTAAAACAAATAAAGCAAGATAATACGTACTTCAAACATAAAGCAAAAATAAAATATTCCAGAGGCCTTATTACAACTTAAAAACCCAAAATAGGAAAAATAATAAAGTAAACGTAAATAGAAATCTAATGTTCAAAAACACCATTTCTGAAGTATGGCCTCCACCGAGTTATCCATGGCCCAAGTCCACCTCACTGAGCATTACCTGCAAGGGTTAAGGAAAAGAGGTGAGTTACTAGAACTCAGTGCATAATCCCCTTACTGTCATCCACTGGGCCTGAATCCATTTAGCAATAACTTGGGCTTAAGCCCATTTACATAATAATATTAAAATGATATGAATGTAACCCAACCCATCCATCCATCACACCCCCGACCAGCAAATCACACCTGTGGGGATCAAGTCAACCCACCCCGCCGCTCACACCACCCGCGAGCAAGTTGCCATTTATAATATATTTGTTTATTGTGGCCAAGCCACCAAAATCATAAGTGATATTTTGTGGCAATGCCACCAGGCTACACTGCTCTTCATAAAATTTTTCCCAACCCATGCAATATGTATCATGCAACATACATAATAAAGCATAATAACCACTTATATGTACAACCATTATTAATCCAATAATTTATTACAGTGCATCGACCCATTATAGCACTTTATAATTCAGCCCATTAAGGCATTCTAGTAAATCGGCCCATAGGGCATTTTTGTAAATCGGCCCATAGGGGCATTTTCGTAAATTAACACTTTAAAGGCATTTAAGCAATTTGGCCCGTTAAGGCATTTTGATAACAACGGCCCATTGAGGGTATTTTTGTAATTCTACAAATTAACTCCGATTTTTTCAAATCTCAGTATTAACAATGTTTAAGCAAATCACTCGATTTATACCATAATATCGTTATTAAGTTCTTAAGCAACATCGATCGATTTTCTAACATGATGATAAATCACAGATTTACGGGATTTCAGTAAGGACTAAACCTTCTTGATCATCGGCATTCTTAGTATCATGAACGACTACGATTTGTCTATTCTCACCGGATGATGGTCCACAACCCGGTGGAAAATCCTGAACCGCGGATACCGCCCTTCGTTTGAACTTAGGAGTAGGAATTGCAAATCCACTCCTTTTGTCTCCTACTAATGCTTTTCCCTTAAAATCGGTTCCACACTATTTCTGAAGGATCCACGAGTGAAAAGAACGAACGATTTAGACCCTATAATAACCGTTTAGTCCAAACTATTATTCCATTTAGCAACTAATCGAATAATGAGTGATATCAAATAATCCATAAAGAAACTCCTTACCTTAACGATATTGAATCCGATTTCCTCCGATTGACTTAAGGCTAGAATTGAATCGGCTAGGATGATATTCGGCCACCCACTTAGAACACTACGAAAAAGAGGATGATTAAGATGTGAATGAGTAGGAGGAAACACCATTTCGGTTTAGAAACAAGATACACAACCGAATAGTGATAGACACTTATTCGGCTAGAAAGAAAGGAAAATTGAAAAGAGAAAAAGAAACCACTTACCGATTTGATCGAAGAAGAGGGTGTCAACACAAATGAGAAAGAAATTGTGAAGGAAAGATTAAGGGTTGAAAGGTTCGACTATGGAGAAAAGAAAATGAACAAGAAGATTCGGCTATGAGAATATGGGTTAAAGAAGAACAAAGAAAGGTTGAAGAATTTGTGAAAAAGAAAAGAAAGGATGGAGAAAGAGTGCTTAACTAGTTTCGGCTATCAAAAGGGGAAATGAGCAAAATAAATTGGACACAATGGCTAGATGGTTTCGGCAAAACAAAGGAAAAAGAGATGCTTAATTTTGGCTTTGGAGTTTCGGCAATGAGGGAAGAAATTGGAGAAAGAGATCACCAAAAAAAATGCTAAAAGAAACAAGCCATACAAGCACCCAAAATTTGCCAAAAGACTAATGCAAAATTCGGCTACCAAGACCCCTCCCAAAACCGTGTATCCTTTTACCAAAATTATCAAAATTGGCCAAAAACTCTTTCCAAAACATCTTCCACATTATAGGCCAACATGTTCCCTTCTCTTTCCTTTTCTTTCATTTCTTTCCTTCTTTTTCCCTTATCTTCCTCCTTACCATATTCCTTAGCCTCCTTTCCATCAATAAAAAGTCTCCCTTACCATAAATAGGACCATGACCGACACTTGGGATAGGAGTAAATTTTTTTTGCAAAAGATGGGATTTGAACCTCTTCCCTCCATGCTCTCCTCTTGACGCCATAACCTGCTTGCCATATGCTCATTTATGCTAGCAAAATACGCACTTATTTCCTTAAGCCTTGATGCCACTTACCTTATCTCCTTAAAGTGCTTAAACACAAAAATTTTGCTAAGGCCCAACTCAACCCCGAGCCTTCTTAGGACCTTAAAACATACACAATTAATATTTTTAACTAGCCTATCGCATGGTATAATGCAACACATAAAATTCTGAATTTCAGGATGTTACATTCATCATTTGACTCATTTGAGCCTCCAGATTTGCCATCCAATTCTCCATTTACTTTTGCATCTAATTTATTTGCATTAGCCTCTGGCGCATGTCATCATGTAATGAATTTATCTCTTCCTCCACTTTTCCAAACTTAAGTTTGTGTTTCGTATGATCGTTGTTGGTGTATCTCCATTCATATTCTTGATACTTAAAAAGGTGTAGAGGTTGATAAGGAGGAATTGGCCAATTTTGATTAGGGTTACTAGCCCCTTAACTGAAGTTTATAATCAATAGGTGAAAAGCTGAAACTTAATTATAAATCATTTGAGCCTTAATTACATATGTCCATTTGATCCCTCTGATAGCTCATTGAAACCAGAAATGAATTGCATGTTGAATCAAATGAAGATAAATGAATAGAAATGGTGACATGGAGAAAGAGGAAACATTTGGAAATTATTATTGTTTTCTCAAAAATGAAAATGGAGAAATGGAATCATTTGGAAATGAATGTGGTTTTCTCCAAAATAAAAATGAATATGAATATGAATATGACTTGAAAAATGAATTTATGTTTTTTGAATTAAATGAAGTTCGAAAATGAAAATAAATCATTTGGTCATAGTGAAATGTTAAATGATGGAAATATTAAATATATTTTCTCATAGATTCTTTTATGTAAAAGTCGTCATGATTTTAATTAGAATTGGGTTGAGAAAATTATTTAATTGGAAATATATTGAAATTTATTTTGGGGAAATAAAAAAACAAATATTGGGTTGGATCAAATTATAAAGTATTAGGTTAAAAACCCACGAAGTACTTATAATTGGACCCAATATGGAAGATTCCCAAAAGCCCATTATGGTATATGGTGGGACGACAAACCCTATTATTATTAACTAGGGTTGCCACCCCCTACATCCTAGTTGAACTATGATTTCATTTTTCTAGTTGAAATAAGCTTCTACAATTCAATAAGGGTTCTACATTCTCTCCCTATAAATAGATGGTACTAGTAAGGCTATTTACACAACTTTAAGATATTGTTACTCTGCCAAAAAAATAGAGAAAATTTATTCTCAACTATTAAGTATATTTTTCCGAAATAAAAATTTTGTCAGATTATATTTTGAGAAGCGAATTTTCATTTTCACCCAAAAGAAATGAAAACTTTTTCTAGTTCTGTGTTTTGATTTGATTGATCAAGCCCACACTCAAAGCAATTCATGGTACGAGAATAGTAGAGAAGATTGTTTGGTTGAAAGCTAGGAATGACAAGGATCCTTCTATCCGAAAACACTGGTACAATTTCGATCTAGGGTTTTGATCAAATGACAATTCATTGTGGCAAATTAGAGTCTTTTCGACACTTAACGAGCTTGTTTCTAGCTTTTTACTTGTTTTTATGATGTTTTTAGTTTTTATTAGCTTATGTTTAATTTCTACAAAATAAGCGTTTTTATGCAATTTTTAGCCATATGATGACCTATTGGACCAATACAGGCTTAAGGATGAACTAATGAGCTACTCGTGTAACGCCCCGAATTTGGGCCTAGTAGAATTGGGCCTATTGGGCCTTGGGAATGGGAGCGTTTAAAATTTTTGGGAATAAGAAAACGACACTAGTGCAAGTTGGACCTAATAGGTGAGTGATTTTGGAAGGTTAGGGGGCTTCCATGAAGTCCCGGGTTCAAACTTGGGTTTTAGGAAAAATTTTGGTTTTAGGTGAATAAAGCCCTGGGGGTACGTAAGTAGGCATTAAGAATAAATTGTGGGAAAAAAAAGACACAAAAGGAGTTGTGGTCTAGTGGCAAATGGCGCCACAGGGGAGACAAGGAAGTGACGCCATAGAGGAAGCAAGGGGTCCAAGGTTCAAGTCTTGGCGCATGCAATTCATTTTGTTTTTCTTTTAAATGAACTTAGACTTTGGCCCATAGGCTTATATTTAGTTGCGCATGTTCTAAGACACAAAAGGAGCTTGTGTTATGGTGGCATGTAGCGTCTGGAGCATAGGAGAGGGCAAGGGTTCGAATCTCATGTCAAGCAAGGGAGTGTTTATTTTGCGGATTGGACGACCAGAGTTTGTGTTGGATTTAAACTCTACTGAAGGAGGGATCCCACATCGGGAAGCTAGCATGAGGATAGGCAAGAAGCTGGCTTTAAATAGAGCAAACCATGAGGAGAGTAAGCATACCTTGGCTAGGCGTTGGATCATTCATTGATCTGTATGCCGTTGGGTCGCGGTGGTGGTGACCGAAGTTGATCAACACACCCCTTGGGGGTCAAGGGTGCGATCATTGTTGGCTTCTGCGCAGAATAGTGTTCAGAGCACAGATTAACTTTAGATTCCTATCAGGTGTGTATTTCGCACTACTCTAGCTGTAGAGTGGCAAATGCCGAAATGCCGGTCACACGGCGATGGTAGCCACACGAGCGTGCGAGCGCACGTGTGGGAGCTTCGACGCGATAGTTGAGGCCATCATGAGTGTTCTCATGGGTTTAGGCTGCTTTGGGCCCGTGGGCCCATATGAATAAATTGTATGATTGTGTAGTAGATATTGGACTGGACTATGTGAATCTCATATCTGTGGCTAGATTTGGGCTAAATGGGTCACACAAGCATGTGGGCCCATTTGGGCCAAGAATGGGCATTAGGCCCATTCGCATCGTTATCTCTGTTTAGAATACCCTTGGTTTACAAAATTACTGAAATACCCTTGGTTTACAAAATTACTAAAACAACCTCGACTTGTAAAATTACCGAAGTACCCCCGGTTTGTACAATTACCGAAATACCCTCGATTTGCAAAATTACCAAAGTACCCCTAATTTGAAAAATTACCAAAATACCCCTGTAGGGTAGAATTATTGAAATACCCCTGTAGGGTAGAATTACTGAAATACCCCTGTAGGGTAGAATTACTGAAATACCCCTGTAGGGTAGAATTATCGTAATACCTCTGTAGGGTAGAATTATTGAAATACCCCTGTAGGGTAGAATTATTGAAATACCCCTGTAGGGTAGAATTACCGAAATACCCTTGTAGGGTAGAGTTACTGAAATACCCCTGTAGGGTAGAATTACCGTAATACCTCTGTAGGGTAGAATTACTAAAATACCTCTGTAGGGTAGGATTACCGAAATACCCTTATAGGGTAAAATGACTATTTTGCTCTTGCGGGTAACTGACTGATTAGAACTATGATTGATCTAACTGTGAATGTATGACTGTGTTTTAACTGATTTGACTGGGATTATATGGCTGATATGTTTTCAATATGTGTGTAAATGACTGTTTCTGAGCATGGCCATTTTGCATACACGTGTAATGATTGAGCATGACATACATGACATATTGCATGGGGTTGGGTTTTATGATTTGGAGGAAGTACCGTTATAGTGGCATCGCCACATTTACCGTTATAGTGGCAACGCCACATTTACCGTTATAGTGGCATTGCTGCGTAACCCGATTATGGCTCTGTGCCAACCTAAATATGGCTCTGTGCCATCTTGATTATGGCTTTGTGCCAATCGTATTTACCCGTGGCTATGTGCCTAACATATATACTGATGACTTTGTGTCGATCATATTTACCCGTGGTCGGTGCTGCGGTTATATTACCGTAGCTGATGGCTATGTGCCGATCTTATTACGATTCATCGATGGCTATGTGCCAATTATGAGACCGTTATTGAAGGCTTAAAGCTGTATAAATACTACCAGCTAGGCTGCATTATTGGAGAGATTGGCTGGATGGGTCGACGTGGTCCCCACATGGAGAGATGGTTGGTACGGGTGGAGAGTTGGCTGGACAGGGTTGGGGTACATGCATGTTTTGCATTGATATGATTTAAGGCTTAGGCCCAAATTGTTACCGAATAGGGCTTAGGCCCAGATTGTTACCGAATAGGGCTTAGGCCCATATTGTCACCGAATAGGGCTTGGGCCCAGACCATGACCGTAATAGGGGATTGCACACTGAGTTTTCGTAAATTCACTCAGTTTTTAATCATGCAGAGTAATCCCCGCTTTAGGAGAATCGATCTTTGTGAGGGACTCGGAGATGGCCACACGCCTACGCTTTTTATACTTTGGACTATATTTTTGAGAATCTAGTTTGGGTTTTAATTTCTGTAATAAGGCCTTGTAAGTGAAGTTGTGGGTTTTTTCTTGTTATGGTTTTATAATTGCTAGAAGTAGAACATGGTTTTCCAAATTAACTACTGTTTTTCAAAATATCATGCTTCCGCAACTGTTTTAAATTAAGTTTCCGCAACAAGCAAGGTTTTAAAGATAATAATGTTTTACAAGAGAATAACTTTTAATAAACCACATTTTGAAACTAAGCAAACGAAATCTGAGGTTTTAAAGGCAGAAAGTTTTAAATTGTAAGAAGGGTTTTCAATGAACGCGTAGTTTTCAAAAAGACTCTTCAATGTGACACGCCAGATTTGGGCCTAACTTCTAGGCTAGGTTTGGGGCGTTACAACTCGAATGTGCATGACACTGATTTTGGGCTTAGAATGTGAACAATGACAATGGTGTTGCGACATCGGGCTGGGCTGTGGTGTCGCAACATCAAACTTCGAAGCCAAATATTTCAGGCTCGAAAGGCAGTGTCGCGACACCAGGCGACAAATCAACATAATTTAATCAAGGGTATTTTAGTCTGCACAATCAATAATTACTACTTTGAAGGTTGTAATTAACCTAATTAGGTCAGAAATTTTTGGCTATAAATAGGTGTGTTTAGCCTCACATTAGGGAGGCTTGGCCAAGTGAGCCACTTAGTTTAGGTTTAGGTTTTTATTTTTAATTTTTATTTTATTTCAATTTAGTCCTAAACAGATTGTGTTCTTTGTTTAAATTGGATTCAATTTGTTTAAATTGGATTCAATTTCGATCTGAGTATTTAATTATGTAGTTTTTATTTATTTCTTTCTGGTTTTAAATTGAAATCAAAGTTATCTTTGCAACAGTCAAAGGAAATCTGACTTTTGCATGTAAATCGACATCAAAATGGATTTATTCTCTTATTCCCTTTTCTTATTTAATTTTCTTGTTTGCATGTTAAATATGAAATTAGGGATAATTGCATCTAGATCCATGAGTGACAAGTTTCGATTGGGAGATTAACATATGTAAATAATTAACAAATGAATTAGGGTTTGAGTCTGAATTAGTTGGTTTAAATTATGTTTGATTAAACCCTAGGATTGACGACCCTAGGAAGTAATTTAGGATAAACGAGATCGAAAGATAAATTTTTTGAGTAAATCATAATTTATCCCATTGAAGAAAATGAGGACGAGGGATAAAAGTGTATTGATTGATTAGTTAATTAGTTAGAGGCTAAGAGGTAATAATTGGTTAATTAATCGCTAACTCAACAAAACTCGAGTTTTGAAGTTAATTAGGAATACTGAAGTGAGTTAATCTTCAACCTGCCTAATTGGATTAATTTCAATTATTAAATTGATTGTATTTATTTTAGTTAATTTATTTTATTTCAATTAATTTTTTTATTTTGATTTCTCGTAATATAATTTTAGATTATTATTGTTTAGCCCTATTAGTGTAGAAAATTAATTTTAGTTTATTTCAACCTCCTTGATGCATTTCCATCTCAAATACTTCCTATAGTTTTTCGTTGTAACACTTTACTATATTACAATTTGACCCATATACTTGTGGATACCGCTACTTAATTTTATATCTTTTTGCTACATTATTTCCAATCTAGATGTTTGCACATCTGGCGACGGTTAGGTTTATTACTATAAATATCATAAACCGGGTCGATTTTCAAAATTTTATTTTTCACTGGGCAAGAAAATCATTTTTGAACCATATTTTTTTCCAACAAATAAAATAATTAATGGATTACATTAATATACTTTGTATAATTGTCCTCATGTGGTTTTTGCATGCAAAGCAAAATAGAAGCAAATATTGGCTCACTGGTTGTCTAATGTTTGAACTAATACTAAGCAATATTACGTGGTTGGATCGTAATATGGAAAAACAACTTATAATAGTATACGAATCTAAACATGTCTTTAGTCTAATAAAGAATGAGCAAATTGATTGAAAGATGATCTGCCGTAATTTGGTGTAGTAGATTGAACTAGTTTTCACACTTGAGGAGGTTGAATACAAGCCTTTTTATTATATTTTAAATAAGTTTTCTTAGTGTCGTTTACTTTCAATAAAAAGTTTAATTTGTGTCTTTTATTGACCTTAAATGCCAAATGGGGCCTAAGGGTGAGCTAATATACTTTGTGAGTGTGCAGGAGACCATTAGAGAGTGTACCAACTCAATATTGGTCGCTGTGTTGCAACACAGGGAGTTTGATGTTGCAACATAAGGAGAAGAGACCAAGAATTCCAAGATTGCCTTCAGTGTTGCGACACAATCATGGGATGTCGCGACACATCCCTAAAGCTACCCTGAGTATGAGCATACTGCCTTTAATGTCGCGACACAGGCACTAGGGTGTCACGACACCGGTCCTGTACAAGAAATACTTACGAGCCAGGGGCATTTTGGTCCCCACAACAAATATTAAACACAAGAGCGTCGCTGACCTAGGGTTAAGGACGACGACAACCCTAACTCTATAAATAGGCTCATTTAACACTTGTTATAGATAGCTTTTTGTATTGTATAATTTTCTTCATAGTTTTGGTTTTTAGTTTTTCCCTTTTCTTAGACTTTAGGTTCTTTTCAACTTTGCATTTTTCGGGAGATCTAATTTGTAGAACTCGATCAACTCTTTGTAGATGTCGTGCTTCAATTAAATACAATTCAGGCTTCTCTTAAACCTTCATATCTTGATACTCGTGACTAAATATCGATACCAACTAGTGAAATTGAGTTCCTACATTTCGAAACTTTTAGAGGTATCATTTTTGAAACCCGAATATTGATACCTCTATTCCAGACCATAAAAACACAACATAGATCATCACATAGATCATTCCAAATAGGTTCTAAATATCATGCATCAATTGTCTCATAAAATAAACACCGAAATGTCTCAAATAACAGTCCCAAATATCATATTTAAAGTCCACAAAGTTCCTAAGCACAATAGGCATGCAAACAACTAAAAATCATAGCAAAACCAATATAACATCTACCACATTGCCTTTTATTCCCAAAACACAAATAATTAAAAGAACACCTACTAATAGCAACTAAAGTTTCTGGCTTGGATCACCCCTTGAGACCACATCGCTCACACCGGCACTACTTACTGTAATGGTTAAAAAGGAGTGGGTGAGCTTAACAAGCTCATGAATGCTCAAAACAACCACTACGCAAACAATTCACTATGCATCGACTAAGTAGACATGTCACATATTCATACATATTTAACTCTAAAATCATTTTTCACACGTTTAATCATCTTCCATTTATACTATTATGCATTTATCACATTAAACACATGATTATTTAAGCATATGTCATAGTACATATAAATCACATTTAATCACATTCAATCACATTATATGATAGTTTTACTCTTGAGGTTATGAAACATAATGTGGACTCTATCACCACACATCGGATACACGGATCTCCAACACACCAAAATGACTCATAGAGTCGAACATGTCCCATAAGTGAAGTGTATAACTAACACTCTCCAACACAACAAACACACATATCATGGTGAATGGAGCTTAGTTCACATTCCCTTATCTCTCCGAAAATTGTCCATGGGCCTTAACGCCCCAAAAATCACATCACAAAGGTGAGTACTCATAATCCTATGGCATGTGAACTATATCCAATGGTCTCATAATATCACAAGGCCAAAATATCCACATTATTATCACATATTTACTTACCAATTTTTCACACATATTCACCGTATATTCACATCGTTAGCACATTATAATCACTGTCACATGGTATGAAAACATACACATATATTTACTGTCACATGGCATGAATAACATACCCACATATTCTATTTCACAGCAGTCATCACAAGCTTATAGCACATGTCATAGCATCTCGTATATGTACATATTTTCATAATTGCACAAGAACACGTATATCAAATTTAATCATAGGTGTGAGAACACTTACTCTCAAAATTTAGAGTAGGGTTTTAGACTACCTCTAAATTCCCAATTACACAATGAATCATCTACGAGCATCTATTCCAAAACACTCACCAGAACTATGCTTTCACTAAAAAGCCGAAATCTCATACAAGCTTTTCTTTGCCTTTGTCTCTACTCATTGAAGGTCCTATAGACTCTGACACTTCAACAAGACAAACCACACAATAATACAATCAACAACTAGTCATTAACTCACCTTAAACAATAAAAAACAATAGCCTAAGCTACATTCTCTTTTAACCAAAACCTTCGACATAGAAAACTTTAAATTTGTATATCTCAATCTACACTTAATCTTTCCGCATGAACCAAATTTCGTTCATCTACATATTCATCTATGATTAATTCCCAACCTTTAAACTACACGTTTCAAGGTATCGACATTTTTCGACAAGTTTTGGCCATTTTGACGAAAATTCATTAAAACTCAAGAAATTCTTAACGAAACTCAATGTAGCTTTAGAAACCTTCTAATCTTGTCAAAACAAGTTGAAAAACACTTTGAAACCATATTTTAATCCACAATCCTAAAATCCACCATTAACAACCAAATTTTAATGGTTAAAAATTCAATTCAATAGACTAGATATCATTTAGAACTATTAGAAAGACGAATGATTACCTTTGATGGAAGAAAAATGAGCTTTGACGCAAATCAAAGAAAACCCATTATTGAAGATGATGATGAGATTAGTGAGGTTTTTGGGTGTTTTTCTTGGTTCCAATTGAGATTTATGGTTCAAAGGATGCTAGAAGTCAAGAGGAATTAGGATTTGAAAGTAAAAATTGATTGGGAGAGTTGGGAGAATGGAAGGGAAGGCAAGAACAACTATGAAGAGTAACTATTGTGAAATTAATTTGAAGAATGAGGGGTTTTCAGGTTGATTTTAAAATTTTGGGTAAATTGGTTCATAAAAACTATTAGTTTTGACTTTTTTACAAATCAGTCCTATTTCAAAATTAAAGGTATTTAAAACTCATTTTTAGAAATTGACTTAATTTCTTAAAAGCCATTGTCGAAAGCATTATCGATTACCAACCTTTTGAAATTCCGAGCATGTATAAGTTAAAATTCCTAAAATACCCATGAAACTTCTAGGCTCAATTTTTGGGTGTTATAGGTGGGAATTAACCCAAAATTGGTATGGCCTATTCGTGAACATCTTAACCCCGAACTAGTCTAGACTATGAGGTCGAGAGATAAGTAGTTCTTGTTGACTCATTATTCTAGTGGAAGATCGAGAGATCTTTCTAGGTTAACGACTAGTTGATTGAACAAGGAAACCGAAGCAACAGTTAGTTATGATTACTGAAGCGAGCTAGTCACTCATGCTCAAATATGATTAAGTTTCTATGGAAAATTTCCTAGTGTTTTTCCATTTATTTTATAATATTTTTTTAGCTATTAAAAAACTCTTTATTTATGTTTAGTCGTTATATAATTAATTTAAAGTACTAATTAGCTCTATTTTTGCTTAGGTTAGAATTAATTTTGTAACACCCCTAACCCGTATCCGTCGCCAGACTAGGGTTACAAGGCATTACCGAAGAAGACACAACTCAAAACAGGCATATAATTTTTTTTTTAAATTCATACATGTATTGAATCATCTCAACAGAGTAAGTTGCATATTTTGTCAATACAAATTTCATACCTCAATAACAAAGCCAAAATCATTTACATTACAACTAAACACCTATCTCAAGTTTATAACATAATTAATCATTCATACTTAACATTATTAATCTAACCATTTATCAAAGTCATAATAAATAAACATCACTATTAACACATATATATATATATATATGGTACTCGAACATTGTAACATTAAAACCAAATGGCATCAATTACATTATATATAACATTCGGCCATACTTAATATCTCCCATACAACTAATTCGAATATATTCATCATCACTTAAATTTACAAATTTAAATCCATGACATATCATAAACAAATCTTTAAATAAATATACCAATATATTATTAAAACACATCCGAATATATATGCAAATATATTTATAATCTCTTAGTTAAAATTTCTAAGCCAAGTGCATAAACATATACTTGCATGATTTTTTTTCTATTCGAATAGCTGACACATATAAAACCAATTTAATCATTAACATGTCCATCATTTCACAAACCACAAATACATAGAATTTTCACAAATTCATAAACAAATCATAAAACCAAATTCATATGTTTTACATGCATCCATCCATTATAATATCACAACATTGCCGAATACATATATATATATTAACCTTATCAATTTATGAATAAAACATAACAATTACATATATTCATTATATTTAGCTCATTAATTTAAACTATTTATAATGCAAATTAAATCATTACAATATATCAATATAAAGCCACAACCGAAATATATTTGTCTCTAATTACTCATCATTCAACTCACTACTAAAATACATAACTAATTACCTCAATACATCCTTGAATGCCGAACTATCATTCAAATACATATTCAATATTACCTTTCAACTTTTATTCAAATGTACTCATCAACTAATTATAAACCATTACTAACACGTATAAAACATAATCAAATCATTTTAGCAATGGTAGCATAACAAACATAATTGTACTATTATATATATATATATCATAGTTAAATTCACTCATACCACATCCAAAATCACTAACTAACTTCAATGCACAAAAGAAAACACATATCACAAATACCATTTATCATAGCACATAACATTATAACCAAAATGAACTTAAACCATAATCAAACATAACCAAGTTCAAGCGAGAGAGTTAAGCCATCTTCGCATGGCTATTAATTACATGCATAGATACTTAATTCATATTCAACCCTCTTCTATGCTATACATGCCATATATTCATAATTAACATAGCCAAAATACCAAAGAAAGCTATCGATAGTGTGATAGTCCTACTGACGATCCCCAAGCTCGTAACGTATCCAAAATCTATAAAACAGAAATAGACAGAGAAACACAAGGTGAGCTATTTAAGCTTAGTAAGTCAATAGCAAGGTAAAGTCAATTAACTTAGCAAAATCATATATACAAAATTATATCAAGTATTGATTTATACACAATCACAAGTAACTAATCAAATCTCAATATCAAAGTCACATAATATTCCCTTTTTGGCCGAATACACATAGTTAAAGCTTATACACAATTCACATGTTTACACATTAACTTCTGTACAATGTAATAAACATATAACTTACCTTTCATTTGTTAACACAGTGTATATACGTACCTGAGTTCTTTTAATTCACATATCACCTTGGCCTTCACTTACACATGCCCGTTGAACCATTCGAAATTCTAAAGGATACGCGGATAGTCGGAAGCTCGTACAATGCCAACGTCCCAGACGTGGTCTTACATGTAATCACATATCGATGCCATTTGTCCCGCATGCGGTCTTACACGTAAACACAAGTCGATGCCAACGTCCCAGACGTGGTCTTACACGATAACACATATCGGATATCCTATGTCATGACATATGTAGCCTATTTATTCCTAAGGTTCATACGGGGCTTACGGACGTCGAATCTCAATCAAATCAAGCTAGGAAGGTAACCAATTATCCAAGTACACATTCGGCCATAGAAAATAATAGTTCAAATAATTCAAGTAATTACATAACAAATTTATATTCATAGATATAGCAACATTTAAATGCTTATTGACTTACCTCGGACGTCAACAACCGTGAAATCGGCTATTCGACCACTTTTGTCTTTCCCGATCCAAACTGCTTTCTTTAATTCTTGATCTAAACATATTCAAATTAAGCTTATTTAAACACCATTTTATTCAATTTAGCCTAAAAACACATAAATGGGCAAATTGCAATTTTGCCCCCTAATATTTCACACTTTTACAATTTAGTCCTTTTTGCACAAAATTCAACCACACCATATAAGGGCCGAATCTTCCTAGTGTTCATACAAGCCCACACATTTCATTTATTTCACATTTTAGTCCCTCAAAAATTTATTTTTGCAATTTAGTCCAAATTACTCAATTTCATCAAAAATTCAAAGACAAAACTTGTTAATCTAACACATATATTTCATATTTCATCATCAAACATCAAAATCCATAAGGTATCATCAATGGAAAAACAAAAAATCATCATCAAAATCACAAATTGAGACATGGGTTTTGAAGTACACTAAACAACGATCTCAAAAACATAAAAATTATCAAAAACCGAACAAAACTAACCTTGGATTAAGCCAAAATTGTTGCCGAAATATTGAAGAACATAAAAGCTTTCTTCCTTTACTATATTCGGTCACTTTAAAAGATGATAATGGCTATGCTAATGTTTTGTTTTATTTAATTATATTAGATTTGACAAATTACCATTTTAACCTTTAATGAATTATTATATAAAACATAATAATAAGGTTATTCTTGACCTTATGCCGTCCACTACCAATAGAAATGGGCTATTTGCCCTTTAACGACCCCATATTAAAAAGCCACTATCAAATTAGCACTTTACACTTTAATTTGTAACTTTTACATTTTACGCGATTAAATCCTTTTATTTAATCGGGTACTTAAACGACTAAATTAAGTCACGAAAACTTAACACCAACAAATTCACACATGATAAACACGAAAAATAATTTTAAAATATTTTTTGGACTCAGATTTGTGGTCCCGAAACCACTTTTTCGATTAGGGTTAAAATCTAACTGTTACAATTTGATTGGTATCAGAGCTACGATTTAGTCGATTCTAGGACTAAGGTAGCGCGTAAGAGTCTAGCTATACATGCCATATTTTATACTGCGATAGTGTGATGACTTCTGACATCTGAAAATGTGTTTTCATATAGAAATGGATCCTGATCAAGCGGTAGCTGATGATGTCGAGAGTGTAGAGCCTACTCCCGTGCAAGGGACAGCACCGATAGATTCTCGACCTACTTCGAGTAATCCAGAGGGGGAGGCTAGACAAGCCTTCTACTAAATGATGAATGATTGGTTTACACAGTATATCCGGACTAATCCGGCTGGACAACAATCTCCACCCCCGATTAATCCATCTACAGTGCCTGTTATACCCTCGGTGAGTGATCCGATAAGATTTTCAAAGCCACCTGTTGATAAAATAAGAAAACATAGAGCCGAAGAATTCAGAGCCACTGATGATGATGATGCTGAGCGAGCCGAGTTCTGGCTTGATAATACTATCCGAGTATTTGATGAATTATCCTGCACCCCTGATGAGTGTTTGAAATGTGCTATATCTCTATTACGGGACACTGCATATCACTGGTGGAATACACTAGTATCAGTGGTTCCAAAGGAGCGAGTGACTTGGGAATTCATTCAGACAGAGTTCCGTAAGAAATATATCAGCTAGAGCTTTATTGATCAGAAACGTAAAGAATTTCTTGGTAGTCAAACGAGCGGATGACAAAGATGATGAGAATCACGAGCGAAAATTTGTTAAACTCAGCAATATGCCAGAGAGTGTGTTTCATCTAAAGCTATTATTTGTAAGAGATTTGAAGATGGGCTGAACGAAGACATTAAACTGTTAGTTGGCATACTTGAGATAAAAGAATTCATGGTACTTGTTGAGCGAGCTTGTAAAGCCAAAGAGCTCGGGAAAGAGAAAAGAAAAGCTGATTCTGAAGCTAGAGATTTACGCAAAAGACCATTCAGTAAGCCATTTCAGTCGACCTCAAAGAAATTCCGAGATGATACTAGTCGTTCGAAGAATACTACGGGTCATTTCAGACGAGATCGAGATAGACCACCTATGAGCTCGAGACCTACCTCTGTAGCTAGTGTGGGTAATGTCAGATCAAATCAACCCGAATGTGAACATTGTGGTAAACGACATCCCGGAAGTTGTAGATTACATGACAGAGCCTGTTTTAAATGTGGATCAAGAGATCATTTTATTCGAGAGTGTCCAGAGATAATTGATCAAGATCCGGCTCAGAATACTAGATCGAGTAATACTGTAGCTCTAGGTAGACCACCCAGAAATACGGGTATTGTGAGTGGCAGCAAGAGAGGGACTAAAGATTCAGCTGTTAGATCTGAGGCTCGCGCACCAGCTAGAGCTTATGCCATACGTGCACGCGAGGAGGCTTCATCCCCAGATGTCATTACTGGTACTTTTACTCTTTATGATACTACCGTTATTGCTTTGATTGATCCTGGTTCAACTCATTCCTATGTGTGTGAGACTTTGGTGTTCAGTAAGACTTTACCTATTGAGTCTACTGAGTTTGTGATTAAAGTATCGAACCCCTTAGGCCGGTGTGTTTTGGTTGATAAAGTGTGCAAGAATTGTCCGTTGATGATTCGAGATTCATGTTTTCCGGCTGATTTGATGTTATTGCCATTCGACGAGTTTGATATAATTTTGGGTATGGACTGGTTAACTCCGCATGATGCTATCGTGAACTGTAAACGGAAGACTATTAATTTGTGATGCTAGAATAATGAGATTATTCGGATTGAATCTAATGATCTGAATGGTTTACCAGCAGTGATATCTTCTATGACAGCTCAAAAATATGTGAGAAAGGGTTGTAAAGCTTACTTTGCTTATGTACTTGATTCTAATGTAACACCCCAAACCCGACCTAGAAGTTAGGCCCGAATCTGGTGTGTCACATAGAAGTAAAAACCATCTTTGCGATTATTAAAAACTTGCTTGAGAAATACAGCCTCTTTGTTAAAACCAAAAATACTTAAGCAATTGTTAACTACTTGAAAACATAATAATCTTTAAAAACCTTTTTAGTAGCGAAAGCATATTTGAAATGAACAATTTACAAAAATGTGATGTTTAGAAATAGAGTTGCAGAAGCATTTTGAAATCGTTGCGGAAACGTAGATAAAATACAAGTATTTTTGAGAGATCATTTGATGAGTTGAAAATCGAGGTAGTGAGCTTTAAAATCGTGGCTTTTGAAAATATTGTTGATAATTCGAGAGAAAATTTTCGAGTTAAAATATTTGTAAAAGTTTGTTATAAAATCCATTTATTAATCAATTTTGGAAAACCATTATTTATGATTTTAGAAAATCCCCGTTAAAACAATTCAAGCAATATTATAAGTACGACTAAACATAAAGCAATTTAAAACATATCCCAGAGGCCTTATTACAACTTAAACCAAAATAGCAAAATAACAAAATAAATCGAAATAGAAATTTAAAGTTCAATAACACCATTTCTGAAGTATGGCCTCCACCGAGTCATCCATGGGCCCAAGTCCTCATTACGGAGCATTACCTACAAGGGTTAAGAAAAAGGGGGGTGAGTTACAAGAACTCAGTGTGAAATCCCTTACCGTCATCCACTGGGCCTGAACCCGCTTAGAAATGTAACATCCCAAAATTGGGCCTAGTAGAATTGGACCTATTGGGCCCATTGGGCCTTAAGCGTAGAAGCGTTTTAAAATTCATGGGAATTTGAGAACGGCATTATTTCAAGTTGGACTTATTAGTTAAGTGAATTTGGAAGGTTACGAGGTTTCTAGGAAGTTTCGGGTTCAAGATAGGCTATAAGTAAAATTTTATATTTAGGCACTTTAAGGAGAGAAGGCAAGTGGCATTATGACTTAAGGAAATAAGTGAGCATTTTGCTAGCATAAATAAGCATTTGGTAAAGAGGATGTGGTGTCACTTGAAGGAGCATGAAGGGAAAGGGTTCGAATCCCATCTATTGCAATTTTGGATTTATTTTTTTGTGCTTTCTTTCCAAGTGTCGGTCATGGTAATATTTAAGGCAAGGGAAGACTTTTTAATTATAGGAAGGTGGCTAAGGAAATATGGTAGGGAGGTAAATTAGGAGAAGTGAAGGAAAGAACTAAAAGAAAATGGCAAGAGAAGGGAACATGTTGGCTAATATTGTGGGTGATTTTTGGAAAGATAATTGGGTCAACATCTATCCTTTGGACAAAAGATGCCACATGGTTTGTTAGGGAAAAAGGAGAGCAGAATTTTCTCTTTTCTCTTTAGTCATTTTGCTAAGTTTTAGTGCATGAGAAGTATTTTTCTCTTTGAGCAATTTGTGTCTCTTCTCCAAACTCTTTTCCCTTTTTGCTTTGGCCGAAATCTCCTAGTCCATTTCTCCATTTTTCCTCTTTTTGTTTTGGCCGAAATCTTCAATGCATTCTTGGTCATTTCTCTTGATAGCCGAATTTCAATCATCTTCTCTTCTCCGTCTTACGAGTTGAACACATCTTCTTTAATCGAATCGTGTTCTAGTGTGTGGTCGTAAAGCACATTCTTGCCGATCCCTCTCTAGTCTTAAGTCAATCGATTGAAGTCGAATCTATCATCATTAAGGTAAGGGGTTCATTTTTGGATTTTTCGTTATATCTTTATTTGGCTATGTTGCAAATCGGATTGAAGTTCGACTAATCGATGATGTTTTAGGGACGAAATCACTCGATATATTCTATTTGCTAATCCTTCGAATATAGTGGTAAGTGATGCAAGTGTAAGTAATATGTTGGGTATGAAATCTTTTGGAAATCTGAGGCTAACTTTTAGTTGGTATTGTTCTAGGATCAAAGAAGAGTGGTTCTTAAGGAAATCCAAATAAGGTGTGTAATCCCGTACCCTTCCGAATACATGTTGAAATGGTGTGTGTTCTCACATCTCTCTGATGGTTTGCATGAAATGTTCTATGATTCGGTCGAAATACCGAAGAAAACCGGAAATCGGCATCCGTGATCACTTGGGCGTGCGTATGTCCGTAGTGGTAACCATAGTTTACAATGAAACAGTTTTTGGTCAGCAACAGTGACGTGATTTGAAAAATCACAGAAAATAGGAGAAAAGGGATTAATAAGTGAATAAGATATCGAATTAAAGCTTACTGTGTCTATTTTTATATGGAAGAAGCGGAGAAGGAAAAGGAATTTTAAAGTCTGTGATATTTTAATTTTAGTGAGACTGGTTCTGAATGACTTCGTGGTTCCCTGATCTGTCATGGAAAAATCGTATAAAATTGTACAAAGTGAATTAAGAGTTATAATTAATATGTATGGATTCCTTAGTGAACCTATTTTTCAATAGAAACAAGTGGGAGCAGCATATGAAAACCGTACAGTAAGATATTTGAAATTAAGATAAGAGAGGTCAGAATCATTGGACAGTGAAACAAGGGAAACTTTAAGGAATAAACTGTACTAAATGCTTAAGTCAAAAATTCTGGAAAAATTATCCTAAGAAGATATATGAGTCTAGTTTCAAGGAAAATTTAAGGATCTAAATTTCGAGGTTTCTAACTCGAGTTATAGTCAGTTTAGTCAGTATGACGCAGATGGACAGTTTCAATCTTTTTGCCCCAAATTAGTAATTATGTAACATCCTCGAAAGGGCCTATGCATTTTCAGTTTAATTGTACGAAATGACAAGTCTTAAGCACTATGAATAAATTTTTGGTATTTTTGGAATTCTAGAAATGCATAGAAATGGAAGTGAACATTTTGGAAACCTGAACATTTTTGGAAACCTGAACATTTCTGGAAACTTGGAAATGTAAGAAAAATGGCAAGTTACAGAGCCGATCGAAAATTTTAGGAAACTTAGAAATGATGCCGAAATGTCAAATTTTAAAGTTCAAAATAGGAAATAAGGGCTAGAGGGCCTTAAAAGAAAAAGTTGGAGAAGTTTGACACACAAACAGGCTTGGAAAAGTGGCCTGAAGATGCCACTTAGGGCCTAAGGAGATGGCGTCACATGCAGGGAAATAGGCCTGAGTTCGAGTCACTTGAGGAGCAAATAAATAAGTTTTATTTTTGCTTCCAGAAGGCTGAGGTGGACGGCATGGGTTTCTAGAAAAGGAAGAGTTTTATTTGCATAAATATGTGAATAATAAGTGATAAATAAAGGATTTTCTTTTAAGAAAATTGAGGAGATAATTGATGGATTAAGGGCTTTTATCTTTTAAATAAAAGAGATAATATTATCAAAAAGAGGAGTGGTGGCCAAGTAAGGGACTCCTAGGCTGATAACTTCGGCTATAAAAGGAGGGCAGGAGGGCTACTCATCCACTTTTGCTTCTTCTTTGCCGAAATTTTCCTAGCTCTCTCCCCCTCTCTGCCGAATTTTTCTTTAAGCAAAATCCATCTCCTCTTCTTCTATTTTCTTCTCTGTTTCTACTGTCAAAGCCGAATCTTTGTTGATTCTAAGTAAAGGAGCAATCAACTACGACATCTAAAGGGGTCTACAATCATCGAATATAAGGATCAAGGATCTAAGGTAAGATAAATTTATTTGATTAAAGGTTATGATGTATATGTTAGATTAAATCTAACATGAAGATTTCGACAGACATATAGGGCAAGGAATCCTCTTCAGATTTGGAAAGCGTAAGTGTTAGCCGATTTCAAGGAAAAGGGATACTAGCAATTTTTGGAACTTGATCAATCAAATCGGCAAGCAAGGTAAGTAATACAAATCCTACTAGGATTTGGTTTTTAAGCCAAATAGGTTTGTTAATAGGTTTTAATAATTGGCCAAATATAGGAGATAAAGATCTAGATCGGTAGATCGTTCTTCGGGACTTCAAGGAATCTATTAAGCCAATCAGGTGTGTACTCACACTAACTTTCAATATATCATATGGCAATTATTTTAATATATGAATATGTATAAGAATGTGAATGTGGCTAAGTACCACAAATGTGGTAAGAGTACTCAGGTACGTTTCCGACTTTTGATAGGATTATGAATATGTATATTGTTACATGTGAATAATGAGAAATTAAGTATGTTATGCATGATGATAAAATATATGGGGCATTCGGGATATATGTGAAAGGGGAAGAAGGTGTTGACTTCGGTCTCACCAACGGAATATGGTGACTACGGTCACAGAATTTGAATATGGTAACTTCGGTTACATTATCTGAATTTGGTAACTTCAGTTACATTATTTGAATATAGTGTCTAATGACACAAATTATATGGCGATGAGCACGTCGATTGCAGATGGATCGCCGATGGTGTGTAGCGGATGGAGGGTTGACTTAGTAGTCCCCACGGTGTGGTTTGGCGAGTGCGGGTGGTGTGTAGCGGATGGACCATTAGGCTTGGGTTTGGGTTGCATCATTTATTTTATATGAACATGAACTTGATACGAACTTATATGCCTGATTTGTTGAAGGTTAATGTTGTGTACACATTGAGTCTGTTGACTCACCCCGTTGTGGGAACTATTTTCGGTGATGAGCATGTGATTTGGACCGGGACGGTAGACCTTGAGGTGGCCATGCTTCACTTGAAGACTTTATTTAGAATTTGGACTTTATATTTTCTAAGTACATTTAATTTTATTTTGGGGTTCTTTGATGTAATAAGGCCATAAGGCCCAAGTGGATTTTCTTTATTTCTGCTTTATTTTTAATTATTTTGTTACAAACGATTGTTGGATTAAATTTTAAGTGAAATATATTTTTATAAACCTAAAGAGAATTATTTTGTCACCTTAATAAAATTGGACTTTCGAAATTGATTAAATGGGTTTCCCAACCTAAGCCCAATCCAAAACAATATTTCCTAAAATTTTACAAATTTTCTCTAAGTAATGAAGAATTCGAAAACCGGTTTACTTAAGGAACATACCGAGATCCGGTCCAAGCTCGTGGCCGGTGTGGAATGTTTCAGATTTAATATCGAGCCCGATTTTAAACTCTCGGCTTTGTGGGCTCGGGCCCAAAACATTTTGAATTCGAGCCCAAATGATTTTCTTTGAACATAAGCGAGTTTTATGGCATGGCACCTAAGTCTCCGACTACATGATCCACCGGTAAGTACCTAACTTTATGTGTGATTCTGTGATTGATGAACTGTATAAGGGTAGAAAAGGCATGGAACGTAGAATAGAATGATAGGAACATGAACCCTAGGGCTAGATTACTCAAACACAAAACCACATAAGACTTAATGCACTAAACAAACCTATGGCTAAGTCACGAGCTAGGGTGTGGTAACCCCTGTAAGCATGTCTAGGATTGGATCCTAAGAGCACAGTATTTAAGCGATCCCTAGTGACTCACCTCCTCTTCGCAGAATCCTACAGTGCGTAGCTTTGGTTCACCCTGACCAAAGAGGGCTCGGTCATAGGCTAAACCTAATGACTAAAACCCGAAAGGGAACTAGCCATGTTTAAAAAAAAAAAAAAGAACCCATAAAGTTTTACAACTTTTGGAATATCCCTAACTTACTAAATTTTACCAATTTACCTGATTTATGGAAAATTACCAAAATACCCCCGAGGTCAAAAATTACCAAACGCCTGGATTCCAAATTTTTTTCCAAAATTACCCCGGAACTTTAAAATTTCCAAAATACTTTTGACAAAATCACCGAGGAACTTTCTGTTTGAAAAATTACGAAAATACCCCTGGGTAGTGGAAAAACAATAACAATGAAAACTACAACATTTCTCTGAATGAATGAAAGTTCATAATTGTTTGATGGATGGATGAATGAATGAAAGATCATGTGCTTGTGTGAATACTGAAAGAACCACTCCTAAAACTCTTTTCATAAAACTCCTTCATGGGATAATAAGTGGAACAATGACTAATCCATAAAACTTTTTAATCAGATCTCGACGCTAGAAATGAGCTCCAGAGGACGTGGTCGTCGTGGACGAGGTAGAGGAAGGATGACTGTGTCAGAACCCGTTAGATCGGGTCAGGGTTCTGACAATGAGATACCACCGCCACCACCACCCCCAGCTGTTAATGTGGAGCAGCAAGCTCAGACGGGGAAGATCTTTGTGTCGCAGTGTCTTTGCGAGTTTTGGAGTTGGTGGCTGGTGCAGGAGGAAATTCGGGAAATCGAAAATCTGTGCCTGAACGGCTCCGAGCTAATGGAGCTGAGATGTTTCGTGGAGTGTCGGGAGTGGCACCCAGTACAGCTGAGTATTGGTTGGAAGCGACGGAGCGCATCATGGATGAGCTCGACGACTCGAGAGAGAAGTTGAAGGAATGGTGGCAATTTATTACGCGATGAAGCGTATCGGTGGTGGTTAATCGTGCGCGAGATGGTGCTATGGCGGAGGATCTGACCTGGGAGTATGTTAAGGAAGCATTTCAGAAGAAATATGTGGGAACCAGGTATACAGATGAGCAAAGGAAGGCTTTTCTGGGGCTGGTTCAAGGGAACAAGTCTGTGGCGGAGTATGAGGCTGAATTTCTGAGGTTGAGCCGTTATGCTCGAGGGGTAGTAGCGACTGAACATGAACGCTGTGTCCGTTTTGAGGACGGACTAAGAGACGATCTGAGACTGTTGATAGCACCGCATCAGGAGCGGGAATTTTCTGCGTTAGTGGAAAAGACTAAAGTGGCTGAAGGAATTAAGGATTACGCAAGCGCGAACAACGATCGTAATAGGACGAGAAGAGAGTTTTGGATTGTCTGGATCATCTGAGAATAAGAGGCCTAGAGTTGATGGGCGCGAGATCAACAAGCTGGTTCGGGTGGCGCTGTCGCCCTTGTGAGCATTGTGGAAAGAAGCACTTGGGAGAGTCTGCGGAGAAAGACGGGGTGGATGTTTCAAATGTGGATCCAAGGACCATATGCTTAAGGATTATCCCAAACAACCAGATGAGAGTCGACCAGCAACTCAGAATATTAATCAGGCTGGTAGAGGTGGACAATTTCCTCAGGCGAGAATCGTGGACCGAACCATGGAGGAAATGGTTCGGGCCGAGGACGTGGAGCACCAAGTAGAGATGCTGAAGGTGCAGACGCAAGGCAACCAAGGTTGGTTTATGCACTTGGCCGTCGTGAGGAGGAAGATGTGCCAGATATGACAACGGGTACGTTCCTTATTTCTGGAATACCCTTAAATGCTTTACTTGTTATAGGGTTAGCTTATTCTTGTATTGCTAGGAAAGTGACTGAAACCTTGGATGTGAACCTAGAGAATGTGCCTAGAAAGTGTGATAGTTCTTTAAGATCAGAGTGCGCAGCAATAGCGTAGTGGGGTGAGTTAAACCGTATGATTGTTCGTTAGTAAGTAATTTCGAGGACGAAATTATTTTAAGGGGGGTAGAACTGTAACATCCTCGAAAGGGCCTATGCATTTTCAGTTTAATTGTACGAAATGACAAGTCTTAAGCACTATGAAAAAATTTTTGGTATTTTTGGAATTCTAGAAATGCATAGAAATGGAAGTGAACATTTTGGAAACCTGAACATTTTGGAAACTCAACATTTTGGAAACTGAACATTTTGGAAACTTGAACATTTTGGAAACTCGAACATTTTTGGAAACTCAGACATTTCTGAAACTTGGAAATGTAAGAAAAATGGCAAGTTACAGAGCCGATCGAAAATTTTAGGAAACTTAGAAATGATGCCGAAATGTCAAATTTTAAAGTTCAAAATAGGAAATAAGGGCTAGAGGGCCTTAAAAGAAAAAGTTGGAGAAGTTTGACACACAAATGAGGCTTGGAAAAGTGGCTGAAAGATGCCACTTAGGGCCTAAGGAGATGGCGTCACATGCAGGGAAATAGGCCTGAGTTCGAGTCACTTGAGGAGCAAATAAATAAGTTTTATTTTTGCTTCCAGAGAAGGCGAGGTGGACGGCATGGGTTTCTAGAAAAGGAAGAGTTTTATTTGCATAAATATGTGAATAATAAGTGATAAATAAAGGATTTTCTTTTAAGAAAATTGAGGAGATAATTGATGGATTAAGGGCTTTTATCTTTTAAATAAAAGAGATAATATTATCAAAAAGAGGAGTGGTGGCCAAGTAAGGGACTCCTAGGCTGATAACTTCGGCTATAAAAGGAGGGCAGGAGGGCTACTCATCCACTTTTGCTTCTTCTTTGCCGAAATTTTCCTAGCTCTCTCCCCCTCTCTGCCGAATTTTTCTTTAAGAAAATCCATCTCCTCTTCTTCTATTTTCTTCTCTGTTTCTACTGTCAAAGCCGAATCTTTGTTGATTCTAAGTAAAGGAGTAATCAACTACGACATCTAAAGGGGTCTACAACTGTCGAATATAAGGATCAAGGATCTAAGGTAAGATAAATTTATTTGATTAAAGGTTATGATGTATATGTTAGATTAAATCTAACATGAAGATTTCGACAGACATATAGGGCAAGGAATCCTCTTCAGATTTGGAAAGCGTAAGTGTTAGCCGATTTCAAGGAAAAGGGATACTAGCAATTTTTGGAACTTGATCAATCAAATCGGCAAGCAAGGTAAGTAATACAAATCCTACTAGGATTTGGTTTTTAAGCCAAATAGGTTTGTTAATAGGTTTTAATAATTGGCCAAATATAGGAGATAAAGATCTAGATCGGTAGATCGTTCTTCGGGACTTCAAGGAATCTATTAAGCCAATCAGGTGTGTACTCACACTAACTTTCAATATATCATATGGCAATTATTTTAATATATGAATATGTATAAGAATGTGAATGTGGCTAAGTACCACAAATGTGGTAAGAGTACCTGTGTCGTTTCCTACTTTTGATAGGATTATGAATATGTATATTGTTACATGTGAATAATGAGAAATTAAGTATGTTATGCATGATGATAAAATATATGGGGCATTCGGGATATATGTGAAAGGGGAAGAAGGTGTTGACTTCGGTCTCACCAACGAATATGGTGACTACGGTCCACGAGAATTTGAATATGGTAACCGGTTACATTATCCGAATTTGGTAACTTCGTTACATTATTTGAATATGGTGTCTAATGACACAAATTATATGGGCGATGAGCACGTCGACTGCAGCAACTGCCTTCGATGGTGTGTAGCGGATGGAGGGTTGACTTAGTAGTCCCCACGGTGTGGCTGGCAGGTACGGGTGGTGTGTAGCGGATGGACCATTAGGCTTGGGTTTGGGTTGCATCATTTATTTTATATGAACATGAACTTGATACGAACTTATATGCCTGATTTGTTGAAGGTTAATGTTGTGTACACATTGAGTCTGTTGACTCACCCCGTTGTGGGAACTATTTTCAGGTGATGAACAGTGACGGACCGGGACGGTAGACCTTGAGGTGGCCATGCTTCACTTGAAGACTTTATTTAGAATTTGGACTTTATATTTTCTAAGTACATTTAATTTTATTTTGGGGTTCTTTGATGTAATAAGGCCATAAGGCCCAAGTGGATTTTCTTTATTTCTGCTTTATTTTTAATTATTTTGTTACAAACGATTGTTGGATTAAATTTTAAGTGAAATATATTTTTATAAACCTAAAGAGAATTATTTTGTCACCTTAATAAAATTGGACTTTCGAAATTGATTAAATGGGTTTCCCAACCTAAGCCCAATCCAAAACAATATTTCCTAAAATTTTACAAATTTTCTCTAAGTAATGAAGAATTCGAAGACCGGTTTACTTAAGGAACATACCAGATCCGGTCCAAGCTCGTGGGCCGGGTGTGGGGTGTTTCAAATTAAGTCTGGGTTGCGAATTTACCAAATTACCTTTGGAAGGTAAATTATCGAAATACCCCTGGGTTGCAAGATTACCAAATTACCCTTAGTGGGTAGGATTATCGAATTACGAAAATGCCCTATGGGCTGAATTACGGAAATGCCCCTAAAGGACCGAATTGTTATATTGCCTTAACGGGCCGAATTGTTATATTGCTTAATGGGCCAATTTGTTATATTGCCTTAATGGGCCGAATTGATTGATTGCCTTAATGGGCCGAATTGATATACTGCTTAATGGGTCGATTTGACATATTACTTAATGGGCCAATTTGTTATATTGCCTTAATGGGCGAATTGATTGATTGCCTTAATGGGCGAATTAATATCTTTTGCTTAATGGGCCGATTTGATATATTGCTAAATGGGCCAAATTGATACATGGCTTAATGGGCCGATTTGATAAAATGCCCTAATGGGCCAATTTTCTAAAGTGTTAATGGGCCAAATTGTTTGTAATAAATCTCTGAGTTATTAATTATCGTGGTTATATTGTAAATATTATGATTTATGATGTATGTTGCATTTACATAAGTTGTATGGGATTGGGATATTGATGATCGGGGAAGTGTAATTTGGTGGCTCTGCCACATATTCTGGTGACTTTGTCACATTTTGTCTGGTGGCTAAGCCACGTATATTCTGTTATTCTGGTGGCTTGTCCACAATTCGAATTTGATATAAATGGCTAAATGTCTGCGATTGGTGTGTTGGTGGGGTGGGTTGACAAAAGATCCCCACAGGTGTGATGGATGGTACGGGTGGTGTGTAGCGGATGGATTATTAGGTTGGTTTGGGTTTGCATACATTCATACATTGCATACATATAAATATATTCTGTTTTGTAAATGGGTTTCGGTCCAAGTGCATGTTAAATGGGCTTAAGCCCAAGATAATGCTATATGGGTTCAGGCCCAGTGGATGACGGTAAGGGGATTTCACACTGAGTTCTTGTAACTCACCCCCCTTTTTCTTAACCCTTGTAGGTAATGCTCCGTGGCGAGGACTTGGGGCCATGGATGACTCGGTGGAGGCCATACTTCAGAAATGGTGTTTATTTTGAACTTTAGATTTCTATTTCCGTTCACTTTACTATTTTGGTTTTTATGATGTAATAAGGCCTCTGGAGTATTTATTTTTGCTTTATGTTGACGTACTTTAATTTTGCTTGAATTTTTTTTAAATGGGAATTTTTTTTAAAAAACTTAAATAAAGATTTTCCAAAAATTGATTAACAAAAGGATTTCATAACAAAATTTTACAAATAATTTTAACTCGGATTTTCTTTAAAATTATCAATGACATTTTCAAAAGTCACGGTTTTAAAAGATTACTAGTTCGATTATCGATTTATCAAACAACCTCTCAAAATACTTGTATTTTATCTATGTTTCCGCAACGTTTTCAAAATGCTTCTGCAACTCTATTTATAAACGTCACATTTTCGTAAATTGTTTATTTCAAATATGCTTCCGCAAACGAAAAGGTTTTTAAAGATTATTACTTTTTCAAGTAGTTAACAATTGCTTAAGTGTTTTTGGTTTTAACAAAGAGGCTGTATTTCTCAAGCAAGTTTTTAATAATCGCAAAGATGGTTTTTACTTCCATGTGACACACCAGATTCGGGCCTAACTTCTAGGCCGGGTTTGGGGTGTTACAAGAAATATCTTGGGCCTAAGCCCATTTAAGATAATCTTGGGCCGAAGCCCAATTACAAACAGTATATATATATATATGAATGCAAAGTATGCAACCCAACCCATCCATCCAATCTCTCCCCCGTACCAGCCAGTCTCTCCTGTGGGGATCAAGTCAACCCACCCCGCCAGTCTCTCTAATTTGCAGTCAAGCTGCCATTTATACTATTTATGGCTAAGCCACCAGATTCATATACGGTAAAATGATCGACACAGAGTCGTTAATTCATATGTTAGGCACATAGCCATTATCAGAATTTGTGGCAATGCCACCGGTCTATACTTCTCTTCATTCAAATTTTCCCATCCCATGCAATATGTAAAGATGCATCATACATAATCGTAAAACATCCATTAACCTATTGAATACTTTTTATGAATCAGCCCATTAAAGCAATACGATCATTCGGCCCATAGGGGCATTTTGGTAATTCGGTCCATTAGGACATTTCGGTAAATCGGCCCATTATAACAATCTATCAAATCGGCCCATAGGGGCATTTTGGTAAATCGGTAATTTTACCCACTAAGGGTAATTCGGTAATCTCGCAACCCAGGGGTATTTCGGTAATTTACACTCCAAGGGTATTTTGGTAATTTCGCAACCCCGGACTTAACTACTAATTTGGGCATAAAAATTTGAAACTGTCCATCTGCGTCGCACTGACAAAACTGACTATAGCTCAAGTTAGAAAACTCGAAATTTAAATCCGTAAATTTTCCTTGAAACTAGACTCATATATCTTCTTACTACTATTTTTCCAAATTTTTTGGCTTAACCATTTAGTACAGTTTATTCCTTAAAATTTCCCTTGTTTCACAGTCCAACGATTCTGACCTCTCTTATCTTAATTTCAAATATCTCACTGTAAAGTTTTCATATGTTTCTCCCACTTGTTTCTATTGAAAATAGGCTCACTAAGGAATCTATACATATAAATTATAACTCATAATTCTCTTTTTACAATTTTAAATGATTTTTCCAAGACAGAATAGAGAACCGCGAAGTCGATCAGAATCAGTCTCATTAAAATTAAGATATCTCAGAATATAAAATTCCTTTTCCTTCTCTGTTTCTTCCATATCAAAACAGACACAGTAAGCTTTAATTCGTTATCTTATTCACTTATTAATCCCTTTTTCTCCTATTTTCCATGAATTTTTAAAATCACATCACTGTTGCTGACCAAAAACTATTTCCTTGCAAACTATGGTTACCACTACGGACATACGCACGCCCAAGTGATCACGGATGCCGGTTTTCGGTTTTCTTCAGTATTTCGACCGAATCACAGAATATTTCATGCAAACTTTCAGAGAAGTGTGAGATTACACACCATTTCAAATATGTATACGGAAGGGTACGGGATTACACACCTTGATTACGAGTTGTGCTTTCTACCGTTTCAACACCACGAATGTGATCTCCCTCAGTACACCAAAATCTATCCTACCTTTTGGCTACTGAAATCCCGTCCTAACAATATTTTCTGAGCGAAAGAGTCGTTAGTAATTATCCCACCTTTGGCCAAAACAAATCTTACAACAATGTTCTTACCCCACTTGCTTGACGAGTCGACGATAATGATTTGGTTAATACAAATCACTTGTGCTCCTTTACCTTGAATATTTTTAGGACCGATTCCCAACGATTGTACGATAACTTCGGAAGATTCAAAGTTTTGGCCTTCCACTATATCACTACGAAGAAGGAAAATAATCTTGTTTGAGAGAGAATAAGGTGATGGTCTCGGTCAAAATGACCATCCCAAACCAAAACATAGATTCGGTATTAAGAGAAAAAAATAAGAAATGTTGAGATGAACACTTACCGATTAATCAAGGATTGAGTGTAAATATGGATGAGAAGAAAAGATAAAAAAGAGATGAAGGTTCGGTTATAGAAGAAAATGAATATTGATATTCGGCTATGGAGGATAATCAAACAAGAAAATGTGATTTTATGGTGGTGTCGATTTAGAGAAGAGAAAAGATTAGAGGAATGGTTAAAAGAAAAGGATGGAAGGTTGGATGGATGCTAGGTGATTCGGCTATCAAAGGGAGATGAACATGAGGTGAATGTTTTGACCAAACAAAAGAGAGGTAAAAAAAATTGCACAAATGTGCTAGGAGGTTTCGGCAAAGAAGAAAGAAAGAAGAAAAACTAAAACTCACAAAGAGTAGCAATTTGGAGAAAATGACACTATTGAAGCCAAAGGTATTTTTGACCAAAACAAACACTATAGTTTTACCAAAACACCAAGTAAAATTCGGCTACCTCCCTTTAACCACAAAACCGTCCACATACATGACCATAATGGTCAAAAATTGGCCAACCACACTTTTCATAACACTTCCCTTGAAAAAAGCCATATGTTCCCCTTACTTTCCCCTTTCTCTTGATTTCTTTCCTCACCTTCATTCTTTCCTATTTTCCTTAGCCATCTTGCCAAAAATAAAAAGTCCACCTTGCCTTATTTACATGCTTGGCCGACACTTAGGGAAAGAATACAAAAATAATAGTCAAAATTTTACATCAAGGGGATTCGAACCTCTTCCCTCCATACTCTTCACTTAATGCCATAACCTCTTTGCCATATGCTCAATTATGCTTGCAAATTGAATACTTATTTTCATAAGTATTGATGCCACTTACTATTTCTCCTAAATAGGCTTAAACACCAAATTTTTACAATGGCCCAATTCAACCCTGAGCCTTCATAGAACCCCGTAACTTTCCAAAATCACCTTCCTAATAAGTCTAACTTGAAATAATGTCGTTCTCTTATTCTCAAAAATTTTTAAAACGCTTCTACGCTCAAGGCCCAATGGGCCCAATCCTACTAGGCCCAATTTCGGGTCGTTACAATTCTACCCTCCTTAAAGAAATTTCATCCTCGACATTTCCAACCAACTACTAAACGCATCGCTCAAATCACACCACTATGCTTTCGCTGCGCACTCTGATCTTAATAACACCAATGTACTTTTAACATAATCTTGAATCCTCTTTCACACAACCAAACATCTAACCACAGAAGCAAACAGTTATCTACCACTTATACCTAAAATTTTCTACATTCAATCATCACGTCCAACCATAACATACCTGACTTGATGGTGATGAAACAATCCCGAGCCTTATGCTCCTTAGACCCGCATCTCAAGCATGCTCCTGACCTCCTCCAACATTCTCTCGGATGACGCCTTCTCTGATGTCGCAAGTTGAAAAGTTTGGACGTGCCTTAACACGCTTTACGGAACGAGACTGCGACCCAAAAGAACTGCGATCTCTTTTCTTCTTATAGTCCACACACTCAACTCGAAGTGCTTCACTGATTCCTTTAACCTCTTCCAATACTTCCTTAACTATCTGAGTTAGCTCATCAACCCCAGCTCGATCATGAGATCCCGTCTCAACCACTGGCGATGCCAGCGCCTCCCTTTCGGAAACATGCCCGATCTTTGAAGATCTAGCCTTAGCATCTCGGCCTCTACCACGTCCACATCTATCGCGTCTACGTCCTTTAACGCTCATGTTCACTAATGTCGACTTAATCTTATTACGAGTCTTATGAATCAGTATAATTATTCAATGTTTATTAAACAATGTTTTATGGAGTATAGGAAGTAAAGTTGTTTTCGCAGAACGCATCCTACAGTTTTAATCTCTATAGTTTTAGTTCTTAAAACTAAAAGTTCTAGATCATTCTATTTTGTGGAATTTTCCTTACCACAATACTAACACAATAATCATAAAATGAAAACATAAACTTACTTGACTTGGTGCCGGATACCCGTGGTGCCATACTTCCTTTAGAACATGTATGTATAAATAAAAATTTTAAACAGCTTTGGAAAATGCTTTTGAACCCAAACCACAGCCTAGTTTTGCAACCTAGGCTCTGATACCATAAAATGTAACACCCCAAACCCAACCTAGAAGTTAGGCCCGAATTTGGTGTGTCACATGGAAGTAAAAACCATCTTTGCGATTATTAAAAACTTGCTTGAGAAATACAGCCTCTTTGTTAAAACCAAAAACACTTAAGCAATTGTTAACTACTTGAAAACATAATAATCTTTAAAAACCTTTTTAGTAGCGAAATCATATTTGAAATGAACAATTTACAAAAATGTGATGTTTAGAAATAGAGTTGCAGAAGCATTTTGAAATCGTTGCGGAAACGTAGATAAAATACAAGTATTTTTGAGAGATTGTTTGATGAGTTGAAAATCGAGGTAGTGAGCTTTAAAATCGTGGCTTTTGAAAATATTGTTGATAATTCGAGAGAAAATTTCCGAGTTAAAATATTTGTAAAAGTTTGTTATAAAATCCATTTATTAATCAATTTTGGAAAACCATTATTTATGATTTTAGAAAATACCCGTTAAAACAATTCAAGCAATATTATAAATACGACTAAACATAAAGCAATTTAAAAAATATCCCAGAGGTCTTATTATAACTTAAACCAAAATAGCAAAATAACAAAATAAATCGAAATAGAAATTTAAAGTTCAATAACACCATTTCTGAAGTATGGCCTCCACCGAGTCATCCATGGGCCCAAGTCCTCATTACGGAGCATTACCTACAAGGGTTAAGAAAAAGGGGGGGTGAGTTACAAGAACTCAGTGTGAAATCCCTTACCGTCATCCACTATGCCTGAACCTGCTTAGAAATATCTTGGGCCTAAGCCCATTTAAGATAATCTTGGGCAGAAGCCCAATTACAAAACAGTATATATATGAATGCAAAGTATGCAACCCAACCCATCCATCCAATCTCTCCCCCGTACCAGCCAGTCTCTCCTGTGGGGATCAAGTCAACCCACCCCGCCAGTCTCTCTAATTTGCAGTCAAGCTGCCATTTATACTATTTGTGGCTGAGCCACCAGATTCATATACGGTAAAATGATCGACGCAGAGTCGTTAATTCATATGTTAGGCACATAGCCATTATCAGAATTTGTGGTAATGCCACCGGTCTATACTTCTCTTCATTCAAATTTTCCCATCCCATGCAATATGTAAAGATGCATCATACATAATCGTAAAACATCCATATAAAAATAACATCCATTACCCTATTGAATACTTTTTATGAATCAGCCCATTAAAGCAATACGATCATTCGGCCCATAGGGGCATTTCGGTAATTCAGTCCATAAGGACATTTCGGTAAATCGGCCCATTATAATAATCAATCAAATCGACCCATAAGGGCATTTCGGTAAATCGGTAATTTTACCCACTAAGGGTAATTCAGTAATCTCGCAACCCAGGGGTATTTCGGTAATTTACACTCCAAGGGTATTTTGGTAATTTCGCAACCCCGGACTTAACTACTATTTTGGGCATAAAAATTTGAAACTGTCCATCTGCGTCATACTAACTAAATTGACTATAACTCGAGTTAGAAAAATCAAAATTTAAATCCGCAAATTTTCCTTGAAACTAGACTCATATATCTTCTTACTACTATTTTTTCCAAAATTTTTGGCTTAACCATTTAGTACAGTTTATTCCTTAAAATTTCCCTTGTTTCACTGTCCAACGATTCTAACCTCTCTTACCTTAATTTCAAATATCTCACTGTACAATTTTCATATATTGCTCCCACTGGATTATATTGAAAATAGGCTCACTAAGGAATCTATAAATATAAATTATAACTCATAATTCCCTTTGTACAATTTTAAACGATTTTTCCAAGACAGAACAGAGAACCGCGAAGTCGATCAGAATCAGTCTCACTAAAATTAAGATATCTCAGAATATAAAATTCCTTTTCCTTCTTCGTTTCTTCCATATCAAAATAGACACAATAAGCTTTAATTCGTTATCTTATTCACTTATTAATCCCTTTTCTTCTATTTTCCGTGATTTTTCAAAATCACGTTACTGTTGCTGACCAAAAACTGTTTCCTTGCAAACTATGGTTACCACTACGGACATACGCACGCCCAAGTGATCACGGATGTCGATTTTTGGTTTTCTTCTGTATTTCGACCGAATCATAGAATATTTCATGCAAACTTTTAGAGAAGTGTGAGATTACACACCATTTCAAATATGTATACGGAAGGGTACGGGATTACACACCTTGATTACGAGTTGTGCTTTCTACCGTTTCAACACCACGAATGTGATCTCCCTCAGTACACCAAAATCGATCTTACCCTTTGGCTACTGAAATCCCGTCCTAACAATATTTGCTGAGCGAAAGAGTCATTAGTAATTATCCCACATTTGGCCAAAACAAATCTTATAACAACGTTCTTACCCCACTTGCTTGACGAGTCGACGAAAATGATTTGGTTAATACAAATCACTTGTGCTCCTTTACCTTGAAGATTTTTAGGACCGATTCCCAACGATTGTACGATAAGTTTGGAAGATTCAAAGTTTCGGCCTTCCACTATATCACTACGAAGAAGGAAAATAATCTCGTTTGAGAGAGAATAAGGTGATGGTCTCGGTCAAAATGACCATCCCAAACCAAAACATAGATTCGGTATTAAGAGAAAAAAATAAGAAATGTTGAGATGAACACTTACCGATTAATCAAGGATTGAGTGTAAATACGGATGAGAAGAAAAGATAAAAAAGAGATGAAGGTTCGGTTATAGAAGAAAATGAAAATTGATATTCGGCTATGGAGGATAATCAAACAAGAAAATGTGATTTTATGGTGGTGTCGATTTAGAGAAGAGAAAAGATTAGAGGAATGGTTAAAAGAAAAGGATGAAAGGTTGGATGGATGCTAGGTGATTCGGCTATCAAAGGGAGATGAACATGAGGTGAATGTTTTGACCAAACAAAAGAGAGGTAAAAAAAATTGCACAAATGTGCTAGGAGGTTTCGGCAAAGAAGAAAGAAAGAAGAAAAACTAAAACTCACAAAGAGTATCAATTTGGAGAAAATGACACTATTGAAGCCAAAGGTATTTTTGACCAAAACAAACACTATAGTTTTACCAAAACACCAAGTAAAATTCGGCTACCTCCCTTTAACCACAAAACCGTCCACATACATGACCATAATGGTCAAAAATTGGCCAACCACACTTTCCATAACACTTCCCTTGAAAAAAGCCATATGTTCCCCTTACTTTCCCCTTTCTCTTGATTTCTTTCCTCACCTTCATTCTTTCCTATTTTCCTTAGCCATCTTGCCAAAAATAAAAAGTCCACCTTGCCTTATTTACATGCTTGGCCGACACTTAGGGAAAGAATACAAAAATAATAGTCAAAATTTTGCATCAAGGGGATTTGAACCTCTTCCCTCCATACTCTTCACTTAATGCCATAACCTCTTTGCCATATGCTCAATTATGCTTGCAAATTGAATACTTATTTTCATAAGTATTGATGCCACTTACTATTTCTCCTAAATAGGCTTAAACACCAAATTTTTACTAGGGCCCAATTCAACCCCGAGCCTTCATAGAACCCCGTAACTTTCCAAAATCACCTTCCTAATAAGTCCAACTTGAAATAATGCCGTTCTCTTATTCTCAAAAATTTTTAAAATGCTTCTACGCTCAAGGCCCAATGGGCCCAATCCTACTAGGCCCAATTTCGGGTCGTTACATCTAAAGTGACAGAAAAGAAGATTGAATCAGTACCTGTTGTATGTGAGTATCTAGATGTGTTCCCTGAAGAATTACCGGGTTTTCCACCTATTCGAGAAGCTGAGTTTGGGATTGAATTAGTGCCGCGGACGACTCCGATTTCTATAGCTCTGTACAGGATGGCACCTACAGAATTAAAAGAATTGAAAGCACAGTTGCAAGAGTTGACAGATAGGGGATTTGCACGACCGAGTTTCTCTCCTTAGGGCGCACCAGTTCTGTTTGTGAAAAAGAAAGACGGAACCATGAGAATGTGTATTGACTACAGGCAGCTTAATAAAGTGACCATAAAGAACAAGTATCCGTTACCAAGAATTGACGACCTGTTTGACCAGCTGAAAGGGGATACAATGTTTTCAAAGATAGATTTGAGATCGGGATACTATCAGTTGCGAGTTAAAGACTCTGATGTGCCAAAGACTGCTTTCCAGACGAGGTATAGACACTACGAGTTTCTGGTTATGCCTTTCAGACTTACTAATGCACCTGCTATTTTCATGGATCTGATGAATCAGATTTTCAGACAGTATTTGGATCAGTTCGTGGTAGTGTTTATAGATGATATTCTAATCTACTCCCGAGATGAAATCGAGCATGCCGAGCATCTGAGACTTGTGCTACAGGCTCTGCGAGATAAACAGTTGTATGCAAAGTTTATTAAGTGTGAGTTCTTGTTATGTGAAGTTAGTATTCTGGACCATGTTGTATCAGCATCAGGTATCAGGGTTGATCCGAGCAAAATTTAAGCTATACTTGACTGGAAACCACCGAAAAATGTTTCTGAAGTTCGAAGCTTTCTGGGACTTGCTGGTTACTACAGACGGTTCGTAAAGGGTTTCTCTATGATTGCTACACCATTGACAAAGCTGTTACAAAAAGATGTTAAGTTCGAGTGGTCAGAGAAGTGTCAGAAAAGTTTCGATCAGTTGAAAGCTCTTTTGACCGAAGCTCCAGTGTTAGTTCAAATTTCAATCGTAAAGAATTTGTCATTTATAGTGATGCATCTTTGAATGGTTTGGGTTGTGTTTTGATGCCGGAAGGTAACATCATAGCTTATGCCTCGAGACAGCTGAAACCGCACGAAAAGAACTATCCAACACATGATTTGGAATTAGCAGCTATTGTGTTTACATTGAAGATTTAGAGTCACTATCTGTTCAGTGAGAAATGTCATGTTTATTCTGATCATAAAAGTTTGAAGTATTTGATGACTCAGAAAGATCTGAATTTGAGACAACGCCAATGGTTAGAGTTGTTAAAAGACTATGAGCTAGTGATTGACTATCATTCGGGAAAGGCTAACGTTGTTGCTGAAGCTTTAAGTCGAAAATCATTATTTGCTTTGCGTTGAATGAATGCGCATATGGTTACATCTGATGATGGTTTGATAATAGCTGAATTAAAAGTAAGACCGTTGTTTGTTCAACAAATTTGTGATGCCCAGAAAGTTGATAATGATTTGCTAGCAAAGCGAGCTCAGTGTGAAACTAATGTTGAATTAGAATTCCGAGTTGATGAAAATGGCTGTTTGAGGTTCAAAAATCGAATATGTGTTCCGAGGAATTTAGAGTTGATTCAGATGATTTTGAATGAAGCTCACAGCAGTCGGTTATCTATTCATCCGAGTAGTACGAAAATGTATAACGATCTGAAACAGTTCTATTGGTGGCCTGGTATGAAACAAGACATATCTGACTTTGTTTCAAAATGCTTAGTCTTTCAACAAGTGAAAGCCGAGCATCAGGTACCTTCTAGATTACTTCAGTCGATTATGATACCCGAGTGAAAATGGGACAGAGTCACGATGGATTTTGTATCTGGTTTACCGTTAACACCGAGTAAGAAAGATGCAATCTGGGTTATTGTGGATAGATTGACTAAATCTACTCATTTTGTTACGATTCGCATTGATTATTCCCTTGATAAACTAGCTGAATTATATGTATCACAGATTGTGAGATTTCATGGTGTACCTATTTCTATTGTTTCGGACAGAGACCCGAGATTCACATCGCGATTTTGGAAGAAATTGCAAGATGCTTTAGGTACGAAACTACACTTTAGCACAGCTTTTCATCCGCAGACAGATGGTCATTCCGAACGAATCATTCAGATACTTGAAGATATGTTGAGATGTTGCATCCTTGAGTTCGAAGGTACATGGGAACGATACTTATCTCTGATTGAATTTGCTTACAATAATAGCTTTCAATCTAGTATCAAGATGGCACCCTAAGAGGCTTTGTACGGTTGTAAATGTCTTACACCATTATATTGGACTGGGCTCACTGAAAATAAGATACACGGGGTTGACTTGATCAAAGAAACTGAATAGAAAGTGGCAGTGATCCGTGATAGCTCGAAAGCTGCATCAGATCGTCAAAAGTCATATGCAGATTTGAAACGTAAAGATATTGAGTTTCAGATCGAAGATCAAGTGTTTTTGAAAGTTTCACCGTGGAAGAAAGTACTCAGATTCGGTCATAAAGGCAAGTTGAGTCCGAGATTCATTGGGCCGTATGAAATCACAGAGCGTATCGGGCCGGTTGCTTATAGATTGCAGTTGCCACCTGAGCTAGAAAAGATCCATAATGTATTCCATGTTTTGATGCTTCTTAGATACCAATCTGATCCTTCACATGTAATTAGTCCGACAGAGATCGAGATTTAGCCTGATATGACATATGAAGAGGAACCTATTTGTATTCTGTCCCGTGAGATAAAAGAATTGATAAATAAGAAAATTTCGTTGGTCAAAGTATTGTGGCCAAAGCACGGGGTTGAGGAAGCAACTTGGGAGTCAGAGAATACGATGAAAGAACATTATCCAAACCTATTCACCGGTAAGATTTTCGGGGAAGAAAATCCCTAAGGGGGGAGAGTTGTAACGGCCTGATTTTGACCCTAATCGGAAAAGTGGTTTCGGGACCACAAATCCGAGTCCAAAAAATATTTTAAAATTATTTTTAGTGTTTATTATGTGTGAATTTGTTGGTGTTAAGTTTTCGTGACTTAATTTAGTCGTTTAGGTACTCGATTAAATAAAAGGATTTAATCGCGTAAAATGTAAAAGTTACAAAATAAAGTGTAAAGTGCTAATTTGATAGTGGCTTTTTAATATGGGGTCCTTAAAGGGAAAATAGCCCATTTCTATTGGTAGTGGACGGCATGAGGTCAAGAATAACCTTATTATTATGTTTTATATAATAATTCATTAAAGGTTAAAATGGTAATTTGTCAAATCTAATATAATTAAATAAAACAAAACATTAGCATAGCCATTATCATCTTTTAAAGTGACCGAATATAGTAAAGGAAGAAAGCTTTTATGTTCTTCAATATTTCGGCAACAATTTTGGCTTAATCCAAGGTTAGTTTTGTTCGGTTTTTGATAATTTTTATGTTTTTGAGATCGTTGCTTAGTGTACTTCAAAACCCATGTCTCAATTTGTGATTTTGATGATGATTTTTTGTTTTTCCATTGATGATACCTTATGGATTTTGATGTTTGATGATGAAATATGAAATATATGTGTTAGATTAACAAGTTTTGTCTTTGAATTTTTGATGAAATTGAGTAATTTGGACTAAATTGCAAAAATAAATTTTTGAGGGACTAAAATGTGAAATAAACGAAATGTGTGGGCTTGTATGAACACTAGGAAGATTTGGCCCTTGGATGGTGTGGTTGAATTTTGTGTATTTTGTCTTTTGTGCAAAAAGGACTAAACTGTAAAAGTGTGAAATATTAGGGGGCAAAATTGTAATTTGCCCATTTATGTGTTTTTAGGCTAAATTGAATAAAATGGTGTTTAAATAAGCTTAATTTGAATATTTTTAGATCAAGAGTTAAAGAAAACGAATTTGGATCGGGGAAAGACAAAAGTGGTCGAATAGCCGATTTCACGGTCGTTGACGTCCGAGGTAAGTCAATAAGCATTTAAATGTTGCTATATCTATGAATATAAATTTGTTATGTAATTACTTGAATTATTTTAACTATTATTTGCTATGGCCGAATGTGTACTTGGATAATTGGTTACCTTCCTAGCTTGATTTGATTGAGATTCGACGTCCGTAAGCCCCGTATGAACCTTAGGAATAAATAGGATACATATGTCATGACATAGGATATCCGATATGTGTTATCGTGTAAGACCACGTCTGGGATGTTGGCATCGACTTGTGTTTACGTGTAAGGCCCTGTCTGGGACAGTGGCATCGATATGTGATTACATGTGTAACACCCCAAACCCGGTCAACACACCATGACCGAATCTGGTTTGTCACAGAGGAAAATTGTTTGAAGAGAACAAGTTACCGATTATAGTTCGTTTTGAGAAAACTCCTTGCCATAGTTAAAATTTTGGGCATGATTGTTTTAAAACCGATGGCGCATTTTACAAACCCGGAATTTTTGAAACTTGGTTGAATCCATAAGTAAAACAATTTCATACCAATTTAAAATCCAAGTAATTTCTTTAGTTGCTTAAAACATTATGAACTTAGTGTGGAAAAATCTTGGGTTTGGAAATACGTTTGAGTTTCATTCATTTTAGATTACCGCGTGATACCCGTTGGTAAAGTTTAAAACCTATCGTGTTGTAGTTTGAAAACCTTATCTTTCCAAGTTTTATTAGGTTTTACCCATTAATTTGTAAAGGCATATTAAAAAATCCAATTTAAGCATGTAAATAACAAAACATAAGTTTAAAAGGCCTTTTACAATCCAAATAAAACCCCAAATGGAAATAAATAAAATTAAAGTACCAAGTTTAAGAGTCCGAGCAAATCCAGTATTTATTCATGGCATGAGCACCTCGAGTCCACCCCGCTCCATGTCCGCAATCTAAGTGTTACACAAATGATAAGGGAGAAGGTGAGTTATGAGACTCGGTGCATAAATCCTCCCGATTAATGCAACAAGCTAACACACACCGTACATAGCAATACAAGTAATGCACCCAATCCTAGCCATCCATTCTCCTTTTTCTACCCCGTGTGGTACCAAACCACTGGTGGTGCCAAACCACTGGTGACCCAAAGTCACGATATCCATAAGTGTGGTGCCAAACCACTGGTGACCCAAAGTCACGAAGAATCCAAATGATGGGGCCAACCCATCGTGTGATACCAAATCACTGGCGTCAATCCCGTATTATCATCTGTGGGGCCAACCCACTGTGGTACGAAGCCACTGGGACGAGACGCTATGAGGTGCCAAACCTCTGGTGTCCCAAAGACACGAATGTGATACCAAATCACTGGTGACCGAAGTCACGATTCCAATGATGGGGCCAACCCATCGTGTGATACCAAATCACTGGCGTCAATCCCGTAATATCAACCGTGGGACCAACCCACTGTGGTGCTAAGCCACTGGGACGAGACGCTGAGGTGCCAAACCTCTGGTGACCCAAAGTCACAATAATCAATCTGTGGTACCAAACCACTGGAGGTGCCAAACCTCTGGTGTCCCAAAGACACGGATATCATATTCCCCCTCCTCTCACATCACCCAATAACATATCATACTAATGCAAATCGTGCAAATCATGCAATCATACTCACATGCTTAATATGGCATCTCATAATACATACACCATAAATTATGATATCATATATCACACTGAGATCTCGTAATGAAACGGACTTACCTCAATCCGTGTACATACCCCATCGGGGTATCATATCGATCATCATACCGCTTTTGGTCTTACAAGGGCAATCGGTTTATTAAACATATTACTAAGTATACAAAGGTGTTAATTTACACATCCGTTCAAACACAAGCTTTAAACTCAACGAACCGATCTAAGGCCCTCGAATACCTTGCTCCTATGATCGGCCAAACATAGATTAGTCACTTATACCATTCGCCAAAACCAAATAAATCAAGAGGGTTAACGCTTAACCCTTACCTTACACTTGATTTGGTTTTCTACCAAACCCGAACCAACAATGGTTCCTCCTAAAGCAAACGACACACCCTATTAAGAAGAAATATTAATCTCCTGTAACTTGACTAAACGAGAACTAAGAGAATAGACTTGATAACATCAACTCTTGCCACCACTTACCAACGATTAACAGAGAAAGAAGACTCCTCTTGCTTGCTTCCAAAATCCAAAGGCCCTATAACGCAATGATTAACAAAAGATTAACTCCTTCCAACCGAACCCAAAATCGGCTCTTAACCAAACCAAAATGATAAAGCACAAGAGAGAGGAGAAATGGCCATTCGGCCAAGCACTTACCTAACTCCAATCGATTGAAAACAAACCCCAACAAGATTAACACTCCTCTAGAATTCGGCCAAGATGAACACCACTAGGAGAGAGGGGAAATTCGGCTAACACATTAAGCAAAAGAAAAGAGGATTCGGCCAAGGTGTTTAACACACCTATGTTCGGCTTTGAGTGAGAGAAAAGAAAGAAAGTGTTGAATGGGAATAGAGTTTCGGCAAGAGGGTATTGAGAGAAGAAAAAGAGAGTATGAGAGAAAGAGAGAAGCTAGTTTCGGCTCAACACAAATGAACAACAAGTAAAAGAAGTGGGAGGGTTCGACCAAAGTGAATAACAGAGAATAAAGTTTGAAGGCTCAAGAGCATTCGGCTAACAAAGAATACACAAAGAAAACAAGCAACTTTCGGCAAGCTATAGGAGTTTGGTCTTCCGGTTTCAAGAAGTAAAAAAAAATGAGAGTCTTACTTTGGAAGAAAATTCGGCTAGCTTTTTGACAAAAGGAGAATTTGGCTTACAAATTATTTTTGACCGAAAACACCCAAAATACCAAGTGAATTTTGGCACCCCCCATTCCCACACTACCAAGCCGTCCACTCCCCCCCAAAATCTCTCCAATATTCGGCCATCACTTCCCCAAACACTCACAACCACCCATTCAAATCATTTTGAACAAGTCTCCCTCCTAAATTCACTCTCCACCCACCATTCAAGTGGGTTGACTTGGTCTATGACAGAGTTTGAACTGCCAACAACTTCTCCTCCTCCATGCCGTCAAAATGGAAGCAAAAAGTGGGCATTCTGCAGCTTGAACACAGGACCTCTCCCTCCTGCAAGTGACGCCAATCCAAGCTCTTAGTGGCGCCTAGCTTGCCACTCCACCAGCTCCTTTCTTGTGCTAAAATTCACCAAAGAATACTTATTAACCCCAGCTTCTTCAGCTCCTCTCACCTAAGCCTAAAACTGAAATTTTTCCTACCTCTCAGGCTTACACCTAGCTTACAACTAAGCCTCAAAACATCAAAAACAACAACATAGCAGGCCAATAACATGCAAACAATGCCATAACAAAATAGCCCCTAACCCAGGATATTACAACATGTCAGACCACGTCTGGGACGTTGGCATTGTACGAGCTTCCGACTATCCGCGTATCCTTTAGAATTCCGAATGGTTCAACGGGCATGTGTAAGTGAAGGCCAAGGTGATATGTGAATTAAAAGAACTCAGTAATGCGTATACACCTTTGTGTTAACAAATGAAAGGTAAGTTATATATTTATTACATTGTACAGAAGTTAATGTGTAAACATGTGAATTGTGTATAAGCTTTAACTATGTGTATTCGGCCAAAAAGGGAATATTATGTGACTTTGATATTGAGATTTGATTAGTTACTTGTGATTGTGTATAAATCAATACTTGATATAATTTTGTATATATTATTTTGCTAAGTTAATTGACTTTACCTTGCTATTGACTTACTAAGCTTAAATAGCTTACCTTGTGTTTCTCTGTCTTTTTCTGTTTTATAGATTTTGGATACGTTACGAGCTTGGGGATCGTCAGTAGGACTATCACACTATCGACAACTTTCTTTGGTATTTTGGCTATGTTAATTATGAATATATGGCATGTATAGCATAAAAGAGGGTTGAATATGAATTAAGTATCTATGCATGTAATTAATAGCCATGCGAAGACGGCTTAACTTCTCTGCTTGAACTTGGTTATGTTTGATTATGGTTTAAGTTCATTTTGGTTATAATGTTATGTGCTATGATAAATGGTATTTGTGATATGTGTTTTCTTTTGTGCATTGATGTTAGTTAGTGATTTTGGATGTGATATGAGTGAATTTAACTATGATATATATATAATAGTACGAATTATGTTTGTTATGCTACCATTGCTAAAATGATTTGATTATGTTTTATCTGTGTTAGTAATGGTTTATAATTAGTTGATGAGTACATTTGAATAAAAGTTGAAAGGTAATATTGAATATGTATTTGAATGATAGTTCGGCATTCAAGGATGTATTGAGGTAATTAGTTATGTATTTTAGTAGTGAATTGAATGATGAGTAATTAGAGACAAATATATTTCGGTTGTGGCTTTATATTGATATATTGTAATGATTTAATTTGCATTATAAATAGTTTAAATTAATGAGCTAAATATAATGAATATATGTAATTGTTATGTTTTATTCATAAATTGATAAGGTTAATATCTATATATGTATTCGGCAATGTTGTGATATTATAATGTATGAATGCATGTAATACATATGAATTTGGTTTTATGATTTGTTTATGAATTTGTGAAAATTCTATGTATTTGTGGTTTGTGAAATGATGGACATGTTAATGATTAAATTGGTTTTATATGTGTCAGTTATTCGAATAGAAAAAAAATCATGCAAGTATATGTTTATGCACTTGGCTTAGAAATTTTAACTAAGAGAATATAAATATATTTGCATATATATTCGGATGTGTTTTAATAATATATTGGTATATTTATTTAAAGATTTGTTTATGATATGTCATGGATTTAAATTTGTAAATTTAAGTGATGATGAATATATTCGAATTAGTTGTATGGGAGATATTAAGTATGGCCGAATGTTATATATAATGTAATTGATGCCATTTGGTTTTAATGTTACAATGTTCGAGTACCATATATATATATATGTGTTAATTGTAACACCCCTAACCCGAGACTGTCACCGGAATAGGGTTAAGAGGCGTTACCGATCAATCGGAACATTTCACAATCAATTCTCAACACAAAGTCAATCATCATTAAAGCATATCATAACATAATCGTAAAGTCCCTTATTGAGGTCCTCGAGACCTCAAACACATGCTAGAAAGGGGTCAGGACTAAACCGAACACTAATGAAAGTTTTCAAAATTTCAAATATTCTTCAACACTGTTGAGGTCACACGCCCGTGCAATTAGGCCATGTGCTCACACGATCACCAGACATACCCATGTGTCAAGGTCGTGCCAAAACAGGGCATGTATCCTGACTCTTTCACACGGCCACCAGGCACACCCGTGTTCTAGGGCCGTGTACTCTTAGGCAATATACTGACTAATTCACATGGCTACTAGGCACGCCCGTGTGCCATAACCGTGTAGGCAAAACAGGGCATTGCAATGCCAATTTGCCACCCATACAAGGGTTTACCAACAAGCTACATAACAAGACTATTTCATGCTTTTAAATACACTCAAAAATGCACTCATTAACCATCAACATTACCATCTACTTCCATACCTAATATCATCACAACTAAGTCCATTCAAAGTGACAATTATACATCTCAAAACATATGTAATTCAAGTATTATAAAATCCATACCAAAACTCATCTTTTAACCACCTCTTTCATCAAGCACAAAGTCATGAAACACACCACATTCATAGCTCATTCACAAATTCAATATTATCTCACTTCCAAGCCAAATCACATGGCAAGGATTAAACATCACAAATCATACCATAACTTCTAGCCTATACATGCCATATTTAATCTATATACATCTTTCCAAAAGTACCAAAATAAATTGCCGATAGTGTGATTGATATGCTGACGATCCCCGGATCTGAGCTAGCTTTATTGACACTGCAAAGCAGAGAAACAAATCACACAGTAAGCTTTCCAAAGCTTAGTAAGTTCGTAACATAACACATTTAAATTAAACAAACCACCACATAGATTATTTCACATATACATATATATCATACCATCCAAAACTAAAATGCTCATTTAACATTTCATAATCTCAATCATAGATTTATCAACCACATAGGTTCCGAGCGTACCTTAGCCAACACCTAGTAATCAATTGCATTTGCTACTCAATACTCACTTTTCCCTTTCGATCAAATTCCGTCTCTTCTTCAATTCAATCGCACACTTAGTGCCCAGATATTTAGCCAAAGCTTAATTAACATCACACACATAGTGCACTTATATCAAACCGCTCTTCAATCGGTATTGCACACACAGTGCCAACCACAAAGTCGAAGTTTATATTATTTCGCACACACAATGCTAAACATCTCAATCACGTTTCCGAATACGCACACTTAGTGCCACATAACTCAAACTCAAACTCTCACATAGCATCCACATTTCAATATAATTATAACATTCATTTCATAGCATTTAACATAACTAAATATTCGTATTATGTCCGAACTTACCTCGGACGTTGAACTATCGAAACGGTCGATCAATCGAGCACTTTATCTTTGCCTCGATCTCGATCCGAACCTATCCTCTCTTGGTCTATACACATTCAAATTCAATCCATTCAATTACCAAATCATTCATTTTAGTCTAAACACACATATTTAGGGCATTTTACAAAATAACCCTCACATTTTCACATTTCGACACTTTAGTCCCTAATTCACAAAATCATCAAATTCACATAATTTCCTTTCACATAAGCTTAGCCGAATTTCCCTTGTGTTCATACAAACTCACACATTTCTTTTATTTCACATTTTAGTCCCTCAATTTACACTTTTCTCAATTTAGCCCAAAATACACAAATTCATCAAAACTCCAAAGACAAACTATCTTAATCAAACACATATATTTCATTTTCGTCCATCAAACATTCAAGAACTCACATGTTCATCAATGGTATATTTCAAAAACATCATCAACTCTCAAAATTAAGACATGGGTTAGCTAGAGCACAAAGCAACGATTACGAAAATGTAGAAATTATCAAAAACCGAGCTCAAACATACCTTAAATCAAGGATAGCAATGACCGAATATACCAAGCCCTATTTCTTTCTCTTTTTATTCTTCAATTTTCGGGAAGGGTAGTGTAAAAAGATGAACACTTCATGTTTTGTTTAATTATTTATGACTTATTTAACGTATTACCAAACTAACCCTTTTATTATTATTCCATTTCCATTATCTAAAGGTTTTTATGTCCATCCACCATCCACTAAATATATAATGGTTTAATTGCCTCATAAGGCCTCCACATTATAAAGACAACAATAATTAAACACTTAAAAATCAGCACACAACATTTACACTTTATGCGATTAAATTCTTTTTCTTAATTCGGCACACAGCCGATAAAATTATCACACAAAATTTTCACATATAATCAACACCAAAAATAATGTTAAAATATTATTCTGACCTCAGATTTGTGGTCTTGAGACCACTGTTCTGACTAGGGTCTAAACCGGGCTGTTACATTAATAGTGATGTTTATTTATTATGACTTTGATAAATGGTTAGATTAATAATGTTAAGTATGAATGATTAATTATGTTATTAACTTGAGATAGGTGTTTAGTTGTAATGTAAATGATTTTGGCTTTGTTATTGAGGTATGAAATTTGTATTGACAAAATATGCAACTTACTCTGTTCAGATGATTCAATACATGTATGAATTTTAAAAAAAAATTATATGCCTGTTTTGAGTTGTGTCTTCTTCGGTAATGCCTCGTAACCCTAGTCTGGCGACGGATACGGGTTAGGGGTGTTACAAATTTAGTGCTCACCTCCCTTAGGTACGATCCTCGGAGTACTCACCTACTTTGTTGTAATTATATTACAACTCGACACAATATACTTGCAAATATCGCCTATTCAACATATTTTGTGCAGGATTTCTAGTTCAGATGTTGGTACGTCTGGAGGCAGTCAAGTTGTTGGCGCTGTTTCCGGGGAGGCAACGTCACTAGATTGATTTTAATTTTTGTAGTTAATAGAATAATTAGGAAATTCCTAAATTATAGATACAATTTTTTTTGCTAACTTCTTTATTTTTTGGGGTTTAGTGTATGACTCGTAGTAGGGGAACACCTATAGAGCTAGCCACAGATCTAGAAAAAATAATTTGTAGGAATCATAGATAGCAACAGTAGATGCATAACCAACCACCTGCTGCAAAAAATTTACCACCATGAAATAATCCATTGTTCGATGAAGTTAACAATAATAACCCGGAAGATCTACCGCCACCACCATTGTTACCCGCTAATATACATATGGCGCGCAAGGAAAAACCCTAAGGGACTATGCACTACCAAGTCTGGAGATGGTTCAAGGAAGTATAACAAGGCCAACCATCACGGCTAATAATTTTGAGATCAAACCAGCAATGATCTAGATGATCCAGAACAATTTGCAGTTTAGAGGCACAATGATGGAGGACCAAAATCAACATTTAAAATGGTTCCTTCAACTTTGTGATGCATTTAAATACAATAGGGTTACCAATGGCGCTATTCGTATTTGGCTATTCATCTTTGGCTGTTCCCCTTCTCCTTAATAGATAACGCTTTGTCTTTGTTAGATTCACAAGCACCATGATCTATAACGGCATGGGATAAACTCATAGAAAAATTTCTTACAGAAGTTCTTTCCTATCATCAAAACAGTCCAACTAAGGAGAGAGATTACAACACTTAAACAATTGGAAGGAGAAAGTTTTCATGAAGCTTGGGAGTGTTTTAAAACACTAATTTAGATATGCTTACACCATGGATTACCTGAGTGGTTAAGATTTCAAATGTTCTATAATGGGTTGGATGCACACACACGATCAGGATTGGAAGGAGCCATAGGAGAAGCCTTAATGAATAGGACATATGATGATGCATATGAATTAATAGAGAATATGACGATGAATTCTTGCCAGTGGCCAACCGAACGCTACACATACAATCAGAAGCCATCTACAGTCAAAGTGGTTCAAGAGGATGATAGATACCAATAGATAGTGGACATGTTAAACTGTATAGAATCTTCATCCAGTGCGTCATCTATATATGGAGGAGACAAACCTCTCTTCCATTACATCAATAATCCTATCGAGGATGTGAATTACATCAGGAATAGGGGTGGAAATCCCTATGAAAATACTTATAATCCTTAAAAGATAGATCACCCAAACTTGAGATGGGGCGAAAACTAGAGAGGAGGTAATAATCTTAACCAAGTTCAAAATTCTATTGATCAACCTCCTTATTTATAGAAGCCTCGGGAAAGGGCCAACTCAAATGAACATAATGTATATGGTCAACGCTTGGATCGGATCGAGGGGGAAATGCAGTCAATGAGGAAAAACATGAAATAGGTGCAATCTGAGTGCACCAATTCCACAAAAAACATTGAGTAAACTAGAAGATCAGATGAGCCAATTGATGAGTATGATGGGAGACATTAAGAGACAAATTGGCACTGACATTCCTAGTAATACTGAAGATAATCCTCGAAGGGAAGGGAAAAAGCATGTGAAAGCAATTGTGCTCTATTCAAGCAAAATACTAAGTAGCCTAGAGACCTTGACACACGAGGGAACCAAAGAGAATGTTGAAGATCTTTGGGAAGACCCCTAAGAAGTTGACAAAGAGCCGAAACCAAAGGAGATAGCCAAATTGGTAGCTGGGCCGAAAGATAAGTCTATCGAAGAATCTGCAATAACGAGGATACCATTCCCTTGATGGTTGGAGGAAAAACAAAGGCGGGATGATGATGAATTTGTAAGTTTCCTGAACTTATTTAAAACACTAAATGTTAACTTGCCTCATATTTCTTTAATAAAAAAATTCCCTAAATACACTAAATTCTTAATAAAAATTATGCCTAGGCGTAGAAATGTCACATCCCACATTTTTATTATTAGTGGCACAAAAATAAAAACAATGAAGTGAAGTGGTCAAGTGGTTAAGACGTAACATGATCCCCCTTTTTACTCCATGTCTCTCTCTCTGTAATAGCCCGATTTTGGGCCTAGTCAGAATAGTGATTTCGGGGCCACAAATCTGGCAAGGAAAAATTTAATATTCTTATATTTTTATGATCTACAGTTTTTTGGGGCCACCCGAAAAAGAAAGATGCCGTTTGTCTTCGAATTCTAAAACACAACATCAGAGTCAGAGGCATTTGATGCCTCTTTCTTTTTTGGAGTCAGAGGCAAACATGTTGAGCTTGTTAGTCAAACCGAAAGGCATAAAAAAAAACTCATAATGTCCATACCTCGTTCTAAAAGCAGTTTTTGGCACATCTGACTCTTTAACTCTTAGCTGATAGTAACCAGACCTCAAGTCGATCTTTGAAAACACTATCGCCCCTTTCAATTGGTCGAATAAATCATCAATTCTCGGCAACGGATACTTGTTCTTTATGGTCACCTTGTTGAGCTGTCGATAGTCAATACAAAGTCTCATAGATCCGTCCTTTTTCTTCACAAACAATACGGGAGCACCCCAAGGAGAAAAACTCGGTCTCACAAATCCCTTATCTGTCAACTCGTGCAACTGAGCTTTTAATTCTTTCAATTCAGTCGGAGCCATTCTATACGGAGCAATCGAGATCGGTGCGGTCTGTGCAATAGATCAATGGCAAATTCAATCTCTCTAATCGGAGGTAACCCATGCAATTCTTCTGAAAACACATTTGGAAATTCACAGACTACTGGCACTGATTCAAGCTTCGACCCGGACATCTCAGTATTCAACACATAAGCAAGATAAGCTTCACACCCTTTTCTCATGTATTTCTGAGCAGACATGTGCGATATCACCATAGGCAATATATTTGATTCATCTATTTCAACCCAAAGGATCTCACTATTTTCACATTTCAACTCGAGGGTTTTCTGTCTATAATTTACCTTGGCATCATGCAATGTCAACCAATCCATACCCAGAATAACATCAAACTCATCAAATGGCAACAAAATCAGATTAGCCAAAAAATAGTGACCTTGAATCATCAAAGGACAATTCTTTCAAACCTTATCAACTAACACATATTTGCCTAAAGGGTTTGACACTTTAATCACAAATTCAGTAAGTTCAATAGGCAAACTCTTACTAGATACTAAATTCACACAAACATAGGAATGAGTAGACCCGGGATCAATCAATGCAATAACATTAGTATCATAAAGAGATAATGTACCAGTAATCATATCGGGAGATGACGCATCCTCACGGGCACGTATGGCATAAGCTCTAGCAGATGCTCTCGCTTCTGACCTCACAGCTGAATCTTTCGCTATACTTTTACTACTAGCTCCAGTTCTGGCATTTCTCTGTGGTCTACCTCTGCTGGCAGTATTACCCGGTCTAACACTCTAAAATTTTCCTTCTTCAACCTTCTCAGGGCAATCTTTAATATAGTGCTCTCGAGAACCACACTTAAAACAAGCACGGCTAACCATATAACACTCGCCAGGGTGTCGTCTACCACAATGCTGACATTCAGGTCTATTGGATCTAACATTACCCACACTTGCCATTGAAGTAGCTTGCGTTTTAGAACCCGAATATGATTTCCCACGGTCTCGGTGTGAATACCCAAATTGAAACAATCAATCGAGGATTCATCTCTTTGGACTTCTTGGACCGAGATTGGAATGACTTACTCATTGGCCTCTTTCTTGCATCTCTCGGCTTTAATCACACTTTTTTTCTCTTTTCTTTGTTCGACTCTTGACTTTACAAGCTTGATCGACCAATACCACAAACTCTTTCAACTCTAAGATCCCAACTAGCAGTCAAATATCCTCGCTCAACCCATCTTCAAATCTCTTACACATAATGGCCTCGATAGACACACATTCCTCTGCATATTTACTGAGTCTAACAAACTCTCTTTCATATTCTTCCACAGACATTCAGCCCTGCTTTAACTCGAGAAACTCTTTGCGTTTTTGATCAATGAACCGTTGGATTATGTACTTCTTTCTGAATTCCTCTTGGAAGAAATCCCATGTAACCCTTTCTTTCAGAACCACAGATACTAGTGTCTTCCACCAGTGATATGCCGAGTCCCTCAATAAAGATATAGCACACTTTAAACATTCTTCGGGAGTACAAGAAAGTTCATCAAATACCCGAATAGAATTATCAAGCCAAAAATCTGCTTTCTCAAGATCATCATCTATGTTAGCCCTGAATTCTTCAGCCCCTTACTTTTGGATCTTATCAACCGGAGGCTTAGTTAGTCTTACCATTTCTGTACCTTGAAGAACTACGAGAACCGGTTGGGGAATAAGAGGGGGTGGAGGAGGTTGAACATTCGGATTCGCTCGAACAAATTCTGTATACCAATTATTCATCATATGGAGGAAGGCTTCCCGAGCCTGTAACAACCCAAACCCGCCCCAAACACCACGACCGAATCTGGCATGTCACTAGGAAAAAGGGTTTGAAAGGTTTTATAAATTCTGGAAAATCTATTTAAAAAAAATCAAATTTAATGGCATATTTGAAAACCCATTAATTAAGTAAAAAGGTATTAAGCTAGCCTAGCGATTAGGTGATGTTTGAGAAAAACAAAACTTAGCTCTCTTTCGATTTATGAATTATTCAACAAAAATCTTTAATTTCGTAGGAAATGTGTTTAAACGGGTTTGCAAAGAAACTTTTGATTAATTTTGAGAGATCGTTCCATCGAATAGTTCATAATTAATGAATAACAAAACTCAACTTAAAAATCCAAAATTTACCAAATCAGAAGTGGGCTTATTACATATAAAAAGAAATATCCCAAAAGAAAATAGCGATTAATAATTAAAAATAAAGTTTAATAAAAGAACCCTAGTATGGCCACCTCGAGTCCAATCTAACCCAGTCCAAAGAATCATGAGCTACCTGCAATTTGTTAAGAAAATAGAGTGAGTCACCAGACTCAGTGTGCAATTAGTTCACAAAATTCCACAAGTGGGCTTGAGCCCCAAACCACTATCGGATTCTAACATCATGCACAAGTAATCAATATGATAGCCCTGCCCAACCTAGTATTCCATCCTCTACACACCGCTCCGTATGTCCATCCTCATACACACACAGTGAGATTTCTACAATCAACCCTCCATCCGCTACACACCTCTTTGGCAGTCATGCTGACAGACACTCTGCTCAAAGTCCACATAAGTGGTCTAGCCACTGATTCCACACGTGATTAAATCACCAAATCCACAATGAGGCACCACACCATCATTAATCGTGACAAAGTCACCAATATACACTTCCTCTTTAAATCATTTTCATCCCAATATCCTATGCACATGCAACATAGTATAAAAGATAGATTACATGATATGAAATATATATGATACTTGGCATACACCCACAATCAAGTTATCCGCAAATATTAATAACGCATGAGTATAATATCTTGACACTGTTTTTCGGTTTACCCAACATAGGTAACTCAATCACCATTGCTGCTATTTTCGGCTTTCAAGCATAACACATACAAATATATAAAGCTATGGAAATAGTGTGATAATTACACACCTGTAAACCTGAAGAACTAAACTATCGATCTCACTAACGTCCTCACTCGTAGGGATCACAAATGATCCGCTTATCCTTTTGTAAGCCGCCCACACCACGTGGCCAATCTCGAACTACCGATCATCTGCTCGTTTCTTAAACTTTGGAGTCGAAACCAAAGGTTTGCTCCCTTCCCCGACTTGAACGTTTCTTGCATCCATTAAAAGTCTTGGTCAACAAAAAAAATCGCTACGAAAGAGATGATGGTATAACCACTCAACTGGGTGAAGGCGATGAACAACGGATAAATAGACCAATAGAATACTAGAGAGAATTCCCTTACCTTACAATCCCGAAAAAAAGGGATGGGGGGTTCAGAGATTAGTTGCTCCACAGACTTAGAACCTAAATGGTTCGGCTAACGATATTTCCCGGATGAAACACCCTTCTCAACCAAACCAAAGAATGATCCGAAGTAGATGCCTAACACTTAGCCCCTTAATCGACGAAACACAGCGAAAAAGAAATAGGTTTAAATATTAGTCAAGGCAGGTTCGGCCTTACCAAGAGAAGAGGGAATACGGGTTTAATCAAGGGGAAAATGAAAGGGAATGATCTTACCTTAACACAGATAATTCGAACAGCACCCAAGAGAATTTGGCACAACCACAATGGCAGAGAAGATTTGACAATGAACAAGAGTGGAAGAGAAATAAGATGAAAGAACCGAAAATGAAAACAAGAGAACTTCAACGAAGGCTTATGAGTTTCGGCAACACCAGAGAAACCAAGAAGAGAAGAAAGGTTGGGAGAAAAGAATGATAAGGGGGAAAAAATAGGGAAAGAAGAACAAAGGTTTTGGTTTAAGAGGGTAGGTAGAGAAGAAGAAGAAAACGAAAGATTGCAAGGGACAAGTGTGTTACTTTCAGTTGTGGAGTTTTGAAAATAAGTAGAGAAAAGAAAATGAGAAGAAATATGCACAAATGGTCTCCCTAGTTTCGGCTATAAGTCATAGTAAAAGAAAATAATGGGAATTGACTAGGCACTTTCAGCAAAAGAGAGCAAGAAAATAACTAAAAGAAGAGCACACCCAAAATGCCAAAAAGAAAAAACCCTTAACACAAAAAAGCTAATAAAACCTATAAAAATTTCGGCACCAACTCCCCTTACCAAAACCGAAAGCCTCACCTCCCCTACACTACTCAAAAAAAAAATTCGGCTAACAACCCCTTCTCACCTCAATCCCCATGCCGTCCCTTGAAACACTCCTTAATTATCTCTCTTCCACTTATTCAAACTAGTTTGAATAATTCAAAACTCCCTTAATCACTCTCCACCATTCATTTGAAATATTTGACCAGGTCTTGCCTCTCTCCTCCAGAGTTTGATTACCATCCAACTGCCTCCCTTGCCTGAACCAAAAATAATACTCCCTTGTGCTGCTTGAGAGTTTCGAACCCTCTCCCTCTCAGCTTCTCCTTGTGATGCCATCTCCCTGCATGTTAGGTGGCGTCTCCTTGCCACTCTTCCACTGCACCTCTTGTGTCACCAAACGTAACAAAAAACCCTTAAGTCCTGTCCCCATTCAGCTTCCCTCTTAAAATGCCCAAAACTAAAATTATACCAAGGCTTTGGGTTTACTCCGAGCCTTTCCGAGGCCCCCAAACACATCCAAACAACAGGCATAACTCAACAAACACAGAAAAACATAAAAGATGCCAAGCCCCTAAATCCCGGATGTTACAGTTCTACCCCCTTCAAGAAATTTCAGCCTCGAAATTACCTGGTCAAAAGAGATGAGGGTATTGCTGTCGCATCGCATTCTCTGACTCCCACATCGCCTCTTCCGAACCATGGTTCTGCCACAAAACTTTGACCACAAGAACTGATTTCCTTCTTAGCACCTTGACATCTCGATCCAAAATCTGGATTGGTTCCTCCTCATAAGACAAGTCTGGCCTTACTTCAACTTCCTCAACTGGCATAACGTGATATGGATCCGAACGGTAACGTCTTAACATCGAAACATGGAACACATCATGCATCTGTTTCAATTCTGAAGGTAACTCCAACTGATACGCTACTGGTCCCACACGTTTCAAAACCCGATAAGGCCCGATAAACCTGGGACTTAGCTTACCCTTACGTCCAAATCTCATCACCTTCTTCCACGGTGAAACTTTCAAGAAGACCCGATCACCTCGCAAACTCTATCTCTTTTAAGCTTTAGATCCGCATATGATTTACATGCATCGACGCTTCCTTCAATCGAGTTCGAATTAACTTAACCTTCTCCTCTGTTTCTGCAACCATTTCCGGACCTAAAATATGGCATTCACCTAATTCCGTCCAACAGGTGGGAGTGCAACACTTCCGTCCATACAATGCTTCATAAGGCGCCATCTGAATACTAGATTGGTAGTCATTTGTTGTCTGCGAACTCGCCAATGGTAAGAACTCTTCCCAACTACCCAAATCGATGACACATCCCCTCAACATATCCTCCAAGACTGAATTACTCTCTCGGTGTCCATCTGCATGCGCGGATGAAACATTTGTGCTAAAGTCTAGCCTTGTGCCCAAAGCCCGATGCAATGCTTTTGAACAAATGACGTAAATCTAGGGTCTCTATCTCGATATGATCGACACTGGTACCCCGTGCAACCTCACGATTTCTGCCACATACAGCTTAGCCAATCTTTGAAGAGAATAGTTGACACGAATAGGTATGAAATGAGCAGATTTTGTCAACCGATCCACAATCACCCATACCGAATCTTTCTTAGTAGGCGTAAGAGGTAGCCCACTAACAAAGTCCATAGTGATCCTCTCCCATTTCCACTGTGGAATCTTCACCGCACAGTAACAACCCAAAGGCAACGGTGTTCGGCTTTGACTCTGACACGTTAAACACTTTCCTACAAATTCCGTAACTTCCCACTTTAATCCAGGCCACCAAAACTGTTCACGCAGATCCCGATACATCTTACTTCCTCCAGGATGCATAGCGTAAGGGCTACTATACGCTTCCTGAAGAATCATCTGCCTCAATTCCACATCCTTCGGCATGCAAACCTTCCCACGAAAACACAAAACTCCATCGCTGTTCAAACTGTAATCCTCTACTCCACCATCCTGTACTTCCAGAAGTCGAGCACTCAAAACATCATCCGATAACTGTTTCTCCTTAACCTGACTTACCCATGTCGGCTTCACTTGCAGTTCAGCTAATAGACTTCCGTCATCGTATAAACTAAGGTGGGCGAACATCGCTCTCAAATCTGATATTACCTTTCGGCTTAACGCATCTGCCACCACATTTGCCTTACCCGGATGATATTCAATCGAGCAGTCACAATCCTTCAACAGCTCAATCCACCTTCGCTGCCTTAGATTTAGCTCCTTCTAAGTTAAAAGATATTTTAAACTCTTGTGGTCAGTGTAGATAATAGACTTCTCTCCATACAAATAATGTCTCCAAACCTTTAAAGCGAAAACCACCGCAGCCAATTCCAAATCATGCGTGGGATAGTTAATCTCATGCGGTCTTAACTTCCGGGACGCATAGGCAATAACCTTCCCATCCTGCATCAGCACACAACCTAACCCCGTGTGAGAAGCATCACAGTACACTAAGAAATCTTTCCCAGCCTCAGGCTGAATTAAAATCAGAGCCTCTGTCAAAATCCTTTTCAACATCTCGAAACTTTCCTGCTGCTTGTCAGCCCAAACAAAAGGTACCCCTTTCTTCAACAACTTGGTTAAAGGTGCCGCAATTAATGAGAACCCTTCAACGAACCTTACAGAGTAACTCACCAATCCCAAGAAACTTGAATCTCTGCCACAGACTTAGGTGGTTTCCAGTCCAGCACCGCCTCAATCTTCCAAGGATCGACTCTTATCCCTTCTACAGATACCACATGACCCAAAAAAGTAACTTCTTTTAACCAAAACTCACACTTGCTAAACTTGGCGTACAACTGCTTCTCCCTCAAAACCTATAGAACTACCCGAAGATGCAAATCATGCTCCTCTTCTGTCTTGGAATATACTAGAATGTCGTCTATGAATACTACAACGAACCGGTCCAGATAGGGTTGAAAAACCCGATTCATCATATCCATGAACGCGGCTGGTGCGTTTGTCAACCCAAATGGCATTACCAAAAATTCATAGTGACCGTAGCGAGTCCGGAAAGCTGTCTTATGAATATCTGCTTCCTTTACCTTAAGTTGATGGTATCCTGACCTCAAATCTATCTTTGAAAAGACTGAAGCCCCCTTGAGCTGATCAAACAGATCATCTATCCTCGGCAGCGGGCACTTGTTCTTGATGGTCAATTTATTCAACTGGCGGTAATCAATGCACATTCGCATGGACCCGTCTTTCTTCTTCACGAATAGCACCGGCGCTCCCCACGGAGATACACTGGGTCGGATAAAACCACGATCCAACAGCTCTTGGATCTGAGCTTTAAGTTCAACCAGCTCCTTCGGCGCCATCCTATAAGGGGCGATGGACACCGGAGCCGTACCTGGTAGAAGCTCGATTCCAAACTCCACCTCATGATCCAGAGGCAACCCTGGAAGCTCTTCCGGAAAGACATCCACAAATTCCTTTACTGTTCTAACCCCATCCACGGTCACTTCCTTTGTATCCAAGGCACTGACAAAAGTTAAGAAAGTCATGCACCATTTTCTCACCATTCTTTCCGCCTTAAGAGCAGACACTACATTGGACAAGTAGTCTCTCCTCTCACCTATCACCAAAACTTCATCATCCTCAGGAGTCCTTAACACCATGCGCTTAGCAGCACAATCCAAGTTTGCATGATATCTTACCAATCAATCCATACCTAAGATCAGATCGAATTCCCTGAACGGTAGTTCCATTAAATCAGCCGAGAAAACCAACCCTTGTACTTCTAGAGGCACATTCCTAAAAAGTTTATTTACTACTACAGATTGCCCTAAAGGACTAAGACAGTCATCTCCCTAGAAGCAATTTCAGAGTTCATGTTCAAGGTTCCAAACACCACACTAGCAACATAGGAATGCGTCGACCCAATATCAATTAATGCGATGGGGGTAAACCAAAAATGAGGAACGTGCAGATTATAACATCCAGTGCGTCACCCTCTTCTCTGGTGTTGGGCTGCATAAACCAACCCGGCCGTCTCGCCTCAATACTCCCAACACCTCCTGCCGGTGCTCCACGACCCGACCAGAACCATTCCCTCCTCGGTTCGGACCACGACCTCTCGGATCTGCTTGTCCACCCCTACACAGGCGCACATACCTCTCGACCTACCATTCGAGCCCTGGTTATATCTAGCGGACAATTCTTTATCAGATGATCCTTTGACCCACACCTAAAACATTCCTTATTTCTTCCCCAACACTCTCCTGCATGAGACCTCCCGCACTGAGCACACTGTCGAAATTTCCCTACAACCGCTGGCATTGCAACACGACTCGGCCCCTCAACCCTAGGCCTCTTCTGAAACCCTCCTGATGACACTGATGGTCTAAAACTCCTCTTATTTCTACCTCTATCCTGATCCTTATTTTGCTTCTCAGTTCGCTTTACCTCCTCCGCTATCTTAGCTCTATCCACCAAAATAGCAAAGTCTCTCTCCCGCTGAGGAGCTATCAAAACTCGCAGCTCGTCTCGCAGCCCATCTTTGAATCGTACGCATCGCTCATAATCGGTCGCAACTATCCCTCGGGCATACCGACTTAACCGTAGGAATTCTGCCTCATACTCTGCTACCGATTTACCCCCTTTTACTAAATTCAAGAATGCCTTTCTCTGAGCACCCACATAACTAGCTCCAACATACTTCCCTTGAAACATCATCTTAAAGAAATCCCAATCTATCTGGTCCGCCGGAGTACCCTCTCTCACAGTAAGCCACCACTGGTAGGCCTCATCCCGAAGTAAAGACACTGCGCCCTTCAGCTTCTCCTCCGCCGTGCAGTCCAAATCATCCATAATTCTCTCAACTGCCTCTAACCAATATTCCGCCACGTTTGGAGCTACCCGAAAATACCCTAAATATTTCAGCTCCATTAGCTCGAGTCGCTCAGAATGGACTTCCGAGTTCTTTGCTCTAGCACTGCCCCAGCCACACGCTCTAACACACGCAACATCGCTTGAGACAGGGCATCGTCTCCACCAATTCTGTCTTGCGACCCCGCTCCTGCCACAGGTGATGCTGGCACCTCGCCCTCAGGCTCATTCCTTGCTTTCGAAAGTTCAACCTCAACACCTTGGCCTCTCCCACGGCCGCGAGTAACACGTCCACGTCCTCTACCACTCATATCTATCGCTCTGCCTTACTCTGATTATAAATTTTATGAGTCAGTATATCTTTCCACTTTTATTAACGAGTAGTTTTATGAAACAGAACTATAAGTAGTTTCTTCGCAAAGCACATACATTCCTAAAGGTTTTCATCTCTACAGTAAAAATTCTAAATTCCAACATCCACAACAATACATCATATAACCACCTCATGCAATTCACTTAACAATCAGAAAACTTACCTGGTGGACCTGGGCCGGGAACTCGAGTGCCATTCTTCCAAAAGACAAGTTCATATAAAATTTTATTTTTATACCATCTTAAATACAAAATTTGAAAACGTTTTGGACCCAAAACCCAAGGCCGAGTTTTTAAAACTTGGCTCTGATACTAAATTGTAACACCCCAAACCCGGCCCAAACACCACGACCGGATCTGGCATGTCACTAGGAAAAAGGGTTTGAAAGGTTTTATAAATTCTGGAAAATCTATTTAATAAAAATCAAATTTAATGGCATATTTGAAAACCTATTAATTAAGTAAAAAGGTATTAAGCTAGCCTAGCGATTAGGTGATGTTTGAGAAAAACAAAACTTAGCTCTCTTTCGATTTATGAATTATTCAACAAAAATCTTTAATTTCGTAGGAAATGTGTTTAAATGGGTTTGCAAAGAAACTTTTGATTATTTTTGATAGATCGTTCCATTGAATAGTTCATAATTAATGAATAACAAAACCCAACTTAAAAATCCAAAATTTCCCAAATCAGAAGTGGGCTTATTACATATTAAAAGAAATATCCCAAAAGAAAATAGCGATTAATAATTCAAAATAAAGTTTAATAAAAGAACCTAGTATGGCCACCTCGAGTCCAATCTAACTTGAGTCCAAAGAATCATGAGCTACCCGCAATTTGTTAAGAAAACAGAGTGAGTCACCAGACTCAGTGTGCAATTAGTTCACAAAATTCCACAAGTGGGCTTGAGCCCCAAACCACTATCGGATTCTCACATCATGCACAAGTAATCAATATGATACCCCAGCCCAACCTAGTATACCATCCTCTACACACCGCTCCGTATGTCCATCCTCATACACACCTGTGGGGATTTCTACAATCAACCCTCCATCCGCTACACACCTCTTTGGCAGTCATGCTGACAGACACTCTGCTCAAAGTCCACAGAAGTGGTCTAGCCACTGATTCCACACGTGATTAAATCACCAAATCCACAATGAGGCACCACGCCATCATTAATCGTGACAAAGTCACCAATATACACTTCCCCTTTAAATCATTTTCATCCCAATATCCCATGCACATGCAACATAGTATAAAAGATAGATTACATGATATGAAATATATATGATACTTGGCATACACCCACAATCAGGTTATCCACAAATATTAATAACGCATGAGTATAATATACTGACCTGGTTTTCCAGTTTACCCAACATAGGTAACTCAATCACCATTGCCGCTATTTTCGGCTTTCAAGCATAACACATACAAATATATAAAGCTAAGGAAATAGTGTGATAATTACACACACAGTAAACTGAAAGAACTAAACTATCGATCTCACTAACGTCCTCACTCGTAGGGATCACAAATGATCCGCTTATCCTTTTCGTAAGTCGCCCACACCACAGTGGCCAATCTTGAACTGCCGATACTGCTCGCTTCTTAAACTTTGGAGTCGAAACCAAAGGTTTGCTCCCTTCCCCGACTTGAACGTTTCTTGCATCCATTAAAAGTCTTGGTCAACAAAAAAAATTGCTACGAAAGAGATGATGGTATAACCACTCAACTGGGTGAAGGCGATGAACAATGGATAAATAGACCAATAGAATACTAGAGAGAATTCCCTTACCTTACAATCCCGAAAAAAAGGGATAGGGGTTCAGAGATTAGTCGCTCCACAGACTTAGAACCTAAATGGTTCGGCTAACGATATTTCCCGGATGAAACACCCTTCACAACCAAACCAAAGAATGATCCGAAGTAGATGCCTAACACTTAGCCCCTTAATCAACGAAACACAGCAAAAAAGAAACAGGTTTAAATATTAGTCAAGGTAGGTTCGGCCTTACCAAGAGAAGAAGGAATACGAGTTTAATCAAGGGGAAAACGAAAGGGAATGATCTTACCAAGAGGATTCGAACAGCACCCAAGAGAATTCGGCACAACCATAATGGCAGAGAAGATTCGACAATGAACAAGAGTGGAAGAGAAATAAGATGAAAGAACTAAAAATGAAAACAACAGAACTTCAATGAAGGCTTAAGAGTTTCGGCAACACCAGAGAAACCAAGAAGAGAAGAAAGGTTGGGAGAAAAGAATGATAAGGGGGAAAAAATAGGGAAAGAAGAACAAAGGTTTCAGTTTAAGAGGGTAGGTAGAGAAGAAGAAGAAAACGAAAGATTGCAAGGGACAAGTGTGTTACTTTCGGTTGTGGAGTTTTGAAAATAAGTAGAGAAAAGAAAATGAAAAGAAATATGCACAAATGGTCTCCCTAGTTTCGACTATAAGTCATAGTAAAAGAAAATAATGGGAATTAACTAGGCACTTTCGGCAAAAGAGAGCAAGAAAATAACTAAAAGAAGAGCACACCCAAAATGCCAAAAAGAAAAAACCCTTAACACACAAAAGCTAATAAAACCTATAAAAATTTCGGCACCAACTCCCCTTACCAAAACCGAAAGCCTCACCTCCCCTACACTACTCAAAAAAAATTCTGCTAACAACCCCTTCTCACCTCAATCCCCATGCCGTCCCTTGAAACACTCCTTAATTCCCTCTCCTCCACTTATTCAAACTAGTATGAATAATTCAAAACTCCCTTAATCACTCTCCACCATTCATTTGAAATATTTGACCAAGTCTTGCCTCTCTCCACTAGAGTTTGATTACCATCCAACTGCCTCCCTTGCCTGAACCAAAAATAATACTCCCTTGTGCTGCTTGAGAGTTTCGAACCCTCTCCCTCTCAGCTTCTTCTTGTGACGCCATCTCCCTGCATGTTAGGTGGCGTCTCCTTGCCACTCTTCCACTGCACCTCTTGTTTCACCAAACGCAACAAAAAACCCTTAGGTCATGTCCCCATTCAACTTCCCTCTTAAAATGCCCAAAACTAAAATTATACCAAGGCTTCGGCTTAACTCTGAGCCTTCCCGAGGCCCCCAAACACATCCAAACAACAGGCATAACTCAACAAACACAGAAAAACATAAAAGATGCAAAGCCCCTAAATCTCGGATGTTACAGAGCCCCATCTCCCTGACTATGTGTTTGAGGCCTACTATTCACTGGTGCGGTCCCTTGCGCGGGATCCGGCGCATTACTCTCTACATCATCAGCTACAGCTCGATCGGGATCCATTTACTATATAAAAACACAATTTAAATTGTCAGGAGTCATCACACTATCACAGTATATTTATGGCATGTATAGCTAGACTTTCACACACATTATGTTAGTCCGAGAACTGACTAAACCATAGCTCTGATACCACTAAAATGTAACACCCCTTACCCGTGTTCGACGCCGGAACAGGGTACGAGGCATTACCGAAACAAAACACATACAGTCGTACTAAATCGAGACATAAAATTTAAATCCAAATTTAAAACTTTTCAATTTTCATAACACACTCATTCAACCTAGTCATGCATCTCATAAATTGCATCATCATAAACATATAACTTGATCAATAATAGCCAACATCAATGGCCTTATACAAAATGAACTATCAAATAACATAGGCCAACATTTTAGGCCAAATCAATTATGACACATAACAAAATAACCAAGTCCTCTATACATGCCATAATTCAAAATATTGATTTCAAAATACCAAAAGAGTGTTGATAGTGTGGATGGATCTCTGACGATCTCCGAATCCCGAGCTAGCTTGGTGACACTATAAAACAAGGGAAAAGAGAAGGGAGTAAGCATATAGCTTAGTAAGTAAGTATGTAAATAATAAAAAAATTATTAACATGCCTTTAACAATCCTCATAATATTTTCTCAAGATAATGCAATCATAATTACACATAGTTCCACCATTTACTCATGTTCATCTTAAGCTATCTACTCGAGTCACAGTCACGAAATTATTTATATCTCGAGCTATAGAACTCCAAATTAAGATCCGTTAATTTTCCCTGAAACTAGACTCACATATCTTCTTACCATAAAATTTTCAGAATTTTTGGTTTAGTAAATAAGTACATTTTATTCTTTAAAGTCTCCTCTGTTCTACTGTCTGACAGTTTTGACCCTTCTTTACTAAAAATTAATTATCTCTTCGTACGGAATTCAGATAATGTTATCGTTTGTTTATTTTGAAGGTAGACTTATTAATAAATTTAAGCATATAAATTATAAACCATAATTATTTTTATACAATTTTTAGTGATTTTCCAAAGTTGGAACAGGGGATTCCGAAATCATTCTGACCCTGTCTCACAAAAATTCAAATATCTCAGAATATGAAATTCTTTTGCTTACACCGTTTCTTTTATGCAAAAATAGACTCAATAAGCTTTAATTTCATATCCTATTTAACTTCTAGTTCAATTTCCACCATTTTTGGTGATTTGTCAAAGACACATAACTGCTGCTGTCCCAAAACTGTTTTATTGCAAATTTTACTCTTTCATAATTTCTTTGTATTAACTTTCATAGTAACACTTACCCCATATCAAACTTACCAAAGTTCGATCACCTATCGAGCACATTGCTCCTAAATTGACACACACAGACCTGCACGTATTCATCACTTAGGCATATTTGTTTATACTTAGTCATTTCCCGTTGAACGCATCAGAATAATAACGAATACACAGAAATTTGCACATAAGTGCCACACTTGTAGCTAAAGATACTTCATATCACACTTTTCACATAGGCTTGCTCTCGAGCTAATCACATTCACGAGTCTGCTCACACAAGCTGTCGATCATACGTAACTACTCAGTGCTGCTCACACAAGCTGTCAGGTATCCGCAACACATGCCGGATTACCCAGCCATTGGTAGAACTTATAAGATCAGCACCCATTTCACATAGTCACAATCTCGGGTCTGCTCACACAAGCTGTCGGTCATACGTAACTACTCAGTGCTGCTCACACAAGCTGTCGAGTATCCGTAACACATGCCGGATAACTCATCCACCGGTAGAAAATACGGACCAGCACCCGGATCACTTATTTCACTTAGATTTCACATAGGTTTCTAGTGAACATGTCACTCGTATCCATTTTTATTCCTAAGGTTCAACCGGGAAATTTATCACTTGTCGATATTTTGTCAATTACATCAAATATTCAGCCAAAATTCATACCATATATCAAAATATGAAAACATAAGTATAAACGATGCATTATTTACATACAAACTTACCTCGGTGCAAAATATGACGAATTTGCAATTTAGTCCACAACATTTTCTTTTCCCTGATCAAGGTTAATTCCTCGTCTTTCTTGATCTATAATAACACATTTAACTCATTTAATACTCAAATTATTCAATTTAGTCCAAAAATCACACTATGGAAAAATTACATTTTTACCCCTAAAGTTTCACATATTTACAATTTTGCCCCTAGGCTCGTAAAATGAAAAGCACTTATTTTTCTCAAATACTAAGCCTAGCCGATTCATACTCCCTCTTATAGCATACCACATTTTTAACTAAATCACATTTTTTTACACATAATTTTACAACTTTTACAGATAGGTCCTTTTATGCAATTTCATCAAAAATCACTTAGTAAAAGTTATTTATCACACCCCAAACTTTCATATTCTTCCATAAAACATCAAAAAACATGCATATCATCTATGGGTAAATTTTTAAACATAAACCGTAGCTCAAAATAATGGTAGAAATAGGTAAATCGAGCTATGGGGATTTCAAAAATGTAAAGAACATTAAAAACGGGGCTAAAATGGACTTACAATCGAGCTTGAAAGCTTGAAAAACCCTAGCTATGTCTTCCTCATGTGAATTTCGGCCAAGGGGTTTAAGATGAGCAAAAATTGGCTTTTAATTTGGCTTTTTAATTCATTTAATCACCAAATTACTAAAATGCCCTTAACTTAAAAATATTCAATTTCACCTATTTCATGTCCATTTTTGTCCAAAAAATTAACCAATGGTCTAATTACCTTTTTAGGGTCCTCCAATTTAAAATTTCATAGCAATTAGACACCTCTAGCTTCTAGAACTCAAGTTTTACACTTTTTACAATTTAATCCTTTTGACTAAATTGAGTGCCCAAACATCAAAATTTTCGAACGAAATTTTCACAAAATCATTCCGTAAAATTGTAGATCATAAAAATATAAGAATATTAAAATTTTCCTTGTCGGATTTGTGGCCCCGAAACCACTATTCCGACTAGGCCCAAAATCGGGCTGTTACACTCTCTTGCCATTTCTGCCCACCGTTTCCATAGAAGTGGTTCATTGAACCTATTCTAGGTTGACCACCCTTTCCTCTCACTCCCTACCTCTCATTGCTGTCCCCTCCTCCCTCTCTTCCATAATTTTCTTTTTCCTTTCCCTTTCTCATCCTTTCTCTCTTTTTTTTTGCTAGCCACCACCTTTTTCCTTCTTCATTTTTGCTTCCCCCTTCCACCGTGACCGACCCATCACCACCAACCATCGTTCCTCTTAACCACTATAGCTCCTCCCCCTCTTTCTCTTCCCCGTTGTAGTCGATCGTTGCCGTGACCACCACCGCGCGCCAATGTGGATTTCTCTTCTCTTTCATCTCTCCTCCTTTTATCCCAATAATTCACCCTTTTTTGTGTCGAACCCTCATTATTTATTTTTAATTCACCCTTCGTTGGACCGTCGCTTCTCTTGTCGCTGGACCGCCGTCGTCGGAGGTAGGGTTTTTCCTCTTTTTCTCCTCATTTCTTTTCCATTCTTTTTATTTTGGTTGATCTTATACCCTATTTTCTTTAATAATTCTTTGAGATCAACCAACTCTCCAATATCATATCTATATCGATCCGCCGACCATCTCGAATTGATTAAGTTGTATGAGTGTGCGTTATCCGATAATCAACTTCTCAATTTATAGTTTTCCTCTCTTGGCCGATGTATATTGGTTGTGGAAGTTATTTTTATTTATTTACATGTTAATATTATTCCTTATGCTCTTTGAAGGTCCAATCGATAACAATAGGAGAAATCCTTAACTTTGGATCGAAGATCATCAATTCGAGTGTGCAAATCGTGGGGTAAGTGTATGGTGAGAGCTTTAGTGATTAATCTTTAGTAATCGATGGATCCTAACCAAAATATGTTATTTGTGTGTTATATATGTCTTTTGGGTTTAGATCCAAGTGAAATCACTACAAGTGTAACAACCCTAACCCGTCTCCGTCGTCGGATTAAGGTTGTGGAGCATTACCGTACAATCGGACACATTCAAACATTATATCCTTTAACTTGTTATTAATTCCGGACCAATTTGAAATAAAATAGGAAGTTTAGGAAAAACATGCAAAAATTGCAAAACAGGGGTCACACGGCCGTGTGGTCAGACCGTGTGCCTCACACGGCTGTGTCACACGCCCATGTCCCCAGCCGTGTAACATTCAAACTAGGGACACACGGCTGTGTCCCAGCCCGTGTCCTCACCCGTGTAATTCACTGAGTAGGATCACATGCCCGTGTGCCAAGTCGTGTAACTCTCTGAGTAGCCCCACACGCCCATGTGGAAAGCCGTGTGCTAGGCCTTATAACTCACTGAATTTCACACTAAAAAACTCTTAGATGACACATGGCCGTGTGTAACAGCCCGATTTAGACCCTAGTTGAAATAGTGGTTTTGAGACCACAAATTCCAGGTTGGAATAATATTTTAATGATATTTTTGGTGTTGATTATATGTGATATAGCCTGTGTGAAAATTCTGTGTGGTAATTTTATCGACTGTGTGCCGAATTAAGAGAAATGACTTAATCGCATAAAGTGTAAATGCTGTGTGCTAATTGTTAAGTGTTTAATTGTTGTTTTCTTTATAATATGGGGGCCTTATGAGGCAATTAGCCCATTATTTAGATAGTGGATGGTAGATGGACATTTATAACCAACCTTTATAAGCTAAAATGTTTATTTCATTAAGGGTATGATTAGAAATCAATTATAAATGTTATAATAAACAAAATGAAGTCAAAATGCTCATCTTTTTCATGTATCTTCCTACCAAAAATTTAGAAATAAAATAGGGTTTGAGGCTTTCATGGTTTCGGCACATTCATAGCTAAATTGAGGTAAGAGTTTTGTTCAGTTTTTGATAAATTCTACATTTCCGTGATCATTGCTTTGTGCTCTAGTCAACCCATGCTTAAATTTTAGAAATTTATAGTGATTTTGAGATATTCCATTGATGAATGCTTGAGCTATGTGTTAGTTGATAGTGAAATATGGAGGATATGTGAAGGATGAACATGTTTTGTCTTTGAATTTTTAGTGAAATTGAGTAATTTGGGTTAAATTGAGAAAAGTGTCAATTGAGGGACTAAAATGTGAAATAAATGAAATTTGTGGGCTTGTATGAGTATAGTGAGAATTCAGCTTCCCCACATTTCTAGATGGCCTCCCTCTAGTAGCTGTGTTGCTCGATCTTGCATTCTGGATTTTATCTTTCTTGGCTAACTCCGAACAATCTCGAATGAAATGATCTTGTGAGCCACATTTAAAACAACCTCTATTATTCATCCAACACTCACCAAAATGTCGTCGACCACACTATTGACACTCAGGTTTATTATTTCTCACACTGCCAACTCTCAATACTGATGTAGCTTGAGTCTTAGGATTTGAATATTGCTTTCCACGATCTCTATTTGGATACTCGATTGAAGCATTTGAACGAGTGTATAAATCCCGTGATTTCTTTGACGAAGAATGATAGGGTTTATTCATCGATCTTTTTCTCGAATCTTTAACCTCGAAATTAGCTTTTCTCTTTTCTTTACCAAGTTCTTCAGCTTTACATGCTCGGTCGACTAATACAACAAATTCTTTCAATTCTAGAATCCCAACCAACAGTTTGATGTCTTCATTCAACCCATCTTCGAATCTTTTACACATAATTACTTTAGTTGAAACACATTCCTGAGCATACTTACTGAGTCCCACAAACTCTCGCTCATATTCAGCCACAGACATACGACCCTGTTTCAGCTCTAAAAACTCTTTGCACTTTTGATCGATAAATTGTTGACTGATGTATTTCTTTCTGAACTCATCTTGAAAGAATTCCTAGGTGACCCTTTCTCATGGTACCATTGATACTAGAGTATTCCACCTTTAATACGTTGTGTCCCTCAGAAGTGATACGGCACATTTTAAACACTCAGCCGGTGTGCAAGAAAGTTCATCAAATACTCTGATAGTGTTTTCAAGCCAAAACTCGGCTCTATCAGGATCGTCATCAACTGTAGCTCTGAACTCTTCAGCCCCGTATTTTCGGATCTTATCAACTGGCGGCTTATTTAATCGTTGAAGTTCCACACCATGAGAAGCTACGGGAACCGGTTTGGGATTAGGTGGGGATGGAGGTTGCTGAGTGGCCAGATTTGTTCGAACAAACTCCATGAACCACTCGTTCATCATTTGGAGGAAGGCTTCCTTAGCCTCTCCTCCTTGGCTACCCGATACGGGTCTCGACTTTGATTGCGCTACTCCGTGAAAGGAGGCAGGCGTATTACTTTTAATATCATCAGCTACAGCTCGATTGGGAGCCATTTACTATATTAAAACACGATTTAAACTGTCAGGAGATATCACACTATCAAAGGTTATATATGGCATGTATAGCGAGACTCACACATACGCTACGTTAGCCCGAGAATCGACTAAACCTAGCTCTGATACCAATAAATGTAACACCTTTCACCCGTATCCGTCGCCAGAATAGGGTTACAGAGCATTACTGAACTTATTACACAATCAAGTATACATTTCCCATACAATTATCAAATTCAAATACAAGTCATTCATAATCATTCATCAAGTCCCTATACGAGCCTATGAGGCCCAAAAACATGCATTCGGGGTGGTTCAGGACTAAACCGATAACTTAGGAAACTTTTAGGAAACTTAGAAAATTTTACAAAATATAGGGGACACACGCCCGTGTGGCCCAGCCGTGTGTCTCACATGGCCAAAGACACGCCCATGTCACAGGCCGTGTGGACATTCGAAATGGGATCACATGACCGTATCCCAGCCAGTGTCTGACCCCATGTAACTCACTGACTTGGGTCACACAGCCAACACACGCCCGTGTGCCCTAAAAAAGGCCACACACGCCCGTGTGCTAGGCCATTTGTTAGGCCGTGCCAAACCTGTAGGGTATACTGACTTATGCCACACAGCCAAGTCACACGCCAATGTGCTGGGCCGTGTGGAGCATACTGACTTGATTTTTAATTCAACACCAGGGGACGCACGGCCGTGTAATATGACCGCGTGTCACACATAGCTGAGACACATGCATGTGTCTCTGCCCGTGTGGACAAAAATAGGCTATTTACCAAGCCATCTTGCCACCCAAATTTGCACATATCAACACCAACCCATTTGGCACACAAACATAGCATAAATATGCATCCAATCAACCTCAACCAAGCATATTTTATACCATTTCAATGTGAACCAATACCTAACACAACAATATCATAATATGCCATTCGATTTCATACCAAAACTCATAATCTCAAATCATCAATATGGTTACATTTCAAACATGCATTATTATGCTCAAACTCACAAGTATATAACTTCTCCTACATCTACCATTTGACATCCACTATATCTATAATCCATAAACATCATATATCAATCCACAAACTCACAACACAAGCCATATATTCATAAATATACACAACCATACCAACCAAATTAAGCCAACTCTCATGGCTATATATAAAACCAAATCATTTAACATTTACAAGCCATTTCAAATGACCAAAGTCATAACCAACTAATATACCAAAATAATCAAACTCCTATACATGCCATATACTTTAAAAACTTAAGTTCAAAAGTACCAAGGTTATAGTTGGATAGTGTGATGAAGTCTTCAACAATCCTGAATTCGAGCTAGCTTTGATTCCACTATAAAACACAAAAAAATAAACGAAGTAAGCTATAAAGCTTAGTAAGCTCGTATAGCATTAAAATCAACTTACCAAATATGCACAAATTAAGCAATTTAAACATATCACAACATATATCGTATTGAACCATCAACCTACCACAATCTTTATTCACAAGGTTAGATATAATTTCACAAGTTTCTTCGATTCAATGCTTGTACGGTTTATGTACATACTTGTACCATCTCGTATCAATTTCATACTCATCCACATCGTTGCTTTATGCATTGAACCATTCGGAATACAATCAGATACTCAGGAATCTCGTACCCTAAGTGCCATATACATAGTTGAAGCTATCTCAATCTCGTATCACATATAACGCTCACACTAGAGCTATCAACGGGTCTGCTCACACAAGCTGATGGTCATGACAAAGCTACACGGTGCTGCTCACACAAGCTGACGAGTATCTACAACACATGCCGGATAACTCAGCCACCGGTAGGACGTACGGACCAACACCCAAATCACATAACCCCTAATGACATATCATTTGTATCCTAAACTATTCCTAAGGTTCAACCGGGACTTCACACTTGTCGAATTGTCATCGAACGTGTCCGTAGGATCGTATTAACAATTTATGCAATATCAAAGCATATAAAACACAATTATAACAATGCTTATTACATACGAACTTACCTCGAATACGAAAATGGCGAATTAAGTCGATTAATCTGAAACCTTGTTCTTTCCCCGATCTAAGTCTGTATTTCACCTTTCTTGATCTAATTATAATCAAAATTAACTTATTTAATAATCTCTCTATTCAATTTAGTCCAAATTATACATTAAGGAAAGTTTACACATTTTTCCCTAATATTTCACATTTTTACAATCTAGTCCTTATGTCATAAAATCACAAATTCATGCAATTCAACCAAAACCCATGCTAGCCGAATTTCAATTAGGTCCCTAGCTGCCAATATTTTTCATTTATTTCACAATTAACCACCAAATTTTCACATTTCATAATTTAATCCCTAATTGAACATTTCATTAAAAATCACTTAACAAATGTTGCTTATCTAACAACAACCATGCATTTTCTACAAATAAACATCAAAACACACCAACATTCATCCATGGAAAAACCTTAAAACTTTAACAGTTTTGCAAATTAGTCCCTGGGCTAGCTAGACTAAGCTGCAACGATCTCAAAAACATAGAAATCATTAAAAACCCGACAAAATTAAACTTACATACATGAAAAATGCTTGGCCGAACCTTGAAGCTATTTTAATGGCTTCCTTCTTGCTAATTTCGGTTAGGAGAAAGATGAAAAAAGTGAAATTTTTGTTTTATTTTTACTTAATATTAATTTATAACTAATTTACTTATTTAACCTTATTCAAATAACCTTTCAAGCCATTAAAAGATGTCCATCTTTGTCCACTAACTTTATAAATGGGCTAATTACCACTTAAGGACCTTTACTTTAAGGTTCTATAGCTATTAGACACCTTTTACACTTTACGCAATTTAATCCGTTTTATCAAATTAAGCACTCAAACGATATAATTTCTCAATGAGATTTTTACACAATCATAATATCATGCTGTAAATATTTAAATAATAATAAAATAATTATGTCAACTTTGAATTTGTGGTCCCAAAACCACTGTTCTAATTTGGCGAAAAATGGGCTGTTACGTTAGGTCATTTAATCTGGTTAATTATTAGTAGTACGACATGCAAAGCATACCATAAACAGTCCCCTAAACGAGTGTTAACATGCACAGTATCCATTTAGCAAAATTCTCAAGATATGTACGTGGGTATCGATACTGACACTAAGGTATCAATATTTTCTCTGTATGGTATCAGTACCACCTGAAAATCCATACCAAAATTGCATTTTATTTCTCGATTAAAAATCAAATATCAGTACCTTTCGTGAAGTATCGATAAATTTACCCTGAGTATCGATACTCGAGAAAAGGTATCGATACCCAATCTCTATTCTGACTTTCTACACGTTTCAAAACACAGAGGTATCAATTTTAAAACCCGATTATTGATACCTCTGCTCTAGACATAAAAAATTCAGCATATATAAGTAATTAACCCATTCCAATATAGTTGCCAAACATCATACATTAATTACTTCAACAAATAATCATTCAACGGCCTAATTAACAATTCAATATAGCAAAACCATGTTCAAGTTCATGTTCATGAACACAAGCATAATAATCACATGTAATCCTTATAACCCGAACCAAAAACCAACATAATGTCTAGAAATCAATAGGGCTATAATAGTCTACCACATTTCCATTTTCCCCAAAACGTAAATAAATATAGAACACCTACGAAATAGTGTGAAAGTCTTGCTGGGATCACTTCTGGGAACCACACCGCTCACACTAGCACACAACTAGTCTGCAATGGTTAAAGAAGGGAGTGGGTAAGCTTAACAAGCTCAGTCAATACCTAAAACAACTACCATACAAAAAGTTCATCAAACATTAACGAAACAACCATGTACCATAACCTTAAAAGTTCCAAATTTAGTGTCATAATATGCTTACTCGTGCATTATTATTAGTTCTTTTACACAGTAAATGTATCCACTTTTAAGCATATAACCTGTTACGCATATAATCACCTAACATTCAAGCATATATCAAAATATTCAAAAACAAGTCTAGAGATAAATTGCATAATGGTCACATGTCATATAAACACATATCACAATACACACATATTCATAATTTAAGTTAATTTGGAACTTGAGCTATGAAACATAAAAGCGAGCTCTATCATCACTCATTAGATAAGCATATCTCAAACACACCAAACATAGACTCATAGAGTCGAACATGTCCCAAAACTGAAGCATAAAGCTAACACTATCCTTATTTCCCCTCACATGTCCCGTTGAATAGAGCTTATTTCACATTCCCTTATCCCTCCAACATGTCCCAAGGCCATAATGCCCAAAATCACTGTACATATAGGTGAGTACTTACGATCCTATGGCATGCCAACTATATCCAATGGTTTTAAGATCACAAGGCCAAAATGTCCGAAGTCAAACACATATCACTTACTGATTATCCATGCACAATCATTGCATTTTTGCATCTCTAGCAAAACACTGTCACTAACATTTAACATATACATAACATGTACATATTTGCACTTTCACATTAGTTATCATAACCACATATCACATGTTATAGCATCTCATCTCAATTCGCATAATCACAAACACATAAGCACTTTGTACACATGATAACATAGGTATGAGAAAGCTTACACTCGAAATTTAGAGTAGGGGTTTAGGCTACTACTAAATTCCCAAATAATGCATTGAATCATGTCCACAAGCAATTATTCCAAAAACTCACCAATTATGCTTTCGCCGAAAAGCCGAAAGTTTAAACTAGCTTTTCCTTGCCTTTATCTCTACTCGTATAAGGTTCTATCGAATTTGAAACTTCAACACAACAATTCACACCACAATACATCCAAAAATTAGTCATGGACTCATTACAAGCATACAAAACATAAGCCTAAGCGATGTTACCATGCAACCAAAACTTATAACATAGGAAACTTTAAATTTGAATATCTTGATCTATACTTAATATTGTAGCCTAAAACCAATTTCATTCATCTTATAATTCACCTACAACTAATTCCCAACCTTTAAACTACAATAAAATACTCAATTCATCGTTTCGACTTTTTCGACCTCTTTTATGGCTATTTTCAAAAATTCATTAAAACATGAGAAATCATTAACAAAACTTCAAGTTAAGTTTAAAAACCTTCTAATCATGCTATAACAAGTTGAAAAACACTTTGAAACCACATTTTTATGCAAAATCTCAAAATTCACCATTAACGACCTAATTTTTGGCTTTTATTTAAAACATGTGTTTCAATGGCTACAAATTCAGTTAAAGGGACTAGATATGATTTAAAACTCATAGAAAGTCGAATGGTTACCTTTGATGGAAGAAAAATGTGCTTTGACGCAAATCCAGAAAACTCACATTTTGTAGAAGATGATGAAGTTTTTGGGTGATTTTCTTAGTTTTTATAGAGGTTTTGTAACAGCCCATTTTTAGGTCAAATCGGAACAGTGGTTTTGCGACCACAAATTCGAGGCCAAAATAATAAAATAAATTGTAACAGCCAATTTTTAGGTCAAATCAGAACAGTGGTTTTGGGACCACAAATCTGAGACCAAAATATTTATTTTATTATTTTATTGAAGTTTACAGCATGATAGAATTATTGTGTGAAAGTTTCGTAAAGAAATTTTACTGTTTGAATGGTTAATTCGAGTAAAAGGACTAAATCGCGTAAAGCGTAAAACTTGTGTTCTATTAGCTAAAAGTGTCTAATAGATATAGAACCTTAAAGTTAAGGTCCTTATGTTGTAATTAACCCATTTATGTGATAATGGATGATAGTGGCATGGTATTTGGTGTAATTACTAATGTTTTTAAAGGTTAGCTTTGTAATTTGGTAATTAATGTTAATTAAAGAAAACAAATAAGAAAATGGTGTCCATCTTTCTTCTCCAACCGAAAATAATAAAGGTAGAAAGCCATTGTTGAGTTTTAAAGGTTCGGCTAGTGCATGCTTCAATTGTAAGTCCATTTTTGCTCTGTTTTTAATGATTTTTACGTTTTTGAGATCGTTGCTTCGTATTCTAGCTAGCTCGTACCTTAGATTTAAAAATTGTTAAAGATTTAACATGTTGTTATTGTTGAATGTTTGAGTAAACTGATATTGAGAATAGATTATGAAAGTTTATTGATAGATTTAATAGTTTTGTAAAGTGGTTTTTGACAAAAATGTCAAAAAGGGGTTAAATTGTGAAATGTGAAATTTTATGTGGTAAATATGTGAAATAATAAAAGATATGGGCTACTAGGAGTCCATATGAAATTCAGCTAGCATGTATTTGAATTGAATTGCTTGAATTTGTATTTTTGTGAAATAAGGACTAATTTGTAAAAGTGTAAATGTTTAAGGGCTAATGTGCAAATAAGTCTAAATGTATGTTTTGGATTAAATTGAATGAATGGCTAATTAAATAAGTTAATTTTGAATATATTTAGATCAAGAAAAGAGGAATCCGAAATTGGATCGGGGGAAAGGCAAGATTATCGAGTAATTAACTCATTTCGCCGTTTTCATACTCGAGGTAAGTTCGTATAATTAGAATCAAACTTTTAAATACTTGTAATTATTTGAAATGTATGTATATAATTGAGTAATTGATATACTTGGAATACAAATGCTTATTTGATATAGATTGATGGTTACCGAGCCCCGTTTGAACTGTATGAATTCGTAGGATACGAGTGACATGTCACTAGGGTTACCGCTTTGGTCGAGCTCCTGCATTTGTTGCAAACTCACCACAGCTCGTATGAGCTTACCGATATATCAACTCATAAGAGCTTACTGTTCTCAGGTCGTTAGAGCTTACCGTTTCATCTCAATAGAGCTTACTGTCCATCAGCTCAGGAGGAGCTTACTGATCATAGCTCGAAAGAGCGAAAATGATAATGAATTGACGGATTACTGATGTATATCACCCGAGTATCGTTTGAAGTTCTAATGGGTTCAACAGGCATAAATATTGTTTATACAAATGAGTACTATTATTGAATGAATTATTGATTATATGATTGAGAGTGAAATGTTGAATATGATGTACATGATATATATGAATTTGGTATGATACAATGTATTGAGTATTGAGATTGAGATAATGGATGATTACATGTATTTATGTGACTAACTTGTTGATGAATGCTTGTGTTAGGCATTTGGAAATTTAATTGAGTTTACCTTACTTGTTGTCTTGATTATGTACAAATGGTAAGTTTAATTCTGAATTATACGGGCTTACTAAGCTATAAAGCTTACTCTATTTCTTTTCTGTGTATTATAGAGGTTCGATAGCTCACTCGATTCAGATAAAGTCGGAGTTACGCATTACACTATCCAGTTGTCGATTGGTACTAATGAATTTGTGGATATATGTAAATATGGCATGTATAGGCTAGTTTTAAGATGATAGTTATGGTTACTTGAACTAGTAATTTTGGTACATGTTATGGTATAACTTTAAGCCATGTAATTTGGCTTAATTTGGTATAATATTTTGGTTGTGCTTAAGTATTCAAAAATGGTAAGTTTTGGCTAGTAATGGACGGAATGGAAATATGCAAATGTTATTTTGATATGTGGTTAGTATGTAAATGGAAAATACATATTATTTATTAGGAATTTGAATGCTATGTTGAAACGGTATAAAATGTGTATGAAATGTCATGGATTGGCTGCCAATTGAGTTGTGAAGTGTTGTAATTTATGCTTGTATATGCATGTAAAAAAATAGGGTGGCAAAATGGCTTTATAAATGGCCTATTTTTGTCCACACGGGCAGAGACACGGGCGTGTCTCTCAGCCGTGTGCAACACACGGTTATGTTGCATGGCCATGTGTCCCCTGGTGTTCGAATTAAATTGAAGTCAGTATGCTCCACACGGTCTCACACACGGGCGTCTGACTGGCCATGTGGTACAAGTCAGTATACCCCCTAAATGGCACACGGCTTAGCACACGGGCGTGATGCATAAGTTAGTATACCTTACAGGTTTGGCACGGCCTAGTACACGGCCTAGCACATGGGCGTGTGTGGCCATTTCGAAGGGCACACGGGTTAGACACACGGGCGTGTGGTTGGCCGTGTGACCCAAGTCAGTATGTATGCCCTGATTTCACGCGGCCTAAGACACGGGAGTTTCTGGAGCCGTGTGAGGCACACGGCATGTTCACACAGGCGTGTGACCCCTGTATGGATGAAAAATTTTCTAATTTTTCAAAAAATTTCGTATGTTATTGATTTAGTCCAGAACCACTTCTAAAGCATGTTTAAGGCCTCGTAGGCTCTTATAAGGGACAAATTGAATTGTGTTGAATGGTATTTGAGTATGGATGCATAAATGTATGAGTATTGTATGTTAAATGATGTATACTGATCGGTAATACCTCGTAACCCTACTCCGGCGACGGATACGGATTAGGGGTGTTATAGGTTTTAAGGTTCAAGGGTGAGAGAGATAAAAGAGGATTAGGAATTAGAAGTAAAAATTGATTGGAGACTATAAGGGAAACAAAGAGACGACACCAATATGGGGGAGAAGAAGTTGACGTGAAAAAATATTTGGAAAAAGGGGTTGTTAGGTTGATTTTTGACATTTGGTCAAATTCTTCATAAAAACTCTTAATTTTGACTCTTTTGCAAATCAGTCCTATTTTCAAAATTAAAGCTATTTAAAACTCATTTTCAAAAATTGATTCAATTTTCTAAAAACCATAATTGAAAACATTATCAATATGCAAATCAGTCCTATTTTCAAAATTAAAGCTATTTAAAACTCATTTTCAAAAATTGATTCAATTTTCTAAAAACCATAATTGAAAACATTATCAATATGCCATGTCACAAAAGCCTGAACTCTTTGAGACTAAAATTCCTAAAATATCCCTAAAACTCATAGGCCCTATTTTGGGGTGTGCACGAACAACACTGGAGCTCCCCATGGCAATACACTCGGCTTTATAAAGTCGTGATCTAGCAAGTCTTACAACTATATCTTGAGCTCTTTAAGCTCCTTCGGTGCCATGCGATGGTGTAACACCCTGGTTTTAGGGGTTAGGCATTTGGTGCGTAGCTCGGGTGTTGGCACACTCTAGTGTGTGGTTGGGTAAGTTTTAGGAGTCCTGAGAACCCTAGGTGGTGGTAGGTTGCCTTAGAAAATTTTTAGTTTTAGGGGCTAAAAAGGGGAGCATGGCGAGGGGTGTCTTAAGAGAATTATTTGGGAGTTTTTGACACAAGAAAGGAGCTGGTGGAGTGGCAGGATAGGCGCCACTAAGGCCTTGTGTGTGTGACGCCATTTGCAGGGGGGAGGAGGCTCAGGTTCGATTCGCAAGAGCAGCAGATGGGCATTCTTTTTTGCGTCATCTTGGTGGGGTGGATGGACGGTTTGAAAGGCTTAAAAGGTGGAGAAGACTTGGTCATTTTTTTTTTTTGAATTTGGCTAGGTAAAAGTTTGACTCATTCAAACTTTTTGAATGGGTGGAAGGGAGATATTTTAGGAGGATTTTGGGGACTATTTTTGGGGGTTGGAGCTTGGCCTTTTAGTATAAATAGGGGAGTGCTCATTACTCATTCACCATCCGCCTTCTCTCCTTTCTTCTTCTCTCACATTTTCTCCAAGTGGCCGAACCCTCCACTCTCCTATTTCCCTTCCTTTTCACTTCAAAACCGAAAATACACCCCACACCTTTCTTTCTCCTCTCTTTGGTTTGAAACCAATGTTCCCTACCCCTTGATTTAATTAATAGCCGAATCTACATCCATCACCCCTTTGCCGAATTTCTTTCTCTCAACTTGATAGCACTTGGGCGAATGTTAACTTAGATCTTTTCGGGTTCCGTGGATCGAGATACTTGGGGTTTTAGTGGTTGGCCAAGCCTCCGTTTGTAGCAGTCAGTTTGATCAAGTGGAGGTAAGATTATTTATTAAGGTTAAGTGCTTAAGTGGTGTTTTGGGGGTTAACTTTGTTTACTGATTAAGCTTTTGCATGGAGGCCACAACCACGATCAGTGGGCAAGGGAAGGTCCCTATTCCGAAGTTTAAGAAAAGAGCGGTTTCTGCTGTACGTGATTGGCCACCAGGGTGTGGGCCAGCAGCAGAAAACGTTAAGCAAATAGCCATAGTTTCGCTAGACGATAGCATCGAGAATCGAGAGTCTAGAACTCCTAGTAGTAAGGTGTGTAACTAACCCACTGTTTCCGGGTTTTATGTGTTATATGTTTTACTAACAGGTGCAGTAATGAGTGTGATATATATATATACCCCTAAAGGGTATAGCGATGATCAGGTTAGTAGCAAAGTTTGTAAATATGTGATCACTGATTTTATTATGTGAGTATGCCTATGATTGTGTTTAATATGTACATGCACCATCTTATCATCATTTTATGTTACATGTGCATGGGTGGGTTATGAAAAGAAGGTACGGGTGTACTTGAGTGCGTGGTTGATGTCGACTTTGTGCTACATCGTGGATTGGCGCCCGGCGAGGTCGCGTTGTGGATCTTTGCGATTTGGTTCGCGTGGTTACCTTGATTGATATGAGCTTTATGCCATATCGTGGCTTGATGGATTGCTTTGTGTGCTCCATCGTGGTTTGATGTTAGCTATACGCTACATCGTGGATGGCATTGGTTGTCTTTTTGAGGGAAAAGGAGAGGGTGACTTGATGGTCCCCTGGTGTGTGTAGGTTTGGATAAGGGGTGTGTAGCGGATGGACCCTAGGTTGGGTTGGGGATCATGTTGCATCATTTTTGTAATAATATGGAAATGGGCCAAGCCCAATATGACATGTGGATAGGTATGTTTTGGGAACATACGTGGAAATGGGCCAAGCCCAGTTGATATGTGGTTTATTGGGAAATGGGCCTAGCCCAGTATTTGGGTATGATTTGAATGTGGGCCAAGCCCAGATTGTGGTAATGTTTAAATGAATAATTATACTTGCATGTTGCATTTGATAATTGGGATGTTATGTGGTTTGCATGTGGGTGGATTTCGATGGTTTAGTTACACACTGAGTCATTGTGACTCACCCAACCTCTTATCCAACATCGCAGGTGAAAGGATGATCGGACCGGGTTGGAGTGGATACAAGGTGGCCCATGCAAAGGACATTTTAATATTTCCTTTATGCACTTTATTACCAAGTACTTGGAATCATTATGTTGTAATAAGAGCCTCTTAAGTTATTTGGTTTTTCTTTTGGTAATTTATGTCTAAAGAGATTTGGGAATAATGTTACTTTTATGAACTAAGCTTAAACCACTTGAGTCTGATGTTTTAAACGTTTTCCAACCTAAGGAAATTGACAACTAAGAGTTTTAAAGACGAAACCCCGAGATTTCAAAGTAACCTAACGGTTTGCAAACAAACATGCCCAAGATTTCAGCAAGTAAAACTACTCTAAAGGAGTTTAGACAAAAATTTAAATGGCAACCTGTTTTCGCCAATAAGTTTTCCCATAACATAACCAGATTCGGTCGTAGTGAATGGGCCGGGTTTGGGGATGTTACAGTTGAGGGTTTTGGGGCCCAAAAACGTTTTCAAAATGGGCTTTTCAATGGGCTTTTATAAAAGGTTTTGAGTTACTCTGCATGGCACTGTACCTCAGGCCAAGTCCACCCGTAAAGTACTTGGACTTTCTTGAAGTGAATTGTTTACATGAATTGATTTGGGCTTAGTTTGGGCTCGTAGATTAGAGTATTAGGGCTATTGGACCCTAGGACTAGTCTACTCAAACACATGCATAAGACTTAAGGTTACTAAACAAACTCGTGAAATAAGTCGCCGAGTTAAGGTGTGGCAACCATTGTGCGCATGTCTAGGAGTGGATCCTAAGAGCACAGTACTTAAGCGATCCTCGTGACTCACCTCCTCTTATTTGGAATCCTACCTGCAGTGCGTAGCTACGGTTCACCTTAACCAAGAGGACTTGTTCATAGGCTAAACCGATTATTAAAACCGAAAGGGAATTAGTCTTGCCATTTTTTTAAATTTCCTGTTTTAAAACTTTCAACTCTACTCCTTGGGTTTGTAAGCTCTAAATCTGATTTTGAAAGATGTTTTCTCGATTTGCAAAATTACCAAAAATACCTCTGTAGGAAAATGACGAAATTACCCCTGGGTAGGAAGGAAACTTTGATTGATCGAAAGAACTACTCTCGGAACCTTCATTGCATAAAATTGCTCGTGGATAAAACAGTGAAACAATAATTTCTAATTCATAAAACTTTCTAAACAGATTAAATCGAAGCGCTAGAGATGAGTTCTAGGGGATGCGGTAGAGGAAGAATGACGACCGGAACCGTGTAGGAGTCCAGCTATGGGTCGAGAAAGTGAAGTGCCGCCAAGATGGATGTAGAGGAACAAGATCCGGTAGTGAAGAGGACGCAGTGTCGCAGGCTATGTTACGCGTGCTTCAGCAAGTGGCAAGAGCTAGTAGGGGAAATGGAGCTCGGAAGTCAGTGCCCGAGAGGCTTAGGTCTAACGGGGCTGAAATTTTTAGGGGAGTATCTAGAGTGGCCCCGAACGTAGCGGAATATTGGCTAGAAGGAGTCGAGAGAATTATGGACGACTTGGATTGTGCCCCGAGGAAAAGCTAAAAGGTGCTTTGTTTAGCTTCTTCGGGATGAGGCTTATCGATGGTGGCTCACTATCAAACAAGGTGTACCGCGTGGATCGATTGGATTGGGACTACTTTAAGGAAAAGTTTGAAGGAAAATACGTTGGAGCAAGCTACTTAGATGCGCAAAGGAAGGCGTTTCTAAACTTTGGTGCAAGGAAATAAGTCGATAGCGAGAATCTGACGCAGAGTTTATACGGCTAAGTCGGTATGCTAAAGGGAATTGTGGCCACCGACTATGAGAGGTGCGTCCGGTTTGAAGACGGATTGCGAGATGAGCTTCGAGTCTTGATCGCTCCAGAGGAAAGAGACTTCGCGGTGCTAGTGGAGAAAGCTCGTATAGCCGAAGAAGTTAAGAGGATGGTAAGGGGAAACCGAGAAAAGAATAGGAACGAGAATAAGAGAAATATTGGGCCGTCAGCATCGTTTGGTAATGTCCAGAAAAGACCAAAGATCGAGAATCCTGCAAGTGTACTTGTATCAATGGATCGGAATTGTCTCTGTGCTCGATGTGGAAGACCTCACACAGGAGAGTGCTGGGGGAATAGTAAAGAATGTTTTCGGTGTGGATCTAAGGCACATCTGGTTAAGAATTGCCCTCAAGCGACGAGGGGTCGTGGTTCAAGTCATGGAAGGAATGGTTCTAGTCGGAGTCAACCAAGGATGTGATATTAGGTAAGCTCCTTTGCTTGGGTACTTGCGTTATTACTTTGTTTGCTTATAAGTTAGCCTTTCCTGTGTTGCTAAGAGAGGCGTTTCAAATTTGGAGCGCGAATTTGGAGATTGTGTAGGCACGTTAGCCTTAGTGAGATCAGTCGCGACATAAGCGTAAGGGGGTGAGATAGGTTGTATGGACGTTTGTTAGTAAAGTAATTTCGAGGACGAAATTATTTTAAGGAGGGTAGAATTGTAACACCCTGGTTTTAGGGGTTAGGCATTTGGTGCGTAGCTCGGGTGTTGGCACACTCTAGTGTGTGGTTGGGTAAGTTTTAGGAGTCCTGAGAACCCTAGGTGGTGGTAGGTTGCCTTAGAAAATTTTTAGTTTTAGGGGCTAAAAAGGGGAGCATGGCGAGGGGTGTCTTAAGAGAATTATTTGGGAGTTTTTGACACAAGAAAGGAGCTGGTGGAGTGGCAGGATAGGCGCCACTAAGGTCTTGTGTGTGTGACGCCATTTGCAGGGGGGAGGAGGCTCAGGTTCGATTCGCAAGAGCAGCAGATGGGCATTCTTTTTTGCGTCATCTTGGTGGGGTGGATGGACGGTTTGAAAGGCTTAAAAGGTGGAGAAGACTTGGTCATTTTTTTTTTTGATTTTGGCTAGGTAAAAGTTTGACTCATTCAAACTTTTTGAATGGGTGGAAGGGAGATATTTTAGGAGGATTTTGGGGACTATTTTTGGGGGGTTGGAGCTTGGCCTTTTAGTATAAATAGGGGAGTGCTCATTACTCATTCACCATCTGCCTTCTCTCCTTTCTTCTTCTCTCACATTTTCTCCAAGTGGCCGAACCCTCCACTCTCCCTATTTCCCTTCCTTTTCACTTCAAAACCGAAAATACACCCCACATCTTTCTTTCTCCTCTCTTTGGCTGAAACCAATGTTCCCTACCCCTTGATTTAATTAATAGCTGAATCTACATCCATCACCCCTTTGCCGAATTTCTTTCTCTCAACTTGATAGCACTTAGGCCGAATGTTAACTTAGATATTTTCGGTTCCGTGGATGAGATACTTGGGGTTTTAGTGGTTGGCCAAGCCTCCGTTTATGTGATCGGTTTGATCAAGTGGAGGTAAGATTATTTATTAAGGTTAAGTGCTTAAGTGGTGTTTTGGGGTTAACTGTTTACTGATTAAGCTTTTGCATGGAGGCCACAACCAATCGAGTGGGCAAGGAAGGTCCCTATTCAAAGTTTAAGAAAAGAGCGGTTTCTCACATGCGTGATTGGCCACCGGGGTGTGGGCGGCGAGCAGCGTTAAGCAAATAGCCATAGTTTCGCTAGACGATAGCATCGAGAATCGAGAGTCTAGAACTCCTAGTAGTAAGGTGTGTAACTAACCCACTTTGTTTAGGGTTTTATGTGTTATATGTTTTACTAACAGTGCGATGTAATGAGTGTGATATATATATACCCCTAAAGGGTATAGCGATGATCAGGTTAGTAGCAAAGTTTGTAAATATGTGATCACTGATTTTATTATGTGAGTATGCCTATGATTGTGTTTAATATGTACATGCACCATCTTATCATCATTTTATGTTACATGTGCATGGGTGGGTTATGAAAAGAAGGTACGGGTGTACTTCGAGTACGTGGTTGATGTCAGCTTTGTGCTACATCGTGGATTGGCGCTGACTGAGGTCGCGTTGTGGATCTTTGCGATTTGGTTCGCGTGGTTACCTTGATTGATATGAGCTTTATGCCATATCGTGGCTTGATGGATTGCTGTGTGCTCCATCGTGGTTTGATGTTAGCTATACGCTACATCGTGGATGGCATTGGTTGCCTTTTTGGAGGGAAAAGGAGAGGGTGACTTGATGGTCCCCTGGTGTGTGGTAGGCTGGATAAGGGGGTGTGTAGCGGATGGACCCTAGGTTGGGTTGGGGATCATGTTGCATCATTTTTGTAATAATATGGAAATGGGCCAAGCCCAATATGACATGTGGATAGGTATGTTTTGGGAACATACGTGGAAATGGGCCAAGCCCAGTTGATATGTGGTTTATTGGGAAATGGGCCTAGCCCAGTATTTGGGTATGATTTGAATGTGGGCCAAGCCCAGATTGTGGTAATGTTTAAATGAATAATTATACTTGCATGTTGCATTTGATAATTGGGATGTTATGTGGTTTGCATGTGGGTGGATTTCGATGGTTTAGTTACACACTGAGTCATTGTGACTCACCCAACCTCTTATCCAACATCGCAGGTGAAAGGATGATCGGACCGGGTTGGAGTGGATACAAGGTGGCCCATGCAAAGGACGTTTTAATATTTCCTTTATGCACTTTATTACCAAGTACTTGGAATCATTATGTTGTAATAAGAGCCTCTTAAGTTATTTGGTTTTTCTTTTGGTAATTTATGTCTAAAGAGATTTGGGAATAATGTTACTTTTATGAACTAAGCTTAAACCACTTGAGTCTGATGTTTTAAACGTTTTCCAACCTAAGGAAATTGACAACTAAGAGTTTTAAAGACGAAACCCCGAGATTTCAAAGTAACCTAACGGTTTGCAAACAAACATGCCCAAGATTTCTGCAAGTAAAACTACTCTAAAGGAGTTTAGACAAAAATTTAAATGGCAACCTATTTTCGCCAATAAGTTTTCCCATAACATAACCAGATTCGGTCGTAGTGAATGGGCCGGGTTTGGGGATGTTACAGATGGGGCACAATGACACAGGTGTATTCCCAGGTAACACTCAATATCGAATTTAACCTCACGCGCTGGAGGTAAACCTGGTAACTCTTCTGGAAAGATGTTGAGAAATTCCTTTACCACGCAGATATTCTCTAACACTGGACTATCCATCTTCGTATTTAGGGTGTATGCTAAATACGCCTCAAACCCTTTACGAATCAAATATCTGCTACCAAAGCAGAGAGCACAGTCGATAAGAAATTTCGACGCTCCCTAAGCATGATTATTTCACTTTCCTCGGGAGTCCTTATGGTGACTTGCTTCGTATCGCAATCAAGGCTAACCCGATGCTCACTCAACCAATCAATGCCCAAAATGAGGTCAAATTCTCCAAAAGGCAACTCTATTAGATAATCAGGAAAAACCTCACATTAGACTTGCAACGGACACCTCTTATAAATTTTGTTGACATGCATTGATTGTCCTAAGGGACTAAGGACAGTTACTGTAACAGCCCGATTTAGACCCTAGTCAGAACAGTGGTTTTGAGGCCACAAATCTGAGGTCGGAAAAATATTTTAAAATTATTTTTGATGTTTATAATGTGTGATTGAGCCTGTGTGAAAGTTTCGTGTGAAAATTTTGTCGACTGTGTGTCGAATGGTGAGAAAAGACTTAATTGTATAAAGTATAAAAGCTGAGTGTTGATTGTTTAACTGTTAGATCGTCATGGCTTAATAGGTGTGGAGTCCTTAAATTGAAATTACACCATTTGATGAATGCATGGACGGTTAAGACATTAAAATACATGATTTCTATGTTATATTAAAATGGGTATAATAGTAAAATATGAAAGAAGCTAATATTACTCAAAATAAAACAAAAGATAGTGGAGTAATGTTCATCTTTTCACCGAAATTGAAGAAGAAAAGAAAGAGTTAGGGCTTAAAACATTCGGCCATTGTTGTTCTTAATCAAGGTATGTGTTTTGATCGATTTTTAATAATTTCTACGTTTTTGTGATCGTTGCTTCGTGCTCTTTCAAACCCATGCTTAAATTTTAGAAATTGATGGTGATTTTGAGATATGCCATTGATGAACATGTGAGTTCTTGAATGTTTGATGGTGGAAAATGAAAGATATGTGTTTGATTAATATAGTTTGTCTTTGGAGTTTTGATGAATTTGTGTACTCTGGGCCTAATTAAGAAAAGTGTAATTGAAGGATTAAATTGTGAAATAAATGAAATGTGTGGGCTTGTATTAGCATGGGAAGAATTTGGCTAAGCTTGTGTGAGTAGAAATTTGGTGTATTTTGTGATTTTGTGAATTAGGGATTAAAGTGTCAAAATGTGAAAATGTAATGGCTTTTTTTCAAAATGCCCTAAATTTTGGTGTGTGGACTAAATTGAATGAATTGGTGATTGAATGAGTAGAATTTAAATGTGTATAGACCAAGAAAGGAGAGGTTCGGATCGAGATCGTGGCAAAGACAAAGTGCTCGATTAATCGACTGTTTCGATATTTCGACGTCCGAGGTAAGTTCAGACATAGTACAAGTTGTTAATTTACCTTCTATGTGATGTGAATTGAATGATAGATATTGAATTAGAAATGTAATGAAGGATATTGAGTAACGAGGCACTAAGTGTGCGTAATTAAATTGAGACAGAGTTGATTAGCACTGTGTGTGCGAAATAATAGAAGCTTTTGCTTCATAGTTGGCACTGTGTGTGCGATTCCGAATTACGTTTGGTTTTGTATTGAGGAACTAAGTGTGCGACGTTATATAAGCTTCGGCTATGAATTGAGGCACTAAGTGTGTGAAGTTAATTTAGTTTCGACTACTAATTGGGCACTAAGTGTGCGATTAAACCTAATGAATAATGACGGCTGGATCGAGATACAATATCGAGCATAAATTAGCTTGGGATGGTGAGTAATCATGTGTTGGCTAAGGTATGTATTGAACCTTTGTGGTTGAGGAGATTGTGTATGACTTCATGAGTGGTTGAATAAGATTGTTGGTAAAGAATGATATGGTATAAACATTTGGAAATTGATCTATGTGATGAGTTCTTGTTGTGCATAGTATTTGAACTATTAAGTTGAATGTATTATGTTACAAACTTACTAAGCTCTTAAGCTTACTGTGTGATTGTTTGTCCTGCTTTTCTGATTAATCGAGAGAGCTTGCTCGGATCGTGGATCGTCAGCGACTAAATCACACTATCGGCTAACCATTTTGGTACTTTTGGAAAGATGTATATAGTTGAAATATGGCATGTATATGCTAGAAGTTATGGCATGTTTTATAATGTTTAATCCTAGCCATGTGATTTGGCTTGGAAGTTGAATGATGTTAAACTTATGAATGAGCTATGGTTATGGTATATGAAGTATGCTTTGGTATGGCTTGATGACAATGCAAATGACTTATGAATGGTAAGTTTATTGATGGATTGATGCCATAGTGACTTAGTGAAATTGTGGATAAATCATGCTTGGTTTTACATAAGAGTTGGTTGAGTTATTTAGCATATAAGATGGTATGCTAGAAATGAGATTGAATTGGGTTGATATGATGAATATTTTGATGTGTTTTTGGTTGCTATTGATACATGGAGAGATGCATAATTGTGCTTGTAGGGATGACCCTTGTGTGGGTGGCAAGTTGGCCTTGGAAATAGCCTATTTTGCATACACGGTCAAGGGACACGGGCGTGAGTCTCTACCGTGTGGCTCAAGGGCCAATTCGAAGTGTGCCTGGGCAGGTGACACGGCTGTAGTACACGGGTGTGCTTGGTGGCCGTGTGACCAAGTCAGTAGCTAGCTTAATTTCACACGGCTATGGCACACGGGCATGCCTGGTGGCCGTGCAGACAAGTCAGTATGTGTGCTCTGTTTTAGCATGGCCTGGACACATGGGCGTGTCTGGTAGCCGTATGAGGCACACAGCCTTATTGTACAGGCGTGTGACCTCTTCAATTTTGAAGAATGTTCAAATTTCTAAGAATTTTTATGTGTTCGATTTAGTCCCGACTCCTTTCTAGCTTGTGTTTAAGGTCTCGTAAACCGTAATAAGGGACTATATGTTTATATTTGAATATGTTTATTTGATGATTGACTTTGTGTCGTGAAATGGATGTAAAATATTTTGATTGTTCGGTAACTCCTCTTAACCCTATTTTGGTGACGGTTTCGGGTTAGGGATGTTTCATTTTATTGGTATCAGAGCTACGGTTTAGTCGATTCTCAGACTAACGTAGCGTGTGTGAGTCTAGCTATACATGCCATATATATATAATTGCGATAGTGTGATGAATCCTGACAGTTGAAAATGTGTTTTCATATAGTAATGGATCCTGATCGAGTAGCTGCTGACGATGTAGAGAGTAACGCGCCTGCTCCCGCTCAAGGGACAGAGCTGGCCACATCTAGGCCGAATGATAGTAGTGCGAGAGGAGAGGCTAAGCAAGCCTTCTTCCGAATGATGAGTGAGTGGTTTTCGGAGTTCGTTCGAACGAATCTGGCTGCTCCACAACCTCCACCCCCACAAGTACCTGATGTGCCTCAAGTTGTTGATCCGAATCGATTGAATAAGCCTCCTGTGGATAAGATCAGAAAGTACGGGGTCGAAGAGTTTAGGGCCACAGTTGATGACAATGCTGAGCGAGCGGAGTTTTGGCTCGAGAATACAATTTGGGTATTCAATGAGATGTCGTTGACTCCTGATGAATGCATTAAGTGTACAGTTTCTTTGTTGAGAGATACGGCATATAACTGGTGGAAAACGTTGATTTCTATGGTTTCGAGAGAGAGAATCACTTGGGATTTCTTTCAAATTGAATTTAGAAAGAAGTATATCAGTCAACGATTCATATATCAGAAACGTAAGGAGTTTCTAGAGTTGAAACAGGGTCGTATGTCCGTTACTGAGTATGAATAGGAGTTTGTGAGATTGAGCCAGTATGCACGGGAATGTGTTTCGACCGAAACTACTATGTGTAAACTCTTTATAGAAGGGCTGAATAAAGATATTAAGTTGTTGGTCAGGATACTTGACATAAACGAATTTGTTATGTTAGTTGAAAGAGCCTGTAAAGCTGAGGAGCTTAGTAAAGAAAAGAAGAAAGCTGATTCTGAAGCTCGAGATGAAATAAAAAGATTGATGAGTAAGTCGTCTCAACCTTCGACGAAGAGATTTAGAGATGCAAATAATCGATCAAATGCTTCATTTGGACATACGAGTAGAGATCCTGTGAGACTAAGTGTTAGTCTGAGAACTCAAGCTCCAATTGAAACAAGTGTTGGAAGTGCTAAAAGCAACAAACCTTAGTGTAGACAGTGTGGAAGACGACATATGGGAGAATGTTGGGGCAAATATAACAATAGAGTTTGCTATAAATGTGGATCACGAGATCACTTCATTCGAGACTGCCCAAACATGGCTGAGGAAGAAAATGTTCAGAATGTGAGATCGAGTAATGTGACGGCTAGGAGTAGACCACCCAAAAACGCCGGGAATGTGAGTGGAAGCCAAAGAGGGACTACTGATACAGCTATGAGATCGGAGGCAAGAGCACCTGCTCAAGCTTATGCTATATGTGCACGAGAGGAAGCGTCATCTCCAGACGTCATTACTGGTACTTTTACTCTATTTGATACTGATGTGATTACATTGATAGATCCAAGTTCTACTCATTCCTATGTGTGTGTGAATCTAGTATCAAGTAAGACTCTACCTTTTGAGTCTACTGAATTTGTGATTAGAGTATCGAACCGTTTAGGCAAGTGTGTCCTGGTGGATAAAGTGTGCAAGAATTTCCCATTGATGTTTCGGGATGCTTGTTTTCCGGCTAATTTGATGTTGCTACCATTCGATGAATTTGATATTATTCTGGGCATGGATTGGCTCACTTTACATAATGCCATTGTGGATTGTAAAAGAAAGAGTATTAAATTGAGAAGTCAGAACGGTGAGATAGTTCGAATTGAATCCAGTGATATGAAAGGGTTACCAACTGTTGTATCTACGATGAAAGCTTTGAACTATGTGAGAAAGGGTTGTGAAGCTTATCTGGCATATGTGATTGATACAAAAGTGACAGAAAAGAAAGCTGAATCTGTGCCTGTGGTTTGTGAATTTTTTGATGTGTTTCCTGAAGAGTTACCGGGATTACCTCCGATTCGAGAAGTTGAATTTGGCATTGATTTGGTACTGGGGACTACTCCTATCTCAATTGCTCCGTATAGAATGGCACCGATAGAATTGAAAGAGTTGAAGTCTCAGTTGCAAGAGTTGACCGATAGAGGATTTCCACGACCAAGTTTCTCGCCCTGGGGTGCTCCTGTGTTGTTTGTGAAAAAGAAAGACGGCACTATGAGGATGTGTATTGATTACCGACAGTTGAACAAAGTAATGATAAAGAATAAATATCTGTTGCCTCGTATTGATGATTTGTTTGATCAACCAAAAGGAGCTACAGTGTTTTCGAAAATAGATTTGAGATCGGGCTATTATCAGCTGAGAGTTAAAGAATCAGATGTGCCGAAAACTACTTTCAGAACGAGGTATGGACATTATGAATTCTTATTTATGCCATTTGGACTAACGAATGCTCCTGCAGTGTTTATGGATTTGATGAATCGGATATTCAGACCGTATTTGGATAGTTTTGTTATGGTGTTCATTGATGATATTCTGATTTACTCTTGTGATGAGACGCAACATACCGAGCATTTGAGAATTGTGTTACAAACTCTGCTTGAGAAACAATTGTATGCAAAGTTTAGCAAATGTGAGTTTTAGTTGCGTGAGGTTGGTTTTCTGGGACATTGTATCAGCCACAGGAATACGAGTTGATCCGAGTAAAATTTCAGCTATTTTAGAATGGAAACCTCCAAGAAATGTGTCTAAAGTTCGTAGTTTTCTAGGACTAGCTGGATATTATAGACAGTTTGTGAAAGGTTTCTCAATGATTGTGACTCCGTTGACGAAGTTGCTACAGAAAGATGTTAAATTCGAGTGGTCAAAAAAGTGCCATCAGAGTTTTAAGCAGTTGAAAGCATTATTGACGGAAGCACCAGTGTTAGTTTAGCTTGAATCGGGTAAAGAATTCATAGTTTAAGTGATGCATCATTGAATGGTTTGGGCTGTGTGCTGATGCAAGAAGGCAAAGTCATTGCTTATGCTTCGAGACAGTTAAAGCCGCATGAAAAGAACTATCTGACGCATGATCTTGAATTAGCCGCAATTGTATTTGCGTTAAAGATTTGGCTTCACTATCTATTTGGTGAGAAATGTCATATTTATACCGGTCACAAGAGTTTGAAGTACTTGATGACTCAGAAAGAATTGAATTTGCGCCAGAGAAGATGGTTAGAATTGTTGAAAGACTATGAACTTGTGATTGATTATCATCCGGGCAGAGCTAATGTTGTTGCTGATGCCTTGAGTCGAAAGTCTTTATATGCTTTGCGAGCTATGAATTCTCTGATAGATTTGTGTGATGATGGTTCAGTTTTGGCTGAGTTGAAAGTGAGACCGATGTTCGTAGATCAGATTTATGATGCCCAGAAAATAGATGATGAGATGATAGCAAAACGAGCTCAATGTGATTTGAATTCTGATTCAGAACTTCAAGTTGATAGTGATGATTGTTTGAGATTTAGAAATCGGATTTGTTTCTCGAAAAATTTAGAGTTGATTTAGATAATTTTGAATGAAGCTCACAATAGTCGTTTGACTGTTCATCCGGGGAGTACAAAAATGTATAATGATTTGAAACAATTTTACTGTTGGCATGGTATGAAACGGGACATCTCTGACTTTGTGTCGAAATGTCTAATCTGTCAGCAAGTTAAAGCTGAACATCAGGTTCCGTCCGGTTTGTTACAACCGATTATGATTCCTGAGTGGAAATGGGAGAGAATCACGATGGACTTTGTGTCGGGACTACCTTTATCTCTCGGGAAAGAAAGATGCGATGCAGGTGATAGTTGTGATTGATGAAATCACTCATTTCATTCCAAAGTGAGAAATGTTATTCACTCGATAGATTGGCTGAATTGTATATTGCTGAGATTGTGAGATTGCACGGGGTGCCACTATCTATTGTATATGATAGAGATCCGAGACTTAACTCGTGATTTTGGAAGAAATTGCAAGAGGCTTTAGGCACAAAATTGCATTTTAGTACTGCATTTCATCCGCAAACGGATGGTCAGTCCGAGTAGATTATTCAGATTCTCGAAGATATGTTAAGATGCTGTATACTTGAATTTGAAAGTACATGGGAAAAACCTTTGTCGTTGATTGAGTTTGCGTACAACAATAGTTTTCAATCTAGCATTAAAATGGCACCGTATGAGGCTCTTTACGGTCGAAAATGTCGAACTCCATTATATTGGACTAAGCTGAGTGAGAATAAGATTCACGGGGTTGATCTTATAAAAGAGACTGAACAGAAAGTGAAAGTGATTCGTGACAGTTTGAAAGCAGCCTCAGATCATCAGAAGTCTTATGCAGACTTAAAGCGAAAAGATATTGAATTCGAAGTTGGTAACAAAGTGTTTTTGAAAGTGTCTCTATGGAAGAAAATACTTCGATTTGGTCGGAAAGGCAAGCTGAGTACGAGGTTCACCGGGCCATATGAGATCATTGAACGAGTTGGGCCGGTTGCTTATAGATTGATGTTGCCACCTGAGTTAGAAAAGATTCATAACGTGTTTCATGTGTCGATGCTTCGATGGTACAGATCTGATCCGTCACAGGTGATTGCCCCTACTAAGGTTGAACTTCAGTCAGACTTGTCGTATAGTGAAGAACTGATTCAAATTTTAGCACGAGAGACCAAAGAGTTGAGAAACAAAAGAATTTCCTTAGTGAAAGTGTTATGGCATAAACACGGAGTTGAAGAGGCTACGTGGGAGCCTGAGAACATTATGAGAGAGCAATATCCATACATATTCACTGGTAAGATTTTTGGGGACGAAAATCCCTAAGGGGGAGAGTTGTAATAGCCCGGTTTAGACCCTAGTTGGAACAGTGGTTTCGTGACCACAAATCCGAGGTCGGAAAAATATTTTGAAATTATTTTTGATGTTTATAAGGTGTGATTGAGACTGTGTGAAAGTTTCGTGTGAAAATTTTGTCGACTGTGTGTCAAATGGTGAGGAAGGACTTAATTGTATAAAGTATAAAAGCTGAGTGCTGATTGTTTAACTGTTAGATTGTCATGGCTTAATAAGTGTGGAGTCCTTAAATTGAAATTACACCATTTGATGAATGCATGGACAGTTAAGACATTAAAATACATGATTTCTATGTTATATTAAAATGGGTATAATAGTAAAATATGAAATAAGCTAATATTACTCAAAATAAAACAAAAGATAGTGGAGTAATGTTCATCTTTTCACCGAAATTGAAGAAGAAAAGAAAGAGTTAGGGCTTAAAACATTCGGCCATTGTTGTTCTTAATCAAGGTATGTGTTTTGATCGGTTTTTGATAATTTCTACGTTTTTGTGATCGTTGCTTCGTGCTCTTTCAAACCCATGCTTAAATTTTAGAAATTGATGGTGATTTTGAGATATGCCATTGATGAACATGTGAGTTCTTGAATGTTTGATGGTGGAAAATGAAAGATATGTGTTTGATTAATATAGTTTGTCTTTGGAGTTTTGATGAATTTGTGTAATCTAGGCCTAATTAAGAAAAGTGTAATTGAAGGATTAAATTGTGAAATAAATGAAATGTGTGGGCTTGTATTAGCATGGGAAGAATCCGGCTAAGCTTGTGTGAGTAGAAATTTGGTGTATTTTGTGATTTTGTGAATTAGGGACTAAAGTGTCGAAATGTGAAAATGTGAGGGCTTTTTTGCAAAATGCCCTAAATTTGTGTGTGTGGACTAAATTGAATGAATTGGTGATTGAATGAGTTAAATTTAAATGTGTATAGACCAAGAAAGGAGAGGTTCGGATCGAGATCAAGGCAAAGAGAAAGTGCTCGATTAATCGACCATTTCGATATTTCGACGTTCGAGGTAAGTTCAGACATAATACAAGTTGTTAATTTACCTTCTATGTGATGTGAATTGAATGATAGATATTGAATTAGAAATGTAATGAAGGATATTGAGTAACGAGGCACTAAGTGTGCGTAATTAAATTGAGACAGAGTTGATTAGCACTGTGTGTGCGAAATAATAGAAGCTTTTGCTTCATAGCTGGCACTGTGTGTGCGATTCTGAATTATGTTCAGTTTTGTATTGAGGAACTAAGTGTGCGACGTTATATAAGCTTCGGCTATGAATTGAGGCACTAAGTGTGTGAAGTTAATTTAGTTTCGACTACTAATTGGGCACTAAGTGTGCGATTAAACCTAATGAATAATAACGGCTGGATCGAGATACAATATCGAGCATAAATTAGCTTGGGATGGTGAGTAACCATATGTTGGCTAAGGTATGTATTGAACCTTTGTGGTTGAGGAGATTGTGTATGACTTCATGAGTGGTTGAGTAAGATTGTTGGTTAAGAATGATATGGTATAAACATTTGGAAATTGATCTATGTGATGAGTTCTTGTTTTGCATAGTATTTGAACTATTAAGTTGAATGTATTATGTTACAAACTTACTAAGCTCTTAAGCTTACTGTGTGATTGTTTCACTGTTTTACAGTGTCAGTAAAGCTTGCTCGGATCAGGGGACCGTTAGCGACTAAATCACACTATCAGCTAACCATTTTGGTACTTTTGGAAAGATTTATATAGTTGAAATATGGCATGTATATGCTAGAAGTTATGGCATGTTTTATAATGTTTAATCCTAGCCATGTGATTTGGCTTGGAAGTTGAATGATGTTAAACTTATGAATGAGCTATGGTTATGGTATATGAAGTATGCTTTGTTATGGCTTGATGACAATGCAAATGAATTATGAATGGTAAGTTTATTGATGGATTAATGCCATAGTGACTTAGTGAAATTGTGGATAAATCATGCTTGGTTTTACATAAGAGTTGGTTGAGTTATTTAATATATAAGATGGTATGCTAGAAATAAGATTGAATTGGGTTGATATGATGAATATTTTGATGTGTTTTTGGTTGCTATTGATACATGGAAAGATGCATAATTGTGCTTGTAGGGATGACCCTTGTGTGGGTGGAAAATTGGCCTTGCAAATAGCCTATTTTGCATACACGGTCAAGGGACACGGACGTGTGTCTCTACCGTGTGGCTCAAGGGCCACTTCGAAGTGTGCCTGGGTAGGTTACACGGCTGTAGTACACGGGTGTGCTTGGTGGCCGTGTGACCAAGTCAGTAGCTAGCTTAATTTCACATGGCTATGGCACACGGGCATGCCTGGTGGCCGTGCAGACAAGTCAGTATGTGTGCTCTGTTTTAGCATGGCCTGGACTCATGGGCGTGTCTGGTAGCTGTGTGAGGGACACGGCCTGATTGCACAGGTGTGGAACCTCTGTAGTTTTGAAGAATGTTCAAATTTCCAAGAATTTTCATATGTGTTCGGTTTAGTCCCGACCCCTTTCTAGCATGTGTTTAAGGTCTCGTAGACCGTAATAAGGGACTATATGTTTATATTTGAATATGTTTATTTGATGATTGACTTTGTGTCGTGAAATGGATCTGAAATGTTCCGATTATTCGGTAACGCCTCTTAACCCTATTCCGGCGACGGTTTCAGGTTAGGGGTGTTACAGTTACATCACTTACGGTTTTTTCTACCCAAATTCCTAGTTTATCAACCATTTTACAAGACACATACGAGTGGGTAGATCCAATGTCAATTAATGAAAAATAGGAAGTAGCATTAATGGTAAAAGTACCTATTATCACATCAGTTGCATCTCGATCCTCTCTATGTCTAGCCATATACACAAGTGCTGGCTATCTCCCATCTGCTTGATTAGCACCTTGACCCAGCCCTCGTTACCTCTGACCGGCATTACCACCTCAATTTTGACCCTGATCTCTACAGGGCTTCTATCTAGCTCTCTGGTTTGGGGCTCGATTCTTTCCCTATGCTTGCATCTGATCATTAAGCTATTGATAGTCTCGAATCTTATGGTCCAGCGACCCACACTTCAAGCATGCTCTCATACTCCTCCAAAAGTCCCCAGAATGCCTCTTTCCACAAGTGTTACAGTTCTGAATTCTACCTCCTGCTGTAGCAACATTTTGTCGAGGTCGATCATCTCTAGGCCGCTTAACTGGGCTTGGAGCCTGAACATTAGGGCCCCATTCTCTCTTCGCAGGGACTCTCGCCTTCTCCTTCCTCTCGCACTCAACGCGCCGAACTTCCTTACAGATTTTGGTTTTCTCTACCAAAGCTTTGAAAGCCCTCTCTTGTAGCGAAGCTACCTGCATCATCAACTCTAACCTTAGCCCGAACTCAAATCGAGTGCACTTATCTTGTTCCTCAGCTACCATACCCGGAGCATATCAGCTAAACCTTAGGAACTCAGCCTCATATTTAGCCACTGACATGTCTCCCTATCTCAGCTCAATAAACTCCAGTCTTCTAGCCTCAACATACCTTGCGCCCACATATTTCTCTTGGAAAGCATCCAGAAAATAATCCCATGTCAATCATTTAGCTTGGCTACCTCTCACTATGGCCTGCCACCAGCAAAAGGCCTCATCATGTAGCAATGACATAGTCTCCTTAAACTTCTGTTCAGGGGTGCACTCCATATTGCCTAAGATCCTTTCTTTAGCCTGATAACTCTTGAAAAAAGTTGTATTTCAGGCCTTTAAACTTGATTAATTGTCTGTACTTAAGTGGATATGTTTGCATTTTTAGGATATTTTACAACATTACATCATGAAGCTTGGATTGTGCTTTCAATGTTGTTATATGTTACTTTTTTGGTGGAAGGAAAGGATTTGTTTGTGTTTGTAGTAGGTGTAGAACAGAAGAATAGAAATGAAGGAGTGAAGTATTGTCATGGAAAAAGGTTGGACAGATTGCAACATAAAAGCCATGCAATTCTAGGAAGATGCTGATGCAAGACTCAGTCTTCGTCACTCTCAGCTAGCTGGACGTGTGCCAAATAAATCCACCTAAAAAATAGGGAGAAAAAGTGTATTCTAAGAGAGGGAACCTACCTTATAAAAGAGGAAAGATAGAATTCTACAAAGGGGATTTTACATGAGAATTTAGGAAGGGAATTGGGAGAGCGGTTTTTGTAACACCCCTCACCCGTATTCAACGCCAGAATAGGGTTACGAAGCATTACCAGACTTATTACACAAATATACATACATTTCACATACATATTCAAATTTCATGTAATCATCATTCAACATCATTCACACTGTCCCTAATATGAGCCTACGAGGCCCAAAACATGTAATCGGGGTGGTTCGGGACTAAACCGATAACACAGGAAATTTTTAGAAAACTTAGAAAATTTTACAAAATACAGGGGACACACGCCAGTGTCACAGGCCGTATGGACATTCAAAATGGGATCACATGGCCGTGTCCCAGCCCATGTGACCAGCCCGTGTGCCCTTCGAAATGGTCTCACACGCCTGTGTGCCAGGCCATGTGCTAGGCCGTGCCAAACCTGTAGGGTATACTGACTTATGCCACACAACCAAGTCACACGCCCGTGTGTTGGGCCATGTGGAGCATACTGACTTGATTTCTAATTACACACTAGGGGACACACGGCCGTGTAACCTGACCGTGTGTCATACACGGTTGAGACACACGCCCGTGTCTCTGCCCGTGTGGACAAAAATAGGCTATTTACCAAGCCATTTTGCCACCCAAATTGCATACACCTACACCAAACCAATTGGCACCAAAACATGACATGAATAGGCATTCGTCCAATCTCAAATAAGCTTAATTCTTGCTATATCAATACCAACAATACAAGGTACACAAATGCCACAATATGCCATTCAATTTCATACCAAAACTCATAATTTCAAATCATCAATAAGACCACATTCATTTAATCATCATCTTGCCTAAAATCACAAATATATCGATCTCAAATGTCAACCATTTAATACTCCAACTACCAATTCACAACAAGCATATAAATGGCAATTATACACAACATTTCAAAAGTCCCTTTTTACATATATACAACCATCACCAAACATACCAAATTAAGCCAACTCACATGGCTATACACAAAACCAAACACTTAACATTTACAATACCAAATCAATCGGCTAAATCCATTACTATCATATATACCAAAATGACCATACTCCTATACATGCCATATAACCAAATACATAGACCCAAAAGTACCAAAGTGATAGCTTGATAGTGTGATGAGATCTCCAACGACTCCCAAATCCGAGCTAGCTTTGATTTCACTATAAAACACGAAAAAATAAACAATGTAAGCTATAAAGCTTAGTAAGCTCATATGAAATAATAAGGAAAGCTCACCATTCAATTACCATTCAAGAATATAAACATAACATACTACAAAACATTTAATCACAATGTTAACATATATTCAATCACATAATTAACCATGAACTCACAACTTCCATAGATTCAATGCTTATATAGTTTTCGTACATACCTGTACTGATACGTAACTATTTCTCACCATTTCATATCTTCGATATACCCGTTGAACCATTTGGAATACTATCGAATACTTGGGAATCTCGCACCCTAAGTGCCACATACATAGCCGAAGCTATCTCAATCTCATATCACATATAATGCTCACTCTCGAGCTATCAACGGGTCTGCTCACACAAGCTGACGGTCATGACGAAGCTACACGATGCTGCTCACACAAGCTAACGAGAACCCGCAACACATGTTGGATAACTCAGCCACCGGTAAGACGTACGGACCAGCACCCAAATCACATAACCCCTAATGACATGTCATTTTTATCCTAATATATTCCTAAGGTTCAACCAGGATTTCAAATTTGTCGAATCATCGTCGAATATATCCGCAAGGTCGTATTCACAATTTATGCAATATTAAAGAATTTAAAACACAATTATAACAATGCTTATTACATACAAACTTACCTCGATTGCTAAAACGACGGAATGGATCGACTAGTCCAAAACCTTGTTTTTCCCCCTATCTAAATCTGAATTTCGCTTTTCTTGATCTACATGTAATCAAATTTAACTAATTCAATCATCATTCTATTTAATTTAGTCCAAAATACACATTAAGGCAACTTTACACCTTTGCCCCTAATATTTCAACATTTTTACAATTTAGTCCTTATCTCATAAAAGTATAAATTCATGCAATTTGGTCCTTAACCATGCTATCCGAATTTATATTATTACTATAACAGCCCATATTTTTCATTTATTTTACAATTTAACCACAGATTTTACACATTTCACAATTTAATCCCTAATTGGCAATTTTACTAAAAATCACTTAACAAATGTTGTTTATCTAACAACAACCATACATTTTCTATCATTAAACTTCAAAATACACACATATTCATCAATGGTAAAACCCTAAACCTTTAACAATTTTGCAAATTAGTCCCTGGGCTAGCTAGATTAAGCTGCAACGATCTCAAAAATATAGAAATAATTAAAAACGGGACAAAAATAAACTTACATGCAAGAGATTAGTGTAGCCGAATGTTAAAGCTCTTTAAATGGAGTTTTCCACCCGTAATTTTGGTAGAAAAGATGAACAAACAAGGTGATTCTTTTGTTTTCTATATTTTATTATCTTTTATTTATGGTATTACATTTTTAACCTTTAACATTAACCATTAAAATCACTTAATCATGCACATAATTGTCCACTCACAATTAAAATGTTCTAATTAACACATAAGGACCTCCACTTTAAGGTTTTATATCTATTAAACACCTTTAGCTAATAGAACTCAAGTTTTACACTTTATGCGATTTAGTCCTTTTTATTGAATTGAGCATTCAAACGATAAAATTTCTTAACGAAATTTTCACACAATCATACTATCACACTGTAGACATTAAAATTATAATAAAATATTTATTTTGACCTCAGATTTGTGGTCCCAAAACCACTATTCTGATTTGACTAAAAACGGGCTGTTACAGTTTTTCTCTAACAAACTCTCGTGAAAAATCTAGAGAAAAGAAGAGAGGATAGTAGCTAAAGCACAGAGTAGAGACTGAAGAAAGGGGACAATGCATTCAACCCTGGATCTTGCACAATATTGTAAGATTGGAGTTGGGAGCTGATTTGGCGAAAGCTTTTTGAAGTTCTTCCTTCATTATCTTGATTAATTTTTGTGAATCTTAACTGTTAAATGATGTTGTTGAATGATACCTTTATTTTAGATGTTAATTTCCAACCCATGTGCTAATCTCATTGGGTTGGAATTACTTGATGAATCTTTATTTCCATTGATGACCAGGAATTATCTTGATTAGATCTACTGTTTCATTCGATTTGTGTTATTTTTAATGCATGCATGCAATCTCTATACATAGATAGATGTATGGTATGTTCACAAACTTAATTTAATTATGTAAAGGTTAGACGAGTTGGATTGTGATAGAATCACACAAGCGAGTACTCAAAAGAATATTCGTAGCACTCTAGACATAAAGCTGCGCTCTGTAGAGAGCAAGGAAGAAACAATATTAGGTATCATTCTTGAAGCTTATGGACATACAAAGCCTTACGAATGGTAGCTTGAAGTCTGACTGTGGAAAGAAGTAGGCTACTGTAGCTAGAATCTGAATAGTAGATTGGTTAAAACTTTGACATGGCATTATTGTGTTATAAGGATGTAATCTGAGTAATTTCAACCTTCACATTGAACAGCGTAGTTCCTCTCAAATTTGTCTCGTTAAATTGCCACAACATTTTAAGTTAGGTATCTGATTTTAATATTGCATACATGATTATCCTTTACAAATTTTTACTTTTGTTTTTGCCATAGCCTGATTCATATAGTTCATAGTGATAACTTAACCAAATTAATCCTAACAGGTCCCTATGGAGACGATCTTACTTACTACTTTATTACTTGATTCAATGTGTACACTTGCACATTCGCATATCATTTCACACGCAACATAGCCTTCAGTGTAACACCCCAAACCCGGCCTAAACGCTACGACCGAATCTGGTATGTCACAGGGTTGAGTGAAAATGATTTCCTATCTACTCTGGGAAAAATCATAATATATATTTTTTAAAAAGCTTTTTATTAAGCGATGTCTCGAAAACCAAGATTTGTTAGCTTGGGAAAAATTTCACAATTTTAATTAAGCAATCATTTATTAGACGAGGTGCGATTTTGAAAAAAATGTTACTTAGTGAACTCAAGCATTTATAAAACCTCATTTAAATTTTCGTGACTAAAATTTTCCATAGTGTCGTGCATAAATACTAAATAAAACCAAATATAAATTTAAAAGGCCTTATTACATCAAAAATTACCCAAATTTAAAGAAAAACTTTAAGCAAAGAAAAGTTCATAAAATATAACGCCTTTTATGGCCTCCACGAGTCCACCTCGGCTCCAATATCCACGATCTACTGATTACACTAAAAGTTTAGGGAAAGGGTGAGTCACAGAGACTCGGTGTGTAAAACCATTAAACACTTAAACCGCCCACGACCCACAATCTCGTATTAGGCTCATACATGATATCATACAAATTCATGAATGCATTAAGCCCGGCCCAACCTAGTATTTCCATCCTCTACACGCCATCCCGCACCAACCATCACACCGTAGGGATTTCTACAATCAACCCTCCATCCGCTACACGCCGCCTTAATACCATATCACCGTAAAATGTGGCAGAGCCACCGATCACTATGTGACCTTAAAATCAACTGTGGCATAGCCACCGATCACTATGTGACCTCATAAACAGATGTGGCAGCGCCACCGATCACTATGTGACCTTAAAACAATGTGGCAGAGCCACCGATCACTATGTGACCTTATCACTTCCCCTTTATCAACATTCCCATATCCCATGCACAAAATTTATATCGAAACAAAGGTATTATGCCAATAACAAGGCGAAATATCATCACATACAACCAACTCATATTAGGTAATTACAGATACGTACTTGGCACTTCCCGCCTTAACCACAAAGGTATTTCGACTGTATTCACAGCCTTTTCTGGCTTTTCAGCCCATACAATTAATAATACAATTAAGTAAAGTGTGTTAGGGTTTACACACCTGGTAACACGCAAAACAATACTCTACGTCGACGACACTATCGATAGCGTAAACAATCGCTATCCGCCTCGACTCTGTTTCAAATCGGTCCACACCCGGTGGCAATCTCGATCACGACACAAAGACGCTTTCTTAAACTTAGGGGCTCGGGTTCACGGGTCCAACCCCTCCTTTGCCTCGATCGGTATTGGATTCCATCAAAAGATCTCGTCAGATGATACTATAATGAAATATGGTTTGTTAAACCATAATATATGGTTAAGGTAACGAATACAATAACGAACCTAAACAAAATCTAAAGAGAACACCCTTACCTTGAAATCCCGAAAAGAAAGATATAGGGTTCAGAGATTAATGGTTTCCGATTTAGAGATCCCGACGATTTGACTTTCTTCAATTCCCGAAATAGGCGGCCCAAAGAACACAAGAAAATAAGAAGAAACATAAGTCCAAACGATGGCCTCACTAAGCCAACTAGCCATTCGGCTTTGGCTTCCAAAAACCGAAAGAGTAGATAAAGATATAGAAGAAATCGCCACTTACCTTAACACAGGAGATTCAGTTATCACCTAAGAGAATTCGGCACTAGCATGGCGTAAGAGAAGATTCGGCAATAATAGGAAGAAGAAGATGAAAGAGCCAAAAAATAAAAGAACTACCAATGGAACTTAGGAGTTTTCAGTTTTAGAAGTGACCAAAAGAAAAGATGAAGAAGAGAAGGCTATGAAGATTCGGTTTGTAGAAGAAATCAGAGAAGAGAACTTTGGATAAGGGACATTCGGCTATAGCATAGAAATGGAGATGAAGAAGAGAATGAAAGTAAATGGTAGTTTCGACTTACACATAGAAAAGGGTTCAAGAAGGAGTAAAATAAAAACCTCAAATGCCGAAATGGGAAGGAAATTCTCACTTGACTACTAAACACTTTCAAACAAATTCGGCACCTACTAACCTCAAAACCAGAAATGCACTATTTTGAGAACTAAAAGCCTATGCTTCCCAAGTTGAAATTCGGCATACCCTTAGTAAGAAAAAACCGATTTCCCCTCTACTATGAGTTTGAAATTCGCCAACACCAAGCTCACAATGCTCATCCCTTTTTTTCTCCTCAAATTCCTCCCGATCACCCGCTTGAAATATTTTGAACACTTCAAGCTCCCCTTTTCCTCTCTCGCCATTCATTCAAATTATTTGACTCACCCACTCCCTATCCCGAAGTGTCCTAGTCGACTCGCCTCTACTCTCCCCGACGCCAAAAAGAACTCCCAAAATGAGATCCTTGTGACTTGAACTCGCTCCCTCTCCTATTCTCTCGTGGCGTCACTTACCAAAGATCTTAAGTGGCGCCTCCTTGCCACTCTGCCACTCCTTTTCTTGTGTCAACCAACCACCAACATCATCCCTTAGGTCCTATTCCAGCTAACTTCTCCACTAAAGTACCTAAAAAGAAAATTTTTGCCAGGACTCCGGCTTTTCCCTGGACCTTTCCTAGACTCCCATACACCCTAAAACAACACATTAAACAAGGCATACACACAAAACACATCAAATGCATAGCCCCAAAATCAGGATGTTACATTCAGCCAGTACTCAACTACAATGGGAGTCGTCCCAGCAACAACCTGAAACAATTCGGCCCTACTCGAACAGAGTCTCTCCGCTACAATGCCACGACTATTAGCTCTAGATTGGGCAACCACCATTCAATCTTACACTCGTAACACGGCTTGCGATACTATAACACCCCTCACACGTATTCAATGTCGAAATAGGGTTACGGAGCATTACCAAACTTACAACACTTTAAAACACACATTTTGTATACAATTTATCATTTCAAATACAATTCAATCACAACCAATGATAGTGTCCCTTAAACGAGCCTATGAGGCCTTAAACATGCATTAGAAATGGTTCGGGACTAAACCGATAACTCGAGAAATTTTTGTGAAACTTAGAAAATTTAGCTTCAAACAAGGGACACACGCCCGTGTGGCCAGGCCGTGTGTCTCACACGGCTACCAGACACGCCCGTGTCACAGGCCGTGTGAAAACAGGGGGTATATACTGACTTGGGTCACACGTCCAACCACACGCACGTGTGTCTAGCCCGTGTGCCCTTCGAAGTGGCCACACACGCTCGTGTGCTAGGCCGTGTGTTAGGCCGTGCCAAACCTGTAGGGTATACTGACTTATGCAACACGACCAAGTTACACACCCGTGTGCTAGGCCGTCTGCCAATTAGGGGGTATACTGGCTTGTGCCGCACGGCTGAGCACACACCCGTGTGTGAGACCATGTGGAGCATACTGACTTCCTTTCAATTTCAATACCAGGGGACACACGGCCGTGTAATTTGACCGTGTGTCACATACAGCTGAGACACACGCCCGTGTCTCTGCCTATGAGGACAAAAATAGGCTATTTACCAAGCCATTTTTCCACCCATTTTGCACATACCTAAACCAACTCAAATGGTACCGATCCATAGCATAAATAACATTCAATTGCCATAATCAAGACTAATCCATACCATTTTCAATACCAACATTCAACATGCTTATAACCTCAAACATTACTCCATCAAAACATACCAATTCAACTAACTATACCTTTACTAAACATACAATATTTTGGAACAATTCACAAACATAAATCACATCTAATATCAACCATATATTCACATATATGCACATAACCAAAATTCACCAAATTAAGCCAACTCTCATGGCTATATTTATAACACAAAACATATACGTTTACAATGCCAATTCATTTGGCCAACATCATTACCAAAACATAATCAACATGACTCAAATACGTATACATGCCATATACTTAAAACATAGTTTCAAAAGTACCAAAGAGTCAGTATATAGTGTGGTGAAGTCTCCGACAATCCCCGAATCTGAGCTAGCTTTGAAATCACTATAAAACATGGAAAAATAAAAAAAAGTAAGCTATATAGCTTAGTAAGCTCGTATGTTAACAATGAGCAACTATCATCATTCACTAAACATTTATATAATGGAAAACAATGTACAACAATTCTATTATATCTCAAGCTATCAAATGATCATTCATATAACTTACCAAGAAGCTCATCAATTTCATAGTTTTCAATACTCAATTCATTTTCGTACGTACCTGTACTATCTTGTACCAATCTCATATTCAACCACTTCCTTATTTTACCCGTTGAACCATTCGGAATAGAAGTCGGATACTCAAGGTCTCACACGATAATTACCTATACCATGGCCTGAAGCCAAATCAAGGTAACTTATCCGAAATTATGATATCATGGCCTGAAGCCAAATCAGCCGATATGTATGGCCCGAAGCCAAATTGGTTTATCTCACACACATAGTGCTAAATCATGGCCCGAAGCCAACTCAAGTATACCTAATGACATGTCACTAGCATCCTAAACTATTCCTAAGGTTCAATCAGGTTCCAACTATCGAATCTTCATCGAATCATTTTCGAACTCGTACATAATCACATAAACACAATTCATGCTATATCAAAGCATATAAAATACATTTGAAATGAATTTATAACATACGAATTTACCTCGGATGTTAAAACGGCGAATCGAGTCGATTAGTCGATAACTTTATCTTTTCCCCGATCCAAGTCCGCATTTCACTTTTCTTGATCTAAATATATTCAAAATTAAATTATTTAATCATCTATTCATTCAATTTAGTCCAAAACACTCTTTAAGGCACATTTACACTTTTAACCCTAAACTTTCACATTTTTACAATTTAGTCCTTATTTCATAAAATCACAAATTCATGCAATTTAGTCACCACCCATGCTAGCCAAATTTCTTTATTACTCATAGTAGCCCATATTTCTCATTTATTTCACATTTTAACCACTAACTTTACACATTTTTCAATTAAATCCCTATTTTGCTTTTTCACTAAAAATCACTTAAGAAAACTTGTATATCTATTAAAAAACATTCATAATCTATCAAGAAACCTCAAAACATGCCTATTCATCAATGGAATCATTCAAAATCTTTAACAATTTTTCAAATTAGTTCCTGGGCTAGCTAGTACTAGTTGCAACGATCACAAAAACATAAAAATCATTAAAAACGAGACGAAAATGAACTCACATGCAAGGAAATGCTTGGTCGAACCTTCAAAGTTCTCCAATGGTGTATTATTTCTCAATATTCGGTTGGGAAATATGAGAAAATAAAGATATTTTCTTTGTTTCTTTTATTATTTACTAACTTATTTATTCAATTACTTATTTAACCTTAATTATAAACTATTAATAACACCTAAATGATGTCCAAGATTGTCCACTCATGCTATTAATGGTCTAATTACAACATAAGGACCTCCACTTTAATGTTCCATAGCTATTTGACACCTCTAGTTAATAGAACACTACTTTTGCACTTTACGCGATTTAGTCCTTTTTATCAAATTGACCATTCAAACGATAAAATTTCTTAAAGAAATTTTCACACAATCACTCAATCATGCTGTAAACACTAAAATAATAATAAAATAAATATTTTGACCTCGAATTTTTTGTCCCGAAACCACTATTCTGATTTGACTAAAAACGGGCTGTTACAACTCTCCCCCCTAGGATTTTCGTCCCCGAAAAGCTTACCAGTGAATAGGTTAGGGTACTATTTTCTCATAGCTTCCTCGGGCTCCCACGTAGCCTCTTCAACTCCGTGACATTTCCACAAGACTTTCACTAAAGCTATGCATTTATTTCTCAATTCTTTGATCTCTCGAGCCAAAATTATGATTGGTTCTTCATTGTACGTCATATCTGTAACAGCCCGATTTAGGGCCTAGTCAGAATAGTGGTTGCGAGACCATAAATCTGAAGTAGAAATATGTGTTTTATGATTTTTATGAGGCTTATGATGTGGTTGCAAGATTGTGTGAAAATTTCATGAGGAAATTTTATTTATTAGTGATCAATTTGTCCATTAGGACTAAATTGCAAAAAAAATTAAAAACTATGAGATTCTAGAAGATTTAAGTATGAAATAGAATTATAAAAATTACTAGAGGTCCTTATTTAGCAATTAAACCATTAAATGTCAAGAAGGACAAAAATGGACATGGGAAGGAAAAATCTCGAGAAAGGGCCTTAAGGGCATTTTAGTCATTTGGTTAATTAATGAATAAAAAGGAGAAAATAAGCCAAAAATTCTGTCCATCTTCTCTAAGCTTGGCCGAAAATCACAAGGACTCCATAGCTAGGGTTTCTACAACTTCCAAGCTTGATAGTAAGTGCATCCTAGCCTTGTTTTTAATGTACTTCGTATTTTTGAGATCCTCGTAGCTCGATTTAGCTATTTCAAGCTATATTTTGAGCTAGGGTTTATGTTAAAAAATTTACCCATGTATGACATGCATGTATTTTGATGTTTCAAGGAAGAATATGAAAGTTTGATGTGTGATAAACATCTTTTTCTAAGTGATTTTTATGAAAATGCATAAAAGGACCGATTTGTAAAAGTTATAAAAATGGCCATACATGAGTGAAATAGTGGAAATTGGGGGCTTTTGTAACATCCTAAATTAGGGGTTGTGTGTAATTTAAATATTTTCCCATGTGTGTGCTTGAAGAATTAAATTCTAGAAGTATTAAGCATGTTCTAGGGCCTAGAGCTAACCCCGAGCTAGGTCGGACTTGGAACTAAAAATTTCTTTTTAAGTGCCTAAAAGGAGGAAGCTAGGTGAGATAGGGCTTAAACAAAATTTTGGGCGAATTGTAGCACAAAGATTGGGCTTGGCAAAGTGGCTTGGGCGCTAAGGTGAAAAGGGAGTGCCAAGGGAAGGAGTTTGAGTAACATGGGGAGCAGATGGGCTTATGTTTTTTTTAGCGTTAAAAAAAGGGATTGGTATAAGAAGGCTTTAAAGGAATTTTTGTAGGCATTTTTAGCATAAGAAAGGCTTTGGTAAAGTGGCTACCGTGTGCCACTTAAAGGCTTGGAGGTTGATGGGCGCAGTTCGAGTTCTTTGAAGCGACGTTTTGCATTTTAATTTTTGGGGTAAACGGCCTAGGGAGGTCTTATAAATAAATAAGGGGGCTTTATGGCATGAAATTGGGCCGAGGAGTGGCTTGGGGCGCCACTTGAGAGTTTAGAAGACGCCTGGTCTCGGGTTCAAGGACGCAGGAGCATTTTTTTATTTTGGGCTTTTGCGTTAGAAGAAAAAGGGCCAAGAAGTAGGTGTTATAAATAAAGGAAAGGGTTAATTGACATGAATGTCAAATTGGGAGAGTTGGTCCAGGCGCTTAAGGGGAGGTCATGCGGCATGGGTCATCGGGTTCGAGCCAAAGATAGCAGGCTAGCTTGGGTTTTATTTTTATCTTCTCCTTCTTCTCAATGTTTGGCGTGAAAAGGGTGGAGTAGTGGCCCGATTTTGGACTTTTAAATTGATAAGGATAAGCTTGATGTTTGTTTTTAAATTCAGCTGGAAGACTTGATATTATTATTTTATTTATTTATTTTGTTTAAAGAGGTGATGAAGGAATAAGGATTATTTATCTTTTTTAAATTTTATTTTGAATTGTTGAAGAGGTGGATAGGAGATAAATATTAGTATTTTATTATTTGAAGAGGTGATAAAAGTAAGAGATAAATATTATTCTTTTTGGGTGATAATTAAGTTGGAATTATCACCAAAATAGGAGGGTGTTTGCCGATTATTGGACTCCTTGGGGGCTGTCCATATTTGATTTGGTTACAGCATAGAAGTGCCCAAAATTTCCAGCAAATTCTTTTCTTCTTTCTCCCTTCATTGTGCTGCCGAATTCAATAGGAACCAATTTCTCATAAGGTACTCCGAGATTTTGATGTACTCGATACAACCCTCTAGCAGTCGGTTTTGGGACTAATTAAGGCTTCGGGATTTGTTTGGAAATCAAATCCGTTCAAGGGTCAAGACCTAGCATCGTAGATCGGCTTCTCGAGATCTAGGAATTACGATAGTAACAGTGTGTAAGATCTCTCTACACACTTTATTAATTTACATGTCAGTATTACTTGCCTTAGATCTTTTGTTTGTGGTTAGCTTGTGGCATAATCATGGATATCGGGTAAGTCCCCTAACTTGTGATTTTTGATATATGATTTGCATGCCATCACATGATGATTAAATGTCATGCGGTATGATTTATGAAAATTGTTATAAAAGCATGTGATGGTGGGATTGATGAGAGGAGGGGATGAATTATGGATCGTCGTCGCTGGTTTTGACCACAAGATGGGTTGGCCCCATCGGACTATTTTGTGACCTATGGTCATCGGTGGTTTTGACCACAACGATTGATTATTTGCGACTAAGTCCCAGTGGTTTGGTACCACCATGGTTTTGACCACATTTGATATATTGTGACCTATGGTCATCGGTGGTTTTGACCACACGATGGGTTGGCCCCATCATCCGATTTGTGACTCTAAGTCATCAAGTGGTTTTGACCACCGATGGTTTTGACCACACGGGGTAGAAAAGGAGTATGGATGGTTAGGTTGGGTTGCATGTGCATGTTTATTAATGACTTGTGTATGAGTTATCTTATCGGGTGGGGATTACACACTGAGTCTTGGTGACTCACCCTTCCCTTAACATTTTGCGGATGGGTAGATCGCGGAAATGGAGCCGGATGGACTCGAGGTGGCCATGCAAAGGGAAATTTTAATTAGACGAACTTGGACTTTGTTTTATTTTATTTAATGTTGGTTTATTTTAATTAAGTTGTAGTAAGGCCTAGACATAATTTTATTATTCTATGTTTGGATTAATTTGTTAAACTATTTTCTAACATTAAATTAAGTACACGTGGTTTCTAAAATTTTAAATCGCAAAAATGTTTTATCGTGCCATCGGGCACATCTGAATCGGCTACAATCTGGCTTAATAAATATTTTAAAATAAACCTAAGTATGGATTTTATACACCTCAAATGTTTCAAACAAAATAACCATCTTTTACCAAAAAGATAATTCGACTTAAAAGGATTTTCAAAGATGTTTTCTCTGTAGCACACCAAATTCAGTCGTAGTGTTTGGGCCGGGTTTGGGGTGTTACAGCTTTTGTAGTTAAGAAAATAATTCAGCTAGGCTTAAAATACAAGAAAGTTGAATAAAAATCATTTTTCGAGCCTAAGGGCAAAAGTGTAATTATGTGAAAGTTTAGGGACAAAATTGTAATTTTGCCAAAGTATGATTCATGAGTCAATTTAGTCAATGTGAGTATTAAACAAGTGAAATTCTTATTAAAGATCAAGAAACACGAAGCCCAGACCGAAACTGAGGCAAGAACAAAGTGTCGAACTAAATCGAACATCTACACACATTTAAAGTATCGAGGTAAGTTTGTGTGAAATTAAAGTTTCATAGTGTTTTTATATATTTTAAATTAATTGATCTTATGATAAATAATATCATTTCGTGAAAATCGACTAATGAAGCCTCGATGAGAAAATGATGAGAATATATTAAGTTAAAGTCCCCGTTGAAGATTCGAAATAACGAGGATACCTATGTCACGACATGAGATAAGGAAGGTCCTGTATAAGACCATGTCTGGGACATGGCATCGACACCGAATAAGAAAGGTCCCGTGTAAGACCATGTCTGGGACATGGCATCGACATCGAGTTAAGAGATCCCGTGTAAGACCATATCTGGGATATGGCATCGGCATCAAGAGGTGATCCCATGTAAGACCATATACGAGATATGGCATCGGCATCATGATACATGAAAGATGAGATTGAGTATCCTTCGATATTCCGAGTAGTTCAACGGGAAAAAGAGCTAAGTATGCAAAGATGACAAAGAGCAAAGCTATACAAAGATGACAAAGAGTTACATTTAAGTTAAGGATGATAATGACTTAAGTTTATGTTCAAGATAGCATAAGTGCTAAATTATGTGATGAAGTGACACATGTACCATGAGTAAAATACGAGTTATGAAACCGTAATGTGATATGCGATGGGTAAGCGTAAGTATGAGTAAGTATGTCAAAGTACTTGAGAACTTGTGTTGTTATTGTTCTATGAGATCATGAGTACTTATGTTGCTATTTTTAATTCATTCAAACTTACTAAACTATATGCTTACCCCTTTCTTTTCCCTTTTCCTTGTAGTATCGCCAAGCTAGCTCGAAGATCGTAGAACGTCGGAGTTCGGATCACACTATCAATCATTCTTTTGGTATAGTAAAGTTGACTTATTTTGGGTATGGCATGTATAGGAACTTGGTCATCTTGTGTTATGTCATATTTGAAGGCCAAAGTGTTGGCTACTAATGTTATACACTCATTTTGTAAATGGCCATTGGGAATTGGCCAATATTTGTCAAGTTTCATATTTTTAATGATGATGAGTTTCATGAAGTGAAAGTTCATGCAATCGATGGAGTAAAATGTAAAGTGTATGAATGATGATTAGGGATTCTTCATAGCGTATTATTGCCATGTTGTGTGTTGCTTGTGTTGGTATATGTGAGTTTATGTTTCGGGGTGGCAATTGGCTTGGAAAATAGCCTTTTAATTGTCCACACGGGTAGACACACGGGCGTGTGTCTAGGCTGTGTGTGACATATGGTCAGCCCCATGGGTGTGTTGATAGGCCGTGTGTCCCCTGCATCAAATTTTTTAGAATACGGTTCGCCACACGGGCCAGCACACGGGCGTGTGCCTAGGCCGTGTGCCCTTAAGAGCTTGCTGACGTCATAAATAGAATACCCAGGTTTTTCACACACGAGTGAGGACACGGGCATTGTAGGCCATGTGAGGGACACGGGTCATTGACACGGGCGTGTGTCCGGTCATGTGAAAACCCCTGTAGGTTCGAAAAAAAATAAATTACACACGGGCTGGGACCATTCACGTGTGTGATCACACGGCCTGCCCATACGGGCGTTGTAACACCCCAAACCCGGACAAGACACCACGTCCGAATCTGGTATGTTACGGGGAAAATGCTTTTGGGAGATCAGATTTATCGTTTAAAAGTCAGGTGAAAACACGTGGTCTTTGAAACAAATTTGAGTGGTCTTGTTTGAAAAAGCAATTGATGTATTTGAAACCCGAGATTTTGAAAACTTAGCGAAATTTTGTAGTTAAAACGAGTTTAACCATTAAAACCTCATTAGTTTCTTAGTGACACATAAAACACTTTTAAACTTAGGAGAACTACAAGTTTGAATTTGGAAACCACTGCGTTTTGTTTATCAAAAAGACTTAGTGTGATACCCGATGGTATAGTAAAAAAACCAAGTGCGTTATAGTTTTGAAATCATTATCTTTCCAAGTTTTAGTAAAATTTATTCCAAGTTACTTTGTTTAAGGCATGTCAAAATCAACTTAAAACATCAACAACATAAAACATAACTTTAAAGGCCTTTACAAATCCAAAATAAAACCCAATTAAAAGTAAATAAACTAAAGTACCCAAATAGTAGAGTCCGAGTAAAACTTTATTAAAGCATGGCATGTGCACCCCGAGTCCATCCTTGCTCCATGTCCGCGCTCTACGAGTCACCCGAAATGTCAAAGGAGAGGGTGAGTCGAGTGACCCAGTGTGCAAATCCCGCTCCAAGAAGAAACAACATACTAACACACATCATACATAGCAACATAATTAATGCAACCCGATCCTAACCATCCATATCGCTTTTTCTACCCCGTGTGGTACCAAACCACCGGGTGGTGCCAAACCACCGTGACATATAGTCACAATGTGTTACCAAAACACTGGTGTCCCAAAGACACAATATCCGTCATTGTGGTACCAAACCACCGGTGTCCCAAAGACACGATGTGCTACCAAAGCACCGGTGACCGTAGTCACAAACCCGATGATGATGGGGCCAACCCATCGTGTGATACCAAATCACTAGCGACGATCCCATAACTCAAGTGGGGCCAACCCACGGTGGTCAAACCACGTGGACAAGTCGCAATGAGGTGCCAAACCTCTGGTGTCCCAAAGACACAATGTGCTACCAAAGCACCGTGACCGTAGTCACAAATCGGTGATGGGGCCAACCCATCGTGTGATACCAAATCACCGGCGCCAATCCCAGTATAATCATCCGTGGGGCCAACCCATCGTGGTACTTGAGCCACTGGGACGAGACGAGGTACCAAACCTCTGAGGTGCTAAACCTCTGGTGACCCAAAGTCACAAAGTGTGCTACCAAAGCACCGGTGCTCGTCGAGACAATATACCTCTGCTCCTCCTCTCGTATCACCCACACATATCATACTCATGGGATTATGCATCTCATACAAGCCATGCATATCATGCCAACATATCAAGCATTACAACTCATAACATGCATAACATAAATCATGATATCATGTGTTATCATTAATACTCATCATAGAAACAGACTTACCCGAATCGTATACATACCCCTTTTGGGTATCCAATTATCCTTCTCACTCGCTTTCAATCTTATTAAGCAATCAAGTTTATTAACACGTTACTAAGTAGAGAGTGTGTTAGTTACACACCTGGTAAAACCGAGTCCAAAGATCCCCACGAATCACTCTGAGTCCCTTGATTATCAAGCCCCTACAACATCGGCCAACTTAGATTTAGGCACTAAGACCATTCGGCCAAGACATATAAACCCAAAGGGTTAATATCGAACCCTTACCTTACTCTTGATTTGATTCCTTACCAAATCCGAATCAAGCAATGATTCTTCTTCCAACAATCGGCACTCTAACAAACAAATAGTTAATCACCAATCACCTTTATCTAAACGAAAACTAATAAATGGACTAACAACAATACCAACCCTTACCACACTTACCAATCGGTTCAAAGAGTCGAAGGCTCTTCCTGGCTACTTTACGATATCCAAGACCCTATCACAAAATGATAATCCAAAAGGTTAACACCCTTCCCAACTGACCATAATCGGCCTTTAACCAAACCATAACCAACAAAGAACCAAAAGAAGGAGATATGGCCATTCGGTCTTGCACTTACCAACACCCAATATTCGGCCAACTAGGACTTCTAGGAGGGAACCACAAGAGATTCGGCCAAGGCTTACAAAGAGAGAAAAAAGAATCGGTTTTAAGTGTTTATCACCTTTAATGTTCGGCTTGAGTGGAGGAGAAAGAAAAGAAGTATGAGAAGAATGTAGTTTCGGCAATGGCAATTTGAGAAAGAGAAAAGTGAGTGAAATGGAAGTAGTTTCAGTTTGCCAAAGGAAGAAATGAAGAGAGAAAGAAAGAAAACAAGGCACAATCGGCTACCAAGAAAGTTGAGAGAAACAAATCAATTTCGACAACTAGGTGCTTGCACTTTTGGCTCCAAAGAGAAAATGAGAGAAACTCCTTAGAATTTCGGCTTGTTTTGACAAAAATGGAAAAAAAAAAGAAAGTGTGGCCTTACCAATTGTTTCATTGCCGAAAAACACCCAAAATGCCAAGGCACATTCGGCACTACCCAAACCCCATGCCAAACCGTCCACACTCCCACTTCAACACCCACAAATTCGCCACATCCCCTAATTCACTCACATCCACACATTCAAACATCAAGACCAAGTCTCCCTCCTACAATTGCTCTCCACCCTCCTTTTGAATGTGAAGACTTGGTCCAAGTTAGAGTTTCACTAGCCTTCTACCTCTCCTCCATGCCGTCCCAAAAAGAAGTCAAAAGGAGAACTCTGCACTCGAACACTGGACCTCCTCTCTCCCGAAGATGACACCACATCAAGCTCCCCATGTGGCGCATGCTTTGCCTCTAAGCTAGCTCCTTATTTGTGCAACAAAACCTCAATTAAAACTCTTAAACCCCGCTTCCTCGCCTCCTTCACTTAACACCCAAAACCAATATTTTCCCATTCACTCGTGCACACTCCTAGCCTACAATTAAGCTCTTAAAACACCGAAATAACCACACAAAGACACTAAACACATGCTATAACATGCAACAACAAAATAGCCCCTAACCCGGATATTACAGCTTCTACCCCCTTAAAAATAATTTCGCCCCAAAATTACCTGGTCAAAAGAGTTGCGGGTATTGCTTTGTTTCATCGTATCCTCGTGTTCCCATGTCGCTTCTTCTATACCATGATTCCGCCAAAGTACCTTAACCAAAGGCACAGACTTCCTACGCAGAACCTTCACATCCCGATCAAGAATCGCACGGTTCCTCTTCCACGCATAAGTCCGATTCACCTCGATCTCTCTTGCATCGCTACCACATGCGACGGATCCGAACGATACCTCGAAGCATCGAAACATGGAAAACGCCGTGAATCGACTAAGCTCACTCGGGCAACTCAAGCCGATACGCTCTCGCCCAACTCGCCTCAATACCTTATACGGCCCAATGAACCTCGGACTAAGCTTGCCTTTCTTCCCGAACCTCAATACCTTCTTCCAAGGCGAGACCTTCAGAAAACTTTATCCCCACAAAGAAACTCTATATCTCTTTCGCTTAAGATCGGCATAAGACTTCTCGCCGTCCAAGCTTCCTTTAATCGAGCCCGAATCACTTTGACCTTGTCCTCGCCCCGCCTACCAACTCGGGTCCCAACAACCGACGCTCACCTAACTCCGTCCAACAAGTAGGTGAGCGACACTTCCTACCATACAACGCCTCATACGGAGCCATCTTGATGCTCGCTTGGTAATCGTTGTTGTAGGCAAACTCGCTAACGGTAGAAACTCCTCCCAACTACCTCAAATCCAAGACACAACCTCTCGGCATGTCCTCTAAGATCCGAATAACCCTTTCGATTGTCCGCCGATCATGGGGTGAAAAGCCGTCTTTGAAATCCAAACGAGTACCCAATGCTTGATGCAATGCCTTCCGTAACCTAGGCGTAAATCGGGATCCCTATCCGAGATTATCGAACCGCACACCGCAACCTCACTATCTCTCAAACATACAACTTCGCTTAGCTTCAAGTGAGTAGTCAACCCTCACCGGAATAAAGTGAGCCGATTTAGTCGACGATCCACCACTACCCAAATCAATCCTTCTTGCTTGGCGTAAGCGGTAACCCACCGACAAAATCCATGGTTATCCTTTCCCACTTCCATCGCGGAATCTTCACAGTGAAGCAAACCCGACGGCAAAATCGATGTTCACCTTGACTGCCGACAAGTCGACACTTTCCCACAAACTCGCTGTCACCTCTTTCTTCAAGCCAGCCACCAAAATCGCTTCTAAGATCCTTATACATCTTGCTACCTCCGGGATGCATAGCATAAGGATCATATGTGCGTCTGAAGAATCTTCTGTCTCAGCTCAACATCTTTAGGCATACAAGCCTTACCTTGAAAACACAGAACCTCATCACTGCATGTCAGAACCCTCCAAACCACCATTCTCAAGACTTGTAACCTTCGCGCACTCGTAACCTCATCCTCTAACTGCAAGCTCGATCCGCTCAACCCAAGTAGGCTTAACTCGTAGCTCGCGAGAATACTCCCGCCATCATACAAGCTCAAATGGGCAAACAAAGCTCTTAAGTCCGAAACAACCTTACGGCTCAACGCGTGTCGCCACCACGTTAGCCTTGCCCGGATGATACTCAATAGAAACAATCGTAATCCTTCAAAGAACTCAACCCATCTACGCCGCCTCAAATTCAAATCCTTCCGAGTCGAGAGATACTTGGACTCTTATGATCCGTGTAGACTATCGATCTCTCTCCATACAAGTAGTGCCTCCAAATTTTTAGGGCGAAAACTACCGCCGCTAGCTCCAAATCGTGCGCTCTGGATAGTTGACCTCATGTGGCCTCACCGCCTAGAAGCGTAAGCCACAACCTTACCTTCCTGCATCAGCACACAACCCAGACCCGTGTGTGATGCATCGCAGTAGACTGTGTATTCCTTACCACCTCAAAGTTGAATCAAACCGAGCCTCGGTCAAAATCTTCTTTAACTTATCGCTTTCCTTGCTGCTTCTCACCCATACAAACGGAACCTCTTTCCTTAACAACTTGGTCATCGGCGCCGCTATTAACGAGAAACCTCAACAAACCTTCTAGAGTATCCGGCCAAACCTGAAAACTCCGAATCTCAACCATCGACCTAGGCGGCTTCCAATCCAAAATCGCCAATCTTACGAGGATCTACACGAATCCCCTCACCGACACTACATGACCCAAGAACGCCACTTCTCTAAGCCGTAACTCGCACTTTACCGAACTTAGCATAGAGTTGCTTTTCCTCGAATCTGCAGCACCACTCTCAAATGCGCATCATGCTCTTCCTCCGTCCTTGAGTACACTAAGATGTCGTCTATGAAAACCACCACGAATCGATCCAGATCTTTCACTGAAACACCCTATTCATCATATCCATAAACGCCGCCAGGTGCGTTAGTCAACCCGAACGGCATTACCAAAAATTCGTAGTGCCCATACCGAGTCCAAACGCCTGTTTTATGGATATCCGCTTCCTTAACCTTCAACCGATGGTACCCGACCTCGGATCAATCTTAGAGAATACCGCATTGCGCACTTTTTCACCGATCAAACAAGTCATCTATCCGTGGCAACGGATATTTGTTCTTAATCGCCGCTTGTTCAATCAAGGCGGTAGTCTATGCACATCCGCATCGTACCATCTTTCTTCTTGACAAAAGAACCGGCGCACTTACGGTGAAACACTTGGCCCGATAAAACCTCGATCCAATAACTCCCGGATCTCGAGCCTTAAGCTCCACCAATTCCTTTGGTGCCATCCTATACGAGCAATAGACACCGGCGCCGTCCCGGTATCGATCTATCCCGAACTCCACCTCTCGATCTGGCGGCAAACCCTAAGCTCCTCAGAAACACATCAGCAAATTCCTAACAGATTTAACCTTCTCAACAGCAGACTCTTTAACCTCCAAAGCATACACATGAACTACATACGCTTCGCAACCCTTCCCGACCATCTTCTCCGCTTTCAAAGCGGATACCACATTTGATAAGTAATCTCTCCTACTACCTATCATAGCCACCTCATCACCATCAACCGTCTTAAGAACCATGCGCTTAGCCACGCATCCAACCTCGCCTTGGTACTTAACCACCAATCCATCCCAAGGATCGATCGAACTCCCAAACGGCGGCTCCATCAGATCGCAAAGAAATACTACCCCTTGGAGTTCTAGAGGTACATCTCTAAACAAATTATCTACTACTACAGAGTGACCTAACGGACTAATCACGATCATCCGCCTAGAAGATATCTCGAGTCTAAATCCATTGTCTCTACTATACTATCGGCAACATAAGAGTGCGTAGAACCCACATCAATTAAAGCGATATAAGGGGTACCAAAAATCAAGAACGCACTCTGGTTATGACGTCCGGCGTCGCCTCTCTCTCGGCGCCTCAAAGATACACCAATCCAGTCGTCTAGCATCGAACTACCGCACCTCTCCGCCGGTGCTCCACGGCCCCACGGATCCATAACCATCTCTCGCCATTACCACGGCCCCTCTCGCGGTGGCGGTCCATTACCTCTGAACCGACACGGCTCGACTCTCCGACCGAATCCTGGCATCCTACGCGGACAATCCCTAATGCGATGATCCGAGACCCACACTCCGAAGCAACCTTTACCTCCACCCAACAACCACCCCAATGAGATTTCCCACACCGACATTACATGCGGCGGTCCTCGCCTAGCAAAAGAACAAGCCTAGCAGATCGATTCGCCCACTGGTCTAGCCCTCTTCTCGCAGATTACCCGACGAACCAGAGACCCAAAACTCCTCTTAAGCCTACTCCTGTCCATACTCGCCTCACGGACTCCTTAACACCCTCGGCTACCTTAGCCTTCTCAACTAAGACAGCAAACTCGCGCTCCTGCTGAGGAGCAATCAGCAGCCTCAACTCGTCTCGCAGACCATCCTCGAAACGAACACACCTCTCATGCTCAAGGTGGCTACAATGCCCCCGGCATACCTACTCACCTTCAGAACTCACCAGACTACTTCGAGAATGCACTTACTCCCCTGAACAAGCCTCAGAAATGCCTTTCTTTGGGAGTCGATGTAACTAGCCCCGATGTACTTCTTTTGATATGTCTGCGAAAATAATCCCATGTCAAATCCTCTACGGCCACACTATCCCGAACCGTGAGCCACCACCGATATGACTCATCCCGAGAAGCGATACGATACCCTTCACTTCTCTTCACCACCAAGTCCAGATCATCCATGATCCGCTCGCTTGCCTCCAACCAATATTTAGCAAAGGCTAGAGAGCAACACCGATACACCTCGAAAGAATTCAGCCCCATTAGCCCGAGTCGCCAGAACCGATTTCGACTCTGCACCACCACCGCCTGCGACCTACCCTTTCCAACACTCGCAAAGATCGCCGTGACATCGCTGCGCCGTCTCCACCCTCGATCTTGGAACTCACCACCTCCACCGGGTGACGGAACCGGTATCTCATTTTCTCGAACCCCGCCTGGATCCTACGGGCTCGTAAACCGCGTCATTCTACCCTACCTCTACCACGAGTATTACGACCACGTCCGCCTCGAGTGCTCATGACTAATCTTTCTACGTGTCTCGATTAAAGAATTTTATGCATCGTTGTTTATTCCACTTGTTTAAAAAGCAAGTCTTATGAATATTTAATGAGGATTTGTTCTCGCAAGTTCACGTAATCCTATCGGTTTCAATCTCTAAAGTAGTATACTATTGCTATTCATCGATCATATCATATCCAATCAAATCACAAAGAATAGTCCGGTACTTACCGGCAATCAGTGCCGAGACTCGGTGCCATGCCTTTCAAACCATATATTTAAACCTAAAACACTTATGACATCCTTTAAAAACATTTTGGGCCTCAGCCCACACAAAAGAGCCTTTGAACTTGGCTCGATACCACAAATGTAACACCCCAAACCCGGACAAGACACCACGTCCGAATCTGTATGTTACGGGGAAAATGCTTTTGGGAGATCGATTTATCGCTTAAAAGTCGGGTGAAAACACAGTGGTCTTTGAAACAAATTTGAGTGGTCTTGTTTGAAAAACAATTGATGTATTTGAAACCCTGAGATTTTGAAAACTTAGCTGAATTTTGTAGTTAAAACGAGTTTAACCATTAAAACCTCATTAGTTTCTTAGTGACACATAAAACACTTTTAAACTTAGGAGAACTACAAGTTTGAATTTGGAAACCAATGCTTTTGTTTATCAAAAGACTTAGTGTGATACCCGATGGTATAGTAAAAACCAAAGTGCGTTATAGTTTTGAAATCATTATCTTTCCAAGTTTTAGTAAAATTTATTCCAAGTTACTTTGTTTAAGGCATGTCAAAATCAACTTAAAACATCAACAACATAAAACATAACTTTAAAGGCCTTTACAAATCCAAAATAAAACCCAATTAAAAGTAAATAAACTAAAGTACCCAAATAGTAGAGTCTGAGTAAAACTTTATTAAAGCATGGCATGTGCACCCCGAGTCCATCCTTACCCATGTCCGCTCTCACGAGTCACCCGAAATGTCAAAGGAGAGGGTGAGTCGAGTGACCCAGCAGTGCAAATCCCGCCTCCCGAAGAAACAACATACTAACACACATCATACATAGCAACATAATTAATGCAACCCGATCCTAACCATCCATATCGCTTTTCTACCCCGTGTGGTACCAAACCACTGGTGGTGCTAAACCACTGGTGACATATAGTCACAATGTGTTACTAAAACACGGTGTCCCAAAGACACAATATCCGTCATTGTGGTACCAAACCACTTTGGTGTCCCAAAGACACGATGTGCTACCAAAGCACCGTGACCGTAGTCACAAACCCGGCGATGATGGGGCCAACCCATCGTGTGATACCAAATCACTAGCGCATTTATCCCATAACTCAAGTGGGGCCAACCCACGGTGGTCAAACCACGGGGACAAGTCGCAATGAGGTGCCAAACCTCCGTGTCCCAAAGACACAATGTGCTACCAAAGCACCGTGACCGTAGTCACAAATCGTGATGGGGCCAACCCATCGTGTGATACCAAATCACCGGCGTCAATCCCGTATAATCATCCGTGGGGCCAACCCAATCGTGGTAATGAGCCATCGGGACGAGACGCTGAGGTACCAAACCTCTGAGGTGCCAAACCTCTGTGACCCAAAGTCACAAAGTGTGCTACCAAAGCACCGTGCTCGTCAAGACAATATACCTCTGCTCCTCCTCTCGTATCACCCACACATATCATACTCATGGGATTATGCATCTCATACAAGCCATGCATATCATGCCAACATATCAAGCATTACAACTCATAACATGCATAACATAAATCATGATATCATGTGTTATCATTAATACTCATCATAGAACAGACTTACCCGAATCGTACACATACCCCTTTTTGGGTATCCAATTATCCTTCTCACTGTTTCAATCTTATTAAGCAATCAAGTTTATTAACACGTTACTAAGTAGAGAGTGTGTTAGTTACACACCTGGTAAAACCGAGTCTAAATATCCCCACGAATCACTCTGAGTCCCTTGATTATCAAGCCCCTACAACATCGGCCAACTTAGATTTAGGCACTAAGACCATTCGGCCAAGACATATAAACCCAAAGGGTTAATATCGAACCCTTACCTTACTCTTGATTTGATTCCTTACCAAATCCGAATCAAGCAATGATTCTTCTTCCAACAATCGGCACTCTAACAAACAAATAGTTAATCACCAATCACCTTTATCTAAACGAAAACTAATAAATGGACTAACAACAATACCAACCCTTACCACACTTACCAATCGGTTCAAAGAGTCGAAGGCTCTTCCCGCTACTTTACGATATCCAAGACCCTATCACAAAATGATAATCCAAAAGGTTAACACCCTTCCCAACTGACCATAATCGGCCTTTAACCAAACCATAACCAACAAAGAACCAAAAGAAGGAGATATGGCCATTCGGTCTTGCACTTACCAACACCCAATATTCGCCAACTAGGACTTCTAGGAGGGAACCACAAGAGATTCGGCCAAGGCTTGCAAAGAGAGAAAAAGAATCGGTTTTAAGTGTTTATCACCTTTAATGTTCTGCTTGAGTGGAGGAGAAAGAAAAGAAGTATGAGAAGAATGTAGTTTCGGCAATGGCAATTTGAGAAAGAGAAAAGTGAGTGAAATGGAAGTAGTTTCAGTTTGCAAAGGAAGAAATGAAGAGAGAAAGAAAGAAAACAAGGCACAATCGGCTACCAAGAAAGTTGAGAGAAACAAATCAATTTCGACAACTAGGTGCTTGCACTTTTGGCTCCAAAGAGAAAATGAGAGAAACTCCTTAGAATTTCGGCTTGTTTTGACAAAAATGGAAAAAAAGAAAGTGTGGCCTTACCAATTGTTTCATTGCCGAAAAACACCCAAAATGCCAAGGCACATTCTAAGACTACCCAAACCCCATGCCAAACCGTCCACACTCCCACTTCAACACCCACAAATTCGCCACATCCCCTAATTCACTCACATCCACACATTCAAACATCAAGACCAAGTCTCCCTCCTACAATTGCTCTCCACCCTCCTTTTGAATGTGAAGACTTGGTCCAAGTTAGAGTTTCACTAGCCTTCTACCTCTCCTCCATGCCGTCCCAAAAAGAAGTCAAAAGGAGAACTCGCAGCTCGAACACTGGACCTCCTCTCCTCGAAGATGACGCCACATCAAGCTCCCCATGTGGCGCATGCTTTGCCTCTAAGCTAGCTCCTTATTTGTGCAACAAAACCTCAATTAAAACTCTTAAACCCCTCGCTTCCTCAACTCCCTTCACTTAACACCCAAAACCAATATTTTCCCATTCACTCAGCACACTCCTAGCCTACAATTAAGCTCTTAAAACACCGAAATAACCACACAGCACACTAAACACATGCTATAACATGCAACAACAAAATAGCCCCCTAACCCGGGATATTACAGGCGTGTTCCATTTCACACGGGTGTGTGGCCCTGTTTAGGCAAAAAAATTTCTAAGTGTGCAAAAGTTTTTGGTTTAATTCTGAAACCTTCTATATGTATGTTTAGGGCCTCGTAGGCCCATAATAAGGATGTCATGGATATGAACGAGAAGCTTTAAGTTGAAATGAAATTTTATAGCCCGATGTTGTATGTTTAAGCAAGCTAAGTCCGGTAATGCCTCGTATCCTGTCCCGGCGTCAGAAACGGGTAAGGGGTGTTACATTTAGTGGTATCAGAACTACGTTTTAGTCGATTCTCAGACTAACGTAGCGTATGTATGAGTCTAGCTATACATGCCATACATATGAGTATTTACATAATGATAGTGTGATGATTCCTGATGATTTAAATTGTGTTTTTATATAGTAAATGGATCCCGATAGAGCTGTGGCGGATGATGTAGAAAGTAATGCACCGGCTCCCACTCAAGGGACGGTGCCGAATGAAAATGAGAATAGACCCATGACTGTAAGTTAGAGAGGAAGAGAAGAGGCTAGGGAAGCCTTTCTCCACATGATGAATGCATGGTATACGGAGTTTGTTCGTATGAACCCGAATGCGCAAACCCCTCCTCCCCCACCTATTCCTCAGCCTACCCCAGTAGCTCCCCAAGTGGTGGAAGTGGTAAGAAGAGAAAAGCCTCCGATCGATAGAATCTGAAAATAAGGAGCCGAGGAATTTCGAGCTAGTAAAGATGATGATCTGGAAAGAGCAGAATTTTGGCTTGAAAATACCATCAGGGTATTTGATGAGTTATCTTGCACACCTGAAGAGTGCATGAAATGTGTGGTGTCTCTCTTAAGAGATTCCGCTTACCAGTGGTGGAACACCCTTGTGCCGGTTGTACCAAGGGAAAGGATCACATGGGAGTTTTTCCAAGAAAAATTTCGAAAGAAGTACATTAGATTGATCAGAAAAGAAAGGAATTCCTTGAATTGAAACAAGGTAGAATGGCAGTAACTGAATATGAGCGTGAATTTGTAAGGCTCAGCAAGTACGCTCGGGAGTATGTGTCCTTTGAAGCCATCATGTGTAAGAGGTTTGAGGACGGATTAAATGAAGATATCCGATTATTTGTTGGTGTCCAAGAATTGAAGGAATTTGTCGTGCTAGTGGATAGGGCTTGTAAAGCTGAGGAGTTGGTTAAAGAGAAATGAAAAGCTGAGATGAAGTCTCGTGACTCAAGAAAGAGACAAATGAACAAGTCGTTTGAATCTTCATCCAAGAAGTCTAGAGACTTCCCTACCCGATCAGCTACTTCAGCCGTGTTTTCAAACAGAAGTAAAAGTAAACAGTACTCGGGGATTAAAGCTCAGACTACCTCAGTTGCTAGTGTTGGGAACACTCGACCTAATAGACCGGAAAGCCCATAGTGTGGCAGACATCATCCCGGTGAGTGCCGAGCCCATGAGAGAGCCTGTTTTAAGTGTGGTTCCCAAGATCATTTTATTAGAGAATGCCCTGAGATGGTTGAAAAAGAGAAAATTCAGAGTGCCTGACCGGGAAGCACTACTAGAGGGAGACAACAGAGAAACCCAGGAAGTGGAACGAGTAGTAAGAGTACACCTAGAGAGCAGGCTGCAAGATCTGAGGGTAGAGTGCCTGCGAGGACTTATGCCATTCGCGCTCGCGAAGAGGCATCATCCCCTAATGTAATTACGGGTACATTTTCTCTCCATGATACTAATGTTGTTGCTTTAATTTATCTGGGATCTACCCACTCATATATTTGCATGAAATTAGTATCTAGTATAAGCATGCCTGTAGAGTCTACAGAGTTTGTGATAAAAGTGTCCAATCCTTTAGGCAAAAGTGTATTAGTTGATAAGGTATGCAAAGATTGCCCATTGATGATTAGAGATCATTATTTTAAGGCAAATCTCATGCTATTGCCATTTGATGAATTCGATATAATTCTTGGTATGGACTGGTTAACCGCTCATGATGTGACAGTAAATTATGGAAAGAAATACATTAAATTAAGATGTGAAAACGGGGACACTCTTCGTGTTGAATCAGATGAACAGGACAGGTCGCCTGTAGTGATCTCTCATATGTCTTCCCAGAAATATGTAAGAAAAGGATATGAAGCATATCTTGCCTTTATGATGAATGCTAAAGAGACTGAGTTAAGAATTGAATTAGTACCTATAGTATATGAGTATCCAGATGTATTTCCAGAAGAATAGCCAGGGTTGCCTCCGGTTAGAGAGGTTGAATTTGGCATTGAGTTAGCTCCTGGTACTGCACCTATATCGATTGCTCCATATAGAATGGCTCCAACTGAGTTGAAAGAATTGAAGGCACAGTTACAAGAGTTGACGGACAAAGGCTTTGCACGACCGAGTTATTCCTAGTGGGGTGCTCCAGTGTTATTTGTGAAAAAGAAAGATGGTTCCATGAGATTATGTATAGATTACCAGTAGCTTAATAAGGTTACTGTGAAGAACAAGTACCCATTGCCAAGGATCGACGATTTGTTTGATCAATTGAAGGGAGCCACTGTGTTCTCCAAGATAGACTTGAGGTCTGGTTATTACCAGTTGAGGGTCAAAGACTCAGATGTACCGAAAACTACATTTCGAACAAGGTATGGGCACTATGAATTTTTAGTCATGCCTTTTGGCTTAAAAAATGCCCCTGCTGTGTTTATGGATTTAATGAATCGTATATTTTGGCCCTACTTGGATAAGTTTGTTGTGGTTTTTATTGATGACATATTGATATATTCACGTAATGAGCATGAGCATGCCGGGCACTTGAGGATGGTTTTGCAAATTTTACGAGATAATCAGTTGTATGCCAAGTTTAGCAAAAGTGAGTTTTGGCTCAAAGAGGTTGGATTTTTGGGGCATATTGTCTCGGGAGATGGAATCTGAGTCGACCCAAGTAAGATTTCAGCTATTGTTGATTGGAAACCGTCGAAGAATGTATCAGAGGTTAGAAGTTTTCTAGGCCTAGCTAGCTATTACAGACGGTTTTTCAAGGGATTCTCCATGATAGCTACACCTATGACAAGGTTGTTACAAAAGGACGTAAAGTTTGAATGGACAGAAAAGTGCCAACAGAGTTTCGAGAAACTAAAAGCATTGTTGACTGAGGCTCCAATTCTAGTGCAACCTGAATCGGGAAAAGAATTTGTGATTTATAGTGATGCATCCTTGAATGGATTGGGTTGTGTACTTATGTAAGAGGGCAAGGTCATAGCATATGCCTCTAGACAGTTAAAGCCACATGAGAAGAATTACCCGACACATGATTTAGAGTTGGCTGCCATTGTGTTTGCATTGAAGATATGGAGACACCATTTGTATGGTGAAAAATGTCGGATATTCACCGATCATAAGAGCCTAAAGTACTTGATGACTCAAAAGGAATTGAACTTAAGGCAACGAAGATGGCTAGAGTTGATAAAGGATTATGAGTTAGTGATTGACTACCACCTTGGAAAGGCGAATGTAGTCGCCGATGCTTTGAGTAGGAAATCCCTATTTGCATTGAGGGCTATGAGTACATGGGTGACTTTGTCAGATGATGGTTCCATTCTAGCTGAGTTGAGGGCTAAACCGATGTTCTTTCAAGAGATTTATGAGGCTCAGAAAGATGACAGTGACTTACAAGCCAAATGAGTTCAGTGCGAGTCGGGTGTTGATTCTGACTTTCAGATTAATTCTGATGGGTGTTTGATGTTCAGAGACAGAGTCTGTGTACCGAGGAATGATGAGCTTATTCGGAAGATTTTACACGAGGCACATAGCGGATGTCTATTTGTACATCCGGGCAGTACAAAAATGTATAATGATTTGAAGAAATGTTATTGGTGGTCGAGTATGAAGAAAGATATTTCTGAGTTTGTATCAAGATGCTTGATTTGTCAACAAGTGAAAGCTGAACACCAAGTACCTTCGGGTTTGCTTCGACCTATTATGGTTCCCGAGTGGAAATGGGACCGTGTTACTATGGATTTTTATAACGGGTTTGCCGGTGACACTGAGCAAGAAAGATTCTGTATGGGTGGTGGTAGATAGACTTATGAAGTCAGCCCACTTCATACCGGTACGTGTTGATTATTCGCTTGATAAGTTGGCAGACTTGTATGTTTCTGAGATTGTAAGGCTTCATGGAGTGCCTTTTTCGATTATATCGGACAGAGATCCGAGATTCACATCTCGATTTTGGAAAAAGTTACAAGAAGCTTTGGGCACAAAGCTGAGTTTTAGTACGGCTTTTCACCCACAAACTGACAGACAGTCGGAGAGATTAATACAGATACTTGAGGACATGCTCTGGTGTTGTGTTCTTGAGTTTCAGGGTAGCTAGGAAAAGTATTTACCGTTGGTAGAGTTTGCATACAATAACAGTTTTCAATCGAGATTAAAAATGGCGCCTTATAAGGCTTTGTATGGGTGTAAGTGCCGAACGCCTTTGTATTGACTGAACCCAAGGAAAATCAAATTCACGGGGTCAATCTGGTTAGAGAAACTGAAGAGAAGGTAAAAATAATCCGTGCTTGTTTAAAACCTACTTCTGATAGACAAAAATCCTACTCGAACTTGGAACGAAAAGAGATTGAGTTTCAAGTTGGTGATAAAGTATTTTTGAAAGTATCACCATGGAAGAAAGTTCTCAAATTTGGCCGGAAAGGCAAATTGAGTCCGCGTTTTATCAGACCATATGAGATTACCGAGAGGATAGGGCCGGTAGCTTATCGATTGGCTTTACCATCTGAGTTAGAAAAGATACATGATGTGTTCCACGTTTCTATGTTGCGACGTTACCGATCAGATTCTTCGCATGTGATTACACCGACAGAGGTTGAAATTCAACCCAACATGACATATGGCGAAGAACCGGTTAAGATTCTAGCACGGGAACTTAAACAGCTAAGGAATAAAAGTATAGCTCTCGTGAAAGTATTATGGCAAAGACATGTGGTAGAAGAGGCTACATGGGAGCCCGAGGAGGCTATGAGAAACCAGTACCCAAACCCTTTTACCGGTAAGATTTTCAGGGATGAAAATCCCTAAGGGGGAGAATTGTAACAGCCCAATTTAGGGTCTAGTTAGAATAGTGGTTGCGAGACCACAAATCTGAAGTAGAAATATGTGTTTTATGATTTTTATGAGGCTTATGATGTGGTTGCATGATTGTGTGAAAATTTCATGAGGAAATTCTATTTATTAGTGATCAATTTGTCCATTATGACTAAATTGCAAAAATTAGAAAATATGAGATTCTAGAAGATTTAAGTATGAAATAGAATTATAAAAATTACTAGAGGTCCTTATTTAGCAATTAGACCATTAAATGTCAAGATGGACAAAAATGGACATGGGAAGGAAAAATCTCAAGAAAGGGCCTTAAGAGCATTTTAGTCATTTGGTTAATTAATGAATAAAAAGGGAAAAATAAGTCAAAAACGGTGTCCATCTTCTCTAAGCTTGGCCGAAAATCACAAGGACTCCATAGCTAGGGTTTCTTCAACTTCCAAGCTTGATAGTAAGTGCATCCTAGCCTCGTTTTTAATGTTCTTCGTATTTTTAAGATCCTCGTAGCTCGATTTAGCTATTTCAAGCTATATTTTGAGCTAGGGTTTATGTTCAAAAATTTACCCATGTATGACATGCATGTATTTTGATGTTTCAAGGAAGAATATGAAAGTTTGATGTGTGATAAACATCTTTTTCTAAGTGATTTTCATGAAAAATGCATAAAAGGACCAAATTGTAAAAGTTATAAAAATGATCATACATGAGTGAAATAGTGAAAATTGGAGGCTGTTGTAGTTAAGAAAATAATTTGGCTACGCTTAAAGTACAAGAAAGTTGAATAAAAATCATTTTTCGAGCCTAAGGGCAAAAGTGTAATTATGTGAAAGTTTAGGGGCAAAATTGTAATTTTGCCAAAGTATGATTCATGAGTCAATTTAGTCAATGTGAGTATAAAACAAGTGAAATTGTTATTATATATCAAGAAACACGAAGCCCGGACTTAACCCGAGGCACGAAAAAAGTGTTGGACTAAATCGAACATCTACACACATTTTGAGTACCAAGGTAAGTTTGTGTGAAATTAAAGTTTCATAGTGTTTTTATATATTTTAAATTACTTGATCTTATGATAATGAATATCATTTCGTGAAAATCGTCTAATGAAGCCTCGATGAGAAAATGATGAGAATATATTAAGTTGAAGTCCCAGTTGAAGATTCGGAATAACGAGGATACCTATGTCACGGCATGAGATAAGGAAGGTCCCGTATAAGACCATGTCTGGGAAATGGCATCGGCACCGAATGTAGGTCCCGTATAAGACCATGTCTGGGACATGGCATCAGCACCGAATGTAGGTCCCGTATAAGACCATGTCTGGGACATGGCATCAGCACCAAATAAGGAAGGTCCCGTGTAAGACCATGTCTGGGACATGGCCTCTGCACCAAATGAAGATCTCGTGTAAGACCATGTCTGGGACATGGCATCGACATCGAGTTAAGAGATCCCGTGTAAGACCTTATCTGGGATATGGCATCGGCATCAAGAGGTGATCCCATGTAAGACCATATCTGGGATATGGAATTGGCATCGTGATACATGAATGATGAGATTGAGTATCCTCTGATATTCCGAGTAGTTCAACGGGCAAAAGAGCTAAGTATGCAAAGATGACAAAGAGCAAAGCTATACAAAGATGACAAAGAGTTACATTTAAGTTAATGATGATAATGATTTAAGTTTATGTTCAAGATAGCATAAGTGCTAAATTATGTGATGAAGTGACACAGGTACCATGAGTAAAATACGAGTTATGAAGCCGTAATGTGATATGCGATGGGTAAGCGTAAGTATGAGTAAGTATGTCAAAGTACATGAGAACTTGTGTTGTTATTGTTCTATGAGATCATGAGTACTTATGTTGCTATTTTTAATTCATTCAAACTTACTAAGCTATATGCTTACCCCTTTCTTTTCCCTTTTCCTTGTAGTATCGCCAAGCTAGCTCGGGGATCGTAGAATGTCGGAGTTCGGATCACACTATCAATCATTCTTTTGGTATAGTAAAGTTGACTTATTTTGGGTATGGCATGTATAGGAACTTGGTCATCTTGTTTTATGTCATATTTGGAAGCCAAAGTGTTGGCTACTAATGTTATACACTTATTTTGTAAATGGCCATTGGGAATTGGCCAATATTTGTCAAGTTTCATATTTTTAATGATGATGAGTTTCATGAAGTGAAAGTTCATGCAATCGATGGAGTAAAATGTAAAGTGTATGAATGATGATTAGGGATTCTTCATAGCGTATTATTGCCATGTTATGTGTTCCTTGTGTTGGTATATGTGAGTTTATGTTTCAGGGTGGCAATTGACTTGGAAAATAGCCTTTTAATTTTCCACACGGGTAGACACACGGGCGTATGTCTAGGCCGTGTGTGACCCACGGTCAGCCCCACGGGTGTGTTGATAGGCCGTGTGTCCCCTACATCAAACTTGCGAGAATTCGATTCACCACACGGGCCAGCACACAGGCATGTGCCTAGGCCGTGTGCCCTTAAGAGCTTGCTGACGTCATAAACAGAATACCCAGGTTTTTCACACATGGGTGAGGACACGGGCGTGTCTAGGCCGTGTGAGGGACACAGGTCATTGACACGATCGTGTGTCCGGTCTTGTGAAAAACCCTATAGGTTCGAAATGAAAAAAATAAATTCCACACGGGCTAAGAACATGGGCGTGTGTGATCACACGGCCTGCCCACACGGGCGTGTTCCATTTCACACGAGCGTGTGGCCCTGTTCAGGGAAAAAAAGTTTCTAAGTGTGCAAAAGTTTCCGGTTTAATTCCAAAACCTTTCGTATGTATGTTTAGGGCCTCGTAGGCCCATAATAAGGATGTCATGGATATGAATGAGAAGCTTTAAGTTGAAATGAAATTTTATAGCCCGATGTTGTATGTTTAAGCAAGTTAAGTCTGGTAATGCCTCGTATCGTGTCCCGGCGTCGGAAACGGGTAAGGGGTGTTACAATATCAGGCTGAATCTCAATCTCTGACGGAGAAATCACATGTGAGGGATTCGATCGATAACATCGTAACATTGACACATGAAACACATTATGGATCTTTTCTAATTCTGATTGTAAAGCTAGTATATATGCCACTGGTCCTATTCTTTCGATGATCTCATACGGCCCGATGAAACGTAGACTCAACTTGCCTTTTCGACCAAATCTAAGGATTTTCTTCCATGGAGATACTTTCAAAAACACTTTATCACCGATCTAATATTCAATATCTTTCGCTTCAAATCTGCATACGATTTCTGACGATCTGAAGCTGCTTTCAAACAATCGCAAATTACTTTTACTTTCTCTTCTGTTTCTCTAACCAAATCAACCCCGTGAATTTGTTTCTCGCTAAGCTCGGTCCAGTATAATGGAGTTCAGCATTTACGACCATACAAAACTTCATAGGTGCCATCTTAATACTCGTGTAACACCCCTTACCCGTATTCATCGCCGGAACCGGGTACGAGGCATTACCGAACTTAACTCACTTCAACATACAACTTTGGGCTATAAAATTTCATTTCAACTTAAAATCTCCCATTCACATTCAATGCATCCTCATTATGGGTCTACGAGGCCTTAAACATGCAAACGGAGGGTCTCGAAATCAAACCGGGAACTTTTGTATACTTAGAAAATTTTTGCTTAAATAGGGCCACACGCCCGTGTGAAATGGGAAACGCCCGTGTGGCCAGGCCGTGTGGTTACACATGCCCATGTCCCTAGCCTGTGTAGAATTTATTTTTCTTTTCGAACCTACAGGGGTTTTCACACGACCAGACACACGCCCGTGTCTTTGGCCCGTGTCCTTCACACGGCCTAGACACGCCCGTGTCCCCACCCGTGTGTGAAAACCTGGGTATTATGTTTATGACGTTAGCAACCTCATAAGGGACACACGGCCTAGGCACACGCCCGTGTGTCTAGCCCGTGGTCGAAACTGACTTGCAACACTAACATGCAGGGGACACACGGCACAGTCACACACCCATGGGACTGACCGTGTGTCACACATGGCCTAGACACACGCCCGTGTGCCTACCCGTGTGGACAAGAATAAGGCTATTTGCCAAGCCCTTTTTATCACTCTAAACCCTTTTTATCACCCTAACTCATACGACATAATTTATATTCAACCATTAACCAAGCAACCCAATCATGCATCATACACATTCATGAATAACCTCATCTTTTCATATATTAGTAATAATGAGCCATCAAATATGGCTATTTACAAAAAAAGTTTATCTTTAAAAGAGCCAACACACTTGGCCAAAACAACAAAACATTTCACTAATTCTAGCCCCTATACATACCATACTCAAAATGCTAAGTCTAAATATACCGAGATGAGCTGATAGTGTGGATGATCTTCTAATTATCTTCGTATCCCGAGCTGACTCTTTGACACTATAGAACAAGGGAAAAGAAAGGGAGTAAGCTTTAAGCTTAGTAAGTTTACATGTAAATAATAAGCATCATAACATATGCTAATTAATCAATAACATTCCATAATAAGCAAGAACAATTCACATTTCCATAACCATGCTTACTCATCTCATCTCTTACCACATTCCAACCATAAAACAAATATATTGCTCACATTTACTTGTACACATTTCCTGCACTCATCACCACAAAGCCACATGAAACATTTACTTAGACAATTTCTCAATGAACCCTTCGGAATAATACTAAGTACCCGGTGATTTCGCACTCAGCCCACCATTTTTCAATAATAGGGTGGTATCGCACATAGCCCACCAACAAGAATATTTACGGTGGTTTTGCACATAGCCCACCAAATGAAAATATAAACGATGGTATCGTACACAGCCCATCGTGAATAAATAATAAGGTGGTATCAAACACAACCCACCAAATAATTATCATGGATATTTTTCCGCACTTACATATCTATTCTGAGGTTCATATGAGAATTACTCGCTATCTATCAATTTCAATCAATCTCACTCATAATTGATCTCATTCATACAATGCATCAATAAGTAACAACATATGTAATAAAGATGTAAAGCTTACACATAAACTCACATCGGTGCAAAATGTATTAATCAACGGTCTAGTCCGTAACCTTGCCTTTTCCTCGGTCAAGGTTGTTCCCACGCTCTTCTTGATCTATAATAATAAAATTTACTCATTCAATCACTATATAACTCATGATACATCAAAATTTCTTCTTAGGCAAAAATGACCATTTTGCCCTTATACTTTGGCAGAATTACGATTTTGCCCCTAGGCTCGTAAATCATTTTTCATCACATTTTCTCATTAAACAAGCCTAGCTGAACATTTATTTCTCTTACAACAACTCACAAAACCAATTATTTCATGCATTTATTACTAAATTACAACCTTTACAACTAAGTCCCATTTAGGTGTTTTCATGATAACACATTTTACAAAAGTTATTCCTTAACCCTCTAACATTCATTTTCTTCCATAAAAACTCAGCAAACAACAGGAACACTCTCATGGCAAGTCCCTAAACTGTCAACCATTTTGCAAAATAGTCCCCTCATTAGCTAGCATAAGCTTTAGGGGCTCCAAAAGTACAAAAATTATCAAGAAATAACTCTAAAATCACTTACTTGTAAGAGAATAGCTTGGCTGAAAGTTTGAACTCCAAAATCCCCTATTTTCTCTTCAATTTTCGGTGGAGAAGAAGTGTGAATAGTGAAAGATGATATCTCTTTTATTTATCTTATTTTATTCATTTTTTCTCACCTAATTTCTCCAAATTTTGACCAAAATTAATGCCCTTGTCTCCCTTGTCTCTATGGCCGGCCAACACACTATTATTGGCCTAATTGCACTTTAAGGACCTCCAATTTAATATTCTATGGCTATTAGACACCTCTATCTTGTATACTGGAACTTTTACACTTTATGCGATTTAGTCCTTTTTCTCAATTAAGCATACAATTGCTAAAATTAAAACACCAAAATTTCCATGCGTCCTTATAATCATGCTATAACATATAAAATAATATCAAAATAATTTTCTTCAACCTCGAATTAGTGGTTCCAAAACCACTGTTCCGACTAGCCCCAAAATCGGGCTGTTACAACTCAATTGAAAGCTGTTATTATACGCAAATTCAACCAGCGGCAAATATTTCTCCCAATTGCCTTCGAATTCCAAAACACAACATCGGAGCATATCTTCGAGAATCTGAATTACTCACTCAGATTGACTATTAGTTTGCGAATGAAAAGCTGTACTGAAATTCAATTTCGTACCTAGAGCTTCTTGCAATTTCTTCTAAAATCGCAATGTGAATCTCGGATCTCTATCTGAAATAATCAAAATTGGCACCCCGTGCAGTCTAACAATCTCAGCAATATACAATTCAGCTAATCTATCGAGTGAATAGTCAATACGTATCAGAATAAAATGTGTTAATTTCGTCAATCGATGAACAACAACCCAAATTGCATCTTTCTTTTCCGGAGACAGGGGTAATCTCGATACAAAATCCATAGTCACTCTATCCTATTTCGACTCCGGTATCATCACACGCTGAAGCAAACCTGAAGGCACTTGATGTTCGGCTTTCACTTGCTGACATACTAAACATCTCGCTACAAATTCAGAAATGTCTCGTTTCATACCCGACCACCAATACAATTGTTTCAAATCATTGTACATTTTAGTACTTCCAGGATGAACGGATAAACAACCACTATGTGCCTCGTGTAAAATTTTTTGAATCAACTCCGGATTCTTCGATACACAGATTCTATCTCGGAACATAAAACAATCATCGGATCTGATTTGGTACTCTGAATCACTAGTCGACTCACACTGAACCTGTTTGGCTTTCAATTCACTATCACATTTCTGAGCTTCACAAATTTGCTGAAGAAATACCGGTTTAGCTTTTAACTCAGCTAAAATCGAACCATCATCAGACAATGTCAATTGTGTATTCATTGCTCTCAGGGCAAACAACGACTTTCTAATCAAAGTATCCGCGACCATATTCGCTTTCCCCGGATGATAATCAATCACTAACTCATAATCTTTTAGTAGCTCAAGCCATCTCTGTTGTCGCAAATTCAAATCTTTCCGAGTCATAATATACTTTAAACTCTTATGATCAGTAAAGATGTGGCATTTTTCACCGTACAAATAATGACGCCAGATTTTCAATGCAAAAACTATAGCAGCCTCTAAATCATGCGTCGGATAGTTCTTTTCATGTGATTTCAACTGTCTGGAGGCATAAGCTACAAATTTTCCCTCTTGCATCAATACGCAACCCAAACCGTTCAGTGATGCATCGTTGTAAATCACAAATTCTTTACCCGACTCAGGTTGAACCAACACTAGTGCCTCAGTTAACAATACTTTTAATTGATCAAAGCTTTGTTGACATTTTTCGGACCATTCAAACTTTACATCTTTTTGTAGCAGTCTGGTAATCGGTGTAGCAATCATCGAAAACCCTTTTACGAAGCGTCGATAGTAACCGGCCAATCCCAGAAAATTTCTGACCTCGGATACATTTCTAGGTGGTTTCCAGTCAATAACTGCAGATATCTTGCTCGAATCAACTCGAATGCCATCCGCCAAAACTATATGTCCCAAAAATCCAACTTCCCAGAGCCAAAACTCACATTTGCTGAATTTAACATAAAGTTGCTTATCTCTCAAGGTTTGCAACATAATCCTCAAATGCTCGGCATGCTCAGACTCATCTCGTGAATAGATCAGAATGTCGTCAATGAGCACAACAACAAATCTATCTAAATACGGTCTAAAAATCCGATTCATCAAATCCATAAAAATGACAAGAGCATTAGTTAGTCCAAAAGGCATAACAAGGAATTCATAGTGTCCGTACCTCGTTCTGAACGTAGTTTTTGGCACATCTGAGTCTTTAACTCACAATTGATAATAACCAGATCTCAAATCAATCTTTGAAAACATTGTTGCACCTTTCAACTGATCGAACAAATCGTCTATTCTCGACAATGGATATTTATTCTTTATCGTAACCTTGTTGAGTTGACGATAATCAATACACATTCTCATTGACCCGCCTTTCTTCTTGACAAACAATACAGGCGTACCCCAGGGTGAAAAACTCAGTCGTCCAAAACCTCTATCTGTTAACTCTTGCAATTGAGCTTTAAACTCTTTTAACTCTATCAAATCCATTCTATACGGAGCTATAGATATCAGTGAAGTTCCCGGTATTAATTCAATAGCAAATTCAACCTCTCTGATAGGTGGCAACCCCGGTAATTCTTCAGGAAACACATTCGGATATTCACAGACAATTGACATTGATTCAATCTTTAATTCAGACACTTTTGTATCCAAAACATAAGCAAGATAAGCTTCGCAACCTTTTCTCACACATCTTTGAGCTGACATAGACGAAATCACAACAGGCAATTCATTCGATTCATTTGATTCAATCCAAAGAATTTCATTATTCTGACACTTTAATTCAATAATCTTTCGTCTACAGTTCACAACAGCATCATGTAAAGTTAACCAATCCATTCCCAGAATCACATCAAACTCATCAAATGGTAAAAGCATCAAGTCAGCTGGAAAATAGTAACCCCGAGTCATTAAAGGACAATTCTTGCAAACTTTAACTAAAACATATTTGCATAAGGGGTTCGATACTTTAATCACAAACTCAGTAGACTCGACAGGCAAACTCTTATTAAACACCAAATTCATACATATATACGAGTGTGTCGATCCAGGGTCAATTAAAGCAATCACATTAGTATCATAAAGAGAGAATATACCGGTAATAATATCTGGAGACGACGCTTCTTCGCGAGTGTAAATAGCGTAGGCTCTAGCGGGTGCTCTGGCCTCGGATCTCACAGCTGAGTCCCTAGTTATACCTCTACCACTGGATACATTTCCCGTATTTCTCGGTGGTTTCCCTCTCGCATTCATATTGCTTGATCTTACATTCTGAACTTTTTCTTTCTCGGATAACTCTGGGTAGTCTCGAATAAATTGATCTGGCGAACCACATTTGAAACAAGCTTTAGTACTCTTATTCCAGCATTCACCAAAATATGTTCTCCCGCACTGTTGACACTTGGGTTTGTTATTTCTCACACTGCCAAAACTCGGGACAGATGTAGCTTGAGCTTTAGAATTCACAGTTTGATTTCCACGATCTCTGTTCTGGTATCCCACTGATGCATTAGATCTACTATACGAATCTTGAAATTTCTTTGATGAAGAATAAGAAGGTTTATTCATTGATCTTTTCTTTGAATCTCTAGCCTCTGAATCAGCTTTCTTCTTTTCTCGACTAAAATCTTCAACTTTGCAGGCCCGGTCAACTAACACAACAAATTCTTTTAAATCCAAAATCCCGACCAGAAGTTTAATGTCTTCGTTCAGCCCATCAACAAATCGCTTGCACATTATCCCTTCAGTAGAAACATACTCTCGAGCATACTTGCTTAACCGTACAAATTCTCTTTCATATTCTGTCACGGTCATTCGGCCCTGTTTCAACTCTAGAAACTCTTTATGCTTTTGATCAAGGAACCGCTGACTTATATATTTCTTTCGGAACTCCGTCTGAAAGAATTCCCAGGTCACTCGCTCTCTCGGCACTACAGACACCAAGGTATTCCACCATTGATACGCAGAGTCTCTCAGAAGAGAAATAGCACACTTTAAGCATTCAACTGGCATACACAAAAGTTCATCAAACACTCGGATTTTATTTTCAAGCCAAAACGCGGCTCTCTCAGGATCATCGTCAACATTAGCCCCAAACTTTCAGCTCCGTGTTTACGGATCTTATCAATTGGAAGCTTGTTCAATCTTAAAAGCTCGACTCCTTGAGGAGCTACGGGTACAGGTTGGGGAACAGGAAGGGGTGGAGGTTATTGAGCAGCCAGGTTTGTTCGGATATATTGATGAACCATTAGTTCATCATTTGGAAGAAGGCTCCTTTAGCCTCTACTCCCTGGCTACCCATCACAGGTCTAGAATCAGACGGCGCTGTCCCTTGAGCGGAAATAGGTACATTACTTTCAACATCATCAGCTATCGCTCGATTGGGATCCATTTACTATATAAAAACACATTTTTAAATGTCAGGAGTCATCACACTATCACAATTTTTATATGGCATGTATAGCTAGACTCTCACACGCGCTACGTTAGTCCTAGAATCGACTAAACCGTAGCTCTGATACTAATAAATGTAACACCCCTCACTCGTATTCAACGTCAGAATAGGGTTACGGAGCATTATCAAACTTACAACACTTTAAAATAAACATTTCGTATACAATTTATCATTTCAAGTACAATTCAATCACAACCAATGATAGCGTCCCTTAAACGAGCCTACAAGGCCTTAAACATGCATTAGAAATGGTTTGAGACTAAACTGATAACTCGGGAAATTTTTGTGAAACTTAGAAAATTTTGCTTCAAACAAGGGACACACGCCCATGTGGCAAGGCCGTGTGTCTCACACAGCTACCCGACACGCCCGTGTCACAGGCCGTGTGAAAACAGGGGGTACATACTGACTTGGGTCACACGGCCAACCACACACCCGTGTGTCTAGTCCATGTGCCCTTCGAAGTGGCCACACACGCGCATGTGCCAGGCTGTATGTTAGGCCGTGCCAAACCTATAGGGTATACTGACTAATGCAACACGGCCAAGTCACACACCCGTATGCTAGGCCGTGTGCCAATTAGGGGGGTATACTGAGTTGTGCCACACGGCTGAGCACACGCCCGTGTATGAGACCGTGTGGAGCATACTAACTTCATTTCAATTTCAATACTAGGGGACACATGGCCGTGTAATTTGACTGTGTGTCACACACGGCTGAGACACACGCCCGTGTCTCTGCCTGTGTGGACAAAAATAGGCTATTTACCAAGCCATTTTGCCACCCATTTTGCACATACCTAAACAATCTCAAATGGTACAAATCCATAGCATAAATAACATTCAATTCATCCATAATCAAGACTAATCCATACCATTTTCAGTACCAACATTCAACATGCTTATAACCTCAAACCTTACTCCTTCAAAACATACCAATTCGACTAACTATACATTTACTAAACATACATTATTTTGAACCAATTCACAAACATAAATCACATCTAATATCAACCATATATTCACATATATGCACATAACAAAAATTCACCAAATTAAGCCAACTCTCATGGCTATATTTACAACTCAAAACATATACATTTACAATGCCAATTCATTTGGCAAACAGCATTACCAAAACATAATTAACTTGACGCAAATACCTATACATGCCATATACTTAAAACATAGTTTCAAAAGTACCAAAGAGTCAGTAGATAGTGTGGTGAAGTCTCCGACAATCTCCGAATCCGAGCTAGCTTTGAAATCACTATAAAACATGGAAAAACAACAAAGTAAGCTATATAGATTAGTAAGCTCGTATGTTAACAATGAGCAACTATCATCATTCACTAAACATTCATATAATGGAAAACAATGTATAAAAATTCTATTAAATCTCAAGCTATCAAATGATCATTAATATAACTTACCAATAAGCTCATCAATTTCATAGTTTTCAATACTCAATTCATTTTCTTACGTACCTGTACTATCTCGTACCAATCTCATATTCAACCACTTCCTTCTTTTACCCGTTGAACCATTCAGAATAGAAGTCGGATACTCAAGGTCTCACATGATAATTACCTATACCATGGCCCGAAGCCAAATCAAGGTAACTTATTCGAAATTATGATATCATGGCCCAAAGCCAAATCAGCCGATATGTATGGCCCGAAGCCAAATCAGTTTATCTTGCACACATACTGCTAAATCATGGCCCGAAGCCAACTCAAGTATACCTAATGACATGTCACTAGCATCCTAAACTATTCCTAAGGTTCAATCGGGTTCCAACTATCGAATCTTCATCGAATCATTTCCAAACTCGTACGTAATCACATAAACACAATTCATGCTATATCGAAGCATATGAAATACATTTGAAATGAATTTATAACATACGAACTTATCTCAGATGTTAAAACGGCGAATCGAGTCGATTAGTCGATAACTTTATCTTTTCCCCGATCCAAGTCCGTATTTCACTTTTCTTCATCTAAATATATTCAAAATTAACTTATTTAATCATCTATTCATTCAATTTAGTCCAAAACACTATTTAAGGCACATTTACACTTTTACCCCTAAACCTTTACATTTTTACAATTTAGTCATTATTTCATAAAATCACAAATTCATGCAATTTAGTCACCACCCATGCTAGCTGAATTTCTCTAGTACTCATATCAGCCCATATTTCTCATTTATTTCACATTTTAACCACTAACTTTACACTTTTTTCAATTAAATCCCTATTTTGCATTTTCACTAAAAATTAGTTAACAAAACTTGTATATTTATTAACAAACATTCATAATCTATCAAGAAACCTGAAAACACATGATTATTCATCAATGGAATCATTCAAAATATTTAACAGTTTTGCAAATTAGACCCTGGGCTAGCTAGTACTAGTTGCAACGATCACAAAAACATAGAAATCATTAAAAACGGGACGAAAATGAACTCACATGCAAAGAAATGCTTGGCCGAAACTTCAAAGTTCTCCAATGGTTTTTTCTTTCTCAATAATTGATTGGAAAAGATGTGAAAATAAATATATTTTCTTTGTTTCTTTTATTATTTACTAACTTATTTATTCAATTACTTATTTAACCTTAATTATAAACTATTAATAACACCTAAATGATGTCCAAGATTGTCCACTCATTATATTAATGGTCTAATTACAACATAAGGACCTCCACTTTAATGTTCCATAGCTATTTGACACCTTTAGTTATTAGAACACTACTTTTTCACTTTACGCGATTTAGTCCTTTTTATCAAATTGACCATTCAAACAATAAAATTTCTTAACGAAATTTTCACACAATCACTTAATCATGCTGTAAACATTAAAATAATAATAAAATAAATATTTTGACCTTAGATTTGTGGTCCCAAAACCACTGTTTTGATTTGACTAAAAACAGGCTGTTACAGATACGGCCTCGTTCGTAGGCTCCTGCTCACTTTCCTCAACAGCCGGTTCACATTCTACATTTTCTGTCGATGGCTCAGGAGTTCACACCTGTGATACGAATGAGTCAACTTGGGTCCCTTGACCTAGCTCTCCACAAGCTCTCATCACTCAAGTCCTAACTCCACGAGTACTCATTTTTCAGTTTTAAGAATGTTTGTCAATAAAGATGTGTTATCACTTAAGTATTTTAAATTGCAATTTTATTCAGTTGATTTATACGAGTCTCACTGTCTATTACTTAGAGTTTGTCGCAACCTAAAGTTTCTATTGTTTTCACAATCTATAGTTTTTCATAGTTCTATAAATTTCACATCTAAAGATCACTAACCTTGGATCGGCTTCGGGAAGTCTCATATTTTTATAACAAATAACATGTGGCATGTTTTCTTCCCAAAATATTCTTTTTATGATGCATGAAGTTTTTCGAAAACATTTTATCCATAGTTTGAGTTTTGAACCAAGCTTTGATACCATTGAATCTAACCCCCAAACTAGGCCTAAATGTTATGGCCCAATATAAGTGATCACATGGGCCATGGAAATGGCCAAAATGCTAGTTGAAATAAACAGATTTAACTTTTAAAACACAAATTTAATATTTCTTTAGAATTTGTTTGTTTAAAACATAATCTTGAGAAGTAATCTTGTTTATTATTTGAAAGATGTTATAATTATTTTAAAATTTTAGATTCAATAAAACGAGTTTGCAAAAAATGAATTTTATTAAGAAGACATCAAAATAATTTATCCATATTAAAAACCCATGCAAAAAGTCCAATTGTCCATAGTTTTTAAAATAAAACATCCATGCCACAGTTCAATGATAAAACACAAATTAAAGTCCCAATATAATAAAATAGTCCATAGCCGTAAAAACCGTATATTTTTTAGAGCCTCTCCGATGTCCGAATCTGATTCCTAGCCACGAGGATTATTTGAAACACATAAGTAACGTGGCTGAGCTTTTACAGACTCAGTGTGAGATCACCACATAATATACATATATTTGCATACACATCAACTCATATATCAAACATGACATAATCATACATCATCAAAATTATGGAATTTACCACTGATAACTATGCATGAACATATCGATGCACATTTAAAATCAATGCACGTTTTATAAAAATTCCTACCCATCTCCTCTACACATCAATATCGAGTTCCCTATAACTCGACCATCCAAACACCGTTTGTGGACATGCCACCACTGATTTGCAGATAAACTATCATTGATTTGCAGATAAACTGCCACTGATTTACAAATAAACTACCATTGATAACACTAACAACACTGATGTGGATAAGCCACCACTGGTTTGTTGATTTACTGCCACTGCTTCCACCTTTCACATAATCCAACCCCATGCATGTGATATGGCGATTTCACTTATTACATATATAGATCACTTTATATAGTTATGCATATAAACATGCTTTCATAATCACTTCTCATATAATATTCACTTTTAACATGAATAACATGCTTTTTCACATTAGATCATTGATCTTGATTTATTAAACATATATACACATGAGCCATACATCACATATCATGAGCATGAGATATACATATATAACACAATCACAATCATAAGCATATCATTTGTCATGTATTTGATAGATCCACTTGGTTAGAGCACTTACTTGGTATCCATCTCGATGAGTTATACATCTATTTATAAATATTTAATGTGTTCATAATTTCATATAATTATTTTGTTAACAATAAAATATTGATATCACACAAACAAATAGTATTGATCCCATACCTTAGATTGTAGATTCAATTTGCTTCAACCCTTATTAATCGGTTTCACTCGATCTACCTCGCAAGAAGATCTATCACATAATTAAAACATATTAGTATGGATATTTGAAAACATATCGTCACTTTAGAGGTCTATCACTAATAGTCTCATTGCTTACCTTCACGGTCTAAGACTTTTGAAAGGAGAATTTTTGTAGCGAAGTTAAGGGTCTCCCCTACGATTATTGTTTGGTCCTTCAAAATGATATGATGTAGCATTAGTACTATAGTACATATATAATTAATATTAACAAAATACCACTATGACTCATGGCACTATACCATTCGGCCATGTCAAGAAAATACTAGGAGAAGGATTTTTATGACTTACAAATGATCCATACTTACACTTGATCAATTCAAATTAAACGATGAATCGAGAAGGGGTGACTTTGGAGAATCAAGTAATCTAGAAATTATCATTGAGATAAAAGAATAAGTTTGATTAATTCAAAATGAGAATCGACACAAGGAGAGGAAAATAAAAATAAAAGAAAGATTTTGTTCACTGACGGCAATGGTGGTCCAGGGGCGGCGATGGCGGTGGCTCGACCGTAGTCAGAGGATGGTGATGTTTTGTTCGACGGTAGTTCGACAATGGTAGAGTTTGGAGGTTTGGCTAAGGAGAGGAGAAGAAAGTGAGAAGGAGAGGGGGTATGGACAGAAAAAGCAAGGGAGGAGCTTGGTCAATTATGGTCAGGTTCAATGTATCAAGCTACATGGTAAGAGGTGAGGTTATGGCAAGGGGGGGACATGGAGCAAAAAGGGGATCATGTACCCCCTAACTATGGTAAGTTTTACCATCAACTGGAGGAAACATATCCTCCTCATTATGGTGAACAAGGTGGATGGAAAGAACATTAAACAAGGGGAAAAAATTGTCAAAAAAAATAAATGTAAGAGTGTGAACAATGAGGCTTGAACATTGGACCACTAAGCTAGATAATTAGTTACTAAACCACTTGAATATTAATTCCCTTATGTCCAAACTTGAGCATTTAATTTAAAACATAGGAGATGACAGTTTCACTATTGCTTAAATAATCAAAAAGTGGGATGTGACAATCGCGACATCCCTTAGTTGTGTCGCAACACTAAAGGTAATCTTGAAATTCTTGCTCTATGCTCCCTATGTTGCGACATTAAGCTCCATCTGTTGCAACACAATGAACAATATTGAGTTGATACACCTTCTAATGATCTATTGCACACTCACAAATTATGTTAGCTCACCCTTAGGCCTCATTCCACCCCTAAGGTCAATAAAAAACTCAAATTACACTTTTTATTGAATGTAAATGAAACTAAGAAAACTTGATTAAAACATAATAAAAATGATTGTATTCAAGCTCTTCAAGTGCAAAAAGTAGTTTAATCTGCTACACTGAATTACGAAAGATCAAACTCCCCCTCATTTAAGCCATTGATTGTCCTCAAGCAAAGCAAACAAAAATAGTAATTCAAAGACGGCCCTAGAGCAAATATGGTACTGAGCTGTCGTAATTCGGTGTAGGAGATTAAACTAGTTTTCACATTTAAGGATCTTGAATACATGCATTTCTGTTCTATTTTAATTGAGTTTCTTTAGTTTTACTTGCATTCAATAAAATATGCAAATTGCGTCTTTTATGAACCTTAAGGGCCGAATGAGGCCTAAGGGAGAGCTAACATACTTCGTGAGTGTGCAAGAGACCATTAGAAGGAAATTTAGGCCAATCCTGGAAGCTATGTCGCAACATGGGGATCTGATGTCGCAACATAGAGAGCAGAATGCAGAAAGTGAAACACCCCAAACCCGGCCCACGAGCTTTGACCAGATTTGGTATGTTCCTCAAGTAAACCAGTTCAAAATTCTTTTGTTACTTAGGAAAAACTTGTATGATTTTTTAATAAATATTGTTTGGGTTGGGCTTGAGTTGAAAACAAATTTATCTTATGTTAAAACCCATTTATTTAAGGTGACAAAACATTTAGAGTTAATTTTAAAAAGGAATTTACTTAAACTTTAATTGATAAAAATCCATAAACATAATAAATAAAAGAAAAATAAAGTAAACCACAATGGCCTTACTATATCAATGATCCCAAAGTAAAACTTAAAATACTTAAAATAAATTGAAAGTACAAATCATAAATTTCTTGCTATGCATGGCCACCTTTAAGCTCCTGCCGGCCGGGTCCATTCCATTATCGCTCATCACTGAAAAATATTCCCAAACGGGGTGAGTCAACAGACTCAATGTGTACACAACATGAAGTCATAATAGAATCAGGCATGCAAATGATACACATTCAAATCATAGAATACAATTAATGATGCATTCCCAAACCCAAACCTAATTAACCATCCGCTACACACCACCCGTACCTGCCAGTCACACCGTGGGGACTACTAAGTCAACCCTCCATCCGCTACACACCATCGAAGGCGATCATGCAATCGACGTGCTCATCGCCCATATAATTTGTGTCATTAGACACCATATTCAAATAATGTAACCGAAGTTACCAAATTCGGATAATGTAACCGGTTACCATATTCAAATTTTTTGACCGTAGTCACCATATTCCGTTGGTGAGACCGAAGTCAACACCTTCTTCCCCTTTCACATAGATCCCGAATGCCCCATAAATTTTATATCATGCATAACATACTTAATTCTCATTCATGTTACTATTCATATGTTCAAAATATATCATATTCATAATCCTATCGTAGTAGGAAACGTGCACAGGTACTTTTACCACATTTGTGGTACTTAGCCACATTCACATTCTTATGCATATTCATATATTAAAATAATTGCCATATGATATATCGAAGGTTAGTATGAGTACACACATTCTTAATAATACATTTAATTTAAACATAGCCATGAACCTATCAAAACTTAGGGTAGGGTACACACCTGATTTGCTTAACGAATTCCTTGAAATCCCAAAATCGATCTCATCGCCTTAGATCTCAAATTCCTACATTTGATTAATCACTTACTAATTTAATAAAAAGCCATTCGACCATAAATCCAAATCCTAGTAGGATTAGTATACTTAAACTTACCTTGTGGATTTTAAATCCAGAAACTCACCGAATAACTAGGGAACACGTGGCCTATGGTGTACCTTCGGAAAAGAACTTCTCCTTCCTTGTAGTCGACACTTTGTAAATCCCGAAAGGTCTCTTCATATGAGATATTAAGGGTATTAGAATCTTAATTTCGACAGCCTTAAAAGAAATAGAATGAGAATCTAACCTAATCTTACCCTTATCAAGAATTTGATGGAACTCTTGCTTGAACCCTTAGCGATGATTCGGCTATGGCTTTGATGTGGATAACAATTTCGGCTCTTGAGGCTTAGTGAGAAATCGACTAGGGCTATTGGTATCTTCGGCTTTTGATTGTGTTTGTAATAGAAGAAGAAAAGAAAAGAAAAAGAGAATAATGGCAGAGAAAATTCGGCAGAGAGAAGAGGAGAAACTTTAGAGAATTTCAAGTGAGAGGTTTTCTTGAAAAGAAAAGAATGAATGAAGAATAGCCTTACTCTTCCTTTTATAACCAAAATTACTAGCTAGAGTCCTTTACTTGGCCACCACTCTTCTCTTTTGATAGCTTTATCCCTTGATTTATCACTTTAATAAAACTTAATCCAATAATTATCTCTTAATAAAAATAATACTAATAATAATCCTCTTTTATCTCTTCCTTATCTATCAAAATAAAAGAAATAATATCCACATTTATCTCTTGAAAATAATCTAAAATAAATCCATTATTTATCCCTTATTATTCACATATTTATGCAAATAAAACTCTTTCTTTTCTAGAAACCCATGCCGTCCACCTCGTATTTCCAGGAAGCAAAAATAAAACTTATTTATTTGCTTCTCAAGTGACTCGAACTCGTGCCTATTTCCTCGCATGTGACGCCACTTCCTTAGGCCCTAAGTGGCATCTTCTGACCACTTTTCCCAAGCCTGTTTGTGTGTCAAACTTCTCCAACTTTTTCTTTTAAGGCCCTCTAGCCCTTATTTCCTATTTTGAACTTTAAAATTTGACATTTCGGCATCATTTCTAAGTTTCCTAAAATTTTCGATCGGCTCTGTTTGTGACCATTTTCTTACATTTCCAGTTTTCAGAAATGTTCGTTTTCAAAAATGTTCACTTTCCTCTTTTAAACTTAACGTTTCCAAAGCATTTCCTTACATTTCCTTACATTTCCATACATTGCCTTACATTTCCATACATTTCCATGCACCTTAGGGTTCCTAGAACTCCTCGAACACATCCAACACACCCACCGAGCCCACTATCTCATGAATTACACACTAACGCATAACCCCTAATCTAGGATGTTACAGTTCTACCCTCTCCTTAAAAATAATTTCGTCCTCGAAATTACTTATTAACAAATTGTACAATCCTTCTCACCGCACTATGCTTTTGCTGTGCACTCTGATCTTAATAGAACCATCATACTTTCTAGGCACAATCCCTAAGTTCACGTCCCTTAGAAATCATTTCTAACGTCGCGATCTGATTAAGAAGTTTTATGAATTAGTCCTTGTTTCACTTGATTACCCACGAAGAAGTTTTACGAAAAGAATTTTAGGAGTGGTTCTTTCGTATTCATACATGCACACAGTCTTTTCATTCATACATACATCCATCAACAATTATGAACTTTCGTTCATTCAGAGAAAGGTTGTAGTTTTCATTGTTATTATTTTTCCACTACCCAGTGGTATTTTCGTAATGTGTCCTACAGGGGTATTTTGGTAATAAATCGGGGTCAATTCGAAAATATTTTTCAAATTAAAGGTATTTCAGAATTTACAAAATCTCTGGGTTATTTTGTTTTCCAAATCAGAGTTGTTGCAAAAATTTTGGAAATCAGGGTCATTTTGGTAATTTTGTAAGTTAGGGGTAATTTTGTAATTTTTTTCCAAAATCAAGGTATTTTTGATATTTTTCAAATTAGGGTTTTTGAACATTTTATAAAGTAATGAAAATTTTGATAAGAACTATGGGTATTTTGGGAATTTCATAAACCAAAGGTACTTTTGTAATTTACCACTAGGGGTATTTTTATAATTTTATAAATCAAAAATTTTTCGAAAGAATTTTGTAAAAATAGTTTTCACAAATTAAAAAGGTAATTTTAAGAGTTTTAAAACTAGGGTTTATAAAAACACGGCTAGTTCCCTTTCGGGTTTTAGTCATTGTGTTTAGCCTATGACCGAGTCCTCTTGGTTAGGGTGAACCGAAGCTACGCACCAGGTAGGATTCCTGCGAAGAGGAGGTGAGTCACTAGGACTGCTTAAATACCAGGCTCTTCCGGATCCAATCCTAGACATGCGCACAATGGTTGCCACACCCTAACTCGGCGACTTAGTCATAGGTTTGTTTAATGGTCCTTAAGTCTTATGCACTTGTGTTTGAGTAGTCTAGTCCTAGGGTTCAAGTTCCTATCATTCTATTCTACGTTCCATGCCTGTTCTACCCTTATACAGTTCATAAATCACAGAATCACACATAATGTTAGGGGTACTTACCTGGTGGACTGCGGGTCGGAGACTTAGGTGCCATGCCAGAAAACCTGCTCATCTTCAAAAATACTTTCATAAAACTCATTTGGGCTCGATTTGAAAACGTTTTGGGCCTTAGCCCTCGGCCGAGAGTTTGAAATCGGGCTCTGTACTAAATCAAACACCCCAAACCCGGCCCACGAGCTTTGACCAGATTTGGTATGTTCCTCAAGTAAACCAGTTCAAAATTCTTTTGTTACTTAGGAAAAACTTGTATGATTTTTTAATAAATATTGTTTGGGTTGGGCTTGAGTTGAAAACAAATTTATCTTATGTTAAAACCCATTTATTTAAGGTGACAAAACATTTAGAGTTAATTTTAAAAGGAATTTACTTAAACTTTAATTGATAAAAATCCATAAACATAATAAATAAAAGAAAAATAAAGTAAACCACAATGGCCTTACTATATCAATGATCCCAAAGTAAAACTTAAAATACTTAAAATAAATTGAAAGTCCAAATCATAAATTTCTTGCTATGCATGGCCACCTTTAAGCTCCTGCCGACCGGTCCATTACTTGCTCATCACCAAAAAATATTCCCAAACGGGGTGAGTCAACAGACTCAATGTGTACACAACACTAAGTCATAATAGAATCAGGCATGCAAATGATACACATTCAAATCATAGAATACAATTAATGATGCATTCCCAAACCCAAACCTAATTAACCATCCGCTACACACCACCCGTGCTGCCAATCACACCGTGGGGGACTACTAAGTCAACCCTCCATCCGCTACACACCATCGAAGGCGATCATTGCGATCGACGTGCTCATCGCCCATATAATTTGTGTCATTAGACACCATATTCAAATAATGTAACCGGTTACCAAATTCGAGATAATGTAACCGGTTACCATATTCAAATTTTTGACCGTAGTCACCATATTCCGTTGGTGAGACCAAAGTCAACACCTTCTTCCCCTTTCACATAGATCCCGAATGCCCCATAAATTTTATATCATGCATAACATACTTAATTCTCATTCATGTTACTATTCATATGTTCAAAATATATCATATTCATAATCCTATCGTAGTAGGAAACGTGCACAGGTACTTTTACCACATTTGTGGTACTTAGCCACATTCACATTCTTATGCATATTCATATATTAAAATAATTGCCATATGATATATCGAAGGTTAGTATGAGTACACACATTCTTAATAATACATTTAATTTAAACATAGCCATGAACCTATCAAAACTTAGGGTAGGGTACACACTGATTTGCTTAACGAATTCCTTGAAATCCCAAAATCGATCTCATCGCCTTAGATCTCAAATTCCTACATTTGATTAATCACTTACTAATTTAATAAAAAGCCATTCGACCATAAATCCAAATCCTAGTAGGATTAGTATACTTAAACTTACCTTGTGGATTTTAAATCCAAAACTCACCGAATAACTAGGGAACACGTGGCCTATGGTGTACCTTCGGGAAAAGAACTTCTCCTTCCTTGTAGTCGACACTTTGTAAATCCCGAAAGGTCTCTTCGGCAACAGATATTAAGGGTATTAGAATCTTAATTTCGACAGCCTTAAAAGAAATAGAATGAGAATCTAACCTAATCTTACCCTTACTGAAGAATTTGATGGAACTCTTGCTTGAACCCTTAGCGATGATTCGGCTATGGCTTTGATGTGGATAACAATTTCGGCTCTTGAGGCTTAGTGAGAAATCGACTAGGGCTATTGGTATCTTCGGCTTTTGATTGTGTTTGTAATAGAAGAAGAAAAGAAAAGAGAAAAAGAGAATAATGGCAGAGAAAATTCGGCAGAGAGAAGAGGAGAAACTTTAGAGAATTTCGGCAGAGGTTTTCTTGAAAAGAAAAGAATGAATGAAGAATAGCCTTACTCTTCCTTTTATAACCAAAATTACTAGCTAGAGTCCTTTACTTGGCCACCACTCTTCTATTTTGATAGCTTTATCCCTTGATTTATCACTTTAATAAAACTTAATCCAATAATTATCTCTTAATAAAAATAATACTAATAATAATCCTCTTTTATCTCTTCCTTATCTATCAAAATAAAAGAAATAATATCCACATTTATCTCTTGAAAATAATCTAAAATAAATCCATTATTTATCCCTTATTATTCACATATTTATGCAAATAAAACTCTTCCTTTTCTAGAAACCCATGCCGTCCACCTCAGCCTTCTGAAGCAAAAATAAAACTTATTTATTTGCTTCTCAAGTGACTCGAACTCAGCCTATTTCCTGCATGTGACGCCACTTCCTTAGGCCCCTAGTGGCATCTTGGACCACTTTTCCAAGCCTGTTTGTGTGTCAAACTTCTCCAACTTTTTCTTTTAAGGTCCTCTAGCCCTTATTTCCTATTTTGAACTTTAAAATTTGACATTTCGGCATCATTTCTAAGTTTCCTAAAATTTTCGATCGGCTCTGTTTGTGACCATTTTCTTACATTTCAGTGTTTCCAAATGTTCGTGTTTCCAAAATGTTCAGTGTTTCCAAAATGTTCAAGTTTCCAAAAATGTTCACTTTCCTCTTTTAAACTTAACGTTTCCAAAGCATTTCCTTACATTTCCTTACATTTCCATACATTGCCTTACATTTCCATACATTTCCATACACCTTAGGGTTCCTAGAACTCCTCAGAACACATCCAACACACCCACTGAGCCCACTATCTCATGAATTACACACGAACGCATAACCCCTAATCTAGGATGTTACAGAAAGTAAGAAATTATCTTCAACGTCGCGACACATGCTGAGGGTGTCACGACATACCCCTGAAGACAGCTGCAGAGGAGTAGACCGCTTGCTATGTCGTGACATCAACTCTGTGACGAGAATAAAACACAAAACAGGGGCGTTTTGGTCTACACAATCGAACTTAAAGCTTGGAAACGTCAGCTAACCTAGGGTTAAGGACGACGACTACTTGAAGGCTATAAATAGGCCATTTGGCACACATTATAGACATCATTCAATTAGCTTAAATCCTCTCTTTAGGTTTAATTTTTACTTTCTTGCTTTCTTTAGGTTTTCATAGTTTTAGTTTATTTGTTCTTTGGTTTTTTTCAAGAGTTTTGATTTATAAAGGAGATCAACTACTGTGGATTCGCGCTTACTGTCAATATCAATCAGGCTTTCTTAAACTCTCTATTTCAATCCATTCCTATTGATTAATTCTTCCATCTATTCCATGTTGTTTATGAAGGTGCATGAGCTGAATCAAGGCGAGCAAGAAGAGCCAACTGAGCCAGATAACGAGGAGTTAACAAAAGAAACTTAAACTGAGGCTAATTCAGTTACACACACTGAAGAAGAAGAATCTGATAAGGAACTGAACAGCCCTAAACCAGTTGAAGGATCTGCAAACTCTGAACCAAGGGTTGAGCCAGAAGAAGAAACAGTCAAGCTAAGTGTTGAACCTGAATCTACAACTCCTATGCCGACTTCTGCAAGTACTTCAAAGAAACTGGGGTTGTCAATTATGATGGATATGTGCAAGTTCATGCACAATCAACAACAAACTTACTAGAAATATGCAAAAATTAGAGATGACTCAATTCGAAATACTTTTAAGAATATCTCTAATACTTTTGTTCCTGAGTTCCCAAATGCTATCTTTGAGACATGGACGGAAGATACTAACTATGCAAGCAGAGATGGAGCTGAAGAAGACAAGGAGAATAAGTCAGAAAAATAAAATGGGGGATTCTTATCTTTTATTATTTTTTAGGTCTTTAGGAATTTATTTCTTTCGTAATTAGGATTTAATTTCTGCAAAATAAAACATAACAAGCATGAATAAACTTAACACTTCTTTAGAAAGAAAAAGACTAAGTGATGTGGTAATGGGAATGAACATGTCTAGGATTGGGTTCTTAGGAAAGACTTGGTATTTAAGTAGTCTTAATGACTCACCTCTCTTTCTGTACAACCCTACCTGGTGTTCAGTTTTCATTCATTACTTTGTTCTTGCAATGAGGACATTGCTTCTTTTTAAAGGGTGGTAAGGAAAATAAATTGCTCAATTTTTTAAAATTTTCAAGTATGTGTCAATCATTTCTTTCATAAGTATGTTTAAATAAATGAATGTTTAGAGACATTTTTTGTTAATGAGATAGTTCGTATTCAAATATGAATGATGATTATATTTGAGTGAAAGTATGTTATCATGAAGAATGGAATGCTTGTATGATCTTAGTTTCTCTTGAGATTAGACATGCATGAAGGTTTATATCTTTAGAATTGACTTAGTAACTTTCTTGAGGAAAAATCCTAGGAGACATAAAAATCTAAAATGATATAGGCACTAATTCTTTGGATCGTTTGAGCCTTTTCAAACCAACCCTATGAATTCGACCCTTGAAACTGTAATTTTAAGCTTAAAGGCATGTTTATTGCAATGAACCTACATTATAAGCCATATTACCATCTTTTTAAGTTATCCTAATTTTGTGCAGCCATCTTAACTAAAGTTGTCTTGGTAATCAACATTTGAGGAAATTTTTAAAAAGATGTATGTGCTCATGCTTATAAAAAAAAATAAAGGAAGAGCGAAGAAAAGTTTGCTCAATCTCCAAAAAGAAAAATGTATGAGCTTGAGTTCAAAACAAGTTTGAGGGTGTTCCAAAGGTTCACTTAAATAAAAAGGTTGTATTTCGAGAAATCCAAGACAAAGTTAAAGGTTAAGATTTTTAACCAAAATGTCTCATCTCTTAAAATCCCTACCTTTAACTTAGCCCCATTACAACCTTATAAAAGACCTATTGATTTGATGATTATGTCACCTACATTAGTGGAGAGGAAGTACTAAGTTCAACATATGAAGAGCATAAATAATTCTTATGATTGTGTGCTTGATTGATAAGAAATTATGTTGAATGAAGAATGTTATCTGTGGCTATGACATACATACAAACTATGATTCATGTTGGCATATTTTGAAACTTAGTATAAAATTCTAAAAATGTTTGCATATGAATTACTTGTTAATAAAGAAGATCTATGAACATGAAGTTATTAATGCATGACTATGGGACAAAGATTGATGTTGCTTACACAGTTAGCAATTTTTCCTTAGAAAGACCTTTTGCTGTGCATAAACATTACTCAGGACGAGCAATGATTTAAGTTTGGGGGTGTGTAAACTGAAAAATATATAGGATTTTTCCTATGTAATTTATCACCTTTTTACTTAAATTCGTTGTTAAAACTAAGTAATTGTTTAATAAGTTAATGAAATATGTGAAAATATAAAACTAGGACATAGAAATTATTAAAATGTGATTTTATGCTTTATTATATAGTTTTCATGCATAAAATGGCTTATTTTATATTTATTTGAGCATATTATATTTTTAAGACATAAAATGGGCCATGCATGATTAAATTAAATAATAAAATATAAAATTATATTTAATATTTCATTTTAAAATATTTCATTAATAATTTGGGTTTTAATTAATTAATTAAATTGGATAAATTTTATTCTTTGGTCCTTCAACTTAATAATTTATTTTGAACAGGTCTGATAGCTTTGTTGGATTACAAAAACCGTCCAAATTGAAGACCAAGCCAACCCAAATTCGGGTACACATAGATGTTCACATAAACCACTTTTGGTTTAATTACACAAGGTCCTTGCAATGTTGAAGAAATTGGAGATTTGCCCAAAGATTTACAGTTGACTGAGCCTCAGTCCTGAGTTGTCATGGCTTTTAAATTTATTAAAAATCAAGCAAAATCCAAGTCAAAAGCCACTAAGCATGGTCGGCCACTCATTGAAGAAACTTGAAGAGATTAAACCCCGCTATTTTTAGCAAACTACCCCCCTCTCTTCACCTATAAATAAGACCCCCTCATTCCTTCATCAATCATCCCTCATCCTTCATCATTCTCTTCTCTCTCAATTCTCTTTATCATTTTTCATTCCCCATGCCTAGCATCATCTCTTCATAGAGATTTTAGAAATTAAGCCTCTTAAAGAGCCCTTGGTCGGCCACCTTGGAGAGCCATCAGCAAAGGAGCAAAGCGAAGGAGTGAAGGAGCCTAGTCAGTCATAGTCTTGGGTGACAGCCACTCTGATTTGGGTTTAATCTTTCTTTTCTTTAATTTAATCTGAAAATGTTTGCTATGTGTTATTTGTTCTTGTTTACAGCAATGTTAGCTTAATTTTATTTAAGCTAGGATGATTGCTTTGATTAAATAATATTTATTTGATTCATGCTTATAATGTTTGTGCCTCAATCGATCAAGTTTTCAATTAAAATCAAGTTTGTATTTCGTTCATACTTGATTGAAATGCACCTGAATTAGCTGAGCGATCCTAACCAGACGACAGCTAGTGGACACATAATTGAAATGTGCATGCTCAATTTAGATCCTAACCCAATTATATTGCAGGTTGCATAACAACTCTAACCAAGCTCTGTTATCTGCATAGTTTTTAGATTTGTGTGATTAAACTGTTTCAAACCTAACACGTCCCTGTTACCTCACACGAATGCTAAGAAACCCTTAGTAAATAAGGATCAGTAAAATGTGTATTTACTAAGTAAAGGATTCCGAAAGGACCTAATGTGGTTTCCAAACTCATGAAAGATCGAGTTGCCATGGAATGTTTTTCGAATTTTATTAAGCATGTTGATAATAAGTTGAGTTTAATTAAAGTAATTGTCCTAGTTTATTTATGTTATAATTGTTGCAAATTGTGTTTAATTTTGCTAAAATCTATTTCATTCATATAGTTTTCATATTTAGGATAATTTGCATTAGGGATCATTGCATTTAGTTTAATATACTTAATCTTAATCATCACTTCTCAATTATATTGTGTTTTTATTTACCAAATTCTTAATATAATTTTACAAATTAAGTGACTTAACACAAATACAATCCCTATGGAGACGATAACTTGATACTTACTTATTACTTGATAACGACTGTGTACACTTGCACAAACCTACACGTTACAAGTTTTTGGCGCCGTTGCCGGGGATTATTAACTATTGCCATAGTCATTTCTTTTTGTGGAATTATTTACTCCCAATTTGGTTTATTTCTAACATTACTAACTTATTCTTTTTAATTTTGTGATTTTCTTTTGAGATGTTTATGAGCATAGATCATATTATCGATTTACTCCCTATAGACCCTGAAGTTGAGTTAACTTTCAGACAAAGAAGACGTGAACTAATAGCTCAAAGACAAGTCGAGATGGACCATGAAAATCAGAATCAAGACCAAGGTAATGAAGCCGATCGTGTACGAAATCCCATCCTCATTGCCGATGATAGGGATCGATGCATCAGACAATATGCTGTGCCACTTTTCAGTGAGTTAAATCCAGGAATTAGAAGGCCAGATATTGAGGCAACCCAATCTGAATTGAAACCACTGATGTTTCAAATGCTCCAAACGGTGGGCCAATTCAGTGGTATGCTCACGGAAGATCCACATCTCCACATTTGATTGCTTATGGAGGTGAGTGATTCATTCAAGATAGCCGGTGTGACTGAAGACGCATTAAGGTTAAATTTTTTTCCGTACTCGTTGCGAGATCGAGCACGAGGATGGCTCAATTCATTGCTACCAAGTTCCATATCTACATGGCAAGAATTAGCAGAGAGATTTCTGGTTAAGTATTTCCCGCCTAGCAAAAACGCTAAGTTGAGGAACGAGATCACAACTTTCCAATAATTGGATGACGAGTCTTTGTATAAGGCTTGGGAACGATTCAAGGAGTTAATTCGTAAGTGTCCTCATCATGGGATTCCTCATTGTATCTAGTTGGAGACATTCTATAATGGTCTCAATACACATACAAGATTGATGGTAGATGCTTCTGCGAATGGTGCAATTTTGTCTAAGTCTTATAATGAGGCTTATGAGATCATTGAGAGGAACGTGAGTAATAATTATCAATGGCCAACAAATCGAATAGCTTTAGGAAAACGTGTAGCCAGAGTTAATGAAGTTGACGCCCTCACTTCGTTATCAGCTCAGGTATCATCTATTTCCTCTATGTTAAAATAGTTTACCGCTAATAGTGCTAATAATTTTGCAGCTCAGCCACCAAGTCCATTTGAAGTAGTTTCCTATGTGTACTATGGGGAAGGTCATTCTTTTGAGAATTGTCCATCAAATCCCGAGTCAGTGTACTATGTAGGGAACTAACATCAAAATAGGAGTGGATAAGGACCCCAGTCCAACTTCTACAATCCTTCATGTCGTTATCATCCTAATTTTTCTTGGAGCAACCAAGGAAATAGACCGAACAACAACTTATTGCAGCATAGACCCAACCAATCTCAAGGGTTTAATCAGCAAGCTCTAAAACCACCTTAAGCTGAGGCATCAAATAGTTTGGAGAACTTGTTGAAAGCGTACATGGCAAAGAATGACGCTTTGATCCAAAGCCAAGTAGCAACATTGAAAATTTTGGAAAACCAAATGGGTCAGTTAGCTACGGAGCTTCGTAATAGACCGCAAGGAACCTTGCCGAGCGGTACTGAGAATCCAAGAAATTTGGGTAAAGAACATATCAAGGCAGTGGCATTGTGAAGTGGTAAAATTCTGGAACCTCGATTGATTGATGTCGAAGATAAGCCCGTTGAGAAAAATCAACCAGCTGTTGAAATTCCTACTCCAAAAGAGTCAGAATCTGCAAAGACTGACAAAGTAAATCCTAACTTAGTGAATTTAGATACTTTAACATCTTCTTTGGATGCAGATTTACCTACTCAGAAGAGTTATCCGGTTCAACCGAAAGTTCTATCACCTCCATTGCCACAAAGATTGCAGCAACACAAGCAAAAACAAAAGGTGCATTTCAAGAAGTTTTTGGATGTTCTAAAGCAATTACACATCAATATTCCATTGGTGGAGGCTTTAGAACAAATGCAAAATTATGTGAAGTTTATGAAGGATATACTGTCCAAGAAGAAACGACTGAGTGAGTTTGAGACTATTGCCTTGACAAAGGAGTGCAGTGCATTCTTGCAGAACAAATTGCCACCGAAATTGAAGGACCCAGGAAGCTTTACTATACTCTGTAACATTGGTGAATCTTACTGCGATAAAGCTTTGTATGATTTAGGAGCGAGTATCAACTTGATGCCTAAGTCTATTTTCAAGATGCTAGGGATAGGTGAAGTAAGACCTACAACTGTGACGCTTCAGCTAGCAAATCGATCTTTAGGATATCCCGAAGGAAAGATCGAGGATGTTTTGGTAAGAGTCGATAAATTTATTTTTCCAGCTGATTTCATTATCTTAGATTTTGAAGCAGATAAAGAAGTGCCTATCATCCTTGGGAGACCTTTCTTAGCCACGGGAAGAACGCTAATTGATGTGCAGAAAGGTGAACTCACCATGCGAGTTCAAGACGATCAGGTAACCTTTAACATTCTTAAAGTGATGAAATTTCTCGATCCAACAGAAGAGTGTTAAGTTACAGAAGAGATAGAAACCCTAGTTTCTATAGAAACAAATTTTGAAGAAGATCCATGTAACACCCTTAACCCGTATCCATCGCTGAAATAGGGTTAAGAGGCGTTACCGGACGAACGGAGACTTTTACGGACATTTTATAATATAACTCAACTAATCAGATCAAGTGTCCCTTAAATAGGTCAACATGACCTTAAGCATGCTTTAGAGTAGGGCCGGAACTAAACCGAACACATAAAAAAATTATCGGAAATTTAAAAATTTTCTAAGTTACAGAGGTCACATGCCCGTGTGGGCAGGCCGTGTGTCTCCCACGGCTTCAGACACGCCCGTGTGTCTAAGCCGTGTCAAAACAGGGCATATATACTGACTTGTCCACACGGCCGTGGACACGCCCGTGTGACTCACCCGTGGTCGATCCTGACTTGCACCACACGGATAGTCACACGCCCGTGTGTCCAGCCCATGGTCGATTCTGACTTGCCTTGAATTTCAACCACGAGGAACACGGTCGAGCCACACGCCCATGTGCTCAATCGTGTGGGCAATTATAGGCCATTTTCAAGGCCAAAATGCCACCCACACATTGGGTTATCCCTACAAGCATCATACCATTTCATTCCATGCCAAAATAACCAACTTTCTCAAGCATTAAAAAGCCTATCAAACTCAACAACTTATACAACAAATAGCTCAACTAAATAACGATCATTTCCAAGTATACTTCATCACAAACATACCATTTCCTTATGACAACCATTCATCAAATACATGCTTACTAAGCATCCATAAACTTACCAATATCATGACCATTTCATTACCATCAAGCCATACCAAAACATACTTCATATGCCATAATCACTCATGCATATTACCAACATTTATCTAGCCTCATCACAAGGCTATTCATACATCTCAAACATGTTCCAAAATAACTAGCCTATACATGCCATACTTAGAATATATATTTCCAAAAGGTACCAAAATGAGTTTGGGTAGTGTGATGATGATCCTCGACAGTCCCAAGCCTTCAGTAGCTTTGACGATCTATAAAATAGAACAAACACACACAAAGTAAGCTTTACAAAAGCTTAGTAAGCCATATACAAATAAGCTTAGCATATACACATTTAAAACATATAATCAATATGAATTTACTAATAGCTCAATTGCATAGCTATAATTCTTCTTGGCACATTCATTTAGCCATTCATCTTTCAATCTTGCATATCAGCATATACTATATTGGATCATAACTTGTCCATTCATGTAATACATTTTACTTTCTCAAATCCAAATACATAACTCATCTAGGTAAGTTCATGGATATACTTACCTTATTATACACACAATGTGTACATATCAAATGTACCTGAAACGGATATACAAATCACATAGTCATTCATTTCTCGGACTTGCCTGTTGAACCGTTCGGAACCTAATAGGATACTCAGAGTGCTCGGAATAGTTGTACAATGCCAACGTCCCAGACGTGGCCTTACATGTAACCAGATATTGATGCCACTGTCCCAGACAGGGTCTTACACGAATCAATACGATGCCAATGTCCCAGACATGGTCTGTAATATCCCGGGTTAGGGGCTGCTTTGTTGTTGCATGTTATTGCATGTGTTTAGTGTCTTTGTGTGGCTATTTCGGTGTTTTAGGGGCTTAATTGTGGGCAAGGAGTATGCCCGAGTGTATGGGAAAATTTTGGTTTTGGGTGTTAAATGAAGGGAGTTGAGGAAGTGGGGTTTTAATTTATTTTTGGTATTTCATAGCACAAATGAAGAGTCGGCAAAGTGGCAAGGCATGTGCCACTAGGAGCTAGGTGTGGCGTCATTTGCTTGGGGGTGGTGGTCCAGTGTTCGAGTCAGTAGAGTCCCCATTTTGTCACTTATTTTTGGACGGCATGGAGGAAGAGGTTGAGAGCAATTTGGATTCTACCTTGGACCAAGTCTTCACATTCAAACGGTTGGTGGAGAGTAAGTGTAGGTGGGAGACTTGGTCATGATGTTTGAATGTGGGAGTGGAGTAATTGGGGGATTTGGCCGGTTTGAGGGAGTGGGGAGTGGGAGGTGACGGCTTGGTGTGGGAGAGTTAGTAGCCGAATTTCATTTTGGCAAACTTGGTGTTCGGTCACTTTTTGGGTCAAGAGCAAAAGTTTTCCTTAGTCTTTTGTTAGCCGAAATTCCATTGGTCGTTTTCTTGCTTCCTAAAACCGTAAGTCAAAAGGTGTACTTGCCGAATCTCTTTTGCATTTTGTCTTCTACATTTGGGTTGTTGGCCGAATGCTTTCATTCCTATCTTCCTCTTCTCTATTTTGTGCAAACCAAACTAGTATTCTCTCTTCTCATATCTCATATCTTTTCTTCCCTTTTGAAACACTAAAGCCGAAATTTTACCTTGCCTAAACCGAAAATTTCCATTCACCCTTCCATTTCTTTTCATCTCAAAACCTTGGCCGTTCCCTTCTTCTTCTTGAACATACTTTTCTCTTGCTTCATTTTAAGATTTTAGCCGAACCCTCCCCTTGGTGATTGCCGAAATTCTTTGTTCTCTTGAGTAGGGTGAAGCCAGAATGTCCTTTGCACTTTTCTCTTCTTTTTCCTTTGTGTAAATCGAAGCTAGCCTCTCCTCTTCTCAACCTTCTTTTCTTGTTTTGAAACCTTGTAAACCGAAACCCCATTTTCTCAAATACCATTCATCTTTTCTTTTCTTCAAATCAAGTACCTTTTATCTCCTTGTTCTATTTTGTTACTTGGCCGGATATCAACACTATTTCTTTGCATTTTGTTTACTCTTCTCTTCAACTCTGACCGAAAATCGTGATTGGTGTAAACCACCTTGGCCGAATCTTTGATTCTTCTTTTGGCATAAGTCCCGCCGAATCGCTTGTGGTTCTCTTCTTGTCTTTGGGTGGCGAATTTAGAGTGTTGGGTCTCTTGCTTCAATCGTTTGGAGATTGGTAAGCCTTGGCCGAATGGTCATCTAGTTCTCTCTTTTTCTTAATCGATTTAAGTTGTTTAAGAATCGTATATGACAACTGTTGATGAGTGTTATCTCTTATGTTGGAACCGATTGCATCATAGGATGACGGGGACTTTGAAGCAGACAAGTGGAGCTTTCTACCTTGGTTTAACCATTTGATAAGTGGTGGTAAGAAGATTATTTGTTAGTCTATTCTTTTGGATTTTAATAAGATAGGGATTCAAGTGGATTAACTGTTCATCTTTTTATGGTATAGCCGATTGCTTAAGGAGAATCATTGTTTGATTCGGATTTGGTAGGAAACCAAATCATCTTAAAAGGTAAGGGTTCGATATTAACCCCTTTGGTTAACTGATGTTGGCCGAATGTTAGATGTCTAACTCCTATTTGGCCGATTGTAGGATCAAGGATACAAGGAGCTTTAGATCGTTTCTTTTAGTATTAAAGGTTGCGCTTTACCAGGTGTGTAAACTAACACACTGATATTTAGTAATTTTATTAATAAACCTGTTTGCCTATTAAAATCATGATAGTATGATGGAGTATTGGATACCCAAACGGGGTATGTGTACGTATCCGGGTAAGTCAGTATTGTTACTAGATTACTGATGATCTATATGGTATCATGACTATGTATGTATGTGATATGGGGCATGAGTCAAACATATTAGCATGATATGCATAATTTGTATGATATGCATGATTATACGAGTTGGTTTGTTGATGGGTGATATGAGTGGAGGGGGCAGTGATGATTTTGTGCTGACGAGCACCAGTGTTTTGGTAACACACCTTGTGACTTTGGGTCACCAGTGCTTTGGTAGCACATTTGTGTCTTTGGGACACCAGAGGTTGGGCACCTCATTGCGACTTGTCCCTGTGGTTAACACCACCGTGGGTTGGCCCCACATGAGATATGGGATCGTCTGCTAGTGATTGGGTATCACACGATGGGTTGGCCCCATCATTCGATTATTGTGACTACGGTCACCAGTGCTCTGGTAGCACATTTGTGTCTTTGGGACACCGGAGGTTGGGCACCTCATTGCGACTTGTCCCCGTGGTTAACACCACCGTGGGTTGGCCCCACATGAGATATGGGATCGTCTGCGCTAGTGATTGGGTATCACACGATGGGTTGGCCCCATCATTCGATTATCGTGACTACGGTCACGATGCTTTGGAAGCACATTGTGTCTTTGGGACACCAGGTGTTTTGGTAACACATTGTGACTATATGTCACCAAAGTGGTTTGGCACCACTAGTGGTTTGGTACCACACGGGTAGAAAAGGGAGATACGGATGGTTAGGATCGGGTTGCATTAATTATGTTGCTATGTATGATGTGTGTTAGCATGTTGTTTCATCGGGAGCGGGATTTATGCACTGAGTCACTCGACTCACCCTCTCCTTTGACATTTCAGGTGACTCGTGAGACGGACATGGAGCCGGATGGACTCGGGTGCTCATGCCATGCTTGATAAAGTTTTACCTCAACGCTATCATTTGGGTACTTTAGTTTAATTCATCATTATTTGGTTTTAATTTGGACTTGTAAAAGGCCCTTTAAATTATGTTTATGATGGTTATGTTTTAATTAGATTCGCAACCTGCTTAACAAATAACTTGGCATGAAATTTTACTAAAACTTGGAAAGACAACATTTTCGAATTTTACCCGCAATGTGTTTTAGACTATACCATCGGGTATCTCGCTATGTTTTGTTATTCAATAAACTCAAATGATTTTCAAATCAAACTCGATTTGCTACTAAGTCTAAAGTGTTTCAAAATGGCACTAGGAAACTATTGGAAGTCCTAAATGAAATCAACTCGTTCACTATGTTTTCGCCCGCTTTACAACGAAAAAAGATAACTCAAAGACGTTTTCCCGTAACATACCGTTTCGGTCGTGGTGTCTTGTCCGAGTTTGGGGTGTTACAATTGTGGTATCGAGCCAAGTTCAAAGGCTCATTTGTGGGCTGAGGCCCAAAAATGTTTTCAAAAGGTTGTTTTGTTAATCTTTATTCTTAAAGTAAGGTTTGAAAGGCATGGCACCGAGTATCCTAGGCACTAGTTCGCCTGGTGAGTACCCCGTACTATTGCTTGTGAACCGATTGGATGTGATATGATTTGATGAATAGCAATAGTATACTACTTTAGAGATTGAAACCGATAGGATTACGTGAACTCGCGAGAACAAATCCTCTTAAAATATTCATAAGACTTGCTTTTTAACAAGTGGAATAAATCTTGATGCATAAAAATTCTTAATCGAATACGTAGAAAGATTAGTCATGAGCGCTAGAGGTGGACGTGGTCGTGGGCGAGGTCGTGGCGAGATGACGCTTTACGAGCCCGTAGGATCCGTCGGGGTTCGAAAATGAGATACCGGTTCCCGCCGCCACCGAGGTGGTGAGTTCCAAGATCGGGCCGGGGGACGGCGCAGTTGTCACGACGATCTTTGCGAGTGTTGGAAAGGGTAGCGAGGAGTTGGTGGTGGCGCGGGAGTTAGGAAATCTGTTCTGGCGACTTCGGCCAATGGGGCCGAATTCTTCCGAGGTGTTTCTGGTGTTGCTCCCAGCACGGCTGAATATTGGTTGGAGGCAACTGAGCGGATCATGGACGATCTGGACTGACGGCTAAAAAGAAAGGCGAAGGGCATCGTATCGCTTCTCCGGATGAGTCATATCGGTGGTGGCTCACGGTTCGAGACGAGTGTGGCAGTGAGAGGATCTAACATGGGATTATTTCAGTGGCTGCATATCAAAAGAAGTACATCGAGCTAGTTATATTGACTCCCGGCGGAAGGCATTTACGAGGCTTGTTCGGGAGTAAATCATTCTTTGAGTATGAGGCCGAGTTCTGGGCCGAGTAGGTATGCCGGGGGCATTGTGGCCACCGAGCATGAGAGGTGTGTTCGTTTCGAGGATGGTCTGCGAGAGACGACTTGAGGTCTTGATTGCTCCTCACGGGAGCGCGAGTTTGTCGCCTTAGTTGAGAAGGCTAAGGTAGCCGAGGGGGTTAAGAGTCGAGTGAGACAAGGCATGGACGAGAAATAGACATAAGAGGAGCTTTGGGTCTTCTCGGGTCGTCGGGTAATCCGCAGAAGAGGCGGATCGAGTGGGCGAACCACCTGCTAGGTTTGTTCTTTGCTAGGCGAGGACCGCCGCAGTGTGATCGGTGTGGGAAATCTCATTGGGGTGGTTGCTTTGGACCGGAGGAAAAGGTTGCTCAGTGTGGTTCTCTGGGCACCGTGTGAGGACCGTCCGCGTAGGTTGGCTAGGATTCATCGAAAGCGCGGGCCGTGTCGATTCGAGGTAGTGGACCGCCACCGCAGGGGCGTGGTAATGGCGAGGCGGTAATGGTTCGGTCGGGGCCGCGGGAGCACCGGGCGAGAGTGCGAGTAGCTCGATGCTAGACACCTGGATTAGTGTATCTTTGCGGGCGCCGAGAGGAGGCGACGCACCGGGCGTCATAACCGAAGACGTTCTTGATTTTTGGTTCCCCCTTATATCGCTTTGATTGATGTGGGTTCAACGCACTCTTATGTTGCCAGTAGTATAGTAGAGACCATGGATTTAGACTCTGAGATATCTTCTAGGCAGATGACTGTGATTAGCCCTCTAGGTCACTCTGTAGTAGTAGATAAACTGTTTAGAGAGGTACCCTTAGAACTCCAAGGGGTAGTGTTTGCTGCTGATCTGATGGAACTACCGTTTGGGGAGTTCGACCTGATTCTTGGGATGGATTGGTTGGTCAAGTACCAGGCGAGGTTGGATTGCGCGGCCAAGCGCATGGTTCTTAAGACGGTTGAGGGTGATGAGGTGGCTATGATAGGTAAGAGGAGGGATTACTTATCAAATGTGGTATCTGCTCTGAAGGCGGAGAAGATGGTCAGGAAAGGCTGTGGAGCGTATGTAGTTCATGTGTATGCCTTGGAGGCTAAGGAGTCTGCTGTGGAGAAGGTTCGTACCGTTAAGGAGTTTACTGATGTTTTTCCTGAGGAGCTTCCAGGTTTGCCGCCAGATCGCGAGGTGGAGTTCGGGATTGATCTGTTCCCGGAAACGCGCCAGTGTCTATTGCTCCGTATAGGATGGCGCCAAAGGAGTTGGTGGAGCTTAAGGCTCAGATCCAGGAGTTATTGGATCGAGGTTTTATCAGGCCGAGTGTTTCGCCGTGGGGTGCGCCGGTACTCTTTGTCAAGAAGAAAGATGGCACAATGCGGATGTGCATAGACTACCGCCAGTTGAACAAGTCGACGAAAAACAAGTATCCGTTGCCACGGATAGATGATTTGTTTGATCACCGAAGGGTGCTTCGCGTATTTTCAAGATCGACTTGAGGTCTGGGTATCACCAGTTAAAGGTTAAGGAGGCGGATATCCATAAAACAGCGTTTCGGACTCGGTATGGGCACTACGAATTTCTGGTAATGCCATTCGGGTTGACTAACGCACCGGCAGCGTTTATGGACATGATGAATAGGGTGTTTCAGCAGTATCTGGATCAGTTCGTCGTGGTTTTCATAGACGACATCTTGGTGTACTCAAGGACAGAGGAAGAGCATGATAAGCATTTGCGAGTGGTGTTGCAGATTTTGAGGGAAAAGCAGCTCTATGCTAAGTTTAGTAAGTGCGAGTTCTGGCTTAGAGAAGTGACTTTCTTGGGTCATGTAGTGTCGGCTGAGGGGATTCGAGTAGATCCTCGTAAGATTGAGGCAGTTTTGGATTGGAAGCCGCCTAAGTCGGTGGTGAGATCGGAGTTTTCTGGTTTGGCCGGATACTACCGAAGGTTTGTTGAGGTTTTCGTTGATAGCGGCGCCGATGACCAAGTTGCCGAGGAAAGAAGTTCCATTTGTGTGGACCGAGAAACAATGAGAAAGCTTCGATAAGTTGAAGAAGATTTTGACCGAGGCTCCGGTTCTAATTCAACCTTGAGGTGGTAAGGAATTCACGATCTATTACGACGCATCACATACGAGCTTAGGTTGTGTCTTGATGCAAGAAGGTAAGGTTGTGGTTTACGCTTCTCGACACCGAGGCCACATGAGGTCAACTATCCGACGCCTTACGATTTGGAGTTAGCACTTTTGTAGTTTTCGCTTTAAAGATTTGGAGGCACTACTTATACGGAGAAAGATCGATAGTCTACACAGATCACAAGAGTCCGAAGTATCTGCGACTCGGAAGGATTTGAATTTGAGCGCCGCGAGATGGGTCGAGTTCTTTGAAAGATTACGATCGCTCAATTGAGTATCATCCGGCAAGGCTAACGTGGTGGCGTGGCGCGTTGAGCCGCAAGGTTGTTTCGGACTTAAGAGCATTGTTTGCCCACTTGAGTTTGTATGACGATGGGAGTATTCTCGAGTTGCAAGTTAAGCCTACTTGGGTTGAGCGGATCGAGAGAAACAGATTATTGGATGAGGTTACGAGTGCGCGAAGGTTGCAAGTGCGAGAATGGTGGTTTGGAGGGTTCTGACTTGTCCGGTGATGGGGTTCTGTGTTTCAAAGGTAAGGCTTGTATGCCTAAAGATGTTGGTAGAGGCGTAAGATTCTTCAGGACGCACATAGCAGTCCTTATGCTATGCACCCTGGAGGTAGCAAGATGTATAAGGATCTTAGAGAGCAGTTTTGGTGGCCTGGCTTGAAGAAGGAGGTGACGGAGTTTGTTGGGAAGTGTCTAACTTGTCAGCAGGTCAAGGCTGAACATCAGTTGCCGTCGGGGTTGCTTCAGCCTGTGAAGATTCCTCAGTGGAAGTGGGAAAGGATAACCATGGATTTCGTCAGTGGGTTACCGCTTACGCCAAGCAAGAAAGATTCAGTTTGGGTAATAGTGGATCGACTGACTAAATCAGCTCACTTTATTCCGGTGAGGGTTGACTACTCACTTCAGAAGCTAGCGAAGCTGTATATTTCAGAGATAGTGAGGTTGCACGGCGTGCCAGTTTCGATAATCTCGGATAGGGATCCCAGATTCACGTCAAGGTTCTGGAAAGCACTGCATCAGGCTCTGGGTACTCGTTTGGATTTCAGCACGGCTTTTCACCCCCGAATGGACGGTCAATCGAAAAGGTCATTCGGATCTTAGAGGATATCTTTGAGAGGTTGTGTCCCGGATTTCAGAGGTAGTTGGGAGGAGTTCTTGCCATTAGTGAGTTTGCCTACAACAACAGATTTACTGCGAGCATTAAGATGGCACCGTATGAGGCGTTGTATGGTAGGAAATGTCGCTCACCTACGTGTTGGGCGGAGTTAGGTGAACGTCGCTTGTTGGGACCCGAGTTGGTTCTTTGAGACCGAAGACAAGGTTAAGGCGATTCGATCTCGATTGAAGGAAGCTTCTGACCGGCAGAAGTCTTATGCCGATCTTAAGCGAAGAGATATAGAGTTCGCTGTGGGGGATCGAGTGTTCCTGAAGGTCTCGCCTTGGAAGAAGGTGTTGAGGTTCGGAAGAAAGGCAAGCTAAATCCGAGATTTATTGGACCGTATAAGGTATTGAGACGAGTTGGACCCGATGGCGTATCAGCTGGAGTTGCCAGCAGAGCTTAGTCAGATTCACGACGTATTCCACGTTTCGATGCTTCGGAGGTATCGTTCAGATCCGTCGCATGTGGTAGCGATGGAAGAGATCGACGTAAATCCAGATTTGACCATGGAAGAGGAACACGTGCGATTCTTGATCGGGATGTGAGGTCTGCGTAGAAAGTCCGTGCCTTTGGTTAAGGTTCTTTGGCGGAATCATGGCGTAGAAGAAGCTACGTGGGAACCCGAGGATACGATGAGACAAAGAATACCCGCAACTCTTACGATCGAGGTAATTTCGAGGTCGAAATTATTTTAAGAGGGTAGAACCGTAATATCCGGATTAGGGGCTGTTTTGTTGTTGCATGTTATTGCATGTGTTTAGTGTGTCTTTGTGTGGCTATTTCGGTGTTTTAGGGGCTTAATTGTGGGCAAGGAGTATGCCTGAGTGTATGGGAAAATTTTGGTTTTTGGGTGTTAAGTGAAGGGAGTTGAGGAAGCTGGGGTTTTTAATTTATTTTTGGTATTTCATAGCACAAATGAAGAGTCAGCAAAGTGGCAAGGCATGTGCCACTAGGGAGCTAGGTGTGGCGTCATTTGCTTGGGGGTGGTGGTCCAGTGTTCGAGCTGTAGAGTCCCCATTTTGTCACTTATTTTTGGGCCGGCATGGAGGAAGAGGTTGAGAGCAATTTGGATTCTACCTTGGACCAAGTCTTCACATTCAAACGGTTGGTGGAGAGTAAGTGTAGGTGGGAGACTTGGTCATGATGTTTGAATGTGGGGAGTGGAGTAATTGGGGGGATTTGGCCGAATTTGAGGGAGTGGGGAGTGGGAGGTGACAAATTGGTGTGGGAGAGTTAGTAGCCGAATTTCATTTTGGCAAACTTGGTGTTCGGTCACTTTTTGGGTCAAGAGCAAAAGTTTTCCTTAGTCTTTTGTTAGCCAAAATTCCATTGGTCGTTTTCTTGCTTCCTAAAACCGTAAGTCAAAAGGTGTACTTGCCGAATCTCTTTTGCATTTTGTCTTCTACATTTGGGTTGTTGGCCGAATGCTTTCCTTCCTATCTTCCTCTTCTCTATTTTGTGCAAACCAAAACTAGTATTCTCTCTTCTCATATCTCATATCTTTTCTTCCTTTTGAAACACTAAAGCCGAAATTTACCTTGCCTAAACCGAAAATTTCCATTCACCCCTTCCATTTCTTTTCATCTCAAAACCTTGGTCGTTCCCTTCTTCTTCTTGAACATACTTTTCTCTTGCTTCATTTTAAGATTTTAGCCAGACCCTCCCTTGGTGATTGCCAAAATTCTTTGTTCTCTTGAGTAGGGTGAAGCCAAATGTCCCTTGCACTTTTCTCTTTTTTCCTTTGTGTAAATCGAAGCTAGCCTCTCCTCTTCTCAACCTTCTTTTCTTGTTTTTGAAACCTTGTAAACCAAAACCCCATTTTCTCAAATACCATTCATCTTTTCTTTTCTTCAAATCAAGTACCTTTTATCTCCTTGTTCTATTTTGTTACTTGGCCGGATATCAACACTATTTCTTTGCATTTTGTTTACTCTTCTCTTCAACTCTGACCGAAAATCGTGATTGGTGTAAACCACCTTGGCCGAATCTTTGATTCTTCTTTTGGCATAAGTCCTGGCCGAATCGCTTGTGGTTCTCTTCTTGTGCTGGGTGGCCGAATTTAGAGTGTTGGGTCTCTTGCTTCAATCGTTTGGAGATTGGTAAGCCTTGGCCGAATGGTCATCTAGTTCTCTCTTTTTCTTAATCGATTTAAGTTGTTTAAGAATCGTATATGACAAATGTTGATGAGTGTTATCTCTTATGTTGGAACCGATTGCATCATAGGGCGACGGGGACTTTGAAGCGGATAAGTGGAGCTTTCTACCTTGGTTTAACCATTTGATAAGTGGTGGTAAGAAGATTATTTGTTAGTCTATTCTTTTGGATTTCAATAAGATAGGGATTCAAGTGGATTAACTGTTCATCTTTTTATGGTATAGCCGATTGCTTAAGGAGAATCATTGTTTGATTCGGATTTGGTAGGAAACCAAATCATCTTAAAAGGTAAGGGTTCGATATTAACCCCTTTGGTTAATCGATGTTGGCGAATGTTAGATGTCTAACTCCTATTTGGCCGATTGTAGGATCAAGGATACAAGGAGCTTTAGATCGTTTCTTTTAGTATTAAAGGTTGCGCTTTACTGTGTGTGTAAACTAACACACCGATATTTAGTAATTTTATTAATAAACCTGTTTGCCTATTAAAATCATGACAAGATGATGGAGTATTGGATACCCAAACGGGGTATGTGTACGTATCCGGTAAGTCAATATTGTTACTAGATTACTTGATGATCTATATGTTATCATGACTATGTATGTATGTGATATGGGGCATGAGTCAAACATATTAGCATGATATGCATAATTTGTATGATATGCATGATTATACGAGTTGGTTTGTTGATGGGTGATATGAGTGGAGGGGGTAGTGATGATTTTGTCTTGACGAGCACCAGTGTTTTAGTAACACACCTTGTGACTTTGGGTCACCAAAGCTTTGGTAGCACATTTGTGTCTTTGGGACACCGGAGGTTGGGCACCTCATTGCGACTTGTCCCCGTGGTTAACACCACCGTGGGTTGGCCCCACATGAGATATGGGATCGTCTGCGCTAGTGATTGGGTATCACACGATGGGTTGGCCCCATCATTCGATTATTGTGACTACGGTCACCGATGCTCTGTAGCACATTTGTGTCTTTGGGACACCGGAGGTTGGGCACCTCATTGCGACTTGTCCCCGTGGTTAACACCACCGTGGGTTGGCCCCACATGAGATATGGGATCGTCGCTGGTGATTGGGTATCACACGATGGGTTGGCCCCATCATTCGATTATCGTGACTACGGTCACCGTGCTTTGGTAGCACATTGTGTCTTTGGGACACCAGTGTTTTAGTAACACATTGTGACTATATGTCACGGTGGTTTAGGCACCACCAGTGGTTTTGTACCACACGGGTAGAAAAGGGAGATACGGATGGTTAGGATCGGGTTGCATTAATTATGTTGCTATGTATGATGTGTGTTAGCATGTTGTTTCATCGGGAGCGGGATTTATGCACTGAGTCACTCGGCTCACCCTCTCCTTTGACATTTCAGGTGACTCGTGAAGCGCGGACATGGAGCCGGGATGGACTCGGTGCTCATGCCATGCTTGATAAAGTTTTACCTCAACGCTATCATTTGGGTACTTTAGTTTAATTACTGTTATTTGGTTTTTAATTTGGACTTGTAAAAGGGCCTTTAAATTATGTTTATGATGGTTATGTTTTAATTAGATTCGCAACCTGCTTAACAAATAACTTGGCATGAAATTTTACTAAAACTTGGAAAGACAACGTTTTCGAAATTTTACCGCAATGTGTTTTAGACTATACCATCGGGTATCTCGCTATGTTTTGTTATTCAATAAACTCAAATGATTTTCAAATCAAACTCGATTTGCTACTAAGTCTAAAGTGTTTCAAAATGGCACTAGGAAACTATTGGAAGTCCTAAATGAAATCAACTCGTTCACTATGTTTTCGCCCCGCTTTACAACGAAAAAAAAGATAACTCAAAGACGTTTTTCCCCGTAACATACCAGATTCGGTCGTGGTGTCTTGTCCGAGTTTGGGGTGTTACATGGTCTTACACTTAAATCTCATATTGATGCCTACGTCCCAGACGTGGTCTTACACGAAATCTCGAATCAATGCCAACGTCCCAGACGTGGTCTTACATGATATCACACATCAGACACCTATGTCATGACATGTGTTACCCTATCTATCCTTAGGTTCATACGGCACTTCTCGGACATTAATAACTCCTTGATATAATCCTCGGATTTCACATACATCTCATCTCGAGCATAATCATAGTAACACCCCATACCCAAGTCCTAAACTGAGACTGAATACGAGACATTACCATACTTGAACTTAAGTAAACATGTACTTACGGGCTGTAAAATTTTGTTTCCAAACAGAAACTTCTCTTTCTTAATCAAAACAAACGTTTCATGGGCCTACGAGGCCTTAAACACCTATTCGAAAAATTTCGGAACTCAATCGAGAACTTTTCCTCGAAACAGGGGTCACAAGCCCATGTGACTTAGGACACGCCCATGTACCCCTAAGACATGCCCGTGTCTTCCACCCGTGGTCGACACTGACTAATTTCACACTGCCTTGACACGCCCATGGCTTTGGCCCGTATGCTAAACTTTAACATTCTGACTTATCCACACGGTCCATACACACGCCCGTGTACTTCAGCCATGTGGCAATTCAAATTACAAGTGCAAGGTGCAGACTTCACACGGCTAGGGCACACGCCTATGTACTAACCGTGTGTTACACACGGCCTAAACATACGGCCGTGTGATTAGCCCGTGGTCTATTCTGACTTAAAACACTAATGTGCAGGGGACACACGGCCTAGACACACGCCTGTGTGTCTATCCGTGTGGGCACCTAGAGGCTATTTTCCAAGCCAATTGCCACCCTGAGATCAAGATCAATCCAATAATCAATTCAATAACTCAAGTATTACTTCTAAAATGAAAAAGGATGCATACTTCATTGATAAATAAAAACATACATACTTAATCATTCATGACCCATCTCTTTGGCCATATACAAAAAAGAATACTAAGCTTGATAGCCAACACTTTGGCTAATTCTAAAACATAACTCAAAATGAAATGCTTCTTATACATGCCATACTTAATATAAACAACTTGGCTATACCAAAATAGCGATTGATAGTGTGCTCCGAGCTCCGATGACGATTATCCACGAGATTAGCTTGGCGGGACTACATGGAAAGAAAGAATTAAACACGTAAGCATTTCGCTTAGTAAGTTTGCATGTAATGCATATAACAACGCATATATATATATATACTTAACATACTCATTCATCATAAGCAAAGGCATTGCTAAGTTCACATGCTTGAGCTTACTTACTCTTAATGATTCTTACACTTATCATGGTATTTACTAGTCTCGTGCTTGTAAGGTAAACAAGGTACCTGTATCACTTAATCATATAGATTAGCATACTTTGTTAAGGTAAGCATAATCTTAACTTCATCATTCACAACATGAATAATACTCTTAGTTAACTTTGACTAGCATACTTTGATGATAGCTTTACTTGTTTAACTTTCTTGCTTTCTCATTTATTCTTTACTCTTTTGCCCGATGAATTACTATAAATAACTGAGATACTGAATCTCATCTCACATATATCTCGATGCCAAAGCCATATTCTAGATATGGTCTTACATGGGATCTCTCAACTTGGTATCGATGCCATGTCTTGACATGGACTTACACGAAGTCTTCCTTGTGTGTTCCATTGGGAACTTACCATTGCCATGTCTTGACATGGTCTTACTTGGTATCTTTACTCATGAACGGGTCAATACCAAGCCTTGGCTTGGACTTACATGAAATCTTCCTTGTTACTCACCAATGCCATGCCTTGGCTTGGACTTACATGGGATCTCTATCTCATGATAGCTCTTCAATGCCAAGACTTGTCTTGGACTTACATGACATCTTTACTTGGAGACTCACCAATGCCATGAAACACCCCAAACCCGGCCCACGAGCTTTGACCAGATTTGGTATGTTCCTCAAGTAAACCGGTTCAAAATTCTTTTGTTCTTAGGAAAACTTGTGTGATTTTAAGAAAAATATTGTTTTGGGTTGGGCTTGTGTTGAAAACAGGTTCGTTTTATATTGAAATCCCTTTTATCTTAAGTGAAAAAATATTTAGGGTTTAGTTTAAAAGAAATTTTAATTAAATTTAAAAAGATAAAATTCATAATCATAATAAATAAAAATAAGTGTAAAGTAATTCAACTATGGCCTTATGGCCTTATTACATCAAATAATTCCCAAAATAATTCAAAGTACTAAAATAAATTCAAGAGTCCTCAAAAATATAAACTTCATGTTGAGCATGGCCACCACAAGTTCTGTCGTCCCGGTCCATCACTGTTCATCACCTGAAAAATGTTCCCCAACGAGGTGAGTCAAACAGACTCAATGTGTACACGACACTAAATCATAATAGAATCAGGCATATCACATATTACACATTCAAAACATAGAATACAAAGTTATGATGCATTCCCAAACCCAAACCTAGTTGTCCATCCGCTACACACCCCCGTACCTGCCAGTCACACCGTGGGGACTACTAAGTCAACCCTCCATCCGCTACACACCATCGAAGGAAGTCGCTGCAGTCGACGTGCTCATCGCCCATATAAAATTTGTGGCATAGCCACCAGATAATTGTGTCATGAGACACCACATTCGTGATAATGTAACCGGGTTACAACATTCGGATAATGTGACCGAAGTCACCACATTCAGATAGTGAGACCGTAGTCATCACCTTCACTTCCCCTTTTTCATATATCCCGAATGACCCATATTATTCATATCATGCATATCCTACTTAAATTCACATTCTTATAAATTTTCACATGTTATAAATAACATATTTCATAGTCCTAGTGGAAGTAGGAAACGTACCTGAGTACTTTGTACCATATCATGGTACCTTAGCCACTTTCATATTCTTAATATCACATATTTTAATTAAACACAGCCATAAAACATATTAAGAATTAGTGTGGGGTACACACCTGATTCGCTTAAAATTTCCTTGAGATCCCGAAAAGCTTGATCTAATGCTTGGATCCTTAATCCCTACATTTGATTAATCACCTACTAATTTAATAAAAAGCCATTCGGCCATAAATCCAAATCCTAGTAGGATTAGTATACTTAAACTTACCTTGTGGATTTTAAATCCCGAAACTTACCGAATAACTAGGGAACACGTGGCCTATGGTGTACCTTCGGGAAAAGAACTTCTCCTTCCTTGTAGTCGACACTTAGTAAATCCCGAAAGATCTCTTCAAAGTTTTGGCAAATAAGAATATTGATGGGATTAGTCCTAGATTTCGACAAATCTAAAAGAAAAGAATAGAAATCAAAACTTGTTCTTACCCTTTCTTGAAGAAATCGACAGCACCTATGCTTGAAGCCCCTCAAAGATTCGGCTTTTGATGGATTGGAAAGAAAAGAGAAGGAAGAATAAAGATGGAGGATTCGGCTATGGCTTCTAATGGAGAGGAAAATATTCAGCTAGGTTCCAACAATTACTTAATCTCGACTTGACAAAAGAAAAGAGAGAAAAGAAGAGAAGAGAGCACTCAGAATTCGACAGAGAAAGGAGGAAGCACAAATTGATGAGTAGCCCTCCATCCTTCCTTTTATAGCCAAAATTATCATCTAAGGAGTCCCTTACTTGGCCACCACTCCTCTATCTGATAACTTTATCCTTTAATTATCACTTAAAATAAAGATAATTCAGCAACTATCCTTACTTAGCCGAAATTATTAAACTCAAAGTCCCTTACTTGACCATCACTTCTCCCTTATTTCCTCTTTATTTCTTTATTCAAATTAAAAGAATTTAATCCAACAATTATCTCTTGAAAATAATGATAAATAAATCCCTTATTTATCCACTATTTATAAAATAATAAAAGCTCTTAATTTATAGCCATGTGCCGTCCACCTCTCTGCTCCTTGTAGCAAAATAAAATTTCTTTTATTTGCTTCCCATGTGACTCAAACTTAGGCCCATTCCTCTTGCATATGGCGCCATTTCCATAGGCCCTAAGTGGCATCTTCAGGCCACTTTTCCAAGCCTGTTTTTGTGTGTCAAATTTCACTAACTTTTCCTTGTAAGGCCACCTTGCCTTAATTTCCCCTTTTAAACCTTAAAACTTGTCATTTCTAGGTCATTTCTAAGTTTCCAAAAATTTTCGATCGGCTCTGTAAACTTGACATTTCCTTACATTTCCATGACATTTCCTTACAAGACATTTCCTTACATTTCCAAGACATTTCCTTACATTTCCATGACATTTCCTTACAAGACATTTCCTTATATTTCCAAGGTTCTAAAAATGTTCACTTTCCTCTTTTAAACTTAACATTTCCATACATTTCCAAGCTTCCAAAAGTGTTCAAAATATATTAATAACACATAAGATATGTCATTTCGTACAATTAAACCAAAAATGCATAGGCCTTTTTCAGGATGTTACAGTTCTACCCTCCTTAAAAATAATTTCGTCCTCGAAATTACTTATTAACGAATAATCGTACATCTTAACTCACCGCACTACGCTTATGCTGCGCACTCTCGATCTTAATAGAACCATCATACTTTCTAGGCACGAGTCTCTAAGTTCACGTCCCTAGAACTCATTTCTAACGTCGCGATTTAATCTGATTAAAAAGTTTTATGCATCGTAAATTTTGTTCCACTTGATTATTCGCGAACAGTTTTATGAAAAGAGATGTTCGAAGTAGTTCTTTCGATCAACCAAAGTTTCTAGTTCAAGTTCACTACTCTAACTCAGTGAGTCACATTCACATTCATAAGCGAGAGACACATTCATTTCTCCATGAAGTCACATTCATTCACAACATCATTCACTACACTTTTATGGCCATTCCATCCATTTCCCTACCTGTGGGTAATTTCGTCTTTTCCCTACTGAGGGTATTTTGGTAATAAATCGGGGTCAATTCGAAAATATTTTTCAAATTAAAGGTATTTCAGAATTTACAAAATCTCCAGGTTATTTTGTTTTCCAAATCAGAGGTGTTGCAAAAATGTTGAAAATCGTGGTCATTTTGGTAATTTTGTGAGTTAAGGGCAATTTCGTAATTTTCTCCAAATCAAGGTATTTTTGATAATTTGCGAATTAGGATTTTTGAACATTTTATAAAGTAATGAAAATTTTGATAAGAACTATGGGTATTTTGGGAATTTCATAAACCAAAGGTATTTTTGTAATTTACCACTAGGGGTATTTTTGTAATTTTATAAATCAAAAATTTTTCAAAGAATTTTGTAAAAATAGTTCTCACAAATTAAAAAGGTAATTTTAAGAGTTTTAAAACTAGGGTTTATAAAAACACGGCTAGTTCCCTTTCGGGTTTTAGTCATTGTGTTTAGCCTATGACCAGAGTCCTCTTGGTTAGGGTGAACCAGAAGCTACGCACCAGCAGATTCCAGCGAAGAGGAGGTGAGTCACTAGGGTTTGCTTAAGTACCGTGCTCTTTCGGATCCAATCCTAGACATGCGCACAATGGTTACCACACCCTAACTCGGCGTCTTAGTCATAGGTTTGTTTAATGGAATTAAGTCTTATGTGTTTGTGTTTGAGTAAACTAGTCCTAGGGTTTAAGTTCCTATCATGCTATTCTCACGCTCCATTCCTCTTCTACCCTTCCATAATTCATAACATAAACCACATAATCACACAAATGGTTAGGGTACTTACCTGTGGATCATGGTCGGAGACTTAGGTGCCATGCCGTAAAACTCCGCTCATTTTCAAAAATACTTTCATAAAACTCATTTGGGCTCAATTTGAAAACGTTTTGGGCCTTAGCCCACAGTAGAGAGTTTAAAATCTGGCTCGATATACCAATCAAAACACCCCAAACCCGCCCACGAGCTTTGACCAGATTTGGTATGTTCCTCAAGTAAACCTGGTTCAAAATTCTTTTGTTCTTAGGAAAACTTGTGTGATTTTAAGAAAAATATTGTTTTGGGTTGGGCTTGTGTTGAAAACAGGTTCGTTTTATATTGAAATCCCTTTTATCTTAAGTGACAAAATATTTAGGGTTTAGTTTAAAAGAAATTTTTATTAAATTTAAAAAGATAAAATTCATAATCATAATAAATAAAAATAAGTGTAAAGTAATTCAACTATGGCCTTATGGCCTTATTACATCAAATAATTCCCAAAATAATTCAAAGTACTAAAATAAATTCAAGAGTCCTCAAAAATATAAACTTCATGTTGAGCATGGCCACCACAAGTTCTGCCGTCCCGGTCCATCACTGTTCATCACCTAAAAAATGTTCCCCAACGGGGTGAGTCAAACAGACTCAATGTGTATACGACACTAAATCATAATAGAATCAGGCATATCACATATTACACTTTCAAAACATAGAATACAGGTTATGATGCATTCCCAAACCCAAACCTAGTTGTCCATCCGCTACACACCCCGCACTGCCACCGGTCACACGTGGGGGACTACTAAGTCAACCCTCCATCCGCTACACACCATCGAAGGCGATCATTTGCAGATCGACGTGCTCATCGCCCATATAAAATTTGTGGCATAGCCACTGATAATTGTGTCATGAGACACCACATTCGAATAATGTAACCGGTTACCACATTCGAGATAATGTGACCAAAGTCACCACATTCGGATAGTGAGACCGTATTCATCACCTTCACTTCCCCTTTTCATATATCCCGAATGACCCATATTATTCATATCATGCATATCCTACTTAAATTCACATTCTTATAAATTTTCACATGTTATAAATAACATATTTCATAATCCTAGTGGAAGTAGGAAACGTGCTGAGTACTTTGTACCATATCATGGTACCTTAGCCACTTTCATATTCTTAATATCACATATTTTAATTAAACACACCCATAAAACATATTAAGAATTAGTGTGGGGTACACACTGATTCGCTTAAAATTTCCTTGAGATCCCGAAAAGCTTGATCTAATGCTTGGATCCTTAATCCCTACATTTGATTAATCACCTACTACTTTAATAAAAGCCATTCGGCCATAAATCCAAATCCTAGTAGGATTAGTATACTTAAACTTACCTTGTGGATTTTAAATCCCAAACTTACCGAATAACTAGGGAACACGTGGCCTATGGTGTACCTTCGGAAAAGAACTTCTCCTTCCTTGTAGTCGACACTTAGTAAATCCCGAAAGATCTCTTCAAAGTTTCGGCAAATAAGAATATTGATGGGATTAGTCCTAGATTTCACAAATCTAAAAGAAAAGAATAGAAATCAAAACTTGTTCTTACCCTTTCTTGAAGAAATCGACAAAGACCTATGCTTGAAGCCCCTCAAAGATTCGGCTTTTGATGGATTGGAAAGAAAAGAGAAGGAAGAATAAAGATGGAGGATTCTGCTATGGCTTCTAATGGAGAGGAAAATATTCAGCTAGGTTCCAACAATTACTTAATCTCGACTTGACAAAAGAAAAGAAAGAAACGAAGAGAAGAGAGCTCTGAATCGGCGAGAGAAAGGAGGAAGCACAAATTGATGAGTAGCCCTCCATCCTTCCTTTTATAGCCGAAATTATCATCTAAGGAGTCCCTTACTTGGCCACCACTCCTCTATCTGATAACTTTATCCTTTAATTATCACTTAAAATAAAGATAATTCAGCAACTATCCTTACTTAGCCGAAATTATTAAACTCAAAGTCCCTTACTTGACCATCACTTCTCCCTTATTTTCCTCTTTATTTCTTTATTCAAATTAAAAGAATTTAATCCAACAATTATCTCTTGAAAATAATGATAAATAAATCCCCTATTTATCCACTATTTATAAAATAATAAAAGCTCCTAATTTATAGCCATGTGCCGTCCACCTCTCTGCTCCTTGTAGCAAAATAAAGTTTCTTTTATTTGCTTCCCATGTGACTCGAACTTAGGCCCATTCCTCTTGCATATGGCGCCATTTCCATAGGCCCTAAGTGGCATCTTCAGGCCACTTTTCCAAGCCTGTTTTTGTGTGTCAAATTTCACAAACTTTTCCTTTTAAGGCCACCTTGCCTTAATTTCCCCTTTTAAACCTTAAAACTGGTCATTTCTAGGTCATTTCTAAGTTTCCAAAAATTTTCGATCGGCTCTGTAAACTTGACATTTCCTTACATTTCCATGACATTTCCAAGACATTTCCTTACAAGACATTTCCTTATATTTCCAAGGTTCTAAAAATGTTCACTTTCCTCTTTTAAACTTAACATTTCCATACATTTCCAAGTTTCCAAAAGTGTTCAAAATATATTCATAACACATAAGATATGTCATTTCGTACAATTAAACCAAAAATGCATAGGCCTTTTTCAGGATGTTACATGCCATGCCTTGGCTTGGGCTTATATGGGTCTTCATCTCATAATAACTCTTCAATGCCAAGACTTGTCTTGGTCTTACATGATAACTTGCTTGATTGTCGATGCCATGCCTTGGCTTGGTCTTATACTGACTTCCTTTTCTCATGTGATAGATCGAGTATCCTAAGTAATTCAACTTCAATAGGACTTTCTCATGCTTAATCTCATTGATTTCTTTGTTTAACATAGCATCAAAAATCTCATGGAATTAAGATATATTCTACATCATACTAAGCAATTCAATGATATTAATCATAAAGCTTAGAAATCATACAAACTTACCTCAATGTACAAAATGTATGTAGAAATGCAATTTAGTCCTCAACTTTGTTCTTGCCTCGGTTTCGATCCGGGCTTCGTTTTTCTTGATCTATAATAATAATTTAGCTCATTTAATATACACATTGACTAAATTGACTCTTAACTCATACTTCGGAAAAATTACCATTTTACCCCTAAACTTTCTCATTATTACACTTTTGCCCCAAGGCTCGTAAAGTGATTTTTTTCAACTTTCGCGAACTTCATGCTTTGCTGATTCACTCCTCAACTATATCAACAATCAATTCTCACTATTTCTATCATGTATGACAAATTTCACAACTTTTACAAACTAGTCCTTACTAGCATTTTTCATGAAATTCATTTAGGAAAAGATGTTTATCTAACATCAAACTCTCATAATCTTTCATAAAACATCATTTTACAAGCATGTCATACATGGGTAGATTTATGAACATGAATTCTAGCTTAACTTATAGCTATAAATAGCTAATTCATAATACGAGGACTCCAAAAATACGAAGAATATTAAAAACGGGGCTAGGATGCACTTACTAGCAAGCTTCAAAATTTGAAGAACCCTAGCTATGGAGTCTCTCAAATTTTCGGCACAAGGAAAAAGAAGATGAATAAGATTTTTATCATCTTTTCCCATTTTAATCATTTAATTGATAAATGACCAAAATGCCCTTCTCTTTAAAAATTCACAATTTACTAACTCATGTCCATATTTGTCCAAAAATTATAATTTGGGCAATTTTCTATTTAAGGACTTCTAATTTATATTCCAAAGCTATTTCATAAAAAAAGCTTCTAGAATCTCATATTTTGCAACTTTTGCAATTTAGTCCTAATGATCCCTTTAATAGAAATTTTCACAAGATTTCTACATAGAACTTTCATACTATCATGCAAACATCTCTTAAACCTTAAAAACTCAATTTTTACTAACTCGGATTTGTGGTCTCGCACCACTACTCCAACTAGGCCCTAAATCGGGTTGTTACAATTCTCCCCCTCTTAGGGATTTTCGTCCTCGAAAATCTTACCAGAAAATAGGTTTGGGTACTGGTTTCTCATGCTCTCTTCTGGTTCCCACGTAGCTTCCTCTATCCCATGTCTTTGCCACAATAATTTCACTAGGGCAATACTTTTATTTCTTAGTTGTTTGACTTCCCGAGCTAAAATCTTAACTAGTTCTTCACCATAAGTCATGTCGGGATGAATCTCTATCTTTGACGGGGCAATTATATGTGAAGGGTCTGATCGGTAGTGTCGCAACATGGACACGTGAAACACATCATGTATCTTTTCTAACTCTGATGGAAAAGCCAATCGATAAGCTACCTGCCCAACTCTCTCAGTAATCTCGTATGGTCCGATAAAACGTGGACTCAACTTGCCTTTACGGCCAAATCTGAGAACCTTTCTCCATGGTGACACTTTCAAGAAAACTTTATCCCGACTTGATACTCTATCTCTTTTCTTCAGAACCGAGTAGGATTTCTCATTCTGTCTCTGAGGCAGCTTTTAAACATTCTCGGATCGCTTTCACTTCCTCTTCAATTTCTCTAACCAAATCAACCCCGTAAATTCGATTTTCCTTGAGTACACTCCAATATAAAGGCGTTCGGCACTTACGCCCGTATAAATCCTCATAAGGCGCCATCTTTAAGCTCGACTGAAAGCTATTATTGTAGGCAAATTCTACTAATGGGAGAAACTTTTCCCAACTGCCTTGGAATTCAAGAATACAACACCTGAGCATATCTTCGAGTACTTGTATTAACCTCTCCGATTGACCATCGGTTTGAGGATGAAAAGATGTACTAAAGTTCAAATTTGTACCCAAGGCCTCTTGTAACTTCTTCCAAAATCTGGAGGTGAATCTCGGATCTCTATCCAATATGATTGACAAAGGAACTCCATATAGCCTTACTATTTCTGAAACATACAAGTTTTCCAACTTGTCGAGTGAGTAATCCACTGCATGCAGGTATGAAATGGGCCGACTTCGTAAGTCCACAACCACAACCCATACAAAGATCTTTCTTGCTTGGTGACAACGGTAAACCCAAGCATACAAAACCCATGGTGATACGGTCCCATTTCCACTCGAGAACCGAAATGGGTTGAAGCAAACCTAAAGGTACTTGGTGTTCAGCTTTTACTTACTGACAAATCATGCATTTGGAAACAAACTCTGAGATATCTTTCTTCATTCTTGGCCACCAATATCATTGCTTCAAGTCATTATACATCTTGGTACTACCCGATGTACAGATAAACATCCGTTATGTCCCTCATGCAAAATTCTCTGAATAAGCTCCTCCTTTCTGCATACACAAGTTCTATCTTTAAACATCAAACTTCCATTGGGACTAATCTGAAAATCGGACTCAACATTTGTCTCATGACTCGAGCTCTCTTGGCTTGCAATTCACTATCTTCTTTTTGAGCTTCAATGATCTCTTGAGAAACATTGGTCTAGCTCTCAACTCAAATAGAATAGAACTATCATCGGATAAAGTCATCCGTGAATTCATTGCCCTTAATGCAAATAGGGACTTTCTACTCAAAGCGCTCGGCGACCACATTCGCCTTCCCGGGATGGTAGCCAATAACCAACTCATAGTCTTTTATCAATTCTAACCATCTCCGCTGCCTTAAGTTCAACTCTTTCTGTGTCATCAAGTACTTCAAACTTTTGTGATCGGTGAAAATCTGACATCTTTCACCATATAAATAGTGTCTCCAAATCTTCAATGCTAAGACTATGGCAGCCAACTCTAAATCGTGCGTCGAATAATTCTTCTCATGGGGCTTTAGCTGTCTTGAGGCATAAGCAATCACTTTGCCTTCTTGCATACGCACATACACTTAATCCGCTTAAGGATGCATCGCTGTATATCACGAACTCTTTCCTTGTCTCGGGTTGTACTAAAATCGGAGCTTCAGTCAATAATACATTTAGTTTCTCAAACTTTGTTGGCATCTTTCTCGTCCACTCAAACTTCACATTTTTCTGTAATAATTTCACATCGAGTTGCAATCATGGAAAACCCCTTGACGAATCGTCTATAATAGCCAACTAGGCCTAGAAAACTTCTAATCTCGTGAGATATTCCTCGGTGGATTCCACCATTATGGCCGAAATCTTACTTGGATCTACTCGCACTCCATCTCCCGAGACAATATGTCCCAAAATCCTACTTCCTTGAGCCAAAATTCACTTTTACCGAACTTGGCATAAAGCTAATTTTCTCGTAGAGTCCGCAAGACCGCTCGTAGATGCTCAAGATGCTCATTCTCATCTCGGAATAAATCAATATGTCGCCGATAAAAATGACTACAAACTTGTCGAGGTATGGCCTGAAGATGCGGTTCATTAAGTCCATGAATACCGCAGAGCATTGATCAATCTAAAGGGCATGACTAAAAATTCATAATGCCCATACCTTGTTCGAAAAGTGGTCTTGGATACATCTCGAATCCTTTACTCTCAATCTGTTGTACCCCGGATCTCACGCCTATCTTAGAGAACACAAAGGGCCCCCTTCAATTGATCAAACAAATCATCGATCCTTGGCAATGGGTACTTGTTCTTTCATCACACTTTATTAAGCCGACGATAATCTATGCACAATCTCATGGTGCCATCTTTCTTTTCACAAATAAAACCGAGCACCCCATGGAGAACAACTTGATCTTGCAAAACCTTTATCTGTCAAGTCTTGCAATCGTGACTTCAACTCTCTCAACTCGTTGGAGCCATTCTCGTAAGGAGTAATAGATATTGGTACAGTGCAGGTGAGCTAGCTCAATGCTGAAACTCAACCTGCCTAACTAATGGTAGTCCCGGTAATTCCTCGAAAACATCCAAGTACTCACATACTATCCAGATCTCAATCAATTTTTAACTCGTTTCTCTATCATTCATCACAAAGGCCATATATGCCTCATACCCTTTTCTTATGTATTTCTGTGCCGTCATATGAGAAATCATTACCGACGATCTACCTTGTTCGTCTGATTCTACATGGAGAGTGTCCCCATTCTCACATCTCGTCTTAATGTATTTCTTCCCACAATTTACTATTACATCATGGGTGGTCAACCAGTCCATACCAAGAATGAGGTCAAACTCATCAAATGGTAACAACATAAGGTTTGCTTTAAAACAGTGACTTCTAATCATCAATGGACAGTCTTTACATACTTCATTAACTAAAACACTCTTACCTAAGGGATTAGACACCTTAATCACAAATTTTGTAGAATCTATAGGCATACTCGTACCAGATACTAGTTTCATACAAATGTAAGAGTGTGTGGATCCAGGATCTATTAAAGCAATAAATTTAATATCATGAAAAGAAAAGGTACTCGTAATAACATCTGGAGAAGATACCTCTTCGCGAGCGCGAATGGCATAAGTCCTCACAGGCGCCCTACCCTCGGGTCTCGCGGCCTGCTCTCTAGGGTTACCTCTCCCACTCGCCCCACTTCTTGGGTTCCTCTATGGTCTTCCTCTGACCATACTCCCAGATCTCGGGTTTTGAGCTCTCTCTTCCTTCATCGTCTCAGGGAAATCTTTTATAAAGTGGTCTTGGGAACCACATCCAAATGTGCATTTTCATGTGCTCGGATTCTCCGAGATGACGTCGCTACACATGTGGGCATTGTGTCTATCTCGATCGAATGTTCCCCACACTACTAACTCAAGTAGTCTGCGCTTTATTTCCTGGATACTTCTTATTCTTGTCTTTCCTCGAAAACCCAGTGGAAGTAGCTGATCTAGTATAAAAATCTCTTAACTTCTTGGATGAGGGTTGGAATGACTTACCCCACTGTCTCTTTCTAGAGTCACGAGACTCTATTTCAGATTTTCTTTTCTCATTTACTAGTTCTTCTGGCTTTACAAGCCTGCTCTACTAGCACAACAAATTCTTTTAATTCTAGGACAGCAACAAACAACTTAATGTCCTCATTTAGTCCATCTTCAAATCTCTTGCTCATGATAGCCTCGGTGGATACACACTTTCGAGCGTATTTACTTGAGTCGCATAAAACTCACGCTCATAATCATCACACGACATCTTACCTTGCTTCATTTCTAGAAATTCATTTCTCTTCCGATCGACAAATCTTTGACTGATATACTTCTTTCTGAACTTTTCTTGAAAGAACTCCCACGTGATCTTTTCTCGTGGTACCATCGACACTAAGGTGTTCCACCATTGGTGCGTAATCTCTTAAAAGAGAGACTACACACTTCATGCATTCCTCAGACGTGCATGATAACTCATTGAATACCCTGATGGTATTCTCTAACCAGAACTCGGCCTTTTCCGGATCATCATCCTTTTTAGCCCGAAATTCTTCTGCCTCATGTTTCCTGATCCTATCAACCGGAGGATTCTCTCCTCTTACCACCTCCACTACTTGAGGGGCTACCGGGATAGGTTGAGGAATAGGCAGGGGTGGAGGGGTTTGAGCATTCGGGTTTGTACGAACGAACTCCGTATACCACGTGTTCATCATATGAAGGAAGGCTTCTCTAGCCTCTTCTCCTCCTCTCTGACTCGCCGTAGTGGCTCTATTATCATTCTCGTTAGGCACTGTCCCTTCAGCGGGAGCCGACGCGTTACTTTTTACGTCATCCGCTACAGCTCTTTCGGGATCCATTTACTATATGTATAAACATAATTTAAGTCGTCAGGAGTCATCACACTATCATTATAAAAACATTCTTACGTATGGCATGTATAGCTAAACTCGTGCTCGTGCTACGTTAGTCCTAAAACCGACTAAATCGTAGCTCTGATACCACTAAATGTAACAGCCCATACCCAAGTCCTAGACTGAGACTGGATACGAGACATTACCATACTTGAACTTAAATAAACATGTACTTACGGGCTGTAAAATTTTGTTTCGAAATAGAAACTTCTCTTTATTAATCAAAAGAAACGTTTCATGGGCCTACGAGGCCTTAAACACCTATCCGAAAACTTTCAGAACTCAATCGGGAACTTTTCCTCGAAACAGGGGTCACACGCCCATGTGACTTAGGACACGCCCGTGTACCCCTAAGACATGCCCGTGTCTTCCACCCGTGGTCGAAACTGACTAATTTCACACGGCCTTGACACGCCCGTGGCTTTGGCCCGTGTGCTAAACTTTGACATTCTGACTTATCCACACGGTCCATACACACGCCCGTGTACTTCAGCCTTGTGGCAATTCAAATTACAAGTGCAAGGTGCAGACTTCACACGGCCAGGGCACACACCCGTGTGCTAACCGTGTGTCACAGACGGCCTAAACATACAGCCGTGTGATTAGCCCGTGGTCTATTCTGACTTAAAACACTAATGTGCAGGGGACACACGGCCTAGACACATGCCCGTGTGTCTATCCGTGTGGGCACCTAGAGGCTATTTTCCAAGCTATTTGCCACCCTGAGATCAAGATCAATCCAATAATCAATTCAATAACTCAATTATTACATCTAACATGAACAAGGATGCATACTTCATTGATAAATAAAAACATACATACTTAATCATTCATGACCCATCTCTTTGGCCATATACAAAAAAGAATACTAAGCTTGATATCCAACACTTTGGCTAATTCTAAAACATAACTCAAAATGAAATGCTTCCTATACATGCCATACTTAATATAAACAACTTGGCTATACCAAAATAGCAATTGATAGTGTGCTCCGAGCTCCGATGACGATTATCCACGAGATTAGCTTGGCGGGACTACATGGAAAGAAAGAATTAAAGACGTAAGCATTTCGCTTAGTAAGTTTGCATGTAATGCATATAACAACGCATATATATATACTTAACATACTCATTCATCATAAGCAAAGGCATTGCTAAGTTCACATGCTTGAGCTTACTTACTCTCAATGATTCTTACACTTATCAAGGTACTTACTACTCTCATTTTGTAAGGTAAAAAGGTACTGTGTATCACTTAATCATATAGATTAGCATACTTTGTTAAGGTAAGCAAAATCTTAACTTCATCATTCAAAACATGAATAATACTCTTAGGTAACTTTGACTAGCATACTTTGATGATAGCTTTACTTGCTTAACTTTCTTGCTTTCTCATTTATTCTTTACTCTTTTGCCCGATGAATTAATATGAATAACTGAGGATACTGAATCTCATCTCACATATATCTCGATGCCAAAGCCATATCCTAGATATGGTCTTACATGAAATCTCTCAACATGGTATCGATGCCATGTCTTGACATGGACTTACACGAAGTCTTCCTTGTGTGTTCCATTGGGAACTTACCATTTCCATGTCTTGACATGGTCTTACTTGGTATCTTTACTCATGAACGGGTCAATACCGAGCCTTGGCTTGGACTTACATGAAATCTTCCTTGTTACTCACCAATGCCATGCCTTGGCTTGGACTTACATGGGATCTCTATCTCATGATAGCTCTTCAATGCCAAGACTTGTCTTGGACTTACATGACATCTTTACTTGGAGACTCACCAATGCCATGCCTTGGCTTGGGCTTATATGAGTCTTCATCTCATAATAACTCTTCAATGCCAAGACTTGTCTTGGTCTTACATGATAACTTGCTTGATTGCGGTCAATACGTTACGACCAAATCTGGTATGTTACAGAAAAGATAGTTTTGAAATTATTTTAACGGAGCATCATAATTTGAGAAAAACTTTTTGTTTAGTGATTCCCTTTTAAGGTTAATTTAAAGATTCTGTTCGAGAATATCTTACCAACTTCTTATTAAAATAACTAAGAGTTGGAAACGGGTTTATTTTGTAAAAGCCGATCTTAGGGAAATTTCAAAAATGTGACAGTTGAAAACCATGTAGCGGTTTCAATAAAATCTCCAAATTAATTAGCCATTCGTATGTCATCTTTTGTTAACACAATTTTAGGGAAATATTGATTTATGTTTCTATTTTAGAAAAAAACCCATGTTCGATAAGTCATAAAAAGTGTGATAACAGTGTAAATGCAAATCCCAAATTTAGAGTTATAGTTGCCTTATTACATAATTAAAATCCCAAAATTTAAGAGTAATATTAAATAAGAACTGAAAGTTTACGTGGAAAACAATGCATGGCCACCTCGAAGTCCGCCTTGGCTCCAAACCCACAGATGCACATTAGGCCTTAGCCCACACAATACAGCATATTAAACATGTATGCAATGTAGCCCAACCCAACCTAGTTTTCCATCCTCTAGGTCTCCTGAATCAGCCAAACACCCGTGGCGTTATGCCACCATGGTTCTAGACCATCGTGGTCCCAGACCACTCGTGACAAAGTCACATGATATATAATCGTGGGGCCAACCCACCGTGGTTCTAGACCACCGTGACGATCTCTGAATAATATACGTGGGGCCAACCCACTATGGTCTCAGACCACCTAGACAAGTCACTGATATATGTATACGTGGTTTCAAACCACCGTGGTCCTAGACCACCGTGACATCAGTCACTGAATAAATATGTGGGGCTAGCCCATCGTGGTTCTAGACCACCGTGACAGAGTCACATAATCTCACTTCCCCTTTTTAATCATTTCCCACAAGCCCATGCAACATATTGTCATACTGTGATGAATGCAACATACTTTCAATGTATAACATATAATTAATTAAAATATACAATAATCTGTAAGTGACATAATAGCGGAACTTACCCGGTGTCTCCAACCTTACCCACAAGGGTATCTCGACTATCTAAATAGTCGTTTCAGCTTTCAGCCAACACAAACATTAACATAGATTAATAAGGTGAAGTGTGAGCGTTACACACCTGATTACGCGTAAAACTAGACTCTACAGCGACGCTCTCACTAGCAGGGATAACAGGGATTTGTCTATCCCAGGCAGACGTCGGCTCTCTACCACAGCCTAGCGGAAAGTCTCGAACCGCCGACACCGCACGTCTTTTAAACTTAGGGGCAGAGGCTACTAGTCCACTCCCCTCCTTAGTTTGACTGGCACTTGCATCCATGAAGAGATTTGATCAAGATCTGTCGAGTGAAATGTCGCTTATCTAACAAGAGAATCGATTAAGGCAGACCACAACCAATAAGGGGTATAACAGCCAAGAATCGAAAAGAAGTGACCCTTACCTTGGTAAACGATGAACCACACAATCACTAATTCACCCTCGAATCAGAGATGAATCGCGAGAGAAGCAAAGATTCGGCCTAACAGACAAGAATAGGCCTTGAGCATTCGGCTTAAAAGAAGTCTTTAAAGAAGATAATAAGGTATTGCACGAAGTTACCTTGTGTTGAAACGGATGGTGAAAAACCAAAGCAGATTCGAAAGGAAAGTAACCCTTCACACCCTAGGCTACTCAAACAACATTAATTCGAGATGAAAAGAAGAAACAAAGATTCGGTTAGTGAAGATGGAGATAGAGGAGTTTAGAGAAGAAAAGAGAAAGAAACCGAAAGAAACAGAAGGAGAGGGAGATTCGGCTCTTGCGACAAGAGAGAAAAGAAACATACCTTCAACAGTCCAGAAGCAGGGTGAAACCGATTCACTTGGAATTTAAGGGACTATTCAATGGAACAAATGTAAGGTTTCGGCTAAAGAAGAAGAAGTAGAGGAGAAGAGAGTTTCGGCCAAGAGAAACAAAGAAAGAAAAAGAAAAGAAGAAATGCCCGAATGGTGACCACTTTCGGCTAGAGTCAAAAGAGCAAAAGAGATGAATAGCAACAAAGACAATTTCGGCACAGAGAAAATAGGTAAACCAAAGAGAGAAAAAGAGAGCTCAAGAAGGCTTGCAAAAATCGACACTCACTCCCCCTAAATGACCGAATATGCACCAAAAGAATTGAGAGAAATGCCTAAGACCTATGGAATTTTTGGCACACTTACCTCTCCTAGCACTAAATCGAAATTTTCCCCTATTCAAGCTCCCCACATTCGGCCAACACCTCCACCAACACCAAATCCCTTGATTTGCTCCTACTTTCACTCTCCAACACCCATTTGAATTGGTTTGACCAATTCAAACTCCACCAACTCCTCATGACCACTCATTTCAAATGCTTTGACTCCTTCAACAACCACCAAGGAGAGTTCCAGCCGAAAGCCAACACTCCACCACCTTGAGCATAAAAATAAAGCGCCACTTGTCATGGAGGAGACTCAAACTCCTTCCTTCTCTATCGCTCCCTTGTGACGCCACTCCTTGCACCTTAAGTGGCGTCACTTGCCACTCTACCACACTCCTCTTTGTGCAAACAACTACAAGCAATTACAAATAAGACCTGCCTCAGCTAGCTCTCCCCTCTAGAGTGCCCAACAAGCAAAATTTTCTAAAGTTCTGGCTCGAACCCGAGCCTCCCAGTGACCCCCAAACATACCAAAATAACATGCTAAAAACCAAACACCTCAATTAGCATAAAATGCAGAACCCCTAATTCTAGGATGTTACGCTTCTACCCCTCTTAAATAAATTTCTACCTCGAAATTTACCGATTAAAAGAGGTGAGGGTATTGTCAGTTTAATCACATCTCTGGCTCTCACGTAGCTTCTTCTGAACCATGATTTTGCCATAGAACTTTAACCAATGGAACTGTCTTCCTTCTTAACACTTTAACATCTCGGTCTAAGATCTGCACGGGTTCTTCTTCAAAGGACAAATCAGGTCTTACTTCAATTTCTTCCACCGAAACTATGTGAGATGGATCCAAACGATATCGCCTTAACATTGAAACGTGAAATACATCATGTATTCGATTCAACTCCGGAGGTAACTCGAGCTGATAAGCTACCGGTTCCACACGTTTCAACACACGATAAGGCCCGATGAACCTAGGGCTCAACTTGCCCTTCCGTCCAAACCTTAAAACCTTCTTCCAAGGTGAAACTTTTAGGAAAACCTGATCACCCACTGAGAACTCTATTTCCTTACGCTTCAGATCCGCATACGATTTCTGCCTGTCGGAAGCTTCCTTCAACCGAGTCCGAATCAGCTTAACCTTTTCCTTTGTCTCAGCAACCAAATCCGCAACAACTGTCGCTCACCCAACTCTGTCCAGTAGGTAGGAGTACGACACTTACGACCATACAACGCTTCGTAAGGTGCCATCTAGATACTGGATTGATAGTTATTGTTATACGCGAATTCTGCCAACGGTAAGAAATCCTCCCAATTACCCTTGAAGTCAATAACATAGCCTCTTAACATATCTTCCAGAATCTGAATTACCCTCTCTGACTGGCCATCAGTCTGTGGATGAAACACTGTGCTGAAATCCAGTCTTGTACCCAATGCTTGATGCAACGTTTTCCAGAACCACGATGTAAACTTGGGGTCTCTGTCTGATATGATAGACACTGGTACCCCATGTAATCTCACAATCTCCGCTACATACAGTTTGGCCAACTTCTATAATGAGTAATCAACACGAACCAGTATGAAGTGAGCGGACTTTATTAACCGATCGACAATCACCCACACTGAATCTTTTCTAGAAGGCGTAAGAGGAAGCCCACTAACAAAGTCCATAGTTATCCTCTCCCACTTCCAGAGTGGAATTTTCACTGGCTGTAGCAACCCCGAAGGCAACTGATGTTCTGCTTTCACCTGCTGACAAGTCAAGCACTTACTCACAAACTCGGTAACTTCTCGTTTCAAACCTGGCCACCAAAACTGTTCACGCAAATCTCGATACATTTTGCTTCCATCGGGATGCATAGCGTATGGACTACTATGCGCTTCTTGCAGAATCTTCTGTCTTAACTCGAAATCCTTTGGCATACAAGCCTTTCCACGAAAGCACAATACTCCTTCACTGTTCAAACTAAAGTCTTCTGTCTCACCACTTTCCACTTGCTGAAATCTAAGACTTAACTATCCATCTGATAACTGTCTCTCTTTAACCTGGCTTACCCATGAAGGTTTCACTTGCAGTTCAGCTAACACACTTCCATCATCATATAAACTGAGATGAGCAAACATTGCCCTCAAATCACATATCACCTTACGGCTCAACGTATCCGCCACTATGTTAGCTTTACCTGGGTGATACTCAATCGAGCAATCGTAGTCTTTCAACAATTCAATCCACCCCCGTTGCCTTAAATTCAACTCCTTCTAGGTAAGAAAATATTTCAGGCTCTTATGGTCAGTGTAGATAACCGACTTCTCACTATACAAGTAGTGCCTCCAAATTTTCAAAGCGAACACTACTGCAGCTAACTACAGATCATGCGTAGGATAGTTCACTTCATGAGGTCTCAATTGCCGAGACGCATAAGCCACCACTTTGCCCTCTTGCATCAACACACATCCTAACCCTGTGTGCGACGCATCACAATAGACGAAAAACTCCTTCCCGGCCTCAGGTTGAATCAACACCGGTGCCTCCGTCAAAATCTTTTTCAATTTCTCAAAGCTTTCCTGCTCTTATCCGACTGCACAAATGGTACCCTTTTCGTAATAACTTGGTTAACTGATGCAAATATTAACGAGAATCCCTCAACAAACCTTCTCTAGTACCCAGCTAACCCAAGAAAACTCCAAATTTCTGCTAGTGACTTCGGTGGTTTCCAATCCAAAATAGCTTCAATCTTTCGAGGATCGACTCTAATCACCTCAACAGCCACAACATGCCCCAGAAAGGTAACTTCCCTCAACCAAAATTCACACTTGCTGAATTTGGCATACAGTTGCCTCTCTCTCAAAATTTGTAGAACAATCCGAAGATGCGAATCGTGCTCCTCCTCCATCTTTGAATAAACCAAGATATCATCTATGAACACTACGACAAACCGATCGAAATAGGGTTGGAATACACGGTTCATCATATCAATAAACACAGCTGGTGCATTTGTCAACCCGAACGGCATCATTAAGAACTCGTAATGACCATAACGAGTTTGAAAAGTAGTCTTATGAATATCTGCCTCCTTGACCTTAAGCTGATGATAACCTGACCTCAAGTCTATCTTCGAGAAGATCGAAGTGCCTCTCAACTGATCGAACAGATCGTTTATCCTTGGCAGTGGGTACTTGTTCTTAATCGTCAACTTGTTCAATTGCCTATAATCAATACACATCCGCATCGACCCATCCTTTTTCTTGACAAATAACACCGGTGCTTCCCACGAGACACACTTGGTCGAATAAAACCACGGTTCAACAATTACTGAATCTGAGCTTTAAGTTCCACCAACTCCTTCGGCGCCATCCTATATGGAGCAATGGACACCGAAGCTGTTCCAGGAAGAAGATCAATACCGAACTCTACCTCACGATTCGGAGGTAACCCTGGAAGCTCTTCTGGAAAGACATCCGAGAACTCCTTCACCGTCCTAACATCTCTTACAGATAACTCATTGGCTTCCAACGCACTGACGAAAGCTAGGAAAGCCTCACACCCTTTTCTCACCATCCGTTCAGCTTTTAGAGCAGACACCACGTTGGACAGGTAATTCCTTCTCTCACCTATCACCAACACCTCCTTATCCTCAAGAGTCTTCAGTATCATGCGCTTAGCAGCACAGTCCAAGTTAGCTCGATACTTAACTAACTAGTCCATGCCTAATATCAAATCGAATTCGCCAAACGGTAACTCCATCAAATCAACCGGGAAAACTATCCCTTGAACTTCTAAAGGCACATTCCTAAAGAGTTTGTTCACCACTACAGATTGTCCTAAAGGGCTAATCACAGTCATTTCCCTAGGAGCAACTTCAGATTCTATGTTCAATGTTCAAGACACAATACTAGCAACATACAAATGTGTAGACCCAATATCTATCAGTGCTGTAACATCCTGAAATTGGGCCTAGTAGGATTAGGCCCAATAGGCCTTGAGCGTAGTAGCGCTTAAAATTTTTGAGATCAAGAGATCGGCTTTAGTACAAGTTGGACCTATTAGGTGAGTGAATTTGAAAGGTTAGGGGACTTCTATGAAGTCCCGGGATCAAACTTGGGCTTAGGAGAAATTTTGGTTTTAGGTGGAAAAAACCCTAGGAGTTAGTAGGAAGGCTTTAAGAATAAAATGTGGAGGAAAATGACACAAGTGGAGTGCGTGGTGGAGTGGCAGAGTGATGCCACTTAGGAGGCAAGGGGGTGACGCCACAAAGAATGAAGGAGGTCCAAGGTTCAAGGCCTGGAATTTGCATTTCTTTTAGATTATTTTGTTAAATGGATTTAGACCTTGGCCATAGACTTATATTTAGTTGCGCATGGTTATAGACACAAGAGGAGCTTGTGGCCTAGTGGCAAGGTGGCGTTACAGCTGGCAAGAGGTCTGAGGTTCAAGTCTCGGGATCAGCAAGGGAGTATTTATATTGCGGATTGGACGACCAAAGTTTGAGTTGGATTTAAACTCTGCTATCGGAGGGATCCCACATTGGAAAGATACAAAGAAGGAAGGTGAGAAGCTAGCTATATATAGAGCAGTCTATGATGGGAGGAAGCACACCTGGTTGGCGTTGGGCATGGGAGCATTTAGAGCGCGGATTAGCACCAGATTCCTATCAGGTGTGTATTCTCTCTACTCTAGTTGTAGAGTGGCAAATGCCAAATGCCGGTCACACGGCGGTAGTAGCCACATGAGCGTGCGAGCGCACGTGTGGGGGCTTCGACGCGATAGTTGAGGCCATCGTTAGTGTTCTTTGGGTTGATGTCGTTTGGGCCATGATGGGCCGATAGGGGCCAAGTGGGCCCAATAGGCCCGTGGGCCCATATGAGTAGATTGTATGATTGTGTAGTATATATTCGACTGGACTAGGTGAATCTCATATCTGAGGCTAAGTTTTTGCTAGTTGGGCCACACGAGCGTGTGGGCCCGAATAGGCTAAAATCGGGTTTTAGGCCCAATAGTCTGGTAACGACCGAAAAGGGTAGCCGAGTCGCTCAGGGCGACATTAGGCTTTCAAAAAGATCATTGCAGGTGCAAAATTACTAAAATACCCTCGATAGGTAAATTACGAGAATACCCTTGGTAGGTAAAATTACTGTTATACCCTTAGAGGTTGATTAGCTTGATTATGTTGTATTCCGTTTATCTGATTATGATGGTAATCCATGTTATACGTTATATTTGATATATGTTTTGCATACATGACATACTGCATACACGAATTATTATGTCATATTGCATGGGTTTGGAATATGATGCGAAAGGGGAAGTATTTGAGACTGTCACGGTGGTTTGGTACCACGAGTGGGTTGGCCCCACATATAACTGATTCAGTGACCATGTCTCGGTGGCTTGGTGCCACGGTGGTTTAACACCACGTATATATATGATTTAGTGACTCGTCCCGGTGGTTTGGTACCACGGTGGGTTGGCCTCACATATATTCATTAGGGATTGTCACGGTGGTTGATACCACGGTGGGTTGGCCCCATGTATGTTGATAGTGACTCTGTCACGGTGATCTAGTATCACGGTGGTCTGGAACCACGAGTGGCCTGGTGCCACGTATGAGGCGTGTAGCGGATGGAGGGTTGATTGTAGAAATCCCCACGGTGTGTTGGGCTGGTACGGGTGGCGTGTAGAGGATGGAAAATTAGGTTGGGCTGGGCTGCATTGCATACATGTGATACACGCTATATTGAATGGGCTAAGGCCCAATATGCATCTGTGGGCTTAAGGCCCAGATTTCGTTTAATGGGGATTTACACACTGAGTCTCGATGACTCACCCCCTCTGCTTTAACTTTTGCAGGTAATCCCTAGCTTGAGGATTTGGAGCCGAGTTGGACTCTATGGTGGCCATACGTCGTCACTTTAGTAAATTAAGTGTTATTTTCTTTTAAATTTCATTTTAATTTGGGATTATGTTCTGTAATAAGGCCACTGAGATTTTAATTTGGTTTTTGTTTTAATGCGGTTATTATCTATGATGAAATGATGAATACGGAGTTTTCCTAAAAACATAAATAACTATTTTCCAAAATATTAATGAACGGTTCACAAACTACTGATAATCAAAACTCAAAATTTTTAAACAATCGCGAATTGTTTTTAACTACCTTTCCTTCGACATACCGATCCGGTCGTAACGCAGGCCGGGTTGGGGGTGTTACAATTATGGTATTAGAGCCTAGGTTGCAAAACTCGGCTTGTGGAATGGGTTCAAAATTTTTTTGAAAGTTCATTTGAAATCGTTAGGAAAAATATGTCTTTTGGATGTATGGCACTGAGTCTCCGGCACCGAATCCGTAAGCTTCTTTTTACACTATAATCTATTATATGCTAAAATGTCTGTATTGCTGGTATTTATTCTGTGTGTTTGGTTTGGATGTGATATTGAATATAGAAACTGTGTGCATATGTGGTAAGATCTGTTTGCTTCTGTGTTAGGTATTTGGTTGTGTAAAGTGGTTCCAAGATTAAGATAGAAAATGAATTAGTGTTATTAAGATCAGAGTGCGCAGCGTGAGCGTAATGTTGTAGGTTAGGATGTACGACTGTTGGTTAGTTGGAAATTTCGAGGACGAAATTTCTTTAAGAAGGGTAGATTTGTAACATCCTAAAATTGGGCCTAGTAGGATTGGGCCCAATAGGCCTTGAGCGTAGTAGCGCTTAAAATTTTTGAGATCAAGAGATCGGCTTTAGTACAAGTTGGACCTATTAGGTGAGTGATTTTGGAAGGTTAGGGGACTTCTATGAAGTCCCGGGATCAAACTTGGGCTTAGGAGAAATTTTGGTTTTAGGTGGAAAAAACCATGGGAGTTAGTAGGTAGGCTTTAAGAATAAAATGTGGAAGAAAATGACACAAGTGGAGTGTGTGGTGGAGTGGCAGAGTGACGCCACTTAGGAGGCAAGGGGGTGACGCCACAAGGAAGGAAGGAGGTCCAAGTTGGAACTTGCATTTCTTTTAGATTATTTTGTTAAATGGATTTAGACCTTGGCCATAGACTTATATTTAGTTGCGCATGGTTATAGACACAATAGGAGCTTGTGGCCTAGTGGCAAGGTGGCGTTACAGCTGGCAAGAGGTCTAAGGTTCAAGTCTCGGGATCAGCAAGGGAGTATTTATTTTGAGGATTGGACGACCAGAGTTTGAGTTGGATTTAAACTCTGCTATCGGAGGGATCTCACATTGGAAAGATACAAAGAAGGAAGGTGAGAAGCTAGCTATATATAGAGCAGTCTATGATGGGAGGAAGCACACCTGGTTGGTGTTGGGCATGGGAGCATTTGGAGCGCGGATTAGCACCAGATTCCTATCAGGTGTGTATTCTCTCTATTCTAGTTGTAGAGTGGCAAATGCCAAATGCCGGTCACACAGCGGTAGTAGCCACACGAGCGTGCGAGCGCACGTGTGGGGGCTTCGACACAATAGTTGAGGCTATCGTTAGTGTTCTTGTGGGTTGATGTCGTTTGGGCCATGATGGGCCGATAGGGGCCAAGTGGGCCCAATAAGCCCGTGAGCCCATATGAGTAGATTGTATGATTGTGTAGTATATATTAGATTGGACTAGGTGAATCTCATATCTGAGGCTAAGTTTTTGCTAGTTAGGCCACACGAGCGTGTGGGCCCGAATGGGCCGAAATCGGGTTTTAGGCCCAATAGTCCAGTAACACCGAAAAGGGTAGCCGAGTCACTCATGGTGACATTAGGCTTTCGAAAAGATCATTGCAGGTGCGATATTACTGAAATACCCTCGATAGGTAAATTACGAGAATACCCTTGGTAGGTAAAATTACTGTTATACCTTTAGAGGTTGATTAGCTTGATTATGTTGTATTCCGTTTATCTGATTATGATGGTAATCCATGTTATACATTATATTTGATATATGTTTTGCATACATGACATACTGCATACACGAATTATTATGTCATATTGCATGGGTTTGGAATATGATGCGAAAGGGGAAGTATTTGAGACTGTCACGGTGGTTTGGTACCACGAGTGGGTTGGCCCCATATATAACTGATTCAGTGACCATGTCTCGGTGGCTTGGTGCCACGGTGGTTTAACACCACGTATATATATGATTTAGTTACTCGTCCCGGTGGTTTGGTACCACAGTGGGTTGGCCCCACATATATTCATTAGGGATTGTCACGGTGGGTTGGCCCCACGTATGTTAATAGTGACTCTGTCACGGTGATCTAGTATCACGGTGGTCTGGAACCACGAGTGGCCTGGTGCCACGTATGAGGCGTGTAGCGGATGGAGGGTTGATTGTAGAAATCCCCACGGTGTGTTGGGCTGGTAGGGTGGCGTGTAGAGGATGGAAAATTAGGTTGGGCTGGGCTGCATTGCATACATGTGATACACGCTATATTGAATGGGCTAAGGCCCAATATGCATCTATGGGCTTAAGGCCCAGATTTCGTTTAATGGGGATTTACACACCGAGTCTCGATGACTCACCCTCTCGCTTTAACTTTTGCAGGTAATCCCTAGCTTGAGGATTTGGAGCCGAGTTGGACTCTATGGTGGCCATACGTCGTCACTTTAGTAAATTAAGTGTTATTTTCTTTTAAATTTCATTTTAATTTGGGATTATGTTCTGTAATAAGGCCACTGAGATTTTAATTTGGTTTTTGTTTTAATGCGGTTATTATCTATGATGAAATGATGAGTACGGAGTTTTCCTAAAAACATAAATAACTGTTTTCCAAAATATTAATGAACGGTTCACAAACTACTGATAATCAAAACTCAAAATTTTTAAACAATCGCGAATTGTTTTTAACTACCTTTCCTTCTGACATACCAGATCTGGTCGTAACGTGTAGGCTGGGTTTGGGGTGTTACAATTATGGTATTAGAGCCTAGGTTGCAAAACTCGGCTTGTGGAATGGGTTCGAAAATGTTTTTGAAAGTTCATTTGAAATCTGGTTAGGAAAAATATGTCTTTTTGGATGTATGGCACCTGAGTCTCCGGCACCGAATCCGTAAGCTTCTTTTTACACTATAATCTATTATATGCTGAAATGTCTGTATTGCTGGTATTTATTCTGTGTGTTTGGTTTGGATGTGATATTGAATATAGAAACTGTGTGCATATGTGGTAAGATCTGTTTGCTTCTGTGTTAGGTATTTGGTTGTGTAAAGTGGTTCCAAGATTAAGATAGAAAATGAATTAGTGTTATTAAGATCAGAGTGCGCAGCGTGAGCGTAATGTTGTAGGTTAGGATGTACGACTGTTGGTTAGTTGGAAATTTCGAGGACGAAATTTCTTTAAGAAGGGTAGATTTGTAACATCCTGAAATTGGGCCTAGTAGGATTGGGCCCAATAGGCCTTGAGCGTAGTAGCGCTTAAAATTTTCGAGATCAAGAGATCGGCTTTAGTACAAGTTGGACCTATTAGGTGAGTGATTTTGGAAGGTTAGGGGACTTCTATGAAGTCCCGGGATCAAACTTGGGCTTAGGAGAAATTTTGGTTTTAGGTGGAAAAAACCATGGGAGTTAGTAGGTAGGCTTTAAGAATAAAATGTGGAGGAAAATGACACAAGTGGGGTGTGTGGTGGAGTGGCAGAGTGACGCCACTTAGGAGGCAAGGGGGTGACGCCACAAGGAAGGAAGGAGGTCCAAGTTGGAACTTGCATTTCTTTTAGATTATTTTGTTAAATGGATTTAGACCTTGGCCATAGACTTATATTTAGTTGCGCATGGTTATAGACACAAGAGGAGCTTGTGGCCTAGTGGCAAGGTGGCGTTACAGCTGGCAAGAGGTCTAAGGTTCAAGTCTCGGGATCAACAAGGGAGTATTTATTTTGCGGATTGGACGACCAGAGTTTGAGTTGGATTTAAACTCTGCTATCGGAGGGATCTCACATTGGAAAGATACAAAGACGGAAGGTGAGAAGCTAGCTATATATAGAGCAGTCTATGATGGGAGGAAGCACACCTGGTTGGCGTTGGGCATGGGAGCATTTGGAGCGCGGATTAGCACCAGATTCCTATCAGGTGTGTATTCTCTCTACTCTAGTTGTAGAGTGGCAAATGCCAAATGCCGGTCACACAGCGGTAGTAGCCACACGAGCGTGCGAGCGCACGTGTGGGGGCTTCGACACAATAGTTGAGGCCATCGTTAGTGTTCTTGTGGGTTGATGTCGTTTGGGCCATGATGGGCCGATAGGGGCCAAGTGGGCCCAATAAGCCCGTGAGCCCATATGAGTAGATTGTATGATTGTGTAGTATATATTAGATTGGACTAGGTGAATCTCATATCTGAGGCTAAGTTTTTGCTAGTTGGGCCACACGAGCGTGTGGGCCCAAATGGGCCAAAATCGGGTTTTAGGCCCAATAGTCCAGTAACACCGAAAAGGGTAGCCGAGTCACTCAGGGTGACATTAGGCTTTCGAAAAGATCATTGCAGGTGCGAAATTACTGAAATACCCTCGATAGGTAAATTACGAGAATACCCTTGGTAGGTAAAATTATTGTTATACCTTTAGAGGTTGATTAGCTTGATTATGTTGTATTCCGTTTATCTGATTATGATGGTAATCCATGTTATACATTATATTTGATATATGTTTTGCATACATGACATACTGCATACACGAATTATTATGTCATATTGCATGGGTTTGGAATATGATGCGAAAGGGGAAGTATTTGAGACTGTCACGGTGGTTTGGTACCACGAGTTGGTTGGCCCCACATATAACTGAATCAGTGACCATGTCTCGGTGGCTTGGTGCCACGGTGGTTTAACACCACGTATATATATGATTAAGTGACTCGTCCCGGTGGTTTGGTACCACAGTGGGTTGGCCCCACATATATTCATTAGGGATTGTCACGGTGGTTGATACCACGGTGGGTTGGCCCCACGTATGTTAATAGTGACTCATCCACGGTGATCTAGTATCACGGTGGTCCGGAACCACGAGTGGCCCGGTGCCACGATGAGGCGTGTAGCGGATGGAGGGTTGATTGTAGAAATCCCACGGTGTGTTGGGTGATACGGGTGGCGTGTAGAGGATGGAAAATTAGGTTGGGTTTGCCGCATTGCATACATGTGATATACGCTATATTGAATGGGCTAAGGCCCAATGTGCATCTGTGGGCTTAAGGCCCAGATTTCGTTTAATGGGGATTTACACACTGAGTCTCGATGACTCACCCCCTCTGCTTTAACTTTTGCAGGTAATCCCTAGCTTGAGGATTTGGAGCCGAGTTGGACTCTGTGGTGGCCATACGTCGTCACTTTAGTAAATTAAGTGTTATTTTCTTTTAAATTTCATTTTAATTCGGGATTATGTTCTGTAATAAGGCCACTGAGATTTTAATTTGGTTTTTGTTTTAATACGGTTATTATCTATGATGAAATGATGAATACGAAGTTTTCCTAAAAACACAAATAACTATTTTCCAAAATATTAATGAACGGTTCACAAACTACTGATAATCAAAACTCGAAATTTTTAAACGATCGTGAATTCTTTTTAACTACCTTTCCTTCTGACATACCAGATCCGGTCGTAATGTGTAGGCCGGGTTTGGGGTGTTACAAGTGCTGTAAAGGGCAAACCAAAAATAAGGAACGTACCTGTTATAACGTCCGGTGCATCGCCATCCTCTCGACGTCTAGCTGCATAAACCAACCTAGGCTGTCTCGCATCTATATTCCCAGCACCTCTGCCCGGTGCTCCATGCCCTCGACCATAACCATTTCCTCCTCTGGCCGGACCACGACCTCTCGGTGGTTGCTGCCCACCTCTTCCAGGCTGATAACCCTGACCTACTGGCCGTGCCCTGTTTGACTCTTGTGGACAATCCTTTACCCGATGTTCTACAGATCCACACCTATAACATCCTTTACTCCAACACTCCCTTGAATGGAATCTACCACATCTAGCACACTGCTGAGTCCAAGCAACAGCAACAGGCTTTACCACTTGACTTGGCCCATCAAACCTAGGCCTCTTCTGGAAACCCCCAGCAGAACCTGACGACCCAAAATTTCTTTTATTCCTACCCCTATCCTTATCTAGATGCTGCCTCCCAGATCGCTTCACCTCTTCAGCTATCTTAGCCTTCTCAACCAGAACAGTAAACTCTCTTTCCCGTTACGGAGCTATCAGTATTCGCAACTCGTCCCTCAGACCATCCTCAAATCGGACACAACGCTCGTGATCTATTGCAACAATACCCTTGGCATATCGACTTAGTCGTAAAAATTTTGCCTCATATTCAGCCACCGACTTATTTCCCTGGACCAAATTGAGAAATGACCTCCTCTGAGCGTCCACATAACTTGCTCTAATGTACTTTCCCGGAAACGCTAACTTGAAGAAGTCCCAGGTAATACGATCCACTGACGTACCATCTCTTACCGTGAGCCACCACTGGTACGCTTCATCTCGAAGAAGAGACACAAATCCTTTCAACTTTTCCTCCGTAGTACAATCAAGATCGTCCATGATCCGTTCCACCGCTTCCAACCAATACTCGGCCACACTAGGAGCTACCCCAGAAATGCCCCTAAACATCTCAAATTTCATTAGCTCGAAGTCGCTCGTAAAGCAGATTTTCGAGCCACTAACCCCGTGCTCGCACGAAAGAACCCGCCTCGAAACACGCAACATAGCCCGAGACACAAAGCCGTCTCCTCCAGTTTGGTCCTGAAATCCCGCCTCCGCAATAGGTGATGCTAGCACTTCACCTTCCGGCCCATGCCCTGATTTCGAGGGTTCAGCTTCAACACCTCGGCCTCTACCACGGCCGCGCATACCACGTCCACGTCCTCTAGCGTTCATATCTACAATTTCATCTTAATCTGATTAAAATTTTATGAGTTAGTATTTCTTCCATCATTTATTCTTCGGGCGGTCTTATGGAAATAGCATTAGAAGTAGTTTTCGCACGACCTATTTCTAAAGGTCTCAGTTCTAAAGTTACATTTCTTAGAACTATCTATCACAATATTTCATACAATTTCAAGTAATAACTAGAACACTTATAGTGCGGTTGGGTGCCGGAGACTCGGGTGCCATGCTTCCAGAAAATATGTATTTTCAAAACCATTTTTTTAACCTTTTGAACCTCAAAACCCACAGCGAGTTTTGCAACCTAGGGTCTGATACCATAATTGTAACACCCCAAACCCGGTCAATACGTTACGACCAAATCTAGTATGTTACAGAAAAGATAATTTTGAAATTCTTTTAATGGAGCATCGTAATTTGAGAAAAACTTTTTGTTTAGTGATTCCCTTTTAAGGTTAATTTAAAGATTCTGTTCGAGAATATCTTACCAACTTCTTATTAAAATAACTAAGAGTTGGAAACGAGTTTAATTTGTAAAAGCCGATCTTAGGGAAATTTTAGAAATGTGACAGTTGAAAACCATGTAGCGGTTTCAATAAAATCTCCAAATTAATTAGCCATTCGTATGTCATCTTTTGTTAACACCATTTTAGGAAAATATTGATTTATGTTTCTATTTTAGAAAAAAAAAACCCATGTTCGATAAGTCATAAAAAGTGTGATAACAGTGTAAATGCAAATCCCAAATTTAGAGTTATAGTGGCCTTATTACATAATTAAAATCCCAAAATTTAAGAGTAGTATTAAATAAGAACTAAAAGTTTACGTGGAAAACAATGCATGGCCACCTCGAAGTCTGCCTTGGCTCCCAAAACCGCAATCTACGGATTACCTACAAAATTAAGCAGAGGGGTGAGTCATCGAGACACAGTGTGTAAAACCCTTTTTAACGCAATCTAGGCTCTAAGCCCACAGATGCACATTAGGCCTTAGCGCACACAATACAGCATATTAAACATGTATGCAATGCAGCCCAACCCAACCTAGTTTTCCATCCTCTAGGTCTCTTGAATCAGCCAAACACCCGTGGTGTTATGCCACCGTGGTTCTAGACCACTGTGGTCCCAGACCACTCGTGACAAATTCACATGATATATAATCGTGGGGCCAACCCACCGTGGTTCTAGACCACCGTGACGATCTCTGAATAATATACGTGGGGCCAACCCACTGTGGTCTCAGACCACCGAGACAAGTCACTGATTTATGTATACGTGGTTTCAAACCACCGTGGTCCTAGACCACCGTGACATCAGTCACTGAATAAATATGTGGGGCTAGCCCACCGTGGTTCTAGACCACCGTGATAGAGTCACATAATCAAACTTCCCTTTTTTAATCATTTCCCACAAGCCCAGGCAACATATTGTCATGCTGTGATGAATGCAACATACTTTCATTGTATAATATATAATTAATTAAAACATACAATAATCTGTAAGTGACATAATAGCGAAACTTACCCAGTGTCTCCAACCTTACCCACAAGGGTATCTCGACTATCTAAACAGTCGTTCCGGCTTTCAGCCAACACAAACATTAACATAGATTAATAAGGTGAAGTGTGAGCGTTACACACCTGATTACGCGTAAAACTAGACTCTCTACGTCGACGCTCTCACTAGCAGGGATAACGGTGATTTGTTTATCCCAGGCAGACGTCGGCTCTCTACCACAGCCCGGCGAAAAGTCTCGAACCGCCGACACCGTACGTCTTTTAAACTTAGGGGCAGAGGCTACTAGTCCACTCTCCTCCTTAGTTTGACTGGCACTTGCATCCATGAAGAGATTTGATCAGTACTCGGAGTGAAACGTCGCTTATCTAACAAGAGAATCGATTAAGGCAGACCACAACCAATAAGGGGTATAACAGCCAAGAATCGAAAAGAAGTGACCCTTACCTTGGTAAACGATGAACCACACAATCACTGATTCGCCCCCGAATCAGAGATGAATCGTGAGAGAAGCAAAGATTCGACCTAACAGTCAAGAATAGGCCTTGAGCATTCGGCTTAAAAGAAGTCTTTAAAGAAGATAATAAGGTATGGCACGAAGTTACCTTGTGTTGAAACGGATGGTGAAAAGCCAAAGCAGATTCGGCAGGAAAGTAACCCTTCACACCCTAGGCTACTCAAGCAGCATTGATTCGAGATGAAAAGAAGAAACAAAGATTCGGTTAGTGAAGATGGAGATAGAGGAGTTTAGAGAAGAAAAGAGAAAGAAACCGAAAGAAACAGAAGGAGAGGGAGATTCGGCTCTTGCGACAAGAGAGAAAAGAAACATACCTTCAACATTCCAGAAGCAGGGTGAAACCGATTCACTTGGAATTAAAGGGACTATTCAATGGAACAAATGCAAGATTTCGGCTAAAGAAGAAGAAGTAGAGGAGAAGAGAGTTTTGGCCAAGAGAAACAAAGAAAGAAAAAGAAAAGAAGAAATGCCCGAATGGTGACCACTTCCGGCTAGAGTCAAAAGAGCAAAAGAGATGAATAGCAACAAAGATAATTTCGGCACAGAGAAAATAGGTAAACCAAAGAGAGAAAAAGAGAGCTCAAGAAGGCTTGCAGAAATCAGCACTCACTCCCCCTAAATGACCGAATATGCACCAAAAGAAACGAGAGAAATGCTTAAGACCTATGGAATTTTCGGCACACTTACCTCTCCTAGCACTAAACCAAAATTTTCCCCTCTTCAAGCTCCCCACATTCGGCCAACACATCCACCAACACCAAATCCCTTGATTTGCTCCTACTTTCACTCTCCAACACCTATTTGAATTGGTTTGACCAATTCAAACTCCACCAACTCCTCATGACCACTCAATTCAAATGCTTTGACTCCTTCAACAACCACCAAGGAGAGTCCCAGCCGAAAGCCAACACTCCACCACCTTGAGCATAAAAATAAAGTGCCACTTGCTGCAGAGGAGACTCGAACTCCGTCCCTCCTACTTCTCCCTTGTGACGCCACTCCCTTGCACCTTAAGTGGAGTCACTTGCCACTCTACCACACTCCTCTTTGTGCAAACAACTACAAGCAATTACACATAAGACCTGCCTCAGCTAGCTCTCCCCTCCAGAGTGCCCAACAAGAAAATTTTTCTAAAGTTCTGGCTCGAACCCGAGCCTCCCCAGGACCCCCAAACATACCAAAATAACATGCTAAACAAACCAAACACCTCAATTAGCATAAAATGCAGAACCCCTAATTCTAGGATGTTACACATGCCTTGGCTTGGTCTTATACGGACTTCCTTGTCTCATGTGGTAGATCGTGTATCCTAAGTAATTCAACTTCAATCGGGACTTTCTCATGCTTAATCTCATTGATTTCTTTGTTTAACATAGCATCAAAAATCTCATGGAATTAAGATATATTCTACATCATACTAAGCAATTCAATGATATTAATCATAAATCTTAGAAATCATACAAACTTACCTCAATGTACAAAATGTATGTAGAAATGCAATTTAGTCCTCGACTTTGTTCTTGCCTTGGTTTCGATCCGGGCTTTGTTTTTCTTGATCTATAATAATAATTTAGCTCATTTAATACACACATTGACTAAATTGACTCTTAACTCATACTTCGACAAAATTACCATTTTTCCCCTAAACTTTCTCATCATTACACTTTTGCCCAAGGCTCGTAAAATGATTTTTTTCAACTTTTGTGAACTTCATGCTTAGCTGATTCACTCCCTCAACTATAGCAACAATCAATTCTCACTATTTCTATCATGTATGACAAATTTCACAACTTTTACAAACTAGTCCTTACTAGCATTTTTCATGAAATTCATTTAGGAAAAGATGTTTATCTAACATCAAACTCTCATAATCTTTCATAAAACATCATTTTACAAGCATGTCATACATGGGTAGATTTATGAACATGAATTCTAGCTCAACTTATAGCTATAAATAGCTAATTCATAATACGAGGACTCCAAAAATACGAAGAATATTAAAAAAAGGGGCTAGGGTGCACTTACTAGCAAGCTTCAAAAATTGAAGAACCCTAGCTATGGAGTCTCTCAAATTTTTGGCACAAGGAAGAAGAAGATGAATAAGATTTTTATCATCTTTTCCCATTTTAATCATTTAATTGATAAATGACCAAAATGCCCTTCTCTTTAAAAATTCACAATTTACTAACTCATGTCCATTTTTGTCCAAAAATTATAATTTGGGCAATTTGCTATTTAAGGACTTCTAATTTATATTCCAAAGCTATTTCATAAAAAAAAAAGTTTCTAGAATCTCATATTTTGCAACTTTTGCAATTTAGTCCTAATGATCCCTTTAATAGAAATTTTCACAAGATTTCTACATAGAACTTTCATACTATCATGCAAACATCTCTTAAACCTTAAAAACTCAATTTTTACTAACTCGGATTTGTGGTCTCGCACCACTATTCTGACTAGGCCCTAAATCGGGCTGTTACAATCATAACAACCAAATTTCATAGATGTATAAATAACTCAATTCAAATATATTTATTTGTATATCGACTTACCTCGAACGGGAAGAACGGAGATAAACGACTATTCAATAACTTTTGATTTCCCGCGATCTAAGTCTTTCTTCTTCGGTTCTTAATCTATACATATTAAAATTTAACCCATTTATTCAACAATTCATTCAATTCAATCCAAAAACACATATTTAGGGCAATTTACAAATTAGCCCTCACATTTTCACATTTTGACAATTTAGTCCTTATTTCACAAAATCACAAAATACACAAAATCTCAATACACCCATGCTTACCCAAATGTTCATATATCTCATACAAGTCCATACATTTCATTTATTTCACAATTAAATCCCTCAAAATATTATTTCCTCAATTTAGTCCAAAATACTCAAATTCACTAAAAATCTAAATACAAAATATGCTAATCAAACACATATATTCCATATTTCATCATCAAATATTTCAAAACTCATGTGTTCATCAAAGACACATTTCAAAATCATCATCAATTCTCAAAATTAAGACATGGGTTTTGAAGTATACAAAGCAACGATTACAAAAACGTAGAAATTATCAAAAACCGAAGTCAAAACTTACCTTAATCAAGATTTAAAGGTGCCGAATGCTTCAAGCTTATGAACCTTATCTTTTCTTTATGATTTTAAGTTATGAAACATAAAAGATGATAGACTTTTGGCTTTGCTTTTGTTTAATAATCTTTTATTTATCAAATTACCTATTTAGCCCTTTTAATAAACATATAATAACATATAATACAAGTTCATTCTTGACCATTGCCATCCACTAACTAAATAATGGTTTATTTGCCTCATAAGGCCTCCTCATTTAAAAGCCACATCAAATAGGCACTTAATCAATTAGAAGGCCACTTTTACACTTTATGCGATTTAGTCCTTTTGTCAAATTAACACACAAACAGACAAATTTTCATACGAAACTTTCGCACATGCTTAATCACATACAATAGGCACAGAAAATAATATTAAAATATTTTTCTGACCCAAATTTGTGGTCTCGAAACCACTATTCCGACTAGGGTCTAAATCGGACTGTTACAATTCTCCCCCCTTAGGGATTTTCATCCCCGAAAATCTTACCGTTAAACAGGTTCAGATATTGTTGTCTCATTGCATCTTCAGGCTCCCATGTAGCCTCTTCCACTCCGTTTCAATGCCACAACACTTTAACTAACGAAATTCTCTTGTTTCTCAACTCTTTCATTTCACGAGCTAAGATACGGATTGGTTCTTCCTCATAAGTCACATCGGATCGGATTTCAATCTCAGACGGAGTAATCACATGTGACGGATCAGATATGTATCAACGAAGCATTGACACGTGAAATACATTATGTATCTTTTCCAACTCGGAGGGCAACAACAATCTGTACGCAACAGGTCCAACACGCTCGATGATCTCATACGGTCCGATGAAACCTCGGACTCAACTTGCCTTTACGTCCGAATCTAAGTACTTTCTTCCAAGGAGATACTTTTAAAAACACTTTATCACCAATTTCAAACTCAATATCTTTTCATTTCAAATCCGCATAAGACTTTTGACGATCAGACGCTGCTTTCAGACTGTCACAGATTACTTTCACTTTCTGTTCCGTATCTTTTATCAAATCGACCCCGTGTATCTTATTTTCACTGAGCTCAGTCTAATACAGAGGTGTTCGACATTTACGTCCATACAAAGCTTCATAAGGTGCCATGTTGATACTCGACTGAAAACTATTATTGTACGCAAATTCAATTAGTGGCAAATATTGTTCCCAGGTACCATCAAACGCAAGGATGCTACATATCAACATGTCCTCGAGAATTTAAATAATCTGCTCGAATTGACCATCCGTCTGCAGGTGAAATGTTGTACTGAAATGCAATTTAGTGCCTAGGGCTTCTTGCAGTTTCTTCCAGAATCGTGACGTAAATCTCGGATCTCTATCAGACACAATAGACAATGACACTCCGATTAATGTGAGGAATTGAAGAGAGGAATTGAAGTCGATAAAGCAAAGGTGGACGTACTAAAAAGATTACCGGCCCCAATTAATGTGAAAGGAGTCAGAAGTTTCTTAGGCCATATCGATTTTTACTGAAGGATTATGTAACACCCTTCACCTGTATTCACCATCAGAATAGGGTTACGGAGCATTACCGGAATTACAACATTTTTAAACATACATTTCATATACAATTTATCAATTCAAATACAATTCAATCACCATCAATCATAGTGTCCCTTAAACAAGCCTACGAGGCCTTAAACATGCATTGAGAGTGGTTCGGGACTAAACCGATAACTCGGAAAATTTTTTAACACTTAATTTTTTTTTACCAAAACAGGGGACACACACCCGTGTGACCAACCCGTGTGTCTCACACGGCCACCAGACACGCCCGTGTCACAGGCCGTGTGAACATTTGACATGGAAGCACATGGCCGTGTCCCAGCCCATGTCCTATCCTGTGTCCAAACAAGTGAGGTTACTGACTTGGGTCACACGGCCAACCACACACCCGTGTGTCTAGCCCGTGTGCCCTTCGAAGTGGCCACACACACCCGTATGCCAGGCCGTATGCTAGGCCGTGCCAAACCTATAGGGTATACTGACTTATGCTACACGGTCAAGTCACACGCCCGTAACCTAGGCCGTGTGCAAATTAGGGGGTATACTGACTTGTGCCACACGGCCGATCACACGCCCATGTGTGAGACCGTGTGGAGCATACTGACTTCATTTTAATTTCAACACTAGATAACACACGACCGTGTAACATGACCGTGTGTCACACACGGTTGAGACACACGCCCGTGTCTCTGCCCGTGTGGAAAAAATAGGCTAATTACAAAGCCATTTTGCCACCCTATTTTGTGCACACTTACACCACCATTCAATGACACCAACACCAACCATAATAGGCATTAATTCACTTCAACCAAGTATCATTTAGACCATTTCAATAACATCAATATACAAGATACACAATATTCCAATTTACCATCTAATTCACACCAAATATCATTTTCTTCAAACATCAAAAATGACCAAGCTCAAATGTACATTATTTAGCCTAATTTTACAAGCATACCAATATTCACAAATCATCCATTTAACACTCAATATACCTATTACCTTCAATCATCACAACCAACTCAATATACACAAGACATAAGCATATATATAAATTATTAAAACATACCAAACAAACCATAATGATCCATTACACATGGCTATATATACATACCAAACATAAACATTTACAAGCCAATTCATTTGGCCAAAGTCATTACCAAACATAACCAAAATGACTCAAAGTCCCTATACATGTCATATGACCAAACCATAAGTTCAAAAGTACCAAAGTAATGGTTGGATAGTGTGATGATGTCTCTGACGATCCCCGAATCTGAGCCAGCTTTGAATTCACTATAAAACACGGAAAAATAAACAAAGTAAGCTATAAAGCTTAGTAAGTTCGTACGAAATACGTTCAACGAATCATAATACACAAATCATCAATTTGAACTATTTAACATATAATTCATGATAACAAAAAACCTTCCTCATGCTTAGTCATATGCTTATATGCAAATTCATAACTTCTTCTATTTGAATCTCATACTTTACATGTACATACCTGTACAAATTCGTAACGAACTCACACCTTTTCGAAATACTATCAAATACTCAATATTTCGCACACTGAGTGCCAATATGTAGCCGAAGCTATTATAATCTCGCACACTAAGTGCCTTACATAGCCGAAGCTATCTCGGTCTCGCACACTAAGTGCCATATATAGCCGACGCTATTCCAAATCGCACACTAAGTGCCATACATAGCCAAAGCTATCTCGAACCGTACACTAAGTGCCATATATATCTGAATCATCGTCAAACATGACTATAATCTCATATACACAATTTATGTAATATCAAAGCATTTAAAGCATAATTGTAACAATGCTTATTATATACGAACTTACCTCGAATGTGAAAACGATGACACAATCAACTAATCTGATATCTTGTTCTTTCCTCGATCTAAATCTGTATTCTGCTTTTCTTGATCTAAATAATATCAAATTTAACTTATTCAATCACTACTTTATTCAATTAAGTCGAAAACACACATTTAGGCACGTTTACACTTTTACCCCTACAGTTTCACATTTTTACAATTTAGTCCTCAATACACAAAATCACAAATTCATGCAAATTTTACAACACCCATGCTTAGCCAAATTATCATAAGGCCTCTAAAAGCCCATGTTTTTCATTTATTCACACCTTTAACCACACATTTTCACATTTTCACAAATAAATCCCTATTTTTCATTTTTACTCAAAATCACTTTACAGAACTTGTTTAACAAACAATAAACATTCAAAATCTATTATCAATCATCAAAACTCACACATATTCATCAATGGAAACATTCAAAATCTTTAACAGTTTTGCAAATTAGTCCCTGGGCTAGTTAGTACTAGCTGCAACGATCTCAAAAACATAGAAATAATTAAAAATGGGACAAAAATCGTACCTTAATGAGCTAAGAAAGCTTGGCCGAATGAAAACCTAACCATGGCTATTCATTCCTTCAAAATTTTGGCTAAGGAAGATGAATGGATGGAAATTTTATGTTTTTGTTTTAATTATTATCATTTATTTGCTATTTTACCTATTTACCCTTTACTAAAACATTAACATTTCATATAAACCATGTCCATCTTTGTCCACTTATACTATTAATGGTCTAATTACAACATAAGGACCTTAACTTTAAGATTCCATAGCTATTGAATACCTTTAGCTAATGGAACTCCACTTTTACACCTTACGCGATTTAGTCCTTTTTATCAAATTAACCATTCAAATGATAAAATTTCTTTAAGAAATTTTTACACAATCACTCAATCATACTGTAAAAATTAAAATAATAATAAAATAAATATTTTGACTTCAGATTTGTGGTCTCGAAACCAATGTTCTGATTTAACTAAAAATGGGCTGTTACAGATTATCAAAGATTTCTCAAAAATTTCTAAACTGTTGTGTTTGTTGTTAGAGAAAGATACAGTGTTTGATTTCAACTAAGCATGTTTGGAAGCTTTTGAAGATCTAAAAAAATGGTTAATCTCAGCCCCAATAATCGTTACACCTGATTGGAGCTCACCTTTTGAGTTGATATGCGATGCAAGTGATTATGTCATTGGAGTTGTGATGGGTCAAAGAAGAAACAAAGTGTTTCACCCTATTTACTATGCAAGTAGAACTTTGACAGGAGCCCAAATCAATTATACGGTAACTGAAAAGGAACTCTTTGCTCTAGTATTTGCTTTTGACAAATTCTGCTCATATCTTATAGGTACCAAAGTTACAGTATTTACTGACCATGCGACCATTAAATACTTGCTCACAAAGAAAGACGCGAAACTAAGGCTAATTCGTTGGATACTTTTACTCCAAGAATTTGACCTTGAGATCCAAGACAGAAAAGGTGTCGAAAATCAAATAGATGATCATCTGTCGAGGTTGGAGCAAGATAAGGTAACTCGATCATGTGTGCCTATCAACGAGAATTTCCCAGAACAACACTTATTTGAGGTAAGTCAAATTCATGAAACACCTTGGTTTGCTGATTTTACCAATTATCTTGCATGTGGAATAATTCCTCCAGAAATGACATACCAACAAAGGAAAAAATTCCTTCATGATAGTCGGTATTAACTTTGGGAGGATCCATTTTTATTTAAACAATGTACAGATAATATAATCTGAAAGTATGTAGCTGAAAGTGAGATTGTTGAGATCTTGTATCATTGCCATTCATCTCCAGGTGGGGGACACTTTGGTGGTTCATGATCACTGTAAATCAGAGCTTTAAAATTTATAAAAAGAATGATTGAACCTGGAAACTAACTCTGACAACGATTGAGGCAAGTGCACCTATCGAACAGTAGTATAGCTTAGGCAAGATCGGATTATCGAACCCAAAGGAACTAAAAAGTACTAATACTAACTTTCTTTTTTATTATTTAGCCTAAAATAAGTGAAGTTTGTTTATTAATCTAAATTAATTAACTACTAAACTAAAGACTCTAAGACAAAGAAGAATGAATTTGGAAAATAACTTGGGAAAAACTCAGTTGATTTAGAAGATACCCTAGGAAGAATCCACCTAGACTTCACTTGTTATCTAACACTGAACCATACGATTTATTCACTTAGTTTGATCCGTAAGACTCCCTAACGTATATTAAACCCTCTCTCGAGGCGAATAACATCTAACCCTAGGTTAATTAGTGGAACTCTCGTTCTCTTATAATAACCCCTAGAATAGCGATGAATCGATCTATGGATTCCCATATTAGGTTTCACCCTAATCCGCAAAATCTCGTCACCCTATCTCTAGGCGTGCGATCAACTCTGCTTAATTATGTTGGATCTACTCTTAGGCAGGGTCTATTCCTCCTCCACTTAAGCACATTAAATTTGGATTAAGCTCACATAATTAAGAACAAACTAAGTATTTATCATATAATTCAGAAAATAATAACAAGATTCATCATAGGTTTCATCCTTCTGTATCCGAAGGGTTTAGTTCATAACAATAAAGGAAAACATCTCAAGAGAAAAGATAAAACAAAACATAAGAAATCCCTAAAACCCCCTGAAGGAATTGAAGAGGAGATCCTCCGTCTTGAGTACAACTCTGGCTTCTTGAGATGGATCAACTGGCTATCCCTAAGTGAATCCCCACAAATCTGCCTTCTCTGGCCTAGCACGACGCCCCTAGACGATGGCTTTTGGGCTCCCCTCAGCAGAGGGTTTTTGTCCAACTCCCCGAATAAGTTGCCCCCTAGGGTGTTTCTATAGGCTTTGAGATGCCTTGCTTGGCCCCTAAGTATCCTAATTCAAATGGGATTCCTATTTGGGTGTTTGAATAGGCTTTGGAATGCCTTTCTTTGTCTCCAAGTATCCAAATCCGAGTAAAACTCCTCTTGGCCGCGGCAGGGACACGGCCATGGCACACGCTCGTGTGAATCGTGGTCAGGCCATGTGGACTTCTTTGATGAGGCACAGCCGTGTAAATTGTGGTCCAGGCCGTGTTCGAGATCTTTAAGGAGGCACGGCCGTGTGATCTTTGGTCCAGGCCATGTCGATTTCAAGCTTGGGCCCATTTGTCCCATTTTAAGCCCGTTTTGCGTTCTTTTCATCCCCTGGTGCTTTCCTGAGTATATAACATGAAAAGAAAGGATTAAGAGCACCAATTTACATAAAATAAGGGATAATTCATCCAAAAGCATACTAAATGTGGGACTAGAATATGTTACTATTTCAGTTTATCAAATACCCCCACACTTAAGCTTTTGCTTGTCCTCAAGCAAAATTCTCAACTTACAATTAAAACGAACTTCCTGTAATTCATAATTCCTATTTATAGTGTCTCATCATAATTCAGAGATAATTTATACATGGATAATTCAACTCAAAGCATCCTAAAAATTCAAACAATATAAGTCATAGATTTTGTAGCTCGAAAACTTAGGCGTCTCCCCTTATCTAGATAATTACCTTTAATTTGAAATCGACAAGGATTGACATCCTCACAAAAGATTCACTCAAATCACTCAAATTGTTTAAGGTTCAGAATTTAGGCACTCAAAAGTCAAATATGAAGAGTTAATCCCATAGGCTTGCATGAAAATCAAATCTCCACCACTGAAATATGAGATGAAACACAAATCAAAAGGTCTTTAACAGGGTTGTAACGGGGCTAGGGTTAAGGTGTAGAATAAAGCTAAATTAGAGGGTTAGAATCGAGATTGAATTGACAAATTACCTAACTAAGATCTAATGAACTAATAATAATAATTACATCAATTGAAAACTAATAATACTAATAATACGAGCTTCTTTTTTCGATATTTGGAATTTAAATGTAACACCCCAAACCCTACCCATACACCACTACTGTAAATTTAGAATGCCATCATGGAAAACGTTTGAAAAATATTTTGACTTAGAGTGAAAACATAAAAAAATTATTGTCTTTAATAAAACATTGTATATTTATAAATCCAAATAAAATCAAGTTGTTACAAATTCTTGATTTGTAATTTTAACATATATCTTTAAGATATGAGTTGCTAAAAATATAACATATCCAAATAATAAAAATTGTCAATCCACTTTAAAACATAATAATAAACTTCAAAACCTTTTAAGTGGCCCTTATTACAATAACAAAATATTCGCAAATTCTGAAAATATGTATAATATATATATAAAATAAGGAAAATAACTTCAGATGGGCCACCTCGTATCCACTCCAACTCGGTCCAAGCTTTATGCATCACCGTAAGGTTTGAGAAAAATTGGGTGAGTCACACAGACTCAGTGCATAGTTATTACACATGTCCCCACATATGGGCTTGGCCCATATCCACACAGTCCACATGCAAAATTATGCAAAATGAAGCCCAACCCAACCTAGTTCCATCCATTACACCAACCTCGGCATTTGACACCGCCGCCCAAGGCCGTGGCTAATCCACCGATCACCTAAGTGATCCCACATAACTTACCTCGGCAGACTTGCTGCTCAAGGCCGTGGCTAAGCCACCGATCACATAAGTGATCCCACATATCAATTAATCCACGGTGATGCACACAGCTATCAACCGCCGAGATGGGCACCTAGCCAACACCTCCCTTGATGGAGCACATAGCTAATATCAAGCGCCAATGTAGCACAAGGCTAACATCAGACCACGTACATAAAGTACACCTTTCCTTCGATAGTCACATCCCAAGTACCATGCATATATATATATATATGTGTATCATGGCAACATATCACTTGGACAATAATGCATCACATGCCATCACATTTCATATATTCATCAATGATCATTTAATATCGTAATTCACTGACCTGAGTATTCGATCACCCACCACGGGTATTCACAAACTTAGCCCTTAATTCGGCTACCATTAACATCATATCACATATATATAAATATAACACATACACACAATCAAGAGACAGTGCGATAACTACGCACCTGATAACAGTGAGAACTATACTTTCCCGCTCGTCGATACCTAAATATTTATCACTCTTGATTAGAACACTAACATTCATAAAACTATACAATTGATAAGTAATCTAAATCCTTACCCTCGGAATCCCGAACAACAACTATATGCGATTTCACTCCAATTGATGGTTCATAACCTGATGAAGAACCACGAACAAACAATGGCTCGGGAGTACGTACGACTTCAAATAATCGATTATCACCAGCAGAGGGTCCACATCCCGGTGGAAAGTCTCGGACTCCCGACACAGCCCTTCGTTTAAAATTTGAGGGTATAGCAGAACCACCCCTCTTCCAAACACTATTAACTGCTCTTTTCGAACCCATTCTTGATTGCCCCAAAATCTTAACACTTTGATTCAATTTCGATAATCGTCACTTGCCTATGGAGTTATCAAAATCCTTGAATGATGAGATCCTTTACCACCCGTTCTTAGTATGGCTATGGTCGACTATCAATGAAGAAATGATCAGCACTCCCCTATACCACTACAAAGATAAAAGGGTTTGTTTGAAAGAGAAGAAATAATGATTTCGGTCAAAAAGATCCTCTCAAGGAAATATACAATTTCGCCAATGAAAGAAAAAATAAAAGAATTGAAAAGAGTGTTTTTACCGATTGATCAAGGTGTGAATAAGAAAAATGGTTGAGAAGTGAATATATATGAAGAGAAAGATTCGGCTAAGGAGATTGTCATCAACATTCGGCCATGGTGAAGAATTAGGGAGAGAATAATGTTGAAAGTCTCTTGTGGAAAACAAAGAGGAAAAGAAGAATAGAAATGAGGAGTTTGGGTTTCGGTTTCTCAAGAATAGAAGATGAATCAAGGAAGAACTTTGAGTCAAAGTGTGTTCGGCAATAAGGGAAAAAGAGAAGAAATGGTCTTTGATGGTTTTGTAGTTTCGGTCACAAAAAGAAGAGAAAGAAGGAATGGACTTGAGGGAAGAAAGAACAACTAAAAACCAAAATGGTCAAAACTCAAATGGCCAAAAGAAAAGAAAATGGTTACCTTTTGGCCAAAATACATTCGGCTAAGAGGAGAAAAAGATTAGAGAGAAACACAAAATAGCCAAAAGAAAGATGTGCTCATCTAGCACTTAATTCTACCAAAAACTAGCACCATACCATACCAAAAGCTAACCAAAAATTTCGGCCATCCCCCCTAGCCCCTAATACCGTCCAAGTTCATGAACTCCAAAGCCAAAGTTTTCCACACAAAACTTTCCATAGCAATAACCTTATATTATGCCTTGTGTTCCCTCATCATTCCTTAATCAAAAATAATTCTTTTCCCCAAATTCAAGCTTACCTAAACTACTAACCATCTTGCCATAAAAATTAGTCCTCCTTATCCATAATGCCGTCCACATTCATGGACAAGTTAGTCATGCCAAACTTTCCAAAACCTCATCCCTTAATCCAAGCCTTATGTCCTCTTATCATACCATAACACCTTGATTCCATACCTTAACTATCAACTTGCCTTTTTTTTTATTAGTCTACTATCCATAAATGATAAAGTCCAACCTTATCTTAATTATAGTTGACCAACACATGCCATACAATGCAAAAATAAAAGTCACCTAATTGTCATCCATGGGATTCGAACCTCTTCCCTCATACAATTACTCATGTTCCAACACCACTTTACTACTTGCTCACTAATGCTAACATTAAACACTTAAATTAACTTAAGCATCATAATCACTTGATCCACTTCACTAAATTCTCCATACTAAAAATTATTCTAAACCAATTAATTCCAAGCCTTCACAAGACTATATTAAGCACACAATAAAATCATACCTGAATTAACTCAAGCAACAATATGATACTCAAATTTTTCCTAAAGCCCAAGGCCCAATCGGCCCAATCCTATCCCAATTTCAGGATGTTACATTAAATGTATAATCTCGTTTAATCACATGAATATTGAATATATATATATATATTTAGAACAAACTAAATAATAAGGACAAACTAAATACATAGTGAAAATCATAATTAGGCAACTAATCAAATCAACTCTCGATATGAGGGTAGTTAAAAGGAATGGTGATAAAAACAAAGGGTTTTAGGGTAATATTAGTGGTTATGTTAATAAAAAGGTTCTTAGGATTCAACGGGGTTTACTAGGGGTTAGTTATGGAGGTAGGCTTTTAGCGGAGTAAGTGGGTTAAAACCTAGGTGCCTTTATCATCTCTGTGTATCAAATCAAAAAAATATGGCCTCGACATGTATAATTGATACAAGTTCTAGAATAACAAATCAGTGTTGACATACTCATAATCAATAAAGTGAGCAAGAAAAAGAATATATGCTCTATAAGGCTCAAAAACTCACAAAAATTATGGGTATTTTGATGTCAACCTCATAAATTTCAAACTTCAAGGAAATATTTAAACTCAGTTCGACAACCTAGAAAATTTTTAATTTCTAAAAAATAGACTTATCATACTTGATTCTCTAGTATTCTTAGAATTTAATTATCAATGTACAATTATCAATGACTTAATCTAAAACATATCAATAAAAATCATAAATCATCAGAAATTTCATCCTAATTAGTAATATGAGTAATTTACTTTTAAACAAGACTAAATTCAGGGATTTGAGAATAATGCAAAAAGTTTGGCACCTAATTTCAGAAATTTGAGAATAATGAAAAAAATTAGGTGCCTTTTTAGGTTGTTCACCCCCCACACTTAAGATGTACATTGCCCTCAATGTACAAGGTTAGATAATAACACAATAATACTAAAATCATAAGATATGGGGAAAAGTGAAACTTCCTGAATTATGGGTGGATTCCTTGAGTCAGAGGTGACAGATGACTTATGTAGCAGTGAGTTACTCCTAGTGATTTGTTCGTTATTTTTAGTGTACCACCATGAAGTCATGAGTTAGATGTCTAGGGGTCGAAATTAAACCAGTGTTTGTTAGTAGTATTCTAAGGTTAGATAGCCAATGATAATATGAATAAAATAAGGGTATGAAACATATACGGCAAAAGAGTTTAAATTAAGACAAATAAAAATTAGAACGAAAGAACTAAAAATAAAGAAAACTAAGAATAAGGAAAATAAAAGGACTCAGAGGTCCTCATCATCAGTTGGATCCTACGGTGGTGTTGGTGAAGAGATGTGGAAGTGATGACAAATCTACTGGAGGGTGGCCTCGATACCGTCAAAACATCAAGCTGTGTCAGTGAATTGTTGAGTACAGTATTGCTCAAACTGAGTAAGGCGTGCAGAAATGTCCGACAGTGAAACTGCTACATGGGTGGGCCGCTGGCTCAGGAGTTATGGCTCCTGTGGTAGTGGGACATCATCAGTAATGTCCTCGGGCTCCTCCTCGTCAGTGGGTAGGGCTAATCGGTATTGAGGGGGTTCGGTTCCACGTCGACGCTGGATCATCCTCATATGTAGCACCGTCTGGATGCCCTGTGGGGCCATCTGCCTTATCAGTGTGAGTGAGGAGGCTTGTTCGTCGGTGGTTAGGAGCCTGAAATACCAAGCTAAGCGTGTGATGTATGGCACCATTGATAAAATCCCCTTCCTATGCGGCTCTGTTCGATGTTGAATTGCACAGGCGATGAAGTATGCCAGGTCGAAAACGTGCCCTTCTGACAAGCACGATAGATAGTAGACATCGTGCTTGTTTACCACCCTTGTGCTCTCATGTCGTCCTGTGATGGTGTGAGCGAGAATGGCGTGAATATATCGTAGGGGTGGGCCAAGAGCTGTCGCCTTCGAGCGACTGGGATCGTAGACATTCGTGGTGGGTGCTAAGCTGCGCCAGCAGTAAAGGGGGGTGCAGTGGAGTTGTAACATCCTAAAAATGGGCCTATGCATTTTTGATTTAATTATACGAAATGGCATGTCTTATGTGTTATGAATGTATTGTGAACATTTTTGGAAACTTGGAAATGTAAGGAAATGCTTTGGAAATGTTAAGTTTAAAAGAGGAAAGTGAACATTTTTGGGAACTTGGAAATGTAAGGAAATGTCTTAGAAAATTTTAAGTTTTAAAGTTTAAAAGAGGAAACTAAGGCAAGGTGGCCTTAAGAAAATTAATAGAGGAAATTTGACACAAGAACGGGTTTGGAAAAGTGGCAAGGAGACGCCACTTAAAGCCCAGTAAGTGACGCCACAAGCAAGGGGAGAGGGGCCCGAGTTCGAGTCGCATGGGAAGCAAATAAAGGATTTTATTTTTGCTACAAGGAGCAGAGGAGGTGGACGGCACTAAGGAACTCCAGGGAGGAGTTTTATTCTCTTTAAAATTCGGCTAAATAGATGGGTACATGATGGATAATTATTGGTATTTTTAATAAGAGATAATTAAAGGATTATTTCTATTAATTTTAAATAAGGTGATAAAGCTATCAAAATAGAAGTGATGGCCAAGTAAGGGATTCTAAGATAGTAATTTCGGCTACTAGAGGAAAAGAGGGCCATTCATTCTTTCTTTCAACCCTTCTCTCTCTGCCGAATTTCCTAGAGCATTTGTTCTTCTTCTTTTTGTTAGCTAAAGCCAAAACTCAAGATACCATCATTAGCCAATTTCTTTATACCAATCAAAGAGCCGAAATCAAGATCTTTTTAGCCTACATAGCCGAATGTTGTTAAAGGCTCAAGCAAGGATTGCCGATTCCTAAAGTAAGGGTAAGATCTCATTCGGTTTCATCCTTTTTCTTTTAAGATTTGCCGAAATCTAGGACTAACCCCATTAATATCTTGTTGCCGAAACTTTGAAGAGATCTTTCGGGATTTACTAAGCGTCGACTACAAGGGAAGGAGAAGTTCTTTTCCGAAGGTACACCATAGGCCGCGTGTTCCCTAGTTATTCGGTGAATTTCGGGATTTAAAATCCATAAGGTAAGTGTCTATAGCATTCGGCCAAGGCCATGTTTGGTAAATATATGTGTTCATTAATTATTCAAAAGCCGAAACTAATCTATTCAAGTAATCTAGTGATTGCCGATTTCAAGAAAGAAGGATACAAAGTTTCCGGCATTTGATTAGACATCAATCGACACTAAAGGGTCTTAAAAGATCTAAAGCGATAGATCGGTTTTTCGAGATTTCAAGGAATTCGTTAAGCATACCAGGTGTGTACCCCACACTATCTTTTAATAAGATTTATGGCAATATTTAATATTAGCATGTTTATAAGAATGTGAATATGGTTAAGGTACCATACAATGGTACAAAGTACCCAGGTACGTTTCCTACTCCTACTAGGATTATGAATATATGTTATGACTCATACGTGAACAGTGAGAAGAATGTGAAATTTGGCATGCTAATGCATAATATGTATGATATGGGGCATATGGGTTATTGAAAAAAGGGGAAGTGAATGTGGTGATCTAAGACCACGATATCTGAATGTGGTGACTTCGGTCACATTATCTGAATGTGGTGAATTAAGACCACGATATCTGAATGTGGTGACTTCGGTCACAATTATCTAATCTGGTGGCTATGCCACAAATAATTATAAGGGCGATGAGCACGTCGACTGCAGCGATGCCTTCGATGGTGTGTAGCGGATGGAGGGTTGACTTAGTAGTCCCCACGGTGTGCAGGATGGTACGGGTGATGTGTAGCGGATGGCATCTAGGTTTGGGTTCGGGTTGCATCACTTTTTTTCATATCTCTCATATATAAATATGCATGTGTTATGATAATGTATGCCCGAGCTATTAAATTTTAGTGTTGGTTACACATTGAGTCTGTTGACTCACCCGTTGTGGGAACATGTTCAGTGACGAATGAAGTGATGGACCGGGACGCAGTAACTTGTGGTGGCCATGCTCACTTGAAGTTTATTTTATTTGGACATTTCATTTCATTTAAGTACCTTAAATTATTTGGGTTTGTTTGATGTAATAAGGCCACTGTTGAACTATTTCATTGTTTTATTATGGTTACAAATTTTTATTAAGTTAAAGATTAAGTAATTTATTCTAAGTGTACTCTATACGTTCTATCACCTAAAATTGAAAAAAAAGGTTTTCATTATAAAACGATTTTGTTTTCTACTCGAGCCCAACTCAAAACAATCTTTCTTTCAAAACACACCATTTTCCAAAGTAACAAATGAATTTTGAATCGATTTTCTTTGGGGAGCATACGAGATCCGGTCCAAGGCTCGTGGGGGCGGGTGTGGGGTGTTTCATTTTGAGTATCGAGCTGTGTTTTTAAACTCTCGGCCTGGGGTTTAAGGCCCAAAATGTTTTCAAATCGAGCCCAAGTAAGTTTTATGAAAATATTTTTGGAAATAAGCAGGTTTTTCTGGCATGGCACCTAAGTCTCCGACCCGCAGTCCACCAGGTAAGTACCCCTATCTATAGTATGAATTGTAGAAGGGTAAGAATGGAACGTAGAATAGTATGGTAGGTACTTGAACCCTAGGACTAGTTTACCCCAACAATTACATAAGACTTAAGTGACTAATTAAACAACCCTATGACTTAGTCGCCGAGTTAGAGTGTGGCAACCCCTGTACGCATGTCTAGGATTGGATCTGGAAGAGCCTGATACTTAAGTAGTCCTAGTGACTCACCTCCTCTTCGCTGGAATCCTACCTGGTGCGTAGCTTCGGTTCACCTTAACCAAGAGGACTCAGTCACAGGCTAAACACCATAACTAAAACCCGAAAGGGATTAGCCACATTTTCATGGAAACCCTAGTTTTTGTTTAAAAAAAAATAAACAAACTACTCTTTTATTGTGAAAATTATTATCTCTGGAAAATTTCCTAAAAATTTCTAAGTTACAAAATTACTAAAATACCCCTAGTGGTAAAATTACAAAAATGCCATTGGCTTATGAAATTTCCAAAATACTCACAGTTCTTATCAAAATTTTCATTACTTTATTAAATGTCCAAAAACCTTAATTTGCAAAATATCAAAATATCTTGATTATGGAAAATTATGAAATTGCCCCTAACCTACAAATTACAAAAATGACCCTAATCTCCAAATTTTTTGCAATATCACCAAATTAGGAAACAAATTCTCAAAAAGAACCCTCAAAGTTTTGCAAATTTTGGAATACCCCTGAATAATTAAACTTTACAAATTTACCCTGGTTTATTACCAAAATACCCCTGAGTTTCAAAATTACCGAAATACCCTCAGATTACAAAATTTCCAAAATACCCCCGGAAATGCAAAATTACCAAAATACCCTTATTGACAAAATCACCAAGGAATCTTATTTTGAAAATAACCCTATAGGGCAAATGACGAAAATACCCCTGGGATAGGAACGGACAGAAATGTCCGAAGAGTGAATGTGTATGGGAGATACTATGGAATGGATGTCACTGAATGAATGAATGTTTGAATGAATGTACTTCTCTGAATTAGGATAGAAGATTTGAAATTTGATTGATCGAAAGAACTACTATTAAACTTCTTTCATAAAATTTCTTCGCGAATAATAAGTGAAACAAGGACTAATTCATAAAACTTTTTAATCAGATCGCGACGATAGAAATGAGTTCGAGAGGACGTGGACGTAACGTACAAGGACACGGAACCCGTTAGATCGGGTCAAGGATCTGAGAATGAGGTACCACCACCACCACCAGCTGTTGGTGCTGAATAGCGAGATCGAGACGGGAGACGATCTTTGTATCGCAGTCGTCGTCGCGAGTTCTTGAGTTGGTGGCTGGTGCAGGAGGAAATTCGGGAGCTCGAAAGTCGGTACCTGAGCGACTTCGTGCCAACGGAGTTGAGGTGTTCCGAGGAGTATCGGGTGTAGCACCCAGTACCGCTGAGTATTGGTTGGAGGCCACTAAACGAATTATGGATGAGCTTGATTTGACCCCTGAGGAGAAACTGAAAGGAATGGTGGCATTGCTATGCGATGAAGCGTATCAATGGTGGCTCACAGTTCGTGATGGTGCCACGGCTGAGGATCTGACCTGGGAGTATGTTAAGGCCGCATATCAGAAGAAGTATGTCAGCACAAGGTATACTGATGAGCAGAGGAAGGCTTTTCTGGGGCTGGTTCAAGGGAATAAGTCTGTAGAGGAGTATGAAGCTGAATTTCTAAGGTTGAGCCGATATGCTCGAGGAGTAGTGGCTACGGAGCATGAGCGGTGTGTCCGGTTCGAAGACGGTTTAAGGGATGATCTAAGATTGTTGATAGCTCCACATCAGGAGCGGGAATTTTTTGCGTTAGTAGAAATGGCAAAAGTAGCTGTGGGAATTAAGGATTCTACAAAGCAGAATTTCGACCGGAACAGGCAAAAAAGAGGCTTTGGATCGTCAGGATCATCTGGGAATAAAAGGCCTAGAGTTGATGGGCCGCGAGGTCTGCAAGCTGCTACAAGAGGGCAGTATCGCACTTGTGATCAGTGTGGGAAAAATCACTTAGGGGAGTGTTGGAAAAAGATAGGAGGATGCTTTAGGTGTGGGTCCAGGGACCATATGATCAATGATTATCCTATGAAACCAGATGGAAATCGACCAGTAGCTTAGAATGTTAATCAAGCTGGTAGAGGTGGACAGCAGCCTCAGCGAGGCCGTGGTCAGAATGGCCGAGGTAATGGTGCAGGTAGAGGACGTGGAATACCGGGCGGAGGTGCTGCTAATACTGAGGCAAGGCAACTAGGTTTGGTTTATGCGGTTCGCCGGAGGGAGGATAGAGACGCGCCGGACGTCATAACCGGTACGTTTCTTGTATTTGGAAAACCTTATCATGCTCTGATTGATGTGGGCTCGACCCATTCCTATGTTGCATGTAGTGTAGTGGAAACACTAGGCCTAGACTCTGAACTCTCTGGTAGGCAGATAACTGTAGTAAGCCCATTAGGCCAAACTGTAGTGGTGGATAAGATCTTTCAAAGTGTACCTCTAGAGATTCAGGGAGTGAAATTTTGAGCCGACTTAATGGAACTTCCTTTTGGAGAATTCGACCTTATTCTTGGCATGGACTGGCTAGTGGAGCATCGAGCTGTGTTGGATTGTGCAGCTAAGTGAATGGAGTTGAGGACCCCGAAGGATGAGGTGGTTATTATGATAGGAGAAAGAAGAAACTACCTGTCTAATGTAGTTTCGGCGTTAAAGGCGGAGAAAATGGTTCAGAAAGGGTACAAGGCATTTCTGGCCTTCGTTAGTGCCGTGGATGTAAAAGAAGGGGGAATTAGTGGAGTTAGAATAGTAAGGGACTTCGTGGATGTTTTTCCAGAGGAGCTACCAGGAATACCCCCAGATAGGGAGGTGGAATTTGGTATAGACTTGCTACCGGGAACAGCTCCTGTGTCAATCGCTCCATACCGAATGGCGCTAAAGGAGTTAGTTGAGCTCAAGGCTCAGATCCAAGAGTTGTTGGATCGTGGGTTTATCCGACCCAGTGTGTCTCCATGGGGAGCACCGGTCCTGTTTGTAAAGAAGAAGAACGGAACTATGCGCATGTGTATAGATTATCGTCAGTTGAATAAGCTGACCATCAAGAACAAGTATCCTTTGCCAAGGATAGACGACTTGTTCGATCAGCTTAAGGGGGCCGCCGTATTTTCAAAGATCGATCTAAGGTCGGGATATCATTAGTTGAAGGTAAAGGAGGCAGATATCCATAAAACAGCCTTTAGGACAAGATACGGCCATTTTGAGTTTGTAGTAATGCCGTTTGGGTTGACGAAACGCCCACCAAGCGTTCATGGATATGATGAACCGGGTTTTCAACCTTACTTGGATAGGTTTGTCGTTGTGTTCATCGACGACATTTTGGTATACTCAAAGTCGAGAGGAAGAGCATGATGAGCACCTACGGATAGTGTTACAAGTATTAAGGAGAAGAAGCTCTATGCCAAATTCAAAGAAGTGTGAATTTTGGCTTAAGGAGGTGGCATTCTTAGGGCATGTGGTGTCCGCAGAGGGAATAAGGGTGGATCCTAGGAAGATCGAGCGTTGTTGGATTGGAAACCACCTAGGTCCGTGGCTTAGATCCGTAGTTTCTTAGGTTTGGCAAAGCTATTACGTAAGGTTTGTAGAAGGGTTCGTCAATAGCCGCGCGCTTTGACGGTTGTTGAGGAAGGAAGTACCCTTTGTATGGACGGATAAGCAACAGAGAGCTTTGAGAAGCTCGAGAGGGTTTTGACCAAGCTCCAGCGTTAATTCAACGGAGGCGGGAAAGGAGTTTGTGGTGTACTTGTGTGACGCTCGCATACGGGATTAGGGTGTGTTCTAATGCAAGATGGAAAAGTAGTCGCTTATGCGTCTCGGCAGATTAAGGCCGCATGAGGTTAACTACCCAACCCATGACTTGGAATTGCCAAAGCAGTGGTTTTCGCTCTTAAGGTTTGGAGGCACTATCTTTATGGAGAAAAGTCGATAATTTACACGGATCACAAGAGTCTCAAGTATCTGTTGACTCGAAGGAGTTAAACTTGAGACAAATGAAGGTGGGTGGAATTATTGAAGGATTATGATTGTGCGATAGAGTACCACCCGGCAAGGCAAATGTGGTGGCGTATACCTTAAGTCGAGAAAGTGGTGTCGGACACGAGATGCGATGTTCGCACACTTGAGTTTGTATGATGATGGGAGTCTGCTGGCGGAATTGCAAGTCAAACCAACATGGTTGAATGAGGTAAAGGAAAGTCAGTTGGTGGATGAGGACCTAAGAGTTAAGTTGCAACAAGTACACAACGAAGAGTTAGAGGATTTTGGTGTTAATGATGAGGGAGTATTGTGCTTCAAGGGAAAGGTCTGTATGCCAAGGGACGAGGAGTTCAGACAGAGGATTCTTCGGGAAGCGCATGGTAGCCCTTATGCTATGCATCCCGGAGGCACTAAGCTGTACAGGGATCTAAGGGAACAATTTTGGTGGCGGATCTTAAACGGGAAGTTATCGAATTGTGGGAAAATGTCCGACGTGTCGCCAGTTAAAACTAACACCAGGTTCCATCGGGACTACTTCAGCCAATCAAGATCCCGCAGTGGAAGTGGGAGAGAATCACCATGGACTTCGTTAGTGGGCTTCCCCTTATGCCTACTAAGAAGGACGCGGTATGGGTAATAGTGGACCGTTTGACCAAGTCCGCGCACTTTATTCCGATAAGAGTTGATTATTCTCTTCAGAAGTTGGCCAAATTATATGTGGTGGAAATTGTGAGGTTACATGGAGTGCCGGTGTCAATCATTTCGGATAGAGACCCAAGATTTACGTCTCGGTTTTGGAAGGAACTTCATCAAGCTTTAGGCACTAAGTTGGATTTCACTACGGCCTTTCATCCACAGTCGGACAGGCAGTCCGAATGGGTAATCCAAGTGTTAGAGGATATGTTGAGGGGTCAGGTGATGGACTTGAGAGGAAGTTGGGAGGAGTATTTGCCTTTAGCGAGTTTGCATACAACAACAACTATCAAGCCAAAGATTCGGATGGCACCGTATGAAGCGTTGTACGGTCGGAAGTGTCGAACTCCTACGTGTTGGACTGAATTAGGAGAACGTCGAGTTTTGGGTCCAGAGTTAGTGGCAGAATCTGAAGAGAAGGTTGAGATAATTCGGGCACGGTTGAAGGAGGCATCTGATAGACAAAAGTCGTACGCAGACCTCAAATGGAAGGAAATAGAGTTTGAAGTGGGGGATCAAGTGTTTCTGAAAGTCTCGCCTTGGAAGAAGGTGATGAGGTTTGGTCGCAAAGGGAAGTTAAGCCCAAGGTTTATAGGGCCCTATCGAGTGTTGAAGCGAGTTGGACCAGTGGCATATCAGTTAGAGTTGCCACCGGAGTTGAAACAGATGCACGACGTATTCCATGTTTCCATGCTACGTCGATATCGATCGGATCCATCTCACGTGAAACCGGTTGAAGAGGTGGAGCTAAGGCGCGACTTATCCTATGAGGAAGAGTCGATTCGCATCTTGGAACGAGACGTGAAAGTGTTACGAGAGGAAGTTAGTTCCTCTAGTCAAAGTGTTATGGCGCAACCACGGATCGGAGGAAGCTTCGTGGGAGCGGAAGAGGAATCATGCGACAAAGAATACCCTCATTTATTTTAGCCGAGCAATTTCGAGGACGAAATTATTTTAAGGGGGTAGAACTGTAACATCCTGAAAATGGGCCTATGCATTTTTGATTTAATTATACGAAATGGCATGTCTTATGTGTTATGAATGTATTGTGAACATTTTTGGAAACTTGGAAATGTAAGGAAATGCTTTGGAAATGTTAAGTTTAAAAGAGGAAAGTGAACATTTTTGGGAACTTGGAAATGTAAGGAAATGTCTTAGAAAATGTTAAGTTTTAAAGTTTAAAAGAGGAAACTAAGGCAAGGTGGCCTTAAGAAAATTAATAGAGGAAATTTGACACAAGAACGGGTTTGGAAAAGTGGCAAGGAGACGCCACTTAAAGCCCAGTAAGTGACGCCACAAGGAAGGGGAGAGGGGCCCGAGTTCGAGTCGCATGGGAAGCAAATAAAGGATTTTATTTTTGCTACAAGGAGCAGAGGAGGTGGACGACACTAAGGAACTCCAGGGAGGAGTTTTATTCTCTTTAAAATTCGGCTAAATAGATGGGTACATGATGGATAATTATTGGTATTTTTAATAAGAGATAATTAAAGGATTATTTCTATTAATTTTAAATAAGGTGATAAAGCTATCAAAATAGAAGTGATGGCCAAGTAAGGGATTCTAAGATAGTAATTTCGGCTACTAGAGGAAAAGAGGGCCATTCATTCTTTCTTTCAACCCTTCTCTCTCTGCCGAATTTCCTAGAGCATTTGTTCTTCTTCTTTTTGTTAGCTAAAGCCGAAAACTCAAGATACCATCATTAGCCGATTTCTTTATACCAATCAAAGAGCCGAAATCAAGATCTTTTTAGCCTACATAGCCGAATGTTGTTAAAGGCTCAAGCAAGGATTGCCGATTCCTAAAGTAAGGGTAAGATCTCATTCGCTTTCATCCTTTTTCTTTTAAGATTTTTCGAAATCTAGGACTAACCCCATTAATATCTTGTTGCCGAAACTTTGAAGAGATCTTTCGAGATTTACTAAGCGTCGACTACAAGGAAGGAGAAGTTCTTTTTCTGAAGGTACAGCATAGGCCGCGTGTTCCCTAGTTATTCGGTGAATTTCGGGATTTAAAATCCATAAGGTAAGTGTCTATAGCATTCGGCCAAGGCCATGTTTGGTAAATATATGTGTTCATTAATTATTCAAAAGACGAAACTAATCTATTCAAGTAATCTAGTGATTGCCGATTTCAAGAAAGAAGGATACAAAGTTTCCGGCATTTGATTAGACATCAACCGGCACTAAAGGGTCTTAAAAGATCTAAAGCAATAGATCGGTTTTTCGAGATTTCAAGGAATTCGTTAAGCATACCAGGTGTGTACCCCACACTATCTTTTAATAAGATTTATGGCAATATTTAATATTAGCATGTTTATAAGAATGTGAATATGGTTAAGGTACCATACAATGGTACAAAGTACCCAGGTACGTTTCCTACTCCTACTAGGATTATGAATATATGTTATGACTCATACGTGAACAGTGAGAAGAATGTGAAATTTGGCATGTTAATGCATAATATGTATGATATGGGGCATATGGGTTATTGAAAAAAGGGGAAGTGAATGTGGTGATCTAAGACCACGATATCTGAATGTGGTGACTTGGTCACATTATCTTGAATGTGGTGAATTAAGACCACGATATCCGAATGTGGTGACTTCGGTCACAATTATCTAATCCGGTGGCTATGCCACAAATAATTATAAGGCGATGAGCACATCGATTGCAAATGGCGCTTCGATGGTGTGTGTGTAGCGGATGGAGGGTTGACTTAGTAGTCCCCACGGTGTGCAGGATGGTACGGGTGATGTGTAGCGGATGGAGGGTTGACTTAGTAGTCCCCACGGTGTGCAGGATGGTACGGGTGATGTGTAGCGGATGGCATCTAGGTTTGGGTTCGGGTTGCATCACTTTTTTTTCATATCATTTATATGAATATGCATGTGTTATGATAATGTATGCTCGAACTATTAAATTTTAGTGTTGGTTACACATTGAGTCTGTTGACTCACCCTGTTGTGGGAACATGTTCAGTGACGAACAGTTGATGGACCGACTACAGAACTTGTGGTGGCCATGCTCAGCTTGAAGTTTATTTTATTTGGACATTTCATTTCATTTAAGTACGTTAAATTATTTGGGTTTGTTTGATGTAATAAGGCCACTGTTGAACTATTTCATTGTTTTATTATGGTTACAAATTTTTATTAAGTTAAAGATTAAGTAATTTATTCTAAGTGTACTCTATACGTTCTATCACCTAAAATTGAAAAAAAGGTTTTCATTATAAAACAAATTTTTTTTCTACTCGAGCCCAACTCAAAACAATCTTTCTTTCAAAACACACCATTTTCCAAAGTAACAAATGAATTTTGAATCGGTTTTCTTCGGGGAGCATACCAGATCCGGTCAAGGCTCGTGGGCCGGGTGTGGGGTGTTTCAGGAGTTGACGGTCTAAGTCGGAGAGTGGATTTTCCTCTATAAATTCCTCCGTATAGAGTCCGAGTGCCGTGCCGAATTGCGGTACGCTTAGTCGACGTACCATACCTCCTAAGCGAAATTGCACTGTGCCCGGGTCGTTGTACTGGGCCATCACTGTCTGTAAGGTAAAAGTAGTGCAGAACTCGAGGGTGAGTTCCAAATAAGTTGGCTCAATGATAGAGAAAAATTGCTCCCACGGCTCGGTCGATACGAGGGCTCGAATATCGGTTGCTAATCCGACCTGCTCCACCGCGTTCCAGTCAATGCATCTATCGGTTCCTCGAGGTCTTTCCCGGAATGCCTTGTATCATTTTTCCTGAGCTTCTTGAGAGAATTGGAGGAAGCGGTGTCTTAATTCGGAAGATGTGCTGGCTGAGGATGATCCAGACCCCTTTCTTTTCTTAGTTGGTGCGTGGTTCGTTTCCCTCGTGATGACGACATTGTACCTGAAATTAAAGAATATTCAAGTAATGGTTGTACCAAATTGTCATCTAGGCGTAAGAGATTTAAATGCTAAGCACTATTTGTCACTTATAAGCAACCAATTCTAATTCTTCATAGGAAGGTTTGTAAAAGATTTTAATCAACAGAGAATATGAAATCCATCTAATAACGATAAATAGCACACATAACTAATCATCAAGATTATGAACATTCAATAAGTTCTAAAATGAGTTCTAAAAGAAAATAAGTCATATTTAATATTAAAACTTTAAACAAAACGAAATAATATGAAATATATCAAACTTTGAGTGCCGAAAATTTGAGTAATGGGAAAACCAGAGGTGGTGGTGGTGGAAATCTACCGACACAAAGTGAGACGCACAAGATCTTTGTGAGGTTTTCTGCAATGCGCCGCACGGTGGCGCGGGCGTGTTTTTTCTATAGCACGGTGGTGGCGTGGGCGTGTTCACGGTTTTAGTGTGGTTTTCTTGAAAGACAAGGGGGTTGAGGGGTTGATGGGACGGTGGAGGGTTTGAGTGTGGCCGGATTTGAGAGGGGTGAGGCTTGAAATTTGGTTTAGGGTTGATTTGGGGGAAAGGAGACGGTTAAAGATGCTTAAATAGGGATACGAGCACGGGCATGGGTCACGCCCGTGTTTGATTTTTATGCGCCCATTTTTTTCGTGATTTCAAATTTTAGGCGCGTTCAGGTGGATTTGCCACGGCCGTGTTGCTTATGACACGCCCGTGCTTGATAAGTCAGTAACCTCACATGGTTTGGTGGCACGGGCGTGTTTCTCCCATGCTTGATAAGTCAGTAACCTCACACAGTTGGTAGGCACGGCCGTGTTTCTCCCATGTTTAATAAGTCAATAACCTCGCACAGGTAGTCTGTAAAACCCCAAACTCGGCCCATACACCACGACCGAATTTAGAATGCCACTGCGGAAAACGTTTGAAAAGATTTTGACTTAAAGATAAAAACTTTAAAATTTATTGTCGTTTGTAGAATATTGTATGTTTAAAATTCTGAGTAAAACTTTGATGTTACCAATTATCCTGAATTAAAACTTTAATATAAATATTTTTAAGATATAAGTTGCTAAAAATGAAATCATTTCCAAATAGTAAATTAATCATCCATCCAACTAAAACATAACAATAAACTTCAAATACTTTAAGTGGCCCTTATTACATCAAATAATTATTCAAAAATACTTAATATTAAACTGCATAAAATAAATAAAACATCCTCTGCATGGCCACCTCGTATCCTCTCCAACCCGGTCCAAGCATCACGTATCACCTGCGATGTTTGATAAAAATTTGGGTGAGTCTAACGCACTCGTGTGTAATTAGTCCACCGAATTCCACCCACATATCAAACCACATATCATCCCTCATAACAGATAACAAGGCAATTTATTCACATAATATCACAATTTGGGCTTGGCCCATATCCATACCACATATCGGATCATAATGTAATTAACCACATGATTCTACATATTGGGCTTGGCCCATTTCCACACTGTTCCACATTCACATATTGGGCTTGGCCCATAACCACATCAATAACCACAATGCCACACATAATCATGCAAAGTGCACCCAACCCAACCTAGGGTCCATCCTCTACACACCCCGTATCCACCACCACACACCGGGGATTTCTAAATCACCCTCCAACCGCTACACACCATTTCGGCAATTAATGCCGCCCACGATGTAGCTCGTAGCTAACATCAAACCACGATGAGGCACATAGCCACTCATCAACCACGATATGGCACACACCGATATCTACCACGATGAGGCACGAGCCACTCATCAATCCACGTGAACTTAATCACAAGTAATCCACAACGCGACCTCGATCGGCGCCAATCCACGATGTAGCTCATGGCTAACATCAAACCACGTACTCAAGTACAACCGCACCTTCTTTCATATTCATAACCCATCCCATGCACATGCAACATATAATAATGTCATGATAAATAATGCATGTACATGTTATCCAAGCATTCAATCGTATTCACATTCATAATCCACATTTCATCGATTTGGTACTAACTCGATTATTGACATACCCTTTAAGGGCATCCATTTCATAATTGCCACTCGCACTTATTAGCACATATATAACACATATACAACACATGCATGTATCACATAAATCCCGAAAACGGCAGCTAACTACACACTGATAACTTGAAGCACTACGCTTTCAATCCCGATGCTATCACTAAGCGAAAACTACCGCTATCCGCCTACTCTCTTGCTCACATCGCCCACACCACGTGGCCAATCTCGAACAGCGAGAAACCAATCTCTTCTTAAACTTCGGATAGAGACTATCCCTCTTCTTTCTTGACTGGTGTTCGCCTCCATCACAATACTTAATCAGAACAACTGGTTAATCGATAACGGTTTAGTCTAACATAATGAATCTTAGAACTTATCAAATAATCTTACCAAATCGAATCAAAATCCCGGAAGTTCCTCTTAACCACTGTCGATTTGCCCCTATACATCCATAATCCAAATCGGTCAACACTAATAACCAAGATGGCCTATGGCCGAATATTACAAACCTCCTTACCTTGCTTACCTAAATCCCGAAACCGTCACTTCTCGCTCTTGAAATTGTCAGAATCCCTATATGCCACATATTAGAATCGGTTATGTATAAACCTATGAAGATGGCCTCTTGGCCGAATCTACACATTACTTACCTTGATGTTTCAAAACCCGAGAGATCTCCTTCAATGCTCCTTAGCGTTGGCTACAATCAAAAGAAACACATCACTATGGCCTTAAAGGACATTCGGCCAACCCTAGACCAAAGCCTAACCATTGCTTTCGGCACACTATTGCACAAGAACCCACAATCGATTGCTAAAGGAAAATATTACTTACCAACCACGATTAAAACTAGGAAAGGTGGTCGACGGCCCTATCCTTAGAGGTTGCCAAACGAACCATCACTACATCCCATAGATTCAGATTTAGAGAATGACAAGAAAAGAATAGTTTTCGGGAAAAAGATGATACAAAAGGACATAAAAAGAAGAAGAAGAAACTAGCCTACCACTCTCGGCTTTTGAATGGATCGGCTCCAAGGAAAAGATGCAATCGGCTATGGCCTTAAAATAGGGGATGAAACATTCGGCTATCACCAAAATAAAATAAGAAGGTTGGAAAAGAGATATAGGTTCGGCCAAGAACAAATAGCGAAAGAAGAAGAGAAGAGTTTGAAGAATTTTGGCTATGGTGACAAGAAGGGTTCGGCTTTAATAGAAAAAGAAGAAAAAGAGAGAATTCTCTTGACTAAGAATTTCGGCAATTGGAGATTAAAAGATGAACAAACAATTTCGGCACTTAATCCCCTCTACATAGCCAAAAATACTCACACAGAGTCCCTTGGCCGCCACTTTATCCTTCCTTATCAAATCCCACTTTCTTCTCCTATTTTTCCTCCATGCTACTCATTCAGAATTAATTGAATTAAACAACAATTATCCCTTACCCTTTAGCCGAATTTTAAAAAGAAAATCAAGCCTTATCTCATCCTTTGGAAGTCTAAATGTCGTCCAACACTCCCCCTTTCTACCTTGACACAAAAGCAAAATAAAATAACACCTTATGCTGCCCTCATGACTCGAACCTGAGCCCTTCACCCTTGCTTGAGGCGTCATTCACCAAGGCCCTAAGTGGCGCCTCCAAGCCACTTTACCAAGCCCAATCTTATGTCCAAGATCCCTTACAAATTTCCTTAAGGCCTCCTTATCCTAACTCCCCCTACTAAACTCAAAATCTCATATTTTTTCCAAGGCACTCTCCTACATCCTAGGGTTCTCAAAACCCCTAAAACACCTCCAAACACACTCAAAGCCTACTAGCTTACGAGTTATGCATTAAATGCATAACCCCTAAATCCCGGATGTTACAGTTCTACCCTCCTTAAAAATAATTTTGTCCTCAAAATTACTTACTAACTAACAGTCGTGCAATCCTACTCACCCCACTACGCTCCTGCTGTGCACTCTGATCTTAATAAAACTGTCATACCTTCTAGGCACAGTCTCTAAGTTCACATTCAAGGCTTCAGGCACTACACTAACAATACAAGAATGAGCTAACCCTATAACAACCAAAGCAAGTAAGGGTATTCCAGAAACAAGAACTTACCCGCTATCACATCTGGCACATCTTCCTCCTCGCGACGACTAACTGCCTAAGCCAACCTTGGTTGTCTTGCATCTGAACCTTCAGCACCTCTGCTTGGTGCCCCACGACCTCTGCCGGAACCATTTCCTCCATGGTTCGAACCACGACCCCTCGACGTCTACTGAGGACAATTCCTAACCAAATGAGCCTTAGACCCACACCGAAAACATTCCTTATTATTTCCCCAGCACTCTCCTGCATGAGCTCTCCCACACTAGGCACACAGACGACTCCGATTCTCAGCAACTGGCACAGGTGGACGTACAGGATTCCCGATCCTTGGCCTTTTTCGGAAATCCTCAGATGATATTGATGGTCCAAAACTCCTCTTGTTCCAACTCTTATTCTTCTCTCGGTTCTGTCTCGCAGTTCTCTTAACTTCCTCAGCTATCCGAGCTTTCTCCACTAGAATTGCAAAGTCCCTTTCTCTCTGCGGAGCAATCAATACTCGTAGCTCATCTCGCAATCCGTCTTCGAATCTAACATACCTTTTGTAATCAGTGGCCACGATCCCCTTGGCGTACTAACTTAACCACACAAATTCCGTTTTATACTCTGCCACCGACTTACTTCCTTGAACCAAGTTTAGAAACGCCTTCCTTTGCGAGTCCAAGTAACTGGCTCCAACATACTTCCCTTCAAACTTAAGCTTAAAATACTCCCAATCCAATCGATCTGCCGGGACACCTTACCTGACGGTGAGCCACCATCGATAAGCCTCGTCTCGGAGCAACGAGACAGAGACCTTCGCTTTTTCTCTCAAGATGCAAACCAAAACATCCATGATCCTTTCAACTGCCTCTAACCAATACTCCGCTACATTCGGAGCCACTCCGAACACTCCTCTAAAAACCTCAGCTCCGTTGACCTAAGTCTTTACGATACTGACTTCCTAGCTCCATTTCCCATACCAGCTCTTGCCACTTGCTCTAGCACTCGCAGCATAGCCTGCGATACTGCGTCATCTCCTCCTGTTGGATCTTGATCCTCTGGGCCCACTGCTGGCGGCGGCACATCATTTTCTGACCCATGGCCAGACCCTATTGGTTCCGATACAGTCGTTCGACCATGTCCTCTAGAACTCATATCTGACGTCGCGATTTAATCTGATTAAAAGTTTTATGCATTAGTAATTTGTTCCACTGATTATCCGTGAACAGTTTTATGCAAAGACGTTTTAGAAGTAGTTCTTTCGATCAATCAAAGTTTCAGCTCAAGTTCACTATTCTAATTCAGAGAATCACATTCACATTCATCAACAGAGACACATTCATTCATCCACAACATCCACCACACTATTATGGCATTTTATCCATTCCCAATCCCAAGGGTCATTTCGTCATTTATCCTATAAGGGTATTTTGGTAATAAATCAGGATCAATTTGAAAATCTTTACAAGGGTATTTCAAAATTTTCAAAGCTCAGGGTTATTTTAAAAATTCTCTCAAATCGGAGGTATGGTAGAAATTTTGGAAATCAGGGTCATTTTGGTAATTTTGTAAGTCAGGGGTATTTTAGTAAATTTCCAAATCAAGGTATCTGGATATTTTTCAAATAGAGTTTCTGGGTATTTCTGTAAAGCAAGGTTATTTTAGTAAAAATTGAGGGTAGTACGGTAAATTTATAAATCAGGGGCATTTTAGTAATTTTACAACTGAGGTATTTGGGTAATTTTGTCAACCGAATAATTCAAAAAATGTTTCTCTCAAAATCTAATTTAGTTTTTTCAAATTAAAAGAGTAATTTGAAGATTTAAAAACTAAGGTTTTTATAAACAAAGAAGGCTAGTCCCTTTTCGGGTTTTAATTATCGAATTTAGCCTATGACTAAGTCCTCTTGGTTAGGGTGAACCGTAGCTACGCACTGTAGGATTCGAGTAAAGAGGAGGTGAGTCACTAGGACTACTTAAGTACCAAGCTCTTATCGAATCCACTCCTAGACATGCGCACAAAACTGTTTGCCACACCCTAACTCTCGGCGACTTACTCACGGGTTTATTTGGTTGTACTTAAGTCTTATGCATCTTGTGTTTGGAGTAGACTAGTCCTAGGGTTCAATAGCCCTAATCTACTAATCTACGTTCCCATAAATTCCCATACAGTTCACATATTCGAGATCACTTGAAAGAGTTAGAGGTACTTACCGTGGACTTCGGGCCGGAGATACAGGTGCCATGCCAGTATAAACCTGAAAAATTCATAAAAATCTATATTTTTGAAAGCCCACCTTTGAAAAATGTTTTTGGACCCAAAACCCTCAAAGCCAAGTTTTGAACTGGGCTCTGATACCAAACTGTAACACCCCAAACCTGGCCCATACACCACGACCAAATTTAGAATGCCACTGCGGAAAACGTTTGAAAAGATTTTGACTTAAAGATAAAAACTTTAAAATTTATTGTCGTTTGTAGAATATTGTATGTTTAAAATTCTGAGTAAAACTTTGATGTTACCAATTATCCGTAATTAAAACTTTAATATAAATATTTTTAAGATATAAGTTGCTAAAAATGAAATCATTTCCAAATAGTAAATTAATCATCCATCCAACTAAAACATAACAATAAACTTCAAATACTTTAAGTGGCCCTTATTACATCAAATAATTATTCAAAAATACTTAATATTAAACTGCATAAAATAAATAAAACATCCTCTGCATGGCCACCTCGTATCCTCTCCAACCCGGTCCAAGCATCACGTATCACCTGCGATGTTTGATAAAAATTTGGGTGAGTCTAACAGACTCAGTGTGTAATTAGTCCACTGAATTCCACCCACATATCAAACCACATATCATCCCTCATAACAGATAACAAGGCAATTTATTCACATAATATCACAATTTGGGCTTGGCCCATATCCATACCATATATCGGATCATAATGTAATTAACCACATGATTCCATATATTGGGCTTGGCCCATTTCCACACTGTTCCACATTCACATATTGGGCTTGGCCCATAACCACATCAATAACCACAATGCCACACATAATCATGCAAAGTGCACCCAACCCAACCTAGGGTCCATCCTCTACACACCCCGTATCCAAACACCACACACCAGGGGATTTCTAAATCACCCTCCAACCGCTACACACCATTTCAAAGAATTAATGCCGTCCCACGATGTAGCTCGTAGCTAACATCAAACCACGATGAGGCACATAGCCACTCATCAACCACGATATGGCACACACCGATATCAACCACGATGAGGCACAGAGCCACTCATCAATCCACGTGAACTTAATCACAAGTAATCCACAACGCGACCTCAGTCAGCGCCAATCCACGATGTAGCTCATGGCTAACATCAAACCACGTACTCGAAGTACACCCGTACCTTCTTTCATATTCATAACCCATCCCATGCACATGCAACATATAATAATGTCATGATAAATAATGCATGTACATGTTATCCAAGCATTCAATCGTATTCACATTCATAATCCACATTTCATCAGATTTGGTACTAACCTGATTATTGACGTACCCATTTAAGGGCATCCATTTCATAATTTCCACTGTACTTATTAGCACAGATATAACACATATACAACACATGCAAGTATCACATAAATCCCGGAAAATGGTAGGCTAACTACACACCTGATAACTTGAAGCACTACGCTCTCAATCCCGATGCTATCACTAAGCGAAACTACCGCTATCCGCGCCTACTCTCTTGCTCTCTGCTGCCGCCCACACCACAGTGGCCAATCCCGAACAGCGGCCGATCTCTTCTTAAACTTCGGGATAGAGACTATCCTCTTCCTTCTTGACCGTGTTTCGCCTCCATCACAATACTTAATCGTAACAACCGGTTAATCGATAACGGTTTAGTCTAACATAATGAATCTTAGAACTTATCGAATAATCTTACCAAATCGAATCAAAATCCCTAAGTTCCTTTAACCACCATCGATTTGCCCCTATACATCCATAATCCAAATCGGTCAACACTAATAACCAAGATGACCTATGGCCGAATATTACAAACCTCCTTACCTTGCTTACCTAAATCCCGAAACCGTCACTTCTCGCTCTTGAAACTGTCGAAATCCCTATATGCCACATATTAGAATCGATTATGTATAAACCTATGAAGATGGCCTCTTGGCCGAATCTACACATTACTTACCTTGATGTTTCAAAACCCGAGAGATCTCCTTCAATGCTCCTTAGCATTGGCTACAATCAAAAGAAACACATCACTATGGCCTTAAAGGACATTCGGCCAACCCTAGACCAAAGCCTAACCATTGCTTTCGGCACACTATTGAACAAGAACCCACAATCGATTGCTAAAGGAAAAGATTACTTACCAACCACGATTAAAACTAGGAAAGGTGGTCGACGGCCCTATCCTTAGAGGTTGCCAAACGAACCATCACTACATCCCATAGATTCGGATTTAGAGAATGACAAGAAAAGAATAGTTTTCGGGAAAAAGATGATACAAAAGGACATAAAAAGAAGAAGAAGAAACTAGCCTACCACTCTCGGCTTTTGAATGGATCGGCTCCAAGGAAAAGATGCAATCGGCTATGGCCTTAAAATAGGGGATGAAACATTCGGCTATCACCAAAATAAAAGAAGAAGGTTGGAAAAGAGATATAGGTTCGGCCAAGAACAAATAGCGAAAGAAGAAGAGAAGAGTTTGAAGAATTTTGGCTATGGTGACAAGAAGGGTTCGACTTTAATAGAAAAAGAAGAAAAAGAGAGAATTCTCTTGACTAAGAATTTCGGCAATTGAAGATTAAAAGATGAACAAACAATTTCGGCACTTAATCCCCCTCTACATAGCCAAAAATACTCACTCTGAGTCCCTTGGCCGCCACTTTATCCTTCCTTATCAAATCCCACTTTCTTCTCCTATTTTTCCTCCATGCTACTCATTCAGAATTAATTGAATTAAACAACAATTATCCCTTACCCTTTAGCCGAATTTTAAAAAGAAAATCAAGCCTTATCTCATCCTTTGGAAGTCCAAATGTCGTCCAACACTCCCCCTTTCTACCTTGACGCAAAAGCAAAATAAAATAACACCTTATGCTGCCCTCATGACTCGAACCTGAGCCCTTCACCCTTGCTTGAGGCGTCATTCACCAAGGCCCTAAGTGGCGCCTCCAAGCCACTTTACCAAGCCCAATCTTATGTCCAAGATCCCTTACAAATTTCCTTAAGGCCTCCTTATCCTAACTCCCCCTACTAAACTCAAAATCTCATATTTTTTCCAAGGCACTCTCCTACATCCTAGGGTTCTCAAAACCCCTAAAACACCTCCAAACACACTCAAAGCCTACTAGCTTATGAGTTATGCATTAAATGCATAACCCCTAAATCCCGGATGTTACATAGTCGGCACGGGTGTGGAATATTATCGCAGCCCGTGTTGAGGAAAAAGATTCTTCTTTGTCTTGCACGGCCGTTGGCACGCCTACGGTTTGTCCCCTGGCTTCTTCACGGCGACGGGCACGCCCGTGTGCAAGGCCGTGTGGTCTAAAACCTGCACTTTATTAGATTAATTAGTATGAAGTTAGATGCTAAACAGTTAAAAGTATAATGTTAGGGAAGTTAGTGCTCGGGTTACCTCCCGAGAAGCGCTTGTTTATAGTTTTAAGCTAGACTTTCCCTGTTTTTGGTTCTAAAAGAAGGTTCCTGGAGCAGAAGCTCCTCTCTCATATCTCTAAAATCTGCACCATTATAAATCTTTAATTGGTGACCATTTACCTTGAATGTGCCCTTAGTAGGGTGAGTTATCTCGATTGTGCCGTATGGAAAAATTGTTTTAATCATGAATGGGCCTGACCATCTCGATTTCAGCTTCCCAGAAAATAATTTAAGCCTTGAGTTGTACAGTAGGACCAAGTCCCCTACTTCGAATTGTTTTGCCTTCTTTAGACGAGCATCATGGCGTCGCTTAGTTGCCTCTTTGTATAGTTTCGAGTTCTCGTAGGCCTCAACTCTCCATTCGTCTAGCTCATTTATCTGTATCATTCTTTTCTTACATGCAGTGCTAAGATCAAAATTTAAAAACTGTATGGCCCAAAAAGCTTTGTGTTCTAACTCGAATGGTAGATGACAGCTTTTCTCGTATACAAGTTTGTATGGGGATGTCCCTAGAGGGGTTTTAAATGCTGTTCTATAGGACCATAAGGCATCATCTACTTTTAAATCCCAATCTTTTCTGTTTGATTCAACCATTTTTTTCTAGAATGCGCTTAAGTTCTCGGTTTGCTACTTCCACTTGCACACTGGTTTGAGGGTGATATAGGGTAGCTATCTTGTGGTGTACTCCATACTTTTTTAAGACTTTGTCAAATTGAGTATTACATAAATGACTGCCCCTATCACTAATGATAGCTCTAGGCAATCCGAATCGAGAGAATAATTTCTTGAGGAACTCAACTACTACTCTAGCATCATTAGTAGGTAGAGCTTCGGCTTCCACCCATTTTGACATGTAATCGACTGCCACGAGGATGTATTTATTTCCGAACGAACTAGGGAATGGACCCATAAAATCAATACCCCATACATCAAATATTTCACATGATAGCATATATGTTTGAGGCATTTCATCACGTTTAGAGACATTACTTGTTCTTTGACATTTATCACATGAAGCGACATACCTGTTTGCATCCTTGAATAGAGTGGGCCAATAAAAACCTGATTCGAGTATCTTATGTGCTGTCTTAATGCCACTGTAGTGTCCTCCTGAAGGTCCTGAATGGAAATGTTCTATAATCTTACTCGATTCTGTCCTCGTAACGCATCTTCGAATTACCTGATCTGCACATATTCGGAAAAGAAAGGGATCTTCCCAAAAATAATTTTTTGCATCATCAAAGAATCGCTTCTTTTGGTGATGTGTTAATTTTTTGGGCAAGATGTTAGTAGGTAAATAATTTGCAATATTCGCAAACCATGGTACCTTAGAATGAGTTATCAAAAAGAGTTGTTCTTCTGGGAATGAATCGTTTATCTCTCCTTCATTTAGCTCTTTGATATAAGGTTTTCGAGTCTAGAGAGGTGATCAGCTGCAAGGTTCTCAGCTCCTTTCTTATCATGTATTTCCAAATCAAATTCTTGTAAAAGTAAGATCCATCTTATGAGTCGTGGTTTCGCATCAGGTTTAGTTAATAGACAACGAAGGGCTGAGTGGTCAGTGAAAACGACAACTTTAGATAATAATAAATACTGTCTAAATTTGTCAAAAGCAAAAACTATAGCTAGCAGTTCTTTTTTCGTGGTGGTGTAGTTTTCTTGTGCGGGTGTCAAAGTCCTGCTAGCATAATAGATTGGCTAAAAATGCTTGCCTCTTCGTTGTCCCGTAATCGCACTCTGCGCGAAATCACTTGCATCACACATTAGTTCAAAGGGCAGATTCCAATCAGGTGCAATTATAATTGGAGCATTTATTAGTTTATCCTTAAGGATATTGAATGCGTCTAAACATTCCTCATCAAAATTGAAAGGAACATCTTTTTCTAGTAATTTTGTTAAAGGCTTAGCTATTTTAGAAAAATCCTTAATGAATCTTCTATAAAATCCTGCGTGTCCTAAAAAACTTCTAATGGCCTTAACTGAACTAGGGGGAGGTAATTTTTCTATAGTTTCAATCTTTGCTTTATCTACCTCGATCCCTTACTAGAAATTTTATGTCCTAATACTATTCCCTCTTGTACCATAAAGTGACATTTTTCCCAATTTAAAACAAGGTTTATTTCCTCACATCTCATTAGAACTCGTTTTAAATTTTTAAGGCAAAGATGGAAAGAATTACCGTAAACTAAAAAATCATCCATAAATACCTCCATAATATCTTCCACGTGTTCATCAAAGACTGCTAGCATGCAACGTTGAAAAGTAGCAGGAGCATTGCATAATCCAAAAGGCATTCTACGATAAGCAAATGTACCGTATGGGCATGTGAACGTTGTCTTCTCTTGATCTTCAGGTGCTATTGGGATTTGGAAATAGCCGGAGAGTCCATCTAGGAAGCAGTAGTACATATGCCCTGATAACCTTTCTAGCATTTGATCAATGAAGGGTAGAGGGAAGTGATCTTTTCTAGTGGCGTCATTCACCTTCCCGTAATCTATGCAAACTCTCCAACCTCGTGGATCATCCCGGTAGGAATTAGTTCATTCTTTTCGTTAGCTACCACGGTCATGCCTCCTTTTTTGGGACAACTCGCACAGACTCACCCACTAATCGTCGAAATAGGATAAATTATTCCAGCATCTAGAAGTTTAATTACCTCGGCTTTCACTACTTCTTTTACATTGGGATTTAATCGTCTTTGTGGTTGCACGCATGGCTTGTACTCGTCTTCCATTAAAATTTTGTAGGTGCAAAATGTTGGACTTATTCCCTTAATGTCAGAGATTTTCCAAGCTATGGCTTTTTTATGTTCTCTTAGTACCTGTATCAACTCTTCTTTTTCCTGAGGTTCTAGCTCTGAAGAGATAATCACTGGTAATGTATAATTTTCCCCAAGGAATGCATACTCTAAATGTTTTGGCAATTGCTTTAATTCTAATTTAGGTGGTTCATCAATAGAGGTTTTTTTTTTTAAATCGTCATCGAATTCAATGCTTTATTTTTCGTTTGTCTTGATGACGATATTTTTGAATTTAGCTCATGGACTTCATCTTCTTCCCCCTCTTCTTGAGTGTGACACAGTTCCATCATGTCATCATGTAGAATTTTCTGTAATGAGCTTTGAATGATATGATCAGTGGTATCAATAAAATAATAGGAATCATCTTGTTCTCTAGAATATCTCATGGCATCATAAATTTGAAAAATAATTTCCTCATCGCCTATCCTTAATGCAAGTTTACCATCACCTACATCGATAACAGCCCTGGCAGTGGCTAAAAAAGGGTGCCCTAGAATTAAGGGAACCTCAATGTCCTCATCCATGTCAAGCACAAAAAATCAACGGGGAAAATAAATTTATCGATTTTTACCAAGACATCCTCGATAACTCCTCTAGGGTATTTAATAGATCTATCAACTAACTGAATACTCATCCTAGTGGGTTTTGGTTCCCAAGATCTAGTCGTTTAAACATTTTATAAGGCATTAAATTAATATCGCACCTAGATCACTAATGCTTTATTAATATTTAAACTACAAATTAAACAAGGAATAGTAAAACTTCCCGGATCTTTTAATTTTGTTGGTAGCTTATTTTGGAGGATGGTCAACATTCTTCATTAAGCTCCACCATGGATATTTCTTCAAGCTTCCTTTTATTCGTTAGGAGTTCCTTTAAGAATTTTGCGTACGTCGGCATCTGTGAAATGGCTTCAACAAAAGGTAAGTTAATATGTATCTGTTTAAACAGTTAAAGAAACTTACCGTATTGGGCGTCTAATCGCTCTTTCTTTAACTGCGCTGGATATGGGATTGGTGGTTTACTTTCTTTGCGTTTTGGAGTTACATCCCCAACTCTCGTATCCTTTGCTTTGTCATCTTCATGTAGTATTTTTTTCTTTGGTTCAACTAACTCCTTTCCACTCCTCAGTGTAACTGTCTTCACCTGTTCTGTTGCTTAAGAGAAAATCGCTAATCGAATTTTGAAAACCATTTCAGTAAGTTGTCCAACTGTCTCAGTGAGTTCTCCAACTTGTCTCTCTATCACTTTGATCGATGTTTGTTGGTCATCAAGTGTTGACTCAGTTTTTCGAAAACGGGCTTCTGTGGATGCTATGAATTTAAGATTCGGCTTCTTTTCCTGTGGATAGGGTTGATTTTGGAAATTTTGAGGAGGTTGTTGTCTTTGATTTCCTTGATTTCCTTGTCCTCCCTACGAAAAATTTGGGTGGTTCCTCCAACCTGGATTATAATTATTACTATATGGGTTATTATTTGATCTAAAATTGTTACCTATATAGTTCATATGTTCGCTCTCTGTGCCCGGTTGGTAGGGTGGGTACTCAGGATTCACCATAGTTCCACTTGTGTCGCACTGTATGACTGGATGTACCTGCGAAGAACACAAACTATGAATCTTCTTATTCATCAACTCTACCTGATTTGATAGCATGGTTACTGCGTCGAGGTTGTAAACTCCGACTGTTTTTGTTGGCCTTGTTCTTGTAACTTGCCACTGATAGTTATTCAGCGACATCTCTTCTATAAATTTGTAGGCTGCTTCAGGGGTTCTATTATTCAGGGTTCCACCGATGGCTGAGTCGATTAGTTGCCTCGTTGAGGGGTTTACACCGTTATAGAAAGTCTGGACTTGAAGCCACAAGGGTAAACCATGGTCCGGACACCTTCTCAAGAGAGCCTTATATCTCTCCCATGCATCGCATAATGTCTCTAAATCTATCTACACAAAGGAAGATATATCATTACGTAATTTGGCCGTTTTGACCGGTGGGAAATATTTTAATAAAAAATTTTCGGTCATTTGTTCCCATGTAGTGATTGACCCACGTGGTAACGAGTTTAACCACTATTTAGCTTTATTCTTTAATGAAAAGGGAAATAACCGAAGTCGTATGGCATCATCAGAAATGCCATTTATTTTGAAGGTATCACAGAACTCTAAAAAAATAGCTATATGAGCGTTTGGGTCTTCGTCCTGTAAACCATCAAATTGAATAAACTGTTGAATCATTTGTATAGTGTTAGGTTTTAAATCAAAATTATTAGCAGCTATAACAAGCCTAACAATACTTGATTCGGCTCCTGTTAAATGAGGTTTAGCATAATCAAACATAGTACGAGGAGCATTATTTTCTGCCACATCTTGTGGTGGAAGATTATTTTCGTCCATCCCTTCAGTAGGATTGGATCTGTCTTCTCACTCTCCTTCTTGGTAATTTAGGGCTCTCCTAATTTCTCTGCGATTTCTTCGAACGGTAGCTTCAATATCACTGTCGTATACTAGTGGTCCTGTAGGGTTTCTTCTAGTCATAAACTAGAGGTACCTGCGAGGAAAAGAAAGAAAGAAAGTTTAGCAAATTTAAAATTAAAACCAAAAATAAAAATAAATTGCGACAAATAAAAATAATGGCTAAAGTAATAAAAATAGAGTTTTCTTAATATTTTAGTTCCCCGGCAACGGCGCCAAAAACTTGATCGCTGTGAATTAGAGCTTTAAAATTTATTAAATGAATGATCGAACCTGGAAACTAACTCTGACAATGATTGAGGCAAGTGCACCTATCGAACAGTAGTATAGCTTAGACAAGACCGGATTATCGAACCCAAAGGAATTAAAAAGTACTAATACTAACTTTCTTTTTATTATTTAGCCTAAAATAAGTGAAGTTTGTTTATTAATCTAAATTAATTAACTACTAAACTAAAGACTCTAAGACAAAGAAGAATGAATTTGGAAAATTACTTGGGAAAAACTCAGTTGATTTAGAAGATACCCTAGGAAGAATCCACCTAGACTTCACTTGTTATCTAACACTGAACCATACGATTTATTCACTTAGTTTGATCTGTAAGACTCCCTAACGTATATTAAACCCTCTCTCGAGGCGAATAACGTCTAACCCTAGGTTAATTAGTGGAACTCTCGTTCTCTTATAATAACCCCCTAGAATAGCAGTAAATTGATCTATGGATTCCCATATTCGGTTTCACCCTAATCCGATAAAATCTCGTCACCCTATCTCTAGCCGTGTGATCAACTCCGCTTAATTATGTTGGATCTACTCTTAGGCAGGGTCTATTCGTCCTCCACCTAAGCACATTAAATTTGGATTAAGCTCACATAATTAAGAACAAACTAAGTATTTATCATATAATTCAGAAAACAATAACAAGATTCATCATAGGTTTCATCCCTTCTGTATCCAAGGGTTTAGTTCATAACAATAAAGGAAAACATCTCAAGAGAAAAGATAAAACAAAACATAAGAAATCCCTAAAACCCCCTGAAGGAATTGAAGAGGAGATCCTCCGTCTTGAGTATAACTCTGGGTTCTTGAGATGGATCAACTGGCTATCCCTGAGTGAATCCCCACAAATCTGCCTTCTCTAGCCTAGCAGGACGCCCCTAGACGATGGCTTTTGGGCTCCCCTCAGCAGAGGGTTTCCGTCCAACTCCCCGAATAAGTTACCCCTAGGGTGTTTATATAGGCTTTGAGATGCCTTGCTTGGCCCCTAAGTATCCTAATTCAAATGGGATTCCTATTTGGGTGTTTGAATAGGCTTTGGAATGCCTTTCTTTGTCTCCAAGTATCCAAATCCGAGTAAAACTCCTCTTGGCCGCGGCAGGGACACGGCCATGGCACACGCCCGTGTGAATCGTGGTCAGGCCGTGTGGACTTCGTTGATGAGGCACGACCGTGTAAATCGTGGTCCAGGCTGTGTTTGAGATCTTTAAGGAGGCACGGCCGAGTGATCTTTGGTCCAGGCCGTGTCGATTTCATGTTTTGGCCCATTTGTCTCGTTTTAAGCCCGTTTTGCGTTCTTTTCATCCCCTGGTGCTTTCCTGAGTATATAACATGAAAAGAAAGGATTAAGAGCACCAAATTACATAAAATAAGGGATAATTCATCCAAAAGCATACTAAATGTGGGGCTAGAATATGTTACTATTTCAGTTTATCAGTTCACGTACTGCAACAAAGATTTTGCAAGCATGTTTCTTTTGGCCTACGCTATTTAAATATGCTTATGCTTTTGTGAAGAACTGTGATAAATGCCAAAAGATCAGAAATATATCAAGGAGGAATGAGATGCCCATGACAAACATTTTGAAGATTAAATTATTCGACATATGGGGAATTGACTTCTTAGGCCCGTTTCCTTCTTTGTATGGGAACAAATACATCTTAGTTGATGTGGACTATGTATCCAAGTGGGTTGAAGCTGAAGCATACCCTACAAATGATGCTAAGGTAGTCATGTGATTCCTACATAAGCATGTGTTTACACGATTTGGGACACCAAGAGCTATTATTAGTGATGAAGGTTCTCACTTTGTGAACAAATGGCTTAAGTGGTTGCTTGAAAAATATGATGTGAAGCACAAGATTGCTACTGCTTATCACCCCCAATTCAATGGGCAAGTTGAAAGAGTGAATCGTGAAATCAAAGGTATCCTTGAAAAGGTAGTATGCCCTAGTAGAAAAGATTGGTCTTGAAGGCTCGATGATGCATTATGGGCCTATCAAACAGCATTTAAGACTCCGTTAGGAATGACTCCTTATCAGTTAGTCTTTGGAAAGGCATGTCATTTGCCATTAGAGTTGGAGAATAAAGCTCACTAGGCTTTGAAGCAATTGAACTTTAATCTTAAGCAAGCTGGTGAGAGAAGGATATTACAACTTGATGAGTTGGAAGAGCTGAGGTTGCTTTCCTATGAGAATGCCAAAATGTGTAAAGAAAGATCAAAGAGGTGGAATGATAGTCATATACAACCTCGCAAGTTTAAAGAAGGTCAGAAGGTTATGTTGTTTAATTCAAGGTTGAAGTTATTTCCTGGGAAGCTTAAATCCTGATGGAAAGGACCCTATACCATCTGCCGAGTTTATCCTTATGAAGATATTGAAAATTACGAAGGTACGTTTAAAGTTAATGGTCAACGTCTCAAACACTACTGGGATGGTGAAGTTGAGCGAGTTGAATCCTCGTTCAAATTAACAGACCCTTGATTTTTTATGAACTCGTTTTGTAAATAAATAAATAATTAGAACTTATTTTCTTAACTTATTACATTTAATTAATTATGTCTAAGGAGATTGGAACTTAAGCGGGACCATTGTGACCCCTCCAACCTTTCCCGGGAATTAATTTATATGTAATTTGTTAAGAATAAATTTTCTAATTAAGATTTAACATTTTTAAGTTTCATTTGTTTTGTTTAAATTTTAAATTTTTATGTTAATAAAGGGGGTCAAATTTGGCCCAAGTACTAATCAGTTTTTTTTTCTTGAGTAAGTTTGTAAATACAGTCTGAGTTTGAGGCCCAAGACAGCAAAAAGGAGGGAAAATCCATACTTTGCCGCCACTCCCATTACTTGCCGCCCAAGTAACCCTAATGTAGCTAAATTTTTGCTATATGTTGCCCTAATTCTTCCCTATATAAACTCCTCTTCACTCTACTATTTTTCATATCCCTCAAAGCAATTTGCTTACCCTTAAAAATCCCTAAATCTCCTTCTTGTGCCACTAGCCTCAAATCCCGAAAGAAACCTTAGTTTCTCTTCCCTTTTTGTCGAAATCACCTATTGCCGCCGCAAGAAGACTGTCGAAGCACCAATGTTGCTACCGCACATTGCTGTTGTCATTGTCGCATACCGTCGTTGCTATCGTACGCTGTCGTCACCGTCGCACCATCCTTGCCATCGCAAGATTTTCGTCGTAGCAAGTCCTTACTCACCTTGCCGATTTATCTTTTCCCCCTTGTGCAGAAACTTTTCCAAATTCTCAAGGAAAGATACCATGTCTCACAAAAGAGCCAGATCTTCAAAGACTACTCCTGAAAACCCAATTTTGATCGATGAAGAAGTGAAAGAGAGATTTGATTCAATCTTCAAGCATCAACCTATGATGCCAGAAAAAGGTTTTAACTTGAAGAGTAATGATTTGAGTTGTTCCTATACCGATTAGAAAGAAAATCAATGCTCTCATGTGGGAACGAGTTTGTGATGCTCGTTCACTTCCCGATGATGAACTAGTTCGAAAATTCTATGCTAGTTTAACAATGCAAGATGCTACTGAGGTCATCGTTTGAAATAAAAAGGTACCTCTTACTTCTAAATCCATCAATGATTTGTTTAACTTACCTTATGTTAAAGAAGATGAGTACTACCCTATGATGAACAATATTAATTGGGATTTTCTTCAACAAGTGCTTGATGTTGTGATAAATCCAGGATCCCAATGGATTATAAGAAAGTATGGAAGCCATTCTTACCGAAGGGAATACCTAAAACCAGTAACAAAGGTATGGTTTTATTTCATTCGCTACAGTTTTATGCCTATCTCACATAGTTCCACCATCTTGATGAAATGGATGCTCTTGTTATATGCAATCTTGACAGAAAAGTCCATTAATGTTAGGAAAATTATTCTCAAGGAGATTCATGATTGTGCTAAAAAGAAGACAGGAAGTGCATATTTCCCATCATTAATCACTTCACTTTCCTTAAGGGCCCATGTTAAAACACAAGCAAATCTGAAGGAGCAATATGTTCAAGGGTGCATTACAAATCATGATCTTGAAAGGTTAGTAGAGAAGGTGCATGAGCTGAATCAGGGCAAGCAAGAATAGCCAACTGAGCCAGATACCAAGGAGTCAACAAAGGAAACTGAAACTGAGGCTAATTCAGTTACAGACACTGAAGAAGAAGAATCGAATAAGGAACTGAACAGTCCTAAACAAGTTGAAGGATCTGCAAACTCTGAACCAAAGGTTGAGCCAGAAGAAGAAACAGTCAAGCTAAGTGTTGAACCTAATCTACAACTCCTATGCCGACTTCTGCAAATACTTCAAAGAAATCAGAGTTGTCAATTATGATGGATATGTGCAAGTTCATGCACAATCAACAACAAACTTATTGGAAATATGCAAAAATTAGAGATGACTAAATTCGAAATACTTTTAAGAATATCTCTTAAACTTCTGTTCCTGAGTTCCCAGATGCTATCTTTGAGACATGGACGGAAGATACTAACTATGCAAGCAGAGATGGAGCTGAAGAAGACAAGGGGAATAAGTTAGAAAAATAAAAGGGGGGATTCTCATCTTTTATTATTTTTAGGTCTTTAGGAATTTATCTCTTTCGTAATTAGGATTTAATTTTTGTAAAATGAAACATAACAAGCATGAATAAACTTAACACTTCTTTAGAAAGAAAAAGACTAAGTGATGTGGTAATGGGAATGAACATGTCTAGGATTGGGTTCTTAGGAAAGACTTGGTATTTAAGCAGTCTTAATGACTCACCTCTCTTTCTGTAAAACCCTACCTGGTGTTCAGTTTTCATTCATTACTTTGCTCTTTCAATGATGATATTGCTTCTTTTTAAAGGGGGTAAGGCAAATAAATTGCTCAAATTTTTAAATTTTTCAAGTATGTGTTAATCATTTCTTTCATAAGTATGATTTAATAAATGAATGTTTAGATACATTTTTTGTTAATGAGATAGTTTGTATGCAAATATGAATGATGATTATATCTGAGTGAAAGTATGTTATCATAAAGAATGGAATGCCTGTATGATCTTAGTCTTAGTAATGTTTGCCATGAAAACTTAGTTTCTCTTGAGATTAGACATGTATGAAGGTTTATATCTTTAGAATTGACTTAGTAACTTTCTTGAGGCAAAATCCTAGGAGACATAAAAATCTAAAATGATATAGCCACTATTTCTTTGGATCGTTTGAGCCTTTTCAAGCCAACCCTATGATATTCGTGTAACACCCTGGTTTAGGGGCTGTGCATATGGGGTATAAATCAAGTGTTAGTAGGTTTTTGGGAGTGCTTGGGTGAGTTTTAGAGGTTTTAAGAATGTTTGGATGAAAGGGGAAGGCTTTGGAAAATTTTGGATTTTTAAGTAATAAAGGGGAGCTTGGCTTTCAGAGGCCTTAAAGGAATTAATTGGGAGAATAGGACACATGAGAGGCTTTGGCAAAGTGGCTTCATGCGCTGCTTAAGGGGCTGGAAGTAGCGCCTTTGAGGGTCTTGGGTTCGAATCAAAGAGGCAAAGAGTGGGTTTTAATTTTTGGATCTTGGCGTTACAAGGCGGGAGGCCTTAAAAAGAAGTGGGGCGTGTTTTGACACAAGAAGCAATGTGGTCCAAGTGGTGCTCGTGCGGCACTTAGGCGCTGGAGGAGTGATAAGGCGCGGGTTCGAGGGCTGGAGCAGCATTTTGGGCGTGATTTATTTTTATATGCGGTTAAGGGGCTGGAGTAAGAAGGGTTTAAAATTAAATGGTGTGGCTTTATGGCATAAAAATCAAAGTGGCCGAGTGGCACAGGCGTTGAAGGAGAGGTGTGCAGCGGTTCGAATCAAGGGAGTTGCATTTCGGGGTTTGTTTTTATTCTTTTTGGGCAGCAGGCTTGAGGGTGTTGGACGGCACATGGGAGTCCCAATTAGATAAAGTTTAAGCTAAGGTTGTTTGGTTTTTAAATTCGGCTGGTGGGTGGTTTTTATTATTTTATTATTTTAGATAATTATGGATTATTTTAGTTAGTTTGAATAGGTTTTGAATGGATGATGATGAGTAAGATAGGGATTTGTTTAATTCAAATGTGTGGCTTGAGTGTTTCAAGAGGTGGCCGATTGTGGGAATCTTCATGGGGGTATGTGGCCGATTTTGGAGGGTTAAGGAGGGGAGAATGTTTTTGCTTCTTTAGCATTTTTGGGTATATTCGCCACCTTAGTTGTGGGTACCAAAGCCGATTTTTCATAGTGTCTCTCTATTGGTTTTCATTTTATACCGAAACCTTTAGTAACCTTAATTTTGTCGAAAGCTACATTTGTTCTTTAATGCTGTGGTGGCTGAATGTTCTCTTGAATACAAAGACACTTGGTTTTGTCATTTTGCTTGATGGCTTTCTTTCTACCCATGGCTGAAACACTTACTCTCCCTTAGCTTTCTTCTTTGTTTTCTTTCTTGCAAAGCCGAACCTTCCCTCTCATTGCTAATCTCCATTGCCGATTCTTTTTTCTCCTTGGATTATTTCCTTTTGTTTCAACCCTCTAAAGGATCTAGCCAAATATTCTCTTCCATTTGATTTTAGTGTTGGCCGAATCTTCCCTTCCCTTTTTGTTTGTTCTTTGGCCGAATCTAAGGGTGGTGTGGATTGCTTTTGGGTTGTGATTTCAAGTCTTGGACAAGATATATAGGTAAGGCCGAATGCCCTATGGACTATTCTCTGTTCTCTGTCGACATCTACAAGGGTAAGAGTGCGTTTTTGGCATCCGTTTGGAAGGATATTAATATCTTGTTTGGTAATTATTTCGTTATAGGGTCTCCGGATTTTGGTGGCGATCAAGTGAAGCTATCACTTTTGTGTAGTCGATTGGTAAGTGGTGGTAAGAGTGGATTCTTTTAGTTCAATCTTTTGGTTTCGATTAAGTCAAGGGTGACAAAGGTTTAACTGTTCTTTTAATAGGGTGTGTCGAATGTTAAAAGAGGAACCATTGTTGGTTCGGGTTGGTAGGAAACCAAACCATCTGCAAGGTAAGGGTTAAACGATAACCCCTTTGGTTTAAAATGGTTGTAGCCGAATGATATGAGTGCTAATGCTTGATTGGCCGATTGTTTTAGGAGCAAGAGGATCAAGGGTCTTAGTTGGTTCTTCGGTTGAGGCTTGCAGGTGTGTTCATACACACACTTTTCTATTAATAAATATGCTTATTATTGTGTGTTGTTTGGATCCATGAGAAGGTGGATTAAATACCATTAAGGTATGAGGCAAAGGGTCAAGTAAGTCCCTGTTGTGATGCTTTTGGTAAGCATGCTGTATCTGCTATGAGTTGTCATGTTGATGCTTTTGGTAAGCATAGTATATCCAATATGTGTACTATAATACTTGTTTGTGATAAACAATATGTATGTTGCTAAACCAAATGATGGTATATTATGATACATGTGCATGATTGATGTGGGTTGTAATGCAGTGGAGGGGGCGGTGATATTTTGTGCCGACGAGCACCAGTGTTTTGGTAACACAACTTTGTGACTTTGGGTCACGGAGGTTTGGCACCTCCAGAGGTTTGGCACCTCGTCGTCTCGTCCCCGTGGTTTTGCACCACAATGGGGTTGGCCCCACAAGCGGTATTGAGGATTGACGCCGGTGATTTGGTATCACACGATGGGTTGGCCCCATCACTCGATTATCGTGACTACGGTCACCAAAGTGGTTTGGTACCACATTTGTGTCTTTGGGACACCAGAGGTTTGGCACCTCATTGCGACTCGTCCCTGTGGTTAACACCATCGTGGGTTGGCCCCACAAGGCGGTATTGAGGGATTGACGCCAGTGATTTGGTATCACACGATGGGTTGGCCCCATCACTCGATTATCGTGACTACGGTCACCGGTGGTTTGGTACCACATTTGTGTCTTTGGGACACCGAGGTTTGGCACCTCATTGCGACTCGTCCCTCGTGGTTAACACCACCGTGGGTTGGCCCCACTTTTGAGATGCGGGATTGTCGCCAATGATTTGGTATCACACGATGGGTTGGCCCCATCATTGGATTTGTGACTTCGGTCACCAAGTGTTTTGGTAACACATTGTGACTATACGTCACCGGTGGTTTGGCACCACCAAAGTGGTTTGGTACCACACGGGGGTAGAAAAGGTGTATGGACGGTTAGGATTGGGTGCATATGATTGGGATGCATGATGATCATGATTATGTTTGTATGTGATATTTTGCTAATCCGGAAAAAGGGTTGCACATCGAGTCCGGGTGACTCACCTTTTCCTTAACCATTTCGTAGTGCATAAAGTTGGACCGGGATCGGAGAGGACAAGGTGGCCCATGCCAAGATGATGTTCAATTATTCCATGCTTGATTTTGATATAAGTACTTTATTTGAATTGTTGGGTTGTAATAAAGGCCATTTTATGTTTTTGGTATTACTTTAACTATGGTTTATTTAAATTAAATTGCTACGTGAAAATGATTTATGGTTTGCAACCTATTTATTCAAATTGGATATTATAAACTAAAATTTTAAAAATGAATGAGTTTAATAGCAAAGTTTTATTCCAAAGATATGTTTTCCAAAATTCAGCAAACTACGATGTTTTATTTTAAATTAAGAAGATTTTCAACCGTCTTTTCCAAAGGACATAACCAGATTCGATGGCGTAGTGAATGGGCCGGGTTTGGGGATGTTACGATTTAATATCGAGTGCCGGTTCAAAACTCGGCTTTGAGGGTTTTGGGCCCAAAAACATTTTCAAAATGGGCTTTTCAAAAATATGGGCTTTTAAGAAATTTTTCAGTTTTTTACGGCATGGCACTGTACCTCAGACCAGAAGTCCACCAAGTAAGTACTTGGACTTTCTTGAAGTGATCTGTTTGTATGAATTAATTTGGGCTTAGTTTGGGCTCGTAGAGAATAGAATAATAGGATCTGTTGGACCCTAGGATTAGACTACTCAAACAATGGCATAAGACTTAAAGCTCTTAAACAAACCCGTGAAATAAGTCGCCCAGAGTTTAAGGTGTGGCAACTTTGTGTTCGCATGTCTAGGAGTGGTATTCAAAGGGAGCTTGGTATTTAAGCGATCCGCGTGACTCACCTCCTCTCCACTTGAATCCTACCTGCAGTGCGTAGCTACGGTTCACCTTAACCAAGAAGACTTGTTCATAGGCTAAACCAAGTATTAAAACCCGAAAGGATTAGCCTTCTTGTTTTAAAACCCTTAGTTTTAAAATTTTCAAACTTACCCCTTTGGTTTGTAAACCCTAAATCGATTTTGAAAGACGTTTTCTCGATTTACCAAAATTTCCAAAATGCCCCTAGTGGCAAAATTACTAAAATGCCCCTGACTTTCAAGATTTTCGGTTTAACTCCAATTTTAATAAAATTTCCCTACTTTGCAAAAGTATACAAAAATGCTATTTTCAAGATACCCTGATTTGAAATTTTACAAAATTACCCTTGATTGATAAAATTACCAAAATGCCCTTGGTTTCTAAATTTTCAGATTTCTCTCGACTTTTACTAAAACATTCTTATTTTGGTCAAAGATCAGAAAACCCTATTTTATGAAATACAGTGATATTCCGATTTTGAGAATTTACGAAAATGCCCCTGATTTTCAAAATTGCAAAAATAACCCTGATTTCTGAAATTTTTGTGATACCCCTGGTTGGAAAAACAAAATTTTCAAAATGACCCTTAGATTTTGTAAATTTTGAAATACCTCAAAGTTGGAAAATTATTTTCAAAATTGACCCTGAGTTGTTACCGAAATACCCCTATAGGAAAAATGACGGAATTACCCCTGGGTAGGGAAGGAAACTTGATTGCTCGAAAGAACTACTCTCGAAAACTTCTTTTCATAAAATTTACTCGTGGATAAATAGTGGAACCAAATTTCTAATGCATAAAACTTGTTAATCAGAGTGCGCAGCATAAGCGTAAGGTGGTAAGATAGGTTGTACGGACGTTCGCTAGTAAAGTAATTTCGAGGACGAAATTATTTTTAAGGAGGGTAGAATTGTAACACCCTGGTTTAGGGGCTGTGCATATGGGGTATAAATCAAGTGTTAGTAGGTTTTTGGGAGTGCTTGGGTGAGTTTTAGAGGTTTTAAGAATGTTTGGATGAAAGGGGAAGGCTTTGGAAAATTTTGGATTTTTAAGTAATAAAGGGGAGCTTGGCTTTCGGAGGCCTTAAAGGAATTAATTGGGAGAATATGACACATGAGAGGCTTTGGCAAAGTGGCTTCATGCGCTTGCTTAAGAAGTGGAAGTAGCGCCTTTGAGGTCTTGGGTTCGAATCAAAGAGGCAAAGAGTGGTTTTAATTTTTGGATCTTGGCGTTACAAGGCGGGAGGCCTTAAAAAGAAGTGGGGCGTGTTTTGACACAAGAAGCAATGGTCCAAGTGGTGCTCGTGCGGCACTTAGGCGCTGGAGGAGTGATAAGGCGCGGGTTCGAGGGTCGGAGGAAGATTTTGGGCGTGATTTATTTTTATATGCGGTTAAGGGGCTGGAGTAAGAAGGGTTTAAAATTAAATGGTGTGGCTTTATGGCATAAAAACCAAAGTGGCCGAGTGGCACAGGCGTTGAAGGAGAGGTGTGCGGTTCGAATCAAGGGAGTTGCATTTCGGGTTTGTTTTTATTCTTTTTGGCAGCAGAGCTTGAGGGTGTTGGACGGCACATGGGAGTCCTAATTAGATAAAGTTTAAGCTAAGGTTGTTTGGTTTTAAATTCTTTGGTGGGTAGTTTTTATTATTTTATTATTTTAGATAATTATGGATTATTTTAGTTAGTTTGAATAGGTTTTGAATGGATGATGATGAGTAAGATAGGGATTTGTTTAATTCAAATGTGTAGCTTGGAGTGTTTCAAGAGGTGGCCGATTGTGTGGGAATCTTCATGGGGGTATGTGGCCTGGTTTTTGGAGGGTTAAGGAGGGGAGAATGTTGTTTGCTTCTTTAGCATTTTTGGGTATATTCGGCCAGCCTTTAGTTGTGGGTACCAAAGCCGATTTTTCATAGTGTCTCTCTATTGGTTTTCATTTTATACAAAACCTTTAGTAACCTTAATTTTGTCGAAAGCTACATTTGTTCTTTAATGTTGTGGTGGCGAATGTTCTCTTGAATACAAAGACACTTGGTTTTGTCATTTTGCTTGATGGCTTTCTTTTTACCCATGGCCGAAACACTTACTCTCCCTTAGCTTTCTTCTTTGTTTTCTTTCTTGCAAAGCCGAACCTTCCCTCTCATTGCTAATCTCCATTGCCGATTCTTTTTTCTCCTTGGATTATTTCCTTTTGTTTCAACCCTCTAAAGGATCTAGCCAAATATTCTCTTCCATTTGATTTTAGTGTTGGCGAATCTTCCCTTCCTATTTGTTTGTTCTTTGGCCGAATCTAAGGGTGGTGTGGATTGCTTTTGGGTTGTGATTTCAAGTCTTGGACAAGATATATAGGTAAGGCCGAATGCCCTATGGACTATTCTCTGTTCTCTGTCGACATCTACAAGGGTAAGAGTGCATTTTTGGCATCCGTTTGGAAGGATATTAATATCTTGTTTGGTAATTATTTCGTTATAGGGTCTCCGGATTTTGGTGGCGATCAAGTGAAGCTATCACTTTTGTGTAGTCGATTGGTAAGTGGTGGTAAGAGTGGATTCTTTTAGTTCAATCTTTTGGTTTCGATTAAGTCAAGGGTGACAAAGGTTTAACTGTTCTTTTAATAGGGTGTGTCGAATGTTAAAAGAGGAACCATTGTTGGTTCGGGTTGGTAGGAAACCAAACCATCTGCAAGGTAAGGGTTAAACGATAACCCCTTTGGTTTAAAATGGTTGTAGCCGAATGATATGAGTGCTAATGCTTGATTGGCCGATTGTTTTAGGAGCAAGAGGATCAAGGGTCTTAGTTGGTTCTTCGGTTGAGGCTTGCAGGTGTGTTCATACACACACTTTTCTATTAATAAATATGCTTATTATTGTGTGTTGTTTGGATCCATGAGAAGGTGGATTAAATACCATTAAGGTATGAGGCAAAGGGTCAAGTAAGTCCCTATTGTGATGCTTTTGGTAAGCATGCTGTATCTGCTATGAGTTGTCATGTTGATGCTTTTGGTAAGCATAGTATATCCAATATGTGTACTATAATACTTGTTTGTGATAAACAATATGTATGTTGCTAAACCAGTATGATGGTATATTATGATACATGTGCATGATTGATGTGGGTTGTACGAGTGGAGGGGGCAATATATTTTGTCTTGACGAGCACCAAGTTGTTTTGGTAACACAACTTTGTGACTTTGGGTCACGGAGGTTTGGCACCTCAGGAGGTTTGGCACCTCAGCGTCTCGTCCCCGTGGTTTTGCACCACGTGGGTTGGCCCACAAAGGCGGTATTGAGGATTGACGCCAAAGTGATTTGGTATCACACGATGGGTTGGCCCCATCACTCGATTATCGTGACTACGGTCACCAAAGTGGTTTGGTACCACATTTGTGTCTTTGGGACACCGGAGGTTTGGCACCTCATTGCGACTCGTCCCCACGGTTAACACCACCGTGGGTTGGCCCCACAAGGCGGTATTGAGGATTGACGCCGGTGATTTGGTATCACACGATGGGTTGGCCCCATCACTCGATTATCGTGACTACGGTCACCGCGGTTTGGTACCACATTTGTGTCTTTGGGACACCGGAGGTTTGGCACCTCATTGCGACTCGTCCCCGTGGTTAACACCACCGTGGTTGGCCCCACTTTTGAGATGCGGGATTGTCGCCATGATTTGGTATCACACGATGGGTTGGCCCCATCATTGGATTTGTGACTTCGGTCACGATGTTTTGGTAACACATTGTGACTATACGTCACGGTGGTTTGGCACCACCGGTGGTTTGGTACCACACGGGGTAGAAAAGGTGTATGGACGGTTAGGATTGGGTGCATATGATTGGGATGCATGATGATCATGATTATGTTTGTATGTGATATTTTGCTAATCCGGGAAAAAGGGTTGCACACCGAGTGCAGGTGACTCACCTTTTCCTTAACCATTTCGTAGTGCATAAAGTTGACCGGGATCGGAGAGGACAAGGTGGCCCATGCCAAAGATGATGTTCAATTATTCCATGCTTGATTTTGATATAAGTACTTTATTTGAATTTTTGGGTTGTAATAAAGGCCATTTTATGTTTTTGGTATTACTTTAACTATGGTTTATTTAAATTAAATTGCTACGTGAAAATGATTTATGGTTTGCAACCTATTTATTCAAATTGGATATTATAAACTAAAGTTTTAAAAATGAATGAGTTTAATAGCAAAGTTTTATTCCAAAGATATGTTTTCCAAAATTCAACAAACTACGATGTTTTATTTTAAATTAAGAAGATTTTCAACCGTCTTTTCCCAGTGACATAACCAGATTCGGTCGTAGTGAATGGGCCGGGTTTGGGGATGTTACAATTCGACCCTTGAAACTGTAATTTTGAGCTTAAAGGCATGTTTATTGCAATGAACCTACATTATAAGCCACATTACCATCTTTTTAAGTTACCCTAATTTTGTGCACCCATCTTAACTAAAGTTGTCTTGGTAATCAACATTTGAGGAAATTTTCAAAAAGATGTATGTGCCCATGCTTATAAAAAAAAGATGAAGGAAGAGCGAAGAAAAGTTTGCTCAGTCTCCAAAAAGAAAATTGTATAAGCTTGAGTTCAAAATAAGTTTGAGGGTGTTCCAAAGGTTCACTTAAATAAAAAAGGCTGTATTTCAAGAAATCCAAGACAAAGTTAAAGGTTAAGATTTTGAAACCAAAATGTCTCATCTCTTAAAATCCCTAACTTTAACCGAGCCCCATTACAACCTTATAAAAGACCTATTTATTTGATGATTATGTCACCTACATTAGTGGAGAGGAAGTACTAAGTTCAACATATGAAGAGCATAAATAAGCCTTATGATTGTTTGCTTGATTGATAAGAAACTATGTTGAATGAAGAATGTTATCTGTGGCTATGACATACATACAAACTATGATTCATGTTGGCATATTTTGAAACTTAGTATAAAATTCTAAAAATGTTTGCATATGAATTACTTGTTAATAAAGAAGATCTATGAACATGAAGTTATTAATGCATGATTATGGGACAAAGATTGATACTGCTTACACAGTTAGCAATTTTTCCTTAGAAAGACCTTTTGCTGTGCATAAACATTACTCGGGACGAGCAATGATTTAGGTTTGGGGGTGTGTAAACTGAAAAATATATAGGATTTTTCCTATGTAATTTATCACCTTTTTACTTAAATTCGTTGTTAAAACTAAGTAATTTTTTAATAAATTAATGAAATATGTGAAAATATGAAACTAGGACATAGAAATTATTAAAATGTGATTTTATGCTTTATTATATAGTTTTCATGCATAAAATGGCTTATTTTATATTTATTTGAGCATATTATATTTTTAAGACATAAAATGGGCCATGCATGATTAAATTAAAAAATAAATATAAAATTATATTTAAAATTCATTTTAAAATATTTCATTAATAATTTGGGTTTTAATTAATTAATTAAATTATATAAATTTTATTCTTTGGCCCTTCAACTTATTAATTTATTTTGGACAGGTCTGATAGCTTTGTTAGATTACAAAAACCGTCCAAATTGAACACCAAGCCAACCCAAATTCGGCTACATATGGATGTTCACATAAACCACTTTTGGTTTAATTACACAAGGTCCTTGCAATGTTGAAGAAATTGGAGATTTGCCCGAAGATTTACAGTTGACCAAGCCTCAGTCCTGAGTGGTCATGGCTTTTAAATTGCTTAAAAATCAAGCAAAATCCAAGTCAAAAGCCACTAAGCATGGTCGGCCACTCATTGAAGAAACTTGAAGAGTTTAAACCCCGCTATTTTTAGCAAACGACCCCCTCTCTTCACCTATAAATAAGACCCCCTCATTCCTTCATCAATCATCCCTCATCCTTCATCATTCTCTCTTCTCTCTTAATTCTCTTTAGCATTTTCCATTCCCCATACCTAGCATCATCTCTTCATAGAGATTTTAGAAATTAAGCCTCTTAAAGAACCCTTGGTCGGCCACCTTGGAGAGCCATCAGCAAAGGAGCAAAGCGAAGGAGCCTAGTCAATCGGAGTCTTGGGTGATAGCCACTCTGATTTGGGTTTAATCTTTATTTTCTTTAATTTAATCTGAAAATGTTTGCTATGTGTTCTTTGTTCTTGTTTACAACAATGTTAGCTTAATTGTATTTAAGCTAGGATGATTGCTTTGATTAAATAATATTTATTTGATTCAGACTTATAATGTTTGTGCCTCAATCGATCATGTTTTCAATTAAAATCAAGTCTGTATTTCGTTCATACGTGATTGAAATGCAACTTAATTAGCTGAGCGATCCTAACCGGACGACGGCTAGTGGACACATAATTGAAATGTGCATGCTCAATATAGATCCTAACCCGATTAAATTGCAGGTTGCATAACAACTCCAACCAAGCTCTGTTATCTGCATAGTTTTTACATTTGTGTGATTAAACTGTTTCAAACCTAACACGTCCCTGTTACCTCACACGAATGCTAAGAAACCCTTAGTAAATAAGGATCAGTAAAATGTGTATTTACTAAGTAAAGGATTCCGAAAGGACCTAATGTGGTTTCCAAACTCATGAAAGATCGAGTTGCCATGGAATGTTTTCTGAATATTATTAAGCATGTTGATAATAAGTTGAGTTTAACTAAAGTAATTTTCCTAGTTTATTTATGTTATAATTGTTGCAAATTGTGTTTAATTTTGCTAAAATCTATTTCATTCATATAGTTTGCATATTTAGGATAATTTGCATTAGAGATCATTGCATTTAGTTTAATATACTTAATTTTAATCATCACTTCTCAATCATATTGTGTTTTTATTTACAAAATTGTTAATATAATTTTACAAATTAAGTGACTTAACACAAATACAATCCCTGTGGAGACGATAACTCGATGCTTACTTATTACTTGATAACGACTGTGTACACTTTCACAAACCTACGTGTTACACCTCCTAGGAAAGTTAGGCGAACCATGGAAACAGAGCCATCGATGGTTCAAACTCCCTCCATGTTCTTAAATACGAATGTTGAGAAATATTTTTTAATGAACTTCATGGAAAAACATTCATTCAAGAGAGGGGATTTGATCCATCGATGATTTTGTGTAAAGAAATATGGCCTTTGGTCAGATATCATCGATGGGAACATTTTTGGACAATTTCGAAAGATAATGCCGTGGTCCCTATTGTCCAAGAATTCTATGCATCTCTACAGGACCGCGAGTCTAGAATACTAAAGGTCATTGATAAATCAAAATAGTAACACATTTTAGGCCCACATTTAGTATGCTTTTGGATGAATTATCCCTTATTTTATGTAAAAAGGTGCTCTTAATCCTTTTTTTCATGATATATACTCATGAAAGCACCAGGGGATGAAAAGAACGCAAAACGGGCTTAAAACGGGACAAATGGGCCAAAGCATGAAATTGACACGGCCTGGACCAAAGATCACACGGCCGTGCCTCCTTAAAGATCTCAAACACGGCCTGGACCACGATTTACACGGCCGTGCCTCATCAACGAAGTCCACACGGCCTGACCACGATTCACACGGGCGTGTGCCATGGCCGTGCCCTACCGCGGCCAAGAGGAGTTTTACTCGGATTTGGATGCTTGGAGGCAAAGAAACACACTCCAAAGTCTAATTAAACCCCTAATTAGGAATTGCACTCAAATTAGGATACTTGGAGGCCAAGTAACACATCTCAAAGCCTATATAAACACCCTAGGGGGCAACTTAATCGGGAGTTGGACAGAAACCCTCTGTCGGGGGGGAGCCCAAAGCCATCGTCTAGGGGTAGAAAGCTAGGCTAAAAAGCCAAGCCGGAAAGGTCAGATTCGTGGGAATCACTCGAAGATAGCCAGTTGATCCATCTCAAAAAGCCGGAATTCTACTCAAGACGGAGGATCTCCTCTTCAATTCCTTCAGGGGGTTTTAGGGATTTCTTATGTTTTGTGTTATCTTTTCTCTTGAGATGTTTTCCTTTATTGTTTTGAACTAAACCTTCGGATACCCGAAGGGGATGAAACCTATGACGAATCTTGTTATTTGATTTTTGGAATTATATGATAATAACTTAGTTTGTTCTTAATTGTGTGAACTTAATCCAAATCTAATGTGCTTAGGTGGAGGAGGAATAGACCCTGCCTAAGAGTAGATCCAACATAATTAAGCGGAGTTGATCGCACGCCTAGAGATAGGGTGACGAGATTTTGCCGGATTAGGGTGAAACCTAATATGGGAGTCCACAGGATCGATTTATTGTATTCTAGGGGGGTTATTATAAGCGAACGAGAGTTCCACTAATTAACCTAGGGTTAGACGTTATTCGCCTCGAAAGAGGGTTTAATATACGTTAGGGAGTCTCACGGATCAAACTAAGTAAATAAATCATATGGTTCAAGGTTAAATAACAAGTGAAGTCTAGGTGGATATTTCCTAAGGGTATCGCTTGAGTCAACTGAGTTTTTTTTCAAAAAGTTATTTCCCGAATTCATTCTTTTTTGTCTTTGCGTTGTAGCTTAGTAAGTAGATTAGTTTTAGTTTAAACAACCATCACTTTATATTAAGGCTAAATAATAAAAAGACGGCGAGTATTAGTACTTTTAGTTCCTTTGGGTTCGATAATCCAGTCTTGCCTAAACTATACTACTGTTCGATAGGTGCACTTGCCTTTAATCATTGTCAGAGTTGGTTTCCAGGTTTGATCATTCTTTTATAAATTTTAAAACTCTGATTTACAGTGATCAGTCATATATGGGATACAGTACTTGTGCAAGGGAAAGATGTGCAAGTATCCCCTAGAATAATTTGTGACTTTTATAATGTTCCATACTATGAGAATGATTTCATTGATGAAACTGACTTAGAATATTTTAGAGACATTGATATGGATAATAATATAAACTTTTTTAACTGAAGGAAGGGGTGAATGGAAGTATCGCGTAGGTACTAATATCAGAGTATCTTTTCATAAAGCTATTATGTTTCCTGAAGCTAAGATGTGGATTCAATTTGTTTGCACACAAATTGTACCTGCTTGAAATGTTTCTAACGTTAATGACTTTAGTGTAACACCCCAAACCCGTCCTAGAAGTTAGGCCCGAATCTGGTGTGTCACATGGAAGTAAAAACCATCTTTGCGATTATTTAAAAACTTGCTTGAGAAATACAGCCTCTTTGTTAAAACCAAAAACACTTAAGCAATTGTTGTCTACTTGAAAACGTAATTATCTTTAAAAACCTTTTCGTTTGAGGAAGCATATTTGAAATAAACAATTTACGAAAATGTGAAGTTTATAAATAGAGTTGCAGAGGCATTTTGAAAACGTTGCGGAAACGTAGATAAAATGCAAGTATTTTTGAGAGGTTGTTTGATAAATCGATAATCGAACTAGTAATCTTTTAAAACCGTGACTTTTGAAAATATTGTTGATAATTTGAGAGAAAATTTCCAATGTTAAAAGTATTTGTAAAAGTTTGTTATGAAATCCATATGTTAATCAATTTTGGAAAACCTTTATTTAAGTTTTAGAAAATTCTCGTTTTAAACAATTTAAGCAAAATAATAAGTATATCAACCATAAAGCAAATAATAAAACACTCCAGAGGCCTTATTGCAACATAAAAACCCAAAATAGTAAAGTGAACGGAATTAAAAATCTAAAGTTCAAAATAAAACACCGTTTTTGAAGTATGGCTTCCACCGAGTCATCCATGGCCCAAGTCCCCATCACTGAGCATTACCTACAAGGGTTAAGAAAAGGGGGGTGAGTTACAAGAACTCAGTGTGAAATCCCCTTACCGTCATCCACTGGGCCTGAACCCGTTTAGAAATATCTTGGACCTAAGCCCATTTAAGATAATCTTGGGCCGAAGCCCAATTACAAATCAGTATATATATATGAATGCAAAGTATGCAACCCAACCCATCCATCCAATCTCTCCCCCGTACCAGCCAGTCTCTCCTGTGGGGATCAAGTCAACCCACCCCGCCAGTCTCTCCATTTTCCCCGACCCAGCCGTGTCCTCCTGTGGGGATCAAGTCAACCCACCCCGCCAGTCTCTCAATTTGCGATCAAGCGCCATTTATCTTGTTGTGGTGAGCCACCGTAATCATATACTGGTAATATAATCAAGACACACGACCTTAATCACGATGGCACAAAGCCATATTTAAATTGGCACATAGCCCATATCAGAATTTGTGGCAGAGCCACCGGTCTTCACTTCTCTTCATTCAAGTTTTCCCATCCCATGCAATATGTAAAGATGCATCATACATAATCGTAAAACATCCATATAAAAATAACATCCATTAACCTATTGAATACTTTTTATGAATTAGCCCATTAAAGCAATACAATCATTTGGCCCATAGGGGTATTTCGATAATTCAGTGCATAAGGACATTTCGGTAAATCGGCCCATTATAACAATCTATCAAATCGGCCCATAGGGGCATTTCGGTAATTCAGTCCATAAGGACATTTCGGTAAATCGACCCATTATAACAATCTATCAAATCGGCCCATAGGGGCATTTCGGTAAATCGGTAATTTTACCCACTAAGGGTAATTCGGTAATCTCGCAACCCAGGGGTATTTCGATAATTTACCCTCTAAGGGTATTTTGGTAATTTCGCAACCCCGGACTTAACTACTAATTTGGGCATAAAAATTTGAAATTGCCCATCTGCGTCATACTGACTAAATTGACTATAAATCGAGTTAGAAAACTCGAAATATAAATCCGTAAATTTTCCTTGAAACTAGACTCATATATCTTCTTACTACTGTTTTTTCCAAAATTTTTGGCTTAACCATTTAGTACAGTTTATTTCTTAAATTTCCCTTGTTTCACTATCCAATGATTCTGACCTCTCTTACCCAAAATTCAAATATCTCACTGTAAAGTTTTCATATGTTTCTCCCACTTGTTTCTATTGAAAATAGGTTCTCTATGGAATCCATATATATAACTTATAACTCATAATTCACTTTGTACAAATTTACACGATTTTTCCAAGACAGATCAGGGAACCACAAAGTCATTCAGAACCAGTCTCACTAAAATTAAAATATGCCAGAATATAAACTTCCTCTTCCTCCGTTGTTTCTTTCATATAAAAATAGACACAGTAAGCTTTAATTCGATATCTTTTTCACTTTCTAATTCCCTTTATCATATTTTTCGTGATTTTTCCAAAATCACATCACTACTGCTGACCAAACTGTTTCTTTGCAAAATATGGTTACTACTATGAACATACGCACTCCCGAGTGGTCTCGGATGCCGGTTTCCGATTTTCTTCGGTATTTCGACCGAATCGTAGAACATATCATACAAACATTCAGAGAGGTACGAGATTACACACCATTTCAAACATGTATTTGGAATGGTACGGGATTACACACCTTGATTACGAGTTGTGCTTTCTACCGATTTCAACACCTATAATGATAGTTGATAGAAGGTTAGTCTCAACTTTGATAATCGTAACTAGAAACACTTTATTAGGCTAACTCCACTTACGATGAATGTGATCTCCCTCAGTGCACCAAGAATCGATCCTATCCTTTGACTACTGAAATCCCGTCCTAACAATATTTGGTGAGCGAAAGAGTTGTTAGCAATTATCCCACCTGTAACATCCTGAAAAGGGCCTATGCATTTTTGGTTTAATTGTACGAAATGACATATCTTATGTGTTATGAATATATTTTGAACACTTTTGGAAACCTGGAAATGTATGGAAATGTTAAGTTTAAAAGAGGAAAGTGAACATTTTTAGAACCTTGGAAATGTAAGGAAATCTCTTGTAAGGAAATGTCATGGAAATGTAAGGAAATGTCTTGGAAATGTAAGGAAATGTCTTGTAAGGAAATGTCATGGAAATGTAAGGAAATGTCAAGTTTACAGAGCCGATCGAAATTTTTTGGAAACTTAGAAATGACCTAGAAATGACGAGTTTTAAGGTTTAAAAGGGGAAATTAAGGCAAGGTGGCCTTAAAAGAAAAAGTTTGTGAAATTTGACACACAAACAGGCTTGAAAAAGTGGCCTGAAGATGCCACTTAGGGCCTCTGGAAATGGCGCCACATGCAAGGTGTTGGGCCTAAGTTCGAGTCACATGGGAAGCAAATAAAAGAAATTTTATTTTGCTACAAGGAGCAGAGAGGTGGACGGCACATGGCTATAAATTAGGAGCTTTTATTATTTTATAAATAGTGGATAAATAAGGGATTTATTTATCATTATTTTCAAGAGATAATTGTTGGATTAAATTCTTTTAATTTGAATAAAGAGATAAAGAGGAAAATAAGGGACAAGTGATGGCCAAGTAAGGGACTTTGAGTTTAATAATTTCGGCTAAGTAAGGATAGTTGCTGAATTATCTTTTATTTTAAGTGATAATTAAAGAGATAAAGCTATTAAAATAGAAGAGTGGTGGCCAAGTAAGGGACTCCTTAGATGATAATTTCGGCTATAAAAGGAAAAGAGAGGCCATTCTGCATTATTATCTGTTCTTTGAAAGCCTTTGCCGAATTCTCTTCACCAAATATTCTTCTTCTTTTATTTTTGCCAAGCCGAAATACCTTGTGATCTAGCCGAATCCTCCATCTTTATTCCTCCTTCTCTTTTCTTTCTAATCCCTCCAAAAGTCGAAAGTTGTGAGATCATCATCTAGCCATAGCCGAATCTCTAAAGGTTGAAGTGAAGGTGCAATCGATTTCTTCAAGTAAGGGTAAGATCTCATTCGGTTTCATCCTTTTTTCTTAAGATTTGCCAAAATCTAGGACTAACCCCATTAATATCTTGTTGCCGAAACTTTGAAGAGATCTTTCGGGATTTACTAAGTGTCGACTACAAGGAAGGAGAAGTTCTTTTCCCGAAGGTACACCATAGGCCACGTGTTCCCTAGTTATTCGGTGAGTTTCGGGATTTAAAATCCACAAGGTAAGTGTCTATAGTATTCGGCCAAGGCCATGTTTGGTAAATATATGTGTTCATTAATTATTCAAAAGCCGAAAACTAACCAAGTTAATTGATTCAATGCTTGGCCGAATGCAAGAAGAGTATAGCAGAGATTTCAAGACTTGATTCTTAAGTCAAACGGAAACAAGGTAAGTTTAAGTATACTAATCCTACTAGGATTTGGATTTATGGCCGAATGGCTTTTTATTAAAGTAGTAGGTGATTGATCAAATGTAGGGATTAAGGATCTAAGCATTAGATCAAGCTTTTCGGGATTTCAAGACCCTTTCGGTAAGTATGATAAGTTGTGGATATTTGGTTAAGAATTCGTATATTGATAATTAAATCGATTGTTCTGATTAAGTGTGTTGATGGAGGCAAATACCATTCAAGAAGGGAAAGGGAAGGTCCCTATCCCAAAGTTTAAGAAGAGATCTGTCTCGACAGTTAGGGATTGGCCACCGGGGTGTGGACCAAATAAGAGAACAAGAAAGTAGGCAAATAGCCGTAGTATCGCCTAGTGATAGCATCGATGATCGAAAGCATAGTTCTCCAAGTGATCGGTGTGTGATTAACCCACCGCTTTCCGGTATATGATATGTATGTGAAATGTGTATGTGTTATGAATGTGCTAACTAGTGCGAAGTGGAAATTGTGATAAGGATACCCTCAAGGGGTATGTCGATAATCCGGTAAGTACCAAACCTGATGATATGTGATTATTAATATGAATATGTGATAATATGCTTGAAAAACATGCTCACGCATCATTACATTGTATCATTATTTTATGTGGCATGTGCATGGGTTGGGATATGAAAGAAGGTACGGGTGTACTTCGAGTACGTGGTTTGATGTTAGCCTTGAGCTACATCGTGGATTGACGTTGGATCGAGGTCACGCGTTGTGGATTAATTGCGATTTAGTTCGCGTGGCTTGATGAGTGGCTATGTGCCTCATCGTGGTTGATATCGGCTATGTGCCATATCGTGGTTGATGAGTGACTATGTGTCCCATCGTGGTTTTTGATGTTAGCCTTGAGCTACATCGTGGATTGACGTTGATTGAGGTCACGCGTGGATTAATTGCAATTTAGTTCGCGTGGCTTGATGAGTGGCTATGTGCCTCATCGTGGTTGATATCGGCTATGTGCCATATCGTGGTTGATGAGTGACTATGTGTCCCATCGTGGTTTTGGTGTTAGCTACGGCTACATCGTGGATTGGCGCCGATCGAGGTCGCGTTTGGACTATTGTGCTTAATTGCACGTGACGGCAGTGATTGCCTTTGGAGTGAAAAGGAGAGGTGATTTGATAATCCCCGGTGTGTGTAGTAAATTTGGATAAGGGGGTGTGTAGCGGATGGACCCTAGGTTTGGGTTGGGCTTCATAATTGCATGATTTCGTATGTGAACATATGTGGAAATGGGCCAAGCCCAACATGATATGTGGATTAATGTGGAAATGGGCAAAGCCCAAAGATATGAATGTGGATCGGTGTGGAAATGGGCTAAGCCCAGTATGTGGAAATTATGTGGTTAACTACCCTATTAGATGAATGTGATATGAATATGGGCCAAGCCTGAATGTGATAACATGTGAATTTGATAATTGATATCCGATATATGAGTTAATATGTGGTTAACATGTGGGTGGAATTCGGTGGACTAATTACACACTCGAGTCCAGTATGACTCACCCAATTTTTATTAAACATCGCAGATGATTCGTGGTGATTGGACCGGGTTGGAGTGGATACGAGGTGGCCCATGCGAGAAGACATCTTCTTTATTTTATTCATTTATTACTAAGAACTTTTGTTTAATTATTTATTGTAATAAGGCCCGATTAAAGTATTTAAGTATTTCTATTTGAGCATTTTTATTATGTTTAAGCTAGACGACCATTAAATTATTATTTGGAAGTGCTTTTAATTTGGATATTTTTGTCAAGCTTATATTATTTAGAATTTTTAATTGGACATGGTTTTTAAATGACAAAATTTTTAATGTTTTTCCCAAAAGTGAAATCAGTCTTCAAACGTTTTTCCGCAGTGGCATACCAGATCCGATCAGGGCTTGTGGGCCGGGTTTGGGGTGTTACACCACCTTTGGCCAAAACAAATCTCATAACAACGTTCTTACCCCACTTGCTTGACGAGTCGACGATAATGATTTGGTTAATACAAATCACTTGTGCTCCTTTACCTTGTTGAAAGTCCTAAGCCCAACGATGGCCAAATCACAGGAAAGAATGTAACTCAAACCGATTCGATCAAGAAGAGGTTTTCCCACACGATAGGGAACGAAATGATGAGAAAATAGGATGGTAATGGGTTCGGCTATAGAGAAAATCGAACAAGAAGATGTGATCACAAAGTGATGTTGATTAAAGAAGAAGAAAAGGTTGATGAAATGGTCAAAATAAAGAATGGATAGAGAAAAGTGCTTTGGTAGTTTCGGCTATCACAGGGGAGATGAACAAAAAGGTGAGCGATTCGGCCAAACAAAGGAGAAAGATGTACACTCAAAACTTGAAGATTCGGCAAGAAGGAGAAGGAAATTTGGAGAGAAAAGAAAAATGACACCAAAGTTGCATATAGGAATTTTGTCCAAAAACAATACCAAAACTTTTACCAATTGCCAAAGACAAAATTCGGCTAAGAGAATGGTAGTTTGGAGAAAATGGCACACTTGAAGCTAAAGGAATTTGACTAAAACAAGCACTAAAACTTTACCAAAACACCAAGGAAAATTCGGCTATCCCCCCCTAACACACAAAACTGTCCACATACATGACCATAATGGTCAAGAATTTGCCAACCATACTTTCCATAACATTTCCCTTGAAAAAGGCCACATGTTCCCCTTACTTTCCCCTTTCTCTTGATTTCTTTCCTCACCTTCATCCTTTCCTATTTTCCTTAGCCATCTTTCAAAAAATAAAAAGTCCAGCTTGCCTTATTTACATGCTTGGCCGACACTTAGGGAAAGAGTACAAAAAAATAGTCAAAATTTTGCACTTGATGGGATTTGAAGCTCCTCCCTCAAAGTCCTTCATGTGGCGCCATAACCTCTTTACCATATGCTCAATTATGCAAGCAAATTGCTCTCTTATTTCCATAAGGCTTGATGCCACTTACTATCTCTCCTTAAAGTGCTAAAACATAAAATTTACCTATAGGCTAACTTGAACCCGGAACTTCCTAGAAACTCCGTAACTTTCCAAAATCACCTTCCTAATAAGTCCAACTTGAAACAATGTCATTCTCTTATTCCCATAAATTTTAAAATGCTTCTACGATCAAGGCCCAATGGGCCTAATAGGTCCAATTCTACTAGGCCCAACTTTGGGATGTTACAATTCTACCCCCTTAAAGAAATTTCGTCCTCGAAATTTCCAACCAACTACTAAACGCATCACTCAAATCACACCACTATGCTTTCACTGCGCACTCTGATCTTAATAACACCAATGTACTTTTAACATAATCTTGAATCCTCTTTCACACAACCAAACACCTAACCACAGAAGCAAGCAGTTATCTACCACTTATTCCTAAAATTTTCTACATTCAATCATCACGTCCAACCATAACATACCTGACTTGATGGTGATGAAACAATCCCGAGCCTTATGCTCCTTAGACCCACATCTCAAGCATGCTCCAGACTTTCTCCAACATTCACCCGGATGACGCTTTTTTCAATATTCGCAAGCCAGAAAGTTTGGGTGTGCCTTAACATGCTTCACAGAACGAGACTGCGTCCCTAGAGAATCGTGATCTAATTTCTTCTTATAGTCGACGTGCCCAACTCGAAGTGTTCAGCCAATTTCTCTAACCTCCTCCACAACCTCCCTAACTAGCTGAGTTAGCTCATCAATTCCGGCTCGGTCATAAGATCCCGTCTCAACCACTAGCGATGCCAGCGCCTCCCTTTCGGAAACAAGCCCCGATGCTGAAGATCTAGCCTTAGCACCTCGGCCTCTACCACGTCCACATCTATCGCGTCTACATCCTTTAACGCTCATATTTGATAAATCGATTTAATCTTATTACGAGTCTTATGAATCAGTATAATATTTCAGTGTTTTATTAAACAATGTTTTATGGAGTATAGGAAGTAAAGTTGTTTTCGCAATACGCATCCTAAAGTCTCAATCTCTATAGTCTCAGCTCCTAAAACTAAAAGTTCTAGAGTATTCTATTTTGTGGAATTTTCTTACCACAGTACTAACACAATAATCATAAAATGAAAACAAATACTTACTTGACTTGGTGTCGGATACCCGTGGTGCCATACTTCCTTTAGAACATGTAATTAAAATTTTAAAAGGCCTTGAAAACACTTTTGAACCCAAACCATAGCCGAGTTTTGCAACCGGGCTCTGATACCATAAAATGTAACACCCCAAACCCGGCCTAGAAGTTAGGCCCGAATCTGGGGTGTCACATGAAAGTAAAAACCATCTTTGCAATTATTTAAAAACTTGCTTGAGAAATACAGCCTCTTTGTTAAAACCAAAAACACTTAAGCAATTGTTGTCTACTTGAAAATGTAATTATCTTTAAAAACCTTTTCGTTTGCGGAAGCATATTTGAAATAAATAATTTATGAAAATGTGACGTTTATAAATAGAGTTACAGAAGCATTTTGAAAACATTGCGGAAACGTAGATAAAATACAAGTATCTTTGAGAGGTTGTTTGATAAATCGATAATCGAACTAGTAATCTTTTAAAACCGTGACTTTTGAAAATATCGTTGATAATTTGAGAGAAAATTTCCAATGTTAAAAATATTTGTAAAAGTTTGTTATGAAATCCATATGTTAATCAATTTTGGAAAACCTTTATTTAAGTTTTAGAAAATTCTCGTTTTAAACAATTTAAGCAAAATAATAAGTATATCAACCATAAAGCAAATAATAAAACACTCCAGAGGCCTTATTGCAACATAAAAACCCAAAATAGTAAAGTGAACGAAATTAAAAATCTAAAGTTCAAAATAAAACACCGTTTCTGAAGTATGGCTTCCACCAAGTCATCCATGGCCCAAGTCCCCATCACTGAGCATTACCTACAAGGGTTAAGAAAAGGGGGTGAGTTACAAGAACTCAGTGTGAAATCCCATTACCGTCATACACTAGGCCTGAACCCACTTAGAAATATCTTGGGCCTAAGCCTATTTAAGATAATCTTGGGCCGAAGCCCAATTACAAAACAGTATATATATATATATATGAATGCAAAGTATGCAACCCAACCCATCCATCCAATCTCTCCCCCGTACCAGCCAGTCTCTCCTGTGGGGATCAAGTCAACCCACCCCGCCAGTCTCTCCAATTTGCCCGTACCAGCCAGTCTCTCCTGTGGGGGTCAAGTCAACCCACCCCGCCAGTCTCTCCAATTTGCAGTCAAGCTGCCATTTATACTATTTGTGGCTGAGCCACCAGAATCATATACGGTAATATAATCGGCACACAGCCTTAATCACGATGGCACAAAGCCATATTTAAATTGGCACATAGCCCATATCAAAATTTGTGGCAGAGCCACCGGTCTTCACTTCTCTTCATTCAAGTTTTCCCATCCCATGCAATATGTAAAGATGCATCATACATAATCGTAAAACATCCACATAAAAATAACATCCATTAACCTATTGAATACTTTTTATGAATCAGCCCATTAAAGCAATACAATCATTCGGCCCATAGGGGCATTTTGGTAATTTGGTGCATGAGGACATTTCGAGAAATCGGCCCATTATAACAATCTATCAAATCGGCCCATAGGGGCATTTCGGTAATTCAGTCCATAAGGACATTTCATGCATCGGCCCATTATAACAATCTATCAAATCGGCCCATAGGGGCATTTCGGTAAATTGGTAATTTTACCCACTAAGGGTAATTCGGTAATCTCGCAATCCAGGGGTATTTCGGTAATTTACCCTCTAAGGGTATTTTGGTAATTTCGCAACCCCGGACTTAACTACTAATTTGGGCATAAAAATTTGAAACTGTCCATCTGCGTCATACTGACTAAATTGACTATAACTCGAGCTAGAAAACTCGAAATTTAAATCCGTAAATTTTCCTTGAAACTAGACTCATATATCTTCTTACTACTATTTTTCCAATTTTTTTTTGCTTAACCTTTTAGTACAGTTTATTCCTTAAAGTTTCCCTTGTTTCACTATCCAACGATTCTGACCTCTCTTACCCAAAATTCAAATATCTCACTGTACAGTTTTCATATGTTTCTCTCACTTGTTTCTATTGAAAATAGGTTCTCTAAGGAATCCATACATATAACTTATAACTCATAATTCACTTTGTACAATTTTATACAATTTTTCCAATACATATCAGGGAACCACGAAGTCATTCAGAACCAGTCTCACTAAAATTAAAATATCCCAGAATATAAACTTTTTCTTCCTCCTCTGTTTCTTTCATATAAAAATAGACACAGTAAGATTTAATTTGATATCTTTTTCTCTTTCTAATTCCCTTTATCCTATTTTTCGTGAATTTTCCAAAATCACGTCATTGCTACTGACCAAACTATTTTTTTGCAAAATATGGTTACTACTATGAACATACGCACTCCCGAGTGGTCTCGGATGCCGGTTTCTGATTTTCTTCGGTATTTCGACCGAATCATAGAACATATCATACAAACATTCAGAGAGGTATGATATTACACACCATTTCAAACATGTATTCGGAAGGGTACAGGATTACACACCTTGATTATGAGTTGTGCTTTCTACCGATTTCAACACCTATAATGATAGTTGATAGAAGGTTAGTCTCAACTTTGATAATCATAACTAGAAACACTTTATTAGGCTAACTCCACTTACCACGAATGTGATCTCCCTCAGTGCACCAAGAATCGATCCTATCCTTTGACTACTGAAATCCCGTCCTAACAATATTTTGTGAGCGAAAGAGTTGTTAGCAATTATCCCACCTTTGGCCAAAACAAATCTCATAACAATGTTCTTACCCCACTTGCTTGACGAGTCGACGATAATGATTTGGTTAATACAAATCACTTTTGCTCCTTTACCTTGTTGAAAGTCCTAAGCCCAACGATGGCCAAATCACAGGAAAGAATGTAACTTAGACCGATTCGATTAAGAAGAGGTTTTCCCACACGATAAGGAACAAAATGATGAGAAAATAGGATGGTAATGGGTTCGGCTATAGAGAAAATCGAACAAGAAGATGTGATCACAAAGTGATGTTGATTAAAGAAGAAGAAAAGGTTGATGAAATGGTCAAAAGAAAGAATGGATGGAGAAAAGTGCTTTGGTAGTTTCGGCTATCAAAGGGGAGATGAACAAAAAGGTGAGTGATTCGGCCAAACAAAGGAGAAAGATGTACACTCAAAACTTGAAGATTCGGCAAGAAGGAGAAGGAAATTTGGAGAGAAAAGAAAAATGACACAAAAGTTGCATATAGGAATTTTGGCCAAAAATAATACCAAAACTTTTACCAATTGCCAAAGACAAAATTCGGCTAAGAGAATGGTAGTTTGGAGAAAATGGCACACTTGATGCTAAATGAATTTGACTAAAACAAGCACTAAAACTTTACCAAAACACCAAGGAAAATTCGGCTATCCCCCCTAACACACAAAACCGTCCACATACATGACCATAATGGTCAAGAATTTGCCAACCATACTTTCCATAACATTTCCCTTGAAAAAGGCCACATGTTACCCTTACTTTCCCCTTTCTCTTGATTTCTTTCCTCACCTTCATCCTTTCCTATTTTCCTTAGCCATCTTGCCAAAAATAAAAAGTCCAGCTTGCCTTATTTACATGCTTGGCCGACACTTAGGGAAAGAGTACAAAAAAATAGTCAAAATTTTGCACTTGATGGGATTTGAAGCTCCTCCCTCAAAGTCCTTCATGTGGCGCCATAACCTCTTTACCATATGCTCAATTATGCAAGCAAATTGCTCTCTTATTTCCATAAGCCTTGATGCCACTTACTATCTCTCCTTAAAGTGCTAAAACATAAAATTTACCTATAGCCTAACTTGAACCCGGAACTTCCTAGAAACTCCGTAACTTTCTAAAATCACCTTCCTAATAAGTTCAACTTGAAATAATGCCGTTCTCTTATTCCCATAAATTTTAAAACGCTTCTACGCTCAAGGCCCAATGGGCCCAATAGGTCCAATTCTACTAGGCCCAATTTTGGGATGTTACATTTAGAGCTATTTTAATCTATGCTATTTTGCAGAAAAAACAAATATGTGTTGGCAAATGGATCCACGAACATAGGAAGATGCATTAGTAGCCGAAGGTTGGAGTATTCTTTCCTCATTTAGTGACGGCTTTTTGCAAAAAGGCGGTGTACCTATGACATCCATCGAATAGTCATTGAAACCATCTCAAAGCATTATCGTGGACACTTTTTCCAACAATACATCGAGTGCGGGCCAAACAGATAGAAAGACTGGAACAAGCGACAACAAGAAACGATACTACTACACTCGCCCGTCAAAAAGGTTGGCACGAGCTCAACAAGACATTGGTGAGAATAGTCATCCAAAGTTAGATTTGATGATTCAATGGATGCAAGAATTGGGACCAATCTTTCAAGAGTTTGCTAGGAAAAATAAAATTTGAGTCCCTAATTATACACTAGATATGTTCGATCCGACGAATATGGAACATGAAGAAGAAGCGTCGGAACGCAAAGAGGGAGGAGAATAAGAAGAGGATGACAGGGATGTGGAGATGGACAAAGAGGAGGATGATTGAACTATTTTTAATTTTATATAGACTTGTATTAATTTTTGGGATAATTTTAATTTAGAGTTTTTAGGAGTAGGATTGATAAGTAAATTTTAGTATGTTGCAGTCTGTTTAAGTTTTCTATGTAAGAACCCAACACGAAGGAGACACAAACAAAATTCGAACTCTATACAAGCAAGGGAGGAAGCACCCATCAATAGAAGTTGGAGCGACTACGATCAATTGGGTAACTTCCTTCCTTTTCTATTATTGGGCTAAACATTAATGACAATGTGTCAACTTAAGTGTGGGGGTAACATAGAAAATTAAACTTCAAATTTTTATATTTTCTTTGATTTTTCTTGTCTTTTATGTGCTTGAGCTTGCAAAAATACAAGTGATTGGTTAGGAGAATGTATATAGGTTACTTGTGTTTATGAATAAACTTGGCATGATGGTAGGTGATTTTAAACTTTTGATTATTAGGCTACTAAGTTCTATATGTTACATTATAAATAAGTATTAAGCAATCAACTGTACCAAGTGATATAGAAAATACAAGGAAATGAGAATGCTAGTATGAATGATAAATGGTTGAATTTGTGTTTGTTTGGTTGATTAAATTTGTGCATGATATGATATTTAGGGATGACCTAAGGCATTTTTTGGAACACATTCAGAGCCAAAAAGCTATCCTATTTATACTTCACCCTTAGTACCAATTTTGAGCCTTTTGACACTTCTTGATGAACCGCACTACAAACCCCGAGCCTGAAAATGTTAATTTGTATATGCCCTTTTTCTTTAGTCCTATACCACACGATTATAGATGTCTAGCCATACGTATTAGGGGTTAAGTAGATACATCATGGCAGAGTTTGAAAAATTAGAGTGAAATATGAAAGATTGGTGTGATATAGGAACTATAAGTTAGCCTAATGTGTGAAACAAAAAGAAAATTCCAAAAAGAGAATTGGTACGAGTAGAAAAAGTCTTAAACTAGCGAAAAAGCATTCATGAGTGAGATGTATTGAAAAAGACAAAAGTCACAAAGTCACAAAAGAAAGAAAAACTCATTCATTAGTCGTAAGGCTAGCAATAGTTACTATGTCATTCTATGACTTCCTTTAGATGGAGAGATAAGGAAGGTAAGAAAAGGAGAAATAAGGAGGTGAGCGGGTAAGGGTCACTAAAAGGGGAAGAATATGGATCAATACGATGTGCCAAACTATTTTTGTGTTTATAACCTTTTGATGCTTACATTTTTTGAATTCCATACTTGTCCTAAGCCTTAGAACCTTACAAGCTAAAAAGCCTTATGTGACCTAAGTATCCTTATACTGAATGGACATCATACTAAACATTCACATAAATGCTTATTTGTATTCTCGCTCGAGATAATCACAAAGGCTTGTATGATTTGTTGATGGATTCCTATGGGTGAGAACCTTAATACTTGTATAGTTTGTAACATACTGAACTTAGATGTTTGTGAACAAAAGTGGTAAGTCAACTACTCATCATGTTGAAATTGTTCGTAAGCATGAAATGCCTAAGTCATATGCTCCAAAATCAATACTTGTATCATACTGGCTCAAGGGTCGTTATTTTTATTTGTCATCTTTGTTTATGTTGCTTGAGGAAAATAAATGACTTAAGTGTGGGGGAGTTTGATTTGTCGTAATTCGGTGTAGAAGGTTAAACTAGTTTTCACATTTAAGGAGCTTGAATCCAAGCATTTTTGTTATATTTTAATTTAGTTTCTTTAGTTTTACTTACATTCAATAAAATGTAAAAATCGCGTCTTTTATTGACCTTAGGGTAGAATGAGGCCAAAGGGAGCACCAACGTACTTCATAAGTGTGCAAGAGACCATTAGAAAGAAATTTGGGACAATCCTGGAAGCTATGTCATAACATGGGAGATCTGATGTCGCAACATAGAGAGCAAAATGAAGAAAGTAAGAAATGGTCTTTTATGTTGCAACACAGGCTGAGGGTGTCGCGACAGACCCCTGAAGACAGCCGCAAATGAGTAGACTGGTTGCTATGTTGCGACAAAAGTCCTGGTGTGTCGCAACATCAACTCTGTGACAAGAATAAAACACGAAGCAGGGGCATTTTGGTCTACACAATTAAACTTAATGCTTAGAAACGTCAGCTAACCTAGTTTTAAGGACGACGACTACCTAAAGGCTATAAATAGGCTCTTTGGAACACATTATAGACATCATTCAATTAGATTAGATCCTCTCTTTAGGTTTAAGTTTTATTTTCTTGTTTTGTTTAGGTTTTCATGGTTTTAATTTATTTGTTCTTTGGCTCTTTCAAGAGTTCTGATTTATAAAGGAGATCAACTATTGTGGATTCGGGCTTATTATCAATATCAATAGGCATTTCTTAAACTTTCTATTTCAAACCATTCCTTTTAATTAATTCTTTTGTAACAATCCGGTTTAGACCCTAGTCGGAATAGTTGTTTCGGGACCACAAATTTGAGTCAGAAAAATATTTTAATATTATTTTCCGTGCCTATGATATATGATTAAGCATGTGTGAAAGTTTCGTGATTTAATTTGGTAATTTGTGTGCTTAATTTGAGAATAGGACTAAATTGCATTAAATGCAAAATTAGCATGCCATATGTTAAAAGCACTTATGTGTCATGTCTTTACAAAGGTGAGGCCCTTATAATGCAATTGAACCATTGGAAATATGGATGGACATTAATGCCTAAAGTTAGTGGAAATTATAATGTTTAAATAAAGGTTAAAAATGTAAAATAGTAAATATGTTATAATTAAATAAAACAAAACATGAGAATTTGTGATTCATTCATCCATTCTTGACCGAATATACCAAAGAAAAAGAAAGCTAGGTTTCGGCTAAGTCTAAGCTTGATTCAAGGTATGTTTTGTTTCGGTTTTTGATAATTTCTACATTTTTTTAATCGTTGCTTTGTGTTCTTCAAAACCCAAGCTTCAATTTTGTGAATTGATGAAGATTTTGAAAAGTGCCATGGATGAATTCATGAGTTTTATGATGTTTGATGATGAAATATGAAATATATGTGTTAGATTAACATGTTTTGTCTTTGGAGTTTTGGTGATTTTGAGTAATTTGGACTTAATTGAGAAAATAAGATTTTGAGGGACTAAAATGTAAAATAAATGAAACGTATGGACTTGTATGATTATAGTGAACATTCGACTACGCATGGGTATAAGCAAATTATGTGTATTTTATGATTTTGTGAAATAGGGACTAAAATGTCAAAATGTGAAAATGTGAGGGCTAATTTGTAAATTGCCCTAAATATGTGTTTTTGGATTGAATTGAATGATTTGGTGAATAAATGGATTAAATTTTAATATGTATAGATCAAGAACCGAAGAAAACGGATATAGATCACGGAAAGTCGAAAGTGATCGAATAGTCGAGTTCGTACGTTTATTCGAATCCGAGGTAAGTCTATATACAAATAAATGTATTTACATTGATATATATATATATATATATGTTCACATGGAAATTTATAATGATGAATGTATAAGAGATGATGAGTACATGAAATCCGAAATAGTATCGACATGGTGTCAACATCCAAAAAGCCCTGCATTTAACCTAGGAATAGATAGGATTACATATGTCATGACATAGGTGTCCGATATGTAATATCGTGTAAGACCACGTTTGGGACGTTGGCATCGATATGAGACATCGTGTAAGACCACGTCTGGGACTTTGGCATCCATTTGAGATTTACGTGTAAGACCATATGCGGACATTGGAATCGTATTGATTTGTGTAAGACCACATGCAGACACGTGGCATTGTAACATCCCAAAAATGGGGTTATTTGGAATTTAATTATTTTTCTTATTACGAACTGCTGTGATATTATTTATGGAATAATAGAGCTTAATTAAGGCTTTGAGTTGGCACGGTTTGGTGGAAATTTTCGCTTTTTAACTTTAAAGGCGGGAGCCTTAGCAGGAGGGTGTTATAAGAATAAATGGGGATAATTTGGACATAAGATGAGCCTAGAATAAGTGGCAAAGTAAGCCCACTTAAGAGCTAGCATGTGACGCCACCAAGGAGCAAGGAAGAACCTTGGTTCGAGTCACATAAATCCTCCCTTTTGCTCTTTATTTGGACGGCACAAGGGGAGAGAAATTCTCTCCTTAAATTATTTTTATTATTATTATTAAAAGATAATATGAGCATTTAAAATTTGATTTTTATTTGTTCAATTTTAAGGATAATAAGGAGGCTATTTTATTCATGGATTATCATGGGATTAATTAGAGTTGGCAGAGGAAAAATAGGCATGTGGGTATTCAAATTATTTTGAATACTTTCAAAGGGAGTTTAGCCGAGATTTGAACTCCTTTGGAAGGAGTGGACGACAAGTAAAAGAGGGGGGGGATGTGCCGAATTTGCTAGTCTCTTCCTCCTAATTTTCGGCTAAGCAATCACCTCTCTTGTTTTCTTTCATTCCTTCTCAAAACCGATTTCTACATCACCATCTTCCTCTTCTTCTACTTTTGATTTCTGACCAAAACACCTACCCTCTCCTTTTCTCTCCTTTTCTTCTCCATTATTGCCAAGCCGATATACCCATTGGAAGTGCCGAATTCCTTCCTCATGTTTTAAACCTCTTTGGCCGAATATTCCCTCTCTTGTTGCCGAAACTCCATCTTCTTCTCCCACTTGTTTTTTTATTCTTCTTTTCCAATAGCCAAAAACCACACCTTTGGTCGAAATTCCCTCCTCTATTTTCAAGTCTTGGCCGAATATTAAAGCAAGGGGTAAGTATGCTGAAATCTTTCATCTTATTATCTCCTATGTCGACTTGGTAAAAGAGAAAAGCCGAATTATCATGGTGGCTAATTAATCGATTCTGTTTAGGTGTCGGGATTTTAAGGTATTCGATCTAAGTCTCCATCCTCTGTCCACCAAAGTTGGTAAGTATGGGTAAGGCCTATGTTAGTATTCAAAAGCCGAAAGCTTTGGTTATGAGTAATAGTGACTAATCGATTATTTTGGAAAAGCGATTCAAGTAACGAGTCTTGAGTGGGTAGTAGCAAAGCGAGGAAAGGTAAGAAACCGGGTTCATAAGGAACCCCTGCTAATGGTTTAATTTGGCCGAATACGCCTAAGACTAACCCATGAATTTGGCCGAATATAGGACAAGTAGATCTAGGGTGGCCAACGTTTCTTTCTGGGATTTAGAACATCCAAGGGTGACAGTGTGTACATACACACTTATAGCGATTAATGTTTGTGTTAAATATATTTTGTATGTAAATGCATTGATGTAGATGCAGGATTGGTACCTTAACGGTACAAGTGAGGATCCCGGTAAGTCTCTGTTAATATGAGATTATTTTAATGCTTTTGGGAAGCATGGCTTAGTGATACATGTGATAAATGCATGAGATCTGTTGATAAGCGTTTATCTACCGTGGGTTATATGAGAGGAGGGGCGGTGATATTTCGTGTTGGCGAGCACCGGTGTTTTGGTAACACACTCGTGACTATATGTCACGGAGGTTTGGTACCTCCAGAGGTTTGGTACCTCATAGCGACTCGTCCCTGTGGTTAACACCACCGTGGGTTGGCCCCACTTGAGATATGGGATCGTCTGCCAGTGATTTGGTATCACACGATGGGTTGGCCCCATCAATTGATTCGTGTCCACGGACACCAGTGTTTTGGTAACACATCGTGACTATATGTCACCAGTGGTTTGGCACCACCAGTGTTTTGGTAACACATTGTGACTACGGTCACCAGTGGTTTGGTACCACATGGGGTAGACAAAGGCGTTTGGTTGGCTAGGTTGGGGCACATAATATTCTGCATATTAACTGTTATATGTTGTGTATGGGAATGTTTTTTTAAAACGGGGGAAGGGTTACATACTGAGTCTTGGTGACTCACCTTCTCCTTTAACATTTTTCAGGTGACTCGTAGATGGCGGTTGAGGAGCCAGTTGGACTCGAGGTGGCCATGCGGTGGACTTGCATAAATTGAACTTTAAACTTAGCTATTTTATTTTATTATTGGGTTATTTTTATTTTGGTTGTAATAAGGCCTCCATAAACTTTACTTTTGTTATTTCTTATATGTTGGATACTTTGTTTTAAACTATATTATTAAAACTGCATTAAAATCACATGTTTTCTTAAATTAACACGAAAATGTTTTATCGTGCCATCTAGGCACATTCGAAATTTGTATAACAACTGACTCAATTAAATTTCCAAGTTAAATCTAAGTATGGTTCCTAAGCAAGATAACCAAAAACGAGAAGTTTTCAACAAAACCTAAATTGGTTTTAAAATGGTTTCAAAAAGTTTTCTCCGTAACAAACCAAATTCGGTCATAATGTTTGGGCCGGGTTCGGTTGTTACAAATTTGGTATCGAGCCAAGTTCAAAGCTCATTTGTGGGGGGCCCAAGGCCCAAAAATGTTTTGGTAGGCCTTATGGAATGATTTTTGGTTTTTGAACAAAGCATGGCCCGAGTCTCCTGCACCAATCCGCCTGTAAGTACATCTAAACCTCTTGGTGAATTATATTTTGTAGAAGGGTAGGAAGCATGGAACGTAGATAGACTTATAGGACTTGGACCCTAAGGTTAGATTACTCAAACACAAATGGTAACATAAGACTTAAGGAACTAAACCAACCTATGACTTAGTCGGTGAGTTAGGTGTGGTAACCCTCAGACGCATGTCTAGGATTGGATCCCGAAGAGCACGGTATTTAAGCGATCCTCGTGACTCACCTCCTCTTCGCAGTATCCTACCAGTGCGTAGCTTCGGTTCACCCTAACTCGAGAGGGCTCAGGTGGTGTGGCAACCTCTCATGCGCATGTGTAGAAAGGTTCGGTGGGAGCTTGGTATTTAAGCGGTCCACGTGACCCACCTCCTCTTCACCCGAATCCTGCCTGGTGCGTAGCTTTGGTTCACCCTGACCAAGAGGGCTCGGTCATAGGCTAACCATAATGATTAAAACCCGAAAAGGGAATTAGCCTTGTTTTTCGAAATAGAATGAAACAACAAAAACCCTAATGTTTTTGAAACTTTTGCGATAACTCTTCCAAATCTGAGAACGTCATTTTTACAATGTTTTCCTCGAAAAACTTGACTTGTGAAAAATTACAGAAATACCCTTAGGAGTAAAATTACCAAAATGTCCCTGACCCATAAAATATTAATTCAATGGTTTTGCCCAAAAATTTCAATGATTTTACAGACATTCAAAAACCTTGCTTTGAAAATCATCAGCAAAATATTTTGGTTCTAGAAAATTACGAAAATACCCCTGTAGGAAAAAGACGAAAATACCCCTGGGATAGAAATGGGCAAAAATGTCCGATGAGCGAATAGGTATGGAAAGTATTAAGGAATGGATGCATGAACTTCTTTGTGTGAACTAGGAAAGAAGACTGAAACATTGTTTGCTCGAAAGAATCTCTGATTAAACCTTATCCATAAAATTTCTTCGCGAGTAATAAAGTGAAACAAATGCTAACGCATAAAATTTTTCTTAATCGATTAAAAGCGCGGTCGATAGAATGAGTTCTAGAGGACGTGGACGCCGTGGGACGTGGTAGGGGTAGGATGACGGTTATTGCGAACCCGTCAGTCGGGACAAGGTTCGAAAATGAGGTACCACCGCCACCACCACCTCCTACTTTTAGAGTGAGGAGCCGATCGGCCGGTGGCGAGGCGGTATCGCAAGTCGTGTTGCGAGTCTTGGAGATGGTGGTCGGGCTTGTGGAAATGTGGGAGCTCAAAATCTGTCCCGAGCGACTCCGATCTAACGGAGCGGAGGTATTCCGAGGTGTGTCGGAGTGGCACCCAGTCAATGGAATCTCGGCTAGAGTCAATCGAAAGAATCATGGATGACCTTGACTTTGGCGAGGAAGAAAAGGCGAAAGAGGCGTTGTCGCTTCTAAAGGATGAAGCGTGTCGGTGGTGGCTTACGGTTCGAGATGGGGCTACAGCAGATGATCGACTTGGAAGTATTTGAACCACCTATCGGAAGAAGTATGTGGGTACCAGGCTACACCGACGCCAGAGAAAGGCTTTTACGGGATTAGTACAAGGAACTAAGTCCGTGTCGGAATATGAGGCGAATTTTTAAGGTGAGTAGGTATGCGAGAGGCATCGTGTCTCATCGAACATGAGCGCTGTGTCCGCATTGAGGACGGACTCGAGATGATTTAAGGTTCTTGATTGCCCCACAAAGAGTTCGTGAGTTCTCATCCTTAGTGGAGAAGGCTAAGGTAGCCGAAGGGATCAAGGAGGCCGTGAGGCAAAGCTATAGTAGGAACAATCGTAAAGAGAGGATTTGGGTCACCGGATCAAGCGGTAGTGTTCGAGAAAAGGCTAGGCCAAGTGGGCCAAATCAGGTGGCGGCAAGGCCCACGACTACTAATCGAGGCCGACTCGGTGTAACCGCTGTGGAAAGACCCATTGGGGAGGTTGTTGGACCGGTGATAAAGGATGTTTTGAGTGTGGGTCTTTGGAGCATCGTGTCGAGATTGTCCCCTGAAACTAGCTAAGAATCACCGGAGGCGCGTAATCATACTCGTAATAGAAGTGTGGGACCACGGAGGGGTCGTGGTAATGGCAGAGGAAACAACGGTCCCTAACCGAGGTCGTGGAACTCAAGGCGCAGGTTCAGGCAACACAGAGAGGCTAGGCGGCTGGCTTAGTTTACGCAAATGAGGTGTCGCGAGGAAGGTGACGCACCGGATGTCATAACCGACGTTTCTAATTTTTGGTTTTCCTTATGTTGCATTGATTGATGTGGGCTCGACGCTTTCGTACATTGCTAGTAGGGTGGTAGGAACTATGGACCTAAACTCAAAAGCGCTTCTAGGAGATGACCGTAGTTTAGCCCTTTAGGTCACTCTGTAATAGTAGACAAACTTTATAGAGGCGTACCCTAGAACTTCAAGGAGTAGTATTTGTAGTCGATCCGATGGAACTACTGTTTGGGGAGTTCGATTTGATCCTTGGAATGGATTGCTGGTTAAGTATCAAGCGAATTTGGATTGCTTCGGTCAAGTGCATGGTTCTTAAGACACCGTGAAGGTGATGAAGTGGTTATGATAGGAGATAGAAGGAATTACCTATCCAATGTAGTGACCGCCTTGAAGGCTGAAAAGATGGTCAAGAAGGGTTGTGAGGCGTATTTGGTTCAAATCGTGCTTTGGAAGCTAAGGGGTTAGTAGTTGGAAAGGTCCGAACGGTTGGGGAATTTGCTTGATGTATTCCCGAAAGAGCTTCCGATGCCTCCTCGGATCGGGAAGTCGAATTCGTAGATATTGCTACTTGCTACACGGCACTTTGTGTCTATAGCACCATACCGAATGGCACCAAAGGAATTGGTGGAGCTAAAGGCTCAAATTCGTGGAGCTCTTGGATAGAGGTTTATTCGACCAAGTATATCTCCGTGGGGAGCACTGTGTTGTTTGTCAAGAAGAAGGACGGTTCTATGCGGATGTGCATCGATTACGCCAACCGAACAAGCTAACGATCAAGAACAAATACCGTTGCCTCGGATCGATGACTTGTTTGATCAACCGAAAGGTGCATCGGTATTCTCAAAGATTGACCTTAGGTCGTTATCATCAATTAAGGGTAAAGGCGGTGGCGTTCACAAGACGGCATTCGAACTCGGTATGGGCATTTCGAGTTCTTGGTGATGCCATTCGGGTTGACCAATGCACGGCGGCATTTATGGACTTAATGATTAGGGTATTTCAACGATGACTTGGACCAATTCGTCGTGTGGTGTTCATAGACGACATATTGGTTTATTCAAAGACAGAGGAGGAGCATGACAAGCATTTACGGATAGTTCTGCAAGTATTGAGGGAGAAACAATTATATGCCAAATTCAGTAAATGCGAATTTTGGCTGAGGGAAGTGGCTTTCTTAGGTCATGTAGTATTAGCTGAAGGAATTAGAGTAGACCCTCGCAAGATTGAAGCAAGATTGGAGTGGAAACCACCTAGGTCGGTGGGTGAAATACGAAGTTTTCTGGGTTTAGCAGGTACTATCGGAGATTCGTGGAAGGATTCTCTCTAATAGCAAATACATTAACTGAGTTACTAAGGAAAGGTGTTCCATTTGTATGGACGGAGAAGCGACAAGGAAGCTTTGATAAGCTAAGGAAAATTTTGACTAAGCTCGGTTTTGGTACTGACTGAAGCAGAAAGTTATTCACAGATCTATTATGATGCATCTCACACCGGTTTGGGATGTGTGTTGATGCGAGGATGGGAAGGTAGTAGCCTATGCATCCCGTCGATTAAGACCGCATGAGGTTAACTACCCAACGCCGCGACTTGGAGTTAGCGGCGATCGTCTTTGCTCTGAAGATATGGAGACATTACCTGTATGGGGAGAAGTGGATAGTCTACACGGATCACAAAAGCTTGAGGTATCTTCTGACTCAAAAGGATCTGAATCTGAGACAGCGTCGGTGGATTGAACTATTAAAGGACTACGATTGTTCGATCGAGTACCATCCGGGTAAGGCTAATGTGGTAGCTGACGCATTGAGCCGGAAGGTTGTGACGGACTTGAGAGCAATGTTCGCTCGGTTGAGTCTATATGATGATGGGAGTCTTTTGGCGGAACTCCAAGTAAAGCCGACTTGGATTGAGGAGATTAAGGAAAAGCAGTTAGTGGATGAAGGCTTGAGCGCTAAGAGGGTACAAGTTCGGGATGGTGGTTTGGAAGGTGCAGTCTGTCTAGGGATGGAGTGCTATGTTTTCAAGGGCGAGCATGCATGCCGAAGGATAAGGAGTTGAGGCGGAAAATTCTCCATGATGCACATAGCAGCCCATATGCCATGCATCCGGGAGGAAGCAAGATGTATGGAGACTTGCGGAAACAGTTCTGGTGGCCTGGGTTGAAGCGTGAGATAACTGAGTTCGTAGGAAAGTGTCCGACATGCCCGGCGAGTTAAGGTGAACATCGATTACCATCGGGACTACTTCAACCGATAAAGATCCTCAATGGAAATGGGAGAGGATCACCATGGATTTTGTTAGTGGGCTACCCCTTACGCCCAACAAGAAGGATGCGCTTTGGGTAATTGTGGATCGCTCGACTAAATCACTCACTTCATGCCGGTGAGAATGGATTACTCACTCCGAAGCTAGCGAAGGTCGTATGTGGGTGAAATAGTGAGGTTGCATGGTGTGCGATGTCGATTATCTCGGATAGGGATCCCGATTCACGTCGAGGTTCGGAAAGCGTTGCATCAAGCTTTGGGTACACGGTTAGATTTCAAGATCTGCTTTCCATCCACAAATCGACGGACAATCGGAAAGGGTGATCTGATTTTAGAAGACATGTTAAGAGGTTGTGTCTTGGATTTTAGTGGTAGTTGGGAGGAGTACCTACCATTAGCGGAATTCGCTTATAACAATAGTTATCAAGCGAGTATTCAAATGGCTCCATATGAAGCCCTATATGGACGAAAATGCCGTACTCCTACATGTTGGACAGAGTTGGGGGAACGACAAGTTCTGGGTCCAGAATTGGTAACCGAGACGGAAGACAAAGTCAAGGTGATTCGGTCTCGTCTCAAAGAAGCATCAGATAGGCAGAAGTCTTATGCCGATCTCAAACGCAAGGAAATGGAGTATGCTGTGGGAGACAAGGTCTTTCTGAAGGTGTCGCCTTGGAAAAATGGAGTATCCGTCGCTGGAATAGGGCAGATTTTGTCAATCGATCAACTACGACCCAAATTGCATCTTTTTTTCTCGGAGTTAAAGGCAATCCAGAAACAAAGTTCATCGTCACTCTATCCCATTTCCACTCGGGAATCAGAATTGGTTGCAACAAACGAGATTTTAACTGATGTTCAGCTTTAACTTGCTGACAAACTAAACATTTTGAAATAAAGTCAGAAATGTCTCGTTTCATACCTGACCACTAATAGTGTTGCTTCAGATCATGGTACATCTTTGTACTTCCCGGATGAATAGATAAACAACTGTTATGTGCTTCATTCAAAATCAACTAAACTAACTCAGGGTTTCTTGGAACACAAATTCGATCTCAGAACCTCAAGCAATCGTCAACATCAACTCGAAATTCAGAATCAGAGTTCAAATCACACTAAACTCGTTTCTCTAGCATTTCATTATCAACTTTCTGAGCATCACATATTTGTTGTAAAAACAACGGTTTAAGCTTTCAATTCAAAAAAAATCAACTATCATTAGATAAATTTAAATGAGCATTCATAGCACGCAATACAAACAATGACTTAGGCTTATGCGCATCAAAGAACAACATTTGCTTTACCCGGATGATAATCTATCACGAGCTCATAGTCTTTCAATAACTCTAACCATCTTCTCTGTCGCAGATTCAAATCTTTACGAGTTATTAAGTATTTCGACTTTTATGATCTCAAAACACGTGACATTTCTCACCAAATGATAATGACACCAAATCTTTAATGCGAACACAATCGCAGCTAGTTCAAGGTCATGTGTCGAGATAATTCTTTTCATGAGGCTTTAATTGTCTCGAGTCATAAGCTATAACTTTGCCTTCTGCATCAAAACACATCCCGGACCATTTAACGAAGCATCACCAGTAAATCACGAATTCTTTACGATTACGTTGTACTAGCACCGAGCTTGGTTAACAAAGTTTTCAACCGATTAAAGCTTTTCGACATTTATCGGACCATTAAAATCTCACATCTTTACGAAGCAATTTAGTCAACGGAGTAGCTATCATCGAAAAGCCTTTTACGAACCTTTCGGTAATAACCGTCAAGTCCTAGAAAATGCGAACTTGGACACATTCTTGAGGTTTCCATTCCAAAATAGCGAAACCTTGTTTGGATCAACTCGTATTCTAGAGGCCGATACAATATGTCCTGAAAAACCGACTTCACGCAACTGAATTCACATTTACTGAATTTCGCATACAATTGCTTATCTCGCAAAGTTTGTAACACAATTCTCAGATGCCCGACATGCTCGTTTTCATCACGTGAATAAATCAAAATATCGTCAATGAAAAAAACAATAAACTGATCTAAATACGGTCTGAAAATTCTGTTCATCAGATCTATAAAAATAGCAGGAGCATTATTTAATCCGAAAGGCATAACTAAAAACTCATAATGCCCGTACCTCGTTCTGAAAGCAATTTTTAGAATATCTAAATCTTTTACTCGTAACTGATAGTATCCCGATCTTAGATCTATTTTTGAAAATATAGTGGCTCCTTTAAGCTAATCGAATAAATCATCAATTCTGGGCAAAGGATATTTGTTCTTTATAGTCACTTTATTTAACTGACGATAATCTATACACATTCTCATCGTGCCATCTTTCTTTTTCACAAACAGAACGGGAGCACCCCAAGGTGAGAAACTCCGTCTTGCAAACCCTCTATCTGTTAATTCTTGTAACTGTGACTTTAACTCTTTCAACTCTATTGGTGCCATTCTATACAGAGCTATCGAAATAGGAATTGTACTAGGCAATAGATCAATACCAAATTCAACTTCACGTATCGGAGGCAATCCCGGTAGTTCTTCAGGAAACACATCAGAGAATTCACAGACAACTGGCACTGATTCAACTTTCTTTTCAGATACTTTCGAGTCAATTACATAAGCAAAATAATCCTTTCTTAAACAATTCTGAGCTTTCAATACAGATATCACCGCAGGTATTCCAGTCAAATCATTAGACTCAATTCAAACTATTTCATCATTCTGACATCTCAAATCAATGGTCGTTCTTTTGCAATTCACAACCGCATCATGCAATGTCAACCAGTCCATACCCAGAATTATATCAAACTCATCAGAAGGTAACAACATCAGATCAGCAGGAAAATAGATATCTCGAAACATCAAAGGACAGTTCTTGCATACTTTATCAACCAAGACACTTTTACCTAAGGGGTTCGATACTTTTATAACAAACTTAGTAGACTCTACAAGCAAAGTCTTACTGGATACTAAGTTCATGCATATATACGAATGTGTAGAACCAGGGTCTATCAATGCAATCATAGAAGTATCATAAAGAGTAAATGTACCCGTAATAACATCAGGAGATGAAGCTTCCTCACGGGCTCAGATGGGATACGCTCTGGCAGGCGCTCTAGCTTTAGATCTCGCAACAGTGTCTCTCGTAGTCCCCTGACTACCACTGACATTTCTTGTATTTCGAGAGGGTCTACCTCTCGCTGGAAAATTCTCAGATCTCAGATTCTGAACAATCTCTTGCTCCACAGATTCTGGGCAATCACGATTGAAATGATCTAACGATCCACATCTGAAGCAAGCCCGATCATTCAATCTACAACTTCCCAGATGCCTTTTTCCATAATGCTTACACTCAGGTCGCTCGGATCGGACATTTCCAACACTTGCCATTGAAGTTGCTAGAGCTTTGGTATTCGACTGTGATCTAGCTCGATCTGTACTCAATTGTCCCATATTAGCTCTTAAACGACTATGCTCATCTCTGAATTTCTTTGAAGCAGACTGAAATGATTTACTCAGAAATCTCTTTCTCACATCTCTAGCTTCAGACTCAGCTTTCCTTTTATCTTTCCCGAGTGCCTCAGCTTTACACGCTCAGTCAACAAGCACAACAAACTCTTTTATCTCTAAAATTCTGACTAACAAACGGATATCTTCATTAAGGCCATCTTCAAATCTCTTACACATTATTGCTTCCGATGATACACATTCTATGGCATACTGACTTAATCTCACAAATTCTCGTTCGTATTCAGTAACAGACATGCGACCTTGTTTCAAATCCAGAAATTCCTTTCATTTCGATCAATAAACCTCGACTAATATATTTCTTCCTAATTCAATCTGAAAGAAATCCCATGTGACTCACTCTTTCTGAACAACCAAATCAAATTTTTCCACCAACGATAGGTCGCATCTCTAAGTAACAAAGATACAACACATTTAATACTTTCTTCCGGAGTCAAAGACATCTCATCAAATACTCAGATAGTGTTTTCTAACCAAAACTCGACTTTTTCAGCATCGTCATCACTGGTGGCCCTGAACTCTTCAGCCCCATACTTACGGATTTTGTCGACCGGAGACTTATTCAACAGATTTATACCCATTAACGGAGGCACAACTGAAGTCTGACGGGGAATAGATGGGGGCGGAGGTTGTGAAACAGCCAAATTATTTCTCACAAATTGAGTGAACCACTCACTCATCATCTGGAAGAAAGCTTATTTATCTTCTCCCTCTTGACCGCTCGTAGTCGGTCTCGAATCAGAAGGCATTATCCCATGAGCGGGAGCAGGCGCATTGCTTTTTACGTCGCCATTACGGCTCTTTCGGATCCATTACTATACGAAAATCACATTTTTCACGCCGAGATTCATCACACTATCACGCTTCGATATATGGCATGTATAGCTAGACGCTTACACGCTACGTTAGTCCGAGAATCGACTAAGCCGTAGCTCTGATACTAACCAAATGTAACAACCCTAACCCGTATCCGTCTCTTGAATAGGGTTAAGAGGTGTTACTGGACGAACGGAGACTTTTACGGACAATTCATAGTATAATTCTTCATATCACATCAAAATGTCCCTTAAATAGGTTAACGAAACCTTAATCATGCTTAAAAATAGGGTCGGGACAAAACCGAACACATACGAAAATTCTCAAAAATTTAAACATTTTTCCAAACTACAGAGGTCACACGCCCGTGCAGTCAGGCCGTGTGCCTCACACGGCTTCTGAACACGCCCATGTGTCGGTGCCGTGCCAAACAGAGGTATACATACTGACTTGTCCACATGGCCACCAGACACGCCTGTGTGCCATGGCCGTGTGAAATTAAGCTAGCTATTGACTTGGTCACACAGCCACCAGGCACGCCCGTGTGCCACGACCGTGTAACCTGCCCAGACACACTTCGAATTGGCCCTTGAGCCACACGACAGAGACACACGCCCGTGTCCCTTGGCCGTGTATGCAAAATAGGTCATTTGCAAGGCCAAAAGGCCACCCACATTTGGGTCATTCCTACAATCTCAAATAAGCATTATTCCATACACAATTAGCAACAAAAATCATGTCAAGTGAACAACATATCATCTCATTCAATATCATTTCTTTTCATACCAACTTGTATACTAATTTGCACAACCAATTCACATATAAAACTAATCATGTTTCATCCTCAATTTGCCACATTCATAGAGCCATCTCATTGTTCAAACACATATACTCATATTGCATCCATATGCTTACCATAGCCTTGACAATTTCATAAGCATCAAACCATACCAAAACATGCATCATATACCATAATCACCTATGCATATTATCAACATTTATCTAGTCACATCACATAGCTAATTACACATCTCAAACATGTTCCAAACATCTATCCTATACATGCCATACTTAGTATGTACATTTCCGTAAGGTACCAAAATGAGTTTGGGTAGTGTGATGATGATCCTTGACGGTCCCGAGCCTTCAGTAGCTTTGACGATCTGTAAACAGAGTAAACATACACACAAAGTAAGCTTTCCAAAAGCTTAGTAAGCCATATACAAATAAAATTAGCATAAAATGCACATAACCATATTGATAAATTGACATTAATGTTTCTCAATGCATATTCATCACATATTCCTTGGCTCATATACTTTGCCATAGTTTTCCACATTCTTCAACTCAAATATCACATATACACATAGCTCATTCAAGCATATATTCACATATTATCTCATCATTTCTTTACATATATTCACCTTAGTAAGTTCATATCGACACTTACCTTTCATACACACATAGTGTACTTTTCAAACGTACCTAGAACGGATATACAACTAACATAGTCGTTCATTTCTCGAACTTGCCCGTTGAACCGTTCAAAATCTAATAGGATACTTAGAGTGCTCAGAATAGTCGTACAATGCCAACGTCCCAGACGTGGTCTTACATGTAACCATATATCGATGCCACTTTGTCCGCAGGGTCTTACACGAATCAAATACGATGCCAATGTCCTAGACATGGTCTTACACGTAAATCTCATATCGATGCCAACGTCCCAAACGTGGTCTTACACGAAATCTCGAATCAATGCCAACGTCCCAGACGTGGTCTTACATGATATCACATAACGGACACCTATGTCATGACATATGCTATCCTATCTATTCCTAGGTTCATACGGGACTTCTCAGACTTTAACAACTTGTCGATATATACGTAAGCTTGGATTTCCCATACATTCCATCTCAATGGATATTAATAGCAATTCTAGTCTCTTATATACACAAATAATTCAATTCAAATACATTTTTTTGTATATCGACTTACCTCGGATTCGGATATTTGATCGGATTCAGTTATTCGACAACTTTTGACTTTCCACGATCTAAGTCTGTTTTCTTCGGTTCTTGATCTATACATATTCAAATTTAACCCATTTATTCAATAACTCATTCAACTCAATCCAAGAACACATATTTAGGGCAATTTACAAATTAGCCCTCACATTTTCACATTTGGTCAATTTAGTCCCTATTTCATAAATCACAAAATACACATAATTTCAAGTTACCCATGCCTAGCCAAATTCTCATGTAGCTCATACAAGTCCTTACATTTCATTTATTTCACAATTTAGTCCTTCAAAATATTATTTTCTCAATTAAGCTCAAAATACTCAACTTGCCTTTACGATCGAACCTGAGTATTTTCTTCCACGGTGAGGCTTTCAAAAACACTTGATCTCCGATATGAAACTCAATATCCTTACGTTTTAAATCGCATATGACTTTTGACGATCCGATGCGACTTTCAAACTGTCTCGAATCACTATCACTTTACTCATTCGATCTCTTTGATCAAGTCAACCCCGTGTATCTTATTTTCACCGAGCTCACCCAATACGAAGGTGTACGACATTTTGACCCTACAAAGCCTCGTAAAGTGCTATTTTGATACTAGATTGAAAGCTATTATTATAAGCAAATTCAATCAAAGGTAAGTATCGTTCCCACGTACCTTCAAACTCGAGAATGCAACATATCAACATATCCTCAATTATCTAAATGATTCGTTCGATTGACAATGCATTTTGCATCGAAAAGCCGTGCTAAAGTGTAGTTTCAGGTACCTAAAGCATCTTACAATTTCTTCCAAAATCGCGATGTGAACCTCGGTCTCGGTCGAAACAATAGAAATAGGCACACCATGTAATCTCACAATCGAGAAACATATAATTCAGCCAATTTATCAAGCGAATAATCTATGCGAACCGGAACAAAATGAGCCGATTTAGTCGATCTATCCACAATAACCCGATTGCATCTTTCCGCGCTTCGGTGTCATCGATGAAACCGGATACAAAATCCACCGTGACTCTATCCCGTTCCACTCGGAGTATCATAATCGGTGGAGTAACCCGGAAAGGTACACGATGCTCGGCTTTTACTTGTTGTGGACTAAGCATTTGAAACAAAGTTGTAACATCACTGAAATGCATTTTTGATTTAATTATACGAAATGGCATGTCTTATGTGTTATGAATGTATTGTGAACATTTTTGGAAATGCAAGGAGATGATTTAGAAATGTTAAGTTTAAAAGAGGAAGCGAACATTTTTGGAAACTTGGAAATGTAAGGAAATGTTAGGTTAAAGGAGAAAAACGAACATTTTGGAAACTTGGAAATATAAGGAAATGACTTAGAAAATGTTGAGTTTTCAAGTCTAAAAGAGGAAACTAAGGCAAGGTGGCCTTAAGAGAAAATGTATGTGAAATATGACACACAAATGGGCTTGGAAAAGTGGCACGAAGATGCCACTTAGGGCCCTGGAAATGGCGCCACATACAGGAGTATTGGGCCAAGGTTCGAAAGTGCAGGGAAGCAAAATAAAAGAGTTTTATTTTGCTTTGCAAGGAGCAAGGGAGTTGGACGGCAACAAGGCTTTTAAAGAGGAGTTTTATTCTCTTTAAATTTCTTTAAGGGTGGATAAATAATGGATTTATTTTAGATTATTTTTAAGAGAGATAAATGAGGATTTATTCTTTAATTTTTAAAAATTAAAGAGATAAAGCTATCAAAATAAGGGAGAGTGGTGGCTAAGTAAGGGACTCTAGCTAGTAATTTCGGCTACTAGAGGAAAATAGGCCATTCATTCATTCACTCTTACTTTGCCGAATTTCCTAAGCAAATTCTCCTCTCTCTGCCGAAATTCCCTAGAGCCTCGTTCTTATTCTTTCTTGTTAACCAAAGCCGAAAATTCAAGATACCACCATAGCCGATTTCTTTTCTTTCCAATCCATCAAAAGCCAAAACCTTTTTGATCACTATCTAGTCTCCATAGCCGAATCTTTGTGGAGCTTCAAGTAAGAGTGGGTGGAAACTTACGTAGTAAGGGTAAGGATCTATCCTTATATTTCTTTTCTTCAAGCCCAAGATTAAGATTCTAATGCCATTTGTATCTCTTGGCCGAAACTACAACGAGATCATTCGAGATTTTGTATATTGTCAACTACCGGGGAGAAGAGACTACTTTTAGGATTTAAAGAATCAAGGTAAGATATGTGAATATTCGACCAAAGGCCATTTATTATGTTTAAGGATGAAATCAAATCTAATATAAGTCTATAGGTATTTCGACAACTCCTAAGCAAGTGATTCTTTTGGGATTTTAGAATCCACAAGGTAAGCATATGAGGTATTCGGCCAAGGCCTATTTTTGGTATTTAGAACTGTTTTTTATTTATTCAAAAGCGAAACCCGACATAGCTAAGTGATTTTGTGGCTAGCCGATTTCAAGAAGGAACTTCGGCAGAAGGTTTCGGGATTTGATTTTTAATCCAATCGGCACAAGGTAAGTTTTGGTTACAATAATCCTTCGGGATTTAGTCTTATGGCGAATAGGCTTTTACTAAATAACAAGTGATTGATCAAATGTAGGAACTTAAGATCTAAATCAGAGATTGGTTTTCGGATTTCAAGGAATTCGTTAAGCATATCAGTGTGTACCTCACACTATTTCTTAATATAGTTATGGCAATAATTAATCTATATGTGATTATAAGAATGTGCAAGAATATGGCTAAGGTACCATGTTATGGTACAAAGTACTCAGTGCACGTTTCCTACTCCTACTAGGATTATGAAATATGTTATATTTAACATGTGATAAGTTATAAGAATGTGAAAGTTGGCATGATTAATGCATAATAAGTATGATATGGGGCATATGGGTTATTGAAAGGGGGAACTAAATGTGGTGACCTAAGACCACAAATATTTATAAAGGCGATGAGCACGTCATTGCGCACAGACGCGCCCGATGGTGTGTAGCGGATGGAGGGTCGACTTAGTAGTCCCCACGGTGTGCGAGTTGATGCGGGGATGTGTAGCGGATGGCATATAGGTTTGGGTTTGGGATTGCATCATTATTTTGATCCATTATAAGAATTGATATGTGATATGATTATGTATGCCTAAGTTGTTAAGATTTAGTGTTGTAGTACGATTGAGTCTGTTGACTCACCCCGTTGTGGGATCATGTTTTAGGTGACGATCGATGAATTGGACCGGGTTAGCGAAGCTTAGGGATGGCCATGCTCAAAGAAGAATTTATTTTATTTCATTTAAGTACTTTAAATTATTTGGGTTTGTTTTGATGTAATAAGGCCAAGTAATATGAACTGCTTTTGTGCATGCTTTTTATTTGAGTTTATTACTATACGATCAAGTTTAAATCAAGGTTAAATGGTTTTTCTTAAAAAATATATACAAGGTTTTCAATTGAACCCAACACAAGCAAATCCATCTTCAAACCACACGAATTTTTCCTAAGTAACAAGCGGACTTTCAAATGTTTACTCGAGGAACATACGAGATCGGTCGGGACCCGTAGGCGGGTTTGGGGTGTTTCGACTTAATATCGAGCCCGGTTCAAAACTCACTCTGCGATTTTGGGCTCCAAAATGTTTTCTAAAAATGGGCTCTTTAAAGGATAGCAGTGCATTAGCTCAGCATGGCACCTAAGTCTCCGACCCGAAGTCCGCCAGGTAAGTACCCTAAACCATTGTGTGATATACATGTGGGCTTTATGGGATTTATGGGACGTAGACTAGTTTAAATAGACTCTGATGGACTATAGGCTTAGTTTAAACCACTTCTTAAATTTTCATAAGACTTAATTTCACTAAACAAACCCGTTAATGAGCCGCAAGACTAGGGTGTGGTAACCGTCATACGCATGTCTAGGATTGGATCCGGAAGAGCTTGGTATTTAAGCAGTCCTAGTGACTCACCTCCTCTTGTTTGGAATCCTACAGTGCGTAGTATTTATTCACCTTAGTCGAGTTAGGGTGTGGCAATAGGCGGGCGCATGCCTAGGAGTGGATTCGGGAGAGCTTGGTATTTAAGCAGTCCTAGCGACTAACCTCCTCTTCACTGGAATCCTACCTGGTGCGTGGTGACTATTCACCCTAGTTATGAGGACTCGTTGATGGGCTAAACCCTATAATTAAAACCCGAAAGGGACCAGCCACCCTAGTTTGAATTTTACCGAAATACCCCCAGATTTCAAAATTACCGAAATACCCTTATTTCATAAAATCACCAAGGAACCCTGAATTGAAAAAAATTGCAAAATTACCCCTGATTTACAAAATTTTTAAATTGACCCCGATTTATTACAAAAATACCCCTGTAGGTGAAATGACGAAAATACCCTTGGGATAGGAATAAGACGAAAATGTTTGAATGATGAATGTGTGTTGAATGAATGTGCTACTTTAAATTAGGATAGAAGACTTGAAACTTTGATCGATCGAAAGAACTACTTCTAAACTTCTTTCATAAAATTTCTTCGCAGATAAACAGTGGAACAAAATACTAATGCATAAAAATTTCTTAATCCAGTTAAAGCGCGATCGTAGACATGAGTTCTAGGGGCGTGGGTCGTAATGTGCGAGGATGTGGTAGAGGCGAGAATGATCGTGTCGGAACCCGTTAGAGTCTAGACAAAGTGCGAAAATGAGGTACCACCACCCCCACCACCACGGTGTTGGTGTTGGCGGCAAGATCGGACGGGGATGATGCGATGTCGCGAGCAATCTTTGCGAGTGCTGAAATGGTGGTCTGGAGTAAGTGGAGGTATGGGAGCTCGAATCTGTGCACCGCGGCGACTCTAAGCCAATGGGGTGAGGTGTTTCGTGGTGTATCTGGTGTGGCACCCGATGCGGTGAGTATTGGTTGGAGGCAACCGAGCAAATTATGGACGAGCTCAATTTAAGCTGCGAGGAGAAAGAAAGGAATGGTGGCACTACTTAGCGACGAAGCCTATCAATGGTGGCTCACGATTCGGGATGGTGCCACAAAGTGAGGATCGGCGATGGGACTATGTTAAGACGACCTATCGGAAGAAGTATGTCGGTGCAGGTATCTTGATGAGCAAAGAAAGGCATTTATGGGGCTGGTTCAAGGAACAAGTCCGTGGCGAGAATATGAAGTGAGTTACGGTGAGTCGTTATGCTCGAGGAATGGTGGCTACGGAGCATGAGCGGTGTGTCCGGTTTGAGGGCGGTTTGAAGGATGATTTAAAGGTGTTGATAGCTCCGCATCGAGAGCGGAGTTTTACGCTCTAGTAGAGAAAGCTAAGGTAGCTGAAGGGATTAAGGACTCTACAAAGCGGAACTTCGGCCAGAGCAGGCGAGAAAAGAGGCTTTGGATCATCGGGATCATCACGGGAATAAAAGGCCTAGAGTTGATAGGCGCGAGTCGACAAGTTTGCTACGGAGGGTAGTATCGTACTTGTGACCGGTGTGGGAAGAAACACTTAGGAGAGTGTTGGAAAAAGACGGAAGGATGTTTTAGGTGTGGGTCCAAGGACCATATGATCAAGGATTGTCCTATGAAACCAGATGGAAATCGGCCAGTGGCTCGAATGTTAATCAAGCGGTAGAGGTGGACAACGACCTCGGTGAGGTCGTGGTCCGAATAATAGAGGTAATGGTGCTTGGTGAGGGCGTGGAACACCGGGCGCGAGGTGTCTTTGCTATCTTGAGGCAAGGCAATCGGGTTTGGTTTATGCGATTCGCCGGAGGGAGGATGGAGACGCAGGGACGTCATAACCGATGCGTTCCTTGTATTTGGAAAACCTTATTATGCTCACGATTGATGTGGGCTCGACTCACTCCTATGTTGCATGTAGTGTAGTGGAAACACTAGGCCTAGACTCTGAACTTTACGATAGGGAGATGATCGTAGTAAGCCCATTAGGCCAAACTATAGTGGTGGATAAGATCTTTCGAAGTGTACCCTAGAAATTCAAGGAGTGAACTTTGGTGACTTAATGGAGTTACCCTTCGGAGAATTTGACCTCATACTTGGTATGGATTGGTTAGTAGAGCACCGAGCCGTGTTGGATTGTGCGGCTAAGCGAATGGAACTAAGAACCCCGGAGGGTGAGGTGATTATCATGATAGCGAGAAAGAAGAAACTATTTGTCTAATGTAGTTTGGCACTAAAGGCTTTGAAAGGATGGTTCGAAAAGGGTGCAAGGCGTTTTTAGCCTTCGTAAGTGCGTTAGATGGAAAGGAGGAAGGAGTCAATGGAGTTAGAGCGGTAAGGGACTTCGTGGATGTGTTTCGGAGGAATTACAGTGAATACCCCGGATAGGGAGGTGGAATTTGGAATAGACTTGCTACGAGAGCGACTCACGTGTCAATCGCTCCATACAGAATGGCGCCAAAGGAGTTAGTTGAGCTCAGGGCTCGAGATTCAAGAATTCTTTGGATCGGGGGCTCATCCGACCCAGTGTGTCTCAAATGGGAGCACCGGTCTGTTTGTGAAGAAGAAGGGCGGAACTATGCGAATGTGCATAGATTATCGTCGATTAAATAAGTGACCATCAAGAACAAGTATCCTTTGCCACGGGATAGGCGACTTGTTCGATCGGCTTAAGGGGCGCCGTATTTTCAAAGATCGATCTAAGATGCGGATATCATCGATTGAAGGTGAAGGAGGCGGATATCCAAAAAAGCGGCCTTTAGGACAATGTACGGCCATTTTGAGTTTGTGGTAATGCCGTTTGGGTTGTGAAACGCCCGACCGCATTCATGGATATGATGAACCGGGTTTTCAACCCTACTTGGATCGGTTCATTGTTGTGTTCATCGATGATATCCTAGTATACTCCAAGTCGAGGAAGAACATGACGAGCATCTCAGGAAAGTGTTGCAAGTGTTAAGGGAGAAGAAGCTATATGCCAAATTCAAAGCAAGTGCGAGTTTTGGCTTAAGGAGGTTGCATTCTTAGGGCATGTGGTGTCTGCGGAAGGAATAAGGGTGGACCCTAAGAAGATTGAGCGATACTAGATTGGAAACCACCTAAGTCTGTGGGTGAGATTCAAGTTTCTTGGGATTGGCGGGCTACTGAGAAGGTTTGTGGAAGGATTTTCTTCAATAGCCGCACCTTTGACAAAGCTTGTTGAGAAAGGAGGTACCTTTCGTTTGGGCGGATAAGCAACAAGAGAGCTTTGAGAAGCTTAAGAGGGTCTTGGTGAAGCTCAGATTTTGATTCAACTTTGAGGCGGGAAAGGATTTCGTGGTGTATTGTGGCGCTTCCCATACAAGCTTGGGTTGCGTCTTGATGCAAGACGGGAAGGTGGTAGCTTATGCGTCTCGACAACTAAGGCCTCACGAGGTTAACTACCCGACGCATGACTTGGGCGGCGGCGGTGGTCTTTGCTCTTAAGGTGTGGAGGCACTACCTTTATGGAGAAAAGTCGAGTGATCTACACGGACCACAAGAGCCTCAAGTACTTGTTAACCCGAAGGAGTTAAACTTGAGGCAATGAAGGTGGGTAGAATTATTGAAGGACTATGATTGTTCATTAGAGTATCATCCGGACAAGGCAAATGTAGTGGCGGATGCTCTAAGTCGAAAAGTAGTGTCGGATCTGAGGCGTTGTTCGCACACTTGAGTGCAGTATGATGATGGCGACCTATTGGCGAGAATTGCAAGTCAAACCAACATGGTTAAATGAGGTAAAGGAAAGTCGGTTGGTGGATGAGGATCTAAGTGTTAAGTTACAACAAGTACAGAGCGGAGAGTTAGAGGATTATGGTGTTAATGATGAGGAGTATTGTGCTTCAAGGGAAAGGTATGTATGCCTAAGGACAAGGACCTAAGACAAAAGATTCTTTGGGAGGCGCATAGTAGCCCTTATGCTATGCACCCCGAAGGCACTAAGTTGTCTGAGGATCTAAGGGAGCAGTTTTGGTGGCTTTGATCTTAAGCGGGAAGTTCTTGAATTCGTGGGGAAAATGTCGGCGTGTCGATATAAGTTAAAGTCCGAACACCAAGTTCCATCGGGATTACTTGACCAATCGAGATTCCGCGATGGAAGTGGGAGAGAATCACCATGGACTTCGTTAGTGGGCTTCCCCTTACGCTGCTAAGAAGGACTCGGTATGGGTAATAGTGGACCGTTTGACCAAGTCCGCGCACTTAATTCCGGTGAGAGTCGACTATTCTCTTGAAGTTGGCAAGATTATGCGTGGCGGAAATTGTAAGGTTGCATGGAGTGCTGTGTCAATTATTTGGATAGAGACCCAAGATTTACGTCTCGGTTTTGGAGGGCACTTCATCAAGCTTTAGGCACTAAGTTGGATTTCACTCGACCTTTCATCCACGATCGGACGGGCGGTCGAGCGAGTAATCAAGTGTTAGAGGATATGTTGAGGAGTGTGTGATGGACTTGAGAGGAAGTTGGGAGGAGTATTTGCCTTTAGCGAGTTTGCGTACAACAACGGCTATCAAGCCCGACGATTCGGATGGCACCGTATGAAGCGTTGTACGGTCGGAAGTGTCGAACTCCTACGTGTTGGACTGAGTTAGGAGAACGTCGAGTTTTGGGTCTAGAGTTAGTGGCAAAATTTGAAGAGAAGGTTGAGACAATTCGGGCACGGTTGAAGGAAACATCTGATAGACAAAAGTCGTACGCTTTAAACGGAAGGAAATAGAGTTTGAAGTGGGGGACCAAGTGTTTCTGAAAGTCTCGCCTTGGAAGAAGGTGATGAGGTTTGGTCGCAAAAGGAAGTTAAGCCCAAGGTTTATAGGGCCCTATCGAGTGTTGAAGCGAGTTGGACCAGTGGCGTATCAGTTAGAGTTGCCACCAGAGTTGAAGCGAGATGCCGCGGCGTATTCCATGTTTCCATGCTACGTCGATATCGATCGGATCCATCTCACGTAGTGCGGGATGAAGAGGTTGAGCTAAGGCGGACTTATCCTACGAAGAAGAGCCGATTCGAGATCTTGGAGCGAGGCGTGAAAGTGCTACGAAGGAAATCGGTTCCTCTAGTTAAAGTGTTATGGCGCAAACATGGAGCGCGAGGAAGCTTCGTGGGAGCGAGAAGAGGCAATGCGACAACAACACCCTCATTTGTTTTAGCGGTAATTTCGAGGTTGAAATTATTTTAAGAGGTAGAAGCGTAACATCCACGAAAATGGGCCTATGCATTTTTATTTAATTATACTGAAATGGCATGTCTTATGTGTTATGAATGTATTGTGAACATTTTTGGAAATGCCAGGAGATGATTTAGAAATGTTAAGTTTAAAAGAGGAAGCGAACATTTTTGGAAACTTGGAAATGTAAGGAAATGTTAGGTTAAAGGAGGAAGCGAGCGTTTTTGGAAACTTGGAAATATAAGGAAATGACTTAGAAAATGTTGAGTTTTCAAGTCTAAAAGAGAAACTAAGGCAAGGTGGCCTTAAGAGAAAATGTATGTGAAATATGACACACAAATGGGCTTGGAAAAGTGGCTGAAGATGCCACTTAGGGCCCACTGAAATGGCGCCACATACGGGAGTATTGGGCCAAGGTTCGAGCTGCGGGGAAGCAAAATAAAGAGTTTTATTTTCTTTTGCAAGGAGCAAGGGAGTTGGGCGGCAACAAGGCTTTTAAAGAGGAGTTTTATTCTCTTTAAATTTACGGCTAAGGGTGGATAAATAATGGATTTATTTTAGATTATTTTTAAGAGAGATAAATGAGGATTTATTCTTTAATTTTTAAAAATTAAAGAGATAAAGCTATCAAAATAAGGGAGAGTGGTGGCTAAGTAAGGGACTCTAGCTAGTAATTTTGGCTACTAGAGGAAAAGAGGCCATTCATTCATTCACTCTTCCTTTGCCGAATTTCCTAAGCAAATTCTCCTCTCTCTTGAAATTCCTAGAGCCTCGTTCTTCTTCTTTTTGTTAGCCAAAGCCAGAAAATTCAAGATACCACCATAGCCGATTTCTTTTCTTTCCAATCCATCAAAAGCCGAAACCTTTTTGATCACTATCTAGTCTCCATAGCCGAATCTTTGTGGAGCTTCAAGCAAGAGTGGGTGGAAACTACGTAGTAAGGGTAAGGATCTATCCTTATATTTCTTTTCTTCAAGCCCAAGATTAAGATTCTAATGCCATTTGTATCTCTTGGCCGAAACTACAACAGATCTTTCGGGATTTTGTATATTGTCGACTACCAGGGAGAAGAGACTACTTTTCGGGATTTAAAGAATCAAGGTAAGATATGTGAATATTCGGCCAAAGGCCATTTATTATGTTTAAGGATGAAATCGAATCTAATATAAGTCTATAGGTATTTAGACAACTCCTAAGCAAGTGATTCTTTTAGGGATTTTAGAATCCACAAGGTAAGCATATGAGGTATTCGGCCAAGGCCTATTTTTGGTATTTAGAACCATTTCTTATTTATTCAAAAGCGGCCGACATAGCTAAGTGATTTGGTGGCTAGCCGATTTCAAGAAGGAACTCGACAAGGTTTCGGGATTTGATTTTTAATCCAATCGGCACAAGGTAAGTTTTGGTTACAATAATCCTTCGGGATTTAGTCTTATGGCGAATAGGCTTTTACTAAATAACAAGTGATTGATCAAATGTAGGAACCTAAGATCTAAATCGAGTAGATCGGTTTTGGGATTTCAAAGGAATTAGTTAAGCATATCAGTGTGTACCTCACACTATTTCTTAATATAGTTATGGCAATAATTAATCTATATGTGATTATAAGAATGTGCAAGAATATGTCTAAGGTACCATGTTATGGTACAAAGTACTCAGAATGCGTTTCCTACTCCTACTAGGATTATGAAATATGTTATATTAAACATGTGATAAGTTATAAGAATGTGAAAGTTGGCATGATTAATGCATAATAAGTATGATATGGGGCATATGGGTTATTGAAAGGGAGGCTGAATGTGGTGACCTAAGACCACAAATATTTATAAGAGGATGAGCACGTCATTGCAGCGACTACCTTCGATGGTGTGTAGCGGATGGAGAATTCGACTTAGTAGTCCCCACGGTTTGCGGGTTGAGTGCGGGGATGTGTAGCGGATGGCATATAGGTTTGGGTTTGGGATTGCATCATTATTTTGATCTGTTATAAGAATTGATATGTGATATGATTATGTATGCTAAGTTGTTAAGATTTAGTATTGTAGTACACATTGAGTCTGTTGACTCACCCGTTGTGGGATCATGTTTGGTGTGATCGATGTGGACCGGTCGTGAAGCTTAGGGATGGCCATGCTCGGCAAGGAATTTATTTTATTTCATTTAAGTACTTTAAATTATTTGGGTTTGTTTTGATGTAATAAGGCCGTTAATATGAAGCTTTATTTTGTGCATGCTTTTTATTGGAGTTTATTACTATACGATTAAGTTTAAATCAAGGTTAAATGGTTTTCTTAAAAAAATATATACAAGGTTTTCAATTGAACCCAACACAAGCAAATCCATCTTCAAACCACACGAATTTTCCTAAGTAACAAGCGGACTTTCAAATGTTTACTCGAGGAACATACGGATCCGGTCGGGGACTCGTGGTAAGTAAGGATTGGGGTGTTTCAAAATTCAAATATGTCTCGTTTCATACGGACCACCAATAGAAGCGCTTGAGATCATTATACATTTTAGTACTACGGATGAGCAGGATAATAGAATTGCTTTGTGAGCTTAAGCTCAAAATCATCTAAATCAACTCTGAGTTTCTCGGAACACATATTCGGTTTACGAACCTCAAACAACCATTTTCATCAACTTGGAATTCGATTCAACATTCGTTTCACACTTGAACTTCGCTTTGCTATCGGATCGTTATCAACTTTACGAGCATCATAAATTTGTTGAACAAATAACGGTCTTGCTTTTAATTCGTCTATTTTGAACCATCATCGGATATAACCATATGTGCATTCATTATGCATAAAGCAAATAATGATTTTCGACTTAAAGCATCAACAACAACTTTAGCCTTCTACGGGATGATAGTCAATCACTAGCTCATAGTCTTCTAACAACTCTAACCATCGGCGTTGTCTCAAATTTAGATCTTTCTTAGTCATCAAATACTTGGACTTTTATGATCGGAATAAACATGACATTTCTCACCGAGCAGATAGTGGCGCCAAATCTTCAATGCGAACACAATAGTTGCTAATTCCAAATCATGTGTCGAGATAGTTCTTTTAGTGTGACTTGGTTGTCTCGAGTATAAGCTATGACTTTGCCTTCCTCCATCAAAACACAACCCAGACCACTCAAAGATGCATCACTATAAATGACAAATTCTTTACCCGATTACTGTTTGAACTAACACTAGAGCTTCAGTCAAAAGAGCTTTCAACTGATCGAAACTTTTACGACACTTTTCTGACTACTCAAACTTAACATCTTTCTGTAACAGCTTCGTCATCGGTGTCACAATCATAGAGAAACCTTTCACGAACCATCTATAATAACCATCAAGTCCCAGAAAGCTCCAAACTTCAGAGACATTTCTCGGAGGTTTCCAATCAAGTATAGCTGAAATTTTACTCGGATCAACCCGAATACCCGATGTTGATACAACATGACCCAAAAAATTGACTTCGCATAACCAGAACTCACATTTACTGAACTTTGCATACAACTGTTTATCTCACAAAGTCTGTAACACAAGTCTCAGATGTTCGGCATGCTCGGTTTCATCCCGGGAGTAGATCAGAATATCATCTATAAATACTACCACAAGCCGATCCGAATCTTGTCTAAAAATCGATTCATCAAATCCATGAAAACAACGGTGCATTAGTGAGTCAGAAAGGCATAACGAGAAACTTATAGTGTCAGTACCTCGTTCGGCGATGTTGGCACATCGAGTCTTTAACTGCGCAAATGATAGTAGCTTGATCTCAAATCTATCTTTGAAAATCATGTAGCCCTTTTCAAGCGATCGAGCGGATCGTCAATCCGTGTATGAATACTTATTCTTTATAGTCACTTTATTAAAATTTTGCTGTAGTCGATACACATTCTCATGGTTCCGTCTTTCTTTTTCACAAATAAAACTAGTGCGCCCCAAGGAGAAAACTTCGGTCGTGCAAAACCTCTGTTGTCAACTCTTGCAAGCTGTGCTTTCAATTCTTTTAATTAGTAGGTGCCATTACATGCGGAGCTATCAAAATCGGAGTCGTCCCCAGGCACAAATTCAATACCAAATTCAACTTCTCGAATAGGTGGAAAATTGGGTAACTCTTGAGAAAAACACATCCAGGATACTCACACACAAGCAATTACTAATTTGATCTTCTTTTGGTCACTTTAGAGTCGAGCACATAAGCAAAATAAACTTCACAACCCTTTCTCACATACTTTTGAGCTAACATTGAAGATATCACTTTGCAGTAAACCATTCAAATCATTAGACTCAATCCAAAAAATCTTGTAATATCCTAAAAAAATTGAGTATCATCTTGTTACTTGTGTTAGCTCGAGTATGATTATTATTATGTGCTTAGTATAGTTTTATGAAGGCTTGGAATTATTAGCTAAACTAGAATGATTTTTAGTATTGAAAATATAGTGAAGTGGATTAGATGAACTTGACACTTAAGTTAATTTAAGTGTTAAATTCTAACACAAGAGGAGTTAGTGGCATAGTGGATAAGGCGCATGAAAGGTTGCTTGAGGAAGTGGTTGAGTAGCATAGAAGGCATATTAAGGATTTTATTTTTTTATGCATCCTAGCATTAAGTGTCGGTCAACTATTCATATGGATAAGATGGACAATTTTCTTTTTATGGCAAGAAGACTTAAGGTTATGGTAGCATGAAATAAGGGATAAATTGCTAGATTTTGGGGATAAAATTTCTTCAACTGCGAATGTAGAGGATTTCAAGGCTTGGCTTAAGGGTGTTGTTTTGGAAACTCTCCTATGGCCATTAGTGCATGAATGTGGACGGCATGTGTGGCTAGGGGGTGGCGAATGTTGATAGGAAGTTTGGGGGAATAGTTGGCCAACTTTAGCATTTTGTGCATCATTTGGCATTTTCTCTTCCTCTCCAAAAACTCCCTCTTTGGCCGAATGTATCTTAGGCATTTTGGTGCAATTTTGCTTTTGATTTAGCTCTCATTTGTGTTTGAACCAAAATCTAATTTCTTCCTCTCATTTCCCTTTTGAAACCAAATACCACAATTTGCATTTTTGTGTACTTTTCTTTTAAACAAACTAGGTGTTTGGCGAACCTCTTTCTCTCATCTCTCTCTTTTCTTTCTTTTGACACTTGCTCAAAAACCACATTTCTTTTTCACTTCCTCTTGGCGAATCTTCCTCCTTCCCAAATCCCATCTCTTTCATTTTTTTCAAAGTTAAAAACATCCATTACCATTCTATTTTCATTTTCTATTTTCTTCTTTCTTCCATTTTTGAATCATCCTTCTCTATTTCACTTTCACTTTTATTTTCCTTTCTTTTTACTCCACCATAGCCAGAATCTTCTTTCTCTCTTTTGGTGTTATATTGGCGAATATCATCAAGGGTAGATAATCTTTGGGTTTTCTTCAATCGGTTTTGGAAGATAGGTAAGTGTTCATGGCCGTATTTCCGTTATTTCCTTCTCTTTTCTAAGTCATTTTCTTGTGGACAAAGGCCAAATCCTTGGGCATTTGTTTGCAAGGTTCTAACCATTATTTAGGAACCAATTTTTCCTTTAGGCTCTTTGGGACGTTGGAAGCAATCGATCTAAGCCATTCCATTAGCAATCGAAGTTGGTAAGTCAAGTGGTAAGATTCATGTCGATTCATTATTCTTTTTGAGGATAAAGACTAAGGCTATTGGGGTTAAGATGTGATGTTGGCCGAATGGATTTTTGCTTATAGTTTTGTGGTATGGCCGAATGTAGGACAAGGTGATCTAGTGCGGTAGATCGGATCTTGAGAGTTAGTATTTGCGTTAGTGAAAGGTGTGTACCTTACACACTTTATAACTCGGTATATATATATATATATGTGTGTGTTAATAATAACTATTCATGTTATTAAAGCCAAAAACTATGAGATCTTGAAATGATACCTTGATGGGTATGAGCAAGGATACGGGTAAGTCCGTTTCGATATGATGTTGATATATGTTGTTAATATCACGATCTATGATATATATTGGTTATATGTTTATATCAAAGTATAATGACATGATTTGTTATCTATTGCATTGGTATGGGCGATATGAGAGAGGAGGAAGATTGATATCCGTGTCTTTGGGACACGGAGGTTTAGCACCTCCGGTGGTTTGGTACCACATATTTCGTGTCTTTGGGACACGGAGGTTTGGCACCTCATAGCGACTCGTCCCGGTGGTTTCACACCACCGCGGGTTGGCCCACATTTGATGTATTGGGATGCGTGCGGTGATTTGGTATCACACGTGGGTTGGCCCCACAACTTGATTATTCATGACTTTGGGTCACGGTGATTTGGCATCACATTATTGGATATCGTGACTTTGGGTCACTAGTGGTTTAGCACCACCGGTGGTTTGGTACCACACGGGGTAGAAAAGGAGTTTTGGATGGCTAGGTTGGGTGCATTATATATATATATATATTGCTTGGTTATAATTTGTGTAAGTATGTGGCATTTACAGGGAGAGGATTATGCAGAGTCTTGGTGACTCACCTTCTCCCTCATTTTTTCAAGTGATTCGTAAAATCGCGGATGAGGAGCCGGATGAACTCGAGGAGGCCATGCAATAAAATTTGGTTTTACATGAACTTCCATTTGGGTACTTTTTTTTAATTCATTTTCATCTTTTTATGGATTTGTAATAAGGCCTCTTTAATTATATTTTTGGATTATTTATATGCCTTGGATTTGTTTTAAATATGGCTTATAAATTACATGGTTGATATAATAATTTGAGCACCAAGTTTTCTAAACTACTAAGCGCGATGGTTTTAAAATGTTACCATCGGGTAACATAAATCAATTGATAGTATTTAACAACTTAAGTATTTTTGATAACTCATACTATTTTCCAAAACTCCGGTTTCCAAATTTCTATTAGATCGATTTTCAACCTAATCGCTTTAGTTTCTTTTCAATTTATAAAAGGTTTACAAATCTAAAAATGCAACTAAGTTTTAAAGATTTATTTTCGGGATTTCAAAGTAAATTATCGATTTTAATTTATTATACACACGATTTCTGAACTTAGAACAACAAAGAGTTTTCACTAAAATTTAATCGGTAACTCGTTTTTCCTCAAAACGTTTTCCTGTGACATACCAAATTCGGTCGTGGCGTATTGGCCGGGTTTGGGGTGTTACAAATTGATATCGAGCCAAGTTTAAAAGCTTGTTGTGGGCCCAAGGCCCAAAATGATTTAAAGTATGATCTTAAAATGTTTTTGTTTAAAATTATATGATCTGAAAGGCATGGCACCAGGAGTCTACGCACCGATCCGCGGGTAAGTACTTTAAACTGTTGATCTTGATGATATGATGATGTTAGTATGGTAGTTAGTAGTAGAAACTACTCTAGAGACCCAAACTATAGGTTGAATGTACTCATGAAACAACTTCTTATTAAAATTATTCATAAAGCGTGTTTTAAAGAAAGTGGAATAATGACTAATGCATAGCACTTTTAAATTAGATAACTCGAGACTTTAGACATGAGTACTCGAGTCGGGTCGTATTACTCGTGGATGCGGTCGGGGTAGGATGGGCGTATGCAGAGCGGTGAGGTGCAGTCAAGGATCAGAAAATGAGGTACCACTACCCCACCACCGGTTTGGAGTTGAGCATCGAGGATCAAGCGGGGATGGCGCAGATGTCTCGAGCGATCTTTGCGAGTCCTTGAGAGGGTAGGCGGAATAGGTGAAGCGCGGGAGCTCGGAAATCATGCGGCGACTCACGAGCCAATGGGTGAGTATTTCGAGGTGTTTCAGTGTGGCTCGATGCGGCGTATTGGTTAGAGGCGGCGGAGCGAATCATGGATGACTTGGATCGAATGCTTGAGGAAAAGGCTGAAAGGGATAGTGTCGCTTCTTGGGATGAGTCATATCGGTGGTGGCTCACGATGCGGAATAGTCTTTGCGGCGGAGGATCTCGCTTGCGATTATTTTAAAGCGTGTATCGGAAGAAATATGTTGGGTCTAGTTACATTGATGCGCGGCGTAAGGCATTCGAGTTTGGTCGAGGAAGTAAGTCCGTATTAGAATATGAGGCAAAATTTTTAAGATTGAGCGGTATCTTTGGAGAGTATCGTGGCTTGAACCACGAGCGATGTGTCGGTTCGAGGATGGATTGAGGGACGAATGAGATTGCGATTGCTCTACATTAGGAGCGAGAGTTTCTTCTGCGCTAGTTGAAAAGACTAAGATAGTAGAAGGGATAAAGGAATCGATAAAGCGGAGAGGCACGACAAGAATAAACATAAGAGAAGTTTTGGATCATCAAGGTCGGTAGATAATTCTCGAGAGAGGGTTAGGCGAGTGGGCGAATCAATCTGGGAGGCATGTTCTCGCTAATGGGACCCGGCCGCGATGTAGCCGATGTGAAAAATTTCATTGGGGCGAATGTTGGACGGAGGAAAGGATGTTTTGAGTGTGGTTCAACTGGATCATCGTGTGAGAGAGGCGTCCCACGTAAGCTAGCCGGGAATCGGATCGAGGTCAAGGTCGTGCTCAATTCGAAATGAGGGACCGTCACCGCGAGAGAGAAGGTCGTGGTAATGGTAGAAGAGGTAATGGTTTGCAGTCGAGGCCGCGGAGCATCTCGCGAGAGTCTTGGCAACAACGAGGCAAGACGACCCTAGTTTGGTGTATCTGCGGCGAGGGCGTCGAGAGGAGGCGGCGCACCGGACGTCATAAGCGATACGTTCTTAATCTTTGGTGAACCATATCTTTGCTTTGATAGATGTGGGTTCGACACATTCGTATGTTGCTAGTAACATAGTAGAGACTATGAATCTAGACTCGAGACTACTTCTAGGAAGATGGCGATGCTTAGCCCTCAGGTCACTCTGTAGAAGTAAATAAGCTATATAGAGATGTACCCTAGAACTCCAAGGGGTAATGTTTGTAGTGATCGATGGAGCTGCCGTTTGAGGAGTTCGATCGATTCTTAGGATGGGTGGTTGGTCAAGTATCAAGCAAGTTTGGATTATTTGCTAAGCGCATGGTTTTGAAGAAGGCAGTGAGGGCAAATAGGTGGTTATGATAGGTAATAGAAGAGATTATCTATCCAGCGTGGTATCTGCGTTGAAAGGCTTTGTGAAGTTAGTCGGGAAGAATTTGTGAGGCATTTGTGGTTCATGTGTGTGCGTTGGAGGCTAAGGAGTCTCTTGTGGGAATGTCCGAGCGGTAAAGGAATATGTTGGCGTATTTCGGAAGAACTTAGGGATTGCCTCTGGATCGTGAAGTTGAATTTGGTATAGATCACATTGCAGAAAGCTGCGCGGTGTCTATTGCTCCGTCTGAGGATGGCACCAGAAGGAATTAGGGAATTGAAGGCTCAAATTCAAGAGTTGTTGGATCGAGGTTTTATCCACCAAGTGTTTCGCCTTGGGAACACAGGTACTTTTGTCAAGAAGAAGGATGGATCGATGCGGATGTGTATAGACTATCGCCATTGAATAAGTGGCGATCAAAAACAAGTATCCTTTGCTTGAGGATAGATGACTTGTTTGATCGACAAGGGACAACGGTTTTCTCAAGATTGATTTAAGGCACGGATATCATCGGCTAAAGGTGAAAGAGGTGATATCCATAAGACGACATTTCGCACTTTTCGGTATGAGCACTACGAGTTTACGGTAATGCCGTTTGGGTTGACTAACGCGCCAGACATTTCATGGACATGATGAATCGGGTATTCCAGCCAGGTTTTTGGACCGGTTTGTTGTGGTATTTATAGACGATATTTTGGTATACTCCAAGTCGGAGGAGGAGCATGATGCGCATTTGCGAGTAGTGTTGCGATTTTGAGGAAGCGACTTTATGCAAAATTTAGTAAGTCACGAGTTTTGGCTTAGGAGGTGACTTTCTTGGGTCACGTAGTATCGGTGAGGATTAGAGTGGATCCTCGAAAGATTGAGCGATGTTGGATTGGAAGCCGCCTAAGTCGATGGTGAGATTCGGAGTTTCCTAGGTGCAGCGGGGTATTACCAGAAGATTTGTGGAAGGATTTTCTTTGATAGCAGCACCTATGACTAAGTTATTGAGAAAGGAATTCCATTTGTGTAGGCCGAGAAGCGACAAGGAAGTTTTGACAAGTTGAAGAAGATTTTGGTGAAGCTCAGATTTTGATTCAACTTTGAGCGAGCAAAGGAATTCACGGTTTCTTGTGATGCATCACATCTTTGGTTTGGGATGTGTCTTTGATCTGAGGAAGGGAAGGTAGTGGCTTATGCATCTCGGCAGTTGAGACCACATGAAGTTAACTATCAGAAGCGCATGACTTGGAATTAGGCTGCGATGGTTTTGCTTTGAAGATATGGAGACACTATTTGTATGGAGAGAAGTCGATAGTCTACGGATCACAAGAGTCTTAAGTATCTTTTGACTCGAAGGATTTGAACTTGAGGCGGCGTAGATGGATAGAGTTGTTGAAGGACTACTGATTTGTTCGATTGAGTATCATCCGGGCAAGGCTAAAGTGGTGGCGACGCGTTGGTGAAAGGTTGTATCGGACTTAAGATCGATGTTTGCTCATCTTAGCTTATATGGCGATGGGAGTCTTTTGGTGAATTGCAAGTCAAGGCCCGACTTGGTTAGAAGCGAATCAAGGAGAAGCTTGATTAGAGGATGATGGTTTGAATGATCGGAGGTTCTGAGTTTAGAATGGTGGTTTAGAGGATTATAGTTTGTCCAAGAATGGAGTATTGTGTTTTAAAGGAAGAGCTTGTATGCCAAAGGATGTTGAGTTGAGGCAAAGGATTCTTGGGGCGCACATAGCGACCCATACGCTATGCATCCTGGAGGTAGCAAGATGTATCGGGATTTAAGAGAAGCGATTTTGGTGGCGGAGTTTGAGCGTGAGATAACCGAGTTTGTGGGTAAATGTCGGCGTGTCGTAGGTCAAGCGAACATCGATTCTGCCGTCTGCAGGTTTACTTGGTGAAGATTCCACGATGGAAGTGGGAAAGTATCACTATGGACTTTGTCGATGGATTACCCCTACGCCAAGTAAGAAGGACTCGATTTGGGTGATTGTGGATCGTCGACTAAGTCGACTCATTTTATTCGGTAAGGGTGGATTACTCGCTTGAAGTTAGCTAAGTTGTATGTGGCGGAGATAGTAAGGTTGCACGGTGTACGATGTCGATCATCTCGAGACAGAGATCCTAGATTTACGTCGAGGTTTTGGAGAGAGTTACATCGGGCTTTGGAGTGCAGCGGTTGGATTTTAGTACGCATTTCATCCACACAGTGAGCGATCGGAAAAAGAGTTATCTGATTTTAGAGGATATGTTGAGAGGTTGTGTATTGGACTTGAGCGGTGGGAAGAGTTTTTACCATTAGCGAGTTCGCATACAACAATAGTTATCGAGCAAGCATTAAGATGGCACCATATGAGGCGTTGTATGGTAGGAGGTGTCGCACACCTACATCTTTGGACCGAGTTGAGTGGCGTCAAATGTTAGGACCAGAGTTGGTTGCGAAACAGAAGATAAGGTGAAGTTGATTCAAGCTCGGTTGAAGGAAGCTTGGATAGGCGAAAGTCATATCACCGATCTCAAGCGGAGGGATATAGAATTTTCCGTGGGTGACAAAGTTTTTACGAAAGTCTCGCCATGGAAGAAAGTGTTAAGATTTGGGAGAAAAGGCAAGTTAAGTCCAAGGTTTATTGGGCGTATAAGGTGTTGAGGCGAGTGGGACCGATAGCCTATCAGCTCGAGTTGCCATCGGAGTGAGTCGATTCACGATGTGTTCCATGTCTCCATGCTTAGGCGCTATCGTTACGATCCATCACATGTTGTGGCGATGAGAAATAGAGGTGAGTCCAGATCGGCGGTAGAAGAAGAACTTTGTGCGATTCTAGGCCAGAGATGTGAAAGTTTTGCGTGGGAAGTCGGTTCCTTTAGTGAAGGTTTTATGGCGGAACCATGGCGTAGAAGAAGCTACGTGGGAGCAGGAGGATGTGATGAGGCGGCGGTTTCCTCAACTCTTTTGAGCATGTAATTTCGAGGACGAAATTTTCTTAAGGGTAGAATTGTAATATCCTAAAAAAATTGAGTATCATCTTGTTACTTGTGTTAGCTCGAGTATGATTATTATTATGTGCTTAGTATAGTTTTTGAAGGCTTGGAATTATTAGCTAAACTAGAATGATTTTTAGTATTGAAAATATAGTGAAGTGGATTAGATGAACTTGACACTTAAGTTAATTTAAGTGTTAAATTCTAACACAAGAGGAGTTAGTGGCATAGTGGATAAGGCGCATGAAAGGTTGCTTGAGGGAAGTGGTTCGAGTAGCATGGAAGGCATATTAAGGATTTTATTATTTTATGCATCCTAGCATTAAGTGTCGGTCAACTATTCATATGGATAAGATGGACAATTTTCTTTTTATGGCAAGAAGAATTAAGGTTATGGTAAGCATGAAATAAGGGATAGAATTGCTAGATTTTGGGGATAAAATTTCTTCAACTTTTGGAATGTAAAGGATTTCAAGGCTTGGATTAAGGGTGTTGTTTTGGAAACTCTCCTATGGCCATTAGTGCATGAATGTGGGCGGCATGTGTGGCTAAGGGGTGGCGAATGTTGATAGGAAGTTTGGGGGGAATAGTTGGCCAACTTTAGCATTTTGTGCATCATTTGGCATTTTCTCTTCCTCTCCAAAAACTCCCTCTTTAGTCGAATGTATCTTAGGCATTTTGGTGCAATTTTGCTTTTGATTTAGCTCCCATTTGTGTTTGAACCAAAATCTAATTTCTTCCTCTCATTTCCCTTTTGAAACCAAAACCACAAATTGCATTTTTATGCACTTTTCTTTCGGCAAACTAGGTGTTTGGCGAACCTCTTTCTCCCATCTCTCTCTTTTCTTTCTTTTGATACTTGCTCAAAAACCACATTTCCTTTTTCACTTCCTCTTGGCGAATCTTCCTCCTTCCCAAATCCCATCCCTTTCATTTTTTTTCAAAGTTAAAAACATCCATGACCATTCTATTTTCATTTTCTATTTTCTTCTTTCTTCCATTTTGAATCATCCTTCTCTATTTCACTTTCACTTTTATTTTCCTTTCTTTTTACTCCACCATAGCCGAATCTTCTTTCTCTCTTTTGGTGTTATATTGGCGAATATCATCAAGGGTAGATAATCTTTGGGTTTTCTTCAATCGGTTTTGGAAGATAGGTAAGTGTTCATGGCCGTATTTCCATTATTTCCTTCTTTTTTATAAGTCGTTTTCTTGTGGACAAAGGCCGAATCCTTGGGCATTTGTTTGCAAGGTTCTAACCATTATTTAGGAACCGATTTTTCCTTTAGGCTCTTTGGGGCGTTGGAAGCAATCGATCTAAGCCATTCCATTAGCAATCGAAGTTGGTAAGTCAAGTGGTAAGATTCATGTCGATTCATTATTCTTTTTGAGGATAAAGACTAAGGCTATTGGGATTAAGATGTGATGTTGGCCGAATGGATTTTTGCTTATAGTTTTGTGGAATGGCCGAATGTAGGACAAGGTGATCTAGTGCGGTAGATCGGATCTTGAGAAGTTAGTATTTGCGTTAGTGAAAGGTGTGTACCTTACACACTTTATAACTCGGTATATATATATGTGTGTGTGTTAATAACTATTCATGTTGTTAAAAGCAAAACTATGAGATCTTGAAATGATACCTTGATGGGTATGAGCAAGGATACGGGTAAGTCCGTTTCGATATGATGTTGATATATGTTGTTAATATCACGATCTACGATATATATTGGTTATATGTTTATATCAAAGTATAATGACATGATTTGTTATCTATTGCATTGGTATGGGCGATATGAGAGGAGGGGAAGATTGATATCCGTGTCTTTGGGACACGGAGGTTTAGCACCTCCGGTGGTTTGGTACCACATATTTAGTGTCTTTGGGACACGGAGGTTTGGCACCTCATAGCGACTCGTCGGTGGTTTCACACCACCGTGGGTTGGCCCCACATTTGATGTATTGGGATCGTCGCGGTGATTTGGTATCACCATTGGGTTGGCCCCACAACTTGATTATTAAGTGACTTTGGGTCACTAGTGATTTGGCATCACATTATTGGATATCGTGACTTTGGGTCACTAGTGGTTTAGCACCACCGGTGGTTTGGTACCACACGGGGTAGAAAATGAGTTTTGGATGGCTAGGTTGGGTGCATTATATATATATATTGCTTGGTTATAATTTGTGTAAGTATGTGGCATTTACCCGGAGAGGGGATTATGCCTTTGAGTCTTGGTGACTCACCTTCTCCTTATTTTTTTGGGTGATTAAATAAAATCGCGGATGAGGCGGATGAACTCGAGAGGCCATGCAATAAAATTTGGTTTTACATGAACTTCCATTTGGGTACTTTATTTTAATTCGTTTTCATCTTTTTATGGATTTGTAATAAGGCCTCTTTAATTATATTTTTGGATTATTTATATGCCTTGGATTTGTTTTAAATATGGCTTATAAATTACATGGTTGATATAATAATTTGAGCACCAAGTTTTCTAAACTACTAAACGCGATAGTTTTAAAATGTTACCATCGGGTAACATAAATCAATTGATAGTATTTAACAACTTAAGTATTTTTGATAACTCATACTATTTTCCAAAACTCCGGTTTCCAAATTTCTATTAGATACGGTTTTCAACCTAATCACTTTAGTTTCTTTTCAATTTATAAAAGGTTTACAAATCTAAGCTGCAACTAAGTTTTAAAGATTTATTTTAGGGATTTCAAAGTAAATTATCGATTTTAATTTATTATACACACGATTTCTCTGAACTTAGAACAACAAAGAGTTTTTCACTAAAATTTAATCGGTAACTTTCGTTTTTCCTCAAAATGTTTTCCTGTGACATACCAAATTCGGTCGTGGCGTATTGGCCGGGTTTGGGGTGTTACAAATCTCATCGATACAGCACAGTAAATCAATAGTCTTCCATTTGCGATTCACAATAGCATCATGCGAGTCAACCAATCCATACCAAAAATTATATCAAACTCGTCGAATGGCAACAACATCAAATCAGCCGGAAAACATGAATCTCAAATCATCAACGGACAATTCTTGCACACTTTATCAACCAATACACACCGGCCTAAGGGGTTCGATACTTTAATCACAAACTCAGTAAACTCTACAGGCAAAGTCTTACTGAATAATAAAGTCTCACACATATAAGAATGAGTCAAACTAGGATCAATCAATGCAACAACACTAGTATCATAGAGAGTGAAAGTACCAGTAATGACGTCTGGGATAAAGCCTCCTCGCGTGCGCGAATAGCATAAGCTCTAGATGGTGCAGGAGCCTCAGATCTAACAGCTAAATCCTTGGTCCCTCTCTGACTACCACTCACATTACCCGTATTTCTGGGTGGTCTACATCGAACTGCAGTATTACCCGATCTAGTATTCTGAACCGGATTTTGATCCGCTAACTCTGGACACTCTCGAATAAAATGATCTCTAGATCCACGTTTAAAACAGGCTCTGTCATGCAATGCAAAGCTACGGGATGTCTTTTACCACAATGTTCACACTCGGGTTGATTTGATCGACATTACCCACACTAGCTCTACGAGGTAGCTCTCGAGCTCACAGGTGGTCTATCTCAATCACATCGAGAATAACCCGCGATAGTCTTGAGCGGTTAGCATCATCTCGGAACTTCTTTGAGGTCGACTGAAATGACTTACTAAATGGTTTCTTACGTGAATCTCTAGCTTCAGAATCAACTTTTCTTTTTTCTTTCCCGAGTTCTTCAGCTTTGCAGGCTCGCTCAACAAGTACCACGAACTCTTTTATCTCAAGTATGCCAACTAACAGTTTAATGTCTTCATTCAGCCCATCTTCAAATCTTTTACACATAATAGCCTCGGTAGAAACACACTCTCTGGCATATTGATTGAGTCTCACAAATTTCCGTTTGTACTCTGTCACTGTCATCCGTCCCTGTTTCAATTCAAGGAATTCTTTGCATTTCTGATCAATGAACCTATGACTGATATATTTCTTACGAAACTTAGTCTAAAAGAATTCTCAGGTCACTCATTCTTTTGGAACCACCGATACTAGTGTATTCCACGGTGATATCTGATTGTCCGTAGCGAGAGATATAGCATATTTTAAACATTCATCGAGAGTGCGGGATAATTCATCAAACACTCGAATAGTATTATCGAGCGAACTCGACTCACTCGGCATCATCATCATCGGTAGCTCACGAATTCTTGGCTCCATGTTTTACGATTTTATCAACGGGAGGCTTAGACAATCTCGGTGGATCACTCACTTGAGGCATAGCAATTGCTCGAAGATGGATTAATTGGGGTGGAGGTTCTTTGTCGCGGCCGAATTAGTCCGGATATATTGAGTAAACAAGTCATTCATCATTTGATAGAAGGCATCTAGCCTCCCCCTCACAGTTACTCGAAGTCGGTCGAGAATCAGCAGGTCTTTGTCCCTTAACTTGCGGGGAGTAGGTGCTATACTCTCGAGATCATCATTTCTGACTCAATCGAGATCCATTACTATCTGAAAACACATTTTTAGATGTCGAAGTCATCACACTATCGCGATATAAAATATGGCATGTATAGCTAGACTCATCGCGCTTTACGTTAGTCCTAGAATCGACTAAACACGGCTCTAATACCAATCAAATGTAACACCCCTAAACCGTATCAGTCGCGGACTAGGGTTACAAGGCATTATCGAAAAAGACACAACTTCGAACAAGCATATTTTTTTATTTTTGTTTTTAAAAACATATCACATTACATCTAAAATAAGTATAACAATGATATTAATATATATCTCACACATGTCACATGTTTCTGTAACCACATTTTACATCTATGAATGAAAGTGATCAATACATAACATACCAAATTCACATACCTAGTATTCAAATCAAAATTCGTATATGTATCTGAATCATCCAAATAAAATATAGTTGTACATTTTTACATTTACAACCGTATCATAATAATCTATATATGTTCAAACATATAATCATCTTATACCTATCATGCAATAAGACATCCAATAATTCAAGTTCATTTACTAAACAAATACCAACTTACCAAATGCTTAATCATCTTAATTCATCCCAAGTATCTACTCATAAACTTTATTAATCCATACATACCTAATTCACTTGCCATGGTTTTGTTTAAACATTATTTCTATAATCTCAAAACTATCTCATAAAGAACAAATCATTAACAACAATTATATATTTTAATCAAGTATAACCGAATACATTTATACATACATACATGATTTCCTATTCGAATTCTTATCATTTACCAATACCAAATTTCATAACCTAAACATAAAACCAAACCCATTCGCATCACAATTAATTATCTATCACAAGTACATACCATAACCGAATATGCATGGTTAACATCATCGATTTAAACCAACTTATTAAAGACTTAATGACTAAACAAATCCTCATACCTATTTATTATATTCGAACATTTATATCACCAAAACCAAATCACACCATACAAGTATATATACTTACTAAAATTGTATGCACATATATTTCATAACATCAACCAAAATATATATAAGTATACATTCGGTTTTAGTTCATTTCATAACTAAATCAATCCATCACACAAAGCATAATAAGTATACATGTACTAATCACCCAACCAAATTCAATATGTCCAAGATATAAACGTCACAATTACTTACATATTATAAACTTATGCCATACCAAATATGCATAAATATAAACTCATCTTTAATGACCATTACAAACCATAAACATAGATACCAAACTAAATCAAAAGAAGATAAGCCATTTTCGCATGGCAATTATTTACATTCAAAAGTACTTTATCCACAATCCACTTTCTATTATGCTATACAAGCCATATATTCAAAATCAACTTAGTAAAATACCAGAGGAAACTTGTAACACCCTAACCCTTATCCGTCGCGCGAATAGGTTTAAGAGGTGTTCTGGGACAAACAGAGACTTTTCTGGACAATTCATAATATAATTCTTCATATCACATCAAAGCGTCCCTTAAATAGGTTAACGAAACCTTAATCATGCTTAAGAATAGGGTAGGGACAAAACCGAACACATACGGAAATTCTCAAAAATTTAAACATTTTCCAAGCTGCAGAGGTCACTGCGTGCGTGCGATCGACTGTGTGCCTCACGGCTACGGACACGCCCATGTGTCGGTAGTGCCAAAGCAGGGCATACATCTTGACTTGTCCACCTGGCCACGGACACGCTTTGTGCCATGGCGTGTGAAATTAAGCTAGCTCTTGAATTGGTCACCACGGCCCGCAAGGCACGCCCATGTGCCACGGCCGTGTAACACTGCCCGGGCACACTTCGAAGTGGCCCTTGAGCCACCAGCGAGACACTGCGCCCGTGTCCCTCGGCGTGTATGCGAAATAGACCATTTGCAAGGCCAAAATGCCACCCACACTTGGGTCATTCCTACAATCTCAAACAAGCATTATTCCATACACAATTAGCAACAAAAATCATGTCAAGTGAACAACATATCATCTCCTTCAATATCATTTCTTTTCATACCAACTTGTATACTAATTTGCACAACCAATTCACATATAAAACTAATCATGTTTCATCCTCAATTTGCCACATTCATAGAGCCATCTCATTGTTCAAACATATATACTCATGTTGCATCCATATGCTTACCATAGCCTTGACCATTTCGGAGGCATCAAACCATACCAAAACATGCATCATATACCATAATCACTTATGCATATTATCAACATTTATCTAGTCACATCACATAGCTAATTACACATCTCAAACATGTTCCAAACATCTAGCCTATACATGCCATACTTAGTATATACATTTCCATAAGGTACCAAAATGAGTGCAGGTAGTGTGATGATGATCCTTGACGGTCCAGAGCCTTTAGTAGCTTTGACGATCAAAAACAGAGTAAACATACACACAAAGTAAGCTTTCCAAAAGCTTAGTAAGCCATACACAAATAAACTTAGCATAAAATGCACATAACCATATTGATACATTGACATTAATGTTTCTCAATGCATATCCATCGCATATTCCTTGGCTCATATACTTAGCCATAGTTTTCCAAATTCTTCAACTCAAATATCACATATACACATAGCTCATTCAAGCATATATTCACATATTATCTCATCATTTCTTTACATATATTCACCTTAGTAAGTTCATATAGACACTTACCTTTCATACACACATAGTGTACTTTTCAAGCGTGCACAGAGCGGATATACAACTCACATAGTCGTTCATTTCTCGGACTTGCCCGTTGAATCGCTCGAGAATCTAATAGGATACTCGAGTGCTCGGAATAGTCATACAATGCCAATGTCCCGAGGCGTGGTCTTACATGTAACGGATATCGATGCCCTTTGTCCCGAGACGGTCTTACATGAATCAAATACGATGCCAATGTCCCGGACATGGTCTTACGTAAATCTCATATCAATGCCAGCGTCCCAAACATGGTCTTACGAAATCTCGAATCAATGCCAACATTTCAGGCGTGGTCTTACATGATATCACATAACGGACACCTATGTCATGACATATGCTATCCTATCTATTCCTATGTTCATACGGGACTTCTCGGACTTTAACAACTTGTGCGATATATCGTAAGCTTGGATTTCCCATACATTCCATCTCAATGGATATTAATAGCAATTCTAGTCTCATATATACACAAATAATTCAATTCAAATACATTTATTTGTATATCGACTTACCTCGGATTCGGATAGTTGATCGGATTCGGTTATTAAACAACTTTTGACTTTCCACGATCTAAGTTTGTTTTACGTGGTTCTTGATCTATACATATTCAAATTTAACCCATTTATTCAATAACTCATTCAATTAAATCCAAGAACACATATTTAGGGTAATTTGCAAATTAGCCCTCACATTTTCACATTTGGACAATTTAGTCCCTATTTCACAAAATCACAAAATACACATAATTTCAAGTTACCCATGCCTAGCCGAATTCTCATGTAGCTCATACAAGTCCTTACATTTCATTTATTTCACAATTTAGTCCTTCAAAATATTTTTTTCTCAATTAAGCTCAAAATACTCAAATTCATCAAAACTTCAAAGACAAAACTTGTTAATCTATCACATATCATTCATAATTCATCCTCGGACATCATAAATCTCATGAATTCATCAAGGGCTCATTTCAAAAACATCATCAATTCACAAAATTGAAGCATGGGTTTCAAAGTACTCGAAGCAACGATTACAAAAACGTAGAAATTATCAAAAACTGAACAAAACTCATACCTTAATCAAAGAAGACAAAGGCCGAATGCTTCAAGCTCATGAATCCTATTCTCTTTTCTATATTTCGGTGGAAAAAGATGAACATTTCCACTATCTAATTTTCTTTTGTCATATTATAAGCTTTAATGAACTTATTACTCAATTTACAAATTTAACCTTTATTATAACAAATAAAACTTATACATTTAATGGCATAACCGTCCATTAACCATCCACTATCTTATAAATGGCTTAATTGCCTCATTAGGCCTCCCCATTTAAAAGCCACATCAAATAGACGCTTAATCAATTAGAAGGCCACTTTTACAAATTACGATTTAGTCCTTTGCTCAAATTAAGCACACAAGCAGGACAAATTTTCATACGAGCCTTTGGACATGCTTAATCACATATAAAAAACACGGAAAATAATATTAAAATATTATTCTAACTTTCAGTTGTGGTCCCAAAACCCTTTGTTCGACTAGAGGTCTAAACCGGATTGTTACAATTCTCACCCGCTTAGGGATTTTCGTCCCCGAAAATCTTACCTTTAAACAGATTTGGATATTGCTGTCTCATTGTATCTTCAGGCTCCCACGTAGCCTCTTCCACTCCGTGTCGATGCCACAACACTTTCACTAACGGAATTTTCTTGTTTCTCAATTCTTTCACTTCACGAGCTAAGATACGGATTGGTTCTTCCTCGTAAGTCATATCGAGTCGAATTTCAATCTCGAGACGGAAGAATCACATGTGATGGATCGGATCGATGCTCGTCTAAGCATCGATCGTGAAAGACATTATGTATCTTTTCTAGCTCGGAGGCGACAACAATCTATCATGGCGGCCCAGCGAGCTCGATAATCTCATATGGTCAGATGAACCTCGGACTCAACTTGCCTTTATGTAACACCCCAAACTCGGACAAGACACCACGCCCGAATCGGTATGCTCTGGGGTAAAACGTCTTTGAGTGATCAGATTTTTTCGTTTAGAAGTGGGGTGAAAACATAGTGAATTTGAGGAAAGTTTGAGTAGGCTTGTTTGATTAGATTTTGAAAACTTATCCAAGTATATAGTTAAAGCGAGTTGATTTCATTTAGCACTTCCAATAGTTTCTTAGTGCCATTTTGAAACATTTTAGACTTAGTAGAAAATCGGGTTTGATTTGGAAACCATTTGAGTTTATTGTATAGCAAAACATAGCGAGATACTCGATGGTATAGTTTAAAACACATTGCGATATAATTTTGAAAACGTTGTCTTTCCAAGTTTTAGTAAAATTTCATGCCAAGTTATTTGTTAAGCAGGTTGAGAATCTAATTAAAACATACCCATCATAAAACATAATTTAAAGGCCTTTTACAAATCCAAACTAAATCTCAAATCAAAATAAGTAAGCTAAAGTACCCAAAGTGAATAGTCGAAGCAAAACTTTTATTAAAGCATGGCATGTGCACCTCGAGTCCACCCGGCTCCATGTCGCGTCTCTGAATCACTGAAATGTCAAAGGAGAGGGTGAGTCGAATGACTCGATGCATAAATCCCGCTCCCGATGAAACAACATGCTAACACACATCATACATAGCAACATAATTAATGCAACCCGATCCTAACCACCCGTATCGCCTTTTCTACCCGTGTGGTACCAAACCACTTTGGTGGTGCCAAACCAGCGGTGAATTATAGTCACAATGTGTTACCAAAACACTTTGGTGTCCCAAAGACACAATGTGCTACCCAAGCAGTGACCGTAGTCACGATAATCGAATGATGGGGCCAACCCATCGTGTGATACCCAATCACTAGCAGACGATCCCATATCTCATGTGGGGCCAACCCCCGCGGTGGTGTTAACCACGAGGACAAGTCGCAATGAGGTGCCCAACCTCCGGTGTCCCAAAGACACAAATGTGCTACCAAAGCACTTGGTGACCGTAGTCACAATAATCGAATGATGGGGCCAACCCATCGTGTGATACCCAATCACTAGCGAGACGATCCGATATCTCAAAGTGGGGCCAACCCACGGTGGTGTTAACCACGGGGACAAGTCGCAATGAGGTGCCCAACCTCTGGTGTCCCAAAGACACAAATGTGCTACCAAAGCACTTTGGTGACCAAAAGTCACAAGGTGTGTTACCAAAACACTGGTGCTCGTCGTCGGCACAAAATATCGCAGCGACTCCCTCCTCTCATATCACCCATCAACATACCATACTCATGTAATCATGCATATCATACAAGTCATGCATATCATGCCAACATGTCTAGCATTACATCTCATAGCATACATATCATGGATCATAATACCCAAGGTATCCATAATAGAACTTGTAATAAATTAGACTTACCTGGATACGTACACATACCCGTTTGGGTATCCAATAATCCATCATCTTGTCATGGTTTTAATAGGCAAACAACGAGGTTTAATAACAATATTACTAATTATAGTGTGTTAGTTACACACACATTAAACGAAAAACCTTAATCCAACGAATGAGTTAAAGCCCCCTTGATTATCTTGCACCTAAAACTTGATTTGGTTTCCTACCAAATCTCGAACCCAACCGATTCCTCTTTGACAAACGGCACACCTATTACAAGAACAGTTAATCTCTTGAAACCTTAGACTCAATCAAGACTAAATGAATAAACCATGAATAACATCTTACCAACACTTACCGATCAATCAAATCCGGATAAAAGTTTTGTCATTGCTCAGAATCCCGAATGCCCTATATCGAAATGTTCAACAAATGATTATTTCCTTCCAACCGAATTCAACATAGGCTCTTAGTCAAACCGAAAACAACATAGCACTTAGAGAAGTGGGAAATGGCCATTCGGCCAAGAACTTACCCCCCAACACCAACCACCAATCGGTCAACCACACTAGGAGAGAACAAAAAGAGATTCGGCCAAGCCTTGCACCAAAAGAAGAACAAAAGATCCGGCCAACAATAGCAATGGGAAAAAGGAGAACAGGAGAGTACTTACGGTTCTTAGAAAAGGAAGAAGTGAAGAAAATGTTTTAGGAACTAACTTTCGGCTAACAAGGTGCTAATAGGAGAAAGAAGATATGAGAACACTAGGGTAATGGTTTCGGCTCAACACACAAGAAAAGAAAGAAGAAAGAATGGGAAGGAGCATTCGGCTAGCAAAGAAAGTTAGGAGAAAAACAAGCAAATTTCGGCAAGTTCTTGAGAGGTTTGGTCTTTCGGTTTCAAGATGAAAAATGGAAGAACTCTCTCTTGAAATTTCGGCAAAGGTAATTGAGAAGAAGAGAAGTGGATGGAATGAAGGTAGTTTCGGTTTGTCAACGAAAGAATATGAAGATGTGCTTTTAGTGAATTGAGTTTGACTAGCAAGAGAAGAAAATGGAGATGGGATGCTAGGTTAGAAACTTGTCAAAGGATATTGAGAGAAAACAATAGTCAAATTCGGCAATAAGACTACTTGGACTTTCGGTTCCAAAAAAACAAAGAAAGCGAGGCAAGACCCTTTAGAATTTTAGAACTTAGGCTAAAGACAAAAGAAGAAGTTTGCTCATAAACTTTTGGCCAAAAACACCAAAATGCCAAAAATGAAATCGGCACACCCTTCCTACTCACTTACCACAACCAGGCCAAACACTCCCCAAGCTCCCCAAGTTTGACCAACACCTCCAACACACCCTAAAAATTCAGCCATAATCCCCATTCACTCACAACCACACACTTAAACCACCTTGACCAAGTCTTCCTCCTAAACTCACTCTCCACTCTCCATTTGAATGTGTAGACTAAGTCCAAGGTAGAATTTGAACTACATACAACCTCTTCCTTCCATGCCGTCAAAAAGAGTGCAAAAAGTGGCCACTCATGAGCTTGAACACAAGACCTCTCCCCTGCGGAGATGACGCCACACTCAAGCCCCAAGTGACGCATGCCTTGCCACTCCACTAGCTTTTCTTTTGTGCTCAAGAACACCAAATAAAACTCTTATACCCCACTCCAACGGCTCCACGGCTTAACACCCAAAAATCAAAATTTTCCCATTCACTCGGGCATACATTTAGACTTCAATTAAGCCCCCAAAACATAGAAATAGCCATGCAAAGCACACTAGACACATGCAATATCATGCAACAACAAAACGACCCTAACCCGGGATATTACGGTTCTACCCCCTTAAAAATAATTTACGACCTCGAAATTACGATCAAAAGAGTTGCGGGTATTCTTTGTCTCATCATATCCTCGGGTTCCCACGTAGCTTCTTCTATGCCATGATTCCGCCAAAGAACCTTAACCAAAGGCACGGACTTCTTACGCGAGAACCTTCACATTTCGATCAAGAATGCGCACGTTCCTCCTCCATGGTCAAATCTGGATTTACCTCGATCTCTTCCACTGCTACCACATGCGATGGATCGAGCGATAACGTCGAAGCATCGAAGCGTGAAAAAGCGTCATGAATCGACTCGGCTCTGCTGGCAACTCAAGTTGATATGCTCTTTGGTCCAACTCGTCTCAATACCTTATACGGCCCAATAAACCTCGGACTTAGCTTGCCTTTCTTCCCGAACCTCAACACCTTCTTCCAAGGTGAGACCTTGAAAACACTCGATCCCCCACGGCAAACTCTATATCTCTTAAGCTTAAGATCGGCATAAGACCTGCGCGGTCAGAAGCTTCCTTCAATCGAGATCCAATCGACAACCTTGTCTTGGTCTCGACAACCAACTCGGGTCCTAACAAGCGGCGTTCACCTAACTCCGTCCAACACGTGGGTGAGTGACATTTCCTACCATACAACGCCTCATACGGTGCCATCTTAATGCTCTCTTGGTAGCTGTTGTTGTAGGCAAACTCGACTAATGGTAGAAACTCCTCCCAACTACCTCTGAAATCCAAGATACAACCTCTCGGCATATCCTCTAAGACACGAATAACCCTTTACGATTGGCGTCGATTTGCGGGTGAAAAAGCGTCTTTGAAATCCAAGCGAGTACCCAGAGCACGATGCAACGCTTTCGAACCTTGGCGTGAATCTAGGATCCCTATCCGAGATTATCGAAAGCGGCACACCGTGCAACCTTACTATCTCTGAAACATACGGCCGCTGGCCACGAAGTGAGTAGTCAACCCTCACGCGAATAAAGTGAGTGATTTAGTCGATCGATCCACCACTACCCAAAGCCGAATCTTTCTTGCTTGGCGTAAGTGGTAACCCACCGACGAAATCCATGGTTATCCTTTCCCACTTCCATCGAGGAATCTTCACGGTGAAGCAACCCCGAAGCGGCAAGCGATGTTCATGCCTTGACCTGCGACAAGTCGGACACTTCCCAACAAACTCTGTCACCTCCTTCTTCAAGCCAGGCCACCAAAATCGCTCTCTAAGATCCCTATACAACTTGCTACCTCCGGGATGCATAGCATGAGGATCGCTATGTGCGTCTGAAGAATCTTTTGCCTCGACTCAACATCTTTAGGCATACAAGCCTTACCTTGAAAACCACAGAACCTCATCACTAGACAAGTTTGTAACCCTCCAAACCACCATTACGCACTTGTAACCTCCGCGCACTTCGAACCTCATCCAATAAGCTGTTTCTCTCGATCTGCTCCACCCAAGTAGGCTTAACACGCAACTCTGCGAGAATACTCCCATCGTCATACAAACTCAAGTGGGCAAACAATGCTCTTAAAGTCCGAAGCGACCTTGCGGCTCAGCGCGTCGACCACCACGTTAGCCTTGCCCGGATGATACTCAATCGAGCGATCGTAATCTTTCGACAACTCAACCCATCTGCGGCGCCTCAAATTCAAATCATACGAGTCGGTAGATACTTGGACTCTTGTGATGCTGTGTAGACTATCGATCTCTCTCGTACAAGTAGTGCCTCCAAATCTTTAAAGCGAAGACTACGGTGCTAGCTCCAAATCATGCGTCGGATAATTGACCTCATGTGGCCTCGGTGCCGAGAAGCGTAAGCCACAACCTTACCTTCTTGCATCGGCACACAACCCAAGCCCGTATGTGATGCGTCGCAATAGGCTGTGAATTCCTTACCCGCCTCGGGTTGAATTAAAGCGGGCCTCGGTCAAAATCTTCTTTAACTTATCGAAGCTTTCTGCTGTTTCTCGGTCCATACAAAGCGGAACTTCTTTCTTGACAACTTGGTCATCGGTATTTGCTATCAACGAAAACCCTCAACAAACCTTCGGTAGTATCCGGCCAAACCAGAAAACTCGAATCTCGACCCAGCGACTTAGGCGGCTTCAATCCAAAAGCGCCTCAACCTTACGAGGATCTACTCGAATCCCCTCGGCCGACACTACATGACCCAAGAAAGTCACTTCTCTAAGCGAACTCGCACTTGCCCAACTTAGCATGAAGTTTGCTTTTCCTCAAAATCTGCAACACCACTCGCAAATGCTTATCATGCTCTTCCTCTGTCCTTGAGTACACTAAGATGTCGTCTATGAAAACCACGACGGCTGATCGAGATCTTTGTTGAAACACCTATTCATCATATCCATAAGCGGCTGCGGTGCGTTAGTCAACCCGAATGGCATTACGAGGAATCGTAGTGCCCATCCCGAGTCCAGAAGCGCTTTGTTTATGGATATCGGCCTCCTTAACTCTTAGCGGTGATACCCGGACCTCAAGTCGATCTTGAAAATACCGCGGCGCCCTTGGTGATCAAACAAGTCATCTATCCGTGGCAGCGGATACTTATTTTTCGTCGACTTGTTCAATCAAGCGGTAGTCTATACACATCCGCATCGTGCCATCTTTCTTCTTGACAAAATGCACGGCGCACCCACGGCGAAACACTTGGCCTAATAAAACCTCGATCCAATAACTCCTGGATCGAGCCTTAAGCTCCACCAATTCCTTTGGCGTCATCCTATACGGAGCAATAGACAGCGGCGCGATTACGGGTAACAGATCAATCCGAACTCCACCTCGCGATCGGCGGCAAACACAGGAAGCTCCTCGGGAAAAACATCGGCAAACTCCTTAGCAGTGCGAACCTTCTCCACGGCCGACTCTTTAGCCTCCAAGGCATACACATGAACCACATACGCTTCACGACCCTTCGACCATCTTCTGCGCCTTGGGCGGCTACCACATTAGATAAGTAATCTCTCCTGTACCTATGATAGCCACCTCTTCACCCTCAACCGTCTTAAGAACCATGCGCGGCGCGCAATCCAACCTCGCTGGTACTTGACCAACCGGTCCATCCCAAGAATCGGTCGAACTCCCCAAACGGCATCTCCATCGGATCGGCGGCCGAACACTACCCCTTGGAGTTCTAGGGGTACCTCTCTAAATGAGTTTATCTACTACTACTGAGTGACCTAGAGGCTAATCACGGTCATCTGCCTAGAAGATATCTCAGAGTCTAAATCCATGGTCTCTACTATACTCGGCAACATAAGAGTGCGTTGAACCCACATCAATCAAAGCGTTATATGGGAACCAAAAATCAAACGTCACGGTTATGGCGTCCGGTCGTCGTCGCCCTCCTCTCGGCGCCTCGCGGCATACACTAATCCGGTGTCTAGCATCGAGCTACTCGCACCTGCGCGGTGCTCCACGGCCCAGACCGGAACCATTACCACCTCTGCCATTACCACGGCCCCTCTGCGGTGGCGGTCCATTACCTCTGAGCCCGATTACGGCCTGCCTCTCGGGCCAATCCTAGCCAACCTCGCGGACAATCCCTCACACGATGCTCCAGAGAACCACACTCGAAGCAACCTTTTCCTCGATCAAAGACCACCCCAATGAGATTTCCCATCACGATCACCTCTGCGGCGGTCCACGCCTCGCGACAACAAACCTAGCGGTGATTCGGCCCACTCGGTCTAGCCCTCTTCTGCGGATTAACCGAAGCGACCCGGAGGACCCAAAGCTCCTCTTATGTCTATTTCGGTCCATGCCCCGCCTCGCGACTCCTTAACACCCTCGGCCACCTTAGCCTTCTCAACTAAGGCAAGCAAACTCGCTCTGCTGAGCGAGCAATCAGCGACCTCAAGTCGTCTCGCCATGGACCATCCTCGAAACGAACACACCTCTCATGCTCGGTGGCCACAATGCCCACACAGCATACCTACTCGGCCGGGAACTTCGGCCTCGTACTCGGCCATGAGTTACTCCACTGAACAAGCCTCGGAAAAGCCTTTGTTGGAGTCGACATAACTAGCTCAGATGTACTTCTTTTGATATCGACCACGAAATAATCCCATGTCAAATCCTCTGCTTTGCCACCTTTGTCCCGAACCGTGAGCCACCAGCGATATGACTCATCCGGGAGAAGCGTCGATGCCCTTGACTTCTCTTGAGCGATCAAGTCGGATCGTCCATGATCCGCTCGATTTGCCTCCAACCAATATTCAGCGATCTTTGGGAGCAACACGAAACACCTCGGAAGAATTCGGCCCCATTGGCGAAGTCGCTCGAGAAACAATTTCCTAACTCTGCATTACCACCAACACCATTACTCTTTCCAACACTCGCGACATCGCTGTGACGCTGCGTCGTCCCGATCGATCTTGGAACTCACCACCTCCGGTGGTGGCGGAACCGGTATCTCATTTTACGAACCACGACCGGAACCTACGGGCTCGAAACCGTCATCCTACCACGACCTCGTCCCGCGACCACGTCCACCTCCAGCGCTCATGACTAAACTTCCTCGTGTCGATTAAAATTTTTATGCATCGATATTTATTCCACTTGTTTAAAAGCAAGTCTTATGAATATTTTAAGAGGATTTGTTCTCGCGAGTTCACGAGAATCCTATCGATTTCAATCTCTAAAGTAGTATACTATTGCTATTCATCACATCATATCACATCCAATCAATTCACAAGCAATAGTGCGGGTACTTACAGGAGAAGCTGGTGCAGGAGACTCGGTGCCATGCCTTTCAAACCATACTTTAAGAATAAAGACTAACAAAACAACCTTTTGAAAACATTTTTGGGCCTCAGGCCCACAGCCGAGCTTTTGAACTTAGCTCTGATACCACAAGCTCCCCAAGTTTCGGCCAACACCTCCAACACACCCTAAAAATTCGGCCATAATCCCCATTCACTCACAACCACACACTTAAACCACCTTGACCAAGTCTTCCTCCTAAACTCACTCTCCACTCTCCATTTGAATGTGTAGACTAAGTCCAGGTAGAATTTGAACTACATACAACCTCTTCCTTCCATGCCGTCAAAAAGAGTGCAAAAAGTGGCCACTCAGCGGCTTGAACACAAGACCTCTCCCCTGCGGATGACGCCACACTCAAGCCCCCAAGTGACGCATGCCTTGCCACTCCACTAGCTTTTCTTTTGTGCTCAAGAACACCAAATAAAACTCTTATACCCCACTCAACGGCTCCACGGCTTAACACCCAAAATCAAAATTTTCCCATTCACTCGGGCATACATTTAGACTTCAATTAAGCCCCCAAAACATAGAAATAGCCACGCAACACACTAGACACATGCAATATCATGCAACAACAAAACAGCCCCTAACCCGGGATATTACACTTTACGTCCAAATTAGAGTACTTTCTTCCATGGAAACACTTTAAAAAACAGTTTGTCACCGATCTCAAATTCAATATTTTTTCGTTTCAAGTCCGCATAAGACTTACGCGATCGATCGGTATTTGCTTTGGTATCACGGATCACTTTCACTTTACGCTTTCGGTGTCTTTTATCAAATCAACCCGTGTAGCTTATTTTCACCGAGCTCGGTCCAATACGAGAGGTGTTCGACATTTACATTCGTACAAAGATTCATAAGGTGCCATTACTGCTTTCTCGAGCGAAAACTATTATTATACGTAAATTCAATCAGTGGTAAATATTGCTCCCAGGTACCATCAAACTCAAGGATGCAACACCTTAACATATCCTTGAGAATGCGAATAATCCGTTCAGATTGACCATCCATCTGTGGATGAAATGCTGTACTAAAATGCAATTTAGTACCTAAAGCTTCTTGTAGTTTCTTCCAGAATCGTGACGTAAATCTCATATCTCTATCTGACACAATAGACAATGGCACCTCGTGCAATCTCACAATATCAGAAATGTAAAGCTTAGCTAACTTTTCAAGTGAGTAATCAGATCGTACCGAAATAAAATGGGCAGATTTTGTCAATCGATCAACTACGACCCAAATTGCATCTTTTTTTCTCGGAGTTAAAGGCAATCCAGAAACAAAGTCCATCGTCACTCTATCCCATTTCCACTCGGGAATCAGAATCGGTTGCAACAAACCAGACGGAACCTGATGTTCAGCTTTAACTTGCTGACAAACTAAACATTTTGAAATAAAGTCAGAAATGTCTCGTTTCATACCTGACCACCAATAGTGTTGCTTCAGATCATGGTATATCTGTAACACCCCCAAACCCGGCCCACCAGCCTTGACTGGATCTCGGTGTGTCAGAAGAAAAAGCGTTTGAAAAGATTTACGTCGTAAGGGTGAAGACATGAAAATTTGTTGTCATTTGTAAACCATTATATATTTTAATATTGTAAGTTGCTGAAAATAAAGTCATTTCCAAATAGTAATTTAATCGGCAATCCAACCAAAACATATTAATAAACTTCAACTACCTCAAAGTGGCCCTTATTACATCAAATAAATATCCAAAATCTGAAAATATTAAAGTCGTAAACAAATAACTTCTGCATGGAACAAATAAAATTAACTTCTGCATGGCCACCTTTGTATCCTCTCAACCCGGTCCAAGAATCCAGTATCACTGCGATGTTGATAATTATTTGGGTGAGTCACACACGGACTCGGTGTGCAATTAGTCCACTTTGAATTCCACCCACATATCAAACCACATATCAACCCACATAACGAGATAACAAGGCTATTTATTCACATAATATCACAATTCGGGCTTGGCCCATATCCATACCACATATCGGATCATAATGTAATTAACCACATGATTCCACATATCGGGCTTGGCCCATTTCCACACTGTTCCACATTCACATATTGGGCTTGGCCCATAACCACATCAATAACCACAATGCCACACATAATCATGCAAAGTGCACCCAACCCAACCTAGGGTCCATCCTCTACACACCCCGTATCCGGCCACCACACACCGGGGATTCCTAAATCACCCTCCAACCGCTACACACCATTTCGGCAATTAATGCCATCCACGATGTAGCTCGTAGCTAACATCAAACCACGATGGGGCACATAGCCACTCATCAACCACGATATGGCACCAAGCCGATATCAACCACGATGAGGCACAGAGCCACTTATCAACCCACGTGAACTTAATCACAAGTAATCCACAACGCGACCTCAGTCAGCGCCAATCCACGATGTAGCTCATGGCTAACATCAAACCACGTACTCGAAGTACACCCTGTCCTTCTTTCACATTCATATCCCATCCCATGCACATGCAATGTACAATAGTGACATAATAAAATAGTGCATGTACATGTTATTCATGCATTCAATCATATTCACATTCATAACCACATTTCATCAGTTTTGATGCGACTGATTATCGACATACCCCCTTAAGGGTATCCATTTCATAATTGCCACTTTGCACTTATCAAAGACATATATAACACATATACAACACATGCAAGTATCACATAAATCCCGAAAAACGGTAGGCTAACTACACACCTTATCACTTGAAGCACTACGCTCTCGATCCGATGCTATCACTAAAGCGAAACTACCGCTATCCGCTTACTCTCTTGCTCTCTTTCTTGGCCCACACCCCAGTGGCCAATCTTGTACCATGAGACGGATCTCCTCTTAAACTTAGGGATAGGAACTACCCCTTTTCCTTCTTGATTGGTTCCCACATCCATCGAATACGCTTAATCAGAAAATCCCGATTAATACAAGATTTTAAACAAATAAAAACTACTACTAAACATCCTTACCCAAATCGATCTTGAATCCCGAAGGCTCCTGCTCATTCCTTCTGTCGAAATCCTCCCTACACATCATAGTTAGAATCGGCCTTACTTAATAACCAATATGGCCTATGGCCGAATATCACAAAACCTCCTTACCTTACTAATCTAAATCCCGAATCACCAGTTATCTTATGAAGTCGTCGAGATCCCTATATGCCACACGTTAGATTCGGCTTTAATACAAATCTATGGAAAAATGGCCCTTGGCTGACTAGTACATATCACCTTACCTTGGTGAATCGAATCCCGAAATACTCCTTTAATGCTCCATAACGTTGGCACATACAAAAGAAACACTACATTATGGCTTATGAATATTCGGTTAACCCAAAAAACCAAAGACTAAACACTTGATTTCGGCACATCCATGAAAAGAAGATAAAACCGATTACTAAAAGAAGTACTTACCACCAACGTTTACTTGTGAAGACTAAAAGAGAATAGATTTCGGCTAACTGTTTTGGCTTTTAAGGCTTGCGGCACAGAAGAGAAAATAGGCACTTTGAGATTCGGCTAGGCTTTTTCAAATGGTGTTTGAATATTTGGCTAACCAAAAAGAAAAGAAGAGAGTTTGAGAAAGAGATGTGAATTCGGCCAAGAGAGCAAATGGATCAAACTGATCAAAGTTTCGGCTATAGTTCTAAATGACAAAGAATCATTCAGCCATTCAAGAAAAGGTGTAGAATTGGGGTTGAAAGAAAAGAGAATAGGAAGAGAGGAAATTCGGCAAGGCGAGAAAAGATGAATGCTCACAACTTAAAGTTCGCACACACTCCTTAACACTCTTCAAAGCCGAAAAGCAAGCCCCTAGAGTCCTATATTCGGCCACCATTTCTCTCTTATCAAATCCCATAATTTTCTCCTATATTTTCTCTTCAACACCCATTCAAAATAAATTGAATAAATCAACACTTATCCTTCTCTTTTAGCCGAATTTAAAAAGAAAACCAAAGCTTATCCTTCATCCTTTCAAAGTCCATATGCCGTCCATCACTCCCCCTCTACCTTAACGCCAAAATGCAAAATAATAGCCACACTTTATGCTGCCAACATGACTCGAACCAAGGCCCTTGCCCACGGCATATGGCGTCACTTACCAAGGCCCTAAGTGGCGCCTTCAAGCCACTTTACCAAGCCCAATCTCATGTCCAAAAGTTCTTACAAATTTTCTTAAGACCTCCTTAGCCTAGCTCCCATTTTAAACTTAAAATCTAATAAGTTTCCAAAGCATTCTCTTTCATCCTAGAGTTTTAGGAACCCTAAAACACATCCAAACATACACCAAGCCCACTAACACTTGCACTATGCACTAAATGCATAACCCCTAAATCTGGATGTTCTGATTCTACCCTCACGAAAAATAATTTAGTCCTCGAAATTACTTGCTAACTAATTAACGATCGTTGCAATCCTACTCACCGCACTATGCTTATACCGCACTCTGATCTAAATAAAACCGTCATAGTTTCTAGGCACAGTCTCTAAGTTCACATACAAGGCTCCAGGCACTACACAACAATACAAGCATGAGCTAACCCTATAGCAACCAAAACAATAAAGGGTATTCCAGGAAAAAAGAACGTACCCGTTACCACATCTAGCACATCTTTCTTTTCGCGACGGCTGACTGCCTAAACCAACCTTGGTTGTCTCGCTTCTGAACCTTCGGCACCTTTGCTTGGTGTTCCACGACCTTCGCCAGAACCATTTCCTCCATGGTTCAAACCACGAACCCTGATCGCCTGAGGACAATTCCTAACCAAATGAGCCTTAGACCCACACCGAAACATTCTTTACTATTCCCCCAACACTCTCCTAAGATGAGCTCTTCCACACCGAGCACATGGATGACTCTGATTTTCAGATGGCGATGCAGTGCACGTATAGCATTCTCGGTCCTTGGTTTTTTCGAAATCCCCGGATGACATTGTGGTCCAAAACTCCTCTTGTTCCAATTCCTATCCTTTTCTCGATTACGTCTCTCGATCCTTTTAACTTCTTCACTATTCGAGCTTTCTCCACTAGAATAGCAAAGTCCCTTTCTCTTTGTGGAGTAATCAACACTCGTAGCTCATCCCATAATCCGTCTTGAATCGAACACACCTTTCGTGTCGGTGGCCACGATCCCCTTGGCATACTGACTTAACCGCACAAATTCCGCTTCATACTCTGCCACCGACTTACTTCCTTGAACCAAGTTTAGAAACGCCTTCCTTTGCGAGTCTAAGTAACTGGCTCCAACATACTTCCCTTCAAACTTAAGCTTAAAATACTCCCAATCCAATCGATCTGTAGGAAACCTTGCTCGACGGTGAGCCACCATCGATAAGCCTCATCTCGGAGCAACGAGACAGCACCTTTCAGCTTTTCCTCAGCAGTACAGTCAAAATCATCCATGATTCTTTCGACCGCTTCTAACCAATATTCCGCTACATTCGGAGCTACTCCGGATACTCCTCTAAAAACCTCAGCTCCGTTTGACCTTAGTCTTTCCGATACTGACTTCCGAGCTCCATTTCCCATACCAGCTCTTGCCAGTTGCTCTAGCACCGCAAAGATAGCTGCGATCTGCGTCATCTCCTCCTGTCGGATCTTGATCCTCCGCGCTCTTCTTTGGCGGCGGCACATCATTTTCTGACCCATTGCCAGACCCTATTGGTTCCGATACAGTCATTCGACCACATCCTCTAGAACTCATATCTAACGTCGCGATCTAATCTGATTAAAAGTTTTATGCATTATTAATTTGTTCCACTGATTATCCGCGAACAGTTTTATGCAAAGACGTTTTAGAAGTAGTTATTTCGATCAATCAAAGTTTCAGCTCAAGTTCACTATTCTAATTCAGAGAATCACATTCACATTCATCAATAGAGACACATTCATTCATCCACCATACTACTATGGCATTTTATCCATTCCCAACCCAAGGGTAATTCCGTCATTTATCCTATAAGGATATTTTGGTAATAAATCAGGATCAATTTGAAAATATTTACAAAGGTATTTCAAAATTTTCAAAGCTCAGGGTTATTTTAAAAATTCTCTCAATCGGAGGTATGGTAGAAATTTTGGAAATCAGGATCATTTTAGTAATTTTACAACCAGGGGTATTTGGGTAATTTTGTCAACCGGGAATAATTCGAAAAATGTTTCTCTCAAAATCTAATTTAGTGTTTTCAAATTAAAAGAGTAATTTGAAGATTTAAAAACTAAGGTTTTATAAAACAAAGAAGGCTAGTCCCTTTCGGGTTTTAATTATTGAATTTAGCCAGGTGACTAAGTCCTCTTGGTTAGGGTGAACCGTAGCTACGCACTAGGTAGGATTCGAGTAAAGAGGAGGTGAGTCACTAGGACTGCTTAAGTACCAAGCTTTTACTGAATCCACTCCTAGACATGCGCACAACTGTTGTCACACCCTAACTCGGCGATTTAGTTCACGTGTTTGTTTAATGATTCTTAAGTCTTATGCATTACGTGTTGGAGTAGACTAGTCCTAGGGTCCAATAGCCTAATCTACTAATCTACGATCCCTTAATGCCCACATAGTTCACATATTCAAATCACTTCAATAGTCAGAAGTACTTACCTGGTGGACTTCGGGCCGGAGATACAGGTGCCATGCCAGAATAACCTGAAATAAAAGTCCATATTTTGAAAAGGCCATCTTAGAAAATGTTTTTGGACCCAAAACCCTCAAAGCCAAGTTTTGAACCGGGCTCTGATACCAAACTGCAACACCCCCAAACCCTGCCCACGAGCCTTGACTGGATCTGGTGTGTCACTGAGAAAAATGTTTGAAAAGATTTCGTCGTAAGGGTGAAGACATGAATATTTGTTGTCATTTGTAAACCATTATATATTTTAATATTGTAAGTTGCTGAAAATAAAGTCATTTCCAAATAGTAATTTAATCGGCAATCCAACCAAAACATATTAATAAACTTCAACTACCTTAAAGTGGCCCTTATTACATCAAATAAATATCCAAAATACTGAAAATATTAAAGTACGTAAACAAATAACTTCTGCATGGAACAAATAAAATTAACTTCTGCATGGCCACCTTTGTATCCTCTCCAACCCGGTCCAAGAATCCCGTATCACCTGCGATGTTGATAATTATTTGGGTGAGTCACACGGACTCAGTGTGCAATTAGTCCACTGAATTCCACCCACATATCAAACCACATATCAACCTACATAACAGATAACAAGGCTATTTATTCACATAATATCACAATTCGGGCTTGGCCCATATCCATACCACATATCGGATCATAATGTAATTAACAACATGATTCCACATATCGGGCTTGGCCCATTTCCACACTGTTCCACATTCACATATTGGGCTTGGCCCATAACCACATCAATAACCACAATGCCACACATAATCATGCAAAGTGCACCCAACCCAACCTAGGGTCCATCCTCTACACACCCCCGTATCCAGCCACCACACACCAGGGGATTCCTAAATCACCCTCCAACCGCTACACACCATTTCGGCAATTAATGCCGTCCACGATGTAGCTCGTAGCTAACATCAAACCACGATGGGGCACATAGCCACTCTTCAACCATGATATGGCACTAAGCCGATATCAACCACGATGAGGCACAGAGCCACTCATCAACCCACGTGAACTTAATTACAAGTAATCCACAACGCGACCTCAGTCAGCGCCAATCCACGATGTAGCTCTTGGATAACATCAAACCACGTACTCGAAGTACACCCTGTCCTTCTTTCACATTCATATCCCATCCCATGCACATGCAACGTACAATAGTGACATAATAAAATAGTGCATGTACATGTTATTCATGCATTCAATCATATTCACATTCATAACCACATTTCATCAGTTTTGATGCGGACCTGATTATCGACATACCCCCTTAAGGGTATCCATTTCATAATCACTTGCACTTATCGGCACATATATAACACATATACAACACATGCAAGTATCACATAAATCTCGGAAAATGGTAGGCTAACTACACACCTTATCACTTGAAGCACTACGCTCTCGATCCCGATGCTATCACTAAGCGAAACTACCGCTATCTGCTTACTCTCTTGCTCTCTTCTTGGCCCACACCACGGTGGCTAATCTCGTGCATCAGCGAGACGGATCTCCTCTTAAACTTAGGGATAGGAACTACCCTTTTCCTTCTAGACTGTTCCCACATCCATCGAATACGCTTAATCGAAAATCCCGATTAATACAAGATTTTAAACAAATAAAAACTACTACTAAACATCCTTACCCAAATCGATCTTGAATCCAGAAGGCTCTCGCTCACTCCTACATCCGAAATCCTCCCTACACATCATAGTTAGAATCGGCCTTACTTAATAACCAATATGGCCTATGGCCGAATATCACAAAACCTCCTTACCTTACTAATCTAAATCTCGAATCACCACTTATCTTATGAAGTCGTCGAGATCCCTATATGCCACATGTTAGATTCGGCTTTAATACAAATCTATGGAAAAATGGCCCTTGGCCGAATAGTACATATCACCTTACCTTGGTGAATCGAATCCCGAAATACTCCTTTAATGCTCCATAACGTTGGCACATACAAAAGAAACACTACATTATGGCTTATGAATATTCGGTTAACCCAAAACCAAAGACTAAACACTTGATTTTGGCACATCCATGAAAAGAAGATAAAACCGATTACTAAAAGAAGTACTTACCACCAACGTTTGCTTGTGAAGACTAAAAGAGAATAGATTTCTACTTAGCATTGTTTTGGCTTTTAAGGCTTATGCACGTAAGAGAAAATAGGCACTTTGAGGTTCGGCTAGGCTATTTAAAACGGTGCTTGAATATTTGGCTAACCAAAAAGAAAAGAAGAGAGTTTGAGAAAGAGATGTGAATTCGAGCAAGAGAGCAAATGGATCAAAGTGATCAAAGTTTCGGCTATAGTTCTAAATGACAAAGAATCATTCGGCCATTCAAGAAAAGGTGTAGAATTGGGGTTGAAAGAAAAGAGAATAGGAAGAGAGGAAATTCGGCAAGGCAGAAAAAGATGAATGCTCACAACTTAAAGTTCGGCACACACTCCTTAACACTCTTCATAGCCAAAAAAGCAAGCCCCTAGAGTCCTATATTCGGCCACCACATTCTCTCTTATCAAATCCCATAATTTTCTCCTATATTTTCTCTTCAACACCCATTCAAAATAAATTGAATAAATCAACACTTATCCTTCTCTTTTAGCCGAATTTAAAAAGAAAACCAAAGCTTATCCTTCATCATTTCAAAGTCCGTATGCCGTCCATCACTCCCCCTCTCCCTTAACGTCAAAATGCAAACTAATAGCCACACTTTATGCTGCCAACATGACTCGAACCAAGGCCCTTGCCCACGGCATATGGCATCACTTACCAAGGCCCTAAGTGGCGCCTTCAAGCCACTTTACCAATCCCAATCTCATGTCCAAAAGTTCTTACAAATTTTCTTAAGACCTCCTTAGCCTAGCTCCCATTTTAAACTTAAAATCTAATAATTTTCCAAAGCATTCTCTTTCATCTTAGAGTTTTAGGAACCCCTAAAACACATCCAAACATACACCAAGCCCACTAACACTTGCACTATGCACTAAATGCATAACCCCTAAATCCTGGATGTTACAATATCTTTGTACTTCCCGGATGAATAGATAAACAACTGTTATGTGCTTCATTCAAAATCAACTAAATTAACTCAGGGTTTCTTGGAACACAAATTCGATCTCAGAACCTCAAGCAATCATCAACATCAACTCGAAATTCAGAATCAGAGTTCAAATCACACTGAACTCGTTTCTCTAGCATTTCATTATCAACTTTCTGAGCATCACATATTTGTTGTAAAAACAACGGTTTCGCTTTCAATTCAGCTAAAACTGAACTATCATTAGATAAATTTAAATGAGCATTCATAGCACGCAATGCAAACAATGACTTCCGGCTTAATGCATCAGCAACAACATTTGCTTTACCCGGATGATAATCTATCACGAGCTCATAGTCTTTCAATAACTCTAACCATATTCTCTGTCGCAGATTCAAATCTTTCTGAGTCATTAAGTATTTCAGACTTTTATGATCTGAAAACACGTGACATTTCTCACCAAACAGATAATGATGCCAAATCTTTAATGCGAACACAATCGCAGCTAGTTCAAGGTCGTGTGTCGGATAATTCTTTTCATGAGGCTTTAATTGTCTCGAGTCATAAGCTATAACTTTGCCTTCCTGCATCAAAACACATCCCAGACCATTTAACGAAGCATCACTGTAAATCACGAATTCTTTACCTGATTCTGGCTGTACTAGCACTGAGCTTCGGTTAACAAAGTTTTCAACTGATTAAAGCTTTTCTGACATTTATCAGACCATTAAAATCTCACATCTTTCTGAAGCAATTTAGTCAACGGAGTAGCTATCATCGAAAAGCCTTTTACGAACCTTCGATAATAACCGTCAAGTCCTAGAAAACTGCAAACTTCAGACACATTCTTCAGAGGTTTCCATTCCAAAATAGCAGAAACCTTGTTCGAATCAACTCGTATTCTAGAGGCCGATACAATATGTCCCAGAAAATTGACTTCACGCAACCAGAATTCAAATTTGATGAATTTCGTATACAATTGCTTATCTCGCAAAGTTTGTAACACAATTCTCAGATGCCCGACATGCTCGTTTTCATCACGTGAATAAATCAAAATATCGTCAATGAAAACAACAACAAACTGATCTAAATACGGTCTAAAAATTCTGTTCATCAGATCTATAAAAACAGCAGGAGCATTAGTTAATCCGAAAGGCATAACTAAAAACTCATAATGCCCGTACCTCGTTCTGAAAGCAATTTTCGGAATATCTGAATCTTTTACTCGTAACTGATAGTATCCCGATCTTAGATCTATTTTTGAAAATACAGTGGCTCCTTTAAGCTAGTCGAATAAATCATCAATTCTGGGTAGAGGATATTTGTTCTTTATAGTCACTTTATTTAATTGACGATAATCTATACACATTCTCATCGTGCCATCTTTCTTTTCACAAACAGCGAGCAGAGCACCCCAAGGTGAGAAACTCCGTCTTGCAAACCCCTCTATCTCATAATTCTTGTAATCGTGACTTTAACTCTTTCAACTCTATTGGTGCCATTCTATACAGAGCTATCGAAATAGGAATTGTACCAGCAACATGAATCAATACCAAATTCAACTTCACGTATCGGAGGCAATCCCGGTAGTTCTTCAGGAAACACATCAGAGAATTCACAGACAACTGGCACTGATTCAACTTTCTTTTCAGATACTTTCGAGTCAATTACATAAGCAAAATAAGCTTCATAACTCTTTCTTAAACAATTCTGAGCTTTCAATACAGATATCACCGCAGGTATTCCAGTTAAATCATTAGACTCAATTCGAACTATTTCATCACTCTGACATCTCAAATCAATGGTCGTTCTTTTGCAATTCACAACCGCATCATGCAATGTCAACCAGTCCATACCCAAAATTATATCAAACTCATCAAAAGGTAACAGCATCAGATCAGCAGGAAAACAGATATCTCGAAACATCAAAGGACAGTTCTTGCATACTTTATCAACCAAGACACTTTTACCTAAGGGGTTCGATACTTTTATATCAAACTTAGTAGACTCTACAAGCAAAGTCTTACTAGATACTAAGTTCATGCATATATACGAATGTGTAGAACCAGGGTCTATCAATGCAATCATAGAAGTATCATAAAGAGTAAATGTACCCGTAATAACATCAGGAGATGAAGCTTCCTCACGGGCTCAGATGGCATACGCTCTGGCAGGCGCTCTAGCTTCAGATCTCGCAACAGTGTCTCTCGTAGTCCCCTGACTACCACAGACATTTCTTGTATTTCGGGAGGGTCTACCTCTCGCTGGAAAATTCTCAGATCTCAGATTCTGAACAATCTCTTACTCCACAGATTCTGGGCAATCACGAATGAAATGATCTAACGATCCACATCTGAAGCAAGCCCGATCATTCAATCTACAACTTCCCAGATGCCTTTTTCCACAATGCTTACACTCAAGTCGCTCGGATCGGACATTTCCAACACTTGCCATTGAAGTTGCTGGAGCTTTGGTATTCGACTGTGATCTAGCTCGATCTGTACACAATTGTCCCATATTAGCTCTTGAACGACTATGCTCATCTTTGAATTTCTTTGAAGCAGACTGAAATGATTTACTCGAAAATCTCTTTCTCACATCTCTAGCTTCAGACTCAGCTTTTCTTTTATCTTTCCCGAGTGCCTCAGCTTTACACGCTCAGTCAACAAGCACAACAAACTCTTTTATCTCTAAAATTCTGACTAACAAACGGATATCTTCATTAAGGCTATCTTCAAATCTCTTACACATTATTGCTTCCGACGATACACATTCTATGGCATATTGACTTAATCTCACGAATTCTCGTTCGAATTCAGTAACAGACATGCGACCTTGTTTCAAATCCAGAAATTCCTTTTGTTTCTGATCAATAAACCTCTGACTAATATATTTCTTCCGGAATTCTATCTGAAAGAAATCCCATGTGACCCGCTCTTTCGGAACAACTGAAATCAAAGTTCTCCACCACTGATAGGCCGCGTCTCGTAAAAAAGATACAACACATTTAATACTTTCTTCCGGAGTCAAAGACATCTCATCAAATACTCGGATAGTGTTTTCTAACCAAAACTCGACTTTTTCAGCATCGTCATCACTGGTGGCCCTGAACTCTTCAGCCCCATACTTACGCATTTTGTCGACCGGTGACTTATTCAACAGATTTATACCCATTAACGGAGGCACAACTGAAGTCTGAGGGGGAATAGATGGGGGCGGAGGTTGTGAAACAGCCGAATTATTTCTCACAAATTGAGTGAACCACTCACTCATTATCTGGAAGAAAGCTTGTTTATCTTCTCCCTCTTGACCGCTCGTAGCCGGTCTCAAATCAGAAGGTATTGTCCCATGAGCGGGAGCAGGCGCATTGCTTTTTACATCGTCAGCTACGGCTCTTTCGGGATCCATTACTATACGAAAATCACATTTTTCACGTCAGGATTCATCACACTATCACAGTTCAGATATATGGCATGTATAGCTAGACGCTTACACGCTACGTTAGTCCGAGAATCGACTAAGCCGTAGCTCTGATACTAACCAAATGTAACACCCCTAACTCGTATCCGTCGCCTGAATAGGGTTAAGAGGTGTTACTGGATGAACGGAGACTTTTACGGACAATTCATAATATAATTCTTCATATCACATCAAAATGTCCCTTAAATAGGTTAACGAAACCTTAATCATGCTTAAGAATAGGGTCGGGACAAAACCGAACACATACAGAAATTCTCGAAAATTTAAACATTTTTCCAAACTGCAGAGGTCACACGCCCGTGCAGTCAGGCCGTGTGCCTCACACGGCTACCAGACACGCCCATGTGTCCAGGCCGTGCCAAAACAGGGCATACATACTGACTTGTCCACACGGCCACCGGACACGCTTTGTGTGCCATGGCGGTGTGAAATTAAGCTAGCTCGACTTGGTCACACGGCCACGAGCACGCCCGTGTGCCACGGCCGTGTAACCTGCGCCTGCACACACTCGAATTGGCCCTTGAGCCACACGCACGAGACACACGCCTGTGTCCCTTGGCCGTGTATGCAAAATAGGCCATTTGCAAGGCCAAAATGCCACCCACATTTGGGTCATTCCTACAATCTCAAACAAGCATTATTCCATACACAATTAGCAACCAAAATCATGTCAAGTGAACAACATATCATCTCATTCAATATCATTTCTTTTCATACCAACTTGTATACTAATTTACACAACCAATTCACATATAAAACTAATCATGTTTCATCCTCAATTTGCCACATTCATAGAGCCATCTCATTGTTCAAACATATATACTCATATTGCATCCATATGCTTACCATAGCCTTGACAATTTCATAAGCATCAAACCATACCAAAACATGCATCATATACCATAATCACTTATGCATATTATCAACATTTATCTAGTCACATCACATAGCTAATTACACATCTCAAACATGTTCCAAACATCTAGCCTATACATGCCATACTTAGTATATACATTTTCGTAAGGTACCAAAATGAGTTTGGGTAGTGTGATGATGATCCTTGACGGTCCCGAGCCTTCAGTAGCTTTGACGATCTGTAAACAGAGTAAACATACACACAAAGTAAGCTTTCCAAAAGCTTAGTAAGCCATATACAAATAAACTTAGCATAAAATGCACATAACCATATTGATACATTGACATTAATGTTTCTCAATGCATATTCATCACATATTCCTTGGCTCATATACTTAGCCATAGTTTTCCACATTCTTCAACTCAAATATCACATATACACATAGCTCATTCAAGCATATATTCACATATTATCTCATCATTTCTTTACATATATTCACCTTAGTAAGTTCATATAGACACTTACCTTTCATACACACATAGTGTACTTTTCAAACATACCTGGAACGGATATACAACTCACATAGTCGTTCATTTCTCGAACTTGCCCATTGAACCGTTCGGAATCTAATAGGATACTTAGAGTGCTCAGAATAGTCGTACAATGCCAACGTCCCAGACTTGGTCCTACATGTAACCAGATATCGATGCCACTGTCCCAGACAGGGTCTTACACGAATCAAATACGATGCCAATGTCCCAGACATGGTCTTACACGTAAATCTCATATCAATGCCAACGTCCCAAACGTGGTCTTACACGAAATCTCAAATCAATGCCAACGTCCCAGACGTGGTCTTATATGATATCACATAACGGACACCTATGTCATGAAATATGCTATCCTATCTATTCCTAGGTTCATACGGGACTTCTCAGACTTTAACAACTTGTCGATATATACGTAAGCTCGGATTTCCCATACATTCCATCTCAATGGATATTCATAGCAATTCAAGTCTCATATATACACAAATAATTCAATTCAAATACATTTATTTGTATATCAACTTACCTCGGATTCGGATATTTGATCGGATTTGGTTATTCGACAACTTTTGACTTTCCACGATCTAAGTCTATTTTCTTCGGTTCTTGATCTATACATATTCAAATTTAACCCATTTATTCAATAACTCATTCAATTCAATCCAAGAACACATATTTAGGGCAAATTGCAAATTAGCCCTCACATTTTCACATTTGGTCAATTTAGTCCCTATTTCACAAATCACAAGATACACATAATTTCAAGTTACCCATGCCTAGCCGAATTCTCATGTAGCTCATACAAGTCCTTACATTTCATTTATTTCACAATTTAGTCCTTCAAAATATTATTTTCTCAATTAAGCTCAAAATACTCAAATTCATCAAAACTTCAAAGACAAAACTTGTTAATCTATCACATATCATTCATAATTCATCCTCAAACATCATAAATCTCATGAATTCATCAAGGGCTCATTTCAAAAACATCATCAATTCACAAAATTGAAGCATGGGTTTCAAAGTACTCGAAGCAACGATTACAAAAACGTAGAAATTATCAAAAACCGAACAAAACTCATACCTTAATCAAAGAAGACAAAGGCCGAATGCTTCAAGCTCATGAATCCTATTCTCTTTTCTATATTTCGGTGGAAAAAGATGAACATTTCCACTATCTAATTTTCTTTTGTTTTATTATAAGCTTTAATGAACTTATTACTCAATTTACAAATTTAACCTTTATTATAACAAATAAAACTTATACATTTAATGGCATAACCGTCGATTAACCATCCACTATCTTATAAATGGCTTAATTGCCTCATAAGTCCTCCCCATTTAAAAGCCACATCAAATAGACACTTAATCAATTAGAAGGCCACTTTTACAAATTACGCGATTTAGTCCTTTGCTCAAATTAAGCACACAAACAGACATATTTTCATACGAGACTTTCACACATGCTTAATCACATATCAGAAACATGGAAAATAATATTAAAATATTATTCTAACTCGGATTTGTGGTCCCAAAACCACTGTTCCAACTAAGGTCTAAACCAGACTGTTACAAAACTGTCGATAGTGTGATAAGTCTTGCTGACGATCCCCGAGCTTGTAACTTGAATCCAAAATCTATAAAACAGAGATGGACAAAAATACACAGAGTAAGCTATTTAAGCTTAGTAAGTCATAAGCAAACTAAATATCAACTATTACATATTTAACACCAAGTTAACAATACAAAATATACATATCCACAAATATAAGCTTATCATTTAAATCTTGTATACTCATATTGTAACACCCCTAACCCGTATCTGTCGCCGGATTAGGGTTACGGGCATTACTAAACCTCATATTAAACAATAAGCTTTACAAGACCAATTACTACATCCATAGTATACCATTTCTTAGAATCATGTATAAAATGTACATTCCATTAAAACTCAAGTCATCAACTTGCGTAATAATAATATCACTCACATCATCTAATATCCAATTTCAACCAATAAACGAACCATTATTCACATATTCATTTATAATACAATAGCCAAATTCATAAATGATTCTTGACAATTTATATATGTATATATATAACAAGTGATTACCAAACATTCATGCATATATCAATAATATACAATTATTACACTTTTAATCATGTACACTTTCCATTTCAATTTCACAAAGGTTTATTCGATTCATCAGGTCGTCACAAATTTATTTCCCTATTAACTCAATATGAGATAATATTCAAACTAACACTATAAGTATAAAAAAAAAACATTCATTTATACCATATGCACAACCATGCCAAACATAATCTCATGAAACCGCACTTATTAAATCAAAGTTTATAACATAATTGGCTATGCTCACCAAAACAACATTTCAAACTTAGTTTTAAAAAAAAGAAACCCCAACCCAAAAGTATAGCCATTTTCATATGGCCATAATACATTCATTTAACTAATAATTAGATTGACTCAAAATGGTTTAACCTATACATGCCATACACTTAAAGTCATACAAAAAAGGGTACCAAAATATCGTTGATAGTGTGATGAGCTTCTAACACGATCCCCGAGCACGAGATAAACTTTCCAAAGAAATCTACAATACACAAGTAATGGCATTCAAAGTAAGCTACCAAAGCTTAGTAAGATTTAAGTAATTCATAAGCAATTAAACTAATACCAGATTTCACAACCAACTTCCTTGCCATGCTCTAGCCGAATAACCAAGTGTACTAAAATAAATTCATAGTAAACACCTATGTATAATTATTCTTATATCCATGTGATACATCACCATTCCATGTTAACTAATTCTCATACATCCCTTCCACTAGCCGAATCTTATGCTTCCATTTCTAACTTTCATAATTTTAAGATTTTGGAAGTACATAACACATACCTTTAATTTCTTACCTTCCATGCATTACATATGATATTATATACGATTCTTCCTATATACATAACAACATTAGCAACTAAAATTCAATTAACGAACCTCTTACATGTACATTCAATGGTAGAATAAAATTTAGTAACGTATCGCACACTAAGTGCCGTTACTCAACACTTCTCGTAACGTATCGCTCACATAGAGCTGTTACATAACACTTCTCGTAACGTATCGCTCACATAGAGCCGTTACTTAACACTTCTCGTAACGTATCGCTCACATAGAGCCGTTACTTAACACTTCTCGTAACGTATCGCTCACATAGAGCCGTTACTTTAATAATTCGCACACATAGTGCCTTATGACCGGTATCGCACACTTAGTGCCCGGATATGTACCCATATACTCAATGCCATTTAATAAGCATATAAATTGTTTAACTTCAAAAATATGAATTCCGAACATGTAAAATTAACCATTAACCATGTAATATATTGAAATGAATCCATACCTCAATTCAACACCTTGTATTCGACCAAATTATAAATCATGCAATAATATTATAATTACATATCACCAAGCCATAATTTGATATTCCTCAACTATAATCCACATTAGCATTTCAACGAAAAATTATTCATCCAAAATTTCAAACCAAAGTACCACATAATAATAATAAGCATTCAACCAACTAGGACTTTGCATCAAATATTTCCCTTCACATTCGGCACAAAGACATTTCATACATACCTAAAATTCAGATTAATGCACATATTTATAAGAAGCATAAGTTTAAATTAAATTACTTAAACCTTACCTCGGATAACAATAGCTAATGCTTCTCGATTAATCGTTCAACTTAGCTTTTCCCTTATCCAACCCTTTTTCCTTTGAATCTTGATCTAATCAAGCTTATCCCTTGCCAAAAACCCTTAGAGTTTTTCTCCCCCTTTTTCTACCTTAGTTTCGGCCAACAACACCAAAAAGATGAACATGCATTTCCTTTGTCTTTTGTTTTATTAAAATATACAAATTTAATATATCATAATTATTAATAATATTATTTTTCACCTTTAACTAATATAAAATGTTTAATGGATGCATGTTGTCTTCCACTAGCAACTAAAATGAGTATTTTGCAATCCAAGGCCACAAATTAAAGGAAGCAAATTAATTTAATCCCTCACTTTAGATAAAGGCTTCTTTTACCACCTTTATAATTAAGTCCCTTGACTAAAATTAAACATCCCAACAAACGAATTAACCTACCACAATTTAAGACATAATCAAACACATAACATAAATATTAAATAAATACAAATAAATTTTTTCTAACTCAGATTCGTGGTCCCGAAACCACCGCTCCACTGTGTAATGTGATTTGGGCTATTACAACTCTCCCCCCTTATTAAATTTTCGTCCCCGAAAATTTCTTACCAGCGAATAAATGTGGGAAACGTTCTTTCATTGATTCTTCGGTTTCCCAAGTTGCCTCCTCAATTCCATGCTTATGCCACATTACTTTTACCAACGATATCTTTTTATGACGGAACTCTTTTACTTCATGAGCTAAGATGCGTATCGATTCTTCCTCGTAAGTCAAATCGGGTTGGATTTCAATTTCTGATGATTTAATCACATGTGAAGGGTCGGACCGGTATCGTCTAAGCATTGACACATGGAAGACATTATGAATCTTATTTAATTCAGGTGGCAACAAAAGTCTATACGCAACCGGCCCAATTCGCTCAACAACTTCATACGGTCCAATGAATCGCGGGCTCAATTTTCCCTTACGGCCAAATCTAAGTATCTTTTTCCACGGTGATACCTTCAAAAACACACGATCACCCATTTGAAACTCTATATCCTTACGGTTTAAGTCCGCGTACGATTTCTGATGATCTGATGCAACTTTCAAATTTTCTCGAATTACTCTAACTTTCTATTTCGTCTCCCTGATCAAATCAACCCTGTGTATTTTGCCCTCACCTAACTCAGTCCAATACAGTGGTGTACGACATTTCCGACCGTATAAAGCTTCGTAGGGTGCCATTTTAATACTTGATTGAAAGCTATTGTTGTACGCGAATTCAATTAAAGGTAAGTATCGTTCCCACGTACCTTCAAACTCGAGAATGCAACATCTCAACAGATCTTCTAGTATTTGAATTACACGCTCAGATTGACAATCCGACTGAGGGTGAAAAGTTGTACTAAAGTGTAACTTGGTACCCAACGCATCTTGTAGTTTCTTCCAAAATCGTGATGTGAACCTCGAGTCTCTATCCGAAACAATAGAGATAGGTACTCCGTGTAACCGCATGATCTGAGATATGTACAACTCAGCTAATTTATTAAGTGAGAAATCAGTACGTACCGAAATAAAATGAGTCGATTTCGTCAATCTATCAACGATAACCCAGATTGAATCTTTCTTACTCGGCGTCAAAGGCAAACCCGATACGAAATCCATAGTGACTCTATCCCACTTCCACTCAGGTATCATAATTGGCTGAAGTAGTCCCGATGGCACTTGATGCTCAGCTTTCACTTGTTGGCATACTAAACACTTCGATACATAATCCGAGATGTCTCGTTTCATACCGTGCCACCAATAATGCTGTTTCAAATCGTTATACATCTTCGTGCTACCCGGATGAATCGATAATCTACTACTGTGAGCTTCCTCACAAATCATTCGAATCAATTCAGGATTCTTCGGTACACACATTTGATTCTTGAACCGTAAACATCCTTCGGCATCAATTTGAAAATCTGAATCCGTACTCGAGCCACAATGGCTTTTCTTTATTTTTAAATCATCATCAACTTCTTGGGCTTCTCGAATCTGCTGCTCAAACAATGGTCTCACTTTCAATTCAGCAATAATCGCACCATCCTCATTCATAGCTATATTCACATTCATTGCATGAAGAGCAAATAGCGACTTGCAGCTAAGTGCATCAGCAACTACATTAGCCTTTCCCGGGTGATAATCAATCACGAGCTCGTAATCTTTCAACAGTTCCAACCATCGTCGCTGCCTCAAATTCAGATCCTTTTGAGTCATTAAGTACTTTAGACTTTTATGATCTGAATAGACGTGGCATTTCTCACTGAAAAGATAGTGTCGCCATATCTTCAAAGTAAAGACTATAGCGGCCAACTCGAGGTCGTGAGTCGGATAATTCCTCTCATGCCGTTTCAATTGTCTCGAAGCATAGGGAACAACTTTACCCTCCTGCATCAATACACAATCGAGTCTGTTTAACGATGCATCATTAAAAATAACAAACTCTTTACCCGACTCTGGTTGAACGAGCACTGGAGCTTCCGTTAACAAGGTCTTCAGTTGATCAAAACTCTTCTGACACCTTACTGACCATTCGAATTTAACATCTTTCTGTAACAGCTTGGTCATCGGTGATGCTATCATAGAAAACCCTTTCACGAAGCGTCTATAATATCCGGCAAGTCCCAGAAAGCTACGAACCTCAGAAACATTCCGCGGAGGTTTCCAATCAAGTATAGCCGAAATCTTACTCGGGTCAGCCCGAATACCCGATGCTGAAATGACATGCCCCAAAAAGCTGACTTCTTTCAACCAAAACTCACATTTACTGAATTTTACGTACAATTGCTTGTCACGCAAAATCTGCAACACTAGCCTCAAATGCTCAGCGTGCTCGGTTTCGTCGCGCGAATAAATTAGTATATCATCTATGAATACCACTACAAACTGATCTAGATACGGTCTAAATACTCGATTCATCAGATCCATGAAAACTGCAGGGGCATTAGTGAGCCCAAACGGCATCACCAAAAACTCATAATGACCGTATCTTGTCCGAAAAGTAGTATTCGGTATGTCTGATTCCCTAACTCAAAGCTGATAATATCATAACCTCAGATCAATTTTTGAGAACACCAAGGCTCCCTTTAGTTGATCGAATAAACCGTCGATGCGCGGTAACGGGTATTTGTTCTTTACGGTCACCTTATTGAGCTGCCGATAGTCAATACACATTCTCAAAGTTCCGTCTTTCTTCTTCACAAACAGAACGGGCGCACCCCAGGGAGAGAAGCTCGGTCTGGCGAACCCTCTATCTGTCAATTCTTGCAACTAAGCCGTCAATTCTTTCAATTCTGTCGGTGCCATTCTATACGGAGCTATTGAAATCGGGGTGGTCCCTGATACTAGCTCAATTTCATACTCTACCTCACGGACGGGTGGCAATCTCGGTAATTCTTCCAGAAACACATCTGGATACTCACGAACAACTGACACAGATTTAATATTCTTTTCGGTTACCTTGCTATCAATCACATACGCAAGATACGCTTCACAACCCTTTCTCAAATACTGCCGAGCCAACATTAAAGATATCACAGCAGGTAGTCCATTCAAATCCGCAGACTTTATTCGTACGATCTCTTTATTCTAACATCTCAACTCAATAGTCTTTCGTCTGCAATTCACTACTGCATCATGAACAGTCACCCAATCCATACTGAGAATAATGTCAAACTCATCAAAAGGTAATAGCATCAGATCCGCTGGAAAACACATATCTCAAATCATCAAAGGGCAGTTCTTGCACACTTTATCCACTAATACACATCGACCCAGGTGGTTTGAAACTCGAATTACAAACTCAGTAGACTCAACAGGTAGAGTCCTACTGGATACTAAAGTTTCACACACATACAAATGAGTTAAGCCGGGATCAATCAAAGCAGTTACACTAGCATCAAAAAGAGTGAAAATACTGGTAATGACGTCTGGAGCTGAGGCCTCCTCTCTGGCACAGATGCTGTAAGCTCTAGCTGGTACACGGGCATCTGATCGCACGATTGCATCTGTAGCCCCCCTCTGTACACCACTCCTACCTCCCCCAAAATGATATGGTCTTCCTCGAGCTGTAGTGATGCTCGGTCTCGCACTCTGAACAGTACCCCTTTCAGCGGTCTACGGGCAATCTCGAATGAAGTGATCCTGCGAGCCACACTTATAACAAGTGCGGGAAATAGATTTACCCCAACATTCTCCAAGATGTCGTCTGCCACACTGCTGACACTCAGGTTTGCTCGATCTCTCATTGCCAACACTAGCAACTAATGTAGCCCGAGAACTCGCTGGTGGTCGTTCTCGTATAGAAATTCCGGTGTTAGATTTGGATCGGCTACCATCATTCTTGAACTTCTTTGTTACCATCTGCAAAAACTTACCCGCAGATCTCTTCCGGAAATCTTTAAATTCGAGCTCAGCTTTCCGTTTTTCTTTCCCCAATTCTTCAGCTTTACAAGCTCTTTCAACTAGTACCACGAACTTGTTAATTTCAAGAATGCCAACCAGAAGCTTTATATCTTCATTTAAACCATCCTCAAACCTCTGGCACATAGCAGCCTTTGATGAAACACACTCGCAAGCATAGCGACTAAGTCGCACAAACTTGCGTTCATATTCTGATACGGTCATACGACCCTGTTTAAGCTCAAGAAATTCCTTGCGCTTAAAATCTATAAAGCGCTGGCTTACATATTTCTTATGAAATTCCGTCTGAAAGAAATCCCAAGTAACCCTTTCTTTCGGAACAACTGATACTAGTGTATTCCACCAGTAGTAAGCAGAATCCCGCAATAATGATATGGCACACTTCAAACACTCATCCGGTGTGCAAGATAACTCGTCAAAAACATGAACAGTATTATCAAGCCAAAATTCAGCTCTCTCTGCATCATTGTCGTCCTCAGCTCTAAATTCCTGAGCTCCGTGCTTCCTAATGCGATCAATAGGAGGTTTAATTACTCTTTCAAGGTTGGCAACTGGAGGTACCACCGGTACTACAGGGGGTACATTCGGATTTTGGGGTGGTTGAACAGCCGGATTGGTTCGTATGTAATGACTGAACCAATCATTCATCATACTATAGAAGGCATGTCTAGCCCCTCCTCAGGATTACTCGTAGCCGGTCGAGATTCCTCTAGCGCAGTCCCTTGTGCGGGAACAGGCGCCACACTCTCAACGTCATCAGCTACTGCTCGCTCGGGGTCAGGTTCCATTACTATATAAGAAAATGAATACATTTTACTGTCAGAAGTTATCGCACTATCACAGAATAAAATATAGCATGTATAGCTAGACTCACCCGCGCTACATTAGTTCGAGAATCGACTAAACCGTAGCTCTGATACCAATAAAATGTAACACCCCTAACCCGTATCCGTCGTCAGATTAGGGTTACGGGCATTACTAAACCTCATATTAAACAATAAGCTTTACAAGACCAATTACTACATCCATAGTATACCATTTCTTAGAATCATGTATAAAATGTACATTCCATTAAAACTCAAGTCATCAACTTGCGTAATAATAATATCACTCACATCATCTAATATCCAATTTCAACCAATAAACGAACCATTATTCACATATTCATTTATAATAGAATAGCCAAATTCGTAAATGATTCTTGACAATTTATATATGTATATATATATAACAAGTGATCACCAAACATTCATGCATATATCAATAATATACAATTATTACACTTTTAATCAAGTACACTTTCCATTTCAATTTCACAAAGGTTTATTCGATTCATCAGGTCGTCACAAATTTATTTCCCTATTAACTCAATATGAGATAATATTCCAACTAACACTATAAGTATAAAAAAAATCATTCATTTATACCATATGCAAAACCATGCCAAACATAATCTCATGAAACTGCACTTACTAAATCAAAGTTTATAACATAATTGGCTATGCTCACCAAAACAACATTTCAAACTTAGTTTTAAAAAAAAGAAACCCCAACCCAAAAGTATAGCCATTTTCATGTGGCCATAATACATTCATTTAACTAATAATTAGATTGACTCAAAATGGTTTAACCTATACATGCCATACACTTAAAGTCATACAAAAAAGGGTACCAAAATATCGTTGATAGTGTGATGAGCTTCTAACACGATCCCCGAGCACGAGATAAACTTCCCAAAGAAATCTACAATACACAAGTAATGGCATTCAAAGTAAGCTACCAAAGCTTAGTAAGATTTAAGTAATTCATAAGCAATTAAACTAATACCAGATTTCACAACCAACTTCCTTGTCATGCTCTAGCCGAATAACCAAGTGTACTAAAATAAATTCATAGTAAACACCTATGTATAATTATTCTTATATCCATGTGATACATCACCATTCCATGTTAACTAATTCTCATACATCCCTTCCACTAGCCGAATCTTATGCTTCCATTTCTAACTTTCATAATTTTAAGATTTTGCAAGTACATAACACATACCTTTAATTTCTTACCTTCCATGCATTACATATGTTATTATATACGATTCTTCCTATACACATAACAACATTAGCAACTAAAATTCAATTAACGAACCTCTTACCTGTACATTCAATGGTAGAATAAAATTTAGTAACGTATCGCACACTAAGTGCCGTTACTCAACACTTCTCGTAACGTATCGCTCACATAGAGCCGTTACATAACACTTCTCGTAACGTATCGCTCACATAGACCCGTTACTTAACACTTCTCGTAACGTATCGCTCACATAGAGCCGTTACTTTAATAATTCGAACACATAGTGCCTTATGACCGGTATCGTACACTTAGTGCCCGGATATGTACCCATATACTCAATGCCGTTTAATAAGCATATAAATTGTTTAACTTCAAAAATATGAATTCCCAACATGTAAAATTAACCATTAACCATGAAATATGTTGAAATGAATCCATACCTCAATTCAACACCTTGTATTCGGCCGAATTATAAATCATGCAATAATATTATAATTACATATCACCAAGCCAAAATTTGATATTCCTCAACTATAATCCACATTAGCATTTCAACGAAAAATTATTCATCCAAAATTTCGAACCAAAGTACCACATAATAATAAGCATTCAGCCAACTAGGGCTTTGCATCAAATATTTCCCTTCACATTCGGCACAAAGACATTTCATACATACCTAAAATTCAGATTAATGCACATATTTATAAGAAGCATAAGTTTAAATTAAATTACTTAAACCTTACCTCGGATAACAACGGCTAATGCTTCTCGATTAATCGTTCAACTTAGGTTTTCCCTTATCCAACCCTTTTTCCTTTGAATCTTGATCTAATCAAGCTTATCCCTTGCTGAAAACCCTTAGAGTTTTTCTCCCCCTTTTTCTACATTAGTTTCGGCCAACAACACCAAAAAGATGAACATGCATTTCCTTTGTCTTTTGTTTAATTAAAATATACAAATTTAATATATCATAATTATTAATAATATTATTTTTCACCTTTAACTAATATAAAATGTTTAATGGATGCATGTTATCTTCCACTAACAACTAAAATGAGTATTTTGCAATCCAATGCCACAAATTAAAGGAAGCAAATTAATTTAATCCCTCACTTTAGATAAAGGCTTCTTTTACCACCTTTATAATTAAGTCCCTTGACTAAAATTAAACATCCCAACAAACGAATTAACCTACCACAATTTAAGACATAATCAAACACCTGAACATATAAAATTTTTCTAACTCAGATTCGTGGTCCCGAAACCACCATTCCGACCAGGGTCGTATTTGGGCTATTACACATATCATATGCTATTTTATACAAATTCACCTGAACATATATCATTTTCATTGTTAAGATCACATAAAACACATTTGGCCGAATATACATAATTGGTACGCTTATGCATAGATTATATTTAATACTTTAGCATTTATTTGATCAAATAAACAATCAACTTACCTTATTTCATAACACAGTTTAAATACATACCTGAGCCCTTTTAATTTGATTTTCACATTGAATCTTCACTTAACAATGCCCGTTGAACTGTTTTCTTTGGTTCTTGATCTAAACATATTCAAATTAAACTTATTTAAACACCATTCTATTCATTTTAGTCTAAAAAACACATAAATGGGCAAATTACCATTTTGCCCCTAACATTTCACACTTTTTACAATTTAGTCCCTATTGCACAAAACACAAAATACACAAAATTTGAACACACTATGCTAGGGCCGAATATTCATAGTCTTCATACAAGTCCACACATTTCATTTATTTCACATTTTAGTCCCTCAAAAATTTATTTTTGCAATTTAGTTCAAATTACTCAAATTCATCAAAAATTCAAAGACAAAACATGTTAATCTAATACATATATTCCATATTTCATCATCAAACAACAAAAATCACAAGCTATCATCAATGGCAAAACACAAAATCATCATCAAAATAAAAAATTCTAGCATGGGTCGGATAGTACTCAAAGCAACGATCTCAAAAACATAAAAATTATCAAAAACCGAGCTAAAACTCACCTTGAATCAACCTCAATCAATGGCCGAATGTTGCTAGGTTTTGTTTCTTTTACTTTTGCTTAAGTTCGGCTAAGTAAAAGATGATAACATGACTTGTTTTTGTTTTATTTTAACATATATTAGTTTATTATTAATTTACTTATTTAACCTTTTATATTTAATAATTATAACATATAAATTAAGGTCATTTTAGACCATATGCCGTCCACTATAGCTAAAATGGGCTATTTTTGCTTTAAGGACCTAATATTAAAAAGCCATTAGCAAATTAGCACTTACACATTAATTAGCAAATTTCACATTTTATGCAATTAAGTCCTTTTATTTAATCGGACACTTAAACGACGAAATTAAAACACGAAAATTTAACACAAGCAAATTCACACATAATAAACACTGAAAATAATTTTAAATTGTCTTTTGGACTCGGATTTGTGGTCCCGAAACCACTATTCCGATTAGGGTAAAAATCGGGCTATTACAACTCCCCCCCCTTAGGGATTTTCGTCCCCAAAAATCTTGCCAGTGAAAAGGTTTGGATAACGCTTTTTCATTGAATCCTCTGACTCCCAAGTTGCCTCCTCAACACCGTGCTTTTGCCACAATACTTTAACTAATGGAATTTTCTTATTTCTCAATTCTTTAATTTCACGAGCCAGAATTCGAATCGGTTCTTCTTCATATGTCATGTCAGACTAAATCTCAACCTCTGTCGGATTAATCACATGTGAAGGATCGGATCGGTATCTACGGAGCATCGAAACATAGAATACATTATGGATCTTTTCTAGCTCAGGTGGCAACTGCAATCTATAAGCAACCGGCCCTATACGCTCTATAATCTCATACGGCCCAATAAATCTAAGACTCAACTATCCTTTACGACCGAACTTGAGTATTTTCTTCCACGGTGAGAATTTCAAAAACACTTGATCTCTGATTCGAAACTCAATATCCTTACGTTTTAAATCTGCATATGACTTTTGACGATCTGATGCAGCTTTCAAACTGTCTCGAATCACTATCACTTTCTGTTCAGTCTATTTGATCAAGTCAACCCCGTGTATCTTATTTTCACTGAGCTCAGTCCAATACAAAGGTGTACGACATTTTCGACCCTACAAAGCCTCGCAAGGTGCCATTTTGATACTAGATTGAAAGCTATTATTATAAGCAAATTCAATCAAAGGTAAGTATCGTTCCCACGTACCTTCAAAATCGAGAATGCAACATATCAACATATCCTCAAGTATCTAAATGATTCGTTCGAACTGACCATCTGTTTGCGGATGAAAAGCCGTGTTAAAGTGTAGTTTCGTACCTAAAGCATCTTGCAATTTCTTCCAAAATCGTGATGTGAACCTCGGGTCTCGGTCCGAAATAATAGAAATAGGCACACCATGTAATCTTACAATCTGAGAAACATATAATTCAGCCAATTTATCAAGCGAATAATCTATACGAACCGGAACAAAATGAGCCGATTTAGTCAATCTATCCACAATAACCCATATTGTATCTTTCCTGCTTGGTGTCATCGGTAAACCAGATACAAAATCCATCGTGACTCTATCCCATTTCCACTCGGGTATCATAATCAGCTGGAGTAACCCAGAAGGTACCTGATGCTCAGCTTTTACTTGTTGACAGACTAAGCATTTCGAAACAAAGTCAAATATGTCTCGTTTCATACCAGACCACCAATAGAACTGTTTCAGATCATTATACATTTTTGTGCTACCCGGATGAACAGATAACTGACTACTGTGAGCTTCACTCAAAATCATCTAAATCAACTCTGAGTTTCTCGGAACACATATTCGGTTTCTGAACCTCAAACAACCATTTTCATCATCTTGGAATTCAGATTCAACATTCGTTTCACACTGAACTCGCTTTGCTATCAGATCGTTATCAACTTTTTGAGCATCATAAATTTGTTGAACAAATAACGGTCTTGCTTTTAATTCGGCTATTATCGAACCATCATCAGATATAACCATATGTGCATTCATTGCACGCAAAGCAAATAATGATTTTCGACTTAAAGCATCAGCAACAACATTAGCCTTTACCGGATGATAGTCAATCACTAGCTCATAGTCTTCTAACAACTCTAACCATCGGCGTTGTCTCAAATTCAGATCTTTTTGAGTCATCAAATACTTCAGACTTTTATGATTAGAATAAACATGACATTTCTCACCGAATAGATAGTGACGCCAAATCTTCAATGTGAACACAATAGCTGCTAATTCCAAATCATGTGTCAGATAGTTCTTTTCGTGTGACTTCAGCTGTCTCGAGGCATAAGCTATGACTTTGCCTTCCTGTATCAAAACACAACCCAGACCACACAAAGATGCATCACTGTAAATGACAAATTCTTTACCCAATTCTGGCTGAACTAACACTAGAGCTTCGGTTAAAAGAGCTTTCAACTGATCGAAACTTTTTTGACACTTTTTGACCACTCAAACTTAACATCTTTCTCAGAATGTACTTCGTCATATCATGATGTCGCGATCATAGAGAAACCTTTCACGAATCTGTGCAGTAATAACCATCAAGTCCTGAAAGCTCCGAACTTCGTGAGACATTTCTGAGGTTTCCAATCAAGTATAGCTAAAATTTTACTCGGATCAACCTGAATACCCGATGCTGATACAACATGACCCAGAAAACTAACTTCGCGTAACCAGAACTCACATTTATTGAACTTTGCATACAACTATTTATCTCGCAAAGTCTGTAACACAAGTCTCAGATGTTCAGCATGCTCGGTTTCATCCCGGGAGTAGATCAGAATATCATCTATAAATACTACCACAAACCGATCCAGATACTGTCTAAAAATCTGATTCATCAAATCCATGAAAATAGCAGGTGCATTAGTGAGTCTGAAAGGCATAACCAGAAACTCATAGTGTCCGTACCTCGTTCGAAAAGTAGTCTTTGGCACATCAAAGTCTTTAACTCGCAAATGATAGTAGCCTGATCTTAAATCTATCTTTGAAAATACTGTAGCCCCTTTCAACTGATCGAATAGATTGTCAATCCGTGGCAAATGATACTTATTCTTTATAGTCACTTTATTAAGCTGCCTGTAGTCGATACACATTCTCATGGTTCCGTCTTTCTTTTTCACAAATAAAACTGGTGCGCCCCAAGGAGAGAAACTCGGTCGTGTAAAACCTCTATTTGTCAACTCTTGCAACTGTGTTTTCAATTCTTTTAATTCCGTAGGTGCCATTCTGTACGGAGCTATCAAAATTGGAGTCATCCCCGACACTAATTCAATACCAAATTCAACTTCTCGAATAGGTGGAAAACCAGGTAACTCTTCAGAAAACACATCCGGATACTCACACACAACAGGTACTAATTTGATCTTCTTTTCGGTCACTTTAGAGTCGAGCACATAAGCAAAATAAGCTTCACAACCCTTTCTCACATATTTTTGAGCTAACATTGAAGATATCACTGCCGGTAAATCATTCAAATCATTAGACTCAATCTAAATAATATCATCATTCTGGCACCGTAAATCAATAGTCTTCCGTTTGCAGTTCACAATAGCATCATGCAGAGTCAACCAATCCATACCAAAAATTATATCAAACTCATCGAATGGCAACAACATCAAATCAGCCAGACAATTCTTGCACACTTTATCAACCAATACACACCGGCCTAAGGGGTTCGATACTTTAATCACAAACTCAGTAAACTCTACAGGCAAAGTCTTACTGAATACTAAAGTCTCACACACATGAGAATGAGTCGAACTAGGATCAATCAATGCAACAACACTAGTATCATAGAGAGTGAAAGTACCAGTAATGACATCGGGGGATGAAGCCTCCTCGCGTACGCGAATAGCATAAGCTCTAGCTGGTGCACGAGCCTCAGATCTAACAGCTAAATCCTTGGTCCCTCTCTAACTACCACTCACATTACCCATATTTTTGGGTGGTCTACCTCGAACAGCAGTATTACCCGATCTAGTATTCTGAACCGAATTTTGATCCGCTAACTCTAGAAACTCCCGAATAAAATGATCTCTAGATCCACGTTTAAAACAGGCTCTGTCATGCAATCTGCAACTGCTGGGATGTCTTTTACCACAATGTTCACACTCGGGTTGATTTGATCTGACATTACCCACACTAGCTACTGAGGTAGCTCTCGAGCTCACAGGTGGTCTATCTCGATCACGTCTAGAATAACTCGCAGTAGTCTTCGAACGGTTAGCATCATCTCGAAACTTCTTTGAGGTCGACTGAAATGACTTACTGAATGGTCTCTTATGTGAATCTCTAGCTTCAGAATCAGCTTTTCTTTTTTCTTACCCGAGTTCTTCAGCTTTGCAGGCTCGCTCAACAAGTACCACGAACTCTTTTATCTCAAGTATGCCAACTAACAGTTTAATGTCTTCATTCAGCCCATCTTCAAATCTTTTACACATAATAGCCTCGGTAGAAACACACTCTCTGGCATACCGACTGAGTCTCATAAATTTCCGCTCGTACTCTGTCACTGTCATCCGTCCCTGTTTCAGTTCAAGGAATTCTTTGCATTTCTGATCAATGAACCTCTGACTGATATATTTCTTACAGAACTCAGTCTAAAAGAATTCTCAGGTCACTCGTTCTTTTGGAACCACCGATACTAGTGTATTCCACCAGTGATATGCAGTGTCCCGTAGCAGAGATATAGCACATTTTAAACATTCATCAGGGGTGCAGGATAATTCATCAAACACTCGAATAGTATTATCGAGCCAGAACTCAGCTCACTCAGCATCATCATTATCAGTAGCTCTGAATTCTTCTGCTCCATGTTTTCTAATTTTATCAACAGGAGGCTTAGACAATCTCAGTGGATCACTCACTTGAGGCATAACAGGTATCGAAGAAGGATTAATCGGGGGTGGAGGTTGTTGTGCAGTTGGATTAGTCCAGATATATTGAGTAAACAAGTCATTCATCATTTGATAGAAGGCTTATCTAACCTCCCCCTCCTGGTTACTCGAAGTCGGTCGAGAATCAACCGGCGCTGTCCCTTGTGCGGGAGTAGGCGCTATACTCTCGACATCATCAGCTACAGCTCGATCGGGATCCATTACTATACGAAAACACATTTTCAATTGTCAGAAGTCATCACACTATCGTAGTATAAAATATGGCATGTATAGCTAGACTCATACGCACTACGTTAGTCCTAAAATCGACTAAACCTGGCTCTAATACCAATCAAATGTAACACCCCTAACCCGTATCCGTCGCCGGACTAGGGTTACAAGGCATTATCAAAAAAGATACAACTCAGAACAAGTATATTATTTTTTTTTATTTTTTATTTTTTAAAAACATATCACATTACATCTAAAATAAGTATAACAATGATATTAATATATATCTCACACATGTCACATGTTTCTGTAACCACATTTTACATTTATGAATGAAAGTGATCAATACATAACATACCAAATTCACATACCTAGTATTCAAATCAAAATTCGTATATGTATCATGAATCATCCAAATAAAATATAGTTGTATATTTTTCTGTTACAGCCGAATCATAATAATCTATATATGTTCGAACATATAATCATCTTATACCTATCATGCAATAAGACATCCAATAATTCAAGTTCATTTACTAAACAAATACCAACTTACCAAATGGTTAATCATCTTAATTCATCCCAAGTCTCTACTCATAAACTTTATTAATCCATACATACCTAATTCACTTGCCATTGTTTTGTTTAAACATTATTTCTATAATCTCATAACTATCTTGTAACAACCCAATTTTGACCCTAATCGGAATAGTGGTTTCGGGACCACAAATCTGAGTCCAAAAAATATTTAAATATTATTTTCCGTGTTAATTATGTGTGAAATTTTTGTGATTTAATTTTATTGTTTGGGTGCCGAATTATTAAAATGGGCTTAATCGCGTGAATTAAAAATTTGATAGTTTAATGTGTAATGGCTAAATTGTTGATGTCTTTTTAAATGGAAGCATTAAAGTTGTAATTTGCCCAATTCTAACTATAGTGGATGGCATGATTATGCTTAAGTGACTATATTATATGAAATTATATATTATAAATGTTATTATTAATTATACATTATATTAAGTTTATAATAATAAAACATAATGGGAAAGAGAAAGATTACTCATTCTTTCATCTTTAATGGCCGAATGTAAGAAAGAAAAAGAAAGAAGTGAGCAAACAAGGGTTCGGCCATGTCTAAGCTAAATTAAGGTAAGTGTTTTGCTCGGTTTTTGATAATTTTTACATTTTTGATATCGTTGCTATGAGATGTACAAAGCCCATGTCTTAATTTTAGAAATTGATGAATATTTTGTGATATGCCATTGATGAATATATGTGTGTTGTGTTGTTTGATGAGGAAATATTAAAGATATGTTTTAGATTAATATGGTTTGTATTGGAGTTTTTGATGATTTTGAGTAATTAGGACTAAATTGCAAAAATAATAAATTGAGGAGCTAAAATGAAAAAATAAATGAAATGTATGGACTTATATGATTATAAGGAAGGTTCGGCCTAGTTATGTGGTTGTGAGATTTTGCATATTTTGTGTTTTGTGCAATAGGGATTAAATTGTGAAAATGTGAAATATTAGGGGTAAAAATGTAATTTGCCCATTTATGTGTTTTTAGATTAAACTGAATGAAAATATGTTTGAATGAGCTTAATTTGAATATGTTTAGATTAAGAACCAAAGAAATCAGACTTGGATCGGGGAAAAGCGAAAATAGTTGAATAGCCGGTTTTTGTCGTTCGACGATATTCGAGGTAAGTTTTTAAGCAGTTGGGTGAAATAAATTTGACTATATACTAATGTATCATGAAATGAAATGAAATGTGTATATATATTTATACTAGCCGAATGTGGGTCTGAAATTATGAAAATATATATGTATAAATATGGAATGTATGAATTGGCTAAATATATGTACTATGGTTAAGTGATAGATATGTACATATATGTATGGAAATGGAAAGTGAGTATTGATGGTAACTGAAATTTTTGGATGTGTGTGTATGTATATATTTGAGATTGCCGAATGTAAAGGTAAGTGAAGATGGTAAATTGAGTTGTTGATAAATAATTATATGCTATAGATAGATAAAAAAAATAAATTGAGTATGTACGAATGGGAATGGGATTATAAATGTTTTGGAAGAGCAAAGGAAAGGTCTGTAAAAGGGCACTATGTGTGCGAACTAAATTTACCGAGCACTGTGTGCGAAATCAGTTAAATGGCACTATGTGTGCGGAATAATAAGTAATGTCACTAAGTGTGTGATACATTACTGTTAAATGGCACTATGTGTGAGGAATAATAAGTAATGGCACTAAGTGTGTGATACATTACTGTTAAATGGCACTACGTGTTCTCTTTCTAAAGTAACGGCACTAAGTGTGCGATACGTTACGAAATTTGCACTATGTGTGCAGGATTACAGAGACTTCGGAGACATGAATTGATGAAGGGAGATAAACAGGAAATGATACATGAGTAAGTATTGCATGATAGCTTAATAACCAGGTATCAGTGAGGTAAGTTGTATTTGGCCAGTGCATATGTGATGTTTATTGAGCAAGTAAGTTAACAAAATGGTCTTGTATATGTGAAAATAAGGTAAATCAGTTGTTGAATTGATTATATAAATGTTAAAGTTACAAATGTGAAAAATGTGAATGTATATGTGAATGTGTATAATCGGCCAAATGGGGTATATGTGATTTTAATAGTGAGATTTATATAAGTTCATGTGTATTTGTACAGTTAGCCATATGATATGTGTATGAAAGATTTAAATGATAACCTTGTATTTGGGAACATGTATTTTCGGTTTGGTAACTTAGTGTTAATATATAATAGTTGGTATATATATAATTGCTTATGACTTACTAAGCTTAAATAGCTTACTCTGTGCGTATTCTTGTTTACTTCTGTTTATAGATTTGGATATACGTTACGAGTTCGGGGATCGTCGCAAGACTACTCACACTATCGACAATTTCCTTTGGTATTTTACTAAGTTGAAAATTTAATATATGGCATGTATAGCATAGTAAAAGGTGGAATAGGAATTAAGTGCTTTGTATGTAAATAATAGCCATGCGAAGATGGCTTATCCTCTTTGATTGATTTGGGTTCTGTGTTTATGGTTGATAATGGGCATTAAAAAAAAATAAGTTTATACTTATGCATATGTGATTACGGTATATGTTCATGATAGGTAAGTATGTGTTATGTTTAATTTTAAGTTAGACATATTGAATTTGGTTATGTGATTAATATATGTATATTGGTTATGTTTGGTATGATGAATCGGATTAGTTAAAATGTGGACTTGAACCAAACGTAAACTTGGATATTTTGGCTATGAGTAAGTGATGATAATAGGGATATGTTAAATTCGATTAAGTGTTATGTAATTGTATATTTGTTGTGCATTGTGTAAAGTTTGATTTACTTACTAAATGATGTTAAATAAATTGTCTATGTAATAAGTATTAGTAATTATGTAAATTAGTAAGATGTGATTTGGTTTTGATATATATATTATTCGAATTTAACAAATAGGTATGTGGTCATATTGATCATCAAGTTTTTGATTTGGAATTGAAATGATCATGTTGGATATATATGTATTCGGCAATGATGTGAAATTTTGATAGATGTTTAAATATAATACAAAAGGATTTAGTTCTAGTAATTTGGTTATGATATTTGTATTTGTATGTGGTATTTGTGGGATGTAAATTTTAGTTATGTGAAAGCTAATAGATGTGTTTCACGATTTAATTGGTTATATGATGTAATGTGATAGAAATTCAAATAAAGAATTATGTATATATTTGCATATGTCCGGCTATGCTTAAATGAATTATTGGTATACTTTATTGAGAATTTATTTATGGTTAGTCATGGATTCTATAAGCTTGTGATTTTTTTTTTAAATTTGGAATATACTTGGAGTTAAGTTTTAAATTGTAAATTAATTGAATGATGATTATAATCGAGGTTGTTTGTATGTAAGATTATTTGATTGGCCGAATGTGTATTTGTGATTACTTGAGTGATTTGACATGTATATATATATCGGCTTATTAATTAGTAAGTGATTTGATTAAAATTCTTGATAGTCATTTGTTCTTAAAACAATTCAAATTATATAATTACATATGTATATATATTCGTAATAAAAGAAAAGAAAATATATGCCTGTTGAATGATGTCTTTTTCGGTAATGCCTTGTAACCCTAATCTGGCGACGGATACGGGTTAGGGGTGTTACATTTGATTGGTATCAGAGCCATGGTTTAGTCGGTTCTAGGACTACCATAGCATATGTGAGTCTAGCTATACATGCCATATTAAATCTGCGATAGTGTGATATCTCCCGACTCTAACGAAGATTGTTTTGATGTGATAGATAAGATTTCCAACTGGGCTAATTCTAATAGTACAAAAGTAGATATTCAAATATTTGAGTGGAAATGTGCTGATGATGAGTTGAGACCCATAAAGGTAAGAATTAAATTGTATGGCATGTTGTTATTGATAAATGTGATAATTATATGAGCATATGAGATATGATATTTGAGTTATGATTGCTATCTGAGATGTTCTGATTTTGAAATGGTGATTTGAGTTAGCATATGAATAATGTGTTAATAATAAAAAGTGATTAAAAGAAAAGGTATATTAAATGATTTGAGAATGTGAAATTAGTAATGAACTGACTATTCGTGATAGTATGTATTATGTGCAATTATGTGAGAGTTAAATTTGAGGCTCTACTACCCTCACCCCCTTGTCAGAAAAATGTTACAATTTTATTATAAGAGTTGGAAGGAATAAGCTCACTAATGCGAAGTTTTAGAAAATCCGTGTTTGAAAGATTAGTAATGTGGTCAGAAAAGAGAATGAATCAGCAAATGAAGACATTACTAAAAGAGATATTGGGCAGTTCTGAAGATTATTCAGATTTTGCAAAGTCACTGTTAAAGAAGAAGTTAACTCCGATTAAATGACTTATTCAGGTATTTTATCTAAATAAAGTATTAACTGAAAGTTTTCCTGAATTGATTTCTGTTAGTGATGGGATAATATGAAAATTTCTTATGACAGAATTAGACAGTGGATTGATGCTTGAATTGTATTGATGGTTGAATGCAATGGTTATAGTCGGGCAGTTATTATGATTCCATTTGGACATTCTATGTGTACATTTATCCTCAAAAGTATATGTGACTGTTTAATTTCAAAAAGAAAGTTTTATCGTATAAGAACATTAGCTAAACATATTAATAGACGAAAGTATCGTTGATCTGTTTGGGTTATATTCGACATTGTTATGTCTTCCTTTGATAATTTATTCCATGGTGTGGATATGAAATTCGACAGTGAAATCGGTATGGAATTAATATTTTGTTTCTACTGGTTATTTCTCTGTTGAATATACGTGAAGATTATATTACTTCTGTTATTGTGGATTTCAGTATTTATGAACGATATTGTTCTTTCTGGACATTTCTGGGATATCATTGGAACTAATGTTATTTTATATGAGTTGTAATTTTTAGATATTCTGTGTAACTCCTAATGTTGAAATTTTGCTACTCTGGTATTTGTATGATTCCATGTGATTATCTGCAAGAGATTTCTATTTGACAGATATGACTATGTCTATTACAATTATAATTTCTGGCTTGAAATGTGAGAGTACAGTGGTACCTTCCTCAGAGTTATAGAAGATGTGTTTCTACAATGGTTGCTATTTAAATCATATTTGATTCCTTTCTATGTTCAGATACTTCATTAATAGCTGGCATAATATTCATTATAGGATTGAGACATTGTTCCTAATAAAGCTAAATGATTTCTATATGGTTAAGGTGATTTTAGTATAATTCGGAGCTTCGATGATTAATATATGAGACAGCTTTATTATAAATTCTTTTCTAGTTTTCGTGAAGGTTCGACAGTGATAAAAGTGAAAATGATAAGAAGATCAAGATTAATTTGTATAATGATATGTCTGGGGTCATCCTTCTAATGAGAATAAAGATTTCTTCGAAAAGACTGATTCAGTAGTTAGTATGATTTGAATTATTTGATTGAAAAGTTAATTAGGATATATGTGTTTGAATTTATCTACGAAATGGAAATAAACTTTGAACGTACATGAAACACCCCAAACCCGGCCCACGAGCTTTGACCAGATTTGGTATGTTCCTCAAGTAAACCGGTTCAAAATTCTTTTGTTCTTAGGAAAACTTGTGTGATTTTAAGAAAAATATTGTTTTGGGTTGGGCTTGTGTTGAAAACAAGTTCGTTTTATATTGAAATCCCTTTTATCTTAAGTGACAAAATATTTAGGGTTTAGTTTAAAAGAAATTTTAATTAAATTTTAATAGATAAAATTCATAATCATAATAAATAAAAATAAGTGTAAAGTAATTCAACTATGGCCTTATGGCCTTATTACATCAAATAATTCCCAAAATAATTCAAAGTACTAAAATAAATTCAAGAGTCCTCAAAAATATAAACTTCATGTTGAGCATGGCCACCACAAGTTCTGCCGTCCCGGTCCATCACTGCTCATCACCTAAAAATGTTCCCAACGGGTGAGTCAAATGACTCAATGTGTACACGACACTAAATCATAATAGAATCAGGCATATCACATATTACACATTCAAAACATAGAATAAAGGTTATGATGCATTCCCAAACCCAAACCTAGTTGTCCATCCGCTACACACCCCCGTACCTGCCAGTCACACCGTGGGGACTACTAAGTCGACCCTCCTTCCGCTACACTTCAAATCTGCGGTCTTAGGTCACCGCATACTGTGGTCTTAGGTCACCACTTTTAGATTACTGTGGTCTTAGGTCACCACTTTTCAGATATCATGGTCTTAGATCGCCGTGTTTGTGGTCTTAGGTCACCACATTCACTTCCCCTTTCAAACAAACCCATATGCCCCATATAATAATATGCATAATATGCCAGAGTTCACATTCTTATCATATTCTCATGTTACAAATAACATTTTTCATATTCCTAGTAGAAGTAGGAAATACTCAGTATTTAGTACCATAACATGGTACCTTAGCCACTTTCATATTCTTAATATCACATATTTTAATTAAACACAGCCATAAAACATATTAAGAATTAGTGTGGGGTACACACCTGATTCGCTTAAAATTTCCTTGAGATCCCGAAAAGCTTGATCTAATGCTTGGATCCTTAATCCCTACATTTGATTAATCACCTATTACTTTAATAAAAGCCATTCGCCATAAATCCAAATCCTAGTAGGATTAGTATACTTAAACTTACCTTGTGGATTTTAAATCCAAAACTCACCGAATAACTAGGGAACACGTGGCCTATGGTGTACCTTCGGAAAAGAACTTCTCCTTCCTTGTAGTCGACACTTAGTAAATCCCAAAAGATCTCTTCAAAGTTTTGGCAACAAGATATTAATGGGGTTAGTCCTAGATTTCGGCAAATCTTAAGAAAAAAGGATGAAACCGAATGAGATCTTACCCTTACTTGAAGAAATCGATTGCACCTTCACTTCAACCTTTAGAGATTCGACTATGGCTAGATGATGATCTCACAACTTTCGGCTTTTGGAGGGATTAGAAAGAAAAGAGAAGGAAGAATAAAGATGGAGGATTTGGCTAGAACACAAGGTATTTCGGCTTGGCAAAAATAAAACAAAGAAAAGAAGAGAAGAGAGCACTAAGAATTCGGCAGAGAAAGGAGGAAGCACAAATTGATGAGTAGCCCTCCTTCCTTCCTTTTATAGCCAAAATTATCATCTAAGGAGTCCCTTACTTGGCCACCACTCCTCTATCTGATAACTTTATCCTTTAATTATCACTTAAAATAAAAGATAATTCAGCAACTATCCTTACTTAGCCAAAATTATTAAACTCAAAGTCCCTTACTTGGCCATCACTTCTCCCTTATTTTCCTCTTTATCTCTTTATTCAAATTAAAAGAATTTAATCCAACAATTATCTCTTGAAAATAATGATAAATAAATCCCTTATTTATCCACTATTTATAAAAGAATAAAAGCTCCTAATTTATAGCCATGTGCCGTCCACCTCTCTGCTCCTTGTAGAAAAATAAAATTTCTTTTATTTGTTTCCCATGTGACTCAAACTTAGGCCCATTCCTCTTGCATATGGCGCCATTTCCAAAGGCCCTAAGTGGCATCTTCGCACCACTTTTCCAAGCCTGCTTGTGTGTCAAATTTCACAAACTTTTTCTTTTAAGGCCACCTTGCCTTAATTTCCCTTTTAAACCTTAAAACTCGTCATTTCTAGGTCATTTCTAAGTTTCCAAAAATTTTCTATCTACTCAGAAACTTGACATTTCCTTACATTTCCATGACATTTCCTTACAAGACATTTCCTTACATTTCCAAGACATTTCCTTACATTTCCATGACATTTCCTTACAAGACATTTCCTTACATTTCCAAGGTTCTAAAATGTTCACTTTCCTCTTTAAACTTAACATTTCCATACATTTCCAGTGTTTCCAAAAGTGTTCAAAATATATTCATAACACATAAGATATGTCATTTCGCATAATTAAACCAAAAATGCATAGGCCCTTTTCAGGATGTTACGCTTCTACCCTCCTTAAAAATAATTTCGTCCTCGAAATTACTTATTAACGAATAATCGTACATCTTAACTCACCGCACTACGCTTATGTCACGCACTCTGATCTTAATAGAACCATCATACTTTCTAGGCACGATCTCTAAGTTCACGCCCCCTAGAACTCATTTCTAACGTCGCGATTTAACTGATTAAAAGTTTTATGCATCGTAAATTTTGTTCCACCGATAATTCGCGAACGCTTTATGAAAAGAGATGTTCGTAAGTAGTTCTTTCGATCAACCAAAGTTTCTAGTTCAAGTTCACTACTCTAACTCGTGGAGTCACATTCACATTCATAAGCAGAGACACATTCATTTCTCCATGAAGTCACAAATCATTCACAACATCATTCACTACACTTTTATGGCCATTCCATCCATTTCCTACCCATGGGTAATTTCGTCATTTTCCTACAGGGGTATTTTGGTAATAAAGCGGGTCAATTCAAAATATTTTCCAAATTAAAGGTATTTCAGAATTTACAAAATCTCTCCGGTTATTTTTTTTCCAAATCGAGGTGTTGCAAAAATTTCAAAATCGAGGTTATTTCTATAATTTTGGAAGTCGTAAGCGCTCCAGTAAATTTTCCAAATCAGGTATCTTGTTATTTATAAAATGTAAGTTTTTGATATCTTTGTAAAGTAGAAATATTGTAGCAAACGTCGAGGGTATTTTTTGAAAATCTTAAGAACTAAGGGTATTTTAGTAATTTACAATACAGGGCATTTTTTGTAATTTTGTAAATCGGAGATATTTTGGAAAAATTTTCACAATAATCTTCTACTACAATTAAAAGGGTAATTTAGGGATTTTAAAACTAGGAATTTTATAAAATCTGCATGGCTAGTCCCTTTCGGGTTTTAATGATTGGTTTAGCCCGTGAATAAGTCCTCTTGGTTAGGGTGAACAGTTACTACGCACTGCAGGATTCGAGTAAAGAGGAGGTGAGTCCCTAGGATCGCTTAAATACCAAGCTCTTCTCGAATCCACTCCTAGACATGCGCACAACAACTGCCACACCCCTAGCTCTCTGGCGACTTACTTCACAGTTTGTTTAATAGTCCTTAAGTCTTATGCATGTGTTTGAGTGCACTAGCCCTAGGGTTCAACAGATCCTAGTTCACTAATCTACGTTCCCTTCATACTTATACATTCACATCTCTACATCACTTCTGTAGTCAGAAGTACTTACCTGGTGGACTTCGGGCCGGAGATACAGGTGCCATGCCAGAATAACCTGAAAAGTTTATGAAAGCCCATACTTTTGAAAAGCCCATCTTTGAAAAAATTATTTTTGGACCCAAAACCCTCAAAGCCGAGTTTTGAACCGGGCTCTGATACCAATTTGAAACACCCCAAACCCGGCCCACGAGCTTTGACCAGATTTGGTATGTTCCTCAAGTAAACCGGTTCAAAATTCTTTTGTTCTTAGGAAAACTTGTGTGATTTTAAGAAAAATATTGTTTTGGGTTGGGCTTGTGTTGAAAACAGGTTCGTTTTATATTGAAATCCCTTTTATCTTAAGTGACAAAATATTTAGGGTTTAGTTTAAAAGAAATTTTAATTAAATTTTAATAGATAAAATTCATAATCATAATAAATAAAAATAAGTGTAAAGTAATTCAACTATGGCCTTATGGCCTTATTACATCAAATAATTCCCAAAATAATTCAAAGTACTAAAATAAATTCAAGAGTCCTCAAAAATATAAACTTCATGTTGAGCATGGCCACCACAAGTTCTCGCTGTCCCTGTCCATCACTGCTCATCACCAAAAATGTTCCCCAACGGGGTGAGTCAAACAGACTCAATGTGTACACGACACTAAATCATAATAGAATCAGGCATATCACATATTACACATTCAAAACATAGAATACAAAAGTTATGATGCATTCCCAAACCCAAACCTAGTTGTCCATCCGCTACACACCCCGCACTGCCACCACACACGTGGGGACTACTAAGTCGACCCTCCTTCCGCTACACTCCAAATCATGGTCTTAGGTCACCACATACCGTGGTCTTAGGTCACCACTTTTAGATTACTGTGGTCTTAGGTCGCCACTTTTCAGATATCACGGTCTTAGATCGCCGTGTTCGTGGTCTTAGGTCACCACATTCACTTCCCCTTCAAACAAACCCATATGCCCCATATAATAATATGCATAATATGCCAGAGTTCACATTCTTATCATATTCTCATGTTACAAATAACATTTTTCATATTCCTAGTAGAAGTAGGAAACGTACCTGAGTATTTAGTACCATAACATGGTACCTTAGCCACTTTCATATTCTTAATATCACATATTTTAATTAAACACAGCCATAAAACATATTAAGAATTAGTGTGGGGTACACACCTGATTCGCTTAAAATTTCCTTGAGATCCCGAAAAGCTTGATCTAATGCTTGGATCCTTAATCCCTACATTTGATTAATCACCTACTACTTTAATAAAAAGCCATTCGGCCATAAATCCAAATCCTAGTAAGATTAGTATACTTAAACTTACCTTGTGGATTTTAAATCCCAAAACTCACCGAATAACTAGGGAACACGTGGCCTATGGTGTACCTTCGGGAAAAGAACTTCTCCTTCCTTGTAGTCGACACTTTGTAAATCCCAAAAGATCTTTTCAAAGTTTCGGCAACAAGATATTAATGGGGTTAGTCCTAGATTTCGGCAAATTTTAAGAAAAAAGGATGAAACCGAATGAGATCTTACCCTTACTTGAAGAAATCGATTGCACCTTCACTTCAACCTTCAGAGATTCGACTATGGCTAGATGATGATCTCACAACTTTCGGCTTTTGGAGGGATTAGAAAGAAAAGAGAAGGAAGAATAAAGATGGAGGATTTGGCTAGAACACAAGGTATTTCGCTTTGCAAAAATAAAACAAAGAAAAGAAGAGAAGAGAGCACTAAGAATTCTACAGAGAAAGGAGGAAGCACAAATTGATGAGTAGCCCTCCTTCCTTCCTTTTATAGCCGAAATTATCATCTAAGGAGTCCCTTACTTGGCCACCACTCCTCTATCTGATAACTTTATCCTTTAATTATCACTTAAAATAAAAGATAATTCAGCAACTATCCTTACTTAGCCGAAATTATTAAACTCAAAGTCCCTTACTTGGCCATCACTTCTCCCTTATTTTCCTATTTATCTCTTCACCAAATTAAAAGAATTTAATCCAACAATTATCTCTTGAAAATAATGATAAATAAATCCCTTATTTATCCACTATTTATAAAAGAATAAAAGCTCCTAATTTATAGCCATGTGCCGTCCACCTCTCTGCTCCTTTGTAGCAAAATAAAATTTCTTTTATTTGCTTCCCATGTGACTCGAACTTAGGCCCATTCCTCTTGCATATGGCGCCATTTCCATAGGCCCTAAGTGGCATCTTCTGACCACTTTTCCAAGCCTGCTTGTGTGTCAAATTTCACAAACTTTTTCTTTTAAGGCCACCTTGCCTTAATTTCCCTTTTAAACCTTAAAACTCGTCATTTCTAGGTCATTTCTAAGTTTCCAAAAATTTTCGATCGGCTCAGAAACTTGACATTTCCTTACATTTCCATGACATTTCCTTACAAGACATTTCCTTACATTTCCAAGACATTTCCTTACATTTCCATGACATTTCCTTACAAGACATTTCCTTACATTTCCAAGGTTCTAAAAATGTTCACTTTCCTCTTTTAAACTTAACATTTCCATACATTTCCAGGTTTCCAAAAGTGTTCAAAATATATTCATAACACATAAGATATGTCATTTCGTACAATTAAACCAAAAATGCATAGGCCCTTTTCAGGATGTTACAGTACATGTATGAATTGAAGGATAGATTGAAAGAAGAATTTGTATTCTTAAAGACTCTGATGTACTAAAGACTATTTTTTGAACGAGGTACGGACACTATGAGTTTCTGGTTATGCCTTTCGGACTTACTAATATACCTGCTATTTTCATGGATTTGATAAATCAAATTTTCAGACAGTATTTGGATCGATTTATGGTAGTGTTTATAGATGATATTCTAATCTACTCCCGAGATGAAATCGAGAATGTTGAGCATCTGAGACTTGTGCTACATATTTTACGAGATAAACAGTTGTATACAAAGTTTAGTAAATGTGAGTTCTGATTACATGAAGTTAGTTTTCTGGGCCATATATTAGCATCAGGCATCAGGATTGATCCGAGTAAGGTTTCAGCTATACTTGATTGGAAACCTCATAGAAATATCTCTAAAGTTCGAAGCTTACTGGGAATTGCTGATTATTACAGATGATTTGTGAAAGGTTTCTCTATGATTGCTACACCTATGACGAAGCTGTTACAGAAAGATGTTAAGTTCAAGTGGTCAGAAAAGTGTCAGAAAATTTTTGATCAGTTGAAAACTCTATTGACAGAAGCTCCACTGTTAGTTCAGCCTGAATTGGGTAAAGAATTTATCATTTATATTGATGCATCTTTGAGTGGCCTGGATTGTGTTTTGATGCAGGAAGGCAAAGTCATAGGTTATGTCTCGAGACAGTTGAAGCCACACGAAAGAAACTATCCGACACATGATTTGGAGCTAGCAGCCATTGTGTTCGCGTTAAAGATTTGGCGTCACTATCTATTCGGTGAGAAATGTCATGCTTATTCTGATCACAAAAGTCTGAAGTATTTAATGACTCAGAAATATCTGAATTTGAGCCAATGTCGATGATTAGAGTTGTTAAAAGACTACGAACTAGTGATTGACTATCATCCAAAAAAAGTCTAGTGTTGTTGCCGATGCTTTAAGTAAAAAAAATCATTATTTATCTTGTGTGCAGCGAATGCGTATATGGGTAAATCTGATGATTGTGTGATAATAGCCGAATTAAAAGCAAAACTTTTATTTGTTCAACAAATTTGTGATACTCAGGAAGTTGATAATGAATTGTTAGCAAAGCGAGCTCAGTGTGAAACGAATATTGAATCTGAATTCCGAGTTGATAAAAATGATTGTTTGAGGTTCAGAAACTGAATATGTGTTCCGAGAAATTCAGAGTTGATTCAGATGATTTTGAATGAAGCTCACAGCAGTAGGTTATCTATTCATCTGGGTAGTATGAAAATGTATAATGATTGAAACAGTTATATTAGTGGCCTGGTATGAAACGAGACATATCAGATTTTGTTTTGAAATGCCTAGTTTTTCAGCAAGTGAAAGCCGAACATCAAGTACCTTCTGGGTTACTTCAACCAATTGTGATACCCGAGTGGAAATGGGACAGAGTGTAACATCCTGAAATTTGGGGATTTTATGTTTTACATTATATCATGCGTTAGGCTAGCTAAGAGTTTTAGTTGTGTATGTTTAGAGACCCTAAGAAGGCTTGGGGTTGAGTTGGGCCTTAGTAGAATTTTTGTGTTTAAGCACTTAAAGGAGAGCAGGAAAGTGGCGTCAAGACTTAAGTGAATAAGTGTGCATTTTGCTAGCACAAGTGGAGCTAGTAGCAGAGTGGTGTGGCGTCACATGAAGGGGCTTAAGGGGTGGAGTTCGAATCCCACCTAATGCAAATTTTTGGGATTAATTTTTTTGTGCTATTCAAGTAATTGATGGTAAGTGTCGACCAAGCTTTAAAGAAGGAAAGGAAGACTTTTTATTGATGGAAAGAAGACTAAGGAAAATGGTAAGGAGGAAATCAAGGGAAAAAGAAGGAAACAAGTAAAGGAATTGTGGAAAAAAGGGGGATATGTTGGCCGAATTTTTGGAAGGAGCTTGGGAAAGAAATTTGGTCAACCCTCATCTTTTTGGTAAATGAGGTACACGGTTTTAGTAGGGAGAAAAGGGGAGCCGAAATTCTTTTGGTCATTTTGCAAGTTTGTGCATGAAAGGCTTGTTTTCTTTGTAACATTTTGGTGCTCTCTTTTCCTATCCTTTCTCTTTGTTTTGCCGAAACACTCAAGCAATTTGTTCACTTTTTTTTTGGTGTTAGCCGAAACCCTCTAACATTTCTCTTCCATCTTTTCTTTTCTTTTTGACCATTTCTTCAACCTTTCTCTCTTTTCTTAAATCGACATTACCTTGTGGCCGAATCTTGTTTATTTATTTCCCTCCAATAGCCGAACCTTTTAACCCTTAATCTCTTCTTCATTATTTTTTTCTCTTTCGTGTTGGCACTCTCTTCTTTGATCGAATCGGTAAGTGGTTTCATTCTCCTCTTTTCATTTTCTTTTCTCCCTAGCCGAATGTGTGTCCTCACCATTCTGGTTGTTTCACCTTGTTTCTAAACCGAAATGGCGTTTCCTCCTACTCCTCATATCTTAATCATTTTCTTTTTGTAGTGTTATAGTGGGAAAGCCGAATCTTATACCTTTGACTCATCCATAGCCATAAGTCCAATCGGTGGGAATCGGATTCATCATCATTAAGGTAAGGAGTTTTGTCATGGTTCATTTTGATCTATTTCATTGCTCGATTAGTTTGCTAAACGGATCGATGGATTTGACTAATCGGTTATTATAGGGACTAGATCGCTCGTTCTTATCCACTCGTTGTTCCTTCGAAAGTGGTGGTAAGTCGAAATCCTCTCCTTAAACAAATACATTCTCTCATCATAGTATTACTCTAACCGAGACTCTTTCAATGGAGGCAAGTGGTAGCGTTATTAAAAGAAAATCGATAGGAGGGCAAATAGGGAGTGGACTTGCAATCTCTACTCCCAAGTTCAAACGTAGAGCGATATCGGCAATTCGGGATTTCCCACCGGGTTGTGGACCATCATCCGGTGAGAATAGGCAAATTGTGGTCATTCACGATTCTAAGGGTAAGCATTTTTAGATCGTTGATTTAGATTTGGATTAAGAAAAATCTCTTCGGTTGGTTAATCGAATGTTATGGTGTCATAGGTGCTGACGATCAAGAAGGTTTAGTTCTTACCATAATCAGGTGTGTAATCTCACACCGAAATCCTATAAATTCGTGATTCACTATTATGTTGGAAAATAGATCGTTATCGATTACAAATCTAATAACCGTGATATGGCATGAATCGAGTGACTTGCTTATTCAACACTATTTCTAAAGATTTGTTAAAATCGGTATTAATTTACTAAATTACGAAAATGCCCCTATGGGCCGATTTACCAAAATGCCCCTATGGCCCGATTTACCAAAATGCCTCTATGGGCCGAATTGCTAGAATGCCTTAGTGGGCTGAACTATCAAAGTGCTTCAATGGGTCAATTCACTGTAATAATTCACTAGATTAATGGTGGTTATATATATATGTGGATATTTTATTTTATTATGTATGTTGCATTCTTTTTACATTTTGCATGGGATGGGAAAAATTGTATGAAGTGTAACATCCTAGATTAGGGGTTATGCGTTTGGAGCATAACTCAAGTATTAGTAGGCTTTAAGTGTGTTTGGTGATGTTTTAGGAGTTTTGGAACCCAAGGATGAAGGGGAAAGCTTTGGGAAAATGTTGGATTTTAAGGGGGAGCTGGGTGAAGGAGGCTTTAAGGAAAAATTTGGGAGTTTTTGGACATGAAAAAGGGGCTTGGTAAAGTGGCTTAAGGACGCCACTTAAGGCTTGGGCAAATGACGCCTTGAGCAGGGAGGTTCGAGTCTGGGTGATGGCATGGGAGTGATTTATTTTTCCTTTTCGCGTCAACAAGTGAAATTAGGCTAGGAAGGCCTTAAAAATAAATGGCAAGGTTGGTGGACATGAAAGTCGAGTGGTAAAGAGGCTTGGGGCCGCCACTTAGGGCCTTGGTGAACGCCGCCTGCAGCGAGGGGAGGACTCGAGTTCGAGTCACGATGGAGGCGAGGTATGTTTTATTTTTTCCGTTAAGCGCTAAGACAATGGGGAGCGAGGAAGGAGCCCTTAAAACAAATTGTAGGGGTTTATATCACAAATAAACGCCTTGGGAAAGTGGCTCAAGGCGCATTTTGTAAGGCCCACTGGTCCTAGGTTCGAGTGGCGTGAGCAAAGAAATGGGTTTTTTGTTTTTGCATGTCAAGCGTGAAGGAGTAAGCTAATGGCCCGCACGTGGGACTCTTAATTTGATAACAATAAACCTTGTTTTATTCGGGGCTGAGGAGTGGGGTTAGCATTATTTTATTTTTATTTTATTTATTGAAGAGGTGTTAAAGGATGGGATAAAAGTTAAGCTTGATAATTTGATTTTTTTAAATCGGCTGGAAGGATGGGATAATTGGTATTTTATGTTTATTTTATTTATTTGAAACAAAGTGGCTAAGAGATAGGATGGGAGATAATGTTGTTTTATTTTTTCAAATGGGTGATAATTAATGAATAAAGAATTATCACAAAAGGGAGATGGCCGAATGTGGGACACCTTAAGGACATCCACAATCGGCTTTGAGTATAGCAAGGAGGTGCCGAAATTCATTTGTTTTATTCTTTTTTTTTTCAATTGGTTGCTTGGCCGAATTCTCTCTAGTCCACAACTGCAAAAAAATTCTTCAAATCCCTTTCTTCTTTTGTTCCTACTTGGCCGAACTTGTCACCCCCATTCTACTCAAAATTCATCTTCCATTTGGTGTTAGCCGAATCTCTTAGGGGCTGTCGACTTTTCTCTTGTAGTTTCTCCAAGCGGCATAGTGGTAAGTATTTCTTCTTTAAAGCAATCGGTTTGTTTCTTGTCTTTTGGGATGGCCGAATGTTCTTAGGGTCACAAGATGGTATTTCTTTGTTGTAGCTAATGTCAAGGTGCATTAAGGGAGCCTTTCGTGGTTTCAATTCTGCAAGGTAAGCCTATATGGTATTCGGCCATAGGCCACTTTCCATAGATTTGCTTATAGCCGATTTTAACAAGTGACATATAGGGATTTCGACGGCCAAAAGATAAGAGTGGCTTTCCGGGATTTCAATTTGCTTTGGTAAGTGATAATAAAGATTCGGCCTAGGGCCACATTTTGATTATGGGTGCGATTAGTCCTTCGGGATTATTAGTTTAGCCGAATAAGGCTTTTTGATACTAACCTATAGTGGCCGAATGTAGGAGCAATACGGGAATACTGGATTTTGTGATATCGTATAGATTCTGGATTTCTCCTTAGATCTTCGATTAAACAGTGTGTAAACTCTTACACACTTTATTAGCATAGACCGCTTATTATGTTGCTATATAACCTCTCGTAGTAACTTTGCCTTGTGGGCATAAGCTTGGATTCTGGTAAGTCCCCTATTACGTGATCTACGATGTATGTTCGTGTATGCCATCATATGTCATTAAATGCTATACTATACCTAAATGCATGACATATGGGATTATGATACTTGTTAAGTGAGCATGATGATGGTGGGATTGATGAGAGGAGGGGATGATCTCTATGGATCGTCACCAGTGGTTTTGACCACAAGATGGGCTGGCCCCATCGCCTAAATTGTGACTTCTGGTCACCAAAGTGGTTTTGACCACACCGTTGATATGAATTGTGACTAAGTCCCGGTGGTTTGGTACCACCAAAGGGTTTTGACCACATATTGATAATTGTGACCTATGGTCATCGCAGGTTTTGACCACACGATGGTTTGGCCCCATCACTTGATTTGTGACTCCTGGTCACCAGTGGTTTTGACCACCAGTGGTTTTGACCACACGGGGTAGTAAAGGAGTATGGATGGCTAGGTTATGGGTTTTGCATGTTTTGCATGTCTTACTAATATTTTGTGTATGAGTTTGCACTTCCGGGTTGGGGATTTATACACTGAGTCTTGGTGACTCACCCCTTCCCATATCATTTTGCAGATGAGTAGATCGCGGAGACGGAGCCGGAGAGGACTCGAGGCGGCTATGCTTGTTCCTTGGATTTGAATTTTTATTTAGCACAGTTAAAGTTTATTATCTACCTAAATTTTGGTTTGGATTGTAATAAGGCCGCTAGCTGTTATTTTGGATGTTTAAGTAGTTGTTTTACTTTACTTCTATTATATTATCAATGAATTTATAAATCGTTAAATAAATCGGGTAAAAATAACGCTTTCAAAATAAGTACTTTTACGAGTTTTCAAAGATGTTACCGCTGGGTAACAAAATTTACCAAGATTAACTATAACTCCGATGTTTTCTAAAATTTAAAATGATCAAATGTTTTCAAAGGAAAAAAGGGTTTCAACTCAACCATGTTTATAAAATCAACCCCATCCGAGTTTTAAATAGATACCGCTTTTATAACCTCAATATTTTCAGATTTCCACCGTTAATCAAAATCTTTCAAAACGCTTTTCACTGCGTGACATACCGAGATCCGGTCAAAGCTCATGGGCCGGGTTTGGGGTGTTACAAATTGGTATCGAGCCCAGTTCAAAACTCTGCTGTGGGGGCCCAGGGGCCAAAAAGGTTTTGGTAGGCCTCTATGGAGTATTATGAAAATGGTTTTGAACAAAGATGGCATCGAGTCTCCTGCACCAATCCGTCCGTAAGTACTTCTAACTCACTGTGAATTATTATCTCAGAGAGGGGTAGAAATGGAACGTAGATAGTATGATAAGTATCTGAACCCTAGGACTAGTTTACCCCAACAATCATATAAGACATTAAATGCCTAATTAAACAAACCTATGACTAAGTCGCCGAGTTAGGGTGTGGTAACTCCTGTGCGCATGTCTAGGATTGGATCCGGAAGAGCCTGGTACTTAAGCAGTCCTAGTGACTCACCTCCTCTTCACAGGAATCCTACCTGGTGCGTAGCTTCGGTTCACCCTAACCATGAGGACTTATTCATAGGCTAAACCCAATAACTAAAACCCGAAAGGGAACTAGCCGAATTTTTGTAAAAACTCTAGTTTTAAAAATCTTAAAATTACTTTTTAATTTGTGAGAACTATTGTTACAAAATTTTTTTTTGAAAAATTTCTGAATTGCAAAATTACAAAAAAAAACCCCTGTAGGTTAAAATTACGAAAATACCCCCGGGTAGTGAAGTGACGAAAATGCCCCTACACGTTGGATATGGTCTGCGAATGTTGTTTGTGTGATGGATGTACTTAGAACTAGGAGATAAGCCTAAAACTAGAACTATAGGTAGATTCGACTCCGAAAGAATCACTTCAAAAACTATTTCTCATAAAATTGCTCGTGGGTAAACAAAGTGAATGTATTAATAATGCATAAAATTCTTAATCGATAAACGCGGACGAGAAGAATGAGTACAAGAGGTCGTGGACGCCCGCCGCGTGGCCGTGGTAGGGTAGGATGACCATGTCTGAGCCAAAGCAGGTCCGGTCATGGGTCCGTAATGTGATGCCGGATCTGCCGCGCGCGAAACCGAGTTTCGGACCGCATGATGGTGGTAACGATGTAGTATCCCAAGCTATACTACGAGTGTTGGAGCGAGTTGCCGAGGCAGCGCGTGCGTGCGAGCCCAAAAATCCGCGGTTGAACGACTCGCCAATGGAGCGTAGTGTTTAGAGGAGTTTCGGAGTGGCTCCCAACACGACCGAGTATTGGTTGGAGGCAACAGAATCGAATAATGGATAACTTGGATTTCTACCGAGGAGAAGTTAAAGGGGATAGTGTCTCTCCTCCGGATGAGTCGTACCAATGGTGGCTCACGGTCGAGAGAGGGTGCAATGATCGGCGATATCACCTGGGATTATTTTAAGGCAGCATACCAGAGGAAGTATGTGGGGGCTGGTTATATTGATGACCAGCGTAGGGCATTCTTAAATTTGGTGCAAGTGAATAAGTCGGTACCCGAATATGAAGCTGAATTCTTGAGGTTAAGTAGGTATGCTCGAGGTATGGTGGCCACGAACATGAGCGCTATGCGTTAGGTTCGAGGATCTGGCCGAGAGATGAGCTACGGTGTTAATCGCACCTCGGTGTGAAAGGGAATTTATCGCTCGTGGAAAAGGCTAAGGTAGCTGAAGCAAAGAAGCAAATTGAGAGGCGAAATCGTGACGTATAGGGATAAAAGGAATTTTGGGCTTTCAGGGTCCGCTGGAGGTTCACAGAAGAAGGCTAGATTTGGGGAATCAGAAAGAGCCGCAAAGCCTGCTCAGTGGCCACCTCAGTGTGGTAGATGCGGGAAATCCCACTCGGGGGAGTGTTGGAATGGTAATCGAGGGTGCTTTGAGTGTGGATCAATGGAGCACCGGGTAAGGGATTGTCCGAGGAAGCTGGCTAGGACTCAAGCTGAGGGTCAAGGATGTGGTCAATTCAGAGGGATGGCCAAAGAACCCTCGTGAGGGGACGAGGTGCAGCTAGGGGTAATGGTAATGGTAACGGGCGTGGCCGAGGTGCTGAAGGTGCAGAGGCGAGGCAACCAAGGTTGGTCTATGCAGTTGGCCGTCGCGAGGAGGAAGATGTGCCAGATGTGACAACTGGTACGTTTCTTATTTCTGGAATACCCTTAATTGCTTTGATTATTGTAGAGTTTTCTTGCATTGCTAGTGAAGTGCCCAAAACCCGGATGTGAATTTAGAGATTGTGCCTAGGAAGTATGATGGTTTTATTAAGATTAGAGTGCGCAAAGATAAGCGTAGTGTGGCGAGTAGGAGTGCATTTAGCCAAGCAATTTCGAGGACGAAATTATTTTTAAGGAGGGTAGAACTCAGAACATCCTAGATTAGGGGTTATGCGTTTGGAGCATAACTCAAGTATTAGTAGGCTTTAAGTGTGTTTGGTGATGTTTTAGGAGTTTTAGAACCCAAGGATGAAGGGGAAAGCTTTGGGAAAATGTTGGATTTTAAGGGGAGCTGGGTGAAGGAGGCTTTAAGGAAAAATTTGGGAGTTTTTGGACATGAAAAGGGGGCTTGGTAAAGTGGCTTAAGGACGCCACTTAAGGCTTGGGCAAATGACGCTGAAAGCGGGGGGAGGTTCGAGTCCGGGTGATGGCATGGGAGTGTTTTATTTTTCCTTTTCGTGTCAACAAGTGAAATTGGGCTAGGAAGGCCTTAAAAATAAATGGCAAGGTTGGTGGACATGAAAGTCGGAGTGGTAAAGAGGCTTGGGGCCGCCACTTAGGGCCTTGGTGAACGCCGCCGCCTGCGGGAGGGAGGACTCGAGTTCGAGTCACGATGGAGGCGAGGTATGTTTTATTTTTGCCGTTAAGCGTTAAGACAATGGGAAGCGTAGGAAGGAGCCCTTAAAACAAATTGTAGGGGGTTTATATCACAAATAAACGCCTTGGCAAAGTGGCCTGAGGCGTTACTTGTAAGCAGTTCCAGCTGGTCCTAGGTTCGAGTGGCGTGAGCAGCAAATGGGTGTTTTGTTTTTGCATGCTGGCGTGAAGGAGTAAGCTAATGGCCTGGACGTGGGACTCTTAATTTGATAACAATAAACCTTGTTTTATTCGGCTGGAGGAGTGGGGTTAGCATTATTTTATTTTTATTTTATTTATTGAAGAGGTGTTAAAGGATGGGATAAAAGTTAAGCTTGATAATTTGATTTTTTTAAATCTACCGGAAGGATGGGATAATTGGTATTTTATGTTTATTTTATTTATTTGAAACGGTGGCTAAGAGATAGGATGGGAGATAATGTTGTTTTATTTTTCAAATGGGTGATAATTAATGAATAAAGAATTATCACAAAAAGGGGGGGAGATGGCCGAATGTGGGACACCTTAAGGACATCCACAATCGGCTTTGAGTATAGCAAGGAGGTGCCGAAATTCATTTGTTTTATTCTTTTTTTTTCAATTGGTTGCTTGGCTGAATTCTCTCTAGTCCACAACTGCAAAAAAATTCTTCAAATCCCTTTCTTCTTTTGTTCCTACTTGGCCGAACTTATCACCCCCATTCTACTCAAACTTCATCTTCCATTTGGTGTTAGCCGAATCTCTTAGGGGCTGTCGACTTTTCTCTTGTAGTTTCTCCAAGCGGCATAGTGGTAAGTATTTCTTCTTTAAAGCAATCGGTTTGTTTCTTCTCTTTTGGGATGGCCGAATGTTCTTAGGGTCACAAGATGGTATTTCTTTGTTGTAGCTAACGTCAAGGTGCATTAAGGGAGCCTTTCGTGGTTTCAATTCTCATGGTAAGCCTATATGGTATTCGCCATAGGCCACTTTCCATAGATTTGCTTATAGCCGATTTTAACAAGTGACATATAGGGATTTCATAGGTTTCAAAAGATAAGAGTGGCTTTCCGGGATTTCAATTTGCTTTGGTAAGTGATAATAAAGATTCGGCCTAGGGCCACATTTTGATTATGGGTGCGATTAGTCCTTCGGGATTATTAGTTTAGTCGAATAAGACTTTTTGATACTAACCTATAGTGGCCGATGTAGGAGCAATACGGGAATACGTTTTGGGATTTTGTGATATCGTATAGATTCGGGATTTCTCCTTAGATCTTCGATTAAACAGGTGTGTAAACTCTTACACACTTTATTAGCACAGACTGCTTATTATGTTGCTATATAACCTCTCGTGTAGTAACTTTGCCTTGTGGGCATAAGCTTGGATTCCGAGTAAGTCCCCTATTACGTGATCTACGATGTATGTTCGTGTATGCCATCATATGCTGTTAAATGCTATACTATACCTAAATGCATGATATATGGGATTATGATACTTGTTAAGTGAGCATGATGATGGTGGGATTGATGAGAGGAGGGGGATGATCTCTATGGACTGTCACCAGTGGTTTTGACCACAAGATGGGTTGGCCCCATCAGCTAAATTGTGACTTCGGTCACCAGTGGTTTTGACCACACCGTTGATATGAATTGTGACTAAGTCCCAGTGGTTTGGTACCACCAGTGGTTTTGACCACATATTGATAATTGTGACCTATGGTCATCAGTGGTTTTGACCACACGATGGGTTGGCCCCATCACTTGATTTGTGACTCCGGTCACCAGTGGTTTTGACCACCAGTGGTTTTGACCACACGGGGTAGTAAAGGAGTATGGATGGCTAGGTTATGGGTTTTGCATGTTTTGCATGTCTTACTAATATTTTGTGTATGAGTTTGCACTTCCGGGTTGGGGATTTATACACTGAGTCTTGGTGACTCACCCCTTCCCATATCATTTTGCAGATGAGTAGATCGCGAAGACGGAGCCGGAGAGGACTCGAGGCGGCTATGCTTGTTCCTTGGATTTGAATTTTTATTTAGCATAGTTAAAGTTTATTATCTACCTAAATTTTGGTTTGGATTGTAATAAGGCCGCTAGCTGTTATTTTGGATGTTTAAGTAGTTGTTTTACTTTACTTCTATTATATTATCAATGAATTTATAAATCGTTAAATAAATCGGGTAAAAATAACATTTTCAAAATAAGTACTTTTACGAGTTTTCAAAGATGTTATCGTCGGGTAACAAAATTTACCAAGATTAACTATAACTCCGATATTTTCTAAAATTTAAAATGATCAAATGTTTTCAAAGGAAAAAAAGGGTTTCAACTCAACCATGTTTATAAAATCAACCCCATCTGAGTTTTAAATAGATACCGTTTTTATAACCTCAATATTTTCAGATTTCCACCTGTTAATCAAAATCTTTCAAAACGTTTTCACTCCGTGACATACCAGATCCGGTCAAAGCTCATGGGCCGGGTTTGGGGTGTTACATGAAGAGCAGTGTAGCCTGGTGGCATAGCCACAACTTGTTCATTATTATGCTTACTTATGATTTCGGTGGCATGGCCACAATAATAATATATTATAGCAGCTCGACTGCAAATTGGTGTGAGCGGTGGGGTGGGTTGACTTGATCCCCACAAGTGTGATTGGCTGGTCGGGGGTGTGATGGATGGATGGGTTGGTTTGCATATTTTTCATGTATATACTGCTATGTAAAATGGGCTTAGGCCCAAGATTATGCTATGCGGGTTCAGACCCAGTGGATGACGGTAAGGGGATTATACACTAAGTTCTAGTAACTCACCCCATTCTCTTAATCCTTGCAGGTAATGATCAGTAGTGAGAACTTGGGCCTATGGATAACTCGGTGGAGGCCATACATTGGAAATAATATTTTCGAACCTTAGTAAATTTTGTTTACACTTTATTTCGTTACTCTTACTATTTTGGGTTTAAAGTTGTAATAAGACCTCTGGGATTTTATTTTGTTTTATGTTTGACGTATTTATTATCTTCCATGAATTGATTTAAACGGGGATTTTCTAAAATCATAAACAACGATTTTTCTTAAAATTTATCAACAAACAGATTTCATAATAAATATGTACAAATAATTTAACTTGGATTTTTCCTGCAAGTTATCAATAATATTTTCAAAAGTCACGATTTTAAAAGATCACTAGTTCGATTATCGATTCTTCAATCAACCTTTCAAAATTAGTAGTATTTTTATCAAATATTTCTAATCAAATTTGTTTTCTTAAAATTTAACCTAATAACAACATCTTTAGTAAGAATCACAAGTTCTTTACTCGTTTTCTTCATGTGACATGCCAGATCTGGTCATACCGCTTGGGCCGGGTTTGGGGTGTTACATTTTATGGTATCAGAGCCAAGTTGCAAAATTCGGCTGTGGTTTGGGTTTAAAAATGTTTTCTAAAAACTGCTTGAAATTCAATTTATAAATACATGTTTTAGAGGAAGTATGGCACCACGGGTATCCGGCTCCAAGTCAGTAAGTTTTTGTTTTCATTTTATGATTATTATGGTATGATTGTAGTATGAAAACTTCACAAAATAGAGATACTCTAGAACTTTTAGCTTAGGAGCTGAAACTATAGAGATTGAGACTTTAGGATATGTTTTGCGAAAACAACTTTACTTCCTATATTCCATAAAACATTGTTTAAAAAACATTGAATAGCATACTGATTCACAAGACTCTTAATCAGATTAAATTGACTTAGCAAACATGAGCACTAGAGGACGTGGACGCGGTAGACGTGGACGTGGTAGAGGCCGAGGTGCTAGAGTTGTATCTGAGCCATCGGGACATATGCCTGAAATGGATGCACCTGCGTCACCAGTGACTGAAGCTGGGTCATATGATCGAATGAGAGAGGACGACGCTCTGTCCCAAGCGATGTTACGGGTACTGGAAAGGGTTGCTAGGGCAAGAACTGGGTCAGCAGCTCGTGGATCGGTATCTGAGCGACTCAGATCGAATGGGGCCGAAGTTTTTAGAGGTATTTTGGGTGTAACCCCAAGTGTAGCGAAGTACTGGCTTGAGGCGGTGGAGCGGATTATGGATGACTTGGATTGCACCGTTGAGCAGAAACTGAAAGGGGTTGTGTCATTGCTAAGAGAGGAGGCGTCTCAGTGGTGGCTCACTATTCGGGAAGGCACTCAGGCTGATCATATTACCTGGGAATTCTTTAAAATAGCATTCCAGGGAAAATATGTCGGGGTTAGCTATGTGGATGCCCGAAGGAAGGAATTCCTGAATCTGGTCCAAGGAGGTAAATCTGTGGCAGCATACGAGGCGGAGTTTCTGCGTCTGAGTCGGTATGCCCGGGGAATAGTGCCGACTAATCATGAACGCTGCGTGCGTTTGGAGGATGGATTGCGTGATGAGTTACGGGTACTGATAGCCCCACAGAAGGAGAGGAATTTCGCTACACTGGTGGAAAAAGCTAAGATTGTTGAAGAAGTAAAACACTCGGAACGACAAAATCGAGACAAGGATAGGGGCAGGAACAAGAGAGACTCTGGGTATTCAGGTCCTACTAGAGGATTTCAAAAAAGGCCCAGGAATGAGGGGCTAGTTCGAGTGGGTGCTCCAGCTACTACCAATCAGTTACAGCCTTGTGTGGATTGTGGAAAACTTCACTCGGGTGAATGTTGGAAGAGAACTGGTGGTTGTTTCAGATGTGGATCCAAAGACCATCGGTTTAAGGATTGCCCTCGAGAGCCTGTTCAGACTCAGGTAGTTCATAACAGATTTGCGTAGCCAGCAGGAGGCGCTCAGCAGCCACCGAGAGGTCGTGGGCCAGGTCGAGGTGGTAATGGTGTAGGACGAGGTCAGGGTGCACCGGGTAGAGGTACCAGAAATAGGGACAACATGGAGGCGAGACAGCCGGGGCTGGTCTATGCGGTCAGATGTCGAGAGGATGGTGACGCACCGGACGTCATAACCGGTACGGTTTTCATATCTGATGTACCTTTTACCGCTCTGATAGACATTGGATCCACCCATTCGTATGTTGTGTGTGCTGTGTCTGGAACTTTGAATATTAGATTTGAGATTACTGCTAGAGAAACAACTGTGATTAGCCCTTTAGGACAGTCAGTGGTAGTAAATAAGTTGTTTAGGGATGTGCCCTTAGAAGTTCGGGGGGTAGTTTTTCTCGGCGGATTTGATGGAACCGCTGCTCGGTGAGTTCGACCTTATATTGGGCATGGACAGGCTTGTTAAGCATCGTGCGAACTTAGACCGCATCGCAGCGAATGGTACTAAGAACTTCGAGGATAAGGAAGTGATGATGATAGGTGAAAGAAGAAATTATCTGTCTAATGTGGTATCTGCTTTAAGGGCAGAAAAGTTGGTACGAAAGGGGTGTGAAGCATTCTTAGCCTTTATCAGTGCTTTGGATGCCAAAGAGTTATCGGTAGAGAGTGTTAGAACGGTGAAAGAGTTTTCAGACGTCTTTCCCGAGGAGCTTTCAGGATTTCCTCCGGACCGGGAAGTGGAATTTGGTATTGAGCTGTTGCCAGGAACGGCTTCGGTGTCCATTGCTCCTTATAGAATGGCATCGAAGGAGCTAGTGGAGCTTAAAGCTCATATCCAGGAGTTGATGGATCGTGGATTTATTCAACCAAGTGTGTCACCGTGGGGAGAGCCGATTTTGTTCGTTAAGAAAAAGGATGGGTCGATGCGTATGTGCATCGATTATAGACAATTGAATAAGTTGACGGTCAAGAATAAGTATCCGTTACCAAGGATCGATGATCTGTTCGATTAGCTACGAGGAGCTTCAGTTTTCTCAAAAATAGACTTGAGATCGGGGTATCACCAGCTTAAGGTCAAGGAGGCGGATATTCACAATACTGCATTCCGAACTCGTTATGGGCATTACGAGTTCTTGGTGATGCCGTTTGGGTTGACAAATGCACCAGCTGCATTTATGGACATGATGAACCAGGTCTTCCAACCCTATCTAGATCGGTTTATGGTTGTGTTCATAGATGACATCTTGGTGTACTCAAAGACTGAAGAGGAGCATGATTCGCATCTACGGGTAGTATTGCAGATATTAAGGGAGAAGCAACTGTATGCCAAATTCAGTAAGTGTGAATTTTGGCTGAAAGAGGTGACCTTTTTGGGGCATGTTGTGTCTACCGAGGGAATTAGAGTTGATACCCGCAAGATAGAGGTCAGATTGGACCGAAGCTACCAAGTCGCGGGCGTAAATTCGAGTTTTCTAGGTTTGGTTGGGTATTACAAAGTGATTCGTTGAGGGGTTTTCGTTGATTGCTGCACCCCTAACTAAGCTATTGCGTAAGGGAGTACCGTTTGTGTGGTCGATAAGCGAAGAGAGAGCTTTGAGAAATTGAAGAAGATTCAGCGCAGAGGCACCAAGATTGATTCAACCGAGGTGCGGTAAGGAGTTTATTGTTTATTGTGATGCGTCACACACGGGCTTGGGATGTGTGTTAATGCAAGGGGGAAAAGTGGTGGCTTATGCATCTCGTCAATTAAGGCCGCATGAGGCAAACTATCCCACACATGATTTGGAGTTAGCTGCAGCGGTGTTTGCTCTGAAGATATGGAGACACTACTGGTACGGGGAGAAGTTGATTATCTACACAGATCATAAGAGTCTGAAGTACCTCCTTACCCAGAAGGAGTTGAACTTAAGACAGCAGAGGTGGATAGAATTGTTGAAAGATTATGACTGCTCAATCGAGTATCATCCAGGAAAAGCTAACGTAGTGGCAGATGCGTTGAGTCGTAAGGTGATATCGGATTTGAGAGCGATGTTTGCTCATCTCAGCCTTTATGAAGATGGTAGCTTGTTAGCTGAACTTCAAGTGAAGCCTGCGTGGTAAGTAAGTCAAGGAAAAGCAGGTTGTTAGATGAAAGGTTGGGTTCTTGGCTTCAGCAAGTGGAAGGTGGTGAGATAGGGGATTTTGGATTAAATAGTGATGGAGTATTGTGTTTCCGCAGAAGAGTCTGTATGCCCAAGGATTCAGAATTAAGACAAATGATTCTGCGTGAGGCACATAGTAGCCCATACGTTATGCACCCCGGGGGAAACAAAATGTACCGAGACCTCCGTGAGCAGTATTGGTGGCCAGGGTTGAAACGGGAGGTTACCGACTTCGTGACCAAGTGCTTGACATGTTAGCAGGTGAAGGCGGAACATCAACTACCTTCAGGGTTACTGCAACCGGTGAAAATTCCACTATGGAAATGGGAAAGGATAACGATGGATTTTGTTAGTGGGTTACCCTTAACGCCTACTAAGAAAGATTCAGTATGGGTGATAGTGGATCGGTTAACGAAGATCGCTCATTTCCTACACCGTCGCATGGATTACTCGTTGTAGAAGTTGGCCAAGTTGTATGTAGCAGAGATCGTGAGGTTTCATGGGGTTCCGATGTCTATCATATCAGACAGGGATCCTAGGTTTACATCACAGTTTTGGAAGGCTCTACATGAAGCGTTGGGTACAAGACTAAATTTTAGCACGGTGTTTCACCCACGCATGATATCGTCACCGAGAGAGAAATCCAGATTCTAGAAGACATGTTAAGGGGTCAGTGTGATCGACTTCGGGGAAGTTGGGAAGATTTTCTACCATTGGCGTAGTTTGCATACAACAACGGCTATCAATCCAAAGATCCGGATGGCACCCTATGAGGCGTTGTATGGTCGTAGGTGTCGTGACTCATACTTGGCCGGACTCGAGCCGGGGAGAGGCGAATTATTGGGTCCGAATTGATCTCGAGACGGAGGAAAAGTAAAGGTAATTTGGGCTCGGTTAAAAGAAGCTTGCATGCATGTAAATCGTACGGATGATCCGGCGGAAGGAGATAGAGTTCTCTGTGGGTGATCGTGTCTTTTGAAGGTCTCACCTTGGAAAAAAGATCTTAAGATTTGGAAGGAAGGGCAAGTTGAGCCCTAAATTTATCGGACCTTACCGTGTATTGAAGCGTGTTGGGCGGTGGCTTATTAGCTTGAGTTACCTCCAGAGTTAAGTCAGATACATAGCGTATTCCATGTCTCGATGTTAAGGTGTTATCGTTCGGATCCGTCTCATGTTGTGCCAGTGGAGGAAGTTGAGATAAGACCTAACTTGTCTTTTGAAGAAGAACCAAAGTCATTTTAGATCGGGATATTAAGGTGCTTGAGAAAGAAGTCAGTCCCGTTGGTCAAAGTATTATGGCGTAATCACGGGTCAGAGGAAGCTACATGGGAGCCAGGGGACACGATCCGGCAGCAATATCCTCATCTCTTCTAAGCAGGTAAATTTTGAGGTCGAAATTTCTTTAAGGGGGTAGAATTGTAACATCCTGAAATTTGGGGATTTTATGTTTTACATTATATCATGCGTTAGGCTAGCTAAGAGTGTTAGTTGTGTATGTTTAGAGACCCTAAGAAGGCTTGGGGTTGAGTTGGGCCTTAGTAGAATTTTTGTGTTTAAGCACCTAAAGAAGAGAAGGAAAGTGGCGTCAAGACTTAAGTGAATAAGTGTGTATTTTGCTAGCACAAGTGGAGCTAGTAGCAGAGTGGTGTGGCGTCACATGAAGGGGCTTAAGGGGTGGAGTTCGAATCCCACCTAATGCATATTTTTGGGATTATTTTTTTTGTCCTATTCAAGTAATTGATGGTAAGTGTCGGCCAAGCATTAAAGAAGGAAAGGAAGACTTTTTATTGATGGAAAGAAGACTAAGGAAAATGGTAAGGAGGAAATCAAGAGAAAAAGAAGGAAAGAAGTAAAGGAATTGTGGAAAAGGGGGGATATGTTGGCCGAATTTTTGGAAGGAGCTTGGGAAAGAAATTTGGTCAACCCTCATCTTTTTGGTAAAGGAGGTACACGGTTTTAGTAGGGAGAAAAGGGGAGCCAAAATTCTTTTGGTCATTTTGCAAGTTTGTGCATGAAAGGCTTGTTTTCTTTGTAACATTTTGGTGCTCTCTTTTCCGATCCTTTCTCTTTGTTTTGTCGAAACACTCAAGCAATTTGTTCACTTTTTTTTTGGTGTTAGCCAAAACCCTCTAACATTTCTCTTCCATCTTTTCTTTTCTTTTTGACCATTTCTTCAACCTTTCTCTCTTTTCTTAAATCGACATTACCTTGTGGCCGAATCTTGTTTGTTCATTTCCCTCCAATAGCCGAAACTTTTAACCCTTAATCTCTTCTTCATTATTTTTTTCTCTTTCGTGTTGGCACTCTCTTCTTTGATCAAATCGGTAAGTGGTTTCATTCTCCTCTTTTCATTTTCTTTTCTCCCTAGCCGAATGTGTGTCCCTCACCATTCGGTTGTTTCACCTTGTTTCTAAACCGAAATGGCGTTTCCTCCTACTCCCTCATATCTTAATCATTTTCTTTTTGTAGTGTTATAGTGGGAAAGCCGAATCTTATACCTTTGACTCATCCATAGCCATAAGTCCAATCGGTGGGAATCGGATTCATGATCGTTAAGGTAAGGAGTTTCGTCATGGTTCATTTTGATCTATTTCATTGCTCGATTAGTTTGCTAAACGGATCGATGGATTTGACTAATCGGTTATTATAGGGACTAGATCACTCATTCTTATCCACTCGTTGTTCCTTCAGAAGTGGTGGTAAGTCGAAATCCTCTCCCTAAACAAATACATTCTCTCATCATAGTATTATTCTAACCGAGACTCTTTCAATGGAGGCAAGTGGTAGCGTTATTAAAAGAAAATCGATAGGAAGGAAAATAGGGAGTGGACTTACAATCTCTACTCCCAAGTTCAAACGTAGGGCGGTATCGCCAGTTCGGGATTTCCCACCGGGTTGTGGACCATCATCCGGTGAGAATAGGCAAATTGTGGTCGTTCACGATTCTAAGGGTAAGCATTTTTAGATCGTTGATTTAGATTTGGATTAAGAAAAATCTCTTTGGTTGGTTAATCGAATGTTACGGTGTCATAGGTGCCGACGAGCAAGAAGGTTTAGTTCTTACCATAATCAGGTGTGTAATCTCACACCGAAATCCCGTAAATTCGTGATTCACTATTATGTTGGAAAATAGATCGTTGTCGATTACAAATCTAATAACCGTGATATGGCATGAATCGAGTGACTTTCTTATTCAACACTATTTCTAAAGATCTGTCAAAATCGGTATTAATTTACTAAATTAAGAAAATGCCCCTATTGGCTGATTTACCAAAATGCCCCTATGGGCCGGTTTACCAAAATGCCCCTATGGGCCGATTTACCAAAATGCCTCTATGGACCGAATTGCTAGAATGCCTTAGTGGGCCGAACTATCAAAGTGCTTCAATGGGTCGATTCACTGTAATAATTCACTAGATTAATGGTGGTTATATATATATGTGGATATTTTATTTTATTATGTATGTTGCATTCTTTTTACATTTTGCATGGGATGGGAAAAATTGTATGGAGAGCAAGTGTAGCTTCGGTGGCATAGCCACAACTTGTTCATTGTTATGCTTACTTATGATTTCTATGGCATGGCCACAATAATAATATATTATAGCAGCTCTGACCGCAAATTGGTGTGAGCGGTGGGGTGGGTTGACTTGATCCCCACAGGTGTGATTGGCTGGTCGAGGGTGTGATGGATGGATGGGTTGGGTTGCATATTTTTCATTTATATACTACTATGTAAAATGGGCTTAGGCCCAAGATTATGCTATGCGGGTTCGCACCAGTGGATGACTGTAAGGGGATTATACACCTGAGTTCTAGTAACTCACCCCATTCTCTTAATCCTTGCGGTAATGATCGAGAGTGAGGACTTGGGCCCATGGATGACTCCTGTGGAGGCCATACTTTGGAAATAATATTTTCAAACCTTAGTAAATTTCGCTTCCGCTTTATTTCGTTACTCTTACTATTTTGGGTTTAAAGTTGTAATAAGGCCTCGGGATTTTTATTTTGTTTTATGTTTGACGTATTTATTATCTTCCATGAATTGATTTAAATGGGATTTTCTAAAATCATAAACAACGGTTTTTCTTAAAATTTATCAACAAATGGATTTCATAATAAATATGTACAAATAATTTAACTTGGATTTTTCCTGCAAGTTATCAATAATATTTTCAAAAGTCACGGTTTTAAAAGATCACTAGTTCGATTATCGATTCTTCAATCAACCTTTCAAAATTAGTAGTATTTTTATCAAATATTTCTAATCAAATTTGTTTTCTTAAATTTTAACCTAATAACAACATCTTTAGTAAGAATCACAAGTTCTTTACTCGTTTTCTTCATGTGACATGCCAGATCTGGTCATACCGCTTGGGCCGGGTTTAGGGTGTTACACAGAGTCATGATGGATTTTGTATCTGGTCTACCGTTGACACCGAGCAAGAAAGATGCAATCTGGGTTATTATGGATAGATTGACTAAATCTGGTTTATCTTTTATTGAATTTGCTCATATTAATAGCTTTCAATCTAGTATCAAATGGCATTTTATGAGGTTTTGTACGGTCGTAAAAGTCGTACACCATTGTATTGGACTGAGCTCAGTGAAAATAAGATACGTGGGGTTGACTTAATCAAAGAGCGTTAACCAAACCCATTCATTAGTAAGATTTTCGGGGATGAAAATCCCTAAGGGGGGCAGAGTTGTAACAGCCCAATTTTGACCCTAATCGGAATAGTGGTTTCGAGACCACAAATCCGAGTCCAAAAAATATTTAAATATTATTTTTTGTGTTAATTATGTGTGAAATTTTCGTGATTTAATTTTATTGTTTGGGTGCCGAATTATTAAAATGGACTTAATCGCGTAAATTGAAAATTTGATAGTTTAATGTGTAATGGCTAAATTGTTGATGTCTTTTTAAATGGAAGCATTAAAGTTGTAATTTGCCCAATTTTAACTATAGTGGACGGCATGATTATGCTTAAGTGACTATATTATATGAAATTATATATTATAAATGTTATTATTATTAATTATACATTATATTAAGTTTATAATAATAAAACATAATGGGAAAGAGAAAGATTACTCATTCTTTCATCTTTAATGGCCGAATGTAAGAAAGAAAAGAAAGAAGTGAGCAAACAAGGGTTCGACCATGTCTAAGCTAAATTAAGGTAAGTGTTTTGCTCGGTTTTTGATAATTTTTACGTTTTTGAGATCGTTGCTATGAGATGTACAAAGCCCATGTCTTAATTTTAGAAATTGATGAATATTTTGTGATATGCCATTGATGAATATATGTGTGTTGTGTTGTTTGATGAGGAAATATTAAAGATATGTTTTAGATTAATATGTTCTGTATTGGAGTTTTTGATGATTTTGAGTAATTAGGACTAAATTGCAAAAATAATAAATTGAGGGGCTAAAATGCAAAATAAATGAAATGTATGGACTTATATGATTATAAGGAAGGTTCGGCCTAGTTATGTGGTTGTGAGATTTTGCATATTTTGTGTTTTGTGCAATAGGGATTAAATTGTGAAAATGTGAAATATTAGGGGTAAAAATGTAATTTACCCATTTATGTGTTTTTGGATTAAATTGAATGAAAATATGTTTGAATGAGCTTAATTTGAATATGTTTAGATTAAGAACCAAAGAAATCAGACTTTGATCGGGGAAAAGCAAAAATAGTTGAATAGCCGGTTTTTGTCGTTCGACGATATCTGAGGTAAGTTTTTAAGCAGTTGGGTGAAATAAATTTGACTATATACTAATGTATCATGAAATGAAATGAAATGTGTATATATATTTATACTAGCCGAATGTGGGTTTGAAATTATGAAAATATATATATGTATAAATATGGAATGTATGAATTCGCTAAATATATGTACTATGGTTAAGTGATAGATATGTACATATATGTATGGAAATGGAAAGTGAGTATTGATGGTAATTGAAATTTTTGGATGTGTGTGTATGTATATATTTGAGATTGCCGAATGTAAAGGCAAGTGAAGATGGTAAATTGAGTTGTTGATAAATAATTATATGCTATAGATAGATAAAAAAATTGAGTATGTACGAATGGGAATGGGATTATAAATGTTTTGGAAGAGCAAAGGAAAGGTCTGTAAAAGGTCACTATGTGTGCGAACTAAATTTACCGAGCACTGTGTGTGCGAAATCGGTTAAATGGCACTATGTGTGTGGAATAATAAGTAATGGCACTAAGTGTGCGATACATTACTGTTAAATGGCACTACGTGTGCTCTTTCTAAAGTAACGGCACTAAGTGTGTGATACATTACGAAATTTGCACTATGTGTGCGGGATTACAGAGACTTCGGAGACATGAATTGATGAAGGGAGATAAACGGGAAATGATACATGAGTAAGTATTGCATGATAGCTTAATAACCAGGTATCAGTGAGGTAAGTTGTATTTGGCCAGTGCATATGTGATGTTTATTGAGCAAGTAAGTTAACAAAATGCTCTTGTATATGTGAAAATAAGGTAAATCAGTTGTTGAATTGATTATATAAATGTTAAAGTTACAAATGTGAAAAATGTGAATGTATATGTGAATGTGTATAATCGGCCAAATGGGGTATATGTGATTTTAATAGTGAGATTTTGTAACATCCTGAAAAGGGCCTATGCATTTTTGGTTTAATTGTACGAAATGACATATCTTATGTGTTATGAATATATTTTGAACACTTTTGGAAACCTGGAAATGTATGGAAATGTTAAGTTTAAAAGAGGAAAGTGAACATTTTTAGAACCTTGGAAATGTAAGGAAATGTCTTGTAAGGAAATGTCATGGAAATGTAAGGAAATGTCTTGTAAGGAAATGTCATGGAAATGTAAGGAAATGTCAAGTTTACAGAGCCGATCGAAAATTTTTGGAAACTTAGAAATGACCTAGAATTGACGAGTTTTAAGGTTTAAAAGGGGAAATTAAGGCAAGGTGGCCTTAAAAGAAAAAGTTTGTGAAATTTGACACACAAACAGGCTTGGAAAAGTGGTCTGAAGATGCCACTTAGGGCCTATGGAAATGGCGCCATATGCAAGAGGAATGGGCCTAAGTTCGAGTCACATGGGAAGCAAATAAAAGAAATTTTATTTTGCTACAAGGAGCAGAGAGGTAGAAAGCAGATGGCTATAAATTAGGAGCTTTTATTATTTTATAAATAGTGGATAAATAAGGGATTTATTTATCATTATTTTCAAGAGATAATTGTTGGATTAAATTCTTTTAATTTGAATAAAGAGATAAAGAGGAAAATAAGGGAGAAGTGATGGCCAAGTAAGGGACTTTGAGTTTAATAATTTCGGCTAAGTAAGGATAGTTGCTGAATTATCTTTTATTTTAAGTGATAATTAAAGAGATAAAGCTATTAAAATAGAAGAGTGATGGCCAAGAAAGGGACTCCTTAGATGATAATTTCGGCTATAAAAGGAAAAGAGAGGCCATTCTGCATTATTATCTGTTCTTTGAAAGCCTCTGCCGAATTCTCTTCACCAAATTTTCTTCTTCTTTTATTTTTGCCAAGCCGAAATACCTTGTGTTCTAGCTGAATCCTCCATCTTTATTCTTCCTTCTCTTTTCTTTCTAATCCCTCCAAAAGCCGAAGGTTGTGAGATCATCATCTAGCCATAGCCGAATCTCTGAAGGTTGAAGTGAAGGTGCAATCGATTTCTTCAAGTAAGGGTAAGATCTCATTCGGTTTCATCCTTTTTTCTTAAGATTTGCCGAAATCTAGGACTAACCCCATTAATATCTTATTTCCGAAACTTTGAAGAGATCTTTCGGGATTTACTAAGTGTCGACTACAAGGAAGGAGAAGTTCTTTTCCTGAAGGTACACCATAGGCCACGTGTTCCCTAGTTATTCGGTGAGTTTCGGGATTTAAAATCCACAAGGTAAGTGTCTATAGCATTCGGCCAAGGCCATGTTTGGTAAATATATGTGTTCATTAATTATTCAAAAGCCGAAAACTAACCAAGTTAATTGATTCAATGCTTGGCCGAATGCAAGAAGAGTATAACAGAGATTTCAAGACTTGATTCTTAAGTCAAACGGCAACAAGGTAAGTTTAAGTATACTAATCCTACTAGGATTTGGACTTATGGCCGAATGGCTTTTTATTAAAGTAGTAGGTGATTAATCAAATGTAGGGATTAAGGATCTAAGCATTAGATCAAGCTTTTCGGGATTTCAAGACCCTTTCGGTAAGTATGATAAGTTGTGGATATTTGGTTAAGAATTCGTATATTGATGATTAAGGATCTAAGCATTAGATCAAGCTTTTCGGGATTTCAAGACCCTTTCGGTAAGTATGATAAGTTGTGGATATTTGGTTAAGAATTCGTATATTGATGATTAAATCGATTGTTCTGATTAAGTGTGTTGATGGAGGCGAATACCATTCATGAAGGGAAAGGGAAGGTCCCTATCCCAAAGTTTAAGAAGAGATCTGTCTCAAAGATTAGGGATTGGCCACCGTGGTGTGGACCAAATGTCGAAACAAGAAAGTAGGCAAATAGCCGTAGTATCGCCTAGTGATAGCATCGATGTCGAAAGCATAGTTCTCCAAGTGATCGTGTGTGATTAACCCACCGCTTTCCGGTATATATGATATGTATGTGAAATGTGTATGTGTTATGAATGTGCTAACTAGTGCAATGGAAATTGTGATAAGGATACCCTCAAGGGGTATGTCGATAATCCTAAGTACCAAACTCGATGATATGTGATTATTAATATGAATATGTGATAATATGCTTGATGAACATGCTCATGCATCATTACATTGTATCATTGTTTTATGTGGCATGTGCATGGGTTGGGATATGAAAGAAGGTACGGTGTACTTCGAGTACGTGGTTTGATGTTAGCCTTGAGCTACATCGTGGATTGACGTTGATCGAGGTCACGTTGTGGATTAATTGCGATTTAGTTCGCGTGGCTTGATGAGTGGCTATGTGCCTCATCGTGGTTGATATCGGCTATGTGCCATATCGTGGTTGAAGAGTGACTATGTGTCCCATCGTGGTTTTTGATGTTAGCCTTGAGCTACATCGTGGATTGACGCGGATCGAGGTCGTGTTGTGGATTAATTGCGATTTAGTTCGCGTGGCTTGATGAGTGGCTATGTGCCTCATCGTGGTTGATATCGGCTATGTGCCATATCGTGGTTGACGAGTGACTATGTGTCCCATCGTGGTTTTGGTGTTAGCTACGGCTACATCGTGGATTGGCGCCGATCGAGGTCGCGTTGTGGACTATTGTGCTTAATTGCACGTGGGCGGCAAAGATGATTGCCTTTGGAGTGAAAAGGAGAGGGTGATTTGATAATCCCCTGGTGTGTGGTAGGTCGGATAAGGGGTGTGTAGCGGATGGACCCTAGGTTTGGGTTGGGCTTCATAATTGCATGATTTCGTATGTGAACATATGTGGAAATGGGCCAAGCCCAATATGATATGTGGATTAATGTGGAAATGGGCAAAGCCCAAAGATATGAATGTGGATCACAGGTGGAAATGGGCTAAGCCCAGTATGTGAAATTATGTGGTTAACTACCCTATTAGATGAATGTGATATGAATATGGGCCAAGCCTGTAATGTGTTAACATGTGAATATGATATTTGTTATCTCGATATATGGGTTAATATGTGGTTAACATGTGGGTGGAATTCAAAGTGGATTAATTACACACTCGAGTCCTGTATGACTCACCCAATTTTTATTAAACATCGTAGATGATTCGTGGTGATTGGACCGGGTTGGAGTGGATACGAGGTGGCCCATGCAGAAGACATCTTTTTTATTTTATTTAGTTTATTACTAAGAACTTTTGTTTAATTATTTGTTGTAATAAGGCCCAGCTTAAAGTATTTAAGTATTTCTATTTGAGTATTTTTATTATGTTAAAGCAAAGTGACGATTGAATTATTATTTTGAAACCGGTTTATTTTCTAAAAACTATATCCTAAAATGTATCATAAAGTTTTAACCAGACATTTTTATAAACACCACACTTTACTTAAGATTTTAAATGGTCACTGCTTTTACAAACTCAACAAGTTGTCATGATTTTATCTTTAGGTCGAATCTTCTCAAACGCTTTTTCAGTAGTGGCATACCGATCCTGGCCAGTGGCTTGTGGGTCGGGTTTGGGGTGTTACAAATTGGTATCAGAGCCCGGTTCAAAACTCGGCTTTGAGGGTTTTGGGTCCACAAATAATTTTTTTCAAAGATGGGCTTTTCAAAAGTATGGGCTTTCATAAACTTTTCAGTTATTCGGCATGGCACTGTATCTCCTACCCAAGTCCACCAGGTAAGTACTTCTAATTATTGAAGTGACTTGTTTATGTGAACTGTTATGGGCTTATTTGGGCTCGTAGATTAGAATATTAGGGCTATTGAACCCTAGGGCTAGTGCACTCAAACACATGCATAAGACCTAAGGACTATTAAACAAACTCAGAAGTAAGTCGCGAGCTAGGGTGTGGCAAATCACAGCGCATGTCTAGGAGTGGATTCAGTAAGAGCTTGGTATTTAAGCTGTCCTAGCGACTCACCTCCTCTTTACTCGAATCCTACCAGTGCGTAGCTACTGTTCACCCTAACCAAGAGGACTTATTCACTGGCTAAACCCGATAATTAAAACCCAAAAGGGACTAGCCATGATAAAATTCCTAGTTTTAAAATCCCTAAATTACCCTTTTAATTGTAGTAAAGATTATTGTGAAAATTTTTCCAAAATATCTCCGATTTACAAAATTACAAAAATGCCCTGTATTGTAAATTACTAAAATACCCTTAGTTTTTAAGATTTTCAAAAATACCTCGACTTTTGTTAAAATATTTCTACTTTACAAAGATATCAAAAACTTCATTTTACAAATAACAAGATACCCTGATTTGGAAAATTTACAGAATCGCTTTCGACTTCCAAAATTACCGAAATAACCTCGATTTAAAATTTTTGCAACACCTCGATTTGGAAAACAAAATAACCTGAGATTTTGTAAATTCTGAAATACCTTTAATTTGAAAAATATTTTTGAATTGACCCCGATTTATTACTAAAATACCCCAGTAGGAAAAAGACGAAATTACCCTCGGGTAGGGAAATGGATGGAATGGCCATAAAAGTGTAGTGAATGATGTTGTGAATGAATGTGACTTCATGGAAAAATGAATGTGTCTCTCGCTTATGAATGTGAATGTGACTCCACGAGTTAGAGTAGTGAACTTGAACTAGAAACTTTGGTTGATCGAAAGAACTACTTCGAACATCTCTTTTCATAAAACGTTCGCGAATAATCGCGGGAACAAAATTTCGATGCATAAAACTTTTTAATCAAATTAAATCGCGACGTTAGAAATGAGTTCTAGGGACGTGAACTTAGAGACTGTGCCTAGAAAGTATGATGGTTCTATTAAGATCAGAGTGCGCAAAGATAAGCGTAGTGCGGTGAGTTAAGATGTACGATTATTCGTTAATAAGTAATTTCGAGGACGAAATTATTTTTAAGGAGGGTAGAATGTAACATCCTGAAAATGGCCTATGCATTTTTGGTTTAATTGTACGAAATGACATATCTTATGTGTTATGAATATATTTTGAACACTTTTGGAAACCTGGAAATGTATGGAAATGTTAAGTTTAAAAGAGGAAAGTGGACATTTTTAGAACCTTGGAAATGTAAGGAAATGTCTTGTAAGGAAATGTCATGGAAATGTAAGGAAATGTCTTGGAAATGTAAGGAAATGTCTTGTAAGGAAATGTCATGGAAATGTAAGGAAATGTCAAGTTTACAGAGCCGATCGAAAATTTTTGGAAACTTAGAAATGACCTAGAATTGACGAGTTTTAAGGTTTAAAAGGGGAAATTAAGGCAAGGTGGCCTTAAAAGAAAAAGTTTGTGAAATTTGACACACAAACAGGCTTGGAAAAGTGGTCTGAAGATGCCACTTAGGGCCTATGGAAATGGCGCCATATGCAAGAGGAATGGGCCTAAGTTCGAGTCACATGGGAAGCAAATAAAAGAAATTTTATTTTGCTACAAGGAGCAGAGAGGTGGACTAACATGTCTATAAATTAGGAGCTTTTATTATTTTATAAATAGTGGATAAATAAGGGATTTATTTATCATTATTTTCAAGAGATAATTGTTGGATTAAATTCTTTTAATTTGAATAAAGAGATAAAGAGGAAAATAAGGGAGAAGTGATGGCCAAGTAAGGGACTTTGAGTTTAATAATTTCGCTAAGTAAGGATAGTTGCTGAATTATCTTTTATTTTAAGTGATAATTAAAGAGATAAAGCTATTAAAATAGAAGAGTGATGGCCAAGAAAGGGACTCCTTAGATGATAATTTCGGCTATAAAAGGAAAAGAGAGGCCATTCTCAGCATTATTATTTGTTCTTTGAAAGCCTCTCACGAATTCTCTTCATCAAATCTTCTTCTTCTTTTATTTTTGCCAAGCCGAAAATACCTTGTGTTCTAGCCGAATCCTCCATGTTTATTCTTCCTTCTCTTTTCTTTCTAATCCTCCAAAAGCCGAAGGTTGTGAGATCATCATCTAGCCATAGCCGAATCTCTCCAAGGTTGAAGTGAATGTGCAATCGATTTCTTCAAGTAAGGGTAAGATCTCATTCGGTTTCATCCTTTTTCTTAAGATTTGCCAAATCTAGGACTAACCCCATTAATATCTTATCTCCAAACTTTGAAGAGATCTTTCGGGATTTACTAAGTGTCGACTACAAGGAAGGAGAAGTTCTTTCCTCCGAAGGTACACCATAGGCCACGTGTTCCCTAGTTATTCTAAGTGAGTTTCGGGATTTAAAATCCACAAGGTAAGTGTCTATAGCATTCGGCCAAGGCCATATTTGGTAAATATATGTGTTCATTAATTATTCAAAAGCTGAAAACTAACCAAGTTAATTGATGCAATGCTTTGCCGAATGCAAGAAGAGTATAGCAGAGATTTCAAGACTTGATTCTTAAGTCAAACGGCAACAAGGTAAGTTTAAGTATACTAATCCTACTAGGATTTGGACTTATGGCTGAATGGCTTTTTATTAAAGTAGTAGGTGATTAATCAAATGTAGGGATTAAGGATCTAAGCATTAGATCAAGCTTTTCGGATTTCAAGACCCTTTTGGTAAGTATGATAAGTTGTGGATATTTGGTTAAGAATTCGTATATTGATGATTAAATCGATTGTTCTGATTAAGTGTGTTGATGGAGGCGAATACCATTCATGAAGGGAAAGGGAAGGTCCCTATCCCAAAGTTTAAGAAGAGATCTGTCTCAAAGAGCTTAGGGATTGGCCACCGTGGTGTGGACCAAATACGAACAAGAAAGTAGGCAAATAGCCGTAGTATCGCCTAGTGATAGCATCGATGATCGAAAGCATAGTTCTCCAAGTGATCGTGTGTGTGATTAACCCACCGTTTTCCGGGTATATGATATGTATGTGAAATGTGTATGTGTTATGAATGTGCTAACTAGTGCAAAGGGAAATTGTGATAAGGATACCTCAAGGGTATGTCGATAATCCGGTAAGTACCAAACCCGATGATATGTGATTATTAATATGAATATGTGATAATATGCTTGATGAACATGCTCATGCATCATTACATTGTATCATTGTTTTATGTGGCATGTGCATGGGTTGGGATATGAAAGAAGGTACGGGTGTACTTCGAGTACGTGGTTTGATGTTAGCCTTGAGCTACATCGTGGATTGACGTTGGATCGAGGTCACGTTGTGGATTAATTGCGATTTAGTTCGCGTGGCTTGATGAGTGGCTATGTACCTCATCGTGGTTGATATCGGCTATGTGCCATATCGTGGTTGATGAGTGACTATGTGTCCCATCGTGGTTTTTGATGTTAGCCTTGAGCTACATCGTGGATTGACGTTGACTGAGGTCACGTTGTGGATTAATTGCGATTTAGTTCGCGTGGCTTGATGAGTGGCTATGTGCCTCATCGTGGTTGATATCGGCTATGTGCCATATCGTGGTTGATGAGTGACTATGTGTCCCATCGTGGTTTTGGTGTTAGCTACGGCTACATCGTGGATTGGCGCCGATCGAGGTCGCGTTGTGGACTATTGTGCTTAATTGCACGTGGACGGCGTGATTGCCTTTGGAGTGAAAAGGAGAGGGTGATTTGATAATCCCGTGTGTGGTAGGTGGATAAGGGGGTGTGTAGCGGATGGACCCTAGGTTTGGGTTGGGCTTCATAATTGCATGATTTCGTATGTGAACATATGTGGAAATGGGCCAAGCCCAATATGATATGTGGATTAATGTGGAAATGGGCAAAGCCCAAAGATATGAATGTGGATCGTTGTGGAAATGGGCTAAGCCTGAATGTGGAAATTATGTGGTTAACTACCCTATTAGATGAATGTGATATGAATATGGGCCAAGCCTGTAATGTGTTAACATGTGAATATGATATTTGTTATCCGATATATGGGTTAATATGTGGTTAACATGTGGGTGGAATTCAAAGGATTAATTAGACACCGAGTCCGTATGACTCACCTAATTTTTACTAAACATCGTAGATGATTCGTGGTGATTGGACCGGGTTGGAGTGGATACGAGGTGGCCCATGCAGTAAGACATCTTCTTTATTTTATTTAGTTTATTACTAAGAACTTTTGTTTAATTATTTGTTGTAATAAGGCCCGCTTAAAGTATTTAAGTATTTCTATTTGAGTATTTTTATTATGTTAAAGCAAAGTGACGATTGAATTATTATTTTGAAACCGGTTTATTTTCGGCAAAACTATATCCTAAAATGTATCATAAAGTTTTAACCAGACATTTTATAAACACCACACTTTACTTAAGATTTTAAATGGTCACCGCTTTACAAACTCAACAAGTTGTCATGATTTTATCTTTAGGTCGAATCTTCTCAAACGTTTTTCCGTAGTGGCATACCAGATCCGGTCAGGGCTGTGGGCCGGGTTTGGGGTGTTACAGATTTATATAAGTTCATGTGTATTTGTACAGTTAGCCATATGATATGTGTATGAAAGATTTAAATGATAACCTTGTATTTGGGAACATGTATTTTCGGTTTGGTAACTTAGTGTTAATATATAATAGTTGGTATATATATAATTGCTTATGACTTACTAAGCTTAAATAGCTTTCTCTGTGCGTATTCTTGTTTACTTCTGTTTTTAGATTTGGATATATGTTACGAGTTCGGGATCACAAAGAAGACTACTCACACTATCGATGGCTTCCTTTGGTATTTTACTAAGTTGAAAATTTAATATATAGCATGTATAGCATAGTAAAAGGTGGAATAGGAATTAAGTACTTTGTATGTAAATAATAGCCATGCGAAGATGGCTTATCCTCTTTGATTGATTTGGGTTCTGTGTTTATGGTTAATAATGGTCATTAAAAAAAAAGTTTATACTTATGCATATGTGATTACGGTATATGTTCATGATAGGTAAGTATGTGTTATGTTTAATTTTAAGTTAGACATATTGAATTTGGTTATGTGATTAATATATGTAAATTGGTTATGTTTGGTATGATGAATCGAATTAGTTAAAATGTGGACTTGAACCAAACGTAAACTTGGATATTTTGGCTATGAGTAAGTGATGATAATAGGGATATGTTAAATTCGATTAAGTGTTATGTAACTGTATATTTGTTGTGCATTGTGTAAAGTTTGATTTACTTACTAATTGATGTTAAATAAATTGTCTATGTAATAAGTATTAGTAATTATGTAAATTAGTAAGATGTGATTTGGTTTTGATATATATATATATATTATTCGAATTTAACAAATAGGTATGTGGTCATATTGATCATCAAGTTTTTGATTTGGAATTGAAATGATCATGTTGGATTTATATGTATTCGGCAATGATGTGAAATTTTGATAGATGTTTAAATATAATACAAATGGATTTAGTTATAGTAATTTGGTTATGATATTTGTATTTGTATGTGGTATTTGTGGGATGTAAATTTTAGTTCTGTGAAAGCTAATAGATATGTTTCAAGATTAAATTGGTTATATGATGTAATGTGATAGAAATTCAAATAAAGAATTATGTATATATTTGCATATGTCCGGCTATGCTTAAATGAATTATTGGTATACTTTATTGAGAATTTATTTATGGTTAGTCATGGATTCTATAAGCTTGTGATTTTTTTTAAATTTGGAATATACTTGGAGTTAAGTTTTAAATTGTAAATTAATTGAATGATGATTATAATCGAGGTTGTTTGTATGTAAGATTATATGATTGGCCGAATGTGTATTTGTGATTACTTGAGTGATTTGACATGTATATATATATCGGCTTATTAATTAGTAAGTGATTTGATTAAAATTCTTGATAGTCATTTGTTCTTAAAACGATTCAAATAATATAATTACATATGTATATATATTCGTAATAAAAGAAAAGAAAATATATGCCTGTTGAATGATGTCTTATTCGGTAATGCCTTGTAACCCTAATCTGGCGACGGATACGGGTTAGGGGTGTTACATATCTCATAAAGAACAAATCATTAACAACAATTATATATTTTAATCAAGTATAACCGAATACATTTATACATACATACATGATTTCCTATTCGAATTCTTACCATTTACCAATACCAAATTTCATAACCTAAACATAAAACCAAATCCATTCGCATCACAATTAATTATCTATCACAAGTACATACCATAACCGAATATGCATGGTTAACATCATCAATTTAAACCAACTTATTAAAGACTTAATGACTAAAAAAATCCTCATACCTATTTATTATATTCGAACATTTATATCACCAAAACCAAATCACACCATACAAGTATATATATACTTACTAAAACTGTATGCACATACATTTCACTTAACATCAACCAAAATATATATAAGTATACATTCAGTTTTAGTTCATTTCATAACTAAATCAATCCATCACACAAAGCATAATAAGTATACATGTACTAATCACCCAACCAAATTCAATATGTCCAAGATATAAGCGTCACAATTACTTACCTATTATAAACTTATGCCATACCAAATATGCATAAATATAAACTCATCTTTAATGACCATTACAAACCATAAACATAGATACAAAACTAAATCAAAAGAAGATAAGCCATTTTCGCATGGCAATTATTTACATTCAAAAGTACTTTATCCACAATCCACTTTTTATTATGCTATACATGCCATATATTCAAAATCAACTTAGTAAAATACCAGAGGAAACTGTCGATAGTGTGATAAGTCTTGCTGACGATCCCCGAGCTCGTAACTTGAATCCAAAATCTATAAAACAGAGAGAGACAAAAATACACAGAGTAAGCTATTTAAGCTTAGTAAGTCATAAGCAAACTAAATATCAACTATTACATATTTAACACCAAGTTAACAATACAAAATATACATATCCACAAATATAACTTTATCATTTAAATCTTGTATACTCATATCATATGCTATTTGTACAAATTCACCTGAACATATATCATTTTCATTGTTAAGATCACATAAAACACATTTGGCCTAATATACATAATTGGTACGCTTATGCATAGATTATATTTAATACTTTAGCATTTATTTGATAAAATAAACAATGAACTTGCCTTATTTCTTAACACAGTTTAAATACATACCTGAGCCCTTTTAATTCGATTTTCACATTGAATCTTCACTTAACAATGCCCGTTGAATCGTTCAAAATTAAAAAGGATACGTGGATAGTAGGAAGCTCGTACAATACCAACGTCTCAGACGTGGTCTTACATGTAATCACATATTGATGCCACTGTCCCAGACAGGGTCTTATACGAATCAAATACGATACCAATGTCCCAAACATGGTCTTACACGTAAACACAAGTCGATGCCAACGTCCCAGACGTGGTCTTACATGATAACACATATCGGATATCCTATGTCATGACATATATATCCTAACTATTCCTAGGGTTCGTACGGGGCTTTCGGACATCAGATCTCAATCAAATCAAACTCGAAACATAGTCAATTCTCAATTTAACATTCGGCTAAGGCATAATTTTAATCAAATAATTCAAGTTATCACATAGCAATATTTATTCATAATTATAACAACATTTAAATTCTTATGGACTTACCTCAGACGTCGACGGACGGTAAAATCGACTAATCAACTACTTTCGTTTTTCCCCGGTCCAAATTCGTTTTCTTTGGTTCTTGATCTAAACATATTCAAATTAAACTTATTTAAACACCATTCTATTCAATTTATTCTAAAAACACATAAATGGGCAAATTACCATTTTGCCCCTAACATTTCACACTTTTTACAATTTAGTCTCTATTGCACAAAACACAAAATACACAAAATTTGAACATACTATGCTAGGGCCGAATATTGTAACGACCCGAAATTGGGCCTAATAGGATTGGGCCCATTGGACCTTGAGCGTAGAAGCGTTTTAAAATTTATGGGAATTTGAGAACGGCATTATTTCAAGTTGGACTTATTAGGAGGGTGATTTTGGAAAGTTACGGGGTTCTAGGAAGTTACGGGTTCAAGTTAGGCTATAGGTAAAATTTTTGTGTTTAAGCACTTTAAGGTGAGAAGGTAAGTGGCATCAAGGCTTATGGAAATAAGTGTGCATTTTGCTAGCACAAAGGAGCTTATGGTAAAGGGGATATGGCGCCACATGAAGTTCCTTGAGGGAGGAGGTTCAAATCCCATAATGTGCAATTTTTGACTATTTTTTTGTATTCTTTCCCTAAGTGTCGGCCAAGCTTGTAAATAAGGCAAGTTGGACTTTTTATTTTTGGCAAGGTGGCTAAAGAAATTAGGAAAGGATGAAGGTAGGGAAAGAAATCAAAAGAAAGGGGAAAGTATGGGGAACATGTTGGCACAAAGAGAGGAAAGTGTTATGGAAAGTTTTGGGTTGGCAAATTTTGGCCTATTTGCAAAGGCGTGGACGGTTTTGGCATAGGGAGGGCTTAGCCAAATTTTCTTTGTCTTTTGGTAAAAACTTTGGTGTTTGTTTTGGCCAAAATTCCTACTTACAACCTTTTGTGTCATTTTTTCTTTCTCTCCAAATTTTTCTCCTCTTTGCCGAATCTCCAAGCCTTGAGTGTGCATTTTGTTTCTTCTTTTCTTCCTTGTTTGCCGAAAGTACCTAAGTCTTTGAGACCAATTTGTTTCACTCGTTTTCCTTTGGAAAACCGAATTCTCATAAACACTCCTTTTCATCTTTCTTCTCCATTTTACAAAATTGTCCAACCCTTTCTTCTTCTCAAATCCATATCCTCCATAGCCGAATATCATTGCTCATTTTCCTCTATAACCGAACCCTTCATCCCTTCCTTATCTTTTTGTAACATCCTAAATCAGGGCCTTTGCATTTTATGTGTTTGTATGTGAATACTATGTTTGACATGCTAGTTTAGGGTACTTTAGGGTCCAGGAATGAGTTAGGGGTGTTTGAGTCTTGGTGAAAATTTGCTTTTGAGCACTTTTAGGAAGCTAGTGAATTGGGCCTTAAGGGATATTGTTTGTGTTGGATGACACAAAGGAGTGCCTTAGCAAAGTGGCAAGGAGGCGCCACTTAGAGCTCAGGGAAGTGACGCCTCAGGGAAGCTGGAGGGACTTGGTTCGAGCTGCGGGAATTCCCTTTTGGGGATTTCTTTTTGACGCCAAGGCAAGGGAGAGTTGCACTCAGCATGGACTCTGGTGGATGAGTGTTGAATGGGTCAATATCTTTGAATAAGTGGAAGAGAGCAATCCAAGGAGTTTGAATTATTCAAACAAGTTTGAATGTGTGATCAGGAGAAAATTAAGGAGAAAAACAAGGGATTGAGCAAGCGGTGTAAGTGGTGGTCGAAATTCAAATGTTTGGTGTAGGAGGGGGGATCGGTTTGGCCTATGTTGGAGTGTGCCGAAATTTACATTGGCCATAGGACCCTGTAGTGTCATTTTTGTGCAAATTTCGGGTTTGGGAGGTAGGTGCCGAATGTGGTTTGTTTTGCCTTGTGCCGAAAGTGTCTAAGGTGTCCAAGCGGGTTCTTTTTGTTTTGAGTTTTATTTCTCTTCTTATTTTGATTTCTCTGAAACACAAATCTCTCACTATTGCCGAAATTCTCTTGACTCACACTCTACATGATTCTTTCTTCTTCTTCTTCTTCTTGGTCTCTCTGAAAGCCGAAACCCTTTTTCCCTTTTCTTCATTTTCCTTTGAGCACCATAACCGCATCTATTATTCATCTTTTCTTCTTTTTCCTTTTTCTATTTCAAAGTCAAAAACCCTTAACTCCATTCTCATCTTCATTCTCTATGGAATAGCCGAATATCCCCATCCAAAATTCTCTTCTCTAATTTCTCTCTACAAACTGAATCTTCTCTTCTATTGTGCTAGTGCCGAATCCTCTTAGGTGATAACTGGATCTCCTGTGTTAAGGTTAATGGCGATTTCTTCTGTATCTTTATCTTCTCTTTCGGTTTGGGGAGCCAAAGACGAATGGCTAATTGGCCTAATGTTTGGGGGCTTGGCCGAATGTAGGTGGAAGGGGGTGTCGCATTCCTTTGGAGACTTTCGGGATTCGCTTGACTTGTGGATCAAGCCTAAAGCTTCGGCTTTTATCGATCTAAATAAGGAGATCTTTTCTGCTAACGTGTTAATCTATTCACATTTACCCTATGTGTTAACTCGGTCTTCTGACCAAGATTTGTTCCATGGACTCGAATGCCAGCAATTCTAAGGAGGGGTTGGAGCCGTAAACCCAAATTTCCCCTAAGTTTAAGAAGCGGCGATGTCGTGAGCTTTGGGATTGGCCACCGGGTTGTGGGCCACCCGAATGTAATAGTAGGCAGATAGTTGTGGTTTCGGTTAGCGATAGTGTCGACGTAGAGAGCGTGATGTTACGTGTTATCAGGTGTGTAACTCTCACACACTTCATATGTTATTTTGTTAGTTGTTAGTATGTCTGAAAGCCGAAGTGATGTTCTGGGTCACTAAAATACCCTTGTGGGTAAGAGCGAGGACTCCGGGTAAGTCTATTATGTTTTGCTATTAATAAATGCATATATGGAAACCTGAATGTGCCATGTTAATTAATCGTCAAGCATGATCATACCATAATATAAAGCATGTACATGAAAATAGGATACGATGAGAAGAGGGAGGAAACATGATCTTTTCAGACTATCACCAGTGGTTAGGTACCACAAGTGGGTTGGCCCCACATATTATCAATTTGTGACTAAGTCTCAAAGTGGTTTGGAACCACCAAAGTGGTTAGGTACCACATATATCTTATTTCTCGTGACTCGTCCCGGTGGTTTGGTACCACAAAGGGTTGGCCCCACGTATTGATATAAGGGATTGTCACCAGTGGTTAGGTACCACAAGTGGGTTGGCCCCACATATGATTATTTGTGACTTTTGTCACCAGTGGTTAGGTACCACCAGTGGCTAGGTGCCACAAATGTTGGGTAGACACAGGAGAAACGGATGGATGCCTAGGTTGGTTGGGTTGCATGGCATACTTACTTTGCATATGAATCTGTGTGAGGGCCTAATATCTTTTAGACGGGGATTTACACACTGAGTCTCGGTGACTCACCCCTTCCGTTAATCTTTGCAGGTAATCCTTAGACTGCAGATACGGAGCCGAGGTGGACTCGAGGTGGCCATGCATAATATTTTGGATTTTACTTTAATAGTTAATTTGGAGTTATTTTTCTTTAATTTGGATTTTGGGTAATGTAATAAGGCCATTTAAACATTGGTTTGGTTTTTACTTGTTTTATAATTTTTCTTCTACTTTATCAGATTATTAAGACACGTTTAATACGGTTTCGAAATGGGTGATTTCCAAATTTTAAAGAACTTCGGGATTTTCAAGATTTTACAATTGAGTAATTTAACATTCGGGTTTTAATAACAAAGCAACTCAACTTTTCAAGCTAAGATTCAAGATTGTTTTCAAATGATCACTCAATACAAACTCTATTTCTATAAAATCAAAGATTTTTCCCAACTCATGACAATAACTCGGTTTTCAAAAATGTTTTCTTCCCTGTGACATGCCAGATTCGGTCGTAGCGTTTTGACCGAGTTTGGGGTGTTACAATTATGGTATCAGAGCCAAGTTCAAAAGCTTGGCTGTGGGTATAAGGCCCAAATTATTTTTCAATAGAGGGTTTGCAAAATGGTTTCGATGAAATACATGTTTTTGGGAAGTATGGCACCTGAGTCTCTGGCACCGATCCGCGACAGTAAGTTTTCTAATTATTGATTGTATGATTTAATTGTTTTGTGATACGATTGTATCGAGATAGGATTACTAGTATTAGAAAACCATACTTTAGAGATTGAAGCTCAGAGGAATGTATTTGATTTGCGTAAAAATTACTATGAATATATACTCATAAGACAGTTCTTTAATAAACAGTGGAGGAAGCTAATTCATAAAATTTTCCTAAATCAGATTAAATCGTGAACGTTAGTCATGAGCACTCGGGGACGTGGGCGTAACGCACGTGGTCGTGGTAGGGGTAGGATTATCAGACGGAACCCGCAGGGTCCGCCATGGGTCGAGAATATGTGCCGCCACCGCCAAAGCAGTGGAACCAGAGTTTTAGGACCAAACAGGCGGAGACGATGCGGTGTCTCAAACGATGCTACGGGTCTTGGAGAGAGTTGCTGGAGCAGGCATGGGTACGGGGGTTCGGAAATCTGTGTCTAAACGACTCCGAGCCAATGGAGCGAAAGTGTTTAGGGGTGTTTCTGGTGTAGCCCCCAATGCAGCTGAATACTGGTTAGAGGCGACTGAGCGCATAATGGATGATCTTGACTTCACGGCTGAGGAGAAGTTGAAAGGGATCGTGTCTCTTCTTCGGGACGAATCCTATCAGTGGTGGCTCACGGTCAGGGATGGTGCGATGGCCGATGATATCACCTAGGATTTCTTCAAAGCGGCATTTCAGAGGAAGTACGTCGGGTCTAGTTATGTGGATACGCAGCGTAAGGCATTTTTGAATCTGGTTCAGGGGAGTAAGTCATTGTCTGAGTATGAGGCGGAATTCTTACGGTTAACCCGTTATGCCCGGGGTATTGTGGCTACGGACCATGAGCGCTGTGTTAGGTTTGAGGACGGGTTGAGAGATGAGCTGCGGGTGTTGATTGCTCCATAGTGAGAGAGGGAATTTCCTGTCCTTGTGGAAAAGGCCAAGATAGCCGAGGAGGTGAGGCAGTCCGAGAAACAAAGATCGTGACGTAAATAGGAATAAAAGGAGTTTTGGGCCATCGTGGTCTGCCGAGGTTTTCGTAAAAGGGCTAGATTAGGCGGGTCGAGTCAGCAAAAATAAGCTCGCATCGCTCGATGGTCACCGCAGTGTGCTCGATGCGAGAAGTTTTATTCGAGAGAGTGTTGGACAGGTAACAGAGGATGCTTCGAGTGTGGGTCGATGGACCATCGGATAAGGGATTGCCCGCGGAGGCCAGTTGGGACACAGTCTGAGGGTCAAGGACGTGCACAATATAGAAGAGATGGTCAGCAACCGCAGAGGGGTCGTGGTCCAGCCAGAGGGGGTAATGGTTTTGGTCGAGGCCGTGGAGCACCGGGCAGAGGTGCTGGGAATACGGATGTAAGACAGCCTGGGTTGGTCTATACGGCTAGGCGTCGAGAGGAGGGCGACGCATCGGACGTCATAACCGGTACGTTCTTAATTTATTGGTTGCCTTATACTGCCTTGATTGATATTGGTTCGACGCACTCTTATGTTGCTAGTACTATAGTGGGAACTCTGAACTTAGACTATGAGACTTCTTCTAGGGAGATGACTGTAATTATCCCTCTAGGTCACCCTGTAGTAGTGAATAAACGGTATAAGGATGTACCCCTAGAACTTCAAGGGGTAGTGTTTCCGGCTGATCTGATGGAACTGCCATTTGGGGAGTTCGATTTGATCTTAGGTATGGATTGGTTAGTAAATATCAAGCAAGTTTTGACTGTGCAGCCAAGCGCATGGTGTTTAGAACTGTCGGGGGTGAAGAGGTGGTGGTGATAGGTAAGAGAAGGAACTACCTATCTAATGTGGTATCTGCTTTGAAGGCCGAGAAAATGGTGAGGAAAGGATGTAAGGCGCTTGTGGCTTATGTTTGTGCTTTGGAGGTTAAGGAATCAACTGTGGGGGATGTCCGATTGGTAAAGGAATTTTCTGATGTTTTTCCAGAAGAGCTTCCGGGATTGCCTCCAGATCGCGAGGTTAAGTTTGGTATTGACCTTCTACCCGGAACAGCGCCAGTGTCTATCGCCCCATATAGAATGGCGCTGAAGGAGTTAGTGGAGCTGAAAGCGCAGACTCAGGAGTTGTTAGACCGAGGTTTTATCTGGCCGAGTGTATCGCCTTGGGGAGCACCCGTGCTTTTTGTTAAGAAGAAGGACGGATCGATGCGAATGTGTATTGATTATCGCGCTTGAATAAGTTGACGATCAAGAATATGTATCCGCTGTTTGAGATAAACGAACTGTTCGACCAACTTAAGGGAGCATCAGTCTTTTCCAAGATAGATCTGAGGTCAGGGTATCACCAGCTTAAGGTCAAGGAGGTGGATATTCATAAGACGACGTTTCGTACTCGCTATGGTCACTACGAATTCTTGGTGATGCCGTTTGATTGACCAACGCACCAGCGCGCTTATGGATATGATGGATCGGGTTTTCAACCGTATCCGGATCGGTTCGTCGTAGTGTTTATAGATGATATTCTGGTGTACTCAAAGTCCGAGGAGGAGCATGATGCACATCTTCGTGTGGTTTTGCAAATTCTGAGGGAGAAGCACTTATTCACAAAGTTTAGTAAGTGCGATTTCGCTAAGGGAAGTTACCTTTTGGGTCATGTGGTGTCACCGAGGGAATTAGGTGGACCCTCTAAGATTGAAGCTGTGTTGGATTGGAAACCACCTAAGTCCGTGGCGGAGATTCGGAGTTTTCTTGGTCTAGCAGGTATTACTGAAGGTTTATGGAAGGGTTTTCTTTGATTGCAAAGACCAAGTAACCAAGTTTTTAAGGAAAAGGGTTCCGTTTGTGTGGTCTGACAAACAACAAGAAAGTTTTGAGAAGTTAAAGAGGATTTTGACGGAAGCTCCGGTGTTGATTCAGCCTGAAGCGGGGAAAGAGTTTACTGTCTATTGTGATGCGTTGCATACAGGGTTAGGATGTGTGCTGATGCAAGAGGGGAAGGTAGTAGCGTATGCTTCTCGACAGTTGAGGCCTCACGAAGTGAATTATCCGACGCATGACCTGGAGCTAGCTGCAGTGGTTTTCGCCCTGAAAATCTGGAGACATTACTTGTATGGGGAGAAGTCTATTGTTTACACGGATCACAAGAGTTTGAAATACCTCCTTACTCAGAAGGAGTTGAATTTAAGGCAATGAAGGTGGATCGAGCTGTTGAAGGATTATGATTGCTTGATTGAGTATCATCCGGGTAAGGCTAACGTAGTGGCAGATGCGTTGAGTCGTAAGGTTGTATCAGACTTACGAGCAATGTTTGCCCACCTTAATTTGTATGATGACGGAAGTTTGATAGCGGAACTGCAAGTGAAGCCGACATGGGTAAATCAGGTTAAGGAGAAACAGCTAGGAGATGATGTCTTGAGCGCTCGATTTTTGCAAGTGCGAGAATGGTGGATTAGAGGGTATAGCTTGAACAAATGATGGAGTTTTATGTTTCCATGGGAAGGTTTGCATGCCAAAAGATGTGGAGTTGAGGCAGAAGATTCTTCAGGAAGCACATAGCAGTCCATACGCTATGCATCCGGGAGGTAGTAAGATGTATCGGGATTTGCGGGAATAATTTTGGTGGTCGGGTTTAAAGCGATAGGTAACCGAATTTGTGGGTAAGTGTTTGACGTGTCAGCAGGTAAAGGCAAAACATCAGTTGCCTTCGGGGTTGTTGCAACCGGTCAAGATTCTGCAGTGGAAGTGGGAAAGGATCACCATGGACTTTGTTAGTGGGCTACCCCTTACGCCTACTAAGAAGGATTCAGTTTGGGTAATAGTTGACCGGTTGACAAAGTCGGCTCATTTCATACCTGTGTGTGTGGATTACTCTCTTCAAAAGTTGGCTAGATTATATATAGCGGAGATTGTAAGGTTGCATGGGGTACCAGTGTCTATCATCTCAGACAGGGACCCTAGGTTCACGTCAAGATTTTGGAAGGCGTTGCATCAAGCTTTGGGTACAAAGTTGGATTTCAGTACAGCGTTTCATCCACAGTCTAATGGGCTGTCGGAGAGGGTAATTCAGATTCTGAAGGATATGTTGAGGGGCTGTGTCTTAGACTTCAGAGGTAGTTGGGAAGAATTTCTACCGTTGGCGGAATTCGCGTATAACAATAGCTACCAGTCGAGTATTCAGATGGCGCCGTATGAAGCGTTATATTGTCGGAAGTGTTGCACACCTACGTGTTGGACAGAGTTGGGTGAGCGTCAGTTGTTGGGTCCAGAGTTGGTTGCTGAAACGGAAGACAAGGTTAAGCTAATTTGAACTCGATTGAAGGAAGCTTCAGACAGGCAGAAGTCCTATGCTGATCTTAAGCGGAAATATATAGAATTTGCAGTGGGTGACAAGGTTTTCTTAAAGGTGTCACCGTGGAAGAAGGTACTGAGATTTGGTCGGAAGGGCAAGTTGAGCCCCAGGTTTATCGGGCCTTATCGGGTGTTGAAGCGTGTGGGACCAGTAGCCTATCAGCTCGAGTTACCTTCAGATTTGAGTCATATCCATGATGTATTTCACGTCTCTATGCTTAGACGCTATCGTTCGAATCCGTCTCATGTTGTGCCAGTAGAAGAAATTGAAGTAAGCCCAGACTTATCTTTTGAGGAGGAACTTGTGCAGATCTTAGATCGGGATGTCAAAGTATTGCATGGGAAACCAGTCCCTTTGGTGAAGGTGTTGTGGCGGAACCATGGATCAGAAGAAGCCACGTGGGAGCCAGAGGATGTTATGCGGCAGCAATACCCTCAACTCTTTTGACCAGGTAATTTCGAGGCCGAAATTTTTTTAAGGGGGGTAGAACTGTAACATCCTAAATCAGGGCCTTTGCATTTTATGTGTTTGTATGTGAATACTATGTTTGACATGCTAGTTTAGGGTACTTTAGGGTCCAGGAATGAGTTAGGGGTAAGCCAGAGTCTTGGTGAAAATTTGCTTTTTGAGCACTTTTAGGGAAGCTAGCTGAATTGGGCCTTAAGGGATATTGTTTGTGTTGGATGACACAAAGGAGTGCCTTAGCAAAGTGGCAAGGAGGCGCCACTTAGAGCTCAGGGAAGTGACGCCTCAGGGAAGCTGGAGGGACTTGGTTCGAGCTGCGGGAATTCCCTTTTGGGGATTTCTTTTTGACGCCAAGGCAAGGGAGAGTTACACTCAGCATGGACTCTGGTGGATGAGTGTTGAATGGGTCAATATCTTTGAATAAGTGGAAGAGATCAATCCAAGGAGTTTGAATTATTCAAACAAGTTTCAATGTGTGATCAGGAGAAAATTAAGGAGAAAAACAAGGGATTGAGCAAGGGGTGTAAGTGGTGGTCGAAATTCAAATGTTTGGTGTAGGAGGGGGATCGGTTTGGCCTATGTTGGAGTGTGCCGAAATTTACATTGGCCATAGGACCCTGTAGTGTCATTTTTGTGCAAATTTCGGGTTTGGGAGGTAGGTGCCGAATATGGTTTGTTTTGCCTTGTGCCGAAAGTGTCTAAGGTGTCCAAGTGGGTTCTTTTTGTTTTGAGTTTTATTTCACTTCTTATTTTGTTTTCTCTGAAACACAAATCTCTCACTATTGCTGAAATTCTCTTGACTCACACTCTCCATGATTCTTTCTTCTTCTTCTTCTTCTTCTTGTTCTCTCCAAAGCCAAACCCTTTTTCCCTTTTCTTCGTTTTCCTTTGAGCACCATAACCGCATCTATTATTCATCTTTTCTTCTTTTTCCTTTTTCTATTTCAAAGCCGAAAACCCCTAACTCTATTCTCATCTTCATTCTCTGTGCAATAGCCGAATATCCCCATCCAAAATTCTCTTTTCTGATTTCTCTCTACAAACCGAATCTTCTCTTCTACTGTGCTAGTGCCGAATCCTCTTAGGTGATAACTGGATCTCCTGTGTTAAGGTTAGTGGCGATTTCTTCTGTATCTTTATCTTCTCTTTCGATTTAGGGAGCAAAAGCCGAATGGCTAATTGGCCTAATGTTTGGGGGCTTGGTCGAATGTAGGTGGAAGGGGGTGTCACATTCCTTTGGAGACTTTCGGGATTCGTTTGACTTGTGGATCAAGCCTAAAGCTTCGACTTTTGTCGATCTAAGTAAGAAGGTCTTTTCTACTATTGTGTTAATCTATTCACATTTACCCTATGTGTTAACTCGGTCTTCTGACCAAGATTTGTTCCATGGACTCGAATGCCAGCAATTCTAAGGAGGGGGTTGGACCCGTAAACCCAGCCCCTAAGTTTAAGAAGCGAATAGTGTCAGCAGTTCGGGATTGGCCACCGGGTTGTGGGCCAGCTTCTGAATAGAATTGTAGGCAGATAGTTGTGGTTTCGGTTAGCGATAGTGTCGACGTAGAGAGCGTGATATTACGTGTTATCAGGTGTGTAACTCTCACACACTTCATATGTTATTTTGTTAGTTGTTAGTATGTCTGAAAGCCGAAGTGATGTTCTAGGTCACTAAAATACCCTTGTGGGTTAGAACGAGGACTCCGGGTAAGTCTATTATGTTTTGCTATCAATAAATGCATATATGGAAACCTGAATGTGCCATGTTAACCAATCGTTAAGCATGATCATACCAGAATATAAAGCATGTACATGAAAATGGGATACGATGAGAAGAGGGAGGAAACATGATCTTTTCAAACTGTCACCAGTGGTTAGGTACCACAAGGGGGTTGGCCCCACATATTATCAATTTGTGACTAAGTCTCAGTGGTTTGGAACCACCAGTGGTTAGGTACCACATATATCTTATTTATGTGACTCGTCCCTGGTTTGGTACCACAAAGGGTTGGCCCCACGTATTGATATAAGGGATTGTCACCAAAGGGTTAGGTACCACAAGTGGGTTGGCCCCACATATGATTATTTGTGACTTTTGTCACCAAAGTGGTTAGGTACCACCAGTGGCTAGGTGCCACAAATGTTGGGTAGACACATGAGAAACGGATGGATGCCTAGGTTGGTTGGGTTGCATGGCATACTTACTTTGCATATGAATCTGTGTGAGGGCCTAATATCTTTTGGACGGGGATTTACACACTGAGTCTCGGTGACTCACCCCTTCCGTTAATCTTTGCGAGTAATCCTTAGATCTGCAGATACTGAGCCGAGGTGGACTCGAGGTGGCCATGCATAATATTTTGGATTTTACTTTAATAGTTAATTTGGAGTTATTTTTCTTTAATTTGGATTTTGGGTAATGTAATAAGGCCATTTAAACGTTGGTTTGGTTTTTTACTTGTTTTATAAATTTTCTTCTACTTTATCAGATTATTAAGACACGCTTAATACGGTTTGAAATGGGTGATTTCAAAATTTAAAGAACTTCGGATTTTCAAGATTTTACAATTGAGTAATTTAACATTCGGGTTTTAATAACAAGGCAACTCAACTTTTCAAGCTAAGATTCAAGATTGTTTTCAAATGATCACTCAATACAAACTCGCTTTATAAAATCAAAGATTTTTCCCAACTCATGACAATAACTTTCGGTTCTCAAAAATGTTTTCTTCCCCTGTGACATGCCGGATTGGGTCGTAGCGCTTTTGACCGGGTTTGGGGTGTTACACTTTTCTTCTCATCCGTATTAACACTCACTCCTTTGATCAATCGGTAAGTGGTCCTTTTCAAACATTTTATTTTTCTTTCTCTTAATGCCGAATTTATGCCTTGGCTTGGGATGGTTGTAACACCCCAAACCCGACAAGACGCCACGCCCAAATCTGGTATGTTACGGAAAATGCTTTTGGGAGATCCGATTTATCGCTTAAAAGTCGGGTGAAAACACAGTGGTCTTTGAAACAAATTTGAGTGGTCTTGTTTGAAAAACAGGTTGATGTATTTGAAACCCTGAGATTTTGAAAACTTAGCTGAAATTTTGTAGTTAAAACGAGTTTAACCATTAAAACCTCATTAGTTTCTTAGTGACACATAAAACACTTTTAAACTTAGGAGAACTACAAGTTTGAATTTGGAAACCAAATGCTTTTGTTTATCAAAAGACTTAGTGTGATACCCGATGGTATAGTAAAAAAAAACCAGTGTGTTATAGTTTTGAAATCATTATCTTTCCAAGTTTTAGTAAAATTTATTCCAAGTTACTTTGTTTAAGGCATGTCAAAATCAACTTAAAACATCAACAACATAAAACATAACTTTAAAGGCCTTTACAAATCCAAAATAAAACCCAATTAAAAGTAAATAAACTAAAGTACCCAAATAGTAGAGTCTGAGTAAAACTTTATTAAAGCATGGCATGTGCACCCCGAGTCCATCCCGGCTCCATGTCCGCGTCTACGAGTCACCTGAAATGTCAAAGGAGAGGGTGAGTCGAGTGACCCAGTGTGCAAATCCCGCTCCCGAAGAAACAACATGCTAACACACATCATACATAGCAACATAATTAATGCAACCCGATCCTAACCATCCATATCGCCTTTTCTACCCCGTGTGGTACCAAACCACTGGTGGTGCCAAACCACCGGTGACATATAGTCACGATGTGTTACCAAAACACCGTGTCCCAAAGACACAATATCCGCTATTGTGGTACCAAACCACCGGTGTCCCAAAGACACGATGTGCTACCAAAGCACCGGTGACCGTAGTCACAAATCCGATGATGATGGGGCCAACCCATCGTGTGATACCAAATCACTAGCGCATTTATCCCATAACTCAAGTGGGGCCAACCCACGGTGGTCAAACCACGGGACAAGTCGCAATGAGGTGCCAAACCTCCGTGACCCAAAGTCACAAAGTGTTCTACCAAAGCACCGGTGCTCACAAAGACAATATACCACCGCTTCCCTCCTCTCAGATCACCCACACATATCATACTCATGGGATTATGCATCTCATACAAGCCATGCATATCATGCCAACATATCAAGCATTACAACTCATAACATGCATAACATAAATCATGATATCATGTGTTATCATTAATACTCATCATAGAAACAGACTTACCTCGAATCGTGATACACATACCCTTTTTGGGTATCCAATTATCCTTCTCAATCGTTTCAATCTTATTAAGCAATCAAGTTTATTAACACGTTACTAAGTAGAGAGTGTGTTAGTTACACACCTAGTAAAACCGAGTCTAAAGATCCCCACGAATCACTCTGAGTCCCTTGATTATCAAGCCCCTACAACAATCGGCCAACATAGATTTAGGCACTAAGACCATTCGGCCAAAGACATATAAACCCAAAGGGTTAATATCGAACCCTCACCTTACTCTTGATTTGATTCCTTACCAAATCCGAATCAAGCAATGATTCTTCTTCCAACAATCGGCACTCTAACAAACAAATAGTTAATCACCAATCACCTTTATCTAAACGAAAACTAATAAATGGACTAACAACAATACCAACCCTTACCACACTTACCAACACCCAATATTCGGCCAACTAGGACTTCTAGGAGGGAACCACAAGAGATTCGGCCAAGGCTTGCAAAGAGAGAAAAAAGAATCGGTTTTAAGTGTTTATCACCTTTAATGTTCGGCTTGAGTGGAGGAGAAAGAAAAGAAGTGTGAGAAGAATGTAGTTTCGGCAATGGCAATTTGAGAAAGAGAAAAGTGAGTGAAATGGAAGTAGTTTCAGTTTGCCAAAGGAAGAAATGAAGAGAGAAAGAAAGAAAACAAGGCACAATCGGCTACCAAGAAAGTTGAGAGAAACAAATCAATTTCGACAACTAGGTGCTTGCACTTTTGGCTCCAAAGAGAAAATGAGAGAAACTCCTTAGAATTTCGGCTTGTTTTGACAAAATGGAAAAAAGAAAAAGTGTGGCCTTACCAATTGTTTCATTGCCGAAAAACACCCAAAATGCCAAGGCACATTCGGCACTACCCAAACCCCATGCCAAACCGTCCACACTCCCACTTCAACACCCACAAATTCGCCACATCCCCTAATTCACTCACATCCACACATTCAAACATCAAGACCAAGTCTCCTCCTACAATTGCTCTCCACCCTCCTTTTGAATGTGAAGACTTGGTCCAAGTTAGAGTTTCACTAGCCTTCTACCTCTCCTCCATGCCGTCCCAAAAAGAAGTCAAAGGAGAACTCTGCAGCTTCGAACACCGGACTTCCCTCTCCCGAAGATGACGCCACATCAAGCTCCCCATGTGGCGCATGCTTTGCCTCTAAGCTAGCTCCTTATTTGTGCAACAAAACCTCAATTAAAACTCCTAAACCCCGCTTCTCGCCTCCTTCACTTAACACCCAAAAACCAAAATTTTCCCATTCACTCAGCACACTCCTAGCCTACAATTAAGCTCCTAAAACACCGAAATAACCACACAAAGACACTAAACACATGCTATAACATGCAACAACAAAATAGCCCCTAACCCGGATATATTACGCTTCTACCCCTTAAAAATAATTTCGCCCCAAATTACCCAGTCAAAAGAGTTATGGGTATTGCTGCTTTTCATCGTATCCTCGTGTTCCCATGTCGCTTCTTCTATACCATGATTCCGCCAAAGTACCTTAACCAAAGGCACAGACTTCCTACGCAGAACCTTCACATCCCGATCAAGAATCGCGCACAAAGTTCCTCTTCCACGCATAAGTCCGATTCACCTCGATCTCTTGCATCGCTACCACATGCGACGGATCCGAACGATACCTCCAAGCATCGAAACATGGAAAACGTCGTGAATCTGACTAAGTTCTGCTGGCAACTCAAGCTGATACGCCACTGGCCCAACTCGCCTCAATACCTTATACGGCCCAATGAACCTCGGACTAAGCTTGCCTTTCTTCCCGAACCTCAATACCTTCTTCCAAGGCGAGACCTTCAGAAAACTTTATCCCCTACAAAGAAACTCTATATCTCTTTCGCTTAAGATCGGCATAAGACTTCGCCGGTCCAAGCTTCCTTTAATCGAGCCTCGAATCACTTTGACCTTGTCCTCGCCTCGCCTACCAACTCGGGTCCCAACAACCGACGCTCACCTAACTCCGCCCAACAAGTAGGTGAGCGACACTTCCTACCATACAACGCCTCATACGGAGCCATCTTGATGCTCGCTTGGTAATCGTTGTTGTCGGCAAACTCGGCTAACGGTAGAAACTCCTCCCAACTACCTCTGAAATCCAAGACACAACCTCTCAAAGATGTCCTCTAAGATCTGAATAACCCTTTCTCGATTGTCCGCCGATCATGGGTGAAAAGCCGTCTTTGAATCCAAACGAGTACCCAATGCTTGATGCAATGCCTTCCGTAACCTAGACGTAAATGGGGATCCCTATCCGAGATTATCGAAACCGCACACCGCAACCTCACTATCTCTCAAACATACAACTTCGCTTAGCTTCAAGTGAGTAGTCAACCTCACCGGAATAAAGTGAGCTGATTTAGTCGACGATCCACCACTACCCAAATCAATCCTTCTTGCTTGGCGTAAGCGTGAACTCCACCGACAAAATCCATGGTTATCCTTTCCCACTTCCATCGCGGAATCTTCACAGTGAAGCAAACCCGACGGCAATCGATGTTCAAATTTCTTGACTGCGACAAGTCGGACACTTTCCCACAAACTCGTCACCTCTTTCTTCAAGCCAGGCCACCAAAATCGCTCTCTAAGATCCTTATACATCTTGCTACCTCCAGATGATGCATAGCATAAGGATCATGTATGTGCGGCTGAAGAATCTTCTCGCTCTCACTCAACATCTTTAGGCATACAAGCCTTACCTTGAAAACACAGAGAACCTCATCACTGCATGTCAGAAACCCTCCAAACCACCATTCTCGCACTTGTAACCTTCAAGCGCACTCGTAACCTCTCATCCTCTAATCGTTTTCTCTCGATCGCTCAACCTAAGTAGGCTTAACCTGTAGCTCTGCCCGAATACTCCCGTCATCATACAAGCTCAAATGGGCAAACAAAGCTCTTAAGTCCGAAACAACCTTACGGCTCAACGCGTCTGCCACCACGTTAGCCTTGCCCGGATGATACTCAATAGAAACGATCGTAATCCTTCAAAGAACTCAACCCATCTACGCTGCCTCAAATTCAAATCCTTCTGAGTCAGTAGATACTTCAGACTCTTATGATCTGTGTAGACTATCGATCTCTCTCCATACAAGTAGTGCCTCCAAATTTTTAAGGCGAAAACTACCGCCGCTAGCTCCAAATCGTAAGGCTTGATAGTTGACCTCATGTGGCCTCACCGCTTAGAAGCGTAAGCCACAACCTTACCTTCCTGCATCAACACACAACCCAATCCCGTATGTGATGCATCGCAAAGAGATCTGTGTATTCCTTACCAAACCTCAAAGTTGAATCAAACCGAGCCTCACTCAAAATCTTCTTTAACTTATCGAAGCTTTCCTCGCTGTTTCTCACCCATACAAACGGAACCTCTTTCCTTAACAACTTGGTCATCGGCACTGCTATTAACGAAAACCTCAACAAACCTTCTCGGTAGTATCCGCCAAACCTGAAAACTCCGAATCTCACCCATCGACCTAGGCGGCTTCCAATCCAAAATCGCCTCAATCTTACGAGGATCTACACGAATCCCTCACCACCGACACTACATGACCCAAGAACGCCACTTCTCTAAGCCGTAACTCGCACTTACCGAACTTAGCATAGAGTTGCTTTTCCTCGTAATCTGCAAAGCACCACTCTCAAATGCGCATCATGCTCTTCCTCTCCGCCCTGAGTACACTAAGATGTCGTCTATGAAAACCACCACGAACCGATCCAGATCATCGCTGAAACACCCTATTCATCATATCCATAAACGCCGCCGCAAAGCGTTAGTCAACCCGAACGGCATTACCAAAAATTCGTAGAGTGCCCATACCGAGTCCGAACGCCGCTTTTATGGATATCCGCTTCCTTAACCTTCAACCGATGGTACCCGGACCTCGATCAATCTTAGAGAATACCGCCGCACACCCTTCACCGATCAAACAAGTCATCTATCCGTGGCAACGGATATTTGTTCTTAATCGTCGCCTTGTTCAATCAAGCGGTAGTCTATGCACATCCGCATCGTACCATCTTTCTTCTTGACAAAAGAACCGGCGCACTTACTCGGTGAAACGCTTGGCTCGATAAAACCTCGATCCAATAACTCCCGGATCTCGAGCCTTAAGCTCCACCAATTCCTTTGGTGCCATCCTATACGGAGCAATAGACACCGGCGCCGTCCCGGCAATGTAGATCTATCCCGAACTCTACCTCTCGACCGCGGCAAAAACCCTAAGCTCCTCAGAAACACATCGGCAAATTCCTTAACAAGCATTTAACCTTCTCAACCGCAGACTCTTTAACCTCCAAAGCATACACATGAACCACATACGCCGCAACCCTTCCTGACCATCTTCTCCGCTTTCAAAGCAGATACCACATTTGATAAGTAATCTCTCCTACTACCTATCATAGCCACCTCATCACCATCAACCGTCTTAAGAACCATGCGCTTAGCCGCGCAATCCAACCTCGCCTGGTACTTAACCAGCCAATCCATCCCAAGGATCAGATCGAACTCCCCAAACGGCAGTTCCATCAGATCAGCAGCAAATACTACCCCTTGGAGTTCTAGAGGTACATCTCTAAACAGCTTATCTACTACTACAGAGTGACCTAACGGACTAATCACAGTCATCTACCTAGAAGATATCTCGAGTCTAAATCCATTGTCTCTACTATACTAACGGCAACATAAGAGTGCGTAGAACCCACATCAATTAAAGGCAGTATAAGGGGTACCAAAAATCAAGAACGCATCGGTTATGACGTCCGGCACGTCGCCTCTCCTCTCGCGCCGCAAAGATACACCAATCCAGCCGCCTAGCATCGTAACTACCCGCACCTCCCTCGCCTGCGGTGCTCCACGGCCCCACCAGCATCCATAACCATCTCTCGCCATTACCACGGCCCCTCTGCGGTGGCGGTCCATTACCTCGAACCGACACGGCTCGACTCTCCGACCGAATCCATCACGGCATCCTACGCGGACAATCCCTAATGCGATGATCCGAGACCCACACTCAAGCAACCTTTACCTCCACCCAACAACCACCCCAATGAGATTTCCCACATCGATTACACTGGCGGCGGTCCGCCTAGCAAAGAACAAGCCTAGCGGTGACCGATTCTGCCCACTCGGTCTAGCCCTCTTCTCAGACACCCGACGCAACCGTAAGACCCAAAACTCCTCTTAAGCCTACTCCCGTCCATACTCTGCCCTCACGGACTCCTTAACACCCTCGGCTACCTTAGCCTTCTCAACTAAGACAAAGAACTCGCGCTCCCGCCGAGGAGCAATCAGCCACCTCAACTCGTCTCGCACCATCCTCGAAACGAACACACCTCTCATGCTCGGTGGCTACAATGCCCCGGCATACCTACTCACCTTCAGAACTCACCAGACTCAAGAATGCACTTTACTCCTCGAACAAGCCTCGAAATGCCTTTCTTTGGGAGTCGATGTAACTAGCCCCGATGTACTTCTTTTGATATGCTTTGCGAAAATAATCCCATGTCAAATCCTCTACGGCCACACTATCCCGAACCGTGAGCCACCACCGATATGACTCATCCCGAGAAGCGATACGATACCCTTCACTTCTCTTCACCAAGTCCGGATCATCCATGATCCGCTCGCTTGCCTCCACCAATATTCAAAGAAGCATAGGAGCAACACGAGATACACTCTCGAAAGAATTCAGCCCCATTAGCCCGAGTCGCTCAGAACCGATTTCGACTCCTGCACCACCACCGCCTCTGCACTACCCTTTCCAACACTCGCAAGACGCTCGCTGACACTGCGTCGTCTCGGCCCGATCTTGGAACTCACCACCTCCACCGGTGGCGAAACCGGTATCTCATTTTCAACCACGCCCGCATCCTACGGGCTCGAAACCGCTCATTCTACCCCGCCTCTACCACGAGTATTACGACCACGTCCGCCTCGAGTGCTCATGACTAATCTTTCTACGTGTCCGATTAAAGAATTTTATGCATCGTTGTTTATTCCACTTGTTTAAAAGCAAGTCTTATGAATATTTAATGAGGATTTTTTCTCGCGAGTTCACGTGAATCCTATCGGTTTCAATCTCTAAAGTAGTATACTATTGCTATTCATCGATCATATCATATCCAATCAAATCACAAAGAATAGTCCGGTACTTACCTCAAGCGAATCTGTGCCGGAGACTTCGGTGCCATGCCTTTCAAACCATATATTTAAACCCAAAACACTTATGACATCCTTTAAAACATTTTGGGCCTCAGGCCACACAAAAAGCCTTTGAACTTGGCTCGATACCACAAATGTAACACCCCAAACCCTGACAAGACGCCACGCCCAAACTCGGTATGTTACGGGAAAATGCTTTTGGGAGATCCGATTTATCGCTTTAAAAGTCGGGTGAAAACACAGGGTCTTTGAAACAAATTTGAGTGGTCTTGTTTGAAAAAGCAGTTGATGTATTTGAAACCCGGAGATTTTGAAAACTTAGCTGAATTTTGTAGTTAAAACGAGTTTAACCATTAAAACCTCATTAGTTTCTTAGTGACACATAAAACACTTTTAAACTTAGGAGAACTACAAGTTTGAATTTGGAAACCAGTCGTTTTTGTTTATCAAAAAGACTTAGTGTGATACCCGATGGTATAGTAAAAAAAAAAAACCAGTGCGTTATAGTTTTGAAATCATTATCTTTCCAAGTTTTAGTAAAATTTATTCCAAGTTACTTTGTTTAAGGCATGTCAAAATCAACTTAAAACATCAACAACATAAAACATAACTTTAAAGGCCTTTACAAATCCAAAATAAAACCCAATTAAAAGTAAATAAACTAAAGTACCCAAATAGTAGAGTCTGAGTAAAACTTTATTAAAGCATGGCATGTGCACCCCGAGTCCATCCCGGCTCCATGTCCGCGTCTATGAGTCACCTGAAATGTCAAAGGAGAGGGTGAGTCGAGTGACCCAGTGTGCAAATCCCGCTCCCGAAGAAACAACATGCTAACACACATCATACATAGCAACATAATTAATGCAACCCGATCCTAACCATCCATATCGCCTTTTCTACCCCGTGTGGTACCAAACCACTGGTGGTGCCAAACCACTGGTGACATATAGTCACGATGTGTTACCAAAACACTGGTGTCCCAAAGACACAATATCCGTCATTGTGGTACCAAACCACTGGTGTCCCAAAGACACGATGTGCTACCAAAGCACTTGGTGACCGTAGTCACAAATCCGGCGATGATGGGGCCAACCCATCGTGTGATACCAAATCACTAGCGAGACGATCCCATAACTCAAGTGGGGCCAACCCACGGTGGTCAAAACCACGAGGACAAGTCGCAATGAGGTGCCAAACCTCCGTGACCCAAAGTCACAAAGTGTGCTACCAAAGCACCGTGCTCGTCGAAGACAATATACCACCGCTCCCTCCTCTCGTATCACCCACACATATCATACTCATGGGATTATGCATCTCATACAAGCCATGCATATCATGCCAACATATCAAGCATTACAACTCATAACATGCATAACATAAATCATGATATCATGTGTTATCATTAATACTCATCATAGAAACAGACTTACCCGAATCGTACACATACCCCTTTTGGGTATCCAATTATCCTTCTCATCTGTTTCAATCTTATTAAGCAATCAAGTTTATTAACACGTTACTAAGTAGAGAGTGTGTTAGTTACACACCGTAAAACCGAGTCTAAAGATCCCCACGAATCACTCTCTGAGTCCCTTGATTATCAAGCCCCTACAACAATCGGCCAACATAGATTTAGGCACTAAGACCATTCGGCCAAAGACATATAAACCCAAAGGGTTAATATCGAACCCTCACCTTACTCTTGATTTGATTCCATACCAAATCCGAATCAAGCAATGATTCTTCTTCCAACAATCGGCACTCTAACAAACAAATAGTTAATCACCAATCACCTTTATCTAAACGAAAACTAATAAATGGACTAACAACAATACCAACCCTTACCACACTTACCAACACCCAATATTCGGCCAACTAGGACTTCTAGGAGGGAACCACAAGAGATTCGGCCAAGGCTTGCAAAGAGAGAAAAAAGAATCGGTTTTAAGTGTTTATCACCTTTAATGTTCGGCTTGAGTGGAGGAGAAAGAAAAGAAGTGTGAGAAGAATGTAGTTTCGCAATGGCAATTTGAGAAAGAGAAAAGTGAGTGAAATGGAAGTAGTTTCAGGTTGCCAAAGGAAGAAATGAAGAGAGAAAGAAAGAAAACAAGGCACAATCGGCTACCAAGAAAGTTGAGAGAAACAAATCAATTTCGACAACTAGGTGCTTGCACTTTTGGCTCCAAAGAGAAAATGAGAGAAACTCCTTAGAATTTCGGCTTGTTTTGACAAAAATGGAAAAAAGAAAGTGTGGCCTTACCAATTGTTTCATTGCCGAAAAACACCCAAAATGCCAAGGCACATTCGGCACTACCCAAACCCCATGCCAAACCGTCCACACTCCCACTTCAACACCCACAAATTCGGCCACATCCCCTAATTCACTCACATCCACACATTCAAACATCAAGACCAAGTCTCCCTCCTACAATTGCTCTCCACCCTCCTTTTGAATGTGAAGACTTGGTCCAAGTTAGAGTTTCACTAGCCTTCTACCTCTCCTCCATGCCGTCCCAAAAAGAAGTCAAAAGGAGAACTCTGCAGCTCGAACACTGGACTTCCCTCTCCTGAAGATGACGCCACATCAAGCTCCCCCATGTGGCGCATGCTTTGCCTCTAAGCTAGCTCCTTATTTGTGCAACAAAACCTCAATTAAAACTCCTAAACCCCCGCTTCCTCAGCTCCCTTCACTTAACACCCAAAAACCAAAATTTTCCCATTCACTCAGGCACACTCCTAGCCTACAATTAAGCTCCTAAAACACCGAAATAACCACACAGCACACTAAACACATGCTATAACATGCAACAACAAAATAGCCCCCTAACCCGGGATATTACAATGGTCATATTAACCGAGGCCATCATTTTATTCTACACTCTAAAACGAGATCGCTTTCCTTTTTGTAGTATTCTAGAGGGAGGCCGGACATCATTCTAGCCTTAAGTTGAACGGTGAAATCGGATCCAACGTTGATAAGGTAAGGAGTTCTTATGAATTATTGATATTATTCAAGATTCGATTGTGTAACACCCCAAACCCGGTCAACACACCACGACCGAATCTGGCATGTTACGGAGTGAAAACATTTGAATAAAACAAGTTACTGGTTAAATTTTATTGAAAACTCTTTATCGTTTTAGTGTTTAGAAAACCTCATATAGAGTGATGTTAAAATCATTTTGGTGTTGCTTTAAATCCAGAAAACTTTATGGTTGAAAAATCCGTTGATCGATACTAGCTTTTGGATATCATGTGATTCTTTTTAAATTAGAGTAAGGTGTGTATAGTCGTTTAAAACCATTCGCTTTGAAGTTGTTTGAAACTTAAATCTGAAATCATTTAGGTTACCTTTACAATCATATTGTAAATGTTATTACCTGATAGTGAGGTTTGAAAACCCGAGGAGGTATAATTTTGAAAACATTGCTTTTACCTGGTTATTTAAGCAATCAATTTGTTAAGCACATGCATAATATCATCAAAAGTAAAGCAAGTAATTTAAAACCCAAAATAATACTTAGCGCCTTATTACAGAACCAAAACCAAATTTAAAGTAAATAGATAAAACTAGAGTAGTAATAAAAACCCGAAAATAAGTTTGCATGGCCACCTCGAGTCCTCCTCGGCCCATATCTGCGATCTATGCCTCATCTCGCAAAATGTAAGGGAGGGTGAGTCATCGAGACTCGGTGTGTAAATCCCCAACCCGATGGAATAGCACTTACACAAATCATTAATAAAACATGCAATCATGCACCCCATCATCTAACCATCCGATCTCCTTTATCTACCCCGTGTGGTCAAAACCACTGGTGACCGAAATCACAAATATATATATCGGTGTGGTCAAAACCACTGGTGACCGTAGTCACAAATCAAGTGATGGGGCCAACCCATCGTGTGGTCAAAACCACTGATGACAATCCCGTATCAATCATGTGGGGCCAACCCACTGTGGTACCAAACCGCTGGGACGAGTCACAATATCCATATGTGGTCAAAACCACTGGTGACCGTAGTCACAATATCATATATGTGGTCAAAACCATCGGTGACCGTAGTCACAATATCATATATGTGGTCAAAACCACCGTGGTCAAAACCACTGGGACTTAGTGACAAATAATAATATCAAAGACGGGGCCAACCTGCCGTGGTGGTCAAAACCACCGTGACAGATCCAAATAGATCCTCCCCCTCCTCTCATCAAACCCATCATCATGTCCAAATCATACGTATCATAATATCATGAAATCATGCAAATAACGCATAGCATAGCATTTAACGGTAACATGACGATGTATATCAAAAATCACATAGCAGGGGACTTACCCGGAGTCCACGCTCATGCCCACAAGGCAAAATCGCTAATTTCAATGACTAATCGGTTTATAACGATTAACACAATAACATGTAATACTAACGGCGTGTAAGGTTACACACCGACTACTTGTAGATCTAAGCGAAAACCCGAACTACGCGAAACTAGCGAAATCCCAAACGTTGCTTCCCCTTCCTACAATCACCCAATACTTGTTAGTAACCAAAAGCCCATTCGGCTAAACTAGCAATCCCGAACCAAAAGAGTTTGTCACCACCTTACCTTAATGACTGATTCGGCTTCTAAACACCAAAGATCGGCACCCCCTATTGATGTTAGTGGTTTCGGCTATCAACATGGAACAAGAATGGAGTTCAATACATAGATCTATAATGGAAAAGAAGATAGAAAAGAAAAAGATGTCACTTACCAAGAGATTCGGCTATGACTCACCAAGAGAACTAAATTCGGCCCTTCAATGGAGACTAGAACACGTGAGAAAAGAAGAGAATGAGACTAAGGGTATTCGGCCAAGGCTCTTGATGAAACCGAAAGAAAAACAACAAGCTTTCGGCTTTTGAAATAAAATGGAAGAGATGGAAGAAGATGGAGTAGGATTGATTTCGGCAAAGAAGAATGGATGAAATATCGGCACAAGGGGATTTGAAAGAGAGAAGGAAAGATGTCGAATGGGGGGTGAGATTGTTGGTTTCGGCTTTAAACAAAATAAAAAGAATAAGAAGAAGTGAACAAGGTGATTTCGGCAAGGAGAAGGCTAACAAAGAGCGAACCGAAAAGGGAAGAAGAAGATAGCTATTTGAGTTTCGGATTTGAGTAAAAATAAGAAAAGAAGAAGTGACAAAGGTGGATTCGGCCAAGAGGGAGTTTCGGCTCTTCAAAGGGAATGGCAAAGTTGGTTCGGCCAAATGCCCAAGTTGCCAAAAGAGAAAACCAAAAAGAGGAGAAAAGCAAGAGGGGTTTCGGTTTTGACAAAAAACACCAAGAGAATGACCTTCTAAGCTAGCCGTCCCTAGCTATCTCCCAACACACATTCGGCCACTCCCCAATAAACCCAAAACCGATTACACCTTCTTCCCCAAAGTCCAAAATTAGGCCAACTCCTTCAAATGAGTTTGAAATAATTAAAACTCCTAAATTTCCTCCCTTCCATCAGTTCAAATTCGTTTGACCCCTTCCATCCTTATCTTCCGTAGTCCATCCCGAGCACTCCACTTCCTCTTTTCACGCGTGAAAAGAATAAGCAGAAAGTGCAATTCTGTTGCTGCTCGAACCCAAGCACTCCTTCCCTGAATGTGGCGTCACCATCTAAGCACCTTAGTGGCGCCTCCTTTGCCACTTTACCAAGGTAATTCTTGTGTCACAACCTCCCAATAAATTCTTTTAACCTCTAACTTCCTTAGCTTTCTCTTCCTAAGCACTAAAACAAAATTTTAGCCCTAACTCAGGCCTAACCCAGGGTCATGCCTAAACCCCAAAACATGATAAATAAACATAATAGACATATCCTCCCATGCAACACAAACAAAATGCAGAGACCCCGAATTAAGGATGTTACAGTTCTACCCCCTTAAAAAATAATTTCGGCCTCGAAATTACCCGGTCAGAAGAGTTGAGGGTATTGCTGTCGCATCACATCCTCTGGTTCCCACGTGGCCTCCTTCGTACCATGGTTTCACCATAATACTTTTACCAAGGGTACTGACTTCCTACGCAGAACCTTGACATCCCGATCCAAGATCCGTACTGGCTCCTCCTCGAAAGACAAATCAGGGCTCACCTCTATCTCCGCAATTGGCACAACATGAGACGGATCTGATCGATAGCGCCTAAGCATTGAAACATGAAAGACATCGTGAATCTGACTTAACTCTGCTAGTAACTCGAGCTGATAAGCTACCGGTCCCACTCGCTTCAACACTGAATACGGCCCGATAAACCTAGGGCTTAGCTTGCCTTTTCGCCCAAATCTCAACACTTTCTTCCATGGCGATACTTTCAGAAAGACCTTATCACCCACTGCAAACTCTATATCCCTGCGCTTAAGATCGGCGTAAGACTTCTGCCTGTCCGACGCTTCCTTAAGACGAGCCCGAATCACCTTAACCTTATCCTCTGTTTCTGCCACTAACTTTGGACCCAACATCTGCCGTTCACCCAGTTCCATCCAACACGTCGGAGTACGACATTTCCGTCCATAGAGTGCCTAATATGGTGCCATCTGTATACTCGCTTGATAACTATTGTTATAAGAGAACTCTGCCAATGGTAGATACTCCTCCCAACTACCGCTGAAATCCAGAACACAACCCCTTAACATATCCTCCAGAATCTGGATTACCCTCTCGGATCGCCCATCGATCATGGATGAAAAGCCGTCTTTGAAATCCAACCTCGTGCCCAAAGCCTGATGCAAAGCTTTCCAGAACCTCGACGTGAACCTGGGATCCCTATCCGAAATGATTGACATTGGCACTCCATGCAACCTTACTATCTCTGCCACATACAACTTGGCTAACTTCTGGAGTGAATAATCAACCCTTACCGGTATGAAATGAGCTGACTTAGTCAAACGGTCCACAATCACCCAAACTGAGTCCTTCTTACTAGGCGTAAGGGGAAGCCCACTAACGAAGTCCATCGTAATCCTTTACCACTTCCACTGCGGAATCTTTACCGGCTGCAACAACCACGACGGTGAATCGATGCTCGCTTTTAAACTTGCCGGGCATGTCAAACACTTGCCCACAAACTCACATTTCCCGCTTAAGACCGCCACCGTAATCGCTCTCAAATCACGATACATCTTAGTGCCTCCAGGATGCATAGCGTATGGGCTGCTATGAGCTTCCTGAAGAATCTTCTGTCTCAACTCGACGTCCTTAGGCATACATACCTTCCCTTGAAAACACAAGACTCTCACTACCCAAGTCAGTAACCCTCGATTCACTATTCTCGCACTTGCAACCTCCGAGCACTCAAAACCTCATCCGCGCTTGTTTCTTCTTAACTCCGATCAATCCAATTCGGCTTTACTTGCACTCTCGCCAAAAGACTTCCGTCGTCATATAGACTAAGGTGAGCAAACATCGCCGCGAAGTCCGCTACCACCTTACGGCTCAATGCATCGCCTACTACGTTAGCCTTACCCGATGGTACTCAATCGAGCAATCATAGTCCTTTAGCAACTCGATCCACCTCCGCTGCGCTCAAGTTTAAATCTTTCTCGAGTCAAGAGGTACTTCGACTCTTGTGATCCGTGTAAACTATCGACTTTTCTCCATACAAATAATGCCTCCAAATCTTTAAGGCAAAACTACTGCACCAACTCCAAGTCATGTGTCGGATAGTTACCCTCATGAGGCCTCAATCACCGAGATGCATACGCTACAAATTTTCCATCTTGCATCAAGACACACCCTAAGCCAAGATGCGATGCATCACAATAGACCGTGAATTCCTTTCCTGCCTCAGTCAATCAAACCGAGCCTCACCAAAAATCTTCTTCAACTTGTCAAAGCTTTCTTCAAGCTTCTCGCACTGCATAAACGGAACCCTTTTTCTCAACAAATTAGTCAACGGTGCTGCGATCAAAGAAAACCTTCTACGAACCTCCCGTAGTATCCCGCCAAACCAGAAACTCCGAATCTCGCAATCGACTTCTGCGGTTTCCAATCCAACATCGCTCGATCTTGCGAGGGTCCACCCTAATCCCTTCACCGATACCACATGCCCCAAGAAAGTTACCTCCTTAAGCCGAACTCGCACTTACTAAATTTGGCGAACAACCGCTTCTCCTCGTAACTCGTAGAACCACCCAAGATGCGTGTCATGTTCTTCCTCGATTTCGAGTACACCAAGATGTCGCTCTCACGAACACTACGACAAATCGATCCAAATACGGCTGAAACACCCGATTCATCATATCCATGAATGCCGCCGCGCATTAGTCAACCCAAATGGCATCACTAGAAACTCGTAGTGCCCATACTGCGTACAAAATGCCGCCTTAAGAATATCACCTCCTTTACTTTGAGTTGATGATACCCTGACCTGAGATCGATCTTAGAGAAAACTGATGCACCTTTAAGTTGATCAAACAAGTCGCAATCATGGGCAACGGATACTTGTTTTTTATCGTCAACTTATTCAAATTGACTGTAGTCTATACACATCCGCATTGTACCGTCTTTCTTCTTAACAAAGAGCACAGTGTGCTCCCCAAGGAGATATACTCGGCGGATGAAACCCCGTCCAACAATTCCCGAATCGCGCTTTAACTCCACCAATTCCTTTGGCGCCATCCTATATGGAGCAATAGACACTGGTGCGGTTCCTGGCAACAGATCTATACCGAACTCAACTTCACGGTCCGGAGGCACACCCGGAAGTTCCTCTAGAAATACATCAGCAAATTCCCTCACGGTTCGGACACTTTCCACAGCTGAATCCTTTGCTTCCAGAGCACAGACATGCACCATAAATGCCTCACAACCTTTCCTAACCATTTTCTCTACCTTCATCGCCGAGACCACATTGGATAGGTAATCTCTCCTATTACCTATCATCACTACCTCCTCACCTTCCACTGACTTCAACACCATGCGCTTTAGTCACAAGCAATCCAAACTGGCTTGATACTTTACTAGCCAATCCATCCCAAGAATCAGATCGAACTCTCCAAACGGTAGTTCCATCAAGTCAGCCAAAAACACGACCCCTTGGAGTTCTAGGGGTACATCCTTATACAGTTTATTTACTTCTACAGAGTAACCTAGAGGGCTTATCACTGTCATCTTCCTAGAAGTAATCTCAAAGTCTAAGTTCATGGTTTCCACTATGCTACTGGCTACATACGAGTGCGTCGATCCCACATCTATCAAAGCATTATAAAGTAGTCCAAAGATTAAGAACGTACCGGTTATGACGTTCGGTGCGTCGCCTCGCCTCAACGCCTCACGTAGACCAATCCAGTATCTCGCTCTGCACACCAGCACTACCTCTACCCGGTGCTCCACGGCCCCTACCAGATCCATTACCTCCCCTGGCTGCACCATGGCCCCTCTGTGGTTGCTGACCATCCCTCCTGACCTGTGCACGATTTTGATCCCCAGACTGCAACCTAGCTGACCTCTGTGGACAATCCCTCACTCGATGCCCTATCGATCCACACTCAAAGCAACCTCTATTTCACCCAAAGATTCCCCGTGTGAGACTTTCCACACCGAGCACATCGTGGCAAACCATTGAGTATTAGCAACAAAGATGCCTAGCGGCTTGACTCGGCCTACTAAATCTACCTCGCTTCTACCGATTCCGATGCACCTGCATGATCCGTAATTCCTTTGTTCCAACCCTTATCCCGATTCTGCTTTACCGACTATTTCACTTCCAAAGAACTTTGGCCTTTTCCACTAAGACCGCAAACTCTCTTTCCCCGCTGTGGGGCAATTACCATCCGCACTCATCTCTCACCCATCCTCAACCGACACGTTGCTCATGCTCCGTGCCCACAATACCACGTGCATAGCGACTCACCAAGAAATTCCGCCTCATATTCTCGACACGCCTTTATTACCTTAGACCAAGTTCGTGAACGCCTTGCGCTACGCATCAATATAGTTAGCCCCTATGTATTTCCTCCGATAAGTCGCTCTAAAGAATTCCCAAGTAAGATCATCCGCCATTGCTCCGTCCCCTAATTGTGAGCCACCACCGATATGACTCATCTCGCGGCAGATACTACCCCCTTAAGCTTCTCCTCGGTCGAGAAGTCTAGATCATCCATAATACGCTCTGTCGCCTCCAACCAATATTCTCACTGTGCTAGGAGCCACACCGAGATACCTCTCAACACCTCGGCACCATTAGCCCGAGTCGTTCGGGCACGATTTCAACCCCGCTCCAATGCCTCGCACTAGCAACCCTCTCTAACACTGCAAGACGCTCAGTGACATCGCGGGCATCACCGCTCGGTCCTCGATGTTCCGTGCCTCACACCGGCGGCAGATGGTACCTCATTTTCTCGATCCATGACCAGCATCCTACCGGCCCGAGACCGTCATCCTACCCCTACCTCGCCCACGAGTGTTACGCCCCGCCCACGTGTACTCATGTCTACCAATACGATACGAGCCGATTAAAAGTTTTATGCATTAGACTTTTATTCCACCGCCTATTAAGGCACGCTTTATGAGAAGTTTAATCGAGAGATTGTTTTGTAAGTACATCCATCCTATAGTTCAAATCTCTAGAGTAGTTCCTACTACTATTTAGTCATGCCAATATCACCATAATCACATCATCAAAAACAACAGGTTTGGGGTACTTACCCGGGTGGATTGGTGCCGAGACTCGGTACCATGCTTTCACCACTGCATTTTTCCCATAAAAGCCTTTCATAAACCATTTTAAAACATTTTGGGCCTCGGGCCACAAATGAGCTGTTGAACCTAGCTCGATACCAAAATTGTAACACCCCAAACCCGGTCCAACACACCACGACCGAATCTGGCATGTTACGAAGTGAAAACATTTGAATAAAACAAGTTACTGGTTAAATTTTATTGAAAACTCTTTATCGTTTTAGTGTTTAGAAAACCTCATATAAAGTGATGTTAAAATCATTTTGGTGTTGCTTTAAATCCAGAAAACTTTATGGTTGAAAAATCCATTGATCGATACTAGCTTTTGGATATCATGTGATTCTTTTTAAATTTCGAGTAAGGTGTGTATAGTCAGGTTAAAACCATTCGCTTTGAAGTTGCTTGAAACTTAAATCCAGAAATCATTTAGGTTACCTTTGTAATCATATTGTAAATGTTATTACCCAATAGTGAGGTTTGAAAACCCGAAGGAGGTATAATTTTGAAAACATTACTTTTTACCGGTTATTTAAGCAATCAATTTGTTAAGCACATGCATAATATCATCAAAAAGTAAAGCAAGTAATTTAAAACCCAAAATAATACTTAGCAGCCTTATTACAGAACCAAAACCAAATTTAAAGTAAATAGATAAAACTAGAGTAGTAATAAAAACCCGAAAATAAGTTTGCATGGCCACCTCGAGTCCTCCCCGGCTCCATATCCGCGATCTATGCCTCATCTGCAAAATGTAAGGGAGGGGTGAGTCACCGAGACTCAGTGTGTAAATCCCCAACCCGATGGAATAGCACTTACACAAATCATTAATAAAACATGCAATCATGCACCCCATCATCTAACCATCCAATCTCCTTTATCTACCCCGTGTGGTTAAAACCATTGGTGGACAAAACCACTGGTGACCGAAATCACAAATATATATATCGGTGTGGTCAAAACCACTGGTGACCGTAGTCACAAATCAAGTGATGGGGCCAACCCATCGTGTGGTCAAAACCACTGATGACAATCCCGTATCAATCATGTGGGGCCAACCCACTGTGGTACCAAACCGCTGGGACGAGTCACAATATCCATATGTGGTCAAAACCACTGGTGACCGTAGTCACAATATCATATATGTGGTCAAAACCACTGGTGACCGTAGTCACAATATCATATATGTTGTCAAAACCACTGGGATTTAGTCACAAATAATAATAACAAAGACGGCTAACCCGTCATGTGGTCAAAACCACTGTGATACCCAAATAGATCCTCCTCCTCTCATCAAACCCATCATCATGTCCAAATCATACGTATCATAATATCATGAAATCATGCAAATAATGCATAGCATAGCATTTAACGGTAACATGACGATGTATATCAAAAATCACATAGCAGGGGACTTACTCGGAGTCCACGCTCATGCCCACAAGGAAAAATCACTGATTTCAATGACTAATCGGTTTATAACAGTTAACACAATAACATGTAATACTAACGAAGTGTGTAAGGTTACACACCTGACTACTTGTAGATCTAAGCAAAACCCGAACTACGCGAAACTAGCGAAATCCCGAAATGTTGCTTCCCCCTTCCTATAATCGGCCAATACTTGTTAGTAACCAAAAGCCCATTCGGCTAAACTAGCAATCCCGAACCAAAAGAGTTTGTCACCACCTTACCTTAATGACTGATTCAAATTTAAAAACACCAAAGATCGGCACCCCTATTGATGTTAGGGGTTTGCTATCAACATGGAACAAGAATGGAGTTCAATACATAGATCTATAATGGAAAAGAATATAGAAAAGAAAAAGATGTCACTTACCAAGAGATTCGGCTATGACTCACCAAGAGAACTAAATTCGGCACTTCAATAGAGACTAGAACACGTGAGAAAAGAAGAGAATGAGACTAAGGGTATTCAGCCAAGGCTCTTGATGAAACCGAAAGAAAAACAACAAGCTTTCGGCTTTTGAAATAAAATGGAAGAGATGGAAGAAGATGGAGTAGGATTGATTTCGGCAAAGAAGAATGGATGAAATTTTGGCACAAGGGGATTTGAAAGAGAGAAGGAAAGATGTCGAATGGGGGTGAGATTGTTGGTTTCGGCTTTAAACAAAATAAAAGAATAAGAAGAAGTGAACAAGGTGATTTCGGCAAGGAGAAGGCTAACAAAGAGCGAACCGAAAAGAGAAGAAGAAGATAGCTATTTGAGTTTCGCTTTGAGCAAAAATAAGAAAAGAAGAAGTGACAAAGGTGGATTCAAATGCAAGAGGAGTTTCGGCTCTTCAAAGGGAATGGCAAAGTTGGTTCGCCAAATGCCCAAGTTGCCAAAAGAGAAAACCAAAAAGAGGAGAAAAACAAGAGGGGTTTCTGGTTTGACATAAAACACCAAGAGAATGACCTTCTAAGCTAGCCGTCCCTAGCTATCTCCCAACACACATTTGGCCACTCCCAATAAACCCAAAACCGATTACACCTTCTTCCCCAAAGTCCAAAATTCGGCTAACTCCTTCAAATGAGTTTGAAATAATTCAAACTCCTAAATTTCCTCCCTTCCATCAGTTCAAATTCGCTTGACCCTTCCATCCTTATCTTCCGAGTCCATCCCGAGCACTCCACTTCCCCGCTTCGCGTGAAAAGAATAAGCGTGAAGTGCAATTCCTCTTTGCTCGAACCCAAGCACTCCTTCCCCGAATGTGGCGTCACCATCCAAGCACCTTAGTGGCGCCTCCTTTGCCACTTTACCAAGGTAATTCTTGTGTCACAACCTCCCAATAAATTCTTTTAACCTCTAACTTCCTTAGCTTTCTCTTCCTAAGCACTAAAACAAAATTTTAGCCCTAACTCAGGCCTAACCCAGGGTCATGCCTAAACCCCAAAACATGATAAATAAACATAATAGACATATCCTCCCATGCAACACAAACAAAATGCAGAGACCCCGAATTAAGGATGTTACAGATTGGTTGTTAACGGACTAATGATTGAAATAATTGACTATATGTTTTAGGGACTAAATCACTTGATCTATCGACTTGAGATCATACGATTCTAGTGGTAAGCCGATCATTTCCTTAGTCAATCATCTCATATCAACGTAATATCGATCTAACTAAGATCTAATCGAATGGAGGCTTGTAGTGTCGATTCGAAAGGAAAGGCGAGTGGAGAACTCAAAAGGAGTGGATTTAAGATTCCTACTCCTAAATTCAAGCGAAGTGCGGTATCAACGGTTCAGGATTTTCTACCGGGTTGTGGACCGTCATCCAGGGAAAACCGACAAATCGTGGTCATTCACGATTCCAAGGGTAAACACCTTAGATCGTTCATTTTAGAGTTGATTAATAAATCACGTATGCCGACTAATCGAGTGTTACGATATCTTAGGTGTCGACGATCAAGAAGGCTTAGTGCTTACCGTAATCAGGTGTGTAATCTCACACCATTTTTCGTGGGTTTAAGGTTGATATCGTATTGGAAACAAATCGCTATGATTAAAATCGTAATATGGTGTAAACCAAAAAAATTGGCCTAAAATACATTATTTTGATAAATGTGATAAAATCGGTAATAACACTATGAGAATTACGAAATTGCCCCTAAAGGTCTGAATTACGAAAATGCCCCTAATGGGTCGATTTGATATATTGTTAATGGGCCAATTTGATATATTGCTTAATGGGCCGATCTGATATATTTCTAAATGGGCCAATTTGATATATGGCTTGATGGGCCGATTTGATATAATGCCCTAATGGGCCGATTTTGCAAAGTGTTAATGGGCCAAATTATTTGTAATAAATCTCTGAGTTATTGATTATCGTTGTTACATTGTAAATATCATGATTTGCTATGTATGATGCATTTACATGACTTTGCATTGGATGGGAAAATGTTGAAGAGAAGTGATTCTGGTGGCACTGCCACAAATATGTTTGATAATTTGATTCGCTATGATTCTGGTGGCTTGACCACAATTTGAATATATTATAAATGGCTAAATGCCTGCGATTGGTGTGTTGGCGGGGTGGGTTGACTTGATCCCCACGGGTGTGATGGATGGTACGGGTGGTGTGTAGCGGATGGATTATTAGGTTGGTTTGGGATTGCATTACATTCATATGACTTAATTGATACATTATTATGCATAAAGGGGCTTAGGCCCAAAATATTGCTAAATGGGTTTCAGCCCCAAGAACAACGGTAAGGGGTTATACACCGAGTTCTAGTAACTCACCCCGTTTCCTTATTCCTTGCAGGTAATGCTCAGTGACAGGGACTTGGGCCATGGATGACTCGGTGGAGGCCATACTACAAAAAAAAAACGGTTTTATTTGGACTTTGGATTTCTTTTTAGTACACTTAATTACTTTACTATTTTGAGTTAAGGTTGTAATAAGGCCTCTGGATTATTTTTATTTTGTTTTATGTTTGATGTATTTATATTTTGCTCTAAGTATTTTAAATGAGATTTTTCTAAAAATTTAAATAAACACTTTTCTAAAATGGATATACAAATGGATTTCATAATAAACTTTCATAAATATTTTAATTCAGAAATCTTCTTTTAAATTATCATCAACACTTTTCAAAAGACATGGTTGCAAAATTATTAGTTCAAATTTATAGATTTATCAATCAATCTTCTATTCAGTAATACTTTGTCAAGAATTTTTTTTAAATGGGAACTTTGTTTTACTAAATTTTAAATCATTATCTATTTACATACGAATGAAAAGGACCTAAAAGCATTTTTCTCATGTGACATGTTAGATCTGGCCTTAACGCATGGGCCGAGTTTGGGGTGTTACATTTTATGGTATCAGAGCCCGGTTGCAAAACTCGGCTGTGGTTTGGGTTCAAAAGTGTTTTCAAAGCCGTTTAAAATTTTAATTTATAAATACATGTTCTGAAGGAAGTATGGCACCACGGGTATCCGGCACCAAGTCAAGTAAGTTTATGTTTTTAATTTATGATTATTGTGGTATGACTGTAGAAATACTCTAGAACTCTTAGCTTTAGGAGCTGAAACTATAGAAATTGAGACCTTAGATACGTATTACGAAAACAACTTTACTTCCTATACTCCATAAAACATTGTTTAATAAACACTGAAATAGTATACTGATTCATAAAACTCGTAATAAGATTAAGTCGACATTAGTGAACATGAACGCTAGAAGACGTGGACGCGGTAGACGTGGACGTGGTAGAGGCCGAGGTGCTAGGGCTAGATCTTCAGCATCGGGGCATGTTTCCAAAAGGGAGGTGTTGGCATTGCCAGTGGCTGAGACAGAGTCTTATGACCGAGCTGGAATTGATGAGTTGACTCAGCTAGTTAGGGAGCTTATGGAGGAGGTTAGAGAAATTGGTTGAACACTTCGAGTTTAGTGTGTGGACTGTAAGAAGAAATTAGATCGCGGTTCTCTAGGGCCGCAGTCTCATTCTGTGAAGCGTGTTAAGCCACGTCCAAACTTTTTGGCTTGCAATTATTGCAGAATGCGTCATCTGGGAGAATGCTGGAGGAGGTCAGGAGCATGCTTGAGATGCGGGTCTAAGGAGCATAAGGCTCAGGATTGTCTCATCACCATCAAGTCAGGTATGTTATGGTTGGACGTGATGATTGAATGTAGAAAATTATAGGTATAAGTGGTAGATAACTGCTTGCTTCTATGGTTAGATGTTTTGTTGAGTGAAAGAGGATTCAAGATTTTGTTAAAAGTACATTAGTGTTATTAGGATCAGAGTGCGCAGCGAAAGCATAGTGGTGTGATTTGAGCGGTGCGTTTAGTAGTTAGTTGGAAATTTTGAGGACAAAATTTCTTTAAGGAGGGTAGAATTGTAACGACCCGAAATTGTGCCTAGTAGGATTGGGCCCATTGGATCTTGAGTGTAGAAGTGTTTTAAAATTTATGGGAATTTGAAAACGGCATTATTTCAAGTTGGACTTATTAGGAGGGTGATTTTGGAACGTTACGGGGTTCTAGGAAGTTACGGGTTCAAGTTAGGCTATAGGTAAAATTTTTGTGTTTAAGCACTTTAAGGTGAGAAGGTAAGTGGCATCAAGGCTTATGGAAATAAGTGTGCATTTTGCTAGCACAAAAGAGCTTATGGTAAAGGGGATATGGCGCCACATGAAGTACCTTGAGGGAGGAGGTTCAAATCCCATAATGTGCAATTTTTGACTATTTTTTTTGTATTCTTTCCCTAAATGTCGGCCAAGCTTGTAAATAAGGCAAGTTGGACTTTTTATTTTTGTCAAGGTGGCTAAGGATATTAGGAAAGGATGAAGGTAGGGAAAGAAATCAAAAGAAAGGGGAAAGTATGGGGAACATGTTGGCACAAAGAGAGGAAAGTGTTATGGAAAGTTTTGGGTTGGCAAATTTTGGCCTATTCACAAAGGCATGGACGGTTTTGGCATTTAGCCGAATTTTCTTTGTCTTTTGGTAAAAACTTTGGTGTTTATTTTGGCCAAAATTCCTACTTGCAACCTTTTGTGTCATTTTTTTCTTTCTCTCCAAATTTCTTCTCATCTTTGCCGAATCTTCAAGCCTTGAGTGTGCATTTTGTTTCTTCTTTTCTTCCTTGTTTGCCGAAAGTACCTAAGTCTTTGAGACCAATTTGTTTCACTCGTTTTCCTTTGGAAAACTGAATTCTCATAAACACTCCTTTTCATCTTTCTTCTCCTTTTTACAAAATTGTCCAACCCTTTCTTATTCTCAAATCCATATCCTCCATAGCCGAATATCATTGCTCATTTTCCTCTATAACCAAACCCTTCATCCCTTCCTTATCTTTTCTTCTCATCCGTATTAACACTCAGTCCTTTGATCAATCGGTAAGTGGTCCTTTTCAAACATTTTATTTTTCTTTCTCTTAATGCCGAATTTATGCCTTGGCTTGGGATGGTCATATTAACCAAGACCATCATTTTATTCTACACTCTCAAACGAGATCGCTTTCCCTTTTGTAGTATTCTAGAGGGAGGCCGAACATCATTCTAGCCTTAAGTTGAACGGTGAAATCGGATCAAACGTTGATAAGGTAAGGAGTTCTTATGAATTATTGATATTATTCAAGATTCGATTGATTGTTAACAGAGTAATGATTGAAATAATTGACTATATGTTTTAGGGACTAAATCACTTGATCTATCGACTTGAGATCATACGATTCTAGTGGTAAGCCGATCTTTTCCTTAGTCAATCATCTCATATCAACGTAATATTGATCTAACTAAGATCTAATCGAATGGAGGCTTGTAGTGCCGATTCGAAAGGAAAGGCGAGTGGAGAACTCAAAAGGAGTGGATTTAAGATTCCTACTCCTAAATTCAAGCGAAGGGCAGTATCGGCGGTTCGGGATTTTCCACCGGGTTGTGGACCGTCATCCGGGGAAAACCGAAAAATCGTGGTCATTCACGATTCCAAGGGTAAACACCTTAGATCGTTCATTTTAGAGTTGATTTATAAATCACGTATGTCGACTAATCGAGTGTTACGATATCTTAAGTGTCGACGATCAAGAAGGCTTAGTGCTTACTGTAATCAGGTGTGTAATCTCACACCATTTTTCGTGGGTTTAAGGTTGATATCATATTGGAAAAAAATCGCTATGATTAAAATCGTAATATGGCGTAAACCGGAAAAATTGGCCTAAAATACATTATTTTGATTAATATGATAAAATCGGTAATAACACTGTGAGAATTACGAAATTGCCCCTAAAGGTCTGAATTACGAAAATGCCCCTAATGGGCCGATTTGATATATTGTTAATGGGCCGATTTGATATATTGCTTAATGGGCTGATCTGATATATTGCTAAATGGGCCAATTTGATATATGGCTTGATGGGCCGATTTGATATAATGCCCTAATGGGTCGATTTTGCAAAGTGTTAATGGGCCAAATTATTTGTAATAAATCTCTGAGTTATTGATTATCGTTGTTATATTGTAAATATCATGATTTGCTATGTATGATGCATTTACATGACTTTGCATGGGATGGGAAAATGTTGAAGAGAAGTGATTACTCGTAGCACCGCCACAAATATGTTTGATAATTTGATTCGCTATGATTCGGTGGCTTGACCACAATTTGAATATGTTATAAATGGCTAAATGCCTGCGATTGGTGTGTTGGCGGGGTGGGTTGACTTGATCCCCACGGGTGTGATGGATGGTACGGGTGGTGTGTAGCGGATGGATTATTAGGTTGATTTGGGATTGCATTACATTCATATGAATTATTTGATACATTATTATGCATAAAGGGGCTTAGGCCCAAAATATTACTAAACGGGTTTCAAGCCCAGTGAACAACGGTAAGGGGGTTATACACTGAGTTCTAGTAACTCACCCCATTTCCTTATTCCTTTCAGGTAATGCTCAGTGACAGGGACTTGGGCCATGGATGACTCGGTGGAGGCCATACTACAAAAAAAAAAACGGTTTTATTTGGACTTTGGATTTCTTTTTAGTACACTTAATTACTTTACTATTTTGAGTTAAGGTTGTAATAAGGCCTCTGGATTATTTTTATTTTGTTTTATGTTTGACGTATTTATATTTTGCTCTAAGTATTTTAAATGAGATTTTTCTAAAAATTTAAATAAACACTTTTCTAAAATGGAGATACAAATGGATTTCATAATAAACTTTCATAAATATTTTAATTCAGAAATCTTCTTTTAAATTATCATCAACACTTTTCAAAAGACATGGTTGCAAAATTATTAGTTCAAATTTGTCGATTTATCAATCAATCTTTTATTCAGTAATACTTTGTCAAGAATTTTTTTTTAAATGGGAAATTTGTTTTACTAAATTTTAAATCATTATCTATTTACGTACGAATGAAAAGGACCTAAAAGCATTTTTCTCATGTGACATGTCAGATCTGGCCTTAACGCATGGGCCGGGTTTGGGGTGTTACAAATATTCATAGTCTTCATACAAGTCCACACATTTCATTTATTTTACATTTTAGTCCCTCAAAATTTTATTTTTGCAATTTAGTCCAAATTACTCAAATTCATCAAAAATTCAAAGACAAAACATGTTAATCTAATACATATATTCCATATTTCATCATCAAACAACAAAAATCACAAGCTATCATCAATGGAAAAACACAAAATCATCATCAAAATCAAAAATTCTAGCATGGGTTGGATAGTACTCAAAGCAACGATCTCAAAAACATAAAAATTATCAAAAACCGAGCTAAAACTCACCTTGAATCAAGCTCAATCAATGGCCGAATGTTGCTAGGTTTTGTTTCTTTTCTTTTGCTTAAATTCATTAAGTAAAATATGATAACATGACTTGTTTTTGTTTTATTTTAACATATATTAGTTTATTATTAATTTACTTATTTAACCTTTTATATTTAATAATTATAACATATAAATTAAGGTCATTTTAGACCATATGCCGTCCATTATAGCTAAAATGGGCTATTTGCCCTTTAAGGACCTAATATTAAAAAGCCATTAGCAAATTAGCACTTACACATTAAATAGCAAATTTCACATTTTACACAATTAAGTCCTTTTATTTAATCGGACACTTAAACGATGAAATTGAAACACGAAAATTTAACACAAGCAAATTCACACATAATAAACATTGAAAAAAATTTATATTATTTTTTGAACTCGGACTTGTGGTCCCGAAACCACTGTTCCGATTAGGGTCAAAATTAGGCTGTTACAAGAAAGTACTCTGATTCGAACGTAAAGGCAAATTGAGTCCGAGGTTCATCGGACCGTTTGAAATTATTGAACGAGTTAGGCCAGTTGCTTATAATTTGTTGTTGCCACCGGAACTAGAAAAGATTCATAATGTATTTCACGTGTCAATGCTTAGACGATACCGGTCTGATCCATCACATGTGATTACTCCATCTGAGATTAAAATCCGATCCGATATGACTTATGAGGAAGAACCGATCCGTATCATAGCTCGTGAAGTGAAAGAATTAAGAAATAAGAAAATATCATTAGTGAAAGTGTTATGGCATCGACACGGGGTGGAACAGGCTACGTGGGAGCCTGAAGATACAATGAGACAACAATATCTGAACCTATTCAACGGTAAGATTTTCAGGGATTAAAATCCCTAAGGGGGGAGAATTGTAACAGTCCGGTTTAGACCCTACTTGAAATAGTGGTTTCGAGACCACAAATCCAAGTCAAAAAAATATTTTAATATTATTTTCTGTGCCTATGATATATGATTAAGCATGTGTGAAAGTTTCGTGATTTAATTTGGTAATTTATGTGCTTAATTTTAGAATAGGACTAAATTGCATTAAATGCAAAATTAGCATGTCATATGTTAAAAGCACTTATGTGTCATGTATTTACAAAGGTGAGGTCTTTATAATGCAATTGAACCATTGGAAATATGGATGGACATTAATGCCTAAAGTTAGTGGAAATTATAATGTTTAAATCAAGGTTAAAAATGTAAAATAGTAAATATGTTATAATTAAATAAAACAAAACATGAGAATTTGTGATTCATTCATCCATTCTTGACTGAATATACCAAAGAAAAAGAAAAGAAAAAGAAAGTTAGGTTTTGGCTAAGTCTAAGTTTGATTCAAGGTATGTTTTGCTTCGATTTTTGATAATTTCTATGTTTTTATAATCGTTGCTTTGTGTTCTTCAAAACCCATGCTTCAATTTTGTGAATTGATGAAGATTTTGAAAAGTGTCATGGATGAATTCATGAGTTTTGTGATGTTTGATGATGAAATATGAAATATATGTGTTAGATTAACATGTTTTGTCTTTGGAGTTTTGGTGATTTTGAGTAATTTGGACTTAATTGAGAAAATAAGATTTTGAGGGACTAAAATGTGAAATAAATGAAATGTATGGACTTGTATGATTATAGTGAACATTCGGCTAAGCATGGGTATAAGCAAATTATGTGTATTTTATGATTTTGTGAAATAGGGACTAAAAATGTTAAAATGTGAAAATGTGAGGGCTAATTTGTAAATTGCCCTAAATATGTGTTTTTGGATTGAATTGAATGATTTTGTGAATAAATGGATTAAATTTTAATATGTATAGATCAAGAACCGAAGAAAACGGATACAGATCGCGGAAAGTCGAAAGTGATCGAATAGTCGAGTCCGTACGCTTATTCGAATCCGAGGTAAGTCTATATACAAATAAAAGTATTTACATTGATATATATATATATATATGTTCACATGGAAATTTTTAATGATGAATGTATAAGAGATGATGAGTACATGAAATCTGAGATAGTATCGACATGGTGTCAACATCCGAAAAAGCCCCGTACGAACCTAGGAATAGATAGGATTACATATGTCATCACATAGGTGTCCGATATGTAATATCATGTAAGACCACGTCTGGGACATTGGCATCGATATGAGACATCGTGTAAGACCATGTCTGGGACGTTGGCATCGATTTGAGATTTACGTGTAAGACCATGTCTGGGACATTGGCATCATATTGATTTGTGTAAGACCCAGTCTGGGAAAGTGGCATCGATATCTGGTTACATGTAAGACCACGTATGGGATGTTGGCATTGTACGACTAGTTCAAGCATTCTGAGTATCCTATTTGATTCTGAACGGTTCAATGGGCAAATTCGAGAAATGAACGTCTACATGAAATGTATAAACGAAGCAGGTATGTTTGAATTGTACACTAAGCAAGTGTATGAAAGGTAAGTGTTTATATGAACTTACCTAGATGAGATATGTGAATAGATTTGATAAGGTAAAATGTATTATATGTGTGAATGAGCTATGATCTAATGAAGTACAAGGTGATGCATATATGTTGGTAAGCAAATGGCTAATCAAATGAGCCAAGGAGAATTATTAATGTGTAAATGAGCTATTAGTGATCTTATATTTGAGATGAATAATGAATGCTTATATGTTAAGTTTATTTGTATATGGCTTACTAAGCTTTTGAAAGCTTACTTTGTGTGTGTTTGTTCTGTTTTATAGATCGTCAAAGCTAAGAAAGGCTCGGGGATCGTCGAGGATCGTCATCACACTACTCAATCCTATTTTGGTACCTTTTGAAAGGGTATATACTAAGTATGGCATGTATATGCTTGTCACTTTGAATTATGTTTGATATATGTATATAGCCATGTGATATGGCTAGGTAAATCGTTGTGATGTGTATGAGTAGTCAAGCTACATGATGCTTAGTATGGTATGGTTTGTTGACTAATGAAACGGTCAAGGTAATGGTAAGCTTGTTGATGCAAAATTGATATATATTTGATGAGTAGATGTCATTTTGTATTGGTAAATTTATGGGTGAATATTACTTAGATAAACTTGTGATTGGGTTGAGCTAAATGGCATATAATTTGTTGTGATAAAATGCTCTTGAATGAGTTGAGAATGATGATCATTTTGGTATGTATTGGTTGCCTTTGATGCTTGGATTGATGCCTAATTGTGATTGTAGGTGAGACCCAAAGTGTGGGTGGAAATTTTGCCTTGTAAATGGCCTATAATTGCCCACACGGTTGAGCACACGGGCGTGTGGCTCAACCGTGTCCTTCGTGGTTGTATTTCAAGACAAGTCAGGCTCGACCACGGGCTAGACACATAGGCGTGTGACTGGCCGTGTGGTGTAAGTCAGCAGCGACCACGGGTGAGGCACACGGGCATGTCCACGGCCGTGTGGACAAGTCAGTATGTATGCCCTATTTTGACACAGCTTAGACACACGGGCGTGTCTGAGGCCGTGGGAGGCACACGGCCTGCCCACACGGGCGTGTGACCTCTGTAACTTAGAAAAAAATTTAAAAATCTGAAAGTTTCCATATGTATTCGGTTTAGCCCCAGGCCTTTCTTAAAACATACTTGAGGTCTCGTAGACCTATTTAAGGGACACTTTGATGGGATTTGATGAATTATATTATGAAATGTCTGTAAAAGTTTCTGATTCAACCGGTAACGCCTTTAACCCTAGACCGGCGATGGATACAGGTTAGGGGTGTTACATCTTCCATCTATTCCATGTTGTTTATGAAAGCCATGAGAAACTAATCCTTCTATAGGGGATTAGCAAGTGGAAGCATGATCTCTTAATTGTTTTGCAGGATTACTTACCGGATCAACTATATAGGAAAGGAAGAACGGGAAACAAACCCTAGGCCTGACAACCCCGGGAAGTCATCAAGGTGGGAATTAACCCAAAATTGGTATTTCCCATTCGTGAACACCTTTACCCCAAGCCAGTCTAGATTGTGAGGTCGGAAGATAAGTAGTCCTTTCTGAATCGTTATGTTAGTGAAAGATCAGAAGATCCTACTAGGGTAGCGACTAGTTAGTTGACGAGGAACCCGAGACGACAGTTGATTAGGATTGCTAAAGCGACCTAATCACCCATCTTCAGATTCGATTCACTTTATTTTTTATATCTCTTGAAATTCAATTCTTTTATGTTATTTTATTTTATTTAAGAAACCCTAAAATTATCTCTTACTTTACTTTCATACTACAACTGATTTAAAAATATTAATTAGATCTTTAAATGTTTAAGTTAAGATTATTTTAGTAATCGACTCCCTTGGGTACAATCCTCGAAGTACTCATCTACTTCGTTGTAAAATCTATATTACAACTCGACCCCTATACTTGCCTAGATCACATAGGGCTTTTCGGCTTGTAACGTTCCGAGGCTTAAGACAGGTATGGAATTAAAGAACAGTAACCGTCAAATAGTTTCAAGCACAAAAATAGTTTGGCATATCGTATTGATCACTATTCTCCCCCTTAGCTACCATTACCCTTTCATCGCCTTATTTCTCCTTCTCTCACCTTCCTCATTTCTCCATAGGAAATCACATCATAATGCAGCAACTAAGGCTAGTTTACGAGTTTTTGTGCACTACTGAACGAGTCTTTCTATTTTCGGTGACTTTGTCACTTTTCTTTCTACTTTTTCAATATATTTCTCATTCACAAATGCTTTTTACTTTCAAGAACTTTCCCTATTCGTTTTTTATTTTATTTTTGAATTTTTTATTATTTCTACACTTATTGGCTAACCTATAATCACTCTATCACATTGATCCTTCCTATTTGACTCTATTTTTACAAAATTTCACCGTAATGTATCTACCTAACCCTCAATATATATGGCCAGACGTCTATAGTCGTGCAGTTTAGGATAAAAGAAAAAGGGTAAATACAAATTAACGTTTTGGCTTGGATTTTGTGTTGAGGTTCATCAAGAAGTGTTTTCTTGCTCAAATATAGGTACTAAGGATGAATAAATAGGGTTAGTTTTATGGCTCTGATTTTATACCAAACATTGCCTTAGGTCATCCCTAGGTATCTCAATATTTAAAAATTTAGTCAACCAAATAATCACAAATTTAACAATTTATCATACATACTAGCATGCTCGTTTCCCTGTATTTCCTATATCATACGGTGTATTCAATTGCTCAATTCCTATTTACAGTGTAATATATAGAACTTAGTAGTCTAATAATCAAAATTTTAAAATCATCTACTATCATGCCAAATTTATAGTAAATACAATCAACCTATAAACATGCTCCTAACCAATCACTTGTATTTCTACAAGCTCAAGCACACAATTGACAATAAAAATTGAAAAGAAAAACATAAAAATTGAAACAAATTTTCTATGTTACCCTCCCCGCCCCCACACTTTAGAAAATACACTGTTCTCAATGTGTAGCCCTGAAAGGATAAGAAAAGAAGTTACCCTAATTGATCGTAGTAGGTTCATAAGCTATTGGTGGGTGCTTCCTGCACATAAAACTCGAAACAAAACAAATATATCAAATCTACTTGTTAGTCCTATTCCTAAAACTATTAATTACAGTCTTTTTAAAATAAAATGTTCACTTCAATCTTCGTCCTCCACTTTAGAGGCTATCTATAACAGCCCGATTTAGACCCTAGTCAAAATAGTGGTTTCGAGACCACAAATCCAAGGTCAGAATAATATTTTAATGTTATTGTTGGTGTTGATTATATGTGATATAGCCAGTGTGAAAATTTTGTATGGTAATTTTATCGACTGTGTGTCGAATTAAGAGAAAGGACTTAATCGCGTAAAGTGTAAAAGATGTGTGCTGATTTATAAGTTCCTAAGTGTTATTGTCTTCATAATGGGGAGGCCTTATGTGGCAATTAGCCCATTTTATAGTTAGTGGGTGGTGGATGGACAATTATAACCAATTATAATGTATGTTATAATGTTTTAATTATGGGTAAAATAGTAAAAAGGAATTAATATGTGAACTACATAAAACAAACATTTGAAAGATGATGGTTATCATCTTTTAGTGTCGAAAAACAAAGAAAATAAGAAGAAGGAAGAACCCTAAAGTTTTGGCTAGCTTTTGGTTTGATTGAGGTATGAGTTTTGCTCGATTTTTGATAATTTCTACGTTTTTGCAATCGTTGCTTCGTAAACTTTGAAACCCATGTCTTAATTTTGAGAATTGATGATGTTTATGAGATGTTCCATTGACGAAATGGTGAGCTTTGTGATGAGTATTGGTGTTAAATGAAAGATATGTGTTAAATGAACATGTTTTGTTCTTGAATTTTTAATGAATTTAGCTAAGTAGGGCTAAATTGTGAAAATATTATTTTGAAGGGCTAAATTGTGAAATAAATGAAATGTATGGATTGGTATGAGCATAGTGTGTATTCGGCTAAACATGGGTACAAGAAAATTGTGTGTATTTGGTGATTTGATGAATTAGGGACTAAAGTGTCGAAATGTGAAAATGTGAGGGCTATTTTGTAAAATGCCCAAAATAAGTGTATGTGGACTAAATTGCATGAATTGGTGATTGAATGGATTGAATTTGAATGTGTATAGACCAAGAAAGGAGAGTTTCGGATCGAGATCGAGGCAAAGACAAAGTGCTCGATTAATCGACCATTTCGATATTTCGACATTCGAGGTAAGTTCGAACATAATACGTGTATTTAACTATGTTTAATGTTGTGAGATGAATGATATGATGTTATTGAATTGTGAATGCTATGTGAGAGTTTAAGTTATGTGGCACTAAGTGTGCGTATTCGGAAATGTGACCGAGACGACTAGCACTGTGTGTGCGAAATAATATAACCTTTGGCTTTGTGGTTGACACAGTGTGTGCGATACTGATTTAAGATCAGTTTGAATATGGATGCACTATGTGTGCAATGTTAATTAAGCTTCGGCTAACTATTTGGGCACTAAGTGTGCGATTGAACCGAAGAAGGGACGAAAGTTGATCAAAATGAAATAGTGAGTATTGAGTAGCATATGTAATCAACAACTAGGTGTTGGCTAAGGTATGTTCGGAACCTATGTGGTGGATGAAACTATGAATGAGTTATGGAAGGTTGATTGAACATATTAGTTTTGGATGGTATGATATATGTGATTGTGAAATAATCTATGTGATGGTTGGTTTTAGTATAATGTATTATGTTACGAACTTACTAAGCTATTGAAAGCTTACTGTGTGATTGTTTCTCTGTTTTACAGTGTCAGTAAGGCTAGCTCGAATTCGGGAATCGTCAGCATCTCTATCACACTATCGACAAGCTATTTTGGTACTACTGGAAAGATGTAGATAGTTGAAATATGGCATGTATAGGCTAGAAGTTATGATATGTCTTGAAATGTTTAATCCTTGCCATGTGATTTGGCTTGGAAGTTGAATGATGTAGAATTTATGAATGAGCTATGAATGTGGTATATTTCATGACTTTGTGGATTATGAAAGATGTGGTTTGAAGATGAATTGTGGCATGAATTACATAATGATTAATATATATATATTGAGATATACAATTACTACTTTGAATGGGCTTATTGTGATGATATTAGGCATGGAAGTAGATGGTAATGTTGATGATTATTTGGTGCATGAAATGGTATGTTTGAATGCATTTGAAAGCATGAATTGGTATTGTATTGAAGCCTGTTGGTTGATCTTTGTGTGGGTGGCAAATTGGCCTTGCAAATGGCCTATTTTGCATACATGGCTAAGAGACACGGGCGTGTGTCTCTGCCGTGTGGTTTAAGGATCACTTTTAGTTGTGTTTGGACAGGGTACACGGTTGAGGCCCACGGGCGTGCATGGTGGTCGTGTGATCAAGTCAGTAGCTAGCCTAGTAACACACGGCCATGGCACACGGGCGTGTATAGTGGACGTGGGGATAAGTCAGTATGCATGCTTTGTTTTGACACGGCCTGGACACATGGGTGTGTCTGGTAGTCGTATGAGGCACACGGTCTATTTGCGCAGGCGTGTGACCTCAAAGTATTGAAGAATGTTTGAAATTTTGAAAACTTTTGTAAGTGTTCGGTTTGGTCCCGACCTCTTTCTAACATGAGTATAAGGTCTCGTAGACCTAGATAAAGGACTATATGCTCGTATATGAGTATGTTTAATTGATGATTGACTTTTTGTCATGAAATGAATGTGAAAGGTTTCGATTGTCTGGTAATGCCTCTTAACACTATTCCGGCGACGGTCTCGGGTTATGGGTGTTACATTTTATTGGTATCAGAGCTACAGTCTAGCTGATTCTCGGACTAACGTAGCGCGTGTAAGTCTAGCTATACATGCCATATATGAAATTGCGATAGTGTGATGAATCCTGACAGTTATAAATGTTTTTTTGTATAGTAATGGATCCCGATCGAGCAGTTGTTGACGATGTTGAGAGTAATGCGCCTGCTCCTGCTCAAGGGACAACGCCGGCCATATCTAGGCCAAATGAAAGTAGTGAGGGAGGAGAGGCTAAGCAAGCCTTCTTCCGAATGATGAGTGAGTGGTTTTCGGAGTTCGTTTGAATGAATTCGGCTGCTCCACAACCTCCACCCCCACAAATACCTGTTGTGCCACAAGTTGTAGATCCGATCAGATTGAATAAACCTCCTGTGGATAAGATTCGTAAGTACGGGGCCGAAAAATTTAGGGCCACAACTGATGACGATGCTGAGCGAGCTGAGTTTTGGCTCGAGAATACAATTCGGGTATTCGATGAGATGTCGTTGACCCTTGATGAGTGTATTAAGTGTGCAGTTTCTTTGTTGAGAGATACAGCTTATAACTGGTGGAAGACATTGACATCCGTGGTTCCGAGTGAGAGAATCACTTGGGAATTCTTTCAAGTTGAATTCAGAAAGAAGTATATTAGTCAACGATTCATTGATCAGAAACGTAAAGAGTTCCTTGAGCTAAAACAAGGCCGTTTGTCAGTAACTAAGTACGAGCGGAAATTTGTGAGATTGAGCCAGTATGCACGAGAATGTGTTTCGACCGAACCTACTATGTGTAAACACTTTATAGAAGGGCTGAATGAGGACATTAAGTTGTTGGTTGGGATACTTGATATAAACGAATTTGTTGTGTTAGTCGAAAGAGCATGCAAAGCCGATGAGCTCAGTAAAGAAAAGAAGAAAGCTGATTCTGAAGGTCGTGATGAAAGAAAAAGATCGATGATTAAGTTTTCTCAACCTTCAACGAAGAGATTTAGAGATACAAGCAATCGATCAAATACTTCATTTGGACATCCGAATAGAGACCGCGCAAGACTAAGTGTTGGTCTGAGAACTCAAGCTCTAATAGAATCAAGTGTTGATAGTGCCAAAAGTAACAAACCTGAGTGTAGACAGTATGGAAGACATGTGGGAGAATGTTGGGGCAAGTACAACAATAGAGTTTGCTATAAATGTGGATCACGAGATCACTTCATTCGAGACTGCCCAAAGATGGTTGAGGAAGAAAATGCTCAGAATGTGAGATCGAGTAATGTGACGATTAGGGGTAGACCACCCAGAAACACCAAAAATGTGAGTGGAAGCCATAGAGGGACTACTGATACAGCTGTGAGATCCGAGGCGAGAGCACCTGCCCGAGCTTATGCTATACGTGTGCGAGAGGAAGTGTCATTGCCAGATGTCATTACTAGTACTTTTACTCTATTTGATACTGATGTGATTGCACTGATAGATCCAGGTTCTACTCATTCCTATGTGTGTGTGAATCTAGTATCGAGTAAGACTCTATCTGTTGAGTCTACTGAATTTGTGGTTAGAGTATCGAACCCCTTAGGCCAGTGTGTCTTGGTAGATAAAGTATGCAAGAACTGTCCGTTGATGTTTCGGGATGTTTGTTTTTCGGCTAATTTGATGTTGCTACCATTCGATAAGTTCGATATAATTTTCGGTATGGATTGGCTCACTCTGCATAATGCCATCGTGAATTGTAAAAGAAAGAGTATTAAATTCAGAAGTCAGAATGGTGAAATAGTTCGAATTGAATCCAGTGATATGAAAGGTGTAACACCCCATACCCGAGTCCGAGGCTCAGACCGGATACGAGACATTACTATGCTTGACTTACTTAATCATGACATTACAGGCTATAAAACTTCGTTCTGAAATTAAAACTTCTCATTCTTAAACAATTTGTACATTTTATGGGTCTACGAGGCCTTAAACTTGTACTGGTAAACTTTCGGAACCTTATCGAAAAACTTTTCTTTGAAATAGGGGTTACACGCCTGTGTAATATAAGACACGCCCATGCATAGGCATACACGCCCATGTCCTCAGACCGTGCCCTAAAACTCAGTATTCTGCCAATTTCCACATGGCCATGACACGCCCGTGGACTTAGACCGTGTACTACATCTTGATATACTGACTTATTTCACACGACCGGGCACACGCCCATGTTCTAACCGTGTGTCATGCACGGCCTTAACACACGGCCATGGGATTAGTTCGTGGCCTATTCTTACTTATAAGACTAAGGTGCAGTTTACACACGGCCAAGACACACGCCCATGTGTCCAACCGTGTGGGCACTTAGAGGCTATTTACCAAGCCAATTGCCACCCTGAAATTAAGATCCAATTCATACTCATTTCAACAACTCAATACTACATTGTTCTTCAATAATACTACATGCTTCATTGATAATTATAAACATATACACTTGGCCAATCACTTAGCCATATACAAAAGAATAACAAACTTAATAGCCTATACTTTGGCTCTTCTTAAAACATTTACTCAAAATATAATGCTACCTATACATGCCATACTTAATAAAACAACTTGGCTATACCAAAATAGCGATTAATAGTGTGCTCCAAGCTCCGATGACGATGACCCTCGATATTAGCTTGGCGGGACTACATGGAAAGAAAGAATGAAAGACATAAGCATTTAGCTTAGTAAGTTTGCATAATACACATAGCAACATTCTTACTTAATATAGACCATTTGATATAAACAATGGCATCAAAAATTCAGCTATATAAAGCTTACTTACTTATACTTGATTCTTACATAACTCATGAAACTTACTAGTCTCATACTTGATAGGCAAACAAAGTACCTGTATCACTAGATCACATTGATCAGTATACTTGAACATAATACTCATAATTTCTAATTCATCATTCATAACATGAATAATATTCTTTTTCACTTGATAAAAACCTTACTTACTTAGCTTTCTTGTTCTCTCTTTAGAGCTTAACTCGCTTGTTTGATGAATTTATATGAATAACCGAGGATACTAAATCTCATCTAAATTTCAAGGCCATGACTTAACATGGACTTATACGAAGTCTTTCTTGTTCTCACCAATGCCATGCCTTAACTTGGACTTATATGGGATCTCTTTCTCTTGATAACTTTTCAATGCCAAGCTTGCCTTGGTCTTACATGATAACTTGTTCAATGCCAAGCTTGCCTTGGACTTACATGATAACTTACTCAATGCCAAGCTTGCCTTGGACTTACATGATAACTTACTCAATGCCAAGCTTGCCTTGGACTTACATGATAACTTACTCAATGCCAAGCTTGCCTTGGACTTACATGATATCTTATCCAATGCCAAGCTTGCCTTGGACTTACATGATATCTTGCTTGCTTGCCGATGCCATGCCTCGGCTTGGTCTTATACGAACTTTCTTGTTTCATGTGGTAGATCGAGTATCCTAAGTTATTCAACTTCAATCGAGGCTTTCTCATGCTTGATCTCATTAATTTTTTTTTGTTTAACATAACATTAAACATTTTTCATAATAACATTGTACATTATACTAAGCAATTCAATGATATAAATCATAAAGCTTAGAAATCATACAAACTTACCTCAATATACAAAATGTAGCTAGGTATGCAATTTAGACCTCGACCTTATTCTTGCCTCGGTTTCGATCCGGGCTTCGTTTTTCTTGATCTATAGTCATAAATAGATCATTTAATATTCACATTAACTAAATTGACCCTTTACTCATACTTGGGCATAATTACTATTTTACCCCTATACTTTCTCATATTTGCACTTTTGCCCCAAGGCTCGTAAAATAATTTTCATTCAACTTTCTTAAGCTACATGCTTAGCTGATTCATTTTCCCTACTATAGCAATCATCAATTCTCATTATTTCTAGTAGGTATGACTAATTTCATAACTATTACAAACTAGTCCATACTATCATATTTCATGAAATTCATTAAGGAAAAGATGTTTATCTAACATCAAACTCTCATAATCTTCCATAAAACATCATTTAACAAGCATGTCATTCATAAATGAAATTTTTGAACATGCATCTTAGCTTATTTTATAGCTAAAAATAGCTAATTCATAATACGAGGACTTCAAAAACACGAAGAATATTAAAAACGGGGCTAAGATGAACTAACTAGCAAGCTTGAAAAAAATGAAGAACCCTAGCTATGGAGTCTTCAAATTTTTAGCAATGGAAGGAAGAAGATGAATGAAATTTTATCATCTTTTTCCTATTTTAATCACTTATTAGACAAATGACCAAAATGCCCTTCTCTTTAAAAATTTCTATTTTACTAACTCATTTCCATTTTTGTCCAAAATTTATAATTTGGGCAAATTGCTATTTAAGGACTCATAATTAATATTCTAAAGCTATTTCATACAAAATGCTTCTAGAAACTCACATTTTACAACTTTTGCAATTTGGTCCTTTTTGACCATTCAACTTCAATTTAGCAAAATTGCTTCATGAAACTTTCACACTAACATGCAAACATGGCATGAACCTTAAAAACTCATAAATTCACCTCGGATTCATGGTCTTGCACCACTATTTCGACTAGGCCCTAAATCGGGCTGTTACAAAAGGAGTACCAGCTATTGTATCTGCAATGAAAGCTTTGAACTATATGAGAAAGGGTTGTGAAGCTTATCTAGCATATGTGATTGATACAAAAGTGTCAGAAAAAAAAGTTGAAACTGTGCCTATGGTTAGTGAGTTTCCAGATGTGTTTCCTGAAGAATTGCCGAGATTACCTCTAATCCGAGAAGTTGAATTTGGTATTGAATTAGTGCCGGGGACTACTTCTATCTCAATAGCTCCGTATAGAATGGCACCAATGGAATTGAAAGAGTTAAAGTCTCAGTTACAAGAGTTGACAGATAGAGGATTTGCACGACCGAGTTTCTCGCCCTGGGGTGCTCCTGTGTTATTTGTGAAAAACAAAGACGGAACTATGAGAATGTGTATTGATTACCGACAATTGAACAAAGTCACGATAAAGAAAAAATATACGTTGCCTCGTATCGATGATTTGTTTGATTAGCTGAGAGGAGCTATAGTGTTTTCTAAGATAGATTTGAGATCGAGCTACTATCAGTTGAGAGTTAAAGAGTCAGATGTATCGAAAACTACTTTTAGAACGAGGTACGGACATTATGAATTCTTAGTGATGCCTTTCGAACTAACAAATGCTCCTGCAGTGTTTATGGATCTAATGAATCGAATATTCAGACCTTATTTGGATCGCTTTGTGGTGGTGTTTATTGATGACATTCTGATTTATTCATGTGATGAGACACAACATGCCGAGCATTTGAGAATTGTGCTACAGACTCTGCGTGAGAAGCAATTGTATGCAAAATTCAGCAAATGTGAGTTTTGGCTACGTGAGGTTGGTTTTCTGGGGCATATTGTGTCAGCGGCGGGAATAAGAGTTGATCCAAGTAAGATCTCAGCTATTTTAGAGTGGAAGCCTCCGAGAAATGTATTCAAAGTCCATAGTTTTCTAGGACTAGCGGGATATTATAGACGGTTTGTGAAAGGCTTCTCGATGATTACGACTCCATTGACAAAATTGCTTCAGAAAGATGTTAAATTCGAGTGGACAGAAAAGTGTTATCAGAGTTTTGAACAGTTGAAAACGTTGTTGACGGAAGCGCCAGTGTTAATTCAGCCTGAATCAAGTAAAGAATTCATAGTTTACAGTGATGCATCGTTGAATGGTTTGGGCTGTGTGCTGATGCAAGAAGGAAAAGTTATTGCTTATGCTTCGAGGTAGTTAAAGCCGCATGAAAAGAATTATCCGACGCACGACCTGGAATTGGCCGCGATTGTGTTTGCGTTGAAGATTTTGCGTCATTATTTATTTGGTGAGAAATGTCATATTTATACCGATCATAAGAGTTTGAAATACTTGATGACCCAGAAAGAATTGAATTTGCGACAGAGAAGATGGTTAGAATTGTTGAAAGACTAAGAACTTGTAATTGATTATCATCCGGGTAAAGCTAATGTTGTAGCTGATGCTTTGAGCCGAAAGTATTTATATGCTTTGCGAGCTATGAATGCTCAGATAGATCTGTGTGACGATAGTGTGGTTTTGGCTGAGTTAAAAGTAAAATCGATGTTTGTACGTCAGATTTGTGATGCCCAAAAAACTGATGTTGAAATGATGGCTAAACATACTCAGTGTGAATTTAATGTTAATTCAGAATTTTGAGTTGATAGTGATGATTGTTTAAGATTTAGAGATCAAATTTGTGTTCCGAAGAATTCAGAGTTGATTCAGACGATTTTGAATGAAGCTCACAGTAGTCGATTGACTGTTCATCTGGGGAGTACAAATATGTATAATGACTTGAAACAGTTTTATTGGTGGCATGGTATGAAACGGGACATCTCTGACTTTGTGTCGAAATGTTTAATTTGTCAGCAAGTTAAAGCTGAACATCAGGTTCCGTCCGGTTTGTTACAACCGATTATGATTCCTGAGTGGAAATGGGAGAGAATTACGATGGACTTTGTGTCGAGATTGCCTTTGTCTCCTGGAAAGAAAGATGCAATCTGGGTGATAGTTGACAGATTGACAAAATCAGCTCATTTCGTTCCGGTGAGAACAGATTATTCACTTAATAGATTGGTTAAATTGTATATTGCTGAGATTGTGAGATTGCACAGGGTGCCACTATCTATTGTATCTGATAGAGATCCAAGATTTACCTCGCGATTTTGGAAGAAATTGCAAGAGGCTTTAGGCACGAAATTGCATTTTAGTACTGCTTTTCATTCGCAAAAGGATGGACAATCCGAGGGGATCATTTAGGTTCTCAAAGATATGTTGAGGTGTTGTGTCCTTGAATTTGAAAATTTGTGGGAAAGGCAATTGCCGTTGATTGAGTTTGCATACAACAACAGTTTTCAATCTAGCATTAAAATGGCACCGTATGAGGCTTTTTATGGTCGAAAATGATGAACTCCATTGTATTGGACTGAACTGAGTGAGAATAAGATTCACGGAGTTGATTTGATAAAAGAGACTGAGCAGAAAGTAGAAGTGATTCGAGACAGTTTGAAAGCGGCCTCAGATCGTCAGAAGTCTTATGCAGACTTGAAACGGAAAGATATTGAATTCGAAGTGGGTAACAAAGTGTTTCTGAAAGTGTCTCCGTGGAAGAAGATACTTCGATTTGGCCGAAAAGGCAAGTTGAGTCCGAGGTTCATCGGACCGTATGAGATCATTGAACGAGTTGGGTCGGTTGCTTATAGATTGATATTGCCACCTGAGTTAGAAAAGATTTATAACATGTTTCATGTGTCGATGCTTCAGTTGTAACAGCCCGATTTAGACCCTAGTCGGAATAGTGGTTTTGAGACCACAAATCCAAGGTCGGAATAATATTTTAATGTTATTGTTGGTGTTGATTATATGTGATATAGCCAGTGTGAAAATTCTTTGTGGTAATTTTATCGACTGTGTGCCGAATTAAGAGAAACGACTTAATCGCGTAAAGTGTAAAAGCTGTGTGCTGATTTATAAGTACCTAAGTTCTATTGTCTTTATAATGGGGAGGCCTTATGTGGCAATTGGCCCATTTTATAGTTAGTGGGTGGTGGATGGACAATTATAACCAATTATAATGTATGTTATAATGTTTTAATGATGGGTAAAATAGTAAAAAGGCATTAATATGTGAACTAAATAAAAAAAACATTTGAAAGATGATGGTTATCATCTTTTAGTGCCAAAAAAGAAAGAAAATAAGAAGAAGGAAAAACCCTAAAGTTTCGGCTAGCTTTTGGTTTGATTGAGGTTTGAGTTTTGCTCGGTTTTTGATAATTTCTACGTTTTTGCAATCGTTGCTTCGTAAACTTTGAAACCCATGTCATAATTTTGAGAATTGATGATGTTTATGAGATGTGCCATTGATTAAATGGTGAGCTTTGTGATGAATATTGGTGTTAAATGAAAGATATGTGTTAAATGAACATGTTTTGTTCTTGAATTTTTAATAAATTTAGCTAAGTAGGGCTAAATTGTGAAAATATTATTTTGAAGGGCTAAATTTTGAAATAAATGAAATGTATGGATTGATATGAGCATAGTGTGTATTCGGCTAAACATGGGTACAAGCAAATTGTGTGCATTTGGTGATTTGATGAATTAGGGACTAAAGTGTCAAAATATGAAAATGTGAGGGCTATTTTGTAAAATACCCTAAATAAGTGCGTGTGGACTAAATTGCATGAATTGGTGATTGAATGGATTGAATTTGAATTTGTATAGACCAAGAAAGGAGAGGTTCGGATTGAGATCGAGGCAAAGACAAAGTGCTCGATTAATTGACCGTTTCGGTATTTCGACGTCCGAGGTAAGTTCAGACATAATACTTGTATTTAACTATGTTTAATGTTATGAGATGAATGATATGATGTTATTGAATTGTGAATGCTATGTGAGAGTTTAAGTTATGTAGCACTAAGTGTGCGTATTCGGAAATGTGATCGAGACGACTAGCACTGTGTGTGTGAAATAATATAAGCTTTGGCTTTGTGGTTGGCACAGTGTGTGCGGTACTGATTTAAGATTGGTTTGAATATGGATGCACTATGTGTGCGATGTTAATTAAGCTTCGGCTAACTATTTGGGCACTAAGTGTGCGATTGAACCGAAGAAGGGACGAAAGTTTATCAAAATGAAATAGTGAGTATTGAGTAGCATATGTAATCGACAACTAGGTGTTGGCTAAGGTATGTTCGGAACCTATATGGTGGATGAAACTGTAACAGCCCAATTTAAGGGCTAGTCGAAACAGTGATCTCGGAATCACTAATTCGAGGTTAGAGAAAATTATTTGCATGATATTTTATTTGTTATAATATGTTTATAAAGAGGCATGAGAATTTTGGTGCTTTAATTTTAGCGATTGAGAGCTTAATTGCGAAAAAGGACTAAATCGCATAAAGTGTGAAAGTTCTATTTGAATTGCTAGAGGTGCCAATTAGCTAAGGATTATAAATTGGAGGTCCTTAAAGTGATATTAGGCCATTGAATTAGTGATGGCCGGCCACATAGGAAGCTAGGGGGTCAAAGGCATTAAATGTTGGTCAAAAGTTGGTGATATTAGTTGACAAATGAATAAAATAAGATGAAATAAGCCAAGGCTATCATCTTTTCACTATGCCTTCTTCTCCACCGAAAATATCAGCAAGCTTAAGGGTTTGAAAGCTTGAAAATTTCAGCTACATCTCATCCTTGCAAGTAAGTCAATTTGATGTTTATTTTTGATGATTTTTGCATATTTGGAGCCCTCAAAGCTTAAGCTAGCTAATGAGAGGACTAGTTTGCAATATGCTTGAAAGTCTAGGGACTGACCATGATAGATTTTATGTTGTTTGAAGAGTTTTTATGGAAGAAAATGAATGATAGGGAGATGAGAAACAACTTTTGTGAAAGGTGTTGTTATGAAAACACCTAATTAGGACTAATTTGTAAATGTTGCAAATTGGTAATAAGTGCATGAAATAGTTGAAATTTTGAGTTGCTATAGAAGAGAAAATGATTCGGCTAGGCTTGATTAGTAAAGGAGATCGATGAAAATTTATTTACGAGCCTAGGGGCAAAATCGTAATTTTGCCAAAGTGTAGAGGCAAAATAGTCATTTTTGCCTAAAGTGTAAATTATGATGTATTATGATTTATAAATGATTAAATCAGTAAATTTCATTGTTCTAGATCAAAGAAAATGAGTTTCGGACCTAGAACGGATGAAAAGAGAAATGTGGGCAAAAAGGTCCCTTTTGGCCCTTTCGACATCGAGGTAAGTTCATGTGCAAATGTTGCAATTATGTATGAGTTAATTTAATGTTCCAATGTTGTATGGAATGTATATTTACCCTATGAATGTATGAAATATCTTTGATGAGAGGTCAAAAGAATTGAATCTAAGAGTAATGGGAAATGTATGTAGAATGAGATGATGATAGTTAAGGCCTCGTGTAAGACCATATTGGAATATGGCCTCGATGTAAGAATTCGTATAAGACCATGTCAGGGACATTGCATCGACATGATTAATACAAGTAAGACCCTATTGGGGTATAAATTCTATGTGACATTATGAGTATGAGACTCAAGAGAGTTATTTAATAACTTGAGTGATTCAACGTATATGTTGAAAGAAAGAAAGTATGTGGTTGTACCACGAAAAGCACAAGTGTGTGTTAGAATTGAATTGATATGGATTCAGTATATGATGAACCCTTAGTGGGGTATGTGTATTCAATACACCTTAGTTGCATGAGATAGATTTATTAATGTATTGTGTGAATGCAAACGAGTATCATAAAAAGTTAAGTAAGAATAGAAGTATGTGAGGATGTTCTCGGATGAACATTTGAAATAGAGATATACATGTGGATTATATTCCATGAATGTAAAATAACGGTGAGCTAAGTGCGAAATCACCATAAGTATAAATGATTGGTGGGCTGTGTGCGATACCACCCTATTAGAGATTCAATGGTGGGCTAAGTGCGAAACCATCGAGAGATTAATAGTATGAGTATCTTATTGAAAATGCTTGACGAGTTGTTTTATATGATCATGTGGTGATTAGTGCAGGAATATATGTACTAATTAAATGAGCAATTGACTTGTGGCATGGTAAGAATGTGGTAAGAGATAGAATGAGTAAGCTTCACGAATGGTTGAGTAAGTTACCGTGAGTTAATGAGAAAACTCGGTATAATACTTTGTGGTTATGTATATTCAATGAATGTCAATATTTGTCAGATTATGCATATGAACTTACTAAGCATTATTGCTTACTCCCTTACTTTTCTCATCTCTTATAGGTTATTTTAATTAGCTCGGGTTGGAGGCCGCTGGAGATGTGTTCACGCTATCGAGCAGACCCTTGGTAGGAGGTATCAAATCCTTATGAGTTATGATATGTATAGGGATTCTTTTAAAGTTGATTAAGTTCTAACTGATGTAGCCAAATTGTATTGGCCTAAGAGAATCTAGAGTTGGTTGTGTATGACCATAGATGATGGCTTAAGTTGGTTGTATTTGTATTGGGAGTAGTTCTCCCTAGTGTATGGGATAAAGACTTTATCTCTTAAATGATTAAATGTGTTAATTCATGTGTTTTAATCGATGATTTGAGAATGTTTTTGAAGTAGTATATGAATGTATGCAAACGGGAGTGGTAAAAGGCTTGGTAAGATAGCCTCTAAGTGCCCACACCTGACGCACACACGGCATGTGTCTAGGCCGTGTGTCTCTCGCACCTTAGTATCTTAAGTCGATTAGACCACGGGCTGGTCACACGGCTGTTTGTTCAGGCCGTGTGATACACACGGTTGGAACTTGGGCGTGTGCCAAGGCCGTGTGAAGTTTGCACTTGACACTTAGAAATTTCATTGTCACACGGCTGACGCACACGGGCGTGTGTATAGACCGTGTGGATAAGTCAGAATGCCAAGGTTTGGCACACGGGCCAGGGCCACGGGCATGTCCAAGTCGTATGGATTTTGCCAGTATCCTCCACGGGTGAAAGACACAGGCATGTTTTAGGGGTGCACGGGCGTGTCCCAAGTCACACGGACGTGTGACCCCTGTTTCGAGAGAAAGTTTCCAGATGAGTTCCGAAAGTTTCAGGACGTAAGTCTGAGGCCTCGTAGGCCCATGAAATGTCTGATTTGAATAAGAAAGAGAAGTTTTTAATTTGGAACAAAATTTTATAGCCCGTAAGTACATGTTTAAGAAAGTTCAAGCATAGTAATGTCTCGTATCTGGTCTTAGCCTCGGACTCGGGTATGGGGTGTTACAGAAACTATGAATGAGTTATGGAAGGTTGATTGAACATATTAGTTTTGGATGGTATGATGTATGTGATTGTGAAATAATCTATGTGATGGTTGGTTTTAGTATAATGTATTATGTTACGAACTTACTAAGCTATTGAAAGCTTACTGTGTGATTGTTTCTCTATTTTACAGTGTCAGTAAGGCTAGCTCGGATTCGAGAATCGTCAGCATATCTATCACACTATCGGCAAGCTATTTTGGTACTTTTGGAAAGATGTAGATAGTTGAAATATGGCATGTATAGGCTAGAAGTTATGATATGTCTTGAAATGTTTAATCCTTGCCATGTGATTTGGCTTGGAAGTTGAATGATGTAGAATTTATGAATGAGCTATGAATGTGGTATATTTCATGACTTTGTGGATTATGAAAGATGTGTTTTGAAGATGAATTGTGGCATGAATTACATAATGCTTAATATATATATTTTGAGATATACAATTACTACTTTGAATGGGCTTATTGTGATGATATTAGGCATGGAAGTAGATGGTAATGTTGATGATTATTTGGTGCATGAAATGGTATGCTTGAATGCATTTGAAAGCATGAATTGGTATTGTATTGAAGCTTGTTGGTTGATCTTTGTGTAGGTGGCAAATTAGCCTTGCAAATGGCCTATTTTGCATACATGGCTAAGAGACAAGGGCGTGTGTCTCTGCCGTGTGGTTTAAGGATCACTTTTAGTTGTGTCTGGACAGGGTACACGGCTAAGGCCCACGAGCTTGCATGGTGGTCGTGTGATCAAGTCAGTAGCTAGCCTAGTAACACACGGCCATGGCACACGGACGTGTCTAGTGGCCGTTGGGATAAGTTAGTATGCATGCTCTATTTTGACACGGCCTAGGCACATGGGTGTGTCTGGTAGTCGTGTGAGGCACACGGCCTGTTTGCGCGGGCGTGTGACCTCAACAGTATTGAAGAATGTTTGAAATTTTGAAAACTTTTGTAAGTGTTCGATTTGGTCCCGACCTCTTTCTAACATGAGTATAAGGTCTCGTAGACCTAGATAAGGGACTATATGCTCGTATATGAGTATGTTTAATTGATGATTGACTTTGTGTCGTGAAATGAATGTGAAAGGTTCCAATTGTCTGGTAATGCCTCTTAACCCTATTCCGGCGGTGATCTCGGGTTAGGGGTGTTACACTATCTCCTCTTCTTCTATCTCTTTTCCTTCCTCTTTATTATCATCTCCATCTTCACTTCCTTGTTCTTCTTCTTCACAATGAGTTTGCATCAGATCAAGCATGTCTGGTAGATAATTAAGGACTCTCATGTTCTTCCGCCACTTGAAGGATCGGACCCCTTTCTTGCATCCATTGTATTATTTCTTCTATTTTTACTTCACTGCTTTCACCCATTTTTCTTTGCATTGTCATCTTTCCTTTTCTTTTGAAAGAGGGAGGGACATCCATATTTTCCTTTCTCCTCTGGTTCCAGTCTATAATATATTTTTGGTTGAGTTCCACATACTGAGTGTACATAGAATCACCGATTAAACTCTTTGTTGGGCGCATTAATTTCTCATTCTCTTCCATATGAACCTCGGTGCCTTTTCAAAGTGTCGTCACGAGATGGGGGAAGAAAATCTCAACCTTCTGGCCACTGAGGCAACACTTCATACTTTGGTGGATCCATTGCCCTATGCATATCTATTTCCTCTGTAAAATGTCCTTTAATAGAATAACTCAGAATGTATTGACATTAGAAACATTAAGAGAAGGTGTAATTCTGGTGCAAATAAATTGCATCCACATTTTAGCTATCGGAAACATTATAGCTTGATTGAAATTGGTCGATAGTCTGGTATCGGGTCAGAGATTCCTTTCACCTCAGTTTTTAGTTAGATACTTAACAATTCTTTCCATATCAACATCTTTAAATTCTGTTAGATCAGTATTTTCTAAATAGTTAGACTCATAATATGGAGCACCATAATATTTAAAAAAAAAATTCGAGGAGGATTGCACATCCTACCCTCTTACTGTTACCGTTTTCCACATGACTCCATGTGGCCTCCGGGTTTCCTCGTCCCTAAGAGCAACATAAAATTCTTGGATGAGTGGGATAACAGCATTTTCTTTTGGGATTGAGCAAAAACGTTCTCATTTATGATACCGTACTAAAGACCAAATTTCGTTGCAAAGAACCATCGATGGTTCGAATCCCCTTTTCTGAATAATTTTTTTCTGTGAAGTTCGAGAAAATACTTCTCGGCATTTTGGTTTCAAAATTTTAAGGGATTCAAAACCGCCAGTGGTTCTTGCACATTAATTTTTCTACTCTTCCTAGGAGGCATATCTAACATTAAAACTTTAGAAAAACTAATAAATTTAAGTAACATATTTCACAAACAATGGAATAGTAATATACAAGTTTGGAACTTTTAACCTCGTATAATTTGTTCAGACTTTCTTGAAAAGCTCGCTCATTTTCATTCTTTTGATTGTATTCCTCTTGCTTCTGCACCGAACCAGCTTAAAAGAAGAAGGAATTTGCCACAAAACAATTATGCAAAATGAAAAAGGGGTTTTAGGGTTTAGAAGGTTTTAAGAAAATTTGAAATATTTGGGAAAGTTTAAGAGCTAAGAGAGTTTTAGTCTTCGGTTAAAATAGTTTTCAAGTTTTAAAATGGTGTTTTAAAGCTAAAAATCGGATTAAAACATGGTTTATGTTGTCGGGTGGCACAATCAGGTCGGGTCAACCCTATAGAAAATTGCAGCGATGTCATGACACAGGGGTTCCGTGTCGCGACATCCCTGGCAGTTTTCCATTGTTGCGACATCGAACCTTGATGTCGCGATACACTCTGAAAATTTGGAAACCTAGGTATATTGTCTTCTGTGTCACGGCATAAAGTTGTTGTGTCGCGACATCGAGATGATTTTCTTTATTTCTTTGTTATTGGATGCGGTGTTGTGACACAGAAGTTCCGTGTTGCAACACCGACTCTGTTTTGAGCCAAGTTTTCGCTTCCAAAGTGTTCTCAGTTCCTATAAAACACAATGTTAGTTATAATTAAATTCTAAGCTAAGTAGTTAGTTAAAATTATAAAAAATGTACATAAAATTAGAGTTTAACTAAAACTGTCAAGTTTTGCTTCTAGATTCATCGGTCAACTCGATCAGTGTCCCGAGGATGCTTTCTTTGTCTTATTTCTGTCAGTATTTGTCCAGCATCCGTCATGCCATTCCACCTTGTTGTTTTAGTCTCACTTTTTAAATTTACTTTTTTGGCCTACACTAATCACAGAAAATACTTCCCCTGGCTCAGGGTTGTTAGGGATTTTTATAGATATTTCATAACATTGTTTCCCTAATCTTTTTCTATATACCTTATCTTGTTGGTGACCAACTTTAAAAATTTCAGTTTCAACATTGATCTTCATGGTTAATTCATTTTTTTCCAGGTCAATAGTGGATTTTGACGTTGCTAAAAATGGTCTACCTAACAAGATAGGTATCTCACGGTCTTCCTCAAATTTGAGGATCACAAAATCTGCGAGAATTATGAAATTACGCACTTTTACCAACACAACTTCTAATACTCCCTTAGTTTGTACTGATGATCTATCGGCTAACTGTAATGTAATTTGAATATTTTTTAGGTCCCCTAGCCCAATTTTTTCATATATAGAAAAAGGCATTAGGTTTATGCAAGCTCCCAAATCACATAGATGTAACACCCTGAATTTGGGCCTAGTAGAATTGGGCCTATTGGGCCTTGGGCATGGGAGCATTTAAAATTTTTGAGAACAAGAGAACGACACTAATGCAAGCTGGACCTATTAGGTGAGTGATTTTGAAAGGTTAGGGCTTCTATGAAGTCTTGGGTTCAAACCTGGGCTTTAGGAAAAATTTTGGTTTAAGTGAATAAAACCCTGGATGTAAGTGAGTAGGCTTTAAGAATATTGTTGTGGAAATCATGACGTAAGGAAGCATGTGGCCTAGTGGTTGTGGCATCATTAAGGTTGTAAGGGAGCTTGGGTTCAAGTCTTGGCCCTTGCAGAATTTTTAAATTTTGCTCTTAAAAGAATCTGGGCACTGGCACTTAGGCTTTATTAATAATAAGGCTGGGTTAATGACACAAGAGGAGCTTGTGGCCCAGTGGCAAGTGGCGTGTGGAGTAACAGAAAGGTCTGAGGTTCAAGTCCTGGGATAAGCAAGGGAGTGTTTATTTTGCAGTTTGAACGGCCAGAGTTTTTGTTGCAGTGAAAGCCTGATGGATGAGAGGTTTGAATTGGTCATAGAGGGATTTTAGGAGCAAATCGTGGAGAGAATCAAAGATTTTCAAAGGTGGGTGTGTTGTAGCCGAATTAGGAGACTTGTTTGTGCAAATTCGGCTAGGGGGTTTCCTGAAGGCTGTTCTCTGTTGTAGGTCGGTTTTGGCATTTTTTCTGGGTGTTTTAGGTGTGCTGAACTTTCAATATACCATTTGTGCATTTTTTTTCTCCCTGCTATTAGCCATTCATACACTTCTTTTGTTCGGTTTAGCACTTCTTTTACAAGCACTTGGTTAGCCGAATCTCTGCTTCTCTTCCCCTTTCTCTTCATTCATTGTTTTTCTTCTTTTCCCTTTTTCCCCTAAGCCGAATATCATCACTTCTCTTTTTATTTCGGTTTCCTTTTAGCTTATGAACCGAACCTTTCTTCTTAATTAGTTCTGTGTTGACCGAATTCTCCAATCTCTTTCCCTCGTCGTTGCTGTCCTGCAAGTATTTTTGATATCGGTAAGCGATTATATTCTTCCCTTTTTGGTTTAAAACTGTTCTCTACTATCCCCCTTCTCTCTAAAAACCGAATATGTCTTTCTTTCATGCTCTTTGATGGTCGAATGGTGACCCCTTCCTCTTGGTGTGGTGATCGTTGGATTTAGGTTTTCCCGAGGAGTGGAGAAACGCAGAGGTTTTTCAGTCATCAAACTCTATCTCTCGTTAAGGGTAAGATCAATACCCTACTCTTAGATTAGGCCGAATATCCCGGCAATTGGTAAGTAGCAATTGTGGATTAAGGCCACACATTGGATCACTGTTTTGATTAATAAGAACTGATTTGCCACAGATATTCGGTGTAGGCGTATGATCAATCCTGATCTGTGGCCTTAAGAGATTAAAGTCTGTCGTCAAGCAAGGTTGGCGCTCGAAGGCAGTGCGCGAGTGTTCAAAAGCAGGTGTGTAACGGTACCCTGTATTCGATAGTCGGCAAGAAGGCCGATAGAGTGTGTGTAATCGCACCCCACTTTATCGTGAATCGACGAAAAGCTGAAAAGTCAAAACTTCGGCATTTGAGCCTCACGAGTGTGCGAGCGCTCGTGTGGTAAACCGAGCCCATGAGCATGGGTGCTAGACTGTAGAAGCCACCACGAGCGTTCTCGTGGGCTTAGGTCGTAATGGGCCTTGTTGGGCCGAGATGGGCCATGTGGGCCCGATGGGCTCCTGGGCCCCACATGGGTAAAATTCACGATAGAGACAACTAATGGATTGGGCTGCGAAAGTCGCATAATCGTGATTGAAATTGGGCTGAATGGGCCACACGAGCGTGTGGGCCCACTTGGGCCGGATATTGGGCTTAAGCCCATCTACACTGTTTTGACCTTATATGTTATATGTGTCGCTCGAGACCTTCGAGAAGGTCGTAAATTGACTGAAATACCCACAGAGGGTAAATTACCGAAATACCCTTGATTTGTAAAATTACCAAAACACCATTGATTTGTGAAATTACCGAAATACCCTCGATTTGTGAAATCACCGAAATACCCCGATTTACAAAATTACCGAAATACCCCAATTTGCAAAATTACCAAAATATTTGGATTTGCAAAATTACCGAAATACCCCAATTTGCAAAATTACTAAAATACCCTCGATTTGCAAAATTACTGAAATACCCTCGATTGGCAAAATTACTAAAATACCCTCAATTTGCAAAATTACTGAAATACCCCCGATGTGTAAAATTACTGAAATACCCTCGATTTGTGAAATTACTGAAATACCCTCGATTGGTGAAATTACCAAAATACCCTTGATTTGTGAAATTACCGAAATACCCTCGATTTGTAAAATTACTGAACTACCCTCGATTTGCAAAATTACTGAAATACCCTCGATTTGCAAAATTACTAAAATACCCCTGTAGGGTAGAATTACTAAATTACCCCTGAAGGGTAGGATTACCGAAATACCCTTATAGGGTAAAATGACTATTTTGCCCTTATGGGTAAATGACTGACTTAGACTACGAATTGGACTAATTTGACTGTGATCGTATGACTGTGTTTAACTGACTTGGCTGTGGGTGTACGACTGATATGCTTTTAATACATGTCTAAATGTTTGTTACTGAGCATGGCCATTTTGCATACACGTGTAATGATTGAGCATGACATACACGACATATTGCATGGGGTTGGGACATTGATACGGAGGAAGTTTTGATAGGGTCGCACGGGTCGCATGATGACTGTGGATCCAGTATTGATCTGTTAAGGTCACACGGGTTGCCCGAGACGATTGTGGACCGACGAACGGCTTAAATCCGCGTAATCTGATTATGGCTCTATGCCAACCTAAATATGGCTCTGTGCCATCTTGATTATGGCTTTGTGCCAATCGTATTTACCCGTGGCTATTTGCCTAACATATATATCGATGACTCTGTGTCGATCATATTTACCCAAGGCTGTGTGCCGATTATAGTACCGTCGCTGATGGCTATGTGCCAAACACAATGGCTTTGTGCCAATTATAATACCGCTACTGAAGGCTTAGAGCCGCATATATATTCCAGCGACTTATTTCACGCGATTTTGGTTAGTGCATGAATCAAAAGCTAACATTGGTGTGTTGGCTGGGTGGGTCGATTTTATCCCCACGTTAGTGTAGGGTTGGTACGGGTGGTGTGTTGGCTGGATCGGGGTGGGATGCATCCTCATACTATTGCATATCTGTTATGAGATCTGTCACTGTACTGGGCTTAGGCCACTTGTTCTGTTATTGGTTTGAGCTAGGCCCAATTGATTCTATTATGGGCTGTGACCCAAATGATATTGTAGTGGGCTTTGACCCGGTATGCTCAACTGCTGGACTGCATCATTATCGTTAAAGGGCTTTGGCCTGCATCGCTTCGGGTTCTGTTTTCAGATATCGATCGTTACTCTAGTAAGGGGATTACACACCGAGCTTTAGTAAACTCACCCCATTTTTAATCAGGGGTAATCCCGACCTTAGACGGACGGCGGTCTTTGCAAGGGACTGGAGAAGGCCACACACTGCTTATGATTTCCATTTTGATTATTTACATTCAAGTATTTTAATTCGAGTTGTAATAAGGCCTCTTAAGTTTCTGGATTTTAACTCCAGGTCCTTCTTTACTTTGGTTTATATCGATTAGAAGTAAGTCACGGTTTTCCAAAATGATAACTGTTTTTCAACAACACTACGTTTCCGCAACATTTTCGGAATGGTTTCGCGACTTAAACTTTTTTGTAAATTGATTACTCTCAAAATTAGCTTCCGCAACTAAAAAGATATTTTGGGAATAAAATTAATAATCTTTCAATATACAAGGGTTTTTCAACATAAACATGGTTTTTGAAAAACACTTCAATGTGACACGCCAGATTTGGGCCTAACTTCTAGGCCGGGTTTGGGGTGTTACAATAGAGCTTTACTGAAATGGATATCCCCTATCTCTATAGGTATTATGAAATTCCCCAAGTCTTTTAATTTTGAGGGAATCTATCAAGATATTAGCACACTACATGATGCGTCTATATTAGCCTGCTCTCCAAATTTATTTTACCTATGCCTTGACATAATTTCTTTAAGATATTTGGTGTACTTCAAAACTTTTTCAATTAAGTCTATCAACAGTAGGTTAACATTTAATGATTTAAATAAATTTAAAAAACTTAAAAAATCATCTTCATCCCATCTTTGTCTCTCTTTCAACCGTGACAAGAATGGTACCTTTGCAATTGCAGGTTTCTTTGTTGGTTCTTCTTCTAGCTCAGTTGTCGGTTCAACTACTTCTTCCAACTCTGGTTCGTCATCAACTTCTGAAGGTTCTTCATGAAGATCATTAGTATTCCCCTTATTCTCCTCTTAAGTTGGGTTCTCCGGGCTACTCAGCACTTTACCTGATCAGAGCACGATTGCTTTCACATGCTTCTTCCCCCCTCTTTGAAGATTATCTTCAGTGTTACTAGGAATACCAATGCCAATTTGTGTCTTGATGTCTCCCATCATGCTCGTCAATTGGCTCATATGATCTTCAAGTTTCGTCATTTTTTTCGCTAAATTGGTTCACTCAGACTACACTTGTTTCACGTCTGTCCTCATTGACTACATTTCTCCTTTGATTCGATCCAAACGTTGACCACATACAGTATGGTCATTTGGGTTGGCCTTCTCCTGAGGTTTTTGCAAATAAGGAGGTTGATAGTTAGCATTTTTAACCTGATTAGAATTATTACTTCCTCCTTGATTTCCTCCCCATCTCAGGTTCGCGTGATCTCTCCATCCAAGACTGTATGTATTCAAATAAGGGTTTTTACCCCTATTTTCAATGTAGTTCACATCTTCGGTGGGATTGTTAATATAGTAGAATAATGGTTTGTCTCCTCCTATAATAACCTGATTTTGGGTCTAGTCGGAACAGTGGTTTCGGGACCACAAATCTGACACAGTAAAATTTTTTTTATCATATTTTTATGGTCTAACGTTTTACAGAATAGTTTCATGAAAATTTCATTCGAAAATTTTGACGTTTGAGCACTCAATTTAGCAAAACAGACTAAATTGTAAAAAGTGCAAAAGTTGAGTTCTACATGCTAGAGGTGTCTAATTGCTATGAAATTTTAAATTGAAGGTCCTTAGATGGTAATTAGACCATTTTTTAAGATAGTGGACAAAAATGGACATGGTGAGATAAAATTTCAAAGTTTTAAGTGAAGGGCATTTTGGTCATTTGGTAATTAAATGAATTAAAAAGCCAAAAATCAAGCCAAAATTTTGTCCATCTTCTTCCCCTTGTGCCAGAAATTAGAAGGAAGACATAGCTAGGGTTTGGCCAACTTTCAAGCTCAATTGTAAGTCCGTTCTTGCCCCGTTTTTAATGCTCTTTACATTTTTGAAGTCGTTATCACTCGATCTATCTATTTCTACCATTGATTTAAGGAATAATCAAGGTTTAGGGTTTGACCCATGTTATACATTTGTGTATTTTGATGTCTAATGGTAGAAAATGAATGTTTGGTGTTAGATAAACAACTTTTACTAAGTGATTTTTGATGAAAATGCTTAAAAGGACCTATTTGTAAAAGTTATAAAATATGTAGTAAAAATGTGTTTTAATGGAAATTGGGGGCTTTTATAGTTATAAAAATGGTTCGGCTAGGCTTCTACATTAAAGAAATTGAACACGTTTCATTTTACGAGCCTAGGGACCAAAATGTAAACATGTCAAAGTTTAGGGGCAAAAATGTAATTTTGCCATAATAAGATTTTTGGACTGAATTGAATAATGTGAATAATAAATGAGTTAAATTTGCTATTATAGATCAAGAGAAACGAGGTTCGGACCTAGATCGAGGGAAAAATAAAGTATTTGACGATTAGGTCCCATTTCTACTATTTTTGTATCGAGATAAGTTCGTATGTAAATAATGCATTGTTTTATTTATATTTTAAATGCTTTAATATTGTATGAATTATGATTGACTCCTTGGATGTAATCGATAAAGTTTGACAAGTGAGAAATCCCGGTTGAACCTTAGGAATAGGTAGGATACTAATGTCATGACATTAGGGTTATTTGAGATTACGTGTAAGACCATATCTGGGATATGGAATCGATATGAGATTTCATGTAAGACCATAGCTGGGCTATTGGCATCGATAAGAGATCCCATGTAAGACCATATCTAGGATATGGCATTGGTATGGTATTGTGTGTGCCAGATTCCCGAGTATCCTTTAGTATTCCAAGTGGTTCAACGGGAAATTCAACGAGTATGTCAAAGTTGTGAAAGGTTATGATTATGTTGCGAGTTGGTACAGGTACGTACGTAAAACTCGTTTACTAATGAGCTCGATATGTGATGAATCCCTCGGTAAGGTTATGAATGAGTAAGTTATGATTAGAAGATCTTGATACTATTTATGCCAAGTTCATCATGTTTATTTGTATGATACATGTGTGATTATAATGCTTATTATTTGCATAGGAACTTAATAAGCTATATAGCTTACTCCCCTTTCTTTTTCCCTTGTCTTATAGAGTCGCCAAGCCAGCTCGGGGATTGAAAACTATCGGAGATCCATTCACACTATCTACACGATTATTTTGGTACCATTGAATTCAAGTATTTTGAGTTATGGCATGTATAGGGACTTTGTCATTTTGTTACGTGTCATAATTGATTAGCCAAATGTGTTGGCTTATGTTGGTTGATAATTCATTTTGTAAATGGCCATTGAATTTGGCTAATATTGGTTTAAGTATATATATGCATATGATAATGCTTTTCATGGATGTGGGAAATTTGCATGGTTTGAGTTGATAAGTATGTGATGGTTGTATGTGATAGATGGTAACATATGAATGAGTGTTGATGTCTTGGTTGTGGCTAATTTGGTTGAATGTATATGCTTGGATTGGTGCTATGTTTTGTTGTGTAGGTATGTGCATGGAAGGGTGAAAAAATGGCTTGGTAAATAGCCCTATTTTGTCCACATGGGTAGACACATGGGTGTGTGTCTAGGCCGTGTGTGACACACAGCTTTCCCTATGGGCGTGTGTTTCGGCCGTGTGTCCCCTGCACCTTAATTGTTGCAAAACTGAATGCTCAATATCGAGCACACGGGCAGAGACACGGGCGTGTATCTCGGCCATGTGGACGGCACGGCCTCGAACACGGGCGTGTGCCCTGGCCGTGTGAAGTTTGCACCTATTTTATGAAAAATTATGAAAATTAAATCGACCACACGGCCTAACACACGAGCGTGTGGCATGGCCGTGTGGCACAAGTTAGAGAGCACCCTATTTTGAACACGGCCTACAGCATTGGCGTGTCCCTTGGACCACACGGGCGTGTGACCCCTGTTTTAGTGAAAAAATTTCTAAGTGTTGTATGATATTCTAAAGTTCTCAATTTAGTCCCGAACTACTTCCAATGTATGTTTTGGGCCTCGTAGGCTCATTTTAGGGACGATATGAATGTGCATTAAAAGTTTTAAATTTGGATGGAAATTTATGACACGAAAATGTATGTTTGTTTGTGTTTAAGTCGGTAATGCCTCGTACCCTGTTTCGGCGTTGAATACGGGTACGGGGTGTTACACCTCTATATATAGGTGGTGCACTATTCATGTAACATCCTGGAAAGGGCCTATGCATTTTCGGTTTAATTGTACGAAGTAACATGTTTTATGTACTAAGAATAAATTTTGAACAATTTTGGAAACCTGAAAATGTATGGAAATGTTAAGTTAAAAAAAATGGAAAGTGAACATTTTTGGAAACTTGGAAATGGATGGAAATGATTTGGAAATGATTCAAAATAGGAAAGTGCACATTTCTGGAAACTTGGAAATGTAAGAAAATGTCAAGTTTACAGAGCCGAACGAAAATTTTGGAAACTTAGAAATGACTTAGAAATGTCGAGTTTTAAAGTTTAAAAGAGGAAATTAAGGCAAGGTGGCCTTAAAAGAAAAAGTTTGTGAAATTTGACACACAAACAGGCTTGGAAAAGTGGCCTGAAGATGCCACTTAGGGCCTCTGGAAATGGCGCCACATGCAAGGTGTTGGGCACAGGTTCGAGTCACTTGGGAAGCAAATAAAAGAAGTTTTATTTTGCTTCCGAAGCTCTGAGGTGGACGGCACAAGCCTTCTAGAAAGGAGGAGTTTTATTCTCTTTAATATTCGATTAATAAGGTGATAAATAAGGGATTTAATTTGGATTATTTTTGAAGAGATAATAAAGGATTATTCTCTAATTATTTTAAATTAAGAGATAAAGCTATCAAATAAAGAAGAGTGGTGGCCAAGTAAGGGATTCTGAGGAGTAGTTTCGGCTATAAAAGGAAGGAAATAGGGCTACTCATCAATTTTTCTTCCTCCTCCTCTCTCTGCCGAATTTCTGAGTGCTCTCCTCTCTTCTCTTCTCTTTTGTCAAGCCGAATCTATAGTCCACCATTGCCAAAATTCTCAAGTTTCTTTTCCTTATTTTTGTGGAAACCAAATACCCCAAGAGAACCTCTAGTCGACTTCTCCATTAAATCCCAAAAGCCGAAACTTTATCATCTAGTCATCAAGGCCGATTCTTTAAGGGGCTTTTAACAAGGGTGCTACCGATTTCTTAAAAAGGGTAAGATCCAAAGTTTGGTTTCAATTCTTTTATATTTTAAACCTATCTAAAATTTAGGGACTAATCTCTATTATGGATTTTGGCCGAGTTATGGAAGGGTGTTTTCGGATTTAAGAAATTGTCAACTACAAGAAGGTATCTTTCTAACTTCTAAGATCTAAGGTAAGTTATGAATACCATTCGCCATAAGCTATATTATTATGATTTAATGTTAGATTGGATCTAACATGGGTACGTAGGGATTTCGCGAAAGAATAAAGAAGCAAGGATCCAATTCGGGATTTAAGATTTGGAAGGTAAGAACAAAGTGACTAGCCGATTTCAAAGGGGAAAAATACGAGTTTCGGGATTTGATTAAATCATCAAATCGACACCAAGGTAAGCTTTAAGAATACAAATCCTGCTAGGATTTGGTTTTCTAACTTAATAGGCTTTGTGCTAAATAGTAAGTGATTAATCAATTGTAGGAACTTGAGATCTAAGGCGATGAGATCGATTTCGGATTTCAAGAAGTGGTTAAGCAAATCAGTGTGTACCCCACACAACTTCTTAATATGTTTCATGTCCTGTTTATTAAAATATGTGATATTAAGAATATGAAAGTGGCTAGGGTACCATGTTATGGTACTAAGTACTCAGTGCGTTTCCTACTTCTACAAAGAATATGAAAAAGGTCATTAGTAACATGAGAATATGATAAGAATGTGAACTCGGCATATTTATGCATATCATCATTATATGGGGCATATGGGTTTGTTTGAAAGGGGAAGTGAATGTGGTGACCTAAGACCACGAACACGGTGACCTAAGACCGTGGTATCTGAATGTGGTGACCTAAGACCACGATGTCTGAATGTGGTGACCTAAGACCACGATGTCCGAATGCGGTGACCTAAGACCGCGATATCTCGAATGTGGTGACCTAAGACCACAAATGCGGTGACCTAAGACCGCGATATGGAGTGTAGCGGAAGGAGGGTCGACTTAGTAGTCCCCACGGTGTACAAAGTTGGTACGGGGAGTGTAGCGGATGGCTTATTAGGTTTGGGTTTGGGAATGCATCATAATTTGTATGCTATGATATGAATGCGTAACATTTGTATGCCCGATTCTATTTTGATTTAGTGTTTGTGTACACATTGAGTCTGTTTGACTCACCCCGTTGGGGAATATTTTTCAGTGATGATCGATGATGGACCGGACTGGCGGAACTTGTGGTGGCCATGCTCAACATGAAGTTTTTATTTTATGAACTACTATTTCTATTTAAGTACTTGAATTACTTGGAAATTATTTGATGTAATAAGGCCATAAGGCCATAGTTGGATTGTTTTCCATTTATTTCTATTTATTATGATTATGATTTTTACCTATTAAAGTTTAAGTAAAATTTTTAATATAAAGAATTGAATTCGTTTTCAACACAAGCCCAACCCAAAACAATTTTTTTTAAAATCGCACAAGTTTGCTCTAGGTAACGAAAGAATTTTGAAACCGGTTTACTTGAGGAACATACCAAATCTGGGCAAATCTCGTGGGCCAGGTTTGGGGTGTTTCAGTTTGGTATCAGAGCCCAATTTTAAAACTCTCGGCCTGTGGGCCAAGGCCCAAAACGTTTTCAAAGCGAGGCCAAATGAGTTTTTTTTTGAAAATATTTTATGAAACAAGCGTGTTTTTCGGCATGGCACCTAAAGTCTCCGACCATGATCCACCAGGTAAGTACCCCTAACTATTTGTGTGATTATGTGTAATGAATATTAGAAGGGTAGAAAAGGAATGGAACGTAGAATAGCATGATAGGAACTTGAACCCTAGGACTAGTCTACTCAAACACAAACACATAAGACTTAAGGAACGTTAAACAAACCCATGGCTAAGTCACTAAGTTAGGGTGTGGTAACCCCTATGCGCATGTCTAGGATTGGATCCTAAGAGCCCAGTATTTAAGCGGTCCTAGTGACTCACCTCCTCTTCGCAGAATCCTACCTGTGCGTAGCTTCTGGTTCACCCTAACCTAGAGGGCTCAGAGGTGTGGCAACCTCTGCATGCGCATGTCTAGGAATGGTTTCGGTGGAGCTTGGTATTTAAGCGATCCGCGTGACTCACCTCCTCTCCACTCGAATCATGCCCAGTGCGTAGCTTTGTTCACACCCCGACCAAGAGGACTCGATGCCTGTAATATCCCGGGTTAGGGGGCTGTTTTGTGGCTGCATGTTATTGCATGTTTGTAGTGTGCTGTGTTGCTATTTTTATGTCTTAGGGGCTTAATTATAGCCTAGGTGTATGCCTGAGTGAGTAAGAAAATTTTGATTTTTGGGCATAGGTGAGAGGAGTTGGAAGAGCTGGGGTTTAAGAATTTTAATTGGAGTTTTAAAGCATAAATAAGGAGCTGGCAAAGTGGCAAGGCATGGGACACTTGGGAGCTAGGTGTGGCGTCATCTTCAAGGGTGGGAGGTCCAGTGTTCGAGCAAACAGGATTCCCCATTTTGGTTGCTTTTTTGGGACGGCATGGTGGAGTGGTAGAAGCCAAATCAAACACTACCTTGGACCAAGTCTTACCTTTCAAATGAAAGGTAGGGAGTGAATTTAGGAGTGGGACTTGGTCCACTCATTTCAAATGAGTGAATGGGAGTGAGTGGGGGATTCTTGGCGAATTTGTGGGGTATGGAGTGGGGGAAGTGGACGGTTTGGTAGGGAGAGTTGGTGGCGAAATTCACATAGGCAACCTTGCATTTTCGGTCACTTGGAGGCAAGCCAAATTCTCCTTTTTGTCTTACCAAAATCAATTCCTAAAGAATTCTCTTTCACTTTCTTTTGAAACCGAATGTGCAAACACCTAGTTGCTTAAAAATTATTTTTGTTTCAACTTTTCTTAATAGCCAAATCCTATTCTTTCAACCCTTTTTCTATTTCAATTGTTTGAGCCGAAAGTAAAAAGTCTCTTCTTCTCATATTTTCTTCTTGGTTGAGCCTAGATAGCCGAAACTCTCATCTTCCAAACACCTCCACCGCTTTCTCTTATTTTTGACTCATCTTTTATTTCCTTCTTTCCTAAATATTAGTGCCGCTTTCTCTATCCCTTCTCACCCTTGTTTTCATTCCTTTCTCACTAAGCCGAACCCAAGGGTGTTGAACACCTAAAGACCGAATCCTTTTCTTTTGAAGCCTTGGCCGAATCTCCTCTCTTCCCTGGTGTGGGGTTGGCCGAATTTTGGTGTTGGGTGTTGGTAAGTGCAAGGCCGAATGGCCATATCTCCCTCTTTTGGTTCTTTATTTGGTTATGTTTTGGGTTAAGGGCCGATTATGGTCGGTTTGGAAGGATGTTAACCTTTGGTTATCATCTTGTGTTAGGGTCTTGGATATCGAAAGCGATCAGTGGAGCCTTCTCTCTTTGTGAACCGATTAGGTAAGTGATGGTAAGATATCATTCGCAGTTATTCGTTTAAATCTGATTAAGTCAAGGTGACAAAGGATTAACCATTCTCTCTTAAGGTGTAGCCGATTGGTGATCAAAGAAGGGGCTATTAGTTGGTTCGGGTTTGGTAGGAAACCAAACTTTTGCAAGGTAAGGGTCCAACGCTAACCCTTGTGGTTCATTTGGTTATGGCCGAATGGTCTTAGTGCCTAACCCTATGTTGGCCGAATATTGTGGTTGCCTAATGGTTTACTTTTGGCCGATTCTAGGAGCCGATAGTCAAGGGACTCGAGTGATTCGTAGGGATCTTTAGACTCGTAGCTATCGTGTGTGTATACTAACACACTTATATTTAGTAATATCGTTAATAACCCGTGCAATGACTAATGGAACAGTGGTGACTATTATGATACCCTCATGGGTACGAGTTTGGACTCGGGTAAGTCGCTGCTATTATTATTATGAGTTATTGATGATCTGTATGATACCATGGTTATGGATATGTGACATGGGGTATGAGATTAGACATATTGGCATGATATGCATGATAGTATGATATGCATGATAGCATGATATTCATGTTTACATGAGTTTGGCATGTTGATGGGTGATACGAGAGGAGGGAGCGGTGATGTATTGTCTTGACGAGCACCGTGTGCTTTGGTAGCACACTTTGTGACTTTGGGTAACCAGAGGTTTGGCACCTCCGAGGTTTGGTACCTCGGCGTCTCGTCCCAGTGGCTCAGTACCACGCTGGGTTGGCCCCCACGATGATTATACGGGATTGACGCCAAATGTTTTGGTAACACACGATGGGTTGGCCCCATCACCGATTTGTGACTACGGTCACCACCAAGGCTTTGGTAGCACATTGTGTCTTTGGGACACCGGAGGTTTGGCACCTCATTGCGACTTGTCCCCGTGGTTTAACCACCGTGGGTTGGCCCCACTTGAGATATGGGATCGTCTCGCTAGTGTTTTGGTAACACCACGATGGGTTGGCCCCATCATCATTGGATTTGTGACTTCGGTCACCAAAGCTTTATTAGCACAATTGTGTCTTTAGGACACCAAAGGTGCTTTGGTAGCACATTGACGGATATTGTGTCTTTGGGACACCAAAGCTTTTGGGGGAGCACATTGTGACTATATGTCACCAGGTGGTTTGGCACCACCAAAGTGGTTTGGTACCACACGGGTAGAAAAGGAGATATGGATGGTTAGGTTCTGTTGCATTAATCATGTTGCTATGTATGATGTGTGTTAGCATGTTGATTCTTTGGGAGCGGGATTTGCACATCGAGTCACTCGACTCACCCTCTCCTTTGACATTTCAGTGACTCGTAGACGCGGACTTGGAGCCGGATGGACTCGGGTGCACATGCCATGCTTTAATAAAGTTTTACTCAGACTCTACTATTTGGGTACTTTAGTTATTACTTTACATTGGGTTTTATTTCTGGATTGTAAAAGGCCTTTTAAGTTATGTTTTATGTTGTTTATATTTTAAGCTGATTTTGATATGCCTTAACAAAATAACTCGGAATAAATTTTACTAAAACCTGGAAAGATCATGTTTTCAAAATTATAACGCGACGTGTTTTTAAACTATACCATCGGGTATCACACTAAGTCTTTTTGACAAACAAATACAACTGGTTTCCAAACAAGACTACTCAAATTTGTTTCAAACACACTGTGTTTTCACTCCACTTTTAAACGAAAAATCTAGTTTTCCCAAGACGTTTTCCCCGTAGCATACCAGATTCGGACGTGGTGTCTTGTCCGGGTTTGGGGTGTTACATTTGTGGTATCAGAGCCAAGTTCAAAGGCTCGGCTGTGGGCCTGAGGCCCAAAATGTTTTCAAAAGTCTGTTTAAGTGTTGTTTTGGAATATATGATTTTGAAAGGCATGGCACCGAGTCTCCTAGCACCAGGGCCGCCTGTAAGTACCTGTACTATTACTTGTGATTTGATTGGATATGAGTCGATGAATAGCTATAGTATGCTACCTTAGAGATTGAAACGATAGGATTTTGTGAAACTTATAGAACAATCCTCTTTAATATTCATAAGACTTGCTTTTTAAACAAGTGGAATAAATATCGATGCATAAAACTCTTTAATCGATCCGTAGAAAGATTTAGCATGAGCACTCGAGGCGGACGTGGTCGTAACACTCGTGGTAGAGGTAGGGGTAGAATGACAGCTTTCGAGCCCGTAGGATCCGGGCGGGGTTCGTAAAATGAGATACCGGCTCGCCACCACCGGAGGTGGTGAGTTCCAAGATCGACGGAGACGACGCAGATGTCACAGCGATCGATGCGCGAGTGTTGGAAAGGATAGCCGGGGCTAGTGGTGGTGCAGAGTTAGGAAATCGCTTCTGAGCGACTCCGGGCTAACGGAGCTGAATTCTTCCGAGGTGTTTCGTGTTGCTCCTAGCACCGCCGAATATTGGCCGAGGCAACCGAGCGCGATCATGGATGATCCGGACTTGACGACGGAAGAGAAGTCGAAGGGTATCGTATCTCTTCTCCGGGATGAGTCATATCAATGGTGGCTCACGGTGCGAGACAAGGTGGCAAACCGAGGATTTGACATGGGATTATTTCGTGAGCCGCATATCAAAAGAAGTACATCGAGCTAGTTATATCGACTCCCAATAAAAGGCATTTCGAGGCTTGTTCAGGGAGTAAGTCCGTTCTCGAGTACGATGCGGTGAGTTCCTGGTCGAGTAGGTATGCCAGGGGCATTGTGGCCACCGAGCATGAGAGGTGTGTTCGTTTCGAGGATGGTCCGCGAGGACGAGTTGAGGTCGCCGATTGCTCCTCGCCAGGAGCGAGAGTTTGCTTGTCTTAGTTGAGAAGGCTAAGGTGGCCGAGGTGTCAAAGAATCGGTAAGACAGAGCATGGACAGGAGTAGGCTTAAGAGGAGCTTTGGGTCTTCTCGGTTCGTCCCGCAATCCGCAGAAGAGGGCTAGACCGAGTGGGCGTAATCGATCTGCTAGGTTTGTTGTCGCTAGGCGTGGACCACCGCAGATGTAATCGGCAGTGGAAATCTCATTGGGGTTGGTTCGGACCGGAGGTAAAGGTTGCTTCGAGTGTGGTTCTCCTGAGCATCGCATTAGGGATTGTCCGCGTAGGGATGGCCGTGGATTCATCGAGAGTCGGGCCGTAATCGGGCTCGAGGTAATGGACCGCCACCGCAGAGGGGCCGTGGTAATGGCAGAGGTGGTTATGGATCCGGTCGGGGCCGTGGAGCACCGCGGAGGTGCGGGTAGTTCCGAGGCTAGGCACCTGGGTTGGTGTACGCCGCGAGACGCCGAGAGGAGGCGACGACCGGACGCCATAACCGTGACGCTTTTGATTTTTGGTACTCCTTATACTTTGCTTTAATCGATGTGGGTTCTACGCACTCTTATGTTGCCGTAGTATATAGAGAGACAATGGATTTAGACTCGAGATATCTTCTAGGCGGATGACCGTGATTAGTCCTCTAGGTCACTCTGTAGTAGTAGATAAACTGTTTAGAGAGGTACCCCTAGAACTCCAAGGGGGTAGTGTTTGTCGCTTGTCCGATGGAACCGCCGTTTGGGAGTTCGATCTAATTCTCGGGATGGATTGGCTAGTTAAGTACCAAAGAGGTTGGATTGCGCGGCTAAGCGTATGGTTCTTAAGACGGTTGATGGCGTTGAGGTGGCTATGATAGGTAATAGGAGGGATTACTTATCAAATGTGGTATCCGCTGAAAGCGGAGAAGATGGTCGTGGAAGGGCTGCGAGCGTATGTGGTTCATGTGTATGCCTTGGAGGCTAAAGAGTCTCATTGTTGAGGAGGTTCGTCTTTGTTAAGGAATTTGCTTGATGTGTTTCTGAAGAGCTTCCGGGTTTGCCGCGATCGAGAGGTAGAGTTTGGGATTGATCTCATTGCCCGGGACGGCGCCAAAGTCTATTGCTCCAGTATAGGATGGCACCAAAGGAATTGGTGGAGCTTAAGGCTCGCATCCGTGAGTTATTGGATCGAGGTTTTATCAGGCCGAGTGTTTCGCCGTAAGTGCGCGCCGGTACTCTTTGTTAAGAAGAAAGATGGTACGATGCGGATGTGTATAGACTACCGCCGATTGAACAAGTCGATGATTAAAAACAAGTATCCGTTGCCACGGATAGATGATTTGTTTGATCAGCTGAAGGGTGCTGCGGTATTCTCGAAGATCGACTTGAGATCTGGGTACCATCAGCTAAAGGTTAAGGAGGTTGATATCCATAAAACAGCGTTTCGGACTCGGTATGGGCACTACGAATTCTCGGTAATGCCATTCGGGTTGACTAACGACCGCAGCGGCGTTTATGGATATGATGAATAGGGTGTTTCAAAGATGATCTGGATCGGTTCGTGGTGGTTTTTATAGACGACATCTTAGTATACTCAAGGTCAGAGGAAGAGCATGATAAGCATTTGAGGGTGGTGCTGCAGATTCTGAGGGAAAAGCAACTCTATGCTAAGTTTAGTAAGTGTGAGTTCTGGCTTAGGGAAGTGACGTTCTTGGGGCATGTAGTGTCACCGAGGGTATTCGAGTAGATCCTCGTAAGATTGAGGTCGTTTCGATTGGAAGCCACCTAGGTCGCTGGGTCGAGATTCGTAGTTTTCTGGGTTTGGCCGGATACTACGTAAGATTTGTTGAGGGTTTCTCGTTGATAGCAAAGCCGGCGACTAAGTTGTTAAGGAAAGAGGTTCCGCTTTGTTTGGACCGAGAAACAACAGAAAGCTTCGATAGGTTAAAGAAGATTTTGACCGAGGCTCCGGTTCTAATTCAACCCGAGGTCGTAAGGAATACACAGTCTCTCGCGATGCATCACACACAGTCAGGTTGTGTCTTGATGCAGAAGGTAAGGTTGTGGCTTACGCTTCTAGGCACCGAGGCCACATGAGGTCAACTATCCGACGCACGATCTGGAGCTAGCGGCCGTAGTTTTCGCCTTTAAAGATTTGGAGGCACTACTTATATGGAGAGAGATCGATAGTCTACACGGATCATAAGAGCTTGAAGTATCTACCGACTCGTAAGGATTTGAATTTGAGGCGGCGAGATGGGTTGAGTTGTCAAAGGATTACGATCGTTCTATTGAGTATCATCCGGCAAGGCTAACGTGGTGGCGCACGCGCTGAGCCGTAAGGTTGTTTCGGATTTAAGAGCTTTGTTTGCCCATTTGAGCTTGTATGACGACGGAGTATTTTGGCGTAGCTGCAAGTTAAGCCTACTTGGGTTGAGCGGATCGTAGAGAAACAGCTTAGAGGATGAGGTTCCGGTGCGCGAAGGTTGCAAGTGCGAGAATGGTGGTGTGGATGGTTACACTTGTCTAGTGACGAGGTTCGTGTGTTTTCAAGGTAAGGCTTGTATGCCTAAAGATGTTGAGTCGAGGCAAAAGATTCTTCAGACGCACATAGCAGCCTCATGCTATGCATCCCGGAGGTAGCAAGATGTATAAGGATCTTAGAGAGCGCTTTTGGTGGCCTGTCTCAAGAAAGAGGTGACGGAGTTTGTTGGAAAATGTCCGACTTGTCGCCAGTCAAGGCTGAACATCGCTTGCCGCTCGGGTTTGCTTCACCAGAAAGATTCCTCGCTGGAAGTGGGAAAGGATAACCATGGATTTTGTCGGTGGTTACCGCTACGCCAAGCAAGAAGGATTCATTTTGGGTAGTGGTGGATCGTCGACTAAATCACCACTTTTATTCCTGAGGGTTGACTACTCACTTGGCTTAGCTGCCGTATGTTTCAGAGATAGTGAGGTTGCACGGTGTGCCGCTTTCGATAATCTCGGATAGGGATCCCGTGTTTACTTCAAGGTTCCGAAGGCATTGCATCGGGCTCTGGTACTCGCTTGGATTTCAAAGACGGCTTTTCACCCGCGAATCGACGGACAATCGTAAAGGGTTATTCGAGATCTTAGAGGATATGCTTTGAGAGGTTGTGTCTTGGATTTCAGAGGTAGTTGGGAGGAGTTTCTACCGTTAGCTGAGTTTGCCTACAACAATAGTTATCAGGCGAGCATCAAGATGGCTCCATACGAGGCATTGTATGGTAGGAAGTGTCGCTCACCTACGTGTTGGACGGAGTTAGGTGAACGTCAGTTGTTGGGACCCGAGTTGGTAGCTGAGACTGAGGACAAGGTTAAGTTGATTCGGGCTCGATTGAAGGAAGCTTGAGCGCGCGTAAGTCTTATGCGCCGATCTTAAGCGAAGAGATATAGAGTTTGCTGTTGGGGATCGAGTGTTTCTGAAGGTCTCGCCTTGGAAGAAGGTACTGAGGTTCGGAAAGAAAGGCAAGCTTAGTCCGAGGTTCATTGGGCCGTATAAGATTTTGAGACGAGTTGGACCAGTAGCGTATCAGCTTGAGTTGCCAGCAGAGCTTAGTCAGATTCACGACGCTTTTCATGTTTCGATGCTTCGAGGTATCGTTCGGATCCGCACACATGTGGTAGAAGTGGAAGAGATCGAGGTAAATCCGGACTTGACTTGGAAGAAGAACCTGGAACAATTCTTGATCGAGATGTAAAGGTTCTGCGTTAGAAAGTCTGTGCCTTTGGTTAAGGTACTTTGGCGGAATCATGGCGTAGAAGAAGCCACGTGGGAACCCGAGGATACGATGAGACAAAGAATACCCGCAACTCTTTTTGATCGTAATTTCGAGGCCAAATTATTTTTAAGGGGGTAGAACCGTAATATCCCTGGTTAGGGGCTGTTTTGTGGCTGCATGTTATTGCATGTTTGTAGTGTGCTGTGTTGCTATTTTTATGTCTTAGGGGCTTAATTATAGCCTAGGTGTATGCCTGAGTGAGTAAGAAAATTTTGATTTTTGGGCATAGGTGAGAGGAGTTGGAAGAGCTGGGGTTTAAGAATTTTAATTGGAGTTTTAAAGCATAAATAAGGAGCTGGCAAAGTGGCAAGGCATGGGACACTTGGGAGCTAGGTGTGGCGTCATCTTCAAGGGTGGAGGTCCAGTGTTCGAGCAAAGCAGATTCCCCATTTTGGTTGCTTTTTGGGACGGCATGGTGGAGTGGTAGAAGCCAAATCAAACACTACCTTGGACCAAGTCTTACCTTTCAAATGAAAGGTAGGGAGTGAATTTAGGAGTGGGACTTGGTCCACTCATTTCAAATGAGTGAATGGGAGTGAGTGGGGGATTCTTGGCCGAATTTGTGGGGTATGGAGTGGGGAAGTGGACGGTTTGGTAGGGAGAGTTGGTGGCCGAAATTCACATAGGCAACCTTGCATTTTCGGTCACTTGGAGGCAAGCCAAATTCTCCTTTTTGTCTTACCAAAATCGAATTCCTAAAGAATTCTCTTTCACTTTCTTTTTTGAAACCGAATGTGCAAACACCTAGTTGCCAAATTATTTTTGTTTCAACTTTTCTTAATAGCCGAAATCCTATTCTTTCAACCCTTTTTTCTATTTCAATTGTTTGAGCCGAAAGTAAAAAGTCTCTTCTTCTCATATTTTCTTCTTGGTTGAGCCTAGATAGCCGAAACTCTCATCTTCCAAACACCCTCCACGCTTTCTCTTATTTTTGACTCATCTTTTATTTCCTTCTTTCCTAAATATTAGTGCCGTTTCTCTATCCCTTCTCACCCTTGTTTTCATTCCTTTCTCACTAAGCCGAACCCAAGGGTGTTGAACACCTAAAGACCGAATCCTTTTCTTTTGAAGCCTTGGCCGAATCTCCTCTCTTCCCGGTGTGGGGTTGGCCGAATTTTGGTGTTGGGTGTTGGTAAGTGCAAGGCCGAATGGCCATATCTCCTCTTTTGGTTCTTTATTTGGTTATGTTTTGGGTTAAGGGCCGATTATGGTCGGGCTTGGAAGGATGTTAACCTTTGGTTATCATCTTGTGTTAGGGTCTTGATATCGAAAGCGATCAGTGGAGCCTTCTCTCTTTGTGAACCGATTAGGTAAGTGATGGTAAGATATCATTCGCAGCTTATTCGCTTAAATCTGATTAAGTCAAGGTGACAAAGGATTAACCATTCTCTCTTAAGGTGTAGCCGATTGGTGATCAAAGAAGGGGCTATTAGTTGGTTCGGGTTTGGTAGGAAACCAAACTTTTGCAAGGTAAGGGTCCAACGCTAACCCTTGTGGTTCATTTGGTTATGGCCGAATGGTCTTAGTGCCTAACCCCTATGTTGGCCGAATATTGTGGTTGCCTAATGGTTTACTTTTGGCCGATTCTAGGAGCCGAGATAGTCAAGGGACTCGAGTGATTCGTAGGGATCTTTAGACTCAGTAGCTATCAGTGTGTATACTAACACACTTATATTTAGTAATATCGTTAATAACCTGTGCAATGACTAATGGAACAGTGGTGACTATTATGATACCCTCATGGGTACGAGTTTGGACTCGGGTAAGTCAAGTGCTATTATTATGAGTTATTGATGATCCGTATGATACCATGGTTATGGATATGTGACATGGGGTATGAGATTAGACATATTGGCATGATATGCATGATAGTATGATATGCATGATAGCATGATATTCATGTTTACATGAGTTTGGCATGTTGATGGGTGATACGAGAGGAGGGAGCAAAGTGATGTATTGTGCTTTGACGAGCACCAAAGCTTTTTGGTAGCACACTTTGTGACTTTGGGTCACGGAGGTTTGGCACCTCCAGAGGTTTGGTACCTCGGCGTCTCGTCCCAGTGGCTCAAGCACCACGATGGGTTGGCCCCACGATGATTATACGGATTGACGCCGTGTTTTGGTAACACACGATGGGTTGGCCCCATCACCGCATTTGTGACTACGGTCACCAAAGCTTTGGTAGCACATTGTGTCTTTGGGACACCGTGAGAGGTTTGGCACCTCATTGCGACTTGTCCCCTCGTGGTTTAACCACCGTGGGTTGGCCCCACTTGAGATATGGGATCGTCTCGCTAGTGTTTTGGTAACACACGGCGATGGGTTGGCCCCATCATCATTGGATTTGTGACTTCGGTCACCAGTGCTTTGGTAGCACAATTGTGTCTTTGGGACACCAGTGCTTTGGTAGCACATTGACGGATATTGTGTCTTTGGGACACCAGTGCTTTGGGAGCACATTGTGACTATATGTCACCAGTGGTTTGGCACCACCAGTGGTTTGGTACCACACGGGGTAGAAAAGGAGATATGGATGGTTAGGTTCGGGTTGCATTAATCATGTTGCTATGTATGATGTGTGTTAGCATGTTGATTCTTTGGGAGCGGGATTTGCACACTGAGTCACTCGACTCACCCTCTCCTTTGACATTTCAGTGACTCGTGAGACGCGACTTGGAGCCGGATGGACTCGGGGTGCACATGCCATGCTTTAATAAAGTTTTACTCGGACTCTACTATTTGGGTACTTTAGTTATTACTTTACATTGGGTTTTATTTCGGATTGTAAAAGGCCTTTTAAGTTATGTTTTATGTTGTTTATATTTTAAGCTGATTTTGATATGCCTTAACAAAATAACTCGGAATAAATTTTACTAAAACCTGGAAAGATCATGTTTTCAAAATTATAACGCGACGTGTTTTTAAACTATACCATCGGGTATCACACTAAGTCTTTTTGACAAACAAATACAACTGGTTTCCAAACAAGACTACTCAAATTTGTTTCAAACACACTGTGTTTTCACTCCACTTTTAAACGAAAAATCTAGTTTTCCCAAGACGTTTTCCCCGTAGCATACCAGATTCGGACGTGGTGTCTTGTCCGGGTTTGGGGTGTTACACGGTCATAGGCTAAACACAATAACTAAAACCCGAAAGGGAATTAGCCGTGTTTTTATAAAAACAACAAAACCCTAGTTTTAGAACTCTTAAAACTTTCTTCTAAATTCATGAAAACCATCTTTACAAAATTTTCTGAAAGATTTCCAATTTATACAAAAATGCCCCTAGTGGTAAAATTACCAAAATACCCTTGGTTTATAAAATGACCAACTACCCAACAGTTTTGCCAAAATTTCATTATTTTATCAATGTTCAAAAACCTTAATTTGCAAATTATCAAAAATACCTTGAATTTTGGAAATTTCAAAATTGCCCCTAACTTATAAAATTACCAAAATGACCCTGATTTCCAAAATTTTTGCAACATCACCGTTTTGAAAAGTACAATTCTCAAAAAGAACCCTTAAAGTTTTGCAACCTTTGAAATATCCCTGATTTATAAGATTTTACAAATTTACCCCTACTTGGAAAAAAATCACCAAAATACCCCAGAGGTCAAAAATCACCGAATACCTGGATTTCAAAATTTTTCAAAATACCCTAATTTAAAAATACCAAAATACTTTGTGACAAAATCACCAAGGAACTTTTTCCTTTGAAAAATTACGAAAAATACCCTATAGGACAGAAATTACGAAAATACCCCAGGTAGTGGAAGGAAAAAAAAACAATAACAATGAAAACTACAACCTTTCTCTCCGAATGAACGAGAGTTCATGATTGTTTGATGGATGTATGGATGAATGAATGGAAAGATCTGTGTGTGCATACGAAAGAACCACTCCTAAAACTCTTTTCATAAAATTTCTTCGCGGGTAATCAAGTGAAACAAAGACTAATTCATAAAACTTCTTAATCGATCACGACGTTAGAAATGAGCTCTAGAGGACGTGGTCGCCGTGGGCGAGGTAGAGGAAGGATGACGGTGTCGTAACCCGTTAGATCGGGTCAAGGGTCCGACAATGAGATACCATCACCACCACCACCCCCCGTTGGTGTTGAGCGACAAGCTCGAGACGGGGATGATCTTTGTGTCGCAGGTACGTCTTTGCGAGTTTTGGAGTTGGTGGGCGGTGCAAGAGGAAATTCGGGAACCCGTAAGTTCAGTACTGAGCGGCTCGAGCTAATGGAGCCGAAATGTTTCGTGGGGGTATCGGGTGTGGCACCCAGTTCACCGAGTAATCGTTGGAAGCAACAGAGCGCATCATGGATGAGCTTGACTTGACCCACGAGGAGAAGTTAAAAGGAATCGCCGGCATCGTTACGTGATGAAGCGTATCGCTGGTGGTTGATTGTTTCGGATGGTGCCACGGTGAGGATCCGACACGGGAATATGTTAAGGAAGCTTTTCGAAGAAGTATGTGGGAACCGTATACCGATGAGCAAAGGAAGGCATTTCGGGGCTGGTTCAAGGGAAGAAGTCCGTGGCGGAGTATGAGGCTGAATTCACGAGGTTGAGCCGATATGCTCGAGGAGTAGTGGCAATCGAGCATGAGCGCCGTGTCCGCTTTTGAGGACAAAGCTAAGGGATGATCTGAGATCGTTGATAGCACCGCATCGGAGCGGGAGTTTTCTCGCTTTGGTAGAAAAGGCCAAGGTGGCCGAGGAACCAAGGATTCTACAAAGCGGGCTATAGATAGGAATAGGCCCAAAAGAGGTTTTGGAACGTCCGAAAGGTTCATAAGAGGCCTAGAGTTGATGGGCCGCGAGGTCGCTAAGTTGGTTCGTAAGGGCGTATCGACCTTGTGATGTGTGTGGAAAAAAGCACTTAGGAGAGTCTTTGGAAGAAAACAGGAGGATGTTTTAGATGTGGGTCCAAGGACCATGTGATCAAGGATTGTCCTAAGCAATCGGATGAAAGCCACCCAATAGCTCGGAATGTTAGTCGACCGGTAGAGGAGGACCGCACCTCAACGAGGTCGTGGTTCGAGTAATGAGAGTAATGGTGCCGGCAGAGGCCGTGGAACACAAGGTAGAGGTGCCGCTAATCTTTGAGGCAAGGAAACCAGTTTGGTTTATACGGTTCGCGAAGGGAAAGATGGAGACGCACCGGACGTTATAACCGTGACGTTCTTTATTTTTGACGAGCCCTATTTTTCTCTAATTGATGTGGGCTCGACCCATTCCTATGTTGCATGTAGTGTAGTGGAAACACTAGGCCTAGACTCAACCTTCGATAGGTAGATGATCGTAGTAAGCCCATTAGGCCTAATCGTAGTGGTGGATAAGATCTTTCGAATGTACCCCTAGAGATTCGGGGAGTGAACTTTCTGGTGACTTAATGGAACTACCTTTCGGGAGTTTAAACTTATACTTGGAATGGATGGCTAGTAGAGCACCGAGCCGTGTGTTGGATTGTGCGGCTAAACGAATGGAACTAAGGACCTCGGAGGATGAAGTAGTGGTAATGATCGAGCGAGAAGAAACTACCGTCCAACGTAGTTTCGGCGTTGAAGGCTGAGAAAATGGTTAAGAAAGGGTGCAAGGCATTCTTAGCCTTCGTAAGTGCGTTAGGTGGAAAGGAAGAAGGTGTTAGTGGAGTTAGAATGGTGAAAGACTTTGAAGATGTATTTCGGAGGAATTACTGTGAATACCCCAGATAGGGAGGTGGAGTTTGGAATAGACTTACTACCGGAACAGCTCTGTGTCAATCGCTCCATACCGAATGGCGCCAAAGGAGTTAGTTGAGCTCAAGGCTCAAATCCAAGAGTTGTTGGATCGTGGGTTCATACGACCCGCAGTGTGTCTCCATGGGGAGCACCAGATTGCTTTGTAAGAAGAATGACGGAACTATGCGTATGTGCATAGATTACCGTCGATTAAATAAGTGACCATCAAGAACAAGTATCCTTTGCCAAGGATCGATGACTTGTTCGATCGGCTAAAGGGGCTGCAGATATTCTCAAAGATAGACTTAAGGTCGGGATATCACCATTGAAGGTGAAGGAGGCGGATATCCATAAGACCGCTTTTAGGACAAGATACGGCCATTTTGAGTTTGTGGTGATGCCGTTTGGATTGACAAACGCCCGATCGCGTTCATGGATATGATGAACCGAGTTTTTCAACCCTACTTGGATAGGTTCGCTGTTGTGTTCATCAACGATATTTTGGTGTATTCTAAGTGCAAGAGGAGCATGATGAACATCTCCGAGTGGTGCTACAAGTGTTAAGGAGAATAAGCTCTATGCCAAATTCAGCAAGTGTGGATTTTGGCTTAAGGAGGTGGCATTCTTAGGGCATGTGGTATCCGCAGAAGGAATAAGAGTGGATCCTAGGAAGATCGAAGCGTTGTTGGATTGGAAACCACCTAGGTCCGTGGTGAGATTCAAGTTTCTTAGGTTTGGTAGGCTATTACGGAAGGTTCAGTAGAAGGATTCTCGTCAATAGTCGCGCTTTGACAAAGTTACTAAGGAAAGAAGTACCCTTTGAATGGTCCGATAAGCAACAGAAGAGCTTTGACAACCTTAAGAAGGTGTTGACGGAGGCTCCAGTGTTAATTCAAATGGAGGTCGGGAAGGATTTTGTGGTGTCTTTGTGACGCTTCGCATACGGGATTAGGATGTGTGCTAATGCAAGAAGGAAAAGTAGTCGCTTATGCGTCTCTCGGCAACTAAGGCCTCATGAGTTTAACTACCCAACTCATGACTTGGAATTGGCAAAGAGTGGTTTTCGCCCTTAAGGTTTGGAGGCACTACCTCTATGGAGAAAGGTCGCGTGATCTACACAGGACCACAAGAGCCTTAAGTATCTGTTGACTCGTAAGGAGTTGAACTTGAGGCAACGAAGGTGGGTGGAGTTGTTGAAGGACTACGATCGCTCGATAGAATATCATCCGGCAAGGCGAATGTGGTAGCCGATGCCCTAAGTCGGAAGGTTGTGTCGGATCTAAGGGCTATGTTCGCTCACTTAAGTTTGTACGATGATGGAAGCTCATTGGCAGAGTTGCAAGTCAAGCCCACATGGTCAAGGAGGTGAAAGAGGGACAGCTTGGTTGATAAGGATCTAAGTGTTAAGTTACAACAAGTACAGAGCGGAGAGTTAGAGGATTATAGTGTTAATGATGAGGGAGTATTATGTTACAAAGGAAAAGTCTCATATGCCAAAGGACAAGGAGTAAGACAAAGGATTCTTCGGGAGGCGCATAGTAGCCCTTATGCTATGCATCCCTAAGCATTAAGTCGTATGCAGATCTAAGGGAACAATTTTGGTGGTCCGATCTTAAGCAAGAAGTGACCGAATTTGTGGGGAAATGTTTGACGTGTCGCAAGTTAAGGTTGAACACCAAGTTCCATCGGGATTGCTTCAACCAATCGAGATTCCGCAATGGAAGTGGGAGAGAATTACCATGGATTTCGTTAGTGGGCTTCCCCTTACGCCTACTAAGAAGGACTCGGTATGGGTGATAGTGGACCGCTTTGACTAAGTCCGCGCACTTCATCCCGTGAGAGTTGACTATTCTCTTGGTAAGCCGCTAAGTTATATGTGGCGGAAATTGTGAGGTTACATGGTGTACCAAGATCGATCATCTCCAACAGAGACCCAAGGTTTACGCCTCTGCCTCTCGGAGGGCACTTCATCAAGCTTTAGGCACTAAGTTGGACTTCACTACGGCTTTTCATCCACAATCGACGGGCAATCCAACGAGTTATACAAGTGTTGGAGGATATGTTGAGAGGTCAGTGTGATGGATTTCGAGGAAGTTAGGAAGACTATTTGCCTTTAGCCGAGTTCGCCTACAACAACACTATCGTGCTAGCATTCGGATGGCACCATATGAAGCATTGTATGGTCGGAAGTGTAGAACTCCTACTTGTTGGACCGAGTTAGAGAACGTCGAGTTTTGGGTCCAGAGTTAGTGGCCGAAATCAAAGAGAAGGTTGAGATGATTCGAGCACGGTTAAAGGAAGCCTCGATAGGCGTAAGTCGACGCAGACCTTAAGCGGAAGGAAATAGAGTTTGAAGTGGGAGACCAGGTGTTTTTCGAAGTCTCGCCTTGGAAAAAGGTAATGAGGTTCGGTCGCAAGGGAGTTAAGCCCAAGGTTTATAGGGCCCTATCGAGTAATCAAACGAGTTGGAGCAATGGCATACCAATTGAGTTGCCACCAGAGTTGCAGCGGATGCACGACGTATTCCATGTATCCATGCTACGTCGTTACCGATCGGATCCGTCTCATGTGGTACCTGTCAAAGAAGTAGAGCTAAGGCCGACTTATCCTACGAGGAAGAGCCGATCGGATATTGGAACGTGATCTCGAAAGTGCTACGGAGGAAGTCGGTTCCTCTAGTCAAGGTGTTATGGCGCAATCACGGATCGGAAGAAGCTTCGTGGGAACCGTAAGAGGCAATGCGACAACAATACCCTCAATTATTTTAGTTAGAAAATTTTGAGGACGAAATTATTTTAAGGGGTAGAATTGTAACATCCTCGAAAGGGCCTATGCATTTTCGGTTTAATTGTATGCAGTAACATGTTTTATGTACTAAGAATAAATTTTGAACAATTTTGGAAACTCAAAATGTATGGAAATGTTAAGTTAAAAAAATGGAAAGTGAACATTTTTGGAAACTTGGAAATGGATGGAAATGATTTGGAAATGATTCAAAATAGGAAAGTGCACATTTCTGAAACTTGGAAATGTAAGAAAATGTCAAGTTTACAGAGCCGAACGAAAATTTTTGGAAACTTAGAAATGACTTAGAAATGTTGAGTTTTAAAGTTTAAAAGAGGAAATTAAGGCAAGGTGGCTTTAAAAGAAAAAGTTTGTGAAATTTGACACACAAACAGGCTTGGAAAAGTGGCCTCAAGATGCCACTTAGGGCCTCTGGAAATGGCGCCACATGCAAGGTGTTGGGCCTGGTTCGAGTCACTTGGGAAGCAAATAAAAGAAGTTTTATTTTTGCTTCCGAAGCTCTGAGGTGGACGGCACAAGCCTTCTAGAAAGGAGGAGTTTTATTCTCTTTAATATTCGATTAATAAGGTGATAAATAAGGGATTTAATTTGGATTATTTTTGAAGAGATAATAAAGGATTATTCTCTAATTATTTTAAATTAAGAGATAAAGCTATCAAATAAAGAAGAGTGGTGGCCAAGTAAGGGATTCTGAGGAGTAGTTTCGGCTATAAAAGGAAGGAAATAGGGCTACTCATCAATTTTTCTTCCTCCTCCTCTCTCTCTGCCGAATTTCTCGTGCTCTCCTTTCTTCTCTTCTCTTTTTCTTTTGTCAAGCTGAATCTATAGTCCACCATTGCCAAAATTCTCAAGTTTCTTTTCCTTATTTTCGTGGAAACCAAATACCCCAAGAGAACCTCTAGTCGACTTCTCCATTAAATCCCAAAAGCCGAAACTTTATCATCTAGTCATCAAGGCCGATTCTTTAAGGGGCTTTTAATAAGGGTGCCACCAATTTCTTAAAAAGGGTAAGATCCAAAGTTTGGTTTCAATTCTTTTATATTTTAAACCTATCTAAAATTTAGGGACTAATCTCTATTATGGATTTTGGCCGAGTTATGGAAGGGTGTTTTCGGGATTTAAGAAATTGTCAACTACAAGAAGGTATCTTTCTGAACTTCTAAGATCTAAGGTAAGTTATGAATACCATTCAGCCATAAGCTATATTATTATGATTTAATGTTAGATTGGATCTAACATGGGTACATAGGGATTTCGACAGCAATAAAGAAGCAAGGATCCAATTCGAGATTTAAGATTTGGAAGGTAAGAACAAAGTGACTAGCCGATTTCAAAGGGGAAAAATACGAGTTTCTGGGATTTGATTAAATCATCAAATCTACACCAAGGTAAGCTTTAAGAATACAAATCCTACTAGGATTTGGTTTTCTAGCCGAATAGGCTTTGTGCTAAATAGTAAGTGATTAATCAATTGTAGGAACTTGAGATCTAAGGCAAGTAGATCGATTTCGAGATTTCAAAGTGAAGTGGTTAAGCAAATCAGTGTGTACCCCACACTACTTCTTAATATGTTTCATGGCCTGTTTTATTAAAATATGTGATATTAAGAATATGAAAGTGGCTAGGTACCATGTTATGGTACTAAGTACTCGTGCACGTTTCCTACTTCTACAAAGAATATGAAAAAGGTCATTGGTAACATGAGAATATGATAAGAATGTGAACTCGCATATTTATGCATATCATCATTATATGGGGGCATATGGGTTTGTTTGAAAGGGGAAGTGAATGTGGTGACCTAAGACCACGAACACGGTGACCTAAGACCGTGGTATCCGAATGTGGTGACCTAAGACCACAATGAATCTGAATGTGGTGACCTAAGACCACAATGAATCAATGCGGTGACCTAAGACCGCGATATCCGAATGTGGTGACCTAAGACCACAAATGCGGTGACCTAAGACCGAGATATGGAGTGTAGCGGAAGGAGGGTCGACTTAGTAGTCCCCACGGTGTACAAAGTTGGTACGGGGAGTGTAGCGGACGGCTTATTAGGTTTGGGTTTGGGAATGCATCATAATTTGTATGCTATGATATGAATGCGTAACACTTGTATGCCCGATTCTATTTTGATTTAGTGTTTGTGTACATATTGAGTCTGTTTGACTCACTTCCCGTTGGGGAATATTTTTCAGTGATGATCAAGTGATGGACCGGACTGAACTTGTGGTGGCCATGCTCAACATGAAGTTTTTATTTTATGAACTACTATTTCTATTTAAGTACTTGAATTACTTGGAAATTATTTGATGTAATAAGGCCATAAGGCCATAGTTGGATTGTTTTCCATTTATTTCTATTTATTATGATTATGAGTTTTACCTATTAAAGTTTAAGTAAAATTTTTAATATAAAGAATTGAATTCGTTTTCAACACAAGCCCAACCCAAAACAATTTTTTTTTAAAATCGCACAAGTTTTCTCTACGTAACAAAAGAATTTTGAAACCGGTTTACTTGAGGAACATACCAAATCTGGGCAAATCTCGTGGGCCGGGTTTGGGGTGTTTCAATTCAAAGACTTGATACGATTGAGTCTGTCCACTAATTGTTGATATCTATAATCCTCCTGAACAACCTCCACCATCGATGGTTTTTGGCCATATGTATAGCATCCAGTTGGCCACTGGTAAGAGTTCATCGCCATGTTTGCTATCATTTCATATGCATCATCACATGTCCTATTCATTAAAGCTCCTACTGTTGCTCTATCTAACCCTGACCATGCATATGCATCCAACCCATTATAAAACATCTGCAATCGTAACCACTCAGGTGCTCCGTGGTGTGGGCATCTCTGAATTAGTGTTTTAAAGCCCTCCCAAGCTTCATGGAAAGTTTCTCCTTCTAATTGCTTAATTGGACCGTTTTGCTAATAGGAAAGAGCTTTTGTAGGAATTTTCCTACGAGCTAATCCCATGTCGTAATGGATCCTGGTGCCTGCAAATCTAACCATGAGAAAGCGTTGTCTATTAAGGAGAAGGGGAACAGCCAAAGATGAATACCATCATCAATGACCCCATTATATTTAAATGTCCCAAAAAGTTGAAGGAATCGTTTTAAGTGCTAGTTTGGATCCTCCGTCATCGTGCTCCTAAACTGCGGATTGTTTTGGATAATCTAGATCATAGTTGGTTTAATTTCAAAGTTATTAGTCGAAATGGTTGGCCTCATTATACTTCCCTGAACCATATTCAGATTCAACAACGCATACTCCCTTACTGGTAGTTGCAGTGGTGGTGGTAGATCTTTTGGGTTATTATTGTTAACATCGTTGAATAGTGGATTGTCTCATGGTGGTAAATTACCTACAGCAAGTGGCTGGTTTCGCATCTGTTGTTGCTACTATTGCTATTGCTATCAACAATTCCTACAAATTATTCTTTCTGGATCTATGGCTGGCTTTATTGGTATTCCTCTACAAGTCATACACTAGACCCAAAAAGAAAATAAAAAAGTTAGCAAAAATAAAAAAATAAAATTGTATCTATAATTTAGAAATTTCCTAATTATTCTATTGACTGCAAAAATTAAAATTAATCTAGTGACATTGCCTCCCCGGCAATAGTACCAACAACTTGACCGCCTCTTGACGTACCAACACCAAAGTACAAATCCTGCACAAAATATGTTAAAAAGGCAGTATCCACAAGTATACGGGTCAAGCTGTAATATAGTTACAATGAATTAAGTTAATACTCCGAGGATCATATCCAAGAGAGGCGAGCACTAAATTAATCTTAACCTAGGCACAAATTAAGCTAATTAGTACTTTGAATAAATTATATTATGACTAAACATAAAGAAATATTTTTGGTATTTTAATAAATAAATAATAAAATAACATAAATAGAAAAACTTTGGGAAATTTGCTATGGAACTGAATTAGATCTGCGACTAGCTCGCTTCGGTAATCATAACTAACTGTTGCTTCGCGTTCCCTATTTAATCAACTAGTCGTTACCCCAGTAGGATCTCTTGATCTTCTACTAGAATAACGAGTCAGTAAGAACTACTTATCTCTCGACCTCATAGTTCAGACTGGTTTGAGGTTAAGGTGTTCATGTATAGGCCATAACAATTTTGGGTTAATTCCCACCTAGATGACTTCTTAGGGTCGTCAAGCCTAAGGTTTAATTTCTTAATCTCCCAAATAGTTGATTCGCTAAGAAAACCCTGCACAACAATTAACTAATCATATCTCCACTCGTTACTCCCCCATAAGAGAATTAATTCATCATGAATCTCAAAAACATAATAAACTTGATGTAAAAGATGAACATTAATAACAAATAAAGAGATTAAGATTTAAAAGAAGCCTGAACAGTATTTAATTGTAGCACGAAATCCACAGAGTTTATCAAGTTCCACGAATCAGATCTCCCAATAAATGCAGAACTGAAACTACCCTAAAGCCTAATACAAAGGGAAAAACTAAAAATGAAACCATGAAGAATATTATACAATATGAAAAGCTATCCATATCAAGTGTTAAATGAGCCTATTTATAGAGTTAGGTTATCATTGTCCTCAACCCTAGGTCAACTGATGCTCTCGTGTTTAATATTTGATTGTGCAGAACAAAACGCCCCTAGCTCGTAAGTATTTCTCGTACAGGACCAGTGTCATGACACTCTAGTGCTTGTGTCGCGACATCAAATGTATTATGCTTGTACTCAGGGTAGCTTCAGGGGTGTGTTGCGACATCCCTTGGTTGTGTCACGACACTGAAGGAAGTCTTGAAATTTTTGATCTCTACTCTCTACTCTTTATGTTGTGACATTAAGCCCCCTATGTTGCAATACAACGACCAATATTGAGTTGGTAAACCTTTTAATGATTTCTTGCACACTCACAAAGTATGTTAGCTCACCCTTAGGCCTCATTCGGCCCCTAAGGTAAGTAAAAGACTAAAATTACACTTTTTATTGAATGTAAACAAAACTAAGGAAACTTGATTAAAACATAATAAAAATGCTTGTATTCAAGCTCTTCAAGTGCAGAAACTAGTTTAATCTGCTAGATCGAATTACAGCAGATCAAGATGTCACTAAAACAACTAAAGTCTACTCAACTAAGATCAAGAGGACCTGCAGCCACTTGGGTGTGTAGAATCAGATTGGACCTCCATTTTGGTAAAGCTTCATTATGGTTCTTTGTGGTGTCCTCCTAGAATTTTTTGAAAGTTTCTTTGCTGGAATGGCATAGACCTTCCAACTCTACTTTGTGAAGATCCTCCTGATCTTTGAGCTTCTCCTCTAAAGTAGATTCTTTACCCTTCAGCTGATTGATCTCCTATTTTAACTGTTCACACTTAGTCTGTGCTTCTTTATGCTTGCCCTTCAAAGCCATAACCGAGCATCAAGTCTGCCAATCAAGTTATTTGATTCATGATGAACTCAGCGTAATTCATCTATAGAGCTCTCACCGATTTTCATAGCCTCTTCCAAGCTTGCAAGTTTAGCATTGTACCGATCACTAGTGTCTTAGAGGGCCCAACACCAAAGTCCATGCTCTATAGATAAGGCTATTGAAGCCTTTGCCATGAGAGATAGAATAGATGAATCAGGATTGGAAGAAAGATATGAGGTAAAAGCCTCCTTGAACTGTTGAGGCACTAATTTTGTTGTTGCTGGAAAATGGAACTCAATAAGATATAAGGTAGAATTGACTTCAATAGGTCACGCCAAGGGAAAAATCCTTCTGTTTCAACAGAAGGAACATTGTGTGGTGGAATGCTAGGATAAACAACTGATTGAATTAAAGGTCTGACTTTTGTAGGACTCTCTGTCAGTGGTGTAACACCACTCACTCGAGACCGTTTCCGGAGTCGAGCACGAGGCGTTATTTAACTTAACTTACCACTTCGGGTATAAAAATAATTTATTTCATCATTCACGACAAATCTGTCCATCTGCACAAAAGTCATTAATTTAATTATAACTCGAGTTACGAAACTTGAAATTTAGATCTGTAAATTTTCCCTGAAAATAGACTCATATATCTTCTCACCATAAAATTTTCAGAATTTTTGGTTTGGCCAATTAGTACAGTTTATTCATTAAAGTCTCCCCAGTTTCACAGTTCAACGGTTCTGCCACTCTTCACTAAAAATCAATTTTCTCATTGTAAACTTTTTATATGTTGTTCCTACTTATTTCTACTGAAACTAGACTAACTAAGGAATCTATACATATAAATTATAACTCATAATTATTTTTTTACAATTTTAAATGTTTTTCTAAAGTCTAAACAGGGGACTTCAAATATCATTCTGACCCTGTCTTACTAAATTTCAAATATCACAGAATATAAAATTCCTTTGTTTACAATATTTCTTTCATATGAAATTAGACACAAAAATATTTAATTATATATCTTATTCACCTTCTAATTCCATTTCTCCTATTTTTAGTGATTTTTCAAAGTCACATCACTGCTGTTGTCCAAAAACTGTTTCATTGCAAATTTTTACTTTTTCATATTTTCTTTGTAGTAAGCATCACTTAGGTATCCATACAAAATAATTCGATCCCTATACATGCAATAACCTAAAACATTTCAAAAGCATTTATATACCAAAGTAAAGGCTTGATAGTGTGATACGAGGCTCCGACGATCTCTGATCCAAGTAAGCTCAACACACTATAAAACAAAGAAAAAGAAAAGAACGAATAAGCTACTAATAGCTTAGTAAGTTACATGTAAACAATAAGCACTCAAGTAATAATTAACATTTTTACATATAATTAATCAATATCCTTCTTAACAAATGCATTCACTTACACATGTACAATCTTACCAATTCACTTGCACATACATTTAAATACTTAATCATTATCACGTATGCTCATTCTTTCAACTATACCTGCATACACACTTCATCTCATATTCACTTTAATTTATTATTAATCCCGTTGAACACTCGGAATATACACGGATACGTAGAGAATTAGCACATAAGTGCCACAATGATATGTAGCCGGTTACCATCGATATGTAGCCAAAGCTACCACCGATCAATAACACTGAAATGTCCACGGGCTCTCACACACAAGTTGTCGTGTCTGCAGCAGACATGCTAGATCACCCAAAGACCGGGACTCATCGTAACATCAGAACAATCGGTCTCTAGTGATATATCACTTGTATCCACTTCTATTCCTAAGTTCAACCGAATTTACTCTTAACACTTATTTTAAACACTTTATCACTTGAATAATTCATGAACAATTTTTCTTCCACATTCAATATTAATTCAAAAATAAAATACAATTCACAATTTATAAAAATATATTGCTATTATTTACACATAACTTACCTCGGATGCAAAACGACTATTTTCGTAAATTAGTCGATAACCTTCTCTTTTCCCCGATCACCTTCACTATTCCTTCTTTCTTGATCTATTTTAGCACAATTTAATACATTTTATCAACATTCCATTCAACTACAATTCATACACAATATTTTGGAAAAATTACGTTTTTGCCCCTAAAGTTTCATATATTTACACTTTTGCCCCAAAGCTCGAAAATTAAACTTTGTCCCTTATTCTTATGTATTATGACATGCTGATTATTTTTCCCTTCTATGACAACATCAAATTCTCACTCTAACATATACTTATGAGCATTATGTATTTTTACCGATTAAGCCGTCTTACTCGTTTTCACTTAAAATCGTTTAGCAAAAGTTGTTTAACATAATTTAAAACCTCATATTCTATCATAAAACATCAAAATAAACACATTTCACATATGGGTATTTTTCCAAATATGAACCCTAGGATAAATTATTGCTAGTACAAGCTAAATCGAGTTACCGGGACTCCAAAAACGTAAAGAACATTAAAAGCGGGGCTTGGAATCACTTACTATGGAGCTTGGAAGCTTGAAAAAAACCCTAGCTATGGAGAGCCATTGAAATTTCGTCCTAATGAAGAAGATGGACATATTTTTCCATCTTTTTCCTTTTTTTAATCTTTTAATTACTAGATGACTAAAATACTCTTCAATAAAAACTTTGGTTATTTCTACCTATGTATGTCCATTTTTGTCCATGAAAGCCTAATGGTATAATTACCATTTAAGGACCTCTACTTCAATTATGGTCTTAAATTAAATCCTTTAACATCTAGAACTCATATTTATCAACTTTTGCAATTAAGTCCTAATAGGCAAATTAGACATGCAATTCATGAAATTTTCTATCGATATTCTAACACATGCATCTAATCACTCGATAAATTATAAAAATTAATCAGAATAAAGTTTTCTACTTTAGAATTATGGTTTCGAAACCACTATTCCGTTTAGGCCCTATTTCAGGCTATCACAACTCTCCCCCCTTTAGAGATTTTCGTCCCCAAAAATCTTACCAGTGAATAAGTTGGGATATTGTTTCCTCATAGCCTCCTCAGTTTCCCATGTTGCCTCTTCTACTCCATGTCGTTGCCATAACACTTTCACTAAAGCAATTTCTTTGTTTCTCAATTGTTTCACTTCTCGTGCTAAGATTCGAATCGGCTCTTCTTCGTATGTCATATCCGATCGAATTTCCACTTCAGTTGGTGAAATCACATGCGATGGGTCCAATCGATATCGCCTCAACATAGAAACATGAAACACGTTATGAATTCTTTCTAATTATAATGGTAAAGACAATCGATAATCCACTGGACTGATTCTTTCTATCACTTCATACGGACCAATAAATCTTGGACTTAATTTACCTTTACGGCCAAATCTCAAAATTTTCTTCCATGGAGACACTTTCAAAAATACTTTATCACCCACTTGAAATACAACCTCTTTTCTTTTCAAGTCCGCATACGACTTCTGTCGATCCGATGCAGCTTTCAAACAATCACGGATTATCTTCACTTTTTCTTCAGTTTCTTTTACCAAATAAACTCCATACAACCGATTTTCCTTAAGTTCAATCCAATATAATGGAGTCCGACACTTTCGTCCATACAACGCTTCATAAGGTGCCATTTTTATGCTCGATTGATAACTATTATTATATGCAAATTCCACCAAAGGTAGATATATTTCCCAATTACCTTGAAATTCCAATACACAACATCTCAACATGTCTTCGAGTACTTGAATTACTCTTTCAGACTGTCTATCGGTTTGGGGATGGAATGTTGTACTAAAATTCAATTTAGTACCGAATGCCTCTTGTAACTTCTTCCAAAACCTTGAAGTAAACTGTGGATCTCGATTAGATATAATAGACATAGGCACACCATGTAATCAGACTATTTCAACAATATACAATTCGGCTAACTTGTCAAGTGAAAAATTCATTCACACAGGAATGGAATGAGCCGACTTAGTCAATCGATCAACTATCACCCAAATTGAATCTTTCTTTTTCGGTGACAATGGTAATCCCGACACAAAATCCATAGTAATTCTTTCCCATTTCCATTCCGGTATAGTAATTGGCTAGAGTAATCCCGAAGGTACCTGATGTTCTACTTTGACCTGTTGACATATCAAACATCTTGATACAAACTCAGAAATATCACGTTTCATACCTAGCCACCAGTACATCTTTTTCAAATCATTATACATTTTATTACTTCCCGGATGTACGAACATAATACCACTGTGTGCCTCATGAAAAATTTTCAGATAAGCTCAAATTCTTCTACATACACAAACTCGCCTCTCTGAATAATAAACAACCATCACCCTAATCTGAAATTTTGAATCATTACCTGACTCACATTGTACCCGTTTATCCTGTAACTTCTCATCATTCTTCTGAGCTTCACATATTTGCTGTAGAAATGTCGGTTTAGCTCTCAATTCAGCTATAATTGAACCATCATCAGTCAGTGACAACCGGGTATTCATAGCTCATAAAGCAAACAGAGATTTCCAACTCAAAGCATCACTAAAACATTAGCCTTACCCGGATGGTAATCAATAATCAAATCATAGTCCTTTATCGCTTCAAGCCACCGCTACTGCCTCAAATTCAAATCTTTACGTGTCATCAAATATTTCAAGCTTTTATGATCAGTATAAATATGACATTTTTCACCGCATAAGTAATGCCGCCATATCTTCAAATAAGCAAATACAATAGCAGCTAATTCAAGATCATGTAATCGGGTAATTTCTTTCATGTGGTTTAAGTTGTCTTGAAGCGAGGCTACTACTTTACCTTCTTGCATCAAGACACAACCTAAACCATTTAATGAGGCATCACCAGAAATAACAAATTCCTTACCCGGTTCAGCCGCACTAATATAGGTGCTTTCGTTAGTAGATCTTTCAATCGGTCGAAACTCACGACATTCATCACCCACTCGAACTTCACATCTTTCTCGCAATAATCGAGTCATCTGGAGAAGCTATCATAGAGAATCCCCTCAGTACAAAACTCGATAATAACCAGCTAAACCCAAGAAACTTCTAACTTCGGATACATTCTTCGATGGACTCCAATTGACAATATCTGAGATTTTACTTGGATCTACCCTGATGCCTTCAGCGGATACAATATGTCCAAGAAAACCCACTTCTCGAAGCCAAAATTCACATTTACTGAATTTAGCATATAACTGCTTCTCACGCAGAATTTGCAACACAATTCTCAAATGTTCTGCGTGTTCTTCTTCATCTCGAGAATAAACCAAAATATCATCAATAAATACTACCACAAATCTGTCTAAGTACGGTCTGAATATCCGGTTCATCAAATCCATGAATACTGCAGGTGCATTAGTTAACCCAAACGGCATAACCAGAAACTCATAATGCCCATACCTGGTTCTAAAAGCAGTCTTTGGCACATCTGACTCTTTAACCCTCAATTGGTAATATCCGGATCTCAAATCAATTTTGGAAAACACGGTGGCATCCTTTAACTGATCAAACAAATCATCTATTCGAGGCAATGGATACTTATTTTTCACTGTGAATTTGTTAAGTTGACGATAATCAATACATAATCTCAATGTCCCATCTTTTTTCTTCACAAATAGCACGGGAGCACCCCACAGGGAGTAACTTGGTCTCACAAATCCTTTATCAGTCAACTCCTGTAATTGCACTTTTAATTCTTTTAGTTCGGTTGGTGCCATTCTGTAAGGAGCAATCGATATTGGAGCGGTACCAGGCATTACTTCAATACCAAATTCCACTTCTCCAATCGGAGGCAAACCTGGCAACTCTTCCGGAAACACATCTAAATATTCACATACCACCAAGACTCGATTCGATCTTTATTTTTCGCACACTTTTGTATTCAACACATAAGCAAGATATGCTTCACAACCATTTTTTAAACATTTCTGAGCAGACATGGCAGAAATCACAATTGGCATCACATTTGACTTATCTGTTTTAACCCGAAGAACTTCACCGCTACTACACTTCAACTTAATAATTTTCTGACTACAATCTATCTTGGCCTTATGTAATGTCAACCAATCCATTCCCAAAATAACATCAAACTCATCAAATGGCAACAACGTCAAGTTGGCAGGGAAACAATGACTTTGTATCATCAAAGGACAATTTTTACATATTTTCTCAACTATCACATGCTTATCTAAAGGATTCGACACTTTAACCACATACTCAGTCGATTCAACACACAAATTCTTATCAGACACTAAATTTATGCATACATACGAATGAGTAGAACCAGGATCAATCAATGCAAGAACATTAGTGTCGTAAAGAGAAAATATACCAGTGATCACATTAGGGGAAGATGCTTCTTCTCTAGCTCGGATGGCATAAGCTCTCGCTAGAGCTCTCGCTTCGGATCTTACGATGGTGTCTTTTATTATACCTTTACCACTAGTTCCAGTCCCCACATTTCTTGGTGGTCTTCCTCTAGTAGTCACACTGCTCGATTTCACATTTTGAAACTTTTCTATCTCTTCTCTTTCTGGACAATCTTTCACAAAATGATCTTGAGATCCACACTTAAAAAATGCTCGGCTGATAAAATAACATTCTCCCAAATGTCTTTTTCCACAATGTTGACATTCCGGTCTAATAGGTTTAACACTACCTACACTTGCCATAGAGGTCGCTTGAGCTTTAGAACTTGAATTTTGTCTTCCTCGATCTCTTTGAAAATTCACACGAGAAACATTCGATCGAGTATTCATTTCTCTAGACTTCTTTGCTTGAGACTGGAATGACTTTCCCATTGATCTTTTTCTTGCATCTCTTACTTCACTTTCCACCTTTCTTTTCTCTTTGCTCAACTCTTCAGCCTTGATAGCTCTTTCAACTAGTACCACAAATTCTTTAATTTCAAGAATTCCCACTAACAATCGAATATCCTCGTTCAATCCATATTCAAACCTCTTGCACAATGTAGCTTCATTAGATACACACTCTTGGGCATACTTGCTTAATTTGACAAATTCTCGTCCATATTCGGCTACCGTCATACGCCCTTGTTTCAATTCAAGAAACTATTTTCTCTTTTGATCAATAAAACGCTGACTTATGTACTTCTTCCAGAATTCCTCTTGAAAGAAATCCCATATAACTTTCTCTTTAGGCACCACTGACACTAAAGTTTTCCACCAATTATAAGTCGAATCCCTCAATAAGGAGATAACACATTTGAGACTTTCTTCAGGAGTACTAGATAATTCATCCAACACTCTGATGGTATTTTCAAGCCAGAACTCTGCTCTCTCAGGATCATCATTTACATTAGCTCGAAACTCTTTGGCTCCATACTTTTTAATTTTGTCCACTGGAGGCTTTGACAATCTTAACACTTCAGTTTGTTGAGGAACTATGGGAACAGCTTGAGGAGGGGGCGGAGGAGGTCGAACATTAGGATTAGTTCTAACAAACTCGGTATACCAATTGCTCATCATATGGAGAAAGGCTTCCCGAGCCTCATCTCCTTGGCCTTGAGTCTCGGGTCGATTTTCATCTGGCGCCTTCCCTTGCGTGGGAGCAAGCGCATTACTTTGAGCATCATAAGTTGTAGCTCCATTAGGATCCATTACTATATAAAAGAAAACATTTTAAGATGTCAGGAGTCGTCACACTATCATTATTCAATTATGGCATGTATAGGTAATCTATTACACCTGCTACGTTTGTCCGAGAATCAACTAAACCGTAGCTTTGATACCAATAAATGTAACACCACTCACTCGAGACCGTTTTCGGAGTCGAGCACGAGGCGTTATTTAACTTAACTTACCACTTCGGGTATAAATATAATTTATTTCATCATTCACGACAAATCTGTCCATCTGCGCAACAGTAATTAATTTAAATATAACTCGAGTTACAAAACTCGAAATTTAGATCCGTAAATTTTCCCTGAAAATAGACTCATATATATTCTCACCATAAAATTTTCAGAATTTTTGGTTTGGTCAATTAGTACAGTTTATTCATTAAAGTCTCCCCTGTTTCACAGTTCAACGGTTCTGCCACTCTTCACTAAAAATCAATTTTCTCATTGTAAACTTTTTATATGTTGTTCCTACTTATTTCTACTGAAATTAGACTAACTAAGGAATCTATACATATAAATTATAACTCATAATTATTTTTTTAAAATTTTAAATGTTTTTCTAAAGTCTAAACAGGGGACTTCAAATATCATTCTGACCCTGTCTTACTAAATTTCAAATATCACAGAATATAAAATTCCTTTGCTTAAAATATTTCTTTCATATGAAATTAGACACAAAAATATTTAATTATATATCTTATTCACCTTCTAATTCCATTTCTCCTATTTTTAGTGATTTTTCAAAGTCACGTCACTGCTGTTGTCCAAAAACTGTTTCATTGCAAATTTTTACTTTTTCATATTTTCTTTGTAGTAAGCATCACTTAGGTATCCATACAAAATAATTCGATCCCTATACATGCCATAACCTAAAACATTTCAAAAGCATTTATATACCAAAGTAAAGGCTTGATAGTGTGATACGAGGCTCCGACGATCTCCAATCCAAGTAAGCTCAACACACTATAAAACAAAGAAAAAGCAAAGAACGAGTATGCTACTAATAGCTTAGTAAGTTACATGTAAACAATAAGCACTCAAGTAATAATTAACATTTTTACATATAATTAATCAATATCCTTCTTAACAAATTCATTCACTTACACATGTACAATCTTACTAATTCACTTGCACATACATTTAAATACTTAATCATTATCACGTATGCTCATTCTTTCAACTATACCTGCATACACACTTCATCTCATATTCACTTTAATTTATTATTAATCCCGTTGAACACTTGGAATATACACGGATATATAGAGAATTAGCACATAAGTGCCACACTGATATGTAGCCGAAGCTACCACTGATATGTAGCCGAAGCTACCACTAATCAATAACACTGGAAATGTCCACTAAGTCACAGTGTCTGCAAAGACATGCTAGATCACCCAAAGACCGACTCACTGTAACATCAGTAACATCGGTCTCTAGTGATATATCACTTGTATCCACTTCTATTCCTAAGTTCAACCGGGAATTTACTCTTAACACTTATTTTAAACACTTTATCACTTGAATAATACATGAACAATTTTTCTTCCACATTCAATATTAAAAATATATTGCTATTATTTACACATAACTTACCTCGGATGCAAAACGATTATTTTCGTAAATTAGTCGATAACCTTCACTTTTCCCCGACCACCTTCACTATTCCTTCTTTCTTGATCTATATTAGCACAATTTAATACATTTTATCAACATTCCATTCAAATACAATTCATACACAATATTTTGGCAAAATTACATTTTTGCCCCTAAAGTTTCATATATTTACACTTTTGCCCCAAAGCTCAGAAATTAAACTTTGTCCCTTATGCTTATGTTTTATGACATGCTGATTATTTTTCCCTTCTATGACAACATCAAATTCTCACTCTAACATCTCCTTATGAACATGAGGTATTTTTACCGATTAAGCCGTCTTACTCGTTTTCACTTAAAATCGTTTAGCAAAAGTTGTTTAACATAATTTCAAACTTCATATTCTATCATAAAACATCAAAATAAACACATTTCACCTATGGGTATTTTTCCAAATATGAACCCTAGGTTAAATTATTGCTAGTACAAGCTAAATCGAGTTACCGGGACTCCAAAAACGTAAAGAACATTAAAAACGGGGCTTGGAATCACTTACTATGGAGCTTGGAAGCTTGAAACAGACCCTAGCTATGGAGAGCCCTTGAAATTTCGTCCTAATGAAGAAGATGGACATATTTTGCCATCTTTTTCCTTTTTTTAATCTTTTAATTACTAGATGACTAAAATACCCTTCATTAAAAACTTTGGTTATTTCTACCTATGTATTTCCATTTTTGTCCATGAAAGCCTAATGGTATAATTACCATTTAAGGACCTCTACTTCAATTATGGTCTTCAATTAAATCCTTTAACATCTAGAACTCATATTTATCAACTTTTGCAATTAAGTCCTAATAGGCAAATTAGACATGCAATTCATGAAATTTTCTATCGATATTCTAACACATGCATCTAATCACTCGATAAATTATAAAAAATAATCAGAATAAATTTTTCTACTTCAGAATTGTGTTTTCGAAACCACTATTCCGTTTAGGCCCTATTTCGGGCTATCACAAGTGGTGGGTCAAATTCATGAATTGGAAAGTCTGTAGGGTGGACAGATTCTGTTGGTGGTGCTAGAATTTCAGGTAAAGTATGAACTAGAGAAGTGTGAATAGTTGTTGTAGTAGGCTCCTTATTTGGTCTACGCTTTGTTAAGGGAGGACATTCATTACTCTCAGTCTCTTGAGTACTTTCCTCTAATCTAGGCCTCATTTTAGTTTTCTTGACTGTTGTTTTCCTTGATGAAGCAGTTGTAGTTTTCTCTTTTGCTTGAGCCTTATTAAGAATGGCTGAAATGTCCATGTTTTGAGCTGAGTGAGGAATAGTATAAGAGTGTGAAGAAGATCCTACACCAGTAACACGAGAATTAGCCTAGTTTGAAGAAGAAGTAGAAGCTGTAATAGGATTACTTAAAATGTTCAATTTTCGAGGGCGAAGACCACAAATGCTATAGAAGTAGAAAGGAGGTTCTCTTATATGCCCCACTAAAACAAGTGCTAACTTATCGTCTGAATAATAAGGCCAAGCCTCAGCAACAGAAGGCACGAAGAAATTGTCCTACCAATTTAATGAATCATTTTTTCAACAACAATTTGTCTTAACTCTAGTAAACAATATTGGAATATGTTTCTAACAGAAACAACTTCCACCAAATCTAGTATACACCCCCTTCTTAGTCATTTATATTGTTTTAAAGCAACTTGAGCATCTGTGTACAAATGCTCTCCAGAAGAAGGGACCATCGCATAGGAAAACCAAACCCATATTCGAGTGTGCATATGACTCTTATGTACTTGCCTTTTTCTTTGATGAAGATTTGAAATATTGTTCTGGATTTGTAACACCCCTATCTTCTCTCCGTTACTGGATTGGGGTTACGGGTGTTACCGAGCAAAACAAAATATTTAACTTCATAACATAAACAATTTTATAATTAAATGCTAACATATAACAAATAAATCAATTCATGGCATAATTACACATAAAAGCCTTAAATCGAGCTTACAGGGCCCTAAATACAATTTGGAAACAATCTAGGATCAAATAGAAACAAATCAAAAAATTTCAAGAAAACTTGTAAATTTGAAAAAACCAGGGGTCACACGGTCATATGGCTAGGCTGCGTGACAAACCCCAGACCATATGAATATTCGAAGTCAGGACACATGGTCGTGTCCCAGCCCGTATGTCTGCTCATGTGAGTATTCGAAATAGGGTTACACGGTCGTGTCACAGGCCATGTACCAAGCCGTGTGTGTATTCAAAGTTGGGTCACACGGCCGTGTCGCAAACCGTGTGCCAGACCATGCCACAAACTATTTTTGGACACACGGTCATGTCGCAGGCCGTGTCTCAAACTGTGTGAAACCTACACCTAAAATAATAAATACACATGACTGTGTGTGGCACATGGACGTGTGATAGCCCGTGTCCTAAGCTGTGTTCTCCATTTTTAACCCCTAAATCAAGTCAATTCAAGTACCATTACTTGCACAACAAGACATACCATATCTAGCTTCCATGGTTCAAAAGCACATTCAAATAACCAATTACGTGCCAAAATTTCATCCATCCTATGCCTAACCAATATGCCATTCGAAGGCACCACAATTAATGATTATTCATTCAAATTACCCAACTAAGAAGGCACTTAACATTGGTCATCTAATCATGCTCAAACCATCAACCAAATTGGCCAAAATATAAACATACACAACAAATTTACCATTCCAAAGCATCATCTCCTAATTCTTGTAAGGATTAACCTAACCCAAAACCAACTCAAACACACATCAAAAACCAACCATTTAACTAGAAATACCATTATAACATAACATTTTATATATCAACAAAAAAACACCTATATACATGCCATGTCCCAAAATGAAAAACAAAAGCTACCAAGATGGCTGGATAGTGTGAGCTCCAACTTGATTCGTTCGGTCAGTTCATAAAATGGCAACTACAAAAGAACCACAAATGAAACAAATAAATTTAAGAAGCTTAATAAGTTCATAGTTTAAACATCATTTAACTTACCTTCACCAAGAAAACAAACAAGAAGATAATTTTCTAATTCCTGATAACCAAATACAAGTTCACACCATATTAGTATTTATTCATGTATAACATAATAATCTTTTCAAGAGTTTACCAATTCTATCAATCAAAATACCTCAACGTAACCATCCATATACGTTAGTAAGAATTTCAATGCAGCATTTATTACTTAATAACATAATAAATATACAAAAGCTTTAAGTAAGTAATTAAGCTATAAACCAATTAACACTTAGCCTGATGAACTATAGTAACTTAACTTGGATACTCAGGTAACTACACCACACCAGAGGCATCATAGATGCGTAATAGAGGCATCGAAGTGCAGATAGAAGAACGATTAAGCAATCTAAGACACTAAAGTGTAACAGAGGCACCAAAGTGCGAACGGAGCCATCGAAGTGCAAACAGAGGCACTGAAGTCCAAACCTGTACCAGCGCACATTCAAACCCTACAAGCGCACGTTCAAACCCTATTGGCATGCGAATCATATCCTAAGCATTTACTACGTTCAACCAGGCAATATATGTTAATTCATTATATTCATACATATTCATCATTCAGAGGCACTTCATTATTTCTGTACACATACTATACAAATTGTTCCATTCATTTCAATAATGAGTAATCACAAGAATTGTGACCACCAATTATTCATTTTCATATGTACTTATATGCAACATTTAATAATATATAGGTAACAAATGAAATTTCACATGTATATACAATTACTAGTAAAAAAATATAATCATAAAGAAATCTACATTTACATATCATTACACTATGAACTTACCTACGATCCACTTCCAGGTAAAACGTAAGGACTACTCCGTATTTTTCCCCTTTCCTCGCTTATTGTCTTTTTGACTCGGTTCTTGATCTATATATGAATTAAATTCAATTTATTAAATTCACGTACATTTCAAACTCAATTCAATGCATGAGACCCTTAAATTTTTTCTTATTTACACATTTTCCCTAAACTTTTACATTTCTCACAATTTAGTCCCTAAACCCGAAATTCCAAATTTAATATTTTTTTACAACTTCTCATGCTAACCGAATTTTCACCCATACATCTACAGCCCACAAATTATTCTAAATTCTCAAGAATTCCCTATCAATTTTAATATTTAATTAATTTAGTCCTTTAACCAAAAACTAACAAAATTACTTTACAAACTAGTCATAATCAACAACCAATACTTCAAATACATCATTTAACATCATGAAAAAAAAGAATTCATCAATGGTAAAATCCAAAATCCTTAATAGTTTCAAAAACGAAGGTATGGGTTAGCTGGACCTAGTTGCAACAATCTCAAAAACATAAAAATTACTAAAAACGAGTGACAAATTCTTACCATGCAAGTGTTACAAGCTAGCCGAACCTCCAAACCCTTTAATGGTGTTTTAACATTCAATTTTTGGTGGAAAAATCTACTAAAGAAGAAGATGAATGTTTTATTTTATTTTTTTCTTAAGTGAAAATTATTAAATTACATAATTACTCGTTAACTAAACATATATCTTAAATAAATTATATCCTTAAACTGTCCATATTAACCAAGAATGGTATAATTGCCAATTAAACCATTCCACCTACGTGATTTGCACCATTTAATCACTATAATTCAATTATAACTAGATTTTACGACTTTCAAAGTTTAGTCCTTTTTCTTTAATTAACTAATTAAAAAATAAAATCAACTAACCAAATCTTAATATGACCATCACATAACCCTAAAAATATTAAATACCTACAAATTACGGACTCATTAGCCAAAATTATGGTCCCGAAACCACTATTTTTGACACCACTAAAAAATGGGATATTACAGGTTTATAGTTTCACATCATTGGCATACACTGAAATGAGCACTGCCAGCAGAAATTCCTTTCCTTTTTGCCTTTAGTTGGTAAAATTTTTGGAAAACACCCAACAATGATGGCTCATTGTGCATGCAACAATCGGTAAAGAATGCCACCAGTGTCCACCAGGATAGGGCTGATAACTGCCATGGAGCAATGTCGTATTCATTTAGCCCTGCACAAAAGAAGGGATGAAGTGGTAAGTGGAAGTTGGCCTCCAACAAAAGTAAGGGTAAGATGAAACCTACAGAATTATCACTTAGACAACATCTTTGGGGTTGCCAAAAGTTATAGGAAAATTTTGGGCAATGGATACCTCAAACCCCTAAATAATGGTGCATTTCGTCCTAAGTGGTACTACAATCTTTCACCACAGCCTCTACACGCGGTGGAGTAGCAATGGGACCTTGGGGTCCAAATGGAACTGTATTTCTAGGAAAAATAGTTTGGCTAGCTTGGCCTCGACCCCTCTTTCTAGTAGTTGTTCTAACCTTTTTGTGAATGAAAGTGAAATGAAAAGAGGAAAGAAAGCAAATGTTACCTCTGAGAGATATGAAGACTGAATATAATGGAAGTAGAAGGATTGAGAAGAAAAGGAAATTAGGGTTCTGATGGATTAAAAAGGGTGTTTGAATATCTATTTTATTGAGGCAATCATGGTCAAGAAGTTTAATTTGTTGTAATTGTCCAGATTCTCTAGTATAAATTAGACATCTGTCAAAGAACAAGTTTTGAAACGTTTAAAATCATGCAAGTAACCGCTAATTCTTAAATCTGCCCGTTGGGATTTAATAGTTGATATTCTCGCCAGTATGGGATTTCTAAGATTTAAACCTTGGAAAGAAATTGCTTTGAATAAGTACTATAGTTTGTCAATTAGGGGTATATGCTTGGTGCAACAATGAGCTTTCAGTTGTTGTTATGAAATTCTTCTGATTTAGAAAATTTCAAGGGTGAAATTTTGTTATGGGGTAGAGAGTTATAACACCCCAAATCTGGATGATCTGAATTGAAGGCGCATAGAAGGGAAGTTGTTAGTTATGGCGCACTCTGGTGGTTAGTTTACCAATTGTAAGCTTTTGGCGAATTGAGTATCCGCCCATGGAAGTATATCGGGATTTAGTTATGACGTGTTCTTCAATAAAAGAAAGAATTCGATAAAAGAAAAGTAACCTTTGTGTAAGATACCACAAAGGGTATATTTTGCCTAGTTTGTTCAAGCACTGTGAATAGCAAGTCTTGGTAACTAGATCTAGTTATAAACCAATTAAACTGACTGGTCAAAATGAGATGAGTTTAATTACATACTTGTTTTACCTTGTTTATTAATATAAGGCATTGCCATTATTATTTCAGTTTCTTTTTATGTGTATATAAATAAACTAAATTGTAATAAAGTCCTAAGAAAAATATGATTATTCTTAAAAGGTCATTAGTCAAGTATTATTGTGGGCTTGGACAACAAAAATGCATTGAGACAAATGTGTAGCTAATTGATGACAAAGTGTTTTCAGTGACATAGGGATTTCAAAATCAATACATGAGTATGTGCTAGAGAACAACATATTGGACTAACATGCTATGATTATGTTTCTTGGATTATTATGTAACAGTCACAACATTACTCATAGTGATAACTATGTATACGATTCTTAGACTTGAGATCACCATTATCCCAACATTGTGAGTCGTATATTTTGATACAGTCAAATGTCTTCTGTAACAGGTTGTACTGAAAAGGCTGATGTTGGATATGCCACAACCTATGTAGTGGGATATGGTTGATCAATATAGGATTTTTCCCTCCTACATAATGGGAGCAGTATCTTAGGCCACTTGATTGAGTGAGACTAGAAATGCATGGCCATGCTTGAATAAGTTGATATGAGATATCATACTTATTTGTTTATTGTAGTCTACTCGAGATATCAAGAAACATGAGATTGGATTATGCAAGTTGTAAGAGTATGCCCAAAGATCAATCATGAGATGGTTGTAATAACATACTTGATTTACCATGTTTATTAATATAAAGTGTTGTCATTATTATTTCAGTTTTTCTTTCTGTGTGTACAAATAAACTATTTTATAATAATGTCCTGAGAATAATATGATTATTCTTAAAAGATCCTTAGTCAAGTATTATTGTTGACTAGGACAACAATAATGCATTAAGACTAACATGTAGTTGATTGATGATAAAGAGTTGTCATTGATATGGAGTGTCAAAATCAATGCATGAATATGTGTGTTAGAGAACAACATATTGGACTGACCCGCTATGAGTATGTTTCTTGGATTATTATGTAATTGTCACAACATTACTCATAGTGATTAATATGTATATAATCCTCAGACTTGAGATCATCATTATCCCAACATCGTGAGTTGTATATTTTGATACAAATCGAACGTACATAATGAATCGGTTATTCTATAAAGGCTGATGTTGGATATACCACAATCTATGTAGAGGGATATGGTTGATCAATATAGGATAAGTCCCTCCTACATAATGGGAGTAATATCTTAGGCCACTTGATTGAGTGAGACTAGAAATGCATGGCCATGCTCAAATAAGTTGACATGAGATGTCATACTAATTTGTATATCATAGTCTACTCAAGATATCAAGAAACATGGGATGGACTATACAAGTGTGACTATTCCATGACTTGTGTCCATTCCAGAGATAAAGGACTTAAGGAGTAATGCATGAAAGGTTAATCACAAAAGGTTATGTCGAATCATGACTCCTTGTAACTTAGGTAGCAATGATGCATTGCTAGATGCCACTCATTGTTTGTAACATTAGAATCGTTCTAGTATTACTGCTAACGTTACAAGAACCTACAGGGTCGCACCCTATGGTTGAATTGAACGGAATAAAACATAGTTGGTATTGTGTTTGATTGTCACATGAATTAAATTAATTAAAGAATTAATTTAAATTGGGCAATCAAATATTGAACATATTATATGTACAAGGATGTTGTACACATAATGAGAATTAATATATGAATTTGGTTCGTATATAGATTTAAATAAATATAGTTTACCGAAATCCATGCTATAATTAATGTAATTATAATTTGTTTTTGGATATAATTAATGTAATTATAATTTTCGGTTAAAACATTATTATATTTATTTAATTTTATGATTCATTAAAAAGATACCGATTATAAAAGGTAATAGGTGATATAGAGCTTATTAAGAAAAAACCCTAAGGTATTGCTTTAAGGTCTAGCAGCCCAAGCAAGAAAAACCTCCAAAACAGTTTTGGAGATTTCTTCCGTTCATAGTCAAACCGGGTGGATTACGTAGAGGTCGACATCGCAAAAGGTTGTGGCTTGGTTCGACAGTGGATCAAAGTTCATGTTACCGAGGCATCGCTGTCTACTCAGATTGAAGTTTCGGTAATTTCAAAACCTTTATTTGACCCCGATTCGTTCCTCACACATGGATTCATGGTTTGGATCGCCGGAATTTAATTTTATTTTGCTACGCCAAGGGGTGTCGGCGTTCCAACAGTGGTATCAGAGCCACTTGTGTGATACGAACTCGGGTTTAAATACTTGGGTGATGCAATTGTATGAGATGCATGCTTTAATTTTATTGCGTTTTCGATTGTTTAAATCGTTTAAGCATAACTCGATAATCGTTCCTTTCGATAATTGATTAAATGTTAATCATGGTGTTGTGGCCTATTCGATTTTATGTTATTATCATAACTATTAACAAATCAGTAATGATGCGACGGTGGTATTTACATTTCGGTAAGAGTTAATCGGCTAGTGGAACAAGGGTTGTTCCGATATGAAACCTCAAGGATTAAAGTCCTGAAAACACGATTCTGTTGATAAAAGTTATCAAATCGTGAGGTTTCATTTGACTGGGGTATGCGGTTCGTACCGCGGGGGCTCCGCCCCCGCAACCCCAGCTTCTACCGTGACATTCCCTCTCATATTTTGGGAATGGGGATCTGAGGATGGCTCCGGCAGCGGGCCTTCGGCCCGCTCCCTCCGACCACCTCAGACCCCATCTTCTTATTACAGTATGTTTTGTTAATAAAAGAAATTTATAAACTTGATGGGCCACAAAAGGTTGAAAGGATATTTTATAATTCACCTAAGCAAAAGCGTTGAATTATGTATGCTATTTTTTACATGCACGGTGTTTGAAAATGCATAGTTATAGCCCGATGACCCATTTGATAAAAGGTTGTAATTTTATATATATAAATACGGCCTGCGTGTCGTGCCTTACTACTATTCTCTTGTACTTCTCTTCTCATCTTACTCCCTCGTATGTAAAACAAGTTTTTGCATATTGTAATTTGCAAGAGTTGCTGTGGGCTAGACGAGAAGGAAGTTGGGACATCTATTGTGGATTGATAGCTTGTGAAATAGCTTACACCTTTAGGTTCCCTTTTGGTTCTCCCATTGGCTTGGGTTGAATCACCTTCATTTATGGGCTATAACTATTGCATTTATTTATTGCTTTATTTATTCATGTATGAGATGCTATGGATGTCTAAAGCATGCCAATTTTTATATATTAAAATTTGATAATAATAAACCCCATTAATTGATGAGATCAATTAAAAGACTAAATGGACTAAAGTAGACCATAATTGGTGAGATGAAACAACCTTAATAAAATCCCTCTATTAAAATATTAAGTCAACATGGCCTGGCCTTCAATTTTGCCTCGTTAAGGCCTCGATCAATACTATGTAGGTTCCGCCAAAGTGAAGTACTAGTATTTATCTTGGTTAAACGCGAAGAATAAACAAGTGATATTCGCTGGTTATAAATTGGTTAATGACTTAACTAGGTTACTCTAATAGGATTAGAAACCTAGAGGCAAGTAAATTGGATAAATCATAAGATGATTATAACAAGAGTTGTTCACCAAATATTAGGAGTTACATATGATGTAATTAGCAAATGTTGCTTACCTAAATAACCATAGTCTTAAGAGTAAAGCCAAAGCTGACTTAAGAGGAGGTGAAATATGGATCCTTAACCCACTAGAAATACTTTTGAGAAAGTTTTTCCGAAATTAATATATGAGGGTTATTAATTTTGAAATAAAATAGTGGGAACATCATTTAATAAAGTCTTTTTAATGATTGATATAAAATTGGTAAATTTACTCACACGCATATTTAATTGTTGTAGATATATTATGGCTACAAACACTAGCACACTCTCGTTGCGATCGGTCCTTGAGAAGGACAAATTGAATGGTTTGAATTTTCTTGACTGGTTCCGTAACTTGAGGATTGTCCTCAAACAAGAACGGAAATTATATGTCATTAAACAACCACTTCCTAATGAACCACCCGCTAATGCCTCGAGGATCGATAAAAGATGCTTACAAGAAGTATCTCGATGACATGGTAGATGTTGGATGTCTTATGCTTGCCACTATGAATCTCGAGCTTGAAGCAACATGAGGACATGGTTGCTTATGATATGATCGGGCACTTGAAAGAACTTTATCGAGGGCAAGCACGACAAGAGAGGTTCGATATCTCTAAGGCCCTATTCCAATGTAAGTTGGTGAAGGAAGCCCAGTGGGACCTCATGTCCTTAAGATGATTGGCTATATTGAAAGCTTTGTCTAAGCTTGGGTTTCCATTGAGCCAAGAGTTGGCCACCGATGTTATTCTACAATCATTGCCGGATAGCTACAACCATTTGTCCTCAATTTCAATATGAATGAAATTGACAAGACTCTACCACGCTTGCTCAAGATGTTACGAATGCTGAAGGCAACATAAAAGGTTGGACCCAAGCCCATACCGATGATCCGTAATAACAAGGGCAAGGAAAGGCCAAAGTTCAAACAAAGCCCAAGGGCAAAGGTAAGCCTAAGCTTGGAAAAGGAAATGCCTGACCGGAACCTAAAGGTGGGGTGTCTAAGGAAGGAAATGCTTTCATTGTGGTGTGATCGACATTGGAAACGTGAATCGCCCCATCTATCTTGAGGAAGTCAAGAAAGCTAAAGCAAGCGGAACGTCTGCTTCAGGTATTTATGTTATTGATATTAATTTATCAACTACTACTTCTTGGGTATTAGATACTGGTTGTGGTTCTCATATTTGTACTTCTGTACAGGGACTACAAAGGAGTAGGACTTTGACTAGAGGAGATGTGGACCTGCGAGTTGGAAATGGAGCAAAAGTTGTTGCATTAGCTGTGGGAACATATACTTTATCTTTGCCTAGTGGACTTGATTTATGTTTAGAGGATTGTTATTTTGTGCCCAGTTTGACTAAAAACATTATTTCAATTTCTTGTTTAGACAAAATTGGTTTTGAGATAATTATTAAGAATAATTGTTGTTCCTTTTATCTCAATAATGTTTTCTATGGTTCGGCACAATTGATTAATGGCCTCTATATTTTAGATCAAACGAATCCCATTTACAACATAAATACTAAAAGATCTAAAATAAATGACTCAAATCAAACTTATCTTTGGCATTGTCGTTTAGGCCACATAAGTGAGAAACGCATATCCAAACTCCATAAAGATGGTCTCTTGAATTCATTTGTTTTTGAACAATTTGAAGTATGTGAATCTTTCTTATTGGGAAAAATGACTAAATCTCCTTTTACTGGTAAAAGTGAACGAGCTAGTGATTTATTGGGCCTAATACATTCTGATGTATGTGGACCAATAAATACACAGGCCAGAGGTGGATTTCACTACTTCATTACTTTCACTGATGATTTCAGTAGATATGGGTATGTTTATCTCATGCGCTATAAGTCTGAGTCCCTTGAAAAGTTCAAGGAATTCAAAAATGAAGTACAAAATCAACTAGGCAAAACTATCAAGTCACTTCGATCTGATCGAGGTGGAGAGTATTTGAGCCTAGAGTTTGATGATCTTTTGAAGGAATGTGGGATTGTCTCACAACTTACTCCTCCTGGTACTCCTCAATGGAATGGAGTATCTGAGAGAAGAAATCGAACTTTGTTAGACATGGTTCGATCCATGATGAGTCATGCTGATCTACTGACTTCCTTTTGGGGACATGCACTTGAGACAGCAGCTTTTACACTAAATCGTGTTCCATCTAAATCGGTTCAAAAGACGCCATATGAGATGTGGACTGGGAAACGTCCCAATATGTCTTTTATGAAAATTTGGGGTTGTGAAGCTTATGTTAAACGCCAGACGTCTACTAAGCTTGAACCCAAATCTGAAAGGTGTATTTTTGTGGGGTATCCAAAAGAAACCAAAGGATATTATTTCTTTAATCCCACTGAGAACAAAATGTTTGTTGCTCGAACTGGTGTCTTCCTAGAGAGAGAATTTACTTCTAGAAAAGGAAGTGGGAGAAAGATTAAACTTGAAGAAATTCAAGAATCACAAGATACCATCGAACTGTAGATTGAACAAACAACAGAAATTCCACAAGAAATTGAGGAACAAACAATCGCTTTGTAGAAACACAACCACCGCAGTGATCTTTAAGAGAACGCCATGCACACGAGAGATATGGATTTCTCATTACAACGCATGGTGATGTTCTTATTATAGATCAAGATGAGCCTAGGACTTATCAAGAAGCGGTGACGAGCCCAGACTCTGAGAAATGGCTTGAGGCCATGAGATCTGAGATGGATTCCATGTATGAAAACCAAGTATGGACTTTGATTGACCCACCCGAAGGGAGTTAAGCCTATAGGGTGCAAATGGGTTTTCAAAAGAAAAGCGACATGGATGGTAATGTACAAACATACAAAGGGCGATTAGTCGCTAAAGGTTTTTACCAAATTCATGGTGTTGACTATGATGAAACCTTTTCTCCTGTAGCTATGTTTAAATCCATCGAGATCTTGCTCGCCATAGCGCATTTCATGATTATGAAATCGCGGATGGATGTCAAAACAAATTTCCTTAACGGAAACTTGAAGAGGATGTGTACATGACACAACCTCAAGAAGGTTTTGTCAATCCAAAGGATGCTAGAAAGATATGTAAGCTACAAAGATCCATTTATGGATTAAAGAAAGCTTCTCGAAGTTGGAATCTTCGTTTTAACGATGCAATCAAAGAGTTATCAAAAATGAAGATGAACCATGTGTTTACAAGAAAGTTAGTGGGAGCACTATCACATTCTTGGTACTGTATGTGGATGACATACTTATTATGGGAAATGACATACCTACCTTGCAGTCTATTAAGACTTGGTTGGGAAGTTGTTTTTCTATGAAGGACTTGGGCGAAGCCACTTACATCTTAGGAGTCAATATCTATAGAGATAGATCAAGACGACTACTAGGTCTAAGCCAAAGTACATACATAGATAAAGTACTGAAAAGGTTCAGTATGGAAGAATCTAAAAGAGGATTCTTACCTATGAGACATGGTATTTCACTCTCGAAGGAAATGTGTCCTTAAACTCCACAAGAGAGAGAACGCATGAGTAAAATTCCATATGCTTCCGCTATTGGATCTATCATGTATGCCATGTTATGTACTCGTCCCGGATGTCTCATATGCCTTAAGTATGACGAAAGCGGTACCAAGTAGATCCCGGGGAAGGTCATTGGACCATAGTCAAGAATATCCTTAAGTACTTAAGAAGAACTAAGGATACATTCCTAATATATAGAGGTGAGGAAGAGTTAAGTGTAAAAGGTTACACTGATGCGAGCTTCCAAACCGACAAGGACGATTCTCGATCGCAATCAGGTTTTGTGTTTTGCCTTAATGGTGGTGCTGTGAGCTGGAAGAGTTCAAAGCAAAGTACAGTAGCCGATTCTACAACAGAAGCCGAGTATATTACAGCCAGTGAGGCAGCAAAAGAAGTGGTTTGGATCAAGAAGTTCATTACTGGACTAGGGGTTGTGCCTAGCATATCAGATGCTATAGAACTCCGATGTGATAACAATGGAGCCATTGCACAAGCTAAAGATCCCAGATCTCACCAGCGATCCAAACATATACTTAGGCGCTACCATCTTATTCGAGAGATTATTGATCGAGGGGACGTAGAGATATGCAGAGTACCTACAGATGATAACATTGCTGATCCCCTGACCAAGCCTCTGACACAGCAGAAGCATGATCGTCACACTAAGTCGCTTGGTATTAGATATATGAGTGATTGGTCTTAGTGCTAGTGGGAGATTGTAAGAGTATGCCCAAAGATCAATCATGAGATGGTTGTAATAACATACTTGATTTACCATGTTTATTAATATAAAGCGTTGTCATTATTATTTCAGTTTTTCTTTCTGTGTGTACAAATAAACTGTTTTATAATAATGTCCTGAGAATAATATGATTATTCTTAAAAGATCCTTAGTCAAGTATTATTGTTGGCTAGGACAACAATAATGCATTAAGACTAACATGTAGTTGATTGATGATAAAGAGTTGTCATTGATATGGAGTGTCAAAATCAATGCATGAATATGTGTGTTAGAGAAACGACATATTGGGTGACCCGCTATGAGTATGTTTCTTGGATTATTATGTAATTGTCACAACATTACTCATAGTGATTAATATGTATATGATCCTCGGACTTGAGATCATCATTATCCCAACATCGTGAGTTGTATATTTTGATACAGTCAAACGTACACCGTAATCAGAATGTTTGTTCTATAAAGGCTGATGTTGGATATACCACAATCTATGTAGAGGGATATGGTTGATCAATATAGGATAAGTCCCTCCTACATAATGGGAGTAATATCTTAGGCCACTTGATTGAGTGAGACTAGAAATGCATGGCCATGCTCAAATAAGTTGATATGAGATGTCATACTAATTTGTATATTATAATCTACTCAAGATATCAAGAAACATGGGATGGACTATACAAGTGTGACTATTTCATGACTTGTGTCCATTCCAGAGATAAAGGACTTAAGGATTAATGCATGAAAGGTTAATCACAAAAGGTTATGTCAAATCATGACTCCTTGTAACTTAGGTAGCAATGATGCATTGCTAGATGCCACTCATTGTTTGTAACATTAGAATCGTTCTAGTATTACTGCTAACGTTACAAGAACCTACAGGGTCACACCCTATGGTTGAAATGAACGGAATAAAACATAGTTGGTATTGTGTTTGATTGTCACATGAATTAAATTAATTAAAGAATTAATTTAAATTGGGCAATCAAATATTGAACATATTATATGTACAAGGATGTTGTACACATAATGAGAATTAATATATGAATTTGGTTCGTATATAGATTTAAATAAATATAGTTTATCGAAATCCATGTTATAATTAATGTAATTATAATTTGTTTTTGGATATAATTAATGTAATTATAATTTTCGGTTAAAACATTATTATATTTATTTAATTTTATGATTCATTAGAAAGATACCGATTATAAAAGGTAATAGGTGATATAGAGCTTATTAAGAAAAAAACCCTAAGGTATTGCTTTAAGGTCTAGCAGCCGTCAAGCAAGAAAAACCTCCAAAATAGTTTTGGAGATTTCTTCCGTTCATAGTCAAACCGGGTGGATTACGTAGAGGCCGACATCGCAAAAGGTTGTGGCTTGGTTCGACAGTGGATCAAAGTTCGTGTTACCGAGGCGTCGCTGTCTACTCAGATTGAAGTTTCAGTAATTTCAAAACCTTTATTTCACCCCGATTCGTTCCTCACACATGGATTCATGGTTTGGATCGCCGGAATTTAATTTTATTTTGCTGCGCCAAGGGGTGCCGGCGTTCCAACACAAGTGTGACTGTTCCATGACTTGTGTCTGATCTAGATATAAAGGACAAAAGGATGTAATACATAAAAGGTTTACCACAAAAAGGTTATGTCAAATTACGACTTCTTGTAACTTAGGTAGCAATAATGCATTTCTAGATGCCATTCATTGCTTGTATTATTAGAAATGTTCAAACATTACTATTAACATTATAATAACCTACAGTGTGACACCCTATGGTTAAAAAAAATCCAAACATAGTTGGTATTGTGTTTAGCTATCACATGAATTAAATTAATTATTGAATTAATTTAATTTGACAGTTAAATGTTAAATGAATTAAATGTACAAGCTTGTTGTACACAAATAGAGAGCACAGTTAAAATTAATATATGAATTTGATTCATATAAAATTTTAACAGGATATAGTTTACCAAAATTATTATTATAAATTATTTATAATTATGATTTCGGTCAAATATTGAAACATGGAAGTTATAATTCTTTTTGGAAAGAATATAACATTTTTAATGCTTCTCATATGTTATGTATAGGATGATTCTGTTTTCAATAGATGGATACCAAAATCCTAAATTAGGGTTAAGAGTGTTTAAAAGAAAATAAGAAAAAAAAGGTCCCATAGCCGTTTTGGGAGATTTTTCTCTAGAAAGTTTCAGGAGAATTTTTGTCATTCGTTTTAATACCGGGTAGACTACATAAAGGTCAGGATGTTTTCGTTATAGCTTGGAATCGACATGGAATTAGCGGCATCCTTTTATAATTTTAAGGTATATCTTTAACCTTATTTCAACCCATTTCGTTCCTCGTACATGGATCCAAGGCTGAGTATCGCCAAAATATTTCTCCACTGCACCACGGGGCATACCGATGGTCCCAAAAGTGGTATCAGAGCCACTTGTATGATACGGATACGAGATTAAATTGATTGGTTGAAGCGATTGTATGAGATACATGATATTTGATATGTTTAATCGATTTTTTTTTATGAATATATGATAATTGTTTTAACTTTTGTTTAAAACAAGCATGTTTTTTTCTATTAAACCTATGTGAGTATTTGTTCCTCTCAATCGATGATTAAGTGTTAATGATTGATTTTGAAGCCTATTGGATCTTGTATACGGTTTGTTAAGTGTTAACGAATCTGTCTTGGGGTAGTGGGGTTTTTTTCATTTGAAGTTAATTGTTAACTTGTTGATTACATTCAAAAAAGGAGCAAAAGTTGTTCCAGTAAGAAGCATCATAGATCAAAATTTAAAAATATATATATTATTCTGTTTTGATAAAAGTTATCAAACAGTGACATTTTTCCATAGAGATCTTAGTACAATTTTTAAAATTTCATTGGGGTCTGTCGTTGATTGGCCAGTAGCACCGCGGCCCACAGCACCGAGGCGCGAGACCCCCGCAGGGGGCTTTGCCCCATGACCCCTGTGCGTAGGAAACATTAATTGTAGGGACAACTTGGTAATTCACATTAACAAGTTGTTGAATAAAACGTATCATATGGTGTATACTATGTTTGATATGGATGATGTTTGGAAATGCATGGTTATAGCCCAATAACCCATTTAATTTATTTATTATTTGCAAATGTTTTAATTTTATAAATACGGTCTGCATGCCGTGCCTTTTTATATTTCTCTTGTATTTCTCTTCTTATCTTGCTCTCTCATATGTAAAATGAGTTTCTATAATTGTAAATTGTACGAGCTACTGTGGGCTAGGGGAAAAGAAGGTTGGGCTACCTAAAGTGGAAAATAAGCTTGAGAAGCGGCATACACCCTTAGGATTCCTTTTGGTTCTCTCATTGGCTTGGGAGGAACCACCTTAGTTTTATGAGCTTATATTTACTACTATATAATCATTGCATTTGTTTACTACTTTATATTTTTTCCTCTATAAGATACATTGGTTGATATGTTAGCATGCATGTTATAGGACATTGATAAGATCAACTAAAAGATTAAATGGACAAATGTTGACCATTAATGGTGAGATTAATTTAATTTAAAACTCTCAATAAAATATTAAGCTAAGATTGCCTTCCAATATTTACCCTTGTTAAAGCCTTGATCGATACAATGTGGGTTCTGCTAAAGCGAAGTAAATGTATCTATCATAGTCAAATGCGAAGAATAAGCAAGTGATATTATCCAATTATAATATTGGTTAATAACTTAACTAGGTTACTCTAATAGGAGTAGATACCTAGAGGCAAGAGTTTTTGAGAATCATGAGATGATTGGAACAAGAGTTGTTCACCAGATAAAGGAGTTACATGTGATGTAATTAGCAAGTGTTGCTTACCTAAATAACCATAATCTTAAGACTAAAGCCAAATATGACTTAATAAGAGGTAAAATATGGATCCTTACCCACTAGAAAACTTTAGAGAAAGTCTTTTCAAAATTAAAACATGAGGGTTATTAATTTTGAATAAAATAGTAGGATCATCATTTAATAAATTCATGTTAATGATTATAATAAACTTGGAAAATGTAATCATGAGCATATTTTATTATTGTAGATTTATTATGGCAAATAACACAAACTCTTTATCGTTGCAATCTATCCTTGAGAAGGACAAGTTGAATGGCTTGAACTTCCTTGACTAGTTCTGTAACTTGAGGATTGTCCTCAAACAAGAACGGAAATTATATGTCATTGAAGAACCTGTTTCTTATGAACCAACAGCTAATGCCTTTAGAGCTGACAAGGATGCTTATAAGAAGCATCTTGATGACATGTTAGACATAAGATTTCTAATGCTTGCCACCATGACTCCTGAGCTTCAAAAGCAACATGAGGATATGGTTGCCTATGATATGATTCAGTATTTCAAGGAATTATATAAGGGGTAATCATGTCAAGAGAGGTACGAGACCATAAAAGCTCTATTTCGATGCAAAATGGTGGAGGGATCTCCTGTGGGAACTCACGTTCTCAAGATGGTAAGCTATATTGGAAGCCTTGAAAAACTAGGATTCCTCCAAGTGTGGAGTTGGCCACCGATGTCATCCTGCAATCATTGTCAGATAGTTTTAGCCAATATGTCCTTAATTTCAACATGAATGAGATTAATAAGACTTTGTCACAATTACTTAGCATGTTGCGAACTACTGAAAGTAACATGAAAAAGGTTGGACCTAAGCCCATTCTGATGGTCCGCAAGGACAAAGGAAAAGGAAAGCTTAATGCTAAAGTAAAGCCCAAAGACAATAGCAAGGCCAAATCCAAAAAAGGAAAAGTTGCATTGAAACCTAAAGGAGGAATTGCAAAGGAAGGAACATGTTTCCATTATGGTAAGACCGAGCACTAGAAGAGGAACTGCCCTGCCTATCTTGAAGAGGTCAAGAAGGCAAAGGAAAATGGAATGTTCACTTCACATATTTATGTTATTGATATTAATTTATCAACATCTACTTCATGGGCATTAGATACCGGATGTGGTTCTCATATTTGTACCTCTGTATAGGGACTGCAAAGGAATAGGAATTTGGCTAAAGGAGATCTGGACCTATGAGTTGGAAATGGAGAAAGAGTTGTTGCATTAGCTGTGTAACACCCCTAACCCGTCTCCATTGCCGAAATAGGATTATGGAGCATTACAATGCAAATCATAACAATTACTAACATTTAACCATTCAAATATGAAATTAAATAACATATAATCAAATTCAAATTTCATTCAAAGCATAAATATAATTATTGACCTTAAATCGGGCCTACATGGCCTTAAAAATAATTTAGGAACAATCAGGGGTCATTTTGATACAAAATAGAAAAATAGGGATAATTTGAAAATCTTTGGAAATAGGGGTTACACGGCTGTGTGGCCAGGCTATGTGATAGAGCCCAAACCATGTGGCTCAGAACATGGTCGTTGGCTACTCCACACACTCATGTGACCATTTCACATGCCCATCCACGCACACCATGTAACTAACTGTGGCTGTGTAATATAAGGACACACGGCTGTGTTGCCAAGCCGTGTAACTCATTGTGACCGTGTAGCTCAGGGTCACACGGTCATGTCACCAAGTAGTGTAACTCTCTGTGCTCGTATGGACCAACCTGTACTAAAAATAAATAAGGAACATGACCGTGTGAGTAGGCCATGTGTAACACACGGTCATGTGACAGCCCGTGTCCCAGGCTGTGTATACATTAAAAAGTTTGCAAAACAAGGCACATTTTCATTCAAAACTTAAGTATCAAGCCAAATCAATTCCATATCTTAAATACACATTTAACAAGCCTAAAATATGCCAAAATATACATCTTAAGTGCCTAGAATTCTTTATTAAGAACACATGCAAATTTTACAATTCATACATACCATCCAAGTTTACTTCTACCATATTAGAATCATTTAATAGTAGCATACAACCAAATAGCCAAAAAAAAAATTATTTATGAACCATTACAAGCCAAATATCAAAGGCATATATATACATAAACCAAAACCTATTCAAGACCAAAATCATTCAAGTATGGCATCTATCACAAGTAACTAGTAACCAACACATTTACAAAGCACCTATTACATTTCATGCCATCAAGTTAAATCCACCATATATCAATTTCAATATCACATTCAAATCTCTAAATCAAGCTACGATCAACCACATTATTGGCCATAAATATTCAACTTATAAACAAGGATAAAATATGTCACTTATAATGAACACTTATACACAAATTACAAGATACTCCTATTACATGCCACATAAACCAAAGTAAATGTTTTCAAATACTACCGAAGATAGCTGGATAGTGTGATCTTCCACTTGATCCGATTGCCCGGTTTCACAAGACAAGATCTACAAGAAATCAAGAAAAATAACACGAGTAAGCTTTTACGAGCTTAGTAAGTTCACAGGTTGAAACATTATAACTTACCATATAAACATAGTTTTATAATTAACAAAATCAATAGCTAACATCAACCATGTCAAGCACAACCATTCAACAGGTGAGTTTCATAAATACAAGTCATTTAATCACCTCATTTATGCAATATCAATCGTTAACAAGTCACGATAAAATATCGAAAACCATAAACACATGTACAAGTATTTCATAAGAAATCATAACCAAATATCAGTTACCTATCATTTTTAAATCATTTAACCATTAAAAAAATTCAGCACAATGAACGGTATAACATATACGGATACACAGTTATCCATCCAGAATGCTCAAACGAGCTATCCATCTGAGAACACACCTGGCCACCAAGTGCCAAGCCCGTAGGCTAACATCCCTCTGAAACACACCTCAGCACTAAGTGACAAGCCCGAAGGCTTTCATCCGCCCCTGATGACACACCAAAATCACTGTAAATATAACACGATAGTCTTCAACAAATGCTAGACTTCGGTATATTCAGTGGATAGTAACAAGTCAATAATCATCATATCATCACAAGTCAATCTTATACTATGCACAATATAACCTATTGGCATGCCAACTGTATCCTATCCTATGTTCATCCGAGCTCAATACAGGTAATCGTATAACATTTTTCAATTCAATTTATTTTTCTCACCTTGTACCAATTTATAACAATTAAATTACATCCATATATTTATTAACATACCAAAACTCATAAATCAATATAATATTACGAATATTCTAATTTAAACAGTATGAACTTACGAGGGTTAAACTGCAGTAATGGCAAAAGTTCATGGACTATTCAATAACTTTCCCTTTTCCTCGATTATCTACTTGTTCTTGACCTATAATATTATTTATTTCGATTATTAGCCTCCATTTCATATATCATTCAATTAAATACATATTCCTTTCTATTTACAAATTTTCAAATTGCCCTAAACTTTTACACTTTATTCAATTTAGTTTTTAATATTAAAACGAGTCTATTTTCACAATTAACTAATAATCCCGATTTTTACGAACCTTTAACCATGTAAAAGCAGCCTTTAAATTCTAAAAAATTTCAATAAAAACCTTCCAAATTTCACATGTTTTTAATTAAATCCTTTAACATAAAAACTATACAAATTACTTTACAAACTAGCTCAGATTCACTATCAATCTTCCAACCAAAACATTTGCAATTAAAAATCTTCACAAACAACAATGGTAAATATTTTAATCTTTAACAACATCACAAATTAGTCCCTATGCTAGATAGTTTAAGCTACAACGATTCCAAAAACATAAAATTTACAAAAAAAATAGGTTAAAAATGAGCTTACATGCAAGAACTTAAACGACTGAATGCTTCAAGCTACTTTCATGGCTTTTCTTCTCCCCCCCCCCCAATTTCAGCAATCAACCATCAAGAAAGATGATAGCATTGTTTATTTTAATTGTTTATGTTTTAATTAGCTAATTACCTTATTGCCCTTAATTAAAACACTCAAATTTCACAACAAAACACCCATAACCATTCACTACATATAATTACATGGTATATTTACCATTTTGATCCATAAATTTTAATTTTTCTAGCCATTTAGTACTTATAACTAATAGGAATTAACTTTTGCAGCTTTTATGATACATTCCTTTTTAATTAATTAATTATCTAAATGTCAAAATTACCAAACCAAATTTTTAATACACCTATATAATCACTCCGTAAATATTTAATAAAAATATTTACAACTTGGTTTATAGAAACGAGGTCCCGATACCTCATTTTCTAAAACCACTTGACGTTAGAGACAAACCATTTATTTTTACTATTTGATCAATAAGTTAAAATTTGTTATATCAAAATTCTTTATTTTACCATTTTTGACTCATAAATATTAAATAATAATATTTATGAACTCACTCGTTGGAATTGTGGTCTCAAAATCACTATTTCTGACACCACTGGAAAACGAGATTGTAACGCCCTAAACCCGGCCTAGAAGTTAGACCCGAACCTGGCGTGTCACATTGAAGTGTTTTTCGAAAACCATGTTTTCATTGAAAACCCTTCTTGTTTAAAAGCTTAAGTAAAATCCTAGTTATGTTAGTTTATTTTTGAAACGTGGTACATTCAAAAATTATTAATTTTATTCCCAAAATATCTTTTTAGTTGCGGAAGCTAATATTGAGAGTAATCGATTTACGAAAATGATTAAGTCGCGAAACCATTTCGAAAATGTTGAGAAAACGTAGTGTTGTTTTAAAACAGTTAACATTTTGGAAAACCGTGATTTACTTCTAACAGATATAATTTAAGGTAAATAAAAACCTGAAGTTAAAACCCAGAACCTTAAAGAGGCCTTATTACAAAATTTAAAACCCAAAATGGAATCTAAAGCATAAATGAAGTCCAAAGGCAGTCGTGTGGCCATCTCCGAGTCCCTCGCAACACCGATCCTCCTAAAGTTGGGGATTACCTGCACAGTTAAAAATGGGGTGAGTTTGCGAAAACTCAGTGTGCAATCCCCTCCTAACTAAAATAGTTAGTAAAACAGACCGAATTCAGAATCAGTCTGGGCCGGAGCCCAAAACAGTAACAGACCAATGTGTGTGGGTCTACGCCCAGTTCAATTCCACTTAGGCCTCAGCCCTTATCAGAATTAATTCCATATGCATAATGTGTGATGCATGCTAACCCATCCCATCCAACCCTGCACTACCTGCGGGGAATAAATCACCCACGCCATCCCTACACTCCCAATGTTAGCACCGGTTACGGCACTAACCAAAATCACAGCAAAGCTGCCAGTAAACAGAATGGCCAAGAGCCAAAAACAGAATGGTTATAAACCATAATCAGGATGGCACAGAGCCATAATCTGGATGGCACAAGGCTATCGGTAACTATAATAAGTTTGGCACATAGCCATCAATGACGGTAATATAATCGGCACACAGCCACGGGTAATCATGATCGACACAGAGTCATCAATATATAAGTTAGACACATAGCCACGGATAAGTACGATTGGCACAAAGCCATAATCAAGATGGCACAGAGCCATATTTAGGTTGGCACAGAGCCATAATCAGATTACGCGGCTTTAAGCCGTCCGTCGGTCCACAGTCATCTCATGCGACTCGTGCGACCTTAACAGATCAATACTGGATCCACAGTCGTCTCATGCGACCCATGCGGCCCTATCAAAACTTCTTCCGTATCAATGTCCCAACCCCATACAATATGTCGTGTATGTCATGCTCAATCATTACACGTGTATGCAAAATGGCCATGCTCAGTAAAGTCATTTAAACACATATTAAAAGCATATCAGTCACACGACCACAGTCAAGTCAGTTAAAACATAGTCATACGATCACAGTCAAATTAGTCAAATTCATAGTCTAAGTTAGTCATTTACCCACAAGGGCAAAATAGTCATTTTACCCTATAAGGGTATTTCGGTAATCCTACCCTTTCGGGGTATTTCGGTAATTTTGCAAATCGAGGGTATTTCGATAATTTCACAAATCAAGGGTATTTCGGTAATTTTATAAATTGAGGGTATTTCGGTAATTTTACAAATCGATGGTAATTCAATAATTTTACAAATCGGGGGTATTTCGGTGATTTCACAAATCGGGGGTATCTTAGTAATTTCACAAATCAAGGGTATTTCGGTAATTTTGCAAATCGAGGGCATTTCGGTGATTTCACAAATCGAAGGTATTTCGGTAATTTCACAAATTAAGGGTATTTCGATAATTTTGCAAATCGAGGGTATTTTGGTAATTTTGCAAATCGAGGGTATTTTAGTGATTTCACAAATTAGGGGTATTTCGATAATTTCACAAATTAAGGGTATTTTGGTAATTTTACAAATCGAAGGTATTTCGGTAATTTTGCAAATCGATGGTATTTCAGTATTTTTGCAAATCGGGGGTATTTCGGTAATTTCACAAATCGGGGGTATTTCGATAATTTCACAAATTAAGGGTATTTCAGTAATTTTACAATTCGAGGGTATTTCGGTAATTTTGCAAATCGGGGGTATTTCGTAATTTTGTAAACATGGGGTATTTCTGTAATTTTACAAATCGAGGGTATTTCGATAATTTTGCAAATCAAGGGTATTTCGATAATTTTAAAAATCGAGGGTATTTCAGTAATTTTGCAAATCGGAGGTATTTCGATAATTTTGCAAATCGGGGGTATTTCGATAATTTTGCAAATCGGGGGTATTTCAGTAATTTTGCAAATCGAGGTCTCAGCGACCCAACAGAAGGTCCACCGTCGCCTCGAGCGACTTAAGTAACCTAAGAAGTCATAACGGTGTAAAAGAGCCTAAGGCCCATTACTCGGCCCAAGTGGGCCCACACGCTCGTGTGGCCCAATTAGCCCAGAGATAGCCTCGGCTATACGAACAGCACAGTCCAAACCAATAGAAACCATATAACCTGCATTTTATCCGTGTGGGGGCCCACAAGCCTAGTGGGCCCACACGGCCCAATTCCAAAAATGACCCTAGCCATGTGCACTACACGGCTCGGTCTAACATTTACCATAATATGCAAATTTAATTCGTGTGGGGCCCACAGGCCCATTGGGCCCACACGCCCATTTCGGCCCCAATGCGGCCCAAAACGACCTAAGCCCATGAGAACGCTCATGGTGGCCTCAACCATCTTACGCCTCAAATTCGTGGCTCGATCCACCACACGTGCAATCGCACGCTCGTGTGGCATCATTCGCCGGTATTTCGGTTTTTCGGCATTTTGTCGATCTACGATCAGAAGGAGTGGGGTGTGTGTACACACCTTGATTACGAAGCGCGCCACGAATCTCTTGCACCGAACCCTACTCGATCGAGCTTCCCTAAATCCTCACTAATCGTTAGCAACGATCAACTTCTTGTAGCTATCTGCGTTACCCAAAGAACCTTTTTAACCAAGATTGTATAAGGTTGTGGTTTACGACCACACTTGATAACCTTTAACAACATAAAAGAGCATTCAGCCTTAACTAAAAGCAAGGAGAAAAAGAGTGCACTTACTAGTTGATCAGGAACTGTTACCACACCGAAAACTAAACGCAATGAGAGTAGTTCGGCAAAGAAACAATAACGATTTGGCAGAGAAACACAAAGATTCGGCCTAGCCAAAGAAAATGGGTGAGAAATATAGTAAGAAGGTTCGGCTATGGCCCAAAACCGATTGAAGAAGAGGTTAGTAGAGAAGAGAGAAAAGAAGAATAACAATACCCGGCACAATAGAGGAATGAACCACGAACGGCAATTGTTGAAGTGAAGGAATGAGAGTCTAGATTGAAAAAATCGGCACAAGAGTTTGAGATGAAGAAAGGAGAAAGATAAAAGAATTAAAAAGAAAAGAAGAGGACTAGAAGAGGAGAAATCGGCTAATAGGTGGCCTAAATGGTAATGCAATTTTGGCTTAGAAAAGAGTATAACCAGGATCTTGAAAACCAAAAAAAAAGGTACCAAAACGAGTGAAAAGAAAAAAATAAAAACTCTTCTTAGCAAGATTCGACTATACCCAACATTGACCACAAACGGCACTCACCCTACCCTATGCCGAATTTGCCACACTCACAAAGTCCAACTCGGTTACAACACCTCCCCCTTCCAAATCCCACGATTATCTCCCTAAGCTACTCCATAAATCACTCCTTAACCGACTCCCACCACACATTCAAATTCCAAGACCAATTTAAACCCCCACCAAGTAGAGTTCTAAACAATTACAACCACTTACAAGTCACAGGTGCAAAATAAATTTCTTAATGCTCATCCCATGACTTGAACCTCAGATCACATGCATACTCCTAGCGCCATATTGCCACCAGACCACATGCCTCCTTGTGTCATATTTTAGTCCTCAAATATTAATAAGGCTTTAAAACTAACGCCAAGATCACCTAAAAGGAAAAACTAAAATTTTTACTAGAGCCCTGGTTTGAACCCAGGACTCCTCCAACACTCCCAACTCTTTCTAAATCACTTAGCCACTAAACTAAACAAGTAATTTGTGATATTTCTTGTACACATAAACTTTTATGTGCAGTCTCTTAGCGGCTCCCCTGCACAAGGCCCAACACTTCTAGGCCCAAAAATTTGGGGTGTTACAACTCACTCCTTCTTAAAGAAATTTCGTCCCCGAAATTTCCAACTAACAGGGTAGTTGTGTAACAACTACACCCCTACGCTACCGCTGCGCAATCTAATCCCAACAACACTAATACACTTTTACTTAATCTTGAAACCGCTTACACACAACCAAACATCTAACCACAGAAGCAAACATATATTTATCACACATGCATACAATTTCTATATTCAAACATCACATCCAAACAAAACACACCTGACTTAAAAGGGACTGTGCAATCCCAAACCCGATGCTCCTTAGACTTGCATCTAAGACACGCTCCTGACTTCCTCTAGCATTCACCCGGATGGTGCCTTTTGCAATGCTCGCAAGCCGGAAAGTTCAGACGCGTCTTAACGCGTTTCACAGAATGAGGCTCTTGCTTCAGAGGACTGTGATCCCTCTTCCTACTGCACTCCAAGCACCTAGCCTGAAGCGTTTCACCATACGCCTTAACTCCTGCCTCAAACACTTCTTCCAACACTTCCCTTACCAACCGGGTCAGTGCCTCCGTACCAAGCTCCGGGTTATCGCTACCTGAAGTTGGTGGACTTACCTCGGCTACCGTCTCCTTATGTTCCGGAGAGATGGAAAACCCCTCGCGACCTTGCTTGCCTTCGAAATCCATCACAGTACTGTTGCTAGCTTTAAAAAAATCTGATTTCTAGAACATACACTGAATAAATACAAAATCTAATTTTAAATACTGTCTAACAAAAAACTTACGGATTCGGCACCGGAGACTCGGTAAACCACCCTTTTAGGAAAATATTCAGAAAAACATTTCGATTACTTCAAATCTTTTCAAACCTTTTTGAAACAATTCTTTCGGAACTCTAATTTTTAAAACCCATTCCACAGCCGAGTTTTGCAACTTGGCTCTGATACCACTAAATGTAACGCCCCAAACCCGGCCTAGAAGTTAGACCCGAACCTGGCATGTCACATTGAAGTGTTTTTCAAAAACCATGTTTTCATTGAAAACCCTTCTTATTTAAAAGCTTAAGTAAAATCCCAGTTACATTAGTTTATTTTTAAAACGTGGTACATTGAAAAATTATTAATTTTATTCCCAAAATATCTTTTTAGTTGCAGAAGCTAATATTGAGAGTAATCAATTTACGAAAATGATTAATTCGCGAAACCATTTCGAAAATGTTGCGAAAATGTAGTGTTGTTTTAAAACAGTTAACATTTGGGAAAACCGTGATTTACTTCTAACGGATATAATTCAAGGTAAATAAAAACCCCAAGTTAAAACCCAGAACATTAAAGAGGCCTTATTACAAAATTTAAAACCCAAAATGGAATCTAAAGCATAAATGAAGTCCAAAGCGTCGTGTGGGCCATCTCCGAGTCCTCGCAAAGACCGATCCTCCTAAAGTTAGGGATTACCTGCACAGTTAAAAACGGGGTGAGTTTGCGAAAACTCAGTGTGCAATCCCCTCCTAACTAAAATAGTTAGTAAAACAGACCGAATTCAGAATCAGTCCGGGCCGAAGCCCAAAACAGTAACAGAACAATGTGTGTGGGTCTAAGCCCAATACAATTCCACTTGGGCCTCAGCCCTTATCAGAATCAATTCCATATGCATAATGTGTGATGCATGCTAACCCATCCCATCCAACCCTACACTACCTGGGGGAATAAATCACCCACGCCATCCCTACACTCCCAATGTTAGCACCGGTTGCGGCACTAACCAAAATCGCAGCAAAGCTGCCAGTAAACAGAATGTCCAAGAGCCATAAACAGAATGGTTATAAACCATAATCAGGATGGCACAAGGCTATCGATAACTGTAATAAGTTTGGCACATAGCCATCAGCGACGGTAATATAATCGGCACACAGCCACGGGTAATCATGATCGACACAGAGTAATCAATATATAAGTTAGGCACATAGCCACGGATAAGTACGATTGGCACAAAACTATAATTTTAACACCCCAAACCCGGCCCACACACTACAACCGGATCTGATATGTCACTTGAGTGATTTTAAAAAACATGTCGCATTTTGGAAAACGGTTTCTAGGTTTAATCATTAATACCGAAAACTTAGTAATTTATTAAGTCATATAAGATATAAAGTTATAAATTGCCTTGGTGAATTTTAATTAAAATCCAAAAAAAAAACAAACCTTGTACATGTTTTAGCTTAATTTTAATCATAAAAATTAAAATGTCTAATAATTAAACCCAACTTAAACCCAAAAACATAAATAATAATCTAGTGGCCCATGGCCTTATTACAACGAAATATAAAACCCACTTAAGACAAATTTCTTAAAAATAAATAAAATAAAGTCTTTTTGCGGAATCCTCGATGACTCTATCGCATGGCCACCTTGCTCTCCTCTCGGCCAGTCCGATGCACTAAGTGCTACACGAAATTGTTAAAATAATAGGGTGAGTCACGAGACTCGAGTGTGCAACCCACATGCACCATTAGATTTGGGCCTTAGCCCCACAGAACATATATCAGAATATATTATAACAGAAATTATGCAAAGCCCAACCCAACTCCTAGGTTTCCAACCGCTACACACCACCCTTACCTGCCAATCACACCATTGGGGATTTCTACAATCAACCTACACTTTGCTACACACCATCGATGGCGGTCATGCTGCGATTAGTGCTCATCGTCAAATCGTGATAGAGTCACCAGGCTGAAATGGCATAAGCCACCAGAACAGATCACTTCCCCTTTCATCAATCACCCAACCCTAAGCATATATAAAAATAGACATATAAAACATATCATTTTTAACAGAAACATTCACTGATGAATGGCAGAAATCACTAACCTGATATTTAGCCTTTACCCTTCTCGGGTTTCCAAACGTTATGCCGGGATTTCGGCATTTAACAGAGTATAGCAGATTTATTACATATATACATATATATATATACAATCAATCTAATGGTGTGAAAAGTTACACACCTAATATCACGAAGTACTAAACTCTTAGTCGGTATCCTTGCTATCCGGATTTATAACTTGGTTCAACCAAAAGCCAGAAAATCACGAAAATTGACCTCCCCTATAATCGGCCAAAGGTTAGTAAATCCCAAATTTACACACTAAAAGCAATAGATCTCCTTACCTTGAAATCCCGAAAGTGACACGATTCGGGTATTCTTCGAACTTATGACTTAGAGATCTACACGATTGACTCCTCTTGAGATCCCTAATGCCAGAAAATAAGAGAAAAATAAGAGATTAGTTCCTAAATAGCCATTCGGCTAGGGACTTTGAAAAGTGAGAAAGATTTGGTTTTCTCAAATCAACACTTACCTAAAGTTTCCTTGATTTCGGCACAAGTAGGCACCCTGGTGATTTCGGCACACACGTAAGACTAGATCTCACGATTTCGGCTTTTATGAAAAATCCCAAAAAGATAACCTATTGCGTTTTGACTTTTTCTTTTAGAAGATTCGTGGTGGTATGTTTGGCTAACAAGGGAAAGTGAGAAGAGAGTAAAGAGAGGCTTGATGATTCGGCTAAGGTGTCTCAAAGAGATGAGAAAGAGAGGATTCGGCCAACTGAAGAAAAAGAAAATAGAGGAAGAATAGAGTAGAAATTTCGGCAGAGAAAAAAGAAAAGATGGGAGCTTTAGCAGCAATTTCGGCACCCCCTCTGCATATAGAAAACCGATTCCTCCCCTTAACAGAGATTGATTTTCGGCCAACACTGCAACACCTGATAGCTCCTATCCCTTTTCCCTTATCTCAATCTGTTATCTCCTCAAAAATAGCCCCTAATTATCACCAACTCCTTCTCCCTTTATCTGCTTAATATCCACACAATAAAAATCCCTAAAATCTTGCCTTGTTGCCATCCCCCCCTTAGTCCCTTATGAGTGCCGAATTTGGCCCTATAACTTGGGCTCCAGGCAGCCAAAATTTGGGCCCTCCTCATGTACTAGTGACGCCAACTATAGCTCCCCTTTACTGTGCTCCTGACTGTTGGGCCACAAGCCCAATATGTCAATTAAACTACTAAAACTTTAATTCAAGCCCCTAGAGTGTCTAAACAGGATATTTAATCAAAGCCTCAGCCCAAACCTGAGCCCCATTTGCACATCCAACCCTTAAATTAATATTTTAAGCACACACTACACAAAATGCACAAGCCCATAAATTCAGGATGTTACAGTTCTACCCCCTTAAAATAAATTTCGGCCTCGAAATTTACCTGATCAAAAGAGATGGGGATACTGCTACCGTATAACATCCTCTGGCTCCCACGTCGCCTCTTCTGCACCGTGATTTCGCCACAAAACTTTGACCAAAGGGACGGACTTCTTTCTCAACACTTTTACGTCTCGATCCAAGATTTGCACTGGTTCCTCCTCAAAGGATAAATCTGGCCTTACTTCAATCTCTTCCACCGGCACCACATGCGATGGATCAGAACGATAACGTCTTAGCATCGAGACATGAAATACGTCATGTATCTGTTCCAACTCTGAAGGCAACTCCAAACGATAAGCCACTAGCCCCACACGTTTCAATACCCAATAAGGGCCAATAAACCGGGGACTTAGCTTACCCTTCCGTCTAAACCTCATTACCTTCTTCCATAGAGATACTTTCAAAAAGACTTGGTCTCCTACTGCAAATTCCACCTCCTTCCGCTTTAGATCCGCATAAGACTTCTGCCAATCAGACGCTTCCTTCAACCGAGCCCGTATTAACTTAACCTTCTCCTCCGTTTCTGAAACTAACTCTGGACCCAGCACCTGACGTTCACCCAACTCCGTCCAACAAGTAGGGGTACGACATCTCCTTCCATATAACGCTTCGCACGGTGCCATCTGAATACTAGCTTGATAACTATTATTGTATGCGAATTCAGCCAAGGGTAAATACTCCTCCCAACTACCCCTAAAATCGATTATGCAACCCCTTAGCATATCCTCCAAGATCTGAATTACCCTCTCAGACTGACCATCAGTCTGTGGGTGAAAAGCGGTACTAAAGTCTAACCTTGTTCCCATTGCCTGATGAAGAGCCTTCCAGAATCGTGACGTGAACCTAGGGTCCCTATCTAATATGATCGATACCGGTACACCATGTAGTCTCACAACCTCGGGTACGTATAACTTAGCCAACCTCTGTAGAGGATAGTCGACCCGAACTGGTATAAAGTGAGCGAACTTCGTCAGCCGATCCATAACTACCCAAATTGAATCCTTCTTAGTGGGCTTAAGGGGTAGCCCACTAACAAAATCCATCGTGATTCTCTCCCATTTCCACTGCGAAACCTTCACCGGTTGCAACAACCCCGAAGGCAACTGGTGTTCCACCTTCACTTGCTGACATGTCAAACACTTTCCTACAAATTCTGTTACCTCTCGCTTCAAACCTGGCCACCAGAATTTTTCCCGCAAATCACAGTACATCTTAACCCCTCCAGGATGCATAGCGTAAGGACTACTATGCGCCTCCTGAAGAATCATCTGCCTTAACTCCACATCCTTTGGCATACAAACTTTCTTACGAAAACACAGAATTCCATCACCATTCAAACTATAGTCCTCTCCTTCACCATTCTGCACTTGTCGGATTCGAGCACCCAAAACATCATCCAAAAGTTGCTTCTCTCTGATCCGTCTTGTCCACGTAGGTCTTACTTGAAGTTCGGCTACCAAACTGCCATCTTTGTATAGACTGAGATGAACGAACATCGCCCTCAAATCCGCTATCGCCTTCCTACTCAGCGCATCCGCCACCACATTAGCCTTACCCGGGTGGTACTCAATCGAGCAGTCATAATCCTTTAACAGCTCGACCCACCTTCTCTGTCTTAGGTTCAACTCCTTCTGGGTAAGGATATACTTCAGGCTCTTATGGTCCGTATAAATAACCGACTTCTCCCCATACAGGTAGTGCCTCCAAATCTTCAGAGCAAACACTACCGCTGCCAATTCTAAATCGTGCGTAGGGTAGTTCAATTCATGCGGTCTCAACTGTCGAGACGCATATGCAACAACTCTTCCATCTTGCATCAACACACAACCTAAACCTGTGTGTGACGCATCACAGTAGACGGTAAATTCTTTTCCCGCCTCTGGCTGAATTAACACCGGTACTTCCGTCAAAATCTTCTTCAGCTTCTCAAAGCTCTCCTGTTGTTTGTCAGTCCAAACAAACGGTGCTCCCTTCCTCAACAACTTAGTTAGAGGTGCCGCAATTGAAGAGAACCCCTCAACAAACCTCCTATAATGCCCTGCCAATCCCAAGAAACTTCAGATTTCTGCCACAGACTTCGGCGGCTTCCAATCTAATACAGCTTCTATCTTCCGAGGGTCTACCCTGATTCCCTCTGTAGAAACTACATGCCCTAAGAAAGTCACTTCCCTTAGCCAAAACTCACACTTACTGAACTTTGCGAACAACTGCTTCTCCCTCAAAGTTCGCAACACCACATGAAGATGTTCATCATGTTCCTCCTCCGACTTGGAATAAACCAAGATGTCATCAATGAACACCACGATGAACCAATCAAGATATGGTTGGAACACCCGGTTTATCATATCCATAAATGCTGCTGGCGCGTTCGTCAAACCGAACGGCATTACCAAGAATTCATAATGACCGTAACGTGTTCGAAACGTCGTCTTATGAATGTCCCCTTCCTTCACCTTTAACTGATGATACCCCGACCTCAAGTCAATCTTAGAAAAGACCGAAGCTCCTTTGAGCTGATCGAACAGATCATCGATTCTCGGTAGTGGGTACTTGTTCTTAATCGTCAACTTATTCAGTTGACGATAGTCCACGCACATACTGTAACACCCCCAAACCCGGCCCATTCACTACGACCGAATCTGGTTATGTCACTGGGAAAGACGGTTGGAAATCTTTGACTTTAGAATTAAACTTGAAAATTTATTATCGCTGAAAATCGTGTCCATTTAAAATTATTAAATAAGGTAAGCTTGTTGAAAACTTCCGAATTAAAACATTATTATAAGTTGCTATAATATGAATCTTTTGCGAAAATATTACTAAGTGTAGTGTAAACTTCAACATTAATAAATAGAGTACTTTAAATCAAAGAGGCCCTTATTACATCAAATAAAATACCAAAATACTGATAATATAAAATGCTTAAATAAAGTAAAACATCTTCTGTATGAAAGTCTCCTTCTGCATGGGCCACCTTGTATCCACTCCAACCCGTCCACTAATCACTGGGTTTGGCCCATTTCCATATTTATTACAAAACAATAATGCAACATGATTCCCAACCCGACCTAGGGTCCATCCGCTACACACCCCCTTATCCAGCCTACCACACACCAGGGGACTATCGAGTCACCCTCTCCTTTTCCCTCCAAAAAGGCAACCAATGCCATCCACGACGTAGCGTATAGCTAACATCAAACCACGATGGAGCACACAGCAATCCATCAAGCCATGATATGGCATAAAGCCCATATCAACCAAGGTAACCACGCGAACTAAATCGCAAAGATCCACAACGCGACCTCAGTCAGCGCCAAACCACGATGTAGCACAAAGCTGACATCAACCACGTACTCGAAGTACACCCGTACCTTCTTTTCATATCCCACCCATGCACATGCCACATAAAATATAATCATGATAATGCATGCACATGCTTATTAATGTCCATAAACATACTCATAAACAAATAATCACACTGCAATAGATCCGATACTAACCTGGTCATCGTTATACCCTTTAGGGGTATACATGGCACACTCATTACTGCACTTGTTAGTAAAACATATAACACATAAAACCCTAAACAGTGGGTTAGTTACACACCTTATTACTAGGAGTTCTAGACTCTCGATCCTCGATGCTATCGTCTAGCGAAACTACGGCTATTTGCTTAACGTTTCCTGTTGCTGGCCCACACCCTGGTGGCCAATCCCGAACTGCTGAAACTGCTCTTTTCTTAAACTTTGGGACAGGGACCTTCCCTTTCCCTCCTTGACTGGTACTCGCATCCACGTCCATCGAAAGTCACTTAATCAGAACCACACGATTAATCAACGAAGTCATAAACAACTAATTCTAAGTCACTTACTAATATCCTTACCGAAATAATCTGAGATCCCGAAGGCTTCCCTTGCTCTTGTCGATATGCCCCTTGGATGATCGAATCCAAGAGACTTCCTCAATGCTTCCTTCTTTCGGCTTCCCTTAAACCGAATGGAGCAGAACTAGGAGAGGTCGCCCTTGCAGATATTCGGCCAACCACACTAGGCTACTAAGAGGATATTTCGACAAGGGTGAGAGGAGATTCGGCTAAAACATAAAAGAAGAAAAAAAAAGGAGAAGAGGCTGTGGGATATTCGGCTTAGGCTACAAGGAAAAAGGTAAAGAAGTTTCGGCCTATGCAAAATAAATGGGGAAAGAAGAGGTTCTCTCTTGCTACAAATTCGGGCACAGCAATTAGAGAAGAACCAACAAAATTCGGCACAAGAGGGAGATGAGAGAATGATCTTTCGGCTACAAAGAATGATGAGCAGATGGTGAATGAAATGAGCACCTCCCCTCCCCCTATTTATACTACACGGCCTAGCTCCAATCCCCAAAAAAATCCTCAAACTTCTCCTAAAATACCTCCCTTCCACCCATTCAAAAAGTTTGAATGAGTCAAACTTAACTAGCCAAAATTCAAAAAAATGACCAAGTCTTCTCCACCTTTTAAGCCTTTCAAACCGTCCATCCAACTCCTTACCTCAATGACGCAAAAACAAAGGCCAAAATCTTTGCCTTCAGCACTCGAACACCCCCCCTTCCCTTGCACCTGAGGCGTCACTTCCCCAAGCTCTTAGTGGCGTCTCCTTGCCACTCTACCAAGGCCAATTCTTATGCCAAAACCCCACCAAAAATTCTCTTAAAGCCCTCTCCATCCAAACTCCCCTTTTAGCCCCTAAAACTTCAAATTTACCAAAGCAATCTACCACCACCTAGGGTTCTCGGGACCCCTAAAACTTACCCAAACACACACTTTGAAGTGTGCCAACACCCGAGCCGAGCACCAAAAATCTAACCCCTAAAACCAGGGTGTTACAATTCTACCCTCCTTGAAATAATTTCGTCCTCGAAATTACTTTACTATCAAACGTCCATACAACCTATCTTACCACCTTACGCTTATGCTGCGCACTCTGATCTTACTAAGGCTATCGTACCTACACAATCTCTAAATTCGCGCTCAAAATTCAAACGCACCTCTTAGCAACACGGAAGGGCTATCTCATAAGCAAACGAAGTAATTAACGCAAGTACCAAAGCAAAGGAACTTACCTAATATCACATCCTTGGTTGACTCCGACTAGAACCACGACCCATCGTCGCTTGAGGGCAATTCTTAACCAGATGTGCCTTAGATCCACACCGAAAACATTCTTTACTATTTCCCCAGCACTCTCCTGTGTGAGGTCTTCCACATCGAGCACAAGAACGATTCCGATCCACTGGTACAAGTGCATGCACAGGATTCTCGGTCTTTGGCCTTTTCTGGACATTACCAACCGATGCTGACGGTCCAATATTTCTCTTATTCTCGTTCCTATTCTTTTCTTGGTTCTCCCTTATAGTCTTTTTAACCTCTTCGGCAACCCGAGCTTTCTCTACCAGAATGGCAAAGTCCCTTTCTCTTTGAGGCGCGATCAACTCTCGCAACTCATCTCGCAGCCCATCTTCGAATCGAACACTCCTTTTATAATCAGTAGCCACGATTCCTTTGGCGTACTGGCTTAGTCGCACAAACTCAGCTTCATACTCTGCTATCGACTTATTCCCTTGTACCAGGTTTAGAAACGCTTTCCTTTGCGCGTCTAAGTAACTTGCTCCTACGTACTTTCCTTCAAACTTTTCCTTAAAGAAGTCCCAATCCAATCGATCTGCCGGTACACCTTGTTTGACTGTGAGCCACCAACGATAAGCTTCATCCCGAAGAAGCGAAACAAAGACCTTTAGCTTTTCCTCTGGGCACAATCCAAGTCGTCCATGATTCTTTCGACTCCCTCCAACCAATATTCCGCTACATTCGGGCCACTCCGGATACTCCCCTAAAAACTTCAAATTTCATTAGACTGAGAGCCTCTCGGTACCGACTTCCAGTTCCATTTCCCTACTAGCTCTTGCCACTTGCTGCGGCACTCGTAGCATAGCTGCGACATCGCATCATCTTCTTCCGTCGATCTTGTTCCTCTGCGCCCCTTCTTTGGCGGCACTTCGCTTTACGACCCATAGCCGACCCTACTGGTTCCGGTCGTCATTCATTCTACCTCTACCGTGTCCCCTAGAACTCATCTCTAGCGCTTGATTTAATCTGTTTAAAAAGTTTTATGCATTAGAAATTTTGTTTCAATGTTTTATTCACGAGCAATTTTATGCAATGAAGGTTCCGAGAGTAGTTCTTTCGAGCAATCAAGTTTCCTTTTCCTACCTAGGGGTAATTTCGTCATTTTTCCTAAAGAGATATTTGGTAATAACTCAGGGTCAATTTTGAAAATAGTTTTTCCAACTTAGAGATTTTTTCAAAATTTGCAAATCTCAAGAGTCATCTTGAAAATTTTGTTTCTCAAACAAAGTGTGTTGCGAAAATTTCAGAAGTAGGGTCATTTTCGTAATTTTGGAAATCATGGGCATTTTCAGTAAATTCTCAAAATCGAGATATCACAACATTTTACAAAATAGAATTTTTCTGATATTTAGTAAAGTAGGAATATTTGAGAGAAATTGAAAATTTAGAAACCAAGGGCATTTCTTAATTTCAATCAACCGTGGGTATTTTAAGTAAATTTCCACAAGTCGAGTATCCTAATATTTTGAAAACTCGAATTTTAGTATTTTGCAAGGTAAAGAGCATTTTATCAAAATTTGAGGGTAGTACAAAGATAATTTTGCAATACTGGGGGCATTTTGGTAATTTTGCCACTAAGGGCATTTTGGTAATTTTGTAAATCGAAAGAAAACGCCCTTCACAATCAGATTTAAGGTTTCACAAACTGAGGGGTAAATTTGAAAATTTAAAAACAGGGAATTTAGAAAACAGCAAGGCTAAGTCCCTTTCGGGTTTTAATAATTAGTTCAGCCTATGAACAAGTCCTTTTGGTTAAGGTGAACCGTAGCTACACACCAGGTAGGATTCCAGCGAAGAGGAGGTGAGTCACGAGGATTTGCTTAAGTACCGGCTCTTCCGGATCCACTCCTGAGACATGCGCACAATGGTTGCCACACCTTAACTCGGCGACTTAATCACAGGTTTGTTTAGTAACCTTAAGTTTTATGCAATTGTTTGAGTAGACTATTCCTAGGGTCCAATAGCCCTAATATTCTTATCTACGAGCCCAAATAAACCCATAACAATTCATACGAATAAATTACTTCAAAAGTCTGAAGTACTTACAGTGGACTTGGCCTGAGGTACAGTGCCATGCCGAATAACCCGAAAAAAAAAATTTCTTAAAAGCCCATATTTTAAAGACCCATTTTGAAAATGTTTTTGGACCCAAAGCCCTCAAAGCCGAGTTTTGAACTTGGCTCGATATCAAAATCAGAACACCCCCAAACCCGCCCATTCACTACGAATCAGAATCTGGTTATGTCACTTTGGGAAAGACGGTTGGAAATCTTTGACTTTAGAATTAAACTTGAAAATTTATTATCATTGAAAAATCGTGTCCATTTAAAATTATTAAATAAGGTAAGCTTGTTGAAAACTTCCGAATTAAAACATTATTATAAGTTGCTATAATATGAATCTTTTATAAAAATATTACTAAGTGTAGTGTAAACTTCAACATTAATAAATAGAGTACTTTAAATCAAAGAGGCCCTTATTACATCAAATAAAATACCAAAATACTGATAATATAAAATGCTTAAATAAAGTAAAACATCTTCTGTATGAAAGTCTCCTTCTGCATGGGCCACCTTGTATCCACTCCAACCCGTCCACTAATCACTGGGTTTGGCCCATTTCCATATTTATTACAAAACAATAATGCAACATGATTCCCAACCCGACCTAGGGTCCATCCGCTACACACCCCTTATCCAAATACCACACACACGGGGGACTATCGAGTCACCCTCTCCTTTTCCCTCCAAAAAGGCAACCAATGCCATCCACGACGTAGCGTATAGCTAACATCAAACCATGATGGAGCACACAGCAATCCATCAAGCCACGATATGGCATAAAGCCCATATCAACCAAGGTAACCACGCGAACTAAATCGCAAAGATCCACAACGCGACCTCAGTCAGCGCCAAACCACGATGTAGCACAAAGCTGACATCAACCACGTACTCGAAGTACACCCGTACCTTCTTTTCATATCCCACCCATGCACATGCCACATAAAATATAATCATGATAATGCATGCACATGCTTATTAATGTCCATAAACATACTCATAAACAAATAATCACACTGCAATAGATCCGATACTAACCTGGTCATCGCTATACCCTTTAGGGGTATACATGGCACACTCATTACTGCACTTGTTAGTAAAACATATAACATATAAAACCCGGAAACAGTGGGTTAGTTACACACCTTATTACTAGGAGTTCTAGACTCTCGATCCTCGATGCTATCGTCTAGCGAAACTACGGCTATTTGCTTAACGTTTCCTGTTGCTGGCCCACACCCTGGTGGCCAATCCCGAATCACCAAATCGCTCTTTTCTTAAACTTTGGGACAGGGACCTTCCCTTTCCCTCCTTGATAATACTCGCATCCACGTCCATCGAAAGTCACTTAATCGTAACCACACGATTAATCAACGAAGTCATAAACAACTAATTCTAAGTCACTTACTAATATCCTTACCGAAATAATCCCGAGATCCCGAAGGCTTCCCTTGCTCTTGTCGATATGCCCTTGGATGATCGAATCCAAGATACTTCCTCAATGCTTCCTTCTTTCGGCTTCCCTTAAACCCGAATGGAGCAGAACTAGGAGAGGTCGCCCTTGCAGATATTCGGCCAACCACACTAGGCTACTAAGAGGATATTTCGACAAGGGTGAGAGGAGATTCGGCTAAAACATAAAGAAGAAAAAAAAAAGGAGAGAGGCTGTGGATATTCGGCTTAGGCTACAAGGAAAAGGTAAAGAAGTTTCGGCCTATGCAAAATAAATGGGGAAAGAAGAGGTTCTCTCTTGCTACAAATTCGAACACAAGAATTAGAGAAGAAGCAACAAAATTCGGCACAAGAGGGAGATGAGAGAATGATCTTTCGGCTACAAAGAATGATGAGCAGATGGTGAATGAAATGAGCACCTCCCTCCCCCTTTATACTACACGGCCTAGCTCCAATCCCCAAAAAAAAAATCCTCAAACTTCTCCTAAAATACCTCCTTCCACCCATTCAAAAGTTTGAATGAGTCAAACTTAACTAGCCAAAATTCAAAAAAATGACCAAGTCTTCTCCACCTTTTAAGCCTTTCAAACCGTCCATCCAACTCCTTACCTCAATGATGCAAAAACAAAGGCCAAAGTCTTTGCCTTCGCACTCGAACACCGCCCCCTTCCTTGCACACGAGTCGTCACTTCCCCAAGCTCTTAGTGGCGTCTCCTTGCCACTCTACCAAGGCCAATTCTTATGCCAAAACCCCACCAAAAATTCTCTTAAAGCCCTCTCCATCCAAACTCCCCCTTTTAGCCCCTAAAACTTCAAATTTACCAAAGCAATCTACCACCACCTAAGGTTCTCAGGACCCCTAAAACTTACCCAAACACACACTGAAGTGTGCCAACACCCGAGCTGAGCACCAAAAATCTAACCCCTAAAACCAGGGTGTTACACATACGCATGGATCCATCCTTCTTTTTCACAAATAGGACCGGCGCTCCCCATGGAGACACACTCGGTCGAATAAATCCTCGATCCAAAAGCTCCTGGATCTGAGCTTTGAGTTCCACCAACTCCTTCGGTGCCATTCGATAAGGATCAATGGATACCGGAGCCGTACTCGAAAGTAGCTCTATTCCAAACTCCACCTCGCGATCCGGGGGTAATCCTGGCAACTCCTCCAGAAAGACATCTGCGAAATCCTTGACTGTTCGAACCTCATCGACAGTCACCTCCTTAGCATCCAACGCATTAATAAAAGCTAAGAATGCGTTGCATCCTTTCTGAATCATCTTAACAGCCTTCAATGCCGATACTACGTTGGACAAATAGTTCCTTCTTTCTCCTAACACCACCACCTCCCCGCCTTCCGGGGTACTCAACACCACACGCTTGGTCTCACAATCCAACTTGGCACGATGCTTAATCAACCAATCTATTCCTAAAATAAGATCAAACTCTCTAAATGGAAATTCCATTAAATCTGCCGGAAACACTACCCCTTGAGTTTCTAACGGTACATCCTTAAATAGCTTGTCCACTACCCTAGATTGTCCTAGGGGACTAACCACAGTCATCTTCCTAGTGGTTGTTTCAGAGTCTATACTTAGGGTCTCAGATAATGAACATGCAACATAGGAGTGGGTTGACCCAATATCAATCAAGGCAAGAAAAGGGCTATCAGCAATAAGAAACGTACCGGTTATGACGTCCGGTGCGTCACCATCCTCCTGTCAATGAACTGCATAAACTAAACCCGGCTGCCTCGCGTCTACGTTACCTGCACCTCTACCAGATGCTCCACTACCTCAACCAGCCCCATTTCCTCCTCTACTTGGCCACGACCCCTCTGCACTGGCTGACCACCTCTCCCAGCCCGGTCAGTACCTAAGCCCGTTGGCTGTACCTGATCCACCTGCAGACAGTCCTTAATCAGATGCTCCGTGGATCCACACCTGAAACATCCACCCGTTCTTCTTCTACGCTCCCCAGAATGTGCTTTCCCGCACCAATTACATAATCGATTCTCGATCCCCAAAGAGTGTCGAACACGAGCCGGCCCATCGAACCTAGGCCTTTTCTCACGAATTCCCGGATGCTCCTGCCGCCCAAAATTTCTCTTATTCCTTCCCGATCCTTATCTCTTTCTTCTCTTTCACCCGTTTTACCTCCTCGGCTATCTTAACTTTCTCAACCGAATAAAGAAAGTCCCTCTCTCATTTGCGGAGCTATCAACACCCTTAACTCATTCCGCAGCCCATCCTCGAATCGTACACAACGTTCATACTCGGTTGCTACCATTCCTCGAGCGTATCGGCTCAAGTGCAGGAACTCCGCCTCATATTCAGCCACAGATTTACTTCTCTGCACCAAATTCAGAAATGCCTTCCTCTGTGCATCCACATAGCTGGCCCCAACATACTTTCCTTGGAATGACACCTTAAAGAAATCCCAATCAATCCGGTCTGCAGCAGTACCCTCCTTTACCGTGAGCCACCACTGGTAAGCCTCGTCTCGAAGAAGAGACACGACCCCCTTCAACTTTTCCTCCCCGTGAAATCTAAATCGTCCATTATGCGCTCAGTTGCTTCCATCCAATACTCAGCTGTGTTAGGGGCTACGCCAGAAACTCCCCTAAACACTTCTGCCCCATTGGCCCTAAGTCGCTCCGGCATAGATTTTTGGGCTCCTGTGCCCATGCCTACTCCAGCAACCCTCTCTAAAACCCTCAACATCGCCTAAGATACAGCATCATCTCCGGGCGCCTCATCCCGAAATTCTCCTTCACCAATTGTGGATCCGGCATCTCGTTTCCTGACTTGTGGCCAGACCCTACCGGCTCTGACACGGTCCTCCTACCCCTACCGCGTCCACGCAGCGGACGTCCTCTACCCCTTGTACTCATTCTTTCGATCGACGTTTATCTGATTAAGAATTTTATGAATCATTAATTCTTTCCACTGATTAACCACGAACAATCTTATGAATAGCAGTTTTAAGGGTAGTTCTTTCGAATTCGCATTCATAATTTAGTCTCATGTTCGTACCCTCTAGTTCTAGGAAACACATACACTCAATTAACATACAAAGAATCATCCATGAACTTACATTCATCAAATAAAGGTGTTTTCATTGTTTCACTACCCAGGGGTATTTTCGTCATTTTATCCTATAGGGGTATTTTCGTAATTTTCCAAAATAGGGTTCCTTGGTGATTTTGTGAAATAAGGGAATTTTGGTAATTTTGCAACCCGGGGGTATTTCGGTAATTTTGACATACGGGGGTATTTCGGTAATTCTGACATCTAGGGGTTTTTCGGTCATTTTGAAATCTGGGGGTATTTTGGACATTTCGCACATCAGGGGTGGTTTGGTAATTTTACAAATCAAAGGTATTTTCAAAGGAAAATTTTACAAAACTAAGAAGTTTTCTTTTTTTTTTAAAACAGGGGTGTCTTAGAGAATTTGATTTCGGAGGAATAATAATAGTGTTCAGGGGTTTGTGGGTTTGTTGTCGTGTGTTGTGTGAGTTTTTCTTTGCTAGGGGAAATTTCGTTGACTTTGTAAATCGGGGTGTATTTGCAAATCATGAGTATCTTGGTATTTGTTTTCGAAGTAAGAGTGTTTTAGTAATTTGTAAAAATAAGGTGGTTGGTCCCATCCGGGTTTTAATTATAAGGTTTAGCTTGTCAACAAGTCCTCATGATTAGGGTGAACAGTCACTACGCACCAGGTAGGATTCCAGCGAAGAGGAGGTGAGTCCCTAGGACTGCTTAAATACCAAGCTTTCCCTGAATCCACTCCTAGACATGCGTATGCCCGTTGCCACACCCTAACTCGGCTAAGGTGAACAGTAACTACGCACCAGGTAGGATTCCAGCGAAGAGGAGGTGAGTCACTAGGACTGCTTATGTAACATCCTAAATTTACGGGCCTATACATTTAGTGTAGGGATAGGTTTACTATGTTAATTTAATTGATAGGGGTCTAAATTTGGGCTTAGAATTAGGCAAAAAGGCCCAGATTAAAGTGGCATCATTAACAGTTAAAAAGGAGCAAGTTTTTGGTCGCAAGGAGCCCATGTTTTAGGCCAAATTCGGTACTTTAAATGAAGAGAGGGTGACGCCACACACAAGGAATTAGGGGCCCAAGTATTAAGTTTAATGAGGCCCAAATATTTTAATTTAAGTGAGTTAAATTTGGCATTAGGGATTAGTAGAGGTGGACGACTACAAGGCTATAAAATAGGAGAATTTATGTGGATTTTCAAGTGATAATATCATAGAGAAAAGTTAGGAGCTTATCTTCAAAGGAAGTGTTGGCCGAAAATCCACCACCTAGAGGAGTGTAAAATTCGGCTACTGTATGGCAAGGAGGATGCTGAATTTCTCCTCTCTTTTAGCTTGAATTTTAAGGGCGTTTTTGGTTTTTAGCAGTAGGTGCCAAAATATCTATAAATAGGGGGGCTAACTCCTTGATTCTGACACTGAAAACCCTAAATTTCTCTCCCATTATGCCGAAATTCCCTAGCCTCTCCCTCTTAAATTTCTTTTCTCTAATTTCTTTAAAAGCCGAAACTCTTCTCCACTTTTTCCTTCTTGTGCCGATTTCCCTAGGAAGTCGAAGCATCCATAGTCTTTTCTTCTATTCATCCTATTTGAGAATTAGTTCTATACTTCTGGCATTTAAATCTTCCATGGGCATTGCCGAATCCTCTCTCTAGTGCTAGCCAAATCTCCTATGCTAAGGTAAGTGTTGATTTTTGATTAGTTCTCATGATCTATTCCCGATTTTTGAAAGGCAAAAGCAAAAAGCTAATAGTTTAATGGTTTTATGATGGGCGGCAATTCGGGATTTGAAAGAAGCTTAGTCGACTAGATCTAAAAGCCGAAAATCATAAGTCTCCAATTTTGGGATTTTAAGGTAAGAAGATTTGTTATTCAAATATATAAAATTGGGTAGAACACTAACCATGGCCGAATATAGGAGAGGCCCTAGTTTCGCATCTTTTCGACTTTTTGAGCAAAGTTGTAGCAAGGGTATCGACATTAATCAGGTGTGTAGATCTCTAACAGACTACTAATAAACCTGTATGTATGTTTATATATGTTATGGGCTAAAAAGCCAGAATGAGGCTGTGTAGACAGTCGAATGGAACCCTAAAAGGGTTAGGCAAAGATGCCAGGTACGTAAACATAGAACTCCCTATGTGTATCGAAAAGTATATAAGTGCGTATGATGTTTTCTTTATGTATGTATGCATGGGGTGGGAATGATGATATTGAAGGGAAGTGCATGATAGGTCACTTGGTGATCGGTGGTAGAAATCCCACATAATTTAAATGAAAGGTCACATAGTGATCGGTGGCGATGCCACGTTAAATGATTCCTAATTAATAGGAATAGGCGATGCACGGTTTGTCGTTGTGGTGTGTAGCGGATGGAGGGTTGATTGTAGAAATCCCCAAGGTGTGATGGTTGGTACGGGATGGTGTGTAGAGGATGGAAACCTAGGATGGGTTAGGTTTTTCATTATTTATTGTTTAACATGTGATTATGATTGATACCTTTATGCATGGGCCAGGGCCCATAATGTGTTTGTGGGCTCAGGTCGTTGTGTGTTTTGAGATTTATACACTGAGTCTTGGTGACTCACGCTTTCCTTTTCTCTACTCTTCCAGATGAGCAGTAGATCGTGGACATGGGAGCCGAGACGTACTTGAGGGGCCATCAAGCTTTGTTTCTATAAATTATTATTTTTTTGGGATTTCTTTAAGTATTATTTTATTTTTACTTTGGAATTATCAATGTAATAAGGCCCCATAGTTTTACCCAACTAAGTAGTTTTAATGTTCTGCAACTTATGAGATTATGTCAAAGGTTTAATTATACTTAATACAAGGTTTTATTTTTAAAATGCCGCTTATTTACTTAAATAATGTCTATTTAATTTACGACTTCCAAAACCAACAAGACAAAAGTTTTTAATGTACAACTAGTAGCATACCAGATCTGGTCGAAACGCATGGGCCGGGTTTGGGGTGTTACAGCTTAAGTACCAGGCTCTTCCAGATCCAAGCCTAGACATGCGTATGCCTGTTACCACACCTTAGTCTTGCGGCTCGTTCACGGGTTTGTTTAGTGAATTTAAGTCTTATGAGATTTTAGGAGTTATTTCAGCTAGGCCTAGAGTCCATCAAGTTCTAATCTAACTAATCTTCGTCCCATAGAGCTCATCAAGCCCACAAACATATAACACTCAATGAGTTCAGAATACTTACCTGGCGGACTTGGGCCGGAGACGTAGGTGCCATGCCGAGCTAACAAACCTGTTATGCATGTTTCAAAAACCCATCTTTAGAAAATGTTTTGAGCCCAAAACCCCAAAGTTGAGTTTTGAACTTGGCTCTGATACCAACTTGTAACACCCTAAACCCAGCCCACACACTACAACCGGATCTGGTATGTCACTTGAGTGATTTTGCAAAACATGTCGCATTTTGGAAAACGGTTTCTAGGTTTAATCATTAATACCAAAAACTTAGTAATTTATTAAGTCATATAAGATATAAAGTTATAAATTGCCTTGGTGAATTTTAATTAAAATCCAAAAAAAAAAAAACCTTGTACATGTCTTAGCTTAATTTTAATCATAAAAATTAAAATGTCTAATAATTAAACCCAACTTAAACCCAAAAACATAAATAATAGTCTAGTGGCCCATGGCCTTATTACAACAAAATATAAAATCCACTTAAGACAAATTTCTTAAAAATAAATAAAATAAAGTCTTTTTTCGAAATCCTCAGTACTCTATCGCATGGCCACCTTGCTCTCCTCTCCAGCCCGGTCCGATGCACTAAGTGCTACCTGAAATTGTTAAAATAATAGGGTGAGTCGCGAGACTCAGTGTGCAACCCACATGCACCATTAGATTTGGGCCTTAGCCCCACAGAACATATATCAGAATATATTATAACAGAAATTATGCAAAGCCCAACCCAACTCCTAGGTTTCCAACCGCTACACACCACCCTTACCTTCCAATCACACTATTGGGGATTTCTACAATCAACCCACACCGCTACACACCATCGATGGCAGTCATGCTGTAGTTAGCTGCTCATCGTCAAATCGTGACAGAGTCACCAGGCTAAAATGGCATAAGCCACCAGAACAGATCACTTCCCCTTTCATCAATCACCCAACCCCAAGCATATATAAAAATAGACATATAAAACATATCATTTTTAACAGAAACATTCACTGATGAATGGCAGAAATCACTAACCTGATATTTAGCCTTTACCCTTCTCGGGTTTCCAAACGTTATGCCGGGATTTCGGCATTTAACAGAGTATAGAAAATTTATTACACATATACATATATATATATATACAATCAATCTAATGGTGTGAAAAGTTACACACCTGTTATCGCGAAGTACTAAACTCTTAGTCGGTATCCTTGCTATCCGGATTTATAACTTGGTTCAACCAAAAGCCGGAAAATCACGAAAATTGACCTCCCCTATAATCGGCCAAAGGTTAGTAAATCCCGAATTTACACACTAAAATCAATAGATCTCCTTACCTTGAAATCCTGAAAGTGACACTATTCGGGTATTACTGAACTTATGACTTAGAGATCTACACAATTGACTCCTCTTCAGATCCCGGAATGCCGAAAATAAGAGAAAAATAAGAGATTAGTTCCTAAATAGCCATTCGGCTTGGGACTTTGAAAAGCCGAGAAAGATTTGGTTTTCTCAAATCAACACTTACCTAAAGTTTCCTTCAGATTTCGGCACAAGTAGGCACCCCAGACTGATTTCGGCACACACAGAAGACTAGATCTCACGATTTCGACTTTTATGAAAAATCCCGAAAAAGATAACCTATTGCGTTTTCGGCTTTTTTTCTTTTAGAAGATTCAGGTGGTATGTTTCGGCTAACAAGGGAAAGTGAAAAGAGAGTAAAGAGAGGCTTGATGATTCGGCTAAGGTGTCTCAAAGAGATGAGAAAGAGAGGATTCGGCCAACTGAAGAAAAAGAAAAGAGAGGAAGAATAGAGTAGAAATTTTGGCAGAGAAAAAAGAAAAGATGGGAGCTTTAGCAGCAATTTTGGCACCCCCTCTGCATATAGAAAATCGATTCCTCCCCTTAACAGAGATTAATTTTCGGCCAACACTGCAACACCTGATAGCTCCTATCCCTTTTCCCTTATCTCAATCTGTTATCTCCTCAAAAATAGCCCCTAATTATCACCAACTCCTTCTCCCTTTATCTGCTTAATATCCACACAATAAAAATCCCTAAAATTTTACCTTGTTGTCATCCCCCCTTAGTCCCTTATGAGTGCCAAATTTGGCCCTATAACTTGGGCTCCAGGTAGCCAAAATTTGGGCCCTCCTCATGTACTAGTGACACCAACTATAGCTCCCTTTATCAGGTTTCCCCATTTTGGGCCACAAGCCCAATATGTCAATTAAACTACTAAAACTTTAATTCAAGCCCCTAGAGTGTCTAAACAGGATATTTAATCAAAGCCTCAGCCCAAACCTGAGCCCCATTTGCACATCCAACCCTTAAATTAATATTTTAAGCACACACTACACAAAATGCACAAGCCCATAAATTCAGGATGTTACAATAATCAAGATGGCACAGAGCCATATTTAGGTTGGCATAGAGGCATAATCAGATTACGCGGCTTTAAGCCATCCGTCGGTCCACAGTCGTCTCATGCGACCCATGCGACCTTAAGAGATCAATACTGGATCCACAGTCGTCTCATGCGACCCGTGTGACCCTATCAGAGCTTCCTCCGTATCAATGTCCTAACCCCATGCAATATGTCGTGTATGTCATGCTCAATCATTACACGTGTATGCAAAATGGCCATGCTCAGTAAAGTCATTTAAACACATATTAAAAGTATATCAGTCACACGACCACAGTCAAGTCAATTAAAACACAGTCATACGATCACAGTCAAATCAGTCAAATTCATAGTCTAAGTCAGTTATTTATCCACAAGGGCAAAATAGTCATTTTACCCTATAAGGGTATTTCGATAATCCTACCCTTCAGGGGTATTTTAGTAATTTTATAAATCGAGGGTATTTCAGTAATTTCACAAATCAAGGGTATTTTGGTAATTTTACAAATCGAGGGTATTTCAGTAATTTTACAAATCGAGGGTATTTTGTTAATTTTACAAATCGGGGGTATTTCGGTGATTTTACAAATCGGGGGTATTTCGGTTGTTTCACAAATCAATGGTATTTCGGTAATTTTACAAATCGAAGGTATTTCAGTAATTTTGCAAATCGAGGGTATTTCGATAATTTTGTAAAATGAGGGTATTTCGGTGATTTCACAAATCGGGGGTATTTCGATAATTTCACAAATCAATGGTATTTCGGTAATTTTACAAATCGAGGGTATTTCGGTAATTTTACAAATCGAGGGTATTTCAGTAATTTTACAAATCGAGGGTATTTCAGTGATTTCACAAATTGGGGGTATTTTAGTAATTTCACAAATCAAGGGTATTTTGGTAATTTTGCAAATTGGGGGTATTTCGGTGATTTCACAAATCGGGGATATTTCAGTAATTTCACAAATCAAGGGTATTTTGGTAATTTTACAAATTGAGGGTATTTCGATAATTTTGCAAATTAAGGGTATTTCAGTAATTATGCAAACAGGGGGTATTTCGATAATTTTACAAATCGAGGGTATTTCGATAATTTTTCAAATCGGGGGTATTTTGGTGATTTCACAAATTGGGGGTATTTCGGTAATTTCAAAAATTAAAGGTATTTCGGTAATTTTACAAATCAAGGGTATTTCGGTAATTTTGCAAATCAAGGGTATTTCGGTAATTTTGCAAATCGAGGGTATTTCGGTGATTTCACAAATCGAGGGCATTTTGGTAATTTCACAAATCAAGGGTATTTTGGTAATTTTACAAATCGAGGGTATTTCGGTTACATTACAAATCGAGGGTGTTTCGATATTTTTGCAAATTGGGGGTATTTCAATGATTTCACAAATCAAGGGTATTTCGGTAATTTTACAAATCGAGGGTATTTCGATAATTTTACAAATCGGGGGTATTTCAGTAATTTTGCAAACAGAGGGTATTTCAGTAATTTTACAAATCGAGGGTATTTCGATAATTTTGCAAATCGAGGGTATTTCAGTAATTTTACAAATCGAGGGTATTTCGGTAATTTTACAAATCGGGGGTATTTCGGTAATTTTGCAAATTGGGGGTATTTCGATAATTTTGCAAATCGGGGGTATTTCGGTAATTTTGCAAATCGGGGTCTCAGCGACCCAACAGAAGGTCCACCGTAGCCTCGAGCGACTTAAGTAACCTAAACAATCACAACGGTGTAAATGGGCCTAAGGCCCATTACTCGGGCCAAGTGGGCCCACACGCTCGTGTGGCCCAATTAGCCCAGAGATAGCCTCGTTTATACGAATAGCACAGTCCAAACCAATTGAAACCATATAACCTGCATATTATCCGTGTGGGGCCCACAAGCCCAGTGGGCCCACACAGCCCATTGCCAAAAATAACCCTAGCCATGTGGACTACACGGCTCGGTCTAACATTTACCACAATATGCAAATTTAATCCGTATGGGGCCCACAGGCCCATTGGGCCCACACGGCCCATTTCGGCCCCAACGCGGCCCAAAACGACCTAATCCCATGAGAACGCTCATGGTGACCTCAACCATCTTACGCCCCAACACGTGCTACCGCACGCTCGTGTGGCATCATTTGCCGGTATTTCGGCTTTTCGGCATTTTTTCGATCTACGATCAGAAGGAGTGGTGTGTGTGTACACACCTTGATTACGAAGCGCGCCACGAATCCCTTGCACCGAACCCTACTCGATCGAGCTTCCCTAAATCCTCACTAATCGTTAGCAACGATCAACTTCTTGTTGATATCTGCGTTACCCAAAGAACCTTATTAACCAAGATTGTATAAGGTTGTGGTTTACGACCACACTTGATAACCTTTAACAACATAAAAGAGCATTCAGCCTCAACTAAAAGCAAGGAGAAAAAGAGTGCACTTACCGGTTGATCAGGAACCATTACCACACCGAAAACTAAACGCAAGGAGAGTAGTTCGGCAAAGAAGCAACAACGATTTGGCAGACAAACACAAAGATTCGGCCTAGCCAAAGAAAATGGGTGAGAAATATAGTAAGAAGGTTCGGCTATGGCCCAAAACCGATTGAAGAATAGGTTAGTAGAGAAGAGAGAAAAGAAGAAGAACAATACCCGGCACAATAGAGGAATGAACCACGAACGGCAATTGTTGAAGTGAAGGAATGAGAGTCTAGATTGAAGAAATCGGCACAAGAGTTTGAGATGAATAAAGGAGAAAGATAAAAGAATTAGAAAGAAAAGAAGAGGACTAGAAGAGGAGAAATCGGCTAATAGGTGGCCTAAATGGTAATGCAATTTCGGCTTAGAAAAGAGTATAACCAGGATCTTGAAAACCAATAACAAAGGTACCAAAACGAGTGAAAAGAAAAAAACAAAAACTCTTCTTAGCAAGATTCGGCTATACCCAACAATGACCACAAACGGCACTCACCCTACCCTATGCCGAATTTGCCACACTCACAAAGTCCAACTCGGTTACAACACCTCCCCCTTCCAAATCCCACGATTATCTCCCTAAGCTACTCCATAAATCACTCCTTAACCGACTCCCACCATACATTCAAATTCCAAGACCAATTCAAACCCCCACCAAGTACAGTTCTTAACAATTACAACCACTTACACGTCAGAGGTGCAAAATAAATTCCTCAATGCTCATCCCATGACTTGAACCTCAGACCACATGCATACTCCTAGCGCCATATTGCCACCAGACCACATGCCTCCTTGTGTCATATTTTAGTCCTCAAATATTAATAAGGCCTTCAAACTAACGCCAAGATCACCTAAAGGGAAAAACTAAAATTTTTGCTAGAGCCCTGGTTTGAACCCAGGACTCCTCCAACACTCCCAACTCTTTCTAAATCACTTAGCCACTAAACTAAACAAGCAATTTGTGATATTTTTTGCACACATAAACTTTTATGTGCAGTCTCTTAGCGGCTCCCCTGCACAAGGCCCAACACTTCTAGGCCCAAAAATTCGGGGTGTTACAGAAATGTTATAAGTTGTAGGAACACATATTTTATCATTTCCTAGTGGACTTGATTTTTTCGGAGGATTGTTATATTGTGGCAAGTTTGACTAGATACATTATTTCAATTTCTTGTTTAGAGAAAAATGGTTTTGGGATAATTATTAAGAATAATTGTTGTTTATTTTATCTCGATAGTATTTTCTATGGTTCAGCATAATTAGTAAATGGCCTCTACATTTTAAATCAAGATAGACCCATTTATAACATAAATACGAAAAGATCAAAAATAAATGACTCTAATCAAACTTATCTTTGGGATATGGTTGATCAATATAGGATTTGTCCCTCCTACATAATGGGAGCAATATTTTAGGCCACTTGATTGAGTGAGACTAGAAATGCATGGCCATGCTCGAATAAGTTTATAGGATAATATCATATTTATTTGTTTTGTTACACCCCAAAATAAGGCCTAGGAGTTTTAAGGGTATTTTAGGAATTTTGGTCTTTTTGACCTTAGAATTTCGTAAGGTTGGTGCTCAATAATCTTTTCGACAATGGTTTTTGTAAAGTTAAGTCAATTTTTGGAAACAAGTTTTAAATGTCCTTAATTTTAGAAAATGGACTGATTTGTAAAAGGGTCCAAGCCGTGAGTCTTTATGAAGCAATTAAACCAATTTTTCAAAATCAACCTAATAGACCCCCATTTCATCTTATTTTCACTAATGCTTCTTCCCACCTCCTTAGTGTTGTCGTTCCTTGCTATTCTTCACTCTCTCAATTGATTTTTGACTCCCAAACTATAATACTTTGAATTTCTATCATTTCCAAGCATTAAACCTCTCTAAATCTTCAAGAAACTACCTAAAAATCTCACCAATTTCATCATCTTCTCCGCTTATGGGTTTTCTGGATTTGCATTAAAAACTCATTATTCCTCTCATTAAAGGTAACCATTCACACTCTCATTAGTATTTAATGTTATTCGATCTTTGAAACAGAATTTTTAGCTGTTAAGTCACATGTTTTGATTAAAAGCCAAAAATCGAGTCTTTAATGGTAAATTTTGAGTTTGTGGATAAACACTTGGTTTTAAAGTGTTTTTCAATTATTTTTAACCTAATTACAAGCTTTCTAAAGTAACTTTGAAGTTTTGTCAAGGATTTCTCAGGTTTTAATGAATTTTGGTTGTAATGGCCAAAACTTGTCAAAAAAATTTTATACCTTCAAACACGTACTTTTGTGAAGTTTAAAGGTTGGGAAATAGTCGTAGATGAATATGTAGATGAATGGAATTTGTTTCATGTGAAAAGATTAAGCGTAGACTGAGTTATTCGAATTTTAAGTTTGTTGTGATAAAGGTTTTGGTTAGAAAAGAATGTAGCTTAGGCCTGTGTTTGTGGCTATTTGAGGTGAGTTATTGACCGATTGATGACTGAATATATGTATGGTTTGTGTTTTTGAAGTGTCGGAGTCGATAGGACCTTCAACAAGTAAAGATAAAGGCAAAGGGAAGCTTGTCTAAGCTTTTGATTTTTTGGCAAAAGCGATTATTTCGGTGAGTGTTTTAGAATCACTGCTCGTAGATGATTCGTTGTTTATTTTGGGAATTTAGAGGTAGCCTAAACCCCCTCTAAATTCTGAGTGTAAGTGTTCTTTTACCTACGCTAAATATTTGATAAATATGTTTGTGAATTGTGATAAAGAGAATTATGATGTGATGAAATATGAACACGTTGTGATGACTGTTGTGATGGTAAATATGAGGGTATATTATTCATGCCATGTGACAGTGTGTATAATGTGCTAATGATATGATTATGTGGTGAATACGAGTGGATAATTGATAAGTAATATTTGATGACATTATGGATATTTTGGCCTTGTAACTTGATGAAACCGTTAGATATAGTTGGCATGCCATAAGATTGTTAGTACTCACTTATTTGTGTTGTGATATATAGGGCACTGAGGCCCAGGGACAGTTTTGGAGAGATAAGGGAATGTGAGCCAAGCTCCATTCACTGGGATATATACGTGTGGTGTGTTGGAGAGCATTAGCTATATGCTTCGCTTATGGGATATGTTTGACTCTATGAGTCTATGTGTGGTGTGTTGGAGATCCATGTATCCGATGAGTGGTGATAAAGTCCACTTTATGTTTCATAAACTCAAGAGCCAAATTATGTGATTAATATGTGTTGGAATATTGTTATATGTATGCCTAAACGTTCGTATAAATAATGTGTAAAACTATGCATGGAATATGACTAATTATGCAAATTATGGTACTTAGTTAATGACGTTTTGGGAATATATTGTATGCTGTTTGGTTGATGCATGACGATTTGTTTGTGTAGTGGTTGTTCTAAGCATTCACTGAGCTTGTTAAGCTCACCCACTCCATTTTATCCTTTGTAGAGTAGTTGTGTTCCCGGTGTGAGCAGTGTGGCCGTTGAGGGACTGATCCAAGCCCTTCTTTATTCATTATAGTAGGTGTTTTGCTTATTCTAGTTCTAGGGAATAAAAAAGCAATGTGGTAGACATTTATATTGATTTTGGTAAGATGTTTTGGGGATTATTTGCATATTATGTATGTTTGGAAGCATGTGGACTTAGATATGGTATTTGGACTACTATTTTAGACATTTTGATGCTTATATGACTAGGTGAATGAAACGTGATGTTTAGGGATTAAGCTTGAATGATTTAAATGCTCTTACATGTTGAATTTTTGTAGCCTAAAGCAGAGGTATCAATATTAGGGCTTTTAAAATTATACCTCTGTATTTTCAAAAGTACAGGGAGTTAGAATACCAATTTGGTATTGATACCTTGGTCGAGTATCGATACTCATGGTGTAATTGTCGATACCTTGCGAAAGGTACCGATATTTTTCGATGTTTTGAAATTTGGCGAGAAACATAATGCTAGTTTCGCATCGATTTTTCCGGTGGTATCGATACCAATTATCGATACCATAGAGGCGGTATCGATACCTATGTAACATTTTTTGGAAAATTTGCTAAGTGGTCCCAATGCCCGAGATATGTACATTTTATGTTTGCTTGTTGTATGTTAGTATGATTAAACGCTAAACTAAATTTGCATGACTTGATATTCTCATAAATGCTAGAGTAATTAAAGTAAAATGAAACTGCATGTATTTCAATCCTGATCAAAACAATGAAATTGATGTGAGACGATGGTACGGCATCTCGATATTCGACTTGGCGTCCAGGCTAGGTATGGGGTGTTACATGTTTATTTTAGTCTACTCGAGATATCAAGAAACATGAGATTGGATTATGCAAATGTGGCTATTCCATGACTTATGTCCGATCTAGATATAAAGGACAAAAGGATGTAATACATAAAATGTTTATCACAGAAAAGTTATGTTAAATTACGATTTCTTGTAACTTAGGTAGCAATGATGCATTGATAGATGCCACTCATTTCTTATGTTATTAGAAATGTTCTAATATTACTACTAATGTTACAAAAACCTACAGGGTTACACCCTATGGTTAAAACGAACAAAATCCAAACACAGTTGGTATTGTGTTTAACTGTCACATGAATTAAATTAATTATTGAATTAATTTAATTTGACAATTAAATATTAAACGAATTAAATGTACAAGCTTGTTGTACACAAATAGAGAACATAGTTAAACTTAATATACGAATTTGATTCATCGAAAATTTTAACAAGATATAGTTTACCGAAATTATCATTATAAATTACTATATTTATGATTTTAGCCAAACATTGAAACATGGAAGTTACAATTCTTTTTGGAAAGAATATAATGTTTTTAATGCTTCTCATATGTTCTCGATAGGATGATTCTGTTTTCAATATATGGATACCAAAATCTTGACTTAGGGTTAAGAGTGTTTTAAAGAAAATAAGAAAAAAAAGGTCTAGCAGTCGTTTTGGAAGATTTTTCTCTAGAAAAGATCCAATAGAGTTTTTTTCGTTCGTTTTAATACCGGGTGGACTACGTAGAGGCCGGGATGTTTTTGTTGTGTCTTGAAATCGACATCGAATCAGCAACATCCTTTTATCATTTTAAGGTATATCTTTAACCTTATTTCAACCCGTTTCATTCCTCGTACATGAATCCTTGGCTAAGGATCGCTGGAATTTTTTCCACTACACCACGAGGCGTACCGGTGGTCTGAACATCTTCTTCGTTCAAAATGACTCTTAAATTCTTAAATATCAAATGTTATTGTTGGTTTCTATTCTTATGTAAATTGTAAGCTAAGGATTCTTGGGAACAAAAAGAGGATGTTCTATCTCCTGGTAAATCTGAAAACTTTGCATGTTAAGAGTAAGGGTACTATGCTATATATATGCAGCAAGTTATGATTATAAAATAGTGGATGTAGTCAAAAATCGCATTTGAGGACAAACCTTGGGGATTTTTTAGCCAAGACTCTTATAGCTAGAGAGCTCTTTGGGGAACATATGGAGAGAATAGGAATGTGAGACATGACTCATCTACTTCACTAGGGCAAGTAGGAGACTGTCGGATCTAGTGCCCTAAGTGTAGTATTTTCGTTTAAGTACACTTGTAATTTTTTCGAATAGATTGGTTAATAAAATTATTCATAAATTACATTAATACTTTGTATATTGTCCTCACATGGTTTTGCATGAAAGCAAAATGGAAGCAAATGTTGGTCACTGGTTGTCTAATGTTTAACTGATACTAAGCGATATTATGTGGTCGGATCATAGTAAGAAAAGACAACTTGTATTAGTAGATAAACCTAAACATGTCCTTAGTCTATCAGAAATGAGCAAACCGATTAAAAGACTAATATGTCATCCATCAAGTCCAATAGGAAAGATGCCTTGTCTTGGGCATCGGAGTGGATGACACCCAAAAGATAGAGACATAGATGTAACTGACTAGACTTGTAACACCCCAAACCCGGCCCAAAAGCCCTGACCGGATCTGGTATGTCACTACGGAAAAACGGTTGAAAATTTGTTAACACTTAAAATAAAACTTTAGAATCTGTGATCTCTTGGAAACCATGTCCAATTAAAATCTATTAAATAATATAAGCTTGATATAAAATATCCGAATTAAAACTTTATTATAAGTTATTATAATATAAATCATTTGTAAAAATACTTCTAAGTAAACATAAACTTCAACAACCATAAATAGAGTAATTTAAATCAAAAGTGGCCCTTATTACATCAAATAAATTCCCAAAATACGGATAATATAAAAATGATTATTAATTAACTAAACAAGTAAAACATCTACTGCATGAAAATCATTTCGCATGGCCACCTTTGTATCTACTCCAACCCGGTCCATTAATCACGACTCACCTGCGATGTTTAAAAAGTTGGGTGAGTCACACAGACTCTCATGTGTAATTAAACCACCGATATCCACCCACATGTTAGCCACAAATCAACCCAATTATAATATGCGGCATGTAAATATAATCATTTAAACATTACCACAATCTGGGCTTGGCCCACAATCAAATCATATTCAAGCACCGGGCTAGGCCCTTTTCTCATCAATCCACTCGATCATTGGGCTTGGCCCATTTCCACGTATGTTCTCAAAACATACCTTTCCACATGTCATATTGGGCATGGCCCATTTCCATATCATTTCACAACGGAACAATGCAACATGAAACCCAACCCAATCCTAAGGTCCATCCGCTACACACCCCTTATCCAAATTTACCACACACGGGGGACTATCGAGTCACCCTCTCCTTTTCCCTCCAAAAAGGCAACCAATGCCATCCACGATGTAGCGTATAGCCAACATCAAACCACGATGGAGCACACACGGCAATCCATCAAGCCACGATATGGCATGAGAGCCGATATCAATCAAGGTAACCACGCGAACTAAATCGCAAAGATCCACAACGCGACCTCGATCGGCACCAATCCACGATGTAGCACAAAGTCGACATCAACCACGTACTCAAGTACACCCTTGGTCCTTCTTTCATAACCCACCCATGCACATGTAACATGATATAACGACAATATGATGCATGTGCATGTCATTCACAAATATAGGCATACACTCATATTTAAATAAATGACAACAATATTTACAATGTGCTACTTACCTGATCATCGTCATACCCCTTTTAGGGTATCTATCACACTTTTACCACTGCACTTATTAGTAAGCATATAACATAAGCAGATATCACACAAAACCCGGAAACAATGGCTAACTACACACCTTATAACCTGAAGTTCTAGACTTTCAATCCCGACGGCCTCCCTTTACTCTTGTCGATTTGCCCTATAACCCATAGTCAACATTGGTCAACACAAGAACATATCTAATGGCCTAAGGCCGAATACCCAAAGGATCACTTACCCACTTACTCGGATCCTGAAACACCAATAGTCTCAAGGAGTTGCCGAAAATCCCTGTTACAAAACCATTAGAATCGGCCTACAACAACAATCCATGAAAAGGCCCTTTTGGCCGAATACTCACCATCACCTTACCTTGATGAGTAGTCGAATTCCAACACCCCAAGTGCTCCTCACACTGGCTACCACAGAAAAACACATCACTTAAAGCCTTAAGGACATTCGGCCAACCAAAGAAATCAAGGCCTAGACTCTTGTTTCGGCAACAATATGGAAGAGAATCCAAAACATATACAAAAGAGATCACTTACCGTTATCGATAAACTTCCCGAAGTCACCCCCCTAGATTCGGCCACTGGAGAAGGATCACTTGGCTTAAGGATTCGCGACTTAGTAGAGAGGACGCAAGGCTGAAAGGTTCGGCTATGGCTTCCTATTAGGGGTGAAATATTCGGCTATACAAGGAGAAGGAAGAGTAGAAGATTTGGCCACCTAGCAAATTTGGGAGCAAAAAGGAAGAGAAGGTGCTTGGAGAAAAAGGTTTCACTAACAAGGTGGTTGAGAGAACAATACATGCAATTTCGGCAAAAGAGAACAAATGGTAGAAAGGGTGGCCAAAGGTGAGCATCCTCTATTTAAAGAATTCGGCCACTACCTAAAATTTCTCTTGGCCACTAATTTAAAAATTATTCAAAAAAACAAATCAATTGCAACCATTATCTCCTATTAAAATTCTTATTTTATCCCATACTTATCACAATCAAAATAAACCAATAACAACTCCTATTTACTAATTAAACTAAATAAAATAATCCTACAATTATCCTACCACTATCTAAAATAATTAAAATAACCCAACCCTTATCACTTACCTTCCAAATTAAATTCTAAAAGAACTAAACAACAAAGAGCTTAATCTTTATCCATTTGAAGCTCCCATGTGCCGCCCCATCGCCTCTCAAAACTGCTGCAAAATAAAACCAAAATAAAACACCCGCATCGCGCCCATAGGTCTCGAACATGGGACTGCTAGAACCCATCTTTGCAGGGTGTAGCGCCTAGGCCATTCGGCCAAAGCGCTTTTGTGATATAAATTAGCCCCATTTTCTTTTAAGCCCTCTCCATCTCCAACGCCACTTGCAAAATAAATATCCAAAATTCTGTTTCCCTTGCGCCTTAAACTCACGACCGCCCCAAGCCCTCCTTACAACGCCCCAACCACTTTACCAAATTTCATCTTTCTTGTCCACCAACGCCCACAATATTTTTTTAAGCCCTACTTCCTTAGTCCCTTCCTTTAACGCTAAAAAAATAAAAGCCCAACTAACTTCCCATGTTATTCGAACCCCTTCCCCTTGGCACTCCTTTGCACTTAGCGCCCAAGCCACTTTGCCAATTCCTTTCTTGTGTCCTAAACTCCACAAAATTGTTTTAAGGCCTTCTTGCCCAGTTTCCCCTTTTTACACTTAAATCCAATTTTTTTTTCCAAAGCATTCCCTTATAATTTAAAGTTCCCGAAACCCTTAAAACATGTCCAACCATACTCCAAGCCTACTATCACTCAATTTTTGCACGAACGCATAACCCCTGAACCCAGGGTGTTACAAGACTGACAATACATCGGACAGGACCCAAGTAGAACAAATCTTGAATCCATTTATGGATTTATTCACTTGTGATTTTCAGGCATACCTAAATCCTGAGTGGATGGTAGACTATGTATGTGTGACTTATACACTTTGATGTAAGTAAAAGCCCACATTCAAATAGATAAGGAATCAAAAGTTGGTATGTTGGGTGTACGACTTTTGTAGTATCTAGCATCATTCACAAAAGTTGAGTTCATAGCCCAAAACATGGGTAAATGATATCCTCTCATTGGCATTACATGGTTGATGAAAAGTAAACATGGCCACGAGTCGTCTGTCTTTGTGATGGATGACTTGATCACTATTTAATAGTGTTTGACTTTTCATGAATGAAGATGTAATGGTTACCATGAGATAAAATAGGATCATATTGGGAGAACGGATATTATCCCAAAGAGGTAAATGATATCCTATGAAGGTACCACACTTGTGGCAAGGTCATTGGATAAGCACTAAGTAGTTGTTTTCGTAATGATGTGTCGTTGGGGAGAGCTCAGTCACGATACTATAGTGGAATGACTTCGTGACTAAATGAGTTTATAATTAATAGGTGAAAAGTCAGAACTTAATTATAAATCATTTGAGCCTAAACTACATATGTCCAATTAGTCCCTCCGCTAGCTCGTTGAAACCGGAAATGAATTGTGTGTTTGAATATAAAAGAACGGAATGAATAAGAAAAGAGAAATGGGAAAAATTCATGAATGATTATGATTTTCTCCAAAATGGAGAAATGGAATCATTTGGAAATGAACGTAGGTTTCCAAAAATGGAAATGATACATTTGCAATCTCATATGGTTTACTTAAAATATGATCGGAAGAATGAGTTTATGTTTTTGGACTGTTTTGAAGCCCGAAAATGAAAATAAACCATTCGGTCATAGTGAAAATGTTGAGTTGTGAAATATTAAACATATTTTCTCGAAATTTTACCAAGGGTAAAATCGTCAAAATTTTACTAGGGGTAAAATAGGGATGAGAAATTTTTTTATATAAATATTCAAGTTTATTTTGGGAAATAAAAAAATCGAATCGAGTTGGATCACATTACAGAGTATTGGATCAAAAAGGCCTAGAAAGTACTTGTAATTGGACCCGATGTGAGAGAGGCCCAAAAACCCCTCATAGACATTAAGAAGGCGACAACCCTAGTAGGAATACTAGGGTGTGTCATCCACCCTAGTCCTGTTTTAAGTAGGATGTTGTTTTTCTATTCGAAATAAACCACTACAACTCAACAAGGATTCCATATTTTCTTCCTATAAATCGATGGCACCTGTAACAGCCCGACTTTGACCCTAATCGGAATAGTGGTTTCAGGACCACAAATCCGAGTCTGAAAAATATTTTAAAACTATTTTCCTTATTTATTATGTATGAATTTGCTTGTGTTAAATTTTTGTGACTTAATTTTATCGTTTAGGTGTCCGATTTAATAAAAGGACTTAATCGCGTAACATGAAAATTTGATGGTTAGTTGTTAAAGTGCTTAATTGTTGATGTCTTATTAATATGGAGGATTTGCATTGTAATTAGTCCTTTCTATACTTAGTGGACGGCATGTTTTTGTTTAAATGACTTTAATATATGAATTTTTATATTATAAAAGTTATTATTATATTATATTAACTTATTATAATAAAACATAAAATAAAGAAACATGCATGTTCATTTTATTGTTATTGCCGAAACTAAAAGAAAAAGAAAGAAAGAAGAACAAGTTACATTCGGCCTTGGTTTTGCTTGATTGAGGTATGTAATTTGTTCGGTTTTTGATAATTTCTACGTTTTTGAGATTGTTGCTATGAAATGTACAAGACCCATGCTTTAATTTTTGAGTTTGATGAATATTTTGAGTTGAGTCCTTGATGATAGCTTGTTTTTTATGTTGTTTGAGGATGAATTATGATAAATGTGTGTTAGATTAACAAGTTTTGTCTTTGAATTTTTGATGAAATTGAGTATGTTGGACTAAATTGCAAAAATAAAATTTAGAGAGATTAAAATGTGAAATAAATGAAATGGATGGACTTGTATGAGTACTATGGATATTCGGCCCTTAAGGTGTTCATTCAAATTTTGTGTATTTTGTGTTTTGTGCAAATAGGACTAAATTGTAAAAAGTGTGAAATATTAGGGGCAAAATGGTAATTTGCCCATTTATGTGTTTTTGGATTAAATTGAATGTAAATATATTTGAATGAGCTTAATTTGAACATGTTTAGATCAAGAACCAAAGAAAACGGTTTGGATCGGGAAAAGCGAAAATAGTCGAATAGCCGGTTTTAAAGTGAATCCGTCGATATCCGAGGTAAGTCTTTAAGCAATAAAACATCGAAAATTATATACGTAACCTAGTATATGCTGATTTTTGGAAATTTTGGAGCTATATTATTGAATAGCCGAATGTGGTAAGTATAAGATTTGACTTGTTTAAATTATTCGATTGATATATGATATTTGAATGTTCGTACAATGAGTTCAAATGTGTATAAGTGAATCGATATATGGAACGAATTGTGTGAGACAGATTAAAAGTATCATGATTCAGGCTTTGAGCCTAGCAAGCCTTGGGCTGGTGAACTTGATCGGGCTTATGCCTAGCGTGCTTATTGCCGGGTGATTGAATATCGCACCTCGGGTCTAGCGGGCTTAGTGCTTGGTGTGTGATTCGAGCTTATGCCTAGCGTTTTTTATACGGTGATTTATATTACAAGCTTATGCTTATGAAATGATCAAGTTAAGGTGAAAATTGAGCAAGTTAAAGCTTAGTTAAATGATGTAGATTACATTCGCCATAAGGTATGTGTTTATATATTGACATGTTTATATGTGATGTTTATTGAGCAAGTAAGTTGACTAAAAGATGCTCTTGTATATTCGGTTTTCTACATATGTGAGTAAATGATATTGTATCGTTATTATATACTAGTATACATGTGATGTTTAATGGATGTATATATATATACATATACATTCGATTATATGTGATTAAATTGTACATGGTACTTACTAATTCGGTTGTATATGGAAACATATTAAACTATATGCAAATGGTAAGTTTGTATTTTTAAAGCAAGATAGTGATGTTTTGGATTTGATAAGTGATAAATGTAATGCTATATAAGGATAGTAGTATTCGCCATGATAGTCCAGGTTGTGCTATGTTATTGTATTAATGTCATAAAATAATTGGTTTAAAGATATTTGAATATTTAATTGAGTAGTTATATTTGCTTAAGACTTACTAAGCTAAGTTAGCTTACTCTGTGTGTTTTGTTATTCTGTTTTATAGATTTTGGTTACAAGCTACGAGCTCGGGGGGGGGGGGATCGTCAATGAAGTCATCCACACTATCGACTTATTTTGGTACTTTAAAAGTTGGGATTTTGAATTTAAGGCATGTATAGGCTAGCCTAATACTTGGATGATGTTTTGATGTTGTAAATATAAGCCATGCGAAAATGGCTTGTCCATCTTGTTAATCTTGGAATTTATATTTTGGCTTGATGATTATGTTTGGTTGTGGTTTTGGTTGATTTGGTTTTTGTATATATAAGTATGGTTAATGTATAGAGTTTAAATAAAATGGAGTAAAGATGTTATAAACTAGTTAACCATATTTTGCAATGAAACAGTTTTTGGTTAGTAGCAGTGATGTGATTTTGAAAAATCACAAAAAATAGGAGAAATGGAATTAGAAATTGAATAAGATATATAATTAAAGCTTATTGTGTATATTTTTATATTAAAGAAACAGAGTAGGCAAAAGAATTTTATATTATGAGATATTTAAATTTTAGTGAGACTGGTTCTGAATGACTTCGTGATCCCCTGTTCTATCTTGGAAAAATTATTAAAAATTTTAAAAAAATTATCATGGAGAATAGTTTATATGTTTAGAATCCTTAATGAGTCTATTTTTGATTGGAATAAATTAGAACATTATTTGAATTCTGTACAATGAGATAAATGAGTTTTTGTAAAGATAGGTCAGAACCATCAAACAGTGAAATAGGGGAAACTTTAATGATTAAACTGTACTAATTGGCCATATGAAAAATTCTGGAAAAATTATAGTAAGAATATATATGAGTCTAGTTTCAAGGAAAATTTACGTATCTAATTTTCAAGTTTTTTAACTCGAGTTATAGTCAATTTAGTTAATATGACGCAGATGGACAGTTTCAATTTTTATGCCCCGAATTAGTAGTTAAGTCTAGTATGTACATGTGTATAAAGTTTTATATTTATGTGTTTTGAATTATGGAAGTTTACTTGGTCTTGTTGATTCGATTTTGATCTTATAAATGAATTGATCTATATTTTGTTTGGATGTTTGTAATTGGCCTATTTTGAATTAGGTTAAACAAAGTTTATGCAAAAACATATATGTATGTTTAGTTTTGGTAATTGATAATTTGTTTAGTAAAGTAATTATGAACATGTGCATATTGGGTCAATGTGACTTGAATGACCAAATGAATAGTAACCTTTGTATTTGTTGACAAATGCTTATGTGTGAAATTAGCTAAATGGATTTCAGATATGTACATTATTGTTTTAGCATACTATGAAAATGCATTGCTCATAACGCATTCGGATATGACCATATAAACAGTAAATAATTTATATGACCTGTGTTTTGCATGTTAATGCCTTGTAACCCTATTCCGACGACGGATACGGGTTAAGGGTGTTACAGCACCGGTAAAGCTATGTACACAACTTTGAGAGATTGTTATGCTGCCAAAAAATAAGAGAATTTATTTTCAACTATTACATATAATTTTCCAGAATAACAATTCTACTGGTTTCTATTAAGAAGAGAGAATTTTTGTTTTCACCCCAAAATAAGAGAAAACTTTTTCTAATTTCGTGTTTCGATTCAATTTGTTGGAGCCCACACTCGAAGCAGTTCATGGTACGAGAATAGCAGAGAAGATCATTTGACTGAAAGCTGGGAACAACGAATATTCACTAAACCAAAAACACAAGTATGAATTTGGTTAAGGTTTATTGCTATAAATATCACAAATAGGGTCAGTTTTCAAATTTTTTTATTTTTCGCTGTGTGAGAAAACCATTTTCAAACCAGATTTTTTCCAACAATGCTCACACATATAACACTGGTATATTACACATGCGCCTAGACACAACACATCTACTCATTTACAGTAGAGACTACTTACCGTACACAACCCATGTATCATGGAAGTATCATGACTCAAAGGAAGTAAAAAGGAACTTACTAGCATGCTTCAGAACAGAATCTACTCTACTGGTCCTTTGCCTCGATTGCTCAGACAATTACCAGCTTCTTAAGCTAAATAAGAAACAATTGTAACCATAGACCATTTATCTAATTTAATCATGCATGCAATAATGCAAAACGTAAATCCCTTCGACAACAACCTAAGGGATTTTCAGAAATTACTAGTAAGTTGGTACTTAACAACAGCATTTTGACTAGCTACTAGAACCTCCTTCGTCTTCTCTAACGAAGATACCTTAAAAATTTTCCAAAGACTCAGAAAAGAATGCAGATAAAAACAAAGGAGAAACACGCCGGCTATTGGCATCCTTATATTGTAACACCCTATACCCAGCCCATTCACCAAGCCCGGATATCAGGATGCCACACCACAGTCTTATGCCATACACAACAAATAAAAGGCTCATTCTAGAAAAACATCTTTCATATTAACATTCGTATGGGTTTAAGACAATCATACTCTTTAATTATCATCATTACATGCTAAACATACATCAAATGGTCTTATACCAATAATTAAACATGCATAAGGTCTATTTAGAAAAATTTCCCAATCAAGTACGTAGGTATCGATACTAGAATATGGGTATCAATATTTTTCTCAAGTGGTATTGATACTGCTTGGAAAATCGATACCAAATCAGCATTCTGTTTCTCGTCTAAAATCCAAAGTCTCGAAAATTATCGATACCTTTCGAAAAGTATCGATTATTTTACCCTGAGTATTGATATTCGTGATAAGGTATCGATACCAAATTATGTTACAGACTTCCTGCACTTTCAAAAACATGGAGGTATCGATATTAAAACCTGAATATCAATACCTCTGCTCCAGACATAAAAAATACAACAATTATAAGCATATAATTCAAACAGCTAATGTCTAATCATCATGTATCATTCACTTCTTCAAATGGACACTAAAATGTCCGAAGTAATAGTCCAAAACATCATAACCATGACCGAGCAAGAAACCAATAATTCAAATTGAAAGTCCCTAACTCCTAATCAAAATAACCATGTAAACAACTTAAAAATCATAGCAAGAACCAGCATATAGTCTACCACATTGCCTTTAGTTCCCAAAACATAAATAAGCAAATAAACACCTACAAATAACTACTAGAGTTTTGGCTTGGATCACCCCTTGGAAACCACACCGCTCACACCAGCACACGACTAATCTACAATGGTTTAAGAAGGGAGTGGGTGAGCTTAACAAGCTCAGTGAATGCATAGAACAATTACCATGCAAACAATTCATCAAGCATTAGCGAAACGTATACGTAGCATAATTATAGCAGACTTAACTCAGTTGACATATTTTACTTACTCATGCACGATTAACAGTTTATAGGTCAAGTCATTGCATACACTGTCATATATACATTGCAACACATACAAACATATTTATAGACAATTTCCGTAATAGTCACATATCACAATATACACATATTCATATTTTAAGATAATTGGAGATAATTTGACACTTGAGCTATGAAACATAAAAGTGGACACTATCACCACTCATCGGATACACGGATCTCTAGCACACCACATAGACTCAGAGTCAAACATGTCTCACAAGTGAAGCATTAAGATAACACTCTCCAACACACCAAACATGTCCCATTGAATGGAGCTCAGCTCACATTTCTTTATCTATCCAAACATTTCCTAAGGCTTCAATGCCCAAATCACACATACATATAGGTGAGTACTCACAATCCTATGGCATGCCAACTATATCCAATGGTCTAAAGTATCACAAGGCCACAATATTTGTATTTAAACGCACATATTACTTACCGATTTTCGATTACTTTCATTGCACATTTTTATCATTTGCACAATATTATCACTTTCACTTAGCATGTATGACATGCCTACACATATATTCTTTCACAACAGTAATCATGAACATATAACACATATATTGTAACATCTCGAAATAGGGTCTAAACAGAACAGTGGTTGCGAAACCATGAATCTGAGATAGAAAAGTTTATTACGATTAATTATTATGATTTACCGAGTGATTAAATACATGTGTTAGAGTATCGATAAGAAATTTTATTGATTGCATGCTTAAATTGCCTATTAGGACTTGTTTGCAAAAGTTGCTAAATAGGGGTTCTAATTCATAGAGTACTTGATTGAAAAAGGGGGTTTGAAGTAGGATTCCTTAAATGGTAATTAGACCATTATATTTTCCATGGACAAAAATGGACATATATAGATAAAAATAACTAAAGTTTTAATGAAGGGTATTTTAGTCATTTGGAATTAAAAAGGAATTAAAAGGGAAAAAGATGGCAAAATGTTGTCCATCTTCTTCATTTGGCCGAAATTTCAAAGGGGACACAATAGCTAGGGTTTCTTCAACTTCTCAAGCTCATAGTAAGTGCATCTAAGCCCCGTTTTTAATGTTCTTTACGTTTTTGGAGTCCCGGTAACTTGATTTAGCTTAATCTAGCAATAATTTAACCTAGGGTTCATATTTGGAAAAATACCCATAGGTGAAATGTGTTTATTTTGATGTTTTATGATAGATTATGAAGTTTTAAATTATGTTAAACAACTTTTGCTAAGCGATTTTAAGTGAAAACGAGTAAAACGGCTTAATCGGTAAAAATACCTAATGTTCATAAGTACATGTTAGAGTGAGAATTTGATATTGTCATAGAAGGGAAAAATGATCAGCATGTCATAAAACATAAGAATAAGGGATAAAGTTTAATTTCTGAGCTTTGGGGCAAATGTGTAAATATGTAAAAGTTTAGGGGCAAAAATCATAATTTTGTCAAAGTTAGAGTCAAGGACTGTTTTAATAAATTTAAGTATTAAATAAGCTAAATTTTATATTATAGATCAAGAGGAACGAAATTCGGAGTTAGACCGGGGAAAGAAAAAGATAGTGGACTAAATCAATATAGTTGATCGTATTTTGTTCCGAGGTAAGTTTACGGTAAATAAATGCAATATTCTATTATTTTACATTTAATACTATTAAATTCCAGCATTTACATATTTATTCTGTAAATTTATCATTTAAAGACTCAAGCATGAATTGACGGAGAAGCAATCTCAGAAAGTCCCGGTTGAACCTTAGGAATGTGTAGGATACAAATGTCATGACATTAGGGTTTAAGGAAATCATGTAAGACCATGTCAAGACATGGCATTGATAAGTTTCTATAAGGCAAAGATCCCATGTAAGACCATGCCAAGGCATGGCATTGGTGAGTTCATAAGGCAAGGATACCACGTAAGACCATGTCAAGACATGGCAATGGTAAGTTTCAAAAGGAAAGGTACTCGTGTATCCTTAGTATTCCAAGTGGTTCAACGAAAAATTCAAAGAGTATACCAAAGGAAAGGTAAGACAAGTTCATGCTAAAAAGGTACAGGTAAGAATTCAAAACTTAAGCATCTTGAGTTAAAGGTTTAAATGATCTTGATAAGAAAAGAATAAGATAATTCATTAAGAATGTTGTTATTCATTTACATGCAAACTTACTAAGCTTTATGCTTACTCCCATTCCTTTCTCTCTTTTTATAGTATCGCAAGCTAACTCGGGGATCGCAAGGACGTCGGAGATCGTTTAACACTATCAAAGGATTATCTCGGTATTTTGTGACTCGAAACGTTTTAAGTTATGGCATGTATAGGGACTTAGCCATTTTGGGTGTCTGTCCTTATGATATGGTTAAAGAATGGCTTGTAAATACTTGATAATGATTATCCATTAAAATGGCTAATTAAGAACATGTTTTGGGTGTTATGTATGCCTAAATGATAGTTATTACCAAGAAATTATGAAAGAGTAAAATTTGCAAAGGAACAGTTTTTGGACAGCAACAGTGACGTGATTTTGAAAAATCACTAAGGATAGTAGAAATGGAATTATGGTGTGAATGAGGTATATAATTAAATCTTATTGAGTCTATTTTTATGTGAAAGAAACGGTGTAGGAAAAAGAATTGTATATTATGAGAGAATTGATTTTTAGTGAAGAGGGGTCAGAACCATCAGACAGTGTAACAGGGGAGACTTTAACTAATAAACTGTACAAATTGACCATACCAAAAATTCTGGAAAACTTATAGTAAGAAGATATATGAGTCTAGTTTTAAGGAAAATTTACGAATCTAAATTTTGAGTTTTGTAACTCGAGTTATAGTCAATTTAGTGACTATGACGCAAATGGACAGTTTCATTATGAATAGGGAAATAAATTATTTTGATTTGTTTAAGAAATCAGAAAATTTTTAATGTTTCCGGTTTGGTCCCGAACCGTTTCAATTGCATGTTTTAGGGCCTCGAAGGCCCCTTTTTAGGAACATATTGGATGTATGTGAACGAATTAATTTTAAAAGCAAATTTTTATGCCCCGAACTAGTAAGTTAAGTCTGGTAATGCCTCGTGCTCGACTCTGGCGACGGTCTCGGGTAAGGGGTGTTACATATATAGCATCTCATTTCAGTTCACAATTTCACAATAACACAAGCACATATCTCACAAGATAAACATGAGTACAAGAAAGCTTACACTTGGAATTTAGAGTAGGGGTTTAGGCTACCACTAAATTCCCAAATAACACATTGAATCGTGTGCTCAAGTAGTTAATCTAAACGCTCACCATTACACTTTCGCCGAAATGCCAAAAGCTCAAACTAGCATTTCCTAGCTCGTCGATGGTCCTAGCGAATCTAAAACTTCAACACAATAATGCATTCAGAAATCAGCTAAGGATTCACCACAAGCAATCAAAAACATAAACCTAAGCTATGTTTCCATGTAACCGAAACCTTTAACATAGTAAACTTTAAATTCAAATATCTCAGTCTACACTCATTCTTTTTGCCTAAAACAAATTCCATTCATCTTATAATTCACCTACGACTAATTCTCAACCTTTAAACTACACTAAAATAATCAATTCATAGTACCGACTTTTTCGACATGTTTATGGCTACTTTCTGAAAATTCATTAAAACCCAAGAAATCCTTAACGATACTTCAAAAAAAGTTTAGAAACCTCTTAATCATATCAAAACCTATTGGTGAACACTTTGAAATCACATTTTTACTTGAAAATCCGAAATTCACCATTAACGACTCTATTTTTTACTTTTAATCAAAACATGCGATTTAATGGCTAAAAATTCAGTTTCGAAGGCCTAATAACATTAAAAACTAATAGGTAGACGATTGGTTACCTTTGATGGAAGAAAAACTTAGGTTTTGTTGAAAACCCACAAGTGAGGAAGATGATGAAATTAATGGAATTTTTGATGTTTTCTTAAAGATTTATGAAGGTTTAATACTTGGAGAATGATGGAAATCGAGAGGATTATGTTTGGAAATCAAAATTGAGTTCTTTGAGTTTGTGAAAGTAAGGGACGACAACACCAAGGAGAAAGGAGAAAGCTATTGTGAAAAATAAGTTGTAGGTTGGGGGTTTTTAGGTTAAATTTTAAAAATTGGTAAAACTGCAACATAAATGCTCACAATTTGACCCTGTTACAAATCAGTCCTTTTTTTTTAAATTAAAGTTATTTAAAACACATTTTCAAAATTTTATTCAATTTTCTAAAAACCATAGTCGAAAACATTACCGATAAACCATGTTGTAAACTTCCGAACACTCTAAGGCTAAAATTCCTAAAATACCCCTAAAACTCCTAGGCCTTATTTTGGGGCGTTACATATATAGCACAGACAACGGGGACAAAGCTTAGTAGGAGGGTCGAAAAATCCCACTATAACACTTCAAACCCAAGAATATACTTGCCTAAAATTTTGGAACCTAATCATCTACAAAACATAACTACTACCACTAATCAGCTTAGTAAGGAGTAGAACGTTGCTTGCACACTAAAACAAGACAGCTAAACAAATCATTCAGCTAACTAATCACATCAAGCTATCATCTACAATACTCTAGTTCAATTCCAACTAGGTCTCAACTAAACTCTAACGATACTCACCAAGCCGTCGTTTTCTTGGAAAACAAGTCTATCTATCTGCGAACTAACAAGTTCACCCAAAGTATCTAGGGTTGGCGAGTTGTCCCACAAAAGAGTCTGCTAAACCCTAGAGTCCGCAAATTGGAAACTTCTAGCGAGGCATTCCGCAAATGGGCGTCGTAACACCCCTAACCCGTATTCATCGCCAGAATAGGGTTACGGAGCATTACCATAGAACCGTAACATCAAAACGTTCATTCCAAATCATTTCATGAATCACATCATAGTCCATTCACATGCATATCGTCCCTTAATCGAGCCTTCGAGGCCTTAGAAACAATTTAGAAACAATTCGGGACTAAATCGAAAACATTTACAACTTCATGGAAAAAGATGGAAAAATTCACACGACAGGGGTCACACGCCCGTGTCTCAGGCCATGTGGAGATTTGAAATAGGGATACACGGTCGTGTTCCAGCCCATGTCCGTGCCCATGTAACTCTCTAACTTGGGTCACATGGCTAAGCCACACGCCCGTGTGCTAGGTCATGTAACTCTCGAAATACAACCTTTAAAAACCTACAGGGGACACACGGCCGTGTCGCGTGGCCGTGTGTCACAAATGGTTGAGACACACGCCCGTGTCTTAGGCCGTGTGGAAAAGAAATAGACCAAATTCAAGCCATTTCTTTCACTCAATTCAAGCATACCTAAACAAGCCATTTGCACATATGACCAAGGTAGCGAAACATGTTCAACTATGCATAAAATGACCAATTTCCACTCAACCAATATGCCATAAAGGCACCTCAAATACACACATTAAACATACTTAAACATGTGCATATTTAACCATTTAGCAACTAAACTTGTTTCCATACCAAAACATACCACTTTTGACACATACCAACCTTACCAATTTAGATTCATACCATAACAAAATAACTTTACCATTTAAACCACTTCTCTTATGTATCAAAACCATATAAATGACACAAAACTAACCAGTATCAAATGGTTCCAACATCCAATATATATACATACCAAATTTAGGTCCAAATGGTCATAATTCAACCAAACATATTTGATTAAATCCTATATCAAAACATGCCTTAAATGATCACTTTGCAAACATGCCAACACATACCACTTTGGCATAAAATCATGCATCAATTTGATCATATGTAACATCCTAAAATTTGGAATTTTATGTGTTGCATTGTTTTTGGTGTTAAGCTAGTTAAATTATTAATTGTGTATGTTTAGGAGGTCCTGAGAAGACTCGGGGTTCATTTGGACCTAGTGAAAATTTTTGGCATTTAGTACTTTAAGGAGATGGAGTAAGTGACCTTAAAGCATATGGAAATAATTGAGTAAATAGCTAGCATAAATGAGCTATTGGTAAGAAGGTTAAGGCGCCACATGTAGTACCTTGAGGGAAGAGGTTCGAATCCCTTTGTGTGCAATTTTTGACTTATATTTTTGCACTCTTTCCTTAAGTGTCGGCCAAGAGGTATTTATGGCAAGTTTGACTTCTTTATTTTTGGTAAGGTGGCTAAGGAATTAAGGAAAGGTTGAGGTTGGGGAAAGGAATCAAAAGGAAAAGGCAAGTAAGGGGAACAAGTGGCTTATTTCATGGAGAATGCTATGGAAAGTATGGTTGGCAAAATTTTGACCCTTATGGCAATGCATGTGGACGGTTTTGGGGGTAGATAGGTGGCTGAAATTTTACTTTGGCTTTTGGTAGGGTCTTGGTATTATTATGGGTCAAAAATCTCATTTGCAACTTTAGTGTCATCTTCTCTCAATTTGCTATTCTCTTTGCCGAAATCTTCTAGCACAATAGTGCATTTTTCTTCTCTTTGGATTGGTCACATATTCACCTTTTGTCCATCTTCCTTGATAGCCGAAACTTCAAGTTGATTATAAGCAAATTCTTCTTCTTTCTTCTTGATTGCCGAATGCACCAAAACCATTGAGACAAAATTGTTCACTCTTTATTCCTTGGAAGAACCGAAACCCCAAAAATACACCTTTTTCATCTTTCTATTCCTTTTTACAAAAGTTTACAAACCTTTCTTTTTTCTTCTCAAAATCTACACCTCCATAGCCAAATATCATTGTTCATTTCCTTCATAACCGAAACCTTTTCATCATTCTTTCTTTCTTTCTCATTCGAACTATCACTTATTCCTTAATCCATCGGTAAGTGTTATTTCCAATATTTTATTTTATTTCTCTTAATGCCGAAATATTGTTTTGGTTTGGATGGTCATTTTGACAGAGATCACCACCTTCTTTCTTTCATTCGAAATCATTTTCTTCCTCGTAGAGATATAGTGGAAGGCCGAAACTTGGATTTTTTTCTGAAGTTATCATATCATCGCTAGAAGTCGGTTCTAAAATCTTTTAGGTAAGTGTTATTCAAGGATTCTATAAATCATTCTTTATTCGATAAGATGGTGATGATTAACCGATATTATTCATAGGGGTTAAATTGCTCAATCTACCAAATCATTGGTCACTAGGAAATTAGTGGTAAGCCGATCTTCACCATTTCGATAATCCATATTTTATTGTAATACTGATTGTGTAAGATCTAACCGAATGGAGACTTGTGGTACCGATTCGAATGGGAAGTCGAGTGGAGATCTAAAAAAAAGCGGATTAACGATCCCTACTCCTAAATTCAAGCGAAGGGCTATTTCGGTGATTCGAGACTTTCCTCTGGGTTGTGGACCCTCATCCGGTGAGAATCGACTATTCGAGGTCGTTTGCAATTCTGAGGCATCAGCGATTTGGAATTTTCCACCGGGTTGTGGACCGTCAACCGGGGAGAACTGACAAATCGTATGAAACACCCCAAACCCGACCCACAAGCCCCGACCAGATCTGGCATGTTCCTCGAGTAAAACATTTCAAATCTTGTTTGTCAATTTGGAAAATGTGGTCATTTTTAAGAGGAATCGTTAGGTGTCAAAACATTTAAAATTGTTTCCAAGATAAGTTATTTAACCCTCGATTTAATAATAATCGTATCATAATAAAAATTTGAAACATAAAACAGTTTAATAATAATGGCCTTATTACATCAATAGAAAACCCGAAATAAATCCAAACTTAAAAATAAAGTCTCAAAATAAAATAACTGTAAGCTGAGCATGGCCACCACTAAGCTCCCGCCGACCCGGTCCATCTACTGAGTGTCACCTGAAAAGATATCCCACAACGGGGTGAGTCAAACAGACTCAGTATGTAACAGCCAACACAGGTCTCAACGATTTAGGCATGTCAGATCATACATATTCATATAGCAATTACATATAATGATGCAATCCCGAACCCAACCTAGTTAACCATCCGCTACACATCACCCGTACCTGCCATCACACCGTGGGGATTACTAAATCGACCCTCCATCCGCTACACATCATCGAAGCGATCGCTGCGGGCGACTTGCACATCGCCTTATAAATTTTGTGGCATAGCCACGGATAATTAAATGTGACATAAGTCACCACATAGTAATTTGTGACATAAGTCACCACATTCGATTATGTGACATGAGTCACCAAATATCGTGGTAAAACCACCGGATCACTTCCCTTTCATAAGCACCCATATGCCCTATGTCATACAAGTCATGTGAATATCATGCCTTAAGCCTTATTTCATATTCATAACCAATTCTCATTCATGCCACATTCACGGTTCATAGTACTATTAACAGAGTTTTGGAGAATAACGTACCTGAATATGCCGTACCATTGAATGGTACCTTTAGCCATATCTTTCACATTCTTATAAACACATATATTAAGTTAATACCGTAAATCTATTAAGAGTTAGTGTGGGGTTACACACCTGGCACTTAACGTGTCTACTGAAATCCCAGAAAACCCGATCTAATGCTTTAGATCCTTAGTTCCTACATTCGGCCAACACTAAGTATTTTAGCAAAAGCCTATTCGGCTATATAATCAAATCCCGAAGGATTAGCACAACCAAAATCCTTACCTTGCGGCCAATTTAGTTACCACTCAAATCCCGAAATTGCTATCTGCTAATGGAGATGTCGAAATCTCTGCATAACCTTTGTTAAAATCGGTTCCAACCCAAAACTCATGAAAGTGGCCTATGGCCGAATACCACATTGGCTTACCTTGTGAATCTTAAGTCCCGAAATTGCTACTTGGTTGTGGTATCTGTCGAAATACCTATAGACTCATGTTAGATCCGATTTTCAATCACTTAATAAACTTAATAAATGGCTTTCAGCCTAAGATCATACTTTTCTTACCTTAGATATTGAAATCCCGAAGATCTCCTCCTTATAGTCGACTATAGACAAATCCCGAAACCTCCTTTATAGTTTCGGCCAAAGAACATAAATGGTATTAGAGTCTTGATTTTGGCTTAAAGGAAAGAAATAAAACGACGATAATTGAATCCTTACCCTTAATGATGTGGTCGACGGTACCTTTGCTTACACTCTAGGAGTTATTCAGCTATGGCTAGATGTTGATCAAATGGGTTTCGCCTTTTGGAGTTTGCTGAATAATCGGCTAGGGCAAATGAGGATTCGGCTTTAACAAAAATGAAGAGGAAGAGTATGAGACTTTAGGGGTTGCGGCAATGAAGAAAGAGGGAGAAGCAGATTTCGGCCTTAACAAATGAGAGAAAAAAGAGATGAAGGGAGGTTCGGCAATGGTGGTGTTTTGACTTAAGAAATTTCGGCACAACCCTAAAAGAAGAGAAGAGAATCGAAAATACAACTATCCCCTAAAGAAATTTCGGCTATCCCTCCTATACACACCTAGCCGAATTTGTCACCAAAGACTCCCTTGGCCAGCCAACTCTTCTTCCCCTTATCAAATCCCAAATTTTCCTCCTTATTTTTCTCTTTAACACCCATTCAAAATAATTGAAATAATCCAACATTTATCCTCCCATCTCAGCCGAATTTTAAAAGAAATTAACCACATCTAAAGCTCATCTCCTTGGTGTCCCATTGCCGTCCACCTCTGCTCTCCTTGCTGCAAAAATAAACACTCCCATTTGCTTCCCTTGCACTCGAACCTAGCCCTTGCACCTTGCATATGGCGTCACTTACTGTGGCTTTAAGTGGCGCCTCCTTGCCACTTTAACAAGCTGATTTTTGTGTCCTATTTCCCTACTAATTTTCTTAAGGCCTATCAAGCTTAGCTCCTCTTTAAAACGTAAAATTCAATATTTTTCTAAGGCATTCACCTACACTCTTAAGGTTCTAAAAATTCATAAAACATATTTACAACACACACAGGCATGCTACTTCACATAATTAAGCAATAATGCACAAGCCCAAAATCCCGGATATTACAGTTCTACCCCCCTTAAAATAATTTCGTCCTCGAAATTACCTGGCTAAAATAGGTGAGGGTATTGCTGTCGCGTTGCTTCTTCCGGCTCCCAAGAAGCTTCTTCCTATCCATGATTACGCCATGACACTTTGACTAAAGGAACTGATTTCCTTCGTAATACCTTCACATCTCGTTCCAAGATCTAGATCGGCTCCTCCTCGTAGGACAAATCTGGCCTTAGCTCCACCTCCTCAACCGGCACTACATGAGATGGATTTGATCGGTAACGACGTAGCATAGAAACATGGAACACATCGTGCATCTGCTTCAACTCCGGAGGCAACTCTAACTGGTATGCCACTGGCCCAACCCGCTTCAATACCCGATAAGGTCCTATAAACCTGGGACTTAACTTCCCTTTGCGACCAAATCTCATCACCTTCTTCCATGGCAAAACTTTAAGAAACACCTGATCTCCCACAGCAAATTCTATTTCCTTTCGCTTAAGATCCGCATACGACTTCTGCCTGTCAGATGCCTCCTTTAACCGTTTAATATCCTAAAAAAATTTGAGTATCATCTTGTTACTTGTGTTAGCTCGAGTATGATTATTATTATGTGCTTAGTATAGTTTTATGAAGGCTTGGAATTATTAGCTAAACTAGAATGATTTTTAGTATTGAAAATATAGTGAAGTGGATTAGATGAACTTGACACTTAAGTTAATTTAAGTGTTAAATTCTAACACAAGAGGAGTTAGTGGCATAATGGATAAGGCGCATGAAAGGTTGCTTGAGGGAAGTGGTTCGAGTAGCATGGAAGGCATATTAAGGATTTTATTTTTTTTATGCATCCTAGCATTAAGTGTCGGTCAACTATTCATATGGATAAGATGGACAATTTTCTTTTTATGGCAAGAAGGCTTAAGGTTATGGTAAGCATGAAATAAGGGATAGAATTGCTAGATTTTGGGGATAAAATTTCTTCAACTTTGGGAATGTAGAGGATTTCAAGGCTTGGCTTAAGGGTGTTGTTTTGGAAACTCTCCTATGGCCATTAGTGCATGAATGTGGACGGCATGTGTGGCTAGGGGAGGGCGAATGTTGATAGGAAGTTTGGGGGAATAGTTGGCCAACTTTAGCATTTTGTGCATCATTTGGCATTTTTCTCTTCCTCTCCAAAAACTCCCTCTTTGGTCGAATGTATCTTAGGCATTTTGGTGCAATTTTGCTTTTGATTTAGCTCTCATTTGTGTTTGAACCAAAATCTAATTTCTTCCTCTCATTTCCTTTTGAAACCGAAACCACAATTTGCATTTTTGTGCACTTTTCTTTTCGGCAAACTAGGTGTTTGGCCGAACCTCTTTCTCCCATCTCTCTTTTTTTTCTTTTTTGATACTTGCTCAAAAACCACATTTCCTTTTCACTTCCTCTTGGCCGAATCTTCCTCCTTCCCAAGTCCCATCTCTTTCATTTTTTTCAAAGTTAAAAACATCCATTACCATTCTATTTTCATTTTCTATTTTCTTCTTTTTCCATTTTCGAATCATCCTTCTCCTATTTCACTTTCACTTTTATTTTTCCTTTCTTTTACTCCACCATAGCCGAATCTTCTTTCTCTCTTTTGGTGTTATATTGGCGAATATCATCAAGGGTAGATAATCTTTGGGTTTTCTTCAATCGGTTTTGGAAGATAGGTAAGTGTTCATGGCCGTATTTCCGTTATTTCCTTCTCCTTTCTAAGTCATTTTCTTGTGGACAAAGGCTGAATCCTTGGGCATTTGTTTGCAAGGTTCTAACCATTATTTAGGAACCGATTTTTCCTTTAGGCTCTTTGGGACGTTGGAAGCAATCGATCTAAGCCATTCCATTAGCAATCGAAGTTGGTAAGTCAAGTGGTAAGATTCATGTCGATTCATTATTCTTTTTGAGGATAAAGACTAAGGCTATTGGGATTAAGATGTGATGTTGGCCGAATGTAGGACAAGGTGATCTAGTGCGGTAGATCGGATCTTCGGAAGTTAGTATTTGCATTAGTGAAAGGTGTGTACCTTACACACTTTATAACTCGGTATATATATATGTGTGTGTGTTAATAACTATTCATGTTGTTAAAGCCGAAAACTATGAGATCTTGAAATGATACCTTGATGGGTATGAGCAAGGATACGGGTAAGTCCGTTTCGATATGATGTTGATATATGTTGTTAATATCACGATCTACGATATATATTGGTTATATGTTTATATCAAAGTATAATGACATGATTTGTTATCTATTGCATTGGTATGGGCGATATGAGAGGAGGGGGAAGATTGATATCCGTGTCTTTGGGACACCGAGGGTTTGGCACCTCCAAAGGTTTGGTACCACGTATTTCGTGTCTTTGGGACACCAGAGGTTTGGCACCTCATAGCGACTCGTCTCAGTGGTTTCACACCACCGTGGGTTGGCCCCACATTTGATGTATTGGGATCGTCGCCAGTGATTTGGTATCACACGTAGGTTGGCCCCACAACTTGATTATTCGTGACTTTGGGTCACCAGTGATTTGGCATCACATTATTGAATATCGTGACTTTGGGTCACCAGTGGTTTGGCACCACCAGTGGTTTGGTACCACACGGGGTAGAAAAGGAGTTTTGGATGGCTAGGTTGGGTGCATTATATATATATATTGCTTGGTTATAATTTGTGTAAGTATGTGGCATTTACCCGGGAGAGGGATTATGCACTGAGTCTTGGTGACTCACCTTCTCCCTTACTTTTTTTCAGGTGATTCGTAAAATCGCGGATGAGGAGCCGGATGAACTTGAGGAGGCCATGCAATAAAATTTGGTTTTACATGAACTTCCATTTGGGTACTTTATTTTAATTCGTTTTCATCTTTTTATGGATTTGTAATAAGGCCTCTTTAATTATATTTTTGGATTATTTATATGCTTTGGATTTGTTTTAAATATGGCTTATAAATTACATGGTTGATATAATAATTTGAGCACCAAGTTTTCTAAACTACTAAACGCGATGGTTTTTAAAACGTTACCATCGGGTAACATAAATCAATTGATAGTATTTAACAACTTAAGTATTTTTGATAACTCATACTATTTTCCAAAACTCCAGTTTCCAAATTTCTATTAGATACGGTTTTCAACCTAATCTCTTTAGTTTCTTTTCAATTTATAAAAGGTTTACAAATCTAAGCTGCAACTAAGTTTTAAAGATTTAATTTCGGGATTTCAAAGTAAATTATCGCTTTTAATTTATTATACACCGATTTCTACGAACTTAGAACAACAAAGAGTTTTTCACTAAAATTTAATCGGTAACTCGTTTTTCCTCAAAACGTTTTCCCTTGTGACATACCAAATTCGGTCGTGGCGTATTGACCGGGTTTGGGGTGTTACAAATTGGTATCAGAGCCAAGTTCAAAAGCTCGGCTATGGGCCCAAGGCCCAAAATGATTTAAAGTATGATCTTAAAATGTTTTTGTTTAAAATTATATGATCTTGAAAGGCATGGCACCGAGTCTCCTAACACCGATCCGCCTGGTAAGTACTTTAAACTATTGATCTTGATGATATGATGATGTTAGTATGACTGATTAGTAGTAGAAACTACTCTAGAGACCCAAACTATAGGTTGAATGTACTCGCGAAACAACTTCTTATTAAAATTATTCATAAAACTGTGTTTTAAAGAAAGTGGAATAATGACTAATGCATAACACTTTTAAATCAGATAAGTCGAGACTTTAGACATGAGTACTCGAGGTTGGGGTCGTATTACTCGTGGACGCGGTCGAGGTAGGATGGTTGTGTCTGAGCCAGTGAGGTCTGGTCAAGGATCCGAAAATGAAGTACCACTACCCCACCACCAGCGGTTGGAGTTGAGCATCCAGGATCAAACGGGGATGACACAGTGTCTCAGGCGATGCCTGCGAGTCCTTGAGAGGGTAGCTGGAATAGGTGGAGGCGCGGGAGCTCAAAAATCTGTACCCGAGCGACTCGAGCCAGTGGAGCCGAGGTATTTCGAGGTGTTTCGTGTGGCTCGATCTGGCAGAGTATTGGTTAGAGGCGACGGAACAAATCATGGATGACTTGGATCTCGAATGCCGAGGAAAAGCCGAAAGGGATAGTGTCGCTTCTTCGGGATGAGTCATATCGGTGGTGGCTCACAAGATGCGGAATAGTCTTTGCAAATGAGGATCTCACTTGGGATTATTTTAAGGCAGCGTATCACAAGAAATATGTTGGGTCTAGTTACATTGATGAGCAGCGTAAGCCATTTCTGAGTTTGGTCCAGGGAAGTAAGTCCGTATTAGAATATGAGGCAGAATTTTTAAGATTGAGCCGGTATGCTAGAGGTATCGTGGCTTCGGAGCACGAGCGATGTGTCCGGTTCGAGGATGGATTGAGGGACGAACTGAGATTGCTGATTTCTCCACATCAGGAGCGAGAGTTTGCTGCGCTAGTTGAAAAGACTAAGATAGCAGAAGGGATAAAGGAATCGATGGGCGAGGCACAACAAGAATAAACATAAGAGAAGTTTTGGATCATCCGGGTCAGCCGGTAATTCTCAGAAGAGGGTTAGGCAGAGTGGGCTGAATCAATCTGGGAGGCTAAGGAGTCTACTGTGGGGAATGTTCGAACGGTAAAGGAATATGTTGACGTATTTCCAGAAGAACTTCCGAGATTGCCTCCGGATCGTGAAGTTGAATTTGGTATAGATCTGTTACCCGGAACTGCGCCAGTGTCTATTGCTCCGTATAGGATGGCACCAAAGGAATTAGGGGAATTGAAGGCTCAAATTCAAGAGTTGTTGGATCGAGGTTTTATCCGACCAGGTGTTTCGCTTGGGGAGCACCGGTACTTTTGTCAAAGAAGGATGGATCGATGTGGATGTGTATAGACTATCGCCAGATTGAATAAGTGACGATCAAAAACAAGTATCCTTTGCCGAGGATAGATGACTTGTTTGATCACCTTAAGGGCGCGGTTTTCTCAAGATTGATTTAAGGTCCGGATATCATCGGTGAAGGTGAAAGAGGTGATATCCATAAGACGGCATTTCGCACTCGGTATGGGCACTACGAGTTTACGTAATGCCGTTTGGGTTGACTAACGCGCCGGCGGCAGCATTCATGGACATGATGAATCGGGTATTCCAAAGCAGCTTTTGGACCAGGTTTGTTGTGGTATTTATAGACGATATTTTGGTATACTCCAAGTCGAGGAGGAGCATGATGCGCATTTGCGAGTGGTGTTGCAGATTTTGAGGGAAAAGCGACTTTATGCAAAATTTAGTAAGTGCGAGTTTTGGCTTAGGAAGTGACTTTCTTGGGTCACGTAGTATCACCGAGGATTAGAGTGGATCCTCGAAAGATTGAGGCGATGTTTGATTGGAAGCCGCCTAAGTCGATGGTTGAGATCTGAGTTTCCTAGGTCCAAGCGGGGTATTACCAAGATTTGTGGAAGGATTTTCTTTGATAGCAAAGACCTATGACTAAGTTATTGAGGAAAGGAATTCCATTTGTGTGGACCGAGAAGCGACAAGGAAGTTTTGACAAGTTGAAGAAGATTCTGATCAAGCTCCGATTTTGATTCAACTTTGAGGCGAGGCAAGGAATTCACGATTTACTGTGATGCATCACATACTTGTTTGGGATGTGTCTTGATGCAGGAAGGGAAGGTAGTGGCTTATGCATCTCGACAGTTGAGACCACATGAAGTTAACTATCCGACGCATGACTTGAAATTAGCTGCAGTGGTTTTTGCTTTGAAGATATGGAGACACTATTTGTATGGAGAGAAGTCGATAGTCTACACGGATCACAAGAGTCTTAAGTATCTTTTGACTCAGAAGGATTTGAACTTGAGGCAGCGTAGATGGATAGAGTTGTTGAAAGACTACGATCGCTCGATTGAGTATCATCCGGGCAAGGCTAACGTGGTGGCGGCACGCGTTGAGCCAAAAGGTTGTATCGGACTTAAGATCGATGTTTGCTCATCTTAGCTTATATGACGATGGGAGTCTTTTGGCTGAATTGCAAGTCAAGCCGACTTGGTTAGAGCAGATCAAGGAGAAATAGTTAGAGGATGATGGTTTGAATGATCGGAGGTTACTGAGTTTTAGAATGGTGGTTTAGAGGATTATAGTTTGTCCAAGGATGGAGTATTGTGTTTTAAAGGAAGAGCTTGTATGCCAAAGGATGTTGAGTTGAGGCAAAGGATTCTTCGGGACGCACATAGCGACCCATACGCTATGCATCCTAGAGGTAGCAAGATGTATCGGGATTTAAGAGAGCGCTTTGGTGGCCGTGTCCGAGCGTGAGGTAACCGAGTTTGTGGGTAAATGTCCGACGTGTCGCCAGTCAAGGCGAGCATCGGTTGCCATCCGGGTTACTTCAACCAAGAAAAGATTCCACAAAGGAAGTGGGAAAGGATCACTATGGACTTTGTCGGTGGATTACCCTTACGCCAAGTAAGAAGGACTCGGCTTTGGGTGATTGTGGATCATTTGACTAAGTCACTCATTTTATTTCTGTAAGGTGGATTACTCGCCTGAAGTTAGCTAAGTTGTATGTGGCGGAAATAGTGAGGTTGCACGGTGTACCAAAGGTCGATCATCTCGCATGAGATCCTAGATTTACGTCGAGGTTTTAGAGAGCGTTACATCAAGCTTTGGGTACGCAGCTTGGATTTTAGTACGGCATTTCATCCACACCGACGGCAATCGGAAAGAGTTATCTGATTTTAGAGGATATGTTGAGAGGTTGTGTATTGGACTTGAGAGGCACTGGGAAGAGTTTTTACCATTAGCGAGTTTGCATACAACAATAGTTATCGAGGCAAGCATTAAGATGGCACCATATGAGGCGTTGTATGGTAGGAGGTGTCGCACACCTACATGCCGGACCGAGTTTAGTGAGCGTCAAATGTTAGGATCGAGTTGGTTGCGTAAACCAAGATAAGGTGAAGTTGATTCAAGCTCGGTTGAAGGAAGCTTCGGATAGGCGTAAGTCATATGCCGATCTCAAGCGGAGGGATATAGAATTTTCCGTGGGTGACAAAGTTTTTCCGAAAGTCTCGCCATGGAAGAAAGTGTTAAGATTTGGGAGAAAAGGCAAGTTAAGTCCAAGGTTTATTGGGCCGTATAAGGTGTTGAGACGAGTGGGACCAGTGAGCCTATCACCGAGTTGCCATCGAGTGAGTCGATTCACGATGTGTTCCATGTCTCCATGCTTAGATGCTATCGTTCGATCCATCGCATGTTGTGGCGATGAGAGGGAAATAGAGGTGAGTCCAGATCGGACGGTAGAAGAAGAACTCATGCGATTCTAGACCGAGATGTGAAAGTTTTGCGTGGGAAGTCGGTTCCTTTAGTGAAGGTTTTATGGCGGAACCATGGCGTAGAAGAAGCTACGTGGGAACCGGAGGATGTGATGAGGCGCGCCAGTTCCTCAACTCTTTTGAGCGAGTAATTTCGAGGACGAAATTTTCTTAAGGGGGTAGAATTGTAATATCCTAAAAAAATTGAGTATCATCTTGTTACTTGTGTTAGCTCGAGTATGATTATTATTATGTGCTTAGTATAGTTTTATGAAGGCTTGGAATTATTAGATAAACTAGAATGATTTTTAGTATTGAAAATATAGTGAAGTGGATTAGATGAACTTGACACTTAAGTTAATTTAAGTGTTAAATTCTAACACAAGAGGAGTTAGTGGCATAGTGGATAAGGCGCATGAAAGGTTGCTTGAGGGAAGTGGTTCGAGTAGCATGGAAGGCATATTAAGGATTTTATTTTTTTTATGCATCCTAGCATTAAGTGTCGGTCAACTATTCATATGGATAAGATGGACAATTTTCTTTTTATGGTAAGAAGACTTAAGGTTATGGTAAGCATGAAATAAGGGATAGAATTGCTAGATTTTGGGGATAAAATTTCTTCAACTTTGGGAATGTAGAGGATTTCAAGGCTTGGCTTAAGGGTGTTGTTTTGGAAACTCTCCTATGGCCATTAGTGCATGAATGTGGACGGCATGTGTGGCTAGGGGGGTGGCCGAATGTTGATAGGAAGTTTGGGGGAATAGTTGGCCAACTTTAGCATTTTGTGCATCATTTGGCATTTTTCTCTTCCTCTCCAAAAACTCCCTCTTTGGCCGAATGTATCTTAGGCATTTTGGTGCAATTTTGCTTTTGATTTAGCTCTCATTTGTGTTTGAACCAAAATCTAATTTCTTCCTCTCATTTCCCTTTTGAAACCGAAACCACAATTTGCATTTTTGTGCACTTTTCTTTTCGGCAAAACTAGGTGTTTGGCCGAACCTCTTTCTCCCATCTCTCTCTTTTCTTTCTTTTGATACTTGCTCAAAACCACATTTCCTTTTTCACTTCCTCTTGGCCGAATCTTCCTCCTTCCCAAATCCCATCTCTTTCATTTTTTTCAAAGTTAAAAACATCCATTACCATTCTATTTTCATTTTCTATTTTCTTCTTTTTTCCATTTTCGAATCATCCTTCTCCTATTTCACTTTCACTTTTATTTTTCCTTTCTTTTACTCCACCATAGCCGAATCTTCTTTCTCTCTTTTGGTGTTATATTGGCGAATATCATCAAGGGTAGATAATCTTTGGGTTTTCTTCAATCGGTTTTGGAAGATAGGTAAGTGTTCATGGCCGTATTTCCGTTATTTCCTTCTCCTTTCTAAGTCATTTTCTTGTGGACAAAGGCTGAATCCTTGGGCATTTGTTTGCAAGGTTCTAACCATTATTTAGGAACCGATTTTTCCTTTAGGCTCTTTGGGACGTTGGAAGCAATCGATCTAAGCCATTCCATTAGCAATCGAAGTTGGTAAGTCAAGTGGTAAGATTCATGTCGATTCATTATTCTTTTTGAGGATAAAGACTAAGGCTATTGGGATTAAGATGTGATGTTGGCCGAATGGATTTTTGCTTATAGTTTTGTGGTATGGCCGAATGTAGGACAAGGTGATCTAGTGCGGTAGATCGGATCTTCGAAAGTTAGTATTTGCGTTAGTGAAAGGTGTGTACCTTACACACTTTATAACTCTCGTATATATATATATATGTGTGTGTGTTAATAACTATTCATGTTGTTAAAGCCAAAAACTATGAGATCTTGAAATGATACCTTGATGGGTATGAGCAAGGATACGGGTAAGTCCGTTTCGATATGATGTTGATATATGTTGTTAATATCACGATCTACGATATATATTGGTTATATGTTTATATCAAAGTATAATGACATGATTTGTTATCTATTGCATTGGTATGGGGATATGAGAGGAGGGGGAAGATTGATATCCGTGTCTTTGGGACACCGTGAGGTTTGGCACCTCCAAAGTGGTTTGGTACCACATATTTCGTGTCTTTGGGACACCGGAGGTTTGGCACCTCATAGCGACTCATCCCGGTGGTTTCACACCACCGTGGGTTGGCCCCACATTTGATGTATTGGGATCGCCGCCATGATTTGGTATCACACGTGGGTTGGCCCCACAACTTGATTATTCGTGACTTTGGGTCACCAAAGATTTGGCATCACATTATTGAATATCGTGACTTTGGGTCACCAGTGGTTTGGCACCACCGTGGGTTTGGTACCACACGGGGTAGAAAAGGAGTTTTGGATGGCTAGGTTGGGTGCATTATATATATATATTGCTTGGTTATAATTTGTGTAAGTATGTGGCATTTACCCGAGAGGGATTATGCATCGAGTCTTGGTGACTCACCTTCTCCCTTACTTTTTTTCAGTGATTCGTAAAATCGCGGATGAGGAGCCGATGAACTCGAGGAGGCCATGCAATAAAATTTGGTTTTACATGAACTTCCATTTGGGTACTTTATTTTAATTGTTTTCATCTTTTTATGGATTTGTAATAAGGCCTCTTTAATTATATTTTTGGATTATTTATATGCTTTGGATTTGTTTTAAATATGGCTTATAAATTACATGGTTGATATAATAATTTGAGCACCAAGTTTTCTAAACTACTAAACGCGATGGTTTTAAAACGTTACCATCAGTAACATAAATCAATTGATAGTATTTAACAACTTAAGTATTTTTGATAACTCATACTATTTTCCAAAACTCCGGTTTCCAAATTTCTATTAGATACGGTTTTCAACCTAATCTCTTTAGTTTCTTTTCAATTTATAAAAGGTTTACAAATCTAAGCTTGCAACTAAGTTTTAAAGATTTATTTTCTGGATTTCAAAGTAAATTATTAGTTTTAATTTATTATACACCGATTTCTACGAACTTAGAACAACAAAGAGTTTTTCACTAAAATTTAATCGGCAACTCGTTTTTTCCTCAAAACGTTTTCCCCTGTGACATACCAAATTCGGTCGTGGCGTATTGACCGGGTTTGGGGTGTTACAAACCGTGCCCGAATTAACTTAACCTTTTCTTCGGATTCTCGCCACAATCTCTGGACCCAAAACTTGACGCGTTCTCCTAATTACGTCCCAACACGTAGGTGTACGACACTTCCACCCATACAAACGCTTCATACGGTGCCATTCGAATCTCGGCTTGATAGTCATTATTATATGCAAATTCTGCTAAAGGCAAGTATTCTTCCCAACTTCCTCTAAAATCTATTACACAGCCCCTCAACATATCTTCCAACACTTGGATCACTCGCTCAGATTGACCGTCCGACTGTGGATGAAATGCCGTAGTAAAATCCAATCTGGTGCCTAAAGCCTGATGTAGTGCTTTCCAAAACCGAGACGTAAACCTCGGATCCCTATCTGAGATAATCGATACCGGAACTCCATGCAACCTTACAATTTCAGCCACATACAACCTCGCCAACTTCTACAAAGAATAATCGACCCGTACCAGTAAGAAATGCGCGGACTTTGTCAGTCGATCCACTATCACCCATACCGAGTCCTTCTTAGTAGGCGTAAGGGGAAGCCCACTAACGAAGTCCATGGTGATTCTCTCCCACTTCCATCTGCGGAATCTTTATCTACCAAGCAATCCCGATGAACTTGGTGTTTAGCCTTGACTTGTCGACACGTCAAGCATTTCCCTACAAATTCGGTAACTTCCTCTTAAGACCGTGCCACCAAAACTGCTCCCTTAGATCTCTATACAACTTACTACCTCCGGGATGCATAGCATAGGGGTTACTATGCGATTCCTGAAGGATTCTCCGCCTTAACTCCTTATCCTTAGGCATACTGCACCTTACCCTTGCAACACAATACTCCATCATTGCTAACTCCATAATCCTCTAACTCCCCCTGCACTGCCGCAACTTAGCACTTAAATCATCATCTGCCAACTGACTCTCTTTCACCTCCTCCAACCATGTCGGCTTAACTTGCAATTCTGCTAGCAGACTTCCATCGTCATACAAGCTAAGATGTGCAAACATTGCCCTCAGATCCGACACTACTTTCCGACTTAGGGCATCTGCTACCACATTCGCCTTGCCCGGATGATATTCAATAGAACAATCGTAGTCTTTCAATAACTCCACCCACCTTCGCTGTCTCGGGTTCACTCTTTACGAGTCGTGAGATACTTAAGGCTCTTGTGGTTTGTGTAGATTACCGACTTTTCTCCATATAAATAGTGCCTCTATACCTTAAGGGCAAAGACCACTGCCGCCAATTCCAAATCATGTGTCGGGTAGTTAACCTCGTGTGGCCTTAACTGCCGAGACGCATAAGCGACTACCTTCCCATCTTGCATCAGGACACATCCTAATCCCGTGTGGGAAGCATCACAAGACACCACAAAATCCTTCCCTGCCTCAGGCTGAATCAAGACTGGAGCTTCAGTCAAGACCCTCTTAAGCTTCTCAAAGCTCTCCTGTTGCCTATCTGTCCATACGAAGGGTACGTCCTTTCTCAATAGCTTCGTCAAAGGTGCGCGCTATTGATGAGAACCCTTCCACGAACCTTCAGTAGTAGCTCACCAATCCCAAGAAATCTGCGAACCTCGCCACCGACTTAGGTGGTTTCCAATCTAGCATCGCCTCGATCTTCCTAGGATCCACCCTTATCCCTTCTGCAGACACCACATGCCCTAAGAATGCAACCTCCTTAAGCCAAAATTCACACTTGCTGAATTTGGCGTAGAGCTTCTTCTCCCTTAACACTGGCAACACTGTCCGGAGATGCTCATCATGTTCTTCCTCCGACTTAGAATACACTAGGATGTCGTCTATGAACACAACAATGAATCAATCCAGGTAGGGTTGAAAAACCCGGTTCATCATATCCATGAACGCGGCTGGGCGTTCGTCAATCCGAACAGGCATTACTACGAACTCATAATGCCCGTATCTTGTCCTGAAAGCTGTCTTATGGATATCCGCTTCCTTCACCTTAAGCTGATGATATCCAGACCGTAGATCTATCTTCGAGAACACCGCGACCCCCTTAAGCTGATCGAACAAGTCGTCTATCCTTGGCAACGGTACTTGTTCTTGATGGTCGACTTATTCAATCGACGGTAATCTATGCACATACGCATAGTCCCGTCCTTCTTCTTCACAAACAGACCGAGGTGCTCCCCATGGAGACACACTGGGTCGGATGAACCTACGGTCAAGCAACTCCCGAATTTGAGCTTTGAGCTCCACCAACTCCTTTGGTGCCATTCTATATGGAGCGATAGATACTTTGCGCCGCCCAGCAAGAAGTCAATTCTAAACTCCACCTCCCTATCGGGGGTATTCTGTAACTCCTCCGGAAAACATCCACAAATTCCCTTACGGTTCTAACTCCACTAACTCCTTCTTCTTTTGCATCCAACGCACTAACGAAAGCCAAGAATGCCTTGCACCCTTTCCGAACCATCTTATCGACCTTTTTAATGCGAAACTATGTTAGACAAGTAGTTTCTTCTTTCTCCTATCATAATTACCTCCTCATCCTCCGTGTCCTTAACTCCATTCGCTTAGTCGCACAATCCAATATAGCCCAGTTGTTCTACTAGCCACCCATGCCAAGTATGAGGTCAAACTCTCCGAAGGGTAATTCCATTAAGTCGGCAGTAATATCACTCCTCGAATCTCTAGAGGTACACTCAAAATATCTTATTCACCACTACAGCTTGACCTAACGGGCTTACTACGATCATCCCTATTAGACAGTTGAAGCTATGCCCGAGTTTCAACTACTCTACATGCAACATACACGAGTGGGTCGAGCCAATATCAATTAAAGCAAAGTAAGGCTTATCACTATAAGGAACATACCGGTTATGACATCCGGTGCGTCTCCATCCTCCCTCCGTGAATCGCATACACTGACCCTACTGCCTTACCTCTGTGTTACCAACACCTCTCGCCTTGTTCCCGTCCCTCTTCCAAAGACCATTTCCTCTACCATTCTGACCATGACCCCACGGTGGTCGCGGTCCACCTCTTCCACTGATTGAAATTTCGACCTATTGGTGGCCCCGCTCTATTTTTATAGGGCGAGTCCTTAATCATGTGGTCCTTGGACCCACACTTGAAACATCCCCTGTCTTCTTCCAACACTCTCCTAGGTGCATCTTTCCACACCGAGTACAAGTACAGACGCCTCTCCTGTAGCACCTGCTGACCTCGCGCCCATCAACTCTCTCTCTCTCTTTGAGCATTCCCGGATGACCCCGATGATCCAAAACCTCTCATTTGCCTGCTCCTATCTCAGTATTACGCCTTACAGATTCCTTAACCCTTCTCGCTACCTTAGCCTTTTCCACCAACACTACAAACTCCCGCTCTGCTGTGGAGCTATCAACAACCTTAGGTCATCCTCGTGCCGTCCTCAAACCGGACACATCGCTCATGCTCGTAGCCACGATACCTCGAGCATACCGGCTCAACCTTAAGAATTCACCTGATACTCGCTACGGACTTGTTCCCTTGAACCACCCCGAAATGCCTTCCTCTCGAGCATCGGTGATAACTAGTTCCAACATACTTCTTCCGATATGCCACCTTAACATACTCCCAAGTGAGATCCTCACCGTAGCACCATCCCGAATCGCGAGCCACCACCGATATGCCTCATCGCGAAGTAGCGACACCATTCCCTTCACTTCTCTTCAAGATCGATCCACTCATCCATAATTCGCTCTGTGCCTTCCAACCAATACTCGGCCATACTGGGTGCCACACCGTATCGCCACGGAATACTTCACTCCATTGGCTCGAGTCACTCGGTCAGATTTTCGAGCTCCCCACCTCCACCTGCTCCACCACCATCTCAGAACCCGCAGCGATCGCTGCGATCTCGCATCATCCCCCCGTCTGATCCTGATGCTCAACGCCAGCAGCTGGTGGTGGTGGTGGTACCTCATTCTCGGACCCTTGACCAGACCTAACGGGTTCCGATACGGCCATTCTGCCTCTACCACGCCCTCGCGTATTATGACCACGTCCCCTAGAACTCATGTCTACGATCGCGATTTAATCTGTTTTAGAAAGTTTTATGCATTAGTCTTTGTTCCACTAATTATCCACGAACAAGTTTTATGTAAGGAAGTTTAGTAGTAGTTCTTTCGATCATTTGAGTTTTGTTTCAAGTCTTCTATCCTAGTTCGGAGAAAGATGCACCTTCATTCAAAGTGAGTATCTACTACACACATTCATCACTTGTACATTTTTGTCCGTTTTAATCCTGTGGGTATTTTCGTAATTTGTCCTATAGGGGTATTTTGGTAAATTTTCAAATCAGGGTATCTTGATATTTTGCAAAAATAGGGGTTTTTGGTATTTTTGGTAAAGTAGGAATATCTTAATAAAAGTTGAGGATAATATGGTAACTTTATAAACCAAGGGTATTTTAGTAATCTTACAAACCAGGGGTATTTGGGTAATTTTTTGTAAATCGAATATTTCAAAAATTTTCTTTTAAGGTCTAAAATAGTTTTTACAAATCAAAGGGGTAATTTGGTGATTTTAAAACTAAGATTTATAAAACAATGTAGCAGTCCCTTTCGGGTTTTAATTATTGAGTTTAGCTCGTGAATGAGTCCTCTTGGTTAGGGTGAACTGTTACTACGCACTGGTAGGATTCGAGTGAAGAGGAGGTGAGTCACTAGGATCGCTTAAATACCAAGCTCTTCCCGAATCCAATCCTAGACATGCGCATAAATGGTTGCCACACCCTAACTCTCGCGACTTAGTCACGAGTTTGTTTAGTTAGGCCTTAAATTTTATGTAGTTCTTGTGTTGGGGTAAACTAATCCAAGGGTTCCATAACTTAATATACTAATCTACGCTCCTGTTATACCCATATACAAATCATACATTAATTCACACAACGGTTAGGGTACTTACCCGTGGACTTGAGTAGGAGACTTAGGTGCCATGCCGTAAAAACTCGCTTATTTCACAAAATTTTCACAAAACTTATTTGGGCTCTATTTTGAAAACGTTATGGGCTTTAAACCCAAGGCCGAGAGTTTAAAACTGCTCGATATCAAATCAAACACCCCAAACCCGCCTACAAGCCCCGACCGGATCGGCATGTTCCTCGAGTAAAACATTTCAAATCTTGTTTGTCAATTTGGAAAATGTGGTCATTTTGAAGAGGAATCGTTAGGTGTCAAAACATTTAAAATTGTTTCCAAGATAAGTTATTTAACCCTTGATTTAATAATAATCGTATCATAATAAAAATTTGAAACATAAAACAGCTTTAATAATAATGGCCTTATTACATCAATAGCAAACCCAAATAAATCCAAACTTAAAAATAAAGTCTCAAAATAAAATAATCAGTAAGTGAGCATGGCCACCACTAAGCTCCCGCCACCCGGTCCATCTACTGAGTGTCACCTGAAAGATATCCCACAACGGGGTGAGTCAAACAGACTCGGTATGTAACAAACCAACACAAAGTCTCAACGATTTAGGCATGTCGATCATACATATTCATATAGCAATTACATATAATGATGCAATCCCGAACCCAACCTAGTTAACCATCCGCTACACATCACCCGTACCTGCCATCACACCATGGGGATTACTAAATCGACCCTCCATCCGCTACACATCATTGAAGGCGATCCGCTGCATTTACTTGCACATCGCCCTTATAAATTTTGTGGCATAGCCACTAGATAATTAAATGTGACATAAGTCACCACATAGTAATTTGTGACATAAGTCACCACATTCAGATTATGTGACATGAGTCACCAAATATCGTGGTAAAACCACCAGATCACTTCCCCTTTCATAAGCACCCGTATGCCCCATGTCATATAAGCCATGTGAATATCATGCCTTAAGCCTTATTTTATATTCATAACCAATTCTCATTCATGCCACATTCACGGTTCATAGTACTATTAACAGAGTTTTGGAGAATAACGTACCTGAATATGCCGTACCATTGAATGGTACCTTTAGCCATATCTTTCACATTCTTATAAACACATATATTAAGTTAATACCGTAAATCTATTAAGAGTTAGTGTGGGGTTACACACCTGGCACTTAACGTGTCTACTAAAATCCCGGAAAACCCGATCTAATGCTTTAGATCCTTAGTTCCTACATTCGGCCAACACTAAGTATTTTAGCAAAAGCCTATTCGGCTATATAATCAAATCCCGAAGGATTAGCACAACCAAAATCCTTACCTTGCGGCCGATTTAGTTACCACTCAAATCCCGAAATTGCTATCTGCTAATGGAGATGTCGAAATCTCTGCATAACCTTTGTTAAAATCGGTTCCAACCCAAAACTCATGAAAGTGGCCTATGGCCGAATACCACATTGGCTTACCTTGTGAATCTTAAGTCCCGAAATTACTACTTGGTTGTGGTATCTGTCGAAATACCTATAGACTCATGTTAGATCCGATTTTCAATCACTTAATAAACTTAATAAATGGCCTTCAGCCTAAGATCATACTTTTCTTACCTTAGATATTGAAATCCCGAAGATCTCCTCCTTATAGTCGACTATAGACAAATCCCGAAACCTCCTTTATAGTTTCGACCAAAGAACATAAATGGTATTAGAGTCTTGATTTCGGCTTAAAGGAAAGAAATAAAACAACGACAATTGAATCCTTACCCTTAATGCTGTGGTCGACGGCACCTTTGCTTACACTCTAGGAGTTATTCGGCTATGGCTAGATGTTGATCAAATGGGTTTCGGCTTTTGGAGTTTGCTGAACAATCGGCTAGGGCAAATGAGGATTCAGCTTTAACAAAAATGAAGAGGAAGAGTATGAGACTTTAGGGGTTGCGGCAATGAAGAAAGAGGGAGAAGAAGATTTCGGCCTTAACAAATGAGAGAAAAAGAGATGAAGGGAGGTTCGGCAATGGTGGTGTTTTGACTTAAGAAATTTCGACACACCCCTAAAAGAAGAGAAGAGAACCGAAAATACAACTATCCCCTAAAGAAATTTCGGCTATCCCTCCTATACACACCTAGCCGAATTTGTCACCAAAGACTCCCTTGGCCGGCCAACTCTTCTTCCCCTTATCAAATCCCAAATTTTCCTCCTTATTTTTCTCTTTAACACCCATTCAAAATAATTGAAATAATCCAACATTTATCCTCCCATCTTAGCCGAATTTTAAAAGAAATTAACCACATCTAAAGCTCATCTCCTTGGTGTCCCATTGCCGTCCACCTCTGTCTCTCCTTGCTGTAAAAATAAACACTCCCATTTGCTTCCCTTGCAGCTCGAACCTAGCCCTTGCACCTTGCATATGGCGTCACTTACCAGGGCTTTAAGTGGCGCCTCCTTGCCACTTTAACAAGCTGATTTTTGTGTCCTATTTCCCCTACTAATTTTCTTAAGGCCTATCAAGCTTAGCTCCTCTTTAAAACGTAAAATTCAATATTTTTCTAAGGCATTCACCTACACTCTTAAGGTTCTAAAAATTCATAAAACATATTTACAACACACACAGGCATGCTACTTCACATAATTAAGCAATAATGCACAAGCCCAAAATCCCGGATATTACATCGTAGTTGTTCACAATCCCGAGGGTAAATTTTAGATCATTTGTTTTAAAGTAGATTTATTAAATCGCGTACGTTGACTAATCGAGCGTTATAAAATTTTAGGTGTCGACGATCGAGAGAGCGTAGTGCTTACCGTAATCAGGTGTGTAATCTCACACCGTTTTCCGTAGGTTGGAGATTAATGTCATATTGATAGTAACCCGTTTGATTAAAATCGTTTTAAGGTGAAACCGGGAAAATTGGCTTAGTTCTCATATGATAAAATTGATAAAATCGATAAAATTGTTATGTGTACCAAATCGATATATTTTGTTATATGGGCCAAAATGATATCTTTTGTTATGTGGGCCAAAATGATATATTTTGCTATGTGGGCCAAAACGATATATTTTGTTATGTGGGCCAAAACGATATATTTTGCTATGTGGGCCAAATCGATATATTTGCTATATGGGCCGATCTGAGAATTTGCAAAATGGGCCATGATGATATTCTGCTTAATGGGCCAATTTGATAAATTGTTATAATGGGCCATAATTTTTTTAATAAATATCCGAAAAAACTATTGTAATTTATTATGCATTATATACATGAATTGCATGGGATGGGATAATGGTGAAGAGAAGTTTTGGTAGCTCTGCTACAAAATTTTGGTGGCTCGGCCACAAATCTGAATGGTGGCAATGCCACGTAAATTGTGTTATTTTGGTGGCTTTCCCACAATTATATTTGATATAAATGGCTTAATGCCTGCGATTGGTGTGTTGGCGGGGTGGGTTGACTGATGATCACCCACAGGTGTGTTGGTTGGTACAGGTGGTGTGTAGCGGATGGAATACTAGGCTTGGTTTTGGAATTGCATTACATATTCATGTTATATTCATTACATTATTATTATTGTAAATGCGCTTAGGCCCAAATATTTGCTTAATGGATTTTGGCCCAGTGGACAACGGTAAGTGGGTTACACATTGAGTTCTAGTAACTCACCCCCGTTTTCCTTATCCCTTTCAGGTAATGGTCAATGATGGAGACTTGGGTCGTGGATGTCTTGGTGAAGGCCACACTTAAAAACGGTTAAATTTGGAATTTGGATTTCTTTTAATATTCTTAATTACTTTGCTATTTTGAATTAAGGTTGTAATAAGGCCTCTAGATTAATTTTTGATTTGTTTATTGTTGGAAGAATTCATAAATTGCTTTAAGTATTTCAAATTTGGGATTATATTTTTCTAAAAACTTAAATAAATGTTTTATTCAAAAATGAATATATAAAAAGGATTTCATAATAATTTCATATTTTTAACTCGTAAAATTAGTCTTAAGATTTTCATCAATTCTTTTCAAAAATATTTTTAATTTATTTTAAAATTTTCTCGAATCATTATGATATTTTCAAAATTTCGATTTATAAGATCTTACATCTCAAATTGTCGATTTATCAATCAAATCTTTTACTCAATAAATACTTCACAAAATTTTGAAATCTGCTTTTACTTAAAAAGGAATCAAAGTATATTTATTTTGTGTGACATGTCAAATCCGCCTTAACGCATAGGCCGGGTTTGGGGTGTTAGATTTTATGGTATCGAGCCCTGGTTCAAAACTCTCATTGTGGTTTGGGTTCAAAAAAATTTTTTCTCGAACTGCTTTTGGAATGTAAAATTTAGAACATATATTTTTAAGGGAAGTATGGCACCACGTATCCTGCACCAAGTCAAGTAAGTGTATGTTATTGTATGATTATGATTATTGTGATATGACTATAGGAACACTCTAGAACTTTTAGTTTTAGATGTTGAAACTATAGAGATTGAGACTATAGGATGCGTTTTTAAAACGACTTTACTTCTTATACCTCATAAAACATTGGTTAATAAATATTGAAATAGTCTACTGATTCATAAGACTTTTAATCAGATTAAATTGAATTAGCCAATATAAGCGCTAGAGGACGTGGACGCGGTAGACGTGGCCGTGGTAGAGGCCGAGGTGCTAGGGTTACGTCTGAAGCATCAGGACATATGCCGGAAATGGACGCACCTGCGTCACCCGGGACTGAAACTGGATCACATGACCGTGTGAGGGAGGACATTGCCTTGTCCTAAGCAATGTTACGAGTCTTAGAAAGGGTTGTTGGGGCTAGAACTGGGCTAGTAGCTCGTGGATCAATTTCGGAATGACTTAGATCAAGTGGTGCCGAGGTTTTTAGGGGTGTCTCGGGTGTAGCCCCAAATGTAGCGGAATATTGGCTCGAGGCAGTGGAACGGATCATGGATGATTTGGAGTGCACCACCGAGCAGAAACTGAGAGGAGCTGTGTCCTTGTTGAGAGACGAGGCATATCAATGGTGGCTTACTATTCGGGAGGGCACTCAGGCCGATCGTGTTACTTGGGATTTCTTCAAAACTGCATTCCAAGGAAAGTATGTTGGGGCTAGCTATGTGGATGCCCAGAGGAAGGAATTCCTTAATTTGATCCAAGGAAGTAAGACCGTGGCGACTTACGGCGGAAATTCTGCGCGTCTGAGTCGTTATGCCCGAGGTATTGTGCCAACTGACTACGAACGCTGCGTGCGTTTTGAGGACGGGTTAAGTGATGAGTTGCGGGTATTGATAGCCCCACAGCAAGAAATGAATTTTACCACACTTGTGGAGAAAGCCAAGATAGCTGAGGAGACTAAGCACTCGGAGCGGTGAAACCGAGAAAAAGATAGAGGCAAGAATAAGAGGGACTTTAAGTACTCAGGTCCTGCTAGAGGGTTTCAGAAGAGGCCCAGGAATAATAAGCCACTTCGAGTTAGGGCACCACCACATTAATCGAGATCACCATGTGCTTGATCATCAAGGAAAATGACACCCGGGTGAATGTTGGAAGAGAACCGGTGGTTGTTTCAAATGTGGTTCTAAGGATCATCAGCTTAAAAATTGTCCTCGACAAACCGCTCTCGAATCGTGAAGTCAGAACTATGATGCACACCAACTAGAGGCGCCAGCCAGCCACCGAGAGGCCGTGGGGCGGTCGAGGTGGTAATGGCGAGGACGAGGTCGTGTGCACCGGGTAGAGGTGCTTTGGTTTCAGGGTAACGCGAGGCGAGGCGCGCCAGGTGGTCGTTTATGCGGTCGACGACGCCGAGAGGATGGCGATGCACCTGACGTGATAACCGGTACGTTCTTCATATCTGATGTACCTGCTACTGCTTTGATAGATATCGGATCCACCCATTCGTATGTTGCTAGTGCTGTATCTGGAAACCTGAATATTAGATTTGAGATTTCTACTAGAGAGATGACGGTAATTAGTCCTTTAGGACAGTCTGTGATAGTAAATAAATTATTTAAAGATGTACCCTTAGAAGTACAAGGAGAAACATTTTTGGCGGACTTGATGGAACTGCCTTTCGGCGAGTTCGACCTTATTTTGGGCATGGACTGGTTAGTGAAACACCGTGCGAACTTGAATTGTGCTGGAAAGCGGATAACATTAAGAACGTCGGAAGATAAAGAAGTGGTGATGATAGGTGAAAGGAGGAACTACCTATCAAATGTGGTATCTACTTTAAAGGCAGAAAAGTTGGTACGAAAAGGGTGTGGAGCATTCCTAGCCTTCATTAGTGCGTTGGATGCCAAGGAATTGTCGGTGGAAGGTGTTAGAGCAGTGAAAGAGTTTTCAGACGTCTTTTCCGAGGAACTTCCTGGATTGCCTCCGGATCGGGAGGTAGAGTTTGGCATTGAGTTATTGCTAGGAACGGCTCCGGTGTCCATTGCTCCATATAGAATGGCACCGAAAGAATTGGCAGAACTTAAAGCTCAAATTTAGGAGTTGTTGGATCGGGGTTTCATTCAACCGAGTGTGTCACCGTGGGGAGCACCGGTCTTGTTCGTCAAGAAGAAGGATGGGTCGATCCGTATGTGCATTGATTATAGGCAGTTGAATAAGTTGACGATCAAGAATAGGTATCCGTTGCCGAGAATCGATAACCTGGTCGACCAACTGCGAGGAGCTTCGGTTTTCTCGAAGATAGATTTGAGATCGGGTTATCACCAGCTTAAGGTCAATGAGGCGGATATTCATAAGACGGCGTTTCAAACTAATTATGGACACTATGAGTTCTTGGTGATGTCGTTTGGGTTGACCAATGCACCAGTTGCATTTATGGACATGATGAACCGGGTCTTCCAACCCTATTTAGACCGGTTTATGGTGGTGTTCATAGATGACATCTTGGTTTACTCGAAGAATGAAGAAGAGCATGATTCACATCTGTGAATAGTATTGCAAATATTGCAGGAAAAGCAACTTTATGCCAAATTCAGTAAGTGTGAATTTTGGCTGAAGGAAGTGACCTTCTTGGGACATGTTGTGTCGGCCGAAGGAATTAGAGTTGATCCCCGAAGTAGAGGTCATGTTGGATTGGAAACCACCGAAGTCGGTGGCCAAATTCGAGTTTCTCGTGGTACCGTTATTTATTATCGGCATTTTGTTGAGGGTTTTTTGTTGATTGCTTTGCCCTAACTAAATTGTTGTGCAAGGAGTACCATTTGTGTGGTCGATCAAGAAGAAGAAAGTTTCAAGAAATTGAAGAAGATTCTCGACTAAGCGCCAAGATGATCGATTCAACTCCGAGGTGGAAAAGAGTTTATTGTTTATCGCGATGCATCACACACAAAGCTTGGGATGTGTGTTGATGCAAGGTGGAAAAGTGGTGGCTTATGCATCTCGCCGCTTAAGGCCGCGCACGAGGTGAATTATCCCACCCATGATTTAGAGTTGGTCATGGTGGTGTTTGCTTTGAAGATTTGGAGACACTACCTATACGGTGAGAAGTCGATCATTTATACGGATCATAAGAGTCTAAAGTACCTCCTTACCCAAAAGGAGTTGAACTTAAGACAATGGAGGTGGATAGAATCTGTTGAAGGATTATGACTTCTCAATCGAGTATCATCCCGGAAAGGCTAACGTGGTGGCGCACGCATTGAGTCGTAAGGTGATATCGATTTGAGAGCGATGTTCGCTCATCTCACCTTGTATGAAGATGGTAGTCTGTTAGCCGAACTTCGTGAAGCTCGCGTGGGTAGGTCGATTAAGGAAAAGCAGTTATCGATGAAAAGTTGGGTTCCTTATTCCAAATAGTGGAAAGTGGTGTGGAAGGGATTTTGGAATGAATAATGATGGAGTATTGTGTTTCCGCGGAAGAATTTGTATGCCTAAAGATTCGAATTGAGACAAATGATTCTCGTGAGAGGCGCATAGTAGCCCATATGCTATGCACCCCGGGGAAATAAAATGTATCGGACCTCCGTGAACAATATTGGTGGCGTGGTTGAAACGGAGGTTACCGAATTTGTGAGTAGGTGCTTAACATGTCAACAAGTGAAGGCGTAACATCAATTGCCGCCGGGTTTGCTACAATCGTGAAGATTCCTTATGGAAATGGGAACGGATAACGATGGACTTCGTTAGTGGGCTACCCTTATCGCCTACTAAGGTAGATTTCGTTTGGGTAATAGTGGATCGGTTGACTAAGACTGCCCATTTTCTACCCGTTAAATGCGGATTACTCATTGCGTAAGTTGGCCAAGTTGTACGTAGCAGAGATTGTGAGGTTACATGGGGTACTAGTGTCTATTATTTCGGACAGGGACCCTAGGTTTACATCACGGTTTTGGAAAGCCTTACATGAAGGTTTGGGAACCAAGCTTAATTTCAAAGACGGCATTTCATCCTCGATCGGATGGTCACTCGAGAGAGTAATCCAGTTCGAAGACATGTTAAGGGGTCAGTATGATTGACTTCAGGGGTAGTTGGGAGGATTTCCTACCGTTGGCAGAGTTTACTTATAACAATAGCTATCAATCCAGCATCCAGATGGCACCCTACGAGGCGTTGTATAGTCGTAGGTGTCATACTCCTACTTGTTGGACTGAATTGGGGGAGTGACAGTTATTGGGTCCTGAGCTGATATCAGAGACGGAAGAAAAAGTAAAGGTAATTCGGGCACGGTTAAAGGAAGCTTCAGATAGACAAAAATCTTATGCGGATCTGAAGCGTAAGGATATTGTGTTTGCGGTGGGAGATCAAGTCTTTCTAAGGGTCTCACCTTGGAAGAAGATCTTGATTTGGAATGAAGGGCAAGTTGAGCCCTAGGTTCATCGGACCGCACTGCGTGTGTTGAAACGTATTGGGCGTGAGCTTATCGCCTTGAGTTACCTCCGAGTTGAGTCGATACATAGTGTATTTCATGTCTCAATGTTAAGGCATTATCGATCGGATCTGTCTCATATAGTACCTGGTGAGGAAGTTGAGATAAGGCCCGACTTGTCGCTCGAGGAGGAGCCAGATGCAAATTTTAGATCGAGACGCGTTAAGGTGCCGAGAAGGAAGTCGCATCAGTTAGTCAAGGTTTTATGGCGCAATCACGGATCGGAAGAAGCTACATGGGAGCTCGAGGTCGTGATTCGGCAAAAGAATATCCTCACCTCTTTTAATCGTAAAATTTCGAGGACGAAATTTTCTTTAAGGGGGGTAGAATTGTAACATCCTCAAATTTGGAATTTTATGTGTTGCATTGTTTTTGGTGTTAAGCTAGTTAAATTATTAATTGTGTATGTTTAGGAGGTCCTGAGAAGACTCGGGGTTCATTTGGACCTAGTGAAAAATTTTGGCATTTAGTACTTTAAGGAGATGGAGTAAGTGACCTTAAAGCATATGGAAATAATTGCGTAAATAGCTAGCATAAATGAGCTATTGGTAAGAAGGTTAAGGCGCCACATGTAGTACCTTGAGGGAAGAGGTTCGAATCCCTTTGTGTGCAATTTTTGACTTATATTTTTGCACTCTTTCCTTAAGTGTCGGCCAAGAGGTATTTATGGCAAGTTTGACTTCTTTATTTTTGGTAAGGTGGCTAAGGAATTAAGGAAAGGTTGAGGTTGGGGAAAGGAATCAAAAGGAAAAGGCAAGTATGGGGAACAAGTGGCTTATTTCATGGAGAATGCTATGGAAAGTATGGTTGGCAAAATTTTGACCCTTATGGCAATGCATGTGGATGGTTTTGGGGGTAGATAGGTGGCTGAAATTTTACTTTGGCTTTTGGTAGGGTCTTGGTATTGTTTTGGGTCAAAAATCTCATTTGCAACTTTAGTGTCATCTTCTCTCAATTTGCTATTCTCTTTGCCGAAATCTTCTAGCACAATAGTGCATTTTTCTTCTCTTTGGATTGGTCACATATTCACCTTTTGTCCATCTTCCTTGATAGCCGAAACTTCAAGTTGATTATAAGCAAATTCTTCTTCTTTCTTCTTGATTGCCGAATGCACCAAAACCATTGAGACAAAATTGTTCACTCTTTATTCCTTGGAAGAACCGAAACCCCAAAAATACACCTTTTTCATCTTTCTATTCCATTTTACAAAAGTTTACAAACCTTTCTTTTTTTTTCTCAAAATCTACACCTCCATAGCCGAATATCATTGTTCATTTCCTTCATAACCGAAACCTTTTCATCATTCTTTCTTTCTTTCTCATTCGAACTATCACTTATTCCTTAATCCATCAGTAAGTGTTATTTCCAATATTTTATTTTATTTCTCTTAATGCCGAAATATTGTTTTGGTTTGGATGGTCATTTTGACCGAGATCACCACCTTCTTTCTTTCATTCGAAATCATTTTCTACCTCGTAGAGATATAGTGGAAGGCCGAAACTTGGATTTTTTTCCGAAGTCATCATATCATCGCTAGAAGTCGGTTCTAAAATCTTTTAGGTAAGTGTTATTCAAGGATTCTATAAATCATTCTTTATTCGATAAGATGGTTATGATTAACCGATATTATTCATAGGGGTTAAATTGCTCAATCTACCAAATCATTGGCCACTCGGAAATTAGTGGTAAGCCGATCTTCACCATTTCGATAATCCATATTTTATTGTAATACCGATTGTGTAAGATCTAACCGAATGGAGACTTGTGGTACCGATTCAAATGGGAAGTCGAGTGGAGATCTAAAAAGGAGCGGATTAACGATCCCTACTCCTAAATTCAAGCGAAGGGGTCGTTTTTGCGATTCGAGGCTTTCCTCCAGTGTTGTGGACCCTCATCCGGTGAGAATCAACTATTCGAGGTCGCTCGCACTTAGAGGCATCGGCGATTCGGGATTTTCCACCGGTTGTGGACCGTCAACCGGGAGAACCGAAAAATCGTAGTTGTTCACGATCCCGAGGGTAAATTTTAGATCGTTTGTTTTAAAGTAGATTTATTAAATCGCGTACGCTGACTAATCGAGCGTTATAAAATTTTAGGTGTCGATGATCGAGAGAGCGTAGTGCTTACCGTAATCAGGTGTGTAATCTCACACCGTTTTCCGTGGGTTGGAGATTAATGTCATATTGATAGTAAACCGTTTGATTAAAATCGTATTAAGGTGAAACTGGGGAAATTGGCTTAGTTCTCATATGATAAAATTGATAAAATCGATAAAATTGTTATGTGGACCAAATCGATATATTTTGTTATATGGGCCAAAACGATATCTTTTGTTATGTGGGCCAAAATGATATATTTTGCTATGTGGGCCAAAATGATATATTTTGTTATGTGGGCCAAAACGATATATTTTGCTATGTAGGCCAAATCGATATATTTGCTATATGGGCCGATCTGAGAATTTGCGAAATGGGCCATGATAATATTCTGCTTAATGGGCCAATTTGATAAATTGTTATAATGGGCCATAATTTTTTGTAATAAATATCCGAAAAAACTATTGTAATTTATTATGCATTATATACATGAATTGCATGGGATGGGATAATGGCGAAGAGAAGTTTTGGTAGCTCACATACAAAATTTTGGGTGGCTCGACCACAAATCAATGGTGGCAATGCTACGTAAATTCTGTTATTTTGGTGGCTTGTCCACAATTATATTTGATATAAATGGCTTAATGCCCGCGATTGGTGTGTTGGCGGGGTGGGTTGATCGATGATCACCCACAGTGTGTTGGTTGGTACGGGTGGTGTGTAGCGGATGGAATACTAGGCTTGGTTTGGGAATTGCATTACATATTCATGTTATATTCATTACATTATTATTGTTGTAAATGGGCTTAGGCCCAAATATTTGCTTAATGGATTTTGGCCCAAAGGACAACGATAAGTGGGTTACACATTGAGTTCTAGTAACTCACCCCGCTTTTCTTTATCCCTTTCGTAATGATCAATGATGGAGACTTGGGTCGTGGATGTTTTGGTGGAGGCCATACTTAAAAACGGTTAAATTTGGAATTTGGATTTCTTTTAATATTCTTAATTACTTTGCTATTTTGAATTAAGGTTGTAATAAGGCCTCTGGATTAATTTTTGATTTGTTTATTGTTAGAAGAATTCATAAACCGCTTTAAAGTATTTCAAATTTGGGATTATATTTTTCTAAAAACTTAAATAAACGTTTTATTCAAAAATGAATATATAAAAAGGATTTCATAATAATTTCATATTTTTAACTCGGAAAATTACTCTTAAGATTTTCATCAATTCTTTTCGAAAAATATTTTTAATTTATTTTAAAATTTTCTCGAATCATAATCTATATTTTCAAAATTTTGATTTATAAGATCTTACATCTCAAATTGTCGATTTATCAATCAAATCTTTTACTCAATAAATACTTCGTCAAAATTTTGAAATATGTTTTACTTAAAAATGAATCAAAGTATATTTATTTTGTGTGACATGTCAAATCTGGCCTTAACGCATGGGCCGGGTTTGGGGTGTTACATCATATAACACTAACCATTAAGCATCAAAATGCCAACAGCACACCAACCATCAAGGCATCAAAACAACACAAGTTTCACAAATTCAAAGCAACATTACATGACAATATCACACACAAGCATACCAATTTGGCCATTCAAAAATATCATCACTAAACCATTTCAAAATTAGCCATCAAGTCCAAAAATGTCAAAATGTCATCAATCTTAAAATCTTATTTACAAGCCAAACATAGTGGCCATATCATCAAGCACAAAACACCTATACATGTCATTATAACTGCGACCAAAGCATAAAAATCTACTGATAAAATCGATGGATAGTGTGATGGATCTCCAACTAGCTTCCAACTCGATCGAGCTTTCGATAATCTATGAGGTAAAAGAAAAACTACGTAAGCAATGAATGCTTAGTAAGCTCGTATAAACTTTAAGCATAATAATCCATTTCAATATTAAACTTTATAGAATAAACATAAATCTATGCCAATGTTATAAGATTCGTAAATCAATATGATCATCAACTCACAAATGAGTAAGTTTATTAATGTCGCGTATTTATTGACCATTCATAACATGATAGGATTTCATGACACATAATATATATCACCAATCCCTTTTATAAGATTATATATCTTTCTATTTACTTACTTTCATTCCGTCCCCAATGCTTGTCATAAGCCTAAACAACATTATTAACTCTCGATTAAGTGTATTTATCCATAGCATAAGCAATTTGCTCACATATAATACATTATAATACATCCCAATTACGTACTTGCCGTTTCATTTCCTTTTCTTACCCGTTTCGTATGCATAGTACAAGCATTGTAACAGCCCGATTTAGACCTTAGTCGGAACAGTGGTTTTGAGACCACAAATTCGAGTTCAGAAAAATATTTTGAAATTATTTTTGATGTTTATAATGTGTGATTGAGCCTGTGTGAAAGTTTCGTATGAAAATTTTATCGACTGTGTGTCAAATGGTGAGAAAGGACTTAATCGCGTAAAGTGTAAAATGTTGTGTGCTGATTGTTAAGTGCTTAATTGTGGTTGTCTTTATAATGTGAAGGATTTATGTGGAAATTAAGCCATTATATAGTTATTGGGTGGTGGATGGACATAAAAACCTATAGATAATGGAAATGGAATAATAATAAAATGGGTAAAAAGGTAAATGATGTATTCATGATAATAAAACAAAAGAATGAAAGTGGTCATCTTTTATTCACTCATTTTGATCGAAATTAGAAAAAAGAATAAGAATAAAAGAGAAGCTATGGATGAATACTAGGGTTTGGCCATTGTTGGAATCAATTAAGGTATGTTTTGACTTTAGTTTTTGATGATTTTTATATTTTTGAGATTGTTGCTTAGTCTACTATCAAGCCCATGTTGTAATTTGAAGAATTGATGATGTTTATGAGATGTGCCATTGATGAAATGGTGAGCTTTGTGATGAGTACTGATGTTAAATGATAGATATGTGTTTAATGAAAATGTTTTGTTCTTGAAATTTTGATGAAATTGTGCAATTTGGGCTTAATTGAGAAGAGTGTAAATTGAGGGACTAAAATGTGAAATAAATGAAATGTGTGTGCTTGTATGAACACAAGGAAAATTCGGCTAGGCTTATGTAAAAAGAAATTATGTGAATTTGATGATTTTGTGAAATAGGGACTAAAGTGTCGAAATGTGAAAATGTAAGGGCTATTTTGCAAAATGCCCTAAATATGTATGTTTGGATTAAATTGAATGAATTGGAGATTGAATGAGTTAAATTTGAATGTGTATAGACCAAGAAAGGAGAGGTTCGGATCGAGATTGAGGCAAAGATAAAGTGCTCGATTAATCGACCGTTTCGGTATTTCGACATCCGAGGTAAGTTCGGATATAATACTAGTTGTTAAATTATATCTACGTGATGTGAATTGAATGAATATATATAAATAATTATGAGAATGAAAAATGCTAGGTGCTGGATTGAAATAGATGGCACTAAGTGTGCGAAATTAGAAATGAGACAGAGATAATTAGCACTGTATGTGCGAAAAGATAGAAGCTTCGGCTTATTGAATTGGCACTATGTGTGCGATACCGATATAAGTTTGGTTTTACGTATTGGCACTAGGTGTGCGATGACAAATATGTTTTGACTACGAATTGGCACTAAGTGTGCAAGTAAATCAAAAGAATAGCAAAGGTTGATCGAAATGTAAAATCGAGCGGTTGAGTAGCGTAATTGGTGAGTAACTATGTGTTGGCAAAGGTATGTATGATACCTATGTGGTTGGTGAAATTGAAGGTAGATGAATGGAATGCTATGTGAGTATTGGATATAGTTGAATTTGTGTATCATTGGTACATTATCTATGTGATGGTTCAATTTGTACATTGATTTGATTTAATGAGTTAATTGTATTGTATCTCGAACTTACTAAGCTTTGAAAGCTTACTGTGTGATGTGTTTCTCTGTTTTACAGTGTCAGTAAAGCTAGCTTGGATTCGAGAATCGTCAGCATCTCTATCACACTATCGGCAATCTATTTCGGTACCTTTAAAGATGTGTATATTTGAATATGGCATGTATAGGCTAGTTGTTTTGAAATACATTTGAGATGTGTAAATAGCCATGTGATGTGGCTAGACAAATGTTGGAATTATGCATATGTGGATGTGGTTTGTGAAGTATGCTTTGGTATGTTTTAATGGCAATGAAAGTGACTTATAAATGGTAAGCTTATTGATGGATTGATGCTCTTGTAACCTAGTGATGTTGCTGATGAATCATGCTTGGTAATGCATGTGTTTAGTTGTGAAATTGGTTTATAAGTAGACATGATTAAAAGTGAGATTGAATAATATGATATGTTGATCATTTGACATGTATTTGGTTGCCAAATTGTGTGAGAAAATATGTTTAATTGTGCTTGTAGGGTTGACCCTTGTGTGGGTGGCAAATTGGCCTTGCAAATGGCCTACTTTGCATACATGGCTAAGAGACACGGGCGTGTGTCTCTGCCGTGTGGTTTAAGGATCATTTTTAAGTGTGTCTGGATAGGGTACACAGCCGAGGCCCACGGGCATGCATGTTGCCGTGCGATCAAGTCAGTAACTAGCCTAATTTCACACGGCCATGGCACACGGGCATGTCTAGTGGCCGTGGGGATAAGTCAGTATGTATGCTCTATTTTGGCACGGCTTGGACACATGGGTGTGCCTGGTGGCCGTGTGAGGCACACGACCTGACTGCACGGGCGTGTGACCTCTGCAGTTTGGAGAAATCTGAGTTTCTGAAAACTTTCATAAGTGTTCGGTTTAGTCCCAACCTCTTCCTAACATATGTTTAAGGTCTCATAGACCTCGATAAGGGACTATATACTCGTATTTGAATAAGTTTGATTGATGTTTGACTTTGTGTCATGAAATGGATGTGAAATGTTTCGATTATTCGGTAATGCCTCTTAACCCTATTCCGGTGACGGTTTCGGGTTAGGGGTGTTACAAGCATAATCATGAACATCAATCATATCCACAAGCTTGGCATAAGCCCTAGCACATCAATAACACATGTTAGTTTATTTAAACATGATTCATATAAATTTGACATGGATAACCATTATACTTAAGTATGATTCAATTGGATTTATCATCCATCACAACATATCATGTTTTTCCATGTATCACTATTCCATTGAGTTTCATATAAACATGTCTTAGTTCTTATTGAACACTAAGCATTTCATTTGCATACACATAAGACATAAACATAACATTAACCATAGTCACAAGCTAGTGACTAAACACATAACTTAGCTATATCATCACATGGTAAGATATGAGTACATAACATAGCATCACTTATATCATACCTTTCATAAACATGAATATTCATACTTTGATCATTGGTATTTCATACATTTCCATATTTTTTGTAGTGAAGTCAATTGGAACCCTTACCGGAGCACACACAAAGTGTGCTAAACGATAGTCGTATCCGTCCCTTTTCATATTCGATGGTCGAAACCATCCATTTTCATTAATCGATGGTCATCACCATCCCTTTTTGTAGTTGATGGTCTTCACCATCCCTTTTCATAATCGATAGCTGAAGCTATCCCTTTTCATATTCGATGGTCGTCACCATCCCTTTTCATAGTTGATAGTTGTCACCATCCCTTTTCATAGTTGATGGTCGTCACCATCCATTTTCATAATCGATAGCCGAAGCTATCCCTTTTCATTGGTCAATGATTATCGATATGCCGTTGAATTTTTTTGTCGATACATAATTTGATATTATAAAATGATAGCATTTAAAATATAATTTAAAATGTTATTTAAACGTACGAACTTACCTGGCTAAATTGCAGAAATGTCAAAGTACAAGGGCATTTTGGTAATTTTTTATTCTCCTCGATATTCCACCCGATCTTGATCTAAATTAATAATTTCATTCAATCTAATAATTTAGATAGTAAAACAATGTGTTTTATGCAATTTAGTCATTTTTGACAATTTTACAAAATTACCCCTAACATTTTACTTTTATTCAATTTAGTCCTTGAGCCTAAAACATGCAAATTAACCATTTTTTATTGAAATTTTACACTAGCTGAATATTCACAGCCTCCATTTCAGCCCATTTTTGCAACAATTTCACATCAAATCCTTGAACTTTTATTATTTTAGCAATTTAGTCCCTAATCAATAAATTCATCAAAAATCACTTAACAAAATACTTTTAAATAACAACTAATATTTAAAATTTATCATTTAACATAAAAAAATAACTAGATTCATCAATGGAAACATTCAAAATCTATAACAGTTTCAAAATTGAAGCGGGCTAGCTGGACCTAGTTGAAACGATCTCAAAAACATAAAAATTATTAGAAACCGATAAATAAATCACTTACATGCACCCATTTTTGTTTGGCCGAAGCTTGGAGCTTCTCCCTTTCTTTATCCATGGTAACATTAGGTGTTTAAAGGAGAATGAAGAAACAAATCATAATTTTCCTATTTATTTTAATTATAATACTTATTTTTAATTATTTTAACCTTTATACGTAAATAAAACCAAAACTTTAAAGTTCCCTTGCCATCCCACTATCTTTAGGATGGATAATTTACTCAATAAGGTCATCCAATTATAACTCTTTAATCAATTAACACCTTTAAACTAATAGCGATTGACTTTTTCAACTTTTACAATTTAGTCCTTTTTAATTAATTAACTATCAAAACGTTAAAATTTTTCAACAAAACTTTAATGCCACCTTAATGACACTCCGTAAATATTTATAAAAATACTTACGGCTCAGTTTATAGAAACGAGGTCCTGATATCTCATTTTCTAAAACCACTTGACCTTAGGATCTTACCACTTGAACTTAATAAATCACTTATATAACATAAATTATCAAATCAAAAACCTTTTTAAAATCACATTTGACTCGTAAATATTAAATAATAATATTTATGAACTTACTCGTCGAATTTGGTGGCCCCAAAACTACTATTTCCAACACCACTAAAAAATGGGCTGTTATAACTCTTCCCCCTTACGAAAATTTCGTCCTCGAAATTTCTCACCTGATGAAAGTCATCACATCAAATATTTTTGTCATCTTCTTAATGGTAATCGACAGATAAATCATTTATAACTCATTTCAATTCAAACCTCGTATAAGAACTCATATTAAAACTTGATACTATATTAGAACTTAACTGAACAGCTATGATGTTCTCCTGTCATAACTTTATCATTAGTAGTATAACTATCGAGAAATTCCCTAGTGATCGTCTGACGAAACATAACCGAGAAACCCGGATTATCAAACTCTGACTGATGCTTCTAACATTTGCATCTGTAACTTTCAACTAATATTTGTTCCCCTTACATAGAAAGCGTCAAGCAATAACGTTTAACACAAGCGCGACAATTTCAACTATCGAGACGAATTTAACTCATAATGACATTTCCCGATTATAGTTGATCTGATAGATATATTTCTATATCATGTCTTCTAAAATATGAATCCCTCATTCTAACTGTTTGTCAAATTACTCGTGAATACGCAAAATTTATTCCCGGACCTGGGAATAAACTCAAATGCATATAACTCAATTAACTTTTCAATGAATAACCCGCTCTAATTAAAATAAATGAGTCGATTTTATCTATCGGATAATAACATTTCAAAATAATCCCTTCTTCTTGTTGTCAAGACAACCCAGACATACAATCTATCATAATTCCCTCATAATACTAATCAAGAATCCTTACAAACTGCATTAGCTCAAACAAAATATAACATCCTGTTTTAACTCATTGACATAAATCGAGATTACCTGAGGAATGAGAACCAATATGCAAAGTTAAGTTCGATCTTCCACATCTATACTTTTGTTGATGTCTACCCCTTCACAAAAGCTAGAAATGGGATATATAATAAAGTTGTTTCAATTATTAACATCAAAGCTTTGAACCATACCAGAGCCACAACCATCAGATGAATTAAAACCATAGTGCTATAATAAGACCAACTTTTCAACCGTATAGATAGAATAATATCTCAACATCAATAGTGTACTCCGAAATAAAAGAGAAAAACCAAATGTAGTTCCAGTAACAACCTGTGCAATAATACAACCTCTAATAATCTGAGATATTTATCACCATGCTCCCATGATCGAACCAGGAATAATAACTGTAATAGATGTAATTACCTTCTGCCAATGAACATCCTTTACAGATGAACTATGTTTGATAGAATAAATAATAAGAATAAGAAGAGAACCGAGATAATGAAATCCAAGATGTGGAGCTCTACTGAATCTCCAAGAATACAACCCATATTGAATGATAAAGAGATTGATGATACCTTAGAGAAAATCCAGAAGAAAAATATTGCTCATACGCACTGGAACAAATTGTGACAGAGACAACATAAATTGCATATATATAATTCAGAGCATTAACCAGTAGAAAAAATAGAATAACATCATATGATTCTATCATTGAATCTTCTACCGAACATAATAGAATAAAATGCCAAAGAAAAATAGAGTAATGCTGATCGAAATCAACCAGACTAACAATACCTCTGTCTAACGTTATGATTAGCCAACATTTCTATATGATAAGAATCACATCTGAAAATGAACAGTTGCATATATCTCTAAAAATAAAAGAACATATAGAATACCCAAAGGAGATCGCTGTAAGATACTCGACCATAACAGCTACATTCAGATATATTTGCAGTTCAAACACTATCCCACTGACTACTAAAGTCATCAATGATCTCATATTATCCCGTTTCACTAAGGAAATTAATTCACAAGAAATCCAATTAACCCGTTCTTTAGATACCATACCTCAATAAGTCGATTACTTGTGATTAACTTCTTCTTTAATAGCGACGTTGCGTATTCCAAATGATTTTTAGAAAAATCTAATATCTCTTCTAGAATCATGTTTACTTGCTAACCAATTCTCGGCTTTGATCACATTATTCCTAATTCCATCGTTGAACTCTATAGCATCTCTTTTCAGACTTAACCAACATAAATCTTGTATGAATTCTGTTGTATAAGACTTTGAGGGTGAGAGGGTGGAGATCGTAAAGCCTCAAAATTTGACTCTCATATATATATACACATAACATATAGCATTCATCATTAACATAAAATTATGAACTTTTATTCTTACCTTTATGAGTTCCGACTCATCATAAGCAACTTTTTTTCTTATACACATGAATATCGCTTCCAACATTATCGGAATTAGCTCGGTTGGAAAGCTTCTCTGTTTAAAACGAAACAAATCTCATCAGCGTCAAGAGATATCACACTATCACAGGTTATATAATGGCATGTATTTCTAGACTTCATACATGCTACGTTCAGTCTGAGAACCGACTAAACCATAGCTCTAATACCACTAAATATAACACCTCTAACCCGTATCCATCACCGGAATAGGGTTACAGAGCATTACTATAAAATCGTAACATCAAAACATTCATTCCAAATCATTTTATGAATCACGTCATATTCCATTCAAACACATGTATATCGTCCCTTAATCGAGCCTTCGAGGCCTTAGAACACTTTAGAAATGATTCAGGACTAAATCGAAAACATTTACAACTTCATAGAAAAAGATGGAAAAATTCACACTACATGGGTCACACGACCGTGTGGCCAGGCTGTGTGACTCACACGGCTGAGTTACATGCCCGTGTCTCAAGCTGTGTGGACATTCGAAACAAGGACACACGGTCGTGTTCCAGCCCGTGTCCGTGCCCGTGTAACTCTTCTGAAAAATAATAAACACAGTGTACTCCACGCCAAACTCCGACTGAGCTAAAATCAGGGCCTCAGTTAGAACTATTTTCAACTTGTCAAAGTTCTTCTGACACGCCTCTGTCCACTCAAACTTTTCTTTCTTTCTTAACAATCGCATGAGAGGTGTCGCCAACATGGCAAACCCTTTTACGAACCGCCTATAATAACCTACTAAACCCAAGAAACTATGTACCTCAGTGATATCTCTTGGCAGATTCCAATCGAGCACAACTTTGATTTTATCATAGTCTACCTTGATGCCTTCTGCAGAGATAACGTGACCCAGAAAATGGATTTCTTTTAGCCAAAATTCGCACTTACTAAATTTGGCATACAACTTGTTTTTTCACTGAGTTCTTACCATAATCTCCAAGTGTTCTTCATGATCTACCATGCTTTTAGAGTCAACTAAAATGTCATCAATAAAAAAAACTAAAAAAGGTCCAAGTTCTAACACCCCTAACCCGAATCCATCGCTAGAACAGAGTTATGGAGCATTACCAGAATTTATAAATCAAACAGACAGAAAATGTAAACATTTCATATCATATATCATTCATGTCAATAACTAATCAAAATCATACATATTGTCCCTTATATGAGCCCTCAAGGCTCAAATTACGCATCAGAAACAAATCGGGACTAAATCGGAAACTCAGAAAAATTTTCAAAAACATTTAATATTTTCACCACTACAGGGGTCACACGCCCGCGTGGTCAGGCCGTGTGAAAAATTTAAGCATACTGACTTATGCAAATTAAAAGATACAGGGGACGCACGACCAAGTCACCTAGCCGTGTGTCACACACAGTTGAGACACACGCCCGTGTCTCTACCCGTGTTGATGAAAATAGGTCATTTTACAAGCCATATTTCTCACCCAATTTTGTGTCAACCTACAATCAACTTTTTGCATATCTACAAACCATAATTAGACATCAAAAAAAAGTCAAAATCAAGCTTTAAACAAATAATATTGTCAGTTACAATCAATATTTTTTTAGGCACCTCAAATATCATATTATAACAAGTATATTCATATTTTCAATATATTCATATGTATAACTAACTTATATGAATATTTGTACCTAAAGTTTACCAAGCTAATTTGCATTATTTCTAACCAAGTCACTTACCTACCAAAACTTACCATTTGATGCCAAAATGTATTTCAAATACTAACATATTTAGTTATATATATACCTTACATATCATGGTACCGATTCATGATCAATTCATTGCATCCTAAAAAACATGTATATAAATGCACTTTTATCTAACATTTTACTTTCACCATACAACCATAAACAAAACCACACATCAAACATTTAAGACAAATATGCACCAAACCACTATGTGTCAAAACACAAGCCAAATAAGTGGCTAATATTAACAAAACTCATATAGACCAACATTAACCAAAATACCTATACATGCCATTATAACCAAATCAAAACATCTAAAAGTACCGATAGAACTGATAGATAGTGTGATATAACTTTAACAAAATTCCAACCCGATCGAGCTTCCGATAATCTGAAAAGTAAAGGAAAACAACTACGTAAGCAACGAATGCTTAGTAAGCTCGTATAAAATTTAATCATATTAATTTATTTCAAATATGAAATCTATATGTATCAAGAATAACCCAATGTTGATACCACAATACTCATGAAGCTATATTCATCAATTCACAAGGTGAATAAATCCACAGTATCACATATACATATTATCCCAAGCTTAGTAGGATTTTATATAACTTTAACTCTTCCAGATTTCTTTATTTTCATTTGCATTTCTTTACTTTCCACACTTATTCCATATGCATGACACACAAGTCATAAACATATCATTCAACCATGGTCACAAGCTAGTGCATTTAACCAAAGCCTTTTTCTAATTGATCACATGATAAGTCATTTCATAAGAAATTTCATAATTTAAACCTTACCACTTTTTCATGAGCACTAGCATATTTTCACTTAAATACTTACCAATTCAATGCATCTTATAAATAATCATATTACCATTCAACAAATAGCTTGGCACTTGCCTAAATATCAAGCAACAACACTGGTTAGTGTACTTGCACATATTACATATAAATTTAACATTGATAAACTTATTTTCTCGACATGTCACACTTGAGTTTATTACTCGTCTCAACATACATAATTTCCTTGTATCAATATATTAAAGATAGTCACATATTTACATGTCATGATACATATCATTCTCTTGTTGTTTCTTCATAAACATTAATCATTCATTTCATTATATCAATATTTCATGTATCATCATTTTCATGAAGTGTATATTTATTCTAGTAACAGTTCATAATCATGAATATACATAATTATCAAGCAAGTTTCACATACATGTATTTTCCATGTCTTGTTTCAATATATCAAATAAATATCATTTCCATGTATTTCAGGTATATACCGGTAATAATTCATTTCGAACTCATGTTATCTCATATCAGAACTTTACTCGTTGAATCATTTAAAATATTGATGGATACAAAGGTAGTACACATGAAGTGTACGAATCTGAAACCCGACAATTCATATTCGGGGGTACTCATTAGAGCACATAATCAGAAACCACTCTATCGAGCCATATAACAGAAAGCTCATGTGAGTCATGTAATAGGAAGCTTATCTGGGCTATAACAGGAAACTCATAAGAGTTTAGAATAGAAAGCTCATGTGAGCTTAACGAGTAACTTCGAAGAGCTATTATTAGGAAGCTCTGGATAGCCATATATCAGGAAGTTCAAGCGAGCTATATCGGAAAGCTCATGAAGAGCCATATATTGGAACGCTCATAAGAGTTGCGGTATGTCCGCAATACATGCAGGATCAATACCGATCATATAACAGGACGCTCACAAAGAGCTGCGGTATGTCTGCAACACATGCAGGATCAATACCGATCGGGATGCTCGCAGGAACCATGTAACGGGAAGCTCGAGAGGGCTTATAACAGGACACTCTTTCGAGCTATAGTGTATCTGCAACATATGCAGGACCACATCCAATACGGGAAATCCTGTATCCATCAAATTTCATTTATTCAAACGGGACTTTATATTTATCAGACATCACCAGATATATGATCAATTTCATATATATATGACATTTACACAAATTCAAAAATACAACATTCAATTCAAACATATAAATATACAAAATTTAGTTACACGAACTTACCTGGCTAAATTGCAGAAATACCAAGATTCAGGGGCATTTTGGTAATTTTCCATTTTTCTCAATTTTCCACCCAATCTAGATATAAATTAATATTTTCATTCAATTTATTAATTAGACAATAAAACAATTAATTTCCTACAATTTGGTTTTTTACATTTTTACAAAATTACCCCTAAAGTTTTACTTTTATTCAATTTAGTCCCTAAGTCTAAAACATGCAAATTAGCCATTTTTAATGTAAACCCATGCTAGCTGGATATTCATATATATTTTCCTCCTCCTCCTCTCTATTCCACATCCTTAATGTAGATAACATGCTTATATGTAACATTATCTATAATTCCACTATTACTTATATGTTCATATCAAAGTTGTCCACTTGAGTCATAATCACTAAATTATTTATATCTTGAGATAAAAAATTTTAAATTAATATCCGCTTGGTTATTTTGAAACTAGACTCAAATATATTTCTACAATAAAAATTTCAAAATTTATAATTTAGCCAATGAGTACAGTAAAATCTTCAAATTTATCCTTGTTATGCTGTTTGACAGCTTCGACCTTTCTTTACTAAAAATTAATTATCTCTTAGTACGGGGTTTGGATAATGTCTCCATTTGTTTCTATTGAAAACAGACTCATTGATAATTTAAACATATAAATTTAAACCCCTAATTATTTTTTTACAATTTTTGATGATTTTCCAAAGTCAGAACAGGGGAACCCGAAATCAATCTGACCTTGCCTCACAAAAATTCATATACCTCATAATATGAAACTCTTTTGCTTACACCGTTTCTTATATGTAAAACTGGACTCAATAGGATTTAATTTAATACTTTAGTTAACCTCTAATACAATTTCTACAATTTTTGGTGAATTTTCAAATTCAGACTACTGTTGTTGTCCAAAACTGTTTTAGTGCAAAATGTTGATAACCAAGTTTATAACACCCTCATTTCCTTTCTCTACAATATTTCCCTTCACTAACATATCAAGAACATAGAACCTTATATAAGAAAACTCTACTTTAACATTATTTTCATGCTTTTTCAATAATATCAAACTTAAAAATATATTAAAATCTTGAAGTTCTTACCATGTTCTATTAATTTCAATCTTTAACTTGATTTTCTCTCTCCTCCAACTTCTATTTCTTGAATCTAACTTGATATTATAGCTCCCCATAGTCTCCTTATTATTTTACTCCCTTGGTAGCTATGGAAATTCTTTTGATTTCTAAGTGAAAATGGTGAATTTTTGGTAAAAGGACCAAGTTGTAAAGAAAAGAAAATTTCTTTCTTCTTTTCTCTTCTCACGTGGGTGCATGGAAAGATGAAGAGAATTATTCATCTTTATTTCCTTATATACTAAATAAAATAATAATAAAATATCTCATTAAAATATTAATAAAATAATATTTATTTAATTAAATAATTATAAAATATCATCAAAATATCTCTAATATCATCATTGCCTTCTAGAGTTCTCTCTCTTTCTAATTGACCATTTTGCCCTTTATGATCTTGTAAAATTCCATCCTTGAGTCATCACTTAATTTGGTAAAATTGTGATTTAGTCCCTCATAATTCTTCATCTATTCAATTTGGTCCTAATTCATCCATTTTCCTTAGTTTCTAGATCATTCCACCCTTAAAATATTTGCACTATTGGTCTTTCAATTTTTTCATATTTAACTTTAACCCTTCAAATTTTGAGTATTCACTCTTGGGCCACAAAACTTTTCACTCTTGGGCCACAAAACTTTTCTTACTTTTGCAATTTAGTCATTTCTTGAATTAATATATCATAATATACTTCCCAATGTTGACAATACTCAAAATTTTTTGTCACTTTATTTCCTTACTTTACTATATCAAGGATAATATCTTACTTTCTTACTATAGTAAATTTTCGGGGTATTACACAAGTAATGCTGAAAGACCCTATTCATCAAATCCATGAATACTGCTGGTGCATTTGATAACCCAAATAGTATCACTAAGAACTCGTAACGTCCATAGTGTGAGCGAAATGTGGTTTTTGGAATATCATCTCATTTGATCTTTACTTGGTAGTAGCCAAACCGTAAGTCAATTTTGGAGAAAATTGTAGCTCCACTTAACTGGTCAAACAAGTCTTCTATCTGAGGTAGTCGGTACTTGTTCTTTATAGTCACCTTGTTCAGTTAGCGGTAATCGATGCATAAGTGGAGAATCACATCCTTCTTTTTCACGAACAAGATTGGTGCGTCCCAAGGTGAAACACTTGGTCATATAAATCCTTTGTCCAGAAGATCTTGTAGTTGATTCTTTAACTCATTCAGCTCCAATGATGCCATCTTGTATGGCGCACATGATATGAGCGCAGTACCACGTGCTATCTCAATCAAAAACTCTACCTCTCTATCTAGTGGCATTATTGGGAGTTCTTTCGGAAACACATAGAAAAACTCATTCACAACCGAAACTTGGCTGATATCCTTCCTAGACTCAGTTGAATCCAAAATATACGCCAAGTAGGCGTCTGCGCCCTTAACTATAAGCCTTCTGATAGATATTGCCAAAATTAGTCTACCTGCCATACTGGTTTATATGCCAGGCAGTAACATTTCTCTCCCTTCTATAGTTAATAACTGTATGCCTCTAGCTCGATAGTCTACCACGGCGTTATGTCTGGTTAACTAGTCCAGCCCAAGAATATCATTAAATTCATGAAAACTTAGTAGTAATAAGTCCACCAAAAAGATGTGTTCGCCAAAACTCAGTGGGTAGTTTTTAATTACTCTGCTAACGACCATACTTTGACCAAGGGGCTGGTCAGTAACACATTTGTCTCAGATGAAAGAACTTCTAGACTCATAACTTCCACGACCTTTGTACAAATGTATGAATGGGTTAACCCAGGGTCTATTAATGCATTAATGCTATTTCCCAAAAAAGAAAATTTACCCGTAATAACCTTTGGTAAGTCTACATCTTCCTCACCCTTTATTACATAGGCTCTGAAAGACACTCCTAAGTTGGGCTTGGTGTAGCTCTTCCTTGGAGTCCATTGAACTGATCCCGATTTCACAGCTATTCCAGATTTTGCCTCCTACTGAGTATTTTGAGTCACATGTACAGACTGTTCCGAGTTGGCTTCAGCTTTTGAGGGGCAATCTCTAAGCTAATGATCCAGTGACCCACATACATAGCATGCCCTCGTATGCCTCCAACATTTTCCCCTATGATTCCTTCCAGAGTGTTCACATACTAAATCCCTTATCATCCTAGATCCTCTTATACTCACTATTGAGGTAACCTATCGCCCACCTCCTTCTCGAAGGAAACTCATGGGTTGAAAATCACTCATTAGTGCAGAGAAGCTTCTATCTTTCAGTTTCTTAAAATTTGTTGAGGGTGGTAGACTGGAGATCCCACGCTTTATTCTTTCCATATCATGCCCTTTGTTTCTCTCTTGGACAATCTTTTCCATCTTTTGAGCCTTTGTTGTCATAGTTTCTAGACTCTGAACTTCTGATGTCGCCATCAGGGCGTGAATTTCATCCCTTAAGCCCTACTCAAACTTCTTACACAGGGATTTTTCAGCTTGGAACATGTCTCTTGCATAACAGTTGAGTTTGATAAATTCTCATTCGTATTCCATTACTAACATTCGTCCATGTCTGAGATATAGAAACTCTTTCTTCAGTTACTCGACATGCATCTGGTTAACATACTTCTATCTGAATTTTATTAAGAAAAACTCCTAATTTATATGTTCTTCAAGGGTCATGCTTATCAACATTTCCCACCATTGATACACATCCCCTTCTAGTAAAGAAACAATGCATGAGAGGTTATCCGCCAGTATGCATTTCAAATCCACAATCATTTGACATACACGAGACAACCATTGTTCTGCTATCGTAGGGTCACCATCTTTATCCCTCAGAAACTCTTTAGCACATTGTTTGCATATCTCCCTCACGAGATCTCTTTTAAACTGGGTTGCAGCCTGTACCTGCGGTGTAGGAAGTACTGGCTGTACCACTTCCAACTGAGGTTGTGGTGGTTGAGGTACTTGGGCTATTCCCATGAATTAGTCAAACCATTGACCCATCATTGTAATGAAAACATTGCGAAAATCATTTTCGGTCGCGCCCGAATCCATTGCAGGACCCTGCCCTCGCATCAGAGGTACATGACTCTCAATTTCCTCGCTTGTCACTTCTCTTGAGCTTTCAAACATTATTTTTAGCTACAACACAACTTAAGTTAATCAAAACTACAGGGACTAAGCCAGAGATATATCATGCATGGTGAGGCATGACTTAACCTTTGATTTTTAAGGGTCGGCTAAACCTAAGCTCTGATATCAAAAAACTTGTTGCACCCCTTAGTTCGTTAGGGTAAATATGGCGTATAACAGTTAGCCAGACAGACTACCCAACGGGCAGGGGCGTTACCAGAAGATTCAAACCTTTTTGTTAAAAGTTATTATTTTTCTTTCATTTTGTAGCACATCCTTAAATAAAATAATAGGAATTGTAAAAGAAAGATCTATTATCCAATACTGCCAAGTTTTGGCGTATGCATATAAAAGATAAGTTCATAAACTAGATTTCAAAGGAGTTTAGCATACGCATTCAAAAAAAAAGGCAATTCTTTCAAAACAAAAACAGTGTAAATGACAGGGATAATTACATAAGTTGAGTACAAAATGAATCTAAACGCCACCTACCAAAATAGTCGTGCATGATACAAAAATAACCAAGTGGCTCACTCATAAGCATAGCTCTGGTGTAGTCCCCTTCAACTGATTATTCTTCTACTATTCAAAACCTAAGAAAGAAAGTTAATGGAGTAAGTTTGTTTGAACTTAGTCAATTCCAAAAATGGATGCAAACAATTTACAGAAATACAGCTAATCAATAACCATCAATACCCATAAGAAAAACATACTTATTTGTAGGACTCTGTCATACAGACACAATACATCAATAATGCCATCTACAGTTCATTAGTGGAAACACTTTGCCTATTTAAATATAGCACACACATAGTAAACAAGTGTTTACTATATGCCAACTAAGTCGTAACTCTCACAAATGACCCTTCCTTGTGCCAGCCTCAAACCCATAATTTAGAATTAAGAACCACAAATCAGTTGTATTCATATTCATATCATTCTTGTTAAGTTGAACACGTTTTCTCCCTCAAGGTCAGGTCATGATCTGCCAATCCAGTTTGCAATATAGCTGCCCTACCGAAGGCATCACAAATAGATTTCCTTTCCATATTTTCACATATCATAATTTATTTGGTACTGAGCTCATGTACCAAGGAAGGTGCTTTTACATTGAAAATGGTCATACTTGTTGGATCTGGTGCCCTAAGTGTAGTATTTTCATCTAAGTACACTTGTAATATTTTCGAATAGATTAGTTAATAAAATTATTAATAAATTACATTAATACTTTGTATATTGCCCTCACATGGTTTTTGCATGCAAAGCAAAATGAAAGCAAATGTTGCTCATTGGTTTTCTAATGTTTAACTGATACTAAGTGGTATTACATGCTCAGATCGTAGAACAAAAAGACAACTTGTATTAGTAGATGAACCTAAACATATCCTTAGTCAAATCAGAAATGTGCAAACTGATTAAAAGACTAATATGTCATCTATCAAGTCCAATTGGAGAGATGTCTTGTCTTGAGCATTAGAGCTGATGAACCTCAGAAGATAGAGACATAGATGTGACTGACACATACAACACTGGTTTATTACACATGCGTCCAGACACAACACATCGACTCATTTACAGTAAAGACAACTTACCGTACACAACCCACATATCATGGAAGTATTATGACTCAAAGGAAGTAAAAAGGAACTCACCAGCAAGCTTCATAACAAAATCTACTCTACTGGTCATTTGCCTCGATTGCTCGGACCTTTACTAGCTTCTTGAGCTAAATAAGAAACAGTTGTAACCATCATACCATTTATCTAATTTAATCATGCATGCACTAATGCAAAACGTAAATCCCCTCGACAACAATCTAAGGGCTTTCTAGAAATTACTAGTAAGCTGGTACTTAACAAGGGCGTTTTAACTAGCTACTTGAACCTACTTCGTCTTCTCTAACAAAGATACCTTTAAAAAAATTTAGAGACTTAGAAAAGAACATAGAGAAAAACAAAGGTGAAACATGTCGGCTATCGGCATCCTTATATAGTAGAGACAACGGAGACAAAGCTTAGTGGGAGGGTTAGAAAATCCCAATATAGCACTTGAAACCCAAGAATAGACTTGCCTAAAAGTTTGAAACCTAATCATCTACCAAACATAAATACTACCACTAATCAGCTAGTGAGTATTAAAACGTTGCTTGCACACTAAAACAAGTCAGCTGAACAAATCATTTAGCTACCTAAACACATCAAGTTGTCATTTATAGTGCTATAGTACAATTCCAACTAGGTCTCAACTAAACTCTAACTATACTCACCAAGCCGCCGTTTTCATGGAAAACAAGTCTATCTATCTGCGAACTAACAAGTTCACCTAAAGTATCTAGCGTTGGCGAATTGTCTCACAAAAGAGTCTGCTAAACCCTAGAGTTCGCCAAATGGAAAATTTCAGCGAGGCATTCCATAAATGGGCGAATTGTCGAATCCATGCAATACGCCACTCAGACATTTAATGGATAATTCACCAATCTCATCCTTTTTCTACCCTGTCTTACTTAATTATACGCCAAACAACATATCGATATGAACTACGCCGGGCGAGCTATCATAAGTTGAATGTAGAAATATTAAATATATTTTCTCATAGATTCTTTTACGGTGAAGTCGTTATGATTTTAACGAAATTAGAATTGAGTTGAGAAAATTATTTAATTGGTAAGATGTTTATTGTAACACCCCTTACCCGTCTTCAAGCCGGGACAGGGTTCGAGGCATTACCTAACTAATCTTGCTAAAACATCTCAAATAGGGTTACAAAGTCTCGTTTAAACCCACCACTTACTTATACTTGGCCAAAGAGGCCCTAAACATACTTCCGAGAGGTATCGGAACTATTCCGGGGACATTTACACGTTCGAGAAACTTTTCAACAAAACAGGGGTTACACACCCGTATGAGTCTAGGGACACGCCCGTGTGCCCCTAAGACATGCCTGTGTCTACCACCCGTGGTCGAAACTGACTAATTTCACACAGCCTTGACACGCCCATGGCCTTGGCCCGTGTGCCAAACCTTGGCATTCTGACTAATCCACACGGCCCACACACACGCCCGTGTGTTTCAACAGTGTGGCGATTTAAATTCCAAGTGCATGGTGCAGACTTCACACGTCCTGGGCACACGCCCATGTGCTAGCCGTGCCACTCACACGGTCTAGACACACGCCCGTGTGTCTACCCTTGTAGAAAATTTGAAGGCTATATACCAAGCCCTTTGCCACCCTACATTGCAAACATACATACTCCAATTCCATTCAACGTAATTCATGACCCAAAGACACATCTAAATACTCAATTCGACATTCATACACAAGGGCATACACTTCAAGAAAACCACTTTCATTAAACAAAATAATTTGCCAAGTATTTGCCTAACTTAAGGCCATTTACAAAATGACTTTAGTAACATATATAGCGAACACTTTGGCTAACAATTACAACTTAACAAAATACTCGAGTCCTACACATGTCATACTCAAAATAAGTCTAAATTGTTATACCAAAGTGATGTCGATAGTGTGATTTCCGAACTCCTACGTCCACGATCCTCGAGTTATCTTGGCAATACTACAAGGAAGAAGGGCAATGAAAGGGGTAAGCATAAAGCTTAGTAAGTTTGCATGAATATAAATAGCAACAATAAGCTCATAAAATAATCCATCCATGATATTAACTAACCATACACAAGTCATAGGCATCATGCCATACTTACTCACAATTGCCCTTATTTAGCACATACCATGCCACATGTCGTAAACGTTTCTTCGTGACTCATTCACGAGTACCTGTATTCACTCATTCATATGACTTTAGTGCAAATCTCATTTCTACTTCTAAACTCATATACTTATCCCTTTAATAACTAGAGATAGTCAAAGACGTATATTCGACGTTGTTCATGTAAAGACGAAGCCAATGCCACATCCCCAAGGTGGTCTTACATGGAGTTACTTTTAAATGCCAATGCCATATCCCGGATATGGTCTTATATGGACTTTCACATCAATTATCGATGCCACATCCCGAATGTGGTCTTAACGAGTTTCTTATTCTTTTTCGAAGCCATATCCTGGATATGGTCTTATACGGGATCTTAACTCGGTGTCGAGGCCATGTCCCGGACATGGTCTTATACGAGACTTTATCTGATTCACATCTCGATGATAGCAATCCCATATTCATTATAGTCCACTAGGACTTCAACATCATACTTAACATCAATTCCTCATTTCAATGAAGTACCATACATCAATGTGATACCAAGCATTTCCAATTATGCTAACATAAATATTTCATTAATCACATACAAACTTACCTCGATTTCAAAATGAGCTAGCTCGACGATTTAGTCTGAGACTTTGTTCTTTCCCCGATCGAGGCGGATCCTCAGTTCTTCTTGCTCTATAACAACAATTTAGCTCATTTAAATCATCTCATTAATAAAGCATTTCAATAATCATGCTTAGGTAAAATTACTATTTTGCCCCTAGACTTTGGCAAATTGACCATTTTGCCCCTAAGCTCGGAAATAAATTCTAATCACATTTCTACCTTCAACAAGCCTAGGTTAACATTTAATACTCTTATAGCTATCATCAAAACTCAACATTTCACATATTTACTACAATTTTGTAACCTTTTCATCAAGGTCCAAATTAGGTGTTTTCAAGACAACACCTTTCACAAAAGTTGTTCATCCAACAACTAAGACTCATTTTCTTCCATAAAAATGCAGCAAATAGAAATGAAAGCTCTCATGGTAAAACTCTAAACTTTGCATCAAATTGCACAATAGTCCTCTCATTTGAAAGCTTAAGTTCTAGGGGTCTTAAAAGTACAATTATCATAAAGAAAAATCATCAAAATCACTTACTAGAATGGAGGAGAGCTTGCTAAAAATTGTGAGCTTTTAAACCCCTATTTTGCTTGCAAATTTCGGTGGAGAAAGATGGAGAGAAAGATGATATTTTCTCTTTTTTTATTCTAATATTAAACTAGTCAAACAAGTCACCAACTATCAACTACTTTGACCAATTTTTTGTCCATCTTTGTCTCCTATGCTAGTCCATGGCCGGCCAAGCATATATTGGGGGTCTAATTGCCTTTTAAAGACCTCCAATTTACATTCTAAGGCTATTTGATACCTTTATCTTATAGAATGGAATTTTCGCACTTTATGCGATTTAGTCCTTTTTCGCGATTAAACGTGAAATCGCTAAAATTAAAGCACCAAAATTCTCATGCACATATACTATCATGCTCCGACTCATAATATAACATGCAAATAAATTTCTCAATTCTCAGATTAGTGACCCCGAGATCACTATTTCGACTAGCCCCTAAATCGGGCTGTTACAATTCTCCCCCTTAAGGATTTTCGTCCCCGAAAATCTTACCGGCAAAAAGGTTGGGATATTGGTTTCTCATCATTTCCTCGGGCTCCCATGTAGCCTCTTCTATTCCATGCCTTTGCCATAAAACTTTCACAAGGGCTATGCTTTTGTTTCTCAACTGCTTAACCCCTCACGCCAAAATCTTAACCGGCTCTTCACCATAAGTCAAGTCCGGTTGTATCTCTACCTCTGTTGGTACAATGACATGTGAAGGATCTGAACGGTATCGGCGCAACATGGATACGTGAAAGACATCATGAACCTTTTCTAGTTCAGGTGGCAAGGCCAACCGATAAGCTACCGGTCCTATCCTCTCGGTAATCTCATAAGGTCTGATAAAGCGTGGACTTAATTTGCCCTTCCGGCCAAATCTGAGGAGTTTCCTCCAAGGTGATACTTTCAAGAACACTTTATCACCGACTTTGAATTTTATCTCTTTCCTTTTAAAATCTGAATAGGACTTCTGCCTATCTGAGGCGACTTTCAGACAATCACGTATCACTTTTACTTTTTCTTCAGCTTTCCTTAACCAAATCGACCCGTGTATCTGCTTTCTCTCTGTTCTCGACCAATACAAGGGCGTGCGGCACTTACGCCCATACAATGCCTCATAATGCGCCATCTTCAAACTTGATCAAAATCGTTGTTGTAGGCGAATTCCACCAACGGTAAGTATTTCTCCCAACTACCTTAGAATTCTAAAACACAACATCGAAGCATGTCCTCAAGTATCTGGATTACCCTCTCCGATCGCCACTCGGTTTGTGGATGGAAGGTCAGATCGAAATTTAATTTCGTGCCCAAGGCTTCTTACAACTTTTTCCAAAATCGTGACGTGAATCTCTGGATCTCTATCCAAATGATTGACAACGGTACACCATGGAGTCTTACTATCTCTGACATGTACAAGTCTGCCAATTTATCAAGCGAATAGTCGACTCGTACTGGTATAAAATGGGCTGACCTTGTGAGTCTATCAACCACTACCCAAACTGCATCTTTCTTCTTTGGAGTCAACGGTAAGCCCGTCACGAAGTCCATGGTAATACGGTCCCATTTCCACTCAAGAACCATAATGGGCTGAAGTAAACCCGAAGGTACTTGATGTTCAGCCTTCACTTGCTGACAAATCAGGTATTTTGATAGAAACTCGGAAATGTCTTTCTTCATACCAAGCCACCAATACCATTTCTTCAAATCATTGTACATCTCCGTGCTGCCTGGGTGTACATTCAAACATCCGCTATGCGCTTCATGCAAGATTTTATGAATAAGCTCGTCATTTCTGGGTACATGCACCTATCTCAAAATGTCGGACATCCATCGATTTTACCCAAATTCGACTCCACGCTCGACTCACATAAAATTCTCTTGGCTTGAAAACTGTTATCATCTTTCTAAGCTTCACAGATTTCTTGGAGAAACAATGGTTTAGCCCTCAATTCAGCTAAAACGGAACCATCATCCAACAAGGTCATCTGAGTACTCATGGTGCTTAGTGCAAACAATGATTTTCTGCTCAAAGCATCGACGACTACGTTCGCCCTTCCCAGATGGTAGTCAATTTCCAACTCATAATCCTTAATCAACTCTAACCACATTCGTTGCCTCAAATTCAATTCCTTTTGAGTCATCAAATATTTTAGGCTTTTATGGTCGGTGAAAATCCGACACCTTTCACCATATAAATGATGCCTCCAAATTTTTAACGCAAACACAATTGCGGCCAACTCTAAATCATGCGTCGGGTAATTCTTCTCGTGCGGCTTCAATTGCTTAGAGGCGTAAGCAATCACCTTACCCTCTTGCATGAGTACACAACCCAATCCGTTCAAGGACGCGTCACTAAAAACCACAAATTCTCTTCCCGGCTCAGGTTGTACCAAAACAGGGGCCTCAGTCAACAGTGTCTTCAATTTCTCAAAACTCTGCTGACACTTTTCTGTCTAATCGAACTTCACATCTTTTTGCAAAAGTTTAGTCATCGGGGTAGCTATCATGGAAAACCCCTTGACAAAACGCCTATAATAGCCAGCTAGGCCTAGAAAACTCTTTACTTCAGTTACGCTCCTCGGTGGTTTCCATTCACAATTGCTGAAATCTTACTCGGGTCGACTCTAATCCCGTCTCCCGAGACAATGTGTCCCAAAAATCCCACTTCCTTGAGCCAAAATTCACTCTTACTGAATTTGGCATACAATTGTTTTTCTCTCAAAACTTGCAGAACCATAATCAAATGCTCGGCATGTTCGCTCTCGTCCCGAGAGTAGATTAGTATGTCGTCGATGAAAACCACAACAAATTTATCCAAGTATGGCCGAAAAATGCGATTCATCAAATCCATGAAGATCGCCGGGGCATTTGTTAGACCAAAAGGCATGACCAAAAATTCATAGTGGCCATATCTAGTCCTAAACGCGGTTTTCGACACATCCAAGTCCTTGACTCTCAGCTGATAGTACCCTGACCTCAAATCTATCTTGGAAAATACCGCGGCTCCCTTCAATTGATCGAATAGATCGTCGATCCTCAGTAACAGGTACTTGTTCTTCACAGTTACCTTGTTAAGTTGCCGATAATCTATACATAATCTCATGGAACCATCTTTCTTCTTTACGAATAAAACGGGAGCACCCCACGGAGAAAAACTCGGCCTTGCAAAACCTTTATCCGATAGCTCTTACAAATGTTCTTTTAACTCATTTAGCTCGGTTGGAGCCATTCTATAGGGAGCAATAGAAATAGGGGCAGTACCCGGAGCTAACTCAATCCCAAATTCGATCTCTCTAACTAGAGGTAGCCCTGGCAACTCTTCCGGGAAAACATCCGGGTACTCGCATACTATGGGTACCGACTCCATTTTCAATTCAGTCTTTTTAGTGTTCAACACAAAGGCAAGATAGGCCTCGTATCCCTTCTTTAAATACTTCTGAGTCGACAAGGTTGACATCACTACTGGTAGCCTATCTGGCTTATCTGATTCAACACGAATAAGATTTCCATTTTCATCTCTCAACTCAAAATGCTTCTTCCCACAATTCACAACTACTCCATGAGTAACTAACCAATCTATCCCAAGGTTGACATCAAACTCATCAAACGGTAATAACATAAGATCGACCGGGAAACAATGACCCTTAATCATCAAAGGGCAACCTTTGCAAACTCTATCAACCAACACACACTTGCCTAGGGGATTAGACACTCTTATTATGAATTCGGTAAACTCTACGGGCATGCTCATGCTAGAGACTAATTTCATGCATATGTATGAGTGGGTGGATCCCGGATCAATTAAAGCTATAACATGAGTATTATGGAGAGAAAAGGTACCCGTGATTACGTCGGGGGAAGATGCATCTTCACGAGCACGAATGGCATATGTCCTCGCCGGTGCTCTACCCTCGACTCTAGTAGCTTGCTCTCTAGATGGATTCTTGCTACCCATCTCATTTCTCGGGTTTCCCGGTGGTCTTCCCCAGCGATTTCCCGATCTTGCATCACGAGGCCTTTCTTTCTCGCCCACCTCTGGCGCGGTCTCGATAAAGTGGTCTAAGGGCCCACATCTGAAGCAAGCTTTCTCATTAGCTCGACACTCACCAAAATGGCGCTTGCCACACTGAGGGCATTCCGGTTTACTTGGTCGGACGTTGCCCACACTAGCAATTGATGTGGTCTACCCTTTCGACCCCAAAAATTGCTTGCCTTTACTTCGGGTTGAAAACCCCACTGAAGCGACTGATCGAGTAGCGAAATCCCTCGATTTCTTAGATGAGGATTGGTGAGACTTATTCAGTTGTCTCTTCCTCGAGTCACGAGACTCATTCTCAGCTCTTCTTTTTTCTTTAGCCAACTCTTCGGCTTTACAGGCTCTATCTACCAACACTACAAATTCCTTTAGTTCGAGAACTCCCACGTATAAATGGATATCTTCATTTAATCCGTCCTCGAATCTCTTGCACATGATGGCTTCGGTAGACACGTACTCCCGTGCATACTTGCTAAGCCTTACGAACTCCCGTTCATAGTTGGTTACTGATATACGGCCTTGCTTCAGTTTCAAGAACTCCTTCCTCTTATGGTCGATGAACACGATCGATGTACTTTTTCCTGTATTCCTCTTGGAAAAATTCCCAGCTAACTCTCTCTCTTGCACCACCGATACTGTGGTGTCCACCATCGATAGGTGAATCTCTCGGAGAGATATCGCGCACTTTTAAGCACTCCTCGGTGTGCATGATAACTCATCGAATACCCCGATGGTATTCTCGAGCCGAAATTCCACTTTCTCCGGGTCATCGTCCCTTATTTGCCCTAATTCCTCGGCTCATTGCTTCCTGGATCTTATCCACCGGAGGTCTTTTCTTCTCACCCCTCAACTACTTGAGGAGTTACTGAGGCGTTGTTGAGGATTGGTGGGGTGGAGGGGGTTGAGCGTTTGATTTTCTGGGTATACTCGGATACCGGGCTTGCTCATCATGTGGAGAAAGGCTTTTCGAGCCTTCTTCCCCGACCCAAGGTCTCGGGTCTACTATTAGTCAACGCGGTCCCTTGAGCGGGAGCCGACGCGTTACTCGCAAAGATCATCGGCCGCAGCTTCTGAATCGAGAATCCATATACTACATAAAACACAATTTCATACGTCAGGAGCCATCACACTATCATTACTCAGACACCCTTACATATGGCATGTATAGCTAGACTCATACTTACGCTACGTTAGTCCTAGAACCGACTAAACCGTAGCTCTGATACCAATAAATGTAACACATCTTACCCGTCTTCAAGCCGGGACAGGGTTCGAGGCATTACCTAACTAATCTTGCTAAAACATCTCAAATAGGGTTACAAAGTCTCGTTTAAACCCACCACTTACTTATACTTGGCCTAAGAGGCCCTAAACATACTTCCGAGAGGTATCAAAACTATTCCGGGGACATTTACACGTTCGAGAAACTTTTCAACAAAACAGGGGTTACACGCCCGTGTGAGTCTAGGGACACGCCCGTATGCCCTTGAGACATGCCCGTGTCTACCACCCGTGGTCAAAACTAACTAATTTCACACGGCCTTGACACACCCGTGGCCTTGGCCCGTGTGCCAAACCTTGGCATTCGGACTAATCCACACGGCCCACACACACGCCCGTGTGTTTCAATAGTGTGGCGATTTAAATTCCAAGTGCATGGTGCAGACTTCACACGGCCTGGGCACACGCTCATGTGCTAGCCGTACCGCTCACACGGTCTAGACACATGCCCGTGTGTCTACCCTTGTAGAAAATTAGAAAGCTATCTACCAAGCCCTTTGCCACCCTACATTGCAACCATACATACTCCAATTCCATTCAACGTAATTCATGACCCAAAGACACATCTAAATACTCAATTCGATATTCATACACAAGGGCATACACTTCAAGAAAACCACTTTCATTAAACAAAAGAATTTGCAAAGTATTTGCCTAACTTAAGGCCATTTACAAAATGACTTTAGTAACATACATAGCCAACACTTTGGCTAACAATTACAACTTAACAAAATACCCGAGTCCTATACATGCCATACTCAAAATAAGTCTAAATTGTTATACCAAAGTGATGTCGATAGTGTGATTTCCGAACTCCTACGTCCACGATCCATGAGTTATCTTGGCAATACTACAAGGAAGAAGGGCAATGAAAGGGGTAAGCATAAAGCTTAGTAAGTTTGCATGAATATAAATAGCAACAATAAGCTCATAAAATAATCCATCCATGATATTAACTAACCATACACAAGTCATAGGCATCATGCCATACTTACTCACAATTGGCCTTATTTAGCACATACCATGCCACATGTCGTAAACGTTTCTTCGTGACTCATTCACGAGTACCTGTATCCACTCATTCATATGACTTTAGTGCAAATCTCATTTCTACTTCTAAACTCATCTACTTATCCCTTTAATCACTAGGGATAGTCAAAGACGTATATTCGACGTCGTTCATGTAGAGACGAAGCCAATGCCACATCCCTGAGGTGGTCTTACATGGAGTTACTTCTAAATGCCAATGACATATCCCGGATATGGTCTTATATGGACTTTCACATCAATTATCGATGCCACATCCCGAATGTGGTCTTAACGAGTTTCTTATTCTTTTTCAAAGCCATATCCCGGATATGGTCTTATATGGGATCTTAACTCGGTGCCGAGGCCATGTCCCGAACATGGTCTTATACGGGACTTTATCTTATTCACATCTCGATGATAGCAATCTCATATTCATTATAGTCCACTAGGACTTCAACATCATACTTAACATCAATTCCTCATTTCAATGAAGTATCATACATCAATGTGATACCAAGCATTTCCAATTATGCTAACATAAATATTTCATTAATCACATACAAACTTACCTCGATTTCAAAATGAGCTAGCTCGACGATTTAGTCCGAGACTTTGTTCTTTCCCCGATCGAGGTGGATCCTCGGTTCTTCTTTCTCTATAACAACAATTTAGCTCATTTTAATCATCTCATTAATAAAGCATTTTAATAATCATGCTTAGGTAAAATTACTATTTTGCCCCTAGACTTTGGCAAATTGACCATTTTGCCCCTAGGCTCGAAAATAAATTCTAATCACATTTCTACCTTCAACAAGCCTAGGTGAACATTTAATACTCTTATAGCTATCATCAAAACTCAACGTTTCACATATTTACTACAATTTTGTAACCTTTTCATCAATGTCCAAATTAGGTGTTTTCAAGACAACACCTTTCACAAAAGTTGTTCATCCAACAACTAAGACTCATTTTCTTCCATAAAAATGCAGCAAATAGCAATGAAAGCTCTCATGGTAAAACCCTAAACTTTGCATCAAATTGCACAATAGTCCTCTCATTTGAAAGCTTAAGTTCTAGGGGTCTTAAAAGCATAATTATCATAAAGAAAAATCATCAAAATCACTTACTAGAATGGAGGAGAGCTTGCTGAAAATTGTGAGCTTTCAAACCCCTATTTTTCTTGCAAATTTTGGTGGAGAAAGATGGAGAGAAAGATGATATTTTCTCTTTCTTTGTTCTAATATTAAACTAGTCAAACAAGTCACCAACTATCAACTACTTTGACCAATTTTTTGTCCATCTTTGTCTCCTATGCTAGTCCATGGACGGCCAAGCATATATTGGGGGTCTAATTTCCTTTTAAAGACCTCTAATTTACATTCTAAGGCTATTTGGTACCTTTATCTTATAGAATGGAACTTTCACACTTTATGCGATTTAGTCCTTTTTCGCGATTAAACGTGAAATCACTAAAATTAAAGCACCAAAATTCTCATGCACATATACTATCATGCTCCGACTCATAATATAACATGCAAATAAATTTCTCAATTCTCAGATTAGTGACCCCGAGATCACTATTCCGACTAGCCCCTAAATCGGGCTGTTACATTTATTTTGGGAAATAGGAAAACAAATATCGAGTTAGATCAAATTATAAAGTCATGGGTTAAAAGTCTAGGAAATACTTGTAACTGGACCCGATATGGGAGAGGCCCAAAAGCCATCATGTTTAAGAGAGGGGTGACAAACCCTAGTTTGTTTAACTAAGGTTGTCGCTCCCTATACTTCTAGTTAGACTAGGAGATCATTTTTCTATTTAAAATAGACTTTCACAATTCAATAAGGGTTTTATTTCTTCTCCTTATAAATAAATGGCACCGGTAGGCTATATACATAACTTTAAGATATTGTTACTCTGCTTGAAAATAGTGAAAGTTTATTCTCTAAGTATTAAATCTATTTTCTAAAATAACAATTCTATCGATTTCTATTGAGAAGAGATTTTGCTTTCACACTAAAAGTAAAAAAAAAAATTGGTTCTGTGTTTGATTTGAATCATTCGAGCCCATGCTCGAAACAGTTCATGGTACAAAATAGCAGAGAAGGTCGTTCGGTTGAAAGCCAGGAACGACAAGGATCTATCTAGCAAAAAAACATGTGCGATTTTGGTAAAAGGTTTATTGCTATAGATATCACAAATCGGCTCAGTTTTCAAAATTTTTATTTTCCGCTATGCAAGAAAACCATTTTCGAACAGGATTTTTTCCATTAATAAAGTGGGGTTTCCTACAAGGTATGATGCATATGTTGGGCTTTGGTAAATGGATCGATTGATCTTGTTATGATTGTGTGTCAACTTTTATGTATGCGATTAAATCTAATGGTAGGCTTAATCATTTTTTCACTTCTGGTTATGGCTTAAGATAGAGGGATCCATTGACCCCCTATCTTTTCTTACTCTGTATGGAAAGGTTCTAAACTCTACTAAATAGTGCATAGAGGGATGGTTCATTGAAGGGGATAAGGGCTAATCAGAATAGGCTACTAGTAAGTCATTTTTTTTTTGTTGATGATAGTCTTTTTAGAATGCTTTTGATTGAAAAATCAATCTTAAAAAGTCTTCTTTTTATTTAGTCTTAATACCATGCTAACTAATCATCAAATTATGATACACGTTCTAAAAGTGAGAGTAGTTGTTAAGCTAGAATTGTATCTGGGTTGCCTTTGACAATTGGTCGTAATAAGACAAATGCTTGTAAGTGACTAATTAGTAGATTGCATATGCGAATTAAATAGTGGTTGAAGTGCCTTCTCTCATATGGTGATAAATAGGTCTTTTTGAAATCGATTTTATGGGAACTTCTTATATATGCTATGAGCTCATTTTTATTGTCAAATTCTATATTTGATGTTATAGTGAGCGCATGCAAAAAAATTGGTGGCAAGGGCATTTTAAGGACCATGGATGGGCTATGCTAACTCGAGATGTCATGTGGATGCTAAAAGGTATGGGTGGTCTTGCCCTTAAAGACTTTCATTTATTTAACTTGGGTTTGTTGGGTTGATAGGTATGGTTTCTTATACATTGTAGAGACACTTTGGCTTTCAATGTGCTCAGTTCAAAATATTTTCTTAATAGTAGTGTTTTTAATAATAGACGTGTTGGTAAACCATCATATATTTGGACTAGTCTTTGTAGAGCACATAATAGATTGGCATTGGGTTTCTATTGGGAAATAGGTAATGGCAGGGAAGCTCGAGTATGGGATGGTGTTGTGGTAAGAAAAACTTGATTATGGCAGATTTGTCTTATAACAATACCTTACTACTCACATCCATAGTTGATTTTCTAATGTGTAATATTGCATGTGAATAAAATGAGCAGCTTGTGTGTAATTTTTTTTAATCATGATGAGGTAGATATTATATTGTCAATCCCTATATTAAAAAAGGGCCGAAGAATTTATTGCTATGGGGTCACTCTTATACGGATTTTTTTTTTCTAATTAAGAAGGGCTATTCATGGCTCTTGTTGAGTTCATTAAGCCACGGTCCACACCGGGCACTTTGGAGGGAACTATGTAAGCTTGCCATGCTTCCTAATGTGAAAATATTTGCTTAGTGTGTGGGGCATGAAATCTTCTTGCCTACTCATGTTAAGATTTCAGTGTTTAAAGTTCCTCTTAATGTTGCTTGTAGCCATTATGGAGCTGAGAGGGAAATAATTTTCCATGCTCTACGTGATTGTCCAATCTCAAATGCTACATTGAGGTTAGCAAGTATTAATGACTATTTTTACTTTCAATGCCTTTTATTGTGCTCACTAGCTTGCATTTGCTATACGCAAGTTGGACAGGGTTTCAATGGCTAGCTTTTGTATGCTATTACGAGAGTTTTAGAACATAAGAAATAATGAAGTCTTGCATGGATGCCTCACTCCACCTCATGTTGTGCTAAATTATGTGTAATCTTTACATAATGAGTTCCACATTCACAACCTACTTAATTGATTGATCTTGTTGTGGAAGCCTTGCATAGGGCGTTGGGTTCTTTCTTGTATGAGTCGAGTGAAAGTGAACATGGATGCTACATAGGACAAGCATACGCGCATGGCTGGGTTTGGGGCCATTGCGTGGGATGCAGGTGGGCTAATTTTGGGTGGGACAACAACTAAGGCATTCAATTGCTTTGACTTGTCTTTGGCGGAGGCCTACGTAGTGATTTTGAGCCTCAATTTGGCTAGTGACATGGGATTTAAGGATATTGTAATAGAGTCTAATTCTTATGTTGTAATCTCTAATTTTAACCATGTAACGCTTGACTTACCTTTGTTGTGCCAATTTGTTTTGGAGGCTCGTTCTCTATTTTTAGACTTTGAACATTTAGACTTTGTTTTTGCTTATGATTGACCAATAAAGTTGCCTACTTACTATGCTGCATGGTCTTAAATGAAGCTAATGAGGTTTGGTTTTGTGTGGATTACTCCACGAACTTCATGACTTCATAATGGTAGACGTTATTTGATTGAGTTGAATGGAATCGCTGATTTGGGTGGTTGTTTTTTTTTTTTTTTTAAACAATGCATTATATTTAATATATAATATAATATAATATATTTATAATTATTTTTTATTATTTTAATTAAAAATATTGAATATAAAGATTGAAGATAACAACAATAACTAATAAATGATAAAATTATCCTATTATTTAAATTTTATTTAATAAATAAGTGAATTTTTTAAATCAAACTTCAAGTGTTTAAGGTTAAAATTACTCCAAATCAACTACAAATAGCATTGTAAGGCATAACTAAACTAATATAAGAAGCGACTCATATATGGTGAGTTTTAAGTCTAAAAAAATTTAGAGACAAACATCACATGTTTTATATAAAAGTGAGAGTTGAACTTAAGACATGTCGTAAGACTTTAGTCTTTATCAACTATACCAAAATCACATTTATAATTCAACAATTATTTTTTTTTAAATTTTCATTTTTTTAATAAATATCAAATTTAAAGTATTAATGTTAAAGTCTCTCAAATTTATTACATGGAATCAATATTTAAATATGATGTAATTCAACTCGAATTTATTAGATTGAACTAATTTGGAATGGATATAACAAAAAAATGGATAAATATTAAAAATTATACATGAATTTTGATTTAATGTGTAACGTTATACATGAAAATTTGATTTGATTCAATTTTCACAAATGACTAACAACATCACCGAAGTAGCACAATTTTACATTGATGTATTACATACACAATTAGTTATATTAATTTGATATGAAAATAAATATATATTTATTAAAATATGTAAAATTAAATCAAAATTAAAATTTTATGTATAAAAAATTCAAATTGCAAGTGTATAATCGTAACAAATCAGAATTTATATATCAAAATATAAATTTAAGATTTACCCTTAAAAAAATTAAAATAAGTAAAAGAAAGCCGTATACTAATTTAAAATTTATAAGTGTATAAACGGAACTCTTGTCATATTACTTTGAATAATTATAGCACAAAGAAGATTTTCAATTAAAAGAGATGCGCAGTGGGGGATCCACGGTTCAACATTTTGACCGAAAAACGGAAATGAAACCCCAAAACTACCCTCAAAGCCTTATTTATGTCGCTTTCCATTATATAGCGCGAACCCGTTTTGACTGCGTTCGGGCAACGGTCAGCACGTTCGGTCACCTCTTTTACTGCACGCTTCGCTCTCATTTCTCAAAGAAAAAAAAAAAAAAAAGGATAAAATAAAAATTATTTTTCCCTTTCTCTCTCAAAATCACTCCATCACTTGACTTACAAAGAGAAAGTTTTGAGAAACGCAAAAAGGAAAGTTGATTTCTTTTTTATTTTGTTTTTTAAAACTTGCTAAAAGAAAGGGTTTAAAAAAAGAGTAATTTTTGGCTTGGTTTTTTTCTTTTCTTTTTCTTTGTATTTATGTTTTTGTTGGCTGCCTTTTTTGGGCATGCTTTTGAATGGAGGGGAGTGGGATCAAAGGGAAGGATTTGATTGAGGAGATTTTTGGGCGGTAATGGTGGGATTTGAGAGCTAGGGTTTTTGGTTTTTGGTTTTTTGCTGTAATGTTGTGTTGTTGGGGTTTCTGTATTGTTTGGATCTAAGGATATTTAGATTGAGAGCTTAAAATAATTTAAATTTAAAAGTTGCAGCTTTTAGTTTCCCCTTTCTTTTGTCAAATGGAAGGAAGCAAAAAGGTTAAATCTTTGGTTTTGGTTTGTTTGATCTCGGTGTTACTGCATCCATTCTGGCTTATTTCTGCTAATGTGGAAGGTGAACATGTCTTACTTTTTCTCTCTCTACCGGCAACTCCTTTTTTTTTATTTGCATTCAATTATTTTTGGAGTTTGATCCTTGATTTTTGTAACTTCGGTGAATGGGGCTTTTGATATTTCTTCTTATAATTTGGTCTTGAGTTTGAAAGTGTCTGTGCTTTATACTTGTTTTCCTGATGGTTGGAAGTTTCATTTTTGTGTGTTTTGCTTTTGGGAGATTACTTTAGAAGTGTTTAATTTGATTGTACGGATTCTGATCCTTGTTGTCAATCAAATGTTAGTATTATGCAATATGGTTGTACAATTTGTGACTCTTGTTATATTTGGTATCTTAGAACATGTCTCAGAAAAATGCTTTTTCTAGAATGGCTTTGTGATAATTTCAGATTGTGACGTTTTATTGTTCACAGTAGTTGCGTACTTTAGACATTAAATGTTGGTGATACTGTAGAAGTCATGGCTTCTTCGCACAATTGAAATTGTTTTTCGCATCCCTTGCTGGTTTGATAGCAGATCTATTATGCTCGTGAGGTCATTAAACTCGCACTGTTTAATATTAAAGAATTTTGTATTGCTTCTTTTTTGTTGGTTAACTACTGGTTCAATGTATGTTATATTTACATTTGACTTCCAGTACTGCAAAATTTAGAAGATTTTGTTGCTGTAACTGTTGAAGTATGATACAGTTAATGTCTTGTACTGTTTCAAACTGTTTAAGCTTCTTCAAGTAACTGCTTTCTGCTTGTTGATAGACCTGCTAATGCTTTGTGAGTGTTGATGAATATGCTTTCTAGATATAGTTCGGTAGCAGGTTGGCTATGCTATATATTTTTAACATTTCCATTGTTTTTTAGTGCTATCCTCTTACAATCTTTACTTGCTTCTTGAAACAGGTGATGCATTGCACAGCCTAAGGACCAACTTGAATGATCCTAACAATGTACTGCAGAGTTGGGATCCTACCCTTGTTAACCCCTGCACATGGTTTCACGTTACATGTAACAATGATAATAGTGTTATTAGAGTGTAAGGTTTTTTGCTCTTTGGTGTTTTCTGAGTACATGGTTACAACTTAAGAAAATTGTGCTTTACTGAATTCGTGAAGGTTTACTTGTGTAATGTCTACCTCTGCATCAATTTTTCAGTGATCTTGGAAATGCAGCTTTATCTGGTCAGCTTGTACCGCAGCTTGGCTTGCTTAAGAATTTGCAGTACTTGTAAGTCATGCTTCACCTTAATAATTCTAGCTGATTGATGTGATTGTGTCCGAGTAAAATAGGCCATTGCGGACTTTCTTTATATTTGTAACAAGAGGAAATATTTCACGACAATTATTGTTGCATTAACTAAGCTTCTTTAGCCGCATGGCCAGTGGGAAGTAGTTGAGGGTCCCACGTACTTCATTATTTTTATCAAACTTTTACATATTCAATTCATAGTTCTGAGAAAAGGCTAACCTGTAATTCTTCCCTTCATGGTTCAGTGGCAGTCTTTGCCAGTGGAATAAAGAGTATCAAATGTAAAAAAAAAAGAAATTTATTCTGTTGGCAGTCTGGCTGCTAAAATCCATCTATGAATAACTGTAATAGGGACCTATTTCTTTCATATAGTGTTGATCATGTTGGCCACGTCTAGATTGAGGCACCATTTTTTAATGAACTAAAATATCTCCTCTCCTGTTAGAATCTAATTGCTATGATCTTCATGTTTATGGTATGGTAAAGTTTTTTAAGATGCTTTCCTAAATAAGGGTTTACTTCTATATGGACCATCATCTAGGAATAAATATCTGTTTACTAGGATCAGAAAACATATGTTACTAACTGCAACTATCCCTTCTCAAAATGAGTGGTCCATCTTACAAGATCCTAGAGATGAAGATGCATGAAGGAATTAATAAGCATCATGGAGCTGCCATACATTCATTCTTTCATAACTAGTCCTTGAGCTGGTCTTTCAGGACTTTGTGGGAGGATGGATGGTACTATATAGTCTTTTGTATTTCTTCCTTTTACTTATGGTTTGTTTCCCTTGAACATGACAAGAGGACATCTTTTTCCTATTATATGATGGCTTACGGGACAGTTCTTTTAGACATTGCGAACAATATAATAACCCAAAACTTAGTATTCAGTTGTTAGTGCACAGTTTGCTTGCCTTAGTATTTCATTACTATTATGCCTTTTGAGACCTATCTTTTTATGCCAGGGAACTTTACAGTAATAACATAAGTGGACCAATTCCTAGTGATCTTGGGAATCTGACTAGCTTGGTGAGCTTGGATCTCTATTTGAATAGTTTCAGTGGTCCTATTCCTGAATCTTTGGGGAGGCTGTCGAAATTGCGATTCCTGTGAGTATATTTGTTTTGAAGCTATCCCTGCCCCCCACTTTATTTTTGTTTATTACATGTTGAGTTGCATGTAATGCTGAGATCTAAGTCATTACTTTCGGAATCATGTTATTGGTAAAACAGAAGTATACTTGATTTGAAGTTAACAAAGAAACAGAAATAAGTTATTTATTAACCAGTATTTGTTTTATTAAGATATAATCAAGTATAAGACATTCCCCCCCCCACCTCATTCCACCCACAGATACACAAGCTTTGAACGTCATCTTCAGTATCAGAAAAAATATTTTCACTAAGTATACACCATTACCATATGCAAGTTCACAGCATTGAATTTCTTCATCAACTACAACTGTCTGGTAAAATTTTTTATGCAAGTTGTTTGGTTGGTTTTTTGTTTACTAAAAAACTCCAGGTATGATTGAAACTTTGACATTTAAAAGCTAAATAAAATTTAAATGGTTTACTCCCACCAGTAAACATGAGTAAGCTGATTCTGCATTGGTATATGTCATTCACTCACTCACATCAACCAGGAGGATATTGATTGGGCATGAACCTTAAGACAAAGAGCTTTTCTAAGTCTGACTGTTTATGGCTTTTGTAGGTTAAAGTTTGCTTGATATAAAATCTCTTGATTCATTTAGATCTTGAACTTCTAATGTTTTGAAACTTGTGCGAGGATAGCCGGCTTAACAACAACACCTTGACGGGTCCTATCCCTATGTCATTAACAAATATCACATCACTTCAAGTCCTGTGAGTGCCAACTTATCGTCTCATTTCAAGATCTATCACTCTTTTCCCTTTTCTGAGATATGATTATATATCCTTAAATTGCACTGTGTAATGTAGGGATCTATCAAATAACCATCTTTCTGGGGAGGTTCCAGATAATGGCTCCTTCTCACTATTCACTCCTATCAGGTTAGTTTTCTGCAATCTGCAATCTGCTTTTCTTGCCTGACAATTTTGGGTGCCTTAGGTGGTTGTTGTTCCTTATGCAGTTTTGCTAACAACTTCGATCTATGTGGCCCGGTTACTGGACGCCCATGCCCCGGATCTCCTCCTTTCTCTCCTCCTCCTCCTTTTGTACCACCACCACCAATTTCTTCTCCAAGTAATATTCCTTTGATGTCTTGTATTTCAGATCTATTGAGTTGCCTTTACAGTATCTATGTGCAGTAATTTTGCTACTCTTGCTGTCGATTAGACTGTTTTAGTTTAATTTAACGATGTATAATATGCCAAACTTATCATTTTAACCCCCTACATTCTGGAAATTTGTGGCATGCATGTAAAATCAGTTAACAAAAGTGATGCCTCTGCCCTTTTCTCTGGGTGAGTCTCATCTCAGTTTGCACATCCAGTCCTTTAGTTCTGTAACTTCAAAAGAACTGTATTATTGTGAACATTGATTGTGGTGAGATGTAATTAACAATAGTGCCTTCTAGTGAAGGGTTGTGTTTGTAAGTTTCCTATGATGTGATGAATTATCTTGGTTCTAGTGCAGAAGAAGTGGCTGCTATGTTTTGCATTGGATGTTCTAACTTCTCATCTTATCATATTCTAGGTGGGAATAGTGTCACTGGTGCAATAGCTGGAGGAGTTGCAGCAGGTGCTGCCTTACTGTTTGCTGCTCCTGCAATTGCATTTGCGTGGTGGCGTCGGCGGAAACCTCAAGAATTTTTCTTTGATGTACCTGGTTAGTGCCATAAATGAAAAATTACTGGGTTGAAGGGTTCAAGATTTGGTGACAGTTACAATATTCTTCTGTTTCTATATCTTTGCAGCGGAAGAGGACCCAGAAGTTCATCTTGGACAGCTGAAGAGGTTTTCATTACGAGAACTACAAGTTGCCACTGACAGTTTTAGCCATAAAAATATTCTGGGTAGAGGTGGATTTGGTAAGGTTTACAAAGGAAGGTTAGCTGACGGTTCACTGGTGGCTGTTAAAAGATTGAAAGAAGAGCGTACACCTGGTGGGGAGTTACAGTTTCAAACAGAGGTAGAGATGATCAGCATGGCTGTTCATCGAAATCTCCTCAGGCTGCGTGGGTTTTGTATGACACCGACTGAGCGATTGCTTGTTTACCCCTACATGGCTAATGGAAGTGTTGCATCATGTCTCAGAGGTAAAGCGGACAAGCATTTATAGTTGAATTCCCCTGCGTGGGTGGAGTTTCATAACTTCCATTTGTTGAAATTGCAACCAATTGACTTTTAATCAGTGAACATTTAGCCTTGCTTTCCATCTGGATTACATTTTCTTGTTTTCTTGCATTCTTATAGAACGCCCTCCGTCACAACCTCCACTTGATTGGCCAACACGGAAGAGAATTGCATTGGGATCTGCTAGGGGTCTTTCTTATTTGCATGATCACTGTGACCCAAAGATCATTCATCGTGATGTAAAAGCTGCAAACATTTTGTTGGATGAGGAGTTTGAAGCTGTTGTTGGTGACTTTGGGTTGGCTAAACTTATGGACTACAAGGATACCCATGTAACTACTGCTGTACGTGGCACAATTGGACATATTGCTCCTGAGTATCTCTCTACTGGAAAATCTTCAGAGAAAACTGATGTTTTTGGGTATGGTATCATGCTTTTGGAGCTTATAACTGGACAGCGGGCCTTTGATCTTGCTCGTCTTGCAAATGATGATGATGTCATGTTGCTTGATTGGGTATGCATATGGTGTTTTTTTTTTTTTTGGATATCTTGTCTTCACTTAATTGATTTGCTTACTACTCGATTGCTTCCTATATGGCTGCCTGATTCTCATTATTACTAAACATCCTTTTAACAGATTTGCTTACTATATTCTCGGTTCTCTCATCTTAAATGCTAATCCACCCACAGATAAATTGCTTCCTTGATAACCGCCTGATTCATATTATTATTCATTTATTGACATTAGTTATGATGCCATGTAGTTGACATAAAAGAAACTAGGTTGTATCCTATAGAAATTAATCTTTGAAAGAGATGAGAAAGCAATGGGAGTTTTATGTTGCTTGTGTTACAATGCACCAGCTATGGAAAGGAAGTGAAGTTGCTAAGGATGGCAAGAACTAGTTCTACCTATAGATGCCAAAATGAAGTGTTGATTTTGGAGAAATAATGCAATTAGTGGTCTGTTTCACATTGGCTGAGTCAGTTTGTCCTTTTTCTCTTTTCCAGGTCAAAGGACTTCTGAAGGAGAAGAAGCTGGAATTGCTAGTTGATCCTGATCTGCAAACCAATTATGTAGAAACTGAGGTAGAGCAGTTAATCCAGGTTGCTCTGCTATGCACACAAGGTTCCCCAATGGACCGGCCAAAGATGTCAGAAGTGGTTAGAATGCTGGAAGGTGATGGGTTGGCCGAGAGATGGGATGAGTGGCAGAAAGTTGAAGTTCTACGGCAGGAGGTTGAACTTGCCCCTCATCCTAATTCTGATTGGATCGTGGACTCAACTGACAATCTGCATGCTGTTGAGTTATCCGGTCCAAGGTGACTACGGCATAATTACAGTAAAGGAAAGTTTTTACTAGTTATTTTTTAAGATAACTTTTTTTTTTTTTGGTTAATTTGATGACCATATCCTGATTTATGTCTCCTCCTGTAAGCCCAGTCCGCATTGTATTCATTACATTTTGTGCATGTTTATGTGAGTCAGCTTCGTTGAGGTGCAATTTGTGTTGTATCTTCCTCCTGCAGTTTGATTGAGCCATGATGCTTACATATAGCTCCAGCCGTGGCAATCAGTCTAACCCCTATGCGCACTTGATCTTCTCCTAGTTTAATTCTTCTTATACGGTTTGTGACACATGCCAAATGCCATGCATGGAAGTTTTCTAGGGGATTTTTAATCTTTTGAATGGCAGTACAAGTTTATAGCTTCCACGTTATAAACTTGTGCACTCTTCTGAAATCACAAGGGCTTTCCTTTCGTACTTAGTTGACATAGCGTTAATTCAAAAGTCCCGAACAGCAAAATTCAGTGTTTTTTCTTTTTTCCCCTTTATTTTTCTCCTAAAATAAAATTTTAAAAAGATAAAGCGGCCTCATTGAAGCTAGTTTAGCTTGTATTTCCAAAGCATAAGTTGTTTGAACTGAACGTATTACAGCGGGTGGCATCTCAGAAAAGCTTCTCAACTTGAAAAAAGGCAGCTCATAGTTATGTAGTACCAGGACAGCCTGCCATAATACGCATCTTACACTCTGGGAAGTTTATTGACCTCAATATTTTACAATAATATAAAGATTATCACCATATCCTATATTTCAAACAACAGCAGGTGCGGTAGCCCTTAATAATGACTAGTATGGGAATTATCTTTAAAAGACCCATTGGATCCGAGGTCTGGATTCTGTCTCGCGAAAAGGTTTGGATATGAGAAGAATTCATCATCCATTGAAGGCAATCTCTGTGGCTGGTGATGAACTGCATGGTCGCTAGAAACTGGTGAAACGGAGCCTATTTTCAGTTTGTCGACTGAAGGATCTGCTGCCTCCGTTGCTTGGTGCACTGACTCCTCATGTACTTGATGGGAGTCCAAAGAATATAAAGAATCGTCGGGATCAATACAAAAGTTCTGATGATCAAAGTTTGGCTTTTCTGTACTAGCTTGTTGATGAGGAATATATGTATGAAAAGGGTTCTCAGGGCTGCTACTCTCAGTAACCCGCTCATTTTTTTTCTGTGTAAGTTCAGCAATTCTAACTTGTGCAAGACTTGCAGCTGAACGGGCTGCAGCTGCTGCACGCTCGGCAGTTTCGGCAGCAGCCTGAGCAGCAGCTAAAACATCCTGTAGGTCAACATTGGCGTCACATTTTGGTCTCAAACTAGCTGGAGGATCACTTTCTCTTGCAGAGATTGACGCAGGAGATATTGATGGGGGAGAAATGAATGGCACAAACTGTTTATTTTCTTTGGCTCCAGCTGGATCATCGGACATTTCACTTTCTCTAGTGGCAGAATCTTCTTGCATCAATATATCAGGCTCTAAAGGTGACATTTGTAAAACATATCCAGAAGCTCCAGAATGTCTAGATGGTCCATAATCAATTTCAGGCTTTGGAGCAGCTGGTGAAGGTGAGCTAATTACTGGTGCTGATGCAGCATCTGTGCTTGGCCGCAATGACACCTTAGGAACTTCAGGTAAATCTAATGGGTCAAAGTCTGTATCAGAATCAGGCTGCTCAATTTGGGCATGATCAGCGGCGGAAATCGATGTTTCATTGTGTTTCTCAGCAGGAAGGGGCAACTTAGTACCATTGACAAACTCAGTTGGGCCATTCTGACAAGCAAAAAGACAATTTCAATAAGTATAGAAAACAAGTGTAATCAGAGTCCAAAATTTACTTACCAATAAATCTTCATGTGGTTTGAAAAACTCAGTCTCCGTGGAAGCTGGATCCCATTCCAACTCATGCTCTTCAGCAATTTCTTTCAGAAGCTTCAGTTTTAATTCGGGTGAAGGAGCGCATATAGATAACAATTCTATCAACTGCATTTAGAATTTACAATCAACTGGAAGAATAAAAATATAAAATGACAATACACACACCAAACCTTCAAAATTATACTACCTGACGGTTAACACCACAATCTGGCCTGAGCTCAGTTGCAGCTGATACAAATTCCTTCCCGTACTTGGAAATAAACAGCATTTGAACCTGCAACAACTCTGGTAGATCGGCACATCTTGGTGCAGCAAAACAAATGCTAGATATTGCTTCTTTCAAATCTAGAGGACATTCCCTGAAAACGGATGGTTATTCAATTTTTTATTCTACAAATGCAGTATTTTCTTTTAACTCTTTCTTTGAGAAAATCCAAAAATTATTATAACTTATGCGACTTATCAACTTCTTATTTAAGGATATAAGAGATAACCAAATTAAACAAGCACAGCATTTTGCTGAGAGAGTATCTGACATAAGTATATGGTTAGATTTTTCTAAGTTTTTCCACATATTTAGAAGATTTTTGAAAGTCATATCCCCATACTCATGTGTCAGACATGAGTGTTGGACATGGGTGCTACAAGAAAAATGAAGAGTTTGAGCAACATAGGCATTTTGTAAACTGTCACTCATGAAAGCAACAATGTTAGCAACAACTGTGGATTAATTGACAACACTCCATTGACCACTGTGAAAGTACTTCTAGCAAAGAGCAGTAGCTTCTATATCATTCAAGTAATATATGCTACTAGTGCTAATAATAACCTAGGCACAGCTTGGTCTTCATCAAAAAGGTGCTAATACTTCACATATGCAGCTGTCAAAAGGCAGCTTGAGATTTCAATATCCGCATGACAATAGGAGAAGGGAATCATGATAGTTATAGAGAAGAACTTACTGAATCAAACATTCAATAACCTAACTCTGACCTAAAGTTTTAAGTCACCAACTAACTAGCTACAGTGCAAAATTGATCCTACCAAACTGGTTCAGGCCTAAAGGAAGACGAGCGCATATTCGAAATATTAAAACACTAAGAAGGGAAAAAAGAAAGAAAGAAAGAAAGCAGAAATTTGAAGCAATAACCTTTGAGTCTCTATGATTGGAAGACGGACAGCAATAAGCTCACAAAACAGCTCAAGGATCTCCTGAGCAGCCATTATATTCTCTTCCCTTATTATATGCTCCACCTGAAATGCAGACCTTAAAAACCATCGAGTACATTCTAAGCACTAGAAAATGCGAATACCTTCTAAAACAGCAAGTTTAGACTATCAAAAACACATATGCACTTCACCAAACAATTTAAGGGAAAAAAACGAGAGACGATATACCCGGATTCGAGCAGTAGCTTCTTGGCCAATCTCAAGAAGTTTGGCAATGTCACGGCGCATCTGCTTTATCTGAATCTCTCTCCTATTCCTCAACAACTTTATCCGCGGAATTGTCAACTTGAGCAAAGTTTTGCTGCACACTTACCAAAAATGATTAAACTTACTATTTATCAGGCTAAATTTTCAAAATTGATCAAACAAATAACATATAACTAAATAAAACCAAGATCCAATAATGTAAAAGTTTAACGTAAAAAGTCGACAAATTAAGAAACGAAAACAAGAATTACCATTTAGCAGCTTTAAAGCCTTTGGTGAAAAGAGAATCGAGCACAGACATGATTAAAAAAATGAGATCACAGCAAAAATTGAGACCTAGGAAATAGGAGAAAAGAGAGTTGAGGAAACAGGGTTCAGTATTTATAGAAACTTCGAAGAGATTGAAATTAATTAGGAATTAAGCTTTCTAATCTTAGAATATTTGCGAATTAATTAAGGGTAAATTAGTTCACTAAAATATTACTTAACTTCAAAAAGTTACCGAATGGTTATTAATATAACGACTCTATTTTAAGTGGTATCGAAAAATACAGTTTCAAAATCTTATTTTCGTAAACCGAGTCTATAAAGGTAAATAGGAATATTTTCGGAGTTAGTATAAAAAAATATTGAAGAACGGATAAGTAATTTAACCGAGAGAATCGTTAATTAAAGTTTAAAGATTAAATAGAGAAAATACTTGGATACCTAATTAGAAATTGTCTAAAGAACCAAAATGATTATCTAACCAATTTTAAATAGGAGATAGTGGACAATTATGATCATTTAGATTGCGATAATTATAATTGAAGAATGAAAATAAAATTAATTGATGTTATGATCCGAGATTAGTTAAATTAATCTATCCCTATTTAAGTAATAAATAGCCAAGATAGAGGAGAGAATGATGAAAACATATCATCTTTTAAAAGAGAAAGAAGAAAATTCCAAGTTTTCAACCTTTTACATTCGGTTATGATATAGGTTCTTGATCATTCGAGCTTGAATTAGCTGGCTTATGTATCAGTTTATTTAATTAGTTGATATGTAATAAGTTGTCATTATAGTGAAATTGATGATTTTGAGCTTAATTTGAAGAAATTGATAGTTAATAAGCTTAGATTGTGAAAAGGACTAAATTAAAAACTAAGTTAAGCTTGTTAGATAACTTTGTAATACTAGAGACTAAATTGAATAAATTGAAAACTATCATGAAATTATGTTATAGATGAAAATTACAAGGTCCCTAATGAAAGATTTTAACCTGATGTTAGATATTGAAAAATACGAGTATCCCATATATAGAGATTAAAATAAATAAAATACAAAATATGTTTGGTTATGTATTTTATGTGATTGGGATGTAAACTAATTATCGACCGTAGCTAAAGACAATATCCGAGAGAATAAGAAAATGAAAATCGTAAATTTGATTTATACATATATACATGTTTGTTTGTTGCATGTGAGTTTTTGATAGAATAGTTTCAAAAGAAAATTTATGAAAATGATAGAAATTCATAATTCTAAAATACATTTATGAAAAAAGAATCTCTCATTTTATTACCCTCCGAGGGTTTCATGTGTGAAATCAAATCGGAAAAAGAACAAATTTCTTAATGGTAAAATAATTAGTTTCAAAAGACGAAGTTGTTCTCAATTAAATCGGGAACATCTCCCTCATACTTCATCAACAATTACCGTGCTTTAATAATTGGTAAAAATATATCATGGTTGACTATTATTCTTATGCCTCTCAATGTATTACAATAACTATACATAAAATAAATAATATTTAATAAAAATTTAAACTTGAAATTAGAAAGATGAGTAATAGCTATTACAAAAGTAAGAAGTCTTCAAAATAAGCGAAAAATTTTCTTTCACTTTGCTAAAAAATAAGTTGTAGGAATGGTTAAAAATTACAAATTGAATTAGTTTTTGTGGGTAATGCAAAAAAATCCCACATCCGTTGTGTATAGGCTAATAAAAGGGTTTAAATATAGTCTTACTCCATACCTTCATTTAGTTGGGCTAAATGTCTAACACACGTGTTATAGTTGTTGTCCAGCTCGGTTCATGTTAACATATTTATTTTTGGATAAAACTTCAGTATTATTTTTCAGAAAATAAAGAAAATTTTGGTCAACAGAAAATATCGTTTTTGAACTATTTTTAGAAAATTGTATCTGCCATTTTACCTTTTTGCCCCTAAGTTTGTACTATTTTGCCTTTCAGCTAATAGTATAAATAGGAGGTAGCTTCTATCATTCTTCTCGTCTCCCTCATTCTTCTTTCTCTAAAAGCTTTGTTATTCTACTAAAAATTACATTAGAGGAAGTTCTGCCTAGGAGGTTGAGTTTTAAGCGGGACCATCTGTGACCCCTCCAAACTTTCTTAGGAATTGATCCTATTGTGGTTTTTTCGGTCAAATTTTCTGACCACCTTTAAACTTATGTTGACCTTATTTTCCGTAAATTTGAAAAAGAGCAATATCAATTGAGTTCCATCTTTCTCATTTAGGTGTACGAATTTGGAAGCATTGTGTTAACCTTGGGGGGCAACGTCCATTTCTGATTACACCGATCAAGGCAAAATTACTTCTAAGGCAATGGTTCTCCACAACGTAGTATTTATTTACTTATTTATTCTTTTATTATTTGTACTTGTTAGTGCTAACGTCTTTATTTTGCAGTAGTAATTTTCCAACAATTTAGAAGTGATTCTTACTATTGTAGAAACAATGTCTCTCGATGTTAACAAATACATCCCTGATCTATCCAAATTCAAACCACTAGTGCACCTAACCGAAGTTCCAGACGAGGTGATCATCGTTGTGGTTTTCGAGGTTAACCTAGTAGAAAATGACACTAAGTGGATAGTAGACAAATGTGCTTCTAAACATTTCTGCGCCAACGAAAAGATGTTCACCGAATTTGAGAATGTAACCAAAGGTGAACAAGTCTACATGGGTAATTCGAGCAGTTCAGAAGTACTCGGTAAAGGAAAGATTTTACTTAAGCTTACTTCTGGAAAAATACTTGCTTTAAATAATGTTTTGTATGTTCCTGTTTTACGTAGAAACTTGATTAGTGGTGAACTTCTGAATAAGGCAGACATTAAACTAGTCTTTGAATCTGACAAACTTATACTTTCCCGTAATGGAAACCATGTGGGAAAAGGTTACCTGAGTGGAGGGTTGTTTGTGATCGAGACTGTGTCTAATGCTTCTACTTCTGCTTACACTGTTGAGTCTCTTAATATGTGACATGCTAGATTAGGACATGTAAACTTTCACTCCCTTAAAATGCTTAAAAAGATGAAAGTACTTCCTAATCAACTTTAATAAATATGAAATCTATGTTGAATCAAAGAATACTAGACCTCACTTCAAACCTATTGCTGATAGGAAAACTGTACTTTTAGAGTTAATTCATACATATCTAACAGATTTTAGAAACACAGAGAGTAAAGGGGGAAAACGCTACTATTACAAGTTTATAAAAAAGGCACTGCATGGTTTAGGTTCTGGAAGTGAGAAGCATGAAAATGTACAAGAAATAAGGATAGACATTATCATGGAGTATGGTCCCTTCTTCATTGCTCTAATGTTCCAAAAGCTAGTGAGGAGCGCTTGACTCCCTTTATGTTACAATGTGCACATGCCTCCCGTAATCCCAGCGAAGGTATTAATGCTTCTGCACATGAATATCTGATACTTGAAAGTATCTATAGGTTTAGGATATAGTTGTTATGATTGAATTTGCAAGAAATAAGGAAGTTAATGTATATCATTTTTGTATTTGATCTTTTTGTTAACCCAAGGAGAAATAAAAAGTAGCATACCTAGTGGAAGCAGTGGACATAATATTCCATTAGAAAATGGTTAGTGTATCTGTAATGGATTGATTCCGTCAATGCATTGCCTGAAGAAAATGTAAATTACAAGGATGCAAGTGTATAACAACTTTACTCTTTACTGTAAGAAAAAAAATAATTACAGAAAGGTAGTTGTACATACAAGAACGACATATGACAATTTAAGAGCCGCACAATGAACAAATAGTTGTGTTCTGTGAGACAAATAGAAATAAAAGTTAAAGAATATGGTCCTTTTCTTTTCTCTTATTTATTGAAATTAAGCTAAGGAATCTGAACAATTTCTATTAAAATTTTGTGAAGTGACTAAGGCTTTGAGAAGAATGGGCAATGATCACTCCCTTTAATCTTGTAAAATCCTTCTGGTGGGTTCTCTCTTACTAGTTTCTCTTGCACATCCGGTGAAAGAGCTCGGTCATCTATTGTGCTGTGATCCGCCTCGGGTTAGTCGAGTCATTTCACGTGTTGCTCGATCGTCGACGAGGAGAAAGCTCGAGTTGTCAAAAATGGTTAACTTTGAATAAAGTAGCGGAAGTCTTAATAATGGGTTTAGAATAATAGATAGGTTATAAATTTAGTAGGTTTGGTTTAACAATAAAATAAAGGATAGATAAGTTGGTTAAGTGGTGGTGATGGAAATTGAAACTTAAGCGGCAAGAACGATTCGATACTATAACGAGTATTGCCCCGGGACTTATATGGCTTAAGGTGAAAGATGGAAATAGGTTGATGGACCTCGACCCGTTACTTAGCAAAGTAGGAATCGAAGGTATAATTAGATGGACGAACGCCACACCAAGGTTGGTGATAAGTTCGGAAAGAGTTCGGGTTGACGCCACTAGCACGCTAGATAAGTCAATCGAGACTCACACGAAATATGAGAGGAGAACCTCACAAGAACATAAGTTCATTCAATAAGAATGGCAAAAGTCCTTTACAATTGAAAATGTCTAACTATTTATACTACTAGCTAAGATAGCCGAATGGACAAGTTCATAAGCTTAATGGCTAAGTAATTTCGGCTAGAAAGAGCTAGAAAATTCTAGAATAAACCATTAAAACACTAGAGCAAGATTCGACTGAATGGGAGCTCCAATGGACAGCTTCTAGAATAAACTAATCAGCTTGCATGTACTTGACAACTTGAAGAGTGCATGGCACCAGCTAGGTTCGGCCAATGAGCTTAAATTAGCTCATTTAACTTGCAACTTTTGGATGAAAAGATATCAGCATTAAAGAGGGTCTTCAACAGCCACTTTAGGTGTGAACAAAGAGCTTGAGAGGTCTTTTATGTGTGAACAAGACCAGCCGATTGGACATGAGGTGTGAACACCAAATGTGAGCGACATGATGCTGCCTTGGGGAGAGAATCGGCCAAGCTTGGAGACTTTAATTTGCTGGTGACTCTTGGCCGAATAGGTGCTTGGGGAAGCCAACAATCAGCTCAACATCCATTGAAGAGAGACATGTATGCATCGTCCCATACATTGAATCTACCGTGCATGAACCTTGCTTAAATGCACTCCCACATTCGGCTTACCAACAAAACACATGAACTAACATTAAATCAAATAAAATTCAGCTGAACCATGCATTAATATAATTTAGACATACTAAATAACATATTAATTAACTTAAGACAAATTTAATATTATCTTAACAAGACATATTAAATTCGGCCTTGACTAAGACATAATAAATACATGTAATATTCTAGACATAATCATGAGCTGTGATAATTTAAACTAAATTAATGAAATACTTAATTTATTCAAACACCAAATTAAATGAGCTGGAAAGAACTTAAAAATGAGCTCAATGAGCTGAATTGAGCTCATGCGAGCTGAACCAAGCTGAAATCAGCTTGCACTAAGGTGCAAGGTTTGTTCAAAATTCGGGCCCGAGCCTTTCCATCATCTTCGAATTGAGCTTCGCTCCAAAACTGACTTGATAAAGTTGAAACAGCTTCTTGCATTCGTTTAGCTCGAGCTCGAGTTATGGGGCCCTTAAGAAGTTCGAGGGGATCGGGATTGGAGTTTGCTAAACTCTCGGGTGTGCTCACATCATTCCCCCCTTCTTCAGAGTGACTTGTCCTCAAGTCAGAATCTGCATCAAAAGGAGACAAGTCTGACACGTTAAAGCTAGCACCTATATTATATTCACCCGGTAAATTAAGTTTATAAGAATTTTTGTTAATGCGTTCTAAAACTTGAAAGGGGCCATCTCCTCGAGGTAACAACATGGACCTCCGTTGGGCTGGAAAACGTTCCTTACGCATATGGACCCAAACCCAATCACCGGGTTCGAACACAACTCTCTTCCGGCCTTTGTTTGCTTGTCGAACGTAGGATTCGGTCCTTGCTTCTATATTAGCCCGCACCTTTTGATGTAGCTTCTTCACAAAATCAGCCTTTTTCCTAGCATCAGAATGAATCAATTGATTATTAGGTAAAGGTAATAAATCTAAAGGCGTTAATGGATTAAACCCGTAAACTACTTCAAAGGGTGAATGTTTGGTTGCCAAATGAACAGATCTATTGTAAGCAAATTCGATATGGGGCAAACACTCTTCCCACGATTTTAGGACCACAGCTGATGACGATGCCGAGCGGGCCGAGTTTTGGCTCGAAAATATAATTTGAGTATTCGATGAAATGTCGTTGACTCCTGATGAGTGTATTAAGTGTGCAGTTTCATTGTTGAGAGATACAGCCTATAATTGGTGGAAAACATTGATATCTGTGGGTTCCGAGAGAGAATCACTTGGGACTTCTTTCAAGTCGAGTTCAGAAAGAAGTATATCAGTCAACGCTTCATTGATCGAAACGTAAAGAGTTTTTAGAGGCTAAACAGGGCCATTTTTCCATTTACTGAGTACGAGCGAGAATTTGTGAGACTGAGCCAGTATGCACGGGAATGTGTTTTGACCGAAGCCACTATGTGTAAACGCTTCATAAAAGGGTTGAACGAAGATATTAAGTTATTGGTTGGGATACTTGATATAAATGAATTTTTTGTGTTAGTTGAAAGAGCTTGTAAAGTCGAGGAGCTCAATAAAAAAAAGAAGAAAGCTGAATCTAAAGCTCGTGATGAAAGAAAAAGATCGATGAGTAAGTTTTCTCAACCTTCGAAGAAGAGATTCAGAGATACAAGCAACCGATCAAATGCTTCATTTGGGCATCCGAATAGAGATCGCGCAAGACTAAGTGTTGGTCCGAGAACTCAAGTTCCAATGGAATCAAGTGTCGATAGTGCCAAAAGCAACAAACCTGAGTGTAGACAGTGTGGAAGGTGACATGTGGGAGAATGATGGGTAAGTACAACAATAGAGTTTGTTATAAATGTGGATCCCGAGATCATTTTATTCGAGATTGCCCAAAGATGGTCGAAGAGGAAAATGTTCAGAATGAAAGACCGAGTAATGTGACGGCTAGAGGTAGACCGCCCAGAAATACCAGAAATGTGAGTGGAAGCCAAAGGGGGACAACTGACATGGCTGTGGGGTCAGAAGCGAGAGCACCTGCCCGAGCTTATGCTATACGTACACGAGAGAAAGCACCATCTCCAGACGTCATCACCGGTACTTTCACTTTATTTGATATTGATGTCATTGCATTGATAGATCCAGGATCTACTCATTCATATGTGTGTGTGAATCTATTATCAAGTAAGACTCTACCTGTTGAGTCTACTGAATTCGTGATTAGAGTATCGAATCTCTTACGCAAGTGTATTTTAGTGGATAAGGTGTGCAAGAATTGTCCATTGATGTTTCGGGATGTTTGTTTTCTGGTTAATTTGATGTTACTACCATTTGATGAGTTTGACATAATTCTGGGTATGGATTGGCTTACTCTGCATGATGCCATCGTGAATTGTAAAGGGAAGAGTATTGAGTTGAAAAGTCAGAATGGTGAGCTAGTTCGAATAGAATCCAATGATATAAAAGGATTACCAGCTGTTGTATCTGCGATGAAAGCTATGAACTATGTGAGAAAGGGTTTTGAAGCTTATTTGGCATACGTGATTGATACAAAAGTGTCGAAAAAGAAAGTTGAATCTGTGCCTATAGTATGTGAGTTTCCAGATGTGTTTTCTGAAGAATTACCGGGATTACCTCCGATTCGGAAAGTCGAATTTGGTATTGAATTAGTGCCGAGGACCACTCCCATTTCGATAGCCTTGTATAGAATGGCACCAACAGAATTGAAAGAGTTAAAGTCTCAGTTGCAGGAGTTGACTGACAGAGGATTTGCACGACCGAGTTTCTCACCCTGGAGAGCTCCTGTGTTATTTGTGAAAAAGAAATATGGAACTATGAGAATGTGTATTGATTATCGACAGTTGAACAAAGTAACGATAAAGAACAAATATCCGCTACCTCGTATTGATGATTTGTTTGATCAGCTGAGAAGAGCTACAGTGTTTTCAAAGATAGATTTGAGATCAGGTTACTATCAGTTAAGAGTTAAAGAATCTGATGTGCCGAAAACTGCTTTCAGAACGAGGTACGGATATTATGAATTCTTAGTGATGCCTTTCGGACTAACAAATGCTCCTGCAGTGTTTATGGATCTGATGAATCGGATATTCAGACCGTATTTGGATCGCTTTGTAGTGGTGTTCATTGATGATATTTTGATCTATTCGTGTGATGAGATGCAGCATGCCGAACATTTGAGAACTGTGCTACAAAATCTGCGTGAGAAACAGTTGTATGCTAAGTTTAGTAAATGTGAATTTTGGTTGCGTGAAGTTGGTTTTCTGGGGCATATTGTGTCAGCTGCCGGGATACGAGTTGATCCTAGTAAAATCTCTGCTATATTAGAATGGAAGCCTCCGAGAAATATGTCTGAAGTCCGTAGTTTTCTGGCACTAGCGGGATATTATAGACAATTTGTGAAAGGCTTCTCGATGATTGCGACTCCGTTGACGAAGTTGCTACAAAAAGATGTTAAATTTGAATGGTCAGAAAAGTGTCATGAGTTTTGAGCGGTTGAAAGTGTTGTTGACTTTAAGCACCGGTGTTAGTTCAACCGAATCGGGAAAAGAATTCATAATTTACAGTGATGCATCGTTGAATGGTTTGGGCTGTGTGCTGATGCAAGAAGGCAAAGTTATTACTTATGCTTCGAGGCAGCTAAAGCCGCATGAAAAGAATTACCCGACGCACGACCTTGAATTGGCCGCGATTGTGTTCGTATTGAAAATATGGCGTCATTATTTATTTGGTGAGAAGTGTCATATCTTTACAGATCACAAGAGTTTGAAGTACTTGATGACTCAGAAAGAATTGAATTTGCGACAGAGAAGATGGTTAGAGTTGTTGAAAGATTACGAACTTGTGATAGATTACCACCCAGGTAAAGCTAATGTTGTAGCTGATGCTTTGAGCCGAAAGTCCATATGTACTTTGCGAGCAAAGAGTGCTCAAAAAGATCTGTGTGATGATAGTGCGGTTATGGCCGAGTTAAAAATAAAGCTGATGTTTGTACATCAGATTTGTGATGCTCAGAAAAATGATGTTGAAATGATGGCTAAACGAACTCAATGTGAATCGAATGTTGAATCAAAATTTCGAGTTGATAGTGATGATTGTTTGAGATTTAGAGATCAAATTTGTATTTCGAGAAATTCAGAGTTGATTCAAACGATTTTAAAAGAGGCTCATAATAGTCGATTTACTGTACATCCTGGGAGTACGAAAATGTATAATGATCTGAAACAGTTTTATTGGTGGCATGGTATGAAAAGAGACATCTCTGACTTTGTATTGAAATGCTTAATTTGTCAACAAGTTAAAGCCGAACATCAGGTTTCGTCTGGATTGTTGCAACCGATTATGATTTCTGAGTGGAAATGGGAAGGGATCACGATGGACTTTGTGTCGGGAGTGCCTTTATCTCCGGGAAAGAAAGATACAATTTGGGTGATAGTTGACAGATTGACAAAATCAGCTCATTTTGTTCCGGTGAGAACAGATTATTCACTTGATAAATTGGTTGAATTGTATATTGTTGAGATTGTGAGGTTGCACGGGGTGCCACTATCTATTGTATCGGACAGAGATCCGAGATTTACCTCGCGATTTTGGAAGAAATTGCAAGAGGCTTTAGACACAAAATTGCATTTCAGTACTGCGTTTCATCCGCAAACGGATGGTCGGTCCGAGCGAATCATTCAGATTCTTAAAGATATGTTGAGATGTTGTATACTTGAGTTTGAGACTACGTGGGAAAAACATTTACCGTTGATTGAATTCGCGTACAACAACAATTTTCAATCTAGCATTAAAATGGCACCGTATGAGGCTCTTTACGGTCAAAAATGTCGAACTCTATTGTATTGGACTGAGCTAAGTGAGAATAAAATTCACGGGGTTGATCTTATAAAAGAGATCGAGCGAGAAAGTGAAAGTGATACGTGATGCTTTGAAAGCGGCTTGGATCGTCAAAAGTCTTATGCGATTTGAAACGAAAAGATATTGAATTCGAAGTCGGCAATAAAGTGTTTTTGAAAGTATCTCCGTGGAAGAAAATACTTCGATTTGGCCGGAAAGACAAGCTGAGTCTGAGATTCATCGGACCGTATGAGATCATTGAGCGAGTTGGGTCAGTTGCTTATAGATTGATGTTGCCACCTGAGTTAGAAAAGATTCATAACGTGTTTCATGTGTCAATGCTTCGACGGTACAGATCAGACCCGTCTCATGTGATTGCTCTTACGGAGGTCGAAATTCAGTCAGATTTGTCGTACAATGAAGAACCAATTCGAATTTTGGCACGAGAGACTAAAGAGTTGAGAAATAAGAAAATCTCTTTAGTGAAAGTATTGTGGCACAAACACGGAATTGAAGAGGCTACATGGGAGCTTGAGAACATTATGAGGGAGCAATATCCACACCTATTTACTGGTAAGATTTTCCGGGACGAAAATCCCTAAGGGGGGGAGAGTTGTAACAGCCTGGTTTGGACCCTAGTCGGAACAGTGGTTTCGAGACCACAAATTCGAGGTCGGAATGATAATTTAATATTATTTTCTGTGTGAATAGTATGTGGCATAGTCTGTGTGAAAATTCTGTGTGATAATTTTATCGGTTGTGTGCTGAATTAAGAAAAATGACTTAATCGCATAAAATGTAAAAGCTGTGTGTTGATTGTTAAAGTGCCTAATTGTTTTTGTCTTTATAAATTGGGGGTTTTATGTTGTAAATTGCCCAAAGATAATGATAGTGGATGACATTATGATTAATATATATAGTTTATAAATATTTATTAATTATAAAAGTTAAAAATTTATATTATAAGTTATAATATATTAAAATAAAACATAAGATAGTGGATGGTTGTTCATCCTTCACCGAAAATTTAAAGAAAAAGAAGAGAACAAGGGCTAGCTAGGTTCGGCACTTGAAAGCTTCAATTGGTAAGCATTTTGTGTTTGGTTTTTGATAATTTCTATGTTTTTGTAATCGCTACAAAACCCATGCTTTAATTTTAGAAATTGATGGTGATTTTGAAATGTGCCATGGATGAATTCATGAGCTTTGTGAAGTTTGGTGATGAATTATGAAAGCTATGTGATAGATTAACATAGTTTGTCTTTGAGTTTTTGGTGATTTTGAGTAAATTGGACTAAATTGTGAAAATAATATTTTGAGGGACTAAAATGTGAAACAAATGAAATGTGTGGACTTTTATGAACATATAGAGAATTCGGCTAGGCATGGGTGAAGTAAAATTTTGTGTATCTTGTGATTTTATGAAATAGGGACTAAAGTGTCGAAATGCGAAAATGTGAGGGCTATTTTGTAAAATGCCCTAAATATGTGTTTTTGGACTAAAATGAATGATTTTGTGATTGATTGGATTGAATTTGAATGTGTATAGACCAAGAGAGGAGAGGTTCGGATCGAGATCGAGGCAAAGATAAAGTGCTCGATTGATGGATCGATCTGCGATAGTTCAACGTCCGAGGTAAGTTCGGACATAATACGAACATTTAGTTATGTTAAATATTATGAAATGAATGTTATAATGATATTGAAATGTGAATGCTATGTGAGAGTTGAGTTTGAGTTATGTGGCACTAAGTGTGCGTATTTGAAAACGTGATCGAGATGATCAGCACTGTGTGTGCGAGATAATATAAGTTTCGACTTTGTGGTTGGCACTGTGTGTGCGATACCGATTGAAGAATGGTTTGGTATAAATGCACTATGTGTGCGATGATAATTAAGCTTCGACTAAATATCGGGGCACTAAGTGTGCGATTGAATCAAAGAAGAGACGGAAGTTGATCGAAAAGGAAAAGTGAGTATTGAGTAGCAAATGTAATTAACTACTAGATGTTGGCTAAGGTATGCTCGGAACCTAAGTGGTTGATGAATCTATGAATGAGATTACGAAATGTTAAATGAGCAATTTAGTGTTGGATGGTATGATATATATGTATATGTGAAATAATCTATGTAGTGATTTGTCTGATTTAAATGTGTTATGGTACGAACTTACTAAGCTTTGGAAAGCTTACTATGTGATTTGTTTCTCTGCTTTGCAGTGTCAGTAAAGCTAGCTTGGATCCGGGGATCGTCAGCATTCTCTATCACACTATCGGTAATCTATTTTGGTACTTTTGGGAAAGATGTACATAGTTGAAATATGGCATGTATAGGCTAGTTTTGTAAGACATGTTTGAGATGTGTAAATAGCCATGTGATGTGGCTAGATAAATGTTGGTAAAATGCATGTGTGGCTTTGATATATGGTGCATATTTTGGTATAGCTTGTGAGTAAAGAAAATGTCTTATGAATGGTAATCTTAGTGATGGTATGATGCTAGTATGATTTAGTGAATTTGGGGATGAATCATGATTGATATTGAATGTATTCAAGTTGTGTAATTTAGTTCCTAAGTTGACATGTTAGAAATGAGATGATATGAGATGATATGTTGATCATTTGATATGAAAATTGGTTGCCAAATTGTGTGTGGAAGTATGCTTAAATGTGCTTGTAGGTTTGACCCTTGTGTGGGTGGTAAATTGGCCTTGCAAATGGCCTATAATGTCACACGGTTGTGGCACACGGGCGTGCCTAGTCGCCGTGTGAGAAAGTTAGGATATGGCCTAAGAGTACACGAACTTAGCACACGGGGTGCTGGGTGGCCGTGGGTGTAAAGTCAGATTCGACCACGGCCAAGGCACACGGGCGTGCTTGGTGGCCGTGGATGGGAAGTCAGATTCGACCACGGCCAAGGCACACGGGCGTGCTTGGTGGCCGTGGATGGGAAGTCAGATTCGACCACGGCCAAGGCATACAGGCGTGCTTGGTGGCCGTGGATGTGAGGTCAGATTCGACCACGGGGAGGACACACGGGGGTGTCCAGCAGCCGTGGGAGGCACACGGCTTGCCTACACGGGCGTGTAACCCTTGAAACTTAGAAAAGTTTTAAATTTTCGTGAAATTTCGTATGTGTTCCGGTTTAGTCCCGACCCGGTTTATAAGTATGTTTTATGTCTCGTTGACCGTATTAAGGGAAATTATGTTTGAGATTGATGGATGAATGTATGAACTTCTGAAAATGTTTCCGATCTGTCTGGTAACGCCGTTAACCCTAGTCCGGCGACGGATACGGGTTAGGGGTGTTACAAAAACAGCGCCTATTCCAACACCTAACGCATCACACTCAAGTTCAAAGGTTTTAGAAAAATAGGGTAAAGCAAGTAAAGGCACGTTAGTAAGACAATTTTTAATTGTAATGAAGGACTTCTCTTGTTGATCGTTCTAATGAAAAGCAGAATCCTTCTTGATCACACTCGTCAACGGTGCGGCTATGGTGCTGAAATTGGGCACGAACCGTCGATAAAAACTGGCTAGGCTATGGAAACTCCGGACCTGGCTAATGGTTTTGGGTCTCGGCCAATCTTGTATGGCTTTTATTTTCTCTTGGTCCACTTCCAAGCCTTGCGAACTCACTACAAAACCAAGGAAAATAACTTTGTCAGAACAAAAAGTACATTTCTGAATATTAGCATATAGAGTTTCCTTACGCAAAGTTTCCAAAACAGATTTGAGATGCAACACATGATCTTCTAACATTTTGCTATAGATGAGAATATCATCGAAATAAATAATGCAAAACTTACCGATGTAGGGTCTCAAAACATGGTTCATCAATCTCATAAAGGTACTAGGAGCGTTGGTTAAGCCAAATGGCATGACCAACCACTCATACAAACCGTGTTTTGTCTTGAAGGTAATTTTTCACTCGTCACCTTCTCGCATACGGATTTGGTGGTAGCCGCTTTTCAAATCAATTTTCGAGAACAGTTTGGCTCCACTTAACTCATCTAACATGTCATCTAGTCGAGGAATTGGATGCTGGTATTTGATAGTAATTTTGTTCACGGCACGAAAATCTACGCACATTCGCCATGTGCCATCTTTCTTGGGCACTAAAAGAACTGGAACGGCACAAGGGCTAAGGCTTTCCCGAATATAGCCCTTTTTCCATCAACTCGTTAACTTGCCGTTGTAACTCTTTGGTCTCTTCGGGATTCGTTCTATAGGTAGGTCGATTTGGAATAACGGCTCCGGGCACGAATTCTATTTGATGCTCGATTTCGCGAAGAGGTGGTAATCGACTCGGAGTCTCTTTCGGGAAGACGTCTTGGAAATCCTGCAAAAGAGCCAAAACAGAAGAAGGCAAATCCTTGGGTAGTTCGTTAGTGTTAAAAAGATTTTTCTTGTACATGAGTACAAGGACAGTTTGTTTCATCAAAAGGGCCTTACGAATTTCACTTTCTTTTGCAATCAAACTCTTTTTTTCATTTTCATTTTCTTCTTTTTCTTTTCTCGTTTTCTTTTCTCTTTCTTTTGCTATTTTTGTTTTCTTTTTCTCACTTTCATTTCTTTTTCGTTTTCTTTTTTCTCTTTACAATTTCATTCTTTTCTTTTTCTTTCAATTGTTTTACAGTTGCTTTTATTCTCATTTGATCCTCAAAGACTTGTTTCGGGGATAACGGGGCTAAAGTGATATTTTTCCCCAAGTACTTGAAAGTGTATCGATTGGAATACCCGTCATGGATGACTCTTCGATCGTATTGCCACGGTCTTCCAAGCAACAAGTGTCCCGCGTACATGGGTACGATGTCGCAAAGTACTCCATCCTCGTACTTGCCGATTGTAAAAGTCACGAGAACTTGTTTAGTTACCTTTATTTCGCCCCCGTCATTGAGCCATTGAAGCTTGTAAGGGCTCGGGTGCGGGGTGGTTGGCAGGCCAAGTCATTCCACCATAAGGGTACTCGCCATGTTGGTACAGCTTCCTCCATCGATAATCAAGCTACAAACCTTTCCGTGCACTTGACACTGAGAATGGAAGATGTTTTCCCGTTGCTGCTCGTTTTTTGGACTTTGAATATTTAGGCTTCTTTTGACAACGAGTAGCTTGCTAACACGAACGGGCATTAATTCCTCCTCCTCGTGGCATATTACTTCGGCCTCGATTCCACTCATGTTCCGTTCCATGCCTCTTATCAAATAAAATGTTTAAACCTCACCACAAAAGAACCTCACGAATTCACTCGAAAAGAAAATAAGAATTTCACTCACTCTCGTGTTTACGCTCGTTTTAAGGCTTTTTCTTCTCTTTAATGGACTCGCACTCTCTTGCCTTTTACCGCTCTTTCGTGCTCTCGTAATTTCGTCTTTCGTCTCGTTAGACCTATTTGCGTCTTTGGGGGTCGGTTTCAAGGGATAAAACGCATGGTGTGAGGTAGGTTAAACAAAAGAGAAAAAAATTGGTTAAGTGTGGCGTAGGGGAGGAAGTTGATGGTAGAACGAGAAACTCGATGATCGGGAACAATGAGATGAAAACAAAATAAGACTTGCAAAACTTTCACTTTTTTTTATACTCGTATATATATTTTTTAATTTCGTATTTCTTTTTTTTAACACTTCAATACAATATGCCAAATTGCAAAGAAAACTAAATACAATTTTTTTTTTAAATTCAATTTTTTTTTCACTTTACGAACCTACTTCGGCTTGATTCGATCGTTGGTGCTCCTCGTTTGCAAGCTCTGATACCAAATGATGTGGTCTGCCTCGAGTTAGTCGAGTTGTTTCACGTTTTGCCCGATCGTCGACGAGGAGAAAGCTCGAGTTGTCAAAAATGGTTAACTTTGAATAATGTAGCGGAAGTTTTAATAATGGGTTTAAAATAATAGATAGGTTATAAATTTAGTAGGTTCGGTTTAACAATAAAATAAAGGATAGATAAGTTGGTTAAGTGGTGGTGATGGAAATTGAAACTTAAGCGGCAAGAACCATTCGATACTAAAGCTAGTATCGCCCCGGGACTTGTATGGCTTAAGGTGAAAGATGGAAATAGGTTGATGGACCTCGACCCGTTACTTAGCAAAGTAGGAACTGAAGGTATAATTAGATGGACGAACGCCACACCAAGGTTGGTGATAAGTTCGGAAATAGTTCGGGTTGATGCCATTGGCACGCTAGATAAGTCAATCGAGACTCACACGAAATATGAGAGGAGAACCTCACAAGAACATAAGTTCATTCAATAAGAATGGCAAAAGTCCTTTACAATTGAAAATGTCTAACTATTTATACTACTAGCTAAGATAGCCGAATGGACAAGTTCATAAGCTTAATGGCTAAGAAATTTTGGCTAGAAAGAGCTAGAAAATTCTAGAATAAACCATTAAAACACTAGAGCAAGATTCGACTGAATGGGAGCTCCAATGGACAGCTTCTAGAATAAACTAATCAGCTTGCATGTACTTGACAACTTGAAGAGTGCATGGCACCAGCTAGGTTCGGCCAATGAGCTTAAATTAGCTCATTTAATTTGCAACTTTTGGATGAAAAGATATCAGCATTAAAGAGGGTCTTCAACAGCCACTTTAGGTGTGAACAAAGAGCTTGAGAGGTCTTTTATGTGTGAACAAGACCAGCCGATTGGACATGAGGTGTGAACACCAAATGTGAACGGCATGATGCTGCCTTAGGGAGAGAATCGGCCAAGCTTGGGGACTTTAATTTGCTGGTGACTCTTGGCCGAATAGGTGCTTGGGGAAGCCAACAATCAGCTCAACATCCATTGAAGAGAGACATGCATGCATCGTCCCATACATTGAATCTACCGTGCATGAACCTTGCTTAAATGCACTCCCACGTTCGACTTACCTACAAAACACATGAACTAACATTAAATCAAATAAAATTCAGTTGAACCATGCATTAATATAATTTAGACATACTAAATAACATATTAATTAACTTAAGACAAATTTAATATTATCTTAACAAGACATATTAAATTCGGCCTTGACTAAGACATAATAAATACATGTAATATTCTAGACATAATTATGAGCTATGATAATTTAAACTAAATTAATGAAATACTTAATTTATTCAAACACCAAATTAAATGAGCTGGAAAGAACTTAAAAACGAGCTCAATGAGCTGAATTGAGCTCATGCGAGCTGAACCAAGCTGAAATCAGCTTGCACTAAGGTGCAAGGTTTGTTCAAAATTCGGGCCCTAGCCTTTCCATCATCTTCGAATTGAGCTTCGCTCCAAAACTGACTTGATAAAGCCGAAACAGGTTCTTGCATTTGTTTAGCTCGAGCTCGAGTTATGGGGCCCTTAGGAAGTTCGAGGGGATCGGGATTGGAGTTTGCTAAACTGCCGGGCGTGCTCACATCATATTGTCTGAATCTAGAATTGTCGTCCGCTTCCGTACTTCTCAGGGGACAGTGACAGTTTCTCCATTATAGGACCCAGTGGAGTAGGTCTCATGGTAACAATGGCCAAAGCTACATCCTAGAATAGAATCCGAATATCATGTTAAAATAATATGATTCCATAAATGCACACAACATTTAGACTTGAGTATGGTATTAAAATGTTAAAATGCAACGTAATATTCACCAATAAAACCAACACGAATCATCAGAAACTACGGTATCTTGAGTCTTGACATACATCATATTCGTAGCATCTTGTACAAAAACTATAATGATATAACTTCTTTTCTGTTACATTATCCATGCAAACGATTGCAGCACTAGATTTCATTAACTATAATGCAAGAGTACACCAAATAACAGAAGTGACATATACAATATTGATTGGCCCAAAAAATGGCCATATATGCATACTTCATAGCTAAAGCTTCAAGATTTCATTGCTCACATATTCTAACTTTTGTTCCCCTAAAAGTTAGAAAGCATTGATTACATTGCAGTTAAAGCAGATTTGTGTAACTTGTACCTATAATTAAGTGAAATCAGCTTATTTGCTATTTTACCTATTTGATTCCTTTGTTGTAATCATTTGATAGTCCTTGAAACTCAATTATGGTAGTAACAAATATATGTAAATTGTTTACTTATCTCATGGATATGCAATCATTTCTCAAGTAATTGTTCAATAGTTTAACATTTAAAAAAAATTTGTTTGCAAACCTTAAATTAAGACAAAATGTATAATCTAACTATTGTTAACATGATTAAACAACCTTGCCAAAAATATATAATATTTTTCCACAAAATAGATTTCCCCAAACAAAATATATTCCTAACTGTGCAAAAAAATGAAATCCAATTCAGTTAAAGTAATTGATCCATCATTGGGCGTTTTTCATATTGTGATAGTTGTGTTGGAGTGGAGTCATTGATCTGTTGAGTTGCCATCCATCTAACTATTATTCGTTGATGTGATCCAGCCCGGGTTAATCGAGTCGTTTCACGTAGTTTGCCTGATCATCGACGAGGATGAGTTCGAGTTGTCAAAAAGGGGTAAATTCGTTTAAGATTTTGCGGAAGCTTAGCAAATTGGGTTAAAGTGAAAGGTAAGTTTAAAAGGATGTAGTAGGCTCGATTTTAACAAGGAAAATAAAGGATAGATGATATTCGAAATAAAGGATGGAAATGGAATTGCGATCTTAACACCAAGAACGATTCAACACTATATGGTAATGTCACCCCGGTTCTTATAAGGTTAAGGTGGTCGGATGAACGCCACACCAACTAAGGTGATAAATTCAAACAAGTCGGGAAGACGCCACTAGCAACGCTAGATAAGTCACTCGATACTCGTACGAAATAGGAGTTGAGGGAAACCTCACAGAAACAAAGTTTCATTAACAATTTTGGCAAAAGCCCCTTTACAAATGAAATAACAAAGTATTTGTAGTCTATCTAACTAGCTAGCCGAATGGTCAATTTAATGGCTAAGAAATCGGCCATGAATGTTCTAAAATATGCTAGAATAAACCATTAAATTGCTGATGCTAGGTTCGGCTGAATGAATCTCCAATGGACAGCTTCTAGAATAAGCAAATGAACTTGAAAAGATGAATGCATGGGGAGGCCAATGGCCATGTCCATATTCAGCTACTTGGGACACCAATGGTCATGCTTCATGATAAAGAAAATTCAGCTGAATGAACTTGGGTGCAAGGGAGCTAAAGAGCCTTGTCTAGATTCGGCAATGGTCGTAAATGTGACATTCAATTTATAATGCTTGGCCGAATAGGTGGGAGCAATAATGGGGCAGCTTGAATGGTCACTTTGATAGTTGTCTTGGGGAGATGTTCGGCCAACTAGGAGAGTTAATTTGTAGCTAATTCTTGGCCGAATAAGTGCTTGGGACACCAACAATCAGCACAAATTTCGTTGAAGGTAGCCATGCATGCATCGTCCCATGCATTGAACCAGACCCATGCATGTATCTTGCTTAAATGCACCTTCATGCATTCGGCCAACCTACAAAAACACAAAGAACCAAATTAAACAAGCCAAATTCGGCTAAACATATTCATAACAGAATCTAGACATTTTAATTAAAACATAATTAAGCTATGACAAATTTATTCTAGTCAAGACACATTAAATTCGACTAGGACCAAGACATAATTAAAACATGTAACTAACTAAAAACATATTAATGAGCTGTAATAATTCTAACTAAATTAAATTAAACACTTAATTTATTCCAGTAATTAAAATTAATGATATAAAAGAGCTAAAAACGAGCTCAATGAGCTGAATTGAGCTCGTGTGAGCTGACTTGAGCTCAAGTGAGCTGAACCGAGCTGAAATCTGCTTGCACTAAGGTGCAAGGCTTCTCTAAAACGTTGACCCAAGCTTTTCCATCTTCATCGACCTGAATTTCAGTCCAAAATTGAATCAATAAAGACGAAACAGCTTCTTGGAGTTGTTTGGATCGTGCTCGAGTCATGGGACTTTTAGGGAGTCGAGAGGACCGGAAATTGCATTCGTTGAACCCCCAGGTGTGCTCACATCATTCGTTGACCAAATGGATCATTCCTTTTGAAAGGTAATTTGGCCCTAAAATTTACTGTAAGGTTTGAGCTTTGTTGGCTTAAGGGTGGTTGGCTTGATGTGTTATCCATTGAAGTGGCTTGGTTCAAAATTTGTAGGCTCGATGATTAGTTTTCCATTTGATTTCCCCCAACAATACCTTTGCAAGTCCTTGTATTATGGCCTGGTTTGCCACATTTGGTGCAGTTAGCATGCTATCCTGTCTTGTTTAATTTTGGTCCATTTTTTTTGCTTCATCAACTTCCTTCCTCCTTGTTTGTTTGGGTCTTCCTGAGGGCCTTCTAATCATGGGAGGAAGAATGGGTTCCATGTCCCTTACATGTTCCCATTTCATAGGACCTATACGCAAAAATTTAAAGATGTCAAACACATTTTACAAATAAGTAATATTTCATAAAGGTTTAGGGTTTTAGGGCTTTACCTTTTACAGGGTTAATCAAGTGGCTGTAAATATTCAACTGGGTAGTGGCAGTATAACATGTATTGACATAAGTTTCAGGGTTCACAACCAGTAGTTGCATGCAAGAAATAGCATGCTTACATGGGATTCCTAATAAGTCCCATTTTCTGCATGAACAAGAGGAGTTAAGGAGGTCAACCACATGCTTGTTGCCTAATCTACAGTCTACCTCATACTTCTCGTTTCCAGCATATACTGGCCATACACTACAAACAAAGTAACATTTTAAAGTTAAAACTTTTGCATCTAAGTAACAGAATTCAAGTTAAGTAAAAAAGAGTTAGCAAAACCTACTTATTGGATTGACTAACAATTTCAGACAACTTCTTCTGTATCCTTGGACATAAAGGTCCAGGATACTCCTCAGCAGCCTCCCTCATGGAAACCAACCTAGTCATGACTTTTCTTCTAATTATTTCCAACATCGTTAAGATTGGTTTATCTTTAGCTTCTAAAATGATCTACAATGAGAGCAAGTCCTTAAATAACTCTAACAATAATTATACAACATGAAGTGATAAACAGTTAGATTAAAAAACTAATTTTCACCTTGTTGAAACATTCACTGTTGTTGTTCAGTAGCAGATCAGATTTGCATCTGGTTGAGAAGTGGGCTCTTGACCAAGTCCTTGGATCCTTGCCACGCAGTCAAGCCTCAACAGATTCTGATAGTGACCTCATTTCAGACATTGCTTCTTCAAGTTGTCTTGGAAAAGTTGCTTTAGCAGCTTTCTAGTAAGTGAGACGCATAACTTGGCCTCTAAATCCTTCCATGTTTTTGAAATTGTTGTAAAGATGTCTGGCACATTTTATTGCTTCGCATTAGGGAACAACACAGAAATTGCTTCTATTAGACCTTGTAAAACAATTAAAACAACATGATAAGCAACCGTATTTATATAAACAATTTAGGGTATAGTATGACTTTATAGTACCTTTTGTTTGTCAGACATGAAGCATATATTGTAGGAGTTGTTGATCTCCAAATCCCTCTGTAATAGCTCAAGGAACCAAAACCATGAATATTTGTTTTCACTCTCAACTACAGCAAAGGCCACTAGATATATACAATCATTGGCATCAACCCCAACAACAGCAAGCAAATGTCCACCATAATATCCCTTCAGCCAACACCCATCTAACCCTATAATTCTCCTACAACCAATTAACCAACCTGATTTACATGCTTCAAGACATATATAAAGCATTTGAAATAGCCTACAGTCTAATTTACATATGGTTGTTGTACCAGGGTTGCTTCTTTTTAACTCAAATAAATAATCGTATATATTGGCATATTGGGCTTTATGATTCCCTTGAACTAGTTCCAGAGCCCTAATCTTAGCCCTCAAACATTCAGTCCGAGACACAATTGTTCCAAAATCCACCCTAATATCATTTTGTAAAGATGCTAATGAATAATTGGAATCAACTTGAAATTTGTGTAAATAATGCCTAGCCATCCACTTTGAAGTAATATTCGTATTTTTCATTACCTTGCCACTCTTATGGTGGTTGACTAAGGTCTTAATCTGCCAACTCCCATTCATTGGATCCTTGGGATTTAATTTGGATGCCCACAACGTCCATGGACAACTAGGTAAACAGACTGCTTTCACCCTAAGCTTGTCATTCCTAGTTAGTTTGGTTACTACCCTATTTATTCTCCCATACTGTTTAACTGCATCTTTAAAATATCCCTACTAGGAAAAACCAAACCCTTTATCAATATAGGGTTCCTCATATCAGTTTGAGGATTGAACAGAGGGTACTTTTTATTCCCATATTCATCATAACCCACGTTATTATTCAAATCCTCATCACTGTTACTATCAAAATCATCTCTTAAACCCCAAAAATTTGAGCCCGATAAATGGTCTAACTCCTTCTGTATCATTTCACCTATCAGTTCAACCTCTGGTTTATCTACCCTATCACCATCAGACTCAAAAGAATCAGAATAAGAAGTATCTGACTCATAGCTTTATATGAACTATCATCTGAGTCAGACACTTCTCCTCCAAAATCTCCCCCTAAAGTATTTTGTTCAACATCAAATCCTAAACCAAAAAAGGAAAATAAAACAATATATTAGTACCAACAAATTGCACAAAAATTCAAACCTGAAAACAACATTATATCAACTTCAGTTCAATTTCAAACAACATAACTAATGAATTCATGAACATTTTAGGACATTCGAACAGCAGTCGATTTTCATATTTGGACAGCATTAAAATACATAATCTAGAACATAAAAACAGTAGCCATTATTCACATTTTGACAACATAAATATATGCATTAAGAAACATTATGACAGCAGCAGTAAATTGCATTTGGACAGCATAAATATACACATTAAAAGATATTTTGGCAGCAACTATAAATTACAAGTGCAAATTGTTAACACATTGTGGCAAAATTGGAGAACTTCAATCCTTACTTAGACAATTAGAGTGAAGTTAACATTATATACATCTTTAAATCAATTATTTGTTATACATTTGCATCAAAATACACCCAAGTTAAAATGAAAAGCTGAACATAGACATAAGCATAAAGGACTGACAAAAAATAATGTTTGTTTTGCTAGGACGACGACAAAAATTGAGCAATCACAATTCATAATATCAATGCAAAGCTTTGAGAAGATTACTGATTTCAAAACCTAATCACAACTTAAAGGTCTAAAGTCAAATGTTTGAGTTGGTTATAACATGTAATTAAGTAATGAAACCTGCATTTATAATTATTGAAGGAATCAAGCTGCCACAATATATACAAATGATTAAGTTCAAGCTATACAAATTACATTAAAAATAAGATGATAATTACAAAAGAATAAAAAGGAAAGCCCTTTTCACCAGCAATAACATGCAGAGCGAAGAAATAAAATAATTTTAGATCCAAATTTGAGTAAAACCAAGTTCTTAGCAGAAATTATGCAAAACCCACATCAGAAATACAATTAATCATGTAGAGTTTCCAAGTACCAATCAGATAAAACTAATAACATAGAGATATAGTTTAAAGAAAACAAAAGCTACTAGCCAATTAGCTCTGAACCAAAATTTACCCAAGACCAGAAAAAAAAAATTGCAAGGTAGTTTAACACAAAATCTCAGCAGTAAGAAAGAATAATTTGGAATAAAAAGGAAGGCCCTTTTCACCAGCAATAACATGCAGAGCGAAAAAATAAAACGATTTTAGATCCAAATTTGAGTAAAACCAAGTTGTTAGTAGAAATTATGCAAAACCCACAACAGATATACAATTAATAATGTAGAGTCTCAAAATACCAAGCAGATAAAACTAATAACATAGAAATATAGTTTAAAGAATACAAAAGCTACTAACCAATTAGTTTGAACCAAAACTTACCTAAGACCAGCAAAAAAGAATGATTGCAAGGTAATTCAACACAAAATCAACAATAAGAAAGAATAATTTGGAATAAAAAGGAAGGCCCTTTTCACCAGCAGTAATATGCAGAGCGAAGAAATAAAACGATTTTAGATCCAAATTTGAGTAAAACTAAGTTGTTAGCAGAAATTATACAAAACCCACATCAGAAATACAATTAATAATGTAGAGTCTTCAAGTACTAAGCAGATAAAACTAATAACATAGAAATATAATTTAAAGAAAACACAAGCTACTAACCAATTAGCTCTGAACCAAAACTTACCCAAGACCAGCAAAAAAAAAAGAAAAAGATTGCAAGGTAATTCAGCACAAAATCAGCAGTAAGAAAGAATAATCTGGAATACCCACAAAGAGATTGTGAACATATAAGTTGATTCAGATCAGAAAAAATTTGGTTGAGAATCTAATTATTCAAGAACTGTGAAAAGAACTAGAAAATATAATGATTAGGAACAAGAATAGTGAAAGTAACAGCCCTTTTCTGAAAAATTTACAATTAGCTTGAATGAAAATGAAAACATGTTTTTTGTTGCATTTTATGGGATGTCTACCGACGCAAAATAAAATATATATTCACAAACAATTTCGAAAAGTCGAAAAAAATATCAATAATTTTAATTTAGGGTTTTCATTAAACAATAAAAAATTCAATCTTTTGTTTTTCAGTATTGAATAAAAGAGGTAGAGGAATACAAAGAACACATACCTAAACCCTTCATTAAATCCATCTTTATGAAGCAGTCAATTTGATTTCAACTATTTTGATATTGATAATAGTTTTTCCAGTTATATAAAAAAAAACTAAAAAAAAAGAGATGGAAGAAAAATTAAAAAGAGGAGATAAACAGTTTTTCAGTTAAGGTTTAGGTTTAAAATTTTTAATTAATTAAATTTATTTAATTAAAAATATATTTTCATCTCATTTAGAAATTCAAGTTGGCATCTAAAATCTAGTTGGACTGCCATGTAGGATTTCCGTTAGAGAGATAACGAAACTTAACGGTAAAGTGATCACTTCGTAATAAAATAATAATATAAGTGACTAAAACATAACATTTTAAAAATAATTGACTATTTGTATAGATTACCATAAAATTATATATCAAAAAGTTATTCTAAAACTACTATGAATGCTACCACGCATTGCGTTGGATTAATTATTAAAAACTTTTAGGTTAAAACATAAAGTAACTAATTGAATATTAAAATATACTTTCTTAGAATTTTTTTTTGTATATTTAAAATTTAATTTTAGTAGTTTTATTTTTATAAATTTAATCTTTTTTTAATATTTTTAATTTAAAAATTTAAATCTGAGAACCAAAAAATATATAAAGAAAAAGAAGTGTCAACCAAGTTGGACCTTCCCTTTATATACAGGTTAGATAGATTTCCATTAAAAATTCCCGACCCATTCTCATCTCAATTCAGGCATCCCGCCGCAAACAAGCCTCTCCATCTCCTTCTCCTGTCCCTGACCCAAGCTCTCTCTTGCCCTCAAGTTTCCTACAAACCACGAAATTGAATAAGATACTTTTCGGAACCCTAAACTTAATGAGTCATGAGATTTTGAGGTATCGCTCGGTTTGTGTTGTCTGCTGTCTGCCTTTGCATCACTCTGCTGTATTTGATTTTCTGTGTCTGATCTTACTCTCTCTTATCCTAATTCTTTGAAAGGCATCGGTTTAGCGGAAATGGCGGACTGTTATCGCTGCTAATTTCCATTACACTGCTATTTGGGGTGTCGGACGGAGTTTAAATCTGACATTAACGCTTGCGCAAATTCTGTTTAGGGTTAGGGTTTTTTTGCCCTTAATCAAGGCATGGATCCTTCAAAGCAAGAAACAAACCAGAAAAAAGCTTCTAAAACGATGGCTAAGAAGGAAACCGAAGAATTCCAATTTGTTGTTTACAATACCATGACTCAGCAAAAAGAGGTTTTCAAGCCCAAAACCCCTGGAAAAGTTCGCATGTATGTCTGCGGTGTCACTGCCTATGATTTCAGTCACCTTGGCCATGCTCGTGCTGCCGTTTCCTTCGATGTCCTTTACAGGTGTATAATTTGTCTTGGAGACATCCCTTATGCTTTTCCCCCCTTTATTTTTAAAATTGGTTGCTGACTATTGGAATTATACAGGTACCTTAAGCATTTGGGTTATGAGGTTACTTATGTCAGGAATTTTACTGATGTTGATGATAAGGTTTGAATTTCGATTTGATTGGCTCTTTGCTTTCGGTTTTTGGTGTTTTAGTTGAGAGCAATGGCGTTTTTGATGTTGAAATGATACTTATCATTTGAATCTGATGCATTCAACTTATGTATTTATAATATTTGGCGGGGGGTTGAAACCTCAACTTATTAGTTGTTTTCTCCTTTTGAGCTTATTGAACAAGAGCTTAAAGACTTATATTTGATATGTTAATCTGTTTTAAACTTATTTAAGATCATTCTTTCTGGAGATGTTATAGAGAATGCACTCTCTTGTTTCCAATGTTTTACCACTTCTACTTTCTGATTAATAGTCCATCTCTCATATGTCAACAACCATTATGTCTTCCTCATATTATGAGAGCTACTTATTGGACTTTTGCAGATAATTCGTCGAGCCAATGAGACTGGAGAAGATCCAATAAGTTTGAGTGACCGGTACTGTAAAGAATATAATATAGATATGAGTGATCTACAGTGTCTTTCTCCAACACATGAGCCGCGTGTTTCTGATCACATGGAGCAGATCAAAGATATGATAACTCAGGTTTCCTTCCTATTGAATATGCTAGTTTTATTTTGTAGAAATATGGATACCATGATTCCTCTCTCCTTTTAGCAATCTTGCAGCTCCCCCCCCCCTGTGGAAAATGTAGTGCACGTATTTATGGTCAAGTTCACTGTTGCATCTCTATTGCTGCTTTAGGGGAATTTCCCTAGTATAATTAGGTTTATGCACATCTAAAACCCATGATAACACTATGTTTTTATGCATGCATGCATAATGTGCTTATGTATGTATTTGCATTAACAAAAGTATGATTCATTTAAATGGGTTATATTTGGTAGTTATATTTTCAGATTGTTACCATATCATTGTGATAAAAAGCTATTATTGGGCATGTCATTGTCATGTACTGTATACTTGTAATTTATCTACATCTGCCCAATGACAAATCAATGATGTAGCAAGGACCCATGCTCTGGTCTTAGAAGGCATTTTAGATGTTTCCTTCTATGAAGAAGTAGAAGAGCAGTTTTTAACTTGCACCAATTCATATTGAACTGAAGTTGCCCATTTTAATTGTTAAGAGTTGTTGAACTGCTGAACATGAAGTTTATTACATATATTGCATTATTTTAACATGTGAAGGGCTGAAGGCAAATACTTCATATGCCGTTTTTTAATTCCTCTCATAACGTTCTCTATAATTTCATCTTGCAGATTATAAACAAAGACTTTGGATATGTTGTTGATGGCGATGTGTTTTTTGCTGTTGATAAATTCCCAAATTATGGCAAGTTATCTGGGCAGAAGCTGGAAAACAATAGAGCGGGTGAACGTGTTGCTGTTGACTCAAGGAAGCGTAATCCTTCCGACTTTGCATTATGGAAGGTGCAAAACCTACTAGCTTACTAGTAACTTTAGGGATGTAATCAAGCTGAGTCTAGCCTATAGGCTCAAGATTCTTTCCTTTTGAAATCTTGAGGCTTGAAGTTGGCTTGATCATGGTGGAGCTTTAATTTATGTGCTTGAGCTTGTTTTGAAAAAAAATAAAGCTACTTGAGCTCCCTTCAATTAGGTTCAGTTATTATTAAATTTATTTAAGGAGTAGGTATTTATTGTGTTCATGCTTGCGACTTTTCATCTAAAGTCTAAAATTTGCCCTTCCAAAGTTGCTGTACTGTGCTTAATCTGGTCAAGCTATAAAAAAAAGGACTCAAATTACCATTGCTTCCTAATGTCTAGCTGTTGACAGAAGAAACTACTACGTAAACTCTATGGATGGGACTTTAAATAGGCAACTATATATAAAGTACAAGCTAAGTTACCTGAACTTTTCATTTTCTCTAAAGTACTTGTGTTCAACACCAATGTTCGGCACATTTAGATTAGGAGGTCTTATCCTCAAATTATATGGAAACTTAAAGAAAACAATGAGCATATCTGCATAAGATGCATCTCGTTATCCAACATTCATCAGCTCTATGTAACATAGAGTACAAGGATGACAAGCCCTAATTACAAGATAAACAAAATTTAAGAGTTGCAATTTAGATACCTCTTCCCCTTCAATAATAATGACACACTTCATTGAAACTATTGTTGCACAACTTCTAATGTCAAAATTTCTTCATCCATTATATTTGCATCAGTTACCTGCCATTTATAATGTTGGCATCATTTCCAAATTCTGATGTTTAATAATTGTTTCAGGCAGCAAAGCCAGGTGAGCCATCTTGGGACAGCCCATGGGGACCTGGACGACCTGGGTGGCACATAGAATGTAGTGCAATGAGTGCACATTATTTAAGCTTCAAATTTGACATTCATGGTGGGGGGCTTGATTTGATTTTTCCTCACCATGAAAATGAAATTGCTCAAAGTTGTGCTGCATGCGAAGAGAGTGACGTAAGTTATTGGTTGCACAATGGGCATGTTACTAATAACAGTGAGAAGATGTCAAAATCTTTGGGTAACTTTTTCACAATTCGCCAGGTAAAGTTGGGGCTTATTATTTATGTGATTTCCCTTCCCTCTGGTTCTAGTTGCAGAAGTGTTCTCATACGAGCTTCATTTTTTTGTGTTTATGTGTTTTTTTCTAGATTACCGAGAGATATCATCCACTGGCTTTGCGGTACTTCTTGATAAATGCACACTATCGTTCTCCTCTCAATTACTCCATTGTTCAGTTGGAAGGTGCATCAGATGCTATTTTTTACATATATCAGGTTTAAAGCTTATTTCACTGCTTTTACTTTGCAATAGGCATATGCTGGTCAGAATTCAGATGTCTTGGTACAGACAGTGATCTGGCCTTTTAGGCTTAAAATTTGTTTGTCTGAATTGTCTAGGGCTTGTATACTTGTAAGGTGTCATGGATGAGGAGCATGCCTCATTCCATTTCTTGGAGTTCAGCTTTATTTAATATTGGCTTCCTTTTACCACTTAATATTTCTTCTATAATTGATTAGATTTGCCTCTCCTTCAGGTTAAAAATTACTCAAAAGTGTGACCGAATTAGTTTCTGAGTTGACCTGAGATGCTGAGTTTTTTTTAATTTACATAGGCAACTGTACCTGGAGTTAGTTTAGATTCAAGTCCTTTGGAAAAGTATCCTTACCTGCTTTGTTGTACAGAGTTTGAAAGATTGCCAAGATGCTCTATTGCAACTACAAGAAGAAATTCCCAACGGTGGCAAACCAGCTCGGACTACTCCAGACGCCAAGGAATGCATTAGCAAGCTCCGCAATGAGTTCCAGGTGAAAATGTCAGATGACTTGAGCACTTCACTTATACTGACTGGAGCCTTTCTAGAAGCGTTGAAGTTGGTAAACAATTTGTTGACCATGCTAAAGGTATTTGTTTATCTTTCAGAATGCTAGTAACTCTCTTTTATATATACACACACACACACACATATATGTCCATGCCAAGGCCAATAACAATATATTTTCTCTTGTTATTTGACAGAAGAAGCAGCAAAAGCAACAAAGATTATTAGTAATTGAATCCCTTAAAGAGATTGAGAAAGAAGTTACGAAAGTTTTGGATGTTCTTGGATTGCAGCCACCTTGCTCTTATAATGAGGTGTCGGGATTTACTTATTACACGATGTTAAGATTCATGCCTTCTGTAAAAGTTTTAACACTAAAGATGATGAATTTCTTACTTAAACAGGTTTTGCTGCAATTAAAGGAGAAAGCATTAATGAGAGCCGGGTTGGTGGAAGATGATGTGATTCGTCTAATTAACGAAAGAGCTGAAGTGAGGAGAAACAAAGACTTCTTGAAAAGTGATCAGATGAGAGCTCATTTGCAAGCAAAGGGCATTGCACTCATGGATGTAGGCACGGAAACAATTTGGAGACCTTGTGTTCCTGTTCAACAAGAATCGGAAGTAGTGCCATCAGAGGGCCAGAAGGTCCCTCCCAAGCCTGAAACTGCATAAGAATGCAGATCTTGATTCAAGTTCACCAAAAAAAACATATTGAATTTGGTGGGATCAAGGCCATTTGTAGACAGTTTTGATTCATAATTTATAAAATTGTCTTTCCGTTTCTGATCTAATAAACTTGTGTAATGAACCATGTTCTCTCACTATTTGGCCTTTAGCTGCACAGACATTAATAGAGTGTTGTATACTGGTACATAGCAGGCATGAATATGGTGGTTATATTGTCTTTTCTAAGTTTGGTACAGATGGAATTACCCCAGGATTATCGCAAAGGTGGAGACCCTCAACTCAAAGACAAACTCTTGCAGAAATGTAGTGGTTATATGAGTATGCTTAAGCAACTGATCTTTCAGATTTCTTCTCCTCTTTCTATTTTATCTGCCTTTCACTTCAACGGCAGCAGCTTCTTTCCCTCTTTTCTCCTAAAATTCACGGTACATGACCGGCATGAATATGCTTGGTTATATTTTGTTAAGTTTTCTCCTGTATTTGATTGTAGTATATCCTGGTATTTGATGAATGTGGGTTGAATATTAGTATTCAAAGAAAAATGAAGAGTATATTAATTTGTGTTCCAAAATTTTGATAAACTTAGTAATGTTCTTCATTATTTGTTATACTGGTTATGTTCTGTTAAGGTTTTACTTGTATTTGAAAGTTATGTTGCTCGGATTCGATACATGGATGTTGGTATTTATGACTTTTTTCAAATATATGAAAAAGGGTTAATTTACTATTTGCCTTCTAAAGTTGCACTCAATTATCACTTTGGTACCTAAAAAATTTCAATTTCTTTTATCAATTTGGTATTTCAAGTTTCCAAATGTCTTTACAAAAAAGACGATGTGGCACGCATGGAACACGTCAACCACCCAATTTTTTGTTTTTCTAAAACAAGTAAAAAAAAAAAAAAACAGAAAAATGCAAAAAAATCAGAAAAAATAGCAAAAGGATAAAAAAAATCAGGAAAAGTTATAGAACTTTTCCAGAATTTTTTAAAAATACTTTTCTTTTTAAAAAACATAAAATACAAAAAATAGTGAAAATTCAAAAAGAAAAAGAAAAAGAAAAAATGTAGAAAAAAGAAACATGGAATAATATGGATATAGAAATATCTATAATATTTTATAATCAACTTGGATATTTGATTATTTTTTTATTTTTTTTTCACAATAAAATTAAAAAAGATAGCAGAAAAATAAAAGAAAAAAGATTACAAAGATTATAAAAAAATTCCAAAATTTATGAAAACATACCTTGTTTTTAATACAGAAGATGTATATGGAATTGGTTCTTTTAAAGCTTGTCAAGAATTAAGAATTAAATTAAATTGTACAAAATGCTTTGGGCTTTAACATTACAGGTTATTTATGTTAGTTTTTCAATCACTTTTGATTCCGAACTAGAGCTACCATTGCAATAAATTTCCATGTAGATAAATTCGTAGTTATCATAATTTTCTTCAATCAAACTTTTTCATTTAAGATTTGAGCTCATTTTGAATTTAATTATTTTAATTTTAAATGCTTTCGAGTTTGATTAATTTAAATACAAGCCATTGACTAATTTTTTTATTTGATTCATTTCAAAATTAAAGAATTATGAGTAGGTTACAGATAGAAAATTTTAGAGTTGAAATTATTTTCCATTTGAATGACATTCATTTTGAATTACATTTACCATTTTCTTATTTAATATTTTAAATTTTTTAATTGATTGAAACGAAAGGTGTATCTAAAATTAATTTAGATAAACTTTTAAGTTCAATTACGTATAACAATAGTTTACTATTATTTACTTTATAGAATTGAGATAATAATTATTTTTTTTAAAAATAAGTGAGTTTTTATGGGAAAATATATTTAAAAAGCAAAATTTCAAAAAAATAAAAATTTCAAGGTTAATAAAAAGTACTATACATAAAAACCCTAGCCAAGAGTGCTTTGCTTAGCATCCTAGCGAAAACAGTCTCTTCTACGGCTTGCGATGAAGGAAAGTGGTGGCGACAACAGTTTTGGAGGGGATGAGATCTCCCTTTTGGCAGAAGAACTCATTCAGTTATCGGTTAAAAGTTCGATGGTGGTACCAAACGAAAAGCCAACCCTACTCTGTACTATATGGACAGAGAAATCCTAAAATCTGGATAGTTTTAGGGCACAGATGAAAAATATATGGAAAACGAGAAAAAAATTCGAGATTCAATTGGCAGGGCAAAATTTATTTTTGATCGTGTTCGAAACTGAAGATCTAGAGACAGTTATGGAGGGGCAGCCATGGATGTTTCGAAAAAATTTAGTGCTCTTTGATCGGTTGATTAAACCGATGGAAAGAAGTCAAATCCGGCTCAATTCATCTCCGTTTTGGATTAAGATTGGACCATGTTTACCAGAATTTGATAAAAAAAATTTATTGCATGCTATTGGGGTTACTTTCGGAGGTGTTCTTAGATCTGAAATTAATGGTGAATTTTGTCGGCTTAGAATTCAATTGGATGTGCAGAAACCCCTTCGTAGGGGTATTTTCGTCTCAATTGACAACCAAAGTAAGTCTTGGATCTCTTTTAAATATGAAAAATTACTGACATTCTACTTTGGCTGTGGAAGGATGGGGTATGGTCTCAAAGAGTGTAGCGGGTTAACACCTGCAGAAAAAAATAAGATCAGCGATTAGAAGGAGGTGCAGTTTTGTGAATGGGATTGATGTAGAAGCAGAAGGTTCAAGAGGTGGAATTTGTCTGGCATGGAAAGAAGAAATTACGGTTTGTCTGAAAAACTTCTCAAAAAGTCATATTGATGTGATGGTCAAGGAGGAAAGTGTCAATGAAGAGTGGAGATTTAATGTAAATAACAAGAATGCCTCGTGGAACTTGTTAAGGACATTGGGTCAAGATCAAAATCATCCTTGGCTGGTAAGTGGTGATTTTAATGAAATAATGTATTCATTTGAAAAAAGCGAAGGTCAACCAATAGAGGAGAAATGAATGGAAGCTTTCCGCGAGGTTCTAGAAGAATGTCAATTAATGGACGTGGGTTATACGGGGGTATGGTTTACATGGGAGAGAGGGAATCTACCAGAAACAAATATTAAAGAGAGACTGGACAGGGGCGTTGCGAATGAAAAGTGGATGCATCTCTTTCCAAAAGGCAATATTCATCATTTAACACACTCGATTTCAGATCATTGTCCCCTACTCATCAGTACAAATAATGAAAAGTGTAATAAGGGGATTCCAAGATTCAAATTTGAGGCATGGTGGACCATTGAGGAATCTATTGAACGAGAAATTAAGAAATCTTGGGAGTCATCAAATGGATCGATTTTTGAAAAACTTGAAAGGCTGCAAGTCAGTTTGATAAGATGGGCAAGCTCAATAAAGAAGAGTCGAGATGGTTTAAAGAATAAGCTCACAAAGGAACTTGAAGTTCTAATGGCAAGGGAGAGGGATGATGATATAATGGAAAAGCTAATCGATACTAGAATTTGACTTAATATGGAGATTGATAAAGATGAAATGTATTGGGAACAAATGGCACGGGCCAATTAGCTTCAATTAGGGGATAAGAATTCTGCTTTTTTTCACAAATATGCCTTAGTTCGTAGACGAATTAACACTATTACTAGGCTGGAATCAGACGAAGGAAAGGAAATTTCTGATGAATTAGCAATTAATGAGGCCGCTTCGAATTACTTCCAGAATTTATTTTCGTCTATGGGAGTTGGGAACTTATCCCACCTTTTAACGGGCATCAACACTAATATTTCCTCTGATATCAACACAAATTTGTTAGCAACATACACGGCAGAAGAGGTATTTTCAGCTTTGAAAGGAATGGGGCCCACTAAAGCACCAGGCTATGATGGTTTTCCGGCATTATTTTTTCAGAGGTTCTACTCACATTGTAGGTAAAGATGTTGAAAATTTTTGTTTGGGAATTCTGAATGATGGTAAGGATTTTAACTCTTTAAACCATACAAATATCGTGCTTATTCCAAAAATCCAAAACCCCATAAGTCTTGTCAACTTCAGACCCATTAGTTTATGCACAGTTATCTACAAAATTGTGGCTAAAACAATTGCAAATCGTCTTCAAGAAATTATTGGAAGATGTATTGACAGTGCTCAAAGTGCCTTTGTTCCTGGAAGGTTAATCACTGACAATGTGCTAGTAGCCTACGAACTTTTACATACGTTATGCCAGAAACAGATCGAGAAAAAAGGTTTTATGACAGTAAAACTGGACATGAGCAAAGCTTATGATAGAGTTGAGTGGGATTTTCTAAAGGAAGTAATGCTTCGAATGGGATTTGCAAAGGAATGGGTGGCATTAATTATGAAATGCATCTCCACAATCTCATATATAGTGAACATTAATGGGAGAAGAGGAAATGTTTTCAAACCCACTAGAGAGCTTCGTCAGGGTGACCTGCTCAGGCCTTTTATTTTTCTAATATGTAGTGAGGGACTCTCATCTCTGATAAGAATGAAAATAAGTGAGGGCTTGATGAAAGGAGTAAAGGCTAGTAGAAGAGGACCGGAGATATCGCACCTACTGTTTGCAGATGATTGTATTTTGTTTAGTGAAGCTACAAGTAGAGGAGCAATAATTTTAAAAGAAATCCTGAAGGAATATGAACAATGCTCAAGTCCATGCGTGAATTTTAATAAATCGATGATATTCTATAGTTCAAATACAATAGAAAGGGACAAAGAAGAAATCTCGAGTTTACTAGGTGTGCGATGCTCCACAAATTTGGAAAAATATCTAGGACTCCCTAATATGGTAGGAAGACGAAAGAATGAAGCTTTTCAGAATCTCAAAGATAAATTTAATTCGAGAATTGAAAGTTGGAGTACAAGGTTACTGTCACAAGGGGGAAATGAGGTTTTTATAAAATCTATACTTCAAGAAATACCAACTTATGCTATGTCATGTTTTCTCCTACCAAAATCTTTATGTGGGGAATTAGAAAATATCTTTGCTAAATTTTTGTGGCAAGAAGGACAGGGAAGGAAAGGGATACACTGGTGTCAATGGAAGTTTATGTGTCGACCAAAAGAGGAGAGGGGAATGAGTTTTAGAAACATGTCGCAATTCAATATTTCTCTACTAGCTAAGCAAGGGTGGAGGATTATTAATAATCAGAATTCTCTGGTTACGCGAGTGTTTAAGGCAAAATATTTTCCGAATGATCATTTTTTAAATTCTCGTTTGAGAAATACAAGCTCTTATATATGGAAAAGTATCTGGGTGACGAAAGGCATTTTGGAAAAAGGAACATGCTGGAGGGTTGGTACAGGTACTGATATTATAATCAACGATGATGCTTGGATTCTAGATGCAGTAAATTTTAGATTATCTTCAGTTGTTAATAATATGCGAGATTCTAAAGTCAATGAACTGATTGACGGTAATGAGAGAATATGGAAAAGAGAATTGATCAACAATACCTTTTCGAAGGAAGATGCTGGAAAAATCCTCCGAATCCCTTTGGCATGTACACCTCACGAGGATTTTCTTGTCTGGGGAGGCAAATATTCAAGCGAAATTTCGGTCCACAGCGCCTATAAACTATTACAAACTTATGATGAAAATCCTAGAGCTTATGCTTTAAAAACCCTCTACAGGAATTTTTACAGAAAACTTTGGCTCCTAAACCGACCAACAAAAATCAAGATTACAATTTGGAGAATATCATGGAACTATTTGCCTACAAGGGTTAATATGCAGCACAGAAAACTGGTCAGGGATACAAGTTGTCCCCGATGTGGCGAAAGAACTGAAACAATCGATCATATTTTTCGCGAATGTCCTGTTACAGTAGACGTTTGGACAACATTATCAATCTAGTATATTCTCATGGATACTAATATGGATTTTGTATAGTGGATTACCTGGGTCTTTGATCAGTTCACCCAATGCCAAAGATGCCTCTTCTGTTGTGCACTTTGGGCCATCTGGGGAGAGAGAAACAGAAGAATGCATGAAAAGAAAAATAGTACAGGCCAGGAAATAGCAAACTTCATCAACAACTACATTGCTGAACTCAATGGTCTTGAAAAAAGAAATTCGGTAAGTATAAAGGAGATTAGAAGATGGAGCTACCCACCTGTGAGTTCGTTAAAATTAATTTCGACGCTGCGTATGATGGGACTCATCACCAATCGGCTTCAGGTATTGTGGTTAGAAATGAAGAAGGGATAGTCCTCTTTACCTGTTCAGAGATCCATCAAGGGGTAGCATCTGCCTTTGCAGCTGAAGCAATTGCATGTCGAAAAGCAATCCAAGTAGGATTTGAAAAGAAATGGCCGAAGGTCATAATCGAATGAGACTCTCTTGCAATAATCAAGAAATGTGCAAATAAGAGTCAAGATCGATCACATATTGGAGCATATATATATGATATTCAACAGAGAACAAACAAATCTAGAAACTTCATGTTCAAACACATACCAAGATCTGCAAATGCTCTTGCTCATATTTTGGCAACAGAAACTTTAAAAAGGAAGGAAGAGGTGCACCTGGCAATGAAGGTCTCTGGGTATGCCGAAAATCAAAGAAAGATCGATTGGGAGCGTGAACCAGATCGAGGAATGACTGGAGAAGAAGATAAATGAGAGGAAAGTTTTAAGAAAAGCAAATGAATCGGTTTTTTTTGAAAAGAACAGCTTTCCCAAAAACCTGAACCGTCAAAAAGGAAAGGAGAAATGATAACAGTTGACAGAACATGTTTCAGTACTCTCTGATTGGGCATTTGTTCTGCGCATTTATTATTGTTTCTAGACTATTCTGAAAAAAATATCTAGATAGTTTTTCTTTTTATGTTTGGGCCACTTTTGTTTTTTGGGCCGTTTTTAGCTTTCTGGTTTTTTATTCTTTTTGGACTTTTATTATGTAATTTTATTTTATCTATTTTAATACAAGCCCAGTCTAATTCTTGTCAAAAAAAAAAAGTACTATACATAAATGTATATCTATATTATTTTGTGTTTTTTTCTATATTTTTAATGATTTTTTTATTCTTTTTCATTATTTTTTGCATTTAATTTTAAAAAAAAAGAAAAGTATTTTTTTAATTCTGAAAATTTTAATAATTATTATAAAATTTTCTTGATTTTTAAAAAAAAATTGAGATTTTTCCTTTTTTATTTTTCTGAAAATTTATCATTTCTTTTGTTTTTGTTTTTTATTTTTTGCATTTATTTCAGAAAAAAAAAATTTGGGGAGGTGATGCACTCCCAGCATGCCATGCTATCTTATTTGTAACGGCAGTAAGGGTTGGGTTAATGTGCCTGAAATTTGGAAATTTCAAGTATAAAATTGATAATTTGTTGAAGTACCAAAACGATAAATGGGTGTAAATTTGGAAGGCAAATATTAAATTAACGTTATGAAAAAAATCTAACCATACTCACATGGGATATATATATATATATATATCTATATTCAATATTAACATTCAATGTTGAACGCATGCCTTCCAATAGATACTACGAAACTACAGGCCCTATTTAACAAATTTGGCTCAGTATTTAAATGTGAGGCGAACTGTCATTGAATCTTACACCTCTGCTTCAAGCTTATGCTTGTGGTAAAGGGATAGTTTTGGCGAATATTATGAAAAATACAACTCAAGCATGTAGTTGGCGAAGATTATGAAAAATCTTCAGTTGGTTTTCTTGCAGCTCTCCTTTTATCATTGTTTGTATTGAAATTTATGCACTTGATGAAAGCAATTTATTTTTATTTTTATTTCGTATTTATTATGAAAAAGGAGAATAGAATAACAAAAAAAGGGAAGAATAAAAGTTCGAAAAAGAGACTCGCTCTCATATGGTGGCGATAAATTAGGGACTCAATTAGAACATCTTAAAGTTTAAGAACCAGTTTAGAATATTAATATAATTTGGAAATGTTTTCTACAATTAACCCTGTTTTTAATAACTTTTTTAATTATTTTCAACCTCAAAGTGGGTGTGTGGATTATAACATAATAAAGCCTTTGAACTTGTTGGTTGGCAGAAGTGGCTTGACTTCTTCTCGAGATATTTGGGCTAAGTTCAAGATTTACCTTAATATTATCCTCATAAAATTTAAACAAAAAACAAACGACGATCTTTATAATTATAGAAAAAAATAGTTTCCAAGGTATCCACTATAGCGAGTCCATTAATTAATTCTTCGCATTCTGTAGGTCTGCTACGAGTTTTTAAGTTATTCCATATTCAGGGGAGGAACAAACCCTCGGCCATTGGTTAAGTTTATTCTCATTTTAAGAATAACTTATATTAAGATTGTCGAAACCATTTTTTTCGAGTTTGAAAAACGGGGATCGACTTTAAAAGAAAATGGAGTAGAGTCGCCACCAACCTTTTTGTTTAGGTGTGATTGGGTTACCTTGTAAAAAAAATTTTGGTCTACGAAATTAAATAACAAAAAGGGTTCGGGAGTCGGTTACGCACGAGGAAGGGTTAGCACCCTCGTACGCCCCAGAACGGGTACCAAATCGATTAACTGGTGTCCTTGCGTTGAAAATTTGAAAATGTTTGAGGTACGATTCTTTTTAAAGAATGTTAATTAATTTTGAATTGAATCTCAAGATTCATTCGTTCCAAAGGAATAAAAACATCACGTCCAGCACGTTAGGATATGACACATTTATACCTCGATACCGAGATCATCTTTGATTTTCAAAATATGAAATTAAAAGGATATTTGGTTATTTGGTCGAACGGAAAATTGACACCCAGCACGATAGGGCATAATTTTTTGAATTTCCAAACACACAAATATTGCCTTATCTTGAAAAATTTTCAAATACGCAATTTTAAAATTGGCTCAAAATGCATTTTATTTGGTATACTTGCAATAAAAATAGAACATTTAATAAAGGCTCGAGTACATTGGAGTTTAAAACACAAAACAATAATAAGTAGCACAAGTGTAGCATTAAGCATGAAATAACATACAAGCTCAACATTATAAGAATGAACGTAATTGTAGATAAAATTTAACGCATAAATATACAATAACGTATATAAGTAACAATATAAAAAATGTATGAAATAAAATTTAGTATACAATAAAATATGATCTTTCAAATTAATAGATTATATACACTAATTTTAAAACACAAAAACATATATATATATATATATATATATAAGCAATTTTAAAAGAGGCTAAATTTAAAAAAAAAAATTATTTTATTTGGTGTCTGCCGTGTATGGCACGTTTTCTCTCTGCCGCTTGGCATGTGTTAGGTTTCTTTTGAAAACTTGTTTTTCTTATTGCCACAATTGGGATTCTTCAATCTTGGTCTTTGTGTAGTGGAGGATAACTCTGTGGGAAACGATGGAAAGAGGCTTAGCAGAACTGACTTTAGAAGATGGGGAGGAGGAGGTTTTTTTTTTTTACAGGAAGATGGGGCAGAATTGAAATCCGAATATAATTTTTGTCTCGTGGGGTGTTTTCTTACGGCCCGATGTGGTACATTTTCTGCTATGAGAATACTTTGGCAAATATTTGGCATCCATTAGAAGGGGCGCAAATATCAGATCTGGGTGAAAAAAGATTCCTTTTCAAATTTTTCAATGAAATTGATATTTCTAGGGTTATTACGGGGGCTCCTTAGACTTTTAATAACCATCTGCTTATTTTTCATCGCATCAAGGAGAATGAGGACCCAATGGCTATTCCACTAGTTTATGCAGATTGGTGGTTCAAATTCACAACCTGCCTCCGGGTTTCTTTAGAGAAGCCATGGCAATACAATTTGGAAATTTCATCGGCAGTTTTTTAGAGTATGATACAAAGCAGATTCTTAATGGTTATAAGAATTTCATGCGTATCTGGGTGCAGTTAGACGTACGCAAGCCTCTGAAGCGAAAGAAGAAAGTAATGATCTCTGAGGCGAAATTCTCGTATGTGAATTTTAAGTATGAAAAATTAACATTGTTTTGCTTTTTATGCGGCTGTTTGGGCCATGGTGAAAGTTTCTGTCCAATGAGACTAAGTATAGGTGCACAAGAAGTAGAGTTTGGCTGGGATTTATCACTAAGGGCTCAAGTGAGGAAGGCATCAACGGCTACTAACATCCGCTAAGGAAGGGGAGATAGCGATCGTTTTGAAAAGGATAGGCATGTTGCAAGACAGATGCACGAGAGTGAGTTGTGGAAGAATTTTAATAATATATTGGGGATAAAACTGGAGGGATCTAAATATGTTAACGAGATGAATGTGGAGCTGAATGGAAATGGTGGAAATCAAAATAAAGGAGAGAATGTGGGATATGGAATGGGGGAACACAATTTAAATGAAAAGGAGTTACGATAATTCATGGGAGGCAAGAAGCTGTTGCATGGAGTAGAGACGTCAAACATGGACCTCGAAAAGGAAGATGATCCATTAAACAACGAGGAAGGGAAAAAAAGACAAAGATTTGCATCTTCACAACAACGGTATGATTCTGGTATCTCTATGGTTTCCAATTCTCAGGATCCGATAGAGGTATATGGTGGGTCGTGTGCTCATAACCAACAGATATCGGCGGTTTCCAGAGGGCAAGCCGACCGGAAGCAATGAAAATTCTATGCTGGAACGTTCGCGGATTGGGGAATCTGCGAGTTGTTCGACGACTTCAGCACATGCTAAAAAATTATCATCCCCAAATAGTTTTTTTCATGGAGACTAAGTTGAATGCGAGTAGAATGGAACGAGTTAGAAGAAGATGTGGTTTTCTCAATGGTATTGAGGTTTCAGCTGAAGGTTCTCGAGGAGGATTGAGTCTAGGATGGAACGGGGGTCATCTAGTTCGGCTAAAGAGTTTTTCAAAAAATCACATTGATGTGGAAGTTCAAGAAGATGAAGGAAAACCTCGATGGAGATTTACGAGATTTTATGGGGCCCCAGACGTCAGAAATAAAGGGGAAACATGGGCATTACTGCGAAGACTGGGTGAGAATAACTCTTTACCTTGGATGGTTGGGGGCGATTTTAATGAGATTTTATATGCAAATGAGAAAAAATGAGGCTTACCAAGGGAAGAGTCTCGAATGGAGGATTTTAGACGAACACTGGAGGAGTGCCTTTTGGAAGATATTGGTTTTTCAGGTCCGTGGTTTACTTGGGAACGGGGACGAATTCTTAATCGAAACATAAGAGAAAGATTAGACAGAGGTGTTGCTACAGATTGTTGGTCTCAAATTTTTCCTAACTATTCTCTGAGGCATCTCCCACATTCTTTTTCAGACCATTGTCCTTTACTGGTTGAAACGGAGGATGGAAGAAGGAGGAGTAATATGACTCGTTTCTGTTTTGAATCATGGTGGGTTCTTGAGGATTCGTGTGAGAAAGAAATAAAGAAGCTTTGGGAGGGCAGTTCTGGGCCGTATCTTAATCGTATGAAAAGTCTTGCAGAAGGGTTGAAAGCTTGGGCAAGTGGAATGAAGCTCAGACATAAAGGTACAATACAGCGTTTGAACAGAAGAATTGAAGAGCTGAATGATGAAGAGCGAATAGAGGAGACCTTGGTGGAGCTGATGGAAGTAAAACTTCATTTGAATATGGAGATGGATAAAGAGGAGAGATATTAGGAACAACGAGCAAGAGTTAACTGGCTTAGAATGGGTGATAAGAACACTTCGTTTTTTCACAAATATGCATCGCAAAGAAGACGCATTAACCGTATTCAAGGTTTACAGAGATCTGATGGGTCGATTGCAACTAATGAGAATGAAATTGAAGAGATTGCTAGGGTATATTTCTCTACTTTATTCGAGTCAAAAGGAGTAGGAGATATGGAACACATACTTTCAGGGATTAACGTATGTATTTCAGATAGTATGAATAAATTGATGCAAAATTCTTACACAGAGGAAGATATTATTGAGGCGGTGAATGGAATGGGGCCTACAAAAGCCTCGGGATACGATGGTTTTCCTAGCAATTTTTATCGAAAGTTTTGGCATATTGTTGGAAAGGATACTACGGATTTTTTGTCCAGATGTGTCTTTGAATCATGGACACTCGGTGGAAGATATCAACGAACCTTGATAGTATTGATTCCAAAAGCGTGGCTCCTACAAATTTGAATAATTTCCGTCCCTATCACCTCTCATGACAAAGCTTTACAAGATTATCGCAAAGGCTGTTGCTAATCGACTTCAAAAGGTACTTGATGCTTGTATTGATGTTTCTCAAAGTGCTTTTGTTCCTGGCAGGCTCATTACAGATAACGTGTTGTTGGCCTATGAGGTATTGCATACTCTAAAGAACAAAAGAACAGGGCGAAAAGGATATATGGCTTTAAAACTTGATATGAGCAAGGCTTACGACAGAGTGGAATGGTCTTTTATCAAATGAGTAATGGCTAAGATGGGTTTTGCAGAGGGCTTCATTGATATCATTTTTCGATGTATTAGCTCGATTCAATACTCTATTCTGAGTAATGGTGAAGAAGGTTTGAGTTTCAGAGCTACTAGGGGGTTACGACAAGGAGACCCATTGAGTCCGTATTTATTCTTTTTTTGTGGAGAAGGTTTGTCAGCGTTAATGAGATTGGCTAACCAGGAGAAGAGGATTAAGGGAGCTAAGGTGAGCCGCGAAGCTCCGTCGATCACCCACCTCATGTTCGTAGATGACTGTATTCTTTTTGGGGATGTTTCAAATAGAGGAATAAATGTGCTTAAGGAGATCCTTCGGGAATATGAAGCTTGCTCAGGACAGTGTGTTAATTTTGAAAAATCAACGGTGTTTTTTAGCTCGAATGTTACTAACCAAGAGAGGAATGTGGTATGTCAAGCTCTTAATGTGCAATGTTCAAATGATCAAAAAAAATATTTGGGTTCGCCAAGCATGGTGGGACGAAAAAGGAAGTTAGCTTTTCAAGTTTTAAAAGACCGATTGAAGCAGAGAATCAATGGATGGAGTATTCGACACATTTCACAAGGTGGTAGAGAAGTTTTATCAAAGCAGTTTTGCAAGCAATTCCTACGTATTCGATGACGTGTTTTCTTTTGCCAAAATCATTATGTTTGGAATTGGAAAATATAATGAATTCGTTTTGGTGGAATAAAACCAAAGGGAAGAGAGGCATGCATTGGTGCGACTGGAAAGCTTTAAGTGCAAGTAAGGAGGAAGGGGGATTGGGCTTCCGTGATTTGAGTTCTTTTAATGTCGCATTATTAGCCAAACAGGGTTGGCGATTATTACGTTACCCTAATTCGCTACTAGCGCGTACATTGAAGGTGAAATATTATAAGAGATCCGATTTCTTAAATTCCAGGTTAGGAAATTTACCTTCCTTTACCTGGAAGAGCCTGTGGGCAGCAAAAGGTCTCCTACTGAAAGGGCTAGGATGGAGAATTGGAGATGGCCAAAAGGTATCGATATGGGAAGATCGTTGGGTCCCTGGAGTTGAAAATCTTAATTGTCAGAATTCTAGTCAGAATCCAAGGCTTGTCAAAGTTGCAGAATTGATTGATAATAATACTAGAAGCTGGAATGAGGAGTTAATTTTAAGTACCTTTCTTTGGCGAGATCTTTGAAAGAATTTTAAGCATCCCCTTATCGATGAGTTCCCATGAGGATTTTATAATCTGGAGTGAAGAGGCCACTTTGGGAGTATTCGGTCATGGAGTGGACACAGAGTTCTTACACAAGGGAGACATACACAAATACAGAAAGCCTAAAGAAATTTTACAAATTTTTATGGAACCTAGAACTACCCTCAAAATTGAAGATTACAAACATGGCGTGGTATGTGTAACTATCTCCGCCTAATTTCAACAATCTACACTTGGGAGGATCATGGGGCCTAGTAATTGCAGAGCGATGTCAAGTCGAACCAGAGAGACGAGGAGCATTTGTTCGAAACCGTCCCAGTAGCAAAGGAAAACGGGAGAAATTAGGAATGAGGTGGTCTGCTTTGAAAGAAAGCATGGAGTTCAACTTGCATGGGTTAAAGTCATTTTTGAAAATAATTCTCTGTTAGCATGTTGAACATTTATATGTGCATTATGGGGACTCTGGACATCAGCGCAACAAATTTTTACATGAGGAGAACACCAAGCAGGGGCCAAATTGCAGACTTCATTACTAATTATTTGAAAGAAATTGATGGATCGAAAGCATTTCTTACGATCGAGAGGCACTCAAGCGACTAGATGGAAGGCACCAGCGCGTACATGCATGAGGATAAACTTTGATCGACCTTCAACTACCAAAATAGAGAAGCATGTTACGGTTAGTGGTCAAAAATGGGAGAGCAGAGGTCATTTGTTCCAAAACTATTGTGAATAGAAACATACCATCTGCGTTTGCTGCTGAAGCGTTGGCTTGCTACCAAGCAATCGATCTGGGGATCCAGCTTGACCCGCGGGAAGTTGAAATTGAAGGTGACTCAAGAATAGTGATACGTAAAATAGAAGAGAAGGCAGAAGACAGATCTGAAATCTTTGCGTATATTGAAGATGCTAAATGGAGGAGTTCACTGTTCCGATCTTGTCATTTTCTCTTCATAAAAAGAGAAGCTAATATGGTTGCACACTTAATAGCTAATGAAGGTCTTAAGAAGGGTGAGAACGCCTATCTGCTTCACGGAGTTCCTCCGATTGCTGTGCAGGCGGTGGCGATTGATCGGGCTGGGATGGAAAATGGGGCGATGGAAGGCATGTCATCAGAATGGAGATGAAAGGGAGATCTAGTTACCGATCTGCAAGTTGGGTTGTCCATGGAGGAAGGGAAGAGAGAACGATTGAGGGATTGGAAATGATGGCTGAGTTAATGCTACCTGTTTTATTCCCATCAATGAAGCGATTTTCAAGACGGTGGATGTGAATGGTCACCAGCTGGGAAACATTCCCATAAGCACCCCGTCGTTTTGCTACTGGGTTTCAATGCTTGGGCCAATTTTATTGTTTTCTTGTTTCTCATTTCTTTATTCGTTTTTGGACTGTGATTTTGATGTTTTTCTTTGTGTTTCATTGGACTTTTGTTTGGGCCTAAGTTAATAATAATCCAGGTATTCTTTAAAAAAAAAAAGAGAGGCTAAATTTATATATAAATAGATTTAAAAGGGCATATATACATAAAAACTAATATATACATATTGAAGGAAAATTTGAATGTAAACCTACATATATTTATATGAATAAATAATGTTTAAAATAGGCAAAAGATAATTTAAAACGAAATATGATGAGATATGTACATACAAATTTAAATGATAATAAGATAATGAAATAAAAATAATTTTGATAGAATTTTATATAAAAATATTTGTACATAAAAAAATATTCCTATTATACTAATTTTGAATAAAAAAAGAATTAAAAATAAACATTTTTTATGTGCGAGAAAATAAAAAAAATATATAATAAACATATATGTAAATAATTTGAAATGTATTAAAATTAGTTAGTTAATTCAAAACAAAATAAATCAATAATAACCATAAAAGAGTAGAAAAATCATTTGAATAAAAAATGAGATTAAAAGGTTAATTTATAAGCAATAAAATTATTAGACACACAGGATTTAAGTATAATGCATGCGAATACACAGGGATTAAAAGTACAAATTTTCCCATAGCCGAAAAGCAGTATACAAATTGGATCGAATTGATATAACACACAGATTATGGGGGTCAATTAAAGAACAAGGCAAATATTTAATAGATCTAATTAGAAAACAACACGAAAAAGAAGGACTAAACACACAAATATCCCCGAGGATCAAAACACGTGGATCTTGGCTGCATTCGGGTCGGGTCATTGGGTATAGGCCAATACGGCGTCGTTTAAAGGCTATTGCCATAAGCCTAAGCGGCGCCGTTTCATTAACAGATTTAAAAACAAATTAAAGCGGTTCAAAACCCATCTAAGCCCTTCTAAAACAAAACCCTAAATCCCCTTTCATTTTCGTTCCCAGCCGCAGAGAGAAGAAGGAAGATCCGGCCACTTTGACGCCATGATAATCGACGATTAGTGGCCGATTCAAGACCCTTCAACTGCTCTCCTTCAAACCAGGCCCGACCCTAGCCTCGACGACCCCTTTTATATCGATTTCGACGAAAAAAAGGCAGTCCGCCGATTCGACTTTCGCAGGTAAGTCCCCTTTTTTTATTTTCGCGTATAGAAAAAGAAGGAAAGAAAAAGATACTGAAATAAATTCAAAGAAAAAAACAATAAAGAAGATGAAATTGAAAAAGCAACCTTTTTGAATCTGTTTTTTTTTTGGTTTTTCTCTGTATATATGTCGATGGTGAAGAGAAAAAATACATCGCTTGGCTTTTGTTTATATAGCAGAAAGAAAAAGAAAACTACAAAATACAAGAGAAAAATCTCTATTTTTCGTTGTCTGCTCCTTTTCTGTTTTTTCCTTTTGCTTGCTGTTTTGTTTCTTTGTGCAGGTGTGTGACACGCAGAGGAGGCCGTACGGAGGAGTGTACAGAGGCTGCAGCGCGCGTGGTGACGTGGAGGGGAAGAGCTGCTTGCGGCGCTACTGCGGGGCTAGGTTCTAGGGTTTCAAATCTGAAACCAAAATTTGGGCCATTCAGGCCGTTCTAAAAATTGGGCCATTCGGTATTGGGCTCTGTTGGGCCTGTAGGTTTTGGGTTAATATAATTTAGAAACGGGTTTATTTGGTTTGTAACTTGGACTATAATTTAATCTGTTATTGGATTTTGTATTTTATTCATTATTATTATTTTTTTGGTTTTTGGTTATAAAACGGGCCTGAGCATAAATTGGGTCTTACAGCTGCCCCTCTTTGCTCATTGTCGTGTAACGAGAATGGAGCAAAGACCTTAAAAGAGCCAATTTTGCCCGGTTTTGCTGAATCTTGCCTTCTTTGGTGCTTCTCCTCTTCGAGTAGCTTTATTCCATCCCACTGTATCTTTAAGGGTATAAGAACTAGCGCTTCGATCCAATTCAAGGAAATTAGACTTGTAGCTTCCATCTGCTCCGCCGCAACTTTGAGGAGATGAGATTTGCTGTCTTCTGTCTACTCCACTGCAACTTCAGGGAGATAAGACTTGTATGGTAAATTCAATCCGACCTACTGCAACTTCAGAGGTATAGGATTTGTTATTTTAATCCGCTCCACTGCAACTTCAGGGAGATAGGATCTGATGTCTTCTATCTGCTCCTGTAACTTCAGGAATGCCAGATCTACTACTGCAAACTCAGGGAGACAAGATCTGATGTCTTCGATCTGCTCCTGCAACTTCAGGATCGCCAGATCTGCTATCTTCAGTCTGCTCCACTGCAAACTCAGGGATGCCAGACTAGTATATTCGATCCGCTTCGCTCAGGAAGGCAAGATCTGCTATCTTCAATCTGCTCCACTGCAATCTCAGGGATGCCAGACTGGTGGCTTAAATCTGTTCCGCTACTGCTTAGGGAGACAAGATTTGTCGTTCGATCTTGGTCCACTACTGCTTAGGGTGACAAGATCTACAATCTTCGACCTATTCCACTGCTGGTCAGGAAGATAGGGCTGGTGGCTTAAATCTGTTCCACTACTGCTTAGAGAGACAAGATTTGCCGTTCGATCTTGGTCCACTACTGCTTAGGGTGACAAGATCTACAATCTTCGACCTATTCCACTACTGGTCAAGGAGATAGGGCTGGTGGCTTAAATCTGTTCCACTACTGCTTAGGGAGACGAGATTTGCCGTTCGATCTCGGTCCACTACTGCTTAGGGTGACAAGATCTACAATCTTTAACCTATTCCGCTGCTGGTCAGGGAGATAGGACTGTTGGCTTAAATCAGTTCCACTACTGCTTAGGGAGATGAGATTTGCCGTTCGATCTTGGTCCACTACTGCTTAGGGTGACAAGATCTACAATCTTTAACCTATTCCGCTGCTGGTCAGAGAGATAGGACTGTTGGCTTAAATCTGTTCCACTACTACTTAGGGAGACAAGATTTTCCGTTCGATCTTGGTCCACTACTGCTTAGGGTGACAAGATCTACAATCTTCGGTCTGCTCCACTGCAAACTCAGGGATGCCAGACTTGTATCTTCGATCTGCTTCACTGTAATCTCAGGAAGACAAGATCTGTGAATTCACTGATGTTGCGATACCGTCCTCTGGGGGACCTATCCTGTAAAATCGGTTTTATATGTTTATGCTTATGCAAAACGGTTAGGATGTAATGATCAGAATGAATCTAATGCTCCTAACTAAATGTATTATGGACGATATCTGCATGAATGCAGAATGTCATGAGAATGATTTCTTACAATGATTAGGATGCAATGATCGAAATGAATCAAATGCTCCTAACTGGATGACATTTGCATGAATGCAGAATGTCATGAGAATGATCTTTTTTAAATGCTTAGGGTTGTCATCGCTCATCGTTTATCAGGGCTCTATCACTGACGTATTATGCTGCCATCTTGTTCGGCTAGTATTCTCGATAGAAAACTCGAGGAAATAATTATATCTTGCTTAACAGATTTGGGCCACTGTAATTTCAGGGTTCATCTTATTGTGACTTAGGGGTATAGGATCTGTAGCTTGTTCCATCAACTGACCACTCCCTGGGTGACCCAACCAAATGTGTACGCATGATGCTCGCATGGATGCAGAATATCATCATTTTTTTTCGAGAATGATTCCCATTTTTTACTTGGGTTAACAATGCCCATTTTTCGTCAGGATTGTATTACTGACGCAATATCTTGTCATTTGTTCAACCACCATTTTTGAAAAGAATCCGAAGAGATAGTCTCAGTTTAGACTCTTCCTCCACCAATATTTCAATCCCTTAAACTTGATGAGTTTTAAACAATAGTCCTATTTCAAGTTCTTGTATTATTCAGAAGCTTCCAGAGTAATATGCGAAACTCCTTTTGTGAAAATGTTATTAGTCCACTAATCGTTATTTCAATTCGAAATGCTTAAAAAGATCATAATCATGGATAAGAATGAAATTAATTAGGAGCATAGCTTGAAGCAAATAAGTTAAGCAAAGATAGCAAATGCAATCAAAGGAAATTTATTGTGAACATATTTTGAAAAGAATAATATAATCACAAATAAAAAATTTTAAAATGGGTAAAATGGAAGCTAGGTGCCCTAGATATCGCAGCCTGAGCTTCTCTGTTCAAACTTCTTGAGAACCATTTTAAGCTCGATATGCGTTTAGGGGATCCGGAGTACTTTGTCGATGCCCCAAGACGTAGCATACTTCTTCATTGTTAATCCAAGTATGGCAAGACTACTATATGCCCCACTTTTGATCAAAATTTGAGCCGCCCTATTCGGGTTTTTAACTCAAATCCCCTTTGGTCTCAAAACGCCCTTTGCGGGTTTTCGCCTTGGCCTCTCCTTCTTCTTTCTTTTTGATTGAAGTTTTTAATATATATATATTTTAAGGTGCCCTTTTGTTTTTTTTTTGGCTGCCTTTGCTGCACTGTGATGTGGCACTTGATCTTCGAACAGACCGTAAACTTTTGACATTGTGCGGTTAAATATGATCTTTTCGACATTTTTTTCGGTATTCTTTCTTTCTTTTTTCTTTTTTGTTCTGATGACTATCGACTTTTTAATATTGGCATATGAAGCGACTTTTACCATCTTAATGAAGTAACCGACATCCACGAAAATGAATCGGTGTTGGCCAGAAGCTTTTAATGAGACTGGCTTGGTAACATCCATGCCCCACATATAGGAAATCTTATTTCTGCATTGAGCTAGGCTTTGATCTTCATCTCCTTCCTTGGCTCACGATGTAGGATCTGTTTTTCATCCAGTTCTATCATCCTTAACAAATCAGAAGATAAGTTACAATTTCTGTCATCTTCAAAGTCCTGAGATCCCTTAGACCCATATTTCATTAAAAAAGGGAGTCAGTAACAACGCCGCTCATGTCGTTGATATCTGGGTACCTAGGTATGAAGGTAGAAAATCCAAAGAATAAATGATTCTAATGATGATTGTTCGTATGGTATGATCATGAATAAAGAATGAAAGAATATTTGAATAGAAATCCAAAGTACAAAAGAATCTATAGAAAGAATGGAAAAATATTTGCTCAAAAAGATGCATTTTATTGAAATAAAGATTCTGAACACAAGCCTATTTCAAAAAATAACTCTTATTACTTCTAGGCTGAAAGCAATAAGCGTGTTTTGAATATTACTCTAGATTAGCCTTAAAAATACATGTCTCTTCCAGAAACCTATTGTTCAAAACACTCTCAAGTATATAAAGGCCGATGCTTGGAAAACTTTTATTCCTCGGTTCCCTCTTCGGATACGCCATATGGTGTTCTGATTTCCCGATTTCTAGGCTTTTGATGACTTCTTCAAGGAATCGCAACTCTCCTGCCCCTTCCTTCAATTATCACAATTGACTGCTTCGTTCGACTCATCGAACTTCACAACCCCTATTTTAATAAGCCTTTCGACCAATTTCTTAAATGCAATGCAGTTATCGATGGAGTGACCCGTTATTCCCACGTGATACTCGCATTGAGCATTCAAATCATACCATTTGGGGTATGGGGGTTATATTGGTTCCATGTAATGAGGAGCCACCACATGTGCATCAAATAGGCTTTGATACAACTCCCTATATGTCATTGAAATTGGTGTAAACTAGAGTTGCTTGGCATTGGATTCTTGTTTTGATGAGCCCTGATGACCAGTGGTCACAACCCTCGGTTGACCTTGAGTGATCGATTTGGAATGCATGCTCAAGCTGTTCACTTCATTTTCCCTATTTCTCAGGGTTGATCTTTTGACACTTTCTCCCGCATCTATCTTTCCACTTTTTATGGCATTCTCAATCATTTCTCCAGTCATTACGACGTCCGAGAAGCTCTTTGTAGCGCTCCCTAGCATATGAGTGATAAACGGAGCCTTTAGTGTATTAATAAAGAGCATGGTCGTCTTTTTCTCTAAGAGTGGTGGTTGGACTTGCGTCACCACCTCCCTCCATCGCTGGGCATACTGCCTGAAGCTCTCGTTTGTCTTCTTCTCCATGTTCTGGAGTGTAATTCTGTCGGGTGCCATATCTGTCACGTGGCTGTATTGTTTTATGAAAGCTTGAGCCAAGTTTTTCCATGAACCAATTTGGGAATGAGTCAACAGGTTATACCATTTGGCTGCTGCCCCCACTAGGCTATCCTGGAAGTAATGGATCAACCGTTGGTCATTGTTAATGTACCCCGTCATTCTTCTACAAAACATAGTAATATGAGCTTCGGGGTAACTTGTCCCATTATATTTCTTGAATTCGGGCATTTTGAATTTGTATGGGAGTACCAAGTCTGGGACCAAGCTTAAATCCTTGGCATCGATTCCATAACAGCTATCGGCGCTTTCTATCGCTTTAAACTTTTCCTCTAACCATTTACATCTATCTTCTAGCTGCTTTGGCAATTCTGCTTTTGTCCTTTGTCCTTCAGCTATTTCATCCAAATCAGGGACATTAGTAATGATTGGATTATCACCTGAACCTGAGCCAGTTTGGAGGTTCACTGAAGCACCAGCTTGGAATTGTTGAGGCCTGATCGTGACAGATGGCCTTTGTACAGTTACTTCAGGTCGTGTTTGCACATGTGGTGGAGTAAAATCAGGGGGACATTGAAGATACTCAGTATTCTCCTCAACATTTGTCATGGGGTTCTTTCCTTTATCCATAAGCCCCTTCAATAGCTGCGTCATTTGAGTCATCATAATTCCCTGAGATTCTATCATTTTGTCAATCATATCCTGCTGGATCTTAGCGAGCTGCTCCTGCATCTGTGCCTGCATCTGTTCTTGCATTTCTTTCTGCATTTGTTCCAACTTTTCTAGTCTTTTATCCATTGCTTGAGTTTTCTTTCTTGTGCCGTAGGGATGCGTATCTGGTAAGGTTTTGTCGGTTTCCAGGTTGCTGAAATAATTTTTATTCAATTAGAAACTTTCTACGATATGTAATGCATGTGATATGATGTAATGCAAATGCATGAAATGCAATGCAAATGCATGGAATGAATGCAAAAAGAAAGAGGGGCGTTGATTATGAATTCAATTCCATTAGAAGAACTTTTCTAGAAAATAGATTTCTTTACATAAAACGGATTGCATATGCGGCTTTGTCCTCATAGTCCAGGTGAAAACACCAATTCTTTTCTTCGTATCCGGATGTTATGGACGTGTCCCGTGAACTTTCTCAATAGATGCCTCTTCTAGCTCCTTGTTGCTTGGTCCAGGCCGTGCCTCTTCACTCACTTATCCTCCGCGATGTTCATTGAGACGTGATGGCCCTCGGATAATCCTTGTTGGCTTGAATCCTCGTGCAAAGTCTTGTATTCTTCTGCAGACTATCAACCTTCTCTCGTTGTTTACCTGGACTATGTTCGAACGACCGTATTATAATCCACTTTATCAAGTAACCCATTTCCTTATGACAAACTCTTCTATTTAGCAATTGAATATGAATCAACACCTCCTTTCTAAGATGATGCGATGCGATGCAATGCAATGAAAACAAAAGAAACACGTTAGCACAAGAGAAATAAACAACAGAATAAAGTACCTAATCGTGTGACCACTAGGGTTTGGCGTGGCTCTACCTAGGGTTAGCTCTTAGGGTTCACTATATGTGGTTTGGTTCTAACGAGAGAATTACCGAACCAAAGCAGATTCCTCAATCCTCAACCATTATAGGCTCATATGGATCGAGTTCGGTTGTGGAATACATTTCCCTATGGCCATGCGGAGATGAAAATCTCACGAAGCACATAGGCAGATGTATCCCGAAGCAATCCACTAGCCCATGCAGTATGAAAACCTCACGAAGGCATAGCTTCTTACTCCCACTTAAGGGTGTGACCACAACGGTCATGCAATGCAATGCCAAAGTATTTTATGAGACTCGACATTATTGTAATTATAGCACAAACAAATGCATCAAAAGAAACATGATTTTTCAAAACAATTTTCCAAATTTTCAATCAAAAGGACAAAAATTAATCAATCAATGGCCTAACTCTCAACCAGTCCCCAGTGGAGTCGCCAAGCTGTCGAAACCATTTTTTTCGAGTTTGAAAAATGGGGATCGACTTTAAAAGAAAATGGAGTAGATTCGCCACCAACCTTTTTATTTAGGTGTGATTGGGTCACCTTGTAAAAAAAATTTTGGTCTACGAAATTAAATAGCAAAAAGGGTTCGGGAGTCGGTTACGCACGAGGAAGGGTTAGCACCCTCGTACGCCCCAGAACGGGTACCAAATCGATTAACTGGTGTCCTTGCGTTGAAAATTTGAAAATGTTTGAGGTACGATTCTTTTTAAAGAATGTTAATTAATTTTGAATTGAATCTCAAGATTCATTCGTTCTAGAGGAATAAAAACATCACGTCCAACACGTTAGGATATGACACATTTATACCTCGATACCGAGATCATCTTTGATTTTAAAAATATGCAATTAAAAGGATATTTGGTTATTTGGTCGAACGGAAAATTGACACCCAGCACGATAGGGCATAATTTTTCGAATTTCCAAACACACAAATATTGCCTTATCTTGAAAAATTTTCAAATACGTAATTTTAAAATTGGCTCAAAATGCATTTTATTTGGTATACTTGCAATAAAAATAGAACATTTAATAAAGGCTCGAGTACATTGGAGTTTAAAACACAAAACAATAATAAGTAGCACAAGTGTAGCATTAAGCATGAAATAACATACAAGCTCAACATTATAAGAATGAACGTAATTGTAGATAAAATTTAACGCATAAATATACAATAATGTATATAAGTAACAATATAAAAAATGTATGAAATAAATTTTAGTATACAATAAAATATGATCTTTCAAATTAATAGATTATATACACTAATTTTAAAACACAAAAACATATATATAAGCAATTTTAAAAGAGGCTAAATTTATATATAAATAGATTTAAAAGTGCATATATACATAAAAAATAATATATACATATTGAAGGAAAATTTGAATGTAAACCTACATATATTTATATGAATAAATAATGTTTAAAATAGGCAAAAGATAATTTAAAACGAAATATGATGAGATATGTACATACACATTTAAATGATAATAAGACAATGAAATAAAAATAATTTTGATAGAATTTTATATAAAAATATTTGTACATAAAAAAATATTCCTATTATACTAATTTTGAATCAAAAAAGAATTAAAAATAAACATTTTTTATGTGCGAGAAAATAAAAAATATATATAATAAACATATATGTAAATAATTTGAAATGTATTAAAATTAGTTAGTTAATTCAAAACAAAATAAATCAATAATAACCATAAAAGAGTAGAAAAATCATTTGAATAAAAAATGAGATTAAAAGGTTAATTTATAAGCAATAAAATTATTAGACACATAGGATTTAAGTATAATGCATGCGAATACACAGGGATTAAAAGTACAAATTTTCCCATAGCCGAAAAGCAATATAAAAATTGGATCGAATTGATATAACACACAGATTATGGGGGTCAATTAAAGAACAAGGCAAATATTTAATAGATCTAATTAGAAAACAGCACGAAAAAGGAGGACTAAACGCACAAATATCCCCGAGGATCAAAACACGCGGATCTTGGCCGCATTCGGGTCGGGTCGTTGGGTATAGGCCAATACGGCGTCGTTTAAAGGCTATTGCCATAAGCCTAAGCGGCGCCGTTTCGTTAACAGATTTAAAAACAAATTAAAGCGGTTCAAAACCCATCTAAGCCCTTCTAAAACAAAACCCTAAATTCCCTTTCATTTTCGTTCCCAGCCGCAGAGAGAAGAAGGAAGATCCGGCCACTTCGACGCCATGATAATCAGCGATTAGTGGCCGATTCAAGACCCTTCAACCGCTCTCCTTCAAACCAAGCCCGACCCTAGCCTCGACGACCCCTTTTATTTCGATTTCGACGAAAAAATGGCAGTCCACCGATTCGACTTTCGCAGGTAAGTCCCCCTTTTTTATTTTCGCGTATAGAAAAAGAAGGAAAGAAAAAGATATAGAAATAAATTCAAAGAAAAAAACAATAAAGAAGATGAAATTGAAAAAGCAACCTTTTGAATCTGTTTTTTTGGTTTTTCTCTGTATATATGTCGATGGTGAAGAGAAAAAATACATTGCTTGGCTTTTGTTTATATAGCAGAAAGAAAAAGAAAACTACAAAATACAAGAGAAAAATCTCTATTTTTCGTTGTCTGCTCCTTTTCTGTTTTTTCCTTTTGCTTGCTGTTTTGTTTCTTTGTGTAGGTGTGTGACGCGCAGTGGAGGCCGTACGGAGGAGTGTACGGAGGCTGCAGCATGCGTGGTGACGTGGAGGGGAAGAGCTGCTTGCGGCGCTGCTGCGAGGCTAGGTTCTAGGGTTTCAAATCTGAAACCAAAATTTGGGCCATTCGGGCCGTTCTAAAAATTGGGCCATTCGGTATTGGGCTCTGTTGGGCCTGTAGGTTTTGGGTTAATATAATTTAGAAACGGGTTTATTTGGTTTGTAACTTGGACTGTAATTTAATCTGTTATTGGATTTTGTATTTTATTCATTATTATTGTTTTTTTGGTTTTTGGTTATAAAATGGGCCCGGGCATAAATTGGGTCTTACAAAGATGATACCAAAAACTTAGTTTTTAGGCACTAATAAAATGATAACACCTCATTAATTTCTAAAAATATAAAATTAGTATTATACACTCATCCATATTTAATATATTCTCTAATCACTAAAATTAATGAGTGTATAATATTAATTTTATGTCTTTAAAAATTAATGAGGTGTCATCGTTTTATTAGTGCCTAAAAAACTAAAGTGTTTAATTAGTGTCGAAACCTTTTTTTTAAATCGAATTTTTATTTTAAAATGAAAATGGGAGTCGCCACCAATCCTTTTTTGTGAGGTGTGATCGGATCACCTCGTAATTTAACCATTTTAATAAAAGGTTCGATTTACTAAAATGATGATTTTTGGCCTACAAAATTCAGAAAATGAGTGCGGGAGTCGGTTATGCACGAGGAAGGGTTAGCACCCTCGTAACGCCCAAAATTGGTACCTAATTGATTAATTCGTGTCTTAGTGTCGAAAATTGAAAACTTGAAAATAATTTAAAAATACGATCCCTCTTTGTATTAATGTTAATTTTGCTCACAAATTGCTTGAATAAATCGAAATAAACGTTAAAGACCCTCTTGTCTTGAGATAACAAAATGTCACATCCCGTAAGTTAGGACACGACACCTTGAACCTTTGAGAATAAGCTTGCCTTTATTATTATTATTATTATTTTGAAATCTTATGTATTTTAATTTTGAAATGATATTCAGTTATTTAAACCCAGCGAGAAAAATCGGAACCCCGTAAGTTAGGGCACGACTTTCTCGAGTTTCCAAATACAGAGCATTGCCTTATTTTGAAAATTTCTCTTTTTTTGAATAATATCAAACATAAAATTTAAAACGATGGGTATTTATCTTATTCGAGGGTATGAAAACAACTATGGGTAAACATGTTTAAACGTGATTCATGATGTGATTTCAATGAAATACGATAAAATGGTAATGTATGGAAAATGGAACGATGATTTATGAAAAATAAAAAATGTCGCGCTAGTGAATGACAAAAATATGAATATACTATTAAAACTAATTCATAATATAATGGCGATAATCACATAATATATACTATTCTAATATTAATATGAATAATCAAAGAAAAAAAGTAAAAAAATGAAATAAATAATAAATAATAACACTAGTAATAATAATAGTAATAGTAACGGGGGTAACAAAATATGCATATAAAAAAAGAGGTCAATACCAATTTTGAATATAATATGACAAGGAAATAAATAAGTAAGTACGTAAATAAATAAATAAATATAGAGGAAATTAGTTTATAAAATATTGAAGATAAAGGACTAAATTAAAATGTAAATGAAATTAAGGGTGCAATTTGTAATGAATGCATGAATAGATGATAATAATGATAGTAGATAAAATAATAATAATAATAAAGGCATAAATAAAATGAATAATCAATGAATATAAAATATAAAATTAAAAATTAAAAATGAAGGGATGATAAATAAATGAATACCAGGATTAAAATAAAAAATAAATAAATATATGAATAATATATGAATAAATAAGTAAATGAACAAATAAATGAATAAAATAAAAAGAATAACGAATAAATAATCAAATAAATAAGTAAATAAATAAATAAAAGAATTAAAGTTAACAGGGCTTAATTGTAACTTAAATGAAATTAAAAGGACAAATTGAATAAAATAAATAAAAAAAAGGCTAAAATGTAATGCGTGAAAACAAGCAAAGACTAATTAAGAAATTATCCCGATCCGAGGACGCGCGTCCCTTCTCCAGGACACCGGCGAGCCAGGGACTAAATTGAAACGTGCAAAAAATTCAGTGGCCAAATCTATAAAATAAAAAAGGACTAAATTGAAGCACGCCGCAAAAGCGGAAGGACCGAAAGCGCAAATAACCCATCTGTCCAAAAACACGTGGATCCTAGGGGCGGGTCGGGTCGGCGCGCGGGTTGCGTCAAAACAACGCCGTTTTGGGCGTCTGAGGCTAGTGATGCGATCCCGGCCGCATCATGTTACGACACAACTCGATGCCACCGAGATTGGCCCAAACTCGAGGGGCCCAAGTGCAAAATGAAGTTTTTAATTTTAGTTTGTTAATTTGGTTGTTGAAATAAGGACTTTGATTTATTTATTTTAGTTACTTTAGTTATTATAATATGAGTCTTTAATTATGTCTTGTTTATTAAATGCATCTTTAATTAATGTCTTGCATTATTGATCTACATCTTTTAATTATGACATGCATTATGTGTTCTGCATTTAATAAAGTCATGCATTATGTAACTCTCATGTTAGTTAAGTTTGCATCATAAATTATAACATGCATTATGTAACTCCCATGTTAGTTTAAGTCATGCATTAAGTAACTCATTTGTTCATTTAGTTTGCATCTTAATTAAATCATTCATTTAAGCATCATAGTTGTTTGAGTTAGTTTATAAGTGTGTTATTTAATTTGGCTGTTATTTTTTTAATGCATGAGTTATAGTGTGTTTACTTTTTTTTTTCTTAAATAAATTGAATGTGCGTTTGCTGTAGGAAAGTTCAAAAGGCTGGTCACATATTTTAAAGCTACAATAGGGCTGTTCGTTTGCCAAGAAGAATCAAATCTTTGTCACATTCAATTGGTACATTCGGTTTGGCATAAAAAAGTGTGCATTTGGTCACTTAATTGCTGGTGCATATTTGGAACGTTTTTTGTGGATATTAAAGCACTCAAAGCTCATTATGGTGGCTTTTCAAATGGACCAAAAGTGACTCTTCAAGTCTGATCGGTTTCATGCACTCAAAGCTAGTTATGGTGCCAATTAAAGAGATGAATACACAAGCATTAAGGCATTTGGTTAAGGGGAAAATGAAGGGACATCAAGCAGCACATTTAAAGGACCATTAAGCCTTCATCAAGTGAAAAGGCATGACTTTTCGGCTATGCATGAATCAAGTGAAAAGACATGACTCTTTGGTTGCCCATTAAGAGTTATAACTGAATTTAAATATTTTAATAACTCTAGTTAAATGCTGAAGGTGAAAGGTCACAAATAGGCATTTGAACAATCATAATAATACCTATAAATAGATTGTAAGAAGACATTATTTTGGTTAGACAATACACTTTGACATTTTATGAATTTTAATTCATTTGTGAGTTTATTCAACTCTCTAAATTCGTTTAAGACTCAAGCTGACTTATCTAGCATAGCTAGTGGCGTCTTCCTTGTTTCTTTGAACTTATCACTCAAACCCGAGTGTGGCGTTCACCCATTTTGATACATTTGGTTCCTAACTCTCTATAGTTAGCGAATCAATGTCCTTTGTTTCTTTTCCAGCATCTTAAGTGACTTATAAGTTTTGGGTCAATAATCTTAATAGTATTGGTTCACTCTTGTCCTTAAGCTCAACTATCCGTTTTATCCAACATTCTGATTTGTTTGCTTCAAACCTTAGCCGAATTTTCAACATCATTCACTTAGCCATTTCCATCACCATTTCATTTAGCCAATTCAACCCTTCTCTTTATTCCTCTTTATTTCAACACCTAGCCGAGCCTATCCTAATCCATCCTAAAACTTTTTGAAAACCATTCCTTTAAGCCTACACTTAGCCAAATTCCTTCAAACTCTGAATTGAACGAAGCTTCTCCATTTTACGATCGGGCACATCTACGAATCAAATCACAACCCACGAGACGAGTTCGTATCAGCTAGTCCCAAAATGACGCCGTTTTGAGAGCCTATATATGTGAATATTTTTTCAAACAATTCATTTCAAAACAGTTTTTTTTTTAAAAAGAAACCAAAGCTCTCTCTTTTTCTCTGAACCAGTCCTTGGCCGGCCGTCAGTCCGGCGAGTCGCCACCGTGCTGGCCATCGGTCATCGACGATGGCACCGCCGCCCACAGTGGCCGGAAAATCACCCAAACCTCCATTTTTTTTATTTTTTTATTTTTGCATAAAACCCCTTTTTGGACTTGAAATCGCCAAAAATAAAGCCAAAATAAAAAAAGGACTAAAACCCCTCGACTTCTGCCGTCCTCCGCCGCGGCCTTTGGCCGAATCCCAAGGGATCTGACGACCTCGCGAATCGACGATGGAACAACAGGTGAAAAGGTTTCATTTTTGTTTTTATTAATTAATTAATTAATTATTTCGGGAAGAAAAGAAAGAAAAATAATAATAATAAAGATGAGGATGAAGCACCTTTCAATATTGAATCGGTTTCAAAAGCTTTTTTTTTTTTTGTATATATTTCTCCCCTCCATTACATTGGAATTGTTATGGCTTTATAGCCAATTTACACTGTTGTTTTCACTATCTACTCTACTATTTTTTGTTACTGTTATCTGCTGCTATCTCTTTGTTGTTTCTGTCTTTTCTTTGTCCTTCTTGCAAGTATTGGCGCGTGGTTAACGGTGGTGGCAGAGGGGTGTCAGACGCATGCCTGCCGACGTGGAGAAGCGGCGCTGCTGGACATGTGGCTAGGGTTTCCTCTTCTCTTTTTTTTGCTGAAAGTAGTCAAGGTTGTGGGCCATAGGATTTGGGCTAAGGGTTTTTTATTTTGGGCTATTTTGGGCTTGCAAATTTGGACTGTTATTATTTTTTATTTTTATTCTTAGTTTTTTTTTTGTTGGGCCGAGTAAAAATGGACTATTACAATTAGGATCTATCCTAATATAAATTATTTCCTATTTTCTTATTCAATTTAATTTTAGTTAAAACAAGTAATACAAATTATAAAAAAATGTTGAATGAATTGGAAAAGAAGCCATTAGTAGCCTTTTTTTTTTATATTTTAATTTTCTGGATTGGTTTTATAAATTTCTTGTCTCATTACATCAAAGTTGTAATTAAAAAAAAAAGGGCTGAAACCAAATCGATTAAAATTGAAAGTGAAGTAATTGAATCCCTTGGTAGCCTTTGTACCATCCGTTTCTTAATTTTTAATTTTACAATTCGTGGCTGCATCTCCCAATAATGTAATCTCCAAGATTCAAACATGAGTCGTTTTTTTAAGAGTGCGATATGCCTTACCATTGCACCCAATCATTTAGTTGTTAAGACATTATTATTTTATTGGTGCCAGAAAACTAAAATATTTAGTATTATTCCCACACTTTTTATACAATTAAATAATGGGAAAAACCCTTGATTAGATACAAATCAAAGGATAGACTTTGTTTAGTAAATTTGGTGTCGTGGATTACAGTTCATTCCCCTTTCCGTCCCACTAAAGATAGGGTTGGTATCTGAAAATTCAAAGTGAATCCAAAGTCATTACAAAATTCTTGAGGACCAAGTCGTAAATCCCCACCTTCTTTGCTTTGCTAGTTTTTCAATGCACATCTTAATTTCTTAAAAACCTGCCTAACTTGTTGGTTCCGATTATGCCAAGCTTATCAACTTAAATAATATCCTGCAATTACATATACCCTCACTTTGACATGCTATTCATGCTTCGGCTTGATATTGCAAATACAAAAAAGAGAAAGCCAGTCATCTTTTATTTTCACAAATAAGACATTTTATCCGCAAACCATTCTTTTCTTTTAATTAAAATAATACAGTTGCTTCATATTAAATAGGTGGCTTTTACAACTTCAACATTTACATTTATTAAATAAATATTGGAATTTTGTTATGGTTTGAGATGGTAAAATAATTTGAATTTGATGGGATCTCACCTGATTCATTTCGTCGGATTTGAGGTAAACTTGCCCTGTGATGTTTATAAGAATACCACCAATCTATTTTTAATGTTTTTTTTTTATTTTCAATAAATAAATAAATAAATATTAAGTTTTAATTCTAAACTAAAAAAACCCCTAATCCTCTTTGCTTCAAAATAAAAAATAAAACAATTAAAAAATGTAATTTTATTTTCTTCAAAATAAAAAAATTTAAATTAAATTATGGTTGGTTCGGGTCTCCTATTAAATTTCAGGTTTGGGCAGATTTTTTTTTCCTTTAAGAGTTGAGATCGTATTGGGGTTGAGCGGATTCATCAAGAGTTCAAGGCGGGTGAAAATCCGCCACCCCGCCAGATGCCATCTCTAATTACGGTTGTATGCATTTTGAAGCATTTGGGACAAGTCAATATGAATCATACCTTCCAAGAAGAAACTTAAGGAGCACACGGTCTCGTTCCTATACATTGTTAAATTTTATGAACCCTAAGACAAGAAAAGGAAATTAAGAGGTGAAAATTGATATTTTTAATGTTTCAACATTATGAAATTGATTTTTATTTATTTATTATATTTTAAATTTAGTTTTAAGGATATTTTTAATTTTATAGCACATCAAAGGTTTTAATACTTGATACACCGTGGGTGAAATGTTTTATCCACGAGGGTTGATGTATTAATTTTCACTATCCAATTGCTGTTACGTAGGTGGTGCGAGAGCCAAACTTTACAAAGCTATGCAACACGAGGACAATGGTGGTGGTAAACGACAGTTATGGTGGCCCTGAGAAATATTGGGGTTCACAGAGGTGACACTGTCTATGTTAATATCCACACTCAAAGAAACTATGCCCTTACCATTCACTGGTAAGTAATTTTTCTATCATTACTCGTCTTTGCTTCCCTTCATCTAAGTTTTCAGATATGGTAGGCAAGAAATCCATGGTCCGATGGCCTGAGTTGGTAACGCAGTGCCAAAGTGATATTGTGGGATGAAATAGGTACTCTTTGGTGGCATGCCCACCCACAGGCCACAGTGAGTGGTGTTGTGGAAGTTTGAACAATGTCAGCTTTGTTCTCCCACTCCAAGCATAGTATGATTTCAATTACTGAAGCTACTATAATTTTGTGGCTATGGCATGCAGGAGCACCAAAGGGAATGGAAACAGTGCAAGCACAAGCATGCTATGACCACCACCTGCCATGCCTCGTTGTCCTGGAAACTAGAGAACAAGCACATGATTTATTCATTAGGAGCAATAAGTTGTTTGATTTCGAGATATGTTTAATGAATGGGCTTTTTCTTTTTAATTTCTCGAGAGAGATACCGATATTTGATGTGTAAAATTACAATGCGCGCAGTATGTACGACCTTATCTTTTTTGTTGTTTCTTTCAGCACTTGTGACTTTTTTTGGTTTCATTACCAAAAAGAAAACATTTTTGAATAGATGGCGTAAAGGCGAAGTTAAAAGGAATTGACATTTTCATGGAAGACAATAACAATACAAATTGTACACTAGTGCTACAATAAACATCAGATCATCGTTGTATATCAAGTCAAGGTGCTTGATAAAGATGGATAAAACTGTTATTTTCAAACCGACAAAATTTGAACCCATAGCTTAGCTGACTAATATCATTCATTAATTAAACCAGTCATATTATCACCTAGTGGTATGAATTACGTAGTAACATGAAAAACAATGCAATTTATTAAATTTTCTTAGTCAAATATCTAATTGTATGTATTGTTTTTTTTTCTTTTTTTCTTTTTACGAATATAACAAATAAAATAAAATAAAAACCATCTCGTCTAAAATTTACACAACTTTTTAGAGATTGAGAGTACGACATTATCTTTTTTTTTTATTATTATACTCGTTCGGACACATATTACACCCTAAACACTTTGTGAAGTCTAAAAACTTCATAAGTTTTGTATCAAATAATTACTCGTAAAATAATATATAATTTTTTTATAAAAACTTGCACGTATTATAATTCTATAATAATATCTACAGTATCATCGATAAATCGCACACATAATATTCAAAATACTTCTTCTTTATTTGTTTGAGATATGCCATTTCTCTAAAAAATGACATAAAAAACACATACAAGACTACTTAATTACCTTTTCAAATAGTAGTGATGCCACGTCAAGGTTGAAGCCAGAAAATTGCTTTAGTGAACCAAAAAATGATAATAAATTTTGGGGGTCAAAATATAATTTTACTATTATATTAACTTATGCTTTCATAAATTTTAAAGGGGCTGTATAGACAATTTGCCATTTGGGGGGGTCAATAGAGGTGGTAAACGGATAGGTTTGGGTGGGCTAAGATCGAATTTGAATTTTTTTTTAGCTTGAATTTTCTCAGATTTAGATCGGGCGGGCTTAAACTAAGTCAAATAATTTTGAATTTTTATATAGATGTTTTATTTTAATAGAGATATTGTATATAACATAACTAAAAAGTGTTTATAATGTGTAATGATTATTATTATCTAATGAATATAATAATTTCATAAACATGTGTCATATTATTATATGATATTGTTTAGTAATGTTTTCTCGTGTTGTATTAAGGGAAACACAGGGGGTATTTATACACATTCCTCTGCTATTATTACAGACCATAATAGGGCCCACTGTTTTGTCCCGGCCTTTGCGTTGAGGGTACTAACATTCCCTGTCCCTGGTGTTGACATTCTCTAGGCCTCATTCGATTTACTGGGCGCTTGCCTGCGAAACATGCGGTCCTTTCTGACCCAGGGACTAACTCTCCCAGTGAACCTCGCACATGCCAATCACGAGCGGGAGTCCTCTTCTCTTGCATGGCTTGCGACCTCGTCCCCGCGAGGCTTACCTGAGCTATCTATACTGAAGGACCTTATTGACATAGTATACCGAAAATTGGAGGGTGCCTTCGGGACTAAGACGGCCACAATTGTTTCCTCTGAGGCTGCTAAGTACAGATGTAGCATTTCTCTCGTTTGAGGCGACTTCAGCAGTGGGGGGAAGTAAGGTACTGTTTTAGTTGTTCGAAGGCGGTTTGACACTCTTCGGTCCATGAGAAGGGTTTCCTCAAAGCTTTGAAAAATGGTAGCCACTTGTTTGCCATTCTGGAGATAAATCTGTTCAACTCCACCACCTTGCCCGTGAGGCGCTGGATTTCTTTTATAGTTCGCGGTGGGGGCATCTCTGCGATAGCTTGAATTTTTTCTGGGTTCGCCTCTATTCCTCTCACTAAAATCATGAAACCCAAGAACTTGCCAGCTCACACGCCGAAGGCGTAGTTTTCGGGGTTAAACTTCATGCTGTGGGCCCTCAACATCGCGAATGTGTTAGATAGGTTCCGCACATGTTTCTTCATGGATTCACTTTTTACGAGCATATCATCTACGTACACCTCCAAACCGCAGCCTATCTGTTCTTTGAATATCTTGTTTACCAACCTTTGGTAAGTTGCACCCGCATTTTTTAGTCCAAATGGCATAACTTGGTAACAGAAGAGACTTTCCTCAGTGACGAAGGTTGTCTTTTCCTGGTCGCATTGGTCTAATAGGATTTGATTGTAGCCCGAAAAGGCATCCATAAAGCTCATGAACCTGTGTTCGGCGGAGGCATCCACCAGGTGATCTATCGATGGTAAAGGGAAGCTATCCTTAGGGCATGCCTTGTTCAAGTTGGTAAAGTCAATGCACATCATCCACTTGTCTGTCACCTTTTTTACTATCACTACATTCGAAATCCAATCCGGATACTCCAGTTCCCTGATAAATCTGACGGTCAACAATTTGGCGACCTCCTGTCGTATTGCTTCAATTACATGTGGTGCGAACTTTCTCTTCTTTTGTTTCACAGACTTCGCCTTTGGGAGTACATTCAACATGTGCATTATTACCTGTGGATCCACGCATGGCATATTCACCGCGGACCATGCGAAGATTTCTGAATTCCCCCTCAGGCATTCAACCAGTAACATTTTTCTTCTTCGTTCAGTGTCGACGAAATTTTGATTGTCCTTTCTTTATTACCGCAGAATAGTTGCAAGGTCTCGATGTGCTTCGCTACCTCGATTTTTGTATCTCGATGTTCTTCCCTCACATCAAAGTCGTCCAAGTTGATGGCTTAGGCTAGCAAACTTTGCTTCTCAGTGAGAGGCTACTTTACTTGCCTCACAGATAACATGACACACTGCCTCGTCATGCGATGGTCGGATCGCAAGAAGCCGATTCTAGTACTTATCGGGAACTTGATCTTCATACAATAGGTTGTCATCACCATCTTCGCCATTCGCATGATTAGTCTACCAAAGATGGCGTTATATACCATTGGGTGATCGAGCACATAGAATTGGACACACTTCGTGGTCGTATGCTCGCCGTCACCCAGAGTGACTGGCAATGTAATAGTGCCTATTACTTCGACATGATAGTTTGCGAAGCCGTACAAAGGGCTAGTTGCGGGTAATGATTACTCTTTTAAGCCCATTTTCTTATATGTTCCCCAAGATAAAAACTTTCACTGTGCTGCCGCTATCGACAAGTATCCTCTTAACTTCGAAGCCCGCAATCTCAGTCGAAACCACTATTGGGTCGTTCCCTTCTTCGTCGCGTATTAGCTCATCGTCATCACTTCCGAACTCCACACTCTACTTTTCCTGGTGTTGCGGTTTCTTCGAGGCACTGAGTGACATCACACCCCTCATATGAGCTCGCCTCTTTGTACTTGACTACATCCACTAATCGTCTGTGCCTACTATTACATGTATGGTTCCTTGAACCCTTTGCTTTCCCTTGGGGTCTGGTCCCTGCGAGCTCTAGCCTTGTTGCGGACCTCCCTAGTTTATGAACTCAACCAGTTCGTCATTCCAGATAGCTTCTTCTATGGTGTCTTTTAGCATGAAGTAGTCCTCAGTCTTATGTCACATATCATCATGAAAGGCGCACCGGTCCCTAGAATTCGTCCTTCTACTAGTACTTCACATTGGGGGCGACTTAGGAAGGATACCCAAGCTCTTCACCTAATTAAGGATGTAAGCTTGCATGGCATTTAATGGGGTTTAAGCTTCCAAGTTTACCGCACCAATTGTTGAGTAATGTTTTCTCATATTGTATTAAGGAAAATACAGGGGGTATTTATATACATTCCTACTGCTACTATTACAGCTCACAATAGGGCCCACTATTTTGTCTCAACTTTTGGGCCAAATGTACTGACATTCCCTGTCCCTAAAGGGTGTAATACCTTGCTTGCTCTTGCTGGTGCCCCTGCGGGTTTCTAAGTGCATCGCCTTGGGCTGAGGTTCTGTGCGACCTATTGATCCTAACTCGCAATGACTGGTTGTTGGAAGATTTCCTAGCGCGTTGCCCTTCTCTATTCCTGGGTTGTCTATCTTTCTTTTGGAAATTGACTCATTATGCCATTTTGATTTCCTCTACCTTCGCGAACTTATGAGCTCATTCTTATAGGTCAGCTAGGCTCTGCAGCCTATTGTCTATGAACGAGTACTGCACATGGTCGTTCTACACCCCCATGATGATGCATTTATTAGCCATTGATCTTCTAAGTTTTTTGGGTTGAGTGTAGCTGCGTGAAACCTCTTTATATAGTATTAGAGGGATTCACCCTCTCACTGCTTCACCGACATCAGCCCTATGGGTGTATTCATGATTGCTCGATAGGCCCAGAATCTTTCCAATAACATTTGTCCCAACTGTGATAAGTTGTGAAATGAGCCTTATGGAAGGGAGAGATACCAGTCATTGGCACTTACTTTCAGCGTCGTAGAGAAGGCCTTACATTTGGCCGCGTCTGACGCTCCCAGCACATTCTTGTAGTCGTTATATTGCATTAAATGGGCTCGCAGATCCCTTCTTCCCTCAAACATGTCCTTAGGCACCTTAAAGTCAAGAGGTAGGCTTGTTGCCGCGATTTTGGGAGCCAGCGAATTGTTAGAACAAAACAACCAATCTATGTCTCGTGACTCAGGGTGCAAGGTTCATACGTCGCAACAAAGCTCATCCATATCATTCATCCACTCCTTCACATGAGTGCTCGGGGCTTCATCTTGGATGGTAACGTTTCCCTAGGATCCCGAGTTATCAGCACGTGCCTTTCGGTGCAGTTCCTCATTCTGCTGCAGCAACTCCTATTGAAAGGCTTACTATTCTACAAGCCGTGCTTCTTGCATCGCCATTTGCTCCTTCATGAACTTCATCTATTCTTAGAGGCCAAAAGCTAAGGCGGGGGTGGTTCTTAGTTGAGGGAAGAAGGCATTCCCTGACCGGAGGAGAGATTAAGGTCTAGGGAAGTAGAAGGCCCCCGATAGACCATGTTGTCGAGGTTTTTGGGCTTATCAGCGAACTAGGTGGTAAACAAGTCTGTCTCGTCATGTCAGGGGTTGGGACCCGATGCTTTTATTTGACTGGATGAGGGGATAAAGGGAAAGGTCTCGCCAGGGTAAGTCATTTTTTGCTTTAGGTTGAAGAGAACTGAACCAAACTGGAGAAAATCTACTGGTTAAAAGTAGTCCGCACTCATCGCACCAATTGTTGAATAATGTTTTCTCATGTTGTATTAAGGGAAACACATGGGATATTAATACACATTCCTACTGCTACTATTAAAACTCGCAATAGGGCCAACTGTTTTGTCTCGGCCTTTGGGCCGAGAGTAGTGACATTCCCTGTCCGTGGTGCTAACATTCTCTGGTCCTCATTCGGCTTACTAAGCACTTGCCTGCGGAGTACATGGTCCTTTCTGACCCAGGGACTGACTCTTCCAGTGAACCGTGCACCTGCTAATCACGAGCGAGGGTCCTCTTCGTGGATATGGCCCGCGAGCTCATCCCCACAATATTTACACGAGCTCTCCTCTTGCGACCTTATCCCTACGAGGCTTACGCAAGCTCCCTTCTTACGCGAGCTCCCTCCCGCGGGCTTCCCGCACAAGCTATCTTTGTGAACATCTTAAATTCTCGCAAGGTCCTTAGCTGACTATGCCTGTAGGCGAACATTCTTCTTCCAGGTCGGATGCATCCGAGTTGGAGGTCCAAATCTTATCGGTCACTTGGACTACTAGTTCCCAAATCCAAACAGATATCTATGTGAATTTATATGGAATATTTCTTGTTTATTTGTAAGTCATATTTATGGTTATATGATATATATAAAAAAATTATTTATTTGAATTATTATCTAGAAGATATACAAGACATGAGTTTGGAAAAAGACAAAAAATTTTCATGAAATTGACATTGAATAATGGTCCCTACGCATTAGAAGTTCAGAGACAACTACATTCTTCAAATTGAGCCCCTTCATTCAAACATTGCAATATATCATCGGTTCAACATACAAATGCAGATAATGGTCCCTACGCATCATATCATTTGTAATATGTATGCATCTGTTTGTAGTTCCCCAACTTTTAAGGTCCCACCTGATTCTTTCTAGAATATATGCACTAAATCTAAACGACACCCTATTTCCCACATCATTGGATTAATATCTAACATTAGCATGCATCTATGTAACACCCCTAACCCGCAACCGTCGCCGGAATAGGGTTAAGAAGCATTACCTAACAATCGGAACATTTCACATCCATTTCACACCACTAAGTCAACCATCAATTAAACATATTCAAATATAAACATATAGTCCCTTATTACGGTCCACAAGACCTTGAACATGTGTTAAAAAGAGGTCGGGACTAAACCGAACACATATGAAAATTCTTGGAAATTTGAACATTTTTCAAACCTGCAGAGGTCACACGCCCGTCCAGTCAGGCCGTGTGCCTCACATGGCTTACCAGACACGCCCATGTGTCCAGACCGTGCCAAAATAGGGCATACATACTGACTTGTCCACACGGCCACCAGACACGCCCGTGTACCATGGCCATGTGAAATTAAGCTAGCTACAGACTTGGTCACACGGCCACCATGCACGCCTGTGTGCCACGGCTGTGTAACCTGCCCAGGCACACTTCTAAGTGGCCCTTGAGCTACACGACAGAGACATACGCCCGTGTCCCTTGGCCGTGTATGCAAAATAGGCCATTTGTAAGGCCAAAATGCCACCCACACTTGGGTCATACCTACAAGCACATACAAGCCTATTTTCACACACAATTTGGCAACCAATTACATGTCAAATGATCAACTTATCATCTCATCCAATCTTATTTCTAATCATGTCAACTTATATATCAAATTGCACAACTAAGACACATGCATAACCAAGCATGATTCATCCTCAATATCACTAGTTCACAATGGCATCAATCCATCACTAAGCTTACCATTCATAAGACATTTTCATTGCTATCAAGCCATACCAAATCATACCTCATATACCATAATCATTGATGCATATTACCAACATTTATCTAGCCACATCACATGGCTATTTACACATCTCAAACATGTTTCAACACAACTAGCCTATACATGCCATATTCAAATATACACATATTTAAAAGTACCAAAATAGATTGCCGATAGTGTGATAAAGATGCTGACGATTCCCGGATCCAAGCTAGCTTTACTGACACTGTAAAATAGAGAAACAAATCACACAGTAAGCTTTCAAAAGCTTAATAAGTTTGTAATATAATACATGTAACTCAACAATTCAAATCAATGTATAAAATAAACCATCACATAGATAAATACACAATAAAGTATATTATCATCCTCATCCATATGCTCAAATTGCCATTCATTCAATCTTTTTACTACCATCAACCACATAGGTTCAAACGTACATTTGCCAACCCTTGGTTACCATACTTACTTACTATTCCATACTCGATACCATGTCTCATTCAATGCTCGTTATCTTTTCGACTCAATCGCACACTTAGTGCCCAAAACATAGCCGAAGCTTAATTAACATCGCACACTTAATGCCTAGATACAAAATCGAACTCAATTCGGTATCGCACACACAGTGCAAATCAAGAAAGCCGAAGCTTTCAATACTTCGCACACACAGTGCCATTCAACTCTGTCTCAATTCAATTACGCACACTTAGTCCATTGTTTCTCAATTTCATTTAATTCATTTCTAATTCAATATCTATCATTCAATTCACATCACATAGAAAATAAATTAACAACTTGTACTATATCCGAACTTACCTCGGACGTCAAAATACCGAAACGGTCGATTAGTCGAGCACTTTATCTTTGCCTCGATCTCGATCCGAACCTCTCATTTCTTGGTCTATACACATTTAAATTTAGCTCATTCAATCACCAATTCATTCAATTTAGTCCAAACACGCATATTTAGGGCATTTACAAAATAGCCCTCATATTTTCACATTTCGACACTTTAGTCCCTAATTCACAAAATCATCAAATTCACATAATTTCACTTAGCATATATCGAGCCGAATTTTTACTATGATCATACCAATCCATACATTTCATTTATTTCACATTTTTAATCCTTCAATTTACACTTTTATCAATTTAGCCCAAATTACTCAATTTCATCAAAAATCCAAACACAAACTATGTTAACCCAACACTAAGCTTTCATATTTCACCAATTAACAACACAAAGCTCACATATTCATCAATGACATATCTCAAAATCACCATCAATTTCTAAAATTTAAGCATGGGTTTGATAGTACACTAAGCAATGATCACAAAAACGTAAAAATCATCAAAAATCGAGCTCAAAACATACCTTGATTGAGTTATGCAAGTGTCGAAAATCACAAAGCTTTAATGGCTATTCTTCCTTTCTATTTTCAGTGGAAGAAAGATGAGAAATGGCCATTCTTTTTATTTTATTTTGGTTATAATAACATTAATAATTGATTTCCAATTCTACCCTTAATGAATTAAACATTAGAACTTATAATGGTTGGTTATAATTGTCCTTTAACCATCCACTAACTATATAGTGGCTTAATTGCTTCATAAGGCCACTTCATTTAAAAGCCATAAAACATAGATACTTCAACAATCAGCACACAGCTTTTACATTTTACGTGATTAAGTCCTTTTTGCTAATTAAGCACTCAAACAATAAAATTTTCACATAGAAATTTCACACAGACTTAATCACATATTATAAACACAGAAAATAATATTAAAATATTTTTCTGACCTCGGATTTGTGGTCTCGAAACCACTGTTCCGACTAGGGTGTAAACCGGGCAGTTACAACTCTCCCCCCTTGGGGATTTTCGTCCCCGACAATCTTACCAGTGAATAGGTGTGGATATTACTCTCTCATAACGTTCTCAGGCTCCCACGTAGCCTCTTCTACTCCGTGTTTGAGCCACAACACTTTCACTAAGGATATTCTTTTGTTTCTCAATTCTTTGGTCTCTCGTGCCAAAATTCGAATCGGTTATTCACTATATGACAAATCTGTCTGAATTTCAACCTCAGTAGGAGGAATCACATAAGACGGATCAGACTTGTACCGTCGAAGCATTGACACATGAAACACATTATGAATCTTTTCTAACTCGGGTGGCAACATCAATCTATAAGCAACCGGCCCAACTCGTTCAATGATCTTATACGGCCCGATGAACCTCGGACTCAGCTTGCCTTTTCGGCCAAATCGAAGAATTTTCTTCCACGGAGACACTTTCAAAAACACTTTGTCACCAACTTCGAATTTAATATCTTTTCGTTTCAAATCTGCATAGGACTTCTGACGATCTGAGGCCGCTTTCAAACTGTCATGAATCACTTTCACTTTCTGCTCAGTCTCTTTTATTAGATCAACCCCGTGAATCTTATTCTCACTCAGCTCAGTCCAATACAATGGAGTTCGACATTTTTGACCGTAAAGAGACTCATACGGTGTCATTTTAATGCTAGATTGAAAATTGTTGTTGTATGCAAACTCAATCAACGGTAAATGCTTTTCCCATGTACTTTCAAATTCAAGAATACAACACCTCAACATATCTTCGAGAACCTGAATGATCCACTCGGATTGTCCATCCGTTTGCGGATGAAATGCAGTGCTGAAATGCAATTTTGTGCCTAAAGCCTCTTGCAATTTCTTCCAAAATTGCGAGGTAAATCTCGGATCTCTATCAGATACAATAGATAGTGGCACCCCATGTAGTCTCACAATCTTAGCAATATACAATTCAGCCAATCTATCGAGTGAATAATATGTTCTTACCGGAACAAAATGAGCTGATTTCGTCAATCTGTCAACTATCACCCAGATTGCATCTTTCTTTCCCGGAGATAAAGGTAATCCCGACACAAAGTCCATCGTAATTCTCTCCCATTTCCACTCAGGAATCATGATCGGCTGCAACAAACCGGATGGGACCTGATGTTCAGCTTTAACTTGCTGACAAACTAAAAACTTCGACACAAAGTCAGAGATATCTCTTTTCATACCATGCCACCAGTCAAATTGTTTCATATCGTTATACATTTTTGTACTCCCCGGATGAATAGTCAAACGACTATTGTGAGCTTCATTTAAAATCATCTGAATCAACTCTGAATTCCTCGGAATACAAATTCGATTTCTGAATCTCAAACAATCATCACTATCAACTCGAAATTCTGAATCAGAATTCAAATCACATTGAGCTCGTTTTGCTATTATCTCATTGTCACTTTTCTGGGCATCACAAATCTGACATACAAACATCGGTCTCACTTTCAACTCAGCCAAAACTAAATCATCATCCCATAGATTTATCTGAGTACTCATAGCTCGCAAAGCACATAATGACTTTCGACTCAAGGCATCAGCAACTATGTTAGCTTTGCCTGGATGATAATTAATCACAAGTTCGTAATCTTTCAACAGTTCCAACTATCTTCTCTGTCGCAAATTCAATTCTTTCTAAGTCATCAAATACTTCAAACTCTTTTGGTCTGTATAAATATAACATTTCTCACCAAATAAATAGTGACGCCAAATTTTCAATGCAAATACAATCGCAGCTAATTCAAGGTCATGCGTCGGATAGTTCTTTTCATGCGGCTTTAACTGCCTTGAAGCATAAGCAATGACTTTGTCTTCTTGCATCAGCACACAGCCCAAACCATTCAACGATGCATCACTGTAAACTATAAATTCTTTGCCCGATTCAGGTTGAACTAACACTGGTGCTTCCGTCAACAATGCTTTCAACTGCTCAAAACTCTGATGGTACTTTTCTGACCACTCAAATTTAACATCTTTCTGTAGCAACTTCGTCAACGGAGTCGCAATTATCGAGAAGCCTTTCACAAACCGTCTATAATATCCCGCTAGTCCCAGAAAACTACGGACTTCAGACACATTTCTCAGAGGCTTCCATTCTAAAATAGCTGAGATTTTACTCGGATCAACTCGTATTCCCGCAGCTGATACAATATGCCCCAGAAATCCAACCTCACGCAACCAAAACTCACATTTGCTAAACTTAGCATACAATTGTTTCTCGCGCAGAGTCTGCAACACAACTCTCAAATGCTCGGCATGTTGTGTCTTATCACATGAATAAACCAAAATGTCATCAATGAACACCACAATAAAACGATCCAGATACGGTCTGAATATCTGATTCATCAAATCCATAAACACTGCAGGAGCATTCGTTAGTCCAAATGGCATAACTAAGAATCCATAATGTTCATACCTCGTTCTGAAAGCAGTTTTCGGCACATCTGATTCTTTAACTCTCAGCTGATAATAGCCCGATCTTAAATCTATCTTTAAAAACATTGTAGCTCCTTTTAGCTGATCAAACAAATCATCAATACGAGGCAACGGGTATTTATTCTTTATTGTGACCTTGTTCAACTGTCGATAATCAATACACATCATCATAGTGTCGTCTTTCTTTTTCACGAACAACACAGGAGCACCCCAGGGCAAGAAACTCGGTCGTGCAAATCCTCTATCGGTCAACTTTTGTAACTGAGACTTCAACTCTTTCAATTCCGTTGGTGCCATTCTATACGGAGCTATTGAGATAGGAGTAGTCCCCGGCACTAATTCAATTCCAAATTCAACTTCTCGTATTGGAGGTAATCTCGGTAATTCTTCAGGAAACACATCTGAAAATACACTAACCATAAGTACAGATTCCACTTTCTTTTCTGACACTTTCGTATCAATCACATATGCCAGATAAGCTTTGCAACCCTTTCTCACATAATTCAAAGCTTTCATCACAGATACAACAGCTGGTAACCCTTTCAAATCACTGGATTCAATTCGAACCATCTCACTATTCTGACTTCTCAAATCAATACTCTTTCGTTTACAATTCACAATGGCATTATGCAAAGTGAGCCAATCCATACCCAGAATTATATCAAATTCATCGAATGGTAGTAACATTAAATTAGCCGGAAAGCATATATCCCGAAACATCAATGGGCAATTCTTGCACACTTTATCCACCAAGACACACTTGTCTAAGGGGTTCGATACTCTAATCACCAATTCAGTAGACTCAACAGGTAGAGTCTTACTTGATACTAGATTCACACACACATACGAATGAGTAGAACCTGGATCTATAAATGCAATCACATCAGTATCAAATAGAGTAAAAGTACCAGTAATGATGTCTGGAGATGACGCTTCTTCTCGTGCGCGTATAGCATAGGCTCGAGCAGGTGCTCTCGCCTCCGATCTCGCAGCTGTATCAATAGTCCCTCTTTGGCTTCCACTCACATTCCCGACATTTCTTGGTGGTCTACTCCTAGCCGTCACATTACTCGGTCTTACACTCTGAACATTTTTTTCCTCAGCTAACTTTTGGCAATCTCGAATGAAGTGATCTCGTGATCCACACTTATAACAAGTTCGATTATTGTACTTGCCCCAGCATTCTCCCACATGTCGTCTTCCACACTGTCTACACTCAGGCTTGTTACTTTTGGCACTTCCAACACTTGATTCAGTCAGAATTTGAACTCTTGGACCAACACTTAGTCTTGCGCGATCTCTATTCGGATGTCCAGACGAAGCATTTGATCGATTGCTTGCATCTCTAGATCTCTTCGTCGAAGGTTGAGACAACTTACTCATCAATCTTTTTCTTTCATCTCTAGCCTCAGAATCGGCTTTCTTCTTTTCTTTGCTGAGCTCCTCGGCTTTGCAGGCTCTTTCAACTAACACAACAAATTCATTTATGTCAAGTATTCCAACCAATAACTTAATATCCTCGTTCAGCCCTTCAATGAAGTGTTTACACATAGTGGCTTCGGTCGAAACATATTCCCGTGCATATTGGCTCAATCTTACAAACTCCCGTTCATACTCAGTAACGGACATACGACCCTGTTTCAGCTCTAAAAACTCTTTACGTTTTTTATCTATGAATCGTTGACTAATATATTTCTTCCGAAATTCAGCTTGAAAGAAATCCCAGGTGATTTTCTCTCTCGGAACCACTGAAATCAATGTTTTCCACCAGTTATAAGCCGTATCCCTCAACAAAGAAACTGCACATTTTATACATTCGTCAGGAGCCAACGACATCTCGTCAAATACTCGAATAGTATTCTCGAGCCAAAACTCAGCTCGTTCAGCATCATCATCAGTTGTGGCCCTAAACTCTTTGGCCCTGTACATTTGAATCTTATCCACAGGAGGCTTATTCAATCAGATCGGATCTGTAACTTGTGACACAACCGGTACTTGTGGGGGTGGAGGTTGTGGAGCAGCCGGATTCATTCGAACGAACTCCGAAAACTACTCACTCATCATTCGGAAGAAGGCTTGCTTAGCCTCTCCTCCCTCACTACTATCATATGACCTAGATGTGGCTGGCGCTGTCCTTTGAGCGGGAGCAGGCGCGTTACTCTCTACATCGTCAGCAACTGCTCGATCGGGATCCATTACTATATGAAAACACATTCTCAACTGTCAGGATTCATCACACTATCGCAATTATATATATGGCATGTATAGCTAGACTCACACGCGCTACGTTAGTCCAAGAATCGACTAAATCGTAGCTCTGATACCAATAAATTGTAACACCCCTAACCCGCAACCGTCGCCGGAATAGGGTTAAGAAGCATTACCTAACAATCGAAACATTTCACATCCATTTCACAACACTAAGTCAATCATCAATTAAAAATATTCAAATATAAACATATAGTCCCTTATTACGGTCTACGAGACCTTAAACATGTGTTAAAAAGAGGTCGGGACTAAACCGAACACATACAAAAATTTTTGGAAATTTGAACATTTTTCAAAACTGCAGAGGTCACACGCCCGTACAGTCGGGCCGTATGCCTCACATGGCTTACCAGACACGCCCATGTGTCCAGACTGTGCCAAAACAGGGCATACATAGTGACTTGTCCACACGGCCACCAGACACGCCCGTGTGCCATGGCCGTGTGAAATTAAGCTAGCTACTAACTTGGTCACACGGCCACCAGGCACGCCCGTGTGCCACGGCCGTGTAACCTGCCCAAGCACACTTCGAAGTGACCCTTGAGCTATACGACAGAGACACACGCCCGTGTCCATTGGACGTGTATGCAAAATAGGCCATTTGCAAGGCCAAAATGCCACCCACACTTGGGTCATACCTACAAGCACATACAAGCCTATTTTCACACACAATTTGGCAACCAATTACATGTCAAATGATCAACTTATCATCTCATCCAATCTCATTTCTAATCATGTCAACTTATATACCAAATTGCATAACTAAGACACATGCATAACCAAGCATGACTCATCCTCAATATCACTAGATCACAATGGCATCAATCCATCACTAAGCTTACCATTCATAAGACATTTTCATTGCCATCAAGCCATACCAAATCATACCTCAATACCATAATCATTCATGCATATTACCAACATTTATCTAGCCACATCACATGGCTATTTACACATCTCAAACATGTTTCAACACAACTAGCCTATACATGCCATATTCAAATATACACATATTTAAAAGTACCAAAATAGATTACCGATAGTGTGATAGAGATACTGATGATCCCCAGATCCGAGCTAGCTTTACTGACACTATAAAACAGAGAAACAAATCACACAGTAAGCTTTCAAAATCTTAGTAAGTTCGTAATATAATACATGTAACTCAATAATTCAAATCAATGTATAAAATAAACATCACATAGATAAATACACAATAAAGCATATTATCATCCTCATCCATATGCTCAAATTGCCATTCATTCAATCTTTTTACTACCATCAACCACATAGGTTCAAACGTACCTTTGCCAACCCTTGGTTACCATACTTACTTGCTATTCCATACTCGATACCATGTCTCATTCAATGCTCGTTATCTTTTCGACTCAATCGCACACTTAGTGCCCAAAACATAGCCGAAGCTTAATTAACATCGCACACTTAGTGCCTAGATACAAAACTGAACTCAATTCGGTATCGCACACACAGTGCAAATCAAGAAAGCCGAAGCTTCCAATACTTTGCACACACAGTGCCATTCAACTCTGTCTCAATTCAATTACGCACACTTAGTGCATTGTTTCTCAATTTCATTTAACACATTTCTAAGTCAATATCTATCATTCAATTCACATCACATAGAAAATAAATTAACAACTTGTACTATATCCGAACTTACCTCGGACATCAAAATACTGAAACGGTCGATTAATCGAGCACTTTATCTTTGCCTCGATCTCGATCCGAACCTCTTCTTTCTTGGTCTATACACATTTAAATTTAGCTCATTCAATCACCAATTCATTCAATTTAGTCCAAACACGCATATTTAGGGCATTTACAAAATAGCCCTCACATTTTCACATTTCGACACTTTAGTCCCTAATTCACAAAATCATCAAATTCACATAATTTCACTTAGCATATATCGAGCCGAATTTTTACTATGATCATACCAATCCATACATTTCATTTATTTCACATTTTTAATCCCTCAATTTATACTTTTCTCAATTTAGCCTAAATTACTCAATTTCATCAAAAATCCAAACACAAACTATGTTAACCCAACACTAAGCTTTCATATTTCACCAATTAAAAACACAAAGCTCACATATTCATCAATGAAATATCTCAAAATCACCATCAATTTCTAAAATTTAAGCATGGGTTTGATAGTACACTAAGCAACGATCACAAAAACGTAAAAATCATCAAAAACCAAGCTCAAAACATACCTTGATTGAACTATGCAAGTGCCGAAAATCACAAAGCTTCAATGGCTATTCTTCCTTTCTATTTTCGGTGGAAGAAAGATGAGAAATGGCCATCTTTTTGTTTTATTTTAGTTATAATAACATTTATAATTGATTTCCAATTCTACCCTTAATGAATTAAACATTAAAACTTATAATGGTTGGTTATAATTGTCCTTTAACCATCCACTAACTATATAGTGGTTTAATTGCTTCATAAGGCCACTTTATTTAAAAGCCATAACACATAGATACTTCAACAATCAACACACAGCTTTTACATTTTACGCGATTAAGTCCTTTTTGCTAATTAAGCACTCAAATAATAAAATTTTCACATGAAAATTTCACACAGACTTAATCACATATTATAAACTTAGAAAATAATATTAAAATATTTTTCTAACCTCGGATTTTTGGTCTCGAAACCACTGTTCTGACTAGGGTCTAAATCGGGCTGTTACAATCTAAATGACCATGACAATAGTCCAAGGTAGGTTTGTTTCAAAATAACCACCGTGATGCACCACTATGGTAAAATATTGAGAACTCGGTTATGCAGAAAACAAAGGAAGATATCAGCAAGTTAAATAGCCTTTCAGTTGATCTTAAACTAGAAATTAAAATAACAAATGTTTTCTTCTGTACATACATCAAAATAGTAACTTTAATTTTATAAATGGTTATGATGGTTTACATACAGCCAAAAACCATAACCTACGGCCCACACAAAAAATAAACAACAGTAGTTTATGCAAGATTCAACTGCAAAACACAATTTTCTGCCACCCATGGTATGTTTTCCACTTGAAAAATAGTACCAAAAATTGTTCTTTTCATATTCTAATATTTCATATCAGAAAGAAAATTTCTAAGAACACATGTGCTACTTGCAAAATGTCATTGCTTCAACAATCTTGGAGTTCTATGCAAAAGGAATTGCAATAGGTGATCTTAAAAAATATGCACTAGAAAGTTTTATAGCAAAGGATCCTAAACTGTGGTCCAGAGCATTTTTTTTACGCATTCCCACAATGGTGTTTTTGAAAACAACTTTGCCCAAGTGTTCAATGTTTCAATTCAGGAAGCTAGGTACATGTAAATCATCAGCTTGCTTGAGCGGGTTGGACAGTATGTAACGAACATAATTGTCAATAAAAAAAACGAAATATTAGGCTTGAAAATTTGATAAGTGTCAAAAGTAACATATTTTAGCCTCATTTTTAGTGCTTGTTTGGGTGATTATGTAGTGTTAATTGTGAACTATATACTCCTAATGCTTTATATTCATGTTTTGTTGCTTAATAGAGCTCTTAAGAGCAATAGGAGTGAAGAACGAGTGGAAATTAAAACATTGGAGCAGTTCGAAAGCTGAACAGATGTAGCAGAGTTTCACACAGGCAATCCACACGGTCATATGATCCACACGACTGTGTGTCCAAGGCATGTGGATTTGGCGAACCATGTGCGCTAACAGCTGGAAGTGACGATTTTTAGGTTTTTTTGGCAGTTTGAGATGGTATAAATAAGGAAATAAAATAGGAGGAAAGCAACCACCATAGGATAGCAATAAAATTACCCAAAGAACACAATTGAAACCGATTTCCAAACAATTCTCCATCAAGATTCAAGAGTCCAAGCTGATTTCCAAGAGAGTTATCATGTATTTATTTTATTTTGTGGTTATATTGTATTTTTGGTGTTTATTTTTGCAATTATGAACTACTTCTCTTAATACCTAGGGGAGATGAATTCTAGGATGAATTCTATTGTTTGATTTCTAGTTTTATGCAATAAAACCTAGATTTTTGTATTCGTTACTAATTTTGTTATTCGTTATAAATATGTGAAACATTTAACAAGTTACCATTATCTCTAACAGGTACCAAGCTTTATAACCAAAAAGCAAAAGTACTTATGGATAGAAAAATTCTGATAAAATAGCTAATGATTTCTCACCGATATCAATACAATAATTGAATACCAAATTTCTTTCCATGTACACAATAGTTCTTACGCATATCAATATCTCAAACATAGTTTCAAACCTTCTAATAGACATTATGTACTCTAACATATATAAACATATATAACGTTTACCAATATCTCTTACCTGAGTCTACAAAAAAAATTCTAGCAAATTTTTGGGGGCAAATACTTCTAAAATATTTAGTGTCTTCTAAGCTCAAAACTTTAAATACTACTCTCCTCTTCCTTTTTTTCAATTCTAGACCAACACTCACAAAAATTTTCTTGTATTATCTTTCAAATTTTTGCTATCACCAAATTCTCATGATGCAACCCTAAATGATGGAAATCCAAGCATAATATAGTAGATGAGTATGAATAATGTAATATCCTCTTTTTTAGTGGTGCCAAAAACAGTGGTTCCGGGACCACAATCCCGATATGTGAGGTCATGTTTTATTATTTCATTAATGTTTATAGAGTTACATTGGGGTCGTATTAAATTTTGGTGGAAAAATTTTAACGTTTAGATAGTTAATTCAGTAAAAATGATTAAATTGTAAAAGTTAAGAAAGTTAGTTATTATTAGTAAATTGGGTTCAATAGCTTTAGAAATTTAATTTGGTGGCTTTAAATGGTAATTAGACCATCACTATCTAAGATGGATGGTTATGAGTAAGCATCTGTGATATTTTATAAGTTGATTAAAGGATAAATTTATAAATTATTAATTTAACTAAAGAAACAAATTAAATAAAAAATAAACATAATCTTCTTTAGTGAATTTTTCACCGAAATTTTGAAGGAAAAACATCATTGAAGAGCTTAAGGAGGTTCAGCCATAATCTTCTTTGCGTGTGAGTTCTTTTTTGGCTTATTTCTTGTGATTTTTGTGTTTTTGGGATCGTTGCAACTAGGTCCAATTAACCAAAAGCTTCGTTTTAAAAATTGTTAAGGATTCTGAAAGGTACCATTGATGAATTATTGTTATTATAGATGTTAATTAATGAGATGGAAGCTTTAGTTGTTGATTTGAATTAGTTTATTAAGTAATTTTGTTAGTTTTTGAGTTAAGGATTAATTTGATAAAATATTAAAATTTTCATGGTATTCTTGTGAATTTGAATAGTTATTGACTGTACTAATATGGGAATAAATTCAGCTAGCAAGGGTATTTGACAAATTTTGCTAAATTTGGAGATTTTAAGTTTAGGGACTAAATTGTGAAAAACGTAAAAGTTTAAGGAAAATGTGTAATTAGTGAAAAGTTAAGGGTCATACGCATTGAATTGATGTGAAATGTATGTTTAATTAATAGATTGTATTTAATTATTATATAGATCAAGAACTAACCAAAAAGACAATAACCGAAAAAAGGGGAAAATTACGGAGTAGTCCCTGTGTGTTAACCGGAATTGAATTGTAGGTAAGTTCATAGTGTTTGATATGTAAATTATAAGTTTCTTGAGATTATTTTATTGTTTCTAGTTAATTGTTTAATACATGTGAAATTAGGGTAAATTTTGTTAAGAAATTTTGAGGTTTGTATGTTTAATTGCATAAAAAGGACTAAATCGTAAAAGGTGCAAAAGTCGAGTTCTATTAGTTAAAGGTATCTATTAGCTATGAAATTTAAATGTGAGAGATCTTAGATGGTAATTAGACCATTTATAATGTTAGTGGACAAAGATGGACTTAAGATTAAGTAATTTTAATGTTAAAAGCCAAGGTTAATTTAGTAATTAGTAAAATTATCATAAGGACTAAATCGTAAAAGGTGCAAAAGTCGAGTTCTATTAGTTAAAGGTATCTATTAGCTATGAAATTTAAATGTGAGTGATCTTAGATGGTAATTAGACCATTTATAATGTTAGTGGACAAAGATGGACTTAAGATTAAGTAATTTTAATGTTAAAAGCCAAGGTTAATTTAGTAATTAGTAAAATTATCATAAATCAAAAATAAAGAAAACAAAGGTATCATCTTTTTTGTTCATCTCTCCACTGAAATTAGGGTAAGACAAACCCCATTGAAGAAGCTTAAAGGTTCGGCCAAGTCCTTGCTTGCATGTAAGTTGTTTTTGAGCCTGTTTTTTTATGATTTTTATATTTTCGGGATCATTGTAACTTAACCTAGCTAGCCCGGGGATCAATTTGCAAAACTATTAAAGATTTAGAGTTTTTCCATTAATGTTCTTGCATGATTCTTGATGTTTAATGAAAGATTATGAGTCCTTGTTATTAAATAAACAAGTTTTGTAAAGTGATTTTTGATGAAAATGTCATTTAGGGACTTATTTGTAAAAGTAGTAAAATTCCATGGTGATTTTGTGAAATTTTGATTTGTATGGGTTTATATAGGTCCCTAGTGAATTCGGCTAGCATGAAATGAGGATAAAAATGCTTAGATTTCAATTTATGAGCTTAAGGACTAAATTGTAAAAAGTTAAAATGTTAGTGGAAAATTGTAATTTTGCAAAAATATGAAATATGGGCTGAATTGATTAATAGAAGTATTAAATAAATTGAATTTGTCTATTTAGATCAAGATAGACCTCGCACGGATCTAGATCGAGGAAAAGCTAAAGCCTCGGATTAGTTGATCTCATTTCTACGCCCTAGTCGTCGAGATAATTAGAAGCTCGATCGGTTTGAAAGCTTGTCGGAGATCTATCACACGATCCAGTGATTATATCGGTAGTTTTTGATGTTTTGGCCAAGGTTATAATGGCATGTATAGGTGGACTTGTGTTTGATGTTTAGTTGAATGCTTAGATGTTGATTTTGGTATGTATGAGTTGGTTGTTTTGGTACCATTTTGATGATGGTTGAATTTTGTCAATTTGGTACATATGATGCATGAATGGTATGGCTCAAATGGTAAATTTATGTTGAAGTGATATAGGTCAAGTTATGATATGTTTTGAGATGGAAATGAACTAGATGTTTATGAATGAAATGAGGTCAAGTATATGTTAATGTTTAGGTAAATTTGTATGTTTGCATTTGAGGTGCCTTGTATGGCATATTGGTTGTTTGGTCTTTTGAAATGGTCATTTCATGCATGTTTGGTAAGGTTTTGATGCTTTGGTCATGTGCACAAAATGCTTTTAGGTACATGCTTGATTTGGCGATGGAAATGACTTGATTTTGGCCAATTTCATGTCCACACGACCTAAGACACGGGCGTGTGTGGCTATTTCGAGAGTTACACGGCCTGGCACACGGGCGTGTGGCTTGACACTGCGACCCAACTCAGAGAATTACACAGGTGAGGACACGGGCTGGGATAAGGCTGTGTGTCCCTATTTTGATTGTTACACGGCTTGGCCACAAGGACGTGTGACCCCTGTAGTCCAAATTTTTCTAACTTTTTCCTATACTTTCCAATTGTTTCCAATTTGGTCTCGAATTGTTTCTATCATATTTTTAGTGCCTCGGGGGCTCGATTAAGGGACGATATGCATGTAAATGAATGATTTATGCCATGTTTATATTAATGTATGGAATGTATGTTTTAATATTACGTTTATACGGTAATACTCTGTAACCCTATTTTGGCAACGGATACAGGTTAGGGGTGTTACAGAGAGATTCTATAAGTAGGAGAATTTTTCTATAAATACTATATTGAAGAAAGATGTATACTTTAGGGGCTGAATTTGCATCTTTACCTATTTTAGTAATAAATTTAATAAACTTTTTTTTACCTACTTTAACTTTTAATAATCTTGTACTCTTTTGAAATTTAAAATTTAGTCTTATACATTAATTTCGAGATTTTGAGTTCATATACTTTTTTTTAAGAAGTTATTGGTCCCTCCATCTAATTTTTTTTGTTATAGTTATTGATGCCGCAGTTAAAAATGGTAAAATAACTTTTTTAACCATCAATATTTACATTTTTTGTTAATTTCGTCTTTATTCTTTCAAACTACATGAAAAGATTTTAAAAGTTATTTTTTTAATATTTTAAATAAAAAACATAAAAATTTTAAAAATTATAATTTTAAAAATATGTAAATTTTAAAAACTATTTAAAATAAAAAAAATAAAAAAAACTTTTTTTTAAATAATTTTTTAAAAAAATATAAAATTAATAAAAATATAAAAATTTCAAAAAAAATTTATTTATTCCTTGAATGGTAATAAGATGTGTTCATGGGTCGTATAACCTAGCCATCCTGATCGGTTTGAGTCATTCTAATATGAACTTGGGCTTTTACTTTTAACCATGAATTGGCCCAGCTTGACCCGTTTTACTGTGTAAAATAATAAAAATTATAAAAATTATGTTAACGTTAATTTTTTATAATTAAATTTAAATATAAAATAGTTTGTTATTATTTTTAAACATTGAAATGGTCTATTTGGGTGAGATGAACTCAAAGTTAGAAAATTCTTTGAAATGGGTCTCAGTCAATCTCGCTCATGAACACCTTTAATGATAGCAAGTTTCTCCAAAGTTTGAGCTATTCCTTTTGTCCATATTAAATCATAATTAAATAATCATTTTTAAAAACTTTAATTCAAAATAATTTATCTATTAAAAATATTTTTTAATTAAATTTAATTATAAAGTATATGAAATATTAATGGTAATTTTAACTAATTATCAACATATAAGAGATGACTAGACAAATTTTCTTCAAAGTCAAAAAAAAATATATATATATATATATATATATCTTCTCTTTCAATTTTTTTTTATTGAGTTTCTTAGTGTTTCATATTTCAAACATAGATTAATTGTTTGGTGCAAAACTTTCTTATCTTATTCAAAAAAGTCGAAACTAAATTAAATTATCTCAAAGGATATTAAGTGTTTGGATAAACCTAAAAAAGATTGATAATTTTTAATTTAATTTGTAATATGATATCTTATATATAATATTTAAAACTCGAGCCTTTACCAAAACAAGAAATTATTACACTTGAAGGGCTCAAATTTTAACATGTGGCAACTTAAGATTTTACCCTTTACTAAGTAAAATTGCTTTATTTAAATATATGGTTAGAGTTGTGTGACCAAAATTTCTGTTAAAGAAATAATATACAGTGATTGTATATGTAGAATCCGTATAAAACTACTCTTTTTCTATTTGATATTGATTGTACAAAGTAGAATCTGTATAGAACTTTCTTCTTCTATTTGACATTGATTAGAATAAGGTTTTTCAACCTATAAATAGAAGTAGTCGAAACTCTTCTTGTATCATTCAAATTTCAGCATTAGTAAAATTTTTTCTTCTCTGCCCATGATTTTTTTCCTAAAAGGGTTTCCATGTAAAATATGTGTGTTCTTATATTTCTTTATTATTGATTTGCGATCGTTCTATATTGCCATTACCGACGTTTAATTTTTACACATTCATAAATATTTTTTTTTACATAATTGGGTTTCTTCATTAATTTATATAAAAAGTTATGGAGAAATATTTAAAAATATAATAAAAATTATAATCATATTGTATTTTTTAAACAATGAGCTAATTAAATGATAGTATATGTTAATTACATAAATTTTAAGTAACTTATATTTTTAATTTTTTTTTTGTAAACTTTTAAATTACTAATGCTACTCATTCTAAAATGAAATTTGAATAAATTTAATTTAATAATTTTAATTAAAACTTTATTACAATTATAGATGTTCAAGGGCTAAGCTATTCACTCCCGTCTGAATGTTCACTTGTTTAAGATATGGCTTAAGCCCAATCTCTAAAATTCAAAGCTCAAGCTCGATCCATTGTCATGTTTATAATATGTTATTTTTTTTTCTTTTATATTGAAAACATATTTGATACACGCAGGAATTTTGAAGAATCACATCTTTAAATGAAAGTATTAAGCTACTCAAATCTCTTTTCGAAATTATTTATAAAAAGCTATAATATACTAGAAAAGCCCTCAAAGTACCGCACAATGTTGAAGCAAATCCTCGTACTTAATTTGTAGTCAAGTAAGCCCTTAATCTATAAATTTTATCCATTTAAACCCTGAATTAGTATTATTTATTTATGTGACATGGTATTTTATTTTAACTTTATTGTTTTACACATGTGAGCAGGGGCGTAGCTAGGGGGCCATTTTGGCCCTTAGAATTTTTTAAAAATTTTAAATTAGTAAAGGTAAAATTGCACTTTGGCCCCCCCTAAAATTAGAAAAATTCAATTTAATCCTTTACAAATTATAAAGATATAAACTATAAAAAATTAAAATTTTATCCGCCCCTAAAAAAATTTTCTGGCTTCGCCCCTGCGTGTGAGTAGTTATAAAGTTTTATTTGAAATATCTTAATTAAACAAAGTACCAAGGGTGCAATACCAAAAACAAATTATTTGACTTCTTACTTTTCAGTTCTCCCAATAGTTGATTAGAAAGGGTATTTCCACTCGTTTTTGAGACTCGTACCCAATTTTATGATATCATCCTTTCATTTTATTTAAAACCTATATTAACAGATTTGTGGAGGAGCCCTGAACCGCACTACCAGATTGATTTAAAAACAAATGGCAACGCTTCTTGATTTCATTCCTAAATTCCTTTTTTTCAGATAGTTGGTCCTTGTACTGATATGTCATTTCTAGCCAGCAGCATCTCAAAGCGTCACATGCCAAACATAATTTTTATGTCTTAATTTATGTTTGTCACGTGGCATGTTAAGAGGTTACCATGTGGTATCATCGGATTGGCTAACAATGCTACATCAGCATAACTAACGGTGTTAGCGTGGAGCTACCAACCTGATTGACTGACGGAATACATGTTGTAGCCCAAATTTTGCCCGTCAAAATCCAATAGCCCAACAAAACCAAAATCGGGGCCCATTTTACAAAGACCCAATTCAACCTACCCAGACCCAAAAATTAAAACCCAACAAGCCCAACTACCTAATAGTCAAACTAGGGTTTCGAAAAAGTCGAACCCCTAGCCTTCAACACACACTCGCCCACCGCCGCCGCTTAATCGCTCCACGCCATCGACACCACCACCACCGCTTCTTCCCACTTGCACCGCCACTCACCTGCAAGGCATTAAAACGAAGTGACAGAAAGCAAAGAAAAGTTGTAAAAAAATGGCTATAAAAGCCTGTAAAAATTGATTTGTAAAGGGTCTTTTTTTGGATCAATAAGAAAAACAGAGATTCAAACAAAAAAGAAAACATATCTGAAATACCAAAAGAATAGAGTTCTACAGTAGACTTTCAAATACAATAGAGGCATCGAAAACACTAAGAAAACACCAAAATTGAAAAGACAGAGGCAAATAGGTGATTTTTTTTTATTCGAAACATATTTTATTTTTATTTTTTTTTCTTTCCTTCGACGCATATATATATATATCACTATTATAAAAATAAAAAAATAGAAATTTTACCCTTTTCTGAACTTCCGGCCACCGCTCGCGGTGGCCGGCGACGGCGGCGCGTGGTGGTCTGAGCGCCGGAAGCCCCCCGGACTTAGGTTCCTGCAGAGAAAACAGAGAAGGGGGATTAGTTTTTTTTTTCAAATGAACAGATGGAATGAATTTTTTTCAAAGATTTTGGCCTTAAATAGCCCTTCGAAACGACGTCGTTTTGGGGCTGGCCTTCAATACCCAAAACGACGTCGTTTTGGCCTTGACCCGATCCGACCGACCCGACCCGCCTCAGGATCCGCGTGTTTTTTACAAAGGGGTTTATTGCGCTTCCGATCCTTCCGCATTTTTATTATTTTTAATTAGATTTTTATTATTTCAAAATCTGGCCCGAACATTTAGTTTGGTTTTCAATTTGGTCTCCCTCGCTATTACGCGTTTTGGCCGAAAGGATTTATTGCGTGCGTGGTCCCCCTGTTTCCTCCGCATGTGCAAATTGGTCCTTTTCTTTTATTCTTGCTTCGAATTGACCCTGAAATTTTGTTTTATTTACAAATTGACCCATTCTATTTTGTTTTAAGTTCAATTTGGCCCATTTGCTATATTACTTCATAATTTTTATTTGATCTTGCAATCATTTTTGTCCTTTTCTTTATTTTACTATTGTTTGTTTATTATTGCATTATTACTAATATTATAATCATATTTTTATGTACATATATATTATTATTGCCTATTATATTATTGTCGGTGTTACACTATTACTAATATTATATTATCATTTTTCACATACATATATATTATTATTATTATTACTATGTTATTATTATTGTATTACCATTATTGCTAGGTTATTATTTTTTTTAATTATCTCTATGCACATATATATCATATTACTATATTATTACTATTATTATATTACTACTATTGCTATCAATAATATTCTATTTATCGCTTGTTGTCTTCGTTATTATTATCTATTTCATCATTGCCTTATCATTATCACTATTAATATTATACTATTTTCATATATATGTAAATATCTCGCTTATTTTATGTATACTACCGGCATTTTCCTTATATATATATATATATATCCCACATTACTACTAACATTATATTATTTCTCAATAGGCATATATTTTACCTAGCTTATATATATTACCACCATTATTATCATTATTTTCTACCATTGTCAATGCATATACACCATTGTCACAATACTTTTCTTTCCCCACTACTTATATTCTCATCGTTCGTCTCCTTGATTTTCCCGACATCTTAATTTTCATAACAATCGATATTCCGTATTAGCAATTCGAGTGAATCGAGCCCTAACTTACTGGGTTCTGGTTTTTCTCGTTTAAGTTAAACAACGGAATATCTCTTTCAAAAAATCAAATTCAAGTTTTAAATCGACATTCCGTATTAGCAATTCGAGTGGATCGAGCCCTAACTTACTGGGTTCCGGTTTTTCTCGTTTAAAGTTAAACAACGGGATATCCCTTTTGAAATCGCAATTTAAATTTTAAACAAAACACTTAATCTCGGATATTCGAAATGTCGCGCCCTAACTTACTGGACTCGACATCTAGATACTTCGGATAAGTTTCTTTTTCTATTAAAATAGGGGCAATATTCCTAATTTGGACCTTCGAGAAAACAAGCCCTAACTTACTGGGTTCTGATTTCTCGTTTGACAAATGACGGAAGATCCTCTTCAAATATAAAACTAAGTTTTAAAAGGCGAGCTTAGCTTCGGGAGTCTAAAGTATTGCGCCCTAACTTACTGGACATGATGTTTTATCTCTTCAAAAATAAGAGAGCCTTAACGTCTCTTCCAATTCCTTCAAGTGTTAGAAATAAAAAGTATCTATTTCCAAATCATTCCAAAGTTTTCAACATTAGGACATCGATCAATCAATTTGGTACCAATTTCGGGCGTGTCGAGGGTGCTAATCCTTCCTCGCACGTAATAGACTTCCGAACTCATTTTTCTCAACTTTTCGTAGACCAAAAGTATCGTTTTAATAAACCGAGACGTTTTATTAAAACAAAGGTGATCCGATCACACCCAAATAAAGATCGGTGGCGACTCCCTTCCTTTTCATTTTCAAAAAAAATCGAGTCGACCGCGTCGTTTACTGTTTTATCAAAAAAATGGTTACGACAATACAAATATCCAAAAAAAAATTTAAGAACCAATTAGATACAAATGAATAAGTTGAAGGGTAAATTATATATTAACCCTAAAACTATTAACCGGGAGAATTGAAAAGTAAAGAGCTAATTAATTTCTCAAATATTAAACCCTAAAACTGTGATAATCTTTCCCTTTCTTTTTCTTTTAAAATAGTTATAATTCAACACATATGAATGTTTAATAGGAGATTTAAAATAAAACTTTACAACCAATGACATACGTAAAACTAAAATAAAATAAGATGTTGTCATGTGATGTATAAAATAAATAAATAAAAATTAATAGATTAAAAGTTTATTTAAATATTGTGTGGTATTTTGAAAACTTTTCTAATGTATTAGCCTTTACAAATTTTCAAATACTCTATTTTTACCAAATCAAATAAATTTATTTTTAAAATTTTGATTTCTCTAACAAATCCTTATCTAAAAGTGTTATAAGAATTAATTCAAATTGTATAAAAAGAAAGAAAAAAAAAAGGGTCAAATTATCAATATTGCATGTGTTTACTGAGTCGTACACGACAGCTGGCTTAAATCTCAAAGTAGTTAGTAAAGTTCCAACGGATTTTCGTTTTAAAGATAAACGTTGTATCTCTCACTACACAGCTTCAGTTCGTGAACCCAATAATAGTAATAATAATAATAATAATAATAATAAATCATATTTATAAAGTGATTCTTTGTATTAACTAAGAATAATAATTATTCTTTGGGGTAATATGTATAAATATTCACCCATCTATTAGCATAATTTCTGTTTTGGTCATCTAAGTTTAAATTTTTTTTATTTTAATCACTAACATTATTGAAATTTAATATTTTGGTCACTTATCCGTTAAATTACTAACGGAGTGTTAATGTGGCCATTTTTCATCATCATGATAACAAATTTAGCACTCCAAGTTTATGGAGTCTATCAAATTGATCTCAATTCTAAAAATTCAACAAATTTAACCTTCAACTTTACACATTATGTCAATTAGTCTTGATTCTTAAAAATTCAAAATTCAAAATTAAAATTTTAAAAATAAAATGATTTAAAAATTCATTTTGCAATAAAAATACATAAGATTTTATAAAAATATATATGAAATTATAAAAATACATACAAAATTATAAATAAATGAATATTCATTCTTCTCTTTTTCTAACAAGAAATTTACTAATTAAAATAATAATTTTATAAATAAACCATTTTAAAAAAACCACTAACAAGACTAAAACCATATTCAAACTTTTCCTCGTTTTAGTTTTATTTTATAAATAATAATTTATTTAGGTCTGGCATTGTTCCTTAATCCTCACCAAATTTACTGAGCGTTGGGCACCACCTTCGCCTAAAACCACTGACACCCATAACACTTGCTCCGAACTCCTTAATTGCCTCATCTTCCATCGTCATGCCATCGAAATAGGAATTCATTGTGGAGCTACCAACATGGCCTTCAACTTACTGAGTCTTCAAGACTTCATCTTCGCCTATATATCTTCAATCATGTCTGCCTTCAAGCATAACCTCAAACGCAACAAACTTATTCTGGGCAACAACCTAAAGACATTGATTCTTACCCTTTCAACCTCACGTTGTTGTTTTTTACCCAACTTTTAACACGATGGTTGTTAATTTTGTAAAAAAAAAAAGGGATAATTGAATCTACTTAAGCCTTCTTTATTTTTGCCCTTAAATTGTTTTATTTATAAAATTATTATTTTAATAAATAAATGTTATGTTAGAAAATAAGAAAAATAGATATTTATTTATAAATATTTTTATACTCTTGTATATATATTTATAAAATCTTATGTATTTTTATCGAAAAATAAAAAAATTAAATAATTCTTGTTTATTTTTTAATTTTGAATTCCTAAGATTTAAGACTAAATTGACATAATGTGTAAATATGATGGCTAAATTTGTTGATTTTTTAAAAGTAGGACCAAATTGATAGAATCTATAAACATTAGAGGGCTAATTTTGTTATTATGCCAATGAAAAAAGGCTAGATCAGCACTCTCTTAGTGATTTAATGAATAAGTGACCAAAATAGAAACACACTAATAGTTGGGTGACTATTTATATAGTTCACCCTTATTCTTTGTATTAACTCTTTTTTAGTTATATTCATTGTGTTAACTAATTAAACTATAGAGGTGTTTTTTTAATACAATGTTCAAAACTACCCATAACCCTTTCCCAACCCTTAAAAAGGAGGATAAATGCACTTCAGCGCACTCGAATCCACATTCTTCTTTACTCGCACAATATCGATGCCAACCAAGCTAAGATCAGTCGACATAAAAGGTGTTCTTTTAATTACTAAGTAAAATTGGAATTTACAAGTTAAGTACAATTAGATTCAATTAGTATAATGCACAAATAAATTACAATTACAATTAATACATTCTTATAACTACGACCAAATTAAACTATTATATGCACAAATGGGTGGACTAATAACTAGAATATATTTAGATCTAAATCAAAATAAGTCCAGGCAGGATCCACACATGATGGGCAAGGGTGAAACGATAATTTTTTAGGGAAGTTGAAATTAAGTTATATATTTTTATGACAACTAAAAATTTAGTTTCACCATTGTACTGATTTGCATCTTTATGGTTTTCAAAAGGACTAAATCAAAAGGTTAGCATTTTTGGGAGGCCAAACTATAAATTTACCATATATTAACTTATTATTTTATAATTTTTTGGGGCTCTAAAGTAAAAATTTATCATTTTAGGAGTTAAGGTCCTTGCCTACCTCCTCTCTTCACCCTTGGTAGGGGGATTTAAACCAACATAAAATATGAACTAAAAATCTATACATGCGTAAATACGCATAATGAAACTCAAAAAAAAAAAAAAAAAAAAACCTTAACACACAAAATAATAGTTTCCATTAGGTTAAAATATGTAATAGGTCTATGTACTCTTCATAAATTTGAAATTTAGTCATTGTAAATTTATTTTCATGAATTTAGTCTCTCTACTTTTCAAACTTAAAATTTCAGGTCCAATAGTTAACACTACTGAATTGGTGGTGTGCCATTTTGAAATTAAAAATAAAAAAACCTCACTTAGTAGCAATGTAACTAAGAAAAATGACGTTATAAAAAACATGAATTTAACAAAATAATTTTAACAGTGTTAAAAGTTGGATCTGAATTTTAAAATATGAAAAATAAAAAGACTACATTCCTAAAAATAAAAATATAAAAACTAAATTCTAAATTTATAAAAAATACTAATCTTTCCATTATCAATAAAATATTCTTACATTCAAGAGCTCTATATGCAATATTTTATTTTTCTTTTTCTATCTCAATTGACGAAAATACGTCAATGCGTCATCTTCCTGATTCTGAAATTTAGACACTAATTAATTTATTATATTTGTTAGTGTATTTATTAAAGGAAAAAAAGTTAATTTCACCATATATCTCTAAATTATAACCTTCATTCCAAATTGATACCTAAACTCTAAAACATTTTAATTACATCTGTAAACTATAGATGTTATATCAATAAGATTATTCCGTTACTAAAATCGTTAAATAAGACGCCGGATCTTATGTTGTATAGCTTAAAATGAAAATTTTAAAGAAAAATTAATATTGTAAAAATCTTCGGTTTAAGGTTTTCCAGACTTTTACAGAAGCTTTATTGTTCACTATCTTTTTTTTTTTGGGGGTTACTTTATCTTTAGTTTTACCTTGTAAAAGTTAAGCGTAATGTTATACTTTTCTTTAAAATTTTCATTTTAAATTATGCCACATAAAATTTGACGACTGAATTAACTAATTTAATTATAGGACGTAATTGATATGAAATTAATAGTATAGGGATGTAATTAGAACATTTTGAAGTTTGGAGACTAATTTAAAATGAGAATCATAGTTTGGGGATGTTGAGTGCAATTAACTCAAAAAAAAATACATTTAATGAACTATATAAATTTATACAAAAATACAAATAGATAAGTATTTAATATGTTTTATTAATTTGGTAAATATAAATTTGATAAAAAAAAATTTAAATAATCGCATTATCTAGTAGAAAAGATTTAACTAATTTTGTCTAAATGTTAAATGTTAATTTTGGTAGTCCAAATAATCTCAAATTTAAAAATACATTATAAACTTTAGTTAATCTCTCTCTATTTGGAGCACAAAAAATAATTTTGACTACCAAATTAACATTTAGAGGAAGCAAAACATAAAAGTAATTAATTTGGAAAGGGAAGAAAATATGTTGGCAAATATGAGCTGACTTTGACATGGCTTTTCGCGTATGGCCTACCTGAAATTGATCAACAGGGAAAGGGATAATTATTTATTACAATCCAAAATATAGAAAACCATGTTATGGCTGCGTTGGAACTTTAATTAGTTTCATTAATATATATATATATATATATATATTTGACTGATGTTGATGCGGTTAGGTATTCATTGTTGAAGACTAATCTTGTTACTGTTCTATGTAAGAAACTTAACACCACAACCTTTGTGCTGCTATAAATTGATGAATTTTGTAACCCCAAAACTCACAACTTGATCAACACGTTAAGACTAAATAGATTATTATATATATTTTGAGAGAGAGGAGTTGATTGGATTGGGGAAAATATGGGTTTATGCAAGCTAGGTTGTGTGCCATGGTTGCTAGGGATTTTGCTCCTTAGTAGCCCTTGAGCTGCTATGCATGGCAGATGTCCATTACTATGACTTCATTGTAAGTAGTTGTATCTCATACCATACCACATTTACTTCTTTTTTTAAACATTTAATAAATATTGTTTACTGTTTATCGTCTTTATTTTTTATTAATGGCAGGTCCGAGAGTCCAACTTTACAAGGCTGTGCACCACAAAGTCGATGTTGGTGGTGAATGATAGTTATCCAGGCCCAGAAATTCGGGTTCATAGGGGAGACACCGTGTTTGTTAATGTCCACAATCATGGATCTTATGGCTTTACCATTCACTGGTAATAATTTACTAAAATACACACACACGCACTCTCTCTCTCTCGCTATATTGTCATCCATCCTATCAATTAAAGAAAATTTGACGCCCGTAGGCACGGTGTGAAACAACCAAGAAATCCATGGTCCGATGGCCCTGAGTTCGTGACGCAGTGCCCGATTAAGCCAGGAACAAACTTCACTTACCAAGTGATATTGTCGGATGAAATAGGTACACTATGGTGGCATGCCCACAGTGACTGGACTCGTGGCTCCGTTCATGGCGCCTTTGTTATTCTACCAGCTCCGCACGAAACTTACCCATTCCACCCGCCTGATGCTGATCAAACTATCATACTTGGTAACTATATACTATCCAATCCAGTCCATTGGAAAACCTTAGTTGAGTAAGTTCAGTTGATAATTCTTGATTGCTTACAGAATCATGGTACAATGACGACTATTTGGAACTTATCCGGAATTCAACTTTAGACGGCCAGGCTGTAGGAATACCAAACGCTTACGCTATTAATGGGCATTTAGGAGACACATATGAATGCAATGGTAAGCGTAGCCTCTATATTTTGTAGTTTCGATGGATTTCATTTCTTAGTTGCAGCAGCAATTCGTTCATTCGTTCATGTTGCAGATACCATATTTCGGATGGAAGTTAATTACCAGGACACGTACCTTCTCCGCATAATCAATGCTGCAATGAATGAAGAGAAGTTCTTCTCCATTGCAAACCACACCCTCATAGTGGTTGCACAAGATGCTTCCTACGTCACAAGGTTTGCAACCGACTACATCATGATAAGCCCTGGACAAACCATGGATGTTTTGGTCCATGCTAACCAAAACATTGGCCAGTATTACATGGTCATGAGGAATTTCCACGACAGCGCTGCTTCATCTAACAATAATCTCACCACCGCTATTTTCCAGTATAAAAACAGCGTTGGTGGGCCCAAGAACAATGCTTCCTTAGTATCATTGCCGGAACCGGACGATTCAAACGCTACAAGTAGCTTTCTCAGCCGAATTAGGAACTTAAGAGTGAGACAGAACCCACCATTGAGAGTGCCGAGAGCTATCCATAGACGAGTTTACATCGCAATCTCTACAAACTCCATTCCTTGCACCAACGACTCAGTATGTATTACTGAAGAGAGATTTGTTGCAGCTTTGAACAATGTCAGCTTTGTGTTCCCAGTTATCGACATTCTCCAAGCATACTACAAAAGGAGCATCAATGGTGTTTTCACCAAAGATTTCCCCCTTGAACCACCTGAATATTATAACTTCACTGGAGACTTGACTGTTCTAAATCGCAATGCTACTATGGGGACAAAGGTTGTTATGCTGAACTATGGCGAAGCAGTTGAGATCGTTTTCCAAGCAACCCAGTTTGGTGCTGGTGGAAGTCATCCATTTCATTTGCACGGTTTCAGTTTCTACCGGGTGGGGAGTGGTTCAGGAAATTTCAATAACGTGACTGACCCTAAGTCTTACAACCTGGTTGATCCACCTCTCATTAACACCGTGCATGTTCCTGCTAGCGGCTGGGTTGCCCTTAGGTTTTTTGCAAACAATCCTGGTAAGTTTTCAATTAATTCAAGGAACCAAACTAAAAGCACTATTTAATTTAGCAATGAACTAAAACCATGTATTTATTATTTATGAATTTCAGGGGTTTGGTTTTCACACTACTGCCACTTCGAAAGGCATAGTAGCTGGGGTATGGACACGGTGTTCATAGTGAAGTGTGAAAAATATAAATGTCGGTAATGACAATATATATCGCAAAGAAAAAGAAATAAAATAAAGAATACACAGATTTTACGTGGAAACCCTTTCGGGAAAATACCACGGGCAGAGGAGAAGAAAAATTTACTATGTCGAATTCGAACACATTACAAGAGGAATAGACTATGTCTATTTATAGGCTTGTAAAACCTAATTCTAATCAAAGTAAAAATATATTATGCTAATAAATGCTAAATATATTATACTCATAAATACTAAATCTTCTAGAAAGAAGATATATTTTGTTTAACTTGACTTGCAAGCAATATCTTAGAATTTGGGTCACACAACTCTAACAATCTCCACCTTGACACGAATTCTCAACAAACAAGTTCTTCATCGCGAACTCTCAACGAACAAGTTCTCCACCTCTTCCATAAAACCCCTTAAGGGTTTAACTTCAACAATGAACACCAACCAAATCTAAGCTATGCTCAAACTTGGTTATAGGAAGTGACTTAGTCATCATATCTGCAGGATTTTCATGAGTACTAATTTTGCTCACAACAATATCACCACGAGCAATAATATCACGAACCAAACTATACTTCACAACTGGGGAGAACACATCTATTCTTTCTTTTTAAACACCCATTTACAGCGAACAGCCTTTTTACCTTTAGGAAGTTTCACAAGATTCCATGTTCTGTTTTTGTGGAGTGATTCCATCTCCTCTTGCATAGCAAACATCCAATTTTCTGAGTCTTCACAGCTAACCGCCTCAGAATAATTAGACGGCTCTTGGTTTGCATCTATATCTTCAGCCACGTTTAAAGCATAAGCAACTATATCAGCCTCAGCATACTTCTTTGGAGGCTTAATTTCTCTTCTGGTTCTGTTTTTGGCGATAGAGTATTGTGGTGAAGAAGTAACTCTATTCTCAATTTTTGTACGGCTTGAGGAATCGACTGTGTATTAATCGATGCTCCACCGCTTTTGATTTTCTTTATTGGAAGAGTCTTTAAGAGATAAGTTAGGTAGCATAGCGCTTTCATCAAAAATAACATCTCTGCTAATCACAACTTTTCTATTTTCAGACACCATAACTTATACCTTTTACACCAACTTTATAACCATGAAAAACACATTTAATGGATCTCGGTTCCAATTTTCCATTATCAACATGAGCATACGCAGAGACACCTAAAGATCTTTAAATCGAATAATTAGCGGGATTACCAAACCATACCTCTTGTGGAGTCTTTTTCTCAATGGCAGCGGATGGAGATCGGTTGATCAAAAACATGCATCGAGGTGAAATTTGCTTCCATTAAAAACGACTTTGGTAAGTTGGCATTCGACAACATACATCGAACCTTCTCCATGATCGCTCGTTTCATTCGTTCTGCAATGCCGTTTTGCTTGTGGAGTATGACGAATCGTTAAGTGTCTCACGATCCCTTCGACTTACACACGCTTTATTAAACTCATCGAACAAAACTCTAAGCCATTGTCCGTGCGGAGGTGTTTTATTTGTTTTCCGTCTGCTTTTCAATCATAGTTTTTGAAACTTAAATGCGGAAAACACATCGCTTTTTCTGCTTTCAGAAGAATGCCCAAACTTTTCTAGAAAAATCATCAATAAAAGTTAGCATATAATCAGCTCCACCTCTTGAAGGCACTCTTGATGGCCCCGGATCGAATGAATATACTCTAACGTTCCCCTTCGTGTTATGGATTCCTCTGGTGTGAATCGAACTCTCTTTTGCTTCCCAAAAAACGCAGTGCTCACGAACTTCGGTTTGCAAATTCCTTGCCCATCAAGAAGTCCTCTTTTACTCAATTCGCCATGCCATTCTCACTCATATGCCCTAGGCGCATATGCCAAAGTTTAGTAATATCATCATCCGACAAGGAAGAGGAAGCGACAATTTGCATCACCAATAACATGGGAACCACTCGCAAAACATATAACTTGGCGCCTTTTCTCTACCCTTTCATCACAACGAGGAACCTTTGGAAATCTTCAAAATCCCACTTTCACTTGTGTATTTGAACCCTTTTGAATCAAGAGTACTTAACGAAATTAAATTTCTCTTCAATTCGGAACATGTCGTGCGTCGCTAAGTATTACGACAACTCCATCAAACATCTTAACTTTAATTGTTCCAATACCGCGATTTTACACGAAGCATTATTTCCCATCAAAACAACACCTTCGATTAATCGTTTCGTAAGTTGTAAACCAATCCCGATTGGGACTCATGTGAAAGGTGCAACTGAATCAAGTATCCACTCCTCGCTCACTTTAGAATTGTTGATGAAGCGACTAGAAGTTCACCATCGCCGTAGTCTTCTACAACATCGCCTTCACTTTGAAATTTTACTCGTTGTTTTCCTTTGATTCGTAGCCTCCCTTTTAATATTGTTCTGTAGCTTATAGCACTCAGTTTAATGTGCCCTTTCTTCTTGCGAAGTTGTAAGTTTTACCTCTGTTTGAAGACTTGATCTACCCTTAGATTTACTGCGAGGATTCTGGTCCTGTGTCCTTCCACGATCATAATCAGCATTCCGATCTTGTCTCCCACGAACAATGAGACCCTCTCCCTGAGAGTCGGGTTTAACCACAAGATGCTTCATCTTATCATACGAGGTCAAAGAATAATAAACCTCATCAACTGTGAGAGACTCACAGCTATATAAAATCGTGTCTCTGAAGGTTGAATAAGACGGGGCAACGAACAAAGTAGAATCAACCCTAGATCTTCCTTACCATACCGAACCTCCATGGCCTCCAAGTTTGAGAGAATTTCTTTAAACATCATAAGTGTTCGTGTACGCATGCACCTTCCTCCAAACGATGAGCATAAAGACGCGTTGCTTCATATGCAACTTGTCGTTAGAGTTTTCGACATACATATTTGTTCTAGCCTCTTCCATAATGCAAAGAATGTCTTCTCCTTCATCACATCCTGCAAAATTTCGTTAGACAAATGCAGATTTAACTGTGTTAATGCCTTTCGATCCTTGCGCTTCTTCTCTTCCTCCGTCAATGTCGAAGGCATCTTATCTACCTCTAGCAGGGCTTCCTCTAAATCCATCTGTGCAAGAACTGCCTGCATCTTTATATACAATTTTGAGTTATATATACAATTTTCATCGCCAAATGAAGCATTTGCGACTTCAACATCTACTACTGTTCGAGAAGAATACACGAACCCTACACGACACTCCGTTAATAGGAGGCAGAACACGAAAGCGCCCGTGTTTGGTGGCAGTATGGAATACACAACTCCTGCACGACACTCGGTTAATGGATGGGTCATGCACCTCGGTGGGTCGATGTTCGATGCTGGAAATACGTACTGGAGAATGACATCAACTTCTAGTGGTTGGCAATCCATATTTGATTGGGGACGTTACGAAACGTCCACAAGAAGGGATGATGTACATTCTACGATGTCCACCGGTGATGGGACCTCGTACGTTGCAGATGATGGTGGGTTAAATGATAAGTCTGATGTGGATCCACCTCGAGAGCCCAGCCCTGATGGTGCAGAAGTTGCATTATTTTTTGAACCAGAGCCTGTTCCAACTAAACCTGAAGACGGTGAATGAGGTTCAGATGAAGAAGAAAAAGATCCGCGATTCACGGCATACTCTCCTCTAGCCCACATGCATAATGTCAATCTATCGGTAGATGATGCGTTGGAGTTTTCAGATCTACCACACAGAAGGCGTGACCGTACAAGTTTGTCATTGGATTCGAGTGAATTGTAAGTTGGTAAGGAGTTTTCTAGTAAGGATAGTTTTCTTGGTGCATTGAAACAATATAGCATCATGAACGGAGTTAACTACCAATTGGTTAAATCCAAATCCGAGAAGTTCGAGGCCAAGTGTGCAGTGTAAGACGGTACATATTCATGGAAAATCATGGCTTCGGTTAGAAAAAAGACATGGTTATGGGAGATAAAGAAGTATAAAGGTCCACATACGTGTATTGTCGGTACAGTATCACTGGGTGTTTAGGGTTTTTGAATAATATTATTTTTACTTAATGTTGTATTATTTAACGTAATTCGTTGACAAGTGTTTCACAAGATCATCCCAAGATGGATTCAGATATGATAGCTGGCTTAATACTATCGATGGTGAAGGCGGATCCCAAGACTTCTGTATCGGTCTTAATTGCCAATATTCGTAGCCAATTGAGGTATACACCCTCTTACCGCAAGGCCTGGATAGCTAAGTAGAAGGCGTTGGAAAATATGCATAGTGGGTGGGACGCTTCATATAATGAGTTGTGGCAGTGGTGTCAGGTGCTGGAGAGGTACATCCCCAGGTTGCGTAATAGACCTTGAAACTGGCCTTGTGTACTACAACAACCGCTTACTCAGTGGATGCCAAGTGTTTAAGTGTCTGTTCTGAAGCTTTAAGTAATGTCGGGACGCATTTGTGTACTACAAGCCATTGGTATAAATTGACGGTACCTTTATGTATGGTAGATATACCCATCGGCTATTGCTAGCTGTGGCACAGGATGACGGTGGGAGAATTCTTCTAATTATGTTTGCAATAACACCGAGGAAGTCAGGTGACGACTGAGATTTCTTTCTTTCTAGGTTGAGGAGGCATGTCTACCCCAACCTGATATCTGCGTTATATCGGATCGGGGCACTGGAATACTAGCCGTAATTGAGCGACAGAGAAGCCTATGGGATCGCACACACCATCTGTATTGTCTAAGGCACGTTGCGTCTAACTACTATGGGCAATATCGGTCTACCACTGAACGACGACAAGTGACCAACATGGGCATTTAATCTCCACTAATATAATTTCGTTTGTAATATTCAATTTATTCTTAATGGAAGAGTGGTATGTAATTTTTGCTATCAACTTATATTAACAGGGAACGAGATCAATAAGGACCGTTTTCATGAGATGTTGGCGATTTTGCGGTCAGTTAATGATCAAGGTGCAGACTACCTCTGTAAAGTAGACACAAACATACGACGGTTGCCTACGATATGGTCATATGACCTCAAATATGGCTGAATGCATAAATTTTATTCTAAAAGGAAAATAACATTTGTCGATAACCTCGATTGTGCGGGAGACATTTCTGTTTGGCGGCACTATTTCCAAAGCGAGTAGCGAGTTATAAAGGCCAAATGCAGGGAGGCCATGTATGGTGCCGGAAGGTATTGCAAGAAATTAACAAGGCGAAGGCGCGGGCCAACATCATGCACATAGTATTTCATGATCGCGACAACCTATGATTTTGTGTGACAGAGTTTGACAGATCGAACCAAGGTATTACCGGTGGGCAATATCATGTACACCTGAGAAATAAGACTTGCGACTGTAGGATGTTTGACGCACTTCGTTATCCATGTGCTCATGCAATTGCAGCTTGTCAGAATCTCTGTTTGGATCCCATGAGCTATGTCAACGAAGTGTACAAAATAGAATACATGTACAACGTGTGGAGACACGTATTCCCACTAGTCCCAGATGAACGTAAGTGGCCATCTATATCGCTTGCTCCGTTTAAGTTGTTACCAGATAGAGAATTGCGTCGCAAACCAAAAGGTCGATTTTGCTCGAGTAGAATACGTGATAATATAGATATACGGGAAAAAACGAACCAACAGAAGTTGTGCGGATGGTGTAGGAACCCAGGTCATACAATTCGAACATGTCCAAATAGAAATAGTTGATAATTGCTTAAATGAAACTATGTTACATTATTTCTATTGCCTTATGCAAAAGAACTTCTATTTTATTAAATACGATAAAATATAAAAATAATTGACTATTAAAATATTCAAGTGTTCCATTGTAACACTTATAAATATTACAATTGACCTGTCACACTTACAGTAAGCCGTTTTCAAATTCTTAAATTGTTTTAGTGTTGATTCTCCGCCCTGGTGTTCACGCGTAGGCGGTCACTCACCAACTGGTAAACCGAGTTGTAATGCTACGTTCTCGAGTGTATTTATACACTCATCGCATGGAAGATGAAATGTGTGTGTCTCGAGTCTCCATCTTTCCACCAAAGTGTTGATAGGTGTGGGATCCAATTTAGTTCCTTGAGCATATGAGACATGTGCAAGAATCTCGCCTCTTGCAAGTGTTGTTCAATAACACGCAGTGCCCTCACACTTAAATGTGTATGTACGTCTCGATAATTTGATCTTCAGTCTAATTATATAAACATAAAAAATTGATAAAATTAATGATGTTAACAACTTAGTAATTAAATTAATTAAAATTAAAAAATTTAATAACATTTTCTTACCATTTTCGGTGTACCATTTGCAGTTGGACACTGAAAATGTGTTTGTCATCCAAACAACTAAGCGGCATCGACATTTTTAAAATTATAAAAATCAAATAAAATTAAAGAATTTATGAAGTATAAAATTAAAACAACAAGAATTTGAGACAAAAGTAAATGAAAAATTGAGAACGAAATAGTTAAGAGAATTGAGAGAATATATGAATAGAATTGAGAGAATTGAGAGAATAGGAATTGAATGTAAAAGAAAGAAAATGAGTTGAATTTATATAGTAAATAAACTAGCCGTTTTAAAAAAAAAGTTAGAAATTAGTCGTTGAATCTTTTAACAATTCCATTTCTCTCTTCAAAATTGACATATTTATTTAAATTTAAGGGGGAGAAAAACCTAACTTCCTAATTATTTTTGAAAACGGACTTTTCCGCCAAATCTCTTATATTTTCTCAAAAAAATTCCTTATCATTATCGCTAAATCGAATTCCAAGTAAGCGAACATTAGCGGTCCCTCTTTGTGTTTTTTTTTTTTTAAATCTACAGAGCAATTGGAGATATTTTTTAGTTAAAAGTAACAGGCTTTTCTGGAATGCATATTGATTTGGTTCTATCTCAGGTAACTTTTCATTCATTGTCTTTCATTTCAATTTGACATTTTTTAAATAATTTAGGAAGATTTCATTACTTGTTTCCATATTTGTTTCTTTAATTTATCAAAGTTGAAGATATGATGTTGATTTTTTTACAACTTGGGAACAAAGGAAGGGATGTTAAACGACTTCAGCAAATTGCATCTTTTAGATCTAATGATCTTTTTTAATTTGTTTTCTATCTAATGATCTATAAGAGAAGTAATTATAAGTGGGACTTGGAATGTTTGAACCAAGAGTTTTTAGCTTCCATTATTGAATAATTATAAACTCAGATTCTCATTTCTCGTCCTATATCAAATAAATGAATAATTACTCATGTTCACCTATCCTATGTTTTAAAATATAGTTATTTTGAATATGGAATAGTATAATCATCTTTCTTTTTCACACGGTGTAGGGTTTAATTGTCTAACAAGTTAGAGTTGCTATTTGATCCTTAGTATAGAAGATTAGATTCTTGTTTTTCCAACAAGAAATAGTCCAAACTTGAATTCTAAATGGGACTTGCAGTGAAAATATTGTGGGTGAGCTGTTATTTTTCAAGCTATAACTATGAAAATATTTCATCTCTGTTCTGGATTTCATGGATTTCGATATAGATTTATGGCTATCGCATATGCATTGGTTATTTTATGATGTTGATCCATGTATAATCTCTTGATATTTGTCTGTATTGTATATATAGGGTTTTCCTTTGCAACAGATAGAGTGAGTATGTAGAAATTGTTGGGTCAAGTGAGCCCCAACTTTGATTTTCCTTTTTAGTAGCTTCCAATGGCAATGCCTAAAAATATACAAAAATAGCATTGAACAAATATATCGGTTTTCAATCGTCTTTAAAAACATAAAATTGAACATGTTAATAGTTGAGTTGTCCTAGATATTTTAATTGCTACGTTTTCTTGAAAGGCTGGAGTTTTGGTGGAGCCACAATAAGCTTTGGTGCATTCTCCTTATTCTCTAATGCATAGCAAGTTCAAATTTGTAAGTTTTAAGAACTTTATTAGGTAAGTATGGTATGTACTATAAATCAAGCTTGACCTCTTTTTGACAATGTAATCAACCTTGTTTCTGAATCAAAACAAGTGTTAGGAAATTTCAAATTTATCAGCAATGTGAAGGATGAAGAACTCTTGATGGTTGACATTTTCTTGGGTTCTTTTTAAAGGAAAAAAAATTTATAACTAATACTCAAACTTCATTTTTTTTTTTTTACATTAATCATGAAATGGAACTTTTTTCCCTCTAGATTAATATTAAAAAATAAATTGTAAAGTTTCGTGATAACAGAATTCTGTTTTTATTTCACTAAAAAACAGTTCCTGAAAAAATTATTTCAAAAAATTCTGTCAAATAGCAAAAAGTATTTTTCAAAAAATTTATCTAAACACCAAAACGTATTAACTTTTTCAAAAAAATCAATCAATTTTTTAAAAATCATTTTCCGAAAGTCGTTTTCAATAAAACAATTACTGGAATAACCCCAGAAGGCAGAAATTGGTATCCAGCAAACAAAAAAGCTTTTTATTCATAAGGATATGAAGAGGATAGTAAGTTATCCGATTTCTGAAATCAAGCAAAGCCACTGAATCAGATTCATTTGCAAAATTTGACTCCAAACACTAACTCGGCAACAAAAGTAAATGTAAAATCCCCCTCAAAGAAAAAACTACAAGGGAGCAAACAAGTGTACTTCATGCTTAAGGAAATACCAAGTCGCACAAAAGAAAAAATTAAGTAATAAGAATCTAATGCATATGAAATATGCATAAAGATATACAAAACAGAAAGAAAAGAAGAATTCATTGGAGGATGAAACTTCCATAAAAATATCAAGGGCGTAAACACTCAACAACAAGATGGTCCAGATTATTAAGATGATTAAACCTCTTTCTCTTTTGACTTTTGGTGAAAACTAGAGATCACGAGTGTAATTATTTCCATTATAGATGTAAATGTAATGGCAATGCTTAATGCTTCAGCAGATTAAGGCCAGAGTATACAATAGTGGAAATGTTTGGTGAATAACAACAAATTGTTAATATCATAGTGTTCTTCACACTCAGAAAATTTGTTCAAACGCTCATGTTTCCAAGTTGCACAAACAACTGTGCCATTTGATCCCAAGGAAAAAGGAAAACCAGAAACAGAAGAGAGAAAGAGAAAGATGCATGATGGAGGCAGCACTCATTATCTCAAGCAAAAGTTTCAGATTCCGATAAAGGAAATTCAGGGGGGAAAAAAGCTTGAATACAATGCATGGCACCACTGAGAAATAGTAACACAAGACAAGCCTAATCAAAGCATCCATGTTTGGATGAGTAATGGTAGCAAACAATATGATAGATATTCAACTCATTATCTCTAAAAACTCATGGTTTCTTATGGAAGAACAAAGAATATAGAAAGTCATCTCCTAGAGTTTACAGTTTTACTCTTTACCAATAGAAAGTCATTTCTTCATTTTTCAAGGGTTGCCGGTAAAAACCAGTTGTTATCATCTATAACTTACTCTCATATGCATGCTAACCTTACAGGACCTCGTACAGACCATCTTAGTTCTGCCCTATAGATGCTTAAACAAAGCAATTTAGTTTATTCCCACATTTTAGACAACCCCTCTTTCAATTTTCTTTTAATCAATTACTTCTACTCAATGCTTTTATTTTCCTTCTACTTTTTTTTCTTCCATTTTTTTTGAAGTTTTCAATTAGCAAACAAGCTTAATTCAATAGAACCTTAGTAAAACATATATAATTCCACACCAAAAGGAACTAAAGTAGAAACACTGAATTAGAATAATCCCATTAAGGGAAGTAAAAGCAACCTTTGAATTCTTAACAATATTTAGCATTATTTCAGAATTTAGCTCACTGGTTTTTATCATTTAATTAGATACTAAGAAAATTAGCACCTAAGCTACAGCATTACTAATTAATAAGCTACAGCATTACTAATTAATATTTCAAATAAAAAAGAAAAGAAAAGCGTAACAACTCAGTGTTATCTCGTTCAACTAGACAAACTCGACGGCAATAGTATTACAACATAAAAAGGATAAAATGGCAAGAAAAATTTGGGAGTAGAGAGTAGAGAATCAAAGATTACGCTTCCCCCTGATCTTTCCCTTACCACCGGCGCGGCGCTTCTTTTTGGCTATCTTCAATTTCTTTTTGGACATCTTTCCTATTCTACCAACAGCTCTCAAGGAGGCCTTGGTCTTGTTTTCATCACTGTCAGCCATCTCCACCTCTGTCCAATGGCAGAAAACAAATGAATTACATATAAACAGAAGGGAAAAAGAAAATCTGAAATTGAATCATATGTATATATATACCCATGGAGTTTAGATTGGCTGTTGCGGAACTGGGTGCGGTAACTTGTTCTTCGAGCTGCATAGAACCAGAGGGTGGGGAAGAGGCGAGCAGCTTAGGGGCAGCCAGGGCAGCCTCTATGGCAGCCATCTTAGCTTCATCTTTCTTCTGATAGAAAGGTTCCACTATTTCCCTCCTTATGGCTCTCAGCCTCTTCTCTCTCTTCGATCTCATCGACTTCGCCATTTTCTTTTTAGGATTTTCCCTTGTTCTTCTTAATCGTTAAGAAGAAAATATTGCTAGGGTTTCTGTTTCTTTCTATTACTCCGGAGTCTAGGGTTTTTGGCATTTATTTATACGAGTCTCACTTCTTGCTTCAGGTTTGTTTGGTTGTAGGGCTGCCTTTATCCTATCGTCCTTGCAAATACGGTTTCCGGAACGACCGTTTCATAAATTATTTATCCAATCAAAAGAATAATAAAGTTCCTCAATCCTGATGTAGGCCCTACTCTAAACTAATATGACCTGTTCCAATTATATAGTACAAAAGATTCAATTTTTGTTATTAGATCCTGTACTTTGTGTAAATTATAGATTTAGTACATGTATTTTATAATTTGATTAATTTTAGTCCTTATACTTTTTGAGTTTTGAAATTTTAGTCCTAACCCGATGGTAACAGTTAAATATGTTTGGTTAAACTATGGCATTAGTCTTGTTTTATATGTAAAGTTATAGAATTAGTCCACATTCATCATCCTTAATGGTTATATTTCTTTTTTAATTTTAAAATTTTAATCTTAATGCAAATGACAATCATTAAATCTAATAACTGATTTTTTGTGAGTAATATGTGAAAATAACAAAAAGACATAGCATTATATATGTGATAATATGTTTGACACATCAAATTTTAAAAATAATAGAACTTAATTAATTTAATAATTATCACTTGGTTAGGATTAAAATTTTCAAATTCTAAAAATATAGGGACTGTAAATGAATAAATTAAAGTACAGGTACTAAATTCACAACTTAGGCAAAGTATAGGGTCTTATTGCAGAATTTGAGCTACAAAAACCAATTAACCCAACCTCAGTAATCACATTATTTGGGAGGAATAGTTAGAGTTGTCCATGGTCGGGCCGGGCCAGGCCGAGGCCCAGTTCCAAAAAAATTTCATGCCGAAGCTCATTTTCAAGTCAGCTCGACCAGCCCAAAATATTCACTTTATTGTTCAAAAATCAATAAAATATTTAAAAAAGCATTTTAATTGTTATTTTATATATTTTATAATTAAAAGTAAACTTAAAAAATATTTTTTTTATTTAAATTGAATTCAGGTTGGGTCGGCCGGTGATACGAAAATCATTGTTCAAATTCGACCCAAGTTGAGCTAGGCAAGCTACCCGACCCTTGCGCGGGTCTAAGAATAGTTATGAATTTTGAATTTTGAATATTGATTATAAAATGAAAATGAAAGATATAAAAGAAAATAATTAAAATCTTAAGGCGTGAATATTTTTTAAGGTAAACTATACCATGATCACTCTAAAATAGGGTTTATCTTATTTTGATTACTCTAAATTTTTTTCACAATTTAGTCACTCTAATTAAGATAATTGTTAGAATTAGTCACTATCGTTAAAATTTTTATTAATCTACTAGTGGATTGCTAACGTGACACATTAACTCATTGAGTGATTGGCATGTGACACTGAGTAAAATTAGGGACTTCTCTATAATTAGTTCAAAATACTTTAATTTTGTTGTTTTGCAACATGAGGGTTTAAGCTTAAACCTAAAATGCATGAAATGGTTTTTTTTTTTGAGGTCTCGAGACAAATTCATTCTGTCTCGAGACACAATGGTCAATTTACCTATAATGCACTTCTTAACTCATTCAAAAGATACCCAACACATTCCTAACTTATACCAACATGATATCAATTCATCATTCATCAAATTAACCTCCCTAAACACATCTAACACATATCAATTTATATAATTTAGTGCATCATATCAACACGTGAACATAACAAAGATTATACACCTATAAACATATATAATTTTATCAAGATAAAAATTCAAAACACAAAACTAATAACCTTATAAAACCAAAATATAGCTTAGTATACCAAAAAGACAAAATAGCAAGTAAGACCTATAATTCAATCTAGGTACACGCCATTAATAATCTATAGTCAAAAGAGTATGAATGATATTTGAGATGAGTCGTAGAGATTTGGATGCTTCAAGAAATCATGATCTATCAAATCACTTGTTCGACACCTACGCTCGAAAACAAACACATCCACGTGATGAGTATTGAAACTCAATAATACTAATATAATTTGAATTCAATACATAGTAATAACATTAAACAATAAATATGTAAACTAAACGTTGAATCATATTAGCAATCAAGAACTTTGTTATCCACAAATATCACATATCAACATAACATAATATTGAGGCCCCTATTAGGGTATTTCGGCTAGCAATTTCCACATCGTATACATATATATTTATACAATATCTCGTTTAATCATTTCATTTCATTATTCATTTATCAAAATATTAATGCACCCTCGGGGAATTCACATCATAATTCATGTATCAATATTCAACTTACTCATCTTAGTTTAATTATATATCAATTACATCTATTATCACGTAACATTTAATAATATAATCATATATCATTTCATTCTTTTGCCCCAATTAATTGATTTTAGATTTAAGGACAGGTACATGGATCAATATCCAATGTATGCTCATGACCTTTTAGGAATTGGAGTTACTCACGACCCTCTGAGAATTGGAGCTAATAATTTGTACTCAACCCTTAAGGAATTGGAGTATTGCTCTCGATCCTCTGGGAATTTGAGAATTCTCCCACCCTTTGGGAATATGAGAGTAAAACACAATGTAATCAATACTAACCTTATGACATACCAACTATACCTGTAAGTCTATTCGACACTATTTAATAAAGCATTTTTCATTATAATCAATCATCCAAAATACATATAATCAATTATATGTTAGAGAACACCCAAAGACCAATCATGAGATGATTGTAATCACATACTCGTTACATTGTTTGTTAATATAAAGCATTGTCATCATTATTTCAGTTTCAATTTCCGTGTATACAAATGAACTGATTAATAATAAAGTCATGAGAATAATATGATTATTCTTAAAAGAACCTTAGTCAGGTATTATTGTGGGCTTGGATAATGATAATGCATTGAGACTACTGCGTAGTTGATTGATGAAAAAGTGTTGTCATTGACATAGGGATGTCAAAACGATACACGAGTATGTGTTAGAGAATAACATATTGGACTGACCCGCTGTGAGTAGGTTCTTGGATTATTATGTAATAGTAACAACATTACTTATAGTGATAACTATGTATATGATCCTCAGACTTGAGATCATCATTGTCCCAACATAGTGAGTTGTATATTTGACACAGTCAAACGTCTACCATAACAGGTTATTTATAAAGACTGATGTTGGGTATGTCGCAATATATGTACAGGGATATGGTTGATCAAGATAGGATTTATCCCTCCTACATAATGGAAGCAATGTCTTAGGCCTCTTCATAGAGTGAGACTAGAAATATATAGCCATGCTCGAATAAGTTGATATGAGATATCACACTTATTTGTTTATAGTAGTCTACTCAGAATATCAAGAAATATGATATTGGACTATACAAGTGTGACTATTCCATGACTTGTGTCCAATCTAGATATTAAGGATAAAATGATATAATTCATGAAAAGACTATCACAGAAAGGTTATGTCGAATCACGACTTCTTGTAACTTTGGTAGCAATGAGGCATTTCTAGATGCCACTAATTGCTTGTAATATAAGATGTAACACCCCCAACCCTTATCCATCGCCGGAACAGGGTTACGGAGTATTACCAAACTTTTCATAACGATTACAATATTAAACAATTCAATAAATGTACACATCATAAATTAATCATATTGTCCCTTTTATAGGCCTTCGAGACCCAAATCACGTGTTAGAAACAAATCGGGGCTAATTCGGGTTCTCTGAGATTTTTTTTTTGCGAAATTTCAAAATTTTTCCTAAGTGCAAGGCACACATGCCCGTGTGACCAAGGGACACGCCCGTGTGACCCTATGACATGCCCGTGCTTCAGGCCGTGTGCCTCACACGGCTGAGACACACGCTCGTGTCTCTGCCCGTGTGAAGTTTCCTGAGCATTCTGTTTAAAAATTTTAAATTGCAGGGGACACACGGCCGAACCACACGCCCATGTGCTAGCCGTGTGTCTCACACGGTCTGGTCACACGCCCGTGTGCCAGGCCGTGTGGACTCAAAATGAGCTTTACACAACAAGTTTACCAACCCTGCAAATCTTGTAAACCAAGCAATTCAAAAACCATTATTTCAACCAATCCAAAACACATTCAAATACGTCTAAAATATGTTAAAATAGACATCCTAATGACTTATTCAATGTATTCTCTTAAGTATTTCACATATATTATCCAAATTGTTCATTAAAACAACATTTAAGCTAAATCAAAATTTCATGCTAACTTCATTCATTTGTATCTATATTATGATCAATTTAAACACTAACTTTAGCACACCTTATTATAGTCTCAAATAATACACATATATTATATATATATAATACACAAATATTATATATTTAAGTAACTAATAACATTTTATAACATCACTTACATTCATTGCCCAAAATGACACACATAACATCCTAGGTACATGCCATTATCAAAAAGAAATATACATCACCACTTTGAGTTCGGGGTCGGCCTTGGATGTTGATTCAATGATCTGACTTTAACCTATCCTACGCACGGAAAACAAACCGTACGCTGAGTATAAACTCAGTGATATTTCTATAATCCGAATGCTTTAAATAAAATAACATTATAAAATATGCATTTTTAACCATAATAGAACATTAGTAAATCAACAAATCAATTTATCCATTTATCTTTCATTTCTCATCAATAGCTATTTCAAATAGCTTTTCTCACTTTGATTCACATATCATTTATCAATAACAATATTCTTTTCATGAACCCTTGGTTCATACATTTCATTTGTATAATTCAATTCATTGTCCAATTCCAATTCACATACAATGTCATTCAATATTAATCATATTGCCAATTCATTTATTTACCTCTATTAACACGACTCGGACTCAGACGGATATACGGATCCAACCAAAACACACCAGTTTGGCACCCAGTGCCTCATCGGATAATTCGAAGTAATAGATTGACACTCGGTGTCTCATCGGCCGTGCCGAAGTAAATTGGTACCCAGTACCTCATCGAATTTATCCGAAGTAATAATGTGACACCCAGTGTCTCATCGACTCGAAGTCGAAGTATCCCTGAACACTTCCATTCCTATGGCATGCCAACTATATCCGACTCAGCCCGATACAATTAATAGGGTTTCAATTCACTTTTCAATTTCAAACAATATTCATTCTAATTCAAATATCCACATATGCTCATAAAATCAATTCAATTCAATATCATAATATCAATTACTCACCTCAATCCACTAACCATACACATCAAGTAATAAATTCAACAATTAATTATTAAGTTCGAATTATAGAAATACAAATCGTAATTCTCGGGTTACTCCTCGTCAACTTTCTCCTTTCCTTTCCTAGCCGATGTCTCTGGCACAACGTTAGCTACGGAAATTAAAACAATTTAAAATCATTAATACAACACAATTTCACATTAAATATTTCAATTTATACTCAACTTTTGCCTAAATTCCAATTTAGTCCCTAGCCAAGACTAACTTTATTTCTTCATAATTTATTCTATATTTTCATTCAACTAACACTTAAAACTAAATTTAACTCTCTAATTTCACCATAAATCCCTAATTTCAAAATTCTCTCAATTTAGTCCCTATTACTTAAAACTTATGATTTATTTTACAATTCAATCATTTTCTCAATTCTAACTTAAAATTCTATTAATTTAGTCCCAAACACTTAAATTATTCAACATGAACATCATCTAAAAATCTAATAATTTCTAAAATTTCAACACAAATCAAGTAGTATTTTGTTTTAGGATTCTAAAAACATCAAAATTACAAGAAAATGGATTAAATTGACTTACCAATCAAGCTTTGAACCTTAAACCCTAATTTTTCTTTTTCTTTCTTCTTTCTTCTTTCCCCTTCTCTGTTTCGTTTGTTTTGTTTCTTTTAATTCCTTTTTCTTTCTTTTCTTTCTTTTATTTAATATAATAATATTATATTATATTATATTCTTAAATATTAAGTATTTATATATATTAGTATTTTATACATATGTACATTATTTTTACACATATATTTTACAATTACCATACACTTGTATTTACTTTTTACTATACAAGTTTTACATATGGTTTATTTACTAATTTAGTCCCTTCACTTTTCCTTTAATCTATAATTAAACTTTCACCCTTTATTCAATTTAGTCCTTACACCTAATTACCCTCAATTCAAGCTAATTCACCTAACTAATACCTTATTAGCCACACAACTAACTTCGTAAATATTTATAATAAATATTTACGAATCCATTTTTCGAAAACGAAGACCCCAAAAATACACTTTCTGATAACCGTAAATTTCGGGTCATATTACTACTAACGTTACAAGAACCTACAGGGTCACACCCTATAGTTGAAGCGAACAAAATCCAAATACATTATATGTATTTAGCTGTCACATGAATTAAATTAATTATTGAATTGATTTAATTTGATAGCTAAATATTGAACACATTATATGTACAAACTTGTTGTACACAAATAGAGAACATAAATAAAATTAATATATGAATTTGATTCATACAAAATATTAATTATATAGTTTACCGAAATTATTAATATAAACAATTATAATAATTAATTCGATCAAAATATAAAAGACATGGAAATTGATATTCTTTAGGAAATAATATAATTTATTTTTCTGACTTTCCATTTGTTTCTCTAATAATAAGGGAAAAATCCTGTTTTATTTCTGATATGTGATATGAAATAAAATAAAAGGAATATAATCCCTTAGTGTGTTAGGGTTACCAAGAAAAATAATATCAAAAGGTCTAGCAGCTGTTTTTGATTTTTTTTTCTCTCTGAAAAGTTCAAGAGAACCTTGTTGTTCATTTCTTACTGGGCGGATTACGTAGAGGCCGAGATGTTATTGTTGCGGCTTGGAATCGACATCGTTCAAAGGAATCATATCAACAACATTGTTCGTCGCTCTTCCAGTTTCGAAAAGGTATATTTTCAACCCTTGTTTCAACTTGATTCGTTTCTCATACATAAATTCATGGTTGATGATCGCTGAAATAATTTTTCCGCTGCGCCACAGGGCGTACTGACGATCCAACATTATAATCATAGTATCACAATTTATAACACAATATCATATAAGTACAATACCATATCAGCCATTTCAAGTATAGATTCTTGTACCTTGTCAACCCTTATCACTTTAAAGTATAATAATTTAGCTACTTAAATATGTAATGAAAATAAATTATAGTAACCATGATAGTTAGTCAATGCTTGCTTTTTCTTTTCCATTCAACTCCCACGTGGTCTTCAGCTATTTTTCAAGTGTGGCTCACGGCAACGGTGGTTCAAAACATTAACACCATGTTTGGTTGGGTGTAATGGCTATGCCATTACACCCCTATTCCGTGGGCCCACCTAATGCTTTTGTTTGGTTCACCGTTTCTTTATTCGGCCGCATTACTTATTACATTTCTATTCCCTCAAACGTGTAATAGGGATTCAGTGCTGAAAGCTCTGAATGGCCATTCCGACCATCGCCGAATAGAAATGAAGAAAATTTTTCCCAAAATCTCCTTCAGACTTTCTCAGCAAATGCGTTCAAAGTTGCTTCTTTTATCACAACAATACACTTTCAGGTTAGCAGATTTTTCTTTTCAAGTTTAATTTCGTTTGGTTTCTGTTCTTGCAACAATCAAATTTTGTTTTAGAACCTCCTCCGCCTCCTAGGCCAACCCACGGCCGCCATCGAGCTGCCTCGTTTCCTTTTCAATATTTGCTCCAACCTTCCACACTATCACTTAACTTTCAAAGTCTCTTTTATCTTAAAAAAGAAAAGAAGTTGATTTTGGAAGAAACCCAATAATCATCATCAGATAAAAAGTTCAAATTCAACATTTCTTGGATTAAAGAAAAAACGGAGAAAGAACCGAAAAATGGATATTACTGCCAGAGATCCGGAGAAAGTTATTCTCGCCGGTGAACATGCCGTGGTTCATGGATATACTGCTGTTTCTTCCTCCATTGATCTCTATACTGTTGTCTCTCTTCGTCTTTACTCTAGTATCTCTCTCTCTCTTTCTTTATTTATTCACATGATATGTAAGTATGTAACTATTGATCTTTTTGAGATTGTTTAAATGATGATTGTCAGACACCTTTCGAGATCATAGAAAATTATAATTTAGTTCCCACGTTTAGCTTGTTTCTTACTTACTTTCTATTGTTTTTCATGTAATTTGTTGGATGATGATTGATGAGGGGATCTCCCTTGACTTTATTTTATTTCATTTCATTGTGTTTGATTTTATTTCATTTCTTTCTATTTTTTTAACTCTTTTTTTGCAATGATTGGGTTTAATGTAGAGATCAGGCAATACAACAACATCAAGTTTCAAGTATGGGATTTAGGTAAGTTAACGTTAATAAATCTAAAATAGCAAATTGATGTAGTTTATACAAATGGAGTTCAATTTAATTTATCGAATCATTGAAATTTGCCTTAATCCTTTTACTTAAAATTGAATCATTGAATTTCATTTTTGATCCTATAGTTATCTGGTTGGCTTTGCTTGCATTGCCATTTGCCATAAGACCTTTGGGAATTTTAGTTATAGTTTGAATTGTATAAGATTATATCAGTGAAAAACTTTTGTGGCTTGAATTTACAGAGAGAAATTGTTTCATTGTTAAGTTTAAACATGTAGCTCCGTTTTGCTTATCACTTTGAGATTCTATAAAGTTGTAACATTCATTTAACTCTTTGTTCCAGTTTAAATCAAATGTAGTTTTGTTTTTGCAGGTGGTCGAGACAAGCATCATGTACTTGTTTTTAAGCTATATTTTCTCAAGGAAACATCCCAATGCTTTTGGTACAGATGAGATTTTCAATTGATTTGTTAAAGTAGCTTTAAGCTCATGTGGCGTGTCTTTTAACTAATAGAGATGCAACCTCTAAGTTACTTTGCTTCCTCTATTTATTTAATTCGATATGGGGATATCTTGTGGGTTTTTCCTCGGTGCTCTTTTAGTGGACAATAAGGTGAGATGAAAGAAGATTCATCATTTTTCATTTATTTACTCGGGAAGGAGTTTTGTTTTTCAAATTTTTCATTGCCAATTTGCTTTCTTTGTGATGATTTTAGTCCTTTCATCGGGCAATTTGCTTGCTTGTTGAACACGCCGATTGACTTCACCGCCCTCCAACACACGTCTTCCACTTTTCTTTTTAATCAGTATCTTTTACAGCCATATTGGAGATGCTATTTCCCAAATACACAAGGAATAATTTATGTTGTTGATTCAAGTGACACTGATAAATTGGAATAGCCAAGGAAGAATTTCATGCCATTTTAGAGGTATTCTTATGTCTAAAGCGGCTAGTCATGTCTCCCTCAACTCCTCTGTAACTCTTTTAATGTCATATGGTAGATCTTGATCAATCATTAAATTGTTGGGCGGGAGGATGAACTTAAAGGTGCAATAGCCTTAATTTTTGCTAACAAGCGGTGAACACTACATTTGCTTTATGCTCTACCATTCAAAGCTGCAAAAGTAGTTGTAAAATGTTCTACTCTGCATAGGACAAGATTTCCATGATCTTGATCTTTCAAGATTTACAATTTTAAAACACATTTGTTCAAAATGAACAGGATCTACAGTGCGCTTGATGCTGCTTGCCGTGATGAGGCTTTGGAGTTGCACAAATTAAAAAACCGTCGATGGGCAATATTTAAAACATGTGCGATCAAGGGTGAAGGACTTTTTGAGGGCATGGACTGGTAAGTACAACTTCTTTGTTTATCTCTAGTAACACAATTGTTTATGTTACATTTCAAGAAGTTTATGTCTGGTCTAGTATCTAGTCATGATAGTTGTTTAGTATCAAACTTAGTTTACATTGGGATGTAGGTTTTTATAGGAACTGTTGTTGAGAGTTCCATGCTTTATGATAATATGGAGGCGTTGCTGATTTAGGGTTCTATATTTGTGCTTTCAACGGGAACCTTCTAAAAACAATGACAAAACTAGGGAAATTTAAAAGCAACAAGAATGTTAATCTGTTATAGATGCTTAATCAAATCAGATATCAATGTGAAGGCATATCATTTCATTAAGAAAATTAAAAGCTTTTTCGGGAACACGATCATAAATATTAGGTTTAGGTGTAAAGGTACAAGTACCTAATTTCATTATTGTCATGGTATCATTCTTCTGCTTTTCCACTGAAACATCTTGTATTGCATTGTGTTATCTTTCAGATTGACGTGGAAAAACTTACAGAATTTCTTCCTTTGCACCTTATTGTAGTGCTTGTGTCATCTGATAGAGATGAAGCTCTGCTCAGATATTTATTATGTGGCATCCGGATTTTGCGTACCTTGTGTGAATTAGCCCCTCACCATACTAGACTTGAGCAGGTTGCACTATTTATACATATCTGGTTGTTTTTCTATTCTAATAATTTTAATTCTCTTTTTGTTCCATTATTTGTTGCGTCTGTTCTTGAATATAACAAGGGCTTGATACAAATTGAACTGCAATAAAGGGACTTGATATCGGAACATTGTGATCCAGAATGGAGAAAGTTAATGGAAGAGTGTTGGTTGTTTGAGCCAGCAAGCAAGCCATCATTTACAGAGATAACAAATAGGTTGCGCCAAATGTCTGCGGCATTGCAACCCAAACAACATACTCCAATTAGATGAAAAACAAATGGAAATCTCCCTTGTAAGTCGTACATACGTACATACAGACAGGCAGATAGAAAAAGAAAAAAGAAACAAAGAGAAAGTATAGATTCATGGATATAAAGAGAACTTACAAAATTCCCTGTAACTTTTTGAAGTCAATCTGTTTGTAAATTTTATATTTATAACTAGCTAGAGACCGCTCTTTCTTGCAAGCAAATGGTAAGGATTCTTCTTTGTTTCGAGCCAACAATATACACGAAGGGATTTACTTACACTAATATGAAACATAAAAAATATGAAGTAAATTGAAAACAAAATGTTTGTATACATAACAAAATTCTGTAGAAAAAAGACTGAAATAACAGACAAATAAAATCAAATAATAACCAAAACAAATTAATTTATCGAAAAGATGGAAGTTTAAATGTAATAGAAAAGTCTTATAATAATTGGAACACATCATGTATGGTTAATACGCCCTCATAGTTCGATCAAAGGCTACCCATTGTAGTAGTTTTCGGTTGCAGTAGTTGAACAAATTGTTGTTATCATATTATTATAAAGGATAAAATAAAATATAAAAAATCTGTTTTTATTAAAGTTGACTATTAAAATAAAATGTTATTAGAGGATTATCATACTGTATGTTAAACTTCATTTTATATTATTATTAAAATAAAATTACTATTAAAATTGACTATTAAAATAAAATGTTAATATTATATTAAAATTATTATTAAATATTATTAATAATTATATTAAGAATGTTATTAAATTATATATTATTTTATTAAATTGAATTTAATAATAATTATGTTACAATATGATTAAATTATTTATGTTTACTTTTATTAAAATATATTTAATAATAATCTTATTAAAATTTAATAACAATAATCATCTACTTACAAAAATTCTGTTAATGGTACTTTGGTCATTTAAACCTTTTTCCTTATGCTATTACAACTTCATTCCATTCAACCAAACACAAGAATACTGTTACAGTTCTATTCCATTCCATTCAACCAAAAAGTTGAATTACTTATTACAGCTCTATTCCATTACAGCTCTATTCCATTACAACTCTATTCAATTACAACCTTATTCTATTACAGTGAACCAAACGTAGTGTAAAATTTTCTTTTATTTCCCTTCTTGGTTTGCTGTTTCAAAGGATGAAGAAGATCACTTAATCATTTCATTTCTTTTTATTTCTTTTATTATTAAGCTAATTACCCTTCATCCAATGGTGGAGATTAATTAAGAAAAGAATTAGTGGAGATCAATGGCTTTAGCCATGGTTATCCACTAACCAAATATTAGTAGAGGTCTAATTTTAATTAAGGGCTGGCTTAGAAGCTTAATAAGGACATTGTTTAATCTCTAATCAAATTTCTTCTATTTTAATTACCTCATAATTACTATGTTTAATAACTAATCTAGTTCAATTACTCAATGATTCTATTTTCTAACTTCGTATTTGACTAGGAAACTTCTTGATTTTAAATTTTTAGATAGTTTGGTTTAATAAATCCGACTTCGAACCAACTTTTTTAACATTAACATAATTCAAATCGTTACATAAACCCAAACGATAATAGAAGATTAAGATGATGAAATCCTAGAAAGAGAATGAAAAGTTTGGTTTTGATTAGAGGTGTTCATGGGTCGAGTTAAGGTCAAGCCCATACAAGGTATTTAGACCCATTTTCCGAGCATGGAATCAACCTGATCCGAAAAATGGGCCAATTTTTTTTGCCCAAGCCCGACCCAATTTAAGGTAAATTCAACACTAACCCGACTCGCCCATATTTGATTTTTTATTTTAAAATAATTTTTTTAAAATATAATACACTAAATGAACTAAAAACACTAAAATAAAAATTTTATAACTCATTAAAAATAAATTAAAATTATTTATATTGAAAAACACTACCAAAAATATAATAAATGTTTTGTTATATTAAAAACACAAATAAATATAATAAAGATTTTATTGTATTAAATATAAATTTTAAAAAATTATATTTTGGGTTGGGCTATTTAGTTGGGTAAGTTTTTTTTTTTTTTTAAGGTTTCGAGTAATGAGTTTAATTGTTATTGAGTTAGTGATTTAATATAAATATAAATATATATAATTGTTTAACATATATAATTAATATAATATTTTTTTATAACATAATATATTCGGGTTGGGCTGGGCTCAAGGCAAAAGACTCGACCTATATAGAAAACGAGCCTTAAATTTTACCCAAGTCCATTTTTCGGGCCTTGTGTTTTGTCCAAACCCCCCTTTTTTGAGTGGACCTTCGGGCCTAAGTTGGTGACCCGACCCATGAGCAGGTATAATTTTAATTACTAAAACGAAACAAATGGGAAAGGTTACGGTTTAGTTGGGAAAAATGATCGGTTTCTTTTTGGGTAAAAATCTATTAATTATTGTAATAAATTTAATTAAAAATAATTTTTATTTTTTCCCAATTTTTTTATTAAAATTTGATGTAAAATTTAAAAAATACAACTGCATGGTGACGTGGTAGCTTCTAATTGGACAAACTTTTTGGACAAACGACACTAAGGTCTGAGGTTAAATGAGTAACGACACAATAATTTGGGCCATTTTACAAAAAAAAGCCCTTTTCTAAAATTATTTACGGAAATGGGCCAACTTTTTGATTATTTACCGGAAAGGGCTGAATTCCCTGAAAACGCATCCACGTCAGCGCGATCTCAGGTGATGTGTTAGCAGAACGCGTCCCTGGGAGAGCGTTTTGTCCACGTCAGCACAAAGCGCTTCCTTGAGGGCGCACTTTGTGCTGACGTGGACATAACGCTCCCCCAGGGACGCGTTTTGCCCCTTTTTTTAGGGTTAGGGTTTTTTTGTATTGGTTTAGGGTTTTAGGGTTAGGGATTTTAGGATTAGGGTTAGGGTTTTTAGGTTTTTAGGGTTTAAGATTTTTTAAGAAAAAAATCAATTAAATTAGGGTTTAGGGTTAATTAATTAAATTAACTATTAATTTAAAAAAAAATCAATTAGATTAGGGTTTAGGGTTTTAGGGTTAATTAATTAAATTATGGATTAGTTTTTTTAAATAATTTTGTGTTTAGGGTTTTAGAAAAAATATATTAGCAGTAAATTTTTTTTCTACAGTAGTTTTTAAAAAAATAAATTTGAGAAGACGTTTCTGAACAAATAGTGCCAAAAACGCTTCAAGCGAGATGCTGCTTGTCGGCAAAAATCTTTGAAAAAGGCTTCCACGTGGGCGCTTTTTCTCTGATGAGTTTCGAAAAATAATTTTGAGAAGATGTTTCTGAACAAATAGTGTCAAAAGCGCTTCAAGTAGGATGCACTGTCAGCAAAAGTACTGAAAAAAAGCTCCCACGTGGACGCGCTTTTTCTACAGTAGTTTCTGAAAAAATAATTTTGAGAAGATGTTTCTGAACAAATAGTGTCAAAAGCGCTTCAACCAGGATGCAATCGTCAAGAAATTATGAAAAAAGCTCCCACGTGGACGCGCTTTTTCTACAGTAGTTTCTGAAAAAATAATTTTGAAAAGATGTTTCTGAACAAATAGTGTCAAAAACGCTTCAAGCAGGATGCACTATTAGCAAAAGTACTGAAAAAAGCTCCTACGTGGACGCGTTTTTTCTACAATAGTTTCTGAAAAAATAATTTTGAGAAGATGTTTCTAAACAAATAGTGTCAAAAACGCTTCAAGCAGGATGTACTGTCAGCAAAATTACTGAAAAAAGCTTCCACGTGGACGCTCTTTTTCTACAGTAGTTCCTATTTGGCCTTAGACTATAAATGAGCAAAATTTCATTCTCAGGTTGCATAAGTTACAGCAAGAAAAATTAGAGAGGCTAAGCAGAATAGAAATTGAAGATGAGTGAACGTATTAGTGTTGTTATTTACTATGATGGTGAGGCCCGTCACACCGAGAACGACATTGTTTTTTTATCGAAGAACACAACGCGACTGGTTTTTAACCAGAATATAGATTTGACAGAACTTCGTAAAAGAATTAGGCGTAAAATCTTCGGAACGACGCCAATGAAAGTTTTGTCTATTAAGTATCGATTTTGTGCTTCGGTTGATCCCGTGACATATGACTCGTTCGACATCAAAGGTGCTCCTACCTTGGAGGCAATGGTGCAGACTCATCTCGCTAATGGATCACCCTATCTTGAGTTATATGTACAATTTTCATCGCTAAATGATCCATTTGCGACTTCAACATCTACTGTTGTTCGAGAGGAATTCACGACCCCTGTTCGACACTCTGTTAGTGGGTGACAAAACACGGAAGCGCCCATGTTTGGTAGCAGTATGGAATACACAACCCCTGCACGACACTCCGTTAGTGGATGGGACATGTACCTCAGTGGGTCGATGTTTGATGCTGAAAATATGTACTAGGGAATGACATCAACTTCTAGTGGTTGGCAATCCACATCTAATTGGGGACGTTATGAAACGTCCAGAAGAAGGGATGATGTACTCCCTACGACGTCCACCGACGAGGGGACCTTGTATGTTGCAGATGATGGTGGGTTGGATAATGAGTCTGATGTGGATCCACCTCGAGAGCCTGGCCCCGATGGTGCAGAAGTTGCATTATTTTCTGAATCGGAGCCTATTCTAATCGAACCTGAAGATGTTGAAGGGGGTTCAGATGAAGAAGAAGAAGATCCGCGATTCAGGGCGTACTCGCCTCCAGCCCACATGCATAATGTCGATCTATCTACAGATGATGCGTTAGAGTTTCCAGATCTACCACACAGAAGGCGTGATCATAAAAGTTCGTTATTGGATTCGGGTGAATTGGAAGTTGGTAATGAGTTTTTCAATAAGGATAGTTTTCTTGGTGCATTGAAACAACATAGCATCATAAACGGGGTTAACTACAATGTGGTTAAATCCAAATCCGATAAGTTTGAGGCCAAGTGTGCAGTGCAAGACGGTACATGTTCATAGAAAATCTACGACTCGTTGAGGAAAAGAACAGGGTTGTGGGAGATAAAAAAGTACAAAGGTCCACATACATGTGCTGGAGGTACAGTATTTAGGGTTTTTGAATAATACTATTATTACATAATGTTGCATTATTTAACGTGCTTCGTTGACAGGTGTTTCATAAGATCATCCCAAGATAGATTCAAATATGTTAGCTAGCTTAATAATACCGGCGGTGAAGGCAGATCCCATGACTTCAGTGCTGGTCTTAATTGCCAATATTCGTAGCCAATTGAGGTACACGCCCTCTTACTGTAAGGCTTGGATAGCTAAGCAGAAGGCGTTGGAAAAGATGCATAGTGGGTGGGACACTTCATATAATAAAGTGTGGCAGTGGTGTCAAGTGCTGGAGAGATACGTCCCAGGTTGCATAACAGACCTTGAAACGGCACCTGCGTACTACAACGACCGATTGCTCCGTGGATGCCAAGTGTTCAAGCGTCTGTTCTAGAGCTTTAAGCAATGCCGAGACGCATTTTTATACTGCAAGCCATTGGTACAAATTGACGGTACCTTTATGTTTGGTAGATATACCCATCGGCTATTGCTAGTTGTGGCACAGGATGGCAGTAGGAGAATCCTTCCAATTGCGTTTGCAATAACACTAGGGGAGTCAGCTGATGACTGAGATTTCTTTCTTTCTAGGTTAATGAGGCATGTCTGCCCCCAACCTGATATCTGCGTTATATCGGATCGGGGCACTGGAATACTAGCCGTAATTGAGCGACAGGGAAGCCTATGGCATCGCACACACCATCAGTATTGCCTAAGGCACGTTACGTCTAACTACTACGGGCAATATTGATCTACAAGTGAACGACGACAAGTGACCAACATGGGTATTTAATCTCTATTAATATAATTTCGTTTGTAATATTCAATTTATTCTGAATGGAAGAGTGGTATGTAATTTTCGCTATGAACATATATTGGCAGGGTATGAGATAAGTAAGGACCGTTTTCATGAGATGTTGGCGGTTTTGCGTTCAGTTAACGAAGAAGGCGCGGACTACCTCTGTAACATACCTTTCGAACAGTGGACACAAGCATACGACGGTGGCCTACGATATTGTCATATGACCTCAAACCTGGCTGAATGCATAAATTCTGTTCTAAAAGGAATGCGTCATTTGCCGATAACATCGGTTGTGCGAGAGACATATTTTCATTTAGCGGCACTATTTCCAAAACGAGCAGCGAGTTATGAAGGCCAAATGCAGGGAGGCCATGTATGGTGCAGGAAGGTATTGCAAGAAATTAACAAGGCGAAGACGCGGGCGAACACCATGCACACAGTGTGTCACGATCGCGACAACCTATGGTTTCATGTGACAGAGTTTGACAGACCGCACCAAGGTACTACTGGCGGGTAATATCGTGTACACTTGAGAAATAGGACTTGCGACCGTGGGATGTTTGACGCACTTCGTTATCCATGCACTCATGTAATTGCAGCTTGTCAGAATCTCCGTCTGGATCCCATGAGCTATGTCGATGAAGTGGCACAAAGCGCTCCCCTGTGGACGCGCTTTCCTGCTGCATCCCTTGAAAACGCGCTGACGTGGACGCGTTTTCGGGAGAAATGACCCTTTCCGATAAATAATTGGAAAACAGGTCCTTTTCCATAAATTTTATATAAAAATGATATTTTCTAGTAAAATACCCAATAATTTGAGTACCAAAGTTGACCAAAAAAAATAAGATAACTATTTGAACAAATAAAACCGAAATCAAAGCATTGATGGCATAGAGGACTGAAGATTCAAATTGGGCTTTTAAGTCAATCCAAAAAGGTAATTCTTTTCTTTTGCTTCCACGTGTTTTTTTTCTTCATAATTTAATGCTTTATTTAAGTTTATATTTGAAATTCAATATTGTCTCCACTCAAAAAAGAGATTCATAATTAAGACATCCAACATTTTTATATATACCAATATTTTTTTGATAATTAGTTTAGATACATATATAAGGTATTACAATAGAACAACCAATTATAGATACGGCTGCTTTACGTTATTACAATAGAACAAACTAAAGAGGTTTACAAAGACAACGTGGAGGAAACATACTATATATATTGCCGAAAGCCATAATAGAGTACGCAGAAATATTATAATCGAATCATTATATCCCTTGGCTTTTATTTATTCTTTTACCAGTCTCCTGACCGTCGTAGAATACTGTTTCTTGGAATAGCCATGGCGCGCAGAGGATTCTTCATCTCACAGGACAGCTTAAGCAGCTCGGTTAGGTCGACTGGGTTAGCCAGATCTTGAACCCATTTGAAGTGTTGAACCAACTTAGCCACCCAAAGGCCCACTGTGACCAGCCCCAAGTTCTTGCCAGGGCAGACCCTTCGTCCTGCCCCAAACGGTGCAAGCCTAAGATCACCACCCCTGACATCCACCTCAGCTCCACCTAGACACTTGACAAACCTCTCTGGCCTGAAAACAAGTGGATCCTCCCACACATTTGGGTCATGGGTTATGGCCCACATGTTGACCATGGCTGTAGTGTCTGATGGGACCACCATGCCATTGCTGAGTTGGACATCTGACGTGGATATCCTTGCCCATGAAAGGAGCGGCCCAGGTGGATGCAACCTGAGGGTTTCTTTGACTACTGCTTGAAGGTAGGGTAAGTTAGCCACATCAGCATCTGTCACGCTCTTGTCTCCCACTGCAACAACAAGCTCCTGGTGAAGCTTGGATTGAATCTCAGGGTTCAATACCAACTCGGCCATGATCCACTCAGTTAAAAGCGCAGTTGTATCCGTTCCCCGAAAGATCATTTCCTGCCAACACAAGCGATCGAACTCGTTTATTGAACTTCAAAATATATAATAATTAAAGAAATTATAAATTAATACCCACCCACAAGACTGCTTCCATGTCTTCCTCATTGAGTTTATCGTCGCCATCTAAAGATAACAACACAGAAACGAAATCTGAACTATCAGCAACCTTTGATGATTGATTCAAACGATGTTGTTCGATGATTTGGTTCACTAGTTTTTTCACTCGGGGGACAAGAACTGAACAGCGTTCATTGATTCGAAAAGGGTCATAAAAGTAGCTCAGCCAAGGTAGATAATCCGACCAGTTAAAAGCTCCCAATATCTCAAACCCTTCTCTTACAATCTCTTGCAACTCTTTAGCTTCGTCGTCATCACCTTGGCAGAGGTCATATCTTTTACCGAATACTGTTACCATTATATTGTTAAGAGCTGCTGCTTGAAGGTGTTTGCGTAAAACAACAATTCCATTGGAGGACTGTTCTTTAGCAATGGCACATAACAGGGAACCACAGTCTAGTTGGCGACTCTTTTCATGGGCTGAAATGCGCTTTGGAGCAAAGAGGTGAGTGGATGAAATCCTCCTTAGAAGCCGCCAGTAAGTACCTTCGGGAGCAAAGCCAATGGCCCGGCTAAACATTAGCTTCTTAGCTGTTGCTTTGATCGGACGGTTAGCAAAATGAGGAGAGGTCAAGATTTCACGAGCAATTTGGGGATCGGATGTTATAACAGCAGGAGTTGATCCAAGGCTAAAAGCCATGAGATTGGTAGCGGCTTGTTTTGAAGCCATGCAAGCAAGGGTTCGATGAGCCAAACCGTGGGTTAGGCTGAATAAACTGCCAAAGAAAGGGAACCCTCTGGGACCAGGGACTGGGACCTCACCTAATCGGTTTCTGCCATTTTTCCAGGCTAAACCCCCAGGGGATAAAGCCCAAGTAAAAAACCCAGCCAATAAAACTGCCATGAAAATGCTAAACAAAAGGAAACCATCTACCAAGTTATTTGCTTTTACAATAGCTGGGAGCGTTGAGACCCACCAGGTTTTGTGGATACAAATAGGAGCCAATCCCATAGTTATGAAACAAATGAAAAATGCTAGCAGAGTTGGGAGATCACCGAGGAAGGCACTTGGGGCTTGGCTGGTGACACACACCAGTTGCTTAAATAGGCATTACTGTATAGAGCTCTATTTATTTATTTATTTCGTATCTTTGTTTGTTTGGTAAGCTATCCTACAATAATTATTGCATAAAAAAAGTATTAATTAAAATTATGCATGCGTTCTATATGGGGATGGATAATCTTATATCTTCCATTAGTTCACACAGGGTCACATCTGGTCAGCCCTAACTAAATTCTTGGCTGTGAGAATTCTATTTAAGAATTGTTTTAAACAAAGAAAAAACCTAATCATTTAGTTTATACGCCAATATGCCATGTGTTAAAATAATACTTATTTTTAAGCAAGTGTCATCATATAATTTAATATCAATATATAAATTTATACATATCATAATTAACAAAATGAGTTATTATTAATGAGGTCCGTTGTTGGCAATTATATTGATAGAATCACCTTAACAATCAACATAATTAATTGTTAATTAAACTATTTAGACCATAAAAAAAAAATGTAGCACTTAATATATTTGGATTGTTACTGTTTAATGACCTTATTACATAATAAAATATGTTATTCTCTAGTGTTCCAAAGTTCATCTTATCTACATCTATAAGCAAATTCCATTAGTTGAGAATCTAGATACATATCTCTATCTTTTTTCTTTTTTCTTTTTTTTTTAAAGATCTTATTCTTAATCAACCAACATATTATGGTTTGATTTCATGATTTTGTTAGATATGATTAAAATTGCCCAAGAGCTGGGTTGAGGTGTTCAAATCCAGACACCAAAAAGAAAAACTTCTAAATAAGGCATGTTTGTTGTTTATTATATTTGTTAAACATAATGACCTTCGTTATTGCAAAAAAAAAAAAAAAAAAAAAAATTCTTTCTCATCTTTCGTCTACCTTCACCGATGTATGTATCATCTCGCTGGCTATGTTAGTTTATTTTCGTCAAGAGTACTATTAATTTAGAAAGTGAGAAACACGCAAATCAACCAGACCACTCCAATAGAACAACCATCACTTATCACCTATATACTCTACAATTTAAGCAACATCATGTCATCCACTAGATCTACCTATATAAACATTCTTCAACCCAAAAAGAGCCATGTTCACTTACTCTCTCACCTTATTGACTCAACTTTCTTCCTTCTCTCTTGATCATCTTTTTCCTTTGCTCACCCAAATCATAACCTCTCCAACAAGATATATGGCTCTTTTCCTAGTAGGTTGAATGACCGCCTATAAACGTGTTATCGTTTATAGAATAAATATCACACTAAAAATATATTAAATTAAATCAGCAGTGTCCGCAAGCGTATGAGTCAGATTGTGATATAGTTTAGTATAATGAAATACTGGTGAGTATTCCGAGGATCGTACCCAAGGGACTGCAGATTAGAGAAATTAATATTAAATTAATTACAGAAAATAATTACTAATCTAATCGAGTCACGAATTAGTAGTGCTAATCCAAATAAAATTATTTTAATTAAACTAATTAAATTAACTAACCTAAAATTAACCTAATGGACTTTCCTATTCTTAGTGTCGACAATGCAAGCCTCTAGCCTATGATTGATTAAATCCCTAATTATCTGATTAAATAATTACTTATCCTCGATTAATTATTTATCATCCTTAGCTATGACTACCATTCCAGTTCATCTTCACTAAGGATTATCACCTAAGCCACCTTTTCGGTCTCTTCCTAGGCATACGAATACCCTTTCGGTCTCATCGCTTGGTACAAGTTGTACATGACAGGATACCCTTCCAGTCTCACTTGTCTCAATATTATATTAGGGGTGTCACTCCCTAATATACTAAGTACCCTTGAATAAATACCCAATTTCAGATAAATAATTACTTAACAAATAAATTAGTTTAATAATCAAAACATGCAAGATATAAAATAAACTAAAGAAATTATTCAATATTCATACAAACACTAATTAATCAGAGAACCGAAAATATAAATAAAAGAATACGAGAGAGATAGGAGAATGCTCGTTGATAAATATATTGAAACGCAGATTCAGAGCAATCTCCGCTTGCGATTATCTTCACATCGGAATAGAAAAGTTCCGACTACACGAACATAAAAAGAAAATAAAACTAAAACTAAATAGAAAAACTGTCTAGGTCTAAAACTGCTTACAATTTCGATGACCCTAAGGTTGCTTATATAGGCATCGGCCTACTTGGTGACCACTCAATTCAAGATACACTTATATACCAATGAATAATATATTCAGCTAAAAACTAGGGTCCAATTATGGAAATGTCCCAAATATGCTATCCAAGGAAATCAACTCTTTTCTTCCATGTCAAGTCGCGTCGTCAGGACGTGGGAATGCTTCTCGTCCTGATGTCAACACCATGCAAAGTCTTCCCATTTCCGTCGCATCATCATGACGAGAAGGAGCTCCTCGTCACGATGTTAAGTGTTGTTTGGGCCTTGGTAGCTTCGTTGGCTTATTGGTGTAACACCCCTAACCCGTATACGTCACCGGAACAGAGTTACGGAGCATTACCAAAGTTTATAGAATAATTTCATGTAATTTATGTCATTTACTGTCCATAACCGGAAATAATCATATTGTCCCTTGAATGGACTCTCGAGGCCCAATTAAAACATTAAAATTAAGTCGGGACTAAATCGGGATATCAGAGAATTTTTCGCAAAATTTAAATTTTTTTCTTTAATACGAGGTTCACACGCCCGTGTAAGTAGGCCGTATGGCTCACACGGCCAAGTGACATGCCCATGTCTCAGGCCGTGTGGGCATTTGATGTGAGGCACACGGCCGTGTCCCAGCCCGTGTCCTTACCCGTGTAACTCTCTGACTTGTGCCATACGGCCAGCCACACGCCCGTGTGCTAGGCTGTGTGGTCAATTTAATTTTCACAAATTAGGTGCAGGTTTCACACGGCCAAGACATACGCCCGTGTTCTAGGCCGTGTAGCACACACGGTTCAGACACATGCCCGTGTCTCTGCCCGCGTGCCCAATTCTGAGCATTCTGTTTCTAAATTTTAAGATGCAGGGGACACATGGCCAAACCACATGCCCATGTGCCAGGCCGTGTGTCACACACGGTCAAGACACACGCTCTTGTGTCTACCCATGTGGACAAAATAAGGCCATTTCTTAGCCTTATTTCTCACCCAAATTTAACCTTCAACCTACAACAACATTTGCATATATTTTCCAACCAATTCAAGTCATATAAATCAAACAAACATCAATAATATGTATGAAATAACACCACATACATTCATATGGTCAAACTTACCTTTTAATATTACCCTAATTCAATCTAACCAACCACATACATATATGTTAAACATGATTTATATATAACCTCTTAATAATATACCAAAATAAACCATTTTTACTCATTTCAATGGCTAAATTACAACAACCATGTACTTGCCAACATTGGCCAAGTTAACCTATACATGCCATTATACCAAAATAAGGTTGCTTTTATACCAAAACGAATTGGTGGATAGTGTGATGATACTCCGACCGGTATCCAACCTTATGAGCTTCCGAGCACTATAAAATAGAGAAAAGAAAACCTAGTAAGCATTTAATGCTTAGTAAGTTCGTATAATAGGAATTTAACTTACCATATATTTACATTTAAGATAAACATACAATAATGCATCCAAGCAATTTGGCTTATAGCCTAAAACACAACTTCACCAATCATGTTAGTTAAGAAATTCACATAATACCAAGAACATGGGTAAACTCATCATTTAATGTCTTTCATATACATATGCTTTCCATATCACTATTCCATATTACAAGTACATTTTAATGACAAATCATTTCAAGTTCAATTTAATCATGTCAGAACTTTATCCATTGAATTTATTTGAAATATCAATGGATACGCTCATGTAGTACACTTTAGTATACACTACTATAGTTCATTAATTCATTTCCAGGAGTACCCAATTAGGGCACATAATCGGGGAGCACACTCTCGAGCCTTGTAACGGGAAGCTCACACAGAGCCATTTCGGGAAGCTCATAAAGAGCCTATCGGGAAGCTTATCCGGGCTATATAACAGGAAGCTCATAAGAGCCATAATCGGGAAGTTCACAAAAAACCATATCGGGAAGCTCTGGAAAGCCAATATTTAGAAGTTCAAGCGAGCACTATCGGGAAGCTCACAAAGAGCTAATTTAATGGGAAGCTCTTAAAGAGCCTAAAATCAGGATGCTCATAAGAGCTAAGGTGTGTCCACAACAAATGTAGGATCACAACCTATTGGGATGCTCCGAAGAGCTCTAATGGGAAGCTCGCAAGAACTTTATAACGGAAAGCTCGAGAAGGCTTATAACGGGATGCTCTTTCGAGCTATGATGTATCTGCAACATATGCTGGACTACAACCAATACGGGAAATCCTGTATCCATCAACTTTCATTTATTCAAACGGGATTTGACATTTATTGGGCATTATCAGATATTCAATAAAATTCACACACATGACAATTATACAATTCACATATACAATATTTAATTCAAACATATAAATATACACAATTTAGTTACACAAACTTACCTCGATACTTGTTCGTATACGAAATGTACTAATCCGAGACTTTTTGTTTTCCTCGATCCAACTCGGTATTAGGTCTTTTAGGATCTATATAAATAAATTTAATCATCAATTTATCACATTTCATATTCAATTGGATTCAATTTACATCCTAGGCAAAATTCCCATTTTGCCACTATACTTTTTATAAATTCCAACTTCGTCCCTAGGCTCGGAAAATAAAATTCATGCAATTTAATCCGTATTCCAAGCCTAACCAAAATTTTCATATAACTTTTACAGCACATATATTTCACAAAATTTGAAAATTTTCCATAACTTTTACATCTTTACAATTTAATCCCTAAATCATATTTTTATCAAAATTCACTTTGTAAAAGTTGTTTATCTATCAACAACCTTTCATTTTCTACCATAAATTTTAAAATTTCAGCATATTCATCCATGACAAAATTTCTATACTTTGATAACTTTTCAAATTAATCCCCAAAATAGATAGATTTAACTATCCCGATCTCAAAAATATAAAAATTACTAAAAACGGGATAAGAAAACATACCTAATTAAGCTTGATTAGTTTCCTTTCTCTATCCTAGGGTTTCCATGGAATTTTTGGGGATGAAGATGATATAAAATGATATTATTTCTATTTAATTATTTATCATCCATTAATTTTTCCACTTTCCAATTTAGTCCTTGCCTTTTTCTAATTTTCCATGGATGATTCGTCAAAAATATCTACTAACTTTTCTTTAATGGTCTAATTACCATATAAGGACCTCAAATTTTGAATTCCATAGCTATTTAGTCCTTCTAGCTACTAGAATTTAACTTTTGCATTCTATGCAATTTGGTCCTTTCCATAATTAAGCACATAATCGATAAAATTTTTCTTATCATAATTTTCATATGACATTCCTATCATAATGCAGACCATGCAATAATATTAAAATAAATTTTCTTTCCGGCTCGAATTTGTGGTCCCGAAACCACTATTCCGATTTCACTGAAAATGGGCTGTTACAATTGGACTCATTGTCTCACGACCTGATCATTATTCCTTATATTATTGGACCTCAATTGGCATCCTACACACTTAATTAGGTCATTAGTCACTCACGAGGCCCGATTCGGTGGAAACACTAAAATATATAGACTTTTCAGCACCTTTTGAGCACTAATTCATGCAGTTTCTAAGTAATTTTTGTCGAATTTTATTCTTTTATTATGAAATAATTAAATTGAAATTAATTTATGAAACATTTTGAATTTTAGTTATTTTTATACTAAATTTGCATAATTTGGCCAATTTTCAATAATTTTGCACAAAGGGTGAAAAATCAGCTCGGTAAGTCACCTTGAGAAGATCGAATTTCTAAAGCATCTTTCAAAGCATTTGACACATGAGGAACACTGATCATTTTCAGCCATGGACGCCCCAAATCAAATCCTTGGACCCATTGAATTTTTTTTTTTGATCTAACAAAAATTGGGTTAGCCTGATGGAGGGAAAGGGGCCTAGATTTATTAAATTGAAGGGGACTGATCAACCAAGGGAAGAGCAGCCCAATGCCGATCCAATTGCTGTCCAAATCAGCTAATTAAGCTGATTATAATATCTACAAAACAACCTTTAACTTTCCCCCAAACCTGTTCTAACCCTTCCTCTTTTTGTGCATTCTCACTTGTGGCATTAAGCTAAATTTAGCAAAGCCATCTCAACCCCTCTCCCTACAATCAAGGGCCGGCCATGAGAAGGGGGATTGTGTGTAACACCCCTTACCCGTATCCAATGCCGGAACAGGGTACGAGGCGTTAGCGGACTTAAAATTTCTTGAACATGTAAAACCGGGTCGTAAAATTTCGTCAAATTTAAAACTTTTCTAACACATGCATTTTGTCCCTTATATGGGCTTATAAAGCTCAAAACATCCTTTAGGATGGTTTGGGACTAAACCGAGAACTTTGGAAACTTTTGGGAAAATTTAGAAAATTTTGTCAAAACAGGGGTCACACGCCTGCAAGTGCGATGCAGGACACACGCCCGTGTCCCTAACCCGTGTAACTCTCTGTTTATGACGTCATCATCAAAATAGGGTCACACGGCCTTGGCACACACCCGTGCTCTTAGACCGTGTCTGTCACATGGCTGACACATGGCCGTGTCTCTACTCGTGTGGCCTGGAAGTTGGCTATTTTCCAAGCCAGTTCCCCACTCTAAAACACAAACTCTCTTGTATCCATTTCATCAACATGTATAATGCTATAATTGGACATCCGAATATCCAATTTTGCATACACATTCCCATACACATCGTCATTCATGAAATCATTTGTAAACCACATCCACAACATCTCAATTATGCAATTACCACATACATGAATAACCACATCATAGGCGTATAACAACCATTAATATTGGCCATCTCCAAATAGCCTTAATCAAAATGAACATTTATTAAATAAGGGTCAACATTTTAGGCCATAAGAAATATGGCATATATGACAAAACGACCAAGCCTACTATACATGCCATAACCCAAAAATTAATGTATCTAGATATACCAAGTGTTTCAATTGATAGTGTGAGCGAATCTCCGGCGTCCACCGATCCTCGAGCTAACTTAGCGATACTACAAGGCAAGGGAAAAGAGAGGGGAAGTAAGCATAAATGCTTAGTAAGTTCATATGCAAATAATAAGAAATTAATAAACTTGTGTGGATAAATCCTCACAATAATTTCTTAAGATGAAATAATCATTATATCACATGCTCACACCTTATTACTCATGTTCACATTAATCTGTCTACTTGAGTCACTGTCACTAAATTATTTATTTCTCGAGCTACAGAGCTCCGAATGAAGAAACATTAATTTTCCCTGAAACTAGACTCACATAAATTCTTACCATAGAAATTTCAGAATTTTTGGTCTAGCCAATTAGTACAATTTATTCATTAAATTTACCCCTGTTTCGCTGTCCAACAGTTCTGACACTTCTTCACTACAAATCAATTTTCTCCTCGTATAAAATTCATATGATGTTCTCGTTTATTTCACTTGAAAATAGACTTATTAAGGATTTCAAGCATATAAATTATACTCCATAATTATTTTTGTACAATTTTTACTGATTTTCCAAAGTTGGAAAAGGGGATTCCGAAACTCATTCTGACCCTGTCTCACTAAAATTCAAATATCTCATAATTCACACTTATTTTGCTTACTCTGCTTCTTTTATAAAAAAAATATACTCATTAAGATTTAATTTCATATCTCACCCAGCCTTTAATTCAATTTCCAACATTTTTGGTGATTTTTCAAAGTTATACTAATGCTGCTGCCCACAACTGTTTTAATGTCAATTTCACTCATTCATTAATTCTTTGTGTTCACTTTCATTTATACACACTTACACCAAAGCATATTATATCTTGGCACATAACAATCAAGTGATCATAGACACATCTTACTCGTTTGCATCCTTATCAAGAATGCATCATAATCCGAGCACATTATGTATGAGTCTCGTATACATACCTGTGCCTAGTACTAATACTCACATATCCTATTCTTACTTATCTTGAGCATACTCCTCGAATTTCCCATTGAACTACTTGTAATATTATGGATGTTCGGGATATCTCGTACACCTGGTAGGATGCCAATGCCATATACCAGATACAGTCTTACATTGGATCACATATTGGTGCCGATGCCATGCCCCAGACATGGTCTTACACTGGCACACTCACTGCCATGGTCCAACCATGGTCTTTTCCGTCAATTCATCACGAGTCGTAGTACGAATGTACTTGACCCTGCATTTCTCACGATTGATCCTTCAATCCAATCTTGTACTTGCATAAAGTCATGATTAGATAACAAACATATATAAAATAATACATCATCTCAATTCAAATTTAATAATCGTTCACTATAGACTAACCATATGAACTTACCTCGACGCGAATCGGTCATTTTGATTGACATTTCCCCGTACTTGGTCCAAATCTCGATTTCTTTGATCTAAAATGTCACATTTCACTTAATTATCACTCACATTACTCATTTTAATACAAAAATCATACTACGGCAAATTTACAATTTTGCCCCTAAACTTTCTCATAATTACGATTTTGCCCTTAGGCTAGTAATATGATTTTTATTCAATTTCTATAAAATTCAAGGTCAGCCGAACCTTTTTCTCTTCCAAAGCAACCTCAAATTCTTATTATTTCACACTTTTAGGAGCATTTACAACTTTTACTAATTAACCTGTTTTAACCATTTTCAACGAAAATCACTTAGCAAAAATCGTTCTCCTAACCTCGTGCACCCTTATTCTACCATTAAACATCAAAATGCACAAATATCTAGTATGGGTCAATTTTTAAACTTCATTTTTCATGCAAAATAAATTGTAAAAATAGAAAGGTTAAGCTTATAGGATCTCAAAAATACGAAGAACATTAAAAACGGGGCTCAAATGCACTTACAATTGAGCTTTGAAAAAGCTTGAAACCCTAGCCATGGCTTCTTGAAAATTTCGGCAGCATGGAGAAGAGAATGAGCAGATTTTTGGGTTTCAATTTTGTCTTTTATGCCTTAAAACACCCAAATGACAAAAATGCCCTTTTACTAAATCTTCAATTTTCACCCTTCCATGACTAGTTTTGTCCATAACAAAATATGATGGTCTATTTGCCATTTAAAGACCTCTAGTTTAAACCCCCATTTAAAACAAGTACTTATGTTCTAGAACTCATATTTTGCAATTAATGCAATTTAATCCCAATAATAAAATTGGGCACTTTATCGATAAAAAATTACTTAACAAAATTTGCACACCATCACCCAAACATATCATAGACTCTAAAACAATCATAAATTAAATATTTTTACTTCGGGTTTATGGTCTCGAAACCACTGTTCCGACTAGGCCCTATTTTGGGCTGTCACATTGTGTAACACCCCTAACCCATATCTGTCGTTGAAATAGGGTTACGGAGCATTACTTAGAGTTTACAGAATAATTTCACGTAATTCATGTCAATTACTTTCATATCCAAAACTAATCATATTGTCCCTTGAATGAACCCTCGAGACCCAATATAAACATTGGAATCGAGTCGGGACTAAATCGGGAGCTCAAAGAATTTTTCACAAAATTTCTAAAATTTTTCCTAGATGCAGAACACACACGCCCGTGGGGTCAAGGGACACGCCCGTGTGACCATAGGACACGCCCATGCTATAGGCCGTGTCCGACCCCGTGTAACTCTCTGAATTGTGCCACATGGCTAGCCACACGCCCGTATGCTAGGCCGTGTAGTCAATTTTTCCAAAATTAAGTGCAGGTTTCACGCGACCAAGACACACGCCCGTGGTCTGGGCCGTGTAGCACACACGGCTGAGAAACACGCCCATGTGCTCAATTCTGAGCATTCTGTTTCCCAAATTTAAGATGCAGGGGACACACGGCCAAACCACATGCCCGTGTGTCTACCCGTGTGGACAAAATAAAGCCATTTCTTAGCTTTATTTCTCACCCAAATTTGCCAATAACCTACATTAAGACTTACAAGTATATACCAACCAATTTAAGCATTAAATTCAAGCCAATTCTAACATCTAATATGATAAACTATCATATACATTCATGTTTATATTCTTACCCTTGTTTAACTTATATGTTAAGCATAACTTGATCAATCATACTTAATATACTTAACACATAGGTATTTGTCATAATATAACCTTATAAATATACCAAAACAAATCATTACTAGCCATTCCGAAGGCTAGATTACAAACAACATTTACAAGCCAATAATGACCAAGTTACCTATACATGCCATTATACCAAAATAAGCTTACTATTTATACCAAAACAAGCTAGTGGATAGTGTGATGATCTTCGACCGATATCCAACCTTCGTGAGCTTTTGTGCACTATAAAATAGAGAAAATGAAACCTAGTAAGCATATAATGCTTAGTAAGTTCATATAACATGAATTAAAACTTACCAATCATATTTATTAATATTAAGCATACAATTAACATGCTTTTCATCAATTTGGCCAGTTTACCTAAACACATATACTCAATCAAGCAAGTTAGTCATATAATACATTTGTACATCAAATAAGCATAGATGAGCTCATCATATAACCCTTCATCAAATAATTCAAAAGCATTCAAGGCATATTTCTATTTATCTCATCATTTTTCTCATGTCGAGAGTTTTATCCGTTGAATTATTGAAATATCGATGGATACTCAAATAGTACACTCAAGGTGTACAAATCTGTAATCCGTCAATTCATAATCAGGGGTACCCAACAGGGAACTTAATCATGCAGCACACTCTCGAGCCACATATCAGGATGCTCAGAAGAGCCATGTAACATGACACTTATCCGGGCTAATCAAGAAACTCGTAAGAGTTTTACTCATGAAGCTCATAGAGCTTATCAGATATCTCCGAAGAGATAATATCAGGGAGCACTGGATAAGGTAGCAGAGAGTTCAAGCGAACTTAACAGAATGCTTATGAAGAGCTGCGTTTGTGTCCACATTATATGCAGGATCACAACCAATCACATATTAGGACGCTCACAAAGAGCTGCGATAGTGTGCAACACATGCTAAATCACTACCGATCAAGATGCTCGTAAGAACTATATATCAGGATACTCGAGAGGGCTATATCAGGATTACTCGTCTGAGCTAAATCCTGTCTGCAACATATGCAGAACCACTTTTGATATAGGTAATCACCTATCCATCGAAATTCAATACTCAAATGGAATTTAACCTTTTCTGGATTTGTTTCGGGCATATGATTATTTCATGCATTTTTAACTTTCATAAAATCCACATAATCTCATATCACATTCAATCCAAACACAATATTCAATTGAACCATATTAACATGTATAATTAAGTTACACGAACTTACCTTAATATTTGTCCGTACAAGAAATTCTACTAATCCAAAACTTTTTCTTTTCCTCGATCTAGCTTCGAATTTGAGTTGTCCGGATCTATATAAATGAATTAAATCATCAATTTATCATATTTCATATTCTATTGAGTTCAATTTTCACTCTAGGCAAAATTACCATTTTGCCTCTAATCTTTTCATAAATTCCAATTCGTCCCTAGGCTCGAAAAATGAAATTCATGAAATTTAATCTTTATTCCAAGCCTAACTAAAATTTCATTATAACATTTACAACACATGTATTCTATAAAATTCAGAATTTTTCTTCAATTTTCACAACTTTACAATTTAGTCCCTAAATCACAATTTCATCAAAATTCACTTTGTAAAAGTTGTTTATCTATCAACAACCTTTCATTTTCTACCATAAATTTCAAATTTCCAGCATATTCATCCATGGAAAAATTTCTATACTTTGATAACTTTTCAAATTGATCCCCAATCTAAATAGATTAGGTTATCCCAATCTCAAAAATATAAAAATTACTAAAAACGGGACAAGAATACTTACCCAATTAAGCTTGATTAGTTTACTTTCTCTCTCCTAGGGTTTCTATGCAAATATTAAGGAAGATGATGAAAATAAGATGATATTTTCTATTATCATCTTTTAATTAATTCAATTTCTAATTTAGTCATTGCACTTTTTTTAAATTTTCATGGATGAATCATCCTAAAATATCTACTAACTTTTCATTAATGGTCTAATTACCATATAAAGACCTCAAGTTTTGAATTCCATAGCTATTTGATCCTTCTAGCTATTAGAACTCAACTTTTGCATTTTATGCTGGTCCTTTCCAAAATTAAGCATATAATCGATAAAATTTTCTTATCGAAATTTTCATATGACATTCCTATTACAATGCAGATCATGCAATAATATTAAAATAAATTTTCTTTCCAGCTCGGATTTGTGGTCTCGAAACCACTGTTTCGATTTCATTGAAAATGGGCTGTTACAACTCTCCCCCTTAAGAATTTTCGTCCTCGAAAATCTTACCAGTAAAGAGATTGGGATATTGCTACCTCATGGTATCCTCCGGTTCCCAGGTAGCCTCTTCTATACCATGTTGTTGCCATAGAACTTTTACTAAAGCCACCTTTTTGTTTCTTAACTCTTTTGTTTCACGGGCCAAGATTTTGATCGGTTCTTCACTGTAGGTCATATTAGGCTAAATCTCTACCTCTGACGGAGAAATAACATGTGAAGGATCTTATAACATCCCGATTTAGGGCCTAGTCAGAATAGTGGTGCGAGACCACAAATCCGAGGGTTATAAATGAGTTATTGAGGTTTATGCCTTGTATGAATGCTAGTGTGAAAGTTTCATGAAGCAATTTTGTGAAATTGTGGTTGAATTGTCCAAAAGGACTAAATTGCAAAAGTTGCAAAATGTGTGTTTCTAGAAGCTATATGTGTGAAATAGCTTTAGATTATTAATTAGAGGTCCTTAATGAGCAAATTTCCCAATTTTTAGTTTTTGGACAAAAATGGGCATGGATGAGTTAAATTAGAAAGTTGATCAAAAAGGGCATTTTAGTCATTTATCAAATAAGTGATTAAAAAGGAGAAAAGATGACAAAATCATGCTCATCTTCTCCCCAAGTGCCGAAAAATTCCAATAGCCATTGTTAGGGCTCTTTCAATTTTTCAAGCTTGCTAGTAAGTGCTCCTAAGCCCTGGTTTTGATATTCTTCGTATTTTTGAAGTCTTAGTAGCATGAGTAAGCTATTTTTAGCTATTTGGTGAGCTATTATGGATGTTCAAAAATGTACATATGTATGACATGCATGTATTTTGATGTTTTATGGAAGAATATGAAAGCTTGATGTAGTAGAAACATCTTTTGCTAAGTGATTTTCCATGAAAATGCATGTAGGGACTAGTTTGTGAAAAACTTTAGTTTGGTCATACATCTGTGATTCAGTGAGAATTGATGAATGCTTTAGTTGAGAAAGTGGTTCGGCTAAGCATGAAAGGATAGAAAGTTGAATAAAAATCACTTTACGAGCCTTGGGGCTAAAGTGTAAATATGAGAAAGTTTAGGGGCAAAATAGTAATTTTGCTAAAGTATGAAATGTGGGTCAATTTAGTCAATGTGTATATTGAATAAGCTGATTTATTCATTATAGATCAAGAAAGACGAAGCCCGGATCGTAATCGAGGCAAAAGCAAGGTGGTGGACTAAATTGCATATTTCTATACTTTTGAGTATCGAGGTAAGTCTATGCACAAATAATGCATTCATACTTACAATTTGTTAATGCTGGCTAGTGTGTAGCATGTTTGAGAACCTATGTGGGATGAATGTAGTAGAAATTGTGAATGAATGTATGATCGGGAATGATTGAGGACCTATGTGGTTTAAGTAGAATGATTAAGTAAGTAGACTTGTGCATGTGTTGTGATAATGCTAGATGGTGGGCTAAGTGCGATACCATCCTAATGCATATTGACGATGAGCTGGCTATGTGCGATGCTATCGTGAGGTATATCGTTTAGTGGGCTAAGTGAGAAACCCCTATGATTACCTTTGTGGTAGGCTAAGTGCGATACCACATTATTAATCGATTGTGGTGTGCTAAGTGCGAAACCACCGAGACATTTGCTGTGTGGGTTAACTGTGTGGATTAGCCATGTGATTGCATTATTGAGTAAAATAGTCTGTGTGGATGTATAATTAAATTAATTAGTTTGTGTGGATGAATTATTGAGAAATAATGATGTGTTGTATATTGTGTAAATGTGACATTGAATGCAGGGGTGCATTTCGATGGTTATGAGTATGTGACTCATGATGTGTTGGAAATGTGGTAAGGGATAGAAAGAGTAAGCATAGTTGTGAATTACTTATGTTGGTATAATGCTAATTGTAGCTTAGCTTATGCTATGTTGCTTAATTGTTTATGTGTAAACTTACTAAGCTCAAAGCTTACTCTCTTTCTTTTCCCTTGTCTTATAGAGTAAAGGTGTTGAATCGAGATACGGGGATCATTTGGAAGATCGCCCACACTATCAGCACACTCTGGTACATTAGACTTAATGTTTTGTATATGGCATGTATAGGGGCTAGACAAGTTAGTGAATTTTGTTGTAAATGGCTAAGATGTGTTGGCCTTTAGATGGATAGTGTATTTTGTATAATGCCATGGTTGTTGGCTATTACATTATATGAAAGAAAGATGTAGTTTTCTATGTGAGATTGCACTTCAATTTGAGTTGATTATGGATGTGTTGTATGAGTGCATGTTGGTAAGCTATAAGGGTGAGAAGAGCTTAGCAAATAGCTTTGTTCTTGGCCATGTGGATAGACACACGAGCGTGTGTCTAGGCCATGTATGACACACGATCATCCCACGGGTGTGTGCTTTGGCCGTGCGTCCCCTGCATGTTAGTATTTTAAATCAGAATAGACCACGGACTAGCTGCAAGGGCGTGTGTCTAGGGCGTGTGGGATTAACCAGTGTTGGCCACGGGCTAGCCACACGGGCGTGTGTCTAGACTCTAGGCCGTGTTAAGGTAGTCGCAGTGCACCACGGGTGGTAAGCACGGCGTGTGCCTTGGCCGTGGGGCATTGGCGAGAATCGTCGGGGTTTTAGGCACGGTTGGGGACATGGGCGTGTGTGTCCATGCACGGGCGTGTCTAATCTTGCACAGGCGTGTGAGACCTGTATAAAAGAGGAAAATTTTAAGATTGGAAAAAGTTCCGGTTTAGTCTCGAGAGCCCTCGTGTGTATGAGTGAGGCCTCGTAAGTCGAGAATGAGGTTGTTGAGATGACTTCAGAGAGTAGTTACGACGAGCCTAAGTGGCGATCAAGTGGTTTGAGTTCGGTAACGCCTCGGGCCCGGTTCCGGCGTAGAACCCGGGTAAGGGGTGTTACAGATCCGATCGATACCGTCGTAACATAGACACATGAAAAACATTATGAATCCGATCAAGTTCTGGTGGTAAGGCTAACCGATATGCAACAGGTCTAATTCTTTCTGTGATTTCATATGGCCCAATGAACCGTGGACTCAATTTTCCTTTACGACCAAACCGGAGAACTTTCTTCCAAGGTGATACTTTCAAGAACACCTTGTCACCGACCTAAAATTCTATTTCTTTCCGTTTAAGATCAGCATAGGACTTTTGACGATTAGAGGCTGCCTTCAAACTGTCTTGAATTACCTTTACCTTTTCTTCTGTTTCACGGATCAAGTCAACTCCGTGTATTTTTTTCTCACTAAGTTCTGTCCAATACAATGGAGTTCTACATTTCCTACCATACAGAGCTTCATACGATGCCATTTTGATACTGAACTGATAACTATTATTGTAAGCAAATTCAACTAAAGGTAGATACTTTTCCTAGTTACCTTCAAATTCAAGTATAAACACCGAAGCATATCTTCCAAAATCTGTATTACACGTTCGGATTGACCATCAGCCTGGAGATGGAATGCAGTGTTGAAATGTAACTGCATACCCAAAGCTTCTTGCAATTTGCTCCAAAATCAAGATGTAAATCGAGGATCTCTATCAGAAATAATGGAGACAGGTACTCCATGCAATCTAACAATCTTAGAAACATATAATTCAACCAATCTATCTAAGGAATAATTCATACGTACCGAAACAAAGTGTGTAGATTTTGTTAACCGATCGACGATTACCCAAATGACATCTTTCTTCTTTGGAGACAGGGATAATCCCAATACAAAGTCCGTGGTAGTTATTTCCCACTTCCATTCCAGTATCGTGACTGGCTGTAATAATCCTGAAGGCAACTGATGTTCAGCTTTTACTTGCTGACATATCAAACATTTAGATACATATTTAGAAATATCCCGTTTCATTCCCGGCCACCAGTAAATCTTTTTCAGATCATTGTACATTTTATTACTACCAGGATGAATAGACATGGTACTGTTATGAGCTTCATGTAAAATCTTCTGTACCAATTCCGAGTTCTTTGGTACACATATTCTGCCTCTAAATAATAAACAATCATCAGACCTAGTCTGAAATTCTGAATCAGAATTCAACTCACACTGTTCTCGTTTAGCTTGCAATTTACCATCATTTTTCTGAGCTTCAAAAATCTACTGCAAAAAAGTCGGTCTAGCCTTTAACTCAGCTATGATTGAACCATCATCAGACATAGATAACAAGGTATTCATTGCTCTCAAGGCAAATAAAGACTTTTTGCTTAGAGCATCAGTAACCACATTAGCTTTCCCTGGATGATAATCAATAACAAGATCACAATCTTTCAATAATTCAAGCCACCTGCGCTTTTTTAAAATCAAGTCTTTTTGCGACATCAAATACTTCAAAATTTTATGATCAGTGAATATGTGACATTTTTCACCAAATAAATAATGCCGCCGGATTTTCAATGCAAACACAATTGCTGCCAATTCAAGATCATGTATCGGGTAATTTCTTTCATGTGGTTTCAGCTGTCTTGAAGCATAAGCTATTACTTTACCTTCTTGCATCAAAATGCAGCCTAAACCATTTAACGATGCATCACTATAAATTACAAATTCCTTACCCAATTCAAGCTGAACTAACACAGGTGCTTCTGTCAATAAGGCTTTCAACCCATCAAAACTCTGTTGACATTTATCAGACCACTCAAATTTCACATCTTTCTGCAACAAACGAGTCATCGGAGAAGCTATCATTGAGAACCCTTTAACAAATCTCCGATAATATCCAACTAGTCCCAGAAAACTTCTGAATTTAGACACATTTTTCAGTGGCTTCCAGTTAACAATAGCTGAAATTTTGTTCGGATCTACCCTGATACCTTCAACAGAAACTATATGTCCGAGAAAACCAACTTCTCGTAGCCAAAATTCACATTTACTGAATTTGGCATATAATTTTTTCTCACACAGAGTTTGCAACACTATTCTCAAATGTTCAGCATGTTCATTTTTATCTCGGGAGTAAACTAGAATATCATCTATAAATACTACCACAAACCTGTCTAGATAAGGTTTGAAAATTCTGTTCATCAGATCCATAAATACCGCAGGTGCATTTGTTAAACCAAACGGCATAACAAGAAACTCATAGTGGCCATACCTGGTTCCAAAAGCTGTCTTTGGAACATTTGATTCCCTAACTCGTAACTGATAATAGCCAGAACGAAGATCAATCTTTGAAAATATAGTGGCACCTTTCAACTGGTCAAATAGATCATCAATTCGAGGCAATGGATACTTGTTCTTTATTGTAACTTTGTTGAGCTGTTTGTAATTAATGCACAGCCTCAATGATCTATCTTTCTTCTTTACAAACATAACTGGTGCACCCTAAGGTGAAAAACTGGGTCGAGCAAATCCTCTATCAACCAATTCTTGCAACTGTGCTTTTAACTCTTTTAATTCTGTAGGAGCCATTCTATAAGGTGCTATGGATATTAGTGTTGTCCCTGGTAGAAGATCTATAGAGAATTCCACTTCTCTAACCAGTGGTAAATCAGGTAATTCTTTCAAAAATACATCAGGATATTCACAAGCAACTGGCACTGATTGAATCTTCGACTCAGAGACCTTAGTATCCAACACATATGCAAAATAAGCATCATACCCTTTTCAAATATACTTCTGTGCTGATATTGCTGAAATCACATTAGATAACCCATCCAGTTTATCAGATTCAACATGAAGTAACTCACCATTCTGACATTTCAACACAATGAATTTTTGTTTACAATTCACCACCGCATCATGTTGGGTTAACCAGTCCATTCCCAAAATCACATCAAATTTATCAAATGGCAATAACATCAAATCAGCCAAAAAGCAATAACCCTTTACCATCAACGGATAGTTTTTATAGACTTTATCCATCATAACATACTGGCCTAGGGGATTTGAAACTTTAACCACAAATTCAGTGAACTCAATAGATAAATTTTTAACAAACACTAAATTTGTGCATATGTATGAATGTGTGGAACCAGGATCAATCGAAGCAGTAATATCAGTGTCAAGTAGAGAAAATGTACCAGTAATGACGTCTAGTGCCGAAGCATCTTCTCTTGCACATATGGCATATGTTCTTACCGGGGCTCGTGCTTCAGATTTAGCTGTTGTATCTTTTGTAGCACTTCGGCTACCACTGACATTTCCAGGATGTCGGGGTGGTCTGCCTCTCGAGGCGGGGTTACTCAACTTTGGAGTCTGATCAATATCTTTTTCAACTCTTTCCGGATAATCTTTAAGAAAATGGTCAAGAGAACCATATTTATAATAGGCTCCATTTCTCAGACGACATTTCCCAAAATGATACTTATTACAGTGTTTACACTTCAGTTTGGGGTTACTGACACTTCCAACACTGGTTATAGATGGAGATGAAGACCTCGGGTTAGAGCGTTGAGAGCCCCGTTCTTTTCCAGAATATCCCGTAAAGGTGGTAGAACATTATGGTACTTCTTTGATTTCTTCGAAGCAGACGATTGTGACTTGCTCATAAATCTTTTACCAGAAACCCGAGCTTCTCTTTCAGCTTGTTTCTTTTCTTTACTCAATTCTTTAGCTTTGTGTGCTCGATCGGCCAGTACCTCAAATTCCCTTAATTCAATAATTCCAATCAATAACTTAATATCTTCATTTATCCCTTCTTCAAATCGTTTACACATATCATCCTCAGTCAGAACCCATTCTCTGGCATATTTACTTAACCAAACAAACTCCCGCTCATATTTAGATACAGTCATGTTTCCCTGTTTGAGCTCTAAAAATTCTTTCTTTTTATGATCCAAAAATCTTTGACTGATGTACTTCTTTCTAAATTCAGTCTGGAAGAATTCCCATGTAACATTTTCTTTTGGTACCATAAAAGTTATAGTATTCCACCAATGGTAGGCTGTGTCTTTTAGTAAGGATACTGCACATTTCAAACACTCAACCGGCATACATGATAATTCATCTAAAACCCTAATGGTATTTTCCAACCAAAATTCAGCCCTCTCTAGATCATCACCAGTAGTAGCCCTAAATTCTTCAGCCCCATACTTACGAATTTTGTCCACCGGAGGCTTACCAGTTCTAACAGGTTCAACACCTTGTGTCATCTCAGGAACCGGTAGAGGAGCAGGTGGGGGAGGTTGTTGTACAACAGGATTTGTTCTCAGATATTCGGTGAACCATTCATTCATCATTTGAAAAAAGGCTTGTTTTGCCTCCTCACCTTAGCCCTCAGATACGGGCCTTCTACTACTACTAGATGCAGCTCGTTGTACGGAAGCTTGAACAGTGCTCTCAGCTTCCTCTGATTCAGCTCTAGCTTGGTTGGATGACATAACTATATGAAAATCACATTTAAAATGGTTAGGAGATACCACACTATCACAAATTATATAATGGCATGTATAGCTAAACTCGTACTTGCTACGTTAGACAGAGAATCGGCTAAACCATAGCTCTGATACCAATAAATGTAACATCTTTAACCTGTATCCATCATCGGAATAGGGTTACAGAGCATTACTTAGAGTTTAAAGAATAATTTAACATAATTCATGTCAATTACTATTTATATCCAAAACTAATCATATTGTCCATTGAATGGACCCTCAAGCCCAATATAAACATTGGAATCGAGTCGGGACTAAATCAGGAACTCAAAATATTTTTTACAAAATTTCCAAAATTTTTCCTAGATGCAGGACACACACCCCCGTGTGGTCAAGGGACATGCCCGTGTGACCATAGGACAGCCCGTGCTATAGGCCGTATCCGACCCCGTGTTATAGGCCGTATCCGACCCCATGTAACTCTCTGACTTGTGCCACACGGCCAGCCACACGTCCGTATGCTAGGCCGTGTGGTCAATTTAATTTTTCCAAAATTAAGTGCAGATTTCACACGGCCAAGACACATGCCCGTCGTCTGGGCCGTGTAGCACACACGGCTAAGACACACTCCCGTGTCTCTGCCCGTGTGCTCAATTCTGAGCATTCTGTTTCTCAAATTTAAGATGCAGGGGACACACGGCTAAACCACATGCCTATGTGCCAGGCCGTGTGTCACACACGGTCAAGACACACGCCCGTGTGTCTACCCGTTTGGACAAAATAATGCCATTTCTTAGCTTTATTTCTCACCCAAATTTGCCAATAACCTACATTAAGACTTACAAGTATATACCAACCAATTTAAGCATTAAATTCAAGCCAATTCTAACATCTAATATGATAAACTATCATATACATTCATGTTTATATTCATACCCTTGTTTAACTTATATGTTAAGCATAACTTGATCAACCATACTTAATATACTTAACACATAGGTATTTGTCATAATATAACCTTATAAATATACCAAAACAAATCATTACTAGCCATTCCAAAGGCCAGATTACAAACAACATTTACAAGCCAATAATGGCCAAGTTACCTATACATGCCATTATACCAAAATAAGCTTACTATTTATACCAAAACAAGCTAGTGGATAGTGTGATGATGCTCCGACCGATATCCAACCTTCGTGAGCTTTTGTGTACTATAAAACAGAGAAAATGAAACCTAGTAAGCATATAATGCTTAGTAAGTTCGTATAACATGAATTAAAACTTACCAATCATATTTATTAATATTAAGCATACAATTAACATGCTTTTCATCAATTTGGCCAGTTTACCTAAACACATATACTCAATCAAGCAAGTTAGTCATATAATACATTTGTACATCAAATAAGCATAGATGAGCTCATCATATAACCCTTCATCAAATAATTCAAAAGCATTCAAGGCATATTTCTATTTATCTCATCATTTTTCTCATGTCGAGAGTTTTATTCGTTGAATTATTGAAATATCGATGGATACTCAAATAGTACACTCAAGGTGAAAAAATCTATAATCAGTCAATTCATAATCAGTGTTACCCAATAGGGCACTTAATCATGAAGCACACTCTCGAGCCACATATCAGGATGCTCAGAAGAGCCATGTAACATGACACTTATCCGGGCTAATCAGGAAACTCATAAGAGTTTTACTCATGAAGCTCATAGAGCTTATCAGATATCTCCGAAGAGATAATATCAGGGAGCACCAGATAAGGTAGCAGAGAGTTCAAACGAACTTAATAGAATGCTCATGAAGAGCTGCATTTGTGTCTGCATTATATGCAGGATCACAACTGATCACATATCAGGACGCTCACAAAGAGCTACGGTAGTGTGCAACACATGCTAAATCACTACCGATCAAGATGCTCGCAAGAACTATATATCAGGATACTCGAGAGGGCTATATCAAGATTACTCGTCCGAGCTAAATCCTGTCTGCAACATACGCAGAACCACTTTTGATATAGGTAATCACCTATCCATCGAAATTCAATACTCAAACGGAATTTAATCTTTTCTGGATTTGTTTCGGGCATATGATTATTGCATGCATATTTAACATTCATAAAATCCACATAACCTCATATCACATTCAATCCAAACACAATATTCAATTGAACCATATTAACATGTATAATTAAGTTACACGAACTTACCTTAATATTTGTCTGTACAAGAAATTTTATTAATCCGAAACTTTTTCTTTTCCTCGATCTAGCTTCGAATTTGAGTTGTCCGGATCTATATAAATGAATTAAATCATCAATTTATCATATTTCGTATTCCATTGAGTTCAATTTGCACTCTAGTCAAAATTACCATTTTTGCCTTTAATCTTTTCATAAATTCCAAGACTGCCTTCAATTTCGTGACAAAGCCTAAGGATGTCGCGATATACCCTTGAATACAACCGGAAGCTAAGCATACTACCCTTGATGTCGTGACACATGACCTAATGTGTCGCGACATCACCTCTGTATGGGAAATTAATACGAGCCAGGGGTATTTTGGTATGCACAATCCAACTTTAAGCTCGGGAACGTCAGCTGACCTAGGGTTAAGGTTGACAACCATTTTAAGTTTATAATCGGCTCAGCTAATATTTGTTAAACACACTTTTTCACTTTTTATAATTCTCTCTTCAGATTTAGGGTGAGTTTCAATGGGCGGTGCGTTTACCTGTGGTTAGTGTAAAAACAGAGGTGGCGGTGAGATTAGATACTGTAGCAATACTATAGCATGAGACAAAAAGTAGACTAAACACACCGCACCGCACCCAATCGCCCATCCAAACCCACCCTTAGTCTTTAGATTTTCTATTTTCTTAGGTTTTAGATTTCTGTTCTTGTTATTTACCTATAGGAAGAAATCAAATTCTGAAATTATTCTCAAACTCTGTGAGGATTTTGTGCTTAAATTCAATACAGTCAGGCTTGAAATTGTTCTTCATGTTCATTCTTTCATTTAAGTTTATATTTTTTACTAGATCCATGAGGAACTAATCCTCTTGTGGGGGATTAGCAAGTGGAGGTATGAATAATTAACTATTTTCTAGGGATTTTTAACGGATCATCTGTTCGAGAAAGGAAGAACTGAAACCCTAGGCTTGACAACCCTAGGAAGTCATTGAGGTGGGAATTAACCTAAATTTGGTATGGCCTATCCTTGAACACCTTAACCCTGAACCAATCTGGACTGTGAGGTTAGAAGATAAGTAGTTCTTGCCGACTTAGCATTTCAGTGGACATATCAGAAGATCCTGCTGGGGTATTGACTAGTTGATTGAACAAGAAAACTCGAGACTATAGTTGATTAAGATTACTGAAGCATGCTAATCACCCAAGCCCAGATTTGATGCATATTTTCTTATTTGATTTCTTGCTTTTTATTTATTTAATTTTCTTTTATGTCCTTGCTTATTATTAGTATAGTTTATTAAAACCCTTCTTTTAATCATTCGTACTATAATTTAATTAAAGTATTAATTAGATCTATTTATGCCTAAATTGGAATTAATTTAGTGCTTGCCTCCTTTGGGTACGATCCTCGAAGTACATACCTACTCCATTGTTACTATATTAGAACCTGACCCATATACTTGCAGATACCCTTTTTCACATCTTTTGTGTAGGATTTCTACTCTGGACGTATATTTCACAAAAGAAATCTATATTTCCTCCCATAGAAAGCCTCGTAATGTGCCATCTTAATGCTCGAATGATAATTATTGTAGGAAAACTCCACTTAATGTAAGAACCTCTCCCAATTACCTTCAAACTCAATCACACAACTCCTCAACATGTGCTAAAATTTTTGAATCATACGTTCAGATTGACCATTCATATGAGGGTGAAACATAATGATGAAATTCAACCTTGTGCCCAAAGCTTGATGTAGTGATGTGGTAATTAGATATAGGCATTCCTAGTCTTTCCATGCTCATTTAGCTTATCTTTTAAGTGAAATTGAGTTTTTTTAAAGTAAATTATGCTTTGAGTAGTTTGTAGGAGAGTTTGTGTTTTTTTCCCTTTTTAGTAGTTTTTAGATCATTATGGAGTTTTAATGAAAATTGTAACACCCCTCTCCCGGTCTAGTCACTGGACCCGAGTTATAGGACGCTACATCAATATGATAACAATTACACATGCACACATAGCTTCAAGCAAGAATAATTTTTATTAGTTTAGGCATTTTCAGAGGTGATTGCGAATAGAAAAACATTATACAACATTCGAAACAGTTTAAATACATTCTTAGAGACCACTTAGCAAATTTCCAAATAAAATAACGTAGGTACCAATATTTAGTAAAACAAGTATCGATACTAATAAGAAAATCGATACCATTCTAGCATTCTATTTTTTCAACTCAACTTCAAACCAAAAATGTTTTATCGATACATAAACAAAGGAATCAGTATTTTTACCCTGAGTATCGATGATGTGAGCACGCCTGGGTGTCCAACGAATGCAATTTCCGATCCTCTCGAACTCCCTAAAGGCCCCATAACTCGAGCCCGAGCTAAACAACTCCAAGAAGCTGTTTTGGCTTTATTGATCCAATTTTGGACCAAAGCTCAGCTCGATGAAGATGGAAAAGCTTGGGTCAACATTTTAGAGAAGCCTTGCACCTTAGTGCAAGCTGATTTCAGCTCGGTTCAGCTCACTTGAGCTCAAGTCAATTCACACGAGCTCTTTTCAGCTCATTGAGCTCATTTTAAGCTTTTTTCAGCTCATTTATTTTAATGTTTGAATAAATTAAGTATTTCATTAATTTAGTGTGGAATTATTACAACTCATAAATATGTCTAAGTTTTATTACATGTTTTAATTATGTTTTGTTAGCCGAATTTAATTGCGTAGCTAGTCTATAATTAATTTGTCTTAATTTAGTTAGTATGTTAATTAGTGTTTAATATGTCTTGATGCTATTCTAGTTCAGCCGAATATACATTTGAACTTAATTTAGTTCATGCTTTCTTGTAGGTTGGCCGAATGCATGAAGGAGCATTAAAGACCAGGTGCATGCATGGTTCAATGCAACGTATGGGAGTATGCATGAATGGCCGGATTCATAGATGTGACTCTTTCCTTAATGTTTCAAGGTGCTTATTTGGCCAAGGAGTGGCTGCCAATTTCACTTCCCAAGCTGGCCGTCCCTCTCCCCAAAGCCTCATCATTCCGTTCATACTTGGTGTTCACATTGGTGACCATTCGGCTAAGCCTTTTCACACCATGAAGACTTTTCAAAATCAGATGTTCACACATCATTTGGCTGTTCAAAGACCTTTTTAATTACTCCTAACTATTCAGCCAAGAGGTGCCAATTCAATGAGCCAATTTAAGGCTATGGCCGAACCTAGACATGGCCATTGGCCTCCCCATGCATTCATCTTTTCAAGTACATTTGCTTAAGCATTAAGCTGCCCATTGGAGCTCCCCATTCAGTCGAACCAAGACTTAGCAAATTAATGGTTTTATTCTAGAATAGTCTAGCATATTCTAGCCGAATTACTTAGTCTTTAAGCTTTGTATTTTGTCCATTCGGGTAGCTAGTTAGATAGGCTATAAATAGTTTGTTATTTCATTTGTAAAAGGACTTTTGACTTTTGCCAAATTTTGTTAATGAATTATTGTTCTTGTGAGGTTCTCCCTCTCATATTTCGTGTGAGTCTTGAATTGACTTATCTAGCGTGCTAGTGGTCTCAACCGAACTCCTTCCGAACTTATCACCAACCCTGGTGTGGCGTTTGTCCATCTTTTTATACCTTCGGTTCCTACTTTGCTAAGTAACGGGTCGAGGTCCATCTTCTATTTCCATCATTCACCTTAAGCCATATAAGTCCCGGGGCGATACTCGCTATAGTATCGAATCGTTCTTGACACTTAAGTTTCTATTTCCATTACCACCCCTTATCCAACCTATCTATCCTTTATTTTATTCTAAAACCGAACCTACTACATCCTTCTAAACCTACCATTCACTTTAAACCAACTTGTTAAGCTTCCGCAAACTTTACTCTAAATTACCCCTTTTTCGACACTCAAACTTCTCCTCGTCGACGATCGGGCAAACTACATGAATCGACTCGTCATTCCCGAGCCGGATCACATCAATCGATACTTGTAAAAGGGTATCGATACCAAATTAAGCTATTGTTTTCCTGCACATACATTTTAACATTGATATATCAATATTTAAGCTCGAATATCGATACCTCTGTACAAATCAATAAGAACACAATAAAAAAGAGGAGACACTCATACTCAACAATTATTCCTTTCAACATGCATCATTAGACACATTACCAATCATCAAACATTCATAAATATAGTCCCAAGCAATACCAAAACTCCAAAGTACAAAATCATAATAAACAAATAATAATCAAACAAAATTATAAACCCACATTGCCTTTATTCAAAATACCCAAAGTTTATAACACCACCTACTTAAACTTATTACCATGTTAGGATCACTTCCTTGGCTGCACCGCTCACACTGAAAACACTACTTATCTGCAAAGATTTAGTGAGGAGTGTGTGAGCTTAAACAAGCTCAGTGAATGTCGAAATAACCACAAACCATACACATCAAAGGTTAAGTAAGAGCATACTACAACACATTCACAACCATATTCTAATCGAGTCAAAATTACATGTTCATGCTTCATTAATTCATAAAACTAGCATACACTCTCACATGCAATTACACTCAACTCATATATATAATTCATTTTACAATAATTCCTTAAGACAAAACATCGTATTCATGCTTTAATAACTCACAAGTCTAGCTTATATATTCACATGCATTTACACACAACATTTTAATCTATTAATCAATCTATGGTAATTTGGCAACTTGGAAACATGAAACAAAAAAGTGGATTCTACCACCACACATTGGATACATGAATCTCCATCACACTAATAACTCAAAGAGTTTAACATATCCCAGTGAATGGAGCTTGGCTCAACATTCCATTATCCCTCTAATTTGTCCCGAGGCCTCAGTGCCCAAATCACAATACTCAAGGGTGAGTACTCACAATCCTATGGCATGCGAACTATATCCAACGGTTTCACGAGATCACAAGGCCAAAGTATCCGCAAATACACATATTTAATTATTGTCCTTATGCACTTAATCTCTGTTCATAAACACCAATTAAAATCACAATTTGTAAACAATTCATACTTATCAGATTCATATTTAATTACACTTTAAGTGCTGATCTGCCGTAATTTGGTGTAGTAGATTAAACTAGTTTTTGCATTTAAGGAGCTTAAATGCAAGCATTTTTGTTATGTTTTCTTAGTTTTATTTACATTCAACAAAATATGAAAAATGAGTATTTTATTGACCTTAGGGGTTGAATGAGGCCCAAGGGTGAGCTAACGCATTTTGTGAGTGTGTAAGAGACCATTAGAAGGCGTATTAAACGAATAATGGTTGCTATGGCACGACACGGATGATTCGATGTTGTAACATAGGGATACCCTAAAGATAGCTGAAGAGGAGTATACTGATTTCTATGTCGTGACACAGGTCCTGGTGTGTCACGAAAATGACCCTGTGATGGAAATTAAATTCGAAGTAGGGGCATTTTGGTTGTACAATCAAACTTTAAGCCTGAGAACGTCAGCTAACCTAGGGTTAAGGACGACGGCTACCTAAAAGCTATAAATAGGCTCCTTTGGCACATGTTATAGGCATCATTCTTTTAGCCTAAATTCTCTCTGTAAAATTTAATTTAGTTTTCTTTCATTCTTAGGTTTTAGATTTCTTTTATTTGTTCTTGTTGATTTCAAGAGATCTGAATTGTGGAAGCATTCAAACTCTATGGACTCATGCCTAATTTCAATACAATCAGGCTCTTTCAGTTACTTTATCTTGTAGATTTAAATAGCATGCTTTCTCTTTATATCCATTTCATATTGTCTATGAAAGCCATGAGGAACTAATCCCTCTGTGGGGGATTAGCGAGTGGATGTATGACCTATTAATTGTTTTATAGGGTTACTCAACGGATCAACTGTTTGGGAAAGTGTAACACTCGATTGTGCAAGTGTACACTGTCGTTATCAAGTAATAAGTAAGTAAAAGAGTCATCGTCTCCACAGGGACTGTGTATGTTAATCAATTAATTAGAAAATTTGAGTTAACAATCTGGTGATAAAAACACAATATTTTTGAGTGGTCTGATGTAAAAATAATTACTAAATATAATATGATCCCTAATGCAATTTTAATCTAACTACAAAGTATGAAATGAATATGAAATGAGATGTATGAAATGAATTTAGCAGCAAAGACAGAAAATTCAACAATTAATAACATGATAATGCAAGGATAATTACATCGTTCAACTTAGTTTATTTTCCTCATGTTTAATAGTGTTCAAAAAATGTTCCATGGCAACTCGATCTTTCATGAGTTTTGAAACCAAATTAAGTCCTCTTGGAATCTTTTACTTAGTAAAACATGCATTTTACTGATCATATTAAACTAAGGGTTTCTTAGAATTCATGTGAAGTAACAAGGACTGGTCAGGTTTGAAACAGTTTAATCACATAAACCTAAAAACTATGCAAGATAATAGAGCTCGTTAAAGTTATTATGAACCTTCAATTTAGTCAGGCCATGATCTAAATTAAGCATGCACATTTCAATTATTACGTCCACTAGCCGTCGTCTGGTCAGGATCTCTCAGCTAATTCTAATGCATCCAATCATGTATGGATGAAATACATACTTGAGTTTAATTGAAAACATGATCGACTGAAGCACAAACACTATAAACATGATTAAACAAAGTTCATTGAATCAATGCAATCATCCTAGCTAAATAGATTTAAGCTACCATTGTTGATGACAAGATAACATAGCACATTGCAAATATGATTAAAATCAAAATAATAAAGTAAATGAAGAATAAACTCTATCAAATTAGCAGTTTTGTGAACTCTTATTGTAACACCCCAAACCCGGCCTAAAAGTTAGGCCCGAATCCGGTGTGCCACATTGAAGTGTTTTTCAAAAACCGTGTTTTCATTGAAAACCCTTCTTAATTAAAAGCTTGTGTAACGCCCTAAAATCCCGAAACTTTAAATTCATGTCCACTGAAGTTGGTATGTATGAGTAGCACTTAGAATGGTAATTCTAAGGTATTATCGAGATTATTTGAAGTCTTAGAGATAGGGAAGACCATAGGGAAAAAATTATTTTCTTGCTTTAGCGGACGCTAGACTCAGGCATTAGGCCTCTTAAGCAGATTAAGAGAAAATAGGACACAAATGGGCTTGTGGCCCAGTGGCAAGTGGCGTCACTTGGGGAGCTATAAGGTGGCATGTTGTCAGCTGAGGAGGTCCAAGGTTCGAACATTAGGAGTGGTATTTTTAGAGTGTTTTATTTTGCATAGGTGGACGGCCAGAGTTGTGTTGAATGTGAACTCTTGCGTTGGAGTGTTTGAGTGGTAAGGGGAACTGATAATGGAGGGAAATTCGGATAAGGCTAAGGTGTTATCAGGGAGGAAAGTTAGGAGATGAGGAGGGGGAAGAATTTGTGCCGAATGGGACTGTGGAGAAAGGAGTATTCAGCTTGTGGCTATAAAATGAGGGGGCCGAATGCTTTGAAAGGTTCATTGAGCTTTCATTAGTTTTTCTTTTCTTCCCTTAATCGGTTTTCCTATAGTCGAATTCTCCCTATTGCCGGAATCTCCTATAGCCGAATTATCTTGGCCGAATTCTCTCATAGCCAAACTCTCCTATTGTCGAATTACCATCAGCCTTCCTTGCCAAAATTCCTATTTGTGCCACACCCTTGTTGTTTTCCTTTATCACAAATCGATTGGTATCTACTCTCGGTCAAAGTTAAAAGTTGAATTTAGGCCGCAGGATCAAAAGTGGATTTGGATAGTAATCGTTTAACCTCTTTTGTACGTTTTGCTAAAAGCCGAAAGGCTATCTAACTGTCCTGTCGTTAACTCTGTGATAACAAGGATAAGGTTCAAAGATCGCAAGCGTGGTAGGATCGTTAGCAAGGGTAAGTGTACTCAACTCGATTGTGGTTTAAGTGAATGGCCGAATGTAAGTTTGATCTATAGGGGTGACTTGTGTGGATTATGAGTCACTCGAATCTTGATGGTGTGTGTGTGAGTGCAGATCTAGGGGATACTCCTGATTAGTAGCTAAGGAAGGGCTATTAGAACCCAGTGGCACACGGTAAGGTTACGGTAAGGTTTTGGCTTTTGGTAGATATTTTGTTTAAGTATGGGTGATTGATTGAAGGTTGGTTGGTTAGAGGTTCAAGACCAAGGATAGTATAGCACGTCGCAGTAACCAGGTGTGTATAAACACTACACACACGATATCGTCAATGCTAGAAAGCCGAAAGTGGCTAAAGGGGCCCGGTGGGCCCTAAGGCTAAGTTTGATGAAATTGTTTGGTTGGTCATACGTATTGAGCTAGTCATGCATGTTACATGATTTGGAATTTTTTTGGGTCTAATAGGCCATATGGATGAGATTTGAGCCTAATGGGCCGTAAGGATGTGATTTGGGCTTGATGGGCTGCATGGGGACGTAGAAAAGTATGCTAGGGTTTAATGGACTTTAGGCCTAGTTCTGAACAACTCTTAATCTGCATAAGACTTAATCTAATAATTAAACATGTCCGTGGACAAGTCGTTGGGTTAGAGTGTGGCAACGGACATATGCATGTCTAGGATTGGATCTAGGGAGAGCCTGGAACTTAAGCGGTCCTAGTGGCCCACCTCCTCTTCTCTGGAATCCTACCTGGTGCATAGTGTCTGTTCACTTTAGCCGCAAGGACTTGTTAATGGGCCAAAGTTCATAATTAAAACCCGAGAGGGACCAAAATACCCTTGGATTTATAAAATTACTAAAATACCCCTGATTTGAAAATTACCAAAATACCCTTAGTTTGAAAATTACCAAAATACCCTTAGATTTGTAAAATTACTAAAATACCCCTGAATTATGAAATTACCAGAATACCCTTGATTTGTAGAATTACCAAAACATCCCTAATTTATAAAATTTCCAAAATACCTCCGTTTTGCAAAATCACCTAAATACCCCTGTAGAGTAGATTTACGGAAATACCCCTGGGTAGTGAAATGACTAAAATACCCCTAAGTGCCGAATGGGTGGAAATATGTATGTTGCATTCATGGAATATATGTTGCAGTTAGGTGGGTTTTGATGGTAGGGAGGAAGATTTGAGGATCACATAGTCGCTTGACGACCGTGGATCCACAGGTGGCTTTTAGCCCACTATAGTAGCTTTCCTGCAACGTTTGAGTAGTGCCGCTGCTGGTGCTACCTTTGGTGTGTAGGGATGGGTGGGTTGATATTTATATCCCCACAGGTGTGTAGGGTTGGAAGGAAAATGGTGTGCAGGGTTGGATTTGGGATGGGTGCATTGCATTCATGTGACTCGAATGTGGTATGAGGTCATTGTGGGCTAAGGCCCAAGACCACTGATTTTGATAGGGCTTAGGCCCAATGTAATATTTGTATGTTGATTTGGTTGCCAAGGGTCATTACACACCGAAGTTTTGAAACTCACACCCTTTTTATTAAATGTTTCAGGTGATCCTCAGTAAACGGCTCGACGTGGGAGAGGACTCGGAGATGGCCACACTACAAGACATTTAGAAGTTTTATTTATTTGTTTCAAAAGACATGATTTTAATTGCTTTATTTTTATTAGATGTAATAAGGCCTTGTACTCCATTTTGACTTTGGATTTTGAGTTTTGTTGTTTCAACTATTTACTTAATTATTAAACCTGAGTAATTTCTTATGTTTAAACATGGTTTTCAGGATACTTAAAATAATTAAATGGGCTTTTATCGCTACTTAACAAGGTGTCAAGTATTTTGGGCTTTTAGGCCTTAAGTTTTAATTTAGCAAAATTGTTTGAGATTGTGTCTTTGATGTGACATTCCCGGATTTGGCCATAACGTCTGGGCCGGGTTTGGGGTGTTACATTTAGTGGTATCAGAGCCCGGTTGCAAAGCTCGGGCTGTGAAATGGGCCTTAGATTTTGGGTTTTAAAAAAAAAGTTTTTGCAGGATTCTTGAAGTGTGGTTCACCGAGCCCTCGGCGTCGAGCCAAGTAAGTTTTCTGTACTACATTTGTTTAAATTACTGAACTATATAGTTAATGGGCTACTTACAAATAGCCTTTTAGAGACTAAAGCCCGTAGGAAACTTAAGCCTGTAGTGGATTCTCGACCGCGATATAACTTTTAAAAAATTGTTACTTACATAAGACATGTGCTTAAAACAGTGGAATTACGAACTAATTTCATAAAAAAATTTAATTCAGAAATACGCAACGATGAGCGCTAGAAGAGGTGTAAGAGGCCGCGACAGAGGCCATGAAAGTGTTAGGGCTGGGTCGTCGGCGTCGGGCTATATGCCTAACGTTGGAGTAGGGGAGGCTCCGACCTTACTAGTAGCTGAAACGGGACCATATGAACGGGCTACCGCTATGAAAGATGCAGTATCGCAGGTCATGTTAAGGACTTATAAAGGGTCGCTGTGCCCAATAATGGTACAGGAAATTGTGGGTCGATCGCGGATCGACTCCGAGCAAATGGGTCAGAGATCTTCAAAGGAGTAGCTGGTGTGGCCCCGAATGTGGCGGAGTATTGGTTGGAAGCTACGGAAAGGATAATGGACGACCTGGATTGCATGACAGAATAAAATTTGAAGGGGGCAATATCCCTACTTAGAGAAGAAGCTTATCAGTGGTGGTTGACCGTAAGGGAAGGCAACCAACCGGAGTAGATCACCTGCGAGTTCTTCAAGTAGACTTTCCAGGGGAAGTATATTGAAACGGGATATGTGGATGCCCGAAGGAAAAAGTTTTTGAGTCTGACTCAGGGAGATAAGTCAGTAGCAGAGTACGAGGTTGAGTTTCTACGCCTTAGTCGATATGCCAAAGGGATAGTCGCAACAGAGTATGAAAGATGTGTACGATTCGAGGATGGATTAAGGGATAACCTTAGGGTGCTTATAGCTCCACAGAGGGAGCGGGATTTTGCGGTTTTGGTGGAGAAAGAAAAGATAGCAGAGGAGGTAAAGCACACAGAGCGCCTCAACTGAGAGAAAGAGAAGGGCAAGAACAAGCGAAATATGGAACCTATGGGAGCCGGACAGAGGCCCATAAGGAGGGCCAGAGTGAATGGGCCGGTTAGAGCTGGGGCCCCTGTTGCTGCTGCTAATAGCGGAATACCACTTTGTGCTGGGTGTGGAAAAAGGCATCCGGGTGAATGTTGGAGGAGGATGTGAGCGTGTTTGGGCTGTGGATCTATGGAACATAGGATTAGGGAGTGCCCGAGAAGGCCGGATCAGGTGGGAGCCGAGGGCAGAGGTGATTTCCAGCCGCAGAGGGGTGGTCAATAACCACCAAGGGGCTGTGGTCAAGCCAGAGGTGGCAATGGCGCAGAACGAGGACGTAGAGCACCGGGCAGAGGTGCAGGTCAATCAGAGGCAAGACAGCTAGCGTTGGTTTATACTACTCGTCGCAGAGAGGAAGGTGATGAACCAGATGTGATAACGGGTACGTTCTTTATTTGTGAGCTACCTTATATTGCGCTAATTGATGTGCGGTCGACACATTCGTACATTGCATGCAATAGGACAGAAACTGTAGGGGTTGAGTTTGAAACCATTGAGAATGAAATGACGGTGTTAAGTCCTTTAGGGCAGTCGATAAAAGTTAGTAAGTTGTTTAGGAATGTACCATTGGTAGTTCAAGGAGTTACTTTCTTAGCGAACTTGATGGAATTACCATTTGGTGAGTTCGAACTCATCTTGGGCATGGATTGGTTGACGAGACACCAAGCAACTCTAGATTGTGCTGCAAAGAGGATGATGTTAAGAACTGTAGAAGGTAATGAAGTAGTAGTGATCGGGGAGCGACGTGATTACTTGTCAAACGTGATTTCAGCTTTAAGGGCAGAAAAGTTGGTAAGGAAGGGCTGTGAAGCTTATTTAGCTTATATCTGTGATTTGGAATCTAAGAGTTTTACTGTCAAGGATTTGAAAACAGTAAAAGAATTCCCTGATGTTTTTTCGGAGGAATTGCCGGGGTTACCTCCCAATAGAGACGTGGAGTTTGGAATAGAGTTGTTACCTGGTACAGCTCCAGTGTCTATCGCACCTTATAGGATGGCACCAAAGGAGCTGGTGGAGTTGAAGGCCCAGATTCAGGAGTTATTGGATCGCGGATTTATTAGACCAAGTGTGTCTCCATGGGGAGCACTGGTATTATTCGTGAAGAAGAAGGACAGGTCCATGAGGATGTGCATCGACTATAGGCAGATAAATAAGTTAACCATTAAGAATAAGTACCCTCTGCCTAGGATAGATGACCTCTTCGATCAACTTAGAGGAGCCTCAGTTTTCTCGAAGATTGACTTACGTTCAGGGTACCATCAACTGAGGGTTAAGGAAGCAGATGTGCATAAGACAGCTTTCAGAACTCGTTATGGACATTACGAGTTTTTGGTAATGCCATTTCGGCTAACGAACGCACCTGCTGCTTTTATGGATCTTATGAATCGGGTCTTTCAACCGTATCTAGACCAATTCGTAGTAGTGTTCATAGATGACATCTTAGTATACTCGAGAACAGAGGATGATCATGATGCACACTTAAGGATAGTGTTGCAAATTCTAAGGGAGAAGCAACTCTATGCTAAGTTTAGCAAGTGAGAATTCTGGCTAAGGGAAGTCACTTTCTTAAGGCATGTGATTTCCGTAGAGGGAATTAGAGTTGACCATCGGAAAGTGGAAGCGGTGTTGGATTGGAAACAACCTAAGACGGTGTCAGAAATTCAAAGTTTTCTAGGCCTAGCAGGGTACTATAGGCGGTTTGTTGAAGGGTTTTCCCTAATCGCTGCACCCTTGACAAAGCTGCTACGGAAGGGGGTGTCGTTTGTGTGGACGGATAAACAACAAGAAAGCTTTGTGAAGCTTAAGAAGGTTTTAACGGAGGCCCCTAATTTGATTCGGCCGGAGCATGGGAAGGAGTTACGCTTTATAGCGATGCGTCACACGTGGGCTTGGGATGTGTTTTGATGCAGGAAGGAAAGGTGGTTGCGTATGCGTCACGCCAACTTAAGGCTCACGAGGGGAATTACCCAACCCACGATTTGGAATTGGCGGAAGTGGTGTTCGCACTTAAGATTTGGAGGCACTATCTATATGGAGAGAAGTGCACCATCTATACAGATCACAAGAGTCTAAAGTACCTTTTAACTCAGAAGGAGTTGAACATGAGGCAACGCAGATGGATTGAGCTGTTAAAGGATTATGATTGCACGATCAAATATAACCCGGGCAAAGCAAATGTGGTGGCTGATGCGCTAAGCCGTAGGGCTATGTTGGACTTGAGGGCAATGTTTGCTCGGTTAAGTTTGTATGACGACGGGAGTTTGTTAGCCGAGTTGCAAGTGAAGCCACTGTGGATTGAGCAGATTAAAGTTAAGCAGTCATTGGATGAAACTCTGGGTGCTCAATTCAAGCAGATTGAGAATGGGGAAACGATAGATTTTGGGATAAATAGTGACGGGTTGTTGTGTTTCCGTGGTAGAATTTGTGTGCCAAGGGACGAAGAGTTAAGAAAGTCTATACTAGGGGAAGCGCATAGTAGTTCTTATGCTATGCACCCCGGAGGTAACAAGATGTATCGAGATTTACGAGAGCTTTATTGGTGGCCGGGATTGAAACGCGAGGTTACGGAGTTTGTGGGGAAATGCTTGGTATGTCAGCAAGTGAAAGTGGAACATCAACTACCATCAGGGTTACTCCAACCGATTAAGATTCCACTTTGGAAATGGGAGTGGGTTACTATGGATTTCTTTAGTGGGCTACCCTTGACGCGTACTAGGAAGGACTCTGTGTGGGTTATAGTGGATCGGTTAACTAAGTCTGCTCATTTTATACCAGTCCGCACCGACTACTCATTAAAAAAAATTGCAAGGTTGTATGTGGCAGAGATTGTGAGGTTGCATGGAGTTCCGGTTTCTATTATATCTGATAGAGACCCTCGTTTTACATCTCGTTTTTGGAAGAAGTTGCATGAAGCACTGGGTACGAGGTTGGATTTTAGTACATCATTTCACCCTCAGACTGATGGTCAGTCGGAGAGAGTAATTCAAGTATTGGAGGATATGCTGAGAGGGTGTGTAATTGAGTTTCGAGGAAGTTGGGAGGATTACTTGCCGTTAGCTGAATTTGCGTATAACAATAGTTATCAGGCAAGTATTGGAATGGCACCATATGAAGCACTGTATGGACGAAGATGTCGTACTCCGACTTGTTGGACTGAGTTGGGTGAGCGGCGCGTATTGGGTCCGGAGTTGGTAGCAGACACCGAAGACAAGGTAAAGTAGATACGGGATCGGTTGAAGGAGGCGGCGGATAGACAGAAGTCGTATGCTGATCTCAAACAGAGAGAGATTGAGTATGCGGTGGGGGACTTGGTTTTTCTCAAGGTTTCCCCTTGGAAGAAGGTGTTAAGGTTTGGTCGGAAGGGCAAGTTAAGCCCTAGATTCATTGGGCCATACCAGGTATTAAAACGAATTGGGCCAGTTGCCTATCAGCTGGAACTGCCTTCTGAACTGAGCCAAATACACGATGTGTTTCATGTATCAATGCTAAGACGTTATCGCTCAGATCCTTCTCACATCGTGTCAGTCGAAGAGATCGAGGTTAGACCAGACCTAACTTTTGAAGAGGAGCCAGTTCAAATAATTGATCAAGATGTTAAGGTGCTAAGAAGGAAGTCTGTCCCTTTGGTCAAAGTGCTATGGCGTAACCATACTGTCGAGGAGGCTACTTGGGGACCCAAGGAGGCAATGCGACGACAATACCCTCACTTGTTTCAAACAGGTAAATTTCAAGGTCGAAATTTTTTTAAAGAGGGGTAGAGTTGTAACGTCCCAAAATCCCGAAACTTTAAATTCCTGTGCACTGAAGTTGGTATGTATGAGTAGCACTTAGAATGGTAATTCTAAGGTATTATCGGGATTATTTGAAGTCTTAGAGATAGGGAAGACCATAGGGAAAAATTTATTTTCTTGCTTTAGCAGACCCTAGACTCAGGCATTAGGCCTCTTAAGCAGATTAAGAGAAAATAGGACACAAATGGGCTTGTGGCCCAGTGGCAAGTGGCGTCACTTGGGGAGCTATAAGGTGGCGTGTTGTCAGTTGAGGAGGTCCAAGGTTCGAGCATTAGGAGTGGTATTTTTCTAGTGTTTTATTTTGCATAGGTGGACGGCCAGAGTTGTGTTGAATGTGAACTCTTGCGTTGGAGTGTTTGAGTGGTAAGGGGAACTGATAATGGAGGGAAATTCGGATAAGGCTAAGGTGTTATCAGGGAGGAAAGTTAGGAGATGAGGAGGGGGAAGAATTTGTGCCTAATGGGACTGTGGGGAAAGGAGTATTCGGCTTGTGGCTATAAAAGGAGGGGGCCGAATGCTTTGAAAGGTTCTTTGAGCTTTCATTAGTTTTTCTTTTCTTCCCTTAATCGGTTTTCCTATAGCCGAATTCTCCCTATTGCCGAAATCTCCTATAGCCAAATTCTCTTTGCCGAATTCTCTCATAGCCAGACTCTCCTATTGTCGAATTACCATCAGCCTTTCTTGCCGAAATTCCTATTTGTGCCAAACCCTTGTTTTTTTCCTTTATCACAAATCGATTGGTATCTACTCTCGGTCAAAGTTAAAAGCTGAATTTAGGCCGCAGGATCAAAAGTGGATTTGGTAAGTAATCGGTTAACCTCTTTTGTATGTTTTGCTAAAAGTTGAAAGGCTATCTAAATGTCCTGTCGTTAACTCTGTGATAACAAGGATAAGGTTTAAAGATCGCAAGCGTGGTAGGATCGTTAGCAAGGGTAAGTGTACTCAACTCGATTGTGGTTTAAGTGAATGGCCGAATGTGAGTTTGATCTATAGGGGTGACTTGTGTGGATTATGAGTCACTTGAATCTTGATGGTGTGTGTGTGAGTGCATATCTAGGGGATACTCCTGATAAGTAGCTAAGGAAGGGCTATTAGAACCCGGTGGCACACGGTAAGGTTACGGTAAGGTTTCGGCTTTTGGTAGATATCTTGTTTAAGTATGGGTGATTGATTAAAGGTTGGTTGGTTGTAGGTTCAAGACCAAGGATAGTATAGCACGTCGCAGTAACCAGGTGTGTACAAACACTACACACACGATATCGACAATGCCGGAAAGCCGGAACGCCGAAAGTGGCTAAAGGGGCCCGGTGGGCCCTGAGGCTAAGTTTGATGAAATTGTTTGGTTTGGTCATACGTATTGAGTTAATCATGCATGTTACATGATTTGGAATTGTTTTGGGTCTAATAGGCCATATGGATGAGATTTGAGCCTAATGGGCCGTAAGGATGTGATTTGGGCTTGATGGGCTGCATGGGGACGTAGAAAAGTATGCTAGGGTTTAATGGACTTTAGGCCTAGTTCTGAACAAATCTTAATCCGCATAAGACTTAATATAATAATTAAACATGTCCATGGACAAGTCGCTGGGTTAGAGTGTGGCAACGGACATATGCATGTCTAGGATTGGATCTAGGGAGAGCCTGGTACTTAAGCGGTCCTAGTGGCCCACCTCCTCTTCTCTGGAATCCTACCTGGTGCATAGTGTCTGTTCACTTTAGCCGCAAGGACTTGTTAATGGGCCAAAGTTCATAATTAAAACCCGAGAGGGACAAAAATACCCTTGGATTTGTAAAATTACTAAAATACCCCTGATTTGAAAATTACCAAAATACCCTTAGTTTGAAAATTACCAAAATACCCTTAGATTTGTAAAATTACTAAAATACCCCCGAATTGTGAAATTACCAGAATACCTTTGATTTGCAGAATTACCAAAACATCCCTGATTTACAAAATTTCCAAAATACCTCTGTTTTGCACAATCACCTAAATACCCCTGTAGAGTAGATTTACGGAAATAACCCTGGGTAGTGAAATGACTAAAATACCCCTAAGTGCCGAATGGGTGGAAATATGTATGTTGCATTCATGGAATATATGTTGCACTTGGGTGGGTTTTGATGGTACGGAGGAAGATTTGAGGATCGCATAGTCGCTTGACGACCGTGGATCCACCGATGGCTTTTAGCCCACTATAGCAGCTTTGCTGCAACATTTGAGTAGTGCCACTGCTGGTGCTACCTTTGGTGTGTAGGGATGGGTGGGTTGATATTTATATCCCCACAGGTGTGTAGGGTTGGAAGGGAAATGGTGTGCAGGGTTGGATTTGGGATGGGTGCATTGCATTCATGTGACTCTGATGTGGTATGAGGTCATTATGGGCTAAGGCCCAAGACCACTGATTTTGATAGGGCTTAGGCCCAATGTAATATTTGTATGTTGATTTGGTTGCCAAGGGTCGTACACACTGAGTTTCGAAACTCACACCCTTTTTATTAAATGTTTCAGGTGATCCTCAGTAAACGGCTCGACGTGGGAGAGGACTCGGAGATGGCCACACTATAAGACATTTAGAAGTTTTATTTATTTGTTTCAAAAGACATGATTTTAATTGCTTTATTTTCATTAGATGTAATAAGGCCTTGTACTCCGTTTTGACTTTGGATTTTGAGTTTTGTTGTTTCAACTGTTTACTTAATTATTAAACCTGAGTAATTTCTTATGTTTAAACATGGTTTTCGGGATACTTAAAATAATTAAATGGGCTTTTATCGCTACTTAACAAGGTGTTAAGGATTTTGGGATTTTAGGCCTTAAATTTTAACTTAGCAAAATTGTTTGAGATTGTGTCTTTGATGTGACATTCCCGAATTCGGCCATAACGTCTGGGTCGGGTTTGGGGTGTTACAGCTTGAGTAAAATTTTAGTTACATTAGTTTATTTATTATTAATATTGAAAATGTGGTGCATAGAAAAATTATTAAGTTTATTCCCAAAATTTCTTTTCAGTTGCAGAAGCTAAGTTTAAAAGTAACTGGTTTACGAAAACGTGATATTTACAATTAGTTGCGAAAGCGTAGTGTTTTGAAAACAGTTATTGTTTTGGAAAACTGCGATCTACTTTTAACAGATAAAAATGTAGTAAACTGAAAATCCCAAATTAAAACCAGAAGTTAGAAGAGGCCTTATTACAACCCAATAAGAAAGCGGTTAAGTAAGGTAAAATAGAATACTAAAATTTAAAGCTGCTCCTAGTATGGCCACCTCCGAGTCCTCCCGTACGTCGAACCGTTTATTGAGGATTACCTGAAAAAAATTAAAAAGAGGGGGTGAGTTTACGAAAACTCAGTGTGTACAACCCTCATCGATCTCAAAGCATGCATCCCATCAATCCGGGCCTAAGCCCATTACAGTAATCAATGTGGGACTAAGCCCAACACAGTAACGGTGGATTTTGGGCCTTAGCCCGTAATAGCCTCAGTTGGGCCTGAGCCCATATCTCCATTAAATCAAATTATGCAATGCACAAATGCCCAACCAACCCTGCACTCCGAATCCCTTCCAACCCTACACTCCTGTGGGGATTTAATCGACCCACCCATCCCTACACTCCTTATGTAGCACCAGTTGCGGCACTAACCAATATTGCAGCAGAGCTGCCAATCTCATAATCGGCTTAAAGCCATCGGTGGATCCACAGTCGTCAAGCGACCATGCGACCCTAACAAGTCATGCACTTCCTCCAAATCAATGATCCCATCCCCCATGCAACATAATATCACATGAATGCAAACATATTATAAACGACATACAATAACAATCATATAACATGTAGGGGCATTTTAGTCATTTTGCCCTTCAGGGGCATAAGGATCTTTTTACCCTACAGGGGTATTGATAACAAACCCCTTGAAGGGTATCTTGATCGAGTGATAAGAGAAAAGCTTCGTCTATCTTAGAACACTCGCAACTCTTTCATTCCACGAGAAAACCTAGGAATCAAACGAATCAACATACCATACAAAGAGAAGGGAGAATTCGACCATAAAAAGGAAGGAAGGAATCGGCTTAGAAGAGCGCAGAAAAGAGGAGACGTAATACTCTTTAAAGAATAAAAAGAACAAACAGAAGTTGAACAAACTACTCACCGATTTGCCAAAAACAGTTGCTCCACCCGAACAAAGTTTGAGAGAGGTGAAGAATTCGGCCTGGTTATCAAAAAGAAGAGACGATAAGCGAAACGGTTTGAGGGTGAACAGAGAGAAGAATATGCAGTATTCAATCCTAATAGCAAGATGGAGAGAAAGGAAATCCGTTAACAAAAAGAATCAAAGGAGGGAAGAAAGTGCATTCGGCTAAAAGAAGAATCAATATGCAAGGAGAGGAAAATGCTAAGACCGTCAAACTTTAGAGAAAAAGATATTCGACTAAAGAAGCAAGATGAAAAGGGGAAAAATAGACTCGGAATAAGCAATCAAAAGAGGAAACGAGAGAACCCCAGAGTCCCTTAGCAAAACCGGCTCCAAAAAGTGCTAAAAACCCGAGATGGAGAGAAAGAATCGGCACTCACTCCCCCACCACACTAAAATTCCAAATTTCTGAGTGCCCAAAGTCCCTATACGGCACAACTCTTCCCACCCAAAGTCCACGATTTTCTCCCCCCTTATCTCTCCACAATCTACTCCTTAAATCACTCACTTGACCAATTCAAACTCTCCAACACAGAGTTCAAATCCAACACAAACTCTTGCCCACACATGAGTAAAATAAATAATCCCTTTTGCATGTAGTGAGACTTGAACCTCTGTTCTCTTTGCCACACCTGTGACGCCACAACCACTCCACCACAGGCTCTCTTTGTGCCTCTTTTTAATCACAATTACTTAAAAGGCTTAATACCAGGAGTCAGGGTTCCCCTAATGCTAAAAATACAAATATTCCATATGACATGGCTTGAACCCAGGACTTCATAGAAGCCCCGTAACCTTCCAAAATCACTCTCCCAACAGATCCAACATGCAATTGTGCCATTCTCTTATTCTCAAAAGTTTTAAACGCTCCCATGCCCAAGGCCCAATAGGCCTAATTCTACTAGGCCCAATTTTAGGGTGTTACACTTATTGAAGATGTTCTGCTCTGGTCCTTGTGATGCTCTTTTGCTAATGGCTCCTCAAGGTGGCCGGCCAAGAGATGATTTTTTCAAGTTTTTGCTGGCTAAGGGAAATGGGATGCTATGTGTGGGAATGAAGAGTGGAAAGAATGAAAGGAAGAATGGTTATGAAATGAGATATGAGGGAAATGAGTAAGGGATGTTTGATATGGGGAATGAGTGGGGGTATTTATACTTGAAGTAGATGGTAGAGTTTACTAAAAATAGGGATTGGAATCCCTCCATTTTCTCCATTTCTTGGCTGACCACATATAGTGGAAGTAGGTTGATGGTGGTTGCTTGATTTGAGCATAGAATCATGCTAAATTTAGGTATGGGTTGGACGGTTTCAAGGGCAATCTTTGTGTACTGATTTCCAATGATTCTCCAAATGTAGGGACCTCTAAATAATTTTCCCAAAAGTTGATTCTTGGTTTCCCAAAATGCTTGTGCCGAATTTGGGCTTAACTCCCCCTTGTTGGACGGTTTCATGACCCACTAGGCTTATCAGACTTGTCCATCATGTATGATCTTTTTTACTGGGTCAAAGTAACACCTTGATGACCCATTTAGCATGGTTTTATCGTCCAACATAGGAAATAAATAGCTCATGTTCATGCAACTTTATAATAAGCTCGATATTATATCATCTCCATGGTTTCCTGCATAATAAAATATAACACATTAATAATTAACATGAAATAATTTAAATTATGCCCAAAATTAATACAAATAAAGCTTATATTTGCATTTTTATAAATTCATGCCCATCATCGAAATATGAACAAAATCCACTAAATTAATTAAAAAATACTCGGGATTAGTATTATTATTAAGTAAAAAGGTGGTAAAAATGATTGGAAAAACCTTATATAATTTAGAGTTTACAGAAAGGAAGAACGTGAAACAAACCCTAGGCCTGATAACTCGGGGAAGTCATTAAGGTGGGAATTAACCCAAAATTGGTATTGCACATTCGTGAACACCTTTACCCCAAGCCAGTCTGGACTATGAGGTTGGCAGATAAGTAGTTCTTGCTGACTCATTATATTAGTGGAAGATCGGAAGATCCTGCTAGGGTAGCGGCTAGTTGATTGACGAGGAGCTCGAAGGAACAATTGATGGGGATTAACGAAGTGAGCTAATCACCCATAATCGAGATTTGATTTACTCTACTCTTCTATCTCCTGAATTTTATTTATTTTATGTTATTTTATTTTATTATTCTAAAAACTTTAAAAACCTTACTTTTATGTTCTCGTACTATAATTTATTTAAAGTACAAATTAGATCTTTTAGTGTTTAGGTTAGAATTGATCTAACGCTCACCTCCCTTGGGTATGATCCTCGGAGTACTCACCTACTTCGTTGTAAAACTATATTACAACTCGACCCATATACTTGCGGATATCGCCTTATCGTTCTATATTTTATTGTAGTATTCACACTTTGGATGTTAGTACATTTGGAGGTGGTCAAGTGCCAAAACTATGCTCTTTGAGCCATCACATAGTCGTTCACATAAAAATGATTACAAATCAGATGATCACATACCACATACCAATATTCACTTACTTTACCTATCACATTAGCATTACATTCCACAATTCGACACACATTATGCATATTTTCACAACAAGACAAAAAGTATAAGAAAGGTTTACACTCAGAACTTAGGATAGAGGTTTAAGCTATTCCTAAGCTCCCGATTAATGCTATGAATTGTGTCTACAAGCAGCGATTCTAAAACATTTCACGCTTCCTCTTACAAGCTGAAAGCTTAAACTAGCTTTTCCTTGCCTTTCATCGTACTCGAAGAAGGTCCCAACGATTCCAAAGATTCACACATATTATCCACACAATATATACAATTAATTAGCAGCCATAACACACTTTAAACAAACAAAAATGCGGGTCTAAGGCTAGTTCCTCTTGGAATTGAAATTTTCGACTAGCACAACCGAAACTTAAATATCTTAATCCACATTAATCCATATAGCTTAAAATAGATTCTAAACATCTAATTACTCATCTAAGAACAATTCTCAACCTTTAAAACACCCAAAACTGCTCAGATTCATGGTTCTGAAAATTTCGACATCCATGGCTTTTCTTAACAAAAACCCAACAAAACCTTCAAATATATTAACAAAACTTCAAAGAAAGTTTAAAAATCTTCTAATCACATCAAAACAAGTTGAAAATTACATAGAAATAGTAGTTTAATTTATAAATATAAAATTTGCCATTAACAACCCCAATTTCGGCTAACATGGAAAATCTTTGATTTAATTGATTAAAACTTGATTTAAATGGCTAGACTACATTAAAAACTATTAAAAATACAAAACCTTACCCTAATTGAAAAAAACTATAAATGATTTATTGAAATTTGAGAAAACCTACTTGGAGAATATCAATGCAATTGATGGTATTTTTGGTGTTTTTCTTGTATTTAAAAGCGGTTTGATGTTTGGAGGACGATAGAAAACAAGGGTTTGGAGTGGTGAAGACCAAAGATTGAAGAATGGTGTTTAGAGTTTTTTCTCTCTAATGGATGACACAAAGAAATGGGTTAAGGGGTGTTTCTTTTTTTTCTTTCACGTCAAAAATAAAGTGAAAGGGGGAAAATATGGGTTGATTTTAAAACTTGGTATAATTGCTTTAAAGCTACTCTTAAATTAAACCCTATTACAAAACAATCCTCTTTTTAAAATTGAAAGCCTATTTCACACTATTTTCATAAATTAGTTTAAATTTTCTAAAGCCAGAGATAGAAATATTTTTGGGTTACCACATTTTGAATTTTTGAACTCATTCCGTGCCATAATTCCAAAATTTCCCTAAAAAATTCTAGACCCAATTTCAGGATGTGACAAAAATTAATGCTTAAAGAATATGTTTGACTATGTATAGGGGTGAAAAGAAGGTTCAATGCGCCAAGAGTTAACGGTTGTATAAACAGATGCTGACGCCATGACATGTTACTATTAGACACCACTACGTAAAGAACTAAGTTGGTAAGGATTAGCCATGGTCTGAGGTTACGACGTTGATGAGTTGGAGGTCATGACCTAAGTCACTATTTCAAGATGAGTAATTAAAGACGCTAGATGACACCGTGGCATTGAGAGATCGATGGCATAACATGGAATAATTAAGTATTAGAGGGAACCCAAGTTAGTGAGTGACACCACAAAATTAATTTACTGGAAGTCATGGTGTAGACTTTTCAAGTTGTAGCGTAGGAGTTTTGATGTCGCGACGTGGAAGCTCTGCACCTGTTCTAAGGAGAAGTTTGTTCGCGATACCAGGATGTTGTAAGCCTTGACGCCTCAACGTCCAACCACAAATCCAAGATTCCTAACGATTACTGAGGTGCATTTTCTGGAAATTTGGCCCTCCAGCCTTCACTAAACCAGATTTTAAGTAGGGATACTTTGGTCATTCACCTACCTACTATAAATACTCTATTGCATGGAAAATTAAAGGAAAGAGAGGATTTTGTAGAGAATAAAAAGGATCATTCATTTTTCTCTTTAAAATTTCTAAAGATTGTTCTTAGCATTAATATTAGCTTTTGATATATTTGAAGATTGTGATCAACTCTTTCTTGTGCTGATGGTGTAATGTCAGAAAAAATGCAAACTTTAGCTCTAAGCTACTTTGGCTGAACACTTTCTAAACTTAAACTATATTTCTTGTATTCAATGCATGTTTAGAATTAAGATTTGTGTTAGTTTTTTGGTGTAGTTCTAAATAGCATTGGTTGTTGATTATGATATTAGTTCTTAATGATGTACTCATGTTTAACTTGATTGTATCAATTGCTTGATTCTGTTAATGTGTTTTTAAAACTCTAGAATTGACAAACCTAGTGAAAAATCTAGATAGTGGAGATTGAGAGGAGATCTATTGAGTAATTGTTAGCACAATCATACTAAGTAGTGAGATTGAGAGGTGAGCTATGTGCCTAGGTGAGACCGATAGAAGATCTTAAGTAGTAACATTTAGGTTATAATGAGACTGAGAGGAGATTTTTAGTTAAAATTAGTAATCGATAGAATCAAGACATGTGAGTACTTCATGATGAACTAACAGATTAATTAGCCATCGTCTTAATTCGCTTGCACAATCTAAGTAAGAAAGAGGTTTTAAGAAGATAAATCATTTAAATACTAAAATAGATTAGTTTAATATCTCCCTTAATTGCTTTACAATAATGATCTTTGAGTTAAGTAGGCTAGTAATAATTTCCTGATTGTGCTAACTGATTAGTAATTTTTCCCTTATCAATCCCTGAGGAGAATGACCTTTGGATTACTCCCATGAGTAATTCAACGTATAACTATATTACAATCTAACATCTTCATGCTTGCGATAAAGTCGTGCTTCCATTGTGGATATTATTGATTACATTTGTTGCTTTTTTTGTGAGTGTCTATGGGTCGGTGATGTAGCTTGCCCAGAGTCTCAAAGTGAATCTTAAATCCCTATAAAAAGTTCAACAAGCTTATCCAAAGACTAGTCCACTCTCATTGGAATTGGAATAAAATGCATTGACTTGGTCAATCTATCCACAATAACCCATATTGAATCATTCTTTGTTAGAGTCAAATGCAATCTAACCACAATATTCATGGTGAGTCACTTCCACTTCCATGCATGAATGATAATAGTTTGTAAAAATCCCTAGGGAACTTGGTGTTTTGCCTTCACTTATTGACATATAAGACACTTGGTAACAAATTTCGTTATATCCTTCTTCATGCTTGACCACTAATAGAACGATTTCTGATCATTACACATCTTAGTGCTACTCGAATGCATAACATAAGAACTATGGTGAGCTTCTTAGAGGATGTATTATTTTAACTCAGGAGTGTAAGGAACACACAATCATTATTGGAATATAAACTCCTATCTTCATCTAGGGTAACTTTCACTTTGCTTCCAACTTATTGTCACTTTTCTATAGGTATCAGATTCTCTCAAGGAAAGTTAGTTTGACTCTTAACTTGGCCAAAATTGAACCATAATTTTCTAATGCAAGATGCACATTAAATGTTCTCAAGGAAAACAAGGATTCCTAGCTCAATGCGTCTAGTACAACATTTACTATCCCCGAATGATAGTAAAAAACTAAACCATAATCATTAAGTAATTTGACCCATCTACGCTGCCTCAGATTCAATTCCTTTTAAGTAAGTAAATACTTCAAACTTTTGTGGTTAGTGAATATGTGGCATTTCTCATCATATAGGTAATGCCTCCAAATATTCAAGGAAAAAACTACAATTTCAAGTTACAGGTCGTGAGTGGGATAGTTCTTCTCATGATGCTTGAGTTATTGCGAAGCATATGTAACTAATTTTCTATCTTGCATTAGCACACATCCTAGTCCACTGTGTGAAGCATTATTGAAAATCATAGTCTTTCCCCGATTTTGGTTGTGTCAAAATAGGTACCTCGGTCAAAATTTCCTTCAATCTCTCAAAACTTTACTGGAATTTATTCATCCAATCAAACTTGATGTTTTTCTAAAGTAGCTTAGTAAAAGGGGATGCTATTATTGAAAATTCTTTTACAAACCTCATATAGTACCCAGCCAAACTATAGAAACTTCTCACTTTGATAACATTCCTTGGGGGTTTTCAATCTAAAATGGCAGTGGTATTACTTAGGTTAACACAAATACCCTCCACAGACACATCATGTAACAAAAATACTACCTTGCGAAGCCAAAACTCACACTTGTTAAAGTTGGCTAACAATTATTTGTTCCTTAAAGTTTGCAAAAAAAAACTCTTAGGTGCTTGTCATGCTTCTCTTCATTTGTCGAATAAACTAGGATATCATCAATAAAAACTACTATGAAATGATTGAAATAGGGCTGGAAGATTGTTCATCAAATTCATAAAGGCTATTGATGCGTTGGTAAGCCCAAATGAGATTACCAAAAACTCATAGTGGCCATATTGAGTCCTGAAGGTAGTATCTAAAACATCTGATTCCTTAACCTTAAGTTGGTAGTATCTTGAATGTAGATCAATATTTAAGAACAAAGACGCTCCGTTGAACTAATCGAACAAATCGTAAATCCTAGGGAATAGATACTTGTTCTTGTTGGATGTGGTGCCCTGAGTGTAGTATTTTCGTCTAAGTACACTTGTAATTTTTTCGAACAGTTTGGTTAATAAAACAAATTCATTGATTACAATTAATATACTTTGTAATATTTTCTTCATATGGTTTTCGCATGTAAATAAAAGTATAAGCAAATCTTGCTCATTGGTTTTCTAATGTTTAAACTGATACTAAGAGGTATTACGTGGTAGGATCATAATAAGAAAAGACAACTTGTATTAGGAGACGAGCCTAAACATGTCCTTAGACTAATTGGGAATGAACAAACCATTGAAAGACTAATATTTTGTCCATCAAGTCCAATTGGGGAGATGCTTTCTCTTGGGCATCGAAGCGGACGATTACTAGAAGGTAGAGACATAGATGTGACTGACTGGTTTGATAGTACATCGGACATGACCCAAGAAGAATAAATCCTAAATTCATTTATGGATTAATTCACTTGCGACGTTCATAGTGTGGCATACCTAAATCCTAAGTGGATGACGGACTATGTATGCGTGACATGTAGACTTTGATGTAAGTAAAAGCTTGAGCTCGAATAAAGAAAGAATCAAAAGCTGGGACAGTGGGTGTACGAATTCTACAGTATGTATGTAACACCCTAGATCTTACGGGTTTAAATTTTTGATGTCTAGCAGTAAATAGTCTGTCTTGCATTGTGTTATTCACCCAAATGATTATTTTGGTGTATACGTGTGGGTGTATAGTAACCACTACATGAGCTAGTAAAAATTTGATTTCACGATATTCTACTATATAAAGGAGAAGTCCGTGTTAAGAGATAAAGGGTAAATATGGAATGAATATTCCCTAAAAGTATAGTACAACTGGTTTGTACAGAATATTGTGCTAGTTAAAATTTAAGTAATCTGGTTAGAAACCAACTGTATAGCCTAGCCTAATAAGTATGATAAAGGGTACTTATTTATATTTCTCTCAGAAATTTTAGGCCATTAAGAAGGCAATTTCTAAAACGTATGACACTTGTTAAATTCCACTAAGTAAGTTGAGTCATATTTATATGTGAGAGATGAGTTCTAAAATGGTTCTTCTTTCTTCTTCCTCTTCCTTAAGTGGTATTTATTGATACCTTCCTTAAGTCTAAATGTATCTTACATAGATATTCTATAAGCTATGGTTCCTTTATGATCAGTGGTTATCTTGCATCAGGGTAAGTATTTTAGCTCTTCATGTTAAGTTCTGAATGAGTAAATCTGTATGTGGTAATTGAATAAAAAGACTGTAAGTATAAGGTTTCTGCATTAGATTGTAGCGATTGATATGATAAGTAATTTGTACATACAAGAGTAGTAATAGTGAAATTATGTATCTAAGCAGTGGTTGCTGCTGGTTCGAAATGGATATCAGGATCTGGAGTTTTGAACTACAGTAAATGAGAATTATGTGAGTCTTTACTTTAACTCTCTTATCTAAACTCTTCAAGTAGAGGTATTTATACATAAAGGATGATGCTATCTATAAAAATCAATAAATGTATGATCATAGGAAGGATAAAGTATGTATCATTACGATTGTGTAGAGTTTTAGTTTAGGAAAATACTGATTGGTAAGAGTGTAGGTATAGTTATGGTGCGAAAAGAATGTCAATCAGAAACACAATCATCTAGGTAAGTTAGAAATGAGAAATGTCCCATTGTAAAGCCTATGGTAGGGCAATTCTATTGCTAACCAGACTAACATATTACAGACTCAAAAAGAGTGTGAAACCATGAAGTAGAGACCCATGACAACTTGGTATGAATTGGAACCATTCATGGCGTAGTGTCTAATAGGATGAGACTGGAAAGGAATAATGTGATACATGATTGTATGTAAGACCATGTGGTTAAGACCCATGGCAAGATATGATATGACTGAATGAATGTATGTAAGACAATGAGGTTAAGACCCATGGCATGACATGAAATATCTGTATGATTATTCATGGCGTAGCCTTTGATAATGTGTAAATCGAAATGGCATATCGCGATACATGAAACTCTATATAAGACCATTAGGTAGATACCCATGGCATCTTTTGTGAATTCCGCTGGGATAGTAAACACGAGATTTTGTATGACAACCTATAAGGCGTGTTCTGTTAGGCCTATGTGGCATGAACTGTAAGGAACATGATGTTATTCCTAGCGTCAAAGTCAAGACTGATCTTTTAAATTTAAGGAATATGAACAAGGTTTTTGTTTTCATGGTCCAACATCTGATGAAATGCCCAAGTCTACGTTTGAGCTTTTATTTTGGCCAATTGGGTCAACCATAAGGACCCAAGCTAAATGCTTTAAGGAGGCTATTAATGTGCTGGTGAAGAGACTTTGGGATCAAGCCCAATATGATCGTGGGCCAAGTTCAAATTCAAGTTTGGACCAAGTCATTCAAGAAAAGAGTGAAACCTTCACCGGGTTTGATTAATCATAGGACAACTTAAAGGACTTTTAATTAAGTTATTTCAGTTTTATAAGTTTGCATTTTTTTATTCCATAGATTATGTTTTGCATCATAATTATGTGTTACATATGTTTTAGCATGAGTTTGTGTTATATGTTCATATCTACATGCGCATGGAGTGTTTTTCATCTTATGTTATTGATTTTATCATATGATATAAATATGCATGAGTTATTTTAGCATGATTGAGTCAAGTGTATAATTTGTATCACATGTTCATTATTAAATGCGTGTGTGGGTGCATAGTATGCTAATTTCTATCATAAATGTCTGTGTGTGTTCTTAGTTAAATGTTTTAGCTGAATAAGAATGTGAAAAGTTGAAATGTTTAAAGTTTATTTATTTATGTTGTAGGTGACTGTTCATTGGACCAAGAAGGACTCTTCAAATTTGATCGATTTTATGCACTCAAAGGTCATTATGATGCCGCAAAAAGAGTTGCATGCCCAAGCATTATAGCATTCGGTCAAAGGGAAAATGAAGGGACAATAAAATTGTACATTTAAGGAACATTAAACTTTCATCAAGTGAAGAGACATGACTTTTCGGCTATACATGAATCAAGTGAAGAGACATAACTTTTCGACTATCCACCATAAGTTATGAACCAAATTTAAATGCCTATGTCTGAGTGTGTTAATAACTAGTGTGAATATCTTAGATGCCGAATTTGAAAAGTCACTTATAGGTCTATATAAATTTAGTGATTGAACATTTGTAAGGTTACAACATTTTTGAAAAACAATATATTTGTGAGAAATTCTCTCTGGTTCTTAATCGAATTAAACCGAACTTATCAAACTTTTTAAGTTTGTGGCGTTCATATTCTTATCACTCTGTTCACCATCACGAGGTGTGGTGACTTCACTTATACCAAGGTTCTAGTAGGTTCGAGAGTTATGCGAGTCTTAGCTTTAATATAGCTAAGTTCTTTAGCTACAACTACTATGGGTCGAGGTTTCCATCCCTTGAACCATTCCAAGATGATCCAACCCATTTGAGCTATTTTCCAAACTATCCAAGTTCGAAAAATCGCATCATTTGATATTAGAGCTCGGGAATCTTGAAATTACAAAGTAAAAAAAAAATTGAAAAAAGAGAGAAAAAATAACATATGATATTTGGAAAAAATCTACTCAAGTGAATTTTGATAACATCAAAATTTTTTGACCTGAAAATTTTTGATCTATCCATATACCCATATTACCCTAAAAACATCATTTTAAACCTTTTTTGAGCCTATTCCTACATTTCTTTTCACATAATTTTGATATCGTGATTTTTGTTACCTATTGCATATCCTAACATTTGTTCTTATTGCAAGTCCCCATGAATTGCCAAGCCAATTTCCAAGCCACTAATTTTGGATGGGTTGAAAGAGTTCTTCTAGTTCTCTTAAGAGCCTACGGGAGAAAATTACAAGTGGAAAAAGGCACGAGTGTGGTAAGAGCATCTGAGAGGTAAAAGCCAAAATTTTGGAGTGAAACACGAGTGGAGCGAATTTTCATTCCAAGTGGACTCGTTAGGATTTTGAATAGGTGAGGCATATATCTTTTTTATTTTTTACTTTTAATCCTTTGTTTAAAACATGCTACAAGGAGATCAAGTGAACAACAAACAAGGACGAGGGCAAGTTCTGAATCTACAAATAGAAGCATTAACACGGGAGATGCGAAGGTTGATGGATAGTAGTCTAGAAATGAGGGAACGTCTTGATCAAATGGAAGGAATGTTATGGCGGCAGGGAAGATCACCAAGACTACGAAGGGGTAGATCACCAAGAACTCCTAGCGTACGAGAAGGTGAAGCTTCTAATGGTTCAGATAATGATGGCTACTATGGAAACGATGACAAAGTACTTGAAAGAGCCTCTATTCGAAGCGAGAGAAGTTATGGACGCCAGCCTAGAGAAAGGCACGAATGAGCAAGATTCGTTGACAATATTAGCAACATGAAGTTGAAAATTCCTTCATTTCAAGGGAGGAATGATCCTGAAGCCTACTTGGAGTAGGAACAAAAAAATTGAATTGATCTTTGATTGGCACAACTACTCTGAGTTGAAAAAGGTAAAACTTACTGTTATTGAGTTTACTGACTATGCCATTATTTGGTGGGATCAACTTGTTCATAGTAGGTGAAGAAAAGGTGAGAGGCCTATTGAGACTTGGGAATAAATAAAGGCTGTGATGCGATGAAGGATCATTCCGAGTCACTATCACCGAGAGCTATTTCAAAAGTTTCAAACTTTGACGCAAGAAGCGAAGTGTGTTGACGATTATTCGCGCCAATGTGTGGATGATCGCGAGGCGACGATGGCTAGGTTCATTGCGAGATTAAACCAAGAAATTGCTAATGCTTTTGAATTACGACATTATGTTGAAATCAACAACATGGTTTACATGGCCATCAAGGTTGAGCGACAACTGAAGAAGAAGGGCACAACTCACGTGGGGATGAGTTTGGGAATGACTTCTTCATGGGGTCAATGTCGGAAGTACTAATGTTCCGATTGCCAAAGACAAGCCTATGGCTTCGAAGGACTTTAAGCGACTTGAGAATCCAACCAAAGGCAAGGACATAACCCATCATCAAGGGGTCGTGATGTAACCTGTTTTAAGTGCCTTAGAATGCGACACATCGCTAGCCAATGTCCTAATCATAGCACGATGATGATGGAAAACGGGGAGATTGTATTTGAAGAAGAACCCGAAGTTGATTCTAATCCTATTTTTGAAGAATCGAGTGATGTGGAGTATCTCGTCGAAGGTGAGTTATTGGTTGCAAAAAGGGCTTTGACTTTTCAAGTCTAAGAAGAAGATTTGCAATGTGAAAATATTTTTCACACCTGATGCTTAGTGAATGGTAAAGTGTGTAGCCTCATTATCAATGGAGGAAGTTGCACCAATGCGGCTAGCATGACCATGGTTGTAACAGCCCGATTTTAGCAAACTCAGAATAGTGGTTTTGGAACCACAAATCCGAGGTTAGAAAATTATTTTAATATTATTTTTAGTGTCTACAGTATGTGTTTAGATATGTGTGAAAGTTTCGTGTTTTAATTTTATTGATTGGATGGTTAATTTGACCAAAGGACTTAATCGCGTAAAATGAAAAAGTTGCATTCTAATTGTTGAAGGTGTTTAATTACTATGATTTATTAAATGAAAGGTACTTATGATGATATTAGACCATTGATAATGGGAATGGACATAAATGGGCATATATTAGGTGATTTTATAATGGTTTCATTAAGGTTATAATAGTAAAATTTTAAATTAAGTTTAATTAAATAAAACAAAAGCCATTTTTCTTTCAAATTTTATCACCTAGCCTAATATTGAAGAAGAAAAAGAACCATTGTTTCTCATTTAGGGTTCGACACTTGCATAGCTTGATTAAGGTACGGTTTTAGCTCAGTTTTTGATGATTTTTACGTTTTTGAGATCGTTGCTTTGTGTTCTAGCTAGCCCATGCCTTAATTTTGAAATTTGTTAATGATTTTGTGAAGTTCCATTGATGAATGCTTGAACTTTTGAATGTTTTATGATGGAAAATGAATATTTTTTAATAGTTATACAAGTTTTGTTAAGTGATTTTTGACAAAAATGTCAAAAAGGGGTTTAATTGTGAAAAGTGTAAATTGAGGGGCTTAAATGTGAAATAAATGAAAGTTTTGGGCTACTAGGGACCTATCTAAAATTTGTCTAGGCTTGGGTTTAATGAAATTTCATGAATTTTGTGTATTTGTGAATTAGGGACTAAATTGTAAAAATGTGGAACTTTAAGGGCTAAAGTGTAAAATGCCCAAATATGTGTTTGTGGACTGAATTGAATGATTTGATGAATAAATGAGTTAATTTTGAATGTATATAGATAAAAAACAAAAGAAGTCATTTTTAGATCGGGGAAAATCAAAGGTTATCGAATAGTCGATCCAGTCCGTTTATCCCTAATACGAGGTAAGTTCATATGCAAATAAATGTCATTAAATTGAATTATATATGTTTAATTGTCATTGAACTACTATGAATGTTGAGTGATTAAATACGAGTAAGAATCGACAGGCTTACAATATTCAAAAGTCCCATACGAACCTTAGGAATAGTATAGGATACGAATGTCATAACATTATGATTAACGAGATGTGGTTATGTGTAAGACCATGTCTGGGACATTGGCATCATATGTGATTACGTGTAAGACCATGCCTGGGACATTGCCATCGTTATTTGATTTCGTGTAAGACCATAGCTGGGCTATCGGCATCGATATGTAATAACATGTAAGACCATATCTGGGATATGGCATTGTACGAGCTATATGTGATTTCTGAGTATCCTTAACGAATCCGAAAGGTTTGACGGGAAAAGTAAAGTCAAGAAAGAATGTGTGAATGAGTTAAGTGGCTCAAGTACGTACGAGATCCATATAAGTATTGAAAAGGGAAGTATTTGATGAATTCACTTGTGATATTGAATATGTATACATTGGGAAAGGTTTGTGAGCTTATATGTGTTTACTCGTAGTTTACCCATTGATGGAAATAATGTTGATTCATGTTGTAATTTTATTTGTATATGGCTTACTAAGCTTTTAAAGCTTACTTTGTGTGTTCTTTTCCTGTTTTATAGATAATCGAAGCTAGCTCAGATTCGGGGATTATCAGGAATATCGTCACACTATCGATCAACTTATTGGTACTTTTGATGTTTTGTACATATGGTATATGGCATGTATAGGCTAGTGATATGATGATGTGTTTTGAGATATGAAATTAGCCATGAGATTTGGCTCATGAATGATGTAAATGTTGATGTGTATTTGGCCATTTAAGTTGGCTTAAATTATAAGTTTGATAAGTGATATATGATGTATATATTGTCTTGTGTTTTGGCATGTTTGGGATGGTTGTTGTGATGGTTATATGGTTGCTCAATTAGCTAGTTTTCAATTGGTTTATTATTGCTTGAAAAATGGCATGTTGTGGCTTGATTTTAAGATGATTTGGTATGTAACACCCCCAAACCCAGCCCACAAGCCCTGACCGGATCTGGTATGTCACTGCGGAAAATCTTTGGGAAATATTTTTGTCTTAGTTAAAACTTGAAATTTTGTTAGCTTTTGAAAATCATGTCCATAAAAATTAACAAATAATATAAGCTTGTTAATAATTTCCGAATTAAAGCATTATTATAAGTTGTTATAATATGAATCATTTGTGCAAATATTTCTAAGTATAGTATAAACTTTAACAATCATAAATAGAGTACTTTAAATCAAAAGTGGCCCTTATTACAAAAACAACTAATCCAAGTACTTGATAATAACATGCATAAAGAGAAATATTTAAAACGCCCTCTCGCATGGGCCACCCCGTGTCCACTCCAACCCTGGTCCGAACTACGCGTCACCGAAATGGTAGAAAAATAATGGGGTGAGTCATAATGACTCGAGGCATAATCAAAACACAGATTTCCACATGTATGGGCTTGGCCCATACCCACACACCATCGAAACAGTTCATGCAAGAATGCACTTCACCCCACTTAAAATCCAACCGTGACACCAACCTTAGCGCACTCGCCTAAGCCGCCGGGAAACTCCCCACCGATCACATCGTGATCCCTAACATCTTACCTTGGCAAGCTCATCAAGCCAAGGCCGTGGGTGAGCCACCGATCAACCAAAGTGATCCAACAACATACTCTGCCTACGGTGATGCACATAGCCATCGACCACCGAGATGGGCACCTAGCCAACACCTCCCTTGAGGTAGCACAAAGCTAACCATCAAGCGCTAATGTAGCCTGAGCCAACATTAGACCACGTACATCATGTGTACACTTCTTCCTCCACCGAATCAATCCACCTCCCATATATGTATGAAAAAGGTAATATGTCAGATCATAACAAAGGAGAAGGCATCTCATGTTAAATACCAAATCATGTATTTATCATAAATAATTTCATACAAAAGACTTTACTCACCTGACATATGGTTACCCAAAATAACCATTCACCACACAAGCCATCACATTCGACAACCACACATCACATATATGTAAACACATTAACAAACCAACAATCGTAGAAATAGTGCGTTGATTACGCACCTTAATAGCAAAAACGATCCAATCCCGAAATGCTGCTTGACTAACTCTCTGCCGAAACACCACATTAATCCACCCACAATAATACCATATTAGATTTGGCCCAAAACTTAGAAACATAACACTTGAGGCCCTTGAGAACATTCGGCCACACCAAGCTAAGGCCAATCCTTCGGTTTCGGCCATTAAAACAAAGAACTCACATCAACTGCTAAGGTCGAACACATTACCTTCCCTTAAACCGAATGGAGCAGAACTAGGAGAGGTCGCCTCTTGCGATATTCGGCCAACCACACTAGGCTACTAAGAGGATATTTCACAAGGGTGAGAGGAGATTCTGCTAAAACATAAAAGAAGAGAAAAGGAGAAGAGGTCATGGATATTCGCTTAGGCTAAAAGAAAAAGGGTTAAGAGGTTTCGGCAATGGTGCTCAAAAGAAGTTTCGGCCTATGCAAAATAAATGGGGAAAGAAGAGGTTCTCTCTTGCTTACAAATTCGGCAACAACAACTAGAGAAGAACAAATAAAATTCGGCACAAGAGGGAGATGAGAGAATGAACTTTCTAAAAAACAACAAAAGGAGTAAAACTATTTTCAAAAGGGTGCCCCTCCTAATTATAGGACTAAGGTTCTGCACACACCTACACACATCCCACAAAGCCGAAAAACCACCCCAAGACTCCCACATTCGGCCAAAGCTTCAACCCCTCACCAAATCCCTTATTTCCTCCCTTTTTCCTCCCTAACACTCATTCAAAAAGGTTTGAATGAGTCAAACCTCTTCCTAGCTGAATTTAAAAACAAAGACCAAGTCTTTGTCCATCTTTAAGCATCCAAAAGCCACCCAACTTCTTACCTCTCGACGCCAAAAATAAAGGCCAAAGTGTCGCCTTCACTCGAACACCGCCCCTTCCCTTGCACCTGAGACGTCACCTCCCCAAGCTCTTAGTGGCGTCTCCCTTGCCACTCCACCAGCCCAATAGCTTGTGTCATAATCTCCCAAATAATTGTCTTAAGACACCCATCGCCAAGCTCCCCTTTTTGCACTTAAAAATCCAAAATTTTCTAAAGTCTTCCCCTTGAGTCCAAACATTCTTACCACCTCTCAAACACATCCAAGCATACCCAAAACCTACTAGAACATGAATTATACCCAACATGCATAGCCCCTAAACCAGGGTGTTACATGGTATATTTTATGACATGAATTAGTTGATAAGATTATAAGAAAAATGCATAGAGAAGATAGGTGAAATTGTTGGTAATGGCATATTGTTTTAGTATGTTTTGGATTATGATTTGAGTAGTGAAATGGATGGATTTTAAATGGCATGATTTGTATATGAAATAGCATGTTTTGGTGCTTATAAATGTGTTGAAATGGTATTATTTTGGTTGTTTAGGTGAGCATGAGAAAGGGTGGCAAATTGGCCTTGCAAATGGCCTATTCTTGTCCATACGGACAGAGAGACGGGCGTGTGTCTTCGCCGTGTGTGACACACGGTCACAATACACGACCGTGTGTCCCCTGGTGTTTGAATTGAATTGAAGTCAGTATGCTCCACACGGCCTCACACACGAGCGTGTGACCGACCGTGTGGCACAAGTTAGTATACCCCCTAAATGGCACACGGCCTAGCACACAGGCGTGTGACTTGGCCGTGTTGCATAAGTCAGTATACCCTATAGGATTAGCACGACCTAGCACATGGCCTGGCACACGGGCGTGTATGGCCATTTCGAAGGGCGCACGGGCTAGACACACGGGTGTAACGCCCCGAATTTTTGGGCCTAGTAGATTTGGGCCTATTGGGCCTTGGGCATGGGAGCGTTTAAATTTTTTTGAGAACAAGAGGACGGCAATAATGCGAGTTGGACCTATTAGGTGAGTGATTTTGGAGTGTTTAGAGGGTACCATGAAGTCCCGGGTTCAAGTTAGGCCATAGGAAAAATTTTGATTTTTAGCCTTAGTGGAACCCTAATCTCTAATGGTATGACTCATAAATAAATTAGGGTAAAATAAGACACAAAAGGAGTTGTGGTCTAGTGGCAAATGGCGCCACATGGGAGACAAGGAAGTGACGCCATAGAGGAAGCAAGGGGTCCAAGGTTCAAGTCTTGGCTCTTGAAATTTATTTTGGTTTCTCTTTTAAATAAATCTGGAAGCGAGTAGGTAGGCTTTATAGTTAAATGTGTTGGACTTATGACACAAAGGAGCTTGTGTCCTAGTGGTGGTGGCGTGACATGGCTATCGAGAGGACTTTGGTTCGAATCCCTTTGCACACAAAGGTGGATTATTTTGCTAAGGAGTCGATTTTTGAGGATTGATAAAGAATCCCACATCGGGAAGCTAGCATGAGGAGAGGCAATAAGCTGGCTTTAAATAGAGCAAACCATGAGGAGAATAGGCATACCTTTCTTGGCTTATCCCTTTCGCTTTGTGGCGTGCTCGTTTGGGTTAGGCGTTGGATCATTCGTTGATCTATATGCCGTTGGGTCTCGGTGGTGGTGACCGAAGTTGATCGACACACCCCTTGGGGGTCAAGGGTGCGATTATTGTTGGCTTCTGTGCAGAATAGTGTTCAGAGCGCGGATTAACTTCATATTCCTATCAGGTGTGTATTTCGCACTACTCTACCTGCAGAGCGGCAAATGCCGAAATGCCGGTCACACCGCGATGGTAGCCACACGAGCGTGCGAACGCACGTGTGGGAGCTTCGACGCGATAGTTGAGGCCCTCATGAGTGTTCTCATGGGTTTAGGTTGCCTTGGGCCGAGTGGGCCCAATGGGCCTGTGGGCCCATGTGAATAAATTGTATGATTGTGTACTAGATATTGGACTGGTCTATGTGAATCTTATATCTGTGGCTAGATTTGGGCTGAATGGGCCACACGAGCGTGTGGGCCTATTTGGGATGAGAATGGGCCCTAGGCCCATTCGCAACATTATCTCCGTTTAGAATACCTTGGTTTAACTGGGAAAATCGCAGTTGATCGCTCTAGTGAAGGTGACGGCGCTCGTGATTATTTAGTACTCTACGTGATAGGGTGTGTATCCGTATACACTGTTCTGATTGTTGATCGGTTGAAAAGCCGAAGGTGCATATATTGTACTATTTTGACTGTTGATCGGCATTATGCTGAAAAGCCGAAATACCGGCGAACGATGCTATACGAGCGTGCGATCGCGCGTGTGGTGAACCGTGCTCACGGAGCGTGAGCGTGTGATGAGAAAGGCCACCATGAGAGAATTCATGGGCTTGGGCGATAGTGGGTCACTTGGGCTGGAATGGGCCTCGATGGGCCAATGGGCCATAGGGCCCGCGAATGCAAGTCACACTGTTAAATGGGAAATAGATAGGCTTATCATGTCGCGCACATGACTTAGGTGCTTTGGGCCGCGTCAGGCCGAAAGGGGGCCATGTGGGCCCAATGGGCTTGTGGGCCCACACAGATGAAATGTTCGTGATGTGATAAGTTATTGATTTGGGCGGTGCCGTTGCATAGCCGTATTTGTTTTTAGGCTAAATGGGCGACACGAGTGTGTGGGCCCACTTGGGCAGGGTATTGGGCCTTAGGCCCATCTTCACCGTTAAGTCAAGTTAGATTTCCTAAGTCACTCGAGACGACGGTGGACCTTCTGTTGGGTCGTTAATACCCTCGGTTTGTAAAATTACTGAAATACCCTTAGTTTGTAAAATTACTAAAAAACCCTCAGTTTGTAAAATTACTGAAATACCCTCGATTTGTAAAATTACTAAAATACCCTCAGTTTGTAAAATTATGAAAATACCCTCGGTTTGTATAATTACTGAAATACCCTCAGTTTGTAAAATTACTAAAATACCCTCGATTTGTAAATTACTGAAATACCCTCGGTTTGTAAAATTACTGAAATACCCTCAGTTTGTAAAATTACGGAAATACTCTCAATTTCCAAAATACTGAAATACCCTCGGTTTATAAAATTACTGAAATACCCTTGGTTTACAAATTACTGAAATACCCCGATTTGCAAAATTTCTGAAATACCCTGATTTGTGAAATTACTGAAATACCCCTGTAGGGTAGAACTACCGAATTACCCCTATAGGGTAGAATCACCGAATTACCCCGTAGGGTAGGATCACCGAAATACCCCTGAGGGGTAGGATTACCGAAATACCCTTATAGGGTAAATGACTGTTTTGCTCTTGTGGGTAAATAACTGACTTGTGCTATGATTTGACTGATTTGACTATGATCGTATGACTGTGTTTAACTGACTTAACTGTGGGCGTGTGACTGATATGCTGTTAATATGTGTTGAAATGACTGTTACTAAGCATGGCTATTTTGCATACACATGTAATGATTGAGCATGACATACACGACATATTGCATGGGGTTGGGATTTGTAATTAGAGGAAGTATCGTACTGTCTGGCTCTCGCCACGCTTTACTACTTTAGTGGGTTCGCCACGATATCGATTTTAGTGGCCCGCCACGCTCATCGCTATTAGCGCGGCTCTGCTGCGTTAGTATTATGTACTAGTGGCACGACCACGCTTTATCGCTATAGTGGCACCACCACGCATCCGATTTTAGTGGCTCACCACGATATCGTTGTTAGCGCCTTTCCAAGCGCGTTGTTATTAGCAAAACTAGGTTGCGTTATTGGTGTGCCGGGCCGGGTGGGTCGACTTTGTCCCCACGCGGTGTGTTGGTTGGTACGGAGGTGTGTTGGCCGGATCTGGTTGGGATGCATCCTCATATCGCTGCATATCCGCTTATGAGATCTCACATCGCATCGGGCTTAGGCCACTTGTTCTGCTATTGGTTTGGGCTAGGCCCAATTGGTTCTGTTATGGGTGTGACCCAAATGATATTGTAGTGGGCTTTGACTCACGTATGCTTTGAACCGATCTTTGATCATACTCTTAAAGGGCTTTGGCCCGCATCGTTTTTGGCTTTCTTTTCAGATACCGATTGTTACTCTAGTAAGGGGATTACACACCGAGTTTTCATAAACTCACCCCATTTTTAATCAGGCGGTAATCCTCACCTTAGACGGATCGGAGTCATGAGGACTCAAGAAGACCACATATCGCTTATGCTTGCTTTGTTTTGATTATTTTTAAATATTTTTTTTGGGTTGTTATAAGGCCTCTCTAATTTTAACTTATTATTTTTGATATTTATTTATGATTTTTCTAACTGCTAAAAGTGGGATACGATTTCCAAAACGATAAACTGACTTCAAAACACTACGTTTTCGCAATGTTTTCAAAATGCTTCTGCTACTCAATTTTTAAACATCATGTTTTCGTATATTCTTTATTTTAAATATGCTTCCGCAACGGATAAAGTTTTAAAAGTTACGTTTGCAAGTGGTTAACAATTGCTTAAGTGTTTTGAGTTTTAACAAAGAGGCTTTAACTCTCAAACAAGTTTTAACAAACAAGAAACATGTTTGAAAAACACTTCCATGTGACACGCCAGATTCGGGCCTAACTTCTAGGCCGGGTTTGGGGTGTTACAACGGGCATGTGGTCAGCCGTATGACCCAAGTCAGTATGTTTGCCCTGTTTTCACACGGCCAGGGACACAGGCGTGTCTGGAGTCGTGTGAGGCACACGGCCTGTTCACACAGACGTGTGACCCTTGTTTGTTTGATAAATTTCTAGGATTTTGAGAATTTTCGTATGTTATCGGTTTAGTCCCAAACCATTTCTAAAGCATGTTTAAGGCCTCGTAGGCCCTTATAAGGGACAATGTGTTTATGATTGAATGGTGTTTTAGAATGGATGCATAAATGTATGTTGTATGTTGTGATTTGATAGGTAATGCCTTGTAACCCTATTCCGGCGACGGATACAAGTTAAGCGTGTTACAATGGTAGAGAAGCTACAATTGCCTACTGAGAAACATCCCAATCCATACATGCTATAATGGTTAAATGATGGTGGAGAAATCAAGGTGTCAAGGCAAGTTTTGATTTCATTTTCAATTGGGAAATACAAAGATTAAGTCATGTGCGACATTGTACCAATGCACGCGGGACATATTCTATTGGGCCGACCTGGGCAATATGATCATAGAGTGATTCATGATGGATTTTTGAATTGCTACTCATTCAATTTTAAAGACAAACCTATTGTACTTGTGTCGTTGAGTCCAGAAGAAGTTTTTGAAGATCAATTGAGCATGAAAAGAGAAAGAGAGCGAGAGTTTGAAAAAAAAAAAGAAAATGAGTGTCAAGAAAAAGAAAAAAAAATTGAAAATCAAGAAAATAAAAGCGAAAAAGGAAAAAAAATTGTTGTACAGAAAAAAGAATAAACAAGAAAAAGGAAAATATAGTTTTTATATTTAGAAAAAAAGAGTGTGCGTGAGGGAAAACAATAAGAGAATTTGTGGGAAAAAGATTGAGTAGATTGAGGAGAGATTTCGATCTAAAGAGAGGAATTTTTTTACTAACAAAATTGAATTTTGTGTGTTTAATGTTTTATTTTATCAGGTTCATCGGTTTGAAGTTTTAAAAGCTTACAAGGAATTTTCAGCAAGGAAGAGGAAGAAGGAATATGAAATGTCCAACATAGCATGCTGTTTCATTTGTCCATACTTCGCAAAGGCTTGTATTTGCGGAAGCAACTGCGTGTTGAATTAAGGGAGAAGGATAAACTGATTGATTTAATGAAATATGAAACTTGTTTTATTGATGAATTTTTAAGTGCTCCTCAAAAGCATTTTTTGGTTTTTAACCCGTTTCTACTTTATGTAGGTCTAGATTTGAGGACAAATTCTTTCAAAGAGAGAGGGAATGATGTGATTCCTAGCGTCAAAGTCAAGACTGATCTTTTCAATTTAAGGAATGATGAATGAGGTTTTTATTTTCAGGGTCCAATCTTTGATGGAATGCCCAAGTCTATGTTTGAGCTTTTATTTTCGTCAATTGGGTCAATCATAAGGACCCAAGATAAACGCTTTAAGGAGGCTTTTAAGGGCTGATGAAGAGACTTTGGGATCAAGCCCAATCTGATCATGGGCCAAGTTCAAATTCAAGTGTGGACGAAGTCATTCAAGTAAAGGATGAACCTTTTCTGGGTTTGATTAATCATGGGACAACTTAAAAGACTTTTAATTAATTTATTTCTGTTTAATAAGTTTGCATTTTTATTTATTCCATAGATTATGTATTGAATCATAATTATGTTTTACATATGTTTTAGCATGAGTTTGTGTTATATGTTCATATCTACATGGGCATGGAGTGTTTTTCATATTATGTTATTGCTTTTATCATATGATATAAATATGCATGAGTTATTTTAGCATGACTGAGTCAAGTGTCTAGTTTGTGTCACATGTTCATGATTATATGCGCGTGTGTCTTCATAGTATGCTGATTTCTATCATAAACGTGTGTTTGTTCTTAGTTAAATGTCTTAGCTGAATAAGAATGTGAAAAGTTGCAAATGTTTAATGTCTATTTATTTATGTTGTAAGTGACTATTCATTGGACCAAGAATGGCTCTTTTAAATTTGATCGGTTTTATGCACTCAAAGCTTATTATGGCACTATGAAAAGAGATGCATGCCCAAACATTATAGCATTCGGTCAAAGGGAAAATGAAGGGACAATAAAGCTGCACATTTAAGGAACAAAGCTTTGATCAAGTGAAGAGGCACGAGTTTTCCGCTATCCACCATAAGTTGTGAACCGGATTTAAATGCTTGTGTGAATATGTTAATAGCTAGTTTGAATATCTTAGATGCCAAATTTGAAAAGTCACTTATAGGTCTATAAAAAGCTAGTGATTGAACATTTGTAAGGTTACAACATTTTTGAAAAAAAATACATTTGTGAGAAATTTTCTTTTTGGTTGTTAACTGAACTAAACTTAAGTTATCACACTTTCTAAGTTTGTGGCATTCATTGTACTATCACTCTGTTCACCATCCCAGGGTGTGGCGACTTCACTTATACCAAGGTTCTAGTAGGTTTGAGATTTAAATGGCTCTTAGCTTTAATATAGCTAAGGTTCTTTAGCTACAACTACTACATGTCGAGGTTTCCATCCATTGAACCATTTCAAGACGATCCAACCCATTCGAGCTATTTTCCAAACTATCCAAGTTCGGGAAATCGCATTAGAATGTCTGGTAAGATTTGAATCTGAATGTCTGTCTCTAATGGTAAGATATGAGAAATTCTGTAAGTTTTGTAATAAGTATGGTTGAGGTAAGGTATTGATATGCATAGGGTTAAGGTTTGAGTAAGATTATGAATCAATTGATTAATTTATTGAAAAGAACTGTGTATATGCATGATGTTAAAGGTATCCGCCTTAATGATCTGGAATTGTTGGATGTATATTTGTTTTTATGTGAGGTTTAAGGATAAAAACTTGTGAATTCATCTAAATGGTCTAAAAAGTACTTTATCAGTATGCATGTATGTGGTATTGAATCAGAGTATGTGTGAGTATGAATGTATTGTGTTTGGTTCTACGTAAGTATTCACCAAACATAAATGTATCCACCCGTGATGAAGGTCAATGAACAACTGCTGTAAACAATAGTATGAGTTGAGGCATGGATTGTTGGAAGTGGATTTTGAGAGTAAGACCTCTTTAGAAATTATTATGTGAGAACGGATTTATGAAATGTTGGAAAGACTCATCAGTTAACTAGATAAGGAAGATTAAGTATGACAAGAGCATGATAATTGTCAGTATAAGAGAATGATAAAACTGTAGTGGTATCAGCTAAAATAAATGATGCAGAATAAGGGTTGACTCACAGTAGTTTATACAAGATTTCAAAGTATTCATCAAGGTATTGCTATAATGAGCTCACTAAGTACTCCTGCACTTACAAGATTTATTGTAATATCCCGGGTTAGGGGGCTGTTTTGGTGTTGCATGATATTGCATGTTTGTAGTGTCTTTGTGTTGTTTGCTTTTATGTCTTAGGGGCTTAGCTATAGCTTAGGTGTATGGCTGAGTAAATTAGAAAATTTTGGTTTTGAGCTAAGGCATTAGGAGCCGAGGAAGTCGGGGCTTTTAAATTTATTTTGGGAGTTTGTTAGCACAAGAAATTAATTGGTGGAGTGGCAATGTAGGCGCCACTAAGGCTTGGAGTGGGTAACGCCTAAAGCAAGGTGGAGGCCTTGTGTTCGAGCTGCTGAGTGGCCACTTTTGGCACTCATTTTGACTGGCATGGAGGGAGGAGTTTGTAGGCGCTCAAACTCGCCTATGACTTGGTCTCCACTTTCAAATGGAAGGTGTGGAGTGAAGATAGAGTGTGACTTGGTCCACTCAATTCAAATGAGTGTATGGGAGCTTTTGGGGGGATATGGCCGAATATTTGGGGGAGTTTTGGGAGTGGCCGGTTGTGGTAGTAAGTGGGAAGGCTAGGCCGAAATTTATTTGGCATTTTGTTGTTTTGGTCAAAAAGGTAGGGAACAAAATTTCTTCTTTTGTCAACAAATTAAACTGAAAATTCAAGAGAGTCTCTTATTCTTTTCTTCTTGAAAAACGAAATACCAAACCTCTAAGGCTTGCCGAATTTGTTTTGCTTTTCTTCCAACCTTCTTGTAGCCGAATGCACTCTTGCATTTTCTCTTCTCCTTCACCGCATAAGTCGAAACTAGTACCAATTGTCTTCTTATTCATTTTCTTCTCTCTTCTTGAAAAACACTAGTGCCGAAACTCACCACTTCCCCAACCGATTTCTCCATTTCTTCTTGTCTATCTTTTTGGGTGTGCCGAACCCATATCAACTTGCAAAACTTTCTTTTGTTCTTCTCAAAACCTCATTGCCGTAGTCTCTAATTCTTCTCTTGTTTGCACTCCATTTTTCACCTTTGGAAGCCGAATATAGGTGTGTGTAAAACACCAAGGCCGAACCTTCTCTCCCTCCCCCCTAGTGGTTTCTTGGCCGAATTTTGGTGTTGGGTGTTGGTAAGTGCAAGGCCGAATGGCCATATCTCCCTCTTTTGGTTCTTTATTTGGTTATGTTTTGGGTTAAGGGCCGATTATGGTCAGTTTGGAAGGATGTTAACCTTTGGTTATCATCTTGTGTTAGGTCTTGGATATCGAAAAGCGAATCAGTGGAGCCTTCTCTCTTTGTGAACCGATTAGGTGTAGCCGATTGGTGATCAAAGAAGGGGCTATTAGTTGGTTCGGGTTTGGTAGGAAACCAAACTTTTGCAAGGTAAGGGTCCAACGCTAACCCTTGTGGTTCATTTGGTTATGGCCGAATGGTCTTAGTGCCTAACCCCTATGTTGGCCGAATATTGTGGTTGCCTAATGGTTTACTTTTGGCCGATTCTAGGAGCCGATAGTCAAGGGACTCGTGAGTGATTCGTAGGGATCTTTAGACTCGTAGCTATCAGGTGTGTATACTAACACACTTATATTTAGTAATATCGTTAATAACCTGTGCAATGACTAATGGAACAGTGGTGACTATTATGATACCCTCATGGGTACGAGTTTGGACTCGGTAAGTCAGTGCTATTATTATGAGTTATTGATGATCTGTATGATACCATGGTTATGGATATGTGACATGGGGTATGAGATTAGACATATTGGCATGATATGCATGATAGTATGATATGCATGATAGCATGATATTCATGTTTACATGAGTTTGGCATGTTGATGGGTGATACGAGAGGAGGAGCGCAAGTGATGTATTGTCTTGACGAGCACCAAAGCTTTGGTAGCACACTTTGTGACTTTGGGTCACCAGAGGTTTGGCACCTCCAGAGGTTTGGTACCTCGTCGTCTCGTCCCAGTGGCTCAATACCACGATGGGTTGGCCCCACGATGATTATACGGATTGACGCCAATGTTTTGGTAACACACGATGGGTTGGCCCCATCACCAGATTTGTGACTACGGTCACCAGTGCTTTGGTAGCACATCGTGTCTTTGGGACACCAGAGGTTTGGCACCTCATTGCGACTTGTCCCTGTGGTTTGACCACCGTGGGTTGGCCCCACTTGAGATATGGGATCGTCTGCTAGTGTTTTGGTAACACACGATGGGTTGGCCCCATCATCATTGGATTCGTGACTTGGTCACCAGTGCTTTGGTAGCACAATTGTGTCTTTGGGACACCAAAGCTTTGGTAGCACATCGACGAGATATTGTGTCTTTGGGACACGGTGCTTTGGGAGCACATTGTGACTATATGTCACCAGTGGTTTTGGTACCACACGGGGTAGAAAAGGAGATATGGATGGTTAGGTTCGGGTTGCATTAATCATGTTGCTATGTATGATGTGTGTTAGCATGTTGATTCTTTGGGAGCGGGATTTGCACGCCGAGTCACTCGACTCACCCTCTCCTTTGGCATTTCAGTGACTCGTAGACGCGGACTTGGAGCCGGATGGACTCGGGTGCACATGCCATGCTTTAATAAAGTTTTACTCGGACTCTACTATTTGGGTACTTTAGTTATTACTTTACATTGGGTTTTATTTGGATTGTAAAAGGCCTTTTAAGTTATGTTTTATGTTGTTTATATTTTAAGTGATTTTGATATGCCTTAACAAAATAACTCGGAATAAATTTTACTAAAACCTGGAAAGATCATGTTTTCAAAATTATAACGCGACGTGTTTTTAAACTATACCATCGGGTATCACACTAAGTCTTTTTGACAAACAAATTCAACCGGTTTCCAATTCTAACTTGTAATTCACCTAAGTTCAAAAGTGTTTTATGTATCATTAAGTAACTAAGGAGGTTTTAAATGGTTTTAACTTGTTTTAACTACAAACTCTAGCTAAGTTTTCAAAATCTCCGTGTTTCAAATACATCAACCTGCTTTCCAAACAAGACTACTCAAATTTGTTTCAAACACACTTTGTTTTTCACTCCACTTTTAAACGAAAAATCTAGTTTTCCCAAGACGTTTTCCCGTAGCATACCGCAGTTCGGACGTGGTGTCTTGTCCGGGTTTGGGGTGTTACATTTGTGGTATCGAGCCAAGTTCAAAGGCTCGGCTATGGGCCCGAGGCCCAAAATGGTTTCAAAAGCCTGTTTAAGTGTTTGTTTTGAAATATATGGTTTTGAAAGGCATGGCACCGAGTCTCCTGCACTGGTTCGCGAGTAAGTACCCCGTACTATTACTTGTGATTTGATTGGATATGATTTGATGAATAGCTATAGTATGCTACTTTAGAGATTGAAACGATAGGATTCTCAGACACTTGCGAGAACAAATCCTCTTTAAATATTCATAAGACTTGCTTTTAAACAAGTGGAATAAACATCGATGCATAAAACTCTTTAATCGGATCCGTAGAAAGATTTGACATGAGCACTCGAGGCGGACGTGGTCGTAACACACGTGGTAGAGGTAGGGGTAGAATGACGGTTTACGAGCCCGTAGGATCCGGGCGGAGGTTCGAAAAATGAGATACTGGGATTCGCCACCACCGGAGGTGGTGAGTTCCAAGATCGACGGAGAGGCACGCAGCGGTCACGAGCGATCTTTGCGAGTGTTGGAAAGGGTAGCCGGGGCTAGTGGTGGTGCAGAGAGTTAGGAAATCGGTTCTGAGCGACTCGGGCTAACTGAGTGAATTCTTCCGAGGTGTTTACGTGTTGCTCCTAGCATCGCTGAATATTGGCCGGAGGCAACCGAGAGCGGATCATGGATGATCCGGACTTGACGACGGAAGAGAAGTCGAAGGGTATCGTATCTCTTCTCCGGGATGAGTCATATCAATGGTGGCTCACGGTGCGAGGCAGTGTGGCGGTGAGGATTTGACATGGGATTATTTCAGAGTGCATATCAAAAGAAGTACATCGGAGCTAGTTATATCGACTCAAATGTAAAGGCATTTCTCGGCTTGTTCGGGGAGTAAGTCCATTCTTCGAGTACGAAGGTGAGTTCTGAAGCCGGTGAGTAGGTATGCCAGGGGCATTGTGGCCACCGAGCATGAGAGGTGTGTTCGTTTTCGAGGATGGTCTGCGAGGACGAGTTGAGGTCACTGATTGCTCCTCGGCGGGGCGCGAGTTTGCTGTCTTAGTTGAGAAGGCTAAGGTGGCCGAGGTGTCAAAGAATCGGTAAGACAGAGCATGGACGGAGTAGGCTTAAGAGGAGCTTTGGGTCTTCGGTTCGTCCGGCAATCCGCAAAAGAGGGCTAGGCCGTGGTGGGCGTAATCGATCTGCTAGGTTTTGTTCTTTGCTAAGCGGGGACCACCGCGATGTAATCGATGTGGGAAATCTCATTGGGGTGGTTGCCGGACCGGAGGTAAAGGTTGCTTCGAGTGTGGTTCTCCGAGCATCGCATTAGGGATTGTCCGCGTAGGATGGCGTGGATTCGATCGAGAGTCGGGCGTGTCGGTTCGAGGGTAATGGACCGCCACCGCAGAGGGCCGTGGTAATGGCGAGAGGTGGTTATGGATCCGGTCGGGGCCGTGGAGCACCGCGCGCGAGTGCGGTAGTTCCGAGGCTAGGCGGCTGGGTTGGTGTCGTGCGAGGCAGAGGAGGCGGCACGCCGGACGTCATAACCGTGACGTTTTTGATTTTTGGTACTCCTTATACCGCTTTAATCGATGTGGGTTCTACGCACTCTTATGTTGCCCGGTAGTATAGTAGAGACAATGGATTTAGACTCGAGATATCTTCTAGGCGGATGACCGTGATTAGTCCTCTAGGTCACTCTGTAGTAGTAGATAAACTGTTTAGAGAGGTACCCTAGAACTCCAAGGGGTAGTGTTTCTTTCTTGATCCGATGGAACTGCCGTTTGGGGAGTTCGATCTAATTCTCGGGATGGATTGGCTAGTTAAGTACCAGCGAGGTTGGATTGCGCGGCTAAGCGTATGGTTCTTAAGACGGTTGATGGCGTTGAGGTGGCTATGATAGGTAATAGGAGGGATTACTTATCAAATGTGGTATCTGCTCAAAGCGGAGAAGATGGTCGGGAAGAGGCGCGGCGTATGTGGTTCATGTGTATGCCTTGGAGGCTAAAGAGTCTGCTGTTGAGGAGGTTCGTCTTTGTTAAGGAATTTCTTGATGTGTTTCTGAAGAGCTTAGGGTTTGCCGCAGATCGAGAGGTAGAGTTTGGGATTGATCATTGCAGGGGACGGCGCCGGTGTCTATTGCTCAGTATAGGATGGCACCAAAGGAATTGGTGGAGCTTAAGGCTCGATCCGTGGAGTTATTGGATCGAGGTTTTATCAGGCCGAGTGTTTCACGTAAGTGCGCCAGCGGTACTCTTTGTTAAGAAGAAAGATGGTACGATGCGGATGTGTATAGACTACCGCCACTTGAACAAGTGACGATTAAAAACAAGTATCCGCTGCCACGCGGATAGATGACTTATTTGATCACCGGGAAGGGTGTCGCGGTATTCTCGAAGATCGACTTGAGATCCGGGTACCATCGCCTAAAGGTTAAGGAGGTTGATATCCATAAAACAAATGTTTCGGACTCGGTATGGGCACTCACGAATTCTGGTAATGCCATTCGGGTTGACTAACGACCGGCAGCGCGTTATGGATATGATGAATAGGGTGTTTCAAAGATATCTGGATCGGTTCGTGGTGGTTTTTATAGACGACATCTTAGTATACTCAAGGTCGGAGGAAGAGCATGATAAGCATTTGAGGGTGGTGCTGCAGATTCGAGGAAAAGCAACTCTATGCTAAGTTTAGTAAGTGTGAGTTCGGCAGGGAAGTGACGTTCTTGGGGCATGTAGTGTCACCGAGGGTATTCGAGTAGATCCTCGTAAGATTGAGGTACGCTTACGGATTGGAAGCCACCTAGGTCGGTGGGTCGAGATTCGTAGTTTTCTGGTTTGGTTTGGATACTACGTAAGATTTGTTGAGGGTTTCTCGTTGATAGCGTGCCGATGACTAAGTTGTTAAGGAAAGAGGTTCCGTTTGTTTGACCGAGAAACAACAGAAAGCTTCGATAGGTTAAAGAAGATTTTGACCGAGGCTCGGTTCTAATTCAACTTTGAGGTCGGTAAGGAATACACATCTCTTCGCGATGCATCACACACGGTGCAGGTTGTGTCTGCTGATGCAGGAAGGTAAGGTTGTGGCTTACGCTTCTAGGCACCGAGGCCACATGAGGTCAACTATCCGGCGCACGATCTGGAGCTAGCGGCCGTAGTTTTCGCCTTAAAGATTTGGAGGCACTACTTATATGGAGAGAGATCGATAGTCTACACGGATCATAAGAGCTTGAAGTATCTACCGACTCGAAGGATTTGAATTTGAGGCGGCGTAGATGGGTTGAGTTCTTTGAAGGATTACGATCGTTCTATTGAGTATCATCCGGGCAAGGCTAACGTGGTGGCGCACGCGCGTGAGCCGTAAGGTTGTTTCGGATTTAAGAGCTTTGTTTGCCCATTTGAGCTTGTATGACGACGGGAGTATTTTGGCGCGTAGCCGCAAGTTAAGCCTACTTGGGTTGAGCGGTCGAGAGAAACAGCTTAGAGGATGAGGTTCTGGTGCGCGAAGGTTGCAAGTGCGAGAATGGTGGTGTGGATGGTTACTGACTTGTCTAGTGACGAGGTTCGTGTTTTCGTGGTAAGGCTTGTATGCCTAAAGATGTTGAGTGAGGCAAAAGATTCTTCAGACGCACATATAGCGATCCTCATGCTATGCATCCCGAGGTAGCAAGATGTATAAGGATCTTAGAGAGCGATTTTGGTGGCACAGTCTCAAGAAAGAGGTGACGGAGTTTGTTGGAAAATGTCCGACTTGTCGCCAGTCAAGGCTGAACATCGATTGCCGTCGGGTTGCTTCAGCTGTAAAGATTCCTCGATGGAAGTGGGAAAGGATAACCATGGATTTTGTCGGTGGGTTACCGCTTACGCCAAGCAAGAAGGATTCGATTTGGGTAGTGGTGGATCGTCGACTAAATCACCTCACTTTATTCCTGGTGAGGTTGACTACTCACTTGCCTTAGCTAAGCGGTCGTATGTTTTGAGAGATAGTGAGGTTGCACGGTGTGCCGGGTCTCGATAATCTCGGATAGGGATCCCGTGTTTACTTCAAGGTTCTCGGAAGGCATTGCATCGAGCTCTGGGTACTCGTTTGGATTTCAAAGACGGCTTTTCACCCGCGAATCGACGGACAATCGAAAAGGGTTATTCGGATCTTAGAGGATATCTTTGAGAGATCGTGGTCCGGATTTCGAGGTAGTTGGGAGGAGTTTCTACCGTTGGTCGAGTTTGCCTACAACAACAGCTTATCAAGCGAGCATCAAGATGGCTCCGTATGAGGCGTTGTATGGTAGGAAGTGTCGCTCACCTACGTGTTGGGCGGAGTTAGGTGAACGTCGCTTGTTGGGACCCGAGTTGGTAGCCGAGACGTAAGACAAGGTTAAGTTGATTCGGGCTCGATTGAAGGAAGCTTCAGCACCGCGAAGTCTTATGCCGATCTTAAGCGAAGAGATATAGAGTTTGCCGTTGGGGATCGAGTGTTTCAAGGTCTCGCCTTGGAAGAAAGTACGAGGTTCGGAAAGAAAGGCAAGCTTAGTCCGAGGTTCATTGGGCGTATAAGATTTTGAGACGAGTTGGACCAAATGGCGTATCGCCTTGAGTTGCCGCAGAGCTTAGTCGATTCACGGCGTTTTTCATGTTTCGATGCTTGAGGTATCGTTCGGATCCGTCACATGTGGTAGCAATGGAAGAGATCGAGGTAAATCCGGACTTGACTATGGAAGAAGAACACGCATGATTCTTGATCGAGATGTAAAGGTTCTACGTGAGGAAGTCCGTGTGCCTTTGGTTAAGGTACTTTGGCGGAATCATGGCGTAGAGGAAGCGGCGTGGGAACCCGAGGATACGATGAGACAAAGAATACCCGCAACTCTTTTGACTGGGTAATTTCGAGGCCGAAATTATTTTTAAGGGGGTAGAACTGTAATATCCCGGTTAGGGGGCTGTTTTGGTGTTGCATGATATTGCATGTTTGTAGTGTCTTTGTGTTGTTTGTTTTTATGTCTTAGGGGCTTAGCTATAGCTTAGGTGTATGGTGAGTAAATTAGAAAATTTTGGTTTTTGAGCTAAGGCATTAGGAGTGAGGAAGTGGGGGGCTTTTAAATTTATTTTGGGAGTTTGTTAGCACAAGAAATTAATTGGTGGAGTGGCAATGTAGGCGCCACTAAGGCTTGGAGTGGGTAACGCCTAAAGCAAGGTGGAGGCCTTGTGTTCGAGCTGAGTGGCCACTTTTTGGCACTCATTTTGACGGCATGGAGGGAGGAGTTTGTAGGCGGTTCAAACTCGCCTTATGACTTGGTCTCCACTTTCAAATGGAAGGTGTGGAGTGAAGATAGGAGTGTGACTTGGTCCACTCAATTCGAATGAGTGTATGGGAGCTTTTGGGGATATGGCCGAATATTTGGGGGAGTTTTGGGAGTGGCCGGTTGTGGTAGTAAGTGGGAAGGCTAGGCGAAATTCTATTTGGCATTTTGTTGTTTCGGTCAAAAAGGTAGGGAACAAAATTTCTTCTTTTGTCAACAGCTTAAACTGAAAATTCAAGAGAGTCTCTTATTCTTTTCTTCTTGGAAAAACCGAAATACCAAACCTCTAAGGCTTGCCGAATTTGTTTTGCTTTTCTTCCAACCTTCTTGTAGCCGAATGCACTCTTGCATTTTCTCTTCTCCTTCACCTGCATAAGTCGAAACTAGTACCAATTGTCTTCTTATTCATTTTCTTCTCTCTTCTTGAAAAACACTAGTGCCGAAACTCACCACTTCCCCAACCGATTTCTCCATTTCTTCTTGTCTATCTTTTTGGGTGTGCCGAACCCATATCAACTTGCAAAACTTTCTTTTGTTCTTCTCAAAACCTGTTGCCGTAGTCTCTAATTCTTCTCTTGTTTGCACTCCATTTTTCACCTTTGGAAGCCGAATATAGGTGTGTGTAAAACACCAAGGCCGAACCTTCTCTCCTCCCCTAGTGGTTTCTTGGCCAATTTTGGTGTTGGGTGTTGGTAAGTGCAAGGCCGAATGGCCATATCTCCTCTTTTTGGTTCTTTATTTGGTTATGTTTTGGGTTAAGGGCCGATTATGGTCGGTTTGGAAGGATGTTAACCTTTGGTTATCATCTTGTGTTAGGGTCTTGGATATCGAAAGCGATCAGTGGAGCCTTCTCTCTTTGTGAACCGATTAGGTGTAGCCGATTGGTGATCAAAGAAGGGCTATTAGTTGGTTCGGGTTTGGTAGGAAACCAAACTTTTGCAAGGTAAGGGTCCAACGCTAACCCTTGTGGTTCATTTGGTTATGGCCGAATGGTCTTAGTGCCTAACCCCTATGTTGGCCGAATATTGTGGTTGCCTAATGGTTTACTTTTGGCCGATTCTAGGAGCCGATAGTCAAGGGACTCGAGAGTGATTCGTAGGGATCTTTAGACTCGTAGCTATCGTGTGTGTATACTAACACACTTATATTTAGTAATATCGTTAATAACTTTGTGCAATGACTAATGGAACAGTGGTGACTATTATGATACCCTCATGGGTACGAGTTTGGACTCGGGTAAGTCGATCTGCTATTATTATGAGTTATTGATGATCTGTATGATACCATGGTTATGGATATGTGACATGGGGTATGAGATTAGACATATTGGCATGATATGCATGATAGTATGATATGCATGATAGCATGATATTCATGTTTACATGAGTTTGGCATGTTGATGGGTGATACGAGAGGAGGGCAAGCGATGTATTGTGTTTGACGAGCACCAGTGCTTTGGTAGCACACTTTGTGACTTTGGGTCACCAGAGGTTTGGCACCTCCAGAGGTTTGGTACCTCAGCGTCTCGTCCCAGTGGCTCAAGTACCACGATGGGTTGGCCCCACAGATGATTATACGGATTGACGCCAAGTGTTTTTTGGTAACACACGATGGGTTGGCCCCATCACCGCATTTGTGACTACGGTCACCAATGCTTTGGTAGCACATCGTGTCTTTGGGACACCGAGAGGTTTGGCACCTCATTGCGACTTGTCCCCGTGGTTTGACCACCGTGGGTTGGCCCCACTTGAGATATGGGATCGCCTGCTAGTGTTTTGGTAACACACGATGGGTTGGCCCCATCATCATTGGATTCGTGACTTCGGTCACCAAATGCTTTAGTAGCACAATTGTGTCTTTGGGACACCAAAGCTTTGGTAGCACATCGACGGATATTGTGTCTTTGGGACACCAAAGTGCTTTGGGAGCACATTGTGACTATATGTCACCAAAGGGTTTGGTACCACACGGGTAGAAAAGGAGATATGGATGGTTAGGTTCGGGTTGCATTAATCATGTTGCTATGTATGATGTGTGTTAGCATGTTGATTCTTTGGGAGCGGGATTTGCACGCCGAGTCACTCGACTCACCCTCTCCTTTGGCATTTCAGTGTGACTCGTGAAGACGCGGACTTGGAGCCGGATGGACTCGGGGTGCACATGCCATGCTTTAATAAAGTTTTACTCGGACTCTACTATTTGGGTACTTTAGTTATTACTTTACATTGGGTTTTATTTCGGATTGTAAAAGGCCTTTTAAGTTATGTTTTATGTTGTTTATATTTTAAGCTGATTTTGATATGCCTTAACAAAATAACTCGGAATAAATTTTACTAAAACCTGGAAAGATCATGTTTTCAAAATTATAACGCGACGTGTTTTTAAACTATACCATCGGGTATCACACTAAGTCTTTTTGACAAACAAATTCAACTGGTTTCCAATTCTAACTTGTAATTCACCTAAGTTCAAAAGTGTTTTATGTATCATTAAGTAACTAAGGAGGTTTTAAATGGTTTTAACTTGTTTTAACTACAAACTCTAGCTAAGTTTTCAAAATCTCCAGGTTTCAAATACATCAAATCTGCTTTTCCAAACAAGACTACTCAAATTTGTTTCAAACACACCGCTGTGTTTTCACTCCACTTTTAAACGAAAAATCTAGTTTTCCCAAGACGTTTTCCCCGTAGCATACCAGATTCGGACGTGGTGTCTTGTCCGGGTTTGGGGTGTTACATTTATTATTTCTTTTCAAGTATTTGGGAAAAGACTTCGCCTAGAGGGACAACGCCAAGATTACGCTAAGGTGGTGGCGGAGTGGGCTATTATGCATACAGTGGATATGTGGCATTGTCTAGGAATACGCCTTTCAAGTCTGTATTAAATAAACTTCCATTTTGTAAGGATTTGTATCAAGTTTGTTATAATAAGATTATTTTAGGTTACTTCCTTTTTTTTTCATACAATAATTTTCTAATTAACATTTCAAGTAACATGTTTGAAGAAATGAGAAATTGTAAAATATTTTTGTTAATTCTTTATTACTATGTGGTAACACCCGAAATCAGGACTCTATGAACCGGGTCAAGTTTTGAGCATGAATCAATTTTCTTGATAAATTGAAAAGGTAACCTTAAGCCTGATAAATAATCTATTTTGATCCTTTATTTCTTGGTCCTTGGACGGATTGAGATGTCCGACCGTTTATATTGAGGGATTAGGTAGATACATCTCAGCGGTTTCAAAAGAAAAGAAAAATTGAGTGAACTAAGAAATTGTATGGTATAATGAGTATAAGATTTTGAGCTTGTAGAAAAATAAGGCAAAATGCCAATCGAGAAAATCTTGATAAAAAATAAAAGCAAAGTGAGTTGGAAATAAAAGTACGCTCATATTAGTTTTTTTAAAATATTACGAGCTGGGATTATTGTACTCATAAATACTATATGATGCCCTAGTAAATGGAGAGATAAAGAAGGTGAGAGAAGTGGATATAAGGTGATGAGCTATATGTATACTCAGGAGAGTATAGGGGACAATATCATGTGCCAAACTACTTTCGTGCTTAACTATTTTGTTGAGCCTATTCTTTTAATTCCGAACCAACCTAAGTCGTAGAACTTTACAAGCCAAAATGTCAGTCCTATGTGACTTAGGTAGTACTTTATAAGGATGAAATATTGCTGAGTTTTGATGTTTTTACCACTTATATTCATTTGAACATACATGTATATTTGTATATTTGTTTTGATGGAAACCTATACTAAACATTCTTTTATTTGTTTACTTTATAATTTATTGAACTAACCTGTCTAAATTTAGAAATTGTGAGTCAATTATTTATCCCTCTAGACTTGTATGTTTATTTACACCATATTGTCAATACATTTCTATCTAATTGTCTGTATTAAGCTATCTCAAGTACATCTTCTTTACTCTACATGTTTATTTCTTATTTTCAGTTTAGTTAGTTTTTATTTTGTTTTGGTTATTTTGCTTGAGGACAAGCAAAGACCTAAGTGTGGGGGTATTTGATTCTAAATTTTTAATCTTAGACTATTTAGTTCAGTTCATTACACTACGTATAAATTTAAGGTGTTAAGTATACCACATGATAAATAGGTATATAAATAACATGCATGTTTAATTGAATTATATGTTTTAGAAATTGATGGACTTGGTCGATTTAATTCATGTATAGAATTACCTAGGGACGGTCTAAGCCATTGTTTGGTAGACAAGTTTTGTAACACCCTAGATCTGGCGGATCTAAAGTTTTGGTGTATAGCAGTAAATAGTCTATTTGGCGTAGTGTTGTCCGTGCAAATGATTGTTTTGGCGTATTCGTGTGGGCGTATAGTAACCGCCACATGAGTTAGTAAAAAATTGATTTCACGACATTCTTCTATATTAAGGAGAAGTCCGTGTTAAAAGATAAATGGTAAGTATGGAATGAGGATTCGCCAAAAGTATAGTACGCCTGGTTTGTATGGAATACTGTGCTAGTTATACTTTAAGTAATTTGGTTAGAAACCAACTGCATAGCCTAGCCTGATAAGTATGATGAAGGGTACTTATTTATATTTCTTTGGGAAACTGTAGGCCATTAAGAAGGCAAGTTCTAAAAACGTGTGACACTTGTTAAATTCCACTAAGTAAGTTGAGTCATATTTATATGTGAGAGATGAGTTCTGAAAGGGTTCTTCTTCCTATTCCTTAAGAGGTATTTACTGATACCTTTCTTAAGTCTGAATGTATCTTACATCGATGATCTAGAAGCTATGGTTCTTTTATGACTAGTGGTTATTTCACATCAGGGTAAGTATTTCAGCTGTGCATGTTAAGCTTTGAATAAGTAAATCTGTATGTGGTAATTGAAAAATAAGACTGTAAGTATAAGGTTTTTGCATGAGATTGTCAACGATTGATATTATAGTAACTTGTATGTACAAGAGTAGTAATAGTGAAATTATGTATCTAAGCAGTGGTTGCTATTGGTTCGAGATGGATGTATAGATCTGAAGTTTTGAACTGCAATAAGTGAGAATCAGATGAGTCTCTACCCTGACTCTCTTATGTAAAATCTTCAAGTAGAGGTATTTATATATAAAGGTTGATGCTATCTATAGAAATCAATAAATGTATGATCATAGTAAGGATAAAGTATGTATCATTGTGATTGTGTAGAGTTTTAGATGATGAGAATACTGATTGGTAAGAGTGTAGGTATAGTTATGGTGTGAAAAGCATGTCAGTCAGAAACATGATCATCTGGGGAAGTGAGAAATGAGAAATGAGAAATTTCCCACTATGAAGCCTCTGGTATGGCAATTTTATTGCTAACCAGACTAGCATATCACAAAATCGAAAAGAGTGTAAAACCGTGAGGTAGAGACCCATGGCAGCTTGGTATGAATTGAAAACATTCATGGCGTAGCCTCTAGTAAGATGAGATTGGAAAGGCAGATCACGGTACATGAATATATGTAAGACTATGAGGTTTAGACTTGTGGCAATATATGATTTGACTTAATGAATGTATGTAAGACCATGTCGTTAAGACCCATGGCATGATATGAAATATCTGTATAAATGTTCATGGTGTAGCCTTTGATATTGTGTAAATTGAAATGGCAGATCGTAATACATGAAACTATTTATAAGATCATGAGGTAGAGACCCATGGCATCTTATTTGAAGGCTGTTGGGATAGTAAACACGAGATTCTGTATGGCTGCCTATATGGCGTGTTCTGTTAGGCCTATGCTGCATGAATTATCAGGAACGACTGGTAAGATTTGAATATGAATGTTTGTCTCTATGGTAAGATATGAGAATTTCTGTAAGTTTTGTAATAAGTATGACTAAGGTAAGGTATTGATATGCTTAGGGTTAAGGGTTGAGTAAGATTATGAATCAATTGACTAAGTTATTGAAAAAAACTGTGTATATGCATGATGATAAAGGTATCCGCTGTAATGATATGGAATTGTTGGATTTATATTTGTTTTTATGTGAGATTTAAGTATCTAACATTGTGAATTCATCTGAATGGTTTAAACAGTACTTTATCAGTATGGATGTATGTGGTATTGAATCAATGTATGTTTGAGTATGAATAAATGGTATTTGGTTCTACGTAAGTATTTGCCAAATATATATGTATCTACCCGTGATAAAGGTCATTGAACAACTACTAAAAATAAGAGTATAGGTTCAGGCATGGATTGTTGAAAGTGGATTTTAAGGGTAAGATCTGCTTAGAAATTATTATGTGACAAGAGATTTATGAAATGTTGGAAGGACTCCTCAGTTAACTAGATAAGGAAGATTAAGTATGAGAAGACCATGATAACCGTCGTATAAGAGAATGATAACATTGTAGTGGCATCAACCGAAATATATGATGTAGAATAATAGTTGATTCACAGTAGTTTATACGAGATTGTAAAGTATACATCAAGGTATTGTTTAATGAGCTCACTAAGTACTCTTGTACTTACAAGATATGTTTTAGTTTTTCAAGTATTTGAGAAGAGACTTCGCCTTGAGGGACAAAGCTAGGAGTACGCCAAGATGGTGGCAGAGTGGGCTATTATGCATACAGTGGATATGAAACACCTTATTTTGGCGAATCTTGAATTTGGTGAGTAATCCAAAAGTAATCTGAGTGGCGTAGTGCTATCTGCTCGATTAATGATTTTGGCTTATAAGTTGGGCACATAGTTGACATTATAGTATTATGCAAGGATTGTTCTCTGAATGTGTTGAGTTGTAGAGAAGAAGAGTTTGGTAAGAATAATAAGGATTTTTGGATGAATTGGTTTATCGCCAAAGGTATTGTTCGCCCAGTTTATTGGGTTATCAAGTTAGTTACATACTGACGAGGTAGTTAGGGTGGATCAAAGGGTTGGACCAAAAATATAAAATATTGAATTTCCAGTTACAGTTGTAAACCATTTTATTAAGGCAGTCTTGAAAGTTTAAGACATATGTCAGGTTCCAATAAGGACTTAGGTTATTTATATAGATACTTAGGTTGCAAACGAGAGTTTTTCTTCTTCATTCCTTGAGAAGTATTGTTAACTGAATCTTAAAGAACTTACAATGTTTCTTTCTCCCTCAAGCTAAAGCTGTAGATCCAGGTCTCTATTCGTAGTTACTCCATGTTAAGGTAAGTTTTATGGTTTACATGTTATGTTATGAAAAATTAGGACCGTAAGGGTCTGAACAGTAAGGTGAGGAAGTAAGGCTTTATATGAGGGATTATCTGGATTTGTGTTGATTGAAAAAGGGATAAGAATGAGTTTTAATGGTGCTATTCCATTTCTTAAGCAGTGGAGTTCAAGCTGCTATTTGTGGATGTTAGGTGAGTCTCTAAATCGACTCTTGGATGTATATCATTTATGCTGGATATTTTTGTGGAAATCGAATGAACTATGATAACGATATCATAAAAGTATAATATGAGGTTATACTATTGTATGAATGTTTGCTGGGTCTTTCATGTGTAGTTCGTATGGATTTTGACAAGCTAAGTTTATGATAAGTATTCTGATAATGAAGTATAATTGTATGAGCACAAATGGAATATATATGTGATGAGATGTGAGTTAGTCTAGTGTTGTTAATAGATCAAAGTGTGAAGTCTTAAATGGTGTCAATTCATGAAGAGTCAGTCAAGTGAGTCTGGATCTGTTCACCGTGGTGGAGTCTAAAGGGGTCCATTGAGACTTTAAACTCGAATCTTTAAAAGGTAAAGTCCATGGCCAAGACACCATATTGTGTAAGACCATAGCTGGGTTATGACATCATATGAAAAGAACTAAAGGAAAGTGATTACCCAATGGGGCTCTCTGTGTGTCCCAGGATGATGATGGGCAAACCGCACATAACGTGAGTTTAAGAAAACCATTGTAACATCCTGAAATTTGGGATTTTATGTTTTGCATTACACCATGCATTAGGCTAGTTAAGAATGTCAGTTGTGTATGTTTAGGGACCCTAAGAAGGATTGGGGTTGAGTTGAGCCTTAGTAGAATTTTTGTATTTAAGCACCTTAAGGAGGGAGAAGGTAGGTGGCGTCAATGCTTAAGGAAATAAGAGTGTATTTTGCTAACACAAGTGGAGCACATGGTGGAGTGGTGTGGCGTCAAGTGGAGAGCATGGAGGGACGGGGTTCGAATCCCATCTATTGCAACTTTTGGGATTTAAATTTTTGTGCTAACCATGTGATAGATGGTAAGTGTCGACCAAGCTTTAAAGAAGGAAAGGAAGACTTTTTATTGATGGAAAGAACACAAGGGAGAAGAGTAAGGAGAAGATCAAGGGAAAAATAAGGAAAGAAGTAAAGGAATTGTGAAAAAAGGGGGATATGTTGGCCGAATTTTTAGAAGGTGCCTGGGATAGAATTTTTGGTCAACCTTGATCCTTTTGGTAAAGGGATACACGGTTTTGGTAGGGGGAATGTGGGAGCCGAATTTCCTATAGCTTTTTGCAAGTTTATGCATGAGAGGTTTTGATTCTTTTTAACATTTTGGTACTTTCTTTTCCAACTTCTTTTCCCCTTGTTTTGGCCGAAACACTCTAGCCCATTTGTTCATCTTTCTCCCTTGTTTTGCCGTAACCCTCAATCCATTCATGCTCATTTTTCCTTTGTTAGCCGAAACTATCTAGCACTTTTTCTTCATCTTTTCTTTTCTTTTTCACCATTTCTTCAACTCTTCTCTCTTCTTCTTTAATCAATATTTTTGATGGCCAAATCTTGCTTGATATTTTCTCTCTAAATACCCGAAACTTTAATCACATTATTTCTTCTTCTTTCTTGCATTTTGGGCATTTTTCTGGACTGAATCGGTAAGTGATCTCTTTCTTTTCTTTTTAATTTCTTTTCTTCAAGGCCGAATATGTACCCTTATCATTGGATGGTTCTCTAATCAAAACATCACTCTCTCCTACTCTCTCATATCGTGATCAACTCTTTTTCGTAGTGTTCTAGTGGGAAAGCCAAATCTTATATCCTTGTCTCATCCGTAGCTATAAGACCAATCGGTGGGGATCGAATTCATCATCGTTAAGGTAATGAGTTTCTTCTTGGTTCATTCGATATCTCTCTACTCGGTTATTTTGCTAATCGAATCGAAAGTGTGACTAATCGATTATTTTAGGGACTAAACCACTCATTTTTCTCTACTCATTGATCCTTCGGAAGTGGTGGTAAGCCGAAACCTCTCCTTAGATAACTACTCTCTCGCATAGTAGTATTATTCTGACCAAGACTTTTTTTCAATGGAGGCGAGTGGTAGCGTTATTAAAAGAAAACCGATAGGAGGGAAAATAGGGAGTGGACTTGCAATCTCTACTCCCAAGTTCAAACGTAGGGCGGTATCGGCAGTTCGGGATTTCCCACCGGGTTGTGGACCATCATCCGGTGAGAATAGGCAAATCGTGGTCGTTCACGATACTAAGGGTAAGCATTTTCTTAGATCGTCTGATTTAGATTTGGATTAAGAAACTCTTTTGTTAGTTAATCGAGTGTTATGGTGACATAGGTGCCGACGATCAAGAAGGTTTAGTTCTTACCGTAATCAGGTGTGTAATCCCACACCGAAGTTCCGTAGATTCGTGATTCACTATTATGTTGGAAGAATAGATCGTTGTTATTTACAAGTCTAATAACCGTAATATAGCTTGAACCGAGTAATTGGCTTAAACAACATTATATCTAAAATCGATCAAAACCGGTATTAATTTGTTAAATTACAAAAATGCCCCTATGGGCCAATTTACGAAAATGCCCCTATGGGCCGATTTACGAAAATGCCCCTATGGTCCGATTTACAAAAATGCCCCTATGGGCCGATTTACCAAAATGCCCCAATGAGCCGGTTTACCAAAATGACCTAACGGGCTGATTTGCTAGAATGCCTTAGTGGGCCGAATTACCAAAGTACTATAATGGGCCGATTCACTGTAATAATTCACTAGATTAATGGTTGTTATATATTTGTAGATATTTTATTATGTTATGTATGTGGCATTCTTGCGTATTGCATGGGTTGAGAAAAATTGTATGGAGAGCAGTGTAGCCTGGTGGCATTGCCACAATTTGTTTATTATTGTGCTTAAATATGATTTCGGTGGCTTGACCACAAAAATATTATATAAATAGCAGCTCGACTGCAAATTGGTGTGAGTGGCGGGGTGGGTTGACTTGATCCCCACAGGTGTGATTGGCTGGCCGGGGGTGTGATGGATGGATGGGTTGGGTTGCATACATTTAATTCATTTTAATTATTACTATGTAAATGGGCTTAGGCCCAAGAGTATGCTATTTGGGTTCAGGCCCAGTGAATGACGGTAAGGGGATTATGCACTGAGTTCTAGTAACTCACCCATTTTTCTTAGTCCTTGCAGGTAATGCTCAGTGACGAGGACTTGGGGCCATGGATGACTCGGTGGAGGCCATACTTTTGGAATAATAATTTTGAACTTTAGTAAATTACTTTTCCACTTTATTTCGTTACTTTTACTATGTTGGTTTAAAGTTGTAATAAGGCCTCTGGGATTTTTATTTTTTTTGTTTTATGTTTGATGTTCTTATTACCTTCCATGATTTATTTTAAAGGGGGATTTTCTAAAATCATAAATAACGGTTTTCCAAAAATTTATTTAATGGTTTTCATAATAAATATGCGCAAATAATTTAACTCGGATTCTCTTTCAAATTATCAACGTCATTTTCAAAAGTCACGATTTTTTTAAAAAGTTCACTAGTTCGAATCTCGATTCATCAAAACAACCTCTTGAAATCTGTAGTATTTTTAAATCAAAACTATTTTTTTAACTATAACAAATTAACGTCAATCTTTAGTACAATCACAAGTTCTTTATACGTTTTCTTTATGTGACATACCGGATCTGGTCGTAACGCATGGGCCGGGTTTGGGGTGTTACATTTTATGGTATCAGAGCCCAGTTGCAAAACTCGGCTGTGGTTTGGGTTAAAAAATGTTTTCTAAAACTGCTTGAAATTTGATTTATAAATACATGTTTTAGATGAAGTATGGCACCACGGGTATCCGGCACCAAGTCAGTAAGTTTTTGTTTTCATTTTATAATTATTGTGATATGATTGTAGTAAGAAAATTTCACAAAATAGAAATACTCTAGAACTTTTAGCTTTAGGAGCTGAAACTATAGAGATTGAGACTTTAGGATACGTTTTGCGAAAATAACTTCTACTCTTATACTCCATAAAACATTGTTTAATAAACATTGAAAAGCACACTGATTCATAAGACTTTTAATTAGATTAAATCGACTTAGCAAAAATGAGCGTTAGAGGACATGGACGTGGTAGACGTGGACGTGGTAGAGGCCGAGGTGCTAGAGTTGTATCTGAGGCATCGGGAAATATGCCGGAAATGGACGCACCTGCGTCACCAGTGACTGAAGCTATGTCACATGATCGAATGAGAGAGGACGACGCTCTGTCCCAAGCGATGCTGCGAGTACTGGAAAGGGTTGCTGGGGTAAGAACTGGGTCGGCAGCTCGTGGGTCGATATCCGAGCGACTTAGATCGAATAGGGCTGAAGTTTTTAGGGGTATTTCGGGTGTAGCCCCTAATGTAGCGGAGTACTGGCTTGAAGCGGTGGAGCAGATTATGGACGATCTAGATTGCACAGCTGTGCAAAAACTGAAAGGAGTTGTGTCGTTGCTGAGAGACGAGGCGTATCAGTGGTGGCTCATTGTTCGGGAAGGCACTCAGGCTGATCGTATTACCTGGGAATTCTTTAATACAGCATTCCAGGGAAAATATGTCGGGGCTAGCTATGTGGATGCCCGAAGAAAGGAATTCCTGAATCTGGTTCAAGGAGGTAGATCTGTGGCAGCATACGAGGCGGAGTTTCTGCGTCTGAGTCGGTATGCCCGGGGTATAGTGCCAACTGATTATGAACGCTGTGTGCATTTTGGGGACGGGTTGCGTGATGAATTACGAGTACTGATAGCCCCATAGAAGGAAAGGATTTTTGCTACACTGGTGGAAAAGCTAAGATAGCTGAGGAAGTTAAACACTCAGAATGGCAAAATCGATACAAGGATAGAGGTAGGAACAAGAGAGACTCTGGGTATTCAAGTCCTGCTAGAAGATTTCAGAAAAGACCCAGGAATGAGGAGACAGCTCGAGTAAGAGTTCCAACTACTACCAATTAGTTACAGCCTTGTGTGGATTGTGGGAAACTTCACTCGGGTGAATGTTGGAAGAGAACAGGTGGTTGTTTCAGATGTGGATCCAGGGACCATCGGTTTAAGGATTGCCCTCGAGAGCCTGCTCAAACTCAGGTAGTTCAAATAGATGATTTGCGCAGCAAATAGGAGGCGCTCAAAGAACGCCGAGGCCGTGGGCCAGGTCAAGGTGGTAATGGCGTAGGAGTCAGGGTGCACCGGGTAGAGGTACCAATAATAGGGGTAACACGGAGGTGAGACAGCCAGGGTTGGTCTATACGATCAGACGTCGAGAGGATGGCGATGCACCGAATGTCATAACTGGTACGTTCTTCATATCTGATGTACCTTGTACCGCTTTGATAGACATTGGATCCACCCATTCATATGTTGCATGTGCTGTGTCTGGAACTTTGAATATTATATCTGAGATTACTGCTAAAGAAACAACTGTGATTAGCCCTTTAGGACAGTCTGTAGTAGTAAATAAGTTGTTTAGGGATGTGCCCTTAGAAGTTCAAGGGGTAGTATTTTTAGCGGATTTGATGGAACTGCCATTCGGTGAGTTCGATCTTATTTTGGGCATGGACTGGCTGGTTAAGCACTGTACAAACTTAGACTGTGCTGCAAAGCAGATGGTACTAAGAACTTCAGAGGATAAGGAAGTGATGATGATAGGTGAAAGAAGAAATTATCTGTCTAATGTGGTATCTGCTTTAAAGGCAGAAAAGTTGGTATGAAAAGGGTGTGGAGCGTTCATAGCCTTTATCAGTGCTTTGGATGCCAAAGAGTTGTTGGTAGAGAGTGTTAGAACAGTGAAAGAGTTTTCAGACGTCTTTCCCGAGGAGCTTCCAAGATTGCCTCCAAATCGGGAAGTGGAGTTTGGTATTGAGCTGTTGCCAGGAACGGCTCTGGTGTCCATTGCTCCTTATAGAATGGCGCCGAAGGAGCTTGTGGAACTTCAAGCTCAAATTTAGGAGTTGTTGGATCGTGGATTTATTTGACCAAGTGTGTCACCGTGGGGAGTGCCGATTTTGTTCGTTAAGAAAAAGTATGGGTCGATGCGTATGTGTATCGATTATAGACAATTGAATAAGTTGACGATCAAGAACAAGTACCCGTTACCGAGGATCGATGATCTGTTCGATCAGCTGCGAGGAGCATCGGTCTTCTCGAAGATAGACTTGAGATCGGGGTATCACCAGTTAAAAGTTAAGGGGTATCACCAGTTAAAAGTTAAGGAGGCGGATATTCACAAGACTGCGTTTCGGACCCGATATGGGCATTACGAGTTCTTAGTGATGCCGTTCGGGTTGACTAATGCACCAGCTGCATTTATGGACATGATGAACCGAGTTTTCCAACCCTATCTAGACCGATTTGTGGTGGTGTTCATAGATGACATCCTGGTGTACTCAAAGACAGAAGAGGAGCATGATTCGCATCTACGGATAGTATTGCAGATTTTGAGGGAGAAGCAGCTGTATGCCAAATTCAGTAAGTGTGAATTTTGGCTGAGGGAAGTGACCTTTTTGGGACATGTTGTGTCTGCTGAAGAAACTAGAGTTGATCCCCGGAAGGTCGAGGCTATATTGGATTGGAAGCCACCGAAGTCAGTGGCATAAATTTGGAGTTTTCTAGGTTTGGCTGGGTATTACAGGCGTTTCGTTGAGGGGTTTTTGTTGATTGCTGCACCCCTAACTAAGCTATTGCGTAAGGGAATACCGTTTGTGTGGTCAGATAAGCAGCAAGAGAGCTTTGAGAAATTGAAGAAGATTCTGACAGAAGCGCCAGTATTGATTCAACCTGAGGCTGGTAAGGAGTTTATCGTTTATTGTGATGTGTCACACACGGGCTTGGGTTGTGTGCTGATGCAAGGGGAAAAGTGGTGGCTTATGCATCTCGTCAATTAAGGCCGCATGAGATAAATTATCCCACTCATGATTCGGAGTTAGCTATAGTGGTGTTTTCTATGAAGATTTGGAGACACTATCTGTATGGGGAGAAGTCGATTATCTATTCAGATCATAAGAGTCTGAAGTACCTCCTTACCCAGAAGGAGTTGAACTTAAGACAGCGGAGGTGGATAGAACTGTTGAAAGATTATGACTTCTCAATCGAGTATCATCCAGGAAAAGCTAACGTAGTGGCAGATGCGTTGAGTCGTAAGGTGATATCAGATTTGAGAGCAATGTTCGCTCATCTCAGCCTTTATGAAGATGGTAGTCTGTTAGCCGAGCTTCAAGTGAAGCCGACATGGGTAAGCCAGATTAAGGAAAAGTAATTGTTAGATGAAAGATTGAGTTCTCAGCTTCAACAAGTGGAAGGTGGTGAGATAAGGGATTTTGGGTTGAATAGTGATGGAGTATTGTGTTTCTGCGGAAGAGTTTGTATGCCTAGGGATTCAGAATTGAGATAAATGATTCTGCGTAAGGCGCATAGTAGCCCATATGCTATGCACCCCATAGAAAACAAAATGCACCGAGACCTCCGTGAGCAGTATTGGTGGCCAGGGTTGAAACGGGAGGTTACTGACTTCGTGAGTAAGTGCTTGACATGTCAGCAGGTGAAGGCGAAACATCAACTGCCGTCAGGGTTGCTACAACCAGTGAAAATTCTACTATGGAAATGGGAAAGGATAACGAAGGACTTTGTTAGTGGGTTACCCTTAACGCCTACTAAGAAAGATTCAGCACGGGTGATAGTGGATCAATTAACAAAGTCTGCCCACTTTCTACCTGTTCGTACGGATTATACGTTGCAGAAGTTGGCCAAGTTGTATATAGCAGAAGTCGTGAGGTTGCATGGGGTACCAGTGTCTATCATATCAGACAGGGATCCTAGGTTTACATCACAGTTTTGGAAGGCTCTGCATGAAGCTTTGGGAACAAGACTAAATTTCAGCACGGCATTTCATCCGCAGACTGATTGCCAGTCGGAAAGAGTAATCCAGATTCTAGAAGACATGCTAAGAGGCTGTGTGATCGATTTCAGGGGTAGTTGGGAAGATTTCCTACCGTTGACGGAGTTTGCATACAACAACAGCTATCAATCCAGTATCCAGATGGCACCCTACGAGGCGTTGTATGGTCGTAGGTGTCATACTCCTACTTGGTTGGATGAATTGGGGAGCGGCGAGTTATTGGGTCCAGAGTTGATCTCGGAGACGGAGGAAAAGTTAAGGTAATTCGGGCACGATTAAAAGAAGCTTGGACGATGTAAATCGCGACGCGGATCTGAAGCGGAAGGAGATAGAGTTCTCTGTGGGTGATCGAGTCTTTACGAAGGTCTCACATTGGAAAAAGATCTTAAGATTTGGACGGAAGGGCAAGTTGAGCCCTAGGTTCATCGGACCATACCGTGTATTGAAGCGTGTTGGGCCAGTGGCTCATCAGCTTGAGTTACCTCTGGAGTTAAGTCAGATACATAGCGTATTCCATGTCTCGATGTTAAGGCGTTATCGCTCGGATCCATCTCATATCGTACCAGTGGAGGAAGTTGAGATAAGACCTGACTTGTCTTTTGAAGAGGAGCCAGTACAGATTTTAGATCGAGATATTAAGGTGCTAAGAAAAAAGTTGGTTCCGTTAGTCAAAGTTTTATGGCATAATCACGGGTCAGAGGAAGCTACATGGGAGCCAGCGGACACGATTCGGCAGTAATATCCTTATCTCTTTTAATCAGGTAAATTTTGAGGCCGAAATTTCTTTAAAGGGCGGGTAGAATTGTAACATCCTGAAATTCGGGATTTTATAATTTACTTTACATTATGCGTTAGACTAGTTAAGAATGTTAATTGTGTATGTTTAGGGGTTCTAAGAAGGCTCGGGGTTGAGTTGGGCCTTAGCAAAATTTTTGTGTTTAAGCACTTTAAGGAGAGAAGGTAAGTGGGATCAAGACTTAAGGAAATAAGTGTGCATTTTGCTAGCACAAGGAGTCTATTGGTAAAAGTGGAAAGTGGCGTGTGGAGTGTACTAATGGTCTGAGGTTCGAATCCCATCTATTGCAAAATTTTGGATTTATTTTTTTGTGTTCCTATTCCAAGTGTCGGCCATGGCTCTAATTATGGTATGGGAGACTTTTTATTTATGGAAAGATGGCTAAGAAATAAGGGAAGGAGGAAAATAAGGGAAAAGGAAGGAAAGAATTAAAGGAAAAGAGCAAGAAGGGGGATATGTTGGCCAATTTTGTGGAAGGTGTTTAGGAAAGAATATTTTTGGTCAACCATCATCTTTTGAGTGTTATGGGCACACGGTTTTGGGAGGGGGACTTGGTAGCCGAATTTCCTATAGGCATTTGGCAAATTTTGGTGCATGAAAGGCTTGTTTCTTTTTAGAATTTTTTGGTGTTTCTTTTCCAATTCTTTCCCTTTGCTTGCCGAAATTCTAAAGCCATTTGTTCACCTCATTTTCTCTTATTTTTTGCCGAAACACTCTAGCCATTGTTCATCTTGTTCCCTTGTTGTGCCGTAACCCTCAATCCATCTTTGTTCAATCTTTTTCCTTTGTTGCCAAAACACATAATGACCAAAACACTCAATCCATTTTGGTTCATTTTCTTTTGGTGATAGCCGAACCTCTCTAATAATCCTTTGTCCATCATTTCTTTTCTTTATTTTTATCATTTCCTCAACCATTCTCCTTTTCTCTTAAAACCGACACTACTTTGTGGCCGAACCTTCTTTGTTTCTTTCTCTTCAATAGCCGAATTTTTATCATCATCTCTCTTCTCCATCTTGCGTGTTGGGCATTTCTTCTTTGGTTGAATCGGGTAAGTGGCTTCGTTCTTTTTCTTTCATTTTCTTTTCTTCCTAGCCGAATGTGTGTCCATCACTATTCGGTTGTTTCACTTTGTTCTAAACCGAAATATTATTCCCTTCCAAACTCTCAAATCTTGATCATTTTCTTCTTATAGTATTGTAGTGGGTTGGCCGAATATCACATCCTTGCCGATCCATCTCTAGTCTTAAGTCAATCGGTGGAAGTCGAATCTACTATTGTTAAGGTAAGGAGTTTCTTTATGGATTATTTTGATCTCTCAATACTTGGTTATTCCGTTAAAACGAAATGATAGATTTGACTAAACGATTGTTATAGGGGTTAAATCACTCGTTTTCTCTACGTTGGTTTTTCTAAGTAGAGGTGTTTCAATCCATCCCTAAACAACTACTTTCTCTCATAATATCTTACTGACTGGGACTTTTCAATGGAGGCAAGTGGTAGCGATTTGAAAGGAAAAGCAATAGGAGAACACAAAAGGAGTGGATTTGCAATTCCTACTCCTAAGTTCAAACGTAGGGCGGTATCGGCAGTTGGGGATTTTCCACCGGGTTGTGGACCATCATCCGGTGAAAATAGACAAATCGCGGTTGTCCACGATACTAAGGGTAAGCGTTTCATTAGATCGTCTGATTTAGATATTAGATTAATAAAATCTCGTTTATTGGTTAATCGAGTGTAATGGTGATTTAGGTGCCGACGATCAAGAAGGTTTAGTCCTTACCGTTATCAGGTGTGTAATCTCACACCGAAATCCTGTAGATTTGTGATTCGATGTCATGTTGGAAAATAGATCGTTATTATTTACAAGGCTAAAAATCGTAATATGGCATAGATCGAGTAACTTGCTTAAATTACATTATTTCTAAAATCTGTTAAAATCGATATAAAATTTGTAAAATTACCAAAATGACCCTATGGGTCGATTTACCAAAATGCCCCTATGGGCCGATTTACCAAAATGCCACTATGGGCCAATTTAACAAAATGCCCCTATGGGTCGATTTGCTAGAATGCCTTAGTGGGCCGAATTATTAAAATGCTTTATTGGGCTGGATCTCCAAAATTGTTTAATAGAATAATGGTTGTTATTTATATGTGAATACTTTAGGTTAATTATGTATGTTGCATTTTCTTTTACATTTTGCATGGCATGGGAAAATAGTATGGAGAGCAGTGTAGCCTGGTGGCATAGCCATAATATATTTTTATATATACATAATTATGACTCTGGTGGCTCTGCCACAAATATTATGAAAAGCAGCTTGACTGCAGCGATTGGTGTGAGCGGCGGGGTGGGTTGACTTGATCCCCACAGGTGTGATTGGCTGGTCGGGGGTGTGATGGATGGATGGGTTGGGTTGCATACATGTCATTTTAAATATTGTTATGTAAATGGGCTTCGGCCCAAGAACATGCTATATGGGCCTAGGCCCAAGATTATGCTATGCCGGTTTAAGCCCAGTGGATGACGGTAAGGGGATTATGCACTGAGTTCTAGTAACTCACCCCCTTTTTCTTAATCATTGTAGGTAATGCTCAGTGATGTGGACTTGGGCCATGGGTGACTCGGTGGAGGCCATACTTTAGAAATGGTGTTTTCGAACTTTAGCAAATTTTCATTTTCCGCTTTATTTCATTACTTTTATTATTTTGGGTTTAAAGTTGTAATAAGGCCTCTAGGATTTTTATTTTGGTTTTATGTTTGACGTATTTAATTTTCCATGAATTGTTTTAAACGGGGATTTTCTAAAATCATAAACAACAGTTTTTTTTTCTTTCATCAAATTTATCAACAAACGGATTTCATAATAAATATGTACAAATAATTTAACTTAGATTTTTCCTGCAAATTATTAATAACATTTTCATAAGTCACGGTTTTAAAATATCACTAGTTCGATTAATGATTTTTCAATTAACCTCTCGAGATTAGTAGTATTTTTATCGAATATATCTTTTAATCAAACTGGTTTTCTTAATTATAACCAAATAATATCTACTTAGGTACGAGTGTCAAAGTTCTTAATACGTTTTATTCATGTGACATGTCAGATCCGATCGTAACGCATGGGCCGGGTTTGGGGTGTTACAACATAGGTGCCGACTTACAAAAATGCCCCTATGGGCCGATTTACCAAAATTCCCCAATGAGCTTGTTTACCAAAATGACCTAACGGGCCGATTTGCTAGAATGCCTTAGTGGGCCGAATTACCAAAGTACTATAATGGGCCGATTCACTGTAATAATTCACTAGATTAATGGTTGTTATATATTTGTAGATATTTTATTATGTTATGTATGTGGCATTATTACGTATTGCATGGGTTGGGAAAAATTGTATGGAGAGCAGTGTAGCCTGGTGGCATTGCCACAATTTGTTGATTATTGTGCTTAAATATGATTTCGATGGCTTGACCACAAAAATATTATATAAATAGCAGCTCGACTGTAATGAGTATTTTATTGAAGTGGAACAAGTGACCTTGATGTTTAAGGAAATTAAGTGTCAAAAACTAGCATAAGATGAGCTAGTAGTAAAGTGGAGTTGGCGTCATATGTGTTGCTTGAGGGGAGAGGTTCGAATTCCATGGATTGCATTTTGGTGACTTTAATTTTTGCACCTTTATGGCATGTGTCGGTCAAGCCTTATTTATGGTAAGGTTGGACTATTTATTTTATGGTAAGGTGGCTAATGGTTAAGGTAAGCTTGAACTTGGGGAAAGAAATCCTAAACTTATGGAATGTAGGGGAACACAAGGCACGAATCAAGGATGTTGTCTTGGAAACTCTTGGGTGGCTAAAACTTTGACTTTTGGCCATTGTACATGGACGGTTTTGTGGCTAGGGGAATGGCGAATGTTGTTAGTAGTTTGGCTAGGATTAGGAGTTAGTTTTGGTTAATTCTTAGCATTTTGTGTGAAATTTTCTTTTCTCTCCAAACTCTTTCTCTTAGCCGAATTTGAGCATTAGGTAAGCTTTGTTTCTTTTGGCCATTTCATTTCATTTTTTACCATTTGGTCATATTTTTGTCTTACATCTCAAGACACTCTCTCCTTGTGCCGAAATACCAAAGCATAAAGGCCATTTTTCTTTTCTTCTCCTCTTCACTATTGCCGAATGCTTCCTTATCCCAAATCTCACTCTTTGCTCCTTTCTCACATTTGAAAAACCCAAAACACATTGTCTCCCATCTCTTTCTCCCCATGGCCGAATGGTGCTAACACCATTCTCTCCAATTTTCCTTCAAAGCTGAATCTTCTTTTCACTTATATTGTTTTGTTGATTATTCTTTCAACCTTCGTTTTAAACAATCGGTAAGAACCATTTTCGAATCTTTATTCTCTTTTTTTCTTAGCCGAATATATATTAGTTTGGGAGGGTCTTTTGACCGAAAATAGCATCCTTTATCCTTTTCTCTTAGACGATCCTTTCATTTTTTATAGTGTTATAAAGAAGGCCGAACTCGGAGTATTCATAATCATCGTGACATGCTTGAAATCGAGTCGAAGTGTTAAGGTAAGGGTTCCTATCAAGGATTTCTATATTACTCGCCATATTGTTATAGATGGACTACTAATCAATTTCGTTTTAGGGGACACTATCGCTCGATTATCATTTCTGTGAACGTAAGAACTTAGTGGCAATCAAGATAGGGACAAAAAGGGTTGTTAATAGCGTTTAGAAGAGGGGTGGTTCCGCTATTCCCCCTAAATTCAAATGAAGGACTATTTTAGCAATCCGAGATTTTCCACCGGGTTGTGGACCCTCATCCGGCGAAAATCAATTATTTGAAGTCATTCGTACTCCTGAGCCTTTGACTGTTCGTGGTTCTTCATCGGGTTATGAACTATTGATCGAGGAGAAATCACAAATAGCTGTTGTTCGAGATTCCGAGGGTAAAGATCTAGATCGTTCATCATTAGAATAGCTTTATATTAAATATTAGTGTTCTAATTAAGCGTGATAAATATTTAGGTATCGACGAGCGGGAAAGTATAGTACTCACCGTAATCGTGTGTAACTTCATCAAACACACACCCACCCGACAAGCCCGGACCGGATCTGTATGTTCCTTAAGTAAATCAAGTTACAAAATTCTTTTTATTACCAGAGGAAAACTTGTGCGATTTTTAAAAACTATTGTTTTGGGTTGGGCTTGAGTTAAAAACCCATTTATCTTATTTTAAAATCCAATTAATTAAGATGAAAAAACAATTAGGGTTTATTTTTAAAGAAATAAATTTTACTTAACTTTAATTGAAAATAATTCGTAACATAGTAATTAAAAATAAAAGTAAAGAAATGTAACTTATGGCCTTATTACATCAAGTAAAATCCCAAAATAAAATTCTAAAATACTTAAATAAATTTAAATATCCATATTGAATAAAACTTCAAAATTTGAGCATGGCCATCCCTAAGCTTCCGCTAAACCCGGTCCATTATTGATCGTCACCAAAATAGTCCCACAACGGGTGAGTCAACAGACTCAATGTGTACACAACACTAAAATTCAATAGATCGTGCATACATTTTTCATATCCAATACTTATTCATATAACAGATAAAAATGATGATGCAACCCAAACCCAAACCTAGGTGCCATCCGCTACACATCCCCGTACCAACTTTTGCACACCGTGGGGACTACTAAGTCAACCCTCCATCCGCTACACACCATCGAAGGCGATCACTGCGATCGACGTGCTCATCGCCCATATAAAATTTGTGGCATAGCCACTGAATAATTGTGTCATGAGACACCACATTCGAATAATGTAACCGAAGTTACCACATTCGAGATAATGTGACCAAGTCACCACATTCGAGATAGTGAGACCGTAGTCATCACATTCACTTCCCCTTTTCATATATCCCGAATGACCCATATTATTCATATCATGCATATCCTACTTAAATTCACATTCTTATAAATTTTCACATGTTATAAATATAACATATTTCGTAATCCTAATAGGAGTAGGAAACGTGCACAGTACTCTGTACCATATTATGGTACCTTAGCCACATTCTTATAAACATGCATATTTTACATATTACCATCAATCTTATTAAAAGTTAGTGTGGGGTACACACACATTCGCTTAACGAAGTCCTTGAAATCCCAAGAACCGATCTAATGATTTAGATCCTTAACTCCTATATTCGGCCAATCATTTAAACACATTAATAAACCTTTTTGGCTTTAAAACCAAATCCTAGTAGGATTTGTATACTGAAAACCTACCTTGTTGCCGATTGACTTAAGAATCAAGTCCCAAAACTTTGTTGTATTCCTTCTTTGTGATCTCAAATCCCAAAAAGTATCCTTGCTTTCCTAGGGATGTCAAAATTCCTATAATCACATGTTAGGTTTCATCTAACATTAAAACTTAAAACAAGACCTTTGGATCTTATAGTTTCTTACCTTAGATCCCGATATATTCCTCCTTGTAGTCGACAGTTGTAGAAACCCGAGAGATCCCCTTAATACTTCAGTCGACTACTTCCTTGCTTAGATTCACATGGAGATTCGGATTTAATAAGGAAAAGAAAAGAGAGGGTGTTGAGGCTCAAAGATTCGGCAATGGTGGATTAAATAAAAAGTAGATTTCGGCTTGTCAAAATAAAAAGAGAAAAGAGAATATTGCTTAGGGAATTCGGCAGAGAGTAGGAGAGAAAAGAGTGAATGAAGAATGGCCTTACTCTTCCTTTCTTAGCCGAAATTACTAGGCTAGTGTCCCCTACTTGGCCACCACTCTTCATATGTGATAATTTGATCTTTTAATTATCACCTAAGAGAAAATAAAAGATAATTCAACACTTATCCTTATTTCCCTTCTTATTTCTTTATTTAAAATTAATCCCTCATTTATCCATCTTTTAGCTATTTTAAAGAGGATAAAACTCCTCTTTTTAAAATCTTTGTGCCGTCCACCTCTCTGCTTCTAGAAGCAAAAAATAAAACTTCTTTTATTTGCTTCCCTTGTGACTCAAACTCAGGCCCAACACCTTGCATGTGGCGCCATTTCCAAAGGCCCTAAGTGGCATCTTCAGGCCACTTTTCCAAGCCTGTTTGTGTGTCAAATTCCACAAAATTTTTCTTTTAAGGCCACCTTGCCTTAATTTCCCCTTTTAAACCTTAAAAATCGTCATTTCTAGGTCATTTCTAAGTTTCCAAAAATTTTCGTTCGGCTCTGTAAACTTGACATTTTCTTACATTTCCAAGTTTCCAGAAATGTTCACTTTCCATTTTCCTTACATTTCCTAGTTTCCAAAATGTTCACCTTCCATTTTTAAACTTAACATTTCCATACATTTTCAGGTTTCCAAAAATGTTCAAAATTTATTCTTAGTACATAAAACATGTTACTTCGTACAATTAAACCGAAAATGCATAGGCCCTTTCCGGATGTTACGCTTCTACCCCCTTAAAATAATTTCGTCCTCGAAATTTTCTAACTAAAATAATTGAGGGTATTGTTGTCGCATTGCCTCTTCTCGGTTCCCCACTGGCTTCTTCCGATCCATGATTGTGCCATAACACCTTGACTAGAGGAACCGACTTCCTCTGTAGCACTTTCACATCACTTTCCAATATCCAAATCGGCTCTTCATCGTAGGATAAGTCTGGCCTTAGCTCTACTTCCTCGACAGGTACCACATGAGATGGATCCGATCGGTAACGACGTAGCATGGATACATGGAATACGTCGTGCATCTCACCACAACTCTTGTGGCAACTCCAATTGGTATGCCATCGCTCCAACTCGCCCGATTACTCGATAGGGCCCTATAAACCTTGGGCTTAACTTCCCTTTGCGACCAAACCTCATCACCTTCTTCCAAGGCGAGACCTTCAGAAACACTTGGTCTCCCACTTCAAACTCTATTTCCTTCCGCTAAAGGTCCGCGTACGACTTCTGCCTATCAGAGGCTTCCTTTAACCGTGCTCGAATCATCTCAACCTTCTCTTCAGTTTCTGCCACTAACTCTGGACCCAAAACTCGATGTTCTCCTAACTCAATCCAACAAGTAGGAGTTCGACACTTCCGACCATACAATGCTTCATATGGTGCCATCCGAATGCTAGCTTGATAGCTTTTGTTGTAGGCGAACTCAGCTAAAGGCAAGTAGTCTTCCCAACTTCCTCGAAAATCTATCACACAGCCTCTCAACATATCTTCCAACACTTGTATAACTCGTTCAGACTGCCCGTCTGATTGTGGATGGAAAGCCGTAGTGAAGTCCAACTTAGTGCCTAAAGCTTGATGAAGTGCCCTCCAAAACCGAGACGTAAACCTTGGGTCTCTATCGGAGATGATCGATACCGGTACTCCATGTAACCTCACAATTTCCGCCACATATAACTTGGCCAACTTCTGAAGAGAATAGTCTACTCTTACTAGAATGAAATGCGCGGACTTGGTCAAACGGTCCACTATTACCCATACCGAGTCCTTCTTAGTAGGCGTAAGGGGAAGCCCACTAACGAAGTCCATGGTAATTCTCTCCCACTTCCATTGGGGAATCTCGATTGGTTGAAGCAATCCTGATGGAACTTGGTGTTTAGCCTTAACTTGCTGACACGTCAAACATTTCCCCACAAATTCAGTCACTTCTTGCTTAAGATCAGACCACCAAAATTGTTCCCTTAGATCTCTATACAGCTTAATGCCTCCGGGATGCATAGCATAAGGGCTACTATGCGCCTCCCAAAGAATCCTTCGTCTTAACTCCTTGTCCTTCTGCATACAGACTTTTCTTTTGTAACACAATACTCCTTCATCATTAACGCCATAATCCTTTAATTCCCCTTCTCGCACTTGCGTAACTTAGCACTTAGATCCTTATCAACCAACTGTCCCTCTTTCACCTCCTTCACCATGTGGGCTTGACTTGAAACTCGCCAACAAAGCCCATCATCGTACAAACTTAAGTGAGCGAACATAGCCCTTAGATCCGACACAACCTTCCGACTTAGGGCATCGGCTACCACATTCGCCTTGCCCTGATGATATTCTATCGAATAGTCATAGTCCTTCAACAACTCCACCCACCTTCGTTGCCTCAAGTTCAACTCCTTCTCGAGTCAACAGATATACTTAAGGCTCTTGTGGTCCGTGTAGATCACCGACCTTTCTCCATAGAGGTAGTGCCTCCACACCTTAAGGGCGAAAACCACTGCTTTGCCGCTTCCAAGTCATGAGTTGGGTAGTTAACCTCATGAGGCCTTAGTTGCCGAGACGCATAAGCGACTACTTTTCCTTCTTGCATTAGCACACATCCTAATCCCGTGTGCGAAGCGTCACAAGACACCACAAAATCCTTCCCGACCTCCTACCGGTGAATTAACACCGAGCCTCCGTCAACACCTTCTTAAGGTTGTCAAAGCTCTTCTGTTGCTTATCGCACCATTCAAAGGGTACTTCCTTCCTTAGTAACTTTGTCAAAGGCGCGGCTATTGACGAGAACCCTTCCACAAACCTTCTGTAATAGCCTGCCAACCCTAAGAAACTTCGAATCTCAGCCACGGACCTAGGTGGTTTCCAATCCAACACTGCCTCGATCTTCCTAGGGTCCACTCTTATTCCTTCTGCGGATACCACATGTCCTAGGAATGCCACCTCCTTAAGCCAAAATTCACACTTGTTGAATTTGGCATAGAGCTTCTTCTCCCTTAATACTTGCGGCACAATTCGGAGGTGTTCATCATGCTCTTCTTCAGACTTGGAGTACACCAAAATATCATCGATGAACACAACGACGAACCTATCCAAGTATGGTTGGAAAACTCGGTTCATCATATCCATGAACGCGGCTGGAGTGTTTGTCAATCCAAATGGCATCACCACAAACTCAAAATGGCCGTATCTTGTCCTAAAAGCGATCTTATGGATATCTGCCTCCTTCACCTTTAACTGGTAATATCCTGACCTTAAGTCTATCTTTGAGAATACTGCGGCCCCCTTCAGCTGATCGAACAAGTCATCGATCCTTGGCAAAGGATACTTGTTCTTGATGGTCAGCTTGTTCAACTGACGATAATCTATGCACATACGCATAGTTCCGTCCTTCTTCTTTACAAACAGGATCGGTGCTCCCCATGGAGACACACTGGGTCGGATGAACCCACGATCCAACAATTCTTTGATTTGAGCCTTGAGCTCAACTAACTCCTTTGGCGCCATTCGGTATGGAGCGATTAACACATGAGCTATTCTTGGCAGCAAGTCTATTCCAAATTCCACCTTCCTATCTGGGGGTATTCCTGGTAAATCTTCCGGAAATACATCTTCAAAGTCTCTTATAGTTCTAACTCCACTGACACCTTCTTCCTTTCCACCTAACGCACTTACGAAGGCTAAGAACGCCTTGCACCCTTTCTTAACCATTTTCAGCGGCCTTCAACGCCGAAACTACGTTGGACGTGTAGTTTCTTCTCTCTCCGATCATTACTACTACTTCATCCTCCGGGGTCCTTAGTTCCATTCGTTTAGCCGCACAATCCAACACGGCTCGATGCTCTACTAGCCAGTCCATTCCAAGTATAAGTTCAAACTCCCCGAAAGGTAGTTCCATTAAGTTAGCCCGAAAGTTCACTCCCTGAATCTCTAGGGGTACATTTCGAAAGATCTTATCCACCATTACGCTTTTGGCCTAATGGGCTTACTACGCTTATCTCCCTATCGTAAAGTTTAGAGTCTAGGCCTAGTGTTTCCACTACACTACATGCAACATATGAATGGGTCGAGCCCACATCAATTAAGGCATAATAAGGCTTGCCATAAATAAGGAACGTACCGGTTATAACATCCGGTGCGTCTCCGTCCTCCCTACGGTGAACCGCATAAACCAAACCCGGTTGCCTTGCCTCCGTGATTAGCAAACCTCGCCTGTGCTCCACGCCCTCTACCAAAGACCGCTACCTCGATTACTCGAACCACGACCTCGTTGAGGTTGCTGTCCTCCTCTACCAACTCGACTAACATTCTCGAGCGGTGGTCGACTTTCATCCGGTTTTTAGGACAATCCTTGAGCATATGGTCCTTGGACCCACACCAAAACATCCTTCCGTCTTTTTCCAAAGACTCCCTAAGTGCTTCTTCCCACAATGTTCACAAGGACGATACTGCCATCCTGCACCAGCTTGCTGATTTTGCGGCCCGTCAACTCTAGTCCTCTTTTGAGCCTTCCCAGACGATCCAAAACCTATTTTGGGCCTATTCCGATCCATAGTCTACTTTGTAGAATCTTTGATTCCCTCAGCCACCTTGGCCTTTTCTACCAAAGCGTAAAACTCTCGCTCCCGATGCGGTGCTATCAATGATCTCGAGATCATCCCTTAGCCCGCCCTCAAACGGACACGCGCTCATGCTCGGTTGCCACTACTCCTCGAGCATATCGGCTCAACCTTAGGAATTCACCCTCATACTCCGCCACGGACTTGTTCCTTTGAACCAGCCCGTAAATGCCTTCCTTTGCTCATCAGTATACCTGGTTCCCACATACTTCTTCTGAAATGCCTCCTTAACATATTCCCAGGTCAAATCCTCAGCCGTGGCACCATCCCGGACAGTCAACCACCACTGATACGCTTCATCGCGTAACAGTGCCACCATTCCTTTTAACTTCTCCTCAGAGGTCAAGTCAAGCTCATCCATGATGCGCTCTGTTGCTTCCAACCAGTACTCAGCTGAACTGGGTGCCACACCAGATACTCCACGAAACATTTTGGCTCCATTAGCTCGGAGCCGCTCAGGCACAAACTTACGGGTTCCCGAATTTCCTCCTACACCAGCCACCAACTCCAAAACTCGCAAAGACACCGCGACACACAAGATCATCCCCATGTCTGAGCTTGTCGCCTCAACACCAACACCGGGGGTGGTGGTGGCGGTGGTATCTCATTGTCGCACCCTTGACCCGATCTAACGGGTTCGACACACATCATCCTTCCTCTACCTCTTCCACGACGACCACGTCCCTAGAGCTCATTTCTAACGTCGAATGATTAAGAAGTTTTATGAGTTAGTGCTTCTGCTTTCACTTGATTACCCGCGAAGGAATTTTATGACAAGAGTTTTAGGAGTGGTTCTTTCAGATGTACTCGATCTTTCCATTCATTCATTCATACATCCATCAAACAATTATGAACTCTCGCTCATTCAGAGAAAGGTTGTAGTTTTCATTGTTATTATTTTTCCACTACCTAGGGGTATTTTCAGTAATTCACTCCTCAGGGTATTTTCGTAATTTTTCGAAAGAAAGAGTTCCTTGGTGATTTCACACAAATTATTTTGGTATTTTTAAATTCCTGGTATTTTGGAAAATTTTGAAATCCAGGTATTTCGGAAATTTTGACTCTGGGGTATTTCTTAATTTTTCACAAGCCGATAAATTTGTAAAATTTAATAACCTGCATATTTCCAAAAGTTGCAAAACTTTGAGGGTTCTTTTTGAGAATTGTACTTTCCAAAATGGTGGTGTTACAAAAATTTTGGAAATCGTAATATTTTGGTAATTTTATAAGTTAGGGGCAATTTTGAAATTTCCAAAGTTCAAGGTATTTTTGATAATTTGCAAATTAGGGTTTTGAACATTGATAAAATAATGAAATTTTGGCAAAATTGTTGGGTAGTTGGTCATTTTACAAACCAAGGGTATTTTGGTAATTTTACCACTAGGGGCATTTTTGTATAAATCGAAATCTTTCGAAAAATTTTGTAAAGATGGTTTTCATGAATTTAGAAGAAAGTTTTAAGAGTTCTAAAACTAGGGTTTTGTTGTTTTTATAAAAACACGGCTAATTCCCTTTCGGGTTTTAGTTATTGTGTTTAGCCTTCCATGACCGAGCCCTCTTGGTCGGGGTGAACCAAAGCTACGCACCAGCAGATTCGAATGGAGAGGAGGTGAGTCACGCGGATCGCTTAAATACCAAGCTCCCACCGAAACCATTCCTAGACATGCGCACAGAGGTTGCCACACCTCACCGAGCCCTCCAGGTTAGGGTGAACCGAAGCTACGCACTGTAGAATTCTGCGAAGAGGAGGTGAGTCACTAGGATCGCTTAAATACCAGTGCTCTTCCGATCCAATCCTAGACATGCGCACGTGGGTTACCACACCCTAACTCAAAGACTTAGCCATAGGTTTGTTTAGTGCATTAAGTCTTATGTGTTTGTGTTTGAGTAGACTAGTCCTAGGGTTCAAGTTCCTATCATGCTATTCTACGTTCCATTCCTTTTCTACCCTTCCATATTTCATAACACATAATCACACAAATAGTTAGGGGTACTTACCTTGAAACACCCCAAACCCGGCCCACGAGCTTTGACCAGATTTGGTATGTTCCTCAAGTAAACCGGTTCAAAATTCTTTTGTTCTTAGGAAAACTTGTGTGATTTTAAGAAAAATATTGTTTTGGGTTGGGCTTGTGTTGAAAACAGGTTCGTTTTATATTGAAATCCCTTTTATCTTAAGTGAAAAAATATTTAGGGTTTAGTTTAAAAGAAATTTTAATTAAATTTTAATAGATAAAATTCATAATCATAATAAATAAAAATAAGTGTAAAGTAATTCAACTATGGCCTTATGGCCTTATTACATCAAATAATTCCCAAAATAATTCAAAGTACTAAAATAAATTCAAGAGTCCTCAAAAATATAAACTTCATGTTGAGCATGGCCACCACAAGTTCTCCGCTGTCCCGGTCTATCACTGCTTCATCACCTAAAAAATGTTCCCAACGGGTGAGTCAAATGAGACTCAATGTGTACACGACACTAAATCATAATAGAATCATGCATATCACATATTACACATTCAAAACATAGAATACAGGTGATGATGCATTCCCAAACCCAAACCTAGTTGTCCATCTGCTACACACCCCGCACTGCCAAATCCACACCGTGGGGACTACTAAGTCAACCCTCCATCCGCTACACACCATCGAAGCGCGCCATTGCGATGACGTGCTCATCGCCCATATAAAATTTTGTGGCATAGCCACTGGATAATTGTGTCATGAGACACCACATTCAGATAATGTAACCGGTTACCACATTCGAGATAATGTGACCAAGTCACCACACTCGAGATAGTGAGACCGTAGTCATCACCTTCACTTCCCCTTTTTCATATATCCCGAATGACCCATATTATTCATATCATGCATATCATACTTAAATTCTCATTCTTATAAATTTTCACATGTTATAAATAACATATTTCATAATCCTAGTGGAAGTAGGAAACGTGCACTGAGTACTTTGTACCATATCATGGTACCTTAGCCACTTTCATATTCTTAATATCACATATTTTAATTAAACACAGCCATAAAACATATTAAGAATTAGTGTGGGGTACACACATGATTCGCTTAAAATTTCCTTGAGATCTCGAAAAGCTTGATCTAATGCTTGGATCCTTAATCCCTACATTTGATTAATCACCTACTACTTTAATAAAAAGCCATTCGACCATAAATCCAAATCCTAGTAGGATTAGTATACTTAAACTTACCTTGTGGATTTTAAATCCCAAACTCACCGAATAACTAGGGAACACGTGGCCTATGGTGTACCTTCTGGAAAAGAACTTCTCATTCCTTGTAGTCGACACTTAGTAAATCCCAAAGATCTCGTCAAAGTTTCAACAACAAGATATTAATGGGGTTAGTCCTAGATTTCGCAAATCTTAAGAAAAAGGATGAAACCGAATGAGATCTTACCCTTACTTGAAGAAATCGATTGCACCTTCACTTCAACCTTCAGAGATTCGGCTATGGCTAGATGATGATCTCACAACTTTCGGCTTTTGGAGGGATTAGAAAGAAAAGAGAAGGAAGAATAAAGATGGAGGATTCGGCTAGAACACAAGGTATTTCGGCTTGGCAAAAATAAAAGAAAGAAAAGAAGAGAAGAGAGCACTAAGAATTCAGCAGAGAAAGGAGGAAGCACAAATTGATGAGTAGCCCTCCTTCCTTCCTTTTATAGCCAAAATTATCATCTAAGGAGTCCCTTACTTGGCCACCACTCCTCTATCTGATAACTTTATCCTTTAATTATCACTTAAAATAAAAGATAATTCAGTAACTATCCTTACTTAGCCGAAATTATTAAACTCAAAGTCCCTTACTTGGCCATCACTTCTCCCTTATTTTCCTCTTTATCTCTTTATTCAAATTAAAAGAATTTAATCCAACAATTATCTCTTGAAAATAATGATAAATAAATCCCTTATTTATCCACTATTTATAAAAGAATAAAAGCTCCTACTTTATAGCCATGTGTCGTCCACCTCTCTGCTCCTTGTAGCAAAATAAAATTTCTTTTATTTGCTTCCCATGTGACTCGAACTTAGGCCCATTCCTCTTGCATATGGCGCCATTTCCAGAGGCCCTAAGTGGCATCTTCAGTGCCACTTTTCCAAGCCTGTTTGTGTGTCAAATTTCACAAACTTTTCTTTTAAGGCCACCTTGCCTTAATTTCCCTTTTAAACCTTAAAACTCGTCATTTCTAGGTCATTTCTAAGTTTCCAAAAATTTTCGATCGGCTCTGTAAACTTGACATTTCCTTACATTTCCAAGTTTCCAAAAATGTTCACCTTCCATTTTCAAACTTAACATTTCCATACATTTTCAGGTTTCCAAAAATGTTCATTTCTAACTTATTTTCACTCATTTCCGGGTTTCTAAAAATATTCAAAATTTATTCATAATACTTAAAACATGTCACTTCATACAATTAAACCGAAAATGCATAGGCCCTATTTTAGGATGTTACAGTTCTACCCTCCTTAAAAATAATTTCGTCCTCGAAATTACTTATTAACGAGTAATCGTACCTCTTAACTCACCGCACTACGCTTATGCTGCGCACTCTGATCTTAATAGAATCATTATACTTCCCTTCGAACTTAACCTTAAAATAATTCCAATTCAATCGATCTACCGGGACACCTTGTTTGACAGTGAGCCACCATCGATAAGCTTCATCTCGGAGCAACGAGGCGCGCTTTCGACTTTTTCTCATCGATGCAATCCAAATCGTCCATTATTCTTTCGACTGCTTCCAACCAATACTCCGCTACGTTCGGAGCTACTCCAGATACTCCTCTAAAAACTTTAGCCCCGTTGGACCTAAGCCTTTCCGATACCGACTTCCGAGCTCCACTTCTCATGCTAGCTCCTGCCACACGTTCTAGTACTCGCAACATAGCTCGCGACACTGCTTCATCTTCTCCTATCGGATCTTGATCCTCCGTGCCCATAGATGGCGGCGGCACATCGTTTTCTGACCCATGGCCAGACCCTACTGGTTCCGATACTGCCATTCTACCTCTACCGCATCCACGACGACCACGTCCCCTAGAACTCATTTCTAACGTCGCAACTTATCTGATTAAAAAGTTTTATGTATCAGACTTTTGTTCCACTTATTAACCGCGAACAATTTTATGATATAAAGATATTTAGAAGTAGTTCTTTCGATCACACAAAGGTTCAGTTCAAGTTCACTACTCTAACTCAGGGAGTCACATTCACATTCATAAGCAGAGACACATTCATTTCTCCATGAAGTCACATTCATTCACAACATCATTCACTACACTTTTATGGCCATTCCATCCATTTCCTATCCAGGTAATTTACGTCATTTTCCTACTGAGGGTATTTTGGTAATAAATCGGGGTCAATTCAAAAATATTTTTCAAATTAGAGGTATTTCAGAATTTACAAAATCTCTGGGTTATTTTGTTTTCCAAATCAGAGGTGTTGCAAAAATTTCAAAATCGAGGTTATTTTGGTAATTTTGGAAGTCGAAGGCGATTAAGTAAATTTTCCAAATCGGGGTATCTTGTTATTTGTAAAATGTAGTTTTTGGTATTTTTGTAAAGTAGAAATATTGTAGCAAACGTCGAGGGTATTTTTGAAAATCTTAAGAACTAAGGGTATTTTAGTAATTTACAATACAGGGGCATTTTTGTAATTTTGTAAATTGGAGATATTTTGGAAAAAAATTTCACAATAATCTTTTACTACAATTAAAAGGGTAATTTAGGGATTTTAAAACTAGGGTTTTTATAAAACTGCATGGCTAGTCCCTTTCGGGTTTTAATTATCGGGTTTAGCCCGTGAATAAGTCCTCTTGGTTAGGGTGAACCGTAGCTACGCACTGTAGGATTCGAGTAGAGAGGAGGTGAGTCGCTAGGATCGCAAGTACCAAGCTCTTCATCGAATCCACTCCTGACATGCGCACAACAGCTTGCCACACCTAGCTCGGCGACTTACTTCACAGGTTTGTTTAATAGTCCTTAAGTCTTATGCATGTGTTTGAGTGCACTAGCCCTAGGGTTCAACAGATCCTAGTTCACTAATCTACGTTCCCTTCATACTTATAACATTCACATACACATTTCACTTCAGTAGTCAAGGGTACTTACCTGGTGGACTGCGGGTCGGAGACTTAGGTGCCATGCTAGAAAACCTGCTCATTTTCAAAAATACTTTCATAAAACTCATTTGGGCTCGATTTGAAAACGTTTTGGGCCTTAGCCCACAGGCCGAGAGTTTAAAACTGGGCTCTGATACCAAACTAAAACACCCCAAACCCGGCCCACGAGCTTTGACCAGATTTGGTATGTTCCTCAAGGAAATCGGTTCAAAATTCTTTTGTTCTTAGGAAAACTTGTGTAATTTTAAGAAAAATATTGTTTTGGGTTGGGCTTGTGTTGAAAACAGGTTCGTTTTATATTGAAATCCATTTTATCTTAAGTGAAAAAATATTTAGGGTTTAGTTTAAAAGAAATTTTAATTAAATTTTAATAGATAAAATTCATAATCATAATAAATAAAAATAAGTGTAAAGTAATTCAACTATGGCCTTATGGCCTTATTACATCAAATAATTCCCAAAATAATTCAAAGTACTAAAATAAATTCAAGAGTCCTCAAAAATATAAACTTCATGTTGAGCATGGCCACCACAAGTTCTGCCGTCCCGGTCCATCACTGTTCATCACCTAAAAAAATGTTCCCCATCGGGGTGAGTCAAACAGAGACTCAATGTGTACACGACACTAAATCATAATAGAATCAGGCATATCACATATTACACATTCAAAACATAGAATACAAAAGTTATGATGCATTCCCAAACCCAAACCTAGTTGTCCATCCGGTACACACCCCCGTACCTGCTAGTCACACCGTGGGGACTACTAAGTCAACCCTCCATCCGCTACACACCATCGAAGGCGATCATTGCGATCGACGTGCTCATCGCCCATATAAAATTTTTGTGGCATAGCCACTCAGATAATTGTGTCATGAGACACCACATTCGAATAATGTAACCGGTTACCACATTCGAGATAATGTGACCAAAGTCACCACATTCAGATAGTGAGACCGTAGTCATCACCTTCACTTCCCTTTTTCATATATCCCGAATGACCCATATTATTCATATCATGCATATCATACTTAAATTCTCATTCTTATAAATTTTCACATGTTATAAATAACATATTTCATAATCCTAGTGGAAGTAGGAAACGTGCACAGTACTTTGTACCATATCATGGTACCTTAGCCACTTTCATATTCTTAATATCACATATTTTAATTAAACACACCCATAAAACATATTAAGAATTAGTGTGGGGTACACACCGATTCGCTTAAAATTTCCTTGAGATCCCGAAAAGCTTGATCTAATGCTTGGATCCTTAATCCCTACATTTGATTAATCACCTACTACTTTAATAAAAAGCCATTCGGCCATAAATCCAAATCCTAGTAGGATTAGTATACTTAAACTTACCTTGTGGATTTTAAATCCCGAAACTCATCGAATAACTAGGGAACACGTGGCCTATGGTGTACCTTCGGGAAAAGAACTTCTCATTCCTTGTAGTCGACACTTAGTAAATCCCGAAAGATCTCTTCAAAGTTTCAGCAACAAGATATTAATGGGGTTAGTCCTAGATTTCGGCCAATCTTAAGAAAAAAAGATGAAACTGAATGAGATCTTACCCTTACTTGAAGAAATCGATTGCACCTTCACTTCAACCTTCAGAGATTCGGCTATGGCTAGATGATGATCTCACAACTTTCGGCTTTTGGAGGGATTAGAAAGAAAAGAGATGGAAGAATAAAGATGGAGGATTCGGCTAGAACACAAGGTATTTCGGCTTGGCAAAAATAAAAGAAAGAAAAGAAGAGAAGAGAGCACTAAGAATTCAGCAGAGAAAGGAGGAAGCACAAATTGATGAGTAGCCCTCCTTCCTTCCTTTTATAGCCGAAATTATCATCTAAGGAGTCCCTTACTTGGCCACCACTCCTCTATCTGATAACTTTATCCTTTAATTATCACTTAAAATAAAAGATAATTCAGTAACTATCCTTACTTAGCCGAAATTATTAAACTCAAAGTCCCTTACTTGGCCATCACTTCTCCCTTATTTTCCTCTTTATCTCTTTATTAAAATTAAAAGAATTTAATCCAACAATTATCTCTTGAAAATAATGATAAATAAATCCCTTATTTATCCACTATTTATAAAAGAATAAAAGCTCCTACTTTATAGCCATGTGCCGTCCACCTCTCTACTCCTTGTAGCAAAATAAAATTTCTTTTATTTGCTTCCCATGTGACTCGAACTTAGGCCCATTCCTCTTGCATATGGCGCCATTTCCAGAGGCCCTAAGTGGCATCTTCAGGCCACTTTTCCAAGCCTGTTTGTGTGTCAAATTTCACAAACTTTTTCTTTTAAGGCCACCTTGCCTTAATTTCCCCTTTTAAACCTTAAAACTCGTCATTTCTAGGTCATTTCTAAGTTTCCAAAAATTTTCACCTTCCATTTTTAAACTTAACATTTCCATACATTTTCAGGTTTCCAAAAATGTTCATTTCTAACTTATTTTCAATCATTTCCGGGTTTCTAAAAATATTCAAAATTTATTCATAATACTTAAAACATGTCACTTCATACAATTAAACCGAAAATGCATAGGCCCTATTTTAGGATGTTACATACCTAGTGGACTGCGGGTCGGAGACTTAGGAGCCATGCCAGAAAACCTGTTTATTTCATAAAATTCTTTCAAAAAGCTTACTTGGCTCGATTTGAAAATGTTTTGGGCCTTAGCCCACAGGCCGAGAGTTTAAAACCTGGGCTCGATACCAAATGAAACACCCCACACCCGGCCCACGAGCCCGGACCGGATCTGGTATGTTCCTTAAGTAAATCTGGTTACAAAATTCTTTTATTACCAGAGGAAAACTTGTGCGATTTTTAAAAACTATTGTTTTGGGTTGGGCTTGAGTTAAAAACCCATTTATCTTATTTTAAAATCCAATTAATTAAGATGAAAAAACAATTAGGGTTTATTTTTAAAGAAATAAATTTTACTTAACTTTAATTGAAAATAATTCGTAACATAGTAATTAAAAATAAAAGTAAAGAAATGTAACTTATGGCCTTATTACATCAAGTAAAATCCCAAAATAAAATTCTAAAATACTTAAATAAATTTAAATATCTATATTGAATAAAAATTCAAGCTGAGCATGGCCATCCCTAAGCTTCCGCCGAACCCGGTTCATTATTGATCGTCACCAAAAAATAGTCCCACAACGGGGTGAGTCAACAGACTCAATGTGTACACAACACTAAAATTCAATAGATCGGCATACATTTTTCATATCCAATACTTATTCATATAACAGATAAAAATGATGATGCAACCCAAACCCAAACCTAGGTGCCATCCGCTACACATCCCCGTACCAACTTTGCACACGATGGGGACTACTAAGTCAACCCTCCATCCGCTACACACCATCGAAGGTAGTCGCTGCGATCGACGTGCTCATCGCCATATAAAATTTGTGGCATAGCCACCAGATAATTGTTTCATGAGACACCACATTCGGATAATGTAACCGGTTATCACATTCGGATAATGTGACCGAAGTCACCACATTCGGATAGTGAGACCGTAGTCATCACATTCACTTCCCCTTTTTCATATATCCCGAATGACCCATATTATTCATATCATGCATATCCTACTTAAATTCACATTCTTATAAATTTTCACATGTTATAAATATAACATATTTCGTAATCCTAATAGGAGTAGGAAACGTACCTGAGTACTCTGTACCATATTATGGTACCTTAGCTACTTTCTTATAAACATGCATATTTTACATATTACCATCATTCTTATTAAAAGTTAGTGTGGGGTACACACCTGATTTGTTTAACGAAGTCCTTGAAATCCCGAAGAACCGATCTACTGATTTAGATCCTTAACTCCTATATTCGGCCAATCATTTAAACACATTAATAAACCTTTTTGGCTTTAAAACCAAATCCTAGTAGGATTTGTATACTGAAAACCTACCTTGTTGCCGATTGACTTAAGAATCAAGTCCCAAAACTTTGTTGTATTCCTTCTTTGTGATCTCAAATCCCGAAAAGTATCCTTGCTTTCCTAGGGATGTCGAAATTCCTATAATCACATGTTAGGTTTCATCTAACATTAAAACTTAAAACAAGACCTTTGGATCTTATAGTTTCTTACCTTAGATCCCGAAATATTCCTCCTTGTAGTCGACAGTTTGTAGAAACCCGAGAGATCCCCTTAATACTTAATCGACTACTTCCTTGCTTAGATTCACAGGGAGATTCGGCTTTAATAAGGAAAAGAAAAGAGAGGGTGTTGAGGCTCAAAGATTCGACAATGGTGGATTAAAGAAAAAGTAGATTTCGGCTTGTCAAAATAAAAAGAGAAAAGAGAATATTGCTTAGGGAATTCGGCAGAGAGTAGGAGAGAAAAGAGTGAATGAAGAATGGCCTTACTCTTCCTTTCTTAGCCGAAATTACAAGGCTAGTGTCCCCTACTTGGCCACCACTCTTCATATGTGATAATTTGATCTTTTAATTATCACCTAAGAGAAAATAAAAGATAATTCAACACTTATCCTTATTTCCCTTCTTATTTCTTTATTTAAAATTAATCCCTCATTTATCCATCTTTTAGCTATTTTAAAGAGGATAAAACTCCTCTTTTTAAAAGCCTTGTGCCGTCCACCTCTCTCCTTCTAGAAGCAAAAAATAAAACTTCTTTTATTTGCTTCCCTTGTGACTCGAGCTCAGGCCCAACACCTTGCATGTGGCGCCATTTCCAGAGGCCCTAAGTGGCATCTTCAGGCCACTTTTCCAAGCCTGTTTGTGTGTCAAATTCCACAAACTTTTTCTTTTAAGGCCACCTTGCCTTAATTTCCCCTTTTAAACCTTAAAACTCGTCATTTTTAGGTCATTTCTAAGTTTCCAAAAATTTTCGTTCGGCTCTGTAAACTTGACATTTTCTTACATTTCCAAGTTTCCAGAAATGTTCACTTTCCATTTTCCTTACATTTCCTAGTTTCCAAAATGTTCACCTTTCATTTTTAAACTTAACATTTCCATACATTTACAGGTTTCCAAAAATGTTCAAAATTTATTCTTAGTACATAAAACATGTTACTTCGTACAATTAAACCGAAAATGCATAGGCCCTTTCCAGGATGTTACATTCACACTTATCTCATGGGTTATACTATGCCGTAAGTATTCGATTAAAAATCATAAAGTTGGTAAAATTGGAAAATACGGTTTATTAGCACTTTTGGTGTGAAAGCATGAAAACGGTATTAAAGTTGTGAAAATTACGAATTTGCCCTTAATAAGCTATATTGTAAAAAGTGATATTTTGGGCCATATGAATTATTTTTGATAAATTGGCCAAGTGAGAAAATTGTGAAAAGGGCCTCATGTGTATATATGGGCCAAAACTGCTAGATCGATATAAGGGCCAAAATAGCTAGATCGTTAAATGGGTTAAATTGTTATTTTGACTAATGGGCCAAGTTGATAACTTGTATGTCTGGGTTTTTGTTGAAATTTACCTTATGAATATATTGTGATGCATTCTATATATACATGACTGCATGGGTTGGGATAATTGACGAAGAGAAGAAAGGCCTGTTGCCAAAATCTAGTTCGGTGACACTGTCATAATCTAGTTCGGTGACTCTGTCACAATCTAGTTCGGTGGCTTTGCCACAAATATTTTAAATGGCTTAATGCATGTGATTGGTGTGTTGGCAGGGTGGGTTGACTTGATCCCCACAGGTGTGATGGTTGGTACGGGTGGTGTGTAGCGGATGGAAAATTAGGCTTGGTTGGGAATTGCATATCACATGCATTTTTTTTATTTGATTTATATATTGTATTTTTGTAAATGGGCTCAAGCCCAATTTAATGCTTAAATGGATTTGGCCCAGTGGACACGGTAAGTGGGTTACACATTGAGTTCTAAGTAACTCACCCTGTTTTCTTACCCTTCTCAGGTAATAATAATTGATGGAGGCTTGGGCCGGGGATGACTTCGTGTGGAGGCCATACTACGAATGATGGGTTTTTATAAACTTGAACTTCTTTTTAATATTTTTATTTTTATTTAAGTACTATTTTGATTGCGATGTAATAAGGCCTCTGGTATTATTTTATGGATTTTTATTCGTGGATGGAATTTTAATATGTTTTAGTTACTTAAATGGGGCTGTTTAAATTTTATAAATGATTTCTTAAACTTGCGTATAAAAAAATAAAAAAGGATTTTCTTAAATATCACTTAATCCAAAATATTTTGTGAAAACTCTTTTATAAGTTTAAGATTTCCACCAATTATTTCTCTGAAAATCAAATTGTAAATTCTTATGTTTTAAAATTATGGTTTTCAAATAAATCTCGGTTTATGATAAATTCCATTTTTTTCAAAATCGTTTTGAAGAATTGTTTTCATTAAAAGCAGTGGTGACTAGATGTAAGTTCGAATTATGTGGCATGCCAAGTCTGGTCTTAACGCATAGGCCGGGTTTAGGGTGTTACATTTTCCTTTTAAGTTTAGCTTAAATAATTTTCTAACTTGTACAAATCTAAATCAGATGAGTTGTAATAAGATGTTTAACATGTACTCCGTCTTGAATCTTTAAAGATGTTGAGATTTTCTTTTGGGAATTCAAATAACAGTTTTAAAATAAATGATAAATTGTAAATTGTTTTTGTTAAAAGTTTTGTATCGCCTATTAACACCCGAGATCAGGACTCGATAAATTGGGTCGGGTTGAGGGCGTTACAGGATATATGGCGTTGTATTGGAATACACCTTTCGAGTTTGTATTAAATAAACTTCCATTTTGTAAGGATTTGTATCGAGTCTGTTGTAATAAGATTATTTTAAATTACTACCCTTGTTTTCATACAATAAGTTTCTAATTAAAATGTCAAATAACATATTTAAAGAAATGAGAAATTGTAAATTATTTTTGTTAATTGTTAATTACTGTATGGTAACACCCGAAATTCGAACCCGATGAATCGAGTTGTGTAACGACCCGCAAGTTAGTGTTGACGAAAAATGTATTTCTAGGATTCCGTCTCCGTAAACTGGGCTCATCAATATTTTTATTAAATATTTATGGAGATTCCTTATAAACGAATTGAATGTTAGTTAGATAATTTTATTTAATTAGTGTTCAATTTAAGTACAGGGACTACATTAAGCAAGTGATAAAAGTAGTAATTAATATTAAATTACAAGGAGGGATTAAATTAAGGGACTTATTAAATTAATATACCATTATTTATGTAGGTTTGATAGTGGACGATTATGATGGTATTATATATTATGTTTATGATATTATAATATTTAAACTGATAAATCATGTTAAAATAAGTGAAAATGAAATAATAAATTATAGGAAAACATTAACAAAGTGGAGAGAAAGAGAAACAAACCTTTATTTTTCTTTTTGCATGCCAAAAATTGAGATAGAAGAAGAAGGAGCATTCGACCATAGTTCTTGACCTTTGAAGCTCAATTTGGTTAGTATATCTTAGTCCTTTTTGGATAAGTTTTATGTTTTTGGAACCTTAAGCTTATAAGTTAGTATGCCCATATTGGAATTTTTAGAATAGTTGAAATTATGGAACTTGCCATCATAGAGAAATTTATGTTTTTGGTGTTGTTTTAAGGTTGGGAGTTAAATGAGACTACTTTGTAAAGTTAATTCATGAAATTATGCATTAGGGACTAAATTATAATTAAATTCAAAATTAGGGGTTTATTTAAGTAATAGGAAGTCTTATAGGGACTTTAGAAAAATTTGGTTTGATGTTGGGAAGATTTTTGATAAAATATGTTCGTACCGATTTTGAGGATTAAATTGAAATTCATGTTAATGTAGTAAATAAATTTTCTAATTAAATATGAAAGGATATGTAAAATGTTAATTTATTATATTTTTTTAATTCGTAGCTAAGGTTGAACTGGAATCCTTGAGTAAGAAAGGAAAAGGCAAGGGTATCTAAACTATTTAAATTGTTGTATTGAGCATTTGCATATATGGTGAGTTAAGGTAAGTTACAAGTTGATTTAAAGTGAAGTGTTAGAAATGGTTGAATTGGTTACTTGCGTTTTGGATTGTATTGAGTATTATTGAAATTGAAATTGATTTTTTCATGAAAAGAAAAGATGTTGTTATGAGTATATATTCAAATGATTGAATTATTTGGATTGATGAAATTGAAATATGAAATTGGGGAATTGAATCCAAAATTATGTTACCCTATTAACTGTTTGGGCAGGGTCGGGTATAATTGGCATGCTATAGGATAGGAAGAGTTTAGGGTTTTACGACTACGCATCGGGGAGTACTGGGCACCCCATTTGTCGGTTTTACCAGCCAACGCTGAGCGTAATTTGTTTTTATCGATTATTCTATTAGGCTCTGGGAGCCAAACTTTGGTGTGTTGGTTGGATCCGCGTATCTGAGCCTGAGTCCGAGTCATTTGAATAGGGTAATTAAAAATAAAGTAATGGAATTGAATATGGCAATGTAAATAAAGTTTGATGTGAATTTTGGATAGTTTATATTGGATGTATAAAATAGAAATGTGACGTTTTTTGAAATTTCTTATGTTTGAATTGATTATTAAGTTTCAAAAGATGAATGAATTAATATATATATATATATATATATGGTTTCTTTCATTACTTGAATTGCATTTTTAATTGTGTAATTGGATATCTTGTACATTGTTTAATTACTCAAATTATGGAAGCACCACTGAGTTATACTCAGCGTACATTTGCTTTCTCATGCACAGGTTAGGTACATAGTAGATCTATCATCAACTCGGCATCCAGTGACGATCCTAAACTCAAATACTGGTGAATGGTCTTTTTGTTGGTTTTGGTCATTTTGTATCTTGTGGTCATTTGTGCTATGTAAATATGTATGTGTATTAGAAATGGTCAAATTGTGACTAGTTGGAAGTGTTTTGTTTTGGCATATTTGACATATAGTAGTTAAAATTCGTATATGTTAGTTATGCGTATATAGGTGGTGTTAGTTGGATTGTTGAATTGATGCTTATGTTGTGATAGCTTATAAGTAATCATATTATAGTTCTTAGTGTATTATTGTCTTGTTGTGTTGAATTATGGTATGGATAAAAACATAGATGAGAAGAGAAATGATAAGTTTTGACAAGAGTCAATGGTTGTTCTTGAGTTTAAATGCATGACATTAGTATAGGCTTAGCTTATCATTATAGCATAGTCTTTGTTTGGTATTGATAAGATGATTGAATTGTGATGTTAACGAGGGCACATTGGTTAGACATTAAGTGTTTGAATAGGTGATTTTATTTTCTTTTGTTGGATAGGTAAATTCGGCATGAAATGCCTTTTAAAGTTGAAATTTTACCATTTTGAAATTAGGTAACGATATTTTAGCATATGGTATCAATACCTTACCATATGAACAGTTTTAAAACAAACAAAATGCTGAAATGGTATCGATGTTTATTTGAATATTGATACCTTTTAATATAGTATCGATACCACATAAGAATTATCCATACCTAAGTTTTAAGATAGTAAATAGAATCATAAATTGGTATCGATTTCATGTAAGGTACCGATACAGTATCGATACCAACTATAAAATATCGATACCAACTTTTAAACTTTCAAATTTTACTCTTTAAACCCATTTCATGCCTAAGTTATTACAAATAGGTTCTTATTATTTTCAAATTACTATGTTTGAAAGATATGTAAATCGGTGAATTATGTATAAACTTATTAATTGTGTGTTAATGGTAGTTTAAAATTAAATATTAAAATATTAAATTGTTTATATTAAATAGTATTGATTCGTAACATTTTATTGCTCAGTTTCGATGACCAGAACGGGTGAGGGGTGTTACAGGTTGGGTTTAGCGTGTTACAATGTAGCTTCATTCACAACAGTGGAATTCATAGCCCGAGATATGGGTACATGATATCCTCTCATTGGCATTACATGGTTGATGAAAAGTAAACATGGCCACGAGTTGTTCATCTTTGTGATGAATGACTTGATCACTATTTGGTAGTGATTGACTTTTCATGAAGGAAGATGTAATGATTACCATGAGATAAAATAGGATCATATTAGGAGAACGAATATAATCCCAAAGAAATCAAGGATATCCTATGAGGGTAACACACTTATGACAAGGTCATTGGACAAGCATTGAGTAGTTACTTTCGTAATGGTATGTCGTTAGGGAGAGCTCAGTCACGATACTATAGTGGAATGACTTCGTTACTAAATGAGTTCACTATTAATATGTGAAAAGCCAGAACTTAATTATAAATAATTTGAGCCTTAATTATATATGTCCAATCGGTCCGTTCGCTAGGTTGTTGAAATCATAAATGAATTGCATGTTTGAATAAAAAATAACCAGAATAATAGAAATAGATAAATGGAAAACATTTAGAAATGATTATGGTTTTCTCTGAAATGGAGAACTGGAATCATTTGGTAATGAGTGTGGTTTTCTTAAAATGGAAATGGAAATGAAAATGAAAATGAAAATGAGAAATGATTCATTTTCAAATGTACATGGATTACTAAAAAATGATCGAAAAAATGAGATTATGTTTTGAGCTATTTTAAAGCCCAAAAATGAAAATAAACCAATCGATCATAGTGAACATATATGAGTGGTGAAATATTAAACATATTTTCTCGAAATTTTATTAGGGGTAAAACCGTCATAATTTTACTGAGGGTAAAATTGGGATGAGAAAATTATTTAATATAAATATATTGAAGTTTATTTTTGGAAATAGAAAAAAAATTGGGTTAGATCAAATTATAAAGTACTGTGTCGAAAAGTCCGGGAAGTACACATAATTGGACTCGATATAAGAGAGGCCTAAAATCCCCTCATGTAACATAAAGGGGATAACAACTCTAGTAGGAATACTAGGGTGTGCTTTCCACCATACTTAGAGGAAGTTGTTTTTGTATTTGAAATAAACCACTACAACACAACAAGGGTTCTACTTTCTCTTCCTATAAATAGATGGCACCGGTAGAGCTATTACCACAACTGTAACAACCTATTTTTCAATAGTGACGAAATAGTGGTTTCAGGACAAAAAATTACCGTCATGTCGACTCATAAATATTATTTATAGAATATTTACAGATTTATTAGAGTCATATTAAAATATGGATAGGAAATTTTATCGTTTAGATAGTTAATTAAACAAAAAGGACTAAATTGTAAAAGGTGCAAAATTTGTTAATTAATGCATTTAGGTGATCTAGTAGTTTAAGTATCATAAGAGGGAGGACCTATGTGGAAAATAAGCCTTAGTCATTAATGATGGACGGTAATATGAATAAAAATAGTAAAATAAAACAAATTTTAATGGCAAAAATGGTAAATAACATGAAATTAAAACAAAATAATTAGAAAAATGTATTATCTTCTTCTTGATTTTGTTTTCATGTTGGCCGAATACACCTTAAGAGAAAGACCTAACATTCTACTGGTTTGAAGCTTTGCATGGGTAAGTTTTTATATCTGTTTCCTGTAATTTTTATATTTTTGAGATCGTTGCAACTAGGTGCAGCTAGCCCGTACCTTCGTTTTTGAATCTGTTAAAAATTTTAGAAGTTTCCATTGATGAATCTTGAATTTTTTTTATGATAATTACATGTTTAAAGCTTTGATTGTGGTATTTGATTGATTTATGAAGTGATTTTTGTTAAATTTTGATTTAAGGATTAAATTGTTAAATTGTTAAAATTTCAAGGTTTAATGGTGAATAAGAGGTGTTTTTGGGACAAATTAGAAACCTTGAATAAGCGTCTCTAATTTTAACTTGAGAAAATTGGTTAATTTGATGATTCACGGGTTAAGGGACTAAATTGCAAAAGTTGTAAAAGTTAGGGGTAATTGTGTAATTTTGAAAAATAAAAGGGTATGAAATGTAAAGTAAATTGAAATATGAAATGTAAGCTAATAATTGAGAATTTTACATTTTAGATCAAGACCCTGTTGATTTACGTGGAAAAGGGAAAATTACGAAATAGTCCCTGCACTTTTGCAACTATTACAATTTAGTATAGGTAAGTTCGTACGGTTTATAATATAATATCTATATGAAATGTTTGATGATATAATATGATATAATAGATATATATGTTTTATTGATGTAAAGTTATTTGAGAAATATTATTAAATTTCAATACTTGGATCAGATGAACGCAAGATAGAGTACAATTGAATGATGGCGTGCTATGTGGGGATTGGAGTGGAGTTTGATGTGGTGTGATATATATATTTTTCCCGAGTAGGCCGAGGTTCAACATTTGTTGTGAACTCTTGTGTTATACTCCCTGTTTTGGCGTGTTTTCGGTTGGACTAGCTCTTCGGAGCAATTGGCGTGTTATCGAGTGGATGAGCTGTTATGAGCATTTGGTGTGTTTACGATTGGATTAGCTCTTATGAGCACTTGGCATGTTTCGGGTGGATTATTTGTGTTGTCGTATCTGTAAGTCATTCATCAGATCGTAAATTATTGTATTATAACTTATATAATGACTTGGAATGGTTTGGCATGTAAATGATATCTAGAATTGATTCTATTATGGATATATATATTATCCCGGAGATTATTGTTGAGCTTCGATTTGAACTATGCAATTCACCGGTTGACATTGTGGATGACAGGAAACACTTGTAGTTGAGTTATTATTGATTGAATTGTTGTATTTACTTCGGTAAGATTTATTGTTTCTGTACATCGAACTTACTAAGCTTCAATGAGTTTACTTGTGCTAATTTTTGTTCATGTAGATATTCTTGAAGGTTGGACGATCATATCAGCACTCGAGTCACACTATCCACATATTTTTGGTAGTTTTCGGAACGTTCATTTTGGATTATATGGCATGTAATAGGATTATTTTGACCTTACTTTTGTTTTGGGTATGTGTAATGTAATTAATTGCAAATTGGTATCATGAACACCTATACACGATTTTGATGTTTGCTTGAAAAAAGTTTAGATAATGCCTTGTTATGGAATTTGAATGATGAAATATGTGTTTGATATAAACTTTTAGTATATGTATGACTAAGAGGTCTATTTGATTTATTGTGATTTGAGGTGCCTATAATAGGCATATTGGAGTTAAGTTGTGTGAATTAACATGTTTTGGTTGATGAATTATAATGTTGTATAATTGTGTATATTTGTGGTACCAGTGAGGGTACATTAGTTAGGCACTTAGGATGGTTGATTTAGTATGTTTTAAGCTTGTATAATGTCATTTTGAATAGGTTTAATGGTTGGTTAATGGATTACTTAGGATCTAAGTAAGTTTGAAATGGTAAACTAGTCATTTAAGGTTCATTTTGGTGCACACGGCCTGGGACACGCCCGTGTCACTTGGTCGTGTGCCACACTTGGTCTGAGGCACGGCCGTGTGTTTTAACTCAGTGTGTTATATGGTCTAGCACACGACCTGAGACACGATCGTGTGTCACAAGTTAGAGAGTTACACGGGTAGGGGCACGGGCTGAGACACGACCGTGTGTCCCTATGTCAAAAGTTACACGGCCTGGCCACACAGCCGTGTGTCCCTTGTTTTTGTAATTTTTCATGTTTTCTTGAATTATTTTGATTTGTTTCAAATTAGTCCCGAATTGCTTCTAAGCTATTTTTAGGGCCTCGAAGGCTTGATTTAGGGACAAAATGCATATGATTGGTTGATTTTTAATAATGTTAATATATTTAATGATATGATGTTAAATGATTTTTGATTGATCTGTAATGCTCTGTAACCCTAATCCGGCGATGGAGACGGGGTAGGGGTGTTACATTTAGTGGTATCAAAGCAATGGTTTATTCGGTTCTCGTACTGAACGTAGCGTGTGTAATGTCTAGAATTACATGCCATATAAACCTGTGATAGTATGACATGATTGATCCGATCTCACCCCTATTTTTCTTGCAGATTATTAATGTTAATAGAATTTGATCATATCGATCTTGATGAGGTAAAAGGTAAATGGTTGTAACACCCCAAACCCGGACAGGACACCACGTCCGAATCTGGTATGTTACGGGGAAAAACGTTTCTAAGAAGTTCAGATTTCTCGTTTAAAAGTGGGGTGAAAACACCGTGTGCTTGAAACAGATTTGAGTAGACTTGTTTGAAAAACTTTTGATGTATTTAAAACCCGGAGATTTTGAAAACTTAGCCAGAATTTGTAGTTGAAACGAGTTTAAACCATATAAAACCTCATTAGTTACTTAGTGATACATAAAACACTTTTGAACTTAGGTGAATTACAAGTTAGAATTGGAAACCAGTTGAATTTGTTTGTCACAAAGACTTAATGTGATACCCGATGGTATAGTTAAAAACACGTCGCGTTATAATTTTGAAGGCATTATCTTTCCAGGTTTTAGTAAAACTTATACCGGCTTATTTTGTTAAGGCATATTAAATCTAACTAAAACATCAACCAACTTGAAACATAACTTTAAAGGCCTTTTACAAACCGAATAAAAACCCAAATAAAAGTAAATCACTAAAGTACCCAAAATATAGAGTCTGAGTAAAGACTTTATTCAGCATGGCATAAGCACCTCGAGTCCATCCCGGCTCCAAGTCCGCGTCTACGAGTCACCTGAAATGTCAAAGGAGAGGGTGAGTCGAGTGACTCAGTGTGTAAATCCCGCTCCCAAAGAATCAACATGCTAACACACATCATACATAGCAACATGATTAATGCAACCCGAACCTAACCATCCATATCGCCTTTTCTACCCCGTGGTACCAAAAACCACCGGTGGTGCCAAACCACCGGTGACATATAGTCACAATGTGCTACCAAAGCACTTTGGTGTCCCAAAGACACAATATCCGTCAATGTGCTACCAAAGCACTGGTGTCCCAAAGACAACGTTGTGCTACCAAAGCACCGGTGACCGAAGTCACGAATCCAATGATGATGGGGCCAACCCATCGTGTGTTACCAAAACACTAGCGAGACGATCCCATATCTCAAGTGGGGCCAACCCACGGTGGTTAAACCACGGGGACAAGTCGCAATGAGGTGCCAAACCTCTGGTGTCCCAAAGACACAATGTGCTACCAAAGCACTTTGTGACCGTAGTCACAAATGCGGTGATGGGGCCAACCCATCGTGTGTTACCAAAACAACGGCGTCAATCCCAGTATAATCATCTGTGGGGCCAACCCACCGTGGTGCTGAGCCACTTTGGGACGAGACGCCGAGGTACCAAACCTCTGGAGGTGCCAAACCTCTGTGACCCAAAGTCACAAAGTGTGCTACCAAAGCACCGGTGCTCGTCGACCTGATACATCACTTTGCTCCCTCCTCTCGTATCACCCACACATATCATACTCATGGAATTATGCATCTCATACTAACCATGCATATCATGCCAACATACCAAGCATTACAACTCATAACATGCATAACATAAATCATGATATCATGCTCCATCAATAGTACTCATAATAGAAACAGACTTACCCGAATCGTACACATACCCCATTTGGGTACTCATTTGTCCATCATCTTTGTTTATAATTTTAACAGCAAACAAAGCGGTTTATTAATAATCCTACTAGGTATCGATGTGTTAGTTACACACACGATAATCTGAGTCTAGAAATCCCAACCAAAGCGATTTAGATTCCTTCGATTGCTAATTCCTACAATCGGCCAACACTAGGGTTAGGCAACACTAACATTCGACCAACAACCAATTAACCAAAAGGGTAAAAATCAATCCCTTACCTTCACTTGCGAATAATTTGGTTTCCAAACACACCCGAACCAATAGTGGCTCTTCTAAGACAATCGGCCCTCACCTAGAAATAGAATCACGATTAATCCTTTATCAACCAAGACTAAATCGAAACCAGAAATTAAACTAACACAACCAATCACTTCCCCTCACTTACCAATCGGTTAACAAGGAACACTGATTTCCTTGCTTGCTTCCTTACTCCACTCGATCCTATACAAGATGATTACCAAAGGTTAACATCCTTCCATAACTAAAATTAACACATTGAGATCAAAGAAATGACCATTCGGTCAAGAGCTTACCAATACCAACCGATTGAAACAAAGCCTCCAAAACACTCACGATATTCGGCCAAGAGACTATTAGGGAAAGGGAAATATTCGGCTATGTTGAAACTAGGAAAGAAGGAATCGGCACAAGGTGTTTAACACCTTTAATGTTCGGCTTGAATGGAGGAGAAAGAAAAGAAATATGAGAAGAATGTAGTTTCGGTTTGCCAAAGGAAGAAATGAAGGGAGTTTTGAAAGGTGGTTTCGGCTAGATGGTATTGAAAAAGGGAGAATGAAAATTAAGAGAACCCAGTAAAAGATTTCGGCTTGCTCAAGGTTTTCAACAAAGAAAGAAAGTGTAGGTGGGATGTTAGGTTCGGCTTAGTTCAATTGAACAAGAAAAAGGATGGAAAAGGCTTGAAAACTTTCGGCCACACAACTCAAAAGGCAAAAGACTTCGGCTAAAAGAGAGCTTGACCTCCGGTTTCAAAAGGAAGAAAACAAAAGAACACCCTTGCGAATTCAGCTAAAACCGACAAAATGAGAGCTTTCTTGCCTATCAAAGTTTGACCGAAATATACCCAAAATGCAAGAGTACATTCGGCATCCCCCTAATCCACACTAAGCCGTCCATACCCCCACTCCCCACTCCCTAAAATTCGGCCATGATCCCCCAATTCACTCCACTCCACACATTTCAAATGTGTGGACCAAGTCACACTCCACTATTTACTCTCCACCCTCCATTTGAGTGTGAAGACCAAGTCAAAGCGAGTTTGAACTGCCTACAAACTCCTCCTCCATGCCGTCAAAATGAGTGCCAAAAGTGGCCACTCCGCGGCTCGAACACAAGGCCTCCACCTTGCTTTAGGCGTTACCCACTCCAAGCCTTAGTGGCGCCTACATTGCCACTCCACCAATTTGTTCCTTGTGCTAACAAACTCCCAAAATAAATTTAAAAGCCCCAGCTTCCTCAGCTCCTAATGCCTTAGCTCAAAAACCAAAATTTCCTAATTTTTCTCAGGCATACACCTAAGCTTTAATTAAGCCCCCAAAACATAAAAATAGCAACACTGCACACTACAAACATGCAATATCATGCAGCCACAAAACAGCCCCCTAACCCGGGATATTACAGTTCTACCCCCCTTAAAAATAATTTCGGCCTCGAAATTACAGTCAAAAGAGTTGCGGGTATTCTTTGTCTCATCGTATCCTCGGGTTCCCACGTCGCTTCTTCTACGCCATGATTCCGCCAAAGTACCTTAACCAAAGGCACAGACTTCCTACGTAGAACCTTTACATCTCGATCAAGAATCTGTACAGGTTCTTCTTCCATAGTCAAGTCTGGATTCACCTCGATCTCTTCCACTGCTACCACATGCGACGGATCTGAACGATACCTCCGAAGCATCGAAACATGAAAAACGTCGTGAATCTGACTAAGCTCTGCTTGGCAACTCAAGCGATCGCCATGGTCCAACTCGTCTCAACACCTTATACGGCCCAATGAACCTCGGACTAAGCTTGCCTTTCTTTCCGAACCTCAGTACCTTCTTCCAAGGCGAGACCTTCAGAAACACTCGATCCCCAACAGCAAACTCTATATCTCTTCGCTTAAGATCGGCGCCAAGACTTACGCGGTGCGAAGCTTCCTTCAATCGAGCTGAATCAACTTAACCTTGTCCTCGGTCCTCGACTACCAACTCGGGTCCCAACAACGGCGTTCACCTAACTCCGTCCAACACGTGGGTGAGCGACACTTCCTACCATATAACGCCTCATACGGTGCCATCTTGATGCTTGCTTGGTAACTGTTGTTGTAGGCAAACTCGACCAACGGTAGAAACTCCTCCCAACTACCTCAAAATCCGAGGACACAACCCCTCGGCATGTCCTCTAAGATCGAATAACCCTTTACGATTGTCCGTCGATTTGCGGGTGAAAAGCCGTCTTTGAAATCCAAGCGAGTACCCAATGCTTGATGCAATGCCTTCCGGAACCTTGCGTAAACTTGGGATCCCTATCCGAGATTATCGAAAGCGGCACACCGTGCAACCTCACGATCTCTGAAACATACAACCGCGCCACACAGTGAGTAGTCAACCCTCACCGGAATAAAGTGGTGATTTAGTCGAACGATCCACCACTACCCAAATCGAATCCTTCTTGCTTGGCGTGGCGGTAACCCACCGACAAAATCCATGGTTATCCTTTCCCACTTCCAGAGAGAATCTTTACAGTGAAGCAAACCCGACGGCAGCGATGTTCACCTTGACTGGCGACAAGTCGGACATTTTCCAACAAACTCCGTCACCTCTTTCTTGAGACCAGGCCACCAAAAGCGCTCTCTAAGATCCTTATACATCTTGCTACCTCCGGATGCATAGCATGAGGCTGCTATGTGCGTCTGAAGAATCTTTTGCCTCGGCTCAACATCTTTAGGCATACAAGCCTTACCACAGAAACACGAACCTCGTCACTAGACAAAGCGTAACCATCCACACCACCATTACGCACTTGCAACCTTCGCGCACCCGAACCTCATCCTCTAATTGTTTCTCTCGATCCGCTCAACCCAAGTAGAAGCAACTTGCGGCTCGCCAAAAATACTCCGTCGTCATACAAGCTCAAATGGGCAAACAAAGCTCTTAAGTCCGAAAACAACCTTACGGCTCAACGCGTGCGCCACCACGTTAGCCTTGCCGGATGATACTCAATAGAACGATCGTAATCCTTGATAACTCAACCCATCTACGTTGCCTCAAATTCAAATCCTTCGAGTCGGTGAATACTTGAACTCTTGTGATCGGTATAGACTATCGATCTCTCTCCATACAAGTAGTGCCTCCAAATCTTTAAAGGCGAAAACTACGGCCGCTAGCTCCGGATCGTGCGTCGGATAGTTGACCTCATGTGGCCTCAAATGCCTAGAAGCGTAAGCCACAACCTTACCTTCTGCATCGGCACACAACCTGACCATTATGTGATGCATCGCGATGGTATGTATTCCTTACCAGCCTCAGGTTGAATTAGAACCGGAGCCTCAGTCAAGATCTTCTTTAACTTATCGAAGCTTTCCTGTTGTTTCTCAGTCCACACAAACGGAACCTCTTTCCTCAACAACTTGGTCATTGGCGCTGCTATCAACGAGAAACCCTCAACAAATCTTCTGTAGTATCCAGCCAAACCCAGAAAACTACGAATCTCGACCAGCGACCTAGGTGGCTTCCAATCCAGAACTGCCTCAATCTTGCGAGGATCTACTCGAATACCCTCTGCTGACACTACATGACCCAAGAACGTCACTTCTCTAAGCCAGAACTCACACTTACTAAACTTAGCATAGAGTTGCTTTTCCCTCAAAATCTGCAGCACCACCCTCAAATGCTTATCATGCTCTTCCTCTGTCCTTGAGTATACTAAGATGTCGTCTATAAAAACCACCACGAACCGATCCAGATACTGCTGAAACACCCTATTCATCATATCCATAAGCGCTGCCAGGTCGTTAGTCAACCCGAATGGCATTACCGAGAATTCGTAGTGCCCATACCGAGTCCGAAACGCTGTTTTATGGATATCAGCCTCCTTAACCTTCAACTGATGGTACCCAGATCTCAAGTCGATCTTCGAGAATACCGCAGCACCCTTCAGCTGATCAAACAAGTCATCTATCCGCGGCAACGGATACTTGTTTTTAATCGTCAGCTTGTTCAATTGGCGGTAGTCTATACACATCCGCATCGTACCATCTTTCTTCTTAACAAAGAGTGCGGCGCACCCCACGGCGAAACACTTGGCTGATAAAACCTCGATCCACTAACTCCACGGATCGAGCCTTAAGCTCCACCAGGTTCCTTTGGTGCCATCCTATACGGAGCAATAGACACCGGCGCCGTCCGGGTAATGTATCAATCCCAAACTCTACCTCTCGATCGGCGGCAAACCCGAAGTTCCTCGAAACACATCGGCAAATTCCCTAACGATGCAGACCTTCTCTACCGCAGACTCTTTAGCCTCCAAGGCATACACATGAACCACATATGCTTCGCAACCCTTCCCGACCATCTTCTCCGCTTTGGGCGAGAAACCACATTTGATAAGTAATCCCTCCTATTACCTATCATAGCCACCTCAACGCCATCAACCGTCTTAAGAACCATGCGCTTGGCGCGCAATCCAACCTCGCTGGTACTTAACCACCAATCCATCCCGAGAATCGGATCGAACTCCCCAAGCGGCGGTTCCATCGGATCGGCGACAAACACTACCCTTGGAGTTCTAGGGGTACCTCTCTAAACACTTATCTACCACTACTGAGTGACCCGGAGGACTAATCACGGTCATGCGCCTAGAAGATATCTCGAGTCTAAGTCCATTGTCTCTACTATACTCACGGCAACATAAGAGTGCGTAGAACCCACATCGATTAAAGCGGTATAAGGAGTACCAAAAATCAAAAACGTCTGGGTTATGGCGTCCGGTGCGTCGCCCTCCTCTCTCGTCTCGCGGCGATACACCAATCCAGTGCTGGCCTCGAACTACCGCACCTCGCCTCGGTGCTCCACGGCCCCGACCGGATCCATAACCACCTGCGCCATTACCACGGCCCCTCTGCGGTGGCGGTCCATTACCTCTGAGCCGATTACGCCCGACTCTCGGGTGAATCCACCATCCATCCTACGCGGACAATCCCTAATCGATGCTCGAGAGAACCACACTCGAAGCAACCTTTACCTCCAGTCCAAAGAACCACCCCAATGAGATTTCCCACATCGGTTACATCACTGCGGCGGTCCTCGCCTGGCAAAGACAACAAACCTAGCGGATGATTACGCCCACTCGGTCTAGCCCTCTTCTGCGGATTGCGGGCGAACCGAAGACCCAAAGCTCCTCTTAAGCCTACTCCTGTCCATGCTCGCCTCACCGACTCCTTAACACCTCGGCCACCTTAGCCTTCTCAACTAAGACAACAAACTCGCGCTCCTGGCGAGGAGCAATCAGCGACCTCAACTCGTCTCGCGCGGACCATCCTCGAAACGAACACACCTCTCATGCTCGGTGGCTACAATGCCCCGGCATACCTACTCGACTTCGGGAACTCGGCCTGCGTACTCATAGCGGATTTACTCCCTGAACAAGCCTCGAAGCGCCTTTATTTGGGAGTCGATGTAACTAGCCCCGATGTACTTCTTTTGATATGCGGCCGGAAATAATCCCATGTCAAATCCTCCGCACGCCACAACTTTGTCCCGACCGTGAGCCACCAGCGATATGACTCATCCCGGAGAAGCGTCGATACCCTTCGACTTCTCTTACGTCGTCAAGTCGGATCATCCATGATCCGCTCGGTTGCCTCCGACCAATATTCGGCGCAGTGCTAGGAGCAACACGGATACACCTCGGAAAAATTCGGCCCGTTAGCGAAGTCGCTCGAGGCGATTTCCTAACTCTGCACTACCACTAGCCCCGGCTACCCTTTCCAACACTCGCGGCATCGCTTTGTGACAACTGCGTCGTCCCCGTCGATCTTGGAACTCACCACCTCCGGTGGTGGCGGAACCGGTATCTCATTTTACGAACCACGCCCGGATCCTACGGGCTCGAAACCGTCATTCTACCCCTACCTCTACCACGAGTGTTACGACCACGTCGCCTCGAGTGCTCATGCTAAATCTTTCTACGGATCCGATTAAAGAGTTTTATGCATCGATATTTATTCCACTTGTTTAAAAAGCAAGTCTTATGAATATTTAAAGAGGATTTGTTCTCGCAAGTGTACGAGAATCCTATCGGTTTCAATCTCTAAAGTAGCATACTATAGCTATTCATCAAATCATATCCAATCAAATCACAAAGAATAGTCCGGTACTTACAGGCGGCTAGTGCCGAGACTTCGGTGCCATGCCTTTCAAAACCATATATTTCAAAACAAACACTTAAACAGGCTTTTGAAACCATTTTGGGCCTCGGGCCCACAGTAGAAACCTTTGAACTTGGCTCGATACCACAAATGTAACACCCCAAACCCTGGACGGGACACCACGTCCGAATGCGGTATGTTACGGGAAAAACGTTTCTAAGAAGTTCAGATTTCGTTTTAAAAGTGGGGTGAAAACACCGTGTGCTTGAAACAGATTTGAGTAGACTTGTTTGAAAAACTTTTGATGTATTTAAAACCCGGAGATTTTGAAAACTTAGCCAGAATTTGTAGTTGAAACGAGTTTAAACCATATAAAACCTCATTAGTTACTTAGTGATACATAAAACACTTTTGAACTTAGGTGAATTACAAGTTAGAATTGGAAACCAGTTGAATTTGTTTGTCACAAAGACTTAATGTGATACCCGATGGTATAGTTAAAAACACGTCGCGTTATAATTTTGAAGGCATTATCTTTCCAGGTTTTAGTAAAACTTATACCGGCTTATTTTGTTAAGGCATATTAAATCTAACTAAAACATCAACCAACTTGAAACATAACTTTAAAGGCCTTTTACAAACCGAATAAAAACCCAAATAAAAGTAAATCACTAAAGTACCCAAAATATAGAGTCTGAGTAAAGACTTTATTCAGCATGGCATAAGCACCTCGAGTCCATCCCGGCTCCAAGTCCGCGTCTACGAGTCACCTGAAATGTCAAAGGAGAGGGTGAGTCGGTGACTCGATGTGTAAATCCCGCTCCCAAAGAATCAACATGCTAACACACATCATACATAGCAACATGATTAATGCAACCCGAACCTAACCATCCATATCGCCTTTTCTACCCCGTGTGGTACCAAACCACTGGTGGTGCCAAACCACTGGTGACATATAGTCACAATGTGCTACCAAAGCACTGGTGTCCCAAAGACACAATATCCGTCAATGTGCTACCAAAGCACTGGTGTCCCAAAGACACCATTGTTGTGCTACCAAAGCACTTTGGTGACCGGAAGTCACGAATCCAATGATGATGGGGCCAACCCATCGTGTGTTACCAAAACACTAGCGAGACGATCCCATATCTCAAGTGGGGCCAACCCACGGTGGTTAAACCACGGGGGACAAGTCGCAATGAGGTGCCAAACCTCTCGTGTCCCAAAGACACAATGTGCTACCAAAGCACCGGTGGCCGTAGTCACAAATGCGGTGATGGGGCCAACCCATCGTGTGTTACCAAAACAACGGGCGTCAATCCCGTATAATCATCTGTGGGGCCAACCCATCGTGGTGCTGAGCCACTGGGACGAGGCGAGAGTACCAAACCTCTGGAGGTGCCAAACCTCACAGTGACCCAAAGTCACAAAGTGTGCTACCAAAGCACTGGTGCTCGTCAGCACAATACATCACTGCTCCCTCCTCTCGTATCACCCACACATATCATACTCATGGAATTATGCATCTCATACTAACCATGCATATCATGCCAACATACCAAGCATTACAACTCATAACATGCATAACATAAATCATGATATCATGCTCCATCAATAGTACTCATAATAGAAACAGACTTACAGAATCGTACACATACCCCATTTGGGTACTCATTTGTCCATCATCTTCGTTTATAATTTTAACAGCAAACAGGTTTATTAATAATCCTACTAGGTATCGGTGTGTTAGTTACACACACGATAATCTGATCTAGAAATCCCAACCAAAGCGATTTAGATTCCTTCGATTGCTAATTCCTACAATCGGCCAACACTAGGGGTTAGGCAACACTAACATTCGGCCAACAACCAATTAACCAAAGGGGTAAAAATCAATCCCTTACCTTCACTTGCGAATAATTTGGTTTCCAAACACACCCGAACCAATAGTGGCTCTTCTAAGACAATCGGCCCTCACCTAGAAATAGAATCACGATTAATCCTTTATCAACCAAGACTAAATCGAAACCAGAAATTAAACTAACAAAGAACCAATCACTTCCCCTCACTTACCAATCGGTTAACAAGGAACACCGATTTCCTTGCTTGCTTCCTACTCCACTGATCCTATACAAGATGATTACCAAAGGTTAACATCCTTCCATAACTAAAATTAACACATTGAGATCAAAGAAATGACCATTCGGTCAAGAGCTTACCAATACCAACCGATTGAAACAAAGCCTCCAAAACACTCACGATATTCGGCCAAGAGACTATTAGGGAAAGGGAAATATTCGGCTATGTTGAAACTAGGAAAGAAGGAATCGGCACAAGGTGTTTAACACCTTTAATGTTCGGCTTGAATGGAGGAGAAAGAAAAGAAATATGAGAAGAATGTAGTTTCGGTTTGCCAAAGGAAGAAATGAAGGGAGTTTTGAAAGGTGGTTTCGGCTAGATGGTATTGAAAAGGGAGAATGAAAATTAAGAGAACCCAGTAAAAGATTTCGGCTTGCTCAAGGTTTTCAACAAAGAAAGAAAGTGTAGGTGGGATGTTAGGTTCGGCTTAGTTCAATTGAACAAGAAAAAGGATGGAAAAGGCTTGAAAACTTTCGGCCACACAACTCAAAAGGCAAAAGACTTCGGCTAAAAGAGAGCTTGACCTCCGGTTTCAAAAGGAAGAAAACAAAAGAACACCCTTGCGAATTCAAATAAAACCGACAAAAATGAGAGCTTTCTTGCCTATCAAAGTTTGACCAAAATACCCCCAAAATGCAAGAGTACATTCGGCATCCCCTAATCCACACTAAGCCGTCCATACCCCACTCCCCACTCCCTAAAATTCGGCCATGATCCCCAATTCACTCCACTCCACACATTTCAAATGTGTGGACCAAATCACACTCCACTATTTACTCTCCACCCTCCATTTGAGTGTGAAGACCAAGTCAAAGCGAGTTTGAACGCCTACAAACTCCTCCCTCCATGCCGTCAAAATGAGTGCCAAAAAGTGGCCACTCCATGACTCGAACACAAGGCCTCCACCTTGCTTTAGGCGTTACCCACTCCAAGCCTTAGTGGCGCCTACATTGCCACTCCACCAATTTGTTCCTTGTGCTAACAAACTCCCAAAATAAATTTAAAAGCCCCAGCTTCCTCAGCTCCTAATGCCTTAGCTCAAAAACCAAAATTTCCTAATTTTTCTCAGGCATACACCTAAGCTTTAATTAAGCCCCCAAAACATAAAAATAGCAACACTGCACACTACAAACATGCAATATCATGCAGCCACAAAACAGCCCCCCAACCCGGGATATTACAATGGTAAAATTCTGAATTTTAAACTAGAAATAAATTATAGATTACCAAGTTTGCAAATGCCTGATAGTAAGGTACTGGCTTCCAAACAGAAAGTAAGTTATAGTTTACTGGTTTCGTAAATGTTGATAATGAAGTCATAATCTCTTTTGTTTTAATGAGTTAGTTGTTTTCAGAACTGGTTTGAACCAATTTAGGGGCCTTACAACCTCTACCCCATGTTATGTCTTCTATGGTGTCTTTAGGTCCTTAATAGATTTAAAGAGTTCGACGATTTTTAAAATATATATATAGTGATGAAGAATTCAGAAGTAAACAGATGAAGACTCAACTAGAGTTGGATATTGGCTTGAAAATGTCCAGGAAATTTTGAAAATACGACTTGATTCCTTGATGATTATTTCAAATGCGTTATGTCTTTGATAAACAGATAGGGTTTATAATTGGTAGTCAACAATAACAACGGTGGTACTAAGAGACGGGATTAACTGGGATATCTTTAGTGTTAAACAATATCTATATCTCAGAAAGGAAATCGCCCCAGTCAGAGTAATAATACTAGAGTTAAATGTAGTAGGACAGAAGACACAGTTGCTAGATCTAGAGCTACTGCGCCTAATAATATGCCTAGTATGTTCTATTTCTTTGATGTTATTTATTGTACATGGACTGAGTGGTACTAGATCAACTTACTCATATGTTGCACTGCATTAGTATAGGATAAGGACCTATTTCTTGAATTAACTGGGTTGATATTCGAGTCATAATTCAGTGGGTTAAAATATAATGGTTATTTTGGTATGTCAAAACTATCTACTGAAAATCTATTACTGTGACTTTCCTATTACCTGATGTTACTATCATTTCATGAATTTGATATTAGTCTAGGAATAGGATGACTAAGGTCATATGATGCTGTGGTAAACTGTAGACAAAAACGGATTGATTTGAAATGCCAGATAGGAGAGATGATTTCAGTTCAATCTAAAAGGCTGAACAGGATTGCTAGAATCATTTCAACTATGTCTGCACAGAGATTGATACGTAAAGGAAATGGGGCTTTTCTGGCATACATCCTTGATACCAGAGATTTAGAATCAAAGTTAGATCAACTACTAGTTGTTAGTGAGTTTAATGATGTGTTTCTTGCAGAGTTACCGGGTTTGCCTCCGGACCATGAAGTTAAGTTTGTGATTGATCTGGTTAATGGAACTGCACTAACATCGATATCATCGTATCGTATGGCACTAGCTGAGTTAAGAGAGTTGAAAGTGCAGTTGCAAGAGTTGTTAGACAAAGGGTTTATTTGACCAAGCGTATCTCCTTGGGGTGCACCTTAAGATTGTGTATAGACTATAGACAGTTGAATAAAGTCACAATAAAGAATAAGTATCCTTTGCCACATATTGATTATTTTTTTGATCAATTAAAAGGTGCCACAGTGTTCTCGAAGATAGATATCAGATATGGGTATTATCAGTTGCGAGTTAAAGAACGTGATGTGTCAAAGATTGCTTTCAGAACTTGTTACGGTCACTATGAGTTTCTGGTGATGCCATTTGGATTAACAAATACTCCTGCTGCTTTTATGGATTTAATGAATCGGGTTTTTCAACCTCATTTAGATAGATTTGTGGTTGTGTTTATTGATTATATATTGATTTATTCTAAATCAGAATTTGAACATGCTCAACACTTGAGAATCGTGTTACAAACTTTGCAAGAAAAACAGTTGTATGCAAAGTTCAGTAAATGTGAATTCTGGCTTCGCGAGGTTGGATTTTTGGGACATATATTATCAACTAATGGGATTCGAGTCAATCTGAGTAAAGTTTTTGCTATAATGAATTGGAAAACTCCAAAAAATGTTTCTGAAGTGCGAAGTTTTCTGGGTTTAGCAGGTTACTATCGTCGTTTTGTTAAAAACTTCTCGATTATTGCTTCACTGATGATAGGCTACTATAGAAAAATTTTGAATTTGTTTGGTCTGATAAGTGTCAACAGAGTTTTGATCAGCTGAAAAACATGTTGACAGAAGCCCAGTTTTGACTAAGCCTGAGTCTGGGGTAGCATATATTGTTTACATTGATGCGTCTCTTAGTGGTTTGGGTTGCATATTGATGTAGGTAGGGAAAGTAGTAGCTTATGCTTCTCGACAGTTAAAGCCACATGAAAGAAATTATCCTACTCATGATCTTGAATTGGTCGCGATTGTATTCGCTTTAAAGATTTGGAGACATTATTTATACGGTGAGTGAAACACCCCAAACTCGGCCCACGAGATTTGCCCAGATTTGGTATGTTCCTCAAGTAAACCGGTTTCAAAATTCTTTCGTTACCTAGAGAAAACTTGTGCGATTTAAAAAAAAAATTGTTTTGGGTTGGGCTTGTGTTGAAAACGAATTCAATTCTTTATATTAAAAATTTTACATAAACTTTAATAGGTAAAAATCATAATCATAATAAATAGAAATAAATGGAAAACAATCCAACTATGGCCTTATGGCCTTATTACATCAAATAATTTCCAAGTAATTCAAGTACTTAAATAGAAATAGTAGTTCATAAAATAAAAACTTCATGTTGAGCATGGCCACCACAAGTTCTGCCGTCCCGGTCCATCACTGATCATCACCTGAAAAATATTCCCCAACGGGGTGAGTCAAACAGACTCAATGTGTACACAAACACTAAATCAAAATAGAATCAGGCATACAAATGTTACGCATTCATATCATAGCATACAAATTATGATGCATTCCCAAACCCAAACCTAATAAGCCATCCGCTACACTCCCCGCACCAACCTGCATGCACCGTGGGGACTACTAAGTCGACCCTCCTTCCGCTACACTCCATATCGCGGTCTTAGGTCACCGCATTTGTGGTCTTAGGTCACCACATTCAGATATCGCGGTCTTAGGTCACCGCATTCAGATTAATTGTGGTCTTAGGTCACCACATTCGGATACCACGGTCTTAGGTCACCGTGTTCGTGGTCTTAGGTCACCACATTCAGCCCCTTTCAATAACCCGTATGCCCCATTTTGTAATATGCATTAATATGCCAAAGATCACATTCTTATTCTCATGTTACAAATAACATATTTCATATTCCTAGTAGGAGTAAGAAACGTGCACTGAGTACTTAGTACCATAACATGGTACCTTAGCCACTTTCTTATTCTTATTATCACATATTTAATTAGACATAGCCATAAAACTTATTATGAAGTAGTGTGGGGTACACACTGATTTGCTTAACCACTTCACTGAAATCCCAAATCGATCTACGCCTTAGATCTCAAGTTCCTACAATTGATTAATCACTTACTATTTAGCACAAAGTTCTATTCGGCTAGAAAACCAAATCCTAGTAGGATTTGTATTCTTAAAGCTTACCTTGGTGTCGATTTGATGATTTAATCAAATCCCGAAACTCGTATTTTTCCCCTTTGAAATCGGCTAGTCACTAAATCCCTTGAATTGGTTAGTTTTCGACTTAACACACATAATAATAGATCTACTACTAAAATAGGCCTTGGCGAATTTACCTTTGTTCTTACCTTCCAAATCTTAAATCCTTAATTGGATCCTTGCTTCTTTATTCTGTCATTAAATCCCTATGTACCCATGTTAGATCCAATCTAACATTAAATCATAATAATATAGCTTAAGGCCGAATGGTATTCATAACTTACCTTAGATCTTAGAAGTTCCGAAAGATACCTTCTTGTAGTTGACAATTTCTTAAATCCTGAAAACACCCTTCCATAACTCGGCCAAAATCCATAATAGAGATTAGTCCCTAAATTTTAGATAGGTTTAAAATATAAAAGAATTGAAACCAAACTTTGGATCTTACCCTTTTAAGAAATCGATAGCACCCTTGTTAAAAGCCCCTTAAAGAATCGGCCTTGATGACTAGATGATAAAGTTTCGGCTTTTGGGATTTAATGGAGAAGTCGACTAGAGGTTCTCTTGGGGTATTTGGTTTCCACGAAAATAAGGAAAAGAAACTTGAGAATTTTGGCAATGGTGGACTATAGATTCGGCTTGACAAAAGAAAAAGAGAAGAGAAGAGAGGAGAGCACTCGAAAATTCGGCGAGAGAAGAGGAGGAAGAAAAATTGATGAGTAGCCCTATTTCCTTCCTTTTATAGCCGAAATTACTCCTCGAGAATCCCTTACTTGGCCACCACTCTTCTTTATTTGATAGCTTTATCTCTTAATTTAAAATAATTAGAGAATAATCCTTTATTATCTCTTCAAAAATAATCCAAATTAAATCCCTTATTTATCACCTTATTAATCGAATATTAAAGAGAATAAAACTCCTCCTTTCTAGAAGGCTTGTGCCGTCCACCTCGAGCTTCTCGGAAGCAAAAATAAAACTTCTTTTATTTGCTTCCCAAGTGACTCGAACCTGTGCCCAACACCTTGCATGTGGCGCCATTTCCAGAGGCCCTAAGTGGCATCTTGAGCCACTTTTCCAAGCTGTTTGTGTGTCAAATTTCACAAACTTTTTCTTTTAAGGCCCCTTGCCTTAATTTCCTCTTTTAAACTTTAAAACTCGACATTTCTAAGTCATTTCTAAGTTTCCAAAAATTTTCGTTCGGCTCTGTAAACTTGACATTTTCTTACATTTCCAAATTTCCAAAAATGTTCACTTTCCATTTTTTTAACTTAACATTTCCATACATTTTCAGGTTTCCAAAATTGTTCAAAATTTATTCTTAGTACATAAAACATGTTACTTCGTACAATTAACTAGGCCCTTTCCAGGATGTTACAGTGAGAAATGTCACGTGTATACAGATCACAAAAGTCTAAAGTATTTAATGACCCAGAAAGAACTAAATTTGAGACAGTTACATTGGTTAGATTTACTGAAAGATTATGATCAGGTTATTGATTATCATCCGGGAAAGGCTAATGTGGTTGTGGATGCACTTAGTTGAAAGTCGTTATTGTTTGTACTTTGAGGGTTGAGCGCTCACTTAGCTCTGAATGAAGATGGTTTTGTACTAGCAAAGTTGAGAACTAAACCCTTGTTTCTACAACGAATTCGGGAGTTACAAAATGATGATCCAAGGTTGTTAATGAAACGAAACCTGGTTCGGGATAATTTGACTACTAAATACAGTATTAGTGATGATGGTACATTGCATTACCACGATATAATTAGTGTTTCAAATAATTTAGATTTGAAATGCGATATTCTATCAGAGGCTCACAGTAGTACGTATTCTATTCATCCTGGTAGCACGAAGATGTATTGTGATTTGAAACAAATGTACTGGTGGCCGGGTGTGAAACATGAAATTTGTGAGTTCGTAGCTAAATGTTTGATTTGTCAGCAGGTAAAAGCAAAACATCAGGTACTGTCCGAATTATTACAGCCTGTTATAATTCCTAAGTGGAAGTGGGAGCGAGTCATGCTGGATTTTATATCTAGATTGCTTGTAACTCCAAAAAAGATAGATTCAATTTGGGTGATTGTTGACAGATTAACTAAATCAGCACACTTTATTCCAGTTAGAACAAATTACTCACTTGAAACATTAGCAGAATGATATGTGTCAGAGATTGTAAGATTACACGGAGTTCCGACATCTATTATTTCTGATCGTGATCAAAGGTTTACATCGAGATTTTGGAGTAAACTTCACGATGCTTTAGGTACTAAACTAAATTTCAGTACAACGTTTCATCTCAGACTGACGAGCAATCAGAATGAGTGATACAGATTCTGGAAGACATGATACGATGTTTTATACTTGAGTTTGAAGGTAGCTAGGAAAAGTATCTACCATTAGCTGAATTTGGATATAATAATAATTACTAGTCCAGTCCAGTATATGGAAGAAAGTGTAAAACACTATTGTATTGGTTTGAATTGAGCAAACCCAAAATGGTGGGAATTGATTTGATTCGAGAAAATAAAGACAAGGTTCGAATTATTCAAGATTATTTGAAAGCTGCATCTGATCATCAGAAATCGTACGCGAACTTGAAAAGAAAAGATATAGAATTTGCTGTTGGCGATCAAGTATTTCTAAAAGTTTCTCCATGGAAGAAAGTGCTACGTTTTGGCAGGAAAGGAAAGCCAAGTCTGAGATTCAACGGACCGTACGAAATTATTGAAAGAGTCGGCCCTGTAGCTTATAGATTAGCTTTTCCTCCTGAACTTGAGAAAATTCATAATTTGTTCCACGTTTCAATGTTGAGACGGTAGAGATCTGATCCTTCACATGTGATTCTTTATAGTCAGATTGAATTACAGCCATATTTGATGTATTCTGAAGAACTAGTGAAAATTTTGGCTCGGGAAGTCAAAGAACTTCGGAATAAACGAGTATCGTTAGTAAAGGTCTTGGGGCATCGACATAGTACATAAGAGGTTACCTGGGAAACCGAGGAATCAATGAAGCTACAGTATCCGAACTTCTTTTAGGTAACAATTTTGATGACAAAATTTCCTAAGGGGGAGAGTTGTACAACCCGTTTTTCAGTGGTGATGGAACAGTGGTTTCAGGACCACAAATTTCCATCGTGTCGACACGTAAATATTATTTATAGAATATTTACGGAGTTATTAGAGTCATATTAAAATTTGGATAGCACATTTTATAGTTTAGATAGTTAATTAAAGAAAAAGGACTAATTTGTAAAAGATGCAAAATTTGTTAATTAATGCATTTAGGTGATTTAATAGCTTAAATATCATAAGAGGGAGGACCTATGTGGAAAATAAACCTTAGTCATTAATGATGAACGGTAATTTGAATAAAAATAGTTAAATAAAACATATTTTAATGGAAAAAATTGTAAATAACATGAAATTAAAACAAAATAATTAGAAAAAGGTATCATCTTCTTCTTGATTTTGTTTTCATGTTGGCCGAATACACCTTAAGAGAAAGACCTAACATTCGGCTGGTTTGAAGCTTTGCATGGGTAAGTTTTGATATCTGTTTCTTGTAATTTTTATGTTTTTGAGATCGTTGCAACTTGGTGTAGCTAGCCCGTACCTTCGTTTTTGAATCTGTTAAAAATTTTAGAAGTTTCCATTGATGAATCTTGAATTTTTTTTAATGATAATTACATGTTTAAAGCTTTGATTGTGGTATTTGATTGATTTATGAAGTGATTTTTGTTAGATTTTGATTTAAGGATTAAATAGTTAAAATGTTAAAATTTCAAGGTTTAATGGTGAATAAGAGGTGTTTTGTGGACTACTTAGAAGCCTTGAATAATCGTCTATAATGTTGACTTGATAAAAATGGTTAATTTGATGATTCTCGAGCTAAGGGACTAAATTGCAAAAATTGTAAAAGTTAGGGGTAATTGTGTAATTTTGAAAAATAAAAGGGTATAAAATCTAAAGTAAATTGGAATATAAAATGTAAGCTAATAATTGGGAATTTTACATTTTAGATTAGGACCTTGTTGATTTACATGGAAAAGGAAAAAATACAGAATAGTCTCTAAACTTTTGCAACTATTACAATTTAGTCCTGGTAAGTTCGTACGGTTTATAATATAATATCTATATGAAATGTTTGATGATATAATATGATATAATAGATATATATGTTTTATTGATGTAAATTTAATTGAGAAATAATATTGAATTTCAATACTTGGATCGGATGAACGCAAGATAGAGTACAATTCAATGACGGCGTGTTATGTGGGGATTGGAGTGCATATTGATATGGTGTGATATATATATATATATATATATTTCCCAAGTAGGCCGAGGTTCAGCATTTATTGTGAGCTCTCATGTTATACTCCCTGTTTTAGCATGTTTTCGATTGACTAGCGCTTTGGAGCAATTAGCGTGTTATCGAGTGGATGAGCTCTTATGAGCATTTGGCGTGTTTCGGTTGGATTACTTGTGTTCTCGTATCTGTAAGTCATTCAACAGATCGTAAATTATTGTATTATAACTTATATAATGACTTGGAATGGTTTGGCATGTAAATGATATCTAGAATTGATTCTATTATGGAAATATATATTATCCAGGAGATTATTTTTATGCTTTGATTTGAACTATGCAATTCACCGGTTGACATTGTAGATGGCAGGAAACACTTGTAGTTGAGTTATTATTGATTGAATTGTTGTATCTACTTCGGTAAGATTTATTGCTTCTGTACATTGAACTGACTAAGCTTCAATGAGCTTACTTGTGCTAATTTATGTTCTTGTAGGTAGATATTCTTGAAGGTTGGACGATCGAATCACCACTTGAGTCACACTATCCACCTGTTTTCTGTAGTTTTTGGAACGTTCATTTTGGATTATATGGCATGTAATAAGATTATTTTGACCTTACTTTTGTTTTTGGTATGTGTAATGTAATTAGTGAATCTAATTGCAAATTGGTATCATGAACACCTATACATGATTTTGATGTTTGCTTGACAAAAGTCTAGATAATGCCTTGTTATGGAATGTGAATGATGGAATATGTGTTTGATATAAACTTTTAGTATATGTATGACTAAGAGGTCTGTTTGATTTGTTGTGATTTGAGGTTCCTATAATAGGCATATTGGAGTTAAGTTGTGTGAATTAACATGTTTTGGTTGATGAATTATAATGTTGTATAATTGTGAATATTTGTGGTACCAGTGAGGATACATTGGTTAGGCACTTAGGATGGTTGATTTAGTATGTTTTAAGTTTGTATAATGTCATTTTGAATAGGTTTAACGGTTGGTAAATGGATTGATTAGGATCCAAGTAAGTTTGAAATGGTAAACTAGTCATTTAAGGTTCATTTTGGTGCACACGGCCTGGGACACGCCCGTGTGCCACACATGGTCTGAGGCACGAGTGTCTTAACTCAGTGTGTTACACGATCTAGCACACGGCCTGAGACACGACCATGTGTCACAAGTTAGAAAGTTACACGGGCAGGGACACCGGCTGAGACACGATCGTGTGTCCCTATGTCAAAAGTTACACGACCTAGGGCATTCCACGCAGCCTGGCCACACGGCCGTGTGTCCCCTGCTTTTTTAATTTTTCATGTTTTCCTGAATTTTTCTGATTTGTTTCAAATTAGTCCCGAATTGCTTCTAAGCTATTTTTAGGGCCTTAAGGCTCGATTTAGGGACAAAATGCATATGATTGGTTGATTTTTAATAATGTTTATATATTTAATGATATGATGTTAAATGATTTTCGATTGATCTGTAATGCTTCGTAACCTTAATCCAGCGACGGAGACGGGTTAGGGGTGTTACAACAACTTTCAGAGATTGTTACTCTACCAAAAAATATAGAGAATTTATTCTAAACTATTAAATATATTTTCTAAAATAACAATTCTACTAGTTTCTATTACTGAAGAGAGAATATTCGTTTTCACCCCAAAAAGAAAAGAAAACTTTTTCTAGTTCTGTGTTTTGATTTAATTGGTTCGAACCCACAGTAAAAGAAGTTTGTGGTATAAGAATAGTGGAGAAGATCATTCGATTGAAAGCTAAAAAGTATCAAGGATCTGCTCATCTGAAAACGCAAGTATGATTTCAGTCTAAGGTTTATTGCTATAAATATCACAAACCGGGTTAGTTTTCAAATTTTTAATTTTTTGCTCTGCAAGAAAACTGTTTTCATATCAGATTTTTTCCAATAACTCTTTACCGTGACCTTGTTCATTGCTGGTAGTCGATGCACAATCACAGTTTTCCACCCTTTTTCTTAGTGAAAAGAACTGTAGAACACCAAGGTGACATGCTAGGTCGAATGAAGCCTCGACCAAGCAACTCTTGCAACTAAGCCTTTAGTTCTTTCAAATCATTCGGTGTTATCCAATATGGCACAATCGAAATCGGTGCAATGCCAAATGCAAATTTGATAGCAAACTCAGTCTCTTTATCAGGTGGTGATCTTGTAATTCCTTATAGGAATACATTCGAGTACTCTCGAACTATGGGAACTTCTTCAAGCTTAGGCTTGAAAAATATAGTGTCAAGGACGTATGCCAAGTACGCCTCGCACCCTAGGTTCTAAGAGGTTATTCCAGAAACCACATTGGAGAGACACTTAGGCTTTTCCCCAATAGTACTCACTAATGTACCATCAGAAGACTTAAGAGAAAACTTCTTCATCTTACAGTCTATAGTAGTATCATGAATAGTTAGCCAATCCATACCTATTATTGCATCAAATTCATCAAATGTAAGTACCAATTGGCCTGAAACTTAAAACCTTGCACTTTTAAGGACATTTCTAATACACATTGTTAATGATTACACTCTGACCTAATAGGTTGGTCACGCGCACATCAAATTTTATAAACTCAACCGGAAGACTCTTCTCCTCGACTGATGCAATGAAAATGTATGAATGTGTTGACCTAGGTCAACTTATGCTAGATAACTTAAATAAGAAGAATATACTAGTAATGATGTTAGGAGCATTTACTTCTTCTTTGGCCTTGATTACATACGCTCAAGCTAGAGCACGAGATATTGATCTTGTGGAAGTCTCTCTTTAAATCTTCTAACTACCCAGTGCTACAACTAGCCGAAAACTTTCAACTGCTGGGATATATGGGCAGATCTTGCAAGCAATTTTTTGAAATCATCGGCCCTCTTTGGGAATTCTCTACGAAATTGAACCTTGGAACTGCACCTAAAGCAAGCCTTATTAATTTCCAACACTCCCCCAAATGTCTCTTCCCACATAAGTCAAAACAAGTTATTGGTACTCCCTTTGTGCCTCTTGTACTTGCAGCAGAGGTAGTTTAACACCCTTGATCACTATATCTCTGTTCTCCCTCCATTGAAACCGTGAAGGAAATGAGGAGTGGCCTCTCGAATCCTGGGCCCTCTTGGTTGATGATGGTGGTAGGGAACTAGTAGAGCTTCTCTTGCCATAATCTAACCTCTCAACGTGGCCTCTTGCTTGTCAGCCTTCATATGCTTCATTTTCTAGGACCTCCCAATTAGAACGGTAAACTCCCTCAACTTTAGAGCCTCAACAAACATATGAATATCCTCATTAAGGCCCTACTTGGACTTGCTGCATATATCTTCCTCTGTTCCCACCAATTCTTGTGCATACTTGTTCAATTGTAGAAATTCTGGGTCATATTCTGCCATTGTCCACCAACACTACATTGAAAATGCCTCATTCAGTGTAGTTACGACCATTGGGTTTAATGAGATTCATGAATAGGAATTCTTAAATATATATGAAAATGATCCATTTGTGGTCATGACTAGCATCGTAGGATTTCAGTTCAAGAGGCTATTAGCAGATATAGGTAGCGTAGTTGAAGTTCTAAACTGGTAAGAATTCCAACAAATGGGATTGAAAGACTTCATTTTGAAGTGGGTAAGCCCCATTCATGGATTTGACTGCCTATAAATGAGTTATCATTTATAGTAAAAATAACACCCCAAAAATATAAGAAATTAGAACGGCGGTGTTCGCAACTGCACTAGTCAAATTGTAATATTGTATAGTTTACAACAAAACACTTGGAAGTATTCCGAGGATTGTATGCAAGAGAGGATGTAATAAATCTATAAAAAACTTTTTACAATAACAAGTCTAATTAGTAATAATTAAATCTTATATTATGACAAACCATAATATAGATTAATGATAGAAATTAAATAACTAAAATAAATAAACAAGAAAAATAACAAACGACGAAATTTATAAAACCAATTATGAAGATTCATTTTAGGGTTTGTAATTAACTTCGGATTAGAGTTTTAGGGTGGATTAGCGATCGATTAACGAATTATTACCTACTGACCTTAGACTAATTAATCGACTAGTTGATAGTCGCTTATCTCTCGACCTCACTTTCTCAACCAAGATAAACTACGAACTACTTGGTTCGACTTATCTCTTAATCTTGTCTAACCTATGATAACTTCCTAGGGTTTAAGAATGTGTAATCTATACCAACTAATCACATCCCCATCCACTCATTAATCTCAACTAAGGGATTTTGCCACCCATGTTATTCATAATCTCTAACTCAATTGAATTAATCAAGTAAAGAACACGGATAAATCAGAAGATAAAAGAGATTAGAATAATCATGGATTAATATCAAATGGAGAATAGAGTAGTAAATCAATTGATCGGAATAACAAAATATGTTGATTGCAATGAAGAAATAAACTGGATACTTCAATTATGTAAAATAACTCTTGAATCGAAATTGATTCCAAGAGGAAAAACAAATAGTTTAGGTCTACTCCTGAACTACGGGTTTTTGATTGCGTCTAAGATGACTTAGTTACATCAAACCCCTAAGGTATTATTTATAGAAGTGTTGGCAACCCAAATTAGGTCTTCAACATGACCTAGGTCTTCATATAAATTTGTTTATGTGGAAGAAAATAGCCTTGACATCCTTAGGCATTATGCAGACCTATGTCGTGCTATAGCCCTTGCATGGCACAACACAATGACAAATTTATGCCTTCTTGGTTCCGTTGCATGCTTTGACGGCTCGAGAAAATTGTGCATCACTCGTCCCTTACTTCCACGTCAATCGGCCTTATAAATATTCATCTTACACACTCAATTTAACATCTTAGAACTACCTAATGCCCGTGTCGGCCTAATAGGTCACAAAACTCACAAAATGTGTTAAAAAAACACTTATTTTTCTAATATTTAATCATAAGTACTAAATACTGAAAACATAATATATAATAATAAATTGCCTATAAAACAAGCTCCTTAAGTGAGAAAATAACCCGAATTAACTACTACATTTGACGGAAAGTCAAATACCGCTACACTTAAGTCTTTGCTTGTCTTTAAGCAAACTAACCAAAACAAAATAAAAACTAAAAATTAAATAAACTGAAAACATGAAAGAAACATGTGGAGAAACTAAGATGTACTTGAGATAGCTTAATACAAACAATTAGATAGAAATGTATTAACAAGATGGTGTAAATAAACATATAAGTGTAGTGTGATATAAAATTGACTCACAATTTTCTAAATTTAGATGGGTTAGTTCAATAAATTACAAAGTAAACAAATAAAAGAATGTTAAGTATAGGTTTCCATCAAAACATATATACAAATATACACGTATGTTCAAATGAATATAAGTGACAAAAATATCAAAACTCAGCACAATTTCATCCTTATAAAGTACTATCTAAGTCACATAGGACTCTTCGACTTGTAAAGTTCTGCAACCTATGTTGGTTCGGAATTCAAAGAATAGGCTCAACAATAAGGTTAAGCACGAAATTAGTTTGGCACATGATATTGTCCTCGGTACTCCCCTGATTATACATATAGCTCATCACCTTATATCCACTTCTCTCACCTTCCTTATTCTCCATTTACTAAGGCATCGTATAATATTTATGAGTGCAATCGTCCGAGCTTGTAATATTTTAAAAAAACTAATGTGACCCAACTCACTTTGCATTTATTTTTCATCAAGATTTTCTCGATTGGAATTTTGCCTTATTTTTCTACAAGCTCAAAATCTTATACTCACTATACCATACAATTTCTTAGTTCACTTAAATTTTCTTTTCTTTTGAAACCACTGAGATGTATCTACCTAATCTCTCAATATCAATGACCGAACATCTAAATCCATGCAAGGGCCAAAAAATAAAGGATCAAAATAAATTATTTATTAGGCTTAAGGTTTCCTTTTCAGTTTTTCAAGAAAATTGATTTAGGCTCAAAATAGGTACTTGGGAAAATATTTACTGGATAGCTTTTTGGCTCGAAACACTTGTAACGCCTCAAACCCAACCCGATTGTAACATCCCCAAACCCGGCCCATTCACTACGACCGAATCTGGTTATGTTATGGGAAAAACTTATTGGCGAAAACAGGTTGCCATTTAACTTTTTGTCTAAACTCCTTTAGAGTAGTTTTACTTGCAGAAATCTTGGGCATGTTTGTTTGCAAACCGTTAGGTTACTTTGAAATCTCGGGGTTTCGTTTTTAAAACTCTTAGTTGTCAACTTGCTTAGGTTGGAAAACGTTTAAAACATCAGACTCAAGTGGTTTAAGCTTAGTTCATAAAAGTAACATTATTCCCAAATCTCTTTAGACATAAGTTACCAAAAGAAAACCAAATAACTTAAGAGGCTCTTATTACAACATAATGATTCCAAGTACTTGGTAATAAAGTGCATAAAGAAAATATTAAAACGTCCTTTGCATGGGCCACCTTGTATCCACTCCAACCCGGTCCGATCATCCTTCCACCTGCGATGTTGGATAAGAGATTGGGTGAGTCACAATGACTCGATGTGTAACTAAACCATCGAAATCCACCCACATGCAAACCACATAACATCCCAATTATCAAATGCAACATGCAAGTATAATTATTTAGACATTACCACAACTGGGCTTGGCCCACCTTCAAATTATTACAAATCTTGGACTAGGCCCTTTTCACATTAGTCCACCGATCACTGGTTTGGCCCATGTCCACGTATGTCCCCAAAACATACCTATTCATTGGGCTTGGCCCATTTTCATATTATTTCATAAACGGAATAATGCAAACATGATTCCCAACCCAACCTAGGGTCCATCCGCTACACACCCCTTATCCAACCTACCACACACCGAGGGAACTATCGAGTCACCCTCTCCTTTTCCCTCCAAAAGGCAACCAATGCCATCCACGATGTAGCATATAGCTAACATCAAACCACGATGGAGCACCACGGCAATCCATCAAGCCACGATATGGCATAAGCCGATATCAATCAAGGTAACCACGCGAACTAAATCGCAAAGATCCACAACGCGACCTCGATCGGCGCCAATCCACGATGTAGCACAAAGTCGACATCAACCACGTGCTCAAGTACACCCGTACCTTCTTTTCCTAAACCCACCCATGCACATGTAACATAATATAATGCGTAGATGATGCATGTGCATGCTATCCACAATCATAGGCATACTCACACAATAAAATCAGTGTTCACATAATTACAAACTTTGCTACTAACCTGATCATCTTCATACCCCTTAAGGGTACCATTTTCACATTTAACTGCACTTATTAGCATCATACAACATAAGCGGATATACTCAAATCCCGGAAACAATGGTTAATTACACACCTTATTACTAGGAGTTCTAGACTCTCGATCCTCGACGCTATCGTCTAGCGAAACTACGGCTATTTGCTTAACGCTTTCTGCTGCTGGCCCACACCCCGGTGGCCAATCACGTACTGCCGAGACGGCCCTTTTCTTGAACTTTGGGACAGGGACCTTCCCTTTCCCTTCTTGACTGGTTGTGGCCTCCATCAAAAAGCTTAATCAGGTAAACAGGTTAACCCCCAAAACACCACTTAAGCATTTAATCTAAATAAAAATCTCTTACCAACTCAACTTGAATTCCGAACGCTACTCTATGCCATCGCAATCTGGCGACTAAACGACCTTGCTAACCACTCCCTATTGCTCCAGCTAGAAACGACCACCACCAAGGAAGTAAGGTTCGGCTCAGGGACTTGTAACCAAAGTGAAGAGAATGTGAGAATGGATGATTCGGCAAGGCTCTTAGATAGTGTTTGGGATATTTAGCAATGGTAGTTTTCTATGGATGGTTACGGTTTAAGCAAGGTTTAAAAAGAAAAAGGTGAGAAGGGAGAGGGATATAGGTTCATAAAAGTTAAGCCCTCTGCTACTTTCGGCTACAAAGAAATGGCATGAAAAAGGGGTTTGCTTGGACTAACTTTCGGCAATGGACAAGGGAAAATAAATACAAACGAAGGAAAGAACTTTTGGTAAGGGTGAGAAACAATTGATGAATGAAACAAGCACCTCCTCCCCTATTTATAATATTCGGCCAAGCCCCAAGCCCCCAAAATCAAATCCTAAAATTCCTCCTAAAACCCTCCCTACCATCCATTTTAAAAGTTTGAATAAGTCAAACTTTTACCTAGCAAAATTAAAAAAAAAAAAGACCAAGTCTTCTCCACCTTTCAAGCATCCAAAAACCGTCCAGCTTCTATCCTCCTTGACGCAAAAACAAGGCCAAAATGCTACCCTTGCGAATCGAACCTGAGCCCCTTCCCCCTTGCAAATGGCGTCACTTCTCCATGCTCTAAGTGGCGCCTCCTTGCCACTCTGCCAAGCCACTCCTTATGCCAAAAATTCTACCAAAAATTCTCTTAAGACCCCCCTCTATCCAAGTTCTCCTTTTTAGCCCCTAAAACTAAAAATTTTCTAAGGCAACCTACCACCACCTAGGGTTCTCAGGACCCCTAAAACTTACCCAACCACACACTAAAGTGTGCCAACACTCGAGCTAAGCACCAAATGCCTAACCCCTAAAACTAGGGTGTTACAATACTACCCTCCTTAAAATAATTTCGTCCTCGAAATTACTTTACTAACAAACGTCCATACAACCTATTTTACCACCCTACGCTTATGCTGCGCACTCTGATCTTACTAAGGCTATCGTACCTACACAATCTCCCAAATTCGCGCTCAAAACACGAAACGCCTCTCTTAGCAACACAGGAAAGGCTAACTCATAAGCAAACAAAGCAATTAACGCAAGTACCGAAGCAAAGGAACTTACCTAGCATCACATCCTTGGTTGACTCCGACTAGACCCATTCCTTCCATGACTTGAACCACGACCCCTCGTCGCTTGAGGACAATTCTTGACCAAATGTGCCTTAGACCCACACCGAAAACATTCTTTACTATTCCCCCAGCACTCTCCTGTGTGAGGTCTTCCACATCGAGCACAAGAACGATTCCGATCCACTGGTACAAGTACACTTACAGGATTCTCGATCTTTGGTCTTTTCTGGACATTACCAAACGATGCTGACGGTCCAATATTTCTCTTATTCTCGTTCCTCTTCTTTTCTCGGTTTCCCCTTACCGTCCTCTTAACTTCTTCGGCTATACGAGCTTTCTCCACTAGCACCGCGAAGTCTCTTTCCCTCTGCGGAGCGATCAGCACTCGAAGCTCATCTCGCAATCCGTCTTCAAACCGGACGCACCTCTCATAGTCGGTGGCCACAATTCCTTTAGCATACCGACTTAGCCGTACAAACTCGCTCGTGATACGCTATCGACTTATTTCCTTGCACCATTTAGAAACGCCTTCCTTTGCGCATCTAAGTAGCTTGCTCCAACGTATTTTCCTTCAAACTTTTCCTTAAAGTAGTCCCATCCAATCGATCTGCCAGGTACACCTTGTTTGACAAAGGCCCACCAACGATAAGCTTCATCCCGAAGAAGCGAAACAAAGACCTTTTAGCTTTTCCTCTGGGGCACAATCCAAGTCGTCCATAATTCTCTCGACTCCTTCTAGCCAATACTCCACTACGTTCGAGCTACCCCGATACTCCCTAAAAACTTCAGCCCGTTAGACCTAAGCCTCTCGCACCGACTTCCGAGCTCCATTTCCCTACTAGCTCTTGCTACTTGCTTTGAAGCACGCGTAACATAGCTGCGACATCAAGTCCTCTTCACCTACCGGATCTTGTTCCTCTACATCCACTGCTGGCGGCACTTCGCTTTCGACCCATAGCTTGACCCAACCGGTTCCGGCCGCCATCATTCTTCCTCTACCGCGTCCCCTAGAACTCATCTCTAGCGCTTCGACTTAATCTGTTTAGAAAGTTTTATGCATTAGAAATTATTGTTTCACTGTTTTATCCACGAGCAATTTTATGCAATGAAGTTTCCGGAAGTAGTTCTTTCGATCAATCAAAGTTTCCTTCCTACCCAGGGGTAATTTCGTCATTTTCCTACAGAGGTATTTTTGGTAATTTTGCAAATCGAGAAGACATCGTTCAAAAACAGATTTAGAGCTTACAAACCCAAGGAGTAGAGTTGAAAATTTTGAAAGCAGAATTTTTTTAAAAAAAAAAATAGCAAGGCTAATTCCCTTTCGGGTTTTAATAATCTGGTTTAGCCTATGAACAAGTCCTCTTGGTTAAGGTGAACCGTAGCTACGCACTGCAGTAGGATTCCAAATGAAGAGGAGGTGAGTCACGAGGATCGCTTAAGTACCGAGCTCTTCCGGATCCACTCCTAGACATGCGCACTCAAGGTTACCACACCTTAACTCGTGACTTACTTCACAGTTTGTTTATTAGGCACTTTAAATCTTATGCACGTGTTTGAGTAGACTAATCTTAGGGTCCAACGGATCCTAGTATTCTATTCTACGAGCCCAAATAAACCCATAGCAATTCATACCAACAAATCACTTCAAAAGTCCGGTACTTACCGTGGACTTGGCCTGAGGTACAGTGCCATGCCGAGAATAATCAAGAATTTCTTAAAAGCCCACTTTGAAAAGGTTTTGGACCCAAAACCCTCAAAGCCGAGTTTTGAACTTGGCTCGATACCCAATCGTAACATCCCCAAACCCGGCCCATTCACTACGACCAGAATCGAATCTGGTTATGTTATGGGAAAAACTTATTAAGCGAAAAACAGTTGCCATTTAACTTTTGTCTAAACTCCTTTAGAGTAGTTTTACTTGCAAAAATCTTGGGCATGTTTGTTTGCAAACCGTTAGGTTACTTTGAAATCTCGGGGTTTCGTTTTAAAACTCTTAGTTGTCAACTTGCTTAGGTTGGAAAACGTTTAAAACATCAGACTCAAGTGGTTTAAGCTTAGTTCATAAAAGTAACATTATTCCCAAATCTCTTTAGACATAAGTTACCAAAAGAAAACCAAATAACTTAAGAGGCTCTTATTACAACATAATGATTCCAAGTACTTGGTAATAAAGTGCATAAAGAAAATATTAAAACGTCCTTTGCATGGGCCACCTTGTATCCACTCCAACCCGGTCCGATCATCCTTCCACCTGCGATGTTGGATAAGAGATTGGGTGAGTCACAATGACTCAGTGTGTAACTAAACCATCGAAATCCACCCACATGCAAACCACATAACATCCCAATTATCAAATGCAACATGCAAGTATAATTATTTAGACATTACCACAATCTGGGCTTGGCCCACCTTCAAATTATTACAAATACTGGACTAGGCCCTTTTCACATTAGTCCACTGATCACTGGGTTTGGCCCATGTCCACGTATGTCCCCAAAACATACCTATTCATTGGGCTTGGCCCATTTTCATATTATTTCATAAACGGAATAATGCAAACATGATTCCCAACCCAACCTAGGGTCCATCCGCTACACACCCCTTATCCAAATTTACCACACACCAGGGAACTATCGAGTCACCCTCTCCTTTTCCCTCCAAAAAGGCAACCAATGCCATCCACGATGTAGCATATAGCTAACATCAAACCACGATGGAGCACACAGCAATCCATCAAGCCACGATATGGCATAAGCCGATATCAATCAAGGTAACCACGCGAACTAAATCGCAAAGATCCACAACGCGACCTCAGTCAGCGCCAATCCACGATGTAGCACAAAGCTGACATCAACCACGTGCTCGAAGTACACCCGTACCTTCTTTTCCTAAACCCACCCATGCACATGTAACATAATATAATCGTAGATGATGCATGTGCATGCTATCCACAATCATAGGCATACTCACACAATAAAATCGGTGTTCACATAATTACAAACTTTGCTACTAACTCCGATCATCTTCATACCCTTAAGGGTACCATTTTCACATTTAATCGCACTTATTAGCATCATACAACATAAGCGGATATACTCAAATCCGGAAACAATGGTTAATTACACACCTTATTACTAGGAGTTCTAGACTCTCGATCCTCGACGCTATCGCCTAGCGAAACTACGGCTATTTGCTTAACGCTTTACTGCTGGGCCCACACCCGGTGGCCAATCACGTCTTCGCGAGACGGCCCTTTTCTTGAACTTTGGGACGTGGACCTTCCCTTTCCCTTCTTGGACCGGTTGTGGCCTCCATCAAAAGCTTAATCAGGTAAACAGGTTAACCCCCAAAACACCACTTAAGCATTTAATCTAAATAAAAAATCTCTTACCAACTCAACTTGAATTCCGAACGCTACTCTATGCCACTGCAACTGCTGACTAAACGACCTTGCTAACCACTCCCTATTGCTCCAGCTAGAAACGACCACCACCAAGGAAGTAAGGTTCGGCTCAGGGACTTGTAACCAAAGTGAAGAGAATGTGAGAATGGATGATTCGGCAAGGCTCTTAGATAGTGTTTGGGATATTTAGCAATGGTAGTTTTCTATGGATGGTTACGGTTTAAGCAAGGTTTAAAAAAGAAAAAGGTGAGAAGGGAGAGGGATATAGGTTCATAAAAGGTTAAGCCCTCTGCTACTTTCGGCTACAAAGAAATGGCATGAAAAAGGGGTTTGCTTGGACTAACTTTCGGCAATGGACAAGGGAAAATAAATACAAACGAAGGAAAGAACTTTTGGTAAGGGTGAGAAACAATTGATGAATGAAACAAGCACCTCCCTCCCCCCTATTTATAATATTCGGCCAAGCCCCAAGCCCCCAAAATCAAATCCTAAAATTCCTCCTAAAACCCCTCCCTACCATCCATTTTAAAAGTTTGAATAAGTCAAACTTTTACCTAGCAAAATTAAAAAAAAAAAAGACCAAGTCTTCTCCACCTTTCAAGCATCCAGAAACCGTCCAGCTTCTATCCTCCTTGACGCAAAAACAAGGCCAAAATGCTACCCTTGCGAATCGAACACAGGCCCCTTTCCCCTTGCAAATGGCGTCACTTCTCCATGCTCTAAGTGGCGCCTCCTTGCCACTCTGCCAAGCCACTCCTTATGCCAAAAATTCTACCAAAAATTCTCTTAAGACCCCCCTCTATCCAAGTTCTCCTTTTTAGCCCCTAAAACTAAAAATTTTCTAAGGCAACCTACCACCACCTAGGGTTCTCAGGACCCCTAAAACTTACCCAACCACACACTGAAGTGTGCCAACACTCGAGCTAAGCACCAAATGCCTAACCCCTAAAACTAGGGTGTTACACCGATTCACCGAGTTTGGATTTTGGGTGTTATCACAGAATAATTAACAATTAACAAAAGTAGTTTACAATTTCTCATTTCTTTAAACATGTTATTTGACATGTTAATTAGAAACTTATTGTATGAAAGCAGGGGAAGTAACTTAAAATAATCTTATTACAACAAACTCGATGCAAATCCTTACAAAATGGAAGTTTATTTAATATAGACTAGAAAGGTGTATTCCTAGACAATGCCACATATCTACTATATGCATAATAGCCCACTCCTCCACCACCTTGGCGTAATATTGGCGTTGTCCCTCCAGGCGAAGTCTCTTCTCAAATACCTAAAAAGAAATAAGAAATCTTGTGAGTACATAAGTACTTAGTGAGCTCATTATAACAATACCTTGATGAATACTTTGCAGTCTTGTATAAACTATTATGAGTCAACCCTTACTCTACATCATTTAATTCGGCTGATACCACTACATTTTTATCATTCTCTTATACGGACACTTATCATGCTCTTGTCATACTTAATCTTCCTTATCTAGTTAACTGAGGAGTCCTTCCAACATTTCATAAATCTCTTGTCACATAATAATTTCTAAACAGTTCTTACTCTCAAAATCCACTTCCAACAATCCATGACTCATACTCTTGTTTACAATAGTTGTTCACTGACCTTTATCATAGATGGATGCATATATGTTTGGCGAATACTTACGTAGAACCAAACACCATCCATTCATACTCACACATACTCTGATTCAATACCATATACATCCATACCGATAAACTATTGTTTATACCATTCAGATGAATTCACAATGTTATATCCTTAAATCTCACATAAAAACAAATATACATTCAAAAATTCCATATCATTAAGGCGGATAGCTTTAACATCGTGCATGTACATAGTTCTTTGCAATAACTTAATCAATTGATTCATTATCTTACTCAACCCTTAACCCTGAGCATATCAATACCTTATCTCAGCCATACTTATTACAAAACTTAAAAAAAATTATTATACTTACCATAGAGACAGACATTCAGATTCAAATCTTACTACCATTCCTGACTGTTCATGCCACATAGGCCTAACAAAACATGCCATATAGGCAGTCATACCAAATCTCGTGTTTATTGTCCCGACGGACTTCACAAAAGATGCCATGGGTCTCTACCCCATGGTCTTATACAAAGTTTCATGTATCGCGATTTCTATTTTGATTTAGACATTATCGAAGGCTACACCATGAACATTCATACAGACATTTCATGTCATGCCATGGGTCTTAACCACATGGTCTTACATATGTTCATTCAGTTATATCATATCTTACTATACTCTTAACCTCAAGGTCTTACATACATTTATTCAGTCATATCATATTTTGCTATGGTTCTTAACCACATGGTCTTACATACATTCATGTATTGCAATCTTCCTTTTCAGTCTCATCTTACTAGATGCTACGGCATTAATGGTTCCAATTCATACCAAACTGCCATGGGTCTCTACCTCGTGGTTTTACACTCTTTTCGAGTATGTGATATGCCAATCTGGTTAGTAATAGAACAACCCTACCAGAGGCTTCACAATGAGACATTTCTCATTTCTCACTTACCTAGATGATCGTGTTTCTGATTGACATTCTTTTCGTACCATAACTATACCTGCACTCTTACCAATCAATATTCTCCTCAACTAAAACTCCACACAATTGCAGTGATACATTCTTTATCCTTATTATGATCATACATTTACTAATTTTTATAAATAGTATCATCCTTTATATATAAATTCTTCTACTTGAAGAGTTAACATAAGAGAGTCAAGGTAGAGGCTCACCTAATTCTCACTTACTGTAGTTCAAAACTCCAGATCTAGATATCCATCTCGAACCAGCAACAACAACTATTTAGAAACATAATTTCACTATTACTAATCTTGTACATACAAATTACTTATCATATCAATCGTTGACAATCTCATGCAGAAACTTTATCCTTATAATCTTACTGTTCAATTACCACATACAGATCTACTCATTTAGGACTTAACGTGTAAAGCTAAAATATTTACCCTGATGCGAAATAACCACTGATCATAATAGAACCATAACTTCTAGATTATCGATGTAAGATACATTCATACTTAAGGAATATAACAGTAAATACCACTTAAGAAAGAGGAAGAAGAAAGAAGAGCCCTTTTAGAACTAATCTCTCACATATAAGTATGACTCAACTTAATGGAATTTAAAAAGTGTCATACGTTTTAAAACTTTCCTTCTTAATGACCTAAAATTTTTGAGAGAAATATAAATAAGTACCCTTCATCATACTTATCAAGCTAGGCTATACAGTTGGTTTCTAACCAGATTACTTAAAGTCTAACTAGCACGATATTCCATACACACCGGGCGTACTATACTTTTGGCGAATACTGATTCCATACTTACCTTTTATCTTTTAACACGGACTTTTCCTTAATATAGTAGAATATCGTGAAATCAAATTTTTACTAACTCATGTGGCGGTTACTATATGCCCACACATATACGCCAAAATAATCATTTGGGCGGATAACACTATGCCAGGTAGACTATTTATTACTATACGCCAAAACTTTAGACTTGCCAGATCTGGGGTATTACAAAACTTGTCTACCAAACAATGCCCTAGTTCGTCCCTAGGTAATTCTATACATGGGTTAAATTGACCAAGCCTATCAATTTCTACAACCTATAATTCAATTAAACATGTATGCTATTTATATACCTATTTATCATGTGGTATACTTAACACCTTAAATCTATTCATAGTGTAATGAATTGAACTAAGTAGTTTAAAATTAAAAATTTAGAATCAATTATTATCAAACTAAATTTACAATTTATTCACACAATCCTATTAACATGTTCCTAACCAATCACTTGTATTTCTACAAGATCAAGCACATAGAAAACATGCAAAAATAAAAATTTAAAAACTATTAAAAACAAAGAAAATAAAATAAAATAATAAAAAAAAAATTTCCTAATTCACCCTACAATGTATCTAGCACATTGTCCCTAATGTGCAATTAAAAACATAAAGGAAAGAGATTACTCGATTGGTGTGATTCAAGCAACTCAATTGGTGGGACTATTCTTGCTTTTGGTGAAAATGTAGTGCCGCCAAAAAATTGGGGTTCCTACTAAGAAAACACTATATATATAAAATACCAAGTTCTAAATAATAAAAATCAAAATAAACCAATAACAGCCATCTTGGAGAAAAATAAAACTAAAATACAATTTTCAAATTAAAAATAAATTAAAAATTATTCAAATTTAGTCAGAATCAGGCTTCGACTCATCCTCATCGTCTTCTTCTTTGCCCGACGATGGAAATCTCATGAACATGACTGGTAGTGGCGTTGGTGTCGGCCATCCATTTTGTTGCGCAATGCAAATCAAAAGATCACCCATGTCTTGCATCCAATGCATTTCTCATTTAGAAATTGACATGTCTATCAATCCCCTTATTCGTGATGTCTGTGCTTTGGACTTCCTCTTACTCGGCCTTTGGGATCCCTCCTATGTTTTGTTCACTATTCATCTTCTTGATTTTGCCTCCTTTGGAGTTCAACTAACTATCCATACATGTTGTCCCCAATGATGCTCCTCGTCGGTCGTATGAAGGGTTCGACAGGAGACATGGGAACTTTAACTTGTCTGCATAGTGCTGTGATCAAATGTGGAAAATACATACTTTGTTTGTTGCTCCGTACGCACTTCATCATATCTTCGTAGATCCAATGGCCAATGCAAATCTATTCTTTCTATAAAATCGCATAAAGAATAATTGATTTGTATGCGGTGATGTCAGAAGCTTTGTGTGTAGGTCTCAGGGGATGCAAATAAATTGCATCCACATTTTTGACATCGGGAACATGATGGCTGTGTTCCAGATAATCATGGGAATAATAAAATATGTATATTTCTTACGGCGCAACCAACACTTATTTTCCCCAAAGAGTGACTTGGGTAATCGTCTCACCCTAATGTCTATGATTTTCCTGATCTTTCAGGGCAACATAGAACTCATAAACTATTGCATCAAACACCGATTCGATTAGTGTGGCGCAAAAATTATCCAACAATGGTATCGCACCAAATCCCAAATCTCATTATAGGCAAACATGGTGGGGTCAAGTCTGCGTTCTTGAATGAACGATTGATCACTCATCTAGATATAAAATCTCTCCACTTTTGAATTAATGAATCGATTGGCAACGAAGTTGATCGGTGCCTTAATGGTGAGTTGTTATTTTCTTGATGCTATCAAAAAAAATTACGACGATCCAAATGGTTAAAATTAATTGAAAACAAAGTTAGAGTACGAAACCTCAGGTTGTTGCTGACGAAGATCGGTCTTCCATTAGTGTAGAGTATATGTTTTAGAATAAAAGAAGATGAGTAGACGATGACTCAAGGAAGAGGAGAAGGAAAGATAAATCACTTATATTGTTTGAGGGTCGGAGATATGGAAGAACAAAACTACTATTCAAGATGAAGGGGCGACAAATGAATGACATTATGACTCTTTTAGGGCGTCTGAATTGTAATATCTGGGATTTAGGGCTTGTGCATTTTTGCACGTGCTAGTATGCCTATGAGTGTTTTGAATGTGTTTTTATGAATTTTTAGAACTTTAGTTTGTAGAAGAATGCCTTAGAAATTGTTAGATTTTAAATCTAAAAGGGAAAGCTAAGCGATATGGTCTTAAGAAAAGTTGTAGGGGAATTAGGACACAAGAATGGGCTTGGTAAAGTGGCTTGGAGGCGCCACTTAAGGGCCTTGGTAGGTGACGCCACATGCATGTGAGCAGGGCCAAGGTTCGAGTAGCAAGGGGAGCACTTTTGGAGTGTTTTTGCGTCAAGCTAGGGGGGAGAGATGGACGGCAATAAGACACTGAGGAGATGAGCTTTAATTGTGGTTGGTTTCTTTTAAAATTTGGCTAGGGGATAAAGGATAATTGTTGAGTTATTTTATTATTTTGAATGAAGTGATAAAGAGAGGAAATAGGAGAAAAATGTGGAGACTGATAAGGGGATGTGTGTGGCCGGCCAAATGACTCTTTGGTGATCAATTTTGGTCATAGCTAAATTTCTAAAGAGAAGTCTAGATGTTCTTCTCAGTTTTTCTTTTCTTTCTCTAGTGAAGTGCCGAAAATTCTCCTCTTCTCTTCTTTGTTGCACTTGTGCCGAAAATTCCCAAGAAAGAGTAACTTGTGTTCTCCCTTTTTCTACTCATTGACATAGCCGAATACCATCCTCCCATTCTCTCCTCTCACTTTGGCCGAATCCCTCTACACTCTATTCTTTCTTCTTTTTTTTTTTTGCAAGACTCCAAAAGCCGAAACCAAGTGACCAACATCTAGGCCATAGCCGAATAGCTCTGTGGGTTCAAATAAAGGGGTTGCTGATTCCAACATTGAGGGTAAGGATTCTATTATCATCATTCTATTTCTTTTCTTTTAGCCGAAATCAAGATTCTAACTCCTTAATGATCTCTGGCCGAACCCTTGAAGGAGGATTTCGGGTCTTCTGCTAAGTGGACTACAACAGAAGATCATTCGGGATTTTAGATTCGCAAAGGTAAGTGAAAATACTAATCGGCCAAGGCCATATTTGGTGGTTCAATCTATTTCTTAATTATCCAAAAGCCGGAAGCTAACCTGTTAAGTGATCTAGTGTGGGCCGATTTTAAGGAAGAAGTATCACAAAGTTTCGAGATTTGTCTAGGAATCAAATCGGCAGCAAGGTAAGATTTTGATTGTGATAATCCTTCGGGATTTCGTTATATAGTCGAGTAGGCTTTTGCTAAAGAACTAAGTGTTGGCCGAATGTAGGAATTAAGGATCTAAAGCATTAGATCGGGTTTTCGGGATTTCGGTAAAGCGGTAATACCAGGTGTGTAGCCCTACCCTAAGTTTTAATAGATTTATGGTGTTGTTTTAATGCATGTGTTATTAAGAATGTGAAAAGTATGGCTAAGGTACCATGCAATGGTACTAAGTACTCAGGTACGTAAACCTACTCCTTCTATGAGTACGATATGATAAATATCTGTATGGCACATATGTGAAACTATAAGAATGTGAATAAAGAATATGGCATGATATTGCATGTTCTGTATGACATGGGCATATGGGTTATATGGAAAGGGGAAGTGATTGGTGGTTTTATACCCCAATATTTGCATGTGGTGACTTCGGTCACAATATCTGAATGTGGTGACTTCGGTCACATAATCTGAATGTGGTGACTTATGTCACAAAGAGTTTATCTGGTGGCTATGCCACAATATATAAGGGCGATGAGCACGTCGACTGCAGCGACTGCCTTCGATGATGTGTAGCGGATGGGTGGGTCGATTTAGTAGTCCCCACGGTGTGATGGTTAGTACGGGTGATGTGTAGCGGATGGCATCTAGGTTTGGGGTTCGGGATTGCATCATTATACTTAATTGCTATTTGTATATGTATGAGTTGACATGCCTAAATTGTTGGGACTTAGTGTTATGGTATGTACACACCGAGTCTGTTTGACTCACCCCGTTGTGGGAATATTTTTCAGTGTGACACTCGGTGATGGACCTGCCTCGGCGGGAGCTTAATGGTGGCCATGCTCAGCTCAGCTTTTATTCTACTTTATTTTATTTTGAACTTTAAGTTTAAATTTCATTTTGGGTTTTACCGTTGATGTAATAAGGCCACTAGTGTGAAACTGTTTATGCATGCATTTTAATTATTTAGTATGATACGAATTTTATCAATTTAAAGTTTAAGCAACTTTTCTTAAAAACAAAGTTTAAATGTTTAGACACCTAAACACAAATGATTTTCGAATTAAAGATTAACCCCAAAACAACTCGGTATTTTTATAAAACCACTCCAAAATTTCCAAGGTAATAAACATGAAATTGAAACGTTTTACTCGAGGAACATACCAGATCCGGTCTGGGCTCGTGGGCCGGGTTTGGGGTGTTTCAGCTTGGTATCAGAGCCCAATTTTAAAACTCTCGACCTTGGGTTTAAAGCCCATAACGTTTTCAAAATTAAGCCCAAATGAATTTTGTGAAAGATTTTGTGAAATGAGCAGGTTTCTCTGGCATGGCGCCTAAGGCTCCGACCCAAAGTCCACCAGGTAAGTACCCCTAACCGTTGTGTGATTTATTGTATGATCCGTATGTGGGTATAATGGGAACGTAGACTAGTATGTTAAGCTATTGAACCCTAGGGTTAGTTCACTCCAACATAGAATTACATAAGACTTAAAGCCTAATTAAACAACCCTGTGACTAAGTCGTCGAGTTAGGGTGTGGCAACCATTGTGCGCATGTCTAGGATTGGATTTAGGAAGAGCCTGGTATTTAAGCAGTTCTAGTGACTCACCTCCTCTTCGCTCGAATCCTACCTGGTGCGTAGCTACGGTTCACCCTAACCAAGAGGACTCATTCACAGGCTAAACTCAATAATTAAAACCCGAAAGGGACTAGCCATATTTTTATAAAAACCTTAGTTTTAAAAGCACCAAATTACCCCTTTGATTTGTAAAAACTCTTTTACAAAATTTATCCCAAATATTTCTGACTTACAAAATTACCTAAGTACCCCTAGTTGTAAAATTACTAAAATATCCTTGGTTTGAAAATTTTAAACTACCATACTACCTTTGACTTTTACTAAGATATTTTTCCAAAATACCAGAAACCCCTATTTTGCAAAATATTAAGATACCCTGAATTGGAAAATTTAAGAAATTACCCCTGATTTACAAAATTACCAAAATGACCCCGATTTTTAAAATTTCTGCCATACCTCTGATTTAAGAAAATTTTCAAAAGTACCCTCGAGTTATTGAAATTTCAAAGTTCCTTGATTTATTAAGATTTTCAAATTAACCCCGATTTATTACCAAAATACCCCTGTAGGAGAAATGACGAAAATACCCCTGGGATAGGAACAGACGAAAATGTTTGAATAGTGAATGTGTGCGAGGGTACTCACCGAATGATTGTGTTTCTCTGAATTAGGATAGAAAACTTGGAACGAAAACTCAATGATCGAAAGAACCTCTATTAATCTTCTTTTCATAAAATTTCTTCATGGTAATCGCGGAACAAAGGCTAATACATAAAACTTTGTAATCAGATTAAAGCGCAATCGTAGAAATGAGTTCTAGGGGACGTGGTCGTAATGTACGAGGACGTGGTAGAGGCATAATGACCGTATCAAAACCCGTTAGGTCTGGACAAGGGTCCGAAAATGAGGTACCACTACCCCCACGCCAGCTGTTGGTGTTGAGCAGCAAGATCAGACGGGAGATGACTGTAGTAAGCCCATTAGGCCAAACTGTAGTGGTGAATAAGATCTTTCGGAGTGTACCCTTAGAAATTCAGGGAGTGATATTTTCTGCCGACTTAATGGAACTTCCCTTTGGAGAATTTGACCTCATACTTGGCATGGACTGGCTATTAGAACACCGTGCTATATTGGATTGTGCAGCTAAGCGAATGGAGTTAAGGACGCCGGAGGATGAGGCGATAATTATGATAGGAGAAAGAAGGAACTACTTATCTAACGTAGTCTCGCCTTAAAGGCTGATAAGATGGTTCGGAAAGGGTGCAAGGCATTTCGACTTTTTTAGGCGTTGGATGCCAAAGAAGGGGAGTTAGTGGAGTTAGAACAAAGAAAGGAGTTTGTGGATATTTTTCCGAGGAGGAGTTACAGAATACCCGGGACGGGGAGGTGGAGTTTGGAATTGACTTGTTGCACGAACAATACACGGATCTATCGCTCCGTATAGAATGGCACCGAAGGAGTTGGTTGAGCTCAAGGCTCAAATCCAAGAGTTGCTTGATCGTGGGTTTATCCGACCCAGGTGTGTCTCCATGGGGAGCACCGGTCTTCATTTGTGAAGAAGAAGGACGAAACTATGCGTATGTGCATAGATTATCGTCAGTTGAATAAGCTGACCATCAAGAACAAGTACCCTTTGCCAAGGATAGACGACTTGTTCGATCAGCTTAAGGGGGCAGCGGTATTCTCGAAGATAGATCTAAGGTCTGGATATCATCAGCTTAAGGTGAAAGAAGCAGATATCCATAAGACAGCCTTCCGAACAAGATACGGGCACTATGAGTTCGTAGTAATGCTGTTTGGGTTGACGAACGCCCCAGTCGCGTTCATGGATATGATGAATCGGGTTTTTCAACCTTACTTGGATAGGTTCGTCGTTGTGTTCATAGACGATATCCTAGTATACTCAAAGTCTGAGGAAGAACATGATGAGCATCTCCGGATAGTGTTGCAAGTATTAAGGGAGAAGAAGCTCTATGCCAAATTCAGTAAGTGTGAATTTTGGCTGAAAGAGGTCGCATTCTTAGGGCATGTGGTGTCTGCTGAAGGAATAAGGGTGGATCCTCGAAAGATTGAGGCAGTATTAGATTGGAAACCACCTAAGTCTCATGGTCGAGGTTCGCAGCTTTCTTGGGATTAGTCGGCTACTACGGAAGGTTTGTGGAAGGATTTTCATCAATAGTCGCACCTTTGACGGTTGTTGAGAAAGGAAGTACCTTTAAATGCAGTCGATAATAAACAACAGGAGAGCTTTGAGAAGCTTAAGACGGTTTTGACTGAAGCTCCGGTCTTGATTCAACCGGAGGTAGGAAAGGACTTTGTGGTGTACTGTGACGCTTCTCACACGGGATTAGGATGTGTTCTGATGCAAGACGGGAAGGTTGATGCTTATGCATCTCGACAACTAAGGCCACACGAGGTTAACTACCCGACGCACGACTTGGAATTGGCGGCGGTGGTCTTTGCTCTTAAGGTATGGAGGCACTACCTATATGGAGAAAAGTCAGTGATCTACACGGACCACAAGAGCCTTAAGTATCTGCTGACTCAGAAAGAGCTGAACCTGAGACAGCGAAGGTGGGTGGAGTTATTAAAGGATTACGATTGTTCTATAGAGTATCATCCAGGCAAGGCGAATGTAGTGGCAGATGCCTTAAGTCGGAAAGTAGTGTCAGATCTGAGGGCAATGTTTGCACATCTTAGCTTGTATGATGATGGAAGTTTATTGGCAGAGTTGCAAGTCAAACCGACATGGTTGAATGAGGTGAAGGAAAGTCAGTTAATGGATGAGGATCTAAGTGCTAAGCTACGGCAAGTGCAGAGTGGAGAGTTGGAAGATTATAGTATTAATGATGAGGGAGTATTGTGTTTCAAGGGTAAGGTTTGTATGCCGAAAACTAAGGAGTTAAGGCAGAGAATTCTTCAGGAATCGCATAGTAGCCCTTATGCTATGCATCCTGGAGGTAGTAAGATGTACCAAGATCTAAGGGAATAGTTTTGGTGGCCTGGTCTTAAGCGGGAAGTTACCGAATTTGTAGGGAAATGCTTGACGTGTCAGCAAGTCAAGGCTGAACACCAAGTTCCGTCGAGATTGATTCAAATTGATAAAGATTCCGCAGTGGAAGTGGGAGAGAATCACCATGGACTTCGTTAGTGGGCTTCCCCTTACGCCTACTAAGAAGGACTCGGTATGGGTGATAGTGGATCGATTGACAAAGTCCGCGCATTTCATTCCAGTGCGGGTTGATTATTCTTTGCGTAGTTGGCGGTTGTATGTGGCGGAGATTGTAAGGTTGCATGGAGTACCGGTGTCAATTATTTCAGATAGGGATCCAAGGTTTACGTCTCGGTTTTGGAAAGCTCTGCATCAAGCTTTAGGCACTAGATTGGATTTCACTACGGCTTTTCATCCACAATCGGACGGACAGTCCGAACGAGTAATCCAAGTGCTAGAGGATATGTTGAGGGGCTGTGTGATAGACTTCAGAGGAAGTTGGGAAGAATATTTGCCTTTAGCTGAGTTCGCATATAATAACAGCTATCAATCCAGTATTCGAATGGCACCGTATGAAGCGCTGTATGGACGAAAGTGTCGCACTCCTACGTGTTGGATAGAATTGGGGGAACGACGAGTTTTGGGTCCAGAGATTGTGGCAGAATCCGAGGAGAAGGTTGAGGTAATTCAGGCACGATTAAAGGAAGCATCTGACAGGCAGAAGTCGTACGCAGATCTTAAGCAGAAGGAAATAGAATTTGATGTGGGAGATCAAGTGTTTCTTAAGGTATCGCCTTGGAAGAAGGTTATGAGATATGGTCGCAAAGGGAAATTAAGTCCAAGGTTTATAGGACCTTATCGGGTATTGAAGCGAGTTGGACCAGTGGCATGCCAGTTAGAGTTGCCTCCGGAGTTGAAGCAAATGCACGATGTATTCCATGTTTCTATGCTACGTCGCTATCGATCGGATCCATCTCATGTAGTTCCAGTTGAGGAGGTGTAGCTAAGACCAGATTTGTCCTACGAGGAAGAGCCGATTCAGATCTTGGAACGAGATGTGAAAGTGTTACGAAAGAAGTTAGTTCCTTTAGTCAAAGTGTTATGGAGCAATCATGGATCGGAAGAAGCTTCGTGGGAGCCGGAAGAAACAATACGACAGCAATACCCTCACCTATTTTAGCCAGGTAATTTCGAGGTCGAAATTATTTTTAAGGGGGGTAGAACTGTAATATCCGGGATTTAGGGCTTGTGCATTTTTGCATGTACTAGTATGCCTATGAGTGTTTTGAATGTGTTTTTATGAATTTTTAGAACTTTAATGTGTAGAAGAATGCCTTAGAAATTGTTAGATTTTAAATTTAAAAGAGGAAGCTAAGCGATATGGTCTTAAGAAAAGTTGTAGGGGAATTAGGACACAAGAATGGGCTTGGTAAAGTGGCTTGGAGGCGCCACTTAAGGGCCTTGGTAGGTGACGCCACATGCATGTGAGCAGGGCCAAGGTCCGAGTAGCAAGGGGAGCACTTTTGGAGTGTTTTTGCGTCAAGATAGGGGGGAGAGGTGGACGGCAATAAGACACTGAGGAGATGAGCTTTAATTGTGGTTGGTTTCTTTTAAAATTCGGCTAGGGGATAAAGGATAATTGTTGAGTTATTTTATTATTTTGAATGAAGTGATAAAGAGAGGAAGTAGGAGAAAAATGTGGAGACTGATAAGGGGATGTGTGTGGCCGGCCAAAGGACTCTTTGGTGATCAATTTTGGTCATAGCCGAATTTCTAAAGAGAAGTCTAGAGGTTCTTCTCAGTTTTTCTTTTCTTTCTCTAGTGAAGTGCCGAAAATTCTCCTCTTCTCTTCTTTGTTGCACTTGTGCCGAAAATTCCCAAGAAAGAGTAACTTGTGTTCTCCCTTTTTCTACTCATTGACATAGTCGAATACCATCCTCCCATTCTCTCCTCTCACTTTGGCTGAATCCCTCTACACTCTATTCTCTCTTCTTTTTTTTCGCAAGACTCCAAAAGCCGAAACCAAGTGACCAACATCTAGGCCATAGCCGGATAGCTCTGCGGGTTCAAATAAAGGGTTGCCAATTCCAACATTGAGGGTAAGGATTCTATTATCATCATTCTATGTCTTTTCTTTTAGCCAAATCAAGATTCTAACTCCTTAATGATCTCTGGCCGAACCCTTGAAGGAGGATTTCGGTTTTCTCGCTAAATCGACTACAAATGTAAGATCATTCGGGATTTTAGATTCGCAAAGGTAAGTGAAAATACTAATCGGCCAAGGCCATATTTGGTGGTTCAATCTATTTCTTAATTATCCAAAAGCCGGAAGCTAACCTGTTAAGTGATCTAGTGTGGGCCGATTTTAAGGAAGAAGTATCACAAAGTTTCGGGATTTTTCGAGGAATCAAATCGGCAGCAAGGTAAGATTTTGATTGTGATAATCCTTCGGGATTTGGTTATATAGCCGAGTAGGCTTTTGCTAAAGCACTAAGTGCTGGCCGAATGTAGGAATTAAGGATCTAAAGCATTAGATCAGGTTTTCGGGATTTTGGTAAAGCGGTAATACCAGGTGTGTAGCCCTACCCTAAGTTTTAATAGATTTATGGTGTTGTTTTAATGCATGTTTTATTAAGAATGTGAAAATTATGGCTAAGGTACCATGCAATGGTACTAAGTACTCAGGTACGTAAACCTACTCCTTCTATGAGTACGATATGATAAATATTTGTATGGCACATATGTGAAACTATAAGAATGTGAATAAAGAATATGTCATGATATTGCATGTTCTGTATGACATGGGCATATGGGTTATATGGAAAGGGGAAGTGATTGGTGGTTTTATACCCCAATATTTGAATGTGGTGACTTCGGTCACAATATCTGAATGTGGTGACTTCGGTCACATAATCTGAATGTGGTGACTTATGTCACAAAGAGTTTATCTGGTGGCTATGCCACAATATATAAGGCCGATGAGCACGTCGACTGCAGCGACTGCCTTCGATGATGTGTAGCGGATGGGTGGGTCGATTTAGTAGTCCCCACGGTGTGATGGTTGGTACGGGTGATGTGTAGCGGATGGCATCTAGGTTTGGGGTTCGGGATTGCATCATTGTACTTAATTGCTATTTGTATATGTATGAGTTGACATGCCTAAATTGTTGGGACTTAGTGTTGGCTGTACACACTGAGTCTGTTTGACTCACCCCGTTGTGGGAATATTTTTCAGGTGACACTCAGTGATGGACCGGCGTCGGCAGGAGCTTAATGGTGGCCATGCTCAGCTCAGCTTTTATTCTACTTTATTTTATTTTGAACTTTAAGTTTGAATTTCATTTCGGGTTTTACCGTTGATGTAATAAGGCCACTAGTGTGAAACTGTTTATGCATGCATTTTAATTATTTAGTATGATACGAATTTTATCAATTTAAAGTTTAAGCAACTTTTCTTAAAAACAAAGTTTAAATGTTTAGACACCTAAACACAAACGATTTTTGAATTAAAGATTAACCCCAAAACAACTCGGTATTTTTATAAAACCACCCCAAATTGTCCAAGGTAATAAACATGAAATTGAAATGTTTTACTCGAGGAACATACCAGATCCGGTCTGGGCTCGTGGGCCAGGTTTGGGGTGTTTCATGAATGGTGTGTATTTAGGGTTAAAGATGGTGGGGATAAATAGAGCTTCTAACAAGCTTTTAACAAAATGATAGGCCGAACCTTGCTAAAAAAAATCGGTGTGTCACACCATAGCAAGTGCATGGCGCGACACAACGACTAAAATTTCCCATATTAGTTGTGAGGATGTTGTGTTGCGCCATAGAGGTCCTATGTCGCCCGACCATGATTGACTTATGGGGATTTGACATTGAAATGGTCATGTTGTGTCATGGATTGGATGTGTTGCGACATAGACTTGTTCCCACCCTTTTCGTGGTGTGTCAATGTCCTCTGATCTTCTGTTCTTGTCCTCAATTGGCTTCAATCTCTTCCTTTCCATTTGGAAACATGTTTGCTCATAATTATAAAATGCAATATTAATAGTAAAATTCTAAATTCTAACTATTGAATAATAATATACAATATGTACAACTTACTCTACTACCGATGGGTTGATCTATATGATGTTATCAGACTCGTCCAACGTCTGATTCTAATGGTCCTCAAATTCCTATGTCTCACCTTTCGTCTTTGATATAATGCTACATTCTAAGGCTTTCTTCTTAACTTTTAATTCTAAGGTTCCTTCAAAATATCGTTTCAATCTTTTTCCATTCACTAGAAAGTTTATACCATCTTTGGTTGTGAGTTCCACGGTGCCATGGGGAAAGACTCGATATGCTATAAATGGTCCTATCCACCTTGACCGTAGCTTGCCTGGAAAAAGTTTTAACTAAGATTTGAAAAGTAGTATCTATTTTCTAGGTGAAAAGGATTTCATTTTGATCATTGTGTCATGTCTCTTTTTATCCATTTCTTTGTAAAATTTGACATTTTCATATGCCAAATATCTAAAATCTTCTAACTCATTTAATTGGAATAATCTTGCTTCCTTGGCTAAGGTTGGATCCAAATTTAGTTCTTTGATTTCCCAATACATCTTCTTTTCTAACTCTATTGGAAAATGATAGTTCTTTCCATAAACAAGCTAGTATGGTAACATACCCAACCACATGCTATTCGATAAGCCCATAGAGCATCATCCAACCGCATGCTCTAATCCTTATGACTTGGATTTACTGTCTTTTCCAAGATCTGCTTGACTTATCGATTAGAAGCTTATACTTGCCCATTGGCTTGAGGGTAATAGGCTATGGTAATTCGATGCCTGACACTATATTTGGCTAATGTAACGTCCAACTGTTGACTGTAGAAATGAGAACCTTCATCACTGATCAAGGCCCTTGGGGTTTCGAATCGTGTGAATATGTTCTTCCGAAATAATTTCACTACTACTTCCGTATCTGTAACACCTCAAACCCGGCCTAGACGTTATGGCCGGATCTAGCATGTCACATCGAAAGGTAGTTGAAAAGCTAAACATTCATTGAAAATGTTGCATCTCTTTTGAAAACTTCGAGTTTCGATGTTTATTGATAAAAACCCGATTTACTTAATGTCCATTTTTATAAAGTTGTAATTATTTTGAAAAAATTGTTTTTGTTGTGAAAGTCGAACATTAATAGTTGCGAAAATGTGATATTTTGAAAAACGGTTATTAACATTTTGGAAAACTCAGTATTCAAACATCTAACAATTTAAAAATATCCGAATTGAAAGTTAAAGAAAAATAAAATCCAAAGGCCTTATTACAAAATATTAACCCAAAATAAATAATCTTAAAATAAGGTAAAAACTGAATTTACTAAAGTCCTCGAGAAATAACTCCGATGTATGGCCACCACCGAGTCCTTCGCGGCTCCAAATCCTCTATCGCTGGGGATTACCTGCAAGGTTAAAAGAAGCGGGTAAGTTACGAGAACTCAGTGTGTAATCCCCCAAACGGTCGCTGACTGGGCCCGAGCCCATAAGACGTCAATCTGGGCTTAAGCCCTATAATCATGAAAGTGCAGATAATGTAATGCAACCCAACCCAATCCAGCCAATCACACCCCCGTACCAACCAATCGTCACCTGTGGGGATCAAGTCAACCCACCCCGCCAATCACACCAATATTGCAGAAAAGCTGCAAATCACAATATTTGTGGCTGAGCCACCAGAGTCATAGTATGTATATATGTGGCATAGCCACTAAAACAGTATGTGGCAGAGCCACCAGGCTACACTTCTCTTCAGTCGTTAACTCGCCCTATGCAACATGATAAAATGCAATGTATCAACATATAAAAGTGTAATAAAATCATACACACGATACTCAACCACAATAAAGGGTATAACGGTCATTTTCACCTCCTTGAGGGTTTTTTCGGTAATTCTACCCATCGAGGGTATTTTGGTAATTTCACAACCTAGGGTTATTTCGGTAATTTACCCACCAAGGGTATTTTGGTAATTTCGCAACCTAGGGGTATTTCGGTAATTTACCCTCCAAGGGTATTTTGGTAATTTCGCAACCCAGGGGTATTTCGGTAATTTACCCTCTAAGGGTATTTTGGTAATTTTGCAATTAACGGCCTTTCCGAAGGCCTACTGTCGCCTCGAGTGACTCGGGACCCTTTTTGGGTCTCTACGATACCATTGGGCCTGAAATTCATTTCAGGCCCAAACGGGCCCACACGCTCGTGTGGCCCATTACACGTGGTTTCGCTCTCAGTTTTACAGATTTCGCAATCGCATCTATCATTCAGTATTTCTCCATTGATTTTGCCCCCGTGGGCCCGTAAGCCCATTGGGCCCATTTAGCTCGTTTTAGTTCTATCAAGCCCGCTACGGCCTTAGTTTCGTGAGAGTGCTCGCGACACTCTCAACGATCCATCATCGCCATTCGTGTCTCGGGTTACCACCATGAGCGTTCGCATGCTCGAGTGGTCACAGTTGCTGACTTTTCGGCTTTTGGCCGATTCACAAAGCATCACATGCAACCATCAAGGTGAGTGTGAGATTACACACCTGTTACAAGTGTAGATTGAAACCTTCGAGATTACGCACCTTTTAAATCAATACATTTTAAACCATTAGTCTTAATCTTTAGTAAGACATATCCAATTGGTTGAAATCGACAACTTAATCCACACCACTTACCAACAGCCAAGAGATCCACCGCAAGGGATAGGTGTTTAGTTGGCCCTCTGATTAAGCACGTCGAGACCCTAGCAGTGTTTGGCACGAAAAATAGATGTTAGCAACACCTTAATCATGACCACAAAAGAAGTCAAGACAGCCATTCGGCTTGAGTAAGAATCAATCAATGAGTATAACCTCACCACCTATATTCGGCCTTAATCTTACTTACCAACCAACCACCGAAATCCAAGGCTAGAAGAATGATGAGAGGTAGAAGAGAATGAATTGATTCGACCTTAGTCAAAACGAACCAGAGTGAGAGATTCGGTTTCAGAGGAAAGACAAGAAAAAAAACTAGAAGAAGGCACACCATACCTTAGGCCAAAAATGAGCCGAATGGGAGAAGAGATTCGACACAAGCAGCAAATACACAGGGCCGAGATTCGGCTACGAAGTTAACCAAAATGAAGAACCCAAAGATGAGAAGAAACGAAGTAAACCAATGGAAAGCTAGAAGGAAAAGGTTAGGGGTTTCGGCTATTGAGTAGAAAAAGAACAATTGAAAGAGATGGGAGGTTGAACAAGAGCTGCACGAGTGGTAACTTTCCAACAAGTTCGGCCAAGTCTCAAAGAGAGAAAAAGAAAGATGGGAGAAAATGATTTTGGTAAACAGGAAATTGCCAAGAGAAAATGACCCCAAAATGCTTAAAGAATAAGTGCCCAAAATGCACAAATGCAAAGGAATTTCGGCACCCTCCTACTCAAAATCGAATGTGCACTCCTCCAATGAAAAGTCTTGACCGAAAATCCCCCTTGCACTTTCCCATATTCGACCACTACTACCTCTCACCCTCAATCCCTTGATTCACTCCTCTTTTTGCTCCCCAACTTCCTCTCCATCACCCATTCAAATCATTTGGCTGGGTTTCCACTCTCCCCTTGCAGAGTTCTATCTGAACTCAACTTCCCCCACTCACTTGACACAAAAATAGAAGCCTATGTTTTGCCACTGTGGGATTCGCTTCTCCTTTGCTCTAGCATTGACGCCACCACCATTCCACCAAGTGGTCAATTGCGTTGAACAAACACACCTTAATATATATAACCCCTGCCTCCACCAGCTCACCCCACTAAAGAGCCCAAAAACCAAAATTTTCCCAGGGCCTGGACTCGAACCCGAGCCTCCCTAGGACCCCCAAACACACCCAAACAACAAGCTAAACAAACTCAACACATGCAATAGTGCAAAAATGCCAGACCCCTAATTTTAGGATGTTACAGTTCTACCCTCTTAGAGAAATTTCGGCCTCAAAATTTACCTGATCAAAAGAGGTGAGGGCATGCTGTCGCATTGCCTCCTCAGGCTCCCGCGTGGCATCCTCTGAACGTGATTATGCCATAACACTTTGACTAACGGAACGGATTTTCTCCTCAAAACCTTAACATCACGATCCAAAATCTACACGGGTTCCTCTTCAAATGACAGATCAGATCTAACCTCGATTTCCTCCACCGGCACTATATGAGATGGTTCTGAACGGTAGTGCCTTAGCATAGAAACATGGAATACGTCGTGTATCCAGTTCAATTCAGGGGGCAGCTCAAGCTGATATGCGACCGGTCCAACACGTTTTATTAGTCGGTAAGGTCCGATGAATCTAGGGCTTAACTTGCCCTTCCGTCCAAATCTCAGAATCTTTTTCCATGGTGAGACCTTCAAGAAAACATAATCTCCCACCGAGTACTCGATTTCTTTACGCTTAAGATCTGCATAAGACTTCTGTCTATCAGAAGCTTCTTTTAACCGACCCTGAATCAACTTAACCTTCTCCTCAGTTTCCGAAATCATTTCTGGACCTCGCTCACCCAATTCTGTCCAACAAGTAGGGGTACGACACCTACAACCATATACCACCTCGTAGGGTGCCATCTGAATGCTGGATTGGTAGCTGTTGTTATACGCAAATTCCGCCAAGGGTAAATAGTCTTCCCAATTGCCCCTGAAGTCAATCACACAGCCCCTTAACATGTCTTCCAAAATCTGGATTACCCTCTCCGACTGACCATCAGTCTGTGGATGGAATGTTGTGCTGAAGTCTAGTCTTGTACCCAAAGCTTCATGTAACACTTTCCAGAACCGAGATGTGAATCTAGGGTCTCTGTCTGAGATGATAGACACTGGTACTCCATGTAGCCTCATAATTTCTGCCACGTATAACTTGGCCAACTTCTGTAGCGAGTAGTCAGTGCGAACCGGTATGAAGTGTGTGGACTTAGTCAACCGGTCAACAATTACCCACACTGAATCTTTCTTAGTAGGCGTCAGGGGTAGCCCACTAACAAAATCCATTGTTATCCTCTCCCACTTCCAGAGTGGAATCTTTACAGGTTGCAGTAATCCCGAACGCAGTTGATGCTCAGCCTTCACCTGCTGACATGTCAAACACTTGCTTACAAAGTCGGTAACTTCCCACTTTAGTCCTGGCCACCAGTACAGTTCACGTAGGTCCCGGTACAATTTGTTTCCACCGGGGTGCATAGCGTATGGCCTACTATACGCCTCCCGCAGAATCATCTGTCTTAACTCAGCGTCCTTCGGCACACAAATTCTTCCATGGAAACATAACACCCCTTCACTATTAAGTCCAAAATCCACCGTCTCTCCACTTTTCACCTACTGAAACCGAGAACCCAACGACTCATCCAATAAATGCTTTTCTTTAATCTGATCAACCCAAATCGGTTTCACCTGAAGTTCTGCCAACAAACTACCATCCTCATATAGGCTGAGACGAGCAAACATTGCTCTCAAATCAGATACCACCTTACGACTTAGTGTGTTTGCCACCACGTTGGCTTTCCCCGAATGATACTCAATCAAGCAATCATAATCCTTCAGCAACTCTACCCATCTCTGTTGCCTCAAATTCAACTCCTTTTGGGTAAGGAGATACTTCAGACTCTTATGGTCAGTGCAGATAATCGACTTTTCCCCATACAAGTAGTGTCTCTATATCTTTAGGGCGAACACTACCGTAGCTAGTTCTAAGTCATGAGTGGGTTAGTTTAACTCATGTGGCCTAAGTTGACGGGATGCATACGCCACCACCTTCCCTTCTTGCATCAACACACAACCCAAACCAGTGTGCGACGCATCACAATAAACAATGAATTCTTTCCCAGCCTCAGGCTGAATTAATACCGGTGCTTCAGTCAGAATCTTCTTCAATTTCTCAAAACTCTCTTGCTGCTTATTAGCCCACACAAACGGTACCCCCTTACGCAGCAATTTAGTTAGAGGTGCGGCAACCAAAGAAAACCTCTCAACGAACCGCCTGTAGTACCCAGCCAAACCAAGAAAACTTTGGATCTCTAACACTGACTTCGATGGCTTCCAATCCAATACGGCTTCAACCTTCTGAGGATCAACCCTAATCCCCTCGGCAGACACCACATGCCCCAAAAATGTCACTTCCTTCAGCCAAAACTCGCACTTACTGAATTTGGTGTAAAGTTGCTTTTCCCTCAATATCTGCAGCACAACCTGAAGATGTGAATCATGCTCCTCCCTAGTTCTCGAATACACCAAAATGTCATCTATGAATACCACCACGAACCGGTCTAGATAGGGTTGGAAGACCCGGTTCATCATATCTATGAAAGCGGCTGGTGCATTCGTTAATCCGAACGGCATAACCAAAAACTCGTAATGCCCATAACGAGTTCAGAATGCAGTCTTGTGTATATCTGCCTCCTTTACCCTTAACAGATGATATCCCGATCTTAGATCTATTTTTGAGAAAACCGAAGCTCCTTACAACTGATCAAACAGATCGTCTATCCTTCGTAGCGGGTATTTGTTCTTGATCGTTAACTTGTTCAACTGACGATAGTCAATACACAAACGCATTGACCCATCCTTCTTCTTCACGAACAAAACCAGCGCTCCCCACGGAGATACACTTGGTCTGATAAATCCTCAATCCAACAACTCTTGGATCTGAGCCTTTAGTTCTACCAGCTCCTTCGGTGCCATCCTATAATGGGCGATAGAAACTGGAGCCGTTCCCGGTAACAACTCAATACCAAATTCGACCTCACGATTCGGCGGCAACCCCGAAAGCTCCTCAAGAAATACGTCAGGGAATTCATTTACTGTCCTGACCTTCTCCACAGACAAACTCCCAGCATCAGTTGTGTTGATATAAGCTATAAATGCCTCACAACCTTTACGCACTAACTTCTCAGCCCTTAACACTAAGATTACATTGGACAGATAGTCCCTTCTTTCTCCTATAACAATCACTTCCCCGTCCTCTGAGGTTTTTAATACCATACGCTTAGTAGCGCAATCCAAGGTCGCACGGTGCTTAACTAGCCAGTCCATGCCTAGTATAAGATCAAACTCGCCGAACGGCAGTTCCATCAAATCTGCCGGAAATACCACTCCTTGAACTTCTAGAGGCACATCTCTAAATAGCTTATTCACTACCACAGATTGTCCTAAGGGACTAATTACCGACATTTCTCTATTAGCAAACTCAAATTGTATATCCAGAGCTCCAGACACAGTACAAGCAACATATAAGTGTGTATACCCAATATCAATTAAAGTTGTAAATGGCATATCATATATAAGAAACGTACCGGTTATGACGTTCGGTGCGTCGCCATCCTCTCGATGTTGAGCAGCATAAACCAGACCCGACTGCCTCGCATCTATGCTACCCACATTACCAGCACCTCTGCCCGGTGCTCCACGACCACGTCCTAACCTATTTCCCCCTCTGGGTGGACCATGACCTCTCGGTGGCTGCTCACCACCTCTCACTGGCTGCACAAATCTCTGACCTACTACCTGCATTCGAACAGGCTCCCGAGGACAGTCTTTGAACCGATGATCCCTAGACCCACATCTGAAACACCCACCAGTTCTTCTTCAGCACTCTCCTGAATGAAATTTCCCACATTCCACACAAGATTGCGGTCGACCCACAGCAACTGGAACTCCAACTCGAACTGGCCCATCAAACATAGGCCTCTTATTAATTCCCCCTGAAGAACCTGAAAACCCAAAATCTCTCTTGTTCCTGCCCCTTTCCTTGTCACGATTTTGTCTCTCAGAACGTTTCACTTCCTCGGTAATCTTTGCCTTTTCCACTAGGGCAGCGAAGTCTCTTTCTCTCTGCAGGGCTATCAATACTCGTAACTCATCCCGTAATACATCCTCAAATCACACACAGCGCTCATAATCGGTCGCAACTATACCCCGAGCATACCCGCTCAAGCGCAGTAACTCCGCCTCATATTTTGCTACAGACTTATTCCCCTGGACTAGATTCAAGAATTCTTTCCTCCGGGCATCCACATAACTTGCCCCGACATATTTTCCCTGGAAGGCCATTTTGAAGAACTCCCAAGTCACTCGGTCAGCTGGTGTTCCTTCCCTTACTGTAAGCCACCACAGATATGCCTCATCTCGCAGTAGGGACACTGCTCCTCTTATTTTCTGCTCTACTGTGCAGTCCAGATCATCCATGATGCGCTCCACAGCCTCTAACCAGTATTCTGCTACATTCGGGGCTATACCAGAGACGCCCCTAAACACTTCGGCCCCATTCGACCGAAGTCGCTCAGAAATAGACCCGCGAGCTGTCGACCCAATACTTGCTCCAATAACCCATTCTAAAACTCGCAGCATTGCTTGGGACAAAGCATCGTCCCCTCCAATTCGGTCATGAGACCCTATTTCATCCATCGGCGATGCGTGCCTCTCTTTCGAAAGATATGCCCCGATGCTTTGAGATCCAAATTTCTAGCATCTCGGCCTGTACCACGACTGCGTGTTCCTTGTCCACGTCCTCTTGTACTCATATTGCTGAATCGAGTTAATCTGATTAGGAATTTTATGAATCAGTATATAGTTCCAATGTTTATTAACAAGTGTTTTATGGAAAACAGTTATAAGAGTCATTTTCGTGGATCGAATTTCCTACCGTTTCAGTCTCTATAGTCTTAGTTCCTATAGCTAACAGTTCTAGTGTACTACCACTATTTCTAGTAGTTTTCTCCCTACAATCATTTCATCATATAACCAGATAAAAGGTAAGAAGACTTACGGATTTGGTGCCGGAGACTCAGTGTGCCATACTTCCCATAACACTATTACTTTTTCTAAACCACATTTTAAAAAGATTTGGAAAAATTTCAAACCCATTCCACAGCCGAGTTTTGTAACCTGGCTCTGATACCATTAAATGTAACACCCCAAACCCGGCTTAGACGTTATGGCCGAATCTAGCATGTCACATCGAAAGGTAGTTGAAAAGCTAAGCGTTCATTGAAAATGTTGCATCTCTTTTGAAAACTCTGAGTTTCGATGTTTATTGATAAAATCTCGATTTACTTAATGTCCATTTTTATAAAGTTGTAGTTATTTTGAAAAAATTGTTTTTGCTGTGAAAGTCAAACATTAATAGTTGCGGAAACGTGATATTTTGAAAAACGGTTATTAACATTTTGGAAAACTCAGTATTCAAACATCTAACAACTTAAAAATATCCGAATTAAAAGTTAAAAGAAAAATAAAATCCAAAGGCCTTATTACAAAATATTAACCCAAAATAAATAATCTTAAAATAAGGTAAAAACTGAATTTACTAAAGTTCACGAGAAATAACTCCGATGTATGGCCACCATAGAGTCCTCCGCGGCTCCAAATCCTCTATCGCTGGGGATTACTTGCAAGGTTAAAAGAAGCGGGTAAGTTACGAGAACTCAGTGTGTAATCCCTCAAACGGTCGCTGACTGGGCCCGAGCCCATAAGACGTCAATCTGGGCTTAAGCCCTATAATCATGAAAGTGCAGATAATGTAATGCAACCCAACCCAATCCAGCCAATCACACCCCCGTACCAACCAATCGTCACCTGTGGGGATCAAGTCAAACCACCTCGCCAATCACACCAATATTGCAGACAAGTTGCTAATCACAATATTTGTGGCTGAGCCACCAGAGTCATAGTATATATATATATGTGGCATAGCCACTAAAACAGTATGTGGCAGAGCGACCAGGCTACACTTCTCTCCAGTCGTTAACCCGCCCCATGCAACATGATAAAATGCAATGTATCAACATATAAAAGTGTAATAAAATTATACACACGATACTCAACCACAATAAAGGGTATAACGATCATTTTCACCCCCTTGAGGGTTTTTTAGTAATTCTACCCATCGAGGGTATTTTGGTAATTTCATAACCCAAGGGGTATTTCGGTACTTTACCCACCAAGGGTATTTTGGTAATTTCGCAACCCAGAGGTATTTCGGTAATTTACCCTCTAAGGGTATTTTGGTAATTTCATAACCCAGGGGTATTTCGGTAATTTACCCTCTAAGGGTATTTTGGTAATTTCACATTTAACGGCCTTTTCGAAGGCCTACTGTCGCCTCATGCGACTCGGGACCCTTTTTGGGTCTCCACGGTACCATTGGGCTTAAAATCTATTTCAGGCCCAAATGGGCCCACACGCTCGTGTGGCCCATTACACGTGGTTTCGCTATCAGTTTTACAGATTTTGCAATCGCATCTATCATTCATTATTTCTCCATCGATTTTGCCCCCGTGGGCCCGTAAGCCCATTGGGCACATTTAACCCGTTTTAGTTCTATCAGGCCCGCTACGGCCTTAGTTTCGCGAGAGTGCTCGCGACACTCTCAACGATCCATCGTCGCCATTCGTGTCTCGGGTTACCACCACGAGCGTTCGCATGCTCGAGTGGTCATAGTTGCCGACTTTTCGACTTTTCAGCTTTTGGCCGATTCACAAAGCATCACATGTAACCATCAAAGTGAGTGTGAGATTACACACATGTTACAAGTGTAGATTGAAACCTTCGAGATTACGCACCTATTAAATCAATACACTTTAAACCATTAGTCATAATCTTTAGTAAGACATATCCAATAGGTTGAAATCGACAACTTAATCCACACCACTTACCAATAGCCAAGAGATCCACCGCAAGGGATAGGTGTTTAGTTGGCCCTCTAATTAAGCACGTCGAGACCCTAGCAGTGTTTGGCACGAAAAATAGATGTTAGCAACACCTTAATCATGACCACAAAAGAACTCAAGACAGCTATTCGGCTTGAGTAAGAACCAACCAATGAGTATAACCTCACCACCTATATTCGGCCTTAATCTTACTTACCAACCAACCACCAAAATCCAAGGCTAGAAGAATGATGAGAGGTAGAAGAGAATGACTTGATTCGGCCTTAGTCAAAAAGAACCAGAGTGAGAGATTCGGTTTCAGAGGAAAGACAAGAAAGAAAACTAGAGGAAGGCACACCATACCTTAGGCCAAAATGAGCCGAATGGGAGAAGAGATTCGGCACAAGCAAGAAATACACAGTAGCCGAGATTCACACTGGTTAACCAAAATGAAGAACCCAAAGATGAGAAGAAACAAACTAAGCCAATCGAAAGCTAGAAGGAAAGGGTTAGGGGTTTCGGCTATTGAGTAGAAAAAGAAAATTTTAAAGATATGGGAGGTTGAACAAGAGTTGCATGAGTGGTAACTTTCCAACAGGTTCGGCCAAGTCTCAAAGAGAGAAAAAGAAAGATGGGAGAAAATGATTTCGGTAAACAGGAAATTGCCAAGAGAAAATGACCCCAAGATGCTTAAAGAATAAGTGCCCAAAATGCACAAATGCAAAGGAATTTCAGCACCCTCCTACTCAAAACTGAATGTGCACTCCTCCAATGACAAGTCTTGACCGAAACTCCCCTATGCACTTCCCCATATTCGGCCACTACTACCTCTCACCCTCAATCCATTGGTTCACTCATCTTTTTGCTCCCCAACTTCCTCTCCATCACCCATTCAAATCATTTGACTGAGTCACCACTCTCCCCTTACAGAGTTCTATCTGAACTCAACTTCCTCCACTCACTTGAGACAAAAATAGAAGCCTATGTTTTGCCACTATGGGATTCGAACCCCTTCTCATTTGCTCTAGCATTGACGCCACCACCACTCCACCAAGTGGTCAATTGCGTTGAACAAACACACCTTAATATATATAACCCCTGCCTCCACCAGCTCACCCAACTAAAGATCCCAAAAACCAAAATTTTCCTAGGGCCTGGACTTGAACCCGAGCCTCCCTAGGACCCCCAAACACACCCAAACAACAAGCTAAACAAACTCAACACATGCAATAGTGCAAAAATGCCAGACCCCTAATTTTAGGATGTTACAGTATCATTAGTTGGTAGAGCAATCGCTTCTACCGACTTTGAGATGTAGTCCACTGTGAGAAAAATATATTGATTTCCAAAGGAATTTGGAAATGGTCCCATGAAATCTATGCCTTAAACATTGAAGATCTCCACTTCCAAAATCCCATTTTGGGGCATCTCATCTCTTCTTAAAATGTTCCTTGTTCTTTGGCATCTGTCACATCTTTACAGAAATTTATAAGCGTCTTTGTTTATAGTCAGCTAATAGAATCTGGTTTTTAGTACCTTTTGTGCCATTCCCTTGCTTCTAAAGTGGCGTTCGCATGGAGATGAATGGCATCCCATTAGAATATCTTTTACCTTATCTTCAACTACACAATTTCGGATTAACTAATTGACATATTGTCAGAAAATATATGGTTCCTCCCATGTATATTTTCATGCATCACACTTAATATTTTTTTTCTGTGCCCATGTTGTGTCTGCTGGGAAAATACCTTGGGCTAAATAATTGATAATGTCTGCAAACCAAGGTGTTTTAAAAATCATTTTAAGTTGGAAAAATTGCTCTCCAATAAAGTTCTCATTTATTTCCATTTCCCTTTTCCTTCGACTTCTAATTCTAATCGCGATAGATGATCTGCAACTTGACTTTCTGTCCCTTTTCTATCCAGGATCAATAATCAAACTCTTGGAGGAGCAGAACCCATCTCATTAGTCTCACTTTTGTTTCTTTTTTCTTTATCACGTACTTCAGTGTTGAGTGGTCCTTATAGACATAAACTCTATTCACCATCAAATATAGTCTGAATTTCTCACATGCAAATACAACTGCTAACATTTCTTTCTCCATGGTAGTGTAGTTGCATCGAGATGGATTAAGTATCATACTTGCATAAGGAATGAAGTGAAAAACCTTGTATTTATCTTGTCCCAATACTGCTCCAACTGCATGATCACTTACATCGCACATAATCACAAAAGGTTTTGTCCAATCAGGGTTAACTATAATGGTTGCTGAGATTGATTTCTACTTTAGAACATTGAAAGCCTCGATGCATTTTTCTTTGAACTCAAAAGGAACATCTTTTTACAGTAGCTGGCTCAATGGTTTTGAGACTTGTGAAAAATCTTTTATGAATCATCTGTAAAAACTGACATGTCCTAAGTAATTTCTCACTCGAACATTTTTTGGATGTGTTAGCTTCTCTATTACTTCAATATTGTCCTTATCGACTTCGAGACCTTTTTTCTTAAATTTGTTGCTCATTAAGAGTTCCTTCTTTCACCATGAAATGAAATTTTTCCTAGTTGAGCACCAATTTATTTTATTCACATATTGTTAGCATCCGTTCGAGGTTGTGTAAACATTTCGTGAATGAATTTCCATACACAGAAAAATCATCCATGAATATGTCTAATCCTTTTCCAGCATTTCGGAAAAGATCACAGTCATATAACGCATGAATGTAGCTAGAGCATTGGATAATCCAAATGACATCCTTTGAAAAGCATATATTCCAAACGGACTTGAAGACGTAGTCTTTTCCTGATCATCTGGATGGATGGGGATTTGATGATATCCTGAATATCCATCAAGGAAAAAGTAGTATTCTTTTCCTGCCAATCGGTAAAGCATTTTGTCTATAAATAGTAGTAGAAAGTGATCCTTTTTAGTTTCCTCATTCAATTTCCTGTAGTCGATACATATCCGCCATCTTGTAACAATTCGAGTGGAAATCAACTCATTCTCCTCGTTTTTCATTATTTTTATTCCTCCTTTTCTTTGGAACGCAATGTGTTGGGCTACCCATTCACTATCAGAGGCGGGGTAGACAATTCTTGCATCTAACCACTTTATCAGCTCCTTTTTTACCACCTCTTTTATTGCTAGATTAAGGCATCGCTGAGCGTTGACCACTGGCTTCTTTTTTTCATCCAATCTTATTTTATGGTGGCATAAAATTGGATTAATTCCTTTAATGTAGGAAATGGTCCACCTAATAGCTCTTTTATGAGCTTTAAATACATCCAAGAGGGCTTTCTCCTGCTCCATCAATAAGCCTACTGCAATGACTATTGGTAAAGTATCGTTATCACTTAAATACCGTATTTCAAATGTACAAAAAATTGATTTAATTGCAACACCGGTGGTTTGGCAATTGACAAAGTCATCTTGGTTGGAAGATTCTCTGACTGGCACAGAGATTCTTTATATTGTCTTTTCTAATCCATTTAATATATGTGTTCCAACTAATTTTCGAGCAGTTTATTAGAAAATTCGTCTTTCGAATTTTTTTCAACATCTGAAGTGCAATCTTCATGTAACACCCCAAACCCGGCCCATTCGTTATGACCAAATTTGAAATGCCACTGCGGAAAAACGTTTGAAGACTGATTTCACTTTTGGGAAAAACATTAAAAATTTTGTCATTTGAAAACCATGTCCAATTAAAAATTCTAAATAATATAAGCTTGATAAAAATATCCAAATTAAAACTTTATTATAAGCTTTTAAAATATAAGTTGCCAAAATTAAAAGCACTTCCCAATAATAATTTAATGGTCGTCTAGCTTAAACATAGTAAAAATGTTCAATCACTTTAATGGGCCTTATTACAATAAACACTTAATCAAAATACTGAAAATATAACTACTTAATTAATTAAAATATCTTTCTCGCATGGAAATCATCGCATGGCCACCTTTGTATCCACTCCAACCCGGTCCAAAAATCACGATCACATGCGATGTTTAATAAAAATTGGGTGAGTCATACGCACTCAGTGTGTAATTAGTCCACCGAATTCCACCCACATGTTAACCACATATTAACTCATATATCGATATCAATTATCAAATTCACATGTTATCACATTCTCGGCTTGGCCCATATTCATATCACATTCATCTAATAGGGTAGTTAACCACATAATTTCCACATACTAGGCTTAGCCCATTTCCACACTGATCCACATTCATATACTGGGCTTTGCCCATTTCCACATTAATCCACATATCATATTGGGCTTGGCCCATTTCCACATATGTTCACATACGAAATCATGCAATTATGAAGCCCAACCCAAACCTAGGGTCCATCCGCTACACACCCCTTATCCAAATTTCTACCACACACCGGGGGGATTATCAAATCACCCTCTCCTTTTCACTCCAAAGGCAATCATCACGCCCCACGTGCAATTAAGCACAATATTCCACAACGCGACCTCAATCGGCGCCAATCCACGATGTAGCCGTAGCTAACACCAAAACCACGATGGGACACATAGTCACTCATCAACCACGATATGGCACATAGCCGATATCAACCACGCGATGAGGCACATAGCCACTCATCAAGCCACGCCGAACTAAATCGTAATTAATCCACAACGTGACCTCGGTCAACGTCAATCCACGATGTAGCTCAAGGCTAACATCAAACCACGTGACTCGAAGTACACCCTGCACCTTCTTTCATATCATATCCCACCCATGCACATGCCACATAAAATAATGATACAATGTAATGATGCATGAGCATGTTCATCAAGCATATTATCACATATTCATATTAATAATCACATATCATCGTGTTTGGTACTTACCGGATTATCGACATACCCCTTGAGGGTATCCTTATCACAATTTCCATCGCACTAGTTAGCACATTCATAACACATACACATTTCACATACATATCATATACCGTGAAAATGGTGGGTTAATCACACACTGCCTATTTAGCGAAATCCCGAACTACTCGAATCTAACACGATCTAGAATCCCAAACTCTTCTTATTCCCGCGATTTGCTCCTAAGAACCAAAGTCAAATCGATCATCACCTAAGCTCATAAAATGGCCTATGGCCGAATATCAATACTTCCTTACCTTGCATACCAAATCTCAAAACTACTCCTTGCTCTTAAACCGTCAAATCCCTAAGTGAAACCACATCAAAATTGGCTTAAGCATAAATTCATAGAAAAATAACCCTTGGCCGAATACCATACTTGCTTACCTTAATCGCCTGCATCCAAAAACTCCTCTAATACTCCTCTTGTCTGGCTATATACAAAAGACACAATGGTAAGGCACTATGAATATTCTACTATCCATAGAAATCAAGACCACCCTTGATTTCTAATATACCAAAGAGATAGAAGAACGGTTAGGAGAGAACTCTTACTTACTATAGAGAATCGATTGGAGCAACCTTCAACCAATGACACCTCCGCTTCTATCACTTGCGCATGAGAAGAGAGAATATGGCCACTCAAGATTCGGCTAAGCCCTTAAAAAGGTGATTCAATATTTGGTTATCTCTTAAAAGTAGATGTAGATGGAAGAAAAGAGGTATAAAAGTGGCTAGGAGATTTCTAAATGGCTCTCAATGGAGATGAAACATTCGGCTAAGGTCTTGAATGATAAAGGGTCATTCGGCCATTCAAGCAAAGGTGTAAAATTGGGGTTGAAAGAAAATAAAGATGAAGAAGAGTATGTAGAGGAATTTCTGGCACACACTAAAAGGAAGAAAAAGAACCCAAAAAACACTATAACCCCTTTAAATAGTTTCACCCTATCTCCTCTTCATGGCCGAATTTGCTTACCCAAAAGAGCCCCATGCTTGGCCACCACGTCAACTCATTATCATATCCCAATTTAATCTCCTACTATGTCTCTTCAACACCCATTCAAATTAAATTGAATTTAATCTACAATTATCTTACCTATTTAAAATAATAAATTACATAATTATCCCCTGTATCCACCAACTTAAAATAAAATAAACAATAATATCTCTTACTAATATCCCATTTAATCTCTTATCCTATCTCCTAAAATAAATAAAATAAAATCTCATTTGATCTAAATAAATCCATAATTATCCTATATTAAAATAAATAAAACTACACTTATCCTACTCTTAGTAGAAATTTAAGAGGAGAAACAAGCTTAATCCTCACCCAAGTAGAAGTCCATTTGCCAGTCCAACCTCTCCCTTCCTCGCCTTGACGATCAAAGAAAAATAAAACCACCCCTCCTTGTCGCTCACAAGCCTCGAACCCAAGACTGCTGAGCCCTTGGACGCAAGCCGCAGATAACTCCCTGTGCCACTTTGCCAAGGCATTTTTGTGACATAAACTCGCCCCAATTCGTTTTAAGACCTCCTTACCTAGCTCCCTTGCCTTAACGCCGAAACAAAATAAAAACACGCCTCTGCTGTCAACAAGGCTCAAACTCGAGCCCTCTTGAAGCTCCCTTTGCCGCAAGCGCCCAAGCCACTTTACTGTGCTCACTTTCATGTCCAAAAGTCCTTACAATTATTCTTAAGGCCTCCTTAGCCCAACTCCCTTTTAACGCCAAAAATAAAAGTCCATTGCTTTCTCGTTGCTCGAACCCAAGACCAAAGACAACACGTCATTTCCAGCCCTTAAGTGACACCTTGCACCACTTTACCAAGGCCTGCTTTATGCCAAACACGCCTAAGATTTTTCCCTTAAGGCCTCCCCTGGCCTTGCTCCCTTTAACGACAAAAATAAAAACTCCCAAGTGCGATTCCTGCAGCTCAACCTCCTCCCCTTGGCACTCCACTTGACGCAAACTCCCAAAGACCTGTGTGGCGTCCTTGCCACTTTACCACACGGCTACTTGTGTCCTAAACTCCCAAAACTTTTCTTAAGGGCTCCTTCACCCACTCCCTTATTATACTTAAAATCCAATATTTTCCCAAAACTTTCACCTACACCCTAGGGTTCTCAAAACCCCTAAAACACCTCCAAATACACTTAAAGCCTACTACACTTGAGTTATGCTCCAAAAGCACAACCCCTAATCTAGGATGTTACACTTCATCTTCGTTCAATTGTTCTTCTATATGTTCCTCCTTATCCCCGTTCACCTCATCAATTCTAATTAGTTCTTCGACTTGTTTTACTTCTGCTGTCACTATTTCAAGGAGCATAACAATTTCTTGAGTAGTTTTCGACCAAACACTTCCTCCAATCATTACGTCAAACTGTTCCTTACTCTCCTGATCTAAACCTGCATAAAAGTGCTTTAGTTGAATATTTGTATTAATTCGAACCCCTAGAGCCTTTCGTACAATTATTTTGAATCTATCCCATGCTTGACCAAGCGTTTCGAAGGGACTCTATTTGAATCGCAATAGCTCCTCATTTGTCTTTAACTGCAAAGGCATGTGTATGATCCTTTGTAAGAACCATTGCACAAAATCTTTGTAACAACCCAATTTTGGGGCTAGTCGAAACAGTGGTTTTGGAACCACTAATCTGAGGCCGGAGAAATTATTTTTAATATTATTTTATGTGTTATAGCATAATTATATGAGTACATGAAAATTTTGGTGAATTAATTTTAGTGATTTCTTGCTTAATTTCGAAAAAGGACTAAATCGCATAAAGTGCCAAATTTTTGTTCTACAAGCTAAAGGTGTTAAATAGCTATGGAACACAAAAGTAGAGGTCCTTATTGAGTAAATAGAGCAATGAAATTATGGTGACTAGACATGAATTTTTAATTCATGAGATTGGTCAAAGTTTGGTGGCATTAGGTGATAAAATAAAATAAAACAAAGAAAAAGTTACCATCTTTTCCCATCTTCTTCCTCTTCCACCGAAATTTTCAGTAAACTTAAAGGTTTTGAGAGCTCAAATTTCAGCCAAGCTTTTCTCTTGCAAGTAAGTGATTTTGGTGGTTTTTTTTTAATTTTTTGTGTTTTTGGAACCCCTATAGCTTAATCTAGCTAATGAGGGGACTATTTTGCAAAATGGTTGAGAGTCTAGGGTCTTTCCATGAGAGTATTTATGTTGTTTGCTGAAATTTTATGGAAGAAAATGAATCTTGGTTGTTAAATAAACAACTTTTGTGAAAGGGGTTTTCATGAAAACACCTAGAAGGACCATTTTGTGAAGTTTATAAAATAGGTTGTAAATGTGTGAAATAATTGAAAATTGTGAGTTGCTATAAGAGTAATAAAGGTTCGGCTAGGCTTGGTTAATGAAGAAATTTGATGAAAATCATTTTATGAGCCTAGGGGAAAAATTGTAATTATGTTAAAGTCTAGGGGCAAAATGGTAATTTTGCCCAGGTATGAATTATAGATTGTCTTGATTAATGTAGTGATTAAATAAGTGAATATTTCATTATAGATCAAGAAAAATGGAGTCCAGACCTAGACCGGGGGAAAACCAAGCTATCGGACAAAATCGAACTAGTCGCCCATATTTTGTATACCGAGGTAAGTTGTACGTAAATAATACAACTTTATTGTTATTATGTATTGAACAATTAATATGGCATAAAGTGTTTGATTATTGTTGTGAATATGCATGATGAGAATTGATGTAGTAAAAGCTCCCGGTTGAACCTTAGGAATAGATTGGATATCCATGCCAAGACATTTGGGTGGCATGTGAGCCAGTGTAAGACCATGTCTGGGACATGGCATCGGCCTCGACATGTGAGCCAGTGTAAGACCATGTCTGGGACATGGCATCGGCATTTTACCCTCTTGTGTGAGGCTTATCGGATATCCTTTAGTATTTCAAATGGTTCCACGGGTTATTTAAAGCTTTTGATAAAGATATGAAATGATATAATCATGTTGTGAGTGGTACAGGTTCTTACTCGAAAATCATGAGATATGAGCTTAGTTATGATGCCTTAATGGTAAGGATGAAGTTGAGTAAGTTCTATCTATGAGAATGATTTCAGTACGATCTTGTAATCTTTGGCTTATACTTGTGATGTGTAAATATGTAGTAAATCTACCATTGCTAAATCAAGAATGTTGTGCTGGTTTATAATATGCTATGTGTTTAAAGATGCATGGTTGATGTTGTTACTTATTTACATGCAACTTACTAAGATTTATGCTTACTCCCTTTCTTTTCCATTTTCTTATAGTGCCACCAAGCTAGCTCGGGGATCAACATACATCGGAGGCATCGATCACACTATCAATTGAAGTATTTGGTATAGTTAGCCTTATTAGTTTAAGTATGGCATGTATAAGGACTGGGTCTTTTTGTTGAGTGTCATATTTTTTTGGCCATATGTGTTGGCTTGTCATGAGGTTGATCCATTTTGTCTAAGGCCATGGAAAATGGCTAATATTTGTTGTTGATTTATGCAAATGATGATGTTTTTCATGATTGAGCAAATTGCATGGTTGAGTATTTGGTATATTAATGCATGAATGAATAGGTTGCATGATTGGATTGATAAAGTATGTGATAAGTTTTGCATGTGAATAGGCGTGTAGTCCGGCCGTGTGTCCCCTGCACCCTAATTTGGTAAAATAGAATGCCTAGTAGTAACCACACATGTAACTCCCCTAACCCGAGTCCGTCACCGGATTAGGGTTACGAGGCATTACCAAACAAAATACAACTTAGAATAGACATTCATTACAATTTAAGTACCAAATAATATAATCATTTCAATACTATTCATCTAGTATAATTTTAAACCAATCTAACATGCTTCGATTCTATAATTCATACTCTTCCCAAATTAATATTCAAACATTATAACCAATGAATCATGGCAATCGAATGCTTAACTTATAACCAAGTATAATTCATTTCATATACCGATCATATATTAAGACATCCATTCATATAAATCTATTTCATTAACTACTTTCCAAAAACACTATTTATAATTATGCACTTCTTCACATTTTACTAAGTGAAGCCAAACCACATGATTTATTAAACATTCATATATATATATATATATATATACGGCACTAACAACTTCACATAATGGTCAAGTATAAAATTTGGTTTTACCAAATTATGCACATTTTACCAAAATAATAACTACCAATTTTATACATAAGAGCTGAATCAAATCATACCATAATTACAATACTGCTTGACTAATAAATATCCAAAATACCTATCTATCATTTACCAAATTCATAAATCACATATATGGCACATCTTAAACTCAAGCATTTAACTTAACAACTTAACCATTAATTACCAAAATCACGAACAAAACATATCATAGGCATGTATAAGTATATTTTACCTATTGTTAGCCAAATATAAATACACACCCTTTACCATTTCCAAAATACATATGCACAATCGATCTTTTAACCATATAATCGGTCATAAAATTTATCCTCCAATAATCCAGCCAATTTGACAACTTGAATCAAAGCTAATTGTACCATTTATAACCGTACCTAAATGACCATCAAATAAATTACAAAATATGTTCATATTTTACCATCACAAACTGTACTTTAACAATCAATATGCAAGCTATCACACATATATGACTTAACTTATGTGAGCATACGTATTATATTAAAAACACATCATTTACCACTTTTAAACCTTTACACAAGACAAATTATACATCCAAAATAAGTCAATAATTAGCCACAACCGAAATACATCCATCAACCATATTTACTTCACTTAAGCCGAATTATATAATCAACCACCACAAACATATTTAACATGAAACATACCTCCAAATTAAGCTTATAACATGACCGAATATAAGCCATTTTCGCATGGCTATATCCATATTAACAAATTTCAAAACCAAACATATCAAAAGTAGCCTATACATGCCACATAACCAAAAACTCAAAGCTTTTATTTACCGAAGCGGTAACCGGATAGTGTGATGAGGTCTCCTATGACTTCCAACTCGAGCAAGTCTCTGAAACTCTATAAACATAGGAAAAACACACAGAGTAAGCTTTGAAAGCTCAGTAAGCCATAAGCAAATAAATCATCTCAATGATATTTATAATTCAATTTAACTAGGCCAAATTTAGCAATCTCAACCTGTAATATCCCGGGTTAGGGGCTATTTTGTTGTTGCATGATATTGCATGTGTTGGTGTGCTATGTTGCTATTTCTATGTTTTAGGGGCTTAATTGTAGGCTAGGAGTGTGCCTGAGTAGGTAGGAAAATTTTTATTTTTAGGCTTTATAAGAGGGGAGCTGATGGAGCTGGGGTATATGAATATTATTTGGTGTTCTTGAGCACAAAAGAAAAGCTAGTGGAGTGGCAAGGCATGCGTCACTTGGGAGCTTGGTGTGCGCGTCATCTTCAGTGTGAGGAGGTCCAGAGTTCAAGTCGAGAGCTCCCATTTTGGTTCCCATTTTGGACGGCATGGAGGAAGAGGTAGAAGGCAAGTGGAATTCTACCTTGACCAGTCAAACTGCTCAAAAGAAAGGTGGAGAGTGATTGTAGGAGTAAGACTTGGTAAACACATTTGAAATGGGTGGAGAGGAGTGTTTGGGGGATATGGCCGAATGTTGGGGAAGTGGGGAGTGTATGGCCGGTTTTGGGAAGTGGGGAGTGAGTAGGCCGAATGTTCCTTTGGAATGTGATGCATATTCGGTCATTAGGAGACCAAACCAAACTCTTTCTTTTTTGAAACACCAAAGCCGAAGTTCTAAAGAATTCTCTCATCTTTTCTTCACTTCTTGAACCGAAATACCAAGTCCCTTTAGTTGCCAAAATTGTCTTGTTCACTTGGTTTGTGTGTAGCCGAATACACTCTTGCATCTATCCTTCTTTCTTCATTTGTGTGTTCTGAATCTGCATCCTTTCTTCTCACACTTTCATCCATTTTCTCTTGTCATACTTGTGCCGAAATCATACTACCTCTAAACCAAGTTCTCTATTTTGATTTCTCCATTGCTAGTGAGCCAAAACCATACCATCTTCTTCCTCAAACTCTCATTTGCTTTTCTCAATAATCCTAGCCGAATCTTTCATTTGTGCCTTACCATTTCATTAAGCCGCTTTCTTTCAAAACCGTAAGTATTGTCCCCATCTATTTCATATAATTTTATCTTCCATTTCAAAAGCTCTTGAGCCTAATGTCCCTTTTCTTCTAGGGGTTCTTGTGGCCGAATTCTTGGTGGTTGGTGTTGGGGTAAGTTCTTGGCCGAATGGTCATGTTTTCTTTCTCTAGTTTTATGATTGATTTCGTTAGATTAAAGCTTATGATGGTTGTGGATTGAAGTGAGTTAATCGTTGTTAATCTCTTCATTATAGGACATCAAAGGTTTCAAAGCAAGAGGAGCCGCTTTCTTGTCAGCTTGATTAGTGGGCCGATTGTCTAAGGGAACCACTTTTTTGTCTGGGATTTGGTAGGAAACCAAATCAGTGAAAGGTAAGGGCTTTCGACAAACCCTTTTTGGTCTAGATGTTGTTGGCCGAATGTGTAGATGCCTAATCCCTATGCTTTGGCCGATTGTAGGAGCTAGTACTGAGGGACTTAGATCGCTTTTGTCGATTTTTAGACTCGTGATTACCAGTGTGTAACTAACACACCCATACTTAGTGATATTGTTACTAAACCTCGTTTGCCTATTAAAATCATGACAAGATGATGGATTATTGATACCCAAACGGGGTATGTGTACGTATCCGGTAAGTCAAGATTGTTACTAGATTACTCGATGATCTATATGGTATCATGACTATGTATGTATGTGATATGGGGCATGAGTCAAACATATTAGCATGATATGCATAATTTGTATGATATGCATGATTACATGAGTATGGTATGTTGATGGGTGATATGAGTGGAGGGGAGCATGATATTTTGTGCCGATTTGAGCACCAGTTGTTTTGGTAACACACTTTGTGACTTTGGGTCACCAGTGCTTTGGTAGCACATTTGTGTCTTTGGGACACCGCAGGTTGGGCACCCTATTGCGACTTGTCCCCGTGGTTAACACCACCGTGGGTTGGCCCCACATGAGATATGGGATCGCCTGCTAGTGATTGGGTATCACACGATGGGTTGGCCCCATCATTCGATTATCGTGACTACGGTCATCGTTGCTTGGGTAGCACATTGTGTCTTTGGGACACCAGTGTTTTGGTAACACATTGTGACTATATGTCACCAAAGTGGTTTGGCACCACCAAAGGGTTTGGTACCACACGGGGTAGAAAAAGGAGATACGGATGGTTAGGATCAAGTTGCATTAATTATGTTGCTATGTATGATGTGTGTTAGCATGTTGTTTCATCTGGAGCGGGTTTATGCATCGAGTCACTCGACTCACCCTCTCCTTTGACATTTCAGTGACTCGTGAGACGCGACATGGAGCCTGGATGGACTCGGGGTGCTCATGCCATGCTTAATAAAGTTTTACTCCAACTCTATCATTTGGGTACTTTAGTTTAATTACTGTCATTTGGGTTTTTAATTTGGATTTGTAAAAGGCCTTTAAATTATGTTTTATGATGGGTATGTTTTAATTAGATTCTCAACTCCGCTTAACAAATAACTTGGCATGAAATTTTACTAAAACTTGGAAAGACAACGCTTTCAAAATTATATCGCAATGTGTTTTAAACTATACCATCTGGTATCTCGCTATGTTTTGTTATTCAATAAACTCAAATGATTTTCAAATCAAACTCGATTTGCTACTAAGTCTAAAATGTTTCAAAATGGCACTAAGAAACTACTGGAAGTCCTAAATGAAATCAACTCGCTTTAACTTTATACTTGATAAGTTTTCAAAAATCTAACCAAACAAGCCTACTCAAACTTTCCTCAAATTCACTATGTTTTCACCCCACTTCTAAACGAAAAAAAAATGATCACTCAAAGACGCTTCTTCCCCGTAACATACCAGATTCGGGCGTGGTGTCTTGTCCGAGTTTGGGGTGTTACAAATGTGGTATCAGAGCTAAGTTCAAAAGCTCGGCTGTGGGCCTGAGGCCCAAAATGTTTTCAAAAGATTGTTTTGTTAGTTTTTATTCTCAAAGTATGGTTTGAAAGGCATGGCACCGAGTCTCCTGCACCAGGCCGCCTGTAAGTACCCGCACTATTGCTTGTGAATTGATTGGATGTGATATGATTTGATGAATAGCAATAGTATACTACTTTAGAGATTGAAACTGATAGGATTTTGTGAACTCGCGAGAACAAATCCTCCTTAATATTCATAAGACTTGCTTTTAAACAAGTGGAATAAGTATCGATGCATAAAAAATTTTAACTAGATACGTAGAAAGATTAGTCATGAACGCTAGAGGTGGACGTGGTCGTGGACGCAGGTCGTAGTAGGATGACGCTTTCGAGCCCGTAGGATCCGGTCGTGGTTCGTAAAATGAGATACTCGCCCGCCACCACCGGAGGTGGTGAGTTCCAAGATCGACCGGGACGACGCAGCGTCACAAAGCGATGCCGCGAGTGTTGGAAAGAGTAGCCGGTGTTGGTGGTAATGCAGAGTTAGGGAAATTGCTCGAGCGACTTCGGGCCAATGGGGCCGAATTCTTCCGAGGTGTTTCGTGTTGCTCCCAAAGATCGCCGAATATTGGCCGAGGCGATCGAGCGGATCATGGATGATCCGACTTGATCGCCAAGAGAAGCCAAAGGCATCGACGCTTCTCCGGGATGAGTCATATCGCTGGTGGCTCACGGTTCGAGACAATGTGGCAAAGCAGAGAGGATCTAACATGGGATTATTTCGTATCGTGATATCAAAAGAAGTACATCGGAGCTAGTTATATTGACTCCAAATGGCGGCTTTTCCGAGGCTTGTTCAGGAGTAAATCGCTGCTGCCGAGCACGAGGCCGAGTTCCCGGTTGAGTAGGTATGCCAGTGGCATTGTGGCCACCGAGCATGAGAGGTGTGTTCGCTTTCGAGGATGGTCTCATGACGACTTGAGGTCGCTGATTGCTCCTCACAGGAGCGCGAGTTTGCTGCCTTAGTTGAGAAGGCTAAGGTAGCCGAGGGTGTTAAGGAGTCGCGAGGCAGGGTATGGACAGTAAATAGGCATAAGAGGAGCTTTGGGTCTTCCGGATCGCCGTAATCCGCGAGAAGAGGGCTAGACCGAGTGGGCCGAACCACCGCTAGGTTTGTTGTCGCCAGGCGTGGACCGCCGCAGCGGTGACTGGTGGGAAATCTCATTGGGGTGGCCGGATCGGAGGGAAAGGTTGCTTCGAGTGTGGTTCTCTCGAGCATCGTGTGAGGGATTGTCCGCGTAGGTTGGCTAGGATTCACCCCGAGGCGTGGCCGTAATCGCCTCGAGGTAATGGACCGCCACCACGCAGGGGCCGTGGTAATGGCGAGGTGGTAATGGTTCTGCCGGGCCGTGGAGCACCGGCAGAGGTGCGAGTAGCTCGATGCTAGACACCGGGTTAGTGTATGCCGCGAGGCGCCGAGAGGAGGGCGACGCACCGGACATCATAACCCAGACGCTTTTGATTTTTGGTTCTCCTTATACCGCTTTGATTGATGTGGGGTCAACGCACTCTTATGTTGCCGTGAGTATAGTAGAGACCATGGATTTAGACTCGAGATATCTTCTAGGCGCATGACCGTGATTAGCCCTCTAGGTCACTCAGTAGTAGTAGATAAACTGTTTAGAGAGGTACCCTTAGAACTCCAAGGGGTAGTGTTTGTCACGATCCGATGGAACCGCCGCTTGGGGAGTTCGATCCGATTCTTGGGATGGATTGGTTGGGCGAGTACCAAAGCGAGGTTGGATTGCGCGCCAAGCGCATGGTTCTTAAGACGGTCGAGGGTGAAGAGGTGGCTATGATAGGTAATAGGAGAGATTACTTATCAAATGTGGTATCCGCTTAAAAGCGCAGAAGATGGTCGTGAAAGGCCGTGAGGCGATGTAGTTCATGTGTATGCGCTGGAGGCTAAGGAGTCTCGCTGTGGAGAAGGTTCGCACTGCTAATGAGTTTGCTGATGTTTTTCCCGAGGAGCTTCCAGGTTTGCCGCCGATCGCGAGGTGGAGTTCGGGATTGATCTGTTACTCTAATCGCGCCAAAGTGTCTGCGTTCGTATAGGATGGCGCCAAAGGAGTTGGTGGAGCTTAAGGCTCGCATCCGTGGAGTTATTGGATCGAGGTTTTATTAGGCCAAGTGTTTCGCCGCGGTGCGCCAGATTTTGTCAAGAAGAAAGATGGCACGATGCGGATGTGTATAGACTACCGCCAGCTTGAACAAGTCGACGATTAAAAACAAGTATCCGCTGCTACGGATAGATGATTTGTTTGATCACCGGGCGGTGTCGCGCGTATTCTCGAAGATCGACTTGAGGTCCGGGTATCACCGCTTAAAGGTTAAGGAGGCGGATATCCATAAAACAAATAAGCGCACTCGGGTATGGGCACTACGAATTTCTCGTAATGCCGTCGGGTTGACTAACGCACCTACAGCCGCTTATGGACATGATGAATAGGGTGTTTCAAAGCCAGATTCGATCAGTTCTGGTGGTTTTCATAGACGACATCTTGGTGTACTCAAGCGACGAGGAAGAGCATGATAAGCATTTGCAGTGGTGTTGCGATTTTGAGGGAAAAGCAACTCTATGCTAAGTTCGCAAGTGTGAGTTCGCTTAGAGAAGTGACTTTCTTGGGTCATGTAGTGTCTACCGAGGATTCGAGTAGATCCTCGTAAGATTGAGGCGCTTTTGGATTGAAGCCGCCTAGGTCGCTGGTCGAGATTCGAGTTTTCTGGTTTGGCCTGATACTACACCAAGGTTTGTTGAGGGTTTCTCGTTGATAGCAGCAACCGATGACCAAGTTGCCGAGGAAAGAAGTTCCGCTTTGTATGGACCGAGAAGCAGCAGAAAGCTTCGACAAGTTAAAGAAGATTTTGACCGAGGCTCCGCTTCTAATTCAACCCGAGGCCGGTAAGGAATTCACGCCTATTGCGATGCATCACATACGGGCTTGGGTTGTGTGCCGATGCAAGAAGGTAAGGTTGTGGCTTACGCTTCTCGGCACCGAGGCCACATGAGGTCAACTATCCGACGCATGACTTGGAGCTAGCGGCCGTGGTCTTCGCTTTAAAGATTTGGAGGCACTACTTGTACGGAGAGAGATCGATAGTCTCTGCACGCATCACAAGAGTCCGGCAGTATCTACCGACTCAAAAGGATTTGAATTTGAGGCAACGCAGATGGGTTGAGTTGTCCGAAAGATTACGATCGCTCGATTGAGTCCCATCCGAGCAAGGCTAACGTGGTGGCGCACGCGCTGAGCCGTAAGGTTGTTTCGACTTAAGAGCGATGTTTGCCCATTTGAGTTTGTATGACGATGGGAGTATTCTCGCAGAGTTGCGTGTTGTTGCTTCTACTTGGGTTGAGCGTGATCGTAGAGAAACAGCTTATTGGATGAGGTTCTGAAAAGGCCAAGGTTGCGGTGTGCAGACGGTGGTTTGATGGTTACACCTGCCTAGTGACGCAGGTTCTCGTGTTTTTAGGGTAAGGCTTGTATGCCTAAAGATGTTGAGTCGAGGCGTAAGATTCTTCAGACGCACATAGCAGCCCTCATGCTATGCATCCCGAGGTAGCAAGATGTATAGGGATCTTAGAGAGCGCTTTGGTGGCCTGGCTTGAAGAAGGAGGTGACAGAGTTTGTTGGGAAGTGTCCGACTTGTCGCAGGTCAAGGTCAACATCGCTGTCGTCGGGTTTGCTTCACCGTGAAGATTCCTCGCTGGAAGTGGGAAAGGATAACCATGGATTTCGCCAAGGTTACCGCTACGCCAAGCAAGAAAGATTCATTTTGGGTAGTGGTGGATCGATCGACTAAATCACCACTTTATTCCGGTGAGGGTTGACTACTCACTTCGTGCTTAGCTAAGTCGTATGTGTCGAGATAGTGAGGTTGCACGGTGCAGCCGCTTTCGATAATCTCTGATAGGGATCCTAGATTCACGCCAAGGTTCTCGAAAGCACCGCATCGTGCTCTGGGTACTGCTTGATTTCTGCACGGCCACCCACCCGCAATCGACGGTCAATCGTAAAGGGTCATTCAGTGTCTTAGAGGATATGCCGAGAGGTTGTATCCTCGGATTTCGTGAGGTAGTTGGGAGGAGTTTCTACCATTAGCTGAGTTTGCCTACAACAACAGCTACTGCGAGCATCAAGATGGCACCGTATGAGGCGTTGTATGGTAGGAAGTGTCGCCACCTACGTGTTGGACGGAGTTAGGTGAACGCCGCTTGTTGGGACCCGAGTTGGTTGTCGAGACCAAGACAAGGTTAAGCCGATTCAATCTAGATCGAAGGAAGCTTCGACCGCAGCAGTCTTATGCCGATCTTAGGCGAAGAGATATAGAGTTCGGCCGTGGGGATCGAAGTTTTCCCAAGGTCTCGCCTTGGAAGAAGGTGTTGAGGTTCGGGAAGAAAGGCAAGCTAAGTCCGAGGTTTATTGGGCCGTATAAAGTTCCGAGACGAGTTGACCAGCATGCGATCGCTTGAGTTGCCGCAGAGCCGAGTCGATTCATGACGCTTTTTCACGTTGGATGCTTCGACGGTATCGCTCGATCCGTCGCATGTGGTAGCAATGGAAGATATCGAGGTAAATCCAGATTTGACTATGGAAGAAGAACTCGCGCGATTCTAGATCGGGATGTGAAAGTTCTCGCGTAAGAAGTCTGTGCCTTTGGTTAAGGTTCTTTGGCGGAATCATGGCGTGGAAGAAGCGACGTGGGAACCCGAGGATATGATGAGACAAAGAATACCCGCAACTCTTTTGATCGTGTAATTTCGAGGTCGAAATTATTTTAAGGGGGTAGAACCGTAATATCCCTGTTAGGGGCTATTTTGTTGTTGCATGATATTGCATGTGTTGGTGTGCTATGTTGCTATTTCTATGTTTTAGGGGCTTAATTGTAGGCTAGGAGTGTGCCTCGAGTAGGTAGGAAAATTTTTATTTTTAGGCTTTATAAGAGGGGAGCTGATGGAGTCTGGTATATGAATATTATTTGGTGTTCTTGAGCACAAAAGAAAAGCTAGTGGAGTGGCAAGGCATGCGTCACTTGGGAGCTTGGTGTGGCGTCATCTTCAGTGAGGGAGGTCCAGAGTTCAAGTCGAGAGCTCCCATTTTGGTTCCCATTTTGACTGCATGGAGGAAGAGGTAGAAGGCAAGTGGAATTCTACCTGACTGTGTCAAACTGCTCAAAAGAAAGGTGGAGAGTGATTGTAGGAGTAAGACTTGGTAAACACATTTGAAATGGGTGGAGAGGAGTGTTTGGGGGATATGGCCGAATGTTGGGGAAGTGGGGAGTGTATGGCCGGTTTTGGGAAGTGGGGAGTGAGTAGGCCGAATGTTCCTTTTGGAATGTGATGCATATTCTGGTCATTAGGAGACCAAACCAAACTCTTTCTTTTTGAAACACCAAAGCCGAAGTTCTAAAGAATTCTCTCATCTTTTTCTTCACTTCTTGAACCGAAATACCAAGTCCCTTTAGTTGCCAAAATTGTCTTGTTCACTTGGTTTGTGTGTAGCCGAATACACTCTTGCATCTATCCTTCTTTCTTCATTTGTGTAAGCTGAATCGGCATCCTTTCTTCTCACACTTTCATCCATTTTCTCTTGTCATACTTGTGCCGAAATCATACTACCTCTAAACCAAGTTCTCTATTTTGATTTCTCCATTGCTAGTGAGCCGAAACCATACCATCTTCTTCCCTCAAACTCTCATTTGCTTTTCTCAATAATCCTAGCCGAATCTTTCATTTGTGCCTTACCATTTCATTAAGCCGCTTTTTCAAAACCGTAAGTATTGTCCCCATCTATTTCATATATTTTTATCTTCCATTTCAAAAGCTCTTGAGCCGAATGTCCCTTTTCTCCTAGGGGTTCTTGTGGCCAATTCTTAGTGGTTGGTGTTGGGGTAAGTTCTTGGCCGAATGGTCATGTTTTCTTTCTAGTTTTATGATTGATTTCGCTTAGATTAAAGCTTATGATGGTTGTGGATTGAAGTGAGTTAATCGTTGTTAATCTCTTCATTATAGGACATCAAAGGTTTCAAAGCAAGAGGAGCCGTTTTCTTACTCGCTTGATTAGTGGGCCGATTGTCTAAGGGAACCACTTTTTGTTCTGGATTTGGTAGGAAACCAAATCAGTGAAAGGTAAGGGCTTTCACAAACCCTTTTTGGTCTAGATGTTGTTGGTCGAATGTGTAGATGCCTAATCCCTATGCTTTGGCCGATTGTAGGAGCTAGTACTCGAGGGACTTAGATCGCTTTTGTCGATTTTTAGACTCGTGATTACTGTGTGTAACTAACACACCCATACTTAGTGATATTGTTACTAAACCTGCTTGCCTATTAAAATCATGACAAGATGATGGATTATTGGATACCCAAACGGGTATGTGTACGTATCCGGTAAGTCAAGATTGTTACTAGATTACCGATGATCTATATGGTATCATGACTATGTATGTATGTGATATGGGGCATGAGTCAAACATATTAGCATGATATGCATAATTTGTATGATATGCATGATTACATGAGTATGGTATGTTGATGGGTGATATGAGTGGAGGGAGCATGATATTTTGTGCCGACGAGCACCAAAGTGTTTTGGTAACACACTTTGTGACTTTGGGTCACCAAAGTGCTTTGGTAGCACATTTGTGTCTTTGGGACACCGCAGGTTGGGCACCTCATTGCGACTTGTCCCCGTGGTTAACACCACCGTGGGTTGGCCCCACTTCGAGATATGGGATCGTCTCGCTAGTGATTGGGTATCACACGATGGGTTGGCCCCTTTGGGACACCGTGAGGTTGGGCACCTCATTGCGACTTGTCCCCGTGGTTAACACCACCGTGGGTTGGCCCCACTTCGAGATATGGGATCGTCACTAGTGATTGGGTATCACACGATGGGTTGGCCCCATCATTCGATTATTGTGACTACGGTCACCAAAGCTTTGGTAGCACATTTGTGTCTTTGGGACACCGCAGGTTGGGCACCTCATTGCGACTTGTCCTCGTGGTTAACACCACCGTGGGTTGGCCCCACTTCGAGATATGGGATCGTCTCGCTAGTGATTGGGTATCACACGACGATGGGTTGGCCCCTTTGGGACACCGCAGGTTGGGCACCTCATTGCGACTTGTCCCCGTGGTTAACACCACCGTGGGTTGGCCCCACTTCGAGATATGGGATTGTCTCGCTAGTGATTGGGTATCACACGATGGGTTGGCCCCATCATTCGATTATTGTGACTACGGTCACCAAAGGCTTTGGTAGCACATTTGTGTCTTTGGGACACCGTGAGGTTGGGCACCTCATTGCGACTTGTCCCCGTGGTTAACACCACCGTGGGTTGGCCCCACATGAGATATGGGATCGTCTCGCTAGTGATTGGGTATCACACGATGGGTTGGCCCCATCATTCGATTATCGTGACTACGGCCATCGTTGCTTGGGTAGCACATTGTGTCTTTGGGACACCAAAGTGTTTTGGTAACACATTGTGACTATATGTCACCAGTGGTTTGGCACCACCAGCGGTTTGGTACCACACGGGGTAGAAAAAGGAGATACGGATGGTTAGGATCGGGTTGCATTAATTATGTTGCTATGTATGATGTGTGTTAGCATGTTGTTTCATCGGGAGCGGGGTTTATGCACCGAGTCACTCGACTCACCCTCTCCTTTGACATTTCAGTGACTCGTAGACGCGACATGGAGCCGGATGGACTCGGGGTGCTCATGCCATGCTTAATAAAGTTTTACTCCAACTCTATCATTTGGGTACTTTAGTTTAATTACATCATTATTTGGGTTTTTAATTTGGATTTGTAAAAGGCCTTTAAATTATGTTTTATGATGGGTATGTTTTAATTAGATTCTCAACCTGCTTAACAAATAACTTGGCATGAAATTTTACTAAAACTTGGAAAGACAACGTTTTCAAAATTATATCGCAATGTGTTTTAAACTATACCATCGGGTATCTCGCTATGTTTTGTTATTCAATAAACTCAAATGATTTTCAAATCAAACTCGATTTGCTACTAAGTCTAAAATGTTTCAAAATGGCACTAAGAAACTACTGGAAGTCCTAAATGAAATCAACTCGTTTTAACTTTATACTTGGATAAGTTTTCAAAAATCTAACCAAACAAGCCTACTCAAACTTTCCTCAAATTCACTATGTTTTCACCCCACTTCTAAACGAAAAAAAATCTGATCACTCAAAGACGTTCTTCCCCGTAACATACCAGATTCGGGCGTGGTGTCTTGTCCGAGTTTGGGGTGTTACACAACCACATATACATTCATCATACTCGTAAATTCTTATGACCACATTAAGTAACTTCACTTATCTTATTTATCAATGAACATATAAACCATGCTTTACTAGCCATTTCAAATATATGCTAACCATGCATCATAACACCACCATCTCAATATCAATTAACTAATCCAAATTTAAAACCAATTTAGCATACTTCAACACCATGTTTCATGTTTCATAATTCCTATGTTCGAAACATATGACCACAATTTCATATAACGAGCATATGTAACACAACGTTCATTTGTATACATTCATTTCATTCATTGTCATATATTTCACATATCGTCATTTTAAACATACTCACCTTTCAATTTTGAATAACATATACACTTTGTACGTACCTAAATCGGATATACTTTCACATAGTCATTCATTTCTCGATATTGCCCGTTGAACCGTTCGGAATCAATAAGGATACTCGGAAAGCTCATAAAGATTGTACAATGCCATATCTCAGATATGGTCTTACATGTTATCGAATATCAATGCCACTGTCCTAGACAAGGTCTTATACGAAATGATATACGATGCCAATGTCCCAGACATGGTCTTACACATAAATCTCAAATCGATGCCAACGTCCCAGACGTGGTCTTACACGATATCACATCTCGGAAACCTATGTCATGAAATATGTATCCTATACTATTCCTATGGTTCGTAAGGGGCTTCCGGACGTCGTAAGTCAATCAATTCAAGCTTGAAACAAGTCCTTCAATGCTAAATTCAATTCGGCACATAAATATAGTTATTTACAATTCAATTCGACACATATAATACATATAAATTCAAATTTAACGACATATATTTACTTATGAACTTACCTCATACGGACACGAACGGACCGGAACGACTATTCGATAACTTTCGACTTCCCCCGATCCAATTTCGATTTCTTCCTTTCTTGATCTAAATTAATACAAATTTAACTTATTTAATCATATATTTATTCAATTTCACCCGAAAACACATAAATGGGCATTTTGTACTTTAGCCCTGACATTTCACATTTTCTCAATTTAGTCCCTATTTCAAAACAACACAATTTACTCAAAATTTTAACAAACCCAAGCATGGCCGAATCTTCCCTTGGTCCCTAGAAGCCCATGGATTTCATTTATTTCACATTTTAACCCCTCAATTTACAAATTTTACAACTTAGTCCTTAGTAAGCATTTTTATCAAAAATCACTTAATTAAACATATTAATCTATCAACAAATATTTATTTTTCATCAGCAAACAACAAAAACATCAAGCTATCATCAATGGCAAATCACGAATACATCAAAAATTCGAAAATTCAAGCATGGGCTAGCTAGTATTCGAAGCAAGGATCTCAAAAACATAAAAATCATTAAAAACCGAACAAAATCCATACCTCAATTTGAGCTTCAAAGTGCCGAATCTTTAAAGCTTTCAAATGGTTCTTTTTCTCTTCAATAATCGGCCAAAAGATGAACATGCATGGCCATTTCCTATTTTGTTTTATTTTAATTACATTTTATTATCCATTTACCATAATAACCTTAATGATTTAATAATAAAACCATATAATGCATGCCATTATCGTCCATTCATGTATTCAATGGCTAAATTTCATTTTAAGGACTCCATAATTAATTAATCAAAGCAATTAAGCACTTTAACAATTAGAATGCCACTTTTACAATTTGTGCGATTAAGTCCTTTTATCAAATTAGACAACCAATCGGTAAAATTAAATCACGAAATTTTCACACATATCAAATAACATGCTGTAATTACCAAAAATAATAATAAAATAATTTTACGACCTCGGATTTTTGGTTCCAAAACCACTGTTCTGACTAGGGTCTAAATCGGGCTATTACAACTCTCCCCCCTTAGGGATTTTCGTCCCCGAAAATCTTACCAGATAGTAGATTAAGGATTTGTTTCCACACAGTATATTTCAATTTCTCACATAGCTTCAGATTTCACAAATTTTTAATCTCTTAACTAAGATTCTGACTTGTCTTTCGCTAAACGTCATATCAAGCTGAATTTCAACTTCTGGAAGAGATATTAAATACAAAGGGTTGTATCTGAATTTTCGCTTCAATTGATAAGCCGCTAGTCTCTTTCTCTCAAAATCTCAAATGGCTCAATGAATCACAACCTTAATTTCTCTTTATAACTAAATCAAAATATTCTATTCCCACAGAAATCACTTTTACTAACACTTAGTTTTCTATCTGTAATTCAATGCTTTTACTTATCGAGCCTGCAGATTATTTCTGTCAATCTGAACAGCTTTTTAACTGTTACGAATTACTATCACTTTCTGCTCAATTTCATTGATGAATTCAATCTCGTGAATCCTTTTTCTCACAAAGCTCGGTCCCAAAACAACGGAGTTCGGTAACTGCAACCATATGATACCTAATACAAGATCATCTTTATACTCATTTGATAACTCAATCAACGATAATAATCTTTCATAATTGCTTTCAAACTCTAAAACATAGTGACAAAACTATTTTTGAGAATCTGAATCACTTACTCAGATTAACTAGTAGTTTAAGGATGGACTCGTACCTGAAGTTACTGTAGTTTCTCCCAAAATTACCATATAAATTTTGGATATTTATCCTAAACAATGAAGACTTGCACCATGTGCAATCTGACAATTTCTGAAATGAATTACTCAACTGGTTTACTAAGAGAGAAATCCATACGTACGGTGAGATCTCTTCAATAATTCAGACAACATCTATATTTTCCAATGATAAGAATAATACCGGTACAAAATTTATCAACACTCTAATTCTATAATCAACAAAGTCAGAAATATCATATTCCACACTCATTCATCAATACCATATCTCGGATTGTTGTGCATCTTGTTAATCTCGTATGAACAGACAAGCTACCACTGAGAGTTACCTGTAACAGTTTTTGTACAATCTCAGAACTTCTCGGTATACACACTCTATTTTGAAACAACAACCAATCATCGACATCTGAAACTCTGAATCAGAAACCCATTCACGTTGAACCCCCAATAGCTTTCAATTGGATAACACATTTTTAAGTTTCATGAATTCACTTAGTAAACATCAATTTAACTTCTAATTCAACTAAGATATGTTCATCATCTGATAAGATCAATCACGTACCCATCGCTCGTAAAGCACACAAAAGTTTCCCATTCGGAACATCTGAAACTATAATCGTTTTCCTCGGATAAAAAAAATCACTTACAAACTCAAAAGTTTTCGACGATTCGAGTTATCTTTGCTGTGCCAAGTTCAGGCCATCTTTACTATCCCCAAATTCAAATCTTTCTCTGACATTAAACATTTTAAACTCTTATAGTCATCAAACATGTCACATAACTCTTTTCATGCAGCTTTAACTGTATGGAATCACAAGATATCCCTGTACACTCTTTTATTAGAACACACTTCAAACCGTTCATTGACGCATGACCGAGAATCGTAAACTTTCTATTCAACTTAGGCTGAACCAGAACTGATGTTTCGGTTGACAATATCTTCGTGCAAAAGAAAACTTCAACAATCGAACTAACTTTAATTTACCACAACATTTCTCAGATAGAATTGTTCCGATAGATATAATTCTGTATCAAGTCTTCAAGAATATGAATTCTTCCGCAGACTATCCCTCAATTCACACATGTGCGTTCAAAGTTTATTTCCAATCCGGTGGATAGATTCAAGCACATATAACCCAATTATCTTTTCAATCAAATAATTCAAATCAGACTAAACCACTGAATCGGTCTTTTCGAAGAAAATTTTTTTTCTCGTTAAAAGGATAGCCCCAGACATATCATTATACAGATTTGATCTTGATCTTCTATCATTTTCACTTTTGCCGATGTCGAACCTTTCACTAGAACTAGAAAAGAGTTTATAATAAAACTGTCTCATATATTAATCATCGAAGCTTTAAATTATACTGAAGTCACCTTTATCAAATAGAAATCATTGGGCCTTAATGCAAACGATGTCTCAACCCTATAAATAGATATTACCCCGGCTGTTAATAAAGCATTTGAACATAGAAGAAAATCAAATATGGTTTAAATAGCAACCAATGCAGAAACACAACTTCTATAACTCTGATAATGGTACTGCAGTACTCCCATATTTTAAAACAGAATTTATAATTATAATAGATATAGCCATTTCAGTCAAATGGATATCTCTTACAGATAATCACATAGAATCATAAGAAAACCAGGATAGCAAAATTTCAACATATGAAGTTACACAGGATATCTAAAAATTACAACCTCTATAGAATGACAACAATTTCCGATGATATCCCAAAAAATTTCTAGAAAGAACAACGTCACTCATAAATACTGAAATCCACAGTAACAGAAGTAATATAATCTTCACGTATATTCAACAGAACAATAGCTAGTAGAAACAAAATATTAGCATCATACAGATTTTACCATCGACTTTCATATCCACACAATGGAATAAATACCAGAGAAAGACATAGCAATGTCGAACATAACCCAAACAGTCCAACGATACTTTCGTCTATAGTATGTTTAGCTAATGTTCTCATACGATAAGAATTCCTTCTGAAATTAAATAGTCACATATACTTCTGAGGATACATGTAAGCATAGAATGCCCAGAAGAAGTCATAGTAACTACCTGACTATAACCACTGCACTCAGCCATCAATACAATTCAAACATTATTCAACTGTCTAATTCTATCATCATTAAGTCCATATTATCCCATCAATAACAGAAGTGAATTCAAAAGAACTTTCAGTTAATGCCTTTCTTTAGATATCATACCTGAATACTTTTATTTCATCGAATTCAACTTCTTCGTTAACAATGACTTTGCATAATACGAATGGCCTTTAAAACGATTCAATATCTCTTCTAGCACTGTCTTTATTTGCTGACCCATTCTCTTATCTAACCACATTAGTAATCTTTCAAACACGAACCTCTGTAACTCCACACTCGTGAGCTTATTTGATCCAAATCTTACAGATTTCATTATAACATTTTACTGATAAGGGGCTGAGGGTAGTAAAGCCTCAAATTTAACTCGCACGTAAATGCACATAACACATACTATTACGAATAGCCAGTTCATTACTAATTTCACAATCGAAATTTTCATATAGCAATCATAACCCAAATGTCATAACTCATACACTCATATAATTATAACATTTATCAATAACAACATGTCATACAATTTGATCCATACCTTTATGAGTTTCCACTCATAATCAACACATTTTCACTCAAACATTTTAGTAGTAACTTCTGTACTACCGGAATTAGCTCGGTTGGAAAGCATATCTGTCTCATTAGAATAATTTCCGTCAGAGTCGGGAGATATCACACTATCATAGGTTAAATATGGAATGTATAGCTAGACTCACATATGCTATGTTAGTCCTAGAACCGACTAAACCATGGCTCTAATACCAACCAAATGTAACACCCCTAACCCGAGTCCGTCACCGAATTAGGGTTACGAGGCATTACCAAACAAAATACAACTCAGAATAGACATTCATTTCAATTCAAGTACCAAATAATATAATCATTTCAATACTATTCATCTAGTATAATTTTAAACCAATCTAACTTGCTTCGATTCTATAATTCATACTCTTCCCAAATTCATATTCAAACATTATAACCAATGAATCATGGCAATCGAATGCTTAACTTATAACCAAGTATAATTCATTTCATATACCGATCATATATTAAGACATCCATTCATATAAATCTATTTCATTAACTACTTTCAAAAAACACTATTTATAATTATGCACTTCTTCACATTTTACTAAGTGAAGCCAAACCACATGATTTATTAAACATTAATATATATATATATATGGCATTAACAACTTCACATAATGGTCAAGTATAAAATTTGGTTTTACCAAATTATGCACATTTTACCAAAATAATAACTACCAATTTTATACATAAGAGCCGAATCAAATCATACCATAATTACAATACTGCTTGACTAATAAATATCAAAAATACCTATCTATCATTTACAAAATTCATAAATCACATATATGGCACATCTTAAACTCAAGCATTTAACTTAACAACTTAACCATTAATTACCAAAATCACAAACAAAACATATCATAGGCATGTATAAGTATATTTTACCTATTGTTAGCCAAATATAAATACACACCCTTTACCATTTCCAAAATACATATGCATAATCGATCTTTTAACCATATATTCGGTCATAAAATTTATCCTCCAATAATCCAGCCAATTTGAAAACTCGAATCAAAGCTAATTGTACCATTTATAATCAGTACCTAAATGACCATCAAATAAATTACAAAATATGTTCATATTTTACCATCACACAAATCAGATTTTTTAACAATCAATATGCTAGCTATCACACATATATGACTTAACTTATGTGAGCATACGTATTATATTAAAAACACATCATTTACCACTTTTAAACCTTTACACAAGACAAATTATACATCCAAGATAAGTCAATAATAAGCCACAACCAAAATACATCAATCAACCATTTTTACTTCACTTAAGCCGAATTATATAATCAACCACCACAAACATATTTAACATGAAACATACCTCCAAATTAAGCTTATAACATGACCGAATATATATACCAACATTAGTATCATGATCAAGCCATTTTCGCATGGCTATATACATATATACAAATTTCAAAACCAAACACATCAAAACTAGCCTATACATGCCACATAACCAAAAACTCAAAGCTTTTATTTACCAAAGCGGTAACCGGATAGTTTGATGAGGTCTCCTATGAGTTCCAACTCGAGAAAGTCTCTGAAACTCTATAAACATAGGAAAAACACACAGAGTAAGATTTGAAAGCTCAGTAAGCCATAAGTAAATAAATCATCTCAATGATATTTATAATTCAATTTAACTAGGCCGAATTTAGCAATCTCAACCTCATATACATTCATCATACTCGTAAATTCTTATGACCACATTAAGTAACTTCACTTATCTTATTTATTAATGAACATATAAACCATGCTTTACTAGCCATTTTCACATATATGCTAACCATGCATTATAACACCACCATCTCAATATTAATTAACTAATCCAAATTTAAAACCAATTTAGCATACTTCAACACCATGTTTCATGTTTCATAATTCCCATGTTCGAAAAATATGACCACAATTTCATATAACGAGCATATGTAACACAACATTCATTTGTATACATTCATTTCATTCATTGTCATATATTTCACATATCGTCATTTTAAACATACTCAGCTTTCAATTTTGAATAACATATACACTTCGTACGTACCTGAATCGAATATACTTTCACATAGTCATTCATTTCTCGATATTGCCCGTTGAACCGTTCAGAATCAATAAGGATACTCGGAAAGCTCATAAAGATCGTACAATGTCATATCTCAGATATGGTCTTACATGTTATCGAATATCGATGCCACTATCCCAGACAGGGTCTTACATGAAATCATATACGATGGCAATGTCCCAGACATGGTCTTACACGTAAATCTCAATTCGATGCCAACGTCCCAGACGTGGTCTTACACGATATCATATCTCGGAATCCTATGTCATGACATATGTATCCTATACTGTTCCTATGGTTCGTAAGGGGCTTTCGGACGTCGTAAGTCAATCAATTCAAGCTCGAAACAAGTCCTTCAATGCTAAATTCAATTCGGCACATATAATACATATAAATTTGAATTTAACAACATATATTTACTTATGAACTTACCTCGTACGGACACGAACAGACCGGAATGACTATTCGATAACTTTCGACTTCCCCCGATCCAATTCTGATTTCTTCATTTCTTGATCAAATTAATACAAATTTAACTTATGTAATCATATATTTATTCAATTTCACCCGAAAACACATAAATGGGCATTTTGCACTTTAGCCCCTGACATTTCACATTTTCTCAATTTAGTCCCTATTTCAAAACAACACAATTTACTCAAAATTTCAACAAACCCAAGCATGGCCGAATCTTCCCTTGGTCCCTAACAGCCCATTAATTTCATTTATTTTACATTTTGACCCCTCAGTTTACAAATTTCACAACTTAGTCCTTAGTAAGCATTTTTATCAAAAATCACTTAATTAAACATATTAATCTATCAACAAATATTTATTTTTCATCATCAAACAACAAAAACATCAAGCTATCATCAATGGAAAATCACGAATACATCAACAAATTCAAAAATTCAAGCATGGACTAGCTAGTATTCGAAGCAAGGATCTCAAAAACATAAAAATCATCAAAAACCGAACAAAATCCATACCTTAATTTGAGCTTCAAAGTGCCGAATCTTTAAAGCTTCCAAATGGTTATTTTTCTCTTCAGTAATCGGCCAAAAGATGAACATGCATGGCCATTTCCTATTTTGTTTTATTTTAATTACATTTTATTATCCATTTACCATAATAACCTTAATGATTTAATAATAAAACTATATAATGCATGCTATTACTGTCCATTCATGTATTCAATGGCTGAATTTCATTTTAAGGACTCCATAATTAATTAATCAAAGCAATTAAGCACTTTAACAATTAGAATGCCACTTTTACAATTTACGCGATTAAGTCCTTTTATCAAATTAGACAACCAATCGATAAAATTAAATCACGAAATTTTCACACATATCAAATAACATGTTGTAATTACCAAAAATAATATTAAAATAATTTTACGACCTCGAATTTGTTGTTTTGAGACCACTGTTCCGACTAGGGTCTAAACCGGGCAGTTACAACACGGGCTGAGACACGGCCGTTTGTCTCAACCGTGTGGAATACATGGCCATAGGACATGGGCATGTGCCCAGGCCGTGTAAGTCTGCACCTTGAATGTGAAATTTAGAATTTTTACACGGCCTTGCACATGGGCGTGTGCCTTGGTTGTGTGACCCTAAATGATCGATGACGTCAAAAACAGAATGTCAAGGTTTTTGAACACGGGCCATGGACACAGGCGTGTGCCAGGCCGTGTGAAAACCCCTGTAGGTTCGAATTGAAAATTAAATCCACTCGGGCAAGGGACATGGGCGTGTCCCTATATGCCGAGGCCGTGTGCGTTACGCGGTCCTTCATCATGGCCATGTTATTAGGTCACACGGGCGTGGGCCCCTATTTTGTTTTTAGTAAAATTTTCTAAAGGTTTCTAAAGTGCCTGATTTAGTACTGAACCTTTTCTAAAGTATGTTTTGGGCCTCGTAAGCCCATATTAGGGACTTCAAGATGAAGTTTGAAAAGTTTTAAATTTGAATGAAATATCATAACCCGAAAATGTTTGTATGCATGTTATTAAGTTAGGTAATGCCTCGTACCTTGTCCCGGTATAGGATACGGGTAAGGGGTGTTACATTCTTCCCATGTTGTAATAGTTCCCAGAGGCAATGCTTTTAACCATTCTTGGATTTGGCCTTAAAGGGAAAAAGGGATTAGTAGTAACTTGATTGTTTCTTCTAAAACTCCAACATAGCTCACCGTGCTACATATTTGTTCAAACCGTCTAAGAAAAGCTATCGGTTCCATGGTTGAGTCGTCATCAAATTTCATATTAGTTGATAACCATGTTAATAAGGAGGGATTAATCATAAATGGAATTTTACTCATTATTGGTTAGGCTTTAGTAAATTTGTATTGAATATTGTTCTACCCATCATAGTTGTGATCTACCGAAATTCGATTTAGTAGATTAAACTAGTTTTCACACTTAAGGAGCCTGAATACAAGCATTTTCATTAGATTTTAGTTAAGTTTCTTTTGTTTTACTTACACTCAATCAAATGTTCAAATTGAGTCTTTTTTTTTTACCCTAAGGGCCGAATAAGGCTTAAGGGAGAGGTACCGTACTTTTTGAGTGTACAAGAGACCATCAGAAGGCATTTTGGGATGATACTTGGTGCTATGTTGCAACACGGGAGGACTGATGTTGCAACGTAGGGAACAGAATGAAGAAAACTCAAGTCTACCTTTGATGTCGTGACACAGACTGAGGGTGTCGCAACATACCTGTAACATCCCGAAATGGGCCTATGCATTTTTGATTTAATTATACGAAATGGCATGTCTTATGCGTTATGAATATATTGTGAACATTTTTGGAAACTTGGAAATGCAAGGAAATGATTTAGAAATGTTAAGTTTAAAAGAGGAAAGCGAACATTTTTGGAAACTTGGAAATGTAAGGAAATGTCTTAGAAAATGTTAAGTTTAAAGTTTAAAAAGGGGAAACTAAGGCAAAGTGGTCTTAAGAGAAAATGTATGTGAAATATGACATACAAATAGCCTTGGTAAAATGGCTACAAGGCGCCACTTAAGGGCCTAGCAAGTGACGCCACATGCAGAGAGCAAAAGGGTCTTGAGTTCGAGTCACTTAGGAAGCAAAATAAAGTTTTTATTTTTCTCGTACAAGGGGGAGGTAATGGACGGCACTAAGGCACTTGAAGAAGAGTTTAAACTCTCTTAAAATTTTGGCTAAGGGTGGATAAATAATAGATTTATTTTAGATTATTGTCAAGAGATAAATAAGGATTTATTCTTTAATTTTATTTTCAAATTAAGGTGATAAAGCCATCAAAATAGAAGTGATGGCCAAGTAAGGGATTCTTTTGGTGATAATTTCGGCAAAAGGGGAGGAGATTAAGGTCATCATTCATTCTTCTTCCTTTTCCTTCCCATTCTCTCACGAATTCTCTAAGCAACATCTTCTTTCTCTTCTTCTTTTGTCAAACCGAATTCCTCTTCTCCCCAAGTCCACCATTGCCGATTCTCCCTAAGTTCTTATCCCTCTCTTTTCAATTCAGTTGAAGCCGAATACATAAGTGACCATAGCCATCCAGTCTCCAAGTCTTCATAGCCGAATCATTGAAGGGCTTCAAACAAAGGTGCTGTCGATTTCATCAAGTAAGGGTAACATCCAAATTTGGTTTCCATTCTTTATATTTTAGACTTACCGAAATTTAGGGACTAATCTCTATTATCAATCTTGGTCATATTATGGAATGGAGGTTTCGGGATTTATGTGTTATCGACATCAAGGAAAGATCTTTCGGGATTTTTAAGATTCAAGGTAAGATGGCATTCGGCCTTAGGCCATTCTTAATGTGTTCAAATGATAGGAATTGATCTAACATAAATCCATGGGAATTTCGACAGACATCTGAGGCAAGGGATACTTTTCGAGATTTGAGAATTTCAAGGTAAGTGTACTCACATATTCGGCCAAGGCCCTATCTTAAGTACTTAGATCTATTTGTTTTAACCGAAAACTAACCAATACAAGGGATCTAGTGATTAGCCGATTTCAAAGGGGAAGAATACAAGTTTTCGATATTTGATTACACATCAATCGGCACCAAGGTAAGTTTTGAGTAATAACAATCCTAATAGGATTTGGTTTTATGGCCGAATGGTCTTCATTAAATTTTTAAAGTGATGGCCGAATGTAGGAAGTTAAATATCCGAGGCAAGACATCGATTTCGGATTTCAAGTGAATTGTTGTTTAATCGTGTGTACCCCACACTAATATTAATAGATTTATGGCTTTAACTTGATATATGTGTTAATATGAAAGTGTAAGAATGTGGCTAAGGTACCATGTTATGGTACAAAGTACTCAGGTACGTTTCCTACTCCTACTAGGATTATGAAATATGTTATGTTTAACATGTGATAAGTGATAAGAATGTGAAATTTGGCATGTTAATGCATAATATGTATGATATGGGGCATATGGGTTATTGAAAAGGGGAAGTGAATGTGGTGACCTAAGACCACGATATTTGAATGTGGTGACCTAAGACCACGGTATTTGAATGTGGTGACCTAAGACCACGGTATTTGAATGTGGTGACCTAAGACCACGATATCCGAATGTGGTGACCTAAGACCACGGTATCTTCAAATGTGGTGACCTAAGACCACAAATATTTATAAGGGCGATGAGCACGTCGATTGCAGCTGATCGCCTCGATGGTGTGTAGCAGATGGAGGGTTGACTTAGCGGTCCCCACGGTGTGCAGGATGGTACGGGTGATGTGTAGCGGATGGCATATAGGTTTGGGTTCGAGTTGCATCACTTTTCTATCTGTTATGTGAATGTGAATGTAATATGATAATGGATGCCTGACTATTAAATTTTAGTGTTGGTTACACATTGAGTCTGTTGACTCACCCCGTTGTGGGAACATGTTTCGTGTGATGGATGCGATGGACCGACTACAGAACTTGTGGTGGCCATGCTTAGCTTGAAGTTTATTTTATTTGGACATTTTATTTCATTTAAGTATTTTAAATTATTTGGGTTTGTTTTGATGTAATAAGGCCACAATTGAACTATTTTACATTTATTTTTATGTTTACAAATTTTTATTAAGTCAAAGGTTAAGTAATTTATTTTAAATGTACTCTAAATGTTTTATCACCTAAAAATTTAAAAAGGGTTTCCATTATTAAAACGAATTTGTTTTCTACTCGAGCCCAACCCAAAACAATATTTCTTTCAAAACACACTATTTATCAGAGTAACACATGAATTTTGAATCGGTTTATGTCGAGGAGCATACCAGATCCGGTCAAGGCTCGTGGGTCAGGTGTGGGGTGTTTCAGTTTGGTATCAGAGCCCAGTTTTAAAATCTCGGCCTGGGGTTAAGGTCCAAAACGTTTTCAAAATCTAGCCCAAAAGAAATTTGTGGAAATTTTCAGGTTTTTCTGGCATGGCACCTAAGTCTCCGACCCGACGTCCACCAAGTAAGTACTTCTATCCATTGTGTGGATTATATTATGATGTGTAGAAGGGTAGAAATGGAATGGAACGTAGATTAGCATGATAAGTACTTGAACCCTAGGACTAGTTTTCCCCAACACTTACATAAGACTTAAGTGCCTAATTAAACAACCCTGTGACTTAGTCGCTAAGTTAGGGTGTGGCAACCCCCCCAATGCGCATGTCTAGGATTGGATCCGGAAGAGCCTGGTACTTAAGCAGTCCTAGTGACTCACCTCCTCTTCGCAGGAATCCTACCTGGTGCGTAGCTTCGGTTCACCCTAACCAAGAGGACTCGGTCATAGGCTAAACAATAACTAAAACCCGAAAGGGAACTAGCCGTGTTTTTATAAAAACCCTAGTTTTAAAAACTCTTAAAATTACCTTTTTAATTTGTGAGAACTATTTTTACAAAATTTTTCGAAAAATTTCCGAATTGCAAAATTACTAAAATACCCATAATGGTAAAATTACAAAAATGCCCTTGGTTTATAAAATGTCCAAAATACCCACAGTCCTTATTCAAAATTACGTTACTTTATAAAATTTTCAAAAACCCTAATTTGCAAAATATTAAAATACCTTAATTTTGGAAAATTACGAAAATACCCCTGTAGGACAAATGACGAAAATAACCCTGGGATAGGAACGAACAGAAATGTCCGAAGAGTGAATGTGTATGGCAGATACTATGGAATGGATGTCATTGAATGAATGTTTGAATGAATGTACTTCTCTGAATTAGGATAGAAGATTTGAACTTTGATTGATCGAAAGAACCACTATTAAACTTCTTTCATAAAATTTCTTTGCGAATAATAAGTGAAACAAGGACTAATTCATAAAACTTTTTGATCAGATCGTGACGATAGAAATGAGTTTTAGAGGACGTGGACGTAACATACGAGGACGCGGTAGAGGTAGAACGACCATGTCGGAACCCGTTAGATCGGGTCAAGGGTCTGACAATGAGATACCACCGCCACCACCACCCCCAGCTGTTGGTGTTGAGCAGCAGGCTCAGACGGGGGATGATGCTGTGTCGCAGGCTGTGCTGCGAGTTCTTGAGTTGGTGGCTAGTGCAGGGGGAAATTCGGGAACTCGAAAGTCGGTACCTGAGCGACTCCGTGCCAACGGAGCTGAGGTGTTCCGTGGTGTATCCGGCGTGGCACCCAGTACAGCTGAGTACTGGTTGGAGGCAACCGAGCGCATTATGGATGAGCTCGATCTGACCCCTGAGGAGAAAGTGAAAGGAATGGTGGCACTACTACGCGATGAAGCGTATCAATGGTGGTTAACCGTGCGGGATGGTGCCGTAGCTGAGGATCTGACATGGGATTATGTGAAGGGGGCATACCAGAAGAAGTACATCGGCACTCATTACATAGATGCTCAAAGAAAGGCGTTCTTAGGGTTGGTTCAAGGGAGCAAGACCGTAGCGGAGTATGAAGCTGAGTTTCTGAGGTTGAGCCGATATGCTCGAGGAGTAGTGGCTACGAAGCATGAACGGTGTGTTCGGTTTGAGGACGGACTAAGGGATAATCTGAGGTTATTGATAGCTCCGCATCAAGAACGGGAGTTTTCTGCTTTAGTAGAGAAAGCTAAGGTAGCTGAAGGGATTAAGGACTCTACAAAGCAGAACTTCGACCGAACAGTGAGAAAAGAGGCTTTGGATCATCGTGATCATTTGGGAATAAAAGGTCTAGAGTTGATAGGTCATGAGGTCGCTAAGCCGCTACAGGAGGACAAGATATCATACTTGTGATCGGTGTGGGAAGAGACACTTAGGAGAGTGTTGGAAGAAGACAGAGGATGTTTCGGTGTGGGTCCAAGGACCATATGATCAAGGATTGTCCTATGAAACCGGATGGAAATCGACCGGTAGCTCGTAATGTTAATCAAGCCGGTGAGAGGTGGACAAAGAGACCTCAGCCGAGGCCGTGGTCGTAATGGCCGAGGTAATGGTGCGGTAGAGGACATGGAACACCGGCGAGGTGTCATGCACACGAGAGGCAAGGCAATCGGGTTTAGTTTATGCGGTTCGCCGAGGGAGGATAGAGACGCGCGGACGTCCATAACCGGTACGCCCTTGTATTTGGAAAACCTTATTATGCTCTGATTGATGTGGGCTCGACTCACTCCTATGTTGCATGTAGTGTAGTGGAAACACTAGGCCTAGACTCAACTTTCTCGATAAGGAGATGATCGTAGTAAGCCCACTAGGTCAAACCGTAGTGGTGAATAAGATCTTTCGAGTGTACCCTTGGAAATCCAAGGCGTAGTATTTCCTGGGCGACTTAATGGAACTCCCTTTCGAGAGAATTTGACCTTATTCTTGGCATGGACTCGCTAGTAGAGCATCGAGCCGTGTTGGATTGTGCAAATGTTTAATGGAGTTAAGCACCCCGGAGGATGAGGTGGTCATTATGATAGGAGAAAGAATAAATTACTTGTCTAATGTAGTTTCAGCGTTAAAGGCGGAGAAAATGGTCCGGAAAGGGTACAAGGCATTTCTGGCCTTCGTTAGTGCTATGGACGCAAAAAAGAAGGGGAATTAGTGGAGTTAGAACGGTAAGGGACTTCGTGGATGTTTTTCCAGAGGAGCTACCAGGAATACCCCTAGATAGGGAGGTTGAATTTGGAATAGACTTACTACCGGGAATAGCTCCGGTGTCAATCGCTCCATACCGAATGGCGCCAAAGGAGTTGGTGGAGCTCAAGGCTCGAGATCCAAGAGTTGTTGGATCGTGGGTTTATTTGACCCAAAGTGTCTCCGTGGGGAGCACCGGTCCTGCTTAGAAGAAGAAGGACGGAACTATGCGAATGTGCATAGATTATCGTCGCTTAAATAAGTCGACCATCAAGAACAAGTATCCTTTGCCACGGATAGACGACTTGTTCGATCACCTTAAGGGGCCACCGTATTTTCAAAGATCGATCTAAGGTCCGGATATCATCGCTTGAAGGTGAAGGAGGCAGATATCCATAAAACGGCCTTTAGGACAAGGTACGGCCATTTTGAGTTTGTAGTAATGTCGCTTTGGGTTGACAAACGCCCACCGCGTTCATGGATATGATGAACCGGGTTTTTCAACCTTACTTGGATAGGTTTGTCGTTGTGTTCATCGACGACATTTTGGTATACTCAAGTCGGAGGAAGAGCATGATGAGCACCTACGGATAGTGTTACAAGTATTAAGGAGAAGAAGCTCTATGCCAAATTCAGCAAGTGTGAATTTTGGCTTAAGGAGGTGGCATTCTTAGGGCATGTGGTGTCCGCAGAGTGAATAAGGGTGGATCCTAGGAAGATCGAAGCAGTGTTGGATTGGAAACCACCTAGGTCCGTGGCGAGATTCGTAGTTTCTTAGGTTTGGCGGGCTATTACGTAAGGTTCGTGGAAGGGTTCTCGCCAATAGCCGCGCTTTGACAAAGTTGTTAAGGAAAGAAGTACCCTTTGTATGGACGGATAAGCAACAGGAGAGCTTCGAGAAGCTTAAGAGGGTCTTGACCGAGGCACCGGTTCGATTCACACCGAGGCAGAAAGGATTTTGTGGTGTACTGTGACGCTCAGATACGGGATTAGGGTCGTGTTCTAATGCAAGATGGAAAAGTGGTCGCCTATGCGCCTCGACGCTTAAGGCCTCATGAAGTTAACTATCCGACTCATGACTTGGAATTGGCGGCCGTGGTCTTTGCTCTAAAAGTATGGAGGCATTACCTTTATGGAGAAAAGTCGGTAATCTACACGGACCACAAGAGCCTCAAGTACTTGTTGACTCGTAAGAGTTAAACTTGAGACAAATGAAGGTGGGTAGAATTATTGAAGGACTATAATTGTTCGTTAGAGTATCATCCGGCAAGGCAAATGTAGTGGCGTATGCCCCGAGCCGGAAGGTTGTATCGGATCCGAGGGCGTTGTTCGCACACTTGAGTCTCAGATGATGATGGCGCCTATTGGCGCACTGCAAGTCAAACCAACATGGTTAAATGAGGTAAAGGAAAGTCGGTTGGTGGATGAGGATCTAAGTGTTAAGTTACAACAAGTACGGAACGGAGAGTTAGAGGATTATGGTGTTAATGATGAGGGAGTATTGTGCTTCAAGGGAAAGGTATGTATGCCTAAGGACAAGGACCTAAGACAGAGGATTCTTCGGAAACGATAGTAGCCCTTATGCTATGCATCCCGGAGGCACTAAGTTGTACAGGATCTAAGGGAACAGCTTTGGTGGCCTGATCTTAAGCGGGAAGTTATCGAATTCGTGGGAAAATGTCCGACGTGTCGCCAGTTAAAGCCGAACACCAAGTTCCATCGGATTACTTCACCAATCGAGATTCCGCAGATGGAAGTGGGAGAGAATCACCATGGACTTCGTTAGTGGGCTTCCCTTTACGCCTACTAAGAAGGACTAGGTATGGGTAATAGTGGACCGTTTGACCAAGTTCGCGCACTTCATTCCGGTGAGAGTCGACTATTCTCTCTGGTTGGCAAGATTATACGTGGCGGAAATTGTAAGGTTGCATGGAGTGCCGGTGTCAATTATTTCGGATAGAGACCCAAGATTTACGCCTCGATTTTGGAGGGCACTTCATCAAGCTTTAGGCACTAAGTTGGATTTCACTACGGCCTTTCATCCACAGTCGGACGGGCAGTCCGAACGGGTAATCCAAGTGTTAGAGGATATGTTGAGGGGTCAGTGTGATGGACTTCGAGAGGAAGTTGGGAGGAGTATTCGCCTTTAGCGAGTTTGCGTGCAACAACGGCTATCAAGCCAAAGATTCGATGGCACCGTATAAAGCGTTATACGGTCGTAAGTCAAACTCCTACGTGTTGGACCGAGTTAGAGAACGCCGAGTTTTGGGTCCAGAGTTAGTGGCGAATCAAGAGAAGGTTGAGACAATTCGCACACGCGGTTGAAGGAAGCATCCGATAGACAAAAGTCGCACGCGGACCTCAAACGGAAGGAAATAGAGTTTGAAGTGGGGGACCAAGTGTTTTTGAAAGTCTCGCCTTGGAAGAAGGTGATGAGGTTTGGTCGCAAAGGGAATTTAAGCCCAAGGTTTATAGGGTCCCTATCGGGTGTTGAAGCGAGTTGGACCAGCGGCATATCGCTTAGAGTTGCCACCGAGTTGAAGCAGATGCACGACGTATTCCATGTTTCCATGCTACGCCGATATCGATCGGATCCATCTCACGTGAGTACCGGTTGAAGAGGTGGAGCTAAGGCCAGACTTATCCTACGAGGAAGAGCCGATTCAGATCTTGGAACGAGACGTGAAAATGTTACGGAGGAAGTCAGTTCCTCTAGTCAAAGTGTTATGGCGCAACCATGGATCGGAGGAAGCTTCATGGGAGCCGAAGAGGCAATGCGACAAAGAATACCCTCATTTATTTTAGCTGTGCAATTTCGAGGACTAAATTATTTTAAGGGGGTAGAATCAGAACATCCCGAAATGGGCCTATGCATTTTGATTTAATTATACAAAATGGCATGTCTTATGCGTTATGAATATATTGTGAACATTTTTGGAAACTTGGAAATGCAAGGAAATGATTTAGAAATGTTAAGTTTAAAATAGGAAAGCGAACATTTTTGGAAACTTGGAAATGTAAGGAAATGTCTTAGAAAATGTTAAGTTTAAAGTTTAAAAAGGGGAAACTAAGGCAAGGTGGTCTTAAGAGAAAATGTATGTGAAATATGACATACAAATAGCCTTGGTAAAATGGCTACAAGGCGCCACTTAAGGGCCTAGCAAGTGACGCCACATGCAGGAGCAAAAGGGTCTTGAGTTCGAGTCACTTAGGAAGCAAAATAAAGTTTTTATTTTTTCGGTACAAGGGGGAGGTAATGGACGGCACCAAGGCACTTGAAGAAGAGTTTAAACTCTCTTAAAATTTTGGCTAAGGGTGGATAAATAATAGATTTATTTTAGATTATTGTCAAGAGATAAATAAGGATTTATTCTTTAATTTTATTTTCAAATTAAGGTGATAAAGCCATCAAAATAGAAGTGATGGCCAAGTAAGGGATTCTCTTGGTGATAATTTCGGCAAAAGGGGAGAAGATTAAGGCTATCATTCATTCTTCTTCCTTTTCCTTCCCATTCTCTCACGAATTCTCTAAGCAACATCTTCTTTCTCTTCTTCTTTGTCAAACCGAATTCTCTCTTCTCCCCAAGTCCACCATTGCCGATTCTCCCTAAGTTCTTATCCTCTCTTTCAATTCAATTGAAGTTTAATACATAAGTGACCATAGCCATCCAAATCTCAAGTCTTCATAGCCGAATCATTGAAGGGCTTCAAACAAAGGTGTCACGATTTCATCAAGTAAGGGTAACATCCAAATTTGGTTTCCATTCTTTATATTTTAGACTTACCAAATTTAGGGACTAATCTCTATTATCAATCTTGGTCGATTTATGGAAGGGAGGTTTCGGATTTATGTGTTGTCGACATCAAGGAAAGATCTTTCGTGATTTTTAAGATTCAAGGTAAGATGACATTCGGCCTTAGGCCATTCTTAATGTGTTCAAATGATAGGAATTGATCTAACATAAATCCATGGGAATTTCGGCGCACATCCGAGGCAAGGGATACTTTTCGTGATTTGAGAATTTCAAGGTAAGTGTACTCACATATTCGCCAAGGCCCTATCTTAAGTACTTAGATCTATTTGTTTTAACCGAAAACTAACCGATACAAGGGATCTAGTGATTAGCCGATTTCAAAGGGGAAGAATACAAGTTTTCGGTATTTGATTACACATCAATCGGCACCAAGGTAAGTTTTGAGTAATAACAATCCTAATAGGATTTGGTTTTATGGCCGAATGGTCTTCATTAAATTTTTAAAGTGATGGCCGAATGTAGGAAGTTAAATATCCGAGGCAAGACATCGGATTTCGGGATTTCAAAGTGAATTGTTGTTTAATCAGTGTGTACCCCACACTAATATTAATAGATTTATGGCTTTAACTTGATATATGTGTTAATATGAAAGTGTAAGAATGTGGCTAAGGTACCATGTTATGGTACAAAGTACTCAGCTACGTTTCCTACTCCTACTAGGATTATGAAATATGTTATGTTTAACATGTGATAAGTGATAAGAATGTGAAATTTGGCATGTTAATGCATAATATGTATGATATGGGGCATATGGGTTATTGAAAAGGGGAAGTGAATGTGGTGACCTAAGACCATGATATTTGAATGTGGTGACCTAAGACCACGGTATTTGAATGTGGTGACCTAAGACCACGGTATTTGAATGTGGTGACCTAAGACCACGATATCTGAATGTGGTGACCTAAGACCACGATATTTGAATGTGGTGACCTAAGACCACAAATATTTATAAGGGTGATGAGCACGCCGATCGCAGCGATCGCTTCGATGGTGTGTAGCGGATGGAGGGTTGACTTAGTAGTCCCCACGGTGTGCGTGGATGGTACGGGTGATGTGTAGCGGATGGCATATAGGTTTGGGTTCGGGTTGCATCACTTTTCTATCTGTTATGTGAATGTGAATGTAATATGATAATGGATGCCCGACTATTAAATTTTAGTGTTGGTTACACATTGAGTCTCATTGACTCACCCCGCTGTGGGAACATGTTTCGTGATGGACAAGTGATGGACCGGGACTACGAGAACTTGTGGTGGCCATGCTCACTTTGAAGTTTATTTTATTTGGACATTTTATTTCATTTAAGTATTTTAAATTATTTGGGTTTGTTTTGATGTAATAAGGCCACAATTGAACTATTTTACATTTATTTTTATGTTTACAAATTTTTATTAAGTCAAAGGTTAAGTAATTTATTTTAAATGTACTCTAAATGTTTTATCACCTAAAAATTTTAAAAGGGTTTCCATTATTAAAACAAATTTGTTTTCTACTCGAGCCCAACCCAAAACAATATTTCTTTCAAAACACACTATTTATCAGAGTAACACATGAATTTTGAACCGGTTTACGTCGAGGAGCATACCAGATCCGGTCAAGGCTCGTGGGCCGGGTGTGGGGTGTTTCAATACCCCTGAAGATGCCTACAGAGGAGCATACTGGTTGCTATGTCACCTATGTCGCGACATCAACTCTAGGATAGAAATTAGACACGAAGCAGGGGCATTTTGATCCTCACAATCGAAATTAAAACTTAGGAACGTTAGCTAACCTAGGGTTAAGGATGACAGCAACCTGAAGGCTATAAATAGGCTCCTTTGGCACATGTTAAAGACACATTTTAATTATGTAACACCCCAAACCCGGCCTAGAAGTTAGGCCCGAATCTGGTGTGTCACATGGGAGTAAAAACCATCTTTGCTAAAAACTTGCTTGAGAAATACAGCCTCATTGTTAAAACTCAAAACACTTAAGCTATTGTTGTCTACTTGAAAACGTAATTATCTTTAAAGACTTTTCCTGCTATGAAGCATATTTGAAATATACAATTTACGAAAATGTGACGCTTAGAATAGAGTTACGTAAGCATTTTGAAAACGCTATGGAAACATAGATAAAATACAATTATTTTTGAGAGGTTGTTTGATAAATCGATAATCGAACTAGTAATCTTTTAAAATCGTGACTTTTGAAAACGACGTTGCAAATTCGAAAGAGAATCCAAGTCTTTTGAAAATATCGTTAATAGTTCGAGAGAAAATATTCGTGTTAAAAATATTTGTAAAAGTTTATTTCGAAATCCATTTGTTAATCGATTTTGGAAACCATTGTTTAAGTTTTTAGAAAATTCCCCTTTTTAAATAATTTAAGAAAAATAATAAAAACATCCCAACCAAAAAGCAAAAATAAAAATAGTCCAGAGGCCTTATTACAACATTTAACCCAAAATAGTAAAGTAATAAAATAAACGAGAAAGAAGTCTAAAGTCCAAATAAACCATTTATGAAGTATGGCCTCCCTCGAGTCATCCATAGCCCAAGTCCATATCATCAAGCATAACCTACAAGGGTTAAGAGAAAGGGGGGTGAGTTACAAGAACTCAAAGTGTGAAATCCTCTACTGCTATTCATTGGGCCTGAACCCAATTAGCAATATTTTGGGCCTAAGCCCATTTACAACAACAATAATGTATCAAATATAATATGCATATGATATGCAATTCCCAAACCAAACCTAGTTTTCCATCCGCTACACACCACCCATACCAACCAAAGACACCTGTGGGGAGCTTTAGTCACCCACCCTTATCATATTCATTGGGCCGAACCCAATTAGCAATATTTTGGGCCTAAGCCCATTTACAACAACAATAATGTATCAAATATAATATGCATATGATATGCAATTCCCAAACCAAACCTAGTTTTCCATCCGCTACACACCATCCATACCAACTAAAGACACCCGTGGGGAGCTTTAGTCACCCACCCCGCCAACACACCAAACATAGGCATTAAGCCGATTATATCAAATTTGTGGACAAGCCACCGGATTAACAGAATTTACATGGCATCGCCATTTTTCATATTTGTGGCGAGCCACTGCACTATGTAGCAGAGCTACCGTAACTTCTCTTCATCATTATCCCATCCCATGCAAATCATGTATATAATGCATAGCCACTCACAACAATTTATTCAGATATTTATTACAAAATTATGGCCCATTACAGCAATTAATCAAAAGGCCCATTAAGCAAAATATCAGATTTGGCCCATTTAGCAAAATATCAGATTGGCCCATTTATCAAAATATCAGATTGGCCCATTTTAGCAAAATATCAGATTGGTCCATTACTCAATATGTCCTTGCGGCCCATAAGCAATTTCGTATTTCGGCCCTTTAGGGCATTTCCATAATTTGGCCCGTAAGGGCAATTTCGTAATTCGGTAATTTACCCACTAAGGGTAATTCAGTAATTTCGCAATCCAGACTTAACTACTAATTTGGGCATGACAATTTAAAACTGTCCATCCGCGTCGTACTGACTAAATTGACTATAACTTGAGTTAGAAATACCGAAATCTAAATCCGTAAATTTTCCTTGAAACTAGACTCATATATCTTCTTACTAAAATTTTTCCAGAATTTTTGGATTAACCATTTATTATAGTTTATTCCTTGAAGTTTCCCTTGTTTCACTAACCAACGATTCTGACCTCTCTTACCCAAAATTCAAATATCTCACTGTACAGTTTTTATATGTTGCTCCCACTTGTTTCTATTGAAAATAGACTTACTAAGTAATCTGTACATATAAACTATAACTTATAGTTCACTTTGTACAATTTTATACGATTTTTCCAAGACAGATCAGGGAACCACGAAGTCATTCAGAACCAGTCTCACTCAAATTAACATATCTCAGAATATAAAAATCCTTTTCCTTCTCCGTTTCTTCCATATTAAAACAGACACAGTAAGATTTAATTCGATATCTTATTAACTTTCTAATTCCCTTTCTCCTATTTTTCGTGATTTTCCAAAACACGTCAATCGCTTCTAATCAAACTATTTTATTACAAAATACGATTACCATCACGATCATACGCATGCCCGAGTGATCACGGATGCCGGTTTTGGTGTTCTTCAAGATTTTGATCGATTCACGAATATTTCACACAAACTTTCAGAGAAGTGTGAGATTACACATCATTTCAGATATATGTATACGAAAGGTACGGGATTACATACCGATTTTGATTTCCTAACGAACCACTCGTCGATGACCTAGAACAATACCAACCAAAAGTTAGCCTCGGATTTCCAAAAGATTTCAGATCACTTACACTTGAATCACTTACCACTATGTCCGAAGGTAGAATATATCGAGTGATTTCGTCCCTAAAACAAAATCGATTAGTCACAACCACTATTATCCTTTAAACGAATAAAGAATGATTTCCAATAATCCATGAAGAACTCCTTACCTTATCAATATTGGATCCAATTTCCACCGTTTGACTTAGGGCTAGAATGATACACGGGCACCCACTTAGAACACTATGAAAAAGAGGGTGATTACAATATGAAGGAATGGAAGATAACACCATTTCGGTTAAGATCAAGATTTACAACCGAATAGTGATAAATACCTATTCGGCTAGAAAGAAAAGAATATGAACATAGAAAAGAATTCACTTACTAATTCAATCGAAGAAAAGAGTGTCAACCCACTTGAGAAAATGATAAAGAAGAGATGAATGAACAAATTTTAGTCTCAATGGTTTGGGTACATTCGGAAACAAGAAGAAAGGAGGAAGAAAATATGTTCTTTAGTGGCTTGTAATTTCGGCACAAGGTAGAAAGAAATTTGGAGAATACCAAATAGTGCAAAAAGAAAGGTTTTGTCCTAACAAGCACCAAAAATTCAATCAAAAGGCAAAGGAGAATTCAGCTATCAAGGAAGGTGGAAAGAAAATGAGTATGTGACCAAACAAAAGAGAAAAACAATGCACTATTGTGCTAATATGTTTCGGCAAGGAGGGTTGCAAATTGGGAGAAATGACACAAAGTTGCCAAAGGGAATTTTTGCCAAAACACTACTAAGTCTTTACCAAATGCCAACTAAAAATTCAGCTACCTATTCTCCCCAAAACCGTCCACATGCATCCCCCCTTAGGATAAGAGTTTGGCCACCCAAGCTTTCCAAAACATCACCCACTAAATAAGCCTCATGTCCCCCTTTCTTTCCTATTTCCCTTGATTCATTTCCCCAACTTCAACCTTGCCTTATTCATATAGCCACCTTACCAAAATAATGAAGTCAACCTTGCCATGAATGCCTCTTGGCCGACACTTAGGAAAGGGTGCAAAAATATAAGTCAGAATTTGCACACAAAGTGATTCGAACCTCTTCCCTCAAGGTACTACATGTGGCGCCATAACCCTTTTACCAATTGCTCATTTATGCTAGCAATTTACTCTTTTATTTCCATAAGCCTTGATGCCACTTACTATCTCTCCTTAATAGGCTTAAACACAAAATTTTACTAAGGCCCAACTTGAACCCGGAACTTCATAGAAACCTCGTAACTTTCCAAAATCACCTTCCTAATAAGTCCAACTTAAAATAATGTCGTTCTCTTGTTCTCAAAAATTTTAAACATTCCTACGCCCAAGGCCCATTGGGCCCAATCCTACTAGGCCCAATTTTGGGATGTTACAAATTAACCTAGTTTCTTCCTTTATATTTAGTTTCATTTTCTTCCTTAGGTTTCTATAGTTTAGTTTATTTGTTCGTTGTTTTCTTTCAAGAGACCTGAATTGTGGAATCATTAAACTTTGTGGATTTATGCTTAATGTAAATACAATCAGGCTCTTTCATTTACTCTATCTTCTCAATTTAATTAGCATACGTTCTCTTTACATCGATTATATATTGTTTATGAACGCCATGAGGAACTAATCCTTTCATGGGGGATTAGCGCGTGGAGGTACGATCTGCTAACTATTTTGTAGGGTTACTCAACGGATCAACTGTTCGGGAAAAGGAGAACATGAAAGAAACCCTAGGCCTGACAACCTTAGGAAGTCATCAAGGTGGGAATTAACCCCAAATTGGTATTGCCCATCTGTGAACACCTTAACCCCAAACCAGTCTAGATTGTGAGGTTGGAAGATAAGTGGTTCTTGCTGACTCCTTATTTTAGTAGAGGATAGGAAGATCCTGCTAGGATAATGACTAGTTGATTGACGAGGAACCCGAAGTGAAAGTTGATGGAGATTATCAAAGCGAGCTAATCACCCATAAACATATTTGATTTATTCTGCCTTTTTAATCTCTTGAATTTTATCTTTTTATGTTGTTTTATTTTTATCATTAGAAAAACCCCAAAAATACTTTATTTTATATTCTTCGTACTATAATTGAATCCAAAGTACTAATTAGATCTTTTAATGCTTAGGCTAGAATTGATCTAGCGCTCGCCTCCCTTGGGTACAATCCTTGGAGTACTCACCCATTCCATTGTAAAACTATATTACAACTAGACTCGTATACTTGCAGATACTACCTCGTAATTCTATATTTTATTGCAGTATTCACACTCTGGACGTTAGTACGTCCGGAGGCAGTCAAGTTGACATAAGATTCCTCCTCTAAATTTACTAACAGTAAAATAAAATAAAATAAAATAAATCATAACTGTAGACTTTAATGTTCCTACTTATCTTATTAATTGTAACAATATTTTCTAGATTTAATGCTAAAACCTCCCCGATAAAGGTGCCAACAACATGATTGCCTATAAACAAGTTATCATTTATAGTAAAAGTAACACACCAAAAATATAAGAAATTATGAAAAACCCATACCCGGTCCGGTTGCCAAACCCGAGTTATGGAATGCCACATTAGCCACCTAAGTGACTCTCCATTAAAACCCAAACTAACCTATAATGACCCGATAGTTAAGAGTTGTCAGAAAGTATACTTTTGGGACTCTGTTTTCGTAAACTGGACCCGTAAATATTTTATTAAATATTTACGGAGTTATAAAAGAGATGAATTAAATTTTGAATAAATAATTTTCATGAAATTAGGAGTTATCAAGGTATAGGGACTAAATTTGTAACAGCCCGATTTAGGGCCTAGTCGGAATAATGGTTGCGAGACCACAAACCTGAAGTAGAAATATGTGTTTTATGATTTTTATGAGGCTTATGATGTGGTTGCATGATTGTGTGAAAATTTCATGAGGAAATTTTATTAATTAGTGATCAATTGGTCCATTAGGACTAAATTGCAAAGAATAGAAAATATGAGATTCTAGAAGATTCAAGTATGAAATAGAATTATAAAGATTATTAGAGGTCCTTATTTAGAAATTAAACCATTATATTTGATGATGGACAAAAATGGGCATGGGAAGGAAAAATCTTAAGAAAGGGCCTTAAGGGCATTTTTGTCATTTGGTTAATAAAAGAATTAAAAGGGAAAAAGAAGTCAATATTCATGTCCATCTTCTTCTCCATAGCCGAAAATCACAAGGACTCTATATCTAGGGTTTCTTCAACTTTCAAGCTTGATAGTAAGTGCATCCTAGCCCCGTTTTTAATGTTCTTCGTATTTTTGAGATCCCCGTAGCTCGATTTAGCTATTTCTAGCTATATTTTGAGCTAGGGTTTATGTTCAAAAAAATTACCTATGTATGACATGCATGTATTTTGATAATTTATTGAAGAATATGAAAGTTTGATGTATGATAAACATCTTTTCCTAAGTGATTTTCATGAGAAATTCATAAAAAAGACTAAATTGTAAAAGTTATGAAAATGGTCATTCATGAGTGAAATAGTGGAAATTGAAGGTTGTTGTAGTTGAGAAAAAGATTCTTCCAGGCTTAAAATACAAGAAAGTCAAATAAAAATCATTTTACGAGCCTAGGGGCAAAAGTGTAATTATGTGAAAGTTTAGGGGCAAAATAATATTTTTTTCCAAAGTATGATTCATGAGTCAATTTAGTCAATGTGAGTATTAAACAAGTGAAATTGTTATTATAGATCAAGAAACACGAAGCTCGGACCGAAACCGAGGCAAGAACAAAGTTGTTGACTAAATCGAATATCTACACACATTTTGAGTACCGAGGTAAGTTTGTGTGAATTTATAGCTACATAATGTTTTTATGTTTTTAATTGTTTGATATTATGAGAAATGAATATTATTTCTATGAAATTAAGTAATGGTGCCTTGATGAGGATTTGATAAAAAATGTGTTAAGATGAAGTCCCGGTTGAAGATTCGGAATACGAGGATACCTATGTCACGACATGAGATAAGGACGGTCCCGTATAAGACCATGTCTGGGACATGGCATCGGCACTGAATGTAGGTCCCGTATAAGGCCATGTCTGGGACATGGCATCGGCACTGAATGTAGGTCCCGTATAAGACCATGTCTAGGATATGGCATCGGCACCGAATAAGGAAGATCCCGCATAAGACCATGTCTGGGACATGGCATCGGCACTGAATAAGGAAGATCCCGTATAAGACCATGTCTGGGACATGGCCTCGGCACCAAAGGAAGATCTCGTGTAAGACCATGTCTGGGTAATGGCATCGACTTCGAGCTAAGAGATCCCGTGTAAGACCATATCTGGGATATGGCATCGGCATCAAGAGATGATCCCATGTAAGACGATATCTGGGATATGGCATCGGCATCAAGAGATGATCCCATGTAAGACGATATCTGGGATATGGCATTGGCATCGTGATTCATGCAAGATGAGGTTGAGTATCCTCCAATATTCTGAGTAATTCAACGAGCAAAAGAGTTAAGTATGCAAAGATGACAAGAGTTAAGCTATACAAAGATGACAAAGAGTTACACTTAAGTGAAAGATAATTATGATTTAAGTTTATGTTCATGATAACATAGTGCTAAATTATGTGATGAAGTGATACAGGTACCATGAGTAAAATACGAGTTATGAAACCCTAATGTGATAAGTGATGGGTAAGCGTAAGTATGCGTAAGTATGTCAAAGTACTTGAGAACTTGTGTTGTTATCGTTCTATGAGATGAATGGATTTTACCATGAGTACTTATGTTGCTATTTCAATTCATGCAAACTTACTAAGCTATATGCTTACTCCTTTCTTTTCCCTTTTCCTTGTAGTATCGCCAAGCTAGATCGGGGATCGTAGGACGTCGGAGCTCGGATCACACTATCAACTATTCTTTTGGAATAGTAAAGTTGAATTATTTTGAGTATGGCATGTATAGGAACTTGGTCATTTTGTGTTATGTCATATTTGAAAGCCAATGTGATGGCTATTAATGTTATACACACATTTTGTAAATGGCCATTGGGAATTGGCCAATAGTTGTCAAGTTTCATATTTTTTTTATGGTGATGAGTTTCATGAAATGAAAGTCCATGAAATTGATGGAGTAAAATGTGAAGTGTATGAATGATGATTAGGGATTTTTCATAGTGTATTATTGCCATGTTATGTGTTGCTTGTGTTGGCATATGTATGTTTATGTTTCAGGGTGGCAATTGGCTTGGTAAATAGCCTTCTAATTGTCCACACGGGTAGACACACAGGCGTGTGTCTAGGCCGTGTATGACTCATGGTCAGTCCCATGGGTGTGTTGATAGGCCGTGTGTCCCCTGCATCAAATTTGCGAGAATTTGATTCGCCACACGGGCCAAAGACACGGCATGTGCCTAGGCCGTGCCCCCTTAAGAGCTTGGCCGACGCCATAAAATGTAATACCCGTGTTTTCACACGGGTGAGGACACGGGCGTGTCTAGGCCGTGTGAGGGACACGGGCCATACACACGGGCGTGTGTCCGGCCGTGTGAAAACCCCTGTAGGTTCAAAATGAAAAATAAATTCCGTACGGACTAGGAACATGGGCGTGTGTGACCACACGCCCGCCCACACCTGGGCAGAAACCCATTCCACACGCAAGCGCAGTGGCTCTGTTTAGGTAAAAAATTTCTAAGTGCGCAAAAGTTTCCGGTTTAATCCTGAAACCTCCCTAATGTATGTTTAGGGCCTCGTAGGCCCATAATGAGGATGTTATGAATATGAATAAAAAAAGTTAAAAGTTGGAACAAAATTTTATAGTCGAGGATGTATGTTTAAGCAAGTTAAGTCCGGTAATGCCTCGTACCCTGTCCCGGTGTCAGATACGGGTAAGGGGTGTTACATTTAGTGGTATCAGAGCTACGGTTTAGTCGATTCTCAGGCTAACGTAGCGTAAGCATGAGTTTAGCTATACATGCCATACACATGAGTATTTACATTATGATAGTGTGACGACTCCTGACGATTTAAATTGTGTTTTTATATAGTAAATGGATCTCGATAGAGGTGTGGCGGATGATGTAGAAAGTAACGTGCCGGCTCCCGCTGAAGGGACAGTTCCGAATGAGAATGAGAATAGACCAACGACTGTAAGTCAGAGAGGAGGAGTAGAGGCTAAGGAAGCCTTTCTCCACATGATGAATGCATGGTACACGGAGTTCGTTCATGCAAACCCGAATGCATAATGCCCTCCACCCCACCTATTCCTCATCCTACCCCTGTAGCTCCCCAAGTGGTAGAAGTGGTAAGGAGAGAAAAGCTTCCGGTTGATAGAATCTGAAAACAAAGAGCCGAGGAATTTGGAGCTAGTAAAGATGATGATCCGGAAAGAGCAGAATTCTGGCTTGAAAATACCATCAGGGTATTTGATGAGTTATCACGCACACCTGAAGAGTGCATGAAATGCGTAGTGTCTCTTCTGAGAGATTATGCTTATCAGTGGTGGAACACCCTTGTGTCGATTGTACCAAGGGAAAGGATCACATGGGAGTTTTTCCATGAATAATTCCGGAAGAAGTACATTAGCCAAAGATTTATTGATCAGAAAAGAAAGGAGTTCCTTAAACTGAAACAAGGTAGAATGGCAGTAACTGAATATGAGCGTGAATTTGTAAGGCTCAGCAAGTACGCTCGAGAGTGTGTGTCCTCTGAAGCCATCATGTGTAAGAGGTTTGAGGACGGATTAAATGAAGATATCAGAATATTTGTTGGTGTCCTTGAGTTGGAGGAATTTGTTGTACTAGTGGATCGGGCTTGTAAAGCCGAGGAATTAGTGAAAGAGAAAAGAAAAGCTGAGATGGAGTCTCGTGACTCAAGAAACAGACAATTGAATAAGTCATTTTAGTCCTCGTCCAAGAAGTCGAGAGATTTCCCTACCCGATCAGCTACTTCAATCAGGTTTTCAAACAGAAGTAAGAGTAAACAGTACTCGGAGATTAAAGCTCTGACTACTTCAGTTGCTAGTCTTGGGAACACTCGACCTAATAGACAAGAATGCCCATAATGTGGCAGACGTCATCCCGATGAGTGCCGAGCACATGAGAGAGCCTGCTTTAAGTGTGGTTCCCAAGATCATTTTATTAGAGAGTACAAGGTCAGGAATTACCAATAGAGGGAGACAGTAGAGAAACCCGGGAAGTGGAACGAGTAGTAAGAGTACACCCAGAGAGTAGGCTATAAGATTTGAGGGTAGAGCGCCTGCGAGGACTTATGCCATTCGCGCTCGCTAAGAGGCGTCATCCCCTGATGTAAGTACGGGTACATTTTCTCTCCACGATACTAATGTTGTTACTTTAATTGATCCGGGATCTACCCATTCATACATTTGCATGAAATTAGTATCTAGTATGAGCATGCCTGTAGAGTCTACAGAGTTCGTGATAAAAGTGTCCAATCCTTTAGGCAAAACTATATTAGTTGATAAGGTATTCAAGGATTGCCCATTGATGATTAGAGGTCATTATTTTAAGGCAAATCTCATGCTATTGTCATTTGATGAATTCGATATAATTCTTGGTATGGATCAAGTTAATCGCTCATGATGTGACAAAGAAATTGTGGAAAGAAATACATTGAATTGAGATGTGAAAATGGGGACACTTTTCGTGTTGAATCGATGGAACAGACAAATCACTCAGAGTGATTTCTCATATGTCTGCTCAGAAATATGTAAGAAAGGGATACGAAGCTTATCTTGCTTTTGTGATGAATGCCAAGGAAACTGAGTTAAGAATTGAATCGAAGGTTTCGACAAAGATACGAGTATCCGATGTATTCCTTAAGAATTGCTGTGGTTGCCTACTGGTTAGAGGTTGAATTTGGCATTGAGTTAGCTCTTGGTACTGCACCTATATTGATTGCTCCATACCGAATGGCTCCAACTTAGTTGAAGGAATTGAAGGCACATTTGCAAGAGTTGACAGACAAAGGTTTTGCTAGACCTAGTTATTCTCCGTGGGGTGCTCCAGTGTTATTTGTGAAAAAGAAAGATGGTTCCATGAGATTATGTATAGATTATCGGCAGCTTAATAGGGTTACTGTGAAGAATAAGTACCCATAGCCAAGAATCGCCGATTTGTTTGATTAATTAAAGGGAGCCACTGTGTTTTCCAAGATAGACTTGAGGTCGTGATATTATCAGTTGAGGGTTAAAGACTCAGATGTGCCTAAAACCGCATTTCGGACAAGGTATGGGCATTACGAATTTTTAGTCATGCCTTTCGGTTTAACAAATGCCCCTACCATGTTTATGGATTTAATGAACCACATCTTTTGGCCATACTTGGATAAATTTGTTGTGGTTTTTATTGATGATATACTGATATATTCTCGTGATGAGCATGAGCATGCCGAGCACTTGAGGACGGTTTTTGTAGATTTTACAAGATAATCAGTTGTATGCCAAGTTTAGCAAGAGTGAGTTTTGGCTCAAAGAGGTTGGATTTTTGGGGCACATTGTCTTGGGAGATGGAATCCGAGTAGACCCAAGCAAGATTTCAGCTATTGTTGATTGGAAACCGCCAAGAAATGTATCAGAGGTTAGAAGTTTTCTAGGCCTAGTTGGCTATTACAGACAATTTGTCAAAGTATTTTCTATGATAGCCACTCCGATGACGAGGCTATTAAAGAAAGATGTAAAGTTTGAATGGACAGAGAAATGCCAACAAAGTTTCGAGAAACTAAAGGCATTGTTGACTGAGGCTCCAGTTCTAGTGCAACCTGAACCGGGAAAGGAATTTGTGATCTACAGCGATGCATCCTTGAATGGATTGGGCTGTGTACTTATGCAAGAGGGCAAGGTCATAGCATATGCCTCTAGACAGTTAAAGCCGCATGAGAAGAACTACCTGACACATGATTTAGAGTTGGCTACCATTGTGTTTGCTTTGAAGAATTGGAGGCACCATTTGTATGGTGAAAGATGTCGGATATTCACCAATCATAAGAGCCTAAAGTACTTGATGACTCAGAAGGAATTGAATTTAAGGCAGCGAAGATGGTTAGAGCTGATAAAGGACTATGAGCTAGTCATTAACTACCACCCGAGAAAGGCGAATGTAGTCGTCAATGCTTTGAGTAGAAAATCTCTATTTGCATTGAGAGTTATGAATACACGGGTGACTTTGTCAGATGATGGTTCCATTCTAGATGAGTTGAAGGCTAGACCTATGTTTCTCCAAGAGATTTATGAAGCTTAGAAAGATGACAGCGACTTGCAAGCCAAAACAGTTCAGTGCGAGTCGGGTGTTGAGTCTGACTTTCGGATTAATTCTGATGGATGTTTGACATTCAAAGACAGAGTTTGTGTACCGAGGAACAATGAGCTTATTTGGAAGATTTTACACGAGGCACATAGCGGATATCTATCTGTACATCCAGGCAGCACAAAAATGTATAATGACTTGAAGAAATGGTATTGGTGGCCAAGTATGAAGAAAGATATCTCTGAGTTTATATCGAGATGCTTGATTTGTCAACAAGTGAAAGCTGAACACCAAGTACCCTCGGGTTTGCTTCAGCCTATCATGGTTCCCGAGTGGAAATGGGACTGTGTTACCATGGACTTTGTGACGGGTTTGCCGTTAACCCCGAGCAAGAAAGATGCCGTATGGGTAGTGGTAGATAGACTTACGAAGTTGACCCACTTCATACCGGTACGTGTTGATTTTTCGCTTGATAAGTTGGTAGACTTGTATGTTTCTGAGATTGTAAGGCTTCATGGAGTGCCTTTGTTGATTATATCGGACAGAGATCCGAGATTCACATCCCGATTTTGGAAAAAGTTTCAAGAAGCTTTGGGCACAAAGTTGAGTTTTAGTACGGATTTTCACCCACAAACTGATGGACAGTCGGAGAGATTAATACAGATACTTGAGGATATGCTCCGGTGTTGTGTTCTTGAGTTTCAGGGCAGCTGGGAAAAGTATTTACCATTGGTAGAGTTTGCTTATAATAATAGTTATCAGTCAAGTTTGAGAATGGTGCCTTATGAGGCTTTGTATGGGCGTAAGTGCCGAACGCCTTTTTATTGGACTGAACTCAAGGAAAATCAGATTCACGGGGTCGATTTGGTTAGAGAAACCGAAGAGAAGGTAAAAATAATCTGTGATTGTTTAAAAGCTGCTTCTGATAGACAAAAAATCCTACTCGGACTTAAAACAGAAAGAGATCAAATTTCAAGTTGGTGATAAGGTATTCTTAAAAGTGTCACCATGGAAGAAAGTTCTCAGGTTTGGCCGGAAAGGAAAATTGAATCTGCGTTTTATCGGACCATATGAGATTACCGAGAGGATAGGGTCGGTAGCTTATCGATTGGCTTTGCCATCTGAGTTGGAAAAGATACATGAAGTGTTCCTCGTATCTATGTTGCGATGTTACCGATCAGATCCTTCGCATGTGATTACACTGATAGAGGTTTAAATTCAACCCGACATGACATATGGCGAAGAACCGGTTAAGATGTAACACCCCTTACACGAGACCGTTGCCAGAGTCGAGCACGAGGCATTACCATACTTAACTTACTAGTTCGGGGCATAAAAATTTGCTTTTAAAATTAATTCGTTCACATACATCCAATATTTTCCTAAAAAGGGCCTTCGAGGCCCTAAAACATGCAATTGAAACGGTTCGGGACCAAACCGGAAACATTAAAAATTTTCTGATTTCTTAAACAAATCAAAACAATTTATTTCCCTATTCATAATGAAACTGTCCATTTGCGTCATAGTCACTAAATTGACTATAACTCGAGGTACAAAACTTGAAATTTAGATCCGTAAATTTTCCTTGAAACTAGACTCATATATATTTTTATTATAATATTTCCAAAAATTTTGGTGTGGTCAATTAGTACAGTTTATTAGTTAAAGTCTCCCCTATTACACTGTCTGACGGTTCTGACCCCTCTTCACTAAAAATCAATTATCTCATAATATACAATTATTTTGCCTACACCGTTTCTTTCATATAAAAATAGACTCAATAAGATTTAATTATATTCCTCATTTACACCATAATTCCATTTCTACTATCCTTAGTAATTTTTCAAAATCACGTAACTGTTGCTGTCCAAAAACTGTTCCTTTGCAAATTTTACTCTTTCATAATTTCTTAGTAATAACTATCATTTAGGCATACATAACACCCAAAACATGTTCTTAATTAGAAATTTTAATGGCTAATCATTATCAAGTATTTACAAGCCATTCTTTAGCCATATCATAAGGACATACACACAAAATGGCTAAGTTCCTATACATGCCATAACTTAAAACGTTTCGAGTCACAAAATACCGAGATAATCCTTTGATAGTGTGAAACGATCTCCGACTTCCTTGCGATCCCCGAGTTGGCTTGCGATACTATAAAAAGAGAGAAAGGAATGGGAGTAAGCATCAAGCTTAGTAAGTTTGCATGTAAATGAATAACAACATTCTTAATGAATTATCTTATTCTTTTCTTATCAAGATCATTTAATCCTTTAACTCAATATGCTTAAGTTTTGAATTCTTACCTGTACCTTTTTAGCATGAACTTGTCTTACCTTCCTTTGGTATTGTAATAGTCCGATTTAGGGTCTAGTCAGAATAGTGGTGCGAGACCACAAATCCGAAGTAGAAATATGTGTTTAAATGATTTCATAAGGCTTATGAGGTATTTGCATGATTGTGTGAAAACTTCATGAAGGAATTTTATTAATTAGTGAATAAATTGTCCATTAGGACTAAATTGCAAGAATTGGAAAATATGAGATTCTAGAAGATTTAAGTATGAAATAGAATTTAAAGATTACTAGAGGTCCTTATTTAGCAATTAGACCATTATATGTTAAGATGGACAAAAATGGACATGGGAAGGAAAAATCTCAAGAAAGGGGCATTAAGGGCATTTTTGTCATTTGGTAAATAAAAGATTAAAAAGGAAAAAAGAAGTCAAAAATGGTGTCCATCTTCTTCTCCCTTAGCCAAAATTTGCAAGAAGCCATAGCTAGGGTTTCTTCAATTTTCAAGCTTGATAATCAAGAAACACGAAGCCCGGATCGAAATCGAGGTAAGAACAAAATCGAGGACTAAATCGAGCATCTATACACAGTTTGAGAATCGAGGTAAGTTTGTATGAAGTTAGAGTTTCATAATGTTCAATATTTGAAATTATTTAATATTATGACAATGTATGTTACTGCTATGAAAATCGAGTGATGAAGCCTCGATGAGGAAATGGTGAAAATAAGTTATGTGAAATTCTGGATAAAAACTCAAAATAATGAGGTTATCCATGTATTAGCATTGAATAAAGAAGGTCCCGTGTAAGACCATGTCTGGGATATGGCCTCGGCACCAAAGGAAGATTTCGTATAAGACCATGTCTGGGACATGGCATCGATATTCATGTATGATCTCGTATAAGACCATGTCTGGGACATGGCATCGACATCAAGTTATAAGGTCCCGTGTCAGACCATATCTGGGATGTGGCATCGGCATCAAGGGGTGATCCCATGTAAGACCATATCTGGGAGATGGCGTTGGCATCAAATTTTATGAACGATGAGTTCGAGTATCCTACGATAATTTGGTTAGTTCGTGGGCAAAAGAGCTAAGTATGTAAAATGGTATAGAGTTAAATTCATTTATGGATGACCTTAGGTATCACCTATGAAAATAATGATGAAGATATGAGTTTATGTTCATGATAGCAAATGTGCTAAGTCATGTGACTAAGTTATACAGGTACCATGAGTAAAATACAAAGTATGAAATCATATTGTGAAATGAGAAGGGTAAGAGTAAGTATGAGTAAGTATACTTGAGCACTTGATGCTTATGTTGTTCATGTATCATGAGATGGATGAGTTTATTTTGAGTATTTATGTTGCTATATAAATTTCATGCAAACTTACTAAGCTATATGCTTACCCCTTTCTTTCCCCTTTTCCTTGTAGTTTCGCCAAGTTAGCTCGAGGATCACAGAACATCGGAGCTCGAATCACACTATCCACCATTCTTTTGGTATAGTAAAGTTAATTCATTTTGAGTATGGCATGTATAGGAACTTGATCATTTTGTGTCATGTCATGTTTGAAGGCCAAAGGATTGGCTATTAATGTTTCACCCTCATTTTGTAAAGGGCCATGGTGAATTGGCCAATATTATTAAGTTTATGTTATAAAGTTGATAAGTTAAATGAAATGAATGCTCATGCAAGTAATTGAGTAAAATACAGATGGAATGAATGATAATTTAAGGATTCTTAAGAGTTTGGTATTGCTATGTTATGTGCTTCTTGTGATGAAATGAATGAGTTTATGTTTCGTGGTGGCAAGAAGGCTTGGAAAATAGCCTTAAATCGTCTACACGGTAGACACACGGCAGCGTGTCTAGGCCGTGTGTGACACACGGCCAGGCCCATGGGTGTGTTAGTAGGCCGTGTGTCCCCTACATTTAATTGCGAGAATTTGATTCGTCACACGGGCCAGCACACGGGCGTGTGCTTAGGCCGTGTGCTCTTTATGGGGTTGCTGACGTCATAAACAGAATACCCATAGTTTTCACACATGGGTGAGGACACGAGCGTGTCGAGGCCGTGTGAAGGACACTGGCCATTGACACGGGCATGTGTCCGGCCGTGTGAAAACCCCTGTAGGTTTGAAATAAAAATAAATTCTACACGGGCTAGGGACATGGGCGTGTGTGACCACACGGCCTGCCCACACGGGCGTGTCCCAAGTCACACGGGCGTGTGACCTCTGTTTAGGCAAAAAAATTTTAAAGAGTGTAAAAGTTTCCGGTTGAACTCTGAAACCTTCCGGATGTATGTTTAAGGCCTCGTAGGCTAAGGATATGTGTGTTATGGTTAAGAAAGAAAAGTTTTAAGTTGGAATGAAATTTTATAGCCTGTAATTACATGTTCAAGCATGGTAATGCCTCGTATCTGGTTCCAGCGTCGGGCACGGGTAAGGGGTGTTACAGGTATACTCTTTGAATTTTCCGTTGAACCACTTTGAATACTAAGGATACACGGGTACCTTTCCTTTTGAAACTTACCATTGCGATGTCTTGACATGGTCTTACGTGGTATCCTTGCCTTATGAACTCACCAATGCCATGCCTTGGCATGGTCTTACATGGGATCTTTTCCTTATAGTAACTTATCAATGCCATGTCTTGACATGGTCTTACATGATTTCCTTAAACCCTAATGTCATGACATTTGTATCCTACACATTCCTAAGGTTCAACCGGGACTTTTTGAAATTGTTTCTCCGTCAATTCATGCTTGAGTATTTAAATGATAAATTTACAGAATAAATATGTAAATGCTAGAATTTAATAGTATTAAATGCAAAGTAATAGAATATTGCATTTATTTACCGCAAACTTACCTCGGAACAAAATACAATCAACTATATTAATTTAGTCCATTATCTTTTTCTTTCCCTGGTCTAACTCCGGATTTCGTTCCTCTTGATCTATAATAGCAAATTTAGCTTATTTAATACTCATATTTATTAAAACAGTCCTTGACTCTAACTTTGGCAAAAATTACGATTTTTGCCCCTAAACTTTTACATATTTACACATTTGCCCCAAATCTTGGAAATTAAAGTTTATCCCTTATTCTTATGTTTTATGACATGCTGATCATTTTTCCCTTCTATGACAACATCAAATTCTCACTCTAACATGTACTTATGAACATTAGGTATTTTTACCGATTAAGCCGTTTTACTCGTTTTCACTTAAAATTGCTTAGCAAAAGTTGTTTAACATAATTTCAGACTTCATATTCTATCATAAAAAATCAAAATAAACACATTTCACCTATGGATATTTTTCCAAATATGAACCCTAGGTTAAATTATTACTAGATTAAGCTAAATCAAGTTACCGGGACTCCAAAAACGTAAAGAACATTAAAAACGGGGCTTAGATGCACTTACTATGAGGTTGAGAAGTTGAAGAAACCCTAGCTATGGTGTCCCCTTTGAAATTTTGGCCAAATGAAGAAGATGGACAACATTTTGCCATCTTTTTCCCTTTTTAATTCCTTTTTAATTCCAAATGACTAAAATGCCCTTCATTAATGGTCTAATGGAAAATATAATGGTCTAATTACCATTTAAGGAATCCTACTTCAAACCCCCATTTCAATCAAGTACTCTATGAATTAGAACCCCTATTTAGCAACTTTTGCAAACAAGTCCTAATAGGCAATTTAAGCATGAAATCAATAAAATTTCTTATCGATACTCTAACACATGTATTTAATCACTCGGTAAATCATAATAATTAATCGTAATAAACTTTTCTACCTCAGATTCGTAGTTTCGCAACCACTGTTCCGTTTAGGCCCTATTTTGGGATGTTACATAAGATTTTAGCACGGAAAGTTAAACAGCTAAGGAATAAAAGTATAGCTCTCGTGAAAGTATTATTGCAAAGACATGGGGTAGAAGAGGCTACATTTGAACCCGAGGAGGCTATGAGAAACCAGTACCCAAACCTTTTTACCGGTAAGATTTTCGGGGACAAAAATCCCTAAGGGGAAGAGAATTGTAACAGCCCGATTTAGGGCCTAGTCGAAATAAAGGTTACGAGACCACAAATTTGAAGTGGAAATATTTGTTTTATTATTTTTATGAGGCTTATGATGTGGTTGCATGATTGTGTGAAAATTTCATGAGGAAATTTTATCAATTAGTGATCAATTGGTCCATTAGGACTAAATTGCAAAGAATAGAAAATATGAGATTCTAGAAGATTCAAGTATGAAATAGAATTATAAAGATTATTAGAGGTCTTTATTTAGCAATTAAACCATTATATTTGATGATGGACAAAAATGGGCATGGGAAGGAAAAATCTTAAGAAAGGGCCTTAAGGGCATTTTTGTCATTTGGTTAATAAAAGAATTAAAAGGGAAAAAGAAGTCAAAATTCATGTCCATCTTATTCTCCATAGCCGAAAATCACAAGGACTCCATAGCTAGGGTTTCTTCAACTTTCAAGCTTGATAGTAAGTGCATCCTAGCCCCGTTTTTAATGTTCTTCGTATTTTTGAGATCCCCGTAGCTCAATTTAGCTATTTCTAGCTATATTTTGAGCTAGGGTTTATGTTCAAAAAAATTACCCATGTATGACATGCATGTATTTTGATAATTTATGGAAGAATATGAAAGTTTGATGTATGATAAACATCTTTTCCTAAGTGATTTTCATGAGAAATTCATAAAAAGGACTAAATTGTAAAAGTTAAGAAAATGGTCATACATGAGTGAAATAGTGGAAATTGAAGGTTGTTGTAGTTGAGAAAAAGATTCGGCTAGGCTTAAAATACAAGAAAGTAGAATAAAAATCATTTTACGAGCCTAGGGGCAAAAGTGTAATTATGTGACAGTTTAGGGGCAAAATCATAATTTTTGCCAAAGTATGATTCATGAGTCAATTTAGTCAATGTGAGTATCAAACAAGTGAAATTGTTATTATAGATCAAGAAACACGAAACCCGGACCGAAACCGAAGCAAGAACAAAGTTTTGGACTAAATCGAATATCTACACACATTTTGAGTACCTAGGTATGTTTGTGTGAATTTATAGCTACATAATGTTTTTATGTTTTTAATTGTTTGATATTATGAGAAATGAATATTATTTCTATGAAATTAACTAATGATGTCTTGATAAGGATTTGATGAAAATGTGTTAAGATGAAGTCCCGGTTGAAGATTCAGAATACGAGGATACCTATGTCACGACATGAGATAAGGACGGTCCCGTATAAGATCATGTCCGGGACATGGCATCGGCACTGAATGTAGGTCCCGTATAAGACCATGTCTGGGACATTGTATCGGCACCGAATGTAGGTCTCGTATAAGACCATGTCTGGGACATGGCATCGGCACCGAATAGAGGTCCCGTATAAGACCATGTCTGGGACATGGCCTCAGAACCAAAGGAAGATCTCCTGTAAGACCATGTCTGGGACATGGCATCGACATCGAGCTGAGAGATCCCGTGTAAGACCATATCTGGGATATGGCATTGGCATCGTGATTCATGTAAGATGAGGTTGAGTATCCTCCGATATTCCGAGTAATTCAACGGGCAAAAGAGTTAAGTATGCAAAGATGACAAGAGTTATGCTATACAAAGATGACAAAGAGTTACACTTAAGTGAAACATGATTATGATTTAAGTTTATGTTCATTATAACATAGTGCTAAATTATGTGATGAAGTGATACAGGTACCATGAGTAAACTACGAGTTATGAAACCCTAATGTGATATGTGATGGGTAAGCGTAAGTATGAGTAAGTATGTCAAAGTACTTGAGAACTTGTGTTGTTATCGTTCTATGAGTTGAATGGATTTTACCATGAGTACTTATGTTGCTATTTCAATTCATGCAAACTTACTAAGCTATATGCTTACTCCTTTCTTTTCCCTTTTCCTTGTAGTATCGCCAAGCTAGATCGGGGATCGTAGGACGTCGGAGCTCGGATCACACTATCAACTATTCTTTTGGTATAGTAAAGTTGAATTATTTTGAGTATGGCATGTATAGGAACTTGGTCATTTTGTGTTATGTCATATTTGAAAGCCAATGTGATGGCTATTAATGTTATACACTCATTTTGTAAATGGAGATTTGGAATTGGCCAATATTTGTCAAGTTTCATATTTTTTTTATGGTGATGAGTTTCATGAAGTGAAAGTCCATGCAATTGATGGAGTAAAATTTGAAGTGTATGAATGATGATTAGGGATTCTTCATAGTGTATTATTGCCATGTTATGTGTTGCTTGTGTTGGCATATGTATGTTTATGTTTCAGGGTGGCAATTGGCTTGGTAAATAGCCTTCTAATTGTCCACACGGGTAGACACAAGGGCGTGTGTCTAGGTCGTGTGTGACTCACGGTCAGTCCCATGGGTGTGTTGATAGGTCGTGTGTCCCCTGCATCAAATTTGCGAGAATTTGATTCTCCACACGGGCCAGCACACGGGCGTGTGCCTAGGCCGTGTGCCCCTTAAGAGCTTGCTGATGTCATAAACAGAATACCCAGGTTTTCACACACGGGTGAGGACACGGGCGTGTCTAGGCCGTGTAAGGGACACGGGCCACAGACACGGGCGTATGTCTGGCTGTATGAAAACCCCTGTAGGTTCGAAATAAAAAATAAATTCCGCATGGACTAGGAACATGGGAGTGTGTGACCACACGGCCTACCCACACAGGCGTGTTCCATTCCACACGGGCATGTGGCTCTGTTTAGGTAAAAAAATTCTAAGTGCGCAAAAGTTTCCAGTTTAATCCTAAAACCTCCCGAATGTATGTTTAGGGCCTCGTAGGCCCATAATGAGGATGTTATGAATATGAATAAAAAAAGTTAAAAGTTGGAACAAAATTTTATAGTCGAGGATGTATGTTTAAGTAAGTTAAGTCTGGTAATGCCTCGTACCCTGTCCTGGTGTTGGATACGGGTAAGGGGTGTTACAAAATCTCGTTAGAATTAAAAGTTGGATTATAATTAAATCATAAAGTAAAACCTAATTAATGGACTTAAAAAGTAATTATACCTTTGCTTAAGTTGTAGTGGACGGTCATTAATGATGCATATTATATATATGTATTAAATGTTATAAGTTATAATTAATAAAGAATTTATAATATAAAAATAATAAAAAATAATAATAAAACAAAATTTGGTTAGTGGAAAATGACATGAAAACCATTTCATTTGTTTCTTCATGCAACCGTATAGGGAAAGAAGAGAAGAAAAAATGCATGGCTTAGGGACCTTGAGTTCAAGCTCAAAATTTGTTAGTGCAATTTAGTCATTTTCTTGTAATTTTTACGTTTTTGGAATCTCGATACTTAGAACTAACCGACCGATGTTACAATTTTTAGTATTGTTCAAGTTTGATTATGTTACCATTGTTGATTATTTAAAGCTTTAGGGATTTTATTGATAGATTATTAAGTTAGAAGTGGAAAAGGACTAAATTGTGGAGTTAATTGTTAATTTTAAGCAATAGAGACTAAATTGTGAAAAATTTGAAATTAAGGGATGGAATTGGAAATAGGGAGCAAAATTTAGCTTAGAGTGAAATTAGCATAAAAAATGAGGTTAAATATGGAGATTTAAAATTAGTCTCAGTTTAAAGACTAAATTGAAGATTAAGAAAAATGTGGTATAAAATTTGAAATTTAATAAAAAAATGAGTTGTGTATTATTAATCTATTTTAATTATTTATTCCGTTGCAAACATCGTTCTGAAATCCTCGAGTAAGAAGGGGAAAGACAAGATCGGCGTAGAGTAGCTCGTAATATACGGTTTGTGTTTCTATAATCTGAATTCAGTTATAAATTTATACATTTTATTTGGATTGTTCATGGTAAGTAGTTGAGGTGAGATTTCTTATTCAAATTGGGTTGATTCGAATTAATGGAAAAATCATGAGGATTTAATGGTACATATATGAAAAATATATGTATTTTTATGAATGTTGAAATGAATATATGTATGGAGAAAATGTGATTGCTATCAAAATTGAATATATGCTTATATGTGATAATGTACATATACGAAATTGAGACATTGATTGTATCGAAAAGTGAAATGAAACCCTATTAACTATTTCGGGCTAAGTCGAATATAGATGGCATGCCATAGGATAGGAAGAGTTCAGGGATTTCTTCGACTTCAATTCGAGAGGCACTGGGGGCCAATTTACTTCGGTTTAACCGATGAGACACTGGGTGTCAACGTATTATAGCACTGGGCGCAGTTATTACTTCGGAATTATCAAATGAGGCACTGGGTGTCAAACTGGTGTGTTGGTTAGATCCGCGTATCCGTCCGAATCCTAGTCGTGTTAATAGGGAAATAAATATGAATTATGAAATTTATATATGTGAAATGGAGATGTAATATGTGAAATGGATTGGAATGAAATGAAATTTTGGATTGAGCCATGAACATAGATTGACTATGTTCAAATGGAATATGGATAAGTAATGTGGTTTGGATAGTGCCATTTCATGAGTAAATATCGAGTGATTTATGAGAGGCTATTGATATAACAAGAGTTGAGAAATGAAATGCATACGGGAAACTAAAATGGGAACTAGGTATTTGTATAATTGAAAATGCAATGTATTAATGTTGCAAAATGTGTAAAGTAAAGTAGAATTGCCATGAAAATTGCATGATTTAAACTTATAGTGAATTTCAATTTGAGAATATCATGTATTTATATATTGTTTTAATATTCAAATTATAGAAATACCACTGAGTCATATTCAGCGTACGGTTTTGTTTCCCTTGCGCAGGTTAGGTACTTTTCAGTTTATCGTCGACTCAGCATCCAACAACAATCCCAAACTCAAGCGTGGTGATGTTTTATTTTGTAATGGCATGTACCTAGGAGATCTTTTGGTTGATGTTGTTTTGTTAATGTGATGTTATTTTGAGTCCATGTGCAATGGTATTTATGTGTTCATATGGTTGTGGTTAAATCTATGTTTTGGTATGTTAGCTAAGCTAATGTTTTGCATGTGTTTAGTTTTAAGCTAGGTAGCCTAAATAGCTAAAACATTGGTTTAATTATGGCAATTTAGTATGAATGAGAGTTTGGATGACTGATGCCTTATTAATATGTTTGCAATTATAAAATGTGGTACCAATAAGGGCACATTGGTTAGGCACTTAATATGGATGTTTTGGCAAGTATTAAGCATGTTTAGTTATGTTTTGAATAGGTTAAATGGTTGGTAAATGAGTTTCTTAGTGTTCAAGTAAGCATGATTTGGCAAACTTGAGTTTTAAGGTACATTTAGGCACACATAACCTAAGACACGGCCGTGCAACACACACAGTTTTGCACACGGCCTGTGACACAGTCGTGTGACCCAAGTCAGTAAGTTACACGAGCAGAGACACGGGCTAGGACACAGTCGTGTGTCTCAAGTTATGAGTTACATGAGTAGAGACACGGGCTGGGACACGGCCGCATGTCCCAACTTCAAAAGCCACACGACCTGGGGCATATCACATGGCCTGGCCACACGGCCGTGTGACCCCTATTTATAAGTTTTTTTTTTAAATTTTCCTTGAACTCTTTGAATTGTTTCAAATTAGCCCTTTTCTATTTTTAGACTATTTTTAGGGTCCCGTAAACTCGTATTAAGGACTGTAAGAGTATTTTTACTTTGAGTTTCAATGAAATAGCAAACCTAAACTAGGTGAAATAGGTCATTCTACTAATATCATCGAAGGTAGTAGTCGGAGTATAGTTCAATACTTTGATGCTAATAATTGGAATAGTCTTGTTATGTAACATCCTAGATTAGGGGTTATGCGCTCGTGCATAATTCATGAGTTAGTAGGTTTTGGCAGTGTTTGGAAGTGTATTAAGGGTTTTTAGAACTCTAGGATGGAAGAGAAAGCTTTGGAAAATTATTGGTTTTTAAGTTAAAAGGGGGGAGCAAGGCCAGGGAGGCCTTAAAAGAAAATTTTGGGAGTTCTTCGACATAGAAATTACCTTGGTAAAGTGGCTGGAATGCGCCACTTAGGGCCTTGGAGAATGACGCCAGGAGCAGTGGGGAAGGGCCTTGGTTCGAATCACCTTGGCGTTAAAGTAGTGTAATTTTATTTTTCTTTTGGCGTTAAGACAAGGAGGAAATTGGGCTAAGGAGGCTTTAAGAGGAATTGTGGGGAGTTTATGACACAAGGGTTGGCCTGGTAAAGTGGCAGCAAGGTGCCACTTAAGGCTTGGGCAAGTGACGCCTCACGCAATTGATAGAGGGCCCAGTGTTCGAGTTGGTTGCGAGGAAGCAAGAAGGAGCATTTTATTTTTCGTATGGCAAGAAGGTGTTTGGGCTAGGAGGCTTTAAAAGAAATCTGAGTGATTCATGTCGAAAAAGCGCCTTGGCAAAGTGGCTTGGGACGCTACCTAAGGTGCTAGGAGAATTGTTCCAGCAGGTCGGGAGTTCGAGTCGCGTGGAAAGCAGTATTTTGGTGTTTTATTTTGCATGTGACGACAAGGCAGAGGAGAAGAGTTGGACGGCTTTGGGACTTCAAATGGATGAGATAAACCTTGTATTATCTTGAATTTCGGCTGGATAAGTAGTAGATAATAGCTATTTTATTTTTATTTAGTTAAATAAGTAGATAAGAGATAAAGTAGGAGATTAATAAGGGATATGATATAAGGGGATATGGTGGCCGAATATAGGAGTCTAGGAGCTTGTATTTTCGGTTTAAATATGGTGCTAGTGTGTGCTAAATTTCCTCTTTCAAAACCTTTCTTTTTCATCCTGGTTACTGCCGAAAATTGTTGTTCATCTTTTAATCTCCATTGCCGAAATTTTAAGTCAAGAGAGTTCTTTCTTTTTTCTTCTTTTTTTATTTGTTCTTAGTCGAACCATATAAGCTTTCCCATCTTCATTATAGGTGTTCAAAAAAGCCGAAATACATTGGTGATTGTCGAATTCTCCTATGCTTCTTCTTCTTTTTACTTTTAAAAGCCAAAGCTCAAAGGTGTTCATTCTCTATTCTTTTCCTCTTCATTAATAAGGTGCCGAAACACCATTGTTATTCTCAAAGGCCGAATCCCGAAGGTAGGTGTTGTCGACTATTTACTTTTGGTCTCTCTTCAAGCAACTTAGGGTGGTAAGTATTTAAGTATTCGGTTTGTTTCTTTTTATTGTGTGACGAAATCAAGTGAGTGAGGCTTTGGTTTTAGTCATGGTCGAATGTTCATAGTGTCCTTATAAGTGTTTCTTTGTGTAGCCAACGTTAAGGAAGCATCAAAGGAGTTTTTGGATCCAAGCGATTAAGGTAAGCAAGTATGGTATTCGGCCAAGGGTTATTTTTCTATGAATTTATGCTTGTTTCGATTTTGATGTGGTTTCACTTAGGATTTCGGCTAGTTCAAGAGCAAGGAGTAGTTTTCAGGATTTGGTAAGCAAGGTAAGGAAGTATTGATATTCGGCCATAGGCCATTTTATGAGCTTAGGTGATGATCGATTTCTGACTTTGGTTCTTAGGAGCAAATCGACGGGAATAAGAAGAGTTTCGGGATTCTAGATCGTGTTAGATTCGAGTAGTTCGGGATTTCGCTAAATAGAGCAGTGTGTGATTAACCCACCGCTTTTCCCGGTATATGATATGTATGTGAAATGTGTATGTGTTATGAATGTGCTAACTAGTGCAAAGGAAATTGTGATAAGGATACCCTCAAGGGTATGTCGATAATCCTAAAGTACCAAACTCGATGATATGTGATTATTAATATGAATATGTGATAATATGCTTGATGAACATGCTCATGCATCATTACATTGTATCATTATTTTATGTGGCATGTGCATGGGTGGGATATGATATGAAAGAAGGTACGGGTGTACTTCGAGTACGTGGTTTGATGTTAGCCTTGAGCTACATCGTGGATTGACGTTGGATCGAGGTCACGTTGTGGATTAATTACGATTTAGTTCGCGTGGCTTGATGAGTGGCTATGTGCCTCATCGTGGTTGATATCGGCTATGTGCCATATCGTGGTTGATGAGTGACTATGTGTCCCATCGTGGTTTTGGTGTTAGCTACGGCTACATCGTGGATTGGCGCCGATCGAGGTCGCGCGTTGTGGACTATTGTGCTTAATTACACGTGGACGGCAAAGTGATTGCCTTTGGAGTGAAAAGGAGAGGGTGATTTGATAATCCCCGTGTGTGTGTAGGTCGGATAAGGGGGTGTGTAGCGGATGGACCCTAGGTTTGGGTTGGGCTTCATAATTGCATTATTTCGTATGTGAACATATGTGGAAATGGGCCAAGCCCAATATGATATGTGGATTAATGTGGAAATGGGCAAAGCCCGAGATATGAATGTGGATCACAGGTGGAAATGGGCTAAGCCCGCCGTATGTGGAAATTATGTGGTTAACTACCCTATTAGATGAATGTGATATGAATATGGGCCAAGCCTGTAATGTGATAACATGTGAATTTGATAATTGATATCCGATATATGAGTTAATATGTGGTTAACATGTGGGTGGAATTCAAAGTGGACTAATTACACACTGAAGTCCAGTATGACTCACCCAATTTTTATTAAACATTGCAGTGATCGTGATTTTTGGACCGGGTTGGAGTGGATACAAAGGTGGCCATGCAGACGATTTCCATGCAGAAGATATTTTAATTAATTAAGTAGTTATATTTTCAGTATTTTGATTAAGTGTTTATTGTAATAAGGCCCATTAAAGTGATTGAACATTTTTATTATGTTTAAGCTAGACGACCATTAAATTATTATTGGGAAGTGCTTTTAATTTTGGCAACTTATATTTTAAAAGCTTATAATAAAGTTTTAATTTGGATATTTTTATCAAGCTTATATTATTTAGAATTTTTAATTGGACATGGTTTTCAAATGACAAAATTTTTAATGTTTTTCCCAAAAGTGAAATCAGTCTTCAAACGTTTTTCCGCAGTGGCATTTCAAATTCGGTCGTAACGAATGGGCCGGGTTTGGGGTGTTACATGTTATGTATCCAACTTCTAGATTTCAAGAGAAGATAAATAGTGATAAGAGTATAAACAGTGGAAGACCAAGTTTAGCATTGCATAGCATATCTCATTACTCTATTGTATAAGATAATAATATAGAAATATTAAATTAGCATGTACTGCTCCCTGTATAATATGATGTTAATGGTTAGTTGCACCTTTTCTTATATTGTAATTAAATGTCCTGATTGGTTAGTAATGCCCGTGACCCTAATCCGATGACGGAGGTGGGTTAGGGGTGTTACATAACTTCCAACACACCACAAGTTAAAATATAAAATATGTTCAAGTTTACTAACATGCATTGGAATACCATATAAGTACTTTCATCAACACACTTAAATTAATTTTATTCAGGCTATATGTTTCACATCTCAACATCAAGGTTTGTACCTAACACAACTCGCAAATTCAAAGTCTTCACAGAGTAAGTTTTTTTTAACAGGGTAAGTCACGTGGACAACCCCCTTCGTATATAGATACTGTGAACATGGTTCGCAGGGTTTCTCCTATTCCGTATATTAAATTTTATTAAGGGTTCGCAGGTAGCAGTTCACCAGTCGTTAGGGTTCGCACTTAGCACAGTTCGACAACCTTGTCACTTCGCAGCAACCTAGGCGAACTCTACATAAGTTAGCTAGTTTTGATTATTTCTTTCTATTACTTATGGAAAACACTATGTATTAGAAATTAATTTCTTATGTATGAACTTTTAATTTAAAAAAACTTCAATCAAACTTGGACTATATTCATAAACTTAAAATTCAAATGTGTTAAGAAAGTATTATTGGTTTGCAAATAAGAACATAAAGAAAAAAATAAGAAAACATAAAAATAACTAAGTCCTAGATCATTCGGCAAGGCCAACAAAAAGATTTCTCTAAGCCCAAACAGGATCCCACACTGCTTTTATGTCTAGAGTTTGCTTGTACTACCTTTCCAATGATTATTCTTTGCTTGGATCACTTTCCTCGCTGTTACATACCGTGCGATCTAACTATTTGTAGTGTTTAGAAAAAAGTGTGTGAGCTCCTGCGAGCTCAGCGAACATACAGGAAAGAATAACCACATAGCACATACAAAACATAAGTCAAACAAAAGCTTTGGAAAGGTAACTAAATTGTGAAATGGGTTCACCATACTTACGCAAAGTCTGGTTCGCAATTACTAACTATTAGTTAGCTTAAAAACTGTTAAATACGTTATTATTTCAGAAAACACAATATTATTCACATGTTATTTTCTTTTGGATAAACAAATCTCCTTATAACTTCTCACATGACTCAAAGCGTCTTAACATGTCCTATAAGTGTAGCATAAAGCTAAACACTCTCGAAACACACCAACATATCCATTGAATGGAGCTTAGCTCGACATTCTCTTATCTTTCCAACCTATCCTAAGACTTCTTTCCCAAATCACAAGACATAATGTGAGTACTCAGAATCCTATGGCATGCCATTACATCCAACTGTTTCAAAAGTTTTATAGTTTCAAAACATTTGCTTAAACATAGAGCTCGCAAATCATGAGGAGCTCGCAAAACATTTGTAACATCCCAAAGATGGGGCTATTTGGAATTAAATTATTTTTCTTATGTATGAACTGCTGTGATATTATTTATGGAATAATAGAGCTTAATTAAGGCTTTGAGTTGGCACGGGTTGGTAGAAAATTCCAGTTTTTAACTTTAAAGGCAGGGAGCCTTAGCAGGAGGGTGTTATAAGAATAAATGTGGATAATTTGACACAAAAATCAGCTTGGAAAAGTGGCAAAAGAAGGTCACTTAAGGGCTATAGATGACGCCACAAGGGGGAACAAGGAGCTTGTGTTCGAGTCATGAAATCCTCATTTTTCTCATTAATGGGACGGCACAAGGGGGAGTTTTTCCTCGCTTTAAACTCTTTTATTAATTATCATTAAGGGATAATTTGAGCACTTTAAATTGGTTTTAATTTGCTTAAATCTGAGATAATAAGGGATATTAGTAAATGGATTATTAATTGATTATTATGGGAACAATTCAAATTGTTTTGAATGAGTTTTAAATTAGTGGCAAGGAGAAGAGATAGGTGTTTGCCGAAATTGGAACTCCTCAAGTGGAGTGGACGGCAAGTAAAGGGAGTTTAGTGCCGAATTCCCTTAGTTCTTCTCATAATTTTCTGGCTAGCCTCATTAATCCCTATTTCACCTTTTATTTTTCTTTCTCTCACACTTTTGGCCGAATCTCCTACACCACCTTCAACCTATTTTCTTTCTTTTCTTTTCCTTGAAACTCTTCTCTACTCTCTCCTTTGTCTAATCCTCTCCCACTTTCACCATCTTTTCTTCTTTTTTTTCCACACTAGCCGAACTCTTTTTCCTCCTTTGTTAAACTTTAGCCGAATCTTAAGCAAGGGGAGATCTCCTTCAATTTCTTCTTCAGAAGGTAGGTGTGCCGAAACTTCATGGTTTTTCCCTCCCTGTTCTTAGCCGATTTCCATTAGGGGAAGGGGTAAGTGCCGATTTCGGCAATGGTTAATAAGGCTTCTAAACGTTCTTGTAAACGATTTTTCCTAGGAACCCCGGGATATTTGGAAACAGGCAATCTAAGCCCCAATCTCTAGCAATCGGTTTTGGAAGTAAAGTGATTCGGGAAATTGAGTACTGTGGTTAGTAACCGAAAGAATAAAGGGACAAGTAGATCTAGGTGGCCGACATCTCTTTTCGTGATTTAGACTTCTCGTTTATGCATGTGTGTACATACACACTTATAACCATTAATGAACCGAATTAAATACATGTTGTATGTAAATCGCTTTATGTAGATATGGATTTAGTGCCTTAATGGTACAAGCGAGAAACCCGTAAGTCTCTGTCAAGATGAGATTGATAATAATGCTTTTGGGAAGCATGGCTTATTTGATACATGTGATAAATGTATGTTGACATAAACTCGCTTATAACCGCTTGATATGGGTTGATGAGAGGAGGGGCAAGATTAATCGTGCCGACGGGCACCAAGTTGTTTTGGTAACACACCGTGACTACGGTCACCGTGAGGTTTGGTACCTCCAGAGGTTTGGTACCTCATAGCGACTCGTCCCCGTGGTTAACACCACCGTGGGTTGGCCCCACTTGAGATATGGGATCGCTCGCCGCTGATTTGGTATCACACGATGGGTTGGCCCCATCAATCGATTCGTGTCTCACGACACCGGTGTTTTGGTAACACATCGTGACTATATGTCACCAAAGTGGTTTGGCACCACCAAAGGGTTTGGTACCACAATGGGTAGACAAAGTGGGCGTTTGGTTGGCTAGGTTGGGGTACATAATATTCGCATATTAATCATTATATGTTGTGTATGGAAATGTCTTTAAAACGGGGAAGGGTTACATATCGAGTCTTGGTGACTCACCTTCTCCTTTACATTTTTCAGTGACACGTGAGATCGCGGATGTGGAGCCGGGTTGACTCGAGGTGGCCATGCGGTGGATTTAAATTAAATGAACTTTAATTTTAGTTATGATAAATTTTATTTCCTGCTTTTAGTTTATTTGGATGTAATAAGGCCTCCCGATATTTTATTTTTTTGTTATTTTTTCCATATGTCGAATAATTGTTTTAAACTATAATTATCAATATTAAATTTAAGTCACATGTTTTCCCAAATTAACATGAAAATGTTTTCATCGTGCCATCGGGCACACTCGGTATTTTATAATAACTTGGTTGAATTAATTTTAAATAAATTCTAAGTAAGGTTTAACAAAACAATCAATTGAAAAGGTTTTCAGCAACTAAGAATTTTTACTTTCCAAAAGTGTTTTCCAAAATATTTTCCACTGTAGCAACTAGATTCGGCCATAGTGTTTGGGCCGGGTTTGGGTTGTTACAACATTGTTCACAATTAGCTCGCAATATAGAGCTCGCATATCACTGTTCATAAAAACACATATTTAAACACAATCACAAAACAAATTTTTAGAGAAAACTTGCTCTAGGAACTTAGGTCAAGACCCTAAGCTCCTAATGATTGTTGAAAGCTTGTTGAAAGCTTAGGTCAACACTCACCAGTTTGTTGAAAGCTTTAAATAAACTTTTCTTTACCCTTGTCTTTGCTTGTAGATGGTTCTGTTAGGTTTCACAAATTCACAAACATACACAAGTCACTAACAACACATTAAAACTCATACATAAACATAGGCGAACCTAGGTTCGCACATGCTAGTCTTTTGGCGAACCTACTCCATTTGTTGCAAACCTTATTTAATTACTTCTAAACATCAACTCAATAGATAAATAGAGTCTTACCTTAAATACTAAGAGTTAAGTTCTGGGTTCTTTTTTTTTTTTTTACACAAGATAATCGATGAAGGAATTTGAAAGAGTTTTTTTTGTTCAAAAGAATATGGAATTTTTAATGAAAGCGTCTTAATTTATAGGCACTAGGTGTTTTGATGTTCTTAGGAAACCCTAGTCGTAGTAGAAGTAGGAAAAAGTTATGTCCATGGATGGTGTTGTAAAGTGGATATTAAGTTGACTTCCTAATTTTTTTATAATTGCCCTTTTGCTACTCCTACTTTGGACTTTCGCCCCAAAACAATGATTATAGCTTGCTAAGCCCACTGGCAATCATAGTTCTCTAGGCCTAAACCAATGGTTGACCTTAGCTTGCCAGGCCCACTGGTGAACTCCAGCTCGCTAGACCTCAAACTCCTAGGCCCTATTTTGGGATGTTACAAATTTGAACAGTGGTGTCTGCAAGTGCATGGGTGAAATTTTAATATAGTATAGTTTTCAACGAAACACTTGGAAGTATTTTGAGCATCGTACCCAAGAGAGGATGGAATGAATATATAAAACCTTTTTTACAATAACAAGTCTAAGTAGTAGTAATTAAATCCTATATTACAAAAAACCATATAATAGATTAATGATAGAAATTAATTAACTAAAATAAATAAAAAAGAAAAAAACAAATGACAAAATTGACAAAACCAATCAGGAAGATTAACTCATTTTAGGGTTTTTAATTAACTTCAGATTAGAGTTTTAAGGTGGATTAGCTATCGATTAACCAATTATTACCTCCCGGCCTTAAAATAATTAATCGATTGGCAGGTACTCACTTATCTTTCAACTTCACTTTCTCAACCAAGATAAACTACGATTTACTGGTCCGACTTATCTCCCGGTCTTGTCTAACCTATAATAACATCCTAGGGTTATCAAGCCTAGGGTTTAAGAATGCCTAATCTATACCAATTAATCCTCTCAAGAAACTCTAAATCCTCTGTTAATCACGTCCCCATCCACTCATTAATCTCTCTTAAAGGATTAGAATAATCGTGGATTGATATCAAATGGAGAACGGAGTAGTAAATCAATTGACCATAATAACAAAATATGTTGATTGCAAAGAAGAAATAAATCGAATACTTCAAAAATATAAAATAACACTTGGATCAAAATCAATTCCAAGAGGAAAATCAAATAGTTTAGAAAAGATGAAAGAAAATAATCTAATCCTAATCCTAAACTACTAGGGTTTTTCATTGCGTCTAAGATGACTTAGTTACATCAAACCGCTAAGGTCTTATTTATAAGAGTGTTAGAAGCCCAAATTAGAGCTTTGACACGTCCTAGGTCTTCGTATAAAGTTGATTGTGCAGATGTGTAACACCCCAAACCCGGTCAACACCCCACGACCGAATCTGGTATGTTACGAGGGAAAAACGTATTTGAGTGGTTAGGTTTTTCACTTAAAAGTTTGATGAAAACTCTTTGAGAAGTTTTGGACTTGTAGAAATCTTGGGCATGATTGTTGAAAACTTCATGTGTCATTTTGAAAACTCGGAAATTAAGAAGTTAAACAAGTTTATTTCATTTAGAAGTTCACGTTGTATCTTTTTGTTACAAAACGTTTAGACTTAGTAGAAAATCGAGTTTAGGTTTAAAAATTATTTGAGTTTCCTTAACACCAAATCATAGTGTGATACCCGATGGTATAGTTTAAAACACATTGCGTTATAGTTTTGAAATCGTTGTCTTTCCAAGTTTTAGCAGATTTTAACTCAAGTAATTTATCAAGGCATATTAAAAAAAATCTACTTTAGCATAACCATAGAAAAACATAATTTTAAAGGCCATTTACAATCCAAAATAAAACCAAATAGTAATAAATAAGCTAAAGTACCAAATTTTTATGAAGTCTGAGCAAATCTTTATTTAAGCATGGCATGGGCACCTCGAGTCCATCCCGGCTCCATGTCCGCGTCTAAGTGTCACCTGAAATGTCAAAGGAGAGGGTGAGTCGCAAGACTCAGTGCATAAATCCCGCTCCCGATAATACAAAGACATGCTAACACACATCATATCATAGCAATATAATTAATGCACCCGATCCTAACCATCCATATCACCTTTCTACCCCGTGGTGGTACCAAACCACCGGTGGTGCCAAACCACCGTGACCCAAAGTCACGATATCCATAAGTGTGGTGCCAAACCACTTTGGTGACCCAAAGTCACGAATAATCCAATGATGGGGCCAACCCATCGTGTGTGATACCAAATCACTAGCGACAATCCCGTATCTCACAAATGGGGCCAACCCACTGGTGGTGTCAAACCACGTGGACGAGTCGCAATGAGGTGCCAAACCTCTGGTGTCCCAAAGACACAAGTGTGATACCAAATCACCGTGACCGTAGTCACAAATCCGATGATGGGGCCTACCCATCGCGTGTGATACCAAATCACCGGCGCCAATCCCAGTATAATCAATCGTGGGGCCAACCCACCGTGGTACTAAGCCACTGGGACGAGACGCCGAGGTGCCAAACCTCTGGTGACCCAAAGTCACAAAAATGTCATCTGTGGTACCAAACCACCGAGGTGCCAAACCTCTCGTGTCCCAAAGACACAAGTGTCCCAAAGACACGGATATCATACTCACCCTCCTCTCAATCACCCAAAAACATATCATACTAATGCAAATGACATAAATCATTCAATCATGTTAACATGCTCAAAATAGCATCTCATCATATTTTCATCATAACTCATGATATCTCATACATCATTACTGATTTCGTAATAAAACGGACTTACCCGTATCCGTGCTTATATACCCCATCGGTACCAAATCCATCAATCATATTGTTTCACTTTAATAAGTAATCAGTTATTAATCATATTACTAAATGTATGTGTTAGTTTACACACCGGTAAATCGCAAATCTAATCCCAAAGAGCCCGTCTAAAACCCTCGATCACCTCGACAACTTTGATCCTAAAATCGGCCAACCAAGGGGTTAGCACACATATCATTCGGCCATAACCATTTAAACCAAAAAGGGTTTACCAATTAACCCTCACCTTGCAATCGTTTGGTTTCCTACCAAACCCGAACCACAATGGTTCCTCCTTCAACAATCGACTACACCTTAAAAGAGAACGATTAATCCTTTGAACCCTTAGACTTAATCGAAACTAAACAAATAAACTAATAATAATAGTACCAATCACTTACCACTACTTACCAAACAGCTTAATCGAAAGAAGAAGGCTCCACTTGTCTCCTTCAACAAACCGTATGTCCTATAATGAAGTCGATTACACAAGAGATTAGCTTTCTTTCAACAAATGCCCAAAGTCATCCTTAGCCTTACCAAAATCGATAGAGCACAAGAGAGAAAAGGAAAAGAATATTCGGCTAGCACTTACCTTATTCCAACCCGATTGAACACTACACAAGAGAGGTCCACCCCACTCCAATATTCGGCCAAGAGAGAACTACTAGGTGAGGGGTTGATATTCGGCCAAAGTAAGAACAAATGATAGAAGGAAATTTGGCAAAGACAAGGAGGGATTCGGCTACAAACTAGAAAAATAAAACAAAATAAATGCGGTTCAAGAGAAGAGAGAAATCGGCCAAGAGTTGAAGAGAGGTTCGGCTCAAGAGTTTTTGAAATAGAAGAAAAATAAAATGGATAGAGGGAGAGTACTTACAGTTCAAAAGAAAAAGAAACGAAAGAAGGTATTTTGGAGGATGGGGTTTCGGCTAAGAAGATTTCAAGAAGAAAAAAGAAAGTATAGGAAGAAGAGAGAAGTAAGTTTCTTACACAATATGAAGAGAAAAGAAAGAAAACAAGGCACATTCGGCTACCAAGAAAATTGAGAGGGACAAAACAAATTCGGCAAGGCTATAGGGGTTTGGTCTTTCGGTTCAAAAAAATGAAGAAAAATGAGAGAAAGTTCACTTGTAATTCAACTAACAAAAGACAAAAGAAAACCTTTCCTTTGACACAAAAATGACCGAATATGCACAAAATTCCAAATGAATTTCTATGCACTACCCCACACCCACACTACCAAGCCGTCACTCCCCAAACTCTCCTAAAATTCGCCACATCCCCACAAACACTCCACACCACTCAATTCAAACTAGTTGAACTAGTCTCCTCCTCAAATTACTCTCCACCCAACATTCCACCATTTGACCAAGTCTTAGGCGAGTTTGAACCGCCTACAACTCCTCCCTCCATGCCAGTCAAAATGGAAGCCAAAATGTGGGATCTCCGCAGCTCGAACACAAGACCTCCACCCTTACACTTGATGCCAACCACAAGCTCCAAGTGGCGCCTTGCTTTGCCACTTTGCTAGCTCACCTTTTGTGCTCAAAAACACCAAATAATACTCATATATCCCAGCTCCCTCAGCTCCCCTTACTTAGGCCTAAAAACAAAAATTTTCCCACCTACTCAGGCATACCCCTTGCCTACAATTAAGTCCCGAAACCACACAAACAACAACATAGCAAGCCAATAACATGCAAACAATGCCACCAAAAAATAGCCCCTAACCCGGGATATTACAAGATGAAAATAGCTTCGGCGTCCTTGGGCATCATGTCGACCTATGTCACGCCATAGCCCTTGCATGGCACGACACAATGACAATTTTATGCCTTCTTGGTTCTGTTTCATGCTTTGACAGCTTGAGAAACTTGTGCATCACTCATCCCTTACTTTAACATCAATTAGGCATATAAATCTTCATCCCACACACTCAATTAAACATATTAGAACTACCTAAGGCCCTTGTGGGCCTATTAGGTCACAATAGTTATCGAGATATTGAGATATTGTCGTTTGCAAGAGAAAAATAAAGGAAAATTATGAAAATACTTAACAACAAAGACTTGGACTCAAATCGAATCCAAGTCAAAGAATAAGAAATAAAACTATTTTAAGAGAAAATAATACCTAAATTAAAATCCTAAAAATACTAACTAAACCCTAAAAATGGCATGGCCAAAGCTCCTCAAGTTTAACCTATGTTTAACTATATATATGCAAAGCTGGTTGCTCAATTAGGTCAAATATAATCCATAATTACACTCAATACGAGTTGTACAAGAGAAAACACCCCTAATGAATTTTTTCCCTTCGTCAGACCTGTGTCACGACACAAAACTTCGAATGTGTCTTCTTGAATTGGCTCGATTGTGTTGCAACCCTGGAAGCTTGTGTTGTGACTCGACTGTCATTCCTAATGCTTTTAGGCCTAAAAGTAGGTGTCATGCACACTCAATTAAAGAATTAAAACTACCTTAAGGCCGATGTTGGCCCAATAGGTCAACTAACTTGAAATATTACGTAAAAACACTTATTTTTCAATAATTTAACTCTAAGGTAAGAAAAAAAAATATGCAATAAAAGATGCAAAAATATTTAGAAAACAAGCTCATTAAATGTTGAAAAGTACTTAAATTTCCACTACGATTTGTGGCAGGTCAATTTGTGTGGTCAACAAAAAAAATGCAAGGTATTGACTCTACTGTTATAAAGCATTCATTGAATGTGAACCCTAGTGCCAAGCTAGTGAAATATAAAAAAAAAAGGGAGGTTCGCACAAGTTACAATTGAGGCGACCAAACAAGAGGTAGAGAAGTTATTTGTTGCGAAGTTCATTAAGGAAGTGATGTATCTAGACTGGATTTTTAATGTTTTCATGTTTGTGGAACCCAATGAAAATTGGCAGATGTGTTTTGTCTTCAAAAACCTTAACAAAGCCTCCCTAAAGATGGTTTCCTCCTATCAATGATAGATTATTAGATGATTCAACAAGCCACATTTATATAAGCTTCATGGATGCTTTCTCAAGCTACAATCGAATTATATTAGTAAAAAAAAGATCAAGAGAAGACATCCTTCATCATAGAGGATGATTTATTTTTCTATAGAGTTATGCTATTTGAGTTGAAAAATATTGACACAACATCAAATGCTTGGTTAAAATTAGTTCAAACATCAAATTAGATAAAGTATTGAAGTATATGTTAATGATATGTTGGTTAAGTGTTTAACTATGAATCAACATATCAAGGACCTACAAGAAGTGTTCACCGTTTTGAGACATTATAATATGAAGTTGAATCTAACCAAGTGCACCTATGGTGTGGAAACGGGTAATTTTTGGGATTCACGATCTCTAACAAGGGAATTGAGGCTAATCCTGAAAAGACTAGGGCCATTCTTGACTTATCCCTACCCCCTCAAAAAATACAAAGGAAATGCAAGGATTGTAACTTAAATTTGTTGCATTAAATAGATTTGTCTTGAAGATGGTTGACATGTACCTGCCTTTCTTCAAGGCCCTCAAGGTGCCTTTTAAGTGATGGAGGATTGTTAAAAAAATTTGAACAATTGAAGTAATACTTTATCTCCATTACTTTTCTTACATCCCCTACACTAGGTGATCATCCACATTTCTACCTAACAGTATTGGATGAAATTGTGGTGGCGTTGTTTATTAAGAAAGAGGTAGCTCACCAGAACCCTTTCAATTATGTTGGTAAAGCTTTGCTGATTGGTGAGTTAAACTATTCAAAGATAAAGAACGTGGTGTTAACTCTATTATTTGTTCCAAGGAAGCATATTTCCAAGAAAATCCTATTTTTGTATTGTTGGACCAACCTTTGAAGGATATTTTGAATAGGTTTGATTCTTTAGGTTGGATGGTGAATAGAGTATTGAATTGAGTGGATTTGGTTTGAAATTTTTACCAAGGAGAACAATGAAAACCTAAGCTTGGGCAGAATTTATCGTGAAATGCTCAATTTCCAAAGGTTCTTCTATCAAATATGTCTAACCTAACCAACCAGTGTGTAACACCCCTAACCCGTATCCGTCACCGGACTAGGGTTAAGAGGTAATACCAGACAATCAGAAACTTTTACAATCATTTCGTATTATAAAATATATCATTGTCACATCGTAGTAGAATACAAGTGAATAGTCCCTTAATGAGGCCTACGAGACCTTAAACATGCATTAGAAATGGGTCGGGACTAAACCGGGACCATAAGAATTTTTTCTGAAAATCAAACATTTTTCAAAGTTACAGAGGTCACACGCCTGTGTGGGCAGGCCGTGTGCCTCACACGGCCTCAGACACGCCCATGTGCCCGAGCCGTGTCAAAACAGGGCATACATACTGACTTGTCCACACGGCCTGAGACACGCCCGTGTGCCTCACCCGTGGTCGACACTGACCTACACCACACGGCCAGTCACACGCCCGTGTGTCCAGCTCGTGGTCGAGGCTGACTTGTTTTGAAATACAACCACGAAGGACACGGTCGAGCCACACGCCCGTGTGCTCAACCGTGTGGACAAATATAGGCATTTTACAAGGTCAAAATGCCACCCACACTTTAGGTTAATAGTACAAGCACATACAAGCATCATTTCATACACCAATGGCAACCAAAACGTACCAAATTGTACATCATTTTTACCCATACATAAACATTACAAACACACCAACTTAGGTACCATTTAGCTCAACTAGATCACAAGCATTTCTATGCAAGTTTCATCCATAATCTTACCATCATAATATAACATCTTCTCAACAATAAAATACCAACTTTGCTTCATAAACATATCATAATTTTGGTCATTTCAATAGCCATCATAACTTACCAAAATATGCATCATTTAACATGACTACTTATTCACATAACTTACAAATAGATAGCCATATCACATGGCTATACACATATCTCAAACATAATGCTTTCCAACTAGACTATACATGCCATACTTAATATATACATGATCATAAGGTACCAAAATATGATTGGATAGTGTGATGACGATCCACGATGATCCCTGAGCCTTTCGTAGCTTTAACGATCTATAAAACAAAGCAAACACACACAAAGTAAGCTTTCAAAAGCTTAGTAAGCCATATACAAATAAACTTAACATATAAACATTAAGTATCTTATCAAATATAAGATCATTTATATATATATATCAATTGCAAACTCTTAATTCATCCTTGACTCATTTGTTTAGCCATTTCTTACTAACAAGATTATGTCTCCAAATACCTCATTTGATTATAACACATTTTCACATATATCACATTTCATTTTATCAAATCTATGCACATATTTCACCTAGGTAAGTTCATATATATGCTTACCTTCCATACACATACATAGTGTACATTTCAAAACGTACCTGATTTGTTTATACATTTCACGTAGTCTTTCGTTTCTCAGAATTTACCCGTTGAACCCTTAGGAATCAAATAGGATACTCAGAATACTCGGGATAATCGTACAATGCCAATATCCTAGACGTGGTCTTACATGTAACCAAATATCGATGCCACTGTCCCAGACAGAGTCTTACACAAATCAAATACGATGCCAATGTCCCAAATATGGTCTTACACGTAAATCTCAAATCGACGCCAACATCCCAGACGTGGTCTTAAACGATATCACATATCGGACACTTATGTCATGACATATACAATCCTATCTATTCCTAGGTTCATACGGGACTTTTCGGGCTTTAACACTTTGTCGATACTTTCTCGGATTTCATGTACGTATTAAATCGAACACATTCATCACAAACTAAAATTTCACAGGTGTATGAATAAACCAATTCAAATACATTTATTTGTATATAGACTTACCTCGTACGGGAAGAACGGAAACCAACAGCTATTCAACTACTTTCGACTTTCCTCGATCTAAATCCGTTTTCTTTTGTCCTTGATCTATACATATTCAAACTTAACTCTTTTATTCACCAATTCATTCAATTCAATCCAAAAACACGCATTTAGGGCAATTTACAAATTAACCCTCATATTTTCACATTTTGACATTTTAGTCCCTATCTCATAAAATCACAAAATACACAAAATTTCATGTTCCCCATGCCTAGCTAAATTTTCACAAGCTTCATAAAAGTCCATACATTTCATTTATTTCACATTTTAGTCCCTCAAAATACTATTTTCTCAATTTAGTCCAAATTACTAAAATTTATCAAAAATCCAAAGACAAACTATGTTAATCTATCACATAACTTTCATATTTCATCTTTAAACATCACAAAACTCATGAATTCATCAATGGAACATTTCAAAATCATCATCATTTCACAAAATTAAGGCATGAGATTTTAAGTATTCGAAGCAACAATTTCAATAACATAGAAATCATCAAAAACCGAGTAAAAAACATACATATATTAAGCTTAGCAATGGTTGAACCCTATTTTGCTTCTTTCCTTTCTTTTTCTTTGATAATTCGGCACAAAGATGATGAATATGGCCATTTTCTTATGATTTGTTTTATTTAATTAAGCGTAATTTATAATTTACAAATTTAACCTTTAATAATAATATAAAATAACACATAATAGTTGGTCATAAATGTCCATTAACCATGTTAATGGTTTAATTACAACATAAGGCCACCACATTTATAATGGCATATCACATAGGTACTTTTAACATATGGCATGCTAATTTTGCATCTTTCATAATCATGTCCTTTTCTCTAATTAGGCACACAAACAGACAAATTAATTCACAAAACTTTAACACATGCTTATTCACATACTATAGAGACAGAAAATAATATTAAAATATTTTTTTGACTCAGATTTGTGGTCCCGAAACTACTATTCCGACTAGGGTCTAAACCGGACTGTTACAATTCTCCCCCCTTAGGGATTTTCGTCCCCGAAAATCTTACCGTTAAACAGATTCGGATATTGTTGTCTCATAGAATCTTTAGGCTCCCACGTAGCCTCTTCCACTCTGTGTCAATGCCATAGCACTTTTACTAACAGAATCTTCTTATTTCTCAATTCTTTTATCTCGTGAGCTACAATCTGGATCAGTTCTTCCTCATAAGTCATATCGGATCAGATCTCAATCTCAGACGGAGAAATCACATGTGATGGATCAGATCTGTATCGTCGAAACATTGACACGTGAAACACATTATGAATCTTTTCTAGTTCCGGTGGCAACATCAATCGGTATGCAACAGGCCCAATTCGTTCGATGACCTCATACGGCCTGACGAACCTCGGACTCAATTTGCCTTTACGTCCAAATCGGAGTATTTTCTTCCATGAAGATACTTTCAAGAACACTTTATCATCGATCTCAAATTCGATATCTTTTTGTTTTAAATCTGCATAGGATTTCAGGCGATCTAACGCGGCTTTGAGACTATCACGAATCATTTTCACTTTCTGTTCAGTTTCTTTAATCAAATCAACCCCGTGTATCTTATTTTCACTGAGCTCGGTCCAATACAAAGGTGTTCGACACTTACGTCTGTACAAAGCTTCATATGGTGCCATTTTGATGCTCGACTGAAAACTATTATTGTATGCAAACCCAATCAATGGTAAATATTGTTCCCACGTACCATCAAACTCAAGAATGCAACATCTCAACATATCCTCGAGAATCTGAATAATTCGCTCGGATTGACCATCCGCCTGTGGATCAAAAGTTGTACTAAAATGCAATTTATTACCTAAAGCTTCTTGCAGTTTCTTCCAGAATCGTGAAGTAAACCTCGTATCTCTGTCAGATACAATAGATAGTGGCACCCTGTGCAATCTCACAATATCATAAATATATAGCTCAGCTAATATATCAAGTGAGTAATCAGATCGTACCGGAATGAAATGGGCTGATTTCGTCAATCTATCAACTACAACCCAAATTGCATCTTTGTTTATCGGAGTCAAAGGCAACCCAGAAACAAAATCCATCATCACTCTATCATATTTCCATTCAGGAATCATTATCGGTTGTAACAAACCAGATGGCACTTAATGTTCAACTTTAACTTGCTGACAGGCTAAACATTTCAAAACAAAGTCAGAGATGTCTCGTTACATACCAGACCACCAATAATGTTGCTTTAAATCATGGTACATGTTTGTACTTCCTGGGTGAACAGATAAGCGACTGTTATGTGTTTCATTCAAGATCAACTGAATCAACTCTGGGTTTATCGAAACACAAATTCGATCTTTAAATCTCAAGCAATCATCAACATCAACTCGAAATTCAGAATCAGAGTTCGAATCATACTGAGTTCGTTTCGCTAACATTTCAGTATCAACTTTCTGAGCATCACATAATTGCTGTAAGAACAAAGGTTTTGCTTTCAACTCAGCTAAAACTGAACCATCATCAGACAAGTCTAAATAAGCATTCATAGAATGCAATACAAACAGTGGTTTTCGACTCAGTGCATCAGCAACAACATTTGCCTTACCTGGATGATAGTCTATCACCAACTCGTAATCTTTCAATAGTTCTAACCATCTTCTTTGTCGCAAATTCAAGTCTTTCTGAGTCATTAAATATTTCAGACTTTTATGATCTGAAAACACATGGCATTTTTCACCAAAGAGATAATGACGCCAAATCTTTAAGGCAAACACAATCGCAGCTAACTCGAGATCGTGCGCCGGATAATTCTTTTCATGCGGCTTTAGTTGTCTCGAGGCATAAGCTATAACTTTTCCTTCCTGCATCAGAACGCATCCCAGACCATTCAACGAAGCATCACTATAAATTACAAACTCTTTACCCAATTCGCCAGTTTACTAGCAATCGAGCTTCGCCAAAAGGGCTTTCAACTGACCGAAACTTTTCTGACATTTATCGGACCATTCAAACTTCACATCTTTCTGAAGTAATCTCGTCATAGGAGTTGCAATCATCGAAAAGCCTTTTACAAACCGTCGATAATAACCAAAGCAAGTCCTGAAAATCGTGAACTTCGTGACACGCTTTCTGAGAGGCTTCCACTCCAAAATAGATGAAATCCTGCTTGGATCAACTCGTATACCGAATCTTTCGACACAATATGGCCCGTAAAACTAACTTCTCGCAAACTAACTCACATTTACTGAACTTCGCATACAATTGCTTATCTCGCAGAGTTTGTAACACAATTCTCAGATGTCCAGTATGCTCAATTTCATCACGCGAATAAATCAAAATGTCATCAATGAATACAACAACAAATTGATCTAAATACGGTCTGAAAATTCTGTTCATCAAATCCATAGAGACAATAGGAGCATTGGTTAGTCCAAAAGGCATAACTAAAAACTCATAATGCCCGTACCTCGTTCTAAAAGCAGTTTTCAGAATGTTTGAATCTTTTACTCGCAACTGATAATACCCCAATCTCAGATCTATTTTTGAAAACACGGTGGCTCCTTTTAGCTAATCAAACAAATCATCAATCCTGGGCAGATGATATTTGTTCTTTATTGTCACTTTGTTCAACTGACGATAATCAATACACATTCTCATCGTACCATCTTTCTTTTTCACAAATATAACGGGAGCACCCCAAGGTGAGAAACTTGGTCGTGCAAATCCTCTACAGTCAATTCTTGCAACTGAGACTTCAACTCTTTCAATTCTTTTGGTGCCATTCTATACGGAGCTATCGAAATAGGAGTCGTTCCTGGCATTAAATCAATACCAAACTCAACTTCTCGTATCGGAGGTAATCCCGGTAATTCTTCAGGGAACACATCAGGGAATTCACAAACAACTGGCAAAGATTCAACTTTCTTTTCAGTCACTCTCGAATCAATTACATAAGCAAAATAAGCTTCGCAACCCTTTTTCACATAACTCTGAGCTTTCAACACTGATATCACGGCCGATAATCCATTCACATCATTAGATTCAATCTGAACTATTTCATCATTCTGACATCTCAAATCAATAATATTTCTTTTGCAGATCACAACAGCATCATGCAGTGTTAACCAATCCATACCCAGAATTATGTCAAACTCATCAAATGGTAATAGCATCAGATCAGCCAAAAAACAGATATCTCGAAACATCAACGGACAGTTCTTACATACTTTGTCAACCAAAACACATTTACCTAAGGGGTTCGATACTCTAATAACAAATTCAGTAGACTCTACAGGAAAAGTCTTACTAGATACTAAGTTTATGCATACATACGAATGAGTAGATCCAGGGTCTATCAATGCAATCACAAAAGTATCATAAAGAGTAAATGTACCCGTAATAACATCTGGAGACGAAGCTTTCTCACGGGCTCTAATGGCGTAAGCTCTGGCAGGGGCCCTAGCTTCAGACCTCACAACTATATCTTTTGTAGTTCTTTGGCCACCACTGACATTTCTTGTGTTTTGAGAAGGTCTAGCTCTAACTGAAACATTATCTGACCTAAGATTTTGAACGATCTCTTGTTCAACAGACTCTGGGAAGTCTCGAATGAAATGGTCTAATGATCCGCATCTGAAACAAGCTCGATCATTTAATCTACAACTTCCCGGATGTCTTTTACCACAGTGCTTACATTCAGGCCGTTCGGATTGGACATTTCCCACACTAGCCATCGAAGTTGCTGGAACTTTGAGGTTCGACTGTGATCTAGCTCGATCTCTGTTTGAATGTCCCACATTAGCCTTTGAACGGCTATGTTCATCTCTGAATTTCTTTGAAGCAGACTGAAATGGTTTACTCGAAAATCTCTTTCTCACATCTCTAGCTTCAGACTCAACTTTTCTTTTATCTTTCCCGAGTGCCTCAGCTTTACATGCTCGATCAACAAGCACAACAAATTCTTTTATTTCCAGAATCCCAACTAGTAAACGGATATCCTCATTTAGACCGTCTTCAAATCTTTTGCACATTATCGCTTCGGTTAAAACACATTCCCGAGCATATTGACTTAATCTCACGAATTCTCGTTCATATTTAGTGACAAACATACGACCCTGTTTCAATTCCAGAAACTCTTTTCGCTTTTGATCTATAAATCTCTAGCTGATATATTTCTTCCTGAACTCAGACTGAAAGAAATCCCATGTAATCCATTCTTTTGGAACAACAGAAATCAAAGTCTTCCACCATTGATAAGCTACGTCTCGTAGAAAAGAAACAACACATTTTATGCATTCTTCAGGTGTCAATGACATTTCATCAAACACTCAGATTGTGTTCTCTAGCCAAAACTCAACTCTCTCAGCATCATCATCACTAGTAGCCCTGAACTCTTCAGCCCCATATTTACGGATCTTATCGACGGGAGGCCTGTTCATCAAAATCAGATTCATACCGGAGGCACAACTGAAGTCTGAGGAGGATTAGGCGGGGGCGGAGGTTGTGAAATAGCCAGATTCGTTCTTACGTATTGAGTGAACCACTCATTCATCATTTGGAAGAAGGCTTGTTTAGCCTCACATTCCTGACCGCTAGTAATCAGTCTCGAATCAGATGGCGCTGTCCCTTGAGCGGGAGCAGGCGCATTACTTTCGACATCGTTAGCTACAACTCTTTCGGGATCCATTACTATACGAAAACACATTTTACACGTCAAGATTCATCACACTATTACAGTTCGTCTTTATGGCATGTATAGCTAGACTCTCACACGCTACGTTAGTCCTAGAATCGGCTAAATCGTAGCTCTGATACCAATCAAATGTAACACCCCTAACCCGTATCTGTCACCGGACTAGGGTTAAGAGGCAATACCATACAATTAGAAACTTTTACAATCATTTCGTATTATAAAATATATCACTGTCACATCGCAGCAGAATATAAGTAAAATAGTCCCTTAATGAGGCCTACGAGACCTTAAACATGCATTAGAAATGGGTCGGGACTAAATCGGGATCATAAGAAATTTTTCCAAAAATTAAACATTTTTCAAACTTACAGAGGTCACACGCCCGTGTGGGCAGGCCATGTGCCTCACACGGCCTCAGACACGCCCATCTGCCCGAGCCGTGTCAAAACAGGGCATACATACTGACTTGTCCACACGGCCTGAGACACGCCCGTGTGCCTCACCCGTGGTCGACACTGACTTGCACCACACAACCAGTCACACGCCCGTGTGTCCAGCCCGTGGTCGAGCCTGACTTGTTTTGAAATACAACCACGAAGGACACGGTCGAGCCACACGCCCGTGTGCTCAATCGTGTGGGCAAATATAGGCCATTTTCAAGGCCAAAATGCCACCCACACTTTGGGTTAACCCTACAAGCACATACAAGCATCATTTCATATACCAATGGCAACCAAAACATACCAAATTGTACATCATTTTTACCCATACATAAACATTACAAACACACCAACTTAGGTACCATTTAGCTCAACTAGATCACAAGCATTTCTATGCAAGTTTCATCCATAATCTTACCATCATAATATAACATCTTCTCAACAATAAAATTCCAACTTTGCTTCATAAACATATCATAATTTTGGTCATTTCAATAGCCATCATAAATTACCAAAATATGGATCATTTAACATGACTACTCATTCACATAACTTACAAATAGATAGCCATATCACATGGCTATACACATATCTCAAACATAATCCTTTCCAACTAGACTATACATGCCATACTTAATATATACATTATCATAAGGTACCAAAATATGATTGGATAATGTGATGACGATCCACGATGATCCCCGAGCCTTTCATAGCTTTAACGATCTATAAAACAAAGCAAACACACACAAAGTAAGCTTTCAAAAGCTTAGTAAGCCATATACAAATAAACTTAACATATAAACATTAAGTATCATATCAAATATAAGATCATTTATATATATATATATATATCAATTGCAAACTCTTAATTCATCATTGGCTCATTTGTTTAGCCATTTCTTACTAACAATATTATGTCTCCAAATACCTCATTTGATTATAACACATTTTCACATATATCACATTTCATTTTATCAAATCTATGCACATATTTCACCTAGGTAAGTTCATATATATACTTACCTTTCATACACATACATAGTGTACATTTCAAAACGTACCTAATTTGTTTATACATTTCACGTAGTCTTTCGTTTCTCGGAATTTTCCCATTGAACCCTTCAGAATCAAATAGAATACTCGGGATAATCGTACAATGCCAACGTCCCAGATGTGGTCTTACATGTAACCAAATATCGATGCCACTATCCCAGACAGGGTCTTACACGAATCAAATACGATGCCAATGTCCCAGACATGGTCTTACACGTAAATCTCAAATCGACGCTAATGTCCCAGACGTGGTCTTACATGATATCACATATCAGACACCTATGTCATGACATATACAATCCTATCTATTCCTAGGTTTATACGGGACTTTTCGGGCTTTAACACTTTATCGATACTTTCTCGGATTTCATGTACGTATCAAATCGAACACATTCATCACAAACTAAAATTTATCAGGTGTATGAATAAACCATTTCAAATACATTTATTTGTATATAGACTTACCTCGTATGGGAAGAACGGAAATAAACGGCTATTGAACTACTTTCGACTTTCCTCGATCTAAATATGTTTTCTTCGGTTCTTGATCTATACATATTCAAACTTAACTCTTTTATTCACCAATTCATTCAATTCAATTCAATCCAAAAACACACATTTAGGGCAATTTACAAATTAACCCTCATATTTTCACATTTTGACATTTTAGTCCCTATATCATAAAATCACAAAATACACAAAATTTCATGTTGCCCATGCCTAGTCGAATTTTCACAAGCTTCATACAAGTCCATACATTTCATTTATTTCACATTTTAGTCCCTCAAAATATTTCTTTGATAATTCGGCACAAAGATGATGAATATGGCCATTTTCTTATGATTTGTTTTATTTAATTAAGCATAATTTATCATTTACAAATTTAACCTTTAATAATAATATAAAATAACACATTAGTGTTGGTCATAAATGTCTATTAACCATGCTAATGGTTTAATTACAACATAAGGCCACCACATTTATAATGGCATATCACATAAATGCTTTTAACATATGGCATGCTAATTTTGCATCTTTCACAATCATATCCTTTTCTCTAATTAGGCACACAAACGGAAAAATTAATTCACAAAACTTTAACACATGCTTATTCCCATACTGTAGACATAGAAAATAATATTAAAATATTTTTTTGACTCAAATTTGTGGTCGCGAAACCACTATTCCGACTAGGGTCTAAACCGGACTGTTACATAGTGTATATGGGAATTGCTTCACCGGTCAAAGCTCAATTAGGCCTTTATAGCCTGAACCTACTTCAACCAAAATTGGATGCTTTATGTTGACAAATGGACGAGGAGTTGTTTAGTGTTTTTTATACTTAGGATAGATTTCAACTTCGATTGTAAATTTTAGTGTGTTCTAAACTTTTATAAATAAAATAACAATTATACTTCCAAAATGGACTTATTTGTGGGACAAGGCTTTTGCAGGGACTAGCTGATGAGAGTAAGGAGACAAGTATTGCAAACTGGAGTTGAGGTCCCGACATCATTTATGGATGTCATGAAATTAGACACTTCTAAGAAACTAAAGAGGCAGCCTTTATCACTATTTTCGGGCAAAATAACAATATCTCAAAGCTGTATATAACTTATTATATTTTTAGCCATATCGGTGCCATCTATTTATAGGGAGAGGAAGTGAAACCCTAGTTGAACTAGTAGAATGCATTTAATGCCTATTTACTAGAAAAACAATCCCCTAGTTAAACTAGGAGAGAAAGGGGCTAATAGGGTGTGCTTCCCTCATATATACTATGATGGGGATTCGAGCCTCTCTTATATTGGGTCCAATTATATGTGCTTCCTGAACTTTTAACCCAACACTTTAATCCAACCTAGTACATGTTTTTTTTTTTATTTCTCAAAATAGACATTACTTATTAAATTAATTTAAATTAATTAATTTTCCAATTAAGTAATTTCTCAACCCAATTCTAATTCCGTTAAAATCATGACAACTTTACCATAAAAGAATCTATGAGAAAATATATTTAATTTCTACATTCAACGAATTTTATAATGACAAATTAATCTAATTCCATTTTCAAACTTCAATTATTCAATTAAATAATAATTCAAAAAAACTTAAATTAATTATCAGATCATTTCCATACTAAGTGAGAAACCACATTCATTTCTGAATGTAACTCATTTCTCTAAATTAATCAGTTCTATCCATTTCTATTCATTTGATTCATCTTGCAATTCATTTATGGTTTCAACGAGATAGCAGAGGGACCAATTGGACATATGTGATTAAGGCTCAAATAGTTTTTTGCATTTTCTAACACCACTAGAAATTGGGTCATTACAGATTATAATAAAGTTCCAGCTTTTCACCTATTAATTGTAAACTCATTTAGTCACGAAATCATTCCACTATAGTATCTTGACGGAGCTCTCCCTAATAACATACCATTACGAAAGCTACTCGATCAATGCTCGTCCAATGACCTTGTCATAAATGTGTTACCCTCATAGAATATTATTAATCTCTTTGGGATAAATTTGATTTCCCAATATTATTCTATTTTATCTCATAGTAACCATTACATCTTCCTTCATGAAAAGTCAATTACTATCAAATAGTAATCAAGTCATTCATCACAAAGATGAATGACCTTGGCCACTTTTACTTTTCATCTATCATGCAATGCCAGTGAGCGGATATCGTTTACCCTTGTCTTGGGCTATGAATTCCACTATTATAAATGTTGCTACATACTACAAAAGTTGTACACCCAACGCACCAGCTTTCGGTTCTTAATCTATTTGAACTTGTAACACCCCAAACCCGGTCTGTGCGTTAAGACCAGATTTGACATGTCACACGAAATGATCATATGTAAAGTCTCTTAAAGGTTTGTAGAAAACGGATTTTAAAATAAGTTGTTACAGAAAAATGTTACCGAGTTAAAATTAACTAAGAATGAAATCCTTTTCGTACATTTATTTATGAAAAATGTTTGTTTCTATTTTTAGAAAACAAATCCCATTTAAGTATTTAAAACGTAATATAAAATCCATCCATGTAACATCCTGAAAAGGGCCTATGCATTTTTGGTTTAATTGTACGAAATGACATATCTTATGTGTTATGAATATATTTTGAACACTTTTGGAAACCTGGAAATGTATGGAAATGTTAAGTTTAAAAGAGGAAAGTGAACATTTTTAGAACCTTGGAAATGTAAGGAAATGTCTTGTAAGGAAATGTCATGGAAATGTAAGGAAATGTCTTGGAAATGTAAGGAAATGTCTTGTAAGGAAATGTCATGGAAATGTAAGGAAATGTCAAGTTTACAGAGCCGATCAAAAATTTTTGGAAACTTAGAAATGACCTAGAAATGACGAGTTTTAAGGTTTAAAAGGGGAAATTAAGGCAAGGTGGCCTTAAAAGAAAAAGTTTGTGAAATTTGACACACAAACAGGCTTGGAAAAGTGGTCCAAGATGCCACTTAGGGCCTATGGAAATGGTGCCATATGCAAGAGGAATGGGCCTAAGTTTGAGTCACATGGGAAGCAAATAAAAGAAATTTTATTTTGCTACAAGGAGCAGAGAGGTGAACGGCACATGGCTATAAATTAGGAGCTTTTATTATTTTATAAATAGTGGATAAATAAGGGATTTATTTATCATTATTTTCAAGAGATAATTGTTGGATTAAATTCTTTTAATTTGAATAAAGAGATAAAGAGGAAAATAAGGGAGAAGTGATGGCCAAGTAAGGGACTTTGAGTTTAATAATTTCGGCTAAGTAAGGATAGTTGCTGAATTATCTTTTATTTTAAGTGATAATTAAAGGATAAAGTTACCAGATAGAGGAGTGGTGGCCAAGTAAGGGACTCCTTAGATGATAATTTCGGCTATAAAAGGAAGGAAGGAGGGCTACTCATCAATTTGTGCTTCCTCCTTTCTCTGCCGAATTCTTAGTGCTCTCTTCTCTTCTTTTCTTTCTTTTATTTTTGCCAAGCTGAAATACCTTGTGTTCTAGCCGAATCCTCCATCTTTATTCTTCCTTCTCTTTTCTTTCTAATCCTCCAAAAGCCGAAAGTTGTGAGATCATCATCTAGCCATAGCCGAATCTCTGAAGGTTGAAGTGAAGGTGCAATCGATTTCTTCAAGTAAGGGTAAGATCTCATTCGGTTCCATCCTTTTTCTTAAGATTTGCCGAAATCTAGGACTAACCCCATTAATATCTTGTTGCCGAAACTTTGAAGAGATCTTTCGGGATTTACTAAGTGTCGACTACAAGGAAGGAGAAGTTCTTTTCCCGAAGGTACACTATAGGCCACGTGTTCCCTAGTTATTCGGTGAGTTTCGGGATTTAAAATCCACAAGGTAAGTTTAAGTATACTAATCCTACTAGGATTTGGAGTTTTGGCCGAATGGCTTTTTATTAAGGTAATAAGTGATAAATCAATGTAGGGATTAAGGATCTAAGCATTAGATCAAGCTTTTCGGGATCTCAAGGAAATTTTAAGCGAATCAGGTGTGTACCCCACACTAACTTTTAATAAGATTGTTGGTAATATGTAAAATATGCATGTTTATAAGAATGTGGCTAAGGTACCATAATATGGTACAAAGTACTCAGTTATGTTTCCTACTCCTATTAGGATTACGAAATATGTTATATTTAACATGTGAAATATGATAAGAATGTGAATTTAAGTATGATATGCATGATATGAATAATATGGGTCATTCGGGATATATGAAAAAGGGAAGTAAGTGAATGTGATGACTACGGTCTCACTATCTGAATGTGGTGACTTCGGTCACATTATCCGAATGTGGTAACTTCGGTTACATTATCTCGAATGTGGTGTCTCATGACACAATTATCTGAGTGGCTATGCCACAAATTTTATATGGGCGATGAGCACGCCGATCGCAAATGATCGCCTTCGATGGTGTGTAGCGGATGGAGGGTCGACTTAGTAGTCCCCATGGTGTGACCGGCGTGTGCGGGGTGTGTAGCGGATGGACAACTAGGTTTGGGTTTGGGAATGCATCATAACCTGTATTCTATGTTTTGAATGTGTAATATGTGATATGCCCGATTCTATTATGATTTAGTGTCGTGTACACATTGAGTCTGTTTGACTCACCCTGCTGGGGAACATTTTTCGTGTGATGAACAATGATGGACCGGGACGGCAGAACTTGTGGTGACCATGCTCAACATGAAGTTTATATTTTGAGGACTCTTGAATTTATTTTAGTACTTTGAATTATTTTGGGAATTATTTGATGTAATAAGGCCATAAGGCCATAGTTGAATTACTTTACACTTATTTTTATTTATTATGATTATGAAATTTATCTATTAAAATTAAATTAAAATTTCTTTTAAACTAAACCCTAAATATTTTGTCACTTAAGATAAAAGGGATTTCAATATAAAACGAATCTGTTTTCAACACAAGCCCAACCCAAAACAATATTTTTCTTAAAATCACACAAGTTTTCCTAAGAACAAAAGAATTTTGAACCGGTTTACTTGAGGAACATACCAAATCTGGTCAAAGCTCGTGGGCTGGGTTTGGGGTGTTTCAATTCACAAGTAAAACATCCATAAAAATTTAACCAGAGGCCTTATTACATCACAACTTAAAAGCAAATATTAAAAAGTACTTTAAAGAAATCCAAAGTTTAATTAACCCATTAATCGTAGTATGGCCTCCACTGAGTCGTCCCCGGCCCAAGCCTCCGTCATTGATCATTACCTGGAAAGGGTAAAGAAAACGGGATGAGTTACTTAGAACTCAATGTGTAACTCACTTACCATAGTCCACTGGGCCAAAACCATTTAAGCATTTATTTGGGCCTGAGCCCATTACAAATATAACAATTTAACATGTATAGAATGCATGTGATATGCAATTTCCCAAAACCAATCCTAAGTTTCCATCCGCTACACACCACCCGTACCAACCAGCACACCTGTGGGGAGCTTTAGTCACCCACCCCGCCAAAACACCAAACTGGCATTAAGCCATATATCAAATCGGGCACGGCCATATTTCAAATGGGCACGGCCATCGTAATTTTGTAGCAAAGCTACCGAACTTCTCTTCATCCAAAAGCCCAACCCATGCAATCATGTATATAATATGCATAACAATCCATTCTTATAATTATTCCAACATAAGGCTTATTATAAAAGTTATCACAAACTGGCCCATTTCACATTTTGGCCCACACAATCTCATATCACATTTGGCCCATTTAGCAGTCATCACGTATGGCCCATTTATCAAAATCACATATGGCCCATTTATCAAAATCACATATGGCCCAATAAGTCACTTTTATCGATTTAGCCCATTAAGGGCAATTTCATAATTTTCATAATCTCGATACCAATTTCATAGTTTTTACTATTAAAGTGTTAAAATATACCATTTTACCCGATTTCACCAACTTTGTGATTTTAATCTAACATTATTACGATGTGGTTATCTAACCCGTAAGATATGGTGTGAGATTACACACCTGATTATGGTGAGCACTACACTTTCCTGATCGTCAACACTTAAAAGCGTTATAACGCTCGATTAGAACACTAACACTTAAAATAAATCTATGCTAATGTAAGTGGTCAAGATTTTTACCCTTGGAATCTCGAATAACTACTATTTGTCGGTTCTCCCCGGTTGACGGTTCACAACCCGTTGGAAAATCCCGAACAGCTAATGGCTCAGAACTACGAACAACCTTGAATAATTGGTTTTCACCGGATGAGGGTCTACAACCCGGTGGAAAATCTCGGATTGCCGAAACAGCCCTTCGCTTGAATCTAGTGGGAATAGCGAATCCGCCCCTCTTTCGATCACTATTCACCACCCTTTTTGACCCTATCTTGCTTGCCTCCATTTACATAAGAATATTAGTCCAACTATTATTTCAAAAATTAAGACGATTGATTTTAAGGGGCGAAATCGGCTTACCTTGAAATCCTTACGTTCAAAGGATGAAAATCAAGCGATAGCATTCCTAAGATAAAATCGATTAGTAAACCCCATCATTAACGAAATAATGAGTAACATGGAATTCCTTGATAAAAACCCTTACCTTAAAACTTTGGACCGAATCCTAGCGATTCACGATGATTTCAGACACTCCAAATTTCAGCCTTCCACTAAGTTTCTAAAATAGAGAAAAGATTCGAGTGAGTCATGGTATGATGATGATATCGATCCAAAAGACCATCCCACACCAACATGAAATTTCGGCAAAAAGGAAAAAGGGAAAATAAGAATACTAGAGTATTATATTAGCCACTTACCGAGCGATTAAAGTGTGAGAAGAAAAGAAGGAAATGGTTTGAGAAGAAGATAAGTGTTGCAAAATATTCGGCTATGAAGAGAAAAAATTAAAGGAGATGGTGTTAGCAACATTCGGCCATGGAGGAAAAGAAAAGGGAGAAAATGTTGAATAAATTTTGTAAGAAGAAGGAGATGAAATAAAGGTATAGGACAATTAGGTGTTTCGGTTTTGGTTCATTTCAAGAATAGAAGATGAACAAAGAGAGAGGTTTGAGACTAGAGAGCATTCGGCAATGGAGGAAGAAAAGAAAAGAGAAAATGGCCTTCAAGGTTTTGGTGTTTTCGGCACTAGGGGAAATGACTTGAGAGAATAGGCAAATTTAAACCAAAATGGTCAAAATGGAATGACCAAAAAGAAAAATGAAAGATGCTTACCTAATGCTCAATGTGCATTCGGCTAGGGAGAGAAAAGATGAAGAGAAAATGTTTTGAGAGAAAGCAAAAATGACCCAAAAAGAAATATGCCCAACAAGCACCTATCCTTACTCAAAAGTCTTCAAAAATTTGGCCACCCTCTTAGCCCCTAAAACCGTCCAAGTACATGGACACCAAAGTCAAAGTTTGGCCATTCCAAACTTTCCAAAACACATTCCTTAAAATGTGCCTTGTGTTCCCCCTACATACCATAATCTCATGATTCCCTACCTTAAGTTCAATTCTTGCCTTAATCCATTAGCCACCTTACCATAAACTAAAAGTCCAACTTTCCAAAAATAAAGCTTGGCCAACACATGCTAGATGAGTGCAAAAATTAAAAAAATTTCTCATGCATAACAAGGGATTTGAACCTCTTCCCTCTAAGTATGCTTATGGCGTCAACTCCTCTTTACTACTAGCTCATCTTATGCTAACTTTTGCCACTTAATTTCCTTAAACATCAAGGTTATTTGTTCCACTTCAATAAAGTTCTATTTACCAAAATTTATTCCAAAATCCAATTAAATCCCGAACCTTCTCAGGACTATTTTAACACACACATAGGATAAATAAACTAGCTGAGCACCAAAGTAATGTAACATATAAAAATTCAAATTTTAGGATGTTACAACTCATTCTTTTACCTACATAAAAGTATACTAGTCACGCAAACATAGTCCATCATCCACTCAAGATTAAGGTATGCAACACTATGAACGTCACAAGTGAATAAATCCATAAATGGATTCAAGACCTATTCTGCTTGGGTCCAGTCCGATGTACTGTCAATTCAGTCAATCACATATATGTTTCTATCTTCTAGGAGTTATCTGTTCCGAAGCCTAAGACAAAACATCTCTCTAATTGGACTTGATAGACTACATATTAGTCTTTCAATCGGTTTTCTCATTTTTTTTATTAGACTAAGGACATGTTTAGGTTCATCTACAAATATAAGCTATCTTTTCGTCTACAAGTATTAGTTAAACATTAGGCAACCAGTGAGCTAATATTTGCTTCTATTTTTCTATAACCCCGTAAACCCGACCATGATGATGGAGCAGAAAACGTTCAGCTATTTTCTTTCAAAAATCATTATCTCTTTTATTTAAAATCAGCATATTGATTTGCTTAAGAAAATCTAAAGAAATCTCTCTGAACTTATTTGGAAAGATATTTTTAGAAATCGAATAACTTTGAAAAGACTAAATTTGAGCATTTGAAGTAAAATCTTAATTTGAAAATGGCGCAGTGGAAGATTGACAAAAATCATATTTGTTGATTTAAAATCGTTATTCAGTACATTTCATAAAATATTGATTAACCAAATAAAATAGATTAAAGTTTAGTAAAAATGTGTTCTTGAATTTGAGATAAAATCATTAGATCAAATGGAAATTGTGTTAAAAAATCTAGTTTTTCGTACTGATTTGATAAACCATTTTTAACAATTGTTTTGAAACCAAATCATGCAAAATCAAACCAAAATCCAAAAATCAATGTCCCATGCCACGGTTCCATAGAAAACAATTAAACAATCTAAATACCAAAAACAATAAAGTATAAATGTTTATATTAAAATATCCAAGTACTCCTCCTTCAGCCATGCCCATGTCCTAACCTCAAGGGTTATCTGAAAAGTGAGGAATTTAAATAGGGTGAGCTTTTAAAGCTCAATGTGAATTCAACTTAAAAGAAAGCAAGACGTACATATCGTGAATATAGAAACATTTATATTTCAACATATTTCATAACAAGCAATGCGCATGAGGATATCGATGCAAACTTTTTCAAAAATCAGTGCAATTTTTTTAGAAAACATTTCTACCCATCTCCGCTACACACCAATAAAGAGTTCCCCAGAACTCGACATCCAATAACACACCATGTTGTGGACAATCCACTGTATATCATTGTAGTCAAGCCACTGAATAATGTTATGGTTAAGCCACTATATATCATTGTACTCAAGTCACTGAATAACGTTGTGGTCAAGCTATTTTCTATTGCAGTAAAACTGCCAAAGTCTTCCTCTTTACATGCGAATCATATCTCAATTTCAATATCGGTGGCATGATTTATATATCATGCCTATCATATAATGTCATCATATCACACATCATGAGAAATGGGAACATATACATAATTTCACAACAAGTATTAAATCACATCATTTACCACATATGATCATAAAATGAACAGTCTGATGTACTTACTTCAGTATCACCCTTTTTATGAATTTAACATCCCTTTTTGAATAAATAATGTATTCTCAATATTTCACATTATGGAGATCTTTAACAAGGTTTTAATTTTGAATAAATATATATATATTTGACAATAAATCTCATATGTAATTTTTCTATTAAGTTAAACCCACACCTGATAATTAGCCTTGCCTCTAGATCAAATCCCCAACCTTCAGTGATGGCAAAATTAGATAGATCTCTCACTTGATCGGATTCAAATAACGATTATCATCACATACATTGATTACTTCTGTCCAAGAATGCAATTTCTATTTCATAAAGGATTAAGAAGAGAACTTACTCTTATTTCTTTTCTATGAAGAAATCTGATTGATTTCTTATGGATGTAGAGAATCCAAATAATAAAATCAACCATTCAAAAGTAATCACGTAAATATTAGTCCTTATACTTGGTTATACACAATGGAAAATTGATATAGGTTTTTCCGATTGGTACTTACATTACCAAGATAGAGTTGGAGAGATCAAATATTATCGAAATAACGGTTCAATGGAGGAGAATTATCTAAGTAGTCATCATCATCAAAAATAAAAGAAATGATTATATTATAACATAGAAACGATCTATGAAAATAGGAAAGGAGGAATAGAAATTCAATAAAAACTAAAGAAATGAAGAGAAAATGAAAATCAATGAAGAATGGTGACTAACGACCGTGGTGGTGCGGCGGTGCTACAACGACAGCATGACGATGGTACAGCGGTGATGAAATGTAAAGGAAAAGTGGAAGGGGGGAGAGGTTTTAATGGTGTCGTGGTGGTGATTTGGTGATAAAGTGGTGGCCAATGGTGGTGATATGGTGGCAAAATGTAAAAGAAATGGTGGTTGAAGGAGGAGGAAAAAAGAGAAAAATGAGGAGAGAAAGTTGAAATGAAAAGCAAATGGGGATTTTGGGTGTCTAGGTGTATGGGATGCCAAGGTCAATGGGGGAGAGGGAAAATGTGGAAAATGAGTGGTTGAAGGGGAAATAAGGGAAAGTGAAGGAACATAAGGAGAAAAACATGCGCTATTGGAGGAAAGAAGAGCAACTTCAAGGTAGCAAAGAATCTTCTCCCTTATGGAAACTTTAGGTAGACGGCAAGGAGGGTGTTGACCAACCTTTTTAATGCTAAAAAATAAATAAAAATATGTAGATGAGGCAAATTGAAAATAGGATCTTAAGGAGATTTATTAAGCCGATAACCACTAGGCTACTTAACTTCCTTGCACATGAACTGACGAAATTAAAAATAAAATATGGGGCGTGAGATTTGCTTTACATACAAAAACCACATAAGTAAAATATAAAAAATGTATTAATGTAATTCATGAAAAAAATTATTAACCAATCTATTTGAAAAAATTACAAGTGTACAAACGAATATACTACACTTGGGGAACTGAATCCAACATTACAATAGTGTACTGATGTCGCGACATCAACCTTAGATACAGAGAAAAGATTCTATCGAGCTGGTCAAGTTTGCGACCACCAAGATCGATGTCGCGACAATGGATTGAATCAACATGATCTGGGAACCTAACTGCCAACGAGGTCGCAACATCAAGCACTGATGTCGCGACATTGGAGCTTGATAAGGTCAATTCGGCAAGGGCAATTCAAAGGTAAAATGGGGTCAAAGGGTTTACAAATAAGATTTTTAGGGGGTTATTTTTGTAAATCTTAAGTTAAACCTTTTAAACATATAAATAGCACTTTTAGGAGCCTTTTAGTAGAGACCTTTTAGGTTAGTTATTTCATTATATCAATTTTTCATTTTCTAGGTTTTTAAGGTTGTTCAATAAAATAGTACATAGACCAATTAGAAGGTTATCAATTTTACTTGAAATCATGTTCTTTTTATTATATTGAAGAATTCTAGCAAACGAGCTTGCTTTAGTTGGTAGAATGCAATTTGGATCTCATTTGGATCAAAGATTTCATCAAAAAATATTGAGCATTTCTACACTTTTCATTCTTTTGCTTAATTTTTTATTGTATGAAATTGGATTGTTGATTTGATAATATTATGGGCATGAACTAAAATTTTTGAGTAATCGATTGATTGATGTGTTAGTGTATGAAATTTTAGATCTATGGACTAAATTGCTAGATTTGGACTAAATTGAATGAAATAGGAAACTTAAAATTGATGCCTCTAAGTGGAAATCAAGATAGGTAAGACCGAGTGGAGATCCTATTGCACATCTACTCATTTAGTTCGATTTAATCAATTAAGGCCAAGAGGATAATTTGATTAGATTTCTTGTTTAGGTTCAATCGAGACCGAGAGGTGAGGTTTAATTAGACAAGGATATTAGTAATTTGAGTGCTTTAAGTTTAAATTCATTCCTAGCGCATAAATTATCCAATTACTTTTGCTTTTCAATTATTAAATTAATTTATTTAATACATGTATTTTAGTCCTTTTATTTAGAGTCTTTATAACCTCATACCTTTTCGATTGTCATACAAACTAGTTGCTTTAGTAACCTAGTATACTTTCCCGTTCATTTAATTTGTTCATATCCATGCAGTCACACGTTCTCTTTTGTGTTTGATCATTGGAATACTTCGTGTTCCATTGCAACATCTTTATTACAACTCGATTGTAACACTTGCAGTCACCGTATTTTATTTCCTTAGTTCATTTGCTTATTTCATTGCTCGATGCACACATACCGAGACACGATCAAGTTGTTGGCACCATTGTTGGGGAGAACTTTTTGTGATATTTGCTTGTTGGTCGAATTGCATGCTTTCTTTGTAAATATACTTTGTAAATCAACAATAGTTAGATATGGTGCTTGTCTATTTAAATTGCATTATAATAGTAGTATTCTGTGGTTTTCTTTTTTTTTTTTTTTGGTTCATTAGCTTTGGGTCCTATAGTTGTGGATATCTAGGGTTGTATTTTTATTTTATTTTTTGTTGTTTGTATTTTTGTAGAATGGCTTCTTTTATTGATAAAATGTTCTTCGACCGACAATGGTTACAATCCAATATTGTCGTGCCCAATATAAGTGTTCCTCATTTTGAAATAAATACGAGATTATTAACTTGGAAATTAGAGAATGTCTAATTTTGTAATGCTGAAGCAAGAGATCCGGTTGGATTTTTACGGTAATTCAAGCATATATGTAGTACGATGTTTATTCTAGATTTTCAAGTGATGCAATTTGATTACTTTTACTTGCCTCCGGATACTGTTCGTACATTTGAGGAGTTTTTTCAACTATTTTTACGATGAAATATGCCTATGACTATTATTTTCATTGCTTATGATGAGTTATTCAAGTTTAAGAAGCATGGGAATGAAATGATGGGACAAGCATGGGACCATTTTAAGAAGATACTTTGTAGATTGATCGCTAACGATGTCGATATATCGGTGCAACTACAATACTTTTATTAAGGGTTAGAAGCAACAAGCCTCGATTACATATTATAGTTGGTGGAAGCAATTGGAGTAAACTTCTAAAGCGATGATTGTGCTGTTGGATAATGTTAGCCAGAATGATGTCGCACTGGGGAATAATCGGGTTTTTGAACATGGAATGATGGTTGAATATGAGGAAATGGTGACTATAAAGAGTGTTGATAAGGTGGCTAAAATTTTAGTCTAATTATTTCAGAAGGTAATGCATACTAATATGAAAGAGGAACAAGAGAAATGAGATAGAGCCCTTTTCAGATTTAGGAAGTATGATATCTTCTGAGAGAGAATTGGGTGATGAACAAGGAGGTAGTCATTTTTTTTAAAGTTAAACCGTGTTACTCTGAAGGTCCAGAGTCGGGTGGGAAAGATGAGTTGGATGTAGAGCTTGAGAAAGCTCTTGTGAACTAACTAGATTGGTGGAGGCATCATAAGGAACCTCTTGGACCATTAGAAGATGCTTTTGATAACATAATACCCTCAGTGAATAAACCCCTGAGTTTAGTTAAAACCTCTTCCACAGATTCCTAAGTATAGGTATTTAGTAGAGAACAATACTTTATCAATCATCCTTGCTGCCCATTTATCTTCTGAAAGAGAGCTAGCTTTGCTCAATGTGTTGAAAAAGCATAAGAAGGTTATTAGGTGGAAAATTGGTGACGTTAAAGGCATTAGTCCCACACTATGTCAACACAAAATTCTACTCAAAAAGGGAAAAGGAAAGTAGGTCTAGATGCTCAGCGTCGTCTGAACCTAGGTATGAAAGAAGTTGTGAAGAAAGTGTTAACAAAGTGGTTAGATCTTACAATCGTTTACATGATTTTCAATAGCAAATAGGTTAGTCTGACCCAATTTATGCCCAAGAAAGGTGGAATGAAAGTTGTGGCCAATGAGAAGAATAATTTAATGTCACATCCCAAAATTGGGCTTGGAAGTTTCGAGGGTATTTTAGGAATTTTATCCTATATGTGCTCGGAATTTCAAAAGTTTGGTAACCGATAATGTTTTCGACAATGGCTATTAGGAAATTAAATCAATTTTTGAAAATGAGTTTTAAATATGTCTAATTTTAGAAATACAACTGATTTGTAAAAGAGTCAAAACTAAGAGTTTTTATGAAGCAATTTACCCAAAATTATAAAATCAACCTAAAAACCCACCATCTACAGCATGTTTCACCTTATTTCTTTCTTCTTTGCTAGTTGTGCCGTCCCTTGCTCTCCCAATTCTCCCAATTTCTTTTGATCTCCATTCTCTAATTCCTCTTGATTTCCAACATCCCTTGAACTATGAATCTCCATTGAAACCAAGAAAACACCCAAAAACTTCATTAATTTCATCATCTTCTTCAAGAGTGGATTTTTCGGAATTTCGCCACAGTTCATTTTTCTTGCATTCAAGGTAACCAATCATCTTTCTATAGTTTTAAATGTTATCTAGACTTTTAAATCGAATTTCTAGCCATTAAAACGTAAGTTTTAGATAAAAGCCAAAATTTTGGTCATTAACGATGGATTTCGGGTTTGTGGATTAAAACTTGATTTTAAAGTGCTTTTCAACTTGTTTTAACATAGTTAGAAGATTTCTAAAGTTAATTTGAAGTTTTGTTAAGGAATTATCGAGTTTTAATGAATTTTCGTCATAATGGCCAAAACTTGTCAAAAAATTTTGATACCTTGTGTAACATCCCGAAATTGGGCCTAGGAGAATTGGGCCCAATGGGCCTTGGGCGTGGTAGCGTTTAAAATTTTTGAGAACAAGAGAATGACTTGTTGGACCTATTAGGTGAGTGATTTTGGAAGGTTAGGGGGCTTCTATGAAGTCCCGGGATTAAACTTGAGCTTTAGGGAAATTTTGGTTTTAGGTGAAAAAAAACCCTGGGAGTTGGTAGGTAGGCTTTAAGAATAAAATGTTGAGAAAAATGACACAAGTAGAGTGTGTGGTGTAGTGGAAAAGTGACGCCACTTAAGAGACAAGGGGGGTGACGCCCCAAGGAAGGAAGGGGGTCCAAGGTTCAAGTCTTGGCGCTTGCATTTTGATTTTCTTTTTAAATGAACTTTGACTTTAGCCATAGATTTATATTTAGTTGCGCATGAGTTTAGACACAAGAGGAGCTTGTGACTTAGTGGCTAGCGGCGTGGATTATGTTACAAGGGAGCCTGATTTCGAATCTCATGACAAGCAAGGGAGTATTTATTTTGCGGATTGGACGGCAAGAGTTTGAGTTGGATTTAAACTCTGCTAACGAAGGGATCCCACATCGGAAAGATACAAAGAAGGAAGGTGAGAAGCTAGCTATATATAGAGCATTCTATGATAGGAGGAAGGATACCTTGAAGGGCGTTTGGGCACGGGAGTGGTCGGGCGCGGATTAGCACCGATTCCTATCGGTGTGTAACTCTCTCTACTCTAGTTGTAGAGCGGCAAATGCCGGCGCTCTGGCCACGGCAATAGTAGCCACACGAGCGTGCGTGCAACGCACGTAGGGCTTCGGCGCGATAGTTGAGGCCATCGTGTAGTATTCTTGTGGGTTGAGGCTGCTTGGGCCACGATGGGCCGAAGTGGGCCCAATGGGCCCGTGGGCCTAATTGAATAAAATGTATGATGGTGTAGTATATAGTGAACTAGACTAGGTGAATCTCATATACGTGGCTAGATTTGTGTTAGGTGGGCCACACGAGCGTGTGGGCCCGAATGGATCGAAATTGGGTTTTAGGCCCAATAGTCCAGTACGACCGGAAATGGTAGTTGAGTCGCTCGAGGCGACATTAGGCCTTTGGAAAGGCCATTGCAGGTGCAAAATTACCAAAATACCCCCGATTTGCGAAATTACCAAAATACCCCCGGTTTGCAAAATTATCGAAATACCCCCGATTTGCAAAATTACCGAAATACCCCCCGATTTGCAAAATTACCGAAATACCCCTGGTTCGTGAAATTACCGAAATACCCCTAATTTGCAAAATTATCGAAATACCCCTGGTTTGTAAAATTACCAAAATACCCCTGGTTTACAAAATTACCGAAATACCCCCGGTTTGTGAAATTACCGTTTTACCCCTACACGACAAAATGATCGTTGTACCCTCGTGGTAGTACTAGCGTTGTATGTGTTAATTGTATGATTGATTATGTTTGAGATGCGTTGCTTACAGGGATTGGTTATGAGTAGAATTATCAAACTACCCCTGTAGGGTAGAATTACCGAAATACCCTTATAGGGTAAAATGACTGATTTGCCCTTGTAGGTAAATGATCGACTTGTGCAATGAGTTGTCTAATTTGTCTGTGGTTGTATGACTGATATGCTTTTATTACATGTTTAAATAATTGTTACCGAGCATGTCCATTTTGCATACACGTGTAATGATTGAGCATGACGTACACGACATATTGCATGGGGCTGGGACATTGATACGGAGGAAGATATGTGAGGATCGCATAGTCGCTGACGGCCGTGGATCCACCAAGGCTTTATAGCCACCACGGGCTTTTTAGCCACCAAGCGACCTTTTTGCGCACCGAGCAAGTTAGTGCCGCGCAACTTTGTGCTACATACGGAGTGTAGGGATGGGTGGGTCGATTAAATCCCCACAGGAGTGTAGGGTTGGATAGGAGACGGAGTGCAGGGTTGGTATGGGCATTAACGCATTGCATATCTGGATTATATTACTGAGATGGGCTTAGGCCCCGATTTATATGTATGACATGTGACATTTAACTTGGGTTAAGGCCCAACCGAGGCTATTTTGGGCTAATTCCCAATTGCCACCGTTACTTTAATGGGCTTGGGCCCGAATTGTTTTGATGCATGTTCTTACAGATTTTGTTCGTAAGGGGAATTACACACTGAGTTTTCGTAAACTCACCCCCTCTTTTAATTTTTTCTCAAGTAATCCTCGGTAGGCGGTTCGACGTACTAGAGGACTCGGGGGTGGCCACACTACGAGCAGCTTTGAATTTTTAGTATTTTATTCTACTTTATTTTAATCATTTTCTTATTGGGTTGTAATAAGGCCTCTCTTAAATTCTGGTTCTCAATTTGGGACTTTTAGTTATTATTATTTAAATCTGCTAAAAGATGAACCCGATTTTTCCCAAAACGATAACTGTTTTCTAAATACTACGTTTCCGCAACTCAATTTTTGGATAACACGTCTTCGTAAATCATCATTTTTAATTAAGCTTCCGCAAACACGAGGTTTTTTATCAATAAACAAACGCAAACTGAGACTTTAGTTTTTAAATTTCTAGAAGGGTTTTCAATGAAACCACAGTTTTCGAACAACACCTTAATGTGACACGCCAGATTCGGGCCTAACTTCTAGGTCGGGTTTGGGGTGTTACACCTTGAAACGTGTAGTTTTGTATAGTTTAAAGGTTGGGAATTAGTCGTAGATGAATATGCAAATGAATGGAATTCATTTTGTGCGAAAAGATTAAGTGTAGATTGAGATATTTAGATTTCAATTTGGTTATGTTAAAAGTTTCGACTACATGAGAACATAGCTTAGGCTTATGTTTTTGATTGCTTGTGGTGAGTCCTTAGCTTATTTTTGAATGTATTGTTGTGTAAATTATTGTTGTGTAAATGTATTGTTGTGTAAATTATTGTGTTGATTTGTATTAAAATAGATATTATTATGTTATAAACAAGAAAACAAATATTATTAGAAACATTTGATAAAATACTACTAATCCTCGAAAGTTAATTGAGAAATCGAAAATTTGAACTAATGATCTATTAAAATCGTGTCTTTTAAAAATATCGTTTGAAAGTTCGAGTGAAAACTTCCGTGTTAAAATATTTATAAAAGTTTATTTTAAAATCCATTTGTTAATCGATTTTGGAAAACCTTAATTTAAGTTTTTAGAAAAATTCTTATTTTAAACAATTCAACAACCATAAAGCAAATAATAAAATACTCCAGAGGCCTTATTACAACATAAAAACCCAAAATAGTAAAGTGAACGGAAATAGAAATTCTAAAGTTCAAGAACACCATTTCTGAAGTATGGCCTCCATCGAGTCATCCATGGCCCCAAGTCCTCGTCACGGAGCATTACCTACAAGGGTTAAGAAAAAGGGGGAGTGAGTTACAAGAACTCAGTGTGAAATCCCCTTACCGTCATCCACTAGGCCTGAACCCATATAGCAATATCATGGGCCTAAGCCCTTTCACATAACAAACTTAAAATGAAGCAAATGTATGAATGTATGCAAACCGAAACCATCCTAATAATCCATCCGCTACACACCACCCGTACCATCCATCACACCTGTGGGGATCAAGTCAACCCACCCCGCCAACACACCAATCGCAGGCATTATGCCTTTTATAACAAATTTAATTGTGGGCAAGCCACCAGAATCTCAGAGTATCATATTATCAAACATATTTGTGGCAATGCCACCAGAATTTCTTCTCTTCAACATTTTCCCAACCCATGCAAATTCATGTAGATGCATCATACATAGCAAATCATGATATTTACAAATATAACAACAATAATTAATTTAGACAAAAGTTCAGCCCATTAACACTTTACAAATCGGCCCTTTAAGGCAATTTATCAAATCGGCCCATTAAGCAATATATCAATTCGGCCCATTAAGCAATATATCAAATCAGCCCGTTAAGGCAATATAACATATCGGCCCGTTAAGGCAATATAACATATCGGCCCATTAAGCAATATATCAATTCGGCCCATTAAGCAATATATCAATTCGGCCCATTAAGAAATATATCAAATCGGCCCATTTAAGCAATTTATCAAATCGGCCCATTTAAGCAATATATCAAATCGGCCCGTTAAGGCAATATAACAAATCGGCCCATTAAGGCAATATAACAAATCGGCCCATTAAGGCAATATAACAAATTGGCCCATTAGGGGCATTTCGGTGATTCGGCTCATAAGGGCATTTTCGTAATTCGGCCCATAGGGGCATTTTCGTAATTCGGTAATTTTACCCACTAAGGGTAATTCGGTAAACTCGCAACCCAGGGGTATTTCGGTAATTTACCCTCCAAGGGTATTTTGGTAATTCCGCAACCTAGACTTAACTACTAATGTGGGGCATAAAAATCGAAACTGTCCATTTACGTCATACTGATTAAATTGACTATAACTCGAGTTAGGAAACTCAAAATTTAGATCCGTAAATTTTCCTTGAAACTAGGCTCTTATATCTTCTTACTAAAATTTTTTCAGAATTTTTGGCTTAACCATTTAGTACATTTTATTCCTTAAAGATTCCCTTGTTTCACTGACCAACGGTTCTGACCTCTCTTACCCAAAATTCAAATATCTCACTGTACGGTTTTCATATGTTGCTCCCACTTGTTTCTATTGAAAATAGGCTCACTAAGGAGTCTATACATATAGATCATAACTCATAATTCACTTTTTACAATTTTAAACGATTTTTCAAAGATAGAACAGGGAACCACAAAGTCCATCAGAACCAGTCTCACTAAAATTAACATATCACAGAATATAAAATTCCTCTTCCTCCTCTATTTCCTTCATATAAAAATAGACACAGTAGGCTTTATTTCGATATCTTTTTCACTTTCTAATTCCTTTTATCCTATTTTTCGTGATTTTTCAAAATTACGTCACTGCTGCTGACCTAACTGTTTCATTGCAAAATATGGTTACTACTACGAACATACGCACTCCCGAGTGGTCACGGATGCCGGTTTCCGGTTTTCTTTGGTATTTCGACCGAATAATAGAACATACCATACAAACATTCAGAGAGGTATGAGATTACACACCATTTCAAACATGTATTCGAAAGGGTACGAGATTACACACCTTATTTGGAATTCGTAACACGATACTCTCCGCAGCACCTAAAGGTACAATCGGTTAACAATTAGTCCAAAGCCCAATTTTCAACTTCAACCAAGTATTGCGATTGATTAACAATCTATATCACTTACCAACAATCCGAGTCTATTATTACGAGGGATAGGTGATCGAGCGATTTGGTCCCTAAAATATAATCGATTAATCATCACTATTCCGATAACATCTTAAACAAATAAGAATGATTTCATAAAATCCTTGAAGAACTCCTTACCTTAAAGATTTATAGGACCGATTCCCAACGATTTACAGTGACTACAGAAGAATCAAAGTTTTGGCCTTCCACTATAATTCTACATTAGAAGGTGATCATATTGTAAAGAGTTTTGAAAGGAAGATATTTTGGTTGAAACAAAATGAATATTCGAATGTTGATAAACACACATTCGGCTAGGAGAAAGAAAAATAAGAATATAGAATAGAACTACTTACCGATTTATCAAAGGAGTGGGTGTTAATACGGATGAGAAGAAAAGATAAAGAAGAGGTGAAGGGTTCGGCTATAGAGGAAAATGGGCAATAATGTTCAGCTATGGAGGAAAATGGATTAGAGAAGAAGATGAACAAGGGGTTTGAAGGGTTTCGGCCAACACCAAAAGAGATGTAACCAAAGGAAAATGTGAGTATTTTGGCAACAAGAAAATTGGTAAAAGATGGATTAAGATTTCGGCACAACAATGAAAAGAAAAGACCAAAACAAAGAAAAGATACTCTCTTTTTAGCTTTTGGGAGCTACGGTTAATAGGAAGGATTTGAGAAAGAAAGATGACACAAAAACTAAAGAGAAACAACTTCTCAAGCACTAAAGTTGTCAAAAACTCCTAGCCAAATTCGGCTATACTCCCCCCTTCACCAAAACCGTACATACCTTGGCAAAAAGGTCAAATATTTGCCAACCAAAACTTTCCAAAACACTTTCCTCTCTTTGTGCCAACATGTTCCCTATACTTTCCTTTTCTTTTGATTTCTTTCCCTGCCTTCATCCTTTCCTAATATCCTTAGCCATCTTGCCAAACTTAAAAAGTCCAACTTGCCTTATTTATTAGCTTGGCCGACACTTAGGAAAGAATACAAAAATAATAGTCAAAATTTGCAAAAGATGGGATTTGAACCCCTTCCTTCTATGCTTTCCACTTGATGCCTTAACCTCCTTGCCATATGCTCTCTTATGCTAGCAAAATACACACTTATTACCTTAAGCCTTGATGCCACTTGCCTTTTCCCCTTAAGTGCTCAAATACAAAAATTTACCTATAGCCTAACTTGAACCCATAACTTCCTAGAAACCTCGTAACTTTCCAAAATCACCTTCCTAATAAGTCCAACTTGAAATACTGTCGTTATCTTGTTCTCAAAAATTTTAAACACTCCTACGCCCAAGGCCCATTGGGCCCAATCCTACTAGGCCCAATTTTGGGTCGTTACAATTCTACCCTCCTTAAAGAAATTTCGTCCTCGAAATTTCCAACCAACTACTAAACGCATTGCTCAAATCACACCACTATGCTTTCATTGCACTCTGATCTTAATAACACTAATGTACTTTTAACATAATCTTGAATCCTCTTTCACACAACAAAACACCTAACCACGAAGCAAGCGATTATCTACCACTTATACCTAAAATTTTCTACATTCAATCATCACGTCCAACCAAACACATACCGACTTGATGGTGATGAAATAATCCCGAGCCTTATGCTCCTTAGACCCGCATCTCAAGCATGCTCCCGACCTCCTCCAAAGATTCTCTCGGATGACGCCTTCGCAATAATCGCAAGCCGAAAAGTTTGGGCGTGCCTTAACACGCTTCACGAACGAGATCGCGCCCCTAGAGAACCGCGATCTAATTTCTTCTTACGATCCACGCGCCCCGCTCAAGTGTTCGACCAATTTCTCTAACCTCCTCCACAAGCTCCCTAACTAGCCGAGTCGACTCATCAATTCTAGCTCGGTCATAAGACTCTGCTCTCTCGACCATCGCAATGCCAACACCTCCCTTTCGGAAACATGCCCCGATCTTTGAAGATCTAGCCCTAGCACCTCGGCCTCTACCACGTCCACGCCTACGCGTCCATGTCTTCTAGCGTTCATGTTCACTAATGTCGACTTAATCTTATTACGAGGTTTATGAATCAATATACTATTTCAGTGTTTATTAAATAATGTTTTATGGAGTATAGGAAGTAAAGTTGTTTTCGTAGTACGTATCTAAGGTCTCAATCTCTATAGTTTCAGCTCCTAAAACTAAAAGTTCTAGAGTATTCCTATAGTCATATCACAATAATCATAATCATACAATGATAACATATACTTACTTGACCTGGTGCCGGATACCCGTGGTGCCATACTTCCTTTAGAACATGCATTTATAAATTTAAAAATTTTAAACAGCTTTGGAAAACGCTTTTGAACCCAAACCACAGCCGAGTTTTGTAACCGGGCTCTGATACCATAAAATATAACACCCCAAACCCGGCCCATGCGTTATGGCCGAATCTGACATGTTACATGAGAAAAACGTGTTAAATCCCTTTTGATTTGTATTAAAATAGATATTATTTTGTTATAAACAAGAAAACAAATATTACTAGAAACATTTGATAAAATACTACTAATCCTCGAAAGTTAATTGAGAAATCAAAAATTTGAACTAATAATCTATTAAAACCGTGTCGTTTAAAAATATCGTTTGAAAGTTCGAGTGAAAACTTCCGTGTTAAAATATTTATAAAAGTTTATTTTGAAATCCATTTGTTAATCGATTTTGGAAAACCTTAATTTAAGTTTTTAGAAAAATTCTTATTTTAAACAATTCAACAACCATAAAGCAAATAATAAAATACTCCAGAGGCCTTATTACAACATAAAAACCCAAAATAGTAAAGTGAACGGAAATAGAAATTCTAAAGTTCAAGAACACCATTTCTGAAGTATGGCCTCCATCGAGTCATCCATGGCCCCAAGTCCTCGTCACGGAGTATTACCTACAAGGGTTAAGAAAAAGGGGGAGTGAGTTACAAGAACTCAGTGTGAAATCCCCTTATCGTCATCCACTGGGCCTGAACCCATATAGCAATATCATGGGCCTAAGCCCTTTCACATAACAAACTTAAAATGAAGCAAATGTATGAATGTATGCAAACCGAAACCATCCTAATAATCCATCCGCTACACACCACCCGTACCATCCATCACACCTGTGGGGATCAAGTCAACCCACCCCGCCAACACACCAATCGCAGGCATTATGCCTTTTATAACAAATTTAATTGTGGGCAAGCCACCAGAATCTCAGAGCATCATATTATCAAACATATTTGTGGCAGTGCCACCAGAATTTCTTCTCTTCAACATTTTCCCAACCCATGCAAATTCATGTAGATGCATCATACATAGCAAATCATGATATTTACAAATATAACAACAATAATTAATTCAGACAAAAGTTCAGCCCATTAACACTTTACAAATTGGCCCTTTAAGGCAATTTATCAAATCGGCCCATTAAGCAATATATCAATTCGGCCCATTAAGCAATATATCAATTCGGCCCATTAAGCAATATATCAAATCGGCCCGTTAAGGCAATATAACAAATTGGCCCATTAAGACAATATAACAAATCGGCCCATTAAGCAATATATCAATTCGACCCATTAAGCAATATATCAATTCGGCCCATTAAGCAATATATTAAATCGGCCCATTTAAGCAATATATCAAATCAGCCCATTTAAGCAATATATCAAATCGACCCGTTAAGGCAATATAACAAATCGGCCATTAAGGCAATATAACAAATAGACCCATTAAGGCAATATAACAAATCGGCCCATTAGGGGCATTTCGAAGATTCGGCTCATAAGGGCATTTTCGTAATTCAGCCCATAGGGGCATTTTCGTAATTCGGTAATTTTACCCACTAAGGGTAATTCGGTAATCTCGCAACCTAGGGGTATTTCGGTAATTTACCCCCAAGGGTATTTTGGTAATTCTGCAACCTAGACTTAACTACTAATGTGGGGCATAAAAATCGAAACTGTCCATTTACGTCATACTGACCAAATTGACTATAACTCGAGCTAGGAAACTCGAAATTTAGATCCGTAAATTTTCCTTGAAACTAGACTCTTATATTTTCTTACTAAAATGTTTCCAGAATTTTTGGCTTAACCATTTAGTACAATTTATTCCTTAAATATTCTCTTCTTTCACTGACCAACGGTTCTGACCTCTCTTACCCAAAATTCAAATATCTCATTGTACGGTTTTCATATGTTGCTCCCACTTGTTTCTATTGAAAATAGGCTCACTAAGGAGTCTATACATATAGATCATAACTCATAATTCACTTTGTACAATTTTAAACGATTTTTCCAAGACAGAACAGGGAACCACGAAGTCCATCAGAACCAGTCTCACTAAAATTAACGTATCACAGAATATAAAATTCCTCTTCCTCCTCTGTTTCCTTCATATAAAAATAGACACAGTAGGCTTTATTTCGATATCTTTTTCACTTTCTAACTTCCTTTATCCTATTTTTCGTGATTTTTCAAAATCACATCACTGCTGCTGACCAAACTGTTTCATTGCAAAATATGGTTACTACTATGAACATATGCACGCCCGAGTGGTCACGGATGCCGGTTTCCAGTTTTCTTCAGTATTTCGACCGAATTATAGAACATATCATACAAACATTCTGAGAGGTATGAGATTACACACCATTTCAAACATGTATTCAGAAGGGTACGGGATTACCCACCTTATTCAGAATTCGTAACACGATACTCCCTGCGGCACCTAAAGGTACAATCGGTTAACAATTAGTCCAAAGCCCAATTTTCAACTTCAACAAAGTATTGCGATTGATTAACAATCTATATCACTTACCAACAATCCAAGTCTCTTATTACGAGGGATAGGTGATCGAGCGATTTGGTCCCTAAAATATAATCGGTTAATCATCACTATTTCGATAACATCTTAAACAAATAAGAATGATTTCGTAAAATCCTTGAAGAACTCCTTACCTTAAAGATTTATAGGACCGATTCCCAATGATTGTACGGTGACTACAGAAGAATCAAAGTTTCAGCCTTCCACTATAATTCTACATTAGAAGGTGATCATATTGTAAAGAGCTATGAAAGGAAGATATTTTGGTTGAAACAAAATGAATATTCGAATGTTGATAAACACACATTCGGCTAGGAGAAAGAAAAATAAGAATATAGAATAGAACAACTTATCGATTTATCAAAGGAGTGGGTGTTAATACGGATGAGAAGAAAAGATAAAGAAGAGATGAAGGGTTCGGCTATAGAGGAAAATGGGCAATGATGTTCGGCTATGGAGTAAAATGGATTACAGAAGAAGATGAACAAGGGGTTTGAAGGGTTTCGGCCAACACCAAAAGAGATGTAACCAAAGGAAAATGTGAGTATTTTGGCAACAAGAAAATTGGTAAAAGATGGATTAAGATTTCGGCACAACAATGAAAAGAAAAGACCAAAAAAAAGAAAAGATACTCTCTTTTTAGCTTTTGGGAGCTACGGTTAATAGGAAGGATTTGAGAAAGAAAGATGACACAAAAACTAAAGAGAAACAACTTCTCAAGCACTAAAGTTGTCAAAAACTCTTAGCAAAATTCGGCTATACTCCCCCCTTCACCAAAACCGTACATACCTTGGTAAAAAGGTCAAACATTTGCCAACCAAAACTTTCCAAAACACTTTTCTCTCTTTGTGCCAACATGTTCCCTAAACTTTCCTTTTCTTTTGATTTCTTTCCCTACCTTCATCCTTTCCTAATATCCTTAGCCATCTTGCCAAACTTAAAAAGTCCAACTTGGCTTATTTATTAGCTTGGCCGACACTTAGGAAAGAATACAAAAATAATAGTCAAAATTTGCAAAAGATGGGATTTGAACCCCTTCCTTCCATGCTCTCCACTTGATGCCTTTACCTCCTTTCTATATGCTCTCTTATGCTAGCAAAATGCACACTTATTACCTTAAGCCTTGATGCCACTTTCCTTTTCCCCTTAAGTGCTCAAATACAAAATTTTACCTATAGCCTAACTTGAACCCGTAACTTCCTAGAAACCTCGTAACTTTCCAAAATCACCTTCCTAATAAGTCCAACTTGAAATAATGTCGTTCTCTTGTTCTCAAAAATTTTAAACACTCCTACACCCAAGGCCCATTGGGCCCAATCCTACTAGGCCCAATTTCGGGTCGTTACATTAGGACCTTTTACAAGTAGAGATAAAGACAAGGAAAAGCTTGTCTAAGTTTTCGGCTTTTCAACAAAAGCAAATTTCTAGTGAGTGTTTTGCCATATCTGCTCGTAGATGATTCATTGTGTAATTGAGAATTTAGAGGTAGCCTAAATCCCTACTCCAAATGTTAGATGATCTACCGTAATTTGATACGTTAAATCGGGCTCTCTAGTACACTTGAGGAGCTTATTCTCATAAAATTTAAGTGTCTTTTATATGTTTTTATCCATTTTTAATTTTGTTGTAAATAAATTGTTTTTATTAGTTTTAAGTCATTTTTTATACTCAAATTGGCCAATCGTGCCATGGGGAACCTAACAATGTGATTGACTGGTGTAAAGAATCCATGGTGGCTTGAACATGAAAAAAATATAATCGAGAAGGGAAGTATCGTGATATAGAAGAATAGAAGTCGTGATACCCTGAAAGTGTTGAAATGAAGAGAATAGAGAGCATCTATAGTGGTATCGTGATACTAGACCATGGGTATCGCGATACCAAGACCCTCAAGACTTCCAATCTAAAGACTTTTATGGGTATCGCGATACCCAAGCCTGATAGGTTAAAAAAATGTAGGGGCAATTTTATGGCTAACAAGCTTAAGTCTATTTTTAATTTAAGGGCATAATGGTTAATGTTAGGTTAAATGGTAGTAGGCTATAAATACAATTTTATAAGCCTTTGATTTCAGAGAGTTTTTGTGGCTGAACACTCGCCTTAGGTTTCCATTATTTTAGGTTAGGGTTTTTCCTTTCTTTTCTTTTCTTTTCACTTTTTTAATTTTGTTCTCTTTTCTTTTCTTTATAGAACAAATTTTCTTTTTGTTGTTTTATTTATTTATTCTTGTTGAAGACTATGTAAAAGGGAGAAGATCAAACTTTTGGGCTTCATCGATTCCAATCAATTAAATAAATGAACATTTTCTCAAAATCTCTACTTTTATTTTATGCCTACCATGTGTTTGATAAAATCCTTGTTTGAAATTTAAGTTTAATTATGTGCTAAATTGTTTCATGGTTGGTTGATTGATTGTTTTTTTGTTTAAGTTAATGTTTATACTTGATTAATTGATTTTTCGGTTATATCGAAATGTTTAATACACTAGAATTGACGCCTCTAGTGGAAACTCTCTATAAATGAGAGAGAGAGGAGAGTTTATCCTTAAATAGTTTATATAATCGTGCTGAATAGTAGAACAAAAGGAGATCTATACGCCTATGTGAGACCGAGAGGAGAACCTAGGTGGTATCTTTTAGTCTGAGACAAGACTGAGAAGAGATTCTTAGCTAAAAGTGACAAACAATATAATCGGTATAGGTTTATTAGCTTAGCTACCATTTAATAAATCAACCGACCATTTTTTTATCATTTACATTGTCTAAAGCAATGGGGAAGAAAATTAGTCTAGTTAGTTTATAAATAATTTATTTTGGAATTTTCACTAATAAGTTCCCACTCGATTAGATTAGTAATTGCTTAACTTGTTATTAGCTTGATAAATATATTTACCAGCAATCCCTTAGGTTCGATCCTTGGAATGATCTAGTGTTCCATTGACACTGCAAATATTACAACTAACACTGCAAATATTACAACTGACACTATTTGCTTGCAGTTAACACTACACTTTTAAATTGTTTTATAAAATTATTTGTTTTCTGCACACGCAATCAAGTTGTTAGCACTGTTGTCGAGGATTTTAATGGTGTAAATGTGTAGTCAAGTTAGTTGAAAGACAAGGACATTAGATAGTGTTTTATTTTTTTGTGTTTTTGTTTTAATTTTCCTTGTTGAAGATTTAACTTAATTATGTTTAATAACAATAGATAGTGGTGGTCGAGAGACCAATACGAATACAACGAGAGGATGAGTTCAATGAATGGAGATTCAACAAGCCATTGGAGTTATGGTGGTGATTATGGAAGACAAGAGTATCCATATGAACATCCTTATGGTTCATATGGATATGCAGCCAAGATGGGTAGCTATAATCAAAGGTGGTTAGATAATTACTCGACATATGATTCGTATTCTCCATATTACTATTCAAAAATTAATATGGAGAATGATGAGTATATTGAAGATCCATCCATTGCTACATGTGTTGGAATGTTGGAGGAGAGCATGTCTTCATTACAAGCTATTTTGTCCTCCTTGTCAAAGACGGTGGAGCAAATATTAGAAGTCACCAAATGTCGAGCCACAATGAACACTCTGATGAAAGAGGTCAAGCGTGATATTCCCAAGCTTGAGGATGAAGGCCACTCCACCATTATTGAGCATGATGAGTTGAACGTAGGAGTTTAACAACAGTTCAGAGTTGAAGACTGTGTTAATATTGTTAGAAGCGAAGAAGGTGTCTTCACTCTGATTGACATAGGATTAAGAGTAGGAGTAGGAGTAGGAATAAAGTTAGACGTAGAGGAAGAGCTAAATCGGGAACTAAGTGAAGGTGTGGAGGAGCTAACACACATTCCGACTATTGTTATGGAAGAGCCAACTGACGTACTTTATGATCACATGTATTTTTCTTTCGATACGGGAACTGCGATTCGAGTCAATTCAACTTTATATGACATTGAGTTCGTATTGCCCAAAGTTATAGTACCTAAGAATGAATTTTGGATGTCTCAATGATCGAAGATAAGAAGTAAGCAATGTTTTCTTATCAAAAAGGGAAGTCTTTGTCTCGACAGTAAAAAACAAACATCGATTCAAAGTGTCAAGGACCTCATGGAAGTTCTCTTATGGTGGAGATACAAATTGCCCCAATTACTAAGTGTGGGGGGTGTACATAGATTTTATCTTTGTGTGTTTTATTTGCATATTTTCTATTTTTGCATAATTTTAAAACAAAAAAAATTTTCATAAAAATTTTCCCTTTTTTTCTTTATTTTTTTTTTTTTGCATGGTGCTTGAACCATTTTAGCGATTGGTTATTGATTGTGAATATTGAATGAAGTATTTTTTTTTACTGTCAAGCATGCAAATTTTGATTGATACTAGATAATTCAATTCTTTTAAAAATAAACTAGTTAGTTCAATAGGTTAAATTGCATAATAGACTAGAGGTAATTGTTCTTATGGAAAAATGTATGAATTGTGCCAAAGGATAGATAGATTGTATAGATAATTGTTGATAAATAAGGCTTGAATTAGCTGTTCATTTGAATAAATGTAGGCATGATAGAAATTGTGTTTTTTGAAATGTTTGGGAAGGACGTAATACATTGTTTGGTTAGCCAAGAGCCTAAACTACCAACCTTTATGCTATATACCTTTAGTTCCCATGATTTGAGCCTTTAATAATCCTTTCTTGATGAACCTGAATCATAGGAACCTTGAGCCTAAATGAGTAAAAACTCAACCCTTCTATATCCTTGTTTGTAAATTCACTATGAAATAGACATCGAGCCATAGATGTTGAGGGTTAGGTAGACACATTACGGTGGTTTGAATATGGACTTGAAAAAAAATAGAAGAGATTGTTTGATATGGTGCATATAGACCCTTGCTAAGTGATTTAGAACAGAAAATAAAATTGAGCGAATAAAAGAAATGTAATGGTTAAAAGCAAACTGAGTGGAATAAAAGCAATTGTGATTGAAAGAGTGAAAAATTTAGAAATAGAACTCGAACGAAAAGTCATTTTTGAGCCTCAAAAGAAATCTTTCAGTTCGTAATGTATTAGTTCTTGCTAGCTCCCTGTATGCACCAATATCAAATAGTATCTTCTAAATCGTTGGAGAGATAAGGAAGGCGAGATAAGGAGAAATAATGAGGTGAGCTTAATTAATAATTTGGGGATGTGTAGGGGACAATTTCATATGCTTAACTATTTGTAGTGCTTTAAACCATTTTAAGCTACCTTTTATTTAAGATCCAAACCGTCTTAAGCCTCTAAATGTTACAAGCCTAGAAGACCTATGCGACTTGAACATTTCCTTTATACAATTTTCTTAACTTGTTTATATTTGCTCTGATGAATGTTTTTTATTCTCTTTTTGTGTCTACGATGTATCTATATAGTCTATGTTGATGGATAACACAATTGTGCACGTATTAATTTAAATCACCTCTATTTTTGTTAGTTCTTTAACTTATTGAATTAAGCTTGTTTTCTTTAGGAGTATTTAAGTAAGTTAAATATCAATCCTACATTTGTATGTAAGATAGTCTTTGTACAAAGTTGATATTCAACAATCGTGTTACCTTTTGTTCAATTTGGTCCAAGAATCGTCGCTTGCATGTTTTGTGTGTTTACTTGAGGTCAAGCAAAGACTTAAGTGTGGGGGAGTTTGATCTGTCGTAATTTGATACGTCTAACCAGGCTCTTTAATACACTTGAGGAGCTTATTCTCAAGTAATTTAATTGTCTTTTATATGTTTTTTTTCAATTTTTAGTTTTGTTGTTAATAAATTGTTTTTTTTTAGTTTTAAGCCATTTTTTAGACCCAAATTGGCCAATTGTGCCATGGGGAACCTAACAATGTGATTGAGTGGTGTAGGGAGTCCATGGTGACCCGAACATAAAGAAAACATCATCAAGAAGGGAGGTATCAGGATATCAAAGCATGGAAGTCATGATACCCCTGACAGTTTCAAATAAAGAGAATAGAGGTCATCTACAGTGGTATCGCAATACCAGACCATGGGTATCGCGATACCAAGACCCTAAAGACTCCCAATCTGAAGATTGTTATGGGTATCGCGATACCCAAGCTTGACAGGTAAAAAACTGTAAAGGCAATTTTATGTCGAACAAGCTTAAGTCTGTTTTTCATTTAAGGGCATAATTGTCAATGTTAGTTTAAATGTTAGTAGGCTATAATACAAGTTTAGAAACCTTAGTTTTTAGAGATTTTTTATGGTTGAACACTCACTTTAGGTTTTTATTGTTTTAGGTTAGGGTTTTTCTTTTCTTTTCTTTTCAACTTTTTAGATTAGGTTTTCTCTTTTCTTTCCTTTTTAGAATAAATTTTCTTTTGGTTGTTTTATTTCTTTCCTCTTGTTGAAGACTATGTAAATGGAACAAGATCAAACTTTTAGGCTTCATCAAATTCCAATCAATTAAATGAATGAACATTTTCTCAAAATATTTTACTTTTATTTTATGCCTACCATGTGTTTGATAAAATCCTTGTTTGAAATTAAAGTTTAATTATGTGCTAAATTGTTTCATAGTTGGTTGATTGGTTGTTTTTTAGTTTAAGTTAATGTTTATACTTGATTAATTGATTTTTCGGTCATACCAAAATGTTTAATACACTAGAATTGATGCCTCTAGTGGAAACTCTTTATAAACGAGACTGAGAGGAGAGTTTATCCTTAGATTGATATAATCATGCTGAATAGTAGAACAAAAGGAGATCTATATGCCTATGTGAGACCGAGATGAGAACCTAGGTGGTATCATTTAGTCTAAGATAAGACCGAGAAAATATTCTTATCTAAGAGTGACAAACAATATAATCGATATAGGTTTATTAGCTTAGCTACCAATTAACAAATCAAGCGGCCATCGTTTCATCATTTACATTGTCTAAAGAAACAGGGAAGAAAATTAGATTAGTTAGTTTAATTGATGGTGTAAAGTTAGTTTATAAACATTTTATTTTGGAATTTTCACTAATAATTTTCAACTCGATTAAATTAATAATTGCTTAACTTGTAATTAACTTGATAAATATATTTATCGGCAATCCCTTAGGTTCGATACTTGGAATGATCTAGTGTTCCATTGACACTACAAAAATTACAATCGACACTGTCTGCTTGTAGTTAACATAGCCCTTTTAAATTGTTTGATAAAATTGTTTATTTTTTACGAACGCGATCATTAGATAGACTAGTAGGAAATGCATTTCAATAGCTTTTTAGATGGGTATTTAGGATATCATCAAATCCCAATTCATCTAGATGATTAGGACAAAACAACTTTAACATGCCTGTTTAGTACATATACGTTCCAGATGATGACGTTTGGCATGTGTAATGCTCCTGCCACATTTATGAGATATATGACTAACCATGCCTCGACGTGTGTGCACTGAGGCTTAGAAATTTGCAATTAGATAAAGAATTAAAGTGTGATTTCTGCAAGTGAATAGGCCAAATTTGTAACACCCCAAACCCGGCCTAGAAGTTACGACTGGATCTGGCATGTCACATGGAAAGGTTGTTAAAGAAACTTTGTGATCGTTTAAAAATTCCGAGTTTTGTTTTTGGAAACAGTTTTTGTACTTCTAAGAAAAACCCGAGTTTAATTATTTATTGCTTGTGATCCGTTTGTTAATATTTTGGAAAAAAAAAGATTGTTTATAAAGTTTTTTAGAAAGAACTCCGTATTTAACATCTCATAATATAAAATAACTTATTAAATCAAAAACCAAATTAAATCCCGGAGGCCTTATTACATAACAAATTCCCAAATTTAAAATAAGTTTAAAATAAAGAAAAATGGAGTTTACGAAAGAAGTAACGCATGGCCACCGCAGAGTCCTCCTCGGCTCCAAATCCTCGAACTAGGGATTACCTGCAAAATTAAGCAGAGGGGTGAGTTACGAGAACTCAGTGTATAATTCCCCTTACGAACGAAAACTGGTCTAAGCCCACGGAAACAAATTGCGCCTTAGCCCCCACAGTCACGAATTTGGCCGAAGCCCATACGTATCGAATTGGGCCGTAGCCCTAACAACATGGCATATCAGATAGTGAATGCAATGCAACCCAACCCAACCTAGTATTCCATCCGCTACACACCACTCCATATATCCAACCTCAACACACATGTGGGGATTTCTACAATCAACCCTCCATCTGCTACACTCTTAATTGGCAGTCATGCTGACAGCCATGCTGCTCAAAGTCGATATAATGTGACAGAGTCACCGATATAAGTGGCCTATCCACCGGAACAATGTGACAGAGTCACCGATATACACTGCCCCTTTTCAACAATATCATATCCCAATCCCATGCAACATATAATCATAATGTGATGAGTGCAACATATATCAATGTACATCGAATAATCGGAGCATACACATATTCATGCTGAGTTATTTAAATGACATAATCAAAAGGTAACTAACTTGGTATCTCCGATTTTACCCCCCCCAAGGGTAACTCAACAGCCGTTATAGATATTTCGGCTTTTAAACAATACACATATTTATTACTAATCAAAAAAGGAAAGGTGTGAGAATTACACACCTGATTACGCGAAGAACTAAACACTCTTGATCGTCTCTACTCTCACTAGCGGGAATAACCACTATCTGCCTATCCCAAGCGGATGTCGGCTCTCTACCACAACCCGGCAAAAAGTCTCGAACCGCCGACACAGCACGACGTTTGAACTTGGGAGCAGAGACTACGAGTCCACTCCCCTCAGGCTCCTTTAACGCACCCTCCTTGGACCGGCTAGCATTCGCATCCATGAAGAGAGTCTTGATCAGTACAATATTTTCAGAGAGAAATGATGGTTGTCAAACAGGGAGGTTTGATTATGGCGGAATAAAAGGGATAGAGTCTAATCGCAAAGAACTAGAGAAGAACTCCTTACCTTGGTTAACAAGAAGTCGCACAACACCAGATTCGGCTATGGATTATACCAAAGGAAACCTTGAAGTCGACTGAAGAGAGATTCGGCCCTTGCAACAAGCACAAACCGATTGAAGAGAGACTGTCGGCAGACAAAAAGATCCTAGCACCTTGCTTCTTAATGTTCGACGAACAGCAGAAGATGAAAGAATGGATTTAGTTCGGTACAATAGGGGATTCGGCTAGCACAAGAAAATGATTATAGAAAAGAATGAAGAAGTATAGAAGAAGAACACAATTCGGCTTTGGAGAAAAACTAAACAAAACAAAGGAGTAGGGGTTTTGGTTTAATGGAGAAAATAGAGAAGTAAAGGAGAAGAATGAAGGTTCGGCTATGGTGAAAATCAAAAGAGGATGGTAAGAGGATGGTTCGGCAAAGAGTGGCTTCAAGAGAATTCGGCTTGTGGTGAAGAAGAAAAAGTAGGAAGGAAAGAAAAAGAAGAGAAGGATGGGAAGGTTCAAGTTTTGGATACACAGCTTGAGAGAGAAAAGAAAAGAGATGAAAACCAAGAGAATAGACACTCCAGGTTTCGGTAAAGGAAAGAGAGCAATGTTATCCCCAAAATGCTATAACCGAAAATGCTAAGGAAACAAAACTCACCTAGCCACTCTTGACACAAACGGCACACTACTCTCCCATTACAGAAAATGCCACCCAAAATCCCCTACACTCCCTTACACTTTGACCGAATTTTCCCCCCTTCTCAAGTCTCCCACTTTCCGCCAACTTCATCCCTCCACCACATCCCTTGATTTTCTCCACAATTCACTCCACCAAGTCCTCTCCATCCATCATTTGAATTTATTTGACCAATTCAAACTCTTCCTAGGAGAGTCCAACGCTAACTCCACCACTCTCCCTTTCTGGCACAAAAAGAACTCTCAAAAACAACATGTGGGATTCGAACCCACTCCCCATTCCATGCTCCCTTGTGACGCCAACCACTAGGCCACCTTGCTCCTTGTGACATCAAATTACAACCAAACATACTTAAGGCCTGCATCCACTAGCTCTCCCCCTAAAGTGCCCTAAAAAGCAAAATTTTACCAAAGTTCTGGCTCAAACCCGAGCCTCCCCCGAGACCCCCAAACACACCAAAATAACAAGCTAAACGAGCCAAACACGTAGAATAGCACAAGATGCAGAACCCCTAATTCTAGGATGTTACAATTCTACCCCCTTAAAGAAATTTCGGCCTCAAAATTTACCTGATTAAAAGAGGTGAGGGTACTGCTGTCACATCACATCTTCTGGCACCCACGTGGCTTCTTCTGAACCGTGATTACACCATAACACTTTGTCCAACAAAACCGACTTCCTTCTCAACACCTTAACATCTCGATCTAAGATCCGTACTGGTTCTTCTTCAAAAGACAAGTCGGGTCTTACTTCAATTTCTTCCACCGGCACTATGTGAGATGGATCCGAACGATAGTGCCTTAACATCGAGACATGGAATACATTATGGATCTGACTCAACTCTGGGGGTAACTCAAGCTGATAAGCCACTGGTCCCACACGTTTGACTATCTAATAAGGCCCGATGAATCTGGGGCTCAACTTGCCCTTCCGTCCAAACCTTAAAACCTTCTTCCAAGGTGAGACCTTCAGAAAGACCTGATCACCCACTGAGAATTCTATTTCTTTACGCTTCAGATCTGCGTACGATTTCTGCCTATCGGAAGCTTCTTTCAACCAAACCCGAATCAACTTAACCTTTTCCTCCGTCTCTGAGATCAATTCCGGACCCAACAACTGTCGCTCACCTAACTGTCCAGCAGGTAGGGGTACGACACCTACGACCATACAACGCCTCGTAGGGTGCCATCTGAATGCTGGATTGATAGCTATTGTTGTACGCAAATTCCGCTAACGGTAGAAAATCCAACCAACTACCCCTGAAGTCGATTACACAGCCTCTTAACATGTCTTCCAAAATTTGAATTACTCTCTCTGACTGACCATTAGTATGTGGATGGAACGTCGTGCTGAAATCCAGTCTTGTACCTAAAGCTTTATGTAATGCCTTCCAGAATCGCGATGTAAACCTAGGATCCCTGTCTGATATGATGATAGACACTGGTACCCCATGTAACCTTACAATCTCTGCTACATACAGCTTGGCCAACTTCTGCAGCGAATAGTCGATACGAACCGGTATGAAGTGAGCGGACTTCATCAACCGATCGACAATCACCCACACTGAATCTTTCCTAGTAGGCGTAAGAGGTAGCCCACTAACAAAATCCATCGTTATCCTCTCCCACTTCCAAAGTGGAATCTTTACTGGTTGCAGCAACCCCGAAGGCAACTGATGTTCTGCCTTCACCTTTTGACACGTCAAACACTTACTCACAAACTCGGTAACTTCTTGCTTCAGACCTGGCCACCAATACTGTTCACGCAAATCTCGGTACATCTTATTCCCACCGGGATGCATAGCGTATAGGCTACTATGCGCCTCCAGAAGAATCATCTGTCTCAACTCAGAGTCCTTCGGCATACAAACCTTTCTACGAAAGCATAATACCCCTTCATTGTTCAGACCAAAATCTTCTGTCTCACCACCTTCCACTTGCTGAAGTCGAGAACTTAACAATTCGTCTAATAACTGTTTCTCTTTAATCTAACCTACCCATGAAGGCTTCACTTGAAGTTCGGCTAACAAGCTTCCATCTTCATACAAACTGAGATGAGCAAACATTGCCCTCAAATTTGATATCACCTTACGACTCAACGCATCCGCCACCACATTAGCTTTACCCGGATGATACTCGATCGAGCAGTCATAATCCTTCAATAACTCAATCCACCTCCGCTGCCTTAAATTCAACTCCTTCTGGGTAAAGAGATATTTCGGGCTCTTATGGTCGGTGTAGATAATCGACTTTTCTCCATACAGGTAGTGCCTCCAAATCTTCAGAGCGAACACTACCGCAGCTAGCTCCAAATCATGAGTGGGATAATTCACTTCATGTGGCCTTAATTGCCGAGACGCATACGCTATCACCTTCTCTTCTTGCATCAACACACATCCTAACCCTGTGCGCGACGCATCACAATAGACGATAAATTCCTTACCAGCCTCAGACTGAATCAAAACCGGTGCCTCAGTCAGAATCTTCTTTAGCTTCTCAAAACTTTCTTGTTGCATATCGGCCCAAACAAACGGTACTCCTTTTCGTAGTAGCTTGGTTAGAGGTGCAGCAATCAATGAAAACCCTTCCATGAACCTTATGTAATACCCAGCCAAACCCAGGAAACTTCGAATTTCCGACACTGACTTCGGCGGTTTCCAATCCAAAACATCTTCAATCTTTCCGGGATCAACCCTAATCCCCTCGGCGGAAACAACATGCCCCAAAAAGGTCACCTCCTTCAACCAAAATTCACACTTGCTGAATTTGGCATACAGTTGCTTCTCTCTCAAAATCTACAGAACTATCCGAAGATGCGAATCATGCTCCTCATCAGTCCTCGAATATACCAAAATATCATCTATGAACACCACGACAAACCGATCAAGGTAGGGTTGGAATACCCGGTTCATCATATCCATAAATGCAGCTGGTGCATTCGTTAACCCGAACGGCATCACAAAAAATTCGTAGTGACCATAACGAGTTCGAAAAGCAGTCTTATGAATATCCGCCTCCTTGACTTTTAGCTGATGATACCCCGACCTTAAATCTATCTTCGAGAACACCGAAGCTCCTCTTAGCTGATTGAACAAATCGTCAATCCTAGGCAACGGGTATTTGTTCTTAATCGTCAACTGTTCAACTAACGATAGTCAATGCACATACGCATCGACCCGTCCTTTTTCTTCACAAACAACACCGGTCCTCCCCACGGAGATACGCTTGGTCAGATAAATCCACGATCCAACAGCTCATGGATCTGCGCTTTAAGTTCCACCAGCTCCTTTGGTGCCATCCTATAAGGGGCAATGGACACCAGAGTTGTTCCCGGAAGTAGCTCAATGCCAAACTCCACCTCGCGATCCGAAGGTAACCCCGAAAGCTCTTCAGGAAAGACGTCCGAGAATTCCTTCACCGTTTTGACATCCCCTACGGATAATTCCTTGACATCCAAAGCACTAATGAAAACTTGGAACGCCTCACACCCTGTTCGCACCATCCTTTCAGCCTTCAGTGTCGAGATTACATGGGATAGATAATCTCTTCTTTCCCCTATCACAATTATTTCCTTATCCTCTGAAGTTCTTAACACCATACGCTTAGCAGTACAATCCAAGTTTGCACGATGCTTAACTAACCAGTCCATGCCTAAAATCAGATCGAACTCGCCGAACGGCAGTTCCATCAAGTCTTCCAGAAACACAACCCCTTGAACTTCTAAAGGCACATTCCTAAACAACTTGTTCACTACCACAAATTGTCCTAGAGGGCTAACCACAGATATTTCTCTAGCAGCAAGCTCAGATTTAATGTTCAAAGTCTCGAGATCTGATCACAGGCAACATATGAATGTGTAGACCCAATATCTATCAAAGCTGTAAAGGGTGCATCAAATACAAGGAACGTACCGGTTATGACGTCCGGTGCATCGCCATCCTCTCGACGTCTAGCCGCATAAACCAATCCAGGCTGTCTTGCGTCTGTACTACCAGCACTTCTGCCAGGTGCTCCACGCCCTCGACCAAATACATTTCCTCCTCTAACCGGACCACGACCTCTCGGTGGCTGCTGCCCACCTCTTCCAGACTGTGCATATCCCTGACCTACCGACCGCGCCCTGGCTAACTCTTGTGGATAGTTCTTTATCAGATGATCCATAGATCCACACTTTAAACATCCTCTATTTCTTACCCAACACTCCCCCAAATGTAATTTCCCACACCGAGCACACGGTCGAGACTGACCAACAGCAACAAGCATCGCAACTCGACCCGGCCCCTCAAACCTAGACCTCTTTTGGAAACCCCCAGCAGATTCTGACGACCCAAAACTCCTCTTATTCTTACCCCTATCCTTATCCCTATTCTACCTCTCAGACCGCTTCACCTCCTCGGCTATTTTTTCTTTCTCAACCAGAATGGCAAAATCTCTTTCCCGCTGCAGAGCTATTAGTACCCGCAGCTCGTCCCGCAAACCATCCTCAAACTAAACACAGCGCTCATAGTCAGTCGCAACTATTCCTCTGGCATAACGACTTAAACACAGAAACTCCGCCTCATATTCAGCCACAGACTTATTCCCTTGGACTAAATTCAGAAATGCTTTCCTCTGGGCGTCCACATAACTAGCCCCTACATATTTTCCCTGGAACGTTGTCTTAAAGAAATCCCAGGTAATACGATCCACTGGAGTACCCTCCCTTACCGTGAGCCACCACTGGTACGCCTCATCTCGAAGGAGGGACACTGCTCATTTCAACTTCTCCTCTGCCGTGCAGTCCAGATCATCCATAATCCGCTCAACTACCTCCAGCCAATATTCTGCTACGTTTGGGGCCACACCAGAAATACCTCTAAATATCTCAGCCCGTTTGCTCGAAGTCGCTCAGGAATAGATTTCTGAGCCACCGATCCCGTGCTTGCTCCAGCAACCCGCTCCAGAACATGCAGCATAGCTTGGGACAAAGCATCGTCCCCTCCAGTTCGGTCTTGAGATCCTTCTCCCACTCTCGGCGATGCTGGCACTTCGCCTTCTGGCCCATGTCCTGATTCCGAGGATCCAGCCTCAACACCTCGGCCTCTACCACGGCCGCGTACACCACGTCCACGTCCTCTAGTGCTCATGTTTACTGAATCAACTTAATCTGATTAGAAATTTTATGAATAGTATACCGTTCCACTATTTATTAACGGATAGCTTATGAAGACAGATTTAGAAGTAGTTTTCGCAAATCGTATTTCTAAAGGTCTCAATCTCTAAAATTTTATCTCTTATAACTAGCAATCACAACACAATAAAATTCTTTTCATAAAATCAACCAAAGTCAGAAAACTTACAGTACGGATTTGGTGTCGGAGACTCGGGTGCCATACTTCAAGAAAGACAAACAAATTTTGAAAACACTTTTGAACCCATTCCACAGCCGAGTTTTGCAACTTGGCTCTGATACCATAATTGTAACACCCCAAACCCGGCCTAGACGTTACGACCGGATCTGGCATGTCACATGGAAAGGTTGTTAAAGAAACTTTGTGATCGTTTAAAAATTCTGAGTTTTGTTTTTGGAAACAGTTTTTGTAGTTCTAAGAAAAACTCGAGTTTAATTATTTATTGCTTGTGATCTGTTTGTTAATATTTTGGAAAAAAAAAGATTGTTTATAAAGTTTTTTAGAAAGAACTCCGTATTTAACATCTCATAATATAAAATAACCGTATTAAATCAAAAACCAAACTAAATCCCGGAGGCTTTATTACATAACAAATTCCCAAATTTAAAATAAGTTTAAAATAAAGAAAAACGGAGTTTACGAAAGAAGTAACACATGGCCACTGCAGTCCTCCTCCTCGGCTCCAAATCCTCGAACTAGGGATTACACACAAAATTAAGCGAGAGGGTGAGTTCACGAGAACTCGGTGTGTAATTCCCACTTACGAACGAAATCTGGTCTAAGCCCACGAGAAATAAATTGGGCCTTAGCCTCCACAATCCTAAATTTGGCGAAGCCCATACGTGTCGAATTGGGCAGTAGCCTAACAACATGGCATATCGGATAGTGAATGCAATGCAACCCGACCCAACCTAGTATTCCACCCGCTACACACCGCTCCATATGTCCAACCTCAACACACACAGTGGGATTTCTACAATCAACCCTCCATCTGCTACACTCCTCATTGGCGCGTCATCTTTGTGATCATCTTTGCTCAAACACGATATAATGTGACAGTCACCGATATAAGTGGCCTAGCCACTGAAATAATTTGACAGAGTCACCGATATACACTGCCCCTTTTCAACAATATCATATCCCAATCCCATGCAACATATAATCATAATATGATGAGTGCAACATATATCAATGTACATCGAATAATCGGAGCATACACATATTCATGTTGAGTTATTTAAATGACATAATAAAAAGGTAACTAACCTGGTATCTCCGATTTTACCCCCCCCCAAGGGTAACTCAACAGCCGTTATAGATATTTCGGCTTTTAAATAATACACATATTTATTACTAATCAAACAAGGAAAGGTGTGAGAATTACACACCTGTATACGCGAAGAACTAAACACTCTTGATCGTCTCTACTCTCACTAGCGGGAATAATCACTATCTGCCTATCCCAAGCAGATGTCGGCTCTCTACCACAACCCGGCGGAAAGTCTCGAACCACCGACACAGCACGATGTTTGAACTTGGGAGTGGAGACTATGAGTCCACTCCCCTCAGGCTCCTTTAACGCACCCTCCTTGGATCGGCTAGCACTCGCATCCATGAAGAGAGTCTTGATCAGTATAATATTTTCAGAGAGAAACGATGGTTGTCAAACAGGGAGGTTTGATTATGGCAGAATAAAATGGATAGAGTCTAATCGCAAAGAACTAGAGAGGAACTCCTTACCTTGGTTAACAAGAAGTCGCACAACACCAGATTCGGCTATGGATTATACCAAAGGAAACCTTGAAGTTGACTGAAGAGAGATTCGGCCCTTGCAACAAGCACAAATCGATTGAAGAGAGACTTTCGACAGACAAAAATATCCTAGCACCTTGCTTCTTGATGTTCGGCTAACAGCAGAAGATGAAAGAATGGATTTAGTTCAGTACAAGAGGGGATTCGGCTAGCACAAGAAAATGATTATAGAAAAGAATGAAGAAATATAGAAGGAGAACACAATTCAGCTTTGGAGAAAAACTAAACAAAACAAAGGAGTAGGGGTTTTGGTTTAATGGAGAAAATAGAAAAGTAAAGAAGAAGAATGAAGGTTTGGCTATGGTGAAAATCAAAAGAGAATGGTAAGAGGATGGTTCGGCAAAGAGTGGCTTCAAGAGAATTTGGCTTGTGGTGAAGAAGAAAAAGTAGGAAGGAAAGAAAATGAAGAGAAGGATGGGAAGGTTGAAGTTTCGGCTACACAGCTTGAGAGAGAAAAGAAAAGAGATGAAAACAAAGAGAATAGTTGATAAACTGAAATAGTAACGTATTTTAATCCCACATTTAGCATACTCTTGGATGATTTATCCCTTGATTTATGTAAAAAGGTGCTCTTAATCCTTTCTTTTCATGTCTTATACTCATGAAAGCACCCAAGAATAAAAAGAACGAGAAACGGGCTCAAAACGGGCCAAAATGGGCCAAAGAAGAAATCGACACGGCTTGGACTAAAGGTCACACGGCCTTGCCTCCTCAATATACTAGAACACGGCCTGAAGTCGATCTACACGGCCGTGCCTCACTAACAGAGTCCAACACGGCCTGGCCACGATTCACACGGGCATGTGCCATGGCCGTGCCCCTGCCGTGGAGGAGTGTAATTTCACTCGGAAAAGGATACTTAGGGGAAAAGAAACCTATTTCAAAAGCCTATATAAAGACCCTAAGTATAACCTAAAAGGGGGCGGTTAGCTAGGCTAAGGAGCCGAGCCGAAAAGGTCAGATTTGTGGGAAACTCTCAAGGGATAGCCACTGATCCATCTCCGCGGAATTCTACTCAAGACGGAGGATCTCTCATTCAATTCCTTCAGGGAGTTTTAAGGATTTCTTATGTTTTTTTTTATATTTTCTTCTAAGATGTTTTTCTTTACTATTATGAACTAAACCCTTCAGATACCTGAAGTGGAATGAAACCTAGATGAATTTTGTTATTGTTTTCTGAACTATATGGTAAATACTTGATTTGTTCTTGATTATGTGTGCTTAATTCTTATGTTGATATTTCGCGAATATTAATTCAAGTTGAATGTGCTTAGGTGGTGGAGCAAAAGTCCCTGCTTAAGAGTAGATCTAGCATAATTAAGCGGAGTTGATCGCGCGCCTAGAGATAGGGTGACTAGATTTTGCCAGATTAGGGTAAAACCTAATATGGGAGTCCATAGATCGATTTACTGCTATTCTAGGGGTTTTAATTAGAAAGAGATTTCAATTAATCAACCTAGGGTTAGACGTTATTCGCCTCGAGAGAGGGTTTAATATAAATTAGGGAGTCCTACGGATCAAGTCAAGTGAATAAATCGTCTGCAGTTCGGTGTTAGATAACAAGTGAAGTCTAGGTGGATTCTTCCTAAGGGTATCGTCTTAAATCAACTGAGTTTTTCCCAAGTATTTCCCCAATTCATTCTTTTTGTCTTTGCATCTTTAGCTTAGTAATTAGTTAATTTAGATTAATAAACAACTTCTCTTATTTTAGGCTAAATAATAGAAAGAAAGTTAGTATTAGTACTTTTAGTTCCTTTGGGTTCGACAATCCGGTCTTGCCTAAGCTATACTCTTTGTTCGATAGGTGCACTTGCCTCAATCGTTGTTATAGTTAGTTCGAGGATCGATCATTATAAATTTAAAACTCTGAAATACAACGATCAAGTTTTTGGCGCCGTTGCCGGGGAACTAAAATATTAAGAAAGCTCTATTTTTATTACTTTAGCCATTATTATTTTTTATTTTCTACAATTTACTTTTATTTTTAGTTTTAATTTTAACTTTGCTAAATTTTCTTTCTTTCTTTTCCTATCAGGTACCTCTAGTTTATGACTAGAAGGAACCCGAGAGGACCACTAGTATACGACAGTGATATTGACGCTACCGTTCGCAGAAATCGCAGAGAAATTAGGCGAGCCCTAAATTACACAGAAGAAGGACGAGAAGGCAGATCCAATCCTACTGAAGGGATGGACGAGAATAATCCACCACCACAAGATATGGCAAAAAATAATGCTCTGCGTACTATGTATGATTATGCTAAACCTCATTTAACAGGAGCAGAATCAAATATTGTTAGGCCTGCTATAGCCACTAATAATTTTGAATTAAAGCCTAACACTATACAAATGATTCAACAATTTGTTCAATTTGATGGTTTACAGGACGAAGATCCAAATACTCATATAGCTAACTTTTTAGAGCTCTGTGATACCTTCAAAATAAATGGCGTTTCTGATAATGCCATACGACTTCGGTTATTTCCCTTTTCATTAAGAAATAAAGCCAAACAGTGGTTAAACTCGTTACCACGAGGATCAATCACTACATGGGATCAAATGACCGAAAATTTTTTATTAAAATATTTCCCACAGGCCAAAACGGCCAAATTATGGAATGATATCTCTTCCTTTGTGCAGATGGATTTAGAGACATTATATGACGCATGGGAGAGATATAAGGATCTCTTGAGAAGGTGTCTGCACCATGGTTTACCCTTGTGGCTCCAAGTCCAAACTTTCTATAATGGTGTAAACCCTCAACGAGGCAACTAATTGATTCACCCAGCGGTGGAACCACGAACAATAGAATCTGCTTGAAGCGACTTACGAGTTTATTGAAGAGATGTCATCTGAATAACTATCGGTGGCGGTTACAAGGACCAAACCAACAAAATCAGCGGAGTTTTCAACATAGATGCATTAACCATGCTATCAACACAAGTAGAGATGATGAATAAAAACCTTGATAGTTTGTGTTCTTCGCAGGTACATCCATGTCTGCGGTCATGACGTAATCGGGAACCGTGGCGAATCCTGAGTACCCACCCTACAAACCGGGAATAGAAAGCGAATAGATGAACTATATAGGTAACAATTTCAGATCTAATAATAACCCATATAGTAATAATTATAACCCAGGTTGGAGGAACCACCCAAATTTTTCGTGGGGAGGTCAAGGAAATCAAGGATATCAAAGACAACAACCTCCTCAAAATTTCCAAAATCAACCCTATCCACATGAGAAGAAGTCAAACCTTGAAGAGATGCTAACAAGATTCATGGCATCCACAGAAAACCGTCTCCAAGACACTGAAACCACCCTTAAGACCCAACAAGCATCGATCAAAGGGATCGAGAGCCAAGTTAGGGGAAGTCACTAAGTCGGTTGAGGAAGTTTCTAAGTCGGTTGGACAACTCGCGGTGATGTCCGAACGATCGCATGCGGCGTCTACCAAGCAACACCGAGATTAATCCAAAGGAGCAAATCCAAGCCATAACACTCAAGAAAGTGAAGGATTAGACGAACCCAGTCCAATACAAGGAAACGAGGTAGAAAAAGGTAAAGTTGAGGTAACACAAGAAAAACAAAACCGGTAATCAAGGAGTACCAACCTCGCATACCATATCCCGGCGTTAACGAGAGACGCGACACAGAGAACAGTTCGGTAAGTTTCTTAAACTTTTAAAGAAATTACATATTAACTTACCGCTACTTGAAGCTCTTTCACGGATGCAGATTCGAGGAAATTTTTAAAACATCTCTTAACGAACAAATGCAAGTTAGACGAGGATCCACATGTGAAATTAAACGCAGTATGCTAAGCAATGTTACAGAATAGACTACCACAAAAGCTAAAAGATCCAGGGAGTTTTACAATTCCATGTTTAATTGGTAGACTAACTGTTGATAATGCGTTAGCTGATTTAGGGGCAAGCATAAATGTCATGCCTTATAAATTATTTAAACAATTAGGTCTAGGAAAACCCAAACAAACTAGGATGAGCATTCAATTAGCTGATAAAACTGTTAGAATTCCTAGGGGTATTATCGAAGATGTTATTGTAAAAATTGACAAATTCATTTTCCCAGTAGCTCTCGACTCGGCCAGAACATCGAGTAATCAAGGTGAGAATGTAAATTCTACTGATAACCATTCGGTTAACCCTTATTTTCAGGAAGCACCACAAAAGAATACAACTGAACCCGATCCTAAACCCCATGCCAACAAGGAAGTAGTTCATGAAGATCGAAGGATTCAGATCGATGATCTAGACGAGTGGAAGACACATTTCAAGGAAAAATTAGGGATACACGACGAAGAACTGGAACCACACAAGGTAAAACCGAATGAGCCCCCAAAAGAGCTCATAGGAACAACAAATCACTTCAAAATAGAAGACCAGGAACTGTTAGATAAGGCAGATCCTCGAATATCTCCTCCGGACCCTAACACAAACAAAGAAATACCTTTTAGGGTAACCAGTGTTTTCCCATACGGAACAGTCGAGGTAAGTAATCCTATTTTTGGTACTTTTACTATAAACACATCTCGACTTAAATTTTTTCACGAGGATACAACTGATAGCATGAGGAAGGACTATCAACTCCTCAAACCACCCTGATGATGCAAACGAGAGGAAAGTCTAGCTTAAGACTATAAACGAGCGCTTCTCGGGAGGCAACCCGAGCACTAATTAACTTTTACATTTTTATTTTTTCTTATCTATTCTATTTTATCCTTTCTTTATAGTATCTAGCTTTAAACTAACTAAAAGTACAGAATTCTAGGTCACACGGCCTTGCACACGGCCGTGGCTGTGGCCGTGTGGATGCCCCGAATCACCGTACTGACATGGCAGAGGTGGTACGAGTCAGAGAGAATCAAATCTTCAAGTCACGGACTCCAACCACCGCCCCATGGGCACCGACGAAACGCCACGGTCGTGCGATGCGGGCGTGGACAACACTGACTTCTCACCAACGGGCGTGGCAATTAGTAAAACGGGTGTGGGTGAACCAACACGCCTATACACACGGCCATACGAGGCGGCCGTGTGAATCGACACGCCTAAGGTGCACAGGCGTGGGGTTGTACCAGGTTTGAAAATCTATTTAACCCCCCCTCCCTTCCCTCTTCTCCTATTAACTTTCAACCTTCAACTTTTCATTTTTTTCCTACTCCTTTTCTCTATACCCTTGTGCTACACCAAAAAAATGCCAAAGAAGCGGAAGAAGCCAAGCAAAGTCTCCTCAAGGGAGACCAATTTATATAAGTTCATGCCGGCTGCTTCAATCACTCGCCAAGCCAAGGGTCTTTGAGACCAATTATCTGTTCTTTTATTTTTATCTTCTCCTTTATTTTCCTTCCCTTTGACTATCTTATGCTTAATTTAGTTTATTTTAATTTAGTTTCTTAGTGTCAGGTTCTTCAGGCTGCTTGGGAATCACACCACGACCACCACCATATCCACAGCCTTAGAAATCACACCCAACAATAAGGACATTACGGTCCATTTATCTTTTCTTTTAACTTTATTTTATTTTTTATTTTTCTTCACTTTAGCTTGCTTTTCTTTAAGTATTTAATTAGTATAGTTTTAATTATTATTAGTATATCCTGGCTAATTCTCTATGAGCTACCCAATTTCTTCATCTAGCGCAGGATCGTCATCCAGAACGACCCATCCAACATATCGTTCATCCAACTCAAGGATTTCATCCATAATTCAGGGAGTTTCACTTATCCCCATATCTTTTGATCTGAACATTATATTTATATTATCTATCTTTGTACATTAAGGGCAATGTACATCTTAAGTGTGGGGGGGTGAATCTTAGACGTGCCTAACTTTTTGCATTATTCTCAAATCCCTGAATTTAGTCTTGTTTTTAAGTAATTTCCTCATATTACTAATTAAGAAGAAATTTCTGATGATTTATGATTCTTATTGATATGTTTTAGATTAAGTCATTGATAATTGTGCATTGATAATTAAATTTTAAGATACTAAAGAATCAAGCATGATAAGTCCATTTTTTTTTCAATTAAAATTTGCTAGGTTGTTGAACTGAATTTAAATATTACTTTGAAGTTTGAAATTTATGAGGTTGATGTCAAAAATACCCATAATTTTGTGAGTTTTTGAGCCTTATAGAGCATATATTCTTTTTCATGCTCACTTTATTGATTATGAGTATGTCAACATTGATTTGTTATTCTAGAACTTGCCCCGTTTATACATATCGAGACCACACCTATGATTTGATATACAGAGATGATTAAGGCACCTAGGTTTTAACCCACTAACTCCATTAAAAGCCTACCTTCACAATTAACCCCTAGTGAACCCCTTTTAATCCTAACAACCCTTTTTATTGACATAACCACTAATATTAACCCAAAACCCTTTGTATTTGTTATCACCATTCTTTTTCGACTTCCCTTATATCGAGATCTGATTTGATTAAGCTACCTAATTATTTCATCTTAGTATATGAATAGATGTATTATATATAAAAAAAATATATTCAGTATTAGTACGATGAAAGGCGAGCTTGTACAGTTAAAGTCTATTTATTGAAGAAGAAGCTCGTATTATTAGTTTAAAGTTTCAATCCATTAAATAATTATTCAGTTTATTGTTTCTAGTTAGGTAATTTATCAATTCAATCTCGATTTTAACCTTCTAATTCAGCCTCTATCCACACCTTAACCCTAGCCCATTCTGTACTCGACAAAGACCTTTTGATTTGTGCATCATCTCATATTATAGTGGTGGAGATTTGATTTTCAGGCAAGCCCATGGGATTAACTTTTCATGTTCGACTTTTGAGCGCTTTTTCCTGAACCTTAAACACTTTGAGTGATTTGAGTGAATCTCTAGTGAGGATGTCAATCTTTGTCGGTTTTGAATTAAAGGTAATTATTTAGATAAGGGGAGACGCCTATATTTTCAAGCTACAAATCTATGACTTAGATTGTTCGAATCCTTAGGACTCTTTGAATTGAATTATCAATGTATAAATTATCTATGAATTATGATGAAACATTGTTGACAGGAATTATGAATTATAGAAAGATCGTTTTAACTGTAAGTTGAGAATTTTTCTTGAGGACAAGCAAAAGCTTAAGTGTGGGGGTATTTGATAAACCGAAATAGTAACATATTTTAATCCCACATTTAGCATACTTTTGGATGATTTATCCCTTGATTTATGTAAAAAGGTGCTCTTAATCCTTTCTTTTCATGTCTTATACTCAGGAAAGCACCCAAGAATAAAAAGAATGAGAAACGGGCTCAAAACGGACAAAAATAGGCCAAAGAAGAAATCGACACGGCCTGGACTAAAGCCCACACGGTCGTGCCTCCTCAATATACTAGAACACGGCCTGAAGTCGATCTACACGGTCGTGCCTCACTAACAGAGTCCAACACGGCCTGGCCACGATTCACACGGGCGTGTGCCATGGCCGTGCCCCTGCCGTGGAGGAGAGTAGTTTCACTCGGAAAAGAATACTTAGGGGCAAAGAAACCTATTTCAAAAGCCTATATAAAGACCCTAAGTATAACCCAAAAGGGGGCGGTTAGCTAGGCCAAGGATCCGAGCTAAAAATGTCAGATTTGTGGGAAACTCTCAAGGGATAGCCAGTTGATTCATCTCTAGAAGCCGAAATTCTACTCAAGACGGAGGATCTCTCCTTCAATTCCTTCAGGGATTTTTAGGGATTTCTTATGTTTTGTTTTATCTTTTCTTCTGAGATGTTTTTCTTTATTATTATGAACTAAACCCTTCAGATACCTGAAGGGGGATGAAACCTAGATGAATCTTGTTATTGTTTTCTGAACTATATGATAAATACTTGATTTGTTCTTGATTATGTGTGCTTAATTCTTGTGTTGATATTTTGCGGATATTAATTCAAGTTGAATGTGCTTAGGTGGTGGAGCAAAAGTCCCTGCTTAAGAGTAGATCTAGCATAATTAAGCGGAGTTGATCGCGCGCCTAGAGATAGGGTGACGAGATTTTGCCAAATTAGGGTGAAACCTAATATGGGAGTCCATAGATCGATTTACTGCTATTCTAGGGGTTTTAATTAGAAAGAGATTTCAATTAATCAACCTAGGGTTAGACGTTATTCGCCTCGAGAGAGGGTTTAATATAAATTAGGGAGTCCTACGGATCAAGTCAAGTGAATAAATCGTCTGGTTCAGTGTTAGATAACAAGTGAAGTCTAGGTGGATTCTCCCTAAGGGTATCATCTTAAATCAACTGAGTTTTTCCCAAGTATTTCCCCAATTCATTCTTTTTGTCTTTGCATCTTTAGCTTAGTAATTAGTTAATTTAGATTAATAAACAACTTCACTTATTTTAGGCTAAATAATAGAAAGAAAGTTAGTATTAGTACTTTTAGTTCCTTTGGGTTCGACAATCCGGTCTTGCCTAAGCTATACTACTGTTCGATAGGTGCAATTGCCTCAATCGTTGCTATAGTTAGTTCTAGGATCGATCATTATAAATTTAAAACACTGGAATACAATGATCAATAGTCACTCCATGTTTCAGTAAAGGAAAGAGAGCAATGTTATCCCCAAAATGCTATAACCGAAAATGCTAATGAAACAAAACTCACCTAGCCACTCTTGACACAAACGGCACACTACTCTCCCATTACCGAAAATGCCACCCAAAATCCCATACACTCCCTTACACTTTGACCGAATTTTTCCCCTTCTCAAGTCTCCCACTTTCGGCCAACTTCATCCCTCCACCACATCCCTTGATTTTCTCCACAATTCACTCCACAAGTCCTCTCCATCCATCATTTTAATTTATTTGACCAATTCAAACTCTTCCTAGGAGAGTCCAACGCTAACTCCACCGCTCTCCCTTCCTGGCACAAAAAGAACTCTCAAAAACAACATGTGGGATTCGAACCCACTCCCCCTTCCATGCTCCCTTGTGACGCCAACCACTAGGCCACCTTGCTCCTTGTGACATCAAATTACAACCAAACATACTTAAGGCCTACATCCACTAGCTCTCCCCCTAAAGTGCCCTAAAAATAAAAAAATTACCAAATTTCTAGCTCGAACCCTAGCCTCTCCCAAGACCCCCAAACACACCAAAATAACAAGCTAAACGAGCCAAACACATAGAATAACACAAGATGCAGAACCCCTAATTCTAGGATGTTACAAAATTGTTATATAGTTAAGTTTACTACGAAACACTTTGGAAGTATTCCAAGGATCGTACCCAAGGGATTGCTAAGTTGTTGAAAATTATTATTAAACCAACCATTTGAAAACATACTAGTCTAATCGAGTTACAAATTAGTAGTGCAAATTCTAAATTAAGATGGTGATAAAACTAATTAAATTAAACTAAACCTAAGTTAAACTATTGTAACTTCCTATTCCTTGTTTCAATGTTGTGATTTACTTAGCCTAGAATTGATTGAATTGCTAATTATCAACTAAGCCAATAATTACCCTTAATTGAGTTATTTACCACCTTTAAGTAAGAATACCATCTAGGTCTCATCTTCACTAAGAGTTACTACCTAAGATACCCTTTCGATCTCATTCCTCAGCACAAGTTTACTAAAGGCTTACTCAACAGGATACCTTGTCGCTCTCACATGTCTAGATGTTCTACTAGGGTCATCAATCCAAGTATACTAAGTTATTTCGAAAACTCGAATAAATACCCAATTTTAGATAGCTACTCACTCAACTGACTCATGTGAGATATGTATAAAGTACAAGTTTCTTCTACTATTCATACAAACAATCAATTAATTGAATTAACAACAGAGATATAAATAAATAGAATAGGGAAGAGAATGCTCATGGATTAATTAAGGTAACAACACGCATTTAGAACAATCTTTGCTCGCAATCTTCTAACTTCAAAATAGAAGAATTCTGCTTAAGAAAACATAAAAGAAAACTAAACTAAGGAATAACTCAAAACTAAACATAAAAGAATCGTATCCTATGCCGGAACAAATTACGAGGCGTTACCTAACTTAATAACATGCATACAAACATTTTCGGGTTATGAAATTTTGTTCAAATTTAAAACTTTTCAAACTTCATCTTAAAGTCCCTAATATGGGCCTACGAGGCCCAAAACATTCTTTAGGAATGATTTGGTACTAAACTAGGCACTTTAGAAAACTTTGGAAAATTTCACAGAAAATAGGGGCACACGCCCGTGTGGCAAGGGACACGCCCGTGTGGGCAGACCGTGTGGTCACACACGCCCATATCCCTAGCCGTGTGGATTTATTTTTCAATTCGAACCTACAGGGGTTTCCACACGGCCATGACACGCCCGTGTCTCGGCCCGTGTGTTAAAACCTTGACATTCTGTTTCTGACATCAGCAACATTTTAGGGTCACACGGTCAATACACACGCCCGTGTGCTAGGTTGTGTGGCGAATTTAATTTCATATTTAAGGTGCAGACTTCATACGGCCTTGGCACATGCCCATGTATTATGGCCGTGTCATCCACACGGTTGAGACACACGGTCGTGCCTCAGTCCATGTGGTTACTACTGGGCATTCTGTTTTACCAAATTAAGGTGCAAGGGACACACGGCCAGACTACACACCCATGGGGTAGACTATGTGTCACACACGGCCTAGACACACGCCCGTGTGTCTACCCGTGTGGAAAAAAAACAAGGCTATTTACCAAGCCCTTTTGCCACCCTTACTTGCACCAACATAAGCCACATCAAGTAACACCAATCCACACATAAACATCTGACCAAATCAGCCACAACCAAGACATACACACATATTTGACCATGCAAATTGCACATTCATGAAAATCATCATCATTTGCATATATCAATAACAAGTATTAGCCATCATCCATGGCCTTATACAAAATGAATCAATCTTCAAGACAAGCCAACACATTTGGCCAAAACAATATGACACTTGACAAAAGACAAAGTCTCTATACATGCCATACTCAAATTGATAAATCTAACTATACCAAATGTTCAGATTGATAGTGTGATCGATGCCTCCGACGTCTGTTGATCCCCGAGCTAGCTTGGCGGCACTATAAGAAAATGGAAAAGAGAGGGAGTAAGCATAAAGCTTAGTAAGTTGCATGTAAATAAGTAACAACATCAAGCATGCATCTTTAAACACATAGTATAGTATAAACCAGCACATCGTTCTTGTAGATAGAACTTACTCAATTTCATCCTTACCATTAAGGCATTATAACTAAGCTCATATCTCATGAGTTTCGAGTAAGAACCTCTACCACTCACAATATGATTATATCATTTCATATCTTTATCATAAGCTTTAAATAACCCGTGGGACCATTTGGAATACTAAAGGATATCCTATAAGCCTCACACAAGAGGGTAAAATGTCGATGCCATGTCCCAGACATTGTCTTACACTGGCTCACCGGTCGAGGCCGATGCCATGTCCCAGACATGGTCTTACATTAGCTCTCGTCTCAATGCCGATGCCATGTCCCAGACATGGTCTTACACTGGCTCTCATAATGTGGCCGATGCCATGTCCCAGACATGGTCTTACACTAGCACACATATCACCCAAATGTCATGGCATGGATATCCAATCTATTCCTAAGGTTCAACCGGGAGTTTTTACTACCTCAATTCTCATCATACAAATTCACAACAATAATCATACACTTTATGCCATATTAATTGTTCAATACATAATAACAATAAAGTTGTATTATTTACGTACAACTTACCTCGGTATACAAAATATGGGCGACTAGTTCGATTTAGTCCAATAGCTTGGTTTTCCCCCGGTCTAGGTCCGGACTCTGTTTTTCTTGATTTGCAAGAGAAAAGCTTGGCTGAAAATTGAGCTCTCAAAGCCCTTAAGTTTGTTGTAAATTTCGGTGGAAGAGGAAGAAGATGGGAAAAGATGATAACTTTTTCTTTGTTTTATTTTAATTTATTCATTTAGTCACCTAATGCCACCAAACTTTTACCAATTTCATGAATTAAAAATTCATGTCCAGCCACTATATTTTCATTGGTCTATTTACTCAATAAGGACCTCTACTTTAGTGTTCTATAGCTATTTAACATCTTTAGCTTGTAGAACAAAACTTTTGCACTTTATGCGATTTAGTCCTTTTTCGAAATTAAGCAAGAAATCACTAAAATTAATTCACCAAAATTTTCATGTACTCATATAATTATGGTATAACACATAAAATAATATTAAAATTAATTTCTCCAACCTCGGATTAGTGGTTCCAAAACCACTGTTCTAACTAGCCCCAAAATCGGGCTACTAAACTTAGAAACTGGAAGACTTCTAGCCTTCGACTTGTACACTTTTTCCCTCATATGACCAAGTTGCCTCCGCTCCAAACGAGTTGACTTCAACTCCGTAACAGACCAGGGACATCCGATTTCACCGGTCACTGTAGAACCTTCCAGAATATAAAGACTGCCGGTTCTTTTACCTTTTAACAAAACGAGAGCTCCAGGAGATACTTTAATGTCGTTCGACTCAATGTTGATTCTGCATCCTTTCAAGTCTAAAATACTCAAGGAAATGAGATTCTTTCGTAAATCAGGTACATACCTGACATCTGAGAGTGTCCTAATTGTCCCATTGTGTATCCTAATTTTAACATTACCAATACCAATTACCTTACTAGATGAATCGTTTCCCATGCGCACAACTCCACCTTTAACCGAACTGTATGTGGAGAACCATTCCTATTGGGACACATGTGGAAAGAACATCTCGAATCTAGGATCCACTCAGACGTGAGCTTGGAGTTATCGCTCGTTGACACTAATAAGAAACCATCACTGCTTTCATCGGCCAAATTAGCACCAGCTACATCTTCCTCGTTACTCTCAGCAGCTCTTTTATTTCGCAGTTTATAACAATTTGCTTTGACGTGACCTAACTTTTTACAATAGCGACATCTTTTGTCTCGTTTCTTTGATGCTACCAAAACAGAAGGTTGCTTATCTGCCTTACTATCCAAACCAAACTCATTGTCGAGTTTGTCTCTACTCAACAAATGACCCTTCACATCTTCGAACAAGAGTTTGTCTCTGCCATAAATTAGGGTCTCCCTGAAAAACTTGTATGAAGAGAGGGTAAAGAGCATAATAATAGCATAGTCTGATCTTTATCGTCAATATGAACATTAACGTTCTTTAAATCATTTAAAAGAGTAATGAATTGTCTGATGTGACCTCTAAGAAGCTCACCTTCGTTCATGTGAAATGTAAATAGACGTTGTTTCAACACTAAACGGTTAGCTAGAGACTTAGTCGCATAAAGAGTTTCTAACCTTTTCCACAAGGCGAATGAGGTTTTCTGTAACACCCCTCACCCGTATTCAAGCCGGAATAGGGTTTGAGGCTTTACCTAACTGATCTTTCTTAAACATCTTGATCGGGTTTATAAAATGTTTTTAAACTCACCACTTGTACATAATCGGCCTAGGAGGCCCTACACATACTTCCGAGAGGTACCGAAACTATCCTGGGAACTTTTACAAATTCGAGAAACTTCTCAATAAAACAGGGGCCACACGCCCATGTAAAGTGGGACACGCCCGTGTGGGCAGGCCGTGTGGTCACATACGCCCATGTCCCTACCCCGTGTATAAAATCATGAGTATTCTGTTTGTGTCACACAGCCTAGGCACACGCCCGTGTGACTAGCCCGTGGGCGACACTGACTAATTTCACACGGCCTTGACACGTCCGTGGCTATGGCCCGTGTGCTAAAACTTAGCATTCTGACTTATCTACACGGTATATACACACACCCGTGTGCTTTAGCCGTGGGCGAATTAAATTCCAAATGTAAAGTACAGACTTCACACGCCCATGTGCTAGCCGTGCCTCCCACATGGTCTTGACACACGCCCGTGTGTCTACCCATGTGGACAATTATCAGGCTATCTACCAAGCCCTTTCCACTCTACATTGCACACATACAAATTCCATTAAAAAAACTCCACATATCATCAATTACAAATCTTGGATTAAAGACATTTAATTCATACAATGAATTCTTCATCCCAAACACAAGGGAGAACCATTTCCAATACAATTACAATCTACTTAAGCCATCATCTATGGCTATTCACAACCAAAACATAACTCACTTACGCCAACACATTTGGCTATATTAACTATGACTTAGTCAACTTTAAAAGAGGTCCCTATACATGCCAAGACTCAAAAGAACTTGAAACATCATACCAAGCTTCTACTCGATAGTGTGAAAACATCTCCGGCAGCCTCCAACCTGAGCTAGTTAAAATAACCTATAAGAGATGGGAAAAGAAAAGGAGTAAGCAATAATGCTTAGTAAGTTCATCTGCATTTAACTGACAAATATCGATATTCATTGAATATATACAACCGCAAGGTATTATAATGAGTTTTTCTCATAAACTCATGGTTACTTACTCAACTATTCTTGAAGCTCACTCATTCTATCTCTTACCACGTTCTTACCATGCCTCAAGCCAACTGTTTGTGTTAGTTAGCATACATTCCTGCACTGGTCACCACATGATCATGTAGAACAACACATCCAGCATTTTTAATAAGTCACCCATGCTACCAAACCCTCGGTGGTTTCGTACTTAGCCCTCCATTGATCTCTAGTAGGGTGGCATCGCACATAGCCCACCAATCATTTATAAGCGATGGTATCGCACACAGCCCATCAATTACCATTAATAAGGTGATATCGCACATAGCTCACCATTATTATACATTCATGAATAGTTATCCACATGTATTTCTCTATTTCAAATGTTCATCAGAGAACATCCTCACACACTACTATTCTTACTTAACTTTCTACGATACTCGTTCGCATTCACGCAATGCATCAATAAATCTATCTCATGCAACTAAGGTGCTTTAATTACACATAACCCACTAGGAGTTCATCATATACTGAATTCATCTCAATTCAATTCTAACACACACTTGTGTTTCTCGTGGTGCAACCACATACTTTTTCGTTTTTGACATACCCGTTGAATCACTTAAATTGTTAAATGACACTTTTGAGTTTCATACACCTAATGTCACACTGACATCATACCCCGATAGGGTCTTAGATGCATTAACATATCGATGCCATGTCCCCGACATGGTCTTATACGAATTCTCACACTGAGGTCATATTCCAATATGGTCTTACATGGGACCTTAACTACCATCGTATCACACTAATTACATTTCCACTATTCATGGATTAAATCAAGACTTTCATGTCATGACATCATATCAAAACATATTTAACGTACACATAGAGGAAATAACCAATTTGTACAAAATCGAAATATTGCAAATGCTTCACTCAAGGTTGTAAAATTTAACACATGAACTTACCTCGATACCGAAAAGGGTAGAAAGGGACCTTTTTGCCCACATTTCTCTTTTCTCTCGTTCTAGGTTCGAATCTCGTTTTCTTCGATCTAGAACAATAGAATTTACTCATTTAATCACTTATGAATCATAATACATCATAATCTACTCTTAGGCAAAAATGACTATTTTGCCCCTATACTTTGGCAAAATTATGAATTTGCCCCTAGGCTCGTAAATCACTTTTCATCACATTTTCTTATTAAACAAGCCTAGCTGAACATTTAATCCTCTTACAACTATCCACAATTCCAACTATTTCATGCATAATGAACAAACTACAACATTTGCATCTTAGTCCAAAATTAGGTGTTTTCATGACAACACCTTTCACAAAAGTTGTTTCTTATCTTTCTAACATTCATTTTCTTCCATAAAAATTCAGCAACCTACATAAAATCTCTCATGGAAAGTCCCTATACTTTCAACCATATTGCAAATTAGTCCCCTCATTAGCTAGCTTAAGCTTTGGAGACTCCAAAAGTACAAAATTTATCAATTAAAATCATCAAAATCACTTACTTGAGTGAAGAAAAGATTGCTGAAATTTTTAGCTTCAAGAACCCCCATTCTTGCTTGTATTTTCGGTGGAAGAAGAGAAGAAAATAAAAATTAGATGATAGCTTTTTGCTTATTTCATCTTATTTTATTCATTTTTCCACCTAATTTCCACCAATTTTGACCAAAATTAAATGCTTTTGTCCCCTATGTCACATGGCCGGCCAACTCACTTAAAACAAGGCCAAATTGCAAATTTGGGACCTCCAATTGATATTCTATAGCTATTTGGCACCTCTAGCAAATAAAGTAGAACTTTTGCACTTTATGCGATTTAGTCCTTTTTCGCGATTAAGCAATAAATCGCTAAAATTAAAGCACCAAAAGTTTCATGCACCCTTATAAACATGTTATAACACATAAAATAACATGAAAATATTTTTCTCTAACCTCGGATTAGTGACCTCGAGATCACTATTTCGACTAGCCCCTAAATCGGGCTGTTACAATTCTCCCCCCTTAGGGATTTTCGTCCCCGAAAATCTTACCAGGGGAAATTGCTTTTAACATTCCTGAAACGTTTCCACCTACTCTTTAAAATCACAAATCAACTTATCCTAAAGTTTCTCTTGCCAACAACCTTTAAGCTATAATACAAAAGGTCGAAGCGTAACTTGAGACCTAGATTATTCTTCCTCTAGGGCATATACTCAGTAATCCACCAGTTTGGAACTTTGTACTTATCCAAATGATCATTCGGATCTTTACCGGTTGATCCACTACAATTTTAATGACATTCCCTTTCTTGCGAATTTTTTCAAACCAAATTTGAAATCTATAAGGTTTTATCTCACTTTCCCATTAAGGTATTCACCGACTGTGATAGTCTTGACTTGTAAGCTTTGTAAACTCAGCTTTTAGTGATCAACTACTTCTGACCATAAACTCAATCATATCGTGAAATGTACTCTATTGTCAAAACATTTATGCACATAACTTTACTTTCTTATTCTTGCATTAGTAGATATGCTACTACTGAATCTCATACCAAAACTTCTGTATAAGTTCTGGATTCATCATCATTCAAATTCTATCTCAAGGAAACATCAACAACGGAAATATTATCCAACCTGGATTTTATCATCTTAAATAAACTCATTCAGAGCTTATTTAAAATACCATTTACTAAATCACTTCAACTCCTTTGTTTTGAAAGGAAGACTCACTATAGTCATTAACCTCAATTGAAACTAGGATGTTACCAACTAAGGTCAACCAAGTAACTAACTCGCATTGCTTAACATGGATCTTTCATCCGGACATCCGCATTTATGTCTACTATCCGAGAAGTATTACAATAACTATACACACCTTTGTAATGGTTCAAGCCGTTTCCACTATTTCATTTTCAAAATCTTCTGCAGCATAAGATACTCTAACTCATCAAAATTCAGAAAATACATATCAATTTTTCCATGGATCATTTCATAACATCTAACTCACTACACAGACACAAAAGTGATCGTCTCTGGATTACCAATCTGGCAACTCTTTTTCTCGATTCAAACTGAACTCAGTACTAGAACTTTCAATTAATAGTTCCTTCTATAGCTTTCAACTCGACCATCACGGTTTGAACATTTCCATGAGCATACCTTTGTATCATGCTCCCTACTCACGTATACACATAATTTTATTCTCCTTATTAATTCATGCGTAAATATACACAAAACTTGAATCATATTTCAATACATTAATCTACTCTTTTCTCCACACTGAGAACATTTTTCAAGCACACTCTCATCTGCGTTTCTCTTGCTATGCTAATCTAAAACCTTTACCATCGTCATATTTCATGATAGCAGGGACATCTCGATCGAATCCATTAACTCTATTCGGCTTACCCGAAAACCCATCACACGACGTGAAACTTGTGATTTCACTCCTTATACTAGAATCATCTCCAACTTCCCCCTCGAAGCACCCAAATAGGGTTACGAGGAGATAAAAGAATGTCAATTTCAATTAACTAAATCGACAACCGTTTAGTCTGATTTTTTTCATTCAGTTAACATTCTCACATAATCATAATTTATGAGAACAACAACTAAATCAGTCCTGAAAGGCAACAAATATTTATACATAATACCCAAAGAGATCATTATAACCCATCCATGCATTAACTAACCATGCACAGATCACAGGCTTCAAGCCAACTTACTCATACTTGCCCTTTATTTAGCACATACCGTGCCACACATCGTACTCATTTCTTCTTGACTCGTTCACGAGTGCCTGTATTCGCCCATTCGGATGGCTTTAGTACAATTCTCATTTCTACCTCTAGACTCATCTATCTGCCCCATTGATCACTAGGGATAATCGAAGACGCATATTCATCGTCATTCATGTAGGTACGAAACTAATGCCACATCCCCGATGCGGTCTTATATGGAGTCACCTCTAAATGCCAATGCCATATCCCGGATAAGGTCTTATATAGACTTCCACATCAAGTATCGATGCCATATCCCGAATATGGTCTTATACGATTCTCATTTTCATTACCGAAGCCATATCCCGGATATGGTCTTATACGGGATTTCAACTCGGTGCCGAGGCCATGTCCCGAACATGGTCTTATACGGGACCTTATCTATTTCATATCTCAATGATGGCATTTTCATATTCAATATGGTCCGCTAGGACTTCAACATCTCATTCAACATTAACTAATCAATTTAGTAAAGCATTATACATCAATGTAATGCCAAGCATTCTCAACATGCTAGTATAAATGTTGCATAATCACATACAAACTTACAAACTCTTTTTCTCATAACATCTCATCATAATTCAACAGTTGTAAGGGGGTGAGGTTGTAGAGTCCCTTAACCTAACTCTCGTGACTACATACATATGATTTAATATTCATCATCAATGAAATATCATCATAGTCACACAACTCGCTCCAAGTGAGTTTTCACGTTTATCATGCTACAATTGTTTCTATCACTCATACTTTCGAACAGTGACTTCACTTACTCAAGTTCCACCTTAATGTCTACTCGAGTACTCAACATTAAACTCTAATTTCTCTTACCATTGCTTATCAATTTAGAGAATGTCTTATGGATTTTGAGTATGTCGTTTACCTGATTGCCATAGTCCAACTATGGTCTTACTCGTATCACAACGTCATAGCCCAGCTATTTCTTTACATGTCATCACGATGCCATAGCCTCGCTATGGTCTTACACGAAATCTCATATCAATACCAATGCCATATCCTCGATACAGTCTTACATGGAACTCATGTCGATGTCGATGCCATATCCCAGATATGGTCTTATACGAGATCATACTTAGATGTCGATGCCATGTCTCGGACATGGGCTTATACGAGATCTTTCTTTAGTGCCAAAGCCATGTCCCAGACATGGTCTTATACGGGATCACGTGTATTGCCATGGTCCTACCATGGTCTTATTTATCAATTTATTATTAAACTACCGTACTCATCTCCCGCATTCTACTTAGTCAAACTTCTCAGTTTAATTTCCACTCCATAATATGTGTCGCTTCATAACAGAGTCATAAAACAAAACATCATGCATTCTCTACTTTAACAGTCACATGTGAGATTTAACCATGTGGACATATTTATCATACATCATTCAAACAGTTGTACATACACACATATCCCATTCTCTGGATAAAGTACTCGTTATAAGCACTTAACCCAATAGGTTGGGTACATAACACTGTACACATATCAAACCAATATAGGTAAGCTTAACACTTCATAACTCTCATTCCTCAACCTGGAGTTATACCATTCCATACCTTATCATACACATGTCATAAACTTCTATTCATACTTCTCTAAATTTCAACAATGCATAAGTACATTTTAATTACCTCATTGCCACTTACAACCTTATTGAAATTAGCTCGGTTGGAAATCATTTCTGTCTTATCAAAACAATTTCGTTAGAGCCGGGAGATATCACACTATCACGGTCCACATATGGCATGTATAGCTAGACTCTTACTCACGCTAGGTTAGTCCGAGAACCGACTAAACCATAGCTCTGATACCACTAAATGTAACACCCCTTACCCGTATTCAAGTCGGAATAGGGTTTGAGGCATTACCTAACTAATCTTTCTTAAACATCTTGATCGGGGTTATAAAATTTCATTTAAACTCATCACTTGTACATAATCGGCCTAGGAGGCCCTACACATACTTCCGAGAGGTACCGGAACTATTCTTGGAACTTTTACGAATTCGAGAAACTTCTCAATAAAACAGGGGCCACACAACCATGTGAAGTGCGACACGCCCGTGTGGGCAGGCAGTGTGGTCACACACGCCCATGTCCCTACCCCGTGTATAAAATCATGAGTATTCTGTTTGTGCCACACGGCCTAGGCACACGCCCGTGTGACTAGCCCATGGGTGACACTGACTAATTTCACAGGGCCTTGACACGCCCGTGGCTATGGCCGTGTGCTAAAACTTAGCATTCTAACTTATCTACACGGATATACACACGCCCGTGTGCTTCAGCCGTGGGTGAATTAAATTCCAAATGTAAAGTGCAGACTTCACACGGCTTGGGCACACGCCCATGTGCTAGCCGTGCCTCCCACATTGTCTTGACACACGCCCGTGTGTCTACCCATGTGGACAATTATCAGGCTATCTACCAAGCCCTTTCCACTCTACATTGCACACATACAAATTCCATTAATAAAACTCCACATATCATCAATTACAAATCTTGGATTAAAGACATTTAATTCATACAATGAATTCTTCATCCCAAACACAAGGGAGAACCATTTCCAATACAATTACAATCTACTTAAGCCATCATCTATGGCTATTCACAACCAAAACATAACTCACTTACGCCAACACATTTGGCTATATTAACTATGACTTAGTCAACTCTAAAAGAGGTCCCTATACATTCCATGACTCAAAAGAACTTGAAACATCATACCAAGCTTCTACTCGATAGTGTGAAAACATCTCTGACAGCCTCCAACCCGAGCTAGTTAAAATAACCTATAAGAGATGGGAAAAGAAAAGGAGTAAGCAATAATGCTTAGTAAGTTCATCTGCATTTAACTGACAAATACCGATATTCATTGAATATATACAACCGCAAGGTATTATAATGAGTTTTTCTCATAAACTCATGGTTACTTACTAAACTATTCTTAAAGCTCACTCATTCTATCTCTTACCACGTTCTTACCATGCCTCAAGCCAACTGTTCGTGTTAATTAGCATACATTCCTGCACTGGTCACCACATGATCATGTAGAACAACACATCCAGCATTTTCAATAAGCCACCCATACTACCAAACTCTCGGTGGTTTCGCACTCAACCCTCCATTGATCTCTAGTAGGGTGGCATCGCACATAGCCCACTAATCATTTATAAGCGATGGTATCGCACACAGCCCATCAATTACCATTAATAAGGTGATATCGCACATAGCTCACCATTATTATACATTCATGGATAGTTACCCACATGTATTTCTCTATTTCAAATGTTCATCAGAGAACTTCCTCACACACTACTATTCTTACTTAACTTTCTACGATACTCGTTCGCATTCACACAATGCATCAATAAATCTATCTCATGCAACTAAGGTGCTTTGATTACACATAACCCACTAGGAGTTCATCATATACTGAATTCATCTCAATTCAATTCTAACACACACTTGTGTTTCTCTTGGTGCAACCACATACTTTTTCATTTTCGACATACCCGTTGAATCACTTAAATTGTTAAATGACACTTTTGAGTTTCATACACCTAATGTCACACTGACATCATACCCCGATAGGGTCTTACATACATTAACATATCGATGCCATGTCCCCGACATGGTCTTATACAAATTCTCACACCGAGGCCATATTCCAATATGGTCTTACACGGGACCTTAACTACCATCGTATCACACTAATTACATTTCCACTATTCATGGATTAAATCAAGACTTTCATGTCTTGACATCATATCAAAACATATTTAACGTACACATAGAGGAAATAACCAATTTGTACAAAATTGAAATATTGCAAATGCTTCACTCAAGGTTGTAAAATTTAACACATGAACTTACCTCGATATCGAAAAGGGTAGAAAGGGACCTTTTTGCCCACATTTCTCTTTTCTCTCGTTCTAGGTTCGAATCTCGTTTTCTTCGATCTAGAACAATAGAATTTACTCATTTAATCACTTATGAATCATAATACATCATAATCTACACTTAGGCAAAAATGACTATTTTGCCCCTATACTTTGGCAAAATTACGAATTTGCCCCTAGGCTCGTAAATCACTTTTCATCACATTTTCTTATTAAACAAGCCTAGCTGAACATTTAATCCTCTTACAAATATCCACAATTCCAACTATTTCATGCATAATGAACAAACTACAACATTTACATCTTAGTCCAAAATTAGGTGTTTTCATGACAACACCTTTCACAAAAGTTGTTTCTTATCTTTCTAACATTCATTTTCTTCCATAAAAATTCAGCAACCTGCATAAACTCTCTCATGGAAAGTCCCTAGACTTTCAACCATATTGCAAATTAGTCCCCTCATTAGCTAGCTTAAGCTTTGGGGACTCCAAAAGTACAAAATTTATCAATTAAAATCATCAAAATCACTTACTTGAGTGAAGAAAAGCTTGCTGAAATTTTCAAATTCAAGAACCCCCATTCTTGCTTGTATTTTCGATGGAAGAAGAGAAGAAAATAAAAATTAGATGATAGCTTTTTTGCTTATTTCATCTTATTTTATTCATTTTCCTCCTAATTTCCACCAATTTTGACCAAAATTAAATGCTCTTGTCCCCTATGTCACATGGCCGGCCAACTCACTTAAAACAAGGCCAAATTGCACATTTGGGACCTCCAATTGATATTCTATAGCTATTTGGCACCTCTAGCAAATAAAGTAGAACTTTCGCACTTTATGCGATTTAGTCCTTTTTCGCGATTAAGCAAGAAATCGCTAAAATTAAAGCACCAAAATTTTCATGCACCCTTATAAACATGTTATAACAATAAAATAACATGAAAATATTTTTCTCTAACCTCGGATTAGTGACCCCGAGATCACTGTTCCGACTAGCCCCTAAATCGAGCTGTTACACTTTCTCCATCAATACCTCCTGCAATACCGTATTCGCAAGGCACAATTGGATTGCAGATAAGGCTTTTTCATCAAGCTCTTCTTATTCTATTTGATTTAGATTCTTAGGATTTTTCCCAGTAACAACCTTTTTCAAGCCGGTTTGAACTAGAATTGCCATCATCCGAACTTGCCACTGATTAATTTTTTTCTCATCATCAAACTTCTCAATTTCAAACCTTGTTGCTGCCATCTCTGAATGGGCTGATCTATGAAAATTGAACTAGCTCTGATACCACTTGTTGGGATCGACCTGATTAAGCAACAAGTAAAAAAATAGTGGAATAAATTGAGAAATTGAACACACAAATTTAACGTGGAAAAATCCCTCCAAAGAGGTGGGCAAAGATAATTTTGCTATAATGGCAAAAGAATGAAGAGTACAAAAGATGGAGATAAAAACTAAACCTCGAAAACCCGAAAACAAAGAACCCTCAAAACGTAAATACAAAATTCTCTAAATGTGTTATGAGTTTTAATCTCTAATGGGTGTATTTTCTAATATTATAAAAGAGCCTATTTATAGGCTAAATTCATAGGTCAAATAATAATAAAATAATCTAAACTAATCAGTATTTGATTGAAACAAATAAACAGAGTTTAACTAGAAGATTATTTCTCAAATTTAACTGAAATAGGAGTCATGTTTAACAGTTTTCAACAACCGCTTTAAAGATGCAATATTTAATATTGTTGAGTTTAAGTTGAAATGATTTTCACAGTTAATATTAATTAACTGTAATGATTAATTGTGAAACTAAAATTTTCAAAGTATTTGAGATCACTGATTAAAATATTATTTGTATGAATAGTTTTTAGTCAAAGATATTGTTTGAATTAATTGTCTTTGAACTCAATGATGGTTGTAATTAGGTATGGTATTGGCCGACATGCCTATTGCTTTTGTTTTGATACTATCGATATTTTTCTTTTATATTATATTAAATATACATGTATATATATATATATATCAATTACACATATGAACATATTTGTATGAAAATATAAATTTTGAGATTATTAATAACTTAATTTAATATGTATATTTTATTTTTTTAAATACAATCATAAAAAATTAATTTGAAGATGAAGGAATTTTAAAAGTGAAATATAAATATTATAGGAATTAATACAGATAAATATCATTGGTATATTAATCCAAAAAGAAAAGAAGAAGAAGATACAACTCGTATATATCAATATTAGTCAAAACAGACCTAGACAAATTGATACAACCGAAATATATTAAAATTTTGATGGGAATGGAATTTAAATTATTTAAAATAAAAGGTAAAAAATAACACAAAACTTTTTTATTTTAGTCTTTTTACTGAAAAATGAGTAAATTAATTTATGTACATTAGATTAGTGAGTAAAACAACCCATTCTTTCAAATTACACCGTTAAATGTTTATTTTGGTGTTTATATATAAGATATAATAACAAATTTAGCCCTCAACCTTTACACATTTATTCAATTTGACCCCTACTCTTTTATTGAAAGTAAATTAGAATATTTTTTTTAAACTAATAAAGCTAAAGGGTCAAAAAGGCCTTAGTAACAAATTTAAAAAAAAAAAAGGCCCTTTTAAAATTTAAAAATGATTTAAAAAATCATAAAAATTATAAAAAAATTTAAAATTTTTTAAATTATAAAAGTTTTAATAAAAAATAAAAATACCAACATAATAAAAGAGTAGGGATAAAATATTTTTAAAATATTATGACCATTAGATTTTAATGGGTTGACATTGTTATTTTTTAAATTTATTATAATTTTTTTATAATTATTATTTTTAAAAATTTAAATTTTGAAATGGCTTAATTGATTTCTTTAAATTTGTTACTAAGGTCATTTTGACCATTTAGCCTTATTAGTTTCAAAAAATTTTAATTCAATTCCAATAAAAGAATAGGAATTAAATTGAATAAATATGTAAACGTTGAGAGTTAAATTTATTATTATTCTTTATATATAAACCCCAAATTTTAACAGGGGAACTATTTTACTCACTCATCTAAAGTATAGAGGCTAATTTATTCTTTTTTTTAAGTAAAATGGACTAAAATGCAATCACCGGTTTAGTACTAGAGGAGGTTTTGTGGTATTCTTACAAAAACAAAACATATACCGTGGTACCAACATGGTTGAAATGCCTGAAACTTGTCTAGGGTTGGTGCATAGGTGGAGAGAAAAAAGAAAACCACAATGTCCCTTCTAGAAAGTTTCTAGACAGTTCTTCCCTCAAAGAAAAGAAAGAAACTTTCTACGAGGTTTGCTAATATCAATAATTGAGAAGCATAACACACACACACACACGAGATATATATATATATATATGAAGCCCGAGTTGGAGCACGTATGCCCAGGAATGTCGGATCCTGGGCTGCAAACTTCGAAAAATTAGAAAAATCCATTTCATTGATTTGGACAGGAATGGAGCGTGTATTAGGGCGGGAAGCGTGGTGAATGAAGATGGTTGTTGGTGGTGGCGTGTGGGTTTAGGTGTTGAGTTTCAAGTATCAAGGCGCCGGCCTTTGCATGTATCCATACTGCAGTTGCCCATGCCCTGAAAAGATAGCTTTCCACTTTCCTCGAGGACCTCACGTGCACTCTCATTCTTGCTTTCGTTAGTTTTAAGTCAAATCTTCAAACATCTAGGCTAGCTAAGCACCAGATTTCTTTTAGGTTTGCTTAACCCAATCTACGCGATTAATTTGGATTTCAAACCTTACTATAATATTTAATATCTATGTATTTAATATTGCGAGTTAATCGGGACAATTTTATTTTATTTTAAAAACACTTTATTATTTTATATCTTTTGTATGAAAAGTATAGGATTCAAACCTAAGCATCTATAGTTTTTAATATTTGCACTTTTCTATTCAACCAAAATCTCATTTCATATTTATCTAACTTTTTTATAAATATATTTGATACACAATTCTATTTTACATTGTAGGAATCTTAAGTCAATAATTACAAAGAAAATAAACAGAGCAAATAGAAGTGCGGATGAAAATGCCTACCGAAGGTAGCATTACAACAAGAAAAAAGAAAAACACAAACAAGTTGTTTTTACAATTTGGTTTCACTATATCTACGGGCCTAGTTTAGTGTGGGATAATCTACTATCTTTAAACCCAACACAACAAGTGATTTAAGTCCTATCACGCCCCAATATAGCAACCTCTCTCTTATACTAAAATATCTAGACCACTCACCTCTATATTTTCCCCATGAAAACTTGGGTTGTAAATCAAGCAATAAACTTGTTTACCCTCTCAATTACAAGTTTCTCAATGAACATGTAAGTGCTCAAAATTCTCAATACTAAACCTATACAAGCTTCTTCGAGTATATAAGAGTTTGATACTTGCATATTAGATCAATTACAATCAAATTCCCTAAAAAAATTGTAGCTTAAATAGCATACAAGATACAATAATAAAGTCCAGGATAATGTAGTAATGGTGGAGATAAGTATTTAATGCAATAGGGATGAGCAAAACTCGACTCGATTCGAAAAAAAATTGAATTTCGAGTTAATCGAATCGAGTTATTCAATTTTTTTCGAGTCAACTCGAATATTATTTCGAGTTTTGAATTCGAGTCAAGTTGAATTTTTACAATTTGAATAATTCGAATAACGAATTGATGTAAATACTCTTTTGGTTCCTATCAATTTTGAAAATGAGCAAATTGGTCTCTCTCAACAAAAAATACAAAAAAAAAATTCAAAAATTCAAAATATTTATAAAAATTCCAAAATTTATATATTTTTAAAAATTATAAAAAAATTTAAAAAATTCTAAATAATATATAAAAAATTTCAAAATTTTCTAAAATAATAATTTTTGGGACCTAAATAAGTTAATTAATAATTCAAGTTTATCACACTAAAGTATCTTATTTTATTTTTAATTTTGCTTTGAAAATTTTTTCAAGTATATATGGTTTCAAATTTATGTGCTCTAACACGAAATTAGTTATACTGTAACAAGATTTTAATTTGACATGTTTAATTTTTTTAATTTAACTCAAACAATTTCACTCGATTCTACTCGACTTGAATTTCATTTCACTTGACTCAAATCAAGTTAGGATGATAAAATAAGACTCGTCAACTCGATTAACTTGAAATTTTTTTCACTCGATTCAATCGAACGCTCACCCCTACAATGCAGTCCCGACCCAATCTTCTTATTTCAAGAAATTTGATATTGCTTGATCTGATCTGATCTAATCTTCAAGATATGTTGCTTCAAATGGATCGTTCTTTATAGATGGGCTATCATACTACCAAAAAATATTAGCAAGATTCAAAGTCCAAGTATTTTGTTCTAAAAGATTGTTAACACAGAAAATGACAAATTATGTTGTCTATCACAGTGTTGACCGCAATGACCAATGCTCGTGGCACTCCATGAGCCACTATTTGTATAATTGCCTCAATATACTTCCATATTATGAATGGATCATAATCTAATTTTTATTAATGGTTAAGATTTTAGAGCGGAGGGAATTAATCTCAATACCACATCTTTTTTAATTAATTTCATATTATTTGGATTATACACAATTTTTAAAAATTTTGTCAACATTTTTAATGACTTTGATGTATTTTCCTTAAAGGAAAACAAAATAATAATTTAAAAAAAAAATCAAAAGTTCATTTATTTGAAATCTTCTTCAATTAAAATTTCAATTATATATGTTTATTATTATTAGTCGAGAAAATTAATATTTTATCTATTATATTACATTTTATCTATAGCTATTATAACAATTTTACCCTTTTCTATCATTTTAATCAAACTTATCCCTAAATTATAATAAATAACATGTTCTAGTAAAAACAAATGTAAGTTTGTTTTTCTTTTTCCTCTCACTTTGATTAAAAAAGAAGAAGAAGAAGCCGTAGCTATATATTATTTTTCCCCAACCTCACTATTATTTTTTTGAAGAAGGAGATACAATTAATTTTCTGTTAACTTTTATTCTTTTAGTAAAATAAAATACTATAAACTTTAACTTATATGTAATAAAAAATATCAAAATTTACAACAGCAATTTAGTAAAATGTGCTTTTAGGTAATATTACATTATGTTAACCAAATAAAAAAAAATTCATACATTTCATATTATTTCAAATTTTTATGTATCTATATATATTTATAAATGAGCAATTCAAAATATTATTTTTCTTAATTTTTCTTTAAAAGGTTATGATGTTCTTTATTTAATTTTTTTTATAAATATATATTAATTAAAATTTTAAAATATGAACTTATTTTATTTATAATGTTTATCAGTTTATATTATAATAGTATATATATTTAATCTTTATATAGTATAAATTATATAATATATAAATAAAATATTATATTATAAAATTAAAAAGTAAAAAGTAAATCGACTCAAGGCGAGTCCGAGACTTTGATGTTGGAACCTAAGCTTATTTTATATTTTAAGCGATTTTTTTTTTGATCTAATTTTTTTTATTTAAGTTTAGTGCTTTTTTCTATAAAAATAAATTTAAAAAGAATTAATGAAGGTTTCAAGACGTATAACTATATAACTTTCTATAAGGTTTTATTCAACCACCTATATTTTAGAGTGTAAAAGAGTTATAAGCAAATAAACTTTGAGGTTACAATGAAGCCAATAATTGTTTATATTTTGTACTAACGAAAACAATTCACTAAGCATCAAGCAGTATATAACAAGACTATTAAATTCTATAGTAATGATTTATAGAAAAATTTAGGAATAGAAAGAAACTTTTTATTTTTGAGTTGTTTTTTTGTATGTGTGGCATGCAAATGAAATAGCAAACTTATTTATAGGTGTTTTTATGTTTCTTCATAAAAACATGACTATCCAATAATTATCTTTTTTATAATCTTTTAAATAGACATAACTATTCAATTTAGTGGCATAACTCTTGGTATTTAAGATCATCATGACGAGTGAAAAGTTTTGATTAATAGCCAAATGGTTTTTGTAAAAACATTATAAATATTTTAAAATTATTCCAACATCTTTTTACCCAAATTCACTTAAACATCCCCATAAGTTTGGGCTTGAAAAGGTAGCTCAAACTCGGAAGATATATATTTGGTGAGAAAAAAAGGAGTAAGATATTTGTGTCTTACATCATACATCATGCATGGACATGTTATTAGAATAAGAGTACTGCATGAAATCCCACCTATAAAACTCTGAAATTTGGAGTTTACATATGAGTTATCGTAGAATATGAGATTGGTGATTTCTTTTTCAGGATTTATAGTCCAGCATGATTTGATGGCATATTGGAAAGGAATATATTATGAATTAATTCATGCAAATCTATTCAATAGGCAAGACAAATCCGAATAAAATCAGCATATATTTTCTTTTTAAAAACTATTACTTTATATGTGATAAATAAGTTCATAGAAGTTATAAATAATAAGTCAACTACATGTGGATTAAGCTTTAAAAACAAAATCTAACATGTGAATTACTAATTAATTAATTAATTACTGATAATTCAAATCATTGATGGTGATTGCGAAACGTAATCAACCGGCCTAGCTACCTAGGTTATGATTTTTTTTCAACTAGAAGATTTTTACTACGTGTGATGCCACTCCATACACTGTATGCTGCATTTATTTCGAGGTGGATAATGATCTAAATTCAAATAATTTGAGTTTGTAACTAAGATAATTTGAGTCCTAGAAAACCTAAAACTTGAGACAACTTAAGTTTGAGAAATATCCAGTTTGTAAGAATAAATCTGAGATTGATCTAGTCAGAGTTTAAGATAGATCCGACTTAAAGCCCAAAAGCCTCTCGAATTTATAACTGATCAATCATAGCAGACATTAATAATTATTAGAATTTTATGATGTTACTTAAAATAAGAATAAATGATAATTATTTATTTTATGAAAATATGTTTATAAGCATTACATATTTATATTAAAATTTTATTAATATCAAAAGTAATTATAATAAACTTTTATGCTAATTTATAAATTGAAATAATTTTTTATAAACATTAATTGAATATCAAATATTTTTAAAACTATAGTTTTATATGTATAATAAATATATAAAATTATTAATTATTAAATATATAAAATATAAAATTTATAATGACATAAAATATTAATTTAATAATACAATAAATAGTTTATGCTTATCACAAATGATTAAACATAATTTATTATGCAATACTAATAACATTGCTAAAAAAATAATTTTAATAATTTGAGAATTTAGGTTTTACTTTTAGTTTATTATTAATATTTAATATTTTCTTAATATTATTATCTTTATAATAATTTTTAATTTGTAATGAGTTTACTTTTGTTTAGATTGTGTTTTGAATAAAGTTTAAATTGGACTTAGGTTTGAGTGTAAGTTTAATTGGTATTGGGCTTGAGTTTAGGTTTAAACATATATTACATTTAATAGGTGTAAACTTGGTTAATTGTTTAGACGGTTTTGAATTTCAAACCAAAATTGAACCGACAACATCAAATCAATTGATTATCTAACTCGATTTTAATGCATATATATTATTAATATATTAACCGATTATATTTAGTCATTAATGCATATATATAAACTATGAGTATATTATATATTATATGATATGGTATAGAATTATATAATATAGTAGGAGGACTAACTTTCAAAAGTACGAAAAGTATAAGGACTTAAAGCATATTTCAACCAGTACAATAATAACCAATAATATATAATAATCAATATATTATGTACTACTATTATAGTATGAAATATAGTATTACACCATGTAATAATATATTTAAAACTATTAATACACATATATAATTATTAATTGGTCCAAAATCAAAATTGAATTCACCAATTGCTTGAATTGGCTCAATTTGGTAGATTAAGTTGATTTTAATAGCTAACTATAATACATGTATACTATTACATAATATTATAATGTTCAATAATTAATGAATATATAAAAAATATTAATATATTATATACTATTAAATATGATATGATATGATATATCATTATATAATATAGTAGTACATCTAACTTTTAAATATACTAAGAGTATAGAGACTTAAAAGCATATTTCAACAAATATAATAATAAATAATATATAATGATAATAAATAGATTATGTATTACTATTAATCTATTATAGGATGCCATATAGTGTTACATAATGTAATAATGCATTTTAAAATCATTAATACTGTCGAAACCATTTTTTTAGGTTGATTTAAAAACGGGGGTCGACTTTAAAAAACGAAAATGGGAGTCGCCACCAATCCCTTTTTACTTAGGTGTGATTGGATCACCTTATAAAACATTTTATTTCAAAATATTGATTTTTGGTCCATAAAATACCAGAAAACGGGTTCGGGAGTCGGTTACGTACAAGGAAGGGTTAGCACCATCGTAACGCCCAAAGTTTGGTACCTAATTGATAATTCCATGTCCTAATATCGAAATTTTGAAAAATTTAAAATATGATCCTTTTATTTGAAAGAAAGCCAAAATTAACCTATCTCAAAGAAATAAAATACTATATCCAGTAAGTTAGGATATGACATCTCATTACTTCGAAACTAGGCTCGCCTTTATTTTATAGAAAATTCATACCTCGAGACGCAAAACATCATATCCAGTAAGTTAGGACACAACATTTTGAATTCCCGAAAATAAGTTTTTGATTTGAAGTTTGTAAATTTCTATTTCAAAAGATAAGGGATATTTAATACCTTAAGTTCTACGAGAAAAATTAAAACCCAGTAAGTTAGGGTATAATTTCTCTCGAAGTTCTCAAATATTATATATCGCCCTTTTTTAAAAAGACATTTGAATAAAGTACGTTAATTCAATTCAAAAGATATTTTATAAAACAATGGTTTGAGTAAGATATTACATGAATACATTGTAACATACATGCCAAATAACAATTTATCATAACTGCACATCATATTAACAATTACTATTAATGGATAATTAAAGAAAGAATAATACAAAATAATAAGTAATACAAACAATAGAATAATTACACTAAAGCAGAATATAAAAATGATAAACGAATAAAATAAAAAAAACAAATATAAGATATAATGCAATAAATAACACAAGATAAAAAAATAAATATAAAGCTTACATGCATGTAAGATAAAATAACAACATAAAATGAATTATAATAGATATTGCAAATTAAGAAATATATGACTTAAAAAAATGTGGAATAATATAAAAAAATGAATTATTATGCAAAAATGATGTGGAGTAATAAAAATAATATATACATATATTCATAAAAAAAGTAAAATATATTGTAAAATAAATAAATAATATATAACTTTAAATAAAATTATATTTATAATATAATAATCTAATACATATATATTTTATATAATCAATAAAAATAGATATATGTTATACAATATAAATAAATTTTATACAAAATAAGATTTTGAAAAGTAATATATGATATAATATAATACTATATAATATACTAAATTTTAAAAATATATAATATAATAACTAACATAAAAGTTATAAAATAATATACAATATAAAAAATAATTAAATAAAATAATAAATAGTAATAATTTAATATTTATAAAAATAATATATATTTTAAAAAACTATACATAAAAAATTTATACTATTAATAGGTTAATATATAAATAATAAAAATATAGAATTTTTAATGTGATAAAACAATTTAATATTATAAAAATAAAAAATAGCATAAAAATAAAAAAGGGTTTTAAAAATAAACAAATAAAAAAATAATATAAAGGGATCAAATCAAAACGCGCATCATATTTTAAGGATTTATTAGGCAATTATGCCTTCTTTCCAAAACGACGTCGTTCCGATTTTGGCCTTTAAGGAGCCCGAGGGACTAAATTAAAACGCAAGAAGTATTTCCGGGACCAATTGTAAAATAAAAAATAACAGGACGTAATTATAAAATTGAAACAACGCGGAAGGGCCTAAGCAACAAATATCCCTTTTATAAAAAATGCGCGGATCCTCCTCGGATTTTCGGGTCAACGCGCGGATCCCCAGCCCTGAACGACGTCGTTTTGTGCTTATTAGATTAAGCAAAAACGGTGCCGTTTCCTCATTACTATATAAGTAAAAAAATAGGGCTAAAAATCATTTTAAAACTAGTTTTTTTAAAAAAAAAACAGAAGCTCTAAAAAAACGCTCTGCCCTCCTCAGTCCTCCGACCTCGGGCCTTCATCGCACGCGCCGCACGCGCCGTCGTGGACGGCGGTCAGAGAGCCAAATCCCCTCTGTTTTGAAGCCAAAACGCAGATAGCTTTCTCGCCTTTTTCTTATTTTTTAGTATTCGTACAAAAAAAAATAGCGTAGATATAAAAATAAACGAAATAAAATAACGTGAAAACCACCTTCTGGTAAAAAAAAATCTCTGTATTTTGTCTTTGTATATTTTCGTATATGTATGTATGTTCATGTTACAGGTTTTGCTGGGGCTTTTTATAGCCCAAAAACAAATCGAAAAAATAAATACAGAAATCTGTCTTTCCATTTTTGCTGTGTTCTGTTGCTGTTTCTTTCCTTTTTGCAGGCGACCGACGAGGATCTCGGCGGTGACTAAGCGCAACTCGCCCGGATTTTGGCGTGACCGAGGCTGGTGATGTTGGGGCTGCGACGCGAGGGTTTCCCAGAAACCCTAGGTTTCTGCTGATTCTGTTTGGTCACTGGGCCATTTTGGGCCGTGTGTATTTGGGTCTGATTAGGTTTAGCTAGGCCAATCGGGTTTGGGTTTTAGTTTTGGGTTGTATGGGTCTAATTGGGTTATCTGTTTTGCCTTGTAATTGGGCTACTGGATTAGGGTGGAATTGGGCTTGTAACAGGGACTGTAAAAATAAACTAAACATTTATTTTATTTATTTTTTGTTTGTTTTTTTTTATTCTGGTTTGTTACATGGGCCCGGGCAAAATGGCCTTATTACAGCTGCCCCTCTTTGCTCATTGTCGTGTAACGAGAATGGAGAAAAGACTATAAAAAGGACCAATTTTGCCCGATCTTGCCGGATCTTGACCTCTTGGCCCTCGTCTTCTCCAGATGGCTTCCAACTCCACTGCAATGGTATTGGAACTTCATCTTGATTTCAAATAAGTCTGATAGCTTCAATCTGCTTCACTGCAACTTCAGGAAGGCACTATCCACTATCTTTTAATCTGCTCCATTGCGACTTCAGGGAGGTCAGGCTAATATCTTCGATCTGCTTCACTGAAAACTCAGGAAGACAAGATCTGATGTCTTCAATCTGCTTCCTGCAACTTCAGGAATGCCAGATCTGTATCTTCAATCTGCTTCCTGCAAACTCAGGAATGCAAGATCTTCTATTTTCAATCTGCTCCACTGCAAACTCAGGGACGCCAGATTAGTATCTTTAATCTGCTTCACTGCAATCTCAGGAACGCCAGATCTGCTATCTTCAATCTGCTTCCTGCAAACTCAGGAATGCCAGACTGCTATCTTCAATCTACTTCCTGCAAACTCAGGAATGCGGATCGTATCTTCAATCGCTCCATCTTTGCAAACTCGGGGATGCGGATCTGCTATCTTCAATCTGCTTCCTGCAAACTCAGGAATGCCAGACTGCTATCTTCAATATGCTTCCTGCAAACTCAGGAATGCCAGACTGGTATCTTTGATCCGCTTCACTGTAAACTCAGGAAGACAAGATCTGATGTCTTCGATCTACTTCTTGCAACTTCAGGAATGCCAGATCTGCTATCTTTAGTCTGCTCCACTGCAAACTCAAGTATGCCAGACTAAAATCTTCAATCTACCATACTACATTGTCCTCTAAGGGACATAATTTGTAGAATGAGTATATGCTTATGCCGAATGATTAGGATGCCATACTCGAAATGAGTCAAATGCTCCTATTCAGACATGCTATGATATGTGAATGCAAAAAATGATATGAGTATGATTCCTACTCAAGGTGTTATCACTCATTTATCCGTCAAGGTTTCATCTTCGTTCCCCTTGAAGTATCATTTTCTTGTTCAAATAATTTGTCCCATGAAAACTTTAGGGCCCATTCTCCTTGAACTTTGGGGACACAAGGTTTATAACACCTTCAAACTGCCTGTCCTTACTACAATTTAAAGATTTGTTTCAATTCATTCCACCACAATTTAAGGTTTTTTGAATCTTTTCCCGTCGAAAATTAGTCTGTCATACCATTCTCCGAATGACTTGATGACATTGTTTATCTCCGTCACAACCACTTAATCGGACAAAAAAATCAGAGAAATAGTCTCCATCAAGACTCTTCTTTCTCAAATATCTCCAATCTATGTATATGGAAATTTTAAACAATTGTCCTGTTTCGGTTTCTTATTTTATCTAGAAATTTCCAAAGTAATATGTAGAACTTCTTTTGTGAAATTATTAGTTCATCAATCATTATTTCAATGCAACATGCTTACGAATAATGGGTAACAAATAAATTGATTTCAAAGAGAGTTAAATGAATTATCAATGATACAAAGGAAATTAACTGGGAACATATCTTTGAGAAGAAAAAGAATCCAAAGATAGTAAAATGAATAAGACAAAAATTAGATACCCTAGATATCGCAGATTAAGCTCCTATATACAAACTCCATAAAGACTGTTTTGTGCTTAACATGTGTTTAGAACACCCAAAGTACTTTGTTGATGCCCCGATATGTAACCTATTTCATTTCTTGTTGATTCAGGTATAGCAAGATCACTGCATGTCCCTTCAAAATTTGAGCCTCCCTTTTCTGGTTTTCAACTCAAAACCCCTTTGGTCTCAAGGCGCCCTTTGCGGGTTTTCACCTTGGCCTCTCCTTTTTTTTTTGAAGTCTCAAAGCGCTCTTTGCGGGTTTTCACCTTGGTCTCTTCTCCTTTTCAAGCAAAGTACTTTTTGACTAAATCCGAATTCACAGGATTGGGTAAACTTTTCCCATCCATTTCGGTTAGAATCAGTGCACCTCTAGAGAAAGCTTTCTTCACCACATATGGTCCTTCCCAATTCGACATCCATTTTCCCCTGAAATCCTTTTGTATGGGAAGAATCTTTTTCAGTACAAGGTCCCCCTCATGAAACTCTCTTGGGCGAACTTTTTTATCGTAGGCTCGCATCATTCATTTTTGGTACATCTGACCGTGACGAATAGCCCTTAGCCTCTTTTCTTCAATTAAGTTCAACTGATCATACCGAGCCTGAATCCATTCAGCTTCATCCAGCTTTATTTCTGACAAAACTCGAAGAGAAGGTATTTCCACTTCAATAGGTAGAATAACCTCCATCCCATAGACCAACGAGAAAGGCGTTGCCCCAGTAGAGGTTCTGACAGACGTCCGATAAGCATAGAGTGCAAACGGTAGTTTCTCATGCCAATCCTTATAAGTCTCAGTCATCTTCCCTCCTATCTTCTTTATATTTTTGTTGGCTGCTTCCACTGCCCCATTCATTTTTGGACGATAGGGAGACGAGTTGTGGTGTTTGATCCCAAATTGGCTACAAATCTCTGTTATCGTGTTGTTGTTCAAGTTCAGTGCATTGTCTGATATGATCCTCTCGGGCATCCCATACCGATAAATGATCTCCTTCTTCAAGAACCGACTAACTGTTGACTTAGTAACGCTAGCGTATGAAGCAGCCTCTACCCATTTCGTGAAGTAATCAATTACCACGAAGATGAACCGATGCCCATTCGAAGCTTTCTGTGAGATTAGTCCAATAACATCCATGCCCCACATGGAAAAAGGCCATGGGAAATTCATAACATGCAAAGGTGATGGAGGCACATAAATTTTGTCTCCATAAATCTGGTATTTATGACATCTCTTGGCATAGCTGATACAATCTCCTTTCATGGTAGACCAATAATATCCAAATCTCATTATCTGCCTGGCCATTGTGAATCCATTAGCGTGTGTCCCACAAACGCCCTCATGGACTTCTTTTAGGATTTTCCTGGCTTCAACAACATCAACACATCTCAATAATACTTGATCCTTTCTCTTTTTATACAAGATATCCCCGTCTAAAACATAGTCAAAGGCCAATCTTCTTAATGTCCTTTTCTCATTCTCAGTTGCATGCTCCGGGTATTCACGATTCTTTACGTATCGTAATACATCATGATACCAAGGGTGATCATCCTTTTCCTCTTCTTCCAGATTATAACAATGAGCTGGAACTTCAAAAATACTCATCTGAATAGGTCTCATATCCTCTGGTCTGTTTACTTTGATCATAGAAGCCAGGGTTGCCAAAGCATCCGCCATCTGGTTTTCATCACATGGGAGATAATTAAAAGTAATTTCATCGAACTCCTCAATCAATCCCAGAACTATTTTTCGGTAATCACTTAGTTTGGGATCTCTTGTCTCCCATTCACCTCTAAGCTAGTAAATTACTAGTGCAGAATCTCCATAAACTTCTAGCACTCTGATTTTACGCTCTATAGCTGCTCGAATGCCCATGATGCACGCTTCATACTCGGCCATGTTGTTTGTGCAATCAAAATCCAATCTGCATGTAAATGGATAATAATCACCACTAGAGGATACCGGGATTGCCCCAATTCCATTTCCCACAGTATTTGACGCTCCATCAAAATTCAGCTTCCACGGACCTTCTTCAGTATTTGCCACATACATCAACTCTTCATTGGGGAAATCAAAGCTCAAAGGTTCATAATCCTCTAAAGCTCTGCTAGCCAGAAATTCTGCTACCGCGCTTCCTTTTATAGCTTTTTGGTTCACATAGACTATATCGAATTTAGACAGCAAAATCTGCCACCTTGCCATCCTTCCATTCAAAGCAGTTGACTCCATCATATACTTTAGCGGATCAAGCTTCGAAATCAACCAGGTTGTATGATATAACATATACTGCCTCAATCTCCGAGTTGTCCAAATCAAGGCGCAACACAATTTTTCAATCGACGAATGTCTCATTTCACATTCAGTGAACTTTTTACTGAGATAGTATATCACCTTTTCTTTCCTTCCTGACTCATCGTGTTGACCAAGCACACATCCCATGGAGTTACTGAACACTGACAAATACAGTATCAACAGTCTATCTGGATTAGGCGGAGATAGTACTGGTGCATTTGACAGATATTGTTTGACTTTGTCAAAAGCTCTCTAGCATTCATCGTCCCATACACCTTAGTTGTGTTTCTTGAGAAGACGAAATATGGGATCACATTTCTCAGTTAACTGTGAAATAAACCGAGCAATGTAATCTAATCTTTCAAGAAAACCTCGGACTTCCTTTTGAGTGCGCGGTGGAGGCAATTCTTGTATAGCTTTGACCTTATTTGAGTCAACTTCAATTCCTCTTTCACTGACCACAAAACCTAGTAATTTCCCTGACCGAGCTCCGAAAGTACACTTTGCTGGGTTGAGCTTCAACTGAAATTTCCTCAACCTCAAAAACAATTTCTTCAAAGCCTCAATGTGTTCCTTCTTTGTTCGAGATTTGGCAATCATGTCATCGACGTATACTTCAATCTCTTTATGCATCATGTCGTGGAATAAGGTTACCATGGCCCTTTGATATGTTGCTCCTGCATTCTTCAACCCGAATGACATTACCTTATAACAAAAGGTACCCCACAATGTTATGAAAGTAGTTTTCTCCATATCCTCAGGGTGCATCTTGATCTGATTGTATCCTGAAAAACCATCCATGAAAGAAAACAATGAATATCCCGCCGTATTATCCACCAATGTGTCGATATGAGGTAAAGGGAAATTGTCTTTCGAGCTGGCTTTATTTAGATCCCTATAGTCTACACACATCCAGACCTTTCCATCCTTCTTAGGGACAGGTACAATATTGGCAACCCACTCTGAGTATTTGACCACCTGTAGAAATCCAGCATCAAACTGTTTCTTGACTTCCTCCTTTATTTTCAACACCACGTCAGGCTTCCTTCTTCGTAACTTTTGTTGAACTGGCTTGCACTCTTCTCTTATGGGAAGGCGATGCACTACAATATCAGTACTTAGACCAGGCATATCTTGGTATGACCATGCAAAGACGTCCTTGAATTCCCGTAGTAACTTAACAAGGTCTTGTTTCGTCTCCTCGGCTATGCGCGTTCCAATTTTCACAACCTTTCCTTCCTCTAAGGCTAAGTTCTCTACCTCCTCTTCATGGGGTAAAATTTGTTTCTCCTCTTGCTTTACCATTCTTAACAAATCTAGAGATAAGTCACAATCTCTGTCACCTTCAAAATCCTGAGATTCCTCTAAACACATGTCTTACTCAAAATGGACCTCGGGATCTGTAGTATCGTTGCTCATATCATTGATATCTAGGGACCTGTGATGGGCACCAAAGAATGTACAAAGAATAAATGAATTCGAGGACAACTATTCACATGATATGAATGAGAATAAAAAATTTGGAATGAAATTAGAAAGTCAAAAGAATAAAAAAAAAGGAAGAATATTTGCTCAAGTTAATTCAAAAATGTATTTTATTAAAACAACGATGTCTGAACATGAGCCTATTTCACAAAGAAATCTTATTGTTCCTAGGCTAAAAAACAACAAGCGCGTTCTGAATATTACTCTGTATAATCTCTAAAAACTACAAGAAGTTCCTCTGCAGTCCAATTGTTCAAAACGCTTCCAGGTTCATAAGGGCAAATGCCCAACAGGTTTTTGTGTTCAATTCCCTCTTCGTATATGGCATTGACATGAAGACTTTCCAATAACCCTCTCTCAGGGTGAATTATCCCTCCGGATACAAAGGTCTGGGATATGTGGGGGAATATCATCGATTCCCATTTAACTTCTTTCCCATTCAACCGTACCCTTCTTCTCTCCTGCTTCTTCTCTATTTCCTTTCTCTTCTGTCTAGCATCTGGCTTGAAACCCAAGCCAAAACGGTCTTTCTTTTCTTTCAGTATCGGTACTCGAACTTCCCCTTGAAGATGTCTGCCCAATCCTTTTCCTGGTAGGGCTCCCTTCCCCGCCATCATTTGTAGGCCCATCCTCGTGGTCCTGGATATTTTAGGCACTGGAACTTCATTCCCTTCCAAGAAAAATGTTGCATTCACAAACTCTAAAGATCGGAAAGAACACTCAGTTGCTTCTTCACTTGCATCTAAATATGGCGCGTCATTAGTAACAGTGGCTATGATGTCCTCCTCCACGTTTATGGTAACTAGCCGACCTTCTGTCACCAGTTTCAATTTTTGGTGCAGCGATGAAGGCACTGCTCCTGCCGAATGAATCCAAGGCCGTCCCAGCAAGCAATTATATGAGGGCTTGATATCCATCACCAAAAAATCCACTTCATACGTGTTTGGCCCAATTAGCAATGGTATGTCAATTCTTCCCATCACTCTTCTCTCGGTGCCATCAAATGCTCTCACTATGTTCTGGCATGTCTTCATGTGAGAACTTTCTATCGGTAACCTCTTCAGCGTGGACAATGGTAAGACATTTAAGGCTGATCCATTATCGATTAACACACTTGGCAGAGTGTATCCCTTGCAACGAGTGGTAATATGCAGAGCTTTGGTTGATCCCATACCCCCAGGTGGAATTTCATCGTCACTGAAGGAAATAAAGTTGTCAGCGCTTATGTTACTAACCAGACGATGAAGCTTGTTGACGGATATATCCTTAGTAACATAGGTTTCATTCAATACTTTCATCAATGCTTCACGATGCACTTCTGAACTTAAGATTAAGGCTAGCACTGATATGCAGGCCGGTTGTTTGCGCAGCTACTCTACCACGCTGTATTCACTGTGCTTCAAGAATTTTAGAAATTATTTAGCCTCTTCCTCCTTCACAGGTTCGTTGATAAGGGCCTCGGGTCCTTTCTCTCGTTCAACTGCCAAAGTATTTGATTTTACTTGTTCTGGTCTAACGTTTCTCGAATCGTTTCCCACTACGCGTGTAGAACCCTTCATTTTGGACCTCCTCAGAAGTGCCGACTGAGCTTTCCACTCCCGGTGTGGTCACGTTGCAGTTGTAATTCCAAGGTACCATTTTGTTATCCTTGTAAGGAAAGGAAACAGGTTTCTTGATTACGACCTTTGGCGCCACTTGTGCTCTGCCCTCCGTGTTTCTTGGTCGGGAGATAATAATCCTCGGATAATTGACTTTTTGCTTCGTCAATTCTCCTTCAGTTGCATGTATGTTTCCTCCCTCTAAGCCTTCTTCATAGAACTCCAATTCCTTATTGTATATAAGGCTTTGCACCAGGACCCTGAATTCAACGCATCCCTGGATCTCATGCCCTTCTATTTTGTGGAACTCATAGTAGTCCCTTGTTCCTTCACATCCTTCCTCAAAATCGGACAAAATCAGTCCTCTTCTTATCATTTCCCTCCAGATTATTCTCAACGAGGTTTTTACCTCCGAGATATCCCCCTTGATCTTTCTCATGATCTTTTCACCGATCGCGTTTACCCCCTTATCCCCATGGTCAGGTAATGGGTTTTCCGCGCTAGGTGTATCATCAAACTTGACAATCCCCATCTTGATGAGCCTCTTTACTACCTTTTTAAAGGCAGTGCAATTCTCTATTGAATGCCCCGATATTCCCGCATCATAATCACAGTGAGTGTTTGAGTCATACCATTTAGGATATGGGGGCTGCAACAGTTTTAGGTAAAACGGGGACACCACATGCGTGTCAAATAAACTTTGATATAACTCTTTATACATCATTGGGATTGGCGTAAATTGGAGCTTTTCAAAATTCTGCCTTACGCTTGATTCTTGTCTGGTCGACCCTTGTTGCCTAGCCGTAACTACCTTTGGCTGGCTAACAGTGATTGCCTTCGAGTACCCTTGGTTGTATGTACCCGTATTATTCACCTCATTGTCCTTTTTCCGAGGAGCAGACCTCCTATTGGTTTCCTCTACTTCAATCTTGCCACCCTTTATGGCATTTTTTATCATTTCTCCTGCCATCACTATATCCGCGAAGCTCTTGGTAGTGCCTTCCTATCATGTGGGCGATGAATGGAGCTTTCAGGGTGTTAATAAAAAGCATGGTGGTTTTTTTCTCTAGGAGAGATGGTTGAACTTGCATGACAATTTCACTCCATCTTTGCGCGTATTGCCTGAAGCTTTCATTTGGCTTCTTTTCCATGTTTTGCAACATGATCCTATCAGGCGTCATGTCCGTGACATGATTGTATTGTTTCATGAAGGCTTGGGCTAAGTCTCTCCATGAGCTAATATTAGCACGGCTGAGTTGATTATACCACCTAGATGCTTCCCCCACTAAACTGTCTTGGAAATAATGAATCAAAAGTTGATCATTGTTCACATAGCCAGTCATGCGTCTACAGAACATAGTGATGTGGGCCTCAGGGTAGCTAGTCCCGTTGTACTTCTCAAATTCTGGCATCTTGAATTTATGAGGAAGCACCAAGTCTGGAACCAAACTCAAGTCCTTTGCGTCAATACCATGATGATGATCGGCATTTTCCAAAGCCTTGAACTTTTCCTCCAACCATCTACAGCGATCCTCTAACTGCCTCGAGGATTCAGTTCTTATCCCTTCCCTTTCTGCTATATCCAAGTCTGGAATAACAGGATTAGCTGGGTTATCTCCTGGATTGGATCCTGAGCCAATGTGGAAGTTCATGGGCGGTCTAGTATCAACTTACCCCTATTGAGGCCTAATCGTGACAGATGGCCTTTGTGAATACTCTTCAGGTTGTACATGTGGTGGGGTAAAACCAGGAGGAATGCCTTCACTCTCTTCTCCAGTAATAGCCATGGGACCCTTTCCTTTGTCCATTGCTCTGTTCAACATTTGGGCCATTTGAGCCATCATATTCCATTGAGCCTCCAACATTTGGTCCCTCATTTCGTGTTGGAGCTTTGCCATTTGTTCTTGCATCTGGTCTTGCATGTCTCTCTGGAATTGTTCAAGTCTTTGATCCATTTCTCTTGTTTTGGCACGTGTACCGTACTGATGTTCAGTTTCCAGGTTTTCCTTCTTTCTTTCTCTCTCTCTCTCTGTGTGATAATTTCAACTAATTAGGCACTCTCTATGGACTTAAATGCATATGATATGATGTGATGCAAATGCATGAATGCAAAAAGAATGCATCGATTCAGATTCAACTTCATTCTAGAAAATTTTATTAGAAAACAAAATCCTTTACATAAAACGGACTACAAATATGCTTTCGCCCTAAGGCCCAGAGTCTTAACTTTCCTAAACAATAAGGCTAGCTCTTGGCCACGATCTGATTGTAACTCATATTTCGTGCTCAACGTATCCGCTTGTACTGCCAAAGTCTGTAGGTGATCAGCTACCTCTCGAATATGAATTATTGCTTCACCCATGAGATGATCCCGATTTCTAACTTGATCATGCGAATGGTGTAGCTCTTCCTTCCAATGTCCCTCTCTTGCTTCAAGTTGCTCGATCCGGAGTTTACAATTCTGCAACGCCGATTCTAATCTCTCGATCTTGCCCTTCATTTCCTCAATCTTGTTCAGACTTGACTTCAACTCGATTGCAGTATTACAGCTTCGATGGTGGTGAAGAGACCGTCCCAGTTCGGCGACTTTAGCCTTCAATCCACTTTTCTCTTTTTGGCTTTCAGCCAAACTCCTTTCTAGAGCCTCATTCCGCATCTACATCTCTAGGAACTTCTTCTCCCAATGGTCAGCCTTGGCTTTTTCCTCTTGAACCTCTTGTTGCCACTGTTGCAAAGTCTTCCCCAATCCAGCATTTTTCAGCGATAGACGCAGCTTCTTATATTCTGTCTTTAGGTCGCTCAGATCTTCCTCGACCCTTTTCTTCCCTTTTCTCAACTTTTCGGCCTCTGATTTCTGAACATCCACATCTAGCCTCAAGTACATCTTTTCTTCTTCCAGCTTCTCCATCCTTTTTCCAAGCTTTGAACTTATCCTTTCGAAGTCTTGTTTCACAATCTCTAACTCTGATGGGACCACTTGCAAGCATTCTTCTCTTGTTCGGGCGCCTTCTGGATTCAGCTCGGGGATGTTATCATTAATCCTTCTAATCCTTCATCCACTATATTCTGGGGTCGTCATTGGGCCTGCGGATAATCTCTTCATCCTACGAATCTAATTCCAAGCACTAGAAATCTCCTTAACCCTCTTTTTATAGTTTTCCCCACTGTATGAGAACTCACATTGAGCCAGCCCATATGTTGCCGGTACGAACTGCCTTGATCCATATTGCCTTAGTGCGAGCAAAGGAGCATACCCAACAGCTCCCCAAATTCCAAGTAAAGGAACCCAGTCAAAACTCCCACATCGATAAAGAATTTCATCTGGAATCATCCAAGGGGCTCTCCACTCGATGTCTTCCTCTTAAAGGTTTTGAAGAAGCGCCACCCAGTTCTCTTCAAACACGTCCTCTCTCCTCGGTGTAGCCACTATTTCTTTTAACGGAGAATAGTTCTCAGAAAAAACCCGATAGGATACTTTCTCCACCTTCCAGAAATGACTATGAAACCAAGCTAACAACAACTGCACACATCCAATGAATCTACCTTCACCTACTCTCCGAAATGCGTTTAAAGATCTGAACATCTCGGCTAAAATCGCAGGTACTGGCGTAACCCATTTGTCAAGTCGATCGAATAACTCTGTGACTGCTTCATCTATATGTCTTAGAGCTTTAGGGAAAATTACCAAACATAGACACACAGGGCAAAGACGTCAACCTTCTTCTTTGCATCTGGATGGGCTACGATCAATTCCCTCAAGCTAACCCAAGGAATGCATTTACCCTCACCTTTCTTACGAATTAAAGGCTGCGACCCACTTTGTTAGCTCATCGCGTGATATTCATTAACACATTCACGAAAGTTGGGGCGTTAGCGACCTTAGAATAAGCTTTATCGACTTGGACCCTTGGACATCGAAGCAAGGTTGTATATTCCTCCACCGTGGGCACCAAATCTACTTTCCCGAAAGTGAAACAGCTATAGGCGGAGTTCCAAAACTGAGTCATGGCCCAGAACAGATGCTTATCTACCTTGATGTCGAGTAAATAGGGTAGATCTCCATAATTACGATAAAATAGCTGCTTAGCCTCCTCATCCCATTGAGCCCATATTTCTTTCAACTCTTGGAACTCATTTTGTGTAATACTAATACGAGTAAAATCCCATAGTTCAGATACGTACCCGTCAACTAAGCTATTCCCTTTCTCCAATTGCATTTGCTCTGACCATGTGCGGACGGCAGTATTGTCCTCCACTTTATCAAGGAATTCGTTCTCCATAACCAGCTTTCTAACTTAGAAACTGACAGTGAATCGATACTTCTTTAATATGATATGCACAAAAATTGAAACACAATAAGTCAGTATCATGAGATAGAATATGAAGCAAATAAAATAAACGAACACCTATCTGGGTAACCACTAAAGCTTGGTATAGTTCTACTTAGGGTGAGCCCTTAAGTTGTCTATATGTGGTTTTAGTTCTAAAGTTGAGGTACCTGAACCAGTAGATTCCTCGATCCTCACCCATTATAGGCTCATATGGACCGAGTTCGGTTCAGGGGAATACATTTCCCTATGGCCATGCGGAAGTGAAAACTTCACGAAGACATAGAATACAGATGTATCCGGAAGCAATCCACTAGCCCATGCGGTGAAAACCTCACGAAGGCATAGCTTCTCACTCCCACTTAAGGGTGCGACCACAACGGTCATGTAGTGCAATGCAGAGATATATATTAAAACCACATGAAATAAAAGGATCATGGTTTTTTTTAAAAATCAAAATTTTAAATTCGGACAAAAGAACATGAAATTATCGCTTTTACGGCTTGACTCTCTTATTGTCCCCAGTGGAGTCGCCAAGCTGTCGAAACCATTTTTTTAGGTTGATTTAAAAACGGGGGTCGACTTTGAAAAATGAAAATAGAAGTCGCCACCAATCCCTTTTTACTTAGGTGTGATTGGATCACCTTATAAAACATTTTATTTCAAAATATTGATTTTTGGTCCATAAAATACCAGAAAATGGGTTCGGGAGTCAGTTACGTACGAGGAAGGGTTAGCTCCCTCGTAACGCCCAAAGTTTGGTACCTAATTGATAAGTCCATGTCCTAATATCGAAATTTTGAAAAATTTAAAATATGATCCTTTTATTTGAAAGAAATCCAAAACTAACCTATCTCAAAGAAATAAAATACTATATCCAGTAAGTTAGGATATGACATCTCATTACTTCGAAACTAGGCTCGCCTTTATTTTATAGAAAATTCATACCTCGAGACGCAAAACATCATATCCAGTAAGTTAGGACACAACATTTTGAGTTCCCGAAAATAAGTTTTTGATTTGAAGTTTGTAAATTTCTATTTTAAAAGAGAAGGGATATTTAATACCTTAAGTTCCACGAGAAAAATTAAAACCCAGTAAGTTAGGGTATAATTTCTCTCGAAGTTCCCAAATATCATATATAGCCCTTTTTTAAAAAGACATTTGAATTAAGTGCGTTAATTCAATTCAAAAGATATTTTATAAAACAATGGTTTGAGTAAGATATTACATGAATACATTGTAACATACATGCCAAATAACAATTTATCATAACTGCACATCATATTAACAGTTACTATTAATGGATAATTAAAGAAAGAATAATACAAAATAATAAGTAATACAAACAATAGAATAATTACACTAAAGCAGAATATAAAAATGGTAAATGAATAAAATAAAAAAACAAATATAAGATATAATGTAATAAATAACACAAGATAAAAAAATAAATATAAAGCTTACATGCATGTAAGATAAAATAACAACATAAAATGAATTATAATAGATATTGCAAATTAAGAAATATATGGCTTAAAAAATGTGGAATAATATAAAAATATGAATTAAAAAAATGAATTATTATGCAAAAATGATGTGGAGTAATAAAAAATAATATATACATATATTCATAAAAAAAAGTAAAATATATTGTAAAATAAATAAATAATATATAACTTTAAATAAAATTATATTTATAATATAATAATCTAATACATATATATTTTATATAATCAATAAAAATAGATATATGTTATACAATATAAATAAATTTTATACAAAATAAGATTTTGAAAAGTAATATATGATATAATATAATACTATATAATTTACTAAATTTTAAAAATATATAATATAATAACTAATATAAAAGTTATAAAATAATATACAATATAAAAAATAATTAAATAAAATAATAAATAGTAATAATTTAATATTTATAAAAATAATATATATTTAAAAAAACTATACATAAAAAATTTATACTATTAATAGGTTAATATATAAATAATAAAAATATAGAATTTTTAATGTGATAAAACAATTTAATATTATAAAAATAAAAAATATCATAAAAATAAAAAAAGGGTTTTAAAAATAAACAAATAAAAATAATAATATAAAGGGATCAAATCATAACGCGCATCATATTTTAAGGATTTATTAGGCAATTATGCCTTCTTTCCAAAACGACGTCGTTTCGATTTTGGCCTTTAAGGAGCCCGAGGGACTAAATTAAAACGTAATAAGTATTTCCGGGCCCAATTGTAAAATAAAAAAAATAACAGGACGTAATTATAAAATTGAAACAATGCGGAAAGGCCTAAGCAGCAAATATCCCTTTTATAAAAAATGCGCGGATCCTCCCCGGGTTTTCGGGTCAACGCGCGGATCCCGATACGAGCAGCGTCGTTTTGTGCTTATTAGATTAAGCAAAAACGACGCCGTTTCCTCATTACTATATAAGTAAAAAAATGGGGCTAAAAATCATTTTAAAACTAGTTTTTTTTTTTTAAAAAAACAGAAGCTCTAAAAAAACGCTCTGCCCTCCTCAGTCCTCCGACCTTGGGCCTTCATCGCACGCACCGTCGTGGACGGCGGTCAGAGAGCCAAATCCCCTCTATTTTGAAGCCAAAACGCAGGTAGCTTGCTCGCCTTTTTCTTATTTTTTAGTATTCGTACAAAAAAAAATAGCGTAGATATAAAAATAAACGAAATAAAATAACGTGAAAATCACCTTCTGGTAAAAAATCTCTGTATTTTGTCTTTGTATATTTTCGTATATGTATGTATGTTCATGTTACAGGTTTTGCTGGGGCTTTTTATAGCCCAAAAACAAATCAAAAAAATAAATACAGAAATCTGTCTTTCCATTTTTGCTGTGTTCTGTTGCTGTTTCTTTCCTTTTTGCAGGCGACCGACAAGGATCTCGGCGGTGACTGGGCGCAACTCGCGCGGATTACGGCGTGACCAAGGCTGGTGATGTTGGGGTTGCGACGCGAGGGTTTCCCAGAAACCCTAGGTTTCTGCTGATTCTGTTTAGTCACTAGGCCATTTTGGGCCGTGTGTATTTGGGTCTGATTAGGTTTAGCTAGGCCAATCGGGTTTGGGTTTTAGTTTTGGGTTGTATGGGTCTAATTGGGTTATCTGTTTTGCCTTGTAATTGGGCTACTGGATTAGGGTGGAATTGGGCTTGTAACAGGGACTGTAAAAATAAACTAAACATTTATTTTATTTATTTTTTGTTTGTTTTTTTATTACGGTTTGTTACATGGGCCCGGCAAAATGGCCTTATTACAATTTGCCTCTCTTTGCTCATTGTCGTATGCGAGAATGGAGAAAGACTATAAAAGGACCAATTTTGCCCGATCTTGCCTGGGATCTTGACCTCTTGGCCTCGTCTTCTCGGATGGCTTCCAACTCCACTTTGCAATGGTATTGGAACTTCATCTTGATTTCAAATAAGTCGATAGCTTCAATGCCTTCACTTTGCAACTTCGAAGGCACTATCCACTATCTTTTAATCTGCTCCATTGCGACTTCAGGGAGGTCAGTAAGAGCTTGGTACTTAAGCAGTCCTAGTGACTCACCTCCTCTTTACTCGAATCCTACCTGGTGCGTAGCTACGGTTCACCCTAACTAAGAGGACTTATTCACGGGCTAAACCCGATAATTAAAACCCGAAAGGGACTAGCCATGATAAAAACCCTAGTTTTAAAATCCCTAAATTACCCTTTTAATTGTAGTAAAAGATTATTGTGAAAATTTTTCCAAAATATCTCCGATTTACAAAATTACAAAAATGCCCTGTGTATTGTAAATTACTAAAATACCCTTAGTTCTTAAGATTTTCAAAAATACCCTCGGCGTTTGCTACAATATTTCTACTTTACAAAGATATCAAAAACTTCATTTTACAAATAACAAGATACCCTGATTTGGAAAATTTACTGAATCCTTTGACTTCCAAAATTACAGAAATAACCTCGATTTACAAATTTTTGCAACACCTCGATTTGGAAAAAAAATAACCCGAGAGATTTTGTAAATTCTAAAATACCTTTAATTTGGAAAATATTTTCGAATTGACCCGATTTATTACCAAAATACCCTGTAGGGAAAATGACGAAATTACCCATGGGTAGGGAAATGGATGGAATGGCCATAAAAGTGTAGTGAATGATGTTGTGAATGAATGTGACTTCGTGGAAAAATGAATGTGTCTCTGCTTATGAATGTGAATGTGACTCCACGAGTTAGAGTAGTGAACTTGAACTAGAAACTTTGGTTGATCGAAAAGAACTACTTACGAACATCTCTTTTCATAAAAGCGTTCGCGAATAATCGATGGAACAAAATTTCGATGCATAAAACTTTTTAATCAGTTAAATCGCGGACGTTAGAAATGAGTTCTAGGGGCGTGAACTTAGAGATTGTGCCTAGAAAGTATGATGGTTCTATTAAGATCGAGTCACGCGACATAAGCGTAGTGCGGTGAGTTAAGATGTACGATTATTCGTTAATAAGTAATTTCGAGGACGAAATTATTTTTAAGGAGGGTAGAACTGTAACATCCTGAAAAGGGCCTATGCATTTTAGGTTTAATTATGCGAAATGACATATCTTATGTGTTATGAATATATTTTGAACACTTTGAAACACACAAATGTATGGAAATGTTAAGTTTAAAAGAGGAAAGTGAACATTTTAGAACCTTGGAAATGTAAGGAAATGTCTTGTAAGGAAATGTCATGGAAATGTAAGGAAATGTCTTGGAAATGTAAGGAAATGTCTTGTAAGGAAATGTCATGGAAATGTAAGGAAATGCCAAGTTTACTGAGCCGATCGAAAATTTTTGGAAACTTAGAAATGACCTAGAAATGACGAGTTTTAAGGTTTAAAAGGGGAAATTAAGGCAAGGTGGCCTTAAAAGAAAAAGTTTGTGAAATTTGACACACAAACAGGCTTGGAAAAGTGGTGCAGAAGATGCCACTTAGGGCCTATGGAAATGGCACCATATGCAAGAGGAATGGGCCTAAGTTCGAGTCACATGGGAAGCAAATAAAAGAAATTTTATTTTGCTACAAGGAGCAGAGAGAGTGGACGGCACATGGCTATAAATTAGGAGCTTTTATTATTTTATAAATAGTGGATAAATAAGGGATTTATTTATCATTATTTTCAAGAGATAATTTTTGGATTAAATTCTTTTAATTTGAATAAAGAGATAAAGAGGAAAATAAGGGAGAAGTGATGGCCAAGTAAGGGACTTTGAGTTTAATAATTTCGGCTAAGTAAGGATAGTTGCTGAATTATCTTTTATTTTAAGTGATAATTAAAGGATAAAGTTATCAGATAGAGGAGTGGTGGCCAAGTAAGGGACACATTAGATGATAATTTCGGCTATAAAAGGAAGGAAGGAGGGCTACTCATCAATTTGTGCTTCCTACTTTCTCTGCCGAATTCTTAGTGCTCTCTTCTCTTCTTTTCTTTCTTTTCTTTTGTGAAGTCGAGATTAAGTAATTGTTGGAACCTAGCCGAATATTTTCCTCTCCATTAGAAGCCATAGTCGAATCCTCCATCTTTATTCTTCCTTCTCTTTTCTTTCTAATCCCTCCAAAAGCCGAAAGTTGTGAGATCATCATCTAGCCATAGCCGAATCTCTGAAGGTCGAAGTGAAGGTGCAATCGATTTCTTCAAGTAAGGGTAAGATCTCATTCGGTTTTATCCTTTTTCTTAAGCTTTGCCGAAATCTAGGACTAACCCCATTAATATCTTGTTGACGAAACTTTGAAGAGATCTTTCGGGATTTACTAAGTGTCGACTACAAGGAAGGAGAAGTTCTTTTCCGAAGGTACACCATAGGCCACGTGTTCCCTAGTTATTCGGTGAGTTTCGGATTTAAAATCCACAAGGTAAGTGTCTATAGTATTCGGCCAAGGCCATGTTTGGTAAATATATGTGTTCATTAATTATTCAAAAGCGAAAACTAACCAAGTTAATTGATTCAATGCTTGGCCGAATGCAAGAAGAGTATAGCGAGATTTCAAGACTTGATTCTTAAGTCAAACGGCAACAAGGTAAGTTTAAGTATACTAATCCTACTAGGATTTGGATTTATGGCGAATGGCTTTTTATTAAAGTAGTAGGTGATTAATCAAATGTAGGGATTAAGGATCTAAGCATTAGATCAAGCTTTTAAGGATTTCAAGACCCTTTCGGTAAGTATGATAAGTTGTGGATATTTGGTTAAGAATTCGTATATTGATGATTAAATCGATTGTTACGATTAAGTGTGTTGATGGAGGCGAATACCATTCAAGAAGGGAAAGGAAGGTCCCTATCCCGAAGTTTAAGAAGAGATCTGTCTCGACAGATTAAGGATTGGCCACCGGGTGTGGACCAAGTCGGAACAAGAAAGTAGGCAAATAGCCGTAGTATCGCCTAGTGATAGCATCGATGTCGAAAGCATAGTTCTCCAAGTGATCAGGTGTGTGATTAACCCACCGTTTTCCGGGTATATGATATGTATGTGAAATGTGTATGTGTTATGAATGTGCTAACTAGTGCGATGGAAATTGTAATAAGGATACCCTCAAGGGGTATGTCGATAATCCGGTAAGTACCAAACTGATGATATGTGATTATTAATATGAATATGTGATAATATGCTTGATGAACATGCTCATGCATCATTACATTGTATCATTATTTTATGTGGCATGTGCATGGGTTGGGATATAAAAGAAGGTGCGGGTGTACTTGAGTCACGTAGTTTGATGTTAGCCTTGAGCTACATCGTGGATTGACGTTGGTGAGGTCACGTTGTGAATTAATTGCGATTTAGTTCGCGTGGCTTGATGAGTGGCTATGTGCCTCATCGTGGTTGATATCGGCTATGTGCCATATCGTGGTTGATGAGTGACTATGTGTCCCATCGTGGTTTTGATGTTAGCCTTGAGCTACATCGTGGATTGACGTTGGTGAGGTCACGTTGTGGATTAATTGCGATTTAGTTCGCGTGGCTTGATGAGTGGCTATGTGCCTCATCGTGGTTGATATCGGCTATGTGCCATATCGTGGTTGATGATGAGTGACTATGTGTCCCATCGTGGTTTTGATGTTAGCCTTGAGCTACATCGTGGATTGACGTTGGTGAGGTCACGTTGTGGATTAATTGCGATTTAGTTCGCGTGGCTTGATGAGTGGCTATGTGCCTCATCGTGGTTGATATCGGCTATGTGCCATATCGTGGTTGATGAGTGACTATGTGTCCCATCGTGGTTTTGGTGTTAGCTACGGCTACATCGTGGATTGGCGCTGACTGAGGTCGCGTTGTGGAATATTGTGCTTAATTGCACGTGGACGGCATTGATTTCCTTTGGAGTAAAAAGGAGAGGGTGATTTGTTAATCCCCTGGTGTGTGGTAGGCTGGATAAGGGGGTGTGTAGCGGATGGACCCTAGGTTTGGGTTGGGCTTCATAATTGCATGATTTCGTATGTGAACATATGTGGAAATGGGCCAAGCCCAATATGATATGTGGATTAATGTAAAAATGGGCAAAGCCCAGTATATGAATGTGGATCAGTGTGGAAATGGGCTAAGCCCAGTATGTGGAAATTATGTGGTTAACTACCCTATTAGATGAATATGATATGAATATGGGCCAAGCCCAGAATGTGTTAAAATGTGAATATGATATTTGTTATCCGATATATGGGTTAATATGTGGTTAACATGTGGGTGGAATTCGATGGATTAATTACACATTTGAGTCATATGACTCACCCAATTTTTATTAAACATCGCGGTGATCGTGATTTTTGGACCGGGTTGGAGTGGATACAAAGGTGGCCATGCGAGCGATTTCCATGCGAAAGATAGTTAAAGTATTTAAGTATTTCTATTTGAGTATTTTTATTATGTTAAAGCAAAGTGACGATTGAATTATTATGTTGAAACCGGTTTATCTTCGGCAAAACTATATCCTAAAATGTATCATAAAGTTTTAACTTGAGTCATTTTATAAACACCACACTTTACTTAAGATTTTAAATGGTCACCGTTTTACAAACTCAACAAGTTGTCATGATTTTATCTTTAGGTCGAATCTTTTCAAGCGTTTTTCCGCAGTGGCATCTCAAATTCGATTAAGTAACGAATGGGCCGGTTTGGGGTGTTACAATTTGGTATCAGAGCCCGGTTCAAAACTCGGCCTTGAGGGTTTTGGGTCCAAAAATAATTTTTTTTCAAAGATGGGCTTTTCAAAAGTATGGGCTTTCATAAACTTTTCAGGTTATTCTGGCATGGCAATATCTCCGGCCCGAAGTCCACCAGGTAAGTACTTCTAATTGTTGAAGTGACTTGTTTATGTGAACTGTTATGGGCTTATTTGGGCACGTAGATTAGTGAACTAGGATCTATTGAACCCTAGGGCTAGTGCACTCAAACACATGCATAAGACTTAAGGACTATTAAACAAACCTGTGAAGTAAGTCGCCGAGTTAAGGTGTGGCAACCATAGTACGCATGTCTAGGATTGGTATTCAGTAAGAGCTTGGTACTTAAGCAGTCCTAGTGACTCACCTCCTCTTTACTCGAATCCTACCTGGTGCGTAGCTACGGTTCACCCTAACTAAGAGGACTTATTCACGGGCTAAACCCGATAATTAAAACCCGAAAGGGACTAGCCATGATAAAAACCCTAATTTTAAAATCCCTAAATTACCCTTTTAATTGTAGTAAAAGATTATTGTGAAAATTTTTCCAAAATATCTCCGATTTACAAAATTACAAAAATGCCCCTGTATTATAAATTACTAAAATACCCTTAGTTCTTAAGATTTTCAAAAATACCCTCGACGTTTGCTACAATATTTCTACTTTACAAAGATATCAAAAACTTTTGTTTTACAAATAACAAGATACCACGATTTGGAAAATTTACTGAATCGCTTTTGACTTCCAAAATTACAAAAATAACCTCGATTTACAAATTTTTGCAACACCTCTGATTTGGAAAACAAAATAACCCAGAGATTTTGTAAATTCTAAAATACCTTTAATTTGGAAAATATTTTCGAATTGACCCCGATTTATTACCAAAATACCCCTGTAGGGAAAATGACGAAATTACCCATGGGTAGGGAAATGGATGGAATGGCCATAAAAGTGTAGTGAATGATGTTGTGAATGAATGTGACTTCGTGGAAAAATGAATGTGTCTCTGCTTATGAATGTGAATGTGACTCCCTGAGTTAGAGTAGTGAACTTGAACTAGAAACTTTGGTTGATCGAAAGAACTACTTCAACATCTCTTTTCATAAAGCTGTTCGCGAATAATCGAGTGGAACAAAATTTACGATGCATAAAACTTTTTAATCGAGTTAAATCGCGACGTTAGAAATGAGTTCTAGGGGCGTGAACTTAGAGATTGTGCCTAGAAAGTATGATGGTTCTATTAAGATCAGTCAGCAGACATAAGCGTAGTGCGGTGAGTTAAGATGTACGATTATTCGTTAATAAGTAATTTCGAGGACGAAATTATTTTTAAGGAGGGTAGAAGCTGTAACATCCTGAAAAGGGCCTACGCATTTTAGGTTTAATTATGCGAAATGACATATCTTATGTGTTATGAATATATTTTGAACACTTTGAAACACGAAATGTATGGAAATGTTAAGTTTAAAAGAGGAAAGTGAACATTTTTAGAACCTTGGAAATGTAAGGAAATGTCTTGTAAGGAAATGTCATGGAAATGTAAGGAAATGTCTTGGAAATGTAAGGAAATGTCTTGTAAGGAAATGTCATGGAAATGTAAGGAAATGCCAAGTTTACAGAGCCGATCGAAAATTTTTGGAAACTTAGAAATGACCTAGAAATGACGAGTTTTAAGGTTTAAAAGGGGAAATTAAGGCAAGGTGGCCTTAAAAGAAAAAGTTTGTGAAATTTGACACACAAACAGGCTTGGAAAAGTGGTCTGAAGATGCCACTTAGGGCCTATGGAAATGGTGCCATATGCAAGAGGAATGGGCCTAAGTTCGAGTCACATGGGAAGCAAATAAAAGAAATTTTATTTTGTTACAAGGAGCAGAGAGGTGGACGGCACATGGCTATAAATTAGGAGCTTTTATTATTTTATAAATAGTGGATAAATAAGAGATTTATTTATCATTATTTTTAAGAGATAATTGTTGGATTAAATTCTTTTAATTTGAATAAAGAGATAAAGAGGAAAATAAGGGAGAAGTGATGGCCAAGTAAGGGACTTTGAGTTTAATAATTTCGGCTAAGTAAGGATAGTTGCTGAATTATCTTTTATTTTAAGTGATAATTAAAGGATAAAGTTATCAGATAGAGGAGTGGTGGCCAAGTAAGGGACTCTTTAGATGATAATTTCGGCTATAAAAGGAAGAAAGGAGGGCTACTCATCAATTTGTGCTTCCTCCTTTCTCTGCCGAATTCTTAGTGCTCTCTTCTCTTCTTTTCTTTCTTTTCTTTTGTCAAGTCGAGATTAAGTAATTGTTGGAACCTAGCCGAATATTTTCCTCTCCATTAGAAGCCATAGCCGAATCCTCTATCTTTATTCTTCCTTCTCTTTTCTTTCTAATCCCTCCAAAAGCCGAAAGTTGTGAGTTCATCATCTAGCCATAGCCGAATCTCTGAAGGTCGAAGTGAAGGTGCAATCGATTTCTTCAAGTAAGGGTAAGATCTCATTCGGTTTCATCCTTTTTCTTAAGATTTGCCAAATCTAGGACTAACCCCATTAATATCTTATTGACGAAACTTTGAAGAGATCTTTCGGGATTTACTAAGTGTCGACTACAAGGAAGGAGAAGTTCTTTTCCGAAGGTACACCATAGGCCACGTGTTCCCTAGTTATTCGGTGAGTTTCGGGATTTAAAATCCACAAGGTAAGTGTCTATAGTATTCGCCAAGGCCATGTTTGTTAAATATATGTGTTCATTAATTATTCAAAAGCCGAAACTAACCAAGTTAATTGATTCAATGCTTGGCCGAATGCAAGAAGAGTATAGCGAGAGATTTCAAGACTTGATTCTTAAGTCAAACGGCAACAAGGTAAGTTTAAGTATACTAATCCTACTAGGATTTGGATTTATGGTCGAATGGCTTTTTATTAAAGTAGTAGGTGATTAATCAAATGTAGGGATTAAGGATCTAAGCATTTGATCAAGCTTTTCGGGATTTCAAGACCCTTTCGGTAAGTATGATAAGTTGTGGATATTTGGTTAAGAATTCGTATATTGATGATTAAATCGATTGTTACGATTAAGTGTGTTGATGGAGGCGAATACCATTCAAGAAGGGAAAGGAAGGTTCCTATCCCGAAGTTTAAGAAGAGATCTGTCTCGGCGATTAGGGATTGGCCACCGGGGTGTGGACCAGTCGAAACAAGAAAGTAGGCAAATAGCCATAGTATCGCCTAGTGATAGCATCGATGTCGAAAGCATAGTTCTCCAAGTGGTCGGTGTGTGATTAACCCACCGTTTTCCGTGTATATGATATGTATGTGAAATGTGTATGTGTTATGAATGTGCTAACTAGTGCGATGGAAATTGTGATAAGGATACCCTCAAGGGTATGTCGATAATCCGGTAAGTACCAAACCTGATGATATGTGATTATTAATATGAATATGTGATAATATGCTTGATGAACATGCTCATGCATCATTACATTGTATCATTATTTTATGTGGCATGTGCATGGTTTGGGATATGAAAGAAGGTGCGAGTGTACTTCGAGTGCGTGGTTTGATGTTAGCCTTGAGCTACATCGTGGATTGACGTTGGTCAGGGTCACGTTGTGGATTAATTGCGATTTAGTTCGCGTGGCTTGATGAGTGGCTATGTGCCTCATCGTGGTTGATATCGGCTATGTGCCATATCGTGGTTGATGAGTGACTATGTGTCCCATCATGGTTTTGATGTTAGCCTTGAGCTACATCGTGGATTGGCGTTGGCTGAGGTCACGTTGTGGATTAATTGCGATTTAGTTCGCGTGGCTTGATGAGTGGCTATGTGCCTCATCGTGGTTGATATCGGCTATGTGCCATATCGTGGTTGATGAGTGACTATGTGTCCCATCGTGGTTTTTGATGTTAGCCTTGAGCTACATCGTGGATTGACGTTGGCGAGGTCACGTTGTGGATTAATTGCGATTTAGTTCGCGTGGCTTGATGAGTGGCTATGTGCCTCATCGTGGTTGATATCGGCTATGTGCCATATCGTGGTTGATGAGTGACTATGTGTCCCATCGTGGTTTTGGTGTTAGCTACGGCTACATCGTGGATTGGCGCTGAATGAGGTCGCGTTGTGGATTATTGTGCTTAATTGCACGTGGACGGAATTGATTGCCTTTGGAGTAAAAAGGAGAGGGTGATTTGTTAATCCCACGTGTGTGGTAAATTTGGATAAGGGGTGTGTAGCGGATGGACCCTAGGTTTGGGTTGGGCTTCATAATTGCATGATTTCGTATGTGAACATATGTGGAAATGGGCCAAGCCCATTATGATATGTGGATTAATGTAAAAATGGGCAAAGCCCAAGATATGAATGTGGATCAGTGTGGAAATGGGCTAAGCCCAGTATGTGGAAATTATGTGGTTAACTACCCTATTAGATGAATATGATATGAATATGGGCCAAGCCCAGAATGTGTTAACATGTGAATATGATATTTGTTATCTGATATATGGGTTAATATGTGGTTAACATGTGGGTGGAATTCGGTGGATTAATTACACACTTTGAGTCCGTATGACTCACCCAATTTTTATTAAACATCGCAGTGATCGTGATTTTTGGACCGGGTTGGAGTGGATACAAAGGTGGCCATGCGACGATTTCCATGCGAGAAAGATAGTTAAAGTATTTAAGTATTTCTATTTGAGTATTTTTATTATGTTAAAGCAAAGTGACGATTGAATTATTATTTTGAAACCGGTTTATTTTCGGCAAAACTATATCCTAAAATGTATCATAAAGTTTTAACCAGGACATTTTTATAAACACCACACTTTACTTAAGATTTTAAATGGTCACTGTTTTACAAACTCAACAAGTTGTCATGATTTTATCTTTAGGTCGAATCTTTTCAAACGTTTTTCCGCAGTGGCATCTCAAATTCGGTCGTAACGAATGGGCCGGGTTTGGGGTGTTACATTAGTCCCTATTTCATAAAATCACAAAATATACAAAATCTCATGATACCCATGCATAGCCAAATTTTACTCATGCTCATATGAGTCCATACATTTCATTTGTTTCACAATTTAGTCCTTCAAAATATTATTCTTTCAATTTAATCCAAATTACTCAAAATCATCAAAACTCCAAAGACAAACTATTTTAATCAAACACATATCTTTCATAATTCATCCTCAAACATCATAAAACTCATGAATTCATCAATGGCTCATTTCAAAAACTTCATCAATTCACAAAATTCAAGCATGGGTTTTGAAGAACACGAAGTAACGATCACGAAAACGTAGAAATTATCAAAAACCTAAGCAAAACATACCTTAAAATTAGCTTGATAGTAGCCGAATATTCTGAAGAGCTTAGACCTTATTTTATTTCCTATTTTCGGTGATAGATGGATGAACAATCCACTATCATCTTTCATATATTTATTATAACATGTTTTATTAAAACAATTACTATTTTGACCATTATAATATTAATGTATCAACCTTTTAACTAATGACTATAACCGTCCATACCAACATAAAATGGTCAAATTTCTATTTAAGGGCTTCACCTTTAATAAGCCATATCAAATCAACACTTTAACATATAAATTGCCACTTTTACCTTTTTTGCGATTTAATCATTTTCTCAAATTAAACACACAAACGAACAAATTAATTCACGGAACTTTAACACATACTCAATCACATACAGTAAACACAGAAAATAATATTAAATTATTTTTTTGACTCGAATTTGTGGTCCCGAAACCACTGTTTCGACTAGGGTCTAAACCGAACTGTTACAATTCTCCCCCCTTAGGGATTTTCGTCCCCGAAAATCTTACCGCTGAATAGATTCGGATGTTGTTGTCTCATTGTATCTTCGGGCTCCCACGTAGCCTCTTCAACTCCGTGTCGATGCCACAGTACCTTAACTAACGAAATTTTCTTATTTCACAATTCTTTCACTTCGCGAGCTAAGATACGGATAGGTTCTTCCTCGTAAGTCATATCAGATCGGATTTCAATCTCAGACGGAGGGATCACATGTGATGGATCAGATTTGTATCGATGAAGCATTGACACGTGAAATACACTGTGAATCTTTTCTAGCTCAGGTGGCAACAACAATCAATAAGCAACAGATCCAATGCGCTCAATGATCTCATACGACTCGATGAATCTCGGACTCAACTTGCCTTTACGTCCGAATCTGAGTACTTTTTTCCACAGAGATACTTTCAAGAACACTTTGTCACCGATGTTAAATTCAATGTCTTTTCTTTTCAAGTCTGCATAGGACTTCTGACGATCAGACGCTGCTTTCAGACTATTACAGATTACTTTCACTTTCTGTTCAGTGTTGTAACACCCCAAACCCGGCCCATGCGTTATGAGCGGATTTGGTATGTCACACGAGCAAAACATGTTAAACCCTTTTTGTTCGTACTAAAATATTACTTTGTTAAAAATCAAGAAAACAAGTTTGATTTGATAAAATACTACTAACCTCAAAGATTTGATTGATAAATCGATAAATTTGAACTAATGATCTTACAAAACCGTGACTTTTGAAAATGACGTTGAACATTCGAAAGAGAATCCAAGTCTTTTGAAAATATCGTTAATAGTTCGAGAGAAAATATCCGTGTTAAAAATATTTGTAAAAGTTTATTTTGAAATCCATTTGTTAATCGATTTTGGAAACCATTGTTTAAGTTTTTAGAAAATTCCCCTTTTTAAACAATTTAAGAAAAATAATAAAAACATCCCAACCAAAAAGCAAAAATAAAAATAGTCTAGAGGCCTTATTACAACATTTAACCCCAAATAGTAAAGTAATAAAATAAACGAGAAAGAAGTCTAAAGTCCAAATAAACCATTTTCGAAGTATGGCCTCCCTCGAGTCATCCATAGTATGGCCTCCCTCGAGTCATCCATAGCCCAAGTCCATATCATCAAGCATTACCTACAAGGGTTAAGAGAAAGGGGGGTGAGTTACAAGAACTTAGTGTGAAATCCCCTTACCGTTATTCATTGGGCCGGAACCCAATTAGCAATATTTTGGGCCTAAGCCCATTTAGAACAACAATAATGTATCAAATATAATATGCATATGATATGCAATTCCCAAACCAAACCTAGTTTTCCATCCGCTACACACCACTCGTACCAACCAGCACACCTGTGGGGAGCTTTACTCACCCACCCCGCCAACACACCAAACGTAGGCATTAAGCCGGTTATATCAAATTTGTGGACAAGCCACCAGATTAAAAGAATTTACATGGCATCGCCATTTTTCATATTTGTGGCAGAGCCACCAGAATTATGTAGCAGAGCTACTAGAACTTCTCTTCATCATTATCCTATCCCATGCAAATCATGTATATAATGCATAGCCATTCACAACAATTTATTCATATATTAATTACAAAATTATGGCCCATTACAACAATTAATCAAAAGGCCCATTAAGAAAAATATCAGATTTGGCCCATTTAGCAAAATATCAGATTGGCCCATATAGCAAAATATCAAATCGGCCCATTTATCAGAATATTAGATTGGCCCATTTATCAAAATATCAGATTGGCCCATATAGCAAAATATCAGATCGGCCCATATAGAAAAATATCAGATCGGCCCATTTATCAAAATATCAGATTGGCCCATTTATCAAAATATCAGATTGGCCCATTTATCAAAATATCAGATTGGCCCATTTATCAAAATATCAAATTGGCCTATTTATCAAAATATCAGATTGGCCCATTACTCAATATGTCCTTGCGGCCCATAAGAAATTTCGTATTTCGACCCTTTAGGGCATTTCCATAATTCGGCCCGTAAGGGAAATTTCGTAATTCGGTAATTTACCCACTAAGGGTAATTCGGTAATTTCGCAATCCAGACTTAACTACTAATGTGGGCATAACAATTTAAAACTGTCCATCTGCGTCGTACTGACTAAATTGACTATAACTTGAGTTAGAAATCTCGAAATCTAAATCCGTAAATTTTCCTTAAAACTAGACTCATATATCTTCTTACTACAAATTTTCCAGAATTTTTTGGCTTAACCATTTAGTACAGTTTATTCCTTTAAGTTTCCCTTGTTTCATTGACCAACGATTCTAACCTCTCTTACCCAAAATTCAAATATCTCACTGTACAATTTTCATATGTTTCTCCCACTTGTTTCTATTGAAAATACACTTAATAAGTAATCTGTACATATAAAATAGAACTTATAATTCACTTTTTACAATTTTATACGATTTTTCCAAGACAGATCAGGGAACCACGAAGACATTCAGAACCAGTCTCACTCAAATTAACATATCTCAGAATATAAAAATCCTTTTCCTTCTCCGTTTCTTCCATATTAAAATAGACACAGCAAGCTTTAATTCGATATCTTATTCACTTTATAATTTCATTTCTCCTATTTTTTGTGATTTTCCAAAAACACATCATTGCTTCTAACCGAAACTGTTTTATTACAAAATACGATTACCACAGCGATCATACGCACGCCCGAGTGATCACGGATGCCAGTTTTTGGTGTTCTTTGGTATTTTGACCGATACACAGAATATTTCATACAAAATTTCAGAGAAGTGTGAGATTACACATCATTTCAGATATGTATACGAAAGGTACAGGATTACACACCTTGATTAGGATTCCCTAAAGAACCACTCTTCGTTGACCCACTATATCCGAAGGATTTGCAAATAGGATATATCGAGTGGTTTCGTCCCTAAAACATAATTGATTAGTCAAAACTTCAATCCGATTTGCAACATAGCCAAATAGAGATATAACAAAAAATCCAAAATGAACCCCCTTACCTTATCGATATTGGATCCAATTTCCACCGTTTGACTTCGGCTAGAACAATACACGGTCTCCCACTTAAAGCACTACGAAAAAGAGAAAATAATCTCATTTGAGAGGGTAGAATAAAATGATGGTCTCGGTTAAAAAGACCATCCCATGCCAAGACATATATTCGGCTAGGAGAAAGAAAAAATAAAAAAAAAATGTTTGAATAGAACCACTTACCGATTGATCAAAGGAGTGAGTGTTAATACGGATGAGAAGAATCATAAAGAAGAAATGAAGGGTTTGGTTTTTCCAAAGGAAAACGAGTGAACAATTTGATCTCCAAGGCTTAGGTACTTTCGACAACAAGGAAGAAAAGAAGAAACAAAAATGCACACTAAAGGCTTGAAAATTCGGCAAAGAGAAGAGGAAATTTGGAGAGAAAGAGAATGATACAAAAAAACTAAAGAGAACAACCTCTCAAGCACTAGCTTTGCCAAAAACTCCTAGCAAAATTCGGCTATCACCCCCTTTAGCCCTAAAACCGTCCACATTCATGTCCCTAATAGTCAAAATTTTGCCAACCACCCTTTCCATAATATCTCCCTTGAAAAAGGCCACATGTTCCCCCTACTTTCCCCTTTCTCTTGATTTCTTTCCTCACATTCATCCTTTCCTATTTTCCTTAGCCATCTTGCCAAAAATAAAAGTCCACCTTGCCTTATTTACATGCTTGGCCGACACTTAAGGAAAGAGTGCAAAAATAATAGTTAAAGTTTGCACACAATGGGATTTGAACCTCTTCCCTCAAAGCCCATCACTTTATGCCATAACCTCTTTACCAATAGCTCATTTATGCAAGCACATTACTCATTTATTTCTATAAGTCTTGAAGCTACTTACCATCTCTCCTTAAAGTGCTAAAATACCAAATTTTTTTCCTAAGGCCCAATTAAACCCGAGACTTCATAGAAACCTCGTAACCTTCCAAATTCACTTAACTAATAAGTCCAATTTGCAATAATGCCATTCTCTTGTTCTCAAAATTTTAAACACTCCTACACTCAAGGCCCATTGGGCCCAATCCTACTAGGCCCAATTTTGGGATGTTACAATTCTACCCTCCTTAAAGAAATTTCGTCCTCGAAATTTCCAACCAACTACTAAACGCATCGCTCAAATCACACCACTAAGCTTTCTCTACGCACTCTGATCTTAATAACATTAATGTACTTTTAACATAATCTTGAATCCTCTTTCACATAACCAAACGTCCAACCACAGAAGCAAACCGTTATCTACCATTTATTCTTAGAATTTTCTACATTCAATCATCACGTCCAACCAAAACATACCTGACTTGATGGTGATGAAACAATCCCGAGCCTTATGCTCCTTAGACCCGCATCTCAAGCATGCTCCTGACCTCCTCTAACATTCTCCCGGATGACGCCTCTTGCAAAAATCACAAGTCGGGAAGTTTGGTCGTGCCTTGACATGCTTTACAGAACGTGACTGTGACCCAAAAGAACCGCGATCTAATTTCTTCTTACAGCTCACAGACCCAACTCGAAGCGCTTCACCGATTCCTTTAACCTCTTCCAATACCTTCTTAACTATCTGAGTTAGCTCGACAACCCCAGCTCAGTCATGAGACCCCGTTTCAGTCACTGGCGATGCTAACGCCTCCCTTTCGGAAACATGCCTTGGTGTCGAAGATCTAGCCCTAGCACCTCGGCCTCTACCACGTCCACGTCTACCGCGTCCACGTCTTCTAGCGTTCATGTTTGCTAGGTCGATATAATCTTATTAAGAGTTTTATGAATCATTATGCTATTTCAGTGTTTATTAAACAATATTTTATGGAGTACAAGAAGTAAAGTTGTTTTCGCACAACGCATCCTAAAGTCTCAATCTCTATAGTTTCAGCTCCTATGGCTTAAAGTTCTAGAGTATTCTATTTTGTGGAGTTTTCTTTCCATAGTAATAACACAATAATCATAAAATGAAAACAAATACTTACTTGACTTGGTGCCGGATACTCGTGGTGCCATACTTCCTTTAGAACATATATTTATAAATCAAAATTCTAAACAACTTTGGAAAACGCTTTTGAACCCAAACCACGGTCGAGTTTTGCAACTGGGCTTTGATACCATAAAATGTAACACCCCAAACCCGGCCCATGCGTTATGAGCGGATTTGGTATGTCACACGAGCAAAACATGTTAAACCCTTTTTGTTCGTACTAAAATATTGCTTTGTTAAAAATCAAGAAAACAAGTTTGATTTGATAAAATACTACTAACCTCAAAGATTTGATTGATAAATCGATAAATTTGAACTAATGATCTTACAAAACCGTGACTTTGGAAAATGACGTTGAAAATTTGAAAGAGAATCCAAGTCTTTTGAAAATATTGTTAATAGTTCGAGAGAAAATATTCGTGTTAAAAATATTTGTAAAAGTTTATTTTGAAATCCATTTGTTAATCGATTTTGGAAACCATTGTTTAAGTTTTTAGAAAATTCCCCTTTTTAAACAATTTAAGAAAAATAATAAAAACATCCCAACCAAAAAGCAAAAATAAAAATAGTCTAGAGGCCTTATTACAACATTTAACCCAAAATAGTAAAGTAATAAAATAAACGAGAAAGAAGTCTAAAGTCCAAATAAACTATTTCCGAAGTATGGCCTCCCTCGAGTCATCCATAGCCCAAGTCCATACCATAAAGCATTATCTACAAGGGTTAAGAGAAAGGGGGGTGAGTTATAAGAACTCAGTGTGAAATCCCCTTACCGTTATTCATTGGGCCGGAACCCAATTAACAATATTTTGGGCCTAAGCCCATTTACAAAAACAATAATGTATCAAATATAATATGCATATGGTATGCAATTCCCAAACCAAACCTAGTTTTCCATCCGCTACATATCACCCGTACCAACCAGCACACCTGTGGGGAGCTTTAGTCACCCACCCCGCCAATACACCAAACGTAGGCATTAAGCCGATTATATCAAATTTGTGGGCAAGCCACCAGATTAACAGAATTTACATGGCATCGCCATTTTTCATATTTGTGGCAGAGCCACCAGAATTATGTAGCAGAGCTACCAGAACTTCTCTTCATCATTATCCCATCCCATGCAAATCATGTATATAATGCATAGCCATTCACAACAATTTATTCAGATATTTATTACAAAATTATGGCCCATTACAACAATTAATCAAAAGGCCTATTAAGCAAAGTATCAGATTTGACCCATATAGCAAAATATCAGATTGACCCATATAGCAAAATATCAGATCGACCAATTTATCAGAATATCAGATTGGCCCATTTATCAAAATATCAGATTGGCCCATATAGCAAAATATCAGATCGGCCCATATAGAAAAATATCAGATCGGCCCATTTATCAAAATATCAGATTGGCCCATTTATCAAAATATCAGATTGGCCCATTTATCAAAATATCAAATTGGCCCATTTATCAAAATATCAGATTGGCCCATTACTCAATATGTCCTTGCGGCCCATAAGCAATTTCGTATTTTGGCCCTTTAGGGCATTTCCATAATTCGGCCCGTAAGGGCAATTTCGTAATTCGGTAATTTACCCACTAAGGGTAATTCGGTAATTTCGCAATCCAGACTTAACTACTAATGTGGGCATAATAATTTAAAACTGTCCATCCGCGTCGTACTGACTAAATTGACTATAACTTGAGTTATAAATCTCGAAATATAAATCCGTAAATTTTTCTTGAAACTAGACTCATATATATTCTTACTACAATTTTTCCAGAATTTTTGGCTTAACCATTTAGTACAGTTTATTCCTTTAAGTTTCCCTTGTTTCACTGACCAATGATTCTGACCTCTCTTACCCAAAATTAAAATATCTCACTGTACAGTTTTCATATGTTGCTCCCACTTGTTTCTATTGAAAATAGACTTACTAAGTAATCTGTACATATAAATTATAACTTATAATTCACTTTGTACGATTTTATACGATTTTTCCAAGACAAATCAGGGAACCACAAAGTCATTCAGAACCAGTCTCACTCAAATTAGCATATCTCATAATATAAAAATCCTTTTCCTTCTCTGTTTCTTCCATATTAAAATAGACACAGTAAGCTTTAATTTGATATCTTATTCACTTTCTAATTCCTTTTCTCATATTTTTTTGTGATTTTCCAAAAACACATCACTGCTTCTAACCGAAACTGTTTTATTACAAAATACGATTACCATTGCGATCATACGCACGCCCGAGTGATCACGGATGCCGGTTTTTGGTGTTCTTCGGTATTTTGACCGATACATAGAATATTTCATACAAAATTTCAGAGAAGTGTGAGATTACACATCATTTCAGATATGTATACGAAAGGTACGGGATTACACACCTTGATTAGGATTCCCTAAAGAACCACTCTTCGTTGACCCACTATATCCGAAGGATTTGCAAATAGGATATATCGAGTGGTTTTGTCCCTAAAACATAATTGATTAGTCGAAACTTCAATCCGATTTGCAACATAGCCAAATAGAGATATAACGAAAAATCCAAAATGAACCCCCTTACCTTATCGATATTGGATCCAATTTCCACCGTTTGACTTCGGCTAGAATAATACACGGTCTCCCACTTAAAGCACTACGAAAAAGAGAAAATAATCTCGTTTGAGAGGGTAGAATAAAATGATGGTCTCGGTTAAAAGGACCATCCCATGCCAAGACATATATTCGGCTAGGGGAAAGAAAAAAAAAAGTTTGAATAGAACCACTTACCGATTGATCAAAGGAGTGAGTGTTAATACGGATGAGAAGAACGATAAAGAAGAAATTAAGGGTTCGGTTTTTCCAAAGGAAAACGTGTGAACAATTTGATCTCTAAGGCTTAGGTACTTTCGGCAACAAGGAAGAAAAGAAGAAACAAAAATGCACACTAAAGGCTTGAAAATTCGGCAAAGAGAAGAGGAAATTTGGAGAGAAAGAAAATGATACAAAAAAAACTAAAGAGAACAACCTCTCAAGCACTAGCTTTGCCAAAAACTCCTAGCAAAATTCGGCTATCACCCCCTTTAGCCCCAAAACCGTCCACATTCATGTCCCCAATAGTCAAAATTTTGCCAACCACCCTTTCCATAATACCTCTCTTGAAAAAGGCCACATGTTCCCCCTACTTTCCCCTTTCTCTTGATTTCTTTCCTCACATTCATCCTTTCCTATTTTCCTTAGCCATCTTGCCAAAAATAAAAGTCCACCTTGCCTTATTTACATGCTTGGCCGACACTTAAGGAAAGAGTGCAAAAATAATAGTTAAAGTTTGCACACAATGGGATTTGAACCTCTTCCCTCAAAGTCCATCACTTGATGCCATAACCTCTTTACCAATAGCTCATTTATGCAAGCACATTACTCATTTATTTTTATAAGTCTTGAAGCTACTTACCATCTCTCCTTAAAGTGCTAAAATACCAATTTTTTTTCCTAAGGCCCAATTAAACCCGAGACTTCATAGAAACCTCGTAACCTTCCAAATTCACTTAACTAATAAGTCCAATTTGCAATAATGCCATTCTCTTGTTCTCAAAATTTTAAACACTCCTACACTCAAGGCCCATTGGGCCCAATCCTACTAGGCCCAATTTTGGGATGTTACAAGTTTCTTTTATCAAATCAACCCCGTGTATCTTATTTTCACTGAGCTCAGTCCAGTACAGAGGTGTCCGACATTTACGTCCGTACAAAGCTTCATAAGGTGCCATTTTGATGCTCGACTGAAAACTGTTATTGTACGCAAATTCAATTAATGGCAAATATTGTTCCCACGAACCATCAAACTCAAGAATGCAACATCTCAACATATCCTCTAATATCTGAATGATCCGCTCGGATTGACCATCCGTTTGCAGGTGAAAAGCTGTACTGAAATGCAATTTCGTGCCTAAAGCTTCTTGCAATTTCTTCCAGAACCGTGAAGTAAATATCGGATCTCTATCTGACACAATGGACAATGGCACCCCGTGCAATCTCACAATATCAGAAATGTAAAGCTCGGCTAATCTATCAAGTGAGTAATTAGATCGTACCGGAATAAAATGGGCAAATTTTGTCATTCGATCAACTACGACCCAAATCGCATCTTTCTTTCTCGGGGTCAGAGGCAATCCAGAAACAAAGTCCATCGTCACTCTATCCCATTTCCACTCGGGAATCAGAATTGGTTGAACAAACCTGACGAAACCTGATGTTCAGCTTTAACTTGCTGACAGACTAAACATTTAGACACAAAATCAGAGATATCTCTTTTCATACCAGACCACCAATAATGTTGCTTTAAATCATGATACATCTTTGTACTACCCGGATGAACAGATAGACGATTATTATGAGCTTCATTCAAAATTAGCTGAATCAATTCTGGATTTCTCGGAACACAAATTCGATCTCGAAATATCAAGCAATCATCATCAGCAACTCGACATTCAGAGTCAGAGTTCGTATCACACTGAGTTCGTTTCGCTATCATTTCATTATCAACTTTCTGAGCATCACATATTTGTTGTAAAAACAACAGTTTCGCTTTCAATTAAGCTAAAACTGAATCTTCATCAGACAAGTCTAAATGAGCATTCATAGCATATAATGCATACAGTGACTTCCGACTCAAAGCATCAGCAACAATATTTGCTTTACCCGGATGATAATCTATCATAAGTTTGTAGTCTTTTAACAGCTCTAACCATCTTCTCTGTCGCAGATTCAAGTCTTTCTGAGTCATTAGGTACTTCAAACTTTTATCATTTGAAAACACGTGACATTTCTCACCGAAAAGATAGTTGCGCCAGATCTTTAATGCGAACACAATCACAGCTAGCTCAAGATCGTGTGTCGGATAGTTCTTTTCATGCGATTTCAGTTGTCTCGAGGCATAAGCTATAACTTTGCCTTCCTGCATCAAAACACATCCCAGACCACTTAATGAAGCATCACTGTAAATCACGAATTCTTTACCCGATTTTGGTTGTACCAAAACTGGAGCTTCGGTTAACAGAGCTTTCAACTGATCAAAGCTTTTCTGACATCTATCAGACCATTCAAACCTTACATCTTTCTAAAGCAATCTAGTCAACGGAGTAACTATCATCGAGAATCCTTTTACAAACCGGCGATAATAACCAGCTAATCCCAGAAAACTTCAGACTTCAGACACATTTCTCGGAGGTTTCCAATCCAAAATAGCAGAAATCTTACTCGGATCAACTCGTATACCAGAGGCTGATACAATATGTCCCAGAAAACCAACTTCTCGCAACCAAAATTCACATTTGCTGAATTTCGCATACAATTGCTTTTCTCCCAGAGTTTGCAACACAATTCTAAGATGTTCAGCATGTTCAACTTCATCTCGAGAGTAAATCAAAATGTCGTCAATGAAAACAACAACAAATCGATCTAGGTACGGTCTAAAAATTCTGTTCATCAGATCCATAAAGACTGCAGGAGCATTTGTTAGTCCAAAAGGAAGAACTAAAAACTCATAATGCCCGTACCTCGTTCTGAAAGCAGTTTTCAGAATATCTGAATCTTTTACTCGTAGCTGGTAGTATCCCGATCTCAAATCTATCTTTGAAAACATAGTGGCTCTTTTAAGCTGATCAAATAAATCATCAATTCTCGATAGAGGATATTTTTTCTTTATAGTTACCTTGTTCAACTGACGGTAATCAATGCACATTCTCATCGTGCCATCTTTCTTTTTCACAAACAGAACAGGAGCACCCCAAGGTGAGAAACTCGGTCATGCAAACCCTCTGTCAGTCAACTCTTACAACTGTGACTTTAATTCTTTCAACTGTGTTGGTGCCATTCTATATGGAGCTATCGAAATAGGAGTTGTTCCCGGATACAGATCAATACCAAATTCAACTTCATGTATCAGAGGCAATCCCGGTAATTCTTCAGGAAATACATCAGGGAATTCACAAACCATTGGCACTGATTCAGCTTTCTTTTCAGTTACTTTCGAATCAATCACATAAGCAAAATAAGCTTCATAACCTTTTCTCAAATAATTCTGAGCTTTTAACACAGATATCATAGCAGGTAATCCATTCTAATCATTAGACTCGATCCGAACTATTTCATCATTCTGACATTTTAAATCAATGGTCTTTCTTTTGCAATTCACAATGGCATCATGCAATGTTAACCAGTCCATACCCAAAACTATATCGAACTCAACAAAAGGTAATAACATCAGATCAGCCAGAAAACAAATATCTCTAAACATCAACGGATAGTTCTTGCATACTTTATCAACCAGGACACTTTTACCTAAGGGGTTCGATACTCTAATAACAAATTCGATGACTCTACGAGGCAAAGTCTTCATCGGATACTAAGTTCATGCATATATACGAATGTGTAGAACCTGGGTCTATCAATGCAATCATAGAAGTATCATAAAGAGTAAACGTACCCGTTATAACATCTGGAGATGAAGCTTCCTCACAGGCTCGGATGGCATACGCTCTGGCAGGCGCTCTAGTTTCAGATCTCGCAACTGAGTCTTTCGTAGATTTCTGACTACCACTAATATTTCTTGCATTTTAGGAAGGTCTACCTCTCCCTAGAACATTATCAGATCTCGGATTCTGAACAATCTTGTGCTCAACAGACTCTGGACAATCACGGATGAAATGATCTAACGATTCACATATGAAGCAAGCTCGATTATTCAATCTACAACTTCCTGGATGTTTCTTACCATAATGCTTACACTCGGGTCACTCAGATCGGACATTTCCAACACTCGCCATCGATATCGTTAGAGCTTCGGAGCTCAACTGTGATCTAGCTCGATCTCTATTCGAATGTCCCACATTAACTCTTGAACGGCTTTGTTCATCTCTGAATTTCTTTGAAGCAGACTGAAATAATTTGTTCGGAAATCTCTTTCTCACATCTCTAGCTTCAGATTCAACTTTTCTTTTGTCTTTCCTAAATGCCTTAGCTTTGCACGCTCGATCAACAAGCACAACGAACTCTTTTATTTCTAAAATCCCAACAAGCAAACGGATATCTTCATTAAGGCCATCTTCAAATCTTTTGCACATTATTGCCTCAGTCGATACACATTCTCGAGCATACTGACTTAATCTCACGAACTCTCGTTCGTATTCGATGTGAGACATGCCCGCTTCTGTTTCAAATCCGAGGAATTCTTTTCGTTTTTGATCAATGAATCTCTGACTGATATATTTCTTTCGAAACTCAGACTGAAAGAAATCCCAAGTAACCCGTTCCTTTGGAACCATGGATATCAAGGTTTTCCACCACTGATAAGCTGCATCTCGTAGCAAGAAAACAACATATTTTATACATTCTTCGGGGCTCAGCGACATCTCATCAAATACCCAGATTGTGTTCTCTAACCAAAACTCGGCTTTCTCGGCATCATCATCATTAGTGGCCCTGAACTCTTCAGCCCTATATTTACGAATTTTATCGACCGGAGGCTTATTCAACAGATTCAGATTCATAACCGGAGCCACAACTGAAGTCTGAGGGGGATTAGGCAGGGGCAGAGGTTGTGAAACAGCCAGATTGTTCCTTACAAACTGAGTGAACCACTCACTCATCATTTGGAAGAAAGCTTGTTTAGCTTTTCCCTCTTGACCGCTAGTAGCCGGTCTCGAATCATATGGCGCTGTCTTTTGAGCGAGAGAAGGCGCATTGCTTTCTACATCGTCAGCTACGGATCTTTCGGGATCTATTACTATACGGAAAACACATTTTACTCGTCAGGATTCATCACACTATCACATTTCATATATATGGCATGTATAGCTAGACTCTCATACGCTACGTTAGTCAGAGAATTGACTAAACCGTAGCTCTGATACTAATCAAATGTAATACCCCTAACCCGTAACCATTGTCAGTTTAAGGTTAAGAGGCGTTACCAGACAATTCGAAAACTTTTACGGACATTTCATAATATAATTCATCAAATGCAATCAAAGTGTCCCTTTAATAGGTCTATGAGACCATTAACATACTTTAGAATAGGGTCGGGACTAAACTGTACACACACAAAAATTCTCAGAAATTTAAATTTTTTTCTAAGTTACAGAGGTCACACGCCCGTGTGGGTAGGCCGTGTGCCTCCCACGGCTTCAGACACGCCCGTGTGTCTAAGCCGTGTCAAAACATGGCATACATACTGACTTGCCCACACGGCCATGGACACGCCCGTGTGCCTCACCCGTGGTGAACCTGACTTGCACCACACGGCCAGTCACACGCCCGTGTGTCCAGCCCGTGGTCGAGCCTGACTTGCTATGAAATATAACCACGAGGGACACGATGAAGCCACACGCCGTGTGCTCAACCGTGTGGGCAATTATAGGCCATTTTCAAGGCCAAAATGCCACCCACACTTGGGTCATCCTTACAAGCATTATTTCATAAACAATTGACAACCAAAAACATGTCAAATGATCAAAATATCATCCCATTCAATCTCATTACTAAACATGCCAACTTGTATACCAATTTGTACAACTAAATCACATGTAAAACCAAGCATAAATCATCCACATCTTACCATTCATATAACCATTTCATTGATCAAACATATATACTCATATTGCATCAACATGCTTACCATTACCTTGACCATTTCACAACCCAGAATCATACCAAAATCAAACATCATATAGCATGACTCTTCATTCATTACACATCCATTTAACTAGCCATATCACATGGTTATATACACATGTTTCAAACATACTCCAAAACAACTAGCCCATACATGCCATATTTAGCTATATACACATTCAATAGTGTAACACCCCAAACCCGGACAGGACACCACGTCCGAATCTGGTATGTTACGGGGAAAAACGTTTCTAAGAAGTTCAGATTTTTCGTTTAAAAGTGGGGTGAAAACACCGTGTGCTTGAAACAGATTTGTGTAGACGTGTTTGAACCGGAGATTTTGAAAACTTAGCCAGAATTTGTAGTTGAAACGAGTTTAAACCATATAAAACCTCATTAGTTACTTAGTGATACATAAAATACTTTTGAACTTAGGTGAATTACAAGTTAGAATTGGAAACCAGTTGAATTTGTTTGTCACAAAGACTTAATGTGATACCCGATGGTATAGTTAAAAACACGTCGCGTTATAATTTTGAAGGCATTATCTTTCCAGGTTTTAGTAAAACTTATACCGGCTTATTTTGTTAAGGCATATTAAATCTAACTAAAACATCAACCAACTTGAAACATAACTTTAAAGGCCTTTTACAAACCGAATAAAAACCCAAATAAAAGTAAATCACTAAAGTACCCAAAATATAGAGTCCGAGTAAACACTTTATTCAAGCATGGCATAAGCACCTCGAGTCCATCCCGGCTCCAAGTCGCGTCTCACGAGTCACCCGAAATGTCAAAGGAGAGGGTGAGTCGAGTGACTCGATGTGTAAATCCCGCTCCCAAAGAATCAACATGCTAACACACATCATACATAGCAACATGATTAATGCAACCCGAACCTAACCATCCATATCGCCTTTTCTACCCCGTGTGGTACCAAACCACCGGTGGTGCCAAACCACCGGTGACATATAGTCACAATGTGCTACCAAAGCAACGGTGTCCCAAAGACACAATATCCGTCAATGTGCTACCAAAGCACTTTGGTGTCCCAAAGACACAATTGTGCTACCAAAGCACCGGTGACCAGAAGTCACAAATCCAATGATGATGGGGCCAACCCATCGTGTGTTACCAAAACACTAGCGCATTTATCCCATATCTCAAGTGGGGCCAACCCACGGTGGTTAAACCACGGGGACAAGTCGCAATGAGGTGCCAAACCTCTGGTGTCCCAAAGACACAATGTGCTACCAAAGCACCGGTGACCGTAGTCACAAATGCGGTGATGGGGCCAACCCATCGTGTGTTACCAAAACAACGGGCGTCAATCCCGTATAATCATCTGTGGGGCCAACCTTTGTGGTACTGAGCCACTTTGGGACGAGGCGAGGTACCAAACCTCTGGAGGTGCCAAACCTCAGTGACCCAAAGTCACAAAGTGTGCTACCAAAGCACTGGGTGCTCGTCGACACAATACATCACTTTCCCTCCTCTCGTATCACCCACACATATCATACTCATGGAATTATGCATCTCATACTAACCATGCATATCATGCCAACATACCAAGCATTACAACTCATAACATGCATAACATAAATCATGATATCATGCTCCATCAATAGTACTCATAATAGAAACAGACTTACCCGAATCGTACACATACCCCATTTGGGTACTCATTTGTCCATCATCTTCATTTTATAATTTTAACAGCAAAGCGAGTTTTATTAATAATCCTACTAGGTATCGGTGTGTTAGTTACACACACGATAATCTGAGTCTAGAAATCCCAACCAAAGCGATTTAGATTCCTTCGATTGCTAATTCCTACAATCGGCCAACACTAGGGGTTAGGCAACACTAACATTCGGCCAACAACCAATTAACCAAAAGGGTAAAAATCAATCCCTTACCTTCACTTGCGAATAATTTGGTTTCCAAACACACCCGAACCAATAGTGGCTCTTCTAAGACAATCGGCCCTCACCTAGAAATAGAATCACAGTTAATCCTTTATCAACCAAGACTAAATCGAAACCAGAAATTAAACTAACAAAGAACCAATCACTTCCCCCTCACTTACCAATCGGTTAACAAGGAACACTGATTTCCTTGCTTGCTTCCTTACTCCACTGATCCTATACAAGATGATTACCAAAGGTTAACATCCTTCCATAACTAAAATTAACACATTGAGATCAAAGAAATGACCATTCGGTCAAGAGCTTACCAATACCAACCGATTGAAACAAAGCCTCCAAAACACTCACGATATTCGGCCAAGAGACTATTAGAGAAAGGGAAATATTCGGCTATGTTGAAACTAGGAAAGAAGGAATCGGCACAAGGTGTTTAACACCTTTAATGTTCGGCTTGAATGGAGGAGAAAGAAAAGAAATATGAGAAGAATGTAGTTTCGGTTTGCCAAAGGAAGAAATGAAGGGAGTTTTGAAAGGTGGTTTCGGCTAGATGGTATTGAAAAAGGAGAATGAAAATTAAGAGAACCCAGTAAAAGATTTGGCTTGCTCAAGGTTTTCAACAAAGAAAGAAAGTGTAGGTGGGATGTTAGGTTCGGCTTAGTTCAATTGAACAAGAAAAAGGATGGAAAAGGCTTGAAAACTTTCGGCCACACAACTCAAAAGGCAAAAGACTTGGCTAAAAGAGAGCTTGACCTCCTGTTTCAAAAGGAAGAAAACAAAAGAACACCCTTGCGAATTCAGCTAAAAACCGACAAAATGAGAGCTTTCTTGCCTATCAAAGTTTGACCGAAATATACCCAAAATGCAAGAGTACATTCGGCATCCCCTAATCCACACTAAGCCGTCCATACCCCACTCCCCACTCCCTAAAATTCGGCCATGATCCCCAATTCACTCCACTCCACACATTTCAAATGTGTGGACCAAATCACACTCCACTATTTACTCTCCACCCTCCATTTGAGTGTGAAGACCAAGTCAAAGCGAGTTTGAGCGCCTACAAACTCCTCCCTCCATGCCACAAAATGAGTGCCAAAAGTGGCCACTCCATGACTCGAACACAAGGCCTCCACCTTGCTTTAGGCGTTACCCACTCCAAGCCTTAGTGGCGCCTACATTGCCACTCCACCAATTTGTTCCTTGTGCTAACAAACTCCCAAAATAAATTTAAAAGCCCCACTTCCTCGGCTCCTAATGCCTTAGCTCAAAAACCAAAATTTCCTAATTTTCTCGGGCATACACCTAAGCTTTAATTAAGCCCCTAAAACATAAAAATAGCAACCAAACACACTACAAACATGCAATATCATGCGACCACAAAACAGACCCCTAACCCGGGATATTACGGTTCTACCCCCTTAAAAATAATTTCGGCCTCGAAATTACAGTCAAAAGAGTTGCGGGTATTCTTTGTCTCATCGTATCCTCGGGTTCCCACGTCGCTTCTTCTACGCCATGATTCCGCCAAAGTACCTTAACCAAAGGCACAGACTTCCCTCGTAGAACCTTTACATCTCGATCAAGAATGCATGCGGGTTCTTCTTCCATAGTCAAGTCCGGATTCACCTCGATCTCTTCCATCGCTACCACATGCGACGGATCTGAGCGATACCTCCAAGCATCGAAACATGAAAAAGCGTCGTGAATCGACTAAGCTCTGCGGGCAACTCAAGCCGATCGCCACTTGGTCCAACTCGTCTCAACACCTTATACGGCCCAATGAACCTCGGACTTAGCTTGCCTTTCTTCCCGAACCTCGGAACCTTCTTCCAAGGCGAGACCTTGAAACACTCGATCCCCAACAAAACTCTATATCTCTTCGCTTAAGATCGGCATAAGACTTACTGCGGTGCCAAGCTTCCTTCAATCTAGCTCGAATCAACTTAACCTTGTCCTCGGTCTCGGCTACCAACTCGGGTCCCAACAACCGGCGTTCACCTAACTCCGTCCGGACGTAGGTGAGCGACACTTCCTACCATACAATGCCTCGCAAATGCGGAGCCATCTTGATGCTCGCTTGGTAACTATTGTTGTAGGCAAACTCATTACTAACGGTAGAAACTCCTCCCAACTACCTCTGAAATCCAGGACACAACCCCTCGGCATGTCCTCTAAGATCTGAATAACCCTTTCGATTGTCCGTCGATTTGCGGGTGAAAAGCCGTCTTTGAAATCCAAACGAGTACCCAATGCTTGATGCAATGCCTTCCGAAACCTTGACGTAAACTCGGGATCCCTATCCGAGATTATCGAAAGCGGCACACCGTGCAACCTCACGATCTCTCGAAACATACAACCGCGCCTTACGAGTGAGTAGTCAACCTCACCGGAATAAAGTGAGTGATTTAGTCGAGACGATCCACCACTACCCAAATCGAATCCTTCTTGCTTGGCGTGGCGGTAACCCACCGACAAAATCCATGGTTATCCTTTCCCACTTCCATCGAGGAATCTTTACAGTGAAGCAAACCCGACGGCAAGAATCGATGTTCGGCCTTGACTGGCGACAAGTCGGACATTTTCCAACAAACTCCGTCACCTCTTTCTTGAGACAGGCCACCAAAACCGCTCTCTAAGATCCTTATACATCTTGCTACCTCCGGGATGCATAGCATGAGGATCGCTATGTGCGTCTGAAGAATCTTTTGCCTCACTCAACATCTTTAGGCATACAAGCCTTACCACAGAAACACGAACCTCGTCACTAGACAAGTTTGTAACCATCCACACCACCATTACTCGCACTTGCAACCTTCACGCGCACCCGGAACCTCATCCTCTAATCTTGTTTCTCTCGATCGCTCAACCCAAGTAGGCTTAACTTGCACTCTGCCAAAATACTCCCGTCGTCATACAAGCTCAAATGGGCAAACAAAGCTCTTAAGTCCGAAACAACCTTACGGCTCAACGCGTGCGCCACCACGTTAGCCTTGCCCGGATGATACTCAATAGAACGATCGTAATCCTTCATGCTCAACCCATCTACGCTGCCTCAAATTCAAATCCTTACGAGTCGGTAAATACTTGGACTCTTGTGATCGGTATAGACTATCGATCTCTCTCCATACAAGTAGTGCCTCCAAATCTTTAAAGCGAAAACTACGACGGCCGCTAGCTCCGGATCGTGCGTCGGATAGTTGACCTCATGTGGCCTCACCGCCTAGAAAGCGTAAGCCACAACCTTACCTTCTGCATCGGACACAACCCAGACCCGTATGTGATGCATCGCGATGATCGTGTGTATTCCTTACCACCTCGAGTTGAATCAAAACCGGAGCCTCGGTCAAAACCTTCTTTAACTTATCGAAGCTTTCCTGTTGTTTCTCAGTCCACACAAACGGAACCTCTTTCCTCAACAACTTGGTCATTGGTGCTGCTATCAACGAGAAACCCTCAACAAATCTACGTAGTATCCAAATAAACCAGAAAACTACGAATCTCACCCATCGACCTAGGTGGCTTCCAATCCGTAATCGCCTCAATCTTGCGAGGATCTACCCGAATACCCTCAGCTGACACTACATGCCCCAAGAACGTCACTTCTCTAAGCCAGAACTCACACTTACTAAACTTAGCATAGAGTTGCTTTTCCTCAAAATCTGCAGCACCACCCTCAAATGCTTATCATGCTCTTCCTCTCGCCCTGAGTATACTAAGATGTCGTCTATAAAAACCACCACGAACCGATCCGGATCTTCTTTGAAACACCCTATTCATCATATCCATAAACGCCGCTGTTAGTTAGTCAACCCGAATGGCATTACCAGAATTGTGAGTGCCCATACCGAGTCCAAACGCTGTTTTATGGATATCGACCTCCTTAACCTTCAATCGATGGTACCCGGATCTCAAGTCGATCTTCGAGAATACCGCGACACCCTTGGTGATCAAACAAGTCATCTATCCGCGGCAACGGATACTTGTTTTTAATCGTCGACTTGTTCAATTGGCGGTAGTCTATACACATCCGCATCGTACCATCTTTCTTCTTAACAAAGAGTACCGCGCGCACTTACGGCGAAACACTTGGCTTTGATAAAACCTCGATCCACTAACTCCACGGATCTGAGCCTTAAGCTCCACCGGTTCCTTTGGTGCCATCCTATACGAGCAATGGACACCGGCGCCGTCGAGTAACAGATCAATCCCGAACTCTACCTCTCGATCTGGCGGCAAACCCGGAAGTTCCTCAGGAAACACATCAGCAAATTCCCTAACAGTACGAACCTTCTCTACCGCAGACTCTTTAGCCTCCAAGGCATACACATGAACCACATATGCTTCGCAACCCTTCCTGACCATCTTCTCCGCTTTCAGAGCAGAAACCACATTTGATAAGTAATCCCTCCTATTACCTATCATAGCCACCTCAACGCCATCAACCGTCTTAAGAACCATGCGCTTGGCGCGCAATCCCAACCTCGCACGGTACTTAACCACCAATCCATCCCGAGAATCGGATCGAACTCCCCAAACGGCGGTTCCATCGGATCGACAAACACTACCCCTTGGAGTTCTAGGGGTACCTCTCTAAACGACTTATCTACCACTCTGAGTGACCCGGAGGACTAATCACGGTCATCCGCCAGAAGATATCTCGAGTCTAAGTCCATTGTCTCTACTATACTCACGGCAACATAAGAGTCGTAGAACCCACATCGATTAAAGCGTTATAAGGAGTACCAAAAATCAAAAACGCGTCTGGGTTATGGCGTCCGGTGCGTCGCCCTCCTCTCGGCGTCTCGCAAAGATACACCAATCCAGTGCACGGCCTCGAACTACCCGCACCTCTGCCGGTGCTCCACGCCCAGACGGATCCATAACCACCTCTGCCATTACCACGGCCCCTCTGCGGTGGCGGTCCATTACCTCTCGAATCGATTACGGCCGACTCTCGGTGAATCCGCCATCCTACGCGGACAATCCCTAATGCGATGCTCCAGAGAACCACACTCGAAGCAACCTTTACCTCCACCCAAAGCAACCACCCCAATGAGATTTCCCACATCGGTTACATCTGCGGCGGTCCTTGCCTAGCGAAGAACAAACCTAGCGCCCGATTACGCCCACTCGGTCTAGCCTCTTCTGCGGATTGCGACGAACCGGAAGACCCAAAGCTCCTCTTAAGCCTACTCCTGTCCATGCTCGCCTCACGACTCCTTAACACCCTCACCCACCTTAGCCTTCTCAACTAAGACAACAAACTCGCGCTCCTGGCGAGGAGCAATCGGCGACCTCAACTCGTCTCGCGAGACCATCCTCGAAACGAACACACCTCTCATGCTCGGTGGCTACAATGCCCCTGGCATACCTACTCGGCTTTCAGAACTCGGCCTGCGTACTCATAGCGGATTTACTCCCGAACAAGCCTCGAAGCGCCTTTATTTGGGAGTCGATGTAACTAGCCCCGATGTACTTCTTTTGATATGCACGGAAATAATCCCATGTCAAATCCTCCGCCGCCACCTTTGTCGGACCGTGAGCCACCACCGATATGACTCATCCGGAGAAGCGTCGATACCCTTCAAGACTTCTCTTACGCCGTCAAGTCCGGATCATCCATGATCCGCTCGATTGCCTCCGGCCAATATTCAGCGGTGCTAGGAGCAACACGGATACACCTCGGAAAAATTCGCCCCGTTAGCCCGAAGTCGCTCAGAACCGATTTCCTAACTCTGCACTACCACTAGCCCCAGCTACCCTTTCCAACACTCGCGAAGATCGCTGTGACAACTGCGTCGTCCGTCGATCTTGGAACTCACCACCTCCGGTGGTGGCGGAACCGGTATCTCATTTTCGAACCACCGCCCGGATCCTACGGGCTCAGAAACCGTCATTCTACCCCTACCTCTACCACGAGTGTTACGACCACGTCCGCCTCGAGTGCTCATGCTAAATCTTTCTACGGATCTGATTAAAGAGTTTTATGCATCAGTATTTATTCCACTTGTTTAAAAAGCAAGTCTTATGAATATTTAAAGAGGATTTGTTCTACGCAAGTGTCTGAGAATCCTATCAGTTTCAATCTCTAAAGTAGCATACTATAGCTATTCATCAAATCATATCCAATCAAATCACAAAGAATAGTCCGGGGTACTTACCTGGGCGAACTGGTGCCGGAGACTCGGTGCCATGCCTTTCAAAACCATATATTTCAAAACAAACACTTAAACAGGCTTTTGAAACCATTTTGGGCCTCAGGCCCACAGCCGAGCCTTTGAACTTGGCTCTGATACCACAAATGTAACACCCCAAACCCGGACAGGACACCACGTCCGAATCTGGTATGTTACGGGGAAAAACGTTTCTAAGAAGTTCAGATTTTTCGTTTAAAAGTGGGGTGAAAACACCGTGTGCTTGAAACAGATTTGTGTAGACGTGTTTGAACCGGAGATTTTGAAAACTTAGCCAGAATTTGTAGTTGAAACGAGTTTAAACCATATAAAACCTCATTAGTTACTTAGTGATACATAAAATACTTTTGAACTTAGGTGAATTACAAGTTAGAATTGGAAACCAGTTGAATTTGTTTGTCACAAAGACTTAATGTGATACCCGATGGTATAGTTAAAAACACGTCAGCGTTATAATTTTGAAGGCATTATCTTTCCGTGTTTTAGTAAAACTTATACCGCTTATTTTGTTAAGGCATATTAAATATAACTAAAACATCAACCAACTTGAAACATAACTTTAAAGGCCTTTTACAAACCGAATAAAAACCCAAATAAAAGTAAATCACTAAAGTACCCAAAATATAGAGTCTGAGTAAACACTTTATTCAAAGATGGCATAAGCACCTCGAGTCCATCCCGGCTCCAAGTCCGCGTCTCACGAGTCACCTGAAATGTCAAAGGAGAGGGTGAGTCGAGTGACTCGATGTGTAAATCCGCTCCCAAAGAATCAACATGCTAACACACATCATACATAGCAACATGATTAATGCAACCCGAACCTAACCATCCATATCGCCTTTTCTACCCCGTGTGGTACCAAACCACCACTGGTGGTGCCAAACCACCGTGACATATAGTCACAATGTGCTACCAAAGCACCGGTGTCCCAAAGACACAATATCCGTCAATGTGCTACCAAAGCCTTTGGTGTCCCAAAGACACAATTGTGCTACCAAAGCACCGGTGACCAAAGTCACAAATCCAATGATGATGGGGCCAACCCATCGTGTGTTACCAAAACACTAGCGAGGCGATCCCATATCTCAAGTGGGGCCAACCCACGGTGGTTAAACCACGAGGACAAGTCGCAATGAGGTGCCAAACCTCTGGTGTCCCAAAGACACAATGTGCTACCAAAGCACCGGTGACCGTAGTCACAAATCGGTGATGGGGCCAACCCATGCGTGTGTTACCAAAACAACGGCGTCAATCCCGTATAATCATCTGTGGGGCCAACCCATTGTGGTGCTGAGCCAGCTGGGACGAGACGCCGAGGTACCAAACCTCTGGAGGTGCCAAACCTCTGTGACCCAAAGTCACAAAGTGTGCTACCAAAGCACCGGTGCTCGTCGACAATACATCACTTTGCTCCCTCCTCTCGTATCACCCACACATATCATACTCATGGAATTATGCATCTCATACTAACCATGCATATCATGCCAACATACCAAGCATTACAACTCATAACATGCATAACATAAATCATGATATCATGCTCCATCAATAGTACTCATAATAGAAACAGACTTACCTGAATCGTACACATACCCCATTTGGGTACTCATTTGTCCATCATCTTCGTTTATAATTTTAACGAGGCCAAACAGGTTTATTAATAATCCTACTAGGTATCGGTGTGTTAGTTACACACACGATAATCTGAGTCTAGAAATCCCAACCAAAGCGATTTAGATTCCTTCGATTGCTAATTCCTACAATCGGCCAACACTAGGGTTAGGCAACACTAACATTCGACCAACAACCAATTAACCAAAAGGGTAAAAATCAATCCCTTACCTTCACTTGCGAATAATTTGGTTTCCAAACACACCCGAACCAATAGTGGCTCTTCTAAGACAATCGGCCCTCACCTAGAAATAGAATCACGCTTAATCCTTTATCAACCAAGACTAAATCGAAACCGGAAATTAAACTAACAACAACCAATCACTTCCCCTCACTTACCAATCGGTTAACAAGGAACACTGATTTCCTTGCTTGCTTCCTTACTCCATCGATCCTATACAAGATGATTACCAAAGGTTAACATCCTTCCATAACTAAAATTAACACATTGAGATCAAAGAAATGACCATTCGGTCAAGAGCTTACCAATACCAACCGATTGAAACAAAGCCTCCAAAACACTCACGATATTCGGCCAAGAGACTATTAGAGAAAGGGAAATATTCGGCTATGTTGAAACTAGGAAAGAAGGAATCGGCACAAGGTGTTTAACACCTTTAATGTTAGGCTTGAATGGAGGAGAAAGAAAAGAAATATGAGAAGAATGTAGTTTCGGTTTGCCAAAGGAAGAAATGAAGGGAGTTTTGAAAGGTGGTTTCAATTAGATGGTATTGAAAAGGGAGAATGAAAATTAAGAGAACCCAGTAAAAGATTTGGCTTGCTCAAGGTTTTCAACAAAGAAAGAAAGTGTAGGTGGGATGTTAGGTTCGGCTTAGTTCAATTGAACAAGAAAAAGGATGGAAAAGGCTTGAAAACTTTCGGCCACACAACTCAAAAGGCAAAAGACTTCGGCTAAAGAGAGCTTGACCTCCGGTTTCAAAAGGAAGAAAACAAAAAAGAACACCCTTGCGAATTCATTTAAAACCGACAAAATGAGAGCTTTCTTGCCTATCAAAGTTTGACCGAAATATACCCAAAATGCAAGAGTACATTCGGCATCCCCTAATCCACACTAAGCCGTCCATACCCCACTCCCCACTCCCTAAAATTCGCCATGATCCCCAATTCACTCCACTCCACACATTTCAAATGTGTGGACCAAATCACACTCCACTATTTACTCTCCACCCTCCATTTGAGTGTGAAGACCAAGTCAAAGCGAGTTTGAACGCCTACAAACTCCTCCCTCCATGCCGTCAAAATGAGTGCCAAAAGTGGCCACTCATGGCTCGAACACAAGGCCTCCACCTTGCTTTAGGCGTTACCCACTCCAAGCCTTAGTGGCGCCTACATTGCCACTCCACCAATTTGTTCCTTGTGCTAACAAACTCCCAAAATAAATTTAAAAGCCCCAGCTTCCTCAGCTCCTAATGCCTTAGCTCAAAAACCAAAATTTCCTAATTTTCTCAGGCATACACCTAAGCTTTAATTAAGCCCCTAAAACATAAAAATAGCAACACAGCACACTACAAACATGCAATATCATGCAGCCACAAAACAGCCCCCTAACCCGGGATATTACAAATAGTACCAAAGTTGTGTTTGATAGTGTGGTGATGATCCTCGACGGTCCTCGAGCCTCTTGTAGCTTTAACGATTTATAAAACAGAGTAAACACATACAAAGTAAGCTTTCAAAAGCTTAGTAAGTCATATACAAATAAACTTAACATGATATGCACATAAGCACATTGATACAATGACATTATTGTTTCTCATTTGCAAACTCATCACATATCCTTTGGCTTATTTGTTTAGTGATAAACCGTAAAAGTAACATATTTTAATCCCACATTTAGCACGCTTTTGGATGAATTATCCCTTATTTTATGTAATTTGGTGCTCTTAATCCTTTATTTTCATGTTTTATACTCAGGAAAGCACTAGAGGATGAAAAGAACAAGAAACGGGCTTAAAACTGGCCAAATGGGCCACATCACGAAATTGACACGGCCTGGACCCAAGACCACACGGTCGTGCCTCCTTAATAATCTCGAACACGGCCTGAGCCCAAGACCACACGGCCGTGCCTCATTAGTCGACCCAACACGGCCTGGCCACGATTCACACGGGCGTGTGCCATGGCCGTACCCCTACCGTGGCAAAGAGAAGTTTCATTCGGATTGGGATACTTAGGGGCAAAGAAACACATTCCAAAAGCCTATATATACAGCCTAAGTATGACCTAAAGGGGGGAGCCCAGTACCTTTGATAGGGGGCGTCTTGCTAGGCCAGAGAAGGCAGATTTGTGGGGATTCGCTCGAGGATAGCCAGTTGATGCATCTCTAGAAGCCGAAATTATACTCAAGACGGAGGATCTCTCCTTCAATTCCTTCAGGGGGTTTTAAGGATTTCTTATGTTTTGTTTTATCTTTTCTTCTAAGATGTTTTCTTTTATTGTTATGAACTAAACCCTCAGATACCTGAGGGGGATGAAACTTAGATGAATCTTGTTATCGTTTACTGAACTATATGATAAATATTTGACTTGTTCTTAATTATGTGTTCTTAATTCTTGTGTTGATATTTCGTGGATATTAATTCAAGTTTGATGTACTTAGGTGGAGGAGCAAAAGTCCCTGCCTAAGAGTATATCTAGCATAGTTAAGCGGAGTTGATCGCGCGCCTAGAGATAGGATGACGAGATTTTGTCGGATTAGGGTGAAACCTAATATGGGATTCTATAGATCGAGTTAATGCGATTCTAGGGGTTTTAATTAGAAAGAGATTTCAATTAATCAACCTAGGGTTAGGCGTTATTTGCTGCGAGAAAGGGTTTAATATACATTAGGGAATCTTACAGATCAAGTCAAGTGAATAAATTGTCTGGTTCAGAGTTAGATAACAAGTGAAGTCTAGGTGGATTCTTCCTTGGGTGTCGTCTTAATCAATTGGTTTTCCCTCAAGTTATTTTCCCAAATTCATTCTTCTTTGTCTTATAGTCTTTAATTTAGTAGTTAATTGATTTAGATTTAAAACAACAAATTCCCTTTATTTTAGGCTAAATAATAAAAAGAAAGTTAGCATTAGTACTTTTAGTTCCTTTGGGTTCGACAATCCGGTCTTGCCTAAGCTATACTACTATTCGATAGGTGTACTTGCCTCAATCGTTGTCATAGTTAGTTTCCAGGTTCGATCATTCTCATTATTTAAATTTTTAAAACTCTGACACACGATCAAGTTTTTGGCGCCGTTGCCGGGGAATTAAAATATTAAGAAAGCTCTATTTTTATTACTTTAGCCTTTTTTTTTTATTTTTTTTGCAATTTACTTTTATTTTTATTTTTATTTTTACCTTAGTTTTAACTCTTCTAATTTTCTTTCTTTCCTTTTCCTAGCAGGTACCTATAGTTTATGACTAGAAGGAACCCGAGAGGACCTTTAGTATACGACAGTGATATTGAAGCTACCGCTCGTAGAAATCGCAGAGAAAATCAAAGTGAGCCCTAAATTACCGGAAAGAAGAGCGACAAGACGAATCCAATCCTACTGAAGGGATGGATGAGAATAATCCACCACCACAAGATGTGGGAGAAAATAATGCTCCTCGTACTATGTTTGATTATGCTAAACCACATTTAACAAGAGCCAAATCGAGTATTGTTAGGCTGCTATAGCTGCTAATAATTTTGAAATTAAAGCCTACACTATACAAATGATTCAACAATTTGTTCAATTTGATGGTTTGCAGGACGAAGACCCAAATACTCATATAGCTAATTTTCTAGAGTTCCGTGATACTTTCAAAATAAATGGCGTTTCTGATGATGCCATACGGCTTCGGTTATTTCCCGTTTCATTAAGGAATAAAGCCAAACAGTGGTTAAACTCGTTACCACGAGGGTCAATCACCACATGGGATCAAATGACCGAGAAATTTTTATTAAAATATTTTCCGCCGGCCAAAACGGCCAAATTAAGGAATGATATCTCTTCTTTTATGCAGATGGATTTAGAAACTTTATACGATGCATGGGAGAGATACAAGGATCTCTTGAGGAGGTGCCCACACCACGGATTACCTTTGTGGCTTCAAGTCCAAACTTTCTACAATGGTGTGAACCCTCAACGAGGCAACTAATTGATTCAGACCACCGGTGGAACCACTGAACAACAAAACTCCCGAAGCGACCTCACGAATTCATAGAGGAGATGTCATCGAATAAATATCGGTGGCAAGTTACAAGGACAAGGCCAACAAAAACAGTGGAGTTTTCAACCTCGATCACGATAACCATGCTATCAAACCAAGTAGAGATGATGAATAAAAAGCTTGATAGTTTGTGTTCTTCGCAGGTACATCCAGTGATGCAGTACGACGCAAGTGGAAGTGTGGCGAATCCTGAATACCCACCCTACCAAACGGGCACAGGGAACGAACAGATGAACTATATAGGTAACAATTTTAGACCTAATAATAATCCTTATAGTAATAATTATAATCCAGGTTGGAGGAACCACCCAAATATTTCATGGAGAGGTCAAGGAAATCAAGGAAATCAAAGACAACAACCTCCTCAAAATTTCCAAAATCAGCCCTATCCACAGGAGAAGAAGCCGAACCTTGAAGAGATGCTGACAAAATTCATGGCAGCCACAGATACTCGTCTCCAAAAAATTGAGACAACGATTAATGATCAACAAGCATCGATCAAAGGGATCAAGAATCAAGTTGGGGAACTTACCAAGTCAGCTAGACAACTTGAAAAGTTACTTTCCGAACGACAGCAAGGGCGTCTACCAAGCAATACTGAGATTAACCCAAAGGAGCAAATTCAAGCCATAATAGCTCAAGAAAGTGAAGGGTTAGACGATCCCAATTCAAGGAAAGAGAATGTGATCAAAGAAGGTAAGGTTGAGGTAAGTAATAATAAGCAAAAACCGGTAATCAAAGAGTACTAACCTCGCATACCATATCCCGAAGCATTAAGGAGAGACGACACAGAGGAACAGTTCGGTAAGTTTTTTAAACTTTTAAAGAAATTACATATTAACTTACCGTTACTTGAAGCTCTTTCACAGATGCCAGATTCTAGAAAATTTTTAAAAGAGCTTTTGACGAACAAACGAAGGATAGACGAGGCATCACACGCGGAACTAAATGCAATGTGCTCGGCAGTCTTGCAAAATAAACTACCACGAAAATTAAAAGATCCAGGGAGTTTTACAATTCCATGCTTAATTGGTAGTTTATCTATTGATAATGCGTTAGCTGATTTAGGGGCAAGCATAAATGTCATGCCTTATAAATTGTTTAAACAACTAGGTCTAGGGAAACCCAAACAAACTAGGACGAGCATTCAATTAGCTGATAAAACGGTTAGAATTCCTAGGGGTATAATCGAAGATGTACTCATAAAGATTGATAAATTCGTATTCCCAGTAGACTTTGTCATTTTAGACATGGATAAGGACAATAGTATCCCCCTAATCTTAGGAAGACCATTTTTAGCAACTGCCAGGACTAAAATTGACATTGATGTAGGAGAACTAATACTTCGTGTAGGTAATGAGACAGATCACTCTCAAGCTCTCGATTCGGCTAGAACATCGAGTAATCCAGTGAGAAAATAAATTCTATTGATAACCATTCGGTTAACCCTTCTTTTCAGAAACACCAGAAAGAATACAACTGAACCCGATCCTATACCCTGTGCCAACAAAGAAATAAATCATGAGGAACGAAGGATTCAGATCGATGATCTAGACGAGTGGAAGACGCATTTCAAGAAAAAAATAGGGATACACAAAGCTGAACCAGAGCCATTCCACGAAGCGCACAAATTCAAAATCAGAGATCAAGTATTATTAGATAAAGCGGACATGAACATCTCCTCCTCGACCCTAACACAAATAAAGAAATCCATTTTAGGGTAACCAGTGTTTTCCCATATGGAACAGTCGAGGTAAGTAATCCCATTTTTGGTACTTTCAATATAAATGCATCTCGACTTAAACTCTATCATGATAATGAAACCGATAGCATGAGGAAGGACTTTTAACTCCTCAAACCACCATGATGATGCAGACGAGAGGTAAGCCTAGCTTAAGACTTTAAACGAGCGCTTCTCGGGAGGCAACTCGAGTACTAGCCCCATTAACTTTTACATTTTTATTTTGTCTTATTTAGTCTATTTTATCCTTTCTTTATAGTACCTAACTATAAACTAACCAAAAGTACAGAATTCCAAACCACACAGCCTTGCACACGGCCGTGGCCGTGGCCGTGTGGATGCACCAAATCGCCGTACTGACACAGCAGAGATGGTACGAGTCAGAGAGAATAAATTTTCAGAGTCACGGACTCAAACCACCACACCACGGGCACTGACAAAACCCCACGGCCGTGCAATACGGCCGTGGTCGACACCGTTAGATTATACACGGGCGTGGTGACTTGAACATGGGTGTGGGAGAAACGATGCAATGCTTAACACGGCCGTGCGAGGCAGTCGTGTGACTTGGCACGCCCATGGTACACGGGCGTGGGGGAGTACCAGGCCTAAAAATCTATTTAAACCCCCTCTCTTTCCTTTCCCCCCACTCACCTTCAAACTCCCATCTCCCCCACTCTTCCTCTGTTTATCCTTTAACAAACTCCTCATACGCCGTCCAAATGCCAAAGAAATGGAAGAACTCCAACATAGTCTCCCGATGGGAGACCGATCTACATAAGTTCATGCCAGCCACTTCAAGCATTCAACAAGCCAAGGACATTTGAGGCCATTTAGTTTTTTTTTCGTTTTTCTCTTTTGCTTCAATTTCCTTATCTTTACTTCTCTTCTGCTTAACTTAGTTTATTTTATTTTAGTTTCTTCATTTTAGGTTCTACAGGCTGCTAGGGAATCACACCATGACCACCACGATAACCTCAGCCTTAGAAATCACACCTAACAATAAGGACACTACGGTCCATTTATCTTTTCTTTTAATTCTACTTCATATTTTATTTCTCTTCACTTTAGCTTGCTTTTCTTTAATTATTTAATAAGTATAGTTTTAATTATTATTAGTATATCCTGGCTAATCCTTCACAGGCTACCCAATTCCTTCATCTAGCACAGCAATAGTGGGTAGCCACCACGACCACAACCATAGCCACTACAACCCCTCCAACGTCTTTGTCATGGAACATCCTCCAAGGATTTTCATCCATAATTCAGGAAGTTTCACTTCTCCCCATATCTTATGATTTAATTATTATTTTTGCTATTATATATCTTTGTACATTGAGGGCAATGTACATCTTAAGTGTGGGGGGTGAATCTTAAGGATTCCAAACTTTTTGTATTATTCTCAAATCCCTGAATTATGCCTTGTCTTAAAGTAAGTTTCTCATATTATGATTAAAATAAAAATTTCCATGATTTATGATTTTCATCGATATGTTTTAGATTAAGTCATTGATAATTGTGCATTGATGATTAAATTCTAGGAATATTAGAGAATCAAGCATGATAAGTCTATTTTTCAAAATTAAAAATTTTCTAGGTTGTCTACCTGAATTTAAATATTACTTTGAAGTTTGAAATTTACGAGAATGACATCAAAATACCCATAATTTTTGTGAGATTTTGAGCCTTATAGAGCATATATTCTTTTTCTTGCTCACTTTTTGATAATGAGTGTGTCAACATTGATTAGTTATTCTAGAACTTGCATCGATTATACATGTCGAGACCACACCTTTGATTTGATATACAGAGATGATGAAGGCACCTAGGATTTAGCCCACTCACTCCACTAAAAAGCCTACCTTCATAATTAACCCCTAGTGAACCCCTTTTAATCCTAAAAACCCTATTTATTGACTCACCCACTAATATTAACCCAAAACCCAGTCTGTATTTGTTATCACCATTCCTCTTGACTACCCTTTTTGTCGAGATTTGATTTTGAGCAGTTACCTAACTATGTTCTATATTTTAGTTGTTAAAGTTCTTTGTTATTATTTGTGACTTGTTCTTAAAAAAAATGAAGTGTATTCATTATTAGTTTTGTGATTAAGTGAGCTTATACGTTTAAATTCCAATTACTGAAGAAGAAGCTCGTATTAGAGTATTATTAGTACAAGTTTTCAATTGATGTAATTATTTATCAGTTCATTTTTTCTAGTTAGGTAATTTGTCAATTCAATCTCGATTCTAACCCTCTAATTCAGCCTTTATCCACACCTTTAACCCAAGCCTCGTTACAACCCTATTAAAGACCTTTTGATTTGTGTATCATATCATATTATAGTGATGGAGATTTGATTTTCATGCAAGCCTATGGGATTAACTCTTCATGTTTGACTTTTGAGTGCTTAATTTTGAACCTTAAACACTTCGAGTGATTTGGGTGAATCTTTAGTGAGGATGTCAATTCTTATCAATTTTGAATCAGAGGTAATTATTTAGATGAGGGGAAACACCTATGTTTTATGCTACAAATGTATGACTTAGACTGTTTGAATCTTTAGGACTCTTTGAGTTGAATTATCCATGTATAAATTATCCTTGAATTATGATGAAACACTATCAATGACTATTATGAATTGAGGGAAGTTTGTTTTAATTATGAGTTGAGAATTTTGCTTGAGGACAAGCGAAAGCTTAAGTGTGGGGGTATTTGATAAACCGTAAAAGTAACATATTTTAATCCCACATTTAGCATGATTTTGGATGAATTATCCCTTATTTTATGTAATTTGGTGCTCTTAATCCTTTATTTTCATGTTTTATACTCAGGAAAGCACCGGAGGATGAAAAGAATAAGAAACGGGCTTAAAACAGGCCAAATGGGCCACATCACGAAATCGACACGGCCTGGACCCAAGACCACACGGCCGTGCCTCCTTAATAATCTCGAACACGACCTGAGCCCAAGACCACACGGCCGTGCCTCATTAGTCGACCCAACACGGCCTGGCCACGATTCACACGGGCGTGTGCCATGGCCGTGCCCCTACCTTGGCAAAGAGAAGTTTCATTCGGATTGGGATACTTAGGGGCAAAGAAACACATTCCAAAAGCCTATATATACAGCCTAAGTATGACCTAAAGGGGGGAGCCCAGTACCTTTGACAGGGGGCGTCTTGCTAGGCCAGAGAAGGCACATTTGTGGGGATTCGCTCGAGGATAGCCAGTTGATGCATCTCTAGAAGCCGGAATTATACTCAAGACGGAGGATCTCTCCTTCAATTCCTTCAGGGGGTTTTAGGGATTTCTTATGTTTTGTTTTATCTTTTCTTCTGAGATGTTTTCTTTTATTGTTATGAACTAAACCCTCAGATACCTGAGGGGGATGAAACTTAGATGAATCTTGTTATCGTTTACTGAACTATATGATAAATATTTGACTTTTTCTTAATTATGTGTTCTTAATTCTTGTGTTGATATTTCATGGATATTAATTCAAGTTTGATGTGCTTAGGTGGAGGAGCAAAAGTCCCTGCCTAAGAGTAGATCTAGCATAGTTAAGCGGAGTTGATCGCGCGCCTAGAGATAGGGTAACGAGATTTTGCCTGATTAGGGTGAAACCTAATATGGGATTCCATAGATCGATTCTATGGGGTTTTAATTAGAAAGAGATTTTAATTAATCAACCTAGGGTTAGACGTTATTCGCCTCGAGAGAGGGTTTAATATACATTAGGAAATCTTACGGATCAAGTCAAGTGAATAAATCGTCTGGTTCAGAGTTAGATAACAAGTGAAGTCTAGGTGGATTCTACCTTGGGTGTCGTCTTAATCAATTGGTTTTCCCTCAAGTTATTTTCCCAAATTCATTCTTCTTTGTCTTAGAGTCTTTAATTTAGTAGTTAATTGATTTAGATTTAAAACATCAAATTCCCTTTATTTTAGGCTAAATAATAAAAAGAAAGTTAGTATTAGTACTTTTAGTTCCTTTGGGTTCGAAAATCTGGTCTTGCCTAAGCTATACTACTATTCGATAGGTGCACTTGCCTCAATCGTTGTCATAGTTAGTTTCCAGGTTCGATCATTCTCATTATTTAAAATTTTAAAACTCTAACACACGATCATTTAGCCATAACTTACCCACATTTCATAGCTCAAAGTATCACTTTACTCATAGCTCATTCAAGCATGTAACACATATTATCTCATCAAATCTATACACATATTCACTTTAATAAGCTCATATATACACTTACCTTTTATACACATGCATAGTGTATCTTTCAAACGTACCTGAATCGTTTATACATTTCTCATAGACTTTCATTTCTCGGATTTGCCCGTTGAACCGTTCGGAATTAAATAGAAAGTTCGGAATATTCAGAATGGTCGTACAATGCCAACGTCCCAGACGTGGTCTCACATGTAACCAAATATCGATGCCACTGTCCCAGACAGGGTTTTACACGAATCAATACGATGCCAATGTCCCAAACATGGTCTTACACGTAAATCTCATATCGATGCCAACGTCCCAGACGTGGTCTTACATGAAAGCTCGAATCAATGCCAACGTCCCAGACGTGGTCTTCCATGATATCACAAATCAGACACCTATGTCATGACATATGCAATCCTATCTATTCCTAGGTTCGTACGAGACTTTTCGGATATTAACACTATGTCGATACTATCTCGGGTTTCATGTACTCAACATCTCATATACATTCATCATTATAAATTTTCATATGAACATACATAAATCAAAACAAATACATTTATTTGTATATTGACTTACCTTGGATTTTGTTTTATGGAAACGGACTCGGCTACTCAATTACTTTCGATTTCCCGCGATCTAAGTTCGTTTTCTTCGGTTCTTGATCTATACATATTCAAATTTAATCCATTTATTCATCAACTCATTCAATTCAATCCAAAAACGCATATTTAGGGCAATTTGCAAATTAGCCCTCACATTTTCACATTTGGACATTTTAGTCCCTATTTCACAAAATCACAAAATATACAAAATCTCATGATACCCATGCATAGCCAAATTTTACTCATGCTCATATAAGTCCATACATTTCATTTGTTTCACAATTTAGTCCTTCAAAATATTATTCTTTCAATTTAATCCAAATTACTCAAAATTATCAAAACTCCAAAGACAAACTATTTTATTCAAACACATATCTTTCATAATTCATCCTCAAACATCATAAAACTCATGAATTCATCAATGGCTCATTTCAAAAACTTCATCAATTCACAAAATTCAAGCATGGGTTTTGAAGAACACGAAGTAACGATCACGAAAACGTAGAAATTATCAAAAACCAAAGCAAAACATACCTTAAAATTAGCTTGATAGTAGCCGAATATTTTGAAGAGCTTAGACCTTATTTTCTTTCCTATTTTCGGTGATAGATGGATGAACAATCCACTATCATCTTTCATATATTTATTATAACATGTTTTATTAAAACAATTACTATTTTGACCATTATAATATTAATGTATCAACCTTTTAACTAATGACTATAACCGTCCATACCAGCATAAAATGGTCAAATTTCTATTTAAGGGCTTCACCTTTAATAAGCCATATCAAATCAACACTTTAACATATAAATTGCCACTTTTACCTTTTTCGCGATTTAATCCTTTTCTCAAATTAAACACACAAACAGACAAATTAATTCACGGAACTTTAACACATACTCAATCACATATAGTAAACACAGAAAATAATATTAAGTTATTTTTCTGACTCGGTTTTATGGTCCCAAAACCACTTTTCCAACTAGGGTCTAAACTGGACTGTTACAACATAAAATTGGCTTTGGTTGTTTAAACAACTTAAAATACAAACTTTTAGAAATAAAAGATTAGAGATCTTACATAAAATAAAAGTCAATCTACACTTTTATTCATTTTCAAATCATTATCGATGTTTTATATAGAATTTAGACCTCATTCGGTATCATTTTAGGATATAAAAACTCAAATTTATAAGTGATGAGGTAGAGATTGTAACAATCTGATTTTCATTGATGTTGAAAAATATAGTTTCAGGATCCTGTTTGTAACAGCCCGATTTTGGGCCTAGTCAGAACAGTGATTTTGGGGCCACAAATCCGACGAGAAAAATCTTATTTTTATTATATTTTTATGGTCTTTGATTTCACGAAAAGATTTCGTGAAAATTTCATTCAAAAATTTCGATGTTTGGGCACTCAATTTAGTCAAAATGACTAAATTGTAAATAGTGAAAAATTTGAGTTTGTAACACCCCTAACCCGTAACCATCGCCGGTCTAGGGTTAAGAGGCATTACCGGACAATCGGAAACTTTTACAAACATTTCGTATCATAAAGTATATCATCGTCAAATCATAACATAATACAAGCATATAGTCCCTTAAAGAGGTTTACTAGACGTTAAACATGCATTAGAAAAGGGTCAGGACTAAACTGAGTTTATACAAAAAAATTTAGAAAATCAAATATTTTTCAAAGTTACAGAGGTCACACGCCTGTGTGGGCAGGCCGTGTGCCTCACACGGCCTCAGACACCCTCGTGTGTCTAAGCTGTGGCAAAACAAGACATACATACTGACATGTCCACACGGCTTGAGACACGCCCGTGTGCCTCACTCATGGTCAACACTGACTTGTTTTGAAATACAACCATGAAGGACACGGTCGAGCCATACGCCCGTGTGCTCAACCGTGTAGGCAATTATAGGCCATTTACAAGGCCAAATTGCCACCCAAACAATAGGATATACCTACAAGCATTATACCAATTCAAATCATATCAAAATGACCATCTTTTCTAACCATTCAATAACATATCAACCACACCAACTCATGAGCCATTTAGCTCAATCTAATCACAAACATTTCTAAGAATAAACCATTCAAAAACTTACCAATTCATTATGACATCTTTTCATCAATAATATACTAGCTATGCATCATAAAACTTACCATAGATTTGGCCATCTCATTAGCTTAAACATTAGCCATCAAACCATACCGAACTATGCATCATTTAGCATGAGCTACTCATTCATATCATAACCATTATCTAGCCATATCACATGGCTATTTATATACAACTCAAAACATTATCCAAACTAACTAGCCTATACATGCCATATTTAACCATGTACACATTCAAAAGGTACCAAAATGGAGTTTGATAGTGTGGTGATGATCCTCGACGATCCCCGAGCCTTCCGTAGCTTTAACAATCTATAAGACAATAAAGTAAGCTTTCAAAAGCTTAGTAAGCCATATACAAATAAACTTATCATAATAAACATTTATAACCATTTCAAATGCAAAAATTTTAACAAATCTCAATAGCTTTTTCATAGTTCTCCTTTCTAGCTCAATGGTATTTAACCATTTACTTATCAACAAATCTCATCTCCATGATAATTTCTTTGGATCATATCACATTCATACATATATCACATTATGTCTCAACATTTCTATGCACATATTTCTCTTTAGCAAATTCACATATAATTACCTTTCATACTCAAACATAGAGTACATCTCAAACGTACCTGAAACAACTACGCATTTCACATAGTATTTCAGTTCTCAGAATTTCCCGTTGAACCATTCAAAATCAAATAGGATACTCAGATAACTCGAAATACTCGTACAATGCCAACGTCCCAGACGTGGTCTTACATGTAATCAAATATCGATGCCACTGTCCCAGACAGGGTCTTACACGAATCAAATACGATGCCAATGTCCCAGACAAGGTCTTACACGTAAATCTCGAACCAATGCCAACGTCCCAGACGTGGTCTTACATGATATCACATATCAGAAACCTATGTCATGACATATAAATCCTACCTATTCCTAAGGTTCGTACGGGACTTTTCGGATATTGATACATCGTTGATACTTTCTCGGATTTTCTCACGTATTTCATTCAAAGCCATTCATCACAATTCAATATCAAATGAACATAAATAATTCAACTTAAATACGTTTATTCGTATATGGACTTACCTCGTACGGATATAGACAGACGGATTCGACTATTCGATCACTTTTGACTTTCCTCGATCTAAATCTGTTTTCTTTGGTCTTGATCTATACATATTCAAATTTAACTCTTTTATTCACCAATTCATTCAATTCAATCCAAAAACACACATTTAAGGCATTTTACAAATTAGCCCTCACATTTTCACATTTTGACATTTAAGTCCCTATGTCACAAAATCACAAAATACACATAATTTGCTTTTAACCATGCTTAGCCAAATTTTCATATGCTTCATAAAAGTCCATACATTTCATTTATTTCACATTTTAGTCCCTCAAAATATTATTTTCACAATTTAGTCCAAATTACTCAAATTCACTAAAAATCCAAAGACAAAACATATTAATCTAACACATATATTTCATATTTCATCAACTAACATCACAAAGCTCAAGCATTCATCAATGGCACTTTTCAAAATCATCATCAAATTCCAACATTAAAGCATGAGTTTTGTAGTACTCGAAGCAACGATTACAAAAACGTAGAAATTATCAAAAACCGAACAAATTACATATCTTAATCAAGACTTGTAATGGCCGAATATCATGGAAGCTTAAAAACCTTTCTTTTTATTATTTTTGGCACAAAGATGAACACAAATGCATGTTATTTTAATGTTTTGTTTTATATTAATGGACATTATTTACTCAATTACCAAATTAACCGTATTAATAACATATAAAACTTATATAATACAAGCCCATAACCGTCCAGTACTATGTTTAGTGGTCTAATATCCACTTAAGGACTTCACTTTTAATAAGCCATGTCAATTCAATACATTAACATATGAATTGACACTTTTACCTTTTATGCGATTTAGTCCTTTTCTCAAATTAAGCACACAGACAACAAAATTAATTCACGAAACTTTCACACATACTTAATCACATACTGTAAGCATAGAAAATAATATTAAAATATTTTTCTGACTCGGATTTGTGGTCCCAAAACCACTATTTCGACTAGGGTCTAAACCGGACTGTTACAGAGTTCCACATGTTAGAAGTGTCCAATTTCTATGAAATTTTAAATTGGAGGTCCTTAAATGGTAATTAGACCATTGGTTAAATTTTTGGACAAAAATAGAAATGAGATAAGTGAAATAGGATATTTTTAAGTTAGGGGCATTTTGGTAATTTGGTAATTAAATGGACTAAAAGACAAAATAAAAGCCAAAAACCCTTGTCCATCTTCTTGCTTGGCCGAATTTAGCATGGGGGAAGCCATGGCTAGAGTTTTCGAGCTTTCAAGCTCAATAGTAAGTGCATCCAAGCCCCGTTTTTAATGTTCTTTACATTTTTGAGATCCCCGTAACTCGATTTAGCTATTTCTACCATTATTTTGAGCTAGGGTTTGTGTTTAAAAATTTACCCATGGATGAAATGCATGTGCTTTGATGTCTAATGGTAGAATATGAATGCTCGGTGTGTAGTAAACGACTTTTACTAAGTGATTTTCGATGAAATCACATAAAAGGACTAATTTGTAAAAAGTTGAAAAATGCATGAAAACGTGTGAATGAATGCAAATTGTGGACTGCTATAGTTATGAAAATGGTTCGTCTAGGCCTAAAATACAATAAAATTGAATAAAAATCATTTTACGAGCCTAGGGGCAAAAGTGTAAATATGACAAAGTTTAGGGGCAAAAATGTAATTTTTCCATAGTATGATTTTTGGGTCACAATGAATAATGTGACTAATAAGTAAGCTAAATGTGATGTTATAGATCAAAGAAAACGGGGTTCAGACTTAGAACGGGGGAAAAACTGACGATTAGGTCCCTTTTTGCCATTTTGGTATCGAGGTAAGTTCGTGTGTAAATAATACAACATTATATTATGTATTTAATATTTTGATATTGCATGAATTGTATATATATGTTTCTACGGATTCAATTGATGATGATTTGGTGAAGAATCAAAGAATGAGAATCCCGGTTGAACTTTAGGAATAGAAATGATGCCCTTGTCACGACATTCAATTAAGAAGGTCCCGTATAAGACCATATCTGGGATATGGCCTCAGAACCTAATCGAGATCCCGTATAAGACCATATCTGGGATATGGCATCGGCATCGAATAATGATTCTGTGTAAGACTATGTCTGGGACCTGACTTCGGTATGAAATCGTGTAAGACCATGTCTGGGGCATGGCATAGACATACGATCTCGTGTAAGACCATATCTGGGATATGGCGTCGACATCAATATGAGATCCCGTATAAGACCATATCTGGGATATGGCATTGGCATCTTACTACGTGTATAACAATTTCTGAGTATCCTTAAATATTCCAAGTGGTTCAACGGGATAAAGTATTAAAGTTAATGTTAAAGATGGAAAAAGGGCTAAAGTTATGTGATGGAGTGATACAAGTACATATGTGAAACTCACGAGAAATGAGCTCGGTATGTGATTTCGTATAAGACCACGTTAGGGACATGGCGTCGATATGATATTTCATGTAAGACCATATCAGGGATATTGCGTTGATACGGTACTATATGTATGAGATTCTCGAGTATCTTTTAGCATTCTGAGTAGTTCAACGGGTACATTAAAAATGAGAAAGTAAGTGACTATGTTACGAGAGGTACAAGTATGTACATAGAACTCATGTGAAGTGAATTCGGTATATGATGTATTCTTGGGAAGAATGCACATGAATAAGTTATACTTGTGAAATATTGATATCCTTGTGATTAACGATCTACATTCATTTTGAATGGATACATGATAAGATTTGATGATGATCATGTGTGAGGCTTTTAAGCCAAATTAAATTGAGAAATGAAATACTCAAGTCTTTGTTGTTGATGTATAGGTTAAATTGGCCAATGAATGGCTTGTAAATATTTGATGATGACTAGCTATTGGCATGGCTAACTATAGATATATTTTAGTGTTATGTGCGTGTAAATGAGAATTAATACAAAGAATACATGATAGAGTAAAATTAGCAATAAAACAATTTGGACAGCAGCAGTTGTATCACTTTGAAAATTCACCAAAAATGGTGTAAATTTAATTAGAAGTTGAATAAGATATGAAATTAAATCTTATTGAGTCTATTTTCTCATAAAATAAACGGTGTAAGCAAAATAATTTCATATTATGAGATAATTGAATTTTTATAAGATAGGGTCAGAGTGATTTTGAAATCCCCTGTTCTGACTTGGAAAATTCATTAAAAATTTTAAAAAAATAATCAAGGGATAAAATTTATATACTTGAATTTATTAATGAGTATATTTTCAAGAGAAACAAATGAAAACGTCATTCAATTTCTGTACCACTAGACAATAAATTTTTAGTGAAGAGGGGTTAGAACTGTCGAACAGCGAAATAGGGGAGACTTTAAAAAATAAACTGTACTGATTGGCTGAACCAAGAATTCTGGAAATTTTATGGTAAGAAGAGATGAGAGTCTAGTTTCAGGGAAAATTAGTGGATCTTAATTTGGAGTTCCGTAGCTCCAGATAAAGATAATTTAGTAACTGTAACTCGAGTAGACAGCTCAAGATGAACATAAATGAATTGTGAAATTTTATGCAATAATGATGGTATTATCTTGAGAGCTTATAATAAGGATTGTTAAAAGCATGGTAATCAATTGTTTATTATTTACATACGTACTTAATAAGCTTTGTAGCTTACTTCCTGTCCTTCTCATATCTTATAGGGTTTTATGCTAGCTCGAGTTGGAGATCGCCGGAGATGCTATCACACTATCAAGCTATCATGTTGGGCATAAGTGAATGCAAAACCCTTTGAGTTTATGGCATGTATAGGGACTTAGTCAATTGTGTATGTGTCATTTGATTTGGCCAAATGTGTTGGTTCATAATGGTAATATGATTCATTTTGTATATAGCCATGAGATATGACTCATATTGGTTAATGAGTTGTAATGCCTATTTATATGTGTGTGCTTATACTAAAGGTTTCATGTGATGTGGTTATGTGTGTTTGGTATGGATGGATTGAAGTTGTGTTTAAGTATGTGCAAATGAGGGTGCAAAATGGTTTGGTAAATAGCCATTTTCTTGGCCACACGGGTAGAGACATGGCCGTATGTCTCAGCCGTGTGGAGGACACGGCCCCGGGACATGGGCGTGTGCCCAGGGCGTGTGAAGTCTGCATCTATTTTTTGGAATTTAATTCGCCACACGGCCTAAGCACACGGGCGTGTGACTTGGCCGTGTGACCCTATTTTGTTGATGACGTCATAAACAGAGAGTTACACGGGCTAAGGACATGGGCGTGTGTGACCACACGGGCGTGTCCCAAGCCACACGGGCGTGTAACCCCTGTTTTGATGAAAATTTTTTTAAGTCTTCTTAAAGTTTCCTAAGTTCTCGGTTTAGTCCTGAATAGTTCCCAATGTATGTTTTGGGCCTCGTGGGCCCATATAAGGGGCGATTTGCAGGTGAATGAGAAATTTTAAATTGAATGAAATTTTATAGCCCGATTTTGTATAAATGTTTTTGTTTAAGTCTGGTAATGCCTCGTATCCTGTCCCGGAGTCAGACACGGGTAAGGGGTGTTACACTATTTTCATAAATTGGGTCCGTATATATTAAATAAGAATATTTATGGAGTTATTATATTGATGAATTAAATTTTGGTTAAGCAATTTAGTAAAAAAATATGGTTAATTAAGGTTTAAGGACTAAATTGTAAAGATTTAATCGCTATAAATTTTAAATTAGGAAAGACTTGAAGACTTAAATAACAATTATTGAAAGGACCAAAATGATAAACAAACCAATTTTGAATAGTGGAAAGTGGATGATGATGAAGGATGCCATTAAGATTAATTAATTAATAATTAAGTACAATAAACTATTAATTAATTAATTAACTATGACTAATTAACAATTAACCTATGTATAAAAGAAAAGTTAGTGGATGAAAACTTTGTCTTCATCCTTCATCACCGTCCCCATTGTTGAAGGCTAAGAAAACCTTCGAAATTTCTTCATTTCTATCGACCAAAAATTCAATTAAGTCCCTAGCCATTTTTCTTTGATTTTTTTTTTATAGAAATTGAACCATGAGAGCTTAATTTAGCTAGACCATATATCAATTTGTGAAGCTATTAAAGTTTTTAAAAGTTTCTATTGTTGATAATTGAATGATTTAGGTGTGAAATTGATAGAAATTAATCTTACTTTAAGAAAATGACTAAATTGTGAAGCTTAATTGTTAGTTTCGTACATTAGGGACCAAATTGAATAAAATAAAAAACTACCATGAAATTTCGATAGGAATAGGAAGTGGAGGGTCCTTAATGAATATATGTGAAATCAAATTTTAATCCAAAGCTTTAGATTGAAAGTTATGCTTATACCGGTTTCAGGGACTAAATTGAATAAATTGTAAAATATGCATGAATTGATAATTGGTTATGAATTGGTTTGAAATTGATAGTGTGTTATGTTTTATGACCATTTGTAGCTAACGTTGATACAGATCCTTCGAGAGGGAAGGGAAAAGCAAGAGTTGTCGACAAGTGACGTGAGACCACAGTTTGTACATTTATGATTTGGGATCATTTTGAATTGTTGCATTTACATATTAACTGCATTTAAAGGTGTCAAGGTGAGTAGATATTGATAATATGAACCCTTGGATTGAGCTTGAATATGAATTGTTGAAATGGTGGACTAAAATGAATAAAATTTAAAGTTGCATGCATTGCTTTGAAATATGATATGTGATATGAAATTGAATAGGAATATATTGAATGTCATGGATTATATGTGATATGATGATAAAATGGATTGTGATAGTGAATATAATTGAGAAAAATGATATATGTATCAAATTGTAAATATATTGAATATTGGCACCCTATTAGTTGTTCGGGCTATGTCGGATATAGTTGGCATGCAATAAGATTAGTATGTGTACATGATTATGCACTTATGCGCCAGGATGTACTTCGTGTGCAAGTATTCATTTTGTGCGTCAGGCTGCATTTTGTAATGCCCTTAACCCGATCCAATTCACTAGATCCAAATATCGAGCATTACGCCCTATACGAATGCAACTTAATCTTTTCTTTAGTTGCCTATGTAAATGTTCTATTTATGAGTATGAATAAGTTTCAGACTTCAATTCAAAGTTTCTTATGAGTGTACAATGTATGATTACAAATGCAGTTCACGATAATAATAAAAATTTTAATATTAACTATTTTAAATCTTGGCCTACTGTAAGTACCTTGTAGCGTTACTTCAATAAACATACGCTAAAACTTGAACATGCCACTTAACTTCCTCAGTATGCATAATAGCTCGATTCGCCACTCCTTGGCGTAGCCCTGGCGTCATCCCTCTGTGCATACTTCTTTATAACCTAAAATAGGAAATAACTTTAGTAAGTTCATAAGAACTTAGTGAGAAAATCCTTAAATATTTGTTTCTTTGCAACACAGTGTGTTACATGCTTTGCATATCCTTCATGTGTCCTTTGATCATTCTTTCCGTCTGCCGGGTACTTCACCGAAATTTTCCTTCTTCAAACTATAATTGTCCTTTCTTGTAACACCCCAAACCCGGCTTAGACGTTATGGCCTAGACGTTATGGCCAAATTAGGAAGTGTTATGTAATTTGAATGAAAATTTCAGTTTTCATAAATTTTGATAATTGTCATTAGCTCTTAAAATCCCAGATTATTCGAAAACATAACTTTACTAATTTTATTATTAAAAAAAACGTAGTTTGTTTGTATTTCCTAGAGCTTATAACTTTGCAGCGGAGACTTATTAAAAGTGATATTTTAGTAAACATTGTTCGTTGTTTGAAAACCACTAATTTTCCAGAAAAGCTAATATTGTTGGTTGAAAACATTATAGCAGTATTAAGTAAAATACGAAAATAAAGTTCTAAACCCAAAACAAACCAAAATGTCCAGAGAGTCCAAAATTTACAAAAAACTTCCAAAAAACCCAAATTTAAATAAGGCAAATTTATGAAAATAAGATATTAACTGAACTCCCGATGGCACTGATTCGCCTAAATTTAAGGGTTACCTGAAAATAACAGTTATATAGAATATGAGTTTTCGAATTCACTGTATAACAGATAAATTAAGAAATTATTTCTAACAGACAATTTTAGCAGAAACAGAACTATATCAGAGCAGTACAAATACAAATATATATTTCCTACCCCCATCTGCTACACACGATCTTCGACCATCCCAACACACCATATGGGGTATGAAACACCCATCCAACCCTACACACCACTTAGTGTCGTTAAGTTACTTACAGAATATTTGTAACTATGCTGCCAGTATAATGAGCGAGGTATCGCCACTCACAGAAACACTTCCTCCACATAATATAGCCCGTCCCAGAAACATATATAATTAGAGTAGAATTCTACATGCAACAATTTACATGCATCACGTGCTAGATACAAATCACAAATATAACCTTTTTCTAGTTTACTAATCACATGGCATCTCAGAAATACGTATAGATAACAGAATTTACACTAGAAGACAAACATATTTCATATTTAACAGTACATTTAATCGCATACCAACCCTACAGATGGCCCACGGTCGATCGGAAAGAAATGCACGACCCTAGGGAAAATTTCAGAATTTTGGGCCCACACGTCTGTGTGGCCTACATGGCCCAAGTGGCCCACATGCCTGGGTGGTCCACACGGCTCGAATGGCCCAGATCGTATGTCACACATGGTCCAGCACACGACCTACCACACGACTTGGCACACGACTATGTGGCGTCGACAGTGGCCAATTTTGACTTTCGTCGTTCGTTGTTTTTCGGGTTTCTTGTTACACACCTTAAACAAAGATTCGGCGCACGCTTGAAAATGAATATCCTCGAACCTAAATTGACGAATAATATGAATTAACAATCAGAAAAATGACTAATCCAAACAATTGATATAACAAATCCCATACAACGAACCCAACAATCGAATGAACAAACCCACAAAACAACAATACACTTACCTTCAAACGAAACAGCAGCTTGAAACAATCTCAGTTTGTCGGAGCACTCACCGTCTCACGAACTTCACCTATTCAAAACACCCATAAAATTTAATTCCACTTATCTCTTTGCAACAACCCAAAACGAGAAGGAAAATCCCAAAACTTAACCAATAAAAGAATTAAAACCTTACCCAACACCATGAACTACGCAGAAGCGTAATAGCAGAAGAAAGAAAATAAAGAATAAAGGGTATAGCAGATTAGGCTTGGAAAAATGATAAAAGAGTACTAAAAATTGTAAAGAAAGAAAAGAAAAAACAAAGAACTTGGACGCACAGAGGTAACAAATGTGGAATAGAAAAAGAAGGGATAATGGGAGATTTTCTAGGAATTAAATTCTAAATATATAACCAATTTAAAACCCCCATTTTACCAGTCAAAATATAATTCCCAACCCCTTCCAACTCCTTCCACGGCATGAGAAAATAAAAGAGGTAAAAAGAAACACCCAAATGCATTAGTGGGGATTCAAACACTGGATCCCAACACACAAACACATCCAAGCACTAACCATTCAAACAAACACTTCATTATGATGAAATTTAATGAATCAAAAATTAAGATTTTTGGGATGTTACATTTCTTACCTAAAGCCATCACCTCTCTCTATTTGTCTTTAAGAACTTACCATTCTTTTATCATCATAAAGCCATCACTTTCTCATGCTCTAGAGTGCGGACCACACTCGAGTGGTCGATTCCTTCTTTATGAGCCTACCTTCTAAGTCTCTTTAAATCTTATCTTTTTGCAAACCTTTACCGTCTCATTCGTCTTATTAATAGTTTCATAATTTCGATTCATACTTACCGACTTTACCATTTTATTTTAGGGGTGAGATAAACTACGCCAATCACTTAACAAAGAGTGTTTTTCATTCAATGTTCATTGTATAACTTATTCCTTCTGCTTGCTCCATACATTGTTCTTTTAGAGTTCATTACATTTACCATTTCTTCAGAAAACCTTACACGTCATTCCTCCCTTTTTCATAAAAATTCCTTTCCTTTCATTCACTATTCTCCATAGGGGCGTTCCCTTAGATAGATGCCATAAGGACCATTGTTTAGATTGTGTAACACCCCTAACCCGTATCCATCGTCGGAATAAGGTTACGGAGTATAACCGTAAAAATGTAACTCAAATCATTCATTTCCAACATTTCATAATCATTCTAAAATCCAATCAAACACATGTATATCGTCCCTTATTCGAGCCCTCGAGGCCTTAGAAACACTTTAGAAATGATTCGGGACTAAATCGGGAATATTTAAAACTTCATGGAAAAATATGGAAAAAATTCACACTATAGGGGTCACACAGTCATGTGACTAGGTCATGTGACTCTCATGGCTAAGAAACGCGCCCGTGTCTCAGGCCATGTGGACATTCGAAGTAGGGACACACGGCCGTGTCCGTGCCCGTGTAACTCTCGAAATACAACCTTCAAAAACCTACAGGGGACACACGACCGTGTCGCATGGCCGTGTGTCACACACGGCTGAAACACCGCTTGTGTCTTAGGCCGTGTGGACAAGAAATAGATCAATTTCAAGCCATTCCTTTCACCCATTTCAAGCTCCCACCTACAAGACATTTGCACATATAATCAAGCTTTCAAACATACCAAAGCATGCATATTAAGACCAATTCATTAAGTCATTTATCCTTACAACCAATATGCCATATAGACACCTCAAATGCAAACATACAATTTATCTAAACATATATATGTACTTAAAACATTCCATTCATCAACACTTATTTCATTTTCCATTTCAAAACTTATCATAAATTGACCACATTTATACTATTGCAATTAGTTCATATTTACCTAAAAGCATAACTGAAACATCCCAAAACCGGCCCACGAGCCTTGACCGGATCTGGTATGTTCCTTGAAGAAAACCAGTTCACATTTCCTTTATTACCTTTGAAAAACTGTGGGTTTTGAAGAAAGTTTGTTTGTGGGTTGGGCTTGAGTTGAAAACAAGTTTGTTTTATGTTAAAAACCCATTTACCTCGAGTGACAAAATATTTAAAGTTTATTCTTAAACTAAATTGACTTAAACTCTAATAAAATTTCGTCACATAGCAAATAGAACAGAAATTAACATAGTTCACTATGGCCTTATTACATCAAATAAAACCCAAAAGAAAATTTATAAAGTGCTTAAATAAATTAAAATGTCCAAATTAAATAAAACTTCAAGCTGAGCATGGCCACCACAAGTTCTACCGTCTCGGTCCATCACTGTTCATCACCTGAAACATGTTCCCACAACGGGGTGAGTCAAACAGACTCAATGTGTACACAAACACTAAATCAAAATAGGATCAGGCATACAAATGTTACACATTCATATCATAGCATACAAATTATGATGCATTCCCAAACCCAAACCTAATTAGCCATCCGCTACACTCCCCGTACCAACTTTGCACACACACCGTGGGGACTACTAAGTCGACCCTCCTTCCGCTACACTCCATATCGCGGTCTTAGGTCACCACATTCGTGGTCTTAGGTCACCACACTCAGATATCGCGGTCTTAGGTCACCGCGTTCGTGGTCTTAGGTCACCACATTCACTTCCCCTTTTCAATAACCCATATGCCCCATATAATAATATGCATAAATATGCCGAGTTCACATTCTTATTCTTACTCTTATGTTACAATTAACATAGGTCATAATCCTAGTAGGAGTAGGAAACGTACCTGAGTACTTTGTACCATAACATGGTACCTTAGCCACTTTCATATTCTTAATATAACATATATTAATTATACATAGCCACAAAACATATTATGAAGTAGTGTGGGGTACACACTGATCCGCTTAACAATTTCCTTAAAATCCCAAATCGATCTACCGCTTAGATCCTTAATCCCTACATTTGATTAATCACTTACTAATTTAATAAAAAGCCATTCGACCATAAATCCAAATCCTAGTAGGATTAGTATACTTAAACTTACCTTGTTGCCGATTGGAACACCAACAAATCCGAAGTTGATCCTTGTTTTCCTAGGAATTTGAAATTCCTATAACCTTACGTTAGATTTATTCTAATCATCGGGACATAAAACATGGCCTTTGGCGAATATACATGTGTCTTACCTTAATCTTAGAAATCCGAAACCTTCCTCCTTATAGTCGATAAATCACAAAATCCCAAGCTTTCCTTCAAAGTTTCGGCCAACATGAATATGTCATTAGAATCTTGACTTTCGGTTAAAGAAAAAAAGATAATAGCAATAGATCCTTACCCTTTTATATGGAAATCGGCAACACCTATGCTTGATGCACCTCCAAGATTCGGCTTTTGAATGGATTGGAAAGAAAGAAATAGGAAGAAAAGAAAGGTGAAGAAATTGGCTTGCTTTGCTAGAGTTTTCGGTTTTGGTAAAATAGCAGAGAAGAGAGAAATTTGCTAGGAAAATTCGCAAAGAGAGAGAGAATTGCTTAGGAAATTTCGGCAAAGGAAAAGTGAAGGGATGGATGGCCTCTTTTCCTCTAGTAGCCGAAATTACTAGCTAGAGTCCCTTACTTGGCCACCACTCTCCTTTATCTTGATAACTTTATCTCCTCAATTTAAAATAATTAAAGAATAATCCTTATTTATCTCTTGAAATAATCTAAAATAAAATCCATTATTTATCCTCATTAGTCAAATTTAAAGAGGATAAAACTCCTCTTTTAAATGCCTTGTGTCGTCCACCTCTCTCCTTCGGAAGCAAAAATAAAATTTCTTTTATTTGCTTCCCATGTGACTCGAACTCAGGCCCAATTCCTTTGTATGTGGTGCCATTTCCAGAGGCCCTAAGTGACATCTTGAGCCACTTTTCCAAGCCCATTTGTGTGTCATATTTCACATACATTTTCTCTTAAGGCCTCCTTGCCTTAGTTTCCTCTTTTAGACTTTAAAACTTAACATTTCTATGACATTTCCTTACATTTCCAAGTTTCCAAAAATTTTAGTTTTCCTCTTTAAACTTGACATTTCCTTTCATTTCAAGTTTCGAGAATGTTCGCTTTCCCTTTTGAATCATTTCTAAATCATTTCCTTACATTTCCTAGTTTCCAAAAATATTCGAATACATTCATAACACATAAGACATGTCATTTCGTACAATTAAACCGAAAATGCATAGGCCCTTTTCGATGTATGTTCTGATTCTACCCCCTTAAAATAATTTCGTCCTCGAAATTTCTTAACTAAAATAATTGAGGGTATTGCTGTCGTATTGCCTCTTCTGGTTCCCACGAAGCTTCTTCCGATCCATGATTGCGCCATAACACTTTGACTAGAGGAACTGACTTCCTCCGTAGCACTTTCACATCACGTTCCAATATCTGAATCGGCTCCTCTTCGTAGGATAAGTCTGGCCTTAGCTCCACTTCTTCAAATGGTACCACATGAGACGGATCCGATCGGTAACGACGTAACATGGATACATGGAATACGTCGTGCATCTGCTGCAACTCTGGTGGCAACTCCAATTGGTATGCCACTGGTCCAACTTGCTTCAGTACTCGATAGGGCCCTATAAACCTTGGGCTTAACTTCCCTTTGTGCCCAAATCTCATCACCTTATTCCAAGGTGAGACTTTCAGAAACACTTGATCTCCCACTTCAAACTCTATTTCCTTCCGTTTAAGGTCTGCGTCGACGACTTACGCCTATCGAGGCTTCTTTTAACCGTGCCACGATTATCTCAACCTTCTCTTGATTTACGCCACTAACTCGGGGCCTAAAACTCGACGTTCTCCTAACTCAGTCCAACAAGTAGGTGTTCGACATTTCCGACCATACAACGCTTCATATGGTGCCATCCGAATGTTAGCTTGATAGCTGTTGTTGTAGGCGAACTCAGCTAAAGGCAAATAGTCTTCCCAACTTCCTCGGAAATCCATCACACGACCTCTCTCAACATATCCTCCAACACTTGTATAACCCGTTCGCATCGCCGTGTCGATTGTGGATGAAAAGTAGTGTGAAGTCTAACTTAGTGCCTAAAGCTTGATGAAGTGCCCTCCAAAACCGAGACGTAAACCTTGGGTCCCTATCGGAGATGATCGATACCGGTACTCCGTGCAACCTCACAATTTCCGCTACATATAATTTGGCCAACTTCTGAAGAGAATAATCCATTCTTACTGGAATGAAATGCGCGGACTTGGTCAAACGGTCCACTATTACCCATACCGAGTCCTTCTTAGTAGGCGTAAGGGGAAGCCCACTAACGAAGTCCATGGTGATTCTCTCCCACTTCCACTGCGGAATCTCGATTGGCTAAAGTAATCCCGATGGAACTTGGTATTCAACCTTAACTTGCTGACACGTCAGACATTTCCCCACGAATTCAGTAACTTCCCGCTTAAGATCAGGCCACCAGAACTGTTCCCTTAAATCCCTGTACAACTTAGTGCCTCCGGGATGCATAACATATGGGCTACTATGCGCCTCCCGAAGAATCCTTTGTCTTAACTCCTCGTCTTTTGGCATACAGACCTTTCCCTTGAAGCACAATACTCCCTCATTGTTAACACCATAATCTTCTAACTCTCCGTTCTATACTTGCTGTAGCTTAGCACTTAAGTCCTCATCCAACAATTGACTTTCCTTTATTTCATTCAACCACATGGGTTTGACTTGCAATTCTGCCAGCAGACTTCCATCATCATACAAACTTAAGTGTGCGAACATCGCCCTTAGATCCGACACCACTTTCCGACTTAAGGCATCTACTACCACATTCGCCTTGCCTGGGTGATACTCGATCGAACAATCATAATCCTTTAATAGCTCCACCCACCTTCGCTGTCTTAGGTTCAACTCCTTCTGAGTCAACAAGTACTTGAGACTCTTGTGATCCGTATAAATTATCGACTTTTCTCCATAAAGATAGTGCCTCCACACCTTAAGAGCGAAGACTACTGCCGCCAATTCCAAGTCGTGGGTTGGGTAGTTAACCTCATGAGGCCTTAACTGTCGAGACGCATAAGCGACCACTTTTCCATTTTGCATTAGAACACACCCTAATCCCGTATGCGAGCGTCACAAAGATACCACAAACTCCTTTCCCGCTCCACTGAATTAACACTGGAGCTTGGTCAAGACCTTCTTGAGCTTCTCAAAGCTCTGCTTGTTGCTTATCCGTCCATACAAAGGGTACTTCCTTCCTCAATAACTTTGTCAAAGGCGCGGCTATTGACGAGAACCCTTCTACAAACCTCCTGTAATAGCTTGCCAAACCTAAGAAACTTTGGATTTCAGCCACGGACCTAGGTGGTTTCCAATCCAACACTGCCTCGATCTTCCTAGGATCCACCCTTATTCCCTCTGCGGATACCATATGTCCTAAGAATGCCACCTCCTTAAGCCAAAATTCACACTTGCTGAATTTGGAATAGAGCTTCTTTTCCCTTAATTCTTGTAGCGCTATCCGTAGATGCTCGTCATGTTCTTCCTCAGACTTGGAGTATACTAGGATATCATCGATGAACACAACAACGAACCGATCCAAGTAGGGTTGAAAAACCCGGTTCATCATATCCATGAATGCGGCTGGGGCGTTCGTCAACCCAAACGTCATTACTACAAACTCATAATGGCCGTATCTTGTCCTAAAGGCGGTCTTATGGATATCTGCCTCCTTTACCTTCAACTGATGATATCCCGACCGTAGATCTATCTTCGAAAACACAGCTGCCCCCTTTAGCTGATCGAACAAGTCGTCTATCCTTGGCAAAGGATACTTGTTCTTAATGGTCAGTTTATTCAACTGACGATAGTCTATGCACATTCGCATAGTCCCATCTTTCTTCTTCACAAACAAGACCGGTGCTCCCCATGGAAACACACTGGGTCGGATGAACCCACAATCCAGCAATTCTTGAATCTGAGCCTTGAGCTCAACTAACTCCTTTGGCGCCATTTGGTATGGGGCGATTGACACAGAGCTGCTCACAGTAGCAAGTCTATTCCAAATTCCACTTCCCTATCTGGGGGTATTCCTGGTAATTCCTCTGGAAACACATCCACGAAGTCCCTTACCGCTCTAACTCCATTGACTCCTTCCTCCTTTCCATCTAACGCACTTACGAAGGCTAAAAATGCCTTGCACCCTTTCCGAACCATCCTTTCAGCCTTTAGTGCCGAAACTACATTAGACAAGTAGTTTCTTCTTTCTCTTATCGTGATAATCACCTCACCCTCCGGGGTTCTTAGTTCCATTCGTTTAGCCGCACAATCCAACACGGCTCGATGCTCTACTAGCCAGTCCATCCCAAGTATGAGGTCGAATTCTCCGAAGGGTAACTCCATTAAGTCAGCCCGAATGTTCACTCCCTGAATTTCTAGGGGTACACTCGAAAGATCTTATCCACCACTACTGATTTGGCCTAATGGGCTTACTACGCTCATCCGCCTATCGAGAGAGTTCAGTCTAGGCCTAGTGTTTCCACTACACTACATGCAACATAGGAATGGGTCGAGCCCACATCAATCGTGAGCATAATAAGGTTTCCCAAATATAAGGAACGTCTGCGGTTATGACGTCCGGCGCGTCTCCATCCTCCCTCCGGCGAACCGCATAAACCAAACCCGATTGCCTTGCCTCAGTATTAGCAGCACCTATGCCCGGTGTTCCTCGTCCTCTGTCAGCACCATTACCTCTATTATTCGGACCACAACCACGTTGGGACTGCTGTCTACCTCTACCAGCCTGATGAACATTACGAATGGCACGCCGACTCTCCTTCGGCTTCTTTGGACAATCCTTAATCATGTGGTTTTTAGACCCACACCTGAAACATCCTCCCGTCTTTTTCTAACACTCTCCTAAGTGTTTCTTCCCACACTAGTCACAAGGGCGATCGCCCTCTCAGTAGCGACTTGCGACCTCGCGCCTATCAACTCTAGGCCTTTTATTCCCGAGATGATCTGACGAACCAAAGCCTCTTTTACACTGTTGCGGTGAAGTTCTCGCTTTGTAGAATCCTTAATCCCCTAAGCTACCTTAGCTTTCTCTACTAAAGCAGAAAACTCTCGTTCCTGATGCGGAGCTATCAACAGCCTTAAATCATCCCTCAAACCGTCCTCAAATCGGACACACCGTTCATGCTCCGTAGCCACCACTCCTCAAGCATAACGGCTCATCCTCAGAAACTTCGACTTCATACTGCGCCACGGACTTGTTCCCTTGAACCAGCCCCATAAATGCCTTCCTTTGCTCATCGATATCAAAAGTGCCGACATACTTTTCCGATAAGCCGTCTTAACATAGTCCCACGTCAGATCCTCAGCTGTGGCACCATCACGAACTGTGAGCCACCATTGGTACGCTTCATCGCGTAGGAACGCCACCATTCCTTTCACCTTCTCTTCAGGGGTTAGATCTAGTTCATCCATGATCCGCTCAGTTGATTCCAACCAATACTCGGTGATGCTTGGGTGCCACTCGACACTCCACGGAACACCTCAGCTCCGTTGGCACGATGTCACTCAGGTACCGACTTCCGGGCTCCCGAATTTCCTCCTGCACCAGCCACCAACTCTAGAACTTCGCGGCCACCGCTGCGACACGATCATCATCCTGCGTGCTTGCCGCTCAACACCAACAAATGGGGTGGTGGTGGCATCTCGTTAATCAAACCCCTGACCTGATCTAACGGGTTCTGACACGGTCATTCTACCTCTACTGCGTCCTCGTACGTTACGACCACGTCCCCTAGAGCTCATTTCTATCGTCGCGATCTGATTAAAAAGTTTTATGGATTAGTGCTTGTTTCACTTATTACCCGCGAAGAAGTTTTATGAAAAGAAATTTTAGGAGTGGTTCTTTCGTATTCATACATGCACACGATCTTTGCATTCATACATCCATCAATCAATTATGAACTTTCGTTCATTCGGAGAAATGTTGTAGTTCCCATTGTTGTTGTTTTTCCACTACCTGGGGTATTTTCGTAATTTGTCCTCTGAGTGTATTTTCGTAGTTTTTCAAGATAAGGTTCCTTGTTGATTTTGTCAATAAGAATGTGTTGGTAATTTTGAATTCAGGGTACTTTGGAAAATTTTGAAATCCAGGTATTTTGGAAATTTTGAATCTCGGGGTATTTTGGAAATTTCATAAACCAAGGGCATTTCTGTAATTTTACCGCTAGGGTATTTTAGTAATTTTGCAATTCAAAAATTTTTCAAATTTTTTTAAAAATAGTTCTCATGAATTAAAAAGGGTAATTTTAAGAGTTTTAGAACTAGGTTTTTTTAAAAAAAACACGGCTAGTTCCTTTTCGGGTTTTAGTTATTGTGTTTAGCCTATGACCAGAGTCCTCTTGGTGGGGTGAACCAAAGCTACGCACTGGTAGGATTCGAGTGGAGAGGAGGTGAGTCACGCGATCGCTTAAGTACCAAGCTCCCACCGAAACCGGTCCTAGACATGCGTCTGAGAGGTTGCCACACCCACCGAGTCTTCTTGGTTAGGGTGAGCCAGAAGCTACGCACTGCAGGATTCCAGTGAAGAAGAGGTGAGTCACTAGGACTGCTTAAATACCAGGCTCTTCCGGATCCAATCCTAGACATGCGCACAGGGGTTACCACACCCTAACTCGGCGACTTAGCCATAGGTTTGTTTAGGCATTTAAGTCTTATGTATTTGTGTTTGAGTAGACTAGACCTACGGTTCAAGTACCTATCATACTATTCTACATTCCATTACATTTCTACCCTTCTACAGATCATATTAAAAATCACACAAGGGATAGGGGTACTCACCTGGTGGACCTCGGGTCGGAGACTTGGGTGCCATGCCAGAAAACCTGCTGATTTCATAAAATATTTTTATAAAACTTATTTGGGCTCGATTCGAAAACGTTTTGGGCCTTAAACCTCAGGCCGAGAGTTTGAAATAGGCTCTGATACCAAACTGAAACATCCCAAACCCGGCCCACGAGCCTTGACCGGATCTGGTATGTTCCTTGAAGAAAACTAGTTCACATTTCCTTTATTACCTTTGAAAAACTGTGGGTTTTGAAGAAAGTTTGTTTGTGGGTTGGGCTTGAGTTGAAAACAAGTTTGTTTTATGTTAAAAACCCATTTACCTCGAGTGACAAAATATTTAAAGCTTATTCTTAAACTAAATTGACTTAAACTCTAATAAAATTTCGTCACATAGCAAATAGAACAGAAATTAACATAGTTCACTATGGCCTTATTACATCAAATAAAACCCAAAAGAAAATTTATAAAGTGCTTAAATAAATTAAAATGTCCAAATTAAATAAAACTTCAAGTGAGCATGGCCACCACAAGTTCTCCCGTCTCGGTCCATCACTTTCATTCATCACAAAACATGTTCCCACAACGGGTGAGTCAAACAAACTCAATGTGTACACAAACACTAAATCAAAATAGGATCGGGCATACAAATGTTACACATTCATATCATAGCATACAAATTATGATGCATTCCCAAACCCAAACCTAATTAGCCATCCGCTACACTCCCCGCACCAACCTTGCACACCGTGGGGACTACTAAGTCGACCCTCCTTCCGCTACACTCCATATCGCGGTCTTAGGTCACCGCATTCGTTGTCTTAGGTCACCACATTCGATCTACCGCGGTCTTAGGTCACCGCGTTCGTGGTCTTAGGTCACCACATTCACTTCCCCTTTTCAATAACCCATATGCCCCATATAATAATATGCATAAATATGCCGAGTTCACATTCTTATTCTTACTCTTATGTTACAATTAACATAGGTCATAATCCTAGTAGGAGTAGGAAACGTGCACAGTACTTTGTACCATAACATGGTACCTTAGCCACTTTCATATTCTTAATATAACATATATTAATTATACATAGCCATAAAACATATTATGAAGTAGTGTGGGGTACACACCTGATCCGCTTAACAATTTCCTTAAAATCCCAAATCGATCTACCGCTTAGATCCTTAATCCCTACATTTGATTAATCACTTACTAATTTAATAAAAAGCCATTCGGCCATAAATCCAAATCCTAGTAGGATTAGTATACTTAAACTTACCTTGTTGCCGATTGGAACACCAACAAATCCCGAAGTTGATCTTTGTTTTCCTAGGAATGTCGAAATTCCTATAACCTTACGTTAGATTTATTCTAATCATCAGGACATAAAACATGGCCTTTGGCCGAATATACATGTGTCTTACCTTAATCTTAGAAATCCCGAAACCTTCCTCCTTGTAGTCGACAGTCACAAAATCCCGAAGCTTTCCTTCAAAGTTTCGGCCAACATGAATATGTCATTAGAATCTTGACTTTCGGTTAAAGAAAAGAAGATAATAGCAATAGATCCTTACCCTTTTATATGGAAATCGGCAACACCTATGCTTGATGCACCTCCAAGATTCGGCTTTTGAATGGATTGGAAAGAAAGAAATAGGAAGAAAAGAAAGGTGAAGAAATTGGCTTGCTTTGCTAGAGTTTTTGGTTTTGGCAAAATAGCAGAGAAGAGAGAGAATTTGCTAGGGAAAATTCGGCAAAGAGAGAGGAGAATTGCTTAGGGAATTTCGGCAAAGGAAAAGTGAAGGGATGGATGGCCTCTTTTCCTCTAGTAGCCGAAATTACTAGCTAGAGTCCCTTACTTGGCCACCACTCTCCTTTATCTTGATAACTTTATCTCCTCAATTTAAAATAATTAAAGAATAATCCTTATTTATCTCTTGGAAATAATCTAAAATAAAATCCATTATTTATCCTCATTAGCCGAAATTTAAAGAGGATAAAACTCCTCTTTTTAAATGCCTTGTGCCGTCCACCTCTCTGCTTCTGGAAGCAAAAATAAAATTTCTTTTATTTGCTTCCCATGTGACTCGAACTCAGGCCCAATTCCTTTGTATGTGGTGCCATTTCCAGAGGCCCTAAGTGACATCTTGAGCCACTTTTCCAAGCCCATTTGTGTGTCATATTTCACATACATTTTCTCTTAAGGCCTCCTTGCCTTAGTTTCCTCTTTTAGACTTTAAAACTTAACATTTCTATGACATTTCCTTACATTTCCAAGTTTCCAAAAATTTTCGTTTTCCTCTTTAAACTTGACATTTCCTTTCATTTCCAAGTTTCCAGAAATGTTCGCTTTCCCCTTTTGAATCATTTCTAAATCATTTCCTTACATTTCCTAGTTTCCAAAAATATTCAGAATACATTCATAACACATAAGACATGTCGTACAATTAAACCGAAAATGCATAGGCCCTTTTCAGGATGTTACAATAACTCCACTTAGACTTATATAAACATACCAAACATGATCATTCCAAATATACCTAAACATGTGCATGTTTAAGCATACCATACTTGGCTTATACCATGTTAATATAACTTATCATTTGAATCATTATTTTCATGCATCTCAAATACACAAATACCTAACTTAAATATATATATGACCATAACTCATCCATATATATATTTAGCTTAATTTCATATCAAGTTATACCATAATTGACCACAAGACAAATTCACATTCAAACATACCAAATAGGTCATAATTCAACCAATTATACTTGACTAAATTCCATATCAAATCATGCCCTAAATGATCATTTTGCAAACATGCCAACACTTCCTGTAACACCCCTAACCCGTGCCCATCGCCGAATTGGGGTTACGAGGCATTACTTATCCAATCACAAGTCCACACACTCAAATAAAGTCATATTACGTTAATTAATACAAAATCAATACATGCTATTGTAATCAAATAAGTTACCACCAAATATTATCATTAGCATCATTTAAAAACCAATTTCCATTCAATTAGCAAAATCACTATTCATTTGGTCAATTTCAGAAGTAAGGTCGAGTATGCCTATGGTCATTAGTTAGCTATATTAACAAAATGCTAAACATTATAGACCAAAAATTTTCATACCAAAACTTAACCAAACCAAACTAGCTTTAAATGGATTGATAACCACAATTATTGTTAATTACATTCAACCACATGAATACTCAAATTTCCTCTAAATGGCATAACTAAAATCGTCAAAGTCATACATTAAAAATATATTTATATATATATTAAGTCGAATCATTAAAACTAAGTATTTAATCAATTAAATAAACATAATATATATATATATATATATATATATATATCAATCTCAATCATAGTAGTTCGACTACTTTCATATGACCTAATGCTTATACAGCTTAGAAATGATCTAAACATAAATTAACCTAAATGCATAGAACATGATCTTATCATTTCATAATTTGACATATGGTGCATACAAATAAATATTCATAAAATTATTCAATCACTTCATTTACTATAAGACCTTCTCATAACTTTATTCATGCATCCACACACATAACATAAATGAAATTTCAAGGAATAAACATTTCGAAATCAACTTACCATTAAAAACCAACCCTAGATAAACCTTATCATTATAATTAAATATTCATAATCAACTCGAACCCCAAGCATAAGAGTAAGCCATTTTCGCATGGCATTTATACATCCATATAAACATCATTTAAGCCAATTCAAAATCAGTTTATCCTATACATGCCATAGACTTTAAGTTTATATACAAAAGAGGTACCAAAATTTCGATGATAGTGTGGTGAGCTTCAACTATGATTCCCGAGCACGAGATGAGCACCCAAAAGAGATCTACAATACACAAAAAAAACATTCGAAGTAAGCTTTCATAGCTTAGTAAGTTTTAAGCATATATCTCACATACAAACATTAACGTAATTAAAATAAATTATTACATTTTCAACCTCCTTGACGAATAATCAAACATATAAAGATAGATTTCATAACAACATTATATGCATGTATAAATATGTATATATATCCACACCACCCTCACATGGTAAATTAAACATCATAAACCTCTATTACTCACCAAAATTTCTACTTACATTTAAACCACCATCAATTACAAGTTATTACAAACATTACATACCTTTTTAGTTACTTACCGTTCCAACCTTAACCACCCGAGCATAACATTGGAATGTATACTCGAATATTTTACTATCCTTATCGACATTAATGATATGAGTCTATTAAAAGCATCGAACCTGTATATCTGTTACAAGAATTTAGTAACGTATCGCACACATAGTACCGTTACTTTAAAATTTCCGCACACATAGTGCCAAGTTTCCGTAACGTATCGCACACTTAGTGTCGTTACTTTAACATTTTCGCACACTTAGTGCCAAGTTTCCGTAACGTATCGCACACTTAGTGCCGTTACTTTGTAGATTTGCACACATGGTACATTATAACCGATTTCGTACACTTAGTGCTCGGTTATAAGCTCGCACACTTAGTGCCTTTCATAACCTGTCATTCAACTGAATATAAACTTACATATATAAAATCCAATCCACATCTTCACATATAAGCACATACATATATGGATAACTTTATGATTTAGCAATCCAATTCTATATTACATTCGGCCTAGACAATATCAAGCCACCAACAAATCCTTTGAATATATTCATCTCCCAATTTAGTATTCCTCATATCTAAAAGTATTACTATCATATAAATACACATTTCATGTAAATGATTCTAACGTCCAAGTAACCACACATTCGGCTAAATTTTACTAATTTCATTGATACATTCGGCAATGTATTATTAATACACTTACCACCTTTCTACTTAGACATATAATAAGGTATAAAATTCAATTTAACCCAATTGCTTAAAACTTACCTCGGAAATCAACGGATTAGGATTTCCCGGCTACTCGTTCAATTTCGCCTTTCCCCGATCCAATCCCGTGTCTTTATGTTCTTGATCTAAATAATTCCAAATTGAACTCATTCAAATACATTTTCATTCAATTTAATCCAAAAACACATAATTATGCAAATTACCATTTTACCCCTGACATTTATAATTTTTACTATTTAGTCCCTAATACACAACTCAAAAATTACTCAAAATTTGGCTACCATCCTTTAGGGCCGAATCTTCATAAGGAATATATAAGTCCATATATTTCATAAATTTCTCAATTTAACCCTCCAAGATAATATTTTCACAAATTAATCCTTAATTAGCTACATTCACCAAAGACTCAAGAATAAGATATGTTCATCTAGCTCAAATCTCTCATTTAATACTAAAAATCATCATAAAACTCAACTTATCATCAATGGCATATCTCACATACATGACCAATACACAAAATAAATACATGGGCTTGATAGTAGAGTGAACAACAATCTCAAAAATGCAAAAATCATCAAAAATCCAAAGCTAAAACTTACCTAATTTTGGTTGATGAGTCTGCCAACCCTTGTTTGGTTTTTCTTTTCTTTTCTTTTGCTAGTTTCGCCAAGAGAGCTAAAATGATGAACATGCAATGGCTCTCTTTATTTTTTTTTATGTTTTATTCCATTATGCTTATAAAATATAATATATCATTAATATATATTTAACATATAAAACAAACAAACAAACATATAATATATATATTATAATGCCACATTGCCGTCCACTATAAATATAATAGGGGTAATTGCAACATAAAACCCCTTAATTAGAAAGACATATTGATTTTAACCTTCCAATCAAGCAAATAGCTAATTTTACCACTCATGCAATTTAATCCTTTTTCTTGAATTGAACATACAAACAGTCAAATTATCTCACGATATTTTAACACATGCTTAAACATATATCATAGATATCGAATATAAAATTAAAATATTTTTCTAACTCGGATTCGTGGTCCCGAAACCACCGTTCCGATTAGGGTCATAATCGGGCTGTTACAACTCTCCCCCCCTTAAGGGATTTTCATCCCCGAAAATCTTACCATTGAATAATTGTGGGTAGCGTTATTTCATTGATTCCTCGGTTTCCCAGGTTACTTCCTCAACCCCGTGCTTATGCCACATTGCTTTAACCAACGAGATTTTCTTATTTCGTAACTCTTTCACTTCACGAGCTAAGATACGAATCGGTTCTTCCTCATAAGTCAAATCGGGCTGAATCTCAATCTCTGATGGGCTAAACACATGAGAAGGATTGGATCTGTATCGTCGGAGCATCGACACATGGAAGACATTATTAATCTTGTCTAACTCAGATGGCAACATAAGTCTGTATGCAACCGGCCCGATACGCTCGATAACTTCATACGGCCCAATAAATCTCAGACTCAGCTTTCCTTTACGGCCAAATCTAAGTATCTTTTTCCACGGCGAGACTTTCAAAAATACTCGGTCGCCCACTTGAAACTCTATATCTTTGCGTTTCAAATCCGCATACGACTTCTGACGATCTGAGGCGGCTTTTAAACTTTCTCAAATTAATTTTACTTTCTGTTCAGTCTCTCTGATTAAATCAACCCCGTGTATCTTGCTTTCACTTAATTCGGTCCAATATAAAGGTGTACGACATTTATGACCGTACAAAGCTTCATAGGGTGCCATTTTGATACTTGATTGAAAGCTGTTGTTGTACGTAAATTCAATCAAAGGCAGGTATCGTTCCCACGTACCCTCAAACTCAAGAACACAACATCTCAACATATCCTCGAGTATTTGAATAACACGTTCAGATTGACCATCCGATTGAGGGTTAAAAGCAGTACTGAAGTGCAACTTGGTACCTAGAGCATCCTGCAGTTTCTTCCAAAACCGCGATGTAAACCTCGGATCTCTATCCGAAACAATAGAAATAGGTACTCCGTGCAATCGTACGATTTGCGATATATACAATTCAGCTAACTTATCAAGTGAGAAATCCATACGTACCAGAATAAAATGGGCCGATTTCGTCAATCTATCAACAATAACCCAAATTGAATCTTTCTTACTCGGCGTCAACGGCAAACCCGATACGAAATCCATCGTGACTCGATCCCACTTCCATTCAGGTACCATAATCGGTTGAAGTAGTCCCGATGGCACCTGATGCTCAGCTTTCACTTGTTGACATATTAAACACTTCGACACATAGTCTGGAATGTCTCGTTTCTTACCATGCCACCAATAATGTTGTCTCAGGTCGTTATACATTTTCGTACTACCTGGATGAATCGACAATCTACTATTATGAGCTTCGTCACAAATCATTCAAATCAATTCAATGTTCTTAGGCACACATATCCGATTCTTAAACCGTAGACATCCCTCAGCATCTATCTGGAAATCTGAATTAATACTCGAGCCACATTGACTCCTCTTTGCTTTTAAATCGTCATCAACCTCTTGAGCTTCACGAATCTGTTGTACAAACAATGGTCTCGCTTTCAATTCTTCAATGATCACACCATCATCGGCCATAGCTATATCCACATTCATTGCACGTAAAGCAAATAGTGACTTTCGGCTAAGTGCATCAGCAACCACATTAGCCTTCCCCGGGTGATAATCAATCACAAGCTCGTAGTCTTTTAACAGTTCCAACCATCGTCGCTGTCTCAAATTCAGATCCTTCTGAGTCATTAACTACTTTAGACTCTTGTGATCCGAATAGACATAGCATTTTTCTCCGAATAGATAGTGACGCCATATTTTCAAAGCGAAGACTATAGTAGCCAACTCAAGATCGTGAGTTGGATAGTTCTTTTCGTGCGGCTTCAACTGTCTCGAGGCATAGGCTACAACTTTACCTTCCTGCATCAAAACACAACCCAACCCATTTAAGGATGCATCGCTGAAAATAACAAACTCCTTACCCGACTCTGGCTGAACAAGCATTGGAGCTTCCGTTAGCAAGGTTTTTAGCTGATCAAAACTCTTCTGGCACCTTTCTAACCACTCGAATTTAACATCTTTTTGTAATAGTTTTGTCATCGGTGCTGCTATCATAGAAAACCCTTTCACAAAGCGTCTATAATATCCGGCAAGTCCCAAAAAGCTACGAACCTCAAAAACATTCCGCGAAGGTTTCCAATCAAGTATAGCCAAAACTTTACTCGGGTCAACCCGAATACCCGATGCTGAAACAACATGCCCCAGGAAGCTAACTTCATTCAAACAAAAGTCACATTTGCTGAATTTTGCGTACAACTACTTATCACGCAAAATCTATAACACCAGTCTCAAATGCTCAGCATGCTCGGTTTCGTCATGTGAATAGATCAGTATGTCATCTATGAATACAACCAAAAACCGATCTAGATACGGCCTAAATACCCAATTCATCAGATCCATGAAAACAGCAGGGGCATTAGTGAGTCCAAACGGCTTCACTAAAAACTTGTAATGGCCGTATCTCGTCCAAAAAGCAGTCTTTGGTATATCCGAGTCCCTAACTCGCAACTGATAATAGCCTGACCTTAGATCAATTTTTGAGAACACCGAGGCTCCCTTAAACTGATCGAATAAATCATCGATACGTGGCAACGGATATTTATTCTTTACGGTCACTTTATTGAGTTGTCGATAATCGATGCACATTCTCAAAGTTCCGTCCTTCTTTTTCACAAATAGGACTGGCACACCCCAAGGAGAGAAACTCGGTCGAGCAAAACCTCTATATGTCAATTCTTGCAACTGAGCCTTCAACTCTCTTAATTCGGTCGGTGCCATTCTATACGGAGCTATCAAAATCGGAGTTGTCCCTGGAACTAGCTCAATACCTAACTCTACCTCCCGAACATGTGGCAATCCCGGCAATTCCTCCGGAAACACATCCGGATACTCACAAACAACCGGTACAAATTCAATCTTCTTTTCAGTTACCTTGCTGTCAATCACATACGCAAGATAAGCTTCACAACCCTTTCTCAAATACTGTCGAGCCAACATTGAAGATATCACAGCTGGTAGCCCATTCAAATCCGCAGATTCTATTCGAATTATCTCATTATTCTGGCACCTCAAATCAATAGTCTTTCGTCCGCAATTCACTACTACGTCGTGTACAGTTAACCAATCCATACCGAGGATAATATCGAACTTGTCAAATGGTAGCAACATCAGATCGGCCGGAAAACATGAGTCTCGAATCATTAAAGGGCATTTCTTGCACACTCTATTAACTAGCACACACCGACCCAGGGGGTTCGAAACCCGAATCACAAACTCAATAGACTCAACAGGTAGAGTCTTACTAAATACTAATGTTTCACACACATACGAATGAGTTGAACCAGGATCAATCCGAGCAATCACACTAGTATCAAAGAGAGTGAAAATACCGGTGATGACATCTGGAGATTAAGCCTTCTCTCTGGCACGAATACCATAAGTTCTAGCCGGTGCACGAGCCTCTGATCGAATAGCCGCATCTAAAGTCCCCCTCTGAGCACCACTCCTACCTCTCACATTATGAGATGGTCTACCTCTAGCTGCAGTATTGCTCGGTCTCGTACTCTGAACAATACCCTTTTCAGCTGTCTCCGGGCAATCCCGAATGAAATGATCCTGTGAACCACACTTGTAACAAGCGCGATTATTATTAGATTTACCCCAACATTCACCAAAATGCCGTCTACCGTACTGCTGACACTCGGGCTTACTCGGTCGGGTGTTGCCAACACTAGCAACTGATGTAGCCCGAGAACTCACTGGTGGTCATTCTCGTATAGAAATACCTGTACTAGGTTTGGACCGGCTACCATCATTCTTGAACTTCTTTGTTGACACTTGAGAAAATTTACCCACAGATCTCTTTCGAATGTCTCTAGCTTCAAACTCGGCTTTCCGCTTTTCTTTTCCTAGCTCTTCAGCTTTACAAGCTCGCTCAACAAGTACTACGAACTCGTTTATTTCAAGGATGCCAACCAGAATCTTTATATCTTCATTTAAACCTTCTTCGAATCTCTGGCACATAGCAGCCTCAGATGAAACACTTTCACGAGCATAGCGACTAAGTCTCACAAACTTGCGCTCATATTCAGATACGGTCATACGACCCTGTTGAAGCTCGAGAAATTCTTTACGTTTAGAGTCTATGAATCGCTGACTTATGTATTTCTTACGAAATTTCGTCTGAAAGAAGTCCCAGGTAACTCATTCCTTTGGAACAACCGATACAAGAGTATTCCACCAATAGTAGGCAGAATCCCGTAATAAAGATATGGCACACTTCAGGCACTCATCAGGTGTGGAAGACAACTCATTGAAAACACGAATAGTATTATCGAGCCAAAATTTGGCTTGCTCTGCATCATTATCATCTTCGGCTCTAAATTCTTGAGCCCCGTGTTTTCTAATGCGGTCAACAGGAGGCTTGTTTGCTCTCTCAGGATTTACGATCGGGGGTACCACCGGTACTACAGGGGGAGTGTTTGAATTCAGGGGTTGTTGAACAGCCGGATTGGCTTGAATATACTGACTGAACTAATCATTCATCATGCTATAAAAGGCTTATTTAGCCCCCTCATGGGGATTACTCGCAGCTGGTCGAGATTCCTCTGGCGCGGTCCCTTGTGCGGGAACAGGCGCCACGCTCTCGACATCTTCAGCTATAGCTTGCTCGGGATAAGGATCCATTACTATACAAAAGGAACAAACACATTTTACTGTTAGAAGTCATCACACTATCACATTATAAACTATGGCATGTATAGCTAGACACTCACGCGCTACGTTAGTCCGAGAACTGACTAAATCGTAGCTCTGATACCAATAAAATGTAACACCCCTAACCCGTGTCCATCGCCGAATTAGGGTTACGAGGCATTACTTATCCAATCACAAGTCCACACACTCAAATAAAGTCATATTACGTTAATTAATACAAAATCAATACATGCTATTGTAATCAAATAAGTTACCACCAAATATTATCATTAGCATAATTTAAAACCAATTTCCATTCAATTAGCAAAATCACTATTCATTTGGTCAATTTCAGAAGTAAGGTCGAGTATGCCTATGGTCATTAGTTAGCTATATTAACAAAATGCTAAACATTATAGACCAAAAATTTTCACACCAAAACTTAACCAAACCAAACTAGCTTTAAATGGATTGATAACCACAATTATTGTTAATTACATTCAACCACATGAATACTCAAATTTCCTCTAAATGGCATAACTAAAATCCTCAAAGTCATACATTAAAAATATATTTATATATATATATTAAGCAGAATCATTAAAACTAAGTATTAATCAATTAACTAAACATAATATATATATCTATCAATCTCAATCATAGTAGTCCGACTACTTTCATATGACCTAATGCTTATACAGCTTAGAAATGATCAAAACATAAATTAACCTAAATGCATAGAACATGATCTTATCATTTCATAATTTGACATACGGTGCATACACATAAATATTCATAAAATTATTCAATCACTTCATTTACTATAAGACCTTCTCATAACTTTATTCATGCATCCACATACATAACATAAATGAAATTTCAAGGAATAAACATTTCAAAATCAACTTACCATTAAAAACTTACCCTAGATAAACCTTATCATTATAATTAAATATTCATAATCAACTCGAACCCCAAGCATAAGAGTAAGCCATTTTCGCATGGCATTTATACATCCATATAAACATCATTTAAGCCAATTCAAAATCAGTTTATCCTATACATGCCATAGACTTTAAGTTTATATACAAAAGAGGTACCAAAATTTCGATGATAGTGTGGTGAGCTTCAACTATGATTCCCGAGCACGAGATGAGCACCCAAAAGAGATCTAGAATACACAAAAAAAACATTCAAAGTAAGCTTTCACAGCTTAGTAAGTTTTAAGCATTTATCTCACATACAAACATTAACGTAATTAAAATAAATTATTACATTTTCAACCTCCTTGCCGAATAATCAAACATATAAAGATAGATTTCATAACAACATTATATGCATGTATAAATATGTATATATATCCACACCACCCTCACATGGTAAATTAAACATCATAAACCTCTGTTACTCACCAAAATTTCTACTTACATTAAACCACCATCAATTACAAGTTATTACAAACATTACATACCTTTTTAGTTACTTACCTTTCCAACCTTAACCACCTGAGCATAACATTGGAATGTATACTCGAATATTTTACTATCCTTATCGACATTAATGATATGAGTCTATTAAAAGCATCGAACCTGTATATCTGTTACAAGAATTTAGTAACGTATCGCACACATAGTGCCGTTACTTTAAAATTTCCGCACAAATAGTGCCAAGTTTTCGTAACGTATCGCACACTTAGTACCGTTACTTTAACATTTCCGCACCCTTAGTTCCAAGTTTTCGTAACGTATCACACACTTAGTGATGTTACTTTAACATTTCCGCACACTTAGTGCCAAGTTTCTTTAACGTATCGCACACTTAGTGCCGTTACTTTGGAGATTTGCACACATGGTACATTATAACCGATTTCACACACTTAGTGCTCGGTTATAAGCTCGCACACTTAGTGCCTTTCATAACCTGTCATTCAACTGAATATAAACTTACATATATAAAATCCAATTCACATCTTCACATATAAGCACATACATATATGGATAACTTTATGATTTAGCAATCCAATTCTATATTACATTCGGCCTAGACAATATCAAGCCACCAACAAATCCTTTGAATATATTCATCTCCCAATTCAGTATTCCTCATATCTAAAAGTATTACTATCATATAAATACACATTTCATGCAAATGATTCTAACGTCCAAGTAACCACACATTCGGCTAATTTTTACTAATTTCATTGATACATTCGGCCATGTATTATTAATACACTTACCACCATTCAACTTAGACATATAATAAGGTATAAAATTCAATTTAACCCATTTGCTTAAAACTTACCTCAAAAATCAACGGATTAGGATTTCCCGGCTACTCGTTTAATTTCGCCTTTCCCCGATCCAATCCCGTGTCTTTATGTTCTTGATCTAAATAATTCCAAATTGAACTCATTCAAATACATTTTCATTCAATTTAATCCAAAAACACATAATTATGCAAATTACCATTTTACCCCTGACATTTACAATTTTTACTTTTTAGTCCCTAATACACAACTCACAAATTACTCCAAATTTGGCTACCATCCTTTAGGGTCGAATCTTCATAAGGACTATATAAGTCCATTTATTTCATAAATTTCTCAATTTAACCCTCCAAGATAATATTTTCACAAATTAATCCTTAATTAGCTACATTCACCAAAGACTCAAGAATAAGATATGTTCATCTAGCTCAAGTCTCTCATTTAATACTAAAAATCATCATAAAACTCAACTTATCATCAATGGCATATCTCACATACATGACCAATACACAAAATTAATACATGGGCTTGATTGTAGAGTGAACAACGATCTCAAAAATGCAAAAATCATCAAAAATCCAAAGCTAAAACTTACCTAATTTTGGTTGCTGAGTGCCGAACCCTTGTTTGGTTTTTCTTTTCTTTTTCTTTTGCTAGTTTCGGCCAAGAGAGCTAAAATGATGAACATGCAATGGCTCTCTTTATTTTTTTTTATGTTTTATTCCATTATGCTTATAAAATATAATATATCATTAATATATATTTAACATATAAAACAAACAAACATATAATATATATTATAATGCCACATTGCCGCCCACTATAAATATAATAGGGGTAATTGCAACATAAAACCCCTTAATTAAAAAGACACATTGATTTTAACCTTCCAATCAAGCAAATAGCTAATTTTACCACTCATGCAATTTAATCCTTTTCTTGAATTGAACATACAAACAAATAAATTATCTCACGATATTTTAACACATGCTCAAACATATATCATAGATATCAAATATAAAATTAAAATATTTTTCTAACTCAGATTCGTGGTCCCAAAACCACCGTTCCGATTAGGGTCATAATCGGGCTGTTACACTTACCACTTTGGCCATAAAAACCATGCATCAATTTGATCATATAAACACCAACCATTAAGCATCAAAGTGACAAAAGCACACCAACGATCAAGGTATAAAAGTAACATAATTTTTCCAAATTCATAGCAATATTACATGCCAATATCATCAACTAAACATTAGATATAGTGTAACAGCCCGTTCTTAGTCAAATCAGAATAGTGGTTTTGGGACCACAAATATGAGGTTAAAATAAGTATTTTATTATTATTTTAATTTCTAAAGTATGATAGTATGATTGTGTGAAAATTTCGTTAAGAAATTTTATCGTTTAAGTGCTTAATTTGATAAAAAGGACTAAATCGCGTAAAGTGTAAAACTTGAGTTCTATTAGCCAAAGGTGTCTAATAGCTATAGAACTTTAAAGTGGAGGTCCTTATATGGTAAATATCCCATTATTGAGCTAGTGGATGATAGTGGCTTGGTATTTGGTGTAATTAATAAGTGTTTTAAAGGTTAATTTTGTAAATGGGTAATTAAATGTTATATTCATAAGACAAAATAAACTTTTATTTTATGTTCATCTTCTTCCTAAAACACTAAGAAAACTGTTTATACATGGAGAAAGAAGGCTAGGGTTCAACCATCTACTTTTGTTTCAAATAGGTATGATTTTTGTCCCATTTTTAATGATTTCTATGTTTTTGGAATCGTTGTAGCTTAATCTAGCTAGCCCAGGGACTAATTTTCAATAATGTTTAAGGTTTAGGGTTTTTCCATTGAGGAATGTATATGTATTTTGATGTTTGATGATAGAAAATGTATGGTTGTTGTTAGATAAACAACATTTGTTAAGAGATTTTTGATAAAATTGACAATTAGGGATTAAATTGAGAAATGTGAAAATTTTGTGGTAGAAATGTGAAATAAATGAAAAATATGGGTTGCTAGGATAATAAGGGAAATTCGGCTAGCATAGATAAGGACCTAATTGCATGAATTTGTATTTTTATGAACTAAGGACTAAATTGGAAATATGTTTAAATATTAGGGGCAAAATAGTAATTTTACCATAATGTGATTTTTGGGCTAAATTGAATAGAAGGATAATTGAACAAGTTAAATTTGATATTATATAGATAAAGAAAAATGAGGTTAGGATCTAGATCGGGGGAAAAATAAAGTATTGGACTAGTCGATCCATTTCGTCATTTTTGCGGTCAAGGTAAGTTCGTATGTTAATAAGCATTGATATAATTGTATTTTAAATGCTTTATTATTGAATTAATTGTGGATACGACCTTACAGATATGTTCGACGAAGATTCGACAATAGGAAATCCTGGTTGAACCTTAGGAATATATTAGGATACGAATGACATGTCATTAGGGGTTATGTGTTTTGGGTGCTGGTCCGTACGTCCTACCGGTGGCTGAGTTATCCGGCATGTGTTGCGAATTCTCGTCAGCTTCTGTAAGCAGCACCGTGTATTTACATCATGATCGTCATCTTGTGTGAGAAGACCCGTTGATAGCTCGAGAGTGAGCATTATATGAGATATGAGATCGAGATAGCTTCGGCTATGTATTGGCACTTAGGGTGCGAGATTCCCGAATATCCAATATTATTCCAAATGGTTTAACGGGTTTATCAAAGATATGAATGAGTATGAGATTGATACAAGTTAGTACAGGTATGTACATGAACCATACAAGCTTTGAATCGAAGAAACTTATGGATTTCATATCTAACCTAGTGAATGAATATGTGATAGATTTGTGGATCAATATGAGTTATGTTACAATATGTAAATTGCTTAAATTGTGTATGTATGGTAAGTTTTACTTTAAACATACAAGCTTACTAAGCTTTATAGCTTACTTTGTTTACTTTTCCGTGTTTTATAGTGAATATCGAAGCTTGCTTGGATTTGGGAGTCATCGGGGATCTCAGCACACTATCAAGCTATCACTTTGGTACTTTTCAATTTATGTATTTGGTTATATGGCATGTATAGGAGTTTTGGTCATTATAGTTTATATGTTGGTAATGGATTTAGCCATTTGATTTGGCTTGTAAATGATGAATGTTTGGTTATGTGTATATCCATGTGATTTGGCTTATTTTGGTAAATTTGGTGATGTATATATATGCAAATGGCCTTTTTTGTTTTTGTGGTTGATAATGGCTATGTGATGCTTGTTGTGAATTTGTATTTGGAGTACCAAATAGTTGAAATTTGAGATTGGTATGCTTGTGGTTTTAGGTAAAGTGATGTATAATTGAAAGTGACCATATCGATGATTTGAGAATGTGAATTTGGTATGAATTGAATGGCTTATTTTGATACTTGTGTGTATTGTGATTGATGGTCTTGATATAGCATGAATTGAACTTGGATTAGATGAGTTTAAATGCCGTTTGAAGATGTGGTCATATGCAAATTTGGTTTGTACAGGTAAATGAAAGTTCGGGTGAGAAAAATGGCTTGGTAAATAGCCTATTTTTGTCCACACGGGCAGAGACACGGGCGTGTGTCTCAACCGTGTGTGAAACACGATTAGGTGACACGGCCATGTGTCCCCTGGTGTTTAATTAGAAATCAAGTCAGTATGCTCCACACAGCCCAGCACACGGGCGTGTGACTTGGCCGCTTGGCATAATTCAGTATACCCTACAGTTTTGGCACGGCTTAGCACACAGCCTCGCACACGGGCGTGTGTGGCCATTTCAAATGGCACACGGGCTAGTCACACGGGCGTGTGTGTTGGCCATGTGATCCAAGTCAGAGAGTTACACGGGGTCAGACACGGGTTGGGACACGGCCATGTGATCCCATTTCGAATGTCCACACGGCCTGTGACATGGGCGTGTCTTTGTCACACGATCGGGCTACACGAGCGTGTGTCCCCTGTATTTTGAAAATTTTTCTAAATTTTCTAAAAAATTCCTAAGTTATCTATTTAGTCCCGAACCAGTTCTAATTCTTGTTTTTGGCCTCGAGGGCTCATGTTAGGGACTATATGATTGTATTTGTGTGGTTTTTAATTGATATGAGAATTGTAATTCGAATTGTGTGATTGTTTATGAAATTAGTCCAGTAATGCTTCGTAATCCTATTCTGGCGACGGATACGGGTTAGGGGTTTTACATTAATTGGTATCAGATCTATGGTTTAGTCGATTCTAGGACTAACGTAGCTTATGTGAGAGTCTAGCTATACATGCCATATATAACCTGTGATAGTGTGATATCTCTTAACAGTTTAAATTGTGTTTTCATATAGCAATGGATTTCAATCGAGCAGGGGCTGATGATGTTGAGAGTAATGCGTCAGCCTCCGTTCACGAAGTAGCGCATTCTGAGTCAAGACCTGTATCGGGTAGTTAGGGAGGAGAGGCCAAAGAAGCCTTCTTCTAAACGATAAACGATTGGTTCACTGAGTTTGTCCGAACTAATCTGGCTACTCAGTAACCTCCAGCCCTACCTATTCCCCAACGGGTCCCCGTAGCTCCCCAAGGTTTGGAACTTTGGCAAGTCGCCTATGGATAAAATTCAAAAATATGGGGCTGAAGAGTTTAGAGCTACAGTCGATGATGATCTTGAGAGTGCTGAGTTTTGGCTTGAGAATACGATCCGGGTATTTGATGAACTTTCTTGCACGCCAGCTAAATGTGTTAAATGCACTGTATCGCTTCTGAGAGACACTGCATATCAGTGGTGGAATACTTTGATATCTGTGGCGCCGAGAGAACGGGTCACATGGGAATTCTTTCAAACTGATTTCAGAAAGAAATACATAAGCCAGTGGTTTATAGACCAAAAGCGCAAAGAATTTTTAGAACTGAAAAAGGGTCGTGTGTCTGTGATTGAGTATGAAGAGAATTTGTGAGACTTAGTAAATATGCTCGAGAATGTGTCTCCACTGAGGCAATTATGTGTAAGCGATTTGAAGACGGGTTGAACGAAGACATTAAGCTTCTAGTCAAGATTTTGGAATTGAAAGAATTTGTTGTGTTAGTTGACAGAGCTTGCAAAGCCGAGGAACTTGGCAAATAAAAGAGAAAAGCTAATTCTGAAGCTAGAGATTCGAAAAAGAGGTTGATGAGTAAACCCTATCACTATTTGTCAAAGAAATCATGGGATTCGTGTAGTCGTTCGAATGCTTCAGTAGGGTATTCTAATAGAGATCGTGGAAAGCAACACACGAGTCCTAAAGCCCAAGCCACTTCAGTATCGAGTGTTGGTAGTGTTAAAACCAACAAACCTGACTGTCAACAGTGTGGGAGATGACATTTTAGAGACTGCTGGATGAATAACAAAGCTTGTTTTAGATGTGGCTCGCAAGATCACGTTATTCGGGATTGTCCTAAGTTAACTGAGAAAGACAAATTTCAGAATGCAAGACCGAGCAACACAACTACTAGAGGGAGACCACCTAGAAATACTAATAATGTGACTAGTAGCAAATGAGCAACAAAGGACTTTGTAGTGAGATCCGAGGCTCAAACACCAGCCAGAGCTTACGCTATTCGCGCTCACGAAGATGCATTGCCACCAGATGTTATCACCGGTACATTTTCTCTTTATGACACTAATGTAATTGCCTTGATTGATCCTGAATCGGCTCATTCATATATCTGTATAAATTTAGTGTCTAGTAAGAGTTTACCTGTTGAGTCTATCGAATTTGTGATTAAAGTATCGAACCCCTTAGGCAAGTATGTCCTAGTTGATAAAGTTTGCAAGAATTGTCGTTTGATGACTCGGGGTTACTGTTTTTGGCTGATTTGATGCTTTTACTATTTGATGAATTCGATGTGATTTTGGGTATGGATTGGTTGACTTTGATGATGCTGTTGTGAATTGTAGATGAAAGACTATTGAAATGAAATGTCAGAATAGTGAAATTCTTCGAATTGAATCCGATGATTCGAGTGGGTTACCTATAGTGATATCGTCGATGTTAGAATAGAATTATGTGAGAAAGGGTTGCAATGCTTATCTCACGTATGTATTGGATACAAAAATGTCTGAATCGAAGATTGAATTAGTACCAGTGGTTTGTGAATATCCGGATGTGTTTCCAGAAGAATTACCTGGGTTGCCTCCGATCAGAAAGGTCGAGTTTGCTATTGAATTAGTACCGGGAACATCAACGATATCGATAGCTCCGTACAGAATGGCTCTGACAGAATTGAAAGAATTGAAAGCTCATTTGCAAGAGTTAACCGATAGAGGTTTTGCACGACCTAGTTTTTCGCCCTGGGGTGCACCAGTTCTATTTGTAAAGAAGAAAGATGGATCGATGAGATTGTGTATTGATCATCGTCAGCTCAACAAGGTTACGATTAAGAATAAGTATCCTTTGCAGATAATCGATGATTTGTTTGATCAGTTGAAATGAGCAACCGTATTTTCAAAGATGGATCTGAGATCTGGCTATTATCAGTTGTGAGTTAAAGATTCAGATGTGTCGAAAACTGCGTTCAAAACAAGGTACGGGCATTATGAATTTATTGTTATGCCATTTGGATTAACTAATGCTCTTGTAGTTTTTATGGATTTAATGAATCAAATATTTAGACCGTATTTAGACAAATTTATTGTAGTATTCATTGATGACATTCTGTCTATTCCCGAGATGAATTTGAACATGCTGAACATTTGAGGATTGTGTTACAAACATTGAGAGATAAGCAATTGTTTGCTAAATTCAGCAAATGCGAGTTTTGGCTCCGAGAGGTTGGATTTTTGGGGCATATTGTTTCAGCGGAAGGCATTCGAGTTGATCCGAGTTAGATTTCAGAAGTTGTTAATTGGAAACCACCAAGAAATGTGTCCGAAGTCAAAAGTTTTCTGGGATTAGCTGGCTACTATTGGCGTTTTGTAAAAGGGTTCTCGATGATTGCTACACCGATGACTCGATTACTATAGAAAGATGTGAAGTTTGAATGGTCCGAGAAATGCCAACAGAGTTTCGAAAAGTTGAAATCACTGTTAACTGAAGCGCCATTTCTAGTTCAACCTTAGTCGGGTAAAGAGTTCGTGATTTTCAATGATGCGTCATTGAATGGTTTGGGATGTGTTTTGATGCAGGAAGGCAAAGTTATAGCTTATGCTTCCAGACTGTTAAAACCACATGAAAAGAATTATCCGACGCACGATTTAGAGTTGGCCGCTATTGTGTTCGCATTGAAAATTTGGCGACATCATTTATTTGGTGAGAAGTGCCACATCTTTACCAATCACAAGAGTTTGAAGTATTTAATGTCTCAGAAAGATTTGAATTTACGACAACAAAGATGGCTAGAGTTGTTGAAAGACTATGAATTAGTAATTGATTATCATCCGGGGAAAGCGAATGTAGTCGCGGATGCTCTGAGTAGAAAATCTTTATTTGCTTTGCAAGCAATGAATACGCAGTTAACCTTGTCTGATGATGGTTTGATTTTAGCTGAGTTAAAAGCTAAACCGTTATTTCTTCAGCAAATTTGTGAAGCTCAGAAGTGTGATAATGAATTGCAAGCTAAAAGAGTACAATGCGAGTCGACTACTGATTTAGAGTACCAGATTGGATTCGATGATTGTTTGATGTTTTGAGATAGAATTTGTGTATCGAAAAATTTCGAGCTTATTCAGAAAATTCTACATGAAGTAGACAGTGGTTGTTTATCTATTCATCCAGGAAGTATTAAGATGTACAATGATTTGAAACGGTCGTACTGGTGGTCGGGCATGAAACGAGACATTTCAGAGTTTGTGTTGAAATGCTTAGTTTGTCAACAAGTTAAAGCCGAACATCAAGTGCCTTCGAGACTACTACAGCTAGTGATGATACCAGAGTGGAAATGGGATAGAGTTACAATGGATTTCGTATCGGGATTACCCCTATCTCCGAAAAAGAAAGATGCTATCTGGGTTGTCGTTGATAGACTGACGAAATCGACACATTTCATTCCAGTACATACAGACTTTTCGCTCGATAGATTAGCTGAATTGTACATCTTTGAGTTTGTTAGATTGCACGGGGTGCCAGTTTTTATTATTTTGGATAAAGATCCGTGGCTTACGTCACAATTTTAGAATAAATTGCAAGAAGCTTTGGGTATGCGATTACACTTTAGTACTGTATTTCATCCGCAAACGGATAGTCAATACTAGAGAGTGATACAGATTCTTGAAGATATGCTTCGTTGCTGTGTTTTAGAGTTTGAAGGCAACTGGGAAAAGTATTTATCGTTGGTTGAATTCGCGTATAACAACAGTTTTCAATTGAGCATAAAGATGGTACCGTATGAAGCATTGTATGGTCGCAAATGCCAAACTCTATTGTAATGGACCGAGCTTAGTGAGAAAAAGGTTCACGGGGTTGATTTGGTTAGAGAGACTAAAGATAAAATGAAAGTAATTCGCGACAGTTTGAAAGCAGCTTCAGATCGACAGAAGTCGTATGCGAATTTGAAACGTAAAGACATTGAATTTCAAATCGGCGACAAAGTGTTTTTAAAAGTATCACCTTGAAGAAGATTCTTCGATTTGGTCGCAAAAGAAAATTGAGTCCGCGATTTATTGGGCCGTATGAGATTATTGAGAGAATAGGGCCAGTGGCATATCGACTAGCTTTACCATCAGAATTAGAAAAGATCCACAATGTATTTCATGTGTCGATGTTATGTCGATATAGATCAGATCCGTCGCATGTAATTTCTCCAACAGATATTGAAATTCAGCATGATATGTCGTATAACGAAGAACCGATTAGAATTTTGGCCCGAGAGATCAAAGAGTTGAGAAATAAAAGCATAGCTTTAGTTAAAGTAATTTGGCAATGGCACGGTGTCAAAGAAGCTACGTGGGAACCCGAGGAAGCTATGAGAAAACAGTACCCTAACCTATTTTCTGGTAAGATTTTCAGGGACGAAAATTCTTAATGGGGGAGAGTTGTAACAACCCATTTTTAGTCAAATCAAAATAGTGGTTTTCAGACCACAAATCCGAGAATCATTATTTTATTACTATTTTACTTTCTACAGTATGATAGTATGATTGTTTGAAAATTTCCTTAAAAAAATTTATCGATTAAGTGCTTAATTTGATAAAAAGTACTAAATCGCATAAAGAGTAAAACTTGAGTTCTATTAGCTAAAGGTGTCTAATAGCTATAGAAATTTAAAGTGGAGGTCCTTATGTGGTAAATAGCCCATTATTGAGCTAGTGGATGATAGTGGCTTGGTATTTGGTGTAATTAATAAGTGTTTTAAAGGTTAATTTTGTAAATGGGTAAAAAAATGTTATATTCATAAAACAAAATAAACTTTTATTTTATGTTCATCTTCTTCCTAAAACACTAAGAAAACCATTTATACATGGAGACAGAAGGCTAGGGTTCGGCCATCTTCTTTTCTTTCAAATAGGTATGATTTTTGTCCTGTTTTTAATGATTTCTATGTTTTTGGAATCGTTGTAGCTTAATCTAGCTAGCCTAGGGACTAATTTGCAAAATTTTTAAGGTTTAGGGTTTTTCCATTGATGAATGTATATGTATTTTGATGTTTGATGATAGAAAATGTATGGTTGTTGATAGTTAAACAACATTTGTTAAGAGATTTTTGATAAAATTGTCAATTAAGGATTAAATTGAGAAATGTGAAAATTTTGTGGTAGAAATGTGAAATAAATGAAATATATGGGCTGCTAGGATAATAAGGGAAATTCGGCTAGCATGGGTAAGGACCTAATTGCATGAATTTGTATTTTTATGAGCTAAGGACTAAATTGTAAAGATGATTAAATATTAGGGGCAAAAGTGTAATTTTTCCATAATGTGATTTTTGGGCTAAATTGAATAGAAACATAATTGAATATGTTAAATTTGATATTATATAGATCAGGAAAAACGAGGTTTGGATCTAGATCAGGGGAAAAACAAAGTATTGGACTACTCGATCCATTTCGTCGTTTTTGCGATCGAGGTAAGTTCGTATGTTAATAAGCATTGATATAATTGTATTTTAAATGCTTTATTATTGAATTAATTGTGAATAGGACCTTACAAATATGTTCGACAAAGATTCAGCAATGGGAAATCCCAGTTGACCTTAGGAATAGATTAGGATACGAATGACATGTCATTAGGGGTTATGTGTTTTGGGTGCTGGTCCGTACGTCCTACCCGTGGCTGAGTTATCCGGCATGTGTTGCAGATTCTCATCAGCTTGTGTGAGCAGCACCGTGTAGCTACGTCATGACCGTCAGCTTGTATGAGAAGACCCATTGATAGCTTGAGAGTGAGCATTATATGAGATATGAGATCGAGATAGCTTCGGCTATGTATCGGCACTTAGGGTGCGAGATTCCCGAATATTCAATATTATTCCAAATGGTTCAACGGGTATATCAAGGATATGAATGAGTATGAGTTTGATACATGTTAGTACAGGTGTGTAAATGAACCATACAAGCTTGGAATCGAAGAAACTTATGAATTTCATATCTAACCTTGTGAATGAAAATGTGATAGATTTGTGGATCAATATGAGTTATGTTATAATATGTAAATTGCTTAAATTGTGTATGTATGATAAGTGTTACTTTAAACATACGAGCTTATTAAGCTTTATAGCTTACTCTATTTACTTTTCCGTGTTTTATAGTGAATATCGAAGCTTGCTTGGATTTGAGAGTCTTCGGAGATCTCATCACACTATCAAGCTATCACTTTGGTACTTTTGAATTTATGTATTTGGTTATATGTCATGTATAGAAGTTTTGGTCATTATAGTATATATGTTAGTAATGGATTTAGCCATTTGATATGGCCTGTAAATGATGAATGTTTGGTTATGTGTATAGCCATGTGATTTGGCTTATTTTGGTATATTTGGTGATGTATATATATGCAAATGGCCTTTTTTGTTATGTGGTTGATAATGGCTATGTGATGCTTGTTGTGAATTGGTATTTCGAGTACCAAATAGTTGAAATTTGAGATTGGTATGCTTGTGGTTTTAGGTAAAGTGATGTATAATTGAAAGTGACCATATCGATGATTTGAGAATGTGAATATGGTATGTATTGAATGGCTTATTTTGATACTTGTGTGTATTGTGATTGATGGTATTGATATAGCATGAATTGAACTTGGATTAGATGAGTTTAAATGCCGTTTGAAGATGTGGTTATATACAATTTTGGTTTGTATAGGCAAATGAAAGTTTGGGTGAGAAAAATGGCTTGGTAAATAGCCTATTTTTGTCCACATAGGCAGAGACACGGGTGTGTGTCTCAACCGTGTGTGACACACGGTTAGGTGACACGGCCGTGTGTCCCCTGGTGTTTAATTAGAAATCAAGTCAGTATGCTCCACACGGCCCAGGACATGGGTGTGTGACTTGGCCATGTGGCATAAGTCATTATACCCTACAGTTTTGGCACGGCCTAGCACACGACCTAGCACACGGGTGTGTGTGGCCATTTCAAAGGGCACACGGGCTAGTCACATGGGCGTGTGTGTTGGCCGTGTGACCCAAGTCAGAGAGTTATACAGGGTTGGACACGGCCATGTGCTCCCATTTCGAATGTCCACACGGCCTGTGACACGGGCGTGTCTCATACGGCCGGGCCACACGGGCGTGTGTCCCTTGTATTTTTGAAAAATTTTCTAAGTTTTCCAAAAATTTCCTGAGTTATCAGTTTAGTCCCAAACCAGTTCTAATACTTGTTTTTGGCCTCGAGGGCTCGTGTTAGGGACTATATGATTGTATTTGTTTGGTTTTTAATTGATATGAGAATTGTAATTCGAATTGTGCGATTGTTTATGAAATTAGTTCGGTAATGCTTCGTAACCCTATTCCGACGACGGATACGGGTTAGGGGTGTTACATATAGTCCACCTATAAATGCCATTATAACCACAACTAAAGCATCAAAATCTACCGATAAAATCGATGGATAGTGTGATGGATCTCCGACTAGCTTCCAACCCGATTGAGCTTTCGATAATCTATAAAGAAAAGGAAAATAACTACATAAGTAATGAATGCTTAGTAACTTCGTATAAACTTAAACATGGCATTCCATTTCAATAATGAAAATTATAGGTTAAATGTAAACCTATACCAATGCCTCAAGTCTTATCAAACCATAATCATCAACTCACAGACGAATAAATTCATTAATGTCGCATATTTATTAACCATTCATAACATGATAGGATTTCATGAGACAAAATATATAATCATCAACCTTTTTATAAGGTTATATATCTAATTATTTACTTACTTTTCATTCCATTCCCAATGCTTATCATAAGCCTAAACAAAATTATTAATTCCCAATTCAGTGTATTTATCCATGACATAGGTAGATTCATTCATAGCATAAACAATATGCTCACATACAATTACATCATTTATCACATGAAACCTTTTATAACATCATAACACATCCCAATTACGTATTTACCGTTTCATTCCCTTTTCTTACCTGTTTCATATGCATCGTACAAGCATAATCATAAACATCTGTAACATCCGGGATTTAGGGGATTTGCATCTTTTATGTTTTCTGCGTATCGATGTGTTATGCTAGTTGTTTGGTTGTGTTTGGGGGCCTCGGGGGAGGCTCGGGGTTAAGCCGAAGCCTTGGTGAAATTTTAGATTGGCACTTTTTAGAGGATAGCCAATTAGGAGCAGGACATTAGGGGTTTTAGTTGCGGTTTGTACCACAAGGTAATGCAGTGGAAGAGTGGCAAGGGGACGCCACTTAGCATGCAAGGACATGGCGTCACAAGGAGTTGAGAGGGAGAAGGTTCGAATCACTCAAGCGGCAAGGGAATATTATTTTTGGGCTCAGGTTAGGGAGGTGGTTGGATGACAATCAAACTCTTGAGGAGTGAGGTAAGACTTGGTCAAGTGTTTCAAACGATTGGTGGAGAGAAATTTAAGGAGTTTGAATCATTCAAATTGGTTTGAATGAGTGGAACAGAGGGAAGTAAGGAGGGATTGAAGGGACGGCATAGTGGGGGAGTGCTAGCCGAAATCTTGGGGAGTGTGAGAGGAGGGGAGCATTCGGTTTTGGGCATAAGGGGGGAGGTGCCGAAACTTGGTGGTAGCTACTCTTATTCTCTCTTTTTTCGAAAATCACCTAGTCAATTCCCACTCTTTTCTTCCTTTATGACCTTTAGCCGAAATTAGAGAGACCATTGGGGCATAATTCTTTCATTCTCTTTTCCTTTCAGTCTCAAAAACCGAAACTTTATTCTTCTCTTCCCCTTCCTATTTCTTCTTTCTCCTTACATGAACTCCCCTCTTGCCGAATTCTTTTGACTTTCATCATCTTGTTCTTGATTCTTCTTCCACACACTAAAAGCCGAACCCACACCTTCATTTTCCCTCTTGGTCGAAACCTCTAGGCCTCAGCATCACTTCTTTTGAGTTATTTTCCTGAATTATTCACCATAGCCGAATTCTCATCTCAGAGCCTGCCGAATCTTCTCTACTTTGACTGCTTGTGCCAAAACTTGGGGATAATCGGAGGTGTGCAATCAACGTTTTAAATCCAAGCATGCTAATCTCAAGATTCAATTGACTTAGAAATACGCAGATTGGGGGGGAAGCAAACCTTCGGGTTTGATCTCTAAGTTCAAGAAACGAGCGGTGTCGGCTGTTCATGATTAGCCACCAGGTTGTGGGCCAGCGTCTGGGCTGAATAGTGGTCAGATAGTCGTGATTTCAGCTAGGGAGAGCGTTGACTTTGACAGTATAGTGTTGTGCGTAATCAAGTGTGTAACTCCTCACACTGTCTATAATGCTGTGTTAATATGTTAATATACTCTGTTAAATGCCGAAAACTCGGTGGCTATTGAGATACCCTTGGAGGGTAAAGGCGAGACATCAGGTTAGTGATTTCTGTTATATTAAATAAATGGTTATGATGAGATGATATGATATTTGTTATGAGCATCCTATACATGCATGCCAAACTCATTGCATCCGTGCATTAAAATTATTATGGTTGCATGGGCCTGGCCGATGTTATTAAATGAAAGGGGAAGCGTTACGGTGGCTCGCCACGATCATTGTAGTGGCTCTGCCACGATCTGTTCTGGTGACTATGTCACGATTCTGAGGATGAGCAGCTAACTACAGCATGGCTGCCATCGATGGTGTGTAGCGGTGAGGGTTGATTGTAGAAATCCCCATTGGTGTGATTGGCAGGTAAGGAAGGTGTGTAGCGGATGGAAATCTAGGTTGGGTTGGGTTCTGCATCATTTTCAGTGTATGCGATATTCTGATACTCTGTTCTGTGGGGCTAGGGCCTGGGTTTGATGGTGCATGAGTGTTGCACACTGAGTCTTATGACTCACCCCGTTGTTTAACATCTTTTCAGGTAGCACATAGTGCAACGGACCGGGCTGGAGAGGAGCACAAGGTGGCCATGCATGATTTTATCTCGTTTCAGTAAAGAACTTTACTTACTTTTAATAACTGGTTTGGTTTTCACGCTGTAATAAGGCCACTGTTATTTGGGTTTTAAATTTCGGGTTCTTTTATTTTACGTTTTAGGCACTCAAGTTAAACGAGCAATTGAAGTAACAACATGTTTTAAAAAGAAAACACAAAGGAAATGAAGTTTTCATACGATGAAATCATTAATTAAATTATTATCTTTTGTGACAAAACCTTTATAACTTAAACGGATAACATGGGTTAGAAAGTCACTTGATTTTGAAAGTTGGCAAACTAAATTAGGTTGACATACGATCACTATGTTTTATAAATAATCAATAAACTCGTAAACACAACCGAAGAAGTTATCTGGATTCCCTCTTAAGTACGTAATGGGTTTATAGATTCTTCTCAGTGACATGCCAGATCCGGTCGTGGTGTTTGGGCCGGGTTTGGGGTGTTACAAATTGGTATCAGAGCCAAGTTCAAAAACTCGGCTTTGGGTTTTGGGTTCAAAACGTTTTCTAAGGATTGTATTAAAAGTAATAGATAATAATAAATATTTCTTCTAGCATGGCTCCTGCGTCTCCGGCCCAAGTCCGCAAGGTAAGTTCTTTGATTTGTAAGGGATTTGTATAAATTGCATATGTTATGTGAATATGTTGCGGTAGATGTTAGGAATAAGAAACTATACTCTAGAAGTAAAAAAAAAACCCTTTAGGTATGCATGTGATTCGCAGAAAACTACTTGTGATTATATCTTCATAAAACTACTCGTTGATAAATAATGAAAAGAGGTACTAATGCATAAAATTCCTTTAAATCAGGTTAAGACGATATTATAGAGATGAGTAGTAGGGGACGCGGGCGTAATGTGCGTGGTCGTGGTAGAGGCAGGATTGCTGTATCGGAACCAGCAGGGTCTGGTCATGGGTCAGGAAATGAGGTACCATTGCCGCCAGCTGCAGAAGCAGAGTTTCAGGGCCAAACGGGTGGAGACGATGCAGTGTCTCAGGCAATGTTGCGGTTTCTTGAGCGAGTTGCTGGGGCAGGCACGGGCACAGGAGCTCGGAAATTTGTGTCTGAACGACTTCGAGCCAATGGAGCGGAAATGTTTAGGGGCGTTTCTGGTGTAGCCCCTAATACAGCTGAGTATTGGTTAGAGGCAAGTGAGCGCATAATGGATGATCTTGACTTCACGGTAGAGGAGAAGTTGAAAGGGGTGGTGTCTCTTCTTCGAGACGAGGCCTATCAGTGCTGGCTCACGGTAAAAGAAGGTACTCCGGCAGACCGAATTGACTGGAATTTCTTTAAGGTGGCATTTCAGGGAAAGTACGTCGGGGCCAGCTATGTGGATGCCCAGAGGAAGGCATTTTTTAATTTGGTTCAAGGGAGCAAATCTGTGTCTGAATATGAGGCGGAATTTCTGCGCTTGAGCCGTTACGCTCGAGGTATTGTGGCGACTGACTATGAGCGCTGCGTACGGTTTGAAGATGGATTGCGGGATGAGTTAAGAGTATTGATAGCACCGCAGCGAGAAAGGGACTTTGCCATTCCGGTTGAGAAAGTTAAAATAGCCGAAGAGGTGAAGCAGACCGAGAAGCAGAATAAAGATAAGGATCGGAGTAAGAATAAGAGAAGTTTTGGGCCGTCGGGATCAACTGGGGGTTTTCAAAAAAGGCCTAGGTTTGATGGGCCAGCTCGTGTTCCGACACCTGCTATAGGGGGTCAGAATTGATCATGCCCTTTGTGTGGGAAGGTACATTTCGGGGAGTGAAGAAGGAGAACTAGTGGGTGTTTCAGGTGTGGATCTATGGATCATATGGTAAAAGGCTGTCCACAGGTGGATCAGGTATAGTCAGTTGGACGGGGTTTTGATCAGTTTAGGAGGGGTGGTCAGTCATTACCAAGGGGTCGTGGCCCAGTCAGAGGAGGAAATGGGTTCGGTCGGGGTTGTGGAGCACCTGGTAGGGGTGCTGGTAATGTAGACGCAAGACAGCCGGGCCTAGTTTATGTAGCTCGTCGGCGGGAGGATAGTGATGCACCAGATGTTTTAACCGGTACGTTTCTTATCGCTGATAATCCATTTCTTACTTTGATTGATATTGGATCAACCCACTCTTACGTTGCATGCTCAGTATCTGAGACTTTATGTATAGAATCTGAAATAACTGCTAGGAAGATGAATGTGGTTAGCCCGCTAGGACAATCCATGATAGTGGACAAACTATTTAGGAATGTGCCTCTAGAGACTCAAGGAGTAGTGTTTCCGGCAGACTTAATGGAATTACCATTTGGAGAGTTTGATCTCATCCTGGGGATGGATTGGTTGGTTAAACATCGTGCTAAGCTGGATTGCGAGATTAAGCGCATGGTGTTTAGTACCCCGGAAAGCGAAGAAGTGGTTGTGATAGGGGAAAGAAGGAATTATTTGTCCAACGTGGTTTCTGCGTTGAAGGTTGTTAAGATGACTCGGAAAGGATGCAATGCATTCCTATCTTTTATTAGTGCATTGGACGCAAAGGAAGTGACTGTTAATGAGATTAGAACAGTAAAGGATTTTGTGGACGTCTTTCCTGAGGAGCTGCCAGGGTTACCTCCGGATCGTGAAGTGGAGTTTGGAATTGAGCTACTTCCAGGAACGGCTCCGGTGTCCATCGCCCCTTATAGAATGGCACCGAAGGAGCTGGTAGAGCTCAAAGCTCAGATCCAGGAACTGTTGGACCGTGGTTTCATCCGACCGAGTGTGTCTCTGCGGGGAGCGCCGGTCCTGTTTGTGAAGAAGAAGGACGGGTCCATGCGGATGTGCATTGACTACCGCCAGCTGAATAAGTTGACAATAAAGAACAAGTACCCGCTGTCGAGAATCGATGATCTGTTCGATCAGCTCAAGGGGGCTACAGTCTTTTCAAAGATAGATTTAAGGTCTAGGTATCATCAGTTAAAGGTCAAGGAAGTGGACATTCATAAAACGGCATTTCGAACCCGCTACGGTCATTATGAGTTCTTGGTGATGCCATTCGGGTTGACGAATACACCAGCGGCGTTTATAGACATGATGAACCGAGTGTTCCAACCCTACCTAGACCGGTTCGTTGTGGTTTTCATAGACGATATCCTAGTTTATTCGAAATCAGAAGAGGAGCATGATGCGCATCTTCGAGTGGTCTTGCAGATTTTGAGGGAAAGACAGCTGTATGCCAAATTCAGCAAGTGTGAGTTTTGGTTAAGGGAAGTAACTTTCTTAGGGCATGTGGTCTCTGCAGAAGGAATTAGGGTTGACCCCCGGAAGATAGAAGCTGTGTTGGACTGGAAACCGCCGAAGTCTGTGGCGGAGGTTCGAAGTTTCTTGGGTTTAGCCGGGTATTACAGAAGGTTTGTGGAAGGATTCTTTTTGATTGCGGCACCATTAACCAAGTTATTACGAAAAGGAGTACCATTCATTTGGGCAGTTGAACAGCAGGAAAGTTTTGAGAAGTTGAAGAGGATTTTGACAGAAGCGCCGGTGTTAATTCAGCTAGAGGCGGGGAAAGAGTTTACCGTCTACTGTGATGCATCACACACGGGTTTAGGATGTGTGTTGATGCAAGTTGGAAAGGTTGTTGCGTATGCATCCCGACAGTTAAGACCACATGAGTTGAACTATCCTACGCATGATCTAGAATTGGCTGCAGTAGTGTTCGCTCTGAAGATCTGGAGACACTACCTGTATGGAGAGAAGTCTGTTATTTACATCGATCATAAGAGTCTGAAGTACCTCCTTACCCAAAAGGAGTTGAATCTAAGACAACGTAGGTGGATTGAGCTATTGAAGGACTATGACTGTTCGATCGAATATCATCCGGGTAAGGCTAATGTGGTGGCAGATGCGCTGAGTCGGAAGGTTATAACGAATTTGAGAGCAATGTTCGCTCGTATCAGCCTGTATGAGGATGGTAGCTTGTTAGCGGAACTCCAAGTGAAACCGACGTGGACAAGCCAGATTAAAGAGAAACAGTTGTTAGACGATGTTCTGAGTGCTCGACTCCAGCAAGTGCAGAATGGTGAAGGAGAGGATTATAGTTTAAACTGTGATGGGGTTCTATGTTTCGGTAAGAGAGTTTGTATGCCGAGGGATGCAGAGTTAAGACGGATGATTCTTCAGGAGGTGCATAGTAGCCCATACACTATGCATCCTGGAGGGAGTAAAATGTATCGGGATTTACGAGAGCAGTTCTAGTGGCCAGGTTTGAAGCGAGAGGTAACCGAATTTGTGAGTAAATGTTTGACGTGTCAGCAGGTAAAAGCAGAACATCAGTTGCCTTCGGGATTGTTGCAGCCGGTTAAGATTCCGCAGTGGAAGTGGGAAAGAATCACGATGGATTTTGTTAGTGGGCTACCTCTTACGCCCACTAAGAAAGATTCGATTTGGGTGATTGTTGATCGGCTGACGAAGTCCGCCCATTTCATACCTGTTCGTGTCGACTATTCTCTGCAAAGGTTAGCTAAGCTGTCTGTGGCAGAGGTTGTGAGATTGCATGGGGTACCAGTGTCGATCATATCGGATAGAGACCCTAGGTTTACGTCAGGTTTTTGGAGGGCATTGCATCAAGCATTGGGGACAAGGCTAGACTTCAAAGATCTTTTCATCCATGCAGACCGATGGTCACCGAGAGAGTAATCTCGGATCTTGGAGGATATGTTAAGAGGTTGTGTCATTGATTTCAGGGGTAGTTGGGAGGAGTATTTACCTTTGGCAGAATTCGCGTACAACAACATCTACCAATCTAGTATTCAGATGGTGCCCTATGAAGCACTGTATGGACGAAGGTGTCGTACTCCTACTTGCTGGACAGAGTTGGGTGAGCATCAGATGTTGGGTCCAGAACTGGTTTTAGAGACAGAGGAGAAAGTTAAGTTAATTCGGGCTCGGTTAAAGGAAGCATCCGACCGATAGAAGTCTTATGCATATCTGAAGTGAAAGGAGTTGGAATTTGTAGCAGGTGATCAAGTCTTTCTGAAAGTTTCACCGTGGAAAAAGGTGATGAGGTTTGGTCGTAAAGGCAAATTAAGTCCTAGGTTTATCGGGCCTTATCGGGTTTTGAGACGAGTTGGACCGGTGGCGTATCAACTAGAGTTACCTCCTGAGTTGAAACAGATACATGACGTGTTCCATGTTTCAATGCTAAGACGTTATCGTTCTGATCCATCGCACAATGTGCCAGTGGAAGAGATTGAGGTAAGATCAGACTTATCCTTTGAGGAAGAGCCAGTGCAGATCTTGGATCGAGACATAAAGGTGTTGAGAAGGAAGTCAGTTCCTTTGGTCAAAGTTTTGTGGCAAAACCACGATGCAGAGGAAGCGGCATGGGAGCCAGAGGATGTTATGCGACAGCAGTACCCGCATCTCTTTTGATCAGGTAAATTTCGCGGCCGAAATTTCTTTAAGGGGGGTAGAACTGTAACATCCAGGATTTAGGGGCTTTGCATCTTTTATGTTTTCTGCGTATCGATGTGTTATGCTTGTTGTTTGGTTGTGTTTGGGGGCCTCGGGGGAGGCTCGGGGTTAAGCCGAAGCCTTGGTGAAATTTTAGTTTGGCACTTTTTAGAGTATAGCCAATTAGGAGCAGGACATTAGGGGTTTTAGTTGCGTTTTGTACCACAAGGTAATGCAGTGGAAGAGTGGCAAGGGGACGCCACTTAGCATGCAAGGAAATGGCGTCACAAGGAGTTGAGAGGGAGAAGGTTCGAATCACTCAAGCGGCAAGGGAATATTATTTTTGGGCTCAGGCTAGGGAGGTGGTTGGATGACAATCAAACTCTAGAGGAGTGAGGTAAGACTTGGTCAAGTGTTTCAAACGATTGGTGGAGAGAAATTTAAGGAGTTTGAATGATTCAAATTGGTTTAAATGAGTGGAACATAGGGAAGTAAGGAGGGATTGAAGGGACGGCATAGTGGGGGAGTGCTAGCCGAAATCTTGGGGAGTGTGAGAGGAGGGGAGCATTCGGTTTTGGGCATAAGGGGGGGAGGTGCCGAAACTTACTGGTAGCTACTCTTATTCTCTCTTTTTCCGAAAATCACCTAGTCAATTCCCACTCTTTTCTTCCTTTATGACCTTTAGCCGAAATTAGTGAGACCATTGGGGCATAATTCTTTCATTCTCTTTTCCTTTCATTCTCAAAAACTAAAACTTTGTTCTCCTCTTCCCCTTCCTATTTCTTCTTTCTCCTTACATGAACTCCCCTCTTGCCGAATTCTTTTGACTTTCATCATCTTGTTCTTGATTCTTCTTCCACTCACTAAAAGCCGAACCCACACCTTCATTTTCCCTCTTGGTCGAAACCTCTAGGCCTCAGCATCACTTCTTTTGAGTTCTTTTCCTGAATTATTCACCATAACCGAATTCTCATCTCAGAGCCTGCCGAATCTTCTCTGCTTTGACTGCTTGTGTCGAAACTTGGGGATAATCGTAGGTGTGGAATCAACGTTTTAAATCCAAGTCTGCTAATCTCGGGATTCAATCGACTTAGAAATACGCAGATGGGGGGGAAGTAAACCTTCGGGTTCGATCCCTAAGTTCAAGAAACGAGCGGTGTCGGCTGTTCGTGATTGGCCACCAGGTTGTGGGCCAGCGTCTGGGCTGAATAGTGGTCAGATAGTCGTGATTTCAGCTAGGGAGAGCGTTGACTTTGATAGTATAGTGTTGTGTGTAATCAGGTGTGTAACTCCTCACACCGTCTATAATGCTGTGTTAATATGTTAATATACTCTGTTAAATACCGAAAACTCGGTGGCTATTGAGATACCCTTGGAGGGTAAAAGCGAGACATCAGGTTAGTGATTTCTGTTATATTAAATAAATGGTTATGATGAGATGATATGATATTTGTTATGAGCATCCTATACATGCATGCCGAAACCTGTTGCATCTGTGCATTAAAATTATTATGGTTGCATGGGGTCGGGCTGGTGTTATTAAATGAAAGGGGAAGCGTTTTGGTGGCTCTGCCACGATCTGTTGTAGTGGCTCTGCCACGATCTGTTCTGGTGACTATGTCACGATTCTGACGATGAGCAGCTAACTACAGCATGGCTGCCATCGATGGTGTGTAGCGGTGAGGGTTGATTGTAGAAATCCCCATTGGTGTGATTGGCAGGTAAGGGAGGTGTGTAGCGGATGGAAATCTAGGTTGGGTTGGGTTCTGCATCATTTTCTATGTATGCGATATTCTGATACTCTGTTCTGTGGGGCTAGGGCCTGGGTTTGATGGTGCATGAGTGTTGCACACTGAGTCTTATGACTCACCCCATTGTTTAACATCTTTTCAGGTAGCACATAGTGCAACGGACCGGGCTAGAGAGGAGCACGAGGTGGCCATGCATGATTTTATCTCGTTTCAGTAAAGAACTTTACTTTTAATAACTGGTTTGGTTTTCACGCTGTAATAAGGCCACTGTTATTTGGGTTTTAAATTTCCGGTTCTTTTATTTTACGTTTTAGGCACTCAAGTTAAACGAGCAATTGAAGTAACAACATGTTTTAAAAAGAAAACACAAAGGAAATGAAGTTTTCATATGACGAAATCATTAATTAAATTATTATCTTTTGTGACAAAACCTTTATAACTTAAACAGATAACATGGGTTAGAAAGTCACTTGATTTTGAAAGTTGGCAAACTAAACTAGGTTGACATACGATCACTAAGTTTTCTAAATAATCACTAAACTCGTAAACACAACCGAAGAAGTTATCTGAATTCCCTCTTAAGTACGTAATGTGTTTATAGATTCTTCTCAGTGACATGCTAGATCCGGTCGTGGTGTTTGGGCCGGGTTTGGGGTGTTACAACATCAATCATATCCACAAGCTTGGCATAAGTCTAAGCACGTCAACAAAACATGTTAGTTCATTTAAACATGATTCATAAGAATTTGACATGGATAACCATTATACTTGAGCATGATTCAATTAGATTTATCATCTATCTCAACATAACATATTTTTCATGTAGCTTACCATTTCAAAGTCTTTCATACATACATGTCTTGGTTCATATTGAACACTTACCGTTTCATTTGCATAACACATAACATTAACCATAGCCATAAGCTAGTGATTAAACACATAACTTAGCAATATCATCATATGGTAAGATATGGTACATAAACATAACATCACTTAAATCATACTATTTATAATCATGAATGTTCATACTTTGATCATCGATACATCATACCTTTCAATAATTTTCGCAGTGAAATCAATCGGAACCCTTACCGGTTCATCCTTTTTTCATACCCGTTGAATCACTTAGAATAATATCGGATACATGGGAAAGCTCACACAAAGTGTGCCAAACAAATAGTCGTAGCTCATACGAGTTGTAAAATGGGTCTGCTCACACAAGCTGTCGGTCGGAATGTAAGCTACACGATGCTGCTCACACAAGCTAATGATTATCCACAACTAATGCCAAACCTCAGCCATCGGTAGAACATTCATGACCAACACCCGAAACATAGAAACCTGGGTCTGCTCACACAAGTTGTCGGTCAGAACGTAGCTACACGGTGCTGCTCACACAAGCTGTCGAGTATCCGTAACAAATGCCAAAACTCAGCCACTGGTAGGACATTCAGGACCAGCACCCGAAACATGGTAACCCTAATGACATGTCATTTGTATCCTATATATTCCTAAGGTTCAAACAAGGCTCAATAGTCGTCATACGTCGTTGAATTTCCATCGTTTCTTTACAAGATAGATCGCATAATAACATATATATATATTTATTCAATCACAATAGAATCACATAATAACATTCAATTTAATCAACATTATATAGAATTCAGTTCATATGAACTTACCTAGCTAAATTGCAAAAATGACAAAGTACGAGGGCATTTTGGTAATTTTCTGTTCTCCTCGATTTTCCACTCGATCTTGATCTAAATTAATAATTTTATTCAATCTATTAATTTAGATAGTAAAATAATGTATTTTATGCAATTTAGTCATTTTTGACATTTTTACAAAATTACCCTTAACATTTTACTTTTATTCAATTTAATCCCTGAGCCTAAAACATGAAAATTAACCATTTTTAATGCCAATTCACATCATTTGAATATTCATAGCACACAAAACAGCCCACATTTGTAATAATTTCACATCAAATCCTTGTATTTTTACTATTTCAATAATTTAGTCCTTAGTCGGTAAATTCATCAAAAATCACTTAACAAAATACTGTTAAATACCAAATAACACTTCAAATTCATCTTTTAACATCTAAAATCACAAGTTTCATCAAATGGCAACATTCAAAATCTTTAACAGTTTCAAAATCGAAGGTACGGGCTAGCTGGACCTAGTTGCAACGATCTAAAAAACATAAAAATTATTAGAAAAGGATAGCTTAGGGACTTACATGCAAAAGAAATGGTTAGCCGAGCTCCAAAATCTCCTATGGTGGTTCAGGGGAAGAAAACTATTATGTTTTCTTTATTTTATTAACCTTTTATTTTATTTTATTAATAAAATAACATATAAAACATTATAATTAAAAGAAATTAAAGCATCCAACTGTACCACTATCTTTAGGATGGATACTTTACTCAACATGCCATCCAGTTATAATTCTTTAATCAAATAACACCTTTAAACTAATAGCGATTGGCTTTTTTCAAGTTTTACGATTTAGTCCGTTTCGCTTAATTAGCCATCGAAACGTTAAAATCTTTCAACGAAACTTTAATACCACCTTAATGACATTTCGTAAATATTTATAAAAATATTTACGGCTCTGTTTATAGTAACGAGGTCCTGATACCTTATTTTCTAAAACCACTTGACCTTAGGGTATTACCACTTGAACTTAATAAATCGCTTATATAACATAAATTATGAAATCAAAAACCTTTTAAAATCACATTTGACTTGTAAATATTAAATAATAATATTTATGAACTTACTCGTCGGATTTGGTGGCCCTGAAATCACTATTTCCGACACCACTGACAAACGGTCTGTTACAGATTGTGTCACGAAGGTGTTCCTTTAACAGAGGTCGCCACTAAGGCTTTCCTTTCAGAGATTTGCCACAAATGCATCTTTTTCATTCAGTAATCAGCACAAGTTCTTTCTTTTTAAAGATTTGCCATAAAGACATCCTTTTCATTCATTACTCACCACAAAGATTTTCCTTTCAGATATTTGCCACAAAGACATCCTTTTCATTCAGTACTCGCCACAAAGGCTTTCCTTTCAGAGATTTTCCACTAATGCATCCTTTCTTTTAGTACTCGCCACAAAGGCTTTCCTTTCAAAGATTTGCCACAAAGGCAACCTTTCTTTCAGTACTCGCCACAAAGGCTTTTCTTTCAGAGATTTGCCACAAAGGCTTTCCTTTTAGAGATTTTCTACAAAGGAATCCTTTCTTTCAATACTTTCCACAAAGGATTTCCTTTCAAAGATTTTCCACAAAGACATCATTTTCAATGGCATATTTACGATAGGGATTTGCCTAAACTCACCTTACGTGAGGTTTGCCCTCATCACCTTAGGTCACGTAGAAAAACCCATTAGGTAATAACCTTCCTTTAGATCTTTCCATATGATGCCATAACCCACCAGTTATGGTGTTACACGATATGGTCTTTCCATATGATGCCATAGCCCACCAGCTATAGTCTTACACGATATGGTGCCATGGACTTTCTTTTAGAGGATCATGTTTAAGGTCCCAACGGACCCCTTTAGACGAATCTGCGGAGACAAATACAGACTCATCACACATTAACTTATACATAATAGACATATTTATGTTTTCCAAACTCGTATACTGGAAACACAAGAATATATAGACTTTTTCAGCACCTTTTGAGCACTAATTCATGTAGTTTCTAAGTAATTTTTGTAGAATTTCATACTTTAATTATAAAATAATTAAATATCACTCAATTTATGAAACATATTGAATTTTAATTAATTTTATAATAATTTTTCACAATTTGATCAATTTTCGATAGTTTTGCACAAAGGGTGAGAAAATCAGCTTAGCGGTCACCTTGGAAGAATTAATTTACAAGGCACCTTGGGAGCACAAGATTATGAATTAAAAGCCATGGAGGACTTAAATTTATGTTTTTGGATTTTGTCAAATCAGTTGGTCCGATTTGATTTTTATCGGGAAAACACGAGCAGCTTAAAGTAGAAGAAAGGGCCTGAATTAAATAGGTAAAGAGGGAGAATGGACAAGCCAAAAAGAGTAGCTCAATCCGTCCCATATAGCTGACCCAATCAGATTATTTTATCTGCTTTTTATACTTGCAAATCATCCCGTGAAATTCTCCTAAATTCCATTCAAACCTCTCCCATTTTCATGCCTTTTATTTTTAGCCACAAGCTAAAAATAGCAAATTCAACTCAACCATTCCTTCCACTTATCATGGCCAGCCATGGGAAGGGGATTGAATGCTATTTTTAGCTAATTTTAGCTGCCATCTCCCACTATAAAAAGCCCCCCTCACTTCCTCACTTTTCATCCCTCACTACATACATCTCTCTCTCACATCTTTTCTCTCATCTTTCTTCTTTTTCCCTTCTAGTTACTTTCTAATTTTTTTATTTCCTTGCTAATTTCCCCTATTGAAAAAGAGCTATCACACCCTTGGAGTATCAACAATCAAGTGTTTGTGAATGCCTTGGATCAACATAACGAGTAGAGAAGAGAGGAGCACACTAGTCTGGCTTCGGAAAAACACCGAGATTTATTTTTCTAGCTCCCTTCTCTTAATATTTTTAGTTCATTTTGTGATCATGATTATGAATATTTGTTGTGTTGATGTTCTTTGACTGCCTCCGTGTAACATACCGATTTAGGGCCTAGTCAGAATAGTGGTGCGAGACATAAAATCTGAGGTTTATGAATGAATTTTTGAAGTTTATGCAATGTTTGCATGCTAGTGTGAAAGTTTCATGAAGCAATTTTGTGAAATTTTGGTTGAATTGTCCAAAAGGACTAAATTGCAAAAGTTGCAAAATGTGAGATTCTAGAAGCTATTTGTGTGAAATAGCTTTAGAATATTAATTAGAGGTCCTTAAATAACAATTTTCCCAATTTCTAATTTTTGGACAAAATTGGGCATGGATGAGTTAAAATAGAAAGTTTGTCAAAAATGGCATTTTGGTCATTTGACAATTAAATGTTTTAAATGGGAAAAGATGATAGAAATTCATTCCTCTTCTTCTCCAAGGCTGCTGAAAATTCAAGGAGCCATTGTTAGGGTTCTTCAAATTTCTCAATCTTGCTTGTAAGTGCAACCAAGCCCCGTTTTTGATATTCTTCGTATTTTTGAAGTCCTAGTAGCATGAGAAAGCTATTTTTAGCTTTATGTTGAGCTAAGATGGATGTTCAAAAATGTACCCATGTATGACATGCATGTATTTTGATGTTTTATGGAAGAATATGAAAGCTTGATGTAGTAGAAACATCTTTTGCTAAGTGATTTTCCATGAAAATGCATGTAGGGACTTGTGTGTGAAAGTCTTGAGATTGGTCATACATGTATGATTTAGTGAGAATTGATGATAGCATTAGTTGAGTAAATGGTTCGGCTAAGCACGAAAGGCTAGAAAGTTGAATAAAAATCACTTTACGAGCCTTGGGGCAAAAGTGTAAATATAAGAAAGTTAGGGGCAAAATAGTAATTTTGCTAAAGTATGAGATAAGGCTTAATTTAGTCAAAGTGTGTATTGAATAAGTTGATTTATTCATTATAGATCAAGAAAGATGAAGCCCGTATCGAAACCAAGGCAAGAGCAAGGTGGTGGACTAAATTGCACATCTCTATACTTTTGAGTGCCGAGGTAAGTTTATGCGTAAACAATGCATTCATACTTACAATTTTGTTAATGCTAGCTAGTGTGTAGCATGATTGAGAATGATTAAGAACCTATGTGGAATGAAATTGGTAGAAATTGTGAATGGATGTATGATTGAGTAAGTAGATATGTGGATGTGTAGTGATAATGCTAAATGGTGGGCTAAGTGCGATACCATCCTAAGGCATAACGACGAAGAGCTGGCTAGGTGCGATGCTATCGTTAAGTATATTGTCTAGTGGGCTATGTGCGAAACCACTACGATTACCTTTGTGGTAGGCTAAGTGCGATACTACCTTATTATTTGATTGTGGTGGGCTAAGTGCGAAACCATCGAGACATTAGCTGTGTGGATTAGCTGTGTGGATGTATTATCGAGAAATAATGATATGTTGTATATTGTGTAAATGTGATATTGAATGCAGTGATGCATGTAAATGGTTATGAGTATGTGACTCATGATGTGTTGAAAAGGTGGTAAGGGATAGAAAGAGTAAGCATGGTTGTACATTATATGTTAGTATAATGCTAATTGTTGTTTAGCTTATACTATGATGCTTAATTGTTTATGTGTAAACTTACTAAGCTCAAAGCTTACTCCCCTTCTTTTCCCTTGTCTTATAGAGCAAAAGTGTTGAATCGAGATACGTGGATCAATTGGAAGATCGCCCATATTATCAGCACACTCTGGTACATGAGACCCAATGTTTTGTAAATGGCATGTATAGGGGCTAGACGAGTTAGTGAATTTTGTTGTAAATGGATAAGACGTGTTGGCTTTTAGATGGATAATCTATTTTGTATAATGCCATAGTTGTTGGCTACTTTATTATATGAAAAGATGTAGTTATCCATGTGAGATTCTAAGATTATGAGTTTGTTATGGATGTGTTGAATGAGTACTCGTTGTGTATGATTAAGGAGTGAAAAGAACTTGAAAAATAGCTTTGTTCTTGTCCATGTGGGTAGACACACAAGCGTGTGTCTAGGCCATGTGTGACACACGGTCAGCCCATGGGCGTGTGACTTGGCCGTGTGTCCCCTGCATGTTAGTATTTTAAGTTAGAATAGACCACGGACTAGCCACACGGGCGTGTGCCTAGAACGTGTGTGTTAATCAGTGTTGGCCACGGGCTAGCCACACGGGCGTGTGTCTAAACTCTAGGCTGTGTTAAGGTAGTCAGTGTGCACCACGGGTGGAGAGCACGGACGTGTGCCCTAACCGTGGGGCATTGGCACAATGCTTGAGTTTTCATGCACAGGTAGTGACCATGGGCGTGTGTGACCTCCACGGGCGTGCCAAATCTTACACGGGCGTGTGAGCCCTGTATAGATGGAAAATTTTTAAAAATAGTAGAAGTTTCGATATGGTCTCGAGAGCCCTTGTGAGTATGAGTGAGGCCTCGTAAGTCGAGAATGAGGTTGTTGAGGTGACTTAAGAGAGTAGTCACAATGAGCCTAAGTGGCGATCTTGAGATTTTTATTATGGTAATGCCTCAGGCCTGGTTCCGGCGTAGAACCTGGGAAAGGGGTGTTACATTTAGTGGTATCAGAGCTATGGTTTAGTCGGTTCTAGGACTACCGTAGTGGGTGTAAGAGTCTAGCTATACATTCCATAAGTGTACAATGATAGTGTGGTGGCTTCTAATGATTTTAAATCTTGTTTTATATAGAATATGGAATCCGATCCATTGACTGCTGATGAAGCAGCTAGTAATGCGCCGGCTCTTATGCAAGGAACCGTGCCTGTTCAAAGTGGACCCAAGGCTAGGGGTCAAGGGGAAGAGGCACGGGAAGCCTTTCTCCAGATGATGAGTAATTGGTACTCGGATTACGTTCGAGCGAACCCTAATGCTCAACCTCCTCCACCTCCTCCCATACCTCAGCCAATTCCAGTGGCTCCTCAAGGTATTGATTTAGTGAGGATATCAAAACCCCCGGTGGATAAGATTAGGAAACACGGGGCTAAGGAGTTTAGAGCTAAGGTAGATGATGACCCCGAGAGGGCAGAGTTCTGGTTAGAGAACTCAATGAGAGTATTCGATGAACTCTCTTGTACACCTGAAGAGAGCTTGAAGTGTGCTGTGTCTTTAATGAGGGACTCGGCATACCATTGGTGGAAGACGTTGACGTCAGTGGTCTCGAGAGAGTGGGTGACGTGGGACTTCTTTCTAGAAGAGTTCCGGAAGAAGTATATAAGCCAGAGGTTTACTGATCGAAAAAGGAAGGAATTCCTTGAGTTGAAGCAAGGAAGAATGTCAGTAGCAGAATATGAGTGCGAGTTTGTTAGGCTTAGCAAATACGCTCAAGAATGTGTGTCGACAGAGTCCATCTTGTGTAAGAGGTTCGAAGATGGACTGAATGAGGATATCAAACTCCTAGTTGGTATTTTAGAGTTGAAAGAGTTTGTTGTGTTGGTCGAGAGGGCAAGTAAGGCCGAAGAGTTGGGTAAAGAAAAGAGAAGGGTTATGAGTGAAGCCCGAGATGCGAGGAAGAGGCCGATGGGCAAGTCGTACCAAGCCCAGTCGAAAATATCCAAGAAAGTGAATCCTCGGACGACAGCATCAGTGGGTTATTCGCATCGAAACTTGGATAACACTCGTTCGGGTTCGAGAGTCTAAGCCACTTCAATGGAAACTGTGGGCAATCCGAAGAACAAACCGGAGTGTCCAAGTTGTGGTAGATATCACACCGGAGAGTGTTGGGGTAACAGTCGAAACTGTTATAAGTGTGGTTCCCCCGACCATTATATCCGAAATTGCCCCGAGAGGGATGATAAGGAAGAGAAGCAAGAGATGAGATCCGCGATGTGTCGCAAGGGTAGACCACCAAGGAACCCGAGAGGTGGGGCTAGTGGTAGAGGTGCGTCCAGAGACTCTGCTGTGAGACCGGAGGGTCGGGCACCTGCGAGGACGTATGCCATTCGCGCTCGCGAAGAGGCGTCCTCCCCTGATGTGATAGCCGGTACTTTTTCTCTCTTTGACACCTTTGTTATTGCTTTAATAGATCCATGGTCTATTCATTCTTATATCTGCATGAGACTGGCATCTAGTTTGAGTATGACCGTTGAGACTATGGACTTTGTGGTTAAGGTGTCAAACCCATTAGGAAAGCATGTGTTAGTGGACAAGATGTGTAAGAATTGTCCTTTGATGTTTGAGAGTCAATGTTTTCCGGCAAATCTTATATTGTTGCGGTTTGATGAGTTTGACTTAATTTTTGGCATGGATTGGTTGACTACCCATAGTGTCTTAGTGAACTATGGTAGTAAGTATGTCGAATTGAAATGTGAGAGTGGAGATGTTGTTCGGGTTGAATCAGGTGGATCGGATAGTCTACCAGTGATGATTTCTTCCCTAGTGGCTGAGAAATGTTTGAGAAAAGGGTGTGAGTCCTATCTTGCTTTTGTGTTGAATACTCGAGAGGTTGGAGTAGAGTTTGAAACAAAATGCGATGGTATGTGAGTATCCAGATGTATTCCCAGAAGAGTTACCCGGATTGCCTCCAGTGAGAGAGGTTGAGTTTAGGATTGAGTTAGTTCCGGGAACAGTACCTATTTCGATTGCTCCGTACAGAATGGCTCCTTTAGAGTTGAAAGAACTGAAGGTTCAGTTGCAAGAGTTGACAGATAAGGGTTTTGCAAGACTGAGCTACTCACCGTGGGGTGCTCTGGTATTATTTGTAAAGAAGGAAGATGGGTCTATGAGGTTGTGTATAGACTACAGACAGCTTAACAAAGTGACGGTTAAGAATAAGTATCCTTTACCAAGGATTGATGATCTTTTTGATCAACTGAAAGGAGCTACAGTGTTCTCCAAGATAGACTTGAGGTCTGGCTATTATCAGTTGAGAGTGAAGGAGCAGGATGTGTTGAAAACTGCATTTCAGACAAGGTATGGGCATTATGAGTTTTTGGTTATGTTGTTTGGTTTGACGAATGTACCGGCGATTTTTACGGATTTGATGAACCGTGTCTTCCAATCGTATGTGGATAAGTTTGTGATTGTCTTCATTGACGATATATTGATCTATTCTCGGGATGAGAATGATCATGAAGAACATTTGAGAATTGTCTTGCAAACTTTAAAAGATAAGCAGTTGTATGCTAAGTTTAGCAAGAGTGAGTTTTGGCTCCGAGAGGTCGGATTCCTAGGACACATTGTGTCAGGTGATGGTGTCAGAGTTGACCCGAGTAAGGTATCGGCTGTTGTGGATTGGAAACAAACCTAGAACGTGTCGAAAGTTAGAAGCTTCTTGGGATTAGCGGGATATTACAGACGTTTCGTAAAGGGGTTCTCTGTGATTGCTACCCCGATGACGAAATTGTTGCATAAGGATGTCAAGTTTGATTGGACTGGGGCATGTCAACAAAGTTTTGAGAGATTGAAAACATTATTGACTGAGGCGCCGGTTTTGGTTCAACCAGAATCGGGGAAAGAGTTTGTGGTTTACAGTGACGCGTCGATTAATGGTCTCGATTGCGTGTTGATGCAAGAGGGTAAGGTAGTCGCATATGCCTCGAGGCAACTAAAACCGCACGAGAAGAATTATCCGACTCATGATTTAGAGTTGGCTGCGATTGTTTTCGCGTTAAAGATTTGGCGACATTACTTATATGGTGAGAAGTGCCAAATCTTTACGGATCACAAGAGTTTGAAGTATTTGATGGATCTGAAGGATCTGAATTTGAGTCAGAGGCGGTGGCTTGAGTTATTGAAAGACTATGAGTTAGTCATTGATTACCACCCGGGAAAAGCGAATGTGGTTGCGGATGCCCTGAGTAGGAAATCCTTGTATGCTCTAAGAGTTATGAGGACGAGTTTAGCATTGTCTGATGATGGTGCTATTCTGGAAGAGTTGAGAGCTAAGCCACTATTTGTTCAACAGATATGTGAGGCTCAGAGAAATGATAGTGAGATGCTAACTAAGAGAGCTAAGTGCGGATCAGAAAGTGGTTCTGATTTTCGAGTGGGCTCGAATGGATGTTTATTGTACCGTAACAGAATTTGTGTACCCAGAGATGAAGAGTTAATCCAAAAGGTTTTGCACGAGGCACATAGTGGTTATTTGTCAGTACATCCGGGCAGTACAAAAATGTACAATGACTTGAAGAAGTCTTATTGGTGGCCGGGTATGAAGAGAGATATCTCCGAATTTGTGGCAAGGTGTCTGATTTGTCAACAAGTGAAAGCTGAGCATCAAGTGTCTTCGGGATTGTTTCAGCCAGTGATGGTTTCCGAATGGAAGTGGGATCGGGTTACCATGGACTTTGTGACGGGGTTGCCTGTGACTCTAAAAAAGAGAGATGCTGTGTGGGTTGTTGTGGATAGATTGACGAAGTCGGCTCACTTTATTTCAGTACGTGTTAATTATTCATTGGATAAGTTAGCTGAATTGTATGTGGCAGAGATAGTGAGGTTACATGGTATACCTGTGTCTATTATATCGGATAGAGATCCAAGGTTTACTTCGAGGTTCTGGAAGAAGTTACAAGAGGCTTTGGGAACAAAGTTGAATTTCAGTACTGCGTTCCATCCACAAACAGATGGTCAGTCTGAAAGAGTGATTCAAGTTCTTGAAGATATGCTTCGATGATGTGTGTTAGAATTCGAAGGTAGTTGGGATAGGTATCTACCTTTGGTCGAGTTTGCCTACAACAACAGTTATCAGTCGAGTATACAGATGGCACTGTATGAAGCTTTGTATGGTCGTAAGTGTCGGGCTCTATTGTATTGGACCGAGCTTAGTGAAAAATTGATCCATGGAGTCGATCTAGTGAAAGAGACTGAGGAGAAAGTGAAAGTAATCCGTAATAGTCTGAAAGCTGCTTCGGACCGATAGAATTCGTACGCGGATTTGAAAAGAAAGGAAATTGAGGTTAAGGTGGGTGACAAAGTGTTTTTGAAAGTGTCCCCATGGAAGAAGATTATGAGATTTAGACGAAAAGGGAAATTGAGTCCAAGATTCATAGGACCGTATGAGATTACAGACAGAGTTGGGCCAGTAGCTTACCGGTTGGCTTTGCCGGTAGAGTTAGAAAAGATACATAATGTGTTCCACGTGTCAATGTTGCGACGGTATCGCTCCGATCCTTCACATGTGATTCTTTCAATGGAAATTGAGATAAGACTGGATATGTCTTATGAAGAGGAGCCGATTAAGATCTTGGCTCGAGAAGTGAAACAGTTGAGAAATAAGAGCATAACACTAGTGAAAGTGTTATGTTAGAAACACGATGTTGAAGAGGCTACGTGGGAAACAGAAGAAGCTATGAGAGAGCAACATCCAAACCTCTTTACTGGTAAGATTTTCGGGGGCAAAAATATCTAAAGGGGGGGAGAGTTGTAACATCCCATTTAGGGCCTAGTCGGAATAGTGGTGCGAGACCACAAATCCGAAGTTTATGAATGAGTTTTTGAAGTTTATGCTATGCTTGCATGCTAGTGTGAAAGTTTCATGAAGCAATTTTGTGAAATTTCGGTTGAATTGTCCAAAAGGACTAAATTGAAAAAGTTGCAAAATGTGAGATTCTAGAAGCTATTTGTGTGAAATAGCTTTAGAATATTAATTAGAGGTCCTTAAATAGCAATTTTCCCAATTTCTAATTTTTGGACAAAATTGGGCATGGATGAGCTAAAATAGAAAGTTTGTCAAAAAGGGCATTTTGGTCATTTGACAATTAAATGTTTTAAATGGGAAAAGATGATAGAAATTCATTCATCTTCTTCTCCAAGGCTGCCGAAAATTCAAGGAGCCATTGTTAGGGCTCTTCAAATTTTTTAATCTTGCTTGTAAGTGCAACCAAGCCCCGTTTTTGATATTCTTCGTATTTTTGAAGTCCTAGTAGCATGAGAAAGCTATTTTTAGCTTTATGTTGAGCTAAGATGGATGTTCAAAAATGTACCCATGTATGACATGCATGTATTTTGATGTTCAATGGAAGAATATGAAAGCTTGATGTAGTAGAAACATCTTTTGCTAAGTGATTTTGCATGAAAATGCATGTAGGGACTTGTGTGTGAAAGTCTTGAGATTGGTCATACATGTATGATTTAGTGAGAATTGATGATAGAATTAGTTGAGTAAATGGTTCGGCTAAGCATGAAAGGCTAGAAAGTTGAATAAAAATCACTTTACGAGCCTTGGGGCAAAAGTGTGAATATGAGAAAGTTAGGGGCAAAATAGTAATTTTGCTAAAGTATGAGATAAGGGTCAATTTAGTCAAAGTGTGTATTGAATAAGCTGATTTATTCATTATAGATCAAGAAAGACGAATCCCGGATCGAAACCGAGGCAAGAGCAAGGTGGTGGACTAAATTGCACATCTCTATACTTTTGAGTGCCGGGGTAAGTTTATGCGTAAACAATGCATTCATACTTACAATTTTGTTAATGCTAGCTAGTGTGTAGCATGATTGAGAATGATTAAGAACCTATGTGGAATGAATGTGGTAGAAATTGTGAATGGATGTATGATTGAGTAAGTAGACATGTGGATGTGTAGTGATAATGTTAAATGGTCGGCTAAGTGCAATACCATCCTAAGGCATAACGACGATGAGCTGGCTAGGTGCGATGCTATCGTTAAGTATATTGTCTAGTGGGCTATGTGCGAAACCACTACGATTACCTTTGTGGTAGGCTAAGTGCGAAACCATCGAGACATTAGCTGTGTGGATTAGCTGTGTGGATGTATTATCGAGAAATAATGATATGTTGTATATTGTGTAAATGTGATATTGAATGCAGGGATGCATGTCAATGGTTATGAGTATGTGACTCATGATGTGTTGAAAAGGTGGTAAGGGACAGAAAGAGTAAGCATGGTTGTACATTATATGTTAGTATAATGCTAATTGTTGTTTAGCTTATACTATGATGCTTAATTGTTTATGTGTCAACTTACTAAGCTCAAAGTTTACTCCCCATCTTTTCCCTTGTCTTATAGAGCAAAAGTGTTGAATCGAGATACGTGGATCAATTAGAAGATCGCCCACATTATCAGCACACTCTGGTACATGAGACTCAATGTTTTGTAAATGGCATGTATAGGGGCTAGACGAGTTAGTGAATTTTGTTGTAAATGGCTAAGACGTGTTGGCTTTTAGATGGATAATCTATTTTGTATAATGCCATAGTTGTTGGCTACTTTATTATATGAAAAGATGTAGTTATCCATGTGATATTTTAAGATTATGAGTTGGTTATTGATGTGTTGAACGAGTACTCATTGTCTATGATTGAGGAGTGAAAAGAACTTGACAAATAGCTTTGTTCTTGTCCATGTGGGTAGACACACGGGCATGTGTCTAGGCCATGTGTGACACACGGTCAGCCCATGGGCGTGTGACTTGGCCGTGTCTCCCCTGCATGTTAGTATTTTAAGTCACAATAGACCACGGACTAGCCACACGGGTGTGTGCCTAGAACGTGTGTGTTAATCAGTGTTGGCCACGGGCTAGCCTCACAGGCGTGTGTCTAGACTGTAGGCCGTGTTAAGGTAGTCAGTGTGCACCACGGGTGGAGAGCACAGATGTGTGCCCTAACCGTGGGGCATTGGCATAATGCTTGAGTTTTCATGCACGGGTAGTGACCATGGGCGTGTGTGACCTCCACGAGCGTGCCAAATCTTACACGGGCATGTGAGCCCTGTATAGATGGAAAAGTTTTAAAAATAGTAGAAGTTTTGATATGGTCTCGAGAGCCCTCGTGAGTATGAGTGAGGCCTCGTAATTTGAGAATGAGGTTTTTGAGGTGACTTAAGAGAGTAGTCACAATGAGCCTAAATGGCGATCTTGAGGTTTTTATTATGGTAACGCCTCGGGCCTGGTTCCGGCGTAGAACCCGGGTAAGGGGTGTTACACTCCGAATGTACCAACATCCAGAGTAGAAATCCTGCACCTAAGATATAAAAGACGGTATCCACAAGTATATGGATCATGTTATAATATAGTTACAATGGAGTAGATGAATACTCTTAGGATCGTACCCAATGGAGGCAAGCACTAAATTAATTCTAACCTAAACATAAATGTAACTAATTAGTACTTAAATGGATTATATTACGATGAATAAAAAGAAAGGTTGTGGTAATCTATACTAATAATAATAAGAAAAGAAAGAAACAGAAATAAAGAAGTAAATCATAAGAAATCAAATAATAAAAAAAATTCAAATTTGGGCATGAGTGATTAGCTTGCTTCAGTAATTATAACCAACTGTTATTTTAGGTTTTCTTATTCAATCAACTAGTCAATGTCCCAGCAGGATCTTTCGATCTTCTACTGAAATACTAAGATTGTAACAACCCATTTTCAGTGAAATCGGAACAGCGGTTTCAGGACCACAGATCCAACCCGAAACATAATTTATTTTTATTTTATTATATGATCCGTAATATGATAGATGTGACATGTGAAAATTTTGACATCAAAATTTTATCGATTTAGTGCCTAATTACGAGAAGGACTAAATCGCATAAAATGTGAAAGTTGAATTCTAGTAGCTATAAGGATCAAATAGCTATGGAATTCAAAACTAGAGGTCCTTATATGGTAATTAGACTATTAAGAAAAGTATGTAGATTTTTCATGGTGACTCATCCATGGAATTATAGAAAAAGGTTAAGGACTAAATTGGAAATGGCAAAAATTTAATTAATTAAAAGATGATAAAAGAAAATATCATCTTATTATTGTCATCTTCAACCTAAAATTTTATGGAAACCCTACGAGAGAGAGGAGAAACTTTCAAGGCCTAATTAGGTAAGTTTCCTTGTCCCGTTTTTAGTAATTTTGATATTTTTAAAACCGGGATAGCTTAATCTCTCTATTTGAGGGATTAATTTGAAAAGTTATCAATGTATAGTCAGGGATGTATTATGCTGGAAATAAGAAATTTATGGTAGAAAATGAAAGATTATTGATAGATAAATAACTTTTACAAAGTGATTTTTGATGAAAACATGATTTAGGGACTAAAATGAAAAGTTGTAAAATTTGATGAAAAAAATTTGAAATTTTATGAATACATGTGCTGGAAAATTTGTAATGGGGCTTTGGTTAGGCTTGGAATAAGGAGTAAATTGCTCAAGTTTCATTTTCCGGGCCTAGGGACAAAATTAGAATTTATGGAAAAGTTAGGGGCAAAATGGTAATTTTGCCTAGGACATAAATTGAGTCCATTTAAATATGAAATGTATGAAATTGATGGTTAAATTCATTTATATAGATCCAGACAACACTAATTTGAGGTTAGATCGAGGAAAAGAAAATGTTTCGGATTAGTAGATTTCTAACGCGAACAAGTGTCGAGGTAAGTTCGTGTAACTTAATCGGGCATGTAATTACGTTGTGTTGTATGTAATGTGATTTATGTTGATGTGCTTACTTTTATACTATGATGGAAAATTGATATATGCTTAAAATGTGAAAAAGGGGTTAAGTCCCGATTGAATATTGGATTCTAATGATTATATGCGCTTACCCAAAATTAATAAGGTCCTGCATTTGTTGCGGACGGGATTTAGCTCGGACGAGTAACCCCATTAACCTTGTTATAGAAAGGATTTAGCCCGGACGGGTAATCCCGGTATAATACCTCTCAAGCATACGTTATGATTAGGGTTTAGCCTGGACTGGTAATCCTAATCGAGCTCCTCTGAGCTTACGTTATATAAAGGATTTAGACTAGACTGGTAATCCTGTTATACGATATGTGGCTCGAGAGAGTGTTTCTTGGTTAAGTGCCCTATTGGGTACCCTTGAATAAGAAATTGACGAATTATTGAATTGTACACTTTGAGTGTACTATTTAAGCATCCATCGAAATTCAATGATTCGACGGACATAAAACTCCTGACATTGCATGAAAATCTTGAGATGATATGATAATGATTCGAAAGAATATTGCTTGATGAGCTCATCTGTGTTACTTGATTGATATGAATATTTAGGTGACTAACATGTTTGATTGAATGTATGTGATTAGGCAATTTAGCCAAATGGATGGAAACATAACATTGTATGCCTAGATTTTTAATAAGTAAGATTGGTAAGTTTAGTTTCCATTATACGAACTTACTAAGCATGTAATGCTTACTCTGTTTATTTTTCCCCTGTTTCATAGTGCTCGGAAGCTCGCGAGGATTGGAGATCATTGGAGCATTGTCACACTATCAACTAGCATTTTGGGTATATTTAATGAAGTCATTTTGGGTATAATGGCATGTATAGGACAACTTGGCCAATGGTAGCTTGAAATGTTGTAACCTAGCCATTGGAATGGCTAGTAATGCTTCATTTTGGTATGACTAAGTAGATTATTATGATATATTCATATACATGTGTTATGTTAAGAATGTGTGATCAATGTTGTGCATGCCTAAGATGTTCCAAGGTATGTCTATAATCACTTATGCATGTAGTGATATGCTATGTTGAATAATAGAAATTGCCCAATTTGAATGCTTGAATTGGTTGGTATTGGATGTGTGTTTCAAGTGCAGGTCTTGGGTGAAATTTTGGGTGAGAAATGAAGCTAGAAATGGCTTCATTTTGTCCACTCGGGCGTGTGTCTAGACCATGTGTGACACACGACCTGGTAATACGGGCATGTAGTTAGGCCGTGTGTCCCCTGCACCTTAATTTTGAAAAACAAAATGCTCAGAATTTGGCACACAGGAAGAGACATGGGCGTGTGTCTCAGCCGTGTGTGCCACACGGCCTAGAACACCGGCATGTGTCTTGGCCGTGTGAAACTTGCACCTAATTCGAATTAATTTAATTAACCGCACGGCCTAGCACAAGGGCGTGTGGCATGGCTGTGTGGCGCAAGTCAGAGAGCACCCTAAATCGAACACGGCCTGTAGCACGGGCATGTTCCATGGTCACATGGGCGTGTCCCTTGGACCACATGGACGTGTGAGTCCTGCATTTTAGAAAAATTTTGTAATTTTGCAAAAAATTCTTAGAGGCTCTGATTAAGTCCCGATTCAATTTTAATGCTCGTATTGGGCCTCGAGGGCCCGATCAAGGGATATTATGGAGGATCTCGGTAAATAAATAGTAAATTTTCGTAGTTTAATTGAAAAATATTCTGAATGTTCTGGTAATGCTTCGAAACCTTATTCCGACAATAGGTACGAGTTAGGGGTGTTACATTTAGTGGTATCAGAGCTACGGTTTAGCAGATTCTCGAATTTGACATCGCAAACATGAGTTAGCTATACATGCCATTATATAAATTGTGATAGTGTGATGACTCCTGATCATTTTAAATGTGTTTTTCATATAGCAATGTCATCCAACCGAGCTAGAGCTGAATCCGAGGAAGCTGAGAGCAATGCTTCAGCTTCAGTACAAAAAGTTGCGTCTGCGTCTGGTAGTGAAAGGCCCGCGTCAAAGGGCCGAAGTGAGGAAGCAAAACAAGCCTTCTTTTAAATGATGAATGAATTGTTTACACAGTACCTGAGAATAAACCCTGTTGTACATCAACCTCCCCCACCTGCTCCCCAACCGATTCTTGAGGTACCACGAGGTGCCGAATCTGTTAGAATTTGTAAGCCTCCGATAGATAAAATCCGCAAGCATGGGGCAGAAGAATTTAGAGCTACCGCAGATGATGATCCGGAAAGGGCTGAGTTTTGGCTAGAAAATACCATCCGGGTTTTTGATGAACTATCCCCGCACGCTCACAATGTCCAAATGTGCGATACCTCTACTAAAAGATACAACTTATCATTGGTGGAATACCATAACTTCAGTAGTACCGAGGGAGAATGTCACATGGGAATTTTTCCAAGCTGAATTCAAGAAGAAGTATGTGAGTCAGAGATTTATGGATCAGAAAAAGAAAGAGTTTCTCGAGCTCAAACAAGGAAACATGACTGTATCCGAATATAAATGGGAATTTGTTCGGTTGAGCAAGTATGCCAGAGAATGGGTTTTAACTGAGGCTGAAATGTGTAAACGCTTAGAAGAGGGCCTAAATGAAGATATCAAGTTATTGATTGGAATTCTTGAAATAAGAGAATTTGCGGTGTTAGTCGATCGAGCCTAAAAAGCTAAGGAATTGAGTAAGGAAAAGAAACAAGCCGAAAGACAGGCTCGGGTTTCAGGAAAAAGAACTATGAGTAAGTCACAATCATTTGATTCTAAGAAATTAAAGTGGTATTATGATCTTGTTACTACCTCTACTGATACGATCCCGAGTTGCGAAAGTATTTCAGGTCGTAGTTGTGGCCGATCGTTAAATCTGAGTAGTACCGTTGTAATTTGGAGTTTGATGAAGTTCGACTGTTTGTAGGCTAAATGAAAGTTTGCAAAATTGGTTCAAGGGTTTATGTGTCAATCGGATGAAGGTTCGGTTCGGAAATAAAAAGAAATAAGGCAAATAGATGGATAGGACGAATAGAAGAACTTAAGGACAAGAATAAACCAATACTAAGTAGTATTGACCCGAGACTTATACATCGCTTAAAGTTGCTGGAATTCGTGAAAATAACCTCGACCCACTATCTATAATGAGATAGGAACCAAAGGTATATCGGGTGAACGCCACACTCGGTTAAGAGTGATAAGTTCGAATAAACAAGGTTGACGCCACTAGAGAACTAGATAAGCCAACTCGAGTCTAGAACGGAATTTGAGAGTTGAATAAAACTCACAAAGTAATAAAAATTCATTCAAGTTGCAAAAGTCTGAAATACATGGAAATGGCTAAGTATTTATAGTGAAATCCTAGGCTAGCCGAATAGACATGTGAGGGCTAAAATGTCATTTGATTTCAGCTTTTTAATGAGCTGAAAATTCCAGAATTGATCAAGAAGGTTCCATGAAATTTCCTTGAAGCTTCCTAGCTAGCTGGAATTAATGGGTGAGCTGAATGGACTTAGGCATGTTCGGCCAAGAGGATGTATGAGCATTAAAATGCTGCCTTGATAAGTTGATTAGTCTTGGAGAGTTTAAATGCTATCTTGAGCACCCCAATGGCCAATAGGTGTGAAGGCCGAATGTGTACAACCACTTCTGTGTGAATGCCAAAACCGAATAGGCAGCAAGTATGAAAGGAATTTCCAGCTTGTGTGAAAGCTCTTAAAGCTGGTTGGAGAACTCAATGATCAGCTTGGAGGAGAGGAATCTTCAGCTCCATTGCCCTTTGGTGTCCACGAAAAGGCTGCTTGGATTAGCTGAATAATCAGCTCACTTAATGGTGTCGTCCATGCATTGTACCTGTAGCAATTAAATTCAGCCAATTAAACAAGTTAAGACAAATTAAATTCGGCTGGAAAATTAATTGAAAACATGAATTAAATTTGTCTTAAGTTTAGACTTAATTAATTAACTATTAAACATCTATTAAATAGGTAATAAAGTAAGACACATTAATTTTAATTATAATGTCTAGATTTTTTTGACAAATTTAAAATATCTTTAATTATTTGAGCTAAACAACTTAATTTAACTAATACTTTAATTTAGAAGTTTATTTCTAGCAAAATAAAAAATGCATAAGTTAAACCGAGCTAGGCTTGAGCTGATTGAGCTAAATTTGAGCTTAATTTAGCTTGAAAAAAATTGCATGGTGAACTCGTTGGGCTGGCCCAAGCCTCCTCGATATGTCCAGCCAAGTACTCGCCCCGCACTTGTTCAACTAAGGCCAAAATAGCTTCTTTGAAGCGCTTGGCTCGTGCTCGAGTGATGGGACCTTCCGGCAGCTCCAAAGGCTCTTTACTCGGGCTAGGTGTATCCCGGGGCGTGGTCGTATCATCCCCCCTCTTCAAAGTGATTTGTCCTCAAATCGGTATCTGCGTCAAAGGGAGATAAGACAAACACATTAAAGCTCGCACTTATATTATACTCACCCGGTAAGTCGAGTCGATAGGAGTTTCGTTGATTCGCTCCAAAACTTGGAACGGGCCATCACCACGCGGTAATAGTTTGGACCTTCGTTGGGCTGGGAATCGTTCCTTCCTCATGTGAACCCAAACCCAATCATCGGGTTCAAAAACTACTCTTTTTCGGCCCTTGTTCGCATTTTGAATATAACTCTCGGTCCTTGCTTCGATGTTTGCTCGTACCTTTCGATGAAACTTCTTCACATACTTGGCCTTTTTCCTAGCATCTGAATGAATAAGTTGATCATTAGGTAAAGGTACTAGGTCTAATGGAGTCAAAGGATTAAATCCATAAACTATTTCAAAAGGAGAGTATTTAGTTGCCGAATGAATGGATTGATTGTATGAAAATTCGATATGCGGCAAACACTCCTTCCACGACTTCAAGTTTTTTCGAATGATGGCTCGCAACAAGGTAGTTAGGACACGATTAACCACTTCTGTTTGGCCATCCATTTGGGGGTGACAAGTGGTTGAAAACAATAACTTGGTTTCGAGCTTCCCCCACAACGATCTCTAAAAATGACTTAGAAACTTCGCGTCTCGGTCGGATACGATGGTTCTTGAGATGCCATGAAGTCAAACAATTTCCCTAAAGAAAAGATTAGCAATATGAACAACATCGTCAGCTTTTGTACAAGCTATAAAATGTGACATTTTCGAAAATCTATCTATGATAACATAAATTGAATCCTTCCCCATTTTAGTCCTAGGTAATCCAAGGACAAAGTCCATGGAAATGTCCATCAAAGGTGCTTCGGGTATGGGAAGTGGCATGTATAGCCCATGTGGCTTGATTTTCAATTTGGCCTTCTTGTATGTCACACATCGCTCACAAACTCGTTCAACATCCCGCTTCATTCTAGGCCAATAAAAATGCTCTTGGAGCATCGCCAAAATTTTTCCTACGCCAAAGTGGCCCATGAGGCCCCTGCTATGCGCCTCGTTAACTAATAAGTCCCCAACGAAACTTTGCGGGATGCACAACTTACCTTCCCTAAAGAGAAAGCCTAAATACCTATAGAATTTATCAACAAACACATTTTCACAAGCATCAAACATTTCACCAAAGTCATCATCAGAGGCATATAAATCTTTCAAGAATGCAAAACCAAGCAATTTGGAGTCTAAATGTGTCAAAAGTGTATACCTTCTCGAAAGTGCATCAGCCACTATATTATCTTTACCTTTTTTATATTTGATGACATAGGGAAACGATTCTAGGTATTCTACCCATTTGGCATGCCGTTTATTCAATTTGTGCTGGCCATTGATGTGCTTTAAGGCCTCGTGATCGGAATGAATCACGAACTCTTTCAGCCACAAGTAATGCTGCCAAGTCCCGAGAGCTCGAATAAGAGCATACATCTCTTTGTCATAGATGGGATAGTTTAGCGTGGCTCCGTTCAACTTCTCACTGAAATAAGCGATAGGCCTTCCGTCTTGAGTTAACACGGCCCCGATGCCCACACTTGATGCATCACATTCAATCTCAAAGGTTTTAGAAAAATCAGGTAGTGTAAGTAAAGGAGCTTTAGTAAGAAAATCTTTAATAACATTAAAATATTTTTCTTGCTTTTCGTCCCAATGAAAGGCTGAGTTCTTCTTGATGACACTTGTCAATGGTGCAGCCAAAGTACTGAAATTGGGTACAAAGTGCCGGTAAAAACTTGCCAAGCCATGGAAAATTCTTACTTGGCTAATACTCGTAGGTCTCGGCCACTCTTGAATAGCCTTAATCTTCTCTTTGTCCACCTCAAGTCCTTCCGAGCTGACCACTAAACCTAGAAAAACAACTTTGTCAGAACAAAAGGTGCACTTTTTAAGATTTGCATATAAGGTCTCCTTTCGAAGAACCTCCAAAACAGACCTAAGATGCATTACATGCTCTTCCAACGACTTGATATAGATAATAATATCATCAAAGTACACAACACAAAACTTACCAATGAACGATCGTAACACGTAATTCATAAGTCTCATGAAAGTACTAGGGGCGTTGCTTAGGCCAAATGGCATGACCAACCATTTATACAAATCGTTTTGAATGCGGTCTTCCATTCATCACCTTTTTGTATTCGAATATGATGGTACCCACTTTTGAGATCAATTTTTGAAAATAACTTGGCACCACTTAATTCATCGAGCATGTCATCTAAGCGCGGTATTGGATGCCTATACTTGACGGTGATTTTATTTACAGTGCGAAAGCCGACACACATGCGCCAAGTCTCGTCCTTCTTTGGAACCAACAAAATTGGCACGACGCATTGGCTAAGGCTCTCTCAGATGTAGTCTTTTTCCATGAGTTCATTGATTTGACGTTGAAGTTCCTTGGTCTATTCGGGATTAGTCCAGTATGCTGGTTGGTTCGGAATGACAGCTCCGCGCACAAAATCTATTTGATGTTCGATTCTGTGAATGGGTGGCAACCCACTCGGAACATCTTCCGAAAATACGTCTTGAAAATCTTGCAAAAGAGACACAATATAAGAAGGGAGATTTTCGGTTAAGTCGTTAGCGTTAAACAAATTTTCCTTTTACATAAGCACAAGAAGTGATTGTCTCAATGTCAAAGCCTTCCGCACATCGCTCACTTTTGCAAATACGCTCATTTTCTCACACTCTTTTTCTTTTTCATCTTTTTCTTTTCTCATTTTCTTTTCACTCTCTTTTATTGTTTTTCCTCTCTTTTTCTCATTTTTCTTTTCTTTTACATTTTCACTCTTTTCTTTTTCTCTCATTTGATCTATAGAACTTTTCAATTTCTTTTGATCCTCGTAGACTTGCTTCGATGTCAATGGTGCTAACGTCACATTCTTTCCCATATGCTTGAACATATACCTATTGGTATACCCGTCGTGGATAACTTTCAGGTCAAATTGCCATGGTCTCCTAAGCAACAAATGACCCGCGTGCATGGGGACAACATCACAAAGTACTTCATCTGTATATTTTCCAATGGTAAAGGATACGAGTACTTGCTTTGTCACCTTTAATTCGCCGCCATCATTGAGCCATTGAAGTTTGTACGGGCTCGGGTGCTTGGTGGTCGGCAAACCTAGTTTCTCCACCATGAGAGTGCTCGCCATGTTCGTGTAACTCCCACCGTCTATGATGACGCTACATATCTTCCCTTGGACTTGGCACCGAGTATGGAAGATGTTTTCTCTTTGTTTCTCGTCTTCTACACTTTGGAGACTAAGGCTCCTTTTGACAACAAGAAGCTCACCATCCACAGCATGTTCTACTTCTTCCTCCTCGTCAGATGATGGTTCAGATTCATTTTCAAATTTGTCTTCCGACTCAATTTTGCCATTCACGCGCATCACCATAGTGCTTCGATTCCGGCATTGGCTTGCTATATGCCCCTTTCTGAGGCATTTGAAGCACTTGATGTCCCTCGAACGGTTGGAGGAACTCTCGATTGCCTTGCCTTTGTTTGGTTCGGCTATGGCCTTATTCGATTTTGCTGGCACCGTTGGCTCTTTGGCTCGGTTTGGTGGAGTGTTTTTGCCAACGCCTTGGCTCTATTTTGAAGTGTTCGCAGTGGGACAGCCTCGGACAGCACCTTTGCATTTTAATTGATTCTCCACGTTGATGGCCATGTGCACCATGTCCACCACCTCGACGTAGTGTTGCAACTCCACAATATTGGCAATGTCTCGGTTGAGTCTAGCTAGGAAACGCGCCATTGTTGCCTCACGGTCCTCTTGAACATTCGCACGGATCATTGCAATTTCCATCTCTTTGAAGTAGTCTTCGACACTCTTCGTACCTTGGGTAAGGTTTTGCAGTTTTTTGGTATAGTTCACGGTGGTAGTAGGATGGAATAAATCACCTTCGCATCACCGCCTTCATCTCAGCCTAAGTAGATATTGCCCGTTCTCCGTTCCTTCGCCGACTTGTGGTGAGTTGATCCCACCATATCATAGCATAGTCAGAAAATTCGATTGCTGCCAACTTCACTTTCTTGGTTTTGGAGTAGTTATGGCACACAAAAACCAACTCAATCTTCTTCTCCCACTCTAAGTACGCTTCCGAATCAGACTTGCCTTGAAAGGGTGGAATGGAGAGCTTAATGTTATTCAAGTCATCATCCACTCGACCTCGTTCTCTTTGGCCACGGTTTGGTTGACCCCTCCGCCGATCACTTATGTTGGACCCTTGGTCGCTTTTAGCATTGCTGGAATCAAAAGGTTCATCTTCGTTGAACCTTGGTCGGTCTCGTTCCCTCCGTGGACCTTGAGGAGTCCTTTCATGCTGGCCTCTCTCCTCGACTTGATCTAGCCTTTCTTGGATAGGCTCGAATTTTTGATCGAACAGGCGCTCGACTTCAAGCAAAAGGGCTTGAAGATTGAGATTCGATACGTTGTGAACTGGTTGTCTTTCGGGCCTTTCTGCCATGTTTCGGTCCAGGGTTCTCGACATGAGAAAATTTTAAACCTCACTAATCACTCGGAAAGAAAAACATAGTGACACTCACGCTCGTGTTTGCACTTTTTTCGGCTTTTACCTCCTCTCTAATGTGCTCACACACTTGTGCCTTTTACCACTCGATTCGCCTCTTGGAATTTTGTAGAAGACTCTTTTAGGCTTAACTACTCGTCTAGGGGTCAGCTTCAAAGTGGTACAAGGGTTAATGTCTTTCGGTGTTGGGTAGGCTGAAAGGAAAATATATGGTTAGCAAGTGTGCCGTGAAAAGGTTGATTGATAGTATAAGGGGACTTACTGATCGGGAATACAAAATGTAATTTTTCGATATTTTTTTTACTTCGAATTTTTTGTTTTTTTTAAATATGAATACTTTCAAACACTTGTCCACGAAATAATAATAATAATTTTTTTGATTTTTTTTGATTTTTTTTCAAAAACATACTACGGGGATGCTCGAACGTTCGTACTTCTTGATTTTAACTAGCTCCGATACCAAATGATATGATCCCGAGTTGCGAAAGTATTCCGGGTCGTAGTTGTGCCCCATCGTTAAATCTGAGTAGTACCGTTGTAATTTGGAGTTTGATGAAGTTCGACTGTTTGTAGGCTAAATGAAAGTTGGAAAAATTGGTTCAAGGGTTTATGTGTCAATCGGATGAAGGTTCGGTTCGAAACTAAAAAGAAATAAGGCATATAGATGGATAGGACGAATAGAAGAACTTAAGGACAATAATGAACCATTACTAAGTAGTATTAACCCGAGACTTATACGTCGCTTAAAGTTGCTGGAATTCATGAAAATAACCTCGACGCACTATCTATAATGAGATAGTAACCAAAGGTATATCGGGTGAACGCCACACTCTGTTAAGAGTGATAAGTTCGAATAAACAAGGTTGACGCCACTAGAGAACTAGATAAGCCAACTCGAGTCAAGAATGAAATTTGAGAGTTGAATAAAACTCACAAAGTAATAAAAATTCATTCAATTTTCAAAAGTCTGAAATACATGGAAATGGCTAAGTATTTATAGTGAAATCCCAGGCCAGCCGAATAGACATGTGAGGGCTAAAATGTCATTTGATTTTAGCTTTTAATGAGCTGAAAATTCCAGAATTAATCAAGAAGGTTCCATGAAATTTCCTTGAAGCTTCCTAGCTAGCTGGAATTAACAGGTGAGCTGAATGGACTTAGGCATGTTCGGCCAAGAGGATGTATGAGCATTAAAATGCTTCCTTGATCAGTTGATTAGTCTTAGAGAGTTTAAATGCTATCTTGAGCACCCCAATGGACAATAGGTGTGAAGGCCGAATGTGTACAGCCACTTCTGTGTGAATGCTAAAACCGAATAGGCAGCATGTATGAAAGGAATTTCCAACTTGTGTGAAAGATCTTAAAGCTGGTTGGAGAACTCAATGATTAGCTTGGAGGAGAGGAATCATCAGCTCCATTGCCCTTTGGTGTCCATGAAAAGGCTGTTTGGATTAGCTGAATAATTAGCTCACTTAATGGTGCCGTCCATGCATTGTACCTGCAGCAATTAAATTCAGCCAATTAAACAAGTTAAGACAAATTAAATTCGGCTGGAAAATTAATTGAAAACACGAATTAAATTTGTCTTAAGTTTAGACACAATTATTTAACCATTAAACATCTATTAAATAGGTAATAAACTAAGACACATTAATTTTAATTATAATGTCCAGACTTTTTTGACAAATTAAAAACACCTTTAATTATTTGAGCTAAACAACTTAATTTAACTAATACTTTAAGTTAGAAGTTTATTTCCAGCAAAATAAAAAGTACATAAGTTAAACCAAGCTAGGCTTGAGCTGATTGAGCTTAATTTAGCTTGCAAAAAATTGCATGGTGAACTCGTTGGGCTGGCCCAAGCCTCCTCGATGTGTCCAGCCAAGGACTAGCCCCACACTTGTTCAACTAAGGCCGAAATAGCTTCTTTGAAGCACTTGGCTCGTGCTCAGGTAATGGGACCTTTCGGCAGCTCCAAAGGCTCTTTACTCGGGCTAGGTGTATCTCGGGGCATGGTCGTATCAACTACGGGGTATTCTGGAAGAGAGCGGGGCTCTCAATGTTCTAACCCGAGGTCTTCATCTCCATCTGTGACCAGTGTGGGTAGTATTGGTAATCCTAAGCCGAAATGTAAACATTGTAACAAATTCCATCATGAGGAATGTCGGTCTAGAAGTAGAGCTTGTTTTGGATGTGGATCACTTGAGCATTTTCTCAGATATTTTCCCAAAAGAGTTGAAAAAGAGATAGAACTAGCTCTAAAGCCTAATAATCCTACCTTGAGAGGCAGACCACCCCGCCATCCCGGCAATGTTTGTAGTAGTCGAGGTACTACCAAGGATACAATAGTTAGATCGAGGCACGAGCACCTGCAAGAACATATGCCATTTGTGCAAGAGAAGATTCCTCTGCACTAGAAATCATTACTAGTACATTTTCTCTACTTGATACTGATACACATTCATATATATGCATGAACTTAGTGACTGTTAAAAATTTACCTGTTGAATTCACTAAATTTGTGGTTAAAGTTTCAAACCCCCTGGGCCAGTGTGTTATGGTGAATAAAGTTTGTAAGAATTGTCCATTGATGGTAAAAGGATATTGCTTTTTGGTTGACTTGATGTTATTTCCATTTGATGAATTTGATGTAATTTTGGGAATGGATTGGTTAACCCGATATGATGCAGTGGTAAATTGTAAGCAAAAATATATTGTATTGAAATGTGAGAATGATGAATTGCTTCGTGTTGAATCTGATAAACTAGTTGTATTACTGAATGTGATTTCAGTAATAACGGCACAAAAATATGTCCGAAAGGGTTATGATGCTTACCTTGCATATGTGTTGGATACTAAAGTGTCTGAGTCAAAGATTCAATCGGTACCAATTGTATGTGAGTTTCCTAATGTATTTCCAGAGGAATTACCTGGTTTACCACTGGATAGAGAAGTGGAATTCTCTATAGATCTTGTTCTGGGAACGACACCAATATCTATAGCACCTTACAGAATGTCTCCTACAGAATTGAAAGAGCTAAAGGTACAATTATAGGAGTTGATTGACAAAGGTTTTGCTCGACCTAGTTTCTCACCTTGGGGTGCGCCGGTCCTATTTGTAAAGAAGAAGGATGGATCGTTGAGGCTGTGCATTGATTACAGAGAGCTCAACAATGCCACAATAAAGAACAAGTATCCATTGCCTTGTATTGATGATTTATTTGACCAGTTGAAATGTCCCACTGTATTCTCGAAGATTGATCTCTGTTCTGGCTATTATCAATTATGTGTAAAAGAATCTGATGTGCCTAAGATAGCTTTTAGAACCAGGTATGGATACTATGAGTTTCTTGTGATGCCATTCGGCTTGACAAATACACCTGCAGTGTTTATAGATTTGATGAAAAGAATATTCAGCCCGTATTTAGATAGGTTTGTGGTGGTCTTTATAAATAATATTTTGGTCTATTCTTGAGATGAAAATGAACATGCTGAGCATTTGAGAATAGTGTTGCAAACCCTGCAAGAGAAATAATTGTACGCAAAATTCAGTAAATGTGAATTTTGGCTATGAGAAGTTAGTTTTCTTGGGCATATAGTATCTGCTGAAGGTGTCAGACTTGAAACAGCCCAGTTTAGACCCTAGTCGGAACAGTAGTTTTGGGACCACAAATTCGAGTCAAAAAAATATTTTAATATTATTTTTGGTGCTTACAATATGAGAATAGGCATGTGTGAAAGTTTCGTGAATTAATTTGTTTGTTTGTGTGCTTAATTAGAGAAAAAGACTTAAGCGCATAAAATGCAAAAGCTGTGTGCTAATTGTTAAAGTGCTTATTTGGCATGGCTTTTTAAATTAGAGGTCCTTATTTGGTGATTATTTGGTGCATATAATTGTATGTTTTGGTTGCCATTTGAGGTATAAATACATATGTTAAGATGCTTGTAGGTGATCCTAAGTGTGGGTGGCAAGTTTGGCCTTGCAAATGGCCTATAATTGCCCACACAGTTGAGCATACGGGCGTGTGGCTCGACCGTGTCCTTCGTGGTTTTATTTCAAAACAAGTCAGACTCGACCACGGGCTGGACACACGGGCGTGTGACTGGCCGTGTGGTGCAAGTCAGTATCGACCACGGGTGAGGCACACAGGCGTGTCTCAGGCCGTGTGGACAAGTCAGTATGTATGCCCTGTTTTGCCACGGCTCGGACACATGGGCGTGTCTGTCACACGGCCTGCCCACACGAGCGTGTGACCTCTGTAGCTTTGAAAAATGTTTGATTTTCAAAAATTTTTGTATGTGTTTAGTTTAGTTCTGACCCCTTTCTAACACGTGTATAAGGTCTCGTAGACCTCATTAAGGGACTATATGTATATAATTTGTTATATTTGGATGATGACAGACTTTGTGCTGTAAAAATGTTAGCAAATTTTTCGGATTGATCGGTAATGCTTCTTAACCCTAGACCGATAACGGTTACGGGTTAGGGGTGTTACATTTTATTGGTATCAGAGCTACGGTTTAGTTAATTCTAAGACTAACGTAGCGCGTGTGAGTGTAGTTATACATGCCATATATATAATTGCGATAGTGTGATGAATCCTGACAGTTAAAAATGTGTTTTTGTATAGTAAATGGATCCCGATCGAGCAGTTGCTGATGATGTTGAGAGCAATACGCCTTCTCCCACTCAAGGGACAATGCCGATCGAATCTAGGCCGAATGCTAGTAGCCAGGAGGGAGAGGCTAAGCAAGCCTTCTTCCGAATGATGAGTGAGTGGTTTTCGGAGTTCTTTCGAATGAATCCAGCTATTCAACAACCTCCACCCCCACAAGTACCTGTAGTGCCACAAGTGACAGATCCGATCCGATTGAATATGCCTCCTGTAGATAAAATTTGAAAGTACGGGGTAGAAGAGTTTAGGGCCACAGTTGATGATGATGCAGAGCGAGCTGATTTTTGGTTCGAGAATACAAATCGAGTGTTTGATGAACTGTCATTGACTCCTGATGAATGCCTAAAATGTGATGTTTCATTATTGAGAGATACGGCATATAATTGGTGGAAAATGTTGATATCCGTGGTTCCAAGAGAGAGAATCACCTGGGATTTCTTTCAAGTTGAATTCCGAAAGAAGTATATCAGTCAACGATTCATAGATCTGAAACATAAAGAATTCCTTGAGCTGAAACAGGGCTGTATGTCAGTTACTGAATATGAACGGAAGTTTGCGAGATTAAGTCAGTATGCACGAGAATGTGTTTCGACCGAAGCTACTATGTTTAAACGTTTCATTGAAGGGCTGAATGAAGGCATTAAATTATTGGTTGGAATACTTGATTTGAATGAATTTATAGTGTTAGTTGAAATTAGTTGAAAGAGCTTGCAAAGCTGAAGAACTGAGCAAAGAAAAGAAGAAAGCAGAATTCGAAGCTAGAGATGAAAGAAAAAGATCGATGAGCAAGTCGTATCAACTTCCATCAAAGAGATTAAAAGGTGCAAGCAATCGTTCAAATGTTTCGTTTGGACATTCGAGTAGATCGTATGAGACAAAGTGTTGGTCCAAGAACTCAAATTCCGATTGAATCCAGTGTTGGAAGTGTCAAAAGCAACAAGCCCGAGTGCAGACAGTGTGGAAGACAACATGTTAGAGAATGTTGGGGAAAGTATAATAATAGAGCTTGCTATAAATGTGGATCACGAGATTATTTCATTCGAGATTGCCCAGAGTTAGCTGAGAAAGACAATGTTCAGAGTGCGAGGCCGAGTAATATGACGGCTAGGGGTAGACCACCCAGAAACACCAAAAATGTGGGTGGAAGTCAGAGAGGGACAACAGATACAACTGTGAGATCTGAGGCGAGAGCACCTGCCCGAGCTTACGCTATTCGCGCTCGTGAAGAAGTGTCATCTCCAGACGTCATAACTGGTACTTTTACTCTATTTGATATCGATGTGATTGCATTGATAGATCCAGGATCTACTCATTCATATGTGTGTGTGAATCTAGTATCTAGTAAGACTCTGCCTGTTGAGTCTACTGAATTTGTAATTAGAGTATCGAACCCCTTAGGAAAGTGTGTTCTGGTTGATAAAGTATGTAAGAATTGTCCATTGATGTTTCGAGATATTTATTTTCTGACTAATTTGATGCTGCTACCATTTGATGAATTTGATAGAATTCTTGGTATGGATTGGCTCACTTTTCATATTGCTATTGTGAATTGTAAACGAAAGAGTATTGATTTGAGAAGTCAAAATGGTGAGATAGTTTGAATTGAATCCAGTGATTTGAGTGGGTCACCGGCTATTGTATCTTTGATGAAAGCTTTAAATTATTTGAAAAAGGGTTGTGAAGCTTATCTTGCGTATGTGATAGATACAAAAGTGACTGAAAAGAAAGTTGAATCTGTACCTGTAGTTTGCGAGTTCCCAGATGTGTTTTCTGAAGAACTACCGGGATTACCTCTGATACGAGAAGTTGAGTTTGGTATTGAATTAGTGTCGGGAACAAATCCTTTCTCAATAGCTCCGTATAGAATGGCACCGGTAGAATTGAAAGAGTTGGAGTCTCAGTTGCAAGAGTTGACAAATTGACGAAATCAGCTCATTTTGTTCCGGTGAGAAAAGATTATTCACTTGATAAATTAGTTGAATTGTATATTTCTGAGATTGTGAGATTACACGGGCTGCCACTATCTATTGTATCTGACAGAGATCCGAGATTTACCTCGCGGTTTTGGAATAAATTGCAAGAGGCTTTAGGCAAAAAACTGCATTTCAGTACTGCATTTCATCTGCAAACGGATGGTCAATCCGAGCGGATCATTCAAATTATTGAAGATATGTTGAGATGTTGTATACTTGAATTTGAAAGTACATGGGAAAAGCATTTGCCGTTGATTGAATTCGCATACAATAATAGTTTTCGATCTAGCATCAAAATGGCACCAGATGAGGCTCTTTAAGATCGAAAATGCCGAACTCCATTGTACTGGACTGAGCTTAGTGAGAATAAGATTCATGGGGTTGATATAATCAAAGAGACCGAGCAGAAAGTGAAAGTGATCCGTGACAGTTTGAAAGCGGCTTCAGGTCGTCAGAAGTCCTATGCAGATTTGAAACAGAAAGATATTGAATTTGAGATCAGTGATAAAGTGTTTTTGAAAGTGTCCCCGTGGAAGAAAATACTTCGTTTTGGCAGAAAAGGCAAATTGAGTCCAAGGTTCATCGAGCCATATGAGATCATTGAACGAATAGGGCCAGTTGCTTATAAATTGATGTTGCCACCTGAGTTAGAAAAGATTCATAATGTATTTCACGTATCGATGCTTTGACGATACAGATCTGATCCATCGCATGTGATTACTCCCACTGAGGTTGAGATTCAGTCAGATTTATCGTATAATGAAGAACTGATTCGAATATTGGCACATGAGATTAAAGAGTTGAGAAATAATAAGATTTCTTTAGTGAAAGTGTTGTGGCAAAAACACGGAGTTGAAGAGGCTACGTGGGAGCCTGAAGATGTTATGAGAGAGCAATATCCGAACCTATTCACTGGTAAGATTTTCGGGGACAAAAATCCTAATGGGGGAGAGTTATAACAGCTCGGTTTAGACCCTAGTCAGGACAGTGGTTTCGGGACCACAAATCTGAGTCAGAAAATTATTTTAATATTATTTTCGGTGTAAACAATATGAGAATAGGCATGTGTGAAAGTTTCGTGAATTAATTTGTTTGTTTGTGTGCTTAATTAGAGAAAAGGACTTAATCGCATAAAATGCAAAAGCTGTGTGCTGATTGTTAAAGTGCTTATTTGGCATGGCATTTTAAATGAGAGGTCCTTATGTTGTAAATGGACCATTAATGGATTGGATGGACAAAAATGGGCTTATATTAGTTGAATTTAAATGTTATACATTAAGGGTAAAATGGTAAAATGTCAATAAAGTTATAAAAAAATAAAACAAATAAGAAAAATAAAGCCACATTCTCTTCTTTCTTTGCCGAAATTCAAAGAAAAAGAAAGAAAATAAACCAAGCTAGGTTTCGGCCCTTGTTCATCATGATTGAGGTATGTTTTTGACTCAGTTTTTGATAATTTCTATGTTGTCGTGATGGTTGCTTCGTGTTCTCTCAAGCCCATGCTTTAATTTTAGAATTTGATGGTGATTTTGTAAAATTCCATTGATGAATGCTTGAGCTTTGTGATAGTTGGTGATGAAATATGAAAGATATGTGATAGATTGACATATTTTGTCTTTGAATTTTTGGTGAATTTGAGTAATTAGGGTTAAATTGAGAAAAGTGTAAATTGAAGGACTAAAATGTGAAATAAATGAAATATGTGGGTTTGTATGGAGATGAGGAAAATTCGGTTAAGCATGAGTATAGTGAAACTATGTGTATTTGATGATTTTATGAAATAGGGACATAAGTGTCGAAATGTGAAAATGTGAGGGCTATTTTGTAAAATGCCCTAAATATGTGTGTTTGGATTAAATTGAATGATTTGGTGAATAAATGAGCTAAATTTGTATATGTATAGACCAAGTAAAGAGAGATTCGGATCGAGATCGAGACAAAGATAAAGTGCTCGATTAATCGACTCATTTTGTTACTTCGACATCCAAGGTAAATTCGGGTATAATACGAATTGTTAAATTTATATCTATGTGTTATGAAATGAATAAATATGTGGTTATTGAATTAGAATTTCTATATGTGGAATTGAGAAATGAGGCACTAAGTGTGCGTAGTTGGAATAGAGACAGAGGTTAATAGCACTGTGTGTGCGAAGTAAAAAAAGTCTCGGCTATGTTGGTTGGCACTGTGTGTGCGATACCGAGTTAAATTCGGTTTAAAGTAAAGGCACTAAGTGTGCGATGATATTTATGCTTCGTCTATGAATTGGGCACTAAGTGTGCGAATAAATCGAACAAATAATGAAGATTTATCGGAACATGGTATCGAACATTGAGTAGCAAGAATGATTGTTAACTAAGTGTTGGCAAAGGTATGTTCGAAAACTATGTGGTTGATGATATCATTTATGGACAAATGGTTAGTTGAGTAAGCATATGGCTAAGGATGAGATTGTGCATTCTTGTAATATAATCTATGTGATGGTTTATTTTGTATATTGATTTTGAATTATAGAGTTAAATGTATTATATTATGAACTTACTATGCTTTAGAGCTTGCTGTGTGAAATGTTTCTCTGTTTTACAGTGTATTTAAAGCTAGCTCGGATCTGGGGATCGTCAGCGACTCAATCACACTATCGGCTATCTATTTTGGTACTTTTGGAAGATGTATATATATATGGTATATGGCATGTATAGGCTAGTGATTATGACATGTTTTGAAGTGTTTAAGCCTCGCCATGTGATTTGGCTTGGTAGTTTGATGGTTGGTATATGTTTTGAACATGTGAAAAGAATGACTTATAAGTTTATGTGTGTACTCTATGAGAGTGATTATTATTGCATAAATTAGCAAGATGAAAAAGGTATGTTTCATGATAGATATGGTAAGGAATGAATGTTGAATAGAATATAAGTTTTGGGATGTGGAATTGATATTTTAGACGGACTTATTTGAGTTGAATTTGAGCATGGAAGTATATGGTGTGGTTGATGATTATTTGGTGCATATAATTGTATGTTTTGGTTGCCATTTGAGGTATAAATACATATGTTAAGATGCTTGTAGGTGATCCTAAGTGTGGGTGGCAAGTTTGGCCTTGCAAATGGCCCATAATTGCCCACACGGTTGAGCACACGGGCGTGTGGCTCGACCGTGTCCTTCGTGGTTGTATTTCAAAATAAGTCAGACTCGACCACGGGCTGGACACACGGGCGTGTGGCTGGCTGTGTGGTGCAAGTCAGTGTCGACCACGGGTGAGGCACACAGGCGTGTCTTAGGCCGTGTGGACAAGTCAGTATGTATGCCTTGTTTTGCAATGGCTCGGACACATGGGCGTGTCTGAGGCTGTGTGAGGCACACGGTCTGGTCACACGGGCGTGTGACCTCTGTAGCTTTGAAAAATATTTGATTTTTAGAAATTTTCGTATGTGTTTGGTTTAGTTCTGACCCCTTTCTAACACGTGTATAAGGTCCCGTAGACCTCATTAAGAGACTATATGTATATAATTTGTTATATTTGGATGATGATAGACTTTGTGCTGTAAAATGTTAGCAAATGTTTCGGATTGATCGGTAATGCTTCTTAACCCTAGACTGGCGACGATTAAGGGTTAGGGGTGTTACATTTTATTGTTATCAGAGCTACGGTTTAATCGATTCTAGGACTAACGTAGCGCGTGTGAGTCTAGTTATACATGCCATATATATAATTGCGATAGTGTGATGAATCCTTACAGTTAAAAATGTGTTTTCGTATAGTAAATGGATCCCGATCGAGTAGTTGCTGATGATGTTGAGAGCAATGCGCCTGCCCCCGCTCAAGGGACAGCGTCAGTCGAATCTAGGCCGAATGCTAGTAGCCAAGAGGGAGAGGCTAAGCAAACCTTCTTCAGAATGATGAGTAAGTGGTTTTCGGAGTTCGTTCGAACGAATCTGGCTACTCAACAACCTCCACCCCCACAAGTACCTATAGTGCCACAAGTGACAGATTCGATCCGATTGAATAAGCCTCCCGTAGATAAAATTTGAAAGTACGGGGCATAAGAGTTTAGGGCCACAGTTGATGATGATGCAGAGTGAGCTGAGCTTTGGTTCGAGAATACAAATCGAGTGCTTGATGAACTGCCATTGACTCTTGATGAATGCCTAAAATGTGATGTTTCATTGTTGAGAGATACGGCATATAATTGGTGGAAAATGTTGATATCCGTGGTTCCAAGAGAGAGAATCAACTGGGATTTCTTTCAAGTTGAATTCTGAAAGAAGTACCTTGAGCTAAAACAGGGCCGTATGTCTGTTACTGAATATGAACAGGAGTTTGTGAGATTAAGTCAGTATGCACGAGAATGTGTTTCGACCGAAGCTACTATGTGTAAACGTTTTATTGAAGGGCTGAATGAAGACATTAAATTGTTGGTTGGAATACTTGATTTGAATGAATTTGTAGTGTTAGTTGAAAGAGCTTGCAAAGCTGAAGAATTGAGCAAAGAAAAGAAGAAAGCAGAATCCGAAGCTAGAGATGAAAGAAAAAGATCGATGAGCAAGTCGTATCAACCTCCATCAAAGAGATTCAATGATGCAAGCAATCGTTCAAACGTTTCGTTTGGACATTCGAGTAGAGATCGTGTGAGACAAAGTGTTGGTCCAAGAACTCAAATTCTGATTAAATCAAGTGTTGGAAGTGTCAAAAGCAACAAGCCCGAGTGTAGACAGTGTGGAAGACGACATGTTGGAGAATGTTGGGGCAAGTATAATAATAGAGCTTGCTATAAATGTTGATCACGATATCATTTCATTCGAGATTGCCTAGAGTTAGTTGAGAAAGACAATGTTCAGAGTGCGAGGCCGAGTAATATGACGACTAGGGGTAGACCACCCAGAAACACCAAAAATGTGAGTGGATGTCAAAGAGGGACAACAGATACAACTGTGAGATCCGAGGCGAGGGCACCTACCCGAGCTTACGCTATTCGCGCTCGTGAAGAAGCGTCATCTCCAGACGTCACAACTGGTACTTTTACTCTATTTGATACTGATGTGATTGCATTGATAGATCTAGGATCTACTCATTCATATGTGTGTGTGAATCTAGTATCTAGTAAGACTCTGCCTGTTGAGTCTACTGAATTTGTAATTAGAGTATCGAACCCCTTAGGCAAGTGTGTTCTGGTTGATAAAGTATGCAAGATGTAACACCCCAAACTCGGACAAGACACCACGCCCGAATCTGGTATGTTACGGGGAAAAACGTCTTTGAGTGATCAGATTTTTTTTTCGTTTAGAAGTGGGGTGAAAACAAAGTGAATTTGAGGAAAGTTTGAGTAGGCTTGTTTGATTAGATTTTGAAAACTTATCCAAGTATATAGTTAAAACGAGTTAATTTCATTTAGGACCTCCAATAGTTTCTTAGTGCCATTTTGAAACATTTTAGACTTAGTGGAAAAAAAAATCGAGTTTGATTTGGAAATCATTTGAGTTTATTGAATAGCAAAACATAGCGAGATACCCGATGGTATAGTTTAAAACACATTGCGATATAAGTTTGAAAACATTGTTTTTCCAAGTTTTAGTAAAATTTCATGCCAAGTTATTTGTTAAGCAGGTTGAGAATCTAATTAAAACATACCCATCATAAAACATAATTTAAAGGCCTTTTACAAATCCAAATTAAAACCCAAATAAAAGTAATTAAACTAAAGTACCCAAATGATAGAGTTGGAGTAAAACTTTATTAAGCATGGCATGAGCACCCCGAGTCCATCCCGGCTCCATGTCCGCGTCTACGAGTCACCTGAAATGTCAAAGGAGAGGGTGAGTCGAGTGACTCAGTGCATAAATCCCGCTCCCGATGAAACAACATGCTAACACACATCATACATAGCAACATAATTAATGCAACCCGATCCTAACCATCCGTATCTCCTTTTTCTACCCCGTGGTACCAAACCACTTTGGTGGTGCCAAACCACCGGTGACATATAGTCACAATGTGTTACTAAAACACTGGTGTCCCAAAGACACAATGTGCTACCCAAGCAATCGGTGACCGTAGTCACGATAATCGAATGATGGGGCCAACCCATCGTGTGATACCCAATCACTAGCGATTTCGATCCCATATCTCATGTGGGGCCAACCCACGGTGGTGTTACCCACAGGGGACAAGTCGCAATGAGGTGCCCAACCTCTGGTGTCCCAAAGACACAAATGTGCTACCAAAGCACTTTGGTGACCGTAGTCACAATAATCGAATGATGGGGCCAACCCATCGTGTGATACCCAATCACTAGCGACGATCCCATATCTCAAAGTGGGGCCAACCCACGGTGGTGTTACCACGGGACAAGTCGCAATGAGGTGCCCAACCTCGTGTCCCAAAGACACAAATGTGCTACCCAAGCACCGGTGACCCAAAGTCACAAAGTGTGTTACCAAAACACTGGTGCTCGTCAAAGACAAATCATCACCGCCCCCTCCACTCATATCACCCATCAACAAACCAACTCATGTAATCATGCATATCATACAAATTATGCATATCATGCTAATATGTTTGACTCATGCCCCATATCACATACATACATAGTCATGATACCATATAGATCATCAAGTAATCTAGTAACAATACTGACTTTACCCGATACGTACACATACCCCGTTTGGGTATCCAATAATCCATCATACTGTCATGATTTTAATAGGCAAACAGGTTTATTAATAACATTACTAGATATCAGTGTGTTAGTTTACACACCAGTACGAGTCTAGAAATCGACAAAAGCGATCTAAGTCCCTTGATTAACTAGCTCCTACAATCGGCCAAGACATAGGGGTTAGGTGCTAAAGCCATTCGCCAAGGATTTTAAGCCAACAGAATTGCTACCACCCTTACCTTCACTTGATTTGGTTTCCTACCAAATCCGAACCTGATGGTTCCTTTCTTCAACAATCGGCACCCTATCAAAATAGTTAATCACAAATCACCTTTGACTTAATCGAAATCACGAATAAACCATGAACGATATATCACCATCACTTACCGAATTGGTTAACAAAGGGAGAAGGCTCCACCTAACTGCTTGGAACTCCCTGATTGCCCTATCACACAATCGGTTCAATCATAAGAGACCACACCTTTACCACATGCCTAGAATCGGCTAATAATCCAATCAACACCCATTAAGCACTAGAGAGGGAAGAAATGGCTATTCGGCCTAGCACTTACCAACACCAACCAATTATTCGGCCAAGACGCCACTAGGGAAGAAGATAGGTTCGGTCCACACTTTGCACCACAATCAAACAAAAGGTACGGCTAGGGGGTTTATCACTCTTATTTTCGGCCTTGAAAGAAAAAGGAGGAAAAATAGAGGTGGGACGAAATGGGGGAAATCGGCAATTGAGTTTAAAGAAAAGAAGAGGAATAAAGTTGGATAAGGGAGGGTACTTTCGGCTTGTAAATGAAAGAAGAAGAAGAAGATGTGTTCTAAGAGAATGGAGTTTCGGCTAGCAAGAAAAGAAGTGGAAAAACGGTTTTGGAGAGGTGGGGTTTCGGCTCAACACAATGAACAAAAGAAATAGGTGAGAGGAGCATTCGGCCTACACCAATGAAAGAGGGACAGAGATGATTGAAAACTTTCGGTTTGCAAAAAGTAAAGATGGAGTCACTCACTTGGATTCTTGGTTTCAAGAAGTGAAGAAAAATGAGAAGAAACCTTGAAGAAAATTCGGCTACAAGTATCAAAAGGAACTTTTGCTTTTTACCAAATGTGATCGAAAATGCCAAAATTTCCAAAAAATTTCGGCACCCCACCAACATCACACTACTATGCCGTCACTCCCCTCCCAACTCCCTAAAATTCGGCCATGATCCCCAACTACTCCATGCCACACATTCAAATGTGTTTACCAAGTCTTCCTCCTAAAATCCCTCTCCACCCTCCATTCAAATGGGAAGACTTAGTCTTAGGCGGAGTTTGAACCGCCACAAACTCCTCCTCCCATGCCACAAAATGAGTGCCAAAAGTGGCCACTCATGAGCCGAACACAAGGCCTACACCCTTGCATTAGGCGTTACCCACACAAAGCCTTAGTGGCGTCTAGCTTGCCCCTACACCAGCTCCCTTTTTGTGCAATAAAACATCAAAGAAAATCCTTATACCCTAGCTCCAATGGCTCCCGACTTAACACCCAAAAATCAAAATTTTCCCATTCACTCAGCACACTCCTAACCCACAATTAAACCCTAAAACACCGAAATAGCAACACAAAGACACTAAACACATGCAAAAACATGCAACAACAAAATAGCCCCTAACCCGGATATTACGCTTCTACCCCCTTAAAATAATTTCGACCTCAAAATTACGATCGATCGTAAGAGTTGCGGGTATTGTTTGTCTCATCATATCCTCGGGTTCCCACGCCGCTTCTTCCACGCCATGATTCCGCCAAAGAACCTTAACCAAAGGCACGGACTTCTTACGCAGAACTTTCACATCCCGATCTAGAATCGCGCACGGGTTCTTCTTCCATAGTCAAATCGGATTTACCTCGATCTCTTCCATTGCTACCACATGCGACGGATCTGAACGATACCTCCAAGCATCGAAGCGTGGAAAACGCCGTGAATCGACTAAGCTCTGCGGCAACTCAAGCCGATACGCCATCGTCCAACTCGTCTCGTAACCCTATACGCCCAATAAACCTCGGACTTAGCTTGCCCTTCTTCCCGAACCTCAACACCTTCTTCGAGGCGAGACCTTCAAGAAAACTCGATCCCCACAAATAACTCTATATCTCTTCGCTTAAGATCGGCATAAGACTTCTGCGGTCCAAGCTTCCTTCAATCTAGACCGATCGACTTAACCTTGTCTTTGGTCTCAAGAACCAACTCGGGTCCCAAAGAATCGACGCTCACCTAACTCCGTCCAACACGTGGGTGAGCGACACTTCCTACCATACAACGCCTCATACGGTGCCATCTTGATGCTCGCTTGGTAATCGTTGTTGTAGGCAAACCTCGACTAATGGTAGAAACTCCTCCCAACTACCTCAAGTCCAAGATACAACCTCTCAAAGATATCCTCTAAGACCTGAATGACCCTTTCTCGATTGACCGTCGATCATGCGGGTGAAAAGCCGTCTTTGAAATCCAAATGAGTACCCGAGCCCGATGCGGTGCTTTCCGAAACCTTGACGTGAATCTAGGATCCCTATCCGAGATTATCGAAACCGCACACCGTGCAACCTCACTATCTCGACACATACACCTTCGCTAGCTTCAAGTGAGTAGTCAACCTCACCGGAATAAAGTGAGTGATTTAGTCGATCGATCCACCACTACCCAAATCGAATCTTTCTTGCTTGGCGTGCGGTAACCCACCGACGAAATCCATGGTTATCCTTTCCCACTTCCATCGAGGAATCTTCACAGTCAAGCAACCCCGACGGCAATCGATGTTCAGCCTTGACCTGCCGACAAGTCGACACTTCCCAACAAACTCTGTCACCTCCTTCTTCAAGCCGTGCCACCAAAATCGCTTCTCTAAGATCCCTATACATCTTGCTACCTCCGGGATGCATAGCATAAGGATCGCTATGTGCGTCCTGAAGAATCTTTTGCCTCACTCAACATCTTTAGGCATACAAGCCTTTCCTTGAAAACATAGAACCCCATCACCGCATAAGTCAGTAACCCTCCAAACCACCATCCTCGCACTTGCAACCTCCGCGCACTCGTAACCTCATCCAATAATCAAGCTTCTCTCGATCTCGCTCAACCCAAGTAGGCTTAACTCGCAACTCGCCGAGAATACTCCCATCGTCATACAAGCTCAAGTGGCGGGCGAACAAAGCTCTTAAGTCCGAAACAACCTTGCGACTCAACGCGTCGACCACCACGTTAGCCTTGCCCGGGTGATACTCAATCGAACAGTCATAATCTTTCAAAGAACTTCGACCCATCTGCGCCGCCTCAAATTCAAATCCTTCGAGTCAATAGATACTTGGACTCTTGTGATCTGTGTAGACTATCGATCTCTCTCCGTATAAGTAGTGCCTCCAAATCTTTAAAGCGAAGACTACAAACGCTAGTTCCAAATCGTATGTCGGATAATTGACCTCATGTGGCCTCAATGCCGAGAAGCGTAAGCCACAACCTTACCTTCTTGCATCAAAGACACAACCCAAGCCCGTATGTGATGCGTCGCAATAGACTGTGAATTCCTTACCACCTCAAAGTTGAATTAGAACCGAGCCTCGGTCAAAATCTTCTTTAACTTGTCGGCTTTCCTGCCGCTTCTCGGTCCATACAAACGGAACTTCTTTCCTCAAAGAACTTGGTCATCGGCGCTACTATCAACGAAAACCTCAACAAACCTTCTCAGAGTATCCGGCCAAACCTAGAAAACTCCGAATCTCACCCACCGACTTAGGCGGCTTCCAATCCAAAATCGCCTCAATCTTACGAGGATCTACTCGAATCCCTCACCACACACTACATGACCCAAGAAAGTCACTTCTCTAAGCGAACTCGCACTTACCGAACTTAGCATAGAGTCGCTTTTCCTCAAAATCGCAACACCACTCGCAAATGCTTATCATGCTCTTCCTCCGCCTCTTGAGTACACCAAGATGTCGTCTATGAAAACCACGACGAACCGATCCAGATCTCGTTGAAACACCCTATTCATCATGTCCATAAACGCTGCACGTGCGTTAGTCAACCCGAACGGCATTACCGTAAATTCGTAGTGCCCATACCGAGTCCGAAACGCTGCTTTATGGATATCGCCCTCCTTAACCTTTAATCGGTGATACCTGGATCTCAAGTCGATCTTCAAAATACCGCAGCCCCCTTCACCGATCAAACAAATCGCCTATCCGTGGCAACGGATACTTGTTTTTAATCGTCGGCTGTTCAATCGGCGGTAGTCTATACACATCCACATCGTGCCATCTTTCTTCTTGACAAAGAGTACCGCGCACTTACGGCGAAACACTTGGCCTAATAAAACCTCGATCCAATAACTCCTGGATCTCGAGCCTTAAGCTCCACCAATTCCTTTGGCGCCATCCTATACGAAGCAACAGACACCGCGCGCAGCCTGGCAATGATCAATCCCGAACTCCACCTCGCGATCCGGCGGCAAACCCGAAGCTCCTCGGAAAAACATCGAGAAACTCCTTAACGGTGCGAACCTTCTCCACAAAGAGACTCCTTAGCCTCCAAGGCATACACATGAACTACATACGCTTCACGCCCTTTCTCGACCATCTTCTGCGCCTTCGGAGCGGATACCACATTTGATAAGTAATCCCTCCTATTACCTATCATAGCCACCTCATCACCCTCAACCGTCTTAAGAACCATGCGCTTGGTCGCGCAATCCAACCTTGCCCGGTACTTGACCAACCAGTCCATCCCAAGAATCGGATCGAACTCCCAAACGGCGGTTCCATCGGATCGCAGAAGAACACTACCCCTTGAAGTTCTAAGGGTACCTCTCTAAACAGTTTATCTACTACTACAGAGTGACCTAGAGGGCTATTCACGATCATCCGCCTAGAAGATATCTCGAGTCTAAATCCATGGTCTCTACTATACTACGGCAACATAAGAGTGCGTTGAACCCACATCAATCAAAGCGAAGATAAGGAGAACCAAAAATCAAGAACGTCTCGGGTTATGACGTCCGATGCGCGTCGCCCTCCTCTCGGCGCCTCGCAAAGATACACTAATCCAGTGTCTAGCATCGAGCTACTCGCACCTCTCGCCCGGTGCTCCACGGCCCCGACCGAACCATTACCACCTCTGCTATTACCACGGCCCCTCTGCGGTGGCGGTCCACTACCTCGAATCGACACGGTCCCGACTCTCGGGCAATCCTAGCCAACCTACGCGACAGCCCTCCTCACACGGTGCTCAGAGAACCACACTCGAAGCAACCTTTTCCTCCACCCAAAGAACCACCCCAATGAGATTTCCCACACCGATCACATCATGCGGCGGTCCCTCTGCGCAAGAACAAACCTAGCAGTCGGTTCGGCCCACTCGGTCTAGCCCTCTTCTCATGGGTTACCCGACGATCCGTAAGACCCAAAGCTCCTCTTATGTCTATTTCTCATCCATACCTGCCTCACCGACTCCTTAACACCCTCGGCTACCTTAGCCTTCTCAACTAAGACAAAGAACTCGCGCTCCCGCGCCGAGGAGCAATCAGCACCTTTCAAGTCGTCTCTCAGACCATCCTCGAAACGAACACACCTCTCATGCTCGGTGGCCACAATGCCCCTGGCATACCTACTCACTCAGAACTCGACCTCGTGACTCGCAAATGATTTACTCCTCGAACAAGCCTCGAAATGCCTTCCGCTGGGAGTCAATATAACCAGCTCCGATGTACTTCTTTTGATATGCGACCACTGAAATAATCCCATGTTAGATCCTCTCGCGCCACACTGCTTCTCGAACCGTGAGCCACCACCGATATGACTCATCCCGGAGAAGCGATCGATGCCCTTCACTTCTCTTCAAAGAGCCAAGTCCGGATCGTCCCATGATCCGCTCGGTTGCCTCCAACCAATATTCAAGCAGTCTTTGGGAGCAACACCAAACACCTCGGAAGAATTCGCCCCATTGGCGAAGTCGCTCGTAAATGCATTTCCTAACTCCCGCATTACCACCAACACCAGCTACTCTTTCCAACACTCGCAAGATCGCTCGTGACACCTGCGTCGTCCCTGGGCCGATCTTGGAACTCACCACCTCCACCGGTGGCGATGCCGGTATCTCATTTTCTCGAACCCGACCAGATCCTACGGGCTCGTAACCCGTCATCCTACCACGACCTCGCCCACGACCACGCCCACCTCTATCGCTCATGACTAATCTTCCTACGTATCGATTAAGAATTTTTATGCATCGAGATTTATTCCACTTGTTTAAGAGCAAGTCTTATGAATATTTTAAGAGGATTTGTTCTCGCGAAGTTCACAAAATCCTATCGCTTTCAATCTCTAAAGTAGTATACTATTGCTATTCATCAAATCATATCACATCCAATCAATTCACAAGCAATAGTACGGGTACTTACAGGCGAACTGGTGCCGGAGACTCGGTGCCACGCCTTTTCAAACCATACTTTGAGAATAAAAACTAACAAAACAATCTTTTGAAAACATTTTTGGGCCTCGTGCCCACAAATAGAAACTTTTGAACCTGGCTCGATACCACAATTGTAACACCCCAAACTCTGGACAAGACACCACGCCCGACTGTATGTTACGGGAAAAACGCCTTTGAGTGATCGATTTTTTTTCGTTTAGAAGTGGGGTGAAAACAAAGTGAATTTGAGGAAAGTTTGAGTAGGCTTGTTTGATTAGATTTTGAAAACTTATCCAAGTATATAGTTAAAACGAGTTAATTTCATTTAGGTCCTCCAATAGTTTCTTAGTGCCATTTTGAAACATTTTAGACTTAGTGGAAAAAAAAAATCGAGTTTGATTTGGAAATCATTTGAGTTTATTGAATAGCAAAACATAGCGAGATACCCGATGGTATAGTTTAAAACGCATTGCGATATAAGTTTGAAAACATTGTTTTTCCAAGTTTTAGTAAAATTTCATGCCAAGTTATTTGTTAAGCAGGTTGAGAATCTAATTAAAACATACCCATCATAAAACATAATTTAAAGGCCTTTTACAAATCCAAATTAAAACCCAAATAAAAGTAATTAAACTAAAGTACCCAAATGATAGAGTTGGAGTAAAACTTTATTAAGCATGGCATGAGCACCCGAGTCCATCCCGGCCCATGTCCGCGGCTCACGAGTCACTGAAATGTCAAAGGAGAGGGTGAGTCGAGTGACTCAAAGGCATAAATCCCGCTCCCGATGAAACAACATGCTAACACACATCATACATAGCAACATAATTAATGCAACCCGATCCTAACCATCCGTATCTCCTTTTTCTACCCCGTGTGGTACCAAACCACCGGTGGTGCCAAACCACCGTGACATATAGTCACAATGTGTTACTAAAACACTGTGTCCCAAAGACACAATGTGCTACCCAAGCACCGGTGACCGTAGTCACGATAATCGAATGATGGGGCCAACCCATCGTGTGATACCCAATCACTAGCGATTTATCCCATATCTCATGTGGGGCCAACCCACGGTGGTGTTACCCACAGGACAAGTCGCAATGAGGTGCCCAACCTCCGGTGTCCCAAAGACACAAATGTGCTACCAAAGCACCGTGACCGTAGTCACAATAATCGAATGATGGGGCCAACCCATCGTGTGATACCCAATCACTAGCGACATTTATCCCATATCTCAAAGTGGGGCCAACCCACGGTGGTGTTACCCACGTGGACAAGTCGCAATGAGGTGCCCAACCTCTGGTGTCCCAAAGACACAAATGTGCTACCCAGCACACCGGGTGACCCAAAGTCACAAAGTGTGTTACCAAAACACCGTGCTCACAAGACAAATCATCACCGCTCTCCACTCATATCACCCATCAACAAACCAACTCATGTAATCATGCATATCATACAAATTATGCATATCATGCTAATATGTTTGACTCATGCCCCATATCACATACATACATAGTCATGATACCATATAGATCATCGGTAATCTAGTAACAATACTTGACTTACCCGGATACGTACACATACCCCGCTTTGGGTATCCAATAATCCATCATCCTGTCATGATTTTAATAGGCAAACAGGTTTATTAATAACATTACTAGATATCAGTGTGTTAGTTTACACACCAGGTAATACGAGTCTAGAAATCCTGACAAAAGCGATCTAAGTCCCTTGATTAACTAGCTCCTACAATCGGCCAAGACATAGGGGTTAGGTGCTAAAGCCATTCGGCCAAGGATTTTAAGCCAACAGAATTGCTACCAACCCTTACCTTCACTTGATTTGGTTTCCTACCAAATCCGAACCTGATGGTTCCTTCTTCAACAATCGGCACCCTATCAAAATAGTTAATCACAAATCACCTTTGACTTAATCGAAATCACGAATAAACCATGAACGATATATCACCATCACTTACCGAATTGGTTAACAAAGGAGAAGGCTCCACTGATCGCTTGAACTCCCCGATTGTTCTATCACACAATCGGTTCAATCATAAGAGACCACACCTTTACCACATGCCTAGAATCGGCTAATAATCCAATCAACACCCATTAAGCACTAGAGAGGGAAGAAATGGCTATTCGGCCTAGCACTTACCAACACCAACCAATTATTCGGCCAAGACGCCACTAGGGAAGAAGATAGGTTCGGTCCACACTTTGCACCACAATCAAACAAAAGGTACGGCTAGGGGTTTATCACTCTTATTTTCGGCCTTGAAAGAAAAAGGAGGGAAAATAGAGGTGGGAAGAAATGGGGAAATCGGCAATTGAGTTTAAAGAAAAGAAGAGGAATAAAGTTGGATAAGGAGGGTACTTTCGGCTTGTAAATGAAAGAAGAAGAAGAAGATGTGTTCTAAGAGAATGGAGTTTCACTAGCAAGAAAAGAAGTGGAAAACGGTTTTGGAGAGGTGGGGTTTCGGCTCAACACAATGAACAAAAGAAATAGGTGAGAGGAGCATTCGGCCTACACCAATGAAAGAGGGACAGAGATGATTGAAAACTTTCGGTTTGCAAAAAGTAAAGATGGAGTCACTCACTTGGATTCTTGGTTTCAAGAAGTGAAGAAAAATGAGAAGAAACCTTGAAGAAAATTCGGCTACAAGTATCAAAAGGAACTTTTGCTTTTTACCAAATGTGACCGAAAATGCCAAAATTTCCAAAAAATTTCTACACCCCACCAACATCACACTACTATGCCGTCACTCCCCTCCCAACTCCCCTAAAATTCGGCCATGATCCCCAACTACTCCATGCCACACATTCAAATGTGTTTACCAAGTCTTCCTCCTAAAATCCCTCTCCACCCTCCATTCAAATGGGAAGACTTAGTCTTAGGCAGAGTTTGAACTCGCCACAAACTCCTTCCTCCATGCCGTCAAAATGAGTGCCAAAAGTGGCCACTCATGGCTCGAACACAAGGCCTACACCCTTGCATTAGGCGTTACCCACACAAAGCCTTAGTGGCGTCTAGCTTGCCCCTACACCAGCTCCCTTTTTGTGCAATAAAACATCAAAGAAAATCCTTATACCCTAGCTCCAATGGCTCCCCTGACTTAACACCCAAAAATCAAAATTTTCCCATTCACTCAGGCACACTCCTAACCCACAATTAAGCCCCTAAAACACCGAAATAGCAACACAGCACACTAAACACATGCAAAAACATGCAACAACAAAATAGCCCCTAACCCGGGATATTACACAAGAACTGTCCATTGATGTTTCGAGATATTTATTTTCTGACTAATTTGATGCTGGTACCATTTGATGAATTTGATATATTTCTTGGTATGGATTGGCTCACTTTGTATATTGCTATTGTGAATTGTAAACGAAAGAGTATTGATTTGAGAAGTCAAAATGGTGAGATAGTTTGAATTGAATCCAGTGATTTGAGTGGGTTACCGGCTATTGTATCTTTGATGAAAGCTTTAAATTATTTGAAAATGGGTTGTGAAGCTTATCTTGCGTATGTGATAGATACAAAAGTGACTGAAAAGAAAGTTGAATCTGTACCTATAGTTTGCGAGTTCCCAGATGTGTTTTCTGAAGAACTACTGGGATTACCTCCGATACGAGAAGTTGAGTTTGGTATTGAATTAGTGTCGGGAACAAATCCTATCTCAATAGCTCCGTATAGGATGGCACCGATAGAATTTAAAGAGTTGAAGTCTCAGTTGCAAGAGTTGACAGATTGACGAAATCAACTTATTTTGTTCTGGTGAGAACAGATTATTCACATGATAAATTAGCTGAATTGTATATTTCTGAGATTGTGAGATTGCACGGGGTGCCACTATCTATTGTATCTGACAGAGATCCGAGATTTACCTCGCGGTTTTGGAAGAAATTGCAAGAGGCTTTAGGCACAAAACTGCATTTCAGTACTGCATTTCATCCGCAAACGGATGGTCAATCCGAGCAGATCATTCAAATTATTGAAGATATGTTGAGATGTTGTATACTTGAATTTGAAAGTACGTGGGAAAAGCATTTGCCGTTGATTGAATTCGCATACAATAATAGTTTTCAATCTAGCATCAAAATGGCACCATATGAGGCTCTTTAAGATCAAAAATGCCGAACTCCATTGTACTGGACTGAGCTTAGCGAGAATAAGATTCATGGGGTTGATATAATCAAAGAGACCGAGCAGAAAGTGAAAGTGATCCGTGACAGTTTGAAAGCGGCTTCAGATAGTCAGAAGTCCTATGCAGATTTGAAACGGAAAGATATTGAATTTGAGATCAGTGATAAAGTGTTTTTGAAAGTGTCCCCGTGGAAGAAAATACTTCGTTTTGGCAGAAAAGGCAAATTGAGTCCGAGGTTCATCGAGCCATATGAGATCATTGAGCGAATAGGGCCAGTTGCTTATAGATTGATGTTGCCACCTGAGTTAGAAAAGATTCATAATGTATTTCACGTATCGATGCTTCGACGATACAGATCTGATCCATCGCATGTGATTACTCCCACTGAGGTTGAGATTCAGTCAGATTTATCGTATAATGAAGAACCGATTCGAATTTTGGCACATGAGATTAAAGAGTCAGAAAATTATTTTAATATTATTTTCGGTGCTTACAATATGAGAATAGGCATGTGTGAAAGTTTCGTGAATTAATTTTTTTGTTTGTGTGCTTAATTAGAGAAAAAGACTTAATCGCATAAAATGCAAAAGCTGTGTGCTGATTGTTAAAGTGCTTATTTGGCATGGCATTTTAAATGAGAGGTCCTTATGTTGTAAATGGACCATTAATGGCTTGGATGGACAAAAATGGGCTTATATTAGTTGAATTTAAATGTTATACATTAAGGGTAAAATGGTAAAATATCAATAAAGTTATAATAAAATAAAACAAATAAGAAAAATGAAGCCACAATCTCATCTTTCTTTCCCGAAATTCAAACAAAAAGAAAGAAAATAAACCAAGCTAGGTTTCGACCCTTGTTCATCTTGATTGAGGTATGTTTTTGACTCGGTTTTTGATAATTTCTATGTTTTCGTGATGGTTGCTTCGTGTTCTCTCAAGCCCATGGTTTAATTTTAGAATTTGATGGTGATTTTGTAAAATGACATTGATGAATGCTTGAGCTTTGCGATAGTTGGTGATGAAATATGAAAGATATGTGATAGATTAACATATTTTGTCTTTGAATTTTTGGTGAATTTGAGTAATTAGGGCTAAATTGAGAAAAGTGTAAATTGAAGGACTAAAATGTGAAATAAATGAAATATGTGGGTTTGTATGGACATGAGGAAAATTTGGTTAAGCATGAGTATAGTGAAACTATGTGTATTTGATGATTTTATGAAATAGGGACTTAAGTGTCGAAATGTGAAAATGTGAGGGCTATTTTATAAAATGCCCTAAATATGTGTGTTTGGATTAAATTGAATGATTTGGTGAATAAATGAGCTAAATTTGTATATGTATAGACCAAGTAAAGAGAGATTCGGATCGAGATCGAGGCAAAGATAAAGTACTCGATTAATCGACTCGTTTTGTTACTTCGACATCCGAGGTAAGTTTGGGGATAATACTAATTGTTAAATTTATATCTATGTATTATGAAATGAATAAATATGTGGTTATTGAATTATAATTGCTATATGTGGAATTGAGAAATGAGGCACTAAGTGTGCGTAGTTGGAATAGAGACAGAGGTTAATAGCACTGTGTGTTCGAAGTAAAAGAAGTATCGACTATGTTGGTTGGCACTGTGTGTGCGATACCGAGTTAAATTCAGTTTAAAGTAAAGGTACTAAGTGTGTGATGATATTTAAGCTTCGGCTATGAATTGGGCACTAAGTGTGCGAATAAATCAAACAAATAACGAAGATTTATCGGAACATGGTATCAAACATTGAGTAGCAAGAATGAATGTTAACTAAGTGCTGGCAAAGGTATGTTCGAAAACTATGTGGTTGATGATATTATTTATGGACAAATAGTTAGTTGTGTAAGCATATGGCTAAGGATAAGATTGTGCATTCTTGTAATATAATCTATGTGATGGTTTATTTTGTATATTGATTTTGAATTATAGAGTTAAATGTATGATATTACGAACTTATTAAGCTTTAGAGCTTATTGTGTGAAATGTTTCTCTATTTTACAGTGTATTTAAAGCTAGCTCGGATCTGGGGATTGCCAGTGACTCAATCACACTATCGGCTATCTATTTTGGTACTTTTGGAGGATGTATATATATATGGTATATGGCATGTATAGGCTAGTGATTATGACATGTTTTGAAGTGTTTAAGCCTCGCCATGTGATTTGGCTTGGTAGTTTGATGGTTGGTATATGTTTTGAACATGTGAAAAGAATGGCTTATAAGTGTATGTGTATACTCTATGTGGGTTGTAACAACCCAAACTCGGCCCAGAAGTTAGGCCCGAATCTGGCATGCCACATTGAAGTGTTTTTCGAAAATCGTGTTTTCATTAAAAACCCTTCTTGATATTTAAAAACTAAAGTCTCAGTTTGCGTTTGTTTATTTTTAATCGTTGTTTTTAAAAAGTTATTATTTTCAAAACCTTATTGTTGCGGAAGCTTAATTTAAAACAATGATTTACGAAGACGTGTTACCTAAAAATTGAGTTGCGAAAACGTAGTGTTTTAAAAACAGTTATCGTTTTAGGAGAACCGCATTCTACTTCTAGCAGATTAAATCATAATAAACTGAAAATCCCAAATTAAAAACCAGGATTTAAAAGAGGCCTTATTACAACCCAATAAGAAAACAGTTTAAATAAAGTAAAATAGAATACTAAAATTCAAAGCTGCTCGTAGTGTGGCCACCTCCGAGTACTCCAGTACGTCGAACCGCCTACTGAGGATTACCTGAAAAAAATAAAAAGAGGGGGTGAGTTTACGAAAACTCAGTGTGTACAACCCTCATCGGTCATAAAGCATGCATCAAATCAATCTGGGCCTAAGCCCATTACAGTAATCAATGTGGGCCTAAGCCCAACACAGTAACGGTGGCAATTGGGCCTTAGCCCATAATAGCCTCAGTTGGGCCTTAGCCCTTATCAAATGTCACAGATCATATGTATCTGGGCCTAAGCCCATCTCAATAACAGAACAAGTGTATGCAATGCATTAATGCCCATACCAACCCTGCACTCCGTCTCTTATCCAACCCTGCACTCCTGTGGGGATTTAATCGACCCACCCATCCCTACACTCCTTATGTAGCACCGGTTGCGGCGCTAACCAATGTTGCAACAGAGCTGCCAATCACATAATCGGCTTAAAGCCATCGGTGGATCCACAATCGTCAAGCGACCATGTGACCCTAACAGAACTTCCTCCGAATCAATGATCCCATCCCCCATGCAACATAATATCACATGAATGCAACATACCATAAATAGCATACAATAACAATCATATAACATGTAGGGGCATTTTAGTCATTTTGCGCTTCAGGGGCATAACAGTCATTTTACCCTTTAGGGGTATTTCGGTCATTTTACCCTTCGAGGGTATTTCGGTCATTTTACCCTTCGAGGGTATTTTAGTCATTTTACCCTTCGAGGGTATTTCGGTAATTTTACCCTTCGATCATTTAACAACCTTCTCGAAGGTCTACAGCCGCCTCGAGCGACGCAGATAACATATATCATCAAAACGGTGTATTTAGGCCCAAAGCCCAATACTCGGTCCAGGTGGGCCCACACTCCCGTGTGGCCTATTCGACCCATTTCCAATCACGGCTATGTGAATGTTATAGCCCAGTTCAATTTCTACCACTTTCGTAAATTAGTCCGTGTGGGGCCCACGAGCCCATTAGGCCAAAACGGCCCATATCGGCCCAACGAGCCCCATAACGACCTAAGCCCATGAGAACGCTCATGGTGGCCTCAACCGTCATACGCCCATATTCGTGGGCTCGGTCCACCACACGTGCGATCGCACGCTCGTGTGCCAGCATTCGCCGATATTTCGGCTTTTTGGCATTTGCCGATCTACTTGGGGTGGTGTGTGTGAGTACACACCTTGTTTACGAACGTGCGTTTAACCCACTCGCATCGAACCTATAATCCAAAAACACTCTGTTAGCCGAACGTCGTTTAAGGTTAATCTCATTCCATTACTAAACCCAGAACGTAAACCTTCCTCACCTTGCTTGAATGAGAGTCCTTGAATCTCCTAAATCCACTGACCACAATTGGTTACCCTCCTTAGTCAAATATCTGTAATATCAAAAATGCTATTAACAAAATTGCTTATGAGAATAAGGCTTTAAGTCCAACCCCTAAGTCATGAAATATTAAGCCCAATAATACTTACCTCCCAGAACCGATTGATTGCCAAAAAAGGAGAGGTTCGGCTTTGGAGAAAACTTGAAAGAAAACAAGGTAGAGTCCTAACACTATTCGGCCAAACAAGAAAAGGTAGGAGAGACAACTCACAACTGAGTGATTCGGCAGGGATTGAAACAGGAAAGAAAGAAAGAGACTTGGGCAAAACAACACAAGGCTTCGGTATTTTGACAACTAAAGGTTTCAGCACACTTGCTGAATAGTTGCAGAATAATAGAATCTCAAATGGTTACTTGCAATTTCGGCACTAGAGGGAAAAGAGAGGAAAGGATATTAGGAACTCAAAAATTTATAAATAAAGAAAATGACCAAAAATGAAAAGAGAACCCACCTAGCCAAATTCCTATGTTTTCCCCTTACCAAAACGACACTAAATCAAAACCGAATAGGCACCTATAGACTCCTAAATTCGGCCAACTCCACCCCTTATCAAACTCCACAATTTTCTCCACCAAAATCTCCTCCATATCCACTCCTTAAATCCCTCAATTGACTCATTCAAACTCTCCAACACAGAGTTCGAATCCAACACCAACTCTTGCCCACTCATGAGCAAAATAAATAATCCCCTTTTGCATGCAAAGTGAGACTTGAACCTCTCGCCTCCTTGCCATACACCAGACGCCACAGCCCACTCCACCACAGGCTCTCTTGTGTCTCCTTTTTAATCACAAATACTTATAAGGCTTAATACCAGGAGTCAGGGTCCCCTAAAGCTAAAAAAAATAATTTTCCAAATGACATGGCTTGAACCCAGGACTTCATAGAAGCCCCTTAACCTTCCAAAATCACTCATCTAATAGATCCAACTTGCATTAGTGCCGTTCTCTTGTTCTCAAAAGTTTTAAACGCTCCCATGCCCAAGGCCCAATAGGCCCAATTCTACTAGGCCCAAATTCAGGGTGTTACATGAGTGATTATTATTGCATAAATTAGCAAGATGGAAATGGTATGTTTCATGATAGATATGGTAAGGAATGAATGTTGAATAGAATATAAGTTTTGGGATGTGGAATTGATATTTTAGATGGACTTATTTGAGTTGAATTTGAGCATGGAAGTATATGGTGTGGTTGATGATTATTTGGTGCATATAATTGTATGTTTTGGTTGCCATTTGAGGTATAAATACATATGTTAAGATGCTTGTAGGTGATCCTAAGTGTGGTTGGAAAGTTTGGCCTTGCAAATGGCCTATAATTGCCCACACGGTTGAGCACACGGGCGTGTGGCTCGACCGTGTCCTTCGTGGTTGTATTTCAAAACAAGTCAGACTCGACCACGGGCTGGACACACGGGAATGAGACTGGTCGTGTGGTGCAAGTTAGTGTCGACCACGGGTGAGGCACACAGGCGTGTCTCAGGCCATATGGGCAAGTCAGTATGTATGACCTATTTTGCCACAGATCGAACACATGGGCGTGTCTGAGGCTGTGTGAGGCACACGGCCTGCCCACACGGGTGTGTGACCTCTGTAGCTTTGAAAAATGATTGATTTTCAAAAAAATTTGTATGTGTTCGGTTTAGTCCCGACCCCTTTCTAACGCGTGTATAAGGTCTCGTAGACCTCATTAAGGGACTATATGTATATAATTTGTTATATTTGGATGATGATAGACTTTGTGCTGTAAAATGTTAGCAAATGTTTTGGATTGATCGGTAATGCTTCTTAACCCTAGACCGGTGACGGTTACAGGTTAGAGGTGTTACAAGACTAGACCCAAATAAAATTTCATCCATTTTCATTTGGAAGCCACCGAAGAATGTGTCTGAAGTCTAAAGTTTTCTGGGACTAGCTGGTTACTATCGGAGATTTGTAAAAAGTTTCTCAATGATAGCTACTCCAATGACTCGTTTACTATAGAAAGATGTAAAGTTCGAGTGGACTGATAAATGTTAGTAGAGTTTCGACATATTAAAGTCTTTATTGACAGAAGCACCTGTACTAGTCGAGCCTGAATCGGGTAAGGAATTTACAATTTACAGTGATGCATCATTGAATGGCTTAGGCTGTGTATTGATGCAAGATGGTAAAGTAGTAGCCTATGCTTCACGACAGCTAAAGCCACATGAAAAGAATTACCCGACACATGATCTTGAATTGGCGGCCATAGTGTTTGCATTGAAAATCTGGCGACATTACTTATTTGGTTAAAAATGTCACATATTCAATGATCATAAAAGTCTGAAATATTTGATGTCACAGAAAGATTTGAATTTGAGATAGCGCAGATGGCTTGAGTAATTGAAAGATTATGATCTTGTTATTGACTACCATCCGGGGAAAGGCAACGTAGTGGCAGATGCTTTGAGCAGAAAATCTCTGTATACTTTGCGAGCAATGAATACCCGATTATCATTGTCTGATGATGGTTCGATCATTTCTGAGTTAAAAGATAGACCAATGTTTTTGCAACAGATTTCTAAAGCTCAAAAAATTGATAGTAAGTTGCAAGCCAAACGGATACAAAGCGAGTCGACTCCTGACTCAGAATTTCAGATAGGGACTGATGGTTGTTTGTTATTTAGAGGCAGAGTATGTGTGCCGAAAAGTTCAGAACTGATACAGAAGATTTTGAATGAAGCTCATAATGGTAACATGTCTATGCATCCTGGTAGTAATAAAATGTATAATGATCTGAAAAAGATGTACTAGTGGCCGAGAATGAAACGGGATATTTCTGAGTTTGTAGATAAATGTTTGATATGTCAGCAAGTAAAAGATGAACATCAGTTACCTTCTGGACTATTACAGCTAGTTACAATACCGGAATGGAAATGGGAAAGAATTACTATGGACTTTGTATCGGGATTACCCTGTCTCCAAAGAAGAAAGATGCCATTTGGGTAATTGTTGATCAGTTGGCAAAGTCTGCACACTTTATTCCAGTACAAATGGATTATTCCTTGGATAGATTGGCTAAGTTATATGTTTCTGAGATTGTTAGATTGCATGGAGTGCCTGTCTCCATCATTTCAGATAGAGATCCTCGGTTTACATCTCGATTCTGGAGCAAGTTGCAAGAAGCTCTGGGTACTCAGTTCCACTTTAGCACTACATTTCATCCCCAAACAGATGGTCAATCTGAACGAGTAATACAGATCTTGGAAGATATGCTTCTGTGTTGTGTACTTGAGTTTGAAGGTAACTGGGAAAGGTGTTTGCCTTTGGTTGAATTTGCTTATAATAACAATTATCAGTATAGTATTAAAATGGCACCGTATGAAGCCTTGTATGGTCGCAAATGTAGGACTCCATTATACTGGACAGAACTCAGTGAGAAAAAGTTACACGGAGTTGACTTGGTCTGAGAGACTGAGGAAAAAGTGAAGGTAGTTCGGGATAGCTTGAAAGCAGCCTCGGATTGGCAAAAGTCTTATGCTGATTTAAAAAGAAAAGAGATAGAATTTCAGGTTGATGACAAAGTATTCTTGAAAATTTTGCCTTGGAAGAAAGTACTCCGGTTTGGTCGTAAAGGGAAATTGAGTCCACGGTTCATTGGACCATATGAGATTACAGAAAGAATTGGACCGGTTGCATATCGGTTAGCTTTACCACCAGAGCTTGATTGGATTCATAATGTTTTTCATCTTTCTATGCTACGACGGTGTCGATCCGATCCTTCACATGTTATCTCTCCAATAGAGGTAGAGATTCAGCTAGATATGACATATGGTGAGGAACCAATCAAAATCTTAGCTCGGGAAACAAAAGAGTTAAGAAATAAAAAGGTAGCTTTGGTAAAAGTTCTTTGGCAACGACACGGTATAGAAGAGGCTACCTAGGAGCCGGAGGGAACTATGAGGAAGCAATACCCGAATCATTTTACTGGTAAGATTTTCGAGGACGAAAATCCCTAAAGGGGGAGAGTTGTAACAGCCCATTTTTTAGTGAAATTGGAATAGTGGTTTCGGGACCACAGATCCGACCCAAAACATAATTTATTTTTTATTTTATTATATGATCCGTAATATGATAGACGTGACATGTGAAAATTTTGACATGAAAATTTTATTTACGAGAAGGACTAAATCGCATAAAATGTGAAAGTTGAATTCTAGTAGCTATAAGGATCAAAGAGCTATGAAATTCAAAACTAGAGGTCCTTATATGGTAATTAGACCATTAAGAAAAGTATGTAGATTTTTCATGGTAACTAATCCATGGAATTATAGAAAAAGGTCAAGGACTAAATTGGAAATGGAAAAAATTTAATTAATTAAAAGATGATAAAAGAAAATATCATCTTATTATTGTCATCTTCAACCTAATTTTTTATGGAAACCCTAGGAGAGAGAGGAGAAACTTTCAAGGCCTAATTGGGTAAGTTTCCTTGTCCCGTTTTTAGTAATTTTGATATTTTTGAAATCGGGATAGCTTAATCTCTCTATTTGAGGGATTAATTTGAAAAGTTATCAATTTATGAAAATGGGTCATGGATGTATTATGCTGGAAATTAGAAATTTATGGTAGAAAATGAAAGATTATTGATAGATAAACAACTTTTACAAAGTGATTTTTGATGAAAACATGATTTAGGGACTAAAATGAAAAGTTGTAAAATTTGATGAACAATTTTGAAATTTTATGAATACATGTGTTGGAAAATTTGTAATGGGGCTTTGGTTAGGCTTGGAATAAGGAGTAATTTGCTCAAGTTTCCTTTTCCGGGCCTAGGGACAAAATCAGAATTTATGGAAAAGTTAGGGGCAAAATGGTAATTTTGCCTAGGACGTAAATTGAGTCCATTTAAATATGAAATGTATGAAATTGATGGTTAAATTCATTTATATAGATCCAGGCAACACTAATTCGAGGTTAGATCGAGGAAAAGAAAAGGTTTCGGATTAGTAGATTTCTAAAGCGAACAAGTGTCGAGGTAAGTTCGTGTAACTTAATAGGGCATGTAATTATGTTGTGTTGTATGTAATGTGATTTATGTTGATGTGCTTACTTGTATACTATGATGGAAAATTGATATATTCTTAAAATGTGAAAAAGGGGTTAAGTCCTGATTGAATATTGGATTCCGATGATTATATGCGCTTACCCGAAATTAATAAGGTCCTGCATATGTTGCGGACGGGATTTAGCTCGGACAAGTAATCCCATTGACCTTGTTATAGAAAGGATTTAGCCCGGACGGGTAATCCCGGTATAATACCTCTCGAGCATACGTTATGATTAGGGTTTAGCCTGGACTGGTAATCCTAATCGAGCTCCTCTGAGCTTACGTTATATAAAGGATTTAGCCTGGACTGGTAATCCTATTATACGATTTGTGGCTCGAGAGAGTATTTCTTCGTTAAGTTCCCTATTGGGTACCCTTGAATAAGAAATTGACGAATTATTGAATTGTACACTTTGAGTGTACTATTTAAGCATCCATTGGAATTTAATGATTCGACGGACATAAAACTCCTGACATGGCATGAAAATCTTGAGATGATATGATAATGATTCAAAAGAATTTTTCTTGATGAGCTCATCTATGTTACTTGATTGATATGAAGATTTAGGTGACTAACATGTTTGATTGAATGTCTGTGATTAGGCAATTTAGCCAAATGGATGGAAACATAACATTGTATGCCTAGATTTTTAATAAGTAAGATTGGTAAGTTTAGTTTCCGTTATACGAACTTACTAAGCATGTAATGCTTACTCCATTTATTTTTCCCCTGTTTTATAGTGGTCGGAAGCTCGCGAGGGTTGGAGATCATTGGAGCATTGTCACACTATCAACTAGCATTTTGGGTATATTTAATGAAGTCATTTTGGGTATAATGGCATGTGTAGGACAACTTGGCCAATAGTGGCTTGAAATGTTATTTTGTAACCTAGCCATTGGAATGGCTAGTAATGCTTCATTTTGGTATGACTAAGTAGATTATTATGATATATTCATATACATGTTTTATGTTAAGAATGTGTGATCAATGTTGTGAATGCCTAAGATGTTCCAAGGTAAGTCTATAAGCACTTATGCATGTAGTGATATGCTATGTTGAATAATAGAAATTGCCCAATTTGAATGCTTGAATTGGTTTGTATTGGATATGTGTTTCAAGTACAGGTCTTGGGTGAAATTTTGGGTGAGAAATAAAGCTAGAAATGGATTCATTTTGTCCACACGGGTGTGTGTCTAGACCGTGTGTGACACACGGCCTGGTAACACAGGCATGTATTTAGGTCGTGTGTCCCCTGCACCTTAATTTTGAAAAACAAAATGCTCAAAATTGGGCACACGGGCGTGTGTCTCAGCCGTGTATGCCACACGGCCTAGAACATGGGCGTGTGTCTTAGCCGTGTAAAACCTGCACCTAATTTGAATTAATTTAATTAACCATACGGCCTAGCACACGGGCGTGTGGCATGGTCGTGTGGTGCAAGTCAGAGAGCGCCCTAAATCGAACACGGCCTGTAGCACGGGCGTGTTCCAGGGTCACACGGGCGTGTCCCTTGGACCACACGGGTCCTGCACTTTAGAAAAATTTTATAATTTTGCGAAAAATTCTTAGAGGTTCTGATTAAGTCCCAATTTGATTCTAATGATCGTATTGGGCCTTGAGGGCTCGATCAAGGAACATTATGGAGGATCTCGATAAATGAATAGTAAATTTTTGTAGTTTAATAGAAAAATATTCTAAATGTTCTGGTAATGCTCCGAAACCCTGTTCCGGCGACGGGTATAGGTGAGGGGTGTTACAAAGTTGGCAAGAACTTCTTATCTCTCCACCTCACAGTCCACACTGGTTCAGGTTTAAGGTGTTCACGGATAGGCCATACCAAATTTGGGTTAATTCCCACCTTAATGACTTTCTAGGATTGTCAGGCCTAGGGTTTAGGTTCTTCCTCTCCTGAACAGCTGATCCACTAAGAAACCCCTACAAAACAATTAATTAATCATACCTCCACTCACTAATCCCCCACTGGAGGATTAGTTCCTCATGGATCTAATAAACAATATAAACTTGATAGAAAGAATAAACATGAAGAACAATTCAAGAGAAAAGAGTTTAGAAGAAGCCTGGTTTGTATTAGAATTTAATCGCAAAATCCTCATAGAGTTTGATGATATTTCAGAAATATGATTCCCCCACAAAAGCAAATAATAAAAACTGGAATAAAACCTAAGCCTAAGAGAAAAAAAAAACTAAAGATTAAATTTAAAGAGAAAATTATACAATATCAAAAGGTGTCTCTAACATGTGTTAAATGAGCCTATTTATAGACTTTAGGGTGGCCGTGGTCCTATTGTCTCTGGTCGTTGAGATTGATAAGTCTAAATTATATAGACTTATGTCACATCTTTCTTACTTAATATTTGAGCAATTTTTGAGTATATTGTTAAGAAATTATATGAATTTAATTCATATTAAGAAATTGAGCATGATTTTAGCAAGTTTATAATTTTATTAATTTTTAAAGTTAATTTTGCATGAAATTAAGTTATATTATTACATGTTTAATAAAGTGCTTAATATATTGCAGTAGGACCATGGAGTTGACTAACATGGGAGCAAATTAAATGTTACACATGAACAAGTCATAGGAACGACTAGAGCATGATTGGGTTCAGAAATTTTACCTTGACCCTGTTGAGTTGTTTGATGAAAATAAATCTAATTGTGCCTTAAATTGGGTCACAAAACTGTCCATCAAGGGGAAGAGGAGCCCAAATTGGGAAAAGGTATATGAGTAGCCCAAAATCAGCTTTTATAAGATTTATTTGGAGGTCTTTTCACTTGAGAAAGAATACGAAATCAGCTCATAAATATTACCCAAGAAACCGTCCAACCCCTAGCACAAATCAAGCTAGAATCAAGCAAGAAAATCAAGGAAAAAATCAACCACTTTTCAAATTTTATGGCCAGCCAAGAGAGGGAGAATTTCAAGGGATCTCTCAAGCTATTTTTAGCAAAATCTCATGTCCCCCTTCTACAGAAATACCACATCTCATTCCCATATCCTGGATCCATCAATCATTCATTCATTCTTCATTCTTCACTTGATCATTTCCTCTCCTTTTTCATGCATAAAGCCATTCATTTTCCCTATTCCCCTTAGCTATCAATTCCTTTAGAAAATTCTCTCTTGGTCGGCCACCTTGAGGAGCATTTTGTGAAAGAGCAAACACAAGGATCAGATGAAGCCACCGCGACCAGTTTCCGGAGGACTGTCGAAATCATTCAGAGTTTCTTCTTCCTTATCTTTATTTTGTTCTTAGTTATTAAACATTTTCGCAAATTGTTTTAATGTTTTTTCATTAACAATGATAGCTTAATTTTGTTTCATCTCGAATGATTACATTAATTTGACAAAGTTCATTTGATTCATGTTTATGGTGTCTGTGCCTCAATTGTTTATGCTTTCAATTAAAATCATGCATGTATTTCATTCATTAAAATATGATTGAATGCATTACAATTGGTTGATCAATCCTAGCCATATGACGATTAATGGATGCAATAATTGAAAGATGCATGCTTAATTTAGATCTTAGCCCGATTAAATTAAAGGTTCGTAATAACTCAAGAGAGCTCTATTACCTTGCATAACTTTTAGATTTGTGTCATTAAATTGTTTCAAACCTAACCCATCCTTGTTACTTCACATAAGTCTAAGAAACCCTTAGTTAAATATGATCATGGTAGTATGCATGTCTTTCTAAGCATAAGATTCCAAAAGGACTTATAACTTATTTCAAATTAATGAAAGATCAAGTTGCCATAGAATACTTTCCGGACATTGTTAAGCATGATGAAAAATGAATTAAGTTGAATATTTTATTTATTGTAGCCCATTCATGTTATTATTGTTGAAGCTTGTGAATTTGCTGCTAAATCATCTCATCTCATTCATTGTATTTAGATTAATTCATTTGCATTTAGTTAATATTAATTTTATCCATCACATCAAAATTATTGTGTTTACTTGCCAACTTCTAATGTTTAATTTTGCAATTATTTGGTTAACATATACAATTCATATGGAAATGATAACTCTTATATTTACTTATTACTTGATAACGACTATGTATACTTGCACAAACTTACGCGTTACAAGTTTTTGGCGTCGTTGCCGGGGACTGTTAATTTAATCATTATTTGTGAAATTATTTCTTGCAATTTGGTTTATTTATTTTTATTTTTACTTTTATTTAATTAATTATTTATTCTTTAATTTTTGTGATTTCTTTTTTAGAAGTTTATGAGCATAGATCGAATAATTGATCTACTTCCTATAGACCCTGAAATCGAGCAGACATTTCGACAAAGAAGATGAGAAATATTAGCCCAAAGACAAGTCGCAGAGATGAACCTTGAAAATCAAAATGATGTTCAAGGGAATGGAGTCGCTGATGTTCATAATCCAATCCTTATTGTTGATAATAGGGATCGAGCTATAAGGCAGTACGCTGTGCCCCTTTTTAATGAGTTAAATCTGGGAATTAGGAGACCAGAGATCGAGGCACCGCAGTTTGAATTGAAGCCTGTAATGTTTCAAATGCTTCAAACTATGGGCCAATTTAGTGGAATGCCCACAGAAGATCCACACCTTCACCTTCGAATATTCAATAAGGTGAGTGATTCCTTTAAGATAGCTAGTGTAACTGAAGACGTATTGAGATTGAAGTTGTTTCCGTACTGCTAGCTCGATGGAATAAACTGAAAATGCCAAGAGGGGGTGAATTGGCCTTTAAAAATTTTAGTGAAAACAAAGACAAAAATGAAACAATGAACACAAAGAATTTAGAGCTGTTCAACCCCAATTGCCTACTGCACTACCTTAGCTTTCCATCACTAAGGATTTTCCTAAATTCACTAATTTGTTAAACTTTCGAGGACAAGGTTTAACCTTACAAATCCTTAAGATTTCTACCCTAAATCTTATGTTACAAACCCTCTGAAAGAGATACAAATAAGAAAACAAAGAAATAATCCTTACAAGATTAATTTGTTTGCAAAATGAGGACCAAATACAATAAAATACACTTGAGAAAGAGAATAGAGATAAAACTCAAAAGTGTATGTAAGAATAATGTGAAATTATTAAGCTCTAAGGTTGTTTGATTGATGATTTTTGCTTGAAAGTGTTTTTTCTTGTGTTGTAGGTCTTTGGAAGATGGTATTTATACCCCCTAATAGATTTCCAACCGTTGAGGTTGTTGGTGTAGTGAATATGGTCGTTGGGAATGTAAAACCAAATCATTTAATTCACCTACAGCTGCGAGTATCGATACCAAATAAAAGTGTATCGATAATTTTTGTAATAAATGTTGATTCAGTGACTATTGGGATTTATTAATTAATACCAAAAAATGTTTTGTTGATATTTTTTGAATTAGGTATCGATACTAGATCGTACTTTGTAGGGTTTATAAGAAACAAAATGCTATTTTGGTATCGTTTTTAAGAAAGATATCAATTATTTTTTCAATAAGTATCGATACCAAAAAAATGGTATCGATAATTTTTAGGGTTTTTAAAAACAAAATGCATGTTTGGTCACGATTTTTCAAAGGTATCGATAATTCTAAAAATATTGATACTTGGCAAAATGGTACCGATACTTTTTTGCCTGTAGCAATTCTGACTTATTTGAAAATCATTTTGATGTGTTAAAATGATTTTAACTTAATTGAAATCATTTTGACTTGGTTAAAATCATTTTCACTTGATTTTAAAATTGTTTCAAAATTTTCTAAGAGTTTAATGTAAATATTCAAAGTTTTATTTCTTAGAATTCAAACTTAAAAATCATTTTATCAATTTTAAATTATATTAAAAAACATTTCAATTTGTTATATCAAAATATTTTATCAAATAAAGCTTGGTTTAACAATCTCCCCCTTTTTGATATAACAAAATATTTGGTAAATTTGTGTTTGAATAATTTCTCCCCCTTAATAAAAGATATTTTAGATTTGAGGCTAAAAGAAAATTTGTCATTCACGTTGACATTCATTTTTGCTTTAAAGAAAATTGGTCACAAAAATTTGCATTTAGTTCTCATCAAAGAATAATCAATAAATTGACCTTAATTTACCTTTTCTTCTTCCCCTTTTTGTTATATCAAACATCAAATAAAGCTCAAGGAGATAAGAAGTTAGTTCATCACAAGAGATAGATAAAATTCAATGAGCAATGAATGAAAAAAATGTATCTCAAACTACAAAGAAAGCAATAAAGCAATAAAAACAAAGACATAGGCATAAACATAGAAATGAAGGTGAAAATGTTATGAAAATGAAATTTAAGTCCTAGAGCTACTCTAATCATCATGAGGATAGGAGAAAGTAGGCGTCGAAGGGAAACGTGCAAGGAGAGACGCCATTTGAGACTCTAAAGTAGATAGCATAGAGTTAATGTCTTCCCTATGAGATCGAACCTTTTCTTGAAAACCTCGAACATCGTTGCTCAAAGAATGGACGAAGATTCGACAGTTGGAAATCCCGGTTGAACCTTAGGAATAGTTTAGGATGCTAGTGACATGTCATTAGGTATACTTTGAATTGGCTTCGGGCCATGTTATTAGCACTTCAAGTGCGAGATATACCATTTGGCTTCGGGCCATGTTATTAGCACTTCGGGTGCGAGATATACCGATTTGGCTTCGGGCCATGTATATCGGCTGATTTGGGTTCGGGCCATGGTATATGTACTTATCGTGTAAGACATTAAGTATCCGACTTCTATTCTGAATGGTTCAACGGGTAAAAGAAGATTGTGGTTGATTATGAGATTGGTACGAGATAGTACAGGTACGTACGGAAATGAATTGAGTATTGAAAACTATTAAATTGATGAGTTCCTTGGTAAGTTATGAATGATCATTTGATAGATTGAGATCTAATAGAATTGTTGCACATTTTTTTCTATTATATGAATGATTTATGAATGATGATAGTTTTTCATTGTTAACATACGATCTTACTAAGCTATATAGCTTACTAAGTTGTTTTTCCATGTTTTATAGTGATTTCAATGCTAGCTCGGATTCGGGGATCGTCGGAGAATTCACCACACTATCCACTGACTCTTTGGTACTTTTGAAACTTATATGGCATGTATAGGTATTTTGAGTCATTTTGTTTATGGATTGATAAAGATTTTGGTCATTTATAATGGCTTGTAAATGTGTATGTTTTGGTTTGTAAATATAGCCATGAGATTTGGCTTAATTTGGTGGATTTCGTTACGTGTTTATGTGTGCATATATGGTTGATATTGAGTTCTTGGATGGAAATGTGAATGAACATATTATGAAGTTTGTGGAATTGGTACCTTGCTTGTGAAATGGTACAAAATGATATATGATTGGTAAAGGTTTAACTAGTTGATTAGTGTATATGTTTTGATTAAGAAAAACATAAGTTATAAGTATGTTAGTTATTTGTATTTGAAATGATATGAAATTGTCTTGAATGTGGCTAGAATAGATGTTCTATTGTTCTATGAATTGGTGCCATTTGGGTTGCTTAGGTACATGAGATTGTGAGTGGTAAATTGGCTTGGTAAATAGCCTATTTTTGTCCATACGGGCAGAGACACGGGTGTGTGTCTCATCCGTATGTGACACACGGTCATGATACACGGCCGTGTGTCCCCTAGTGTTGAAATTGAAATGAAGTCAGTATGCTCCACACGGTCTCACACACGGGCGTGTGGTTGGCTGTGTGGCACAAGTCAGTATACCCCTAATTGGCACACGGCCTAGCACACAGGCGTGTGACTTGGCCATGTTGCATAAGTCAGTATACCCTATAGGTTTGGCACGGCCTTGCACATGGCTTGGCACACGGGCGTGTGTGGCCATTTCAAAGGGCACACGGGCTAGACACACGAGCGTGTGGTTGGCCGTGTGACTCAAGTCAGTAACCTCACTTGTTTGGACACGGGGTAAGACACGAGCTGGGACACGGCCATGTGATCCCATTTTGAATATCCACACGGCCTGTGACACGGGCATGTCTGGTGGCCGTGTGAGACACGGCTTGGACACACGGGCGTGTGTCCCCTATTTTGGAGAAAAAAGTTATAAGTGTTGAAAAATTTCCCGAGTTATTGGTTTAGTCTTGAACCACTTCTAATGCATGTTTAGGGACTCGTAGGCTCGTTTAAGGGACATTATGATTTGTATTGATCGAATTGTATTTGAATTGATAAATTATATATGAAATGTATGTTTAAAAGTGTTGTAAGTCCAGTAATACTCTGTAACCCTATTCTGACGGTGAATACGGGTGAAGGGTGTTACATTTATTGGTATCAGAGCTGCGGTTTAGTCGATTCTAGGACTAACGTAGTGTGTGTGAGAGTCTAGCTATACATGCCATATATAAACTGTGATAGTGTGATGACTCCTGACATTTTAAAATGTGCTTTCATATAGTAATGGATCCTAATCGAGCTATAGCTGATGAGGTTTAGAGTAATGCACCTGCTCCAGCGCAATGGACAGCGTCGTCTGATTCTAGACCCTTGACGGATAGCCAGGGAGGAGAGGCTAAAGAAGCCTTATTCCAAATGATGAACGAATGGTTCACTCAATACATTCGTACAAACCCGGCTGCTTAACAACCTCTACCCCCTCCTAATCCCCAACCTGTACCCGTAGCTCCTCAAGGAGTCGAGCTTTTAAGATTGAATAAGTCTCCAGTTAACAAGATCCGTGAACACGGGGCTGAAGAGTTCAGAGCCAATGTTGATGATGACCTTGAAAGAGCCGAGTTTTGGCTTGAGAATACGATTCGAGTGTTTGATGAGATTTCTTGCACACTAGCTGAATGTTTAAAATGCGCTATATCACTGTTGAGGGACTCTGCGTATCAGTGGTGGAACACGCTAGTGTCAGTTGTGCCGAGAGAGAGAATCATTTGGAAGTTCTTTCAGACCGAGTTTTGAGAGAAATATTTAAGCCAACAGTTTCTGGATCAAAAGCATAAAGAGTTTTTAGAACTAAAACAGGGCCATATGACCGTAACCGAGTACGAAAGAGAATTTGTACAGTTGAGCAAGTATGCTCGAGAGTATGTTTCTACCGAAGAGATTATGTGCAAGCTGTTTGTTGACGGGTTGAATGAAGATATTAAACTTCTGGCCGGGATTTTAGATTTGAAATAATTTGTTGTATTAGTTGATCGGGCTTGTAAAGCCGAAGACTTTAGCCGAGAAAAGAAGAAAGCTGATTTAGAGGCTAGAGATTCGAGGAAAAGATCAATGAGTAAACCTTCTCATTCTTCATCAAAGAAATTTCGAGATTTGTACAGTAGATCGAATGCATCAGTGGGATATCAGAATAGAGATCATGGAAATCAACATGTGAATCCTAAAGCTCAAGCTCCTCTATCTCGATTGTTGGCAGCATGAGAAATAACAAACCCGAGTGTCAACAGTGTGGGAGACGACATTTTGGAGAATGCTGGAATAAAAGTAGTAAAGCTTGCTTCAAATGTGGTTCGCCAGATCACTTTATTCGAGACTGCTCAGAGTTATCCGAGAAAGAAAAAGTTCAGAATGTAAGATCGAGCAATACGACTGCGAGAGGGAGACCACCAAGAAATACAAGGAATGTATCCAGTGGTAGAGGTATGACTAGAGACTCAATTATGAGATCTGAGGCTAGAGCACCTGCTAGAGCTTACGCTATTCGCGCTCGCGAAGAAGCGTCGTCCCCAGATGTTATTACCGGTACATTCTCTCTTTATGATACTAATGTGAATGCTTTAATTGACCCTAGATCGACACACTCGTATATTTGTATGAATTTGGTGTTTAATAAGAGTTTGCCTGTCGTTTCTACTAAGTTTGTGATTAAAGTATCAAACCCTTTAGGCAAATATGTTTTAGTTGATAAAGTTTGCAAGAATTGTCCTTTAATGACTCGGGGTTACTATTTTTTGGCTGACTTGATGCTTTTACCATTTGATGAGTTTGATGTGATTCTAGGAATGGATTGGTTAACTCTACATGATGCTGTTGTGAACTGTAGATGAAAGATTATAGAATTGAAGTGTCAGAATAATGAAATTCTTTGAATTGAATCTGATGAGTCGAATGGATTGCCAATAGTGATTTCATTGATTTCGGCTCAAAGATATGTGAGAAAATGTTGTGACGCGTACTTAGCATATGTTTTAGATACCAAGGTGTCTGAAAAGAAGATTGAATCGGTACCTATAGTTTATGAATATCCGGATGTATTTCCAGAAGAATTGCCTGGGTTGCCACCAGTCAGAGAGGTTGAGTTTGCAATGGAATTAATACCGGGAACTTCACCAATATCTATAGCTCCGTATATAATGGTTCCGACCGAGTTGAAGGAGTTGAAAGCTCAATTGCAAGAGTTAACAGATAGAGGTTTTGCACAACCGAGTTTTTCGCCATGGGGTGCACCTGTATTGTTCGTAAAGAAGAAAGACAGATCAATGAGAATGTGTATTGACTATCGTCAGCTCAACAAAGTGACAATCAAGAATAAATATCCTCTACCAAGAATTGACAATTTATTTGATTAGTTGAAAGGTGCAACAGCGTTTTCAAAGATTGATTTGAGATCTAGTTATTATCAGTTGTGAGTTAAAGACTCAGATGTGCCGAAAACTGCATTCAGAACGAGGTACGGACACTATGAATTCCTTGTTATGCCTTTTAGACTAACTAATGCTCCTGCCATTTTTATGGATTTGATGTAACAGCCCGGTTTAGACCCTAGTCGGAACAGTGGTTTTGGGACCACAAATTTGAGGTCAGGAAAAATATTTTAATATTATTTTTAGTGTTTACAATTTATGATTAAGCATGCGTGAAAATTCTGTGTGAAAATTTTATTGTTTGTGTGTCAATTTGCGAAAAAGAACTTAATCGCATAAAATGCAAAAGCTGTGTGCTAGTTGTTAAAAGTGCTTAATTGGCATGGCTTCTTAAATGAAAGGCCCTTATGTTGATAATAGACCATTGATAGTGGGAATGGACATAAATGGTCTAATATTTGATGGTTAAATGGTTTATTAATTAAGGGTAAAATGGTAAACTATGTATTAATGAATAATAAATAAAACAAAAACAATTTTTAAGCTTATTTCTCATCATCTTCCACCGAAAATGAAAGAAAGAACACCATTGAAGCTCTTGAAAAGTTCGACACTTGCATGACTTAATTGGTATGTGTTTTTAACTCAGTTTTTGATGATTTTTATGTTTTTGTGATCGTTGGTTCGTGTTCTAGCTAGCCCATGCCCTAATTTTTGAATTTGTTGGTGATTTTGTAAAATGCCACTGATGAATGTTTGAGCTTTGTGAAAGCTGATGATGAATAATGAATAATTGTTGATAGATTTTAATGTTTTGTAAAGTGATTTTTGAAAAAAATGTCAAAAATGGATTAAATTGTGAAATGTGTAAATCGAGGGGTTAAAATATGAAATAAATGAAATATGTGGGCTTATATGAGCTAAGGGAAAATTCGGCTAGGCATGTGTATAATGAAATTATGTGTATTTTGTGATTTTATGAAATAGGGACTTAAATGTAAAAATGTGAAAATGTAAGGGCTATTTTGCAAAATGCCCTAAATATGTGTATTTGGATTAAATTGAATGATTTGATGAATGAAAAAGTTAAATTTGATTATGTATAGATCAAGAAAAGAGATATTCGGACTTAGATCGAGGCAAGAACAAGGTGCTCGATTGATTGACTTGTATCGTGTTTCTACGTTCGAGGTAAGTTCGTGTATAATACGTATTGTTTAAATAATGTTCATATGATATGAAATGAATGGAAATGTGATTGTTGAGTTAGTAATGCAAAATGTGAGTTCGAAGATATGTGGCACTAAGTGTGCGTAAATAGAATAGTTACTGCGACGAAGTGCACTAAGTGTGCGAGATAAAGAAATGCATCGGCTATATTAGTTGGCACTGTGTGTGCGATGCCGAGACATCTTCGGTATAATGTGATGGCACTAAGTGTGCGATATTATTGTAGCTTCGGCTAATTAAATGGCACTGAGTGTGCAAATTCATCGAATGTTAAAAGAGGATCGAACAAATTATGGCACTGAGCATTGAGTGGTATGTGATAGATAAATACGTGATGGTACAGGTATGTACAGAACCTATGTGGTTGATGATATTGTATATAAGATAAATGGATGATTATGTGAATGAATGATGGAAAGAGTTAGATTGAGAAGCATTATAAATGCTTGTACATGAACATATAGTTATGGTATGAAAGTGAGTAGTAGTTATGGATGAGATTGAGTAATGATGTGAACTGAACTAAGTGTTAGTAACTTTGCATATTGAATTTGAATTGTTGAGTTAATTGTGTTATATTACGAACTTACTAAGCTTAAAAGCTTATTATGTGAAGTCCTTCTCTGTTTTACAGTGTCATTAAAGCTAGCTCGGATCCGGGGATCGTCAGTAACTCAATCACACTATTGGGCATCTATTTTGGTACATTTTGAAAGTTGTATATATGGTATATGGAATGTATAGGCTAGTGAGGTTGTGGAATGATTTTTGTACATGTTTTTCTATGTGAAAATGGTGTATGTGATATGTATATATGGTCTTGTGTGAATGACCATTATGGTATGTTTTGGTGAAATACTAATAGCATGCTTCATACTTGATTTGGTAGTTAAGAATGGTGAATGAATTGTATGTTAATTGATGTTGGAATTGAGCATGTATGGATGACCCAAATTGAGTGGCAATTTAGCCTTGTAAATGGCCTATAATTGTCCACACGGGTGAGCACACGGGCGTGTGTCTCGCTTGTGTCCATCACTATCCTTATTCGATGCAGGTTAGACTTGCACACGGGCCATACACACGGGCGTGTGATAGGCCGTGTGACCCAAGTCAGTGTTACACACGGGGTAAGACATGGTCTAAGACATGGCCGTGTGAGGCACACGGTCTAGCCACACGGGCGTGTGCCCTGTTTAAGAAGAAAAACTTTCTAAGTTTCGCAAGTTTCCGTATGAGATCAGTTTAGTCCCAAATCATCTCTAAAGCATATTTAAGGTCTCGTAGACCTTTTAAAGGGACTATGTGTGATTGATTAACTAAGATATGATAATGTGTGAGATACGGTGGTTTAAATGTTATGTATTGACAGGTAATATCTCTTAACCCTAGTCCGGTGATGGATATGGGTTAAGGGTGTTACATTTGATGAATCGGATCTTTAGACCATATTTAGACAGATTTGTTGTTGTGTTCATTGACGACATTCTGATCTATTCTCGAGATGAGTCTGAGCATGCCGAGCATTTGAGGATTGTGTTGCAAACTTTGAGAGACAAGCAATTATATGTTAAATTCAGCAAATGTGAGTTCTGGCTCCAGGAAGTCGAATTTTTGGGGCACATTGTTTCTGCGGAAGGCATCAGAGTTGATCCGAGCAAGATATCTGCAGTTATTGACTGGAAACCACCTAGAAATGTATCTGAGGTCAGAAGTTTTCTGGGATTGGCTGGTTACTATCGACGCTTCGTTAAAGGATTCTCGATGATTGCTACACCGATGGCTAGACTGCTTCAGAAAGATGTAAAGTTTGAATGGTCCAAAAAATGTCAACAAAGCTTTGACCAATTGAAAGCATTATTAACTGAGGCACCAGTGTTGGTTCAACCTGAGTCGGGTAAAGAATTTGTGATTTATAGTGATGTGTCACTGAACGGTTTGGGTTGTGTATTGATACAAGAGGGAAAAGTGATAGCTTATGCTTCCAGACAGTTGAAACTGCTTGAAAAAAACTATCCGACGCACGATTTAGAGTTGGCTGCTATAGTTTTTGCATTGAAAATTTGGCGTCATCATTTGTACGGTGAAAAATGTCACATCTTTACTGATCATAAAAGGTTAAAGTATATTATGACTCAGAAAGATTTGAATTTGCGACAACGGTGATGGCTTGAGTTGCTAAAAGACTATGAGTTAGTAATTGATTATCACCCGAGGAAAGCGAATGTGGTCGCGGATGCTTTGAGTAGAAAATCGTTGTTTTCCTTGAGACACAGTTGACATTATCTGACGATGGTTCAATTCTAGCTGAGTTAAAAGCTAAACCAGTATTTCTTCAGCAAATTTGCGAAGCTCAGAAATGTGATAGTGATTTGCAAGCTAAAAGAGTGCAATGCGAGTCTACTAGTGATTCAGAGTACCAAATTGGATCCGATGATTGTTTGATGTTCCGAGATAGAATTTGTGTACCGAAAAATACAGAGTTGATTTAGAAAATTTTATACGAGGCACATAGTGGTTGTTTATCTGTTCATCCTGGGAGTACTAAAATGTACAATGATTTGAAGAAATTGTATTGGTGGTCAAGTATGAAACGAGACATTTATGAGTTTGTATCGAAGTGTTTGATTTTTCAGCAAGTGAAAGCCGAGCATCAGGTACCTTCAGGTTTGCTTCAGCCTGTGATGATACCAGAGTGAAAATGGGATAGAGTGGCTATGGATTTCGTATTGGGATTACCCCTGTCTCTGAAAAAGAAAGATGTAATTTGGGTTGTCGTTGATCTACTGACGAAATCAACACATTTTATTCTGGTACGTACTGACTATTCACTCGATAGATTAGCTGAATTGTATATTGCTGAGATTGTTAGATTGCACGGGGTGCCAGTTTTGATTATTTCAGATAGAGATCCGAGATTCACATCGTGGTTTTGGAAGAAATTGCAAGAAGCTCTGGGTACGAAGTTGAATTTCAGTACAGCTTTTCATCCGCAAACCGACGTTCAATCTGAGCGAGTAATTTAGATTCTCGAAGATATGCTCCGATGTTGTTCAAAGGCAATTGGGAGAAATATTTGCCGCTAGTTGAATTTACGTATAATAACAGTTTTCAATCGAGCATAAAGATGGCACCGTACGAAGCTTTGTATGGTCGTAAATGCCGGACTCCATTGTACTGGACCAAGCTTAGCGAGAAATAGATTCACGGGGTTGATTTGGTTAGAGAAACCAAAGAGAAAGTAAAAGTAATTCGCGATTGTTTGAAAGCAGCTTCAGATCATCAGAAATCGTATGCAGATTTGGAATGAAAAGATATTAAATATCAGATCGATGATAAAGTGTTTTTGAAAGTATCTTCGTGGAAGAAAATCCTTAGATTTGGTCGGAAAGGCGAGTTGAGTCCGTGATTCATCGGGCCGTATGAGATCATTGAAAGAATAGGGCCAGTAGCATATCGATTAGTCTTACCATCGGAGTTAGAAAAGATTCATAACGTATTTCATGTATCGATGTTACACCGATATAGATCTGATCCATCACATGTGATTTCTCCATTAGAGATTGAAATTCAACCTGATATGACATATAACGAAGAACCGATCAGAATTCTAGCACGTGAGGTGAAACAGTTGAGAAATAAAAGCATAGCTCTCGTAAAAATACTTTGCCAATGACATGAATTTGAAGAGGCTACGTGGGAGCCCGAGGAAGCTATGAGAAAACAGTACCCTAACCTATTCACTGGTAAGATTTTCGGGGACAAAAATCCCTAAGGGGAGAGAGTTGTAACAGCCCGTTTTTAGTCAAATTGGAACAGTGGTTTTGGGACCACAAATCTGATGTTGAAATATTTATTTTATTATTATTTTAATGTTTACAGCATGATTGAATGATTGTGTGAAAATTTCGTTAAGAAATTTTATCGTTTAAATAGTCAATTTGATAAAAAGGACTAAATCGCGTAAGGTGTAAAATTTGAGTTCTAATAGCTAAAGGTGTCTAATAGCTATAGAACCTTAAAGTTAATGTCCTTATGTGGTAATTAGACCATTATTCATTTGAGTGGACATATATGGACATATTAACATATGTATTAATGGTTTGTTATAAAGGTTAAATTGGTAATTAGTAATATAAGTTAATTTAATTAAAACAACCATTTTTATCAACCATTGTCATCTCTTTCACCGATTTTTAAAGGAAAAAAACCATGGGAGGATGCTAGGGCATTCGAACAAGCTAATCATCTTGCATTGGTATGATTTTTCATCCCGTTTTTAATGATTTCTATGTTTTTGAGATCGTTGCAACTAGGTCTAGCTAGCCCAGGGACTAATTTGCAAAATTGTTAAAGACTGTGAAAGTTGCCATTGATGAATATGTATGAGTTTTGATGTTTGATGATAGATTTTGATTAGTTGTTGATAGTTAAACAAGATTTGCTAAGTGATTTTGAGTGAAAAATACAAAATAAGGGTTAAATTGAGAAATGTGTAAAGTTATGTAACACCTCTTACCCGTATTCATCGCCGGAACCGGGTACGAGGCATTACTGGACATAACTCACTTGAACATACAACTTTGGGATATAAATTTCATTTCAACTTAAAACTTCCCATTCACATTCAAAGCATTCTCATTATGCGCCTACGAGGCCTTAAACATGCAAACGGAAGGTCTCGGAATCAAACCAGGAACTTTTGTATACTTAAATTTTTTTTTACTAAAACAGGGCCACACGCCCGTGTGAAATGGGACACGCCCGTGTGGGCAAGCCATGTGGTTACACACGCCCATGTCCCTAGCCCGTGTGGAATTTATTTTTCGTTTGGAACCTACAGGGGTTTTCACACGGCCGGACACACGCCCGTGTCTTTGGCCCGTGTCCTTCACACGGCCTAGAAACGCCCGTGTCCTCACCTGTGTGTGAAAACCTGGGTATTCTGTTTATGACGTCAGCAACCTCATAAGGGGCACACGGCCTAGGCACACGCCCGTGTGTCTAGCCCGTGGTCGACACTGACTTGCAACACTAACATGCAGGGGGCACACGGCCCAGTCACACACCCATGGGACTGACCCTGTGTCACACACAACCTAGACACACGCCCGTGTGCCTACCCGTGTGGACAAGAATAAGGCTATTTGCCAAGCCCTTTTTATCACCCTAATTCATACAACATAATTTACAATCAACCATTAACCAAGCAACCCAATCATGTATCATACACATTCATGAATAACCTCATCTTTTCATATATTAATAATAATGAGCCATCAACTATGGCAGTTTACAAAAAGTTCACTTTGAAAAGAGCCAACACACTTGGCCAAAACAACAAAACATTTCACTAAGTCTAGCCCCTATACATGCCATACTCAAAATGCTAAGTCTAAATATACCGAGGGAAGCTGATAGTGTGGATGATCTTCTGTTTATCTTCGTATCCCGAGCTGGCTCTTTGACACTATAAATAAAGGGAAAAGAAAGGGGAGTAAGCTTTAAGCTTAATAAGTTTACATGTAAACAATAAGCATCATAACATATGCTGATTAATCAATAACATTACATACTAAGCAAGAACAATCCACATTTCCATTACCATGCTTACTCATCTCATCTCTTACCACATTCCAACCATATAACAAATATATTACTCACATTTACTTGTACACATTCCCTGTACTCATCACCACAAAGCCACATGAAACATTTACTTAAACAATTTCTCGATGAACCCTTCGGAATAATACTAAGTACCCGGTGGTTTCTCACACAGCTCACCATTTATCAATAATAGGGTGGTATCGCACATAGCCCACCAATAAGAATATTTACGGTGGTTTTGCACAAAGCCCACCAAATGGTAATATAAACGATGGTATCACACACAGCCCATCGTGAATAAATAATAAGGTGGTATCGCACACAGCCCACCAAATAATTATCATGGATATTTTTCCGCACTTACATATCTATTCCGAGGTACATACGAGAATTACTCACTATCTATCAATTTCAATCAATCTCACTCATAAATGATCTCATTCATACAATACACCATTAAGTAACAACATATGTATTAAAGATGTAACATTTACACATAAACTTACCTCGGTGTAAAATGTATTAATCAACGGTCTAGTCCTTAACCTTGCGTTTTCCTCGGTCAAGGTTGTTCCCACTCTCTTCTTGATCTATAATAGTAAAATTTACTCATTCAATCACTATATAACTCATGATACATCAAAATTTCTACTTAGGCAAAAATTACCATTTTTCCCTCATACTTTGGTAAAATTATGATTTTGCCCCTATGCTCGTAAATCATTTTTCATCACATTTTCTCAGTAAACAAGCCTAGCTGAACATTTATTTCTCTTACAACAACTCACAAAACCAAATATTTCATGCATTTATTTCTAAATTACAACCTTTACAACTAAGTCCCATTTAGATGTTTTCATGATAACACCTTTCACAAAAGTTATTCCTTAACCCTCTAACATTCATTTTCTTCCATAAAAACTCAGCAAACAACATGAACACTGTCATGGCAAATCCCTAAACTTTCAACCATTTTGCAAAATAGTCCCCTCATTAGCTAGCTTAAGCTTTAGGGGCTCCAAAAGTACAAAAATTATCAAGATAGACTTCTAAAATCACTTACTTGTAAGAGAATAGCTTGGCTGGAAGTTTGCACTCCAAAATCCCCTATTTTCTCTTGAATTTTTGGTAGAGAAGAAGTGTGAATAGTGAAAGATGATATCTCTTTTATTTATCTTATTTTATTCATTTTTTATCACCTAATTCCACCAAATTTTGACGAAAATTAATGCCCTTGTCTCCCTTGTCTCTATGGCCGACCAACACACTATTATTGGCCTAATTGCACTTTAGGGACCTCCAATTTAATATTCTATGGCTATTAGACACCTCTATCTTGTATAATGGAACTTTCGTACTTTATGCAGTTTAGTCCTTTTTTCACAAATAAGCATACAATTGCTAAAATTAAAACACCAAAATTTCCATGTATCCTTATAATCATCCTATAACATATAAAATAATATCAAAATAATTTTCTTCAACCTCGGATTAGTGGTTCCGAAACCACTGTTTCGGCTAGCCCCAAAATCAGGCTTTTACAATTCTCTCCCCCTTTAGAGATTTTCGTCCCCGAAAATCTTACCTGTAAAGAGGTTTGGGTATTGTTCCCTCATGGCTTCTTCTGATTCCCACGTAGCCTCTTCCACACCGTGTTTTTTCCATAACACTTTCACTAAGGCTATGCTCTTATTCCTCAATTGTTTAACCTCTCGAGCCAATATCTTAATTAGTTCCTCTTCATAAGTCATGTCCGGTCGTATTTCAATTTCTGTTGGAGGGATCACATGTGAAGGATCGGAACAATATCGCCGCAACATCGACACTTGAAACACATTGTGTATTCTCTCTAACTCTTCCAGCAAAGCCAACCGGTATGCTACTGGCCCTATCATTTCAATAAGCTCATACAGCCCTATGAATCGTGGGCTCAATTTGCCCTTTCGACCAAATCTCAATATTTTCTTCCACGGGGATACTTTTAGAAATACTTGGTCGCCCACTTGAAACTCGATTTCTTTCCTTTTTAAATCTGCGTATGACTTTTGTCGATCCGAAGCAGCTTTCAGACTATCACGGATCACTTTCACTTTCTCCTCGGTTTCTTTAACTAGATCGACCCCGTGAATTTGCTTCTCACTAAGCTCGGTCCAATACAAGGGAGTCCGACACTTGCGACCATATAAAGCTTCATACGGTGCCATCCGTATACTCGACTGATAACTGTTGTTATAGGCAAACTCAACCAAAGGTAGGTATTTTTCCCAACTATCTTCGAACTCTAACATATAAATATCCTCAAGAACTTGAATCACTCTTTCATATTGGCCATCGGTTTGAGGATGGAACGCAGTACTAAAATTCAATCTTGTACCCAAGGCTTCCTGCAACTTCTTCCAAAACCTCGAAGTAAATCTCGGATCTCTATCCGAGATAATAGATATAGGTACTCCATGTAATCTCACCACCTCAGCAATATATAGCTCGGCCAACTTATCGAGTGAGTAATCCACATGCACTGGTATAAAGTGAGCCGACTTCGTTAATCTATCCACAATAACCCACACAGCATCTTTCTTTTTCGGAGTCATTGGTAACCCCGTTACGAAATCCATTGTGATTCGATCCCACTTCCACTCTGGAACCATCACCGGATGAAGTAATCCCGAGGGTACTTGATGCTCGGCTTTCACTTGTTGACAAATTAAACATCTTGTAACAAACTCGGAGATGTCTCCTTTCATACCCGGCCACCAAAAAAACTTTTTCAAATCATTGTAAATTTTTGTGCTGCCCAGGTGTACTGAAAAATAACCACTGTGTGCTTCATGTAAAATTTTCCGGATTAACTCATCATCCTTTGGTACACAAATTCTATCATGAAACATCAAACAATCCTCATAACTAACCCGAAAATCAGAGTCATTTCCCGATTCGCACTGAGCTCTCTTAGCTTGCATCTCACTATAATTCTTTTGAGCTTCACATATCTACTGAATAAATAATGGTCTAGCCCTCAACTCGACCAATATAGCACCATCATCAAACAACGCTAAGCTCGTACTCATACCTCTCAAAGCATACAGGGATTTTTTGCTCAAGGCATCTGCAACCACATTCGCTTTCCCTGGATGGTAATCAATTACTAACTCATAATCCTTCAATAATTCGAGCCACCGCCACTGTTGCAAATTCAAATCTTTTTGGTCCATCAAGTACTTCAAACTCTTGTGATCGGTGAAGATTTGGCACTTCTCACCATATAAATAATGACGCCAAATCTTCAAAGCGAAAAATATCGCAACCAACTCCAAATCGTGAGTCGGATAATTCTTCTCATGTGGTTTTAGCTGTCTCGAGGCGTAAGCTACTACTTTACCCTCTTGCATCAACATACAGCCAATACCATTTAATAACGCATCACTATAGACCACAAACTCTTTCCCCGACTCCGGTTGTACTAAAACTGGCACCTCAGTCAACAATGCATTAAATCTCTCGATACTTTGTTGGCATTTCTCAGTCCATTCAAACTTAACATCTTTATGCAATAGTTTTGTCATCGGAGTAGCAATCATGGAGCACCCTTTTACGAACCGTCTGTAGTACCCCGCTAAACCCAAAAAGCTTCTAATTTTTGACACATTCCTTCGCAGTTTCCACTCCACAATAGCCGAGAACTTACTCAGATCAACTCTAATGCCATCACCCGACACAATGTGTCCTAAGAATCCGACCTCTCGTTGCCAAAACTCACTCTTGCTAAATTTAGCATACAATTGCTTATCTCTTAAAGTCTGCAAAACAATTCTCAGGTGCTCTGCATGCTCTCTCTCATCCCGGGAATAAATTAATATGTTGTCGATAAAAACAACCACAAACTTATCCAAATACGGTCGGAAGATGCAGTTCATTAGAAGCATAAAAATCGCAGGAGCATTCGTTAGGCCAAATGGCATGACAAGAAACTAATAAAGGCCATACCTCGTCCGAAATGTAGTTTTCGGCACAACTTGCTCCCTAACCCTCAATTGGTAATAGCCAGACCTTAGGTCTATCTCAGAGAACACCGTAGCTCCCTTCAATTGGTCAAATAAATTATCTATCCTTGGCAAAGGATACTTATTCTTCACTGTCACCTTGTTGAGTTGTCTGTAGTCTATGCATAATCTCATCGACCCATCTTTCTTCTTCACAAAAAGTATCGGAACACCCCACGGTGAATAGCTCGGTCTTGCAAAACCCTTGTCCGTTAACTCTTGCAACTGAATCTTCAACTATTTTAACTCCAATAGTGCCATCCTATACGGAGCAACCGAAATAGGTGCCATACCCGGAACTAACTCTATCCCATACTCGACCTCTCTAACTGGAGGCAATCTCGGTAACTCTTTCGGAAACACATCTGGATACTTGCATACCACCTGCACTAATTTAATCTTTACCTCTGACTCTTGAGTATTCTGCACAAAGGCGAGATAGGACTTATACCCCTTTCTCAAGTATTTCTCAGTTACCAAAGATGAAATCATTACAGGCAAACTATCAGATTTACGTGATTCAACCCGAATGACATCTCCATTTACACATCTCAATTCAATAAGCTTACTACCACAGTTTACTAAAACATTATGAGCAATTAACCAATCCGTACCAAGAATCAGGTCAAATTCATCAAACGGCAACAACATGAGATTTGCCGGAAAACAATGACATCTAATTGTCAAAGGACAATTCCTACACACCTTGTCAACTAGCACATGTTTGCCTAATGGGTTTGACATTTTTACTACAAATTCCGTAGACTCAACAATCACACTCATGCTAGATGCCAATTTCATGCAAATGTAAGAATGGGTAGACCCCGGATCAATCAAACCAACAACAGAGATATCGTAAAGAAACAAGTACCCGTTATCACATATGGAGATGATGCCTCTTCGCGAGCGCGAATGGCATAAGTCCTTGCAGGTGCTCGACCCTCCGATCTCATAGTAGAGTCTCTAGGCGCACCTCTACTACTAGTCCCACCTCCCGGGTTCTTTTGTGATCTACCCTTCGAAGATACATTGCTTGATCTTATTTTTTGCTTTCTTTCCTTCTCATCCCTCTCAGGACAATTCCGGATAAAATGATCGGGTGAACCACACTTGTAACAATTTTAGTTGTTTCCCCAACACTCCCCATTGTGTTGCCTACCACAATTTGGACACTCTGGTTTATTAGACTTTGGAATGCCCACTCTTGCCATCGAGGTGGATTGAACTCTTGAGCCCGAGTATGTATTACTTCGATCTCGGTGTGAATATCCAACTGACGCAGTCATCCGAGAGTTTATTTCCTTGGACCTCTTCGATTGAGTTTGGTTCGATTTACTCATTGGTCTTTTTCTTGCATCTCGGGCCTCACTCATGGATTTTCTCTTTTCCTTATTCAGCTCATTGGCCTTGCATGCCCTATCAACCAACATCACAAATTCTTTAAATTCCAAGATCCAAACTAGTAGTCTGATATCCTCATTCAGCCCATCGTCAAACCTCTTGCACAAGATAGCTTCTGTAAACACACACTCTTGTGCATACTTGCTGAGCCTAACAAACTCGCGCTTATACTCTGCCACAGTCATTTTGCCTTGCTTCAATTTGAGGAACTCTTTCCGTTTCTGATCCACAAATCTCTGACTTATGTACTTCTTTCGGAACTCTTCCAAAAAGAAGTCCCACGTCACTCTCTCCCTTGGAACTACCGACGTCAACGTTTTCCACTAACGATATGCCGAGTCCTTCAGCAATGACACGATGCATTTCAAGCTCTCCTCAGGTGTGCAGGAGAGTTCATCAAATACTCGCATTGAGTTCTCAAGCTAGAACTCCGCCCTATCGGGGTCATCGTCTATATTCGCTCTGAATTCCTCGGCCCCTTGTTTCTAAATCTTATCAACCGGGGGTTTAGTCATTCTCACCAAATCTATACTTTGAGGAGTCACAGGAACTGTTTGAGGTATAGGAGGGGGTGGAGGAGGTTAAGCATTAGGATTCGCTCGTACATACTCCGTGTACCAGTTACTCATCATTTAGAGAAAGGCTTCCTGAGCCTCTTCTCCTTTACCCATAGTCTCAGGTCTACTCTCTACAGGCGCGGTCCCTTGCGCGGGAGCCGGCGCGCTACTAGCAGCGTCATCAGTAGCCGCTCGGTCAGGATCCATTTACTATATAAAAAATAAAGTTTAGAGTTGTCAGAAGTCACCACACTATCAATTTACATTAATGGCATGTATAGCTAGACTCTTACACACGCTACGGTAGTTTGAGAATCGACTAAACCATAGCTCTGATACCACTAAATGTAACACCTCTTACCCGTATTCATTGCCAAACCGGGTACGAGGCATTACTGGACATAACTCACTTGAACATACAACTTTGGGCTATAAATTTCATTTCAATTTAAAGTTTCCCATTCACATTCAAAGCATCCTCATTATAGGCCTACCAGGCCTTAAACATGAAAACGGAAGGTCTCAGATTCAAACCGAAAACTTTTGTATACTTAGAAATTTTGTTACTTAAACAGGGCTACGCGCCCGTGTGAAATGGGACACGCCCGTGTGTGCAGGTCGTGTGGTTACACACGCCCATGTCCCTAGCCCGTGTGGAATTTATTTTTCTTTTTGAACCTACAGGGGTTTTCACACGGCCAGACACACGCCCGTGTCTTTGGCCCGTGTCCTTCGCACAGCCTAGACACGCCCCTGTCCTCACCCGTGTGTGAAAACCTGGGTATTTTGTTTATGACGTCAGTAACCTTATGAGGGGCACACGGCCTAGGCATACGCCCATGTGTCTAGCCCGTGGTCGACACTGACTTGCAACACTAACATGCAGGGGGCACACGGCCTAGTCACACATCCATGGGACTGACCGTGTGTCATACACGGCCTAGACACACGCCCGTGTGCCTACCCGTGTGGACAAGAATAAGGCTATTTACCAAGCCCTTTTTATTACCCTAATTCATACAACATAATTTACAATCAACCATTAACCAAGCAACCCAATCATACATCATACACATTCATGAATAACCTCATCTTTTCATATATTAATAATAATGAGCCATCAACTATGGCAGTTTACAAAAAGTTCATTTTGAAAAGAGCCAACACACTTGGCCAAAACAACAAAACATTTCACTAAGTCTAGCCCCTATACATGCCATACTCAAAATTCTAAGTCTAAATATACCGAGGGAAGCTGATAGTGTGGATGATCTTCTATTTATCTTCGTATCCTGAGCTGGCTCTTTGACACTATAAATTAAGGGAAAAGAAAGGGGAGTAAGCTTTAAGCTTAGTAAGTTTACATGTAAACAATAAGCATCATAACATATGCTGATTAATGAATAACATTACATACTAAGAAAGAACAATTCACATTTCCATAACCATGCTTACTCATCTCATCTCTTACCACATTCCAACCATAAAACAAATATATTGATCACATTTACTTGTACACATTCCCTGCACTCATCCCCACAAAGCCACATGAAACATTTACTTTAACAATTTCTCGATGAACCCTTCGGAATAATACTAAGTACCCGATGGTTTCGCTCTCAGCCCACCATTTATCAATAATAGGGTGGTATCGCACATAGCCCACCAACAAGAACATTTACGGTGGTTTCACACATAGCCCACGAAATGGTAATATAAACGATGGTATCGCACACAACCCATTGTGAATAAATAATAAGGTGGTATCGCACACAGCCCACCAACAATGACAATTAAGGTGGTATCGCACACAACCCACCGAATAATTATCATCGATATTTTTCCGCACTTACATATCTATTCTGAAGTACATACGAGAATTACTCACTATCTATCAATTTCAATAAATCTCACTCATAAATGATCTCATTCATACAATGCACCATTAAGTAACAACATATGTATTAAAGATGTAACATTTACACATAAACTTACCTCGGTGCAAAATGTATTAATCAACGGTCTAGTCCTTGACCTTGCCTTTTCCTCGGTCAAGGTTGTTCCCACGCTCTTCTTGATCTATAATAGTAAAATTTACTCATTCAATCACTATATAACTCATGATACATCAAAATTTCTACTTAGGTAAAAATTACCATTTTGCCCTCATACTTTGGCAAAATTATGATTTTGCCCCTAGGCTCGTAAATCGTTTTCCATCACATTTTCTCATTAAACAAGCTTAGCTGAACACTTATTTCTCTTACAACAACTCACAAAACCAATTATTTCATGCATTTATTACTAAATTACAACCTTTACAACTAAGTCCCATTTAGATGTTTTCATGATAACACCTTTCACAAAAGTTATTCCTTAACCCTCTAACATTCATTTTCTTCCATAAAAACTCAGCAAACAACATGAAAACTGTCATGGCAAATCCCTAAACTTTCAACCATTTTGCAAAATAGTCCCCTCATTAGCTAGCTTAAGTTTTAGGGGCTCCAAAAGTACAAAAATTATCAAGATAGACATCTAAAATCACTTACTTGTAAGGGAATAGCTTGGCTGGAAGTTTGCACTCCAAAATCCCCTATTTTCTCTTCAATCTTCAGTGGAGAAGAAGTGTGAATAGTGAAAGATGATATCTCTTTTATTTATCTTATTTTATTCATTTTTTTATCACCTAATTCCACCAAATTTTGACGAAAAATAATGCCCTTGTCTCCCTTGTCTCTATAGTCGACCAACACACTATTATTGGCCTAATTACACTTTAAGGACCTCCAATTAAATATTCTACGGCTATTAGACACCTTTATCTTGTATAATGGAACTTTCGCGTTTTATGCAGTTCAGTCCTTTTTTCACAAATAAGCATACAATTGCTAAAATTAAAACACCAAAATTTCCATCTATCCTTATAATCATGCTATAACATATAAAATAATATCAAAATAATTTTCTTCAACCTCGGATTAGTGGTTCCAAAACCACTTGTTTATTTAGCCCCAAAATTGGGTCATTTACAATTCTCTCCCCCTTTAGAGATTTTAGTCCCCGAAAATCTTACCTGTAAAGAGGTTTGGTTATTGTTCCCTCATGGCTTCTTCCGGTTCCCACGTAGCCTCTTCCACACCGTGTTTTTGCCATAACACTTTCACTAAGGCTATGGTCTTATTCCTCATCTGTTTAACCTCTCGAGCCAATATCTTAATTGGTTCCTCTTCATAAGTCATGTCCGGTCGTATTTCCATTTCTGTTGGAGGGATCACATGTGAAGGATCGGAACAATATCGCCGCAACATCGACATATGAAACAAATTGTGTATTCTCTCTAACTCTGCCACAGTCATTTTGCCTTGCTTCAATTCAAGGAACTCTTTCCGTTTCTGATCCACAAATCTCTAACTTATGTACTTCTTTCGAAACTCTTCCAAAAAGAAGTCCCACGTCACTCTCTCCATTGGAACTACCGATGTCAATGTTTTCCACCAACGATATGCCGAGTCCTTCAGCAATGACACGGTGCATTTCAAGCTCTCCTCAGGTGTGTAGGAGAGTTCATCAAATACTCGCATTGAGTTCTCAAGCCAAAACTCTGCCCTCTCGGGGTCATCGTCTATATTCGCTCTGAATTCCTCGGCCCCTTGTTTCTAAATCTTATCAATCGGGGGTTTAGTCATTCCCACCAAATCTATACTTTAAGGAGTCACAGGAACTGGTTGAGGTATAGGAGGGGGTGGAGGAGGTTGAGCATTAGGATTCGCTCGTACATACTCCGTGTACCAGTTACTCATCATTTGGAGAAAGGCTTCCCGAGCCTCTTCTCCTTTACCCATAGTCTCGGGTCTACTCTCTACAGGCGCGGTCCCTTACGCGGGAGCTGGCGCGTTACTAGCAGTGTCATCAGTAGCCGCTCGGTCGGGATCTATTTACTATATAAAAAACAAAGTTTAGAGTTGTCAGAAGTCACCACACTATCAATTTACATTCATGGCATGTATAGCTAGACTCTTACACACGCTACGATAGTTCAAGAACTGACTAAACCATAGCTCTGATACCACTAAATGTAACACCTCTTCCCCGTATTCATCGCCGGAATCGGGTACGAGGCATTACTGGACATAACTCACTTGAACATACAACTTTAGGCTATAAATTTCATTTCAACTTAAAGATTCCCATTCACATTCAAAGCATCCTCATTATGAGCCTACCAGGCCTTAAACATGCAAATGGAAGGTCTCGGAATCAAACTGGGAACTTTTGTATACATAGAAATTTTTTTACTTAAACAGGGCCACACGCCCGTGTGAAATGGGACACGCCCGTGTGTGCAGGTCGTGTAGTTACACACGCCCATGTCCCTAGCCCGTGTTGAATTTATTTTTCTTTTTGAACCTACAGGGGTTTTCACACGGCCGGACACACGCCCGTCTCTTTGGCCCGTGTCCTTCGCACGGCCTAGACACGCCCGTGTCCTCACCCGTGTATGAAAACCTAGGTATTCTATTTATGATGTCAGCAACCTCATAAGGGGCACACGGCCTAGGCATACGCTCGTGTGTCTAGCCCGTGGTCGACACTGACTTGCAACACTAACATGCAGGGGGCACACGGCCTAGTCACACACCCATGGGACTGACCATGTGTCATACACGGCCTAGACACACGCCCGTGTGCCTACCCATGTGGACAAGAATAAGGCTATTTGCCAAGCCCTTTTTATCACCCTAATTCTTACAACATAATTTAAAATCAACCATTAACCAAGCAACCCAATTATGCATCATACACATTCATGAATAACCTCATCTTTTCATATATTAATAATAATTAACCATCATCTATGGCAGTTTACAAAATGTTCATTTTGAAAACAGCCAACAAACTTGGCCAAAACAACAAAACATTTCACTAAGTCTAGCCCCTATACATGCCATATTCAAAATGCTAAGTCTAAATATACCTAGGGAAGCTGATAGTGTGGATGATCTTCGGTTTATCTTCGTATCCCGAGCTGGCTCTTTGACACTATAAATCAAGGGAAAAGAAAGGGGAGTAAGCTTTAAGCTTAGTAAGTTTACATGTAAACAATAAGCATCATAACATATGCTGATTAATCAATAACATTACATACTAAGCAAGAACAATTCACATTTCCAACCATATAACAAATATATTGCTCACATTTACTTGTACACATTCCCTGCACTCATCACCACAAAGCCACGTGAAACATTTACTTAAACAATTTCTCGATGAACCCTTTCAAATAATACTAAGTACCCGGTGGTTTCTCACACAGCCCACCATTTATCAATAATAGGGTGGTATCGCACATAGCCCACCAATAAGAATATTTACGGTGGTTTCGCACATAGCCCACCAAATGGTAATATAAACGATGGTATCACACACAGCCCATCGTGAATAAATAATAAGGTGGTATCGCACACAGCCCACCAACAATGATAATTAAGGTGGTATCGCACACAGCCCACCGAATAATAATCATGGATATTTTTCCGCACTTACATATCTATTTCAAGGTATATACGAGAATTACTCACTATCTATCAATTTCAATCAATCTCACTCATAAATGATCTCATTCATACAATGCACCATTAAGTAACAACATATGTATTAAAGATTTAACGTTTACACATAAACTTACCTCGGTGCAAAATGTATTAATCAACGGTCTAGTCTGTAACCTTACCTTTTCCTCGGTCAAGGTTGTTCCCACGCTCTTCTTGATCTATAATAATAAAATTTACTCATTCAATCACTTTATAACTCATGATACATCAAAATTTCTACTTAGGCAAAAATGACCATTTTGCCCTCATACTTTGGCAGAATTACGATTTTGCCTCTAGGCTCGTAAATCATTTTTCATCACATTTTCTTATTAAACAAGCCTAGCTGAAAATTTATTTCTCTTACAACAACTCACAAAACCAATTATTTCATGCATTTATTACTAAATTACAACCTTTACAACTATGTCCCATTTAGGTGTTTTCATGATAACACCTTTCACATAAGTTATTCCTTAACCCTCTAATATTCATTTTCTTCCATAAAAACTCAGAAAACAACATGAACACTCTCATGGCAAGTCCCTAAACTTTCAACCATTTTGCAAAATAGTCCCCTCATTAGCTAGCTTAAGCTTTAGGGGCTCCAAAAGTATAAAAATTATCAAGAAAGACCTCTAAAATCACTTACTTGTAAGAGAATGGCTTGGCTGAAAGTTTGCACTCCAAAATCCCCTATTTTCTCTTCAACTTTCGGTGGAGAAGAAGTGTGAATAGTGGAAGATGATTTCTCTTTTATTTATCTTATTTTATTCATTTTTTATCACCTAAATCCACTAAATTTTGACCAAAATTAATGCCCTTGTCTCCCTTGTCTCTATGGCCGGCCAACACACTATTATTGGCCTAATTACACTTAAGGACCTCCAATTTAATATTCTATGGGTATTAGACACCTCTATCTTGTATAATGGAACTTTCGCACTTTATGCGATTTAGTCCTTTTTCACAAATAAGCATACAATTGCTAAAATTAAAACACCAAAATTTCCATGTATTCTTACAATCATGCTATAACATATAAAATAATATCAAAATAATTTTCTTCAACCTCGAATTAGTGGTTCTGAAACCCTTATTCCTGCTAGCCCTAAAATCGAGCTATTACTAGTGGTTAAAATGTGAAATAAATTAAAATTATGGGCTGCTAGGGGCATTATGGTAATTCGGCTAGCATGGGTATATTTGGAATTTCACTAATTTGTGATTTTATGCAATAAGGACTAAATTGTGAAAAATGTGAAAGTTTAGGGGCAAAAGTGTAAATATGTTTTAATGTGTGATTTGGACTAAATTGAATGAATAGATGATTAAATAAGTAAATTTTGAATATATTTAGATCAAGAAAAGCAAAATACGGACTTGGATCGGGGAAAAGATAAAGTTATCGACTAATCAACTCGATTCGCCGTTTTAACATCCGAGGTAAGTTCGTATGTTATAATTTTGTTTCAAATGTATTTTATATGCTTCGATATAGCATGAATTATGATTATGTGATTACGGACGAGTTTGGAAATGATTTAACAAAGATTCGACAGTTGGAAATCCCAGTTGAACCTTAGGAATAGTTTAGGATGCTAGTGACATGTCATTCGGTATACTTTGAATTGGCTTCGGGCCATGTTATTAGCACTTCGGGTGCGAGATATACCGATTTGGCTTCGAGCCATGCATATCTACTGATTTGGGTTTGGGCCATGATATCAAAATTTCGGATAAGTTACCTTGATTTGGCTTCGGGCCATGGTATAGGTACTTATCGTGTGAGACCTTGAGTATCCGACTTCTATTCCAAATGGTTCAATGAGTAAAAGAAGAATGTGGTTGATTATGAGATTGGTACGAGATAGTACAGGTACGTACGAAAATGAATTGAGTATTGAAAACTATGAATTTGATGAGTTCCTTTGTAAGTTATGAATGATCATTTGATAGATTGAGATCTAATAGAATTGTTGCACATTGTTTTCTATTATATGAATGATTTATGAATGATGATAGTTTTTCATTGTTAACATACGAGCTTACTAAGCTATATAGCTTACTTTGTTGTTTTTCCATGTTTTATAGTGATTTCAATGCTAGCTCGGATTCGGGGATCATCAGAGACTTCACACACTATCCACTGACTCTTTAGTACTTTTGAAACTATGTTTTGAGTATATGGCATGTATAGGTATTTTGAGTCATTTTGTTTATGGATTGATAAAGTTTTTTGTCATTTATAATGGCTTGTAAATGTATATGTTTTGGTTTGTAAATATAGCCATGAGATTTGGCTTAATTTGGTGGATTTGGTTATGTGTTTATGTGTGCATATATGGTTGATATTGAGTTCTTAGATGGAAATGTGAATGACCATATTATGAAGTTTGTGGAATTGGTACCTTGCTTGTGAAATGGTACAAAATGATATATGATTGGTAAAGGTTTAACTAGTTGATTGGTGTGTATATTTTGATTAAGAAAAACATAAGTTATAAGCATGTTAGTTATTAGTATTTGAAATGATACGAAATTGTCTTGAATGTGGCTAGAATAGATGTTCTATTGTGCTATGAATTGGTTCCATTTGGGTTGCTTAGGTACATGAGGTTGTGGGTGGCAAATTGGCTTGGTAAATAGCCTATTTTTGTCCACTCGGGCGTGTGATTGGCCATGTGGCACAAGTCAATATACCCACTAATTGGCACACAGCCTAGCACACGGGCGTGTGGCTTGGCCGTGTTGCTTAAGTCAGTATACCCTACAGGTTTGGCATGGCCTGGCACACGGCCTGGCACACGGGCGTGTGTGGCCATTTCGAAGGGTACACGGGCTAGACACACGGGCATGTGGTTGGCCGTGTGACCCAAGTCAGTAACCTCACTTGTTTGGACACGGGGTAGGACACGGGTTGGGACACGGCCATGTACTCCCATTTCGAATGTCCACACGGCCTGTGACACGGGCGTGTCTAGTGGCCGTGTGAGACACACGGTCTGGTCACACGAGCATGTGTCCCCTGTTTTGGAGAAAAAAATTATAAGTGTTGAAAAATTTCCTGAGCTATTGGTTTAGTCCCGAACCACTTCTAATGCATGTTTAGGGCCTCGTAGGCTCGTTTAAGGGACATTATGATTTGTATTGATCAAATTGTATTTGAATTGATAAATTGTATATGAAATGTATGTTTAAAAGTGTTGTAAGTCCGGTAATACTACGTAACCCTATTTTGACGGTGAATACGGGTGAGGGGTGTTACAGCTTTAGTAATGTCATTGAACATTATTAGGGCAAGGTCGGGACGCCTATTGGATTTAAAGCAATTGAGCCACCAATAATCGATGTTTCGAAGCTTGGCATGCTTTTTGATAGGTCTAAGGTTCCAAGTGAGAATTAAATGGAAGACACGATCATAAAGATTAAGTTCGGATGCCGATCCAGACTGAATAAAAAGTGCAGGATTAAAATGACCTTTTTCATCGGAGTTACCCCCGGGAGGCAAATGAAGATAATCGCCAAACTCTTTGACAGTAAGGTGTATAGGGTATTCATTAAAAACGAGGTGATGGCTAAAACGTTATCGCCGGACTCATCATGTTCAAGTTTGACATTTGAAAAGAAAGCACAAACAAGATTAAAGTAAGTCAGTGAAGAAATATTTAAAAAGTCCATTCAACCCCAATTTTGTGAAATAGGAAGATAAACAAAATTAATAGCCTCTAACATGGTTAAATCCACTTTCCTAGACTCCCAAACCCTTTTTGAAGCAAAATGTGAGTTAAAATGAGATAGAGAATTTGAGTTTTGAAAACATTCGCTAAAGGATGACTCCAACTCTCTAGATGTACCGGTTCTAGGTCTTTTCTTAAGGGCTATACTAGCTAAAAAGACACTTAGAAGCACTAAAAATCAATGGAAAACTCTTTAGGGAATTTTAACAAACACTTGGTAGGCAAGGGTTTTGGGTAAAAAAGCTAAGGAAACCTTTAAGAATGGATGACCTTGTGCAATAAAGCACGATATTTGAAGTTCAAAGCAACTCAATAATCCATCAAGAAGCACTATTTCAACCTACATTTTATAAAATTAACAAATTGAAAGTGTTAGGTTTTTACCTCAAAAGTGTTTAAATTTGTAAAATCTTCAAGCAATGTTGAACAAATCTTGAGAAAATGAGGTTTGAAGATGATAAAAGACTAAGATTAGTTGAAAAAATGAAGAAATTTTTAAAAAAAAAAATTGAGAGGATTTGAGAGAAATTTTGTGGGGGAAAAAGTTTTAGGTTTGAATATGTTAGAAAACTAGTGCAGGAACCAAAAAATAGCCCATGGTATCAATATTTTTTCATGAGTATCGATATTTTTATAAAAATATGGATACGTTTAAAATAGTATCAGTACCAATTTGCGATTATGTTTTCCAAGTGCAGTGAAAAATGAAAAATTAAGAGTTTTGAGTTTTTAGAAGTTCTAAAGGTCCTAAAATGACTCTAAAGGCATACCTATATGTTTTATATTTATGAAAGTACAATATACAAGCATAATGCATATAATTTATAATTCAATGAGTTGCAAAAACAACATAAAAGAAATTTAAGCTAGATAAATAAGGTTAAAATAGATCAACCTCTCATATAAAACTCCCCCTATCTTTTTGCATATAAGAGCCATGAATATTATACTTATCAAGGTTTTTGCAAAAAAAAAATAAAGTGCATAAAAAAGTCAACACAAAGTCAAGACAAGGTGATCAAACCTAGTTCTCTCCTAAGTGTCCAAAATCTTTCCTTGTAACACCCTATACCCGTATTCGACGCCGGAATAGGGTAAGAGGTGTTACCGAACATAAACTCAAACAATCATACAAAACCGAGACATGAATTTCTGTCCAAATTTAAAACTTTTCATTTACATTCATATTGTCCCTTAAACGAGCCTACGAGGCCCAAAACATACATTAAGAGTGGTTCGGGACTAAACCGAGAACTTTGGAAACTTTCGAAAAACTTAGAAAATTTTTCAAGAAAAAGGTCCACACGCCCGTGTGACATATCACACGCCCGTGCTTCAGCCCATGTCCAAAGTAGGGTACATTCTATTTATGACATCATCAACCGAATAAGGTCACACGGCCAAGGCACACGCCCGTGTCCTTAGGCCGTGTCGCGAATTAAATTCCAAAAATCAAGTGCCGACTTCACACGGCCTGGGCACATGCCCATGTCCTATGGCCGTGTCTCTCACACGGCCGAGACACACGACCGTGCCTCGTGCCCGTGTGTTTACTACTGGGCATTCTGTTTCACAAAACTAAGGTGCAGGGGACACACGGCTGGAACACATGCCCGTGGGGCAGACCGTGTGTCACACACGGCCTAGACACATGCCCGAGTGTCTACCTGTGTGGACAATACAAGGCTATTTTCGAAGCCATTTTGTCACCCTTACTTGCACACATTCACATAACATCACATGGCACAAATCATAGCATATAAATGCCTTTAGTAAGAACTACAATTAAGCAATAATGTATCATTTTCATACCATCATCTATCATGCATTATAACCTTAGGCCATGCCAAATCATTTCATGCTAAATTCACACTCAAAGGGAATTAACATATGAATAAACACCTGACCATCATATATCAAGCAAATATAAACTACATCACAAAACATTGACATATGCACATACATACTTATTTGGGCTTACAACCTTTTAGCCAAATCATAACGACTTGTACACCAAATGACTAAGTCCCTATACATGCCATAAACTCATAGGGGTTTGCATTCACTTATACCCAACATGATAGCTTGATGGCGTGATAGCATCTCTGGCGATCTCCAACCCGAGCTAGCTTAATAACCCTATAAGACATGGGAAAGGAAGGGGATAAGCTATATAGCTTAGTAAGTTCGTATGAAAATAATGAACGATTCATGCTAGTCATATACCATGCTTGACGATATAAGCATAAATCCATATAAAATAGCTATAAATCTCGAGGAATGTAATATAACCAATTCTCATGATTATTCTTTTTGATTTATCAACATAATTTAACATAACTTTACTTTAGCCTAACAACCATCATCTCTTCGTTGTAACATGTTTCATAATTAGCAAATCATTTCAAAAATCATAGTAAAAGTACACATTACTTATGTGTATTCATATTTTCATGCATATTGCTTAACACATTTCAAATTGTCTGAACTATTTCTACCCATACTTTCTTATCCATTTTAATAGGCAATTATATCAATATTTCCCTTTTACCGATAAATCACAATTCAAACGAAAAACATTTAATATCTCACCAATCGATTTGGCCACAAACCCTTACACAAGTTCGTCAACCAAATCTACCATGAATTTACACATCGTAAACCTAAACACTTAATCGCAAGATTTCATAAATATTTTTAATAGATATTAATACCAATATTTCCTTCATTTCATATTCATTGAGTCACGATCAAGGAAATAAAACATTTCATATCTCAATTCCATTTGGCCTAAAAGCCCTTCTTCATAAGTTTCAATCAACTTTACCATGTATTTATTCATCACATACATAAACCAATAATCACATGGTTAACTTAAAGTCACTTTGATACTGATAATGAATTCATAATATCATGAAGCCAATGCTTATAAACTTTACGTACATACTTGTAACAACTCGTAACATAATCATTTACTTTGTCATCTTTGGCATAATCTTTGGCATAATCTTTGAATTTCTCGTTGAACCACTTGGAATACTAAAGGATACTTGGGAATAACATACATATAGGATCATACCAATGCCATATCCCATATATGGTCTTACATGGGGTCACATACCGATGCCGATAGCCTAGCTATGGTCTTACACGATTCTCATATCAATGTTATGTCCCAGACATTTGTATCCTAACTATTCCTAAGGTTCAATCGGGATTTCGAGGTATCAAATCTTCGTCGAATAGTCATCGAGTCAACATTAATCAAGTTCACAAGGACAATTACAAAATTCATGCAATATTAAAGCATTAAATACTTAAAAAAATGTAATGTTGCATTATTTACACACGAACTTACCTCGGTACCAAAATATGGCCTATTCGATTTAGTCCACAACCTTGTTCTTTCCTCGGTTTAGGTCCGGACTCCATTTTTCTTGATCTAGAATAGCAATTTTAGCTCACTTATTAGTCACATTATTCAATGTGACCCAAAAATCACATTTTGGCAAAATTACATTTTTACCCCTAAAGTTTTACATATTTACAAATTAGTCCCTAGGCTCGTAAAATGAAACGTGTCCATTTTCTTTGTTACCCAAGCCTAGCCGAACCTAACACATGCTCATAACAGCCCACATTTTCCTTCAAATCAGATTTTTACTACTCATTTTACAACTTTTACAAAAAAGGTCCTTTTTAGGTGTTTTCATCAAAAAGCACTTAGTAAAAGATGTTTATTACACATCAAACTTTCATAATCTACCATGAAACATCAAAACACATGCATGTCACACGTGGGTAAACTTTTAAACATGAACCCTAGCTCAAATAAATGGTAGAAATAGCTAGATCAGTTTATAACAACTTCAAAAATGTAAAGAACATTAAAAATGGGGCTAGGATGTACTTACTATCTAGCTTGAAAAGTGAAGAAACCCTAGCTATGGAGAGCTTCAAAGTTTCGGCCCTAGCTTGAAGAAGATGAGCAAATTTTGCTTCATTTTTCCCTTTTTAATCTTTTATTAACCAAATGACCAAAATGCCCTTTTTACTAAACGTTAAAATTTTACCTACTCATGCCCATTTTTGTCCATAAAAATAGAAATTGGGCAAATTGCTATTTAAGGACCTCTAATTATTAATCCAAAGCTATTTCATACTTAAAGCTTCTAGAATCTCATATTTTGCAACTTTTGCAATTTAGTCCAAAAAGTCAAATTGGACACTTATTCACAAAATTTCTTCATGAAACTTTCACACAATCATGCAAACATGTCATGGACCTCAAAAAAAATCATAAAACAAATATTTCTACTTCGGATTTGTGGTCTCAAAATCACTATTCTGACTAGACCCAAAATCGGGCTGTTACAACTCTCCCCCTTTAGGGATTTTTATCCCTGAAAATCTTACCAAATTAAGTTATTTTCAACTCTCATGAAACACTTTCACTAACTTCTCAGAATCACAAATCGATTTAACCTTTTATATCTCTTTCCAATAACCTTTGAACATTAGCACACAGTGCCGGAGCATATCGTCAAAGATCTAGATTACTCTCTCAAGAACACATATACTCAGTTGATCTGTCAAATAAGAACTCGGTGCATACTGAAACAATCATGCAGATTTTGTCAAATGATCAACATTCAAACAACATCATCCATTTCGGGGATAGAGGTAGTCCCGATACGAAATCTATAGTGACTCTACCTCATAGCACACTAGTATTATCACTGATTGCAATAGTCCAGAATGCTCTTGATGTTCGGCTTACTTGCTAACAAATAGGCATCTGAACATAAATTCAAAAATATTATGGTACATACTCAATCACCAGAACATCTACTTCATATAATTGCACATTTTATAACTCTTGGATGAATAGACGTGCTACTATTAAGCCTTGTACAAAAACTTCTGCATAAGCTTTGGATTCATTTGCACGCAATTTCTATCTCAGAACAATAACATTAGTCATAAGATCAGACTTGAAATTCAGAATAAAAAATCGACTCATACTTTACTCATTTAGCTTACCAATCACTAACACATTTCTGAGCTTCTCAAACTTGCAAGGAAAGCATTGATTTAGCTTTTAACTTAGATACAATCAGACCATCATCAATAAGATTAATCATGTAACCAGTACTCACAAAATAAATAGAGAATTTTCAATTCATGCATCTGTCATTATACTTGCTTTCTCAAAGGTAAATCGATAACTACTCACAGTCCTTTAACATCTCAAAACCTTTACGCTGTCTTAAATTCAGATCTTTCTGCGACATTAGATACTTAACCTTTTGGACCAGGAGTACGTGACATTTCCCGTCGAACACACGAATTCATCAAATTCATAACACAAACATAGAAGTGGCCGTCCCTAAATCACAAGTCGAACAATTCTGTTTTAATGTGACTTTAACCGTCTGAAAATACCAACTATCACTTTACATTTTGTATTAAAACATATTCCAATCTATTCAATAGTACACCACTGAAAAATCGCAAATTCTTTTATCAATTCAGACTGAACTTAGAACCCGTGCTTCAGTTAATAATACCTTCAATTGTTTTCAACTTCGCTAACATGCACAGACCATCCAAATTTTCATAAATATGATAACCATATCATTCAGAACAGCTTTAACTCATAATAACATCATCAGATTAGAACAAATCTAATAGGTATATCTCAGTATCATACTCTCTAGGGTACCAACCCTTTATTCAGACTGTCCATCGATATACTCGTGAATGCACAAAATTTATTACCATAATTGAGGATACTTTGACTACATATAACTCAAATCACATTTCAACTGAACAGCTCACTTTGATAAAAACAACCGAGTCGATTTCGACTATCAAATAATAACATAACAAAATGCTCCTTTCTTCATGCTATTTAAACAACTCAAACACACAATCTTTCAAAATTCTCTTATCATGCTAATCAAAGACCTTTACAATCGCATTAGCTCAAGGTAACAAGGATCCGATTGAATGCATTGACTTTAATTAACTTACCTGAAAAAATCCATCATACAAATTGGAGCTTGTGATTTCACCACTTATACCTTTGCCGATGTCAACTCCTTACACGAAAATTAGAGAATTCCAGATACTAGAATCACCACGTTTCTATGATCAAACTAAAAGCATAATCATAATAGACATAGTTATCACAAGCTGAAGAACACACTTCAAAGATAAGCCATGGTTGATAATTCACGAAATAAGAATGATAGAAAAACCGAGATAAAGATATCCAAGATACGATACCATACTAGAATTCCGAGAACATAACTCACAAGAAGATAATAAAGATCTTGATAATTCCTCAAAGAAAGTCAGAAGAAAAACACTGCTTACCGACTCTGGGCTTCCATCATAACAGAGATAATATATTTCCCGCATATATAAAACAAAATAATAATCAATAGAAACATGAGAATAATCTCACATAAATTTTTACCATCGACTTTATTCTAACATATTAGAATAGAATTCCGAAAAGATAAAGAAATGCCGATCATGAACCAACCAAATCAACAGAACTTTCGTCTAACTTTATAGTCAGCTAACATTCTCACATGATAAGAATTTCATCAGAAAATGAACAATCACATAAATCCCTAAGGATGAATGAATATATATACAGAATACTCATAAGAGATCATTGTAATCTATTCAACCATAATTGTTATAAACAGATATCTTTATAACTCAAATATCATTTCTTTGACTAATTCTGTCATCAATAGCCTCGTATTACTCCACTCACTAACGAAACCAATTTGAGAGAAATTTTAGCAAACATATCTTTAGACTTCATACCTGATTGAGTCGATCTAGCCGAGGCTAACTTTTTCTTTATCTGTGACATTGCACAATCTGTATAATCTTTAAAACATTCTTATATATCTTCCAAAACTGTTTTCACTTTCCAAACTATTCTCATCTCTGTATGCATTACTAATTATTTCACCACTGAACTCTTTAGTTTCACACTTATGGACTTATTCAACATGATTCTCGTGAATTTTCATTATAAAGCAACACTGGTAAGTGGGTGAGGTTATAAAGCCGCTAACTTGACTCTCATAAATACACGCATATGACTTAGCATTCATCATCCAAATAATATCGTCACAATCACATAATTCACTTCAAGCAAATTAACATACATATTTATGTTGCACGAACTTTCCGATTATCTTATTCAAACAAGCGCACATAAACACATATTCCATCGATTTGAGTAAGATTACTTATCACGTTCACTTAATTAAATAAGTTAGGCACATAACATCATATGGATATCGAACAAACATGGGTGAGCTTATCACAATATAAACTTTCATTTCATTTCAATATTCCATATTTCTCAACTTATGTCTATTTCATTTTATACGTAATCACATACATATCATGAACTTTTATTCTTACCTTTCTGAGTTTCGTCTCATCACAAACACATTTTCAAACATCTTATTATCACTTTCGGCCTTATCGAAAGTAGCTCGATTGGAAAGCATTTCTATCTCAACAAAACAATTTCGTCAGGATCGGGAGATATCACGCTATCACAGGTAGTAATATGGCATGTATAGCTAGACTCACACATGCTATGTTAGTTTGAGAATTGAAAAAACCATAGCCCTGATACCACTAAATGTAACACCCTATACCCGTATTCGATGCCGGAATAGGGTACCAGGCGTTGCCGGACATAAACTCAAACAATCATACAAAATCGAGACATGAATTTCCATCCAAATTTAAAACTTTTCATTTACATTTGATAAACCGTAAAAGTAACATATTTTAAGCCCACATTTAATATGCTTTTGGATGATTTAAGCCCCAATTTATGTAAAAAGGTGCTCTTAATCCTTTCTTTTCATGTCTTATACTCAGGAAAGCACCCGATGACGAAAAGAGCGAGAAACGGGCTTAAAACGGACCAAATTGGGCCAAGCCATGAAATCAGCACGGCCTAGACTTCAAGTCACACGGTCGTGCCACCATTCCTACTAGATTACGGCCTTACCACGACTTACACGGCCGTGCCTCATTCAACAGTGTCGAACACGGCCTGAAGATGATTCACACTGGCGTGTGCCATGGCCGTGTCCCTGCCGCGGGAAAGAGGAATTTTACTAGGATTTGGATACTTGGAGACAAAGAAAGGCATTCCAAAGCCTATTCAAACACCCTAGTAGGAACTCTACTTGAATTAGGATACTTTGGGGCCAAGTAAGGCATCTCAAAGTCTATATAAACACCCAATGGGGCAACTTGTCAAGGGAGTTCGGCAGAAGCCTTCTGTCAGGGCTTTTGCCAGGGGGGCGGAGAGCTAGGCCAAGAAGCCAAGCCGAGAAGGTCAGATTTGTGGGAATCACTCGAAGATAGCCAGTTGATCCATCTCAAGAAGCCAGAATTCTACTCAAGACGGAGGATCTCCTCTTCAATTCCTTCAGGGGGTTTTAGGGATTTCTTATGTTTTGTTTTATCTTTTCTCTTGAGATGTTCTCCTTTATTATTATGAACTAAACCTTCGGATACCTGAAGGGGATGAAACCTATGATGAATCTTGTTATTTGATTATTTGAATTTTATGATAATTACTTAGTTTGTTCTTAATTGTGTGAACTTAATCCAAATCTAATGTGCTTAGGTAGAGGAGGAATAGACCTTGCCTAAGAGTAGATCCAACATAATTAAGCGGAGTTGATCGCACGCCTAGAGATAGGGTGACAAGATTTTTCCGGATTAGGGTGAAACCTAATATGGGAGTCCACAGATCGATTTACTACTATTCTAGGGGGTTATTATAAGCGAACGAGAGTTCCACTAATTAACCTAGGGTTAGATGTTATTCGCCTCGAGAGAGGGTTTAATATACGTTAGGGAGTCTCACGGATCAAACTAAGTAAATAAATCATATGGTTCAAAGTTAGATAACAAGTGAAGTCTAGGAGGATTTTTCCTAAGGGTATCGTTTGAGTCAACTGAGTTTTCCCAAAAGTTATTTCCCGAATTCATTCTTTTTGTCTCTGCATCTTAGCTTAGTAAGTAGATTAGTTCTAGTTTAAACAATCATCACTTTATATTAAGGCTAAATAATAAAAAGACAGTGAGTATTAGTACTTTTAGTTCCTTTGGGTTCGACAATCCGGTCTTGCCTAAACTATACTACTATTCGATAGGTGCACTTGCCTTTAATCGTTGTCAGAGTTAGTTTCCAGGTTCGATCATTCTTTTATAAATTTTAAAACTCTGATTTATAGCGATCAACATTCATATTGTCCCTTAAACAAGCCTACGAGGCCCAAAACATACATTAAGAGTGGTTCGGGAATAAACTGAGAACTTAGGAAACTTTCAGAAAACTTAGAAAAAATTTCATGAAAAAGGTCCCCACGCCCGTGTGGGTGAAGGGACACGCCCGTGTGACATATCACACGCTCATGCTTCAGGCTGTGTCCAAAATAGGGGACATTATGTTTATGACATCATCAACCAAATAAGATCACACAGCCAAGGCACACGCCCGTGTCCTAAGGCCGTGTGGTGAATTAAATTTTGAAAATCAAGTGCAGACTTCACACGGCCTGGGCACATGCCCATGTCCTATGGCCGTGTCTCTCACACGGCCAAGACACACGACCGTGCCTTGTGCCCGTGTGTTTACTACTGGGCATTCTGTTTCTCAAAACTAAGGTGCAGGGGACCCATGGCTGGAACACATGCCAGTGGGGCAGACCGTGTGTCACACACGGCCTAGACACATGCCCGTGTGTCTACCTATGTTGACAATACAAGGCTATTTTCCAAGCCATTTTGTCACCATTACTTGCACACATTCACACAACATCACATGGCACAAACCATAGCATATAAATGCCTTCAATAAAAACTACAATTAAGCAATAACGTATCATTTTCATACCATCATCTATCATGTATTATAACCTTAGGCCATGCCAAATCATTTCATGCTAAATTCACACTCAAAGGGCATTAACGTATGAATAAACACCTGACCATCATATATCAAGCCAATATAAACCACACCACAAAACATTGACATATGCACATACATGCTTATTTGGGCTTATAACCTTTTAGCCAAATCATAACGACTCGTACGCCAAATGACTAAGTCCCTATACATGCCATAAACTCAAAGGGGTTTGCATTCACTTATACCCAACATGATAGCTTGATGGCGTAATAGCATCTCCGATGATCTCAAACCCGAGCTAGCTTAATAACCCTATAAGACATAGGAAAGAAAGGGGATAAGCTATATAGCTTAGTAAGTCTGTATGAAAATAATGAACGATTCATGCTAATCATATACCATGCTTGACAATATAAGTACAAATCCATATAAAATAGCTATAAATCTCGAGGATTGTAATATAACCAATTCTCATGATTATTTTTTTTGATTAATCAACCTAATTTAACATAACTTTACTTTAGCCTAACAACCATAATCTCTTCGTTGTAACATGTTTCATAATTAGTAAATCATTTCAAACATCATAGTAAAAGTACACATTACTTATGTGTATTCATGTTTTCATGCATATATCTTAACACATTTCAAATTGTCTGAACTCTTTCTACTCATACTTTCTTAACCATTTTAATAGGCAATTATATCAATATTTCCCTTTTCTCATAATCGATAAATCACAATTCAAACGAAAAACATTTATTATCTTACCAATCGATTTGGCCACAAAGCCTTACACATGTTCATCAACCAAATCTACCATGAATTTACACATCGTAAACCTAAACACTTAATCGTAAGATTTCATAAATATTTTTAATAGATATTAATACCAATCTTTCCTTCATTTCATATTCATTGAGTCACGATCAAGGAAATAAAACATTTCATATCTCAATTCCATTTGGCCTAGAAGCCCTTCTTCATAAGTTTCAATCAACTTTACCATGTATTTATTCATCACACACATAAACCAACAATCACATGGTTAACTTAAAATCACTTTCATAGTGATCATGAATTCATAATATCATGAAGCCAATGCTTATAAACTTTATGTACATACCTGTACCAACTCGTAACATAATCATTTACTTTGTCATCTTTGGCATAATCTTTGAATTTTCCACTGAACCACTTGGAATACTAAAGGATACTTGGGAATAACATGCATATAGGATCATACCAATGCCATATCCCAGATATGGTCTTACATGGGGTCACATATCGATGCCGATAGCCCAGCTATGGTCTTACATGATTCTCATATCGATGCCATGTCCTAGACATGGTCTTACACGAAATCTCATAACGATGCCATATCCCAGATATGGTTTTACACGTAAACGCAATCTCTAATGTCATGAAATTTGTATCCTAACTATTCCTAAGGTTCAATCAGGATTTCGAGGTATCAAATCTTCGTCGAATCGTCATCGAGTCAACATTAATCAAGTACACAAGGACAATTACACAATTCATGCAATATTAAAGCATTAAATACTTAAAAAATGTAATGTTGCATTATTTACACACGAACTTACCTCGATACCAAAATATGGCTAACTATTCGATTTAGTCCACAACCTTGTTCTTTCCTCGGTTTAGATCCGGACTCCATTTTTCTTTATCTATAATAGCAAATTTAGCTCACTTATTAGTCACATTATTCAATGTAACCCAAAAATCACATTTTTACAAAATTACGTTTTTACTCCTAAAGTTTCACATATTTACAAATTAGTCCCTAGGCTCGTAAAATGAAATGTGTCCATTTTCTTTGTTACCCAAGCCTAGCCGAACCTAACACATGCTCATAACAGCCCACATTTTCCTTCAAATCAGATTTTTACTACTCATTTTACAACTTTTACAAAAGGTCATTTTTAGGTGTTTTCATAGAAAATCACTTTGTAAAAGATGTTTATTACACATCAAACTTTCATAATCTACCATGAAAAATCAAAAAACATGCATGTCACACACGGGTAAATTTTTAAACATGAACCCTAGCTCAAATAAATGGTAGAAATAGCTAGATTGGTTGATAACAACTTCAAAAACGTAAAGAACATTAAAAACGGGGCTAGGATGTACTTACTATCAAGCTTGAAAAGTGAAGAAACCCTAGCTATGGAGAGCTTCAAAGTTTCGGCCCTAGCTTGAAGAAGATGAGCAAATTTTGCTTCATTTTTCCCTTTTTAATCTTTTATTAACCAAAGGACCAAAATGCCCTTTTTACTAAACTTTAAAATTTTACCTACTCAAGCCCATTTTCGTCCATAAAAATAGAAATTGGACAAATTTCTATTTAAGGACCTCTAATTAATAATCCAAAGCTATTTCATACTTAAAGCTTCTAGAATCTCATATTTTGCAACTTTTGCAGTTTAGTCCAAAAAGTCAAATTGGACACTTATTCACAAAATTTCTTCATGAAACTTTCACACAATCACGCAAACATGTCATGGACCTCAAAACAATCATAAAAAAATATTTCTACCTCGAATTTGTGGTCTCGAAACCACTATTCTGACTAGACCCAAAATCGGGTTGTTACATTCCTTATCTAAAGGTTTTGAAAAAATATCAGCTAATTGATTTAAGGTGTCTACATATTCTAGAACAATTTCACCTTTTTGAAGACGATCTCTAATGAAATGATGTCTAATTTCAATGTACTTAGTTCTAGAATGTTGGGTGAGATTTTTAGTGAGACAAATAGCACTAGTATTGTCACACTTGATAGGAACGACATCTACATCAATTCTATAGTCCTTAAGTTGTTGTCTCATCCGTAAAACTTGAGCACAACAACTACCGACAAAAATATATTCCGCTTTGGTGGTGGACAATGCAACACTATTTTGTTTCTTTGAAAACCATGAAATTAACATGTTGCCTAGAAATTGACAAGTACCGGAGGTGCTTTTCCTATCTAATTTGCAACCTCTAAAATCCGCATCCGAGAAAGCATGTAAGCTAAATGATGAGTCTCTAGAGTACCAAATACCTAAATTTGAAGTGTCTCTAAGGTATTTAAAGATTCTCTTAAGGGCTTGTAAATGTGATTCCTTAGGACAAGATTGATATCTAGCACACAAACATACAGTAGACATAATCTTGGGTCTACTTGCGGTAAGATAAAGAAAAGAACCAATCATTGACCTATATAATTTTAAATCAACACATTTACCTTTCTCATATTTTTCAAGCTTTATAGAAGGGCTCATAGGATTAGCTTGTGGTTTGAGAGTGTCCATCCCAAACGTCTTGAGCATTTCCTTTGTGTATTTAGCTTGATTTATGAAGATGCCATCCTTTCTTTGCTTGATTTGGAGTTCCAAAAATAAATTTAGCTTTCCCATCATGTTCATTTCAAACTTTCTTGACAAAGAAGATCATTAGTAGAACCAAAAATAATATCATCAACATAAATTTGAACTACCAATAAATCTTTATCTTATAAAAGGTGTTGTGTCAACTTTCCCCTTATAAAAACCTTTTCAATAAGAAAATTTGATAATCTTTCATACCAAGCTCTAAGAGCTTGTTTCAAACCATATAAAGCTTTTGAAATTTTGAAAACATGTTTTGGAAATTTCGGATCTTCAAAACTGAGTGGTTGTTCATCATACACTTTTTCATTTATATAACCATTTAGAAAAGCACTTTTTACATCCATTTGATATAATTTTAAATCATTAAAGCATGCAAAAGCGAAAAGAATTCTAATGGCTTTCATCCTAGCTACGGGAGCATAAGTTTCATCATAATCTATTCCTTCCTCTTAAGTGTAACCTTGAGCAACAAGTTTAGCCTTTTTCCTCACTATGTTACCACTCTCATCTAGCTTGTTCCTAAAATCCCACTTAGTACCTATAGTAGATTTATCACTAGGTCTATCAACTAGGGTCTATACTCAACTTCTCTCAAATTGATTTAACTCTTCTTGAATGGCCAATATGTAATATTCATCATTTAATGTTTCTTTGTATTTTTAGGCTCAACACATGAGATAAATGCAACATACTTACAAGTATTTCTAAGAGAAAATCTAGTAATTATCCATTGGGATGGATCTCCCAAAATCATACCATCCTTCACATAATAGAACTCTCTTGGATGAGTGACTTCCCTTTCCTTAATTGAAGGTTCTTCTAGAGCATCTTGTGTTTGTTCTTGAATTTTTTTCATTTGATGATTGATCTTCTTTATCATTGTTAAAAAATTATGCATTATCATCATCAACACAAGAATCTTTTCTAGAAGGAAGATTAGAGTCATAAAAAATAACATGTATAGACTCTTATACTATTAAAGACCTTTTGTTAAAAACTCGATAAGCTTTAGAATTTAAAGAATAACCAAGATAAATTCCTTCACCACTTTTTGCATCAAATTTACCAAGATTATCTTTGTCATTGTTTAAAATAAAACATTTGCATCCAAAGGGATGAAAATAGCTAATGTTAGGCTTTATATTTTTGAAAAGTTCATATGGAGTTTTCTTTAAAATAGGCCTAATCATCACTCTATTAACAATATAAAAACTGGTGTTTGTAGCTTCCGCCCAAAAATATTTTGGTAAATTATTTTCACAAAGCTTGGTTCTTGCCATTTCTTCTAAAGTTCTATTTTTCCTCTCAACAACTCCATTTTGTTGAGAGGTTCTAGGTGCAGAAAAATTATGGCTAATTCCACTTGAGTTGTAAAAATTTTCAAAACCAAGATTTTGAAATTCGGTTCCATGGTCACTTCTAACACTAGTGATAGAGTAACCTTTTTCAATTTGATTTATTTTTGAAAATGTGGTGAATTTTTCTAAAGCTTCATCTTTAGTACTTAAGAAAAGAACCTAAGTAAATCTAGAATAGTCATCAAAAAGAAGAAAAGCATATTGTTTTCCACCCAAGCTAGTTGTCTTAATTGGACCAAACAAGTCTATGTGAATTACTTGAAGAACTCTACTAGTTGATACATCATTAATAGGTTAAAAGAAACTCTTTTATGTTTACCCCTAACACATGCATCACAGATTTTATCCACATCAAAATCAATTCTAGGTAATCCTCTTATTAAGTCATTTTTAACTAATTTATGCAATATACTCATGGTAGCATGTCCTAGTTTTCTATGCCATAACAAAGAACTATTCTCATCTAAATGCACCATATATATATTTTTTTCTATTCTATATCCTACAAGCACAATCTTATTAGAAGTAATGTTAATAACATTACAACCTTTAGACTCAAATATGACATTGAAACCTTTATCACATAGTTGACTAATACCTAAAACATTATGCTTAAGGCCGTTGACATATAAGACATTTTCAATAATAATTGAAGATTTTTTTTACCAATAGAGCCTATTCCTTGAATTTGTTTTGTAGAGTTGTCACTGTAACATCCCCAAACCCGGCCCATTCACCACGACCGAATCTGGTTATGTTAGTGAAATTTATTTAACTTAGAGAAAAATTTAGTAACACTTGTTAACTTCTGAAAATCCATGTTTATTTAATATTGTATGAGAAAAACTTTGATATCACATAAATATTATAAAATGCCCAAAAGTGAACTTTAATGAATATATACGACTAATTTTGAATAAATAAGTTGTCAAAATAAATTCGTTCCCACTTAGTAATTTAATATAATCAAACATAATTTAAAATAGTAATTAAATAACTCCCAAAGTAAATAAAAATCAAAGGGCCTTATAACATCAGTGTTTAAAAGATCTAATACTTAATATAAATAAATTTAAACTCTTCTTTCTGCATGGGCCACCACGTGTCCTCTCCGATCCCGGTCCAATCTACGCATCACCGAAATAGTTAGAAAATAAAGAGTGAGTCCACCGACTCAAAGGCATAATCAAAACACCGATTTCCACACGTATGGGCTTGGCCCATACCCACACAATATTCGTAACAAATCATGCAAGAATGCATTTCAGCCCAACCCTTTGTCCAACCGTACACCAACCTTAGCATACTCCCTGCCTAAGGCCGTGGATAAACCACCATTGATCACATCGTGATCCAAAATCCTTACCTTGGCAAACTCATCAAGCCAAGGCCGTGGTTGAGCCACCGATCAACCGTGAGTGATCCCAATATTGTAATCTGTCTACGGTGATGCACATAGCCATCAACCGCCGAGATGGGCACCTAGCCAACACCTCCCTTGAGGTAGCACACAAGAACCCTCAAGCGCTAATGTAGCCTTAGCTATCATTAGACCACGTACATCATCTGTACACTTCTTCCTTCTGTGATCAACCCCATGCCCACGTGTCAATTATGCCAAAATAACATATAGAGTGAGTAATTATTATTTACCAATACCCCATCAAACATAAAATATATACAACACAACCAATCTTACCAATCATCGATTCACATCACTTAAGCCATTATAATCACCTCCACACATAATACATATGTAATCACATTAAACAAACCAACAATCGCAGAAATAGTGCGTTGATTACGCACCTAATTGATACCAATGACCAACTCCCAAACGCTACTTAACCAAAACTCTGTCGACACACCCTTGATGAATCGAACCTCACGAGTCCTCCCTACCGCTCCTCCCGGCTGATTACAAGAAAGAATTACCACACTAAGACCACAAGAATATTCGCCAACCTCAAACATCAAGACCACCTTTGGTTAACGAAACATCGAAAGAAATAAACTATAACGTAAAACCTCACCCTTCACAATGACTAGAGCAGAGACCCAAACGCTCCACCCCTCTCTCGCTAAGATTCGGCCAACCACCACTAGGACAAGGAGAAAGGTTTCGCAATAGAGAAAGAAAGAAGGTATGAGGGGACAATATGAAATGGTTTCGGCTTAGAAAAAATGGAGAGAACCAAGTAGGAAAATCGGCTAGGTGACCTTGAAGATTCGGCCAAAGTGCATAGGTGAAGAGAAGGGATATTTTAGTGCTGGTAGAGTATGGAAGACAAATGGATGAAGGCTTAAGAATGAATGAAAATGAGCACCTCCCTCCCCTATTTATACTAAAAGGCCTAGCTCCAACCTCCCACAAAAATCCCACGATTTGCTCCTATAATTCCTCCCCAACACTCATTCAAAAGTTTGAATGAGTCAAACCTCTTCCTAGCAAAAATTTAAAAAAAGACCAAGTCTTTCTCCATCTTTTAAGCATCCAAAAGTTGCCCAACTCCTTACCTCATTGACGCAAAAACAAAGGCCAAAGTCTTCGCTTTCTTCAGCTTTCTAACACCGCCCCCTTCCCTTGCACTCAGGCGCCACTTCCCCAAGCTCTTAGTGGCGTCTCCCTTGCCACTTTACTAGCTCAATTCTTATGTCTAATTCCCCAAATAATTCTCTTAAGACACCCATCGCTAAGCTCCTTTTTGCACTTAAAAATCCAAAATTTTCTAAAGTCTTCCCCTTGAGTCCAAACATTCTTACCACCTCTCAAACACATCCAAGCATACCCAAAACCTACTAGAACATGAATTATACCCAACATGCATAGCCCCTAAACCAGGTGTTACAATTCTACCCTCCTTAAAATAATTTCGTCCTCAAAATTACTTGTCTAAACTAATAGTCCAATTCTTCCCACTACGCTAAAGTCAGTGCACTCGATCTTAAAGAGCTAACATACCTTCTAGGCACCGTTTCTAAGTTCATACTCAAGGTTCCAACTACTTTACGAGCAACAGATCAAACAATCACCAAAGCGAACAAAACTCCAAAGAGTATTCCGCACTTAAGGAACTTACCATTGACCCATCAGCACATCATTATCCTCTCTCCGACGAATCGCATAAACCAGATCCCGGTTGCCTTGCCTCGATGCCACCATTACTTTGCGCTTCATCGCCATACCGACCTTGGCGAAACCATTTCCTCTATGGTTCGAACCGCGACCCTTTATCGCCGCTTGCCGACCACCTCTGCTGGTTGCCCATAACCTTGGCCTTCGCTCGAGTCCCATTCGGATTCGGGGACAATCCTTAATCGATGATGAGACTTGGACTTGCATCCGAAGCACTCTCGAACACGATTCCAAAGATTCGCCAACATGGTACCTTCCACATCGCGCACACGGACGATCCGGATTCCTCTCGCTTGTCTTAACAATATGAACAGAGTCTCAACCCTCGGTCTCTCTCGACCCTCTCAACCACTTCGGCGATCCAACACTTCTCTTATCACGGTTCCTTTCTATTGTGCCTCTCACCTTCTTGACCTCCTCTCCTATCCGGGCCTTCTCCACTAAAATCTGCGAAGTCTCTTTCCTCGATGCGGAGCAATCAAAACTCGCACTCATCCCGTAGCCCCATCTTCAACCGACGCATCTCTCATAATCCGTTGCCACGATGCCCCGAGCATACCGACTCAAACGTAGAAACTCACTCGTACTCGCTATCGACTTGCTACCTTGCACCAAATTGAGGAACGCCTTCCTCTCGAAAGCGCCCACATAGCTTGCTCCGACATACTTCCCTTCGAACTTGATCTTAAAGTAGCCCCACCCACTCGATCCGCAGGGTACTTTCCTTAACCGTGAGCCACCACCGGTAGGCCTCATCCCGCAAAGAACGAAACAACACCCTTAAGCTTCTCCTCGCCAGAGTCAAGTCTAAGTCGTCCATAATCCTTTCCACTTTGCCTCAAGCCGCACTCGCCACGTTCGAGCTACCCCGCACACTCCTCACGAAGACCTCGGCCCATTCGCCTAAGCCTTTCGGTCATCGACTTCGAGTCCCATCGCCCCATTGGCTCCTCGCCACTCGCTCAAGCACCCGCAAAGATAGCTCGCGATATCGCGTCGTCTCCTCCACCGATCCTCGCTGTTCCACCTCAACACCGGTGGCGGCACATCGCTCTCGACCCATGGCGAGACCCAACCGGTTCGCACAATCGACATCCCGCCTCTACCACGCCCACGAGTATTGCGACCACGCCCCTAGAACTCATATCTAGCGCCTCGATTTAGTCTGCTTTAAAAAGTTTTATGCATTAGAAATTATTGTTTCACTGTTTTATCCACGAGCAATTTTATGCAATGAAGTTTCCGAGAGTAGTTCTTTCGATCAATCAAAGTTTCCTTCCTACCCAGGGGTAATTTCGTCATTTTCCTACAGGGGTATTTTTGGTGATTTTGTAAATCGAGAAAACATCTTTCAAAATCTGATTTAGAGTTTCACAAACCAAAGGAGTAAGTTTGAAAAAATTTAAACTAAGGGTTTTAAAACAGTGAGGCACATCCCTTTCGGGTTTTAATAATTGGTTTAGCCTATGAACAAGTCCTCTTGGTTAAGGTGAACCGTAGCTACGCACCAGGTAGGATTCCAGCGAAGAGGAGGTGAGTCACGAGGACTGCTTAAGTACCTAGCTCTTCCGGATCCAATCCTAGACATGCGCACCAAGGTTGCCACACCTTAACTCGGCGACTTACTTCATAGGTTTGTTTAAGAGCTTTAAGTTTTATGCACATGTTTGAGTAGTCTAGTCCTAGGGTTCAACAGCCCTAATATTTTAATCTACGAGCCCAACTAAGCCCATAACAGTTCATATAACAATTCACTTCAAAAGTCTAAAGTACTTACTCAAGGACTCGGTCGAGGTACAGTGCCATGCCGTATACCTGAAAACCTTTTTATAAAACCCATATCTTTGAAAAGCCCATTTTAAAAAAATGTTTTTGGGCCCAAAACCCTCAAAGCTGAGTTTTGAACCGGGCTCTGATACCAAACTGTAACATCCCCAAACCCGGCCCATTCACCACGAATCGAATCGGTTATGTTAGTGAAATTTATTTAACTTAGAGAAAAATTTAGTAACACTTGTTAACTTCTGAAAATCCATGTTTATTTAATATTGTATGAGAAAAACTTTGATATCACATAAATATTATAAAATGCCCAAAAGTGAACTTTAATGAATATATACGACTAATTTTGAATAAATAAGTTGTCAAAATAAATTCGTTCCCACTTAGTAATTTAATATAATCAAACATAATTTAAAATAGTAATTAAATAACTCCCAAAGTAAATAAAAATCAAAGGGCCTTATAACATCAGTGTTTAAAAGATCTAATACTTAATATAAATAAATTTAAACTCTTCTTTCTCGCATGGGCCACCACGTGTCCTCTCCGATCCCTGGTCCTATCTACGCATCACCCGAAATAGTTAGAAAATAAAGAGTGAGTCCACCGACTCGGTGCATAATCAAAACACCGATTTCCACACGTATGGGCTTGGCCCATACCCACACAATATTCGTAAATAAATCATGCAAGAATGCATTTCACCCAACCCTTTGTCCAACCGCACACCAACCTTAGCATACTCCCTGCCTAAGGCCGTGGATAAACCACCACTGATCACATCGTGATCCAAAATCCTTACCTTGGCAAACTCACTGCTCAAGGCCGTGGCTGAGCCACCGATCAACCAGAGTGATCCCAATATTGTAATCTGTCTACGGTGATGCACATAGCCATCAACCGCCGAGATGGGCACCTAGCCAACACCTCCTTTGAGGTAGCACACAAAGAACCCTCAAGCGCTAATGTAGCCTTAGCTATCATTAGACCACGTACATCATCTGTACACTTCTTCCTTCTGTGATCAACCCCATGCCCACGTGTCAATTATGCCAAAATAACATATAGAGTGAGTAATTATTATTTACCAATACCCCATCAAACATAAAATATATACAACACAACCAATCTTACCAATCATCGATTCACATCACTTAAGCCATTATAATCAGCCTCCACACATAATACATATGTAATCACATTAAACAAACCAACAATCGCAGAAATAGTGCGTTGATTACGCACCTAATTGATACCAATGACCAACTCCCGGAACGCTACTTAACCAAAACTCTGTCGACACACCCTTGATGAATCGAACCTACGAGTCCTCCCTACCGCTCCTCCTGGCTGATTACAAGAAAGAATTACCACACTAAGACCACAAGAATATTCGGCCAACCTCAAACATCAAGACCACCTTTGGTTAACGAAACATCGAAAGAAATAAACTATAACGTAAAACCTCACCCTTCACAATGACTAGAGCAGAGACCCAAACGCTCCACCCCCCTCTGCTTAAGATTCGGCCAACCACCACTAGGACAAGGAGAAAGGTTTCGGCAATAGAGAAAGAAAGAAGGTATGAGGGGACAATATGAAATGGTTTCGGCTTAGGAAAAATGGAGAGAACCAAGTAGGAAAATCGGCTAGGTGACCTTGAAGATTCGGCCAAAGTGCATAGGTGAAGAGAAGGGATATTTTTAGTGTTGGTAGAGTATGGAAGACAAATGGATGAAGGCTTAAGAATGAATGAAAATGAGCACCTCCCCCCCTATTTATACTAAAAGGCCTAGCTCCAACCTCCCACAAAAATCCCACGATTTGCTCCTATAATTCCTCCCCAACACTCATTCAAAAAGTTTGAATGAGTCAAACCTCTTCCTAGCAAAAATTTAAAAAAAAAGACCAAGTCTTTCTCCATCTTTTAAGCATCCAAAAGCTGCCCAACTCCTTACCTCATTGACGCAAAAACAAAGGCCAAAGTGCTGCCTTCGCAGCTCGAACACTGGCCCCCTTCCCTTGCACCTGAGGCGTCACTTCCCCAAGCTCTTAGTGGCGTCTCCCTTGCCACTTTACTAGCTCAATTCTTATGTCTAATTCCCCCAAATAATTCTCTTAAGACACCCATCGCCAAGCTCCCCTTTTTGCACTTAAAAATCCAAAATTTTCTAAAGTCTTCCCCTTGAGTCCAAACATTCTTATCACCTCTCAAACACATCCAAGCATACCCAAAACCTACTAGAACATGAATTATACCCAACATGCATAGCCCCTAAACCAGGGTGTTACAGTCACCAAATGAAACTTCTCTTCCACTTTTTGGCTTCAATTTGATAAATTGACTCTTGTCACCAGTCATGTGTCTTGAGCATCCACTATCGAGGTACCATAAGTTTTTCCTTGAATAATCCACCTCAAAGAAATGCTCATTTTCCTACAAACATAGAATTAAAGTTTGATTTTTAGTACCCAAATTCTTTTGGGTCCATAAGCATTACTTCCTATAATTTTAGTCCCTTTAGGTATCCATTTTGAAATCAAGTTCTTATCTTGTAAAGTTATGAGTCCTTTAAGTACCAATATACTTTTAATGAATTTTCTCTTGTAAAAGTTTTGGGGACCTCTATGTTTATTGAAATTAAATCTATTTTTAACAAAGTTTTGTTTTGAATTTTCTCCTTTTTTTAAAACTTTTTTAGAGTGAGCTTTTTCATTCTTAAGAAACTCAAGTTACTTTTCATGATCATCATGAACTTTAGAAAGTAAGTTATGCAAGTCTAAATTCTTCTTCTCAAGCTCATTATTTTTTTTTTGCATCTTTTTTACTTTCACTTCAAGTTCATGATTGATTCTGAAGAGTAAGTCATTTTTAGTTTTCAAATTTGAAATATTTTTCTTATGTTTTGAATTCATTACTTCAAATTCCAAAACCAATTCAGCATAGGCATCTTGCAACTCATCGAAAGAATAAGAATTTGAAATAGATGAGTTAGAAGTTACCTTAGAATCATCGATGGCCATGAGACACAAGTTAGATACTTCTTGAATTTCTTCATCGAATGAGTCCTCATCACTCTAAGTAGCAACATTGGCCTTGTGTTTTTGTTTTCTAGACCCCTTCTTCCTCCATTGAGAAAAATCAAACTTGATGTGTCCCTGTTTCTTGCACTCATAACAAATAATGGGATCTTTCTCTTTGGTTGATTCAATTTTAATTCCTTCCTTCTTTTGGAATTGTCTTCCTTTGTTGGATCTCATGAACCTCTTAAATCTTCTTGCAAACATTGTCATCTCTTTATCATCATCATAATTACTAGAGTTTTTATCCTTCTTACAAGTTGTTGATTTGAAGACAACTCCCATTTTCTTTGGAGCTTCTTTGATTTCTTGTGCATTGTGGTTGATCTTCATTTCATATGTCAACAAGGAATCGATAAGCTCATCAAGTGAAAGTGAGTTGAGATCCTTTGATTCTTCTATTGCCATCACTTTTTCTTCCCAAGAAGTTGAGAGACTATTCAATAACTTCTTCACCATTTCCTTGTTGGGATAGGTCTTCCCAAGAGCTTTGAGACCATTGATGATGTGGGTGAAGCGATCGGACACCTCATTGATTCCTTCTTCCGATATTACTTTAAACAACTCATAATCAAGGGTGAGAAGACTTATCTTGGACACCTTAACTCTACTTGTCACTTCGTGGGTGACTTAAAGCTTGTCCCAAATTCCTTTTGCATTGTCCCATAAGGAGACTCTATTGCACTCATTTGAACCAAGAGCACAAAATAGAGTGTGCATATCTTTTGCGTTTAATTGCACATGTAACACCCCATACCCGTATTCATCGCCGGAACCGGGTACTAGGCATTACCAAACTTAACTCACTTGAACATACAACTTCGGGCTATAAAATTTCATTGCAACTTAAAACTTCCCATTCACATTCAAAGCATCCTCATTACGGGCCTATGAGGCCTTAAACATGCAAACGGAGGGTCTCGAAATCAAACCGGGAACTTTTGTATACTTAGAAAGTTTTTACTTAAACAGGGCCACATGCCCGTGTAAAATGGGACACGCCTGTGTGGGCAGGTCGTGTGGTTACACACGCCCATGTCCCTAGCCCGTGTGGAATTTATTTACCTTTTCGAACCTACACAGGTTTTCACACGGCCGGACACACGCCCATGTCTTTGGCCCGTGTCCTTCACACGACCTAGACACCCTCGTGTCCTCACCCGTGTGTGAAAACTTGGGCATTCTGTTTATGACGTCAGCAACCTCATAAGGGGCACACGGCCTAGGCACGCGCCCGTGTGTCTAGCCCGTGGTCGACACTGACTTGCAACACTAATATGCAGGGGACACACGGCCCAGTCACACACCCATGGGACTGACCGTGTGTCACACACGGCCTAGACACACGCTCGTGTGCCTACCCGTGTGGATAAGAATAAGGCTATTTTCCAAGCCCTTTTTATCACCCTAACTCGTACAACATAATTTACATTCAACCATTAACCAAGCAACCCAATCATGTATCATACACATTCATGAAGAACCTCATCTTTTCATATATTAATAATAATGAGCCATCAACTATGGCTATTTACAAAAATTTCATCTTCAAAAGATCGAACACACTTGGCAAAAACAACAAAACATTTCACTAAGTCTAGCCCCTATACATTCCATACTCAGAATGCTAAGTCTAAATATACCGAAATGAGCTGATAGTGTGGATGATCTTCTGATTATCTTCGTATCCCGAGCTGGCTCTTTGACACTATAAAACAAGGGAAAAGAAATGGAGTAAGCTTTAAGCTTAGTAAGTTTACATGTAAATAATAAGCATCATAACATATGCTGATTAATCAATAACATTACATACTAAGCAAGAACAATTCACATTTCCATAACCATGCTTACTCATCTCATCTCTTACCACATTCCAACCATATAACAAATATATTTCTCACATTTACTTGTACACATACCCTGCACTCATCACCACAAAGCCACATGAAACATTTACTTAAATAATTTTTTCGATGAACCCTTCAGAATAATACTAAGTACCCGGTGGTTTCGCACACAACCCACCATTTATCAATAATAGGGTGGTATCGCACATAGCCCACCAACAAGAATATTTACGGTGGTTTCGCACATAGCCCACAAAATTATAATATAAACGATGGCATCGCACACAGCCCATCGTGAATAATTAATGAGGTGGTATCGTACACAGCCCACCGAATAATTATCATGGATATTTTTCTGCACTTACATATCTATTCCGAGGTACATACGAGAATTACTCACTATCTATCAATTTCAATCAATCTCTCTCATAAATGATCTCATTCATACAATTCACCAATAAGTAACAACATATGTATTAAAGATGTAACGTTTACACATAAACTTACCTCGGTGCAAAATGTATTATTCAACGGTCTAGTCCGTAACCTTGCCTTTTCCTTGGTCAAGGTTGTTCCCATGCTCTTCTTGATCTATAATAATAAAATTTACTCATTCAATCACTATATAACTCATGGTACATCAAAATTTCTACTTAGGCAAAAATGACCATTTTGCCCTTATACTTTTGCAAAATTATGAATTTGCCCCTACGCTCGTAAATTGTTTTTCATCATATTTTCTCATTAAACAAGCCTAGCTGAACATTTATTTCTCTTACAAAAACTCAAAACCAATTATTTCATGCATTTATTACTAAATTACAACCTTTACAACTAAGTCCCATTTAGGTGTTTTCATGATAACACCTTTCACAAAAGTTATTCCTTAACCCTCTAACATTCAATTTCTCCCATAAAAACTCAGCAAACAACATGAACACTCTCATGGAAAGTCCCTAAACTTTCAACCATTTTGCAAAATAGTCCCCTCATTAGCTAGCTTAAGCTTTAGTGGCTCCAAAAGTACAAAAATTATCAAGAAAGACCTCTAAAATCACTTACTTGCAAGAGAATAGCTTGGCTGAAAGTTTGAACTCCAAAATCCCCTATTTTATCTTCAATTTTCAGTGGAGAATAAGTGTGAATAGTGAAAGATGATATCTCTTTTAGTTATCTTATTTTATTCATTTTTTTATCACCTAATTCCACCAAATTTTGACCAAAATTATTGCCCTTGTCTCCTTTGTCTCTATGGCTGGCCAACACACTATTATTGGCCTAATTGCACTTTAAGGACCTCCAATTTAATATTCTATGGCTATTAGACACCTCTATCTTGTATAATGGAACTTTCGCACTTTATGCGATTTAGTCCTTTTTCTCAATTAAGCATACAATTGCTAAAATTAAAACACCAAAATTTCCATGCATCCTTATAATCATGCTATAACATATAAAATAATATCAAAATAATTTTCTTCAACCTCAGATTAGTGGTTCCGAAACCACTATTCTGACTAGCCCCATAATCAGGCTGTTACAACTCTCCCCCTTTAGAGATTTTTGTCCCCGAAAATCTTACCGGTAAAAAGGTTTGGGTATTGTTCCCTCATGGCTTCTTCCGGTTCCCACGTAGCCTCTTCCACACTGTGTTTTTTCCATAACACTTTCACTAAGGATATGCTTTTATTCCTCAACTGTTTAACCTCTCGAGCCAATATCTTAATTGGTTCTTCTTCATAAGTCATGTCCGGTCGTATTTCAATTTCTATTGGAGGGATCACATGTGAAGGATCGGAACGATATCGCCGCAACATCGACACATGAAACACATTGTGTATTCTCTCTAACTCTGTCGGCAAAGCCGACCGGTATGCTACTAGCCCAATCGTTTCAATAACCTCATACGGCCCTATGAATCGTGGACTCAATTTGCCTTTTCGACCAAACCTCAATATTTTCTTCCACGGGGATACTTTCAGAAATAATTTGCCACCCACTTGAAACTCGATTTCTTTCTTTTTTAAATCCGCGTATGACTTTTGTCGATTCGAAGCAGCTTTCAGACTATCACGGATCACTTTCACTTTCTCCTCAGTTTCTTTAACTAGATCGACCCCGTAAATTTGCTTCTCACTAAGCTCGGTCCAATACAAGGGAGTCTGACACTTGCGACCATATAAAGCTTCGTACGGTGCCATCCGTACACTCGACTGATAACTGTTGTTATAGGCAAACTCAACCAAAGGTAGATATTTTTCCCAACTACCTTCGAACTCTAACACACAGCTTCAGAGCATATCCTCAAGAACTTGAATCACTCTTTCAGATTGGCCATCGGTTTGAGGATGGAACGCAGTACTAAAATTCAATCTTGTACCTAAGGCTTCCTACAATTTCTTCCAAAACCTAGAAGTAAATCTCGGATCTCTATCCGAGATAATAGATATAGGTACTCCATGTAATCTCACCACTTCATCAATATATAGCTTGGCCAACTTATCGAGTAAGTAACCCACACGCACCGGTGTAAAGTGAGCCTACTTCATTAATCTATCCACACTAACCCACACAGCATCTTTCTTTTTCGGAGTCATTGGTAACCCCGTTACGAAATCCATTGTGATTCGATCCCACTTCCACTCTGGAACCATCACCGGCTAAAGTAATCCCGAGGGTAATTGATGCTTAGCTTTCACTTGTTGACATATTAAACATCTTGTAACAAACTTGGAGATGTCTCTTTTCATACCCGGCCACCAATACAACTTCTTCAAATCATTATACATTTTTGTGCTGCTCGGGTGTACTGACAAACAACCACTGTGTGCTTCCTGTAAAATTTTCCGGATTAACTCATCATCCTTTGGTACACAAATTCTATCATGAAACATCAAGCAATCCTCTGAACTAACCCAAAAATCAGAGTCATTTCCCGATTCGCACTGAGCTCTCTTAGCTTGCATCTCATTATCATTCTTTTGAGCTTCACATATCTGCTGAATAGATAATGGTCTAGCCCTCAACTCAGACAATATAGCACCATCATTAGACAACGCTAAGCTCGTACTCATAGCTCTTAAGGCATACAGTGATTTTCTGCTCAAGGCATCCGCAACCACATTCGCTTCCCCGGATGGTAATCAATTACTAACTCATAATCCTTTAATAATTCGAGCCACTGCTGTTGTCGCAAATTCAAATCTTTTTGGTCCATCAAGTACTTCAAACTCTTATGATCGGTGAAGATTCAGCACTTCTCACCATATAAATAATGAAGCCAAATCTTTAAAGCGAAAACGATCGCAGCCAACTCCAAATCGTGAGTCGGATAATTCTTTTCATGTGGTTTTAGCTGTCTCGAGGCATAAGCTACTACTTTACCCTCTTGCATCAACACACAGCCAAGACCATTTAATGACGCATCACTGTAGACCACAAACTCTCTCCCCAGCTCTGGTTGTACTAAAACTAGTGCCTCAGTCAATAATGCTTTCAATCTCTCGAAACTTTGTTGGCATTTCTCAGTCCATTAAAACTTAACATCATTATGCAACAGTTTCGTCATCGGAGTAGCAATCATGGAGAACCCTTTTACGAACCATCCGTAGTACCCTGCTAAACCCAAAAAGCTTCTAATTTCTGACACATTCCTTGGCAGTTTCCACTCCACAATAGCCGAGATCTTACTCGGATCAACTCTAATGCCATCACCCGACACAATGTGTCCTAAGAATCCGACAGCTGAATTTAGCATACAACTGCTTGTCTCTTAAAGTCTGCAAAGCAATTCTTAGGTGCTCTGCATGCTCGCTCATCCCGGGAATAAATTAATATGTCGTCGATAAAAACAACCACAAACTTATCCAAATACGGTCAGAAGATGCAGTTCATTAGATCCATAAAAATCGCAGGAGCATTCGTTAAACCAAATGGCATGACAAGAAACTCATAATGGCCATACCTCGTCCGAAATGCAGTTTTTGGCACATCTTGCTCCTTAACCCTCAACTGGTAATAGCCAGACCTTAGGTCTATCTTAGAGAACATGGTAGCTCCCTTCAATTGGTCAAATAAATCATCTATCCTTGGCAAAGGATACTTATTCTTCACTGTCACCTTGTTGAGTTATCTGTAGTCTATGCACAATCTCATCGACCCATCTTTCTTCTTCACAAAAAGTACCGGAGCACCCCACAGTGAATAGCTCGGTCTTGTAAAACCCTTTTCCGTTAACTCTTGCAACTGAATCTTCAACTCTTTTAACTCCAATGGTGCCATCCTATACGGAGCAACCGAAATAGGTGCCGTACCCGAAACTAACTCTATCCCAAACTCGACCTCTCTAACTAGAGGCAATCCGGGTAACTCTTTCGGAAACACATCTGGATACTCGCATACCACTGCACTCGATTCAATCTTTACCTCGACTCTTGAGTATTCAGAACAAAGGCGAGATAGGACTCATACCCCTTTCTCAAGTATTTCTCAATTACCATAGATGAAATCATTACAGAAAAACTATCCGATTTACACGATTCAACTTTGAATGACATCTCCATTTACACATCTCAATTCAATAAACTGACTACCACAGTTTACTAAAACATCATGAGCAGTCAACCAATCCATACCAAGAATCAGGTCAAATTCATCAAACGGCAATAACATTAGATTTGCCAGAAAACAATGACCTCTAATTGTCAAAGGACAATTCCTACACACCTTGTCAACTAGCACATGTTTGCCTAACGGGTTTGACACTTTTACTAAAAATTATGTAGACTCAACAATCATACTCATGCTAAATGCTAATTTCATGCAAATGTAAGAATGGGTAGACCCCGGATCAATCAAAGCAACAACAGAGATATCGTAAAGAGAGAAAGTACCCGTTATCACATCTAAAGATGATGCCTCTTCGCGAGCGCGAATGGCATAAGTCCTTGCAGCTGCTCGACCCTCTGATCTCACAGCAGAGTCTCTAGGCACACCTCTACTACTAGTCCCACCTCCCGGGTTCTTTTGTGATCTACCCTTCGAAGATACATTGCTTGATCTTATTTCTTGCTTTCTTTCCTTCTCATCCCTCTCAGGACAATTCTGGATAAACTAATCGGGTGAACCACACTTGTAACAATTTCGGTAGTTTCCCCAACACTCCCTAGTGTGTTGCCTACTACAATTTGGACACTCCAGTTTATTAGTCTTTGGATTGCCCACGCTTGCCATAGAGGTGGCTTGAACTCTCGAGCCCGAGTATGTATTACTTCGATCTCGGTGTGAATATCCAACTGACGTAGTCGTCCGAGGGTTTATTTTCTTAGACCTCTTTGATTGAGTTTGGTATGATTTACTCATTGGTCTTTTTCTAGCATCTCAAGCCTCACTCATGGCTTTTCTCTTTCCTTATTCAGCTCCTCGGCCTTGCATGCCCTATTAACCAACACCACAAATTCTTTCAATTCCAAGATCCCAACTAGTAGTCAGATATCCTCATTCAGTCCATCTTTAAACCTCTTGCACAAGATAGCTTCTGTAGACACACACTCTTGTGCATACTTGCTGAGCCTAAAAAACTCGTGCTCATACTCTCCCACAGTCATTTTGACTTGCTTCAATTCGAGGAACTCTTTCCGTTTCTAATCCACAAATCTCTGACTTATGTACTTCTTTCGGAACTCTTCCAAAAAGAAGTCCCACGTCACTCTCTCCCTTGGAACTACCGAGGTCAACATTTTCCACCAATGATATGCTGAGTCCTTCAATAATGACACGGCACATTTCAAACTCTCTTCAGGTGTGCAGGAGAGTTCATCAAATACTCACATTGTGTTCTCAAGCCAGAACTCCGCCCTCTCGGGGTCATCGTCTATATTCGCTCTAAATTCCTCGGCCCCTTGTTTCTGAATCTTATCAACCGGGGGTTTAGTCATTCTCACCAAATCTATACCTTGATGAGCCACAGGAACTGGCTAAGGTATAGGAGGGGGTGGAGGAGGTTGAGCATTAGTATTCGCTCGTACATACTCCGTGTACCAATTACTCATCATTTGGAGAAAGGCTTCCCGAGCCTCTTCTCCTTGACCCATAGTCTCGGGTCTACTCTCTAAAGGCGCGGTCCCTTACACGTGAGCCGGCGCATTACTAGCAGCGTCATCAGCAACCGCTCGGTCGGGATCCATTTACTATATAAAAACAAAGTTTAGAATTGTCAGAAGTCACCACACTATCAGAATACATTCATGGCATGTATAGCTAGACTCTTACACACGCTAAGGTAGTCCGAGAACCGACTAAACCATATCTCTAATACCACTAAATGTAACACCCCTCACCCGTATTCATCGCTGGAACCGGGTACGAGGCATTACCAAACTTAACTCACTTGAACATACAACTTCGGGCTATAAAATTTCATTGCAACTTAAAACTTCCTATTCACATTCAAAGAATCCTCATTACGGGCCGATAAGGCCTTAAACATGCAAACGGAGGGTCTCGAAATCAAATCGGGAACTTTTTTATACTTAGAAAGTTTTTACTTAAATAGGGCCACATGCCCGTGTGAAATGGGACACGCCCGTGTGGGCAAGTTGTATGGTTACACACGCCTATGTCCCTAACCTGTGTGGAATTTATTTTTCTTTTCGAACCTACAGGGGTTTTCAAAAGGCCGGACACACGCCCATGTCTTTGGCCCGTGTCCTTCACACGGCCTAGACGCGCCCGTGTCCTCACCCATGTGTGAAAACTTGGGTATTCTATTTATGACGTCAGCAACCTCATAAGGGGCACAAGCCCGTGTGTCTAGCCCGTGGTCAACACTGACTTGCAACACTAACATGCAAGGGACACACGGCCCAGTCACACACCCATGGGACTGACCGTGTGTCACACACGGCCTAGACACACGCCCGTGTGCCTACCCGTGTGGATAAGAATAAGGCTATTTTCCAAGCCCCTTTTTATCATCCTAACTCGTACAACATAATTTACATTCAACCATTAACAAAGCAACCCAATCATGCATCCTACACATTCATGAAGAACCTCATCTTTTCATATATTAATAATAATGAGCCATCAACTATGGCTATTTACAAAAAGTTCATCTTTAAAAGAGCGAACACACTTGGCCAAAACAACAAAACATTTCACTAAGTCTAGCCCCTATACATGGCATACTCAGAATGCTAAGTCTAAATCTACCGAAATGAGCTGATAATGTGGATGATCTTCCGATTATCTTCATATCCCAAGCTGGCTCTTTGACACTATAAAACAAGGGAAAAGAAATGGAGTAAGCTTTAAGCTTAGTAAGTTTACATGTAAACAATAAGCATCATAACATATGCTGATTAATCAATAACATTACATACTAAGCAAGAACAATTCACATTTCCATAACCATGCTTACTCATCTCATCTCTTACCACATTCCAACCATATAACAAATATATTGCTCACATTTACTTGTACACATTCCCTGCACTCATCACCACAAAGCCACATGAAACATTTACTTAAACAATTTTTCGATGAACCCTTCGGAATAATACTAAGTACCCTGTAACATCCTGGAAAGGGCCTATGCATTTTCGGTTTAATTGTACGAAGTAACATGTTTTATGTACTAAGAATAAATTTTGAACAATTTTGGAAACCTGAAAATGTATGGAAATGTTAAGTTAAAAAACTGGAAAGTGAACATTTTTGGAAACTTGAAAATGGATGGAAATGATTTGGAAATGAATCAAAATAGGAAAGTGCACATTTCTGGAAATTTGGAAATGTAAGAAAATGTCAAGTTCTGAGCCGAATGAAAATTTTTGGAAACTTAGAAATGACTTAGAAATGTCGAGTTTTAAAGTTTAAAAGAGGAAATTAAGGCAAGGTGGCCTTAAAAGAAAAGTTTGTGAAATTTGACACACAAACAGGCTTGGAAAAGTGGCTGAAGATGCCACTTAGGGCCTTTGGAAATGGTGCCACATGCAAGGTGTTGGGCACTGGTTCGAGTCACTTGGGAAGCAAATAAAAGAAGTTTTATTTTTCTTCCGAAGCTCACGAGTGGGACGGCACAAGCCTTCTAGAAAGGAGGAGTTTTATTCTCTTTAATATTCGATTAATAAGGTGATAAATAAGGGATTTAATTTGGATTATTTTTGAAGAGATAATAAAGGATTATTCTCTAATTATTTTAAATTAAGAGATAAAGCTATCAAATAAAGAAGAGTGGTGGCCAAGTAAGGGATTACGAGGAGTAGTTTCGGCTATAAAAGGAAGGAAATAGGGCTACTCATCAATTTTTCTTCCTCCTCCTCTCTCTGCCGAATTTAGAGTGCTCTCCTCTCTTCTCTTCTCTTTTCTTTTGTCAAGCCGAATCTATAGTCCACCATTGCCAAAATTCTCAAGTTTCTTTTCCTTATTTTCGTGGAAACCAAATACCCCAAGAGAACCTCTAGTCGACTTCTCCATTAAATCCCAAAAGCCAAAACTTTATCATCTAGTCATCAAGGCCGATTCTTTAAGGGGCTTTTAACAAGGGTGCTACTGATTTCTTAAAAAGGGTAAGATCCAAAGTTTGGTTTCAATTCTTTTGTATTTTAAACCTATCTAAAATTTAGGGACTAATCTCTATTATGGATTTTGGTAGAGTTATGGAAGGGTGTTTTGGGATTTAAGAAATTGTCAACTACAAGAAGGTATCTTTAGGAACTTCTAAGATCTAAGGTAAGTTATGAATGCCATTCGCCATAAGCTATATTATTATGATTTAATGTTAGATTGGATCTAACATGGGTACATAGGGATTTCAACGGCAATAAAGAAGCAAGGATCCAATTCGGGATTTAAGATTTGGAAGGTAAGAACAAAGGTAAATTCGGCCAAGGCCTATTTTAGTAGTAGATCTATTATTATGTGTTTTAAGTGAAAACTAACCAATTCAAGGGATTTAGTGACTAGCCGATTTCAAAGGGGAAAAATACGAGTTTACGGGATTTGATTAAATCATCAAATCAACACCAAGGTAAGCTTTAAGAATACAAATCTTACTAGGATTTGGTTTTCTAGCCGAATAGGCTTTGTGCTAAATAGTAAGTGATTAATCAATTGTAGGAACTTGAGATCTAAGGCGATGAGATCGATTTCGGGATTTCAGTGAAGTGGTTAAGCAAATCAGTGTGTACCCCACACTACTTCTTAATATGTTTCATGGCATGTTTTAGTAAAATATGTGATATTAAGAATATGAAAGTGGCTAGGGTACCATGTTATGGTACTAAGTACTCAGGTACGTTTCCTACTTCTACAAAGAATATCAAAAAGGTCATTAGTAACATGAGAATATGATAAGAATGTGAACTCTAGCATATTTATGCATATCATCATTATATGGGGCATATGGGTTTGTTTGAAAGGGGAAGTGAATGTGGTGACCTAAGACCACGAATACGGTGACCTAAGACCGTGGTATCTGAATGTGGTGACCTAAGACCACAATAATCTGAATGCAGTGACCTAAGACCGCGATATCTGAATGTGGTGACCTAAGACCACAAATGCGGTGACCTAAGACCGCGATATGGAGTGTAGCGGAAGGAGGGTCGACTTAGTAGTCCCCACAGTGTACAAGTTGGTACGGGGGAGTGTAGCGGATGGCTTATTAGGTTTGGGTTTGGGAATGCATCATAATTTGTATGCTATGATATGAATGCGTAACATTTGTATGCTGAATCTATTTTGATTTAGTGTTTGTGTACACATTGAGTCTGTTTGACTCACCCTGTTGTGGGACCATGTTTGAGTGATGAGCAGTGATGGACCGGGACTAGAGAAACTTGTGGTGGCCATGCTCAACATGAAGTTTTTATTTTATGAACTACTATTTCTATTTAAGTACTTGAATTACTTGGAAATTATTTGATGTAATAAGGCCATAAGGCCATAGTTGAATTGTTTTCCATTTATTTCTATTTATTATGATTATGAGTTTTACCTATTAAAGTTTAAGTAAAATTTTTAATATAAAGAATTGAATTCGTTTTCAACACAAGCCCAACCCAAAACAATTTTTTCAAAAACGCACAAGTTTTCTCTAGCTAACGAAAGGATTTTGAAACCGGTTTACTTGAGGAACATACCAAATCTGGGCAAATCTCGTGGGCCGGGTTTGGGGTGTTTCAGTTTGGTATCAGAGCCCAGTTTTAAAACTCTCGGCCTGTGGGCCAAGGCCCAAAACATTTTCAAAGCGAGCCCAAATAAGTTTTTTTATGAAAATATTTTATGAAACAAGCAGGTTTTCTCGGCATGGCACCTAAAGTCTCCGATGATCCACGGTAAGTACCCTAACTATTTGTGTGATTATGTGTAATGAATATTAGAGGGTAGAAAAAGAATGGAACGTAGAATAGCATGATAGGAACTTGAACCCTAGGACTAGTCTACTCAAACACAAACACATAAGACTTAAGGAACGTTAAACAAACCCATGGCTAAGTCACTAAGTTAGGGTGTGGTAACCCCTATGCGCATGTCTAGGATTGGATCCGGAAGCACAGGTATTTAAGCGATCCTAGTGACTCACCTCCTTTTCGAGAATCCTACAGTGCGTAGCTTCGGTTCACCCAACCCGGAGGGCTCGGTATGTGTGGCAACCTCTGCATGCGCATGTCTAGGAATGGTTTCGGTGGGAGCTTGGTATTTAAGCGATCCGCGTGACTCACCTCCTCTCCACTCGAATCCTGCACAGTGCGTAGCTTTGTTCACCCGACCAAGAGGACTCGGTCATAGGCTAAACACAATAACTAAAACCCGAAAGGGAATTAGCCGTGTTTTTATAAAAATAACAAAACCCTAGTTTTAGAACTCTTAAAACTTTCTTCTAAATTCATGAAAACCATCTTTACAAAATTTTTACTGAAAGATTTCCGATTTATACAAAAATGCCCCCTAGTGGTAAAATTACCAAAATACCCTTGGTTTATAAAATGACCAACTACCCAACAGCTTTGCCAAAATTTCATTATTTTATCAATGTTCAAAAACCCTAATTTGCAAATTATCAAAAATACCTTGAATTTTAGAAATTTCAAAATTGCCCCTAACTTATAAAATTACCAAAATGACCACGATTTCTAAAATTTTTGCAACATCACCGTTTTGAAAAGTACAATTCTCAAAAAGAACCCTCAAAGTTTTGCAACCTTTGAAATATCCCTAATTTATAAGATTTTACAAATTTACCAGAAGCTTGGAAAAAATCACCAAAATACCCCAGGGTCCAAAATCACCGAAATACCTGGATTTCAAAATTTTCAAAATACCGGAAATTTAAAAATACCAAAATACTTTTGACAAAATCACCAAGGAACTTTTTCTTTTGAAAAATTACGAAAATACCCCTGTAGGATAGAATTACTGAAAATACCTGGGTAGTGGAAGGAAAAAAATAATAACAATGAAAACTACAACCTTTCTCTGAATGAGCGAGAGTTCATGATTGTTTGATGGATGTATGGATGAATGAATGGAAAGACTGTGTGCATACTGAAAGAACCACTCCTAAAACTCTTTTCATAAAATTTCTTCGCGGGTAATTAAGTGAAACAAAGACTAATTCATAAAACTTTTAATCGAGATCACGACATTAGAAATGAGCTCTAGAGGACATGGTCGCCGTGGGCGAAGTAGAGGAAGGATGACGGTGTCGAACCCGTTAGATCGGGTCAAGGGTCCGACAATGAGATACCACCGCCACCACCACCCCACCGTTGGTGTTGAGCGACAAGCTCGGGACGGGAGATGATCTTTGTGTCGCGAGCTATCTTTGCGAGTTTTGGAGTTGGTGGTCGTGCGGGAGGAAATTCGGGAACCCGTGATTACGTACTGGCGGCTCGAGCTAATGGAGCCGAAATGTTTCGTGGGGTATCGGGTGTGCACCCGATTCACCGGTAATCGGTTGGAAGCAACAGAGCGCATCATGGATGAGCTTGACTTGACCCCGAGGAGAAGTTAAAAGGAATGGTGGCAATCATTATTATGCGATGAAGCGTATCGATGGTGGTTGGCTGACCGGGATGGTGCCACGGTGAGGATCGACACAGGAATATGTTAAGGAAGCATTTGAAGAAGTATGTAGGAACCGGTATCTTGATGAGCAAAGGAAGGCATTTAAAAGGGCGGTTCAAGGGGAACAAGTCCGTGGCGGAGTATGAGGTGAATTCACGAGGTTGGTGATATGCTCGAGGAGAGTAGTGGCAACCGAGCATGAGTCTTGTGTCCATTTTGAGGGACGGGCTAAGGGATGATCTCGAGGCTCATTGATAGCACCGCATCGAAGCGGGAGTTTTACGCTTTGGTAGAAAAGGCCAAGGTGGTGAGGAATCAAGGATTCTACAAAGCGGGCTATGGATAGGAATAGGCCCAAAAGAGGTTTTGGAACGTGCTGGAAAGGTTCATAAGAGGCCTAGAGTTGATGGGCTGCGAGGTCGACAAGTTGGTTCGGAAGAAGCGGTATCGACCTTGTGATGTGTGTGGAAAGAAGCACTTAGGAGAGTCTTTGGAAGAAAACAGGAGGATGTTTTAGATGTGGGTCCAAGGACCATGTGATCAAGGATTGTCCTAAGCAATCGGATGAAAGCCACCAACACTCGGAATGTTAGTCGATTGGTAGAGGAGGACCGCACCTCAACGAGGTCATGGTTCGAGTAATGAGGTAATGGTGCTTTGGCGGAGGTCATGGAACACAAGGCGAGTGCTGCTGCTAATCTTTGAGGCAAGGCAACCAGAGTTTGGTTTATACGGTTCACGGAGGAAGATGGAGATGTCTTTGGGCGTTATAACCTGTGCGTTCTTTATTTTTGACAAGCCCTATTTTTCTCTAATTGATGTGGGCTCGACCCATTCCTATGTTGCATGTAGTGTAGTGGAAACACTAGGCCTAGACTCAAACTTCCGATGGCGGATGAGCGTAGTAAGCCCATTAGGCCTAATCGTAGTGGTGGATAAGATCTTTCGGAATGTACCCCTAGAGATTCGGGGAGTGAACTTTGGTGACTTAATGGAACTACCTTTCGGGGAGTTTAAACTTATACTTGGAATGGATGGCTAGTAGAGCACCGAGCCGTGTTGGATTGTGCGGCTAAACGAATGGAACTAAGGACCCGGAGGATGAAGTAGTAGTAATGATCGAGAGAGAAGAAACTACCATCCCAACGTAGTTTCGGCGTTGAAGGCCGAGAAAATGGTTAAGAAAGGGTGCAAGGCGTTCTTAGCCTTCGTAAGCGTGTTAGGTGGAAAGGAAGAAGGTGTCGATGGAGTTAGAACGGTGAAAGACTTTGAAGATGTATTTCGGAGGAATTACCAAGAATACCCCGATAGGGAGGTGGAGTTTGGAATAGACTTAGTGCCGGGAGCAGCTCCAGTCAATCGCTCCATACCAAATGGCGCCAAAGGAGTTAGTTGAGCTCAAGGCTCAAATCCAAGAGTTGTTGGATCGTGGGTTCATACGACCCGGTGTGTCTCTATGGGGAGCACCATTACGCTTGTAAGAAGAAGGACGAACTATGCGTATGTGCATAGATTACCGTCGATTAAATAAGTGACCATCAAGAACAAGTATCCTTTGCCAAGGATCGATGACTTGTTCGATCACCGGAGGGGCCGCATGATATTCTCAAAGATAGACTTAAGGTTGGGATATCACCGATTGAAGGTGAAGGAGGCGGATATCCATAAGACCGCTTTTAGGACAAGATACGGCCATTTTGAGTTTGTGGTGATGCCGTTTGGATTGACAAACGCTCCAGTCGCGTTCATGGATATGATGAACCGAGTTTTTCAACCCTACTTGGATAGGTTCGTCGTTGTGTTCATCGACGATATTTTGGTGTATTCTAAGTCTGAAGAGGAGCATGATGAACATCTCCGAGTGGTGCTACAAGTGTTAAGGGAGAAGAAGCTCTATGCCAAATTCAGCAAGTGTGGATTTTGGCTTAAGGAGGTGGCATTCTTAGGGCATGTGGTATCCGCAGAAGGAATAAGAGTGGATCCTAGGAAGATCGAAGCAGTGTTGGATTAGAAACTACCTAGGTCCGTGGTGAGATTCAAGTTTCTTAGGTTTGGCAAAGCTATTACGAAAGGTTCGTAGAAGGATTCTCGTCAATAGCCGCGCTTTGACAAAGTTACTAAGGAAGGAAGTACCCTTTGAATGGTGCGATAAGCAACAGAAGAGCTTTGACAACCTTAAGAAGGTGTTGACGGAGGCTCGGTGTTAATTCAAATGGAGGCTGGGAAGGATTTTGTGGTGTCTTGTGGCGCTTTGCATACGGGATTAGGATGTGTGCTAATGCAAGAAGGAAAAGTAGTCGCTTATGCGTCTCGGCAACTAAGGCCTCATGAGGTTAACTACCCAACTCATGACTTGGGCCGCGGCAGTGGTTTTTCGCCCTTAAGGTTTGGAGGCACTACCTCTATGGAGAAAGGTCGGTGATCTACACTGCACCACAAGAGCCTTAAGTATCTGTTGACTCGGAAGGAGTTGAACTTGAGGCAACGAAGGTGGGTGGAGTTGTTGAAGGACTATGACTGCTCGATAGAATATCATCCGGCAAGGCGAATGTGGTAGCCGATGCCCTAAGTCGGAAGGTTGTGTCGGATCTAAGGGCTATGTTCGCTCACTTAAGTTTGTATGCGATGATGGAAGCTTTGTTGGCGAGTTGAAAGTCAAGCCCACATGGTGAAGGAGGTGAAAGAGGGACAGTTGGTTGATAAGGATCTAAGTGTTAAGTTACAACAAGTACGAAACGGAGAGTTAGAGGATTATAGTGTTAATGATGAGGGAGTATTGTGTTACAAAGGAAAAGTCTGTATGCCAAAGGACAAGGAGTTAAGACAAAGGATTCTTCGGGAGGCGCATAGTAGCCCTTATGCTATGCATCCCGGAGGCATTAAAGCTGTCTGAGAGATCTAAGGGAACAATTTTGGTGGTCCGATCTTAAGCAAGAAGTGGCCGAATTTGTGGGGAAATGTTTGACGTGTCGACAAGTTAAGGCTGAACACCAAGTTCCATCGAGATTGCTTCAACCAATCGAGATTCCGCAATGGAAGTGGGAGAGAATTACCATGGATTTCGTTAGTGGGCTTCCCCTTACGCCTACTAAGAAGGACTCGGTATGGGTGATAGTGGATTTGTTTGACTAAGTCCGCGCACTTCATCCCTGAGAGTTGACTATTCTCTTGAAGTCGCTAAGTTATATGTGGCGAAATTGTGAGGTTACATGGTGTACCAAGTGTCGATCATCTCCGACAGAGACCTAAGGTTTACGTCTCGGTTGCGGAGGGCACTTCATCAAGCTTTAGGCACTAAGTTGGACTTCACTACGGCTTTTCTTCCACAATCGACGGGCAATCGAGCAGAGTTATACAAGTGTTGGAGGATATGTTGAGAGGTCATGTGTGATGGATTTCCGATGAAGTTGGGAAGACTATTTGCCTTTAGCCGAGTTCGCCTACAACAATAGCTATCGGGCTAGCATTCGGATGGCACCATATGAAGCATTGTATGGTCGGAAGTGTAGAACTCCTACTTGTTGGGTGAGTTAGAGAAACGTCGAGTTTTGGGCCCGAGTTAGTGGCGGCCGAAGAGAAGGTTGAGATGATTCGAGCACGGTTAAAGGAAGCCTCGATAGGCGAAGTCGTCTGCGCAGACCTTAAGCGGAAGGAAATAGAGTTTGAAGTAGGAGACCAAGTGTTTCGGAAGTCTTGCCTTGGAAAAAGGTAATGAGGTTTGATCGCAAGGAAAGTTAAGCCCAAGGTTTATAGGGCCCTATCGAGTCTTGGCGAGTTGGAGCGATGGCATACCAATTGGAGTTGCCACGAGTTGCAGCGGATGCACGGCGTATTCCATGTATCCATGCTACGTCGTTACCGATCGGATCCGTCTCATGTGGTACCTGTCGAAGAAGTAGAGCTAAGGCCAGACTTATCCTACGAGGAAGAGCCGATTCGGATATTGGAACGTGATGTGAAAGTGCTACGGAGGAAGTCAGTTCCTCTAGTCAAGGTGTTATGGCGCAATCATGGATCGGAAGAAGCTTCGTGGGAACCGAAGAGGCAATCACGACAACAATACCCTCAATTATTTTAGTTAGAAAATTTCGAGGATGAAATTATTTTAAGGGGGTAGAATTGTAACATCCTGGAAAGGGCCTATGCATTTTCGGTTTAATTGTACGAAGTAACATGTTTTATGTACTAAGAATAAATTTTGAACAATTTTGGAAACCTGAAAATGTATGGAAATGTTAAGTTAAAAAAATGGAAAGTGAACATTTTTGGAAACTTGGAAATGGATGGAAATGATTTGGAAATGAATCAAAATAGGAAAGTGCACATTTCTGGAAATTTGGAAATGTAAGAAAATGTCAAGTTTACAGAGCCGAACGAAAATTTTTGGAAACTTAGAAATGTCGAGTTTTAAAGTTTAAAAGAGGAAATTAAGGCACGGTGGCCTTAAAAGAAAAAGTTTGTGAAATTTGACACACAAACAGGCTTGGAAAAGTGGCCTGAAGATGCCACTTAGGGCCTCTGGAAATGGCGCCACATGCAAGGTGTTGGGCCTGGGTTCGAGTCACTTGGGAAGCAAATAAAAGAAGTTTTATTTTTGCTTCCAGAAGCTCTGAGGTGGACGGCACAAGCCTTCTAGAAAGGAGGAGTTTTATTCTCTTTAATATTCGATTAATAAGGTGATAAATAAGGGATTTAATTTGGATTATTTTTGAAGAGATAATAAAGGATTATTCTCTAATTATTTTAAATTAAGAGATAAAGCTATCAAATAAAGAAGAGTGGTGGCTGGCCAAGTAAGGGATTACGAGGAGTAGTTTCGGCTATAAAGGAAGGAAATAGAGCTACTCATCAATTTTTCTTCCTCCTCCTCTCTCTGCCGAATTTACAGTGCTCTCCTCTCTTCTCTTCTCTTTTTCTTTTGTCAAGCCGAATCTATAGTCCACCATTGCCAAAATTCTCAAGTTTCTTTTCCTTATTTTCGTGGAAACCAAATACCCCAAGAGAACCTCTAGTCGACTTCTCCATTAAATCCCAAAAGCCGAAACTTTATCATCTAGTCATCAAGGTCGATTCTTTAAAGGGCTTTTAACAAGGGTGCTACTGATTTCTTAAAAGGGTAAGATCCAAAGTTTGGTTTCAATTCTTTTGTATTTTAAACCTATCTAAAATTTAGGGACTAATCTCTATTATGGATTTTGGCCGGAGTTATGGAAGGGTGTTTTGGGATTTAAGAAATTGTCAACTACAAGAAGGTATCTTTCGAACTTCTAAGATCTAAGGTAAGTTATGAATACCATTCGGCCATAAGCTATATTATTATGATTTAATGTTAGATTGGATCTAACATGGGTACATAGGGATTTTGACAAACAATAAAGAAGCAAGGATCCAATTCGGGATTTAAGATTTGGAAGGTAAGAACAAAGGTAAATTCGGCCAAGGCCTATTTTAGTAGTAGATCTATTATTATGTGTTTTAAGCGAAAACTAACCAATTCAAGGGATTTAGTGACTAGCCGATTTCAAAGGGAAAAATACGAGTTTCGGGATTTGATTAAATCATCAAATCGACACCAAGGTAAGCTTTAAGAATACAAATCCTACTAGGATTTGGTTTTCTAACCGAATAGGCTTTGTGCTAAATGGTAAGTGATTAATCAATTGTAGGAACTTGAGATCTAAGGCAGTAGATCAGATTTCGGGATTTCAGTGAAGTGGTTAAGCAAATCAGGTGTGTACCCCACACTACTTCTTAATATGTTTCATGGCCTGTTTTATTAAAATATGTGATATTAAGAATATGAAAGTGGCTAGGGTACCATGTTATGGTACTAAGTACTCAGCACGTTTCCTACTTCTACAAAGAATATGAAAAGGTCATTAGTAACATGAGAATATGATAAGAATGTGAACTCTGGCATATTTATGCATATCATCATTATATGGGGCATATGGGTTTGTTTGAAAGGGGAAGTGAATGTGGTGACCTAAGACCACGAACACGGTGACCTAAGACCGTGGTATCTGAATGTGGTGACCTAAGACCACGATGTCTGAATCACGGTGACCTAAGACCGTGATATCTGAATGTGGTGACCTAAGACCACAAATGCGGTGACCTAAGACCGCGATATGGAGTGTAGCGGAAGGAGGGTCGACTTAGTAGTCCCCACGGTGTACAGGTTGGTGCGGGGAGTGTAGCGAGATGGCTTATTAGGTTTGGGTTTGGGAATGCATCATAATTTGTATGCTATGATATGAATGCGTAACATTTGTATGCCCGATTCTATTTTGATTTAGTGTTTGTGTACACATTGAGTCTGCATTTGACTCACCCTGTTGTGGGACCATGTTTGAGTGATGAACAGTGATGGACCTGGACGACGTGAGAACTTGTGGTGGCCATGCTCAACATGAAGTTTTTATTTTATGAACTACTATTTCTATTTAAGTACTTGAATTACTTGGAAATTATTTGATGTAATAAGGCCATAAGGCCATAGTTGAATTGTTTTCCATTTATTTCTATTTATTATGATTATGAGTTTTACCTATTAAAGTTTAAGTAAAATTTTTAATATAAAGAATTGAATTCGTTTTCAACACAAGCCCAACCCAAAACAATTTTTTCAAAAACGCACAAGTTTTCTCTAGCTAACGAAAGGATTTTGAAACCGGTTTACTTGAGGAACATACCAAATCTGGGCAAATCTCGTGGGCCGGGTTTGGGGTGTTTCATACCCGGTGGTTTCACACACAGCCCACCATTTATCAATAATAGGGTGATATCGTACATAGCCCACCAACAAGATTATTTATGGTGGTTTCGCACATAGCCCACCAAATGATAATATAAACGATGGTATCGCACACAGCCCATCGTGAATAATTAATGAGGTGGTATCGAACACAGCCCACCAAAAATGATAATTAAGGTGGTATCGCACACAGCCCACCGAATAATTATCATGGATATTTTTTTGCACTTACATATCTATTTCGAGGTACATACGAGAATTACTCACTATCTATCAATTTTAATCAATCTCTCTCATAAATGATCTCATCCATACAATTCACCAATAAGTAACAACATATGTATTAAAGATGTAACGTTTACACATAAACTTACCTCGGTGCAAAATGTATTATTTAACGGTCTAGTCCGTAACCTTGCCTTTTCCTCGGTCAAGGTTGTTTCCACGCTCTTATTGATCTATAATAATAAAATTTACTCATTCAATCACTATATAACTCCTGGGTCATCAAAATTTCTACTTAGGCAAAAATGACCATTTTGCCCTTATACTTTGGCAAAATTACGATTTTGCCCCTACGCTCGTAAATCATTTTTCATCACATTTTCTAATTAAACAAGCCTAGCTAAACATTTATTTCTCTTACAAAAACTCACAAAACCAATTATTCCATGCATTTATTACTAAATTACAACCTTTACAACTAAGTCCCATTTAGGTGTTTTCATGATAACACCTTTCACAAAAGTTATTCCTTAACCCTCTAACATTCATTTTATTCCATAAAAAGTCAGCAAACAACATGAACACTCTCATGGCAAGTCCCTAAAACCATTTTGCAAAATAGTCCCCTCATTAGCTAGCTTAAGCTTTAGGGGCTCCAAAAGTACAAATATTATCAAGAAAGACCTCTAAAATCACTTACTTGCAAGAGAATAGCTTGGCTTAAAGTTTGAACTCCAAAATCCCCTATTTTCTCTTCAATTTTTGGTGGAGAAGAAGTGTGAATAGTGAAAGATGATATCTCTTTTAGTTATCTTATTTTATTCATTTTTTATCACCTAATTCCACCAAATTTTGACCAAAATTAATGCCCTTGTCTCCCTTTTCTCTATGGCCAGCCAACACACTATTATTGGCCTAATTGCACTTTAAGGACCTCCAATTTAATATTATATGGCTATTAGACACCTCTATCTTGTATAATGGAACTTTCGCACTTTATGCGATTTAGTCCTTTTTCTCAATTAAGCATACAATTGCTAAAATTAAAATACCAAAATTTCCATGCATCCTTATTATCCTTCTATAACATATAAAATAATATCAAAATAATTTTCTTCAACCTCATTTTAGTGGTTCCAAAACCACTGTTCCGACTAGCCCCAAAATCGGGCTGTTACAGCACATTCTTGATATCATTATCATCCCATTCAATTTCTTCCTTTGGGATAATAACACCTTTGACCTCTTTATTGGAATGGATGACCCATTAGTAATAATCCTCCAAACTTCATAGTCGTTAGCTTGGATGAATAGATTCATTCCTGTTCTCCAATATGAGTAGTTGGTGCATTGAATAAATGAGGCCTCATAGTGGAATGCCCTTCACCCAATATGATGGAATTTTGCTCCAATGCCATGAAGCAAATTTCTTGACTTGTGGCTTCCATCTTGAAAATCTTAAGGATCTTCTCTCTTAGTGGTAAAACCGTCTCTAGAGTTCTAGCCTTGATACCAATTGTTAGCTCGATGGAATAAATCGAAAATGCCAAGAGGGGGTGAATTGGCCTTTAAAAATTTTTGTGAAATCAAGGAAAAAAATGAAACAATGAACACAAAGAATTTAGAGTGGTTCGGCCCTAATTGCCTACTCCACTACCTTAGCTTTCCACCACTAAGGATTTTCCCAAATTTACTAATTTGTTCAACCTTCGAGGATAAGGTTTAACCTTACAAATCGTTCAGATTTCTACAATAAATCTTAAGTTACAAACCCTCTCAAAGAGATACAAATAAGCAAAGAAAGAAACAATCTTTACAAGGTTAAGTTGTTTGCAAAATGAGGATTAAATACAATAAAATACACTTGAGAAAGAGAATGGAGATAAAGCTCACAAGTGTATGTAAGAAGAATGTGAAAGCATTAAGCTCTAAGGTTGTTTGGTTGATGATTTTTGCTTGAAAGTGTTTTTTCTTGTGTTGTAGGTCTTTGGAAGATGGTATTTATACCCCCTAATAGATTTCCAACCATTGAGGTTGTTGGTGTAGTGAATATGGCCATTGGGGATGTAAAACTAGAGCATTTAATTCACCTACAACTACGAGTATCGATACCAAATAAAAGGATATCGATAATTTTTGTAATAAATTATCGTTCAACGACCGTTGGGATTTATTAATCGATACCAAAAAATGTTTTATTGATATTTTTTGAATTAAGTATCGATATGGGATCGATACTTTGTAGGGTTTATAAGAAACAAAATGCTATTTTAGTATCGTTTTTAAGAAAGATATCAATTATTTTTTCAGAAAAGTATCGATACCAAAAAATGGTATCGATAATTTTTAGGGCTTCTAAAAACAGAATGCATGTTTGGTCTCGATTTTTCAAAGGGTATCAATAATTCTAAAAATATCAATACTTGGCCAAATGGTATCGATACGTTTTGGCCTGGAGCAATTTTGACTTATTTGAAAATCATTTTGATGTGTTAAAATGATTTTAACTTAATTGAAATCATTTTGACTTGGTTGAAATCATTTTCACTTGATTTTAAAATTGTTTCAAAATTTTCTAAGAGTTTAATGTAAATATTCAAAGTTTTGCTTCTTAGAATTCAAATTTAAAAATCATGTTGTCAATTTTAATTTATATTAAAAAAACACTTCAGTTTGTTATATCAAAATCTTTTATCAAATAAAGCTTGATTTAACACGTACTCGTTGCGAGGTCGAGCACGAGCATGACTTAATTTGTTGCCCCCACTTTCAATTTCTACTTGGCAAGAATTAGCTAAGCACTTACTGGTAAAGTATTTCCCACCTAGCAAAAATGCTAAGTTGCGGAAAGAGATCACCACTTTTCAAAAAATGGATAATGAATCCCTATACAAGGCATGGGAAAGATTTAAAGAGTTACTTCATAGATGCCCTCACCACGGGATTCCACATTGCATCCAGTCGGAGACATTTTATAATGGTCTCAACAAACACACATGGTTGGTGGTAGATTCTTCTGCAAATGGTGCTCTCTTTTCAAAGTCTTATAATGAGGCTTCAAAGATCATCGAGAGAATAGCCAGTAACAACTACCAATGGCTGACTAATCGAGCAGCTTCAGGAAGACGAGTAGCCAAAATGCATGAAGTAGATGCCCTCACTCCACTCTTAGCTCAGGTATCTTCTAGCTCTTCAATGTTGAAACAGTTTACTACTAATGGTTTTAATCATGTTGCAGCTCAGCCACCAAGTCAATTTGATGTTGTTTCTTGTATATATTGTGGGGACAGTCATTCTTTCGAGAATTTTCCTTCAAATCCTGAGTCTATTTATTATGTAGGGAATCAATACCAGAATAAAAGTGGACAAGTACCATAGTCCAACTTCTATAATATTTCATGGAGTAACCATCCAAACTTTTCTTGGAGTAACCAAGGAGCTAGATCGAATAACAACTACTTGCAGCATAGACCAAATCAACCTCAAGGGTTCAATCAACAAATTTAGAAGCCACCGCAAGCTGAATCATCTAATAGTTTAAAAAAATTGTTGAAGGCGTACATGGCAAAGAATGACGCCTTAATCCAAAGTCAAGCAATAACACTGGAAAATTTGGAAACCCAAATGGGTCAGTTAACAATAGAACTTCGTAATAGACCGCAATGAGCCTTGTGGAGTGACACAAAAAATCCAAGGAGAGTGGGTAAGGAACATTGCAAGGTAGTTTCTTTACGAAGCAAAAGGACTTTGGAACCCAAGGAAGTTGAGGTTGAAGAAGACCTACCAAGGAAAAGGAAATTCAACAAATAGTTGAAATTCCTACACAAGAAAAACCAAATGCTACAGATTCTGAAGAGGTAAAATTTAAACTTGTAAATTCTGATAATCTAACATCTATGTCAGATGCAAAGACATTACCTCGAAAGAGTTGTCCAGTCCAATATAAAGTTCCACAACCTCCATATCCTCAAAGACTCCAACAACATAAGCAACAAGAGGATACTTAATTTAGGAGAATTTTGGATGTGTTGAAACAACTACATATCAACATTCTGTTGGTGGAAGCTCTGGAGCAAATGTCGAACTATACAAAAGCTATGAAAGAAGTTATGTCTAAGAAGAGAAGGATTGGGGATTCTAAAACTGTAGTCCTGACTACAGAATGTAGCCTATTTTTTCAGAACAAGTTTCCTCCAAAGTTAAAGGATCCAGTAACATTCACCATACCTTGCAATATTGGAGAATCCTATTGTGGTAAGGATTTGTGTGATTTGGGATCAAGTATCATCTTGATGCCTACGTCTGTGTTTAGACGATTAGGTATTGGCAAGGCCAGACCAACTACAGCTACACTCTAATTGGCAGATCGATCTTTGGCATACCTAGAAGGAAATATCAATGATGTCTTGGTATGTGTTGATAATTTCATATTTCATGATGACTTTATTATATTAGATTTTAAAGCAGATAAAGAAGTATCAATCATCCTAGGAAAGCCTTTCTTAGCAACCTGTAGGATGATAATCGATGTACAGAAAGGTGAACTCACCATGCAAGTTCAAGATGAACAGGTGACCTTTAATGTACTCAATGCCATAAGATCTCCTGATGAGGTTAAAGATTGTTCTGTTGTCTCCAAGACAGATCTAATGGTTCCTACAAAATTAGAATTCAATGATCTATTGGAAGGTATCTCATCTGACTCTCCACATCAAGATGAGGATGATACATATTTGGCCTTGTTGGAAGCCAACTCAAAAGGATTCAATTCAAAAGTTCAGTTCAAATCATTAGAGCTATAATCACATGAGTACAAGCAACCCAACTCATCAAGAGAAAAGTCACTCGAGTTAGACTTAATGGTTTTGAAAAGGCATGAGAAGGGTATCGAGTGGACTATTGTAAATATTTGAGGTAATAATCCTTCTTTTTGTACTCATAGGTTATTAGATACTGAAAAGGGATCTATCGAGGGACAGAAGAGCTTGATCCAATCTCTAGTATTTGATCCTGGGAAACTCGAAACTCAATGGGTAAAAGCAAGGATCATTTATCCCATCTATGATATCTCGTGGGTGGGACATGTACCAATGAAAGAAGGTATGACAAATAATGAGTTGATTCCGTTAAGGACAATCACGGGTAGACAAAATTGTATGAATGGTAGAAAGTTGAGCAAAGCAACACAGAAAGACCATCTCTCGCTGTTATTCTTAGATCAAATGTTGAATATAATTGTTGGGCAAGACTATCTCTTCTTTCTAGATGGATACGATTTGTATGATAAATGGCCGTTTGACATTGCCTCATTCAGTGATAATCACCAATAACATTGAAGGAGTTCTTTTTACTTTCTCTGTCGTTATTTTATTTTTGGTTTTTTTTCTCTCATTTGAATAAATAGCATGCTTAGAAATATTTTTTCTTGAATTAGTTCATGAAAATAATTCTGTCAAATGAGATTGGAACTTAAAGGGGACTATTTGTGACCCCTCCAACCTTTCCTGGGAATTTAATTTGATGTAATTTTTTGAGAAGAAATTTTCTAAGTAGCCCAAAAGGAATTTTTAATTTTAATTTTTTATGTTTAATAAGAGGTTCAATTTGGCCCAAGTACTAATCCGTTCACTTTTGGTTCAGTTTAATTCTTTAGTACAAAAAATAATTATAGTGTGGGTTCAAATCCCAAAATAACGAAGAGAAGGAAAATACCCACTTATTGTCATCCATAAACCCCCCAAAACCCTAATTTTTTTTCGACACTTTTATTTCCCTCCATACCTTACTGCCAAAGTCACTACTTTAGCTAAATTTTAGCTAAAATTTGCTTGAATCCATCACTATATAACCCCTTAACACCTTCATAATTTTCACGACACCTAAACAATTAGCCTTCACCCTAAACCTACATATTTTCCTTTTCATAGCCGTCGACCCATAATCCTTTGTTGATTTCTTCTTTTTAAATCCTTGCCTATATTTTGTTTTCTTTCGAGAAAAAGTATCATGTCTCGTAAAAGAATTAGATCTTGAAAGACTTCTGTCGAAAATTCGATTGTGATTCAAGATAAGGAAGCGAGGGAAATATTTGATTCCATCTTCAAAAATAAACTCATGATGTCAGAAAAAGGTTTCAATTTGGAGAGTAATGACAAGATGATTATGTCTTTGTCAATTCTAAAAAAAAAATTGATGCTTTAAATTGGAATTAATTTTGTGATGCACGATAAATGCCTAAATAGGAATTAGTGCAAGAGCTTTACGCCAATTTGACCATGCCAAATGCTAATGAAGTTTTTGTTCGTAAAAAGAAAGTACCCTTTTACTTCTAAATCCATTAATGATTTGTTTAATCTGTCTGATGTTGAAGAAGATGAGTACTCTTCCATGATGACAAATATCAATTGGGATTTTCTTCAACAATTATTTAATGTTGTTACAAATTCGAGATCCCAATGGATTAGAAGGAAGTACAGTAGCCATTATTACCGAAGGGAGTATTTAAACCTAGTTGCTAAGGTATGGTTCTACTTTGTTCGATATAGCTTCATGCCTATCTCACATAGTTCAACCATCTCGATGGAATGAATGCTTTTGTTGTATGTAATTATGACAGAAAGGTCTACCAATGTTGGGAAAATTATTCTTAAAGAAATCCAATATTATGCTAGGAAAAAGGCAAGAACTGCCTACTTTCCATCATTGATTACTTCACTTTCCTTGAGGGCCCAAGTTAAATCAAAAGCAAACTTAAATGGCTGTTATGTTCAAGGTTGCATCACAAGACATGATCTTGAAAGGTTAGTTGAGAATGTTGAGTAATTGAACCAGATCGAGCCAAATGAACCGAACAAACCAGAATCTGATGGGTCATCAACCAAATCTGAACCAGAAGTTGACTCAATTAATGAAATAGAAGAAGTAGAATCTGAAGAGGAACCAAACAGCCCTGAACCAAGGTGGAATCAGTGGAGCCAAGTATTAATCCTGAGTTGACCATTCCAATGCCCACTTCTTCAAACATTATGAAGAAATAAGAATTTTCAATTATGATGGATATGTGGAAATTCATGCATAACCAACAACAGGCTTATTGAAGATATGCAAAAAATAGAGATGATTCCATATGAAATACTTTTAAGAATATCTCTAACTATTTTGTTCCTAAGTTTCCAGGTCATATCTTCGGGACATGGCAAGAAGAGCTTGTGGGATCAAGTGAGACCAATAAGGCAAAGAAAAAAAACATAGAAGATGACACAAATTAAAATGGGAGAATTTTTTTCTTAGTATTTATTTTTAGGCATTTATATTAATTTTCCTTAGTTAGTATTTTGCTTTCGTACAATAAGTATGAAATTGCAAACATGAATAAATTAAGCTCAATGCCTCTTTTCTAATAAAAAGCAAAGTAATGTGGTAATGTGAATGAACATGTATAAGATTGGATTGTTAAGAAATACTTGGTACTTAAACAGTCTTCATGACTCACCTCTCTTTTCTTGCAATCCTACCTGGTGTTCAATTCTCATTCATTACTTTGTTTACATAATGATAACATTGCTTCTTTTTAAGGAAGGGGTAGGGCAATATTTGCATAAATTTTTATGTTTCAATCTTTACACATAAGTATGCTGAAATAAAATGATGTTCAGAGAAAAATTTCATTCATAAGTTAGCTCAAATGCAAGTATGATTTCTGATTTTGTCTGATTTTTTTATGTTATCTTAAGTTATGGAATGCTTGTATGTACTTTAGTCTTAGTCTTTGCCATGAAAATTAAATTTCCTTGGAAATAGACATGCATGAAGGTTTAAGGCATTAGAATTGAGTTAAAAACTTTCTTGAGATGAAATCCCATGAGGCATAAAAATCTAAACATGATATAGGCACATTTTGTTTGGTTTGATCCTTTCAAGCTTACCTTATCAATTTAACCCTTGAAACTTTAAATTGAGCTAAATGCCCTACTTTATTGTGAATTACCTACATCATAAGCCATATTACCATCTTTTCAAGTTTTATTCTTTTTTATTTTTTTGCATCGATCTTAACTATATTTGTCTTGGTGATCAAAATTTGAGGAAAAATTCAGAAAGATGTACATGTTCTCCATTTGATTCAAAAAAAAGCAAAGAAAATTTTGCTAAAATTCTGAAAAAATTGTTGAGCATAAGTTCAAAATAAATTTGGGGGTGTTTAAAAGACCCATTCGTAGGAAGGTTATGCTGCAAAAATCTCTAACACAAAGTTAGGGTTAATATTATTAAACCTAAAAATTCACTTCTTTTTATCCCTACCTTGAGCCCAACCCCATTACAACCCTATAAAAGACCTATTGATTTTGATAATTATACCAACTACTTTAGTGGAGAGAAATTACTAAGTTCAAAATATGATGACCACTAATTAAACCTTCTGATTGCTAAGGAAACTTTGATTGAATGGTGAATGTTATATATGACCTTGAAAAGCATGCACACTATGAATTATGTTAGCATTTTCTCACACTTAGTATAAAATCTTGAAATAATGTTTGCATATAAGTGACTTATCAATTGAAAGAGTTTGTGAGTGTAATTTTATTGATGCATGATTATGTGTGAACGTTGATTCTACTTAAACATATTGCAAGATTTCATTCTTAGAATTTTGTTTTTGCTTTACATGAAACATTACTCGAGACGAGAAATGGATTAAGTTTTGGGGCGTGATAAGTCTAAATCATATAGACTTATGTCAAATCTTTTTACTTAATATTTGAGAAAATTTCAAGTATATTGTTAGCAAATTATATGAATTTTATTCTTATTAAGACATTGAGCATGATTTTAGCAAGTTTGTAAATTTATTAATTTTTAAAGTTAAGCATAAAATTAAGTTATATTGTTACATGTTTAATAAAGTGCTTAATATATTGCAGTGGGACCATGGAATTGACTAACATGGGAGCAAATTAAATTTCACACATGAACAAGTCATAGGGATGACTAGAGCATGATTGGGTTCAAAAATTTTACCTTGACCCAATTGAGTTTTTTGCTAAAAAGAAATCTAATTGTGTCTTAAATTGGTTTACAAAATTGTCCATCAAGGGGAAGAGAAGCTCAAATTTGGCAAAGGCATATGAGCAACCCAAAATCAGCTTTTGATATATTTATTTGGAAGTCCTTGCACTTGGGAAAGAATCAGAAATCAGCTCCCAAATATTTCCCAAGAAACCTTCCAACCCCTAGCACAAATCAAACTAAAATCAAGTAAGAAAATCAAGGAAAAAATTAGCCACTTTCCACAATGCATTGCAGGCCAAGAGAGGGAGCATTTCAAGGGATATGTCAAGCTATTTTTAGCAAACTATCATGGCACCCTTCTACTATAAATACCACCTGATCGTGTCCAAACTAACTATGACAACGAATAAGGCAAGCGCACCTATCGTTAGATAGTATAGCTATGGCAAGACCGGAAATATCGTATCCTCAAGGACCAAGAGTACTAGTAGTTACTATCTTTTTATTATCTAGCCTAAGTATTAAGGGAATTGATGTTTATCTAACTAATTACTAACTAAGGATGCTAAGAAACATAGAGTGAATTGGGAAAATACTTGTGGGAAAACCAGTTGATTAAGACAATACCCGAGGAAGAATCCACCTAGACTTCACTTGTTATTTAACTCTGAACCAGACGATTTATTCACTTGACTTGATCCGTAGGATTTCCTAATTTATTTTAATACCTCAGTCGAGGCTACTAACGTCCAACCCTAGGTTGATTAATTGAAATCTCTTTCTAATTAAAACCCCTAGTGTTGCATTAACCTGATCTATGGACTCCCATATTAGGTTTGACCCTAATCCAGCAGATTTTTGTCATCCTATCTCTAGGGTTGCGATCAAATCCGCTTAACTATGCTAGATCTACTTTTAAACAGGGACTTTTGCTCCACTGCCTAAGCACATCAATACTTGAATCAATATCCTGAAATATTAAAACAAGAATTAAGAACACATACTTAAGAACAAATCAAGTATTTATCATATAGTTCAGAAAACAATAACAAGATCTGTCTTAGGTTTCATCCCCTGAGGTATTTGAGGGGTTTAGTTCATGAATAATAAAGAATACATCTCAAAAGAAAGTAAATAACAAAACATAAGAAAAACCCTAAAATCCCCTGAAGGAAATTGAAGGGAAGATCTTCCGTCTTGAGCGTGATTTCGACTTCTGAGATGGATCAACTGGCTTTCTTAAAGTAATCCCCTGTGTTCAGCCCTCTCTGGCTTCGCCCCGACCAAAGACACTTTTTAGGTTATACTTAGGGCGCTTATATAGGCTTCAGAATGTCTTTCTTCACCCCTAAGTATCCTATTCCGAGTGAAACTCATCTTGGCTATAGCAGGGACACGCCCGTGGTCGACTCTCTTGGCCGTGGTCGATCCTGTTTGCCACACACGACCGTGTTATCTGGCTGTGTACGATGTTCTAGGCCGTGTCTCAGTTGTTACTCGAAACGCACGGCCGTGGGTGATAGTCCAGGCTGTGTGAGTCTCTAAGGTAAGCCCATTTGCTCCGTTTTCGACCCGTTTCTAGTTCTTTTCATCCTCTGATGCTTTCCTAAGTATAAAACATAAAATTAAAGGATTAGGAGCATTAAATTCCACAATTCAAAGGATAAATCATCCAAAAAGTATGCTAAATGTGGGATTAAAATATGTATATATTACGATTTTGTAACGCCCCAAATTTGGGCGTAGAAGAATTGGGCTTTGGGCTTTGGATCTCAGAATTTTTTTTTTAAGTGAGCGAGAAAATGAAAATTGGTATGTGGGCTCTGAGGGTTAATGAATTTGGAGTGTCTAGGGGTGTTAGAGAAGTCCTGAGATCAAGTAAAGGTACAGGAAAAAAATTTGGTTTTAGCCCCAAGGGAACTGTGACTTCAGTCAGTAGGCCTCTTAAGTAGATTAAGAGAAAATAGGACACAAATGGGCTTGTGGTCCAGTGGAAAGTGGCGTCACTTGGGAGCTATAAGGTGACGTGTGTGAAAGCTGAAGAGGTCCAAGGTTCGAGCAGGAGGAGTATATTTTGGAGTGTTTTATTTTGCATAGGTGGACGGCAAGAGTTGTGTTGATTTTGTACTCTTGCCATGGAGAGTTTGAAGGAAGCAGGACTGATGGATGTGGAGGATATTTTGGATAAGATTAAGGTATTATCAGAGAGAAAAGATAGGAGATGAGGAGGGTGAAGTGTTGGGGCCGAATAGGACTGTGGAGGGAAGGTAGTTTGGCTTTGGCTATAAAAGGGGGTGCAAAAATCCTTAGAAGGGGTTCTTGGAGTTTCCATCTTTCTTTCTTTTTCCCCTCATCCTTATTTTCTTCCATTGCCGAATACCACCACCCCTGTTTGCCGAAATCCTTATTTGCCGAAATCTCTGTTTACCAAAATCTCTGTTTGCCAAAATCTCTGTTTGCCGAAATCCCTGTTTGCCAAAATCCCTGTTTACCGAAACCCCTGTTTATGCCGATTCTTTGTTGATTGTTCTTCCACCTCAATCAATTATTATCTACTCTTAGTCACGTTTGGAAGCCGAATCTTGTTCAAGTAGATATCTAAGCCGCAGGATCAAAGGAGAATTTCGGTAAGTGCTTAGTTAAACTTTTTAGTGTGTTTTGTTAAAAGCGGAAGGGCTATCTAACCCAATCCTTGTCGTTAACCTGTATTAACAAGGGTAAGGCTCAACAATCGCAAGCGTGGTAGGTAAGGATCGTGAGGAAGAGGTAAGTGTTCTCGACTCAGTCATGGTTTAGTAAATGGCTGAATCTAATATGGCTCATAGGGGTGATTTATGATCTATATGGATCACTTGGTTTTGACGATATAGGTGTTGGATGCAGATCTAGAGGATAATCACCAATAGTAGCAAAGGAAGGTCTACTAGAACGTGGGGTACACAGTAAGGGTATGGTGAGGTTTCGGTTTTAGTCAGTGTATGTTAAAACTTTGGTTAATCGCTAGTAATGTCAATTGTAGGTTCGTGACTAAGGAGTTCGCAGCACGCAAGGTTACCAGGTGTGTACAAACACTACACACACGAAATCGGCAATGCCGAAAAGCCGAAAAGCCAAAAGTGGCTAAATGGGCCCGTGGGCTCTGAGGCTAAGTTTGATAAAATGGTTTGGTTGATTATATGAATTAAGTTAGCTATGCTTGATACATGATCTGGATATGTTTTGGGCCTAATAGGCCATATGATGATATTTGGGCCTAACGGGCCGTAAGGACATAAAATGGGCTTGATGGGCTCATGGGGACGTAGACAAGTATGCTAGGGTTTAATGGACTTTAGGCCTAGTTCTGAACAACTCTTAAATCACATAAGACTTAATCTAATAATCAAACATGTCTGTGGACAAGTCGATTAGTTAGAGTGTGGTAACCGACATATGCATGTCTATGATTGGATCTAGTGAGAGCTTGGTACTTAAGCGGTCCGAGTGACCCACCTCCTCTTTTCTGAGATCCTACCTGGTGCATAATGTTTGTTCACTTTAACCGTGAGGACTTGTTTATGGGCCAAAGTTTATAACTAAAACCCGAGAGGGACCAAATACCCTTATATTTATAAAATTACTAAAATACCCTTATATTTGTAAAATTACTAAAATACCCTTATATTTGTAAAATTACTAAAATACCCTTATATTTGAAAAATTACTAAAATACCCTTATATTTGTAAAATTACTGAAATACCCCTGGTTTGTAAAATTACCAAAATACCCCTAGTTCGTGAAATTACCGAAACACCCCCGGTTTGCGAAATTGCCGAAATACCCTTGGTTTGTAAAATTACCGAAATACCCCTAATTTGTGAAATTACCAAAATACCCCCGGTTTGCAAAATTACCGTTTTGCCCCTAAACGGCAAAATGACCGTTGTACCCTCGTGGTAGTACTAGCGTTGTATGTGTTAATTGTATGATTGATTATGCTTGAGATGCGTTGCATACATGGATTGGTTATGAGTAGAATTACCGAACTACCCCTGTAGGGTAGAATTACCGAAATACCCTTATAGGGTAAAATGACTGGTTTGCCCTTGTAGGTACATGATCGACTTGTGCAATGAGTGGACTAATTTGACTGTGGTTGTATGACTGATATGCTTTTATTACATGTTTAAATAATTGTTACTGAGCATGTCCATTTTGCATACACGTGTAATGATTGAGCATGACATACACGACATATTGCATGGGGTTGGGATTATTAATACGGAGGAAGTGCTAATAGGATCGCATGGTCGCTTGACGACTGTGGACCCACCGAAGGCTTTATAGCCACTGCAGGCTTTTTAGCCACCGAGCAGCCATGCTGCACCGATAATGTTACCGAGGGCTGTATGCCATTAATATGGGCTTCGTGCCGTAATTATGGGCTTTGTGCCAATACCGAAGGCTTTGTGCCAATCATATTTACCGTGGCTATATGCCTAACATATATATATATTGATGACTCTGTGTCAATATTTAAGGATCGCATGGCCGTATGGTATTGATCCAGGATCGCATGGCCGTATGGTATGGATCCACCGGAGGCTTTAAGCCCAATATATGATTAGCGACTTTCTTTGCAATGTTCGATAGTACCGCAACCGGCTACCCATGGTGTGTAGCGGAGGGTGGGTCGAGCTAGAATTCCTACGGAGTCATAAGGTTGGAAGGAAATGGTGTGTTTAGCGGATGGATTTTTGGGGTGGGTTTTGCATTATCTATTTATAAATGATACGATATGATATGATATGAGGTCATTGTGGGCTAAGGCCCAAGACCACCAATTTTGTTAGGGCTTAGGCCCAATGTGAATATTTGTATGTGATTTGATTACCAAGGGTTGTACAGACTGAGTTTTGAAACTCACACCCTTAATTTTAAATGTTTCAGGTAATCCTGAATAGGCGGCTCGATGAGGGAGAGGACTCGGAGATGGCCACACTACAAGTTGTTCAAATGTTTTAATTTACTCAAATGATTCTGTTTAAATACTTTGTTTTTTCCATTGGATTGCAATAAGGCCATGTAACTCCTATTTGACTTTGAATTTTGGGTTTATTATTATTACTGTTTCAACTGCCCACTTAGGCAATTTCTTAAAGTTATTAAAGTGTTAATATGGTTTTCGAAATAATCTTTTGTTTTGGGCTTTTGGGCCTTAAATGGTTAACTAGTAAATTGTTTTGAAGTGCGCCTTTAATGTGACATTCCAAATTCGGGCCTAACTTCTAGGCCGGGTTTGGGGTGTTACAGATTTATCAAATACCTCCACACTTAAGCATTTGCTTGTCCTTAAGCAAAATTCTCAGTTCACAATTAAAATTAACTCCCTTCAATTCATAATCTTCATCAATAATGTTTCATCATAATTCATAGGTAATTCATACATTGATAATTTAACCAGAAGGTTCCTAAAGATTCAAACAATCAAAGTCATAGTTTTTATAGTACGAAAAATAGGTGTTTCCCCTTACCTAAATAATTACCTTTAATTCAAAATCGACAAAAATTGACATCCTCACTAAAGGTTCACTCAAATCACTCAAAGTGTTTAAGGTTCAAAAATAAGCACTCAGAAGTCGGACATGAAAAGTTAATCCCATAGGCTTGCATGAAAATCAAATCTCCACCACTGTAAAATGATATGATACACAAATCAAAAGGTCTTTAAAAAGGGTTGTAATGGGGCTTGGGTTAAAGGTGTGGATAAAGGCTGAATTAGAGGGTTAGTATCGAGACTGAATTGATAAATTACCTAACTAGAAGAGTAACTAAAGCTTAAATAATTACATCAATTGAAAACTTAACACTAATAACATGAGCTTCTTCTCAAAATATAAAATTAACTGCTTAAGCTCCAATAACAAAGAAGTAATAATGAATAGATTCCTAAATTTTTTTTATTTTTTTTAAGAACAAATCAAGTACAATAATAATATAGAATTTAATAACTGAAATAAAGAAAATAGTTAAGTAACCGATCAAATCAAATCTCGATATAAGGGTAGTCAAGAGAAATGGTGATAACAAATACAAAGTGGGTTTTGGGTTAATATTAATGGGTGAGTCAAGAAGCGGTTTGCTAGGATTCAAAGGGGTTCACTAGGGGTTAATTATGAAGGTAGGCTTTTTATGGAGTAAGTGTGTTAAAACCTAGGTGCCTTTATCATCTTAGTACATCAAATCAAAGGTGTGGTCTCGACATGTATAATCGAAGCAAGTTCTAGAATAACAAGTTAATGTTGACATACTCATAATCAATAAAGTGAGCACGAAAAGGAATGTATGCTCTAAAAGGCTCAAGATCTCACAAAAATTATGGGCTTTTGATGTCAACCTTGTAAATTTCAAACTTCAAGGTAATAATTAGATTCAGGTAGACAACCTAACAAAATTTTAATTCTGAAAATAAACTCATCATGCTTGATTCTCTAGTCTCCTAAAGTTTAAATCATCACTGCACAATTAGCTATGACTTAATCCAAAACATATCAATGAAAATCATAAATCAAAGGAAATTTAATTCTAACAGTAATATAAGAAGATTATTTAAGAACAAGATATAATTCAGGGATTCGAGAATAATGCAAAAAGTTAGGCACTTTTCACGATAAAATTCACCCCCACACTTAAGATGTACATTGTCCTCAATGTACAAATATAACAATTATAATAAGAAAAGCACAAGATAGGGAAAGAGGTGGAACTTCCTGAATTTTGGATGGAGTCTGAGAAAAAAATCAGGGAAATTCGGGCCGAGTTGGAGGAGGCGTTTCTATTGGTGGTATGGTGGCCGCCAACAATCACTGTGCTAGATGAAGAAATTGGGGAACTTGTGAATGGATAGCCAGGAAATAATAAGAAAAACTCAAAATATACTAAATATGTATTTAAAGATAAGAAAAATAAAGAGAAGGAAAATAAAGGAGAAGAGAAAAGAAGAAGAAAAAATAAATGGACTCAAATGTCCTTGGCTTGTTGGGTCGATGAAGCGGCCGGCATGAACTTATGTAGATCGGTTTCGCACGGGGAGACTGTGCTAGGGTCCTTTCGCTTCTTCGACATGGGGATGGTGGTGAGGATGGTGAAAGAAAAGGAATGAGGGGAAGGGGAACGGAAAATGAAAGGAGAGGATAGTGAGAAGAGAAGGGGTGTGGTGGCTGGGGGTTGGGAGAAGAAGAATTCGGGGAGAAAGTGAGAAGAAGTGGGGTCTTAAATAAGAATCAAAGACCTGATTGCTACCCACGCCCGTGTGCTGTGGGCGTGTTCGGTCACACGGTCGTATCGTACGGCCGTGTAGTGGCTCGTTCGTTTCTCCCACGCCTGTGTAGAGGTCTCCACGCCCATGTCTCTTTCTCAGTTTCGGCCACGGCCTCAAAGCACGGGCATGGCTTAAACCCGTGTGACTTTCTTAGTGTCTACCATGACCGTATCGCACGGTCGTGGCATTTTATAGCCGTCCGTGATGTGGGGACTTTTCTTCCTTGGTTCGTACGACCTCTGCCATGCCAGTGTACAAATCTGTGATGTCCACACGGCCACGGCCACGCCCGTGTACAAGGCCATGTGGTACGAAAATCTATGCTTTATTTAACTTGGTTAGTCTTTAGTTAGGTGCTAAAAATCAAAGATATGAAAATTAAAGGGGTTAGTTCTCGGGTTGCCTCCCGAGAAGCGCTTGTTTAAAGTCTTAAGCTAGACTTACCTTTCATAATCATGGTGGTTTGAAGAGTTGAAGCTCCTCTTTCCTGCTATCAATTCTAACAATATATGGTTTGAGTCGAGAAGTGTTTACCTTAAAAGTTCCGAATTCAGGATTAGTTACCCAAACTGTTCCGTATGGAAAGGCATTCAGTACCGTAAAAAGGATTTCTTCGTTTGTATTATGGTTTGAAACGACGATTCGAGGGTCTTATGATAAATTGTAATAATAACATATTTAAACCAACATTTAGCATACTTTTGGATGATTTATCCCTTGAATTGTGTAATTTGGTGCTCTAAATCCTTTAATGTCATGTTTTATACTCAGGAGAGCACTGGAGGATGAAAAGAATGAGAAACGACCCTAAAACAGAGTAAATGGGCCATATCACGAAATTGACACGGCCTGGGCCCAATACCACACGGCCATGCTCCTTCAGTAGGTTCGAACACGGCCTGGCCACGATTCACACAGGCATGTGCCATGGGCGTGTCCCTGAAGTGACAAAGAAGAATTCTATTCGGATTAGGGTACTTAGAGGCAAAGAAAGCCATTCCAAAAGCCTTTACAAACACCCTAGAGGCCAACCTTCAAGGCGACGTCCAGCTAGGCCAAGGAGCCGAGCCAGAGAGGTTAGAATTGTGGGATTCACTCGAAGAAAGCCAGTTGATTCATCTCAAGAAGCCGGAGTCATACTCAAGACGGAGGATCTTCTCTTTAGTTCCTTCAGGGGGTTTTAGGGTTTTCTTATGTTTTGTTTTATCGTTTCTTCTGAGATGTATTCTTTTATTATTATGAACTAAACCCTCAGATACCTGAGGGGGATGAAACCTAAGATGAATCTTGTTATCGTTTGCTGAACTATATGGTAAATACTTGATTTTTTCTTAATTATGTGTTCTTAATTCTTTCTTTGATATTCCAGGATATTGATTCAAGTACTGATGTGCTTAGGTGGTGGAGCAAAAGTCCCTGCCTAAGAGTAGATGTAGCATAATTAAGCAGAGTTGCTCACGCGCCTAGACATAGGGTGATGAAATTTTGCCGGATTAGGGTGAAACCTAATATGGGAGTCCATAGATCGAGTTAATGCAATTCTAGGGGTTTTAATTAGAAAGAGATTTCAATTAATCAACCTAGGGTTAGACATTATTCGCCTCGAGAGAGGGATAATATACATTAGGGAATCCTACGGATCAAGTCAAGTGAATAAATCGTCTGGTTCAGAGTTAGATAACAAGTGAAGTCTAGGTGGATTCTTCCTCGGGTATTATCTTAGTCAATTGGTTTTTCTCACGAGTATTTTCCCAAATTCGTTCTCTTTGTCTTAGCGTCTTTAGCTTAGTAGTTAGTTAATTTTAGTTTAAACAACAAACTCCCTTGTTTCTTAGGCTAAATAATAAAAAGAAAGTTAGTATTAGTATTACGGTTCCTTTGGGTTCGACAATCCGGTCTTGCCACTCACGCTATACTCTTTGTTCGATAGGTGCACTTGCCTCAATCGTCATCACAGTTAGTTTCCAGGCTCGATCATTCTTTATATAAATTTTTAAGACTCTGACGTTAATGATCAAGTTTTTGGCGTCGTTGCCGGGGAACCAAAATATTAAGAACGCTCAATTTTTATTACTTTAGCCATTTTTTTATTTTTGTAATTTACTTTTATTTTGTTTTTAATTTTTCTAATTTTCTTCGTTTATTTGTTCCTTGCAGTACCTCTAGTTTATGACTAGAAGGAACTTTGTGAGGACCTAATTTACGATAGTGATATTGAAGGTACTGTTCGCAGAAATCGTAGAGAAATAAGGCGACTTAAATTACATACAAGAAGAGCAAGAAGACGAAACCAATACCACCAAGAGATGGTGAGAATAATCCGCTACCTCCAGAGGTGGCCGAAAATCATGCTCCTCGAACTATGTATGATTATGCTAAACCTAATTTAACTGGAACAGAATCAAGTATTTTTAGACCTACTATTGCTGCAAATAATTTCGAATTGAAACCTAACACTATACAGATGATACAACAGTTTGTTCGGTTTGATGGTTTGCGGGATGAGGATCCTAACACACTTAGCAAATTTTCTAGAATTCGTGATACCTTCAAAATAAATGGCGTTTACGATGATGCCATCCGTCTTGATTTGTTTCCCTTTTCCTTGAGGAATAAAGCCAAACAGTGGTTGCATTCTCTTCCACGAGGGTCAATCACTACATGGGAACAAATGACCGAAAATTTTTTATTAAAATATTTTTCGCCGGCCAAAACGGCCAAGTTGAGGAATGATATCTCTTCTTTTGTGCAGATGGATTTAGAGACGCTTTATGATGCATGGGAGAGATACAAAGATCTGTTGAGAAGGTGCCCACACCATGGATTACCCTTGTGGCTACAGGTCCAAACTTTCTACAACGGTGTGAACCCTTCAACAAGGCAATTAATCGATTCAGCCGCCGGCGGAACTTTGAATAACAAAACTCTGAAGCGACTATGAGTTTATAGAGGAGATGTCACTGGGGAAAACTATCTGTGGCAAGTCAAAGGGAAAGGCCAAAAAAAAACACGGGAGTTTTCACCCTCGCGGCAGTAACCATGCTATCAAATCGGTAGAGATGTTAAATAAGAAGGTTGATGGTCTATGTGGTTCTTTGCGGTACAACCCGTTATGCGATCGCGAAGCAAGTGGAGGTATGGCGAATCACGAGTACCCACCCTACGGACATGGCATAGAAGGCGAACAAATGAACTATGTAAGTAATAATTTTATATCTCAAAATAACCCTTATAGCAATACTTACAACCCAGGTTGGAAGAACCACCCCAATTTCTCATGGGGTGGTCAAGGAAATCAAAGGCAACAACCCCCTCCAAACTTCCAACAACAGCCCTTCCCACAGGAAAAGAAGCTGAACCTTGAGAAGATGCTGACAAAATTCATAGCGGTGTTAGAAACTTGTTTCCAGAACACCGAGACAACACTTAAAAATCAACAAGCATCAATTCAAGGGATCGAAAACTAGTTAGGGCAACTTGCTAAGCTGATCTCCGAACCACCACAAGGAAGCCTACCGAGCAACACAGAAACTAACCCGAATGAGAAACTTCAAGCCATAACAGCTCAGGAAAGTGTAGGGATAGATGAGCCTAAGGTAAGCCAAGAGAATGTGGTAGAGGAAGGTAAGAATGAGGTAAGTCATGATAAGCCGAAACCGATAATTAAAGAGTACCAACCTCGTATACCATACCCCGATGCATTGAAGAAAGATGACAATAAGAACAGTTCGGTAAGTTTCTTAAACTTTTAAAGAAATTACATATTAACTTACTATTTCTTGAAGCTCTTTCGCAGATGCCTGATTCCAGGAGATTTTTAAAGGAGCTGTTGACAAATAAACGGAAGTTAGACGAAGCATCACACGTGGAGCTAAATGCAATGTGCTCAGCAATTCTACAAAATAAACTACCACGAAAATTAAAAGATCCAGGGAGTTTTACAATTCCATGTTTAATTGGTAGTTTATCTATTGATAACGCTTTAGCTTATTTAGGGGCAAGCATAAATGTTATGCCTTATAAATTGTTTAAACAACTAGGTTTAGGGAGACCCAAACAAACTAGGATGAGCATTCAATTAGCTAATAAAACTATTAGAATTCCTATGGGTATAATCGAATATGTTCTCGTAAAGATTGATAAATTCGTATTCCCAGTAGACTTTGTAGTTTTAGACATGGATGAGGACAATAGTACCCCCTTAATTTTAGGGAGACCCTTTTTACCAACTGCCAGAACTAAAATTGATATGGGTACAGGTGAATTAATACTCCGTATAGGTGACGAATCAATCAGTCTTCAGGCTCTCGACTCAGCTAGGACATCGAGCAATCAGGGTGAGAAAATAAATTCTATTAATGACCATTCAGTTAAACCTTCTTTTCAGGAAGCACCACGGAACTACACACCCGAGCCAGATCCTACATCTCATAACAATAAGGAAATAACTCATGAGGATAGAAGGCTTCAAGTTGATGACCTAGACGAGTGGAAGACACATTTCAAGGAGAAACTAGGAATACACGAAGTAAAACCGAGGGAACCACCAGATGAGCTAATAGGAATGACAAATCACTTCAAAATAGGAGATCAGGTATTGTTAGATAAAGCAGACCCTCGAATATCTCCTCCTGACCCTAATACAAACAAAGAAATCCCTTTTAGGGTAATCAAGGTTTTCCCATACGGAACAGTCGAGGTAAGTAATCCTATATTTGGCACTTTCAAAATATACGCTACTGGACTTGAACTATACACGGATAATAGGACAGATAGCATGAGGAAAGATGTTCAACTCTTCAAACCACCCTGATTATGCGAATGAAAGGTAAGTCTAGCTTAAGACTTTAAACGAGCGCTTCTCGAGAGGCAACCCGAGCACTAACTCCGTTACTCTTTACATTTTAGTTTATTTTATTTTTACTTTATTTCTCCTTTTTAGCAACTAACTATTAACTAAACAAGGTGTATATTTCCATACCACACGGTAGTGGCCGTGGCCGTGTGGATACTACGGACTCCCGTACTAACATAGCAGCGGTAGTACGAGCCAATGACAAAAGATTCCCAGATCACAGACAACTATAAATTGCCACGGCCGTGTGATATGGCCGTGGCCGACACTAAGGGAAGTCACACGGGCTCCGACTAAACACCACGGCCGTGCGATACAGTCGTGGTCGACACTGTTTTATCAAACATGGGCGTGGTGACCACGAAACGGGCATGGGAGAAATGAACAAAGCACAACACGGCCGTGTGATACGGCCGTGTGACCCAACACGCCCTTGGTACACGGCCGTGGGGGTATACCACACCTGAAAATTCTATTTAAACCCCCCTCCTTCTTCTCACCTACTCCCCACCTCCTTTCTCCCATCCTATTCTTCAGACCCCTACCCTTCCATACTTTTCTTCTTTAGTCCTTCCCCAAACCCTTGACCTCCACCACATCTATGCCGAAGAAGCGGAAGGATCCAAGCACAATCTCCCTGTGGGAGATCGATCTACATAAGTTCATGTCGGCCGCTTCAATTATTTGACAAGCCAAGGGTCTTTGAGGCCATTTAACTCTTATTTTTCTTTTCTCTTCTCCTTTATTTTCCTTATCTTAACTTCTCTTCCACTAAATTTAGTGTATCCTATTTTAGTTTCTTGTTTTTAGGTTCTTCAGGCTGCTTGGGAATCACACACCACGGCTTTAGAAATCACACCCACCTCGCGAACCATCTAACAATAAGACTTTTCAGTCCATTTATCTATTCTTTTAATTTTATTTTACTTTCTATTTTCTTTTTCTTTATCTTTCTTGTCTTTAAATACATAATTAATTTATTTTAAATATATCTTACTATTTCCTGGCTATTTCTTCACGGGCTACCCAATTTCTTCATCTAGCGCAATAATAGTGGGCGGCCACCACACCACGACCACTCCCAACTCAAGGAAGCCATCTAGAATTCAGGGAGTTTCACTTCTATCCCTATCTTTTGATTGTTTACTATAATGTTTTTATCTATCTTTGTACATTGAGGGAAATGTACATCCTAAGTGTGGGGGGTGAATATTAAAAGTGCCTAACTTTTTTCATTATTCTCAAATCCTGAATTAGATCTTGTTTCTTAAGTAAAATTTCTCATATTACTATTAGAATATAATTTCCCCTGATTTATGATTCTTATTGATATGATTTGGATTAAGTCATAGTTAAATGTGCATTGATGATTTAAACTTTAAGATAATAGAGAATCAAGCATGATAAGTCTATTTTTCAGAAATTAATTTTTTTTTTAGGTTGTCTACCTAAATTTGAATATTACTTTGAAGTTTGAAATTTATGAGGTTGACATCAAAAGCCATAATTTTTGTGAGATTTTGAGCCTTTTAGAGAATATATCCTTTTTCTTGCTCACTTTATTGATTATGAGTGTGTCAACATTGATTTGCTATTCTAGAACTTGCTTCAATTATACATGTCGAGACCACACCTTTGATTTGATATACTAAGATGATAAAGGCACCTAGGTTTTAACCCACTTACTCCACTAAAAGCCTACCCTCATAATTAACCCCTAGTGAACCCCTTTGATCCTAACAACCCTTTTTTTATTGACTCACCCACTAATATTAAACCAAAACCCTTTGTATTTGTTATCACCATTCTTCTTGACTACCCTTATATCGAGATTTGATTTGATCGATTACTTAACTATTTTATTTATCAGTTGTTAAATTCTATCTTATTATTACTTGATTTGTTCTTAAAAAACGAAGTATATTCATTATTAGTTCTATGTTCTATGAGCTTAAAACAGTTAAATCCACATCTTTAGAAGAAGCTCGTGTTATTATTAGTATTATGAGTTTTCAATTGATGTAATTATTTACTATCAGTTCGTTGTTTCTAGTTAGGTAATTTGTCAGGTCAGTCTCGATTCTAACCCTCTAATTCAGCCTTTATCCACACCTTTAACCCAAGCCCCGTTACAACCCTGTTAAAGACCTTTCAATTTGTGTATCATTTCATATTATAGTGGTGAAGATTTTATTTTCATGCATACCTATTGGATTAACTTTTCATGTTTGACTTATGAGTGCTTTTTCCTAAACCTTAAACACCTCGAGTGATTTGAGTGAATCTTTAGTAAGGATGTCAATCTTGTCGATTTTGAATCAGAGGCAATTATTTAGATGAGGGGAAACACCTATGTTTTCATGCTACAAAATGTATGACTTAGATTGTTTGAATCTTTAGGACTCTTTGAGTTGAATTATCCATATATGAATTATCTTTGAATTATGATGAAACATTATTGATGAATATTATGAATCGAGGAAGTTTGTTTTAATTGTGAGTTGAGAATTTTGCTTAAGGACAAGCAAAAGCTTAAGTGTGGGGCTATTTGATAAACCGTAATAATAACATATTTTAAACCCACATTTAGCATACTTTTGGATGATCTATCCCTTGAATTGTGTAATTTGGTGCTCTTAATCCTTTAATTTCATGTTTTATACTCAGGAGAGCACCGGAGGATGAAAAGAACGAGAAACGGGCCTAAAACAGAGTAAATGGGCCATATCACGAAATCGACACGGCCTGGGCCCAAGACCACACGGTTGTACTCCTTCATCAGGTTCGAACACGGCTTGGCCACGATTCACACGGGCGTGTGCCATGGGCGTGTCCCTGAAGTGACAAAGAAGAATTCTATTCGGATTAGGGTACTTAGAGGCAAAGAAAGCCACTCCAAAAGCCTATATAAACACCCTAGAGGCCAACCTTCAAGGCGGCGTCCAGCTAGGCCAAGGAGCCGAGCCAGAGAGGTCAGAGTTGTGGGATTCACTCGAAGAAAGCCAGTTGATTCATCTCAAGAAGCCGGAGTCATACTCAAGACGGAGGATCTTCTCTTTAATTCCTTCAGGGGGTTTTAGGGTTTTCTTATGTTTTGTTTTATCTTTTCTTCTGAGATGTCTTCTTTTATTATTATGAACTAAACCCTCAGATACCTGAGGGGGATGAAACCTAAGATGAATCTTGTTATCGTTTGCTGAACTATATGATAAATACTTGATTTGTTCTTAATTATGTGTTCTTAATTCTTTCTTTGATATTCCAGGATATTGATTCAAGTACTGATGTGCTTAGGTGGTGGAGCAAAAGTCCCTGCCTAAGAGTATATCTAGCATAATTAAGCGGAGTTGCTCACGCGCCTAGACATAGGGTGACGAAATTTTGCCGGATTAGGGTGAAACCTAATATGGGAGTCCATAGATCGAGTTAATGTAATTCTAGGGGTTTTAATTAGAAAGAGATTTCAATTAATCAACCTAGGGTTAGACGTTAGTCGCCTCGAGAGAGAGATTAATATACATTAGGGAATCTTACAGATCAAGTCAAGTGAATAAATTGTCTGGTTCAGAGTTAGATAACAAGTGAAGTCTAGGTGGATTCTTCCTCGGGTATTATCTTAGTCAATTGGTTTTTCTCACGAGTATTTTCCCAAATTCGTTCTCTTTGTCTTAGCGTCTTTAGCTTAGTAGTTAGTTAATTTTAGTTTAAACAACAAACTCCCTTGTTTCTTAGGCTAAATAATAAAAAGAAAGTTAGTATTAGTACTTCTGGTTCCTTTGGGTTCGACAATCTGGTCTTGCCACTAAGCTACACTATTGTTCGATAGGTGCACTTGCCTCAATCGTCATCACAGTTAGTTTCCAGGCTCGATCATTCTTTATATAAATTTTTAAGACTCTGACGTTAATGATCATCTGTCTTATCTAACAATACCTGATCTCCTATTTTAAAGTGATTTGCTGTTCCTATAAGCTCGTTCGGGGGTTCCCTCAGTTTTGCTTCGTGTGTTCTTAGTTTCTCCTTGAAATGTGTCTTCCACTCGTCTAGTTCCTCGACCTGAAGCCTTCGTTCCTCATGAATTACTTCCTTGTTTGTATAAAATCTAGGATCTGGCTCAGATGTGTACTTCTGAGGTGCTTCCTGAAAAGAACGTTGAACCAATTGGTTATTAATAGAATTTATGTTCTTACCTTTTTCACTTGACGTCCTAGCTGAGTCAAGAGCCTGAAAAGTGATTGGTTCGTTACCTACACAAAATGTGAGTTCTCCTGTACCAACATCAATTTTAGTTCTGGTAGTTGCTAAAAAAGGTCTTCCTAGGATTAAAGGAATATTATTGTCCTCATCCATGTCTAAAACGACAAAGTCTACTGGGAATATAAATTTATCAACTTTTACTAGCACATCTTTGATTATACCCCTAGGAACTCTAATGGTTTTTTCAGCTAATTGAATGCTCATCCTAGTTTGTTTGGGTTTCCCTGGACCTAGTTGTTTAAACATTTTGTAAGGCATAACATTGATGCTTGCCCCTAGATCTGCTAAAGCATTATCAATAGATAAACTACCAATTAAACAAGGAATCGTAAAACTCCCTGGATCTTTTAATTTCCGTGGTAGTTTGTTTTGTAGAATTGCTGAACACACTGCGTTTAGCTCCACATATGATGCCTCGTCTAACCTCAGTTTGTTTGTCAGAAGCTCTTTTAAAAATTTCCTTGAATCTGGCATCTGCGAGAGAGCTTCAAGAAACGGTAAGTTAATATGTAATTTCTTTAAAAGTTTAAGAAATTTACCAAATTAGTCCTCTGTGTGGTGTTTCTTCATCGCATTGGGATATGGCACTCGAGGTGTATACTCTTTAATCACATGTTTCTGTGTATCGTGGCTTACCTCAACCTTATCTTTATTTACCACGGGTTCTTGCCTTAGCTCAGATTCGGATTCTACTAACCCTTCACTATCGTGATCAGTAATGGCATGAATTTGCTCATTTGGGTTAGTTTCAGTGTTGCTTGGCAAGCAACCTTGCGGTCGTTCTGAGATTAGCTTAGCTAGCTGGCCTAACTGGTTCTCGATCCCTTGAATCAATGCCTACTAATTTTTGAGCATTGTCTCGTTGTTTTGAAAATGGGTTTCTGACACCGCGATGAATTTTGTTAGCATCTCCTCAAGGTTCGGCTTTTTCTCTTGTGGGTAGGGTTGCTTTTGAAAGCCTGGAGAGGGTTGTTGTCTCTGATTTCCTTGACCTCCCCATGAGAAATTTGGATGGTTCCTTCACCTTGGATTATAAGTGTTACTATAAGGGTTATTTTGAGGTCTAGAATTGTTACCCATATAGTTCATCTGTTCGTTTTCTATGCCCGGGTTGTAGGGTGGGTATTCTATATTGTTTGACCCTCATCCATTTGTATCGCACTACATCACTGGATGTACCTGCGAGGAACCACACAAACCATCAATTTTCTTACTTAAGAGTTCTACCTGATTTGATAGCATGGTTACTGCGTCGAGGTTGAAAACACTGGCAGCTTTTGTCGGCTTTGTCCTCATAACTTGCCACTGATAGTTATTCAGTGACATCTCTTCAATTAATTTGTAAGCCACTTCAGGGGTTTTGTTATTTAGGTTTCCACCGGCGGCTGCATCAATAAGCTGCCTAGTTGAGGGGTTCACACCGTTATAGAAGGTTTGAACCTGTAGCCATAATGGTAACCCATGATGAGGGCACATTCTCAATAAATCCTTGTATCTCTCCCATGCATCATAAAGTGTCTCTAAATCCATCTGCACAAAAGAAGAGATATCATTCCTCAACTTAGCCGTTTTAACTGGCGAAAAATATTTTAACAAAAATTTTTCGGTCATTTGCTCCCATGTAGTGATTGATCCTCACGAAAGAGAATTCAACCACTGTTTGGCTTTATTCCTTAAAGAAAAGGGAAATAACCAAAGGCGAATGGCATCATCAGAAACGCCGTTAATTTTAAACGTATCGCATAATTCCAAAAAGTTCGCTAAGTGTGTGTTAGGATCCTCATCCTGCAAACCATCAAACTGAACAAACTGTTGTATCATCTGTATAGTGTTAGGTTTCAATTCAAAATTATTTGCAGCGACAACAGGTCTAATAATACTTGATTCAGTTCCTGTTAAATTAGGTTTAGCATAATCATACATAGTTCGAGGAACAGGATTTTGATTAACTGAGTTTGCAGCAACTACAGGAGGTAGCAAATTATTATCAGCCATCTCTTCGGTAGTGTTGATATCGTTCTCTTGCTCTTCTTGTATGTACTTGTAGGCTTCGCCTAATTTCTCTCATGGTTTCTAACGGTTCCTTCTATATCACTATCGTAAAGTAGAGGTCCTGACGGGTTTCTTCTAGTCATAAACTAGAATACTTGCCAAAAGCAAGGAAAAATAAAAATTAGCAAACTAGAAATAAAATAAAAATTAATTGCAAAAATAAAATGAATAAAGTAATAAAAATCAAGTGTTCCTAATAACTCGATCCCCGACAACGGCGCCAAAAACTTAATCGTGTCCAAACTAACTATGACAACGAATAAGGCAAGCGCACCTATCGTTAGATAGTATAGCTATGGCAAGACCGGAAATATCGTATCCTCAAGGACCAAGAGTACTAGTAATTACTATCTTTTTATTATCTAGCCTAAGTATTAAGGGAATTGATGTTTATCTAACTAATTACTAACTAAGGATGCTAAGACACAGAGAGTGAATTGGGAAAATACTTGTGGGAAAACCAGTTGATTAAGACAATACCCGAGGAAGAATCCACCTAGACTTCACTTGTTATTTAACTCGAACTGCACGATTTATTCACTTGACTTGATCCGTAGGATTCCCTAATTTATATTAATACCTCTTTCGAGGCTACTAACGTCTAACCCTAGGTTGATTAATTGAAATCCCTTTCTAATTAAAACCCCTATTGTTGCATTAACTCGATCTATGGACTCCCATATTAGATTTGACCCTAATCCGTGATTTTTGTCATCCTATCTCTAGGGTTGCGATCAACTCGCTTAACTATGCTAGATCTACTCTTAAACAGGACTTTTGCTCCATCGCTTAAGCACATCAATACTTGAATCAATATCCTGAAATATTAAAACAAGAATTAAGAACACATAATTAAGAACAAATCAAGTATTTATCATATAGTTCGTAAAACAATAACAAGATCCGTCTTAGGTTTCATCCCCTCGGTATTTGAGGGGTTTAGTTCATGAATAATAAAGAATACATCTCGGAAGAAAGTAAATAACAAAACATAAGAAAAACCCTAAAACCCCTGAAGGAAATTGAAGGGAAGATCTTCCGCCTTGAGCGTGATTCCGCTTCGAGATGGATCAACTGGCTTTCTTGGAGTAATCCCCTGTGTTCAGCCCTCTCTGGCTTTGCCCCCCTACCAAAGACACTTTTTAGGTTATACTTAGGGCATTTATATAGGCTTCAGAATGTCTTTCTTCGCCCCTAAGTATCATATTCCGAATGAAACTCATCTTGGCTATAGCAGGGACACGTCCGTGTGACACGCCCGTGGTCGACTCTCTTGGCCGTGGTCGATCCTGTTTGCCACACACGGCCGTGTGATCTGGCCGTGTACGATGTTCTAGGCCGTGTCTCAGTTGTTACTCGAAACGCACGGCCGTGGGTGATAGTCCAGGCCGTGTGAGTCTCTAAGGTAAGCCCATTTGCTCCATTTTCGGCCCGTTTCTCGTTCTTTTCATCCTCCAATGCTTTCCTAAGTATAAAACATGAAATTAAAGGATTAGGAGCATCAAATTCTACAATTAAAAGGATAAATCATCCAAAAAGTATGCTAAATGTGGGATTAAAATATGTATGTATTACGGTTTATCACCATCTCTCATTCCCTTATCCTAGATCCATCAATCAATCATTCATTCTTCATTCTTCACTTGATATTTTCCTCTCATTTTCACGCATAAAGCCATTCATTTTCCTCATTCCCCTTAGCTAGAAATTCCTTGAGAAAATTCTCTCTTGGCCAGTAACCTTGAGGAGCTTTTTGTGAAGGAGCAAACATAAGGACCGGAGGAAGCCACTGCGACCAATTTCTGGAGGACTGCCGAAATCATTCAGAGTTTCTTCATCCTTATCTTTATTTTGTTCCTAGTTATTCAACATGTTCGCAAATTGTTTTAATGTTTTTTTTTTTCATTAGCAATGATAGCTTAATTTTGTTTCAACTAGAATGATTACATTAATTTGACAAAGTTTATTTGATTCATATTTATGGTGTTTGTGCCTCAACCGTTCATGCTTTCAATTATACTCATGCATGTATTTCATTCTTCAAATGTGATTGAATGAATTAGAATTAGTTTATCAATCCTAGATAGATGATGATTAATGGACGTAATAATTGAAACATGCATACTTAATTTAGATCCTCGCTCGATTAAATTAAAGGTTCATAATAACTCAAGAGAGCTCCATTACCTTACATAACTTTTAGATTTGTGTCATTAAATTGTTTCAAACCGAACCCATCCCCGTTACTTCACATAACTCTAAGAAACCCTTAGTTAAATATGATCATAGTTGTATGCATGTTTTTCTAAGCATAAGATTCCAAAATGACTTATAACTGGTCTTAAGTTAATGAAAGATCGAGTTGCCATGGAATAATTTCTGGACTGTAACATCCTGAAAATGGGCCTATGCATTTTTGATTTAATTATACGAAATGGCATGTCTTATGTGTTATGAATGTATTGTGGACATTTTTGGAAATGCAAGGAGATGGTTTAGAAATGTTAAGTTTAAAAGAGGAAAGTGAACATTTTTGGAAACTTGGAAATGTAAGGAAATGTCATAGAAAATGTTAAGTTTAAAGTTTAAAAAGGGGAAACTAAGACAAGGTGGCCTTAAGAAAATTTATAGAGGAAATATGAGATACAAATAGCCTTGGTAAAATGGCTACAAGGCACCACTTAAGGGCCTAGCAAGTGATGCCACATGCAGGAGCAAAAGGGTCTTGAGTTCGAGTCACATGGGAAGCAAATAAAAGAATTTTTATTTTGCTACAAGGAGCAGAGAGGTGGACGACATTAAGGCTCTTAAAAGAGGAGTTTTGTTCTCTTTAAATTTCGGCTAAATAGGGGATAAATAATGGATTTATTTTAGATTATTTTTAAGAGAGCTAAATGAGGATTTATTCTTTAATTTTAAAAATTTAAGAGATAAAGCTATCAAAATAAGGGAGAGTGGTGGCCAAGTAAGGGACTCTAGCTAGTAATTTCGGCTACTAGAGGAAAAGAGGCCATTAATCCATTCACTCTTCCTTTGCCGAATTTCCTAAGTAAATTCTCCTCTCTCTGCCAAAATTCCCTAGAGCCTCGTTCTTCTTCTTTTTTGTTAGCCAAAGCCGAAAATTCAAGATACCACCATAGCCGATTTCTTTTCTTTCCAATCCATCAAAAGCCGAAACCTCTTTGATCACTATCTAGTCTCCATAGTCGAATCTTTGTGGAGCTTCCAGCAAGAGTGGGTCGACTTCTGTAGTAAGGGTAAGGATCTATCCTTATATTTCTTTTCTTCAAGCCCAAGATTAAGATTCTAATGCCATTTGTATCTCTTGGCCGAAACTACAACAGATCTTTCGGGATTTTGTATATTGTCGACTACCAGGGAGAAGAGACTACTTTTCGGGATTTAAAGAATCAAGGTAAGATATGTGAATATTCGGCCAAAGGCCATTTATTATGTTTAAGGATGAAATCGAATCTAATATAAGTCTATAGGTATTTCGACAACTCCTTAAGCAAGTGATTCTTTTCGGGATTTTAGAATCCACAAGGTAAGCATATGAGGTATTCTGCCAAGGCCTATTTTTGGTATTTAGAACTGTTTCTTCTTTATTCAAAAGTCGGAAACTGACATAGCTAAGTGATTTGGTGGCTAGCCGATTTTAAGAAGGAACTCAGCAAGGTTTCGGGATTTGACTTTTAATCCAATCGGCACAAGGTAAGTTTTGGTTACAATAATCCTTCGGGATTTAGTCTTATGGCCGAATAGGCTTTTACTAAATAACAAGTGATTGATTAAATGTAGGAACTTAAGATCTAAATCAGTAGATTGGTTTTCGGGATTTTAAGGAATTCGTTAAGCATATCAGGAGTGTACCCCACACTAATCTTAATAGATTTATGTCTTTAACTTGATATACGTGTTAATATGAAAGTGTAAGAATGTGGCTAAGGTACCATGTTATGGTACAAAGTACTCAGGTACGTTTCCTACTCCTACTAGGATTATGAAATATGTTATGTTTAACATGTGATAAGTGATAAGAATGTGAAATTTGGCATTTTGATGCATAATATGTATGATATGGGGCATATGGTCTATTGAAAAGGGGAAGTGAATGTGGTGACCTAAGACCACGATAGTTGAATGTGGTGACCTAAGACCACGATATCTGAATGTGGTGACCTAAGACCACGATATCTGAATGTGGTGACCTAAGACCACAAATATTTATAAGGGCGATGAGCACGCGTCATTGCAGCAGATGATCCTTCCGATGATGTGTAGCGGATGGAGGGTTGACTTAGTAGTCCCCACGGTGTACAAAAGTTGGTACGGGTGATGTGTAGCGGATGGTAACTAGGTTTGGGTTGGGTTTGCATCATATTATTTAAATGTTATATGTACATGTATGACTTGTATGCCCGAGTTTGTTAGGACTTAGTGTTGTGGTTACACATTGAGTCTGTTGACTCACCCTTGTGGGATTACTTTTCGTGTGATGGACAAAGTGATGGACCTGGACGGCGAAGCTTAGGGATGGCCATGCTCAAAGAAGGAATTTATTTTATTTGGGCTTTTTATTTTAAGTACTTTGAATTTAATTTTGGGTTTTATTTTGATGTAATAAGGCATTAATATGAACTGCTTTATGCATGCTTTTTATTGGATTTTATTACTATACGATTAACTTTAAATCAAGGTTAAATGGTTTTTCTTAAAAATATATATATACAAGGTTTCCAATTGAACCCAACACAAGCAAATCAATCTTCAAACCACACGAATTTTTCCTAAGTAACAAACGGACTTTCAAATGTTTTCTCGAGGAACATACCAGATCCGGTCAGGACTCGTGGGCCGGGTTTGGGGCGTTTCAGTTTGTTATCAAAGCCCGGTTCAAAACTCAGCTCTGGGGTTTTTGGGCTCCAAAACGTTTTCTAAAAATGGGCTCTTTAAAGGATAACATGTCTATTAGCTCAGCATGGCACCTAAGTCTCCGACCCGAAGTCCGCCAGGTAAGTACCCTAAACCATTGTGTGATATACATGTGGGCTTTATGGGCTTTATGGGACGTAGACTAGTTTAAATAGACTCTGATGGACTATAGGCTTAGTTTAAACCACTTCTTAAATTTTCATTAGACTTAATTTCACTAAACAAACCCGTTAATGAGCCGCATGAAGACTAGGGTGTGGTAACAGTCATACGCATGTCTAGGATTGGATCCTAAGAGCTTGGTATTTAAGCATCCTAGTGACTCACCTCCTCTTCTTTGGAATCCTACCTGCAGTGCGTAGTGACTGCTCACCTTAGTCGAGTTAGGGTGTGGCAATAGGTAGACGCATGCCTAGGAGTGGATTCAGGGAGAGCTTGGTATTTAAGCAGTCCTAGCGACTCACCTCCTCTTCGCTGGAATCCTACCTGGTGCGTGGTGACTATTCACCCTAGTTATGAGGACTCGTTGATGGGCTAAACCCTATAATGAAAACCCGAAAGGGACCAGCCACCCTAGTTTGAATTTTACCGAAATACCCCCATATTTCAAAATTACCGAAATACCCTTATTTCATAAAATCACCAAGGAACCCTTAATTGAAAAATTTGCGAAATTACCCCTAATTTACAAAATTTTTAAATTGACCCCGATTTATTACCAAAATACCCCTGTAGGTGAAATGACGAAAATACCCCTGGGATAGGAATAAGACGAAAATGTTTGAATGATGAATGTGTGCTGAATGAATGTGCTACTTTAAATTAGGATAGAAGACTTGAAACTTTGATCGATCGAAAGAACTACTTCTAAACTTCTTTCATAAAATTTCTTCGCGGATAAACAGTGGAACAAAATACTAATGCATAAAAATTTCTTAATCAGATTAAAGCGCGATCATAGACATGAGTTCTAGGGGACGTGGTCGTAATATGCGAGGACGTGGTAGAGGCAGAATGACCGTGTCGGAACCCGTTAGGTCTGGACAAGGGTCCGAAAATGAGGTACCACCACCCCTACCACCAGCTGTTGGTGTTGAGCAGCAAGATCAGACGGGGGATGATGCAGTGTCGCAGGCAATGCTGCGAGTGCTTGAGATGGTGGCTGGAGCAGGTGGAGGTATGAGAGCTCGGAAATCTGTACCCGAGTGACTCCGAGCCAATGGGGCTGAGGTGTTTCGTGGTGTATCTGGCTCAGAATGTTAATCAAGTCGGTAGAGGTGGACAGCAGCCTCAGTGAGGTCGTGGTCCGAATAATAGAGGTAATGGTGTTGGCAGAGGACGTGGAACACCGGCGAGAAGCTCTTTGCTATCGAGGCAAGGCAACCGGGTTTGGTTTATGCAGTTCGCTGGAGGGAGGATGGAGACGCGCCAAACATTATAACCGGTACGTTCCTTGTATTTGGAAAACCTTATTATGCTCTGATTGATGTGGGCTCGACTCACTCCTATGTTGCATGTAGTGTAGTGGAAACCCTAGGCCTAGACTCTGAACTTTCTGATAGGGAGATGACTGTAGTAAGCCCACTAGGTCAAACTGTAGTTGTGAATGAGATCTTTCGGAGTGTACCCTTGGAAATCCAAGGCGTAGTATTTCCTGCTGACTTAATGGAACTACCCTTCGGAAAATTCGATCTCATACTTGGCATGGACTGGCTAGTAGAGCATCGAGCCGTGTTGGATTGTGCGGCTAAGCGAATGGAGTTAAGGACCCCGGAGGATGAGGTGGTCATTATGATAGGAGAAAGGAGAAATTACCTGTCTAATGTAGTTTCAGCGTTAAAGGCGGAGAAAATGGTCCGGAAAGGGTGCAAGGCATTTCCGGCCTTCGTTAGTCTTGTGGGCGAAAAGAAGGGGGAATTAGTGGAGTTAGAACGGTAAGGACTTCGTGGATGTTTTTCCGGAGGAGCTACCGGAAATACCCCCGATAGGGAGGTGGAATTTGGAATAGACTTGCTACCGAGCGACTCCGGTGTCAATCGCTCCATACCGAATGGCGCCAAAGGAGTTGGTGGAGCTCAAGGCTCGATTCAAGAATTGCTTTGGATCGTGGGTTCATCCGACCCAGTGTGTCTCCGTGGGAGCAGCACCGGTCCCGCTTTGTGAAGAAGAAGGACGAACTATGCGAATGTGCATAGATTATCATCGATTAAATAAGTGACCATCAAGAACAAGTATCCTTTGCCACGGATAGACGACTTGTTCGATCGACTTAAGGGGACGCCGTATTTTCAAAGATCGATCTAAGGTCCGGATATCATCGATTGAAGGTGAAGGAGGCAGATATCCATAAAACGGCCTTTAGGACAAGGTACGGCCATTTTGAGTTTGTGGTAATGCCGTTTGGGTTGACGAAACGCCCCACCGCATTCATGGATATGATGAACCGGGTTTTTCAACCCTACTTGGATCGGTTCATTGTTGTGTTCATCGATGATATCCTAGTATACTCCAAGTCCGAGGAAGAACATGACGAGCATCTCTCGGAAAGTGTTGCAAGTGTTAAGGAGAAGAAGCTATATGCCAAATTCAACAAGTGCGAGTTTTGGCTTAAGGAGGTTGCATTCTTAGGGCATGTGGTGTCTGGGAAGGAATAAGGGTGGACCCTAAGAAGATTGAGGCGAGACTAGATTGGAAACCCCTAAGTCCGTGGGTGAGATTCGAAGTTTCTTGGGATTGGCAGCTACTCTGAAGGTTTGTGGAAGGATTTTCTTCAATAGCCGCACCTTTGACAAAGTCGTTGAGAAAGGAGGTACCTTCGTTTGGACAGATAAGCAACAAGAGAGCTTTGAGAAGCTTAAGAGGTTTTGACCAAGCTCCAGCTTTGATTCAACCCGAGGCGGAAAGGATTTCGTGGTGTATTGTGACGCTTCCCATACAAAGCTTGGGTTGCGTCGATGCAAGACGGGAAGGTGGTAGCTTATGCGTCTCGACAACTAAGGCCTCACGAGGTTAACTACCCGACGCATGACTTGGAATCAGCGGCAAGTGGTCTTTGCTCTTAAGGTGTGGAGGCACTACCTTTATGGAGAAAAGTCAGTGATCTACACGGACCACAAGAGCCTCAAGTACTTGTTGACCCAGAAGGAGTTAAACTTGAGATAGCGAAGGTGGGTAGAATTATTGAAGGACTATGATTGTTCATTAGAGTATCATCCGGGCAAGGCAAATGTAGTGGCGGATGCTCTAAGTCAAAAAGTAGTGTCGGATCTGAGGGCGTTGTTCGCACACTTGAGTCTGTATGATGATGGCAGCCTATTGGCGGAATTGCAAGTCAAACCAACATGGTTAAATGAGGTAAAGGAAAGTCAGTTGGTGGATGAGGATCTAAGTGTTAAGTTACAACAAGTACGGAACAGAGAGTTAGAGGATTATGGTGTTAATGATGAGGGAGTATTGTGCTTCAAGGGAAAGGTATGCATGCCTAAGGACAAGGACCTAAGACGGAGGATTCTTCGGGAAGTGCATGGTAGCCCTTATGCTATGCATCCCGGAGGCACTAAGTTGTACAGGGATCTAAGGGAACAGTTTTGGTGGCCTGATCTTAAACGGGAAGTTACTGAATTCGTTGGAAAATGTCTGACGTGTCAGCAAGTTAAAGCTGAACACCAAGTTCCATCGGGATTACTTCAGCCAATCGAGATTCCGCAGTGGAAGTGGGAGAGAATCACCATGGACTTTGTTAGTGGGCTTCCCCTTACGCCTACCAAGAAGGACTCGGTATGGGTAATAGTGGACCGTTTGACCAAGTCCGCGCACTTCATTCCGGTGAGAGTCGACTATTCTCTTCAGAAGTTGGCAAGATTGTACGTGGCAAAAATTGTAAGGTTGCATGGAGTGCCAGTGTCAATTATTTCGGATAGAGACCCAAGATTTACGTCTCGATTTTGGAGGGCACTTCATCAAGCGTTAGGCACTAAGTTGGATTTCACTACGGCCTTTCATCCACAGTCAGACGGCAAATCGAACGAGTAATCCAAGTGTTAGAGGATATGTTGAGGGGCTGTGTGATGGACTTCAGAGGAAGTTGGGAAGAGTATTTGCCTTTAGCAGAGTTTGCGTACAACAACAGCTATCAAGCTAGCATTCGGATGGCACCGTATGAAGCGTTGTACGGTCGGAAGTGTCGAACTCCTACGTGTTGGACTGAGTTAGGAGAACGTCGAGTTTTGGGTCCAGAGTTAGCGGCAGAATCTGAAGAGAAGGTTGAGACAATTCGGGCACAGTTGAAGGAAGCATCTGATAGACAAAAGTCGTACGCGGACCTCAAACGGAAGGAGATAGAGTTTGAAGTGGGGGACCAAGTGTTTCTGAAAGTCTCGCCTTGGAAGAAGGTGATGAGGTTTGGTTGCAAAGGGAAGTTAAGCCCAAGGTTTATAGGGCCCTATCGAGTGTTGAAGCGAGTTGGACCAGTGGCGTATCAGTTAGAGTTGCCACCGGAGTTGAAGCAGATGCACGACGTATTCCATGTTTCCATGCTACATCGATATCGATCGGATCCATCTCACGTAGTACCGGTTGAAGAGGTGGAGATAAGGCCAGACTTATCCTACGAAGAAGAGCCGATTCAGATCTTGGAATGAGACGTGAAAGTGCTACGAAGGAAATCAGTTCCTCTAGTTAAAGTGTTATGGCGCAACCATGGATCGAAGGAAGCTTCGTGGGAGCCAGAAGAGGCAATGCGACAACAATACCCTCAATTATTTTAGCTAGGAAATTTCGAGGTCGAAATTATTTTAAGGGGGTAGAACTGTAACATCCTGAAAATGGGCCTATGCATTTTTGATTTAATTATACGAAATGGCATGTCCTATGTGTTATGAATGTATTGTGAACATTTTTGGAAATGCAAGGAGATGATTTAGAAATGTTAAGTTTAAAAGAGGAAAGCGAACATTTTTGGAAACTTGGAAATGTAAGGAAATGTCATAGAAAATGTTAAGTTTAAAGTTTAAAAAGGGGAAACTAAGACAAGGTGGCCTTAAGAAAATTTATAGAGGAAATATGACATACAAATAGCCTTGGTAAAATGGCTACAAGGCACCACTTAAGGGCCTAGCAAGTGACACCACATGCAGGAGCAAAAGGGTCTTAAGTTCGAGTCACATGGGAAGCAAATAAAAGAATTTTTATTTTGCTACAAGGAGCAAAGAGGTGGACGGCATTAAGGCTCTTAAAAGAGGAGTTTTATTCTCTTTAAATTTCGGCTAAATAGGGGATAAATAATGGATTTATTTTAGATTATTTTTAAGAGAGATAAATGAGGATTTATTCTTTAATTTTAAAAATTTAAGAGATAAAGCTATCAAAATAAGGGAGAGTGGTGGCCAAGTAAGGGACTCTAGCTAGTAATTTCGGCTACTAGAGGAAAAGAGGCCATTCATCCATTCACTCTTCCTTTGCCGAATTTCCTAAGGAAATTCTCCTCTCTCTGTCGAAATTCCCTAGAGCCTCGTTCTTCTTCTTTTTTGTTAGCCAAAGCTGAAAATTCAAGATACCACCATAGCCGATTTCTTTTCTTTCCAATCCATCAAAAGCCGAAACCTCTTTGATCACTATCTAGTCTCCATAGCCGAATCTTTGTGGAGCTTCAAGCAAGAGTGGGTCAACTTCTGTAGTAAGGGTAAGGATCTATCCTTATATTTCTTTTCTTCAAGCCCAAGATTAAGATTCTAATGCCATTTGTATCTCTTGGCCGAAACTACAACAGATCTTTTGGGATTTTGTATATTGTCGACTACCAGGGAGAAGAGACTACTTTTCGGGATTTAAAGAATCAAGGTAAGATATGTGAATATTCGGCCAAAGGCAATTTATTATGTTTAAGGATGAAATCGAATCTAATATAAGTCTATAGGTATTTCGACAACTCCCTAAGCAAGTGATTCTTTTCGGGATTTTAGAATCCACAAGGTAAGCATATGAGGTATTCGGCCAAGGCCTATTTTTGGTATTTAGAACTGTTTCTTATTTATTCAAAAGCCGGAAAACCGACATAGCTAAGTGATTTGGTGGCTAGCCGATTTCAAGAAGGAACTCAAAGAAGGTTTCTGGATTTGATTTTTAATCCAATCGGCACAAGGTAAGTTTTGGTTACAATAATCCTTCGGGATTTAGTCTTATGGCCGAATAGGCTTTTACTAAATAACAAGTGATTGATCAAATGTAGGAACTTAAGATCTAAATCAGTAGATCGATTTTCGGGATTTCAAGGAATTATACATAAGCATATCGAGTGTACCCCACACTAATCTTAATAGATTTATGGCTTTAACTTGATATACGTGTTAATATGAAAGTGTAAGAATGTGGCTAAGGTACCATGTTATGGTACAAAGTACTCAGGTACGTTTCCTACTCCTACTAGGATTATGAAATATGTTATGTTTAATATGTGATAAGTGATAAGAATGTGAAATTTGGCATGTTAATGCATAATATGTATGATATGGGGCATATGGGCTATTGAAAAGGGGAAGTGAATGTGGTGACCTAAGACCACGATATTTGAATGTGGTGACCTAAGACCACGATATCCGAATGTGGTGACCTAAGACCACGATATCCGAATGTGGTGACCTAAGACCACAAATATTTATAAGGGCGATGAGCACACAAATATTTATAAGGGCGATGAGCACGCGATCGCAATGATCGCTTCGATGATGTGTAGCGGATGGAGGGTTGACTTAGTAGTCCCTACTGCGCAAAGTGCGAGGTTGGTACGTGATGTGTAGCGGATGGTAACTAGGTTTGGGTTCGGGTTTGCATCATATTATTTAAATGTTATATGTACATGTATGACTTGTATGCTTGAGTTTGTTAGGACTTAGTGTTGTGGTTACACATTGAGTCTGCATTGACTCACCCCGCTGTGGGATTACTTTTCGGTGATGGATAGTGATGGACCGGACTGGCAGAAGCTTAGGGATGGCCATGCTCAAGAAGGAATTTATTTTATTTGGACTTTTTATTTTAAGTACTTTGAATTTAATTTTGGGTTTTATTTTGATGTAATAAGGCCGTTAATATGAACTGTTTTATGCATGCTTTTTATTGGATTTTATTACTATATGATTAAGTTTAAATCAAGGTTAAATGGTTTTTCTTAAAAAAATATATATACAAGGTTTCCAATTGAACCCAACACAAGTAAATCCATCTTCAAACCACACGAATTTTTCCTAAGTAACAAACGGACTTTCAAATGTTTTCTCGAGGAACATACCAGATCCGGTCAGGACTCGTGGGCCGGGTTTGGGGTGTTTCATGGACATTGTTAAGCATGATGAGAAATGAATTAAGTTGAATATTGTAATTATTCTAGCTCATTCATGTTATTATTGTTGAAGCTTGTGAATTTGTTGCTAAACCATCTCATCTCATTCATTGCATTTAGATAAATTCATTTGCATTTAGCTAATATTAATTTTATCCATCACATCAAAATTATTGTGTTTAACTTACCAACTTATAATCTTTAATTTTGCAATTATTTGATTAACATATATAGTCCCTATGGAGACGATAACTCTTATACTTATTTATTACTTGATAATGACTGTGTATACTTGCACAAACCTACGTGTTACAGAGATGGATCCATAATGTCCAGTCTTTGTGTATTGTTCCCACCAATAGATCCTATTGTTTTTGAGAGGGTGAATCCAACTCCCGTTTGATCCTTTTGTTCGGCCACCCTTCTCTCAACTAGTTCTATAACTTCTCGTGAAGTTATTTCTCCTAATCTGCCCAGACACTCTTCCATACTCAAGATTAGGTGACTGTTCGAGGGTTCCCTTTCTTCATAAGGGTGCTCAGATGAGTTCTTCTCTTCGTTCGGTTGATGACCCATTGAATTTGGATTGATATTAGTGTCATCTTCTTGCAAAGAGATTGGATTTCCTCCTTGAAGTTGACTTAATTCAAGCATCAATAATTGTTGGTTCTCCTGGATTTCCCATTCCTCATAGACTCTTTCAACATAAATTTCATCATTATAATCTAATTCTTCATCCAACCACATATACTCAAAATTATCCATGGTTTATGCCAAACTGATTCCTGTAGTTATTGTTACGAGTATCTTAGATGAGAATGTCCATGAAGATTTCTTGAAAATAAGAAAAATGTTAGTAATGTTTAACAAATAACTAGATAAACTAAAATCGTATCTATAATCTAAATATTTCCTAGTTATTCTATTAATACGTAAATATTAAAACTAATATAGAGTCGTTGCCTCCTTGGCAACAGTGCCAACAACTTGACCGCCTCCAGACGTACCAACGTCCAAAGTAGAAATCCTTCACAAAAGATGTGAAAAGCGGTATCCATAAGCATACGGGTCAGGTTGTAATATAGTTACAACAGAGTAGGTAAGTACTCTGAGGATCGTACCTAAGGGAAGCGAGCACTAAATTAATTATAATCTAAACATAAATAGATCTAATTAGTACTTTAATTAAATTATAGTACGAAGATTTAAAAGAACGATTTTGATAAACTATACTAAAAATAATAAGAAAGGAAATAAATGAAAAGTATATAAATGGAAAATGAGAAATCAAATAATCAAATATTTATCAAATCTAGGCATGGGTGATTAGCTCGATTTGGTAGTCATAATCAACTATCATCTTGGGTTTTCTTGTTCAATCAACTAGTCAATACCCAGTAGGATCTTCCAATTCTTCCACTGAAATACTGAGTTTGCAAGAACTACTTATCTTTCGACCTCACAGTCCAGGCCAGTTCAAGGTTAAGGTGTTCATGGATAGACCATACCAAATTTGGGTTAATTCCAACCTTGATGACTTCCTATGTAACAGTTCAATTTAGACCCTAGTCGAAATAGTGGTTTCAGGACCACCAATCCGAGTCTAAAAAATATTTTAATATTATTTTCTGTGCTTACAGTATGTGATTAAGCATGTGTGAAAGTTTCGTGAGATAATTTATCTGTTTGTGTGCTTAATTTGATAAAAAGGACTAAATCGCGTAAAATGTAAAAGTGGCCTTCTAATTGATTAAGTGCTAATTTGATATGGCTTATTAACTATGAAGTCCTTATTATGTAAATAAACCATTGATATGGTTAATGGGCATTAATGACCATCCATTATGTATTATTATTTGTTTTTATTAAAGGTTAATTAAGTAAATTGATTAATAAGTTATACTATAATAAAACAAACATAAAACAAGCCATTATCATCTTTGTCTTTTCTGAATTTGAAAGAAAATAAAAGAAAAAGAGATAGCTAGGTATTCGGCCCTTGTTCATCTTGATTGAGATCAAGAACCAAAGAAAACGGATTTAGATCGAGGAAAGTCGAAAGTGATCGAGTAGTCGAATCCGTCCGTTTATTCAGAAATACGAGGTAAGTCTATATACAAATAAATGTATTTGAATTGATTTGTTTATGTTCGTATGAAATTGAAATGTGATAAATGATTATGGAAGATATACATGTGTAATCCGAGACAGTATCGACAAAGTGTCAAAGTCTGAAAAGTCCCGTACGAACCTTAGGAATAGATAGGATTTATATGTCATGACATAGGTTTCTGATATGTGATATCGTGTAAGACCACGTCTGGGACGTTGGCGTCGATTCGAGATTTACGTGTAAAACCATGTCTGGGACATTGGCATCATACTTGATTCGTGTAAGACCCTGTCTGGGACAGTGGCATCGATATTTGAATACATGTAAGACCACGTCTGGGACGTTGGCATTGTACGAGTATTCCGAGTATCCTATTTAATTCTGAATGGTTCAACGGGCAATTTTGAGAAATGAAATACTATGTGAAATGCGTAATCGTTTCAGGTACGTTTGAGATGTACCCTATGTTTGAGTATGAAAGGTAAGTATATGTGAATTTGCTAATGAGAAATATGTGCATAGAAATGTTGAGACATAATGTGATATATGTATGAATGTGATATGATCCAAAGAAATATATAGAGATGAGATTTGTTGATAAGAAAATGGTTAGATACCATTAAGCTAGAAAGGAGAAATATGAATAAGCTATTGAGATATGTTAAAGTTTTTGCATTTGAAATGGTTATAAATGTTTATTATGTTAAGTTTATTTGTATATGGCTTACTAAGCTTTTGAAAGCTTACTTTGTGTGTGTTTGCATTGTCTTATAGATCGTTAAAGCTACTGAAGGCTCGGGGATCGTCGAGGATCATCACCCCACTATCAAACTCCATTTTTGGTACCTTTTGAATGTGTACATAGTTAAATATGGCATGTATAGGCTAGTTAGTTTGGGATTATGTTTTGAGTTGTATATAAATAGCCATGTGATATGGCTAGATAATGATTATGATATGAATGTGTAGTTCATGCTAAATGATGCATAGTTTGGTATGGTTTGATGGCTAATGTTTGAGCTAATGAGATGGTCAAATCTATGATAATTTTTATGATGCAAAAATTAGCATATTGTTGATGATGGATTGACACTTTGAATTGGTAAGTTTTTGAATGGTTTATACTTAGAAATGCTTGTGATGAGATTGAGATAAATGTTGCATAAGTTGGTATGTTTGATATGTTCTTGAATGGTTAGAAAGGATGGTCAATTTGATATGATTTGAATTGATATAACGCTTGTAGGTATAACCTAATGTGTGGGTGGAAATTTGGCATTGTAAATGGCCTATAATTGCCCACACGATTGAGCACACGGGCATGTGGCTCGACCGTATCCTTCGTGGTTGTATTTCAAAACAAGTCAGGCTCAACCACGGGCTGGACACACGGGCGTGTGACCGGTCGTGTGGTGCAAGTCAGTGTCGACCACGGGTGAGGCACACGGGCGTGTCTCAGGCCGTGTGGACAAGTCAATATGTATGCCCTATTTTGCCACGGCTTGGACACACGGCGTGTCCAAGGCCGTGTGAGGCGCACGGCCTACCCACACAGGCGTGTGACCTCTGTAACTTTGAAAAATGTTTGATTTTCGAAAAAAATTTGTATGATTCCGGTTTAGTCTCGATCCCTTTCCAATGCATGATTAGGTCTCATAGACCTCATTAAGGGACTATATGCTTGTATTCTGCTATGATTTGACAATGTTATACTTTATAATGCAAAATGTACGTAAAAGTCTCTGATTTGTCCGGTAATGCCTCTTAACCCTAGACTGGCGATGGTTACGGGTTAGGGGTGTTACATCCTAGGGTTGTCAAGCCTAGGGTTTAGATTTTTCCTTCCCTGAACAGCTGATCTGTTAAGAAATCCCTACAAAATAGTTAATTATTCATACCTCCACTCGCTAATCCCCCACAGGAGGATTAGTTCCTCATGGATCTAATAAACAATATAAACTTGATGGAAAGAATGAACATAAAGAACAATTCAAGAATCGAGTTTAGAAGAAGCCTGATTTATATTGAAATTAAGCGCAAAATCCTTATAGAGTTTGATAGTAAATCTAGAATATGATTTCTCCAAAAAAGTAAATAACAAGAACAGAAATAAAATCTTAAACCTAAGAAAGAGAAAAACTAAAAACTAAATCTAGGGAGAAAATTCTACAATATGAAATGTTTGTCTAACATGTGCTAAATGAGCTTATTTATAGACTTTAGGGTGGATGTCATCTTAAACCCTAGGTCAGCTGTCGTCCTCATGCTTAAAGTTTGATTGTACGGGCCAAAATGTTCCTGGCTCGTAATTATTTCCCGTACAGAGGCGATGTCTTGAGACACTAGGCCCTAGGTCGTGACATCGAGGGCAGTATGCTCAACTTCAGGGTGGCTTCAGGGGTATGTCACAACATCTTCAGGCTGTGTCACAACATTGAAGGTAGTTTTGGAATTCTTCTATTATTCTCCCTACATTGGAACATCCAATGCTCCATGTTGCAACCTAACGACTAGTATCGAGTTAATACGCCTTCTAATTGTCTCCTGCACACTCACAAAGTATATTAGCTCGCTGTTAGGCCTTATTCGGCCCCTAAGATCAATAAAAGACTTAAATTACACATTTTATTAAACTTAACTAAACTTACAAAAATGTAATTAAAACTTAACTAAAATGCTTATGTTCAAGGCTCCTAAAGTACGAAAACTAGTTTAATCTACTACTCTGAATTACAACAGATCAAATTGCTTGCTCCCTCATTGGATCTTCTGTATTGCCATCACAACTAAGCCAAGCACCCTCAATATATTCGAATTATGGCTACTCTCAAGGCCTCACAAAACTTTTTCTCAAGAGGAAGAAAAAGGGTATGGAAAAGAGACAAAAAGGAAGCTCAAATTGAGAGGAAATGAAGAATGAATGATATGCTTTGGAAGAAAAATGAGGGTCCTATTTATACTAGTTAGTGATGGTTAAAAATAGCATTTAGGAGCCTTGAATTTCTTATTCAAGTGGCTGACCATATATTGTGGAAGAAGGGGTTGGGTGGTTTTGCTATAATTATTTAGGTGCTTGAATTTGAAGCTTAAAAAGTGGAGGGGTTGGAACAGGTATGAGGAAAACTTTAGGGTTGTTTTGCAATTTTTAAAATCAACTTAAAATAATTGATTTGGGTAGCAAATTGGGTTGCTCTCTCACTTGTGGATTAGTCCATTTCAAGTTGAATTTATGGGTCCCTATCTTTACATAAAGATGTCGATTTAAATCACCATAACTGAGAGTCGGGCCAATTGCATTGCAGGAGTCCAAAATTAATTTTTTTGCGTGTCCATGGCTAATAATTAGTAAGCTAAAATGTCGAATATGCCCCAACAATTAAAACTTTCCAAGGTGAATTTAAAAGCTAATTTTGCTCCTACTGTGCAAAGCTGCTCAAAATTGGCAAAATTAAGTAAATTTAATATCAAAATAACGAAATTCAAGATGTGTCTTAAATCATGTTTAATTATTTTATAATGAAAGCAAAAAATTCAATAGAAAATACTTGAAATTTGAATGAATTAATATTTAGAAGGTGTTGAAAAAGTCTATATATATCAGGGTTTCCAAGAATCTACTCCACACCATAGCTGAAGTTCTTTAATGAGTGGCAGCTGCTGCTCTACAGTTGCACCGATAGCCGTAACTTGATGAGCTTCGATAAAAGAGTTACGTAAATACGAGGTGAGTGAATTCAAAGGGTTGAAAGGTATGGATCCCTCGTCAGCTGAGGCTTGGCTTGAATCGACGGATTGGGTATTACAATAGGTTGAATGCTCTCTACATGAATGTGTCACGTGTGTTGTGTCCCATCTGAAAGATGAGGCATATCAGTAGTGGCTGATAGTTACCTGGCACGTGTTAGCTGACCAGATCACTTGGACCTTCTTCCAGTCCGAATTCCAAAACAAGTATGTCGGTGAGTTGTATTTGGAAGACAAAAAATATGAATTTATGATGCTAAGACAAGGTGATATGTTAGTGGTTGATTATGAACGAGAATTTCTACGGCTCTGTAACGCCCCAAAATCTAGGTATTTATTTTGGTATGTTTGTAAAATAAATACATGTCTGCTTCAGTGGTTAAGTGATTTGGGTGTGTTTGGTAGTGTCTGAGAAGTCTTGGGTTCAAGCCTGGGCTTGTGCAAAAAGTTATGTTTTTAAAGAATAAACCCTTGCCTATAGTTAGTAGGCTTTTAAATTATTGTGTGTATAACAAGACATAAAAAGCCTGCTGGTCTAGGGGGTAAGTGGCATGTTACCTATGCCAGTGGACTGAGGTTCGAATCTTGGTGGAGGCAAGGGAGTATTTATTTTGCTGCTGTGCCATGGGAGGTGTTGTGGGTTGACTGAAACACTGAAGTGGTTGAGAAGAATTCAAATTGGGAAGTTGAATGGGATTCGAATTGGGGGGTTGAGAGATTTGAGGAGGGATTTTAGGAGAAAATCAAGGGAAGAGAGGGGAGAGGTAGTGATGTGCCGAAGTTGGACTCTGGCACTCAAGAAATTCGGCCAGAGTGGTATACTCCACATTTCGGTTTTTTCCTTGTATTGTTTTTCTCTCATTTTGGTTGAAGGCCGATTGTGTTAAGGGTTTTTGGGTTCTTCAGTTCTTTTGTATTTGACAACCTTTTTGGCCGAATATACCTTCTTCCTCTCCTTGCCTCTTCTTCGTTTCTTTTCCCCAAACATCTCTGACAATTGCTGTTGTTTCTTCCTTGCCGATTCTCTTCTCTTTTTACCCTCATTGTGTCGATCCTGTTCTTACTGCTTCCTGTCGATTAGTGTTCCTGTGCTCTCTCTCTTGACTTCCCAGAATACTACTCTTCTAAAAAAGGTGAGCAAACGTTTTCCTTTTCCCCTTGGCCGAATCTTCTCCCTCTTTTTCATCCTTCCCCTTTCATTTCTCTTTGGTGATTCATTTCTTTCCCTTGCAGTTGACTGCTTTCCCTTCTCTATTATTCTTGTTATCATTCTCTATTGCTGATAAGTCTTACACTTAGCAGTGGGTACTCTTCTCACGTTATTGGTAAGTGAAGATAGTAAATTGTTATCATGTTGCCTGATGAATCAATGCTTATCTGATTTCAGTTTGTGCCTAGGAACCTTTCGAAGGGTAGAAGGTTTGTAATTAATGGTTGGGTAGGCATAACTTCCCTCTTTACTCGATCGAAGGTAATGTGGTGTGAGTTTATCGATTGGGATCTTGTTGTATTCGATTGAGTAAATGTTTAAATGATTAATTGGGAATTGTTGGTCAAGTGTAAGTTTCAAAGGTGTGGGCGGTTTTCTCAACAAATAGAAACCAGGTGTGTAAACACTGCCCAAATCGAAAATCGGCAAAAGCCGAAAAATATGACAATTGACACTACACGAGCGTGCACTCGCTCGTGTGGTAACCAAAACGCGTAAAACGTGGGCATTCGACTGTTGAGGCCACAATGAGCGATTTCATGGTCTTGGGTCGTTTTGGGCCATGTTAGGCCGAGATGGGCCGTGTGGGCCCAACGGGCTTGTGGGCCCTACACGGGTAAACCACACGAATGTATGGAGGATATTGGGCCAAACCGGGTAAATTACATGGTCGAGACCATTTCTGGGCTATGTGGGCCACACAGGCTGGTGGGCCCACATGGGCCCGCATTATGGGCCTTGGGCCTATTTTCACTGTTTGACTATTAAGGTTGCACTGCCGCCCGAGACGATCAGGACCTACCGATGGGTCGATAAGTATACCTAGACCCCAAAACGATATAAAATGATTGTTATACCCCTATGTTATAAAATGACTGTTATGCCCCTATGTTATAAAATGACTGTATGCTTTATGTTATGTATGACTGTATATGAGCATGCCACGATATATATGTTGTATGCATGTATGATATGTTGCATTGGGATGGGATTATTATGATTGGAGGAAGTGTATCAGATCGGCAAATCTCATCGCAAATCTCGTATAGTGCCACAACCGGTGCTAATTTTTGGAGTGTAGGGATGGGCGGGTGATTTTATCCCCACATAGAGTGTTGGGCTGGATGGAGTGGAGTGTAGAGGCTGGTTGGGTAGGATTTATGATTGCATGTCTGAACTGTTACTGTCACTGAGATGGTCTAAGGCCCACACTTACACTGATACTGATACTGTAATGGGCTAAGGCCCAACTGATATGAACTATTATTGATTTGGGCTTAGGCCCAGACTGTACTTGCCTACGGCCTGATTGGCCATTTAGCTTGTATAGGGTCACACACTGAGTTTTCGTAAACTCACCCCTCTATTTATCTGTAAAGGTAATCCCCAGTCTTAGTGTAATACCCCGGATTAGGGTTAAAGGCATTATCGAACAGATCGGAAACTTTTATAGTTAATTCATATTATAAAACATCATTTCACATCAAAGAGTCCCTTCTACAGGTCAATGAGACCTTAAACATACTTTAGAGTACGGCCGGACTATACCGAACTCTTACAGAAATTCTCGAAAATTTAAAACTTTTCTAAGTTATGCAGGACACATGCCCGTGTGGGCTGGCTATGTGCCTCCCACGGACACCAGACACCCCCATGGGTCTTGGTCGTGCCAAAACAGGGCATGTATACTGAATTTTCCACACGGCTACTAGGCACGCCCGTGTACCATGGCCGTGTACTCTTAGGCCATATACTGACTAAACCAAACGGCTACTAGGCACACCCGTGTGCCATGGCCGTGTGCCCTTAGCTCGATACTGACTTACTCCCACGGTCATCAGGCACGCCCGTGTGCCACAACCGTGTGGCAAAATAGGCCATTTGCAAGGCCTATATGCCACCCACATTAGGGTCATACCTACAAGCAAATTACCAATACATCTCATGTACATTTGATAACCAAGAACATATTAAAATAATCATCCAATTTCTACATTCCAATCCAATTCCATTCATGCCAATTTACAAGACTAAAACTCATGTATACACAAGCATAATTCATCCATACATTTACCATAAACTTAACCATTTCATATGCTATCAACCATACCAAAACATGCACCATTTTATCATATTCATTAAAGCATATTACCAACACATAACTAGCCAAATCACATGGCTAAGTTCATACATCAAACTTACACCAAAATACTAGCTTATACATGCCATATCTAGCTATATTCATTTCCAAAAGATACCAAATTGAGTTTGCGTAGTGTGATGACAATTCTCGACTATCCCCGAGCCTTCAGTAGCTTTGACGATCTATAAAACAGAGAAAACACACACAGAGTAAGCTTTCCAAAAGCTTAGTAAGTCATATACAAATAAACTTAACTTAAAATATACTTAACATATTTATACAATGACAATAATGGTTCTCATAGCATATACATCTCACATAGAGTTTGGCTCAATTGTTTAGCCATAATTTATCACATACTTCAACTCATTACCACATATACACATAGTTCATCTCAGCATAATTTCACATTTAATCTCATCATTCCATTGCACATATTCACTTTAGTAAGTTCATATAGATACTTACCTTTCATACACACCTTGTGTACTTATTAAACGTACCTGAAACGGATTTATAATCCACGTAACCTTTCGTATCACAGACTTGCCCGTTGAACAAATCAGAATCTAATAGGATGCTCAGAAACCTCGGAATAGTCATACAATGCCAACGTCCCAGACGAGGTCTTAGAAGTACTCAGATATCGTTGCCACTGTCCCAGACAGGGTCTTACACAAATCAATACGATGCCAATGTCCTAGACATGGTCTTACACGTAAATCTCGTATCGATGCCAATGTCCCAGACGTGGTCTTACACAAAATCTCATATCAACGCCGACGTCCCAGACGTGGTCTTACATGATATTTCAGAACAGACACCTATGTCATGACATAGCTAATTCTATCTATTCCTAGGTTCATACGGGACTTCTCGGACATTGCCACTATGTCGTTCTTATATCGAAATTCATGTTCACAACATCTCGTAAACATTTATCATTATCAATAGTCACATAAACATACATAATTCAATACAAACACATATATTTGTATAATGACTTACCTCGGATTCGATTTAACTGAAACGGAAACGACTACTCGGTTACTTTCGCTTTCCTGCGATCTAAGTCCGATTTCTTTGGCTCTTGATCTATACATATTCAAATTTAACCCTTTTATTCACTAACATATTCATTTCAATCCAAGAACATACACATTTGGGGTTATTTGCAACTTAACCCTCACATTTGCATATTTTATCAATTTAGTCCATTTTTCTCAAAACATCAAATACACAAAATCATTATTTCACCATGCTTAGCCGAATGCTTCTGAATATCATACAAGCCCATAATTTCCATCAAATTTGCAATTTAGTCCTTCAAATTGCTATTTTCTCAATTTAGCCCTAATTAGCTAAATTCATCAAAATTTCAAGAACAAATTATGTTCATCTAACACATATCTTTCATTTAACAACTAAACTCATCATAAAGCTTATCAATTCATCTATGTCACAATTCACAAATATCATCAATTCTTCAAATTACAATATGGGCTTGATAGTAGACTAAGCAACAATCTCAAAAACATAAAAATCATCAAAATCTAAAGCCAAAACATACCTAAATTTGAGCTTGAAATGGCTGAAACCCTTGAAGATTTTGTTCTTTCTTTTTCTTTCAATATATTCGGTGGAAGAATGGATGAATAAATGTCCATTTTCATGCTTTATTTTATTTTAACATAATTTAATACATAAATAACATATTTAACCTTTAATCAAACATATAAAACATATTGATATAAGGTCATTTATGACCTTTGCCGTCCACTTACTAAAATAATGGCTAAATTGCCACATAAATCCCTCACACTTATAAAAACATGACAAGTAGGCATCCTTTCATAAAACATGCAAATTTGCATTTCAATGCAATTCAATCCTTTTATCAAATTAAGCACATAAACAGACAAATTAGCTTACGAAAATTTAGCACATGCTTAATCATATATCATAGGCACAGAAAATAATATTAAAATATTATACAGACTCGGATTTTCGGTCCCGAAACCACTGTTCCGACTAGGGTATAAACCAGACTGTTACAATTCTCCCCCCTTAGGGATTTTCATCCCGAAAATCTTACCGTTAAACAGATTAGGATATTGCTGTCTCATTGAATCTTCAGGTTCCCATGTAGCCTCTTCTATTCCGTGTCGATGCCATAACACTTTAACTAACGGAATTCTTTTGTTTCTCAATTTTTTCACTTCACGAGCTAAGATACGGATTGGTTCTTCTTCGTAGGTCATATTAGATCAGATTTCAATTTTAGACGGAGTAATCACATGTGACGGATCAAAACAGCACCTACGGAGCATCGAAACATGGAATACATTATGTATCTTTTCTAGCTCAGAGGGCAACGAAAATCTATATGCAATTGGCCCAACTCGTTCAATAACCTCATATGGCCCGATGAACCTCGGACTCAACTTGCCTTTACGTCCGAATCGGAGTACTTTCTTCCACGGAGATACTTTCAAAAACACTTTATCACTGATCTCAAATTCAATATATTTTCTTTTTAAATCTGCGTATGGCTTCTGGCGATCAGATGCTGCTTTTAGGTTATCTCAGATTACTTTCACTTTTTGTTTAGTATCTTTTATCAGATCAACCCCGTGTATCTTATTTTCACTGAGCTCGGTCTAATACAGAGGTGTGCGACATTTACATCCGTACAAAGCTTCAAAAGGTGCCATTTTGATACTCGATTGGAAACTGTTGTTATAAGAAAATTCAATTAATGGCAGATACTATTCCCACGTACCATTAAAGTCAAGAATGCAACATCTTAACATATCCTCGAGAATCTAAAGGATCCATTTGGATTGACCATCCGTTTGCGGATGAAAAGCTGTACTGAAATGCAATTTCGTGCCTAAGGCCTCTTGCAATTCCTTCCAGAATCTTGATGTAAATCGCAGATCTCTATCAGACACAATAGACAATGGCACTTTGTGCAATCTCACAATCTCATATATGTAAACCTCGGCTAACTTTTCAAGTGAGTAATCTGATCGTACCGGAATAAAATGGGCAGATTTCATCAATAGATCAACTACGACCCAAATCACATCTTTCTTTCTCGGAGTGAGAGGCAATCTAGAAACAAAATCCATCGTCACTCTATCCCATTTCCATTCGGAAATCAAAATCGACTGTAACAAACCAGACGGAACCTGATGTTCTGCTTTCACTTGCTGTCAGACTAAGCATTTTGATACGAAATCAGAGATATCTCGTATCATACAAGACCACCAATAATGTTGCTTCATATCATGGTACATCTTTGTACTTTCCGGATGAACAGATAAATGACTGTTATGTGCTTCGTTTAAAATCAACTGAATTAATTCAGGGTTTCTTGGAACACAGATACGATCTCGAAATCTCAAGCAATCATCAACAACTCGAAAATCAGAATCAGAATTAGAATCGCTCTAAGCTCGTTTCGCTAACATTTCATTATCAACTTTCTGAGTATCACATATCTATTGTAAGAACAACGGTTTTGCTTTCAATTCAGCTATCACTAAAATATCATCAGACGGATCTAGTCCGGCATTCAAAGCACGTAATGAAAACAATGATTTCCTACTCAATGCATCAGCAACGACATTTGCTTTACCTGGGTGATAATCTATCATAAGCTCGTAGTCTTTCAACAACTCTAGCCATCTTCTCTGTCGTAGATTCAAATCTTTCTAAGTCATCAGATATTTCAAACTTTTATGATCTGAAAATACGTGACATTTTTCACCAAACAGATAATGGCGCCAAATCTTTAGTGCGAACACAATTGCAGCTAACTCAAGGTCATCTGCCAGATAGTTCTTCTCATGAGGCTTTAACTGCCTTGAGGCATAAGCTATTACTTTGCCTTCCTGCATCAATACACATCCCAGACCATTCAACGAAGGATCACTGTATATTACAAAATCTTATCTCGATTCTGGTTGTACTAACACTGGAGCTTTAGTTAACAGAGTTTTCAACTGACCAAAGCTTTTCTGACATTTATCGGACCATTCAAATTTCACATCTTTCTGAAGCAATTTAGTCAACGGAGTAGCTATCGTCGAAAAGCCTTTTACAAATCTACTGTAATAACCAGCAAGTCCCAGAAAACTACGAATTTCAGATACATTCTTTGGAGGTTTCTAATCCAGTATAGCAGAGATCTTGCTCGGGTTGACTCTTATTCCAGAGGCTGATACAATGTGTCCCAGAAAATTGACTTCACGCAACCATAATTCGCATTTGCTGAATTTCGCATACAATTGCTTTTCTCTCAGAGTTTGCAACACAATTCTCAGATGTTTGGCATGTTCAGTCTCATCCCGTGAATAAATCAGAATGTCGTTTATGAATACAACCACAAATCGATCTAGGTACGGTCTGAAAATTCTGTTCATCAGATCCATAAAAACAGCAGGAGCATTTGTTAGTCCAAATGGCATAACTAAAAATTCATAATGCCCGTACCTCGTTCTGAAAGAAGTTTTCAGAATGTCTGAATCTTTTACTCGCAACTGGTAGTAACCCGATCTCGGATCTATCTTCGAAAACACAATAGCTCCTTTTTACTGATCAAACAAATCGTCAATCCTGGGCAACGGATATTTGTTCTTTATGGTCACTTTTTTCAACTGATGGTAGTCAATGCACATTCTCATCGTGCCATCTTTCTTTTTCACAAACAGAACTGGAGCACCCCACGGTGAGAAACTCGGTCTAGTAAACCATCTATCAGTCAACTCTTGCAACTGTGACTTTAACTCATTCAACTCTGTTGGCGCCATTCTATACGGAGCTATCGAAATAGATGTAGTACCAGGCAACAATTCAATACCAAATTCAACTTCACGTATCGGGGGCAAACCCGGTAGTTCTTCAGGGAATACATCAGAAAACTCACAAACAACTAGCACTAATTCAACTTTCTTTTCAGATACTTTCGAATCAATCACATAAGCAAAATATGCTTCATAGCCCTTTTTCACATAATTCTGAGCTTTCAATACAGATATCATAGCAGGTAATCCATTCAAATCATTAGACTCAATCCTGACTATTTCATCATTCGGACATCTCAAATAAATAGTCTTTCTTTTACAATTCACAACAACATCATGCAATGTCAACCAGTCCATACCCAGAATTATATCAAACTCATCAAACGATAATAGCATCAGATCAGCAGGAAAACAGATATCTCAAAACTTTAACGGATAATTCTTGCATATTTTGTCAACCAGGACACTTTTACCTAAAGGGTTAGATACTTTTATAACAAACTCAGTAGACTCTACAGGCAAAGTCTTACTGATTACCAAATTCATGCATATATACGAATGAGTAGAACCAAGGTCTATCAATGCAATCACAGAAGTATCATAAAGTGTAAAAGTACCAGTTATAACATCAGGAGATGAAGCTTCCTCACGAGCTCGGATAGCATATGCTCTGGCAGCGCTCTAGCTTCGAGATCTCGCAGTGTCTCTCTAGTAGTTCTCTGGCTACCACATCGACTTTTCTCGCATTCCGCGAAGGTCTACCTCTCGCTGGTGCATTATCAGATCTCAGATTTTGAACAGTCTCTAGCTCAACAGACTCTGGACAATCTCGAATAAAATGATCTAACGATCCAAATCTGAAGCAAGCCCGGTCATTCAATCTAAAACTACTTGGATGCCTTTTTCCATAATGCTTACACTCTAGTCTTCCAGAACGGACATTTCCAACACTTGCTATTGAAGTTTCCGAAATTTTGGAGCTCAACTGTGATCTAGTTCGATCTCTATTCGATTGTCCCATATTAGCCTTTGAACGACTATGCTCATCTCAGAATTTCTTCAAAGCAGGCTGAAATGATCTACTCTGAAATCTCTTTCTCACATCTCTAGCTTCAGACTCAGCTTTTCTTTTATCTTTCCCGAGTGCTTCAGCTTTGCACGCTCGGTCAACTAGCACAACAAACTCTTTTATCTCTAAAATCCCGACTAACAAGCGGATATCTTCATTAAGGCCATCTTCGAATCTTTTGCACATTGTTGCTTAAGTGGATACACATTCACGAGCATATTGACTCAGTCTTACGAACTCTCGTTCATATTCCGTAATAGACATTCAACCCTATTTCAGTTCCAGAAATTCCTTTCATTTCTGATCGATGAATCTCTCACTGATATATTTCTTTTGAAATTCAATCTGAAAGAAGTCCCATATCACCCGTTCTTTCGGAACAACATAAATTAGGATTTTCCACCACTGATAGGCTGCATCCCGTAATAGCAAAACAACACATTTAATACTTTCATCTGGAGTTAAAGACATTTCATCGAATACCCGGATTGTGTTTTCTAACCAGAACTCGGCCTTTTCAGCATCATCATCATTAGTAGCCCTGAACTCTTCAGGCCCATATTTACGGATCTTATCAACCGGAGGCTTATTAAACATATTCGGATATAAAACAGGTGGCACAACTGTAGTCTGAGGGAGATTAACCGGGGGCAGAGGTTGCGAAACAGTCGGGTTATTTCTTACGAATTGAGTGAACCATTCACTCATCATCTGGAAGAAAGCTTGTTTAGCTTCTCCCTCTTGACCGCTCGTAACCGGTCTCGGATCAGAGGGCTCTGTCCCTTCAGTGGGAGCAGGCGCATTACTTTCTACGTCGTCAGCTACGGCTCTTTCGGGATTCATTACTATACGAAAATCACATTTTATACATCAGGATTCATCACACTAGCACAATTCAGAAATATGGCATGTATAGCTAGACTCTGACAAGCTACGTTAGTCCGAGAATCGACTAAACCGTAGCTCTGATACCAATAAATGTAACACCCCTAACCCGTATCTGTCGTCGGATTGGGGTTAAAGGCATTACCAGACAGATCAGAAACTTTTATAGATAATTCATATTATAAAACATCATTTCACATCAAAGAGTCCCTTCTATAGGTCAATGAGACCTTAAACATACTTTAGAGTAGGGTCGGGACTATACCGAACTCTTACGTAAATTCTCGGAAATTTAAAACTTTTCTAAGTTATCCAGGACACACGCCCGTGTGGGCTGGCCGTGTGCCTCCCACGGACACCAGACACCCCCATGGGTCTTGGCCATGCCAAAACAGGGCATGTAAACTGACTTTTCCACACGGCTACTAGGCCGCCCGTGTACCATGGCCATGTACTCTTACGACATATACTGACTAAACCACACGGCTACTAGGCACACCCGTGTGCCCTTAGCTCGCTACTGACTTACTCCCACGGTCATCAGGCACGCCCGTGTGCCACAACCGTGTGGCAAAACAGGCCATTTGCAAGGCCAATATGCCACCCACATTAGGGTCATACCTTCAAGCAAATTACCAATACATCTCATGTACATTTGATAACCAAGAACATGTTAAAATAATCATCCAATTTCTACATTCCAATCCAATTCCATTCATGCCAATTTACAAGACTAAAACTCATGTATACGCAAGCATAATTCATCCATACATTTACCAAAAACTTAACCATTTCATATGCTATCAACCATACCAAAACATGCACCATTTTATCATATTCATTAAAGCATATTACCAACACATAACTAGCCAAATCACATGGCTAAGTTCATACATCAAACTTACACCAAATACTAGCTTATACATGCCATATCTAGCTATATTCATTTCCAAAAGATACCAAATTGAGTTTGCGTAGTGTGATGACAATTCTCGACTATCCCCGAGCCTTCAGTAGCTTTGACGATCTATAAAATAGAGAAAACACACACAGAGTAAGCTTTCCAAAAGCTTAGTAAGTCATATACAAATAAACTTAACTTAAAATATACTTAGCATATTTATACAATGACAATAATGGTTCTCATAGCATATACATCTCACATAGAGTTTGGCTCAATTGTTTAGCCATAATTTATCACATACTTCAACTCATTACCACATATACACATAGTTCATCTCATCATAATTTCACATTTCATCTCATCATTCCATTGCACATATTCACTTTAGTAAGTTCATATAGATACTTACCTTTCATACACACCTTGTGTACTTATTAAACGCACCTAAAACGGATTTATAATCCACGTAACCTTTCGTATCACAGACTTGCCCGTTGAACCAATCGGAATCCAATAGCATGCTCAGAAACCTCGAAATAGTCATACAATGCCAACGTCCCAGACAAGGTCTTACATGTACTCAAATATCGTTGCCACTGTCCCAGACAGGGTCTTACACAAATCAATACGATGCCAATGTCCCAGACATGGTCTTACACGTAAATCTCGTATCGATGCCAACATCCCAGACATGGTCTTACATGAAATCTCATATCAATGCCGACGTCCCAGAAGTGATCTTACATGATATTTCAGAACAGACACCTATGTCATGACATAGCTAATCCTATCTATTCCTACGTTCGTACGGGACTTCTCGAACATTGCCACTATGTCATTCTTATATCGAAATTCATTATCACAACATCTCGTAAACATTTATCATTATCAATAGTCACATAAACATACATAATTCAATACAAACACATATATTTGTATAATGACTTACCTCGGATTTGATTTAACTGAAACAGAAACGACTACTCGGTTACTTTCGCTTTCCCGCAATCTAAGTCTGATTTCTTCGGCTCTTGATCTATACATATTCAAATTTAACCCTTTTATTCACTAACATATTCATTTCAATCCAAGAACATACACATTTGGGGTTATTTGCAACTTAACCCTCACATTTGCACATTTTATCAATTTAGTCCATTTTTCTCAAAACATCAAATACGCAAAATCTTTATTTCACCATGCTTAGCCGAATGCTAATGAATATCATACAAGCCCATATTTTCCATCAAATTTATAATTTAGTCCTTCAAATTGTTATTTTCTCAATTTAGCCCTAATTAGCTAAATTCATCAAAATTTCAAGAACAAATTATGTTCATCTAACACATATCTTTCATTTATCAACTAAACTCATCATAAAGCTTATCAATTCATCTATGGCACAATTCACAAATATCATCAATTCTTCAAATTACAATAGACTAAGCAACAATCTCAAAAACATAAAAATCATCAAAATCTAAAGCTAAAACATACCTAAATTTGAGCTTGAAATGGCCGAAATCCTTGAAGCTTTTGTTCTTTCTTTTTCTTTCAATATATTCGGTGGAAGAATGGATGAATAAATGTCCATTTTCATGCTTTATTTTATTTTAACATAATTTAATACATAAATGACATATTTAACCTTTAATCAAACATATAAAACATATTGATACAAGGTCATTTATGACCTTTGCCGTCCACTTACTAAAATAATGGCTAAATTGCCACATAAATCCCTCACACTTATAAAAACATGACAAGTAGGCATCCTTTCATAAAACATGTAAATTTGCATTTCAATGCAATTCAATCCTTTTATCAAATTAAGCACATAAACGGACAAATTAGCTTACGAAATTTTAGCACATGCTTAATCATATATCATAGGCACAGAAAATAATATTAAAATATTATACGGACTCGGATTTGTCGTCTTGAAACCACTGTTCTGACTAGGGTATAACTGAACTGTTACACTTAAGCGGATCGGTGCTGCGAGGGATTCGGAGGTGGCCACACAACCGCACCTGTTTTTATATTTGAGTTTTATTTCCAATAAATTTGATTCGGGTATTTGTTCTGTAATAAGGCCTCTTTAAATTTTAACTTTTGATTTGGGGATTTTACTTATTTTAATTCACATCTGAGAGTAGTAGTTCGCGGATTTTCAAAAGATAAATGCTTTTCAAAACACCACGTTTTTGTAACATGCTATAAAAGCTTCCGCATCAAACATAGTTTTAAAGTATAGTAACAAACTAATATGGTCAATGTTCTACTAAAAAAAAACAACTTAAGTTTTAAAAAGAACAAGATACCCTAAAAATATCCGTTAAGATCATAAACGAGATTTAAAAATAAGAATGGATTTTCCAAAGAAACTATGTTTTCGAAAAACACTTCAATGTGATGTCACCAGATTTGGCCATAACGTTTGGGCCGGGTTCGGGGTGTTACAGTCTCATCAAGTATGCTTTAGAATTGATTTCGTCCAAAGAAGATAGTTGTAAGCGATTCCTTCAGGGATTGCGTGATGAGATCAGAGTTCAGTTAGTATCGCACAAGCTAAAGGAATTTGCTGATTTGATTGGATGTTCGAAAACGGTTGAGTAGGCCATGGGCCTTGAATAAAATATTGAGCCCTCTTGAGCCTTTGCGAAGTGATTCGGGACATATAATTTGCACCCTATGTCAAGGCAATCTAGAAAGTCTCTGTAACACCCCAAACCCGGCCTAGACGTTACGACCGGATCTGGCATGTCACATGGATAAGTTGTTTGAAAACTAAGTGTTCGTTACAGACTTCGTATTCTTTTTGAAAACTTCGGGCTTTGTTGTCTGTGCAATTCAAATCTACTTTTAAGGTGCTGTTGTAAAAATGTTGTTATTTCATTGTAGAAAACTTTGTTTATAGCAGAAATCAAATTCGGTGATTTGTGGAAATGTGATGTCCTGAAAACTGTTTTCGGAGTTTAAGAGAACCTAGTGCTTTACCAATTATAGTTTGTAAACCGTTCATTAACATTTTGGAAAACGACTATTAAAGTTTAAGGAAAATTACGTATTGAACATTTAATAGCAATCATCAACCGAATTAAAAGCTAAAATCGAAATAAAATCCCAAAGGCCTTATTACAAAACATAAACCAACTTAAATAATCTTAAAATAAAGTAAAACGGAATGTACTAAAGTTACGACGTATGGCCACCACAGAGTCCATCTCGGCTCCAAATCCTCAATGCTGGGGATTACCTGCAAGATTAAAGCAGAGGGGGTGAGTTACGAGAACTCAGTGTGTATGTCCCCCAGTTCAGTCATTAACTGGGCCTGAGCCCATCCAAATACAAACTGGGCCTTAGCCCTTATGGAAACAAACTGGCCTGAGGCCCATTCAGAATCAAACTAGGCCTTAGCCCTATTAGCATGGTTATACAGATAATATATGTAATGCAATTGAACCCAGCCCAGCCTAGTAATCCATCCGCTACACACCACCCGTACCAGCCCAACACACGTGGGGGGATTTCTACAATCAACCTCCATCCGCTACACACCTCGATGGCAGTCACGCTGCTCATCGCCAAAATTGTGGCAAAGCCACCAGAATAACAGAACATACGTGGCATAGCCACCAGACAAAATGTAACAGAGTCACCAGAATATGTGGCAGAGCCACCGGATTACACTTCCCCGATCATCAATATCCCAATCCAATGCAACATATCATGACATAGTAATATAGTGCATGTATGAATGTACCAATATAGCAGATAAACAGAATACACAGAATCAAACTAATCTACCCTTAAGGTATAACAGTAATTTTACCCATCGAGGGTATTTCAGTAATTTACCCTTCTAAGGGTATTTTGGTAATTTTGCATTTAACGACATTTCCAAGGCCTACTGTCGTCTCGAGCGACACGAAACCCTTTTTAGGTTCTCTACGGATCTATTGGGCCTTAAATCCATTTTAGGCCCAAACGGGCCCACACGCTCGTGTGGCCAGAAATGCATGATTTTGGTTTCAGATTTGCAGATTTTGCCTCCAGACTTATCATTAGATAGTTTTCCAGCAGTTTGGCCCAAATGAGCCGAATAGCCCATTGGGCCCACTTGGCCCGTTTTGGCCCGGATAGGCCCATTCCAGCCTTAGCATCACGAGAATGCTTGGGACAATCCCAACGACTTAACAACACGATTCGTTATCTCGAGTTACCACTACGATCCTTCGCACGCTCGAATGGTCACAGATGCCGGTTTTCGACTTTCCAGCTTTTGGCCGAAACACAGAACTTTGCACATATGAAATCGAAAGAGTGTGAGATTACACACCTGATTCGGAGTATTTAACACGATACTCCCTCTGAGGCACCTAAAGACATAATTGATCAGTAGTTAGTCTAAAAACCTTATCACAGTTTCATCCAAGTATTGAGATTGACTAACAATCTACATCACTTACCAACAATCCGAGACTTCTACTGCAAGGGATAGGTGTTCGGTTGGTCCTCTGCTAAAGCACTTCGAGACCCTAACAGTGATTGACACAAGAACAGATGTTAGCAACACCTTTTTCGACAAGAGAAAGAATCATCCAACATCACAACCCTATCACTTATATTCGGCCTTAACTTACTTACCAACACACTTTCGAAGATTAGAGGCTAGAAGAAAGATGAGAGTGTATGCCAACACTCTTCCAATTCGGCCTTAGATCAAAGATGAGTAGAACAAGAATAGGAGATTCGGCACTAGCAGCAAGAGTCAAGAAGGGAGTTTCGTATTTAGAAAAGAACTAGAAAGAAAAGAAAAGAAAGTAGGGAAAGATAAGATTCGGCTATGGAGTAAAAATCGAAATAAAACAATTGAAGAACGCAAGATGAAGAATGGGTACCGAAGAGGTTCAGCCACAGGAAGAAAAAGGTCAGACATGAATTCGGCTAAAGGTGTTGATGGCTCAGACGAAAGGTGCACATAGGGGAAAGGTGGAAAGTGACTTTCGGCAAGTCCTGAAGAGAGAAAATAAGAAGAAAAAACGCAAATGACACAGAAAAGAACCCGAGAATGTTGAGTAGCAAAAGCCAAAAAAAATGCAAAAATGCTAAGAATTCCCAGAGAATTTTTGGCACACTCACTCTAAGATGTTTCGGTTTTCTCCCCTTTTTTTCCTACCCAAAGCCGAATTTAACACCTTACTCACCCCCAAGCACTTCCCAAAATTCGGCCACTACTCCCCACTCCACCGAATCCCTTGATTCTCTCATCAACTTACTCCTCAATCCACTCTCCATCATCCATTCAAACCCCTTGACCAAGTCCTCAACTATCCCGGTAGAATTCGATCCAGACTCAGCTACTTCCCCTTTCTGAGCATAAAAATAATACTCCTTTTGTAGCATGTGGGATTCGAACCCCACTCCCCTTGCATGCATGTTGACGCCACCACCATTCCACCATGTGGTCACTTGTGATAGAAAATACACTTAATTAACCTTAAGTCCTGCTTCCACTAGCTCACCCCACTAAAGTGCTCAAAAACCAAACTTTCACCAGGGCCTAGGCTCGACCCCGAGCCTTCCCAAGACCCCCGAGCGTACCCAAAAACAAGCTTAGCTAACCAAGTACATAGAATAGTGCAAAATGCCGAACCCCTAATTTTAGGATGCTACAGTTCTACCCCCTTAAAGAAATTTCGGCCTCAAAATTTACCTGGTTAAAAGAGATGAGGGTACTGTTGTCGCATTGCATCTTCCGGCTCCCAAGTGGCTTCTTCTGAACCATGATTCCGCCACAACACTTTGACCAACGGAACAGATTTCCTCCTCAACACTTTAATGTCCCGATCCAAAATCTGCAGGGTTCCTCCTCAAAAGACAAATCAGGTCTAACCTTAATTTCTTCCACTGGCATAACATGGGAAGGATCTGAACGGTAGCGCCGCAACATCGAAACATGGAATACATCATGTATCCGATCTAACTCTGGGGGCAACTCAAGCTGATAAGTGACTGGTCCCACACGTTTCAACACTTGATAAGGCCCGATGAATCTGGGGCTCAACTTGCCCTTTCTTCCAAATCTTAAAACCTTCTTCCAAGGTGAGACTTTCAAGAAGACATAATCCCCCACTGAAAATTCTATCTCCTTACGCTTCAGATCCGTATACGACTTCATTCTATCCGAAGCTTCCTTTAACCGGTCCCGAATTAACTTAACCTTTTCCTCTATTTCTGTAATCAATTTCGGACCTATCAACCGTCGCTCACCCAATTCTGTCCAACAAGTAGGAGTACGACACTGATAAACCGTAAAAGTAACATATTTTAATCCCACATTTAGCATAATTTTGGATGATTTATCCCTTGATTTATGTAAAAAGGTGCTCCTAATCCTTTATTTTCATGTTTTATACTCAGGAAAGCACCGGAGGATGGAAAGAACGAGAAACGGGCTCAAAACGGACCAAATTGGGCCAAAGTGAAAATCGACACGGCCTAGACTTGAGCCAACACGATCGTGTCTCCTTGATAGACTAGAATACGGCCTGATCACGATTTACACGGGAGTGTCACCTCATTAAAAGTCTGAACACGGCCTAAAGACGATTCACACGGGCGTGTGCCATGGCCGTGTCCCTATCGTGGAAAAGAGAAATTTCACTCGGAAAAGGAGACTTAGGGGCAAAGAAACCTATTTCAAAAGCCTATATAAACACCCTAAGTATAACCTAGAAGAGGGCGGGGAGCTAGGCCAAGCAGCCGAGCCGAAAAGGTCAGATTTGTGGGAAACACTCGAAGATAGCTAGTTGATCCATCTCAAGAAGCCGGAATTCTACTCAAGACGATGGATCTCTCCTTCAATTCCTTCAGGGGGTTTTAGGGATTTCTTATGTTTTGTTTTATCTTTTCTTCTAAGATGTTTTCTTTTATTGTTATGAACTAAACCCTTCAGATACCTGAAGGGGATGAAACTTAGATAAATCTTGTTATCGTTTGCTGAACTATATGATAAATACTTGATTTGTTCTTAATTATGTGTTCTTAATTCTTGTGTTGATATTTCTGGGATATTGATTCAAATTTGATGTGCTTAGGTGGAGGAGAAAAAGTCCCTACTTAAGAGTAGATCTAGCATAATTAAGCGGAGTTGATCGCGCGCCTAGAGATAAGGTGACGAGACGTTGCCGGATTAGGGTGAAACCTAATATGGGAGTCCATAGATCGAGTTAATGCAATTCTAGGGGTTTTAATTAGAAAGAGATTTTAATTAATCAACCTAGGGTTAGACGTTATTCACTTTGAGAGAGGGATTAATATACATTAGGGAGTCTTACGGATCAAGTCAAGTGAATAAATCGTCTTGTTCAGAGTTAGATAACAAGTGAAGTCTAGGTGGATTCTTCCTAAGGGTATCGTCTTAATCAACTGAGTTTTTCCAACAGTATTTCCCCAATTCATTCTTTTTGTCTTTGTGTCTTTAGCTAAGTAGTTAGTTAAATTTAGATTAAATAACAACATCACTTATTTTAGGCTAGATAATAAAAAGAAAGTTAGTATTAGTACTTTTGGTTCCTTTGGGTTCGACAATCCGGTCTTGCCTAAGCTATACTACTGTTCGATAGGTGCACTTGCCTCAATTGTTGTTATAGTCAGTTCCAGGTTTGATCATTATAAATTTAAAACTCTGAAATCACAGCGATCAGACACCTACGACCATACAACGCCTCGTAGGGTGCCATCTGAATGCTGGATTGGTAACTGTTGTTGTACGCAAATTCTGCTAACGGTAGATGATCTTCCCAACTACCCCTAAAGTCAATCACATAGCCCCTTACCATGTCTTCCAGAATCTAAATTACCCTTTCCGACTGACCATCAATTTGTGGATGGAACACTGTACTAAAATCTAGCCTTGTACCCAAAGCTTCATGTAACGCTTTCCAAAACCGAGATGTGAATCTTGGGTCCCTGTCTGATATGATAGACACTGGTACCCCATGAAGCCTCACAATTTCTGCCACATACAGCTTGGCTAACTTCACAAGTGAGTAGTCGGTCGCAGGCGGAATGAAGTGCGCAGACTTAGTCAACCGGTCAACGATTACCCACACTGAATCTTTCTTAGTAGGAGTCAGGGGTAGCCCACTAACAAAATCCATGGTTATTCTCTCCCACTTCCAAAGTGGAATCTTCACCGGTTGCAGCAATCCCAAAGGCAGCCGATGTTCCGCCTTCACTTGCTGACATGTCAACCACTTGCTCACAAAGTCGGTAACTTCCCGTTTCAACCCTGACCACCAGTACTGTTCACGCAGGTCTCGGTACATTTTGCTTCCACCGGGATGCATAGCGTATGGGCTACTATGCACCTCTCGCAGAATCATCTGTCTCAACTCAGAGTCCTTCGGCATACAAACTCTTCCACGGAAACATAATACCCCTTCACTGTTCAGCCCAAAATCCACTGTCTCCCCACTTTTCACTTGCTGAAGCCGAGAACCCAACGATTCATCCAACAACTGTTTCTTTTTAATCTGACTAACCCATGACGGCTTTACTTGAAGTTCCGCTAGCAAACTACCATCCTCATATAGGCTGGGATGAGCAAACATTGCTCTCAAATCCACTACCACCCTCCGACTTAAGGTATCTGCCACCACATTGGCTTTACCCGGGTGATACTCGATCGAGCAGTCATAGTCTTTCAGCAACTCTATCCATCTCTGTTGCCTTAAGTTCAGCTCCTTTTGGGTAAGGAGATATTTCAGACTTTTGTGATTGGTATAGATAATCGACTTTTCCCCATACAGGTAGTGTCTCCATATCTTTAGTGTGAACACCACTGCAGCTAGTTCTAAGTCATGAGTGGGATAGTTCATCTCATGCGACCTTAGTTGATGAGATGCATACGCTACTACCTTCCCTTCTTGCATTAACACACAACCCAAACCTGTGGGCGATGCATCACAATAGATGACAAATTTCTTCCCAGCCTCAGGCTGAATCAACACTGGCGCCTCAGTCAGAATCTTCTTTAACTTCTCAAAACTTCCCTGCTATTTATCGGCCCAAACAAACGGTACTCCCTTACGAAGTAGCTTAGTTAGGGGTGCAGCAATCAACGAAAACCTCTCCACAAACCTTCTGTAGTACCCAGCCAAACCCAGAAAACTTCAAATTTCAGACACTAACTTTGGTGGCTTCCAATCCAACACGGCCTCAACCTTCCGAGGATCAACTCTAATCCCCTCGGCAGACACAACATGCCCTAAAAAGGTTACTTCCTTCAGCCAAAACTCACACTTACTGAATTTGGCGTAAAGTTGCTTTTCTCTCAATATTTGCAGCACAACTCGAAGATGTGAATCATGCTCCTCCTCCGTTCTCGAGTACACCAAAATGTAGTCTATGAATACCACAATGAACCGGTCTAGATAGGGTTGAAAGACCCGGTTCATCATATCCATAAAAGCGGCTGGTGTATTCGTTAATCCGAACGGCATAACCAAAAACTCATAATGCCCGTAACGAGTTTGAAAAGCTGTCTCGTATATGTCTGCCTCCTTGACCCTCAGCTGATGATATCCCGATCTTAAATCGATCTTCGAGAAAATCGAAGCTCTACGTAGCTGATCGAACAAATCGTCAATCTTTGGTAGCGGGTATTTATTCTTAATAGTTAACTTGTTTAACTGACGATAGTCGATGCACATACGCATTGACCCATCTTTCTTCTTCACAAACAATACCGGCGCTCCCCATGGCGATACACTTGGTCGGATAAATCCACGGTCCAACAGCTCTTGAATCTGAGCTTTTAGTTCTACCAGCTCCTTCGGTGCCATCCTATAAGGGGCGGTAGACACTGGAGCCGTTCCCGGAAGTAGCTCAATGCCAAATTCCACCTCGCGTTTCGGAGGCAACCCCGAAAGCTCTTCAGGAAAAATGTCTGAAAACTCCTTCACAGTTCTGATGTCCCCAACCGACAATTCCTTCGCACCAGATGCACTGACAAAAGCTAGAAATGCCTCATACCCCTTTCGCACCAACTTCTCAGCCTTTAATGCCGAAATCACATGCGATAGATAATCCATTCTTTCCCTTACCACCATCACCTCTTCATCCTCTGAAGTCTTCAATATCATGTGCTTAACGGCACAATCCAAGTTCGCACGATGCTTAACTAACCAGTCCATGCCTAAGATCAGATCGAACTCACCAAACGGTAGTTCCATCAAGTCTGTCGGGAAAACAATCCCTTGCACTTCTAAAGGCACATTCCTAAACAACTTGTTCACTACCACAGATTGTCCTAGAGGGCTAATCACAGATATTTCTCTAGCAACAATCTCAGATTTTATACCCAGAGTCCCAGACACAGTACAGGCAACATATGAATGAGTAGATCCTATATCTATCAAAGTTTTAAATGGCACATCAAATATAAGAAACGTACCGGTTATGACGTCCGATGCGTCGCCATCCTCTCGGCGTCTAGCCGTATAAATCAGTCCAGGCCGTCTTGTATCTGCATTTCCAGCACCTCTACCTGGTGCTCCACGACCTCGTCCAAACCCATTTCCCCCTCTGGCTGGACCACGACCTCTCGGTGGTTGCTGACCACCTCTCCCTAGCTGCACAGGTCCCTGACCTGCAGTCTACACCCTTACAGGCTCCCGTGGACAGTCCTTAATTAGATGATCCCAAGACCCACATTTGAAACACCCACCAGATCTTCTCCAACATTCCCCCGGATGTGTTTTCCCACACTGCACACAAGGTCGCCACTGCCTCACAGCAACTGGCATCCCAGCTCGAGCTGGCCCATCTAACCTAGGCCTCTTTTGGAAACCCTCAGAAAAACCTGACATCCCAAAACCTCTCTTATTCTTACCCCTATCCTTATCTCGGTTTTGCCTCTCAGAACGTTTCACCTCTTCGGCAACTTTTGCTTTTTCAATCAGAATGGCAAAATCTCTTTCTCGCTGCGGAGCTATCAGTACTCGTAGCTCTTCCCGCAGACCATCCTCGAATTGAACACAGCACTCATAATCGGTTGCGACTATACCCCGAGCGTAACGACTTAAATGCAGAAACTCCGCCTCATATTCTGCCACGGATTTATTCCCTTGAACCAAATTCAGAAATGCCTTCCTCTAGGCGTCCACATAACTCGCCCCGACATATTTTCCCTGAAACGCTGTCTTAAAGAAGTCCCAGGTGATACGATCCACTTGAGTACCTTCCCTCACTGTGAGCCACCACTGGTATGCCTCATCTCGAAGGAGAGACACTGCCCCTTTCAATTTTTCCTCTGCTGTGCAGTCCAGGTCATCCATAAATCGCTCAACTGCCTCCAACCAGTATTTAACTACGTTTGGGGCTACACCAGAAATGACCCTAAATACCTCGGCCCCGTTTGCCCGGAGTCGCTCAGGAAAAGATTTCTGGGCTAACGACCTAGTACTTGCTCCAGCAACCCGTTCCAAAACTCGCAGCATGGCTTGGGACAAAGCATCGTCTCCTCCAATTCAGTCTTGAGACCCTACTTCCTCTACTGGCAATACTGGCACTTTGCCTTCTGGCACATGCCCCGATTCTGAGGATCCGACCTCAGCACCCCGGCCTCTACCACGGCCACGTGTACCATGTCCTCGTCCTCTTGTACTCATGTTGCTGAATCAAGTTAATCTGATTATAAATTTTATGAATTAGTGTATAATTCCAATGTTTATTAACAGATGTTTTATGTAAAGCAGGTATAAGAGTTGTTTTTGCAAATCGAATTTTCTAATGTCTTAGTCTCTACAGTCTTAGCTCTTATAGCTAACAGTCTCAGTATACTATCACCAACTCTAGTAGTTTCTTACTACAATCATTTTAACATAACATCAGAAATAGGGTAAGAGAACTTACGGATTTGGTGCCGGAGACTCGGGTGCCATACTTCCATAAATACATATTTTTCTAAACCAAAATTTCAAACGAATTTTGAGAAACATTTTCGAACCCATTCCATAAGTCGAGTTTTGTAACCTAGGCTTTGATACCATAAAATGTAACACCCCGAACCTGGCCTAGACGTTACGACCGGATCTGGCATGTCACATGGATAAGTTATTTGAAAAGAAAGTGTTCATTACAAACTTTGTATTCTTTTTGAAAACTTCGGGCTTTGTTGTCTGTGCAAATCAAATCTACTTTTAAGGTGCTGTTGTAAAAATGTTGTTATTTCATTGTAGAAAACTTTGTTTATAGCAGAAATCAGATTCGGTGATTTGTGGAAATGTGATGTCTTGAAAACTATTTTCTGAGTTTAAGAGAACCAGTATTTTTACCAATTATAGTTTGTAAACCGTTCGTTAACATTTTGGAAAACGATTATTAAAGTTTAAGGAAAATTCTGTATTGAACATTTAATAGCAATCATCAACTGAATTAAAAGCTAAAACCGAAATAAAATCCCAAAGGCCTTATTATAAAACATAAACCAACTTAAATAATCTTAAAATAAAGTAAAACTGAATGTACTAAAGTTACAATGTATGGCCACCACAGAGTCCATCTCGACTCCAAATCCTCAATGCTGGGGATTACCTTCAAGATTAAAGCAGGGGGGTGAGTTACGAGAACTCAGTGTGTATGTCCCCCAGTTCGGTCATTAACTGGGCCTGAGCCCATCCAAATACAAACTGGGCCTTAGCCCTTACGGAAACAAACTGGCCTAAGGCCCATTCAGAATCAATCTGGGCCTTAGCCCTATTAGCATGGTTATACAGATAATATATGCAATGCAATGCAACCCAGCCCAGCCTAGTAATCCATCCGCTACACACCACACGTACCAGCCTAACACACCTGTGGGGATTTCTACAATCAACCCTCCATCCGCTACACACCTCGATGGCAGTCACGCTGCTCATCGCCGAAACTGTGGCAAAGCCACCAGAATAACAAAACATACGTGGCATAGCCACCAGACAAAATGTGACAGAGTCAATAGAATATGTGGCAGAGCCACTGGATTACACTTCCACGATCATCAATATCCCAATCCCATGCAACATATCATGACATAGTAATATAGTGCATGCATGAACGTACCAATATAGCAGATAAACAGAATACACAAAATCAAACTAATCTACCCTTAAGGTATAACACTAATTTTACCCACCGATGGTATTTCAGTAATTTACCCTTCGAAGGATATTTCGGTAATTTTGCATTTAACGACCTTTCCAAGGCCTACTGTCGCCTCGAGTGACACGGAACCCTTTTTGGGGTCTCTACGGATCTATTGGGCCTAAAATCCATTTTAGGCCCAAACAGGCCCACACGCTCGTGTGGCCCGAAACGCATGATTTCAGTTTCAGATTTATAGATTTTGCCTCCAGACTTATCATTAGATAGTTTTCCAGCAATTTGGCCCAAATGAGCCGAATAGCCCATTGGGCCCACTTGGCCCGTTTTGGCCCGGATAGGCCCATTCCAGCCTTAGCATCGTGAGAATGCTTGGGACACTCCCAACGACTTAACAACATGATTCGTTATCTCGAGTTACAACTACGAGCGTTCGCACGCTCGAGTGGTCACAGATGTCGGTTTTTGACTTTTCGGCTTTTGGCCGAAACACAGAACTTTGCACATATGCAATCAAAAGAGTGTGAGATTACAGACCTGATTCGGAGTATTTAACATGGTACTCCCTCTGAGGCACCTAAAGACATAATTGATCAGTAGTTAGTCTAAAAACCTTATCACAGTTTCATCCAAGTATTGAGATTGACTAACAATCTACATCACTTACCAACAATCCGAGACTTCTACTGCAAGGGATAGGTGTTCGGTTGGTCCTCTGCTAAAGGACTTCGGGACCCTAACAGTGATTGACACAAGAACATATGTTAGTAACACCTTTTTTGACAAGAGAAAGAATCATCCAACATCACAACCCCATCACTTATATTCGGCCTTAACTTACTTACCAACACACTTCCGAAGATTAGAGGCTAGAAGAAAGATGAGAGTGTATGCCAACACTCTTCCAATTCGGCCTTAGATCAAAGATGAGTAGAACTAGAATAGGAGATTCGGCACTAGCAGCAAGAGTCAAGAAGGGAGTTTCGGCTTTAGAAAAGAACCAGAAAGAAAAGAAAAGAAAGTAGGGAAAGATAAGATTCGGCTATGGAGTAAAAATCGAAATAAAACAATTGAAGAGCACAAGATGAAGAATGGGTGTCGAAGAGGTTCAGCCACAGGAAGAAAAAGGTCAGACAGGAATTCAGCTAAAGGTGTTGATGGCTCAGACGAAAGGTGCACATAGGGGAAAGGTGGAAAGTGACTTTCGGCAAGTCCTGAAGAGAGAAAACAAGAAGAAAAAACGCAAATGACACAGAAAAGAACCCGAGAATGTTGAGTAGCAAAAGCCAAAAAAAAATGCAAAAATGCTAAGAATTCCCAGAGAATTTTTGGCACACTCACTCTAAGAAGTTTCAGTTTTCTCCCCTTTTTTTCCTACCCAAAGCCGAATTTACCACCTTACTCACCCCCCAAGCACTTCCCAAAATTCGGCCACTACTCCCCACTCCACCGAATCCCTTGATTCTCTCCTCAACTTACTCCTTAATCCACTCTCCATCATCCATTCAAACCCCTTGACCAAGTCCTCAACTATCCCGGTAGAATTTGATCCAGACTCAACTACTTCCCCTTCCTGAGCATAAAAATAATACTCCTTTTGTAGCATGTGGGATTCGAACCCCACTCCCCTTGCATGCATGTTGACGCCACCACATTCCACCATGTGGTCACTTGTGATAGAAAATACACTTAATTAACCTTAAGTCCTACTTCCACTAGCTCACCCCACTAAAGTGCTCAAAAACCAAACTTTCACCAGGGCCTAGGCTCGGCCCCGAGCCTTCCCAGGACCCCCGAGCGTACCCAAAAACAAGCTTATCTAGCCAAGCACATAGAATAGTGCAAAATGTCAAACCCCTAATTTTAGGATGTTACAGTCTCAGGGACCTTTGAGTTCAAATTCGAGAACATAGGTAGTGAGAAAGAGCCCGAGACCGACAACCATCAGTTTTCATAGACAATGTCTGAGGCCCTGCAAGAGATGATGAAATTCAAAATTGTGAAGTGTATGGAAGAAACACAAACGCGAGTGCTGGAAAAAGACCGACGCATGTTTTCAATGTGGATCTTCGGAACATTTTGCTCAAGAATGTCCAAAGAATGATGATGCTTCCCCTATTACCATTCAGAGGTTTGCTACTGTTGTTAGGGGTCAGGGAAATTGTAACACCCCAAACTCGGCCTAGAAATTATGACTGAATCTAGAGAACTTACACCAACTCGTTTGGAAAACTGTTTTCAGTAAGTATTTAGCAAATATGAGTATGCCAAATAGTCATTAAAAATCCATTTGGCATTTAAGGAAAACACTTAAGAGATTACTTAATTTGCAGTGGAAAATCCTTTTCGGAGTTTTAATTTTGAAAATCAAAGTCCATTTTTTCGACCTAAGTGATTTTGTAGTTTTGCGTTTGAAAATATCAATTACTGATGTATTAAACGAAAAACCCAAAACAAGTTCAGAAACATATTACAAACCAAAAAGTCCAAAACGAATAATTATGAAAATCACCATATTTATATTAAGTGTGAAACCAATCTGAGCTCCCACACTGTCCAGTCCTAAGTCAGAGGGTTACCTGAACAATCAGAGATAAAACAAAGCGGTGAGCTATAAAGCTCAGTGTATAACTAAACTCAAACAGAGATAATACAAAACATGATATAGAAATCAGAGTAACGCAGAGAATTGTGTAACGATCATAAAACTAGAACAGAGCAAATCAGAGTATCACAGAGCTTTTGATAACTATCATATAAACAAAATAGAGAATGCATAACTATGCTAATATGGGATTTTTCAAAAAATTAGAATGTAGATTTTTTTCAGAAAAACATCCTACCCAACTCCGCTACACACCAAAATAGAGTTCCCCAAAACTCATATAACCAAATCACACCAACAGATAACTGTGGACAGTGCCACCATAATTACAGTTAAAACTACCAGATTAGATATATGTGGTCAAGCCACTACATTGCAACCGAGCTGCTAGATGTATATGGTCGAGCCATCATAGTTGTAGACAAGTTGCCAGATGGAATTGTGGATAAACCACCAGATATTGCAAATCATTAAACGGCCAGAAACTTCCTCCTTAAACATCATCCCAAATCCCATGCAATGTGACATGGCTTGTATATACAGAATCATAATGATAAGCATGTAGGACCTGCTGTCATCACAATAATAGAAATAGAAGGCATGGGAATCCATGCTTTGTATAACAAATTTATCAAACCTCAACGAATCATATCAGATTTGCCATGAAGCCACATACATGGTTATATATTGGAGTCAGTATCAAACAAACCAATATACTTGGATATCACATGTTCTCATCCAAAAAAGTAACACAGAAATGTACCATCAAAATTAACAGAACACGGACCATAACTGAATAAATCACATACCTTAAACACATCCCTAACAAAAGCACATTATACGCTAACATATCATACTTACTTAGCTTATATCCTATCAAACATATGTACAAATACAGATTACACACTAACAGATCACAAAATATCAAGATTTATAGCTTAATCCAGATCGTATGGACCCTACAAAGAGCTTATGTTCGATCCAAATGATGTTTATGGCCTTAGGGAAAATTTTGAAATTTTGGCCCACACGCCTATGTGGCTTAACACAGCCTACATGTCTAGCCTGTGTGGCTCACATTAGTAACTCACATGGCCTAGAACACGGCCTAGCACACGACCATGTAGCTCAAGTCAAAGAGTTACACGGTCTGGCACATGGCCGTGTGGCTCAACACAATGCCACACACGGTCTGTCACACAGTCGTGTGTCACACACAACTTACCACACGGCTTAGCACACAGTCGTGTAGCGTCGATAACCCTAATTTTGGCCTTCCTCGTTTGCTGATTTCTCGAGTTTTCATTACACACCTGATACAATTTTGATGTAAAATCAACAATGGTGATCCCAAAACCTAAAATGACGTTCAAACATCCAATCAGATGATTTATTCACAATCAAATCGTTAAACTAACATCCAAAACTGAAATTACGTCAAAGAACTTCAACACAAAATCTCAAACAGAAACTTACGCTTACCTTCAAGAAACAGCAACACACCAACCCAATTTGCTAGAGGATTGTCGAAGGTTAACCATTCCTTACCTACTAGGAAAACCAATAATCGAAACCACTTAATGTTTAACCTGAAAAAAAGGTATCTCATGAAACCAAAACGAACCCAAACTCCTTAACCAACAAAATCAAAATAACTTACCCGATAGAAGCACTCGTCAACTAATCAGAGAAGAGGAGTTGACAAACAATACATCAATACATCACAAAACCAAAAGAAAAGAAAAGATCAATTGAAAAGGAGAGCAAAAAGAAAAGGCAGAACGGAAGAGACGGAAAAAAATTGGGAAACGTGGGAGTTTTTGGAGAATAAATAAAAATATAATTTAATTAAAAAAACTAATTTACAAAAACATCGCAAAAACATTTCCTTATTACTTTCACAAAGACTCGAGTAGAAGACCAAAAGGTAAGCTAACAAACACCTTACCACTGAACCAACATACTCATTCTTAACCTCAGTTGATCGAAAATATTATTTATGCCAGATGATCAAGGATAGAGGTTAAGACAGAAATAACAAAAATTCCAAAGAAAGGATTTGAACACAGGACCTCAAACACACTTCCAGAGAACTTAACCACTGAACCAATTTAAATCACTTTGCAAAATTTTCAAAATGTTAACTCAAAATCAAGATGTAACCACTATTGGTTTCACTAACTCAGTTTCTTCTAACCCAGTTTTTGGGATGTTACAGAAATCCTTGCTGTGGTTTTGTATCGAGGAGAAGTTAGAAAAGAGGGATCGAATTGACTGTTTAGTAATCGAAGGCTAGAGCCCCAGCGCGAGCCTATGTGTCAGAACCTGTGAAGAGGATGATGCTACCGAAGTTGTAGTAGATATTTTATTTTATTCTCAGCACTTATATATGCTTTGATTGACTCTAGTTCGTCACATTCTTATATTAATTCTAGCTCTGTGAAATTGGGGATATTAATATCTGAATTTTTGAAAGTCACAATGGTTGTATCTAGTCCTTTGGGACAAACTGTGTTCGTTAACCAAGTGTATAGGTGGTGTCCATTGGAAATCTAGAATAGATCATTCCCTTTTGATTTGTTAATTCTACTGTTTGGTGATTTCAATGTGATGCTCGAAATGGATTGGTTGGTCGAGAATGAAATGATTTTGGACTGTTACAAAAAGAAGTTTTCAGTCCAAAGTCTGAATAGTGAAGTTATAGAAGTGAATGGTATCAAATTGAGTGGTTCAACTCGTACCATTTCTTTAGTTCGAGGCTGTGAAGCATTCTTAGCCTATATTATTAACTCAAACTCGGATGAAAGTCAAATAAGTAAGATTCAAATAGTATGCAAGTTCCAAGATGTGTTTGCTGAGGAATTACCAAGATTGCCTCCTAATCGTAAGGCAGAATTTGCAATTAAATTTTACCTAGGTACAACTCCTGTGTCAATTGCTCTATACTGTATAACGCCAACGAGTTGAAAGAGCTACAAATTTAGTTGCAAGACATCCTGGACCGCGTCTTTATACACCTTAGCATATCGCCTTGGGGAGATCCAGTGTTGTTTGTTAAAAAGAAAGATGGGTTGATGCGGCTTTGCATTGATTATGGGTAGTTGAATTAACTGACGATTAAGAACTGATATCTATTGTCGTGTATCGACAATTTATTTGATCATGTCACACCTGATTTTCATTAAAGTCCAGAATTAAGGAAGAATTGAGAGTTAATTGAAAGAGATAGTAAGTTCGACAGACTCTACTGAAAAATCTAGAAATTTTAGTGGCTAAATGGTAATTAGTTGGGTCTCAATTTTGGTAATTAGATGTGGATCTTCGATAGGCTTTCCACTAAATTGGCCCATCATTTGCAATATTTGGAACATAGTCGACTTTAATTCAAACAAGGAGCCTCAATTTCAGGCCTCACAATTATCGGATTGAGTCCTTGAATAAAGGCACAACATATTAATAGATTGGGCAGTTTCTGTCATTAGCAACAATGATAGGATTATAAACGTTGTAAAAAGCTCATTGGTTTTGATTTTGTCGTAGGGGATACATAATCACCTAAAAATAGAAAAAGAAATAAATTTAAATAAAAATAAAATAAATTTAAACCAAATTGCAAAATTATTATCTTCACAAATAGTAACAAAATACAGTCTCCGGCAACAGCGCCAAAAACTTGGAACGACAAAAATGTAATTGTACACAATCATTAATAAGTAATAAAGTGACAAGTATGTCGAATTATTGTACCCATAAGGACTGTATAACCAAATATTTATGAAATGTAAAATTAAACAATTTGGTGGAGGAAAAATATGTTGATTTGAAAGAGTGATCTAAAAATAAACTAATTAAACTAAGTGATTAATTAAGAAAATAAAATTCCAACGCAAGATTTCTAAAAAATGAGTTTAATCAATATGACATAAAATTGTTAGATCATTTCCATTCTTTAACTTAGAATAATTAGAACTATGGTTATGTTGTTACGAATAAATTCACGGCAACTTGGTACCTTGTTAACTAATGCACATACTTACTTAGTAAGCCCATTAATATCTTAAACATATCTCTATGTCAATTCAACAATTAATTGATTTTTTTATAAGAAAGTATAAGGTTAAGTGAGGTAACAATTAGTCTCTATATTGAAAAAATTTAATCACAAAAATCTTACAAGTTATGCAAGACTAATGTATTGTTTAATATCGTCGCTAATTTTAACCCTCAACTACCTTAGAAGATTAAACATACATCAATTAAATATTGTGTCAATTAATTACAATTTCAATCCATTTAATAGTTAATTCAATTTTTACCTTACAATTAAAATTCAAGCATAACATAAACATGATTTTATTTAATTGAACAATTTACCAAGACATAATAAGAACACAAACACATTTTGAACAATCTAAATGGACAGAATGCAATTAATCTAACACGAAAGAAATTTAATTCATTTTAATTAATTCAAGAAAAACAACACAAAAAATATCCATGTTCATGATCACAACATAAACGAGAAAAATAAAGAGAAGGGAACTAGAAAACAAATCCTAGTGTTTCTCCGAAGCAGACTAGTGCGCTCCTCTTCTTCTCTACCCATTCTGTCGACCGAAGACCTTCACAAACATTTAAATGATACTACTCCAAGGGGCATGATAGCTCTTTTTCAATAGGGGAAATCGGCAAGGGAAGGGAGACAAAGAAAATGAGAAAACAAGAAAAGGAATGAAAGAGAGAAAAAGGTGAATGATGTGTGAAGTGAGGGATGATAAAAGAGGGAGTGAATGGGGATTTTTATAGTGGGATATGGCTTCTAAAATTAGCCAAAAATATCAGCCAATCCCCCTTCCCATGGCCGGCCATGCTAGGTGGAAGGAATAGTTGACTCAAATTTTCTATTTTTAGCTTGTGGTTAAAAATAAAATGCATGAAAAGGGGAGGGGTTTGAATGGCATTTAGGAGAAGTCCAAGGGCTGATTTGCAAGTGTAAAAATCAGCTAAAATAAACTTATGGGGTCAGCTATATGGGACAGTTTGGGCTTCTCTTATGGGCTTGTCCATCCTCCCTTTTTACTTACTCAATTCAGGCCCTTTCTCTACTTCGAGCTGCTCGTTTTTTCCTGATAAAATTAAAATCTAACCAATTGATTGAAGGAAATCCAAAAACGTAAATTTAATTCTCCATGGTTGTTAATTCATCATCTTTTTCTCCCAAGGTGCCTCATATGTAACACCTTAAACCTGGCCTAGACGTTATTGCCAGATCTGGAGATGCTACATATTAGTGTATAGTTGTAAATCTAGTTCCTGACTATTTTGGAAAGAAACATAACCTTATGGTATCTAAAAAAAACTATTTTATTTAGAAAATGTGTTTTCCATTCTTATTTAATTAAAACCATTGTTTGTTTACATTTTCTAAATGAATCGAATATTTTGCAACGGGAATTCTTAAAATGTTATATTTTGGAAAACCAAATTTGTTTTCTTGAAAACAGTTGATTGCAGAAATATAGTGGTTTTATTGAATGTCAAGCCAAAACCCAAAATAAAAGTCCAAATCAAAAATAATCCCAAACGTCTAGAGAGTCCAAAATTTAAAAAACTCTGAAACCTAAATTTTAAACAAGTCCAAGTTAAAATGGAATGAGTTTATGGAAATGTGTACATAACTGAGCTCCCGTCGCACCAACCCACCTAAGTCTGAGGGCTACTTGAAAGTGTCAGACAAACAAAAAGTGAGTTTTTATAATTCAGTGTGTAACTTACAAAAAACAGAATTACAGATTTATTTTTAGATTTGCTACATAGCAAAGCAGATACAAATGTTTATCTCATACAGAATCAGAATCATATGCAAATTACAATCCTACCCCCATCCGCTACACACCATCTCCGACCATCTCTACACACCATATAGGGTCTTAAAGACCCATCTAGCCCTACACACCACTTAGTGTCTATACGACACTTTTCAGAATATTCATAGCAGTGCTACCAGTATAACGGACGAGATATCGCCTCTTACAAAACGTTTGCTACACATAATACATGTCCCACCCTATAATCAGATATAAGCGGAAATAACAGATGGCAGAATTTGCATATCATACATGCTCGTATAACATATATAGAACATGCTTTATACATAACAGATCATACATATTGCATCACAATACATGAACCTTATACATATTATACATGTATTTACATTAAGTTTCATACTAACAGATTAACATAATTCATTTTTTATAGCTTAAATAATCGCATAACGACTCTACGGAAGGCCCAAAGTCGATTGCAATGACATGAATGGTCCTAGGAAAAAAATTCTAAATTTTGGGCTCACGCACTCATGTGGCCCACACGGCCTAGCACACGACCTACCACATGGTTGTGTGGCGTCGACAGTACCTAATTTTGGCTTTCACCATTCGCTATTTTCTAGGTTTCTCATTATATACTGGTCAAGATTCGATACGAACGTCCCATGAGATAACCAGTACCTAAAAAGCACCGATTGAAACACTAAATCAATAACACAATCAAACGATTTAAAGGACAAAGTTCTCGATTTTCCTAACAAGTGTATGCTCCCAAAACTTAACTCGTCGATGAGTTAAACATTTCTTGAACTTCTCCTAACAAAAACCAATTACAATGATTAATTCGTACTCACTTAATAACAAAACTAAACGCACAGAAAAGATGTAATACATCACTTATGATTCAGTCCAATTGCCCACTAATTAGCCACAAGAACCCGCCCGACGATCAAAAACAAAAAGAAATGGCAAGAATTGTCGTTTGAACCAAAAAGAAAGAAAAGAATGTGTGTGGAAGTTGAGAGAAGAGGAAACAACAACAAAAAAACGTGACTTGTGGGGAGGAAATTTTAGGGAAAAGAAAATAAAATTAAAAATAATAACAAAATAACCACTAATTAATTACTATTTTTAAAATCAGTAAAATAGGATATAACAAAATAAGATCCCACAAAATCCACAACTAATCTCAATTAACAACCTGATAACTACCCACTTTCTAAGACTTTAAAACCCACACCAACTCCACCAACTTAAAAACAGACTTGAAATAAACAAAATAAAATCACCCCACACCCCTATTACGATTCAAACCAAGGACCTCCACCCACATTAAGGCCACCCAACCACTAAAACAAGTGCTCGTTTACAACAGATTTTATAAAAACAAATTTAACAAGTCAAGGCGTTACATCATAAATTAATTCTTCCAAGGTGATTGTCGAGCTGATTTTTCACCCTCTGTGCAAAACTGTCAAAAATAGATCAAATTATGCAAATTTATTATAAAAATAATTAAAATTAAATATGTTTCATAAATTGAGTTCTATTTAATTATTTTATTATTAAATTATAAAATTCAGCCAAAAAAAAACTTAGAAACTGCATGAATTAGTTCTCGAAAGGTACTGAAATAGCATATATATTCTTGTGTTTTCATGCACCAACTAAATATTATGTCAATTAATTATAATTTCAATCCGATTGATAATTAATTATTTCATTACCTTACAATTAAAAGGCAAGCATAACATAGACATGATTTTATTTAATTGAACAAACTACGAAGGCCTATAACAACACAAACATGATTTTAGTAAATTAAGTGGACAGAATGCAATTAATCTAACATGAACAAAGTTTAAGTCATTTTAATTAATTTAAGAACATCAACACAACAAGTATTCATATTCATGATCACAACATAAACTAAAAAAAAAATATTAAACGAATGGAACTAGAAAACAAATCTCGATGATCATATGAAGCCAGACCTGTAAGGCCCTGAAAATAAGTCTAGTAGTTTCGGGTAAGTTTATCGGGTTTCTAGTGAAAATTAGGAGTTAATCGGGTTTATTAGTGATTTTTTTTTATTTAGTTAGCTTAATTTCATTTAAAAATTGGTAAATAATGAAAATAAAAATATTTTTAGAAAATTTAATTTTATGGTTTTAAATAATTTTTGGGTAAAATAAATATTTTGAGTCTAATTAGAATTGAAAAATAAATTAAAATGGGGGTTTAATTGAGAGAATTTAAAATATTAAGTAAATAGGAACATTTTGCAAATCAAGGGAAATGTAAGTGTGGTTTTTTTAGCAAATTATCCTTATTTTCGGAATTCTGGAGGGAAAAGAGTAATTTGTAAAACAAAGGAAATGTGAGAGTGGCATGATGGTAATTTTCCCAATTTTTGAAAATCAGGTGGGGTTTTCAGTTTTAAAAACACTACAACTACTTCACTTTGCACACCATTTTCACCTGAATTAAGAGCTTTTTCTCTCTCTCTCTCTCTCTCTCTCTTTTTTTTGCTCATTTTCATAGACCACATATTAGAGAATAGATCAAAACTTTTACTCTCTCAAAATTCTCTCCAAGATCTCCATAAAATTTTTCCAAAGTTGAGCAAAAGTCATCCGAAATTTCTTCAAGGATCTTGATCCAATCTTCTAAATTGATGATTTGAGATAAATTGAAGGTAATTCTCAACTCTAAATTCATTTTTAAGTTGTTTTCAATCATTATTTGCTATTTAAATTGATTAAAATGGATTTCCAAGTTTTGATTTCTTCTTTCTTGAACATGGAACTCAATAATGGTGAATCCATCATTTTGAGTTGGAATCCAAGTTTTAATGGATGTCTAAGCTTAAAATATGTTTATTAAGAGGTTTTTCTCACCCAAATTAAGAGCTTTCTCTCTCTCTCTTTTTTTTTCTTGTTTTCATAGACCACATATTAGAAAATAGATCAAAACTTTTACTCTCTCAAAATTCTCTCCAAAATCTCCATAAAAGTTTTCCAAAGTTGAGCAAAAGTCATCCAAAATTTCTTCAAGGATCTTGATCCAATCTTCTAAATTGATGATTTGAGATCAACTGAAGGTAATTCTCAACTCTAAATTCATTTTTAAGTTGTTTTCAATCATTATTTGCTATTTAAATTGATTAAAATGGATTTTCAAGTTTTGATTTCTTCTTTCTTGAACATGGAACTAAATAATGGTGAATCCATGATTTTGAGTTGGAATCCAAGTTTTAATGGATGTCTAAGCTTAAAATATGTTTATTAAGAGGTTTTTCTCACCCAAATTAAGAGTTGTTTCTCTTTTTTTTTTTTTTTGCTTATTTTCATAGACCACATATTAGAGAATAAATCAAAATTTTTACTCTCTCAAAATTCTCTCCAAAATCTCCATAAAAGTTTTCCAAAGTTGAGCAAAAGTCATCCGAAATTTCTTCAAGGATCTTGATCCAATCTTCTAAATTGATGATTTGAGATCAACTGAAGGTAATTCTCAACTCTAAATTTATTTTTAAGTTGTTTTCAATCATTATTTGCTATTTAAATTGATTAAAATGGATTTTCAAGTTTTGATTTCTTCTTTCTTGAACATGGAACTAAATAATGGTGAATCCATGATTTTGAGTTGGAATCCAAGTTTTAATGGATGTCTGAGCTTAAAATATGTTTATTAAGAGGTTTTTCTCACCCAAATTAAGAGCTTTTTCTCTTTCTTTCTTTTTTTGCTTATTTTCATAGACCACATATTAGAGAATAGATCAAAACTTTTACTCTCTCAAAATTCTCTCCAAAATCTCCATAAAAGTTTTCCAAAGTTGAGCAAAAGTCATCCGAAATTTCTTCAAGGATCTTAATCCAATCTTCTAAATTGATGATTTGAAATCAATTGAAGGTAATTATCAACTCTAAATTCATTTTTAAGTTGTTTTCAATCATTATTTGCTATTTAAATTGATTAAAATGGATTTTCAAGTTTTGATTTCTTTTTTCTTGAACATGGAACTCAATAATGGTGAATCCATGATTTTGAGTTGGAATCCAAGTTTTAATGGATGTCTAAGCTTAAAATATGTTTATTCAAAGGTTTTTTATCATAAAATAAGATATCAAACTCCTTTGGCTGATCAATTTTGATAAATTTGTTTTTAATCAAGAAGATGAGTTGATTTTTTAGAAAATTTTAAAACGATTTAATAGATGAAATTATCACTTAGGTTTTATGTTAATGGACTAGTAATGAAGTTTAGAAGTGGTTTGTGGTGCTGAGAAGGTCGTTTAGTTGATTAATTTTATGTTTCAGCTTAACTGTGCAATTTCGGTAAGGTAGATTAGAGAAACGATTTAGATCCCTATAGTTTATGCAATTTCGACTTTCTTGATGTTAATGTTAGTTTGTAATGCATATTTTGTCTCTATTACTTGAACACACTTTTATTTTAAAAACAAAGTGTGGAGGTGAGTGATTTTAATGGATATTGGTAAATTTGTCTGGTTATGTGTTAAATTGAAGTTTTAAATAGTGTTTTTAATGACTTAATCGTATCTTAGTTGGTTGGATTTGCAAAAATTAATTTTATTTTACAAGAGCATTATTGCAATTGGCTTTTGGAAATTTGTGTGTTAAGATTTTGGCATGATTAATTTGGATTGAATGGATTGTTAATTGGAGTATGAGTTATTGAATTTTTGAGCACTTGATGTTGGTGTTATGATTGGTTTAAGACTCATGGACAAAGGCATTTGTTGTGCTTAATTATATTGATGTTGAAATTGATAAGCTACATGCTTTTAATGGCATTTTTACATCTTAAATTAAGTGTTTAAACATCAGATTTTATGCCTCGTATGTATGATTATATTAGAAAGATTGCATGGTGGATCCATTGGATATAGTTGGCATGCCATAGGATTTGTGAGTACTCACCATTATATGTGTTATTTGTGAGCATATGGCTCAAGTAGTTCTGATTTTTGGAGTAAATAAGGGAGTGTTGAGCTTGTGTCTCCACTCAACGGGACTGTGAGGCGATATAAGGGAGCGTGTGGCTTCGGCCTTGTAACACCCCAAACTTGGCCTAGACGCTACGACCGGATCTGACGTGTCACATCGAAGTGTTGATTTGAAAACTGGTCTTGTCGACGAAAAATTCGTGACTAAAGTTTTAAATTCTTTTAAAACTAATTGCTATTGAAAACGTTGGGGTTGTAAAATCAAAACTTGTTAACCACTTATTGGTCATATTATTTATTACAAGTTTATTAATCTGAATTAAAACCATGGGAGCTTTTCTAGTTGTAAACCCTAAAATTTGAATTGCGTGATTTTCTTTGGAAACAATTATTATTTTGAAAACCCGTTTTTCCTAATCTAGCAGGTAGAAATAAGAAGTTAAAACCAAATAAAAGTTAAACCTCAAATGGCCTTATTACAAAAATATCAACCCCCAAAATAAAATATTTAAAAAACTAGGTATAAATTAAAATACTTGCGAACATGTGGCCACCTCTGAGTCCCTCGCAGCTCCAAAGGGTGAGTTACGAGAACTCAGTGTGTAATCCCCTATCATGCAGTAATAGTCTTGTCCAGAGCCCTATTCAGTAACAGTACAGTGTGGCCTCAACCCAATACAGTAACAGTGTGTGTATAAGCCCAAAAAATAATAGTACAGTACAGAGATGCAACCCAACCCAATCTAGCCAACACACCACCCGTACCAACCAACACACCATGTGGGGACTAAGTCGACCCACCCAGCCAACACACCAATATCGCAGCATAGCTGCTAACAGTAATGTAGCAAAGCTGCTAGTAACAGTAAACGTGGCCCAACCACTAAAATCAGAATACGTGGCGGAGCCACTAGAACAGTAAAAACGTGGCAGAGCCACCAGTGCAATACTTCCTCCAAATCAGAATCCCATCCCCAATGCAGAATATCGTGTCATAAATATTACGTGGATACAGTATGTCATACTCATAACCAGTCACATAAATATCATACACACATCAACTAAACTACCACTAGGGGTATAATGGTCATTTCGTCGGTTAGGGGTGAAACGGTAATTTCACCCTTCAAGGGTATTTCGGTAATTCAAACTTACAAGGGTATTTTGGTAATTTTACCCTACAAGGGTATTTCAGTAATTCTACCCTACAATGGTATTTCGGTAATTTTACTCATTAGGGTTATTTCAGTCATTTTACTCATTATAGGGTCTCGGTACAATTAACGACCTTTCCAATGGCCTACAGTCACCTCGAACGACTCGGATAACCTATATGGCCAAAACGGTGTAATTGGACCCAAGGCCCATTACTCGGCTCAAGTGGGCCCACACGCTCGTGCGGCCCGATCAGTCCAAATTCCTTCACGGTTATACGAACTTCGCAGCCCAATCCATTATTAGTCACTTACCGTGGATTTTACCCATGTAGGGCCCATGAGCCCATTGGGCCCACACGGCCCATCTCGACCCAACGAGGCCCATTACTACCTAAGCCCACGAGAACGTTCGTGGTGGCCTCTACAGTCAAACGCCCTTATTTGTGGGCTCGGTTCACCACACGCACGATCGCACGCTTGTGTGGCATCATGCGCCATATTTCCGGCTTTTCGGCATTTTGCCGATGCACAGGAACACAAGGGTGTGAGCACACACCATTGTCCATCGTTTTAACAGTACAATACTGGGTGTAGGATTACACACCTGTTCGTGAAACTAGCTAAGATCCACGGTCTCTGAATCCTACAATCTACCAAAATAACGTATCAGATTTACAACCAATAAGGTTAACGCATACTCTTAATTCACCACCTTTATTAACTTAAACCACAACCACTCACCTTGCTAGAACTAACCGATACTAGCGCCTCTCTGCTAATCAAGGGCGATTCCCCCTCCTAACACGATTCGGCAGATCAAAAGTTGTTAGAAGACAACCATGCATTCGGCCCCCAAGAGAAAAAGAAGGGAAAACTGAAGCTTGTTAATAAAGCCAAAAGAAACCTGATTAAGAATGAAATAATAAAGTGATTGTAGTATCCCCTTACCAATACCAATAAACAAACTCATTTCGGCAGTAGTCAGTCAAGAAGATTCGGCCCGAACCAAGAAGAACAAGGAGATTTGAAAGGGAGAGAGTATGAGTATTTGGCCTAATAGAGAAAGGAAAACAAAATTTGTAAAAGAAGAAGAAATGGAAGTAAAGAGAAGAAGACTACCAATTCGGTAGAGAGAAAGATGTGGAGAAGAAAGAAAGGCTTCAAGGGAGAATTCGACACCATAGAACAAGGATGGTATTTGTGTTTGGCAAAAGTGAATAACAATTGAGAGAAAGAAAAAGTTGAAGAAAGAAAGACCCGAATGGTCAAAAATGCTGCACGAGACGCCACAAAGAGAGAAAAATCGAAACGAAAAAGAGAAAAAATCTTGAAATTGCAGAGAAAGAATTCGGCTTCTACACTCTCACCAACTGCCAAAATGCACCAAATGACATACCCCTAGCTGAAATACCCCTACTCAAGCTCTCCTAAATTCGGCTATGACTCATTCACACCCCAACTCCTTCAACCTCTCCACCGATTTCTCCTTGATTTTCTCCCAGCCTCCCATTCAAATCCATTCAAATTTGATGATCAAGTCTTCAACCACCTCTGCAGAGTTTGAATCAAACTCTACCTCTCACGCCACAAAGATATAAAATAAAACCTCCTTTTTGCAAACCATGGGATTCGAACCCACTCCCTTTCACATGCCCCAACATACCACTTGCCACCACAACACAGGATCACTTGTGTCACAAAACAAGCACACTTAATATATATGCCCTATAAGTTAACATCCAGGTTCATTTAAGGGGAAAAATAAAATTGTTGCAAGGGCCAAGACTTGAACCCAGGCTACTCAAATACCCCCATACACACCCAAATCACTTAGCCAGTGAAGCAGACAATCAATTTTATCAGAACATGAAAAATTAAAGACCCTATATTTTTGGGGCGTTACAGGCCTGCTCAACCCAGGACTGTTTCTGATATGTAGGAGTTTGGAGATCCGCTTATCCAATGTATGATCACACGTTTAAATACTGCCATGGATGTATTGCTGATATAAGTGTATGTTTATAAGTTAAATTATGATTTCATATGCCATATTAAATTGGAATTTTATTCATGGAATAGCATATGTTATTATGATTATAATATGTGATATTGTGATTGAAATTTTAATGCTTAATTTGCCTAGATTTATGCATGAATTGGGTGCGATTTACTTATTATTTTTACGATCATTCACTGAGCTTTTTAAGCTCAGACTCTCACACCTTTGTGCAGAGAATTTTCCAGCTTGAGGAGTTGAGGAGTGAGCGCAAGGCCGATCCAAGATTAAGGCTCACTAGTAGCTTAAGGATTCTTCTTTTGAAACAATAGCTGGAATTGTGGTACTTATTGGGACTAGATTTAATTCAATTGTAATGCACGTTGGACATTTATTTTGGTGATGTTATAATTACCTTAATGCTTGATTTTTATGCTTAATTATTGTGTGGTTGATGGTATGTTGATGAGAGTTCATATGGTGATTGAGAACATGGTGTTTGAAGCATGTATTTTATATTAACATAGTTTAATTGTAACTTGCCAAGGAGTGGAATGCTTGTGGCTAAGGTATGTACATTGTGTGATATAACTGATGGTTGCTAAGTATGATTATAATTTAGTCCTAAAGCATGATTAGATTAAATGAAGTCTTTAACGATAGGGAAACTCGATAATATTTTAGAATTAGACTTGTGAGTGTTAAATTTTGGTAGAAATATTCTTAGATAATATTTTGGGTAATGTATTAAAAGTTTATAAAATTTACATTTTATTTCCTATTAATAAAATAATAATTAGACTTAGTAAATGAACTCGATTGAAACTGAAATTTTTAGGGCTTGCATAAATTGACGAAAAGAAGGTTGGTAATCATTTAGAACTAAAAATGGGACTGTTTAACTTTAGATGGTAAAATGACCAAAATACCCTTAGGGCTAAATAATTTGAAACAGTTTAAAAATGGTTCACAAAATCACTTCTACATTAAAATTAGATAGTTAATTAGTTAGAATTGAGGTGTTATAAGGTTGGGGTGTGTTTTGGGTGGTCTTGAGCTGGAGAGTCACTTCAGTGGCTATTGTGTCGCTTCGAATTTGGGCCGGTCCGTCTCGGTCGGGTTTGGGGTGTCACAAGACTAGTGCACTTCTCCTTTTCTTTGCTTGTTTTTTTGATCCAAGGTCTTCACAAATACTTGATTACTACTGCTCCAAGGGGCGTTCTACTTCTTTTTCAAGAGTGGAAATCGGCAAGGGAAGGAAAAAAATGGAAAACGAAGATGAACGAAAGAGAGAAGTGAAAGAAGAGATGATTGAATAATGAAAGGTGTAGGATGAATGAGTTGATGAGAAGTGAGGAGGTGAGGAGAGGTTTTTATAGTGGGAGATGTTAGCTTGTATTAGCTAAAAATAGTAGTCCACCCCCTTCCAATGCCACAAGTGAAAATGCACCAAAAGTGGAGGGTTAGAACGAGTTTAGGCAAAACTTAAAGGTTTTTTTGAAAATATTATAATCATCTTAATTAGCTGATTTGGGCAGCAATTCGATCAGCATTGGGCTGCTCTATTGGGCACTTCTGTCTTCCTTCTTCAGTTGCTCAATTCAGGCCCTTTTTCGTCCGCTTCAAGTTGTTAGATTTTTCCTTATAAAATTCACTTGGACCAATTGATTTAAATAATTCTGAGAGCATGAATTTGGGTCCTCCATGGCTGTTAATTCATCATATTGAGCTCCCAAGGGGCCTCGGTACTTGAATCATTCAAGGTGACTTCCCAGCTGATTTTTTACCCATTGTGCAAAACTATCAAAAATTATATGCAAATTTAGTATAAAAATAATTAAAATTCAAAATGAAGTATAATTTATGCTCAATTTAATTATTTTATGATAAAAACATAAAATTCGATAGAAATTACTTAGAATTTGCATGAATTCATGTTCCAAAGGTGCTGAAAAAGTCTATATATTTTAGTGTTACCAGATGCATGTTATGAAAAACATAGATGCCATGGCTTAATTTTTATTTTGTTATTTAGTGCATTATTTTTTATTTATAAGGGTTAAGGAATTCAGAAGTGGTTAATGGCAATTTAAAAGTGAAAGTGTACAAGTTTGAAGGTTGTAGAATCAACGTCGCGAAAAGTGGTTTTTGACGTCGCAATGAGGAATCGATGTTACGACGACAGGATGTTGTAGTCACAACGAGCTCAAGTCAGTGAGTCACGTCGTGACAAGGGATCTCCTTGAAATCGTGATGAGAGATCGACGTCATGACAAGCTACTAAGTGCTTGAGTTTTCATCATTTTGTCTGAAATTGAGTTTTGTTTTGTCCGAAAGTTTTCTAAAGCTCATTTTAAGCTTAGTTAAGCTAGATAATCATATTCTTGATGCATTGTGAATGTTTATTTGGTAGGGTAATATTTGAAGTTGCTCCGACAACAAATGTGACATCCCAGTACTTTGACCCCAACAATCGGGTCAGGTAAAGGGTGTTACAGTAATAAACCCTCTCATGTAGCCAAATGTAGAATTGATGAAAAGCCTTCAATGTATACAAGAAATAAATATGGGCATAGTATGTGACAGCCCGATTTAGGGGCTAGTCAGATTAGTGATCTTGGGGTCACTAATCTAAGAATTGAGAAATTTATTTTCATGTTATTTTATGAGTCGGAGCATGATAGTATATGTGCATGAGAATTTTTGTTCTTTAATTTTAGCGATTTCTTGTATAATCGTGAAAAAGGACTAAATCGCATAAAGTGTGAAAGTTCCATTTTATAAACTAAAGGTACCAAATAGCCATAGATTGATAATTGGAGGTCTTTAAAAGGCAATTAGACCCCCAATATTTGCTTGGCCGGCCATAGACTAGCATAGGAGACAAATTTGTCAATGATGGTCAAAGTTGGTGATAGTAGGTGGACTAATTTGACTAGTATTAATAAAATAAGGAAAGAAAAGATATCATCTTTTCTCTTTCACTCTTCCACCAAAAATTAGCAGCAAATAAAGGGAAGAAAGCTTCAAAATTTCAGCACACTCTTCTCTTCAATAGTAAGTGTTCTAGTGATCTTTTCTTGAAAATAGTTGTACTTTTGGGACCCCTAAAGCTTAAGCTTTCAAATGAGGGGACTATTGTGCAATATGGTGAAAAGTTTAGAATTTTTCCATGAGAGCTATCATGGTTATTTTCTGCATTTTTATGGGAGAAAATGAGTCTTGGTTGTTAGATGAACAACTCTTGTGAAAGGTGTTGCCATGAAAACACCTAATTGGACCTTGATGAAAAGGTTACAAAATTGTGGTAATTATGAGAAATGATGAGTTTTGATAATAGCTATAAGAGTATTAAATGTTCACCTAGGCTTATGGAAGGTAGAAATGTGATTAGAATTATTTTCGAGCCTAGGGGCAAAATGGTCATTTTTGCCAAAGCCTAGGGGCAAAATAGTAATTTTGCCTAAGCATGATTATTGAAATGCTTTTATTAATGAGGTGATTAAAATGAGCTAAATTTCTATTATAGAGCAAGAAGAACCGAGAATCTGCCTCGATCGGGGAAAGAACAAAGTCTTGGACTAAACCGACGAGTTAGCTCGTTTTGGAATCGAGGTAAGTTTGTATGTGATTAATGCAATATGTATGTTAGCATAATTGAGAATGCATGATGTCATATTGATGCATGACACTCCATTAAATTGATGTTGAGTGAGATGTTGAAGTCCTAGTGGACCATGTGAATATGAAATAGGTAAGGTCTCGTATAAGACCATGTCCAGAACATGGCCTAGGCACTGAGTTGAGATCCCGTATAAGACCATATTCGGGATATGGCTTCAGTAATGAATATGAAAATCGTATAAGACCATATCCGAGATATGGCTTCGATACTTGATGTGAAAGTCCATATAAGACCATATCCGGGATACGGCATTGGCATTTAGAAGTAACTCCATGTAAGACCACCTCGGGGATGTGGCATTAGCTTTGTCCCTACATGAACGATGTTAAATATGCATCTTTGACTATCCCTAGTGATTAAAGGGATAAGTAGATGGGTTTAGAAGTAGGAATAAGATTTGTACTAAAGTCATATGAATGAGTGAATACAGGTACTCGTGAATGAGTCATGAAGAAACGATTACGATATGTGGTACGGTATGTGCTAAATAAGGGCAATTTTGAGTAAGTATGGCAAGAAGCCTATGACTTGTGTATAGTTAGTTAATGTCATGAATGGATTATATTATGAGCTTATTGTTGCTATTCATATCCATGCAAACTTACTAAGCTTTATGCTTACCCCTTTCATTGCTCTTTCTCCTTGTAGTATTGCCAAGATAACTCGAAGAACGGGGACGTAGGAGTTCGGAAATCACACTATTGACACCACTTTGGTATAATAATTTAGACTTATTTTGAGTATGGCATGTATAGGACTCGAGTATTTTGTTAGGTCATAATTGTTGGCCAAAGTGTTGGCTTTGTAAGGCATCAAAACCTCCTTTTGTAATGGTCTATTAAGTTAGGCCGATACTTGGCAAATTTTTATGTTTAAAGAAAGTGATTTTTTTGAAGTGTATGCCCTTGTGTATGGTTGTTGAATTGAGTACTTGGATATGCCTTTGGGTTGTGAATTGTGTTGAGATAGATTGGTGTTTGCATGTGTGGAATGTAGGGTGGCAAAAGGCTTGGTAGATAGCCATCTAATTGTCCACATGAATAGACACACGGGCGTGTGTCTATACCATGTGTGACACACGGTCAGCCCTATGGGCGTGTCAATTGACCGTGTGTCCCCTTGCATACTAGGTTTCCAAGTCAGTGTGCTCCACGGGCTAGGGACACAGGCGTGTGCCCAGGCCGTGTGAAGTCTGCACAATAATTGTGGAATTTAAATTGACCACGAGTAGAAGACACGGGCGTGTCTATGCCGTGTGAAGTTAGTCAGAATTGACCACGGGTGGAAGACACGGGTGTGTCTAGGCCGTGTGAAGTTGGTCAGGGTTGACCACGGGTGGATGACACGGACATGTCTTAGGGGCACAAGGGCGTGTCCCTAGACCAACACGGGCGTGTGGCCCCTATTTTCTTGAAAAGTTCCCGAGCTCGTAAAAACTCCCAGAATAGTTTTGATACCTCTCGGAGGTATGTTTGGGGCCTCTTAGGCTGAGTACGTGCAAGTGATGAGTTTAAACGAAATTTTATAGCCCGTTTCGAGATGTCAAGTGAGATTAGTTAGGTAATGCCTCAATCCCGGTCCCGGCTTCGAGCACGGGTAAGGGGTGTTACATTTATTGGTATCAGAGCTACGGTTTATTCGGTTCTAGGACTAACATATTGTAACTACGAGTCTAGCTGTACATGCCATATGTAAGGGTGTCTGAGTAATGACAGTGTGATGGCTCCTGACGTATAAAATTGTGTTTTATGTAGTATATGGATTCTGACCCAGACCAAACTGCAGCTGATGATGCTGCGAGTAACGCGCCGGCTCCCGCTCAAGGGACCGCACTATCTAATAGTAGACCCGAGACCTTGGGTCAGGGGAAAGAGGCTCGAGAAGCCTTTCTCCACATGATGAGTAACTGGTATACTGAGTATAACCGAGCAAATCCAAACGCTCAACCCCCTCCACCCCCACCAGTTCCTCAACCCGCTCCAGTAGCTCCTCAAGTGGTTTAGGTGGTGAGAAGAGAAAGACCTCCGGTGGATAAGATCTGGAAGCAAGGAGCTGAGGAATTCCGGGCAAATAAGGAAGATGACCCAGAGAAAGCGGAATTCTAGCTCGAGAATACCATCAGGGTATTTGACGAGTTATCCTGCACACCTGAGGAGTGCTTAAAGTGTGCGGTATCTCTCCTGAGAGATTCAGCCTATCGATGGTGGAACACCCTGGTGTCGGTGGTGCCGAGGGAGAGAGTTAGCTGGGAATTTTTCCAAGAGGAATACCGGAAAAAGTACATCAGTCAGCGGTTCATCGACCATAAGAGGAAGGAGTTCTTGGAACAGAAGCAAGGCCGTATGTCAGTAACCGACTATGAACGGGAGTTCGTAAGGCTTAGCAAGTATGCACGGGAGTGCGTGTCTACCGAAGCCATCATGTGTAATAGATTCGAGGACGGATTAAATGAAGATATCCGTTTATACGTGGGAGTCCTCAAACTAAAGGAATTTGTAGTGTTGGTAGATAGAGCCTGTAAAGTCGAAGAGCTTGCTAAAGAGAAGAGAAGAGCTGAGAATGAGTCTCGTGACTCGAGAAAGAGACAACTGAATAAGTCTCATCAATCTTCATCTAAGAAGTCGAGGGATTTTACTAATCGATCAGTCGCTTCAGTGGGGTTTTCAACTCGAAGTAAAGGCAAGCAATTTTCGGGGTCGAAAGGGCAGACCACTTTAGTTGCTAGTGTGGGCAACGTTCGACCAAGTAGACCAGAATGTCCTCAGTGTGGCAGGCGCCTTTTTGGTGAGTGTTGAGCTAACGAGAAAGCATGTTTCCGTTGTGGGTCCTTATACCACTTTATTAGAGACTGCCCCGAGGTGGGGGAGAAAGAAAATCCTCAGTATGCAAGATCGGGAAGTACTGCTAGGGGAAGACTACTGAGAAACCCGGGAAATGAAATGGGTAGCAAGAATCCATCTAGAGAGCAAGCTGCTAGAGTCGAGGGTAGAGCACCGGCGAGGACATATGCCATTCGTGCTCGTGAAGAGGCATCTTCCCCCGACGTAATCACGGGTACCTTTTCTCTCCATAATACTCGTGTTATAGCTTTAATTGATACGGGATCCACCCACTCATACATATGCATGAAATTAGTCTCTAGCATGAGCATGCCCGTAGAGTTTACTGAATTCATAATAAGAGTGTCTAATCCCCTAGGCAAGTGTGTATTGGTTGATAGAGTTTGCAAAGGTTGCCCTTTGATGATTAAGGGTCATTGTTTCCCAGTCGACCTTATGTTATTACCGTTTGATGAGTTTGATGTCATCCTTGGGATGGATTGGTTAGTTACTCATGGAGTAGTTGTGAATTGTGGGAAGAAGCATATTGAGTTGAGAGATGAAAATGGTAATCTTATTCGTGTTGAATCAGATAAGCCAGATAGGCTACTAGTAGTGATGTCAACCCTGTCGACTCAAAAGTATTTGAGAAAGGGGTACGAGGCTTACCTTGCCTTTGTGTTGAACACTAAAGAGACTGATTTGAGAATTGAGTCGGTACCCATGGTATGTAAGTACCTAGAATTTTTCCCGGAAGAGTTGCCAGGACTACCCTCGGTTAGAGAGATGGAATTTGGGATTGAGTTAGCTCCGGGTACTGCCCCTATTTCTATTGCTCCCTATAGAATGGCTCCAACCGAGTTAAAGGAGCTAAAAGAACAGTTGTAAGAGCTGACGGATAAAGGTTTTGCAAGGCCGAGTTTTTCTTCGTGGGGTGCTCCTGTTTTATTCGTGAAGAAGAAAGATTGTTCTATGAGACTATGCATAGATTATCGGCAACTCAACAAGGTAACTGTGAAGAACAAGTACCCATTGCCGAGGATCGATGATCTATTCAATCAATTAAAGGGAGCCACAGTGTTTTCCAAGATAGATTTAAGGTCAGGGTACTATCAGCTAAGAGTTAAGGACTCGGATGTGCAGAAAATCGCATTTAGGACTAGGTATGGCCACTATGAATTTTGGTCATGCCTTTTGGTCTAACGAATGCCCTTGCGATCTTCATGGATTTGATGAATCGCATTTTTCGTCCATACTTGGATAAATTTGCCGTGGTCTTCATCGACGACATATTGATCTAGTCTCGAGATGAGAACGAACACGCCGAGCACTTGAGTACGGTTCTGCAAGTTCTGAGAGAAGAGAAATTGTATGCCAAATTCAGTAAGAGTGAATTTTGGCTCAAGGAAGTGGGATTTTTGGGGCACATTGTCTCGGGAGATGGGATTAGAGTCGATCCGAGTAAGATTTCAGCAATTGTTGAATGGAAACCGCTAAGGAGCGTAACTGAAGTAAGGAGTTTTCTAGGCCTAGCTGGCTATTATAGGCGTTTTGTCAAGGGGTTTTCCATGATAGCTACCCCGATGACTAAACTTTTGCAAAAAGATGTGAAGTTCGATTGGATAGAAAAGTGTCAACGAGTTTTGAGAAATCAAGACATCATGGATCGAGGCCCCTGTTTTGGTACAACCTGAGCCGAGAAGAGAATTTGTGGTTTATAGTGATGCGTCCTTGAACGGATTGGGTTGTGTAATCATGCAAGAGGGTAAGGTGATTGCTTACGCCTCTAGGCAATTGAAGCCGCACGAGAAGAATTACCCGACTCATGATTTAGAGTTGGTCGCAATTGTGTTTGCATTAAAAATTTAGAGGCATCATTTATATGGTGAAAGGTGTCGGATTTTCACCGATCATAAAAGCCTAAAATATTTGATGACTCAAAAAAAATTGAATTTGAGGCAACGAAGGTGGTTAGAGTTGATTAAGGATTATGAGTTGAAAATTGACTACCATCTGGGAAGGGCGAACGTAGTCACCGATGCTTTGAGTAGAAAATCATTGTTTACACTAAGAGCCATGAATACTCAGATGACCTTATTAGATAATGGTTCCGTTTTAGCCGAATTGAGGGCTAAACCCTTGTTTCTCCAAGAAATCTGTGAAGCTCAGAAAGATGATAACAGTTTGCAAGCCAAGAGAATTTTATGTGAGTCGAGCGTGGAGTCAGAATTTCGGGTAAATCCTGATGGATGTCTGACATTTTGAGATAGGGTCTGTGTACCCAAAAATGACGAGCTTATTCATAAAATCTTACATGAAGCGCATAGTGGATGTTTGAATGTACACCTAGGCAGTACGAAGATGTACAATGATTTGAAGAAATGGTATTGGTGGCTTGGTATGAAGAAAGACATTTCCGAGTTTGTATCGAAATGTCTGATTTGTCAGCAAGTGAAGGTTGAAAATCAAGTACCTTCGGGTTTACTTTAGCCCATTATGGTTCCTGAGTGAAAATGGGACCGTATCACCATGGACTTCGTGACGGGCTTACCATTGACTCCAAAGAAGAAAGATGCAGTATGGGTAGTGGTTGATAGACTCACAAAGTCAGCCCATTTTATACCAGTACGAGTCGACTATTCGCTTGATAAATTGGCAGACTTATACATGTCAGAGATAGTAAGACTCCATGTGTACTGTTGTCGATCATTTTGGATAGAGATCCGAGATTCATGTCACGGTTTTGGAAAAAGTTGCAAGAAGCCTTGGGCACGAAATTAAATTTTAGTACAGCCTTCCATCCACAAACTGACGGACAGTTAGAGAGCAGATACTTGAGGACATGCTTCGATGTTGTGTTTTAGAATTCCAAGGTAGTTGGGAGAAATACTTACCGTTGGTGGAATTCGCCTACAACAACAGTTTTCAGTCAAGTTTGAAGATGGCGCCTTATGAGGCAATGTATGGGCGTAAGTGTCGCACGCCCTTGTATTGGTCAGAACTCAGAGAGAAATAGATACACGGGGTTGATTTGGTTAAGGAAACTGATGAAAAAGTAAAAGTGATACGTGATTGTCTAAAAGTCGCCTCAGATAGGCAGAAGTCCTATTTAGATTTGAAAAGGAAAGAGATAGAATTCAAAGTCGGTGATAAAGTGTTCTTGAAAGTATCACCTTGGAGGAAAGTCCTCAGATTTGGCCGGAAGGGCAAACTAAGTCCGCGCTTTATCGGACCTTATGAGATTACCGAAAGGATAGGACCGGTAGCTTATCGGTTGGCCTTGCCAACTGAACTAGAAAAGATTCATGACGTCTTTCACGTATCCATGTTGCGCGGATACCGTTTAGATCCTTCACATGTCATTGTACCAACAGAGGTAGAGATACAACCGGACTTGACTTATGGTGAAGAGCCGGTTAAGATTTTGGCACGAGAGGTCAAGCAGTTGAGAAACAAAAGCATAGCCCTTGTGAAAGTTTTATGGCAAAGGCACGGAATAGAAGAGGCTACGTGGGAGCCCGAGGAAATGATGAGAAATCAATATCCCAACCTTTTTGCCGGTAAGATTTTCGGGGACGAAAATCCTTAAGGGGGGAGAATTGTGACAGCCCGATTTAGGGGCTAGTCAGATTAGAGATCTCGGGGTCACTAATCTAAGAATTGAGAAATTTATTTTCATGTTATTTTATGAGTCGGAGCATGATAGTATATGTGCATGAGAATTTTGGTGCTTTAATTTTAGCGATTTCTTGTATAATCGTGAAAAAGGACTAAATCGCATAAAGTGCGAAAGTTCCATTTTATAAGCTAAAGGTACCAAATAGACATAGATTGATAATTGGAGGTCTTTAAAAGGCAATTAGACCCCCAATATTTGCTTGGCCGGCCATAGACTAGCATAGGAGACAAATTTGTAAATGATGGTCAAAGTTGGTGATAGTAGGTGGACTAATTTGACTAGTATTAATAAAATAAGGAAAGAAAAGATATCATCTTTTCTCTTTCACTCTTCCACCGAAAATTAGCAGCAAATAGAGGGAAGAAAGCTTCAAAATTTCAGCACACTTTTCTCTTCAATAGTAAGTGTTCTAGTGATCTTTTCTTGAAAATATTTGTACTTTTGGGACCCCTAAAGCTTAAGCTTTCAAATGAGAGGACTATTTTGCAATATGGTGAAAATTTTATAGTTTTTCCATGAGAGCTATCATGGTTATTTGCTGCATTTTTATAGGAGAAAATGAGTCTTGGTTGTTAGATGAACAACTCTTGTGAAAGGTGTTGCCATGAAAACACCTAATTGGACCTTGATGAAAAGGTTACAAAATTGTGGTAATTATGTGAAATGATGAGTTTTGATAATAGCTATAAGAGTATTAAATGTTCACCTAGGCTTACGGAAGGTAGAAATGTGATTAGAATTATTTCTGAGCCTAGGGGCAAAATGGTCATTTTTGCCAGAGCCTAGGGGCAAAATAGTAATTTTGCCTAAGCATGATTATTGAAATGCTTTTATTAATGAGGTGATTAAAATGAGCTAAATTTCTATTATAGAGCAAGAAGAATCGAGAATCTGCCTCGATCGGGGAAAGAACAAAGTCTTGGACTAAACCGATGAGTTAGCTCATTTTGGAATCGAGGTAAGTTTGTATGTGATTAATGTAATATGTATGTTAGCATAATTGAGAATGCTTGATGTCATATTGATGCATGACACTCCATTAAATTGATGTTGAGTGAGATGTTGAAGTCCTAGTGGACCATGTGAATATGAAAATGCTATCATCGAGATATGAAATAGGTAAGGTCCCGTATAAGACCATGTCCTAACATGGCCTCAAAGATCGAGTTGAGATCCCGTATAAGACCATATCCGGATATGGCTTCGGCAATGAATATGAAAATCGTATAAGACCATATCCGGATATGGCATCGATACTTGATGTGAAAGTCCATATAAGACCATATCCGGGATATGGCATTGGCGCTAGAAGTAACTCCATGTAAGACCACCTGGGGATGTGGCATTGGCTTTGTACCTGCATGAACGATGTTAAATATGCGTCTTTGACTTCCCTAGTGATTAAAGGGATAAGTAGATGGGTTTAGAAGTAGAAATGAGATTTGTACTAAAGTCATATGAATGAGTGAATATAGGTACTCGTGAATGAGTCACGAAGAAACGATTACGATATGTGGTACGGTATGTGCTAAATAAGGGCAATTGTGAGTATGGCAAGAATCCTATGCTTTGTGTATAGTTAGTTAATGTCATGAATGGATTATATTATGAGCTTATTGTTGCTATTCATATCCATGCAAACTTACTAAGCTTTATGCTTACCCCTTTCATTGCTCATTCTCCTTGTAGTATTGCCAAGATAACTCAAGGAACGGGAACGTAGGAGTTCAGAAATCACACTATCGACACCACTTTGGTATAACAATTTAGACTTATTTTGAGTATGGCATGTATAGGACTCGAGTATTTTGTTAGGTTGTAATTTTTGGCCAAAGTGTTGGCTTTGTAAGGCATGAAAACTTCCTTTTGTAATGGTCTATTAAGTTAGGCCGATACTTGGCAATTTTTTATGTTTAAAGAAATTGATTTTTTTGAAGTGTATGCCCTTGTGTATGGTTGTTGAATTGAGTACTTGGATATGCCTTTGGGTTGTGAATTGTGTTGAGATAGATTGGTGTTTGCATGTGTGCAATGTAGGGTGGCAAAAGGCTTGGTAGATAGCCATCTAATTGTCCACATGAATAGACACACGGGCGTGTGTCTATACCGTGTGTGACACACGGTCAGCCCTATGGGCGTGTGAATTGACCGTGTGTCCCCTTGCATTGCAAGTCAGTGTGCTCCACGGGCTAAGGACACGGGCATGTGCCCAGGCCGTGTGAAGTCTGCACATTAGTTGTGGAATTTAAATCGACCATGGGTAGAAGACACGGGCTTGTCTATGTCGTGTGAAGTTAGTCAGAATTGACCACGGGTGGAAGACACAGGCGTGTCTAGGCCGTGTGAAGTTAGTCAGAATTGACCACAGGTGGAAGACATGGGCGTGTCTAGGCCGTGTGAAGTTGGTCAGGGTCGACCACGGGTGGATGACACGGACATGTCTTAGGGGCACACGGGCGTGTGGCCCCTATTTTGTTGAAAAGTTCCCGAGCTCGTAAAAACTCCCAGAATAGTTCTGATACCTCTCGGAGGTATGTTTGGGGCCTCTTAGGCCGAGTACGTGCAAGTGATGAGTTTAAATGAAATTTTATAGCCCGTTTCGAGATGTCAAGTGAGATTAGTTAGGTAATGCCTCAATCCTGGTCCCGGCTTCGAGCACGGGTAAGGGATGTTACATAGTAGGTTGTATTGTTAAAGCCCTCTATTTGGATTGAAAACTTCATAGATATTACCATTTAAAACAACCAAGTACGACACCAAGCACACACAATGCATAAGTAAAGAAATCCATCAATAGTGAAAACCTATCTATAACATCATTCCTTTGATAAAATTCCATACAACTTGATCATAAGTTTTGCTTATATTGAACTTGAGAGGAAAAGAACCATTCCTTCCCATTTTCCTTTTCTTAAAAGCATGCAAGATTTCATAAGCCACAAAACATTATCCAATATTAATCTCCCAGGGACAAACGCCCCTTGTGCCTCATCTATACTTTGCTAAAAAACTATTTGAAGCCTATTGACAATCACATTTGTGATAATTTTATATATCACCATACACAAACTAATATGCCTGAATTATGACAACTCAGTAGGATTACGTACCTTTAGGATTAGCATAATATAGGTGCCATTGATGTTCTGCATGGAGACCTCCCTATTCAATACCATAAGGCAATATTTAATCATATCATTCCCAATTATGTGCCAAAATATTTAGAAAAATAAAGTTGACAGGTCGTTGTCACGTGTGAAATGATAAGAAATTTGTGCAAGTATACACGTCGAATCAAGTAATAAAGTGATGAGTGAGTATCGTTCCCACAAGGATTGAATTGAGGCACAAAATTGGTCAAGTTATTATAATAAAATGCGATTAATGCTATGGCAATGCAAGAGTAAAAATGCAATGGCAATTATGAGAATAACTATGTGAATAACAAATAAATTAACAAATAAACAACTAAGAATGCTATAGAAAATATTCCATGGCAAGGGATAAGGGATATACGATGTTGATATGGAATGTTGGAATTACTAAGAATCTGCCCTTACTATTAGAAATGCCTTGGCAAAATCGTAATCAATCTACTGCTCAGAAGAGTTCTAAAGTGGTCTGCTTCTTTCGAGAGTAAAAGCCTCAAGTTACCTTGCCCATGTCTATAGGCCTTTAATACGGTACCCGGCATTGTTCCTTCTGTATGAATCCTGCTCTGTCTAAAGTTTACTACAAGTATCTGTCGAGTACTTGCTCATATCATTCAATTTCGGTCCAACTAATCCAACCTTTTCAGAATAAAATTAGTTTATAGGCATGCTTCATAGCCATCCATGTCTAGGTATTACATGCATACAATTTAGAAAAAAAAAACAATTGAATGAAATAGTAAATTAATTTAGATTTATTCTTCAACTATCAAAGAAAATAAAGGTTTCATCATGTAATCTCAACCCTATGAGATTTAGCTCATAGGTTGGCGAATAAAATTCAAAACCAAAATATCACTCAACATCATTTTCATCAAATTAATTCATGGAGAAATAGTTAAAAATAATAGAAGAATGACGGGAAGACAGCTTTCGCGTGCCCAGATCACACTCTAGCGGCACAGTGTCCTATGGTGGTTGAAAGGGACTGCCTTCGTCTTCCTCTTTCTGTCTCTACTCAACTGCTACCCTGTAGTTTTGCCTATGGATCTCCACACTTGTTCGTCGTTCTTTCTTGTTAGCCCTTTAGGGTTTCCTCCTTTGGCTTTTTATAAGTTTCTTTTCGTAGGGTAAATCTAACAACCCAAGATTATCTTTTCCTCTTTTTAAATTCTTTTTTTCAACAACCCAAGGTTATCTTCTCCTCTTTTTAAATTCTTTTTTTCTAAGATAAAAACCATCATCCCATGATTATTTTCTCCTTTTTTTAGAAAGATTTTTTTGGTACAAGTACAGTTGGGCTGAAACTAGTATGCGTTGAGTGTCGACTCGGTCTTCCTAGAATTGTCACAGCATTCGTGCTGAAAAAATGTCCAGCCTTTTGCCCCGACAAACCTTCACTCCTTTATTTCTCGTTCCCCATCCTACTCCTGCAAACCACCAAACATAGCCCTACCATAAGCAATTAAAAGTAACAAATAAGAATATTTAAGCACTGTCCAAACTTCTTACGCAATGAAAATTATGAATGGAATGTCCTAAAATGCAACTAAATTTACTTAAGTACATGCAATTAGCCAGGTCTAAAGGCATGAAATATAACTCTTTTCAAGAGTTATGACACCCCCAAACTTGAGTTATTGCTTGTCCTCAAGCAAGATATGCATGAATTCATGAACATAAGAATTGTCATAGCAACATAATCACCTTTGTATTGTTAGACCATTAAGAGAGCATTTTGTAATTCAGTTCTCAGCAATCCTCTATGTCTAAAAATTTGATCAAGTTTCATAAGCATATTTAGCAAAGGCGATGCAGAAAGTATTGCCCTAAAAGAAAGAAAATCTTAAGTACTCATGCAACTTTCACTATAGCAAGTAGCTCCTTATTTACTTAGTTCATCTTTTAACTAACTCGGTTTTGCCTTTGTTTTCATCTAACCTTATACATAATCAAATACGTACATATCCATTTATTATGCCTATTTATTTATTTTTACTAGGGGATTCAGCTCGTCACATGATTTTTTGACTCGACAATTACAATGGAGCATACACTAAATTGCCAAATACTCAATCATGTCACAATTTGAATACTCATTCATAAAGCTAAGGCTTTTGGTAAAAAGATGGATGGAGCAAACAACGACTTCATTAGCTACTCAGCCCGTTACTACAGTGGAGTGCCCTTAATTTTCTCTATTACACACTCTTACTCAAACTCACCTTTCTAGTCAACAGCAGAATAGAGCAAACAAAGTGGTGCTGACTTACTCGGCAATTCTAAGCATTGGAGTATTTGATGGCATATTTTTAAAAGAATTTTCTTAGACATTACCACTTTATTCATTATTGAGTATTGCCATGTTACTGAATATAGCTTCAAGAGTCTCTAAGTTTATCAAAAGAAACTTACTATGGATAAATTGTAATCGAAATTAGGACATCCTAATTTTAGGGATCAATTTGCAAGCAAACTGTCTTAAGATAAAATCACCTAATCCATTGTCACAACTTTCTAAGTTTATTGAAGAATTAAGCTCATCATCGAACATCACAGACAAAAAGACACTCATCATAGTCTAAACAATTCCTGGAAGTCATGTGTGGCATGACAAAATGAATGAAAAATGAAAAAAAAATACTAAAACAACATGATCAACTAAATATCTAATGCAGTTTAGATGCACAATACCCCCCCAAACCTAAGGGATGCATTGTCCTCAATGCATGTACAATTATGAATCATGAATGCAAGAACATATATATGTACATAATGAGATGTAATATAGGAAGAAAAACTTCTCGAGCTTGGACTTGAATGGTGGTACATTAATTGCGATGAGTGGTCTTTCGTGCACTCATCTTATAATGCATCGGCCTCTTAAGTAAATTGAATGGTACATCCTCCTTTTCATTATCAAATCTGGTGAGTTCATCAATAATCCGATCAATCTCACGATCTTGTTCAATCATCGGTTCAGTAGAAGGAGGTGGAACAACCGCAATGCGTTCCACTAGTGGTGCAACTGAGGGATTTGCTTCCTCTTTGTCCTCACAGTCAGTCTCAATGCTGACAGACTCTGTGTAACATCCCGGTTTAGGGCCTAGTTGGAATAGTAGTGCGAGACCACAAATCCGAGGGTTATAAATGAGTTGTTGAGGTTTATGCCTTATATGCATGCTAGTGTGAAAGTTTCATGAAGTAATTTTGTGGAATTGTGGTTGAATTGTCCAAAAGGACTAAATTGCAAAAGTTGCAAAATGTGTGTTTCTAGAAGCTATTTGTGTGAAATAGCTTTAGATTATTAATTAGAGGTCCTTAAATAGTAATTTACCCAAATTCTAATTTTTGGACAAAAATGGGCATGGATGAGTTAAAAGTTGAAGTTTATCAAAAAGGGCATTTTGGTCATTTATCAAATAAGTGATTAAAATAGGTGAAAAGATGACAAATTCATTCATCTTCTTCCCCTTTAGCTGCCGAAAATTAGAGAAGCCATTGTTAGGGCTCTTTCAACTTTTCAAGCTTGCTAGTAAGTGCTCCTAAGCCCGGTTTTGATATTCTTCGTATTTTTGAAGTCCTAGTAGCATGAGTAAGCTATTTTTAGCTATTTGGTGAGCTATTATGGATGTTAAAAAATGTACCTATGTATGACATGCATGTATTTTGATGTTTTATGGAAGAATATGAAGGCTTGATGTAGTAGAAACATCTTTTGCTAAGTGATTTTCCATGAAAATGCATGTAGGGACTAATTTGTGAAAAACTTTAGTTTGGTCATACATGTGTGATTTAGTGAGAATTAATGAATGCTTTAGTTGAGTAAGTGGTTCGGCTAAGCATGAAAGGATAGAAAGTTGAATAAAAATCATTTTACGAGCCTTGGGGCTAAAGTGTAAATATGAGAAAGTTTAGGGGAAAAATAGCAATTTTGCTAAAGTATGAAATGTGGGTCAATTTAGTCAATGTGTGTATTGAATAAGCTGAATTATTCATTATAGATCAAGAAAGAAGAAGCCCGGATCGAAACCGAGGTAAAGGCAAGATGGTGGACTAAATTGCATATTTCCATACTTTTGAGTATCGAGGTAAGTCTATGCATAAATAATGCATTCATACTTACAATTTGTTAATGCTAGCTAGTGTGTAGCATGTTTGAGAACCTATGTGGGATGAATGTAGTAGAAAATGTGGAATGAATGTATGATCGAGAATGATTAAGTAAGTAGACTTGTGCATGTGTTGTGATAATGCTAGATGGTGGGCTAAGGGCGATACCATCCTAATGCATATTGACGATGAGCTAGCTATATGCGATGCTATCGTGAGGTATATCGTTTGGTGAGCTATGTGCTGAATCACTATGAATACCTTTGTGGTAGGCTAAGTGCGATACCACCTTATTAATCAATTGTGGTGTGCTAAGTGCGAAACCACTGAGATATTGGCTGTGTGGATTAACTGTGTGTATTAGCTGTGTGTAATAGCTGTGTGGATTAGCTATATGAACTAGCCATGTGGATAGGCGGTGTGGATAAGTTGTATGGATAAACTGTGTGGATTAATTGTGTGTATTAGCTGTGTGTAATAGCTGTGTGGATTAGCTATATGAACTAGCTGTGTGGATAGGCTGTGTGGATAAGTTGTGTGGATAAACTGTATGGATAAACTGTGTGGATGTATTACGAGAAATAATAATGTGTTGTATATTGTGTAAATGTGACATTGAATGTAGGGGTGTATTTTGATGGTTATGAGTATGTGACTCATGATGTGTTGGAAATGTGGTAAGGGATAGAAAGAGTAAGCATAGTTGTGAATTACTTGATGGTATAATGCTAATGGTTGCTTAGCTTATACTATGTTGCTTAATTATTTATGTGTAAACTTACTAAGCGCAAAGCTTGCTCTCTTTCTTTCCCCTTGTCTTATAGATTAAAAGCGTTGAATCGAGATAAGAGGATCATCAGAAGACAGCCCACATATCAGCACACTTTGGTACATGAAACTTAATGTTTTGTATAGGGGCTAGATAAGTTAGTAAATTTTGTTGTAAATGGCTAAGATGTGCTGGCCTTTAGATGATAGCTCATTTTGTATAATTCCATAGTTGTTGGCTACCATATTATATGAAAAGTCATAGTTTTCTATGTGAGATTGCAACCCAATTTGAGTTGATTATGATTGTGTTGGTTGAATTTATGTTGTGTATGTTAGAGGGGTGAAAAGAACTTGGCACTTAGCCTTGTTCTTGACCATGTGGTTAGACACACGGGCGTGTGTCTAGGCCATGTGTGACACACGGTCAGCCCACGGGCGTGTGCTATGGCCGTGCGTCCCCTGCATGTTAACATTTTAAGTCAGGATAGTTCACACGGGCTAGCCACACGGGCGTGACTAGGCTTTGAGGCCGTGTGTGTGAAGTCAGGATTCACCACGGTTGGGAAGCACGGGCGTGCCTTGGCCGTGGGCAAATTGGCAGAATACTGAGTTTTTAGACACGGTCTGGGGACATGGGCGTGTGTGTCCATGCACGGGCGTGTCTAATCTTGCACGAGCGTGTGAGACCTGTATAAAAGAGAAAATTTTTAAGATTGGAAAAAGTTCCGGTTTAGTCTCGAGAGCCCTCGTGTGTATGAGTGAGGCCTCGTAAGTCGAAAATGAGGTTGTTGTGATGACTTCAGAGAGTAGTTACGACGAGCCTAGGTGGCGATCAAGTGGTTTGAGTTCGGTAACGCCCCGGGCCCGGTTCCGGCGTAGAACCCAGGTAAGGGGTGTTACACTCTGTTTTCTCTCATTCATCCTCTGATGCTTTGGGTGCATTCTCTTCATTAGCAGGATTTGTCTCAACGGTCTCTGCGTCACCAACCCATTCCCCTCCTGCAACTTATTAAACAAAGGAAATGAAATAACTAAAAGAAATTTAAATCGACAAAATGAAATAAAAATAAAAAAAAAATTTCAAGATGTTGAAGTTAAACATCTTGGAGTTCAATGGATTGTTTGTCTCGCTCTACATGAGCACCCCAGTAGAGCTTCAAGCGTTGTCCATTAACTTTAAATGTGTCCCCCATTTTCATGTCCTTAACATCAACAACTCTGTGCGGATATACATGAGCTACCAAGCATTGTTCATCAAAATTGAAAGGTCTGTTTTGCTCCAGCAACGTGCACGAGGGTCTCAGCTCAAATGAATCTTCACCACTATCAAAATTGTTGTGGCAAAATCTCGTGAACTCTTCCTCCACTGTTGTTTTTATCAAGCTAATGCCACAGTATTTTCATTCTCATCAGCACATTTTAGGGCATTAAATACATTGAACGTGATCTGTTGATCATTCATCCTCATAGTTAGTCCACCTTTCTGCATATCAATTAAAGTTTTGTATATAGCAAGGATAGGTCTTCCAAGAATAATTGGCACATCTCGATCAGCTTCAAATTCTAAAATAAGGAAATCTGCGGGAAAAATAAACTTATCTACCCTTACCAGCACGTCTTCAATTTTACCTTCTGAATGTGCGTAAAATCGATCAGCTAGTTGTAGCATGACTGCTGTGGGTCTTGCCTTCCTAATTCCTAGCTTCCTGAAAATAGACAAAGGCATTAGATTTATACTTTCTCCTAAATCACATAACGCCTTACCAACATAATGATTTCCAATTAAACATAGGATAGTGAAACTCCCTGGGTCCTTCAACTTTAGAGGTAATTTATTCATCAACATTGTTGTACACCCTTCAGTGAAAGCAACAGTTTCAAATTCTCCAAACCTGCGCTTGTTTGATACTATATCCTTCATAAATTTAATGTAATTTAGCATTTTCTCCAAATCTTCTACTAGCGGTATGTTGATATGGAGTTGCTTCAAGACCTACAAAAATATTTTGAACTGAACATCCTGTTTAGAATTTTGGAATCACTGAGGAAAACGTAGAGGTGGTCGTCCTTTAGGTTGCTAATATTGTTTTGCTGTGGCATTTTTGTTGGCAACACGATCTGATTTTGCCATAACATTTTTCTATGTACCCTTTTTAAGTGATGTCTGTTCTTCAGTAGGTTCTAATATTTTTTCTTGATTGCAGCTAGATTTGTCTTCCTCTGTCGTGGCATCTTGAACAACTTCATCCAAATGAGTCTCACTTCTAAGAGTGATGGCCTTGCACTGCTCCTTCCCTTGGGTTCTCGAATTTTCAGTATCACTTGGCAATGCTCCTTATAGCCTTGAATTTAGAGTGTTTGCTATTTGCCCTACTTGATTTTCAAGAGCTCGGAGAGATGCAGTCTAACTCTGAATCACAACATCATTTTTGGCCATATACTCCTTCAAAAAATATTCAATAGAATTAGAAGATGATACTTAACCTTGTTGAGCATTTTTCCTCGGCATATGATGATTATAACCTGGCGGTGTATTGTGGATATTTTGTCTTGCAACATTGTGTAAACTCCCCTTACCTTGATTATTCCAACTAAAATTCGAACGTTGTTTCCACCTGAGATTGTAAGTGTTGGAATAGGGATTATTATTTTAGTTAAAATTACCCATGTAGTATACTGATGCTGGGTTTGATGGGCATTCATCAAACACATGATCGTCGCCACAATAAACGCATTACAATTCGGTTGAGTTCATCTCCTGAGTTGCAGTGGGCTTCTTTATTGTTTTGATCTTATTAGCTAAAGAAGATACCTAGGCTGTCAATGAAGTAATTGTTAACAACCCTCACCCGTATTCATTGTCGAAATAGGGTTACGGAGCATTACTGGACTTATTACACAAATAAACATACATTTCTCATACATTTTTCCATTTCAAATACAAGTCGTTCATACTCAATCACATTGTTCCTAATACGAACCTATAAGGCCCAGAACATGCTTTAGAAGTGATTCGGGACTAAACTGATATCTCAGGAAATTTTTGGAACACTTAGAAAAATTTTCAAAATATAGGGGACACACGCCCGTGTGGCCCAGCCGTGTGTAAGACACGCCCATGTCACAGGCCGTGTGGACATTCGAAATGGGGTCACATGGCCATGTCCCAGCCCATGTCCGACCCCATGTAACTCTCTGACTTGGGTCACATGACCAACACACACGCCCGTGTGACTAGCCCGTTGCCCTTCGAAATGGCCACACACGCCCGTGTGCCAGGCCGTGTGCTAAGCCGTGCCAAACCTGTAGGGTATACTAACTTATGCCACACAGCCAAGTCACACACCCGTGTGCTGGGCCGTGTGGAGCATACTGACTTGATTTCTAATTAAACACCAGGGGACACACGACCGTGTCACTTGACCGTGTGTCACACACGGCTGAGACACACGCCCGTGTCTCTACCCGTGTGGACAAAAATAGGCTATTTACCAAGCCATCTTTCTCACCCAATTGCTTTCACCTACACCAAACCAAAAGGCATATGACCACAACTTCAAATGGTATTTAAACTCATCTTAACCAAGTTCAATTCATGCTATATCAATACCATCAATCACAATACACACAATTATCACAATAAGCCATTCAATTCATACCAATTTCACATTTTCAAATCACCTAAATGGTCACTTTCAAATAAGCACTATTTTGCCTAAAAGCACAAGCACACCTGTAACACCCCTTACCCGTATTCAACGCCAGAACAGGGCTTGAGGCATTACCAGACTTATAACAAAAGCGTTCACACAATTCCGAGTCATAAATTTACGTCCAAATTAAAACCATTCATATTCAATCATAAAGTCCCTTATACGAGCCTACGAGGCCCAAAACATGCTTTGGAAGTGGTTCGGGACTAAACCGAGAAATTTAGAAAATTTTACAAAACTTAGAAAAATTTTCATGTTTCAGGGGTCACACACCCATGTGGTTCAAGGGACACGCCCGTGTGACCCTGAGACACGCCCGTGTGACCTTGAGACACGCCTGTGTGACCCTGAGAAATGCCCGTGTGACCCTGAGACACGCCCGTGCTACAGGCCGTGTTCAATTTAGGGTGCTCTCTGACTTGTGCCACACGGCCGTGCCACACGCCCATGTGCTAGGCCGTGTGGTCAATTTAATTTTCATAATTTTTCATAAAATAGGTGCAGACTTCACACGGCCGGGGCACATGCCCGTGTTCAAGGCCGTGTAGCACACACGGCCGAGACACACGCCCGTGTCTCTGCCCGTGTGCTCAATTCTGGACATTCTGTTTCTCAAAATTAAGGTGTAGGGGACACATGGCCGGAACACATGCCCGCGGGGCGGACCGTGTGTCACACACGGCCTAGACACACGCCAGTGTGTCTACCAGTGTGGACAAAAGTAAGGCTATTTACCAAGCCATTTGCCACCCTCATGTACACCTACACTTACAACAATTCAATGGCACAATTCATGGCATATTTAGGCAACCAAAACATCCACATCCAAGGTATTAACATCACATCCACATGCTAACCTCTAACATTCATAAACATCATGATGTATCAATACAAGTCATGCAAGTTTCCACATTCAAGAATGATATCAACATAGAAAAATACTTCTACCAACATAAGTCATCATTCATGGCCATATACAAAATGAAATCATTAACCATTATAAGCCAATACATTTGGCCACATTGCGAATGACACATATAACAAAATGACCAAGTCCCTATACATGCCATACATTCAAAATGCTAAGACCATTAATACCCAAAATTAGAGTTTGATAGTGTGATCCAAATCTCCGACGATCTCTGATTTCGAGTTAGCTTGGCGACATTATAAAAAAAACATGAAAAATAAACGGAGTAAGCTATATAGCTTAGTAAGCTCGTATGTAAGAAATAAGCAAACTTACCATGCATATAACATTCAATTATTATAACATAATTAAATGTGAACCTACCATAGTTTCATAATCACAATTTATCCCATCACAAAACTTACCTCATATTCATCATTTCACACATTTAATAAGCATAAGCTTTACATACATACCTGAGCCATCTCAAAATGAAAGTACACATACTTTCATCTTTGACATACCCGTGAACCATTCGGAATAATAATGTCGGATACTCGGGAAACTTTGCACACTAAGTGCCACATATGTAGCCAAAGCTACCTAAGTCTCATATCACATAATCGCTCGCTCTCGAGCTATCGACGGGCCTGCTCACACAAGCTGTTAGTCAAGACGTAGCTACACAGTGCTGCTCACACAAGCTGTTAAGTATCCGCAACATATGCCGGTATACTCAGCCACCAAAAGGACGTACGAGACCAGCACCCGGATCACATAATCACATAATGACCTAGTGACATGTCACTTGTATCCTAACATATTCTTAAGGTTCAAACGGGATTTCTTGCTCGTCGATTCGTCTTCGAACTCGTTCGTAGGATTATACTCATTCACAAAATCAAACATACAATTCATGCAATATTAAAGCATTTAAATACAATTATTCTAAAGCTTATTTTTCACATACGAACTTACCTCGGTACAAAATGGCTAATAGTTCGATTTAGTCCACAACTTTGTTCTTTCCCCGGTCTAGGTCAGAACCTCGTCTATCTTGATCTATAATATCAAATTTAACTTATTCAATTATCACATTATTCGATTTAATCCCAAAGACACCTTATGGCAAAAATTACATTTTTGCCCCTAACTTTTCAACTTTTTACATTTTAGTCCCTAGGCTCGTAAAATGAAATATAGTCAACTTCTTCAAAACCCAAGCCTAGCCGAATCTTTTTCATGCTCATAGCAGCCCACATTTTCCATTTATTTACCTTTCTACTACATATTTTACAACTTTTACAAATAGGTCCTTTTAGACATTTTCATCAAAAATCACTTAGTAAAAGTTGTTTATCTAACATCAAACATACATAATCTACCATTGGACATCAAAATACACAAATATCTAACATGGGTAAAATTTTAGAATTTGATATCTCTTCAAATTAGTCCTTGAAATAGCTAGATTAGGTTACAAGGATCTTAAAAACATAAAAATATTAAAAACGGGGCTAGAATGGACTTACAATCGAGCTTGGAAGATGAAAAAACCCTAGCTATGGACTCCTCTTGTGAATTTCGACCATGGGGGACTAAATTGATGAAGATGAAGACTTTTATTTAGTTATTTTGGCTTTATTTACTAGATTACCAAAATACCCTTCAACTAAACATTGAAATTTTTCACTAACCATGTCCATTTTTGCCCATACTAAAGCATAATGATCTAATTATCATCTAAGGACCTCCAATTTAAAATATCATATCAATTAGACACCTCTAGCTTCTAGAACACACATTTTGCACCTTTTGCAATTTAGTCCTTTTAACTAAATTGAGTGCCCAAACGTCAAAATTTTCGAACGAAATTTTCACGAAATCATTCCATAAAACTGTAGACCATAAAAATATAATAAAAATAAATTTTACTGCGTCGGATTTTTGGTCCCGAAACCACTATTTCGACTAGGCCAGAATCGGGCTGTTACAACTCTCCCCCTTTAGGGATTTTTGTCCCTGAAAATTTTACCGAAAAAGAGGTTTGGGTACTATTTTCTCATGGCTTCCTCGGGTTCCCACGTAGCCTCTTCGACCCCATGTCTTTTCCATAACACTTTCACTAAGGCTATGCTTTTATTTCTCAACTGTTTGACTTCTCGAGCCAAAATCTTGATCGATTCTTCACCATAAGTCATATCGAGTCGAATCTCAACCTCTATCGGTGAAATTATGTGCGAAGGATCTGATCGATAACGGCGCAACATAGACACATGAAACACATTGTGGATCCTTTCTAACTCTGTTGGTAAAGCCAACCAATATGCTATCGGCCCTATTCTTTCAATAACTTCATACGGACCAATAAAGCGCAAACTCAGTTTACGCTTGCGGTTGAATCTAAGGATTTTCTTCAACGGAGACACTTTTAAAAACACCTTATCACCGACTTGAAATTCAATTTCCTTTCGTTTCTCTAACCGAAGCTGCTTTCAAACAATCACGAATTACTTTTACTTTTTCTTCGGTTTCTCTAACCAAATCAACCCCACGAATCTGTCTCTCACTGAGCTCGGTCCAGTACAATGGAGTTTGACACTTGCGGCCATACAATGCCTCATACGGTGCCATATTTATACTCGACTGAAAACTGTTGTTATAAACAAATTCAACTAAAGGTAGATATTTTTCCCAACTACTTTCGAACTCTAAAACACAACAGCGAAGCATATCTTTGAGAACCTAAATCGTTCTCTTAGATTGGCTGTCAGTTTGCAGATGAAATGCGGTACTAAAGTTCAACTTTGTACCCAAAGCTTCTTGTAACTTTTTCAAAAATCGAGACGTAAATCTCAGATCTCTATCCAAAATAATAGAAATAGGCACTCCGTACAATCTAACAATTTCAGTAACATACAATTCAGCTAGCTTATCAAGTGAATAGTCGGTACGTACCGGAATAAAATGAGTCGATTTTGTCAATCTATCAATAGTGACCCAAACGGCATCTTTCTTTTTCGGAGTTAGAGGTAAACCCGTTACAAAATCCATCATAATTCTGTCCCATTTCCACTCGGGTACCATTATTGGCTGAAGTAAACCCGAAGGTACTTGGTGTTCGGCTTTTACTTGTTGACAAATCAAACATTTCGATACAAATTCAGAGATATCTCGTTTCATACCTAACCACCAATACTGTTTCTTCAAATCATTATACATATTCGTACTTCCCGGATGAACAGACAGACAACCATTATGCACCTCATGAAGAATTTTCTGAATAATCTCATCATTTTTCGATACACATACTCTATCCCAGAACATTAAGCAGTCATCAGAACCGATCTAAAAGTCTGAATCACTACTCGATTCACACAGAGCTCTTCTGGCTTGCAATTTACTATCACTTTTCTGAGCTTCACAAATTTTCTAAAAAAACACCGGTCTAGCTCTCAACTCAGCTAGAATTGAACCATTCTCAGATAAAGTCAACCTCGTATTCATAGCTCTCAAGGCAAATAAGGACTTTCTGCTCAAAGCGTCTGCGACTACATTCGCCTTTCCGGGATGGTAGTCAATTACCAACTCATAGTCTTTCAATAGCTCAAGCCATCTCCGTTGCCGCAAGTTCAAATCCTTTTGGGTCATCAAGTACTTTAAGCTCTTGTGATCGGTAAAGATATGGAACTTATCTCCGAACAAGTGGTGTCTCCAAATCTTTAAAGCAAACACAATGGCAGCCAATTCCAAATCGTGCGTCGGGTAGTTCTTCTCATGCGGCTTCAACTGTCTCGAGGCATAAGCTACCACCTTGCCCTCTTGCATCAACACACATCCAAGACCGTTCAAAGATGCGTCGCTAAAAATCACAAACTCTTTTCCCGACTCTGGTTGCACTAAAACCGGTGCCTCAGTCAATAATGCTTTCAACTTCTCAAAGCTGTGCTGACATTTTTCGGACCATTCAAACTTAACATCTTTTTGCAACAGCTTAGTCATAGGAGTAGCAATCATCGAAAAACCCTTAACAAATCGCCGATAGTAGCCGACTAAGCCCAAAAATCTTCTAACCTCTGATACATTTCTCGACAATTTTCAATCAACAATTGTCGCAATCTTAATCGGATCAACCCGAATACCATCTCCAGAAATAATATGTCCTAAAAATCTGACTTCTCGGAGCCAAAACTCACTTTTACTGAATTTAGCAAATAATTTCTTATCTCTCAAAGTCTGCAATACCGTTCTTAAGTGCTCAGCATGCTCATTCTCATCTCGAGAATAAATTAGGATATCGTCAATAAACATAACCAAGAATTTGTCTAAATATGGTCAGAAGATTCGGTTCATCAAGTCCATAAAAATAGCAGGAGCATTAGTTAATCCAAAAGGCATAACAAGGAATTCATAATGCCCATACCTCGTTCTAAACGCGGTTTCGGTACATCCGAATCTTTAACTCTAGTTGATAATAGCCAGATCTCAAATCTATCTTCGAAAACATTGTTTCCCCTTTCAACTGGTCAAACAAATAATCAATCCTTAGTAAGGGATACTTGTTCTTTATCGTAACCTTGTTGAGTTGCCGATAGTCGATACAAAGTCTCATGGATTCGTCTTTCTTCTTGACAAATAACACCGGTGCACCCCATGGTGAAAAACTCGGTCTCGCAAAACCCTTATCTATCAATTCTTGTAACTGAGACTTAAATTCCTTTAACTCGATTGGAGCCATTCTATACGGAGCTATCAATAACGGTGCAGTCCCTGGTACCAAATCAATAGCAAACTCCACCTCTCTGACCGGTGGTAATCCTGGCAACTCTTCTGGGAACACATCCGGATATTCACAAACTACCAGTATCGATTCAATCTTTATTTCAGTCACTTTTGTATTCAGTACATACGCAAGAAATGCTTCACAACCTTTTCTTACATATCTCTGAGCCGACATAGACGAAATCACAACAGGCAATTCACTCGACTCATCTGATTCAACCCGAAGAATTTCATTGTTTCGACATTTCAATTCAATAACTTTTCGTCTACAATTCAGTACTACATCATGTAGTGTCAACCAATCCATTCCAAGAATCACATCAAATTCATCAAATGGCAAAAGAATTAAGTCAGCCAGAAAATAGTGACTTCGAATCATCAAAGGACAACCCTTGCAAACTTTATCGACTAGAACATATTTGCCTAAGGGGTTCGACACCTTAATCACAAATTCAGTAGACTCAACAAGTAAATTCTTACTAGATACCAAATTCATGCAAATATAAGAATGAGTCAATCCAGGATCAATTAATGCAACTACATTAGTATCATAAAGAGAAAATGTACCAGTGATCACATCAGGGGAGGACACATCTTCGCGAGCACGAATGGCATAAGCTCTCGCAGGTGCTCTCACTTCCGATCTCACAGCTGAATCCTTGGATACACCTATACTACTGGTTCTATTTCTCGCATTTCTCACTAGCCTCCCTCTAGCAGCAGTGTTACTCGATCTTGTATTCTAAAAATTATCCTTTTCAACCATTTCAGGGTAATCCCGAATGAAGTGATCTTGTGAGCCACATTTAAAACAAGCCCGGTTGTTCATCCTACATTCACTGGGGTGTCGCCTACCATAGTGTTGGCATTCAGGCTTATTACACCTGGCATTGCCAACGCTCGCTATAGACGTAGTCTGGGCCTTAGTACCCGAATATTGTTTCCCACGATCTCTGTTGGGATACCCAGCTGAAGCATTTGAACGAGTATGCATATCCCTCAATTTATTTGACGAAGACTGAAATGACTTATTCATTGGCCTTTTTCTCGAGTTTCTAGCCTCAAACTCAGCTTTTCTCTTTTCTTTGCTCAACTCTTCAGCTTTGCAAGCTCGCTCAACTAGCAAAACAAATTCTTTTAGTTCCAGAATCCTAACTAATAGTCTGATATATTTATTCAAACCATCTTCGAATCTCTTACACATGATGGCCTCTGTTGAAACACATTTTCGAGCATACTTACAGAGTCTAACAAACTCTCGCTCGTATTCAGTCATAGTCATTCGACCTTGTTTCAGCTCCAAGAACTCTTTGCGTTTCTGATCAATAAACCGTTCGCTGATATATTTCTTTCTAAATTCCTCTTGGAATAAGTCCCAAGTAACTCTTTCCCTTGGCACTACCGATACTAAAGTGTTCCACCAATTATATGCTGAATCCCTCAAGAGTGATATAGCACATTTCAAGCACTCCTCCGATGTGCAAGAAAGCTCATCAAATACTCGGATAAAGTTTTCAAGCCAGAATTGTAACATCCCGATTTAAGGCCTAGTCAGAATAGTGGTGCGAGACCATAAATCCAAGGTTTATGAATGGGTTTTTGAGGTTTATGCTATGTATGCATGCTAGTGTGAAAGTTTCATGAAGCAATTTTGTGAAATTGCGGTTGAATTGTCCAAAAGGACTAAATTGCAAAAGTTGCAAAATGTGAGATTCTAGAAGCTATTTGTGTGAAATAGCTTTAGAATATTAATTAGAGGTCCTTAAATAGCAATTTTCCCAATTTCTAATTTTTTGGACAAAATTGGGCATGGATGAGTTAAAATAGAAAGTTTATCAAAAAGGGCATTTTGGTCATTTAACAATTAAGTGATTAAAATAGGAGAAAAGATGACAAATTCATTCATCTTCTTCTCCAAGGCTGCCAAAAATTTGAGAGAGCCATTGTTAGGGTTCTTCAAAAATTTCAAGCTTACTAGTAAGTGCATCTAGCCTCGTTTTTGATATTCTTTGCATTTTTTAAGTCCTTGTTGCATGAGTAAGCTATTTTTAGCTATTTGATGAGCTATGACGGATGTTCAAAAATGTGGCCATGTATGACATGCATATATTTTGATGTTTTATGGAAGATTATGAAAGCTTGATGTAGTAGAAACATCTTTTGCTAAATGAGTTTCCATAGAAAATGCATGTAGGGACTAGTTTGTAAAATCTTGAGTTTGGTCATACATGTGTGATGTAATGAGAATTGATGATTGCTTTAGTTGAGTAAGTGATTCGGCTAAGCGTGAAAGGCTAGGAAGTTGAACAAAAATCACTTTACGAGCCTTGGGGAAATAGTGTAATTATGTGAAAGATTTGGGGCAAAAGAGTAATTTTGCCAAAGTATGAGATGTGGGTCAATTTGGTCAATGTGTGTATTGAATAAGCTGATTTATTCTTTATAGATCAAGAAAGACAAAGCCCGGATCGAAACCGAGGTAAGAGCAAAGTGGTGGACTAAATTGCACATTTCTATACTTTTGAGTATCGAGGTAAGTCTATGCCTAAACAATGCATTCATACTTACAATTTGTTAATGCTAGCTAGTGTATAGCATGGTTGAGAATGATTGAGAACCTATGTGATTCAAGTGGAATGAATGTGATAGATTTCGTGAATGGATGAATGATTGAGTAAATAGATATGTGAATGTGTAGTGATAATGCTAAAAGATGGGCTAAGTGCGATACCATCCTAATACATAATGACGATGAGCTGGTTATGTGCGATGCTATCGTTAGGTATATTGTCTAGTGGGCTATGTGCGAAACCACTACGATTACCTTTATGGTAGGCTAAGTGTGATACTACCTTATTAATTGATTGTGGTGGGCTAAGTGCGAAACCACCGAGACATTAGCTGTGTGGATTAGCTGTGTGGATTAGCTGTGCGGATGTATTATCGAGAAATGACGATGTTTTGTATATTGTGTAAATGTGATCTTGAATGCAGGGGTGCATGTCAATGGTTATGAGTAAGTGACTCATGATGTGTTGGAAATGTGGTAAGGGATAGAAAGAGTAAGCATAGTTGTACATTATATGTTAGTATAATGCTAATTGTTGTTTAGCTTTTACTATATTGCTTAATTGTTTATGTGTAAACTTACTAAGCTCAAAGCTTACTCCCTTTCTTTCCCTTGTCTTATATAGCAAAAGTGTTGAATCGAGATACGAGGATCAATTGGAAGATTGCCCACACTATCAGCACACTCCGGTACATGAGACTCAATGTTTTGTTTATGGCATGTATAGGAGCTAGACAAGTTAGTGAATTTTATTGTATATGGCTATGATGTGTTGGCCTTTAGATGGACAATCTATTTTGTATAATGCCATAGTTGTTGGCACTTTATTATATGAAAATATGTAGTTATCTAAGTGAGATTTTAAGATTTTGAGTTGATTATAGATGTGTTGAATGAGTGCATGATTGTGTATGCTAGGAGGGTGAAAAGAACTTGGCAAATAGCTTTGTTCTTGTCCATGTGGGTAGACACACGGGCGTGTTTCTAGGCCATGTGTGACACACGGTCAGCCCATGGGCGTGTGACTTGGCCGTGTGTCCCCTGCATGTTAGTATTTTAAGTTAGAATAGACCACGGACTAGTCACACGGGCGTGTGCCTAGAACGTGTGTGTTAATCAGTGTTGGCCACGGGCTAGCCACACGGGTGTGTGTCTAGACTCTAGGCCGTGTTAAGGTAGTCAGTGTGCACCACGGGTGGAAGGCACGGGCGTGTGCCCTAACCGTGGGGCATTGGCAGAATGCTTGAGTTTTCATGCACGGGTAGTGACCATGGGCGTGTGTGACATCCACGGGCGTGCCAAATCTTACATGGGCGTGTGAGCCCTGTATAGATGGAAAGAAATTTTAAGATCGTAAGAGTTTCCGATATGGTCTCGAGAGCCCTCGTGTGTTTGAGAGAGGCCTCGTAAGTCGGGATTGAGGTTGTTGTGATGGCCAAAGAGAGTGGTCATGTTGTGCCTAAGTGGCGATCTTGAGGATTTTTAATACGGTAATGCCTCGTGCCCGGTTCCGGCGTTGACCACGGGTAAGGGGTGTTACAAGAATTCTGCCCTCTCAGGATCATCATCGACATTTGCTCTAAATTCTTCAGCCCCTTGCTTTCGAATCTTATCGACTGAAGGCTTATTTAGTCTTACCAATTCCACACCTTGGAGAGCTACAGGAACCTGTTGAGGGTTAGGTGGGGGTGGAGGATGTTGGGCAACCGGATTTATCTGAACAAACTCGGCAAGCAATTCATTCAACCTTTGGGAGAAGGCTTCCCTAGCCTCTCCTCCTTGACCAATTATCACAGGTCTACTTTCGGATGGCGCGGTCCCTTGAGCAGGAGTCAGCGCATTACTTTCAACGTCATCAGCCACTTCTCGATCAGGATCCATTTACTATATGAAAACACAGTTTGAATTTTCAGGAGTCGTCACACTATCAAAATTTATGTATGGCATGTATAGCTAGACACTTACACACGCTACGTTAGTCTGAGAACCGACTAAACCATAGCTATGATACCACTAAATGTAACACCCCTAACCCATATTCAACGCCGGAACAGGGCTCGAGGCATTACCGGACTTATAACACAAGCGTTCACACAATTTTGAGTCATAAATTTGCGTCCAAATTGAAACCATTCATATTCAATCATAAAGTCCCTTATACGAGCCTACGAGGCCCAAAACATGCTTTGGAATGGTTTAGGACTAAACTGAAAACTTTAGAAAATTTTACAAAACTTAGAAAATTTTTCATGTTACAACGGTCACACGCCTGTCTGGTTTAAGGGACCTGCCCGTGTGACCCTGAGACACGCCCGTGCTACAGGCCGTGTTCAATTTAGGGTGCTCTCTGACTTGTGCCACACGGACGTGCCACACGCCCGTGTGCTAAGCCGTGTGGTCAATTTAATTTTCATAATTTTTTATAAAATAGGTACAGACTTCACACGGCGGGGCACATGCCCGTGTTCAAGGCCGTATAGCACACACGACCGAGACACACGCCCGTGTCTCTGCCCGTGTGCTCAATTCTAGACATTCTGTTTCTCAAAATTAAGGTGCAGGGGACACACGGCCAGAACACATGCCCGTGGGGCGGACCGTGTGTCACACACAGCCTAGACACACGCCCGTGTGTCTACCCGTGTAAACAAAAAAAAGGCTATTTACCAAGCCATTTGCCACCCTCATGTACACCTACACTTACACCAATTCAATGGCACAATTCATGGCATACTTAGGCAACCAAAACATCCACAACTGAGGTATTAACATCACATCCACATGCTAACCTCTAACATGCATAAACATCATGATCTATCAATACAAGTCATGCAAGTTTCCACATTCAAGAATGATATCAACATATAAATATACTTCTACCAACATAAGTCATCATTCATGGCCATATACAAAATGAAATCATTAACCATTATAAGCCAATACATTTGGCCACATTGTGAATGACACATATAACAGAATGACCAAGTCCTTATACATGCCATACATTCAAAATGCTAAGAACATTAATACCCAAAATGAGAGTTTGATAGTGTGATCTGAATCTCCGACGATCTCCGATTCCGAGTTAGCTTGGCGACACTATAAAAAAAACATGAAAAATAAACGGAGTAAGCTATATAGCTTAGTAAGCTAGTATGCAAGAAATAAGAACCCTTACCATGCATATAACATTCAATTATTATAACATAATTAAATGTAAACCTACCATAGTTTCATAATCATAATTTATCCCATCACAAAACTTACATCATATTCATCATTTCACACATTTAATAAGCATAAGCTTTACATACATACCTGAGCCATCTCAAAATGAATGTATACATACTTTCATCTTTGACATACCTGTGAACCATTCAGAATAATAATGTCAAATACTCAGGAAACTTTGCACACTAAGTGCCACATATGTAGCCAAAGCTACCTAAGTCTCATATCACATAATCGCTCGCTCTCGAGCTATCGACGGGCCTGCTCACACAAGCTGTCAGTCAAGATGTAGCTACACAGTGCTTCTCACACAAGCTATCAAGTATCCGCAACATATGCCGGTATACTCAGCCACCGATAGGACGTACGAGACCAACACACCGATCACATAATCACATAATGACCCTAGTGACATGTCACTTGTATCCTAACCTATTCCTAAGGTTCAAACAGGATTTCTTGCTCGTCGATTCGTCTTCGGACTCGTTTGTAGGATTATACTCATTCACAAAATCAAACATACAATTCATGAAATATTAAAGCATTTAAATACAATTATTCTAAAGCTTATTTTTAACATACGAACTTACCTCGGTACAAAATGGCTAATAGTTTGATTTAGTCCACAACTTTGTTCTTTCTCTGGTCTAGGTCAGAACCTCGTCTTTCTTGATCTATAATATCAAATTTAACTTATTCAATTATCACATTATTCGATTTAATCCCAAAGACACCTTATGGAAAAAAGTACATTTTTGCCCCTAACTTTTCAACTTTTTACATTTTAGTCCCTAGGCTCGTAAAATGAAATATAGTCAATTTCTTCAAAACCCAAACCTAGCTGAATCTTTTTCATGCTCATAGTAGCCCACGTTTTCCATTTATTCACATTTCTACTACTTATTTTACAACTTTTACAAATAGGTCCTTTTAGGCATTTTCATCAAAAATCACTTAGTAAAAGTTGTTTATCTAACATCAAACATACTGAATCTACCATTAGAAATCAAAATACACAAATATCTAACATGGGTAAAATTTGAGACTTTGATATCTCTTCAAATTAGTCCTTGAAATAGCTAGATTAGGTTACAAGGATCTCAAAAATATAAAAATCATTAAAAACGGGGCTAGAACGGACTTACAATCGAGCTTGGAAGATGAAAAAACCCTAGCTATGGACTCCTCTTGTGAATTTAGGCCATGGGGGACTAAATTGATGAAGATGAAGACTTTTATTTAGTTATTTTGGCTTTATTTACTAGATTACCAAAATACCCTTCACCTAAACTTTGAAATTTTTCACTAACCATGTCCATTTTTGTCCATACTAAAGCATAATGGTCTAATTATCATCTAAGGACCTCCAATTTAAAATTTCATAGCAATTAGACACCTCTAGCTTCTAGAACACACATTTTGCACCTTTTGCAATTTAGTCTTTTTAACTAAATTGAGTGCCCAAACGTCAAAATTTTTGAACGAAATTTTCACGAAATCATTCCATAAAACTGTAGACCATAAAAATATAATAAAAATAAATTTTACTGCGTTGGATTTGTGGTCCTGAAACCACTGTTCTGACTAGGCCCAGAATCGGGCTGTATCTCAAATTTTCAACCATTTGGTATCCATAATGCCAATTCACAAGAAGTATATAAATGGAAATTATACACAACATATCAAAAGAAATTTTTGCACATATATATACATCACCAAGAATGCCAAAATAAGCCAAGTCACATGGCTATACACATAACTAACCATTCATCATTTACAAGCCAAATCAATTGGCTAAATCCATTACTAACACATGTACCAAAATGACCATAACTCCTATACATGCCATATAACCAAATACATAAGTTCAAAAGTACCAAAATGACAGCGGATAGTGTGATGAGATCTCCGATGACTCCCAAATCCGAGCTAGCTTCGATAAGCACTATAAAACATGGAAAAGTAAACAGAGTAAGCTATAAATCTTAGTAAGCTCGTATAGTTAATAAGTTAAGCTCACCATTCATTCACTAATCAAGTAGTATGAACATAATATACTACAAAAACATTAAATCATAATGTTAACATATATTCAATCACATAAGTAATCATGAACTCACAACTTTCATAGGTTCAATGTTCATATAGTTTTCGTACATACATGTACGGATACATATCTATTTATCACTGTTTCATATCTTCGATATACTCGTTGAACCATTTGGTATACTATCGGATACTCGGGAATCTCACAACCTAAGTGCCAAAATATAGTCGAAGCTATCTTAATCTCATATCTCATATAATGCCCACTCTCGAGCTATCAACGGGTTTGCTCACACAAGCTGACGGTCCTGACGTAGCTACACGGTGCTGCTCACACAAGCTGACGAAAATCCGTAACACATGCTGGATAACTCAGCCACCGGTAGGACGTACGGACTAGCACCCAAATCACATAACCCCTAATGACATGTCATTCGTATCCTAATCTATTCCTAAGGTTCAACCGGGATTTCACATTGCCAAATCTTCGTCAAACATATCCGTAAGGTCGTATACACAATTAATTCAATCATAAAGCATTTAAAACACAATTATAATAACGCTTATTAACATACGAACCTACCTCGATTGCAAAAACGATGAAATAGATCGACTAGTCCAATATTTTGTTTTCCCCCGATCTTGATCCAAACTTCATTTTTCTTGATCTATATAATATAAAATTTAACTCATTCAATTATCAATCTATTCAATTTAGCCCAAAATGTATATTATGACAACTTTACACTTTTGCCCCTAATATTTTAACATCTTTACAATTTAGTCCTTAGCTCATAAAAATACAAATTCATGTAATTAGGTCCCTACCCATGCTAGTCGAATTTTCCTTATTACCATAGCAGCCCATTTTTTCATTTATTTCATATTTCTAACACAAAATTTTCACATTTCTCAATTTAATCCCTAATTGACAATTTTACCAAAAATCACTTTATAATGTTGTTTATCTAACAACAAGCATACATTTTCTATCATCAAACATCAAAATACATATACATTCATTAATGGAAAAACCCTAAACCTTTGACATTTTTGCAAATTAGTCCCTGGGCTAGCTAGATTAAGTTACAACGATCTCAAAAACATAGAAATCATTAAAAACTGGACAAAAATGAACTTACATGCACAAAGGATATTTGGTCAAACCTTGAAGCTTCTTTAATGGTGTTTCGATTTCTTATTTTTGGTGGAAGAAGATGGCCTAAAAGATGGTATCTTTGGTTTTCTTTATTTTACTTAATTTATTTTACTAATTTACAATTTTAACCTTAGTTATAAAACATTAAAATCACCTAATACATGTCCAAGAATGTCCACTAACTTTATAAATGGGCTAATTACCACATAAGGACATTCAATTTAATATTCCATAGCTATTAGACACTTTTAGCTAATAGAACACAAGTTTTACACTTTACGCGATTTAGTCCTTTTTATCAAATTGAACATTCAAACGATAAAATTTCTTAATGAAATTTTCACACAATCTTACTATCATGCTGTAGAAATTAAAATAATTATTTTGACCTCAGATTTGTGGTCTCGAAACCACTGTTCTGATTTGACTAAAAATGGGTTGTTACAAATTGTGTCAAGCTCCATGGTACCAACAGCTCTCTTGTACATCCCAACTCTTGAGGTAGGGTGCTGATAGTCATTGTTGGAAATCTTTTCTAAAATCTCATATGCTTTATTGTAAGATTTATCGAACAATGTACCATTGGCAGATGCATCAACTACCATTCTCGTATGTGCATTCAACCCATTATAGAATATTTCATCTGAACCTAGTGCTGAAATCCATGCATCGGACATTTCCAAATTAAATCTTTAAACCATTCCCAAGCTTCATATAATGTTTCATCCTCTAACTGGCGAAAAGATGTGATGTCATTTCTAAGCTTGGCATTCATATTTGGTGGATTACACCGTAGCAAAAATCTCTGGCAAAGATCATTCCATGATGCCACTGTACCTGAAGACAAAGCAATCAGCCATGCTCTCGCACGATCTCTTAAAAATTATGAAAATAGTTTAAGTCGCAGGGCGTCTTCAAGAAAAAACCCTGTTGCCTGAACGAGTCACAAACTTCTAGGAAAAGTCTTAAGTGCAGTCTTGGATCATCAGTAGGTAATCCACTAAATTGTCCTACTATTTGTAACATCTGAAACATTACAAGTTTCAGCTTGAATTTGTGGTTTGACTATCCCTGGATTCAAATCATCCAAAATTGGAACAAAATGCTACCGAATGGGTTTGTCTCGGTCATCTATCATACTATGAATAGGAGGATTAGCATCCTGACCATTCAGATTATCATTGAGACCAGGATCATTCCCGTTTCTAACCATTTTTCTCAGTTCTTTTTGCCTTCTTGGCAAAGTTCTCTCGATCTCTAGGTCAAAAGGATATTCTTCGTTAGCAGGAATGCCTCTTCTCTCATACTGATGGCAAACCTATAAAAATTAAATACAATTAAGTTAAATAAAACTAATGGAACTAAGAAAAGTAACAAAACCAAATTTCACCAAATTGCTTATCACCGGCAATAGCGCAAAAAACTTGTCGCGTGTGAAATGATATGTGATTTGTGCAAGTATACACATCGATGTAACAGTTCGGTTTAGACCCTAGTCGGAATAGTGGTTTCGAGACCACAAACCTGAGGTCAAAAAAATATTTTAATATTATTTTTTAGTATTTACAGTATATGATTAAGCATGTGTGAAAATTCTGTGTGAAAATTTTATTGTTTGTGTGTCAATTTGCGAAAAAGGACTTAAGCGCATAAAATGTAAAAGTTGTGTGCTAATTGTTAAAGCGCTTAATTGCCATGGCTTATTAAATGTGAAGTCCTTATGTTTTGAATAGACCATTAATAGTGGGGATGGACATAAATGGGGATATATTTGATGATTAAATGGTTTAATGACTAAGGGTAAAATGGTAAAACATGAATTAATGCATAATAAATAAAACAAATATGAAAATGAAGCCATTATCATCTTGTTCTTGCCGAAAATAACAAGAAAATTAAAGAAAAGAAACCAAGTTAGGTTCGGCCATGGTTTTTCTTTGATTAAGGTATGTTTTTGTTTCGATTTTTGATAATTTCTACGTTTTTGTGATCATTGCTTAGCATATTATCAAGACCATGCCTTAATTTTAGAATTTGATGATAATTTTGAGTTATGTCATTGATGATTTTATAAGCTTTGTGATGATAGTTAATGAAATATGAAAGATATGTGATAGATTAACATATTTTGTCTTTGAATTTTTGATGAATTTGACTATTTTGGGCTAAATTGTGAAAATGAGAAATTGAGGTACTAAAATGTGAAATAAATGAAATATGTGGACTTATATGAGCTAGGGGAAAATTCGGCTAAGCATATGTATAAAGAAATCATGTGTATTTGGTGATTTTATGAAATAGGGATTTAATTGTCAAAATGTGAAAATGTGAGGGCTATTTTGTAAAATGCCCTAAATATGTGTATTTGGATTGAATTAAATGATTTGGTGAATGAATGAGCTAAATTTGAATATGTATAGATCAAGAAAAGAGAAATTCGGACTTGGATCGAGACAAGAACAAAGTGCTCGATTGATCGATTTGTATCGTTGTTTCAACATCTGAGGTAAGTTCGTGTATAATACAAATTATTTAAACAATGTTCATCAGTTACGAAATGAATAGAAATGTGATTGTTGTATTAGTAATTGGAACGATGGAAAAAATGTGCAAGTGTACACAATCACAACAAGTAATAAAGTGACAAGTGAATGTCGAGTTATCGTACCCACAGGGACTGTAAAAAGGAATATTTATGAAATTAATTTTAAAACACTTTGGTGATGGAAAATATTTTGGTTTAAAGATGATTAAAAACTAAGGTTTAAAAACTAAGTAAAAAAAAATTAAAATTAAAAAGATTCTAATGCACGATTTCAAATAAGGTTTAATCAAGATGATATAATTGTGTTGGATTAATTACATTCCTTTAACGTAGAATTATTAAACTTATGTTTATATCACTACTTAACAAATTCACTACAACTCGGTAATTTGCTAACTACTGCTCATACATACTTATTAAATTAATCAATCTCTTGAACATTTTTAAATGTCAATCCAAGTGATTAATCAATCTTCACAAGCATATAAAAGATCAAGAAGGTAACAGAGTATTTCTACCTTGAAACAGTTTAATCACAATAATCTTGCAAGTTATGCAAGGCAAATATATCGCCGAATACAATGCTAATTTAAACTTCAGCTACCTTAGAAGAATAAACATGCACTGATTAAGTATTGTGTCAATTAATTACAATTTCAATACGATTAAATAATTAATTCATTAGTTATCTAACAATTAATATTGCAAGAATAACTTAGGCATGATTTTACTTAATCAAGCATCTTACCGAGGCCTATAACAGCACAAATACAATTTCAATCATTCAAGCAGGCAAAATATAATCAACCCAACATGGATTAAATTCAAGCTAAATTGATTAAAATAACCATTCAATAGCATAAATATTCATAAACATGTTTGTCAAAACAACAACGCAATTTAAAGAGATAGGGAACAAGAAGCAAATCCGGTGTTTCTCCGTGGCTTGACTGATTGCTCCATTTTTCATTCTCCGTTGTACTCAGCTATCAAGGTGGCTTATGAACACTTTAATTGCTGCTCAATAATTTCTGATGAGGACCTCTTTCCCAAGAGAAGAAAATTGGCACTTGAACAAAAGGGGAAATGGAAAGGAAAAGTTGAGAGAAAGTGAGAGAGGAGAAGAGAGAAAGAGAGTGTGAGGGATGAGTTGAATGATCAGCAAGGGGTGGCTTTTATAGCTGATTGTAGCTGCTAAAAATAGCAAATTCCATCATCCAAAGAGACCCCCCTTGGCCGGCCACACACATGGAAAAGTTGAGAGATTCAACTTTGCTAAAAATAGCTTGGGGCAAATCCATAAAGCCACATTGTTTGGAGGGGTTTGAATGCAAGGTTGAAAGTTCTTCAAGGGCTTATTTGCAAGCTTATTTAGTCAGCTAAACTGCTGATTTGGGTCAGCATATGGACGGTTCTGGGCATCCCAATTGGTGGCTGGTTCGAATTTGGTTCAACCAGTGCGGTTCAACTGGACCTTTTTTTTCCATAATTAATTAATAATAATTTATTTAGCCCAAATTAAATTGGGAATAAATTAAAATTAATTATATTATGAATTAACACACATTTTTGGACCATTTTAGGCTGGAAATAAATTTGCCTCGATACTTCAAATTGCTTCTGGGTTTATTCTTCGAGCGTTATGTCTGTAGAGCCAATTTTCGCTCTTTGTGTGAATCATTTAAAATAGTCAAAATTAATCAAAATTAACTATAAAATTAATTAAAATTTATCATGTTCATATTTTTAACACAATTTAATTATTTTATAATATTTAATTATTTTTCGACAAGAATTTAACCGAAATAGCATGATTTTGAGTTTAAAAGGGCATGTAAAAACACGTAAATTTTCGTGTTTCCACACCCCAAACTTAATTCATTGCTCATCCCGAGTAATGCACAAATTTGAAAAGAATTTTCTCGGAAACACTTTTGAAAAACTCCTTCAGAACAACATTCTTCCCAAAATCATGAAATCAATATATTTATGCTCAAAAACAAGAAATTTGATATTATGCTACTCAAGTATATATATCGTTCAAATTAATCTCAACAATTACTGATCGCTGTAAATCAGAGTTTTAAAATTTATAAAAGAATGATCGAACCTGAAAACTAACTCTGACAACGATTAAAGGCAAGTGCACCTATCGAACAGTAGTATAGTTTAGGCAAGACCGGATTATCGAACCCAAAGGAACTAAAAGTACTAATACTAACTTTCTTTTTATTATTTAGCCTAAAATAAGTGAAGTTTGTTTATTAATCTAAATTAATTAACTACTAAACTAAAGACTCTAAGACAAAGAAGAATGAATTTGGAAAATAACTTGGGAAAAACTCAGTTGATTTAGACGATACCCTAGGAAAAATCCACCTAGACTTCACTTGTTATCTATCACTGAACCATATGATTTATTCACTTAGTTTGATTCGCAAGACTCCCTAACGTATATAAAACCCTCTCTCGAGGCGAATAACGTCTAACCCTAGGTTAATTAGTGGAACTCTCGTTCTCTTATAATAACCCCCTAGAATAGCAGTAAATTGATCTGTGGACTCCCATATTAGGTTTCACCCTAATCCGGCAAAATCTCGTCACCCTATCTCTAGGCGTGCGATCAACTCCGCTTAATTATGTTTGATCTACTCTTAGGCAAGGCATATTCCTCCTCCACCTAAGCACATTAGATTTGGATTAAGTTCACATAATTAAGTACAAACTAAGTTATTATCATATAATTCAAATAATCAAATAACAAGATTCATCATAGGTTTCATCCCCTTCGGGTATCCGAAGGGTTTAGTTCATAACAATAAAGGAAAACATCTCAAGAGAAAAGATAAAACAAAAACATAAGAAATCCCTAAAACCCCCTGAAGGAATTGAAGAGGAGATCTTCCGTCTTGAGTATAATTCTGGCTTCTTGAGATGGATCAACTGGCTATCCCTGAGTGAATCCCCACAAATCGCTTCTTCCGCCTAGCACGACGCCCCTAGACGAAAGCCCCCGACAGAGGCTTCACAGAACTCCCTTGACAAGTTGCCCCCTGGGTGTTTATATAGACTTTGAGATGCCTTACTTGGCCCCAAAGTATCCTAATTCAAGTAGAGTTCCTACTAGGGTGTTTGAATAGGCTTTGGAATGCCTTTCTTTGTCTCCAAGTATCCAAATCCGAGTAAAATTCCTCTTTCCGCGGCAAGGACACAAATCCATGGCACACGCCCGTGTGAATCGCCTTCGTGCCGTGTTCGACATCATTATTGAATGAGGCACGGCCATGTAAGTCGTGGTAAGGCCGTGTTCTAGTAGGAATGGTGGCACGCACCGCAGGGCTTGAAGTCCGTGCCGTCTTGATTTCATGCTTTGGCCCATTTGTCCCGCTTTAAGCCCGCTTTATGCGTTCTTTTCATCCCCGGTGCTTTCCTCGAGTATATATCATGAAAAGAAAGGATTAAGAGCACCAAATTACATAAAATAAGGGATAATTCATCCAAAAGCATACTAAATGTGGGCCTAAAATATGTTACTATTTCGGTTTATCAATTACTACAATAGCAAAATTAGACTAAATTTTTCTTAATAAAGACATGTTAATCCTTACCAATTTGATTTTAATCCCTTATTCAAAATTAAACTGCAATCATTAAGCTTAACTGATGTCTTCATACGTTGAACAGAGCAATTTCTCTCCACTAATGTAGGTAACATTGGAACTTTGAATCAATAGGTCTTTAACAAGGTTGTAACGTGGCTGGGCCTAGGGGTAGGTAAAAGATAGATACTTTTAGGTTAAAACAACCCTAGACTCAGCTTGTATTGGACCTTTTGAAATAATTACCTTCAATAAATCAACTTTTCTTTCCTTTTCACATGCTCTTTAGTGCAATTTACTTCAAGTACATATGCTCTCTTTTTTCGAGTATTTTACTGCATGTACTACAATTTTTAGAGCATTTCATACTTCTTTGCAACTCCCCCAAACTTATTTTCAAAGAATACTCTGAATAGTACTGAGTCTAGTGTTTGGGACATTTTTAAGATAATTAAGAGAAGTGATGGCTAACTTTGTAAGGGTTCAAATAAAATTAGGCCATAAAGTCTCAAAGTTGGGTTTCAAAGGATAAAAATTTCATCATGGTTGGCTTAAAAGGCTCAAACGGTCCAAACAACAATTGCCTAAATCATTTTCATCGTTCCATGCTTCCTAGGATTTCGCCTCAAGAAACTACTAAGTCAATTCTAAAGACTTAAACTTTCATGCATGCCTAACTTTCCTAAAGAACTAAAATTTTATGGTATGATTTGCATGCTTTATTAGAAATGCATTTCATGTCATTATTAAGCTAACATAACAATTTATTGAAATAATCAAACTTTATTCATACTTAAATTTAGCATACTTAACAAAATTCAAATTTATTGAACAAAAATATATCATAGTCATAATTAAAAGAAAATTTTTATTCTGAGTGGAAATAATTATAAAATGAACAATGTCCTCATTTTTTAAAGTGAATAGATACTATACACCAGGTAGGATTTCAGAAAAGAAGATGTGAGTCAATTTGACGCTTAAGTACCAAGCTCTTCCTAGATCGAATCCTAGACATGTATATACCTATTGCCACACTTTAGACTTTACTACTTGTCCATGTTTACTTTTGATTCCCATATCTTATTTTATTGTGCAGAATTAAAAAAAAATCCCTAATTAATCCTAATCCTAAATTAGCATAAGAAGAAAAATAAAGTTAAGATCCCTCCCTTTTATTTATTTGCAGATCCTTCCAAATTGGACTCATCTTTTGCTCCATCATTATTGCCTTTGCATGAACCGCTTCGCTCCCTCTTCGATAATGGACTCCATGGTTCAAATATGAAATCTGGAAATTCAGGCACAAAAATAAATGGATCATTATATATTTTCTTAAGAGCACTTCTCATCGAGTCATCCCTTATTTTTGAGTATCTCTAGTAAGCTTGTTACTAGCATTGCATATGTTGCATTAGGTCCATCAATTTTGATAACTCATCTCGAAGATCTGGGCTAGGCGGTGGAGCTCTAACCATTGAAGTTTCAATATCAGGTTCAGCTTCTGGATCCATTGGTTCGCCTCATTAGGGACTTCAGTTGATTGCTCTGGCGGGATCTCTGTGGGGTCATCTTCTGCTTCTTCGGGATCCTCACTCTCTTCAACTCGTTGCTATAGAACAGAATCTCCAGCTACTCGATAGAGGTCCCAATCGATGATTGTGCCCTGACTATACCCTGTCTTCTTTACGTTCGCAAGAATTTTTACTTTTAAGCACAGAATTGTTATCGTAAAGGGGAAATAGGCTGGGCCAGAACGTCTAAAGGCACAATTTTGCATTCCTCTTAGGATGATTTTGCCCACATCAATGGTCTTTCCAGTTAGAATCGAGTATAATAGGACCATTTGCTCTAATGAGATTGTAGTCCCATGCGAACTAGGCATAAGGCTGAAACGGATGAAATAGAACCATACCTTCGCAAGTGGTGTCAAATATTCTTTTCGACACGTGTGGATTCCTTGCTTTGACACGGTCCACTTAGAACCTGGAACTGTAAGTTCCTCGAGAATTTCTTACAAATTTTCAGGCTTAATGTTGCTCAACAAAGAAGAATATTCATCGTTTTCGAAATCGGGTAATTCAAAGAACTCATTAATAGAATTTGAATTTATTGGTACCTTGATTCTATGAATTGAAACTTCGATCAATTCGCTTGAGGTTAAGTTCGCATAGAATTCATGAACTAGTTCCTCATCCACACTTGGTCTCTTTTCACAAAACAATTCCCAATTGAGGGCTTCAGCAACTTGACGAATACGTGCCATAAAGTCTCTGTAGTTGTTTTCCTTCAATGTGAAGCCCTTCTCTGGATGCATCTATTGATTTTTGAAGATACTTTCGTATCTTACTTTGGCTTCTTCATAGTGGAACTTATCTTGCGTTTCATCGATTTGGGTGGAGGCACGAGTTCTCTTGTGAGGCATGATTAACCTGGACATAAGATGGAAAATTTATTTTCTCAAAAATTTAATTAATAAAAATTATTAATAATTGAATAATTTGAAAAATTAAATAATTGAATAAAATTAAAATTCAAGAGAAGATTATGTCTTACCACTCTTTTTTAAGAACTCCTAAAAAAGATAATTAAAGGAAAAAGCAGTCGATTTAAGGTAGGTTGGAGGATTTGACTAAGGATGGGTGAAGGTGTGCCGATCAAGTGCTTGAAGGGCGACTAGGCACACGGCTGATGGTGCGGGAGCAGGCAGCAATGTGCGGCAGGGGTTAATTCGGCAAGCAGTAGCGTGTGGGGCCTTCTCGCAATCTAGCACGTGCACTTTGGGGCGTGTGCAGTGCTAAGTGCGGTGCGTGAACAACACTGGGCAGGCCAAGTTTCTTTGGCGCAGAGCAGCGTGGTGCATGGATGGGCGCTGAACAGTGTCTGCGCGCAGTTGCTTTGGGGCGTCTTTGGAGTCTGGCCGCCGCCGAAGTCTTTGGCTAGGCTTAGCTTGCGCACTTTTCGGTTTTGGTTCTTTGGGGTTTGAAGATGGATGAATGGAGGGAGAAAGGTTGATGGTATTTATAGAGGAGAAATAAGATTTGTAGTAGAATTCTTAGAAAATTTTAATGAAAAAAAATTATTAAGTTCTAATTCTACTCAAAGTAAATAACAATTAATAATTAAATATATGCATATGAAATTATCAACTGTTATTAAATTATTAAGATAAACATAAAGTATAATCAAAATAAAATTAATCCTAATTCTAAGCTAAGCTGATAAAAATTAATATATAAATTATAACTAATATAATTATATATTAAAGTTTATCAAATTATTAATAATATTAAAGATATTTATTCTAGATACTTTTTGAAAATATTCATAAAGAAAGGCACCTAGTTTTTTTTTAACGAAAAGAGCGACTAAATTTTAAAAATAATTCAATTAAGTCCCTAGACTTAATGAAAATTTAAAATTGAGTTGCAAATTAAAACTTGGATCAAAATTGACCCTTTTATTTGAAAAAAACTAAAAATTTATTTTTCCATTTAGGGGATAATTTCTTAGAAAATTATGTCAAAATAAATTCCCAGGAAAGATTGGAGGGGTCACAAACGGTCCCACTTAAGTTCCAATCTCCTAGACAGAATTTATTTAAACATACTAAACCTGAAAATATACCCTAAATCGTTTATTCAAAAAGACAAACGAAAAATTAAGTATCTGATAAAATGAACGAGATTTTATCCCGTTCAATTTTATCTCCCCAATAATGTTTCAGGCGCTGAGCATTAACTCGGAAATTACCTCCCTTACCTTGGAGTTCAACAACTCCGTATGGATAGACTTGGTGAATCGTAAATGGACCGGACCAACGCGATTTTAGCTTACCTGGAAAGAACTTCAATCTGGAATTGAACAATAAGACTTGCTGACCTGCTTCAAATTCTCGAACTCGAATGTGGTTGTCATGTCATTTCTTGAGTCTTTCTTTAAGTAATTTGGCATTTTCATATGAGAACATTCGGGACTCTTCTAACTCATTGAGTTGGAACATCCGTTTCTCTTTCGCGAGCTTAGGATCCAAATTAAGCTGCTGAAGAGCCCAGTAAGCTTTGTGCTCTAACTCCAATGGTAGATGACAGGCTTTCCCAAAAACCAACCTATAGGGTGACATCCCTAAAGGTGTCTTGTATGCTGTTCTGTAAGCCCATAAAGCATCATCTAATCTTGTGGACCAATCTCGTCGTTTCAGGCAGACTACCTTCTCAAGTATGCCTTTGATCTCATTATTGGCCAGTTCAGCTTGCCCATTCATCTGCGGATGGTAAGCTGTTGCAACCTTGTGTTTCACTCTGTGCTTGTCTAATAAACATTTTAGCCACTTGTTCACAAAGTGGGATCCTTCATCACTGATGATAGCTCTTGGGGTTCCAAACCTTGTGAACACACGCTTCTGTAGAAACTTCATCACAACCTTAGAATCATTTGTCGGATATACCTCAGCCTCGACCCACTTAGACACATAGTCTACTGCTACTAGTTTGTACTTATGACCACAAGACGGAGGAAAAGGACCAAGAAAGTCAATACCCCATACATCGAACAACTCTACCTCAATGATGTTTGTTCGAGGCATCTCATTTCTGTTGGTGACATTTCGAACCCTTTGACATCGATCACAGCTCTTCACGTAAGCATATGCATCCTTGAATAGTGTTGGCCAAAAGAATCCGGCTTGCAATACTTTGGCACAGACGTGTACCTCCGGCGTCCCCACTTGGAGCTGAGTGACAGTGGTATAAAATCTTCGGCATTTCATCTTCTGCCACACATCTCCTGATCATCTGATCTGCACACTTTTTAAACACATATGGCTCTTCCCAGAAATAGTACTTCACATCGTGAAGAAACTTTTTCCTTTGTTGATATGTCTTATCAATTGGAATCAAACCACAAGCTAAATAGTTAGCAATATCAGCAAACTAAGGGGTATTATGGACATGATTTACCTTCAGTACATGTTCATCTGGAAACGTCTCCTGAATTGGTATAAGAGGAGAATTCCCTTCTTGTGGCTTCAATCTGGACAAGTGATCTGCTACTTGATTTTCTACTCCCTTTCGATCTTGAATTTCTAGATCGAACTCTTGAAGTAGAAGTACCCATCGGATCAGCCTTGACTTAGCGTCTTTCTTTGCAAGTAAATACTTAATTGTCGAGTGGTCCGTATAAACAGTCACTTTGGTACCTACAAGATAAGATCGAAACTTGTCGAAAGCAAACACAATAGTAAGTAACTCTTTTTCTGTTACCGTATAATTCAATTGAGCTCCTGTTAGAGTTTGACTTGCGTAGTAGATGGGATGAAAGACTTTGTTCCTTCACTGGCCCAAGACAACTCCAATTGCGAAGTCACTTGCATCACACATTAATTCAAATGGCAAATCCCATTCTGGTGTGACGATTATGGGTGCCGTGACTAATCGACTCTTCAAATCGTTGAAGGCTTTTAAGCATTCCTCATCAAACTTGAATATCGAGTCCTTCTCCAATAGTTTGCATAAGGGTTTAGCAACTTTGGAGAAGTCCTTGATAAATCTTCGATAAAAAATGGCGTGGCCCAAAAAGCTCCTAACATCTTTTACAGATGTTGGAGGTGGGATTTTTTCAATAGCGTCTACCTTTGCTTTGTCTACCTCGATCCCATGTCTCGTTGTAACACCCCAAACCCGGCCCATACGTCACGATCGGATCTGGTATACTACGGGTTTAATGTTAAAAACTTTTATGTTGCAAGGCTTTGTAAAACTTAGTTCGTTTTTGTGGATATTCATTAAATAGGTGGCACTTGTAGAAAATCTTTGTAACTTATCTTTCCAAAATAGGTGTTATTTAAATAATGTTTGAAAATCCCATTTTTATTTCTTTTAAACATAAGTCTTTGATCATAAAAAAAAACATAAACATTAACAAATATCAACTTATAACCTAAGCTATGGAGGCCTTATTACATCAAATAATCCCAAAATTAAAACTTATACTAAAACGGAAATTTTATAAATAAAAGACTTGTTGGCCCCTCGAGCCCGCCTCGGCTCCCATGTCCACGATCTACTGCTCATCTGAAAAGTTAGGAAAAATAATAGGGTTAGTCACCAAGACTCAGTGTGCAAATCCCGAAAACACATAAAAGGCTTGAGCCCACAAACATATTATGGGCCTTGGCCCGTATACAAGGGTAACTAAATATGAATCATGGCCCATCCCAGCCTAAAAATTCATCCTCTACACACCAACCCGTACCAACCATCACACCTTGGGGATTTCTACAATCAACCCTCCATCCACTACACACCATAACGACACCAGATCGCCTATTCCCAAGTAGTCGGAATCATTAAACGTGGCATAGCCACCGATCACTATGTGACCTACCATTTATATAACGTGGGATTTCTACCACCGATCACTGTTGTGACCTATCATGCACTTCCCCTTCATTATCATAATCCCACCCCATGCATACACACATAAAGAAAACATCATACAAGCTTTCATATATTTCGATACACAGAGATTTCTATGATTACGTACCTGGCATCCTTGCCTAACCCTTTTAGGGTTTTATTCGACTGTCTACACAGCCTATTATCCGGCTTCTAGCCCATAACATAAACATATATATATACATTCATACAGATTATTTGTGTGTTAGAGATCTACACACCTGATTACCGTTAGAATGACACTCTCTATGTCGACACTATCGTAAGTCGATACAACCGCTACTTGCCTAAGGTGTTGTTCGTAAGCGGTCCCACAACCTCGTGGCCAATCCCGCATCTTGACACACAGACTTGTTTCTTAAACTTAGGGATTCTCTCATTTGCCTGATCCATATTTAATTCCATCACAAGTCCTTGTCAGAACTACTATCACAACATATGATCGTTAATCCACATCATAAGGTTAAGATCTCGCATGCGATGAACGAATCTAGTGAAAATCTAGGGAAAATCACCTTACCTTAAAATCCCGAAATTAGAGATAAGCGATTTCCAACTTTTAAATCTAGATGATCAGGTTTCCTTCAAATCCCGGAATGCTGCCCAAACGCAAAAGAGAGGAAATATTAGCTTCATTCGGCAGCCTTAACAACCAAGTGGCCATTCGGCCTTGTCTCTTAAAAACCAAAAGAGAGATTGAAAAGATAGGAAAATCGGCGCTCACCTTAACGCAGAGAATTCGACTACCCCTTAGAGATTCTGGCTTTTTGAGAAGATCAGAAGAGAAGATGATAGGAAGAAACCTAAGTAGTTTTGGCTTTTAGTTGAAGAAATCGGCAAAGAATAGGGAGTAGAGTTCAGGGTTTTCGTCTTTTGAAAGAAAAGATGTTGAGAAGATTGGGAGATTTTGGCTTTTGAAGGAATCAAAAGAAAAGAAATTGCAGAGGGAGACGAGAATTTCGGCACAAAGAATGGAGAAAAGATTAGGGTTCAAATGCCTAATTGATGAGCTATCCCCTATTTATAGAAATTTCGGCACTTACCTATCAAAACCCGAAAGTGCCCTTCCTGATAACTAAAGAATTAAGCCCATAAAAAGGAAAAATTTGGCACCCCCTATAGCAATTAAAAACCGATTTCTTTACTCCTCTAGGTGATGGAATTTCGGCCAACTCTGTTCTCAATGAGATAGCTCCTAACTTTTCTCCTTTATCTAAATCTCTGCATACCTTTAAAAGAAACCTAGATAGCACCACCTCTTCCTTCCTTTATCAAGACATTATCCACCTTATTATCACATTAAATAAATTCCTAAATTTAAGCATCATTGCTTAGAACTCCACTCATCGCTCTTGTAAATGCTTTAGAAAATAATAAAAATAAAAGGTACCATGCGACTCGAACCTTGGACCCTCAATTGACGCCAACTCCCAGCCCTCTAAGTGGCGCCATTTTGCCACTGGGCCACAAGCCCATTCATGTCCTAATTTACAGATATTATCTTTTAAACCTTATTCTAACAAAGCTCTCCACTAGAGCGCCCAAACAGAAAAATTTTAACTAAGGCCTCGCCCAACCTTGAGCCCAATCTGAACCCCTTAAACCTTTTAATTAACACATTGAACGTAACACACATCAAATGCAAAGGCCCATTAATTAAGGATGTTACAGTTCTACCCCCTTAAAGAAATTTTGTCCTCGAAATTTCCAACTAACTATTAATCATACTACCCAAGTCTCACCACTATGCTTTCGTTGCGAACTCTAATTCTAAAGCCAAAAGAAACACTTAGTATACTATGATAGAGTACGCACCGCATTCGCATCCGAGCGCCCTCGTCCCTTGGCGACGTCTGCATAGACCAAAGCTGGCTGCCTCGCCTCAGCATAACCTACACCTCCACGACCTTGTCCTATGCCATTGCCACCATTGACTTGACCACGGCCCCTTGGTGGTTGTTGACCACCTCTTCCTGGCTGTGCATTCCCTTGGCCCGTGGGCCCTTCACTGCCCCATTGCTTCGGACAGTTTCTAACTTGGTGGTCCGTAGATCCACACCTAAAACACTTTCCACTGCCTGCCCAACACTCACCTTCATGGAATTTACCACATCGAGCACACTTCGTATCCGACCCGCAGATAGCGTGTCTCTCATCTCGCCTCGGCCGCCTAACTCGGTCTTTTCTGATTACGCCCGTCTGCCCCTGATGATTCAAAATTTCTCTTACTTCCACCCCTATCTCTATCCCGATTCAGTCTCTCTGTTCGCTTCACCTCCTCAGCTATCTTACCTTTCTCCACAAGCACAGCAAATTCCCTTTCCCGCTGCGGGGCTATCAACACACGCAGATCATCTCTCAGACCATCCTCAAAACGAACACACCGTTCATGCTCTGTGGCCACCATTCCCCGAGCATAACGGCTAAGGCGTAAGAATTCCGCTTCATACGCAGCCACCGACCTACTTCCCTGAACCGGATTCAGAAATGCTCTACGCTACGCATCAACATAGCTCGTCCCGATGTACTTACTTTGAAACACCGTCTTGAAGAAATCCCAGGTGATACGGTCAGCCACCGCACCATCCTTAACCGTAAGCCACCATTGATACGCTTCGTCCCGCAGGAGAGATACAACCCCTTTCAACTTCTCCTCCTCCGTGAAATCCAAATCATCCATTATGCGTTCAACTGCCTCCAACCAATACTCAGCTGAACTCGGGGCTATACCAGAAATTCCACTAAACATCTCTGCCCCATTGGCTCTAAGTCGCTCCGACACAGATTTCCGGGCTCCTGTGCCCATGCTCGCCCCAAAGAACCCTTTCTAAAACCCTTAACATTGCTCGAGATATCACGTCATCTCCGGCAGATGCAGTCTGAAATTCCTCCTCCGCAGCTGGGGGTACCGGCATCTCATTTCCAGATCCATGGCAAGATCCCACTGGTTCTGACACCGTCATCCTACCCCTACCACGGCCACGCGACGGACGTCCACGACCCCTTGTACTCATTCTACCGATTCGCTTTTATCTGATTAGAAATTTTATGCATTATTAATTTTTTCCACTGATTAACCACGAACAGTCTTATGAATAGTAATTTTAAGAGTAGTTCTTTCGAATTCGCAATTATATCTACGATTCAGTCTCAAGTTTGTGTTTGCTAATTCCAGGGAGCACATACATTCATTCATTAAACATCAACATACAAGTAGCATCCACGAACTTACATTCATCACCTAAGGGTATTTTCATCGTTTCACTACCCAGGGGTATTTTCGTAATTTTATCCTATAGGGGTATTTTCGTAATTTTCCAAAATAGGGTTTCTTGTTGATTTTGTGAAATAAGGGTATTTTGGTAATTTTGCAATCCGGGGGTATTTCAGAAATTTTACAAATCAGGGGTATTTTGGTAATTTTATAATCTAGGGTATTTCGGTAATTTTACAATTCGAGGGTATTTCGGTAATTTTACAAATCAGGGATATTTTGGTCATTTACAAATTAGGGGTAATTTAGTAATTTTACAAAATAGGATGGCTGGTCCCTTTCGGGTTTTAGTTATAAATTTTGGCCCGTCAACAAGTCCTCATGACTAAGGTGAACAGTCACTACGCACCAGGTAGGATTCCAGCGGAAAGGAGGTGTAACACCCCAAACCCGGTCAACACGCTACGACCGAATCCAGCATGTCACAGGAAAAACCATTTTCAAATAAGACAGGAGGTTGTTTTAATTTTGTAAAGAATCGTTATTGAAAACAAGTTGCCGTCTCTTATTTTAAGAAAACCTTTGATTTTCATGAAAAGCCGAATTAGTTTAAGTAATATTGCTAAAACCATCCAAATTTGGTCTTAAAGAAAAACTCAGTTAACTTGTTGTTACTACTTGTTCGCCGTTACCCGATGGTAAAGTTTTAGAAAAACCCCAAGAGTTGTGAAATTTTGGAAAACATTCTTTTTATAGGTTATTTAGGCATGCCGTTTCGTTTAACTTATACAAATTCCCGTGAGAAATAAAGCAGATAAATAAACCCCAAAATGAAAGTTAGTGGCCTTATTACAACCCGAAAACCAAATTTAAAGTAAAGTAAATCAAAATAGTAATTTAAAACAAAACCCGAAAGAGAATGCGCATGGCCACCTCGAGTCTGCCTCGGCTCTGCATTCGCGAACTACGAATCATCTGCAAAATGTAAAGGAAGGGGTGGGTTGCCGAGACTCAGTGTATAATTCCCCAACCCGAAAATGTTAATGCCCTTACACAGTTTCATAAGCCAACATGCATGTCATGCAACCTCAAAACCTAACCATCCGAAACTCCTGAATCTACCCCGTGTGGTACCAAACCACTGGTGGTCAAAACCACTGGTGACCGTAGTCACAAATAATACATATGTGGTCAAAACCACTAGTTACAATCCCGTATATCGTCGTGTGGGGCCAACCCACTATGGTACCAAACCACGGGGACAAGTCACAAAGATGGAAATATGTGGTCAAAACCACTGGTGGCCAAAACCACTGAGACTAGTCACAATAATAATATAAAAAGCGGGGCCAACCCACTGTGTGGTCAAAACCACTGGTGACAGTCTAGAATCATGCCTTCCCCCTCCTCTCATCATACCCATTTTTATGAACATGCTTTTAATGGCATAATAATCATGCTTAACATACAAAAATCACATGGCATGGCATATACAGATTTACATAGGCATTTAACGTTAGCCAATCAAGTGGACTTACCCAGAGTCCTCGCTTTTACCCACAAGGGTAACATACCCATTTCAACAGTTATTTCGGCTTTTGACAATATACATGATAAACATATTAACTAATGAAGGGTGTAAGAGTTACACACCGATTACTCGTAATACGACACTTCTCACGCCGACACTATCGTTAATCGACACTACCGCTATCCGCCTACTACTTTGCTCGAGACATCGCCCATACCTGTGTGGCCAATCGCGAATACCGACACCGCCTCTTCTTGAACTTAGGGTCGGGGTCTCGATCTAACCCCTCCTAATGCTTGGCTGGCATTAGAGTCCATGAATACCTTTAGTCACTAAATCGGATTACGCACTGAATAACGGCAATTAGAAAGATAACCCGAATGAATAGATCCCTTACCTAGGTTGACAAAACCCGGAGATTCAGCGACTCAGACCAAAGCACTGATTGTGTACCCAGTCGGCTAACACCAAGCCTTCCTTAACCCCCCTTCAAACGGCCAAGATTTACAAGATTTAGTTACTGCCTTCGGCATTTAACGCAATAAGAGATGTATTTGAAACGGTAGAAACACTTACCACACCACTAGCAAAATCAATTGGGAGTGGAGGAGAATAGGTAATGACGATCCCCAAATACCGAAGTTTGCTCCACTACGCAAAGAGAAAATGAGAAGAAGGGCGATCCCTAACAGTTGATATTCGGCCAAAGTGTTGAAAAAGAGAAGAGAAGAGTAGCAGAGGTTTCGGCACCCAAGGAATGAATAGATGGTAAGAAAGATTGGAAAGTGTGGTTTCTGGCTAACAAAGAAAATAAAAGTGAAAAAGATGAAGAGAAGGAATGGTAGATGAGATTTTGGTTCTTAAAGATATGGAAAGAAAATGAATCACAAATGGTGAGTGGAGAGCAAGATAGGTTCGGCCAAACACAAAAGAAGCAGAAAGAAAAGAAATGGACAGAGGTTTAGGAGGAGTTATCGGTTTTGAAGATTGAAGAGAAGAGAAGAGATAAATGGTCTTCTAGGTTCGGCTATGGTCAAGAGATGAGAAAAGAGTAGAAGAATTCGGCTATGGTTTTATTGAGAGGAACGAAAATGAGAGATCGGCACAAAAGAAAATGGGAGAAAGGAGTTCTAAATGTTCCCCCTTAAATACCGAATACACACACTTCACCCAGGCCAATACCAAATTCGACCACCTACCTCACTGGCACTCAAAACCGACAATGGAAGAACCCACACCCAAGTTTCGGCACACCCCTAAACACCCAAGAACCGAATGCTTAACCCCCTTCTAGCTCCTTGAAATTCGGCTAACACACCTCCCATTCAATCCCCCTTTTCTCTCCTTGATTTTCTCTTGACCACCTATTCAAACAAGTTTGAATACTTCAAAATTCCTACATTTTCTCTTCTCCACTAATTCAAATGTGTTGACTCCTTCAACACATATCCACCACACCATCCATCCTCAACACAACTCCTCCCTAGCCTTAAGCGTCAAAAATAATAAGCAAGAAGGGAATTCTTGCAAATCGAACCAAGGCCCTCCACTTGCATGAGGCGCCACTCCTTGTGCTTAAGTGGCGCCTCCCTTGCCACTTTACCATCGGGATTCTTGTGTCAAAACACACCAGTAATTTCCTTTAACACCTAACTCACTCAGCTCCCTTCTTAGAAGCCCAAAACAAAAATTTTGCTATTACTCAGTGCCTACCCCTGGCTCACACCTGGACCCCAAAACACCCTAAACTAGCTCAACAACCATACCATCACATGCAAACACACATAAATGCAAAGACCCCGATTTAAGGATGTTACAGTTCTACCCCCCTTAAAAAATAATTTCGGCCTCGAAATTACCTGGTCAAAAGAGTTGAGGGTATTGCTGCGGCATCACATCCTCTGGTTCCCACGTGGCCTCTTCCGCTCCATGATTTCGCCATAACACTTTCACCAAAGGAACCAATTTCCTACGTAAGACTTTGACATCCCGATCCAGTATCTGCACTGGTTCCTCCTCAAAAGACAAATCCGGCCTCACCTCGATCTCCTCCACTGGCACAACATGTGACGGATCTGATCGATAGCGCCTAAGCATGGAGACATGAAACACGTTATGAATCTGACTCAATTTCGATGGTAGCTCGAGATAAGCTCATCGGTCCCACACGCTTCAACATCGTATAAGGCCCGATAAACCTAGGGCTCGACTTTGCCCTTCCGGCCAAATCTCAAGACTTTTTCAATGGCGACACCTTCAGAAGACTTTGTCACCCATCGCGAACTCTATATCCCTTCGCTTGAGATCGGCATAAGACTTCGCGCTGTCCAAGCTTCCTTCGCACGAGCTCGAATCACCTTAACCTTATCCTCTGCTTTGAAAAACAACCAACTCGACCCAACAACCGACGCTCACCCAACTCTGTCCAACACGTGGGGGTACGACACTTCCGTCCATATAATGCTTCATACGGTGCCATCTGGATACTTGCCTGATAACTGTTGTTGTACGCAAACTCTGCCAGCGGTAGAAATTCTTCCCAATTACCTCTGAAATCCAAAACACAACCCCTTAACATATCTTACAAGATCTGAATCACCCTTTCTGATTGCCCATCTAACTGCGGATGAAATGCCGTGCTGAAATCCAACCTTGTACCTAACGCCTGATGCAACGCTTTCCAAAACCTTGACGTGAATCTGGGATCCCTATCTGAGATAATCGACACCGGCACTCCATGCAGTCTCACTATTTCCGCTACATACAACTTAGCCAACTTTTGAAGTGAGTAATCAACCCGAACCGGTATAAAATGAGCTGATTTTGTCGACGATCAACAATCACCTGCATCAATCCTTCTTGCTAGGCGTAAGAGGTAGCCCACTGACAAAATCCATCGTAATCCTTTCCCACTTCCACTGCGGAATCTTTACCGGCTGTAATAGACCCGATGGTACCTGATGTTCAGCTTTGACTTGCTGACACGTTAGACACTTACTTACCAATTCTGTTACTTCTCGCTTCAGACCCGGCCACCAAAACTGTTCCCGCAAATCCCGGTACATCTTACTACCTCCAGGATGTATAGCGTATGGGCTGTTATGAGCTTCTTGAAGAATCCTCTGCCTTAACTCAACGTCCTTCGGCATACAAACTTTCCCTTGGAAACATAACACTCCATCGCTGCTTAAGCTATACCCTCCAATGCACAAACATGAACCATGAACGCCTCACAACCCTTCCTCACCATTTTCTCGGCCTTCAGAGCAGATACTACGTTGGATAGATAATCCCTTCTATTACCTATCATCACCACCTCTTCGCCCTCAACAGCTCTCAATACCATGCGCTTAGCTGCGCAATCCAAACTTGCATGCTACTTCACTAGCCAGTCCATCCCAAGGATCAAATGGAACTCCCCGAATGGCAGTTCCATCAGATCGGCCAAAAAATCTACCCCTTGAAGTTCTAGGGGTACATCCCTATACAGTTTGTTTACTTCTACAGAGTGACCTAGAGGGTTAATTACTGCCATCTCCTTAGAAGAAATCTCAAAGGCTAAATTCATAGTTCCCACTATACTACTGGCAACATAAGAGTGCGTCGAACCCACATCTATCAAAGCAGTATAAGGCAGTCCAAAAATTAAGAACGTACCGATTATGACGTTCGGTGCGTCGCCCTCCTCTCGACGCCTTGCTGCATAGACCAACCCAGGCTATCTCGCCTCTGAGCTCCCAGCACCTCTGCCCGATGCTCCGCGACCTCGTCCAGCACCATTACCTCCCCTGGCCGAACCGCGACCCTCCGTGGTTTGCCGACCATCCTCCCGAATTGTGTACGCCCTTGACCTCGATCGATCCTAGCCGACCTCTGCGGACAATCCCTTACCCGGTGCCCCATTGACCCACACTCGAAGCACCCTCTGTTTCTGGTCCAACACTCTCCCAAATGAGACTTCCCACACCGAGCACACTGCGGCGGCCACTGAGTAGTAGTAGCAGGCCTTGCAGCTTGATTCGGCCCACCATATCTAGCCCTTTTCTGCGAATTCCTGGTAGACCCTGATGACCCAGAACTCCTCTTAGTCCAATTCCTATCCTGGTTCCGTCTCACCGATCAAGTTTCACCTCCTCAGCAATCTCGGCCTTCTCTACCAAGATCGCAAATTCTCTCTCCTACTGTGGAGCAATCAACATTCGCAGCTCATCTCTCAACCCGTCCTCAAATCTGACACAGCGCTCGTGTTCCGTAGCCACGATACCCCGAGCATAACGACTTAACCAAAGAAACTCTGCCTCATATTCCGATACTGTCTTACTCCCCTGGACCAAATTCAAGAATGCCTTGTGCTGTGCATCAATGTAACTAGCCCCAACGTACTTCCTCTGATAAGCTGCTTTGAAGAAATCCCAGGTGATGTCGTTGGCCATTGCTCCATCCCTGACCGTGAGCCACCACTGATAAGACTCATCTCGGAGAAGAGACACTATCCCCTTCAGCTTCTCCTCAGCCGAAAAGTCTAAATCATCCATTATACGTTCCGTCGCCTCTAGCCAATACTCAGCTGTATTGGGAGCCACACCAGATACACCCCTGAATACCTCTGCTCTATTCGCCCGGAGTCGTTCGAACACAAATTTCCGAGCTCCCATTCCAATGCCTGCACCCGCGACTCTCTCCAGAACCTGCAGCATCGCCTGCGACACTACGTCATCACCACCCGTCTGATCCTAAAACTCTGCGCCCACAGCTGGCGGCGGTGGTACCTCATTCTCCGACCCATGGCCAGACCCTACTGGTTCCGACACAGTCATCCTACCTCTACCACGACCACGCGTATTACGCCCACGTCCTCGGGTGCTCATGACTACCGTTCACGAATTAATCTGATTTCAAAATTTTATGCATTAGATTTGTTCCACTGTTATTATAGCACAGTTTTATGAACAGTTTATTATAGGGATCGTTCTCGTAAGTTCACACAATCCTACAAGTTTCAGTCTCTAAAGTAATTTCCTATTACTACCAGTCATATCACAATCATCACAATCATCACAATCATATAAACAGTAGTTAGGGGTACTTATATGTGCAGATCGGTGCCGGAGACTCAGTGCCATGCTTCCTCAAATCATGTATTTTCCATCAAAATCATTCCAAAACCCCTTTATTAAAACATTTTGGCCCTCAGGCCCACAGCCGAGCTTTTGAACCTGGCTCTGATACCAAAATTGTAACACTCCAAACCCGGTCAACACGCTACGACCGAATCCAGCATGTCACAGGGAAAAACATTTTCAAAAAAGAAAGGAGGTTGTTTTAATTTTGTAAAGAATCGTTATTGAAAACAAGTTACCGTCTCTTATTTTAAGAAAACCTTTGATTTTCATGAAAAGCCGAATTAGTTTAAGTAATATTGCTAAAATCGTCCAAATTTGGTCTTAAAGAAAAACTCAGTTAACTTGTTGTGACTACTTGTTCGCCGTTACCCGATGGTAAAGTTTTAGAAAAACCCGACGAGTTGTGAAAGTTTGGAAAACATTCTTTTTATAGGTTATTTAGGCATGCCATTTCGTTTAACTTATACAAATTCCCGTGAGAAATAAAGCAGATAAATAAACCCCAAAATGAAAGTTAGTGGCCTTATTACAACCCGAAAACCAAATTTAAAGTAAAGTAAACCAAAATAGTAATTTAAAACAAAACCCGAAAGAGAATGCGCTGCCACCTCGAGTCCGCCTCGGCCAGATCCGCTATCTACGAATCATCTCAGTAAATGTAAAGGAAGGGGTGCGCCACCGAGACTCAGTGTATAATTCCCAACCCAAAAATGTTAATGCCCTTACACAGTTTCATAAGCCAACATGCATGTCATGCAACCTCAAAACCTAACCATCCGAAACTCCCCGACCTACCCCGTGTGGTACCAAACCACCGGTGGTCAAAACCACCGTGACCGTAGTCACAAATAATACATATGTGGTCAAAACCACTGGTGACAATCCCGTATATCGTCGTGTGGGGCCAACCCACTGTGGTACCAAACCACGGGGACAAGTCACAAAGATGGAAATATGTGGTCAAAACCACTGAGACTAGTCACAATAATAATATAGAAAGCGGGCCAACCCACCGTGTGGTCAAAACCACTGTGACAGTCTAGAATCATGCCTTCCCCCTCCTCTCATCATACCCATTTTTATGAACATGCTTTTAATGGAATAATAATCATGCTTAACATACAAAAATCACATGGCATGGCATATACAGATTTACATAGGCATTTAACGTTAGCCAATCAAGTGGACTTACCCGGAGTCCTCGCTTTTACCCACAAGGGTAACATACCCATTTCAACAGTTATTCTAGCTTTTGACAATATACATGATAAACATATTAACTAATGAAGTGTGTAAGAGTTACACACCGATTACTCGCAATACGACACTCTCACGTTGACACCGCTGCGTTAACCGACACTACCGCTATCTCGCTACTACTTTGCTCGATGCCGCCCACACCTGTGTGTCGCGAACAGTGACACCGCCTCTTCTTGAACTTAGGGGCTGGGGTCTCGGATCTAACCCTCCTAACGCTTGGTCGGCATTAGAGTCCATGAATACCTTTAGTCACTAAATCGGATTACGACCGAATAACGGCAATTAGAGAGATAACCCAATGAATAGATCCCTTACCTAGGTTGACAAAACCCGAGATTCAACGACTCGCACCAAAGCACCGATCGAGTACCCAATCGGCTAACACCAAGCCTTCCTTAACCCCCTTCAAACGGCCAAGATTTACAAGATTTAGTTACTGCCTTTGGCATTTAACGCAATAAGAGATGTATTTGAAACGACAGAAACACTTACCACACCACTAGCAAAATCGATTGGGAGTGGAGGAGAATAGGTAAAGACGATCCCCAAATGCCGAAGTTTGCTCCACTACGCACTGAGAAAATGAGAAGAAGGGCGATCCCTAACAGTTGATATTTGGCCAAAGTGTTGAAAAAGAGAAGAGAAGAGTAGCAGAGGTTTCGGCACCCAAGGAATGAATAGATGGTAAGAAAGATTGGAAAGTGTGGTTTCTTTAACAAGAAAATAAAAGTGAAAAGATGAAGAGAAGGAATGGTAGATGAGATTTCTGGTTCTTAAAGATATGGCAAGAAAATGAATCACAAATGGTGAGTGGAGAGCAAGATAGGTTCGGCCAAACACAAAAGAAGCAGAAAAGAAAAGAAATGGACAGAGGTTTAGGAGGAGTTATCGGTTTTGAAGATTGAAGAGAAGAGAAGAGATAAATGGTCTTCTAGGTTCGGCTATGGTCAAGAGATGAGAAAAGAGTAGAAGAATTCGGCTATGGTTTTTTTGAGAGGAACGAAAATGAGAGATCGGCACAAAAGAAAATGGGAGAAAGGAGTTCTAAATGTTCCCCCTTAACTAACCGAATACACACACTTCACCCAGTGCCAATACCAAATTCGCCACCTACCTCACCGCACTCAAAACCGACAATGGAAGAACCCACACCCAAGTTTCTGCACACCCCTAAACACCCAAGAACCGAATGCTTAACCCCTTCTAGCTCCCCTCAAATTCATTCTAACACACCTCCCATTCAATCCCCTTTTCTCTCTCCTTGATTTTCTCACTCACCACCTATTCAAACAAGTTTTAATACTTCAAAATTCCTACATTTTCTCTTCTCCACTAATTCAAATGTGTTGACTCCTTCAACACATATCCACCACAGTCCATCCTCGAACACAACTCCTCCCTAGCCTTGGCGTAAAAATAATAAGCAAAGAAGGGAATTCTTGCACTCTCGAACCAAGGCCCTCCAGCTTGCATGAGGCGTCACTCCTTGTGCTTAAGTGGCGCCTCCTTGCCACTTTACCACTGGGATTCTTGTGTCAAAACACACCAGTAATTTCCTTTAACACCTAACTCACTCAGGCTCCCCCTTCTTAGAAGCCCAAAACAAAAATTTTGGCTGTGACTCAGGCCTACCCCTGGCTCACGCCTGGACCCCAAAACACCCTAAACTAGCTCAACAACCATACCATCACATGCAAACACACATAAATGCAAACACACATATTTCTACCACCGATCACTGTTGTGACCTATCATGCACTTCCCCTTCATTATCATAATCCCACCCCATGCATACACACATAAAGAAAACATCATACAAGCTTTCATATATTTCGATACACATAGAGATTTCTATGATTACGTACCTGGCATCCTTGCCTAACCCTTTTAGGGTTTTATTCGACTGTCTACATAGCCTATTATTCGGCTTCTAGCCCATAACATAAACATATATATATACATTCATACAGATTATTTGTGTGTTAGAGATCTACACACCTGATTACCGTTAGAACGACACTCTCTATGTCGACACTATCAGAAGTCGATACAACTGCTACTTGCCTAAGGTGTTGTTCAGAAGCCGGTCCACAACCTGGTGGCCAATCCGTACTTACTGACAAAGCTCGTTTCTTTAAAATTAGGATTCTCTCCTTTGCCTGATCCATATTTAATTCCATCACAAGTCCTTGTCAGAACTACTATCACAACATATGATCGTTAATCCACATCATAAGGTTAAGATCTCGCATGCGATGAATGAATTTAGTGAAAATCTAGGGAAAATCACCTTACCTTAAAATCCCAAAATTGGAGACTAGCGATTTTCGACTTCTAAATCTAGATGATCAGGTTTCCTTCAAATCCTTAATGCCGCCCAAACACAAAAGAGAGGAAATATTAGCTTCATTCTAGCAAATTTTTAATAACCAAGTGGCCACTCGGCCTTGTCTCTTAAAAATTGAAAGAGAGATTGAAGAGATAGGAAAATCGGCACTCACCTTAACGCAGAGAATTCGACTACCTCTTAGAGATTCTGGCTTTTTGAGAAGATCAGAAGAGAAGATGATAGGAAGAAATCTAAGTACTTTCGGCTTTTAGTTGAAGAAATCGGCAAAGAATAGGGAGTAGAGTTCAGGGTTTTCGTCTTTTGAAAGAAAAGATGTTGAGAAGATTGGGAGATTTCGGCTTTTGAAGGAATCAAAAGAAAAGAAATTACAGAGGGAGACTGAGAATTTCAGCACAAAGAATGGAGAAAAGATTAGGGTTCAAATGCCGGAATTGATGAGCTATCCCCCCTATTTATAGAAATTTCGGCACTTACCTATCAAAACCCGAAAGTGCCCTTCCTGATAACTAAAGAATTAAGCCCATAAAAAGGAAAAATTCGGCACCCCCTATAGCAATTAGAAACCGATTTCTTTACTCCTCTAGGTGATGGAATTTCGGCCAACTCTGTTCTTAGCAGATAGCTCCTAACTTTTCTCCTTTATCTAAATCTCTGCATACCTTTAAAAGAAACCTAGATAGCACCACCTCTTCCTTCCTTTATCAGCACATTATCCACCTTATTATCACATTAAATAAATTCCTAAATTTAAGCATCATTGCTGAACTCCACTACTGCTCTTGTAAATGCCGAAAATAATAAAAATAAAAGGTACCATGCGACTCGAACCTTGGACCCTTAATTGACGCCAACTCCCAGCCCTCTAAGTGGCGCCATTTTGCCACTGGGCCACAAGCCCATTCACGACCTAATTTACAGATATTATCTTTTAAACCTTATTCTAACAGGCTCTCCACTAGAGCGCCCAAATAGAAAATTTTAACTAAGGCCTCGGCCCAACCTTGAGCCCAATCTGAACCCCTTAAACCTTTTAATTAACACATTGAACGTAAAACACATCAAATGCAAAGGCCCATTAATTCAGGATGTTACACTCGTTATCCGATGCCCTAGAACACTTCCTTCTCGTACCACAAAATGGCACTTTTCCCAGTTGAGTACGAGATTCGTTTCTTTCCATCGCCTTAGTACCTTAGCTAGATTGGCTAAGCAATCATCGTAAGTATCTCCGAATACTGAAAAATCATCCATAAAAACTTCCAAATACTTCTCAACCATGTCTGTAAAAATAGACATCATACATCTTTGAAATGTAGCAGGTGCATTACATAAACCAAATGGCATGCGTCTAAATGCAAACGTACCGTACGGGCAGGTGAATGTTGTTTTGTGTTGATCTTTCGGTGCTACTGTAATCTGATTATACCCTGAGTATCCATCGAGAAAATAGTAGTAATCTCATCGTCCGAGTCTATCCAGCATCTGGTCCAAGAACGGCAAAGGAAAGTGATCCTTCCTAGTCGCCTTGTTCAGCTTCTGGTAATCGATGCAGATTCTCCATCCCGTAACCGTTCTAGTCTGTAACACCCCAAACCCTGGTCTATGCGTTAAGACCAGATTTTGTATGTCACACAAAATGAACATACATCTAGTCATTTATTGATTTAAATAAAACAGATCCTCAACTATTTTGGAATTGAAGTTTATTAAAAACCGAGGTTAATTTAAAATCTATGATTTAAGACATAAGAGTTTATAAATTAAAACTTAGAAATTTATTTGGTAAAAATTTTACGAGAAGTTTAAAAGAGTTCAAAAGGAAATTTGAAACCAAGATTCTTAAAGAATTTTATAGAAAAATTTACGAGAATAAAATATTTAAGAAAAACCCCTTTTTGCACGAGAATTTAAGAAAACATTTATAAAAAAATAGAATAGTCCCATTTTAGTATTTAAACATAATTAAAATCCATCCACAAGTAAAAATCCATAAAAATAATACCAGAGGCCTTATTACATCATAGCTGAAATAGTAATTAATTAAAAATACTTAGGAGTAGTTCAAAGCTCATAAAAACCATTATTTGAAGTATGGCCTCCACGAAGTCATCCCCGCCCAAGCCTCCATTACATCGATCGTTACTGAGAAGGGTAAAGGAAACGGGGTGAGTTACTTAGAACTCAAGTGTGTAACCCACTTACCAAGTTCATCACCAAAACCATTTAAGCATTAATTGGGCCTAAGCCCATTTACAAATATATCAATTTAACATGTGTAAAATGCATGTAATATGAAATTCCCAACCATACCTAAATTTCCATCCGCTACACACCACCCGTACCAACCAGCACACATGTGGGGAGCTTTAGTCACCCACCCCGCCAACACACCAATCGTAGGCATTATGCCGTTTAATTCAATAATTCGCAGGCCAGTGGCCATTTACAACCAATCGCAGGCATTATGCCATTTAATTCAATAATTCGCAGGCCAGTGGCCATTTACAATATTTGTGGCAGAGCCACCAGAATAATGTAGCAGAGCTACCAAAACTTCTCTTCATCAATATCCCATCCCATGCAATCATGTATATAAAATGCATAACAATTATTCATATGACAATTCCACCATAAAGTCCGTAAAAGATTTATTACAAACTGGCCCGTATTACAATTTAGCCCATTTCACAATTTGGCCCTTTTCACAATTTGGCCCATTTCACAATTTTAATATCGATTTCATGCACTTACACTAAAGTATTAATATACCATATTTTCTGATTTCACCAACCTTGCGATTTTTAGTCTAATGCTTAATTACGGTATATTCATCTAACCCATGAGATAAGTATGAGGTTACACACCTGATTATGGTGAGAACTATACTTTCCCGCTCGTCAATACCTAAATACATGTCACGCTTGATTAGAACACTAATACTTAACATAAATCTATGCTAAAGTAAGCGGTCTAGATTTTTACCCTTGGAATCTTGAACAACAACTATTTGTCAATTCTCCCCGGTTGACGGTTCACAACCCGGTGAAAAACCCCGAACAGCTAAAGGCTCCGAACTACAAACAACTTCGAATAATTGATTCTCCCCGGATGAGGGTCCACAACCCGGTGGAAAGTCTTGGATTGCCGAAACAGCCCTTCGCTTGAATCTAGAGGGAATAGAAAATCCGCCCCTCTTTCGAACACTATTCACTACCCTTTTCGACCCTATCTTGTTTGCCTCCATTGACAAAAGAATATTAGTCCAATTAATATTTAGGAAATTAAGTCTGTAGGTTTTAAGGGCGAAATCGGCTTACCACAAAATCTTACGTTCACGGGATGAAAATCGAGCGATAACGTCCCTAAGATAAGAATCGATTTGTCACCCATCTTTGACGAAATAACGAGTAATATGGAAATCCTTGATAGAAACCCTTACCTTAACACTTTGAACCGAATCCTAGCGATTCACGATGATTACGAACACTCCGAGTTTCGACCTTTTTCTATGTCACTATAAAGACAAAAAAGATTGTCTAAAAGAGAGATAGAGGATATTTTCGGTCAAAAGACCCTCCCAAATCAAGAGTAAATTCGACAAAGAAAAGAAGAAAAATAAAGAATCGAAGAGGGTTCTTACCGAATAATCACAACAAAAGCAAAGAAAACGATTGATAAGAAAATATAGGTGAAGAGGAAGGTTCGGTCAAGAAGAAAGAAAAAAAAAGAAAATAATACTAGTAACATTCGGCCATGGAAGAGAAGAGAAAAGAAATGGCTTTTGTGTTTTGATATTTTCGGCACTAGGAGAAAAGAATTTGAGATGTTTGGCAAAATATGACCAAATGGTCAAAAAGAAATGACCAAAAGAAGAAAAACCAAGATGTTTACCCAAAGCCTAAAGTGCATTCGGCTATGAGAGAAAAAAATGAAAAGAAAAGTGTTTTGGAGAAAACAAAAATGACCAAAATGAGAGTAACCACTAGCTACACATCCTTACCAATGCCTACAACAAAATTTCGGCCACCCCCCTAGCCCCCAAAACCGTCCAAGTTCATGGATAAAGCTTGTCCATTCCAAACTTTCCAAAACACATCCCTTAAGAAGTGCCTTGTGTCCCCCCTTACTTGCCATAAGCTCATGATTTCTTTCCTTAAGTTCACTCTTACCATATCTCTTAGCCATCATACCATAAAATAAAAGTCTAACTTACCAAGAATAAAGCTTGGCCGACACTTGCTAGGAAAGAGCAAAAAAATAATATTCACAAAATGCATACTAGGGGATTCGAACCTCTCTCCTCAAGACCATACATGTTGCACATAACCTCTTAACCAATGGCTCATTTTTGTGCTATCTTTTTACCACTTAATTACCTTAAGCATCAAGGTTACTTGTTCCATTTCAATAAAGTACTCATTACTAAAATTTATACTAATTCCGAATAAATCCCGAGCCTTCTCAAGACTATATTAAACACACAAATTGACTCATTCACAAGCTAAGCACCAAAATCATGCAACATATCGATACTAAATTTTTAGGATGTTACAATTCTACCTCCTTAAAGAAAATTTTGTCCTTGAAATTTACCTGGTTAAAAGAGGTGAGGATATTGTTGCCGAATTGCATCCTCAGGCTCCCATGTAGCTTCTTCTGCTCCGTGATTTTGCCATAGAACCTTAACCAATGGCAATGTCTTCTTTCTTAGCACCTTAACATCACGATCAAAGATTTTCACTGGTTCCTCCTCGAAAGACGAGTCCGGCCTTATCTCCACTTCTTCTACGGGTACTATGTGAGACGGATCATATCGATAATGCCTTAACATAGAGACATGGAAGACGCTATGAATCTGACTCAACTCCGGAGGTAATTCAAGCTGATAGGCCACTGGTCCTACACGCTTCAACACACAGTACGGTCCAATGAACCTAGGGCTCAACTTGCCCTTCCTTCCAAATCTGAAAATCTTCTTCCAAGGTGAAACTTTCAAAAAGACCTGATCTCCCACCGCAAACTCAATATTCTTACGCTTCAGATCCGCATACGACTTTTGTCTATCCGAAGCTTCCTTTAACCGTGCTCGAATCACCTTTACCTTTTCTTCTGTCTCAGATATCAATTCAGGACCCAACAACTGCCGTTCCCCCAATTTAGTCCAACAAGTAGGGGTACGACACCTACGACCATATAATGCTTCATAGGGTGCCATTTGGATACTGGATTGGTAACTGTTATTATACGCGAACTCTGCCAACGGTAGAAAATCTTCCCAACTACCTCTGAAGTCAATCACACAACCTCTTAACATGTCTTCCAAAATCTGGATTACTCTTTCCGGCTGACCATCTGACTGAGGGTGAAAAGCCGTGCTGAAGTCTAACTTTGTTCCCAGAGCCTCATGTAAAGCTTTCCAAAACCGTGATGTGAACCTAGGGTCCCTGTCCGATATAATAGACACTAGTACCCCATGCAACCTCACGATCTCGATACATACAACTTAGCCAACTTCTGCAGTGAGTAATCCGTACGAACTGGTAGAAAATGAGGAGTCTTTGTCAATCGATCCACTATCACCAGATAGAATCTTTCTTAGTAGGTGTTAAGGGCAACCCACTAACAAAGTCCATCGTTATCCGCTCCCATTTCCATAGAGGAATCTTTACTGGTTGCAAAAAAACCCGACGGTAATTGATGTTTCGCCTTCACTTGCTGACAAGTCAAGCACTTACCCACAAAATCAGTAACCTCCCGCTTTAACCTTGGCCACCAATACTGCTCACGGAGGTCTCGATACATCTTATTTCCTCCGGGGTGCATAGCATAAGGGCTACTATGCGCCTCACGCAAAATTATTAGTCTCAAATCTGAATCCATGGGCATACAAACTCTTCCACGAAAACACAGCACTCCATCCTTGTTCATTCCAAAATCCCCTATTACACCACTTTCAGCTTGTTGCATTAACGGACCCAACTTTTCATTTGATAACTGCTTTTCCTTGATTTGTTCTAACCACAAAGGCTTCACCTGAAGTTTCGCTAGCAGACTTCCATCCTCATACAAACTAAGATGAGCAAACATTGCTCTTAACTACGATACTACCTTACGACTCAATGCGTCTGCCACCATGTTAGCCTTTCCAGGATGGTACTCGATTGAGAAGTCATAATCCTTTAACAGCTCCACCCACCTCCGTTGTCTCAAGTTCAACTCTTTTTGGGTAAGGAGGTACTTAAGACTCTTATGATCTGTATAAATGATAGACTTCTCACCGTAGAGATAGTGCCTCCATATCTTTAAAGCAAAAACCACTGCAGCCAACTCCAAGTCATGAGTACGATAGTTGACTTCGTGCGGCCTTAACTGACGAGAAGCATAAGCCACCACTTTTCCATCTTACATCAACACACATCCTAAACCCGTGTGTGACGCATCACAGTAAACGATAAACTCTTTTCCACCTCGGTTGAATCGATCATCGGCGCTTGTCAAAAAATCTTCTTCAGTTTCTCGAAACTCTCTTGTTGTTTATCACCACACATACGGTACTCCTTTACAAACAACTTAGTTAGGGGTGCAAGAATCAACGAAAACCCTCAACAAAGCGTCTATAATAACCACCAAACCTAAGAAACTCGAATCTCACCACCGCCTTCTGTGGTTTCCAATCCAACACCGCCTCTACCTTCCGAGGATCAACTCTGATTCCCTCGGCTGACACAACGTGCCCTAAGAAAGTCACCTCCTTAGCCAAAATTCACACTTACTGAATTTGGCATAAAGTTAGCTTCTCTCACAAGATTTGCACATCATGCGCGCAAATGTGAGTCATGCTCTTCTTCATTCCTCGAATATACCAAGATATCATCTATGAACACCACCACGAATCGGTCTAGATAGGGTTAAAAGACTCGATTCATCATGTCCATAAATGCAGCTAGTGCATTGGTCAAACCAAACGGCATCACCAAAAACTCATAATGTCCATAACGGGTTCGAAATGCCGTCTTATGAATATCTGCCTCCTTAACCTTGAGTTGATGATAACCCGATCTCAAATCAATCTTGGAGAAAACTGAAGCTCCCCTCAATTGATCAAACAAGTCATCGATTCTCGACAATGGATACCTATTTTTGATCGTCAATTTATTCAACTGCCTATAATCAATGCACATACGTATCGACCCATCCTTCTTCTTGACGAACAAAACCGGTGCCCCCCACGGAGACATACTCGGTCGAATAAATCCCCGATCCAACAATTCTTGAATTTGAGCTTTAAACTCCGCTAACTCCTTCGGCGCCATTCTATAAGAAGCAATGGACACCGAAGCCGTTCCGGGCAAAAGCTCAATGCCAAATTCTACTTCCCGATCTGGAGGTAGACCCGGAAGTTCCTCGAGAAAAACATTTAGAAATTCTTTCACCGTTCTCACACTTTCCACCGATAGTTCCTTGGCATCCAAAGCACTGATGAAGGCTAGGAACGCTCCATACCCTTTTCACACCAACTTTTCTACCTTTAAAACAGATACCACATTTGCCAAAAAGTTCCTTCGCTCGCCTATCATTACTACCTCCTTATCATCCAAAGTCCTTATTGACATCCGCTTTTCAGCACAATCCAATTGCGCCCGGTGCTTTACCAACCAATCCATGCCCAAAATAAGATCGAACTCGCCGAAAGGCAGTTCCATCAAATCCGCCAAAAATATTTCTCTTTGAATTTCTAAAGGCACGTCTCTATAAAATTTATTCACGATTACCGATTGTCCTAAAGGACTAATTACCGTCATCTCTCTATCGGAAATCTCGGATCTAATATTTAGGTTTCCAGATATGGCACTAGCAACATACGAGTGGGTAGACCCGATATCTATCAAAGCAGTAACAGGTACATCAAGGATGAAGAACGTACCAGTTATCAATCAGGTGCATCGCCATCTTCACGATGCCTGACCGCATAGACCAACCCCGGCTGTCTTGCCTCCGCGTTACCCCTGAAGCCATTACCTCGACCCGGTGCACCTTGACCACGTCCAACCCCATTACCACCACGACCTGGTCCACGGCCTCTCGGTGGCTGTTGAGCGCCTCTGACTGGTGGCGCATCAGGGTTACGAGCTTCTTGAGTCGTAGCAGTCCGTTGAGGGCAATTCCTAAACTGGTGATCCTTGGAACCACATTTAAAACAACCTCCAGTTCTCTTCCAACATTCCCCGGGGTGTCGTTTCCCATAGTCCGCACATTCTCGAATCTGATTGGTAGCCACATATGCTCTAGCTTGAGCTGGCTCATCACTCCGAGGCCTCTTTTGAAACCTTTTAGTAGAACCCGAGTGCTTAAAATCCCTCTTGCCTCTAACTCTTTCCCGGTTCTGACGTTCTGAGTTTTTAGCCTCTTCAGCTATCTTGGCTTTCTCCACAAGCGTGGCAAAAATCATTTCTTGTTGCGGGGCTATCAGTTCCCGTAACTCGTCATTCAGCCCATCCTTAAAACGTACACAACGCTCATGATCGGTCGGTACTATTGTGCGAGCATAACGGCTCAAGCGAAGAAATTCTGCCTCGTAAGCTACCACTGTCTTATTCCCTTGAACCAGATTCAGGAATTCCTTCCTCCGGGCATCCACATAACTTGCCCCGACATACTTTCCTTGAAAAGCAGCTTTGAAGAAATCCCATGTAACACGTTCAGCCTGGGTGCCTTCTCGAACAGTAAGCCACCATTGATACGCCTCGTCCCTCAACAAGGACACAGCTCCTCTTAGTTTCTGCTCGGTAGTACACTCCAGGTCATCCATAATCCGCTCTACAGCCTCGAGCCAATATTCCGCAACATTTGGGGCTACTCCAGAAATACCCCTAAAAACTTTGACATCACTCGATCTAAGTCGTTCTGAAATTGATCCACGAGCTACTAGCCCAGTTCTAGCTCCAGCAACCCTTTTCAAGACTCGCAACATTGCTTGGGTCAAGGCAATGTCCTCCCTCGTATGATCATGTGATCCAGTCTCAGTCCCGAGTGATGCAGGTGCGTCCATTTTTGGTATATGTCCTGACATTTCAAACGCAACCCTAGCACCTCGGCCTCTACCACGGCCACGCCTACCACGTCCATGTCCTCTAGCGCTCATTTTGACTATTTTGGTTTAATCTGATTACAAGTTTTATGAATCAGAATACTATTTCAGTGTTTACTAACGATATTTTATGAGATATAAGAGATAGAGTTGTTTTCGCAATCACATCCTATAGTCTCAATCTCTACAGTTTTAACACCTAAAACTAGAAGTTCTAGAGTGTTCCTATGATCATATCACCATAATAAACATTCAATATACGAATACTTACTTGACTTGGTGCCGGATGCTCATGGTGCCATACTACCTTTAAAACATAAATTCTATAAATTCGAAACAGCTTTAAACAAAAATTATTGTTGAACCCAAACCACAGCCGAGTTTTGAAACTGGCTCTGATACCATAAAATATAACACCCCAAACCCTGGTCTATGCGTTAAGACCAGATTTGGTATGTCACACAAAACGAACATTCATCTAGTCATTTATTGATTTAAATAAAACAGATCCTCAACTATTTTGGAATTGAAGTTTATTAAAAACCGAGGTTAATTTAAAATCTATGATTTAAGACATAAGAGTTTATAAATTAAAACTTAGAAATTTATTTGGTAAAAATTTTACGAGAAGTTTAAAAGAGTTCAAAAGGAAATTTGAAAACAAGATTCTTAAAGAATTTTATAGAAAAATTTACTTAGAATAAAATATTTAAGAAAAACCCTTTTTGCACGAGAATTTAAGAAAACATTTATAAAAAAATAGAATAGTCCCATTTTAGTATTTAAACATAATTAAAATCCATCCACAAGTAAAAATCCATAAAAATAATACCAGAGGCCTTATTACATCATAGTTGAAATAGTAATTAATTAAAAATACTTAGGAGTAGTTCAAAGCTCATAAAAACCATTATTTGAAGTATGGCCTCCACGAAGTCATCCCCGGCCCAAGCCTCCATTACTGATCGTTACCTGAGAAGGGTAAAGGAAACGGGTGAGTTACTTAGAACTCAAGCAGTGTGTAACCCACTTACCAAGTTCATCGGCCAAAACCATTTAAGCATTAATTGTGCCTAAGCCCATTTACAAATATATCAATTTAACATGTGTAAAATGCATGTAATATGAAATTCCCAACCATACCTAAATTTCCATCCGCTACACACCACCCGTACCAACCAGCACACCTGTGGGGAGCTTTAGTCACCCACCCTACCAACACACCAATCGTAGGCATTATGCCATTTAATTCAATAATTCGCAGGCCAGTGGCCATTTACAACCAATCGCAGGCATTATGCCATTTAATTCAATAATTCGCAGGCCAGTGGCCATTTACAATATTTGTGGCAGAGCCACCAGAATAATGTAGCAGAGTTACCAAAACTTCTCTTCATCAATATCCCATCCCATGCAATCATGTATATAAAATGCATAACAATTATTCATATAATAATTCCACCATAAAGTCCGTAAAAGATTTATTACAAACTGGCCCGTATTACAATTTGGCCCATTTCATAATTTGGCCCATTTCACAATTTGGCCCATTTCACAATTTTAATACTGATTTCATGCACTTACACTAAAGTATTAATATACCATATTTTTCGATTTCACCAACCTTGCGATTTTTAGTCTAATGCTTAATTACGGTATATTCATCTAACCCATGAGATAAGTGTGAGGTTATACACCTGATTATGGTGAGAACTATACTTTCCCGCTCGTTAATACCTAAATACATGTCACGCTTGATTAGAACACTAATACTTAACATAAATATATGCTAAAGTAAGCGGTCTAGATTTTTACCCTCGGAATCTCGAACAACAACTATTTGTCGATTCTCCTCGGTTGACGGTTCACAACCCGGTGGAAAACCCCGAACAGCTAAAGGCTCCGAACTACGAACAACTTCGAATAATTGATTCTCCCCGGATGAGGGTCCACAACCCGGTGGAAAGTCTCAGATTGTCGAAACAGCCCTTCGCTTGAATCTTGAGGGAATAGCAAATCTGCCCCTCTTCCGAACACTATTCACTACCCTTTTTGACCCTATCTTGTTTGCCTCCATTGACAAAAGAATATTAGTCCAATTAATATTTAGGAAATTAAGTCTATAGGTTTTAAGGGCGAAATCGGCTTACCACGAAATCTTACGTTCACGGGATGAAAATCGAGTGATAACGTCCCTAAGATAAGAATCGATTTGTCACCCATCTTTGACGAAATAACGAGTAATATGGAAGTCCTTGATAGAAACCCTTACCTTAACACTTTGAACCGAATCCTAGCGATTCACGATGATTACGAACACTCCGAGTTTCGGCCTTTTTCTATGTCACTATAAAGACGAAAAAGATTGTCTAAGAGAGAGATAGAGGATATTTTCGGTCAAAAGACCCTCCCAAATCAAGAGTAAATTCGACAAAGAAAAGAAGAAAAATAAAGAATCGAAGAGGGTTCTTACCGAATAATCAAAACGAAAGCAAAGAAAACGATTGATAAGAAAATATAGGTGAAGGGGAAGGTTCGGTCAAGAAGAAAGAAAAAAAAGGAAAATAATACTAGTAACATTCGGCCATAGAGGAGAAGAGAAAAGAAATGGCTTTTGTGTTTTGATATTTTTGGCACTAGGAGAAAAGAATTTGAGAGGTTTGGCAAAATATGACCAAATGGTCAAAAAGAAATGACCAAAAGAAGAAAAACCAAGATGTTTACCCAAATCCTAAAGTGCATTCGGCTATGAGAGAAAAAAAATGAAAAGAAAAGTGTTTTAGAGAAAACAAAAATGACCAAAATGAGAGTAACCACTAGCTACACATCCTTACCAATGCCTACAACAAAATTTCGGCCACCCCCTAGCCCCCAAAACCGTCCAAGTTCATGGACAAAGCTTGGCCATTCCAAACTTTCCAAAACACATCCCTTAAGAAGTGCCTTGTGTCCCCCCTTACTTGCCATAAGCTCATGATTTCTTTCCTTAAGTTCACTCTTACCATATCTCTTAGCCATCATACCATAAAATAAAAGTCTAACTTACCAAGAATAAAGCTTGGCCGACACTTGCTAGGAAAGAGCAAAAAAATAATATTCACAAAATGCATACTAGGGGATTCGAACCTCTCTCCTCAAGACCATACATGTTGTGCATAACCTCTTAACCAATGGCTCATTTTTTTGCTATCTTTTTACCACTTAATTACCTTAAGCATCAAGGTTACTTGTTCCATTTCAATAAAGTACTCATTACTAAAATTTATTCTAATTCCGAATAAATCCCGAGCCTTCTCAAGACTATATTAAACACACAAATTGACTCATTCACAAGCTAAGCACCAAAATCATGCAACATATCGATACTAAATTTTTAGAATGTTACATAGTCGGTATCAACTCGTTGTTCTCGTTCTCTACGATCGTGATACCTCCTTTTTTTGGCATCGCGACCGACCAAATTACCCATGAACCGGTGCGAGATGGGATAGATGATACCCGCATCTAACCACTTGATGATCTCTTTTTTTACTACGTCCTTCATGATAGGGTTCAGTCTGTAACACCCTGGTTTAGGGGCTGTGCATATTGGGTATAAATCAAGTGTTAGTAGGTTTTTGGGAGTGCTTGGATGAGTTTTAGAGGTTCTAAGAATGCTTGGATGAAAGGGGTAGACTTTGGAAAATTTTGGATTTTTAGTGTAAAGAAGGGAATCGGGCTAAGGGAGGCCTTAAGTATATTTTTCCGGTAATTTTGGCACAAGGAATAGCTTGGCGAAGTGGCTCTCATGCGCCACTTAGGCGCTGAAGGGGGAGAAAGGGCGCTGGTTCGAGTGGGGCGCAGCAGCTTTGGCGTTTTATATTTTGCTTGTGATGGGTGACGCAGAAGGAGTTAAAAATAAAAGTTGGGGCTTCTTGTCATGAAAGGCGGTGGGCGGAGTGGTGAGGCGCCGCTTGAAAAGGAGCTTGGTGCAGTCGTGGGTTCAAGGCGCAAGGGAGGCGAAATTTTGTTGTTATTTTGCAAGTGGCGTTAAATCTTGGGAAGGCTTAAAAGAAAATGTTGCGCGCTCTGTCACAAAACAACGCCTAGGCCGAATGGCCAGGGCGCTACTTGTCATTGGTTTCCCAGTCCGGTGTTCGAGCCTTGGAGGTCGTTGGGGGTTTCTTTTTGCCGCCGAAAGGCGTGAAAGTGGGTGGCACATTGAAGCTTTATTTTTGTTCTTTTTGGCAAAGAGGTTGGTAAGGTGTGGACGGCACATAGAGTCCTAGGTAGGTGAGGATAAGATTTTATTTTATTTAGTATTTGTTTTTTTAGTGTAGGATAATTTTTTTAAAATAGATGGGATAAATGTTGAACCATTCAAACTATTTTTGAATGGATGGAGATGAGTAAGTTAAGGGGTTTTACTTAATTCAAATTAATTTGAATTAAGTGGCAGAGCTCTTGAAAGGTGGCAAATTAATGTTATAAATAGGGGAGGTGCTCACCTTTTGGTTCCTTTCACCATTTGCTCTCTTTGTCGAATTGCTAGTATTTTGCTCTCAACCATTTTGGGTAGCCGAAACCTTTTTCTTCCAAAACATTTCTTTTTCATCTCAAGTTTGCTAGGTGGCCGAACCTCCTATTCTTCCTTCTCCTATTCTTTTAACCTTCGTTTTAACTTGAAACCACCTCCAAAACTTGCCATTGTCAAATACCCCAACACTATTTAAAGAGCCTTGCAAACCTTTTAGTTTTTCCCGTTTAGCCAAGGATCTATTGTTAAGCCGGTGTGAGGGAGCACTTAGGGGCTGGTTGAATTCGACTACTCATCAAGGTAAGAAGTGGTAGGTGTTCGGCCAAAGGCCACTCCTTGATGTTTATTGGTTTAGAAGCCGAATCTAATATGGTATTATTATGGGTTGTTTAAGGTGGTGTTTCGGAGAGTTAGTCAAGCAAAGATTTCGGGATTGGATCGTTTGTGCTATTAAGGTGCGTAACCATCGCACTATTTCTCGGTTTGCTTGCTAGCTATTAAACATATGTGTTATGCGTGGAAGCCGATTATAATGGCTTGAGTGATGTGAACCGATGATGGTAAGATTGGTTTTGATATTTGTATATTTTATATATGTTTGATGTGGTATTGATAAATAATAAATACTCACTCTATATGATATTCTTGCATGATTTATTGACACATGGGCATGGGATTGGATTGAAGAAGGAGGAAGTGTACACAAGTTGTACGTGGTCTAATGATAGCTCTGGCTACATTAGCGCTTGAGGGTTAGCCATGTGCTACCTCAAGGGAGGTGTGGCTCAGTGCCCATCTCGGCGGTTGATGGCTATGTGCGCCACCAGAGACGCTTATTGATGTTGAGATCATTTTGGTTGATCGGTGGCTCACCACGGCCTTGTGCAACAATTGCCAAGGTAAGGGTATGGATCACGATGTGATCGGTGGTGGTTTATCCACGGCCTTAGCGCGTGTCTCCGCTAAGGTTGGCGTGCGGTTGGATTGTGGGTTGGGCCGAGATGCATATTTGCATGACTTGCTATGAGAAAAAGTATGGTTATGGGCCAAGCCCATACGTGTGGGAAATATGTGTTATGGTTATGCATCGAGTCCGTGACTCACCCAATTATTTTCCAAACATTTCGGTGATTAATGAGATGGACCGGGATCGGAGAGGACACATGGTGGCCCATGCCAAGGCGTTGTTTTTAGTTTTATTAAATATTAAGTATTTCTTTTAAATAATGGTTGTAATAAGGATTTATTTTATTATTTTTGGTATTATTTTATTATCAACTCTATGATGGTTTGTTCAAATTGAAACACTATGTGACGATGGATATATTTTTATAACTTACTTATTCAATTATGGAATTATTAAACATGTGGCTATAATTTCAAAAGAACATGGTTTCCAAGAGAAAATAAATTTTTACTATTTTATTCTAAGTCTAAAATATTTTCACTAACATAACCAGATTCGGTCGTAGTGAATGGGCCAGGTTTGGGGATGTTACAGTTTGGTATCAGAGCCCGGTTCAAAACTCGGCTTTGAGGGTTTTGGGCCCGAAACAGTTTTTAAAATGGGTTTTTGAAATGTGGGCTTTTATAAAAAGGTTTCAGTGTTATTCGCATGGTACTGTACCTCCGGCCCAAGTCCACTGTAAGTACTTGGACTTTCTTGAAGTGATTTGTCTATATGAATTATTATGGGCTTAGTTTGGGCTCAGTAGATTAGAATACTAGGATCCGTTGGACCCTAGGAATAGTCTACTCAAACATATGCATAAAACTTAAGGCTACTAAACAAACCTCGTGAAGTTAGTCGTCGAGTTAAGGTGTGGCAACCATCAGACGCATGTCTCAGGAATGGTATTCAGATGAAGAGCTTGGTATTTAAGCAATCCTAGCGACTCACCTCCTCTTTACTTGAATCCTACCTGGTGCGTAGCTACGGTTCACCTTAACCAAGAGGACTTGTTCATAGGCTAAACCGATTATTAAAACCCGAAAGGGATTTGGCTTGATTGTTTTAAAATCCTGCTTTAAAATTATCAATTTTACCCTTTTGGTCTATAAACCCTAAATCTAATTTTGAAGGACGTTTTGATTTATAAAATTACCAAAATTCCCATGATTTCCAAAATTACAAAAATAACCCTAATTTCTCAAATTTGTGCGATACTCTCCGTTTGAAAAACAAAATTTTCAAGATGACCCCTCGTGATTTTGTAAATTTTGAAATATCTTTAAGTTGGAAAACTATTTTTCAAAATTGACCTCGAGTTATTACCGATATACCTCTTATAGGAAAATGACGAAATTACCCACTCGGTAGGGAAGGAAACTTGATTGCTCGAAAGAACTACTCTCGGAAACTTCATTGCATAAAATTTCTCGTGGATAAAACAAAGAAACAAGAATTTCTAATGCATAAAACTTTTAAACAGACTAAATCGAGGCGCTAGATATGAGTTCTAGGGGCGTGTTCGTAATACTCGTGGACGTGGTAGAGGCAGTGATGTCGTTGTTCGAACCGTTGGGTCTCGCCATGGGTCGAGAGCGATAAAGTGCCGCCACCACCGTTGAGGTGGAACAAAGAGGATCGACCGAGGAGACGACGCAAAGATCGCGCGAGCTATCGCCGCGGGTGCTTGAGCGAGTGGCGGGAGCCAATGGAGGCGATGGGACTCGGAAGTCGCGACCAAAAAGCTTAGGCGAATGGAGCCGAGGTCTTCGAGAGGAGTGTCCGGGGTAGCTCCGAACGTGGCGAGTAATCGCTTGAGGCGTTGAAAAGGATTATGGACGACTTAGACTTAACTCGCCGAGGAGAAGCTTAAGGGTGTTGTTTCATTGTCGCGAGATGAGGCCTACCAAATGGTGGCTCACGGTTAAGAAAGTACCTGCAGATCGAGTGGATCAAGTTATTTTAAGATCAAGTTCGAGGAAGTATGTCGGAGCGAGCTATGTGGATGCTCGAGAGGAAGGCGCTCTCAATCTGGTGCAAGGTAGCAAATCGATAAGCGGAGTACGGTCGAGTTTCTACGCTTGAGCCGGTATGCTCGGGAATCGTGGCAACCGATTATGAGAGATGCGTCGATTTGAAGATGGGCTACGGGATGAGATGCGGGTTTTGATTGCGCCGCAACGAAAGAGACTTCGCCAGTATTAGTGGAGAAAGCTCTGGATAGCCGAGGAGGTCAAAAAGGCCGAGAGGCGAATGAGAAAGGGAACCGTGATAAGAGAAGTGTTGGACCATCGTAAGTGGTTGAGAGGGTTCGAAAAAGACCGAGGGTTGAGACTCCTGCTCATATTGCTAAGCCACCACGGAAATCCAGATCGTCCGTGGTGCTCAATGTGGAAGGTACCATGTTGGCGAAAGTGCCGAATCGTGTTCGAGAATGTTTTAGATGCAAGTCCCGCACTCATCTGACAAGGATTGTCCCCGTAACCCGAATAGGACTCGCATGTAAGGTCAAGGTTATGTGCAGCCAGCAGGGTGGTCAACAAGCGACGAGAGGTCGTGGTCCGAACCATAGAGGGAATGGTTCCGCCGAGGTCGTGGAGCAATGAATCGCGTAATGGTGGCACCGAGGCAAGACAAACGGTCCGGTTTATGCAAATCCGTCGGAAGGAGGTCAATGATGTGCCGGATGTGTCACCGGTAAGTCCCTTTATGTCCGGAATAGTCTCTGTTGTTTTGTTCATTTTGGTGACTGTTTGTTTTGTTGCTCGTAAAGTAGTTGGAACCTTGAGTGTGATAGAAATTGTGCCTAGAAGTATGATAGCTCTTTAAGATCGGAGTGCGCAGCCATAGCGTAGTGGGAGGAATGGAGCTGTTAGTTTAAGCAAGTAATTTCGAGGACGAAATTATTTTAAGGAGGGTAGAATTGTAACACCCTGGTTTAGGGGCTATGCATATTGGGTATAAATCAAGTGTTAGTAGGTTTTTGGGAGTGCTTGGATGAGTTTTAGAGGTTCTAAGAATGCTTGGATGAAAGGGGTAGACTTTGGAAAATTTTGGATTTTTAGTGTAAAGAAGGGAATCGGGCTAAGGGAGGCCTTAAGTATATTTTTTGGTAATTTTTGGCACAAGGAATAGCTTGGCGGCGGTGGCTCTCATGCGCCACTTAGGCGCTGAAAGGGGGAGAAAGGGCGCTGGTTCGAGTGGGGGCGCAGCAGCTTTTGGCGTTTTATATTTTGCTTGTGATGGGCTGACGCAGAAGGAGTTAAAAATAAAAGTTGGGGCTTTTGTCATGAAAGGCGTGTGGGCGGAGTGGTCGAGGCGCCGCTTGAAAAGGAGCTTGGTGCAGTCGTGGGTTCAAGGCGCAAGGGAGGCGTAATTTTGTTGTTATTTTGCAAGTCGGGCGTTAAGTACGGGAAGGCTTAAAAGAAAATGTTGCGCGTCATTCACAAAACAACGCCTAGGCCGAATGGCCTGGGCGCTACTTGTCGCCGTTTCCCCCGGTCCGGTGTTCGAGCCTTGGAGGCCGTTGGGGGGTTTTTCCTTCTTTTGTCACTGAAGGCGTGAAAGTGGGTGGCACATTGAAGCTTTATTTTTGTTCTTTTTGGCGTAGGTTGGTAAGGTGTGGACGGCACATGGAGTCCTAGGTAGGTGAGGATAAGATTTTATTTTATTTAGTATTTGTTTTTTTAGTGTAGGATAATTTTTTTAAAATAGATGGGATAATGTTGAACCATTCAAACTATTTTTGAATGGATGGAGATGAGTAAGTTAAGGGGTTTTACTTAATTCAAATTAATTTGAATTAAGTGGCCAGAGCTCTTGAAAGGTGGCACTAATGTTATAAATAGGGGGAGGTGCTCACCTTTTGGTTCCTTTCACCATTTGCTCTCTTTGCCGAATTGCTAGTATTTTGCTCTCAACCATTTTGGGTAGCCAAACCTTTTTCTTCCAAAACATTTCTTTTTCATCTCAAGTTTGCTAGGTGGCCGAACCTCCTATTCTTCCTTCTCCTATTCTTTTAACCTTCGCTTTAACCGAAACCACCTCCAAAACTTGCCATTGCCGAATACCCCAACACTATTTAAAGAGCCTTGCCGAACCTTTTAGTTTTTCCTGTTTAGCCGAAGGATCTATTGTTGCCGGTGTGAGGGAGCACTTAGGGGCTGGTTGAATTCGACTACTCATCAAGGTAAGAAGTGGTAGGTGCTCGCCAAAGGCCACTCCTTGATGTTTATTGGTTTAGAAGCGAATCTAATATGGTATTATTATGGGTTGTTTAAGGTGGTGTTTGGTAGAGAGTTAGTCAAGCAAAGATTTCGGGATTGGATCGTTTGTGCTATTAAGGTGCGTAACCATCGCACTATTTCTCGGTTTGCTTGCTAGCTATTAAACATATGTGTTATGCGTGGAAGCCGATTATAATGGCTTGAGTGATGTGAACCGGATGATGGTAAGATTGGTTGTGATATTTGTATATTTTATATATGTTTGATGTGGTATTGATAAATAATAAATACTCACTCTATATGATATTCTTGCATGATTTATTGACACATGGGCATGGGATTGGATTGAAGAAGGAGGAAGTGTACACAAGTTGTACGTGGTCTAATGATAGCTCGCTACATTAGCGCTTGAGGGTTAGCCGTGTGCTACCTCAAGGAGGTGTGGCTCGGTGCCCATCTCGGCGGTTGATGGCTATGTGCGCCACCGTGAGACGATTATTGATGTTGAGATCATTTTGGTTGATCGGTGGCTCACCCACGGCCTTGTGCAATGAAATTGCCAATGTAAGGGTATGGATCACGATGTGATCGCGGTGGTTTATCCACGGCCTTAGCGTGAAGTCCGCTAAGGTTGGCGTCGGTTGGATTGTGGGTTGGGTGAGATGCATATTTGCATGACTTGCTATGAGAAAAGTATGGTTATGGGCCAAGCCCATACGTGTGGGAAATATGTGTTATGGTTATGCATCGAGTCCGTGACTCACCCAATTATTTTCCAAACATTTCAGGTGATTAATGAGATGGACCGGGATCGGAGAGGACACATGGTGGCCCATGCCGAAGGCGTTGTTTTTAGTTTTATTAAATATTAAGTATTTCTTTTAAATAATGGTTGTAATAAGGATTTATTTTATTATTTTTTGGTATTATTTTATTATCAACTCTATGATGGTTTGTTCAAATTGAAACACTATGTGACGATGGATATATTTTTATAACTTACTTATTCAATTATGGAATTATTAAACATGTGGCTATAATTTCAAAAGAACATGGTTTCCAAGAGCAAATAAATTTTTACTATTTTATTCTAAGTCTAAAATATTTTCACTAACATAACCAGATTCGGTCGTAGTGAATGGGCCAGGTTTGGGGATGTTACACAGTCTCCATTGTCCATCGATCGTTCCTTTTTTGCCATCTTCCAAGATAATCTTGTGCATGAATATAGATAGACTAATACCGCGAATATCGGCTATGGTCCATCCGATGGCCTTCTTGAATTTTTTCAAAACTAAGATAAGTTTCTCTTCTTTCTTAGTGGTCAATTCTGCTGAAACAATCACAGGCAGAGTAGAAGCGTTACCTAAATAAACGTATTTTAAATGAGAAGGTAATACCTTGAGTTCTACTTTAGGTGGCTCCTCGATCGACGCTTTTGGTTGGGAATAGTCCCTCTTTTCTAACTCCAAAGATTCAAAACGGGATTGCGGATTAAATCCCCTTTGATTAGCTTCTAGCAAAGCTAAGTATTCATCCTCCTCTTCATCATTTGGGGATCCGATGTCAAAATTCTTTCCAAAGGGTCCTCAACACGCTTGAGTTCCTTCTCCACTATTAAATCCTCTAAATCGAGATTAATCGCATAGCAATCATCAATTGTGTCAGAAATCGCATAAACTTAAAGACGTTAAATGTTACCCGATCATCCTGAACACGCATAATGAGCTCGCCCTTCTGCACATCAATAAGGGTCCTTCCAGTTGCTAGGAACGGCCTTCCTAGGATGATTGGTACTTATTTGTCTGCTTCAAAATCTAGAATTACAAAGTCAACAGGAAAGATAAACTTATCTACACGTACCAATACATCCTCGATTTTTCCTTCTGGATGTGCTAAGGATCGATCTGCTAGTTGAAGTGTAACTGTAGTTGGTCTAACTTCTCCTATCCCCAACTTCCTAAATATTGACATAGGCATCAAGTTGATACTTGCACCTAAGTCACATAATGCCTTACCACAATATGTTGCTCCAATGTTGCACGGTATGGTAAAACATCCAGGATCCTTCAATTTTGGGGGTAGTTTGTCTTGAAGATATGCACTACATTCCTTCGTCAGAGCTACCGTCTCAATTTCTCCAAGTCCTCGTTTCTTAGACAAGATATCTTTCATGAACTTGACGTAGTTCGGCATTTTCTCAAGTGCTTCAACCAACGGGATGTTGATGTGAAGTTGCTTGAGTACGTCAAGGAACTTCTTAAATTGAATATCCTGCTTCTGCTTCTGAAGTCTTTGAGGGTAGGGTGGTGGTGGTTTCATTACTGGAACTGATTGTGGTTGATTCGCCTTTGGCGGCAATTCTGCATCTAACGAAGTTGTTAGTTGGTCAGAATTAGCTGGTCTTGAGGTTACTTTGTCGAGTTTTGCAGATTCTGGTTCTGGTGAAACTGGGATTTCAACACTTGGTTGAACTTCTTCTGAATCTTGAGCGTCAGCTGGCTCCTTTTCAACTTCAACAGTGTTGGGTTCTACTGTCTTTCCACTCCTCAATGTCAACGCTTTACAATGTTCCTTCCCCAGATTTCTTGGATTCTCCGTGTCACTAGGTAGAGCACCTTGTGGTCGGTTCCTGAGTTCAGTAGCAAGCTGGCCCACTTGATTCTCCAAATTCCTTAGAGTGGCGTTGTTTTTCGCCATGTATGCCTTCAGTAGATTCTCTAAGCTATTGGATGGTTCCGCTTGGGTTGGTTTCTGAACTTGTTGGGGGAAGCTAGGTAGCTGAATTGGTCTAGGTTGGGCGTAAGTGTTACTGGTTCCAGCCCATTGGTTACTCCAGGAAAAATTCGGGTGATTTCGCCACGATGAGTTATAAAAGTTGGATTGCAGTCATTGCCTCCCTCGGTTTTGGTTCTGGTTACCCATGTAATATACGGATTCGGGGTTCGATGGACATTCTTCAAATAAATGTCCTTCCCCACAATACACACAGGCTATATTCTCAAATTGGTTAGGTGGTTGGGCTGCAAAACTGTTAGACCCATTAGTGGTAAGACTCTTAAGCATTGAGGATATTGAAGATACCTGAGATGCGAGTGAAGTGAGAGCGTCCACTTCATGTATTCCAGCGACTCATCTTCCTGACACTGCTCGATTGGTTGGCCATTGATAATTGTTGCTGGCAATCCTTTCAATAATTTCGTAAGCCTCATTATAAAACTTAGAAAGGAGAGCACCATTAGCAGAGGCGTCCACTACCATCCTCGTGTGAGCGTTGAGACCATTATAGAATGTCTCAAGTTGAATGCAATGTGGGATTCCATGATGAGGGCACTTTCATAATAACTCTTTGTACCTTTCCCATGCCTCATACAGGGACTCATCATCCAATTGTTGGAAGGCAGTGATCTCATTCCTTAACTTGGCATTCTTGCTTGGCGGGAAATACTTCATGAGGAATCTCTCGGCTAATTCTTGCCATGTAGAAATGGAGTTCGGTGGCAATGAGTTCAACCAGGCACGAGCTCTGTCCCTTAGCGAATATGGGAACAACTTTCACAAATGCATCTTCTGCACTCTCGCTAACTTGAAAGAATTGCTCACTTCCATAAATAGTCTTAAGTGAAGATGAGGATCTTCAGTGAGGCATTCCACCGAATTGGCCCACACCAAGTATCTGGAACATGACTGGCTTCAGCTCGAATTGTTGTGCCTCGATTTCGGGTCTCCTAATACCCGGATTAAGATCGTTAAATACTGGCACAAAATATTGTTGTAAAGCTCTATCCCTATCATCAGCAATAAGGATAGGATTCTGAGCAAGGTTTGCTCTGTTTCCTTGATTCATATTCTCGAAGTTCATCTCTTCGGTCCTTCTCTGGTTCGCTTGTCTTCTTCGCTGTCGAAGGGTTCGTTCTATTTCAGGGTCCACAGGGAGTAAGTCGATAATCTAGTCAATACTCATAAACACCTGAAATAATCACAGAAAAGTTAAGTAAAAATTTAAATAGGAAAATAAATAATCCAAAATGTAAAAATAGATTAACAAATAATGGCTTTTTTTTAAAAAAACAGTCCCCGGCAACGGCGCCTGAAACTTGGAACGATGGAAAAAATGTGCAAGTGTAACAATCGCAACAAGTAATAAAGTGACAAGTAAATGTCGAGTTATCGTACCCACAGGGACTGTAAAAAGGAATATTTATGAAATAAATTTTAAAACACTTTGGTGATGGAAAATATTTTGGTTTAAAGATGATTAAACACTAAGGTTTAAAAACTAAGTAAAAAAAAATTAAAATTAAAAAGGTTCTAATGCACGATTTCAAATAAGGTTTAATCAAAATGATATAATTGTGTTAGATTAATTACATTCCTTTAATGTAGAATTATTAAACTTATGTTTATATCATAACAAACAAATTCACTACGAAACTCGGTAATTTTCTAACTATTGCTCATACATACTTATTAAATTAATCAATCTCTTGAACATTTTTCAATGTCAATCCAAGCGATTAATCAATCTTCACAAGCTTATAAAAGATCAAGTGAGGTAACAGAGTATTTCTACCTTGAAACAGTTTAATCACAATAATCTTGCAAGTTATGCAAGGCATATATATCGCCGAATACAATGCTAATTTAAACTTTAGCTACCTTAGAAGAATAAACATGCACTGATTAAGTATTGTGTCAATAAATTACAATTTCAATACGATTAAATAATTAATTCATTAGTTATCTAACAATTAATATTGCAAGAATAACTTAGGCATGATTTTACTTAATCAAGCATCTTACTGAGGCCTATAACAACACAAACACAATTTCAATAATTCAAGCAGGCAAAATATAATCAATCCAACACGGATTAAATTCAAGCTAAATTGATTAAAATAACCATTTCAATAGCATAAATATTCATAAACATGTTTGTCGAAACAACAACGCAATTTAAAGAGATAGGGAACAAGAAGCAAATCCAGTGTTTCTCCGTGGCTTGACTGATTGCTCCGTTCTTCGTTCTCTGTTGTCCTCGGCTATCAAGGTGGCTTATGAACACTTTAATTGCTGCTCAACTGTAACTGCCTGATTTTGACCCTAATCGGAGCAGTGGTTTCGGGACCACAAATCCGAGTCCGAAAAATATTTTAATATTATTTTTTGTGTTTATTATGTGTGAATTTGTATGTGTGAATTTTTTGTGATTTAATTTTTTCGTTTGAGTGTTCAATTCAATAAAAGGGGCTTAATCGCGTAAAATGAAAATTTGATGGTTAAATATGAAAGTGCCTAATTGTTGTTGCCTTTATAATATGAAGCATTTATGTTGCAATTATACCATTGATTTTATGTATGGACGGTTAAAGGCTTATAATATATGGTTTTATAATTAAATTATAAAGGTTAAAATAGTAAATAATATATTATAATGTATATATAATAAAACAAACATAAAATTAAAAGCCATTCACATCTTTTTATGACCGAAACTTAGAAAAGAAAAAAAAAGTTTAAGAGTTTTGAAGCATTCGGCCATTAATAAGCTCAATCAAGGTATGTTTTTGTTTCAGTTTTTGATAATTTTTACGTTTTTGAGATCGTTGCTTTGAATACTACAAGACCCATGCTCTAATTTTTGAATTTGATGATGATTTTGTGTTTTGCCATTGATGATAGCTTGTGATTTTTGTTGTTTGAGGGTATAAAATAAAATATATGTGTGTGATTAACATGTTTTGTCTTTGGATTTTTGAAGAAATTGAGTAATTTGGACTAAACTATAAAAATAATATTTTGAGGGACTAAAATGTGAAATAAATGAAATATATGGACTTGTATGAAGCATGTGAATATTCGGCCAAGCATGGGTAATGTGAAATTTTGTGTATTTTGTGTTTTATGCAATAGGGACTAAATTACAAAAAGTGTAAAATGTCAGGGGCAAAATGGTAATTTGCCCATTTATGTGTTTTTGGATTAAATTGAATGGAATTATGTTTAAATAAGTTTAATTTTAATATGTTAGATCAATAATCGAAGAAAACGGGTTTGGATAGGGGAAAAATAAAAATAATCGAATATCTGTTTATTTCGTCCGTCGATATTCGAGGTAAGTCTATAAGCATTTAAATGCTGTTAAACTTGAGAATATATATATATATGTGTGTGTTATGTGATGTAATGAATTATTCGAATATATATGTGTTTGGCCGAATGTGATTTGAGATAGGGAACTATGTTTCGAGCTCGTTTCGATCGAGATTCAATGTCCGAAAGTCCCGTACGAACCCTAGGAATAGATAGGATACATATGTCATGGCATAGGATTTCTGATATGTGTTATCGTGTAAGACCACGTCTGGGACGTTGGCATCGACTTGTGTTTACGTGTAAGACCATGTCCGGGACATTGGCATCGATGATCGATTCGTGTAAGACCCTTTCGGGGCGAAAGGCATCGATATGTGATTACATGTAAGACCACGTCTGGGACGTTGGCGTTGTACGAGCTTTCTGATTATCCGCGTATCCTTTTTAATTCCAAACGGTTCAACGGGCAATGTGAAGTAAAGACCGAATGTGAAATCGAATTAAAAAGGGGTTCAGGTATGTATTCATACTATGTTATGAAATTAAGGTAAATTGTATACTTGAATTGATGATTTAAAGTTATGTGAAATATGAATTATGTGTTAGCATATTTGAACATATAAGTGATTAGGCCTATTGATGTATTTGTGATAATATAAGTGATTCGGCCTACTGATATAGTTGCGATATTTAAAAGTGATAATTATATATGTTTATGAGTATTTGTCCATTTAGCTATATGATGTTAAATGCTAATGTATATTTGATAACATATAAACTTGTGACTGTAATATATGTATATTTAATTAAGGTTTGGATTAACTTGGCTAATTGATTTAGTGTTAATGTTCATATGATTATTGTTTGCTTATGACTTACTAAGTCATGTAAAGCTATCAGTGTGTATGTTTACTCTTCCTTTTATAGATTTTGGAAGATGGGTTATGAGCTCGGGGATCGTCGGAGGAGCCTATCACACTATCGACTGTTTCGGTATTTACTAAGTTTGAATTTTGAATCTATGGCATGTATAGTCTAGTATTAGTTTGGTTGGTTTTGAATTTGTAATTATTAAAGCCATGCGAAAATGGCTAGAAATAATATTCAAGCTTAGTTAATCATGGTTATGTGTTATATATATATATATATATGTATATGGTATGTGTGACATGTTTGGTTTTGGTCTTGGTGATTCGGCTATGGGTTAATTATAAGTAAATTTATGTAAATCTTGTTTGATATGCTTTGTTAAAGTGTTGTTAAGTGATTTGATATTAAGTGAATTCGGTTATGGTATATAGGTGAAATGCTAAGTATATCTTAGATGAAATGATAGTTAAATTTGGTTTGTAAGAAGTGTGTTTACATTGACAAATTGTTATGAAAGGAACTAGTAATTTGCATATGTATGTTCGATTATAAGGGAGTGAAAATCATGTATAAATTTGGTCTTAATCTAGTTATGTTTTGGAAGTGTGTTTTATTCTATAATTTGGTGTATGGATTTAGGTTTAGACAAATGTGAAGTGATATGTATGATGTTGTAATGTAAATCGATACGGTTTGATTTGGAAATGGCATACTTTGGCTTATGATTTAATAGCTAAGTCTTGTACAAATTATGAAGTTATTTTTGGGTTGCCGATTTGTTATGAAATAAACTAGGAATATGGAGTATTTAATAAACGTACGATTTGCTCATGCAAGTGATATTAATATTCGATTTTATATTTGTAAAATGATATGAATTGTATGAATTTTTGGATATGGCTAAAATGGTATATTCATATGTGCAAACTTGTAATAGATTAATATGCATGTTTTGATCTTTAAAATGATATATATATAAATGTCTTTTAAAATAAATTAAGTACATACAAATTTGGGTAATGATAGTTAAGTGAATAATGAAAGTTTTAGGTTTAGCTTTTATAGTTTTTAAATGGTTGACCGAATATGTGTATGTGAATAAATGAGTGGTTATGTACAAGTATATTTTGGGTTTAATGAATAGCATGTGAATTGGTTGAATTCTTGGTTAAAATTGGTATTCAAAATGATCCAATTGGTATGGTTATATGCACATGTACTTGTGATTTGATAAAAAGGTATATTGGATTTGTTACGGTTTGGTATTTGTGTTTAGAAATGGCTTTTGCTTTGTAGTGATATGTGCAAGTTATAATAGCACAAAAAGCATATTTGGTTGTGTTGTATAGTTAAATAATGTTTTATATGTGAAGGAATATTAGGCTGTACTTTTATGATTTGATATATGTTGTTGGTGCAAATATGTGAATTAAATAAATGATACTGATATAATTGAATTTCGAAGCATAGTTTGTTTATGAGATATTAATAATAAAGCCTATTTGATTTTTAATTAGCTTTATTCTGTATTTATATACGAATTTGACTTGTATGATTATGTGAAAGTTTAAAACTGTGTTATGTCCGGTAATGCCTCTTAACCCATTCCGGCGACGGATACGGGTTAGGGGCGTTACATCAACAATGGCTGATGAGGACCTCTTTCCCAAGAGAAGAAAATTGGCACTTGAACAAAAGGGGAAATGGAAAGGAAAAGTTGAGAGAAAGGTAGAGAGGAGAAGAGAGAATGAGAGTGTGAGGGATGAGTTGAATGATCAGCAAGGGGTGGCTTTTATAGCTGATTGTGGCTGCTAAAAATAGCAAATTCCATCAGCCAAAGAGACCCTCCTTGGCCTGCCACACACATGGCAAAGTTGAGAGATTCAACTTTGCTAAAAATAGCCTGGGGCAAATCCATAAAGCCACATTTTTTGGAGGGGTTTGAATGCAAGGTTGAAAGTTCTTCAAGGGCTTCTTTGCAAGCTTATTTAGTCAGCTAAAATGTTGATTTGGGTCAAAGATATGTACGATTCTGGCAGCCCAATTGGTGGTCGGTTCGAATTCAGTTCAACCAAAGGCGGTTCAATCGACCCTTTTTTCCATAATTAATTAATAATAATTTACTTAGCCCAAATTAAATTGGGAATAAATTAAAATTAATTATATTATGAATTAACACACATTTTTAGACCATCTTAGGCTGGAAATAAATTTGCCTTGATACTTCAAATTTCTTCTCGGATTTATTCTTCGAGCAGTGTCTGCCGAGTCAATTTTCGTTCTTTGTGCGAATCTGTCGAAAATAGTCAAAATTAATCAAATTTAACTATAAAATTAATTAAAATTCATCATGTTCATATTTTTAACACAAGACATGGGTGTGTCTTGTGGCCGTGTGAGGCACACGGCCTGACCACACGGGCGTGTGACCTCTGTAGCTTTGATAAATGTTTAAATTTTTGGGAAAATTGGTATGTGCTCGGTTTAGTCCCTATTTCTTCCCAATGCATGTTTAAGGTCTCGTAGACCTTCTCAAGGGACAAAGTGATAATGAATGATGATGATTTGTTGATGATTAATGTATGTTATGTAATACTTGTGAAATGCTCCGATTGGTCTGGTGATGCCTCTTAACCCTAGTCCGGCGACGGATACGGGTTAGGGGTGTTACATTTGATTAGTATCAGAGCTACAGTTTAGTCGATTCTAAGACTAACTAGCGTATAAGAGTCTAGCTATACATGACATATATATATCTGCGATAGTGTGATGATTTCTGACAGTTAAAAATGTGTTTTTATATAGTAAATGGATCCCGATCGAGCAGTTGCTAATGATGTTGAGAGTAATGCGCCTGCTCCCGCTCAAGGGACAGCGCCGGCTGAATCTAGGCCGATTGCTAGTAGTCATGAGGGAGAGGCAAAACAAGTCTTCTTCTAAATGATGAGTGATTCATTTACGGAGTTCATTCGAACGAATCCGGTTGCTCAACAACCTCCACCCCCGCAAGTCCCTGTAGTGTCACAAGTTACAGATCTGATTCGATTGGGTAAACCTCCAATTGATAAAATTCGTAAATATGAGGCTGAATAGTTCAGGGCCACAGTTGATGATGATGCGGAGCGAGCTGAATTTTGGCTTGAGAATACCATATGAGTGTTTGATGAATTATCATGTACTCTTGAGGAATGCCTTAAATGTGTTGTTTCATTGTTGAGAGATACAACATATCATTGGTGGAAAACATTAATATATGTGGTTCTGAGAGAAAGAATCACATGGGATTTCTTCCAAGTTGAATTCCGGAAGAAATATATCAGTCAACAGTTTATAGATCAGAAACGTAAAGAGTTCCTTGAACTGAAATAGGGTCGTATGTCTGTTACAGAATACGAGCGGGAATTTGTGATATTGAGTCAGTATGCACGGGAATGTATTTCGACAGAAACTACTATGTGTAAACGCTTCATTGAAGGATTGAATGAATATATTAAACTACTGGTTGGAATTCTTGACCTAAATGAATTTGTGGTATTGGTCGAAAGAGCTTGCAAAGCCGAGGAGCCTAGTAAAGAAAAGAAGAAAGCGGATTCAGAAGCTAGAGACGATGAGTAAGTCGTATCATTCTTCGTCAAAAAGATTCAGAGATGTAACCAATCGCTCAAATGTTTCGTTTGGACATTTGAGTAAAGATCGTGTGAACAATATACTGGTTCGAAAACTCAAACTCTAATTGAATCGAGTGTTGGCAGTGTCAGAAGTAATAAGCCTGAGTGTAGACAGTGTGGGAGACATCATATCAATGAATGCTAGGGCAAGTATATTAATAGATTTTGTTATAAATGTGGATCACGAGATCACTTTATTCGGGATTGCCCGGAATTGGCTGAGAAAGATAATGCACAGAGTGCGAGGCAGAGTAACACAACAGCTAGAGGTAGACCACCCAGAAACACCAGAAATGTGAGTAGTAGTCAGAAAGGAACAATAGATACAGCTGTGAGATCTGAGGCGAGAGCACCTATCTGAGCCTACACTATTTGCGCTCGAGAAGAAGCGTCATCTCCAGACGTCATTACTGGTACTTTTACTCTTTTTGATACTGATGTGAATGCATTGATAGATCCAGGATCTACTCATTCATATGTGTGTATGAACTTAGTATCTAGTAAGACTCTACTTGTTGAGTCTACTGAGTTTGTAATTAGAGTATCAAACCCCTTAGGCAAGTGTGTTTTGGTTGATAAAGTGTGCAAGAATTGTCCGTTGATGTTTTGGGATATTTGTTTTCCGGCTAATTTGATGTTGCTACCCTTTGATGAATTTGATATAATTTTGGGTATGGATTGGCTAACGTTGCATAATGCTATTGTAAATTGCAAGCGGAAGAGTATTGATTTGAGAAGTCAGAATGATGAGATAGTTCGAATTGAATCCAGTGATTTGAATGGGCTACCAGCTGTAATATCTTCAATGAAAGCTTTGAATCATGTGAAAAAGGGATGTGAAGCTTATTTTGCATATGTGATAGATACAATTGTGACAGAAAAGAAAGTTGAATATGTGCCTATGGTTTGTGAATTCCCTGATGTGTTTCCTGAAGAATTACCGGGATTACCACAGATACGAGAAATTGAGTTTGGTATTGACTTAGTGCCAGGAACGACCCCTATCTCAATACCTCTGTATAGAATGGCTCCGATAGAATTGAAAGAATTGAAATCTCAGTTGCAAGAGTTGACAGACAGAGGTTTTGCACAACCGAGTTTCTCGCCCTGGGGTGCTCCTGTGTTGTTTGTGAAAAAGAAAGATGGCACTATGAGGATGTGTATTGACTACCGACAGTTGAATAAAGTGATGATAAAGAATAAATGTCCTTTACCGCGAATTGACGACTTGTTTGGTCAGTTGAAATGAGCTACAGTGTTTTCGAAAATAGACTTGAGATCAGGCTATTATCAGTTGAGAGTCAAAGAATTAGATGTGCCGAAAACTACTTTCAGAACGAGGTATGGACATTATGAATTTTTAGTTATGCCTTTTGGACTAACAAATGCTCCTGCAGTATTTATGGATTTGATGAACCGGATATTCAGACCGTATTTGGATCGATTTGTCATTGTGTTTATTAACGATATTTTGATGTATTCTTGTGATGAGAAGGAACATGCCAAGCATTTGAGAATTGTGTTACAAACTCTGCGTGAGAAGCAATTGTATGCAAAGTTTAGTAAATGTGAGTTCTGGTTGCGTGAAGTTGGTTTTCTGGGACATATGTGTCAGCTGCGAGGATACGAGTTGATCCGAGCAAGATCACAGCAATTTTAGATTGGAAACGTCCGAGAAATGTATCTAAAGTCCGTAGTTTTCTTGGACTAGCGGGATATTATAGACGGTTTGTGAAAGGCTTATCGATGATTGCAACTCCGTTGACGAAATTGCTATAGAAAGATGTTAAATTTGAGTGGTCAGAAAAGTGTCAGCAGAGTTTTGAACAGTTGAAAGCATTATTGACAGAGGCACCAGTGTTAGTTCAACCTGAATCAGGTAAAGAATTCATAGTTTATAGTGATGCATCATTGAATGGTTTAGGCTGTGTGTTGATGCAAGAAGGCAAAGTTATAGCCTATGCTTCGAGACAGTTAAAACCACACGAAAAGAATTACCCGACACACGATCTTGAATTAGCAGCTATTGTATTTACATTGAAGATTTGGCGTCACTATCTATTTGGGGAGAAATGTCATATTTATACTGATCACAAGAGCTTGAAATATCTGATGACCTAGAAAGAATTGAATTTGCGACAGCGGAGATGGTTAGAATTGCTAAAAGATTATGAATTAGTAATTGATTATCATTCGGGGAAAGCTAATGTTGTTGCTGACGCTTTAAGCCGAAATTTTTTATTTGCTTTATGAGCAATGAGTGCTCAGATAGATTTGTGTGATGATGGTTCGGTTTTGGCTGAGTTAAAAGTGAGGCCGATGTTTATACGTCAGATTTGTGATGCTTAGAAAATTGATGCCGAGATGATGTCAAAACGAGCTCAATGTGATTTGAATCCTGATTCAGAATTTCGAGTTGATGATGATGATTGTCTAAGATTCCGAAACAGAATTTGTATTCCGAGAAATTCAGAGTTGATTCAGTTGATTTTGAATAGGCTCATAGTAGTCATTTGTCTATTCATCCGGGAAGTACGAAAATGTACAATGATCTAAAACAGTTCTATTGGTGGCATGGTATGAAACGGGATATCTCAGAGTTTGTTTCGAGATGTTTAGTTTGTCAACAAGTAAAAGCTGAACATCAGGTACCATCCGGTTTGTTCCAACCAATCATGATTCCCGAGTGGAAATGGGAGAGAATCACAATGGAATTTGTGTCGGGGTTGCCTCTATCTCCGAGAAAGAAAGATGCAATCTGGGTGATAGTTGACAGATTAACGAAATCAGCTCATTTTATTCTGGTGAGAACAGATTTTTCGCTCGATAAGTTAGCCGAATTGTATATTTCCGAGGTTGTGAGATTACACGGGGTACCATTATGCATTGTGTCTGACAGAGATTCGAGGTTTACTTCGCGGTTTTGAAAGAAACTGCAAGAGGCTTTAAGTACGAAACTGCATTTTAGTACTGCATTTCATCCGCAAACGGATGGTCAATCCGAACGGATCATTCAGATTATCGAGGATATGTTGAGATGTTGTGTTCTTGAGTTTGAAAGTACATAGGAAAAGTATCTGCCGTTGATTGAATTCGCGTATAATAATAGTTTTCAATCAAGCATTAAAATGGCACCATATGAGGCTCTTTACAGTCGTAAATGCAGAACTCTATTATATTGGACTGAGCTTAGTGAGAATAAGATTCACGGGGTTGATTTGATAAAAGAAACTGAACAAAAAGTGAAAGTGATCCGTGATAGTTTGAAAGCAGCATCAGATCGTCAGAAGTCTTACGCAGATTTGAAACGAAAAGATATTAAATTTCAGATAGGTGATAAAGTATTTTTGAAAGTGTCTCCGTGGAAGAAAATACTTCGATTCGGAAAAAAGGGCAAGTTGAGTCCGAAGTTCATCGGGCTGTATGAGATTATGGAACGTATCGGGCCGGTTGCTTATAGATTGATGTTGCCACTCGAGTTAGAGAAGATTCATAATGTGTTTCACGTATCGATGCTTCGACGATACAGATCTGACCCATCGCATGTGATTACCCCTACTGAGGTTGAGATTCAGTCAGATTTATCGTATAACGAAAAACCAGTTCAAATTCTGGCTCGTGAGATCAAAGAATTGAGAAATAAGAAAATTTCTTTAGTGAAAGTGTTATGGCACAAACACGGAGTTGAAGAGGCTATGTGGGAGTCTGAAGATGTTATGAGAGAGCAATATCTGAATCTATTCACTGGTAAGATTTTCGGGGACGAAAATACCTAAGGGGGAGAGTTGTAACAGTCCGGTTTAGACCCTAGTCGGAATAATGGTTTCGAGACCACAAATCTGAGGTCGAAAAAATATTTTAATATTATTTTTTAGAATTTACAGTATATGATTAAGCATGTGTGAAAATTTTGTGTGAATTTTATTGTTTGTGTGTCAATTTGCGAAAAATGACTTAAGCGCATAAAATGTAAAAGCTGTATGCTAATTGTTAAAGTGCTTAATTGCCATGGCTTATTAAATGTGAAGTCCTTATGTTGTGAATAGACCATTGATAGTTGGGATGGACATAAATGGGTATATATTTGATGATTAAATGGTTTAATGACTAAGGGTAAAATGGTAAAACATGAATTAATGTATAATAAATAAAACAAATATGAAAATGAAGCCATTATCATCTTGTTCTTGCCGAAAATAACAAGAAAAAGAAAGAAAAGAAACCAAGCTAGGTTCGGCCATGGTTTTTCTTTAATTAAGGTATGTTTTTGTTTCAGTTTTTGATAAATTCTACATTTTTGTGATCGTTGCTTAGCATATTATCAAGCCCATGCCTTAATTTTAGAATTTGATGATAATTTTGAGTTATTCCATAGATGATTTTATAAACTTTGTGATGATAGTTAATGAAATATGAAAGATATGTGATAGATTAACATATTTTGTCTTTGAATTTTTGATGAATTTGACTATTTTGGGCTAAATTGTGAAAATGAGAAATTGAGGTACTAAAATGTGAAATAAATGAAATATGTGGACTTATATGAGCTAGGGTAAAATTTGGCTAAGCATATGTATAATGAAATTATGTGTATTTGGTGATTTTATGAAATAGGGATTTAATTGTCGAAATGTGAAAATGTGAGGGCTATTTTGTAAAATGTCCTAAATATGTATATTTGGATTGAATTAAATGATTTTGTGAATGAATGAGCTAAATTTGAATATGTATAGATCAAGAAAAGAGAAATTCGGACTTGGATCGAGACAAGAACAAAGTGCTCGATTGATCGATTTGTATCGTTGTTTCAACATCTGAGGTAAGTTCGTGTATAATATAAATTATTTAAACAATGTTCATCTATTACGAAATGAATAGAAATGTGATTGTTGTATTAGTAATTCGAAATGTGAATTCAAAGAAATGTGACACTAAGTGTACGTAAATATAATGGTTACTACGATAAATTGCACTAAGTGTGCGAGATAAAGGAATGCATCGACTACATTAGTTAGCACTGTGTGTGCGATATCAAAACACTTTAGGTTTAATGTGATGGCACTAAGTGTGCTATACTATTATAGCTTCGGACAATTAAATGGCACTGAGTGTGTAAGATTATCGAACGTTTTAAGAGGATCGAACGAATTATGGTGTTGAGCCTTGAGTGGTAAATATGAATGATAAATACGTGATGATACAGGTATGTACAGAACCTATGTGGTTGATGATATTGCGTATGAGATAAATGGATGATTATGAGAGTATTAGTTATGGGTGAGATTGGTTATTAAGGTGAATTAATCCATGTGATATTTAATTTTGTGTATTGAATTTGAATTGTTGAGTTAAATGTGTTATATTACGAACTTACTAAGCTTTAAAGCTTATTGTGTGAAGTTTTTCTCTGTTTTACAGTGTTTATTAAAGCTAGCTCGAATCCGGGTATCATCGTCGACTCAATCACACTATCGGACATCTATTTTGGTACTTTTGGAAGTTGTATCTTTAGTATATGGCATGTATAGGCTAGAAATTATGGGATGTTTTGAGATGTATAGATCTTGCCATGTGATATGGCTTGATAGTTTAATGACTTTAGTATATGTTTTGGATATGTGAGAATTATAGTTATAATGTGTATATGTGATTTGGTGTGAATGACCATTATGGTATGTTTTGGTGATATAGAAGTAGTATGTTTTATGCTTGGATTGGTTGATAAGAATGGTGATTTAAATGTATGTTTGTGATGTTGTAATTGAGCATGTAGGTTAACCCAAACTTGGGAGGCAATTTGGCCTTGTAAGTGGCCTATAATTGTCCACACGGGTGAGCACACGGGCGTGTGTCTCACCTGTGTTCAATACTGTCCATATTCGATACAAAACAGATTTGCATATGGGCCAGACACACGGACGTGTGACAGGCCGTGTGATTCAAGTCAGTGTTGCCCACGGGTCAAGCACACGGGCATGTCTTCGGCCGTGTGGTGCAAGTCAGAATGTATGCCCTGTTTCACACGGTCTTAGACATGGGTGTGTCTTGTGGCCGTCGTGTGAGGCACATCACACCGACCACCACACGCGCAGACCTCTGTACCTTTGATAAATGTTTAAATTTTTGGGAAAATTGGTATGTGCTCGGTTTAGTCCCGATTCCTTCCCAATGCATGTTTAAGGTCTCGTAGACCTTCTCAAGGGACAAAGTGATAATGAATTATGATGATTTGTTGATGCTTAATGTGTAACAGTCCAAAGTTGACCCTAATCGGAACAGTGGTTTTGAGACCACAAATCCGAGTCTGAATAATATTTTAATATAATTTTCTGTGCTGTTGATAAGTGAATTAGCATGTGTTAAATTTCTGTGAATTAAATTGCCTATCTTTGTGTTTAATTTGACTAAAGGACTAAATTGCATAATTGGTAGAAGTGGCTTCTTAATTGATTATTGGATTTATTAAAGTGAAGTCTTTAAAGGACAATTAGTCCATTATTGTTTAAGTAGACGGCAACATGTAGAAAAAAATTTGATAAATTTTATGTTATTATAATATGTTAATATAAGTAATAAGTAAATGATTATTTCTTTTATTTTAAGTCATAAAATAATGAAACAAAGTGGAAAGAAAGAGAACATGCTTTTGTTCATCTTCTTGGCCGAATTTGAGAAGGAATGAAACTCCATTTTTGAAGCTTGAGTTTCGGCATTAGGAGAGCTCAATTTGGGGTATGTATTTTGTTTAGTTTTTGATAATTTTTACATTTTTGAATTCGTTGCTTTGAATGCTATACAACCCATGTTGAAATTTTTGAGTTTGAGACATGTTGAGGATTCGGCCATGGATGTATATTCATGATTTGTGATGTTTGATGGTAGATTATTAAGAGTATGTTTTAAATCATCATGTTTGGAATTAGAAATTTTGATAAAATTTAGTGATAGGGATTAAATTTGAAAGAATAAATTTTTGAGGGACTAAAACATGAGACAAATGAAATGCATGGTCTTGTATGAAGCCTAGGAGCATTCGGCCCTTAAAGTGTGTGGCCAAATTTGGTGTATTTTGTGTTTGTACAAATAGGACTAAATTGTAAAAGTGTGAAACATTAGGGCAAAATGGTAATTTTCCCATTTAAGTGTTTTTGGATTAAATTGAAATGAAATGTGTTTGAATGAGCCTAAATTGAATATGTTCAGATCAAGAACAAAGAAAAACGGACTTGGATCGGGGAAAAACGAAAGTTATCGAATAGCCGGTTCTAATTGTCCGACGATATTCGAGGTGAGTCCATAAGCAATGTAATATCGTTAATGTCATTTATAACCTTGAATACATGTTGAATTATGAAGTTATAATTGTAGATTTAGTCAAAGCCGAATGTGGATAGTGATTTAATAATGAAATGTTGTTGAATTTTAACTGAGTTGATATGTTTCGGTGATATGAATTACGTGTGATTTATGTAAATTTTGGGCAGCATGTAATGTGTATGAGATGGTAATAATATCGTTATTCGGGCTTCGAGCCTAGCAGGCCTTGTGCCGGTGAACCATATCGGGCTTATTGCCTAGTAGGCTAAATGCCGGTGATTAAATTTTAGACCTTGGGTCTAGCAGGCCTAGTGCCGGTGTGTATTTCAGGCTTTGATGCCTAGCAGGCTTAATGTCGGTGATGTATTATAAATAAAGAATTCATGAATCATTTACAAGGTGGAACATAATTACTGCAATAAGCTAAATGCTCGGGTATGTATAAGTTTTCATAGTTGCAAGGAATAAGGTAAGTTATTATATTACCATTCGAATTAAGTGAGATGTGATATAGTTGAAGATTTCAGTAAGATTTTAATATGTGCATTTGATCTTACCAATAATGAGTATGATATATATATTGGAATTTAAGCTTGGTTATGCCTTTGAGATTCGGCCATATGTGTAAATGCTAAATGTGAGAATGATTGGATATGTTTACATATGTGTATGACTGATTACATGTGGTTAATATGTATGTTATACTTATTTGGTTTGGAATATACGAATACATATTGTATTTAGGTGTTTCGGTGAGATTGCATGCTTATAGTAAGAAAATGATAATTGTTAGGTTAAGTAAGGTAATGGCATTCGGCCATAATGAACTTATAAGTTAAATTATTTATATTCAATGTCATAAACCAATTGTTTTAAAATACTTGAATGTTTGAATGCTATATTATAATTGCTTAAGACTTACTAAGCTAGTAAGCTTACTCTGTGTGTGTTCAATGTTCTATTTTATAGATTTTGATCAAGCTACGAGCTTAGGGGATCGTCAGCGAAGGTAACCACACTATCATCTCTTTTGGTACTTATAAGCTTAGTTTTTGAACAAAAGGCATGTATAGGTTAGACTAAGTTTTTAAACCAAAGAATTTTTGTCTTGTATATAAGTATAGCCATGCGAAAATGGCTAAGTTATGAAACTATGATCTTAAATGAATGTGACTTTGATGCATGTGCTTCATGGTAGTATAATCGATAATAGGAGTTGCATGGATGGATGTTTAGCTAATCACCATGACATTCATGTCATTCATTTAATTAGTCATTAACTCATTGTATCATTAAGTGAGAAATACATTTTTGTTTAGTATAGATATTTATATAGTTGACCTAAAAGTCAAGTTAGCCATCGAACAAGATTGACTTTGCAAAGTCCGTTAGTTGATTACATTTAAGTAGTTAATTTCTGTATAAATATATGTGAATGTGTTTGATTCTTGAACTTAGGAATAAATGTTGTTAAAGTGATTTACTCAAGTTTATATCGAATAGAGGAAGGAATGTTATATGTATATGGTCTGATCGGTTAAAATGTGCAAGCGTAGGTTTTGATGTATGAAATGGCCTATTCGGTTATGGTATAAATAAGTGCATATATATATATATCATGTTGTATATGTCATGATGTTTGATAGTTAAATGATGGATTCTATCTATGTGAATAAAGTGATAGATAAATTAATAGCTGTATGACTTCATTATTTCGGATATTTGTTCATAAAAAATTTTCTATGCCTAGGTATACATTCAATTACAAATTGGTATGATTTGGTTGACCATATAAGTATGGTATGAGTATATATTTACTTGTATATAGACAATTACTAGTATTTGAGTAAAGCATGAATATGAAAAGAAATTTGTATGGCATTTATCTTGATAACCGAATTGGATATGGAACATATGGCAAAGTGTATACATGTCTTGTATGATTGGTTAATTCGAAATAGTCAAATACACATAGGATTTTTGTGACTGTTATAATATGCTTAATCATAATATGGATTGAAAATGCATTATTTGTTTGTAAACATTATTCCATGTATCGGCATGTTCAAAATTATAAAGCAAAGTGTTTAAATTGTGTTAAGTAATACCTTGTGACCCATATCCGACGACGGATACAGGTTAGGGGTATTACATTTGATTGGTATCAGAGCTTACGGTTTAGTTGATTCTAGGACTACCGTAGCGCGAGTGAGTCTAGCTATACATGCCTTAATTTTATAATACGATAGTGTGGTGACTTCTGACATTTAAATTGTGTTTTATATAGTAAATGGATCCTGACAGAGCCGTAGCTGATGATGTAGAGAGCGTAGCGCCTGATCTCGCACATGGGTCAGCGCCGGTAGACTCTCGACCTATCTCGGGTAGCCATGAGGGGGAGGCTAAGCAAGGCTTCTACCAGATGATGAATGAATGGTTTACCCAATTTATTTGGACTAATCCGGCTGTACAACAACCTCCACCCCCGAATAATCCAACTCCGATACCTTCAGCACCTCCGATGATAGATCCGATGAGATCTAGTAGGCCTCCCGTTGATAAAATCAGAAAACACGGGGCCGAAGAATTTAATGCTAATGATGATGACGACGCGGAACGAGCTGAGTTGTGGCTTGATAATACTATCCATTTGCTTGACGAGTTATCATGCACTCGAGATGAATGCTTGAAGTGTGCTATATCCCTATTACGGGACACCGCATATCACTGGTGGAATACACTAGTATCGGTGGTTCCAAAAGAGAAAGTGACTTGGGATTTCTTTCAGACCGAGTTCCGTAAGAAATATATCAGTCAGAGATTCATTGATCAGAAACGAAAAGAATTTCTGGAATTGAAACAGGGTCGAATGATCGTGACTGAGTATGAACGAAAATTTGTCAGACTGAGCCGATATGCCCGTGAATGTGTGTCAACTGAAGCCACCATGTGTAAAAGATTTGAAGAAGGTCTGAATGAAGATATTAAGTTGCTAGTCGGCATACTCGAGATTAAAGAGTTTGTGGTACTTGTCGAACGAGCTTGCAAAGCTGAAGAGCTTGGGAAAGAGAAAAGAAAGGCTGAAATGGAAGCTAGAGACATTCGTAAAAGATCATCGAGTAAGACATTTCATTCGGTATCCAAAAAGTTCAAAGATGAATCTGGTCGACATAGAGTTACTTCAGACTTATCTAGACGAGATCGACCACCTGTGGGTTCTCGAGCTACTTTGATGGCCAGTGTTGGTAATGTCCAGCAGAATCGGGTTGAATGCAAGAATTGTGGTAAATGGCATTCTGGGAGTTGTAGATTTCGTGATCGGTCCTGCTTTAAATGTTGATCGTCAGATCATTTTATTCGAGAGTGCCCGATGCTAGCCGAGAAAAATACGGCTCAGAATACAAGACCGAGTAATGTATCAGTGCGAGGCAGACCACCTAGGCATTCGAGAAATGTAAGTGGCAGTCAGAAAGGAACCAAAGACACTGCAGTTCGATCAGAGGTTCGTGCACCTGCTAGAGCATATGCTATAGTGCCAGAGAGGATGCTTCTTCCCCAGATGTTATCACCGGTACTTTCACTCTTTATGATACTACTGTGATTGCATTGATTGATCCTGGTTCGACTCATTCTTATGTGTGTGAAACTTTAGTATCCAGTAAGACTCTGCCTATTGAGTCTACCGAGTTTGTGATTCGTGTATCAAACCCCTTGGGTCGATGTGTTCTGGTTGATAAAGTGTGTAAAAGTTGCCCGTTGATGATTCGAGATTCATGCTTCCCAGCTGATTTAATGTTGTTGCCTTTCGACGAGTTCGATATAATTTTGGGAATGGACTGGTTAACTTTGCACGATGCTGTTGTTAATTGAAAAAGAAAGACCATTGATTTGAGATGTCCGAACGGTGAAATTATCCGAATTGAATCTAATGACTTGAATGGGTTACCAGCAGTAATATCCTCGATGTTAGCTCGTAAGTATGTGAGAAAGGGGTGTGAAGCTTACTTGGCTTATGTGTTGGATAGTAAAGTGACTGATAAACAGATTGAATCCATACCAGTTGTGTGCGAGTATCCAGATGTGTTTCCTGAAGAACTACCGGGTTTACCACCTGTTCAAGAAATAGAGTTTGGTATTGAATTAGCACCGGGGACGACTCCGATTTCGATAGCTCCGTATCGGATGGCACCTGCAGAATTAAAAGAGTTGAAAGCACAGTTGCAAGAGTTAACAGATAGGGGCTTTGCATGACCGAGTTTCTCTCCTTGGGGTGCACCAGTTTTATTTGTGAAAAAGAAAGACGGGACTATGCGAATATGCATTGATTACCGACAGCTTAATAAAGTAACTATAAAGAATAAATACCCGTTGCCACGGATTGACGATTTGTTTGATCAGTTGAAAGGAGCTTTAGTGTTTTCAAAGATAGATTTGAGATCGGGTTATTATCGATTCATGCAGTCGAGAGATTACGATGTGCCAAAGATCGCTTTTGAGCGAGGTACGGACATTATGAGTTTACGGTTATGCCTTTTGGACTTACTAATGCACCTACTATTTTTATGGATCTGATGAATCGGATTTTCGGGCGATGTTTGGATCAATTTGTGGTAGTGTTTATAGATGATATTCGATCTACTCGGAGAGATGAAACCAGTATGCTTAGAGCATCCGAGACTAGTGCTACAAACTTTGCGATATAACGATTTATGCACGCAAAGTTTAGTAAGTGTGAGTTTTAGTTGAATGAGGTCGATTTTCTAGGTCACGTTGTTTGTGTCAGGTATTCGGGTTGATCCGAATAAAATATCGGCTATACTTGATGGGAAACCACCAAGAAATGTTTCTGAGATTCGAAGCTTTCTGGGACTTGCTGGTTATTACAGACGATTCGTGAAAGGTTTTTCTATGATAGCCACACCTTTGACAAAGCTATTACAGAAAGATGTCAAGTTCGAATGGACGGAATCATGTCAGAAAAGTTTCGATCAGTTGAAAGCTATTTTAACCGAGGCTCCAGTGTTAGTTCAACCTGAATCGGGTAAAGAATTTGTTGTTTATAGTGATGCATCTTTGAATGGTTTGGGTTGCGTTTTAATGTAGGAAGGCAAAGTAGTAGCCTATGCTTCAAGACAGTTGAAGCCACATGAAAGAAATTATCCGACACATGATTTGGAGTTAGCAGCCATTGTATTCGCGTTAAAGATTTGGCGTCATTATCTATTCGGTGAGAAATGTCATGTCTTTTCGGATCACAAAAGTTTAAAGTACTTGATGACTCAGAAAGATTTGAACTTGAGACAACGCAGATGGTTAGAGCTGTTGAAAGATTATGAATTAGTGATTGACTACCATCCGGGGAAAGCCAATGTTGTTGCGGACGCCTTAAGTCGGAAATCATATTTGCTCTTCGTGCGTTGAACGCACATATGGTTATGTCTGATGATGGTTCGATAATAGCCGAATTGAAAGCAAGACCGTTGTATATTCAACAAATTTGTGATGCTCAGAGAGTTGACAAAGATACGATGGCAAGACGAGTTCGGTGTGAAAGTAATCAGAGTCGAGTTTGAATTGATGAAAATAGTATCCTAAACTTCAAAGGTGAATATGTGTTCCGAGGAATGTGGATTTGATTCAGATATTGTTGAATGAGGCTCATAATAGTCGATTTTCGGTACATCCGGGTAGCACGAAAATGTATAATGATTTGAAACATTCTATTGGTGGCTCAGTATGAAACGTGACATATCTGAATTTGTCTCGAAGTGCTTAGTTTGTCGCCAAGTAAAAGCCAGAACATCAGTGCCTTACGGGTACTTCATAGATCATGATACCGAATGGAAATGGGACAGAAATTGCTATGGATTTTGTATCCGGTTTGCCTACAACACCGAGCAAGAAAGATGCAATTTGGGTTATAGTGGATAGACTAACCAAATCGGCTCACTTTGTTCCGATTAAATGCGGACTATTAAACTCGATAAGCTTGTTGAGTTGTATGTATCTCAAATTGTGAGATTACATGGTGTGCCGATTTCCATTGTTTCGAGACGAGGGCCGAGATTCACGTCGCGATTTTGGAAGAAATTGCAAGATGCTTTAGGTACCAAACTACACTTTAGCACGACTTTTCATCCGCAGACGGATGGTCGATGCAGAACGAACCATTCGAATACTTAAGGATATGTTGAGATGTTGCATCCTCGAGTTTGAAGGTGCGTGGGAACGATACTTACCTCTGATTGAATTAAACACAATAATAGCTTTCAATCCAGTATCAAAATGGCACCTTACGAAGCTTTGTACGGCCGCAAGTGTCGTATACACCATTGTATCTTGGACCGAGCTCGGTGAAAACAAGATACACGGGGTTGATTTGATTAAAGAGATCGACAGAAAAGTGGCGATAATCCGAGATAGTTTGAAAGGTGCATCAGATCACCAAAAGTCATACGCGGATTTGAAACGTAAAGACATTGAGTTTCAGGTCAGAGACCGGGTATTTTTGAAAGTTTCTCCGTGGAAGAAAGTACTTAGATTTGGTCAAAAAGGCAAATTAAGTCCGAGGTTCATTGGACCGTATCAGATCATCGAACGTGTTGGGCCTGTTGCTTATAGATTAAAGTTGCCCTCTGAACTAGAAAAGATACACAACGTATTTCATGTTTCGATGCTTCGTAGATATAGATCAGATCCGTCACATGTGATCGCCCCGTCTGAGATTGAAATTCGATCCGATATGACGTACAAGGAAGAACCGATCCATATATTAGCTCGTGAAGTGAAAGAGCTGAGAAACAAGAAAATTCCGTTAGTAAAAGTATTATGGAATCGACATGGAATAGAAGAGGCTACGTGGGAGCCAGAGGATTCTATGAGACAACAATATCCGATTTTGTTTGACGGTAAGATTTTCGGGGACGAAAATCCCTAAGGGGGAGAGTTGTAACAGTCCAAAGTTGACCCTAATCGGAACAGTGGTTTCGAGACCACAAATTCGAGTCCGAATAATATTTTAATATAATTTTCTGTATCGTTGATAAGTGGATTAGAATGTGTTAAATTTCTGTGAATTAAATTGCCTATCTGTGTGTTTAATTTGACTAAAGGACTAAATTGCATAATTGGTAGAAGAGGCTTCTTAATTGATTATTGGCTTTATTAAAGTGAAGTCCTTAAAGGACAATTAGTCCATTATTGTTTAAGTAGACGGCAACATATAGAAAAAAAATTGATAAATTTTATGTTATTATAATATGTTAATATAAGTATTAAGTAAATGATTATTTCTTTTATTTTAAGTCATAAAATAATGAAACAAAGTGGAAAGAAAGAGAACATGCTTTTGTTCATCTTCTTGGCCGAATGTGAGAAGGAAAGAAACTCCATTTTTGAAGCTTGAGTTTCGGCATTAGGAGAGCTCAATTTTGGGTATGTATTTTGTTTAGTTTTTGATAATTTTTACATTTTTGAATTCGTTGCTTTGAATGCTATACAACCCATGTTGAAATTTTTGAGTTTGAGACATGTTGAGGATTCGACCATGGATGTATATTCATGATTTGTGATGTTTGATGGTAGATTATTAAGAGTATGTTTTAAATCATCATGTTTGGAATTAGAAATTTTGATAAAATTTAGTGATAGGGATTAAATTTGAAATAATAAATTTTGAGGACTAAAACATGAGACAAATGAAATGCATGGTCTTGTATGAAGCCTAGGAGCATTCGGCCCTTGAAGTGTGTGGCCAAATTTGGTGTATTTTGTGTTTTGTACAAATAGGACTAAATTGTAAAAGTGTGAAACATTAAGGGCAAAATGGTAATTTGCCCATTTAAGTGTTTTTGGATTAAATTGAAATGAAATGTGTTTGAATGAGCCTAAATTGAATATGTTCAGATCAAGAACAAAGAAAAAGCGGACTTGGATCGGGAAAAACGAAAGTTATCGAATAAGCCAGGTTCTAATTGTCCAACGATATTCGAGGTAAGTCTATAAGCAATGTAATATCGTTAATGTCATTTATAACCTTGAATACATGTTGAATTATGAAGTTATAATTGTAGATTTAGTCAAAGCCGAATGTGGATAGTGATTTAATAATGAAATGTTGTTGAATTTTAACTGAGTTGATATGTTTCGGTGATATGAATTATGTGTGATTTATGTAAATTTTGGGCAGCATGTAATGTGTATGAGATGGTAATAATATCATTATTCGGGCTTCGAGCCTAGCAGGCCTTGTGTCGGTGAACCATATCGGGCTTATTGCCTAGCAGGCTAAATGCCTGTGTTTAAATTTGGACCTCGGGTCTAGCAGGCCTAGTGCCGGTGTGTATTTCAGGCTTTGATGCCTAGCAGGCTTAATGCCGGTGATGTATTATAAATAGAGAATTCATGAATCATTTACAAGGTGGAACGTAATTACTGCAATAAGCTAAATGCTCGGGTAAGTATAAGTTTTCATAGTTGCAAGGAATAAGGTAAGTTATTATATTACCATTCGAATTAAGTGAGATGTGATATAGTTGAAGCTTTCAGTAAGATTTTAATATGTGCATTTGATCTTACCAATAATGAGTATGATATATATATATATATATTGGAATTTAAGCTTGGTTATGCCTTTGAGATTCGACCATATGTGTAAATGCTAAATGTGAGAATGATTGGATATGTTTACATATGTGTATGACTGATTACATGTGGTTAATATGTATGTTATACTTATTTGGTTTGGAATATGCGAATAAATATTGTATTTAGGTGTTTCGGTGAGATTGCATGCTTATAGTAAGAAAATGATAATTGTTAGGTTAAGTAAGGTAATGGCATTCGGCCATAATGAACTTATAAGTTAAATTATTTATATTCAATGTCATAAACCAATTGTTTTAAAATACTTGAATGTTTGAATGCTATATTATAATTGCTTAACACTTACTAAGCTAGTAAGCTTGCTCTGTGTGTGTTCAATGTTCTATTTTATAGATTTTGATCAAGCTACGAGCTCAGGGGATCGTCAGCGAAGTCAACCACACTATCATCTCTTTTGGTACTTATAAGCTTAGTTTTTGAACAAAAGGCATGTATAGGTTAGACTAAGTTTTTAAACCAAAGAATTTTTGTCTTGTATATAAGTATAGCCATGCAAAAATGGCTAAGTTATGAAACTATGATCTTAAATGAATGTGACTTTGATGCATGTGCTTCATGGTAGTATAATCGATAATAGGAGTTGCATGGATGGATGTTTAGCTAATCACCATGACATTCATGTCATTCATTTAATTAGTCATTAACTCATTGTATCATTAAGTGAGAAATACATTTTTGTTTAGTATAGATATTCATATAGTTGACCTAAAAGTCAAGTTAGCCATCGAACAAGATTGACTTTGCAAAGTCCGTTAGTTGATTACATTTAAGTAGTTAATTTCTGTATAAATATATGTGAATGTGTTTGATTCTTGAACTTAGGAATAAATGTTGTTAAAGTGATTTACTCAAGTTTATATCGAATAGAGGAAGGAATGTTATATGTATATGGTCTGATCGGTTAAAATGTGCAAGCGTAGGTTTTGATGTATGAAATGGCCTATTCGGTTATGGTATAAATAAGTGCACACATATATATATATATCATGTTGTATATGTCATGATGTTTGATAGTTAAATGATGGATTCTATCTATGTGAATAAAGTGATAGATAAATTAATAGCTGTATGACTTCATTATTTCAGATATTTGTTCATAAAAATTTTTCTATGCCTAGGTATACATTCAATTACAAATTGGTATGATTTGGTTGACCATATAAGTATGGTATGAGTATATATTTACTTGTATATAGACAATTACTAGTATTTGAGTAAAGCATGAATATGAAAAGAAATTTGTATGGCATTTATCTTGATAACCGAATTGGATATGGAACATATGGCAAAGTGTATACATGTCTTGTATGATTAGTTAATTCGAAAGAGACAAATACACATAGGATTTTTGTGACTGTTATAATATGCTTAATCATAATATGGATTGAAAATGCATTATTTGTTTGTGAACATTAATCCATGTATCGGCATGTTCAAAATTATAAAGCAAAGTGTTTAAATTGTGTTAAGTAATACCTTGTGACCCCAATCCGGCGACAGATACGGGTTAGGGGTGTTACATAATGTATGTTATGTAATACTTGTGAAATGTTCCGATTGGTCCGGTAATGCCTCTTAACCCTAGTCCAACGATGGATACGGGTTAGGGGTGTTACAATTGAATCAAGTAATAAAGTGATGAGTGATTATCATTCCCATGAGGATCAGATTGAGGCACAAAAGTGGTCAAGTTATTATAATAAAATGTGATTAATGATATGGCAATGCAAGAGTAAAAATGCAATGGCAATTATGAGAAGAACTATGCGAATAACAAATAAATGAACAAATAAACAACTAAGAATACTATGGCAAAGATTCTACGACAAGGGATTAGAGATATACGATGTTGATATGAAAGGTTGGAATTACTAATAATCTATCCTTACTATCAGAAATGCCTCGGCAAAATCTTAATCAATCTACTGCTTAAAAGAGTTCTAAAGTGGTATGCTTCTTTCGAGAGCAAAAACCTCCAGTTACCTTGCCCGTATCTATAGGCCTTTAATACGGTACCCTGCACTGCTCCTTCTGTATGAACGCTACTCCTTGTCTAAAGTCTACTACAAGTTTCTGTTGAGTACTTGGTCATATCATTTACTTTTAGTCCAACTAATCCAACCTTTTTAAAATTAAATTAGTTTATGGGCATGCTGCACAGTCGTCTATGTCCAGGGATTGCACGCATACAATTTAGAAATTAAAAAATTGAATGAAATAGTAAATTAATTCAGTTTTATGCTTCAACCATTAAAGAAAATAAAGGATTTATCATGTAATCCAAATCCAATGAGATTTATCTCATGGGTTGGCGAATAAAATTCAAAACCAAAATATCACTCAACATTATTTTCATCAAATCAAATCACGGAGAAATAATTAAGAAATAACAGAAGAATGATGGGAAGATAACTTTCAAGTATAGTTCACACTCCAACGGCACAGTGTCATCTAGTGGCTGAGAGGGACTGCCTTCGTCTTCCTCTTTCCATCTCTATTCAACCACTACCCTCTAGTTTCGCCTATGGATCTCCACACTTGTTTGTCGTTTTTTCTTGTTCGCCCTTTAGGGTTTCCTCCTTTGACTTTTTATAAACTTTTTTACTAAGGTAAATCTAACAACCCAAGATTATCTTTTCCTCTTTTTAAATTCTTTTTTTTAAGATAAAAAACCAACATCCCAGGATTATCTTCTCTTCTTTTTTTAGGCAGATTTTTCTGGTACTAGTACAGTTGGGTAAAACTGGTATGCGTTGAGTGTCGACTCGGTCTTCCTGGAATTACCACGGCATTCGTGCTGACAAAATGTCCAACCTTTTCCCCCAGCAAACCTTCACTCCTTTATTTCTCATTCCTCAACCTGCTCCTGTCAAACCACCAAACACAGCCCTACCACAAGCAATTAAAAGTAACAAATAATAATATTTAAGCACTGTCCAAGCTTCTTATGCAATGAAAATTATGAATGGAATGTCCTAAAATGCAACTAAATTTACTTAAGTACAGACAATTATCTACGTTTAAAGGCATGAAATATAACTCTTATCAAGAGTTGTCAACCATCCTTTCCCGAAGCTTTAGTAGGAACCATATCCTTTAGAGCTTTGGTAACTCTTTCCCCCCGAAAATTAGACATCAATGCATTATTCATCTCCTCAGAAACACACCAGGCTACCCCAGAATAGACATATTCCTTGCCACAACTCCCTACACTCGAAAATAAATTTCAGAAATAATCAACTGCTACTCGGGTCATCTCTTCCTTGTCTAAAGTCAACAAACTATTATATCTTTTAGGCCAAAAATCCTATCCGCTCATAGCCTATAAGAGGCAAATATCCTATCTCCCTAAGTCAATTAGCTCGAACTCTCTATTCAATTCCTTGTTGCTATTTCCAAACTAAGCATCAATTTAGTACTCAAAGTCTCATCCTAGGATTTGTATTCACCAATAATGGGTAGTGATCAGAAAAGGTATTGAGACATGCATGAATGGGGTGAAATTTATTAAATATCATTCATTGAAGTTACCAATTTTCAAGTTTGAAAAATCAATTGAGTTTTGGAAATTTCGGATTCGATCCAGGCATTTCTGGGTTGAGATGTCTTCATAATGTTCGAAGATCTATCTCTTAGGTTTGAAACGAACTTTGAAGGACTCATTTTTTAGTTTGGGAGCTCAAGTTATGACCATTTTATTGAAGATTGCACTAGCAGAATTTCTAAACGAGATTATTATGAAAATTACAAATTTCGAGCTTTTAATCCTAGTTTAAATCATATTGGGTTCGATTTTTAGGCTTAATTTTTATTATATATGAGCCCAATGTTTTATTTATTAGGCCTTATTATTTCATTATTTATTTATTCTGAATTTTGAATATTTTTAAAGTATTTTGTTTAGGAGTTTTATATCAACAAGAAAGTTTAGTTTAAAATTACTTATTGTTTAGATTAATTAGAGTTTCAATATACTTGAGAGTTTTATTTAGATGTAAATAGCTAGCATATATAAAGGTCTCTTAACTGTACACAATTAATAATTCATTCAACACCTTTTCTCTTTTGAGCTAATAAAATTCTCTTTGAGTTTTTCTCTTCAATAATTTCTCTTGAGTTTTCTTTTAGAAGAGTTTTAACAATCTTTTCAGATTGTGGGGATCATCTTCAAGCTTTTTCTTGTCGAGTTCTCTTTCTTGGGGGGGAATTAGAGCCTTTTGAAGGGGGATGTGGATACATCTGGTTTCCAAGGCTCCTTATGACTTCTACACGCCACTTTCCATCTTTTTCGTCTATCTTGTTTCGTTTCTTTGTTATTATGCTTTGTTTTGGTTTAATTGTTTCTAATCTTTAATTCGGACTCCTTTTTCTTTTTCTTTCTCTTTTTACTTATTTTAATTGATGCCCTTTTTACTTCTTAGATTTTACTTGGATTTGTTTGTGTTTCAGGTTGTGTCAACTCCAAGTTTTCCTTCATTTTTCTAGAGCCTTGGCCAAATTCATGATTTGGACAAACTTGCGGTCCTTTTCCGCACGCATTCATACCATTTGGTATCAATTTCTTGAGCGTTTTGAGTGTTCTTTCTTAGAGGGGAAATATTTTTCAGTGGGTAAATGTTTTCCAAAAAATCTAAAATTTTACATACTACTTCTTGGGACTCTCTTAGAATATTAAAAAAATATTTCCCACAAAAAGGTGATTGAAAAATATAAGAAAAAAAAAGAAACAAAATAAAAAAAATATTATGTGGGTCAAATTTTGTGTAACAGCCCGATTTTGGGTATAGTCGGAAAAGTGGTTTCGGGACCACAAATTTGACGTAGTAAAATTTATTTTTATTATATTTTTATGGTCTACAGTTTTACGGAATAGTTTCGTGAAAATTTCTTTCGAAAATTTTGACGTTTGGGCACTTAATTTAGTAAAAAGGACTAAATTGTAAAAAGTGCAAAAGTTGAGTTCTACAAGCTAGAGGTGTCTAATTGCTATGAAATTTTAAATTAGAGGTCCTTAGTTGGTAATTAGACCATTGGATAAATTAGTGGACAAAAATGGACATGGTGAGATAAAATTTCAAAGTTTTAAGTGAAGGGCATTTTGGTCAATTGGTAAAAAAATGAATAAAAAGGGAAAATAAAGCCAAAATTCTTGTCCATCTTCTTCTCCAAGTGCCGAAATTTAGATGTTCACCATATCTAGGGTTTTTTCAACTTCCAAGCTTGATTGTAAGTACATCCTAGCCCCGTTTTTAATGCTCTTTACATTTTTAAAGTCGTTATCATCCGATCTATCTATTTCTACCATTAATTTAAGGAATAATCAAGGTCTAGGGTTTGAACCATGTTAGAAATTTGTGTATTTTGATGTCTAATGGTAGAAAATGAATGTTTGGTGTTAGATAAACAACTTTTACTAAGTGATTTTTGATGAAAATGCTTAAAAGGACCTATTTGTAAAAGTTATAAAATATGTAGTAAAAGTATGTTTTAATGGAAATTGTGAGCTGTTATAGTTATAAAAATGGTTTGGCTAGGCTTGTACATTAATGAAATTGAACACGTTTCATTTTACGAACTAAGGGACCAAAATGTAAATATGTCAAAGTTTAGGGGCAAAAATGTAATTTTTTCATAATAAGATTTTTGGATTGAATTGAATAATGTGAATAATAATTGAGTTAAATTTCCTATTATAGATCAAGAGAAACGAGGTTCGGACCTAGATCGGGGGAAAACAAAGTATTTGACTATTAGGTCCCATTTCTACTATTTTTGTAGCGAGGTAAGTTCGTATGTAAATAATGCATTGTTTTATTTATGTTTTTAATGCTTTAATATTGTATGAATTATATTGACTCCTTGGATGTAATCGATAAAGTTTGACAAGTGAGAAAATCCTGGTTGAACCTTAGGAATAGGTAGGATACGAATGTCATGACATTAGGGTTATTTGAGATTACGTGAAAGACCATATCTGGGATATGGCATCGATATGAGATTTCGTGTAAGACCATAGCTGGGCTATTGGCATCGATAAGAGATCCCATGTAAGACCATATCTGGGATATGGTATTGTGTGTGCGAAATTCCCGAGTATCATTTAGTATTCCAAGTGGTTCAACGGGAAATTCAATGAGCATGTCAAAGTTGTGAAAGGCTATGATTATGTTGCGAGTTGGTACAGGTACGTACGTAAAAATCAATTACTAATGAGCTCAATATGTGATAAATCCTGCGATAAGGTTATGAATGAGTAAGTTACGTGTAACACCCCAAACTCGGACAAGACACCACGCCCGAATCTGGTATGTTACGGGGAAAAACGTCTTTGAGTGATCAGATTTTTTTTTTCGTTTAGAAATGGGGTGAAAACATAGTGTATTTGAGGAAAATTTGAGTAGGCTTGTTTGATTAGATTTTGAAAACTTATCCAAGTATATAGTTAAAGCGAGTTGATTTCATTTAGCGCTTCCAATAGTTTCTTAGTGCCATTTTGAAACATTTTAGACTTAGTAGAAAATCGAGTTTGATTTGGAAATCATTTGAGTTTATTGTATAGCAAAACATAGCGAGATACCCGATGGTATAGTTTAAAACACATTGCGATATAATTTTGAAAACGTTGCCTTTCCAAGTTTTAGTAAAATTTCATGCCAAGTTATTTGTTAGGCAGGTTGCGAATCTAATTAAAACATAACCATCAAAAAAACATAATTTAAAGGCCTTTTACAAATCCAAATTAAATCTCAAATAAAAATAAATAAGCTAAAGTACCCAAAGTGAATAGTCTGAGCAAGACTTTTATTAAAGCATGGCATGTGCACCCGAGTCCATCCCGCTCCATGTCCGCGTCACGAGTCACCCGGAAATGTCAAAGGAGAGGGTGAGTCGAAGACTCGATGCATAAATCCCGCTCCCGATGAAACAACATGCTAACACACATCATACATAGCAACATGATTAATGCAACCCGATCCTAACCATCCATATCGCTTTTCTACCCCGTGTGGTACCAAACCACCGGGTGGTGCCAAACCACCGTGACATATAGTCACAATGTGTTACCAAAACACCGGTGTCCCAAAGACACAATGTGCTACCCAAGCACCGGTGACCGTAGTCACGATAATCGAATGATGGGGCCAACCCATCGTGTGATACCCAATCACTAGCAGACGATCCCATATCTCATGTGGGGCCAACCCACGGTGGTGTTAACCACAGGGACAAGTCGCAATGAGGTGCCCAACCTCTGGTGTCCCAAAGACACAAACGTGCTACCAAAGCACTGGTGACCGTAGTCACAATAATCGAATGATGGGGCCAACCCATCGTGTGATACCCAATCACTAGCAGACGATCCCATATCTCAAAGTGGGGCCAACCCACGGTGGTGTTAACCACAGGGACAAGTCGCAATGAGGTGCCCAACCTCTGGTGTCCCAAAGACACAAATGTGCTACCAAAGCACTGGTGACCCAAAGTCACAAAGTGTGTTACCAAAACACTGGTGCTCGTCAGCACAAATCATCACTGCCCCCTCCACTCATATTACCCATCAACAAACCAACTCATGTAATCATGCATATCATACAAATTATGCATATCATGTTAATATGTTTGACTCATGCCCCATATCACATACATACCTAGTCATGATACCATATAGATCATCAGTAATCTCGTAACAATACTGACTTACCCGGATACGTACACATACCCCGTTTGGGTATCCAATAATCCATCATACTGTCATGATTTTAATAGGCAAACAGGTCTAATAACAATATCACTAAGTATAGTGTGTTAGTTTACACACCTGCTAAAGCGCAACCTTTAATACTAAAAGAAACGATCTAAAGCTCCTTGTATCCTTGATCCTACAATCGGCCAAATAGGAGTTAGACATCTAACATTCGGCCAACAATAATTAACCCAAGGGTTTGTCGAATCACCCTTACCTCTATACTCGATTTGGTTTCCTACCAAATCCCGAACCACAATGGTCCTTCTAAGATGATCGGCCACCACCTTGAAAAGAATAGCAGTTAATCTTTTATCATTCACGACTTAATCGAAACCAAACGATTAAACTAACAACAACCAATCACTTACCCCTTACCAATTAATTGGCAGAAGAAAACGGCTCCTCTTGCTTGCTTCCACAATCCAAAAGCCCTATAATGCGATGATTAACAAAAGGTTAATTCCTTCCAAACGAACCCAAAGTCGGCTCTTAACCAACCCAACACGATAAAGCACAAGAGAGAGGAGAAATGGCCATTCGGCCAAGCACTTACCTAGCCCCAATCGATTGAAAAACAAACCCCAACCAGATCAACACTTCTCTAGGATTCGGCCAAGATGAACACCACTAGGAGAGAGGGGAAATTCGGCTAACACACTAAGCAGAAGAAAAGAGGATTCGGCCAAGATGCTTAACACACCTATGTTCGGCTTTGAGTGCAAAGAGAGAAGATGAAAAATAGGTAAAGTTTCGACTAAGGGTATAGGAAGAGAAAGAAAATAAAACGAAGGTTTAAGGGAACAAGATGTTAAGGTTTCGGTTTAATGAAATGATAAGAACAATTAGAAGTTTGGGCTAAAGAGGAGATATGGATTCGGCACAAGAGAGATTGAGCTTTCGGTTTTGCAAAAGAATGTATGAAGAACTCTCTTAGAGTTTCGGCTTGATGGAGTGAAGAGAATGAGAGAAAATGCTTTAGAAAAAATCGACACTTGACAAAAAGGAGAACTTCCTTTTACCCAATATGACCGAAAATGCACCAAATGAAAAGTGCATTTCGCACACCCCCTCATGCACTCACCAAACCGGCCATTCCCCAAACTCTCTCTAAAATTCGCCACAATCCCCTAAACACTCCAAGCCACCAATTCAAAAGCATTTGAATTAGTCTCCTTCCACAATTCACTCCTTGCCGTCCATCTCACCCATAGACTAGGTCCAAGGCAGAGTTTGAACTGCCTACAAACTCTCCCTTCCTAGGCGTCAAAAAGAAAGCCAAAAAGGTGGCCACTCCGCAGCTTGAACACAAGACCTCTCCCTCCTGCAAATGACGCCACACACACAAGCCTTAGTGGCGCCTATCCTGCCACTCCACCAGCTCCTTTCTTGTTCAACAAAACACCAAATAAAACTCTTATACCCCAGCTCCAACAGCTCCCCTGGCTTAACACCCAAAAATCAAAATTTTCCCATTCACTCAGGCATACATTTAGACTTCAATTAAGCCCCCAAAACATAGAAATAGCCACGCAGCACACTAGACACATGCAACATCATGCAACAACAAAATGCCCCTAACCCGGGATATTACGGTTCTACCCCTTAAAAATAATTTCGACCTCGAAATTACCCGATCGTAAGAGTTGCGGGTATTGCTGTCTCATCATATCCTCGGGTTCCCACGTAGCTTCTTCTACGCCATGATTCCGCCAAAGAACCTTAACCAAAGGCACAGACTTCTTACGCAGAACCTTCACATCTCGATCAAGAATCGCACGTGTTCCTCTTCCATGGTCAAATCGGATTTACCTCGATCTCTTCCATCGCTACCACATGCGACGGATCTCGAGCGATAACGTCAAGCATCGAACGCGTGGAATACATCGTGAATCGACTAAGCTCACGGCAACTCAAGCCGATACGCCATCGGGTCCAACTCGTCTCGTAACCTTATACGGCCCAATAAACCTCGGACTTAGCTTGCCTTTCTTCCCGAACCTCAACACCTTCTTCCAAGGTGAGACCTTCAGAAAACTCGATCCCCACGAACTCTATATCTCTTCGCTTAAGATCGGCATAAGACTTTTGCCGGTCCAAGCTTCCTTCAATCTAGATCAATCAACTTAACCTTGTCTTCGGTCTCGAAGAACCAACTCGGGTCCTAACAATCGGCGTTCACCTAACTCCGTCCAACACGTAGGTGAGCGACATTTCCTACCATACAACGCCTCATACGGTGCCATCTTAATGCTCGCTTGTAATCGTTGTTGTAGGCAAACTCACCTAATGGCAAAAACTCCTCCCAACTACCTCGAAATCCAAGATACAACCTCTCAGATATCCTCTAAGACTGAATGACCCTTTCGATTGACCGTCGATCATGGTGAAAAGCCGCGCTGAAATCCAAACGAGTACCCGAGCTTGATGCGCCGCTTTCCGAACCTTGACGTGAATCGGGATCCCTATCCGAGATTATCGAAACCGCACACCGCAACAACTACTATCTCGACACATACAACTTCGCTTAGCTTCGAGTGAGTAGTCAACCTCACCGAATAAAGTGAGTGATTTAGTCAATCGATCCACCACTACCCAAATCGAATCTTTCTTGCTTGGCGTAAGCGAACTCCACCGACGAAAATCCATGGTTATCCTTTCCCACTTCCATCGAGGAATCTTCACAGTCAAGCAACCCCGACGGCAATCGATGTTCAAACCTTGACTGGCGACAAGTCGACACTTCCCAACAAACTCTATCACCTCCTTCTTCAAGCCGTGCCACCAAAATCGCTTCTAAGATCCCTATACATCTTGCTACCCCAGGATGCATAGCATGAGGATCGCTATGTGCGTCTGAAGAATCTTTTGCCTCACTCAACATCTTTAGGCATACAAGCCTTACCTTGAAAACACAGAACCCCATCACTGCATAAGTCAGAAACCTCCAAACCACCATCCTGCACTTGTAACCTCCGCGCACTCGTAACCTCATCCAATAATCAAGCTTTCTCTCGATCGCTCAACCTGGAAGGCTTAACTTGCGCTTCGCGAATACTCCCATCGTCATACAAACTCAAATGGGCAAACAATGCTCTTAAGTCCAAAACAACCTTGCGGCTCAACGCGTCGACCACCACGTTAGCCTTGCCCGGATGATACTCAATCGAATAATCGTAATCTTTCAAAGAACTCAACCCATCTGCGCGCCTCAAATTCAAATCCTTCCGAGTCGGTAGATACTTCGGACTCTTGTGATCCGTAGACTATCGATCTCTCTCCGCACAAAGTAGTGCCTCCAAATCTTTAAAGCGAAGACTACAAATGCTAGCTCCAAATCGTGCGTCGGATAATTGACCTCATGTGGCCTCACCGCGAGAAGCGTAAGCCACAACCTTACCTTCTTGCATCAAAGACACAACCCAAGCCCGTATGTGATGCGTCGCAATAGATCGTGAATTCCTTACCAGGCCTCAAAGTTGAATTAAAACCGAGCCTCGGTCAAAATCTTCTTTAACTTATCGAAGCTTTCCTGCTTCTCACCCATACAAACGGAACTTCTTTCCTCAAAGAACTTGGTCATCGGCGCCGCTATCAACGAAAACCCTCACCAAACCTTCTGTAGTATCCGCCAAACCTGAAAACTCCGAATCTCACCCACCGACTTAGGCGGCTTCCAATCCAAAATCGCTCAATCTTACGAGGATCTACTCGAATTCCTCACCACACTACATGACCCAAGAAAGTCACTTCTCTAAGCCGAACTCACACTTACCGAACTTAGCATAGAGTCGCTTTTCCTCAAAATCTGCAACACCACTGCAAATGCTTATCATGCTCTTCCTCCGTCTTGAGTACACTAAGATGTCGTCTATGAAAACCACGACGAACGCATCCGGATCATCGTTGAAACACCCTATTCATCATATCCATAAACGCCGCGGCGTTAGTCAACCCGAACGGCATTACGTAAATTCGTAGTGCCCATACCGAGTCCAAACGCTGTTTTATGGATATCGGCCTCCTTAACTCTTAACGGTGATACCTGCACCTCAAGTCGATCTTCAAAATACCGCAGCACCCTTCAAACCGATCAAACAAGTCATCTATCCGTGGCAGCGGATACTTGTTTTTAATCGCCGCTTGTTCAATCAAGCGGTAGTCTATACACATCCGCATCGTGCCATCTTTCTTCTTGACAAAGAGTACCGGCGCACTTACCACGTGAAACACTTGGCCTAATAAACCCTCGATCCAATAACTCCCGGATCTCGAGCCTTAAGCTCCACCAATTCCTTTGGCGCCATCCTATACGGAGCAATAGACACCGCGCGATTCCGGCAATGAGATCAATCCCGAACTCCACCTCGCGATCTGGCGGCAAACCCGAAGCTCCTCAGAAAAACATCAAGAAAATCCTTAACAAGATTTAACCTTCTCCACAGCAGACTCTTTAGCCTCCAAGGCATACACATGAACCACATATGCTTCACACTCCTTCCCCGACCATCTTCTCTGCTTTCAAAGCAGATACCACATTAGATAAGTAATCTCTCCTATTACCTATCATGGCCACCTCTTCACCCTCAACCGTCTTAAGAACCATGCGCTTGGCCGCGCAATCCAACCTCGCCTCGGTACTTGACCAACCAATCCATCCCAAGAATCGATCGAACTCCCCCAACGGCAGCCTCCATCGGATCGGCAAAGAAACACTACCCCTTGGAGTTCTAAGGGTACCTCTCTAAACAGTTTTATCTACTACTACAGAGTGACCTAGAGGGCTAATCACAGTCATCTTCCTAGAAGATATCTCAGAGTCTAAATCCATGGTCTCTACTATACTACGGCAACATAAGAGTGCGTTGAACCCACATCAATCAAAGCAAAGATAAGGAGAACCAAAAATCAAAAACGTATGGTTATGACGTCCGGTGCGTCGCCGCCTCTCTCGGCGCCTCGCAAAGATACACTAATCCGGGTTGTCCGGCATCGAACTACTCGCACCTCTGCCTCGGTGCTCCACGGCCCCGACTGCACCCATTACCACCTCTCGCCATTACCACGCCCCTCTGCGGTGGCGGTCCATTACCTCTGAATCGACACGGCCCCGCCTCGCATCGAATCCTAGCCAACCTACGCGGACAATCCCTCACACGATGCTCCAGAGAACCACACTCAAGCAACCTTTTCCTCCAGTCCAAAGAACCACCCCAATGAGATTTTCCACATCGATCACATGCGGCGGTCCTCGCCTAGCAAAGAACAAACCTAGCAGTCGGGTTCGCCCACTCGGTCTAGCCCTCTTCTCATGGATTACCTAACGATCCGTAAGACCCAAAGCTCCTCTTATGCCTATTTCGGTCCATACCCCGCCTCACCGACTCCTTAACACCTCGGCTACCTTAGCCTTCTCAACTAAGACAAAGAAACTCGCGCTCCTGGCGAGGAGCAATCAAGAGCCTCAAGTCGTCTCGCGAGACCATCCTCGAACGAACACACCTCTCATGCTCAAGTGGCCACAATGCCCCGGCATACCTACTCACCTTCAGAACTCACCACCTCGTGAACGAAGCAGATTTACTCCCTGAACAAGCCTCGAAAAAGCCTTTCACTGGGAGTCGACATAACTAGCTCCGATGTACTTCTTTTGATATGCGACCAAATAATCCCATGTTAGATCCTCTGCCGCCACATCGTCCCCAAACCGTGAGCCACCACCGATATGACTCATCCCGAGAAGCGATACGATGCCCTTCACTTCTCTTTCACCGGTCAAGTCCAGATCGTCCATGATCCGCTCGGGCTGCCTCTAGCCAAGATTCAAAGCAGGCTTTGGGAGCAACACCGTAAACACCTCGGAAGAATTCGCCCCATTTGCCGAAGTCGTCGCCAGAACAGATTTCCTAACTCCCGCGCCACCACCAACTCCTGCTACCCTTTCTAACACTCGCAAAGATCGCTCGTGACATCGCTGCGTCGCCCCGGTCGATCTTGGAACTCACCACCTCCACCAAGGCGGCGAACCGGTATCTCATTTTCTCGAACCCCGACTGGATCCTACGGGCTCGTAAACCGTCATCCTACCACGACCTCGCCCACGACCACGTCCACCTCTAGCGCTCATGACTAATCTTTCTACGATCGATTAAGAATTTTTATGCATCGTGATTTATTCCACTTGTTTAAAAGCAAGTCTTATGAATATTTTAAGAGGATTTGTTCTCGCGAGTTCACGTAATCCTATCGGTTTCAATCTCTAAAGTAGTATACTATTGCTATTCATCAAATCATATCACATCCAATCAATTCACAAGCAATAGTACGGGTACTTACTTGGGCGAATCGGTGCCGAGACTCTAAGTGCCATGCCTTTCAAACCATTCTTTAAGAATAAAGACTAACAAAACAATCCTTTGAAAACCTTTTGGGCCTCAGGCCCACAGCCGAGCCATTGAACATGGCTCTGATACCACAATTGTAACACCCCAAACTCGGACAAGACACCACGCCCGAATCTGGTATGTTACGGGGAAAAACGTCTTTGAGTGATCGATTTTTTTTTCGTTTAGAAGTGGGGTGAAAACATAGTGTATTTGAGGAAAATTTGAGTAGGCTTGTTTGATTAGATTTTGAAAACTTATCCAAGTATATAGTTAAAGCGAGTTGATTTCATTTAGCGCTTCCAATAGTTTCTTAGTGCCATTTTGAAACATTTTAGACTTAGTAGAAAATCGAGTTTGATTTGGAAATCATTTGAGTTTATTGTATAGCAAAACATAGCGAGATACCCGATGGTATAGTTTAAAACACATTGCGATATAATTTTGAAAACGTTGCCTTTCCAAGTTTTAGTAAAATTTCATGCCAAGTTATTTGTTAGGCAAAGTTATAATCTAATTAAAACATAACCATCAAAAAACATAATTTAAAGGCCTTTTACAAATCCAAATTAAATCTCAAATAAAAATAAATAAGCTAAAGTACCCAAAGTGAATAGTCCGAGCAAGACTTTTATTAAAGCATGGCATGTGCACCCCCGAGTCCATCCCGGCTCCATGTCCGCGTCTCACGAGTCACCCAAATGTCAAAGGAGAGGGTGAGTCGAAGACTCAGTGCATAAATCCCGCTCCCGATGAAACAACATGCTAACACACATCATACATAGCAACATGATTAATGCAACCCGATCCTAACCATCCATATCGCTTTTCTACCCCGTGTGGTACCAAACCACCGGTGGTGCCAAACCACCGGTGACATATAGTCACAATGTGTTACCAAAACACCGGTGTCCCAAAGACACAATGTGCTACCCAAGCACCGTGACCGTAGTCACGATAATCGAATGATGGGGCCAACCCATCGTGTGATACCCAATCACTAGCGCATTTATCCCATATCTCATGTGGGGCCAACCCACGGTGGTGTTAACCACGGGGACAAGTCGCAATGAGGTGCCCAACCTCCGTGTCCCAAAGACACAAACGTGCTACCAAAGCACCGTGACCGTAGTCACAATAATCGAATGATGGGGCCAACCCATCGTGTGATACCCAATCACTAGCGCGCATTTATCCCATATCTCAAAGTGGGGCCAACCCACGGTGGTGTTAACCACGGGGACAAGTCGCAATGAGGTGCCCAACCTCCGGTGTCCCAAAGACACAAATGTGCTACCAAAGCACCGGTGACCCAAAGTCACAAAGTGTGTTACCAAAACACCGGTGCTCACAAGACAAATCATCACCGCCCTCCACTCATATTACCCATCAACAAACCAACTCATGTAATCATGCATATCATACAAATTATGCATATCATGTTAATATGTTTGACTCATGCCCCATATCACATACATACCTAGTCATGATACCATATAGATCATCAAGAATCTCAGAACAATACCGACTTACCCGGATACGTACACATACCCCGTTTGGGTATCCAATAATCCATCATATTGTCATGATTTTAATAGGCAAACAGTCTAATAACAATATCACTAAGTATAGTGTGTTAGTTTACACACCGCTAAAGCGCAACCTTTAATACTAAAAGAAACGATCTAAAGCTCCTTGTATCCTTGATCCTACAATCGGCCAAATAGGAGTTAGACATCTAACATTCGGCCAACAATAATTAACCCAAGGGGTTTGTCGAATCACCCTTACCTCTATACTCGATTTGGTTTCCTACCAAATCCCGAACCACAATGGTCCTTCTAAGATGATCGGCCACCACCTTGAAAAGAATAGCGCTTAATCTTTTATCATTCACGACTTAATCGAAACCAAACGATTAAACTAACAACAACCAATCACTTACCCCTTACCAATTAATTGGCGTAAGAAAACGGCTCCTCTTGCTTGCTTCCACAATCCAAAAGCCCTATAATGCGATGATTAACAAAAGGTTAATTCCTTCCAAACGAACCCAAAGTCGGCTCTTAACCAACCCAACACGATAAAGCACAAGAGAGAGAGAAATGGCCATTCGGCCAAGCACTTACCTAGCCCCAATCGATTGAAAAACAAACCCCAACCGGATCAACACTTCTCTAGGATTCGGCCAAGATGAACACCACTAGGAGAGAGGGGAAATTCGGCTAACACACTAAGCGTAAGAAAAGAGGATTCGGCCAAGATGCTTAACACACCTATGTTCGGCTTTGAGTGCAAAGAGAGAAGATGAAAAATAGGTAAAGTTTCTGCTAAGGGTATAGGAAGAGAAAGAAAATAAAACGAAGGTTTAAGGGAACAAGATGTTAAGGTTTCGGTTTAATGAAATGATAAGAACAATTAGAAGTTTGGGCTAAAGAGGAGATATGGATTCGGCACAAGAGAGATTGAGCTTTCGGTTTTGCAAAAGAATGTATGAAGAACTCTCTTAGAGTTTCGGCTTGATGGAGTGAAGAGAATGAGAGAAAATGCTTTAGAAAAATCGAAACACTTGACAAAAAGGAGAACTTCCTTTTACCCAATATGACCGAAAATGCACCAAATGAAAAGTGCATTTCGGCACACCCCCTCATGCACTCACCAAACCGGCCATTCCCAAACTCTCTCCTAAAATTCGCCACAATCCCCTAAACACTCCAAGCCACCAATTCAAAAGCATTTGAATTAGTCTCCTTCCACAATTCACTCCTTGCCGTCCATCTCACCCATAGACTAGGTCCAAGGCAGAGTTTGAACTGCCTACAAACTCTCCCTTCCTAGGCGTCAAAAAGAAAGCCAAAAAGGTGGCCACTCATGAGCTTGAACACAAGACCTCTCCTCTCGCAAATGACGCCACACACACAAGCCTTAGTGGCGCCTATCCTGCCACTCCACCAGCTCCTTTCTTGTTCAACAAAACACCAAATAAAACTCTTATACCCCAGCTCCAACAGCTCCCCTGGCTTAACACCCAAAAAATCAAAATTTTCCCATTCACTCAGGCATACATTTAGACTTCAATTAAGCCCCCAAAACATAGAAATAGCCACGCAGCACACTAGACACATGCAACATCATGCAACAACAAAACAGCCCCTAACCCGGGATATTACATTACGATTAGAAGATCTTGATACTATTTATGTCAAGTTCATCATGTTTAATTGTATGATACATGTGTGATTATAATGCTTATTATTTGCATAGGAACTTACTAAGCTATATAGCTTACTCCCCTTTTCTTTTTCCCTTGTCTTATAGAGTCGCCAAGCCAGCTCGGGGATCGAAAACTGTCAGATATCCATTCACACTATCTACAACGATTATTTTGGTACCAATGAATTCAAGTATTTTGAGTTATTGCATGTATAGGGACTTGGTCATTTTGTTATGTGTCATAATTATTTAGCCAAATGTGTTGGCCTATGTTGGTTGATAATTTATTTTGTAAATGGCCATTGAAATTGGCTAATTATTGGTTTAAGTATATATATGCATATGATGATGCTTTTCATGGATGTGGGAAATTTACATGGTTTGAGTTGATAAGTATGTGATGGTTGCATGTGATAGGTGGTAACATATGAATGAGTGTTGATGTCTTGGTTGTGGCTGATTTGGTTGAATGTATATGCTTGGATTGGTGTTGCTTGTTGTTGTGTAGGTTGGTGCAAGTAAGGGTGGCAAAATGGCTTGGTAAATAGCCTTATTTTTGTCCAAACAGGTAGACACACGGGCGTGTGTCTAGGCCGTGTGTGACACATGGCTTTCCCCATGGGCGTGTGTTCCTGCCGTGTGTCCCCTGCACCTTAATTGTAGATAAACAGAATGTCCAGAATATAGCACACGGGCAGAGACACGGGCATGTGTCTCAGTCGTGTGCTACACGGCCTTGGACACCGGCGTGTGCCCTGGCCGTGTGAAGTCTGCACCTATTTTATGAAAAATCATGAAAATTAAATCAACACACGGCCTAGGACACGGGCGAGTGGCACGGCCGTGTGGCACAAGTCAGAGAGCTCCCTATTTTGAACACAGCCTGTAGCACGGGCATGTCCAAGGGTCACACGGGCGTGTGGCCCTGTTTCCATGAAAATTTTTCTAGGTGTCGTATGATTTTCAAAAGTTCTCGGTTTAGTCTCGAACTACTTCCACTGTATGTTTTGGGCCTCGTAGGCTCGTTTTAGGGACAATATGAATGTATTTGGAAAGTTTTAAATTTGGATGGAAATTATGTCTCAGTTTTGTATGGTTGCTTGTGTTTAAGTCCAGTAATGCCTCGTACCCTATTCCGGCGTCGAATACGGGTAAGGGGTGTTACATTTTGAGCTAAAACATTCCATATCAGATCTACATTATTTTGAAGAGGATCCAATTTAAATTTCATGATTTTTGGAAATTGGGAACACCTCGTATGAAGTTTGTCAAGTTCCTCGCAATTTTCGGGTTTTCAGCGATTTTCATTAACTCTTAGCCTTAGGTTTTCTTTTTTTTTTTTTTTGCTTTTTATTGTTCCTTTATGCATTCTTACACTTTATTGTTTCTTGTGTTAATAGGTTAAAGTACGTTGCACATTCCTTCTTCCGTGCAACATAATTCTTTAGCATCTAGTCGATTTTGGACTCATAGTGTCATTAGACTTGCTTTGTTAAATTGATTCCACATATTTTGATTGGTTGATATAAACACTTTTAAAAAAACTAACAAGATTAATTCTTACCTCATTGAGAGTTTAGTTTTATTTTTGTATGCAAAATGGTGAGGTTTGCTTAATTTTACTTTTCTTGAGTGTTGTGTTCTTTTCAGGCATTCACAATGATTTGTGATACTATGATCGGAAATTTTCAAAGGGATCAAGATATTCGAGATGCTCGAGATCAGCAATTGGACACTATTCTAGACACAATCAGTAAAATTTTGGCTCATTTAAGTACCCAAATTGAGTGTTTAACTCATAATTGGGGCGATGATGACAATGTTTAGGTTGAACAACCTCGTGCTTGTGGAAATAATGCTAGATGTGTCCCTCATGCTAATGATGAGACTTGGGTTAATAATAACATTGGTTGCCTTCTTTGGCTAAACCAAAGTTCTCTAGTCCATAGTTTTGTGGAAAGAATGATCCAAAGGCTTATTGTGATGGGAAAGTTGGGCATAAATTAGTATGTGACTTCAAGAAGAGATGGTCAAATGAAAGGAGGAGTACAATTGATCTCTCACCTAAGAAATGTTGTTGGTGTAGCTTAAAAGGTCATGAAGGTTTCTAATGCCAAATTCAATACCCAACCAAAGAAGAAAGTAAGTATGACTTTGTGTCTTTTGTTGACTTTTACTCTAGTGGAAAAGTGATTTGTGATGACGTACATTGTAAACCAGAAAAAGATGATAGTGAGAATTTTTCCCTGAATCTATGGAGTTAGATGAGATAGAAACGTCATGTTCTCCTACTAAGATGTATTGTACTGAATTGAATACTCATAATACATGTTAAGGGGATATGGGAAGTGAGGAAAAATCATGTGAAAAGACGAAGAAATTAGAGACATTGAGTGATAAAATTCTACGTTATGGTCCATTTTTGGTGAGTGAGAACATAACACCCCAAACCCGACCTAGACGTTATGACCAGATATGGTGGTGTTATCTAAGATCATTTGAAAATTCAGAAACCATTTTGAATAAAAGAATAATTAAATCCAACATGCAGTGAATAAAACTCCAATTTATTTGAGGAAAACTTCCTTTTAAATGATTTATTAGTTTTGCTTATAATCACTTGTAAAAGCACTTAGTTTTGCAGCGAAATTTCTTAGTTAAATAAAGTTTAAGAAAACACGACTCGATTTTGAAATCCAACATTTGCGAAAAGATTTGGTATCATCTAAAACATTTTAACAGTTTTAAATGAGAAAAAAATTAAACCTATTTTAAAAGCAGTTCCAAGAGCCCAAAACAGTCCAACGGAACGGAAATAGATTAAACTGGACAAAATATAAGGAAATGCAAAACAAATACGTAAAAATGAGCTCCCATCACACCAATCTATCTTATGTCTGAGGATTACCTGAGAATCAAACAAACAGAGAGTAAACACACGAGCTTAGTGTGGAACTCACTACATACAATAAATCAGATACACATGCTTAAAAAAATTTAAGGAATTGATACAGACATTGATGCATAGCAGATACAAACACATATGCATAACAGATATAGATACAGATACAAATACAGATCCTACCCCCATCCGCTCCAACCAACCCTGCACACCAATTAGTGTATTAAATACCCATCCATCCTTGCACACTGCTAAGTGATCGTATGTCACTTTACAAAATACATGAAGACTATCTACAAGGTCAAAATGCGGTAACCCGCTTGAAACAGATATATGTGGTTGAGCCACCAAATACAACAGATAAATTAAACTGCCCACACTTCCTCTATAATTAATAATCCCACCCCCAATGCACATGCAGAACTAAATAGATAACAGATACGTGTATGACATACATACTTTACACATCGGATTCAAATAATATCAGCATCTAACAGATCATGCTATCACATATAACATATTAGTCATGCATTCCTAAATCATATTTAACACTAACAGTGCATCAGAAATTATGATTAATAGACCAATTTGTACCATATGGACCCTACGGAAGGGCTACATTCAATTCGTACGATGAACATGGCCCTAGGGAAAAAATTCAGAATTTGACCCAGACTGTGTGGCTCTCACGGTCGTATGTCACACACGGCCGTGTGGTGTCGACAGTCTAGTTTTTCAACTTTCAACCGTACATGATTTTCTGGTTTTCATTACACACCTTGACTATTTTTTTATATGAATCCACCCACCAGACTTCAAAAATCTAAAAAGGTCAATTAAACCATCAATTAAAATGATTTCTCACACCCGATACACCAATCAAAATTACCAATAACATAGTTATAATGATGAAAATCGACCCTAAACTTCTAATTCAATTCTTACCCTCAAGAAAATAGCAGCCCACGCACTTAATTCGCTGGAGGTTCATCGAATATCACACGCTCCTCTCCTATAAAAAAACCAACAATCAATACACACTTAAACAACTAACCCGTAAAAGAATATTTCACCCCAAATCAAACGAGTAAAAACCAAAACACTCATAACACCATAACCACATCTACTTACCAGAAAGAAACACAACAGTCAACTGCGTAGATGAATGGAAATCAAAATGGAAACGAAAGTATAAAAGAAATAACAAAAGAAGAAGAAAAGAAAGAAAAAAAAACAAAGGATAGGAATATGTTAGGGGGAAAACGTCAGACGTGGCTATGGGGAGAGAAATTTTTAGGACTATTTTTCAAAAATACATTTATTATTATCCTATATTTAAAAAAAGTTAACTACTTCCCCCCCACAAACAAAACTACCCATTCCTATCAAATTCCCAAAGACTTTGAGATCCACTCAAACTCTACCATATGGGCTGCTAAAGCAGAAATAGTGAAAATAAATTTCTCATCGGCACATGCGGGGTTTCGAACAGAAGACCAAAGGGTAAGCTGACACCTTACCACTAAACCAGCAGGCTCATTTTGTCACAAGTTGAGTGAAGATAATATTTAAGTCAAATGAACAGAGATAGGGATAGGAATAAAAATGACAAAAAATTTTCAAAAGTGAGATTTGAACACAGGACCTCAAGCACACATCGAGAGCACTTAACCACTGAACCAAATCAATTACTTTGACAAAATTTAACAAATCAAAAATTCAACTTTTGGGGTGTTACAACTCTCCCCCCTAAAAGAAATTTTGGTATCAAAATTTTACCTAATTCAAATAGATGTGGATATTATTGTCGAATCGAGTCCTCATGTTCCCAAGTAGCTTCCGCAATGCCATGATTCTGCCACAATACCTTAACCAAAGGAATGATCTTCCTCCTCAAGACCTTAACCTCTCGATCTAGAATCTGAATCGACTCCTCCTCGAAGGTCAAATCTAGTCTTACCTCAATCTCTTCAACAGATGCAATATGAGATGGGTAAGACTGATACTGCCTCAACATAGAGACGTGGAACACATCGTGAAAACGATCTAACTCCAGAGGTAGCTTTAACTGATAGGTGACCGACCCAACACATTTTAGAATCTGATAAGGCCCAATGAACTTAAGGCTCAACTTATCCTTACGTCCAAATCGAAGGACCATCTTTCATGAGGATACCTTAAGAAAAACTTGATCAACCACAGAAAACTCAATATCTCTCCTCTTCAGATCCGAATAAGACTTCTATCTATCAAAAGCTGCCTTAAGACAATCCCGAATCAATCAAACCTTATCCTTCGTTTCAGAAACTAGATCAGGACCCAAAATTTGTCTCTCACCCAACTCAGTCCAACACAAAGGGGGTGCGACACTTACACCCATACAAAGCCTCGTAAGGTACCATCTAAATACTGGACTAGAAGCTATTATTATATGTGAATTCAAAAAACAATAGAAACTCCTCCCAACTACCATGGAACTCGATAACACAACTCTGTAGCATATCCTCCAAAATCTGAATCACTCTCTCAAATTGTCCATCAATATGAGGATGGAACGTAGTACTAAAATCTAACTGAGTACCCAAAGCCTCATGTAGTTTCTTCCAAAACTGAGATGTAAACCAAGGGTCTTTATCAGAGATAATCAAATCCAGAAACCTATGAAGTCTAACAAACTTGAAAATATACAACTTAGCCAATTTCTATAGAAAATAGTCTGTCCTAACCGAAATAAAAAGAGCAGACTTGGTCAAACGATCCACGATGACTTAAACAAAATCCTTCTTAGTAGATGTCAAGGGCCCCACTGACGAAGTCCATAGTTACACACTCCCATTTCAAAAGGGAATATTAACATGTTGAAGAAAACTCGAAGGCAGTTAGTGCACAGCCTTAACTTAATGGCACGTCAGGCATTGAGAGATGAACACAGTTACTTCTCATTTCAAACTGAGCCACGAGTATAACTCACAGAGATCTCGATACATCTTATTTCCACCGGGATGCATAGTGTAAGGGCTACTATGCGCTTTTCGCAGAATAGATTGCCTCAACTTCGCATCATTAGGTGCACAAACCCAACCTCTGAAACATAAAACCCCATCACTATTCAACCCAAAATCAGAAGTCCTACCCTCTTCAACCTATTGAAATCGCAGAATCAGAGAATCATCCACTAACTGCTTAACCCAAATCTGATCAATCCAAGTCGGCTTAACTTGCAACTCGGCTAATAGACTACCATAATCAAATAGACTTAGATAAGCAAACATCACCCTCAAATTTGACATCATTCTACGACTAAGAGCATCATCCACAACATTGGCCTTACTAGGATGATACTCAATGGAGCAGTCATAGTCCTTAAGCAACTCAATCTATCTATGTTGCCTAAGATTCAACTCCTTCTGAGTAAGGAGAAACTTGAGGCTCTTGTGATCAGTGTAGATGATACATCTCTCACCATACAGATAGTACCTCCAAATTTTCAAATCGAAGACAATCACAGCCAACTCAAGATCGTGCGTGCGATAGTTGCCTTTATGTGACTTAAGTTGTTAGGATGTGTAAGCCACTACCTTACCATCTTGCATCATAACACAACCCAACTCGATGTAAGAAGCATCATTGTACACAACAAACTCTTTACCGGGTTCAGGCCGTATCAGAACATGTGCCTGAGTCAAAATAGATTTGAGCTTCTCAAAGCTCAATTGCTGCCCATCAGCCCACACAAAAGGTGCATTTTTACGCAACAACTTAGTCATAGGAGCTGCAATAAGTGAGAACTCCTCAACAAATCTCTGATAATACCCCACTAAACTGAGAAAGCTTCGGATATCAGACACATTCCTAGGTTGTTTCCACTCGAGTACAACCTCAATATTTTTAAGGTCTACACGGATACCCTCAGCAAAAACCATATGTCCCAGAAAAGTGACCTTTGTTAACCAAAACTCACACTGGCTCAACTCAGCGTAAAGCTTTTTCTTACGAAGTATTTGCAAAACCACTCTAAGATGTTCATCATGATCACTTTCAGACTTAAAGTACACAAGAATATCATCGATGAAAACCACGATGAATTGATCCAAGTACGGCTAGAAAACCAGATTTACGGGATCCATGAATGCAGCCGGAGCATTTGTCAAACCTAATGGCATGATTAGGAACTTGTAGAGCCTATAATGAGTCCTAAAAGTGGTCTTATGTACATCAACCTCTTTAACCTTTAACTAATGATACCTAGAATGAAGACCAATTTTCGAGAATACAAATGCCGCATGAAAATGATCGAACAAGTCATCAATCCTCGGAAGTGGGTATTTATTCTTTACAGCTAATTTATTCAACTGGCGGTAATCCACACACATCCTCATAGTACCATATTTCTTCTTCACGAAAAGAACTAGTGCTCCCCATAAGAACACACTAGGCCTGATGAACCCTCGATTGAGAAGTTTCTAAAGTTATAATTTTAATTCCATAAGCTCCTCTGGTGCCATGCTGTAGGGAGCAATGGACACTAGAGTTGTTCCAGGCAACACCTCAATACCAAACTCAACCTCCCTGTCCAGTGGGTTACCCGACAATTGATAACACTTGAAAAGAGTTATATCTCAAGCATATAAACTTGATGAGTTGTCTTTACTTAAGTGGATATATTTACTTTTCTAGGTTATTATTAGAACATTGCATAATAAAGCTTGGATTGTACCCTGAATGTCATTATATGTTACTTTTATTGTTGGGAAGAAAGGAATTGGTTATTTTATGCAACAGGTGTAGGAAGGATAAAGAGAATGAGAAAAAGGAGGAAGGGAATAAAGGAAGTGATATATTGCCATGGCAAAAGGTTGGACAGATTGCCAACGAAAATGCCATAGCAATTCCAGAAAGATGCTGATGCAACACTTAGTCCTTGTCACTCTTAGCCAGCTATACGTGTACCAGATAAATTCACCAGAAAAAGAGGGAGAAAATGTGTGTTGAGAGAGGGGTGACCCTACCCTATAAAGGAAGAAAGAGAAAGAGAAGAAGTGTAGTTTTTTTTTCTCCAGAAAATATCTCGTGAAAATTTCAGAGAAAAAAGGGAATAGGGTAGCAACTTAAGAAGAGAGCAGAGATGCAAGGAAGGGGATGACACAGTCAACTTTGGGTCTTACACGATTTAGTAGCATCAAAGCTAAAGCTAGAGTGGCGAAAGCTTCCTACAGTTCTACCTTCATTCTATTAATTGATTTCTTTAATTTTTAAACTGTGGATGATGGTGTTGAATGATGTTGATATTTTGGATTTTAATTCCCAACCCATGAGCTAATCTCATCGAGTTGGAATTATTGGATGGATTTTTATTACTTTTAATGACCATGATATTATCTTGATTAGATCTACTATTTCATTTGATTTGGGTTATCTTAAATATATGCATGCAAGCTCTAGACATAGATGAATGCATGGCATGTTCTTAGACTTGATTTAATTTTGAAAAGGTTAAGTGAGTTGGATCGTAATCGAATGATACAAGCGAGTACTCGAAGGATACAAGCGAGTACTCGAAGGAATACTCGTAGCACTCTAGATATAGAGCTACGTTCTGTACAGAGGAAGGAAGGATAATGTTAGGTATCATTCTTGAGACTTGTAGACATACAAAGTCTTGGAACGGTAGCTTAAAGTCTAGCTCTTGGAAGAAGCAGACTGCAGTAGTTATACTTTGAACAGTAATTTGGTTAAGGTTTTGCCATGGCATTATTATGTTATAAAGATGTAATCGGAGTAATTCCAACCTTCCCTTCCAACAGCATAAATCCTCCAAACTTTGTCTCATAGATTTGCCACAGCAATTTATTCAGTATTTGATCTTAATGTTTCATACATTAATACTCCTCATCAAATTGTTATTCTGTTCATTTTTCTATAGCTTAATTAGTATAGTTCATAGTGATAACCATTTTAATCCGTTCTGATCCCTGTGGAGACGATTTCACTTATCACTTTATTACTTGATTCGATGTGTATACTTGCACATTCGCATTACATATTCACAAGCGACAAGTTTTTGGCACCGTTGTCGGGGATCGAAAATGTGGTAAATTTTGGTTGTTATTATCTATATAATTTTGTTAGTTTTAATTTACTTACTTGGTTTTTTTTATTCTTTTCAAGTTTGCTGCTAGTTTATGAGTAGAGGTATTCCCGAGAATGAAAAGTATTCTTTTGACCTAGAAATTGAGAGAACTTTAAGGAGAAGGAGAAAAGAATTACGAGAAATGGCAAGGATTGGAAATGATCCAGGCAGAGAAGATCCATTACATCCGAATGGTAGGGACACTGATATTCCTCATGTGATAGATGATAGAGACAAACCCATTAGAGAACATGTAGTGCCAATCTTGGATAATTTGAATCCAAGGATTGTCAGGCCACATATTCAAGCTCAACATTTTCAGTTGAAACCATTTATGTTTCAAATGCTACAAACTGTAGAATAGTTCAGTGGGTTACCTACTGGAGATCCACGGCTGCATTTAAGACTTTTTTTGGAGGTCTGTGATTTATTCAGGCAACAAGGTGTTCTTGAATATGCCCTGAGACTCAAGCTATTTCCTTATTCATTGCGAAATCTTGCTAGAGCATGGTTGAATGCTTTGCCGTCAAGAACGGTGGCATCTTGGAATGAACTTTGTTAGAGGTTTTTTTTTAAGGTACAATCCTCCAAATATGAATGCCAAATTAAGGAATGATATTACCTCTTTTCAGCAATCTTAGGATGAGACATTGTATGAAGCTTGGGAGAGATTCAAGGGATTAATTAGAAAATGCCCTATGCATGGTTTTCAATATTGGACGCAGATGGAAATGTTTTACAACGGATTAAATGCACATACAAGAATGGTAGTTGATGCATCTGCCAATGGCACTTTGCTGGATAAATCGTATAACGAGGCATATGAGATTCTGGAAAAGATAGCCAACAATGATTATCAATATCCGTATACAAGAGTAGGGACTGGCAGAAGAGTTACTGGAGCTATGGAGCTTGATGCGATCACTTCATTAATAGTTCAAGTATCATCCCTAACTAATATTATTAAAACAATGAAGAGACCAACTGCAGTGCAAGATATGAAAGCAGCCGAGCTAACATGTGTTTATTGTGGAGAAGATCATGTTTTTTATGAATGCCCATTGAACCCAGCCTCAATATATTATATGGAAAATTTTAATCGAAATAATAACCCATATTCCAATACATATAATCCACGATGGAAACAACATCCTAATTTTAGTTGGAGTGATCAAGGGGTGGGAAATTCCAGTAACGTTGTTCGACAGAATGTCACATGTAACCCACTTGGATATAATCAACCCATGCCACAGAAAAATGTTCAGCAAAGTTCAACATCATCTTCTTCATCTATGGAAGCATTGTTGAAGGAATACATGGCCATGAATGATGTTGTAATTCAGAGTCAAGTTGCATTTCTAAGAGCTTTAGAAAATCAAGTGGGGAAAATTTTCAATGCATTAAGCTCAAGACTGCAAGGAGCATTGTCGAGGGATATTGAAAATTCAAGATCTCATGGGAAGGAGCATTGCAAAGCCATTACACTCAGAAGTGGTACTCACTTACTTGGAGTTGTTAATGATGCCATTGTTGAAGAAGATAGCTCAGATTTCACACATAAGAAGAATTCAAAACTAGCAGAGGAGCAATCTACAACTAAGAAGATCAAACAAAAAAATGTTGAAGCAGAATCAGCTCGTGTTGCCAATAAGAATGCCACGGCAAAACAGCCTCAACAATTCGAAGGAAGGCCATTGCCACCTTTTCCTCAGTGATTTCAGAAGTCGAAGTAAGATTTTCAATTTAAAAAATTCTTGGATGTCCTGAAGCAACTTCATATCAACATTCAATTAATGGAAGCATTGGAGCAAATGCCTAATTACATAAAGTTCATGAAGGACATATTGTTAAAGAAGTGTTGATTAGGGGAATTTGAAATTGTTGCTCTCGTTGAAGGGTGCACAGCAATGTTGATGAACAAATTGCCACCAAAACTGAAGGACCTAGGGAGTTTTACTATTCTCTGCTTAATTGGAAATCATTATGTAGGAAAAACATTATGTGATTTAGGTGCAAGTATACATTTAATGCTTATGTCTGTTTTCAGGAAGCTAGGAATTAGGAAGGCAAGACCCACAACAGTAACATTGCAGCTAGCTGATCGCTCTTATGCACATCCGAAAGGTAAAATTGAATATATGTCAGTAAGAGTTGACAAATTTATTTTTCTAGCGGATTTTATTAGTCTGGATTTAATTAGAAATACATTTTGTTCAAGCGCACTTTTCATAAAAAATTGAACCTAAAAATCACAGCCCGAGTTTTGAACCTGGCTCTAATACCTGTTGGAACGCCGGCACCCCTTGGCGCAGCAAAATAAAATTAAATTCCAGCGATCCAAACCATGAATCCATGTGTGAGGAACGAATCGGGGTGAAATAAAGGTTTTGAAATTACCGAAACTTCAATCTGAGTAGATAGCGACGCCTCGGAATACCGAACTTTGATCCACTGTCGAACCAAGCCACAACCTTTTGCGATGTCGGCCTCTACGTAATCCGCCCAGTTTGACTATGAATGGAAGAAATCTCCAAAACTATTTTGGAGGCTTTTCTTGCTTGACGGCTGCTAGACCTTAAAGCAATACCTTAGGGTTTTTTTCTTAATAAGCTCTATATCACCTATTACCTTTTATAATCGGTATCTTTTAATGAATCATAAAATTAAATAAATATAATAATTTTTAACCGAAAATTATAATTACATTAATTATATCCAAAAACAAATTATAATTACATTAATTATAACATGGATTTCTTAAACTATATTTATTTAAATCTATATACTGAACCAAATTCATATATTAATTCTCATTATGTGTACAACATCCTTGTACATATAATATGTTCAATATTTGATTGCCCAATTTAAATTAATTCTTTAATTAATTTAATTCATGTGACAATCAAACACAATACCAACTATGTTTTATTCCGTTCGTTTCAACCATAGGGTGTGACCACAGAGGTTCTTGTAACGTTAGCGAGTAATACTAGAACGATTCTAATGTTACAAACAATGAGTGGCATCTAGCAATGCATCATTGCTACCTAAGTTACAAGGAGTCATGATTCGACATAACCTTTTGTGATTAACCTTTCATGCATTAAGCCTTAAGTCCTTTACCTCTGGAATGGACACAAGTCATGGAATAGTCACACTTGTATAGTCCATCCCATGTTTCTTGATATCTTGAGTAGACTATGATATACAAATTAGTATGACATCTCATGTCAACTTATTTGAGCATGGCCATGCATTTCTAGTCTCACTCAATCAAGTGGCCTAAGATATTACTCCCATTATGTAGGAGGGACTTATCCTATATTGATCAACCATATCCTCTACATAGATTGTGGTATATCCAACATCACCTTTATAGAACAACCATTCACGATTATACGTTTGATCAGATCAAAATATACAACTCACGATGTTGGGATAATGATGATCTCAAGTCTCGAGGATCATATACATATTAATCACTATGAGTAATGTTCTGAAAATTACATAATAATCCAAGAAACATACTCATAGCGGTCACCCAATATGTTGTTCTCTAACACACATATTCATGCATTGATTTTGACACTCCATATCATTGACAACTCTTTATCATCAATCAACTACATGTTAGTCTTAATGCATTATTGTTGTCCTAGTCAACAATAATACTTGACTAAGGATCTTTTAAGAATAATCATATTATTCTCGTGACATTATTATAAAACAATTTATTTGTACACACGTAAAGAAAAATCAAATAATAATGACAATGCTTTATATTAATAAACATGGTAAATCAAGTATGTTATTACAACCATCTCATGATTGATCTTTGGGCATACTCTTACAATCTCCCACTAGCACTAAGACCAATCACTCATATATCTAATACCAAGCGACTTAGTGTGACGATCATGCTTCACGTGTCGAGAGGCTTGGTCGTGGATCAAACAATGTTATCATCCAGTAGGTACTCGCATATCTCTACGTCCCCTCGATCGATAATCTCTCGAATAAGATGGTAGCACCTAAGTATATGTTTGGATCGCTGGTGAGATCTGGGTTCTTTAGCTTGTGCAATGGCTCCATTGTTATCACATCGGAGTTCTATAGCATCTGATATGCTAGGCACAACCCCTAGTCTAGTAATGAACTTCTTGATCCAAACCGTTTTTTTTGCTGCCTCACTAGCTGCAATATACTCAGCTTCTATTGTAGAATCGGCTACTGTACTTTGCTTTGAACTCTTCCAGCTCATAGCACCACTATTAATGTAACACCCTGAAAATTTGAGTAATTTATTTTCTATGTGTGCTTTGAGTAATTATTCTAGAAAGTAAAATTTTCTGATTTATTTTCGTGGTTAGTATAGTCCTGAAGAAGGGTTTAAAATTTTTTAGAAGGAATATTATTAATTTTAAGAAATTATTTATGGAAGTGGATTAAGTGACTTTGACACATAAATTAATTTAAGTGTCAAAGTGAGGCATAAGATGAATTATTGGACAAGTGGTGATGGCGCATGAGCTTGTGCATGAGGTTGAAGGTTCGAATCCCATGTTTAGCATCTAGGTGAATTTTATTTTGAATTTTTATGCACCAATATAGCAAGTGTCGGCAAGAGCTTTTATGGAAGGTGTTGACTTGTTATTTTTGGTTAAAATATCAAAGGAATAAGGAAATTTTGAACTTAAGGAAGGGTATCAAAAGAATAAGGAAAATGTGAAGATATGAGGCATGAATCAAGGAAGAATTTTTGGAAACAATATCTTGGCCTAAAGACCATGTACTTGGACGGCAATATGGCTATAGGGGGAGCCGAATTTTGGTGATAGTTTTGGCTAGGAATTTTAGTCTTGTTTTGGTCATTTTTGTTAGTTTGTGCAAGTTTTGAAAACTCTCTCAACCTTTTCTCCCTTTGGCCGAATTTGAGCATTGGTAAGTCCTAAAGTTTTTGACCATTTGGTCATTTTTGCACATCAATTGGTATTCTTTTGTGCCTTATTTCATTTGAGTGCCGAAATCACCTACATCAAATGACCATTCCTTTCTTTTCTCTCTTTTTCTTCATTGCCGAATGTGTCTTGATTCTAACCTCCTCTCTTTCTTTCTCTTTTATTTTCTTTGAAAACCGAATTCATCATCATCTCCATTTTCTTATTTTTATTCATTATCAATCAATATTTCTCTCAATATTTCTCTCATGGCCGAATGCTAAGGTGTTCATAAGCCAAATTATTTCCCTTTCTCTTTAATCTTTCATAGCCGAATCCTCCTTAAAACCATACTATTCTCAAATCCTTTCTTTTCGACGTGGAATATAGGTAAGAGTTCTTTTGTTTCGATTAGTTATTAGTGGTTAGTGCCGAATATTAATGTTGGCTTGAAGGCATTATTTGGATCAAAATAAACGCTTATTTTATTAACGTTTATTTTGTTAAACTTTAGTGCGATAACGGAAAGTTGGAATCAAGAAGTGGTGGGTGACAAAGCGTAGGAATCGATTCTCGTGGTAAGGAAATCACATCTTTTAAACTTTAGAAATTTTTCGATATCATTAGATTAATGTTCTTTGCCTTTGAAGACATTCAACATAGGGAAGAAACGGGCGGTGTTTAGCCTTCGGAAGAAGGAGGTTCTCTGTTATTCCCCTAAGTACAAGCAAAGGACTATTTCGAAATCCGAGATTTTCCACCGGGTTGCGGACGCTCAACCGAGGAAAATCAATCGCTCAAGTCGTTCGTACTCCCAACCATTATTTGTTCGTGGATTCGATTCGGTTAGCGAACCATCAATCGGAGAGAAATCGCAAGTAGAAGTCTTACGAAAAATCCGAGGGTAAATTTCTAGATCGCTATATTTAGATCGGTTTTATTATAGATTATAGTGTTTTAATTAACACAATACGTATAGGTGTTGAAGAGCGGAAAGTTTAGTTCTCTCTATAACCGGTGTGTAACTTCACACTCATTTTCGAGTTGGACATCATGTTGTAAGTTCTGTGATAAATTCGTAAAATAGTAAAAACGGAAAAATACGTAGTAACTCATATTTTTGAGTAAATGCATGAAAACGGTTAAAACCGAAAAATAAAATACGATAATACTCTAGTTCGATAAAATGGGCCGATAATACTCTAGTTCGATAAAATGGGCCGATAATACTCTAGTTCGATAAAATGGGCGATAATACTCTAGTTCGATAAAATGGGCGATAAAACTCTAGTTCGATAAAATGGGCGATAATACTCTAGTTCGATTAAATGGGCGAAAATACTGCTTTAGATAAATTGGGCTAAAATGGGCCAAAGTCACTAAACTACTAAATGGGCTAGTTGATAAATTGTTTATATGAGCCTAATGAAGGGTTAATTGATAATCCCACCGATGATATGGATTAATGAAAATCATTTATATGATTATATTTGTTATATACGCATGATTGCATGGGGTGGGTTATATGAAGAGAAGAATGGCCGATTGCCACAAATTTGGCTCATTGCCTCTAGTTCGGTGGCTCTGCCACAATATGGCTCATTGCCTCTAGTTCGGTGGCTCGCCACAAATTCGCTAAATGCCTCTAGTTCGGTGACAATGTCACAATCTAGTTCGATGAGTGCACTACAAAATTATTTAAGGGCTTTAAGCCCATGATTGGTGTGTTTGGCGGGGTGGGTTGACTTGATCCCCACAGTGTGTTGGTTGGTACGGGGTGTTAGCGGATGGATACTAGGTTGGTTTGGGAAATTCATATTTCATGCATTCTTTTCTTTAAATTATGTTACTTTACAATGTATGGTTGAAATCATTAATGGGCTCAAGCCCAAAGATGATATCTTGACGATCCGCCTAAAAATGGTGGTAAGTGAGTTGCACACTCGAGTTCTTTGTAACTCACCCAATTTTTATTAACCATTTCGTAATGGAAATTGACGTGGACTTGGGCCGAGATGACTTGGTGGAGCCCATACTACGAATTTGGGTTTTTTTATAAACTATGACTTTATTTAAGTTTTTATTTTAATTGCTATTATTGGGTTGATGTAATAAGGCCTCTAAGTATTTTTATGGATTTTATCGTGTGGATGGTTTTATAGTTTTTATTTTGAGACTTTAATTATGAGTTTATGTTAAATCATTTGGTTTTTCCTAAAAATATCGTTTATTTAATATTTTGACAATTAGACGGTTTTCTTTAAAATTTTCCTCCAAATTCTTTTAAGAAGTTTTAAAGTTTCATAAACATTTTATTTAAGATAAGTTTTAAACAAGTATATTCTTAAATTATTTTCAAAACCTCGTACTACATCTTTAACTCGATTTTCAAAAGTTTTTGCATCATTATTTTATCGTAAATCTTGAAAAGAAACGAAAGTATGTTTAGTGTGACAAACCAAATCTCGCCTAAACGCATAGACCGGGTTTGGGGTGTTACATTTAGTGGTATCGAGCCCAGTTTCAAAACTCACTGTGGGTTTGGGTTCAATAAAGAAATTTGTTTGAAAATAATTTCTAGAGTTTTGATTAAAGGTAGTATGGCACCATGAGCATCCCGCGCCAAGTCAAGTAAGTATCAGATATCTTTGTATGTTTATTATCATTGTGATATGATTATAAGAAACACTCTAGAACTTCTAGTTTTAGGTGTTAAAACCGTAGAGATTGAGACAATAGGATATTGATGCGAAAACACTCTATCTCTTTCATATCATAAGATATCGTTAATAAACAATTGAAATATTATTCGATTCATAAAACTCTTAAATCAGTTAAATCAAATTAGTCGTCATGAGCACTAGAGGACGTGGTCGTGGACGCGGTAGGCGTGGCCGTGGTAGAGGACGAGGTGTTAGGGGCGCAATCGATGTGCCGGGTCATATGTCGGAAATGGATGCACTGCGTCACTCGAGAGTGAGACGGATCGCACGACCATATGGAAGAGGATAATCTTTGTGACACGAGCAATGCTGCGCGAGTACTTGAAAGGGTCATTTGGATCCGGAAATCGACCAACCGCTCGTGGGTCGATATCGGGCGATCAAATCCAAAGTGGAGCCGAGGTTTTGAGGTGTCTCTCGTGTAGCTCCCAATGTCGCCAATATTGGCTTGAGGCGAGAGAGCGAATTATGGACGATCTTGAGTGCACTGTGGAACAAAAGTTAAGAGGAGCGGTATCTTTGTTTAGAGACGTGCCCTTAGTAATTCAAGGAGAAACATTCCTGGCAAATTTGATGGAACTGCCTTTTGGCGAATTCGATATTATTCTGGGCATGGATTGGTTGGTTAAGCACCGGGCGCAATTGGATCGTGTCTTTGGCGAATGTCGATAAGAACTGTGGAGGATAAGGAGATAGTTATGATAGGCGAGCGGAGAAATTACTTAGCAAACATGATTTCTGCGTTGAAGGCGGAGAAGTTAGTGCGAAAAGGATACGGAGCATTTTTAGCATTTATTTGTGCTTTAGATGCCAAAGAGCTGTCAGTGGAAGATGTGAGAACGGTGAAGGAATTTTCGGATGTTTTTCTGAAGAACTTCCCGGTGTACCTCGGATCGGGAAGTGGAATTTGGTATTGAGCTTTTGCCGGATCGCTCCAGTGTCCATTGCTCCTTATAGAATGGCACCGAAGGAGTTGTCGAGCTTAAAGCCCAAATTCAAGAGCTGCTAGATCGGGGTTTTATTCGACCGAGTGTGTCTCCGTGGGGAGCACCGGTTTTGTTTGTTAAGAAGAAGGATGGGTCAATGCGTATGTGTATTGACTATAGGCAATTGAATAAGTCGACGATCAAGAATCGGTACCCTCTGCCGAGGATTGACGCGACTGTTTGATCAATTGAAGGAGCTTCTGTTTTCTCCAAGATTGATTTAAGGTCGGGTTACCACCACCTTAAGGTGAAAGAAGCGGATATTCACAAGACAAATGTTCGAACCCGCTACGGACACTATGAGTTTTTAGTGATGCCGTTTGGGTTGACCAATGCACCAAATGCATTTATGGATATGATGAACCGGTCTTTCAACCATTCTTAGATCGGTTTGTGGTGGTATTCATAGATGACATTACTGGTTTATTCGAGGAGCGAAGAAGAACATGACTCGCATTTGCGAATTGTATTGCAAGTGCTTGAGATAATCGATTGTATGCCAAATTCGATAAATGTGAATTTTGGTTAAGAGAAGTGACTTTCTTGGGTCATGTGGTATCACCAAGGAATAAGGGTGGATCCTCGGAAGATTGAGGCGGTATTGGATTGGAAACCACCGGGTCGGTGAGTGAGATTCGGAGTTTCTTGGGTTTGTGGCCGGATATTATAGGCGCTTTGTTGAGGGGTTCTCATTGATTGCCGCACCTCTAACTAAGCTTTTGCGGAAGGAGTGTTGTTTATATGGACTGATAAGCGGCAAGAAAGTTTCGAGCGATGAAGAAGGTTTTAACTGGCGCGGTATTGATTCAACCCGAGGTCAGAAGGAGTTTACGCTTATTGTGATGCGTCACATACGGGTTTAGGGCTGCGTATTGATGCAAAGTGGGAAAGTTGTAGCTTACGCTTCTCGTCAATTGAGACCGCACGAAGTGAACTACCCTACTCATGATTTGGAGTTAGCAGCGGTGGTGTTTGCCTTAAAGATTTGGAGGCATTACCTCTATGGTGAAAAGTCTATCATCTATACGGACCACAAGAGTCTTAAGTATCTTCTTACTCGGAAGGAGTTAAACTTGAGACAACGAAGATGGGTGGAGTGTTAAAGGACTATGATTTCTCTATTGAGTATCATCCTGGAAAGGCTAATGTAGTGGCGGACGCATTAAGTCGTAAGGTGGTATCTCGATTTGAGAGCTATGTTTGCCCATTTGAGTTTGTATGAGGATGGTAGTTTGATAGCGGAATTTCAAGTGAAGCCTATGTGGTTGGAACAAATTAAGAAAAAAACAGATTTTAGATGAGAAGTTGAGACTTTTATTTCAAAGCAAGTGGAAAATGGTGAAATTGAGGATTTTGGAATAAATTCGTAAGGTGTATTGTGTTTTTTTCGTGGAAGGGTCCAGATGCCTAAGGATTCAGATCCGAGGCAAATGATTTTGAGGAGGCGCATAGTAGCCCTTATGCTATGCACCCGGAGGAAATAAGATGTATCGGGATCTTCGTGAGCGGTTTTGGTGGCCTGGATTGAAACGGGAGATTTCGTAATTTGTGGGAAAATGCTTAACTTGTCGCCAAGTGAAAGCGGAGCATCAATTGCCGTCAGTCTTTTGCAACCAGCTTAAGATTCCTCTTTGGAAATGGGAGCGGATAACAATGGATTTTGTTAGTGGGTTACCTTTAACACCTACTAAGAAAAATTCATTTTGGGTAATTGTTGATCGTTTGACGAAAGATCGCTCATTTTCTACCAAAGTCGCATCTGGACTACTCGTTGCGTTGGCGAAGCCGTATGTATCCGAAATCGTGAGGTTGCATGGGGTACCAGTATCGATTATATCGGATAGGGATCCTAGGTTTACATCTCGATTTTGAAAGCTTTGCATGAAGCCTTGGGTACAAAGCTTAATTTTAGTACGGCTTTTCATCCTCGATCGATGGTCACGGAGAGAGTGATTCAGATTCTGGAAGACATGTTAAGGGGATGTGTAATCGACTTCAAAGGTAGTTGGGAGGATTTTCTCACCGTTAGCGGAATTTGCGTAACAACAACGACTACCGATCTAGCATTCGGATGGCACCCTACGAGGCATTGTATGGTCGTAGGTGTCGTTCTCCTATTTGGTGGGATGAGTTGGGTGATCGGCATTGTTAGGACTCGAGATGATTTCAAACGGAAGAAAAAGTGAAAGTTATTCGAGCACGGTTAAAGGAAGCTTGGATGAGACGTAAGTCGTATGCGGATCTCAAGCGTAAAGAGATCGAGTATGCCGTAGGAGATCAAGTCTTCTGAAGGTCTCACCTTGGAAGAAGATATTCAGATTCGGGAAGAAGGGCAAGTTGAGTCCTAGATACATTGGACCATATCGTGTGGTGAAACGAGTTGGTCCAGATGGCCTATCGATTGAGTTACCTCGGAATTGAGCCAAATTCATAATGTTTTCCACGTGTCCATGTTGAGGCGCTATAGATCGGATCCTTCGCACATAGTACCGGTAGAAGAAGTGGAGATGAATTTGGATTTGTCTTTTGAGGAGGAACCAAAGTGGAAATCTTAGACCGAGACGTGAAGGTGCTAAGAAAGAAGACTGTGCCGTTGGTCAAAGTGTTGTGGCGTAACCACGGAGTGGAGGAAGCTACGTGGGAGCTGAGGATGCAATTCGGCAACAATACCCTCACCTTTTTTCAGCCAGTAAATTTCGAGGACGAAATTTTCTTTTAGGGGGGTAGAGTTGTAACACCCTGAAAATTTGAGTAATTTATTTTCTATGTGTGCTTTGAGTAATTATTCTAGAAAGTAAAATTTTCTGATTTATTTTCGTGGTTAGTATAGTCCTGAAGAAGGGTTTAAAATTTTTTAGAAGGAATATTATTAATTTTAAGAAATTATTTATGGAAGTGGATTAAGTGACTTTGACACATAAATTAATTTAAGTGTCAAAGTGAGGCATAAGATGAATTATTGGACAAGTGGTGATGGCGCATGAGCTTGTGCATGAGGTTGAAGGTTCGAATCCCATGTTTAGCATCTAGGTGAATTTTATTTTGAATTTTTATGCACCAATATAGCAAGTGTCGGCCAAGAGCTTTTATGGAAGGTGTTGACTTGTTATTTTTGGTTAAAATATCAAAGGAATAAGGAAATTTTGAACTTAAGGAAGGGTATCAAAAGAATAAGGAAAATGTGAAGATATGAGGCATGAATCAAGGAAGAATTTTTGGAAACAATATCTTGGCCTAAAGACCATGTACTTGGACGGCAATATGGCTATAGGGGGAGCCAAATTTTGGTGATAGTTTTGGCTAGGAATTTTAGTCTTGTTTTGGTCATTTTTGTTAGTTTGTGCAAGTTTTGAAAACTCTCTCAACCTTTTCTCCCTTTGGCCGAATTTGAGCATTGGTAAGTCCTAAAGTTTTTGACCATTTGGTCATTTTGCACATCAATTGGTATTCTTTTGTGCCTTATTTCATTTGAGTGCCGAAATCACCTACATCAAATGACCATTCCTTTCTTTTCTCTTTTTCTTCATTGCCGAATGTGTCTTGATTCTAACCTCCTCTCTTTCTTTCTCTTTTATTTTCTTTGAAAACCGAATTCATCATCATCTCCATTTTCTTATTTTTATTCATTATCAATCAATATTTCTCTCCAATATTTCTCTCATGGCCGAATGCTAAGGTGTTCATAAGCCAAATTATTTCCCTTTCTCTTTAATCTTTCATAGCCGAATCCTCCTTAAAACCATACTATTCTCAAATCCTTTCTTTTCGACGTGGAATATAGGTAAGAGTTCTTTTGTTTCGATTAGTTATTAGTGGTTAGTGCCGAATATTAATGTTGGCTTGAAGGCATTATTTGGATCAAAATAAACGTTTATTTTATTAACGTTTATTTTGTTAAACTTTAGTGCGATAACGGAAAGTTGGAATCAAGAAGTGGTGGGTGACAAAGCGTAGGAATCGATTCTCGTGGTAAGGAAATCACATCTTTTAAACTTTAGAAATTTTTCGATATCATTAGATTAATGTTCTTTGCCTTTGAAGACATTCAACATAGGGAAGAAACGCAGGCGGTGTTTAGCCTTCGAAGAAGGGAGGTTCTGTTATTCCCTAAGTACAAGCAAAGGACTATTTCGAATCCGAGATTTTCCACCGGGTTGCGGACGTTCAACCGAGGAAAATCAACTGCTCAAGTCGTTCGTACTCCCGAACCATTATTTGTTCGTGGATTCGATTCGGTTAGCGAACCATCAATCGGAGAGAAATCGCAAGTAGAAGTCTTACAAAATCCGAGGGTAAATTTCTAGATCGCTATATTTAGATCGGTTTTATTATAGATTATAGTGTTTTAATTAACACAATACGTATAGGTGTTGAAGAGCGGGAAAGTTTAGTTCTCTCTATAACCAGGTGTGTAACTTCACACTCATTTTCGGTTGGACATCATGTTGTAAGTTCTGTGATAAATTCGTAAAATAGTAAAAACGGGAAAAATACGTAGTAACTCATATTTTTGAGTAAATGCATGAAAACGGTTAAAACCGAGAAAATAAAATACGATAATACTCTAGTTCGATAAAATGGGCCGATAATACTCTAGTTCGATAAAATGGGCGATAATACTCTAGTTCGATAAAATGGGCGATAATACTCTAGTTCGATAAAATGGGCGATAAAACTCTAGTTCGATAAAATGGGCCGATAATACTCTAGTTCGATTAAATGGGCGAAAATACTCTGTTTTAGATAAATTGGGCTAAAATGGGCCAAAGTCACTAAACTACTAAATGGGCTAGTTGATAAATTGTTTATATGAGCCTAATGAAGGGTTAATTGATAATCCCACCGATGATATGGATTAATGAAAATCATTATATGATTATATTTGTTATATACGCATGATTGCATGGGGTGGGTTATATGAAGAGAAGAATGGCCAGTTGCCACAAATTTGGCTCATTGCCTCTAGTTCGGTGGCTCTGCCACAATATGGCTCATTGCCTCTAGTTCGGTGGCTCTGCCACAAATTCGACTAAATGCCTCTAGTTCGGTGACAATGTCACAATCTAGTTCGATGAGTGCACTACAAAATTATTTAAGGGCTTTAAGCCCATGATTGGTGTGTTTGGCGGGGTGGGTTGACTTGATCCCCACAGGTGTGTTGGTTGGTGCGGGGTGTTAGCGGATGGATACTAGGTTGGTTTGGGAAATTCATATTTCATGCATTCTTTTCTTTAAATTATGTTACTTTACAATGTATGGTTGAAATCTATTAATGGGCTCAAGCCCGGCATGATATCTTGACGATCCGCCTAAAAATGGTGGTAAGTGAGTTGCACATCTTGAGTTCTTTGTAACTCACCCAATTTTTATTAACCATTTGAGTAATGGAAATTGACGTGGACTTGGGTTTGGAGATGACTTGGTGGAGCCCATACTACTTTAATTTGGGTTTTTTTATAAACTATGACTTTATTTAAGTTTTTATTTTAATTGCTATTATTGGGTTGATGTAATAAGGCCTCTAAGTATGTTTTATGGATTTTATCGTGTGGATGGTTTTATAGTTTTTATTTTGAGACTTTAATTATGAGTTTATGTTAAATCATTTGGTTTTTCCTAAAAATATCGTTTATTTAATATTTTGACAATTAGACGATTTTCTTTAAAATTTTCCTCCAAATTCTTTTAAGAAGTTTTAAAGTTTCGATAAACATTTTATTTAAGATAAGTTTTAAACAAGTATATTCTTAAATTATTTTCAAAACCTCGTACTACATCTTTAACTCGATTTTCAAAAGTTTTTGCATCATTATTTTATCGTAAATCTTGAAAAGAAACGAAAGTATGTTTGGTGTGACAAACCAAATCTCGTCTAAACGCATAGACCGGGTTTGGGGTGTTACAATTAAGGCAAAACACAAAACTTGATTGCGATCGAGAATCGTCCTTGTCAGTTTGGAAGCTGGCATCAGTGTAACCTTTTACACTTAACTCTTCCTCACCTCCATATATTAGGAACGTATCCTTAGTACTTCTTAAGTACTTAAGGATATTCTTGACTATGGTCTAGTGACCTTCACCGGGATCTACTTGGTACCTGCTCGTCATACTTAAGGCATATGAGACATCTGGACGAGTACATAACATGGCATACATGATAGATCCAATAGCGGAAGCATATGGAATTTTACTCATGCGTTCTCTCTCTTGTGGAGTTGAAGGACACATTTCCTTCGAGAGTGAAATACCATGTCTTATAGGTAAGAATCCTCTTTTAGATTCTTCCATACTGAACCTTTTCAGTACTTTATCTATGTATGTACTTTGGCTTAGACCTAGTAGTCGTCTTGATCTATCTCTATAGATCTTGACTCCTAAGATGTAAGTGGCTTCGCCCAAGTCCTTCATAGAAAACCAACTTCCCAACCAAGTCTTAATAGACTGCAAGGTAGGTATGTCATTTCCCATAATAAGTATGTCATCCACATACAGTACCAAGAATGTGATAGTGCTCCCACTAACTTTCTTGTAAACAGATGGTTCATCTTCATTTTTGATAAAACCAAACTCTTTGATTGCATCGTTAAAACGAAGATTCCAACTTCGAGAAGCTTGCTTTAATCCATAAATGGATCTTTGTAGCTTACATATCTTTCTAGCATCTTTTGGATTGATAAAACCTTCAGGTTGTGTCATGTACACATCCTCTTCAAGTTTCCCGTTAAGGAAAGCTGTTTTGACATCCATCCGCGATTTTCATAATCATGAAATGCAACTATGGCGAGCAAGATCCTGATGGATTTAAACATAGCTATAGGAGAAAAGGTTTCATCATAGTCAACACCATGAATTTGGCGAAAACCTTTAGCGACTAATAGCCCTTTGTATGTTTGTACATTACCATCCATGTCAGTTTCCTTTTTGAAAACCCATTTGCACCCTATAGCTTAATTCTTCGGGTGGGTCAATCAAAGTCCATACTTGGTTTTCATACATGGAATCCATCTCAAGATCTCATGGCCTCAAGCCACTTCTCGAAGTCGGGGCTCTCACCGCTTCTTGATAAGTCCTAGGCTCATCTTGATCTATAATAAGAACATCACCATGCGTTGTAATGAGAAATCCATATCTCTCAGGTGCATGGCGTTCTCTTAAAGATCTGCGCGGTGGTTGTGTTTCTACAGCAGTTGTTTATTCCTCAATTTCTTGTGGAATTTGATGTTGTTCAATCTCTGGTTCAGTGGTATCTTGTGATTCTCGAATTTCTTCAAGTTTAATCTTTCTCCCACTTCCTTTTCTAGAAGTAAATTCTCTCTCTAGGAAGACACCAGTTCGAGCAACAAACATTTTGTTCTCAGTGGGATTAAAGAAATAATATCCTTTGGTTTCTTTTGGATACCCCACAAAAATACACCTTTCAGATTTGGGTTCAAGCTTAGTAGACGTCTGGCGTTTAACATAAGCTTCACAACCCCAAATTTTCATAAAAGACATACTGGGATGTTTCCCAGTCCACATCTCATATGGCGTCTTTTGAATCGATTTAGATGGAACACGATTTAGTGTAAAAGCTACTGTCTCAAGTACATGTCCCCAAAAGGAAGTCGGTAGATCAGCATGACTCATCATGGATCGAACCATGTCTAACAAAGTTCGATTTCTTCTCTCAGATACTCCATTCCATTGAGGAGTACCAGGAGGAGTAAGTTGTGAGACAATCCCACATTCCTTCAAAAGATCATCAAACTCTAGGCTCAAATACTCTCCACCTCGATCAGATCGAAGTGACTTGATAGTTTTTCCTAGTTGATTTTGTACTTCATTTTTGAATTCCTTGAACTTTTCAAGGGACTTAGACTTATGGCGCATGAGATAAACATACCCATATCTACTGAAATCATCAGTGAAAGTAATGAAGTAGTGAAATCCACCTGCTCTGTGTATTTATTGGTCCACATACATCGAAATGTATTAGGCCCAATAAATCACTAGCTAAATCCACTTTTACCAAGAGAAAAGGGGATGTAGTCATTTTTCCCAATAAGCAAGATTCACATACTTCAAATTGTTCAAAAACAAATGAATTCAAGAGACCATCTTTATGGAGTTTGGATATGCGTTTCTCACTTATGTGGCCTAAACGACAATGCCAAAGATAAGTTTGATTTGAGTCATTTATTTTAGATCTTTTAGTATTTATGTTGTAAATGGGATTTCGTTTGATCTAAAATATAGAGGCCATTAATCAATTGTGCCAACCATAGAAAACATTATTGAGATAAAAGGAACAACAATTATTCTTAATAATTATCTCAAAACCAATTTTGTCTAAACAAGAATTGAAATAATGTTTTTAGTCAAACTGGGCACAAAATAACAATCCTCTAAACATAAATCAAGTCCACTAGGCAAAGATAAAGTATATGTTCCCACACCTAATGCAAAGAACTTTTGCTCCATTTCCAACTCGCAGTCCACATCTCCTCTAGCCAAAGTCCTACTCCTTTGTAGTCCCCATGCAAGTACAAATATGAAACCATAACCAGTGATCTAATACCCAAGAAGTAGTAGTTGATAAATTAATATCAATAACATAAATACCGAGCGCACGTTCCGCTTGCTTTAGCTTTCTTGACTTCCTCAAGATAGATGGGGCGATTACGTTTCCAATGTCCATCACACCACAATGAAAGCGGTTTCCTTCCTTAAACACCCCACCTTTAGGTTTCAGTCACGACCTTTCCTTTTCCAAGCTTAGGCTTACCTTTGCCCTTGGGCTTTGTTTGAACTTTGGCCTTTCCCTTGCCCTTGTTATTACGGACCATCGGTATGGGCTTGGGTCCAACCTTTTTCATGTTGCCTTCAATGATTCGTACATATCTTGAGCAAGCTGTGGTAGAGTCTTGTCAATTTCATTCATATTGAAATTGAGGACAAACTAGTCAGTAGCTATCCGAGAACGATTGTAGAATAACATCAAGTGGCCAACTCTTGGCTCAATGGAAACCCAAGCTTAGACAGGCTTTCAATATAGCCAATCATCTTAAGGACATGAGGTCCTCTGGCTTCCTTCACCCAACTTACATTGGAATAGGGCCTTAGAGATGTCGAACCTCTCTTGCCGTGCTTGCCCCGATAAAGTTCTTTCAGTGCCCGATCATATCATAAGCAACCATGTCCTCATGTTGCTTCAAGCTCGAGGATTCATAGTGGCAAGCATAAGACATCCAACATCTACCATGTCATCGAGATACTTCTTGTAAGCATCTTTATCATCCTCGAGGCATTAGCGGGTGGTTCATTAGGAAGTGGTTGTTCAATGACATATAATTTCCGTTCTTGTTTGAGGACAATCCTCAAGTTACGGAACCAGTCAAGAAAATTCAAACCATTCAATTTGTCCTTCTCAAGGACCGATCGCAACGAGAGTGTGCTAGTGTTTATAGCCATAATATATCCACAACAATTAAATATGCGTGTGAGTAAATTTACCAATTTTATATCAATCATTAAAAAGACTTTATTAAATGATGTTCTACTATTTTATTTCAAAATTAATAACCCTCATATATTAATTTCGGAAAAACTTTCTCAAAAGTATTTCTAGTGGATTAAGGATCCATATTTCACCTCCTCTTAAGTCAGCTTTGGCTTTACTCTTAAGACTATGGTTATTTAGGTAAGCAACATTTGCTAATTACATCATATGTAACTCCTAATATTTGGTGAACAACTCTTGTTCTAATCATCTTATGATTTATCCAATTTACTTGCCTCTAGGTTTCTAATCCTATTAGAGTAACCTAGTTAAGTCATTAACCAATTTATAACCAGCGAATATCACTTGTTTATTCTTCGCATTTAACCAAGATAAATACTAGTACTTCACTTTGGCGGAACCTACATAGTATTGATCGAGGCCTTAACGAGGGAAAAATTAGAAGGCCATGTTGACTTAATATTTTAATAGAGGGATTTTATTAAGGTTGTTTCATCTCACCAATTATGGTCTACTTTAGTCCATTTAGTCTTTTAATTGATCTCATCAATTAATGGGGTTTATTATTATCAAATTTTAATATATAAAAATTGGCATGCTTTAGACATCCATAGCATCTCATACATGAATAAATAAAGCAATAAATAAATGTAATAGTTATAGCCCATAAACTAAGGTGATTCAACCCAAGCCAATAGGAGAACCAAAAGGGAACCTAAAGGTGTAAGCCATTTCACAAGCTATCAATCCACAATAGATGTCCCAACTTCCTTCTCGTCTAGCCCACAGCAACTCTTGCAAATTACAATATGCAGAAACTCGTTTTACATACGAGAGAGTAAGATGAGAAGAGAAGTACAAGAGAATAGTAGTAAGGCACGACACGCAGGCCGTATTTATATATATAAAATTACAACCTTTTATCAAATGGGTCATCGGGCTATAACTATGCATTTTCAAACACCGTGCATGTCAAAAATAGCATACATAATTCAACGCTTTTGCTTAGGTGAATTATAAAATATCCTTTCAACCTTTTGTGGCCCATCAAGTTTATAAATTTCTTTTATTAACAAAACATATCAGAATAAGAAGATGGGTCCGAGGCGGTCGAAGGAAGCGGGCATAAGGCCAGCGGCCGAGCCCATCCTCGAGATCCCCATTCCCAAAATATGAGAGGAATGTCACGATGCGAGTGCGAACCGCATACCCCGATCAAATGAAACCTCACGATTTGATAACTTTTATCAACGAATCGTGTTTTCGTGGACTTTAATCCTTGAGGTTTCATATCGGAACAACCCTTGTTCCACTAGCCGCTTAACTCTTCTGAAAAATAAATACCACCGTCGCATCATTACAGATTTGTTAATAGTTAACAAGAATAACATAAAATCGAATAGGCCACAACACCATGATTAACATTTAATTAATTATCGAAAGGAACAGTTATCGTTTATGCTTAAATGATTTAAACAATCGAAAATGCAATAAAATTAAAGCATGCATCTCATACAATTGCATCACCCAAGTATTTAAACCCGAGTTCGTATCACACAAGTGGCTCGATACCATCATTGGAACGCTAAGCACCCCTGGCGCAGCAAAAATAAAATTAAATTCCGCGATCCAAACCATGAATCCATGTGTGAGGAAATCGAATCGGGTGAAATAAAGGTTTTGAAATTACCAAACTTCAATCTGAGTAGACAATGACGCCTCGGTAACACGAACTTTGATCCACTGTCGAACCAAGCCACAACCTTTTGCGATGTCGGCCTCTATGTAATCCACCCGGTTTGACTATGAACGGAAGAAATCTCCAAAACTGTTTTGGAGGTTTTTCTTGCTTGACGGCTGCTAGACCTTAAAGCAATACCTTAGGGTTTTTTCTTAATAAGCTCTATATCACCTATTACCTTTTATAATCGGTATCCTTTTAATGAATCATAAAATTAAATAAATATAATAATGTTTTAACCGAAAATTATAATTACATTAATTATATCCAAAAATAAATTATAATTACATTAATTATAACATGGATTTCGGTAAACTATATTTATTTAAATCTATATACGAACCAAATTCATATATTAATTCTCATTATGTGTACAACATCCTTGTACATATAATATGTTCAATATTTGATTGCCCAATTTAAATTAATTCTTTAATTAATTTAATTCATGTGACAATCAAACACTATACCAACTATGTTTTATTCCGTTCATTTCAACCATAGGGTGTGACCTCAGAGGTTCTTGTAACGTTAGCGAGCGGTAATACTAGAACGATTCTAATGTTACAAACAATGAGTGGCATCTAGCAATGCATCATTGCTACCTAAGTTATAAGGAGTCATGATTCGACATAACCTTTTGTGATTAACCTTTCATGCATTAATCCTTAAGTCCTTTATCTCTCGAATGGACACAAGTCATGGAATAGTCACACTTGTATAGTCTATCCCATGTTTCTTGATATCTTGAGTAGACTATGATATACAAATTAGTATGACATCTCATGTCAACTTATTTGAGCATGGCCATGCATTTCTAGTCTCACTCAATCAAGTGGCCTAAGATATTACTCCCATTATGTAGGAGGGACTTATCCTATATTGATCAACCATATCCTCTACATAGATTGTGGTATATCCAACATCGACCTTTATAGAACAACCAGATTCACGATTACGCTTTGATCAGTATCAAAATATACAACTCACGATGTTGGGATAATGATGATCTCAAGTCCGAGGATCATATACATATTAATCACTATGAGTAATGTTCGACAATTACATAATAATCCAAGAAACATACTCATAAGCGGGTCACTAATATGTTGTTCTCTAACACACATATTCATGCATTGATTTTGACACTCCATATCAATGACAACTCTTTATCATCAATCAACTACATGTTAGTCTTAATGCATTATTGTTGTCCTAGTCAACAATAATACTTGACTAAGGATCTTTTAAGAATAATCATATTATTTTCAAGACATTATTATAAAACAGTTTATTTATACACACAGAAAGAAAAACTGAAATAATAATGACAACGCTTTATATTAATAAACATGGTAAATCAAGTATGTTATTACAACCATCTCATGATTGATCTTTGGGCATACTCTTACAATACCACCAAATGTAACACCCCAAATCTGGCCTAGACGTTATGACCAGATTTGGTGGTGTTATCTAAGTTCATTCGAAAATCCAAAAACCATTTTGAACAGAAAAATAATTAAAGCCAACATGCAGTGAATAAAACTCCAATTTATTTGAGGAAGACTTCATTTTAAATGATTTATTAGTTTTGCCGATGACCACTTGCAAAAGCACTTAGTTTTGTAGTGGAATTTCTTAGTTAAATAAAGTTTAGGAAAACACGATTCGATTTTGAAATCCTACATTTGCAGCAAGATTTGGTATCATTTAAAACGTTTTAACGATTCTAAATGAGTAATAAAAATCAAACCGGTTTTAAAAGCAGTCCCAAGAGTCCAAAATAGTCCAACAGAACGGAAATAGATTAAGCTGGACAAAATATAAGGAAATGCAAAACAAATACGTAAAATCGATCTCCCGTCACACCGATCCGTCCTGCCTGAGGATTACTTGAGAATCAAACAAACAGAGAGTGAGTACACGAGCTTAGTGTGGAACTCATTACACATAATAAATCAGATACTCATGCTTAGACAAATTACAGGACTGATACAAACATCGATGCATAGCAGATACAGATACAGGTCCTACCCCCATTCGCTACACACCATCTCCAACCAACCGTGCACACCAATTAGGGTATTAAATACCCATCCAGCCCTACACACCGTTAAGCAATCGTATGTCATTTTAAAGAATATATGCAGACTAGCTGCCAGGTCAAAATGCGATAACTCGCCTGAAACTGATATATGTGGTTGAGCCACCAAATATGACAAATTCAAATAATATCAGCATATAATAGATTATGCTATCACATATAACATACTACTCATGCGTTCCTAAATCATATTTAACACTAACAGTGTATCAGAAATTATGATTAATAGACCAATTTGTACCATACAAACCCTATGGAAGGGCTACATTTGATTCGTATGACGGACATGGCCCTAGGAAAAATTTCAGAATTTGGGCCCATACGACCTACTTGGCTAGCCTATGTAGCCCACATGGCTTGACACACGGTCTCATACATACCCGTATGGCCCACATGGCCAAATTGACCCAGACTGTGTGGCTCTTACAGCCGTGTGTCGCACAGGCCGTGTGGCATCGACAGTCCAGTTTTTCAACTTTTAGCCGATCGTGATTTTCTCGGTTTTCGTTACACACCTTAACTATTTTTCATGTGAATTCACCCATGAGACTTCCAAAACCTAAAAACGTCAATTAAGCCATCAATTAAAATGATTTCTCACACCTGATACACTAATGCCAATAACAAAGTTTTAATGATGAAATTCGACCCTAAACTTCGAATTGAATTCTTACCCTCAAGAAAATAGCAGCCCACGCACTTAATTCACTAGAGGTTCATCGAATATCGCACGCTCCTCTCCTATTAGAAAACCAACAATCAATACACACTTAAACAACTAACCCGAAACAGAATATTTCACCCCAAATCAAACGAGGAAAAACCAAAACACTCATAACACCATAACCACATCTACTTACTAGAAAGAAACACAACAGTCAACTGTACAAATAAATGGATACTAAAATGGAAACGAAAGCAGAAAAGAAAGAACAAAAGAAGAAGAAAAGAATAAAGAAAAAAAACAAAGGATAGGGATAGCTAAAGGGAAAAACGTCAGACGTGACTATGGGGAGAGAATTTTTGGGGATTTTTTTCAAAAATACATTTATTATTATCCTATATTTTTTTTAAGCAACTAACTACTTCCCCCTATTAATACAACTACCCACTCCTATCAGATTCCCAAAGACTTCAAGATTCACTCAAACTCTACCACCTGGGCGGCTCAAGTAGAAATAGTAAAAATAAACTCCTCATCGACACACGTGGGGTTTCAAACATAGGACCAAAGGGTAAGCTGACACCTTACCACTAAACCAGCAAGTTCATTCTGTCACAAGTTGAGTGAAGATAATATTTAAGTCAAATGAACAGAGATAAGGATATGAATAAAAATGGAAAAAAAATTCAAAAGTGAGATTTGAACACATTACCTCAAACACATATCCAGAGCACTTAACCACTGAACCAAATCAATTACTTTGACAAAATTTAACAGATCAAAAATTCAACTTTTGGGGCATTATAAAGAATACATATGAGGTAAAATTGGAGAGTTCTCAAGTAGGAAGAGAAAGTGAAAAGCAAGAAAATACTCATGCAAGAGTGAGGAATAATTAGTGGACTTGTTTTTTTCGAGGATTTTGTTGATCCTTTGAGAGGAGCTCAATTAACCCATTCCACATATGATAAAAATTATTTCTTATTCAACCAAAGACAAGATTCGAGGACGAATCTTTTCGAGGAAAGGAGAAATGATACAAACACGGATGGGGTGAAATTTATTAAATACCATTCATTGAAGTTTCCAATTTCAAGTTTGTAAAATCAATCGACTTGAGTTGACTTTTTGGATGGGATCCAGTCATTTTGGGTTGAGATGTCTTCGTAGAATTTGAAGAACTATCTTTTAGCTTTGAAGCACGCATTGAATCACTCGATTTCAAGTTCAGTAACTCAAGTTATAACCATTTTAGTGAAGACTGCGTGAAACTAGAAAATACCTCACACTAGGCGAAATTGGCAACACCTCGATCAAGCCTCTCCCTAATATTGTTATCAACAAAATTTCCCCACTCCTAAGTGAACCATCTTCCTTGATAAACCATATTTATCAGATTACATAAATCCAATGTTGCTCAAAAGTCCTTTATCTATCGATCATTCGAATACGACCTCCTTATTTTTCCTGAGAGGAAGTTATCTAATTAAAATCACCTAAAATCATCCACAATAAACTTTAATCCTACCCTACTTATTGAAGGAAAATCCAAGATTCAGCTCTTTGTCTTCCTTCGAGTACCCATAAAAGCCTATAAATCTCCAATTAATACTATAAGATATAAGATATGGGGTTGATAATTCTTTTCTTTTTTGAATTGACAATTCTTTTCTCATTTAATTGTTTTTTTGTATTCATTTGTTTTTAACTATATCAATGTTCAATTATTTGTCTAATTTAATAAATGTAATTCATATGAGGTAGATATTTGAAAAAAAATTCAGATAACTATTTAATAATAAAATCACATTAGTTTGTTTAAATTTAATATATATTTATACTATTAATAAAATATCTTACTAAGTTGGTGATACGAGTTAACCGGGCACTAACTTGGTTAAAAAATTACAAAATGACCTTCCATATTTAAAGTAAGTTATATTATTCGAGGGCATTTTAATCTTTTTAATATTTAAAAAATACATATAGTGGGATTTAAATCCATATCAATTACATTGAAAAATTTTAAATTCACCACTCAACCAAAACTTTATTTTTGATTTATTTATACATTTTAATTTTATTATGCACACCTTATTACCTCAATGAATTGTGTATATATATACACTTCTATATTATTTATTAAATGTTTTCCTAAGTTGGTGTCACCTTCAACTCAGTCATCAACTCAGTTAGAGAAATTATAAAAATACTCTTTCATAGTTAAAATAAGTTTTATTATTTAAGTGTAATTTAGTCTTTTTATTTAAAAAACAATAAAAATATGAATATGATGAGATTTGAATTCGAACTAATTGCATTAGTAAAATCTTTAATTTACCACTTAGCTAAAACTTTATTTTGATATTTTAATTTTAATTTTTATCATGCACACTTTATTACATATATCAATTGTGTATCTATGTTAATGTATTTCATTGAGTTGGTGTAACAAATTAACTCGACAATCAAGATTGATGAAAACACCATAATGAACAATTTTAATCTAATTTATTTTCATTTTAACATCGTACATATTTAATGTGTTATTATTAAGGGTAAATTATCAAAATAGTCACTTTTGTTTGCCTCACGTTACATTTTAGTTACTTATGTTTGAAATGCTACGTTTTAGTCACTTACATTATCACATTGTAACATTTTAGTCACTGAGCCATTAACGGTGTAACGGTAAGCTAACGTGATACGTTAAATAATCATTTCAAAAAAAAATTTAGGTTAAATTCTACAATTGGTCCATATATTTTTTTTCATTTTGAGCAATTTAATTTTTTCTTTCATGTTCTTTTAACTTTTCTTTTTTTTTTCTTTTTTTCCATTCTCTTCTGCTTCTCCCTCTGTTTTCCTCCTTCTCTATTTCTTTTAACGTAGTTTTTCTATGTTTTTCATTTGTTAAAACTAGTCCACAATCTCGCTTCACCCGAAAAAATTAAATTGTTCAAAAAAATAAAAGTATAGAGACTACTTTTAATAAATGAAAAATATAGAAAAACTACGTTAAAAGAAATAGATAAGGAAGGAAAATAGAGAGAAAAGCAAGAGGGAATGGAAAATAAAGAAAAAAAAAGAAAAGTTAAAAGAATATAAAAGAAAAGTAATTGCTCCAAACCAAAAAATATGAGATCGATTGTATAAATTAACCTAAAAATTTTATTTGAACACCGTTAATGACAATAGTTAAGTGACTAAAATGTTATAACGCGATAACATAAATGATTAAAATGTAATATTAATTAGTTTCAACTCATATATTTTATTATCTATTAGTACTTTCTATATGTATATCGGTGTGATTTAGGAATAAAATACACTAATTAGATCCTACCCGATATTAAGATATGGAAAAAATTAAATTTTTTATTTTCTGGCAGGAGGCAGGTACGCATCACTTGGAAATGGATAAAATATTAAAGGACCAAAAAAAAGGACGGTGCCTGTACGCTTGCTCCTCTTTCCTTTTTCACATAATTTTCTAAAACTTCAGCATTTATTATTTTGTCACATTTTCTTTTTCCTATTTTGTCAATCGCATACCATTTCTATTTCTCTAATTCTTTCATATTTTCATGAAAAAGAACCGAAAAAAAGTTTAAACAGAAACAGTTACACCGAAAAAGGAGTAAATGGCTCCACTACTCCTTCCTTCCTCTCCAATCCACTCCTTTCCCGCCACTCCAAAACTTAGCTTCCGTTCAAAACCACGCCCCATCATACGCGCCGCTGCGGGACTTGAAGTTGATTCTTTCACGAAGAAGTCAGGTTACCTTTTCCAGCTCAGTGCCTTTGAGGCTGAGTCCTTACTCGATTACAGCCCTTCACGAATCGCCGCTATTTATAGAAGAAAACCCCTGATTTTGTTGCGTCGGCTTATTCAAATCGGTACTACTTTTGGAAAATGGTTCGGAGTTCGATATATTGATAATCTCATGGAACGATCCGATCAAATGTTCAAGGTTTAATTTTAATTACTCCTTACGTTAAAGTAGACTCACTTTCTGAGAAAATTGATGCTGACGTCGAATTTTTTTGACTCCGTTTTCTAAATTTTTACGCCAGTAGAATTATGTGTTGTTACTCCCAAAAGTTAAAAATTCAATTTTTTATTATTCCAAAATTTTAATTTCAGCCGAAGGAAGCCTTACATATTTTGAAGTTTTCTTGAAATTTTGATTTTTCCTGTTGCTGATTTGCAGGTTAGAGCTGCCGAGCTTCGAAAAATTCTGGTGGAACTTGGGCCGGTATATTATTTCAGTATTGTGCATAAGATTCAGTTATAAAGCGTTTGTCTTGCATGTTAAGCTCGGGGAGATTTAAATTTCTGTTTAGTTCATCTATTAACTGATTCCCTTTATAATCTAACCGGTCATCATTTGGCTGATAACTTTACATTTTCACCTGTCCACTATTTAAATTTTACTGTTAAATTATGAATTTTTTCTACCGAACATTACGCTTTTTTGTAGCTTTGTTTTTCTCAAAATTCCAGTTCATCAGTACTTAAAAAAGTTAAATGGTACAGAAAATTCAGTCAATGTTTAAAATATTTGTGGAAAATAGTGGAAAAAGGTTCACAATGTTTTAGAGAATGCAAAGTGCAGCTGAACAAATGATTCGATCATCATAGAGATAAAGGGAAAAAGGGGGCAGGGGCAGCAGGAAGTAAAAGCTTGTTCACTTTGAATGTCGCCTGAAAATTCTAGAAAATCATGATATAGATATTAATGTGATGTTTACTTTATCATTCATGTTTTAACCACAAGAGCGGTTTATGCTGTTATTTCATTTTTCTGCAGATCAGCTATTCTTCCCATTATTCCATTAAGATACACTGTTACTCAAATTCAAATTCTTTCTGGGTCTGTCTTAAATGTATCTTTGAAAAGTTGTCTAAAAAAATTGTTAAAGAGAATTTCTTCTATGGAGTTTTCTGCCATATAGACTTTTCTTTTGGCCAGAAGCTATACTGTCTCTTAATGTTCAGCTTCTTTTTACTAACACAAACAATTATATACTATTGTGCTTGGATTTAGATTGCTAATAACTTGGAATCACCTTTGATTTGATTTCATTTTTAAAGAAATTTAGTTTTCTTTCTTTCTTCTTTGTAGGCATACATTAAAATTGCTCAAGCTGTTTCATCACGACCTGTAAGTTCTCGTAGCATCTAGGATAAGTTTCATGTGCTTCACAAATTTACGTGCTTTCTAATTTTCCTTTAAATTTGTGATGCATGTTGGGTCCTTTGTCTGCTTTGGTTTGTTAAACTTGGTTTTTGCAATGGGTCTTCTTGTTATATGCATTCAAATTATAGGAAAGGGCTTTTCTACCATAACGAAAAGCTGCATTTTTTTATTATTGATAAACTCATCCTTTGGCTTTTGAAGTTCATATGAATATTACAGGAACTAATCTCTTGTACTGTCCGAGTTCTTTTTCCTTCCTTTTTTATGGGTTGGAATACACTTTCTTTTAAACAAAGTGGAGACAGAAAATGACAGCTGAAACTAGATTTTTATTTCTATTGAAACTACCTTGGTTAATGAAATTTCTACATTCCTGTTTGGTTCCTTTAGGGGCAAAGTTGCATGGTCTCAGAATTTAGGAACAGCTAATAGTTCTATTTGGTTAGTTCAGGATCCACGTTTTGAAGGAATCTTCTGTGCACTATGTTAAAGACATAGTTTAATGTGCTAATATAAATTTCGAACAAGAAGTTTCCATGTATGTGTGTATATATATATATATGAAAGATAGTTGATTGGATCCTAACCACATATTACTTGAAGATAGTCTCTGCAATCTTTCAAACTTGATTAACTTCATCCCAGAAGTTATTTGTTGAGAACAAGTCACTGGAAAGCAAATCACAAAAAGAAAATTTTGATGAATGGTTGTTTGGAACTGTATTTTTCATCTCCTCAATTATTTTAAATATCACTTAGCATGATGATGGATATGTCATTAACTGCACCCTTGGTTCTTCAAATGTAGTTTTACCTATTAAGTTCACATTTACTTTCCTCGAACATCAGTTTAGCTTTAAGTTTGGCCTCCTATAAAGCAACTAGCAGTACATGTAATGTAAATTGATGGGTTGGTATTTTAACATGGAGGCTGATTTATTGACTTATTTTCTTGTTGCAATATGTTTTACTTCCATTCTGTACTCTCTAACTCTGGTTTTCTTGATCTTTTTTTTATTTGTGTCACTATCATTTAGGTATGTCTAGGATAGGGTAATGTATAAGGCATTCCTAAAGTTTGTGGCCTTGGCCATTCCAAACAAAGATCATTCTACAGAAACGTCAAGTTTAAGAATCAGTATTGCTGGTATCTGGCTTAGACATTGTGCTTGAAAATTAGATCGCACATTCCTGTAGCTCTACGTGTAGGATTTGATGTTGATGGGTCAGTAATCACTTACAATCTGTTTTAAGCCTTTCCAGCAACATCCTGAAGTCAACTGCATGCTTCATATAGGGCTTTCTTAATGCTCATACTTCTTTGCATCATATGATACATAATATGCTGTATTCATTTCCAATATAAGAACCTTTCAAGATGCTTTTGTGTAGGATCTGATACCACCATCATATTTAGATGAACTCTCATTGTTGCAAGATCGAATAACTCCATTTTCTACTGAAGTTGCACTTGATACTATAGAAAAAGAACTTGGTTTACGAATAGATGAGCTTTTCTCTGAGATTTCGCCAGAGCCAGTTGCTGCTGCATCCCTTGGACAGGTTGTATCTAGTTATATTCTCAGCTTACCTATCCATGAGTGCTTTCTTTCTGAGTGTTTTTGGAATTTTCTTAGAAAACTAAACCCAACATTCAGTACTCTCTCTCAAGTAGGTATATCAAGCTAGGCTTCGCCGTAGTGGACAGGTTGTTGCTGTCAAAGTTCAGAGGCCTGGTGTTCAAGCTGCAATTTCCTTGGACATATTAATCCTGCGCTTTCTAGCTGGGGTGGTTAAGAAAGCTGGTAAATTTAATACTGATCTTCAGGTAATTTTGGGTTTGCATTGCTCTTCAATTGAGTAGAGTTTATTTCCCTGCAAATATGTTTCTGGATCCAGCCCATCTAGTTTAACTATATATTTCTGCTTATTATTCATTGACTGGTATTAACCAAGAAATATGCCCCATATTTAGGCAGTCATTGATGAGTGGGCTTCGAGTCTTTTTCGGGTATGTACTCATTTCCTTCTCCCCTTACGTGCTTTAACTCTATCTATTAAAACGCGGAAACAGCTTCTAAACTTCTTTTATGTAGTTGCAAACGATGTCTATTGATGTCTTCTAATGCAAGGGCATCTTGCTTTGAATAGGGACCTGTTAAAACATTATAGACCATTAGATGTTTAAGTTTAGCCTAGGTGTTAATGCTTTAAGGCCTGAGCTTGCTCGAATGATTGAAATCAAAGCTGTTTCAAAGGTAAGATCAAGTGATTTTCAACTATGCTTTTTGAATTTGCTCTCAACTTATTAATCCATCTGAGAGGAACGCATACAAAGAATAGTAGGATTTAGGAAAAATTATCAAGGACTTGATCACTCTAGAATTATTTGAGTTTCTCAGTTTACAAGTAAGTGGATGAATAGATGTTTAATTTGTCTAATTTTCATCTTTGAATATTCCATGTTAACATGATTTTCCTTGTTGATGAACTTGAATGTTTCCTTTTAACTTATCAAAAAGCTATGAGAAATATACTAGAAAAATTGATTTATCTTACATCAGGTTTTTGGATTCAAATTAGGTCTTTTCTCCTTTTACACTGTTACCATTTGTTTTAGGTTGGAGGCCCTGACATGTTATCTTATTGGCGCCAAAATTGTTCATCAATTGTTCTTTTTTTTTTTTTTTGTGTGTGTGTGTGTGTGTGTGTCCATTTCTGTTAGTTGTTCATTTGAGGAGGGTTGTTAAGCTGTGTTATCATCCGACAATTTTAATTTGAGGGTATATTGTGGGCTTATGCATATGGTGTGCCTTTCCATCTATTTTGAATTGGTTTTAACTTGGATGAATTGATAAAGAGAAGCTAAAAGAGTTCTACAGTTCTTTAATCAGTGCATCTTGGATTTTGAAAATATGTCTTACTAATTGTCATTCTTCAGAGACTTAATGATAGTAGAACCTGATATAAACATATTATGCAAGTGCATGAAATGGAAGTCTTTGGTGAAAACAGTTAATTGTGATGATAAATTCTCCTCTTTATAACTGTACAGTGGAATATTTGTATCTCAACCCATGAAATCTTCTCAAAATTGATCTTAAGTAGCTAGCTCAAAATCTTTCTTACCTCTTTTTCTTCGTGAGTATTCTTTTATCTTCCTTTATCATGTTCATTATAATAGATTGCCCTTTTATCTATAAAACGTATAGTAAAATATCTTTTGTGGTAGACAAAAAATTTAAATTGTTATAAAATTTGTCTATCTAAGTCTTTATCCTAAACTATCTGAAATGTTATTTTGCTTCTTCCAGAATATGCTTAGAACTTCATATTGAATACAGGTGAATCACATTGTATGCAGGAGATGGACTATAGGAAAGAGGCTGATAATGGACTCAAGTTTAGGTAAGAGTGTTGTAACAGGTGTGCCTCATCTCATGACCTGGAAATTTTCACTGGCTAAATGTATGACAATTGAGCTCTCATTATGCTATGTTTTTTGCATTCTTAGTTGAGCGGGTCATATTATATCCATTGAACTTTGTTGGCTGTAATGATCTATATAATTATATATATTATATAATTACATTAGTCACATGGTTATGGTTCATCCGCTTTATTAACCTTTACATCAGTAAATGCGGATCAAAAGTCACTTTTGTTTAGTCAACTGCCCTCTCTTCCCTTTTCCTATATTTATTTGGGGACTAAAACTTAATTGACTACAAGGACTGCTAGAACTTAACAGGACAGGGAAAAATCTTTAGCCCAAAACCTTGCCTATTGATTAAAAATGCATGTTTTTGCTTATGCACTCTGTCCTCGTGGTACCTAAATCTTTACTTTATTTCAGCTGGATGATCCAAATCTGTAAGATGGTGGTTCATATGCATGATCAATGATACAGCATTTACCTTTATTTCTGGAGCTTAATTCCTTGATCTGATGCTTTCCAATTTTTTTCTTCTTTGATGCCATCTCTCCCTCCCTCCCTGCCTCCCTCCTCGTGGTACATGATCTACATAAATCATTACTTTATTCCAGCTGGACGACCCAAATCTAAAAAAAAGGTGGTTCATATGCATGATCAATGATACATCATTTACCTTTATTTCTGGAGCTTAATTCCTTGATCTGATGCTTTTTGTAGAGATTAGAAGGAATCTTATGTAATCTTTGCCCTTAGGTAATCAATATCCCTTGAGATTAGGATCCCTTTAATTTAGGAGACAAACCCCTTAAGTTTAATATTTAGTTTCTATTCTTTTGTATAATCTTTTCCTATAAGTACTATGGTGTAACATAATGCTGGATATATAGAAAATAGAAAATATATTTTTTCTTCCACTCAATTCTTCATGGCATTAGAGCTGGAATAAAATTCCCCACTGTTTATGGTTGAATCAGTCATTTTTGAAAGTAGCAGACCAACAGCAACAACAGATAGCACCATGAGTCTTGGTGGAGATTCGTCTCATGATTCATTGCAGCTGACCCTTCATAAGCTAAACCGAAAAAAAACTACTTGGAGTGGGCTCAATTTGTGAAGTTGGCCATTGACGGAAGGGGGAAGCTTGGGTGTCTGACAGGGGATATGAAGAAACCAGAAGAAGATGACAAACGGCTAGGCATATGGCGGTTCGAGAATTGTATGATCATTGCTGGCTTATTGAACTCTATGGAACCTTCAATTGGTAAACCTTATCTTTTTCTTCCTACTACAAAAGATGTATGGGAAGCTGTGAGAGAAACCTATTCAGATGTTGACAATTTTTCTCAAATATATGAATTAAAAACCAAGTTATGGAGGGCTAGATAAGGAGACAGAGAAGTTACAGAATATTTCAATGATGAATAACATTGTTCTTCAGATAGTGTAAGATTCATGAAAGAAGAAGAAAATGATAGAGTCTATTGTTCTTCAGATAGTGTAAGATTCATGAAAGAAGAAGAAAATGATAGAGTCTATCTTTTCTTAGCTGGGTTAAATCGAGATTTCGATGAAGTGAGATCTAGAATCCTTGGAAAAAAGCTGTTACCTTCTATTAGAGAAGCCTTCTCTGAAATTAGAAGAGAAGAATTTAGGAGAAAAGTCATGTTAAAACCTGACCCTGATCGCAAATCTGCCATTGAAAATTCTGCACTAGCTACAATGAGAAATGACTTTGAAAATGATAGGAAAAAAAGGCCATTGTGTGACCATTGTAAAGAACCATGGCATACACGTGAAACCTGCTGGAAAATGCTGAAGATGGATCTGCTCCAAGCATTGACTGCCAAGCCTTCCGAGCAGCAGGTGCAGAACAGGAGCAACAATCTACTATGGAGACACCTCCCTTTACGAAGGAGCAGTTAGAACACCTGTATAGACTTCTCCAATCTCCGCAATTTCAAGTTGTGAATCTCCAACCAACCAACTTCCTCCGTCTCTTTTGCTCAATTAGGTAACGTTGCTTCAGTTTTCCTCAGCGAATATAAGCCTGATTGCTCTTGGATCATCAATTCTGGTGCAACTGATCACATGACAAGTTGCTCCCAATTTTTTTCAACTTACACATCATGTGCAGGAACCACAAAGATCCGTATTGCTGATGGTTCATTCTCGACAGTTCCCAGAATAGGAACCATTAAACTCTCCCCTTCCTTCATTTTATATGATGTTCTTCATGTTCCCAAACGTTCTTGTAATCTTTTGTCTATCAGCAAGATCATAAGCATCTTAAATCGTCGTGTTATATTTAAATCGTCTTATTGCAAGTTTCAGGAAAAAATCTCTGGGAAGATGATTCTCAGTGCTAGAGAAAGCTAAGGTCTTTATTTCCTAGAAGATGGAACCAAATCTGAACAACTAGTTTCAAGTATTTGTTTGAACACTAGTTTGATTTTATATAATGTTATGATATTGCACTATAGGTTAGGACATCTAAGTTTTTATTATTTAAAATATTTGGTTCCAAGTTTATTTTTGAATAAAATTACATCTTCTTTCAAATGTGAATTTTGTTAATTAGCTAAGCACCATCGCTCTTCTTTTCCATCTAGGCCTTACCAAGCATCAAAACCTTTCTTAATGATTCATAGTGATATTTGGGGACCATCTAGCACATCAGCCTTGTTTGGAAAATGGTTTGTGAATTTTATAGATGATCACACACGGGTTAGTTGGGTTTATCTATTAAGGGAAAAATCTGAGGTGAAGGAAGAGTTTAGAATCTTTTATGAAATGGTTGAGACACAATTTTAAGGAAAAAATCAGATTTTTCGAAGTGATAATGGTAGAGAGTATTTCGATGAAATACTAGGAGATATTTTCAATGAAAAAGGTATCATCCACCAAAGCACATGTCCCAACACTCAGCAAAAAGATAGCTGAGAGAAAAAAGTAAACATATTTTAGAGGTTACTAGGGCATTACTTGTTACTTCTAATGTACCAAAGTACCTCTGGGGAGAGGCTTTTTTGACAGAAACTTACCTTATAAACCGGATTCCAACAAGAACTTTGAATTTTAGGACTCCTTTAAGTGTTCTACGAGAATCATACCCTATGTTTAGGATAACAAGTGGTTTACCTTTGAGGGTCTTTGGGTGTAGTGCCTTTGTTCATATTCATGATCAAAACTATGGGAAGCTAGACCCTAGGGCTCAAAAATGTGTTTTTGTAGGTTATGCACCAACACAAAAGGGGATACAAGTGTTATGATCCAGAAACAAAAAGAATGCTTGTTTAACGGATGTTACCTTATTTGAATCCCAACTTTTCTTTAGATCTCATCTTCAAGGGGGGACTTATAATGAAGATTCAAAATTCTTGGTGGAAGGTTCTAATTCTCTTGAAAAGCTTATTGAGACAAAAATTCAAATAAATATGTGATCAAATGATTTAAATGGTTCAAGCTTATATAAAGATCTTTTAGATACATCTCATAACATTAATAAGAATGAGAGCAATGTTCAAACAAACACCAATGAATTACTTGTTTATTCATGGAGGAATCGAAGTCAAAGAAATGAGACTGACCTTACTCAACACTGCCAAGACTCTACATCCCAGATTATTCATGATCAAGTGTCAGATAATTCTTATAATGACCCACTAGTTACTGTGTCAAATATTCTTGAATCTAATTTTGAATCTGATCTTGATTTCCTTATTTCCAAAAGGAAAGGGGTGAGTTGTGTTAAATATCCTTCGTCTAATTTTGTTTCTTACAAAAATTTGTCACCTGTTTTTTTGCTTTTGTCTCACAATTAACTATTGTTGAGATCTCTAAGGATATACAAGATGCTCCAAAGGTTCTGGAATGGAGAGAGGCTATTCGAGAAGAGATGAAAGCTCGTGTAAATTATAACACATGGAAAATTGTAGAGTTATCAAAGGGGAAGAAGATGGTTGGATGCAAATGGGTATTCACAATCAAGTTCAAATCAGATGGGTCGATTGAAAGATACAAAGTGAGGTTGGTCGCTAAAGGTTTGACACAAACCTTTGGGATTGACTACCAAGAGACTTTTGCACCAGTAGCCCAGTTGAATATTGTCAGAGTTCTTTCAATTGCAGTGAATCTTAACTGGCCTCTTCAGCAGCTAGACGTGAAAAATGCATTCCTTAATGGGGTTCTAAATGAGGAAGTTTATATGGATTCGTCGTCAGGGTTTGAAAAAGAATTCTGAGCAAAGGTGTGCAAATTAAGGAGGTCTTTGTATGGTTTAAAATAGTCACCTAGAGCATGGTTCAAGAGATTTACCCTGCTCATTAAAAAACTGGGGTATTCTCAAGGGCAAGCTGATCATACTATGTTTATAAAGCACTCGAGTGAGGGAAAGATTGCTATTCTGATTGTATATGTTGATGATATCATCCTCACACGAAATGACGAAGCATAATTGAAACTGTTGAAGCAAAAATTGGCATCTGAATTTGAGATTAAGATTGAGGAAACTTGAGATATTTTTTGGGCATGAAGATAGCTCGTTCAAAAAGATGTTTGATGGTTTCATAGAAAAAATATGTGGATGACATGCTTAAAGAAACTGGAATAAGTCAATGCAAACTAGCATAACACCAATCGATGGTAATCTAAAGTTTGGAATATCAATAATTAGTAGGAAAACTCATTTACTTATCTCATACTTGGCCAGACATTGCATTCACTGTAAGTTTAGTGAGTCAATTAATGTACTCACCACATGAAGAGCGCCTTGAGGCAGTTTATCGTATATTGAGATATCTAAAAAGTTCTCTTGGAAAAGGGTTATTTTTTGGGAAAAATGAGCAGCGAGGCATCGAATTTTACACAGACGCAGACTGGGTAGGTTCGATATCAGATAGAAGGTCCACCTCAGGCTACTGTACATTTTGTTTGGGGAAATTTAGTGATTTGGAGAAGTGATACGAACTCGCGTCGGAATTGAAAACGAGTCGTAAATGTTGCCCGATCGTAAATTAGGTAGTTTCGATTAATTTTCGACAAAAGGGTAAAAGGTTGGATTTAAGTGGATGGCAGCGGGTTTTAAAACAAAGAAGAAATATGGTTAAATGGATGGTTGGCTAAAACAAGAAAGAACCCTTAATAGGAATTAAGGACCCGAATCTTATACGTTTCAAAAGGTAAGAACGAAAATGGATAGAACCGAGACCCACTATCTAACAAGATAGGAACCAATGGTATTGGGTTGAACGCCACACCCGAAAGGATGATAAGTTTGAAAACAAAGTCAGATTGATGCCACTAGTTGCTAGATAAGTCAATTTGAACCTTGAAGAATTAAGAGATTGGATAACTCACAATCTGAAAATTTCATTAAGCATCAAAAGTTCTTTCTCAAACAAATTCAACAAGTATTTATAGCCTAAAGTCCTAGCTAGCCGAATGGCCACAAACAAGACTTAATGGCTAAGTAAATTAGGCTAGAATCAACTAGAATTTTCCAGAATAAACCGTTAAGATGTCCAGCAGAATTGGGCTGAATATGGAGCTCCTTAAGGCTTAAGAAAATGAATCTTCAAAGGATGAATGCATGGGCAGCCCGCCAGCCATGTCTAGGTTCGGCCATAGCCTTAATTGGCTCATTGAATTGGCAACTTTTGCTGAATAATTATGAGCAATTAAGGAGGACGTTGAACAGCCCCAGATGTGTGAACTAGAAGCTTGAATGGCCATTTGTGTGTGAACTAGACCAGCCGAATGGTCCCTTTGTGTGAACAGCATGTGTGAACGCCTAGATGCTGCTTGGGGAAGAGAATCGGCCAAACTTGCAAGAGTTAATGGCTGGTACCTCTTTGGCCGAATGGTCACCTTGGGGAAGCCAAATGTACAGCAAACATGCGTTAACAAGGTTCATTCATGAACCGTCCCATGCATGAACCTGCCCAAATGTATCTCCCAAATTCGGCTGAACCTACAAAAGAAATAAAAACCATTCAATTCAAGCTAATTTCGGCTGGACATATTTAAAACACACTTTGGACATATTAACTATCATTTAGACAACTTAAATAACAACTAACTAAAACATATTAAAATTGGTTAAGTCCTAGACATCTTAAATTCATGTAATAGCTAAGGCAAATTAAATTAAGTCTAAGACATATTTAATTAACTAATTAAGCTGTAGTAAAACTAAATAATAAAATTAAAGTCTTTAATGAGCTAGCAGCCGAACTAGCTAGCTGAACAAATTTCGGCCTCAATTAAGTTGTAAACTTTCGGCTCATCCTTGAACTTCTTTCGATCTTCTTTCCAAGTTTGCTCCACCAAAGCTGAAATGGCATTTGTAAATTGTTTAGCACGGGCACGCGTAATTGGCCCAATGGGCAGCTTAATGGCGTCTTGGTTGGCTTCCAACGAAGTCATCGTAGGCGAGTTCGTATCAAGAAGCAAAAAACAAAATTTCGTAGCTCGTAGTAGTGTTGAAGCAGAATATTGATCTATGGCTCATGGGATTTGTGAAATAATGTGGCTAAAGAAGATATTGGAAGAATTGAAGAAATCTACAGCCATGCCTATAAAGCTCTATTGTGATAACAAGGCTGCGATTAGTATTGCCCATAATCTAGTTCAACATGACAGAACAAAGCATGTTGAGATTGACTAACACTTTATCCAAGAAAAGATTGAAGTTGGGATGATTTGCTTACCTTTTTATTCCAACTTCACAAGAAGTTGTGGATATCCTTACCAAAGGATTATCAAAGCATTCTTTTGAGTGTTTAATTAGCAAGTTAAGCATGATAGATATCTATGCTCCAACTTGAGGGGAAGGGTAGAGATTAGAAGAGATCTTTTATAATCTTTAACCATAGGTAATTAATATCACTTGAGATTAGGATCCCTTTAATTTAGGAGATAAACCCCTTAAGTTTAGGTTTTAGTTTCTAGTCTTTTGTATAATCTTCTTACAAGTATTGTGGTGTAACACACTGCTGGATATATAGAAAATAGAAAGAAAAAAGAGAAGAAATAAATTTCTTCCACTCAATTCTTCACTTTCCATTTTTTTTCTTCTTTGATGTCATCTCTTTCTCCCTCCCTCCCTTTCTCAGCAATCTGCAACCTTTGTTCATGTTTGCTTGTTCAACAATGTCTTCAATACTTAAGCATGCAATCTAGTGGCTTCTTACTGCTCTCACCTTGGTAAACTTTTATTGGAAAACGATCATTTTGGTCGACTCAGGTGTTTCTTTTTCATATGGGTATGCTTCGTTATGTTAGTACTTTCTTTCCACTAGGCACACCTGTCATCTACTCTAGTGAGCTTCATGTACTTATGGTTCTCTTGAAGCTGATAGGCAGTGGGTGATGTTCATAATGTCCTTAAACAAACAATACCAATACGTTAGAGTTTTAAAAGACTCATTATTATATATTTTTCATGACTTGTCATTTGGTTTCACTGTATCTTTCAATTGGGAGTTCTTACTGTATGTCTTTTATCTCGTCAAGAATGTTAATCTTCAATCTATTTCTTCGTCATTACTTTATTTAACTAATTTTTCCTTTTTTATTTTTTTAAAGGTAACTTAATGCTCTAAGCTGCTAACCACTATTGTGTTTTTCTTAAGCAGACGTCTATATGGTGGTATAAAAGATGTTTTTGTTCCAAACATAAACATGGAGCACACAACTCGCAGAGTCCTTGTCATGGAATGGGTGGAGGTATTGTCTGTATAGTCTGTTTTCAAACTAAAGAAGTGAGAATCACATATTTATTACTGAAAAATGAAAAGAATGCATTGAATTATTCTTTTGCTGCATGAATAGTAGTATCTTATGTTTGGTATATGATAAACAAAAGTTATTTGCAATGTTAGTAAACAACTTTTTTGCCTATTTCTTCCTCCTCAACATGAAAAAGGACATGGACATGCCACCCATTTTAAGTGTTCTATATTGTTTTTGTCACCTTTTATGGAGAATCTAGAGCAGGATTCTATTAAGCCTTGCATCTTGTTTGAGATATTTCTTCCACATCAATCAATTAATAAATGCATATTCATTCTGCTTATACTTTATTGAAATGAGCCTAAATCTCCCTCCCTGTCTCTTATTCTTTCTATTTGGAATGGCAAAATTAGTGTTCCTTGAATAAGACAAGTTTCATTGTGTATGACTCCCATTCTTTTCTTTGTCCACCTATGAGTAACTACATCATACTTCAGGCATACTTTTTTCTTTCTGGATTCATAGAATAACATGCTCTACCTCATTAAAAAGTGACCATTATATCTCTTAAAAGTGCGAAATACTTCTTGTGTATTTACTTGATGTTGTGCTGATTCTCTTTTATTTTTATTTTAGGGGCAAAAGTTGTCTGAAGTAAAGGATCTATACCTAGTTGAGGTCATTTTTAAAGCTATTTGCTATTGTTTTATTATTTAGCAATTAATGTCAATAATTCTGTTGTTTGTGTTGTGGCTTAATGACTTTTGAATATCTTTTCCGTGATGCTGCTTAGGTAGGAGTTTACTGCTCATTCAATCAACTTTTAGAGAATGGGTTCTATCATGCTGATCCTCACCCAGGAAACCTTTTTCGTACATATGATGGGAAACTGGCATATATTGGTATTCCTCTTGAATATGGATAAATTTTTGGTTAATTATAGTCAATTTAAGGCTTCTGTTTTTAGTTTTTATTATTTTTGCTTGACATTTAGATTAACATTTTTTTTTGTTATCTTTTAAAATTTTCCTAGTTTTAAAGTTAGGATGATTTCATTATATATTGATCATGTTTTCGTTTTATAAATGCTTTTCACTCTCTATGTAGAAATAGAGATGGGTAACTTTTGAAGGTTGATAGTTTGTTGGGATGGCTGTCCATTAAATTAGTTATTTAAAATTTGTTTATTCCATATATTTTTAACAAATTTGCTAATAATATGGGAATGATTTTTTAATTGATGTTAGCAATCCCCTTGCTACATTTAAATATCCAATATATTAGTTTTCTTCTTTTCTACTTCTCTCTCTCTCTTTGGGTGTGGGGATGGGGGATTTGCCTATTAGCTATACTCTTTTACCCCATATAAATAACATCTGAACCATTATCATCTATCAATAATTGCTAAAGGTCCAGAATTAACCTTTAATATCTTTAATGACCAGATTTTGGTATGATGGGTGAATTTAAACAAGAGTTCAGAGAAGGATTTATTGAAGCTTGTCTCCATCTTGTAAACCGTGATTTTGATGCACTGTCTAAGGACTTTGTCACTCTCGGGTACTGCAATTTTCACGTTTTCCAATTATATCTGAAAAAAAATTATTATATTGATTCAACATGTCGAAGCCTGGATTAATTATTAACTGACAGGCTTCTTCCACCAACTGCGGAAAAGGAGGCTGTTACAAAAGCTTTAACAGGTTTCCTTTCTATTTCTAGATGAGACTGCGCTCCAAAGATCTGTACTTTTAGAAATTGGTTGCCTCTCTGAACTAATTAGTAATTATCGCCTCTCCTTGATCATCTGTCTTTAGGTGTCTTCCAGGATGCAGTTGCCAAAGGAGTCCGAAATATAAGCTTTGGAGACCTTTTAGGAAATTTGGGAACTACCATGTAAGGAGTTCTGTTTGATTTTTATCATATGCATTGAAATTATGTTCATGTGCTATTCTCCAACGTTTGTCCTTGTTATGTTGGTAATTTGTATGTCTATAAGTGTGTAGATCTTCTCTCTAGCATGTGCAAGTCACATATGAACAAAGTTGATTACTTGAAGCAAATAATAATATATTGAAAGCACTGAAAATAGAAACTAGGGACATTTCTTGAAGTACGGAAAATTAAATAGACAGGAAAGTGAGGGAACCCACAAAAGAGATGCTCCAATGCTGAAGAGAGCTAACTTGTGAACAATGCCATGCTACCAGGAAAATTTAAGATGGTTAGTTCTGAGTTAAAACTGATGTACAGTTAAGATGAAATTTTGATTCATTAATTCAGGAAGCATTTACTTTTGCCAGTATAAGAATTGAAAGCACATCTGTAGGTATAATACAGCTTGTTAAGTGATAGGAGCTGCAGAAAAAGAATAAAAGGAAAAGTATTTTATTTGCAAACATGAGTGCAAGAATCTTAAACGCCCAAACACTGTTTGTGTGGAGTGGACAAATCTCCAATACAATGAACAAAATGACTTGTGCTGAAATTGAACCGGTTAAACAGCTTATTTATACTAGTAAAGCCTTAAGACATTTCCTCAAACTCAACAGAATAACATAACAAAAGAAAGTGGCTGTGCAGAATCTGCAAGTAGTTGCAGATTCCCCTTGATATTAGGAAGTTTGAATCTGCAAGTAGTTGCAGATTTCCCTTGATATGAGGAAGTCATGTAGACTTTGCAAGTTGTTGAAGATTCCCCTTGATTTTTGTGAGACCCTATAATTGCTGACTTCTTCCATATTCATGTGATGCTCATGTGGTAATCTATATTTTTCCTCCTAGGGTAAGTTTTTAAGGGAGGTGTCGTATCATTAAACTTTCTTAAAAAATTCCAGCCACTAAAAACTGTGCTGGTATTTGTTGTGTAATAAAGATTTGAAGGCTCAAGGAAAGTTCCACTTGTCCATCTGGCACGTGCCCTGTCTTTTGGAAAGCATAGACTTGCATGAAAAAAACAAAACATTGAACGAGTTATCTCTCCAATAGATTTTCCTTATTACTACCTGCATCAGCAGATAATTATTTGTTGAAAATCAGAAACAAAATTAGAAGAAAGAAATGAAGAATTTGTGTTTATTGAGAATGAGAAAATACATGGGTATTTATACAACATATGTAGGCCTATCTAAGGAAATATTATAGCTATAAATCAGTAATCAATCCCTAAATATCAGTAATATAACTTAATCTTGATTTGATCACCTGTCGACACTCCCCTCAAGTTGGTGCATAGACATCGCACATGCCCAACTCACGAACTAAATTGTGATAGGTCTTGTTGCTCAATCCTTCTTTAAACACGTTAGCTAACTTCTTGTCTGATATCACATGAATTAAGTTTAAGACACGCACTTGTAGTCAATTTTTCTTTGATAACGTGATGATCGATCTCTATGTGTTTTGTTCGATAATGTTAAACTGGATTTTGAGCTATGCTTACAGCAACTTTGTTGTCTCTGTATAAGGATAATTTTTCCTTTCGTGGAAAGTTCAAATCCTCCAACACTTTTCGTAACTACAAGAGCTCACAAACTCCTTGAACTGTAGCTTTGTATTCTGCCTTAGCACGTGGTTGAGCATCTAGAGTTTGCTTCTTGCTTCACCAAGTGACTAGGTTGCCTCCCACAAATGTGCAATACCCGGATGTAGACCTCCTATCATTTAGAGTTGCAATCAAATCTGCAACTGTGTATGCTTCTATTTGGAGATGACCATGTTTAGAGAAAAGAAGACCTTTTGCTGGAACACGAATCATGTACTTTGTCTGTCTGAATATGAATCATGCATGAACTAGCTTATTATATTGATTGCATGTACTTTGGCTGGTCTAGTGTGTAAGAGATAAATCAGTCTTCCAACCAATCTTTGATATATCTTCTTCTCCATTGACTCTCCAATCCTTGTTTGCAACTTATGATTACTCTCCGGTCATTCTGCAGGCTTGCAACCCATCATACCAGTTTTTTTCAAGAAATCTAGGATATGTTTTCTCTGCGAGATGAAGATTCATTTTTTTTTTTATTTGGCAACTTCAGTCCCTAGGAAATATTGTAGCCTCCCTAGATCTTTTATTTCAAATTCCTGTGCCAACCACCATTTTAGCTGAGTCATCTATTCTTTTTCATTTACTGTCATTACTATGTTATCAATATATACTATAAGAAGAGTGATCTTACCCTTGTAATGTCTTATGAAGAGGGTATGATTATCATTGCTTTGTTGATAACCAAACAAGATCATGATTTTGTTGAATCTGTTAAACCATGCTTTTGGAGATGTTAAGTCAGTTTGGTTAAATCGGTTAAGACTGTGAAGGTTGGTCAGTTTGATTATAGTAGGAGGGTCTTTGGTTAATTCGGTTATGTTTAAAAAAAAAAAGATCAAATCAATTGATTTAATCGCTTGCTTGCCCTTATGGATACCTAAACTTTGCCACTTGGTCTAGGTTGGTACATAAAGGTTTTTTGGACTAAGTTGGTAGATCTACCATTACACGCTTTGCCCCTAAAAGTTAGCACTATTAATTGTTTGCTAATTTAGCATCTTCAACCACTTAAACATGTTGATTAAAAATATTTAAACCATGTTAGCTTTTTGTTATATATCTCTTTGCAGACGTGTAATATACATATGAATAATTTTTAATTTCTTTCAGTTTTCAGTAAATTAAATACATTTAATAAATAAAACACTTTAATTTTTTTACTTTCTCATCCTTTAAAACCCTCCCAAAAAGACGTAATCTCCTTTCATCTCTATCTCAATTTTTGATGCAAGCTTCTTTTCGTTCCCTTTGATCCATTCCAGCCCTCTTAATCCTCGCCCAAACAAAAGCTGTGCCCTAGACCCCACAATTTAAGCTTTCCTTGCCTTATTCAGCACCGTTAAAAATGACTTGAATTTGTATGGCTGGTGAGTCAAATTCGTGGGTTTTAGCTATGTTCCGGAGTTGTAAGCATAATATAAGAAGATTCCTTACAAGAATTGGTGGTGGGGGATGAAACTTCGACAACGTCAGTTTGAGACAATAAGAAGTTCAAAGGGAAAAAAGGAGTGAAAGTTTGAAGATGCAGTGCAAATTGTAGTTCATCTTCAAATCCATTAAGTTGTGTTTGCCAAGTATTTGGTTTATAAAAGAAAGTGAGAATTTGTAGCTGAAAGAAACTTATATAATTTTTTATATGATCTATATTAATTTATAATTTATCTATAATTTCTTTAATTTCATTACTTTTTTCATAATTTATATATTTGAGGTTTTATTTTTTAATAATTTATTTATATTTTTTGAGATTTGCAAAAATTATATATTCTTTTTTGAATTTTTATTGTATTTATATGCTTTTAAAAAAATTGATTTTTTTAATATTTATAGTTTTTTAATTTTTATTTTTGAAACTTTTAAACTAGAGTTGGCAATGTTTTGATTATTAATAAGACAATGAGAAGGGATTGTATGAAACTGTGATTCCACGTCATATATATCCCTTTCTAATATGAGAATGACAAATCAGATTTTTTTCTCCTGATTTTAGCATTTTCAGTTGGATTTGAATTTTTTCAGGAGAAAAAAAAGCTGAAAATTAGGAGGAAAAATCTGATTTGTCATTCCCCAATTGAAAAGGGATATAGATGACGTGGAATCACAATTTCATACAATCCTTTCTCATAAGACAATAGGATGATGTGGATTAATTTAGGGTGATGTGAATTCAACATGACACGCTTTGATTAGGTAATGGTTGCTAAATAAAAGTCTTCGTCAAACAAAACTTTACCAACCTGGACCAATGGTCCATTTCAGGTGCAAAATATGCATTAACCTAATTATTTGCATTGACAAACTGCTTTTTGGTGGAGATGGGAATCTTTGGATAATCGAGCGGAAAGAATGGCTTTTTTTCTATTGGGAAAAGAAAAATACTTTCTTTGGTAGGGGAGCAAGAAGGAACTATTGTTGTGGGTGAGCAGATTAGTCATCTCAATAAGTTTATTGACTAGTATTGTGTTATATGATCTTCTAGAGGTGGCACTTAAATTGTTCTCAGAGATGTTCCCAATATTCATGATTTCATTTTCAATTTTTGGCAGGTACAAGTTCAAATTTCAAATACCTTCATATTTTTCTCTGGTTATTCGTAGGTAATGGTTTTCCTTAGAGATTTGATGCGTCTTCAATACAACTTCATGCTGTTTGTTTAGAAATTTAGAATCTTATATGTAGCCATGTTTATGCCTATTAATTGATTTACTTATCCTTCTCTAGTCTAGCTGTATTGGAGGGAATTGCAATAAGTTCTGACCCAAATTACAAAGTTTTGGGTAGTACATATCCATGGATTGCAAAAAAAGTATTGACTGATAGTTCACCTCAACTGAAGTCTTCTTTGCAGGCTCTTCTTTATAAGGTACATGTATACTGGTTCTTCTTTATTGAAATGCTATTGTTTACTATTTTGTACTTTACATCATGGACATAGCTTACAAACATTCTAATTAGGTTTGTAATCTGTTAGGATGGTGCTTTCAGAATTGATCGTCTTGAATCCCTATTGACAGAGGTGAGATTTTCCAATCTTTTTGCTTACTCACCATACTCCCCCTTTGTTTCTTCTCTCTCCTTTTACCACACAGATTACAACATATGGCATCCTGTTGTATATGTGAGAAACAAAACACTTGATAAATTTCCTATTTATCTTTGGTCCAGTTTTTCCTTTTTGTCTTATTCCTGCAAAACAACCGCCACTGGAGTTCTGAGTTTTAAACAGTCCCAAGTATTGAAGGAACTATTTCTGCTTACCAGTCAAAAAGTTAGTAGTATATTTGTTGTATCTGCATCCTTCAAACAATTAGGTCATCTTCAAACTATTTCTTCTCACCAGTCTAAAAATTTAGATCAGATGTGTATTGATTAGGAGCTTCTTTCAGACAATTAGGTCATTTCGTGCAGCTTATACTCATGGACATTTTCTTCTATAATAATTTCTAATCTTTCCCTTTCCTATTTCTTTTCCTTCTATGAATATTCCCACACCTTCCTCAGTTTATTCAAGTCCTAAAATTATTCATATGGCAGTCCCTTCGTGCTCGAACTGAGAAGGCCTTGGTTAAGATACAAAGAGAAGAAGCAAATTCCAGGGTGGTTTTTAAGGAAATCCTTTCTTTTACATTAACAGAAAAGGTATCCGGAAAATTGCATCTTTATATTATATGTATACTTTTAATGGTCCAATTGAAGTTGATATTTTTCCTTTCTTTTTTGGCAGGGCAGCTTTGTGAGGGAAATACTTATTGAAGAGTTCGCTAAGGTATGGTTTGGGGCATAGATCTCATACATGCACCCAAAAATTACTAATAGTAGTAGTAAAAAATTAGATGTTTATTATGTTAAAGGTGATCTGCCTAATTTTTAGGAAATTCTGTTGAAAGTTCCGTTGATATATCTGTTCTAAAACTAAAAACAGAAATAGAAGGAAATTATGCAAATGAAAATAGGGAATAGAAGGAATTTTTGTAAATAAGAATAGAAAGAAATTCATTGTTATTTTTCATTGAGGGATTCTAATCTAGGCTATTTAGAATTTGTAAATTACTAAAAATTAGGTAGCAAGAAACTAGGAAATGATACTGAGTAATTAAGAAAAATAGAAATAAAATAATATCCCTCTGCTAAATCCTAGAAATCTAGCAATTAATAAATTGATTAACTATCAACACTCCCCCTCAAGCTGGTGAAAGATGCTTATCATTCCTGACTTGTCTGCTAGCACTTCAAAACTTGGCTTAGGTAGCCCCTTTTGTAAGGACATCTGTTGTCTGTTGGTTCGGCACAAAGATCAAGGAAATTACCCATCCTCTATTTTTCTTTGATAAAATGTTGATCTTTGTCAACATACTTTGTTCGGTCATGATGAACTGGATTATGTGCAATACTTTGGCTGCCTTATTGTCATAACATAGCTTCATAGATCCCATATCAGGAACTTTAAGTTCTTCCATTAACCTTTTTAACCAAATCAGCTCACTAGTTCCTTATGCAAGGGCTCTAAATTCAGCTCTGTGCTACTGCAAGCTACAACTGGTTGCTTCTTGCTTGTCTAACGGCACGTTTAGTTCACTGGAATGGAATAGGGCTGTAATGGAATTGAATAGGCATAACAGTGGTTTGGTTGGATGGAATGGAATGGAATGAGTATTGTAATAGTATTCATACGTTTGGTTGAGAGGAATAGATATAGAATAGATCATGTAGAAACCGTAGAAATCGATTCTTACTTTAGCTAATTAGGTTACAGTATAAAAAGAGATAAACTACTCTAAGAAAGGAAATAATCCTAAAAGATCTGTAGTTATCCTAAGAATCATTAACTATGATTAATTTCTATTTACAAGATTTCCTCAATAATCTATCCCTAATTCTAGGGATTCTAACACTCCCCTCAAGTGGAGTGTAGATGTTAATTAAACCCACTTGCCAACATGTTGTTCAAACATGTTTTGTTTAAACTTTTGTCAACATATCTCAACAACTTTGTTGTCCGGAAGACAGATAGGTGATGCTCACTTCCCGAGTGTATCTTCTCTTTTATGAAGTGTCGGTCTATCTCGACATGTTTGGTACGATCATGATGCACAGGGTTGTGAGCTATATTGATGAAAGCAACTTGGTTGTCACAATGCACCAGTATAGGTCTATTATAAGGAACCTTTAGTTCTCTCATCACCTTTGTATCCAAATTCCTTCACAAATACCTTGTGCAAGTGCTCGATACTCAAACACGCAGACTGCTGCGTGCTACCACAATGCATTTCTTACTCCTCCATGTCACTAGATTTCCCCAAACATAGCCGCAATAACCACCGGTTGATCGTCATCATTAATAGAACTCGCCTACCAAGATCGGTATACACTTCCACATTTCTACTTCATTTTTTCTTGATGTATAGGCCCTTACCAGGAGTTCCTTTAGGTACCTTAGTATCCGATATGCAACTTCTAGGTGTTTTTCCCTTGGAGCATGCATATATTGACTTATGACGACACACTAAAAGCAATGTCGGGACGAGTGTGAGCCAAGTAGATAAGTCTCCTACTAGGCGTTGATATCTCCCCACGATCGACTTCTTCTCCATCTTCATTAGTACCTAACTTGAGATTAAACTCCATAGGAGTTTCAATGGTTTACAACCCAATATCCCAACTTCGATAGCAAATCGAGGACATATTTCCTTTGGGAGATAGAAATACCCTTTTGAGACCTTGCTATCTCCATACCTAAAAATATTTAAGATTTCCCAAATCTTTAAGTTCAAATTGTTCCAAGAAACTCTTTCAATCTCCCAATTTCACTTGTATCATCTCCTGTCACTATTATATCGTCCACATAGACAATTAGGATGCAACATTTTCCTTGTTCCGAATGCTTGTAGAACATGGTGTGGTGTGCCTGACCTTGAGTATACTCCCTGCTCATCATGGCTTGCGCAAATCGACTAAACCACGCTCTTGGAGATTGTTTCACTGCATAAAAACTTTTTCAACTTACACACTTGGCCCTTTCTTTCTTCAAATCCGGTGGGAAGTCCATGTAAACTTCTTCATTTAACTCTCCATTGAGAAAAGCATTTTTAACATCCAATTGAGTCAATTGCCAATTAAGATTGACAGCAATGGACAAAAGGACTCTAATTGTGTTAAGTTTGGCAACCGGTGCAAATGTCTCATCATAATCCAGCCCATAAGTTTGAGTGAAGCCCTTAGCTACTAGACGAGCCTTGTATCGATCAACCTGGCCATCGGGCTTGAATTTGGTAGTAAAAATCCATTTGCAGACCCTCTTTTTTTTCTTTCCTTTAGGTAGATCCAAAAACTTCCCACGTTCCATTATTTTTGAGGGCCTCCATTTCCTCCATCACGGCTTGTCTCCATTCTGCTGATTTAAATGCTTCTCCTATGGTTTTTGGAGTTTTTATAGAATCAACATTAGTCACAAAGGTTTGATAAGACTTAGATAAGTTACCATAGGATACAAACCAAGAGATAGGATGTTGAGTGCGACTCCTTGTCCCTTTCGCATTGCAATTGGAAGATAGATGGATGGTGATGAAGGTGAGACTTCGTTTTGAGCAGTCCTCGGTTGAAGATGTGAGTGGCAATCACAGATCGATTTCGAGACATTGATTCCGTCTCGAATAAACTCGCAGTTCGGGCACCGATGCACTGTTGTTGCCTTTGTTTTCCTTGATCAAGGGACTGCTCGGTGATGGTGTTGGTATCGGGAAGTATAGTGTTAATTTCTTGCGGCATGGGAGGAGAAATAACGATTATCAAGGTTGGGAGGTTTAGTGATAGTAGTGGTAGTAGGGTTCGGAAGGTATAATAAGGAGGGTATTAAGGTTCTCATCTTCATTAAGAATCTCCCTTGAAGATGAGAAGGTCTAAAGAAAGGTTTGGTTTCAAAGAAGGTGACATCCCGAGAGACAAATAGCCGGTGTAAGGTTGGTGAGTAGCATTTGTAGCCTTTTTGAGTAGGAGAATACCCAACAAATATACTGAGAGGTGGGCTCGAGGATCAAGCTTGGATTGGTTGGGTTGATGATTATGGACAAAGGCTTTGCACCGAATATTTTTGTTGGAATAGTAGGAATATGAAATAGAGGAAATGATTTGTGAAGAGTGTTTAGAGGTGTTTGGAAATTTAGGACTTTTGAAGGCATCCTATATATTAGGTAGCAAGCGGTAAGAACAGCTTTCGCCCCATAAATATTTAGGGGCGTTCATTGTGAACATTAAGGCTCGAGCAACGCAAAGGAGGTGTCGGTTTTTCTCTCGGCGATCCCATTCTGTTGAGGGTGTTTGGGCATGAACTCAGTGTATAATTCCTTGTCTGCAGAAGGTATGACCTTAGGGCAGAAATTAAAGTATTCTCTCCCGTTGTCGATGTGGAGAGTTTGGATGGTAGAGTTGAATTGGGTTCGAACCATTGAGTGGAATTTTGAAAAATTTTGGGAGTTTCAGATTTGTCTTTTAAAAGATAGACCCAACATACCCTAGTGTGATCATCAATAAAAGTAATAAACCACTTCTCACCAAGTAATGTTTTTCACTCGGCTAGCTCCCCATAAGTCACTTTGTGTATTAACGAAAAGGTTTGGACTGTGTATATGGTTTGAAAGGATATGGAACACGGGTATGTTTGGACAATTCACAAATATCACACTTCAAGGAATTTATCTTTTTATTTCAAATAACAATGAAGATGCTTTTTAGGTACAAAAGATTTGGATGTCCTAACCTCACTGTGCCATAGCATAATAGTATCCTCTTTTGCGATAGATAGAGCTAATCCCCTTGTGTGTTGTCTTTATTCCACACATACACCATCATCATCAACCTTAGCAATGCCAATCATCTTCCCGATTTACTTTCTGTATTACACAACCAAATGCGAAAAATTCAGCAAGCATTTTCCCATCTTTAGTAAGTTTACTTATTGAAAGTAAATTACAAGATAATTTTGGAACATGTAGAACATTATCAAGGGAAAAATTCTCACTACTTTTACTTTCCCTACTCCAAATTACAGGTGAGTATGAACCATCGAAGAATCTGATTCGGGACTTGTTATGACAGGTGGTGTAAGTTTGGAATAGAGTGAGGTTACTCATGTCATGTGGTCCAAAGCACCCTAATCTAGTATCCAAGGAGAGTGGTTATTAGATTCAAGAGCAATATTGAGGCGATACCTTGAGTGGCTAAATTCCCATGACTAGTAGAGGTACTCGAAATTTTATGGAGATTTTCGAGTTGTGTCTTGGTTAGGCGCACATCTAGCACCTCATCAGCCGTATTGGAAGATAACAGAGCAGTTTTCTTGCCTTTCTGTTTTTTATCTGGATAACCATGGAGTTTAAAACATTTTTCCTTTGTGTGTCCAACACGATTGCAGTGACTACACCATGGTCTGTTTGATCCGGACTCATTCCCAAAGACGAGTTTTTGTGTTTGAGGACCTTTGGACACAAGAGCAAAGCAGATTCAACAGTCGGTCAAGGTAGAGATTATTGGTTTGGGTTCTCCCATCATGACGAGACGACGTGTCTCTTCTCTCCTCACTTCTGCAAAAGCTTCACTAATGGTTGGGAGAGGTGATCTGCCCAAAATTCTGCCACGAACCTCGTCTAACTCATGCCTCAGCCCAGCTAGAAACTCATAGAGACGCTCGTTGTTGAGGTGAGTCATAAACCTAGTGTGTTCTAGGCCTTCCCCCCAATTAGCTTCATAGTACATGTCTAACTCCTGCCACAATATTTTCAGATTGTTGTAGTAGTGAGTTACCTCAAGTGTCCCTTGTCGAGTGTCTCTCAACTTGAGTTTGATCTCAAAAACCTGGGAAGCGTTTCCAATATCAGAGTAGTTCTCTTTGACTGCATCCCACATGTCTTTGCGCCTTGAAGAGAAGGTAAGTTCGCTTATATGGCCTTCCATCGAATTGATCACCCATGCCATAACAATGGAGTTATTGAGTTCCCAAGTAGCATAAGTAGGGTCTGCTTTCGTTCGGTCGTGGAAGTTCTCCATTGATGTATCCTAATTTGCCTCGACCACGGATCACCATAAGAACAGATTGAGACCATTGTAGAAAATTCTTCCCATCTAGTCGATGACTAGTGATCATAAGTGAAGAATTAAGATCACTTTGATTGACAGATCGTTAATATTCGAGACATTTGTGACATCTCGATTTGATACAAAGGTTTCATTAAGGTCACCCATGGGAGAAAAAAATTGAGGGATTTTTAGGAAAATGGAAGAGAACTCGGAGGAATTTTTAGGAAGATGAATGAGAGGATCGGAAAATTCCTAAAGCTCCGATACCATGTAGAAACTTGAGAAATCAGATTCTTACTTTAGCTAATTAGGTTACAGGTATAAAAAGAGAGAAACTACTCTAAGAAAGGAAATAATCCCTAAAAGACTGTAATTATCCTAAGAATCAGTAACTATGATTAATTTCTATTTACAAGATTTCCTCAATAATCTATCCCTAATTCTAGGGATTCTAACAGATCACAAATAACAATTTTACCCTTAGACTGAGATCACACCAAATTGGGGCTGAAAACAAAATCAGCAGAGGAAAAAGGGACAAACCCCTCAAATAGCCATACAAAAATGTAGACTGAGATCACAAATGGAAGACCCAACAACTTCAAGAAACCCTAACTAATGGACGAGTTTAGAGAAAAAACACTTTCAAGAGCAGTTAATTCTCCTATTTAGTTGAAGCTATTATCAAATCCATTTACATCACTGTCGACAGTCATCGGAAGTTCATGATAGATTTCTCATAACAGCAACTTTCTGAATTTTGGCTTTATTTTTTTTCTGAAAGCTTACCAATAAGCCTAGATCTTTAGAAAAACTGGTTGACTTTCAATGAATTTTCATGGTCCACCTCTCTACCTGCCCCCTCAAATTTTTTATTTATCACTGTCTTCTATTTCAAAATTTCGAGCTCAACGCCCTTTGTTTTTAACCAAAAACCTCTTATTTGTAACTTTAAAAAGAAACCCAGATAGTCTCTTTCCTTTTTTTTTTCTTTTTTGTTTTATATCTGGTAATCTCCATTTGCAGATGAGGTTGAAGAATACCAATTAAAAGCTCAATTATGTTTTCTCTTGTTTTGGCTTGAAATAATGTAGGGTAAAATTAGAAAAGAAAATTTGCATCTATTCATTGTTGTGCAGAATTGCTATCTTTGGTATAGTTAAAGAATAGCTATTACGGGAGCATTCGTAATCAGACTGTAATGCATATTCAGCCGAATAGGTAATTCAGTGAACCAAATGACTGAATAACTGTTCCCTTAAATATAGACCTGGAGTTGAGATGCTTTTCATCCCAACCAAACGAGCTGTAAGTAACTATTTCCCCCACAATAACTTGATGTGGACCTCCTTTCTTCAACTGAAACTGCCCAATTTGCATCAGTAAATGCCTCCACACTTTTTTGCTTATTTTTCTTGAAAAACAACTGTTGACATCTTACTGCTGTCAGTGTTGACAGCTTAGGCAATAATTTCTAACAGCCTATGCTTGACTAAATGGCATGATCTTAGGAATTACTGATTATTAGGGATTAAATTACAGGTTATTAGGGTTTTCTTGGATTATGCACAACTTACTAATTTCCTTAGATGCCTATATTGCTTGTATAAATACCTATGTATTCTTTCATCTGAATTCATAAGAGAAAATCAGTTCCCCTTTTTTACTTCTTATCGTCATTCATAGGAGATCCACAGCCTCATTTTCAGCAAAACCCTGAAGTCTGATAGCATCTCTTTGCATGAGTCTCACACGTTGCTAGAAGCATTTATGCCTTCATCCACACGTTGATGTGTGAAGCACACCCTTTGGAGGTGGTTTTTTCGATCATCATCGTTAACTTCCTTGGGTTATTTCCTGCCTCTTGCTATTATTGGGTCCACTAGTGCTGGTTTGAGCTTTTTCATTGGAGTTATATTTGGGTAGAAAAATATTTTTTTGGTGGTTGACTATTCTTTCTCTTTTCCCCTATTATTAGTGTAATAGCTTTCACTCGTCCTGACGTACAGTACGAATGAGAGGTGTTACCGGAATACAAACGTAATGGAAATTTTGAATCCCTTAAAATTTCAAACCTTAAAACATTTTATTAAATCATAAAATAACGATTAGGATCATTTGAGGGTTTTAGAAATATTTTAAAACCATTAACAAAAGGTTTGGGAGTGATCAGAGGTGTCCAAGACCTAAAACAAGCCACCAAAAGTCCGAACGGGCCGAAATAGTGTAGTGGGAGACAATGTGGTGTATGATTTGTGACATCACATAATGTCGCGGCATTGTATTACTTGGCGTCGCGGCGCCACTCTATGTATGATCAATGTCACAACATTGCGAGGGACGATGTTGCGACGTCTATATGATCAATGTCGTGACATCGCGAGGGATGATGTCGCGATTGTAGCAAAGTAGCTCAAAAAAATTTTAAATTATACCAAAACACCATCAAAACACACCAAATTGTTTTAATTCATTTCAAAACAATAAAAATACTCATTTGAACTTAACTTCATCTTAAAAACATTATCAAATCAAATTAACACCACAACTTATCCTATAAGTGTTCAAAACATTTATACACATTAGGAAGTTGACAAATATAACATGAAATCCACTTGGTCTATATACATGTCATTTCAAACTCTTTTAATACAAGGAGAACAAAACTAAGTTATCTAAGTCCTTCAAACCTTGCACAATTCATTTAATATAACATTGAAAAGCTTTTCTTATTATGGGACTTATGAATATATCATTTAAGTTTATTTCACTTGTTAATTACACGAGACTTTAATTAAATTCTTGTTTCATTAATTCATTTACTATTAGGTCAATAGTCTCTCTTGGATCTTCTTTAATTATTCTATCACTTCTACTTATTAAAAATATCATTTCGTTCGTGTTCTTTTTAGCTAACATTGTAATTATAAATTTCAATTTTTGGTAATTTATAACACTTAACCCTTGGTACACTCTAGCAAAATAAGACTCGGATCCTTAGGATTCCAACCAAACATCATACATTTATTGAACTAAAAGTACAATCTAAACATCGCACCAAATACTAAAGCCCTCACTATGCACAAAAGTGCTATGCCATGAGGCGTAAAGCATTGTCTTCAAACAAAACGCTATCTTGGCAACATGGGCAAATGTTTCTTTGATAGTTTACTCCATATGTTTGAGTGAAACCCTTAGCTACCAATATGGTTTCGAACCCCTCAACTGAACCATCCGCCTTTTATTTTATTGTGAACACCCATTTGCATCCAACCAGTTTCTTTCTCTACGGAGGAGTAACTAGTTCTCAAGTCTCATTATTTGCTAGAGCCTTCGTCTCTTCAATCATGGCTTCTTTCCATCTTAGATCGTTGAAAGCTTCTCGCTAATCTTGTGGAATAAACATACAGGGCAAGACAAAGGCTCTATTGGAAGGAGACAATGATTCATCAGAAAAAAAGTTAGATATAAGATGTTTGGTTCAAGACCTAACACCTTTTCTTTGAGCTATAGGTAATTCTAAATCATTTGTGGAATTAGGGATTATGGATGACTCACTGATAGGTAGATGCTTGGCATTTAGTAGGGTGCATGATAGCTTCTACCTTATTCCTCCATAAGTCCTCAAATTTGGCCTATCCAGATGTCCGATAATCTCTCCCTGAATAGATTCTTCCCTCTGGATACTATCTTTTGTTTGACATGGAGAGTGGTTAAAAAGATTTTTAGAAGATTCTGTCGTGTCTACTCACTCCAAAATTAATAATCCATGACTTAATATGGATGTAGGCGTTAAAAGGCATTACCTAATTTCACAAAATTAGATGTTGCATTAGAGGAAGAGCTAAGTTGGGGCAGAAAACACTTCAGATGTTGAATTTCATCTGAAGAAAACGTCTGGATGGAAGTCTATTTGGATGACTTTGTGGTTTCAAATAGGTTGGCTTGACTACGAGTCAAATTAGCTCGTTTTACTCCCCTTCCTTTGGTGGGTTAACTATGTAATTTCCAACAAGTTTCCTTGGTGGAACTCAACTTCCTATAATACTCACAGTGGAAGTGATCTTTATCTGAACTCCCGGCCTTAGAATGCCCTTTTGAACCACTAGCAACCATTCCAACATTTTCAATAGGTGTCGTGTAGAGCATAGCAGTCCTACGGTTCTCTTCCTGATGAACATGAGAAAAAGTCTCTTCAATTGAGGGAAATAGTATCTTGCCAAGCACTTGGACCTTCATTTGGTTTGTACAAATTATTTAACCTAGCGAGGAGATCATAGACTTTCTTTTTTGCAATCGACTTTTTAGATTTGGTTGCATCTTTAGGTATAGTTCGCATGAAAATATTAATAATATCCCAGTTCTTGCTGCCAGAATTCACTCGATTCTAGAAAGTATTGTGAAATTGTCAGCTCACCTTGCTTGGTATTATGAACTTTATTTTGGATTTCAAAGATTTGGGCATCATTCCCAACTTTCGAGTACGTAAGAGCCGTTGGCTCCCATATCTTTGTTACACTATCTAGCAACAAATAGGTATTTGAGATATGAGGCTCCATTGTATTGATAAGCCAAGACCAAACAGGGAATTTTCCAATTCCCACGTAGAAAAGGTGGGATCTCCTTTTGTGAGTTTTTCAGTAATTCTAGTAGTGTATCCCTACAAGCCTCCAACTTTGATGAAGGCCAAACATAAGTGCGGCCATGGGAGATAATATTTCCCATCAAACCTCACAAGACTAATTTGCAAAGAGAGATTATCTATACTTGTTGCTATTGCTTCTTTGTCTCCCTTTTTTAATAAAAATAAAAACAAATGAAACTAGAACCAACCCCCAAAAAAGGCTTTAATACCTAGTTTCCATGCAACACACTCCACACCAGCACCAAAATATCAAAACCAACAAGGGAAGGTTGAAAAAGCACCAATGAGGCCAATGAAGACTACCAAAACAACAACCTCCTAGAGGGTGAGCTCCACTAGCCAACGCGTGAATGGAATCACAGAGGAGTAAGGCAGTGAGAGAGGCGTACAGGGAGGTGGGTCACCAGAACTTGGGGTTTTTGTCGGCGGTGAGGTCCTGAAGCTTCTTAGGGTGGCGATGAGAGAAAAGAAGGCTAGGGTGGAAAGTATCACATTTGGGTTTCTAGTGTTCTAAAAAAAAGGGAAGAAAAATGAAAAAATAGGTTCTCAAATTTGGATTTCTAGCTCTGATACCATGAAAAAGTGATGGAAATGAGTAGTTTTGAGGGTCTTGTGAGTGATTACTTGTATTTCAACTCAAGAATACAAAGGTATATATATAAATTATGTAGATCTAAATGAGGAAATAAAAATTTATACAATAAGTAAAATCTCTAATAACCAGCAAAATAAATCCCTAAAACACAGCCTATTAAGGCTATCAATAGTCAACAAGGACTAAAAGAATGCCGCATCCATGGTTATTGAAAAGAAAATTGTTTGAGGACCAAAGCATCAATACCCATTTTTGTTGGTGCCTAACCAAGAAAACACATTTTAAAGCTCGTTGGTCTAACTCTTGATGGCATTCTATTTATTAGGTAAGTAGCAGTAAGAATGCCTTCCTCTCATAAGTATATAGGCTCTTTAGTTATAACATTTAAAGACCCAAGCACTTCTAAGAGATGCTTATTTTCCTCTCTGCCACTCTACTATGTTGTTGTGTATCAGTACAAGAGCTTTAATAAATGATTCCTTTTTCCAACTAGCAGGCTCCCGAAGTAGGTTAAAGTACTTTCTCCCATTGTCGCTTTGAAAATTTTGCATTTTTTCTTGAATTTGAGTCCAAACCATGTTATATACTTTTTTCCCTAATTTTTCTTTTAATAAATAAGCCCAATAGAAACGTGTCTGATCATCAATAGATATGAAAATTGAAAATGGACCATAAACTGGTTGATAAATAAACCCATGTACTTCAAAATTTGAAAGTTACGGTGGCCTAACCTATAATGCCATAAATTATATCATTACTGAAAACTGACCATGAACTGGTTACTTAAGCTTGTTGACATGTAGAACTTCTATCTTCAAAATAAATAGAGCCCATCACTTTCTCTAGCATTGCCAATCGTCTTCCCCGAACCCATTTCCTGATATTCACAGTGACTAGGAAAGTATATAGCACAACTACTAGATAATGAGTTAGCTTACTAATAGATAACAAATTGTAGGAGAGATTTGGAACATGAAGTACGTTATAAAGTATAAGAGATTTTGAGATGGCTACAAGTCCTTTTCCAGCAGTTGGGTGACTAAAGTTAATAGACACATTGATTTCCTGCACATGGACTATAAGAAGAAAATAATTTAGAACATTCTGTCATGTGATCATTTGAGTGACTAAAGTTAACAGACACATTGATGCCTCGTTTCGTTACTAGTGTAATAATATGAGGAAAAAACTTATTTATTACATATGTATTACAATAGTTAGACATAAAGCAAAGAATAGTTAGTACAATTTTAAACTTGAAATTAGAAATATGAGTAAAAACTCTTGCAAAAAATAAGATCTCTTCAAAATAAGCGAAAAATAAGTCATGAAAGTGGCCAAATATTATCAATTGATTTAGTTTATTACTAACTCATATACTAAAACATGCGTAAAAAATAATACTTCTACCAAACGTACCATTAATGCTATGGCTTGAAGATAATTACCATTTTGTGCTATGGAACAAGTGGAAGACACGCTTGATAATTGTGTGCATTGAAACAATTTACATAGTAGATATTGTTCCTTAGCGAAAGGAGATGTCTCAGTAGTTCCTTCTAAACTATTCAAAACATTTTCCAAAGTACCATTGGTATTGACATCCGAAGATGTTGAAACCCATTCTCTAGCCATGGCTGTTTTAACTGTTAGGATCTCTTACAAAATGGCTTTGATACCATGAACAAAATGGTTAAAGAACAGAAAAATAATGTATGAAATCATTTTTCACTCTATTCAGAACTAGATTTACATGGGGAAATTCAAACCTTAAGAATCTACCAAGAAATCTCCATAAATCAAGGACCTATCTCAACTACATGATTCTAGATCAGATATTACTATCAAATCCAGATTTATTGGACTAAAAATCCCTAAGAATTTGGAATTTTCTACATCAACTAATAGTGCTTGTATTTGGTATCAAATTGCTTTCTGAAAATTGGTACAGGGTTTGGATGCACTTGGATTAGCAACACTTGATTCGTTGACTTCTGCGGCTACAACAAGAATACCCTTTACTGGATCCTCAGTCTCTTTTATGTCCAAGGAAGACATGATCAACTTAAGAACATTTCACCGCCTCATGTTTTTGTTGGCAGGTCTTGAAAGCAATAAAAAATCCTTTGAGGTGAGAGTTTAAGTATTTGGCATATCATTTTAGAATGTACTGAACAGTTGACAAATGAAGGGAAAAAAGGCAAGTTTACTTATCTTTGATATAAGTCCACTTGTTTAAACGAAGATGTTGAGGCCTTGTGGATTTTCTAAATCGTTAGAAGGTGATGGAGCTATACGGGTAGACAATTAAATATTACTGTGAACATGGAATTTTGATGGAACTCTCAGATTATATTTAAAACACTTCTAACAAATGAATATGTTTGCAAGGTTGACCACATTAAAAATGCCGCACTCAGATAAGTAAATATAATCTTGGATGGTAAATCATATTCCACTTTTGTACACTATTCAAAACCCTATAATTAAGCTCAGTGCAATGATGTATAGTATTATTGTATAGTTTCAATACTTTCTTAATGTTGGCGTCCCTCTCTTTCTGTTGACATGTAAATCCTCCACAACAGCAAAAGTTTTCACCTCTATGTAACTACTGCTAGGAGATCAGTGTTAAATCAAAGCTCATTGGATCTTAAACCCTAGTTCTACTTTCTGCAATAGCCGTAGTTGTAGAACTGAATTTTCTCCTAACTTGGACCACCTCATAGACTAGAAAAAGGATTACTCAAATGTGTCAAACATCAGTCATTGTTCTACCGAGGCTTGTTATATTGAGTTAAGCTTATAAAAAATAGATGACTTTCATAATTAATATTCTGTTATTATTGGTTATGAAATTGAATATCTAGAAGTGAAACTTTGATCTGTCAGAATGTAAGTAGGTCTGTACTTCTGTAATAATTTTAGAGTTTTGTTCATAAATCTAATTAGGTTCATACAATTTATAGATGTACTATTATCAAGCAATCTGATCCTATATACTACCTGGAATGTTGATCAGCTAACATTGTGAAGCAAGCATTTGATATCTCATAAAACGTGAAATGGTCATTGCATTTCTTATGTTGCCTATAATCTAGTGATGCTAGTACTTTAAATTTATTACTGTCTTGGAGGATAGACTGACTTCAAATTCTTATGCTTTAGGAAGTTAATGGAGTTGGCAACCCCAACAATAATCAAAGCGCATACCTGGAGGAATCATCACTGCTTTCCTATCAACCTGCATTAGTTTCAGAAATTCTGGCCATGCTTTCTATTATTCCCGAGGTAATCATTAAGAGGAGACATGTTTTATAGGATCCCTACACCAATTAATTCATTTTTTTCTTTTTTATAACCTCAACGTTTGCTTGATACCATTTGCCTCTGTTCCATTGAGCTGTATGCTTTCAGCCCAAATTTTTGTGCAGCTGGGGTTTTCCTTGGCTTTGGTTCCTGGCCATTTCTCTCCTGCTTTTAACTTTTACAAGCTGTTTGATATCATGTATTTCTATTTTCTGCTATAGTGATTTAGTTTATTCTTCCAATACCTCGTCCAGATTGCTGCTTACAATTTTAATAGAATTAGCTTTATTGTAATGATAAAAATTCTTTAAGTAGATCCACACTGCCTTGAACTGTAGAACTACATTCATATGCTTGAGCATCTTTTGTATGCATGGAAATCTGCACCCTATTTAGCTATTACTTTAAATGCATGTGGCAGCTGCCGCCTGAATTGCAACAGCAGCTTCTTCGCTTACCAGCTGATCTGGCTAGAAGGCTGATTTCCCGTGCTTCTGCTCGGACTATCCAGAGAATCCTTTTATGATTCTTAGTTACAGCTTTTCATGATTGTCTCAACTGCATGGAAACTTCAAGCAACCGCATAAGGGAGGGTTTTGATCAAAGCAACATTGACTTGCAAATTAAGATGTCAACAAAAAAGTTGTTCAAAACGAGAGCTTTCAGTTGGAATGACATGTATGTGTCTTGTAATTTAGTTTCTTTTCCCAAGCATCTCTAAATATGAAAGTTAAAGCTTATTACAAAGTCCCAGCTGAGCATGAGCAGAGCATTGCAGGAGAATGTTCATGTGAGATCTGAAACCAATAAACAGTGGAAATTTTTTGTAAAATTACTGGCAATTCAACAGCGGTTAGTCTTAACTTTGATTGTTTTGGAAGTCCTGAAAATTTTGCCTCTCTGGTTCATACTGTTTTTTTTCTGTTTGCAAGTTATTTCATAAGAATTTTAACAGTTGAAATCCATTGCCCTGGTCTGGATCTACTTGTGGGAAAACTGTGTAACTAGTTAGCTATTCTAGGAAATTCCTAGATAAGAGACTGATGGATTGTATCCTTAGAATTAAGCCTATGTTGATTTTTTTTCTAATTTATTAGGGTATAGTATGTGATCTTATGTAGTAATTTATGTTTTGGATGGTAAGGGTATATATTCAACAGTAATATTCAGATTAAAGTGTAGAATTCTTATTTTCAATTTCCAACACTTCTCTTTTCCAATTAAACATAACACTTTTCAATTTTCAGCATGATATTAGTGTTAGGGTTCTTTCCTGGGGTTCATTGTTTTAGCCTTAATTGCCGTACACCTTGTCAAGCTTAGTGACCTTCTTTGCCTTGTTTCCCTTTTGCCTAACCTTGTTTAATCGAGTATTTAAAAACTTCTGTCGGCCTTGACTGTAAGTTTTTTCTCTTCCCTTCTTCTCTTACTAGGGATGATAAAACTCGAATAACTTGATGAATTTCAAACTAATTCACTTTAGATGAAGTGGATTTTTTTTTTTTTTTGTTTGAAAAGCGGATGCGCGGCGAGGTGATTTTCTTTCTTTTGGAAAGTGAGAAGGAAGCGGTTATGGTAATTGCTTGTCCTGACTCGCTCCACTATATAAAAATACTATTTTATTCTTATATATAAAAACTATTAAAAAAGATAAAAAATATAATAGCGTAATATAGAAAAAATTAATATATTATATGTTTAAATATTTTTTGAAGAATTATGTTTAAATATGTACTTAACTTCAAAAAAATTAAAAATATTAAAGATAAGTAGCAATAATTAAATTGAAGCGGAGTAGGGTAGGGCGAAAATGAATGCATCCAACATTCAAGGAAGTGATAGAGGTTTTAAAGATTATACATTCATAGTGGAGCGGGACAGGTGGTAGAGCAGAGCGTGCTAATTGTGGAGCGGTAGTGAATTTAGCAATATTTATTCTTGCCCTACTTCGCTTCATTGTCATCCCTATCTTTTACATCACGGCATTTGTCTCAATTGACATCCTTATTGATTTAAAAAAGGTGGAGTAGAACGTGCTAATTGTTAAGCGGTAGTGAATTTAAAAATATCTATTCTTGTCCCGCTTCGCTTCATTGTCATCTCTATCTCTTTTATTATAATACTTGTCTCAATTGACATCCTCACTGATTTGAAAATCAAGACTTCTAATAAGAGAAAGAATCAAACCCCAATAAACAAACATTCTCACGAAATTTTACATTTTCGGTGATGTAAATTTTCATAATTACATTACATTTTCTTATTTGGAATTGGAAGATTACCTTGAATCAATAAAATCTTAATCATGCCAAGATATTACCTTTTAGGTCTCCATGGTAATATTAATATTATGAGAATTTTATCATCATTTTTATTCAACTTTTTTTATTCTATCCTTTATGATAATTTAACAATTTTTAGACTACACGGAACAAATGAAATAATTAAATTAAATTAAATTTATTCATTTTTAATTTTAACAGCTATAGTGAAAGTTTATAAATTTTTAAAATCAAATCACTTTTTGGTATTTATAGCAATAAACATTTAACGAAAAGTACACATGCTTTGTGCGAGATAGATTCGAGTCGGTTTTGATTTTCAAAACGACATTCTCTACTATCCTCGTACCCCGAACAGCACTGAGTGTGGGCTCGAGCAACACAAACCAAACATAGAAAAAGAAACGATGTAACTACTTTTAATAGAAAATAAATTTTCTGACTAGAAATTGATAAATAAAATAATTCTTAGAATATAATTTATTCTTAGATATTAAAGTTTCACTATTTTTTGATAGAATAACGGTGTATGAAACTTATGTTTTTAGGCTAATATGAAACTTATGTTTTTAGGCTAATCGGTGTCATCTATTTATAGGGCGAGATACAAGAGTTCTGGTTGAACAAACTTTGTAAAATAATGTTATTTAAATAAAAAAAATACTCCTACTGTAACTAGAGGGTAGGTAGCACACCCTAGTAAATATTACTAGGGTAGTCACCTTTCTCATTTTTTACGAGGAGAATTAGAATCCCGTATATTGTATTCAATTGCATGCTCTTCTTAAAATTTTGACCCAACACTTTATATTTTAATCTAACTGAATATTTATTTTCTATTTTTAAAAATAAATATTAATTAATTAATTAATTAAATTAACTAAATTAAATTTTCAATTAAATAATTTTTTTCAACCCAATTCTAAATTTGTTAAAGTTATGACAACTTTACTGTAAACGAATCTACGAGAAAATATATTTAATTTTCTTATTCAACGGATTCACAGTGACTAATTAATTTAATTCTATTTTTGAACTTTAATTATTTAGTTATAATTAATTAAAAAATAATTTGAAAAACTTTAAATTAATTCTCAAGTCATTTCTATACCTAGCAAGAAAAGGCATTTATTTTTGAATGCAACCCTTTTTGTCTTGCTTTATTATTTTCATTCATTTCTATCCATTTGATTCTACATGCAATTCATTTCTAGTTTCAACGAGTTAACGGAGGGATCAATTGGACATATATAATTAGGGCTCAAATAATTTATATTTAGGTTCTGACTTTTCACCTATTAATTATAAGCTTATTTAGTCATTAAGTCATTTCACTAAAGTATCCTGATAGAGCTCTTCCTAATTATATATCATTACGAAAGCCACTTAATAAGTGCTCTTCCAAGTGGCCTTGTCATAAGTTTGTTAATTTTATAAGATACCTTTAATCTTTGTGGGATAAATTCGCTCTCTCAATATTATCCTATTTGATCTCATGGTAACCATTACATTTTTCTTCTTGAAAAGTTAATAACTATTAAATAGTAATCAAGTCATTTATCACAAAGACAAACGACATGCAGTCTACTTTTCATTTTTCATGTAATGCCAATGAGAGAAAATCATTTATCCTTTAGTTGAATTATGAATTTCACTATCGTGAATGATGCTACATACTGCAGAAGTCATATACCAACTTACTAGCTTTCAATTAGTTATCTATTTGAGCTTAGGCTTTTACTTACATCAAAGTATACGAGTTACACACACATAGTCTATCATCTACTCAGGATTAAGTTATGTCGCACTATGAATATCACAAATGAATAAATCCATAAACGAAACTAGAATGTATTCAACTTGGGTCATGTTCAATGTTCTGTCAGTTTAGTCAGTCACATCTATATATCTATTGTAACACCCCAAACCCGGCCTAGAAGTTAGGCCCTAATCCGGCGTATCACATTGAAGTGTTTTTGCGAAAACCTTGTTTTCATTGAAAACCCTTCTAGAGAAAAGTTAAGTAAAAATCTATTTTGCTTTCAAAACGAGGTGTAGCCAAAAACCATTTCCTTGTTACTATGTAAAAATTTCCTTTGACAGCGGAAGCTCGTTCTTAAAACACAATTATTTTCAAAAACTTGAATTATGCTTAAAAGAAATAAATCCAGGTTCCGTTTCAAAATTACAAAGCCTAGTGGAAGTAATGGAATAATAACTAGAGGGAAAACCTTATTACAATCCGAAATAACTTAAAATAAACAACTTAAAATCCAGAATTTAGATATTAAGGAAAATAAGTCTAATCGTCTTGCTAGTTGGCCACCTCTGAGTCCCTCCATCCGTCGAACCGCCTACTGAGGATCACCTGAGAAAAATAAAAGTGGGAGTGAGTTTTCGAAAACTCAGTGTGTACGACCCCCGTCAAACAAATAGCATACATATCATAATAATAACATAATAGTATCATACATGCAATGCAATGCAAACCCTCCCCAAATAATCCATCCGCTACACAACATTTCCCTTCCAACCCTACACTCCTGTGGGGATTTCTAAATCGACCCACCCATCCGATACACATCAAGGGTAGCCCGGTTGCGGTACTACCTAACATTGCAGCAAAGCTGCCAATCATATAATAGGCTTAAAAAGCCATCGGTGGATCCACAGTTGTCAAGCAACCATGCGATCCTCATATACTTCCTCCGTTCCATAATTCCCACCCCATATGCAACCTAAACAGAATATCATATGAATGCAGCAAATGTACATGTAACATCCATAAATCTTACATTCAACACATAGGGGCATTTTAGTCATTTTCGCCCTTAGGGGCATTTCGGTCTTTTCTCATTGTTACGGGTCTATTACTTACCTTGGTCCTTTATCAAGTCCTCGCTGGCTAAAGTGAACAGATACTATGCACCAGGTAGGATTCCAGAGAAGAGGAGGTGAGTCATTAAGACCGCTTAAGTACCAAGCTCTCCCTAAATCCAATCCTAGACATGCATATACCCATTGCCACACCTTAACCTTATGACTTGTCCACGGTCACAATTAGTTAATAATTAAATTTTTATGTAAGGTTAAGCAACTTACCAAATACTAAGCCCAAGACCCCTTTCAAAGCCCATACAAATTCACATACGTTCATATGGCCCATCAGGCCCAATCTCATTCGTATGGCCTACTAGGCCCAAATCACATTCGTATGGCCCATCTGGCCCAAATCACATTCATATGGCCCCTTAGGCCCGATCATAATCAAATCATACAACCATCCATACCAATCCATCATTCAATTTCACATATCAACTCTTGCCGATTTAGGCCCACGAGCTCGGCAAGCCCATTTAGCCCCTTCTGGCCCGGTTGGCCAAACAGTGGCCCGAGACATGAGATCAATCTCTTGGTCTCGGTAATCGTATCGGTGTTCCCACACGAATTTTCACACGCTCGTGTGGTTGCCAGCGCCAACCTTTCGACTTTTTGACTTTTCGGCACTTCGGGTTTTTGGGATTTCGGCTTTTACCGATTTGTCGTGTATGAAGTGTATGTACACACCTGGTAAATAAGACGTGTTACACTATCCTCAGCCTTGAACCTACAACCAATACCAACCTCCAATCAATTACACACTTAACCACAATATTTTCCAAAAATCGAAGCCTTACCATAACCTTACCGTGTGCCACCAGTCATAATAGCCCTTTCTTAGCTACCACTCACGAATATCCCCTAGATCCAAAAGCCGAAACGTATGGATAGCTTTTCGGCAGAGACTTGTAGATCCAAGCTTAATTCTGATTTTTCCAAGATCCGGTCCACCAAAAATCAAAGGAATGATGCCAGCACGACAGAGATTTGGTCACTAGAGTATTCGGCACAAGGTTTGGGGCGATGAAGAAATCGGCTTCAAGAGCAAAGGTTTTTGGCTTTTGAAGTCACGAATATTTGGTCCCCAACAATTGAGATGAAGGTGGGACGGCACAAGCAATGGAGAAAGAAGAGAATGATATTCGATTTAAGGCTTTAAGAGAGAAGAAAAGAAAACACATAAGGAAGAGGCGAGGTTTAGAACAGAAAAAGTGGAGGAGAATTCGACAGAGCACTATAGTTGCCGAAATAGCACAAAGGGAATTCCAATTGCCGAAATAGCACAGGGGGAATTCGGCACCCCCTATTTATACACAAACCAAAACTCTGCAAAGTCTCAATCAGCTCCAACTCTTCCCCATCTCATCTTCTCGTTTTTCTCCCTGCTAACTCCCCAATCCTTTTCCTAAATTTTCTCTTCTGATCACTCTCCTTAGAGTCCATTACCACACCACTTCCAACCTTCTAGAAGGCCAAAATTAAAATTCTTAAAAAAATACTAAGCTAGGATTCGAACCTAGGATCTCCTTGCTAGCCCATAACGCCACCTCCCTATACCCTAAGTGGCGTCACTTAGCCACTCCACCACAAGACTCTTTTATGTCATTTCCCTATTTTTATTTAAAAGCCCAACTACTCATCGCCCTGGTTCCTTTAATAATTAACTAAAAATTCATTCTCCTCAAAGTTCGAACCCAGCACTTCTCCAATACCCCTAGACTCTCCAAGTTTATTAAACCCTTAAAGCCAACATGTCATTTGTCATTTTCTTGCTCACTTAAAAATTTTCTGAGACCCAAAGCCCAATAGGCCAATTCTACTAGGCCCAAATTCGGGGCGTTACATCTATGTTTTGGTCATCCACTCCAATGCTCAAGACAAAGCATATGTCTAATTGGACTTGATCGAGGACATATTAATGTGGAAAAAAATCTAATCTAATAAATGATTTTTTGTCACAGTAAAAATTTAATTTTGAAAATCGAGTCGGTTTGTGATATTTATAACAACATTTTATTTCAAAAAGTACATGTGCTTTATTCGAGATGGATCATTGGCGTTCTCGGCTTTCAACTAAATGGCCTCCGCTATTCTCGTACCACGAACCGCTTTAAGTGTGGGCTCGAACAATCACAAATCAAATATAGAACTAAAAACAATTTTCTTACTTTTAATAGGAAAGTAAATCTCTTTTTATAGAAATTGGTAGAATTGTTATTCCCCAAAAATAGAATTTATACTTAGAAAATAAATTCTCAATATTTTTTACAAAGTAACAATATTCCAAAGTTGTGTACAATTTTTGTATATGTTTAGCCCTATCAGTGTCATCTACTTATAGAGGAGATAGAAGAATCCTGCTTGAATTTGTAGAATACAAATAATACTTATTTGATAGAAAAACTAATCCCCTAGTTCAACTAGGAGAGAGGGGCGGCAAACCCTAGCTAAATAAACTAGGGTTGTCACCCCTCGTATGTATTATAAGGGGTTTTGGGCCTCTCTTGTATTGGGTCCAATTATATGTGCTTCCTGGCTTTTAACCCGATGCTTTATAATTTAATTCAACCCATTACATGTTCTTCTATTTCCCAAAATAAATTTTATTTATTAAATTAAAGTAATTTTTTCAATTAAATAATTTTCTCAACCAAATTGTAATTTCTTTAAAGTCATGACAACTTTACTGTAAAAGAATCTATAAGAAAATATATTTGATTTTCATATCCAATGGATTCATAATGACTAATTAATTTAATTCCATTTCTGAACTTCAATTATTTACTTAAATAATAATTCAAAAAATTAAAGTTAATTCTTAGGTCATTTCCATAGTGAGAAATCACATTCATTTTCAGGTCATTCTGTAGATGAGTGTAGATGGGTATTGTAACACCCTTCACCCGTATTCAATACCAGAATAGGGTTACGGAGCATTACCGAACTTACAACACTTTAAAACACACATTCATATACAATTTATCACTTCAAATACAATTCAATCACAACCAATGATAGTGTCCCCTAAACAAGCCTACGAGGCCTTAAACATGCATTAGAAATGGTTCGGGACTAAACCGATAACTTGGGAATTTTTTTTGTGAAACTTAGAAAATTTTGCTTCAAACAGGGGACACACGCCCATGTGGCCAGGCCGTGTGTCTCACACTGCCACCAGACACGCCCGTGTCACAGGCCGTGTGAAAACAGGGGGTACATACTGACTTGGGTCACACGACCAACCACATGCCCGTGTGTCTAGCCCCTGTGCCTTTCGAAGTGGCCACACACTCCCGTGTGCCAGGTCGTGTGTTAGGCTGTGTCAAACCTGTAGGGTATACTGACTTATGCAACACGGCCAAGTCACACGCCCATGTGCTAGGCCGTGTGCCAATTAGGGGGTATACTGACTTGTACCACACGGCCGATCACACGCCCGTGTGTGAGACCGTGTGGAGCATACTGACTTCATTTCAATTTCAACTCCAGGGGATACACGGCCGTGTATCATGACCGTGTGTCACACACGGCTGAGACACACACCCGTGTCTCTGCCCGTGTGGACAAAATAGGCTATTTACCAAGTCAATTTGCCACCCAAACTCATGCACTGTAACGACCCGAAATTGGGCCTAATAGGATTGGGCCCAATGGGCCTTGGGCGTAGGAGTGTTTAAAATTTTTGAGAACAAGAGACCGACATTATTTCAAGTTGGACTTATTAGGAAGGTGATTTTGGAAAGTTACGAGGTTTCTAGGAAGTTACAGGTTCAAGTTAGGCTATAGGTAAATTTTTGTATTTGAGCACTTAAGGGGAAAAGGCAAGTGGCATCAAGGCTTAAGGTAATAAGTGTGTATTTTTCTAGCATAAGAGAGCATATGGCAAGGAGGTTAAGGCATCAAGTGGAGAGCATGGAAGGAAGGGGTTCAAATCCCATCTTTTGCAAATTTTGACTATTATTTTTGTATTCTTTCCTAAGTGTCGCCAAGCTAATAAATAAGGCAAGTTGGACTTTTAAGTTTGGCAAGATGGCTAAGGATATTAGGAAAGGATGAAGGTAGGGAAAGAAATCAAAAGAAAAGGAAAGTATAGGGAACATGTTGGCACAAAGAGAGGAAAGTGTTTTGGAAAGTTTTGGTTGGCAAATGTTTGACCTTTTGCCAAGGTATGTACGGTTTTGGTGAAGGGGGGAGTATAGCCGAATTTTGCTAGGAGTTTTTGACAACTTTAGTGCTTGAGAAGTTGTTTCTCTTTAGTTTTTGTGTCATCTTTCTTTCTCAAATCCTTCCTATTAATCAGTAGCTCCCAAAAGCCAAAAAGAGAGTATCTTTTCTTTGTTTTGGTCTTTTATTTTCATTGTTGTGCCGAAATCTTAATCCATCTTTTAGCAATTTTCTTGTTGCCAAAATACTCACATTTTCCTTTGGTTTACATCTCTTTTGGTGTTGGCCGAAACCCTTCAAACCCCTTGTTCATCTTCTTCTCTAATCCATTTTCCTCCATAGCCGAATATCATTGCCCATTTTCCTCTATAGCCGAACCCTTCATATCTTCTTTATCTTTTCTTCTCATCCGTATTAACACCCACTCCTTTGATAAATCGGTAAGTAGTTCTATTCTATATTCTTATTTTTCTTTCTCCTAGCCAAATGCGTGTTTATCAACATTCGAATATTCATTTTGTTTCAACCAAAATATCTTCCTTTCATAACTCTTTACAATATAATCACCTTCTAATGTAGAATTATAGTGGAAGACCTAAACTTTGATTCTTCCGTAGTCACCGTACAATCGTTGGGAATCGGTCCTATAAATCTTTAAGGTAATGAGTTTTTCAAGGATTTTACGAAATCATTCTTATTTGTTTAAGATGTTATCGGAATAGTGATGATTAACCGATTATATTTTAGGGACCAAATTGCTCGATCACCTATCCCTCGTAATAAGAGACTCGGATTGTTGGTAAGTGATATAGATTGTTAATCAATCGCAATACTTGGTTGAAGTTGAAAATTGGGCTTTGGACTAATTGTTAATCGATTGTACCTTTAGGTGCCGTGGAGAGTATCATGTTACGGATTCCGAATAAGGTGTGTAATCCCGTACCCTTCCGAATACCTGTTTGAAATGGTGTGTAATCTCATACCTCTCTGAAAGTTTGCATGAAATGTTCTGTGATTCGGTCGAAATACCGAAGGAAAATCGGAAACCAGCATCCGTGACCACTCGGGCGTGCGTATATTCGTAGTGGTAACCATATTTTTGCAATGAAACAGTTTGGTCAACAGCAGTGACGTGATTTTAAAAAATCACGAAAAATAGGAGAAAGGGAATTTGAAAGAAAAAAAGAAATTGAATTAAAGCTTACTGCGTCTATTTTCATATGAAAGAAACAGAGTAGAAAGAGGAATTTTATATTCTGTGATATCTTAATTTTAGTGAGACTGGTTCTGATTGACTTCGTGGTTCCCTGTTCTGTCTTGGAAAAATCGTTTAAAATTTTACAAAGTGAATTATGAGTTATAAGTTATATGTATAGATTCCTTAGTGAGCCTATTTTCAATAGTAACAAGTGGGAGCAACATATGAAAACCGTACAGTGAGATATTTGAATTTTGGGTAAGAGAGGTCAGAACCGTTGGTCAGTGAAAAAAGGGAATATTTAAGGAATAAAATGTACTAAATGGTTAAGCCAAAAATTCTGGAAAAATTTTAGTAAGAAGATATATGAGTCTAGTTTCAAGGAAAATTTTCGGATTTAAATTTTGAGTTTCCTAACTCGAGTTATAGTCAATTTAGTCAATATGATGCAGATGGACAGTTTCAATTTTTATGTCCCAAATTAGTAGTTAAGTTTGGGTTGCGAAATTACCATAATACCCTTAGAGGGTAAATTACCGAAATACCCCTGGGTTGTGAGATTACCAAATTACCCTTAGTGGGTAAGATTACCGAATTACAAAAATGCCCTTATGGGCCGAATTATGAAAATGCCCTTATGGGTCAAATTACGAAAATGCCCCTATGGGTCGAATTACGGAAATGCCCTTAATGGGCCGATTTGTTATATTGCCTTAACGGGCCGATTTGATATATTGCTTAAATGGGCCGATTTGATATATTCCTTAAATGGGCCGATTTGATATATTGCCATAATGGGCCGATTTGATATATGGTCTTAATGGGCTGATTTGCAAGTGCTACAATGGGCCGAATTTTTGTAATGAATCTCTGAATTAATTATTGTTGTTTATATTTGTAAATATCATGATTTGCTATGTATGATGCATTTGCATGATTTTGCATGGGATGGGAAAATGTTGAAGAGAAGTGATTCCGGTGGCACTGCCACAAATATGTTTGATAATTTGATTCGCTATGATTCTGGTGGCTTGACCATAATTTGAATATATTATAAATCTGCGATTGGTGTGTTGGCGGGGTGGGTTGACTTGATCCCCACAGGTGTGATGGATGGTACGGGTGGTGTGTAGCGGATGGATTATTAGGTTGGTTTGGGATTGCATTACATACATTGCATATATATATATTCTGTTATGAAAATGGGCTCCGGCCCATGATATTGCTATATGGGTTCAGGCCCAGTGGATGACGGTAAGGGGATTTCACACTGAGTTCTTGTAACTCACTCCCCTTTTTTCTTAACCCTTGTAGGTAATGCTCAGTGACGTGGACTTGGGCCATGGATGACTCGGTGGAAGCCATACTTCAAAAATGGTGTTTTATTTTGAACTTTAAATTTCTATTTCCGTTCACTTTACTATTTTGGGTTTTTTTTATGTTGTAATAAGGCCTCTGGAGTATTTTATTATTTGCTTTATGGTTGTTATACTTATTATTTTGCTTAAATTGTTTAAAATGAGAATTTTCTAAAAACTTAAATAAAGGTTTTCCAAAATCGATTAACAAATGGATTTCATAATAAACTTTTATAAATATTTTAACACGGAAGTTTTCACTCGAACTTCCAAACGATATTTTCAAAAGACACAGTTTTATAAGATCATTAGTTCAAATTTTTGATTTCTCAATTAATTTTCGAGGATTAGTAGTATTTTATCAAATATTTCTAATTAAAAATGTTTTCTTGATTATAACAAAATAATATCTATTTTAGTACAAATCAAAAGGGATTTAACATGTTTTTCTCATGTGACATGTCAGATTCGGTCATAACGCATGGGCCGGGTTTGGGGTGTTACATGCACACCTATACCAATTTCAATGTCACCAAAACATAACACTTATAAGCATTTTAAACAACCTCAATCAAACATCTTTCATACAATTTCAATACCAACAAATACAATACATACTATATCCCAACATGTCTTCCAAAACATACCAATATTCACAATCTCAATTCATCAATATGAACACATCCAAACATGCATTTATTTACCTAATATCACCAACATATCATTTATCAAACATGGGCTCTTTAATACTCCAAATACTTATTCAAAATCTACCCATCACAATTAGCATTTATAGGACAATTACCGAACTCAAAACAAAGGTCATTTGCACACTTATACATCATCAAAATCATCAATATAGCCAACTCACATGGCTATATATACAAGCCAAAATATAGGCATTCATAAGCCAATTCAAATGGAAAAATTCACTACCAAAATACTTATCAAAATGACCATATTCCTATACATGCCATATGACCAAACCATAAGCTCAAAAGTACCAAATTGATGGTTGGATAGTGTGATGATATCTCCGATGATTCCCGAATCTGAGCTAGCTTCGATATCACTATAAAACACGGGAAAATAAAAAAAGTAAGCTATAGAGCTTAGTAAGCTCGTATGAGATAAATTTAATGCAATCACTTTAAACGTGATTCAATAATTTCAATATGTCAATATGCAACTTTCCTTAACTATCAAACCTTTCAAGTGCTCATTCACAAAACCATATACATTCGTCATCATTTCTCCCATTCAAAGCTAAAATGGTTTATACACATACCTGTACCATCTCGTACCAATCTCATATACATTCTTGTCTTTCATTTACCCATTGAACCATTCAGAATAGAAGTCAGATACTCAAGGTCTCACTCGATAAGTACCTATACCATGGCCCGAAGCATAATCAAGGTAACTTATCTAAAATTTTGATATCATGGCCCGAAGTCAAATCAGCCGATATGCATGGCCCGAAGCCAAATTGGTTTATCTCGCACACATAGTGCTAAATCATGGCCCGAAGCCAACTCAAGTATACCTAATGACATGTCACTAGCATCCTAAACTATTCCTAAGGTTCAATCGGGTTTCCAACTATCGAATCTTCATCGAATCATTTCCGAACTCGTACGTAATCACATAAACACAATTTATGCTATATCAAAGCATATAAAATACATTTGAAATGAATTTATAACATACGAAGTTACCTCGAAGGTGGAAACAACGAAATAAGTCAATTAGTCGATAACTTTCGTTTTTCTCCGATCTAGATCCGAATTCCGCTTTTCTTGATCTAAATATATTCAAAATTGACTTATTTAATCAATTATTTATTCAATTCAATCCAAAATACACTTTAAAACACATTTACACTTTTGCCCCACATATTTCACATTTTCATAATTTAGTCCTTATTTCATAAAATCACAAATTAATGAAATTTTCAATAGACCCATGCTAGCTGAATTACCATAATGCCCCTACCAGCCCATAATTTTCATTTATTTCACATTTTAACCACTAACTTTACACTTTTCTCAATTTAATCCCTATTTTGCATTTTTACTAAAAATCACTTTATAAAACTTGTATAATTCACAAAAAACTTTCATAATCTATCATCAAACATCAAAACACATATGTATACATCAATGGAATAATTCAAAATCTTTAACAATTTTGCAAATTAGTCCCTGGGCTAGCTAGAATACGAAGCAACGATCACAAAAACATAGAAATTATTAAAAACCGAGCAAAAACGGACTTACATGCTTGGACAATAGGTGGCCGAACCTTGAAGCTCATCATGGATTCTTTTCTTTCTTAATTCGGTGGAAGAAACTAATAAAGATGATAACCTTAAGCATTATGCTATTATTTTACTATGTTATTACATAAATTACTAATTTAACCTTAAGTAAAAACTATGAATATCATCCATTTTAAGCCCATAATTGTCCACTTACTAAAAAAATGGTATAATTACTCAATCATACTGTAAACCTTAGAATAATAATAAAATAAATATTTTGACTTCGGATTTGTGGTCCCGAAACCACTGTTCTGATTTGACCCAAAAATGGGCTGTTACAGATATGTTGTAAAGAACATTTTTCTACTAGTTAGTCATTCGTATAATTAGAGATTTCATATGATATGTATTTATATAAATATTTTGTTAGTTAATTAATTGTGTTAAATTTATATGTGAACTTAGCATTAAGTTTGGCGAATAATTAAATAAATTAAAAGAACGGTGTTAAGTATCCCAGGATAATTGTAACATTTGGTTCCCAAACCCGGCGATCGGGTCAGGTATAGGGTGTTACAGGAACCTTTATCATGCATTCTCTTTCTTTTGTTATCTTAGGACAATCCTCTAAAGAAAGACGAAATCTCGATATAGAGGGTTGAGTTCCCTTTTTTGAATTAACATTCCGATATCTTGTTTATGTATGAAGTGTAACACCCTGAAAATTTGAGTAATTTATTTTCTATGTGTGCTTTGAGTAATTATTCTAGAAAGTAAAATTTTTTGATTTATTTTCGTGGTTAGTATAGTCCTGAAGAAGGATTTAAAATTTTTTTTAGAAAGAATATTATTAATTTTAAGAAATTATTTATGGAAGTGGATTAAGTGACTTTGACACATAAATTAATTTAAGTGTCAAAGTGAGGCATAAGATGAATTATTGGACAAGTGGTGATGGCGCATGAGCTTGTGCATGAGGTTGAAGGTTCGAATCCCATGTTTAGCATCTAGGTGAATTTTATTTTGAATTTTTATGCACCAATATAGCAAGTGTCGGCCAAGAGCATATATGGAAGGTGTTGACTTGTTATTTTTTGGTTAGAATATCAAAGGAATAAGGAAAATTTGAACTTAAGGAAGGGTATCAAGAAAATAAGGAAAGGTGTGAAGATATGAGGCAAGAATCAAGGAATTATTTTGGAAACAATATCTTGGTCACTAGACCATGCATTTGGACGGCATCATGGCAAAAGAAGGGCCAGAATTTTGATGATAGTTGGCTAGGAATTTTGGTTTTGTTTTGGTCATTTTTTTTTAGTGCATAGTTTTGCAAATTCTCTCAACCTCTCTCCCTTGGCCGAATTTGATCCTTGGTAAGCCTTGTTAATTTTTGACCATTTGGTCATTTTTGCACATCAATTGGTATTCTTTGTGCCTTATTTTCATTAGTGCCGAAAATCATCTACACCAAAAGCTTTTCTCTTTCTCTTTTCTCTCACCTTTGCCGAATATCCATCTCTCTCTCAAGCTCATCTTTTTCTTTTCTTTTTCTTCTATTCATTTTGAAATCAAAGCAACATCATCATCATCTTTTTCTTATTTTATTTCTTTTCAATCGAAATTCTCTCCACCTACACTTTCATGGCCGAATGCTAAAGTGTTTATAAGCCAAATTATTTTCTCTTCTCCTTAATCTTTCATAGCCGAAACTTTCATCAATCAACCACCATTCTCAATTCTTTCTTTTCGACGTGGAGATTAGGTAAGAGATTCTTTTCGTTTCGATTAGTTAATAGTGATTATAGCCGAATATTGATGGTGGTTTGAAGGCTTTATTAGATCGTAATAAGCGTTCATTTTATTAACGTCTATTTTGTTAAACTTTAGTGCGATAACGGAAGTTGGAATCAAGAAGTCGTGGGTGACACAAATCGTTGGAATCGATTTTTGTGGTAAGGAAATCATATCTTTAAACCTTGGTATTATTTCAAAATTTATCTTAGATTGGATTAACGATCTTTGTCTTTGAAGACATTCGAATAGGAAGAAAAGGGCGGTGTTTAGCCTTCGGAAGAGGGGAGGTTCTGTTATCCCCTAAGTACAAGCAAAGGACTATTTCGGGAATCCGGGATTTTCCACCGGGTTGTGGACGTTCAACCGAGGAAAATCAATTGTTCAAAGTCGTTCGTACTCCCAACCATTATTTATTCGTGGATTCGATTCGGTTAGCGAACCATCGATCGGAGAAAAATCGCAAGTAGAAGTCTTACGAAAATCCGGGTAAATTTCTAGATTGCTATATTTAGATCGGTTTTATTATAGATTATAGTGTTTTAATTAACACAATACGTATAGGTGTTGAAGAGCGGAAAGTTTAGTTCTCTCCATAACCAGTGTGTAACTTCACACTCATTTTCGGTTAGATTTCTAATCGTAAGTATTGCGATAAAATCGTGAAAGTGGTAAACTCGGAAATTATGTAGTAATTGATACTTTTGTGAAAATACATGAAAACGGTTAAAACCAAGAAATATGCGAAAAATCACTAAATTGATAAAATGGGCGATAATACTCTAGTTCGATTAAATGGGCGATAATACTCTAGTTCGATTAAATGGGCGATAATACTCTAGTTCGATTAAATGGGCGATAATACTCTAGTTCGATTAAATGGGCGAAAATACTGCTTTTCGATAAATTGGGCTAAAATGGGCCAAAGTCACTAAACTACTAAATGGGCTAGTTGTTAAATTGTTTATATGAGCCTAATGAAAGGTTAATTGATAAACCCACCGATGATATGGATTAATGAAAATCATTATATGATTATATTTGTTATATACGCATGATTGCATGGGGTGGGTTATATGAAGAGAAGAATGGCCAGTTGCCACAAATTTGGCTCATTGCCTCTAGTTCGGTGGCTCTGCCACAATATGGCTCAATGCCTCTAGTTCGGTGGCTCTGCCACAAATTCGACTAAATGCCTCTAGTTCGGTGACAATGTCACAATCTAGTTCGGTAGAGTGCACTACAAAATTATTTAAGGGCTTTAAGCCCATGATTGGTGTGTTTGGCGGGGTGGGTTGACTTGATCCCCACAGTGTGTTGGTTGGTACGGGGTGTTAGCGGATGGATACTAGGTTGGTTTGGGAAATTCATATTTCATGCATTCTTCTCTTTAAATTATGTTACTTTACGATGTATGGTTGAAATCATTAATGGGCTCAAGCCCAAAGATGATATCTTGACGATCCGGCCTAAAAATGGTGGTAAGTGAGTTGCACACCGAGTTCTTTGTAACTCACCCAAATTTTATTAACCATTTCGGTAATGGAAATTGACGTGGACTTGGGCGGAGATGACTTGGTGGAGGCCATACTACAAACTTGGGTTTTAATAAACTATGACTTTATTTAAGTTTTTATTTTAATTACTATTATTGGGTTGATGTAATAAGGCCTCTTATTATGTTTTATAGTTTTATTGTGTGGATGATTTAAATTTTATTTCTAAACTCTTAATATGGTTTTATCTCAAATATGTTAAGTTTTCTTAAGAACATTGGTTTTATAACAAAAAGTTTTGTAGCACTAATTTATCTTAACCATGTGAAAATAAACGAATGTATGATTGGTGTGACAAACCAAATCTTGTCTAAACGCATAGACCGGGTTTGGGGTGTTACATTTTGTAACATCCCCAAACCCGGCCCATTCACTACGACCGAATCTGGTTATGTTATGGGAAAAACTTATTGGCGAAAACAGGTTGCCGTTTAACTTTTTGTCTAAACTCCTTTAGAGTAGTTTCACTAGCGTAAATCTTGGGCATGTTTGTTTGCAAACCGTCAGGTTACTTTGAAATCTCAGAGTTTCGTCTTTAAAACTCTTAGTTGTCAACTTGCTTAGGTCGGAAAACATTTAAAACATCAGACTCAAGTGGTTTAAGCTTAGTTCATAAAAGTAACATTATTCCCAAAACTCTTTAGACATAAGTTACCAAAAGAAAACCAAATAACTTAAGAGGCTCTTATTACAACATAATGATTCCAAGTACTTGGTAATAAAGTGCATAAAGAAAATATTAAAACGTCCTCTGCATGGGCCACCTTGTATCCACTCCAACCCGGTCCGATCATCCTTCTACCTGCGACGTTGGATAAGAGATTGGGTGAGTCACAATGACTCAGTGTGTAACTAAACCATCGAAATCCACCCACATGCTAACCACATAACATCTTAATTATCAAATGCAACATGCAAGTATAATTATTCGGACATTACCACAATGCGGGCTTGGCCCACCTTCAAGTCATACACAAATCTTTGGACTAGGCCCTTTTCACATTAGTCCACTGATCACTGGGTTTGGCCCATGTCCACGTATGTCCCCAAAACTTACCTATTCATTGGGCTTGGCCCATTTTCATATTATTTCATAAAAGGAATAATGCAATCATGAAACCCACCCAAACCTAGGGTCCATCCGCTACACACCCCTTATCCACCTTACCACACACCGGGGACTATCGAGTCACCCTCTCCTTTTCCCTCCAAAAAGGCAACCAATGCCATCCACGATGTAGCATATAGCTAACATCAAACCACGATGGAGCACACAGCAATCCATCAAGCCACGATATGGCATAAAGCTCATATCAATCAAGGTAACCACGCGAACTAAATCGCAAAGATCCACAACGCGACCTCAGTCAGCGCCAATCCACGATGTAGCACAAAGCTGACATCAACCACGTACTCGAAGTACACCCGTACCTTCTTTTCATAACCCACCCATGCACATGTAACATGATATAATGCGTAGATGATGCATGTGCATGCTATTCGCAATCATAGGCATTCTCACACAATAAAATCAGTGTTCACATAATTTACAAACTTTGCTACTAACTCCGATCATCTTCATACCCCTTTAAAGGTACCATTTCCACATTTAACTGCACTTATTAGCATCATACAACATAAGCGGATATACTCAAATCCCTAAACAATGGTTAATTACACACCTTATTACTAGGAGTTCTAGACTCTCGATCCTCGACGCTCGTCGTCTAGCGAAACTACGGCTATTTGCTTAACGCTTCTGTTCTTGGCCACACCCCTGGCCAATCACGTCTGTGAAACCGCCCTTCTCTTGAACTTTGGGGACGGGGGCCTTCCCTTGCCCACTCGATCGGTTGTGGCCTCCATGCAAAAGCTTAATCAGTAAGCAGTTAACCCCAAAACACCACTTAAGCACTTAACCTTAATAAGTAATCTTACCTCCACTTGACCGGTGTTGCACTACAACGGAGGCTTGGCGACCACTAAAACCCCAAGTATCTCGATCCACGGAACTCGAAAGGATCTAAGCTAACACTCGGCCCCAAGTGCTATCAAGTTGAGGGAAGGAAATTCGGCAAAGGGCGATTCGGCTACTAATTAAATCAAGGAGAGGGAATAGCAATTTCGGCCAAAGAGGTATTTTAAGGAGGAAAAGAAGAAGTGTGGGGTGTACTTTCGGTTTTGGAAGTGAAAAGGAAAGGGAAATAGGGAGAGTGGAGGTTCGCCAATGTGCTTTGGAGATGGGGAACAAAATTCGGTAAAGGAGAGGAGAAGAGAGGAGAAGAGAGGAGAGGAGGCAGATGGATGAATGAAATGAGCATCCCCCCTTCCCCTATTTATACTAAAAGGCCAAGCTCCAACCCCCCAAAAATAGTCCCAAAATCTTCCTAAAATCCCTCCCCACCATCCATTTTAAAAGTTTGAATAAGTCAAACTTTTACCTAGCAAAATTTAAAAAAAAGATGACCAAGTCTTCTCCACCTTTCAAGCATCCAAAAACCGCCCAGCTTCTATCCTCCTTGACGCAAAAACAAGGCCCCAAATGCTACCCTTGCGAATCGAACCTGAGCCCCTTCCCCCTGCAAATGGCGTCACTTCTCCATGCTCTAAGTGGCGCCTCCTTGCCACTCTGCCAAGCCACTCTTTATGCCAGAACTCCACCAAAAATTCTCTTAAGGCCCCCTCTATCCAAGCTCCCCCTTTTTAGCCCCTAAAACTAAAAATTTTCTAAGGCAACCTACCACCACCTAGGGTTCTCAGGACCCCTAAAACTTACCCAACCACACACTGAAGTGTGCCAACACTCGAGCTAGCACCAAATGCCTAACCCCTAAAACTAGGGTGTTACAATTCTACCCTCCTTAAAATAATTTCGTCCTCGAAATTACTTTATTACCAAACGTCCATACAACCTATCTTACCACCTTACGCTTACGCTGCGCCACTCTGATCTTTCTAAGGCTATCGTACCTACACAATCTCCAAATTCGCACTCAAAATTCGAAACGCCTCTCTTAGCAACACCGGAAAGGCTAACTCATAAGCAAACAAAGCAATTAATGCAAGTACCAAAGCAAAGGAACTTACCCAGCATCACATCCTTGGTTGACTCCGACTAGAACCATTCCTTCCATGACTTGAACCATGACCCCTCGTCGCTTGAGGACAATTCTTAACTAAATGTGCCTTAGATCCGCACCGAAAGCATTCTTTACTATTTCCCCAGCACTCTCCTGTGTGAGGTCTTCCACATCGAGCACAAGAACGATTTCGATCCACTGGTACAAGTGCACTTACAGGATTCTCGATCTTTGGTCTTTTCTGGACATTACCAAACGATGCTGATGGCCCAATATTTCTCTTATTCTCGTTCCTCTTCTTTTCTCGGTTTTCCCTTACCGTCCTCTTAACTTCTTCGGCTATACGAGCTTTCTCCACTAGCACCGCGAAGTCTCTTTCCCTCTGCGGGCGCGTCAAGCACTCAAGCTCATCTCGCAATCCATCTTCAAACCGGACGCACCTCTCATAGTCGGTGGCCACAATTCCCTTAGCATATTGACTAAGCCGTACAAACTCGCCGTGATACGCTATCGACTTATTTCCTTGCACCAGATTTAGAAACGCCTTCCTTTGCGCATCTAAGTAGCTTGCTCCAACGTATTTTCCTTCAAACTTTTCCTTAAAGTAGTCCCAATCCAATCGATCTGCCGGCACACCTTGTTTGACAATGAGCCACCAACGATAAGCCTCATCCCGTAGTAGCGAAAACAAAGACCTTTTTAGCTTTTCCTCTGGGGCGCAATCCAAGTCGTCCATAATTCTCTCGACTCCTTCTAGCCAATACTCCGCTACGTTCGAGCTACTCGGATACTCCCTAAAAACTTGACCGTTAGACCTAAGCCTCTCGGGCGCGACTTCCGAGCTCCATTCCCCTACTAGCTCTTGCCACTTGCTTGAAGCACGCGTAACATAGCTGCGACAACTGCGTCCTCTTCACTTATCGGATCTTGTTCCTCTACATCCACTTCTTTGGCGGCACTTCGCTTTCGACCCATAGCTGGACCCTACCGTTCCGGTTTGTCATTCTTCCTCTACGCGTCCCTAGAACTCATCTCTAGCGCTTCGACCTAATCTGTTTTAGAAAGTTTTATGCATTAGAAATTATTGTTTCAATGTTTTATCCACGAGCAATTTTATGCAATGAAGGTTCCAAGAGTAGTTCTTTCGATCAATCAAAGTTTCCTTCCTACCTGTGTAATTTCGTCATTTTCCTACAGAGGTATTTTTGGTAATTTTGCGAATCGAGAAAACATCTTTCAAAATCAGATTTAGAGCTTCACAAACCAAAGGGGTAAATTTTGGAAATTTTAAAACTAAGGGTTTTAAAACAGTGAGGCAAATCCCTTTCGGGTTTTAATAACTGGTTTAGCCTATGAACAAGTCCTCTTGGTTAAGGTGAACCGTAGCTGCGCACCAGGTAGGATTCCTGCGAAGAGGAGGTGAGTCACGAGGACTGCTTAAGTACCAAGCTCTTCCGGATCCACTCCTAGACATGCGCACAATGGTTGCCACACCTTAACTCGGCGACTTAATCACAGGTTTGTTTAATAGCTTTAAGTTTTATGCATATGTTTGAGTAGTCTAATCTTAGGGTCCAACAGATCCTAGTATTCTATTCTACGAGCCCAAATAAACCCATAACAATTCATGCAAACAAATCACTTCAAAAGTCCGAAGTACTTACCTGGTGGACTCGGGTTGAAGGTACAGGTGCCATGCCAGAATAACCTGAAAAATTTCTTAAAAGTCCATATTTTGAAAAGCCCATTTTGAAAACGTTTTTGGGCCCTAAAACCCTCAAAGCCGAGTTTTGAACTTGGCTCTGATACCAAACTGTAACATCCCCAAACCCGGCCCATTCACTACGACCGAATCTGGTTATGTTATGGGAAAAACTTATTGGCGAAAACAGGTTGCCGTTTAACTTTTTGTCTAAACTCCTTTAGAGTAGTTTCACTAGCAGAAATCTTGGGCATGTTTGTTTGCAAACCGTCAGTTACTTTGAAATCTCGAGTTTCGTCTTTAAAACTCTTAGTTGTCAACTTGCTTAGGTCGGAAAACATTTAAAACATCAGACTCAAGTGGTTTAAGCTTAGTTCATAAAAGTAACATTATTCCCAAAACTCTTTAGACATAAGTTACCAAAAGAAAACCAAATAACTTAAGAGGCTCTTATTACAACATAATGATTCCAAGTACTTGGTAATAAAGTGCATAAAGAAAATATTAAAACGTCCTCTCGCATGGGCCACCTTGTATCCACTCCAACCCGGTCCGATCATCCTTCTACCTGCGACGTTGGATAAGAGATTGGGTGAGTCACAATGACTCAGTGTGTAACTAAACCATCGAAATCCACCCACATGCTAACCACATAACATCTTAATTATCAAATGCAACATGCAAGTATAATTATTCAGACATTACCACAATCTGGGCTTGGCCCACCTTCAAGTCATACACAAATACTGGACTAGGCCCTTTTCACATTAGTCCACTGATCACTGGGTTTGGCCCATGTCCACGTATGTCCCCAAAACTTACCTATTCATTGGGCTTGGCCCATTTTCATATTATTTCATAAAAGGAATAATGCAATCATGAAACCCACCCAAACCTAGGGTCCATCCGCTACACACCCCCTTATCCAGCCTACCACACACCAGGGGACTATCGAGTCACCCTCTCCTTTTCCCTCCAAAAAGGCAACCAATGCCATCCACGATGTAGCATATAGCTAACATCAAACCACGATGGAGCACACAGCAATCCATCAAGCCACGATATGGCATAAAGCTCATATCAATCAAGGTAACCACGCGAACTAAATCGCAAAGATCCACAACGCGACCTCAGTCAGCGCCAATCCACGATGTAGCACAAAGCTGACATCAACCACGTACTCGAAGTACACCCGTACCTTCTTTTCATAACCCACCCATGCACATGTAACATGATATAATGCGTAGATGATGCATGTGCATGCTATTCGCAATCATAGGCATTCTCACACAATAAAATCAGTGTTCACATAATTTACAAACTTTGCTACTAACCTGATCATCTTCATACCCCTTAAGGGTACCATTTCCACATTTAACTGCACTTATTAGCATCATACAACATAAGCAGATATACTCAAATCCCGGAAACAATGGTTAATTACACACCTTATTACTAGGAGTTCTAGACTCTCGATCCTCGACGCTATCGTCTAAGCGAAACTACTGCTATTTCATAACGCTTCTGTTCTTTGGCCCACACCCCTGTGGCCAATCACGTCTGTGGAAACCGCCTTCTCTTGAACTTTGGGACATGGGCCTTCCCTTGCCCACTTTGACTGGTTGTGGCCTCCATGCAAAAGCTTAATCAGGTAAACAGGTTAACCCCCAAAACACCACTTAAGCACTTAACCTTAATAAGTAATCTTACCTCCACTTGACCGTGACCGATCACTACAACGGAGGCTTGGCCGACCACTAAAACCCCAAGTATCTCAGTCACGGAACTCGAAAGGATCTAAGCTAACACTCGGCCCCAAGTGCTATCAAGTTGAGGGAAGGAAATTCGGCAAAGGGGCAGATTCGGCTACTAATTAAATCAAGGAGAGGGAATAGCAATTTCGGCCAAAGAGGTATTTTAAGGAGGAAAAGAAGAAGTGTGGGGTGTACTTTCGGTTTTGGAAGTGAAAAGGAAAGGGAAATAGGGAGAGTGGAGGGTTCGGCCAACAGGCTTTGGAGATGGGGAACAAAATTCGGTAAAGGAGAGGAGAAGAGAGGAGAAGAGAGGAGAGGAGGCAGATGGATGAATGAAATGAGCATCCCCCCTTCCCCTATTTATACTAAAAGGCCAAGCTCCAACCCCCCAAAAATAGTCCCAAAATCTTCCTAAAATCCCTCCCCACCATCCATTTTAAAAGTTTGAATAAGTCAAACTTTTACCTAGCAAAATTTAAAAAAAAGATGACCAAGTCTTCTCCACCTTTCAAGCATCCAAAAACCGCCCAGCTTCTATCCTCCTTGACGCAAAAACAAGGCCCCAAATGCTACCCTTGCGAATCGAACTGAGCCCTTCCCCACAAAAATGGCGTCACTTCTCCATGCTCTAAGTGGCGCCTCCTTGCCACTCTGCCAAGCCACTCTTTATGCCAGAACTCCACCAAAAATTCTCTTAAGGCCCCCTCTATCCAAGCTCCCCCTTTTTAGCCCCTAAAACTAAAAATTTTCTAAGGCAACCTACCACCACCTAGGGTTCTCAGGACCCCTAAAACTTACCCAACCACACACTGAAGTGTGCCAACACTCGAGCTAGCACCAAATGCCTAACCCCTAAAACTAGGGTGTTACACATTTAGTGGTATCAGAGCCCAGTTTCAAAACTCGGCTGTGGTTTGGGTTCAATAAAGAAATTTGTTTGAAAATAATTTCTAGAGTTTTGATTAAAGGTAGTATGGCACCATGAGCATCCCGCGCCAAGTCAAGTAAGTATTTGTATACTGTATGTTTATTATCATTGTGATATGATTATAAGAAACACTCTAGAACTTCTAGTTTTAGGTGTTAAAACCGTAGAGATTGAGACAATAGGATATTGATGCGAAAACACTCTATCTCTTTCATATCATAAGACATCGTTAATAAACAAGCTCAAATATTATTCGATTTATAAAACTCTTAATCGATTAAATCGAATTAGTCGTCATGAGCACTAGAGGGCGTGGTCGTGGGCCCAGCGGTAGGCGTGGCCGTGGTAGAGGACGAGGTGTTAGGGGCGCAATCGATGTGCCGGGTCATATGTCGGAAATGGATGCACTGCGTCACTCGAGAGTGAAACGGGATCGCACGCGACCATATGGAAGAGGATAATCTTTGTGACACGAGCAATGCTGCGAGTACTTGAAAGGGTCGCCGGATCCAGAATCGGACCAACCGCTCGTGGGTCGATATCGGGCGGCCAAATCCGAGTGGAGCCGAGGTTTTCGAGAGGTGTCTCTGTGTAGCTCCCAATGTCGCTGAATATTGGCTTGAGGCGATGAGCGAATTATGGACGATCTTGAGTGCAATCGTGGAACAAAAGTTAAGAGGAGCGGTATCTTTGTTGAGAGAAGCTTACCAATGGTGGCTTACTATCCGAGATGGCACTCGATCTTTGCTTTGATTAATCGGGAATTTTTCAAGGCTTCCTTTCAAGGGAAATATGTGGGAACAAGCTATGTGGATGCCCGAAGGAAGGAATTCTTGAACTTTGGTGCAAGGAAATAAGACGGTGGCGACATATGAGGTTTGAGTTCTTACGTTTGAGTCGCTATGCTCGAACGATAGTGGCAACGGACCATGAGCGTTGTGTGCGCTTGAAGACGGTTTGAAAGACGAGTTGCGGGTTACGATAGCCCCACAACAAGTTAGAACTTTTGCCGCTCTTGTGGAGAAGGCCAAGATAGCCAAGAGGCTAAGAACTCGAACGTCAAAATCGGGAGCAAATTCGAGGCAAGAAAGATCTGAAGCATTCGGGTTCTTGAGAAGATTCTGAAGAGGCCGGAATGAGGAACCAGCTCAAGGAAGAGCACCGATGAGTCGTTAATCGTAGTCGGGATTGTGCTTTGAATGTGGGAAAAGACATTCCGAGAATGTTGGAGGAAAGCGGGTGCTTGCTATAAATGTGGATCGACGGAGCATCAATATAGGAGTTGCCCTCGACGTATGGATACAACTCAAGAAGTTCGTACTCTTGATGCACCACCGGCAAGAGGAGTTCGGCAACCACCGAGAGGTCGGGGACCAGTCGTGGTGGTAATGGGGCCGACGTGGTCAAGGTGCGGCGGTCGAGGCAATGGTCCTAGAGGCAACGCGATGCAAGACGGCCGGGATTGGTGTATGCGGTCGACGTCGTGAGGATGGCAATGCACTGATGTGATAAGCGATGCGTTTTTCATTTACGATGTACCCGTTATTGCCTTGATAGATATTGGTTCTACTCATTCGTATACATTGCTAGCACCATAGCCGGAAACTTGAAATTAGACTCAAAAATTTCCGATAAAGAGATGAGGGTGATTAGTCCCTTAGGTCGATCGGTGGTGGTTAATAAATCATTTAGAGACGTGCCCTTAGTTAATCAAGGAGAAACATTCTTGGCAAATTTGATGGAATTGCCTTTTGGCGAATTCGATATCATTCTGGGCATGGATTGGTTGGTTAAGCACCGGGCTCAATTGGACTGTGCTGAAAAGCGGATGTTGATAAGAACTGCTAGATCGGGGTTTTATTCGACCGAGTGTGTCTCCGTGGGGAGCACCGGTTTTGTTTGTTAAGAAGAAGGATGGGTCAATGCGTATGTGTATCGATTATAGGCAATTGAATAAGTGGCGATCAAGAATCGGTACCCTCTGCCGAGGATTGACGACACTGTTTGATCAATTGAAGGAGCTTCTGTTTTCTCAAGATTGATTTAAGGTCGGGTTACCACCACTTAAGGTGAAAGAAGCGGATATTCACAAGATAAATGTTCGAACCCGTTCACGGACACTATGAGTTTTTAGTGATGCCGTTTGGGTTGACCAATGCACCATTTTGCATTTATGGATATGATGAACCGGGTCTTTCAACCATTCTTAGATCGGTTTGTGGTGGTATTCATAGATGACATTACGTTTTATTCGAGGAGCGAAGAAGAACATGACTCGCATTTGCGGATTGTATTGCAAGTGCTTCGAGATAATCGGTTGTATGCCAAATTCATAAATGTGAATTTTGGTTAAGAGAAGTGACTTTCTTGGGTCATGTGGTATCACCAAGGAATAAGGGTGGATCCTCGGAAGATTGAGGCGGTATTGGATTGGAAACCACCAAGAAGTCGGTGTGAGATTCGGAGTTTCTTGGGTTTGGTGGATATTATAGGCGCTTTGTTGAGGGTTCTCATTGATTGCTGCACCTCTAACTAAGCTTTTGCGGAAGGGAGTGTTGTTTATATGGACTGATAAGCAAGAAAAAGTTTCGAGCGGTGAAGAAGGTTTTAGCAGGCCTGCGGTATTGATTCAACTTTGAGGTGGGAAGGAGTTTACAGTTTATTGTGATGCGTCACATACGGGTTTAGGCTGCGTATTGATGCAAAGTGGGAAAGTTGTAGCTTACGCTTCTCGTCAATTGAGACCGCACGAGTGAACTACCCTACTCATGATTTGGAGTTAGCGGCAGTGGTCTTTGCCTTAAAGATTTGGAGGCATTACCTCTATGGTGAAAAGTCTATCATTTATACGGACCACAAGAGCCTTAAGTATCTTCTTACTCGTAAGGAGTTAAACTTGAGACAACGAAGATGGGTGGAGTGTTAAGGGACTATGATTTCTCAATTGAGTATCATCCTGGAAAGGCTAATGTGGTGGCGGATGCATTAAGTCGTAAGGTGGTATCTGATTTGAGAGCTATGTTTGCCCATTTGAGTTTGTATGAGGATGGTAGTTTGGTAGCGGAACTTCAAGTGAAACCTCTGTGGTTGGATCAAATTAAGGAAAAACAGATATTAGATGAGAAGTTGAGACTTCTAATTCAACAAGTGGAAAATGGTGGGATAGAGGATTTTGGTATGAACATGGAAGGTGTGTTGTGCTTTCGTGGAAGAGTCTGTATGCCTAGGGACTCAGATATGAGGCAAATGATTTTCTGGGGGCGCATAGTAGTCCTTATGCTATGCATCCCGAGGAAATAAGATGTATCGGGATCTTCGTGGCGGTTTTGGTGGCCTTTGGATTGAAGCGGAGATTTGAAATTTGTGGGAAAATGCTTAACTTGTCGCCAAGTGAAGGCGGAGCATCAATTGCCGTCGGTCTTTTGCAACCGATTAAGATTCCCTTTGGAAATGGGAGCGGATAACAATGGATTTTGTTAGTGGGTTACCTTTAACACCTACTAAGAAAAATTCTGTTTGGGTAATTGTTGATCGTTTGACGAAAGACCGCTCATTTTCTACCGGTCTTGTTTGGACTACTCGTTGCGTAAGTTGGCGAAAGTTGTATGTATCCGAAATCGTGAGGTTGCATGGGGTACCAGTATCGATTATATTGGATCGGGATCCTAGGTTTACATCTCGATTTTGGAAAGCTTTGCATGAAGCCTTGGGTACAAAGCTTAATTTTAGTACGACTTTTCATCCTCGATCGATGGTCGATCGGAGAGAGTGATTCGGTCTGGAAGACATGTTAAAGGGATGTGTAATCGACTTCAAAGGTAGTTGGGAGGATTTTCTACCGTTAGCGGAATTTGCGTACAACAACAGCTACCGATCTAGCATTCGGATGGCACCCTACGAGGCATTGTATGGTCGTAGTTTGTCGTTCTCCTATTTGTTGGACCGAGTTGGGTGATCGGCGGTTGTTAGGACTGAGATGATTTACGAAACGGAAGAAAAAGTGAAAGTTATTCGAGCACGGTTAAAGGAAGCTTGGATAGACGTAAGTCGTATGCGGATCTCAAGCGTAAAGAGATCGAGTATGCCGTAGGAGATCAAGTCTTCTGAAGGTCTCACCTTGGAAAAAGATATTCGATTCGGGAAGAAGGGCAAGTTGAGTCCTAGATACATTGGACCGTATCGTGTGGTGAAACGAGTTGGTCCAGATGGCCTATCAAATTGAGTTACCTCGGATTTGAGTCAAATTCATAATGTTTTTCATGTGTCCATGTTGAGCGCTATAGATCGGATCCTTCGCACATAGTACCCGGTAGAAGAAGTGGAGTTGAATTTGGATTTGTCTTTTGAGGAGGAACCGGTGGAAATCTTAGACCGAGACGTGAAGGTGCTAAGAAAGAAGAGCGTGCCGTTGGTCAAAGTGTTGTGGCGTAACCACGGAGTGGAGGAAGCTACGTGGGAGCTGAGGATGCAATTCGGCAACAATACCCTCACCTTTTTCAGCCAGGTAAATTTTCGAGGACGAAATTTTCTTTTAGAGGGTAGAGTTGTAACACCACTGAAAATTTGAGTAATTTATTTTCTATGTGTGCTTTGAGTAATTATTCTAGAAAGTAAAATTTTTGATTTATTTTCGTGGTTAGTATAGTCTGAAGAAGGATTTAAAATTTTTTTAGAAAGAATATTATTAATTTTAAGAAATTATTTATGGAAGTGGATTAAGTGACTTTGACACATAAATTAATTTAAGTGTCAAAGTGAGGCATAAGATGAATTATTGGACAAGTGGTGATGGCGCATGAGCTTGTGCATGAGGTTGAAGGTTCGAATCCCATGTTTAGCATCTAGGTGAATTTTATTTTGAATTTTTATGCACCAATATAGCAAGTGTCGGCCAAGAGCATATATGGAAGGTGTTGACTTGTTATTTTTGGTTAGAATATCAAAGGAATAAGGAAAATTTGAACTTAAGGAAGGGTATCAAGAAAATAAGGAAAGGTGTGAAGATATGAGGCAAGAATCAAGGAATTATTTTGGAAACAATATCTTGGTCACTAGACCATGCATTTGGACGGCATCATGGCAAAAGAAGGGAGCCGAATTTTTGGTGATAGTTGGCTAGGAATTTTGGTTTTGTTTTGGTCATTTTTTTTAGTGCATAGTTTTGCAAATTCTCTCAACCTCTCTCCCTTGGCGAATTTGATCCTTGGTAAGCCTTGTTAATTTTTGACCATTTGGTCATTTTGCACATCAATTGGTATTCTTTGTGCCTTATTTTCATTAGTGCCAAAATCATCTACACCAAAAGCTTTTCTCTTTCTCTTTTCTCTCACCTTTGCCGAATATCCATCTCTCTCTCAAGCTCATCTTTTTCTTTTCTTTTCTTCTATTCATTTTGAAATCAAAGCAACATCATCATCATCTTTTTCTTATTTTATTTCTTTTCAATCGAAATTCTCTCCACCTACACTTTCATGGCGAATGCTAAAGTGTTTATAAGCCAAATTATTTTCTCTTCTCCTTAATCTTTCATAGCCGAAACTTTCATCAATCAACCACCATTCTCAATTCTTTCTTTTCGACGTGGAGATTAGGTAAGAGATTCTTTTCGTTCGATTAGTTAATAGTGATTATAGCCGAATATTGATGGTGGTTTGAAGGCTTTATTAGATCGTAATAAACGTTCATTTTATTAACGTCTATTTTGTTAAACTTTAGTGCGATAACGGAAGTTGGAATCAAGAAGTCGTGGGTGACACAAATCGTTGGAATCGATTTTTGTGGTAAGGAAATCATATCTTTAAACCTTGGTATTATTTCAAAATTTATCTTAGATTGGATTAACGATCTTTGTCTTTGAAGACATTGAGAATAGGGAAGAAAAGGGCGGTGTTTAGCCTTCGGAAGAGGGGAGGTTACTGTTATCCCCTAAGTACAAGCAAAGGACTATTTAGAATCAGGATTTTCCACCGGGTTGTGGACGTTCAACCGAGGAAAATCAATTGTTCGAAGTCGTTCGTACTCCCGAACCATTATTTATTCGTGGATTCGATTCGGTTAGCGAACCATCGATCGGAGAAAAATCGCAAGTAGAAGTCTTACGAAAATCCGAGGGTAAATTTCTAGATCGCTATATTTAGATCGGTTTTATTATAGATTATAGTGTTTTAATTAACACAATACGTATAGGTGTTGAAGAGCGGGAAAGTTTAGTTCTCTCCATAACCGTGTGTAACTTCACACTCATTTTCGGTTAGATTTCTAATCGTAAGTATTGCGATAAAATCGTGAAAGTGGTAAACTCGGAAATTATGTAGTAATTGATACTTTTGTGAAAATACATGAAAACGGTTAAAACCAAGAAATATGCGAAAAAGCGCTAAATTGATAAAATGGGCGATAATACTCTAGTTCGATTAAATGGGCGATAATACTCTAGTTCGATTAAATGGGCGATAATACTCTAGTTCGATTAAATGGGCGATAATACTCTAGTTCGATTAAATGGGCGATAATACTCTAGTTCGATTAAATGGGCGAAAAATACTCTGTTTCGATAAATTGGGCTAAAATGGGCCAAAGTCACTAAACTACTAAATGGGCTAGTTGTTAAATTGTTTATATGAGCCTAATGAAAGGTTAATTGATAAACCCACCGATGATATGGATTAATGAAAATCATTATATGATTATATTTGTTATATACGCATGATTGCATGGGGTGGGTTATATGAAGAGAAGAATGGCCATTGCCACAAATTTGGCTCATTGCCTCTAGTTCGGTGGCTCTGCCACAATATGGCTCAATGCCTCTAGTTCGGTGGCTCTGCCACACAAATTCGACTAAATGCCTCTAGTTCGGTGACAATGTCACAATCTAGTTCGATAGTGCACTACAAAATTATTTAAGGGCTTTAAGCCCATGATTGGTGTGTTTGGCGGGGTGGGTTGACTTGATCCCCACAGGTGTGTTGGTTGAGTGCGGGGTGTTAGCGGATGGATACTAGGTTGGTTTGGGAAATTCATATTTCATGCATTCTTCTCTTTAAATTATGTTACTTTACGATGTATGGTTGAAATCATTTAATGGGCTCAAGCCCAAGCATGATATCTTGACGATCCGGCCTAAAAATGGTGGTAAGTGAGTTGCACACTTGAGTTCTTTGTAACTCACCCAAATTTTATTAACCATTTCGGTAATGGAAATTGACGTGGACTTGGGCGGAGATGACTTGGTGGAGGCCATACTACAAACTTGGGTTTTAATAAACTATGACTTTATTTAAGTTTTTATTTTAATTGCTATTATTGGGTTGATGTAATAAGGCCTCTTATTATGTTTTATAGTTTTATTGTGTGGATGATTTAAATTTTATTTCTAAACTCTTAATATGGTTTTATCTCAAATATGTTAAGTTTTCTTAAGAACATTGGTTTTATAACAAAAAGTTTTGTAGCACTAATTTATCTTAACCATGTGAAAATAAACGAATGTATGATTGGTGTGACAAACCAAATCTTGTCTAAACGCATAGACCGGGTTTGGGGTGTTACATGAAGCTTGTGATAAAGTTATCACTTTGTTCTTTCGATCCCTTAAGATTCAATTACCTAGAACAAAATTAGCTTCTCCCAAGTCCTTTATGCTAAACTATTGAGTTAACCATAGTTTAACCAAAGACAATGTCCCTATATCATTTCTAATGAGTAGAATGTCGTTGACATATAGAATGAGAAATACCACCTTTCCATCCCCAATTCTTTTGCCAGATTTTATAATCGAGAACTGTCGAAATGGACAACAATATGCGGATCAACATGAGCATGAGAATTGGAGAAAAGGTTTCTTCATAATCGATACATGAGGGATACATACATTAGTGTGCACAAGTTCTAAGGGTTTAACAATTGTAACATCTATGTTATTCCTCGAAACTGGGTATAGTGCTATGTCGAGTTAGGAATATTAGAGAATTTTAGAAATGAATAATATAGAATTTTTTAGTGTTAATTTAGAGAAATTAGTTAGAGGTGATAAGGAATTAGGAAATGCTCTTCAGATGAGAAAACTTAGTTTAGGACATTAACTTAATTGTAGAAAAATAAAAGTGTTGGGGCAAGGTAGGAAAACTGAAAGTTAGAAAAGAATTCATGGAAAAGGAGGAAGGACTAGAGATGAACTTTTACCAAAATAAAATTATGATTCATACATGGTATTATAGAATAGATGAAGGATAAAATAATAATTAGTTGAATAAGATAATTATGGAGATATAGTGATTAAAGGATGAAATTGTGTCAAATTATGTGTACCCAACAAAGAAGAGTTGAAGCAAGGCATTCTTTATGAAGCTTGCAGTGGTTCTTTTTTTGTACATCCGAGAAGTAACTAGATGTATCATGATTTGAAGCCGTTCTACTAGTGGAAAAGAATGAAAAGAGATATAGTTTCATATGTCTACAAATGCCTAACTTGCTAACAAGTAAAAGCCAAGAATCAAGTTCCATCGGGGTTATTACAACCAATAGTAATATAGGAAATGGAAATGAGGAAGAATTACTATGGATTTTGTGATTGGGTTTGTAACATCTTGCCTGGTGAAGTCCTAACTACTTAAGTTAAAGGTAAGTTTCAAGTGCTCAACGCTATGACTCGATTAAGTGTAAGGACCTTTTGAGTGCGCCAATGGTGCCCTGGACTGGCAGATTCTGAATGAAAGGAAAAGAACCCATGGTGAACTCTGGTATGTACAACATATAGGATACTCTGAAAGAACAAAGCTTATGGCTAACTCTGAAGAAAGACAAGTATGAAGAATCAAGGAGTACTGGTAAGAATATATATATGGTGCATAGAATCAAAAAGTACTATTGGCGAAGTAGTGTTCGCCCAAGAGCCCTTTTCGACGTATAGAATGGGCGGACTCCGACATGAAAATAAATAGACAAGGACTTCAATATGAGAATAAAGTAAGGTTTCAAGTACGATTACTATTAGTGGTGAAATGAGACCTATGGTTATGTAAAATGACCTTTAGGATTTGAGTTCATGTCAATGACGTAGTACACCTATAATAGCCCGATTTTCAGTGGTGACGGAATAGTGGTTTTGGGACCAAAATTTTTTGTCGTGTCGACTCGTAAATATTATTTTTAAAATATTTATAGAGGCACTAAAGTCGTATTAAAATTTGGTGCAGAAATATTAACGTTTAGTTAGTTAATTAAGGGAAAAGGACTAAATTGAAAAAGATGCAAAAGTTGTTAATTAATTCATTTAGGTGATTAAATGGCTTATTTATTAATTGAAGAAGGAGCTATATGGTAATTATGCCTTAATTAATGAGGTGGGATGGCATTAATAAGGAAAAAGATAAAAATATTAAATAATTAATGGCAAAATGGTAAATAACTAAAATTAGTTAAAAATAAATTGAAAAAGAAAAAATATCCTATTCATTTTCTTCATCTTGGCCGAATTCAACATTTTGGGGAGAGCTTCACATTTCGGTTCTTTTATCTTCATGCATGTAAGTGATTTCTAAGCTGTTTCTTGTAATTTTTATGTTTTTGATATCGTTACAACTAGGTCCAGCTAGCCCATACCTCCGTTTTTTATTCTGTTAAAAATTTTGGAAGTTTCCATTGATGAATATTGAATGTTTTTTATGAATACCATATATTTGGAGCTTTGATTATGCTATTTGATGAATTTGTAAAGTGATTTTTGTTAAATTTTGATCTTAGGATTAAATTGTGAAAATGTCAAAATATTAGGGTTGGATAGTGAATTTGATGTTTATTAGGGGCTTTTTGAGGGCCTGGTATATTTGGATAAAATATTGACTTGAGAAATTTGGTTAATTTGATGAAATTCGAGTTAAAGGACTAAATTGCAAAAATGGTAAAAGTTTGGGGCAATTGTGTGATTTTGGAAAAAAATAAAAGGGTATTAATTATAAAATATTTTGGAAATGAAATAAATGCTAATAAATGAAGAATTTTACATTTTAGATCAAGATCCTGTAGATACTCGTGGAAAAGGAAAAATCGCGGATTAGTTCCTAAACTTCTGCAACTACTACAATTCAGTCAGGTAAGTTTGTACGGTTCAAAAATTTAATATCTGTATGAATTTTTAAATTGTATATCATGACATAATAGGTAAATATATTTGTTGATATTGAATGATTATTTGAGTAATGTAATTTAAATTAATGTTTGGATTGGCTTGAACGCGGGATGGAGTACTGTCATGATTTGGTGTGTTAAGGGGGATTGGAGTGTAGATGGCTGTGGAGTGACATACATTCATGTTACCCGAGTAAATTGAGGTTCAGCATCTGTTGCGAACTCTCGTGTTATACTCTCTGTTTGGTGTGTTGGTTGGACTAGCTCTTATGAACACTAGTGTGTTGGTTGGGTTAGCTCTTCTGAGCATTGGTGTGCTGGAGGGATTGGATCGTGTGAGTTTATGGTATGTTTGGGTGGACTGACGATGTTCTTCTATCTATAAGCTGTTCTTCGAGTTGAAAATCTCGGTAAGGTAATTTGTTTAATGATTTTGATCGATTTACTATACAATTGAGAATTGAATTGATAGTATGTCATTCATTGGATGAGATTGTTAATGACAGGGAACCTTTGTGGTTGAATTGTTAATGTTTGATTTGTTGTATTTACTTCGGTAAGATTTATCATCTTAATACATCGAACTTACTAAGTTTTATTGAGCTTATTTGTGTTAAACTTTGTTCTTGTAGTTACTTGGAAGGTTGGACGATCGGGTCAGCACTCAAGTCACACTATCCAGCTAAATTCGATAGTTTTTGGAATATTTATTTTAGATTATATGGCATGTAGTAGGTTTGAATGATGTTACTAATGTTTTGGATTTGTAAATAGTTAATTATGAACTTAGTTGTATAAATTGTTTTGGTTGATCTCATTTTTGGTACTTTTGGTGCCTTATTAATATGTGTTAACATGGCGAAATGATAATTGTTGGAATGGTTAAAAGAGTATGTGATGAATAGGTTATTATGTGGTAAGATATGGTATGTTTGAGATGGTATTAACAGACGATAGCTTGATTGAATTGATAGGTTAAATTGATGTTAAGTTTTGACATTAAATTGTATATACTTGTAGTACCAATGAGGGTATATTGGTTTGGCACATAATAGGTTGTTTTGTCATGTTTTAGGCTTAATTAAAGTCACTTTGAATAGGTGTTTTGGTTGGTAAATGGTTTGCTTAGGTCCCAAGCAAGCTTGAAATGGTAAACTTGTGTTTTAAGGTTCATTTTGGGGCCACACGGCCTGAGACACAGGTTAGGGGTGTTACAACACCTTATAGTCATTATGGTCCCATGCTAGCTAACTTGTAAGGAAGGTCGGTTTGGAATTAACCGAACGTGAACTAAGAGGGTTAAATGCTAAAGGAGTAATCGAGTAAGTCCTTAAAGGTGACAGATTTTGATAAGGCCACTCAATCTTGATATGATGTTTGCCAAGTTCCCATAAAGACTTGGGTTTAAAAGGACACTCCCGTTGGGTTAAGAAAAAGGTTATCTTCTTTGCCTTTTTCCTCTGAAAAACAAAAAGGATTTAGGGCTAAAGAGAGATATAAATATCTATCTGAGCTGAGTCTAGAATCCTGGATATTTCTAGTGATTTTCTTCACTACAAGGCAGATAAGGTTGTAACATCTGGTTGAATGATAGATCTGGAGCCCAAACTGTTGATTTCACAAGGAAAGGCTAGATCTGAAGTTTAAACTGCCTTTGAAATCATTAGGTGTAACACCCCAAACCCGGCCCAAACGCTACGACCAGATCTGGTAGGCTACGGGGTTTAACGTTAAAAACTTCACTTGGATGATTTTCAGAAATTCAGTTTGTTTATTTAGGTATTCGCTAAAATAAGTGATATTTGAAGAAAACCCTTGCTTTTTCTTTGAACGTGTTTGAAAATCCCATATTATTATTTCTTATAGATAAGTCTTTGAACATAAAGTTAAATTTAAAAAAAATAGAATAAAGACATTAACAAGTATAATTTAAACCTAAGCTATGGAGCCTTATTACATAAATAGTTCCAAAATTGAAAACTTAAAGGAAAGCTGAAAATAGTCTATGAAAATATAAGACTTGATGGCCCCTCGAGTCCGCCTCGGCTCCCATGTCCACGATCTACTGCTCATCTGAAAAGTCAGGGAAAATAAAGGGGTGAGTCACCAAGACTCAGTGTGCAAATCTCGAAAACACATAAAAGGCTTGAGGCCCACAAACACATTATGGGCCTTGGCCCATACACAATGGCAACAAAATAATCACATGCTGCATGGCCCAACCCAACCTAAAAGTCTATCCTCTACACACCAGCCCGTACCAGCCATCACACCTCGGGGATTTCTACAATCAACCCACCAACCGCTACACACCATATCGACAGTCATGCTGTCAGTTATAATGCCGATCACCATGTGACCTTATAATCCACTGTGGCAGAGCCACCAATCACTGTGTGACGTTATAATCAAGTGTGGCAGAGCCACCGATCACTATTGTGACCTAAGTGTACATATCGTGGTTTAACCACCGATCACTAGGTGACCTTTTAACATGCTCTTCCCCTTCATCATATCAACCCCATCCCATGCATACATCCATGCAGAAGCAAAATAATATACAACCTAAAAGATCACGATCTATCACATACATCGATACACATAGAAGTTTCTATGATTACGTGCTGGCATCCCTTGCCTACCCTTTTCGGGTAATACGACTGTATCCATCTGACCTTTATCCGAGTTTTTGCCCATAACATATATAGTGCAGATTAATTAGTGTGATAGAGATCTACACACACGATTCTGATCAAGATGATACTTTCTATGTCAACACTATCGGTGGCCGTCACGATCGCTAAGCGCCTTTGGTTTTGTTCTGAAGCCGTTTACAACCCGTGGCCAATCCCGAATCTACGACACCGTTCGTTTTTCTTAAACTTAAGGGTTGGATTTACGGGTCCAATCCTCTCTTCGCTGATCGACATTTGATTCCATCAAAAGACCTTATCAGTTGCTACCACCCACATATGGTTATTAATCCGTAACACAGGGTTAAGACCACAAATACAATAAACGAGCCTAACGAAAATCTAAAGAGAACCCCTTACCTTGAAATCCCAAAAAGAGGTATGGGTCTCAGAGACTAGCGATTTCCGGCTTTAGGGATCTAGATGATCTGATCTACTTCGATTCCCAAAATGTTGCCCCAAGATGAGAGCACAAGAACAGTCAAAACGTTACTCCAAAGTTAATCTTATCACATCAATTAGCCTTTTGGCTTTGGCCTCCAAAAACCAAAAGAGAAAGGAAGAATAGAAGAAATCGGCACTTACCTTAACATAGAGAATTCGGCAACTCCTAGAGAATTTCGGCTTTTGAGAAGATCAAAAAAAAAGATAGTGCAAAGGAATCTATGGAGGTTCGACTTAATGAAGGAATCAAAAGAAAAAGATGCAGAGGAAGATTATAAGGTTTCGGTTTGTAGAAGAAAGCAGAGAAAAACAATGGACATTCGGGTTTAGCATAAAAGTGGAGATGAGAGAATGGAATTAGGGGTTTCGACTTTAGCAGAGAATGAGAGAAGAGAGTAAGAGAATAAAACCCAAATGCCGAAAAAATAAAGAAGTATTCCCCTCCCTAAAGAGAATTTGGCTCTTACCAAACAAATGCCGAAAATGCCTATTTTGCAAACTAAAAACCCATCCTATCAATAGGAAATTTGGCACCCTTAGCCATACAAAACCGATTCCCCCTTCCCACCTAGAGTTTGAAAATCGGCCACCACTCACCTTACGGATAACTCCTAGATTTTCTCCCTTATCTCCATCGATCACTCATCCTCAAGTGGCATGGATAACGCCACCTCTTCCTTCCTTTATCCGCCACATTATCAGCCATATTATCCATATTATCCCACTCATTAAATCTCCTATTTTTAAGCATTCCAACCGACTCAACTCCCTCTCTTTTGACGCCAAAAACATTTAAAATAAGTGGGTAATGCGACTCGAACCTTGGACCTCCTTATTGCTTATCACGCCACCTCAAAGCCCCCTAAGTAACGCCATCGACCACGGCCACAAGCCCATTTGTGTGTCTTACTTTGAGATAATATCTTTTAAGCCCCTATTCTAACTGGCTTTCCACTAGAGTGCCCAAGCAGAAAATTTGACTAAGGCCTCGGCCCAATTCCTGAGCCCAATCTGAACCCCTTAAACACCCTAATTACACATTAGAGAGAACATAAACATCACAGCACATTAAACGCAAAGGCCCATTAATTCAGGATGTTACATTAGGTGAGTTCCTAAACTGACTCATGCATGCATAATATTTTTTTCTAAAAACTTCTATGCTAAGTAACTAAACTGTGAAATAGAACTAGTAAAATATGATGTGATGACTCTAATAAGGAACATAAGATTTATCGAGTTGCATGTAACAGCCCGTATTTTAGTGGTGTCGAAAACAGTGGTTTCGGGGCCATCAAATCTGACGAGTAAGTTCGTAAATCTTATTATTTAATATTTATGAGTTAAATGTGACTTTGAAAAGGTTTTTAATTTGATAATTTATGTTATTTAAGCGATTTATTAAGTTCGAGTGGTAAGACCTTAAGGTCAAGTTGTTTTAGAAAATGAGGTATCGAGACCTCGTTTCTATAAATTGAGCTGTAAATATTTTTATAAATATTTACGGAGTGTTATTAAGGTGGTATTAAAGTTTCGTTAAGAAATTTTAACGTTTCGATAGTTAATTAAGCAAAAAGGACTAAATCGTAAAAGTTGAAAAAGTCAATCGCTATTAGTTTAAATGTGTAAATTGATTAAAGAATTATAGTTGGACGGCCTTAGTGGGTAATTTACCCATACCTAAGATGGTAGGATGGTTTTAAGCTTTCAAATCTTTTAATTTTATATGTTTTATAAGTTATTTTTTTTATTAATAAAGTAAAACCATCTTCAACCTTAAGTTTTATTTGTTTCAACCGAAAGCCATGGCTATAGAGGAGTGAGGTTCGGCCATGTTTCATTTTGTGCATGTAAGTCCATTTTGCACCCGTTTTTAATGATTTTTATGTTTTTGAGATTGTTGCAACTAGGTCTAGCTAGTCATACCTTCGATTTTGAAACTATTAAAGATTTTGAATGTTGCCATTGATGAATCTAGTGGTTTTTTATGTTAAATGATGAATTTGCAATAGGCATAATTGTAAATAAAAAAAAAACCCTCAACGTTTGGGGGCTTTTGGTTTTGTGCCCTTAACCTTTTTATTTTTTGATTGACACCCTCAACGTTACAAATTTTTTAGAAATCAGCCCACTTTTAACGGTCAGCGTGAGTTGAATGTTAATTAAACTGTAAGTCAACATAGTAGCCCATGTGGCATGCCACATGAGCGCACGACGTCATATATGACATCATCTATTTAACTTTTTTTTTTCATTTTGTTTCCATTTTCTTTCTTCTTCCCTCTTTCTCTCTTCCCCTGTAAATCACACCATTGAAGGATTCTTCTAAAACCCAAAGCTTTAAATTTGCTCTTTATCACCACCACTACAATGGCAAATTTCAAAGAAATGAAAATTTTCTTCCTCATATTAATATCACCAAAAAAAAAGTTAAATAAAACACCACTTAAGGAATGAATATCATCAATAGTTTAAATTTTTCAATCTCGTCCATTGTTTTCCTATCAACCCTTTCATTAACCATAACTGCTTCTTGTCCAATGGATCTCAACTATGTAACGAGAATCCCATGGAACTCAAATCTTTGCAATGATTTTCACCCTTCAAATTCAACACCCAAAGCTGAAATCTCAAAACAAAATTGTTGTGTTTCACTGTTATTAGTTTTCGACATTGGATTAGCCGAACACCTTAAAGAAATTAGTCTTTTTCAGCTCCCTGATTTCCCCACTTTCGTTTCATGCCTCCATGATTTCCAGTCCAAGCTCGAATTGCTTTCTCTCCCTAACGACGTTGTTTCCCTTTGTTTCGAGCTGACCCAATTCGTGATTACGCCTGATCTTTGTGGCGAGATACAAACGACTAAAGATTGGGTCGCTAAATTAGGTCAATCCACAGTGTTAGACCAAGATTACAAAGCTGATCTCAGTGATTTAATGGCGTGTGATACTTGTCTCCGTGCTAGTAACGAGGTTTATTCACGGTTAATGGCTATCGATGGTAATGGCTCACACGGTACCGATTATTTCGATTTCATTGTTCTTTATGCTGCTGGGATTGTTAATGAATTTGGCCTTGAAAGTGATGGGACTGTTACTTGTGCTTTTGCTTTAACATTGAATCAAAAATATGGTTCTAACAACAAGCATTCAGCTCTTCAATGGTGTGATTTACAAGGGAAGAGAGAAAGAGGGAAGAAGAAAGAAAATGGAAACAAAATGAAAAAAAAAAGTTAAATAGATGACGTCATATATGACATCGTGCGCTTATGTGGCATGCCACATGGGCTACTATGTTGATCTATAGTTTGATTAACGGTCAACTCACGTTGACCGTTAAAAATGGGCTGATTTCTGAAAAACTTGTAACGTTGAGGGTGTTAATCAAAAAATAAAAATGTTAAGGGCATAAAACCAAAAGCCCCCAAACGTTGAGGATTTTTTTTACAATTATGCCTTTGAAATATTAGTTGTTATTTAAAAGTATTTTGTTAAGTGATTTTTGATGAATTTATCGATTAGGGACTAAATTGTTAAAATAATAAAAATACAAGGACTTTTTTGTGAAATTTTTGCATAAATGGGTTGTATTGGATGCCATAAGTATTCAACTGGCCTCAATTTTGGGAAAAATGGTTAAATTGCATGTTTTAGGCTCAGGGACTAAATTGAATAAAAGTAAAACTTTAGAGGCAATTTTGTAAAAATATCAAAATGACTAAATTGCATAAAATAAATTGTTTTACTATCTAAATTAATAGATTGAATGAAATTATTAATTTAGATCAAGATTGGGTGGAAAATCAAGGAGAATGGAAAATTACCAAAATGCCTTTGTACTTTGACATTTCTGCAATGTAGCCGGGTAAGTTCGTATGAACTGTACTATGTATAATGTTGATTAAATTGAATGTTATTATATGATTTTATTGAAAATGAATCAATATATATATATATATTAATTTATAAATTTATCGAGTAAGTAAATGATGAAAATTCAACGACGTACGATGACTATCGAGCCCCGTTTGAACCTTAGGAATATATAGGATACAAACGAAATGTCATTAGGGTTACCATGTTTCGGGTGCTGGTCCTGAACGTCCTACCGGTGGCTGAGTTTTGGCATGTGTTGCGAATACTTGACAGCTCGTGTGAGCAGCACCGTGTAGCTATGTTCCGACTGACAGCTTGTGTGAGCAGACCCATTTATGGCTCGAGAGAGAGCATCTATGTAAAGGAAAAAGAAAGAAATGGTTTCGACCATATGTTAGCACACAATGTGTGTAACACCCCTAACCCGTGTCTGTCACCGGTTTGGGGTTACGAGGCATTACCAGGCTTATACAAAATGAGATAAACCTAAGTATACCAAATTTGCATGCTTAATATTTAAACCAAATACATATACCAATAATTTACTATTAATAATAAGCTAATTATCAAATATCCCATTTTATAATCTAAATATGTTCAAATAATAAATCAATAACAATCACACAAAAATGAAATTTTGGCTATCATACATTATGACCGAATTTTTTTACTAATGTCTATTAGCAAATATGAATCACATTCACAACCAAACAAAACGAACCATATTTCAACTTAGGTATTACTCAATTTTTTTTTTTTTGCGACATTGATTTCTTTTAAACTAGCATGATTTATATTCAATCTTACTTCATTCCCAATCACCAATACCATGCGCATATAACATTATTATCTTAAACCATTTCAAGCTCAAATAATAACTACAAATACACATAGTTCACATGCCAATTTTATACACTTTAATTTCTTCTCCACAATTTTATTCACACCACCAAATCAAATTCATGTCTTATTCGGTCAACCAATTTAACAATCTTAACATAGTATAATTCATCTCAAAATTCGTATACATAATACTTTATAAATAATGTTCAAACCAATTTATATTACAATTTAAGCATTACAATAATAAATCATTAACCTCATATATCAAATTTATTAAATAAACATTCATGAACTTTTCTTGACTTTACCTAAACCTTAAGCATAATCCAAACACACTACACACATACAACATTACATATTACTCATCTAACATATCAAACCACATTTACAAATTATAACAAGTCCATTTCACACATATATATATATCATAATCTAAACCATCAAAACCAAAGATGACAGACATTTAACCAAAGACATATAATAATCAAACTTAGACAATTTGATCAAGCCATTTTCGCATGGCTATATACAAGGACAAAATTCATTGAATCAAAACATAATCCAGCCTATACATGCCATAAGTTCAAACATAGACTTTTAATAGTACCGAAGGTTGACGATAGTGTGGATGACTTCGATGACGATCCCCGAGCTCGTAACTTACAACCAAAATCTATAAAACAGAATAACAAAACACACAAAGTAAGCTAACTTAGCTTAGTAAGTCATAAGCAATTTAACATTCATAATAATAATCAAAACATTAAAGACAAACCAAATCATAACATTAATGTTGTACATTATCTCAATCATATCATCCCATATTTTATTTATAGCTTATACTTTTACACAAAAGGGTTACCTTGGCCGAATGCCTATAATTCACATTTAGCATATTATCATTCAACCTTTCACTCTCAAAATAACATTATCTCAAATATGCTTACATTCAAACATATATACTCATGAATCAAACTCAACTTTATAAGCCAACATCACTCATTTGGTCGATTATAGAAAATCAAATATAATATCACAAATATGCATATCTATATGGCCGAATATGTAAGATCAAAATTTAACATCACCTATGTACTTACTTATTTTTCCGAATATACAAATTAAATTATAATATCACATTTGTGCATACCTTCATGGCCGAATATTCAAGATCCAATATAACATCACATATGTACATACCTATGTGGCCGAATATATGCAAGATCATTTAGCTCAATTTCAACTTGCTCAATTCCCACAACAACTTGAAATCTTATAAGCATAGGCTTGAAAATAAATCACCAGGTATAAAACCCGCTAGGCATAAACTCAGATCACACACCAAGACAAGGCCTGCTAGACTCAAAGTCGATATTATTCACCAAAGAATAAGCACGCTGAGCACGAAGCTTTGATTAATTTCACCACTCAAAGCTTGCTGGGCCCAAAGCCCGAATAACGATACTATAAAGTCATCTCACACACATTTCATATATCGAAACTTTTATACACTTCATAATCTTTGTACGAATTTTCAAACATCATTTCTCAATCGAATTAAACTTAATTATAATAAAGTCTATGTTTATTCACATTCGGCTACTCAATATTAATGCTACAAAATTTCCAAATCAGAATATACTAAGTTACGTACATAATTTACAATGTTTTAATACTTAAAGACTTACCTCGGATATCGACGGACGACAAAAACCGGCTATTCAACTATTTTCGTTTTTCCCCGATCCAAGTCCGATTTCTTTGGTTCTTGATCTAAACATGTTCAAATTAAGCTCATTCAAACATATTTTCATTCAATTTAGTCCAAAAACACATAAATGGGCAAATTACCATTTTGCCCCTAACATTTCACACTTTTAACAATTTAGTCCTATTTGCACAAAACACAAAATACACAAAATTTGACTATACACTTTAAGGGCCGAATGTTCCTAGTCATCATACAAGTCTACACATTTCATTTATTTCACATTTTAGTCCCTCAAAAATTTATTTTTGCAATTTAGTCCAACATACTCAATTTCATCAAAAATTCAAAGACAAAACTTGTTAATCTAACACATATATATCATATTTCACCATCAAACAACATAAACAACAAGCTATCATCAATGGCTCAACTCAAAATATTCATCAAAATCAAAAATTAAAACATGGGCTTTGTGCATCTCGTAGCAACAATCTCAAAAACGTAAAAATTATCAAAAACCGAAAACTAAACATACCTTAATCAAGCTAATTTGATGCCGAAAACCTAAAGCTTTCCTATGTTCTTTTTCTTTTCTTTGTTTCGGTTAAAAAGAAAGAATAATGGCTTTAAAATGTTATCATTTTGTTTTATTAAACTAATGTAATAATATAATATAATAATAATTATAAAATTATAATACATAAAAACTATATAATAAAACCTTGTTGCCGTGCACTAACATATAAGAATGGGTTTATTGCATTTTAAATGCTCCCATTTTAAAAGACAACCTCAATTTAGTCCTAACACATTAAACTATCAAGTTTATAATTTACGCGATTAAGCCATTTTTATTAAATTAAGCTCACAAATAATCAAATTTTTATACGAAACTTTCACACATGCTAATTCACATATAATTAACATGAAAATTAATATTTAACTAATTTTCTGACTCGGATTCATGGTCCCGAAACCACCGTTCTGATTAGGGTCTAAATCGGACTTTTACGACTCTCCCCCCTTAGGGATTTTCGTCCTCGAAAATCTTACCGGTGAATAGGTTTGGATAACGTTCTTTCATTGTATCCTCTGACTCCCAAGTTGCCTCTTCAACTCCGTGCTTTTTCCACAGTACTTTAACTAACGGAATTTTCTTATTTCTCAATTCTTTTATCTCTCGAGCCAGAATACAAATCAGTTCCTCTTCATATGTCATATCAGGCTGTATTTCAACCTTTTTCGGGCAAATCACATGTGAAGGATCAGATCGATATCTACGAAGCATCACAACATGGAAGACATTATGGATCTTTTCTAGCTCAGGTGGTAATTGCAGTCTATAAGCAACCAGCCCGATACGCTCTGTGATCTCATATGGTCCAATGAATCTCGGACTCAACTTGCCTTTGCGACCGAATCTAAGTATTTTCTTCCACGGTGAAACTTTCAAAAACACTTGATCTCCAATCTGAAACTCAATGTCTTTACGTTTCAAATCTGCATAAGACTTTTGACGATCTGATGCAACTTTCAAACTATCGCGGATCACTGCCACTTTCTGTTCAGTTTCTTTAATCAAGTCAACCCCGTGTATCTTATTTTCACTGAGCTCGGTCCAATACAATGGTGTACGACATTTACGACCGTACAAAGCCTCGTAGGGTGCCATCTTGATACTAGATTGAAAGCTATTATTGTAAGCAAATTCAATCAGAGGTAAGTATTGTTCCCACGTACCTTCGAACTCAAGGATGCAACATCTCAACATATCCTCATGTATCTGAATGATCCGTTCGGACTGACCATCTGTCTGCGAATGAAAAGTTGTGCTAAAGTACAGTTTCGTACCTAGAGCATCTTGTAATTTCTTCCAAAATCGCGATGTGAATCTCGGGTCTTTGTCCGAAACAATAGAAATAGGCACACCATGTAGTCTCACAATCTGAGAAACATATAATTCAGCCAATCTATCAAGTGAATAATCAGTGCGAATCAGAACAAAATGAACAGTTTTAGTCAATCTATCTACAATAACCTAGATTGCATCTTTCTTGCTCAGTGTCAATGGTAGACCGGATACAAAATCCATCGTGACTCTGTCCCATTTCCACTCTGGTATCAAAATCGGCTGAAGTAATCCAGAAGGTACCTGATGCTCGGCTTTTACTTGTTGACAGACTAAGCATTTCGAAACAAATTCAGATATGTCTCGTTTCATACCAGGCCACCAATAGTACTGTTTCAGATCGTTATACATTTTCTTGCTACTCGGATGAACAAATAATCAGCTGCTATGAGCTTCATTCAATATCATCTGAATCAACTCTGAATTTCTTGGAACACATATTCGATCTTTGAATTTCAAGCAGTCATTCTCATCAATTTGAAATTCTGATTCAACATCACTTCCACACTAAGCTCGTTTTGCCAACAAATCTTTATCAACTTTTTGGGCATCACTAATTTGTTGAACAAACAACGGTCTTGCTTTTAATTCGGCTACTATCGAACCATCATCAGACATAACCATATGCGCGTTCATTGCACGTAGAGCAAATAATGACTTTCGACTTAAAGCATCCGCAACAACATTAGCTTTTCCCGGATGGTAGTCAACCACTAGCTCATAATCTTTCAACAGTTCTAACCATCTGCGTTGTCTCAAATTCAAATCTTTCTGAGTCATCAAATACTTGAGCTTTTGTGATCCGAATAAACATGACATTTCTCACCGAATGATAATGACGCCAAATCTTCAATGCAAACACAATGGTGCTAGTTCCAAATCATGTGTCGAGATAGTTTCTTTCGTGTGGCTTCAATCGTCTCGAGGCATAAGCTATGACTTTGCCTTCCTGCATCAAAACACAACCCAGACCATTCAAAGATGCATCACTATAAATAACAAACTCTTTACCCGATTCAGGCTGGACTAACACTAGAGCTTCGGTCAAATGAACTTTCAACTGATCAAAACTTTTCTGACACTTTTCCGACCACTCGAACTTAACATCTTTCTGTAACAGCTTTGTCAACGGTGTAGCAATCATAGAAAAACCTTTCACAAATCGTCTGTAGTAACCAGCAAGCCCCAGAAAGCTTTGAACTTCAGAAACATTTTTCGGTGGTTTCCAGTCAAGTATAGCCGATATTTTATTCGGATCAACCCGAACACCTGATGCTGAAACAACATGGCCCAGAAAACTGACTTCACGTAACCAGAACTCACACTTACTAAACTTTGCATACAACTGTTTATCTCGCAAAGTTTGTAGCACAAGTCTCAGATGCTCAGCATGCTCGGTTTCATCTCTGGAGTAGATCAGAATATCATCTATAAACACTACCACAAACCGATCCAAATACTGTCTGAAAATCCGATTCATCAGATCCATAAAAACAGCAGGTGCATTAGTAAGTCCGAAAGGCATAACCAAAAACTCATAGTGTCCGTACCTCGTCCGGAAAGCAGTCTTTGGCACATCTGATTCTCTGACTCGCAACTGATAATAACCTTACCTCAAATCTATCTTTGAAAACACTGATGCCCCTTTCAGCTAATCAAACAAGTCGTCAATCCGTGGCAACGGGTATTTATTCTTTATAGTCACCTTATTTAGCTGCCAGTAATCAATACACATTCGCATAGTTCCATCTTTCTTTTTCACAAATAGAACTGGCGCACCCCAGGGAGAGAAACTCGGTCATGTAAAACCCCTATCTGTTAACTCTTGCAACTGTGCTTTCAACTCTTTTAATTCAGTAGGTGCCATCCGATACGGAGCTACCGAAATCAGATTCGTTCCCGGAACTAACTCAATACCAAACTCTACTTCTCGGATAGGTGGCAAACCCGATAATTCTTCAGGAAATACATCCGGATACTCGCACACAACTGGTAAAGATTCAATCTTCTTTTCAGTCACTTTACTATCAAGCACATAAGCAAAGTAAGCATCATAACCTTTTCTCACATACTTCCGAGCTAATATCGAAGATATTACTGCTGGTAACCCATTCAGATCATTAGATTCAATCCGAATAATTTCACTGTTCTGACATCTCAAATCAATGGTCTTTCTTTTGCAATTAACAACAGCATCGTGCAAAGTCAGCCAGTCCATACCCAAAATTATATCAAATTCGTCAAAAGGCAACAACATCAAATCGGCTGGAAAACATGAATCTCGAATCATCAACGGGCAATTTTTACACACTTTGTCAACCATTACACACCGGCCCAGGGGGTTTGATACTCAAATCACAAACTCAGTAGACTCAACAGGCAGAGTCTTACTAGATACTAATGTTTCACACACATAAGAATGAGTCGAACCAGGATCAATCAACGCAATAACACTAGTATCATAAAGAGTGAAAGTACCGATAATAACATTTGAGGAAGAAGCATCCTCACGAGCGCGTATAGCATATGCTCTAGCAGGTGCACGAGCCTCAGATTGAACTGCAGTATCTTTTGTTCCTCTCTGACTGCCACCTACATTACCCGAATGCCTGGGTGGTCTGCCTCGCGCTGACATTTTGCTCGGTCTCATATTCTGAACAGTGTTTTGCTCGGCTAACATTGGGCACTCCCGAATAAAATGTTCCATCGATCCACATTTAAAACATGACCGATCATGTAATCTACAACTTCCAGAATGCCATTTACCACAATGCTTGCACTCAACTCTGTTCTGCTGAACATTGCCAACACCGGCAATCGAAGTGGCTCGTGAACTCACAGGAGGTCGGTCTCGGTCTCGTCTAGAAAAGTCCGAAGTAGCTTTATGTCGACTAGAATCATCTCTGAACTTCTTTGATACTGAGTGAAAAGTCTTACTCGATGATCTTTTACAGAAATCTCTGGCTTCAAAATCAGCTTTTCTTTTCTCTTTCCCAAGCTCTTCGGCTTTACAGGCTCGCTCAACAAGTACCACGAACTCTTTAATCTCAAGTATGCCAACCAGCAATTTGATGTCTTCGTTCAAACCATCTTCGAATCTTTTACACATGATAGCTTCAGTTGAAACACATTCACGAGCATATCGACTCAGCCTCACAAATTTTCGTTCATACTCAGTTATAGTCATACGACCCTGCTTCAATTCTAGAAATTCTTTACGTTTTTGATCGATAAATCTCTGGCTGATGTATTTCTTACGAAACTCAGCCTGGAAAAATTCCCAGGTCACTTTCTCTTTCGGAACCACCGATACTAGTGTATTCTACCAGTGATATGCGGTGTCTCGTAATAAGGATATGGCACATTTTAAACATTCATCCGGAGTACATGATAGCTCGTCAAACACACGGATAGTATTATCAAGCCACAACTCAGCACGTTCAGCATCATCATCATCATTAGCTTTAAACTCTTTAGCCCCGTGCTTTCTGCTTTTATCTACAGGGGGCCTGTTAAATCTCATCGGATCTATCATCGGCGGTACCATAGGTATCGGAAATGGATTATTCGGGGGTGGAGGTTGTTGTACAGCCGGATTAGTCCGAATATATTGAGTAAACCAGCCGTTCATCATTTGATAGAAGGCTTGCTTAGCCTCCCCCTCATGGCTACTCGAAATAGGTCGAGATTCAACCGGCGCTGTCCCATGCGCGGGATTAGGCGCTACGCTCTCGACATCATCAGCTACAGCTCTATCGGGATCCATTTACTATATAGAAACACATTTTCAGATGTCAGAAGTCATCACACTATCGCATTATAAATTATGGCATGTATAGCTAGACTCACACGCGCTACGTTAGTCCTAGAATCGACTAAACCGTAGCTCTGATACCAATCAAATGTAACACCCCTAACCCGTGTCTGTCACCGATTTGGGGTTACGAGGCATTACCAGACTTATACAAAACGAGATAAACCCAAGTATACCAAATTTGCATGCTTAATATTTAAACCAAATACATATACCAATAATTTACTATTAATCATAAGCTAATTATCAAATATCCCATTTTATAATCTAAATATGTTCACATAATAAATCAATAACAATCACACAAAAATGAAATTTTGGCTATCATACATTATGACCGAATTTTTTTACTAATGTCTATTAGCAAATATGAATCACATTCACAACCAAACAAAACGAACCATATTTCAACTTAGGTATTACTCAATTTTTTTTTTTTGCAACATTGATTTCTTTTAAACTAGCATGATTTATATTCAATCTTACTTCATTCCCAATCACCAATACCATGCGCATATAACATTATTATCTTAAACCATTTCAAGCTCAAATAATAACTACAAATACACATAGTTCACATGCCAATTTTATACACTTTAATTTCTTCTCCACAATTTTATTCACACCACCAAATCAAATTCATGTCTTATTCGGTCAACCAATTTAACAATCTTAACATAGTATAATTCATCTCAAAATTCGTATACATAATACTTTATAAATAATGTTCAAACCAATTTATATTACAATTTAAGCATTACAATAATAAATCATTAACCTCATATATCAAATTTATTAAATAAACATTCATGAACTTTTCTTGACTTTACCTAAACCTTAAGCATAATCCAAACACACTACACACATACAACATTACATATTACTCATCTAACATATCAAACCATATTTACAAATTATAACAAGTCCATTTCACACACATATATATATATATCATAATCTAAACCATCAAAACCAAAGATGACAGACATTTAACCAAAGACATATAATAATCAAACTTAGACAATTTGATCAAGCCATTTTTTCATAGCTATATACAAGTACAAAATTCATTGAATCAAAACATAATCCAGCCTATACATGCCATAAGTTCAAACATAGACTTTTAATAGTACCGAAGGTTGACGATAGTGTGGATGACTTCGATGACGATCCCCGAGCTCGTAACTTACAACCAAAATCTATAAAACAGAATAACAAAACACACAGAGTAAGCTAACTTAGCTTAGTAAGTCATAAGCAATTTAACATTCATAATAATAATCAAAACATTAAAGACAAACCAAATCATAACATTAATGTTGTACATTATCTCAATCATATCATCTCATATTTTATTTATAGCTTATACTTTTACACAAAAGGGTTACCTTGGCTATAACACCCCTAACCCGTATCCGTCGCCGGACTAGGGTTAACGGCGTTACCAGACAGATAGGAAACATTTACAGAAATATCATACAACTGTATATCAACCTCAAACACAGTGTCCCCTTAGTAGGTCATTGAGACCTAAAACATGCTTATAAACCGGGTCGGGACTAAACCGGAACACATACAAAACTTCACAGAAATTTAATTTTTTTCTAAGTTTCAAGGGTTACACGCCCGTGTAGGCAGGCCGTGTGCCTCCCACGGCTGTTGGACACACCCGTGTGTCCTCCCCGTGGTCGAATCTGACTTTACTCCACGGCCACCAAGCACGCCCGTGTACCTTGGCCGTGGTCGAATCTGACTTTACATCCACGGCCACCAAGCACTCCCGTGTACCTTGGCCGTGGTCGAATCTGACTTTACATCCACGGTCACCAAGCACCCCCGTGTGCTAAGGCCGTGTACTCTTAGGCCATATACTGACTTTTTCACACGGCTACTAGACACGCACGTGTGTCTTGACCGTGTGGTCCTAAGCTAGCTACTGACTTAGCCCCACGGTCACTAGGCACACCCGTGTGCCACAACCGTGTGACATTATAGGCCATTTGCATGGCCAAAATGCCACCCACTTAGGGTCAATTCTACAAGAAATTTACCAACACATTTCATGCACAAATAACAACCATAACATACTAAAATAACCATTCAATCTATACATTCAAAACCAATCTCAACTATACAAACTTACAAGACTAAAACTCATCTCATCACAAGCATAATTCATCCATTACTTACTCAAAACTTGACCATCTTATGTGTCATCTAACCATGCCAAAAACATGCTTCACACATCACATTCATTTAAGCAAATTCTCAACTCATATCTAGCCAAATCACATGGCTAAGTTCACATAACAAACTTATATTAAATACTAGCCTATACATACCAAATCTAGCAATATACATTTCCAAAATGTACCAAACACAAGTTGAGTAGTGTGATGACGATCCTCAACGGTCCCGAGCCTTCAGTAGCTTTGACGACCTATATAATAGAGAAAACACACACAAAGTAAGCTTGCTAAAAGCTTAGTAAGTCATAATACAAATAAACTCAACATGTAGAGCATATAAGCATGTAGAAACATTGGTACAATTCATATTCATAGCAAATTTCTCACATATATGCTTTGGTCCATATTCTTGGCCATATTGCCACATTCATAACCATTCTTACATCTCATTCACATTCTCATATTCATACATACTTTTCTTCAAATCAAAGTCATATAGGTACTTACCCTTTATATGTAACACCCCAAACTTGGCCCAAACACTACGACCGGATCTAGAATGTCACATGGAAAGAATTTATAAAACTTCGCGAATTTTAGATAAGTTTCAAGTCCCTTTTTGAAAACTTCAAGTTCAGTGGTTAGCTTGCAAACCCAATAATCATTTAAGGAAACTTTTTAACTAGCCCAATCTTTGTGTTTAGGTGACGTTTGAAAACACATGTTTGTTACATCAGACTAAACTAAAAATTTGTCGTTAAAAAACTTGTTTATAAAATTGTTAACTAAGTTATGGGAAAAACTTTCATTTGCATTCTGTAAAAAAAAACATCTTATCGATTATTTTGTATTCAAAAGTTTAAATCGGAATTAAACCAAATTAATAGTGTCCTTATTACATAACAGAATCCTGAAAATTAAAGAAAAGTAAAGTAAAGTTCTAATTATTAAAATCGTGCATGGCCACCTCACAGTCCTCTCCGGCCCAAATCCACTGCACTATGGATTACCTGCAAAAAGTTAGCAAAAGAGTGAGTCAAAAGACTCAGTGTGCAATCGCCAAGCACCATCATTGGGCCCAAGCCCCTTTCAAAATCGGACTGAGCCTTAGCCCTACAGCATAGTATAACAGATAGCATATGCAAGATGATGCAAACCCAACCCAGCCTAATTTTCCATCCGCTGCACACCACCCGTTCCTTCCAATCACACCAGTGGAGATTTCTACAATCGACCCTCACCGCTACACACCATCGATGGTAGTCGCTGCAGTCAGCTGCTCATCGCCAAAATATGTGGCATAGCCACCGATGTTATGTGACAACGTCACGCAGTATGTGCGAGCCACCGAATTAATGTGACAAAGTCACCGGAGTATGTGGCGCAGCCACCGAAAACACTGCCCCTTTCATCATTATCATATCCCCATGTCCATGCAACATATAATCATAGTGATATGAATGCAACATATAATAGCATACATAAAATATTCAAAACATACGTGTCCTCATGCTGATAACAATATTTATAAGGCATAACCCGAGAATAACTCACCTGGTATTACGATTTTCACCCTCTATGGGTAACGCCTTAGCTATTACTGTGTTTTCGGCTTTCAAATAACACATATTCTTATTATACAGACAAGAGAAGGTGTGAGAATTACACACCTGAAAACGCAAAGAACTAAACTTTCAATGCTGTCGACACTCTCAGAGGAGGGAACAACTGCAATCTATCTATCCCGCTCCGAAGCCAGCCCACAACCCGGTGGAAAATCCCGAACGGCTGACACTGCGCGCCGTTTAAACTTAGGGGCAGGGACTATGGGTCCAACCCCCTCCCCTACTTGGCTGGCATTCGATTCCATGAAAAGATCTTGATCAAGAAACTAAGTTAAGGTATTGAACAATGAAAGAGAGAATAGACGCTCAAATCGAAGAAGTTCCTTACCTTAGTTAACAGAAACCGAATGCTAGAAGGTTACCTAAGAAACCGATTGAGTCCCTAAAATAATCACTATGTTAGAATCGGTTCTCCAAAAAGATCAAAAGGGAGTGGCCTTTCGGCCAACAAGTCGATAAGAACCTCTTACCACCTACTCGGCCAACAACTACTTACCAAGATCCTCTTGAGAACTGGCCACACGAAAACAAGATGTTGGAGATACAACCCTCTACAATCGGTCAGTACCCAAAGAAGTGAGTCAAAAACTTCGGTTTAACCAAACCACAGAGAAAAAGAAAAAGAACGAAAAGAAAAAAGAAGAATGCTCCTTACCGAAACAAGAGTATGACGAATGAAGAGTCTATATTCGGCTACTAACAAAATCAAAGGAAAGGGTGTCTTCACGTGAGGTTCGGTTATGAAGAGAAAACAAGTTGCTATAGGTGGAAAGGAAAGAAGAGAACACCAATGATCCCACTAATATTTGGCTATCACCAAAGAAACAAGATGGGAAAGAAATGGGGTAAGGGTGTTTCGGTTCTGATAGAAAGAAATATACCAAATGAAAAGAAGAGATAATGGTTTCGACTTTGGAGAAAAATGTAGCAAAAGAAAGAGAAAGAGAACAAAAAGAATGAGAGTACCTAAAGAGGGTTGAAGTTTCGGTTTTGGTAGAAGAGAAATGAAGAAAACAAAAGAGGTGCACAAGCTTCTAAAGTGATTTTCGGTTCTCTTAACTCTCAAAATGGCATCCTAAAAAAAACAGCACTTCCCTTCACTAGTGACCGAAAAGTGCACACTAAGCTCCCTAAATCAAAAAGAGATTCGGCCCCCCACCTACCAAGCTAAACCGTCCACACATACACACCCCACACTTCCCAAATTCGGTCACACACTCCCTCTCACCACATCCCCCGATTTTCTCCACTTTTCACTCTCTACTCATCATTCAAAAGTGTTGACCGATTCTTACTCCACCAATTCCTCTCCTCCTCTCATTTCCAATATGTTGACTCAATCAACTCCCACACTCCAAAGTCCTAGCCGAATCCACCTCTCCTCCATCCTGGCGTCAAAAACAAATTCCAAAATGCAAACTACGCGACTCGAACCTCCTTCCTCCTGCTACTCTCTTGTGACGTCACTTCCCTGCAACTTAAGTGGCATCTCCTTGCCGTCTTACCACACCTTTTCTTGTGTCAACAGACACAAGTAATTAACCTGAAGGCCTGCCTCAGCTACCTCTCCCCTAAAGTGCCTAAAAACAAAATTTTCACTAAGGCTCAAGCTTAACCCCGAGCCTTCTCGGGGCCCCCAAACATACCAGATTAATAGACAAAGCATGCCAAACACACAGAAACATGACAAATGCAAAGCCACAAATTCTCGGATGTTACATTATACACACTTAGTGTACATACCAAACGTACCTGAAACGAATATACATTCACGTAATGGTTTATAGCTCAGATTTGCCCGTTGAACCGTTCAGAATCTAATGGAATACTCAGAAACTCAGAATGATCGTACAATGCCAACGTCCTAGACGAGGTCTTACATGGACTCCAATATCGATGCCACTGTCCCAGACATGGTTTTACACGTAAAGCTCATATCGATGCCAACGTCCCAGACGTGGTCTTACACATAAAGCTTATATCGATGCCAACGTCCCAGACGTGGTCTTACACATAAAGCTCATATCGATGCCAACGTCCCAGACGTGGTCTTACTCGAATATCAAATCAATGCCAACGTCCCGAACGTGGTCTTACATGATAAAATAGAACAGATACCTATGTCATGACATAGCTAATCCTATCTATTCCTAGGTTCATACGGGACTTCTCGGACAATGACACTATATTGATCTTATCTCAGAATTCATGTACATAACATCTCGTAAGCGTTCATTGTTGTAACATCCCAAAATTTGGCCTAGTAGGATTGGGCCCATTGGGCCTTGAGCGTAGAAGCGTTTTAAAAATTTTTGAGAATAAGAGAACGGCATTATTTCAAGTTGGACTTATTAGGAAGGTGATTTTAGAAAGTTACGGGGTTCTATGAAGTTCCGGGTTCAAGTTGGGCTTTAGTAAAATTTTGTGTTTTAGCACTTTAAGGAGAGATAGTAAGTGGCATCAAGGCTTATGGAAATAAGAGAGCAATTTGCTTGCATAATTGAGCATATGGTAAAGAGGTTATGGCGCCACATGAAGGACTTTGAGGGAGGAGGTTCAAATCCCATCAAGTGCAAAATTTTGACTATTTTTTTGTACTCTTTCCCTAAGTGTCGGCCAAGCTTGTAAATAAGGCAAGTTGGACTTTTTAATTTTGGCAAGGTGGCTAAGGAAATATGGTAAGGAAGAGTGGATGGAAAGGAGTAAAAGAAAAGGGAAGGAATAGGGAACATGTTGGCATTTTTCGTGGGGGATGTTTTGGAAAGGTTTTATTTGGTCTATGTTCATCTTTTGGTAAAGATGAAAATGGTTTGGGAAAGGGAGAGGGTAGCCGAATTTTGATGGGAGCATTTTGATAGTTTTGGTGTTGGTTAGGCCTAATTCTTTTTGGCATCCCTTGTGTTCATTCTTTCAACTTCTCCTCTTATTGCCGCAACTTCAAGACAATAGTGAGCATTTTCTATTTTCTTTCTTGTCTTGCCAAAAACACCTAGCCTTTGTGACCAATTATTTTCACTCATCTTCTCTTGAAAATCGAAACTACCGATCCTTCTTTGTTGTCTTGCTACTAGTGCCAAACCGTGTTCTTCATTTCGGTTCATCCCTATTATTAAGGTAAAGGTTCTTTCTTCTTATTCATGTTGTTTGTTCTTTCTTCTCTCATCCCTTGGCTAAGCCGAATCTAGCCACTTGGTGTTATTTTAAACTCCTCTTATTCTCTTTTGATGAAGGCCGAATCAAGCCATCCTTTGCTGCTACTTATCTTTCTCTTAGCCTTGGTTTCGAAAGTTGATTGGGACTTGTTGCAATAGCCAAGGTGCAAGACCGGATTTTAGAATCTAGTAGGGAAGGATCGCGACTGTGGTAAGTGACTCTTGTAAGTGAGTACTTTTGGGATTTTGGAACTTTTAATAAATCGAGGCTAACTTTTGATCGATTTTATTTTTAGGGGGCAACGAAGAGTGGTTCTTTAGGGAATCCTTATCAGGTGTGTAATCCCGTACCCTTCCGAATACATGTTTGAAATGGTGTGTAATCTCATACCTCTCTGAATGTTTGTATGATATGTTCTATGATTCGGTCGAAATACTAAAGAAAACCGGAAACCGGCATCCGTGACCACTCGGGCGTGCGTATATTCGTAGTGGTAACCATATTTTTACAATGAAACAGTTTGGTCAGCAGCAGTGACATGATTTTGAAAAATCACGAAACATAGGATAAAGGGAGTTAGAAAGTGAAAAAGATATCGAAATAAAGCTTACTATGTCTATTTTTATATGAAAGAAACAGAAGAGGAAGACGAATTGTATATTCTGTGATATCTTAATTTTAGTGAGACTGGTTCTGATCGACTTCGCGGTTCTCTGTTCTATCTTGGAAAAATCGTTTAAAATTGTACAAAATGAATTATGAGTTATAATTTATATGTATAGATTCCTTAGTGAGCCTATTTTCAATAGAAACAAGTGGGAGCAACATATAAAAACCGTACAGTGAGATATTTTAATTTCGGTTAAGAGAGATCAGAATCGTTGGACAGTGAAACAAGGGAAACTTTAAGGAATAAACTGTACTAAATGGTTAAGCCAAAAATTTTAGAAAAATAGTAGTAAGAAGATATATGAGTCTAGTTTCAAGGAAAATTTACAGATTTAGATTTCGAGATTCCTAACTCGAGTTATAGTCAATTTAGTCAGTACAACACAGATGGACAGTTTCGATTTTTACGCCCCACATTAGTAGTTAAGTCCAGGTTGCGGAATTACCAAAATACCCTTGGAGGGTAAATTACCGAAATACCCCTGGGTTGTGAGATTACCAAATTACGAATTACGAAAATGCCCCTATGGGCCGAATTACGGAAATGCCCCTAAAGGGTCGATTTGTTATACTGCCTTAACGGGCCGATTTGTTATATTGCCTTAATGGGCCGAATTGTTATATTGCCTTAATGGGCTGATTTGTTATATTGCCTTAACGGGCCGATTTGATATATTACCTTAACGAGCCGATTTGATATATAGCCATAATGGGCAGATTTGATATATTGCTTAATGGGTCGATCTGATATATTGCTAAATGGGCCGATCTGATATATTGCTAAATGGGCCGATCTGATATATGGCTTAATGGGCCGATTTGATATAATGCTCTAATGGGCCGATTTTGTAAAGTGTTAATGGGCCAAATTGTTTGTAATAAATCTCTGAGTTATTAATTATCGTGGTTATATTATATATATTATGATTTACGATGTATGTTGCATTTACATAAGTTGCATGGGATTGGGATATTGATGATCGGGAAGTGAAATTTGGTGGCTCGCCACATATTTCAGTGACTCTGTCACATTTTGTCCAGTGGCTAAGCCACGTATATTCTGTTATTCTGGTGGCTTGTCCACAATTCGAATTTGATATAAATGGCTAAATGCCTACGATTGGTGTGTTGGCGGGGTGGGTTGACAAAAGATCCCCACAGGTGTGATGGATGGTACGGGTGGTGTGTAGCGGATGGATTATTAGGATTGGTTTGGGAATTGCATTTCATTTACATGATATCATTGATACATTATTTTGTAAAAAGGGGCTTAGGCCCAAAATATTGCTAAATGTGTTTCAGGCCCAGTGGACTACGGTAAGGGGATTATACACTGAGTTCTTGTAACTCACCCCCCCCTTTTTTCTTAACCCTTGTAGGTAATGCTCAGTGATGTGGACTTGGGCCATTGATGACTCGGTGGAAGCCATACTTCAGAAATGGTGTTATTGAACTTTAAATTTCTATTTCGGTTTATTTTATTATTTTGTTATTTTGGTTTAAGTTGTAATAAGGCCTCTGGGATATGTTTTAAATTGCTTTATGTTTAGTTGTACTTATTATATTGCTTGAATTGTTTAAACAGGGATTTTCTAAAATCATAAATAAAGGTTTTCCAAAAAAAATGATTAACAAATGGATTTCATAATAAATTTTATAGATATTTTAACACGGAAGTTTTCACTCGAACTATCAAATGATATTTTCAAAAGTCACGGTTTTAAAGTTCACTACCTTGATTGTTGACTCATCAATCAACCTTTCAAAAATACTTGTATTTTATCTATGTTTCCGCAACGATTTCAAAATGCTTCTGCAACTCTATTTCTAAACATCACATTTTTATTTTGTTCATTTCAAATATGCTTTCGCTACTAAAAAGGTTTTTTTTAAAGACTATTACGTTTTCAAGTAGTTAACAATTGCTTAAGTGTTTTTGGTTTTAATAAAGAGGCTGTATTTCTCAAGCAAGTTTTTAATAATCGCAAAGATGGTTTTTTTTACTTCCATGTCACACACCAGATTCGGGCCTAACTTCTAGGCCGGGTTTGGGGTGTTACAATTGTTATCAATAGTCATATGAACATACATAATTTAATACGAATACGTTTATTTGCATAATGACTTACCTCGGATTCGATTTATCGGAAATGGAAACGGCTACTCAGTTACTTTTGCCTTTCCGCGGTCTAAGTCCGTTTTCCTCGGTTGTTGATCAATATATTTAGAATTAACCCTTTTATTCACTAACTAATTCAATTCAATCCAAGGACACACATTTAGGGCTATTTGCAAATTAACTCTCACATTTGCACAATTTATCAATTTAGTCCATTTTTCTCGAAACATCAAATACACAAACTCATCATATATCCATGCTTAGCCGAATGCTTATGTATATCATACAAGCCCATATTTTACATCAAATTTGCAATTTAGTCCTTCAAATTGCTATTTTCTCAATTTAGCCCTATTTAGCTAAATTCATCAAAATTTCAAGAACAAAGTATGTTCATCTAGCACAATCTTTCATTTAACACCATAAATTATCACAAAGCTCAACATATCATCAATGGCATATCTCACGAACATCATCAATACACAAAATTGAGACATGGGCTTAATAGTAGACTAAGCAATAATCTCAAAAACATAAAAATCATCAAAATCTAAAACCAAAATATACCTTAATTTGAACTTAGAATGGCCGAAACCCTTGAAGTTTTGTTCTTTCTTTTTCTTTCAATATATACGGTGGAAGAACAAGTAAAAATGAGCACTATGGTTTTATTTATGTTTTGTTTTATAATATAATAACTTATAATATGATAATATTAATATTAACTTATAAAAATTAACATATAAAGCATATAAAAACATTCAATGCCGTCCACTAACCATAGTAGTGGCTTATTTGCCAATTAAATCCCTCACCTATTAAAAACGACCACAATTAGGTACTTTTCATAAAGCATACACACTTTGCATTCAATGCAATTTAATCCTTTTTATCAAATTAAACACACAGACGGACAAATTAACTTACGAAATTTTAGCACATGCATAATCACTTATCAGAGACACAGAAAATACTATTAAAATATTATTCAGACTCGGATTCGTGGTCCCGAAACCACTATTCCGACTAGGGTATAAATTGGACTGTTACATTGGCTGAATGCCTATAATTCACATTTAGCATATTATCATTCAACCTTTCACTCTCAAAATAACATTATCTCAAATATGCTTACATTCAAACATATATACTCATGAATCAAACTCAACTTTATAAGCCAACATCACTCATTTGGTCGATTATAGAAAATCAAATATAATATCACAAATATGCATATCTATATGGCCGAATATGTAAGATCAAAATTTAACATCACCTATGTACTTACTTATTTTGCCGAATATACAAATTCAATTATAATATCACATTTGTGCATACCTTCATGGCCGAATATTCAAGGTCCAATATAACATCACATATGTACATACCTATGTGGCCGAATATATGCAAGATCATTTAGCTCAATTTCAACTTGCTCAATTCCCACAACAACTTGAAATCTTATAAGCATAGGCTTGAAAATAAATCATCGGTATAAAACCTGCTAGGCATAAACCTGAATCACACACACCAAGCACAAGGCTGCTAGACTCAAAGTCGATATTATTCATCGGCAATAAGCCTGCTAGGCATGAAGCCCGATTAATTTCACCAGCTCAAAGCTTGCTAGGCCCAAAGCCCGAATAACGATACTATAAAGCTGTCTCACACACATTTCATATATCGAAACTTTTATACACTTCATAATCTTTGTACGAATTTTCAAACATCATTTCTCAATCGAATTAAACTTAATTATAATAAAGTCTATGTTTATTCACATTCGGCTACTCAATATTAATGCTACAAAATTTCCAAATCAGCATATATTAAGTTACGTACATAATTTACAATGTTTTATTGCTTAAAGACTTACCTCGGATATCGACGGACGATAAAAATCGGCTATTCAACTATTTTTATTTTTCACCGATCCAAGTCTGATTTCTTTGGTTCTTGATCTAAACATGTTCAAATTAAGCTCATTCAAACATATTTTCATTCAATTTAGTCCAAAAACACATAAATAGGAAAATTACCATTTTGCCCCTAACATTTCACACTTTTAACAATTTAGTCCTATTTGCACAAAACACAAAATACAAAAAATTTGACTATACACTTTAAGGGCCGAGTGTTCCTAGTCCTCATACGAGTCCACACATTTCATTTATTTCACATTTTAGTCCCTCAAAAATTTATTTTTGCAATTTAGTCCAACATACTCAATTTCATCAAAAATTCAAAGACAAAACTTGTTAATCTAACACATATATATCATATTTCACCATCAAACAACATAAACAACAAGCTATCATCAATGGCTCAACTCAAAATATTCATCAAAATCAAAAATTAAAACATGGGCTTTGTGCATCTCATAGCAACAATCTCAAAAACGTAGAAATTATCAAAAACCGAAAACTAAACATACCTTAATCAAGCTAATTTGATGCCGAAAACCTAAAGCTTTCCTATGTTCTTTTTCTTTTCTTTGTTTCGGTTAAAAAGAAAGAATAATGGCTTTAAAATGTTATCATTTTGTTTTATTAAACTAATGTAATAATATAATATAATAATAATTATAAAATTATAATACATAAAAACTATATAATAAAACCTTGTTGCCGTGCACTAACATATAAGAATGGGTTTATTGCATTTTAAATGCTCCCATTTTAAAAGACAACCTCAATTTAGTCCTAACACATTAAACTATCAAGTTTATAATTTACGCGATTAAGCCCTTTTTATTAAATTAAGCTCACAAATAATCAAATTTTTATACAAAACTTTCACACATGCTAATTCACATATAATTAACACGAAAATTAATATTTAACTAATTTTCTGACTCAGATTCGTGGTCCCAAAACCACCGTTCCGATTAGGGTCTAAATCGGACTGTTACAATGTGTGAGATTTTTGCATATCCGATATTATTCTAAGTGGTTCAACGGGCATACAAAGGGAAATAACGGTAAGTGTTCAGATTGGCAATGTCATGAAAGTATGGAAAGGTATGAGTTGTTGATGATTAAAGTATATATAGCCATGTTCATGAAAAGTATGAATGCTTATATGCTATATTCATGAAAGTTAGTTTATCATATTGTGATTTTTGCTAAGTTATGTGTTTAATCACTAACTTATGACTATGGTTAATGCTATGTTTATGTCTTATGTGTTATGCAAAAGAAATTGCAAGTGTTCAATATGAATTAAGATAATTATGCACGAAACTCATTGAAATGGTGATACATGGAAAACATGATATGTACTGAGATGGATGATAAATCCAATTGAATTATGCTCAAGTATAATGATTATCCATGTTAAATTCATATGAATCATGTTTAAATGAACTAACATGTGGTGTTGATGTGCTTAGGCTTATGCCAAGTTTGTGGATATGAATGATGTTTATGAGTATGCTTGTACAATGCATATGAAACGGGTAAGAAAGGGAAATGAAATGGTAAGTACTTAATTGGGATGTATTATGATGTTATAAAAGGTTTAATGTGATAAATGATATTTATATGCGAGTAAACTGCTTATGCTATGGATGAATCTACCTATATTATGGAAAAATACACTGAGTTGAGAATTAATAATGTTGTTAAAGCTTATGATAAGCATTGGGGATGAAATGGAAAGTAATTAAATTGAAAGGTGTATAATCTTATAGAAAGGGTGATGGTTATACATTATGTCCCATAAAATCCTATCATGTTATGAATGATGAATATATGCGACTTTAGTGAACTTACTCATTTGTGAGTTGATGATCATATCAATTTATGAATCTTATGGCATTGGCATAGATTTATGTTTATTCTATAAAGTTTATACGAGCTTACTAAGCATTCATTGCTTACGTAGTTATTTTTCCTTTACTTTACAGATTATCAGAAGCTAGTCAGAGATCCATCACACTATCCACCGATTTTAATCGGTAGATTTTGATGCTTTGGTTGTGGTTATAATTGCATGTATAGGTGGACTATGTCTAATGTTTAGTTAATGATAAAGGCATGTAATATTGCTTTGAATTTGTGAAACTTATGTTATTTTGATGCCTTGATGGTTGGTGTGCTTTTGGCACTTTGATGTTTAAAGGTTGGTGTTTATAAGATAAAATGGATGCATGGTTTTATGGCCAAAGTGGTAAGAGTTGGCATGTTTGCAAAGTGATCATTTAGGGCATGTTTTGATATGAAATTTAGTCAAGTATGTTTGGTTGAGGTATGACCATTTGGCCATAAATTGGTATATATATATATATATGTTGGTTGATGGAATCATTTGGAAATGGCTAGAATGATGACATTTAAATGGTTTTGATGCATGTGAGAAGTGGTCCCAACGGTAAGGCCATTTTGATATGTTTGATATAGAAACAAGTTAGTTGATAAATGATTAAATATGCACATGTATAGGTATTTTATGATTGATGATATCTTTGCATTTTGGTGTTTTCATGGTTGATGTTAGAATGGTCAAATTGATGTATGTTTTAGTGACCATTTTGGTATGTTTGTATATGATTTTGGCATGTGGTCATGGTGGAAAATTTGGTTAGGAAATTAGATGAGAAATGTATGGTTGGTTAATGGCTAAAATTATGCAAATGTTTAAACATGTTTGGTGTTTGTGATTGAGGTGCGTTTGGGCATATTGGTTGTATGGATAGATACCATATTGATTTAGCTTCATTATGCATGTTTTAGGTACATTTTTGTATGCTTGAAATAGGTACAAATGGTTTGAATGTGTGAGCATGTTTAGGGTGAAGGAAATGGCTTGAAAATGGTCTATTTCGCGTCCACACGGCTTAAAACACGGGCATGTGCCTCAGCCGTGTGTGACACACGGCCACGCAACACGGTCGTGTGTCCCCTGTAGGTTTTTAAACATTGCATTTCAAGAGTTACACAGCCTGGCACACGGGTGTGTGGCTTGGCCGTGTGAACTAAGTCAGAGAGTTACATGAGCATGGACACGGGCTGGGACACGGTCGTGTGTCCCTACTTCGAATGCCCACACGGCCTACGACAAGGGCATGTGTCTCAGCTGTGTGAGTCACACAGCCTAGCCACACGGCCGTGTGACCCCTGTAGTGTGAATTTTTTTGACTTTTTTCCCTGAAGTTTTAAATTTTTTTGATTCAGTCCCGAATTGTTTCTAAAGTGTTTCTAAGGCCTCGAAGGCTCGAATAAGAGAAGATATGCATGTGTTTGAATGGAATATGATGTGATTCATGAAATGATTTGTAATTGAATGTTTGAAGTTAAAAGTTTTCAGTAATGCTCCGTAACCTTATTCTGGCGATGAATACGGGTTAGGGGTCTTACATTGCATGTATGGATAACATGAAGTTTCGTGGTCAAAGTATGAAACATGAATCTTGAGGTTAAAGGATGCTTGTGTTTGGATAATGGAAATGTGTTGTGTCTGAAAGGTCTGGATGTGTCAATTATGTGTAAGTCAAGATATGATTACTTCATGAAAGATGGGTTTAAGTGTGAAGAGTCTATGTCTGTCTTCGAAATCATCAAAGGGGTTCGTTGGGACAAAACACACGAATCTCTGAAAGAACAAGTTCGTGGCCATGGCGCTAAAGGATCATATCATGTAAGACCGTAACGGGTGGGTTATGGCATCGTATGGAAAAAAGACCGTATCGTGTAAGACCGTAACTAGTAGGTTATTGTAACACCCCTACCCCATCTGTCTCCATCGTCAGAGTAGGGTTATGGAGTATTACAGTACAACACAGAACATTTAGTATCAAATAGCATCAAATTTTCTAATTAATTATCAATATTTATATTATCATGTAATTTAAAGTGAAACATGCACTCATGTGCCTAAAAGCGGGTCTACGATGTCTTAAAAATAGTTTAGAAACAATCAAGGAACAATTGGAAACAAATCAAAAGATTTAGGGAACATATCAAAAATTTCAAAACAAGGGTCACACGGTCATGTGTCCAGGCCGTGTGACAGGGCCCAGATCGTGTTGCTCAAGACTTGGCTGTGTGGCTACTTCACACACCCGTGTGACTACTTCACACGTCCGTGTACGCTGATCGTGTAACTAACTGTGCCCGTGTAGTATAAGGTCACACGGCTGTGTGACTAGACTGTGTAGCTCAAGGTCAACCGTGTAACTTTCTGTGCCCGTATGGACCAACCTGCGCTGAAAATAAATAAGACACATATCCATGTGAGTAGACCGTGTGTGACACACGACCGTGTGACAGCCCGTACCCCAGGCCGTGTGCATTCAAAATTGGCCCAAAACTTATCATTTTCACTCCCAAAATCATAGGTACCTAAACATACCAAAAGTGCATGCATGCAAGCCCTCAAAAAACATTAAAAAACACTCAAAGCATGTCGAGCAATCAACCTATGTGCCTAACTAATGTGCCATCATTGACACCAAAATTCAAATACTTAAAAAATCCATCATCCTAACTAGATACTCATGCTATAAGTACATTTTTTAAATGACTTGCATTTATTCACAAAGCACCACACATCACTTCATGCCAACTGACCATTTCTTCTTCACATTCAAGCCCTTTCACATGTACCATAATTTATCACTCATGCATGCATATATTACATGATCATTTAACACCAGCACTCACCCAGATGGTGTCTCCCATAATCGCTATAGGTCTGAACCTTGGTCGCTACAGCTGATGCCTCAGTCCTCAGAGGCCCATCAACCTCAGAGGCCCATCAAATTTAACTCATTTCTTAGGACGCTGAATAGAACTAAAGAGACCCGAATCCCTCTTAAGCTTACTCTAACCTTTCTCTCGGTCTCACCTCTCATGCTCAGTGTGCTTCACTTCCTCCGCTAACAACGCCTTGTCAACCAAGGCTGCAAAAACCCGCTCTCTCTGAGGAGCTATTAGAACTCTGGAATCATACCTCAGTCCCTCCTCAAACTGGATGCTCCTCTTATAGTCATTCGAAACAAAACCACGAGCATACCTACTCAATCTCAAAAACTCGACCTCATACTCAGCCACAGACCTCTCACCTTGAACTAAGCTCATAAACTCGCATCTACGAGCCTCCACATAACTCGCCCCCACATACTTGCTCTAGAAGGTGTTCTTGAAGAAATCCCAAGTGACCTGTTCGGGTTGGGCACCTTGCTCAACCGTCAACCACCACTGGTAGGCCTCATCTCAGAGTAGAGATATGGTACCCATCAGTTTCTGTGTGGGATTGTATTCGATGTTGTTCATGATACGCTCGATGGCAACCAGTACTCAGCCACTGTAGGGGCGACTCCTATGACACCCCTAAACAGCTCAGCACCATTTGATCGGAGTTGTTCAGTAACTAACCCTGGCCCCCCAGATCCAAAATGGGTCTCAGTGACCCTCTCCAAAACGCGCAGCATAGCCTGAGATAGTATGTCATCCCTAACTGTCAGAGTCTAAGAGCCAGTCTCAATAGTAGGAATACCAACAGTCTCGCAGGTCTCCAGATTGGGCATACTGCCCAAAGAGGATGACTTTGTGCGAGCTCTTCTTCGGCATCCACAACGCCTATGAGAACCATGTCCACGACTACCATGCGAATTCATTATATCAACTTATCTACAATGCCAGAAGTTCACAAATCAATTCAAAATTCTCATCTGATATCTTATTTTACAGTTCATATCACAGTCTCTAACTAAAACCACAAGTTCAATCATCATAGTATTTTCCTAGCCAAATAATATAGCTAAAGTAGAAGTACTTACAAGTTCGACGTTGGAGACTCGATCATTTATAAAATCAATTTTTAGAGTCACTCAAACAAATTTTTCCTTTAAAACACATTTTAATAAAAATAGAAGCCCAGAAACACAACCCAAGTTTTGTAAACCTAGCTCTAATACCACTAAATGTAACCCACCATACCCGACCTAGAAGTAAAAGCCAAGTCTAGAGGCTACATCAATTTATATAAAAATAAACCAATCTTTAACTACTTTAAATTTACCATTCAGAAATCATGTAATTAATTAAAACAAACATAGAAGTTCAGACGTTAGAAGCATAATCTGAAATAAACACACAGTAGCATAAGTTTATAAAAACGATAAAATAACTAAAGAGAATTGGCCAAGCTTTTGCCACGCCGACCCGCTTAAGTCTGTGGTTACCTATAATCCAAACAAACAAACTAAATGAGTTTACACTAAGTATGTCACTTATATTCTCAATTAAATAGTAATATAATAGATGTGATTGCAATTCATCTTTAATCAATCAAATTCTTAGAATCGGGTATAGAAACAGACACAGAGTATCTTAGATAGAGATGCAGAACATATCAAATATAGATGTAGATTCCTACCTATCCGTTACACATCATCTCTGTCCATCCCAACACACCATATAAGGCATCAATTACCCATCCATCCCTACACACCGCGTAGTGACGGTATGTCACTTTTTAGAATAATTGTAACCTAGCTGCGAGATCAGAACACGATAAATGGCCAAAATTAGCAATATATGTGGCTTAGCCACAATAATTGGTAGATTACTAAACTGCTCACACTTCCTTCTTTATACAGTCCTAATCCCGATGCAGATGCATATTTAACAGATATCATATATAAGTATACAATAATACAATTTCATAGCATACTCACGTAATGCTATCACACTTATTTATCACATCTCATTACAAATGTATATATCATAATAACAAGTTATTCAATAACAGAGTGTTAGATGATAGTTTCCATGTCTAATTCAGATCATATGGACCCTACGGTAGGCCTTCGTTCGATTTGAACGACGATTACAGCCTTATGGAAAAATTTTGATTTTTGGTCCACACGCCCATGTGGATTCACACTGTCTGGGTGGCTGACCCGTGTGGTCCACACGACTTATTAAATGCCTGTGTGGCCCTCTTGAAGTTGTACACGGCCTAGCACACGGTCGTGTGGCTTAAAACAGTGACTTACACGGTCTAGCACACGGTCAAGCACACGCCGGTGTGACTTGAAACATAAAATATCTCTCACACGGCTTGGACACACGCCTATGTCCCTGGCCCCTGTGACTCTAATTCCAAAATAATGAGTTACACAACCTAGACACATGCACGTGTCCTTGGCACGTGTAACCCTAATTGACAAATAGTGAATCACACTGCCGTGTGGCGTCAACAGCCATGTTTTCTGGTGGTTAAAATTTGCAGAAAACTGGGTTTTCATTACACACCTGTTAATAGTTCCGAAGTAGGAACAACACAGAAGAATCTCGGAACCTAAAACAACCATCCAATAAATAATTAAACGACTTAATCGACAAAATTCGCATAATTTAGCATTGAACTAACTATGTCGAAAGCTTCGACACAAAACCTTTGAACGAAACTAATGCTTACCGATGAATCAATGGCAATTACTCGAGTTAGCACGTTGGAGATCGCTACCTTCGATATTTGCGCCTAAAAATGAAGTCAAACAATCACTTAATAAAGAATTCAAACAAATCAAGTCGAAACCAACTTCGACAAAAACAAATGAAAACGAATGTTTAACAGAAATTCTACAATAAAAATCAAGCTATTAACCTTTCAGTTGAAAACAATGAAATGCTCACTTACCCAATCATACAGTATCAAAATTTTAACGGCAAACTTCAACGATTGAGAAAACCAAAGAGACAAGAAAAGAAAAACAGAAGAAAATAAAATAAAAAATAGAGCATTTGCTTCGGCCCGCTCAACTCGTTAGACTGTATTTGATATTTGTGGGAGTTTGGAGATCCGTTTATCCGATGTATGATCACTCAATTAAGCCATGAGAAATGAATTCCAGTATATTTATGTATGATTGTTACTATATCAATTGATGATTGAAAGCCATGAATGGTTGATTTTTGGTATTGAAAATGCTTATGGAAATTAATTTGACATGTTTAATTATTTTTTGCTGACAATTGGTGAATGTTTGGTTGTGAACTAAGCATGAATTTTATGTTAATTTACTTGTTATTTTTATTAACATTCACTGAACTTTTTAAAGCTCACACTCTCACATTTGTGCAGATAATCGTCGGGATTGAGGAGCTGAAGAGCCGAGCAAGAGAGTTCCAAGAGATTTAGGCTTGGTAGAGACGTTATTACGCATTTTAGAGACTGTAGTCGGGCATTGTGGAACTCCCGAGAATTATTTTGATTATGGTTGTAATTGGAATTTGGACATTGGACATTTATTTTGGATGGTTTTATAATAATTTTGAGGCATGTTTGAGTTTAATTATTGAATGATTTACAGTGCTTTGTTGCTTGATAACACTGTGATTGATAACACGGTGTGTGAAGCATGAAATTTTTACTAACGATTGTTTAAATGAAGCTTCCATGGAGTGGTTTACTAGCGACTAAGGTACGCCACTTGTTTGATTTATTCGATGTTTGTTATGCACAAATTGGATTGCATAATTCTATTTAATTAAGGCTTAATTGATGTCCACAATTTCAATTGAAGATGTATGTATATATATATATATGTTAATTAGTCGTAGTTAAATCAGGTTTAATTGGTCATTAAAATACGCAAAATCGAGTTTTAAAATAAGTTTTTCACAAAAATAAGTGCAGTGGTTTTCACATGAACTTGTGTCTGTCCACACGAGCATGTGGGGAGTTGCACACGAGCGTGTGTGATCTGCCAAAAAGTTTTTCACGACATGAACACGGGCATCTAATGAAACACGGTCTGGGGACACGACCGTGTGGGTTCTTGGGGGTTTGAATTTTGTCTTTTTAAATTGCTATTCTAGTTTGTTAAAGTTACTATTTAGTCCTGAAAATTTATTAGTCTAATTAAAGCCCTAGATGATAAGGAAACTTGGTAAAATTTTAGGATTAGTCTTGTAATGGGAAAAATTCGATAGAAACAAACTTAATTTGTAAATTGGAATAGGTCCTAATAGTTGGTATCTATTACAATTTAGTCCCTAACAGTAAAAATTGAATTAGACATAGCAAACGAACTCAATTTAAGCTAAAAATTTTAGGCTTGCATAATTTTGACTAAAAGAAGGTTGGTAAACATTTAGATCTAAAATTGGGTTAGTTTTACCATAGGTGGTAAAATGACAAAAGTTCCTTTAGGTTAAATTACCTAGGAAAAGTTTAAAATTGGCTCATAATTTGCTTCTGCATTAATAAATAACTAATAATCAAATATGACTGAGGTGTTATAAGGTCAGGGTGTGTATTGGGTGGTCGTTAGCCGGAGAGTCACTTAGGTGGCTAATGTAACGCTATGAATTCAGGTCGGTCCGTCCCTGTCAGGTTTGGCGTGTCACATATGTTATTGATATTAATTTATCAACGTCTACTTCTTGGGTATTAGATACCAGTTGTGGTTTTCATATTTGTAAATATGTACCGGGACTGAAATGAGTAAGAATTTGGCGAAAGGAGATATGGACCTGCGAGTTGGAAAGGGAGCAAGAGTTGTTGCATTAGCTGTAGGAACACATATTTTATCCTTTCTTAGTGGACTTGATTTATGTTTTGAGGATTGTTATTTTCTACCCAATTTGACTAGAAACATTATTTCAATTTCTTGTTTAGATAAAATTGGTTTTGAGATAATTATTAAGAATAATTGTTTTTCATTTTATCTAGATAATGTTTTCTATGGTTCGACACAATTAATAAATGATCTCTTTATTTTAGATAAAGATATGCCCATTTATAACATAAATACTAAAAGATCAGAATAAATGACTCTAATTAAACTTATCTTTGGCATTATCATTTGGACCATATAAGTGGGAAGCACATATCAAAGCTTCATAAAGATGGATTTTTGGATTTTTTTTGTTTTCGAACAAATTGATATATGTGAGTCTTGTTTGTTGGGTAAAATGACTAAAACTCCTTTTAATAGTAAAAGTGAGCGAGCTAATGATTTATTGAACATAATACATAGTGATGTATGTGGACCAATAAATCATCAAGCCAGGGGAAGTTTTCAATACTTCATTACTTTCACTGATGAAATAAGTAAATATAGGTATATTTATCTTATGTTGCATAAATCTGAAGCCCTTGAAAAGTTTAAGGAATTTAAAAATGAAGTACAAAATGAACTAGGTAAAAGTATTAAGGCACTTCGATTAGATCGAGGAGGAGAATACTTAAGTTTAGAGTTTGATGAGCCTTTAAAGGAATGTGGGATTATCTCACAACTTACACCTCCTGGTACTCCACAATGGAATGGAGTTTTTGATAGAAGAAATTGAACACTGTTAGACATGGTTTGATCAATGATGAGTTATGTTGATCTTCCTACTTCCTTTTAGGGACATGAACTTGACACAGCTATCTTCACACTAAATTGTGTTTCATCTAAATTAGTTCAAAAGAAACCATATGAGATATAGACTAGGAAGTATCCTAGTATGTATTTTATGAAGACTTGGGGTTGTGAAGCTTATATTCAACATCAGACATTTACAAAGCTTGAACCCAGATCTCAAAAGTGTATCTTTGTGGGATATCCTAAGGAAATTAAAGGATATTATTTCTTCAATCCTACCAAGAACAAAGTGTTTGTTGCTCGAACAGGAGTTTTCCTTGAGAGAGAACTTGTCTCTAGAAAAGGTAGTGGTAGAAAAATTGAACTCAGAGAAATTCAAGAACAACAGTAGATCACTAAACCAGAGATTTAATAACAACAGGTTCCACAAATTTTTTCGGAACAATCAATTATTCTTGAAACATAACTACCACGAAAATCTTTAAGGGAACGCCATGTACCTATGAGATATGGATTTCTTATTACAACACATGGTGATATTCTACTTATAGATCAAGATGAGTCTAGGACCTATCAAGAAACATTGGTGAGCCCAGATTCTGATAAATGGCTTGAGGCCATGAGGTCTGAGATGGTTCCATGTCAGAAAACCAGGTATGGATATTAGTTGACCCACTTGAAGGGATTAAACCCATAGGGTGCAAGTGGGTCTTTAAAAAGAAAATCGACATGGATGGTAATGAACAAATATACAAAGGGCGATTACTTGCTAAAGGTCTTCGACAAGTTTATAAACACGATAGTGTCAATAAATCCACACAATTGGCTCTAGCGTCTCTCTTTTTCTCTTTACTTTTGTTAAGTTGATAAACATGATTGCTTTTTATTCTTTTGTTTTCAATTAAAAGATTATGGCTTAATTTTGGTTGATGCTAGATTAATTGCAATTCTTTGTTTAATATTATTTCTACCTTGTTGAAATGTTCTATGCATCATTTGTTTACTCGTTCAAATAAAATCGTGTATGTTATTCTTGCATTATAAAGTGTTAGAAAACATTTGAATTAATTATTTCATCCAAACAATATGGTAATTAGTGGACAAAATATTTGAATGGTGCAAGTTTGATTGTTTATGGGTCAATAATCATATTTGTAATGGTATGTAACAATATCTATTACCTCGCATAGCCACTTTTTGGGACAAATCTAACTTAGGTTAGTAAATAATTGATTTGCCAACGAATTTACCATAACATTGCCAACATAGTTTTAAATACTATTAATTAAAGGAAAAGCAAGTAACCTGGCTTTTTCATGTCATAGTTGTAAATCTTGTGATTGTTGTTTTTAATTTTGTGATCATATTTTGTTTGCCTTGATAATTTTTTAGAATTAATTTAGTGATAGTAGATTCAAATCACCTCTTATTATTTCCCTTTACCAAATTGTATTTACTAATTTCATAAATATTTTGCCTTTCATATACAATCCCCGTGGAGACAATAATTTGATACTTATCACTTTATTACTTGTTAATGATTTTGTATACTTGCACATTTTCGGGAACCAAGTTTTTGGTGTCGTTGTCGAGGATTTTTATTGTGTTTATTCATTATTTGTAAATTTTATTTTACAATTTGGTTTATTTTTATTTTTCTGTTAATTTTTATTTAATTTATTTGTTTTATTTTTCAAGTGTTTATGAGCATAGACTGAATAATTGATCTATTATCAATTGACCTTGAAATAGAATGCACCTTTCGACAAATAAGAAGACAGGCAACCTAGATACAAACTGCACAAACTGCAGATATGAATCCTAATTAAAGAGAAGATGCAGCGAGTAATACTCGAAATCAGATCCTTGTTGCTGATGACAAAGACCTTACTATCTGTCAAAACGCTGTGCCACTCTTTCATGAGTTCAATCTAGGGATTGTAAGACCCGAGATTAAGGCACAATAGTTTGAATTGAAACTAGTAATGTTTCAAATGCTTCAAACAGTGGGACAATTTAATGCAACACCCACTGATGATCCACACCTTCACCTTCGATTGTTTATGGAGGTGAGTGATTCATTTAAATTGGAAGGAGTCATAGAAGATGCATTTAGGTTGAAACTATTTCCATTCTCGTTAAGGGACAAAGCACGAGCATGGTTGAATAGTTTACCACCTGGTTCAGTAAGTACTTGGCAAGAATTGGCTGAACGATTCCTAATGAAGTATTTTCCACCAAGTAAGAATGTCAAGCTTAGGAATGAAATTACTATGTTGCAACAGTACGATGATGAATCCTTATATGAGGCATGGGAACGTTTCAAGGAGTTGTTATAGAAGTGTCCACATCATGGTATTCCGTATTGTATCCAGTTGGAGAAATTCTTCAATGGTCTTAACGCACACACTAGAATGGTTGTAGATGTGTCAGCAAATGGAGCCCTTCTTTCAAAATCATATAATGAGGCTTAAGAAATTCTCTCAAGAATTTCTAGCAACAATTATCAATGGTCGACCAATTGATCAGCGACTGGAAAAAGAGTAGCAGAAGTACATGAAGTTGATGTATTCACCTCATTAGCAGCTCAAGTATTTTCTATGAACAATATGCTGAAGAATTTTACTAATAATGGTTTCAATACTAACATGGCAGGACAATAGCTGTATCAATTCGAGAATATTTCATGTGTTTACTTTGGAGATGGTCATATGTTTGAAAATTTCCTATCTACTATATGCGTAACCAAAACTAGAGTAGGAGGGTGTAACAACCCGTTTTAAGTGGTATCAAGAATAGTGGTTTTAGGACCACAAATCTGACAAGTGGGTCTGTAATTATGATTATTTAATATTTACGAGTCTAATATAGTATTATATAGAACTTTAATATGATACTTTTTCTAATTGGACGAATAGTTAAGTATAAGTGGTTTGTCCCTAAAGAAAAGTGGTTTTAAAAAATGAGGTATTGGGACCTCATTTTTGTAAATCAAACTCGTAAATATTTTTTATTAAATATCTTAAGAGAGGAAAATGACCAGGAAATAGTGGCATAGCATAAGTTAGTAGAAGCGGAACCAAAGATACAGTAGTTCGATTTGAAGCTCGAGCTCCATCCAGAGCTTATGCAATCCGTGCACGCGAGGAGGCCTCAGCTCTTAATGTTATTGCTGGTACCTTTTCTATCTTTGATGTTATTGTGTATGCATTAATTGACCCCGGGTTGACACTTTCATATATACCCACTACGTTAATAGCGAAAAAGAGGTTACCAGTTGAGTCAACTGATTATGTCCTTAAAGTAACGAACCTATTAGGTCAAAGTGTCATAGTTGATCTAGTTTGCAAACAGTGTCTACTAAAAATTCAGTGGTAAAAGTTAGTTTTGTTTAGGTTTGGTTGGTTGATGCTTATGTTTGAATTGTGGTGCCAATGAGGGCATATTGGTTAGGCACTTAGGTTTACTGTTATTAGGTATGTTTTTGCATGTTTTGGTACATTTTTTGTAGGTTTGTTGGCTGACAATTGCATGACTTATGGTATAAGTAATTTAGGTTGAAATTTCTTGTTTAGAAGGAACTTTCATACACACACGGCCTGTGACACGGTCTGCCACATGATCGTGTGTCTCACACGGTTGCATGACACGGCTACATGGCCTGTTTAATTTTGGTGCAGGTTTGTCCACACTGTAACAGTTAGTTACACTGCCTAGGGACATGATCATGTGTCCCTAGAGTACATGACCTAATTGTATTACACGGTTAGGCACATTACCATGTTATGGGACCACACGGCCTTAGCCTTGTCACACAGCCTGGCCACACTACCGTGTGACCCTTGTTTACACTTTTTTCCTGAATTTTTGTAAAAGTTTTAGATTAGTCCAGATTTATTCCCATGTTATTTTATTAGCTTCTTGTGCTCGATTAAGGCTCGATTATGATGGATTATAATTAAATGATTGTAATTATATTATGTTATGAAATGTTTGATCATTTATATTGAGATAGTGAATAATGTTGATGTTTTACAGTTGTAATACCTTATAGCTCAGGTTAGGTGACTAGACCAGGTATAAGGTGTTACATTTAGTGGTATCAAAGCTACAGTTTAGTGAGTTCTAGGATTAAACGTAGCATGTATTGAGTCTAGTAATACATGTCACTTTATAACCTGTGATAGTGTGATGACTCCCTATCAGTTGACTTGTTTTTGCATAAATAAAATATGTCAACTGAATCCAATCAAGTAGATTCTGACGAGGTATAGATTTATATTCCAGCCATTGATCAAGGAGCTGCTCAAAATGCCTAAGTTTCAAAGGCCCAGGGAGGAGGCTCAAGGTGCATTTCTCCGTGTGATGAATGACATGTTTACTACTTATACGAGAGTTAATCTCGCGGCTCAACAACCTCCACCCCCTCATCCTCAAAGCCCTATACGATAGAATATCCATAGGATTTTATTGATAAAGTTCAAAAATGTGGGGCCGAAGAGTTTTGCGGTAATGTGAGTGATGATCTGGCCAAAGCTGAATACTAGTTAGAACACAAACAGAGAGTTTTAGATGAGATGTTGTGTCTTCTCGAGGATCAACTGAGGTATGCAGTATCACTATTAAAAGATGAGAATTTTCATTGGTGGTCGACTCTAACTGTTGCGGTGAATGAACATGTTAACTAGGATTTCTTCAAAACTGAATTTCGAAATAAATATGTCAACAAGCAATATTTAGATAGGAAGAAAAATGAATTCCTCGAGTTAAAGCAAGGAAATAGATCAGTTATTGAATACGAGCGTGAGTTTGTACACCTCAAGAAACATGCTCGTGCGATTGTGTCTACTGAAAAAGAAATGTGTCTCCATTTTGAAGATGGATTAAACGATGAGATCAAGATGTTGGTTGGTGCAATGGAAATCCATGAGTTCATAGTTTTATCTGATCGAGCTCAGAAAATGGAAAAAGTATATAACCACAAGAAACAGAATGAAAAGAGAACTCGTGAATTTAATAAGAAAAATACAACCAGACCATTTTCTACTTCCCCGTTGGAGAAAACGAAAGAATCTGGTAGTCATTTTTCAACACCATCAGGATTTTCTGGAAAAGATAGATCAAAACAGATTAATATGAGACCACTGACAACTCCAATAGCTAGTGTAGGTAATGTTCGGAATATTATTAGACTTGAATGCAACCATTGAGGCCATAATCGTCTAGGTTATGTAGACTGAAAAGCGGGTCCTATTGTGTTTGTGGATCTCTTGATCAATATATGAAAGTCTGCCCGAATCGAGCTGATTTGAACGGAGACCAGAATGTAAAGCCTGTTGTTAATCCTATGAAAGATAGACGACCAGGAAATAGTGGATCAACAGAAGTTAGTACAAGCAGAACCAAAGATACAGTAGTTTGATTTGAAGCTCGAGCTCCTGCCAAATCTTATGCAATTCGTGCACGCGAGGAAGCCTCGACTTTTGATGTTATTGCTGGTACCTTTTCTATCTTTGATGTTACTGTGTATGCGTTAATTAACCCTGGGTCGACATATTCATATAAACGCACTACGTTAATAATGGAAAAGACTTTACCAGTTGAGTCAACTAATTGTGTCGTTAAAGTAACAAACTCATTAGGTCAAAGTGTCATGGTTGATCTAGTTTGCAAACAATGACCACTGAAAATTCAGGGCTACAACTGTCTCGTTGATTTGATGCTATTGCCTTTTAATGAGTTTAACTTTATTTTGGGAATGGATTGACTGACGGTACACGATGTTGTAGTGAATTGCAGACAAAAATGAATTAATTTGAGATGTCGGAATGGTGAATTGATTTCTATTAAATTCGATAAACCTAATTGTGCATCAAGAATGATTTTAGCAGTGTCTACACAGAAATTGATCTGAAAAGGTTGTAATGCATTTTTAGCTTATATTCTAGACTCTAGAGTATCTGAAACGAAAGTTGATCGAGTACGGATAGTTTGCGAATTCACGAATGTATTTCCTATAGAATTGTCGGGTTTACCGCCTGAGTGGGAAGTTGAGTTTGCTATAGAGTTAGTGTCAAGGACTACTCTGATCTCTATTTCCCCATACAGAATGGCTCCAACATAATTAAAAGAATTAAAGACTCAGTTGCAAGAATTGATCAACAAAGGTTTTATTCGACCAAGCATATCACCTTGGGTCGTACCCGTACTATTTGTGAAAAAGAAAGATGAGTCGATAAGATTGTGTATAGATTACCGACAGTTGAATAGATTCGCGATAAAGAATAAGTATTCATTGTCTCGTATTGATGACTTATTTGATCAATTGAAAGGTGCTACAATATTCTCGAAGATTGATATCAGATTTGGCTACTACCAGTTGCGAGTTAAAGATGTAGATGTGCCGAAAACAACATTTAGAACTCGTTACGGATATTATGAGTTTTTAGTTATGCCTTTCGAATTGACTAATGCCCCTGCAGCATTTATAGATTTGATGAATCGAGTTTTTCAGTCGCATCTCAACAGGTTCGTTGTTTTTATTGATTGTATTTTGATTTACTCCAAAAACGAATCTAAATACGTTTTGTAACTCCCCTAACCCGTATCCGTCACCGGAACAGGGGTACAGAGTATTACCAGAGTTTTCAAATCAAATGAACATATGTTTATAAACATTTCAGATCATATCAATAAACATAATAAAACCAAGTCAAAACATACTTATTGTCCCTTATACGAGCCATCGAGGCCCTAAAAACGTATTAGAAACAAGTCGGGTCTAAATCGAAAACTCAGAGAATTTTTTAAGAAACAAGGAAAATTTTCAACACTGCAGGGGTCACATGGCCGTGTGGCCAAGCCGTGTGGGCATTCGAATTAGGGACACATGGCCGTGTCCCAGCCCGTTTCTGTGCCCGTGTAATTCACTGACTTGGGTCACACAACCAAGCCACACGTCCGTGTGCCAGGCCGTGTGCTAGGCCGTGTAACAGCCTGACTTGCAACCCTTGAAAGTTACAGGGGACACATGGTTGTATCACCTGACCGTGTGTCACACACAGTTGAGACACACGCCCGTGTCTCTGCCCGTGTGGACAAAAATAGGCCACTTTACAAGCCATTTTTCTCATCCAATTTGGCATGTACCTACACATAACATTGCACATACTTACAAGCCATAACAAGGCATCTAAATCAAGCATAAACAAGTTATATATATGATATAATATCTTATAACCAATATGCCCTTAGGCACCTCAAATAACAATATGCAAACATGTATAATCATGTACTCATATTGGTCAAAATGATCAACTAACTTTCAACTAGATTTGCATCAATTCATGCCATTTAGTTACTTACCAAAACTTCTCAATTGATACCAAATATGCCATTCTAAACTAGTACCAAATCACCATATAAGTAATATCACAAAACACATTTAACTATCATTTTACCTTTCATTGTTCAACACAAAACAAGCCACACATCAACTATGTTAATGCTACTTATATACATACCAAAATATGCCAAACACAAGCCAAATCAAATGACCATATTTACAACAAAACATATAGGCCAACATTAGCCAAAATACCTATACATGCCATTATAATCAAAATTAAACAACCGAATGTACCAAAAGAGCCGATGAATAGTGTGATATAGCTCTGACAAGCTTCCAACCCGAACGAGATTCTGATTCACTATAAAACACGAAAAATAACTGTAACACCCCTAACCCTTATCCGTCGTTAAAATAGGGTTTCAAAGCATTACCGAACTTTACAGACTATATCCGGACAATTCACAACCTTTATTATACATATTAAGAAACATTCATATAACACTCATATTGTCCCTTAGATGGGCCCTCGAGACCCAAAATACACTTTAAAAGTGAATTGAGACTAAACCGAACACTCAAAAAATTTTTCCCAAAATTTCAAAATTTTTCTTAATATCAGGGACACACGCCCGTGTCTTAGGCCATGTGGGCATTCGATATGAGACACACGGTCGTGACCCAGCCCATGTCCTTACCCGTGTAACTCTCTGACTTGTGCCACAGGGCCAACCACACGCCCGTGTGTAAAGTGCAGGGGTCACATGGCCAAGCCACACGCCCATGTGCTAGGCCGTGTGCAAAACCCTGGGCATTCTGTTTTGAAATTTCAAGGTGCAGGAGACACACGGCCATACCACTTTCCCATGTGCCAGGCCGTGTGTCACACACGACTGAGACACACGCCCGTGTCTCTACCCGTGCGGACGAAAATAAGCCATTTTTCTCACCCTTTTTAATATCAACCTGCACACAACATTGATACACACCAATATATCCCAACCAATAACCAATACAAGCCAAAAATCATGTTTTAAACATAATATGTAATCACAAGACTCATTTGCATAATCTTACCATAATAATTCCATTCATTGATTACTAAAAACTACTACTAAATACATGCATACAAACATATACATATGTATCATTCACAACCATGTTTTAAGTTTAACTCTTTTCTAAACTAACCCTATATATGCCATATAAACCATAGGATATTTAACAAAATCTACTGAAGTAATCTGGATAGTGTAGTCCGATGTGTTGATTCCATCCTCCGAATTCACGTTAATATAGAAAAAATATTAAACAACACGAGTAAGCTTAATGAAGCTTAATAAGTTCATTGGCTTTAAAGTTAAATCCTACCGAACATACTATAACAAATCATAAAACAAACATTTCACTAACACTTTCTGCCAATCACAATTTCAAATGATGAATTCACTTGATTGATCTCAATATCAATAACTACTTAAATTCTATCACTTTAACCCATATGATACTTACCAATCTTTATCAAATTAGAAAACGTCTTACAGAATTGAGTACATCTTTTTCTTGACGCCATAGTCCAACTATGGTCTTACACGTATATTGTCATGGCTCTGCCATGGTCTTACACTCGTAATGCCATAACCCAGTTATGGTCTTATCATCAGGATGTCATAGCCCAGCTATGGTCTTACACATAGACATATACTGCCATGATCCAATCATGGTCTTACGTTCACGGTGCCATAACCCAGTTATGGTCTTTTCACTAAAATGCCATAGCCCAGCTATGGTCTTACATTTAAACATTGACATGGTCCAACCATGGTCTTATCCGTCAATTCATCTTCTATCACGAAACGATCGTACCCAATCCTGCATTCCACTTAATTTGAACTTTCAATTCAATTTTCATATTATTACAATAATCATAATTTCATAACAAAGATATGAATTAAAACATTATATCATTCCTAAATTAACAATTAATAATGAAAGTTCAACCATATGAACTTACCTGGGGTAGTTTGTAGAGGTTGTAGAAATTTAGGGACCAATCTATTAATTTATCTTTTCCGCGTTTATCTTCGGATTCTTGATCTATAATATAAAATTTCCATTCATCAGCATCAAATTCAATTCTAATTCACTTAACAATTTATGTCCTTAAATTTTTAAAATTACACATTTACCCTAACTTTTATTATTTTTTACAATTTAGTCCCTGATCAATTAACCTGTCAATTGAGCTATTTTTTCTCAATTAACACTTTATATAATTATTTTAGGCTACTATACAGCCTTTGATATTCAAAATTTCAACACCAAACCCTAATTCTTAACTTTTTTCACAATTAGGTCCTAAAATCAATTTCTATTAAAATTACTTGATAAAATCATCATATAATGAAATTAAAGCTTCAAATCCATGTTAATTCATCATAAACTTCCAGCCCTAATCAATGGTAACTTTCAAAAGTACCCATAGAATCAAAACCTAATGAATTAGATAGTTGGAGCTAATTGTAAAAGTCTTAAAAATATAAAAATTACAAGAAAAGAGCAAGAATTGAACTCACATGATGAAAATATATGAAAAACCAACTTAGCAGGACTCTTAAATGGCGTTTTTGGCTGATGAATTATGAAGAAATGTCTAGATTTCTTTTAATTTGTTATTTTATTTACTTTATTGTGTAAAATTTCCAATTTTACCCCTATTTCACAAAATTTTCAGATTTTTTTCTTGCTAATGCCGCCTCAGCCATCCCCTTTGAGTTGATTTGCCCTATAAGTCCTCCCTTATTTGTCACTTAAACTATTTAATCACTTTAGCAAATTTTCCACATTTTTTAATTTAGTCCTTTTTAATTAATTAACCATCAAAACATTAAAATTTTCTAACGAAACTTTAATACTAACTTAATGACACTCCGTAAATATTTATGAAAAATATTTATGGCTTGGTTTATAAAATCGAGGTCTCGATACCTCGTTTTTAACCCAATTTACCTAATAAATTCTTTTAAATCACAAAATTCACTAGTTTAATAATATTTCTAAAATCACACTTAACTCATAAATATTAATTTATTAAATTTTCAAACTTACTCATCGGATTTGGTGATCTCGAATCACTGTTTCCGACACCACTGAAAATTGGACTGTTACAATAACACAGAGTAAGCATTTAAGCTTAGTAAGTTCGTATAACATAGAATTTAACTTACCATATAGTCATATAATATGTAAGTAAACAAGCATATCCCAATACAATTTGGACAAATGCCTAAACACATATACACCAACAATGTTAGCCATGTAATTACATATATAAGCCAATAAACATAAATAAACATAACCATTGATTCAAATTCCATATACATGTATCATCCATTTCATTTTTCCATATATCATGTAACCACATTTTTCATGTAAAATCATATGTGTTCCTGTAATAGTCTGTATCAAACTCTTACCATTTAGTATCATAATATTATCCGTTGAATTGTTTAGAATACCGTTGGATACCCGGGATAGCTCACACATAGTGTGCTAGCTCATATAACTGTAATCCGTCAATTCATGTACATGTTTACTCATACGAGCTGTGAATTGGTATGCTCACTCGAGCTGTAGATCGGTATGCTCTCACGAGCTATAAATCGATATGCTCACACGAGCTGTGGGTCGGAACGTAGCTCCACGATGCTGCTCACACAAGCTGTGGAGTATCCACAACACATGCAGGACCTCAACCATCGGTAGGACGTTCAGGACCAGTACTCAAATCATGTAAACCTAATGACATGTCATTTGTATCCTACGAATTCCTAAAGTTCAAATGGGGCTCGGTAATCATCGTACATCATTGGATATGCAATCGGTATATATATGAAATTTCATAACACATGTATAATTCAATTTAAACATATAAACACGATTTAATTACGCGAACTTATCTCGACGAGTATACGTAGATACGGAGGCGATTAATTGAGACTCTCTCTTTACCCCGATCTAAAGTCGTACAAGGTCTGTCTTGATCTATACAGATAAATTTAACTCAATTTAATATATAATTTATTCAATTTAGCCAAAAAACATATTTTGGAAAATTACCATTTTGCTCCTATATTATTAATTCCTTTGCAATTTAGTCCCTAGCTCATAAAAATGGAAATTCATGAAATTCCACCACAACCCACTATAGCCGAATATCAATTATGTCCTTAGCAAGCCCTATATTTCACTTATTTCAGAAAGTAACCATGTAAAATTTCTATTTTTCAATTTAGTCCCTAATTGACAATTTAATCAAAAATCTCTTAACAAAAGTTGTTTATCTAACAGCCAATATTCATTTTCTATCATCAAACATCAAAACTCATGTATATTCATTAATGGTAAAACCCTAATAGATTAACAATTTCACAAATTAGTCCCTAAGCTAGCTAGATTAAACTACAACGATCCCGAAAACATAGAAATAATTAAAAATGAGACAAAAATTCATACCAATGCAAGGAAAATTGTTTTGCCGAAACTTCAAGCTCTCATGGCTTCCATATTTTCTTAATTTCAGTTGTAAGAGATGAGAATAAAGATGATGGCTTATTTTATTTTATTAGTTTTATCTTTATTTTACAAATTACTTAATTAACCTTTAAAAACATTTCTAATTACACTTATACCAAGCCATGTACATCCACTATCTCTATCTATGGTCTAATTACCATATAAGGACTTAAACTTTAAGGTTCTATAGCTATTTAATACCTTTAGCCACTAGAACTCAACTTTTACACTACGCGATTTAGTCCTTTTCATCAAATTGAGCATGTAAACGGTAAAATTTCTTTACGAAATTTTATACGATATTACTATCATGCTGTAGAAAATAAAATAATAATAAAATAAATTTTTCGACCTCATATTTATGATCCTGAAACCACCGTTCCGATTTCACTTAAAATGAGTTGTTACACGTTCAACACTTAAGAACTGTATTACAGACCATGTGTGAAAAACCAATTAAAATTCTAAATCGGGAAGTTAAAGAACTGAGAAATATACGGATACCATTAGCAAAAATACTGTGGCATTGACATTGTATCAAGGAAGTTACTTGGGAAACTGAGAAATCGATGAAATTGTAATATCCAAACCTACTCTCAAGTAAAAATTTTGATGACGAAATTTCTTAAGTCGAGAGAGTTGTATTAACCCATTTTATGTTGTGTCAAAAACAGTGATTTCGAGACCACAAATCCGACGAGTGAGTCCGTAAATATTATTTAATATTTACTAATCTAAAGACAACAAAGTGTTTTTAGTTATCCTATAACATTTACGAACAGGAGTGTATGTTAGTATCACAATTATCCTATTGCCATAACTAGCATAAAACTTCCAAAGGCACCCTTGGTTACAACATATCCTTGTTCTTCCTTGTTCATTCTTTGTGAACCTTAACTACACTCCTTTAGCAAAGGCATATTTCTTGACAGCATCCTTAAATATATCTAGGAACCTAAGCCTTATTTCCCATATAGGGATTACACATTTAGAGTCATACATATGTCCCATAGAGTTGTACCCATCGTATGGTGTCCTCAGTTAATCACCACTCTTCTCATTGTCTCCATCTTCTCTTGGATCTGATGAGTCCATGTACTCACTTTCATGCCCATAAACCTCGCCCTCATGAACATTTTCAGTATCTTTCCCTAAAAAATCATCTCTCACAACCCTATCCCCTTCAACATTATCATCATTACTAGCACCTATTTCTTCACCCTTAGCTTCAAAATCAATACCTCATTTTCAACAAAGTCTTCCCACACCTCTTCACCTGTATCTTCAACAATGCCAACAACTACCTTTCCCTAACCCACATCAATATTAATTCCTTGACCCACCTCATCATTATTCCCTCACCGCCACCTGTCCCTAAACTTTTCCTGAAGATTCTACAGTTTGTAAGCAACCTGTCCCACACGAGCCTTGTAACAGCCCAATTTTAGTGAAGTCGAAATAGTGATTTCGTAACCACAAATCCGAGCTGGAAAGATAAAATATTTTAATATTATGAAATGATTAGTAATGTGGTAGAAATATTGCATGAGAATTTTAATAAGAATATTTTATCAATTAGGTGCTTAATTGTAGAAAGGACTAAATTGCATAAAATGTTAAATTTGAATTCTAGTAGCTATAAGGATTAAATAGCTATAGAATTCAAAACTTAAGGTCCTTAATTGGTAATTAGACCATTGATGAAAAATATGTAGATATTTTTGGTGAATCATCTATGAAAAAATTAGAAAAGGCTAAGGACTGAATTGGAAATGAGAAAAATTAAAAGATGATAATTAATTAAATAAGATATCATCTTATTTTCATATCATCTTCCCCAAATATTTCCATGGAAACCCTAGGAAAGAGAAAACAAGCTTTCAAGGCATAAATTGGTAAGTTCCTATGTCCCGTTTTTAGTAATTTTTATATTTTTGAGATCGAGAAAGCTTAATTTCTCTATTTGGGGGGTTAATTTGAGTAGATATCAAAGTATAGAAAATTTTCCATGGATGAATATGCTAAAATTTAAAAGTCTATGGTAGAAAATGAAAGGTTGTTGATAGATAAACAACTTTTACAAAGGGAAATTTGATGGAAATTTGATTTAGGGACTAAATTAAAAAATGGTAAAACCCATGGAAAAATTCTGAAATTTTGAGAATATATGTGCTGTAAAAGTTATATTAGAATTTTGGTTAGGCTTGGAATAAGGATTAAATTATATGAATTTCAATTTCCGAGCCTAGGGACGAAATTGGAATTAATTAAAAGTATATGGGCAAAATGATACTTTTGCCTAGATTATAAATTGAGTTCAATAGAATATAAAATGGATTGAATTGATGATTAAATTCATTTATATAGATCCGAAAATACCAAACAAATAGCTAAATCGAGGAAAGTAAAAGATTTCGGATTAGTAGATTTTAGATACGAACAAATATCAAGGTAAGTTCGTATAACTTAAGAGTATAGAAATGTATTGATTTGAATGTTATAGTATATTGATTATGTTATATGAAATCATGTATATAAATTACATAGATATGGCAATGAATGAAATGATACATGCTTGGAAATTTATTGAAAAAGGGGTTCAATTCCTTGAATATTGAATTCCGATGATTAAAAAGGTGATTTCCCTGATGAAACTACATGTGTTGCAAAATGGATTTAGCCCGGACGAGTAATCCGAAATGAGCCTCTCGAGTATATGTTTCAATTAAGATTTAGCCTGGACTGATAATCCTAATTGACTAGATTTAGCCTAGACTGGTAATCCAGAATGAACTCTATAGGGAATTCTTTGTCATATAAAGGATTTAGCCTGGACTGGTAATCCGACATAGCCCTTAGAGTATATGTTACAGCTAGAATTTAGCCTGAACTGGTAATTTTGCTGTGTGATATGTGGCTCGAGAGTGTACCTGTAAGGTACTACTGGATATGAATTGACGGATAATGGAATTGTATGCCTAGAGTGTACTACTTGAAATATCCATCGAAAATTCAATGATTCAACGGATAAAATACATATATGGAATGATGAGCTCATCTATGCATATTGGTATATTTGAGACTAACATGTTGGTTGAAATTATGTGAATAGGTAAATTGTCAAGTAGTTGGAAAGCATGTTTTGTATGGTTAATATATTGAATGTAATGGTAAGCTTAATTTATGTTATACGAGCTTACTAAGCATAATATGCTTATTAGGTTTTATTTTCCCTGTTTTATAGTACTCAAAGCTCGAGAAGGTTGGAGATTGGTCGGAGCAAATCATCACACTATCAACCTATCGTTTTGGTATAAATGAAAATCTTATTTTGTTAATAGCATGTATAGGCTAACTAAATCAAAAGATATTGTGCAAGTAATGAATGAAACTTAGTCATTAGAATGGCTAATACAATTATGTTTTGATATATGTTATGGTTGAATCAATACATTAAATAAAATGATAAGTCGATATGGTTGCAGCTTCAAATATACCAAATCACCCACCTGAAACTCCCGTTCCGACCTTCGTTTGTCTGCCATTTGTTTCATCTGATCCTGAGCTCGAGTGAGATGAAATTTCAAAACCTTGCGCATAATTTTTCTATGTTGCAAGGTACGATCGACCGTAGCCACTGGAGAAGCACCAGCCAAGTAAGGTAAATGAAGAGGTGGATCTTGCCCATATAGAGCTTCATAGGGAGTGGTCTAAATAGCCGAATGGTAGGTGGTATTGTACCACCACTCCGCCAAGGGTAGCTAAGACGCCCAAACAGAGTCATGCATCTCAAATAACTTTCTAAACACTTGTTAAGAATTTATGTCTGGCCATCGGTCTGTGGATGGTAGGCAGTGGACATCTTCAGTTTGGTCCCCAAATGCCGAAACAGTTCCTGCCAAAAGTTGCTCAAAAAATTTCTATCTCTATCAGATACGATCGACTCAGGTATCCCATACAACTTATAAATGTTGTTAAGATACTTTTGAGCAATGGTGAAGGCAGTAAAAGGATGAGCCAAGGCAATGAAATGACCATACTTGGTCAAACGGTCAATCACTACAAGAATGGTTGATTTACCGTGTGACAAAGGCAGGCCTTCAATAAAATCCATGCTGATGACAGTCCAAGCACGACCAGGTATAGGTAAGGGTTGCAAAAGCCCAGGTGAAGCAAAGTTATTAGCTTTGCAGCGTTGGCAAACCACACACTCTCGTACCCAATGCTTAACATCTTTAGAGAGACCCTTCCAATAGAGCAAGGCAGAGATCCTGTGGCGAGTGGCATGGATGCCAAAATGACCTCCCAAAGCACTATCATGAAAAAGACCAAATATGTGTCGTCGAGGTTGGATATCATTTCCCACCACAATTTTGCCCAATCGGCAAAGGAGTGTACCATGCCACGAATATTTGGGATCCAACTGGGGCTGCGTATGAACATCCTGACACAGCTAGTGTAACTTCTTATCTGTCGTATATGAGGCTACAATGCGTTCCCATACCTCAGACCAAGAAGAGTCAAGACTGCCTTCACATTGGAGCAGTTGATGAGTGTGGTCAGGAGGTCTCTTGAACAAGGCGTCTGCTATTGTATTCTGAGCCCCTTTGCGATATGAGATCGAGTAATCGTATCCCAGCATCTTAGCAACCCACTTTTTCTGGTAAGGTGTAATGGCCTGCTGTTCTGATAGGAATTTTAAGCTCTGGTGATCTGTCTTGATGAAGAAATGCCTGCCAACAAGATAGGGATGCCACTTCTTAACTGCTAACAGTACTGCAAGCATCTCTTTGTCATAGATGGACAAAGCTTGATACTTAACTCCCAATGTCTTGCTGAAGTATGCTACTGGCCTTCCATTCTGCTGCAAAACAGCCCCAACCCCTTGGCCACTATCATCCGTTTCCACACAAAAAGGCTCCTGAAAATTTGGTAAAGCAAGAACTGTAGCTTGACAAACAGCTGCTTTGAACTGATCGAAAGCAGTGTGGTCCAACTCTGTCCATTGCCAGGTTACATCTTTTTTTAATAATGCAGTGAGGGGCTTAGCTAGCAATCCATACCCCTTGATGAACCTCCTATAATACCCGGACAACCCAAGGAAGCCTCGCAACTCCTTGACAGACTTTGGAGAAGACCAGTTGAGAACACCAGCCACCTTGGTTCGATCCATACTAACAGCTCCTTGAGAGATAACATGTCCAAGATACACCACTTAAATAGCTCCAAAAATGCACTTAGACTGCTTAGCATAAAGTTGATTAGATCGTAGCACTTGAAGCACCTCTTGCAAGTGAGTCAAATGGTCAGTCCACTTCTCTGAGTACACGAGTATGTCATCAAAATAAAACAAGGACCGATCTCCTCAAGAAGGATCGAAAGACTGAATTCATCAGTGATTGGAAGCTAGAGGGGGCATTGATCAAGCCAAATGGCATGACCAAGAATTCATAATGGCCAGCATGAGTTTTAAAAGCAGTTTTATACACATCTTGCTCATACATTCGAATCTGATGATAGCCTGAACGCAAATCCAATTTGGAGAAAAAATTTGCTTACCCCAATTCATCCAAGAGCTCTTTAATAATAGGAATAGGAAATCTGTCTTTGATGGAAAGTTGGTTAAGCTGTCTGTAGTCAATACACAGCCTCCAACTGCCATCTTTCTTCTTGACCATCACCACAGGAGATGCAAATGGGTTGTTGTTGTCTCTGATTATCCCAGCTTGCAACATTTCGTGTATCAATTTCTCTATTTCTGTCTTTTGAACTGCAGGATATCTGTAAGGCCTCACCTTAATAACCTTAGACTCATCTATCAAAGGAATTATGTGGTCTTGTAATCGAGGAGGAGGTAGACCTGTGGGAGTCTGAAATATATCCTCAAATTCATCAAGGAGACCTTGCAAATCAGGTGGCAACTGAACCAGCCGCATTGTAAGAGCTGTCTGATCACAAGAAGCCAATAGCGTAGGGCATGGGCCATTACCTACCAAACTCAAGCATTTGGAAAGTTGACTTCTGGGAACAATATGTAGGGAATCTAGTACTATGCCTTGCAAGATGCAATTCTGTCCCATATGATTAAACTGCATAGTCAAATTGGAGAAATTCCATACAATTGGAACAGCCAGTGAATGCTAAGCACCAAGTCAAATCCTTTCACTGATAGAATTAAGAAATCCATAGTAAATTTATAACCTTGTGCTTCCCATGAAACTGCTCTGTACAAATCTTGAGTAGACAGTCGAACCACATTTACTACCATCACTCGCAAAGTACTTCCCGATTCTACTGCCAAATTCAACCTTCTAGCCATCTTAAAATCTATAAAATTGTGTGTGCTACCAGAGTCCACTAACACAACCACTTCAGTGTGACCAATAATAGTTGGAAATCTCATAGTGTTATGTCCCTGCAACCCTTGAAGAGCATGTAATGACAACACAGGAGTAGGACTTTCTAGAATCTGATCTACTAAATCCAACTGCTCAGAATAATCTTGAAATTCTTCCGAATATGGACTCTTCATGTCAGAACCTTGTTCCCATAGTGGCTCGATAATGAGTTGATACAACTGAGACTTAGAACATTTGTGGCCTGGTGAGTACTTCGAGCCGCACCAAAAACAAAGGCCCTTCTTCCTTCTATCTTCCAACTCAGCTTGAGATAAAGACTTGGATGGAATTCTTTGTCCCGAGTTACCATTCACTGACCCCCTACTGAGGCCGAACTTCCTATTCCCTGCTGCCCTTTAGAAATAGGGAATAAAGGCCTCGATGAACTAACTCCACTACCAGCAGTGAACCCCTTTTTCACAAGTCCAAGCACAATATTCTCAACCTGTCTAGCTACATTGTAACCCTCCACCAATGTTTGAGGCTTAAACAACCGGAGATACTGACCTATTTCAGGTTTTAAATTGCTGATGAATATGCTTAACGCATAGGTTTCAAGTAGATTCAGTTGATTCAACAAACTCAGAAATCCATCATGGAACTGATCAACAGATCCATGTTGCTTAAGAGTGACTAACTCAGTCATGGGATCAAGGAAGGAATCAGATCCAAAACGTTCCCTAAGTCATCTAGCATACATCTCCCAAGACAACTGGTGCAACCCTCCATGTCTGTGCACAAAGAAGTGATGCCAGTCTAGTGCCTTCCCCTCTAGATGCAACATAACCACTCTAACCTTAGCATGTTCACCTATTCCTTCAACCTCAAAATATTGTTCTAACTTAGACCACCATCAAAGTGCAGACAGTCTACTCGAAAGGAGGGATTCCCAACTTCCAAAGTTCCTCCTCTCGAGGACATACTCGAATGTCCAAGACCTGGTATAGGCGACACTACTAGGTGTTCCTTTGCTGGAAAACCAGGAGGAGAGCCTAAAATACCTTTCCCTTTACCATTCATCACACCAGTAACTGTAACAGGAGGACTTTGTCCAAAATACTGCTCAAATAAAGAATGAAGTTTAGAAAGAAGTTCAGATCGTACCTCTGAACGAACCTCAGACTTAATTCCCTCCTGAAAATCCTTCAAACGCACATCAATCCTTGTATCTAACTGAGTGAATTCGACTTGCAGTTGAGTAAGCTCTCCTTGCATCATTCCTAGTTCTTTTTGCATCCTCGTAGTCACCCCTTCCACGGCCATGAGCATCGACAAAGCTCTGATACCTTTGTCACGTAATGGATCTGGAACATAAGAAAATCAGAGAAAAAAAAGAAAAGAAACTGAGAGAGAAGAGAAAAAAAGAATGCTGAGAATTCTGATTCAAATTTTCATAACTGTTTTTGGACTGTAGTTACAGATATATAAGGCAACCAAATAACAAACTCACCCTAACAGTAATACCAACTAAAACACACCGTTTTAATAACAGGGGTTTCCAGCAAAACGACCTATTTAGACTAATGCTAAAAACGCACCGTATAACTAGAATAATAACAGAAGTAAAACGCAGCATTCAACAAAAGAACTAACAGCAATAACGAAAATATGAAAATGGAAAAAAACGTTGAAACTATTCCATAACAGTTATGTTCTAAGTTCGATTCGTATCGGGGTTTGAATACAATAAGTCTATTCGATTTCTTTGATAGAAATGTGTCGCAAGTTTTAGATTTTGTCCGTTCAATCTGATTTTACCCGATGCAGTTGAAGGGTTTTTTGTTTGAAATATAACATGATTTAATTTTTTTAACAACTGTAATAAAAATCCACGTGGAATTTCCCGTGAAATAAAAAATTTTAACCAACCATTGTGCCACATCAAACAATCTGTAGGAGCTTAATTGATTTTTCCAAAAAAATTTGGCAACCTTCTATACTGTTAAAAGAAAAATCAAACAACTATATTTATTACTTTACAACCTAAATACTAAATACTAAAATAACACTAAAACACGAGTAAAAGGACTCAAAATATATCACAAATAGACACCTATTAGTGGTTAAGGAAAATCCATCACCCCAAGTGATATGATGATATTTATCCAATATGCTCTTGATTAGTATTAACCACAAATCCTTGACCAAAGCAACTAATCCGGATTAATACAAGACTAACATGGATAAACGAAAATAGACATCATGCCACACTTTTTAACTTACCTAGAAAATATCAAATTATATAATATCGAAAGGCTATGTTGAAAATTAAATTTGACTCTTCCAAGGTCATGATAAGTTGCTAAATCCTTCAAATTGAAATCGATTATATTTGTTGCAAACATAGAAACCTAATATCAGGTATTTCGAACATTAAAACGAAGACTAATTTAAATAAGAAGTTTTAGGAATTTATGGTGTAATTAACTAAAAGTCGGGCAATAGGTAAAAGCCAAATAGCATTCCAGACACATATTTGAACCCGGGAGAATCAAACATGCATACAGAATAAACCAAAATTGAACTAAAATTCCGAAAATTTTTAGTTGATACACAGCTAACTACCTAAGTCCACAGGTCCCAAGTTAGGCAAAAGGTAAAGCCAAATGGCAATCCAAAAACAAACAACGAGAACATAATACAAATTTCTTTTGCTTCTTTTTTCTCCTATTCCTATATTCTCGTAACAAGCTTATAAATGTTACATTCATGGTCTATGCTCATTTGATTAACAAATCTAGAACTGTATTCTTCTGCAAAAATAAAATAATTTTACACGCATTCAGAAAACAATGAATAGACAGCAGAGTGCTACTCCTTCCAGTAAGTTAAAAGATGATGGAAGACAACACCTTGCATTGGAAGTCTGCTGGCTATGATGCCTGCATCTGATCTTGTCGCAATGCCTGTTGAAGTTGAATGACTTGTTGGCGCTGTTCAGGTGGCAATGAACTCAACTGCTCCGGTGTTAGGCTTAGCACTTGCTGTAGTAAAACAGGCTCCATATCAGGTGCGAGTTGTGGCTGACAAAGAGCAACAACAGGATGTGAGATCATGTCATACTACAATAGCATTGGTTAGTTCAACATGAATTATGCGATTTATTATCAAATCAACCATATTGAACTATGATTTGCACAAAATCGTGCAAATTTTATTAAAAGTATTCCATGTTTTTCAGATACAGATATGCATAGCATTACTTCCGTACCACAAAACTGTTGTGGTGACTAGTGCTTGTCCTTGACAATTTGGTCATTAGATATGTTAACAGGTCCTAGTACTCGTGAATATATGGCATGAACATAGAAAGTTACTATTGCAGAAGACGGCAAGCATTTATAAAGTCCTTGAAGGATCAAACTGTAACCTTAGAATCCATTTGTGGCAACATATATAGACAGAAGTCTTAGGTCTGTCATATCTTATTTAGTCAACAGGGAAAGATGATAAGACACAAGAAAGCATTGATAAACTATTTTTCTTAACCTACTTCTACATCTCTCTAAAAGTCAAGAGATTTACAGTTACAAGAAACTGAGATAGATAATAATATTAAAGTTGGTTAACCAGACAAAACACATCGGACCTGATGGTCTGAAATTGAAAGTACTACAAAAAACATACATTTGATAACAAGTTTGAACTTGTATAAACTTCACTTTCCATCTATTTAGGCATAATTAAAACAGCACAGATTTAAGTCTTTCGAACAATGAGATCAGAGGAAATAGTTTAACATAGGACCACATTTAAATTACAACCTTAACCATTTTTATGCATATCATTAACTTGATTAAATTCACTTAATCAATACGTTTGGGATGGTTAATTTTTATTCGCTTCATGTTTGCAGTTCAGCAAATGATTAAATAGACATCAGGAATGCAAAACATGCATCTAGCCCCGATAACAAACTAAATCAAGGAGAAGTTATAATTTGAGAAACTATATTTCTTTTGCATGAAACCAATACCAACCCTTCCACTTAACCCTCAAGAATGACCTGCCATTTTAGGTTTAAGCAATAACAAATAAAAAAGGAACTCACAATACAGTCTGCATCGTTGTAACTTCTGCTATCACTGATTATACCTGAGAAACCGGCTTCTCAGCATATTGCACCTCTTCTGATCTAGTTATTTTATTGAAAAGTGTTGAATCAACACCAAATGTTTGTGATATTCGGGAACCACTTGCATTGGACTTATTCAAAGCCCCTGTTGAGGAAGAGCTGCTTCTTCCATAATCTAATTTTACCATTTTTGATGGCCTATTTATTGCTTCTGAAGGACAGTGAACCGCACTTGACTTCTCTGCAAAGACTGGTGTTATTGATGGGCCAGGCTGTAATTAAAAAAAAAGTTAATGCAACATTCTAGGATACTAAAAGCAGCCAACCATTGTTATACTACACTGAGAGTGAGAATCTTATTAACTATTTGAATTTTAGAACAATGGAAATAACTAATTCTTCTAGTTAACTACTCAAAAACATGCTACCCTAAAAAGAGAACTAATTCTTCTTATTAACTACTTGAATTTTAAAACAATCAAAATAACTAATTCTTCTTGTTAACTGTTGGAATTCCTAAAATTAAGGATAGATTACTAGGAGATCTTCTGTAAATAGAAACTAATCCTAATTACTGATTCTTAGGCTGTTCCTATTTTTTAGGGATTGTTTCTTACCTTAGGATAATTTCTCTCTATATATTTGTAAGCTAACAAGCAGAAATACATATGAATCTTATCTCTAAATTTCTACATGGTATCAGAGCCCTAGGAATTATTCGATCCTCTCATCCATCTTCCTAAAAATTCCTCCGATTTCTCATCCATCTTCCTAAAAATCTCTCTGTTTTTTTTTCTCCCATGGGTGACCTTAATGAAGCCTTATGCAGAATTGAGATTTCACAAATATCTCGGAATGTTAACTAGGGAATCAATCAAAGTGATCTTAATTCTTCACTTATGATCACTAGTCATCGACTAGATGGGAAGAATTTTCTACAATGGTCTCAATCCGTTCTTATGGTGATCCGTGGGTAGAGGCAAATTAGGATACATCAATGGAGAACTTCCACGACCGAATGTAGGTGACCCTACTTATCTTTGCTTGGGAACTCAATAACTCCATTGTTATGGCGTGGTGATTAACTCGATGGAGCGCCATATAAGCGAACCTATCTCCTCTTCAAGACTCGCAAAAGACATGTGGGATGCGATTAAAGAAAACTACTCGACCTTGGAAACGCTTCCCAAGTATTTGAGATCAAACTCAAGTTAAAAGATATTCGACAAGGGACACTCGAGGTAACTCACTACTACAACAATCAAAAATCTTGTGGCGGGAGTTAGATATGTACTATGAGGCGATTGGGGTGAAGGCTTAGAACACACTAGGTTTATGACTCATCTCAACAACGAACGTCTCTATGAGTTTCTAGTGGGTGAGGCATGAGTTAGATGAGGTCCGAGGCGAGTGCAGGCGAGATCACCTCTCCCAACCATTGGTGAAGCTTTTGCGAGAGTGAGAAGAGAAGAAAACGTCATCTTGTCATGATGGGAGAACCCAAACCGATAATCTCTTACGGAAACCACCTCACGAATCTTCTCGCTCTCGTCTCCAAAGGTCCACGGACACAAAAACCACGTCTTTGGAAATGATTACGGATCGAGCAGGACCATGGTGTAGCCACTTTGCAACCGTGTTGGTCACACAAAGGAAAAGTGTTTTAAACTCTATGGTTATCCGGATAAAAAAGCAGAAAGATAAGAAAAGCTGCTCTGTTATCCTCCAATGCTGCAGATGAGGTGCTCGATGTTTGCCTAATCAAAACTAACTCGAAAATCTCCATAAGATACTTAGTACCTCTACTGGTCATAGGACTCTAGCCACTCAAGGTACTGCTCTTAATATTGCCCTTGAATCTAATAACCAATCCTCTTGGATACTAGATTCGGGTGCCTCGGATCACATGACAGGTAACTCCACTCTGTTTCAAACCTATACCACTTGTCATAACAAGTCCGAATCCGCATAGGCGATGGTTCATACTCACCGTGTGGTGGAGTAGGGAAAGTAAAGATAATGAAATTTTTCCCTTGATAATGTTCTACATGTCCCAAACTTGTCTTGTAATTTACTTTCAATAAGTAAACTTACTAAAGATGGAAAAATACTTGCTGAATTTTCTGAAATTGGTTGTGTAATACAGGAACAGAAATCGGGGAGGATGATTGGCACTGCTAAAGTTGATGATGGATTATATGTTTGGAATAAAAACAGCACACAAGGGGGATTGGCTCTATCTACTTCAAAAGAGGACACTATTATGCTATGGCACCGTAGGTTAGGACATCCAAATCTCTTGTATCTAAAAAAGCATCTTCCGCTGTTATTTGAAATAAAAGAATAAATTCTTTGAAGTGTGAAATCCTGTGAATTGTCCAAACATACCCGTGTACCATACCCTTTAAAACCATATACCCAGTCCCAACCTTTTCATTAATCCACAAAGACTTATGGGGAGCTAGCCGAGTGAAAAACATTCACAAAAGTAAGTGGTTTGTAACATTTATTGATGATCACACTAGGAGTCATTGGGTCTATCTATTAAAAGAAAAATTTGAAACACCCAAAGTCTTTCAAAATTTTCACTCAATGGTTCGAACCCAATTCAACTCTACCATCCATACTCTCCACACTCGACAACGGGAGAGAATACTTTAGTTGTCCTAAGTCCATACCTTTTAGAACAAGGCATCATACACGAGCTCTTGTCCTGACACTCCTCAACAAAGCGGGATCCCCGAGAGAAAAATCGACATCTCCTTTAGCGTGCTTTCGGGCCATAATGTTCACCATGAATGTCCCAAAATACTTATGGGGAGAAGCTGTCCTTACTACCTGCTACCTCATAAATCGAATGCCATCAAAAGTCCTAAACTTTCAAACACCTCTAAACACTCTTCTCAAATCATTTCCTCTATTTCGTGTTCCTAATCTTCTAGCAAAAATATTCGGTTGCAAAGCCTTTGTCCATAATCATCAACCAAATCAATCCAAGCTGGATCCTCGAGCCCACCCTGTATATTTGTTGGGTATTCCCCCACTCAAAAAGGCTATAAATGTTACTCACCAACCTTGCGCGGATGTTTGTCTCTCGGATGTTACATTCTTTGAAACCGAACCATACTTTGGAGCTTCTCATCTTGAGAGACTTTTAATGAAGGTGAGAACCTTAATACTCTCCTCATCATACCTCACGACCACCACCACTATCACTAAACCTACACTCAATTTAGATCATTATTCTTTGTTCCTCCTATGCCGCAAGAAACTAGCACAATACTACCCGAACAGACCCCACGATCAAGGAAAGCGACAACGAGTGCCCGAACTGCAGTTTACTCCCGAACAAAATCGCGAATCCCCGCCCGTCTGGCGATGCCAATTGCATCTCCAACCGGGAGCGTTACGAAAATGAAGTCTCACCTCCATCACCATCCATCTATCTTCCAATTGCAGTGAGAAAGGGCACAAGAAGCTGCACTCAACACCCTATTTCTCGGTTTGTATCCTATGGAAACTTATCTAAGTCTTATAAAGCTTTTGTGACTAATGTTGATTCTGTAAAAACTCCAAAAACTATAAAAGAAGCATTTGAATCAGCTGAATGGAGACAAGCTGTGATGGAAGAAATGGAGGCCCTCAAAAATAATGGAACATGGGAAGTTTCGGATCTGCCTAAAGGAAAGAAAACAGTAGGCTGCAAATGGATTTTTACTACTAAATTCAAACCGGATGGCCATATTGACCGATACAAGGCTCGACTTGTGGCTAAGGGTTTCACTCAAACTTATGGGCTTGATTATGAAGAGACATTTGCATCGGTTGCCAAACTAAACACAATTCGAGTCCTTCTATCTCTCGCTGTCAATCTTAATTGGCACTTGACTCAATTGGATGTTAAAAATGCTTTCCTCAACGGGGAGTTAAATGAAGAAGTATACATGGACTTCCCACCTGGATTTGAAGAAAGCAAGGGCCAAGTGTGTAAGTTGAAAAAGTCATTATGTACAGTGAAACAATCTCCAAGGGCATGGTTCAATCGATTTGCAAAAAGCTATGATGAGCGAAACTACACTCAAGGACAGTGCGGACCATACCATGTTCTACAAGCATTGGAACAAGGTAAATGTTGCATTCTCATTGTCTATGTGGACGATATAATAGTGACGAGGAGATGATACAAGTGAAATTGGGAGGTTGAAAGAATTCCTTGGAACAAAATTTGAACTTAAAGATTTGGGGAATCTTAAATACTTTCTTGGCATGGAGATAGCAAGGTCTCAAAAGGTATTTCCATCTCCCAAAGGAAATATGTTCTCGATTTGCTATCGGTTGGTTTGATGGGTTGCAAACCAGTGAAACTCCTATGGAGTTTAATCTCAAGTTAGGTGCTTGATGAGGATGGAGAAGAAGTCGACGGGGAGATATCAACGTCTAGTAGGAGACTTATCTACCTAGCTCACACTCGTCCGGATATTGCCTTTAGTGTGAGTGTTATAAGTCAATATATGCATGCCCCAAGGGAGAAACACCTAGAAGTCGCATATCGAATACTAAGGTATCTAAAAGGGACTCACGGCAAAGGTCTATACTTCAAGAAAAATGACAACGAATTGTGGAAGTCTATCTCGATCTTGGTCAGGCGGTTTCTATCAACGGCATGGCGCTCTACCGGTGGTTATTGTAGCTATGTTTGGGGTAACCTAGTGACATGGAGGAGTAAAAAAGCGATGCAGTGGTAGCACGCATCAGAAGCGTAGAATATCGAGCACTAGCGCATGGTATTTGCGAAGGAGTTTGGATACAAAGATCGATGAGGAACTAAAAGTTCCTTATACTAGGCCTATGCACGATTGTATTGTGACAATCAAGCTGCTTTGTCGGTATAGCTCACAATCCACATGCATCATGATCGTACCAAACATGTTGAGATAGATCGTCACTTCATAAAAGTGAAAATACACTCAAGAGAAGTGAGTGTTACCTATCTACCTACCGGACAACGAAGTTGCGGGCGTGTTAACAAAGAGCTTGAGCGAAACATGTTTGAAGAACTTGTTGGCAAGTCGGGTTTGATAAACATCTACACTCCACTTGAGGGGAGTGTTGGAATTCCTAAAATTAAGGATAGATTACTAGATCTTACGTAAATAGAAACTAATCCTAATTCTCGATTCTTAGGTGCATTCTGTTTTTAGGGATTGTTTCTTACCTTAGGATAATTTCTCTCTATATATTTGTAAGCTAACAAGCAGAAATACATATGAATCTTATCTCTAAATTTCTACATTAACTATTAAAAACATGCTACTCTAAAAGAAGAAAAGAAAGATCTTAATATTTACAGTACTGCAAATTCTTAGAATTTCAAATCCAATGATTTGAAGATTTTTCTCAAAAGAACATAGCCTAGATCTAAAGTAACAAAGGAGAACACAATCTAAGATGCAAACATGTAATTAACATAAACCATTTAAGTTGGTAAAAGATATTTGTACCTGAAATCCAGAATCTGGTAAGGGAGTAGGCAAAGGAGTTGACTGCATGACCGCATTTGGCAATACCATTAGATTGTTGCGACTTAAATTAGCAGTTGCAAGCTGTCCCGAGTGTGGCAATGATTTCTGCAGATGCTGGTTCAAATATGAGGATTTTGACACCTGAATTTGTGGTCTGACAAGGGGGTTTTGGGAAGGAAGTTTGGGAACAAAAGACTGTGCAGCAGCTGGTGGTAGAACATGATCGCAGGAATATTGTGGAAGCTGCGTTCGAGGATGTAAAGTTGATTGCACAGTTGCAGAAAATTGGTTGTGAGCTAAAGAATTAAGAGGCATAGCAGACATTTGACCTTCTAGTACTTTAGGGATCAAGCCAGTCTGAGCTTTCTGATGTAGAGTTTGTGGTATTGGCTGCTTACTATGCTGACCATCTTGTATAGAAATCTCTGCTAGTTGACCAGGAGGCTGTTGAATGTTTGGCATCTGCAACTGTAAATACAACAATACATATATTATACATTATATGAACTTTATATGAACAAGCTAACAAAAATTTTTTGAGACAATGAAACGAACCACTTCTGTGGTGACCATTCCTAGCATTATTTGTGCCTGAAAAGCAAAGAGAAAGATGTAAGACCAGATCTATATTTTTCCTTACAGATAAAAGTGTCTTAAAGTTAAGGGTGTAAAACTTGGTAAAGACAAATAATACCTTTTTATTTTGATTGACTTTCTAACAAATGCCTTTTGTTGTTAAAAAAGTTAATAATTTCTCAATTAATTCTGCTACAAACTGAGTCTAAAACAAAGGGCACAAATCAAAGACTATGGTGCTAAATTAATATTATTCAATTTTTTATATATTAAATCATAATTTTATTAACAAAACTACTTCAATTTTGTAACCTTTACATTTAATAATTCAACTAAATGCAGACAAGTTACAGTCTGCAAAAGAAACTAAAATTGCACAGTAGTTGCATGCAAGAATATACATGTCTGAAACCTAGTTGTATGCTGAGGAAGAAAAGAAACTACCATTGCATACACTTACAAAGATAAATCATCTTTATCCCGCATAAAAATAGCGAAGTCCAGATAAAGAACGAAAGAAGCATTATTCTGTTCATAGTATTTTTAAGCTTGGAAAATAAACATAAGAAAGAACAAGTACTTTCTCCACTTGACAAGGAAGACAAATCAGATGATTGTTGTCATGATAAAAGAACTAGGGAGGCATCTCGTTATACGGAAATTGTAAGTTCCATGTCAGGTTAGAAAGGACCTCAATCCAGTTGTGACTGGGATATAAGATTTATGGAGGAGAATTAAGATAAAAACCTAAAAGAGATTAAAGGGTTTATCGATTGAAATTAAGAAGGCTTGATTTTTGAGCAGTAAATTCATTTCTTTTTGGAATTTAGAGCTTTTAAAGAAAGTGGACAAAGGTTGAAAATTATGAGATGGAAATTATAACTAGAACAAAGACTATCTCTTCGCATTTTTATTGTTTTTTTTTAAATTCCAACAATGAAGCAAACCTGAAAAATAGCTTTCAGCAACTGGGGTTTTGAAAGCAACAGCTCACGGGCTAGTTCCTTATTTTGTGTAGCCATTTTCTGTCAAGAAAAGACATAAAATACCATTAAATTATTAACAAAATGGATCTTGGTAAACAGTATATATTGGTCAAAGCATACCTTCAACTCAGACATAATTTCATTCAGCTGGCTCCTGGACATTTTCGCAAGATGGAGTGTTAAGGGGTCACTGGCTGGTGCAGACTGGTTTGGCAAAACATTTTGATTAGGCTGCAGACCAGCCTGCACACCACCAAGAGCACCAGCCATGAGAGCTGCAGCAGTAATAGACAAATGGAGACCAATAGGCAGGTGCTGGACAGATTCACCCTGGATTGCTGGACCACCAACTTGTTTTTGAGGATCTATAAGTCTCAGTTAAGGGAAGAAAAATAAAAAGGGAGGGGGGGGAGGTATGGCCCAAAGAAACATAAATACTAACCAATACTTGCTGCTATTCCAGGTCCACCACGACCCTGCTATAAAACAAAATTCACTTATTTGCTTTTATTGCAATGAAATAAGCCTCAAGAATCACCAAGGTTACAGAACACAGATTTTTTACAAGCATGAAGTATGCAGCAGGCTTATCCTCCAATATAATGGTTCAAGCCAACTGATAAAATTTCACTGGGCCAGCAGTCATATTAGCAAACTTTTTCACTGGTCTAATATTATATATATATACACTATTATTTAAGCCCCTGGCTGAGATGGTGTCACAAGTTAACCAGGCACCAACTAGGTTTGGGGAATTTCGTGAATGCCTTTTCATAATTAAAATAAGTTATACTATTTGAGGGTATGTTAGTCTCTTAAAAAACAAATAAAAAATTGCATGGGGTTGAGTTTGAGCCCGTGCTATTTACATTAATAAAACATTATCTTTACCACTAAATAGAACTTTTATTTTAGTATAATATTTACATTTTAATTGTATTATGCATACTTTATGCATGTGATAGAATTTCTACTATATACTGAAGTACCTATGTTCAACACCCCATGTCTAACACACGTCCAAACATAGATATGAGAATATGGCCTTCTAAAGACCATCTAAGTACATACAAAAATTTTGAAAACGATTGAACATACCCGTGTTGGGTACATATCCATATTTCACACTCAAACCAGAGTCCAAGTAACATAGACAAAAATAACTTTATCACAATTTTCATTTTCCTCTTACCCTGCATAAGAGTTAAAAATAAAAGGCCCCCTAGAGATGATGATTATTCTCTCTTTCTTTCAAAAGGGATGTTGATGTTGGAGAATTACATCAATTTCAGTTGTCCTTTCTATCACTTTCTCCTGAGAAGGGACAATGATGTGGGCATACCAAGTTTGAAGCAGTTTTTCTTTTTCTTATGGGTGCAATTGCTAATAGCATGTTTAAGAATTGGAATATTCCCTAGTAAAATAAAATTCTTACAGGAATTTAAAAATCCAAAACCTTGTAATTTAAAAATGAACAGTATTGAATAATTTACAGCAAGAGCATATATACTTTTTTATCTTTCAACAGATTACTGTAATGTTCATAAAGCAGAAGGTAGGCTTTAGCATAAAAAATCGCACAGATAAATCCATGATAACTGAAATTCTGGAGTCTGGATAAAACACAAACACAAGTTGATTAGGGAGAAGGTAAATTGGGCAGTTCTAGGCTTAAATTAAATCAGATCAACAATGAAATACATCACATCAATCAAAACAAAAAATATTAAAAAGCTATCTATACTGTCCTAATGCCATCATAAACCAATGTTCATCTGATCACATTAAGAACAATGGAAGTGCAACAAACGAACCTACAATGGAGACAAATTCATGATTCTTTCCCAAAAAACAAAAGATATAGAGAAGAATAGAGGTTCCAGGGATAGTTCACCTGTTCCCGATTTCGATCAGAGCCTTTGTCATTTTCAGCAAAATCAACTCGTAATTGCCGGCCATTGATCTCATAACCTTGAAGATTCCGTCGAGCACTTAAAGCTGTCTCCTCATCCTTGTATTCACAGAACCCATAGCCTTTTGGTTTGCCAGTTTCTCTATCAATCACCAGTCTGAAATGGAGGGAAATTAAAAAATGAAAGACGCTAATAAAGAAAATCTTAGAAAAACAAGGCATAGCTGGAAGTTCAACCATAGAAAAACAAAGCACATAATGTAGTTAACTGAGGACAAAAATGCAAATTAAAAACAATCAAATTGATTTGTTGTCTAACTTCTGGACTTTCATGCCCTTAAACTTTATATTGGTCAAAGGTATAAATACTAAGGTATCATATGCCCAGCCACTTTCAGTGAACCTATGTGTTTTGAACCATCAATAATCATAAAGGTAACTTTTCTAACCTTAACATTTAATCTGGACCAGCAATTAATGCAAATGTTAAGAAGCATATCGATCCAAGGATGATTCAGGTCAAAATTCTTAGTTTCAACTTTAGAACTTCCAAAATGCCTTCTCATCACAAGTTAATAAAAGAAACGGAGATATTTCCTAGTTCATGCACCCAAATTATTTTTACAAGCGAGTGGTGAACATCTATCTACATCAGCACGTTTACTGAATGACTGTGTTAGCGTTACTCCGGGTTCCCTGACAATATAAATCCTATCCTAAGTGTCAAGATTAAAAAGTTTTAAATTTTCTACAATCATACCGTCATAATTCCATAACCATTATACTTTTCCCAACCATCAGTGTCAAATATGCAACTAAAGCAGCGAAATCAGTTACGCAACACAGTTTGCTTGAAAAAAAATTGAATTCAGTACATATTCTTTTCTGGCATAGTTACAAACATTACAAGACACTGCAATCAATTTAAGCAAACTGAACTTTCAAAACCCCAAGAATTAAATTAAATGTTGGAAGTTTGTAAAACAAAAACGCAAACCTGAAGGAAACAACAGGGCCAACCTCCCTGCAGATTTCTATAAGCTGTTCTTCAGTAGCATCATATGGTATATTCCCCACTGACACCAAAAATGACACAAAAGAAATAGCAAAATTCAGGAACTTCATTAATCCATTAAGCAAAAAGAAGACAAAAGATGCTAACAATTAATAAATGGAAACAAATTTTCCTCGGCAATTAAAGAGAAAACAATCTAAGAAAATCAGAGAGAGGGAGAGACCAAAAACGCAGCGATGTTGAGACGAGGCCATGAAAAGGGGGGCGAAAATCAATAGGAGGAGATGGTGAAGCAAAGCTGAAGCTTCATCTTCTTCTTACTCCGCATCGCTTTTTTCTTCTGCTTATTTCAGTCCAATTATATGAAGAGATAAAAAAGAACAGGTACAAGTGTATTTGAGAATTCGATGGTTCCAGCGCTCAATTGGGTTTTCCGCAAGGATTTATTATTTTCTCAGTGAAAGGAAAGAAATGAAGATTTTCTGTTGTTTTTATTCTTTTTCCTATTCAAATCTGATGTTATTAATGCTGGCTCAGGAAAAAAACAAACAAATCATAAATGCCTGCAGTCTGAAAAGACGAACCATAAAACAAAAATAACTGGCACGCAACAATAATAATAAAAAAATGAAAAGCCAAAAACAAAACATCATGAAACCAGCAATCAGACGAACCATCTTCCAAAATAATCAGTCCCAAAAAGCTTTCCATTAGCAGAACCAGTTTAATGGAAAGAGTCATTGCTTAGAATCTGATCTGGAGATTCAAAGAACCTTCTCCAATATTCCAAGCCGAAACACATCAGTGAATCAAATTCCATGCCAATCGATCTTTTCTTGCTAGCATCTTCACGGAATCTGGAACTCCATTAACCCAACAACCATAGAACTTGTTCCTCCGACCTTCCAGTGCTAGAGTATGAGCCACTCCATTGATCGTTCGGGGCACATAAAGGTAAGAGATCTCCTTAAAGCACATACCCAACTCAACAATATGTTGAGTAATCGGCTGATCTGGAGATTTATCTGAGTTATTCTTCTTGATGCTTTTAATAACTGACAGGGAATCACCTTCAACAATCAATCGCCGAAAATTCATCTTCGCCGCAAACAAAAGTGCTCTTTCACATGTCCTTGCTTCCGCAACAAACGGATCTGCCACATTTTCAAACATATAAGTTTCTGCTCCTGTAATTTCTCCCATTGAATCTCTGGCAACAACTGCAACTGTGGTTAAACCGTCATTTTTCTGGAAAGAGGCATCGAAATTTAGTTTAATAACACCATTATCCGGAGGTCTCCAAAGATCCTTTGTCATAGTTTTTTGGGATTGGTGAAGACTCTCCTGACAAAGATCAAGTTCTTGAGTATAACCACGAATGAACCCTATCATTTCTTGCATTGAGAATTTCACCCCTTCATGGACTAATTTATTCCGTCGATACCATATCCCCCATAAAGATATTGCAATAATACGTCTTTGTTGTTCATTTGCTGCAGAGAAGGTTTTAGCAAATCTTTGCTTACAACACAACGACTCATCAAACGACTGTACCTTTACCTGTAGAGAGGACCACACACCTTGCAAGATACCGCAATCCCACAATAGGTGATCAATATCTTCCTGATCTGCCTTGCAAAGTGGACAAATAATATCAACAACCAAAGTTCTTCTCGCCAAATTACTTAAATGTGGTAGCATATCGTTGAAAACTCTCCAGTTGTGAATTTTAATCTTCTCTGGAATGTTGAGAGACCATAGTGCATTGTAAAAGTTTTTGTAGTCATCGTTAGAATCTCTGTCTGTACTGTTCTGCAAACAGTTTGTATTTAGAACTCGATATCCACTTTTCACTGTATATTCCCCGGATCCGTCATGCTTCCAAGCAAGGAAATCATCCGATCTACCCCCAGAGATAGGAATAGAAAAGATACGAGCTGTTGTGTCCTCATCAACTAAATAGTGAATCAATTCCCTATTCCAGGTACCAGATTCAGTCTCAATGAGTTGATTAACAGATGTCCATCTAGATCTAATATCCTGAATTACAACTCTGTTATTCTCTCTCCCAGGTAACCAGGGATCATTCCAGATGTTGATATGATCACCTTTGCCAACCCGCCACAGCACCCCTTCCTCAATTAACTCTCTGGCACTACAAATACTTCTCCAGGTGAGTGATGGGCAAGAGCCAATTTTTGCTGATAATATATCTGAAAACGGAAAATAACGGGCTTTTAAAACTCTAGCTAACAGGCAAGAAGGCTGAGTCAAAATACGCCAAACTTGCTTTGCTAATAATGCCTTATTAAACAACTCCAAATTTGAAACACCCCACACCCGACCCACGAGCCTGAACCGGATCTGGTTTGTTCCTTAAGTAAACCGGTTTTCAAATTCTTTGTTACTTAGAGAAAATTTGCATAATTTTTCTTTTTTTTTTAGAAAAATGTTGTTGTGGATTGGGCTCAGATTGGGAACCCATTTGATTTATTGGAAAATCCAATTTTTATTAAGGTGACAAAATAATTTCTAAAGTTTATAAAAATATATTTCACTTAAAATTTAATCCAACAATCGTTTGTAGCAAAATAATTAAAAATAAAGCAAAAATAAGAAAATCCATCTGGGCCTTGTGGCCTTATTACATCAAGCAAAACCCAATAATAAAATTAAAGATACTAAAAAGAAATAAAGTCCAAATTAAATAAATTCCTCAATTGATGCATGGCCACCTCAAGGTCTACCGTCCCGGGTCAAATCACTTTGCTCATCACCAAAAATAGTTCCCACAACGGGGTGAGTCAACAGACTCAATGTGTACACAACATTAGCCTTCAACAAATCGGGCATATAAGTTCGTATCAAGTTCATGTTCATATAAAATAAATGATGCAACCCAAACCCAAGCCTAATGGTCCATCCACGCACACCACCCGTACTGCCAGGTCACACCGTGGGGACTACTAAGTCAACCCTCCATCCGCTACACACCATCGAAGGCGATCAGCTGCGATCGACGTGCTCATCGCCCATATAATTTGTGTCATTAGACACCATATTCAAATAATGTAACCGAAGTTACCAAATTCGAGATAATGTAACCGGTTACCATATTCAAATTTTGTGACCGTAGTCACCATATTCCGCTGGTGAGACCGAAGTCAACACCTTCTTCCCCTTTCTCATATATCCCGAATGCCCCATAAATGCATAACATACTTAATTTCTCATTATTCACATGTTAACAATATAACATATTCGTAATCCTATCGAAAGTAGGAAACGTGCACAGGTACTCTTACCACATTTGTGGTACTTAGCCACATTCACATTCTTATGCATATTCATATATTAAAATAATTGCCATATGATATATTGAAAGTTAGTGTGAGTACACACCGATTTGCTTAATAGATTCCTTGAGATCCCGAAGAACGATTTACCGATCTAGATCTTTAACTCCTATATTCGGCCAACCATTAAAACATATTAACAAACCTATTTGGCTTAATAACCAAATCCTAGTAGGATTTGTATTACTCACCTTGTCGCCGAATTTGAAAGATTGTAAATCAAATGCCTAGGAAATTGATAGTACTTCTTCCTTAAATCGGCTAGCCACCAAATCATGTAATTATGTCGGTTTACGACTTTAGAATAAATGGAGAATAATACCAAAATCACCCTAGGCCGATTAGATCTATGTACTTACCTTACGCTTTCCAAATCAAGAGAGATTCCTTGCCCTATATGTCTGTCCGAAATCTTCATGTTAGATTTAATCTAACATATACATCATAACCTTCAATCAAATAAATTTATCTTACCTTAGATCCTTGATCCTTATATTCGATGATTGTAGACCCTTTAGATGTCGTAGTTGATTACTCCTTTACTTAGAATCAACAAAGATTCGGCTTTGACAAGTAGAAACAGAGAAGAAAATAGAAGAAGAGGAGATGGATTTTGCTTAAAGAAAATTCGGCAAAGAGGGGAGAGAGCTAGGAAAATTTCGGCACAGAGGAAGAGAAAGCAAACGTTGATGAGTAGCCCTCCCGCCCTCCTTTTATAGCCGAAATTATCAGCCTAGGAGTCCCTTACTTGGCCACCACTCCTCTTTTGATAATATTATCTCTTTTATTTAAAAGATAAAAGCCTTTAATCCATCAATTATCTCCTCAATTTTCTTAAAAGAAAATCCTTTATTTATCACTTATTATTCACATATTTATGCAAATAAAACTCTTCCTTTTCTAGAAACCCATGCCGTCCACTCTCGCCTTTGCCGAAGCAAAAAATAAAACTTATTTATTTGCTTCTCAAGTGACTCGAACTCAGGCCTATTTCCTGCATGTGACGCCACTTCCTTAGGCCCTAAGTGGCATCTTGAGCCACTTTTCCAAGCCTGCTTTGTGTGTCAAACTTCTCCAACTTTTTCTTTTAAGGCCCTCTAGCCCTTATTTCCTATTTTGAACTTTAAAATTTGACATTTCGGCATCATTTCTAAGTTTCCTAAAATTTTCGATCGGCTCTGTTTTTGTGACCATTTTCTTACATTTCCGTGTTTCCAAATGTTCGAGTTTCCAAAATGTTCGAGTTTCCAAAATGTTCAAGTTTCCAAAAATGTTCATTTCCATTTCCATGCATTTCTAGGTTTCCAAAATATTCAAAATTTATTCTTAGTACATAAAACATGTCACTTCGTAGAACTAAACCGAAAATGCACAGGCCCTTTCTAGGATGTTACAGTTCTACCCTCCTTAAAAATAATTTCGTCCTCGAAATTACTTATTAACGAATAATCGTACATCTTAACTCACCGCACTACGCTTATGCTGCGCACTCTGATCTTAATAGAACCATCATACTTTCTAGGCACAGTCTCTAAGTTCACGTCCCTTAGAACTCATTTCTAATGTCGCGATCTGATTAAGAAGTTTTATGAATTAGTCCTTTGGTTTCACTTGTTTACTCGCGAAGAAATTTTTTTTATGACAAGAGTTTTAAGAGTGGTTCTTTCGTATTCATACAAACACACAGTCTTTCCATTCATTCATTCATCCATCAAACAAGTATGAACTTCCGTTCATTCAGAGAAACGTTGTATTTTTCATCGTTGATGTTTTTCCACTACCCAGGGGTATTTTCGTAATTTTGTCCTACAGGGACATTTTCGTAATTTTCAAAAGGGAAGAGTTCCTCGGTGATTTCGTCAAAAAGTATTTTGGTAATTTCAAAATCCCGAGGTAATTTGGAAAATTTTAAAATCCGGGGGTATTTCGGTAATTTTTTTAACCTCAGGGTAAATTTGTAAAATTTAATAAGTTAGGGATATTTCAAAAGTTGTAAAACTTTGAGGGTTCTCTTTTTGAGAGTTGCACTATTCAAAACGATGATGTTGCAAAAATTTTTGAAGTCAGGGTCATTTTGGTAATTTTGTAAGTTAGGGGCAATTTTGTAATTTTTCAAAATCAAGGTATTTTTTGATAGTTTGCAAATTAGGGTTTGTTGTTTTGTTCTCTTTTTTTTTTTCAAAACATGGCTAGTTCCCTTTCGGGTTTTAGTCATTATGTTTAGCCTATGTCCGAGCCCTCTTTGGTCAGGGTGAACCAAAGCTACGCACCGGGTAGGATTCGAATGGAGAGGAGGTGAGTCACGCGGACTGCTTAAATACCAAGCTCTTCCGGATCCAATCCTAGACATGCGTAAAGGGGTTATCACACCCTAGCTCTGTGACTTAGCCATAGGTTTATTTAGTGCATTAAGTCTTATGTGGTTCTGTGTTTGAGTAATCTAGTCCTAAGGTTCATGTTCCTATCACTCTATTCTACGTTCCATGCCCTTTCTACATAAATCACAGAATCACACATAAAGTTAGGGTACTTACCGTGGATCATGGGTCGGAGACTTAGGTGCCATGCCGAACACCCGCTATGTTCAAAGAAAATCATTTGGGCTCGAATTCAAAATGTTTTGGGCACGAGCCCACAGCCGAGAGTTTAAACTGGGCTCGATACCAAGTGAAACACACCACACCCGGCCACGAGCCCAACCAGATCTGGTTTGTTCCTTAAGTAAACCGGTTTTCAAATTCTTTGTTACTTAGAGAAAATTTGCATAATTTTTCTTTTTTTAGAAAAATGTTGTTGTGGATTGGGCTCAGATTGGGAACCCATTTGATTTATTGGAAAATCCAATTTTTATTAAGGTGACAAAATAATTTCTAAAGTTTGTAAAAATATATTTCACTTAAAATTTAATCCAACAATCGTTTGTAGCAAAATAATTAAAAATAAAGCAAAAATAAGAAAATCCATCTGGGCCTTGTGGCCTTATTACATCAAGCAAAACCCAATAATAAAATTAAAGATACTAAAAGAAATAAAGTCCAAATTAAATAAATTCCTCAATTGATGCATGGCCACCTCAAGGTCTACCGTCCCGGTCAAAATCACTTTGTTCATCACCGAAAATAGTTCCCACAACGGGGTGAGTCAACAGACTCAATGTGTACACAACATTAGCCTTCAACAAATCGGGCATATAAGTTCGTATCAAGTTCATGTTCATATAAAATAAATGATGCAACCCAAACCCAAGCCTAATGGTCCATCCGCTACACACCACCCGTACACGCCCAGTCACACCGTGGACTACTAAGTCAACCTCCATCCGCTACACACCATCGAAGCGATCATTGCGATCGGCGTGCTCATCGCCCATATAATTTGTGTCATTAGACACCATATTCAAATAATGTAACCGGTTACCAAATTCGAGATAATGTAACCGGTTACCATATTCAAATTTTGTGACCGTAGTCACCATATTCCGTTGGTGAGACCGAAGTCAACACCTTCTTCCCCTTTCTCATATATCCCGAATGCCCCATAAATGCATAACATACTTAATTTCTCATTATTCACATGTTAACAATATAACATATTCGTAATCCTATCGAAAGTAGGAAACGTACCTGGGTACTCTTACCACATTTGTGGTACTTAGCCACATTCACATTCTTATGCATATTCATATATTAAAATAATTGCCATATGATATATTGAAAGTTAGTGTGAGTACACACCTGATTTGCTTAATAGATTCCTTGAGATCCCGAAGAACGATCTACCGATCTAGATCTTTAACTCCTATATTCGGCCAACCATTAAAACATATTAACAAACCTATTTGGCTTAATAACCAAATCCTAGTAGGATTTGTATTACTCACCTTGTCGCCGAATTTGAAAGATTGTAAATCAAATGCCGGAAATTGATAGTACTTCTTCCTTAAATCGGCTAGCCACCAAATCATGTAATTATGTCAGTTTCTGACTTTAGAATAAATGGAGAATAATACCAAAATCACCCTAGGCCGATTAGATCTATGTACTTACCTTACGCTTTCCAAATCTGAAGAGGATTCCTTGCCCTATATGTCTGTCGAAATCTTCATGTTAGATTTAATCTAACATATACATCATAACCTTCAATCAAATAAATTTATCTTACCTTAGATCCTTGATCCTTATATTCGACAGTTGTAGACCCCTTTAGATGTCGTAGTTGATTGCTCCTTTACTTAGAATCAACAAAGATTCGTCTTTGTGACAAAGAGAAACAGAGAAGAAAATAGAAGAAGAGGAGATGGATTTTGCTTAAAGAAAAATTCGCAGAGAGGGGAGAGAGCTAGGAAAAATTTGGCACTCGAGGAAGAGAAAGCAAACGTTGATGAGTAGCCCTCCGCCTCCTTTTATAGCCGAAATTATCACCTAGGAGTCCCTTACTTGGCCACCACTCCTCTTTTTGATAATATTATCTCTTTTATTTAAAAGATAAAAGCCTTTAATCCATCAATTATCTCCTCAATTTTCTTAAAAGAAAATCCTTTATTTATCACTTATTATTCACATATTTATGCAAATAAAACTCTTCCTTTTCTAGAAACCCATGCCGTCCACCTCGGTTATGCAGAAGCAAAAATAAAACTTATTTATTTGCTTCTCAAGTGACTCGAACTCAGGGCCTATTTCCTGCATGTGACGCCACTTCCTTAGGCCCTAAGTGGCATCTTGAGTGCCACTTTTCCAAGCTTTGTTTGTGTGTCAAACTTCTCCAACTTTTTCTTTTAAGGCCCTCTAGCCCTTATTTCCTATTTTGAACTTTAAAATTTGACATTTCGGCATCATTTCTAAGTTTCCTAAAATTTTCGATCGGCTCTGTTTTTCTGACCATTTTCTTACATTTCGTGTTTCGAGAAATGTTCGTGTTTCCAAAAATGTTCATTTCCATTTCCATGCATTTCTAGGTTTCCAAAATATTCAAAATTTATTCTTAGAACATAAAACATGTCACTTCGTAGAACTAAACCGAAAATGCACAGGCCCTTTCCAGGATGTTACAGTTCTACCCTCCTTAAAAATAATTTCGTCCTCGAAATTACTTATTAACGAATAATCGTACATCTTAACTCACCGCACTACGCTTATGCTGCGCACTCTGATCTTAATAGAACCATCATACTTTCTAGGCACAGTCTCTAAGTTCACGTCCCTTAGAACTCATTTCTAACGTCGCGATCTGATTAAGAAGTTTTATGAATTAGTCCTTTGGTTTCACTTGTTTACTCGCGAAGAAATTTTTTTTATGACAAGAGTTTTAAGAGTGGTTCTTTCGTATTCATACAAACACACAGTCTTTCCATTCATTCATTCATCCATCAAACAAGTATGAACTTCCGTTCATTCGTAGAAACGTTGTATTTTTCATCGTTGATGTTTTTCCACTACCTGGGGGTATTTTCGTAATTTTGTCCTCTGAGGACATTTTTGTAATTTTCAAAGGGAAGAGTTCCTCGGTGATTTCGTCAAAAGTATTTTGGTAATTTCAAAATCCAGAGGTAATTTGGAAAATTTTAAAATCCGGGGTATTTCGGTAATTTTTTTTAACCTCAGGGTAAATTTGTAAAATTTAATAAGTTAGGGATATTTCAAAAGTTGTAAAACTTTGAGGGTTCTCTTTTGAGAGTTGCACTTTTCAAAACGATGATGTTGCAAAATTTTTTTGAAGTCGAGGTCATTTTGGTAATTTTGTAAGTTAGGGGCAATTTTGTAATTTTTCAAAATCAAGGTATTTTTGATAGTTTGCAAATTAGGGTTTGTTGTTTTGTTCTCTCTTTTTTTTTTCAAAACATGGCTAGTTCCCTTTCGGGTTTTAGTCATTATGTTTAGCCTATGTCCGAGCCCTCTTTGGTCAGGGTGAACCAAAGCTACGCACCAGGTAGGATTCGAATGGAGAGGAGGTGAGTCACGCGGACTGCTTAAATACCAAGCTCTTCCGGATCCAATCCTAGACATGCGTACAGGGGTTATCACACCCTAGCTCTGTGACTTAGCCATAGGTTTGTTTAGTGCATTAAGTCTTATGTGGTTCTGTGTTTGAGTAATCTAGTCCTAAGGTTCATGTTCCTATCACTCTATTCTATGTTCCATGCCCTTTCTACATAAATCACAGAATCACACATAAAGTTAGGGTACTTACACGTGGATCATGGTCGGAGACTTAGGTGCCATGCCGTAACACTGCTATGTTCAAAGAAAATCATTTGGGCTCGAATACAAAATGTTTTGGGCCCGAGCCTGGTAGAGTTTAAACTGGGCTCGATACCAAGTTTGAAACACCCCACACCCGCCCACGAGCCCAACCGGATCTGGTTTGTTCCTTAAGTAAACCGGTTTTCAAATTCTTTATTACTTAGAGAAAATTTGCATAAATTTTCTTTTTTTTTTTAGAAAAATGTTGTTGTGGATTGGGCTCAGATTGGGAACACATTTGATTTATTGGAAAATCCAATTTTTATTAAGGTGACAAAATAATTTCTAAAGTTTATAAAAATATATTTCACTTAAAATTTAATCCAACAATCGTTTGTAGCAAAATAATTAAAAATAAAGCAAAAATAAGAAAATCCATCTGGGCCTTGTGGCCTTATTACATCAAGCAAAACCCAATAATAAAATTAAAGATACTAAAAAGAAATAAAGTCCAAATTAAATAAATTCCTCAATTGATGCATGGCCACCTCAAGGTCTACCGTCCCGGTCCGTCACTGTTCATCACCTGAAAATAGTTCCCACAACGGGGTTAGTCAACAGACTCAATGTGTACACAACATTAGCCTTCAACAAATCAGGCATATAAGTTCGTATCAAGTTCATGTTCATATAAAATAAATGATGCAACCCAAACCCAAGCCTAATGGTCCATCCGCTACACACCACCCGCACACGCCGGTCACACACACCGACTACTAAGTCAACCCTCCATCCGCTACACACCATCGAAGGCGATCATTTGCGATCGGCGTGCTCATCGCCCATATAATTTGTGTCATTAGACACCATATTCAAATAATGTAACCGAAGTTACCAAATTCGAGATAATGTAACCGGTTACCATATTCAAATTTTGTGACCGTAGTCACCATATTCCGTTGGTGAGACCAAGTCAACACCTTCTTCCCTTTCTCATATATCCCGAATGCCCTATAAATGCATAACATACTTAATTTCTCATTATTCACATGTTAACAATATAACATATTCGTAATCCTATCGAAAGTAGGAAACGTACCTGGGTACTCTTACTACATTTGTGGTACTTAGCCACATTCACATTCTTATGCATATTCATATATTAAAATAATTGCCATATGATATATTGAAAGTTAGTGTGAGTACACACCTGATTTGCTTAATAGATTCCTTGAGATCCCGAAGAACGATCTACCGATCTAGATCTTTAACTCCTATATTCGGCCAACCATTAAAACATATTAACAAACCTATTTGGCTTAATAACCAAATCCTAGTAGGATTTGTATTACTCACCTTGTCGCCGAATTTGAAAGATTGTAAATCAAATCTTAGGAAATTGATAGTACTTCTTCCTTAAATCGGCTAGCCACCAAATCATGTAATTATGTCAGTTTCTGACTTTAGAATAAATGGAGAATAATACCAAAATCACCCTAGGCCGATTAGATCTATGTACTTACCTTACGCTTTCCAAATCTGAAGAGGATTCCTTGCCCTATATGTCTGTCGAAATCTTCATGTTAGATTTAATCTAACATATACATCATAACCTTCAATCAAATAAATTTATCTTACCTTAGATCCTTGATCCTTATATTCGATGATTGTAGAGCCCTTTAGATGTCGTAGTTGATTGCTCCTTTACTTAGAATCAACAAAGATTCGGCTTTGACAAAGAGAAACAGAGAAGAAAATAGAAGAAGAGGAGATGGATTTTGCTTAAAGAAAAATTCGGCAGAGAGGGGGAGAGAGCTAGGAAAATTTCGGCACAGAGGAAGAGAAAGCAAACGTTGATGAGTAGCCCTCCTGCCCTCCTTTTATAGCCGAAATTATCAGCCTAGGAGTCCCTTACTTGGCCACCACTCCTCTTTTTGATAATATTATCTCTTTTATTTAAAAGATAAAAGCCTTTAATCCATCAATTATCTCCTCAATTTTCTTAAAAGAAAATCCTTTATTTATCACTTATTATTCACATATTTATGCAAATAAAACTCTTCCTTTTTTAGAAACCCATGCCGTCCACCTCAGCCTTCTGGAAGCAAAAAATAAAACTTATTTATTTGCTTCTCAAGTGACTCGAACTCAGGCCTATTTCCCTGCATGTGACGCCACTTCCTTAGGCCCTAAGTGGCATCTTCAGGCCACTTTTCCAAGCCTGTTTGTGTGTCAAACTTCTCCAACTTTTTCTTTTAAGGCCCTCTAGCCCTTATTTCCTATTTTGAACTTTAAAATTTGACATTTCGGCATCATTTCTAAGTTTCCTAAAATTTTCGATCGGCTCTGTTTGCTGACCATTTTCTTACATTTCCAGGTTTCCAGAAATGTTCAGGTTTCCAAAAATGTTCATTTCCATTTCCATGCATTTCTAGGTTTCCAAAATATTCAAAATTTATTCTTAGAACATAAAACATGTCACTTCGTAGAACTAAACCGAAAATGCACAGGCCCTTTCCAGGATGTTACAGTTCTACCCTCCTTAAAAATAATTTCGTCCTCGAAATTACTTATTAACGAATAATCGTACATCTTAACTCACCGCACTACGCTTATGTCTGCGCACTCTCGATCTTAATAGAACCATCATACTTTCTAGGCACGATCTCTAAGTTCACGTCCCTTAGAACTCATTTCTAACGTCGCGATCCGATTAAGAAGTTTTATGAATTAGTCCTTTGGTTTCACTTGTTTACGCAAGAAGAAATTTTTTTATGACAAGAGTTTTAAGAGTGGTTCTTTCGTGATTCATACAAACACACGATCTTTCCATTCATTCATTCATCCATCAAACAAGTATGAACTTCCGCTCATTCGGAGAAACGTTGTATTTTTCATCGTTGATGTTTTTCCACTACCTAGGGTATTTTCGTAATTTTGTCCTCTGAGGACATTTTCGTAATTTTCAAAAGGGAAGAGTTCCTCGGTGATTTCGTCAAAAAGTATTTTGGTAATTTCAAAATCCCGAGGTAATTTGGAAAATTTTAAAATCCGGGGGTATTTCGGTAATTTTTTTTTAACCTCAGGGTAAATTTGTAAAATTTAATAAGTTAGGGATATTTCAAAAGTTGTAAAACTTTGAGGGTTCTCTTTTTGAGAGTTGCACTTTTCAAAACGATGATGTTGCAAAATTTTTTGAAGTCAGGGTCATTTTGGTAATTTTGTAAGTTAGGGGCAATTTTGTAATTTTTCAAAATCAAGGTATTTTTTGATAGTTTGCAAATTAGGGTTTGTTGTTTTGTTCTCTTTTTTTTTTTTTTCAAAACATGGCTAGTTCCCTTTCGGGTTTTAGTCATTATGTTTAGCCTATGTCCGAGCCCTCTTTGGTCAGGGTGAACCAAAGCTACGCACCGGGTAGGATTCGAATAGAGAGGAGGTGAGTCACGCGGACTGCTTAAATACCAAGCTCTTCCGGATCTAATCCTAGACATGCGTACAGGGGTTACCGCACCCTAGCTCTGTGACTTAGCCATAGGGTTGTTTAGTGCATTAAGTCTTATGTGGTTCTGTGTTTGAGTAATCTAGTCCTAAGGTTCATGTTCCTATCACTCTATTCTACGTTCCATGCCCTTTCTACATAAATCACAGAATCACACATAAAGTTAGGGTACTTACCTGGTGGACTGCGGGTCGGAGACTTAGGTGCCATGCCAGAACACCTGCTTATGTTCAAAGAAAATCATTTGGGCTCGAATTCAAAATGTTTTGGGCCTGAGCCCACAGGCCGAGAGTTTAAACTGGGCTCTGATACCAAGCTGAAACACCCCACACCCGGCCCACGAGCCTGAACCGGATCTGGTTTGTTCCTTAAGTAAACCGGTTTTCAAATTCTTTGTTACTTAGAGAAAATTTGCATAATTTTTCTTTTTTTTTTAGAAAAATGTTGTTGTGGATTGGGCTCAGATTGGGAACCCATTTGATTTATTGGAAAATCCAATTTTTATTAAGGTGACAAAATAATTTCTAAAGTTTATAAAAATATATTTCACTTAAAATTTAATCCAACAATCGTTTGTAGCAAAATAATTAAAAATAAAGCAAAAATAAGAAAATCCATCTAGGCCTTGTGGCCTTATTACATCAAGCAAAACCCAATAATAAAATTAAAGATACTAAAAAGAAATAAAGTCCAAATTAAATAAATTCCTCAATTGATGCATGGCCACCTCAAGGTCTACCGTCCCTGTAACATCCCCAAACCCGGCCCATTCACTACGACCGAATCTGGTTATGTTAGTGAAAATATTTTAGACTTAGAATAAAATAGTAAAAATTTATTTGCTCTTGGAAACCATGTTCTTTTGAAATTATAGCCACATGTTTAATAATTCCATATTTGAATAAGTAAGTTATAAAAATATAACCATCTTCACATAGTGTTTCAATTTAAACAAACCATAATAGAGTTAATAATAAAATGATACCAAAATAATAAAATAAATCCTTATTACAACCATTATTTGAATGAAATACTTAATATTTAATATAGCCAAAAACATCTCCTTCGGCATGGGCCACCATGTATCCTCTCCGATCCCTGGTCCATCTCATGAATCACTCCGAAATGTTAGGAAAATAATTGGGTGAGTCCACGGACTCGATGCATAACCACAACACAAATTTCCCACACGTATGGGCTTGGCCCATACCCACACAATCCTCAAAACAAATCATGCAAAGATGCACTTAAACCCAACCTACTATCCAACCGTCGCCAACCTTAGCACTCCTGCCTAAGGCCGTGGATAAACCACCACCGATCACCTCGTGATCCAAAACATTACCTTGGAAACTCTCTCACACAAGGCCGTGGTGAGCCACCGATCAACCAAAATGATCTCAACCTCAATATCTGTCTACGGTGATGCACATAGCCATCAACCGCCGAGATGGGCACCGAGCCAACATCTCCCTTGAGGTAGCACAAAGCTAACCCTCAAGCGCTAACGTAGCCGAGGCTAACATTAGACCACGTACATCATATGTACCCTTCTTCCTTCATCGAATCAAGCCCAAATCCCATGCAACTATATAAATGTCACAGGTTAAATCATCATATAACATGAGTATATATATATATACATATTTATCATATCATCACTACATCATACATATATAAATATACATCATAATTAACTTACCATCACCGTTTGACTCACCACTTAAGCCATCCTAATCGGCTACACACACATAATACATATGTAAAAACGTTAGCAAGCAAACCGAGAAATAGTGCGATGTTTACGCACCTAATTACTAGCACAACCGATCAACCTCGAAACGCTACTCTATGCCTCTCCAAATGCTGCCTATACGAAACCCGAAAAGGTCTCCTGCGTTAGGCTCTTCTCCCCCCCTACAAACGGCCTTATCATCATATACTTTAACAACCTTAAACTTAATCGAAATATCACATACATAGCTTACCAAAAAGCCTTACCACCACTTACCAAGCCGACTGCTAACTACTGAGACTAGACCGAAAGCCTAAAAATCCCAGAATACCTTCAACCACGATTGCAACAAAACCCGAAGAGGTCTAAACTAATATTCGGCCAATAGTGCTACCAAGTTGAGGGAAAGAAATTCGGCAAAGGTGGTGGTGTAGATTCGGCTATCAATAAAATCAAGGGGTAGGGAATAGTGGTTTCGGCCAAAGAGAAGAGAAAGAAAGGTGTGGGGTGTACCTTCGATTTAAAAAAAATGGAAGAAAAAGGGGGAATGCAAGATGAGTGGTTCGGCCAAGGGTCCAAAAGGAAGAGAGGAAGGATGGCAATGAAGGTTTCTGGCTCAAGTGAAATGGAAGAGATGTGTGAAGAAATTTTCTGCAAGCAAGCACATGGGAAAAACCAAAAGGATGAGCACCTTCCCTATTTATAACATTCGGCCAAGCTCCCCTAGAAGAAACAAAATTCGCCAAACACTCCACCTCCCCACAAAATCCCAACATTCTCTCCTAAAAACACTCTACACCATCCCTTCAAATAAAATCAAAAAGTAACCAACCCACCTCTTCTCCTAGCCATCCATTCAAAACATTTGAACAAGTCAAATATCCTTCATTTAAGCATCCAAAAACCGTCCAACACTCTACCTTTATGACGCAAAAACAAAGGCCTCCTGCTGCCGCCTCTTACGAATCGAACACGAGACCCTTACCAGGCTCCCCTTGAGGCGTCACTTTTCCCATGCCTTATGTGGCACCTCCTTGCCACTCTGCCCGCTTATTTCTTGTGCCTAATTCCCACCAAAATTTCTCTTAAGGCCCCTCTATCCAAGCTCCCTTTTGACCCCTAAAACTAAAAATTTTCCTAAGGCATCTACCACCACCTAGGGTTCTCGGGACCCCTAAAACTTACCCAACCACACACTAAAGTGTGCCAACCCCGAGCTAAGCCCCAAAAGCCTAACCCCTAAAACCAGGTGTTACAGATCCGATCAAATCACTGCTCATCACACAAAATAGTTCCCACAACGGTGAGTCAACAGACTCAATGTGTACACAACATTAGCCTTCAACAAATCGGGCATATAAGTTCGTATCAAGTTCATGTTCATATAAAATAAATGATGCAACCCAAACCCAAGCCTAATGGTCCATCCGCTACACACCACCCGTACTGCCAGTCACACCGTGGGACTACTAAGTCAACCCTCCATCCGCTACACACCATCGAAGGCGATCATTCAGCGATCGACGTGCTCATCGCCCATATAATTTGTGTCATTAGACACCATATTCAAATAATGTAACCGGTTACCAAATTCGAGATAATGTAACCGGTTACCATATTCAAATTTTGTGACCGTAGTCACCATATTCCGTTAGTGAGACCGAAGTCAACACCTTCTTCCCTTTCTCATATATCCCGAATGCCCCATAAATGCATAACATACTTAATTTCTCATTATTCACATGTTAACAATATAACATATTCGTAATCCTATCGAAAGTAGGAAACGTGCACTGGTACTCTTACCACATTTGTGGTACTTAGCCACATTCACATTCTTATGCATATTCATATATTAAAATAATTGCCATATGATATATTGAAAGTTAGTGTGAGTACACACCGATTTGCTTAATAGATTCCTTAAGATCCCAAGAACGATCTACCGATCTAGATCTTTAACTCCTATATTCGGCCAACCATTAAAACATATTAACAAACCTATTTGGCTTAATAACCAAATCCTAGTAGGATTTGTATTACTCACCTTGTCGCCGAATTTGAAAGATTGTAAATCAAATGCCTAAATTGATAGTACTTCTTCCTTAAATCGGCTAGCCACCAAATCATGTAATTATGTCGGTTTACGACTTTAGAATAAATGGAGAATAATACCAAAATCACCCTAGGCCGATTAGATCTATGTACTTACCTTACGCTTTCCAAATCAAGAGGATTCCTTGCCTATATGTCTGTGTGAAATCTTCATGTTAGATTTAATCTAACATATACATCATAACCTTCAATCAAATAAATTTATCTTACCTTAGATCCTTGATCCTTATATTCGACAGTTTGTAGACCCCTTTAGATGTCGTAGTTGATTGCTCATTTACTTAGAATCAACAAAGATTCGGCTTTGACAATGAAAACAGAGAAGAAAATAGAAGAAGAGGAGATGGATTTTGCTTAAAGAAAAATTCGCGAGAGAGGGAGAGAGCTAGGAAAATTTCGGCACAGAGGAAGAGAAAGCAAACGTTGATGAGTAGCCCTCCCCCTCCTCATTTTATAGCCGAAATTATCACCTAGGAGTCCCTTACTTGGCCACCACTCCTCTTTTTGATAATATTATCTCTTTTATTTAAAAGATAAAAGCCTTTAATCCATCAATTATCTCCTCAATTTTCTTAAAAGAAAATCTTTTATTTATCACTTATTATTCACATATTTATGCAAATAAAACTCTTCCTTTTCTAGAAACCCATGCCGTCCACCTCAGCCTTACAGAAGCAAAAATAAAACTTATTTATTTGCTTCTCAAGTGACTTCGAACTCGTGCCTATTTCCTGCATGTGACGCCACTTCCTTAGGCCCTAAGTGGCATCTTCAGCCCACTTTTCCAAGCTTTGTTTGTGTGTCAAACTTCTCCAACTTTTTCTTTTAAGGCCCTCTAGCCCTTATTTCCTATTTTGAACTTTAAAATTTGACATTTCGGCATCATTTCTAAGTTTCCTAAAATTTTCGATCGGCTCTGTTTGCTGACCATTTTCTTACATTTCCAGGTTTCCAAAAATGTTCAGTTGTCCAAAAATGTTCAGGTTTCCAAAATGTTCAAGTTTCCAAAAATGTTCATTTCCATTTCCATGCATTTCTAGGTTTCCAAAATATTCAAAATTTATTCTTAGTACATAAAACGTGTCACTTCGTAGAACTAAACCGAAAATGCACAGGCCCTTTCCAGGATGTTACAAAATTTTTGAAACCAAGTCCCCCCTCGCACTTCGACTTACAAAGTTTTTCCCAACAACTCCAATGGATACCCTTCATCGTTTTGTTATTAGACCACCAGAATTTATTCATAATATTTTCGAGCTTTCGGCACAAACATTTTGGGAAAAGGAAACATTGCATAGCATAAATTGGCGTTGCCTGTAAAACCGACTTAATAAAAACCTCCTTACCACCCATTAATAGATACCGTAGGCTCCATCCTTCAACACGTTTTCTAAATCTATCAACAAAATTAGCAAAAGCCCATGTTTTCCTTCTTCCAACCATCATAGGCGACCCCAGATATTTTTCAGGACTCGAGGCTACCCGAACCCCCAACAATCTTGTAATTTCCTCCTTAACATCGACATTCACATTAGCACCAAATTAAATTAAGGATTTATCATAATTCACCCTTTTCCCAGAGATCATCTCATACTCATGAATAACATCGCGAACCACTCTGGCACCTTCACCCAAGGCATCGCCAAAAAGGATGCAATCATCTGCGAAAAATAAATGGTTACTAGAAAATCGTTCCCTTCCAATAGGGGCTCCCACCATGCAACCCTTCTGTTTAGCTTCTTGAAGGAGCGTAGAGAAACCTTCAGCACAAATCAAAAACAAATAAGGACTGAGAGGGTCACCTTGTCTTAGACCGCGTGAGGGGGAAAACCAATCGATGTGCATACCATTGAGACAAACAGAATAAGTAACCGAGCATACACACCTCATAATAAGAACGATCTAATCGTCGTGAAAACCTAAATGCTTCATCATTCCTGCCAGAAAATCCCATTCAACGCGGTCGTATGCTTTGCTCATATCTAACTTCAGAGCAAAGTTTCCTTTCTTACCTTTCTTCTTCATCTTAAGCGAATGCAAGACCTCATAAGCAATCAGAACATTATCTGAAATAAGTCTCCCAGGGATAAAAGCTCCTTGAGCTTCATTGATACAATCTCCCAATATATTACTCATGTGATGGACCAGAACTTTCGCAATGATTTTGTAAACAACGTTACAAAGGCTTATGGGTCTGAATTGTGTCATATTATTCGGCTTTTCAACCTTAGGAATTAAAACAATACGAGTTTTATTGATTTCTCCTACTTTCAATTGGCCGTTCAAAATATCAAGACAATAACGTGAGACGTCTGGCCCAACAATGTGCCAATATCTTTGGAAGAAGAATGCAGGAAAACTATCCACCCCGAGAGCTTTCAAACGTGTCATCGTCCTTACTGCACTGGAAATATCATCCTTTGTGAACTGTTTGAGTAGATCCACATTCATACAATCAGAAACTCTTTTATTCATCATTCCAAATAAATGCTCATCGGAACTCATCTCTGAAGCAGTGAAAAGTTTGTCAAAATAATCTGAAGCAATCTGAAGGATTTCTTCTGTCGTTGTGAACCTTTCACCGTTTTCATTCTGCAATTCAGTAATTCGGCCACGGAACTGACGTTGGCTGGCAGTCTTATGGAAAAAATTGGTATTCCGGTCACCATTCTTCAACCAATTAACACGAGCCCTTTGCTCCCAAAATAACTCTTCCTTATCAGCCTCCAAATTGAGCCCCAACTGGATCTCTGAAATTTCAGCTAAATTATCATCCGATATGTCCTGATGAAAAAGATAACTCAACCTTTCTTCCAAAGCAACATGACCTCTCTTCTCTTTTTTACTTCTGGATTTATTCCAATTTAGCATTTGGGTACTCAAAATCTCCAACTTATTCGGTATGCTCCGTTTACTACTCTTTTTTTCAATTCACAAAATTAGACATACTCAAAAGCTGAGTTACCCTTCCGTCCTTTACAAGGGTGTAAAAATTTAATTTGATTAATCCATCTACTTTTTATCAGAGATTGATTAATAATTAATTAAATTAACCAAACTTAACACTTAATAATACAAATATATATATAGTTTTAATTTGGTTAATTCGGATAATTCGATTAAATGAACATTATCAATTTATTTTTTTATATGTTTTATACTTATTTTAATAAAAAAATAAAAACATATAAATTTCGATTAATTCAGTTAACCGACCGAATTAACTGAAATATTTCGGTTCAATTAATTTTTTTGAAAAAATTTTGATTTGGTTAAAGGATTAAAAAGTTCAGATAATTCTGTTATTACTAGTTCGGTTCGGTTAACCGTTTGAACACCCCTAACTGAATGAGTGAAATATGTGGAAAATAAAAAATATTTGGTCGAATAGGTTATTTTTTTAGACCAATTTTGGAGAGAGAGTGAGTGAGTGAAAACATGCCTAGTTGGACGCGCTTTTTGCACAGCTGGCAGGAAAACGCGCCCAGCTAGATGCGTTTTCCTCTTAGTTGGCAGGTGGACACGCTTTCTTCCAACTGTAAATTCCCAACAGTCAAATTTCAAATTAGACCAACGGTAAAATTATAAATGGTCCAATGGTAACTTTTTTCTATACATACCGAGACCATTTTCCACTCTTTCACTCAAATTCAATTCTCTCCATTCTCTCTATTCTCTCAAGATCAATTCAAAATTTTCCAATAAATTTGTATAAAAATATTCTAGTTTTACTTTATTATTTCGTAAATTATTCATTTTGATTAATTTTCACGAATGGCAAGTTCTTTTATTCATTTCGACGACAAGCACATTTTCGCCGCACAATTGGCAATGATAAGGAAAAAAATATTTTTATTAATTTTAATTAAGTAAATTTTAAATTTTTTAAATTGTTTTTTTATATAAATAGGTGGATGATCGGGATTTGAAGGGGTTCATACACAATTTATCAAAGAGCGCACCCAATGCAATTCATGATCATTTGCAAGATGTCGAATTCTTACATACGTCTCGTATGCTCAAGGGCTGTAAATTGGATCCCACACTTATCAGTGTGTTTGTAACAGCCTGATTTTTCAGTGATGTCGAAAACAGTGGTTCGAGGCCACCAAATCCGGCGAGTAACCTCTTAAATTTTATTATTTAATATTTACGAGTCAAATATAATTTTAAAAAAGTTTTTGAATTAGTAATTTGTGTTTTATAATGACTTAATAGGTCAAGTGGTTTTAGAAAGTGAGGTATCGGGACCTCGTTTCTATAAACCGAGCCGTAAATATTTATAAACGGAGTATCATTAAGGTAGTATTAAAGTTTCATTGAAAAATTTTAACGTTTCGATAATTAATTAATTAAAAAGGACTAAATTGAAAAAGGTGCAAAACTTGTTAATTATAATATTTAAGTGATTAAATGGCTTGATTAATAAATGAGGGAGGACTTAAGAAGCAATTAAACCTAAAATAAAGTGATGAGGCGGCATAAGAGAAAAAAATAATAAAATAAGGCCATTCAATGGCAAAATTGTAAATTTGATGAAATCAAAATAAAACAAATTAGATTTGGATAGTTTTCTAGACATTTCTTCTTCAATTTTCGGTTCAAAAACAAACATAGGAGAAAGTTTAAGCTGGTTCTTCAATTTTTGCTTCATGTGAGTTCAATTCTTACCCGTTTCTTGTAATTTTTATATTTCTGAGATTGTTACAATTAGGTCCAACTAAACTATACCTTTGTTTTTGATTTTATTAAAAATTTTGGAAGTTTCCATTGATAAATATTAGATGTTTATGATGAATAACATAGATTTAGAGCTTTGATTTTGTTGTATGATGATTTTAAAGTGATTTTTGTTAAATATTGATTTTAGGATTAAATTGTGAAAATGTTAAAATATTAGGGTTTGATAGTGAATTTTGGGTTTATTAGGGGCTGTATGAAGGCCTAGAATATTTGGATAGATTATTAAATGAGAAAATTAGTTAATTTGATAGACTAACTAATTAAGGGATTAAATTGTAAAAATTGTAAAAGTTTGGGGTAATTGTGTAAATTTAAAAAATAAAAGGTTATTAATTATGAAATGAATTGGAAATGAAATATATTCTAATAAATGAGTAATTTTTATATTTTAGATCAAGATCCTGTAGATACTCGTAAAAAAGGAAAAATAGCGAAATAGTCCCTAAACTTATACAATTACTACAATTCAACCCAAGTAAGTTCGTACGGTTAAAAAATTTAATATTTGTATAAATTGATGAATGGTATTATGTATTTATTCTATTGTTGGAAATGAATTATTGTTAGATTTATAATATTGAATTGGATTTCGGTTTGAATGGAACGCGGGATTTGAGTACATTCGTAATTTGGTGTATGATGGTATTGGAAGAAGACAACGACATTTTTCCCAAGTAAATCAAAGTTCAGCATTTGTTACGAACTCTCGTGTTTTACTTTCTGTTTGGCGTAATTGGATGAATCAGCTCTTATGAACTTCTGTTTAGCTCTTACGAGCTTCTGTTCAACCCTTACAAGCTTCTGTTCAGCTTTCGAGCTTCTGTTGGTGTATTCAGGAGGACCAGCTCTTATGAGCTTCTGTTGACGATATACTTTTATCCGTAAGTCATTCTTCGAATGGAAATATTTTGGTTAAGCAATTTATTTAATGAATTTGAAAGACATGTTATTTATTTTTGTATTGATTTGAATACGAATGTATTTATCAATTGAAGTTGTGAATGACAGGGAATTAACATGAATGATTTTATTTATTTGACTTGTTATAGTAGGTTCGGTAAGATTTTGTTTAACCCGTTGAACTTACTAAGCTTCATTAAACTTATTTGTATAGTTTAATGTCTTTGTAGATTATCGGAAGGTTGGGCGATCGGATCAGCACTCAAATCACACTATCCAGCTTATCTCGGTAGTTTTTGAAACATTAAATACGGTTTATATGGCATGTATAGGCTTTTGTATAGACTTAGTCAAAGTTCAGCTTATGTAAATATTATGAATAATATTTTGTTTATATAACCAACATACATATTGGTATGAAAATAAGGTATGATTGTGATATTAGTATAAGTGATATATGTATGAATGTAATTGAGTTATAGTAAACTTTGGTAACTTAGTTAGATAAATTAATTAGGTAAGCTTGAATATTAGTGGACATATTTTCAGGTTGTCATTAGAGGTACCTATGGGTATATTGGTTGTTTGTGGTAATAATATATGTTTAAGACTTGATTTTAGCTTGTGCTGAGTGCCTTGTTATGGCTTGTTGATGTGTAATTTGTTGAGGCTAGGTTGGTGTCAATTTGGGTGAGAAATGTGGCTGAGAAAATGACCTATTTTTGTCCACACGAGTAGAGACACGAGCGTGTGTCTCAACCGTGTGTGACACACAGCCAGGTGACACTACCGTGTGTCCCCTGTATCTTTTAAATTTCGCAAGTCAGTATGCTCACACGGCCTAACACACGAGCGTGTGACTTGGCCATGTCACCCAAGTCAGAGAGTTACACGGGCTGGACACGGCCGTGTGTCCCTATTTCGAATGCCCACACGGCTTGAGACACGGGCGTGTCTTTTGACCGTGTGAGTCACACGGCCCTGTGACCCCTACAGTGTTGAAAATTTTAAATATTTCTGAAAAATTCTCTAAGTTTCCAATCTAGTCCCAACTTGTTTCTAATGTGTATTTAGGGCCCCGAGGGCTCGTTTAAGGGACAATATATATGATTTTGATTGGTTTTATTATGAATATTGATATGTAATGAAACATTTGAAGTTTCTGTCTGATTGATCCGTAAACCCCGGTAATGCTCTGTAACCCTATTTTGGCGACGGATACGGGCTAGGGGTTCTATATTTAGTGGTATCAGAGCTACGGTTTAGTCTATTATCGGACTGAACATAGCATGTGAAATGTCTAGAAATACATGCCATATAAATCTGTGATAGTGTGATGTGTATGATCCGATCTAACATTTGTTTTCTTATAGATTGTAAAGATGTCAGACGGATCTGGACGTGCTGACAATGATGAAGTTAACAGTAAAGTACCAACTTCTAAACATGGGACGATGATCGCTGTGAATCAGAGCTTTAAAATTTATAAAAAGAATGATCGAACCTGGAAACTAACTCTGACAACGATTGAGGCAAGTTCACCTATCGAACAGTAGTATAGCTTAGGCAAGACCGGATTATCGAACCCAAAGGAACTAAAAGTACTAATACTAACTTTCTTTTTATTATTTAGCCTAAAATAAGTGAAGTTGTTTATTAATCTAAATTAATTAACTACTAAACTAAAGACTCTAAGACAAAGAAGAATGGATTTGGAAAATAACTTGGGAAAAACTCAGTTGATTTAGACGATACCCTAGGAAGAATCCACCTAGACTTCACTTGTTATCTAACACTGAACCATACGATTTATTCACTTAGTTTGATCCGTAAGACTCCCTAACGTATATTAAACCCTCTCTCGAGGCGAAAAATGTCTAACCCTAGGTTAATTAGTGGAACTCTCGTTCTCTTATAATAACCCCCTAGAATAGCAGTAAATCGATCTGTGGATTCCCATATTAGGTTTCACCCTAATCCGACAAAATCTCGTCACCCTATCTCTAGGCGTGCGATCAACTCCGATTAATTATGTTGGATCTACTCTTAGGCAGGGTCTATTCCTCCTCCACCTAAGCACATTAAATTTGGATTAAGCTCACATAATTAAGATTAAACTAAGTATTTATCATATAATTCAGAAAACAATAACAAGATTCATCATAGGTTTCATCCCCTTCGGGTATCTGAAGGGTTTAGTTCATAACAATAAAGGAAAACATCTCAAGAGAAAAGATAAAACAAAACATAAGAAATCCCTAAAACCCCCTGAAGGAATTGAAGGAGAGATCCTCCGTCTTAAGTATAATTTTGGCTTCTTGAGATGGACCAGCTGGCTATCCCTGAGTGAATCCCCACAAATCTGCCTTCTCTGGCCTAGCACAACGCCCCTAGATGATGTCTTTGGGCTCCCTTGACAGAGGGTTTCTGTCGAACTCCCCGAATAAGTTGCCCCCTAGGGTGTTTATATAGGCTTTGAGATGTGTTACTTGGCCTCCAAGTATCCTAATTTGAGTGCAATTCCTAATTGGGGGTTTAATTAGACTTTGAAGTGTGTTTCTTTGCCTCGAAGCATCCAAATCCGAGTGAAATTGCTCTTTCCAATGACAGGGACACGGCCATGGCACACGCCCGTGTGAATCGTGGCCAGGCCGTGCTCGGACTTCTTTAATGAGGCACGGCTGTGTAAATCGTGGTCCAGGCCGTGTTCGAGATCTTTAAGGAGGCACGTAGTGTGATCTTTGGTCGGTGTGTTGATTTCATGCTTTGGCCCATTTGTCCCGTTTTAAGCCCGTTTTGCTTTCTTTTCATCCCCTGGTGCTTTCCTGAGTATATAACATGAAACCAAATTACATAAAATAAGGGATAATTCATCCAAAAGCATACTAAATGTGGGCCTAAAATGTGTTACTATTTCGGTTTATCAAATACCCCCACACTTAAGCTTTTGCTTGTCCTCAAGCAAAATTCTCAACTAATTAAAACGAACTTCCTATAATTCATAATAGTCATTGATAGTGCCTCATCATAATTCAGAGATAATTTATACATGGATAATTCAACTCAAAGCGTCCTAAAAATTCAAACACTATAAGCCTTATATTTTGTAGCACAAAACATAGGTGTTTTCCCTTCATCTAAATAATTACCTTTAATTTGAAATCGACAAGGATTGACATCCTCACTAAAGATTCACTCAAAGTGTTTAAGGTTCAAAATTTAGGCACTCAAAAGTCAAACATGAATAGTTAATCCCATAGGCTTGCATGAAAATCAAATCTCCACCACAGATATGAGATGAAACACAAACCAAAAGGTCTTTGTTAGGGTTATAATGGGGCTAGGGTTAAGGTGTGGAATAAGGCTGAATTAGAGGGTTAGAATCGAGATTGAATTAACAAATTACCTAACTAAGAACTAATGAACTAATAATAATTATTACATCAATTGAAAACTAATAATACTAATAATACAAGCTTCTTCTTCGATATTTAGAATTTAAATAAATGTATAAGCTCGTTTAATCCCATAACTAATAATGAATATACTTCGTCATTTTTTTTAAGAACAAACTAAATACATAATAAAGGATAAATTACTAAAATTCATAATTAGGCAACTAATCTAATCAAATCTTGATATAAGGGTAGTCAAAAGGAATGGTGATGACAAAAACAAAGGGTTTCTGGGTTAATATTAGCGGTTATGTCAATAAATAGGGTTGTTAGGATTAAAAGGGGGTCACTAGGGGTTAATTTGTGACGGTAGGCTTTTAATGGAGTTAGTGGGTTAAAACCTAGGTGCCTTTATCATCTCTATATATCAAATAAAAAATGTGGTCTCGATATGTATAATCGATGCAAGTTCTAAAATAACAAATCAGTGTTGACATACTCATAATCAATAAAGTGAGCAAGAAAAAGAATGTATGCTCTATAAGGCTCAAGAACTCACAAAAATTATGGGTATTTTGATGTCAACCTCGTAAATTTCAAACTTCAAAGTAATATTTAAACTCAGTTCGACAACCTAGAAAATTTTTAATTTCTGAAACATAGACTTATCATGCTTGATTCTCTAGTATTCTTCAAATTTAATTATCAATGCACAATTATCAATGACTTAATCTAAAACATATCAATAAAAATCATAATTCAAGGGAAATTTCATTCTAATCATAATATGAGAAACTTACTTTAGGATAAGGCATAATTCAGGGATTTTCAAATAATGCTATAGTTAACCCCCCACACTTAAGATGTACATTGCCCTCAATGTACAAAGATAGATAAAATGGAAATATAGTGAGAAAATCAAAAGATAGGGAGAGAAGTGAAACTTCCTGAATTTTGGATGAAGTTAATGAAAAGAAACCAGATCGGATTGGAGGTGAATGTGGGGAAGCGCCTTGAACCGTTTGAATTTGAATCCTCGAAGTAGCCGGCTTGATTTTTTTGTATCCTAAGCTAAATCTAAATGGTACGAAAAATAAGAAGAAAATAATAAAGAAAATAAAAATTAAAATGAAAAATAAATGAAAATAAATAAATAAAAATAAAAATAAAAATAAAAATAAAAATAAAAATAAAAATAAAAATAAAAATAAAAATGAAAATGAAAAAAAAAGATAAAAGTAAATTGTGATACGGTCCACGCCCATGTGCCTACCCGTGATGTCCACACGGCCACGGCCACGGCCGTGTGCAAGGCCGTGTGGTATGGGAATCGTGTTTCACTTATTCAGTTAGTTTGTAGTTAGATCTTTGAAAGTAAAAAAATAAAAATATGAAAGTAAAAAATAAAATATGAAAATTAAATGAGGTTAGTGCTCGGGTTGCCTTCCGAGAAGCGCTCGTTTATAGTCTTAAGCTAGACTTTACCTTTCATTCGTATGGTCATGGTAGTTTGAGGAGGTGAAAATCCTTCCTCATGCGATCAACTCGATTTTTGATATAAAATTTAAGTCGAGTAGTGTTTACCTCAAAAGTACTGAATTTAGGATTGCTTACCTCAACTGGCCCGTATAGGAAGACATTAAGTACCTCAAAAGTGATTTCTTCATTTGTCTTGAGGTCTGAATTGGCGATTCGAGGGTCTTCCTTATTCAACAATACCTGATCCCCTATTTTGAAGTGATTTGTTGTTCCTATCAGCTCGTCTGGGGTTTCCTTTGGTTTCACTTCGTGTATTCCTAGTTTCTCTTTAAAGTGTGTTTTCCACTTGTCTAATTCATCGACCTGAAGCCTTAGTTCTTCATGAATTATTTCTTTATGGGTACGAGGTCTAAGATCTAGCTCAGCTAGGTGATTTCGCGACGCTTCCTATAAAGAAGGTTGAACCAAATGGTTATCAATAGAAATAACGTTCGTACCTTTATTACTCGATGTCCTAGCTGAGTCAAGAGCTTGAAGAGTGATTGTTTCATTGTCTACACGAAGTGTGAATTCATCGTCTTCTTCCTCTGTGTGGTCTTTCTTTATTGCATCGGGATATGACACACGAGGTTGGTACTCTGTAATTGCCGGTTTTGGTATATCATGACACACTTCAACCTTACCTTCACTTACCACAGGTTCTTCCCTTGATTTTGGTTTGTCTAACCCTTCACTATCGTAAATGGCTTGATTTTGCTCACTCGGGTTAGTTTCACAATTGCTTGGCAAGCTTCCTTGTGGTAGTTCTGAGATCAGCTTAGCAAGTTGTATAACTGACTTAGTAAGTTCCCCAACTGACTCAGTAAGTTCCCCAACTTGGCTCTCGATCCCTTTGATCGATGCTTGTTGGTCATTAAGTGTTGTCTCATTTTTTTGGAGACGGTTATTTGTAGCTGCCATGAATTTTGTCAGCATCTCTTCAAGGTTCGACTCCTCTTCCTATTGGTGAGGTGGTTGTTGAAAGTTTGGAGGAAGTTCCGGCCGTTGGCTACTTTTATCATCCCACGAGAAATTAGGATGGTACCTCCAACCTGCATTATAAGTGTCACTATAAAAATTATTTTGAGGTTTAGAATAGTTACTCATATAGTGGACTTGTTCGCTTTCCATGCCTTGTCCGTAGGGTGGGTACTCGGGATTTGCCACGCCTCAGCTTGTTTCACATTTGCATAATCGGGATGTACTGCGAGGAACCGTATAAACCATTAAATTTTTATGTAACATCTCTAATCGGTTTGATAGCACAGTTCTTGGGTCGAGGTCGTAGATATCGGTTTTGCTTTTGTTGGCTTTGTTCTCGTAACTTGCCACTGATAGTTATTCAGTGCCATCTCCTCTATCTGTCAAAATCAAATAAAAGAAAAATTAGCAAAGTAATAATAAAATAATAATAATAATAATAAATAAATTGCAGAAAATAAAAAATGGCTAAAGTAATAAAAATAGAGCTTTCTTAATATTTTAGTTCCCCGGCAACGGCGCCAAAAACTTGATCGCTGTGAATCAGAGCTTTAAAATTTATAAAAAGAATGATCGAACTTGGAAACTAACTCTGACAATAATTGAGGCAAGTGCACCTATCGAACAGTAGTATAGCTTAGGCAAGACTGGATTATCGAACCCAAAGGAACTAAAAGTACTAATACTAACTTTCTTTTTATTATTTAGCCTAAAATAAGTGAAGTTGTTTATTAATCTAAATTAATTAACTACTAAACTAAAGACTCTAAGACAAAGAAGAATGAATTTGGAAAATAACTTGGGAAAAACTCAGTTGATTTAGACGATACCCTAGGAAGAATCCACCTAGACTTCACTTATTATCTAACACTGAACCATACGATTTATTCACTTAGTTTGATCTGTAAGACTCCCTAACATATATTAAACCCTCTCTCGAGGCGAATAACGTCTAACCCTAGGTTAATTTGTGGAACTCTTGTTCTCTTATAATAACCCCCTAGAATAGCACCACCCTAATCCGGCAAAATCTCGTCACCCTATCTCTAGGCGTGCGATCAACTCCGCTTAATTATGTTGGATCTACTCTTAGGCAGGGTCTATTCCTCCTCCACTTAAGCACATTAAATTTGGATTAAGCTCACATAATTAAGAACAAACTAAGTATTTATCATATAATTCAGAAAACAATAACAAGATTCATCATAGGTTTCATCCCCTTCGGGTATCCGAAGGGTTTAGTTCATAACAATAAAGGAAAACATCTCAAGAGAAAAGATAAAACAAAACATAAGAAATCCCTAAAACCCCTGAAGGAATTGAAGGAGAGATCCTCCGCCTTGAGTATAATTTTGGCTTCTTGAGATGGATCAACTGGTTATCCACCGAGTGAATCCCCACAAATCGCCTTCTGCTGCGGCCTAGCACGCGCCCCTAGACGATGGCTTTGGGCTCCTCGATGAGAGGTTTCTCTGAACTCCCGAATAAGTTGCCCCTAGGGTGTTTATATAGGCTTTGAGATGTGTTACTTGGCCTCCAAGTATCCTAATTTGAGTGCAATTCCTAATTGGGGTTTAATTAGACTGCAGGTGTGTTTCTTTGCCTCCAAGCATCCAAATCAAAGTGAAATTGCTCTTTCCAGCGACAGGGACACGGCCATGGCACACACCCGTGTGGATCGTGGCCAGGCCATGCTCGGACTTCTTTAATGAGGTGCGGCCGTGTAAATCATGGTCCAGGCCGTGTTCGAGATCTTTAAGGAGGCACAGCAGTGTGATCTTTGGTCCAGGCCCTGTCGATTTCATGCTTTGGCCCATTTGTCCCGTTTTAAGCCCGTTTTGCGTTCTTTTCATCCCCAATGCTTTCACGAGTATATAACATGAAAAGAAAGGATTAAGAGCACCAAATTACATAAAATAAGGGATAATTCATCCAAAAGCATACTAAATGTGGGCCTAAAATGTGTTACTATTTTGGTTTATCAGACGAGTAGTAATGTCCCGATCTCTTCGGCTCAGGAAAGTGAACTTAAAAATATGTTTTTGGGGTATATGAACCAGTGTTCAGTGAGTTTATGAAAGAAAAAAATCTGGTTCAGCAACCTCTACCCCCTATTGTACCACCTGTTGTACCTTCGGTTGTACCTCCACCTCCTCCAGTGGTTGAACCTAATAGACGTACTCTGATTAAGAAACTTAGAAAGTGTGGTGCTGAAGAATTTCGGGGTAGATCAGAGGATGATCCGGTTAAAGCTGAGTACTGGCTTCAAAATATAATAAGGGTTTTCGAAGAAATGGCTTGCTCTCCTGATAACTTTTTTAGATGTGTTGTTTCATTATTAAAAGAGGAATCATATAACTGGTGGTCGACAATAGTAGCTGTGGTACCAAAGGAGAAAATTTCTTGGGAATTTTTCAAGACTGAGTTTAAAAAGAAATGTGTCGGAAAAAGGTATTTGGACAAGAAAAAGAGAGAATTTCTTGAGTTACATCAGGGAAATAGATAAGTAGCTGAATATGAGAGAGAATTTGTGTATCTCAGTAAATATGCTCGAGAAATTGTGCCTACTGAAGAAGAAATGTGTATCCGATTTGAAGATGGTCTGAATGATGAAATTCAAATGATGATCAGAGGTAATGAAATACGAGAATTTATTGTCTTGTCTGATCGTGCACAGAAAATTGAAGAAGTGTACAGCCGTAAAATACAATGAGATAGGCAGAATCGAGAATTTCACGAGAGGTTCTTTCAAGTCATTTTCGGCATCACCGGCGAAAAAGACTAAAGATGATTTTAGCCGAGCTACCTCAGTGCCTAAACGTTCGAATAAAAACAAGACGATTCAACATGATTTCAGGGTACCTACTAGACCAGTTGATAGTGTGGGTAGTGTACAAAATACTTCGAAGCCTAAATGTAGATATTGCAGGAAATATCACCTTGCTGAGTGCAGAGGTAAAACGGGAGCCTGTTATAGATATGGATTAAATCATTTTATTCGTAATTGACCTAAATTATCTAAAGAGGATAAAGATCAGAAAGAAAAGCAAATGTCTACCTCTCAGAAAAGTAGACGTTTGGGCCAGAATAGTGCTACCAGGACTACTCGTTCAGGAATGAAAGACACTGTTGTTAGGACAGAGACTAAAGCACCTACTCGCACCTACGCCATTTGAGCTAGAGAGGAAGCTACTGCTCCAGATGTGATTGCTGGTATATTCTATCTCTTTGATGTTAATGTGTATGTATTAATTGACCTTGGGTCAACTCATTCTTATATTTGTACTACATTAGTAACGGAAAAGAAGTTACCTGTTTAATCTACTGATTATGATATTTAAGTTACTAATCCAGTAGGTCAAAGTGTGATAGTTAATTTAGTCTATCGTAATTGTCCACTGAAAGTTAGGGGCTTTGAATTCCCTGCTGGTTTGATGTTGTTACCCTTTCGGGAATTTGATGTTATCCTGGCATGGATTGGTTATCTTTGCATGATGCTGTGGTAAATTGTAGATAGAAACAGATCGATTTGAAATGTCAGACAGGAAAGATGATTTCAGTTGAGTCCGAGGATCTAAAAGATGTCGTTAGAATTATTTCGGCTTTTTCTGCAAGCATTTCTAGCATATATCCTTGATACCAGAGACTCAAAATCGAAGCTATATCAATTACCAATTGTTAGTGAATTCATTGATGCATTTCCTAAAGAATTGCCGGGTTTACCTCCTGATCGTGAAGTTGAGTTTGTGATTGATTTGATTCTTAGAACTGCACCAATATCAATATCACCGTACTATGGCACCAGCTGAACTAAAAGAATTGAAAGCATAGTTGCAAGAGTTATTAGACATAGGGTTTATTCGACCGAGCATGTCTCCCTGGGGTGCACATGTTTTGTTTGTGAAAAAGAAAGACAGTTCTTTAAGATTGTACATAGACTACAGACAGTTGAATAGAGTCACAATAAAAAATAAATACCCTTTGTCACGTATCAACGATTTGTTTGATCAATTGAAAGGTGTCGTAGTGTTCTCAAAGATAGATCTTAGATCCGGGTATTATCAATTGAAGGTTAAAGACTATGATGTGCCAAAGATTGCTTTCAGAACTCGTTACGGTCATTACGAGTTTTTGGTAATGCCATTTGGTTTGACTAATGCCCCTGCTGCTTTTATGGATTTAATGAATCAAATTTTTCAACCTCATTTGGATAAATTCATTGTTGTGTTTATTGATGATATACTAATCTATTCCAAGACAGAATCCGAGCATGCACAACATTTGAGGATCGTACTACAGACTTTAAGAGAAAAGCAATTGTACGCAAAATTTAGTAAATGTGAATTTTGGCTTCGTGAGGTTGAATTTTTGGGTCACATAGTATCAGCTGATGGGATTCGAGTTGATCCGAGTAAAGTTTTTACTGTGATAAATTGGAAAACTCCGAAAAATGTCTCAGAAGTGCAAAGTTTTTTGGGTTTAACAGGTTACTATCGACGTTTTGTTAAAAACTTTTCGATTATTGCTTCGCCGATGACTAGATTATGATAGAAAAATGTTGAGTTTATTTGGTCTGATAAGTGCCAACAGAGTTTTGATCAGCTGAATAAAATGTTGACGGAAGCTCCAGTCTTGACTCAGCCTGAATCAGGAGTAGCGTTTGTTGTTTATAGTTATGCGTCTCTTAATGGTTTGGGTTGTGTACTGATGCAGTCGGGAAAGGTAGTAGCCTATGCTTCTCGACAATTAAAGTCGCATGAGAAGAATTATCCTACACATGATCTCGAGTTGGCCACAATTGTATTTGCTTTGAAGATTTGGAGACATTATTTATACGGTGAGAAATGTCACGTGTTTATAGATCACAAAAGTTTAAAGTATTTGATGACTCAGAAAGAATTGAATTTGAGACAGCGACGGTGGTTGGAATTATTGAAAGATTATGATATGGTTATTGATTACCATCCCGGAAAGGCTAATGTAGTTGCGGATGCAGTTAGTCGAAAGTCATCATTGTTTGCACTTCGAGCGTTGAACGCTCATTTAGCTCTTAACGAAGATGGTTCTGTATTAGCAGAGTTGAGAACGAAACCCCTGTTTCTACAACGAATTCAGGAATTGCAAGATGATAATCCAAAGTTGGTGTTGAAACGATAGATGGTTCAGAATAATTTGAGTTCAGAGTACAGTGTTGGTGATAGTGGTACATTACGTTATTGCAATAAAATTTGTGTTCCAAATAATTTAGATTTGAAAAATGATATTCTCTCTGAAGCTCATAGTAGCACGTACTCTATCCATCCGGGTAGCACGAAGATGTATTGTGATTTAAAACAATTGTATTGGTGGCCGGGTATGAATCAGGAAATTTGTGAATTTGTAGCTAAATGTTTGATTTGTCAACAGGTGAAAGCAGAACATCAGGTACCAACGGGTTTATTACAACCTGTTATGATTCCTGAATAAAAGTGGGAGCGAGTCACGATGGATTTTATATCTGGCTTACCAGTAACTTCGAGAAAGAAAGATTCGATCTGGGTAATTGTTGACAGATTGATGAAATCGGTACATTTTATTCCAGTCAGAATAGACTTTACACTTGAGAGATTAGCGGAACTATATATATCTGAGATTGTGAGATTACACGGAGTTCCGACATCCATTATTTCAGATTGAGATCTGAGATTTACATCGAGATTTTGGAGCAAACTTCATGAGGCTCTAGGTACTAAGCTTAATTTTAGCACAGCATTTCACCCTTAGACTGATGGGTAATCAGAACGAGTGATTTAGATTCTGGAAGATATGTTGAGATGTTGTATACTCAAATTTGAAGATAGCTTGGAAAAGTATCTACCGTTAGCTGAAATTGCATATAATAATAGTTATCAATCTAGTATAAAGATGGCACCATTTGAAGCTCTCTACGGGAGAAAATGTAAAACACCGTTGTATTGGTCTAAGCTGAGTGAATCCAAAATGGTAGGAGTTGATTTGATCCGAGAAACTGAGGATAAAGTTCAGATTATTCGGGATAGTTTGAAAGCTACATCTGATCGTCAGAAATCGTATGCGGATCTAAAAAGAAAAGATATAGAATTTGCTGTTGGTGATCAGGTATTTTTAAAGTCTGAAAGTGTTACGTTTCGGTAGGAAGGGAAAATTGAATCTGAGATTTATTGGACCGTATGAAATTATTGAAAGAATCTACCCTGTAGCTTATAGATTAGCTTTACCCTCTGAACTTGAGAAAATCCATAATGTGTTCCACATATCGATGCTGAAACGATACAGATCTGATCCTTCACATGTGATTACTCATCGTGAGATTGAGCTACAGCCAAATTTGACGTATTTGAAGGAACAAGTGAGAATTTTAGCCCGAGAAATCAAAGAATTGTGGAATAAACAAATACCATTGGTAAAAGTCTTGTGGCATCGACATGGTTCAGAAGAAGCTACCAGGGTAACCGAAGAATCAATGAGATTACAATATCCAAATCTATTTTTAGGTAACAAATTTCGAGGACAAAATTTCCTAAGGGGGAGAGTTGTAACAGCCCGATTTTTCAATGATGTCGGAAACAGTGGTTCGAAGCCACAAAATCCGGTGAGTAAGCTCGTAAATTTTATTATTTAATATTTATGAGTCAAATATAGTTTTAAAAAGGTTTTTGAATTAGTAATTTGTGTTTTATAATGATTTATTAGGTCAAGTGGTTTTAGAAAGTGAGGTATCGGGACCTCGTTTCTATAAGCCGAGCCGTAAATATTTTTATAAATATTTACGGAGTGTCATTGAGGTAGTATTAAAGTTTTGTTGAAAAAATTTTAACATTTCAATAATTAATTAATTAAAAAAGACTAAATTGAAAAAGGCGCAAAACTTGTTAATTATAATATTTAAGTGATTAAATGACTTGATTAATAAATGAGGGAGGACTTAAGAAGCAATTAAACCTAAAATAAAGTGATGAGGCGGCATAAGAGAAAAAATAATAATAAAATAAGGCCATTCAATGGCAAAATTGTAAATTTGATGAAATCAAAATAAAACAAATTAGATTTGGATAGTTTTATAGACATTTCTTCTTCAATTTTCAGTTCAAAAATAAACATAGGAGAAAGTTTAAGCTGGTTCTTCAATTTTTGCTTCATGTGTGTTCAATTCTTACCCGTTTTTTGTAATTTTTATGTTTCTGAGATTGTTACAATTAGGTGCAACTAAACTATACCTTTGTTTTTGATTTTATTAAAAATTTTGGAAGTTTCCATTGATAAATATTAGATGTTTATGATGAATAACATAGATTTAGAGCTTTGATTTTGTTGTATGATGATTTTATAAAGTGATTTTTGTTAAATATTGATTTTAGGATTAAATTATGAAAAGGTTAAAATATTAGGGTTTGATACTGAATTTTGGGTTTATTAGGGGCTGTATGAAGGCCTAGATTATATGGATAGATTATTGATTGAGAAAATTAGTTAATTTGATAGATTAACTAAATAAGGGATTAAATTGCAAAAATTGTAAAAGTTTGGGGTAATTGTGTAAATTTAAAAAATAAAAAGGATATTAATTGTGAAATGAATTGGAAATGAAACTTATGCTAATAAATGAGTAATTTTTATATTTTAGATCAAGATCCCGTAGATACTCGTGAAAAAGGAAAAATAGCGGAATAGTCCTTAAACTTCTACAATTACTACAATTCAGTCCAGGTAAGTTCGTATGGTTAAAAAATTTAATATTTGTATAAGTTGATGAATGGTATTATGTATTTATTCTATTTTTGGAAATGAATTATTGTTGGAATTATAATATTGAATTGGATTTCGGTTTGAATGGAACGGGAGATTTGATTCTATTCGTAATTTGTTGTATGATGGTATTGGAAGGAGACAACGACATTTTTCCCAAGGAAACCGGAGTTCAGAATCTATTGCGAACTCTCGTGTTTTACTTTTTGTTTGGCATAATTGGATGAATCAGCTCTTATGAGCTTCTGTTTAGCTCTTACGAGCATCTGTTCAGCCCTTACAAGCTTCTGTTCAACTTTCGAGCTTCTGTTGGTGTATTTGGGAAGACCAGCTCTTATGAGCTTCTGTTGATGATATACTCTTATCTGTAAGTCGTTCTTCGAATGGAAATATTTCGATAAAGTGATTTATGTAATGAATTTGAAAGACTTGTTATTTATTTTTGTATTGATTTGAATACGAATGTATTTATCAATTGAAGTTGTGAATGACAGGGAATTGACATAATTGATTTTATTTATTTGGCTTGTTATAGTAGGTTCGGTAAGATTTTGTTTAACCCGTCGAACTTACTAAGCTTCATTACCCTTATTTGTATAGTTTAATGTCTTTGTAGATTATCAGAAGGTTAGGCGATCGGATTGGCACTCAAATCACACTATCCAGCTTATCTCAGTAGTTTTTGAAACATTAAATACAGTTTATATGGCATGTATAGGCTTTTGTATGGAGTTAATCAAAGTTTAGCTTATGTAAATATTATGAATAATATTTTGTTTATATAACCAACATACATATTGGTATGAAAATAATGTATGATTGTGATATTAGTATAAGAGATATATGTATGAATGTAATTGAGTTATAGTGAACTTTGGTAACTTAGTTAGATAAATTAATTAGGTAAGTTTGAATATTAGTGGACATATTTTCAAGTTGTCATTAGAGGTACCTATGGGTATTTTGGTTGTATGTGGTAATAATATATGTTTAAGACTTGATTTTAGCTTGTGTTGAATGCCTTGTTATGGCTTGTTGATGTGTAATTTGTTGAGGCTAGGTTGGTGTCAATTTGGGTGAGAAATGTGGCTAAGAAAATGGCCTATTTTCATTTACATGGGTAGAGACACGGGGGTGTATCTCAGCCGTGTGTCGACACAGCCGTGTGTCCCCTATATCTTTTAAATTTCGCAAGTCAGTATGCTCACACAGCCTAACACACGGGCATGTGGCTTGGTCGTGTGACCTAAGTCAGAGAGTTACACGAGGATGGACACGGATTGGACACAGCCGTGTGTCCCTATTTCGAATGCCCACACGGCCTGAGACACGGGCGTGTCTCCTGATCGTGTGAGTCACACAGCCAGGACACACTGCCGTGTGACCCCTACAGTGTTGAAAATTTTAAATATTTCTGAAAAATTCTCTAAGTTTCTAATCTAGTCCCAACTTGTTTCTAATGCGTATTTAGGGCCACGAGGGCTCGTTTAAGGGACAATATATATGATTTTGATTGGTTTTATTATGAATATTAATATGTAATGAAACGTTTGAAATTTCTGTCTGATTGATCCGTAAACCCCAGTAATGCTCTGTAACCCTGTTCTAGCGACGGATACAGGTTAGGGGTGTTACAGCGTTGGTGGAAAGATGGAGACCTCAATGTAGCCCCCAACAGTTGATATGTTGCCCTAGTATGCCCTATGTTCCTACAATAGCTACATAACCTGGGTTGATTAATCCTCTCCCGACCATCCATATTGTTGTGTATTCGAGTAGAATTCAATCAACCTTTTGGGTGGCGAAGCAATCGAATATTCGATACCAACTCTATAACACCCCTAACCCGTCTCTGTTACTGGATCAAGGTTACAGAGTATTACAGCATACATTCAATCAAATGACATCGCAAAACCATTCAAATATTAATTTAAATATATATATTCACTCCACACATTAAGCATAGCATACATACGCTTATAAGCCTTAAATCAAGTTTACGGGACCTTAAAAATAGTTTGGAAACAATCCGGGACCAATTTGAAACAAAACAGAAAAAACATAGAAAAATTTGAAACATTTTAGAAACGGGAGTCACACGGCCGTGTGACAGAGCTCAGACCGTGTGGCTAGAAACATGGTCGTGTAGCCAAACCATGTACAATTCAAAATTTGGGTCACATGGCCGTGTCGCAGATCGTGTGCCCACTCGTGTGCAAATCGAAATAAGGTCACATAGCCGTGTCGTAGATCGTATGCCAAACAGTGTGAGATTCGGAATAAGATCACATGGCTGTGTCTCCATGTCGTGTAACTACCTGATGCCGTGTGGAAAAACCTGCAGTTAAAATCAATATGACACACGACCATGTGAGGAGAGCATGTATGGCACACGGTCGTGTGACAGCCCGTGTCCCAGGCCATGTCCACCTAAAATGACTTCCAAATCAAGCTAAATCATTACCCATTTCTTAGGTGCCAAGCCAAAAAAAAAAAAAAATCATTCATATACCTTTAAAACACATTCAAACAAGCTTAAAACATACCAAATCATACAACCTAAGTGCTTAACCAATATGCCCTCAATGACACCACATTTCATATACCAACCAATTCACATTCAAAGTTCACAAGTACTTACTTTAAACAGATACCAAACTTACAATTCATTCATTCCATTCATATCTAATTCTACCATAACCTATTGAATCACAAGTACCATAAACAAAATGACCAAAACCTATACATATAGACCTTTGCAAGCCAAAAGCCAAAGACATATATACAAGTGAGCCAAAATTAAGTTTTAACAACATCATACATGTATAAGATGTATCACAAGTAATAAGTATCCAAAACATATACAAGACACACCTATTACATGCCATATAACCCAAAAGTAAACATGTCAAAATCTACCAAAAAATATCTTGATAGTGTGATCTTCAGGTTGATCCGATCGCCCGATTCCACAAAATGTTATTTACAAAGAAACGAAAAAATAACACGAGTAAGCTTCAATAGAGCTTAGTAAGCTCAACGGTTGAAACGATAAAACTTACAATATAAACATAATACATAAATAATAATCCTGTCAACCACAATCATTCAACATTTGAGTTTACATATACATATATGAGTCGCATAATCTATTCAATCACATGAGATCATTCGATATCATGTCACGATAATATCAAAAAATCATGCAAACATTTATATAATTTAATAACAAGTTGTCTACGACTAGAAATTTGCCCGATGAACGATATAACATATACTGATACGCGGTTATCCACCCATAACACGCTAGAAAGCTCAAACGAGCCAAACCAACCGAGAACACACCTTGGCACCAAGTGCCTAGCTCGTAGGCTAAAATCTCTCTAGAAACACGCCTGGACACCAAGTGCCAAGCCCGAAGGCTTTACATCCACCCCCAATAACATGCCAGAATCACTGTAAATATAACACAATAGTCCGCAACAAATGCTGAACTCCGATATATTCAGTGGATAATAACAAGTCTGGATGTAACAGCCTGATTTTGGGTCTAGTCAGAACAGTGGTTTCGGGACCACAAATCCGACGTAGTAAAATTTATTTTTATTATATTTCTATGGTCTACAATTTTATGAAATGATTTTGTGAAAATTTTGTTCAAAAATTTTGACGTTTGGGCACTTAATTTAGTTAAAGGGACTAAATTGCAATAAGTGCAAAACTTGAGTTCTATATGTTAGAAGTGTCCAATTGCTATGAGATTTTAAATTGAAGGTTCTTAGATGGTAATTAGACCATTATACTTTAAGTTGGACAGAAATGGACATGGTAGGGTGAAATTTCAAAGTTTGGCATTAAGGGCATTTTGGTCATTTGGGTAATAAAGAAAAAATTAAACACATAAAAGATGCCATCTTCTCAATTTCATCCTCCCATGGCCGAAAATCACAAGGGGTCTCCATAGCTAGGGTTTGTTCATCTTCCAAGCTTGATTGTAAGTCCGTTCTTGTCCCGTTTTTAATGAGTTTTACATTTTTGAGATCGGTGTAACCTAATCTAGCTATTTCAAGGACTAATTTGAAAGAAAATCAAAGTATAAAATTTTAACCATGCTGGATATTTGTGTATTTTGATGTTTAATGGTAGATTATGCAAGTTTGGTGTTAGATGAACAACTTTTACTAATTGATTTTTGATGAAAATGCTTAAAATGACATATTTGTAAAAGTTATAAAACATGTAGTAAAAGTGTGAATTAATGAAAATGTGGGCTGTTATAAGCATGAGTAAGGTTCGGCTAGGCTTGGGTTTTGAAGAAATTGAACATATTTCATTTTACGAGCCTAGGGACTAAAATGTAAAAAGTTGAAAAATTAAGGGAAAAAATGTAATTTTGCCATAATGTGATTTTTGGGCTGAATTGAATAATGCGAGTATTAATTAAGCTGAATTTGCTATTATAGATCAAGAAAAATGAAGTTTGGACCTAGATCGGGGGAAAAACAAAGTGTTTGACGTTTAGGTCCATTTTCACTATTTTTGTATCGAGGTAAGTTCGTAAGTATATAATGCAATGTTATATTTGTATTTTAATGTTTTGATATTGCATGAAATGTATGATTGATTCTATGAGTATATTCGACGAAGTTCCGGCAAGAGAGAAATCCCGATTGAACCTTAGGAATAGATTAGTATACAAGTGACATGTCACTAGAAACCCATGTGATTATGTGATTTATGTGTCTCGGGTGCTGGTCCTGTACATCCTACCGGTGGCTGGGTATACCTGCATATGTTGCGGATACCTGACAGCTTGTGTGAGCAGCATTGCGTAGCTACGTCTTGACTGACAGCTTGTGTGAGCAAGCTCGTGGATTTGCTCGAGAGCAAGCTTATATGTGTTATGAGAATTGTGATAGCATTGGCTACATATGTGGCACTTATGTGCAAAGTTTTCCGTGTATCTGATAGTATTCCAAGTGGTTCAACGAGTACGTCAAAGACGAGAAAGTATGTGATTATGTTACGAGTTGGTACAGGTATGTACGAAAAACTCAAAGGAAATGAATTCGGTATATGATGAACTATTGGTAAGAATGTGATTGAGTATGTTATGTTCATGAGGTTTTAATGACATTTAGGTTGATATACGTATGTTACTTATATGGCAATTGTATGGTTAATGTTGTTCATTATTTGCATATGAACTTACTAAGCTATATAGCTTACTCCCTTTTCTTTCCATTATCTTATAGTGTCACCAAGCTAGCTCGGGGTTAGAGATCATCGGAGATCCATTCACACTATCAACTATTATTTTGGTACCAATGAATTCAACATTTCGAGTTATGGCATGTATAGTGGACTTGGTCATTTTGTTTTGTGTCATAATTGGTTTTGCCAAATGTGTTGGCTTATATTGGTTGAAAGCTTATTTTGTATAAGGCCATTGGAAATTGGCTATTATTGGTTAAGTATATTCATATGATAATGCCTTTCATGGATGTGGGAATCTACTTGATTTGAGTTGATAAGTGAGTGATGTTTGTGTATGATAGATGGTAGCATGCAAATGATGTGTTGTTGTCTTGGTTGTGGCTGATTTGGTTGTATGTATATGCTTGGTTTGGTGCTATGTTATGTTGTGTAGGTGTGCACATTAAAGAGTGGCAAAAAGGCTTGGTAAATAGCCTTATTTTTGTCCACACGGGTAGACACACGGGCGTGTGTCACACACAGCCTGCCCCACGGGCATGTGTTCCGGCTGTGTGTCCCCTGTACCTTAATTTTGAGAAACAAAATGTCCAGAATATAGCACACGGGCAGAGACACGGGCGTGTGCCTCGGCCGTGTGTGCTTGTAAACGGAAAAATATATAGGATTTTTCCTATGTAATTTATCACCTTTTTACTTAAATCCATTGTTAAAACTAAGTAATTGTTTAATAAATTAATGAAATATGTGAAAATATGAAATTAGGACATAGAAATTATTAAATGTGATTTTATGCTTTATTATATAGTTTTCATGTAATAAATGGCTTATTTTATATTAATTTGAATATATTATATTTTTTAAGACATAAAATGGGCCATGCATGATGAAATTAAATAATAATATATAAAATTATATTTAATAATTCATTTTAAAATATTTCATTAATAATTTGGGTTTTAATTAATTAAATTAGATAAATTTTATTCTTTGGTCCTCTAACTTGTTGATTTATTTTGGACAAGTCTGATAGCTTTGCTGGATTGCAAAACTGTCCAAATTGGAGACCAAGTCAACCTAATATTCGGCTACACATGGCTGTCCATTTAAACCATTCTTGTAACACCCTGGTTTAGGGGCTATGCAATTTGAGTTTAACCCAGGTGTTGGAAGATTTTTGGGTGTGCTTTGGTGTATTTAGAGGGTTTAAGAATGATTGGATGAGCAGGAGTACCTTGGAAAATTTTAGATTTTTAGTGTAAAAGGGAAATAAGCGCAAGAAGGCCTTAAAATAAATTGGTGGAATTTAGGACACAAGAAACAGTTGGGTGGAGTGGCATGGAGGCGCTGCTTGGAGCTTTGAAAGGGGACGCCTAAGGGAGCAAGGGTTCGAGCCGCTAAGGCAGCAATTTTTGTTTTATTTTTGCGTCGACCAAAGGATCAGAGCTAAGTAGGCCTTAAAATTAATGGCCAGGTTGGTAGACATGAAAGTCCAGTTGGCAAAGTGGCTCTCATGCGCCACTTAGTCATTGAAGGGAAGAAAGGGCGCTGGTTCGAGTGGGGCGCGTGGCATTTTTGGCGTTTTATTTTCTTTGTGTGATGGGTCAAGTAGGAAGGGTTAAAAATAAATGTTGGGGCTTTGTATCACAAAAAGCGCTTTGGCCGAATGGCACAGGCGCCACTGCGGCATGGGTTCTAGCGAGTCCCATGTTCGAGACCTATGGGCGTGATGCAGGTGTTTTATTTTGGTTTTATTTTACGTGCATTTGGGGAGGTGTTGGGCGGCTAGAAGGCTTTTATTTAGATGAGGATAATGTTTTTTTTTATTTTATATTTATCTATTTAGTTATTTAGAAGTGTAGGATAATTATTGTAGTATTTCATTTTGAATAAGCTAGGTGATAAATAGAAGAGGGATAAGTGTGGACTTATTCAACTTATTTTGAATAAGTATTGGAGAGAAAATTTAGGTAGTAGACTAATTCAAATCTGTTTGAATTAGTGGTCATGAGTGTTTGTAGGTGGTGGCCGAATGTTGGAGTCTTCAAGGGGGGGGAAGTGGCCGAATTCTATTTAAGGAGGTGGTGAGCTTCCTTTAGCCAAATTTTAGCTCCTTGCTCCTAAAGCCTTCACTTTTTCTTCTTAAACTCTACCTCTACTGGCTATTTTGAATCCATTTCTCCTTTGAGCAGCTTTTGTTTTCTCTTCTTTTCCTAGCAATAGCCGAACCTCCTTAAGCCCAACAGCATTCCATTTCTCTTCTCCTTCTCTGGCCGAATCTCCTTGTGCCGATTTCTCCTTTCTTCTTGAACCATATTTCTTTCGTGTCTACTTCAAGTCTTTTGCCGAATCTCTCCCTCTCCCTCTTGGTGTGCCGAAATTCCCTTCCCCTATTTAGTTGTCACCTTGGCCGAATAGTAGGTGTGGTGTGGATCACTTTGGGTTCCTTTTTCAATCGTTGGAAAAGGTAAGTAGGCTTAGCCGAATGCCTATTTCTTTCCCTCTCTGTTCTCTGTCGACTTCTACAAAGGTAAGAGCCGATTTTGGGATTTGTTTGGAAGTATGTTAATCTCTTGTGGTAACCAAATTGTTGTAGGGCCTCCGGGATTTGGATGCAATCAAGCGTAGCCTCTTTTCTCTGTTAATTAGGTGGTAAGTGGTGGTAAGAAGTTATTCTGATATTCTTGTCTTGGCCGAATGGCCCTAAGATTTCTCTTAAGTGCTAAGGCCGATTGTAGGGGAGAAGGGCCTAACGCAGGAAACCTTCTTGGGAGGCGTATAGTCAGCAATTGCAGAAGCCTATAGTAGCATCTGGGATTCAAGTGGTTTTGGTAAGAAATATTTAGTAAGATTAAATACTTGGATTTATGATTTGGAGGTTTAACCAGGTTATCTGATTAAGCGTTACGATGGAGGCCAATACCACCAAGGAGGACAAGGGAAAGTCCCTATCCCAAAGTTTAAGAAAAGAGGCATCTCGGCGGTTCGGGATTAGCCACCGGGGTGTGGGCGAATGTAAAGCTATAGGCGGATAGTCGTAGTCTCACTAAACGATAGCGTCGAGGATCGAGTCTAGAACTCCAAGTAATAAGGTGTGTAGTTAGCCATTGTTTCCGGGTTTTGTGTGATATCTGCTTATGTTATATGCTTACTAATAAGTGCGATGGTAAAAGTGTGATAGATACCTAAAAAGGGGTATGCCGATGATCGAGTAAGTAGCACATTGTAAATATTGTTGTCATTTATTTAAATATGAGTGTATGCCTATATTTGTGAATGACATGCACATGCATCATATTGTCGTTATATCATGTTACATGTGCATGGGTGGGTTATGAAAGAAGGGCCCGGTGTACTTGAGTGCACGTGGTTGATGTCGACTTTGTGCTACATCGTGGATTGGCGCCGATCGAGGTCGCGTTGTGGATCTTTGCGATTTAGTTCGCGTGGTTACCTTGATTGATATCGGCTCTATGCCATATCGTGGCTTGATGGATTGCTGTGTGCTCCATCGTGGTTTGATGTTAGCTATACGCTACATCGTGGATGGCATTGGTTGCCTTTTTGGAGGGAAAAGGAGAGGGTGACTCGATAGTCCCCTGGTGTGTGGTAGGCTGGATAAGGGGGTGTGTAGCGGATGGACCTTAGGATTGGGTTGGGTTTCATGTTGCATTGTTCCGTTGTGAAATAATATGGAAATGGGCCATGCCCAATATGACATGTGGAAAGGTATGTTTTGAGAACATACGTGGAAATGGGCCAAGCCCAGCGATCAGTGGATTGATGAGAAAAGGGCCTAGCCCAGTGCTTGAATATGATTTGATTGTGCTTCCAAGCCCAGTTGTGGTAATGTTTAAATGATTATATTTACATGCTTGCATTTTATAATTGGGTTGATTTGTGGCTAACATGTGGGTGGATATCGGTGGTTTAATTACACACTTTGAGTCGTGTGACTCACCCAACTTTTTAACATCGCAGTGAGTCGTGATTAATGGACCGGGTTGGAGTGGATACAAAGGTGGCCATGCGAAGCGATTTTCATGCAGTAGATGTTTTACTTGTTTAGTTAATTAATAATGATTTATATATTATCCGTATTTTGGGAATTTATTTGATGTAATAAGGGCCACTTTTGATTTAAAGTACTCTATTTATGGTTGTTGAAGTTTATGTTTACTTAAAAGTATTTTTACAAATGATTTATATTATAATAACTTATAATAAAGTTTTAATTCGGATATTTTATATCAAGCTTATATTATTTAATAGATTTTAATTGGACATGGTTTCCAAAAGATCACAGATTCTAAAGTTTTATTTTAAGTCAAAACAAATTTTCAACCATTTTTCCGTAGTGACATACCAGATCCGGTCAGGGCTTGTGGGCCGGGTTTGGGGATGTTACAATTCTTTGGTTTCATTACACAAGGTCCTTACAGTGTTGAAGAAATTAGATATTTGCCCGAAGATTTACGATTAACCGAGTCTCAGTCCTGAGTTGTGTGGCATCTAAAATTGCTTAAAAATCAAGCAAAAATCAAGTCAAAAGCCACTAAGCATGGCCGGCCACAATTTGAGGAGATTTGAAGAGGTTAACATCCACTATTTTTAGGAAACTATCCCCCTCTCCTCACCTATAAATAAGATCCCTCAAGCATCCCTCAAGCATCCCTTAAGCATCCCTCATTCATTCTTATCATTCCTCATTCTCTCTTCTCTCCAAATTCTCTTAGCCTTTTCCATTCCCACGCCTAGCATCATCGCTTCATAGAGATTTTAGCAATTAAGCCTCTTAAAGAACCCTTGGTCGGCCACCTTGGAGAGCCATCAGCAAAGGAGCAAAGCAAAGGAACGAAGGAGCCTCGTCAGTCAGAGTCTTGGGTGACAGCCACTCTGAATTGGGTTTAATCTTTCTTTTCTTTAATTTAATCTAAAGATGTTTGCTATGTGTTCTTTGTTCTTGTTTACAACAATGTTAGCTTAATTTTATTTAAGCAAGGATGATTACTTTGATTAAATAATATTTATTTGATTCATGTTTATAATGTTTGTGCCTCAATCGATCATGTTTTCAATTAAAATCAAGTCTGTATTTCGTTCATACGTGATTGAAATGCACCTGAATTAGCTGAGCGATCCGGACCAGATGACGGCTAATGGACACATAATTGAAATATGCATGCTCAATTTAGATCCCGACCCGATTAAATTGTAGGTTGCATAACAACTCTGACCAAGCTCTGTTATCTGCATAGTTTTTAGATTTGTGTGATTAAACTGTTTCAAACCTGACACGTCCCTGTTACCTCACACGGATGCTAAGAAACCCTTAGTAAATAAGGATCAGTAAAATGCGTATTTACTAAGTAAAGGATTCTGAAAAGACCTAATGTGGTTTCCAAACTCATGAAAGATCGAGTTGCCATGGAATTTTTTCTCGAATATTATTAAGCATGTTGATAATAAATTGAGTTTAATTAAAGTAATTGTCCTAGTTTATTTATGTTATAATTATTGCAAATTGTGTTTAATTTTACTAAAATCTATTTCATTCATATAGTTTGCATACTTAGGATAATTTACATTAGGGATCATTGCATTTAGTTTAATATATTTTAATCACCACTTCTCAACTAAATTGTGTTTTTAGTTACCAAATTGTTAATATAATTTTACAAATTAAGTGACTTAGCACAAATACAATCCCTGTGGAGACGATAACTCGATACTTACTTATTACTTGATAACGACTGTGTACACTTGCACAAACCTACGTGTTACAAGTTGTTGGCGCCGTTGCCGGGGATTGTCAACTGTTGCCATAGTCATTTTTTTCGTGAAATTGTTTATTTTCAATTTGATTCATTCCTAACATTACTAACTTATTCTTTTTAATTTTTTTTATTTTCTTTTCAGGTGTTTATGAGCATAGATTGAATTATCAATTTACTCCCTGTAAACCCTAAAATTGAGCGAACTTTCAGACAAAGAAGACGTGAATGAACAGCTCAAAGACAAGTCGAGATAGACCTTGGAAATCAGAATCAAGACCAAGGTAATGAAGCTAATCATGTACGAAATCCCATCCTCATTGCCGATGATAGGGATCGATGCATCAGACAATAAGCTATGCCACTTTTCAGTAAGTTAAACCCAGGAATTAGAAGGCCAGATATTGAGGCAACCCAATTTGAATTGAAACCAATGATGTTTCAAATGCTACAAACGGTGGGCCAATTTAGTGGTATGCCCACGGAAGATCCACATCTCCACCTTCGATTGTTTATGGAGGTGAGTGATTCATTCAAGATAGCCGGTGGATGAAGACGCACTGAGGTTGAAGTTGTTTTTGTACTCATTGCGAGATCGAGCACGAGCATGGCTCAATTCATTGCCACCAAGTTCTATATCTACATGGCAAGAATTAGAAGAGAGATTTTTGGTTAAGTATTTCCCACCTAGCAAAAACGCTAAGTTGAGGAACGAGATCACAACTTTCCAACAATTGGATGACGAATCTTTGTATGAGGCTTGGGAGCGATTCAAGGAGTTACTTCGTAAGTGTCCTCATCATGGGATTCCTCATTGTATCCAGTTGGAGACATTCTATAATGGTCTAAATACACATACAAGATTGATGGTAGATGCTTCTGCGAATGGTGCAATTTTGTCTAAGTCTTATAATGAGGCTTATGAGATCATCGAGAGGATCGCGAGTAATAACTATTAATGGCCAACAAATCGAACAGCTTCGGGAAGACGTGTAGCCGGAGTTCATGAAGTTGACGCCCTTACTTCGTTATCAGCTTAGGTATCGTCTATTTCCTCTATGTTAAAACAATTTACCGCTAATAGTGCTAATAATTTTGCAGCTCAGCCACCAAGTCCGTTTGAAGTAGTTTCCTGTGTGTACTGTAGGTGTAACATCCCGGTTTGGACCCTAGTCGGAACAGTGGTTTGAGACCACAAATCCGAGGTCATAATGATAATTTAATATTATTTTCTGTGTGAATGGTATGTGACTTAGTCTGTGTGAAAATTCTGTGTGATAATTTGATCGTTTGTGTGCCGAATTAAGAGAAAGGGCTTAATTGCATAGAGTGTAAAATGCTGTGTACTGATTTGTGAGTACTTAAGTGTTGTGGCTTTGTAAAGGTGGAGGCCTTATATGGAAAATAAGCCATCATTGAGTTAGTGGATGGTGGAATGTCATGATAACCATTATATATGTTTGTCTTATATGATTATTAAATGGGTAAATGGGTAATTAAATAATTATGTTATTAGTTAATAAAAAAACAAGTATGATAGTGGATTTTATTCATCCATCTATCACCGAAAATTTTAAAGAAAAGAAAGAACAAAAGCTTTCAAATTTTCGGCACATGCAAGCTTAAATTTAAGGTTAGTTTTTGATCCGTTTTTGATAATTTCTACGTTTTCGTAATCGTTGCTTCGTGCTCTAGCTAACCCATGTTGTACTTTTGTGAATTTGATGATTTTGTGAAATAGGGACTAAAGTGTCGAAATGTGAAAATGTGAGGGTTATTTTGTAAAATGCTTTAAATATATGTGTTGGGACTAAAATGAATGAATTAGTGATTGAATGAGCTGAATTTGAATGTATATAGACCAAGAGAGAAGAGGTTGGGATCGAGATCGAGGCAAAGAGAAAGTGCTCGATTAATAGACCGTTTCGGTATTTTGACATCCGAGGTAAGTTCAGACATATTACATGTAATATATATATAGTTATGTTTAATGCTTGAAATGAGTGGCATGGTATAAATGAATTATGAATGCTATGTGAGAGCTCGATGTTACGTGGCACTAAGTGTGCGTGATCAGAGATGTAATCGAGATGATTAGCACTGTGTGTGGGAAATAATATAAGCTTTAGTTTATGGTGGGCACTGTGTGTGCGATACCGATATATAATCAGTTTTAATATAGATGCACTAAGTGTGCGATGTTTACTAAACTTCGGTTAATGATTTGGAGCACTGAGTGTGCAAAATAACCAAAGAAGTTATGAAAGTTGATCAAAAAGAAATCATTGAGTATTTAGTAGCACGAGATCGAAAACTAAGTGTTGGCTAAGGTACGTTCGGAACCTATGTGGTTGATGAAATTATGGTTAAGATCATGAAATGTAAATTGAACATATTAGCTTGTATGGTATGGTACATATGTGTTCATGAGATAATCTATGTGATTGTTGGTATAGTATAATGTTTTATGTTACGAACTTACTAAGCTTTAGTAAGCTTATTGTGTGATTTGTTTCTCTGCTTTGCAGTGTCAGTAAAGCTAGTTCGGATCTAGGAATCGTCAGCATCTCAGTCACACTATCGGCAATCTATTTTGGGGTATTTTGGAAAGTTGTACATAGTTAAAATATGGCATGTATAGGCTAGTTATTTGAATCATGTTTGGGACTTGTAAGTAGCCATGAGATGTGGCTAAATATGTGCTAGTTTTAGCATGAATAACTTTGGTACATATATATATGATGCATCTTTTGGTATGGAATGTGAGTTGAGAAATTGACTTATGAATGGTAACTTTGTGTTGGTAAATGATAGTATGATTTAGTGAAATTGAGAATGAATGATGTTTACTATTGAATGTGTTCAAGTTGTATATGTTAGCTTATAAGTTGGAATGTTTGAAAATGAGATTGTATGAGTTGATAGATTGATCATATGATAGGAAATGGTTGCCAAATTGTGTGTATAAACATGCTTAAGGGTGCTTGTTGTGATTGACCATAGTAGGTGGCATTTTGGCCTTGAAAATGGCCTATAATGTCACACGGCCATGGCACATGGGCGTGCCTAGTGACCGTGGGAACTAAGTCGAGATAGTACACGGCCTTGGCACACCTGGACGTGCCCTCACCGCTTAGTGCCGTGTGATTTTTAGCGATTTGACCACGGCTTTGAACACACGGGCGTGCTTAGTGGCCGTGGAAGATAAGTCGGTATAGACCACGATGAGGACACACGGGTGTGTCTAGCGGCCGTGGGAGGCACACTGATCTACCTCCACGGGCGTGTATCCCCGAACTTAGAAAAGTTTTATATTTTCATGAAGTTTCAGATATGTTTTTGTTTAGTCCCGACCCTTCTCTAGCATGTGTTTAAGGTCTTATATGCCTCAATAAGGGACTATTTGATTATGTTTGATGTATTATGATGATGATTGACTTGGTGTCGTAATTGGGTTGTGAAATGATCTTATTGTCTGGTAATGCCTCTTAACCCTATTCCGGCAGCGGTTTTGGGTTAGGGGTGTTACAGTAGGGAAGGTCATTCTTTTGAGAATTGTCCATGAAATCCTGAGTCAGTGTACTATGTGGGGAACCAATATCAAAATAGGAGTGGACAAGGACCCCAGTCCAACTTCTACAATTCTTCATGGCGTAATCATCCTAACTTTTCTTGGAGCAACCAAGGAAATGGACCGAACAACAACTTATTGCAGCAAAGACCCAACCAATCTCAAGGGTTTAATCAGCAAGCTCCAAAACCACCTCAAGCTGAGGCATCAAAGAGTTTGGAGAACTTATTGAAAGCGTACATGGCAAAGAATGAAGCTTTGATCCAAAGCCAAGCAGCAACACTGAAAAATTTGGAAAACCAAATGGGTCAGTTAGCTACGGAGCTTTGTAATAGACCACAAGGAACCTTGCCGAGCAATACTGAGAATCCAAGAAATTTGGGTAAAGAACATATCAAGGCAGTGGCATTGCGAAGTGGTAAAATTCTGGAACCCCGACTGATTGATGTCGAAGATAAGCCCGTTGAGAAGAATCAACCAGCTGTTGAAATTCCTACACCAAAGGAATCAAAATCTGCAAAGTCTGACAAGGTAAACCCTGACTTAGTGAATTCAGATATTTTAACATCTTCTTTGGATGCAGATTTACCTACTCAGAAAAGTTATTCGGTTCAACCGAAAGTTCCACCACCTCCATATCCGCAAAGGTTGCAGCAATACAAGCAGAAACAAAAGGTACAATTCAAGAAGTTTTTAGATGTTCTGAAGCAGTTACACATCAATATTCTGTTGGTGGAGGCTTTAGAACAAATGCTGAATTATGTGAAGTTTATGAAGGATATACTGTCCAAGAAGAAACGACTGAGTGAGTATGAGACTGTTGCCTTGACAAAGGAGTGCAGTGCGTTCCTACAGAACAAACTGCCATCGAAATTGAAAGACCTAAGAAGCTTTACTATACCCTGTAACATTGGTGAATCTTATTGTGGTAAAGCTTTGTGTGACTTAGGAGCGAGTATCAACTTGATGCCTAAGTCTATTTTCAAGATGTTAGGGATAGGTGAAGTAAGACCTACAACTGTGACGCTTTAGCTAGCGGATCGATCTTTAGCATATCCCGAAGGAAAGATTGAGGATGTTTTGGTAAGAGTCGATAAATTTATTTTTCCTGCTGATTTCATTGTCTTAGATTTTTAAATAGATAAGGAAGTGCCGATCATCCTTGGGAGACCTTTCTTAGCCACGAGAAGAACGTTAATTGATGTGCAGAAAGGTGAACTCACAATGCGAGTTCAAGACGATCAGGTAACCTTTAACATTCTTAAAGCGATGAAATTTCCCGATCCGGCAGAGGAGTGTTCAGTTATGGAAGAGATAGAAACCTTGGTTTCTATGGAAAGCAATTTTGAAGAAGATCTATTGGAGAAAGCCTTAGATCTTGACCCTTTGGAGGATGAAGAAGGTGAAGAAAACATGGCTTTGATGGAAGCCAATCCGAGAAATTTTATTCAATCCACACGGATTGAACCGTTGGAGTTGGAAGTCAGAGAATTTGTGCAACCCAAGTTGTCAATTAAAGAACCACCAAAACTCAAACTAAAGGTACTTCCTTCCCATTTGAAATACGTTTATTTAGGTGACTGTTCTACTTTGCCTGTGATTATTTTAGTGGAACTGACCAAAGATCAAGAGGAGCAACTAATTGCTGTTCTAAAGAAATTTAAGAAAGCAATTGGTTGGACCATAGCTGATATTCGAGGTATAAGCCCTTCTTTTTGCATCCATAAAATCATTTTAGAAGAAGGTGAAAGAGCTCGAATTAATTGGCAAAGGAGGCTCAATCCTATTATGAAAGAAGTTGTGAGAAAGGAAGTAATCAAATGGTTAGATGCAGGAATCATCTATCCTATTTCAGATAGTTCGTGGGTAAGTCCGGTGCAGTGTGTGCCGAAGAAAGGTGGAATCACGATTGTTGAGAATGAGCGTAACGAGTTAATTCCAACAAGAACTGTTACCGGTTGGAGAATCTGTATTGATTACAGAAAGTTGAACAAAACCACTCCGAAGGACCATTTTCTGTTGCCTTTTATGGATCAGATGTTAGATCGACTGGCAGGTAATGAATTCTATTATTTTTTAGATGGCTATTCGGGATATAACCAAATAGTTGTAGCCCCGGAGGACCAACATAAAACAACCTTTACTTGTCCATAAGGTACGTTTGCTTTTAGGCGAATGCCTTTTGGTTTATGCAATGCACCTGTAACTTTTCAACGATGCATGATGGCAATATTTACTGATATGGTTGAAAATTTTGTTGAGGTTTTCATAGATGATTTTTTTATTTTTGGTAACACTTATGATATCTGTTTGAGTAATTTGGCTAAGGTACTGAAAAGATGCCAAGAGATGAATCTTGTCCTTAATTGGGAAAAATGCCATTTTATGGTCAAGGAAGGGATTGTCTTATGTCATAAGATCTCAAAGAAAGGAATTGAAGTCGATAAAGCAAAGGTGGATGTAATTGAAAGATTATCGGCCCCAATGAATGTGAAAGGAGTCAGAAGTTTCTTAGGCCATGCCAGTTTTTACCGAAGGTTTATCAAAGATTTCTCGAAAATTTCTAAACCGTTGTGTTTGTTGTTAGAGAAAGATACAGTGTTTGATTTCAACAAAGCATGTTTGGAAGCTTTTGAAGATCTAAAGAAGCGGTTAATCTCAGTCCCAATAATCATTACACCTGATTGGAACTCACCTTTTGAGTTGATGTGCGATGCAAGTGACTATGCTGTTGGAGCTGTGATGGGTCAAATAAGAAACAAAGTGCTTCACCCTATTTACTATGCAAGTAGAACTTTGGCGGGAGCCCAATTCAATTATACGGCAACCGAAAAGGAACTCTTCGCTATAGTTTTTGCTTTTGACAAGTTCCGCTCATATCTTATAGGTACCAAAGTTACAATATGTACTGACCATGCGGCCATTAAATACTTGCTCACGAAGAAAGATGCAAAACCAAGGCTAATTCGTTGTATACTTTTACTCTAAGAATTTGACCTTGAGATCCAAGATAGAAAAGGTGTCGAAAATCAAATAGATGATCATCTGTCGAGGTTGGAGCAAGATGAGGTAACTCAGTCATGTGTGCCTATCAACGAGAATTTCCCAGATGAACACTTATTTGAGGTAAATCGAATTCATGAAATACCCTGGTTTGCTGATTTTGCCAATTATCTTGCATGTGGAATAATTCCTCGAGAAATGACATACCAACAAATGAAAAAATTCCTTTATGATAGTCTGTATTATCTTTGGGAGGATCCGTTTTTGTTTAAACAATATGCAGATAATATAATCCAAAAGTGTGTAGCTGAAAGCGAGATTGCTGAGATCTTGTATCATTGCCATTCATCTCCAAGTGGGGGACACTTTGGTGGTTTACGTACTGCAGCAAAGATTTTGCAAGCAGGTTTCTTTTGGGCTACACTATTTAAAGATGCTTATGCTTATGTGAAGAACTGTGATAAATGCCAAAGGACCGGAAATATATCAAGGAGGAATGAGATGCCCTTGACAAACATTTTGGAGATTGAATTGTTCGACGTATGGGGCATTGACTTCTTAGGCCCGTTTCCTTCTTCGTATGGAAACAAATACATCTTAGTTGGTATGGACTATGTATCCAAGTGGGTTAAAGCTGAAGCATACCCTACAAATGATGCTAAGGTAGTCATGCGATTCCTACATAAGCATGTGTTTACACGATTTGGGACACCAAGAGCTATTATTAGTGATGAAGGTTCTCACTTTGTGAACAAATGGCTTAAGTGGTCTCTTGACAAATATGATGTGAAGCACAAGATTGCTACTGCCTATCACCCCCAGTCTAATGGGCAAGTTGAAAGAGTGAATCGCGAAATCAAAGGTATCCTTGAAAATGTAGTACGCCCTAGCAGAAAATATTGGTCTCGAAGGTTCGATGATGCATTATGGGCCTATCGAACAACATTTAAGACACCGTTAGGAATGACTCCTTATCGGTTAGTCTTTGGAAAGGCATGTCAATTGCCATTAGAGTTGGAGAATAAAGCTCACTGGGCTTTGAAGCAGTTGAACTTTGATCTTAAGCAAGCCGGTGAGATAAGGATGTTACAAATTATGAAAATTAAATCAACCACACAGCCTAGCACACGGGCGTGTGGTACGGTCGTATGGCACAAGTTAGAGAGCACCCTATTTTGAACACGGCCTGTAGCATGGGCGTGTCTAAGGGTCACACGGGCGTGTCCCTTGGACCACACGAGCGTGTGAGCCCTGTAACATGAAAAATTTTCTAGGTTTTGTAAAATTTTCTAAAGTTCTCGGTTTAGTCTCGAACCACTTCCAAAGCATGTATTGAGCCTCGTAGGCTCGTTTTAGGGACGATATGAATGTGTATGAAAAGTTTTAATTTGAATGGAAATTTATGACTCGGAAATGTATGTTTGCTTATGTTTATGTCCAGTAATGCCTCGTACCCTGTTCTGGCGTTGAATACGGGTAAGGGGTGTTACATTTAATGGTATCAGAGCTACGATTTAGTCGATTCTCAAACTAACATAGCATGTGTGAAAGTCGAGCTATACATGCCATAAATAAATCGTGATAGTGTGATGACTCCTGACAATTTTAAAATGTGTTTTCATATAGTAAATGGATCCCAATCGAGCTGAAGCTGATGACATTGAAAGTAATGCGCCGACACCCACTCAAGGGGCAGTGCTGTTTGAAAGTAGACCTCCCACGGTTAGTCAGGGAGGAGGAGAAGGGGCTAGAGAAGCCTTCCTCCACATGATGAACGAGTGGTATACAGAGTTTATTCGAACAAATCTGAATGCTCAACCCCCTCCACCCCCATCTATTCCTTAGCCGGTTCCCATAGCTCTACAAGGTATGGAATTAGTAAGAGTGAATAAGCCTCCGATTGATAAGATTTGAAAGCATGGGGCTGAAGATTTTAGAGCAAAAGTTGACAATGATCTCGAGAGGGCAGAATTTTGGCTTGAGAATTCTATCAGGGTATTCGATAAACTGTCTTACACACAGGATGAATGTTTAAAAGGTGTTGTATCACTTCTAAGAGACTCAGCATACCGGTGGTGGAAAACCCTTGTGTCAGTAGTACCGAGAGAGAGGGTTAATTGGGAATTCTTCCAAGATGAATTTAGGAAGAAGTATATTAGCCAACGGTTCATTGATCAGAAACGTAAAGAATTTTTAGAGCTGAAACAGGGTCAAATGTCTGTAACTGAGTATGAACCAGAGTTTGTTAGGCTCCGTAAGTATGCTCAGGAGTGTGTTTCCACCGAGGCTATCATGTGCAAAAGGTTCGAAGATGTGTTGAATGAGGACATCCAATTGTTAGTTAGAGTTCTTGAGCTGAAAGAATTTGTGGTGCTATTCGACTGAGCTTGTAAAGCTGAAGAATTAAGCAAGGAAAAGAGAAACGCTGAGTCTGAGGCTAGAGATGCAAGAAAAAGGTTGATGAGTAAGTCATTTCAATCTCAGTCTAAGAAATCGAGAGATTTGTATGCTCGATCGAGTGCTTCAGCTGGGTATCCCAACAGAGATAGTGGGAAGCAATACTCGGATTCTAAAGCCCAAACTATATTAGTAGCGAGCATTGGTAACGCTAAGTCTGGTAGGCCTGAATGTCTGCACTGTGGCAGACAACACCCCGGCGAATATAGAATTTATGGCCGGGCTTGTTTTAAGTGTGGCTCTCAGGACCACTTTATTAAAGATTGCCCAGAGATGGTTGAAAAGGATAAGTTTCAGACTGCAAGATCGGGCAACACTGCCTCTAAAGGGAGACCACCAAGGAACACGGGAAATGGAGCTAGTAGTAAAGGTGTGACAAAAGATATAGCTATAAGATTTGAGGCCAGGGCACCTACTAGAGCCTACGCTATCCGTGTTCGCGAAGAAGCGACATCTCCGGATGTTATCACTAGTACTTTTTCGCTCTATAATACTAATGTAGTTGCATTGATTGATCCTGGATCAACTCATTCTTATGTTTGCATGAAATTGGTAGCTAGTAAGAACTTGCTTGTTGAGTGTACTGAATTTGTGATTAAAGTGTCAAACCCCTTAGGCAAATATATGCTAGTTGATAAAGTTTGCAAGAATTGTCCATTGATAATTCGAGGTCACTATTTTCTGGCTGACCTAATGTTGTTGCCATTTGATGAGTTTGATGTCATTTTGGGTATGGATTGGTTGACACTGCATGATGTTGTAGTGAATTATAGACGGAAAATTATTGAATTGAAATGTGAGAATGGTGAAATTCTTCGAATTGATTCAGATGAGTCGGGTGAGTTACCTGTTGTGATTTCTTCAGTGACTGCCCAAAGATATGTGAGAAAGGGTTGTGAAGCTTATTAGCTTATGTGTTGAATACAAAAGTGTCTGAATTGAAAATTGAATCAGTGCCGGTAGTTAGTGAATATCCGGATGTTTTTCCAGAAGAGTTGCCTGGGTTGCCACTGATTAGAGAAGTTGAGTTTGGTATTGATTTAGTACCAGGGACTTCACCGATATCGATAGTCCCGTATAGAATGGCTTCAATTGAGTTAAAGGAATTGAAGTCTCAGTTACAAGAATTGACGGATAAGGGATTTGCGAGACTGAGTTTTTCACCATAAGGTGCACCGGTATTATTTTTCAAGAAGAAAGATGGATCCATGAGACTTTGTATCAATTACCGACAGCTTAACAAGGTGACTATAAAGAACAAGTATCCTTTGCCAAGAATTGACGACTTGTTTGATCAGTTGAAAGGGGCAATAGTGTTTTTGAAGATTGATTTGAGGTCTGGCTACTACCAGTTGAGAGTTAAAGAGTCAGACGTGCTGAAAACCGCTTTCAGAACGAGGTACGGGCACTATGAATTTCTTGTCATGCCTTTCGGACTAACTAATGCTCCTACTGTTTTTATGGACTTGATGAATCAAATTTTCGATCGTATTTAGATAAGTTTATGGTTGTGTTCATCAATGACATCTTGATTTATTCTAGATAAGAGTCTGAGCATGCCGAGCATTTAAGAACTGTATTACAGACTTTGAGAGATAATAAATTATTTGCTAAATTCAGTAAAAGTGAGTTTTGGCTCCAAAAAGTCGGATTTTTGGGACATATTGTCTCTGGAGACGGTATTCGGGTTGATCCGAGTAAGATATCGGCAATTATTAATTGACTGCCGAAGAATGTATCAGAGGTAAAAAGGTTTGTGGGCTTAGCCGGTTATTACCGACGTTTTGTCAAAGGATTTTCGATGATTGCTACTCCTATGACTAAGCTGTTACAAAAAGATGTTAAGTTTTAATGGTCTGAAAAATGTCAGCAAAGTTTTGAGAAGTTGAAAGCATTGTTGACCGAGGCGCCAGTTTTAGTGCAACCTAAACCGGGAAAGGAGTTTTTGATTTATAGCGATGCGTCACTGAATGGATTAGGATGTGTGTTGATGCAAGAGGGCAAAGTGATAGCTTATGCCTTGAGACAGTTGACACCGCACGAGAAGAATTATCCGACGCACGATTTGGAATTGGCCGCCATTGATTTTGCTTTGAAAATTTGGCGTCATCATTTGTACGGTGAGAAGCGCCACATCTATGCCGATCATAAAAGTTTAAAGTATTTGATGACTCAGAAAGATTTGAATTTGCGGAAACGGAGATGGCTCGAGCTACTAAAAGATTATGAGCTAGTGATTGACTACCATCCCGAAAAGGCGAATGTAGTTGCAGATGCTTTGAGTAGAAAGTCCTTATTTGCTTTGAGAGCTATAAGTACGAGATTGACTTTGTCTAATGATGGTTCAATTTTGGCCGAGTTGAGAGCTAGACCGGTGTTTCTTCAAAAAAATTATGAAGCTTAGAAAAGTGATAGTGAGTTACAAGCCAAAAGAACTCTGTGTGAATCGAGTAGTGATTCAAACTTTTAGATCAGTTCTGATGATTGCTTAATGTTCCGAGATAGAGTATGTGTACTGTAAAATGATGTGATTATTCAGAAGATTCTTTATGAAGCACATAATGGCTGTTTATCTGTTCATCTGGGAAGTACGAAGATGTATAATGATTTGAGGAAACTGTATTGGTGGTCAGGTATGAAACGAGATAACTCTGAATTTGTATTTAAATGTTTGATTTGTCAGCAAGTGAAAGCCGAACACCAAATACTTTCGGGTTTACTTCAGCTAGTGATGGTACTCGAGTGGAAATGGGATAGAATTACGATAGACTTCGTGATGGGTTTACCTTTGACTCCGAAAAAGAAATATGCCATTTGGGTCGTTGTTGATAGATTGACGAAATCGACTCATTTTATTCCGGTACGTACGGATTATTCACTTGATAAATTAGCCGAATTGTATATTGCTGAGATTGTGAGATTGCACGGAGTACCTATTTCTATTATTTCGGATAGAGATCCGAGGTTTACTTCATGTTTTTGGAAAAAGTTGCAAGAAGCTTTAGGTACAAAGTTGAATTTTAGCACCGCATTTCATCCGCAAACCGACGGTCAATCTAAGAGGACGATTCAGGTACTCGAAGATATGCTTCGCTGTTGTGTATTAGAGTTCAAAGGTAGTTGGGAAAAATATCTACCTTTAGTCAAATTTGCTTATAACAACAGTTTTCAGATGAGTATAAAGATGGCACCATATGAGGCATTGTATGGCCGCAAGTGTCGAACTCAGTTGTATTGGACAGAGCTTAGTGAGAAACAGATTCACGGAGTTAACTTGGTTAGAGAAATCAAAGAAAAAGTAAAGGTAATCCATGATTGCTTGAAAGCCGCTTCAGATTGAAAAAATTCGTACGTAGACTTGAAAAGAAAAGAGATCGAATTTCAGATTGGTGATAAAGTCTTCCTGAAAGTATCTCCGTGGAAGAAGATTCTGAGATTTGGCCGTAAAAGCAAGTTAATCCACGTTTCATTGGGCTGTATGAGGTTATTGAGAGATAGGGCTAGTTACATATCGATTAGCTTTGCCAACAGAGTTGGAAAGGATTCACAGTGTATTTCATGCGTCGATGTTACGACACTATCGATCAGACCCTTTACATGTGATTTCTCCGACAGAGGTTGAGATTCGACCCGATATGACTTATGGTGAAGAACCGATCAAGATTTTGGCTTGGGAAGTTAAACAGTTGAGAAATAAAAACATAGCCCTAGTTAAAGTTTTATGGCAACGACACGGAGTCGAAGAGGCTACGTGGGAACCTGAGGAAGCTATGCGAAAATAGTACCCAAACCTATTTTCTAGTAAGATTTTCGGGGACAAATATCCCTAAGGGGGGAGAGCTGTAACAGCCCGATTTTGGGTCTAGTCGGAACAGTGGTTACATGACCACAAATCTGACGTAGTAAAATTTATTTTTATTATATTTCTATGGTCCACAGTTTTATGAAATGATTTCGTGAGAATTTCGTTCGAAAATTTTGACGTTTAGGCACTCAATTTAGTTAAAGGGACTAAATTGCAATAAGTGCAAAACTTGAGTTATATATGTTAGAAGTGTCCAATTGCTATGAGATTTTAAATTGGAGGTCCTTAGATTGTAATTAGACCATTATACTTTAAGTTGGACAAAAATGGACATGGTAGGGTAAAATTTCAAAGTTTGGCATTAAGGGCATTTTGGTCATTTGGGTAATAAAGACAAAATTAAACACATAAAAGATGTCATCTTCTCAATTTCATCCTCCCATGGCCGAAAATCACAAGGGGTCTCCATAGCTAGGTTTTGTTCATCTTCCAAGCTTGATTATAAGTCCGTTCTTGTCCTGTTTTTAATATTTTTACATTTTTTAGATCGGTGTAACCTAATCTAGCTATTTCAAGGACTAATTTGAAAGAAAATCAAAGTTTAAAATTTTACCCATGTTGGATATTTTTTTATTTTGATGTTTAATGGTAGATTATGCAAGTTTGGCGTTAGATAAACAACTTTTACTAAGTGATTTTTGATGAAAATGCTTAAAATGACCTATTTGTAAAAGTTATAAAACATGTAGTAAAAGTGTAAATTAATGAAAATTGTGGGCTGTTATAAGCATGAGTAAGGTTCGGCTAGGCTTGGGTTTTTAAGAAATTAAACAAATTTCATTTTACGAGCCTAGGGACTAAAATGTAAAAAGTTGAAAAATTAGGGCAAAAATGTAATTTTGCCATAATGTGATTTTTGGGCTGAATTGAATAATACGAGTATTAAATGAGCTGAATTTTCTATTATAGATCAAGAAAAACGAAGTTTGGACCTAGATCGGGGGAAAAACAAAGTGTTTGACGATTAGGTCCATTTTCACAATTTTTGTACCGAGGTAAGTTCGTAAGTAAATAATGCAATGTTATATTTGTATTTTAATTTTTTGATATTGCATGAAATGTATGATTGATTCTATGAGTATATTCGACGAAGTTCCGGCAGGAGAGAAATCCCGGTTGAACCTTAGGAATAGATTAGGATACAAGTGACATGTCACTAGGAACCCATGTGATTATGTGATTTATGTGTCCCGGTGTGGTCCTCCAGACGTCCTCCTCTGGTGGTCGGGTATACCTGCATATGTTGTGGATACCTGACAGCTTGTGTGAGGAGCACTGCGTAGCTACGTCTTGACTGACAGCTTGTGTGAGTAGGCCCGTGGATTTGCTCGAGAGCGAGCTTATATGTGTTATGAGAATTGTAATAGCATTGGCTACATATGTGGCACTTATGTGCGAATATTTCTGTGTATCCGATAGTATTCCTAGTGGTTTAACGGGTATGTCAAATACGAGAAAGTATGTGATTATGTTACGAGTTGGTACAGGTATGTACGAAAAACTCAAAGGAAATGAATTCGGTATATGATGAACCATTGGTAAGAATGTGATTGAGTATGTTATGTTCATGAGGTTTTAATGACATTTAGGTTGATATACGTATGTTACTTATATGGCAATTGTATGGTTAATGTTGTTCATTATTTGCATATGAACTTACTAAGCTATATAGCTTACTCCCGTTTCTTTCCCTTATCTTATAGTGTCACCAAGCTAGCTCGGGATTGGAGATCGTCGAAGATCCATTCACACTATCAACTATTATTTTGGTACCAATGAATTCAACATTTTAAGTTATGGCATGTATAGGGGACTTGGTCATTTTGTTATGTGTCATAATTGATTTGGCCAAATGTGTTGGCTTATATTGGTTGAAAGCTCATTTTGTATAAGGCCATTGGAAATTGGCTATTATTGGTTAAGTATATTCATATGATAATGCCTTTCATGGATGTGGGAATCTACTTGATTTGAGTTGATAAGTTAGTGATGTTTGTGTATGATAGATGGTAGCATGTAAATGATGTGTTGTTGTCTTGGTTGTGGCCGATTTGGTTGTATGTATATGCTTGGTTTGGTGCTATGTTATGTTGTGTAGGTGTGTACATTAAAGAGTGGCAAAAAGGCTTGGTAAATAGCCTTATTTTTGTCCACACGGGTAGACACACAGGCGTGTGTCTAGGCCGTGTGTCCTCTGCACCTTAATTTTGAGAAACAGAATGTCCAAAATATAGCACACGGGCAGAGACACAGGCGTGTGTCTTGGCCGTGTGTGCTACACGGCCTTGGACACAGGCGTGAGTCTCGGCCGTGTGAAGTCTGCACCTATTTTATGAAAAATTATGAAAATTAAATCGACCACACGACCTAGCACATGGGCGTGTGGCACGGCCGTGTGGCACAAGGCAGAGAGCACCCTATTTTGAACATGGCCTGTAGCACGAGCGTGTCTAAGGGTCACACGGGCGTGTCCCTTGGACCACACGGGCGTGTGAGCCCTGTAACATGAAAAATTTTCTAGGTTTTTTAAAATTTTCTAAAGTTCTTAGTTTAGTCCCGAACCAATTCCAAAGCATGTATTGAGTCTCGTAGGCTCGTTTTAGGGACGATATGAATGTGTATGAAAAGTTTTAATTTGAATGGAAATTTATGACTTAGAAATGTATGTTTGCTTGTGTTTATGTCCAGTAATGCCTCGTACCCTATTTCGGCGTTGAATACGGGTAAGGGGTGTTACAAGGAATCATCATCTCATCACAAGTCAATCCTGTACAGTGCGCAATATAACCTATTGTCATGCCAATTGTACCCTATCCTATGGTCATCACATTTTATCATGTTAACAATGTTCAAGTCAATTACTTTATCAAATCACAACAGTTTATAAAAATTCAATTATACCAAAATTATTCAACAACCACAATTCACAATCAATATAACATTTCAAATTGTACTAAACTAAACCAAATGAACTTACTGAGGCTAAACTGCAGAGATAGTAAAAGTTTCAGGGACTGGTCAGTAATTTTCTCTTTTCCATGATTATATACTTGTCCTTGATATATAAAATAGTATATTTCAATTTATTAGCTCCAACTTCATATGATATTCAATTTATTGCATATGGATTTCTATTTACAATTTTTTCACGTTTGTCCCAAACTTTTACATTTTATTCAATTTGATCCTTAAGACCAAAACATGATTATTTTCACAATTAAACCCTTTATCCATTGGACCTAATTCATAATCATCCCATATTAGTCCTCACACGCTAAAATTTCACAAGAAAAACATGTTATAATTACTTTATTTTCAATTAAATCCCTAAACTTAAAAATTATACAAAATTACTTTACAAAATAATCCTATTTAACACCCAAGCTTAATAATCTACCATTAAACTTCAAAAACATATCAAACTTATCAATGAAATCTTCCAAAACATTTAACAGTTTTACAAATTAACCCCCAGGTTAGCTAGATTTCATTACAACGATCTCAAAACAAGAATTGACCGAAGCTTTCAAAGCTCTCTAATAGTGCATTCAGCTAGGAAAAAAATAAAGGAAGAAGATGATACTTGGTTTTCTTTTGTTTTTGGTTTTATTTACCTATTTACCATTTTACCCTTTTAATTTAACTTAATAATTAACAAAGTTTTGTCCATAATTGTCCACTATCTTTCTATAAGGTTTATTTACCAATTAAGTTCATTAATTTACATTTCAATAGCTATTTAATACATTTAAATAATATAAACTAAATTTTCTACTTTTACAAGTTAGTCCTTTTTACTTAATTAATTATCCAAACATTATTTTTTTAACCAAATATTAATACGACCCTAATGATCTCATAAATATTAAATAATTAATATTTATGAACTCACACGTCAAAATTGTGGTCTCGAAACCATTATTTTCGACACCACTAAAAATTGGGTTGTTACAAACTCAAATGGGGCGCTCGACATAGGTGGCCACATATTCTCATCTAGAACTTGAGAGAATTAAGATTTCCATACATTGTACATGTGTTCCAGTTTGTACACTTCGTTAATATATGAGTGTATTGTATTCTTGTCTGCGCACATGCAACAATTGCATGTGCGCATGAGAATCGAAGTGCTTGGAATTTCCCACAATCGTAGGTCCCTTGTGTTAAGGAAACATGGTACGCTACCTCGAAAATATCTTGGTCGGGTCTAGTGTACTCCGTGACCCGAATGATAGGTTTTGACGTGAGTGACACACTACATACATAGTGTTTGATTTCTCTACATTTTTGTTTAATTTTTTCATGAAATCCTCGCACCAAACATGTCTATCCGCTATCTGTCCAACATATTTCTCCGACCGCTTTGGAAATAAGGCTGCCAAGTGAAAGTATGTTTCTTTCACAACTGAGGTTATCAAAAAATGACATGTCCCCTTCAATATGGAATTGATGCATTCCGCTAGGTTCATTGTCATGTGTTCGTATCATAGACCCCCATTATACATTAGTGTCCACTGATCGAAGGGTATGTTAGCTAGGTACGCCGCATCATATTTGTTGATGTCGCTCAAGTTATCTAGCATTTCATGGAAATAATGTTGGACGAGCTCATACCTTATCGAAAATTCAAAGTAAAAAAGTACACCCATGAATGCAAACACTGTATATGTTATAGCATGATTGTAGAAATAGTGGAAACTACATACCTATGTCAATTACTTATTCTTGTTGACTATTGACTTGTTGTCAAATGTAGTTTTCAAAATCAGGTCAATTCCACACTTAAGGAGTTTGTTTTCTATGCAATTTAGGATTTTAATTTACATTTTCAATAATTAGGCCTTAGGATAAAAGTGATAAAATAAGTATTTTTTAACACATTTTGTAGGTGTTGTGACCCAATAAGCCGACACAGGCTTTAGGTTGTGCTAATATGTTCAATTGAGTGTGTAGGATGGAGATATAATGGCCCAATTGACGTAGAAGCAAAGGTCGAGTGATGCACAAGCTTCCCAGAATGTCAAAGCATCAAAAGAACAACATTAGGCTAAATTTTCATGTCGTGTTACGCAACGCAAGGGGTGTGGCATGGCACAAGGCCGACATGCTGCCCAAATTGATCGGGGTTATTTTCGTCCGCGTAACCAAACTTATTCAAATACCTAGGACGTGTTGAAGACCTAATTTGGGTTGCCAACACCTCTATAAAAAAGATATTAGGGGTTGAATGTAACTAAGTCGTCTTAGACATCTTCAAAAACCCTCTTAGCTTAGAAGTAGGTTTTGTTTATTTTCTTTTCGATTTTTCAATACTTTATTGTTTTCCTCTTGAAATCAATTTTGGTTCAAGATTTTATTTATATTATTCAAGTATTTCAGTTTATGTCCTTTTGCATTCGTTCTATTTCTTTATTCCAATCAAGAGATTTACTACATCATTCCCCTTTCGATATTTCATCCACGATTATTCAAATATCTTTTATTTTCTAAATTGGTCATGTTCTTTACATGTTTTATTCAATTGGAGTTGAGATTATGAATAACATGAGTGGCTAAATCCCTTAGATGAGATTCACGAGTGGATGGGGATGTGATTAACGGAGGATTTAGGGTTTCTCGAGAGGGATTAGTGGTATAAATTATGTGTTTTTAAACTGTTAGGATTGACAACCCTAATAAGTTATCATAGGTAAGACGAGGTCGGGAGATAAGTCGAACCAAGTAAATCGTAATTTATCCTGGTTGAGAAAGTGAGGTCGAGAGATAAGCAAGTATCAACCAATCAATTAGTTAATTAGAGGCTAGGAGGTAATTGTGACACCCCAAACCCTACTGGGACGAACCGACCCGAATTTGAAGTATTACATTAGCCACCTAAGTGACTCTTTGGCTAACGACCACCCAAGATACACCCCTGACCTTATAACACCTCAATCTTATCTAATTATTAGTTATTTATTAATGCAGAAGAAAATAATGAGCCAATTTTAAACTTTTTCTAGGTAATTTAACCTAAGGGCATTTTCGTGATTTTTACCACCTATGGTAAAACTAGCCTGATTTTAGATCTAAGTGTTTACCGACCTTCTTTTAGTCGAATTATACAAACCTAAAATTTTTAGCTTAATTTGAGTTCGCTTACTATGTCTAATGCAAGTTTTATTATTAGGGACTAAATTGTAACTTAAACAAATTAGAATACCAAATTAAAGAGACAAAAATTCAAACCCCCCCAAAACGCACACGGCCATGTCCCCCAGACCATATGTCATTAAACGACCGTGTTCACATCGTGAAAAACTTTTAGACCTATTTTTGCGAAAAACTCGTTTTAAAACCCGATTTTGCATATTTTAATGGCCAATTAAACCAGTTTAACTACGATTAATTAACATACATATACATACACCTTCAATTGAGTTTATTGAAATCAGTCAAGCCTCAATTATATAGAATTAGGCAATCAATTCCATGGATAACAAACATTGAATAAATCAAACAAGTGGCGTACCTTAGTCGCTAGTAAACCACTCCATGGAAGCTTTATTTAAACAATCGTTAGTACAAATTTCATGCCTCACACATCGTGTTATCAATCACCATGTTATCAAGCAACAATACACCATAAATAATTCAATAATTAAACTCAAATATGCCTCAAAATTATTATAAAATCATTCAAAATAAAATGTCCAATGTCCAATGTCCAATTACAACCAAAGTTAAATTAATTCCTGGGAGTTCCACAATGCCCGATTACAGTATCTAAAATGTGTAATAAAGTCTTTAACAAGCCTAAACCTCTTGGAACTCTCTTGCTCGACTCATCAGATCCTCAAGCCTGACGATTATATGCACAAATTGTGAGGGTATGAGCTTTAAAAAGCTCAGTGAATGTTAATAAAAATAACTAGTAAATCAACATCCAAATCATGCTTAAATCACATCCAATCAATCACCAATTATCAACCATAATAATGAAACATGTCAATTTAATTTCCATATGCTTTATCAATATCAAGAATCAATTATTCATGGTTTACAAACATCGAATGATACAATATGTAACAGCCCGATTTAGGGCCTAGTCAGAATAGTGGTGCGAGACCACGAATTCGAGGTGAATTTATGAGTTTTTATGGTTCATGCCATGTTTGCATGTTAGTGTGAAAGTTTCATGAAGCAATTTTGCTAAATTGAAGTTGAATGGTCAAAAAGGACCAAATTGCAAAAGTTGTAAAATGTGAGTTTCTAGAAGCATTTTGTATGAAATAGCTCTAGAATAGCAATTATAAGTCCTTAAATAGCAATTTTCCCAAATCATAATTTTTGGACAAAATTGGACATGAGTTAGTAAATGGTGATATTTTTAAGAGAATGGCATTTTGGTCATTTACCAATTAAATGATTAATAAAGGAAAAAGATGACAAAAATCATTAACATCTTCTTCCTCATTTCCGAAATTTTCAAAGAAACCATAGCTAGGGTTTGCTCATCTTTCAAGCTTGCTAGTAAGTTCATCTTAGTCCCGATTTTAATATTCTTCGTGTTTTTGAAGTCCTTGTATTATGAATTAGCTATTTTTAGCTATAAAATGAGCTAAGATGCATGTTCAAAAATCTACCCATGAATGACATGCATGCTAAATGATGTTTTATGGAAGTTTATGAGAGTTTGATGTTAGATAAACATCTTTTTCTAAGTGAATTTCATGAAAAATGAGCATATGGACTAGTTTGTAAAAGTTTTGAAATTAGTCATACCTATTAGAAATAATGAGAATTGATAATGGCTATAGTAGAGAAGATAAATCAGCTAAGCATGTAGTCTAAGAAAGTTGAATGAAAATTATTTCTGAGCTTTGGGGCAAAAGTGCAAATATGAGAAAGTATAGGGGCAAAATAGTAATTTTGCCAAAGTATGAGTTAAGAGTCAATTTAGTCAATGTGAGTTTTAAATGATCTATTTATGATTATAGATCAAGAAAAACGAAGCCCGGATCGAAACCGAGGCAAGAACAAAGTAGAGGACTAAATTGCACATCTACATACATTTTGTATATTGAGGTAAGTTTGTATGATTTCTAAGTTTTATGATTTTTATCATTGAATTGCTTAGTATAATGTACACTATTTTCATGAATTATTTAATGTTATGTTCAACCAAGAAATCAGTGAGATTAAGTATGAGCAAGTCCCGATTGAAAATGAATTTCACAGGATACTCGATCTACCACATTATGAGAGCCAGTGTAAGACCATGTTTGGAACATGGCATCGGCAAATTTAGCAAGTTATCATGTAAGTCCAAGGCAAGCTTGGCATTGAGTAAGTTATCATGTAAGTCCAAGGCAAGCTTGGCATTGAGCAAGTTATCATGTAAGTCCAAGGCAAGCTTGGCATTGAACAAGTTATCATGTAAGTCCAAGGCAAGCTTGGCATTGAACAAGTTATCATGTAAGTCCAAGGCAAGCTTGGCATTGAGCAAGTTATCATGTAAGTCCAAGGCAAGCTTGGCATTGAGCAAGTTATCATGTAAGTCCAAGACAAGCTTGGTGTAACATCCAGGATTTAGGGGTTATGCATTTAGTGCATAGTGCAAGTGTTAGTGGGCTTGGTGTATGTTTGGATGTGTTTTAGGGGTTCCTAAAACTCTAGGATGAAAGAGAATGCTTTGGAAAATTATTAGATTTTAAGTTTAAAATGGGAGCTAGGCTAAGGAGGTCTTAAGAAAATTTGTAAGTACTTTTGGACATGAGATTAGGCTTGGTAAAGTGGCTTGAAGGCGCCACTTAGGGCCTTGGTAAGTGACGCCATAGGCCGTGGGCAAGGGCCTTGGTTCGAGTCATGATGGCAGCATAAAGTGTGGCTATTATTTTGCATTTTGGCGTTAAGGGAGAGGGGGAGTGATGGACGGCATATGGACTTTGAAAGGATGAAGGATAAGCTTTGGTTTTCTTTTTAAATTCGGCTAAAAGAGAAGGATAAGTGTTGATTTATTCAATTTATTTTGAATGGGTGTTGAAGAGAAAATATAGGAGAAAATTATGGGATTTGATAAGAGAGAATGTGGTGGTCGAATATAGGACTCTAGGGGCTTGCTTTTTCGGCTTTGAAGAGTGTTAAGGAGTGTGTGCCGAACTTTAAGTTGTGAGCATTCATCTTTTTCTTTCTCTGCCTTGCCGAATTTCCTCTCTTCCTATTCTCTTTTCTTTCAACCCCAATTCTACACCTTTTCTTGAATGGCCGAATGATTCTTTGTCATTTAGAACTATAGCCGAAACTTTGATCACTTTGATCCATTTGCTCTCTTGGCCGAATTCACATCTCTTTCTCAAACTCTCTTCTTTTCTTTTTGGTTAGCCAAATATTCAAGCACCATTTGAAAAAAAGCCTAGCCGAATCTCAAAGTGCCTATTTTCTCTTCTGTGCCGCAAGCCTCAAAAGCCAAAACAGTTAGCCGAAATCTATTCTCTTTTAGTCTTCACAAGCAAACTTTGGTGGTAAGTACTTCTTTTAGTAATCGGTTTTATCTTCTTTTCATGGATGTGCCGAAATCAAGTGTTTAGTCTTTGGTTTTGGGTTAACCGAATATTCATAAGCCATAATGTAGTGTTTCTTTTATATGTGCCAACGTTATGGAGCATTAAAGTAGTATTTCGGGATTTGATTCACCAAGGTAAGGTGATATGTACTATTCGGCCAAGGGCCATTTTTCCATAGATTTGTATTAAAGCCGAATCTAACATGTGGCATATAGGGATCTCGACGACTTCATAAGATAAGTGGTGATTCGGGATTTAGATTAGTAAGGTAAGGAGGTTTTGTGATATTCGGCCATAGGCAATATTGGTTATTAAGTAAGGCCGATTCTAACTATGATGTGTAGGTAGGATTTCGATAGAAGGAGTGAGCAGGAGCCTTCGGGATTCAAGATCGATTTGGGTAAGGATGTTTAGTAGTAGTTTTTATTTGTTTAAAATCTTGTATTAATCGGGATTTTCTGATTAAACGTATTCGATAGATGTGGGAACCAGTCAAGAAGGAAAAGGGTAGTTCCTATCCTAAGTTTAAGAGGAGATCCGTCTCAGCAGTGCGAGATTGGCCACTGTGTGTGGGCGGCCAGCAGAGCAAGAGAGTAAGCGGATAGCGGTAGTTTCGCTTTAGTGATAGCATCGGGATTGAGAGCGTAGTGCTTCAAGTTATCAGGTGTGTAGTTAGCCTACCATTTTCCGGGATTTATGTGATACTTGCATGTGTTGTATATGTGTTATATATGTGCTGATAAGTGCAGTGGCAATTATGAAATGGATACCCTTAAGGGGTATGTCGATAATCAGGTCGCACCAAAACTGATGAAATGTGGTTATGAATGTGAATATGATTGAATGCATGAATAACATGTACATGCACTATTTTATTATGTCACTATTGTACGTTGCATGTGCATGGGATGGGATATGAATGTGAAAGAAGGACAGGGTGTACTTCGAGTACGTGGTTTGATGTTAGCCATGAGCTACATCGTGGATTAGCGCTGACTGAGGTCGCGTTGTGGATTACTTGTGATTAAGTTCACGTGGGTTGATGAGTGGCTCTGTGCCTCATCGTGGTTGATATCGGCTTAGTGCCATATCGTGGTTGATGAGTGGCTATGTGCCCCATCGTGGTTTGATGTTAGCTACGAGCTACATCGTGGACGGCATTAATTGCTGAAATGGTGTGTAGCGGTTGGAGGGTGATTTAGGAATCCCCTAGTGTGTGGTGGCTGGATACGGGGGTGTGTAGAGGATAGACCCTAGGTTGGGTTGGGTGCACTTTGCATGATTATGTGTGGCATTGTGGTTATTGATGTGGTTATGGGCCAAGCCCAATATGTGAATGTGGAACAGTGTGGAAATGGGCCAAGCCCGATATGTGGAATCATGTGGTTAATTACATTATGATCCGATATGTGGTATGGATATGGGCCAAGCCCAAATTGTGATATTATGTGAATAAATAGCCTTGTTATCTATTATGTGGGTTGATATGTGGTTTGATATGTGGGTGGAATTCAGTGGACTAATTGCACACTGAGTCCGTGTGACTCACCCAAATAATTATCAACATCACAGGTGATACGGGATTCTTGGACCGGGTTGGAGAGGATACAAAGGTGGCCATGCAGAAGTTAATTTTATTTGTTCCATGCAGAAGTTATTTGTTTACGTACTTTAATATTTTCAGTATTTTGGATATTTATTTGATGTAATAAGGGCCACTTTAAGGTAGTTGAAGTTTATTAATATGTTTTGGTTGGATTGCCGATTAAATTACTATTTGGAAATGACTTTATTTTCAGCAACTTACAATATTAAAATATATAATGGTTTACAAATGACAACAAATTTTCATGTCTTCACTCTTACGATGAAATCTTTTCAAACGTTTTTCTCAGTGACACACCAGATCCGGTCAAGGCTCGTGGGCCGGGTTTGGGGGTGTTACACTTGGCATTGAACAAGTTATCATGTAAGTCCAAGGCAAGCTTGGCATTGAACAAGTTATCAAGAGAAAGACTTCATATAAGTCCATTTCAGGACATGGCCTTGAAACCAAGATGAGATATTCCATGAAAGACCATATCTAGGATATGGCTTTGGCATCATGTTACGTGGGAAGAGATTTAGTATCCTCGGTTATTCGCAGAAATTTATCGGGCAAACGAGTAAAGTTAAAATGAGATAACAAGAAAGCTAAGAAAGCAAAGCTAGCATCAAGATGAAAGTGAGCATTATTTGCGTTATGAATGATGAATGATAGATAATGATTATTATGTTAAAGTATGCTGATCAATGTGATCAAGTGATACAGGTACCTTGGTTACCTCTCAAGCATGAGATTTGTAAGTTTCATGAGATATGTATGAATCAAGTATGAGTAAGTAAGCTTTATAGCTGAAATCTATGATACCATTATTTATGTTAAATGGTTTATATCAAGCAAGAATGTACATTATATGCAAACTTACTAAGCTAAATGCTTACGCCTTTGATTCTTTCTTTCTATGTAGTCCCGCCAAGCTAACTTGTGGATCGTTGAAGTCGGAGCTCGTAGCACACTATCAATCGCCATTTTGGTACAGCAAAGTTGTTTTATTAAGTATGGCATGTATAGGAGGCACTTCATTTTGAGTATATGTTTTAAGAAGAGCCATAGTATAGGCTATCTTGTCCATTATTCTTTTTGTATATGGCTAGAGAAATTGGCCAAATCGACTAAGCATGTATGCTTTTTGATATCAATGAAAGATGTAGTAATTTGAGTAATTGAATTGAGTATGAATGTGATCTTAGTTTCAGGGTGGTGATTGGCTTGGTAAATAACCTCTAAGTGCCAACACGGTTGGACACACGGGCATGTGTCTGGGCCGTGCGTAAACTGCACCTTAGTCTTATAAATAAGGATAGGCCACGGACTAATCCCACGGCCGTGTGTTAAGGCCGTGCATGACACACGGTTAGAACATGGGCGTGTGCCCGGTCGTGTGAAATAAGTCAGCATATCAAGATGTAGTACACGGTCTAAGTCCACGGGCGTGTCATGGCCGTGTGGGAATCGGCAGAATACTGAGTTTTAGGGCACGATCTGAGGACATGGGCGTGTATGCCTATGCACGGGCGTGTCTTATATTACACAGGCGTGTAACCCCTGTTTCAAAGAAAAGTTATTCGATAAGGTTTTGAAAGTTTACCAGTACGAGTTTAAGGCCTCGTAGGCCCATGAAATGTACGAATTGTTTAAAAATGAGAAGTTTTAATTTTGGAACGGAATTTTATAGCCCGTAATGTCATGATTAAGTATGTTCAAGCATAGTAATGTCTCGTATCCGGTCTGAGCCTCGGACTCGGGTATGGGGTGTTACATTTAATGGTATCAGAGCTACAGTTTAGTCGGTTCTCGGACTAACGTAGCATGAGCACGAGTCTAGCTATACATGCCATACGTGAGAATGTTTTTATAATGATAGTGTGACGACTCCTGACGACTTAAATTATGTTTATACATTTAGTAAATGGATCCTGAAAGAGATATGGCGGATGACGTAGAAAGTAATGCGCCGGCTCCCGCTGAAGGGACGATGCCGAACGAGAATGAGAATAGACCCACTACGGTGAGTCAAGAAGGAGGAGAAGGGACTAGAGAAGCCTTCCTCCATATGATGAATACGTGGTATTCAGAGTTCGTTTGTACGAACCCAAATGTACAACCCCCTCTACCCCCACCTGTTCCACAACCTATTCCAGTAGCCCCTCAAGTAGTAGAGTTGGCAAGAGGAGTTAAGCCTCCAGCTTGATAGGATCAGAAACATGGGGCGTAAGAATTCCGGCCTAGAAAAGATGACGATCCGAGAAAGAAATGAGTTTTGGTTAGAAAATACCATCGTGGTATTTAATGAATTATCATGCACACTGAGGAAAGCATGAAGTGTGTAGTCTCCCTTTAAGAGATTCTCGCCTATCAATGGTGGAACACCCTTGTATCGATGGTACCAGGGAGAAGATCACATGGGAATTCTTCCAAGAAGAGTTCAAGAAAAAGTATATCACAAAGGTTTGTGGACCGTAAAAGGAAAGAATTCCTAGAATCAAGCAAGGCAAGATGTCGATGGATGACTATGAGCGTGAGTTTGTAAGACTCAAAGAAATACGCTCGAGAATGTGTGTCCACCAAGCCATCATGAGTAAAAGATTTGAAGATGGGCTGAATGAGGACATCAAACTGCTTGTTGCTGTCCTAGAACCGAAGGAATTTGTGGTGTTAGTCGAAAGGGCTTGTAAAGCCAAAGAACTAGTAAAAGAGAAGAAAAATCTGAAATGGAGTCTCGTGAATCTAGAAAGAGACAAAGTGGAATAAGTCATTCCAATCTTCATCCAAGAAGTCAAGAGATTTCCCTACCCGATCGGCTACTTCCATTGGGTTTTCAAAGAAAGACAAGAGCAAGCAATATTCGGAATAAAGCACGACTACTTGATTTGCAAGTGTTGGGAACATTAGATTCGACAGACTGAATGCCCACAAAGTGTAGCAAACGTCATCTTGGAGAATGTCGAGCACATGAAAATGCATGCTTTAGATGTGGTTCTCAAGACCACTATATAAAAGATTGTCCAGAGATGATGAAAGAAGAAAGAACTCAGAACCCGAGATCTGGGGGTATGGTCCGAGGAAGACCGTAGAGTAACCCAGGAAGTGGGGCAAGGGGAAGAGGTAACCCTAGAGAGCAGGCTGCGAGAGCTGAGGGTAGAGCACCTGCAAGGACTTATGCCATTCGCGCTCACGAAGAGGCATCTTCCCATGATGTTATTACGGGTACCTTTTCTCTTCATGATATCAAAGTTATTACTTTAATAGATCCTGGATCCACACACTCTTACATTTGCATGAAATTAGTATCTGATTTGAGTATGCCTATAGACTCTACAGAATTTATGATTAAGGTGTCTAATCCTTTAGGCAAGAGTGTGTTAGTTGATGAAGTATGTAAAGATTGTCCATTAATGATTAGAGGTCATTGTTTTAAAGCAAACCTTATGTTGTTACCATTTGATGAGTTTGACCTCATTCTCGGTATGGACTGGTTGACTGCCCATAATGTAATAGTTAATTGTGGGAAGAAATACATTGAGATGAGATGTGAGAATGGGGACACCCTTCACATAGAATCAGATGAATAGAGTAGGTTGCCAGTTGTGATTTCCCATATGACGGCACAAAAATACATGAGAAAAGGGTATGAGGCATATCTGGCCTTTGTGATGAATGATAAAGAAACCGGGTCAAAGATTGAGTCAGTGCCAATAGTATGTGAGTACTTGGATGTCTTTCTTGAAGAATTACCGGGATTACCTCCAATCAGAGAAGTTGAGTTCAGCATTGAGCTAGCTCCTGGCACTGTACCAATATCTATTACTCCTTACAGAATGTCTCCAACGGAGTTGAAAGAGTTGAAGACACAGTTGCAAAAGTTAACAGACAAAGGCTTTGCAAGGTCAAGTTGTTCTCCCTGGGGTGCTCCAGTTTTATTTGTGAAAAAAAAGGATGGCACTATGAGATTGTGCATAGATTACCGTCAGCTTAATAAAGTGACAGTAAAGAACAAGTACCCATTGCCAAGGATCGATGATTTGTTCGATCAATTGAAAGGAGCCACCGTGTTCTCTAAGATAGACTTGAGATCGGGGTATTACCAGTTAAGAGTAAAGGAATCAGATGTATCTAAGACTGCTTTTCGAACAAGGTATGGGCATTATGAATTTTTAGTCATGCCTTTTGGTTTGACCATTGCTCCTGCGGTATTAATGGACTTAATGAACCGCATCTTCAGACCATACCTCGACAAGTTTGTAGTCGTTTTTATTGACGACATACTAATTTATTCCCGAGATGAGAATGAGTATGCTGAGCACCTATGGACAGTTTTACAGATTCTTCGAGAAAATCAGTTGTATGCCAAGTTCAGTAAAAGTGAGTTTTGGCTCAATGAAGTAGGATTTCTGGGACATATCGTCTTAGGAGAAGGGGTTCGAGTAGACCCAAGTAAGATCTCGGCCATTATGGACTGGAAACCACCAAAGAATGTCTCTGAGATTAAAAGTTTCCTAGGCTTAGCCGGTTATTACAGACGATTCGTCAAGGTGTTTTCTATGATTACAACCCCGATGACGAAATTGTTAAAGAAAAATGTGAAGTTTGAGTGGACAGAAAGATGCCGGCACAGTTTTGAGAAACTGAAAGCATTATTGACAGAAGCTCCAGTCTTAGTACAACCTGAGATGGGGAAAGAGTTCATAGTTTACATCGATGCACCCTTAAATGGATTAGGCTGTGTGCTTATGCAAGAAGGCAAAGTGATTGCTTATGCCTCAAGACAGTTGAAGCCTCATGAGAAGAATTATCCAACACACGATCTAGAGTTGGCAGCCATAGTCTTCGCATTGAAGATATGGAGACATCATTTATATGGTGAGAGATGTCGGATATACACTGATCACAAAAGTTTGAAGTATTTGATGACGCAGAAAGAATTAAACTTGAGGCAAAGAAGATGGTTGAAGTTGATAAAAGACTATGAGTTAGTTATTGACTACCATCCTGGCAAGGCGAATATGGTCGTCGATGCTTTGAGCTGGAAGCCCCTTTTTGCATTAAGGACAATGAATTCACAGATAACTTTATCCGATGATGGTTCTATTCTAGATGAGTTGAGAGCTAGACCAGTATTTCTCCAAGAGATCGTTGAGGCTCAGAAAGAAGATAGCGAATTGCAAGTCAAGAGAGTTTAGTGCGAGTCAGATGTTGAATCCGACTTTCGAATTAATTCTGATGGATACATGTTGTTTAAAGATAGAGTTTGTGTACCGAGAAAAGAAGAGCTTATTCAGAGAATTTTACACGAGGCATATGATGGATGTTTATCTGTACATTCGGGTAGTACCAAGATGTATAATGACTTGAAGCAACAGTATTGGTGGCGAGAATGAAGAAAGATATTTGAGTTTGTTTCAAATGCTTGATTTGTCGCTAAGTAAAAATTTGAACACCAAGTACCTTCCGGGTTTGCTTCAACCCATTTTGGTTCCCAGAGGAAATGGGACCGTATTACTATGGATTTTGTAACGGGTTTACCGTTGTCACCAAACAAGAAGGATGCTATATGGGTTGTAGTTGATAGACTCACTAAGTCAACCCATTTTATACCTGTATGAGTAGATTACTCACTCGACAAATTGGAAAACTTGTATGTTTCGAAAATAGTAAGACTTCACGAGTCCCTTTGTCGATCATATCTCGATAGAGATCCGAGGTTCACATCCGATTTTGGAAAAAGTTACAAGAGGCCCAGGTACAAAGTTGAACTTTAGTACGGCCTTTCATCCTCAAACCGACGGCCATCGGAGAGGGTAATTCAAATGCTTGAGGATATGCTCGGATGTTGCATTCTAGAATTCCAAGGCGGTTGGGAAAAGTTCCTCCCATTGGCGAAATTTGCCTACAACAATAGTTTTCAGTCAAGTTTAAAGATGGCACCTTATGAGGCTCTATATGGGCGTAAGTGCGAGAGCGCCTTATTTTGGATGAACTCAAGGAAAACCAAATTCACGGGGTTGATTTGGTTAGAGAAGTGAAGAGAAAGTGAAAGTGATACGAGAATGTTTAAAAGTCATTGCCTCAAGCAGGTGAAAACTCCTATTTGGATTTAAAGAGACAAGAGGTAGAGTACCAAGTCGGGGATAAAGTTTTCTTGAAACTATCACCATGGAGAAAAGTTCTCGATTTGGCCTGAAAGGCAAGTTAAGCCCACGTTTCATCGGACCTTACGAGATTATCGAGAGAGTTGGGCGGTAGCTTACCGCTTGACTTTGCCATCGAAATTAGAAAAGATACATGATGTGTTTCACGTGTCTATGTTGCGGCGCTACCGATCGGACCCTTCACATGTAATTACCCCATCGAGGGTAGAAATTCATCCCGACATGACTTATGGTGAGGAACCAGTCAAGATTTTGGCTCGGGAAGTCAAGCAGCTAAGAAATAAAAGTATTGCCCTAGTGAAAGTATTGTGGCAAAGACATGTAATAGAAGAAGGCACATGGGAACCAGAAGAGAGTATGAGAAACCAGTATCCAAACCTTTTTGCTGGTAAGATTTTCGAGGACGAAAATCCCTAAGGGGGGAGAATTGTAACAGCCCGATTTAGGGCCTAGTTAGAATAGTGGTGCGAGACCACGAATCCGACGTGAATTTATGAGTTTTTAAGGTTCATGCCATATTTGCATGTTAGTGTGAAAGTTTCATGAAGCAATTTTGCTAAATTGAAGTTGAATGGTCAAAAAGGACCAAATTGCAAAAGTTGTAAAATGTGAGTTTCTAGAAGCATTTCGTATGAAATAGCTCTAGAATAGCAATTATAAGTCCTTAAATAGCAATTTTCCCAAATCATAATTTTTGGACAAAATTGGACATGAGTTAGTAAATGGTGATATTTTTAAGAGAAGGGCATTTTGGTCATTTACCTATTAAATGATTAATAAAGGAAAAAGATGACAAAAATCATTATCATCTTCTTCCTCATTGCCGAAATTTTCAAAGAAACCATAGCTAGGGTTTGCTCATCTTTCAAGCTTGCTAGTAAGTTCATCTTAGTCCCGATTTTAATATTCTTCGTGTTTTTGAAGTCCTTGTATTATGAATTAGCTATTTTTAGCTATAAAATGAGCTAAGATGCATGTTCAAAAATCTACCCATGAATGACATGCATGCTAAATGATGTTTTATGGAAGTTTATGAGAGTTTGATGTTAGATAAACATCTTTTTCTAAGTGAATTTCATGAAAAATGAGCATAGGGACTAGTTTATAAAAGTTTTGAAATTAGTCATACCTATTAGAAATAATGAGAATTGATAATGGCTATAGTAGAGAAGAGTTTTAAATGATCTATTTATGATTATAGATCAAGAAAAACGAAGCCCGGATCAAAACCGAGGCAAGAACAAAGTAGAGGACTAAACTGCACATCTACATACATTTTGTATATTGAGGTAAGTTTGTATGATTTCTAAGTTTTATGATTTTTATCATTGAATTGCTTAGTATAATGTACACTATTTTCATGAATTATTTGATGTTATGTTCAACCAAGAAATTAGTGAGATTAAGTATGAGCAAGTCCCGATTGAAAATGAATTTCCCAGGATACTCGATCTACCACATTATGAGAGCCAGTGTAAGACCATGTTTGGAACATGGCATCGGCAAATTTAGCAAGTTATCATGTAAGTCCAAGGCAAGCTTGGCATTGAGCAAGTTATCATGTAAGTCCAAGGCAAGCTTGGCATTGAGCAAGTTATCATGTAAGTCCAAGGCAAGCTTGGCATTGAGCAAGTTATCATGTAAGTCCAAGGCAAGCTTGGCATTGAGCAAGTTATCATGTAAGTCCAAGGCAAGCTTGGCATTGAGCAAGTTATCATGTAAGTCCAAGACAAGCTTGGCATTGAACAAGTTATCATGTAAGTCCAAGACAAGCTTGGCATTGAACAAGTTATCATGTAAGTCCAAGGCAAGCTTGGCATTGAACAAGTTATCAAGAGAAAGACTTCATATAAGTCCATTTCAGGACATGGCCTTGAAACCAAGATGAGATATTCCATGAAAGACCATATCTAGGATATGGCTTTGGCATCATGTTACGTGGGAAGAGATTTAGTATCCTCGGTTATTCGCAGAAATTCATCGGGCAAACGAGTAAAGTTAAAATGAGATAACAAGAAAGCTAAGAAAGCAAAGCTAGCATCAAGATGAAAGTGAGCATTATTTGCGTTATGAATGATGAATGATAGATAATGATTATTATGTTAAAGTATGCTGATCAATGTGATCAAGTGATACAGGTACCTTGGTTACCTCTCAAGCATGAGATTTGTAAGTTTCATGAGATATGTATGAATCAAGTATGAGTAAGTAAGCTTTATAGCTGAAATCTATGATACCATTATTTATGTTAAATGGTTTATATCAAGCAAGAATGTACATTATATGCAAACTTACTAAGCTAAATGCTTACGCCTTTGATTCTTTCTTTCTATGTAGTCCCGCCAAGCTAACTTGTGGATCGTTGAAGTCGGAGCTCGTAGCACACTATCAATCGCCATTTTGGTACAGCAAAGTTGTTTTATTAAGTATGGCATGTATAGGAGGCACTTCATTTTGAGTATATGTTTTAGGAAGAGCCATAGTATAGGCTATCTTGTTCATTATTCTTTTTGTATATGGCTAGAGAAATTGGCCAAATCGACTAAGCATGTATGCTTTTTGATATCAATGAAAGATGTAGTAATTTGAGTAATTGAATTGAGTATGAATGTGATCTTAGTTTCAGGGTAGTGATTGGCTTGGTAAATAACCTCTAAGTGCCAACACGGTTGGACACACGGGTGTGTGTCCGGGTCGTGCGTAAACTACACCTTAGTCTTATAAATAAGGATAGGCCACGGACTAATCCCACGGCCGTGTGTTAAGGCCGTGCATGACACATGGTTAGAACATGGGCGTGTGCCCGGTCGTGTGAAATAAGTCGGTATATCAAGATGTAGTACACGGTCTAAGTCTACGGGCGTGTCATGGCCGTGTGGGAATCGGCGAATCATCGAGTTTTAGGGCACGATGCGAGGACATGGGCGTGTATGCCTATGCACCGGGCGTGTCTTATATTACACGCGTGTAACCCCCATTTCAAAGAAAAGTTGTTCGATAAGGTTTCAAAGTTTACGATCACGAGTTTAAGGCCTCGTGAGGCCCATGAAATGTCTGAATTGTTTAAGAATGAGAAGTTTTAATTTGGAACGGAATTTTATAGCCCGTAATGTCATGATTAAGTATGTTCAAGCATAGTAATGTCTCGTATCTGGTCTGAGCCTCGGACTCGGGTATGGGGTGTTACATTTAGTGGTATCAGTGCTACGATTTAGTCGGTTCTCGGACTAACGTAGCATGAGCACGAGTCTAGCTATACATGCCATACGTGAGAATGTTTTTATAATGATAGTGTGACGACTCCTGACGACTTAAATTATGTTTATACATTTAGTAAATGGATCTTGAAAGAGATATGGCGGATGACGTAGAAAGCAATGCGCCGGCTCCCGCTGAAGGGACGATGCCGAACGAGAATGAGAATAGACCCACTACGGTGAGTCGAGAAGGTGGAGAAGGGACTAGAGAAGCCTTCCTCCATATGATGAATACGTGGTATTCAGAGTTCATTCGTACGAACCCAAATGTACAACCCCCTCCACCCCAACCTGTTCCACAACCTATTCCAGTAGCCCCACAAGTAGTAGAGGTGGCAAGAGGAGTTAAGCCTCCAGTTGATAGGATCAGGAAACATGGGGCAGAAGAATTTCGGGCTAGAAAAGATGACGATCTAGAAAGAGCTGAGTTTTGGTTAGAAAATACCATCAGGGTATTGAATAAATTATCATGCACACCTGAGGAAAGCATGAAGTGTGTAGTCTCCCTTTAAGAGATTCTCGCTATCAATGGTGGAACACCCTTGTATCGATGGTACCAAGGAGAAGATCACATGGGAATTCTTCCAAAAAGAGTTCAAGAAAAAGTATATCAGTCAAAGGTTTATGGACCGAGAAAGGAAAGAATTCCTAGAATCGAAGCAAGGCAAGATGTCGGTGGATGACTATGAGCGTGAGTTTGTAAGACTCAAAGAATACGCTCGAGAATGTGTGTCCACCAAGCCATCATGAGTAAAAGATTTGAAGATGGGCTGAATGAGGACATCAAAGCTGCTTGTTCTTTGTCCTAGAACTGAAGGAATTTGTGGTGCTAGTCGAAAGGGCTTGTAAAGTCAAGAACTAGTAAAAGAGAAGAAAAATCAAAAATGGAGTCTCGTGAATCTAGAAAGAGACAAAGTGGAATAAGTCATTCCAATCTTCATCCAAGAAGTCAAGAGATTTCCCTACCCGATCGGCTACTTCCATTGGGTTTTCAAAGAAAGACAAGAGCAAGCAATATTCAGGGAATAAAGCACAGACTACTTCAGTTGTAAGTGTTGGGAACATTAGATTCGACAGACCTGGATGCCCACAGTGTGGCAAACGTCATCTTGGAGAATGTCGAGCACATGAAAATGCATGCTTTAGATGTGGTTCTCAAGACCACTATATAAAAGATTGTCCAGAGATGATGAAAGAAGAAAGAACTCAGAACCCGAGATCCGGGGGTATGGTCCGAGGAAGACCGTAGAGTACCCCAGGAAGTGGGGCAAGGGGAAGAGGTAACCCTAGAGAGCAGGCTGCGAAACCTGAGGGTAGAGCACCTGCAAGGACATATGCCATTCGCGCTCACAAAGATGCATCTTCCCATGATGTTATTACGGGTACCTTTTCTCTTCATGATATCAAAGTTATTGCTTTAATAGATCCCGGATCCACACACTCTTACATTTACATGAAATTAGTATCTGATTTGAGTATGCCTATAGACTCTACAGAATTTATGATTAAGGTGTCTAATCCTTTAGGCAAGAGTGTGTTAGTTGATGAAGTATGTAAAGATTGTCCATTAATTATTAGAGGTCGTTGTTTTAAAGCAAACCTTATGTTGTTACCATTTGATGAGTTTGACCTCATTCTCGGTATGGATCGTTGTTGATCGCCCATAATGTAATAGTTAATTATGGGAAGAAATACATTGAGATGAGATGTGAGAATGGGGACACCCTTCACATAGAATCGGATGAACAGTGTAGGTTGCCGGCCAGATTTCCCATATGACGGCACGAAATACATGAGAAAAGGGTATGAGGCATATCCGCCTTTGTGATGAATGATAAAGAAATCGGGTCAAAGATTGAGTCGGTCGATAGTATGTGAGTACTTGGATGTCTTTCTGAAGAATTACCGGATTACCTCCAATCGTAGAAGTTGAGTTCACGATTGAGCTAGCTCCGACCTTGTACCAATATCGATTACTCCTTACAGAATGTCTCCAACGAGTTGAAAGAGTTGAAGACACGCTTGCAAAAGTTAACGGACAAAGGCTTTGCAAGGTCAAGTTGTTCTCCCAGGGTGCTCCGTTTTATTTGTGAAAAAAAAGGATGGCACTATGAGATTGTGCATAGATTACCGTCACTTAATAAAGTGACAAAGAAAGAACAAGTACCCATTGCCAAGGATCGATGATTTGTTCGATCAATTGAAAGGAGCCACCGTGTTCTCTAAGATAGACTTGAGATCGGGTATTACCATTAAGAGTAAAGGAATCGATGTATCTAAGACCGCTTTTCGAACAAGGTATGGGCATTATGAATTTTTAGTCATGCCTTTTGGTTTGACCAATGCTCCTGCGGTATTCATGGACTTAATGAACCGCATCTTCAGACCATACCTCGACAAGTTTTTAGTCGTTTTTATTGATGACATACTGATTTAGTCCCGAGATGAGAATGAGCATGCTGAGCACCTACGGACAGTTTTATAGATTCTTCGAGAAAATCAGTTGTATGCCAAGTTCAGTAAAAGTGAGTTTTGGCTCAATGAAGTAGGATTTCTGGGACATATCGTCTTAGGAGAAGGGGTTCGAGTAGACCCAAGTAAGATCTCGGCCATTATGGACTGGAAACCACCGAAGAATGTCTCTGAGATTAGAAGTTTCCTAGGCTTAGCCGATTATTACAGACGATTCGTCAAGGGGTTTTCTATGATTGCAACCCCGATGACGAAATTGTTACAGAAAAATGTGAAGTTTGAGTGGACAGAAAGATGCCGGCACAGTTTTGAGAAACTGAAAGCATTATTGAAAGAAGCTCCAGTCTTAGTACAACCTGAGATGGGGAAAGAGTTCATAGTTTACATCGATGCATCCTTAAATGGATTAGGCTGAGTGCTTATGGAAGAAGGCAAAGTGATTGCTTATGCCTCAAGACAGTTGAAGCCTCATGAGAAGAATTATCCAACACACGATCTAGAGTTGGCAGCCATAGTCTTCGTATTAAAGATATGGAGACATCATTTATATGGTGAGAGATGTCGGATATACACTGATCACAAAAGTTTGAAGTATTTGATGACACAGAAAGAATTAAACTTGAGGCAAAGAAGATGGTTAGAGTTGATAAAAGACTATGAGTTAGTTATTGACTACCATCCTGGCAAGGCGAATGTGGTCGCCGATGCTTTGAGCAGGAAGTCCCTTTTTGCATTAAGGACAATGAATTCACGGATAACTTTATCCGATGATGGTTCTATTCTAGATGAGTTGAGAGCTAGACCAGTATTTCTCCAAGAGATCGTTGAGGCTCAGAAAGAAGATAGCGAATTGCAAGTCAAGAGAGTTTAGTGCGAGTCAGATGTTGAATCCGACTTTCGAATTAATTCTGATGGATACATGTTGTTTAAAGATAGAGTTTGTGAACCGAGAAAAGAAGAGCTTATTCAGAGAATTTTACACGAGGCACATGATGGATGTTTATCTGTACATCCGGGTAGTACCAAGATGTATAATGACTTGAAGCAACAGATGACAGTGGCGAGAATGAAGAAAGATATTTGAGTTTGTTTCAAATGCTTGATTTGTCAGCAAGTAAAGGCTGAACACCAAGTACCTTCGGGTTTGCTTCAACCCATTTTGGTTCCCGAGTGGAAATGGGACCGTATTACTATGGATTTTGTAACGGGTTTACCGTTGTCACCAAGCAAGAAGGATGCTATATGGTTTGTAGTTGATAGACTCACTAAGTCAACCCATTTTATACCTGTACGAGTAGATTACTCACTCGACAAATTGGAAAACTTGTGTGTTTCAGAAATAGTAAGACTTCACGGAGTCCCTTTGTCAATCATATCTTATAGAGATCCGAAGTTCACATCCAGATTTTGGAAAAAGTTACAAGAGGCTCTGGGTACAAAGTTGAACTTTAGTACGGCCTTTCATCCTCAAACTGACGGCTAGTCGGAGAGGGTAATTCAAATGCTTGAGGATATGCTCAGATGTTGCATTCTAGAATTCCAAGGCAGTTGGGAAAAGTTCCTCCCATTGGCAGAATTTGCCTACAACAATAGTTTTCAGTCAAGTTTAAAGATGGCACCTTATGAGGCTCTATATGGGCGTAAGTGCAGAACGCCTTTATTTTGGACTAAACTCAAGGAAAACCAAATTCACGGGGTTGATTTGGTTAGAGAAGCTGAAGAGAAAGTGAAAGTGATACGAGAATGTTTAAAAGATGCCTCAAACAGACAAAAATCCTATTCGGATTTAAAGAGACAAGAGATAGAGTACCAAGTCGGGGATAAAGTTTTCTTGAAAGTATCACCATGGAGAAAAGTTCTCAGATTTGGCCGGAAAGGCAAGTTAAGCCCACGTTTCATCGGACCTTACGAGATTACTGAGAGAGTTGGGCCAGTAGCTTACCGTTTGATTTTGCCATCAGAATTAGAAAATATACATGATGTGTTTCACGTGTCTATGTTGCGACGCTACCGATCAGACCCTTCACATGTAATTACCCCATCAGAGGTAGAAATTCATCCCGACATGACTTATGGTGAGGAACCAGTCAAGATTTTGGCTCGGGAAGTCAAGCAGATAAGAAATAAAAGTATTGCCCTAGTGAAAGTGTTGTGGCAAAGACATGTAATAGAAGAAGCCACATGGGAACCAGAAGAGAGTATGAGAAACCATATCCAAACCTTTTTCTTTGGTAAGATTTTCGAGGACGAAAATCCTAAGGGGGAGAATTATAATGACCCGATTTAGGGCCTAGTCGGAATAGTGGTGCGAGACCATGAATCCGAGGTGAATTTATGAGTTTTTAAGGTTCATTCCATGTTTGCATGTTAGTGTGAAAGTTTCATGAAGCAATTTTGCTAAATTGAAGTTGAATGGTCAAAAAGGACCAAATTGCAAAAGTTGTAAAATGTGAGTTTCTAGAAGCATTTTGTATGAAATAGCTCTAGAATAGCAATTATAAGTCCTTAAATAGCAATTTTCCAAAATCATAATTTTTGGACAAAATTGGACATGAGTTAGTAAATGGTGATATTTTTAAGAGAAGGGCATTTTGGTCATTTACCTATTAAATGATTAATAAAGGAAAAAGATGACAAAAATCATTATCATCTTCTTCCTCATTGCCGAAATTTTCAAAGAAACCATAGGTAGGGTTTGCTCATCTTTCAAGCTTGCTAGTAAGTTCATCTTAGTCCCGATTTTAATATTCTTCGTGTTTTTGAAGTCCTTGTTTTATGAATTAGCTATTTTTAGCTATAAAATGAGCTAAGATGCATGTTCAAAAATCTACCCATGAATGACATGCATGCTAAATGATGTTTTATGGAAGTTTATGAGAGTTTGATGTTAGATAAACATCTTTTTCTAAGTGAATTTCATGAAAAATGAGCATAAGGACTAGTTTGTAAAAGTTTTGAAATTAGTCATACCTATTAGAAATAATGAGAATTGATAATGGCTATAGTAGAGAAGATAAATCAGCTAAGCATGTAGTCTAAGAAAGTTGAATGAAAATTATTTTACGAGCTTTGGGGCAAAAGTGCAAATATGAGAAAGTATAGGGGAAAAATAGTAATTTTGTCAAAGTATGAGTTAAGAGTCAATTTAGTCAATGGGAGTTTTAAATGATCTATTTATGATTATAGATCAAGAAAAACAAAGCCCGGATCGAAACCGAGGCAAGAACAAAGTAGAGGACTAAATTGCACATCTACACACATTTTGTATATTGAGGTAAGTTTGTATGATTTCTAAGTTTGTATGATTTTTATCATTGAATTGCTTAGTATAATGTACACTATTTTCATGAATTATTTGATGTTATGTTCAACCAAGAAATCAGTGAGATTAAGTATGAGCATGTCCCGATTGAAAATGAATTTCCCAGGATACTCGATCTACCACATTATGAGAGCCAGTGTAAGACCATGTTTGGAACATGGCATCGAAAAATTTAGCAAGTTATCATGTAAGTCCAAGGCAAGCTTGGCATTGAGCAAGTTATCATGTAAGTCCAAGGCAAGCTTGGCATTGAGCAAGTTATCATGTAAGTCCAAGGCAAGCTTGGCATTGAACAAGTTATCATGTAAGTCCAAGGCAAGCTTGGCATTGAACAAGTTATCATGTAAGTCCAAGGCAAGCTTGGCATTGAGCAAGTTATCATGTAAGTCCAAGGCAAGCTTGGCATTGAGCAAGTTATCATGTAAGTCCAAGACAAGCTTGGCATTGAACAAGTTATCATGTAAGTCCAAGGTAAGCTTGGCATTGAACAAGTTATCAAGAGAAAGACTTCATATAAGTCCATTTCAGGACATGGCCTTGAAACCAAGATGAGATATTCCATGAAAGACCATATCTAGGATATGGCTTTGGCATCATGTTACGTGGGAAGAGATTTAGTATCCTCGGTTATTCACAGAAATTCATCGGGCAAACGAGTAAAGTTAAAATGAGATAACAAGAAAGCTAAGAAAGCAAAGCTGGCATCAAGATGAAAGTGAGCATTATTTGCATTATGAATGATGAATGATAGATAATGATTATTATGTTAAAGTATGCTGATCAATGTGATCAAGTGATACAGGTACCTTGGTTACCTCTCAAGCATGAGATTTGTAAGTTTCATGAGATATGTATGAATCAAGTATGAGTAAGTAAGCTTTATAGCTGAAATCTATGATACCATTATTTATGTTAAATGGTTTATATCAAGCAAGAATGTACATTATATGCAAACTTACTAAGCTAAATGCTTACGCCTTTGATTCTTTCTTTCTATGTAGTCCCGCCAAGCTAACTTGTGGATCGTTGAAGTCGGAGCTCGTAGCACACTATCAATCGCCATTTTGGTACAGCAAAGTTGTTTTATTAAGTATGGCATGTATAGGAGGCACTTCATTTTGAGTATATGTTTTAAGAAGAGCCATAGTATAGGCTATCTTGTTCATTATTCTTTTTGTATATGGCTAGAGAAATTGGCCAAATCGACTAAGCATGTATACTTTTTGATATCAATGAAAGATGTAGTAATTTGAGTAATTGAATTGAGTATGAATGTGATCTTAGTTTCAGGGTGGTGATTGGCTTGGTAAATAACCTCTAAGTGCCAACACGGTTGGACACACGGGTGTGTGTCTAGGCCGTGCGTAAACTGCACCTTAGTCTTATAAATAAGGATAGGCCACGGACTAATCCCACGGCCGTGTGTTAAGGCCGTGCATGACACACGGTTAGAACATGGGTGTGTGCTCGGTCGTGTGAAATAAGTCAGTATATTAAGATGTAGTACACGGTCTAAGTCCACGGGCGTGTCATGGCTGTGTGGGAATCGGTAGAATACTGAGTTTTAGGGCACGGTCTGAGGACATGGGCGTGTATACCTATGCACGGGCGTGTCTTATATTACACGGGCGTGTAACCCCTGTTTCAAAGAAAAGTTGTTCGATAAGGTTTCGAAAGTTTACCAGCACGAGTTTAAGGCCTCGTAGGCCCATGAAATGTACGAATTGTTTAAGAATGAGAAGTTTTAATTTCGGAACGGAATTTTATAGCCCGTAATGTCATGATTAAGTATGTTCAAGCATAGTAATGTCTCGTATCCGGTCTGAGCCTCGGACTCAGGTATGGGGTGTTACACAACAATAATCACACATAAGTATATTGGCATACGTTTCTCGAGGCTTAATCGAGTGATCATACATTGGATAAATGGATCTCCGAACTCCCACAAATATCAAATACAGTCCACCGAGTTGAGCGGGTCAAAGCACATGCTCCCTTATAGCACCCCAAATAACCCAATGAGTGATGACTCATGCTCAACACTCCCTTATCTACTCAAAACAAATCAGTCCACCTAGAGCCATATGCTCACAATGTCACAAATAAAGGTGAATACTCACAAATCCTATGGCATGCCAACTATATCCAATGGATCCACCATGCATGTTGTCAATATATTCAGTCAAACATAGCATATAAATCAGTCATTATTGTGCTTAATTTAATATGACAAAATGCTTATGTGTAACATGTAACATAGCCATTTAACATCCAATTAAATCAAGCACTTTATTTTCCATTTTCCCATTGGGAAAACCAATATATCATGATCGAAAACTCTAGTAACCATGCTCTAATCATCAATATAATTAGCCTAATTAAACTGCACAAAATCACTTAAATGCTTACTTACCATTATTCAAAAGAAATTCAACTCTTGTACATATAATATCAATCTTGCAAAAATCGGCCATTCACCCATAATTAATCAATTGAAATCATCAATAAAGATACTAATTAAACATAAATGAGGGTTAATTTACCAAATCGCCCTTAGAAATATTCACCACACAATTTTTTCTACCACAAACAAGTGATCAACCAAGCAAACCCAAGCTTCAATTCCGGTTAGCTCAATCCCCTTCAAGATTCAGAGCTTTAACAGAGATAAAATAGACATTACCACCTTTCCAATGCTTTAATAAACACGAATTTTAATTAACTATAATAATCGAAATCCTCTCACAAAAATACCTTACTGGATTTGTAACATCAAGTCGAAAACTCGATTCCTCACAAAATCGATCTCTCCAGCCCTCCTAAACACTTTCAATCATCAATACTAGACCAAATACACTTATACTAAGCATCAATTTCATATTTAAATCAATTTCACAAAATTCCAAAAAATCGGCTCATGAAGATGATGAAATTCAGATTTCTTTAAATTACCTCACAAATCATGTTTAATATTGATAAATAAGATGAAAAACCTTTTAATATATCCATTTTGAGTTGGAACATCCATTGATTTGTGGATTTCCTCTCAAAATTCAAGATCCACCATTAAAGAACCATGTGTTCTTAGAAAAAGATAACATTGATAAAAATCCTTTAATTGACCCTCGAATCATGTAAAAATGTTTCTAATCATCATAAAAACAAGTTTAGGATTGAAGATTACCTTTGATTCGCTCTAAATTTGTTGATTGAAAATGTTGATTCAAGAAACTTGATGTAACACCCCTAACTCGTATCCCTCGCTGAAACAGGGTTATGGAGCATTACCAGAGTTTACAGTTCAATTACAATTAATTTGTGTAATTTACTATTCATTTCCAAAAATCGATCACAATCAATCATAATGTCCCTTATATGGGTCCTCGAGGCCCAAAATACATATTAAAATTGAGTCGAGACTAAACGGGATCACATAAATTTTTTTTTGAAATCTCAAATTTTTTCTTAGGTGCAGGGGACACACGCCCATGTGGCCAGGCCGTGTGGCTCACACGGCCAATGACACACCCGTGTCCCAGGCCGTGTGGGCATTCGATGTGAGGCACACGATCGTGTTCCAGCCCGTGTCCTTACCCATGTAACTCCCTAACTTAGGTCACACGGCCAATCACACGCCCGTGTCTTAAACCGTGTAGACAATTTAATTTTCAAAAAATAGGTGCAGGGGTTACACGGCCAGGACACACGCCCATGTGCTGGGCCGTGTGTTTGACAAGGCTAAGACACACACCCGTGTCTCTACTTGTGTGCTCAATTTTGAGCATTCTGTTTCTCAATTTTTAAGTTGCAGGGGACACACGGCCAAACCACACGCTCGTGCACATGGCTGTGTGTCACACACGGTTAAGACACACACTCGTGTGTCTATCTGTGTGGACAAAATAAGGCCATTTTCCAAGCCTTATTTATCACCCTTTTTACCTTGCACCTACATCAACACTTCAATATATTCAACAACCAATTCAAGGCATATAAATCAAACTAATATTCAAGTTTTATACATGACATGTTGCTCACACTTTCAAGTATTCATCTTACCCTTTTCTAATCATATATTTACCCAAGTGTGACTATATCTAAGTTACTAATCCAAGCATATTCACATACCAAACATGATATAACTTCATGCATAAATATATTAAATATGTTATCACTAGCCATTCCAATGGCTAATAACAACCAAAACATTTACATACCCTTACTTGTCACCATTAGCCTATACATGCCATTATACCAAAGTAAGTTTCCTATTTATACCAAAACGAGTTGGATGATAGTGTGATGATGCTCCGACAGCTCTCCAACCTTTACGAGCTTTCGAGTACTATAAAATAGAGAAAAGAAAACCGAGTAAGCATTTCAAATGCTTAGTAAGTTCATATAACATGGATTTAACTTACCATATATTTTCATTTAAGATAAGCACACAAAAATGCATCCAAGCAATTTGGCTAATAGCCTAAAACACAACTTCATCAATCATGTTAGTCAAGTAATTCACATAATACCAAGAACATGGATGAGCTCATCATTTAATGATTTTCATATACATATGCTTTCCATATCATTATTCCATATTACATGCACATTTCCATGACAAATCATTTCAAATTCTTTTTTAACCATGTCAGAACTTTACCCGTTGAATTTATTTGAAATATCAATGGATACGCTCATGTAGTACACTTAAAGTGTACAAAACTGAAATCCGTTAATTCATATCCAGGGGTACCCAATTAGGGCACATAATCAGGAAGCACACTCTCAAGCCATATATCAGGATGCTCAGATGAGCCATGTAACAGGATGCTTAACCGGGCTAAACAGGAAACTCCTAAGAGTGTAGAACAGGAAGCTCATTGAGCTTAACAGGTAACTCCGATGAGTTATTAACAGGGAGCTCTGGATAGCATAACAGGGAGTTCAAGCGAGCCATGTCAGGAAGCTCACAAGAACCTATATCAGGACGCTCACAAAGAGCTGCGTTTGTGTCCACAATAAATGCTGGATCACAACCGATCGAATCATGTAACAGGACACTTACAAAGAGCTGCGGTAGTGTGCAACACATGCAAGATCACTACCGATCAGGATGCTCACAAGAACTACATATAACAGGAATGCTCGAGAAGGCTTTTAACAGTATGCTCATTCGATCTATAATGTCCGCAACATATGCAAGACTATAATCAATACGGGAAAATACTATATCCATCGTATTTCATTATTCAAACGGGACTTATCATTTATCAAGTAATATCAAGCATGTGATTAATTTCATACATTAAACATTTATACAATTCATACAAATATAACTTTTTCTTTTCCTCGTTACATGAACTTACCTCATTACTTGTTCGTACACAGAAATCTACTAATCCGACACTTTTTCTTTTCCTCGATCTAACTTCGTATTTGAGTTTTCCAGATCTAAATAAATGAATTTAAAATCAATTTAATCCATTTCATACTCAGTTGAACTCAATTCAGTTCCTAGGCAAAATTACTATTTTGCCCCTATACTTTTCATAAATGACGATTTCGTCCTTAAGCTCGGAAAATAAAATTCATGCAATTTAATCCTTATTTCAAGCCTAACCGAATTTTACATGTTACAATAACAGCCCATGAATTTCACAAAAATCAAAATTTTTCCATGGGTTTTACCACTTTTCAATTTAGTCCTTAAATCATAATTTCATCAAAATTCTCTTTGTAAAAGTTGTTTATCTACTAAGAACCTTTCATTTTCTACCATAAATTTCAAATTTTCAGCAAATTGATCCCCAAAATAGCTAGATTAGGTTATTCCGATCTCAAAAATATAAAAATTACTAAAAACAAGACAAGATTACTTACCCAATTAGACTTGCTTGATTTTCTTTCTCTTTCCTAGGAATTCCATAGAATTTGGGGATGAAATGATATAAAATGATGATATTAAACATTTATTTAATTTATCATCTTTTATTTATCTCCATTTCCAATTTAGTCCTTTTCTTTTTCTAATTTTCCATGAATGAATCATCAAAAATATCTACTAACTTTTCTTAATGGTCTAATTACAATATAAGGACCTCAAATTTTGAATTCCATAGCTATTTAATACTTATAGCTGCTAGAACTCAACTTTTGCATTTTATGCAATTTGGTTCTTTCTACAATTAAACATGAAATCGGTAAAATTTTCTTAATGAAATTTTCATACGTCATTTCTATCATAATGCAATTCATGTAATAATATTAAAATAGATTTTCTTTCTGACTCAGATTTGTGGTCCCGAAACCACTGTTCCGATTTCACTGAAAATGGGCTGTTACACTTGAGAAATTTCAGAATATTTTGGCTACTTTTGAGAGTAATTTCGGGTGAATTGAGAGGGTATATTGAGAAGAAAATTGGTTGGATCTTTTCTCTGATGATAGATCTTTAAAGTCATGCAAAGCAAACGAATTTTAAAGCTCTTTAATCTGATGTAAAATGTGTGAAAAAGGGGCTAGATACATTAGTTTTAAAACTAAAACCACCCACCAGAAATTTAAAAATTAGGAAATTTTCCTAATGGCCACTCCCACATTTCCCTTACTTTACCATTTAATACTTTCCCTCCAAAATTCTAAATTGTAAGGTTTATTTTCCATATAAATACACTGAAATTTCCCTTGTTTTACAATTAAATCATATTTAATTAATATTTAAATTTTACTCAAATTACCCCCAATAAAAAATATTTTAAAATTCTTTTTCAACCCAAATAGATTATTTTCACTAATAATTATTTAAAATATTTAAAATTAATTTTTTAAAATATATTTTTTAAATTTTTCGGATTATTTTTTAATCGATTTTAGATAAAATTAACCTCCTAAATTAAATTAAAAATTACTAGAAACCCTATAAATTCCTAGTTTCACACTAGAAACCCAAAAAATATACTCGAAACTACTAGACCCTATTTAGGGATTATAGTAATAATTGGTTAATCGATGGATAATCCATCCTAAAACCCTAATTCAAAATTAGTTACAAACCCTAAAGCGAGTTAATCTTCCTGATTGGTTTATTAATTTATTTCATTTGTTTATTTTTCTTTCTTTATTTTTTGTTATTTCTTTATTTTTATCTCTTCAACTTATTTTATGGTCTATTGTAATATAGGAAATAATTAGTACTACTTAGACTTGTTATTTTAAAAGTGCTTTTCATGATTTACTGATTCCAAGCAACTACTAAATCAACCTCCTGGCTTTATTGGCAAACGTTTTCCCAAGGAAGGGACCATAAGGCAGAGAAGACAAAACTAGTCTCGAGTTTGCAACTGACCCTCACAAATTTACCCTTTTTGAGGTGAAGGTTGGAGGTCCAATTCTAAATGATTGGATCAAAGCCTTGGCACGTACTAAAGTGGGCCATCCCAATCGAAGCACCCTGCCTTTTTACTTTCAACAAGTATATCTTTTAGAATATGCCAAGGATGGGCAGTTCATTGTGCATGCAACAATAAGGAAATAAGCCACCAGCGTCCATCAAGAAAGGGTAGAAAGTTGCCCTGGAGCAATGTCATACTCGTTGAGTACCTACCAAAAGAAGGAGTACAGAGGCAGATGAAACCCAGTTTCAAGAAAGAAGAAGGGGAGGATAAAGCCTTCGGCATTATCGTTCAAATGACACCCTCTCAAACGATATGGATCTTGAAAGCAAAATTGAGACAACAAATTCCCCTAGCTTCTAGGTATTAAGTCAGTTCTTCCTCAATGGTGGTACAATTTTGATGTGACCACACGTTGTGTACCATTGAGACCTCTGGGTTTGAACGGGAAAGTATCTCTGCGACAGTTGTTTTGACTGGTCGAGGCATGGCTGGCACGACCTCTTCTGCAAGTGGTTGTTCAAACCATTTTTATATAACAGTAAGAGAAGAAAGAGAAAGAAGTTACCTTTGAAGAGAGGAGAAGTGAAGGTAGAAAGTAAAGGAAAGAGATAGTGACGGAGAAAGAAATTAGGGTTCTGATTTTACAGAATAAAATTTGGAAAAATGTTAAACACTCAAAATTTATTAAGAAGCAAGCGTATATGAGAAGTTTTTCTTAAGCAACCCTTCAAATCCTCTAATCACATTTTAACATCTTTCAAGACTGGAGTTACGTGATGTTTGAGAAAATGAGATTACCCGTTAATATTTGCCCAGCAAGCTTAGAATCCACCAATTGAAACTGACTATTGGCATTCTCACTAGCTTGGATCTCTAAGTGTATGTCAGCGACGAGAAGTCATTATGACTAAAATATTCTTTTCTTCTCCGTTAAACTAGAAGCTGAGGTTTATGGGGTAAGCAGTGGATGTTTCAACCCCCTTGTAAGTCTGGTAACTCTGCATGTTAGGATTTTGAAAGAGTAAGGATGTTAAGAAGCATATTAATAGTAAGATATGAAGAAGAGGCCCTGCATGGGGGTCATCTGTAATTAAGATGATAGTAAATTGTTTGTAAATAGGTTTCTAATGGTGATTCCATATTTTTTAAGTAGTTTCTATTACTGGTTCGGGAAGGATGATCAGATTTGGAACTTCGAGCTACAATAAAGGTGAGTTTTAGGTAAGTCTTTATCCTGACTCGTGCATGTTAATTTACAATGGAAAATTGTATGATGATGTCATTTTGAATGTTTGGTAAGTGTGAGTGTGTGTTAAGTATCATAAACTTGTTGCATACTAATTTACAATGGAAAATAAGTTACTGCATGAACAAGAATATGTGTGGTATTTATGCATATGATATCAGGTATGAGAGAGTATGAATTAGTTAGGTGAGTGAATGTATCTAGGTAAGTGTATTCGGTGGTAAGTAAGTAAAACATCCATTTGTGATGCCTCTAGTAAGGTAAGTACATTGCTAATCGGATAGACAGATCACAGTGACAACGAAGACACTCATGGTATAGCCTCTAGTGAGATGTAAACTAGACTGGCAAAAGACGATATGAGGATGCGTAAGACCATGTGGTTGAGACCAATGGCATTGTATTTCAATGAAAATATTCATGGTGATGACTCCGTTGAGATGTAAACCGGACTGGCAGATCACAACATGAAGATATGTATAAGCCATGAGGGAGAAACCCATGGCACCCTCTGAGTTAGTTCGTTAGGACAGTTAACACGTAACTATATGTGAAACCTTTGTGTAACATTCTGTAATGCCTTTGTGGCATATTCTGCAATACTTTTGTAGCATATTTTGCAATGCCTTTGTGGCATATTTTGTAATGCCTTTGTGTGGCAAAATCTGAAGAATTGCTCTTGGGGCTAGGATCTGAGTAAGTTTGAGGATATCTCAGTTGGATAGCCTTATGATGCAATTTGATATTGGCCTAAGGGTATTTCCTAAAATTGTTCTCAATTGTGTTTCTGAAGAGTGAATCTACCATAGTAGCCGTCGGTATAGAGATTTTGGTGTATACGTAAATGGTCTAAGTGTTTGCCAGATCTGAATTTGTCTATGCTATGAATGCAAGTTACCAAAATTTTATGGTGTTCGCCAATCTGAGTATTTTCATGTTACGTATAGAGGTTATATGGAACCTAAGGTGTCTGCCAAGATGGGCGTTCTCGTGATATATATAACATGGTTGTCTGGAATTCTTGTAGATGACTTAGATTGTTTCATTCATCAGAATAAATTATGATTTGGGGTTGTTTTAATATATGATCTAATCGGTATTCTAATAGTTTCCTATAGTATGAGAATTCGCCAAAGGTAGGATCCATATGAAGATCAAACTTAAAAGATCAAATAGTATAAGTATCCGCCAAGAATAATATCTGCGAGAACATCATCCTGAAAGATCTATGAGAACACCCTTTTGGGTGAAGTATTCTACATCCGTCTAAATGAGAATTCGCCATAGGTAGGTTCTGAATGGATATCCTTCTGGGAAGTACATTTGTTTTTCTGAGAAGAAAATGAGATCTGTATCGACTAGCGAAATTTGGAATCCAACCGAAGAGTGACTTGAGTAGATTGGTTAAGTATGGAAGTCGACGTATAGGTATATGTCCAATAGTAGGAAAGTATCTGCCAAATATCGAGATGAAATCCAAAATCTTCAAGACGAGGAAATCAACTAGAAATGCTTCCAGGTAATCTGGGTTAAAACTCATTAAGTTCGCTTGAATTTACTAACATTTGTTTATGTTTTAGGTTTTGCTGTAAGAGTGGGTACGCTAGGTGGGGCCAAGGCAAGATTGCGCCATGGTAGCAGTGCGAGTTGTGATATTATGCATAAAGAGGACATCATAGGAGTATGGCGTTTAGTACACTACGCCAAGAAGAGTCTGCTAACAAAGTTTTATGTTGTAATGTTGCACGCTGTTTAAAACTTTAATGTAATTATTAAGCATCCTCTTTTATATTAAAGAAAATTAATTAAAGAAATAAGAAGTATTATTTAAAATAGTTGTACGCCGATTGTAAAAAGTTTTGTTAAGAGTTTGTGTGTTGTAACATTCGATATTCAGATCCGATGATTAGGGTCGGGTAAAGGGTGTTACATTAATGTTGGATTTAGTGCCCTAAGTGTAGTATTTTCATCTAAGTACACTTGTAATTTTTCGAACAAAGTGGTCGATAAAATTATTCATAAATTATATTAATACTTTGTATATTGTCCTCACATGTTTTTTGCACGCAAAGCAAAAAGGAAGCAAATGTTGCTCATTGGTTGTCTAATGTTTAACTGATACTAAGCGGTATTACATGGGCAGATCATGATACGAAAAGACAACTTGTATTAGTAGACGAAACTAAACATGCCCTTAGTCTATCGAAAATGAACAAACCAATTGAAAGACTAATATGTCGTCTATCAAGTCCAATTCGGGAGATGCCTTGTCTTGGACATCAGAGCAGATGACTCCCGGAAGATAGAGACATAGATGTGACTGATTGGACTGATAGTACATCAGACTACACCCAAGTAGAATAGATCCTAAATTCGTTTATGGATCTATTCACTTATGATGTTCATAGTGTGAAATACCTAAATCCTGAGTGCATGACAGACTATGTATACTTGACTCATACACTTTGATGTAAGTAAAAGCCTGAGTTTGAATAGATAAGGAACCAAAAGTTGGTGTGTTGGGTGTACGACTTCTACAGTATGTAGTGTCATTCACAATAGTGGACTTCATAGCCCGAGGCATGGGTAAATGATATCCTCTCATAGGCATTACATGGTTGATGAAAAGTAAATGTGGCCACAGGTCGTTCGTCTTTGTGATGAATGACTTGATCATTATTTGATAGTAATTAACTTTTCATGAAGGAAGATGTAATGGTTACCATGAGATAAAATAGGCTCATATTGGGAGAACAGATATTATCCTAAAGAGATCAAGGATATCCTATGAGGGTTTATGACAGGGTCATTAGATGAGCACTGAGTAGTTGTTTTCGTAATGGTTGTCGTTAGGGAGAGCTTAGTCACGATACTATAGTGGAATGACTTCGTGACTAAATGAGTTTATAATTAATAGGCGAAAAGCTAGAAGTTAATTATAAACCATTTGAGCCCTAATTACATATGTCCAATCGGTCCCTCCACTAGCTCGTTGAAACCAGAAATGAATTGTGTGTTTGAATCAAAATGAACAGAATGAATAGAAATAGAGAAATAGAAAACATTCAGAAATGATTATGGTTTTCTCCAAAATGGAGAAATGGAATCATTTGGAAATGAATGTGGTTTTCTCAAAATGGAAATGAAAATGAGAAATGATTCATTTGCAAATTTATATGGATTACTAAGAAATAATTGAAAGAATAAGTTTATGTTTTTAAGCAATTTTAAAGCCCAAAATGAAAATAAATCATTCAGTCACAGTGAACTAGTTGAGTTGTGAAATATTGAATATATTTTCTTCGAAATTTTACTACGGGTAAAATCATCATAATTTTACCGAGGGTAAAATTGGGATAAAAAATTATTTAATTGGAAAATTAATATTTATTTTAGAAATAAAAAACATGTATTGAGTTCGATTAAATTATAAAGTGTTAGGTTAAAATTCCAGAAAGCACATATAATTGAGCCCAACACAATTAGAGGCCCGAATCCCTATCATAATACATATGAGGAGAAGCACACTGTATTAGCCCTTCTCCCTCTTTTAGTTGAACTAGGAAGTCGTTTTTCTATTTGAAATAAACCTCTACAATTCAACAAGGGTTCTACCTTATCTCCTTATAAATAGATAGCACCGGTAGAGCTATTTACACAATTTTAAGAGATTTTTACTCTAACCAAAAAAAGAGAGAACTTATTCTCAACTATTAAATATATTTTTACAAGATAAACAATTCTACCGATTTCTATTAAAGATCAGAGAAATATGGTTTTCACCTTAAAAGGAAATTTTTTTTTCTAGTTCTGTGTTTTGATTTAATTGGTTCGAGTCCACACTTGGAGCAGTTCGTGGTACGAGAATAGAAGAGAAGATAGTTTGGTTGAGAGCTGAAAAATATCAAGGATCCGCTTATCCGAAAACACAAGAACGATTTTGGTCTAAGGTTTATTGCTAAAAATAACACAAACTGGGTCAGTTTTATTTTAATTTTCCACTATGCAAGAAAACCGTTTTCAAACTGGATTTTTTCCAACATTTACCAACCCTTCGACTGAAGTTCCCTTCTTTGTTACCTCCCACTTAAGATTTGGATGGTCCTTCTATCCAGGATTGTACATATTAGAATAAGGATTTCTGCCCCTATTTCCCAAGTAGTTCACCTCCTCAGGCTGGCTCTCAGAGTAACTACTCCAAACTATATTATCACCCTTGCCACTCATTTAATGATCTCCCGAATGATATGGCTCAAATGCCAGAGGTTTGTTTGTAACACCCCAAACCCGATCAACACACCACGACTGAATCTGGCATATTACGGAGTGAAAACATTTTAAGTAAAACAAGTTTGCCGATTTATTTCTATTGAAAACGCTGTTATCGTTTTAAGGTTTAGAAAACCCCGTATAAAGTGATGTTGAAACCGTTAGTGTTGTTTTAAAATTCGGAAAATAAGTTTTGGAACATCCAATTGCTGTTTCAAATTTTGGAAAACCTTTCGATACTTATTAACAACTGAGTGAGTTGAACATAGTCAAGATTTAAAACCATTTGCATTTGAAGTTGTTGAAAATCTAGGTTGAAAATCATCTATATTACCTTTGTTGTTACCCTATGAATAATGCTACCCGATGGTAACGTTTGAAAATCCCGAAATAGAGTATAGTTTTGAAAACGTTGCTATTTACCCGCCACTTAAGCAATATCGAATTGTTAACCACATGCATAATATCATCCAAAAGTAAAGCGGTAATTTAAAACCCAAAATAATACTTAGCGGCCTTATTACAAAACCAAACCAAATTTAAAGTAAATAGATAAAACTAGAGTAGTAATTTAAAATCAAAAACCCGAAAATAAGTTTGCATGGCCACCTCGAGTCCTCCTCGGCTCCCTATCCGCGATCTATGCCTCATCTGCAAAATATAAGGGAAGGGGTGAGTCACCGAGACTCAGTGTATAAATCCCCAACCCGATAGTGCAAACACTTACACAAATCATCAGTAAAACATGCAAATCATGCAACCCCATAACCTAACCATCCGATCTCCTTTATCTACCCCATGTGGTCAAAACCACTGGTGGTCAAAACCACTGGTGACCGTAGTCACAAATATCATCAATGTGGTCAAAACCACTGGTGGTCAAAACCACCGGGACTTAGTCACAAATAATAATATCAAAGACGGCCAACCAACTGTAGTGGTGGTCAAAACCACCGGTGACAGTCCAAATAGATCCTCCCCTCCTCTCATCAAACCCATCATCATGTCCAAATCATAAGTATTATAATATCATGAAATCATGCAATTAACGCATAGCCTAGCATTTAACGGTAACATGACGATGTATATCAAAAATCACATAGCAGGGGACTTACCCGGAGTCTACGCTCATGCCCACAAGGCAAAATCACTGATTTCAACGACTAATCGGTTTATAACAGTTAACACAATAACATGTAATACTAATGAAGTGTGTAAGGTTACACACCTGGTTACTAATGAGACTACGGAACCCCGTAGATCACGATCTAACGCACAAGTTCCCCCTTCCTTAACGCCTTTCGAGCACTAGTCACAACCCTTCCCCTACAATCGGCCAACACACGGTCTTTAACGAAACCGATTGGTAGAGAGTAGATGATCACGATCCACTGCTTCAAAACCCGAAGAACCCTCTTCAAACCCGATTAGAGAAAATCACACAAGAGAGATCTATGCTTAGTTGATATTGGCCAAAAGTAAAAACAAGAAGGGGAGAGTTGAGATCGATTTCAGCAATGGGGTTGAGTGATCAAGGGAGATTCGGCTATGGCTTAAGAAAAGAAAAGGCAGATGAGATTCAGCCAAAATGGAAGGAGAGAATGGAAGGGGTATTCGGTTTGAGTGATGGTGAAAAGAAGATGAAAGAAACAATTGAAAGAATGGCTTGAGGAAGAAGAAGGTTCGGCCAACCAATATGAATGGAGAGCAAGAAGAGATGAGGTTTAGGGAGGGTAGTGTTTCGGGTTCAAAGAAAATAAGTGAGGGGTTCAAATGGGGATTCAGCTCAATGCCTAAGAGAGAAGTCGACAAGAGCCTAAAAGCTTTCACTTTTGCTTCAAAGAAGGTGCACTAAGGAGAAGTCGACAAGGGCTAAGGGATTTCGGCTTTTGGTTTCCAACCGAAAACACCAAGGCATGACTTAGTCGAAAATGTCCACTTAGCTTGCCTAAGGAATTTCGGCACTCCCCTAAGTCTTTCAAATTAACACTCCACCTCACACAATTCAAAATTCGGCCAACTACTCAAACTTCTCCTGGCCACTCATTCAAACGAGTTTGAATTGCTCAAACTCCTAAATTCTCTCTTCTCCATCTGTTTGAATCTGTTGACCTGTTCAACAGTTATCCATCAGAGTTTGAGCTGAGCACAACTCTTCCCTCTCTGGAGTCAAAAAGAAATTCCCACAGAGGGATTCCTGCAGCTCGAACCTCAGCTCCCTTCCTCTGCTTGTGGCATCACTGCTCAAGGCCCTAAGTGGCACTTCCTTGTCACTTTACCAAGGTAATTCTTGTGCTAAAGTTTACCACAGAAAACACTTAACCCCTAGCTCATTCAGCTCCCTTTAACCAAAGCTTAAAAATAAAAAATTTTCCTATAGTTCGGGCCTACCCTTGGCTTCTCCCTAGACCCTAAAACACCTCACCTAGTATCACAACCAAGCCATACACATGCAAATAGTTCAAACATAATAGCCCCTATTTAAGGATGTTACATTGTTAGTGCTCATCTTAAGAAAATTGAGCTTTTCAAGGATCTGCTAGTATTTATCATCCTGTTTAATTATATCGGCTGTCAGGGGTCTCAGATTGTAGACGAACATGTCAACTGGCCACATGTATGATTTCGTAGCCATGTCCTTGATCAGCTAACAAGCTTCCGCATAAGTCTTAGACATAAAAGCACTAGCCCCATCTAACCCAGGCCTCTGATTCCCATTTAGACCGTTATAGAATATTTGCATATGCAACCAATCAGCCAACCCATGGTACGGACAATTGCATAGTAATAATTTGAATCTCTCCTACGCCTCATAAAGAATTTCCCCCTTAATCTGGTAGAAATTGGTGATGTCTTACCTCAATTGCATCATCTTGCTTGGCAGAAAGAATTTCGCCAAGAATTTGTTTATAAGTTCCTCCCAAGTGGCAATCGATTTTGGAGCCTGTGAACCCAACCAAGTAGAAGCATGATTACACAAAGAAAAGGGAAATAATCGAAGACAAATAGATTCATTAGTGACCCCATTAAATTTAAATGTATCACACAAATGTAAAAAAATGTTTAAGGTGTTGATTGGGGTCCTCATTCATTGACCCTTGAAACTGCAAGTTACTTTGTATCATTTGTATGATGGTTGGCTTAATCTCGAAGTTATTCACGTTGACTTCCAGCCTGTTGATGCTGCCTCGCAAAACATCCAAATTTGGCATTGTGTAGTCACAAAATGTGCGATCTCGTTCAACCGTCGATTCTGCAATCTATTGTATTGGTTCCTTTAGTGGTTGTACATGCTTGGGTTGGTCCTCAAACAATGGATTCTCGTGTGGTAGATCAAAAAATGGTGGATCTTCTCTCGAAATGAGAGTTCTCTTTGTTCTTCTTAAGGTTTGTTCTGGTTCAAAGTCTAGCTCAATCAGGTCACCCCTACTCCGGGTCATACACTGCAAATAAAAAACAAAGTTAATAAAATTAAAACAATTTGCAAAAATAAAAATAAACCATCGTATATATAACTTTAAATTTCACTACTTATCATATTAGCATCCAATAAATTCACTAACAATTTAATTTAACACTAAAACCTCCTTGGCAATGACACCAACAACTTGACCACGATCCGATGTGCATGCACCGTGTCTTGGAAATATGTAGTTGAATAAAGAATTAAGTGTGATGTCTGCAAGTGTACAGGTCAAATTGCAATATAGTTATAGTTACAATGAAACACTTTGGAAGTATTCTGAGGATCATACCCAATAGAGGTCTGTATAAACCAAAATAACAGTAAATTCTAACACACTAAACTAGGTCTAAATAGCTATTGATTTACTCATTATATTACGACTAAAACTAAAACTAAGAGTTGAAGAATTAAATGCTAAATTGCATAAATCACAAAACTCCAAATTAATAATCAAATTAAATAATCAAAATGAGGATTAACTTCCATGATTGTGATTAACCTAGATTTGGGAATTTTACCAATTAATTAAGAACTAACCTAGTTAATACATTTTGACCTATAACTAAATTAATTAATCAGCTTAGTCCACTTATCTTTTGACCTAATAGATCTAAACTAGGCTAGGTTGAACTAGTTCAAAGTAGAATATCATTTCGGTATCATCTACATAAGTTACTTCCAAGAGTTGTCAATTCTAGGGTTTAAACGTATTCAACCTTATCCAATTAATTGGGCTATGAACCCTAATTCTAAGCTAACCAATCCCACCTTAGTCAATGAACCTTTCTAGGGTTTTACTTACCGGTCATTCTAAATGCAAATGATCCTACCCTATTATTAAACATTTAAGCAATGAAAAATAAAAGAGAAGGGAAAAGAAAATCTCAAGAATCTGGTAATTCGAGAGTGCGATGGACGAATGTCCATGTTAGACTTGCGAACAATGTTTGAATATCAATTTGAATGGAAGCGTAAAAAAATAAAATAAAATAAGTGAAATAAGAAATCAAATTGAAAACAACTTTGATTGAAAATTGAAAAGTACTTGAACAAGAATTGAAAGAAAAAAATAAAATCTAAGTGATCGCCTCCCAACGTGTGAACATTGAGAGTGAGAATACTGCTACAAAAGATGTGGAATTAGGCAGTGTTCACAAGTATACAGGTTAGGTTGTAATATAGATTGTTACAACGGAACATTAAAGTATTCCAAGGATCATACCCAATAGAGGCTTGATTATATTAATGTTAATTTATATACCAATAACTCTAAGTAGTACTGATTTGAAACCACATTACGATTATTCATGTAGAATAATTAAATAGAAATAAAAGATGCAAAAGATACTAAATAGTAGAAATAAAATAATTGTAAATCTCTCGATAGAACAAATAGAAGACTACCTCGATTCAGTGCTCATAGCTAATTCCTGATCTAGGGTTCTATTCAATTAGCTAGTAGTTAACCTAGTTATTACCTCTTGGTCTCTAACTAACCTAACTAGTCAGTAAGAACTACTTATCTCTCGACCCCACAGTTCAAACCGAGACAGGCTAAGTGATGCTCAATAGACTATTCTCTGACATCATCTATCTAAATTACTTCCTAGGGTTGTTAGGCCTAGGGTTAAAGCTCTCCCAACCCAAACCAATAGATCTGATAAGAAACCCTAAAGTAGTCATTAACTCCTCTCACATTCGCTTACTAATCTCCCTCAGATCTTAGTTACTCATGAATCTAATTGCAGAAATCCTTAGAATTCAAACATCAATACAATATTAAAAGAAAAAAGAGGGAAGAAAGAGATTGATTCTAAATATTATTGAAGTGTAGAAACTTGAAGATCCATAATAACATTGCGTGATTCACAATCCTAAAACAGTAACACAAATAGTTGAAAAACTAATTTGAAAATTGAAACTAAAAGATTACAAAGCAAAAGCCTAATTTTAGAATTAAAACTAAAGATGAAAGGGGGGAAAGTACTCAATTAATTTATGAGCATTCCTATTTGTAAGAGTTAAGTTAGATGACTCATTCAGACCTATACAAATGACTAAACATAATTAAATCGAGCTGTGCGAACGAAAACACCCTTGACATTTTAATTGGCCTTGTTGTAGCTCTGTTGTGACACCGAAGGTAGTATACTCCTTTAAGGTGCATTCAAGGTTGTGTCGCAACATTCTTATGGCGCGTGTCGCGACATGGACGATAGTATGCTCCTCAGGCATTGTAACAACACGTTTTTCAGATGTGTCAAAAATGGTGATTTCGGGACCATAATTTTGACTTGTGAGTTAATAAATATTATTTATTTAATATTTTTGAGTAGTGTCGTATTAAATTTTGGTTCAATAATTTTGATGTTTGGTTGGCTAATAAAGTAAAAAGGATTAAATCATAAAAATCAAAAAATTTAATCACTATTAACTGAAAGCTGCTAAATGACTATAAAAACATGATTGTATGGCCTTATAAAGCAATTATACCACTAGTAATTATATTGGATGATTAAGGGAAAAGGCTTAATGAAATTTAAAGGTTTAAGTAATGGTTAATTTGGTAATTAAATAATTGCTTAACATAATCAAGTAACTAAAAATTCATCATCTTCTTCATTCCACCATATTTTGACTGAAAGGCCATTGAAATAAAAGCTTGGAGTGTTCGATTCATGTTCTGGCTTACATGCAAGTGAAATTTTACTATGTTTTTAGTAAATTTTTTATTTTGTGATCGTTGTAGCTTAATCTTGCTAATCCAGGGATTATTTTGTAAAATTGTTAAAAGTTTTAGGATTTCCCATTAATGAATTTTAGGAGTTCTTGAGGTGGGTTGATAGATTTATCAATTTGGTTGTCTAATAAGACTATTTTGTAAACTAATTTTAGTTAATTTTAAGTTTAAGGACTAAGTTTATAAAATATTAAATATAGCAAGGAATTCTTGTGAATGTAGTCATTTAGGGACTGTTAAAGGAATATAATAAATTTGGCATTAAGGTTTTTGGTCTAATTGTGAAAAATATGTAAGTTTTGATTTAAGGACTAAATTGTATAAAAGATAAAAGTTTAAGGTAATTCTGTAAAAATGAAATTAAAGGGATTTTATGCATCTAATAAGTATTATAATGTGTTATATATTGATAGTTTGAAATTACTTATTATTTAGATCAAGAAACAAATCAACCAGACAATAATCATAGAAAATAAAAGATAGCGGAGTAGTCGTCGGTGTTGTGTTCATTGCCATTTTTGGTTAGGTAAGTTCGTATAGTTTAGAAAATAATTTGATTGTGGTCTTTGTGAATTGATGAGTTGTGTATGTTGGTGAATGATTGATATTGCTTAGAAATATTAAACTTTATATGGATCAAAATGCACTGATATTGTATTTGAGGTATGTGATTGAAAATGAGAAGTATATGGATGATATCATGTGAATGTGATAGTTGTAATAGTCCATTTTTAGTTAAATCGAGACAGTAGTTTTGGGACCACAAATCTGAGGTCAAAATAATTATTTTATTATTATTTTAATGTCTATAGCATGATAGTATGATTGTGTGAAAATTTCGTTAAGAAATTTTATCGTTTGAGTGCTTAATTTTATAAAAAGGACTAAATCGCGTAAAGTGTAAAACTTGAGTTCTATTAGCTAAAGGTGTCTAATAGCCATGGAATCTTAAATTAAAGGTCCTTATGTGGTAAATAGCCCAAAAATATGATAGTGGATGATAATGGCTTGGTGATTTTGAAATTTGTGATATTTTTAAAGGTTAATTTTGGTATTTAGTAAATAAAGGTTAATTAAATAAAACAAATGAAAATTTTGTTTCATTCATCTTCTTTATTACCGAAATTAGAGGGGAGAAAAAGCCATAGCTAGGGTTTTCATTCGGCCAAGCTTCCATTGTCTATTTAGGTATGATTTTTGTCCCGTTTTTAATGATTTCTATGTTTTTGAGATCATTGCAGCTTAATCTAGCTAGCCCAAGGACTAGTTTGCAAAATTTTTAAAGGTTTAGGGTTTTACCATTGATTAATACATGTGTATTTTTATGTTTGATGATAGAAAATGTATGCTTATTGTTAGATAAACAACATCTGTAAAGTGATTTTTGATAAAATTGCCAATTAGGGATTTAATTGTGAAATGTGTAAATTTTGTTGTTAAATTGTTAAATAAATGAAAAATATGGGTTGCTATGGGTCTGTATGAAATTCGGCTAGCATTGGTAGGGATTTAATTGCATGAATTTGTATTTTTATGAGATAAGGACTAAATTGTAAAAATGTTGAAATATTAGGGGTGAAAGTGTAAAGTTGCCATAATATGCATTTTGGGCTAAATTGAATAGAATGATAATTAAATAAGCTAAATTTGATTACATATAGATCAAGAAAAGTGAAGTTCAGATTTAGATTGGGGGAAAAACAAAGTGTTGGACTAATCGATTCATTTCATCATTTTTGCAATCGAGGTAAGTTCGTATGTTAATAAGCATTAATATAATTGTGTTTTAAATGCTTTATCAATGAATAATTTGTGAATACAACTTTGCGGATGTATTCGACGAAGATTCAGCATTGAGAAATCCCGGTTGAACCTTAAGAATAAATTAGGATACGAATGACATGTCATTAGGGGTTATGTGATTTGGGTCTTTGGTCGTATGCGTCCCCACCGTGGCTGAGTTATCCGGCATGTGTTGCGGATTCTCGTCAGCTTGTGTGAGCAGCACCGTGTAGCTACGTCATGACCGTCAGCTTGTGTGAGCAAACCCGTTGATAGCTCGAGAGTGAGCATTATATGATATATGAGATTGAGATAGCTTCGGCTATGTATTGGCACTTAGGGTGCGAGATTCTTGAGTATCCGATTGTATTCCAAATGGTTCAATGAGTATATCGAAGATATGAAACGGTGAGGTATAGATACGTATCAGTACAGGTATGAACAGAAACTATATGAGTATTGAAACTATGAAAGTTGTGAGATCTTGATTACTTATGTGTTTGAATATATGTTAGCCCTATAATTACATGATTTGGAAGTACACTATATTATATTACTTGAATGGTGAGTTTTACTTATTAACTATACGAGCTTACTAAGCTTTATAGCTTACTCTGTTTACTTTTCCATGTTTTATAGTGTTTATCGAAGCTAGCTCGGATTGGGAGTTGTCAGAGATTGCATCACACTATCAAGCTTTCACTTTGGTACTTTTGAAATTATGTTTTGGTTATATGGCATGTATAGGAATTATGGTCATTTTGGTATATTTTAGTAATGGATTTAGCCATTTGAGTTGGCTTGTAAATGTTAAGTGTTTGGTTTTGTGTATAGCCATGAGAGTTGGCTTATTTTGGTATTTTTGGTGATGTATATATTTGTGCAAATAGCCTTTGTTATGTTGTGTAATATTGCCATTTATATGCTTGTTGTGAATTGGTATTTAGGAGTACAATATGGTTGAAATTTGAAGATTGGTATGCATGTGATTAGACGTAAGAAAATGCATATATGAAGTTAACTAGTTAAGTGAATTAAGAATGTGAAATTGGTCTGAAATTGAATAGCATATTGTGGTATTTGTGTGCCTTGTATTTGATGGTATTGAAATGGCATGAATTATGCTTGGTTGAGATTGGTTTGGATGTCTATTGATGCTATGTTATATGCCAATTGATGTTTTTAGGTGGTTACATTTTGGGTGAGAAAGATGGCTTGGTAAATAGCCTATTTTTGTCCACACGGGTAGAGACAAGGGCGTGTGTCTCAGCCGTGTATGACACACGGTCAAGTCACATGGCCGTGTGTCCCCTGGTGTTTAATTAGAAATCAAGTCAGTATGCTTCACACGGCCCAACACACGGGTGTGTGACTTGGCTGTGTGGCATAAGTCAGTATACCCTACAGGTTTGGCACGGCCTAGCACACGGCCTGGCACACGGGTGTGTGTGGCCATTTCGAAGGGCACATGGGCTGGTCACACAGACGTGTGGTTGGTCGTGTGACCTAAGTCAGGGAGTTACACGGGGTCGGACACGGGCTGGGACACGGCCATGTGATCCCATTTCGAATGTTCACACTGCATGTGACACGGGCGTGTCTTTGGCCGTGTGAGACACACGGCTGGGCCACACGGCGTGTGTCCCCTGGGTTTTGAAAAATTTTCTAAGTTTTCTAAAAGTTTCCTAAGTTATCGATTTAGTCCCGAACCACTCCTAATGCACGTTTTGGGCCTCGTAGGCTCGTATTAGGGACAATGTGATTGATTATGAATGATGTTTGTTTGGAAATGGAAAATGTATGTGAAATGTATGTTTATTTATGAAATAAGTCTGGTACGGGTGAGGGGTGTTACAATAATGGTTAAGTAATTAAATGATATGGTTATGAAATAAGACCCGTATGAACTTTGTGAATGCCTAGGAGTCAAATGACATGTCATTAGGGTTATTATCTTTTCGAGTGCTGGTCTTGGATGTCCTACCAATGGCTAAGATCCTGCATTTGTTGTAGATTCTTCACAGCTCGTGTGGGCAGCATCGTGTAGCCTGTCATCCCAACCTATAGCTTGTGTGAGCTAGCCCATTTCACTGCTCTTGTGAGCATTTTTCCCGCGTATCCAACGTTATTTCACTATAATTCATCGAGTGAAAACTAGACATATATAAAAGGGTTAATTGTCATGGCAAATGGTTATATGATGTAATAATTGGGACATGAAATGGTAAAGTGTTAAATCTGAAAGATGATATTTGTACTAATTGTGACTACTTGTGTATGACTGTTAAGTTTGGGTAGATTATACATTCATTTATGAAAGTGCTAACTTGCAAGATTTGTGATTTACATAGGCTAACCATGAGCATAGACTTTGGCTTGCTAATTGGTATAATACATGCTTTAGTTGTTTTCTTTAAAAATCAGTAAGTTGAGTTAATTTTTATATGAGCTTACTAAGCAATGATTTGCTTACATCTGTTGTGTTTGATTTCTTTGTAGATCATCGGAAGTCATCATCAGTTAGAAGTCAAGTCGGAGCTCACACTATCCATTAAATGACTCGATAGAATTTTGAGCATTTTGGGATAGGTTATAAGTGGCATGTAGTAGGTGTTTTTATTTCATGTGTATATATTCAAGTTGTGGTATGGTTTGGCTATTTGAACAATGACGTGGTATTTTTCTAAGTTGGTGCTTTTGGTGATTAAGTATGTACATATTTAAGGTTGTTTTGGTCATGTTTTGTATGTTTTGTTTTGGTATGTGATATGGTGAAATGGTTCAAATATTAGGAATTTGTTTTCTAAATGGATGGTTGTTAAATGTGAAATTGAATATGCTTGAATTGAGGTGCCAAATCTAGCATATTGGTTAGGCACTTAGGGTGTATAAGATAGATGTTGTTTTAGGTATATTTTGATGACAATTGAACAGATTTAAGTAATGGTTTAATGTTGCTTGTGGCCTAAGTGAAATTGAATTAGGTAACCTATGGAGAAAGTGTCATTTAGGTGCACACAGGCTGATACACGACCGTGTTCCATATACAGTTATATGGCACGGTTGTGTGGTCTGCATGATTTACTTTTCAATTGGCACACACAACATCAGTTAGTTACACGATTTTGAGACACGGTCGTGTGCCTCCTCCCACATGGCTTTAGTCCTTACACACGATTTTTCAACACGACTATGTGCTATAGCTTCACATGGCATCAAGCTACCACACGGCCTGGTCACACGGTCGTGTGACCCCTATTTTGCATTTATACCTCACTTTTCTCAAATGTTTCAAATGAGTCCTTGCTTTGTTTTAAATTGTTTTATAGCTTTGGTAAGTACGATTTAACACCGCCAGGATATGAATGAGATGATTTTGATTATATGTTTGATAAATAACAATTTTATGAGAATGTATTGCATTGATATAGCATTATTTTGTTATGTATTGTATAGTAACATCCCGTAGCCCTAATCTGATAATGGAGACAAGTGAGGGGTGTTACATTTAATGGTATCAGAGTTATGGTTTAGTCAGTTCTCGGGCTGAACGTAATATGTATTGAGTCTAGAAATACATGCTACCTTATAACCTGTGATAGTGTGATGTCTCCTGACTTGATTTGATTTTGTTTTTCATATAAATAAAAGATGTCATTTGAATCCAACCGAGCTAATTTCGATGAAGTTGAGGGTAATGTTTTGACCTCGGTGCTTGAGGTTGCTTAGAGTGTGCCCGTTTCTGAGTGCCAGGGAAGTGAGGCCCGTGGAGCCTTCTTCCGTATGATGTCGGAATGATTTACTGATTTTATGCAAGCAAATCCAATGTCTCAATAACCTCCACCCCCTCTTGTACCTTAATCGGTACCTCTATTCCCCAAGGTTTGGATTAGGTACGAGTTAATAAGCCTCATATTGATAAAATCTGTAAATGTGGGTGTAACGCCCTGAATTTGGGCCTAGAAGAATTGGGCTTTGGGCTTTGGATCTCAGAATTGTTTTTTTAGTGAGCGAGAAAATGAAAATTTGTATGTGGGCTCTGAGGGTTAATGAATTTGGAGTGTCTAGGGGTGTTGGAGAAGTCCTGAGATCAAGTAAAGGTACAAGAAATTTTTTTTTGGTTTTAGCCCCAAGGGAACTGTGACTTCAGTCAGTAGGCCTCTTAAGTAGATTAAGAGAAAATAGGACACAAATGGGCTTGTGGTCCAGTGGAAAGTGGCGTCACTTGGGAGCTATGAGGTGGCATGTATGAAAGCTGAGGAGGTCCAAGGTTCGAGCAGGAGGAGTGTATTTTGGAGTGTTTTATTTTGCATAGGTGGGCTGGCAAGAGTTGTGTGGATTTTGAACTCTTGCCGTGGAGAGTTTGAAGGAAGCAGGACTGATGGATGTGGAGGATATTTCGGATAAGATTAAGGTATTATCAGAGAGAAAAGATAAGAGATGAAGAGGGTGAAGTGTTGGGGCCGAATAGGACTGTGGGGGGAAGGCAGTTCGGCTTTGGCTATAAAAGGGGGGTGCCGAAATCCTTAGAAGGGGTTCTTAGAGTTTCCATCTTTCTTTCTCTTTTTTCTCCCCTCATCCTTATTTTCTTCCATTGCTGAATACCACCACCCCTTTTGCCGAAATCCTTGTTTGCCGAAATCTCTGTTTACCAAAATCTCTATTTGCCGAAATCTCTATTTACCGAAATCCCTGTTTGCCGAAATCCCTGTTTACCGAAACCCCTGTTTATGCCGATTCTTTGTTGTTTGTTCCTCCACCTCAATCGATTATTATCTACTTTTAGTCACGTTTGGAAGCCGAATCTTGTTCAAGTAGATATCTAAGTCGCAGGATCAAAGGAGAATTTCAGTGAGGCTCAGCAATCGCAAGCGCGGTAGGTAAGGATTGCTATCAAGGCAGTAAGTATTCTCGACTCAGTTAGGGTTTTAGTAAATGTCCCAATCTTTTGTGGCTCATAGGGGTGACTTATGATCAATATGGGTCACTTGGTTTTGACGATATGGGTGTGTAGGTGCAGATCTAGAGGATAATCGCCAATAGTAGCAAAGGAAGGGCTACTAGAACGTGGGGGCACACGGTTCGTCACTAAGGAGTTCGCAGCATGCAAGGTTACCAGGTGTGTACAAACACTACACACACGATATCGGCAATGTCGAAAAGCTGAAAAGCCGAAAGTGGCTAAATGGGCCCGGTGGGCCCTGAGGCTAAGTTTGATTAAATGGTTTGGCTTGTTGAACATATTGAGTTAGTCACGCATGATACATGATTTGGACTTGTTTTGGGCCTAATAGGCCATATGATAAGCTTTGGGCCTAATGGGCCGTAAGGTTGGAATTTGGGTTTGATGGGATTTATGGGAACGTAGACAAATATGCTAGGGTTTATGGACTTAGGCCTAGTTTGAACAACTCTTCAATTTCATAAGACTTAATCTAATTAAACATGTCTGTGAACAAGTCGATTAGTTAGAGTGTGGTAACCGACATATGCATGTCTAGGATTGGATCTAGTGAGAGCTTGGTATTTAAGCGGTCCGAGTGACCCACCTCCTCTTTTCTGAGATCCTACCTGGTGCATAGTGTTTGTTCACTTTAACCGCGAGGACTTGTTTATGGGCCAAAGTTTATAACTAAAACCCGAGAGGGACTAAAATACCCTTATATTGGAAAATTACTAAAAATACCCTTATATTGGAAAATTACTAAAATACCCTTATATTGGAAAATTACTAAAATACCCTTTTATTGGAAAATTACTAAAATACCCTTATGTTGGAAAATTACTAAAATACCCTTATATTGTAAAATTACTAAAATACCCTTATATTGTAAAATTACTAAAATACCCCTGTTTATAAAATTACCAAGATACCCTTAATTTGCCAAATTACCAAAATACCCCTGTAGGGTAGAATTACGAAAATACCCCTGTAGGGTAGAATTACGAAAATACCCATGGGTAGTGAAATGACGAAAATACCCCTATGTGATGAATATGGGTTTGTGGATGTTACTTTTGTGTTTGATGCATTCATATGATATTCTGCTTAGGATGCATATGGGTGGGAATTATGGTACGGAGGAAGATTTGAGGATCGCATGGCCGTATGGTATGGATCCGGGATTGCATAGCCGTATGGTATAGGTCCACCACAGGCTTTTTAGCCACCGAGCAGCCATGCTGCACTGATAATGTTACCGAGGGCTGTGTGCCATTAATATGGGCTTCATGCCATAATTATGGGCTTTGTGCCGATATTAAAGGCTTTGTGCCGTAATTATGGCTTTGTGCCAATACCGAAGGCTTTGTGCTGTTATTATGGCTTTGTGCCAATCATATTTACCGTGGCTATGTGCCTAGCATATATATATTGATGACTCTGTGTCAATATTTGAGGATCGCATGGCCGTATGGTATGGATCCAGGATCGCATGGCCGTATGGTATGGATCCACTGGAAGCTTTCAGCCCAATGTATGTGACTAAGCAGCTTTGCTGCAACGTTCGGTAGTACCGCAATCGGGCTACCCTTGGAGTGTAGCGGAGGGGTGGGTCGAGCTAGAATTCCCCACAGGAGTCATAAGGTTGGAAGGGAAATGGTGTGTTTAGCGGATGGATTTTTGGGGTGGGTTTTGCATTATCTGTTTATAAATGATACGATATGATATGACGTGAGGTCATTATGGGCTAAGGCCCAAGACCACCGATTTTGTTAGGGCTTAGGCCCAATATAAATATTTGTATGTGTTTTGATTGCCAAGGGTTGTACACACTGAGTTTCGAAACTCACACCCTTAATTTTAAATGTTTCAGGTAATCCTGAATAAGCGGCTCGACGAGGGAGAGGACTCGGAGATGGCCACACTACAAGTTGTTCAAATGTTTTAATTTATTCAAATGATTATGTTTAAATACTTTGGTTTTTCCTTGGATTGTAATAAGGCCATGTAACTCCTATTTGACTTTGAATTTTGGGTTTATTATAACTATTGTTTTAACTGCCCACTTAAGAAATTTCATAAAATTATTAAAGTGTTAATATGGTTTTCGAAATAATCTTTTATTTTGGGCTTTTGGGCCTTAAATGGTTAACTAGTAAATTGTTTTGAAGTGCGCCTTTAATGTGACATTCCAGATTCGGGCCTAACTTCTAGGCCGGGTTTGGGGTGTTACAGTGGGGCTAAGGAATTTTATGGTAAAGTTGAAGATGATCCAGAAAAGGCTGAGTAATGGTTAGAAAATACCTTGAGGGTATTGGATGAATTACTATGTTCACCCGAAGACTGTCTAAGGTGTGTTGTGTTGTTGCTCACGGAAGAAGCATATCAGTGGTGGATAACATTAATTGTAGTAGTACTGAAAGACCATTTGAGTTGGAAATTCTTTCAGACTAAATTTCAAAAGAAATATATCAGTCAGAGATATCTAGACAAGAAATTCAAAGATATCTAAAGTAGGGCCATAGGACAATAGCTGAATATAAGAGGGAATTTGATCGACTCAGAAAATATGTCCGTGAATTAATTCTATCAGAGGAAATCATGTGTACTCGATTTGAGGATGGTTTCAATGCAGAAATTTAGTTGCTTATAGGGGCACTCGAACTGGAAGAATTCATTGTTCTAGTTGATAAAGCTTAGAAGATGGAAGGCATTAGTAAAGCGAAGAAAAAGATTGATTTTGAGATTTGTGACACTAGTAAACAGAATTTGGGTAAATCTTTTTCCTCTCCCTCGAAGAAAATAAAAGAATCTCACAGTTGATTTTCAATTCCGTCTGGATTTTCTAGGAGAGATTAAGGAAAGAAAAGTAACTCGAAACCTCAAGCCACCTTTGTAGCTAGTGTCAAAAGTGTTTGAAACGCTAACAAGCCTGAATGTAACCAATGCAGTAGGAATCATTTCAGAGAGTGTCAGTTGAAAGAAATATATTGTTTCAGATGTGGTTCGTTAGATCATTTCATTAGAGATTGCCTTAAAAGATCTGATCGAGATAAAGTTCAAAATGTGCGATCAAGGCTTACTCCTTCGAGAGGAAGACAACCAAGAAATAGTGGTGATGTCGGAGTCATTAGAAGTGGAATGAAAGACATTGTATTACGATCTGAGGCATGAGCTCCTGCTATGGCTTATGCAATTCGAACTCTTGAGGATGCTTCAGCACCTGATGTTATCGTTGGTACATTTTCTCTCTTTGATGTTACTGTTTATGCTTTGACTGGCCTGGGGTCAACTTATTCGTATATTTGCATTGCATTAATAACAGATAAGAAAATACCAGTAAAGTCAACTGGATATGTGGTCAAAGTAACTAATCCATTAGGTCAGTGTGTTTTAGTTGATAAGATTTGTAAGAATTGTCCACTAAGAATTCAAGATTGTGACTTTCTGGCTGATTTGATGCTTTTGCCCTTTAATGATTTTGACGTCATTCTCGGCATAGACTGGTTGACCTTGCATGATGCTGTTGTAAATTGTAGACGAAAACAGATTGTTTTGAAATGTCAGAATGGTGATGTAACACCCCTAACCCGTAACCATCGCCGGTTTAGGGTTAAGAGACATTACCGGACAATCGGAAGCTTTTACAGACATTTCATAACTTAATACAAAGAATCCAATCTAAATGTCCCTGTAATAAGTCAACGAGACCTTAAACATGCTTTAGAAAAGGGCCGGGACTAAACTGAACACATAAGAAAATTCTAAAACATTTAAAGATTTTCAAAGTTACAGAGGTCACACGCTCGTGTGGGCAGGCCGTGTGCCTCCCATGGCCTCAGACATGCCCGTGTGTCTAAGCCGTGTCAAAACAGGGCATACATACTGACTTGTCCACACAGCCGTGGACACGCCTATGTGCCACACCCGTGGTTGAGCCTGACTTGCACCACACGGCCAGTCACACGCCCGTGTGTCCAGCCCGTGGTCAAACCTGACTTGTTTTGAAATACAACCACGAGGGACACGGTCGAGCCACACGCCCGTGTGCTCAACCGTGTGGGCAATTATAGGCTATTTGTAAGGCCAAATTGCCACCCACACATGGGTCATTCTTGCAAGCATAATTAAGCACCAATTCAAACATCAAAGACAATTAAAAACATACCAAAATGTACATCATTTTTAACCTCTTATGAGCTTAACAATCACACCAACTTATAAGGCATTTGGTTCAACCCAATCACATACATTTCAAAGTATAATCCATCTCAAAACTTACCCTTAATAACATGCTAACTTTGCATCAATAAGCTTACCTTTCATATGATCATTTCAATAGCCATCAAACTTCACCAAACAAAGCATCATATAACAAGATTACTCAATCATATCACAACCATATATCTAGCCATATCACATGGCTATGTACTTAACTCAAACATACTCCAAAACAACTAGCCTATACATGCCATATTTAGCTATATACACATTTTCAAAGTACCAAAATATGATTGCGTAGTGTGATGACGATCCTCGACCGTCCCCGAGCTTTCAGTAGCTTTGACGATCTATAAAACAGAGCAAACACACACAAAGTAAGCTTTCAAAAGCTTAGTAAGCCATATACAAATAAACTTAACATGAATTGCACATAGCTACATTAATACAATGACATTAATGTTACTCATTGCAAAATTATCACATATTCTTAGGCTCATTTGCTTAGCCATAGCTTACCACATTTCTCAACTCAAGTATCACTTGCGCACATAGATTATTCAAACATATGTTCACATTTACCTCATCAAATCTATACACATATTCACTTAAGTAAGCTCATATAGACACTTACCTTTCATACAGACATAGTGTACTTTTCAAACGTACCTGAATTGTTTACACATTTCGCATATACATTCATTTCTCGGACTTGCCTGTTGAACCGTTCGAAATCTAATAGGATACTCGAAATGCTCGGAATAGTCGTACAATGCCAACATCCCAGACGTGGTCTTACATGTAATCAGATATCGATGCCACTGTCCCAGACAGGGTCTTACATGAATCAATACGATGCCAATGTCCCAGACATGGTCTTACACGTAAATCTCATATCGATGCCAATGTCCCAGATGTGTTCTTACACGAAATCTCAAATCAATGCCAACGTCCCAGACGTGGTCTTACATGATATCACATACCTATGTCATGACATACGTAATCTTATCTATTCCTAGGTTCATACGGGACTTCTCGGACATTTCTATCTTGTCAATAATCTCTCGGATTTCATGTACGTAACATCTCGAGCATTATTCTTTGCAAAAAAAATTTCATGTATGCATAAATAACTTAATTCAGAAGCATTTATTTGTATATCGACTTACCTCGTACGAGAAGAACAGAGATAAACGGCTATTTAATAACTTTCGATTTCCCACGATCTAAGTCGGTTTTCTTCAGTTCTTGATCTATACATATTCAAATTTAATCCATTTATTCATCAACTCATTCAATTCAATCCAAAAACACATACTTAGGGCAATTTACAAATTAGCCCTTATATTTTCACATTTTGACATTTTAGTCCCTATTTCATAAAATCACAAAATACACAAAATCTCAATACACCCATGCTTAGCCGAATTTTCATGTATCTCATACAAGTCCATACATTTCATTTATTTCACAATTTAGTCCCTCAAAATACTATTCTTTCAATTTAATCCAAATTACTCAATTTCTTCAAAAACTCAAAGACAAACTATGTTAATCAAACACATATCTTTCATATTTCACCATCAAACATCACAAAACTCATGTGTTCATCAATGGCACATTTCAAAATATTCATCAATTCTCAAAATTGAAGCATGGGTTTTGAAGTATACAAAGCAACGATTACAAAAACGTAGAAATTATCAAAAATCGAGTCAAAATCATACCTTAATTAAACTTTAAAGTAGCCGAATATGCAAAGCTCAAAACCCTTGCTTTCTTTTTCTTATTTTCGGTCAAGAAGATGAACACAATAGCTATTTTCAAGCTTTTGTTTTATTAAATTATAACTTAATTATTCATTTCTCATTTTACCCATCTATTTATCATATAAGACAAATAAACAATAAGGTTATTATGTCATTTAACCATCCACTAACCTTAGTATTGGCTTAATTGCCTCATAAGGCCTCCATATTCAAAAGCCACAACAAATAGGCACTTTTACAAATATCATGCTAATTTTGCATTTAATGCAATTTAATCCTTTTCTCAAATTAAGCATACAAACGGACAAATTAATTCATAGAAATTTCACACATACTAATTCACATATCATAAGCACAGAAAATAATATTAAAATATTTTTCTAACTCAGATTTGTGGCCCTGAAACTACTGTTCCGACCAGGGTCTAAACCGAACTATTACAGGTGAGTTGGCAATGTGGAAACAAACAGATTTGACAATCCCAGCAATATTATTTATGCTTTATCAGCTCAGAAGCTTGTCAAAAAAGGGTGAGAGGCATATTTGGCATATATCCTTGATACCAAAGTTTCAAAATCGAAAATTGAACTAGTTTCGACTGTATGTGAATTTGTTGATGTATTCCCAAAAAAGGTGACAAGGTTACCACCAATCAGAGAGGTTGAATTTTTTATCGAATTGGCAATGGGAACTTCTCCGATATTGATTGCTCCCTATAGAATGGTTTCAACTAAATTAAAATAACTTCAAGCATAGTTGCCAAAATTGTCAGATAGAGGGTTTGTTCGACTGAGCGTATCTCCTTGGGGTGTGCCAGTATTGTTTGTAAAGAAAAAGGAAGGGTCGATGAGACTATGTATTGATTACATGCAGTTGAATAAAGTCACGATTAAGAGCAAATATCATTTACCCCGCATTGATGATTTGTTTGATTAGTTGAAAGGTGTGCCAGTGTTTCTGAAAATCGATCTTCATTCAAGATATTATCAACTAAGGGTTAAAGAGACAGATGCGCCAAAAATAGCTTTTCGAACCAAGTACAGACATTATGAATTTTTAGTTATGCCGTTTGGTTTAACAAGTGATCCATTTGTATTTATGAATCCGATGAATAGAATATTTCTGTTGTATTTAAACAAGTTTATTGTTGTTTTCATCGATGATATATTGATTTATTTGAGAAGTGAGACTGAGCATGCCCAGCATTTGAGTAAAGTATTGCAAACATTGCAAAAGAAATAATTGTATGCAAAATTCAACAAATGTGAGTTTTGGCTTCGTGAAGTCAGGTTTCTGGGTCATGTGGTATCGGCAGATGGTATACGAGTTGATCCTAGCAAGATTTCAACTTTACTGAGTTGGAAACTTCCAAGAAATATCACCGAAGTAAGAAGTTTTCTAAGTCTGGTTGGTTATTACAGACATTTTGTTAAGGGCTTTTTGATAATTGTGTTGCCAATGACGAGATTGTTGCAAAAAGACGTTAAATTTGTTTGGACTGATAAAAGTCAACAGAGTTTCGAGCAATTGAAAACAATGTTAACTGAAGCTCCCATTTTAACTCAACCAGAATTCAGGAAAGAATTTGTGGTATATAGTGATGTTTCACTTAGTGGTCTGGGTTGTGTTTTGATGCGGGAAGGTAAAGTTGTGGCTTATGCTTCCCAATAGTTGAAACTGCACGAGAAAATTATCCGATGCACGATCTAGAACTTGCAACTACTGTGTTTGCCCTAAAAATTTGGCAACGTTATTTGTACGAAGAAAAATGCCATATTTTCACCGACCATAAAAGCTTGAAATACTTGATGTCCCAAAAACAACTGAATTTGCGACAACATAGATGGTTGGAGTTGTTGAAAGCCTATGATTTGATCATTAACTATCACTCGGGGAAAGCTAATATTTTTTTGGATTCTTTGAGTCAAAAAATCGTTATTTGCTTTGAGAGCCATGAACACTCATTTGATGCTTGAAAATAATGGTACAATTTTGGCTGAGTTAAAGGCTAAACCGATGTTTTTGCAACAAATTCGTGAAACACAGAAAAATGATGCCGAATTGAATACTAAATAGGAACAGGTCAGAAAAAATACGAAACACAAAATTTTGCATAGGTTCCGAAGGCAGTCTGTATTTTCAGAATAGATTATGTGTACCAAAGAATTCTGAAGTTAAATGAGAGATTTTGCGGGAAGCTGACCGAAGCGCTTACTCGATTCACCCTGGTAGTAACAAAATGTACAACGATCTGAAAACAAAATGTACTGGTGGCTGGTATGAAACGTGAGATTTCAAAATTTTTGGCTAAATGTTTGAAATGTCAACAGGCGAAGGTCGAGCATCAGGTTTCGTTTGGGATGCTATAGCCTGTTATGATCCCGGAGTCAAAATGGTAACGAGTCACCATAGATATTGTGTAGAAATTAACAAAATTATATGTCTTAGAGATCGTCAGATTGCATGGTGTACCATTGTCGATTATTTTTTACCGTGATCCGAGATTGACCTCTAGATTTTGGGAGAAGTTATACAAGACTCTGGACCCTTAATTGACTTTTAGTACAAAATTTCATCCATAGATCGACGACCAGTCTGAGAGAGTGATTCAGATACTCAAAGATATGCTCCATTGTTGCATTCTTGAATTTGAAGGTAACTGGAAAAAAAAAATTCGTTAGTTGAATTTGCTTATAACAACATTTCCTTGGCGAGTATTAAAATGGCCCCATATGAAGCTTTGCATGGTCAAAAGTACAAAACTCCATTGTAATTGAGTGATAAAAAGCTTTCGAGTACTGACTTGATTCGTGAAATCGAAGATTGTTTGAAAGCTACTTCTATTCATCAAAAATCGTATTTCGATTTAAAAAGAAAAGACATCAAGTTTCAAGTGGGCGATAAAGTGTTCCTCAAAGTATTTCCCTAGAAGAAAGTTCTCTGTTTTGGCCGAAAAGGGAAACTCAGTCCGTGATTCATCGGTCCATATGACATTATCGAGAGAATAGAGTCGATAGCTTATCGTTTGGCTTTGCCGTTAGAATTTGAAAAGATTCACAATGTTTTTCAGGTGTCGATGTTGAGACGATATAGATCTGATCCCTCCCACATAATCTCTTCGATTGAAGTAGAACTACAGTCTGATATGATGTACAGTGAGGAACCGATTAAAATTATGGCTTAGGAAATTAGAGAATTGATAAACAAACGTATAGATTTAGTAAAATTTCTTTGGCAATGACACGGGGTCAAGCAAGCCACTTGGGAATCAGAAGAAGCTATTAAATCACAATACCTGAACCTTTTCTCTTGCAAGATTTTTAGGGACAAAAATTCCTTTTGGCAGGGAGAGAATTGTAACAGCCTGTTTTTCAGTGGTGTCGGAAGCGATGGTTTCAGGACCACAATTTCAACTAGTGAATCAGTAAATATTATTTATTTAATATTTATGAGTCTATTATAGTGTCATATTAAAGTTTGGTTCAGTAATTTTGATGTTTGGTTGGTTAATTAGGTAAAAAAGATTAAATTGTAAAAGTTGAAAAAGTTAATCACTATTAATTGAAAGGTGCTAAATGACTATAGAAGTATGATTGTATGGTCTTATAAAGTAATTATACTACTAGTAATTATAGTGGACAGTTAAAGGCAAAGGTTTGATGAAATTTAAAGGTTTGAGTAAAGGTTAGTTTGGTAATTAAATAAATGCTTAACATAATCAAGTAACCAAAAATCATCATCTTCTTCATTCCATCATATTTTGACCGAAAGTCCATTGAAAGAAAAGCTTGGAGTGTTCGGTTCATGTTCTAGCTTGCATGTAAGTGAAAATTTATTTTGTTTTTAGTAAATTTTATGTTTTTGTGATCGTTGTAGCTAAACCTTGTAACGCCCCAAAATTTAAATTTTTGTTTTTGCGAATGTGTGACACAAATGTGTATCTGCTTCAGTGGTTAAGTGTTCTGGGTGTGTGTGAGAGGTCCCAAGTTCAAGCCATGACTTGGGCAAATTTTGGTTTTTTTTTTTAAATAAAGCCCCATCTTGGGCTAGAAGGCTTTTAAGTAAAAGTTGGTAAATAATTAATGTAATGGGCCTCACCGGTGCGGTGGTTGAGTGGAGTGTTGGTGTGAAGGAGGTCTTGTGTTCGAGTCTGGGCAAGAGCATTATTTTTGCTTGCTCGTCTAGAAGAGTTTGTGTTGGATTAAAAAAGTTGAGTAGTTGGATGCAGTGGGAAGTAGTGGAGTGATTTAGGGGATTAGGAAAGATCTGGTAGCTTTTCCTTTTTCCAAAAATTCCGTTATTCTTCTTTCTCAAAAACTCTGTCGTTTTCTTCACCTTTTCCCCCTTGCTGCCGATTTTTTCCTTCCCATTTGCTGAGTCGCCTTTTTCTTCCTTTTCCTTGCTGCTATTTTTCTTGTTTTGACCTTTCTTTTACTTCCTTCCTCGCAACGTCCTCGTCGCTCTTTCAGTAAGTATAATTTTTTATTAAACTTTAATTGTGATTTGAAAAGGTGTTAAAAAGGATTCGTTTGGTGATTAGGGGCTTATCGAAGGGCTGGTTGTCGTTCATCGACGTTCTAAGGGCGTGAAATTCATGTTATTTGGTAGAAGGTAATGGTTTCGTTGTTCGAAAGATGTTTATCTCGTTTCAAGATTAGTTTAGTTCAGTTGGTTAAGCGATTAATTGAGTGAAATATTGGGTAATTATAGGTACTAGAGTGATCAGAAGCATGTAGGCATAAAAAACGATACAGGTGTATATTCGATTGCACAGAAAATGAGGTTTCAGCGAAATTCGAAAACCTCACTGTCGATGCAACGCGGGCGTGTGGTCGCCCGTGTGGTAGGCCGTGTGTAATAACACCAGCGTGTGATCGACGGGGCCAGGCTGTACGCATATGACACGGCCATGTAATGGCTAGGTAGGCCGTGTGTGACACACGGGCTAGACTGATTTGAGCCATGTGGGCCACACGGGCGTGTGGGTCCACAGGGGTAGTCCACACGAGCGTATGGGAAATTGGGCTAGGCCGTATGATCTACACGGGCCAAGGCCAATATGTGCGTGTGGGCCACACGGGCGTTTGGGCCCACACGGGCAGGCCACATAGGCGTGTGAGCCCATTTTCACTAAATTGATTGCTAAGGTTGCACGGGTCACCCAAGTCGACTGTAAACCTACTGTAAGGTCAGTAAGCATTACTTAGACCCCAAATTGTGTGAACTGACTGTTTGATTTATATATATTGAGCATGATGATAGTATGCATGTATACTGAACTAGTTATATGTACTGATATCATGAGATGGCATGTCATGAGTTGTATGTTGCATTGCATGGGGTTGGGTTGATTATATTTGGGGGAAGTGTACTGAAAGGCTCTTAAGCCTAATATACTGGCATCTCAGCTGCAAATTACTGTTTCGTGCCGCATTCGGTACTACCTGGAGTGTAGGAATGGGTGGGTTTATTTAATCCCCACATGGAGTGTTGGGTTGGACGGAGATGGTGTATAGAGGCTGGGTGGGTAGGACTTTGATACTAAATACTGCATGACTGCTATTGATACTGTGATGGGCTAAGGCCCTACTGCATATTTGATACTGTATTGAGATGGGCTTAGGCCCAAAACTGTATTTGACTTGCACTGTGTCTACTAATGTATGTTTTCTGTGGGATTACACATCGAGTTTACGTAAACTCACCCCTCTCTATTTAATGTGCACAGGTAATCCCTAGACCTAGATGGACCGGTGCGATGGAGGACTCGATGGTGACCACAGTTTTTGGACTTTACGTTTTTTTTTAGTTTATGTTTTATGGTCTTATTATTATTGGGATTTAAATTGAGGACTCTTGGGACTTTTGCTTAAATTTGGTTTATTTATTTATTTTTTTGGAATTATAACTACTAGTCGTAGGAAGTTCGGCTTTCAAAAAGCTAACGCATTTTCTAAACCCACGATTATTTAAACTGCTTTGTTTTAAAAGCTTCCGCAACGAGAAACATTTTAAAGCAAATGTTTTAAATAAGTAAAACGATTCCCTTTAGAACTAATAAGAGATAAAGATAGGAAATAACATGGAAATGATTTTATTGTAATAATTTAGTTTTCGAACACACTATCATGTGACATCACCAGATTCGGCCATAACATCTAAGCCGGGTTTGGGGTGTTACATTTAGTGGTATCAGAGCCAGGTTGCAAAACTCAACTGTGGATTATGGGTTTTAAATTTAGTCTTTGAAGAATTGGTTTTCAAATGATTTGAAATGTTTCTACCGAGTATGTAGTACACCGAGTCTCCGGCGTCGATCCTGTAAGTATTTCGAAACTGATATATGCTTTAATTGAAAATGCTATGCTATTATAAAAATATTATAGGTAGTATACTGTGAAAATACTCTAGTTAGTATATACTGAAAACTGTAGTTAAACTGAAACTATAGTAAACTACTAGAGACTGCGATAAACGAAAACAAACTCTAAACTTCTGGTACTGTTTTACATAAAATATTTGTTAGTAAACACTGGAACTGTAACTGATTCATAAAACTTTTAATACAGATAAATTCGATTAGATATGAGCACACGAGGTATCCGCGGACGGGGTACTAGAGGCTGAGGTAGAGGCCGTAGAGGGGCTCGAGCTGAGTCTTCATCATCGGATAGCCTACCAAATTTGGATACGAGTGAGACGCCAGTGTCGCCCGCTACTGAGACTAGGTCTCAAGATCGCATGGCTGGGGACGACGCATTGTCCCAAGCAATGCTCAGGATTTTGGAGAGGGTCGCTGGGTCCAATACTGGATTTGGGGTTCGAGGGTCGGTTATGGAGCGACTCTGGTCCAGTGGGGCTGAGTTATTCAGGGGTGTCACTCGAGTTGCCCCTAATGTGTCCGAGTACTGGATTGAGGCCACAGAAAGGATCATGGACGATCTAGATTGCACCCAAGAGCAAAAATTAAAAGGTGCAGTCTCGCTGCTGCGTGATGAGGCATATCAGTGGTTGCTTACTGTTAAGGAGGGCACTCAGCCCGAACGATTGACCAGGGAGTTCTTTAAGACCGCCTTTCAGGGAAAATATATCGGAGCCAGTTACGTGGATGCCCGTAGGAGGGAGTTTATGAATTTAACTCAGGTAGATCGATCAGTGGCCGAGTATGAGGCCGAGTTTCTAAGACTGAGCCGCTATGCGCTTGGTATGGTGGCGTCTGAGTACGAGCGATGTGTCTGCTTTGAGGATGGCCTCAGAGATAACTTGCGGGTTTTGATAGCTCCGCAGAGGGAGCGAGATTTTTTTACCCTGGTTGAGAAGGTGAAGATCACTGAGGAGGTTAAACATGTTTAACGCCAAAACCAGGATAGGGAGAGAGGTAGGAATAAGAGGGATTCGGAGCCCTCGGATGCGGTGCAGAGGCCTAGGAAAAAGGCCAGAGTTGATGGGTCGGTTAGAGTTGGGCCCCCTATTGCTGCTACTGGACTGCAGCCATGTACTGATTATGGTAGATGCCATCAGGGCGAGTGTTGGAAGAGGACTGGGGCATGCTTGAGATATGGGTCATTGGAACATCGCATTAGAGAGTGTCCGCTGAGGGCTAATCAGAGGCAAGCTCCGGTACAGGTACTGTACAGCCACCGAGGGTAGTTCAGCAGCCATTGAGAGGCCGTGGTCAAGCCAGAGGTTGTAATGGTATGGGTTGTGGGCAGAGAGCACCGGGCAGAGGTGCTGGACAGGCTGAGGCGAGGCAGCCGGCTCTAGTTTATGCTGCTCGTCACCGAGAGGATGAAGATACTCCGGACATCATCATGGGTACGTTTCTTATTTTTGATGTACCATATACTGCATTGATAGATATATGATCCACTCACTTCTATATAGCCTGTATTGTGTCTGAAAATTTGGGGATCTTGGTTAAGAGCACTACGAGTGAGGTTACTGTACTGAGTCCGTTGGGACAATCTATAAGGGTTAACAAGCTGTTTAGAGACATTCCTTTAGAGGTTTAAGGGGAAATCTTTCTGGCTGATCTGACGAAGCTTCCCTTTGGGGAGTCCGATTTAATTCTGGGGATGGAATGGTTGGTCAAGCATCGTGTTAGCTTGGACTGCGCGACTAAGAGGGTCGTATTGAGGACTGAAGAGGATGATGAGGTAGTCATGATTGGAGAGCACCGAAATTATTTAACTAATGTGATTTCTGCACTGGTGGCAGAAAAGTTGGTACGTAAGGGATGTGAGGCATTCTTGGCCTACGTAAGTGTTTTAGATTCTGGGAATTCCTCTGTTAAAGACATCAGAATGGTAAAGGATTTTCTGGACGTCTTTCCTGAGGAGCTACCTGGTTTACCTCCGGACCATGAAGTGGAGTTTGGTATTGAGCTCCTACCTGGTACAGCTCCGGTGTCCATCGCTCCCTATCGAATGGCACCGAAGGAACTTGTGAAGCTAAAGGCTCAGATTCAGGAGTTATTGGATCGTGGGTTCATCCGCCCTAGTGTGTCTCTATGGGGAGCACCGGTACTATTTGTGAAGAAGAATGATGGATCCATGCGGATGTGTATCGACTACTGGCAACTGAACAAGTTGACCATTAAGAATATGTACCCCCTACCGAGGATAGATGATTTGTTTGACCAGTTTCGAGGAGCTTCAGTGTTCTCTAAGATTAACCTTAGATCTGGGTATCATTAGTTGAGGGTCAAGGAGGCTGACGTAAATAAGACGGCGTTTAGGACTCGTTATGGTCACTACGAGTTCCTAGTAATGCCATTTGGACTGACTAATGCACCGGCAGCTTTCATGGATTTGATGAACCGAGTATTTCAGCCTTATCTGGATCGGTTTGTGGTGGTGTTCATCGATGATATACTGGTTTACTCGAGGACTAAGGATGAGCATGACGAGCACCTTAGGGTTGTTCTACGGACTTTGAGAGAGAAGCAGCTCTATGCTAAGTTTAGCAAGTGCGAGTACTGGCTAAGTGAGGTGACATTTCTGGGTCATGTGGTTTCTGCTGAGGGGATTCGAGTCCTCGAAAGATTGAGGCTTATTAGATTGGAAGCAGCCTAAGAATGTGTCTGAGATCCGCAGTTTTTTAGGTTTTGGCAGGATATTATCGACGGTTTGTGGAAGGCTTCTCATTGATTGCAGCACCCCTAACTAAGCTGCTATGTAAGGGTGTACCGTTTGTTTGGATTGATGCGCAGCAAGAGAGCTTCGAAAAGCTCAAGACTGTTCTGACTCAGGCTTCTATTTTGATACAGCCTGAACCTGGAAAGGAGTTCACGGTTTATAGTGATGCATCACATGTCGGTTTGGGATGTGTGTTGATACAGAATGGTAAAGTGGTAGCATATGCGTCTCATCAGCTTAAGATACATGATGCGAACTATCTGACGCATGATTTGAGCTGGCCACCGTGGTATTTACACTAAAAATTTGGAGGCATTATCTGTACGGTGAGAAGTGTATCATCTACACTGATCACAAAAGCCTCAAGTATCTCCTTACTCAGAAGGAGCTGAATCTTAGGCAGCATAGATGGATCGAGCTGCTTAAGGACTACGACTGCACCATTGAGTACCATCCTAGCAAGGGCAATATAGTGGCCGATGCTTTGAGCCGTAGGGCTATGACTGATCTGAGGGCGATGTTTGCTCGCCTTAGTTTATTTGATGATGGTAGTCTGTTAGCCGAGCTTCAGGTTAAACCGACATGGATTTAGTAAAATAAAGGGTAAGTAGTTGGAGGACGAGTCTTTGGGTTTTCGGTTCTGACAGGTTAAGAGTGGTAGCACTACGAATTTTGGACTGAATAGTGATGGGGTACTTTGCTTCCCTAGGAGAATCTGTGTGCTGAATAATACTGATTTGAGGCAATCTATACTGAGAGAGGCGCATAGTAGCGCTTATGCTATGCATCCTGGCAAAAAGAAGATGTACCGAGACCTTCGTGAGTTATATTGGTGGCCAGGGTTGAAACGAGAGGTTACTAATTTTGTGGCGAGATGTCTGACGTGCCAGCAGGTTAAGGCTGAGCATCAGCTACCTTCGGGTTTGCTGCAACCGGTTAAAATTCATCTATGGAAGTGGGAGCGTGTAACTATGGATTTCGTTAGTGGGTTGCCTCTAACACCCACTAAGAAGGATTCAGTATCGGTCATCGTGGATCGATTGACCAAGTCTGCTCACTTTATACCGGTTTGTACTGATTATTCTCTACAGAAGCTGGCGAAGCTTTATAATTCTGAGATAGTGAGACTGCATGGGGTACCGGTTTCGATCATCTCTGATAAGGATCCTCGTTTCACATCTCGGTTTTGGAGAAAGTTGCATGAGGCTCTGGGTTCAAGGTTGGACTTCAGTACTGCGTTCCATCCTCATACCAATGGTTAGTCTGAGAGGGTGATTCAGATACTGGAGGATATGTTGAGGAGCTGTGTTATTGATTTTCGAGGCAGTTGGGAGGATTATCTGCCGTTAGCGGAGTTTACCTATAATAATAGTTACCAGTCTAGCATCCAGATGGCACCTTACGAGGCACTGTATGGTCGTAAGTGTCGCATTCCCTTATGTTGGACTGAGTTGGGCGAGTGACGTGTTCTAGGTCCTGAGTTGGTTTTTGAGACAGAGGATAAGGTTAGATTGATTCGGGATCGTTTGAAAGTGGCTTCTGCCAGGCAAAAATCTTATGCGAATTTGAAGAGGCGTGAGATCGAGTATTTTATGAGGGACTTCATTTTTGTCACGGTCTCGCCATGGAAGAAAGTACTGAGATTTGGTCGTAAGGGCAAGTTGAGCCCTAGGTTTATTGGACCTTACCGTATTCTGAAGCGAGTGGGACTGATTGCTTATTAGTTAGAGCTACCTCCGGAGTTGGATCGCATTCATGATGTGTTCCACGTCTCGATGTTGAAACGCTACCGCTCTGATCCTACTCATATTGTCCCTATTGAGGAGATTGAGGTTAGGCCAGACTTAACCTTTGAGGAGGAGCCGGTTCAGATTCTAGATCATGATATAAAGGTTCTGAGGAAGAAGTCTATTTCACTGGTAAAGGTCCTGTGGCGGAATCACAGCATTAAGGAGGCCACGTGGGAGCCTGAGGATACGATGCGTCAGCATTATCCTCATCTATTCTGATCAGGTAAATTTCGAGGACGAAATTTTTTTTGGGGGGGTAGAGTTGTAACGCCCCAAAATTTAAATTTTTGTTTTTTCAAATGTGTGACACAAATGTGTATCTGCTTCAGTGGTTAAGTGTTCTGGGTGTGTGTAAGAGGTCTCAAGTTCAAGCCATGACTTGGGCAAATTTTGGTTTTTTTATTTAAATAAAGCCCCATCTTGGGTTAGAAGGCTTTTAAGTAAAAGTTGGTAAATAATTAACAAAATGGGCCTACTGGTCTGGTGGTTGAGTGGAGTGTTGGTGTGAAGGAGGTCTTGTGTTTGAGTCTGGGCAAAAGCATTATTTTTGCTTGCTCATCTAGAAGAGTTTACGTTGGATTAAAAAGCTGAGTAGTTGGATGTAGTGGGAAGTAGTGGAGTGATTTAGGGGATTAGGGAAGATCTGGTAGCTTTTCCTTTTTCCAAAAATTCGGTTCTTCTTCTTTCTTAAAAACTCTGCCATTTTCTTCACCTTTTCCCCCTTGCTACCGATTTTTGCCTTCCCATTTGCTAAGCCTCCTTTTTCTTCCTTTCCCTTGCTGCTATTTTTCTTGTTTTGACCTTTTTTTTACTTCCTTCCTGCGCAACGTCCTCGTCGCTCTTTTGGTAAGTCTAGTTTTTTATTAAACTTTAATTGTGATTTGGAAAAGTGTTAATAAGGATTCGATTGGTGATTAGGGGCTTATCGAAGGGCTGGTTATCGTTCATCGACGTTCTAAGGGTGTGAAATTCTTGTTATTAGATAGAAGGTAATGGTTTCGTTCTTTGAAAGATGTTTATCTCGTTTTAGGATTAGTTTAGTTCAGTTGGTTAAGCGATTAATTGAGTGAAATATTGGTTAATTATAGGTACTGGAGTGCTCAGAAGCGTGTAGGCATAAAAAACGATACATGTGTGTACTCGATTGCACAGAAAATGAGGTTTCAACAAAATTCAAAAACCTCACTGTCGATGCAACACGGGCTTGTGGTCGCCCGTGTGGTAGGCCGTGTGGCATAACACCGGCGTGTGATCGACGAAGCCAGGCCGTGCGCACGTGACATGGCCGTGTGATGGCCAGGTAGGCCGTGTGCGACACACAGGCTAGACTGATTTGGGCCGTGTGGGCCACACGAGCGTGTGGGTCCACACGGGTAGTCCACATGGGCGTGTGGGAAATTGGGTTAGGCCGTGTGATCCACACGGGCCAAGGCCAATATGGGCGTGTGGGCCCATTTTCACTAAATTGATTGCTAAGGTTGCACGGGTCGCCCAAGTCGACCGTGAACCTATTGTAGGGTCGGTAAGCATTACTTAGACCCCTAATTGTGTGAACTGACTGTTTGATTTATATATATTGAGCATGATGATAGTATGCATGTATACTGAACTGGTTATATGTACTGATATCATGAGATGGCATGTCATGAGTTGTATGTTGCATTACATGGGGTTGGGTTGATTATATTTAGGGGAAGTGTACTGAAAGGCTCTTAAGCCTAATATACTGGAAACTCAACTACATAATACTGTTTTGTGCCACATTCGGTACTACCTGGAGTGTAGGGATGGGTAGGTTGATTTAATCCCCACATGGAGTGTAGGGTTGGACGGAGATGGCTTGTAGAGGCTGGTTGGGTCGGACTTTGATACTAAATACTGCATGACTGCTATTGATACTGTGATGGGCTAAGGCCCTACTGCATATTTGATACTGTACTGAGATGGGCTAAGGCCCAAACCGTTATCGAGCATCGAAAGGGCTTAGGCCCAAAACTGTATTTGACTGTGCACTGTGTCTACTAATGTTTGTTTTTTGTGGGATTACACACTGAGTTAACGTAAACTCACCCCTCTCTGTTTAATGTGCATAGGTAATCCACAGACCTAGATGGATCGATGCGGCGGAGGACTCGACGGTGACCATAGTTTTTGGACTTTACGTTTTTTTTTAATTTATGTTTTATGGTCTTATTATTATTGGGATATAAATTGAGGACTCTTGGGAATTTTGCTTAAATTTGGTTTTTTTTTTGTGGAATTATAACTGCTAGTCGTAGGAAGTTTGATTTTCAAAAAGCTAACGCATTTTCTAAACTCACGATTATTTAAACTACTTTGTTTTAAAAGCTTCTGCAACGAGAAATGTTTTAAAGCAAATGTTTTAAATAAGTAAAACGATTCCCTTTAGAACTAATAAGAGATAAAGATAGGAAATAACATGGAAATGATTTTATTGTAATAATTTAGTTTTCGAACACACTATCATGTGACATCGCCAGATTCGACCATAACGTCTAGGCCGGGCAGGGAGAGAATTATAACAGCCTGTTTTTCAATGGTGTCGGAAGCGGTGGTTTTGGGACCACAATTCCGACTAGTGAATCAATAAATATTATTTATTTAATATTTACGAGTCTATTGTAGTGTCGTATTAAAGTTTGATTCAGTAATTTTGATGTTTGGTTGGTTAATTAGGTAAAAAAGATTAAATTGTAAAAGTTGAAAAAGTTAATCACTATTAATTGAAAGGTGCTAAATGACTATAGAAGCATGATTGTATGGTCTTATAAAGTAATTATACTACTAGTAATTATAATGGACAGTTAAAGGCAAAGGTTTAATGAAATTTAAAGGTTTGAGTAAAGGTTAATTTGGTAATTAAATAAATGCTTAACATAATCAAGTAACCAAAAATCATCTTCTTCTTCATTCCACCATATTTTGACCGAAAGCCCATTGAAAGAAAAGCTTAGAGTGTTCGGTTCATGTTCTAGCTTGCATGTAAGTGAAAATTTACTTTGTTTTTAGTAAATTTTATGTTTTTGTGACCGTTGTAGCTTAATGTAGCTAACCCGGAGATTATTTTGTAAAACTATTAAAAGTTTTAGGATTTTCTATTAATGAATTTTTCTTGAGGTAGGTTGATATATTTATGAGTTTGGTTGTCTAATAAGATTATTTTGTAAAGTAATTTTAGTTAGTTTTATGTTTAAGGACTAAGTTGTTAAAATATTAAATATAGCAAGGAATTCTTCTGAAATGTAGTCAATTAGGGGCTATTAAAGGACTATAATAAATTTGGCATTAAGGTTTTTGGTCTAATTGTGAAAAATATGCAAGTTTCGATTTAGGGACTAAATTGTATAAAAGATAAAAGTTTAGGGTAATTTTTTAAAAATGAAATTAAAGGGATTTTATGTATCTAATAAGTATTATAAAGTGTTATATATTGATAGTTTGAAGCTAATTATTATTTAGGTCAAGAAAGAAATCAACCGGACAATAATCGTGGAAAAGGAGAGATAGTGGAGTAGTCATTGGTGTTGCGTTCATTGTCGTTTTTTGTTAGCTAAGTTATTATAGCCTATAAAATAATTTAATTGTGGTATTTGTGAATTAATGACTTGTGTATGTTGGTGAATGATATATATCGTTTAGAAATCTTAAACTTTATATGGATCAAAATGCAATGATATTGTATTTGAGGTATGTGATTGAAAATGAGAAATATATGGATGATATCATGTGAATGTGATAATGGTTAAGTAATTAAATGATATGGTTATGAAATAAGACCCGAATGAACTTTGTGAATGCTTAGGATACAAATGACATGTCATTAGGGTTATTATTGTTTCGGGTGCTGGTCTTAGATGTCCTACCAATGGCTAAGATCCTACATTTGTTGCAGATTCTTCACAACTCGTGTGAGCAATATCGTGTAGCCTATCATCCAGACCAACAGCTCGTGTGAGCAGGCCCGTTTCACAACTTTTCTGAGCATTTAAAGTCACAACTCGTGTGAGCATTTACAATCACAGCTCGTGTGAGCATTTTTTCCGCGTATCCAACGTTACTTCACTGTGGTTCATCGGGTGAAAACTAGACATATATAAAAGGGTTAATTGTCATAGCAAATGGTTATATGATGTAATAATTAGGATATGAAATGGTAAATTGTTAAATGTGAAAGATGATCTAATGGTGATTACTTGTGTATGATTATTAAGTTCGGATAAATTATACATTCATTTATGAAAGTACTAACTTGTAATATTTGTGATTTGCATAGGCTAACCATGAGCATAGACTTTTGCTTGCGAATTAGTATAGTACATGCTTTAGTTGTTTTCCTTAAAAATCAATAAGTTGAGTTATTTTTTATACGAGCTTACTAAGCAATGGTTTGTTTACATTCGTTGTGTTTGATTTCTTTGTAGATCATCGGAAGTCGCTGTTGGTTGGAAGTCAAGTCGGAGCTCACACTATTCGTTAAACTACTCGATAGAATTTTGACCATTTTGGGATATGTTATAAGTGGCATGTAGTAGGTGTTTTGATTTCATGTGTATATATTCAAGTTGTGGTATGGTTTGGCTATGTGAATAAAGATGTGGTATTTTTCTAAGTTGGTACTTTTGGTAATTAAGTATGTACATATTTAAGGATGTTTTGGCCATGTTTTGTATGTTTTGTTTTGGTATGTGATATGGTCAAATGGTTCAAATATTAGGCATATGTTTTGTGAATGGATGATGGTTAAATGTGAAATTGAATATGCTTGAATTGAGGTGTCAAATGTGGCATATTGGTTAGGAATTTAGGATGTATGAGATAGATGTTGTTTTAGGTATATTTTGATGACTATTGAACAAGTTTGAGTAATGGTTTAATATTGCTTGTGGCCTAAGTGAAATTGAATTAGGTAACTTGTAGAGAAAGTTTCATTTAGGTGTACATGAGCTGATACACAGTTTGACACACAACTGTGTGCCATACACGAGTATATAACACAGCCGTATGTTCTGTGTGATTTAAGTTTCAATTGGCACACACGACATCAGTTAGTTACACAGTTTGGAGACACGATCTTGTGCCTCCTCCCACATGGCTTTAGTCCCTACACACGGTTAGTCAACACGGCCATGTCCTATAGCTTCACATGACATTAAGCTATCACACGACCGTGTGACCTGTTTTGCATTCTTACCTCACTTTTCTCAAATGTTTCAAATGAGTCCTTACTTTGTTTTAAATTGTCTTATAGCTTCGGTAAACTCGATTTAACACCGTTAGGATATGAATGACATGATTTTGATTGTATGTTTGATAAATAACAGTTGTATGGGAATGTATTGCATCGATATAGCATGATTCTGTTCTGTATTGTATAGTAGCATTTCGTAACCCTAACCCGATAATCAAGATGGGTAAGGGGTGTTACATTCATTCTGGAAGGTGTCTTGTGATGTACAAGCAACGTGTTGCAACATAGGGAGCAGTCCACTAACTCCTTGGCTTAAGTTGGGGTCCTACACACTCAACTAGCATGTTAGTCTTCCCTTAGGCTCAAATCGGCCTAAAAGGTCATAAAATACTCCAAATTGCTCATTTTGTTAACAAAGTACTCAAAATAGAAACTTAACGAAAACATTACTTATTTGCTAAAATATGAGCTCACTAAGTATTAAAAATAACCTAATTTGCCACAACAAATTGTGACATATCACTAAGTAATCTACTATCTAAAACCCAAAAACAATTTATAAATGAAGTTCCCAATATGTTGTTCTTAACTAATATTTATAGTTTTCATGTATTATGACCTAATTAGGTCGATTACAAACTGATTTACAAATTGGATGAGGTTGTGCGAACGAAAACACCCTTGCAGAATTATTGGGCTCGTCGATTCAATGCCGCGACATTCCCTAGTTAATGTCACAACTTTGTGGGCAGACTACTCGACCTCTTGGATTCAGGGTGAATGTCGCGACTTTGCTATATCGGTGTCGCAACTTTGTGCCCAGTAGCTTGTCTCGTGATTTTTGTTGGAAATTTGACCAAGTGTTGAGGCTTGCTTCCAATGTCACAACTTGTGTAACACCCCTAACCCGAGACTGTCACCGGAAAGGGGTTAAGAGGTATTACCGATCAATCAGAACATTTAACGTCTAGAATTTACGACACAAAGTCAATCACATTCAATTACAATCATAGTGTACCTCAAATGAGTCATCAAGACCCTAAGCATGCTTATAAACCGAGTCGGGACTAAACCGAAACACATATATAATTTCATGAGAATTTGAAACTTTTCTAAAATACAGGGGAGGCACGCCCGTGGGATGAGACTGTGTGCCCTCCACGGCTTCTAGACACCTCCGTGTGTCCTTCCGTGTCTATATACTGACTAGGTCCCCACGGCCACCAGGCACGCCCGTGTGTCCTGACCGTGGTCCTATACTATCTTCCCCACCACGGCCACCAAGCACGCCCGTGTGCCATGGCCGTGTGCTCTTAGCTATCTACTGACTTGTACACCACGGTTAGCTGACACCCCCGTGTCGAGGCCGTGTGCTACTAAGCTATGTCTGCCGCCAATTCACCCACAAACAGAGGGCACGCCTGTGTGCCTTGGCCGTGTGACATTATAGGCCATTTTGCAAGGCCAACATGCCACCCACTTAGGTCAAACCTACAAGCAACACATACCAAAACATATCATGCACATAAGGCAACCAAAAACTTACCAATATGACTATCCAATCTATGCATTCAATTCCCATTCCAATCATAACAAACTCAATACCAAAATCTATCTCATCACAAGTATAATACATTCAATACCAAACATCATTCCTTCTCAATTTCACTAATTCCTACTAGCATTTTACCAACACAAAGTTACCATTCAATAGTCAATTTCTCAACCCACAAATCATGCCAAAAGATGCATCACATATATCAAATTTATTCATGTTAAGACTAGCACATATCTAGCCACATCTCATGGCTACTTACAAACATCAAACATGATTCAAATGACCAGCCTATACATGCCATATTTTAACTATGTACATCTTTCCAAAATACCCAAAATAGATTGTCGATAGTGTGATCGAGATGCTTGACGATCCCTGATCCGAGCTAGCTTTTATCGACATCGCAGCGCGAGAAAGAAATCACACAGTAAGCTTTCTAAAGCTTAGTAAGTCCGTAATATAATACATGTAATTCAATAATTCAAATTAATATACAAAAATAAGCCATCACTTAGATTAATTTATCAATGCTACACCAACTCAACTATACTCAATGTTCACATAGCACTCCATCCATCTACTTTCAAAATCCACCAACACATAGATATCATACATACCTTAATCAACACATAGTTATCATACATACCTTAGCTAATACGTAGTTATCATACATACCTTTGCCAACACATAGTTACTCACAAACCAAGCTACTCAATTGCTCGACTTTACATTTCGGTCGATCTTTACTATACCTTTGATTTATTCGCACACTTAGTGCCAATTCGTAATCAAAACTTATTTATCATCACACACTTAGTGCCAGTTCGTTAAACCAAACTTGTATCGGTATCACACACACAGTGCTAATTCGGTAAGCTAAAATTTAATTAACATTGCACACACAGTGCGCCCATATCAATCCGATCTTAAATCGATATCGCACACACAGTGCCAACCACTAAGTCTGAGCTTATATCAATTCGCACACACAGTGCCAATCATCTCGATCATATTTCCGAATACGCACACTTAGTGCCACATAACTCAAACTCTCACATAGCATCCACATTTCAATATCATTATAACATTCATTTCATAGCAATTAACATAACTAAGTATTCGTATTATGTCCGAACTTACCTCGAACGTCAAAATACCAAAACGGTCGATTAATCGAGCACTTTTTCCTTGTCTCGATCTCGATCCGAACCTCTCCTTTCTTGGTCTATACACATTCAAATTCAATCCATTCAATCACCAAATCATTCATTTTAGTCCAAACACACACATTTAGGGCATTTTACAAAATAGCCCTCACATTTTCACATTTCGACACTTTAGTCCCTAACTCACAAAATCATCAAATTCACATAATTAGCTTGCACCCATGCCTAGCCGAATTCTCACTATATTCATACAAGCCCACGCATTTCATTTATTTCACATTTTAATCCTTCAAAATGCTATTTTCTCAATTTAGCCCTAATTAGCTAAATTCATCAAAAGTTCAAGAATAAAACATGTTCATTAAACACATATCTTTCATTTAACACCAACACTCATCACAAAGCTTACCATTTCATCAATGGCACATTTTATAAAAATCATCAATTCACAAAATTTAAGCATGGGTTTTGTAGAGCACAAGGCAACGATTACAAAAACATAGAAATTATCAAAAATCGAGCTCAAAACACTTACCAATTGAAGCTCACTATTGCCGAAATTCACAAAGCCTCAAACCCTCATCTTCTTTTCTTATTTTAGGTTGATGGAAACAAAGATGAGCACCATTTAGCTTTTGTTTTATTTTAATATCAACTTATTTCATGTTTTACCAATTTGCCCTTAATGAATCAACCATTTATCAAGCAAATATTAGGCCATTTATGTCCATCTACCATCCACTAATTTTAATAATGGGCTAATTACCTCATAAGGCCTTCACATTAAAAAGACAACCACACTTAGGTACTTATAAATCAAAGACATAGCTTTTACTCTTTACGCGATTAAGTCCTTTCTCTTAATTCGCACACAATCGATAAAATTATCACACGTAATTTTCACACAGACTATGTCACATAGAATCAACACCAAAAATAACATTAAATTATTATTTCGACTTCGAATTTGTGGTCTCGAAACCACTATTCCGACTAGGGTCTAAACCGGGTACATGTTACAACTCTCCCCTTAGGATTTTTTTCCCAAAATCTTACCAAAGAATAGGTGCGGATATTGCTCTCTCATAACGTTCTTAGGCCCCCACGTAGCCTCTTCAACTCCGTGTTTATGCCATAATACTTTCACTAAGGAAATTCTTTTGTTTCTCAACTCTTTAATCTCTCGTGCCAAAATTCAGATCGGTTCCTCACTATACAACAAGTCTGACTGAATCTCAACCTCAGTAGGAGCAATCATATGAGACGGGTCAGATCTGTACTATCGAAGCATGGGCACATGAAACACGTTATGAATCTTTTCCAACTCAGGTGGCAACATCAATCTATAAATAACCGGCCCAACTCGTTAAACGATCTCATACAACTCGATTCGAAGTATTTCCTTCCACAGAGATAAAGGCACTCTCGACACAAAGTCTATCGTGATTCTTCTATTTCCACTCAGGATTCATAATTGGTTGTAACAAATCGGACGGAACCTGAGGTTAAGCCTTAACTTGCCGGCAACTAAACACTTCGACACAAAGTCGAGATGTCCCGCTTTCATGCCGTGCCACCAATTCAAAATCAATCAATCAACTCAAATTTTTCGAACACAAATCCGATCTCTAAATCTCGCATTTATCATCACTATCAACTCGAAGTTCTGAATCAGAATTCAAATCACATTGAACTCATTTTGCTATCATCTCATCATCCATTTTCTAGGCATTACAAATCTGATGTACGAACATCGGTCTCATCTTCAACTCAGCCAAAGCTAAACCATCATCACACAGATCTATCTGAGAATTCATAACTCGCAAAGCACATAAAGACTTCTGACTCAAGGCATCAACAACAACATTATCCTTGCCTGAATGATAATCAATCACAAATTCATAACATAATACGTTCAACTCACTGAATCAAATCAATATACAAAGTAAACCATCATATAAATAGTTTCACCAAAATGCTTAAACTTAGCTATATCTGATACTCACATAACCATCCATTCATCTATTTTTAAATTCATCAACCACGTAGGTTCCATATATACCTTTTCCAACACTTAGTTAATGATCATACATGCTATTCCATGCTCGATACTACACATCAATTGCTCTTTGTTATTTATTCAAATTAATCGTACACTTAGTGGCTTTACTATAAAGCGAATTTAATTGGGTATCGCACACACAGTGCCGATAGATAAAGCTGAGGCTTCCGTTACTTCGCACACACAGTGTTATTCACTTTCGTCCTGATTTTTAATTTCGCACACTTAGTGCCACCTTTCTCAATTCCACATATAGCATTTCTAGTCAATAATCACATATTCATTCATTTCATAACTTTTAGATATAAATTTAACAACTCGTATTTCCCGCAGCTGATACAATATGCCCAGAAATCCAACCTCACGCAACCAAAACTAACATTTGCTAAACTTAGCATACAATTGTTTCTCACGCAAAGTCTATAACACAACTCTCAAGCGCTCGTCATCTTGCATCTCATCACATAAATGAATCAGAATGTCATTAATAATCACCACAATAAAACGATCCAAATACGGTCTAAATATCCGATTCATCAGATCCATAAACACTGTAAGAGCATTCGTTAGTCCAAAAGGCATAACTAATAATTCATAAATCACAGGCACAGATTCAACTTTCTTATCAGTCACTTTTATGTCAATCACATATGTCAAATAAGCTTCGCAACCCTTTTTCTCACATAGTTCATAGCTTTCATCGCAGATACAACAGCTGGTAATCCTTTCATATCACTGGACTCAATTCGAACTATCTCACCATTCTGACTCTTCAATTCAATATTCTTCCTCTTACAGTTCACGATGGCATTATGCAAAGTAAGCCAATCCATACCCAAAATTATGTCAAATTCATCAAATGGTAGCAACATCAAGTTGACCGGAAAACATAAATCACGAAACGTCAATGGGCAATTCTTGCACACCTTGTCCACCAAAACACACTTGCCTAAGGGGTTCGATACTCTAATCACAAATTCAGTAGACTCAACAGGTAAAGTCTTATTTGATACTAAATTCAAACACACATACGAATGAGTAGATCCTGGATCTATCAATACAATCACATCAGTATCAAATAGAGTAAATCTACCAGTGATGATGTCTGGAGATGAAGCTTCCTCTCGTGCACGTATTGCATAAGCTCGGGCAGGTGCTCTCGCCTCCGATCTCACAAATGTATCGATGTAATCCCTCTTTGACTTCCACTTACATTTTCGGCATTTCTAGGTGATCTACCCTAGCCGTCACACAAGACTCGATTCACACTCTGAACATTTTCTTCCTCGCCTAACATTGGGCAATCTCGAATGAAATGTTCTCGTGATCCACATTTATAGCAAACTCTATTGTTGTATTTGCCCCAGCATTCTCCCACATGTCTTCTTCCACACCGTCTACACTCAGGTTTGTTGCTTTTAGCACTTTCAACATTTGATTCAATTGGAGCTTGAGTTCTCGGACCAACACTTAGTCTTGCGTGGTCTTTATACGGATGTTCAAAGGAAGTATTTGATCGGTTGCTTACATCTCTAAATCTCTTTATCGAAGGTTGAGACAACTTACTCATCGATCTCTTTCTTTCATCACGAGCCTCAGAACCGGCTTTCTTCTTCTCTTTACTGAGCTCCTCAGCTTTACATGCTCTTTCAACTAGCACAACAAATTCATTTATATCAAGTATCCTAACCAATAATTTAATGTCTTCATTCAATCCCTCTATGAAACGTTTGCACATAGTAGCTTCGGTCGAAACACATTCTCTCGCGTACTGACTCAATCTTACGAATTCCCGTTCGTACTCAGTAACAGACAAACGGCCCTGTTTCAACTCTAGAAACTCTTTACGTTTCTGATCAATGAAACGCTGACTAATATACTTCTTTCTGAACTCAACTTGAAAGAAATACCAGGTGATTCTCTCTCTCGGAACCACGGATGTCAACGTCTTCCACCAATTATAAGCCGTATCCCTCAACAACGAAACAACACATTTTATACATTCTTCAGGTGTCAACGACATCTCATCGAATACTCGATTTGTATTCTCGAGCCAAAACTCGGCTCGCTCAGCATCGTCATCAACTGTAGCCCTAAACTCTTCGGCCCCAAACTTACGAATCTTATCCACAGGAGGCTTATTCAGTTCGATCGGATCTACAGCTTGTGGCACAACAGGTACTTGTGGGGGTGGAGGTTATGGAGTAGTCGGATTCGTTCGAACGAACTCCGTAAACCATTCACTCATCATACGAAAGAAAGCTTGCTTAGCCTCTCCTCCCTCACTACCTTCATTCGGCCTAGATGTGGCCGGCGTTGTCCCTTGAGCGGGAGCAGGCGCATTACTCTCTACGTCGTCAGCAATTGCTCGATCGGGATCCATTACTATAAGAAAACATATTTTCAACTGTCAGCATTCATCACACTATCGCAATTTCATATATGGCATGTATTGCTAGACTCACACGCGCTACGTTAGTCCGAGAATCGACTAAACCGTAGCTCTGATACCAATAAAATGTAACACCCCTAACCCGAGACTGTCACCAAAAAGGGGTTAAGAGGTATTACCGATCAATCAGAACATTTAACGTCTAGAATTTACGACACAAAGTCAATCACATTCAATTACAATCATAATGTACCTCAAATGAGTCATCAAGACCCTAAGCATGCTTATAAATCGAGTCGGGACTAAACCGAAACACATATATAATTTCATGAGAATTTGAAACTTTTCTAAAATACAGGGGAGACATGCCCGTGGGATGAGACCGTGTGCCCTTCACGGCTTCTAGACACCCCCGTGTGTCCTTCCGTGTCTATATACTGACTAGGTCCCCACGGCCACCAGGCACGCCCGTGTGTCCTGACCGTGGTCCTATACTGTCTTCCCCACCACGGCCACCAAGCACGCCCGTGTGCCATGGTCGTGTGCTCTTAGCTAGCTATCGACTTGTACACCACGGTTAGCCGACACCCCGCGTGTCGAGGCCGTGTGCTACTAAGTCGTAACCGCCAATTCACCCACAAATGTAGGCACGCCTGCGTGTGCCTTGGACCGCAGTGACATTATAGGCCATTTTGCAAGGCCAACATGCCACCCACTTAGGTCAAACCTACAAGCAACACATACCAAAACATATCATGCACATAAGGCAACCAAAAACTTACCAATATGACTATCCAATCTATGCATTCAATTCCCATTCCAATCATAACAAACTCAATACCAAAATCTATCTCATCACAAGTATAATACATTCAATACCAAACATCATTCCTTCTCAATTTCACTAATTCCTACTAGCATTTTACCAACACAAAGTTACCATTCAATAGTCAATTTCTCAACCCACAAATCATGCCAAAAGATGCATCACATATATCAAATTCATTCATGTTAAGACTAGCACATATCTAGCCACATCTCATGGCTACTTACAAACATCAAACATGATTCAAATGACCAGCCTATACATGCCATATTTTAACTATGTACATCTTTCCAAAATACCCAAAATAGATTGCCGATAGTGTGATCGAGATGCGACGATCCCCGATCCGAGCTAAGCATCGACACTTTGCCAAGCGAGAAAGAAATCACACAGTAAGCTTTCTAAAGCTTAGTAAGTCCGTAATATAATACATGTAATTCAATAATTCAAATTAATATACAAAAATAAGCCATCACTTAGATTAATTTATCAATGCTACACCAACTCAACTATACTCAATGTTCACATAGCACTCCATCCATCTACTTTCAAAATCCACCAACACATAGATATCATACATACCTTAATCAACACATAGTTATCATACATACCTTAGCTAATACGTAGTTATCATACATACCTTTGCCAACACATAGTTACTCACCAACCAAGCTACTCAATTGCTCGACTTTACATTTTGATTGATCTTTACTATACCTTTGATTTATTCGCACACTTAGTGCCAATTCGTAATCAAAACTTATTTATCATCACACACTTAGTGCCATTCGTAAACCGAACTTGTATCGATGATCGCACACACACGCTAATTCGATAAGCTGAAATTTAATTAACATTGCACACACAGTGCATCCATATCAATCCGATCTTAAATCGATATCGCACACACAGTGCCAACCACAAAGTCTGAGCTTATATCAATTCGCACACACAGTGCCAATCATCTCGATCATATTTCTGAATACACACACTTAGTGCCACATAACTCAAACTCTCACATAGCATCTACATTTCAATATCATTATAACATTCATTTCATAGAAATTAACATAACTAAGTATTCGTATTATGTCTGAACTTACCTCGAACGTCAAAATACCGAAACGGTCGATTAATCGAGCACTTTTTCCTTGTCTCGATCTCGATCCGAACCTCTCCTTTCTTGGTCTATACACATTCAAATTCAATCCATTCAATCACCAAATCATTCATTTTAGTCCAAACACACACATTTAGGGCATTCTACAAAATAGCCCTCACATTTTCACATTTCGATACTTTAGTCCCTAACTCACAAAATCATCAAATTCACATAATTAGCTTGCACCCATGCCTAGCCGAATTCTCACTATATTCATACAAGCCCACACATTTCATTTATTTTACATTTTAATCCTTCAAAATGCTATTTTCTCAATTTAGCCCTAATTAGCTAAATTCATCAAAAGTTCAAGAATAAAACATGTTCATTAAACACATATCTTTCATTTAACACCAACACTCATCACAAAGCTTACCATTTCATCAATGGCACATTTTATAAAAATCATCAATTCACAAAATTTAAGCATGGGTTTTGTAGAGCACAAGGCAACGATTACAAAAACGTAGAAATTATCAAAAATCGAGCTCAAAACACTTACCAATTGAAGCTCACTATTGCCGAAATTCACAAAGCCTCAAACCCTCATCTTCTTTTCTTATTTTCGGTTGATGGAAACAAAGATGAGCACCATTTAGCTTTTGTTTTATTTTAATATCAACTTATTTCATGTTTTACCAATTTGCCCTTAATGAATCAACCATTTATCAAGCAAATATTAGGCCATTTATGTCCATCTACCATCCACTAATTTTAATAATGGGCTAATTACCTCATAAGGCCTTCACATTAAAAAGACAACCACACTTAGGTACTTATAAATCAGCACATAGCTTTTACTCTTTACGCGATTAAGTCATTTCTCTTAATTCGGCACACAATCGATAAAATTATCACACAGAATTTTCACACAGACTATGTCACATAGAATCAACACCAAAAATAACATTAAATTATTATTTTGACCTCGAATTTGTGGTCTCGAAACCACTATTCCGACTAGGATCTAAACCGGGCTATTACAACTTCCCTTTTGATTGTTGCGACATTCATGTCAGTCCACTGACTCCTTCGCTTAGATTGTTGTCTTGCACATTCTATTAACTTGTTAGTTCCTCCTTAGGCCAGAATGGCTGAAAAAATGGCTTAATTTATTCGATTTAAACTAAAAACTAAATATTTCTAAAAATAAATATAAAAGATATAAAATTACTTGAATACAAACTCCCTAAGTACTGAAAAAAGCTTAATTTGGCATATCGTTACCCCAACCCAAATTTCCTTTAAAAAAAATTACACAAACCAATGACACGATGCCATGTGTCAAGAAAAAAAGAGTAAAAAATTCACTTAAAAATAAAAAAATAGAAAAATTAAAAAATAGTTTAAAATAAAAAAAATCATAAAAAATCCAAATAAAACTTAGAAAATTATAAAAAAAATCTATTTTTAAAATTATAAAAAATTTTGAAAATATTTTCATAAAAATTTAAAAATTTGTTTGTCTAGAATTATATATATATTTTTAAAAATTACAATTTTATGAAAAATTGTAAGAATTTTAAGGTATTGTTTTTTTGGAAATTTTAGGGGTTGTTTTTGCATTTTTATGAAAACTTGAACATATTTTAAAGGAATTTTGAATATTTTTAATAAAAAAATACGGTAAAACTCTAGAAAACCTAAAAATTTTAAAATTTTCTTAAAAAATTTAAAATTTCAAAAAAAAAAAACAAATTTTAAAACTTTTATGAAATTTTTAATTTTTTATAATATAAAAAAATAAATTATAAATTTTCTCCCTCGCTTTTTTTTTTTTTTTAACATAATATCCCTAAAAAATTTAGCATATCTTTGCTTCTCATATTGTATTGTACTTATTACAGTTTAAAAGAAATTGAAATATCAGTCTATAAAACTAAAATTATTGCGAATGGAAAAAAGATGATGCCGTTTACGAAAAAATCATTTTAATGATTGATTAATAATTTATTATAGAGATAAGAACATTTATTTGTTTATACTTTATAGTTGTTTTATACCCATTCTCTCATCATTACACACAATTATGAGTGTAAAGATGAACTTGTATTCCTACTACAACTCATACTCTTTGGTTGGTTGATTCCATTATTTAGATCTGAATGCATAATCAGCTTTGTTGGAATTTTCAACGCTTCTTGATCAATCTCGATCCCCTGTAAGTCAAAATCATTTCTTTTCTCTTTTTCTCTCTCCAAAATTCTTCACCCTTTCTTCCCATTTTCTGCCCTAATTTTGATTTTCTTTTTGAAAAACATTAGGGCAATGCAAAGTACTGACCTGGATCACTGGAAAACTTAACATTTTAGAAAATTTGAGTTTTTTTTTTGTGTGAAATTAACTGAAGCAGAATCATGCTAGAAAAGAAAGTTGATTTTTCTAAATTTTGTTTAGTTTCATGTTATGAAATCCTTTTTATTTAAAGGTTTTTGGGTGTTTATTTCAGGGTTGAAACGGTAAATGCAGCTTCAAATTTGTAAAAGTTGAAGTGGGTATTGGCCCAAGGAGAAAAAACCAAAAATTATTCGTCCAGAATTTGTTTGGTTTAGTGGATTTTGGATTGACAGAAAAGTAGAAGTAAATGGTGTTTTGGGAAGGATATGTGAGTGATGATGCAATGGGGACAGTTGCCCCGGTTGTTGTATATTGGTTGTATGCTGGGTTTTATCAACTCTTACCACCTTTGGATAAGTACCGTTTACATACTAGAAAAGAGGAGGAAGAGAAGAATGCCGTGCCTTTCGTTTCAGTTGTTAGGGGTGTTCTATTTCAACAGCTTGTTCAAGCAACTGTTGCTAAATTGCTCTTTCTGGTTAGTCGTAAAATCATGTTATTTTAAATCTTCCTTGACAAACTTTACTCTTCCATAGAAGTTTGTCGAATTTATTTCAGAATCAAGAGATCACTTTCTATTCTTGGCTTCTTTGTTATGTAGATGGGGTGGTTTAATTTGTTTTACGGTAGATTTTGTGCTTGGCCTTAGCTTTGATGTCAATGTCATAGGAGGAGCCCTTATATCTAGCATGCAGTTATGAGTTAACAATAGCTGTAACGTCTTAAAATAGGGAAAAAGAGCTGGTAATTAGTGAATATAATGTCCAAAAAACCAAAAAAGCGTATACAGTGATGTGATTGTTAAATACTAATTTTGTGAAACATCTTAGTATCTGATACGTAATAAACCATAAGCCAAAATTCCTGAAGTATCAGATTACTTGTAAACAACATCTTGGTGGTTTTAGAATCAAAAATTTCACAAATGCCTCTGCAATAAAAAAGTAGGACCAAACTCCTTGTTCGGTAAATGGGTAATAAAATCTGTATAGTTTACTTGCAAATTTCACTAATTTTGCCTTAGTGTTTGTGATTCAGAGTAGGCTCAAGCATAGATGCTTCATGTAGTTCAGTCATGACTTTTGCAAATGAAAGTGAGGTGCGTGAAAATAGCAGTGCTTCCAAGTAGGTTTGACTGTTCCCTATAGTTTATGAACTCAGTTTATTCCACTCCCCCCTCCTACCTTATGAAATCTACTAGGATAGAGAAGCTTTAGATTTGGTTTTAAGTTTGGAATCAAGTTTGAATACCTTCTTAGTTGCTTCATTGTTAAAAAAAGTTGGAGGCATGACCAATTGTGGTAAGTGATATTGATGCAACAAGTCAAATTTGGATAGGATAAAGACCAAGGAATTCTATCAGCACTAGGGAATGAGTACATTGGTCTCAAGGTATCAGAAAAAGACCTAAAAACAGTAGGGTTTTGGTGGAATGGAACCTGCATACGCAGCTTATTTTGCCTAGAGTTTGGCCTTACTTTTTAAACCGTAGTAATACTTCATAACCTAGTTGTACTGCATTGTGCTAACTACGTTTAGAGAACCATTTGAAGGGGGAAAGAGATGTGAATGCCTATTGTTGTTGCCTTAACTATATTGTTCTCAATTAATTTTTGTTGGTTCCTATGTATGTTTATTTATTTTATGTACATTCCCTAGATTTTACATGTGGGATTATATATTTTTTAGCGAAGCACATGCAAGGATTGTTAGTCTTTTATTTTTTGAGCGAGTACAATTTGCATTTGCAACGGGTTTGCAGCTGAATAAGGGAAATATTTGAAGCTTGGGTTCAGTTCTTTTGAGAAATCCTTGAGATGTAATGTACAAGGGAAGACAATTTCATTCACATTGTGTGCTTTTCTTTTCTTTTTTTTCCCTTACCCATTGCCCTTCTTCTAGAGGGTAGTGGTAAGGACTGAGTATTTTTTGGGGGCCCTTTATCCTCTAATCTTAGTTCTAGTTTGTCATCCTCAACCTGTTGCATATAACTACTTTCTAATGACAAAAAAGCTTTTTCTGGTGCATGAGGACTGCTCATGGTATCTTAGTGCGTGTTTTAATTTAAAATTTAAACATTGAAGTAAAAATTTGTGTATGTTGATGCTATTTCTCCAAATTTGATTCTTGGCTTGTACAGGTCATGATAATAAGATGTCCTCTAAGTTGCATTTATTTTTCTCCCCATACTGTTGCTGGCATTTTCTTTGAGTTTTAGAATACAATGGAGTTTATATAATTAAGAGGAAAATAGCTAATAACATGATATGTTCCTCTTGCTTGTAAATTGTCTAGAGTAGCACTTGGCTCAGAGCTCCATCAAGTGTGTCAAATAAGTGGTCATGCATTTTTAATTCACTCATTGGTGATCTGACAGTTTGTTGATTGGATGATTTTTTTTTTTGGCCAGAGTTGATTGAAAACCATCTCAGTTCCCCTCAATATAACCAACCAAATCTATCTTTTTCTCTCTTGTCCTCATTTTTACTTGCCATATATTTTTCCATTTGTCATGTTCAAGAGTTATTAGTAACAACCTGAAACTATCTTTTGCCCTTCTATATTCAGCCATCTTGGTCTCTTCTCTGATCAGCTGAGTAAGCCAAGCTAAAATAGTCAAAATCTAATGTACTGAGTGCCTCTAGTAGCACTGGTCATAGAAGTGGATCCAGGAGACCTTATGTTCCTCCAAGCACCTGGAAAGTCAGAAGGTGGCATGTGTTTGGATTCTTTTGTTTAATAAGTTTGTTAGGTAGTATTATGTCCTAAAAACTGTTTTGTTTTTTTTTTGTCTCAGTGAGGTTAAGTGAAAAATGTGGCTTATAATCATAATGATCCCCCTTTTTTTTTTTGTACAATTCTCATTTATTTCATATCACAGTTTTTCAACCAATCGCATAGCTGAGCTGGGCTTTAATTTTCTTTTTGAATACCGACATCTTCTTTTCCTTCCCTGTATTTGAATGTTTATTACCTTAGATCTTCTCATATATGTAGTTCCACTGTGTTAGCCGTGAAGTCTATCTGTATGGCCTTGTTCTTTGGGAACCAAAGTCAAACTTCTTTTGTTGCTTTCTCAATGAGATGGGCATCATACATGCTTTCTTCATTTAACTTCTGCCTTGCCTGTAAAATGTTTTTGTTACTGGAAATGTCTGTTTGCTTATAATCTGCAAAAAAAAAGTAATTTCAGTTGAAAACTTTGTTGATTAAATAGCTTTAGCATTTATTAGCGTTTTCTGAGAGGTTGAAGAACCGGTATGACTTAGATAATAGAAGTTTCAATAAGATGATAAGCTTGCTCATGTGTTGAGTACCATTACCTAATTAATATTCTTTTGTTCTTGCAATAGTTATAACTTTTATATGTTGAGTACTTTTACCTGATTAATGTTCTCATATTCTTGCTGTAGTTGACATCAACGGCAGATGCATCTGGGACCACAATCCAGCCTTCAGTTCCTGTTCAACTTGCGCAATTTATTGTTGCAATGCTTGTCATGGATACATGGCAGTACTTTGTTCACCGTTTCATGCATCAAAACAAATTTTTGTACCGTCATGTCCACTCCCAACATCATAGGCTAGTTGTTCCCTATGCAATTGGGGCCCTTTACAATCACCCACTTGAGGGTCTCTTGCTCGATACTTTTGGTGGTGCCATCTCTTTCCTCGTCTCTGGAATGACTGCACGAACAGCTGTAATTTTCTTCTGTTTTGCTGTGATTAAAACTGTGGATGATCATTGTGGGCTATGGTTGCCTGGTAATATTTTCCATATATTTTTCTGGAATAACTCTGCTTATCATGACATCCATCATCAACTCCAAGGCACAAAGTATAACTACTCTCAGCCGTTCTTCGCCAACTGGGATAAGCTACTTGGAACTCATATGCCTTATGATCTTTTGAAGCGACCGGAGGGGGGTTTTGAGGTAAGGCTAAAGAAAGACTAGTCACATTCTGTTGATTTGTCTTGTGTAGTTAGAGGCTCTCGCTTCACACTGTAACGGTTTTTTCCTTGAGGTTGTGCCAAGTTGAATTTGTTTTGTTTGAGGCTTTAAGTTCTAGGGATCCGGCATGTCATTGGGTTATTTATTTATTTATAGTTGCTTGACCATGTTCTATATTGCAATTGTTTCACCAACTAAATATTTGCTTTATGTTACCCGGTATTTAAATCTTCATGTTGTGTAATTTGTATGGGACTAGCTGATGAGCTGTTCAAGAGGGCTAGAATTGGTGTATAAGGTTATTTTTAAGTACTGATTTCAGGCTCTTAGACTTTATGTTTATTAATGTCCAATTTGATTTGTTTGATATGTGCTTTTGCCTGAGCCAAAGCAAACATGTGATCATTTTCCAGAGAGGTTTAAGCATATGAATGGAACAAACCTTAATTGTTCAAGGCAATGTGGGAAAAGAAGAATCTGTTAAATTATCAATTAACATTTTGCTAGTGTTGCACTTACCAGTAATCTCTACAAGAACAGAATCCATCTTTAAATTTGTGGAACCGAACTCGGTCTCTCACGACAATTTGTCGCTCATATATCTTTGATACGAGCTTAATCACAACATGACAATCTCCACATATCCTAAGATTCTTGATCACTTGAATTGGGGTTCCTTCACTCGTACTAATCAAGCCAAAGGCCACTGCCAACTTCTCACTATGATAACACAGTTGGTTCTCCTTCTCCTCCTCCCCTATGTCATGAAGAACAAAACTAGTCTCTGCAACATAGCCTAACTCTTTAATCTTGAATCTGATCTCATCCAATTTTGCATATATCTCTTTCCACTTGGCATTGCTCTTATCATCGGTGAAAAACTTGTGCCTCAAACCGTCCACCTCTATGTAGCTAAAACCAGGCACCTTTTTCACATCCCTGTTCTTCATAGCATCCCTCACCTTACCAACATCATTCCATCTCTCATGCGCAGCATATATGTTTGATAACAACACGAAATCCCCGCAATTAGTAGACCCCATCTCTACTAGATTCCTCGAAGCAATCTCTGCCATCTCCACATCCTTGTAAATCCGGCAAGCTCCAAGCAAACTTTGCCAAAGCACTACGTCAGGCACCATTGGCATGGAATTGATAATATCATAAGCCTCTTTAAGCCTCCCGGCTCGACCTAGCAAATCAACCATACACCCATAATGCTTTACATTAGGCTCCACTCCATGCTTCCCCATCATATTAAACAATCTCACACCATCCTCCACCAGGCCAGCATGATTACAAGCACATAACACAGTGAGATATGTGACAGCATCTGGTTGCACCCCAGCTCCATCCATTCGCTCAAAAAGTTCCAGCGCTTTACATCCATCTCCGTCCATTGCAAAGGCCATGATCATAGTATTCCATGTAACGATACACTTTCTACAACCCATGTCATCAAACACACCATACGCCTTATCCACAAATCCGCAATTTGCATACATATCAATAAGCGCATTACAAACTTGCAGGTTCATATCAAACTTTTGGTTCCTTATAAACCCATGAATCTTTTGACCTTCTTTAAAATCTCCCATATGCGAACACGCTGAAAGAACACCAATAACTGTTACCTCATTAGGCTTTAAACCTTCAACTCCCATTCTCTTAAACAAATCTAATGCTTCACTCGCTTGGCTCCCTTGAGCCAACCCGAAAATCAAGGAATTCCACGAGGCGATATCTCTTTGAGGCATTTCATCGAACACTTTCCTAGCATAACTTAGATTGCCAACCTTAGCATACAGATCCAGCAAAGTAGTTCCTAACAAAGCATCCGCCATGAACCCAAAGCGTATGATGTTAGCATGAAGTTGAAGAGACTCCGTAGCAGCCAAGACACGTGCGCAAGCTTTAAGAGTGAAAGAGCAAGTGAGGGCATCCACTCTGAAAGATCCACGTAGCATGGCTCTGTACCATGCGAAAGCGGTGGAGGGTTGAGGGCTTTGCATCAGGCCGCGGATAATGGCATTGAAGTCATTGGTAAAAGGAGTTGGGATTTGGTGGAAAACAGAGATAGCAAAGGAGAGAGAGCCAAATGGGGCGATGGCACAAAGATCGAGGAGTTTGGAGCGAATGCGGCAGTTGAAGGTGCCGGTTGTGATGAAGTAAGCTTGGAGTTGCTTTATGTGGGAGAAGGACGCGCATCTCTGTACGAGTGACTCAAGATTGGCCATTCCATGTGGAGTTTGGACCTTCAAATTGTAGTATACTAGTTATCCTGGTATATCTTAGTTGAGAGCTTCTGCTTCTAGAGCGTACAGTAGAAATTTGGATATTAGTTTCCTTACCTTGTACAAAGCTATCTTTAACTAGTACAAATATATTTACTGCTAATAGAAATGCATCGAGGTTTCAATTTCTTTTCCCCTATGGAAAACACAACTCTTGCCCATGATAGCCAGTTGCGGTTTGAATATCATCTTGACCAAAGTGAATCGATTTCTCCGTTCGTGCTCGAAGATGGTACATCAAATCTTATGTTCAAGACTTGGAAATGATAGGATAAGTGGTACTCAGTTGTGAAAAAGTTTTTTGGTTTACTGAATCTTCCAACCAGTGGTTGTAATTAATGATGTAATACAAGTTGGAAGTTGGAACAAGCGAGTATATCAGATTTGAAAAGAGGAGGGCAAAAATAATAATAATAACAAACAATATTTGTTAACAGTTGTGAATCTTCGATTAAAAATCATTTTATTAAACAATTAATCTAGTCCAAATCTTTACAGCCCAAAATCGAATAATGGTTACAAATCACTCTTTCAAATATTTTACTGTAAACTATCCAAAGAACGCCTAACACAAAAATGTAAAACTACAAAATAAACACAACATAACACTCCGAATAAACACTTCTCCTAATAACCGAGGAGATAAATCAACATTTAAAATAAAATAAAAAATTATCCACACAAAAACCCCCTTTTTGAATTTCAAAACAAAACCTTCAAAGTCAAGCAATATTCAAATCAGATATTATCTCCAAGTAAATCTGATGAGCTTGTGCTCTAAGAAAAATAAACTTATTTAAACTTTAATGGCTAAGGATAAGGTTGCTGCCATAAAAAAAGACTCCCTTTTTCAAATTCAATAAGGGTTAAAAAATAAATAATTAACATAAATAAAATCAAGTGAAGCATGAAACAATGATCATTTGTTGATTCGAGTCATAACAAAAACATAAAGTTGAAAAATAAGCTCAAGTTTGAAAGTCCACTCGTGTCGATCCGAATTCGAGAAATCTCGAGCTCGTAATAGATTCAAGCCTAAGAAAGCTTGAGACTGAGAAAATCCAAGCTAGGTAAACTCAAGCCCGAAAGCTTGAGTCCGTAAGAATTTGAGCTCAAGACCGATCTAGCCTGAGTCCAAAATAAATCTGCTAAAACCTGAAAAAGCCAAAATATATAACTGAACAAAATAATTGATATAATTATATGATATTACTTAAAATAAAAATAACTGATAATTGTAACACCCCAAACCCGACCTAAACGTTATTGCCGAATCTAGAGTTGGTACGAAGAAAAGTTAGAAATCCGTCTTTTCCTTTAAAAACATCGTACCTTTTTATTGTAAAGAATATGTCGTTATACTCATTAGTGAAAACCATCGATTGTATACTCTTTCAAATAAAACAATAACTTGCAGCGGAAGTTTAAAAGTCGTTATATTTTGAAAACCGAGTTTATTTTCTCGAAAGCGTTTGATCGCATTAAACAGTTGTTTTTGTAAATTGTTTTGTCGAGCGTTGCAAGGAATCTCAAACCAAATCCAAAAATAAAACCCAAAAGTCCAGAGAGTCCTAAAATTACAAAACTCTCAAAATTTAAAAAAAAAAGAAAGATAAAAAAAGGTACACTTTTAAAGTAAATGAAATTTACGGACAAGTGGTCACAACTGAGCCTCCGTCGCACCGACCCATCTAAGTCTGTAGGTTACCTGAACAGCACAAACAGATAGAAAGTGAGTTTTAAAAACTTAGTTTGTAACTCAACGGAAATATAAATTCAGATTTTATCACATAACAGAACAGATACAGGCATAAATCCTTAACAGAATCAGATTATCAACAGAATCATACAGATACATATATACAAAGTCCTACCCCCATCCTCTACACACCAACTCCGACCATCCCAATACACCATGTGGGGGTGTAAAACACCCACCCAGCCTTACACACCACATAGTGTCTATACGACACTTTTCAAAATAATCACAGCCGTGCTGCTAGTATATTGGCGAAATATTGCCTCACAGAATACTTCCTCCACATATCACATATCCCGCCCCATAGTCAAATACAACAGAATACCAGATAAATCAGAATTATTAGATACCAGATACTAGAATTATTACATAAATTATGTTCGTATAACAAATAATAGACATGCATATACACAACAGATCATATATTTTGGGTATTACAACATGTACATTTAGGTATAGCTTATGATAGATAACATACAAATGATTTATCAAATACCATGCTTCAAGGCTTATCTAAGCCCATATCAACCCCACGGCAGGCCCACAGTCGATCGGAATGACATGTACGACCCTAGGAAAAAAAATTGAAATTTGGGCCCACATGCCTGTGTGGGCCTACACGCCCGTGTGGCCCACACGGCCTGGCTCACGTCCCACACGTCCGTGTGGCTTACTCGTATGGGCTCACACTCTCGTGTGGCCTACACGCCCAAATTGGCTTAGCCCGTGTGGCCCACACGGCCACACACACCCGTTACACGGCCGTGTGTCGCGCACGGCCTACTACACGCCCGTGTGGCATCGGCAGGCCAAATTTTTGGCTTTTGTCGATCGACACTTTTTCATGTTTTCATTACACACTTGGTTCAATTTTGATACGGAAACAACTACGAGAGCACCAGTACCTAAAAATCGACAATAAACGTTCCAATTAGCCGCATTTCCCTAATTAACCGAAGTAATATACTTAACCACAACGAAAAACACAAACGTTCATCACTTACCCAACTTCCAGAACGATCCTAATGCTACGAATCCACAAGGGGAGTTTCGATCCTCACGATCCATCGCTGCCAACAACCCAAGAATAGAATCAACAAAAAGATAACATCGATTCAACAACTTCAAAATTACCCCTAACCTGCGCGGAACCTCATAAACTCCACTTACCAAGTCGCACAAAGAAACCGGGGATTCGAAATGCAATGAAGAACAAAGAATTGTGACAAAACCCAAAGAAAGAGAAAAAAAGGAAAATGGCAGAGACGACAGGAAGGAAACGTCAAAAAGAGAAAAGAATTTTGGAGAAAATAATAAAAATAAAATAAAACAATATCCCCAACTCCCCCATTAACTAACAACCCAATCCCTCAGAATTTGACCCATTAACCTCATCCAACTACTTCAGAGTATCAGTTCCATCCAACTTCTACTACATAACTGACACACACTCACAGAAGCAAAAATTATCATCTTTCACTTACACGAGGGTTTGAACACAAGACCCTAAGGCAAGTTAACACCTTACCACTTGAACCAGCAGGCTCATTTTGATATGAGTTGACCGAAAGTATAATAAAAGCCCAACCACTAGGGACAAGGCTAGGGACACAAAAATAACAGAATTTCCAAAAATAGGACTTGAACCCAAGACCTCAAACACACACTCAAGTAACTTAACCACTGAAGCAGATACTCACTTATGACAAAATTTAGAAAAACAAAGTTTAATAATTCAGGGCGTCATAACTCTACCCCCTAAAAAAAATTTCGACCTCGAAATTTACTTGATCCAAACAGATGATGATATTGTTGACGGATCGAGTCCTCAAGTTCCCACGTGGCTTTCTCAATGCCATGATTTCGCCACAAAACCTTCATTAGCGGAATAGATTTCCTCCTCAAAACTTTCACATCTTGCTCCAGAATCTGAACTGGCTCCTTCTCAAAAGTCAAATCCGGTCTAACCTCGATCTCCTCAATGGGAACAATATGAGATGGGTCCAATCGATATCGCCTCAACATGGAGACGTGAAATTTATCATGGATACGGCCTAACTCTAGAGGCAGCTCTAACTGATAAGCAACCGGTCCCACACGTTTCAGAATCTGATATGGCCCAATGAACTTAGGGCTCAACTTGCCCTTACGTCCAAACCGTAAAATTTTCTTCCACGGAGATACCTTAAGGAATACGTAATAACCCACGGAGTACTCAATATCCCTCATTTTTATATCTGCATAGGACTTCTATATATCAGAAGCTACCGTAAGATGATCCCGATAATCTAACTTTGTCTTCAGTCTTGGAAACCAACTTAGGACCCAAAACCTATCGTTCACTCAACTCAGTCCAGCACAATGAGGTACAACACTTACGACCATACAGAGCCTCGTAAGGTGCCATCTGAATGCTAGGCTAAAAACTATTATTGTAGGCGAACTCAGCTATCGGCAGAAAATCCTCCCAATTACCTTGGAAATCAATTACGCAACTCCGAAGCATATCCTCTAGTATCTGAATCGCCCTTTCAGATTGTCCATCTGTCCAAGGATGGAACGCAGTACTGAAATCCAACCTTGAACCCAGAGCCTCATGAAGCTTTCTATAGAATTGAAAAGTAAAACGAGGATCTTTATCTGAAATTATCGAAATCGGAACCCCATGAAGTCTCACAATCTCAGAAATGTATAGCTTGTCCAACTTCTGAAGAGAATAATCTGTCGAAACAGGAATGAAGTTGGCAGACTTGGTCAACCAATCCACGATGACCTATACAGAATCCTTCTTAGTAGGTGTTAAGGGCAACCCACTAACGAAGTCCATAGTCACACGTTCCCATTTCCATAAGGGAATCTTAATGGGTTGTAGCGAACCCGAAGGCAACTGATGCTTAGCCTTAACTTGCTGGCACGTTAGACAACGAGAAATAAAATTTGTTACCTCTTGTTTCAACCTCGACCACCAATATAGCTCACGAATATCTTGATACATCTTATTTCCACTGGGATGCATAGAATATGAACTACTGTGCGCTTCTCTCAAAATAGACTGTCTCAAATCAAAGTTGTTTGGTACATAAACCCGTCCTTGAAAACACAGAACCCCATCATTATTCAACCCAAAATCAGACGTACTACCATCCTCTCTATTTGACGAAAACGCAGAACCAGAGATTCATCCCCTAACTATTTATCCCGAATCTGATCAATCCAAATCAGCTTAACTTGTAACTCGGCTAGCAGACTCCCATCATCAAACAGACTTAGGCGAGAAAACGTCACCCTCAAATCAGATATTGTTCTACGACTAAGAGCGTCGGCCACCACATTGGCCTTACCGGGATGATACTCTATAGTGCAGTCGTAATCCTTGAGCAGCTCAATCCATCTACGTTGCCTAAAGTTCAACTCCTTTTGAGTAAGGAGGTACTTAAGGCTCTTGTGATCGGTGTAGATGATACACATCTCACCATACAAATAGTTTCTCTAAATATTTAAGTCAAAAACCAGGGCAGCTAACTTGAGATTATACGTTGGATAGTTTCCCTCGTTTGACTTAAGCTATCTGGACGCATAAGCCACAACCTTACTATCTTGCATCAGAACACATCCCAAACCGCCATACGATGCATCACTATATACTACGAACTCCTTACCAGATTTAGGTTGTATCAGAACAAGAGCCTGAGTCAAAATAGATTTGACTTCTCAAAGCTCGATTGCTACTCATCAGTCTAGACAAAAGGGGCGTTCTTTCGTAACAGCTTAGTTAGAGGAGCTGCAATTAACGAGAACCCCTCGACAAACCTACGGTAGTAGCCCATAAGACCTAAAAAACTATGGATCTCAGAAACGTTCTTAGGCTGTTTCCAATCAAGTACAGCCTCAATCTTTTTAGGATCAACTCGGATCTCCTCAGCAGAAACCACATGCCTCAGAAATGTTACTTCCCTCAACTAGAATTCACACTTGCTCAACTTAGCGTAGAGCTGTTTCTCTTGAAGTATTTAAAGAACTACTCTAATATGCTCATCATGATCATCTTCGGTCTTAGAGTACACCAGAATGTTGTCGATAAAAACCACGACGAATTGATCCAGTACGACTAGAAAACCCAGTTCATCAGATCCATGAATGCAGCCGGAACATTCGTCAAACCAAAGGGCATGACAAGAAATTCGTAGAGCCCATAACGAGTCCTAAATGTCGTATTGTGAACATCAACTTCTTTAACCCTAAGTTGGTCATACCAAGAACGGAGATCTATTTTGGAAAATATTGAAGCCTCACGAAACTAATCAAACAGGTCGTCGATCCTCGGAGTGGGTACTTAGGGCCTGTTCTGCAGTGCTTAAAAAAAGCACTTCTGGCTCCAAAAGCACTTTTGGAAGAAAAGCTGTGCGAAACAAGCTGCTTTTGGTTGAAATTTTTGGCTTTTCAGAAGTGCTTTTCAAAAGCACTTCTGAAAAGGAGAAGCTAAAATTTTTAGCTTTTCCTCTCCCAAAAGCACTTTTAGTGCTTAATTACTTTTTCACCCCTCCAATAACATAGTACTTTCCTTTCTTTTTTCTTGGTGCGTAATTACAAATGTGTTAAAATCATTAATTAAAAATAAAAAATATTTTTTAAAATACTAATTACAAATATTTAATGGTTATATTTAAATATTTAAAATATAATTTATATATTCTAATTAAATTTTATAAATAATTAATATTTATTGCTTAAAAATATTTAAAATTTATTTTCATATATTAAAATATTAACAACAAGTTATAATAATTTTTTTATATTCTTACTAAAATATAATAATATTAACTAATTTAAATATTATTTAAATGCATATTTGTTACTTGATAATAACATATCTAAAATGGACATTTTATTTCTCAAAAGCACTGTTTGACAGCAATGCTAAATACTCAAATTTTAAACCAAACTTTTCAAAAGCACTTTTCCACAGCACTTTTCAAAAGCACTTTTCAAAAGCATTGCCAAACTAGCCCTTATTCTTCATAGTTAGCTTATTCAACTGTCAACAGTCGATGCACATTCTCATGGTACCATCCTTTTTCTTTACAAATAAAATCGGTGCCCCCCGCGGAGACATACTAGGACAGATGAATCCACGATCCAAAAGCTCCTAAAGATGAGCCTTTAGCTCTATAAGCTCCTTCGATGCCATAAGATAAGGAGCGATGGACATCAGAGCTGTACCCGATAAAAGCTCAATACCGAACTCAATTTTTCAATTCGAAGGTAAACCTGGTAATTCCTCGGGGAAAACATCCGAAAATTCCCTAGCTATTCTGATGTTCCTAACAGAAAAGTCCACAGAAGCTGAAACACTTATATAAGCCAGATACACTTCACACCCTTTTCGAACCAGTTTTTCGGCCATAAGATCGGAGATTACATTGGACCAGTAATCCCGATGATCGCCGATCATAACCACCTCCATATCACTCTCAGACTTCAGAACCACCTTCTTAGTAGCACAATCTAGACTGACTCGATGCTCCACAAGCCAGTCCATACCCATAATAAAATTTAATTCTCCGAACGGTAGCTCCATCAGGTTAGCCAGAAACACAACCCCTTGTACTTCCAACGGTACATTCCTATACAGTCTATTTACCTGGACATATTTACCCAATGGACTTAGTACAGAAATCTCACCAAAAGTACTCTCAACAGGAATCCCCAAATTTTCAAAGACATAACTAGCTATGTAGGAGTGTGTTGACCCTATATCTATCAGTGCAAAATAAGTAACATAAAAAATAAGGAACGTACCCGTAATCACATCAGCGGTGTCTCTGTCCTCACGACGTCGAGTAGCATATACTAGCATAGGCTGCCTCACCTCAATTTGATTAGCACCTCTGCTCGGTGCTCTCTATCTTCTACCTATACCGTTATGACCCTTGGCCAGACCACGGCCCCTAGGCAGCTGCTGAACTGCCCTTTGAGGCTGAACAAAATCGAAACTGGAGCTTGCATCTGATCAGAAGCTGTGGGCAATCCCTAATACGGTGCTCCATCGACCCACATCGTAAACACGCCCCTAACCTCCTCCAACACTCGCTCGGATGGCGTCTACCACAGCCACTGCACGGCTGAGCCACAGTAGGAGTAACTGGAACTCCAACTCTAGAAGGCCCATCAGGTTTGGCCCATTTTTTAGACCTCTGAACAGAACTAGAGGGCTCCGAATCCCTCTTATTTTTACCTCTCTCACGATCCTTATTCAGGAGCTCAATGCACTTAACCTCTTCAGCAATTTTCGCATTGTCCACCAAAACGATAAACTCTCGCTCCCTTTGCGGAGCTATCAAAACTCTTAGATTATCTCTCAGACCATCCTCAAAGCGGAAACATTTTTCATATTCAGATGCTACCATCCCTCGAGCTTAATGACTCAATCTTAGAAATTCGGCCTCATACTCGACCATTGTCCTATCCCCCTGAGTGAGGTTCATGAACTTGCACCTGCAAGCATCCATATAACTCGCCCTCACATATTTCCTTTGGAAGGCGGTCTTAAAATATTTCCAATTAACTCGATCCGGCTGAGTACTCTCCTCAACCGATAACCACTACTGGTATGCCTTGTCGCAAAGCAGAGATACTGCACCCTTCAGTTTCTGCTCAGTAGTGCAGTCAATATCATTCATTATCCTTTCTGTAGTCTCCAACCAGTATTCGGCCACAGTCGAGACGACTCCAGTGAGGCCTCTAAATAGCTCAGCACCATTAGACCAGAGTTGTTCATTTACCGACCCACGGCTCCCAGAACTAGAATGAGGCCCAACAACCCTCTCCAACACTCTCAGCATGGCTTGGGACAATACGTCGTCCCCAGCCGAGCGGCTTTAAGACCCAGTCTCAACTGTAGGTGTAGCCGGTGTCTCGCTCGTATCCAAATTAGGCATATTGCCCATCGAGGATGACTCAGCTAGAGTCCCTCTACGGTGCCCGCCGCGCCCACGAGTACCACGACCACGCGTTTCGCGAGTGCTCATCGTAATCACAGTTTTATCTACATTACAAAGTTTTATGTCCCTAACTAACTCAATATAGTTTCAGAGAGTTCAGAGTTTTCTAACTACAATATTTCTAAGTTTAGAAGTACTTACAAGATCAGTGCCGAAGGCTCGGTGTACCACATACTTACTTTTCAAATTGCAAAAAATAAACTTTTGCTTGAAAAAAAGTTTTTTTACAAAATTTTGAATCCAAAATTTCACAGCCTGAGTTTTACAATCTGGCTCTGATACCACTAAAAATAACAGCCCAAAATTTCAAATTGCAAGAAATAGACGTTATGGCCGAATTTGGAAATGTTACGAAGAAAAGTTAGAACTCCGTCTTTTCCTTTAAAAACATCATACCTCTTTATTTTAAAGAATATGTCGTTATACTCATTAGTGAAAACCATCGATTGTATACTCTTTCAAATAAAATAATAATTTGTAGCGGAAGTTTAAAAGTCATTATATTTTGAAAATCGAGTTTATTTTCTCGAAATCGTTTTATCGCATTAAATAATTATTTTTGTAAATTGTTTTGTCGAGCGTCGCAAGGAATCTCAAATCAAATCCAAAAAAAAACCCAAAAGTCCAGAGAGTCCCAAAAGTACAAAACTCTCAAAACCAAAAAAAAAAGGTAAACTTTTAAAGTAAATGAAATTTACGGACAAGTGGTCACAACTGAGCCTCTGTCGCACCGACCCGCCTAAGTCTGTGGGTTACCTAAACAAAACAGACAGACAGAAAGTGAGTTTTAAAAACTCAGTGTGTAACTCAACGGAAACATAAATTCAGATTTTATCGCATAACAGAATAGATACAGACATAAATCCTTAACAGAATCAGATTATCAACAATATCATACAGACACAGATATACAAAGTCCTACCCCTATCCTCTACACACCAACTCCGACCATTCCAACACACCAAGTGGGGGTGTAAAACACCCACCCAGCCCTATACACCATATAGTGTCTATACGACACTTTTCAGAATAATCACAACTGTGCTGCCAGTATATTGGTGAAATATCACGTCACAGAATACTTCCTCCACATATCACATATCCCGCCCCATAGTCAAATACAACAGAATACAAGATAAATTAAAATTATCAAATACCAGATACTGGAATTATTACATCAAACATGCTCGTATAACAGATAATAGACATGCAAATACACAACAAATCATACATTTTGGGCATTACAACACCTATATTTAAGTATTGCTTATGATAGATACCATACAAATGGTTTATCAAATCTCATGCTTTAAGGCTTATCTAAGCCTATACGAACCCTAAAGTAGGCCCACAGTCGATCGGAATGATATGTACGACCCTAGGGAAAAAATTTGAAATTTGGGCTCACATGCCTGTGTGGGCCCACACGCCCAAATTTGCCTTGCCCGTGTGGCCCACACGGCCACACACATCCGTCACACAATCGTGTGTTGCGCACGGCCTACCACACGGCCAAGCAGACGCCCGTGTGGCGTTGACAGGCCAGATTTTTAGCTTTCGTCGATCGACACTTTCTCGTGTTTTCGTTACACACCTAGTTCGATTTTGATACGGAAGCAACTACGAGAATATTAGTACCTAAAAATCGACAACAAACGTTCCAATTAGCCACGTTTCCCCAATTAACCGAAGTAATATACTTAACCACAATGAAAAACTCAAACGTTCGTCACTTACCCAACTTCTAGAATGATCCTAACGCTACGAATCCACAAGGGGGGAGTTACGATCCTCAAGATTCACTGCTGCCAACAACCCAAGAATAGAATCAACCAAAAGATAACATCGATTCAACAAAAAATTCAAAAGTAACTCTAACCCGTGCGAAACCTCATAAACTCCACTTACCAAGCCGCACGAAGAAATCGGGGATTCGAAATGCAACGAAGAACAAAGAATTGTGGCAAAACCCAAAGGAAGAGGAAAATAGGAAAATGGCAGAGACGACAGGAAGGAAACGTTAGAAAGAGAAAAGAATTTTGGGGAGAATAATAAAAATAAAATAAAATAATATCCCCAACCCCCCACTAACTAACAACCCAATCCCTCAGAATCTGACCCACTAACCTCATTCAACTACTTTAGAGTATCAGTTCTATCCAACTTCTACTACACAGAAGCAAAAATTATCATCTTTCACTTACACGGGGGTTCAAACACAAGACCCTAAGACAAGCTAACACCTTACCACTTAAACCAGCATGCTTATTATATTATGAGTTGACCGAAAGTATAATAAAAGCCCAACCACTAGGGGCAATGCTAGGAACACAAAAATAGTAGAATTTCCAAAAATGGGACTTGAACTCAAGACCTTAAACACACACTCAAATCACTTAACCACTAATGCAGATATCCATTTATGACAAAATTCAGAAAAACAAAGTTTAATAATTCAGGGCGTTACAATAATTATTTATTAATAGAAAAAATATTCATAGAAAAATTAATTAATAATAAATTTTGATGTTAAATTATAAAGTGAAATATATTTTTTTTAAAATTAATTGATTACTAGAATTATATATGTATAATAAATATATAAAATTAATAATTATTCAAATCTATAAAATTTAAATTTAATGAAAATATAAATATATAGTGACATAATATATTTATTTAATAATACGAAAACTAGTGTTATGTTTATTGTCGAAACCATTTTGAAGGTTTTATGAAAAACGGGGATCGACTTTAAAAAACGAATAAATGGGAGTCGCCATCAATCCTTTTTACTTAGGTGTGATTGGATCACCTTATAAAACGTTTTATTTCAAAACATTGATTTTGGTCCACGAAATACAAGAAAACGGGTTCGGGAGTCGATTACGTACGAGGAAGGGTTAGCACCCTCGTAACGCCCAAAATTTGGTACCTAATTGATAATTTTATGTCCTAATATCGAAATTTTGAAAAATTCAAAATATGATCCTTTTATTTGAAAGAAAACCAAGACTTACTTACCTCAAAGAAATAAAATGCTATACCCAATAAGTTAGGATGTAACATCTCATGTCTTCGAAACTAGGCTCGCCTTTATTTGTAGAAAATTCTTACCTCGAGACACAAAATATCATATCCAATAAGTTAGGATACAACGTTTTAAATTCCCGAGAATAAGTGTTGATTTGAAGTTTATCGGTTTCGATTTTGAAAGAAAAGGGATACTTAATATTTTAAGTTCAACGAGAAAAATCGAAATCCAGTGAGTTAGGGCACAATTTTTCTCGAAACCCCAAATATTATGTATCACCATGTTTTTAGAAAGACTTTGAATAAAAATGCGACAATTTTAATAAAATGTATTTCTTATAAAAAATGATTTGGAGGATATATTGTATCAATGCATTACAAAATATAAATTCTATGTAGTCATTCACCATAATTATAAGTTATATTAACAATTAATACTAATATAGACAATAAAAAAAATAAGATAACAAATAATAATAAAATAATATACTAAAGCAATCATAAAATAATAAATAAATAAAAGAACATGGACAAGCAAAAGATATAAGCAATAAATAACGAAAAAATAAAAAAAACTACTAAATAAATATGACACTTTACATGCGAAATCTATTAGAAAAATGAATGATATAATTAAAAACATCGAATAAAAAAAATGATAATTTCTAAAATGATTAATATGTATAAACAATATATTTAAATGAATAATATAAAACTTTAAAGTATATGAAAAATATAAGGATACTTATAATTTAATAATTTAGTACATAAAAATATAAATAATAATATATGATAAAAACAATTATAAGCAAATAGTATATAACTTAAAATAAAAATATATTTATAATACGATAATCATAAAAAAACTACATATTTAATATAAATAATATAAACAATATATGTTATATGATATACAAAATTTATATAATATAAAGGATAAAATAATTTAAATTATACATATAATATAATATAATAATATATAATTTTATAATGTATAATATAATAATTAATGTACACATTTTTAAAATAATATATAATATATAAATAATATTAAACTTAATAAAATAAAATAATAGATAATAATTTTATACATATAATACTGAAATAATTAAAAATAAGAATTAAATAAAAAGAATTAAATAAACAAGGATCAAATCAGAAAATAAATGAAAATCAGGAGTAAAATTATAAAAAAAAAGATGATATTGAAACACGCGCCAAAATATAAGGACCTATTGGGCAATTACGCCCTATCTCTTAAACGGCGCCGTTCTGATATCAATCTTTAAATAGCCCGAGGGACCAAATTAAAACATAAGCAATAATTCTGGGCCCAATTGTAAATAAAAAAGAAATGTAACCGGACGTAATTATAAGATTAAAATAATGCGAAAGGGCCTATTGAGAAATTAGACCTTTTAACAAAAAACATACGGATCTTCCCCGGGTCGGGTCAACGCGCGGGTCATGGCCTTTTAAACGACGTCGTTTTAATGCTTATTGGCTTAAGCAAAAACGACGTCGTTTTTATACTGCTATATAAGTCAGTTTTTCAGAAAAAAATCATTTGCACCCTGTTTTTTTTAAAAAAACCGAGTTTCAAAAAAAAATTCTCTGTCCTTTGGCCTTCGGCCAGGTCTTCAGTCCGATCTACACGCGCCTGTCGCCGCACGCGCCTCCACACGCGCCACCGTATATGGCGGCCGGAGGCCAGCAGCTTCGCTTTTAAACGTGAATCGAAAGGTAAACCTTTCTTCTTTATGCTTATTTAAATAGCACGAGACAAAAAAAATAATAATGAAAATATCGTCGAGAATCACCTCTGTTTTTTCGAAGATTTTCTTTCGCTTTTATTTTGTATCTTTTTTGTATTCTCTTTGTGTCTTTTTTTACAGATTATTTTGGGGTTTTTATAGCCCCGAAGTAATGAAAAAAAAAAGAAATACAAAAATCTTGTCATATTTGCTGCTGTGTTTCTTTCCTTTTGCAAGTGAACGGCGTGGATCTCGGCGGTGAGGCGTAGTTCGCGCGCGGATTGCGGCGCGAGGGGAATTTAGGGTTTCAGAAACCCTTAGTTTCTGATTAGGTTCTGGGCCCTTTTAGCTGTGTGAGTTTGGGTTAATCGGGTTTTAGGTATTGGGTTAATGGGTCTATTCGGGTAATGGGTTATTAGTCTGGGTAGAGTAGTGGGTCTGAGATGTTTAATTGGGGTAATGGTTTATTGGGTCAGGGTGTAACTGGGCTCGGGGTGTTATTTTGTTTTGGGCTTTAAGCCCGTTTATTGTAAACGGACTGTAGTAAAATTTGGACTTTGGTTTATTATTTTTTTATTTTTCTATTTTTTCTGGTTTGTTTTATTTACACGGGCCCGGGCAATAATGGGCTACTACATTTATCATAAATAATTAAACATGTTTTGTTATACAATACCAATAACATTATTAATACATTTTATTTTAAGCCATATTTGTTTTAATAAAAAGATTTATCTAATATAAATTAGAAAATTTAAAAGTTGTTTAACAATTAAAGAATAAAATAAAACATCAAAATAAAAAATATTCTGAAATTTATAAAGTCATACAAATATATAAATATAAATATTAAAACAATTACATAAAATCAAGCCATCCTAAGCCCAACTCTCAAATTCTAAGTATGAGCAAGATCTAAAATTTGAACCTATATATCACAATGAAAAAAATTATAAGTTTGGTAAATATTTTTTAAAAAAAAATTGTATCAAAAATGAAAAAAAAACTATTATTTTGGAAAATAAAAATAATTTTTTTAAAAGTAAAATATTAATATACTTTGTATGTAGAAGCTAGTAGTCCTTCCTTCCTTCATAACTTGATCAATTTAAATTCAATATGCAACACCTCACACCTGTCTTGATGTACGATACGAATGGGAAATGCAACGGGATTATATACAGAGCAAAACCTCGAAGATCTTTGAAAATTTCGAACCTTAAGCCAGTTTTAAAAAATCATAAAATTTAATTTGAAACCATTGGAGAGCTCTAGAAACATTTTAAAATCATTTAGGATCATTTGTAAGAGATTGGAAGTGTGTGGGGTAAAAAACGAGCTTTGGCAGCCTCAAAACCCCCAAAATAAGGCAAGATTGCTACCTAGGGACCTAGGTATCGATATATAACCCCCAAGTTACGATACCTAGGGCTATGTATTGGTACCTAGCCCAATTACTATAGCTTTTTATCTACTAACTTGCTTTGGTCCGATACCTATAAGAAGGGTATTGGAACCTGGGCCCCTTAAGTTTTAAAATTAGTTCAAAAACACTCTAAAATATCCCCAAACATTATCAAAACATTACAAGAGGTTCCAAATCATTTTAAGTCATTTTCTAAACTCAATTATAACCCAACTATAAGAGAAACATTCATTCGAATTAAATAGTGGAATAGAGTCCCTTCAAGAATACCAAAGAATTTAAATTACAAATCAATTTCCAAAACAAGCTACCACCTAAGCCTCTATGTACATGCCAAGATCCTTAAACCAATGAAATCTTGTAACATCCTCAAAGCCCTCTTTAGTCTTGATGTAACACCCCTTAGCTCGTTAGGAACACATGACGTCTGCCCAATAGCCAAATAAACCGCCTGACAGACTGGGGTGTTACTGACATATTCAAATCCTTTGATTTGTTTTAAAACTTTGAGAAAACAGTTATAAGGATTCCCCTTTTTAATAAAATTGTTATTCTTCGCCCATTTGGTAATGCATCTTTAAGGAAAGCAATAAGAATTAATAAAAATGACTTATTAATCAAATCATGCCATCAAAGGCAAATACACTTAAGAAAAGACAAATTTGTAAACTACAATTCAGGGGAGTTTGGCATACACCCTTTACAATCAGGGTCAATTTCACTTTATATGACAAAACAATACAGTTGTGAAGTAAAAGAAAAATTTAAACGTATGTATACACCATCTACCAATCAGTCATGCATGATACAAAATAGACTAGTGGCTCACTTGCAGACGCAACTCTGACATAATCCCCTTCTATGGATCTTCTTCTATTAATCAATTGCTTAAGAGAGAAAGGTAACGGAGTAAGTTCAATTGAACTTAGTAAGTTCCAGGTAGACACATAATGTTTATCAGATTACCGATAATTGACCCAAAAATAACGACATTTTTGATACTTAATCTTACAAACACATTACGCCAAGTTGCCAGTATAGTTTTCTGATAACGACACTTCATCAAAACAACACACACAGCATCCCTGGTGGACACATGCCGCCAACTTATACGCACTTCTTAGAGTCACATATGTTTACCTATAACCTAACCTTGTGCCAGCCTCGGGCCCATTCTCAGAATCAAGAATCGCATTTCAGCCAAATCATAGTTGTTTTCATATTCCTTGTTAGATTGAGCACGCATTTTCCTACAAGGTCGGGCCGTGATCTGCCAACCCGATTTACAATAAAGCTGCCCTACTGGAGGCATCACAAATAAAGCTTCTTTTCACATTTTCACATATCACAAACAGTTTGGCTGTAACATCCGGGAATTAGGGGCTTTGCATTTATATGTTTGTATGTGTTTGGTATGCTTTATGTGTTAATTCGTGATGTTTGGGGTCTCCGGGAAGGCTCGGGATTAAACTGAAGCTTTGGAAAAAATTTCATTTTGGGCACTTTAGGGGGAGAGAGCTAGCTGGGACAGGCCTTAAGGATTAATGCTTGTGTTGGTTGACACAAGAGAAGGAGTGGTAAAGTGGCAAGGGGACGCCTAGGAAGCAAGGGGGGATGACGCCTCAAGAGGAGCTTGGAGGAGGTAGGAGTAGGTTCGAGTCGCATAGTTGGTTTTTTTGGAGTTTATTTTTGGGCGTTAGGATGGAGAGGTGGTGCTTTCGGCTTGGACTTTGAAGAGTGGGAGTTGAATGGGTCAAATGTTTTGAATGTATGGCCATGAGAGAAAGGTGGAGTGGAATTATTCAAACCTATTCAAGTGATTGGAAGAGAGTGAATGTAGGAGTTGATCAAGGGATTTGGTGGTTTGTTGGGGGAAGTGGTGACCGAATGTGGTAGGGATGTTGAGGGAGTTTCGGTTTGGGGCTAGGTGAGGTGAGTGTGCCAAAAGTTCTTTGGGACTTAGACTTCTCTTTCTTTTCTTTTGAGCATTATTGGTCATAAGGGTGTGCCGTCCCTTAAGTGTTCATTTTGGAGAATTTAGTTAGCCGAATCAACCTTAGGAGCTCCTTCTTTTCTCTCTTGCTTTGGTGAACATTTTTGCTTCTTTTCTCATCTTTCTTTCTCTTCAACCGAACCTAGTGCCCCATTTTCTTTTCACCATTTGTCACGAGTTCTTCTTCAAAGCCAAAACACCTTCTTGGTCCTTTTATCTTCCATTTGTTTCTTCAAAGCCGAAACCTTATTCTTTCTCTTTGGGTTGTGTTATTTTTCATTATAGCCGAATCTCATTTGTGTGTTCATTTCTCTTCGTTCGTTCTTATTTCAGTGGATTGCCGTCACTTATTTTTCTAGTTTTCTCAAATCGGCTTCTTCCTGTTTAGTGGTGAGTATTCTCCTTCTTCATTTTTCATTCTTTTCCCTTCCCTTGCTGGTGGTAAAACCGAAGGAGTTAACTTGTACTTTGATGCATTGGCCAAATATAGGAGGGGGTCTCATCTTCGCATTCTTTTCTACATCTGGCTAGTGTTTGGAGGTCGATCTAGGTAAGGGGGTTCTTACAAACTCGTTTGGCCGAAAGGCCATTTCTTCTAATCTATCTTGGAAAATCGATTCTAATGTGAGGAGTGTGTAGAGACTCAAATGATTTCTCTACACCAGTTCGTTAGCTTTTAGAATCTGTCGATCTAGTCAAGGGAAGAAAGGGGTTGGACCTGTAGTCCCTACCCCTAAGTTTAAGAAACGTGCGGTGTCTGCCGTTCGAGACTTTCCACCGAGTTGTGGGCCAACTTCGGAGAGGGATAGGCAGATCGCGGTGATTCTCGCAAGTGAGGGTGTTAGCGAGATTGATAGCATAGTTCTTCGTGTTTACAGGTGTGTAATTACCACACTTCCTATGTTGTATAAATTGTTTATGTGAACTGTGTGAAAGCAAAAAGTTTGGTAAGGGCTATTGAGTTACCCATGAAGGGTAAAATCGTAACACCAGGTTAGTTGTCCTTCGATTAAGTCTTATAAACATTGTCGTTAGCATGGTTGTGCATGTATTCTAAATAGTAATTGTATGATATTATATTATATGTTCATTATACTATGCTTGCATGTGCATGGGATTTTGGGAATTGATAATGATTATGAAGGGAAGTGTATATCGGTGACTCTGTCACACTATTTCAATGGCTCGGTGCCTTATTGTATATCGATGACTTGGTCACACATTTATCGATGGCTAGACCACATTATATCGACTTTGAGCAGCGTGACTGTCAGCATGACTGCCAAAGAGGTGTGTAGAGGATGAAGGGTTGATTGTAGAAATCCCCATAGGTGTGTTGAGGATGGACATATGGAGCGGTGTGTAGAGGATGGAATATTAGGCTGGGTTGGGTTATCATTCTGATTATTCTGATATGCTATATTGATTGGGCTTTGGCTGATTGTGATATGGGGGCTTAGGCCCACTTGTGGATTATGTGGACTAATTGCACACTGAGTCTTGTGACTCACTTTATTTGCTTAAACAAATTGCAGGTGACTCTTAGTTCAGTGGATTGGGCTGGATTGGACTCGAGGTGGCCATGCGTAGGGTATTTAATTAAAACTTTATTTTATTTATCGTTTGCTACCTTTGGAGGTTTTTGATTTGTAATAAGGCCACTTTTATTTTGGTTTTAATTATGATTTAATTATTAAGACGTTAATATCACAAACTTGATTGATCAAACATTTTTTGAATAGAACAAAATAAAAAAGGGTTTTTCTCGAAACCTAACCAACGATTTTACAAACCACATGCAATAACAAACCTCGTGATTTCTTTAATGTAACAGAGTTTTCAAACGTCACCTAAACACAAGAATTTGGCTATATAGGAATTTTCACTAAATAATTACTAAGTTTTCAAATGGACTGTTAAACCTGATGATTTTAAAAAGGAACTTTCTAACATTCTGCAATACACGAAATTACATACAAATTATTTTTCCCATGTGACATACCAGATCCGGTCACGATGTTTGGGCCGGGTTTGGGATGTTACAATTTGGTATCAGTGTCGGTTTTCAAAACTCGGCTATGGGTTTTTGGGTCCAAAACGTTTTCCAAATTAGGTTTAAAGATGGTTTAAAAAGAAAATATATATAGGTACAGGTTCTCTGAAAGTATGGCACCCGAGTCTCCGGCACCAAGTCCACACGGTAAGTTTTCTGACTGCATTGGGTGAATTGCATGAAGTGGATATATCATGCTATGAAGCTTAGAATCTCGCAACTCTACTTTAGAAATGGAAACCTTTAGGTATGCATGTGTTCTTGCGGAAAACTACTTATAACCCTATTCTCATAAAACTACTCGTTAATAATCAGTGAAAAGAAAAGCTAATGCATAAAATTGGTAAAACAGATTAAGACGAAACGATAGACATGAGTGCTAGAAAGCGGGGACGTGTTGCACGCAGCCGTGGTAGAGGTCGTGGTATTGAGGCTGAGTTCTCAAAGACAAGGAATGAGCCTGAAGGTGAGGCGCCAGCGTCACCGGTGGCAGAAGCGGGATCGCAAGATAGAACTGGTGGGGATGATGCTCTGTCTCAAGCAATGCTGCATGTGTTGGAGCGAGTTGCTGGGGCAAGCATTGGGATAGTATCTCGGAAGTCTATTCCTGAGCGACTTCGAGCGAACGGGGCTGAAACATTTAGGGGTATCTCCGGTGTGGCTCCAAATGTGGCTGAATACTGGCTAGAGGTAGTTGAGCGGATTATGGATGACTTAGACTACACGGCAGAGGAAAAACTGAAAGGGGTGGTGTCTCTTCTTCGGGACGAGGCATATCAGTGGTGGCTCACAGTAAGAGAGGGTACTTCGGCGGATCGTATCGACTGGGATTTCTTCAAAACTGCATTTCAGAAGAAATACATTGGGGCAAGTTATGTGGATGCTCAGAGGAAAGCATTTCTGAATCTGGTACAAGGGATTAAATCGGTGGCTGAGTACAAGGCAAAATTTCTGCGGTTGAGTCGTTACGCCCAAGGGATAGTTGCGACAGATTATGAGCGTTGCGTGTGGTTCGAGGATGGGCTGTGAGACGAGTTGCGAGTGTTGATAGCTCCGAGCGGGAGAGGGATTTTGCTATTCTGGTGGAAAAGGCTAAAATAGCCGAGGAGGTAAAACGGACTGAGAGGCAAAATAGGGATAAGGATAAATGTAGAAATAAGAGGAGTTATAGATCGTCAGGGTCATTTGGGGGTTTCCAGAAGAGGCCTATGGTTGATGGGCCGGGTCGTGTTGCAATGCCAGTTACTGTTGGGCAATTTTGACAGTGTGCTCAGTGTGGGAGGTCACATGTAGGAGAGTGCTGGAGAAGAGATAGGGTATGCTTCAAGTGTGGGTTAAAAGATCATCTAATAAGGGATTGTCCGTAAAAAATGACCAGGGCATGGATGGTAGGTCAGGGGTATGTACAGCCAGGAAGGGGTGGACAACAGATGCCGAGAGGTCGTGGTCCGATCAGAGGAGGGAATGGATATGGTCAGGGTCGTAGAGCACCGGGCAGGGGTGTCAGTGGTACAGATACAAGACAACCGGGTTTAGTCTATGCAGTACGACGGTGAGAGGATGGCGACGCACAGGATGTCATAACCAGTACGTTTCTTATAGCTGATAAGCCATTTCTTGCTTTGATTGATATTGGATCGACCCATTCATATGTTGCTAGCATCATGTCGAGACTTTAAGTATAGAATCTGAGATTGTTACTCGAGAGATGACTGTGGTTAGCCCTTTAGGACAATCTATAGCAGTGAACAAGATGTTTAGGGAGGTGCCTTTAGAAATTCAAGGAATAGTATTCTCGGCAGACTTGATGGAATTACCATTCGGAGAATTCGACCTTATCTTAGGCATGGACTGGTTGGTTAAACATGATGCTAAATTGGATTGTGCGACTAAGCGAATGGTGTTGAGTACCCTAGAGGGTGTTGAGGTAATTGTGATAGGGGAAAGGAGGAATTATTTGTCCAATGTGGTTTCTGCGTTAAGAGCTGTTAAGATGGTTCGAAAAGGGTGCAAGGCATTCCTAGCTTTTATCAGTGCATTGGATACAAAGGAGGTGACTGTTTGTGAGGTAAGAATAGTGAAGGAGTTTGTGGATGTTTTTCCTGAAGAACTTCTAGGGTTTCCTCCGGATCGCGAGGTGGAGTTTGGAATTGAGCTACTTCCAGGAACGACTCCAGTATCCATCGCCCCTTACAGGATGGCACCGAAGGAGCTGGCAGAACTTAAGGCCCAGATTCAGGAGCTGTTGGATCGTGGTTTTATCCGACCAAGTGTGTCTCCGTGGGGAGCGCAAGTACTATTTGTAAAGAAGAAGGACGGGTCGATGCGCATGTGCATTGATTACCGTCAGTTGAATAAGTTGACGATTAAGAACAAGTACCCGTTGCCGAGGATTGACGACCTGTTTGATCAGCTTAAAGGGGCTTCGGTCTTTTCAAAGATAGATTTGAGGTCAGGATATCATCAGCTCAAGGTCAAGGAAGCGGATATTCAGAAGACGGCATTTCGAACTCGCTATGGTCACTATGAGTTTTTAGTAATGCCGTTTGGGTTAACGAATGCACCAGCTGCGTTTATGGATATGATAAATCGGGTATTTCAATCTTTTCTGGACCAGTTTGTCGTGGTGTTCATAGACGACATCCTGGTATATTCTAAGACGAAAGAAGAGCATGATTCACATCTTCGGGTGGTTCTGCAGATTTTGAGGGAGAAGCAGTTATACGCCAAATTCAGTAAGTGTAAATTTTGGTTGAAAGAAGTTACCTTTTTGGGTCATGTTGTATCAGTTGAGGGGATTAGGGTTGATCCTCGGAAGATCAAGGCTGTGTTGGAATGGAAACCGCCTAAGTCTGTGGCGGAAATTCGAAGTTTCCTGGGGTTAGCTGGATACTACAGAAGGTTTGTTGAGGGTTTCTCCTTAATTATGGCACCCTTAACGAAGTTATTACGGAAAGGAACACCATTTGTTTGGACTGACAAGCAACAGGAAAGTTTTGAGAAGCTGAAAAAGATCTTAATGGAGGCTCCGATTTTGATTCAGCCTGAAGCGGGGAAAGAGTTTGTTGTCTACTATGATGCTTCACACACGGGGTTAGGGTGTGTGTTAATGCAAGATGGGAAGGTAGTTGCGTATGCATCTCGGCAGTTAAGACCGCATGAGATAAACTATCCCACGCATGATCTGGAGTTGGCTGCGGTAGTGTTCGCTCTGAAGATCTAGAGACATTACTTGTATGGGGAGAAGTCCATTATCTACACCGACCACAAGAGTCTAAAGTATCTTCTTACTCAAAAGGAGTTAAATTTGAGGCAGCGGAGGTGGATTGAACTATTAAAGGATTACGACTTCTCGATCGAGTATCATCCGGGAAAAGCTAACGTGGTGGCAGATGCGTTAAGTCGGAAAGTGATATCAGATTTGAGAGCGATGTTTGCCCATCTCAGCTTGTATGATGATGGGAGTGTGCTAGCTGAACTTCAAGTAAAGTCGACGTGGGTTAGTCAGATTAAAGAGAAGCAGTTATTGGATGATGTCTTGAGTGCTCGACTTCTACAGGTACAGAATGGTAGGGTAGAGGATTTTGGCTTGAACAGTGATGGGGTTTTATGTTTCCATGAGAGGGTTTGCATGCCTAAGGATGTTGAGTTGAGGCAGATGATTCTTCAGGAGGCGCATAATAGCCCGTATGCGATGCATCCTGGAGGGAATAAGATGTATCGGGATCTGCGTGAACAGTTTTGGTGGCCTGGATTGAAGTGGGAAATTACCGAGTTTGTGGGAAAGTGTTTAATGTACCAGCAGGTGAAAGTAGAGCACTAGCTGCCTTCAGGGTTATTGCAGCCGGTGAAGATTCCGCAATGGAAGTGGGAGAGGATAACGATGGACTTTGTTAGTGGACTACCTCTCACGCCTACTAAAAAGGATTCGATATGGGTGATTGTAGATCGGTTGACGAAGTCCGCTCATTTCATACCTGTTCATGTTGACTATCCATTGCAGAAGTTAGCTAAGCTGTATGTGGCAGAGATTGTGAGGTTGCATGGGGTACCAGTGTCGATCATATCGGATAGAGACCCTAGGTTTACTTCGCGATTTTGGAAGGCACTGCATCAGGCATTGGGTACAAGACTAGACTTCAGCACAGCTTTTCATCCATAGACTGATGGTCAGTCTGAGAGGGTAATTCAAATCTTGGAAGATATGTTGAGAGGTTGTGTCATAGACTTCAAGGGTAGTTGGGAAGAGTTTCTACCGTTGGCAGAATTCGCTTACAACAATAGCTACTAGGCTAGTATTCCAATGGCACCCTATGAAGCGTTGTATGGACGGAGGTGTCGTACACCTACTTGCTGGACAGAGTTGGGTGAGCGTCGGATCGTGGGTCCAGATTTGGTTTCAGAGACAGAGGAAAAAGTTAAATTGATTCGAACTCGGTTGAATGAGGCTTCCGACAGACAGAAATCCTATGCTGATCTGAAGCGTAAGGATATAGATTTTGCAGTGGGTGATCAAGTCTTCTTGAAAGTTTTGCCTTGGAAGAAAGTTTTGAAGTTTGGACGGAAGGGCAAGCTAAGTCCCAGGTTTATCGGGCCTTATCGGGTATTGAAATGTGTGGGACCATGGCGTGCTCGTGAGTTGCCTTCGAATTGAAACAAATACATGATGTGTTCCATGTCTCGTTGTTGAGGCGCTATCGTTCGGATCCGTCTCACATTGTGCCGATGGAGAGATTGAGATAAGACCGGACTGTCCTTTGAAGAGGAACACATGCGAGATCTTAGGCGAGAGACATTAATATCTTTGAGAAGGAAATCGGTTCCTTTGGTCAAAGTCTTGTGGCGAAATCATGGTACGGAAGAAGCTACGTGGGAACCTGAGGATGCAGTGCGACGGCAATACCCTCATCTCTTTTGATCAGGTAAATTTCGAGGCTGAAATTTCTTTAAGGGGGGTAGAACTGTAACATCTGGGAATTAGGGGCTTTGCATTTATATGTTTCTGTGTGTTTGGTATGCTTTATGTGTTAATTCGTGATGTTTGGGGTCTCCGGGAAGGCTCGGAATTAAACTGAAGCCTTGGAAAAAATTTCAATTTGGGCACTTTAGGGGAGAGAGCTAGCTGGGACAGGCCTTAAGGATTAATGCTTGTGTTGGTTGACACAAGAGAAGGAGTGGTAAAGTGGCAAGGGGGCGCCTAGGAAACAAGGGGGGATGACGCCTCAAGAAGAGCTTGAAGGAGGTGGGAGTAGGTTCGAGTCGCATAGTTGGTTTTTTTGGAGTTTATTTTTGGGCGTTAGGATGGAGAGGTGGTGGTTTCGGCTTGGACTTTGAAGAGTGGGAGTTGAATGGGTCAAATGTTTTGAATGTATGGCCAGGAGAGAAAGGTGGAGTGGAATTATTCAAACCAATTCAAGTGATGGGAAGAGAGTGAAGTAGGAGTTGATCAAGGGATTTGGTGGTTTGTTAGGGGAAGTGGTGACCGAATGTGGTAGGGATGTTGAGGGAGTTCCGGTTTGGGGCTAGGTGAGGTGAGTGTGCCGAAAGTTCTTTGGGACTTAGACTTCTCTTTCTTTTCTTTTGAGCATTATTGGTCATAAGGGTGTGCCGTCCCTTAAGTGTTCATTTTGGAGAATTTAGTTAGCCGAATCAACCTTAGGAGCTCCTTCTTTTCTCTCTTGCTTTGGTGAACATTTTTGCTTCTTTTCTCATCTTTTCAAAACCGAAACTTCAACTCTCTCTCAAGGGGTTTTCTCTCCTTGTTTTCTTCCTCTTCTCATCTTTCTTTCTCTTCAACCGAACCTAGTGCCCCATTTTCTTTTCACCATTTGTCACGAGTTCTTCTTCAAAGCTGAAACACCTTCTTGGTCCTTTTATCTTCCATTTGTTTCTTCAAAGCCGAAACCTTATTCTTTCTCTTTGGGTTGTGTTATTTTTCATTATAGCTGAATCTCCTTTGTGTGTTCATTTCTCTTCGTTCGTTCTTATTTCAGTGGATTGCCGTCACTTATTTTTCTAGTTTTCTCAAATTGGCTTCTTCCTGTTTAGTGGTAAGTATTCTCCTTCTTCATTTTCGATTCTTTTCCCTTCTCTTGCTGGTGGTAAAACCGAAGGAGTTAACTTGTACTTTGATGCATTGGCCGAATATAGGAGGGGGTCTCATCTTTGCATTCTTTTCTGCATCTGGCTAGTGTTTGGAGGTCGATCTAGGTAAGGGGGTTCTTACGAACTCATTTGGCCGAAAGGCCATTTCTTCTAATCTATCTTGGAGAATCGATTCTAATGTGAGGAGTGTGTAGGGACTCAACCGATTTCTCCACACCAGTTCGTTAGCTTTCAGAATCTGTCGATCTAGTCAAGGGAAGAAAGGGGTTGGACCCGTAGTCCCTACCCCTAAGTTTAAGAAACGTGCGGTGTCTGCCGTTCGAGACTTTCCACCGGGTTGTGGGCTGGCTTCGGAGAGGGATAGGCAGATCGCGGTGATTCCCACAAGTGAGGGTGTTAGCAAGATTGATAGCATAGTTCTTCGTGTTTACAGGTGTGTAATTACCACACTTCCTATGTTGTATAAATTGTTTATGTGAACTGTGTGAAAGCCGAAAGTTTGGTAAGTGTAACATCCCAAATATGGGGTTATTTGGAATTTAATTATTTTTCCTATTATGAACTGCTGTGATATTATTTATGAAATGTTAAGGCTTAATTATGGATTTTTAGTAAGCTCGAGTAGTGGGAAAAATATTATTTTCAAGCTTTGAGGTAGGGAGCCTTAACAAGTGGGGGTTATAAGAATAAATGGGGATAATTTGGACATAAGATGAGCCTAGAATAAGTGGCACAGTAAGCCCACTTAAGAGCTAACATGTGACGCCACGTCAAGCAAGGGGGATCCTGGGTTCGAGTCACAAAATTCCCTTTCTTTTTGCACTATGTTGGGACGGCACAAGTGGGAGAATTTTTCTCCCTTCAAACTCTTTTATTAAATATTATTATTAAAGGATAATATGAGAGTTTTATTTGTTTAATTATAGTGATAATAAGGGATAATCAAGGACATTATTCTAAATGGATTATTATGTGATTATTATTCAAATTATTTGAATAATTTCAAACAAGTGGCCTAGAATTGTTTTGGGTATTTGCTAGAATTTTGAACTCTTTGTTCAAAGAGAGGGACAATGAGGGGGTACTAGGGAGTGCCAAATTTTCTTTTGTTTCTTTTCTCTATTAGCCGAATTCTCCCAAAAAGTCTCCCATTTTCTATTTTCTTTTCTCCACCCTCTCCAAAACCGAAAACACTTTCCTTAAAACCTTTCTTTTCTTTTCCCAACTCCTTTAGCCGAAACTCTTGCTACCTTTCTTTCTCTCCACTATTTTTCTTTCATAATAGCCGAATCTACCAACTTTTTCTTGTGCCGAAAATTCTTTCTATATTGAAGCTTCTTGGCCGAATATCATAAGTAGTATAGAACTTTTCTGGATTTCTTTTGGTAGTCGATTTGGTGAAGGTAAGAAGGGCCAAACTTTCCTCTCTTAATCTTATATTTTTGTCGACTAGAGTGAAAAGAAGAGCCGAGATTTGGTGTTGGTAATGGCTAACTATTTCTCTTCTTTGGAACCGATTCCATTAGGTATCCCGGGATTTTGAAGTACTCAATCCCAACTCCTATTCTCTAATAATCGGCTTGGGTAAGTGGTGGTAAGATCAATTTCTTTATTATAACAATTCGATTAAAAGCCAAAGGCTATTAGTTTTACTTACTAATCAATGGTGATTGACGAAAGCGATTCGGGAATCAAGTATTGCGATTAGTATCTAAAAGTGTGAAGGTAAGGATTCGGGTTCACAAGGAACCCCTCTCAAATTAATTGGTTGGCCGATTAGGCCATAGTACTAACCTGGGTATTTGGCCGAATATAGGGATCAGTAGATCTAGGGTGGTCGACCCTTCTTTTTTGGATTTAGAGCATCCAAGGGTGACAGTGTGTACATACACACTTATAATTAATTAAATGTGCTAAATCATTTGTGTGTGCTAACCTGGATCTGTGTAGATCGGGATTAATACCATGAATGGTATAAGCAAGGAACCGGTAGGTCCTTGTTGACTATGAAATATTTTAAGATGCTTTTGGGAAGCATGGTGTGTCTAGTACACGTTGCTTATTGCTTGATGATAAAACTGTACATGTGATTAAGTATATGGTAGCATAAATTATGTGATATAAATGTTGATGTGGGATTGATGAGTGGAGGGGGTATATTCGTGTCGACGGCACCGGTGTTTTGGTAACACATCGTGACTATATGTCACCGAGGTTTGGTACCTCCAGAGGTTTGGTACCTCATAGCGACTCGTCCCTGTGGTTAACACCACCGTGGGTTGGCCCCACTTGAGATATGGGATCGTCTGGCGCGTGATTTGGTATCACACGATGGGTTGGCCCCATCACCCGATTTGTGTCTACAGAGACACCGGTGTTTTAGTAACACATCGTGACTATATGTCACCAAAGTGGTTTGGCACCACCACAGTGTTTTGGTAACACATTGTGACTACGGTCACCAAAGTGGTTTGGTACCACATGGGGTAGACAAAGGCGTTTGGTTGGCTAGGTCGGGTGCATGACTTAGTACATGATGATTGATTATATGCTTGTGTATGAAATTGTTTAACTACGAGGGAAGGGTTACATACTGAGTCTTGGTGACTCACCTTCTCCTTTAACATTTTTCAGGTGACTCGTAGATGGCGGTTGAGGAGCCGGTTGGACTCGAGGTGGCCATGCAGTGGACTTGAATTAAATGAACTTTAAACTTAGCTATTTTATTTTATTATTGGGTTATTTTTATTTTGGTTGTAATAAGGCCTCCATAAACTTTACTTTTGTTATTTCTTATATGTGGGATACTTTGTTTTAAACTATATTATTACACTGCATTAAAATCACATGTTTTCTTAAATTAACACGAAAATGTTTTATCGTGCCATCGGGCACATTCGAAATTTGTATAATAACCTGACTCAATTAAATTTCCAAATTAAATCTAAGTACGGTTTCGGCAAGGTAACCAAAAACGAGAAGTTTTCAGCAGAACTTAAATTGGTTTTTAAATGGCTTCAAAAAGTTTTCCCCGTGACAAACCAGATTCGGTCGTAATGTTTGGGCCGGGTTTGGGTTGTTACAAAATTGGTATCAGAGCCCAGTTCAAAGCTCGGCTGTGGGGGCCCAAGGCCCAAAAATGTTTTGGTAGGCCTTATGGAATGATTTTTGGTTTTTGAACAGCATGGCCCGAGTCTCCGGCACCAATCCGCCTGTAAGTACATCTAAACCTCTTGGTGAATTATATTACAGTAGAAGGGTAGGAAGCATGGAACGTAGATAGACTTGTAGGAACTTGAACCCTAGGTTTAGACTACTCAAACACACAAACAGGACATAAGACTTAAGGAACTAAACCAACCTATGACTTAGTCAATGAGCTAGGGTGTGGTAACCCCATGCGCATGTCTAGGATTGGATCCGGAAGAGCACAGGTATTTAAGCGATCCTCGTGACTCACCTCCTCTTCGCAGTATCCTACAGTGCGTAGCTTCGGTTCACCCTAACTCGGAGGGCTCGGTGGTGTGGCAACCTCTGCGCATGTCTAGAAAGGTTCGGTGAGAGCTTGGTATTTAAGCGGTCCGCGTGACCCACCTCCTCTTCACTCGAATTACGCACAGTGCGTAGCTTTGGTTCACCCCGACCAGAAAGCTCGGTCATAGGCTAAACACAATGATTAAAACCCGAAAAGGGAATTAGCCTTGTTTTTCGAAATAGAATGAAACAACAAACCCTAATGTTTCCAAAACTTGTGCAATAACTTTCTCAAATCCTAGAACATTATTTTTACAACGTTTTTCTCGAAAAACTTGACTTGTGAAAAATTACAGAAATACCCTTAGGAGTAAAATTACCAAAATGCCCTTGACCCATAAGATATTAATTCAATGGTTTTGCCCAAAAATTTCAATGATTTTACAGACATTCAAAAACCTTGCTTTGAAAATCATCAGCAAAATATTTTGGTTCTAGAAAATTACGAAAAATACCCACAGTAGGAAAAAGACGAAAATACCCCAGGATAGAAATGGGCAAAAATGTCGATGAGCGAATAGGTATGGAAAGTATTAAGGAATGGATGCATGAACTTCTTTGTGTGAACTAGGAAAGAAGACTGAAACATTGTTTGCTCGAAAGAATCTCTGATTAAAACTCTATCCATAAAATTTCTTCGCGAGTAATAAAGTGAAACAAATGCTAACGCATAAAATTTTTCTTAATCAGATTAAAAGCGCGGTAGATAGAATGAGTTCTAGAGGACGTGGACGCCGTGGACGTGGTAAGGGTAGGATGACGGTGTCTGAACCCGTCAGGTCAGGACAAGGTTTTGAAAATGAGGTACCACTGCCACCACCACCTCCTACTTTTAGAGCTGAGGAGCCGGATTAGACCGGTGGTGAGGCGGTATCGCAAGCTGTGTTGCGAGTCTTGGAGATGGTGGTGAAATTTGGTGGAAATGTGAGAGCTCGGAAATCTGTCCCCGAGCGACTCCGATCTAACGGAGCGGAGGTATTCCGAGGTGTGTCAAGAGTGGCACCCAGTGCAGCAGAATACTGGCTAGAGTCAACTGAAAGAATCATGGATGACCTTGACCTGACTGAGGAAGAAAAGTTGAAAGGGCGATGTCGCTTCTAAAGGATGAAGCGTATCGGTGGTGGCTTACGGTTCGAGATGGGGCTACAGTAGATGATTTGACTTGGGAGTATTTCGAACCACCTATCGGAAAAAGTATGTGGGTACCGGCTACACCGACGCCTTGCAGAAAGGCTTTTCTCGGGATTAGTGCAAGGAACTAAGTCCGTGTCGAATATGAGGCGGAATTTTTAAGGCGAGTAGGTATGCGAGAGGCATCGTGTCTCATCGAACATGAGCGCCATGTCCACTTTGAGGACGGACTCAGAGATGATTTGAGGTTACTTGATTGCCCCACAAAGCAGGTTCGTGAGTTCTCATCTCTAGTGGAAAAGGCTAAGGTAGCCGAAGGGATCAAGGAGGCTGTGAAGCAAAGTTATAGTAGGAATAATCAGAAGAGAGGATTTGGGTCACCGGATCAAGCGGTAGTGTTCGAGAAAAGGCTAGGCCAAGTGGGCCAAATCGGCGACAAGGCCCACGACTACTAATCGAGGCCGACTCGATTGTAATCGTTGTGGAAAGACCCATTGGGGAGGTTGTTGGACCGGTGATAAAGGATGTTTCGAGTGTGGGTCTTTGGAGCATCGTGTCAGAGATTGTCCCCAAAAACTAGCTAAGAAGCAGCCAGAGGGGCAGAACCGTGCTCAGGATAGAAATGTAGGACCACAGAGGGGTCGTGGTAATGGCAGAGAAACAACGGTCCTAACCGAGGTCGTGGAACTCAAGGCGAGGTTCGAGGCAACACGAGGGCTAGGCGGCTGGCTTAGTTTACGCGGCAAGGTGTCGCGAGGAAGGTGACGCACCGGATGTCATAACCGGTACGTTTCTAATTTTTGGTTTTCCTTATGTTGCATTGATTGATGTGGGGTCGACGCACTCGTACATTGCTAGTAGTGTGGTAGGAACTATGGACCTAAACTCAAAATCGCTTCTAGGAGATGACCGTAGTTAGCCCTTTAGGTCACTCTGTAATAGTAGACAAACTTTATAGAGGCGTACCCTAGAACTTCAAAGGGTAGTATTTGTGGTGATCTAATGGAACTACCGTTTGGGGAGTTCGATTTGATCCTTGGAATGGACCGGCTGGTTAAGTATCAAGCGAATTTGGATTGCGCGCTAAGCGCATGGTTCTTAAGGCAGTGAAGGTGATGAAGTGGTTATGATAGGAGATAGAAGGAACTACCTATCCAATGTAGTGACCGCCTTGAAGGTTGAAAAGATGGTCAAGAAGGGTTGTGAGGCGTATTTGGTTCAAATCACATGCTTTGGAAGCTAAGGGGTTAGTAGTTGGAAAGGTCCGAACGGTTGGGGAATTTGCTTTGATGTGTTCCCGGAAGAGAGCTTCCGTCCGCCTCCGGATCGGGAAGTCGAATTCGGTATAGACTTGCTACAGAACGGCACTGTGTCTATAGCACCATACCGAATGGCACCAAAGGAATTGGTGGAGCTAAAGGCTCAAATTCAGGAGCTCTTGGATAGAGGGTTTATTCGACCAAGTATATCTCCGTGGGGAGCACCTGTGTTGTTTGTCAAGAAGAAGGACGATTCTATGCAGATGTGCATCGACTACCGCCAGTTGAACAAGCTAACGATCAAGAACAAGTATCCGTTGCCTCGGATTGACGACTTGTTTGATCAACTGAAGGGTGCCTCGGTGTTTTCGAAGATAGACCTTAGGTCAGGTTACCATCAACTTAAGGTGAAGGAGGTTGATGTGCACAAGACGGTATTCCGAACTCGGTATGGGCATTTCGAGTTCTTGGTGATGCCATTCGGGTTGACCAATGCACCGGCGGCATTTATGGACTTGATGAATAGAGTATTTCAACAGTACTTGGACCAATTCATCGTGGTGTTCATAGACGACATATTGGTTTATTCAAAGACAGAAGAGGAGCATGACAAGCATTTACGGATAGTTCTGCAAGTATTGAGGGAGAAGCAGTTATATGCCATATTCAGTAAGTGCGAATTTTGGCTGAGGGAAGTGGCTTTCTTAGGGCACGTAGTCTCGGCGGAAGGAATTAGAGTAGACCCTCGCAAGATTGAAGCAGTGTTGGATTGGAAACCACCTAGGTCGGTGGCTGAAATACGAAGTTTTCTGGGTTTAGCAGGGTACTATCGGAGATTCGTGGAAGGATTCTCTCTAATAGCAGCGCCGTTAACTAAGTTACTAAGGAAAGGTGTTCCATTTGTATGGACGGAGAAGCGTGCCAGGAAGCTTTGATAAGCTAAGGAAAATCTTGACTAAGCTCCGTTTTGAGTACAAAACTGAAGCGGGAAAGTTATTCACGATCTATTGTGATGCATCTCACACCGGTTTGGGATGTGTGTTGATGCGAGGATGGGAAGGTAGTAGCCTATGCATCCCGTCGATTAAGACCGCATGAGGTTAACTACCCAACGCCACGACTTGGAGTTAGCGGCGATCGTCTTCGCTCTGAAGATATGGAGACATTACCGTATGGGGAGAAGTCGATAGTCTACACGGATCACAAAAGCTTGAGGTATCTTCTCGACTCGGAAGGATCTCGAATCGAGACAGCGTCTCGTGGATTGAACTACTAAAGGACTACGATTGTTCAATCGAGTACCATCCGGAGTAAGGCTAATGTGGTAGCCGACGCGTTGCGTTGAGCCGGAAGGTTGTGACGGACTTAAGAGCAATGTTCGCTCGGTTGAGTCTATATGATGATGGGAGTCTTTTGGCGGAACTCCAAGTAAAGCCGACTTGGATTGAGGAGATTAAGGAAAAGCGATTAGTGGATGAAGGCTTGGCGCTAAGAGGGTACAAGTCCGGATGGTGGTTTGGAAGGGTGCAGTCTGTCTAGTGATGGAGTGCTATGTTTTCAAGGACGAGCTTGTATGCCAAGGGATACCGAATTAAGGCGAGAAAATTCTCCAAGATGCACATAGCGGCCCATACGCTATGCATCCTGGGGCGACAAAATGTATGGAGACTTGCGAAAAAACTTGATTACGGTGGCACAGGTTGAAGCTTGAGATAAGCGAGTTCGTAGGAAAGTGTCGACATGTCGTCGCAGACATAAAGGCTGAACATCGCTTACCATCGGGACTACTTCAACCGATAAAGATCCTCAATGGAAATGGGAGAGGATCACCATGGATTTTGTTAGTGGGCTACCCCTTACGCCCACCAAGAAGGATGCGATTTGGGTAATTGTGGATCGCTTTGACTAAATCAGCTCACTTCATGCCGGTGAGAATGGATTACTCACTCCAGAAGCTAGCGAAGCTGTATGTGAGTGAAATAGTGAGGTTGCATGGTGTGCCAGTATCGATTATCTCGGATAGGGATCCCAGATTCACGTCAAGGTTCTGGAAAGCGTTGCATCAAGCTTTGGGTACACGGTTAGATTTCAGTACGGCTTTCCATCCACAATCTGACGGACAATCGGAAAGGGTGATACAAATCTTAGAAGACATGTTAAGAGGTTGTGTCTTGGATTTTAGTGGTAGTTGGGAAGAGTACCTACCATTAGCGGAATTCGCTTATAACAATAGTTATCAAGCGAGTATTCAGATGGCTCCATACGAGGCTCTATATGGACGAAAGTGCCGTACTCCTACATGTTGGACGGAGTTGGGGGAACGACAAGTTCTGGGTCCAGAATTGGTAACAGAGACTGAAGACAAAGTCAAGGTGATTAGGTCTCGTCTCAAGGAAGCATCGATAGGCGAAAGTCTTATGCCGATCTCAAACGCAAGGAAATAGAGTATCTTTGTGGGAGACAAGGTCTTTACTCAAGGTGTCGCCTTGGAAAAAGGTGTTGAGATTTGGACGAAAAGGAAGCCGAGCCCAAGGTTCATCGGGCCATATCTGATTGTAAAGCGAGTAGGACCGGTAGCTTATCAGCTAGAACTGCCGGCAGAACTGAATCAGATCCATGATGTCTTTCATGTATCGATGTTGAGACGGTATCGGTCAGATCCTTCGCACGTCGTGCCAGTAGCAGAGATTGAGGTGAATTCGGATTTATCATTTGAAGAGGAACCGGTTCGATTTGTAGACCGAGATGTGAAGGTTCTACGTAGGAAGGCAGTGCCTTTAGTGAAAGTGCTATGGCAGAACCACGGAGTGGAAGAAGCTACGTGGGAGCCCGAGGAGGTGATGCGGCAGCAATACCCCCATCTCTTTTGATTAGGTAATTTCGGGGACGAAATTATTTTAAGGGGGGTAGAACTGTAACATCCCAAATATGGGGTTATTTGGAATTTAATTATTTTTCCTATTATGAACTGCTGTGATATTATTTATGGAATGTTAAGGCTTAATTATGGATTTTTAGTAAGCTCGAGTAGTGGGAAAAATATTATTTTCAAGCTTTGAGGTAGGGAGCCTTAACAAGTGGGGGTTATAAGAATAAATGGGGATAATTTGGACATAAGATGAGCCTAGAATAAGTGGCACAATAAGCCCACTTAAGAGCTAACATGTGATGCCACGTCAAGCAAGGGGATCTGGTTCGAGTCACGACTTCCCTTTCTTTTTGCACTATGTTGGGACGGCACAAGTGGGAGAATTTTTCTCCCTTCAAACTCTTTTATTAAATATTATTATTAAAGGATAATATGAGAGTTTTATTTGTTTAATTATAGTGATAATAAGGGATAATCAAGGACATTATTCTAAATGGATTATTATGTGATTATTATTCAAATTATTTGAATAATTTCAAACAAGTGGCCTAGAATTGTTTTGGGTATTTGCCGAATTTTGAACTCTTTGTTCAAAGAGAGTGGACGGCAAGGGGTACTAGGGAGTGCCAAATTTTCTTTTGTTTCTTTTCTCTATTAGCCGAATTCTCCCAAAAAGTCTCCCATTTTCTATTTTCTTTTCTCCACCCTCTCCAAAACCGAAAACACTTTCCTTAAAACCTTTCTTTTCTTTTCCCAACTCCTTTAGCCGAAACTCTTGCTACCTTTCTTTCTCTCCACTATTTTTCTTTCATAATAGCCGAATCTACCAACTTTTTCTTGTGCCGAAAATTCTTTCTATATTGAAGCTTCTTGGCCGAATATCATAAGTAGTATAGAACTTTTCGGGATTTCTTTTGGTAGTCGATTTAGTGAAGGTAAGAAGGGCCGAAACTTTCCTCTCTTAATCTTATATTTTTGTCGACTAGAGTGAAAAGAAGAGCCGAGATTTGGTGTTGGTAATGGCTAACTATTTCTCTTCTTTGGAACCGATTCCATTAGGTATCCCGGGATTTTGAAGTACTCAATCCCAACTCCTATTCTCTAATAATCGGCTTGGGTAAGTGGTGGTAAGATCAATTTCTTTATTATAACAATTCGATTAAAAGCCGAAGGCTATTAGTTTTACTTACTAATCAATGGTGATTGACGAGCAGATTCGGGAATCAAGTATTGCGATTAGTATCTAAAAGTGTGAAGGTAAGGATTCGGGTTCACAAGGAACCCCTCTCAAATTAATTGGTTGGCCGATTAGGCCATAGTACTAACACAGGTATTTGGCCGAATATAGGGATCGAGATCTAGGGTGGTCGACCCTTCTTTTTGGATTTAGAGCATCCAAGGGTGACAGTGTGTACATACACACTTATAATTAATTAAATGTGCTAAATCATTTGTGTGTGCTAACCGGATCTGTGTAGATTCGGGATTAATACCATGAATGGTATAAGCAAGGAACCGTAGGTCCTTGTTGACTATGAAATATTTTAAGATGCTTTTGGGAAGCATGGTGTGTCTAGTACACGTTGCTTATTGCTGATGATAAAACTGTACATGTGATTAAGTATATGGTAGCATAAATTATGTGATATAAATGTTGATGTGGGATTGATGAGTGGAGGGGCGGTATATTCGTGCTTACGGGGGCACCGATGTTTTGGTAACACACTTTGTGACTATATGTCACCAGAGGTTTGGTACCTCCAGAGGTTTGGTACCTCATAGCGACTCGTCCCTGTGGTTAACACCACCGTGGGTTGGCCCCACTTGAGATATGGGATCGTCTGCGAGTGATTTGGTATCACACGATGGGTTGGCCCCATCACCCGATTTGTGTCTACGGACACCAGTGTTTTGGTAACACATCGTGACTATATGTCACCAGTGGTTTGGCACCACCAGTGTTTTGGTAACACATTGTGACTACGGTCACCAGTGGTTTGGTACCACATGGGGTAGACAAAGGCGTTTGGTTGGCTAGGTCGGGTGCATGACTTAGTACATGATGATTGATTATATCTTTGTGTATGAAATTGTTTAACTACGAGGAAGGGTTACATATCGAGTCTTGGTGACTCACCTTCTCCTTTAACATTTTTCAGTGACTCGTAGATGGCGGTTGAGGAGCCGGTTGGACTCGAGGTGGCCATGCAGTGGACTTGAATTAAATGAACTTTAAACTTAGCTATTTTATTTTATTATTGGGTTATTTTTATTTTGGTTGTAATAAGGCCTCCATAAACTTTACTTTTGTTATTTCTTATATGTGGGATACTTTGTTTTAAACTATATTATTACACTGCATTAAAATCACATGTTTTCTTAAATTAACACGAAAATGTTTTATCGTGCCATCGGGCACATTCGAAATTTGTATAATAACCTGACTCAATTAAATTTCCAAATTAAATCTAAGTACGGTTTCGGCAAGGTAACCAAAAACGAGAAGTTTTCAGCAAAACTTAAATTGGTTTTTAAATGGCTTCAAAAAGTTTTCCCCGTGACAAACCAGATTCGGTCGTAATGTTTGGGCCGGGTTCGGGTTGTTACAGTAAGGGCTATTGAGTTACCCATGAATGGTAAAATCGTAACACCAGGTTAGTTGTCCTTCGATTAAGTCTTATAAACATTGTCGTTAGCATGGTTGTGCATGTATTCTAAATAGTAATTGTATGATATTATATTATATGTTCATTATACTATGCTTGCATGTGCATGGGATTTTGGGAATTGATAATGATTATGAAGGGAAGTGTATATCGGTGACTCTGTCACACTATTTCGATGGCTCGGTGCCTTATTGTATATCGGTGACTTGGTCACACATTTATCGGTGGCTAGACCATATTATATCGACTTTGAGCAATCATGGATCACAATGAGATGACTCGCCAAAGAGGTGTGTAGAGGATGGAGGGTTGATTGTAGAAATCCCCACAGGTGTGTTGGGGATGAACATATGGAGCGGTGTGTAGAGGATGGAACATTAGGCTGGGTTGGGTTATCATTCTGATTATTCTGATATGCTATATTGATTGGGCTTTGGCCGATTGTGATGTGGGGGCTTAGGCCCACTTGTGGATTATGTGGACTAATTGCACACTGAGTCTTGTGACTCACTTTATTTGCTTAAACAAATTGCAGGTGACTCTTAGTTCAGTGGATTGGGCTGGATTAGACTCGAGGTGGCCATGCGTAGGGTATTTAATTAAAACTTTATTTTATTTATCGTTTGCTACCTTTGGAGGTTTTTGATTTGTAATAAGGTCACTTTTATTTTGGTTTTAATTATGGTTTAATTATTAAGACGTTAATATCACAAACTTGATTGATCAAACATTTTCTGAATAGAACGAAATAAAAAAGGGTTTTTCTCGAAACCTAACCAACGATTTTACAAACCACATGCAATAACAAACCTCGTGATTTCTTTAATGTAACAGAGTTTTCAAACGTCACCTAAACACAAGAATTTGGCTATATAGGAATTTTCACTAAAAAATTACTAAGTTTTCAAATGGACTGTTAAACTTGATGATTTTAAAAAGGAACTTTCTAACATTCTGCAATACACGAAATTACATACAAATTATTTTTCCCGTGTGACATACCAGATCCGGTCACGGCATTTGGGACGGGTTTGGGATGTTACACTGGCACTAGGCTCGTACACGAGGTGGTTATTATTACCTCGACCATGGCCATGCTCACACACACAACACAAACTTATTATACACTCGTCAATACAAGACACATCGACCCATCTTCAATAGGGACAACTTACCTTTCATAACCCACATATCATAGAATTTTCATAAATCAAAGGAAGCAAGAAGGAACTCACCAGAAAATTTAGGATAAAGTCTACTCTATTGGTCATTTTACCTCGATTGCTTGGACCTTCGCTAGCTTCTTGAGCTAAATAAGAAACAATCATAATTTTTAGACCATTCTTCTACTAAAAATTGATCATGCATGCACTAATGCAAAGACATAAATTCCCTTGACAACATTCTAAGGGTTTTCCAGGAATTACCAGTCCATTGGTACTTATCAATGGCGTTTGACAAGCTTCAAAAAACTTTCCTCGTCTCCTCTAGCAAAGATAACTTAAAAATTCTTAGAGACGTAGGAGAGAACACAGATAGAAAACAAAGATGAAACATGCTGGTTATATGCATACTTTTATAGCACAGACAATGGAAAAAAAGCTTAGTGGGAAGGTCAAACATCCTACTATCACCCTTGAAATTTGAGGCTAAACTTGCCTAACAAGATTTGAAGTCTAATATTTTTACCAAACGCAACTACTACCATTAACCAGAGTGGTAAAATATTGCTTGTACTCTTAAACAACCAACTAAACAAGTCATTCGGCTACTTAAACATATCAAGTTGTCTTCTACAGTATTTTAGTTCAATTCCAATTAGGTCTCAACTAAACTCTAACGATACTCACCGAGCTATCATTTCCATGTAAAATAATTTTATCGCTTCGCGAACTGTCAAATTCGCCTAAAATATCTGGGTTTAGTAGATTGTTTAATAAAAGAGTCCGCCAAACCCTAGAGTTTGCCAAACCAAAAAGTTTTCCATGTAACAACCCATTTTCAGTGGCGTTGGAAACGGTGGTTTTGTAACACCCCTAACCCATATCCGTCGCCGAAATAGGCTTTCGAAGCATTACCAAAGTTTATCAATCAAATAGGTAGATTTCTTAAACATTTCATATCATCAAAACAAGTCATCAAAGCATCATTTTAGTCCAAATTATAAACATACCAAATCCAAATCAATTTGTCTAGTTCATGAGCACTTAAACATAGAATTAAAATCACATGCACCTATCTAGATTTAGTTCAATTTACGATGCCATAATATGGCTTCAAAAACAAACACATATTTATATGTATAAAATCAACCAAAATTAAACTTATAATCTCATTTACATTCAATAAACAAAATAACTATTATTTAGACACCCTAGGTACATGTCGACACAAAAGATAGACATCACCACATAGACATCACCACATTTGAGTTCAGGATCGTTGTTGGATGCTGAATCGGTGATCAAAAAGTGAAATACCTAACCTGCGCGTGGAAAACAAAACCGTACATTGAGTAAAAACTTAGTGGTATTTCTATAATCCGAATATTTAAAGACAAGATAATATAATAGGCACAATTAAATATTAAGCAAAATTGAGTATTTAAAATCCACATTTATTTATATAATAGCATTAACCATTCAATACTCAAATCATGATTACATCATTTTATACCATACTCAATTCTTATCACTTGCTATATAATAGCTTTTCACAATTTAATCCACAAATCATTTCAAACAATAATAATATTCAATTCATGAATACGTAATTCATGTGTCTCATTTCATGTTTCAATTCACTATATCACTTCCATTTCTCATACCATGCCATTTCAGTATCAATTATAGAACTTTATAATTTATTTACCCCTATTAACACGACTCGGACTCGGACAGATACACAGATCCAACCAACACACTAGTTTGGCACCCAGTGCCTCATCAGATAAATTCGAAGTAATATTCGCGCCCGGCGCTATATAAATTTGACACCTAGTGTCTCATTGATTAAACTGAAATAAATTGGCACACAATGCCTCATCGACTCGAAGTCGAAGAAATCCCTGAACTCTTCCAATCCTATGGCATGCTATTTATATCTGACTCAGCCCAATACAGTTAATAGGGTTCCAATTTACTTTCCAAATAAAATCAATATCCAATTATCATATTTGCACAATATCACATTTATACATATATATTCATAATATATATATATTCCAATTCAATTCAATCAATATAAATTCAATAAATTCATCACATACCAAATCAATTCATTTCAATTGTAAAACACAAAAATTCTTACCTCAACACTTACCATATGCATTAAATTGAATTATAACAATTAACAACTAAGTTCGGATTATAGAAATACAAACTAGGAATTTCGAGCTATTCCAAGTCGACTTTTTCTTTTCCCTTTTTAGTTGAAGATTCCGGTATGACGTTAGCTACGGAATTAAAAGAATTAAAATTTATCAATATAACATATTTCAATTTCATATTGAATATTTCAATTTTGACTCAATATTTGCCTAAATTTCAATTTAGTCCCTAAACCGAGACTAACTTTATTTCTTTACAATTAATCCTATATTTTCATACAAATTTCACTTTAAACTAAATTTAACTCCCTATTTTCACTTAAACCCCTAAATTTTGATTTTTTTTTACAATTAGTCCCTATTAATTTACAATTTATTCTACAATTTAATCCTTTTTCATTTCTAACTTAAAAATCTATCAATTTAATCCCTAATACTAAAATTATTCAACATTAACAACATTTAAAAACTCAATAATTGCTAAAATTTCAACATGGTTCAAGTAGTATTTAACACCGGGATTCCAAAAACATAAAGATTACAAGAAAAATGACTAAATTGACTAACCAATTGAGCTTTGAACGCTAGAAGTCCCTAAGCCTTGAGTCTTTCTTTCTCTTTCTCTTTTTCTTTCTTTCCTTTCTGTTTTCGTTTGGCTTTTGCTTTCTATTCTTTTTTTTTTGTTCATTTACCTATTTTATTTTATTATACATTAGTTTATTATTATTATAATATATATACTTAAATTTTAAGTAAACTTATTTTATTATAATATATATATTAAATTTATAAAAATGTTACCTTATGCCACCTCATTAAAGAACAATGGCATAATTGCTTCTTTAGTCCCTTTAGTTTTTCTTTAATCTAGAATTCAACTTTCACCCTATATGCAATTTAGTCCTTATACCTAATTACTCTTAATTCATGCAAAATTCACTTAACCAAAACCTAATTAACTACACAACTAACTTTGTAAATATTTTTAATAAATATTTACGAGTTTGATTTACAAAAACGGATTCCCGAAAATTTTCAACACCTCTGACTATCGGGTCGTTACAATTCTCCCCCTAATTAAATTTCGTCCCCGAAAGTTACCTGAAAAGAGGTGGGGGTACTGAGATCTCATAGTCTCTTCCAGTTCCCAAGTCGCTTCTTCAACACTATGACTACGCCACAGCATTTTCACTAACGGAACTCGCTTATTATGCAATTCTTTCACCTCACATGCTAAAATCTCAACCCGTTCTTCTTTGTTTGACAAATCAGGTTGAATTTCAATATCTTCTGTCGAAATAACATGAGATGGATCCGATTGATATCTTCTAAGCATTGAAACGTGAAAAACATCATGAATTTTTTGTAGTTCCGCAGGCAAAGCTAAACAATTCGCTACTGGTCCCACTCTTTCCGTGATCTCATATGGTCCAATAAAATGGGGACTCAGTTTACCTTTTCGACCAAATCTCAAAATTTTCTTCTAATGTGAAACTTTAAGAAATACTTTATCGCCAACAGAATATTCAATATCTCGACGTTTCAAATCTGCATATGATTTCTTTCTATCAAAAGTTATCTTCAATCTATCTCAATTTTTCTTAACGATGTCTTCCGTTTCTTGAATTAATTTCGGCCCGATCATTCTTCTTTCACTCAATTCCATCCAAAAAACAGGTGATCGACACCTACAACCATATAAGGCTTCATATAGAGCCATTTGAATACTCGATTGAAAACTATTGTTGTATACAAATTCGGCCAAAGGTAAGTAACACTCCCAACCTGATTCAAAATCAATAACACAAGTACGAAGCATGTCTTCCAAAATTTGAATTAAATGCTCAGATTGTCCGTCAGTCTGCGGATCAAAAGCTGTGCTAAAATTAAGTCGCGCACTAAGAGATTCGTGTAACTGTTTCCAAAATCTCGAAGTGAACCGCGGATCTCGATCAGAGATTATCGACTTAGGAACACCGTGAAATCTCACAATTTCTTGAATATAAACTTTAGCAAGCTTTTGAAGTGACTAATTAGTCCTGACCGCAATGAAATGAGCCGATTTCGTAAGTCGATAAACAATCACCCAAATAACATTTTTCTTACTTACCGATAAAGGTAACCTCGTTACAAAATCTATCGTGATACAATCCCATTTCCATTCAAGAATAGAAATAGGCTAAAGTAATCCGGTGGGAACCTGATGTTTTGCCTTAACTCACTGAAAAGTTAATCATTTAGCCATATATTCGACCACGTCTCTTTTCATTCCTGGCCACCAATAAGATTCTCACAGATCACGATACATTTTTGTTCCTCTAGGATGCAAAGCAAAAGGACTATAATTAGCTTCACGAAGTATCAACTCTTTTAATTCAGAAACATCTGGAACGCCGATTCAATTATGAAATCTCAAGCAACCACAACCATTCTAAACCATTTCTCTTTTCTTCGCCAACTTGTCATCATCTAACTGCGCTAACTTGATCCGATCAAATATCACTGGTTTGATCTTTAATTCAGCCAATAGGCTTCTATCGTCATCGATACTGAGCTGAGTAAACATTGCTTGCAATTCAATCGCTGCTTTTCTACTCAATGCATCAGCTACGACATTAGTTTTACCAGGGTGGTAATCAATAATGCAATCAAAATCTTTTAGAAGTTTGACCCAACGACGTTGTCTCAAATTCAACTCCTTTTGAGATAAGAGGTATTTGAGACTCTTATGATCAGTATAGATATGACACTTTTCGCCGTACAGATAGTGTCTCTAGATCTTTAACAGCAGCTAGCTCTAAATCATGCATCGAATAATTACGTTGATGCATTTTTAGCTGACGAGATGCATAAGCAATCACTTTCCCATCTTGCATCAAAACACAACCAAGACTGCTGAAGGAAGCATCACTATAAACAACAAAATCCTTTCCCGATTCTGGTAAAGTCAAAATTGGTTCTTTAGTCAACATGTGCTTCAATTTCTCAAAACTTTCTTGACTCTGATCTTCCCAAATGAATTGAACAATCTTATGTAATAACTTTGTCATCGGCAAGGCTATTTTCAAAAATCCATTTACAAACCTTTGGTAATAACCAGCTAGTCCAAGAAAACTACGAACCTCTAACACATTCCTTGGTGCTTTCCACTGAACAATTGCCTCGATCTTTTTCGGATCAACTCTAATTCCATCTGCTGAAATAACATGACCCAAAAATGCAACCTCTGATAACCAGAATTCACGCTTACTAAGCTTTCCGTATAACTATTTCTCTCGTAACACTTGCAAAACAATTCTGAAGTGTTGCTCTTGCTCGGATTCAGATTTTGAATAGATCAAAATATCATCAATAAAAACTACACAAATTGATCCAAATATGGTTGGAAAATACGATTCATGAGATCCATGAATGTTGTCGGAGCATTCGTAAATCCAAAAGGCATCACTAAAAATTCATAATGACCATATCGTGTACAAAATGGTGTCTTCGGTATATCACTTTCTTTCACTTTCAACTGATAGTAACCCGATCTCAAATCGATCTTTGAAAAGATAGAAACTCCTTTTAGTTGATCAAATAAGTCATCAATACGGGGTAAAGGGTATCGATTCTTAATCGTTAACTTATTCAATTGCCGATAGTCAATATAAAGCCGCATCGAACCATCTTTCTTTTTAACAAAAAGTACTGGAGCTCCCCAAGGCGATATACTAGGGCGTATAAAACCACGATCCAATAAGTCTTACAATTGTACTTTTAATTCTTTTAACTTCGTATGTGACATACGATAGGGGGCATTGACACCGGAGCTGTACCAAGAAACACTTCAATTGAAAACTCAACCTCTCGATCTGGTGGTAATCCTGGTAATTCCTCGAGAAACACATTAGGGAATTCACAAACAGTTCAAATTTTACTGCACTGGCTATCAACAGAACTCGAATTGATAACATAGGCTAGAAAAGCTTCACAACCTTGATTAAGAAGTTTATTAGCTCGAATTGCTGAAATGATACGAGTTGAACCACTTGTCCGAGTACCATTCACCTTAATCATATCACTGCTTTCACTCTGAACAATAAACTTCTTTTTACAGCAATCCAGAATCACCCCGTGCTCTGTAAGCCAATCTATACCCAAAATTATATCAAAATCACCAAATGGCATTATCAACAAATCAGCAGGGAAAGTTATAGTATATATCATTAACGGACATCTCCTACACACCTAATCCACTAACACAGATTGTCCCAATGGACTAGAAACCACTATCGATACTCTAGACGTCTCAGATTTTAAATTTTCGGACTCAACCAATTTAGTATTAACATATGAATGCGAAGATCCCGAATCTATCAAAGCATAAACAGGTTCTAAATGTAATAAAAATATACCTGTCACAACATCATTAGCATCACCATCCTCACGAGTCAGCACAACATAAGCTCGAGCTGGCATTCTAGCCTCCGACTGTTGAGTAACAACATCATTTTCCTTTCTAGCACCACCTTTCGAAAATGAACCATTTCAACTCGACCCGTGACCCCTAGGAACAGGCATAAATCTCTGAGAAGTAACAGGTGTAGCTTTCTCATTCTTCGGACACTCTCTGACAAAATGTTCTATAGATCCACAGCGAAAATAGCCTCGAGTTAACTTCTAACATTCACTACGATGCTTTTTCTCGCAGTGCTCACAATTCGGAATATCAGTATCCCTGGATGGACCTCGCACACTACTCGTAGACACAATCGGTTGTCTATCACGATTTCTATCAATTCTATCTGACTTAAAATTTGATCTCTAGCTACCACGAAATTCTTTTGATCTCTTCGGTTGTGGATTTGAACTCCCAGCTCCAGGATGCTTTCCAACAGTACGGGTATATTTAGTATTTTTATCAAAACCCAGAACTTGCTCTACCATTCTTGCCTATTCAACTAGATCCACAAACTCAGTAATTTTGTGCGATACTAACTGTACTCACAACTCATTGCGTAAACCACGAAGAAATCACTTGTAACTATCAATTTCGGTTGGCACAAACTCCACAGCATACCTACTAAGTCACGAGAACTCTCTTTCATAGTCAACCACAGACATTTCACCTTGTTTAAGCATAAAAAACTCTTATTTTCTGTTTTCAATAAACAATTCACCCACATATTTCTTTTAAAATTCCTTTCAGAAGAATTCCCAATTAGCCTGATCTGCAGATACATGGCGTGTCACTGACTACCACCAGGTATATGCTTCTCTTTGCAGTAGAGAAATAACACATATTACACTTTCACGTGGGTTGCATTCAAGTTGTTACAAGATTCTCTTTTTGGATTCAATCCAAACTTCAGGTGCGGAAGGATCAACCCCTTTCAATCCTAAGAATTCAGTCGCACCGTATCTACGCAACTCTTTAATCGGAGCTCGACGAATAATAGGTGCAGATGCCGTAGCAGATGTGGTTCCTGCCACACGCTGAAGAGCATCAGCGATAGCTCTAAGTAACTGTGAATCATTTCTTTCCTCAATATTACCTCGCTCAACGTTAGGTTGTTGAGTACTAACTGGATTAACACTTGGTGTTACCGATTCCATTCCATCTAACTCATTGGAGACATCATCTCTGATATACATCTCTTGATCAACATCGTCATTATAATCATTGGACATTTTCAACTATAAAACAAAAACAAATATATTAGCATCCAAATCCCAACTCAATTCGACTTAATTATGACATGTACCTCTAGACTCAATTTCGAGCTCGATTTATTCCGAGAATCGGCTAAACCTGCAAAGCTCTGATACCACTAAATGTAACACCCCTAACTCATATCTGTCGCCAGAATAGGGTTTCAAAGCATTACCGAAGTTTATCGATCAAACAGGCAGAATTCTCAAACATTTCATATAATCAAAACAAGTTATCAAAGCATCATTTTAATCCAAATTATAAACATACCAAATCCAAATCAATTTTCCTAGTTCATGAGCACTTAAACATGGAATTAAATTCACATGCACCTATCTAGATTTAGCTCAATTTACCATGCCATAATATGGCTTCAAAAACAAACACATATTTATATGTATAAAACCAACCAAAATTAAACTTATAATCTCATTTACATTCAATCTACAAAATAACTATTATTTAGACACCCTAGAAACATGCCGACACAAAAGATAGACATCACCATGTTTGAGTTCGGGATCGTTGTTGGATGTTGAATCGGCGATCAAAAAGTGAAATACCTAACCTGCGCACGGAAAACAAAACTGTACGCTGAGTAAAAACTCAGTGGTATTTCTATAATCCGAATATTTAAAGACAAGATAATATAATAGGCACAATTAAATATTAAGCAAAATTGAGTATTTAAAATCCACATTTATTTATATAATAGCATTAACCATTCAATACTCAAATCATAATTACATCATTTTATACCATACTCAATTCTCATCACTTGCTATATAATAGCTTTTCACAATTTGATCCACAAATCATTTCAAACAATAATAATATCCAATTCATGAATACATAATTCATGTGTCTCATTTTCATGTTTCAATTCACTATGTCACTTCCATTTCTCATACCATGCCATTTCAATATCCATTATAGAACTTTATGATTTATTTACCCCTATTAACACGACTCGGACTCGGACGGATACACGGATCCAACCAACACACTAGTTTGGCACCCAGTGCCTCATCGGATAAATCCGAAGTAACATCCGCGCCCAGTGCTATATAAATTTGACACCCACTGTCTCATTTGTTAAACCGAAGTAAATTGGCACCCAGTGCCTCATCGACTCGAAGTCAAAGAAATCCCTAAACTCTTCCAATCCTATGGCATGCCATTTATATCTGACTCAGCCCGATACATTTAATAGGGTTTCAATTTACTTTCTAAATACAACTAATATCCAATTATCATATTTGCACAATATCACATTTATACATATATATTCATAATATATATTCCAATTCATTTCAATCAATATAAATTCAATAAATTCATCACATACCAAATCAATTCATTTCAATTGTAAAACACAATAATTCTCACCTCAACACTTACCATATGCATCAAATTGAATTATAACAATTAACAACTAAGTTCGAATTATAGAAATACAAACTAGGAATTCCGAGCTATTCCAAGTCGACTTTTTCTTTTCCCTTTTTAGTCGAAAATTCTGGTACGACGTTAGCTACGGAATTAAAAGAATTAAAATTTATCAATATAACACAATTCAATTTCATATTAAATATTTCAATTTTGACTCAATATTTGCCTAAATTTCAATTTAGTCCCTAAATCGAGACTAACTTTATTTCTTTACAATTAATCATATATTTTCATACGAATTTCACTTTAAACTAAATTTAACTCCCTATTTTCACTTAAACCCCTAAATTTTGAATTTTTCACAATTTAGTCCCTATTAATTTACAATTTATTCTACAGTTTAATCCTTTTTCATTTCAAACTTAAAAATCTATCAATTTAATCCCTAATACTAAAATTATTCAACATTAACAACATTTAAAAACTCAATAATTTCTAAAATTTTGACATAGGTCAGGCGTATTTAACACCGGGATTCCAAAAACATAAAGATTACAAGAAAAAAGGACTAAATTGACTAACCAATTGAGCTTTGAACCCTAAAAGTCCCTAAGCCTTGCGTCTTTCTTTCTCTTTTTCTTTTTCTTTCTTTCCTTTCTGTTTTCGTTTGGCTTTTGCTTTCTATTCTTTTTATTATTATTCATTTACTTATTTTATTTTATTATACATTAGTTTATTATAATAATAATAATATATATACTTAAATATTAAGTAAACTTATTTTATTATAATATATATTAAATTTATAAATATCTTACTTTATGCCACATCATTAAAGAACAATGTCATAATTGCTTCTTAAGTCCCTTTAATTTTTCTTTAATCTATAATTCAACTTTCACCCTATATGCAATTTAGTCCTTATACCTAATTACTCTAAATTCATGCAAATCCACTTAACCAAAACCTAATTAACTAAACAACTAACTTCATAAATATTTTTAATAAATATTTACGAGTCCGATTTACGAAAATGGAGTCCTAGAAATGCACTTTCCGACACCCCTGACTATCGGGTCGTTACAGGTTTTGAGGTCACAAATCCGATGAGTGAGTCCGTAAATAATATTATTTAATATTTATGAGTCAAATATAGTATTATGATAAATTTTGATTTGATATTTTTTGTTATTTGAATGAATAGTTAAGTTCAAGTGGTTTGCTCGTAAACTCAAGTGATTTTGGAAAAAGAGGTTTTGAGACCTCGTTTCTATAAATCAAGCCCGTAAATATTTTTGTTAAATATTTATTTAGTGATTATATAGGTGTTTTGAAATTTGGTCCGAAAATTTTAATGTTTAGATAGTTAATTAAGTACAAAGGACTAAATCATAAAAGCTGCAAAAGTTAATCGCTATTAGCTTATAAGTGTTAAATGGTTATAAAACCATGATTTAAGGGCTTTAAAAGGTAATTAGACCTTAAATGGTTATAGTGGACGGTTAAATGGTTAATATTGTGTATTTTATATGTTAAAAAATATATGTTTAATTAATAATAGTTAAATGTTAATTAATAAACAAAACAAAGAAAACATTAGCATTTTTTTCATCATCTTTCTCCTTAGGCCGAATCCTTCATTAGAAAAAAACTAAAGCTTCGGCCATGGCTAAATTCTTTGCATGGTAAGTGTCTTTTAATCTATTTTTAGTATTTTTTTATATTTTTAAGATTGTTGTAATTAGGTTCAGCTAACCCGTATCTCCGTTTTCAAAATTGTTAAAGATTTTAAAACTTGCCATTGATGAATATTATTTGTTTTTTATATAAATTCTTAGATTTGGAAGTTATGAAATGTTTACAAACTATTTGATTAAATAAATTTTGTTAATTTTGTGTTTAGGGATTAAATTGTTGAAATAGTAAAATTCAATGTAAAATGTGTGAAATGAGGAAAAATTGGCTAGCATGAATTTTAATTAAAAGTGGTTAAATTGCAAGTTTCAAGTTTAGGGACTAAATTGCATAAATGGTAAAAAATTGGGGGTAATTTTATAAATTTCCCTTTGATAAGGGTTATAAGTTGTATTAATTATATTAAGTTATTTGAATGGTTTAATTGAATGAAAATTATTATTTAGATTATTAAACAAATCAAGAGGATCTAAACTGAGGAAAAGCTAATGTGTCTGATTAGTCGTCGGCTTCGTTTTTACAACTGTATTTGTCGAGATAAGTTTGTATTTCAATTAAAGTAATTTACTTGATTTCTAGAAGTAAATTGATACTTATGTATACGTCAATAAATTGGTGATTGGATTTATTGAATTGTGAAAAGGAAAATACCATGATTGAAAGATATCATGGCATTATAATCAAAAAGGAAAAGACCATAGTTAAAGTATGCTATGGCATCACTTCAGGATTGTGTAAGAACTTGGTTGAAAGATACCGTGACATCCCTGAAACAATGAAAAGGTCAAAAAGGATAACAATGAAAAGGTCAAAAAGGATAGCAATGAAGAGGTCGGTATCTCATCCTTCAACCATTCGCTATTCAGGTAACATGTTTCAGGTGAAATATGTATCATAAGTACGAATATGAGATGAATGTTTTGATTAGTATAGTTTGATAATGAATATTAATGCCTTGGTGTAATTATATGTTTCATATGTCTATAAATATGTTATCTAGTTATGTTTGTGATGTGTTTAGATAATTAAATAGTTATACGAGTATTTTTTGAGTATTCGAGGTTGTTTCATTTGGTTCATCGGGTAAAAAAAGCTTTAAAGGGTATGTGATTACATGAAATGAACTATGATTTTTGAGTAATCATATGGATTATGATGAAATGTGTAATTGAAAGGAAAATATGGTTTAGTGTATATGTATGGGTGGTGAATTATGAAAGTGAAATGTTAGATATGTTTTATGCCATGTTTTGATCGGAAATATATATGCAATGTTACACCAACTAAACTTGTGAGGTGTTGTGTATAGGAAAGGAAAGTTGGCTTATAACATAATGAAATTACACTTGGTTGTTTAACTTAAAATGTTCGGTAAGTTAAATTTCCTTTATACGGGCTTACTAAGCATTATTTGCTTACGTTAGTTATTTTCTTCTCCTGTAGATCATCAAAAAGCTCGATCAGCTGGAATCACGTAGGAGCATATTCACACTATCAATTCGTCATATTGGTAGTTTTGGTTGTTTTAGCTAACGGTTATAAATGGCATGTAATATGAGTTTTTATGTTATTTACCAATGTCATGTGGTTTAAGTTTATTTGCCTATATGCCTTGATGTTGGCTTATAAATGTAAATATGTAAGTATATGTTTTGGTCACTTGTGAATGCCTTGAGGTTTAGATGGCTTTTGGTTTATTGAAGTGTGAATGAAATGGTTTAATGGTAGGTGTGTGATGTAAGTTTAAGGTATGAATTTATGACATTGGATTCGAATTGATTTGGATGTTAAATTGGGTACCAATTAAGGTATATTGGATAGACATTTAGATTAAATGATATGTGTGTGTTTTGGCATGTAATAGGGCTTGCATGTTGATTTGATAACTTGGTTTGTTTTGAGTTTGTTCCAAGCTTATATGTGTCTTAATGTCCTTATTTGATAGATTGCAAATGAAAGTGTAAATATATGGTATGTGATATTTATGTATGCTTATTTGAAAATAGGTAAAATATGGTTGACTGGTATTTTTTGAAATGGTTATTTGATATATATGAATTATACTTAATAAATGAATTTGAAATGTTGAATTGAGTCAAGTTAATGTGTTGAATTGTGGTGTCAATTGATGAAATATTGGTTAGGGACCTAAGTTGGTTGGTTTTGGTATGTTTTAAAGTGTTTTGCTCATGTGAAAATGATTGGAAATGGTATGGTTTGTTGTGCAAGAAAAGGTTATACTTTAGCTTATTTTAGGGTCATTTTGAGAAGCACACGCCCACCCCACACGGCCGTGTGTCATTATTATTTTAAGTGCAAGTTTCACACGGTCTGTGATATGGTCGTGTGTCTCAAGTCAGTATGTAACACGGTTTGGCACACAGCCTACGATACAGCCGTGTGACCCTATCTCGAATACCCACACGGGCTGGGACACGGCCGAGTGTCCAGACTTCGAATGTATACACGGTCTAGGCTATGTCACACGGCCGTGTGACCCATGTTTCCAAAATTTTAAATTTTTTTCATAATTTTCTATTTTGTTTCAAATTGATCTCAAAATGTTCCTAAATTGTTTTTAAGGCCCCGTAAGATCGGCTTAAGGCCTGTAAGTGTATTGTATGCTATAAATGGAGTGTGTAAATGATTGTTACAATTTCAATTGAATAAATGTTCTATTTGAAATCAAATGTTTTGAATGTTCTGAATTGTAATGTAATACTCTGTAACCATAATCCTACGACGGAGACGGGTTAAGGGTGTTACACGCCAAATGGCAAATTCCTGCAAGGTGTCCCTCACATGGATGTACTGATAAATTCACGCAATACGCCAACCCAACACTTGAACTGATAATTCACCCCATTTCTACTTTGGCTTACTCAATTATACGCCAACAACATATTGATATGATTTGTGTCGGGCGGGCTGTTACAACTTTCCCCCACTTAGGAAATTTCATCCTCAAAATTCTTACCTACGAATAGCTGAGGGTATTGCTCTTTCATTACGCTCTCCCTCTTCCAGGTGGCTTCTTTTGTATTGTGGTTCCCTCACAACACTTTTACCAGTGGAATTCTTTTATTTCTCAATTCCTTTACTTATCTTGCCAAAAATCGAATAAACTCTTCCTCATAAGATAAGTTGGGCTTCACCTCCAAATTTTCTACTTACACCACATGGTATGTATTTGATCGATATCTCCTCAGAATGGACACGTGGAACACGTTATGAATTTTTAACAGTTATGGCGGTAGTGCCAATCTATACGCTACTGGACCAACTCACTCCAGCACCTCATATGGTCCTATAAAACGTGGGCTTAGCTTCCCATTTGTCCAAATCTTATAACTTTCTTCCAGGGAGAAACCTTCAAAAATACCTTGTCTCTTGCTTCAAACGAGATATCCTTTCTTTTTTTGTCGGCGTAAGCTTTTTGATGATCCTGAGCAGCTTTTAAATGAGCTCGAATGATCAAAACCTTCTTTTCTATTTCTCGTACCAAGTTAGGACCAATTATTTTTTCTCTCACTGAGCTTCAGCCAACAAGTGGGAGATCTACACCTTCTTCCATACAGTGCTTCGGAAGGCAACATTCCTAGACTGGCATGATGACATTGTTGTACGCAAACTCCACCAATGTAAGATATTTTTCCCAATTTATTCCAAAATCTATTACACAAGTTCTGAGCATATCTTCAAAAACTTGAATTACCATTTCTGGTTGCCCATCTGTCTGAGGATAGAAGGTGATGTTGAACCGTAACTTGGTTCCCAAGGATTCTTGAAGCTATTTCCAAAACCTTGACATGAACCTTATCTTAGTTTGACACTATGGACGTTGATATGCCATAGAGGCACACAATTTCAGATATTTAAAGTTCCACCCATTTTTCCAGTGAATAATTTGTGCGTACAGACAAGAAATGGGCTGACTTAGTAAGTCGATCTATAATCACCCAGATTGCATTCTTCTTAGTAGGACTGAGAGGAAAACCCGAAACAAAATCCATGGTAATCTTGTCCCACTTCCATTTAGGGATATCTAAAGGATACAACTTCCCCGAAGGAACTTGATGTTCCGCCTTCACTTGTTGGCATGTCAAACAGCTCGTGATGTACTCTGATATCTCCTTCTTCATTCTAGACCACCAATATAAGCTTTTTAAATCATGGTATATCTTAGCGCTTCTTAGATGAAGTGAAAAGGGCCTTTGATGAGCCTCATTTAACAATACTTGTCTCAAGCCAGTTCCTACTGGCATATACATCCTACCCATAAATCGGAGTTCACCGTCTTTTCCCAAAGTAAAGTTCATAGTATCTCTAGAAGCTATTCGCCTCTTATACTCATCACACTTTGAATCTTTTAGCTGTTCTTCCAAAATTTGAGAAAGAAAAATAGGTCGGGCAGTCAATTCTGCAAGTAACAATCCATCGTTTGCCATGCAAACACTCACTCAAAGGGATGCCAAGGCTGCACAATCTTCCTGCTCAAAGCATTCGCCACTACATTAGCCTTTTCAGGGTGGTACTTGATTGCTAGGTCGTAGTCTTTCAACCGTTCCATCCAATGTCATTGGTGTAGATTCAATTCCTTCTGAGTCATCAGGTACTTTATTTAACACCGTTTTACCCGACCCGGATTACCAGATCCGAATATCGGGTGCTACAAGACCTAAACATTTAACTGTCTCTAGAAGGTCTCTACCGAGTCCCTAAACTTTAATGTATATAACCCTAAGGGTGTAGACTGGGAAAATTTCCAGAGGGAGTGGAAGCAATCAACCAACTTATTCATTCCTACTAAACCAGATGTAGAGGAAGAGGAAAAAGACTTAGAAGGTTCGATAGATCTGGAGGAAGCCCCTGAATAGTGCCCCCAAATATAAAAAGTCCCCACTAAACCAACTGACTAGCCTGCTGAGGGAGGAAATTGAGAATTTTTTTGCCTTTGTTGTATTTAAATTCCCTCATTCCTTTTTTTGAATTTTCTTATTCTTTTAATAAAGTTATTACTTTCCTTCTCATCTGTTTTTCTTACCATAGTATCAACAATATAACAAAGTACATAAAAAGTCTTTAACTTACCTGAGGGACTAAGTCAGGTCCGATGTATTATGCATACAGGGCTTACTCCATCCCCACTTTCAGAGGATCAACTGAACTGAAAGCTCTAATACTAATTAACTATAACACCCTTTTTACCCGACCCGAATTACCGAATTTAGATACCGGATGCTATAAGACCTAAACACTTAATACAACTTTTTAAACTGGTGTAACTCAATTACAACAAATATCTTGTTCATTTCTTCACAACTATTGAAAAGAAGAATTCATTAAATATAACAAAACTTAAATATAATATACAAGTCATTACAACTTAAAACCTTAATAAAGACAAACTCAACATGGCATAGATTAAAATTTTCCATATTCCTACAGTGTCTTCTGTATGCATAATATCACAACTCGAACTGCCACCCTGGTACATTCTTGGATTGGTCCCTCTTGGCGTAACAACTCATTAATTAGAACCTGCATCGTAAACAGACGCTTGTAAGTTCGTATGAACTTAGTGAATTTTTAACCAAGATTACCTTGAACATTCGTCGTTGAACCTTGGTGAGTACTGAATTTCTTTTTTGATATTGGCGGATACTTTTCCTTTTTCCCGACAGATTCATATACACTCATTTCTACACTTGTCTATCATACATTCATCCCACCCGTATGGCGTACTAACACATTCACTTCTTATTGCGGATCTATTTCACAATGTTTTCGGAGATAGAAACTAATACATTCCATATAATATATTCATAACGACACCACTCTTGGAAGATTCTTATAATAGATGATCTTTTAGATTGATCTACATACGGATCTTACCTTTGTTGGATTTTCGTATTGGCTGATCTCAAAAAAAATCCCAAACGGGTCCTACCTTTGGCAGATTCTGATACTGATTCTAGTGGCTGACACAGTACCAGTTTGATTGTAACCTTCTCAACTCAAATAATGAATTTATCCTGATAAATGTGACAATTAAGTCATCTATTAGAAATCCAGATAATTGTGTTACAAATTGTGAGAGTGCCCACGTTTGGCGAATACCATAGAATTAAACAACCTTTTTACAGAATGTGGATTTGCTCAGACTTCGTGAAAACTTACATTGCCTATACTTTCGAGTACACTATAATCTCTTTCTAACATATTTCCATAGTGAGGTCAGATTAGGACATCGTAAGGAAAAACTCCTTCAAGAACTACTTCAATGAATAACCAGACTTCGCCACAAAGGCAACTAACCATTACTAGCCATTTAGGCTTCATAGAATACGCCACAAGGGCTCCACAGTATACTCCACAAAGGCTCATAGATTATGCCACAAGGGCTCCACAGAATACACCACAAAGGCGTCATAGATTATGCCATAAGAGCATCACCGAATATTCCACAAAGGCATTACAAGATACGCCACAAAGGCATTACAGGATACGCTACAAATGCTCTGTTTGGATGCCACCAAGGCACCACATGAACTACCATGTTTGCGATATGGATTTGCCTAAACTCGCCATCGCATGAGGTTTTCCCATCATCACCCTGGGGCACACATAAACCTCAATAGATAAATGCGACTCACCCATCCTTTCCAAAATATGCCATGGCCATGATCGTGGTCTTTTCTCAGATTTTTTATACTGGAATTCGTGTTTACTGTCTCGACGGACATCGTCAAATACCACCGCAGGGTCAAATCTCGTATCAGATAATTTATTGTAACCTCCCAAACTTGGCCTAGTCGTTATGGCCGAATTCGAAAAGCTACATTGGCCACCGGAATGGCCCAAAAAAAACTTTCTTGGTTTTCAAACATACCTTTTAAAATATTTGTGTAAATCGTTCAAAACTAGTGAAATCAGATATTTAACTTAATCTTACAAAAATATGAAATTTATAGAAATCAATGATTTCGTTATTTTATTTGTAAAAGTTTGATCGCTACTCAAAATTTTCATAATTTCATATTACAAAATCATTCGTTTATTTATTCAAAACTAAAGAACTTGGTTATTTGTCATTATTCAAGAAAAAACGTGTTAACTTCAGAAATCAAATGTCTTTAGAAATCTCGCTTGTAAATATTAGTAATTTTGAAAACTAAGTCTAATTTTATTAAAATATGTTTCTCATAATTACAGTTGAAAATATAATATTGACATATTTTTATAAGAATCACAACGAAAATTTTTACTAAAACAATATTTTGTTAATATCAATATTTCATGTAAATCCGATAAAACATCAATAGACAATTTAAAACCTTAAAAAAACAAGTCATATTTTTTTCTAAAACTTATTTTCATTGTCGAAGTAGAAAAGAGTGATTTTGTCAAGTTTTAATAAAAACCAAGTTTCATGCATAATCTTATCAAATACTAATTTATGTAGGTTTTAAAACATAATGTCATGCAATCAATTCATGCAAATCGGAATGAAAATCCCCAAATTAATGTCTCATGCCACAGTCCATACTCAAACTTATTACATTCCCAAAATAACAAAACATCAAAATAAACTTTAATTACTTTAATTTAAAAAGAATTTTGAGAAACTCCTCCAAATATCGTCATCGAATCCTAACCTCAGGGTAGTTTGTAAAATAAAAAAACTAAAGGGGGTGAGCTATAAAGCTCAGTGTGAGTCTTAACTCAAGTATTAAGTAGGAATTCAGTATACAAATCAAAATATTATAGCGAATTTATATAGCTTAATTCCACAGAATCTTAACTTGGGTAACAACCAGTAATCAAAACATACATTTCATAAAAATAACAGAATTTATATATAACAACAAAATTTCACAGGTTGCAGTATGCATGAGGATGTCAATGTAGAGCTTTTCAAAAATCGGTGCAAGTTTTTCAAAAAATGTTCCTACCCATTTTTGCTACACTCCATTATCGAGTTCCACAGAACTCATCCATCCAAACACTCCAATATATATGTGGGCGAAGCCGCCAATTTGCATACCGCTACCTGTAATGTGGACAAGCCACCAGTACTGCAGATAAACTGTCAGTATTGCAGATAAACTGCCAGTATTGTGGACAAGCGACCAGTAATGTAGATAAACTGCCAGTACTTCTTTCTTACACATGTCCCAACCCCACGCATGTGATATGGCCACAATGAACACATTTTAACTTTGTTACAAAATATCACATTAGGCATAAGAATCATGCTCATCGAATCATTTGATATATAGTATCACATAGGCATGTTCTGATAATCAATTCACGTATTATCTCGATGTATCAAAACATCACATTTTTAACAGTCATGTAAAATCAATTATGCCATAATATCACATAACATGAGAATGAGGACAACATACTTTTCAAATCAGTGATAAACATAACCACACAACATACATTTCCCAAGCTAGTTGGTTTGGAATCACTTACTTGGTATGATAAATATTGATAGGTTTAATCTCCCTTTTTGGAATACTTAAAGTATTTATTTAAACATTAGAATTATTGTGTATCAATTTTTATTTATATTAGACCAACACCTAACGTTGAAGATCCAACGCAACACTAGACTCCTTCAAACACCCACACTTGGATCTAACTAAAACAATCACATATCTGAGTATATAACGATGATCCGTCATTAGAATGTTATGCTAATTATTCCTTTTAATAATAAACCATTTAATCTAGATTTCCAAACCCACACTTACGCTATTACGATTAATTTCGATGTCGTGATTCACTTTCAAAGCAATGGGTGATCATAAGTTGATAGCAACTGGTCCTTCAATCATGTGAATATTACGATTTGTTAATATTGAGACAAGAAAAATATCTAATAATCACTATTATAAACATCCATTAATAATAAGAATGGGAAAAAATGATGATTATCCCAAATCATCCTATACCTACGTTGTAATACTTATGTCGGAGATATTATTCACTTCCAAAATTTCTAGCGATCCAAAGTGGTTGTTTTTGGTCCTTCATCAGTAAAATGATGTACAAGGTATTAGATCTAAAAAAATATGTCAATAACTTATATGTATATATATACATCCGGTGAATGAAGGAAAAAGGATGGAAGAAACGTGACAAAACTGACTAGTAACACCTTACTTACGCTTGTTTTGTCCAAAAATGAGTTGAATCAATCCGATATAATGAAATCGAGAAAAATGGATGATAGGATGAAATTTTTGGTTTGGAAATAATAGAATTCTATCAAGGTTTTCAAAATAAATAATATACGTAAATGTGGAGCAAAAATCACTTGGTTGAGAAGTAGGGAGAAAAAGAGAAGGAAAATTGATCACGGTGGTGGTACAGCGATGGTGAGGTGGTAGTATGGCGGTGGTGTGGTTAATTAATGGTGGTGGAAGGTGGAATAGAAGTGGAGAAAAAGAGGTGCAATGGTGGATCAAAGAAGAGGAAAATGGAAGAGAAAGGAGGAGTAAGGGATGAGCAATGGAGGAATTAGTTAAGAGATGAGGAGGAGACACCAAAATGAGAGAAAATGAGAGTGGTAGGCTCTTTTGGTGTGATGGACGGTTCAAGCTTGGTAAAAGGGAGAAAATGGAAGTTTTGGGGGACAAAGACATGAAAGGTGGATCATGGGAAACATCTAGAGTGAAAAGGGGGCTAAAGGAGAAAGGTTGACTAGTTAAAGAAGGAACGAATATTTTCTTATATGGAAACTATGGGTGGACGGTTATGGAAGCTTTGACCAAGGTTTTACGAGCCAAATATTTAATAAAAACAATGTAGATGTAGGGAATTGAACATAAGACCTTTAGCAAACTAATTAAGCTCTTAACCATTAGACTAACTCACTTACTTATTAAAACTCTAACATCATTTTTTTAAAAACATGATGTGACCTTTGCTAAGGTTTGAAGCAAAATTGCACCACATAGAAAATAATGTAAGGGAAGGGATTTGAATACAGATCATCAAGGACATCTCCACCATTACTTGATCACTAGACTTGATACTTATTTATTATCAAATGAGCAAAAGATCATCTAAAAAAAATTCGAGCGTAACTATTTTTGGTTCATTAACCCAATTTCTACTAACCTGGTTTTTAGGATGTGACATTTCCCAACACTTTGTCAAACCCTTATTTCTCCAACATTTTCAATCATGCATCATACATATAACATAAGTACACATTCATCTAGACTTTACTAATCGTTGCTCAAAACTAACTATGACAACAAATAAGGCAAGTGCACCTATCGTTCGGTAGTATAGCTATGGCAAGACCGGAAATATCGTATCCTCAAGGACCAAGAGTACTAGTAGTTACTATCTTTTTATTATCTAGCCTAAGTATTAAGGGAATTGATGTTTATCTAACTAATTACTAAACTAAGGATGCTAAGAAAAAGAGAGTGAATTGGGAAATTACTTTTGGGAAAACCAGTTGATTAAGACAATACCCGAGGAAGAATCCACCTAGACTTCACTTATTATTTAACTCTAAACCAGACGATTTATTCACTTCACTTGATCCGTAGGATTCCCTAATTTATATTAATACCTCTTTCGAGGCTACTAACGTCTAACCCTAGGTTGATTAATTGAAATCTCTTTCTAATTAAAACCCCTAGTGTTGCATTAATTCGATCTATGGACTCTCATATTAGGTTTGACCCTAATCCGACAGATTTTTGTCATCCTATCTCTAGGGTTACGATCAACTCCGCTTAACTATGCTAGATCTACTCTTAAACAGGGACTTTTTCTCCACTGTCTAAGCACATCAATACTTGAATCAATATCCTGAAATATTAAAACAAGAATTAAGAACACATAATTAAGAACAAATCAAGTATTTATCATATAGTTCAGAAAACAATAACAAGATTCATCTTAGGTTTCATCCCCCTCAGGTATTTGAGGGTTTAGTTCATGAATAATAAAGAATACATCTCAGAAGAAAGTAAATAAACAAAACATAAGAAAAACCCTAAAACCCCCTGAAGGGAATTCAAGGGAAGATCTTCCGTCTTGAGCGTGATTCCAGCTTCTGAGATGAATCAACTGGCTTTCTTGGAGTAATTCCCTGTGTTCAGCCCTCTCTGGCTTTGCCTCCGACCAAAGACCTGACAGAAGGCTTCTTTCGAACTCCCCTCTTAAGTTGCCCCCTAGGGTGTTTATATAGGCTTTCGGGATGCCTTACTTGGCCCACAAGTATCCTAATCCGAATGAAACTCATCTTGGCCACGGCAGGGACACGCCCGTGTGAATCGAGTCCAAGGCCGTGTTCGAGTCTGCTAAAGTGGCACGGCCGTGTGGTGAACTCCAGGCCGTGTTGATTTCCTACTTTGGCCCATTTTCTCCGTTTTCGGCCCGTTTCTCGTTCTTTTCATCCTCCGATGCTCTTCTAAGTATAAAACATGAAATTAAAGGATTAGGAGCATAAAATTCCACAATTCAAGGGATTAAATCATCCAAAAGTATGATAACTGTGGGATTAAAATATGTATATATTACGGTTTATCATTTACTCATACCCATAACAGAATCATACTTCTTTACATACTTGTCACACATAGGCACAATCTTGCAACAAAATACGCATTGTATACGAACATACAATTACTTCACAAGACCACATTTACTTATGCATACAACACATCACACACTTAATCTCATGTAGATACTATACAAGGATCACACATATACATTCAACAATCACTCAAGGACTCATGCACTGTTATTGGAGCATCAACTATAAGAAAAACTTTCTAGAATGACTTGTAGGAGTCGAGACTAGGGACTCACCTGAAAACTCACCTTCACTTCAACTTAAAGTTTCTGTTCCAATGATCCTACCCGAAACAGCAGCAACAACTACATAAAAGATTATGGAACTTCTATTAAAATCTCATTTACAGATAGTTTACTAACATCTCAATTACAGACGACCCCCATGCAGGGCCTCCTATTTACAACCTACTATTAATATGCCTATTAACATCCTTACTCTTTCAAAATCATAACATGTAGATCTATCAAGCTTACCAGGAGTTTGAAACATCCATTGACTAATCAAAAGACCCTAGCTTCTAGTTTAACGAAAAAGAAGAGAATATTTGAAAACCAGAGCGTAGAACGAAATGAAGAAAACTCATTTGAATGCATACAGAAATTGTCCCTTAATTTCCCTACAAAAATTGGGAAAAATTATAAAAGAGAATCCGGTGCAGATGCAGTTTGACCAATCAATCTATTCAGTTGACTCTCAACCCATCACATTATAGAACCCACTTTGTACAGTGTTCGAGCAAACAGGGCGTACCATACCTTTGGCAGTAACCCTCATAAGGCTTGCTCTTCGATTGGCATACTTTTCTTCAATTGTAAAACATCCCAAGATGAAAACCTCAAATTCTACGCAGGTGGATACATTATACACCAGGATTTAACTTGTCAAAATTCTGAGAAGTGGTGGACTATACCATAATAATATGCCTAAGCAGGTAACTTTCACATTTATTCTCCTTTCTCTTAGATCTGCCAATTTTAGGGTGTGACACTTCAAGCTCTTGTGGCATACTCTTCTGACACGCCTTTGTCCACTCGATTTTTTCCTTCTTTCTTAGTAGAAGCATAAGAGGTGTCGCCAACATGGCGAATTCTTTTACAAATCGCTTGTAATAACCCGCCAAACCTGCTAAATCCAGGAAACTACATACTTCAGTGACATTTCTTGGAGGATTCTAATGAAGCATAAATTTGATCTTATCAAGGTCTACCTTGATACCTTCTGCAGAAATAACGTGACCCAAGAAATGAACTTCACCCAGCCAAAATTTGCACTTACTAAATTTGGCGTATAACTTGTTTTCTCGCAAGATTCTTAACACAATCTCCAGGTGTTCTTCATGCTCTGCTACGCTTTTAGAGTAGAACAAAATATCATCGATAAAGACGACTACAAAATAGTCCAAGTAGGGCTGAAAGACTCTATTCATCAGATCCATGAATACTGTTGGTACATTCGTTAATCCGAACGACATCACTAAGAACTCGCAATGTCCATAGCGTGAACGAAACACAATTTTCGGAACATCGTCACCCTTAGTCTTCACTTGATAATAGCCAAACTGCAAGTCAATTTTAGATAAGACGGTAGCTCCACTTAGTTGGTCGAACAAGTCTTCTATCTAAGGTAACAAATACTTGTTTTTCACAGTCACTTTGTTTAGTTGGCAGTAATCGATGAATATGCGGAGAGTCTCATCCTACTTTTTCACGAATAATATTGTCCTACCTCAAGGTGAGACACTTGGTCGAATAAATCCTTTACCTAAAAGATCTTGCAATTGCTTCTTCAGTTCCTTTAACTCCAATGGTGCAATCATATATGTGACACAACATATGGGCGCAGTACTAGGTTCTACTTCAATTGAGAAATTTACCTCTCAATCTAGCAGCGTGCTTGGGAGTTCATTTAAAAATACCTCAGGAAACTCCTTCACAATCGGAACTTGGTTAATGTCCTTCCTTACCTCAAACGAATCCATGATATATGCTAGGTAGGCATTTGCGCCCTTAACTATTAGCTTTCTGGTGGATACCGTCGAAATTACACTACTCGTCATACTGGTCTGCACGCCAGGTAGTAACAATTCCTTTCTTTTTTTAGTTAAAATATGTACACCTCTGGCTCGACAATATACCATAACATTATGTCTAATTAACCAGTATAGACCAATGATAGCATCGAACTCATGAAAAATTAGTAGCAATAAGTCTGGCAAAAAGATGTGTTTGCCAAAAGTCAACGGACAATCTTTAATTACTCTGATAACTACTGTACTTTGACTAAAGGGGTTGGTTACCAACATATTTATTTCAGAAGGAAAAACTTCTAAACTCATACCCTACATGACCATTGTACATATGTATGAATGGGTTGACCCAGGGTCTATTAATGTATGAAAGCTATGTCCCAGAAAATAAAATTTACCCATGATAACCTCAGGTAAGTCTGCATCTTCTTTAGCCTTCATTACATAGGCTCTGGTAAACACTCTTGAGGTGGGCTTGGTGTAGTTCTTCCTTGAAGACCTTTGAATTGATCCCAAATTTCTATCTATTTTGGATCTTGCTTCATGCTTAGTACTTTGAGCCCCACGCACATATTGTTTCAAGACGGCATCAGCCTTCGAGGGGCAGTCTCTAATCTAATGGTCCAATGATCCATAAGAATAATAGGCTCGCTGTTGTTTCCAACATTTTTCCCAGTGATTCCTCCTACAGTGTTCACATATAGGGTCCATCATCATCCTGGACCCTCCCATGCTTGCTATAGAGGTAGCTTGTCGTGCACCTTCCTCTCTTTGGAAGCTCGAGGGATGAAAATCCATTTTGGTGTAGAGAAGCTTTTATCTTTTAGTTTCTTAAAAATTTTCGAGGGTGGTAAACTAGAGATTCCATGCTTCATTCTTTCCCTACCCAGACCCCTATTCCTTTCTTGAATAATTGTTTCTATCTTCTGAGCATTAAACGTCATGGCTGCTAAACTCTGAATTTCTAAAGCTGTCACCAAGGTACAGATCTCATCCCTCAAGCCCCACTTAAATTTATCACACAAAGCTTTTTCAGTTTGAAACATGTCCCGTGCATAATCACTAAGTCTTACAAATTCTCGTTCATACTCCATTACTGACATTTGTCCCTGCTTGAGATACAGAAACTCCTTCTTCATTTGCACGGCATACAGCTGGTTAGTGTACTTCTCTCCGAACTTCATTAAGAAGAACTCCCAATCTATTTATTCTTCAGGGGTCACAATTATTAGTGTTCCCACCACTAATATGCCTCTCCTTCCAACAAGGAAACAGGGCACAAGAGACTATCCATCGGCGTACATTTCAGCTCTGCAATCACTCTACCTATGTGAGATAGCCACTGTTCTACAACAGTGATAATTACCCTTATCCCTAGAAATTCTTTAGCACCAAGTTTACATATCTCCCTCACGAGATCTCCCTTAAACTGAGTTGTAGCCGGTGACAGAGGTGCAGGAGGTATTGGCTGTACCACTTTAGGCTGAGGTCGCTAGGGTGGTTGAGGTACTTAGGTTTTCCCTATAAATTTGTCGAACCATTGACCCATCATTGTGAAGAAAGCATCACGAAAAGCACTTTTGGTCGTGCCCGAATCAGCTGCAGGACCTCGTCCTTGCGCTAGAGGTACATGGCTCTCAATAACTTCGCCTGTCGCTTCTCTTGAGCTTTCAAACATATTTTGTAACAGCCTAATTTTCAGTGGTGTCAGAAACAGTGATTTGAGATCACTAAATCTGACGAGTGAGTTTGAAAATTTAATAAATTAATATTTATTAGTCAAGTGTGATTTTAGTAGTATGCTTGAATTAGTGAATTTTGTGATTTAAAAGAATTTATTAGGTAAATTGGGTTGAAAATGAGGTATCGAGACCTCGATTTCATAAACCGAGCCATAAATATTTTATAAATATTTACGGAGTGTTATTGAGTTAATATTAAAGTTTCGTCAGAAAATTTTAACGTTTTGATAGTTAATTAAATAAAAAGGACTAGATTGAAAAAGGTGCAAAACTTGCTAATTAAAGAAATTGTGACTAAATAGCAAATAATAAATAAGAAGGATTTAAAGAGCAATTGGGCCTAAAATTATATAGGCTGGACGGCAGGGACAAAGAAATTAGTAAGGAAACAATGTGAACAACGAGTAAAATTGGAAATTTTGTAAAATTAAACTTTAAAATTGAAATTTCATGAGAATTCTAGATAATTTTCTTCTAAAACTTCAGCAAAACACCATAGGAGGGTTTCTTAAGCTGATTTTCATATTTTTGCTCCAAGTAAGTTCAATTATTGTTCTTTTCTTGAAATTTGTGTTTTTAAGACTTTTGCAATTAGGTCCATTTAATTCATTAGTTTTTGATTCTATGAGTGATTTTGAAAGTTACCATGGATGAGTGCTAGAAGTTTATGATGAATAAACATGGATTTAAAGCACTAATTTTGTTATGTGATGATTTTATTAAGTGATTTCAATAGAAATTGAAATTAGGACCTAATTGTGAAAAAGTTAAGAATTAGGGTTTAGTGTTGAAATTCTGAGTATCAAAGGTTGTATAGTAGCCTAAAATAATTAGATAAAGTGTTAATTGAGAAAAATTAGTTCAATTGATGGTTAATTGATCAGGGGCTAAATTGTAAAAATTGTAAACTTTAGGGTAAATGTGTAAATTTGAAATTTGAAGGGCATAAATTGTAAAGTGAATTGGAATTGAATTAGATGCTAATGAATGAATAATTTTATATTATAGATTCAGAATTCGAAGACAAACGTGAAAAAGAGAAATTAGCCGAATAGTCCCTGAATTACTACAACTTCCACAATTTACCCCAGGTAAGTTCGTATAGTTGAACTTTGATAATTATATTGAATTGATGGATGATATTATGTATTTATTTATACTATTTGGTAAAAATATGGAATGTTATTATACAATGAATTTAAAGTGAATGTTCAGGTTAAATGGAACGCAGAAATTGAGTACTATCATTTGTGGCAAAGGATAAATTGACGGATAAGAGCATGGTTTGACCATGGAAATGTTTAAATGTAAGAACATAGTTGGGCTATGGCATTTTAATGAAAACGATGTACTCATATCCGTAGCCGTTCTCCGATTTGGAAGGACTTGGTTAGTGACATGTAAAATTCATGTATATGAAACTTTTCTGATAATTATGTATATTCATGATTATGAATTGTTATTGAAATAAATATACACGAAATTCATGAAAATAATGGTACATGGAATATTGATTGTTATTGAATTGAATGTATGTGGAATTGTGATATTTGAATAATTGTGGCAATTGAAAAGTGAATTGAAACCCTATTAACTGTATTGGACTGAGTCGAATATAGTTGGCATGCCATAGGATTGGAAGAGTTCAGGGATACTTCGACTTCGAGTCGATGAGACACTGGGTGTCAAATTTTTTACTTCAGATAAATTCGATGAGGTACTAGGTACCAATTTACTTCGGCATGGCCGATGAGACACTGGGTGTCAACTTATTACTTCGAATTATCCGATGAGGCACTGGGTGCCAAACTGGTGTGTTTTGGTTGGATCCGTGTATCCGTCAGAGTCCGAGTCGTGTTAATAGGGGAAATTAAATGAAATGATATTATGAATGGAAATTGATAATACTAAATGTGAAATGGAAATGAAACATATGAACTGTGTATTAATTGTGAAAAACCTTTTGAGATAGCAAATTAATGAGAATTGAATGTGTTAAGAGTGATATATAAATATATATTAAATAATATTGAAATATTTATGGTTATTACCGGTATATACTTGAAATACTTGGAAATGATATTTAATTGATTTATTGAAACGTGTCTTGGAAGTGATATTTACTTAATATATTAAAAAGTGACATGTAAATATATGATTATCTTTGATATGTTGATACAAGGAAAGCATGTATATGGTGACATGTCGAGAAAATAAGTTTATCAATATTGAATTTATATGTAAGATGTGCAAGTACGCTAACTATTGTTGTTACTTGATGTTTAGGCAAGTGTCAAGCTATTGGCTGAATAGTAATTTGTTTATTTATTTGATGCATTGAAATGGTAAGTATTTAAGTGAAAATAAGTTAGTACTCAGGAAAGAATGGTAAGGTTTAAGTTACGCATTTTCTTATGGAACAATTTATTATGTGTTCAATTAGAATAAGGCTTTGGTTAGATGCACTAATTTGTGACCATGGCTAAATGATATGCATATGACTTGTATGACATTCATATGGAATAAGTATGGAAGAGTTAAAGTTATATAAAATTCTACTAAGATTGGGGGTAATAAGTATATGTGTGATACTATGGATTAGTTCACCTTGTGAATTAATGAATATAGTTTATGAGTATTACAGTAACAATATTGGAATATTTTTTATACGTAAAATTTTATATTTAAGATGAATTAATATGATTAAAGATTATACGAGCTTACTAAGCATTTGTTACTTACGTGTTTGTTTTATTTATTTACCTTACAGATTATCGGAAGCTCGAACGGGTTGGAAGCTTATCGAAGCTATATCACATTATCCATTGGTTCTAATGGTAATTATGGATAACTTGATTCTGGTTATAATGGCATGTATAGGTTATTTTGACTAACTGTTAGTCTAAAGGTGTTTTGTTGAAATTAGTCATATATTTTGCTTGTATTGGTATTGTAGTATTTGCATGATTGCTTTATAATATTGATGTGATTGAATGGTGAGAGGTTAAATAGTAGTTGAATATGCATAAGAGGTGCCTAAAAACATATTGGTTGTGTGTGAATATATAGGTATAATGATAATTGGTTTCAAGAAGATTATTTAGTAAAAATTTGCACATACGTGTTTGAATAAATTAGATAAAGTGCCTATGAAGGTATATTGGTTAGGTACTTAGAATATCTATTTTGGCATGTTTAGAGTGTGTTTAACTGAGTTTTAAATTGGTTGAATAAATGGTTTTTGAGTTGCTTGATGTGTAAGATTGTAGGGAATGGTAACCTTAATGTTTAAGGCTCATAATGAGTCCACACGGCCAGACACACGGGCGTGTGACTGGACCGTGTGAGACACACGGCTAACACATGGGCATGTGAATTGGCCGTGTGTCCCCTGCTACTTAAAATTTTCAAAACAGAATGCCCAGGAATTTACATAGGGGCAGAGAAACAGGCGTGTGTCTCAGCCATGTGAGGCACGCGGCCTAGCACACGGGCATGTGGCTGGCCGTGTGACCTAAGTTAGAGAGTTACACGGGGTAAGACACGGTCAGAGAGATATATCATGCATGACAGGGCGTAACTTAACCTTTCATTTTTTTTTTAGAATCGGCTAACCTAGGCTTTGATACCAAAAATTTGTAACACCCCTTAGCCTGTCAGGAAGTCATGGCGTGTACCCAACAACCACATAAGTCATCCGATGGATCGGGGCCCTACTGACAGATTCAAATCCTTTGACTTGTATTAAAACATTGAGAAAACAGTTATAAGGATTCCGTATTTGATAAAACTGTTATTCTTTGCTCATTTGGTAATGCATCTTTAAGGAAAGTAATAGGAATTAATAAAAACAACCTATTAGTCAAACCTTGCCATCAAAAGTGTAACGCCCCGAACCCGATCCTTAAGGAGGATCCAGGAATGGTGCGTCACTGCTTTAAAAGACTATCTCCTCAAAACCATGTTTGGAGAAAACCACCACTTAATCACAACATTACTAATATGCATATATATATGTTTTTAAGAGATACGAAGCATCGATAAATCGAAGTTAAATAAATTTGGGCTTTATATAAAACGTAATAACTTTATTGAATTTTCATCGGATCTACGGTTTCAAAAGCATAAGCTCAAATATACAAAATTTATTCTTCAAAAAGACATCATCACAACAACATCCCCATGCCATACATAATACAGAATACTTAGAAATCTCACGGTGATAATTTATCCTCTAGCGTGGTCTTTGGAGGTTCTTTTACTTTGTTAGCAGACTTGAGAAGGAAAGGTAACTAAGTAAGTTTGAAGAACTTAGTGAGTTTCCAAAGGTTAACAAATCAATAATCATATACAATTCAAGTAAGCATTTCCATCTCAGTACAACCACACAATTCGCCAATTGTCGACCACCCAACACAGATAGGCAATACGCCAGACTATGCCCATACAGTCATACAGACAACCTTCTTCTTATTAGCCGAAAACTTAGTCCATATTCAGAGTCATATCATTTTTTCATTTCTTTTCCTTTGTCATGCACTGCCAATCTGGTCTGCAATAACACTTGACCTACTAAAGGCTACACATCCACTTTCATGTATCGCGATCTGTCAGTTCAATGCTCATTTCATTAAAGGCATTGCCATGAATTCATTTCCTTTTCTTTTTCCTTTTAGATGATATGGTTCATTCTAGAAGAAAAAATAGGTGGAAGGGGTAATTGCTTAACACGGAGAAAGGCCCTTATACCTTTAACACGAACATGCCAAAACAGACTATTGACAAAAACTTTTGTCTCTCTTGCACAAACATTTCATTTTCACATGATAGGTATACTTACCTTAAACCAAACATAAATGAAAGCATACACACATATGGAGTAAGAACGAACTCACCAGTGTAGCTAGGTTACAAACAGGACCTTTGCCCATATCTCGAGGGCCTTCGGGAGTATCTTGAGCTATAATATAAAAAGTTAACCTTTTTAAATTGTTTTAACAAAAAAACTATGCAAGTTATAAGAACATTAACAGGAAACCCAGAATCTAGAAGTTTCCTTCCTTACACTTTAAACTAACCCTAAAACATAAAACCCTAAGACATCGTAAGCAACCATGAAATAACCTGAGTTTCATCTATTTTTACTAGGTGCTAATGAAGATGGAGTTGGTTGAGTACAGTTGACCCAAATATTCTAGCAAGCCTTAGGTCTAGGGTTTTCGAGAGAAAAATGCAGAGAAAGTTTTGGGAAGAAAATATGGTTGTCAAAGAAAGCATAGTTTTGGGAAGAAAATATGGTTGTCAAAGAAAGCATAAAGCTTAGGAAGTCAAGGCTGGATTTATACAGAAATACACGGAAGGTAAACCTAGTGGGCACGTTAAATTACCCCACTACCCTTCCTTCGGTACCTGTGACTAAGAACTATCTCATCATAAATGCGTGTCCTGACATCTATAGTAACTTGTCCCATTTTAACTAGTTTTCATTAGGCTAACTAATTTGTTCAATCAAAATAATAATATAATAATATAATAGGCGGTTTCTCTAGACTTAGGACTTAACATAACTCTAAAAGCTTAACTTTAAGGATTCAACATATTCGTCAACCGGTGGGGTGGTGTATACTCTAGAAGAGAGTCTGCCAAACCACCAAGCTCGCCTAACACAGATTTTGCCTGAAGGCACATTCATAGATTTCATATACTTAGCCAGATTTAATACCTTACTCACTCAAAACTTATTCTACATACTTTACTTCTACAAACAAAGCTCAAACACTAGGGCTTCAATGGGTGGGGTGTTACAAAAGGAAAATACACTTGAGAAAAGACAGATTTGTAAACTACAATTCAGGGGGAGCTTAGCGTACACCCGTTACAATAAGGGACAATTTCACTTTATATGATAAAACAATACAATTGCAAAGTAAAAGAAAAATTTAAATACAAAACGTATGTATACGCCATCCACCAATCAGTCATGCATGATACAAAACAAACAAGTGGCTCACTTGTAGGCGCAGCTCTAGCGTAATCCCCTTTTACGAATCTTCTTCTACTAATCAATTTCCTAAGTGAGAAAGGTAACGGAGTAAGTTCAATTGAACTTAGTGAGCTCTAGGTAGACATATAATGTTTATTAGATTACTGATATTCGACCCAAAAATAAAGACATTTTTTAGACTCAGTCTTACAGACACATTACGCCAAGCCGAGAGTACAATTTTCTGATAACGACACTTCGTCAAAACAACGCACACAGTATCCCTGGAAAACACATGTGCCAACTTATACGCACTTTTTAGAGTCACGTATGTTTACCTATAATCCAACCTTGTGCCAGCCTCGGGCCTATTTTCAGAATCCAGAATTGCATATCAGCCAAATCATATTTGTTTTCCTATTTCTTGTTAGATTTAACATTCGTTTTCATGCAAGGTCGGGCTGTGATCTGCCAGTCCGGTTTGCAATAAAGTTTCCCTATTTGAGTCATCACAAATAAAGTTTCTTTCCACATTTTCACATATCACAAATAGTCTAACGTTGGGCTCGCACACGAGGTGGTTATTTTTAACTCGACCATGGCCATGCTTATACACACAACACGAACTTATTACACACTGGTCAATACAAGAGATATCGACCCATCTTCATTAAGGACAACTTACCTTTCATAACCCACATATCATACAATTTTCATAACTCAAAGGAAACAATAAGGAACTCACCAAAAACTTTAGGATAGAGTCTACTCTATTGGTCCTTTGCCTCAATTGCTTGGGCCTTCACTAGCTTCTTGTAACAGCCTGATTTAGGGGCTAGTCGGAACAGTGATCTCAGAATCACTAATTCGAGGTTAGAGAAAATTATTTTCATGTTATGTTATGAGTTACAACATGTTTATGAGGATGCATAAAAATTTTGGTGCCTTAATTTTAGCGATTTCTAGCTAAATTGTGAAAAAGGACTAAATCGCATAAAGTGCGAAAGTTCCATTCTATAGGTTAAAGGTACCAAATAGCTATGGCTTAGTAATTGGAGGTCCCAAATGAGAAATTTGGCCTAGTCTAAGTGAGTTGGCCGGCCATAGTAAGCTAAGGGGACAAGAACATTAAATGTGGTCATGTTAGGTGTTTAAAAAGAAATAAAATAAGATGAAATAAGCCAAAAAGCTATCATCCTTTTTATTTCTTCTCTTTCAACCGAAAATATCAGCCATGGGAGGGCTTTGAAAGCTTGAAAATTTCAGCAAGCTTCTCTTCACTCAAGTAAGTGATTTTGATGGCTTTAGATGTTAATTTTTGTACTTTTGAGACCCCTAAAGCTTAAGCTTTCTAAAGAGGGGACTAGTTTGCAATATGGTTGAAAGTCTAGGGACTTTACATGAGAGAGTTTTATGTTTTTTGATGAGTTTTATGAAAGAAAATGAATGATAGGATGATGAGAAACAACTTTTGTGAAAGGTGTTGTCATTAAAAGACCTATTTGGGACTAAAATGCAAAAGTTGTAATTTATTCATTAAGGCATGAAATTGATGGATTTGAGAATAGTTGTAAGAGGATTTAATGTTCATCTAGGCTTTTTTAACAAGAAAATGTGATGAAAATTTATTTACGAGCCTAGGGGCAAAATCGTAATTTTGCCAAAGTATAGGGGCAAAATGGTCATTTTTGCCTAAGTAGAGATTATGTTGTAAAACGATCATTAAGTGATTAAATGAGTAAATTTCGTTGTTTTAGATCAAAGAAAATGAGTTTCGGACCTAGAACGAATGAAAAGAGAAATGTGGGCAAAAAGTCCTCTTCGGCTCTTTCGACATCGAGGTAAGTTCATGTGCAAATGTTGAAATTACGTATGAGCTTATTTAGTATTTCAATGTTGTATGGAATGTATATTACTATATGAATGTATGAAATGTCTCTTGATGAGATGTCAATGGAATTGAATTTAGAGTAATGGGAAAGGTGTATAACACGATAGGACGATGCGTAAAGGCTCGAGTAAGACCATATTGGGATATGGCCTCGGTGTAAGAATTCATATAAGACCATGTCAGGGACATGGCATCGATATGTTAGTGTATGTAAAACCCAATTGGGGAAGAGTGACAACGAGAACTATGTGCATGAGACTCAAGAGAGTTATTTAACAATTTGAATGATTCATTGTATATGTGAATGTATGTGGTTGTACCATGAATAGCACAAGTATGTGTAGAATTGAATTGAGATGAATTCAATAAATGACGAACCCCTAGTGGGGTATGTGTATTTGATGCACTGTGTGAATGAGAATGAATATCGTAGAAAGTTAAGTAAAAATGGAAACATGTGAGGATGTTCATGAATGAACATTTGAAATAGAGTTATACTTGTGAATTATTATCCATGAATGTAAATAATGGTAAGCTATGTGTGATATCACCTTATTGATTGTTGATCGATGGGCTATGTGTGATACCATCACTTATAAATGATTGGTGGGTTATATGTGATACCTTTCTATTAGAGATTCAATGGTGGGCTAAGTGCGAAACCACCGAGATATTAGTAGCATGGGCGGCTTATTGAAAATGCTTGATGTGTTGTTATATATGATCTTGTGACGATCAGTGCAGGAACGTATGCTAATTAAACGAACGAATTGGCTTGTGATATGGTAAGAAGAAAAATTCAACATATTGCCTTGGGGTTATGTATATTCAGTGAATATCAATATTTGTCAAATTATACAGATGAACTTACTAAACATTATTGTTTACTCCTTTACTCTTTTTCATCTCTTATAGGTTATATTAACTAGCTCGGGTTGGAGGCCGCCGGAGATGTTTTCACACTATCGAGCAGACCCTTGGTATAAGGTATTAAGTCCTTAGAAGTCATGGCATGTATAGGGCTACTACTTGAAGTTGATGAGGTCTAATTATTGTAGCCATATGTGTTGGCCTAAATGAGTTATGGGACCATTGTGTATAGCCATAGATGATGGCCTAAGTTGTCTGTAATAATATGGGAATTAGTTCTCCCTTGTGTATGGGATAAAGATCTTATTTCTTTTATAATCAAATGTCTATAGTTCAAGAGTAATGTTGATACTAGGTGTGGTTATGCGATGAGGTATGAATGTATGCAAATGTGAGTGGAAAAAGGCTTGGTAGATAGCATCTAAGTGCCCACACGGATAGACACACGGGCGTGTGCCTAGGCCGTGTACATCCTGCACCTTAGTGCCTTAAGTTAGAATAGAACACGGGCTGATCACACGGTCGTTTGTTCAAGCCGTGTGATACGCACGGCCAGCACATGGGTGTGTGCCCCGGTCGTGTGTAATAAGTCAGTATATCAAGGTATAGTACACGGTCTAAGTCCACGGGCGTGTCAAGGCCGTGTGTAATTAGTCAGTGTCGACCACGGTCGGAAGACATGGGCGTGTAAAGGGGTGCACGGGCGTGTCCCAAACCGCATGGGCGTGTGCTTTAACCGTGGGGCATTTGGCAGAATGCTTGGGTTTTTAAGCACGGTTGTTGAACATGGGCGTGTGTGCCTACACACGGGCGTGTCTCATTCTACACGAGCGTGTGGCCCCTGTTTCAAAGAAAAGTTAATTTAACTCGTAAAGGTTTCCAGATGCAAGCTTAAGGCCTCGTAGGCCCACGATACGAATGTCTTGACTAAGAAAGAGAAGTTTTTAATTTAAAACGAAATTTTACATCCCGTAAGTGTATGATTAAGCAGTTAAAGCATAGTAATATCTCGTATCCGATCTAAGCCTCGGACTCGGGTATAGGGTGTTACACTTCTTGAGATAAATAAGAAACAATCATAATTATCAGAACATTTAGTGACTGTTAATGTTAGTTTACAACGATACCAAAGATAATTTATCGATACATGGTAAAAGGTATCGGTGCTTTTTGAAAAGGTATCGATACCTTTTGTAATTGATTGAAAATAGAATGTCAATTTTGTATCGATTTTAGAATGGATATTGATATTTAGAAAACTATTGATACCAAGCCAAAAAGCAATACTAACTTGTTTAAAAATGGTTTTAACATGATTGAAAATGCTTAACTTAATTGAAACCATTTTAACTTGATTTTATCATTTTTCCAATTTCATTCAACTTTAATTTTTATCCAAAAACACTTTAATTTGTTATAGTAAAACATATTATCAAGTAAAGCTTGGTTTAGCACAATTCATGAGCATATTTGCTTAATATAATAAATTCACGCTAATACTCAAATACAATCACCTTTCCTTAGTAGAAGTTTAAAAGTTCTCTCTTCTTTTGCTCAATAAAGAGTTTACTAATATACTTCTCATGAAACTTCCTCAGAAAGAACTTCCAGTTCACTTGCTCGCTATGAGTAATGCTCTTCATTATATGCCTTCATTGGTAAGCCTCATCTTCTAGCAAAGAGACTGCGCAACAAAAATTTTCGGGTGGAGTACATTATAGTTCCTCTGTTACTCAGCTCACTCGATATAGCCAGCTTTCAGCCACTACTGGATCATCGGCTTTTCTGCCTTTGAATTCCTTAGCCCTCACTTACAAATTTCCTTTATTGGATCACGTTGAGGTACGGTCGTAGTTGGAATAGGGGGAGTGGGAGTCAAAGGTCAAGCAACCTCGTGTTGTGGTTGAGGAGGGGGTGTTGGAGCAGCACTGTAACACCCCAAACCCGGCCCAAACACTACGACCGGATCTGGTATGTCACTAGGAAGAAGTTTAGGAAGTTTGATTGGTTTTGGAAAATTCTAAGTCATTTTAAAATCTCGAATCTCGTGGTTCAGTTGAAAACCCGTTGTCTAGTTAACTTTGAAATTTAATTAGTTGAGCCTTGCGATTAGGAGACATTTGGAAACACTTACTAATTATTCGATTATCAGGTTTTCAATGAAAATGCCTTTTATTATAAGAAACGTTGTTGGGCAGGTTATAAGAAAACTTTAGTCTATAATTAATATGTCCCAAACTCAAAACCCAAAAGAAAATTCCAAATTTCGTAGTGGCCTTATTACAAATCAAAGAAAAATACCCAAAAGGTATAAACGATAAATAAAATAAAGTTTACTAGTAAACCCATGCGTGGCCACCTCAAGCTCCCTCCACCCCAAATCAGTAAAGCTAAGAATCACTGCAAATGTTTAAACAAATGTGTGAGTCACGAGACTCGGTGTGCAATTAATTCACATTCTCCACTTGTGTGGGCTCGAGCCCCAATACACTATCGGCGAAGCCCAATCATACAAGTATAGCAAACAATCAACATGATAGCCCAACCCAGCCTAGTTTTTTCCATCCTCTACACTCCACTTCATACGTCCAACCTCAACACACCTGGGGATTTCTACAATCAACCCTCCATCCTCTACACTCCACTTTGGCGATCATCTTTGTGGACACACCGCTGCTCAAAGACAATAAAACGTGGCCTAGCCACCGATCACTATGTGACCAAATCACCGATACAATAATGTACCATCATTAGGTGTGACATTGTCACCTAAAGCACTTCCCCTTCATATCATAACATCCCAATATCCCATGCATATGCAACATAGTGTAATAAACAGGTTATATATGATGTCACACACACACAATCATGCTATCAAAGTTTTAAGGTTTAACCAAGATACACTAACCTGATTTTTCAGTTTTGCCCAACAGGGGTAACTCAACCACCATTGTCGGGTTTTCCGACTTTCATAACACATATACGATTATTACAACAAAAAGGAATAGTGTGATAATTACACACCTGTGAACACGCAAGACTACACTATCGATCTCGCTAACGTCCTCACTTGCAGGGATCACAGCGATCTGTTTATCCCTTTCAGAAGCCGGCCCACAACCCGGTGGCCAATCTCGAACGGTAGACACCGCACGTCTCTTAAACTTAGGGGCTGGGTTTATGGGTCCAACCCCTTCCTTTGCCTGATTGGTATTTGATTCCATCAAAACGATCTTGGTCAGAAGACCGAGTTAAACCGTTGAATAAGATAATAGCGAAATTAATTACTTTGGAATGAAGAAGTCCTTACCCAAAATTGACAGAACCCGGAGGTTTCTACACTTGAATTAATAGATCACCTAATGTCCCCACATAACTCCATATCAGATTCGGCCTACCAAGATATGGGTTAAAGAAAGTGGCTTTCGGCCAAACGAATGGTATGAACCACTTACCCTGATTGATCGAATCCGATTGAAAAAGGAAATAAATGAGAATCAACCAGAGAAAGAAAAGAAAATAGATTTCGGCTTCTAGTTCCAGAAGATGAATATTAAGATAGGGACCTATAGATGATTTCGGTTCAAGGTGATCAAGAGACAAACAGAAAATATGAACCAAAGAAGAATAAAGAGAAGAAGAGAGGCAGGGTTGAGGTTCGGCTTTAGGTGAAGAAGAAATGCTCACTTGTTACCAAAATGCTATAAGAAAGAAGAAGAAGATGAAATGGTGGTGTATGCGTAAGGTTCGGCCAAGATGTTATCAAAAGAGAACACTTTTCACAACGAAATATGAGAGACTTGTTTCGGCTTTGATGGTGAGGAAAGAACTCAAGTTGCAAAAATGGAAAGAGGGGAGAATTGGTTTCGGTTTAGGCTAAAGAAGAATGAATAAGGCTCTTAGGGACTTTCGGCTACACAAAGAAAAGAACCAAAATTGCCCAAAGTGCAACACACTCAAATGCCGAAAAAGAGAGCTCACTACCTAAAGCTAACCCTTTAAAATTCGGCTAGCACCCTACACAACCTCAATCCCAAAGCTTTCTCCTTGAAACACTCTTGAACACTCATTTGAAATGGTTTGAAACATTCAAAATAATTTGAAAGTTTCTAAATCCCCCTTTTTACTCTTGTCCAACCATTCAAAAAGATTGACCAAGTCACCTCCACTCTTCAAGGCTCCCAACCGATTCCATCATCCAGCCCTTTGACGCATGAGCAAAAATAAAAGCCACCTTGCTGGCAACGTGAATTGAACCTGCTCCCCTCTGCTCCCCCTGAGGCGTCACTTACCTGCTCCTTAAGTGGTGCCTCCTTGCCACTTTACCATCTTAGTTCTTGTGTCAACAAGCACAAACAATAAACCTTAAGTCCTGTCCCCAACCAGCTTCCCTCCTAAATTGCCTAAAATTAAAATTTTGGCCAAGGTTCCGACTTAACCCCGGGCCTTCCCAGAGACCCCAAACACACTCAAACAACACACAAAGTATATCAAACATACAGAAGCAAGGTAAATGCAGAGCCCCTAAATCCCGGATGTTACAAGTACCTATAAAACATTTGAACCACTGCCCCATCATTTCAAGTAGGGCTTCATGTGCTTCGACTATAGTGGCTCCCCGAATCGCTGAGGGACCAGGGCCACTAGATCGAGGAGGAGCATTGCTCTCTATCTCCTCACCAATTGCATCATGCAAATTTGTAGACATCAGATTAGCTACACAACACAATATCAGTTTAGCAATACAACAAGGGACTAAGCCAGAAACATGTAACATGCATATCGGTGCTTATTGCGACATTTGATCTTCTGAGAATCGGCTAAAGTGAAGCTTTGATACCCATAAAATTGTAACACCCCCAATCCACCAAGTAGACTGGCGAATGATGGTGTTACCAAAAGACTGAAAACATCACGCAATATTACAACAAAGGTGTTTCACTCATTAAGCCATTTAATATATAATAGCGAACAAGTTTTAAAATGCCGCTTGGCGGATTATGGTTGATATGGCATATACCCAAGACAAAAATATAAGAGTACACCAAAAACATACTTAACATAAAAGTTTGAATTTTTGGCGAAGTGCCAATAACAGTTAGCTTATACAAAATACTATATGAAGGTACAACCCGAATTCACTTTATACAAATTTTAAACAAAAAAGGTTGAAACTACGAGCCACCCCGATATGCATGTTACAAATTAAGCAAATGAATGGCTCAAAATTGAGTCAGCAATCTAGCTGAATCCCTTTAAAGAATCCACAACCACCCTAAAAGACCTAAAATAGGGATAAAAGAAGCTAAGTAAGTTCAGAACATAGTGAGTTCCGTAAATAAACAATAACTATCCTTAGGAGGAATAAACCACTCTCATGGTAATGCATGTCGCAACTAAGTATAGCTCCCTAACATATACTAACTGTATCTAAACACAATTCACAAGCTAACTCAGTTTATGACTAAGTTTATGCATTGGCGAATACTATCCGCATCTAAGTACAATTTCAAGTAAGTATAGTTTACTATCGGTTATTAATACATTCAAGTACAATTCACATGTGGTATATTTACATACATTTATACACCTTTCCTTGTGCTAGCTTCGGATCCTATCAACGCTCCAAAGAGCTAATGTATCATTTCTATGACATTGCTTCGTAGAGCCAATGTTCTATATAAACCTCCACAAATCCTCCTTGTTAATTTGAACACATACGTATTCCCCTACAAGGCTAGGGTCCTTCGCCAATCTCGGTTTGCATTCACATGCCCTACCAGAGGAAAAATGTATGCATATCATATTCTCCGTTTACTACTCCCATCACAACCACACTTCATCAAACCTCCACTAGCCCCTTTCCACCTTTCCGGATACTAAGCTTCTGCACCAAGGATGGGATATCCATTTCAATCATTCATGCACATTTATTTAGGTTTCGTATTTATAGTTTGTTAACACAAAAATGCACATGTAATTTCTAATATAATATTAACTTTACCTGGAAAGATAACATTAATTTTAAGCTAATTCATTATTTATCAAAAGCAAAAGTGGAAGGAACTCACCAGAAACTCCTAGAAAAGTTTTATCAACTCAACGAGTTCTTTCCCCTTCTTACTCAGGCCTTGTTTTGCTTCCTTATCTAAATTTAATCAAACATTTCTATTAAATACAAAAACAACTGAGATTGTTATGTAAAAATAAGAATCAGCAACATGCAATAGTGTAACCAGAGTAAGGTTTCCTTCATTCCAAAACTTTCAATGAAAACTTATATATATATGACTTCTACCACTCTTACATTTCCTAATACTTGAACTAAAGGAGGACTTAAGAGATTACTAGTGATTGGCTCCAAAGGCAGTTTCTAAACAAGTTATGACCGCAGGTTCTTCCTTCAAGCAACGAAGAACACTTTTAATTTTATTCAAAGATAACAAAGAAAAAATTGAAAATAAAAATTAAAGTCTTTCCTCTTTTATACCTTTATTTTAATATAAGATTAAGCTTTTCCCACTCTAAACAATATCCTTAATCACCTTACATGCACACACGATTCCACTGATTAAGCACAACCATCAAGATTCTCCAGGTGTCATGCATAATGACACGTTCCTTTCCTAAGGTTTGAGACGTAACTGGTATGTGTCCCATTTACCATGGTTAATAATCGAACGATTAACTTCACAACAACTGAACTCGTCACTAGCGTGTTTTTACACGGGTAAACTCACCAAAATGCAAGAGCTCGCCAAACATAGAATGATAGTCTACAAGATGGTGGAACATAGTGAAACGATTTGCCAGAGGGTGTGCCAAAATAAAACCAATCTAATTTCTCTAATTAGGCGGGCTCTCATAGAAAATCCTACTAAAATCACTTGACCAACCATCCAAAATATAGATTCAAAAATTTGGGGTGTGACAAAGAGATAAGTAGTTCTTTCTGACTAGTTAGGTTAGTTAGAGGTCGAGAGTTAATAACTAGGTTAGCTACTAGTTGATTGACTAAAACCTTAGAACGAGAGTTAACTATGAATGCTGAAATAAGTTAGTCTTTTGATTAGCATAATCGAGAGATTCAATGTTGATTTTTTTTTGTTATTTTGCATGTTCTATTTTTAGACCATCTTTTCTTCATGATGAATCGTAATATGATTTTGATTTAGTTCTAGTTAGACTTATTAGTGTAGAAATTAATTATTGTTTAACCAAGTCTCCCTTAGGTACGTTCCTTGAAGTACTTTTGTACCCCGTTGTACAAACTATATTACAACCTGACCCGTATACTTGCGAACACTGCCTCATTCCATATATTTTGTTATAGTATTCTTACTTTCGATGTTCACACATCGATAGGCAGCCACCACCTCTCTCTCCTAGTTCAACTAGGGGATTGGTTTTTTTTTTCAATTAAATAGGCATTAAATGCATTCTACTAATTCAACTAGGATTTCACTTCCTCTCCCTATAAATAGCTGGCACCGATAGGGTTAAAAATACAATAAGTTACACATAACTTTTGAGATATTATGATTCTGCCCAAAAATAGTGAGAACTTATTTCTAAGTATAAATTTTACTTTCCGAGAATAACAATTCTACCAATTTCTATAAGAGAGAGATTTACTTTCCTATTGAAAGAATGAAAATTAATTCTAGTTCTGTGTTTGATTCGTAATTGTTCAAGCCCACACTCGAAGCCGTTCATGGTATGAGAATAGTAGAGAAGACCGTTTAGTTGAAAGCTGGGAACATCTAAGATCTGTCTCACTCAAAGCACAAGTATTATTTTGGGAAGAAATTTATTATTGTAAATATCACAAATCGACTGGGTTTTCAAAATTTTTATTTTTTTTGCGATGCAAGAAAACCATTATCGAACCGGATTTTTTCCATAACTTGTATTTGGGTCATTGATGGTACTACTTAGGGGTGAGCAAAATCCGATTTGATTCGAAAAACTCGATAAAAATTTCAAATTTTGAATTAAATAGTTCGAGTTATTTGAGTTAATCAAGTTATTCAGATCAACTCGAATAAAAAATTAAGTTTTTCGGTTTAATTCGAATATGAATTACACAATTCGAGTTATCCGAAAATCCGAATAAGAAAAGACAAAACTACGTCGTTTTGATAAATGTTTACTTTTTTAAAAGTTAAAATTCAAAATAATTAAGTTAAAAGGCAAAACTACGTCGTTTTGATAAATGTTTACCCATTAAGTTAAGAGGTAGAATCATTATATTGTTCATGTAGTTAAATAATCTTGTACTTCGTCTACTAGTTAAATAATCGGTCCATCTAATCGTAACATTAAGTATAAATAATAGGATTCGTTAACTCGACTCGATTTGACTCGAAATTTTTTGACTCGATTCGATTCGAATCGAAAAAAATTCAAATTGAGTTCGGTTGCTAAAATAGGATTTGTTAACTCGACTAACTCGAAAATTTTTGACTCGATTCGACTCGACTCGATCGAATACTCACCCCTAGTACCACTGCACTATTTTGTTAAAAATGAACTTTCTATAGCCCGAAATTGATCGTAGACACCTCTAAACACCCACAAATCGATTTAAAATGACTTCAACAAAATTTCAAAACTCTAAAATTGATCTATTTTCTATAATTTTATAAAAAAAAATTAATATTTATTTTCTTAAAGAAAGTTAATTATTTTGTTCCAAACATGTTCTGATGGCATCTCCCATCTATACTGATTGTCGGGACGGGTGAGGGGTGTTATAGTATGCATATGGATATGGAAGAATATATGAATATGTGTGAAGTGGTATATATGTGATTACGAAGGTGTTATAAATGAAATTGAATTGCTAAATAATTTTTTCCCTTGTAATTTTATAGAACTAGATAGGATACAATTGGCTTGTCAATAGGGATTAGATACAGAGTTTCGTTTTTGGGCTTGGAGTTATGTTTTGGCCTTGAACTCTATCTTAACTTGGAGTTCTGTACTTATGGGTGTTATGTGTAGCTTTGGAGTTATGTGATGATACCTGTTGTTCTGATCCATTAACCTTTGGTCGGGCATGTTATGCGGACTACTGGTGCATACACTACTTCTTTGCAGATCTTGATATTTAGAGTCTTGATTCCTTCTGGTTTTGCACATATTACGTGCACCTTTAGTTAGCCTCTGGACCTTGCATTCACGTGCAGTTTCTGAAGCCTTTGGGCTTAGCACTTTAATGCCCTCGACGTTGTAGAGATAAAAATTTGGTGCTCTTTAGTGTTTGGATAAATCTTTTGTATCACAGTTGTCTTCTACTAGTGTTTACTAAAGGCTAAATGCTATAAAAAGAAAGAGAATGTAGAATGTAGAATAATGAAATAAATATGAATTTTGACACAAATTCTAAAGGATTTAATGGCTTGCTATAATGCTCTTATAAAATATGAGTTAATATTGAAACACTAGGCTTTATGGAATTGGGAAAATGAATAATGATCATGTGATTAATCTAGTTAAAAGAATTTGATTCATGAAGTGTATCAAATGAGAATTTTAACTATGTTTAATGTAGATTTTAATTATGTTGTAAATTTGCAATGAATGACAAAGCCTTAATATGGATTAACCCTCATAAGACTTAAAGGTAAGTTGAGCATATTCCTTATTTACTTACTAAAGCATTTATGCTTAACATTCCGTTGTTTCTTACACGTAGATTTATTTGTGGATCACGAGAAGTCGTCATCGCTCGAGAGGTTTCATCACCTTAGAGAAGTTTCAAAATTATGTATTAAAACTTTGAATATTTTCTCTTATAATTTGACATGTACAAAGGTTGATTTTAGTTAATATTAAGTTTATAAATTTGAATTTTTATTCGGTGGAGTCTCTGTTATGTTGGAGATTTCAACTTAAGTTTTAATACATTGTAACAGTCATTTATGTTCTTACAAATTTTGAAAATGGAGCAAAGTGTTTTAGAACTCATGGATATGATTTATTGATGTTTGAAGTAAGTTAGAGAATGGATTTTTTAATGTTTTCAAGCATTCTTGAGCCTTATTTTGTGCTTGCATGTAAATGATATGGTTTTGGGATAGTCTTGATGTGTTTTCATCTTGCTTTCAATGTCTCTTGCCTTAAGTCTCGAGACTTGCATGTTTTAGACTTAATTTTTGCTCTAAGGGTCCAAGGTCTCGAGACTTCTTGATGTGATTCCGATCACATCATGTGACTCGACAAGATGGATTCGAGATTGGCCTAAGTTCGAAAGGCCCAAATGCAAGATGAAATTGTTCAAAACTAATGCAACATTTGCATGTGGGCTTTTTTTAGGCCAAACCATCCATCTCATTTTATTTATAATTCCACCGCTTTTATTAATTCTTATTTAGTATGAGACATTAATATGTGTCTTATGTGTTTTTAATGCTGTTAGCTTTTAGTTAAGTTAGTTGTTAGTTTTAATTGCGTGTTAAATGCATCTTGAAAACTAGCTGATAAATATATCTTATTTTATTACATGTTTAATATGTGTGAAGTGTGTCATTAATTAAGTTTTTTTTTTCAATTTAATTAGTTTGCATTTAAGTATGTCATGCATTATATTTACGTGTCTCATATATTAATTATGTTTAAACATGAGTTTGAGTTATATATTCATATTTACATGCGCATGGAGTGTTTGTCATCTTATGATTTGTTTTAATCAATTGATATAAATATGCATGAATTTTTTTAGCATGATTGAGTCAAGTGTTTTGTTTGTGTCACATGTTCATAAATAAATGCGTGTGTGTTTATAGTAAGCCGATTTCTATTATAAATATATGTGTTTTTAGTTAAATGTTTCAGCTGAATAAGAATATGAAAAGTTAGCAAATGTTTAATGTCTATTTACTTGTGTTGTAGGTGACTTTCATTAGAGTACTAAGGAATGGCTTTTCAAGTCTGATTGGTTTTATGCACTCAAAGTATATTATGGTGCCATTAAAAGATATGAATGCCAAGCATTATAACATTCGGCCATAAAGAAAATGAAGGGACAATAAACAATACATTTAAGGAACATTAAGCCTTCATCAAGTGAAGATATATGACTTTTCAGCTATACATGAATCAAGTGAAAAGACATGACTCTATCGCTGTCCATCACAAGTTTTGAACCGAATTTAAATGTTTCTGTTAATAGCTAGTTGAATGTCCAATTTGAAATGTCACTTATAGGTCTATATAAAGCTAGTGATTGAACATTTGTAAGGTTACACACAATATTTTTGAATTAAAACATTACTTTTTGAGAATTTTCTCTTTGGTTCTTAACCGAACTATATCAAACTTATCAAACTTTCTAAGTTTGTGGCGTTTAAATTGTCTTATCACTCCGTTCACCATCCCAGGGTGTGGCGACTTCACTTATACCAAGGTTCTAGTAGATTCGTAAGTTAAGCGGATCTTAGCTTTAATATAGCTAAGGTTCTTTAGCTGCTACTACTACGGGTCAAGATTTCCATCCGTTGAACCATTTCAAGTTGATCCAACCCAATTGAGCCATCTTCCGAACCATCGAAGTTCAGGAAATCGCATCACTTCTACCCTAAGTCTCAAGACTTACAAATATCGGCCCTAAAAAGCTACAATAATACAATGAAGTCTTGAGACTTAGACTCTAAGTCTTGAGACTTGCAGCCCCTACACCTACATAACTCAACTTTTGATCATTTTGAGCCCCGAAACCCCCATTATGTTTTTGACATGTCCAAACTTTTAAAAAATGTTTCAAAATAGTTTTAAAAATATACTCGTTTTTTGAAAAAAAAATAAACAAAAAATTATAATGTAATACTATTATTACCTAGTTTTATGAAGGTTTTTTTTTATTATATAATTTTAGATTCTTTTAGTTATTCTAATTTTTTTTATATTTTACATAATAAATTAATTAAAGCATCTTATTATTTTTTTAAAAATTCCTTATGCATAAAAAAATAAATCAAGTAAATAAAAAATGGAAAAAAAATAAATAAAATAAATAAAATTAGTCAAAATTATGTTTTTATTTATATAATGCCTAGAACCATGCATAACCCTTCTCTAACCCTTAAATAGGAGTATAAATGTATTTTAATATATTTGAATTCATGTCTTATTGTATCAACAATAATATCAATACTAACCGAGTTAAGACTAACTAAAATTATGTTAAATTCGAATAAAATTTTATTAAAATGAAAGAAATTTTAATATTTAGTTTGTATGCAGTGCGTGATTGGAATTGGGAGACAATCTAGACAGTCACGTGGCAGTACGAAAACTACGCAGGGAAGACTAACGTTTCGACTTTAAAGTTTCCCTTGAAAAAAAAACTATTTTTTTCAAAAAATAAAATTTCCTTTTTTTTTTAAAGCATTAATAATGTCTCCTCACTCGTTTTAAAGCTAACTGAAACAAAGAAATTTCCAACTCATTTCAGGATTGAAGAAAATTTCCCCTCCAATCACGTCATGTTCAACTCCATCATCCTAACACCACCAAACAACCCACAAAACTCGACCCCTATTTGCACTCCCACCATGAAAATTACGTCCCACACTCATCACCTTCACTTGGACGACCATTTTCTAGTTGATCCTGAACAACCCAATTGCAAGGAAACTACTACTTTCATTTCATCACATGGGAAGACTTCCGCCGATGGCAGCTGCTGGGAAGTTCCAGGATGCAACTCATTTGCTTATCAGAACATGCAACCGTAAAAACCTTCATTCCTTGTAATTAATCTTATAATCTATTTTTGTATATTATACTTCTTCTTTACTTTTATTTTGTTTCTTGCGTAGAAATTATGATGATAAGGGTTCTGCAAACACAGCGGATATCAACGGGGATGATTTAAGGCTTAAAATTGCCTTCCGAACCAAATCTGATATTGAGATAATGGATGATGGGTACAGATGGAGAAAATATGGGAAGAAGAAGGTTAAGAATAACCCTAATCCAAGGTAATTAATTAATTAAATCATATATCTGACATGATTTTGGGTTGTGTATACACGCACCCCTCCTTTAGGCTACATATTGCTTCAAGCTTTTGTGAACATTTATAGAGTTGAAATTAATGGATAGATAACAAACTTCTTGGTTATAAGGAACAAGTACTCTTCATGGGTCCTCTCAGCACCATCATCATCCTCATCATGTTTGCTAGAAAATTCCTTGAAAACCCAAAAATATTAGTACAAGATCATAGAGGAAACTAAACTCCTATGAGGATCATCTATATATGCGATACACGTTGAGGGCTACTGTTAGTTATTTCCGTTTGGCTGGTATCCTCTTTCAGCTCTCAACTACGTTCTTGATTCGAAGGCTTGGAAAATAAAATCTGAAAAGTGATTATATATATATATATATATATATATTCAGATGAAAAAAATAGTCCTTTTGATCTTCTAGTAAGAGTAAGGGTTTTGCTTATGAGTACCTTTGTTACATCACTTGATAAGTTATCATTTGTGATGATATTTGACATTAAATGCAGTAATTAATAGTTATTTGATGAATTCAGTATATAAATCTAATATTAGTAGCATAGATTTGAAAATTTGAAACTGAATTTCATTTGTATAAATACATTATATCCATAAATTTGATTTAATATATGAGATGATTGTTTATTTGAAAGATAAATGTTACAATTTATGTATTTTTTCCATGAATTTTTAGAATACAATCTTGAATATTTATAGCTGTGAATTTCAAATTCACAAATATATAAACATTCTAAATTTTGAATCTATTTTCTAAATCTAACTTTACCTAAGCTGTACATTTCTTTCCTTGGGTTCAAGTTTAGTAAAAGTTAAAAATTCTTTCTTGTAGCAATCACTTGCTCCATTATTACTTTAAAGTTGGAGAGAGGGTGGGTAATATAAAACTTCAACTCTCGTCTTTAGTGCTAACATGCAACAACTTTGTGGCTCCAACTATAGCTGTATCAACTAAGCAATTAGTCTATGAGTTTGAATTCCAACATTTGTAACTCGTTCTCTTAATTTTTTATAGCGGATTGAGAACCTTGCTGATGATGGTGAAAAGTGCAGGAACTATTATCAGTGCTCAAGCGAAGGATGCAAGGTGAAAAAAAGGGTTGAAAGGGAAAGAGAAGATCCAAGGTTTGTAATAACTACTTACGTGGGGAAGCATAACCATGAAACCCTTTCACCTTCTCCATTTTCTTCTGCTTTCGATATCTCCCCTTCTTCTCACTCAACCACTTTACTTCCACACACGCTTCAAATTCTTCATCAACCTTAGCTACCTACGTTTCATTCCATCTATATAATTTTCACTTGATTCGACCTTTTGTTACTATATACTAGTCCACTTTACTCTCGTCTCTCTTTACTTCATATTCCCTACTTAATTAAGTTCGGTAAGGAAAACTAATTAAGAACATTGTGTGTATTGGTGTAAACAACTTTTATAATTAATTAATATGGTTTGGAGCCTCTTTCCTGTGTATTCATGATTATATCTATCCATCATTATCTATAATCTATATATATATATATATATAAAAGCATGAGTTTGGAAAAACTTTTGAACCCATACGAATAGTTTTTATTTTCCATCGTATTACTAAATTCTCATTTAAAAATAATTATAATATTTAATTTAGAATTATTAGTTAAAAAGTTGAAATAAAATAGAAGATGTGGTAAATATACATTTACAAATAGGGTGAGTATTTGACACACTGGCCGTGTACTATTTTTATTCCACAAGCAAGATTAAAAAATTGGCATCTCTCTTTTCTTAAATATCTCTATTAGCTCAAATAATCAAATCAAAACTGCCAAGAGAGGGGTGAATTGACATTTAATTTTTTTGTGGATGCTAGAAAGAAAGGATGAAGAAATAAATACAAGAATTTAGAGTGGTTCGGCCCAAATTGCCTACTCCATTACCTTAGCTTTCCACTACTAAAGATTTTTTCAAATTCACTAATTTGACAACCTTTGAAAACAATGTTTAACCTTACAAATTTAACGTTTCTACTCAAACCTTAATATACAAACCCTCTCAAAGAGATACAAAAAAGCAAACAAAGAGATAATCCTTATAAGATCAATGTGTTTGCAAATTAAGCTCAATTACAATGAAAACACTTGAGCAAATAGATTGGAAATAAAGCTCACAAGTGTATGAAAAAACAGTATTGAAATATTTGGCACAAAGGTTGTTTTGATTGAACTTTAAGCTTGAATATTCTCTCTTGTTGTTGTAGGACTTTTAGAAGCGGGTATTTATACCCTCTAATTCATTTCAACCATTATGGTTGTTGAGAAAATAAATAGAGCCGTTGGGATGAAAATACCAGACCATTAAATTCGCCTACAACAAAAAGTATCGATGCTTTTTCTATGAGTATCGATACTAGTAGCATTTAATGTCTAATGCAATGATCGTTAAAGTTAGTTTCTAACTATACCAAGAATGATTTAACGATACCTGATAAAAGGTATCGATATTTTTTTTATGGGTATCGATACTTTTTTTCATTGTTTGAAAAATTATAAAAACATAATGCAAAAATGGTATCTATATAAAGTAAGGTATTGATAAAATTCAATAGGTATTGATATATTTCTAAAAGTATCGATACTTATTGTTTTTGTTCAATTTTTTATTTAAGTTAGATAGCAGTTTTGGTATCGATAAAAATTATGGTGGTATCGATACACTTGGAAAATATCAATACTTTTTGTAGGGAGCATTTTTTCCAATCGATTTAAGATTGTTTCAATCAAGTTCAAGATTTTAAAATTGTTTTTGAACTTTGTCCAAAATTTCTGAGTGTTCAAAATATTTTCTAAGATGTTTGGAAGTCTTTAAATTATTTTTATGCTTTGAATTTTATTAATTCTTTGTTCTAAAAACAAATTTTCATTTAAAAACAATTTTGTTTGTTATATCAAAATAATTTATCAAATAAAGCTAATTTAACAATATCCCCCTTTTTGATATAACAAAATAGTTCGATAAATTTATTTTTGAATTTGTTACTCCACTTTTTAAAGATCAATTTGAATCAATGACTTGATTTTTATGAAATTTTGAAACAATGATTTGAAAACAAAATTGGTCACTTGATGTTGGCATTAAAAGATTAATCATAAAAATAATTAACCAAATACCAATAGTTTACCTTTCTCTTCTCTTCTCCCTTTTTTTGTTATATCAAAAGTCACCAAATAAAGCTTAAGAGAGATGTTTTGTTAGTTTAAGAATAGTAATTTAAAAAGATGAAGACATCAAGCTAACATTGAGAATGAACATGATAATATCCCAAAGTAAAGTAGGACAATAGAAAAGTGAATTGACAAATTAAAAGATGCATAATGCAAGTGTATGAATAATCTAAACTAAGAATCCCTAGGTGGCGAAGGAGGATCCATTGGAGGAAAGCGAGCTAGAAGTTGAGCCATTTGCTCCTCCAAAGTCCCTATCCTAGAGCCTAGGCTACCATCATTAGTATTAACACATTCAAATGCATCACCTACTTGAGTGCGGAAACCTCGAAACTCCTCACTCAAGGAAGTAATGGCACCAAGGATGGCGGTAAACATGTCACCGGAGAGAGGTGGAGCAAATGGTTGAGCGGATGAAGAAGCCGGTGGAAGGTCCTACTCAGTGGGAGGAATATCATCATGATCTTCTTTAAGGTCTTCATCATCAACATCTTGAGGATTATGATGGTCATCCTTAACCCAATTTTTGGAAAGAGGATCTTTTTTAAAACTAGCTTGATGAAGGGCAGCAAAGCTAATAGGTTGATATTTAACATCCAAATGAGGATTGACATTGGTTGTGATGTTTAGGCATTTAAAAATGTATAACAAAGGTGTGCCAAAAAGCAAAGAGAGCTTACTTTTGAGCTCTTTTCCAATGCGTTTGGTAATGTCATTAAATAAAATTAAAACAAGATCCGGACGCCTATTGCTATGAAAATAATCAATCCACCAATAGTCGGTAGATCAAAAAATGACGTGTTTTGAAATAGGACACAATATCTATGTGATTATAAAATGCAAAATGCAATCATGGACATTGAGCTCAGATGTATACGAGCGTTGAACATTCAAGGCAGGATTATAAGGGCCTTTCTCATTCGACTCACCGCCAGGAGGAAGTTTAAAAAATGCACCAAAGTTCTCCAAAGTGAGACAAATAGGAGTATTCGTGAGAAAAGGATTAATAGCAACCATAGCCTCACCGCCGGGAGGAAGTTTCAAAATGCACCAAATTTCTCCAAAGTGATATGAATAGTATTCATGAGAAAAGAATTAATAGCAACCACAACCTCACCGGATTCATCATGTTCGAGTCTAGCATTTTAATAAAATGCTCGAACAAGATTAGCACGTGTTGGTGAACGAAATTTAGAAAAGTCAACCCAATTCCATTCGGCTAACATTTCAAGAAATTGAAAATTGGTTTTGGCTAAAAATTCGATATCAAGAGTGTGAGAAACATTAACTTTTTGTTTAGTAAAATATTGATCAAACCGGTAATAACCATTGTCATTTTGAAAAACAATCATTGAAAGAAATGGGTTGACCACTAGATGAATATGTAAGACCAGAACGAGGATGTTTCCTAATAGACATTCTAACTAACTAGACTAGAGAGACCCTAATTGAACTTAAAATTTTGGTTGGGAAATTTTATCGAACACCTTGTAGGTAAAGGGTTTAAAGAAAAAATTTTAAGATATTGACTAAATTTAGGCAACCTCCTGCAATAAAATACAAGAATATATTCCAAATAAATCCCAAAACACAATTTCCAACCAAGAATTTGATAAAAAATCAATAAATTTTGAAATGAGAAAAATGAGTTTTTACCTCGAAATTGCTTGGAATGATGAAATTTGAAAGCAAGCTTGATTAATTCTTGTAGAAAATGACAATTTTGGTTGTTTTGTATCAAAAATTTAAAAGAAAAATGAAGAATTTCAAGATTTTGAAGAATAGGATTGAAAGGGTTTTGAAAAGGGGGAAAGGAAAATTTTAAGATTTTTGTTAAATATGTTGAAAACACGCTGCACGAATCTTTAAAACCTGATGAGTATCGATACTTTTTAAAAGGGTATCGATATTTTTCAAAAAGTATTGATAAAATAGTATCGGTATCCATACCAAATGTTGAAACTGTTTTCCAAAGTGCAAAAAATTTTCCCAACGTGGCTTTTCAGTTCTAACATGTTCTAAACTAACTTAGAATGACTTTATAGCAATTTCTAATGAATTCATATGCTTGTATGTGCCAAATTTGAGTATGATGCATATGAAACATAGAATATTGTAAGACATGCAAAAATTGAATATTAATCATTCAATAAAGTCTACTTTAGCACAATCAAAGACATTTAACATTCATGCAAACTAGACCAAATGAGTTAAAAATAGACTAATCATGAAAAAACAACTCCCCCTAACTAATTGCACATTAGAGCCATTAAAAAATTGTTCATGCTTTTTCAAACAATTTCAACCCATAAAATATTTTTGAAAACATCAAAATGCAAGGATGTACATAAACACGTATTCAAGGTAAGGTGGTAATACCTAACTATCTCCTAAGTGTCAAAAATCTTTCCTTATCTAAAGATTTTGTAAAAATGTCAGCTAATTGGTTCAAAGTGTTAACAAATTCTAGAGCTACATCTCCTTTTTAGACATGATCTCTAATGAAATGATGTCTAATTTCAATATGCTTAGTTCTAGAATATTGGATGGGATTTTTTGTGAGACAAATAGCACTAGTATTGTCACACTTGATAGGAATGGTATCTACATCAATTCCATAGTCCATAAGTTGTTGTTTCATCCATAAAACTTTAGCATAACAACTACTGGCAGAAATATATTTCGTTTTGGTGGTGGAAAATCCAACACTATTTTGTTTCTTTGAAAACCATGATATGAGCATGTTGCCTAGGAATTGGCAAGTATCAGAGGTGCTCTTCGTATCTAGTTTTGCAACCTCCAAAATCCGTATCCGATAATGTATGCAAGCTAAAGGATGAGTCTCTAGGATACCAAAAACCTAAATTAGGAGTGTTTCTAAAGTATCTAAAGATTCTCTTAAGGGCTTGTAAATGTGATTCATTAAGACATGATTGTTATCTAGCGCACAAACAAACATTAAACACAATATTCGGTCTAATTGCGATAAGATAAAGCAAAGAACCAATCATAGACTTATATAATTTTAAATCAACACATTTACCTTCTTCATCTTTTCAAGCTTAGTGAAAGAGCTCACGGGTGTAGCTTGTGGTTTGAGATTGTTCATCCCAAACTTTTTGAGCATTTCCCTTGTGTACTTGGCTTGGTTGATGAAGATGTCATATTTCATTTGCTAGATTTTAAGTCCCAAAAAGAATTTTAGTTCTCCCATCATGATCATCTCAAATTCACCTTGCATTAGCTTAGAAAATTCTTGACAAAGTAGATCATTAGTAGAATCAAAGATAATATCATAATATATATTTGAACTACTAATAAATCCTTGTCTTTTATTTTAATAAAAAGTGTTGTGTCAATGTTACCTTTAATAAAACCTTTTTCAACAAGAAAATTTGATAATCTTTCATACCAAGCTCTAAGAGCTTGTTTCAAACCATATAAAGCTTTTGAAAGTTTGAAAATATGATTTAGAAATTTTGAATCTTCAAAACTAGGTGATTGTTCAACATACACTTCTTCATTTATAAAATCATTTAGAAAAGAACTTTTTACATCCATTTGATATAATTTAAAGTCATTAAAGCATGCAAAAGCTAAAAGCATCCTAATGGCTTCCATTCTAGCTACAGGATCATATGTTTCATCATAATCTATACCTTCCTCTTGGTTGTAACCTTGAGCAACAAACTTAGCCTTGTTCCTCTATGTTTCCACTCTCATCTAGCTTATTCCTAAAAACCCACTTAGTACCTATAGTAGATTTTTCACTTGGCCTTTCAACTAAGGTCCATACTTTACTTCTCTCAAATTGATTTAATTCTTCTTGCATAGCCAATATCCAATATTCATCATTTAATGCTTCTTTGATATTTTGAGGCTCAATACATGAAATAATATACATGAAATAAATGTAATGTAACCTCCCAAACCCGACCTAGACATTATGGCTAGATTGATAAGGCTACATTAGCCACCGAAATGGCTAAGCTAACTTACGTTACTTTTGAAGACTTTAAATAAACTCATTTTAGAGAAAATCGTAGTTTTACTTTAAGTTAGCTTAAAAGCATTCATTCATTAGGTCGTGTATGCTTAGGATTCATTTTATTGTTGACAGTGTTGTTTTGGAAAAACCGTTTGCTTGTCGCTCTTCTTTATAAAAAAAAACTCGAAGTTAAACTAATGCAGCGGAAAACCCATTTTTCAAGTCATTTTCGAAAATTAGTAGCCCTATCAATTTTTTTTTCCAAAAATGATTCCTTTGCAATGCAACGAAAACTAGGGAACAATATCAAATTTTACTTAAGTCCAATATCATGCATTATCTGGTTATTATGCTTGAGTAATCCATGCATGCAAAAATCCCCAAAAGAAAAGTTACCAAGCCACAGACCAGAAATAATTAAAAATTACAAGCCAAAACCAATAAAGACTTAATAATACTTATTAAGAATAGTCCAAGGTCCAAGGTGATTCTCTGAATGCCGATTCTGGTCCTAATTTCGAGGTTTACCTGAAAAGTTAAACACTATTGGGGGTGAGCTTATGAAAAGCTCAGTGTGAGTCGAACAATTATTTAAACAAACATAAATATCGAATACAGTGAAACAAATTAGCTTTAACAAAAGAAAACAGAACCATCATAGGAATTTCATATCGTTACATAGCCATTATCAAATTGATGTCAAACGGTGTATGAGCATAGGTCATCATTCATTCGAGTGATAATCAATACCATTTAATACAACAAAATACAATACGTAACATAAATCAATAACATTCGAATATGTCGTGCACATGATGCAACGCAAAAAGGTTCCTACCCATACTATCTGCTACACACCACGAGTTCCCCAGAACCCGTCATCCAAACTCCAAAACATTATGGGCTTAAGCCTATTGTGGTTAAAACCACTGATAACAATATGTAGAAAATTCTGCCAGTAAGAATACAGACAAGCTTCCAGTAAAAATGCAATAAATCGCCATTCCCTCGGTACTCCAAGTGCAGTGCACTGACTACGAATAATGCGGACTTAATATACCGCCAGTACTCCACGAACTCCTCCGTCAACCACAAAATCTCAACCTAATGCATATGCAATATGTCACACAATCTCATACATAATCACATCTCAATACTTTTCACATTCATTTGACATGCTCAGCATGTCCTCAATAATCACATACTTTCAGTAAATGGAAATAGTGTTCCTGTAATAGCCCGATTTTGGGTCTAGTCGGAACAGTGGTTTTGGGACCACAAATCCGACACAGTAAAATTTATTTTTATTATATTTTTATGGTCTATAGTTTTATGGAATGATTTCATGAAAATTTCGTTCGAAAATTTTAACGTTTGGGCACTCAATTTAGTTAAAAAGACTAAATTGCAAAAGGTGCAAAATGTGCGTTCTAGAAGCTAGAGGTGTCTAATTGCTATGAAATTTTAAATTGGAGGTCCTTAGATGGTAATTAGACTATTATACTTTAACTTGGACAAATATGGATATGGTTAGGTGAAATTTCAAAGTTTGGCATTAAGGGCATTTTAGCAAAATGGTAAATAAAGACAAAATTAACTAAAATAAAAGATGTTCATCTTTCTAATTTCATCCACTAGCACCGAAAATTGAAGGTTCTCCATAGCTAGGGTTTTGGCCAACTTTCAAGCTCGATTGTAAGTCTGTTCTTACCCCGTTTTTAATTATTTTTATGTTTTTGAAGTTGTCTCAACCTAATCCAGCTATTTCAATGACTAATTTGAAAGAAAATCAAAGTCTAAAGTTTTACCCATGTTAGATATTTGTGTATTTTGATGTCTAATGGTAGATTATGTATGTTTGATGTTAGATAAACAATCAAGTGATTTTTTATGAAAATGCCTAAAGGGACCTATTTGTAAAAGTTGTAAAATATGTAGTAGAAATGTGAATAAATGAAAAATGTGGGTTGTTATGAGCACGAAAAAGATTTGGCTAGGCTTGGGTTTTGAACAAATTGACTATATTTCATTTTACGAGCCTAGGGACTAAAATGTAAAAAGTTGAAAAGTTAGGGGCAAAAATGTAATTTTTTCCATAAGGTGTTTTTGGGATTAAATTGAATAATGTGATAATTGAATAAGTTAAATTTGATATTATAGATCAAGAAAGACAAGGTTCTGACCTAGACCGGGGAAAGAACAAAGTTGTGGACTAAATCGAACTAGTAGCCATTTTGTACCGAGGTAAGTTCGTATGTTAAAAATAAGCTTTAGAATAATCCTATGAACGAGTCCGAAGACGAATCGACAAGCAAGAAATCTCGTTTGAACCTTAGGAATAGGTTAGGATACAAGTGACATGTCACTAGGGTCATTATGGGTTATGTGATTATGTGATCTGGGTGCTGGTCTCGTACGTCCTACCGGTGGCTGAGTATACCGGCATATGTTGCGGATACTTGACAGCTTGTGTGACCAACACTGTGTAGCTACATCTTGACTGACAACTTGTGTGAGCAGGCCCGTCGATAGCTCGAGAGTGAGCGATTATGTGATATGAGACTTAGGTAGCTTTGGCTACATATATGGCATTTAGTGTGCAAATTTTCCCAAGTATCCGACATTGTTATTCCGAGTGGTTCACGGGTATGTCAAAGATGAAAGTATGTGTACATTCATTTTGAGATGGCTCAAGTATGTATGTAAAGCTTATGCTTATTAAATGTGTGAAATGATGAATATGAGGTAAGTTTTGTGATGGGATAAATTGTGATTATGAAACTATGGTAGGTTCACATTTAATTATGTAATGTTATTTGAATGTTATGTGCATGGTAGGGTTGCTTATTTCTTGCATACGAGCTTACTAAGCTATATAGCTTACTCCGTTTATTTTCCATGTTTTTATAGTGTCACCAAGCTAACTCAGAATCAGAGATCATCGGAGATTCGGATCACACTATCAAACTCTCATTTTGGGTATTAATGGTCTTAGCATTTTGAGTGTATGGCATGTATAGGGACTTGATCATTTTGTTATATGTGTCATTTGCAATGTGGCCAAATGTATTGGCTTATAATGGTTAACTATTTCATTTTGTATATAGCCATAAATGATGGCTAATATTGGTATAAGTATATTCATATGATGATGCCTTTCATAAATGTGGGAACTTGCATGATTTGAGTTGATAAATATGCGATGTTTATGTATGATAGATGTAGCATGTGAATGATGTGTGGATGTTTGGTTGCCTAAGTATGCTATGTTTTGTGCCTTTGAATTGGTGTAAGTGTATGTGTGAATATGGGTGGCAAATGGCTTGGTAAATAGCCTTTATTTTGTCCACACGGTTAGACACACGAACGTGTGTCTAGGCCGTGTGCGACACATGGGTTGCCCCACGGGCATGTGTATTGGTCGTGTGTCCCCTGCACCTTAATTTTGAGAAACAGAATGTCCATAATTGAGCACATAGGTGGAGACACGGGCGTGTGTCTCGGCCGTGTGTGCTACACGGCCTTGAACACGGGCATGTGCCCCGGCCGTGTGAAGTCTACACCTATTTTATGAAAAATTATGAAAATTAAATTGACCACACGTCCCAGCACACGGGCGTATGGCACGGTCATGTGGCACAAGTCAAAGAGCACCCTAAACTGCACACAGCCTGTAGCACAGACGTGTTTCAGGGTCACACGGGCGTGTCCCTTGAACCACACGGGCGTGTGACCCCTGTAACATGAAATTTTTCTAAGTTTTGTATAATTTTCTAAAGTTCTCGATTTAGTTCCGAACCACTTCCAAAGCATGTTTTGGGCCTCGTAGGCTCGTATAAGGGACTTTATGATTGAATATGAATGGTTTTAATTTGGACGCAAATTTATGACTCGGAATTGTGTGAATGCTTGTGTTATAAGTCCAGTAATGCCTCGAGCCCTGTTCCGGCGTTGAATACGGGTAAGGGGTGTTACAGTTCCAATCTTTCAAATTACCATTGTGTTGGTATCAATTAATATCATTCAATTTCACATACTTTATGGATTTTCAGTGTGCACAAATAACACCCTTTTCAGTACACTATATAACAAATATCTCATGCATTTAAATCATACATAAGCTTAATATCTCAACACATTATATCATTCAGTCAAACATTCTCATATCTCATAACTCAAATATGCAATTACAAACTCAATCAAACATTCATACTATCAAACTAGCAACATGTCAATCTTTTAAGGCTCGAAACATATCTGGTTCGGCCACTCACAAAATCAATAATTTGGCTATTAAGTCAATCCAATCAGCAAGCTAATTTATCAAATATAACATGATATTTAACATTTTCAAACAATTTTATGAGTTTAGGACCCACACCTTATTTTTCGCTTCCTCGTAGCACACTAGTGAATCTTCTAATTTTCCTTAATAATTCACCGTATCGATGCGAACCATACGTACAATCGTTCTTCGCCTTTACGGATGATTTGGGGAATTTGGGTCAGCACCTAATTCAATAATATACTGGAAAATCAGTATCTAATTAATGATTAAATTTCTTCGTTTAATCAATTCATAACATTTACCCAATAACTATGTCGAAATAACACACTAGTTATCCTTAATTGCACTTACACTTCACGATTTGTGGGATCCGATTGGCTAATTGATCAAGAAAGTCTCTCCCTAATTAACATGTTATTAAAGGCTATTAGAAGGGTTCAAGAACACAATTTAATGTTGAAAAAATATGGGCAAGAACCAAGAAACAAAACAAGCCCCTTTCTTGCACATAGGCGCACGCACCACCACCCATGGTGGCTAAAATTGGGGCTGAATTTTAAAACGGTTTGATATCTCATTAAAATCTGGAAAAATACCTTTGAAACCATTTAAAATACACCAAATTCTAGATCTAGAAATTTTGGTTTTTAATTGACAAGATTAATCAAGAAATTGAAGAGAAAAGAGATTTACCCAAGCTAGTTGAGAGAAACGAAAATGGCACCTTCTTGGCAATGTTTGGGATCGATCTTGGGGTTCAAGATTTCAGATTTTGGTCTGATTTAGATGAGGATAAATTGCAGCAATAGAGTAAAGGAGATGGTGCACAATCTTGATGCAAAAATTAGAAGAAAGATATGGTAAAATAGGAGGTGTAGGCAACGACATTAATGGAGGAAAGGAAAAAAATAAAATCAAAGAGAGGGAGAGGAGGAGATGAATGGCTAGAGCAATGAGGAGGAGGTTTAAAGGCTGATTATTTGTGAAAAATTAACATTTGTACCTAGGGTTACAAGGCTTGGGTGGCACACACATTAAAAAAACAAAGGATTTTGCAATATTTAATTATTTTATTTTGCAAGGGAAAGGATTCGAACTTGGGACCTCATTTAATTTCCATGCTTTCTCATATTTATTTTAACCATTAGGATTTTTCCTCATTCTTGAAATAATTTTGCAATATTTATTTTAAAAACAAGGCATGTCACATACTAGGGTTTAAGGCAAAATTTGCAAAATAATAAAAATGATGCGAGAGAAGAGATTTGAACTTGGGTTTCAAGAAACGTTTCACTAACACTTATCCAACAAACCAATACCTCTTTTATTCCTAGAAACACATAGATAATCTCAAAAATTAGGGCATGACCACTCTCTCTCGATTTACAAACCCAATTCTACTAACCCCCGATATTTGGGATGTTACATGCAACATAATTACATGTATTTTTAAAAGAAGATCAAATAGTAACCCTTTTGGATGGATATCCCAAAATCTTACCATCCTTCACATAGTTGAACTCTCTTGGATGAGTGACTTTCCTCTCATCTATTGTAAGCTCCTTTAGAGCATCTTGAGTTGTTCTTGTATCTTTTCACTTGATGATTGATCAACTTTATTATCATTGTGAAAATTTTCTGCATCATCATAATCAATACAAGAATCCTTTCTTGGAGAAAGGTTAGAGTCATAAAAAACATGTATAGACTCTTCTACTACTATAGTTCTTTTGTTAAACACTCAAAAAGCTTTAGAATTTAAAGAATAACCAAGAAAAATTCCTTCATCACTTTTTGCATCAAATTTACCAAGATTGTCTTTGTCATTATTTAAAACAAAACACTTGCATCCAAAAGGATGAAAATAGCTAATGTTAGGTTTTTTATTTTTGAAGAGTTCATATGGAGTTTTCTTTAAAATAGGCATAATCATTACTCTATTAACAATATATCAAGCAGTGTTTGTGTCTTCTGCCGAAAAATATTTTGGTAAACTGTTTTCACAAAGCATGATTCTAGCTATTTCTTCTAAAGTTCTATTTATCCACTCAACAACTCCATTTTGTTGAGGGGTTCTAGGTGCAGAAAAATTACGGCTAATTCCATTTGAGTTGCAAAAATTCTCAAAACCAAGATTTCAAAATTCGGTTCCATGGTCACTTCTAACACTAGTGATAGAGTATTTCCTATCCTATGTCCTACAAGCATAATCTTATTAGACACAATGTCAATTACTTTACATCCATTAGACTCAAAAATGACATTTAGACATTTATCACACAATTTACTAATACTTAGTAGATTATGCTTAAGATCTTTGACATAAAAAACATTTTTAATAAGAATTGAAGAGTTTTTACCAATAAAGCCAATTCCTTCTATATTTCCTTTGAAGTTGTCACCATATGTAACTTCTCCTCCACTTTTTGGCTTCATATTGATAAAGTGGCTCTTATCACTGGTCATGTGCTTTGAGCATCCACTATCAAGGTACCATATGTTTTTGCTTGAATTGCCCAACTTGAAGCAATGCTCCTCTTCCTACAAACATAGAATTAAATTTTGATTTTTGGTACCCAAATTCTTTTGGATCCATAAGTATTAGTTCTTATAATTGTAGTCCCTTTAGGTATCCATTTTGAAAGTATGTCCTTATCTTGAGTATTTATGAGTCCTTTAGGGACCCACACACTTTTAATGATTTTTCCTTTGTAAAAACTTGGGCGACCTCTATATTTATAGAAATTAAAGCTAGTTTTAACAAATTTTTGTTTTGAGCTTTCTCCTCTTAGAAATCTTTTTGGTAAAACTTTGTTAGAGTGAGATTTTTCACTTTTAAGCAACTCAAGTTGCTTTTGATGATCATCATGAACTTTAGAAAGTAAATTATGCAAGTCACATTTTTTTTTCTCAAAATCATTTATAATAACTTGTATATCATTTATTTTACATTCAATTTCATACTTGACTTTGGAGAGTGAATTATTTTCACCTTTTAGTTTTGAAATAGTTTTACTATATTTTGAAACCATTAATTCAAACTCCAAGCCTAATTCATCATAGGCATCTTGTAACTCATCAAAAGAATAAGAATTTGAAATAGATGATTTAGAAGTTACCTTAGGATCATCAATATCCATAAGGTAAAGGTTGGCTACTTCTTGATCTTCATTGTTGGATGAATCCTCATCACTCCAAGTAGCAACATGATCCTTGAGCTTTTGTTTACTTGACTCCTTTTTCTTCCATTGGGGAGAATCGAACTTGATATGTCCTGATTTCTTGCATTCATAGCATATGATAGGGCCTTTTCATTGGTAGATTCAAACTTAGGTCCTTTCTTCTTTTGGAATTTTCTCCACCTATTGGACCTCATACACTTCTTGAATCTCCTAGCAAACATGGTCATCTCTTTGTCCTCATCCACCTCTTCACTTGATTCAATATCTTCAATGGTGGTGGATTTGAGAGCAACACCAACCTTCTTCTTCTCATTCTTAGCTTCTTCTACCCCTTCATTGAGCCTCATCTCATATGTGAGCAAAGAATCGATGAGCTCATCAAATGTCAAAGTTTCTAAATTATTTGTTTCTTTAATAGCGGTCACTTTGGCTTCCCATGACTTCGGCAAGCTTCAAAGCATTTTCCTTACAACTTCTTCATTAAGATAGGTCTTCCCATAAGATTTTAGCCCATTGATAATGATGGTGAATCTATCAAACATAGCTTTGATATTGTCCTCAGGCTTCATCTTGAAGATCTCGTAATTGAGAGTGAGGATTCCCATCTTTGACTTCTTCACTTGGCTAGTTACCTCATGAGTTACCTTAAGTTTATTCCATATCTCCTTGGCATTCAAACATGACGATACTCTACTATACTCATCCAGACCAAGTGCACAAAAAAAAATGTGTATAACCTTGGCATTGAGTTGAATACTCCTTTTATCTTCTTCGTTCCATTCTTTCTTACTCTTTGGAACTAAGAGCTCTTCTTCTTTCTTGAGTGGTATTAAAGGGTCATCCATGATAATGTCCCAAACCGCAAGAGCATTTGCTTGGATGAATAGCATCATCCTTATCTTCCAGTATGAATAATTAGCACCATTTAAATAAGGAGGCTTGGAAATAGATTGAGACTCACCAAGAAAGATTGAGCCGGAAGTAGACGTCATTGTAGGAATTGAGTTGATCATTGTTGAGCTTCCTCAAGGATATTCTCTTTGGTTGTTAAACTGTCTAAAAGAGACTAACTCTAATACCAATTGTTAGCTCAAATAATCAAACTGAAATTTCCAAGATGGGATAAATTGGCTTTTAAAAATTTTGTAGATGCTAGAGAGAAAGGATAGAGAAATAAACACAATAATTTAGAGTGGTTCGGCCCCAATTGCCTACTCCATTATCTTAGCTTTCCACCACTAAGGATTTTCCCAAATTTACTAATTTGACAACTTTTGAGGACAATGTTTAACCTGACAAACTCCCTTAAGGTTTTTACCCAAGCCTTAATATACAAACCCTCTCAAAGAGATACAAAGAAGCAAACAAAAAATAATCCTTATAAGATCAATTTGTTTGCAAATTAAGCTCATTTACAATGAAAACACTTGAGCAAATAGAATGGAAATAAAGATCACAAGTGTATGAAAGAAAAGTATTGAAATATTTGGCACAAAGGTTGTTTTGATTTATCTTTAAGCTTGAATATTCTCTCTTGTTGTTGTAGGACATTTAGAAGCTTGTATTTATACCCTGTAATTCATTTCCAACCGTTGTGGTTGTTGAGAAAATAAATAGAGTCGTTGGGGATAAAAATACTAGATCATTAAATTCACATGCAACAAAAGGTATCGATACTTTTTCTATGAGTATCGATACTAGTAGCATTTAATGTCTGATTCAGTGACCATTAAAGTTAGTTTCCAACGATACCATGAATGAAAGATATTGATAAAATTCAATAGGTATCGATATATTTCTAAAAGTATCGATACTTATTATTTTTATTCAATTTTTTATTCAAGTCAGAGAACAGTTTTGACATTGATAAAAAAATAAGGTACCGGTAAAAATTATGGTGGTATCGATACATTTTGGAAAATATCAATACTTTTTGTAGGGAGCATTTTTTTTTCAATTGATTTAAGATTGTTTCAATCAAGTTTAAGAGTTTAAAATTGTTTATGAATTGCTCAAAATATTTTTAAGTGTTCAAAACATTTTCTAAGATGTTTGGAAGTCTTGAAATAATTTTTATGCTTTGAACTTTATTAATTCTTTGTTCTAAAAACAAATTTTAATTTAAAAATATTTTTGTTTGTTATATCAAAATAATTTATCAAATAAAACTATTTTAACAATATCTTTTTTAAATATTTTACTACACCCCTATAGGATGTTAACCCCCCTAACCCTACTTGTGGAGTCTAAATATTCCATTGGTAGTGTACAAAATATTTTCCCTTTAAAATAATTATACTTTAATAGGAATTGTTATAATTATACATTTAAAAATAATTAGAATTTAAATTAAAATTATTAGTTGAAAATTTTGTGCTATTTGCGATATGGAGTTATTATTTGAATATACCTCTAAGCATAATATATAGGAAAAAAGATGTGATATAATTTACAATTATTAGTTTAAATTTTTTTTACCTAAAAAGTTGTGTTAATTTTATTGATGTAAAATAGAGTTACTACTTTATTAGAATTCTAAGCATATTAATTATGACTTAATTAATATTAGAGTCAATTATGTTAATTGGTTATTATTTTGAATAATGTATGTTGCATTAATTACATAAAGTAAAACCATATTGTATGTTGAATATGTTTAAAATATTAAATAGCATTTACTTTCCATCATATTACTAAAATCACATTTAAAAAAAAAAATTGAAACCAAAATAGAAGTTGTGATAATTATACATTTAAAAATATTTGTAATTTAATAGAAGTTGTGATAATGACACATTTAAAAATAATTATAATTTATTTTACAATTATTAGTTAAAAAGTTTGTGTTAATTTTAGAATAGGGTTATTTCTTGAATGAAATTCTAAGTATAAAATATAGGAAAAAAATTGTGATAATTTTAATTATAAATACAATTATTAATTAAAAATTTAGATGTGAAAAAGAAATTGTGCTAATTTTATTGATGTAAAATAGAGTTGTTACTTGAACAGAATTCTAAATATTTTATTTGTCACTTAATTAATATTAGAGTTAATTATGTTAATTAGTTATTGTTTGGAATAATATTACTTTGCATTAATTATATAAAATAAAACTATATTTTATGTTGAATATGTTAAAAATGTTTTAGTTATGATTTGAAATTTTTCTATTATAATACTTGAATTGGTAAGCTAATATTTAAATGATATTCAATAATTTAAATAATAAATATTATTTTAAATTAATTACTGCAATTAAAAGTAAAATAATTAAAAATTGTGGCTAAATATTAAACGCTAAAATCACATGCAAGGCATATGCCATTAGAAGCTAGATATATTTAAGTGATTGATTGAGTTGACGTTATGAGTTATACACTAACTCGGTTGATAAATGACTAAAAATTTATTCTTTTAACAAAATAATAACTATTATTATGAGGGTGTTTTTGTATTCCATCTAAAATTTATTAAAAAAAAACAATTTAAACATAGAATAAATTTAAAAATATACTCACACATTATGAGATTTAAAATCTCAACTTTACCATTTCAACTAAAGGCTCGTTTAATTTTTATATGTTTTTTATAAGTATATCTTACATAAAAAAAATTTTACCCATATCATGAATGTGCCTTATTCTAGTATATATTAATATTTTAATATATATATATATATATTAGTATTCTATTCAATGTTAGTGGAATTTTTTTAACTTCAAATGTAGAGTTAAAAATCTAACATGTATTTTTTCTTTATCATTAAAAAATAAAAAACTAATAAAAAGAAACACATTTCAGTTATTTAACCATATTTGTGGAGTTAAAAATCTCTACTCACAACGAATGGCATAATAAATATAATCAACCTTATTTATAGCAACCCATTTGTTTGCCAAAAATTTGGATGTTATAGAAAGCTAATTGTTATAAACTTATAATAATATTTGATATTTATATCATAACTTTAATAAAACTTAAAAATGTAATTCATTTTATTAAAGATTATTTTTTTTTATTAAAATATGGTCAATATATTTTTTTATGTTAAATTTAAATATATTTTATATCTTAACTAAAATTTATAATTTTTATTGCATTTAGGACTAGATTTAATTTACTAAAATGTAAGATAAGTGGTTTATTATAGAAAACTAATTTAATGAGGAGTGTTTTTCATAGTTTATGGTTGTTATATACAAAAAGTTGTTATAAAAGGTAAAAATAAGACATAAAAAAAAAATTGGTTCTATGACAAATTTGAATGTTATAATAAAATGTTGTTACAGAGGTTGACTGTTATTAGGGGTGAGTAAAGTTCGATTTGATTTGAAAAATTTTAAAAAAAAATTTGAATTTCGAGTTAATCGAATCGAGTTGAATTTTACAATTCGAATAACATATTGGTGTAAATACATTTTTGGTCCCTATCAAGTTTGAAAATGAGCAAATTGGTCTCTCTAAACAAAAATTACAAAAAAAAAAAATCAAAATAATTTTCAAAAATTCAAAATAATTTTTAAAATTCAAAATGTTTATAAAAATTTTAAAATTTATATTTTTAAAAAAATTATAAAAAAATTCAAATATATATATATATATATAGAAAGTTGAAAAATTAACTATTTTCTAGAATAATAATTTTGGGGCCTACATAAGTTAATTAATGATTCAAGTTTATTATACTAAAATATATATTTTTTATTTTTGAAAAAGTTTTCAAATATATATGATTTCAAACTTATGTGCCCTAACATGGAATTAGTAATACTGTAACAATATTTTAATTTGACATGTTTAATTTTTGTAATTTAACTCAAACAATTTCACTCGATTCGACTTGACTCAAATTTAATTTCATTCGACTCGATTCGAAAAGATTTTAAATCAAGTAAGGATGATAAAATAGAACTCGTCAACTCGATTAACTCAAATTTTTTCACTCGATTCGATCGAACGCTCACTCATAACTGTTATACAGAGGAATAACTGTAATATTTGTATATAAGAAAATTTATTTTATACATTGCTAGTGTAGTGTTTAGATTTCACAACACTACAAGAAAAATTGGCATTAGAAATATAATTTTGCAACAAAATTTCTCTGTTGTTAGGAAATAACATAATATCAAATTTAACCCTCAATATTTACATATTTTGTCAATTTGACCCTTATTCCCTTTTTAAGTTAAATTAGGCTCTCAACCTTTCAAAAAAGAGTCAAATCGCTTTTTTAATGGATATGCTGACTAAAACATTTTTTTTAATGATGTTGGTTTGATAAACTGCATGTCACTTCACGTGTACTTTCATGCTGGTATGACATTATTTGTCTTATATGTCATGTCAACAAAAAATTTTCAAAAATTATAAAAAGTCATAAAAATTTAAAAAAATAGCATGAAGTACATGTAGATTGTCATTCGAGTTGGCATGTTTAAAAGTTGAACGTTTTAGTCTGTATTTTTATTAGAAAAACAATAATTTAACTCTTTTTGAAAGGTTAATAGTCAAATTTAACCTTATTTTAAAAGTTAATGGCTAAATTGAGTTAAAAAAAATATAAACGCTGAGGCTAAATTTAACATCATGCCTTAGGAAAAATTGCAACGACATTAGATATTGTTATGTAAATTTAAAACATTTGTAATAACTTTTAGAGGTTGTCGCTAAATATAATTTTTAGAGTACTAATACTAACAAGAGACAATATTATTGGGGATTTTAATATTATAAAATATTATAATATTAGTAATAATTATAAAATATCGTTGTTTATCTACGTTTAAATGTGATGAATGAATTTAATGGTATCAACTATAAAGTATCTCATTTGCAAAATTTTAATGGATATATTGCATTTAAGATTATAGAACAAAATAAGGAGAGAGGATGAATAAGAACAAGACTTGGCAATACGGCAGACTATACAAAGGTTTGTTCTTTTGAGACATGCATAAAAGTTACTTGGGAAAAAATGAGACTCATGGTTTAAAATAGAAATGAAATATTGATTTTGATATTTAAAAATTCGTCTCCACTCCACTTTATAATACTTTTATGAATTTGTACTAAATATTTTGTCAAATTCTTTATATTTTTCAATTTAATAAAAGACAAAAAATTATTAAGCTATAACTTGTTGGAAGAGAGAATAAATAAAACAATTTTCTAAATAGTTAAAATTTAAATTGAATAGAAATCATTTTTAGATATAGGGTAAATTATACATATAGTAACTGCAATTTAAGCACCCACGCACGCTACATAGTTCGTTCATTTTGGTTTACCTGTTATTTTATTCAAACACTCTCCACTCTTTTACTCTTTTAAGTAGTTTAAAGATACTAAAACTAATATGCAATCCCATTAAAAGTCACAACATTTAAACCAAGTGCATTATAAGAACCGATAGTGTTAGTAATATGTGTCATAATGGCAACATAACCAAAAGCAACATGAACTCCTTATAAAATGTTACCGATTAATACTAAAATTTTTTAGGGTTCTTTTAGAAATTTTTTGTTAATAATATATGCCATAATTCCATTAGGTTACCAATTAATACTAAAATTTTAAGGATTTTCCTTAGAAATTTTGGTAAATCTTTATATATTTAAGTGAATCGTTAAATATTTTAGTAAATTTTTAAAAAGTTTAGTAAAACTTTTGAATTATTGATAAATCTCTATAAATTTTGATAAATCGTCTTAGAAATTTTAGTAAATAATTAGATATATTGATCGAGTATGGGACGCTGATGGAATCCTTAGAAATATTGCCAAGTCATTAGCTTTTTTTTTTTTTTTTTAAGAAAGTTTGTTAAATTATTAAAAATTGTGGTAAAGGATTAGTTGTGCTGATCGAGTATGATATATTTATGAAATCATTAGAAATTTTGGTAAATCGTTAGAAATAATAGTAAATCTTTAAATATATTGGTAAAAGCTTAGAAATTTTGGAAAATTTTTAAAAAAAATAGTACATTATTAGAAATTTTGGTAAATGATTAAATGTGTTGATCTAGTATAACACACTAGGGAAATCCTTAGATATATTGGTAATTCCATAGAAATTTTGGTAAATCTATAGATATTTTAGTAAATTATTGGAAATAATGGCAAATCCTTACAAATATTGGTAAAGGATTAGATGTGTTGGTCGAGTCTCAGACACTAATGAAATCCTTAGAAATATTGACAAAATCTTACAACTTTTGTTAATTTTTTAAAATATTTTATAAATTACTAGAAATTTTGGTAAGGGTTTAAATGTGTTGATTGAGTATGGGATGGTAATGAAATATTTAGAAAATTTGATAAGTTCTTATAAATATTGGTAAATCATTAGATATTTTTGTAAACCGCTAGAAATAATGGTAAATCTTTAAAAATATTGGTAATGTCATAGAGAGTTTGGTAAAGGCTTAGATGTGTTGTTAACTTTTTTTAGAAATTTGGGTAATGATACGAGTCTCAAGACCCAATTTCAGACCGGTGGATGTGATGAACTTACACTACCTCAGGGCCCAACAATAAGATCAAAGGCCAAACAAATCAAACCAAGATTCGATCAAAGGTAATATGTGAGGATGAATCTGTTTGAGGAAATGAGGAATGATACATGCACGAAATGGGTGAAATTTATTAAGTTTCATTCACTAAAGCTGTCAGTTTTTAAGTTTGGGGAATCAGCAGACTTTTGACGACTTTTTAGATGAGATCCAGGCATTTCTTGGTTAAGATGTCTCATGGCGTTCGAAGATCTATCTCTTAACTTTGAAACACACTTTCAATCACTCAATTTTGGATTTGGGAGCTCAAGTTATGACCATTTTAGTAAAGACTGCGAGTAGAATTTCTGGACAAATTATAACAGTAATTACGAGTTTCGGGCTTTTAATTTAATTTTAAATCATATTGGGTTCGAGTTTTGGCTTAAATTTTAATCCTTAGAAATATTGCCAAGTCATTAGCTGTTTTTTTTTAACAAAGTTTGTTAAATTATTAAAAATTGTGGTAAAGGATTAGTTGTGTTGATCGAGTATGATATATTTATGAAATCATTAGAAATTTTGGTAAATCGTTAGAAATAATAGTAAATCTTTAAATATATTGGTAAAAGCTTAGAAATTTTGGAAAATTTTTAAAAAAAAAATTAGTACATTATTAGAAATTTTGGTAAATGATTAAATGTGTTGATCTAGTATGACACACTAGGGAAATCCTTAGATATATTGGTAATTCCATAGAAATTTTGGTAAATCATCATAAATATTGGTAAATCTATAGATATTTTAGTAAATTATGGGAAATAATGGCAAATCCTTACAAATATTGGTAAAGGATTAGATGTGTTGATCGAGTCTCAGACACTAATGAAATCCTTAGAAATATTGGCAAAATCTTACAACTTTTGTTAATTTTTTTAAAATATTTTATAAATTACTAGAAATTTTGGTAATGTAACACCCCTAACCCGTAACCATCGCCGGTTCAGGGTTAAGAGGCATTACCGGACAATCAGAAACTTTTACAGGCATTTCATCTTACAATTCATCCAATACAATCAAAGCGTCCCTTAAATAGGTCAACGAGACCTCAAGCATGCTTTAGAATAGGGCCGGGACTAAACCGAACACATACGAAAATTCTCGGAAATTTAAAATTTTTTTCTAAGTTACATAGGTCACACGCCCGTGTGGGCAGGCTATGTGCCTCCCACGGCCTCAGACACGCCCGTGTGTCTAAGCCGTGTCAAAACAGGGCATACATACTGACTTGTCTACATGGCCGTGGACACGCCTGTGTGCCTCACCCGTGGTCGATCCTGACTTGCACCACACGGCCAGTCACACGCCCGTGTGTTCAGCCCGTGGTCGATCCTAACTTGCACCACACGGCCAGTCACACGCCCGTGTGTTCAGCCCGTGGTCGATCCTGACTTGTTATGAATTTCAACCACGAGGGACACGGTCGAGCCACACGCCCGTGTGCTCAACCGTGTGGGCAATTATAGGCCATTTTCAAAGCCAAAATGCCACCCACACTTGGGTCATTCCTACAAGTTCAAACAAGCATCATTCCACACACAATTGGCAACCAAAATCATGTCATAAGATCAACATATCAACCCATTCAATCTCATCTCTAATCATGCCAACTTCTATACCAAATTACACAACTAAAACACATGTATAACTAAGCATGATACATCCACATCTTAGTATTCATACAACCATTTTATTGATCAAACATACATACTCATATTGCATTCATATGCTTACCATAATCTTGACCATTCCATAGTCATGAAAATATACCAAAGTTAACTTCATATAGCATAGCATCACATACAAAACGTAATCACTTATTTAGCCATATCACATGGCTATATATACATGTCTCAAACATAACCCAAAGTAACTAGCCTATACATGCCATATTTAGCTATATACACTTTCAAAAGTACCAAGATTGAGTTTGATAGTGTGGTGATGATCCTCGATGGTCCCCGAGCCTCTCGTAGCTTTTACGATCTATAAAACAGAACAAACACACACCAAGTAAGCTTTCCAAAAGCTTAGTAAGTCATATACAAATAAACTTAACATATAATGCACATAGCCACATTGATACATCAACATTAATACTTCTCATATGCAAATTCATCACATAACCTTTGGCTCATCCATTTAGCCATTACTTATCACATTCCTCAACTCATTTCTCACATATGCTCATAACTCATTCAAACATATGTATATCACATATCATCTTATCATTTCAATACACATATTCACCTTAGTAAGTTCATATATAAACTTACCTTTTTGTACACATACATGGTGTACTTTTCAAAAAACCCTGAATCTTTATACATTTCACGTAGCCATTCTCATCTCGGATTTGCCCGTTGAATCGCTCGGAATCGAATAGGATACTCAGAATGCTCGGAATAGTCATACAACGCCAACGTCCCAGTCGTGGTTTTACATGTAATCAGATATCGATGCCACTGTCCCAGATAGGGTCTTACACGAGCAATACGATGCCAATGTCCCAGACATGGTCTTACACGTAAATCTTATATCGATGCCAACGTCCCTGACGTGGTCTTACATGATATCACATATCGGACACCTATGTCATGACATATGCAACCCTATCTATTCCTAGGTTCAAACAGGACTTCTCGAACACTAATAACTTGTCGATACTATCTCGGATCTCATATATTATCATTTCGAGTATTATTCATAGCAATTCAAATCTCATATATACACAAATAAGTCAATTCAAATACGTTTATTTGTATATCGACTTACCTCGTTCAGGAAGAACGGAGATAAACGACTATTCAATAACTTTCGACTTCCCTCGATCTAAGTCCGTTTTCTTCGGTTCTTAATCTATACATATTCAAATTTAACACTTTTATTCACCAAAACATTCAATTCAATCCAAAAACACATATTTAGGGTAATTTACAAATTAGCCCTCATATTTTCACATTTGGACATTTTAGTCCCTATTTCACAAAATCACAAAACACACATAATTTCATGTTACCCGTGCCTAGCTGAATTTTACTCATGCTCATATGAGTCCACACATTTCATTTATTTCACAATTTAGTCCTTCAAAATACTATTTTCTCAATTAAGTCCAAAATACTTAAATTGATCAAAAACTCAAAGACAAACTATGTTAATCAAACACATAGCTTTCATAATTCATCATCAAACCTGATAAAACTCATGAGTTCATCAATGGCTCATTTCGAAAACATCATCAATTCACAAAATTGAGACATGGGTTTTGAAGAACACGAAGCAACAATTACAAAAACATAGAAATTATCAAAAACCGAAGCAAAACATACCTTGAATTTAGATGAACAAGGGCCAAAATTCTCAAAGCTTAAAACCCTTCTTTTTTTCTTTAGAATTTCGGTGGATGAACATAAACAAAATGGCTTATTTTAGCCTTTTGTTTTATTAATAATAACTTAATAATTCATTTACAAAACTAACATTTAATGTTAATATATAAAACATATGCACACAATGTCATTTGTGACATTTGCCATCCACTTACTCAAATAATTGGCTTATTGCCTTTTAAGGACCTTACATTATAAAGACATCAACAATTTGATACTTTCACATTTAAGCATCAAACTTTCATTTTATGCGATTAAGCCTTTTTCTCAAATTAAGCACACAAACGGGCAAATTAACTTACGGAACTTTAACACATACTTAATCACATATCATAGGCACAGAAAATAATATTAAAATATTTTACTGACTCGAATTTGTGGTCCCGAAACCACTGTTCCGACTAGGGTCTAAATCGGACTGTTACAATTCTCCCCCCTTAGGGATTTTCGTCCCCGGAAATATTACCATTAAACAGATTCGAATATTGTTGTCTCATTGAATCTTCAGGCTCCCACGTAACCTCTTCCACTCCGTGTCGATGCCACAACACTTTCACTAACGGAATTTTCTTATTTCTCAACTCTTTTACTTCACGAGCTAAGATGCGGATTGGTTCTTCTTCGTAGGTCATATCAAATCGGATTTCAATCTCAGACGGAGGAATCACATGTGATGGATCGGATCGGTATCGTCTAAGCATCGATACGTGAAATACATTATGAATCTTCTCTAGCTCAGGTGGCAACAACAATCTATACGCAACAGGTCCAACACGCTCGATAATCTCATACGGTCCGATAAACCTCGGACTTAACTTGCCTTTGCGTCCAAATATGAGTACTTTCTTCCACGGAGACACTTTTAAAGACACTTTGTCGCTGATCTCAAATTCGATGTCTTTTCTTTTCAAATCTACATACGATTTTTGACGATCAGATGCTGCTTTCAAACTGTCACGGATTACTTTCACTTTTTGTTCAGTGTCTTTTGGGCTCTGTCCAATACAGAGGCGTTCGACACTTGCGTCCGTACAAAGCTTCATAAGGCTCCATTTTGATGCTCGACTGAAAACTATTATTGTACGCAAATTCGATCAATGGCAGGTACTGTTCTCACGTACCATCAAATTCAAGAATGCAGCATCTTAACATATCCCCGAGAATCTGAATGATCCGCTCGGATTGACCATCCGTTTGTAGGTGAAAAGCTGTACTGAAATCTAATTTCGTACCTAAAGCTTCTTACAGCTTCTTCCAGAACCGTGAAGCAAATCTCGGATCTCTATCTGATACAATTGACAATGGCACCCCGTGCAATCTCACAATGTCAGAAATGTAAAGCTCAGCTAACCTATCAAGTGAGAAATCAGATCGTACCAGAATAAAATGGGCAGATTTCGTCAATCGATCAACTACGACCCAAATCGCATCTTTCTTTCTCGGAGTCAGAGGCAATCCAGAAACAAAGTCCATTGTCACTCTATCCCATTACCATTTAGGAATCAGAATCGGTTGTAATAAACCAGATGGAATCTGATCTTCAGCTTTAACTTGCTAACAAACTAAACATTTCAAAAAAAAGTCAGAAATATCTCGTTTCATACCAGACCACCAATAGTGTTGCTTCAGATCATGGTACATCTTTGTACTTCCCGGGTGAACAGATAAGCGACTGTTATGAGCTTCATTTAAAATCAACTGAATTAACTCTGAGTTTTTCGGAACACAAATCCGATCTCGGAATCTCAAGCAATCATCATCATCAACTCAAAATTCAGAATCAGAGTTCAAACCACACTGAGCTCGTTTTGCTAACAAATCATTATCAATCTTCTGAGCGTCACAAATCTGCCGTAAAAACAACAGTTTCGCTTTCAATTTAGCTAGAACCGAACCATCATCAGACAAATTTAAATGAGCATTCATAGCATACAATGCAAACATTGACTTTCGACTCAGTGCATTGGCAACAACATTTGCCTTACCCGGGTGATAATCAATTACAAGCTCGTAGTCTTTCAACAGCTCTAGCCATCTTCTCTGTCGCAAATTCAAATATTTCTAGGTCATCAAATATTTCAGACTTTTATGATCTGAAAACACGTGGCATTTCTCACCGAACAGATAATGACGCCAAATCTTTAATACGAACACAATCGCAGCTAGCTCAAGATCGTGTGTGATCATTGGGTCACGGTCTTAAAATTTATAATGAGAATGATCGAGCCTAAAAACTAACTATGACAATGATTGAGGCAAGTGTACCTATCGAACAGTAGTATAGCTTAGTGGCAAGACCGGATTGTCGAACCCAAAGGAACCGAAAGTACCAATACTAACTTTCTTTTTATTATTTAGCCTTAAAATTGAAGTGAATCGGTTTCATCTAGAAAATTAACTAACTACTAAGCTAAAGGCGATGAGACAAAAAGAATGAAATTGGGGAAATACTCGTGGGAAAAACTAATTGATTAAAACAATACCCAAGGAAGAATCCACCTAGACTTCACTTGTTATCTAACTCTAAACCAGACGATTTATTCATTTGACTTGATTCGTAAGATTCCCTAATGTATATTAAACCCTCTCTCGAAGCGAATAACGTCTAACCCTAGGTTGATTAATTGAAATCTCTTTCTAATTGAAACCCCTAGAATTACATTAACTCGATCTATGGAATCCCATATTAGGTTTCACCCTAATCTGGAAAAATCTCGTCACCCTATCTCTAGGCGCGCGATCAACTCCGCTTAATTATGCTAGATCTACTCTTAGGCAGGGACTTTTGCTCCTCCACCTAACCACATCAAACTTGAATTAATATCCGTGAAATATCAACACAAGAATTAAGAACACATAATTAAGAACAAATCAAATATTTATCATATAGTTCAGCAAACGATAACAAGATTCATCTTAGGTTTCACCCCCCTCAGGTATTTGAGGGTTTAGTTCATAATGATAATAAAATACATCTCAAAAGAAAAGATAAAACAAAACATAAGAAAAACTCTCAAACCCCCTGAAGGAATTGAAGAGAGATCCTCCGTCTTGAGTATAACTCCAGCTTCTTGAGATGAATTAACTGGCTTTCTTCAAGTGATTTCCACAATTCTGATCTTTCTGGCTCGGCTCTTTAGCCTAGCTGAACGCCCCCTGAAAGTTGGCCTCTAGGGTGTTTATATAGGCTTTTGGAATGTGTTTATTTACCCCTAAGTATCCAAATCCGAGTGAAATTCCTCTTCTCCACGGTAGGGACACGCCCTTGGCACACGCCCGTGTGAATCGTGGCCAGGCCGTGTTCAAGTCTGATTGGAAAGGCACGGCCGTGTTGCTTGGGGCCAGGCCGTGTTGATTTTGTGATTTGGCCTAATTGGTCCGTTTTAAGCCCGTTTCTCGTTCTTTTCATCCTCCGGTGCTTTTCTGAGTATAAAACATGGAAACAAATGATTAAAAGTACCAAATTACACAATTCAAGGCTTAAATCACCCAAAAGCATGCTAAATGTGGGTTTAAAATATGTTACTATTACGGCTTATCAAATACCCTCACACTTAAGCTTTTGCTTGTCCTCAAGCAAAATTCTCAACTCATGATTAAAACGAACTTTCTTGATTCATAATATTCATCAATAATGTTTCATCATAATTTAAAGATAATTCATACATGGATAATTCAACTCAAAGAGTCCTAAAGATTCAAACAATCCAAGTCATACATTTTGTAGCATGAAAACATAGGTGTTTCCCCTCGTTTAAGTAATTACCTCTGATTTAAAATTGACAAGGATCGACATCCTCACTAAAGATTCACTCAAATCACTCGAGGTGTTTAAGGTTCAGAAATTAAGCACTCATAAGTCGAACATGAAAAGTTAATCCCATAGGCTTGCATGAGAATCACATCTCCACCACTATAATATGAGACAATACACAAATCAAAAGGTCTTTAACAGGGTTGTAACGGGGCTTGGGTTAAGGTGTAGATATAGGCTGAATTAGAAGGTTAGAATCGAGATTGACCTGGCAAATTACCTATCCAGAAACAATGAACTAATAATAAACAATTACATCAATTGAGAACTTGTAATAATAATACTATTACTAATACGAGCTTCTTTTTCCTCAATTGGAATTTAGATGTATAAGTTCACTTAATTACAGAACTAACAATGAATATACTTCGATTTTTTTAAGAACAAATCAAATATATATAATAATTGATGAATTTACTATTAAAATCAATAGGCAATCGATCAAATCAAATCTCGATATAAGGGTAGTCAAAAGGAATGGTGATAACAAAAACAAAGGGTTTTGGGATAATATTAGTGGGTGAGTCAATAAAAAGGGTTGTTAGGATCAACGGGGTTCACTAGGGGTTAATAAAATGGGTAGGCTTTTTAGTGGAGTGAGTGGATTAAAACCTAGGTGCCTTTATCATCTTAGTATATCAAATCAAAGGTGCGATCTCGACATGTATAATCGATGCAAGTTCTAGAATAACAAATCAATGTTGACACACTCATAATCAAAAAGTGAGCAAGAAAAAGAATATATGCTCTATAAGGCTCAAAATCTCACAAAAATTATGGGTATTTTGATGTCATCCTCGTAAATTTCAAACTTCAAAGTAATATTTAAATTCAGGTAGACAACCTAGAAAAAATTTTAATTCAGAAAAATAGACTTATCATGCTTGACTCTATAGTATCTTAAAGTATAAATCATCAATGCATAATTATCAATGACTTAATCTGAAATATATCAATAAAAATCATAATTCACAGGAAATTTCATTCTAATCATAATATGAGAAACTTACTTAAGAACATGACATAATTCAGATTTGAGAATAATGCAAAAAGTTTGGCACCTAATTTGAGAATTTGAGAATAATGAAAAAGCTAGGCACCTTTTAGGTTGTTCACCCCCACACTTAAGATGTACATTGCCTCAATGTACAAAGATAGATATAGTATAGAAAATCAAAAGATAGGGTGAGATGAAACTTCCTGAATTTGGATGGATTCCTTGAGTTGGAGGTGAAAGATAAGTTGGAGGAGGCGTCTCTGGTGGTGGTTTTGAAATTTGCCACTATTATTGCTGCACTAGATGAAGAAATTGGGTAGCTTGTGAAGAAGAAATAGCCGAGAAATACTAAGAAAAATTCAAATAAACTAATTATTTATTTAAAGAAAAGCAAGCTAAAATGAAGGAAAATAAAAATTGAAATAAAATTAAAAGAAAAGATTAATGGACCGAAGGGTCCTTATTGTTGGATGGTTCGCGAGGGGGGTGTGATTTCTAAGGCTGCGATGGTGTTGGCAGTGGTCGTGGTGGGGTACTTCCCTAGCAGCCTTTAGAACCTAAAACCAAGAAACTAAGATAAAATAAACTAAATTAAACATAAGAGAAATAAAGAAAAGGAAAATAAAGAAGAAGAGAAAGGAAAAAGAAAAATAGAATGGTCTCAAAGACCCTTGGCTTATCGAATAATTGAAGCGGCCGGCATGAACTTATATAGATTGGTCTCCCACAAGGAGACTGTGCTTGGATCCTTCCGTTTCTTCGACATGGATGTGGTGAAGCTCAAGGTCTTTGTAGATGGAGGAATAGAGGAAAGAATGGAGGGGTTGGGAGGGGAGGGTGAATGTGAGTAGGGAAAAGGGGATGGGAAGTGGGTGAGAAAATGGGGGCAAGGGGTGTTTTAAATAGAATTTTCAAAGCTGGTACATCCCCACGCCCATGTACCATGGGCGTGTTGGGTCACGCGGCCGTATCGCACGACCGTGTTGTGTTTCGTTCGTTTCTCTCACGCCCGTTTCGTGGTCACCACGCCCATGTAGGATCAAACAGTGTAGACCACGACCGCATCGCACGGCCGTGGCTAGTTAGTTAGAGCCCGTGTGTCTTCCCTCAGTGTCGGCCACGACCATATCACACGGCCGTGGCAGGGTAGTTGGGTTTGTGACTCGAAGATACGATCTGTCCTGACTCGTACCATTTTTGCCATGTCAGTACGGAGATTCGGTGTATCCACACGGCCACGGCCACGGCCGTGTGCAAGGCCGTGTGGTTTGAAAATCCGCACTTTGCTTAGTTTAAAATTAAATGCTGAAAAGGAAAAATAAAAGTGAAAAAAAAGTATAAAAATTAATGGAGTTAGTACTCGGGTTGCCTCCCGAGAAGCGCTCGTTTAAAGTCTTAAGCTAGACTTACCTCTCGTTTACATCATCAGGGTGGTTTGAGGAGTTGAAAGTCCTTTCTCATGCTATCAGTTTCATTATCATGATAAAGTTCAAGTCGAGATGCGCTTATACTGAAAGTACCAAAAATAGGATTACTTACCTAGACTGTTCCGTATGGGAAAACACTGATTACCCTAAAAGGGATTTCTTTGTTTGTATTAGGGTCATGAGGAGATATTCGAGGGTCTGTTTTATCTAACAATACATGGTCTCCTATTTTAAAGTGATTTGTCTTTCCTACGAGCTCGTCTGGTGGTTCCCTCGATTTCTCTTTGTGTATCCCTAGTGTTTCCTTGAAATGTGTCTTCCACTCGTCTAGTTCATCAACTTGATCCATTCGATCCTCATGAGTTGTTTCTTTGTTGGCATTGGGTCTAGGATCGGGTTTAGTTGTGTTCTTTTGTGGTGCTTCCTGCAAAGAAGGGTTAACCGAATGGTTATCAATAGAATTTACTTTCTCACCTTGTTTGCTCGATGTTCTAACCGAATCGAGAGCCTAAAGAGTGACTGTCTCATCACCTACACAGAGTATGAGTTCACCTGCGTCGACATCAATTTTAGTCCTGGCAGTTGCTAAAAAGGGCCTTCCTAGAATTAATGGGATGCTATTATCCTCATCCATGTCTAAAACAACAAAGTCTACTAGGAATACGAATTTATCAATCTTTACTAGCACATCTTCGATTATACCCCTAGGAATTCTAACAGTTTTATCAACTAATTGAATGCTCATCCTAGTTTATTTGGGTTTCCCTAGACCAAGTTGTTTAAACATTTTGTAAGGCATGACATTTATGCTTGCCCCTAAATCAGCTAACGCATTATCAATAGATAAACTACCAATTAAGCATGGAATCGTAAAACTCCCTGGATCTTTTAATTTTTGTGGTAATTTTTTTTGGAGAATTGCTAGCACTTTGCGTTGAGTTCCACATGCGATTCCTCGTCTAGCTTTCGCTTGTTTGTCAAGAGCTTTTTTAAGAATTTCCTCGAATCTGGCATCTGCGAAAGAGCTTCAAGTAATGGTAAGTTAATATGTAATTTCTTTAAAAGTTTAAGAAACTTACTGAACTATTCCTCTGTGTCATCTTTCTTCATCGCCTCGGGGTATGGTATACGAGGTTGGTACTCTTTAATTACCGATTTTGGCTTTTTACTTCCTTCATCAACCTTACCTTCTTCTACCACATTCTCTTACCTTAAATGAGGCTCATCTAACCCTACACTATCATGAGTTGATATGGCTTGAATCTGCTCCCTTAGGTTAGTTTCAGTGTTGCTTGGCAATCTACCTTGTGGTCGTTTCGTCAAGATCTTGGTGATTTGCCCAATTTGATCCTTGAGCTCTTGTGTCGATGCTTCTTGTTTTTCAAGTTTTGTTTCTATACTTTGGAAACGTGTTTCTGTTGCTACTATATATTTTGTCAACATCTCCTCAAGGTTCAGCTTCTTTTCCTGTGGGTACTGCTGCTGCTGGAAATTTGGAGGGTGTTGTTGTCTTTGATTTCCTTGACCACCCCATGAAAAATTGGGGTGGTTCTTCCAACCTGGATTGTAAGTATTGCTATAAGGGTTATTTTGATATCTGAAATTATTACTTACATAGTTCATTTGTTCGCTTTCTATGCCATGTCCGTAGGGTGGGTACTCAGGATTCGCCACACCTCCACTTGTTTCGCACTGCATAACGGGTTGTACTTGCAAGGAATTACACAAACCATCAATTTTTTTAGTTAACACATCTACCTGATTCGATAGCATGGTTATCTGCGTCGAGGTTGAAAATTTGGCGACTTTCGTGGGCTTTGTCCTCGTGACTTGCCATCGATAGTTATTTAGGGACATCTCCTCTATAAATTCGTAAGTCGCTTGTGTTTTATTATTCGAGTCCCACCGATCTTTGAATCGATCAATGCGCCTAGTTGAGGGTTCACACCATTGTAAAAGTTTGGACTTGTAGCCACAAGGGTAATCCATGGTGTGGGCACCTTCTCAATAAATCTTTGTATCTCTCCCATGCATCGTAAAGTGTTTCTAAATCCATCTGCACAAAAGAAGAGATATCATTCCTTAATTTGGTCTGTCTTGGCGGTGGAAAATATTTTAATAAAAATTTTTTGGTCATTTGTTCCCATGTAGTAATTGATCTTCTAGGGAAGAGAATGCAACCACTGCTTAGCTTTATTCCTCAAAGAAAAGGGAAATAATCAAGTCGGATGGCATCATCGAAACGCCATTAATTTTAAAGTGTCGCAGAATTCCTAAAAATTCCTAAGTGTGTGTTAGGATCCTCATCCCGCAAACCATCAAACTGAACGAATCTGTTGTATCATCCGTATAGTGTTAGGTTTCAATTCGAAATTATTTGCAAAGCAATAGTAGGTCTAACAATACTAGATTCAGTACCAACTAAACTAGGCTTAGCATAATCATACATAGTTCGAGGAGCCTGATTTTCGGCCATCTCTGGAGGTAGCAGATTATTTTCAACCATCTTTTCGGTGGTATTGATGATGTTTTCTTGCTCTTCTTGTGTATTGTAGACTTCGCCTAATTTCTCTCCAGTTTCTGCGAGCGGTTGCTTCGATCTCACTATCGTAAATTAAAGGTCCTTTCGGGTTCCTTATAGTCATAAACTAGAGGTACCTACAAGGAGCAAAGACTAAAATTTAGAAAGATAAAAATGGAAAACAAAATAAGAGTAAAATTGCAGAAAATAAAAATGGCTAAAGTAATAAAAATTGAGTGTTCTTAATATTTCAGTTCCCCGGCAACGGCGCCAAAAACTTGATCGTTGTGTCACAGACTTAAAATTTATAATGAGAATGATCGAGCCTAAAAACTAACTATGACAATGATTGAGGCAAGTGTACCTATCGAACAGTAGTATAGCTTAGTGGCAAGACCGGATTGTCGAACCCAAATGAACCAAAAGTACTAATACTAACTTTCTTTTTATTATTTAGCCTTAAAATTAAAGTGAATCGGTTTAATCTAGAAAATTAACTAACTACTAAGCTAAAGACGATGAGACAAAAAGAATGAAATTGGGGAAATACTCGTGGGAAAAACTAATTGATTAAAACAATACCCAAGGAAGAATCCACCTAGACTTCACTTGTTATCTAACTCTGAACCAGACGATTTATTCATTTGACTTGATCCGTAAAATTCCCTAATGTATATTAAACCCTCTCTCGAAGCGAATAACGTCTAACCCTAGGTTGATTAATTGAAATCTCTTTCTAATTAAAACCCCTAGAATTGCATTAACTCGATCTATGGAATCCCATATTAGGTTTCACCCTAATCCGGCAAAATCTCATCACCCTATCTCTAGCCGCACGATCAACTCCGCTTAATTATGCTAGATCTACTCTTAGGCAGGGACTTTTGCTCCTCCACCTAACCACATCAAACTTGAATTAATATCCGCGAAATATCAACACAAGAATTAAGAACACATAATTAAGAACAAATCAAATATTTATCATATAGTTCAGCAAACCATAACAAGATTCATCTTAGGTTTCATTCCTCTCAGGTATTTGAGGGTTTAGTTCATAATGATAATAAAATACATCTCAAAAGAAAAGATAAAACAAAACATAAGAAAAACTCTAAAATCCTCTGAAGGAATTGAAGAGAGATCCTCCGTCTTCAGTATAACTCCGGCTTCTTGAGATGAATCAACTGGATTTCTTCAAGTGATTTCCACAATTCTGATCTTTCTGGCTCGGCTCTTTGGCCTAGTTGAACGCCCCCTGAAAGTTGGCCTCTAGGGTGTTTATATAGGCTTTTGGAATGTGTTTCTTTACCCCTAAGTATCCAAATCCAAGTGAAATTCCTCTTCTCCACGACAGGGACACGCCCTTGGCACACGCCCGTGTGAATCGTGGCCAGGCCGTGTTCAAGTCTAATTGGGGAGGCACGGCTGTGTTGCTTGGGGCCAGGCCGTGTCGATTTCGTGATTTGACCTAATTGGTCCGTTTTAAGCCCGTTTCTCATTCTTTTCATCCTCCGGTGCTTTCCTGAGTTTAAAACATGGAAACAAAGGATTAAAAGCACCAAATTACACAATTCAAGGCTTAAATCAGCCAAAAGCATGCTAAATGTGGGTTTAAAATATGTTACATTACGGTTTATCAGTGTGTCGGATAGTTCTTTTCATGAGGCTTTAGTTGTCTCGAGGCATAAGCTATCACTTTGCCTTCTTGCATCAAAACGTAACCCAGACCATTCAATGAAGCATCACTATAAATCGTGAACTCTTTGCCCGATTCTGGCTGGACCAACATTGGAGCTTCAGTCAAAAGGGCTTTCAACTAATCAAAGCTTTTCTGACATTTATCGGACCATTCATACCTCACATCTTTTTGAAGCAATCTAGTCAACGGAATAGCTATCATCGAAAAGCCTTTTACGAACCTTCGATAATAACCAGCAAGTCCCAGAAAACTAACTTCACGCAACCAGAATTCACATTTGCTGAATTTCGCATATAATTTCTTTTCTCGTAGAGGTTGCAACATTATTCTCAGATGTTCGGCATGCTCATTTTCATCACGTGAATAAATCAAAATGTCGTCAATGAATACAACAACAAATTGATCTAAATACGGTCTGAAAATTCTGTTCATCAAATCCATAAAAATAGCAGGAGCATTCGTTAATCCGAAAGACATAACTAAAAACTCATAATGCTCGTACCTTATTCTGAAAGCAGTTTTCGGAATGTCTGAATCTTTTACTCTCAACTGGTAGTATCCCGATCTCAGATCTATCTTTGAAAAAATAGTGGCTCCTTTTAGCTGATTAAACAAATCGTCAATTCAGGGTAGAGGGTATTTGTTCTTTATAGTCACTTTATTCAGCTGACGATAGTCAATGCAAATTCTCATCGTGCCATCTTTCTTTTTCACAAACAGAACGGCAGCACCCCAAGATGAGAAACTCGGTCTTGCAAACCCTCTGTCAGTCAACTCTTGCAACTGTGACTTTAACTCTTTCAACTCCATTGGTGCCATTCCGTACGAAGCTATCGAAATAGGGGTCGTACCAGGCAACAAATCAATACCAAATTCAACTTCACGTATCGGAGGCAATCCCGGTAGTTCTTCAGGGAATACATCAGGGAATTCACAGACAAGCGGCACTGATTCAACTTTCTTTTCAGATACTTTTGAGTCAATTACACAAGCAAAATAAGCTTTGTAACCCTTTTTCACATAACTCTGAGCTTCCAACACAGATATCACTGCCGGTAATCCATTCAAATCATTAGACTCAATACGAACTATTTCACCATTCTGACATCTCAAATCAATAATCTTTCTTTTCAATTCACAACAGCATCATGCAATGTCAACCAGTCCATACCTAAAATTATGTCAAACTCATCAAAAGGTAATAGCATCGATCGGCGGAAAAGCAGATATCTCGAAACATCAACGGACGCTTCTTGCATACTTTGTCAACCAAGACACTTTTACCTAAGGGGTCTTCGATACTTTTATAACAAACTCGATGAGACTCTACAGGTAAAGTCTTACTGGATACTAAGTTCATGCATATATACAAATGAGTAGAACCAGGGTCTATCAATGCAATCACAGAAGTATCATAAAGAGTAAATGTACCCGTAATAACATCTGGAGATGAAGCTTCCTCATGAGCTCGGATGGCATATGCTCTAGCAGGCGCTCTAGCTTCAGATCTCGCAACAGAGTCCCTCGTAGACCTCTGACTACCACTGACGTTTCTTGCATTTCGGGAAGGTCTACCCCTCGCTGGGACATTATCAGATCTCAGATTCTGGGCAGTCTCTTGCTCGACAGACTCTGGACAATCACGAATGAAATAATCTAACGATCCACATCTGAAACAAGCTCGATCATTCAATCTACAGCTTCCCGAATGTCTTTTACCACAATGCTTGCATTTAGGTCGCTCAGGTCAGACATTTCCAACACTAGCCATCGATGTTACTGGAGCTTTGGAGCTCAACTGTGATCTAGCTCGATCTCTATTAGTTTGTCCCACATTAACCCTTGAACGGCTTTGTTCATCTTTGAATTTCTTCGAAGCAGACTGAAATGATTTACTCGAAAATATCTTTCTCACATCTCTAGCTTCAGATTCAGCTTTTCTTTTATCTTTCCCCAGTGCCTCAGCTTTGCACGCTCGATCAACAAGCACTACAAACTCTTTTATTTCTAGAATTGCAACTAACAAACGGATGTCTCTATTAAGGCCATCTTCAAATCTCTTACACATTATTGCTTCCGACGATACACATTCTCGGGCATACTAACTTAGCCTCACGAACTCTCGTTCGTATTTAGTGACAGACATGCGGCCCTACTTCAATTCCAAGAATTATTTCCGTTTTTGATCAATGAATCTCTGACTCATATATTTCTTTCGAAACTCAGACTGGAAGAAATCCCAAGTAACCCGTTCCTTTGGAACCACTGAAACCAAAGTCTTCCACCATTGATAGGCCACGTCTCGTAACAAAGAAACAACGCACTTTATGCATTATTCAAAACTCATTGACATCTCATCAAATACTCGGATTGTGTTTTCTAGCCAAAATTCAGCTTTCTCGGCATCGTCGTCACTAGTGGCCCTGAACTCTTCAGCCCCATACTTACAGATTTTGTCGACCGGAGGCTTATTCAACAGATTTATACCCATTACCGGAGGCACAACTGATGTCTGAGGGGGATTAGGCGGGGGCGGAGGTTGTGAAATAGCCGGATTATTTCTCACAAACTGAGTGAACCACTCACTCATCATCTGAAAGAAAGCTTGTTTAGCTTCTCCCTCTTGGCCGCTCGTAGTCGGTCTCGAATCAGACGGCGCTGTCCCTTGAGTGGGAGCAGGTGCATAGCTTTCTACATCGTCAGCTACGGCTCTTTCGGGATCCATTACTATGCGATAAACAAATTTTACACGTCAGGATTCATCACACTATCACAGTTCAGATATATGGCATGTATAGCTAAACTCTTATACGCTACGTTAGTCTGAGAATCGACTAAATCGTAGCTCTGATACCAATAAAATGTAACACCTCCAACTCGTAACCATTGCCAGTTTAGGGTTAAGAGGCATTACCGGACAATCAGAAACTTTTACAGACATTTTATCTTACAGTTCATCCAATGCAATCAAAGCGTCCTTTAAATAGGTCAACGAGACCTCAAGCATGCTTTAGAATAGGGCCGGGACTAAACTGAACACATATGGAAATTCTCAGAAATTTAAAAATTTTTCTAAGTTACAGAGGTCACACGCCTGTGTGGGCAGGCCGTGTGCCTCTCACGGCCTCAGACACGCCCGTGTGTCTAAGCCGTGTCAAAATAGGGTATACATACTGACTTGTCCACACGGCCGTGGACACGCCCGTGTGCCTCACCCGTGGTCGATCCTGACTTGCACCACACGGCCAGTCACACGCCTATGTGTTCAGCCCGTGCTCGATCCTGACTTGCACCACACGGCCAGTCACACGCCCGTGTGTTCAGCCAGTGGTCGATCCTAACTTGTTATGAATTTCAACCACGAGGGATACGGTCGAGCCACACGCCCGTGTGCTCAACCGTGTGGGCAATTATAAGCCATTTTCAAGGCCAAAATGCCACCCACACTTGGGTCATTCCTACAAGTTCAAACAAGCATCATTCCACACACAATTGGCAACCAAAATCATGTCATAAGATCAACATATCAACCCATTCAATCTCATCTCTAATCATGCCAACTTGTATACCAAATTACACAACTAAAACACATGTATAACTAAGCATGATACATCCACATCTTAGTATTCATACAACCATTTTATTGATCAAACATGCATACTCATATTGCATTCATATGCTTACCATAATCTTGACCATTCCGTAGTCATGAAAACATACCAAAGTCAACTTCATATAGCATAGCATCACATGCAAAACGTAATCACTTATTTAGCCATATCACATGGCTATATATACATGTCTCAAACATAACCCAAAGTAACTAGCCTATACATGCCATATTTAGCTATATACACTTTCAAAAGTACCAAGATTGAGTTTGATAGTGTGGTGATGATCCTCGACGGTCCCCGAGTCTCTCGTAGCTTTAACGATCTATAAAACAGAACAAACGCACACCAAGTAAGCTTTCCAAAAGCTTAGTAAGCCATATACAAATAAACTTAACATATAATGCACATAGCCACATTGATACATCAACATTAATACTTCTCATATGCAAATTCATCACATAACCTTTGGCTCATTCATTTAGCCATTACTTATCACATCATCAACTCATTTCTCACATATGCTCATAACTCATTCAAACATATGTATATCATGTATCATCTTATCATTTCAATACACATATTCACCTTAGTAAGTTCATATATAAACTTACCTTTTTGTACACATACATGGTGTACTTTTCAAACATACCTGAATCTTTATACATTTCACGTAGCCATTCTCATCTCGGATTTGCCCGTTGAACCGTTCGAAATCGAATAGGATACTCAAAGTGCTCAGAATAGTCGTACAATGCCAACGTCCCAGACGTGGTCTTACATGTAATCAGATATCGATGCCACTATCCCAGACAGGGTCTTACACGATCAATACGATGCCAATGTCCCAGACATGGTCTTACACGTAAATCTTATATCGATGCCAACGTCCCAAACGTGGTCTTACACGAAATCTCGAATCAACGCTAATGTCCCTGACGTGGTCGTACATGATATCACATATTGGACACCTATGTCATGACATATGCAACCCTATCTATTCCTAGGTTCAAACGGGACTTCTCGGACACTGATACCTTGTCGATACTATCTCGGATCTCATATATTATCATTTTGAGTGTTATTCATAGCAATTCAAATCTCATATGTACACAAATAAGTCAATTCAAATACGTTTATTTGTATATCGACTTACCTCGTTCAGGAAGAACGGAGATGAACGGCTATTCAATAACTTTCGACTTCCCTCGATCTAAGTCCGTTTTCTTCGATTCTTGATCTATACATATTCAAATTTAACCCTTTTATTCACCAAAACATTCAATTTAATCCAAAAATACATATTTAGGGCAATTTAAAAATTAGCCCTCACATTTTCACATTTGGACATTTTAGTCTCTATTTCACAAAATCACAAAACACACATAATTTCATGTTACCCATGCCTAGCCAAATTTTACTCATGCTCATATGATTCCACACATTTCATTTATTTCACAATTTAGTCCCTCAAAATACTATTTTCTCAATTAATTCCAAAATACTCAAATTCATCAAAAATTCAAAGGCAAACTATGTTAATCAAACACATAGCTTTCATAATTCATCATCAAACCTCATAAAACTCATGAGTTCATCAATGGCTCATTTCAAAAACATCATCAATTCACAAAATTGAGACATGGGTTTTGAAGAACACGAAGCAACAATTACAAAAACGTAGAAATTATCAAAAACCGAAGCAAAACATACCTTGAATTTGGATGAACAAGGGCCGAAATTCTCAAAGCTTAAAACCCTTCTTTTTTTTCTTTAGAATTTCGGTGAATGAACATAAACAAAATGGCTTATTTTAGCCTTTTGTTTTATTAATAATAACTTAATAATTCATTTACAAAACTAACCTTTAATGTTAATATATAAAACATATGCACACAAGGTCATTTGTGACATTTGCCATCCACTTACTCAATTAATTGGCTTATTGCCTTTTAAGGACCTTACATTATAAAGACATCAACAATTTGATACTTTCACATTTAACCATCAAACTTTCATTTTATGCGATTAAGCCCTTTTTCTCAAATTAAGCACACAAACGAAAAAATTAACTTACGAAACTTTAACACATACTTAATCACATATCATAGGCACGGAAAATAATATTAAAATATTTTACTGACTCGGATTTGTGGTCCCGAAACCACTGTTTCGACTAGGGCCTAAATCGGACTGTTACAGGTAAGGGTTTAGATGTGTTGATTGAGTATGGGATGGTAATGAAATATTTAGAAATTTTGATAAGTTCTTATAAATATTAGTAAATCATTAGATATTTTTGTAAACCGCTAGAAGTAATGGTAAATCTTTAAAAATATTGGTAACGTCATAGAGAGTTTGGTAAAGGCTTAGATGTGTTGTTAACTTTTTTTAGAAATTTGGGTAATGATACGAGTCTCAAGACCCAATTTCAGACCCATGGATGTGATGAACTTACACTACCTCAGGGCCCAACAATAAGATCAAAGGCCAAACAAATCAAACCAAGATTCGATCAAAGGTAATATGTGAGGATGAATCTGTTTGAGGAAATGAGGAATGATACATGCACGAAATGGGTGAAATTTATTAAGTTTCATTCACTAAAGCTGTCAGTTTTTAAGTTTGGGGAATCAGCAGACTTTCAACGACTTTTTGGATGAGATCCAGGCATTTCTTGGTTAATATGTCTCATGGCGTTCGAAGATCTATCTCTTAGCTTTGAAACACACTTTCAATCACTCAATTTTGAATTTGGGAGCTCAAGTTATGACCATTTTAGTAAAGACTGCGAGTAGAATTTCTGGACAAATTATGACAGCAATTACGAGTTTCGGGCTTTTAATTTAATTTTAAATCATATAGGGTTCGAGTTTTGGCTTAAATTTTATTATATATGATTCTAATATTGTATTTATCAGCTCTTATTTTTTTTATTCCAAATTTTTTATAATTATTAAGTATTTTAAGTTATTTAGGAGTTTTATGTCAACAATAAAATTTAGTTTAAAACTACTTCTTGTTTAGGTTAATTAGAGTTCTAGTATACTTAAGAGTTTTATTTGGATTTATTTAGCTAGCCTATATAAAGGCCTTTACATTGTACACAAAGAACAATTGATTATTATTCAACTTCTCTTTTGATTTAATAAATTCTCTTTGAGTTTTTTTCTTTTCAAGAATTTTTCTTGAGTTTTCTTTTAGAAGAGTTTTAACAATCTTTTCAGATTGTGGGGGTCATCTTCAAACTAGTTCTTGCCAAGTTTTATTTCTTGGAGGGGAAATTAGAGCCACTTGAAGGAGGTTATGGATTATTCTTGTTTTCAAGGCTTCTTAGGACATTTACATGCCACATTCTATCTTTTCCATCTATCTTTTTTTTTTTTCTTTATTGTTCTATTTTATTTATCTTAGCTTTTATTTTAATTGTTTTATCTTACTTGGATTCAATTGTATTTCAGGTTGTGTCAAAATCCAATTTTATTTCCGAATGTGTACAGCCCTAAGTCAAATCCGCAACTTGGACAAACTTATGTTCCTCTTCCGCTATCATTCGCTCATCAATATCATAAATTCCCTTTGAGTTTTTATTTTCAAGAATTTTTCTTGAGTTTTCTTTTAAAAGAGTTTTAACAATCTTTTTAGATTGTGGGGATCATCTTCAAACTTTTTCTTATTAAGTTTTAATTCTTGTAGGGGAAATTAGAGCCGCTTGAAGGGGATTGTGGATTCTTCTTGTTTCCAAGGCTTCTTAGGACTTCTAGACGCCACGTTATATCTTTTGATTAATGATTGATTTTGGTTAAAGATCAGATGTCTTGATCGAGTATGGAACACTTATGAATACTTAGAAGTATTGGTAAATTCTTGGAAATTTTGGAAATTTTTTATAAATATTAGTAAATAGTTAGAAATAATTGTAAATCCTTAGCTTTTTTACTAAATGATTTGATGTGTTGATCAAGGGACACTAATGAATGATTTAGAAATTATGTTAATTTTTTAGAAATTTTGGTAAATTATTTGAATTTATTTGAAATCCTTAAAAATACTGGTAAATCCTTAGATATTTTGGTAAATACTCGGAAATATTGGTAAAAGCTTGGATGTGTTGATCGAGTATGGGTCACTAATGAAATCGTTAGAAATATTGGTAAATCCTTAAAAAAATTGGTAATAAATCTTTAGAAATATTAGTAAAGGATTAGAAATTTTGGTAAATGATAATATGTGTTGATCGAGCATGGGACAATATTGAAGGGTTTAGGAATTTTGTGAAATCCTTAAAAATACATGTAAATCTTTAGATATTTTGGCAAATCATTAGAAATAATGGTAATTCCTTAGATATTTTGGTAAAGGCTTAGATATGTTAATCAAGTATGAGACGTTGATGAAATCCTTAGAAATATTGGTAAATTTTTAGAAATTTTGGTAAGTCATTATAACTATTAGTAAATTGTTAGGTATTTTAGTAAATAAATATAAACATTGATAAATTATTAGATATTTTGGTAAATTATTAGAAATAATATGGAATCATTAGATATTTTAGTAAAGTCTTAAAATTATTGGTAAAGTCTTAAAACTATTGGTAAAGGCTTAGATGTGTGTTAATTTTTAGAATTTTTTTATTAAATAAAAACAGCAACTGCGAGACAAAAGTACACTCTAATTCAAACCAGACAGATTGGACTCCACCATAAGCAGCTCCCTAAATGACGGCGAGGGATCCTCCATCAAATTAAAACTTATAAACTCCGGACTTACAAATTTTGTCAACTGATCTACCATAGCATTCTAGGCCCAAGGAATATGTCTTACACGAACTTTCCAAGGATGAATAAGCATACTATGTAACAGCCTTAGTTATATCATACTGTTATCCGCGACACCTCCAGCAAGAATAGTCTCAACCAACAAGCCATTGTCACACTCCAACTCCAACTCTAACTTCCAGAACCCTTTATCCCATGCCAAGCGAAGCCCTTCAAGCATCGCCCTTGCTTCGACCTGAAATATAGTACCCTCTCCAACTTTCATTGTAAAACCACATTGCCAGTCCCCATTAGCATCTCTAATAACACCTCCAACAGAGGCACAATTCCTTAGAGAGAATACAATACCATCAGTATTAAGTTTAGCGTAACCCTCCTCAGGACACAACCAATGTGAAGCTATTGCCCTTGGATGAGAAAAAGACGACTCGAATCTCGAAGATAAAACATTCCATATCCAACTTGTGCCTTTATCCACAAGTTCTTACACACAACTATGACCATCCGAGAAAACAAACAAATTCTGATTCTTCCAAAGTAGCCAACAAATAATATAGAAGAAAGAATTCCAAAGGATCCCATCATCAAAGCAAGTAGTAACATTTTATAAATTCCATTTCAGCTAATCCTCAATAGATAGAGAAAAGAAAAGTACATGGCTCTGACTTGGTACTAACGTCATCCAAACTGCCCGTGGAAAGGGGCAATCCCTCACCATATGGACACTCGTCTCAACCCCACATCCACATCGCAGACAATGGTTGTCAATAGTCATATGTCTTCTCAATCTTTCATCATTAGTCAAGATCCTATTATACAAAATGAGCCACAGAAAAACCATTACTCTTTAGGGCGTCTTGGCCTTCCAAACCAGATTCCATTGAATAGACGAGCCAATAGAATCAACTTGGTACAGATTCTTAAATGTTTCCTTGGATGAAGACTTATCACTTACCCTCCACTTCCAAATCAACTGATCTGGTACACTTGATGATGAAAGTTTGTAACTTAAATGGTTACCAATTAATACTAAAATTTTAAGGATTTTCCTTAGGAATTTTGGTAAATCATTATATATTTAAGTGAATCGTTAAATATTTTAGTAAATTTTTAAAAAGTTTAGTAAAACTTTTGAATTATTGACAAATCTTTATAATTTTTGATAAATCGTCTTAGAAATTTTAGTAAATGATTAGATATATTAATCGAGTATGGGACGCTGGTGGAATCCTTAGAAATATTACCAAGTCATTAGCTCATCTTTTTTTCATTTTTAAGAAAGTTTGTTAAATTATTAAAAACTGTGGTAAAGGATTAGTTGTGTTGATCGAGTATGAGATATTTATAAAATCATTAGAAATTTTGGTAAATCGTTAGAAATAATAGTAAATCTTTAAATATATTGATAAAAGCTTAGAAATTTTGGAAAATTTTCAAAAAAAAATTAGCACATTATTAGAAATTTTGGTAAATGATTAAATGTGTTGATATAGTATGAGACACTAGGGAAATCCTTAGATATATTGGTAATTCCATAGAAATTTTGGTAAATCATCATAAATATTGGTAAATCCATAGATATTTTAGTAAATTATTGGAAATAATGGTAAATCCTTACAAATATTGGTAAAGGATTAGATGTGTTGATCGAGTCTCAGACACTAATGAAATCCTTAGCAATATTGGCAAAATCTTACAACTTTTGTTATTTTTTTAAAATATTTGATAAATTAATAGAAATTTTGGTAAGGGTTTAGATGTGTTGATTGAGTATGGGATGGTAATGAAATATTTAGAAAATTTGATAAGTTCTTATAAATATTGGTAAATCATTAGATATTTTTGTAAACCGTTAGAAATAATGGTAAATCTTAAAAAATATTGGTAACATCATAGAGAGTTTGGTAAAGGCTTAGATGTGTTGTTAACTTTTTTTTAGAAATTTGGGTAATGATATGAGTCTCAAGACCCAATTTCAGACCCATAGATGTGATGAACTTACACTACCTCAGGGCCCAACAATAAGATCAAAGGCCAAACAAATCAAACCAAGATTCGATCAAAGGTAATATGTGAGGATGAATCTGTTTAAGGAAATGAGGAATGACCCATGCACAAAATGGGTGAAATTTATTAAGTTCCATTCACTAAAGCTGTCAGTTTTTAAGTTTGGGGAATCAGCAGACTTTCGACGACTTTTTGTATGAGATCCAGGCATTTCTTGGTTAAGAAGTCTTCATAGCGTTCTAAGATCTATCTCTTAGCTTTGAAACACACTTTCAATCACTCAATTTTGAATTTGGGAGCTCAAGTTATGACCATTTTAGTAAAGACTGCGAGTAGGATTTCTAGACAAATTATGACAGGAATTACGAGTTTCGAGCTTTTAATTTAATTTTAAATCATATTGGGTTCGAGTTTAGGCTTAAATTTTATTATATATGAGCCCAAAATTGTATTTATCAGCTATTATTTTTTTATTTTTTTATTCCATTTTTTTTATAATTATTAAGTATTTTAAGTTATTTGGGAGTTTTATGTCAACAATAAAATTTAGTTTAAAACTACTTCTTGTTTAGGTTAATTAGAGTTCTAGTATACTTAAGAATTTTTTTTAGATTTATTTAGCTAGCCTATATAAAGGCCTTTACATTGTACACAAAGAATAATTGATTATTATTCAACTTCTCTTTTGATTTAATAAATTCTCTTTGAGTTTTTTTCTTTTCAATAATTTTTCTTGAGTTTTCCTTTAGAAGAGTTTTAACAATCTTTTCAAATTGTGGGGGTCATCTTCAAACTAGTTCTTGCCAAGTTTTATTTCTTGGAGGGGAAATTAGAGCCACTTGAAGGAGGTTGTGGATTATTCTTGTTTTCAAGGCTTCTTAGGACATTTACATGCCACATTCTATCTTTTCCATCTATCTTTTTTTTTTTCCTTTATTGTTCTATTTTTTATTTTATCTTACTTGGATTCAATTGTATTTCAGGTTGTGTCAAAATCCAAGTTTATTTCTGAATGTCTACAGCCCTAAGTCAAATCCGCAACTTGGACAAACTTATGATTCTCTTCCGCTATCATTCGCTCATCAGTATCATAAATTCTCTTTGAGTTTTTCTTTTCAAGAATTTTTCTTAAGTTTTCTTTTAAAAGAGTTTTAACAATATTTTCAGATTGTGGGGATCATCTTCAAACTTTTTCTTATTAAGTTTTAATTCTTGTAAGGGAAATTAGAGCCGCTTGAAGGGGATTGTGGATTCTTCTTGTTTCCAAGGCTTCTTAGGACTTCTACACGCCACGTTATATCTTTTGATTAATGATTTTCTCTCCATTGTTGATAATTATTTTTGTTCCCAAATCAAAATATATTCCTGATTTCAACTCTTTTTTCTACTGGTTGATTTCTGTCAATTAAATCTCGTATTTTCAACAAAATTTTGACCCTTGTAGAAGATTTGATCGAGCTTGAACGAAGGGTAATCACCCGAGATCCTGAAAAGTCAGGTGTGTTTTCTTTTACGAAAAATCAGGTCAAATTTAGAATCTGGTCAGTCGTATACGGCCTACCACACGGGCGTGCGGCTTGCCCGTGTGGATCACACGACCTCACGTACGTCCATGTCCCCCATGTTTTCCCTTGCATTCGCGTTTTGCACACGGCCTGGACACACAGCTGTGTGGCTCCAGCACCTTCACCCCTATGTATCGTACATGACCTGGGGCTTCACACACGGGATGGTCACACGGTCGTGTAGCCCCTAAATCTTAAAAATTATAGTTTTGCCTTTTCTGTTATTATTTTATGCAAATCAGTCCCTAAGTAGGTTTTTAATGACACCTAGAGAACTAGATTATATAATTAGGTCCTAAACTAGGAATAGAATGAATAAACGCATGAATGAATGAATTTATGATTTTAGTCACTTTTGATTAATTGCTTGATCCATGAATGTTTTTTATATTTATCAACGTTATAAATGCTAAATGGACGTCTCATATGCCTAAATGATTGAACTATTGATTGCTGGATATAATCGTGAATGTTGTTATTTTGCAATGAAATAGAATGTTGAAAGTATTAATGATTGAATGAATTAATGCATTAAAGAATGATTGTATTGCATATGCATTGAGGGACGATATGAAAGGAGGAAGAATGGCAGCTCATTTTGACTGCATAAATGAATGATTAACTGTGTACCCACAGAACAACAGATTCCAAATGCAATCTCACTGTGCCGCATGATCCTTCTGACAGCTATTATTTGCAAGCGGTCATAACTCTGCAGTTAAATGAATGTTTGCTATGTATTCACAGCCATAGCAGATTCCAACTGTGATGGTCTTACTGTGTACTCACAGTTACAACAGATCCTAGCTATGACGTTTTTGCACTGTGCTCTGACGGTCCCTCCAACAACTTTCTATTGGGAGCGGTTGTGTTTCCACTGTTACCGGCAGGTTTTATCTGCACCCAATGAATGTAGTAGTAAAAGTCCACGAGCGGAGTAAAAAGGTAGATGGGGTTTTGGGGAACTCCCTATTTGGAGAGCTAGTGGTTGGGGGTAGGATTAATGAATTTTAAATGAAACGTTAAATGATTATTGCTTGACATACTATGCATACTCATTGAAAGGTACATGTTGCAACGACCGAATTGATAAAGGTGATGACTCTATAGTGGAATTGTTCAATTGAATTCAACTAAATGTTAATGTTTAGTTTGCCTAAGTGACAAAAACTAAATTATCGTAATAATCGAATTATTATCTGAATTTGATTATTATGATTGACATGTACATTCGAATATTGGTTTGGTTTATTGTAAAGGGACTCACATTGAGCTTCCAAAGCTCACTCCCCCTAATTTTCATCTTTTCAGATAACCCATCGGACTAGGACGCGGGTTCGACATGCAGAAGGTCTCGGCTTGTTCTCGCCAATGATTTATTATTATTTATTATTATGATTATCATTTTATTTTATTAAAAACCGTGGTATGTGACAACTAACATTAAATTACATCAACTATGAGGCATGTTATTAATAGGTATTTATATATATGGAAAGGTTTATACTTATTATTTCTCATTAATAATGATTTTAGAATGTTGTTTATTTATTAAGTGTCTTAACCAGGTTGATTTATTGTACAAATTGATTTATTTTTCGCTGCTAAATTAGTGTTAGTTTAAATTGATTAATATGAGATATTCACTATAATAAACCAAGTTTAGAATTGAGGATGGATTTGGGAAAAAAAAAGACAGGATCACTTCGATGATTAATGTGATCTTTTCGGCTCGGATCTACCGTCTAGGCCGAGTTGGGGTGGTTACACAATACCTATTTTATAAATATAACAATGTAACTTACACATAAGAACTCCACAAACAACGAAGTTTCCTTGCTTTCTTTCAGCCCACTTGTAAATATAATCGATATTGATATGACACAATTGATTATAATCTATAGTATATAGACTAAACACTGTCGTAGAAATACCTACAAAGAAATGCGACATACGAAAATCTATACCGAATAATTATATCAAGGGATTAGATAAGGTAGCAACGATTCAACAACCATCTTATTACAAACAAGACCATAAAATAACCAAGATGGTTTTCGAACCATTCAAATGGAAATCAAAAGTAAGTTTGAAACAGTTGAACAAACTACAAGCCATCCAAATGGGGTGCTAACCATCCGGATGGCATTTTGATTAAAATGAAAAAGACATGGTTGTTTATTATCCATTCGAATGAGAAGTTTGTCATCTGGATGGCCACTGACCTTTGTAATAATATTGGTATATTGATATGTTTCCTCAAAACAAAATTCAAGATTGCTACCATAGCCTTCCCTATTTCGTGAAGCTACCCAAATGTACAAAGAATACCTTACATTATATCAATTGCCACACTAGCCATCCTTCATATAATATTTTAAAACATAGAAACAACACATTATTATCCTTATTATTCCTCAAAAATAAAACATGGAATAAAAATTTCACATTCACAAACTAGCCTAATTCACTATCATAATTACCCAATTTCATCCATATACTAATATAGCATTCGTCTCACATTTCAATACCAACAAAAAATATTACATATTAAATAATTTCAATATAAAAAAATGCAAGTCCTTGTACTATCAACAACATCCAAAGGTGTTTTAGAGGCATTCTATTTTGTTCCATTTTACCTAATTATACATGTTTCGAACTTAGTTTGATATAATATATCAACCAATATATACTTGTTGATTTGTTATATTCATACTTAAAACCCAATATTAAATTTAGAATTTTAATATTGGAAGGAGTTCTAACGACACATCTTGAGACATTAAATACCTAACCATTAATATTCATACCAATGAATACATAAACTCAAGTCTTTGCATTTTTGTGAATCGTGATAGATAATGGAATAAATAAAATAATGAAATAGAATCTAAGAAGGTGCAATCGAAAGAATGATAGAACAAATGTTTTTTTTTAAAATAATTGTTTACTTGTGGTTATTATCAATAACAAACCTCTTCATGTTTAAAAAGAAGAGATATAATCAATGCCTCAATTTAATTCAATAAACTAAATAACAATTTAAGCACATATTGAGTATTATCAAAACTTCAAATGTACATTCAATCAGATTCACATATTTAAAATCTTTCAAAATCATCATAAATAGAATAATTTCCCATAATACTTATTTCAATCAAGATTAAGATAATACAAACAAATTATGGAAAGAATTGCAATGATGCAAAGATATTGGTATTTTTACTTACCAAGCTGTTGTTAGAACTTTTTCGTTCGTTAACAAGATATTTTAAAAACCTCATCTTTCCCCAAACTCTCTCAAAGTTCTACAATAAAAAAATCAAGTTACTAATGATCATTTTCATTAACTTCAGAAATGTTAAGTGAAAATAGAGAAAGAAAAGAGCACCAGAACCTTTTTTGGAACATGTTGTTCGATAAAACAAAATGACGACAAACATTGGAAAAAGAAAGCATTGATCTTCTTAATCCTAAGGGAAGGGAATGAGATGAATGTTGTGAGATTTTGGGGATGTGCAAAAATGGAAAAAGAAACCAATGGCAAAGGCGGGTTTGGCATGAAGAAGATGATAGACACTACTTTCTGCTAAACCACACACGAAGGTTAAGATTTCTTATTTTTTCGAAAAGTGAAGCAATAGAGAAAGATACCATTTTTCTTCTTACGTTCGAGGGAAGAGATGTTACGAGTCAATTATGAAAATAGGAAAATGGGATAAAGGTGTTAAAATGTTGTGTTGTGTGTGTGTGTGTGTGTGTGTGTGTGTGTGTGTTTAATGAAACAGTGCACATCATCTTTAATGAAACAATGCGTTTAGAAGTGACTATAGTCATTAGGGGCCTAACTAACTTTTGTAATGACCATTTCCTTCCTTCCCTCTTTAACAGTTGCTGAAAAGAAAGGAAGATGGTTATGAGTTAAGTAGAATTCAGTTTTCTCTTCTTTATTCTTCTTCTCTACTTTCTTCTTTTCTTTTCTTCTCCTATTACTCTTTTCTATTCGATCCACAACAAAGGTATCAGAGCTTATTCGTTCCTCCATTGCGAGTGATGGTGTCACTACTCGATTGCAAAAATGACATTGGGGTGCTACAACAAGATGTTACTGAGCTCCAAGGTGAACTGTCTCAGTGGGATGCTAAGTTGTAGACGAGGTTGAAGGAGCTCAAAGACGATTTTAAAAGTTAGTTGAGATCTAAATTGTTGGGAAACAATCCAGTTTAAAAAGGGTTTTTTTTGTATAGCGAAAAATTAAAATTTTGAAAATCGATCTGGTTTGTGATAATAAACCTTAGACCCAAATCGTACTTGAGATTTCGGATAAGTGAATTCTTGATGTTTTCCAGATTTCAACCAAATGACCCTCTCCGCTATTCTCGTATCGCAAACTGCTTCAAGTGTAGGCTCGAACCAATTGAATCAAAACACAGAATTAAAAAAAGTTTTCTTTTCCTTTTTGGGGTGAAAATAAAAATTCTCTCTTCTTTAATAGAAACCGGTAGAATTATTATTTTGGAAAAATATATTTAATAGTTGAGAATAAATTCTCTCTATTTTTTGGCAGAGTAACAATCTCTCAAAGTTGTGTTAATAGTTCTACCAGTGCCATCTATTTATAAAAAGAGAAAGTAGAACCCTTATTGAATTGTAGAAGTTTATTTCAACTAGAAAAACAACTTCCTACTTAGAGTAGGAGTAGGGTGGACGACATCTCCTAGTATTCCTACTAGGGTTGCTACCCCTTCATATTCTATGAGGGAATTTTGGGCCTCTCTCACATCAGGTCCAATTAATAGTAGTTCCTGAACTTTTAGACCCAGTACTTTGTAATTTGATCCAACCCGATTCTGTTTTTCTATTTCCCAAAATAAATTTCATTATATTTCCAATTAAATCATTTTATCAACCCAATTCTAATTTCGTTAAAATGTTGACGAATTTACCATAAAAGAATCTATGATAAAATATATTTAATATTTAGGATTCAATGATTCACTATGACCAAATGATTTATTTTCATTTTCGAACTTCATTTAATTCACAAAACATAAATACATTTTTTAGGTCATTTTCATTTTTCATTTTCATTTTCATTTTCATTTTCATTTTGGAGAAAACCACATTAATTTCCAAATAATTTCATTTCTCTATTTTCATTTTCATTTTGGAGAAAAATATAACCATTTCCAAATGTTTCCCAATTCTCAATTTTCACCATTTTATTCATTTTTGTTCATTTGATTTAACATGCAATTCATTTCTAGTTTCAACAAGATAGCGGAGGACCGATTGGACATATGCAATTGAGGCTCAAATGGTTTATAATTAAGTTCCAGCTTTTCGCCTATTGATTATAAACTCATTTAGTCATGAAGTCATTCCACTCTAGTATCATATCTATGCTCTCCCCAATGACTTACCATTACGAAAACAACTTGATCAGTGTTCGTCCAATGACCTTGTCACAAGTGTGTTACCCTTATATGATATCCTTAATCTCTTTTGGATAATATTCATTCTCCCAATATGATCCTATTTTATCTCATGGTAACCAAAAAATGTTCCTTCATGAAAAGTCAATTACTATCAAATAGTAATCAAGTCATCCATCACAAAGATGAATGACCTGTGGCCATGTTTAATTTTCATAAACCATGTAATGCCAATGAGATGATATCATTTACCCATGTCTTGGGCTATGAATTCCACTATTGTGAATGACGCTAAATATTGTAGAAGTCGTACACCCAACACACTAGCTTTCAGTTCCTTATCTATTCGAACCTAGGCTTTTACTTACACCAAAGTGTACGAGTCACGCATACATAGTCTGTCATCCACTCAGGATTTAGGTATGCCACACTATGAACGTTACAAGTGAATAAATCCATTAACGGATTCAGGATCTATTCTTCTTAGCTTCAGTCTGATGTACTATCATTCCATTCAGTTACATATATATCTCTATCTTCTGAGAGTCATCCGCTCTGATGCCTAAGACAAAGCATCTCCCCAATTGGACTTTATAGACAACATATTTATTCTTTCAATCTATTTTCTCATTTCTGATTAGACTAAGGACATGTTTAGGTTCATCTACTAATATAATTTATCTTTTCGTATTATGACCTGACCACGTAATACCGCTTAGTATTAGTTTAAACATTAAAAAACCAATGTGTAACATTTGCTCCCATTTTGTATTGCGTCCAAAAACCATATGAGGACAATCATACAAAGCATATTAATGTAATCCATGAATAACTTTATTAACCACTGTCACACCCCGAAATGTTAAATTAACGTTGGAATGGTAATTTTGGATATCAATTTGAAAAGTTTACAAATTGAGCGGGTTCTGGTGGAAATAAGAGAAATTGGTGGACTAGTTGTGAAAAGGTTGGATTTTGTAACACCCCTAATCTCTATCCGTCGCCGGAACAAGGTCACGGAGCATTACCGGAGTTTACAGATCAATTACAGAAAAATTCATATCATTTACTATTTATATCTGAAATCAATCATATTGTCCATTAAATGGGCCCTCGAGGCTCAAAATATACATTTAGATCAAATCGGGTCTAAATCGGGAACTCATAGAATTTTTCACGAAATTTCAAAATTTTTCTTAGCTGCAGGGGACACACGCCCGTGTGGCCAGGTCGTGTGGCTCACACGGCTAAGTGACACGCCTGTGTCCTAAACCGTGTGGGCATTCGATGTGAGGCACATGACCGTGTCCCAGCCTGTATTCAAATTAAGGTAGCTACTGACTTGGGTCACACGGCCAAGCCACACGCCCGTGTGCTAGGCCGTGTGAACAATTTATTTTACATTAATTAGGTGCAGGGGTCACACGGCCAAGTCAAACCCCCGTGCGCATGGTCGTGTGTCACACATGGTTGAGACACACACCCATGTGTCTACCGGTGTGGACGAAAATAGGCCATTTTCAAGGCCACTTTTCTCACCCAAATTTGCCTTCAACCTACAACAACACTTGAATACATTCACCAACCAATTTAAGACATTAAAACCAAGCCCAAAACTAATCTTATACATGATATATAATCACAAGTATTTAAGTATTCAAACTTACCTATTTGTATAATCATATAAGTTTATCAAAGTTCAATCTATCATACTAAGCACATATATATTAAAAATGATATAACCTCCTACATATACATCAAACATACCATCACTAGCCATTCCAATGGCTAGTTACAACCAACCATATACATGCCATCGTTTGCCAATTTAACCTATACATGTCATTATACGAAAATAAGTTTGCTATTTATACCAAAACGAGCTGAAGGATAGTGTGATGTTGCTCCGACCACGTCCAACCTTCACGAGCTTCCAAGTACTATAAAACAGAGAAAAGAAAATCGAGTAAGCATTTAGTGCTTAGTAAGTTCGTATAACAAGAATTTAACTTACCAGGCATGTTCATTTAAAATAAGCATACATAGCACACCCAAATTAATGTAATCAATAACCTAAACACACATAATCCTCAACAAGCATGTTAGTTATGTAATTCATATAAATACCAAGAAGTATGGATGAGCTCATCAATATTCCATTTCCGTATACATATATTTGTATATCAAGTATTTCTCACAATCATTCATCTATAATTCATATTATCTGATACTTGAAATTTTTCCCGTTGAATTATTTAAAATATCGATGAATACTTGGGCAATACACACGAAGTGTACAATATAGTAAATCCATTAACTCATATCCAGGAGTGCTTATAAAAGCACATAAATGGGAAGCTTATTCGGGCTAAAACAGGAAACTCATAAGAGCAATATTCAGGAAGCTCGTGCGAGCCTATAACAGGTAGCTCCGAAGAGCCATTAATCGGGGAGCTCCGGATAGCCATATATCGGGAAGTTCAAGCGAGCCATATCGGGAAGCTCCAGAGAGCTATTAATCAGGAAGCTCACAAAGAGCCTTTAATTAGGAAGCTCACGAAGAGCCACATATCGAGACGCTCATAAGAGCTGCGGTGTGCCCACAACACATGTAGGATCATAACCGATCGGGATGCTCGCAAGAACCATATAACGGGAAGCTCGAGAGGGCCATAAATCGGGATGCTCATGAGAGCTAATAATGGGATGCTCTTTCGAGTTGTGGTGTGTCCGCAACATATGTAAGACCACAACCAATTCGGGAAATCTTGTATCCATCGAATTTCATTTATTCAAATGGGACTTGTCATTTATCGAGGTTTGTCGGATATGTAGTCAATTTCATACAAGATAATTACACATTTCACATACATAACATTCAATTCAAACATATAAATTCTTAATTTAGTTATACGAACTTACCTCGACACTTGTTGGTGTACGAAAATCTACTAATCCGATCCTTTTTGTTTTCCTCAATCCAATTCCGTACTAGGTCTATCTGGATCTATATGATTAAATTTAACATCAATTTAATACATTTCATATTCAATTCAATTCAATTTACATCCTAGGCAAAATTACCATTTTCCCCCTATACTTTTTAATTAATTCCAATTTCGTTCCTAGACTTGAAGATGAAATTCATGATATTTAATCTTCATTCCAAGCCTAGAAATTTCATACATAATAATAGAAATCCAATGAATTCCATAAAATTCATAATTTTCCATGAATTCAACATATTTTCAATTTAATCCATAAATCATGTTTTCTTCAAAATTCTTTAATAAAACACTTTTAAATAACTATTAACACTTCAAATTCATCATCTAATAATTGAATTCATATAAACTCATCAATGGTAACTCCCAAAATTTTTAATAAAATCAAAAACCAAGGTAAAGGTTACTTGGACCTAATTGTAACAATCACAAAAACATAAAATTTTCAAGAAACGGGTGAGGATTTGACTTACATGAAGCAAAAATTAAAAAACCAGCTTAAACCCTCTTCAATTTCTATTTTCAGAACTGAAAATGATGATGATTTCTCTAGAATTCTTTAATTTCTCATTTATTTCATTAAATTTGGCAAAATTTCCAATTTTGCCCTTAGTTCACACCATTTTATCATCTTTTTAAGGCTTATGACGCCCCAGCCATATGCTTTTGGCATATTTATGCCTTAAATCCCTCCTTATTTATTGGTTAAGCTATTTAATAACCATTTCTTTTAATTAACAAGTTTTGCACATTTTTCAATTTAGTCATTTTTAACAAATTAGACGTGTAATCGATAAAATCTCTTAACAAAATTTTCATATGACGTTCCTATCATAACATAGAATATAAAATAATATTAAAATAAATTTTCTTCCAACCTCAGATTTGTGGTCTCGAAACCACTATTCCGATTTCACTGAAAACGGGCTATTACAACTCTCCCCCCTTAAAGAATTTTCGTCCTCGAAAATCTTACCAGTAAAGAGGCTCAGATATTGCTTTCTCATTGTTTCCTCCGGTTCTCAAGTAGCTTATTCTATCCCGTGTCGTTGACAAAAAACTTTTACTAATGCCACCTTTTTATTTCTCAGTTCTTTTGTCTCCCGTGCCAGAATTTTGATCGATTCCTCACTGTAAGTCATGTCAGGTTGAATTTCAACTTCTGTCGGAGAAATAACATGTAAAGGATTTGACTGATACCGTCGCAACATAGACACATGGAAAACATTATGGATTTTATCAAGCTCTGGTGGTAATGCTAATCGATATGCAACAGGTCCGATTCTTTCAATGATCTCATATGGTCCAATGAACCGTGGGCTCATTTTTCCTTTACGGCCAAACCGAAGAACTTTCTTCCAAGGCGATACCTTCAAAAATACCTTATCACCAACTTGAAATTCTATCTTTTTTCATTTAAGATCAATATAAGACTTGTGACGGTCAGAGGCTGCTTTCAAACTATCCCGAATTACCTTTACATTTTCTTCAATTTCTCGGATTAAATCAACTCCTTGTATCTTTTTCTCACTAAGCTTAGTCCAATACAACAGAGTTCTACATTTGCGACCATACAAAGCCTCATATGGTGCCATTTTAATGCTGGACTGATAACTATTATTGTATGCAAATTCAACTAAAGGCAGATACTTTTCCCAATTACCTTCGAATTCCAAAACACAACACCGGAGCATATCCTCTAAAATCTGTATTACACGTTTGGATTGGCCATCAGTCTGAGGATGAAATGTTGTACTAAAATGTAGCTGTGTACCCAGAGCTTCTTGCAACTTGTTCCAGAATCGGGATGTAAACCATGGATCTCTATCTGAAATAATGGAGACCGGCACTCCATGCAATCTGACAATCTCAGAAACATATAACTCTGCTAATCTGTCCAGGGAGAAATCCATACGTACTGGAATAAAGTGTGCATACTTTGTCAAACGATCAACGATTACCCAAATAGCATCTTTCTTTTTGGAGATAAGGGTAATCCCGACTCAAAGTCCATGGTAATTCTTTCCCATTTCCATTCCGGTATTGTAACTGGCTGTAATAATCCCGAAGGCATCTGATGTTCAGCTTTAACTTGCTGACATATCAAATATTTAGATACAAATTCAGAAATATCCCGTTTCATTCCCGGCTGCCAGTACATCTTTTTCAAATCATTATACATTTTGTTACTCCCCGGATGACAGACATAGTACCAATATGAGCTTCATGTAGAATCTTCTGTACTAGCTCCGAATTCCTCAGTACACATACTCGGCCCCTGAACATAAGACAATAACTAGATCCAATCTGAAATTCTGAATCGAAAATTAACTCACATTATACACGTTTAGCTTGTAATTCATCACCATTTTTTTGAGCCTCGCAGATCTATTGCAGAAATGTCGGTTTAGCTTTTAACTCAGCTATGATTGAACCATCATCAGACAAAGATAACCGGGTATTCATTATTCACAAAGCAAACATAGATTTTCTGCTCAAAGTATTTGCAACCACATTGGCTTTTCCTAGATGATAATCAATAACCAAATCATAATCTTTTATTAGTTCAAGCCACTTGCGCTGTCTCAGGTTCAAATCTTTTTACGTCATCAGATATTTCAAACTTTTATGATCAGTGAATATATGACACTTTTCACCAAACAGATAGTGTCGCCAAATTTTTAATGCGAAAACAATGGCTGCCAATTCTAAATCATGTATCGTGTAATTCTTTTCATGTGGTTTTAACTGCCTAGAAGCATAGGCTATTACTTTACCTTCTTGCATCAAGACACAACCCAAACCATTCAATGATGCATCACTGTAAATTACAAATTTTTTACCCCATTCAGGTTGAACTAGTACGGGTGCTTCTGTCAATAAAGCTTTCAATCTGTCAAAACTCTGCTGGAATTTATCAGTTCATTCAAACTTTACATCTTTCTGTAATAATTGTGTCATCAGAGAAGCTATCATTGAAAATCCTTGTACAAATCTCCGATAATAACCGGCTAATCCCAGAAAACTTCTGACTTCAGACACATTTTTCAGTGGTTTCTAATTAACAATAGCTAAAATTTTATTCAGATCCGTCCTGATACCTTCTGCAGATACTATATGTCTAAGGAAACTGACTTCCCGAAGCCAAAATTCATATTTACTGAATTTGGCATACAGTTGTTTCCCACGCAAAGTTTGTAGCACAATTCTCAAATGATCAGCATGTTCATTTTCATTCCGAGAATATACCAGAATATCATCAATGAATACCACTACAAATCTATCCAAGTATGGTCTAAAAATTTTGTTCATTAGATCCATAAATACTGCAGGTGCATTTGTTAAGCCAAATGGCATTACAAGAAACTCATAATGCCCATACCTGGTTCTGAAGGCTGTCTTTGGCAAATCTAACTCTTTCACCCGTAGCTGATAGTAACCGGAATGAAGATCAATCTTTTAAAATACAGTGGCACTGATCAAACAAGTCATCAATACGAGGCAGTGAATACTTGTTCTTTATTGTAACTTTGTTGAGCTGTCAGTAGTCAATACATAATCTCAACGACCCATCTTTCTTTTTAACAAATAGAACCGGTGCACCCCAAGTTGAAAAACTAGGTCGAGGAAATCCTCTGTCAGTTAATTCTTGCAACTATGCTTTCAACTCTTTTAACTCTGTAGGATCCATTTTGTAAGGTGCTATAGATATAGGAGTTGTCCCCGGAACAAGATCTATAGAAAATTCCACCTCTCTAACCGACGGTAATCCGTGTAATTCTGGAAATACATCAGGAAACTTACAAACAACCGGTATTGACTTAATCTTTGATTCAAATACTTTAGTGTCCAACACATATGCAAGATAGGCATCATACCCTTTTTTGATATATTTCTGTGCTGACACAGCTGATATCACATTAGACAACCCATCCAGTTTATCAGATTCAATACGGAGCAATTCACCATTCTGACATTTTAATATAATATGCTTCTGTTTACAATTTACCACTGCTTCATGCTGAGTTAGCCAATCCATACCCAGAAACTATGTAGAAGGTTTTAGCGTCAAGTTCTAGGTGAGTTCCAGAACTCAAGCCTTAAATGAATGTTTACATTTTGGTGGTGTTGCTGGGTCTGTAACGTCTATCCTTATATGAAAAATTCTATGACTGAATGATGATATATCGGGATGCATGTTGTGTGTAGATATGAAAGTATATGGCTAGTTGTAAGTCTATCTATAAGAATGTTTGTCGTGATGTTTGCTGGTTATGTTGGTTGAGTATTGAGTAAATGATGCATCATCCTATGACTGAAAGATGTGTAATTGATGGATTACTTTGTAACTGAATATTGATGTATCGTGAAGTTTATTGTGTCACTTTGAAAAAAACATAAATTGTTGGCGTAATATGTGTCGTGCATGAACAATAGTATTGATGGAATGCATGTGTATGATATGTAGAGTATGGAGGGTTGTCTTTAACACTGAGTCCGCCAAATAGGAACATGATGACCCACTCACATTTGACGAAGCGATGTAGAGTGTTGATTCCAAGCTCTAGAAAAAGCTATGAAAGTTGATATGGATTCTATAGACTCCAACTCAATGTGGGAACTTGTAGACTTACCAGAAGGGATAAAACCTATAGGGTGTAAGTGGATCTACAAGAGCAAAAGAAATGCGGAAGGAAAAGTGAAAACTTATAAGACTAGACGTGTAGAAAAAGGTTATACTCAGCAAGAAGGTATTAATTACGAAGAAAAAAATTCTCAAGTCAATCCGCATATTACTATCTATTGCAGTGGCTCTCAATTACGAGAAATGGAAAATGGATGTCAAGCCAGTGTTTTTGAATGACTATATTGAAGAGAGCATCTATATGATGCAACCCACCGAATATCTAGCTAAAGGAAACGAGCATAAAGTTTGGAAATTGCTTAGTTCCATATATGGGCTTAAGCAAGCATCCCTCTCATGGAATCAAAGATTTGATCAAGCGATCAAGACTTTTGAATTTGAGTAAAACGTAGATGAACCTTGTATTTATAAACTTTTACGGGATGGAAATGTGGCCTTTATCATTCAATATGTCAATGACATTCTACTTACTGGGTATGATGTACAGAAATTATCATCGATTAAACTGTGGTTAACCCTTTATCATTTCCATAGCTTTGTTTTTTCGAATTCCAGAGCTTCCATTACCCTTGCACCTAAGCATTTCAACCAAAATCATGGGTTAAACTCAATATTCTTAGCTTAACCCCATACATGCAGAACCCTCAAAATGGTTCTAAAGTCCATAACTTTATTTACCTATTCTTACGTACACAGAGAAGCTAAGAATCTTACCAGCTTGCTGGTTTCCCTACTTTTCCATCTCCATCCTTATGAAGTTTGCTCCATGTAAGACCTTCCATGGCTATTCCTTCTTCAAGCTACCAAAGAAGATGAAGAACGAAAGAAAATGAGAAAGAATCGAGAAGAAAATCATCCCTAGGAAGCCATGTCCCAACTATTTATAGCCCTTCTCACGCTATTACCACCTTACGAGAATCGTCTATAGCTAATTATTATGTCTCCCGCTAAGGAGCCGACGGGTTCCATTCTAATCGAACCAGAATTGGATCTTAACCATGTCCAATTCAGTTTCTAGCATCCCATTTCTTTCTATATAGGTCGTCAACTTGCGAGCTCTTTCAATTTAGTCCTCCAATTATTTCAAATTTCTGAGTTGATTGGGAACCAAGTGTTATAGTAAGTAAAAGCCTGAGTTCAAATAGATAAGGAACTGAAAGCTATTGCGTTGGGTGTACGACTTCTGTAGTATGTAGCGTTCAAAATAGAGGAATTCATAGCCTGAGACATGGGTAAATGACATTATCTCACTGGCATTACATGGTTGATGAAAAGTAAACATGGCCACGGTTCGTTCGTCTTTGTGATGAATGACTTGATTACTATTTGATAGTAAATTACTTTTCATGAAGATGTAATTGTTACCATGAGATAAAATAGGATCATATTGGGAGAACGAATATTATCCTAAAGAGATTAAGAATATCATATGAGGGTAACACACTTATGACAAGGTCATTGAACGGGCACTGATCGAGTTGCATTCGTTATGGTATGTCGTTGGAGACAACTTAGTCACGATACTATAGTGAAATGAATTCATGACTAAATGAGTTTGTAATAATAAGCGAAAAGCTGGAATTTAATTATAAATCATTTGAGTCTCAATTGCATATGTCCAATCGGTCCTTCGCTTGCTCATTGAAACTAGAAATGAATTGCATGTTGAATCAAATGAAAAAAAATGAATTGAAACGGTGAAAATGGAGAAATGAGAAACATTTGGAAATGATAATGGTTTTCTCGAAATTGAAAATGGAGAAATGGAATCATTTGGAAATGAATGTGATTTTCTCCAAAATGAAAATGATCTGAAAAATAAATTTATGTTTTTCGAATTAAATGAAGTTCAAAAATGGAAATAAATCATTTAGTCATAGTAAATCGTTGAATGCAAAAATATTAAATATATTTTCTCATAGATTCTTTTACAGTAAAGTCGTCATGATTTTAATGGAATTAGAATTGGGTTGAGAAAGTGATTTAATTGGAAATATATTGAAGTTTATTTTCTTATAGATTCTTTTACGGTAAAGTTGTCACTATTTTTCCTTTCTACGTTCTTTCCATTGCCGATTTCCCTCTTGGAAAAGAGCTTTCAACCACCTTGGGTAGCAGCATTCAAGTGCTTATAGAAGCCGTGGAACAACAGAATGAGCGGAGAAGGAGAAGAGCAAACTAGTCTAGCTTCGGAGAAACACTGGACTTGATTCTAGTTTCCCAACCTTTAACTTTCCTTGTTTTTGTTATGAACATGTCTATGAATATTTGTTATGTTTTTATTCTAAATTTAATTAACATGACTTAAATTTTATTCGTGTTAGGTTGATTGCATTTCATCTACTTAAGTTATTAAAATCATGTTTGTGTTGTTATAGGTCTTGGTAAATTGTTTGATTAAGTAAAACCATGATTATGTTATACATGCATTATAATTGTAAGGCAACTAATGAATTAATTATTAATCGTATTGAAATTTCACTACCTCCTTACTTTCCCTTAACCATTAAGCCAATAGATCAATCTTAAAATAAATTTACAAACTTTAAACTAAAAATTTGAGATGTTACATTTTTTTATGTATGACAACATCACTTTCAAAGTTACCAGGATTGTATCAACACACTTAGTGTTTGAATTAGAAAATATAAGATCAACAAGTGGTTGGGTGTAATGATAAGACACATTGCACTCTCAAGGGGAGGATTTAAGTTCGAATCTTAGAGAAGACATTGTTGGAGGAACAATCACAGACCCCAAACATAAACCGTAAAATAAATATGAAGAATATAAAAAATATTAGAGAAAATAAGGAAATTAAAATTTACTATGTGCAATTGCAAGCCTCAAAATCTAAAGATCATACCAATTCAAAATTGCAATAAATTGAAATTAATCTTCTTACTGCTTAAAGTATGTTATATCACCAAGAAATTACAATAAATATTTGGAATTTAAAATATATTTATTTTAATGTTTAAATCAACTTTTTTGTTAGTAAAAATTAAAGGTGAGACTTAACTAAAAAATAGTTCAAGGACTTGAGCAATAGTATAAGATTTTTTTTAAAAATATATTAGAAGGAAAAAAAAGAATTTCGAAGGAAGTTGAATGGCGGCTTTGGCAATGACGTGGTCTCATCCCCCCCCCACATTTTCTCGTGTACATTTATAAATATACAAAATTTCTTGCCAGTTTGATTTTGGTGAGAAAGCAAGTAGCAATGGCGAGTTCTCTGCTAGTTAATGGCTTAAAAGCTCTCTTCTTAGTTCTGTGGTGCTTGATGGTAACCACTCTCATTTACACCATCTCCATTAATGGCCTCCCTTTCCGCTGGGAAATTCTTACTCCGTACTCTCTCTTTCTCTCAGTTTTATTTTTTTCTTTAAATTAGGTTATGATTATCTTGAATTTTGAATGGTTTCTTTTTGATGTATTGACGATGATCTTTTAGGTGGATGGCTGCAACGTTGGTTGATTTCTACATTAATGTTGTACCTTTCGCGGTATGTTCTCACTGTACTTCAATTTGAAGTTTCTTATCAAGGATTTAACCTTAAGTTTGTTAGATATCCACTTGTAAAACTAAATTAGTTATTTGGATTTATTTAATCTGACTGCAGTATTTTCCATGGGTAGATCATGCACTAATTAATAATTAGTGGTCTTGTTAAGATATAATCGTATGAAAAGCTATAAACGGTAAAAAAAAAGTTTTGTTTTATATTATTGTGGTATAGCCACTCTGTTGGCGAATAAAATAAAAAGGTTATGTTTTGAAAAAATGTGGGTAGTATGTATCCAAAAAGTAAAATTGTGGGAAGCTTAAATAATAGAAAAGAGACATAATTGTTTAAAAATAAGAGACATAATTATCCTTAAAATTCACATGTGCCCTTTATATATTTTTTTCCTTTTGAAATACCAACAAAGAACGCGAAGTTAAACTCCACAATCATTTTACCTGAATCTTGTAAATACATCTAAATATTTATGTGTCTATTTACATGTATATGCTTTTGAGACTCAGGTTTGTAAACTACAAAGATATTTATGGTTATACTTACATTTTGTCCTTTTGATGTGGGAATGATCAATTGTAAGATAAGGGTAGTCAACCGTTGTTTACTATTGGTGAAACTTTGAAGGAGAGATTAACGGGAACTAGTAGTTTAGAATTTTGTCATATCATCATCCACTGATATATGCACCCCAGTACCCTGTGATGTCTGAGGATTCTGCAAGTCATATTTTCTAAGAGATGATTTCCTTGATGCTTTTAGACTTGTGTGTTAATGTGTTTTAAATGTATGGTTTATATTAGCTGTAAGCTAATACTTTTGATGGTATAGGGGAAGAAGAGTGATGATACTCTCGTTCTTGAATAGGTGGGAGAATTTTTTTATTTATTTATTAATTTCTATCTGAGATTTGTTTTAATGCATCAGGTTTGGGTTTCCTTCAAGGAATCAAGTTTGATTGCTGCAACACTTTGGGTAATTCTGCTTGTATGTCTTGGAAGGTATGTTTGATATCTCTATCTGAAAATTACACTGCAGTATGGTTCATGCGTAATTTCACGAAACTGGTTAACACAAACTTCCTTTAGTTGTTTCAAAAGTAACCTGGTGTTGATATCATATGCATTCTAACATCATTTTTGCAGTTTAAGCTAGAAAGGCAATGAAGAGAAATGTTGAATAAAGTTAAAAGAAAAAATGATTCAAGGGGATTCATCAAATGAATATTGAAGGAGAAGTGAAGAACAATGAATTTAATTGCTTATTTGGTCTTAATCCTAACAGTGTAGGTTTAAGTTAAAGAAATAAAGCTTCTAAGTATTACTCTCTTGAAAATAATAATGTCTTTCTACTGATATATTGGAATTTGGAAGTATTTATTCGATGATCCTTATCATAGTTTATTTCTTCCCTTGGTCTATTGATTAATTGATGCAATCTGCCATATTAGATTTCTCAACCGGTCCAGTGATTTACGTTTCACAAATTTATTTTATACCTTTTTCTCTTTTTCCCAGTATTACAACATCTGGCTACCTTTTTATTCAATTTCTCAACTTGTCTCCTCAAGAATCTCTGGAAGATCCCATTTATCATGTTCTATTGAACCAAGCGAACAAGTAAGAATCCCAAACTCTGGGTATAATATTAGATAATTATCTGTCAAGTCTCCTATAACATGTTAACATGCCATTTGCAATTAGTCTAATATGTTATATTAACCTTTTCAGAATACTGACCTAGTGATCTCTACTAGGTAACAAAGGATAGTTCTATTCCTAGATTGATATATTTTAAAAATTGACATGGATGTGATGATATGATGTTTTATGGTTTTATGAAATTGCATAAATTTCAGCACCCTTGGTCAACTCATCAGTTTTACATAATGTCAATATTCATGTGATGGCTTCAAGCTCAGTGAATAGGAATGTCACATCACTGCCACGGCGCATGGAATATCTTTTTTGATTAATAACGACACTTTCTAGTTGCTTGAGGAATAGAATAACTCATTTTTCAAAATTCTCTTTGTCTAGGGATGGTACAAAACCTAAAGGGAAACATTCCTCTGTTGCGATTGCAAGAATACTCTTTAGCGTTTTGGGTTGCTTGATGCTGGGAACTTTGATCTACACTCTCTTAACTGATGGTTCACCATTCCGCAAAGAGCTGCTAACTCCGTGAGTTTTTTTCATCCCCTTTTTTGCCAAACATTTCTGCTCCTTGCAGTTTGGAGTAATTTATCAGTGAATGTGATTCTTTTGAAGAAAATCCAGTCATATTCATACCACAGACTAGACAATAAAGTTCTTACTTCGGCTTTGAGTGGATACTATATTCTTTGTCTTGCAGCACCATCTTTTAAAATTGATTTCTTGAATAGTATGACTATTTGATACATATAATGGCTGATTAATGAATCAATGCCTATTTCCTTTGCTTATCTTCTTTTTGGATATAATTAATAGCAATTTCAACTCTCTAGCTTATAATTAATAGCAATTATGGAGAGACTCAGTGTGAATATGCTTCTGATATGATTGCGAGTCAACTCCAGCCTAGCATATGGTATTCAATTGTTATCATTATGCATTCTATCATGCCGCGTTCTCCTTTTTGATGTAGCAAGTTGATTTGCTGCAATATTTCCTACTGTGAATATCAAGGGAGATGTGTTAAACTATTTATCCCATGTATTGACCTAGGCTTCACCTGCAGCTTTTACTCCCTTCAGTCTTTCCACATATCACCAATTAGTTTGATATTTGATATTTGATACCTTAAAACTTCAAAGGCATGCACTGAACCCACCCTTTGCATACTTTCATTCTTTGGTCATGATGGTCAGACTGGTGCTATTTAAAGGATTCAAAACTAGATTATATCCTTGAATCTGGTGTCACTCTTCGCTACATAAGTTGAAACCAAAATTTGTAATTAGAGATATAAATGCTGTTTATAGTTTTCCAACATCAACATAGAAGAGATAGCCTAATAATGTTTCCTTAAGACTGGTTTCAATATGAAACCTTCTTTTTTCTGTTAATGAAATCAAGTAAAAGAATTTACAAACTTTCTTTCTTCTTGTCTGTTTTAAAAAAGAAAAGAGGTGAAAAGAGTGTGTGTGTGTGGGGGGGGGGGGGTTGGCGGCTCTGGATAGGCTTCCTGTTCATATAGAATAAATGATGTTTGATCACTTGTTAGCCTTGTTTCTGCAACTAATTAATTAATTATTGTCTTTAAAAATCATTTATTGGCTAATGACAAGTATGAAGCTCGAAGGCAGGTATAAGAAAAATATCGTTCATAACTATTCTTGGTGCTGATTATTATCTCTCCAAGGTATTCATGGAAGACTGAATGAGAACATTATGTGGAAAGACTTGACATTCCTTGTTTAATGTTTCAAAAACCAAAACGGGAAAAATCCTGCATTGTTTGTTTCCACTGTTGCTATATCATAAGCATTAATAATTCTAGTTGGTCTTTCACTTCTAAACAGATGGATAAATGCCTTATCGCTGACATGAAGCACTAAATGTGCATACGGTGTATGTTATGAGCAAGATGACTTCATCTGTGCATTGCAATTGCTTTTCACTCTATGAATTCTTCATCTTTCTGGAAAGCCTAACAAATTGCTAAATTGTTTGCAGGTGGATGACAGCTACACTGATTGATTTCTATATAAATGTTGTTGCTCTGTCGGTATGTTCGAAATCCTAACGCATGATCATACATCTTTGCAGTTGACTTCTTATTGGTGCTAGATTAAACATCAGATTGCAGTCATTTCTGTAATATATAACCGAAAAACTTATTTTCATTAATTTTAGTTGAGGGAAAATATGTAACTGAGGTGTGAGAAAGACCGTATTGTTGTCCACTATTTCAGCTTCATGTTTGCTTTTCTGAGAATGAACAACAAATCTGACTGAGGATGTTTGTGTTTTTAGTCTTGGAGCCTGTCTCGAATGTTAAATTTCTGTTGACAAATACATTCCAGGTTTGGGTTGCCTACAAAGAATCAAATTGGACTACTGCATTTTTCTGGATTGTCCTACTTATAAGTTTTGGCAGGTATACTTTCTTTTCTTTCCCCCCTTTTACAATCTAAAACTGAAATAAGTGTAGAAAATTAGAGATATTTCTCATATATCATTCTCATTGCTTTTAGCTTACAAATATATAGACAGAAAATATCCTAAGTTAGGAAATAATCACAAGAAGATAGTGAAAGCCTAAGAATCAGTAACTAGGATTAGTTTCTATTTACGTAAGATCCTCTAGAATCTATCCTTAATTTAAGGGATTCTAACACTCCCCTCAAGTCAGAGTGTAGATATTTATCAACCCCACTTGCCAACAAGTTCTTCAAACAAATTCTTGTTCAAGCTTTTGTTAATACATCAACAACTTTGTTGTGCTGGTGGGTAGATAGGTCACACTCACTTCTCCTGAGTGTATTTTCTCTTTTATAAAATGACGATCTATCTCAACATGTTTAGTACGATCGTGATGGACAGGATTGTGAGCTATACTGACAGCAGCTTGGTTGTCACAAAACAAACAGATAGGCCTATTATAAGGAACTTTTAGTTCCTTCATTAGTCTTTGTACCCAAACTCCTCGCAAATACCATGCGCTAGTGCTCGATATTCGCTTACGCGCTGCTGTGCGTGCTACCACAGATCGCTTTTTACTCCTCCATGTCACGGGTTCCCCAAACATAGCTACAATAGCCACCGGTAGAACGTCATGCGTTGATAGAACCCGCCCACCAAGATCCGTATAGATCTCCACATTCCTGCTGTCATCATTCTTCTTGAAGTATAGGCCTTTTCCAGAGTTCCTTTTAAGTACCTTAGTATTCGATATGCGACTTCTAGGTGTTTTTCCTTGGAGCATGCATATATTGACTTATGACACTCACACTAAAAGCAATGTCTGGACGAGTGTGAGCTAGGTAGATAAGTCTACCTACCAGTCGTTGATATCTCCCCCTATCAACTTCTTCTCCGTCGTGATCAGTACCCAACTTGAGATTAAACTCCATAGGAGTTTCAGCTGGTTTGCAACCCATCAAGCCAACTTCAGATAGTAAATCGAGGACATATTTCCTTTGGGAGATGGAAATGCCTCTTTTAGATCTCGCTACCTCCATGCCAAGAAAGTACTTAAGATTCCCCAAGTCTTTAAGTTCAAATTGTTCAGAAATTCTTTCAATCACAATTTCACTAGTATCATCTCCTGTCACGATAATATCATCCACATAGACAATGAGAATGCAACATTTTCCTTGCTCCGAGTGCTTGTAGAACATTGTGTGGTCGACTGTCCTTGTGTATCTTTCTCTGCTCATCATCGCTTTGTAAATCGATGAACCATGCCCTTGGAGATTGTTTCAAATCCATATAAACGACTTTTTCAACTTGCAAACTTGATCCTTACTTTCTTCAAACCCCTGAGGAAAATCCATGTAAACTTCTTCATTCACTCCCATTGAGAAACGCATTTTTACATCCAATCGAGTCAAGTGCCAATTAAGATTGACAAATGAGAGATAGGAGAACTCTAATGGTGTTAAGTTTGGCAACCGGTGCAAACGTCTCTTCATTGTCAAGCCCATACGTTTGAGTGAAGCCCTTAGCCACCAGTCGAGCCTTGTATCTATCAATACAGCCATCAGGTTTGAATTTCGTAGTAAAAATCCATTTGCAGCCTACTGTTTTCTTCCCTTTAGGCAGATCTGAAATTTCCCAAGTTCCATTATTCTTGAGGGCATCCATTTCTTCCATTACAGCTTGTCTCCATTCATCAGACTCCAGTGCTTCTTCTATATTTTTTGGAGTTTTTACAGAATCAACATTAGTCACAAATACTTTATAGGTCTTAGATAAGTTACCATAGGAGACAAACCGAGAGATAGGGTGTTGAGTGCAGCTCCTTGTACCCTTTCTTCTGCTGCGATTGGAAGATAGATGGACGGTGATGGAGGTGAGACTTGATGATCGTGAGCCTCGAAACAGTCCTCGGGAAGAGATGGAATCGGCACTCTTTATGATCGCTTTCGGGATGGCGATTTCTTCGTGTAAACTCGCAGCTTTAGGCACTGTTCTTGCTGTTTTTCCCGATTAGAAGGCAACCCCAATTCGGTATTCGGATCGGGTAGGATTGTGCTAACTGCAGTTTTATAGGGAAGGAGAAACAGATATCTATATTGAGGGTAGTGATAGGATCTTGAGGGGTTATGATAAGAAGGGTGTTAAGAGTTTCATCTTCATTTAAGGTCTCCCCACAAGATGAGAGGCTCCAAAATATGGTTCATTTTCAAAGAAGGTCACATCTCGAGAGACAAACATTCGGCGTAAAAGAGGTGAATAACACTTATAGCCCTTTTGGGTGGAGGAATAACCAATGAATATGCAGTGTGAGCTCGAGGGTCAAGTTTTGACTGATTTGGTTGATGGTTATGGACAAAGGCTTTGCAACCAAATATTCTGGGCCGGAAGGTTAGTAACCTTAATAGAGGAAAAGATTTTAGAAGGATATTTAGAGGTGTTTGAAAGTTTAATACCTTTGAGGGCATTCGGTTTATGAGGTAACAAGCGAAGAAGAATGCCTCGCCCCAAAGGTATTTAGGGACATTCATAGTGAACATAATGGCTCGAGCCATAGCCAAGAGGTGTCGATTTTTCTCTCGGGAATCCCATTTTGTTGGGGAGTGTCGAGGCAAGAACTTTGGTGTATAATGCCATGGTCGAGAAAGGTAAGTACTTAGGACAGAGTTAAAGTATTCTCTTCCATTATCGATTATGGAGGGTATGTATGGTGGAGTTGAATTGGGTTCGAACCATAGAGTGAAACTTTTAAAAACATTGGGTGTGTCGATTTTTCTTTTAATAGATAGACCCAACATACTCTAGTATGATCGTCAATAAATGTTATAAACCACTTAGCACCATAATGTTTTTCACTCGACTAGCTCCCCACAAGTCACTTTGTGAATCAAAGAAAAAGGTTGAGATTGGGTATATGGTTTTAAAGGATATGGCACACGGGTATGTTTGGATAACTCACAAATTTCACATTTCAAAGAATTTATTCTTTTATTTCTAAATAACAATGGAAGATGTCTTTTTAGATATAAGAGATTTGGATGTCCTAACCTACGGTGCCATAGCATAATAGTGTCTTCTTTTGAAGTAGATAGGGCCAATCTCCCTTGTGTGCTGCTTTTTTTATTCCAAACATATAATCCATCATCAACTTTAGCAAAGCAATCATCTTCCCGATTGCCTCAGTATTACACAACCAAGTTTAGAAAATTCAGCAAGCATGTTTCCATCTTTTGTAAGTTTACTTATTGAGAGTAAATTACAAGACAAGTTTGGGACATGTAGAACATTATCAAGGGAAAAGTTTTCTGCTATTTTTACTTTCCCTACTCCAACCACAGGTGAGTATGAACCATCAGCTATACGGATTCTGGAATTGTTATGACAAGTGGTGTAGGTTTGAAACAAAGTGATGTTACCTGTCATGTGATCCGAGGCTCCCGAATCTAGTATCCAAGAGGATTGGTTATTAGATTCAAGAGCAATATTAAGAGCAGTACCTTGAGTGGCTAGGGTCCCATGTCCAGTCGAGGTACTAAGTATCTTATGGAGATTTTCAAGCTGAGTTTTGGTTAGACGGACATCAAGCACTTCATCTGCAGCATTTGAGGATAACATGGCAGTTTTCTTTTCTCTCTGTTTTTTATCCGGATAACCATGAAGCTTAAAACATTTCTCCTTAGTGTGACCAATACGGTTGCAGTGGCTACATACTGGTCTGTTTGATCCAGAATCACTCCCAGCACGTGATTTTTGTGTTGATGGACCTTTGGAGACGAGAGCAGAAGCTTCAGTAGGCTGATTTTCAGAAGTGATTGTTGGTTTAGGTTCTCCCATCATGACAAGACGACGTTTTTCTTCTCGTCTTACTTCAGCAAAAGCTTCACCAATGGTCGGAAGGGGTGATCTACCCAGCACTGCGCCTTCGAACTTCATCTAATTCATTCCTTAGTCCAAATAGAAACTCATAGAGCCGTTCCTTGTTTAGGTGAGTCATGAACTTAGAGTGGTCTAAGCCTTCACCCCAATCGCCTCGTAGTACATGTCTAACTCCCCGCCACAATATTTTCAGATTATTGTAGTAGTGAGTTACCTCTAATGTCCCTTGTCTAATACTCTTCAACTTGAGTTTTATCTCAAACACTTGAGAAGCGTTTCCAAGATCGAATAATTCTCTCTAACCGCATCCCACATGTCTTTTGCGGTTTTGAAGAGAAGGTAGGTTCGCTTATGTGGCCTTCCATAGAGTTAATCAACCATGCCATAATAATGGAGTTGTTGAGCTCCCAAGTAGCATAAGTCGGGTCGGCTACATTCGGTCGTGGAAGTTCTCCATTGATGTATCCTAATTTGCCTCGCCACGGATCACCATAAGAACGGATTGAGACCATTGTAGAAAATTCTTCCCATCTAGTCGATGACTAGTGATCATAAGTGAAGAATTAAGATCACTTTGATTGATTCCTGGTTAACATTCCGAGATATTTGTGAAATCTCGGTTTTGAGATAAGGCTTCATTAAGGTCACCCATGGGAGAAAAAAACAGAGGGATTTTTAGGAAGATGGATGAGAAATCGGAGGGATTTTTAGGAAGATGGATGAGAGGATCGAATAATTCCTAGAGCTCCGATACCACGTAGAAAATTAGAGATATTTCTCATATATCATTCTGCTGTTTTAGCTTACAAATATATAGACAGAAAATATCCTAAGTTAGGAAATAATCACAAGAAGATAGTGAAAGCCTAAGAATCAGTAACTAGGATTAGTTTCTATTTACAGAAGATCCTCTAGAATCTATCCTTAATTTAAGGGATTCTAACAATAAGGCTTTTATGGTTCCCTATAATTGAAGCAATTGTTTTACTATTTTAACATAGGAATTTCAAAAGGTAAAAAAGAAGGGACGAATATCAAGATTTTTGGAAAGTGGCATTTAAATGTATTTATTTTTCTTCTATTTACATTTTTCTTTTCATGTTTTAGCTTTTAAATTGTTATAGCTGTCAAAAGTTCTTTTAAAAATTATATTCTACAAATCATGTAAACAAATGGTAGTCAAAAGTATTTTACATCAAAACTTTACAACTCAAATGAGGTTCATGTTATGGAAAAGAAAATTATTTAAGAAAAAAAGGAAACCAAACCCATGATTTGGGTTGTTATGAATACAAGAGTGTAGCAATCACATGAAAAAGGTAAATATTAAGTGAAGTTTTGAGATAAAATTTTATATTCCTCTGCATGCTCTCATATTATCATCATAGAGTGCAAGCTAGTTATTTTGCGGCAGCATCTTCCCAATTTATACTGATATTTCTCTGTTGGGTTTTAGCCAAAGGTATTAAGATTTCCTTTTTCCAACTTTTCAGCATTACCACATGTGCCTACATTGTCAAAGAACTCTTTAAGCTCGCTTGGCAAGATCCTCTCTACCTTATTTTGATAAGAAAAGACAACAGGCAAGTACATAAAGCTACTTTATAGCTGTAAGTATAATATCTGATGGAAGTAATTTCTGGTTTCAAAAATAGAAATTTCAGTTTTCCTGTGACATTGTGTTAATTTAGCAGAGAACTAACTGAAGCACATAAAGCAAGAATGGGGAAGGATGATCAAATTCATTAACCAAGCAATGCTTATATACATGAGTCAAGCTAACAAACTTAGCTTCCTACTCCTACTAACAAGCTAACAATCTCCCTAAAACTTAGTTATCTTAATGATAAAAAGACTTTGCAGCCCTTGAGACACTAACATTCTCCTCCTAACTCAAGTGTTGCAGACACCAAGTTTGTTCCTAAGAAACTCAAATCGACTAACATGGAAAGACTTAGTACAAATATTTGTCATCTGGTCCTTTGATCTGCAATAAACTAGCTTCACTTCACCTGTCTTCTGTACTTCCCACAGCATATAATACTTGACTTTAAAATGCTTTGTTTTTCTATGAAATACAAGATTAAGTGAAATAGCTAGGGTAGCTTGATTATCCACAAACACCTCTATACTTCCTTCTTGCTTCAAATACAAATCATCCATTAGCTTCTTCAGCCATAAGTCTTGATTCATAGCAACTGTAGCTGCAATGAATTCAGCTTATGCAATTGACTGAGACACCATCTCTTGCTTTCTTGAACACCAAGAGAAGTAACCTGACCCAAATGTGAAGCAATTGCCTAAAGTGCTTCTCATATCATCTAGTGATCTAGACCAAACATTATCAGAATAGCCTTGCAGCGAACTTCTCAACTTTGCTAAAATTGATTCCATATGGAAGTGTCCCCTTCAAATATCTTAATACCTTCTTTGCAGCAATCATATTAATTTAACTTGCACAATGGAGAAATTTGGACAAAACAATTATAGTGTACATGATGTTTGGCCTAGTGGATGTGAGATACACAAGACACCCAACAAGACTCCTATACACCTTCTCATCCGCAGGATCTGCCCATCCATTTTCTGAAAATTTTCTTTTTGATTCATTGAGTGCTCACCAAGACTCCTATTCATTGAGTACTCCTATATTTTTGGTTATGGCAGATTGTTTTCCACCCAAGTTAGTAGTTCTAATAGGACCAAAAAGATAAATTTGAATCAATTGTAAAACTCTAATAGTAGACACATCATTAATAGGTTTGAAAGAAACTCTTTTTTGCTTGTCTTTAACACATGCATCACAAACTTTATCAAAATCAATTTTAGGCAAGCCTTTTACTAAATAATTTTTAATCAATTTATGCAATATGTTCATACTAGCATGTCCTAGTTTTCTATGCCATAACCAAGAAATATTTTCATTTTTAGCCATAAAACAAATGTTTGAAGCATTTAAATCATCTAAATGCACCATGTCGATGTTTCCTATTCTATGACTAACAAACACAATCTTATTAGAAACAATATTAATGACTTTGCACTCAATAAAAGAATGCATAAGGATATTTTTTTTTTTTTGAGCATTTTGAGAGTTATTTGACTTGAGTTATGAGAGTACGAATGCTTTTTTCTTCTTTTTTTTCGGAAAAAAAAAAGACGGGGTTAAATGTCTAAATGATTTGCTGGTTTATGGATTTGACATTCTAATTCCATACATAGACATAACTTTTTATTAATCTTTTTTTTTTTTTTTCTCTTACAAACTTTGAGCTTATGTTGAAGAGTAAAGAGTTAAGGTTAAACCTCAGCTTTTTCCACTTTGATGGTAATGAATAAAAAACCGGACCAATGATTGAAACACCAGTCTTTGATTTAACCTGTCAGTCCAATCGAAAAGAGATTTAAATATGAAACATATTCATTTTAATATTGAATAAGGTATTAAATGTAGTAAATACTTGAAATGCATTTAATAGTATGCTCTTTAGAAAAAAGATAATTGGGTTTTTTATGGTTTAATTGGCTTTAACTGTTAATTGAAAACCGATTTAATAAACCAAACAAGTTAATTTCTGATTCATTTACCAATCAGCCGCTCCTGTTTGTATTAGCTATTTGACTGGACACTAATGGATTCAACATGTTGAAACAGATTCTCTGCAAAGAATGGGTTAGGTTGTCAATATCTTACTATCCCTAGTCATGCTATATGGAGCCTTTTATACTGACTAACTCTTCTGCATTGTGTAGAATTGAACTAAGTTGGAATTGTGTGGAAGACTTCAAGGTTACGAGGAAGTAACATGTTAATTTGGGTTAGGTTGAGAATTTGTTCTAGTTTGAGTCCTTAGAGACTAAAGATGCTAAAAAGTTTTCTTTCCTAGGGGAGAGCAGTTGCTTTGGTTCAAGATTGTAACTAACTAGCTGACTGATTTTGGTGATAACTGGCTAGGTTGGTTATATATAGGTAATTGGGTTGACTTTGGGTTGAATATTTTTCTTATTTAAAAATAATGCATCTGTTATATGTTTGTTGATTCCGTCGGTTTGGTTATATATTTCATGAACTAAAAGCGAACTGACATGACCAAACCGACTAAATTAAGTCGGTTTAACCGACTTTTTGTCAGCCCTAGTCTTTCCTGTCTGCATTTGATGCTTCAAACTATAAAATGTACAATAAAAAAGGGAAGTAAACATTGGGAAAGAAAGCAGAAATCCCAGTTAAGGACTTCAAATTCTTCTTAGCAATAGATTTCTTTGTAGGTTTTTGGTAGTTATCCTGTTAATGCAAGTCAGTATACTCCTTAAATTAGATTGGTTTCCAAGTATGTATTTACATTTTTCTGTTATTTGGTTGTTTGTTTATGTATGAGAACATAAGAATTTTGCTATCACTTTTGATAGGGCAGAACACAGGTATGAGAGCATATAATGGTGAATAGTGCAACAAAGAAGTTGATATGGAGAAGATTTCGTGCTGGTTTGGTATGATTTTCAAACAGCCAACAAGGCATGGAAACTTGTTTTGCATTAGTTAAATATAGGTTGATATGTAGACATCAATCAACTCAGGTTTGCTGATATTTACAGTTCAAATAAGCATTCTCAGATTTTAAACAATTTGGATGCACAAAATTATTCTGTTAATGATCTAGATGTGAAACATGTTTCAGTTTTTATTTGTTACTACATCATGCCCCTTCCTATGCTTGGGGAAATTCGAATCATATTTTGAATATATATAAATAATGTGATTTGATTCTCAAATAAATGAATTTGGAGATAAAATTAAATGACGATGATACAAACATATAATAAACTAACACATGTCATAAAAATAATATGAAAATTAATTAAAATATTAAATGATGCAAAACACACGAATTTTTAAATCAATTCATAATACTTTGTTGCACAATGTAAATAGAATATTAACATATTTTTTTGCCCATTATGATAAATTATAAAATATATAAGATGACGTAATAAGACACAATACAAACATGACAAGGAAAAAAATTAATCTTTAAATTGAAGCGGTATGCTAGTCTATGCAAAACATGAATATACACCTAGAATGAATTATTAGGTAATATATATAAATTCATGAGACATTGACTACAAATACATTAATGTAACGAAATTGAAATAAATAAATTATGAACATGTAAATCTCAAATAACTTTATAAAATGTTAAATTAAGATAATAGGATATTTTATATTAAAATAACAACTCTTTATATATATATATATATATCTATATATCTATATCTATATATCTAATTTTATCTTACCTTCGCTTATATGGTAAATTTTCAATTAAACTATCCCATGCGTTGAGATGTCTTTTATAGATTAGTCATCAGGAATGACAGAAAATTAAACCGATTTTATTGGAAAATGAAGGCTCCTCCGGTCTAATATGATGTATGGAAATGGTAAAATAACTAGTTAACTTGTTAAATCAGTTTCATATATCTGTAAATTTTTTAGGGTAAATTAACATTGACTCATATTCTCTTTTGATTTTTCAATTATGAATTTTTTAAATTAGTTACTTAATTAATTAAGATTGTTTTTTTAGGTCCATTTCTGTTAATTGCACTAATAAAGGACTAAATTACCTAAACAGACCCTTTTCCATGTATATTTACAGAAATGGGCCGATTATACCATTATTTACCATAAAGGGCCGATTTTTACAAAACGCACCTACGTGGCCGCGTTTTAGGGGAAAAAACCCAGAAAATCGCTCCGTTGAGGAAGCGTTTTTCTGGCTTTTTTAAATTCCAACGGGCAATTTTTTTTTTTTACCATTGGGGGGTTCCAACGGTGAAAAAAAAGTATAACCCCCCCCACTCCTATTATTTCACACATAAATTCTTAACAATTTAGCAAAAAATCTTTACAATTTCTTCCTAAAGCTCTCAAATTTCTCATTAAATTTAGAAAAGCTCTTTATAATTAGTTATTTACTTTAATTTTTTTCTAAATTAGTATTATTTTTTTTATAATTTCAAAAATATCTGATCATGTTAGCAATGGCCGGGGAATTAATTCGTTTCGATCATAAATATATCTCCGTCAAACAAATGAAAATGGTAACGGTTTATTTTAAACTTTGAATATTTTTTTAATATTTTTTTCATTTATGTAATTTTAATTAATTTTAATTTTTGAATATTATTTAATATTTTTTAAATTTATGTAATTTTAATTTATTTGTATTTTATAATTTTTTATAACAGTCTGTAGACCGGGTGTTACAATGTTATATTCGTAACATGTCTGGTCTACCATCACCATTGATAGAAAATTAATTGAGGGAAGCGGGTTTTTGGCACGCCGCCACTATAGGGCGGGGGTGCAAGTTGGACCCGAAACTCATCAGCGCGTTAATAGAGAGGTGGAGACCGGAGACGCAGACATTTCATCTTCCATGCGGAGAGTGTACTATCACTTTGGAGGACGTCCAGTTACAATTAAGATTATCAGTGGATGGGGCCGCACTCACCGGGTCTGTTCAATTTGCTGATTGGGGAGCCATATGCTACGATATTTTGGGTGCGATTCCGGATAATATTTACGGAGGTCGGATCGAGATGGGCTGGTTACGAGACACATTCCTAGAGCCGGGGAATGATTCGACTGAATTAGAAAGAATATGATATGCTCGGGCATACATCCTTGAGATGATTAGAGGTTATCTGATGCCAGACTTGTCACGAAACCTCGTACATCTGAGGTGGCTGCTGAAACTCGTTGATTTTAGAGCAGTTGGCAAACTTAGTTGGGGGTCTGCCGTGTTGGCAACATTGTACCAAGAGAAGTGCGGGGCGACACCACCAAATAAAGCCAAAATTGGAGGTTGCCTATCACTACTACAATCATGGGCTCGGTTTCGCTTTCCATTTTTACGTCCTCGAGTGAACCACCCATATACATTACCACTCATAACAAGGTAAAATTTTTATTTGATTTTACAATTATTCCATAGATTTAAAATAAATTTGTATGCTGAAAACTTATTTAATTAGGTGGAACCATTCGGCGAGTTATGTTGGAATACCTACCGCTCTTGAAGATATACGGCTTCTATTAGACCACTGGTCGGAAGCGCAAGTAGGTATTAAATAAAATATATATATACATAAAATAGTTGTTTCATATTTAGTATTTAGTATTTAGTATTTAGTATTTAGTATTTAGTATTATATATATAACTAATATTTTTATCCCGTTCATATAGTTTCAATGGACACCATACGAGGATCCAAAAATACGGGCAGTAATTCCGGAAGAATTCTTTCAAAATCTGAACATTTGGCATGTTAAGGTCCCATTGGTAAACTATTCTATTGTCGAGATGCACCAGACGGATAGAGTGTTGTAAAAATTTGGATTCCGACAACCGATTCCTGAGGAACCTAAGGTGCTCGATGAGCAGCACAAAATTGACTTATGGCTAACGGATACGAATTGGCCGTTATTCTGGTCAGAATATATCGAAATTTGGGAAAACCGGTATGATCATATACTTGATCGGAAACCAATCATCGTCCAAGAGTTAGCGTGCACCCCGAATTACATGCCATGGTTTAGGATCCATGGCAAGCCATATTTGCTGTCGGAAGAGCAGAGGCGTCGACAAATCCATGTGGAAAGGGAACGACGAGGCCCTTTAAATCCAAGGAGAATGGATGATAGGACGGGCCCATCAACAACGCCCACACAATCACCGGGCCCAATTCCTCAACCGACGACACCCACATCATAACCCCTTCAGATTATGCCAGGTGCGTATCCTAGCCCTTATATGTATCCTAACCCTTATATGTTTACTTTTCCCAATCCTATGCCAGGTTGGAATGCATGGCTCGGTGCATCTCCTTTCCCAATGACTCCAACTCAATCGATGATATATAGGCCATCGTCGTCGGAGGGATCGCACGGGGCACCGTCAGCGAGCTCATCTTATTACCATTCCCCATCGCCTTATGGGATTCAAACACCTCCGCCGTGGGTGATGCAAACACCTCCACATTTTTTATTCTACCAAGGTGGGTCATCCTCCCAACACCCACAACCCCCGCCAGAGCAACCAAGGAGGAATCCAACGCGTAATCGTCGTCCACCCCTATGTGGCATTGATTCCGACTGACATATACATTGATTTTTTTAAATATATTTGTAGAAGTTGTTTCTATATTGTTTCATTTAATAAAAAAGTAGTTATTTTTTATATTTTAATAGTAAATTAATTTTATAATTTTAATAAAATATAAGTTCTTTTAAATAAGGCGGAATAGAAATAATGCAACATCGTTTTGTTACAGCAATTATCAACTATTTTGGTTTGGACATGATCGAATTGTATGACCTGAGTTCCTACACCATCCACACAACTTCTATTGGTTTGTTCTTTCCCGGATATCCATATTATTACGTATTCTACTCGAGCAAGGTCAACCTTTTGGTTTCCGATGTAATTCTCTATCCGGTAACAACTTAAACGGAGCAAGCGATACAGACGGCCACTTACGTTCATCTAGGATCGATGGGAATACGTGTCTCCACACATTGTACATATTTTCTACTTTGTACGCTTCGTCGACATATTTCATGGGATCCAAACGGAGATTCTGACAAGCTGCAATTGCATGAGCGCATGGATAACGAAGTGCGTCAAACGTCCCACAGTCACAAGTCCTATTTATCAGGTGTACACAATATTTCCCGCCGGTAATACATTGGGTCAGTCTGTCAAAATTCGTACACGAAACCATAGGTTGTCACGATCATGACACACAGTGTGCATCGTGTTGGCCCGCGCCTTCGCCTTGTTAATTTCTTGCAATACCTTCCGTAACCATACATGGCCTCCCTGCATTTGGCCTTTATAACTTGCTGCTCGCTTTGGAAATAGTGCCACCAAATGAAAATATATCTCTCGCACAACCGAGGTTATCGGTAAATGACGCGTTCCTTTTAGAACAGAATTTATGCATTCAGCCAGGTTTGTGGTCATATGACCATATCATAGGCCGCCGTCGTATACTTGTGTCCACTGTTCGAAGGGTATGTAACAGAGGTAGTCTGCGCCTTGATCGTTAACTGAACGAAAAATCCCCAACATCTCATGAAAACGGTCCTTATTGATCTCGTACCCTGCTAATATAAGTTGATAGCAAAAATTACATACCAATATTCCATTCAGAATAAATTGAATATTACAACCGAAAATATATTAATAGAGATTAAATACCCATGTTGGTCACTTGCTTTCGTTCAGTCGTAGACCAATATTGCCCGTAGTAGTTGGACGCAACGTGCCTTAGACAATACCGATGGTGTGTGCGATCCCATAGGCTTTCATGTCGCTCAATTGCGGCTAGTATTCCAGTGCCCCGATATGATATAACGCAGATATCAGGTTGGGGGCATACATTCCTCCTTAACCTAGAAAGAAATAAATCCCAATCATCAGCTGACTCCCCCGGTGTTATTGCAAACGCAATTGGAAGGATTCTCCCACCACCATCCTGTGCCATAGCTAGCAATAGTCGATGCGTATATCTACCATACATAAATGTACCGTCAATTTGTACCAATGACTTGCAGTATACAAATGCGTCCCGACATTACTTAAAGCTCCAGAACAGACGTTTGAACACTTGGCATCCACGGTGCAATCGGTCGTTGTAGTACGTAGGGACCGTTTCAAGGTCTATTATGCAACTTGGGACATACCTCTCCAGCACCTGACATCACTGCCAAACCTCATTATATGAATCGTCCCACCCACTATGCATATTTTCCAACGCCTTTTGCTTAGCTATCCAAGCCTTGCGGTAAGAGGGCGTGTACCTATTTGGCTACGAATATTGGCAATTATGCATGACACAGAAGTCTTGGGATTCGCCTTCAAAATCGGTAGTATTAAGCTAGCTATCATGCCTGAATCTATCTTGGGATGATCTTGTGAAACACCTGTCAACGAAGTACGTTAAATAATGCAACATTAAGTAATAACATTATTATTCAAAATCGTAAACACCTAGTGATACTATACCGGTAACACAGGTATGCGGACCTTTATATTTTTTTATCTCTCACAAGCCTGTCTTTTTCCTTAAAGAAGCTATTATTTTCCATGAACATGTACCGTCTTGCACTGCACACTTGGCCTCGAACTTCTCGGATTTGGATTTAACCACGTTCTAGTTAACCCCGTGATTGATGCTATGTTGTTTCAAAGCACTAAAAAAACTATCATTATTGGAAAACTCCTTACCAACTTCCAAATCACCCGAATCTAGTGTCAAACCTGTACGATCACGCGTTCTGTGTGGTAGATCTGGAAAATCCAATGCATCATCTGCTGATATATCGACATTATGCATGTGGGCTGGAGGCGAGTACGCCCTGAGTCACGGATCTTCTCCTTCTTCATTTGAACCCCCTTTAACGTGTTCAGGTTCGATGGAACATGCTCTGGTTCAGAAAATAATGCAACTTCTGCACCATCGGGGCCGGGCTCTCGAGGTGGATCCACATCGGACTCATCATCCAACTCACCATCATCTGCAACGTACGAGGTCCCCCCGCCGGTGGACGTCGTAGGGAGTACATCATCCCTTCTTGTGGATGTTTCGTAACGTCCCCAATCATATGTAGATTGCCAACCACTAGAAGTTGATGCCGTTCCCTAATACGTATTTTCAGCATCAAACATCGACCCACCGATGTGCATGTCCCATCTACTAACTGAGTGTCGTGCAGGAGTTGTGTTTTCCATACTGCCACCAAACATGGGTGCTTCCGTGTTCTGCCTCCCACTAACGGAGTGTCGGCTAAGGGTCGTGTATTCCTCTCGAACAGCAGTTGATGTTGAAGTCGCAAATGTTTCATTTGTCGATGAAAATTGAACATATAACTCAAGATAGGGTGATCCCTAATTTAATAAACCCAAAACGCTAATTTAATTTATTTTAAAACTTAACTTAATTTATTTAAAACCTTAAAACCCTAATTTACTTAATATATTTAAAAAACATAAACCCTAATTTAATAAACCCTAAACCCTAATTTAATTTATTTTAAACACTAACTTAATTTATTTAAAATCCTAGAACCCTAATTTACTTAATCTAATTAAAACCATAAACCCTAAGCCCTAATTTATTTAAAACCCTAACTTAATTTATTTAAAAACCATTAACCCTAATTTAAATAATTTTTATAAAATAACACTAAATCTTGATTTATTTTTAAAAACTACTAAAACTTTAAAACCCTAACTTGTTTTAACAAAAACCTAAATACTAAACCCTAACTTATTTTACCAAAACCCTAACCCTAAAAACCCTAAAAAACCATAGGGACTAAACATGCAAATATACCTAACATCTAAAAACACGGAACAAATTGCTCCCTTGAGGAAGCGTTTTTCGCCACGTCAGCAAAACGCTTCCGCGTGGATGTGTTTTGCTGACGTAGCGAAAAATGCTTCCTCAAGGGAGCGATTTCCTGGCTTTTTCTCCCTAAAATGCGGCCACGTAGTCGCGTTTTGTAAAAACAGCCCTTTTCGGTAAATAATAGTGTAATCGGCCCATTTCTGTAAATATGCATGGAAAAGGGCCTTTTTAGGTAATTTAATCCTAACAAAGGATTACCATCTTTTCTCTCTCCCCCCACCACCGTACTTCCCGTTTATGAATTTAAATTTTATATTAATATTTATAGTATTCTGCTGATATAGCCCATCAACAGGGATGGACCCTGCTACTAGAGATTACTTATGGAGTTAGGATCATGTTAATACTTTGTTGATGCTGCTGTGAACCTCCTTTATAGCCCTTTATTACTGATTGCTCAGCTTAATAGACTCTATTAACATTTATAGTGTTGTGGTTAATAATGTTTCCAGTCAATGTGTCTATGAAAAATACATTTTGATTTTCCGTTAATTAGTGGTCTAAAGAGAAGCTTTTGTTAACTCATTCCTGAAAAATAAATGATATTCAACCATACAATCTATATTAATGAAATGCTAATGGCTTAGAAGAAGGTGATGATATATTGACGAAACTTTCCTAACATGCTGCCATTTTTACAGCAGCAGCAGAGAGGGAGAGGGGACGGTGGGGGGAGGGGCAAGATGGAGGTTCTTTTATTATTATTATTTAATATTAATATTAATATAAAATTTATTTTTATTTTTATATTTTTTTGAAAATATTTATGTATTTTTATTTATTTTTTAGAATTAGCACTAAATTGAGACCATTGTAACTTTTTGAGGGTTAGTTTTTAAAATTTATAACTAAATCAATATAATATGTAAAAGTTGAGTGCTAAATTTATTATTCTATCAAATTTTTAGGGTTTAGGTGACTCTCTCGTTAGTGTAACTAACGGAAATGGACAAGAAAAAACGATCTTGATTAACTGGGTAACAAATTTAAAAAAATCATAGTTGGGTCACTAAAAAATAAACAAACCCATAATTAGGTGACCAATTTTAAAAAAATCATAGTTAAGTGACAGAAAAGAATATGACCCATAATTGAGTGACCTATAATGTAATTTAACCATTTTTTATTGAATTGGTGGTAAAGTGGCCAAAGTTTCACGTTTAATCATGAGTTGATATCGATTGGGATACAATCGTCAATAGAAAATTCTAGTGAACGCTTTTTAAGGAGTGTTTTCCATAAGCTTTCATATAAACAAAATTTGTAATAGGTTTTTCTTTTTTTTTTTTTTGGGCTAAATTGTAGTGAAAGTCTAAAGCAATACTAAAATTTCTAATGGGATATTAATAATTTCTAATGCGAAATTAATTTTTTTACTGATTTCAAAATTTCTAAAGTGATATAAAAATATCTAATGCAATACCAAAATTTCTAATAGCATTTCATTAGATATTTTGGTATATCGAAATTCTAAACCAAATATCAAAACTTTTAATGAATATCGAAATATCTAATGAGATGCTCTTAGAAATTTCAGAAATTGATTAGGAATTTTAATATAGCATTATCAATTTTAGTACGAGTTAAAAAATTATATCCGTTTAGAAATTTCAATATCTCTTTGAAAGTTTTGGTATAAAATTTATGACTCAAAATTTAATGCATACTAACAAATATTGGTATACCAAAATTTAATTTTTATTTGATGTAGCAATTTTGTGATAATATATAATAAACAAAATAAGTTATATTTGAAATATATAATGTGATATTAAAATATATTTTGGTATGCCGCTATACAATATATTTTGATATATAAAATTTCTAAAATACATTATATTTAAATAATATATAATAAAGTACATTTGCATATCAAAATGCATACAATTTTTTTAACCAAATACCAAAATATATAAGGTGAAATTAATGTTAGGATCAATGGGTAATTTACCAGAAAATACCTTTTTTTTTTAAAATTTACGGAAAAGGACCTACTATTTAATTATTTACCGGAATGGGCCATTTTCCCAAAAACGCGTCCCACGTCAAATAAATGTCGGGGATGCAAAGAGAAACGCTTCCACTGGAGGAGTTTTTGCCACATCGACAAAAACGCTTCCTTGAGGCGCTTTCTTTGATGTGGCAAAACGCTCCCAGGGGCGCGTTTTGCCCGTGTTTTTTCAAAAAAAAATATTCTCGAATTAAATTTTCAAAAAAGGTCATTTTTTAGATATTATAAAAATAGACCAAATTTTTTAAAAATTTACGAGAATAAACCTTTATAAAGGCTCAAAGTGACAATACCATTTTTTAAGGTGTCATTAATTAATATGGAAATATAACTTACAATGCAAAAACCACAGCTAGCAACTCTTTTTCTGTGGTGGTGTAATTTTCTTGTGCGGCCGTCAACATCTTGCTAGCATAATAAATCGGCTGAAAGTGCTTGTCTCTTCGCTGTCCTAAAATCGCACGTACTACAAAATCACTCGCATCACACATTAGTTCAAAGGGTAAATTCCAATCAGGTGCAATTATAATTGGAACATTTATTAATTTATTTTTAAGGGTATTAAATGCATCTAAACATTCCTGATCAAAATTGAAAGGCACATATTTTTCTAGTAATTTTGTTAGAGGCTTAGCTATTTTAGAAAAATCCTTAATAAATCTTCTATAAAATCCAACATGTCCTGAAAAACTTCTAATAGCCTTAACTGAACTAGGAGGAGGTAATTTTTCTATGGTTTCAATTTTTGCTTTATTAACCTCAATCCCTTTACTAGAAATTCTGTGACCTAACACAATCCCTTCTCGAACCATAAAGTGACACTTTTCCCAATTAAGCACAAGGTTCGTTTCCTCACATCTCATTAGAACTCGTTTTAAAATTTTAATGCAAAGGTGGAAAGAATTACCAAATACCGAAAAGTCGTCCATAAATACCTCCATGATGTCCTCCAAAAGTTCGTCAAAGATGGCTAGCATGCAGCGCTGAAAAGTAGCAGGAGCATTACATAATCCAAAAGGCATTCTACGATAAGAAAACGTATCATATGGACATGTAAATGTTGTCTTTTCTTGATCCTCAAGAGCTATTGGGATTTGGAAGTAGCCAGAGAGTCCGTCTAGGAAGCAATAGTACATATGCCCAGATAATCTTTCTAACATCTGATCAATGAAGGGTAAAGGGAAGTGATCTTTTCTCGTGGCATCGTTCAACTTCCTATAGTCAATGCAGACTCTCCAACCTGTGACTGTTCTTGTTGGAATCAATTCATTCTTTTTGTTAGCTACCACAGTCATGCCTCCTTTCTTTGGAACAGCTTGCACAGGACTTACCCAAGTACTGTCAGAAATAGGATAAATAACTCTAGCATCTAGAAGTTTAATTACCTCAGCTTTAACAACTTCCTTCATGTTGGGATTCAATCGTCTTTGAGGTTGCACACATGGTTTATATTCATCTTCCATTAAAATTTTGTGGGTGTAAAACGATGGACTTATCCCTTTAATGTCAGAAATATTCCAAGCTATGGCTCTTTTATGCTCCTTTAGTACCTGTAGTAACTCGTCTTTCTCATTGGGATTTAATTCTGAAGAAATAATTACCGGTAGTGTAGAATTATCTCCGAGGAATGCATACTCTAAGTGATTTGGTAACTGTTTCAATTCCAATTTGGGAGGCTCTTCAATAGAGGGTTTATGTTTTAGTTCGTCGTTTATTTCAATGCCCTCATACTTCTTTTGTCTTGGGGAAGAAATACTAGAATTTAAGTCAATTTTTATTTCCCCCATCTCATTGGTATCGTCATCTACCTCCTCACCTTGGGCAAGACACAATTCCAACGTGTCTTTATGTATGATTTCCTAAAAAAAATCTTGAATAGAATGATCAATAGCGTCGATAAAACAACAAGAATCATCTTGCTTTCTAGAGTATCGCATAACATCATAAATTTTAAAAATAACTTCCTCATCACCTACCCTGAGTACAAGTTTACCATCACCTACATCAATAATAGCTCTAGCAGTAGCTAAAAATGGGCGTCCTAAAATTAAGGGCACCTCAACATTCTCATCCATGTCAAGCACAACAAAATCAACAGGGAATATGAATTTATCAACTTTTACCAAAACATCTTCAATAATTCCCCTAGGATATTTAATAGATCTATCAGCTAATTGGATACTCATCCTAGTGGGATTTGGTTCCCCAAGACCAAGCTACTTGAACATTTTATAAGGCATTAAATTAATACTGGCACCTAAATAAGCTAATGGTTTCTCAATATTTAAACTACCAATTAAACAGGGAATAGTGAAACTTCCTGGATCTTTCAATTTGGTTGGTAGCTTATTTTGGAGAATAGTTGAACATTCCTAGTTAAGCTCCACGGTTTATAGCTCTTCAAACTTCTTTTTATTTGTTAAAAGCTCTTTTAAGAATTTTGCGTACGTAGGCATCTACAAAATAGCTTCAACAAAAGGTAAGTTCATATGTAATTATTTAAAAAGTTCAAGAAATTTACCGAATTGTGCGTCCATGTGGTCTTTCTTCAACTTTGCCAGATATGGGATCGGTGGTTTATACTCTTTAAGTACCAGTGTTACATTCTCGTTTACTTCCTCACCCTTTGCCTTATCAGTTTCTTGTGGCATCTTCTTTTCAGCTTCAACAAACTCCTTCCCACTCCTTAGTGTAACTGCCTTCACATGCTCTTTTGGTTTGGGTTCGATGTTACTAGGTAAACTACCTGATTGCCTTTCGAAAACTAACTTAACCAGTTGTCCAATTTGATTCTCAAGCCCTTGAATTGACGCTTGTTGATTTTTCAACGCTGTTTCGGTATTCTGAAAATGAGTCTCTGACACCGAAATAAACTTTGCTAGTATATCTTCAAGGTTCGGCTTTCTCTCTTGCTGGTAGGATGGTTGGAAAATTGGAGGAATTTGCGGTCTTTGATTCCTTTCATTACCCCATGAGAAATTTGGGTAGTTCCTCCATCCTGGATTATATGTATTATTGTAAGGAATATTTGGAGATTTAGAGTTATTACCCATATAATTCAGCTGCTCATTCTCCATGCCAGGGTTGTAAGATGGATATTCTGTATTGCCCATTCCTCCTCCATTTGCATCGCACTGCATCACTGGATGTATCTGCGAAGAATCACCCAAACCATCAATCTTTCTGTTTAAAAGCTCTACCTGGTTTGATAGCATGGTGATTGCGTCGAGGTTGAAAACACTGGCGGCTTTTATCGGCTTTGTTCTCATAACTTGCCACTGATAGTTATTCAGTGACATCTCCTCTATAAACTCATAAGCCGCTTCAGGTGTTTTGTTATTAAGGGTTCCACCGGCGGCTACATCAATCAATTGCCTAGTTGAGGGGTTCACACCATTATAAAAGGTTTGAACCTGTAGCCATAAAGGTAACCCATGGTGAGGGCACCTCTTCAACAATTCCTTGTACCTCTCCCATGCATCGTAAAGTGTTTCTAAATCCATCTGCACAAAAGAAGAGATATCATTTCTTAACTTAGCCGTTTTAGCCGGCAGAAAATATTTCAATAAGAATTTGTCGGTCATCTGTTCCCAAGTAGTGATAGGACCTCGTGGTAATGAGTTCAACCACTGTTTAGCTTTTTTTATTAACAAAAAAAAAGAATAACCGAAGGCGAATGGCATCGTTAGAAACGCCATTTATTTTGAAAGTATCACAAAATTCTAGAAAATTTGCTAAATGAGTATTTAGGTCTTCATCATGCAAACCATTAAACTGAACAAACTGTTGAATCATTTGAATAGTGTTAGGATTCAGTTCAAAATTATTTGTAGTAATAGCGGGTCTAACAATACTCGATTCAACCCCAGTTAAATTGGGCTTAGCATAGTCATACATAGTACGAGGAGCAGGATTTTCGGCAACCACCGGGGGTAGCAGATTATTGTCAGCCATCTCTTCGGTAGTATTAGTATCGTCCTCTTACTCTTCCTCTATGTATTGTAAACTTCGCCTTATTTCTCTTCGGTTTTTGCGAGCTGTGGTTTCAATCTCACTGTCGTAAAGCAAAGGTCCTGACAGATTTCTTCTAGTCATAAACTAGAGACACCTGCCAGAAGCAAAGAAAAAAAGAAAAGTTAGTAATAAAAAATAAAAATAAAATAAATTGTAAATAAAATAAAAAATGGCTAAAGTAATAAAAAATTAGCGTTCCTAATATCTTAGTTCCCCGGCAACGGCACCAAAAACTTGATGTGTCTCTAACTAACTATGACCACAATAAAGGCAAGCGCACCTATCGTTATATAGTATAGTTATGGTAAGACCGGAAATATTGTATCCACAAGGACCAAGAGTACTAGTAGTTACTATCTTTTTATTATCTAGCCTAAGAATTGGAGTGATTTCTTTTTAAACTAAAATTAATTAAGAGCACGACAGAGAATGAATTTAGGAAAATACTTTTAGACAACTTATATGATAAAGACAATACCCAAGGAAGAATCCACCTAGACTTCACTTATTACTTTTGATTCATATGATTTATTCACTTGACTTAATCTGTAGAAATCCCTAAATTATGTTAATATCTCTTTCAAGACTAAAATCAACTGACTCTAGGTTGATTAATTGAAATCTCTTTCTAATTAAAACCCCTATTGTCTCATTAACTCGATCTATGGATTCCCTTATTAGATTTGACTCTAATCTGGTAGATTTTCGTCGCCCTATTTCTAGGGTTGCAATCAACTCCGCTTAATTGTGCTGATCTACTCTTAAACAGGGACTTTTGCTCCTCTGAATAAGCACATTCGACTTGAATTAATAACATGAATTATCAAAACAAGAATAAGAACTCACAATTAAGAATAAGAACAAGTATTTATCTTATAAATCAAATAATAATAAGATCCGTCTTAGGTTTCATCCTCCATAGGTATTTAGGGAGTTTAGTTCATACTAATAGAGGGAAACATCATAGAATAGGAAAAAACAACAAAAAGTAAGAAAACCCAAAAACTTCTAAAGAACTTGATGGGAGATCTTCAGTCTTGATGGAGATCCTTCTTTCGAGCTGCTCCCAATGGCTGTCTTCGAGTGTTTCCTGCTTTCTACTCTGCCTGTTTGTTTAGGTTACCCCCTAGGGTGTTTAAATAGGCTTTGGAACACCTTTCTTGGCCCACAAGTAGCTTTTTTCGAATAGAATTAAACTTGGGTATGGCAGGGACACGACCGTGGTGGATAGTCTTAGGTCGTGCTGCTTCTGCTTGCCACACACGGCTGTGGGGTCTGTTCGTGTACGTTGATCCAGGCCGTGTTCAATTCTGCTCGTAATACACGGCCGTGTTTGATAGCCCAGGCCGTGTTGGTTTCTAAGGTCGGCCCATTTTGCCCAATTTTTAGCCCGTTTCTTGTTCTTTTCGACTCCCTAAGCTCTCCTGAGTGTAAAACTTGAAATTAAGAGATTAGGAGCATCGAATTCATTAAATCTAATGAAAATTCATCCAAAAAATAAGCCAAGCATGGGGTTAAAATATGTATAAATTATGGTTTATCAGTGTGTTGACAGGCCGTGTGTCCCCTGCATCAAATTTGTGAGAATTTGATTCGCCACACGGGCCAGCACACGGGCGTGTGCCCAGGCCGTCTACACTTAAAGGATTACTGACGTCATAAATAGAATGCAGGGGTTTTCTTACACGGGTGAGGACACGGTCGTGTCTAGGCCGTGTGGAGGACACGGCCACGCACACGCGGCGTGTGTCGTGCCGTGAAAAAACCCCTGTAGGTTCGAAATGAAAAATAAATTCCACACGGGCTGGGAACATGGGCGTGTGTGACCACACGGCCTGCCCACACGGGCGTGTACCATTTCACACGGGCGTGCAGCCCTGTTTGGAGCAAAAATTTTCTGAGTGCGTAAAAGTTTCTGGATTGGTTCCGAACTATTTCGATTGTATGTTTAGGGCCTCGTAGGCTCATGGTAGGGTAGTATTGTGCACGAATGAAAAGTTTTAAATTGAAACAAAATTTTACAGCCCAATGCCGTATGTTAAAGAAAATAAAGTACGGTAATACCTCGTATCTGGTTCCGGCATGGAATACGGGTAAGGGGTATTACATTTAGTGGTATCAGAGCTACGATTTAGTCGATTCTCAGACTAACATAGCGTATGCATGAGTGTAGCTATACATGCCATACGTATGAGTAATTGTATTATGATAGTGTGACGACTCTTGACGATTTAAATTGTGTTTTTATATAGTAAATGGATCCCGAAAGAGCTGTGGCGAATGATGTAGAAAGTAACGCGCCAGCTCCCGCAGAAGGGACGGTCTTGGTGAAAATGAAAATAGACCGCTCATAGAAGCCGAGAGGAGGAGAAGAGGCTAGGGAAGCCTTTCTCAACATGATGAACGCATGGTATACGGAGTTTGTTCGTACGAACCCGAATGCACAACCCCCTCCTCCCCCACCTATTCCTCAGCCTACCCCTGTAGCTCCCCAAATGGTAGAAGTAGTAAGGAGAGAAAAGCTTCCGGTTGACAGGATCTAGAAATAAGGGGTCGAGGAATTTCTAGCCAGTAAGGACGATGATCCAGAAAGAGTAGAATTTTGGCTTGAAAATACCATCCGGGTATTTGATGAGTTATCTTGCACCCACAAGAGTGCATGAAGTGTGTGGTGTCTCTTTTGAGAGATTCTGCTTATCAGTGGTGGAACACCCTTGTGTCGGTTGTACCAAAGGAAAGGATAACATGGGAGTTTTTCGAAGAAGAATTCCGGAAGAAGTATATCAGCCAAAGGTTTATCGATCAGAAAAGAAAGGAATTCCTTGAACTGAAACAAGGAAAAATGACGGTAACTGAATATGAGCATGAATTTGTAGGGCTTAGCAAGTATGCTAGGGAATGTGTGTCCTCCGAAGCCATCATGTGTAAGAGGTTCGAGGACGGATTAAATGAAGATATTAGATTATTCGTTGGTGTCCTTGAATTGAAGGAATTTGTTGTGCTAGTGGATTGGGCTTGTAAAGCCGAGGAATTGGTGAAAGAGAAAATAGAAGCTGAGATGGAGTCTCGTGACTCAAGAAAAAGACAATTGAATAAGTCGTTTCAGTCCTTGTCCAAGAAGTCGAGAGACTTCCCTACCCGATTAGCTAATTCAGCCGGGTTTTCGAACAGAAGTAAGAGTAAACAGTACTCGGGGATTGAAGCTCAGACTACTTCAGTTGCTAGTGTTGGGAACACACGACCTAATAGGCCGAAATGTTCACAGTGTGGGAGACGACATCCTGGTGAGTGTCGAGCCCATGAGAGAGCCTGTTTTAAGTGTGGTTCCCAAGATCATTTTATTAGAGAGTTCCCTGAGATGGTTAAAAAAGAGAAAATTCAGAGTACAAGGTCGGGAAGTACCAATAGAGGGAAATCGCAGAGAAACCCAGGAAGTGGAACGAGTAGCAAGAGTACTCCCAGAGAGCAGGCTACAAGATCTGAGGGTAGAGCGCCTGCGAAGACCTATTTTCCATTCGCGCTCGCGAAGAGGCATCATCCCCTGATGTAATTACGGGTACATTTTCTCTCTATGATACTAATGTTGTTGCTTTAATTGATCTGGGATCTACCCACTCATATATTTGTATGAAATTAGTATCTAGTATGAGCATGCCCGTAGAGTCCACATAGTTTGTGATAAAAGTGTCCAATCCTTTAGGCAAAAGTGTGTTAGTTGATAAGGTATGCAAAGATTGCCCATTGATGATTAGAGGTCATTATTTTAAGGCAAATCTCATGCTATTACCATTTGGTGAATTTGATATAATCCTTGGTATGGACTGGTTAACCACTCATGATGTGACAGTAAATTATGAAAAGAAATACATTGAATTGAGATGTGATAATGGGGACACCCTTCGTGTTGAATCATATGAACAAGACAGACTGCCTGTAGTGATCTTTCATATGTCTGCCCAGAAATATGTAAGAAAGGGATATGAGGCATATCTTGCCTTTTTGATGAATGCCAAAGAAACTGAGTTAAGAATTGAATCAATCTGCAGATAGTATCATCGAGTACCGGATGTATTCCCGGGAAGAGTTGCGGGTTTGCCTCCAGTGAGAGAAATTGAATTTGGCATTGAGTTAGCCCATGGTACTGCACCTATATCGATTGCTCCATATAGAATGGCTCTAACCGAGTTGAAAGAGTTAAAAGCACAGTTGCAAGAGTTAACGGACAAAGGCTTTGCAAGACCAAGTTATTCTCCGTGGGGTGCTCCAGTGCTATTTGTGAAAAAGAAAGATGGTTCCATGAGGTTATGTATAGATTACCGGCAGCTTAATAAGGTAACCGTGAAGAACAAGTACCCATTTCCAAGGATCAACGATTTGTTTGATCAATTGAAGGGAGCCACTGTGTTTTCCAAGATTGATTTGAGGTCCGGTTATTACCAATTGAGGGTCAAAGACTCAAATGTGCAGAAAACCGCATTTCGGACAAGGTATGGGCACTATGAATTTTTGGTCATGCCTTTTGGTTTAACAAACGCCCCTACCGTGTTTATGGATTTAATGAACCGCATCTTTTGGCCATACTTAGATAAATTTGTTGTGGTTTTTATTGATGACATACTGATATATTCTCGTGATGAGAATGAGCATGCGGACCACTTGAGGAAGGTATTACAGATTTTACGAGATAATCAGTTGTATGCCAAGTTTAGCAAGAGTGAGTTTTGGCTCAAAGAGGTTGGGATTTTGGGACACATTGTCTCCGGAGATGGAATCTGGGTAGACCCAAGCAAAATTTCTGCCATTATTAATTGGAAACCGCCAAGAAATGTATCAGAGGTCAGAAGTTTTCTAGGCCTAGCTGGCTATTACCGACGATTTGTCAAGGGATTTTCCATGATAGCGACTTCGATGACGAGACTATTACAGAAAGATGTAAAGTTTGAATGGACAGAGAAATGCCAACAGAGTTTCGAAAAATTAAAGCCATTATTGACTGAGGCTTCAATTCTAGTGCAACCCAAACCGGGAAAGGAATTTGTGATCTACAGCGATGCATCCTTGAATGGATTGGGCTGTGTACTTATGCAAGAAGGCAAGGTGATAGCGTATGCCTCTAGACAGTTAAAGCCACATGAGAAGAACTACCTGACACATGATTTAGAGTTGGCTGCCATCGTGTTTGCATTAAAAATATGGAGACACCATTTGTACGGTGAAAAATGTCGGATATTCACTGATCATAAAAGCTTAAAGTACTTGATGACTCAGAAGGAATTGAACTTAAGGCAGCAGAGATGGTTAGAGTTGATCAAGGATTATGAGCTAGTCATTGATTACCACCCGGGAAAGGCGAATGTAGTCGCCGATGCTTTGAGTAGAAAGTCCTTATTCGCATTAAGAGCTATGAATACACGAATGAATTTGTCAGATGATGGTATCATTCTAGCTGAGTTGAGGGCTAGACCGATGTTTCTTCAAGAGATTTACGAGGCTTAGAAAGATGACAGCGACTTGCAAACCAAAAGAGTTCAGTGTGAGTCGGGAGTTGAGTCTGACTTCCGGATTAATTCTGATAGATGCTTGATGTTCAGAGACAGAGTCTGTGTAACGAGGAATGATGAGCTTATTCGAAAGATCTTATACGAGGCATATAGCGGATGTCTATCTGTACATCCGGGCGGTACAAAAATGTATAACGATTTAAAGAAATGGTATTTGTGGCCGAGTATGAAGAAAGATATTTCTGAGTTTGTATCAAGATGTTTAATTTGTCAACAAGTGAAAGCTGACACCAAGTACCTTCAGGTTTGCTTCAGCCTATCATAGTTCCCGAGTGGAAATGGGACCGTGTTACCATGGACTTTGTGACGGGTTTGCAGTTGACACCGAGCAAGAAAGATGCTGTATGGGTCATAGTCGATAGACTTACGAAGTCGGCCCACTTTATACCGGTACGTGTTGACTATTCACTTGATAAGTTAGCAAACTTGTATGTTTCTGAGATTGTAAGGCTTCATGGAGTGCCTTTATCGATTATATCGGATAGAGATCCAAGATTCACATCCCGCTTTTAGAAAAAGTTACATGATGCTTTGGGCACAAAGTTGAGTTTTAGTATGGCTTTTCACCCCCAAACCGATGGACAGTCGGAGAGATTAATACAGATACTTGAGGATATGCTCCGGTGTTGTGTTCTTGAGTTTTAGGGCAGCTAGGAAAAGTATTTACCGTTGTAGAGTTTGCATACAATAATAGTTTTCAATCGAGTTTGAAAATGGCACCTTATAAGGCTTTGTATGGGCGTAAATGTCGAACGCCTTTGTATTGGACTGAACTCAAGGAAAATCAGATTCACGGGGTCGATCTAGTTAGAGAAACCGAGGAGAAGGTAAAAATAATTCGTGACTGTTTAAAAGCTGCCTCTAATAGACAAAAATCCTACTCAGACTTAAAACGAAAAGATATTGAATTTCAAGTTGGTGATAAGGTATTCTTGAAAGTGTCACCATGGAAGAAAGTTCTCAGATTTTGCCGAAAAGGCAAATTGAGTCCGCGTTTTGTCGGACCATATGAGATTACCGAGAGGATAGGCTGGTAGCTTATCGATTGGCGTAGAAAGGATACCATTGTCACGACATGATATTAAGAAGGTCCCGTATAAGACCATGTCTGGGACATGGCCTCGGCACCGAATGGAGATCCTGTATAAGACCATATCTGGGATATGGCATCGGCATCGAGTAGTAATCCCGTGCAAGACCACGTCTGGGACCTGGCTTTGGTATGAAATCGTGTAAGACCATGTCTGGGACATGACATCGATATACGATCTCGTATAACACCATATCTGGGGTATGGCATCGACATCGATATGAGATCCCGTGTAAGACCATATCTGGGATATGGCATCGGCATCGAGATGTGATCCCATGTAAGACCATATTTGGGATATGGCTTTCGCATCGTGTTATTTGAATGACGAGTTCGAGTATCCTTCGATATTCCAAGTGGTTCAACGGGATAAAGAGCTAAGTCTATGTTCAAGATGATAAAAGTGCTAAAGTTATGTGATGAAGTGATATAGGTACATATGAGTAACTTACGAGAAATGAGTTCGATATGTGATTTGTGATTGGTAAGAGTAAGCATGAGTCAGTTATGTCAATGTGCTTGAGAACTTATGTTATAACTTAATGTAATGTATGGATGTTATCATAAGCCTTTATGTTGCTATTTATTTCATGCAAACTTACTAAGCTTTATGCTTACTCCCTCTCTTTTCCAATTTCTTGTAGCATCGCCAAGCTAGCTCGGGGACCGTAGGACGTCGGAGCTTGGTTCACACTATCCAGCTATTCTTTTGGTACAGTAAAGTTTGATTATTTTAGGTATGGCATGTGTAGGAACTTGGTCATTTTGTTATATGTCATATTGGTTAGCCAAGGTGTTGGCTATTAATGTTACTTACTTCATTTTGTAATTGGCTATTGGAATTGGCCAATACTTGTTAGGTTATATCTATTCAATGATGATGAAATTTATGAAGTGTAAGCTCGTGCACTTGAATGAGTAAAGTGTGAAGTGTATGCATGATGAATGTAGTATGAATTTATGGTGTGGATGTCTTGGATGTGCATTATTGTTATATTGTATGTTTCTAGAAAATAGTATAAGTTTGGTTACTTTTCAGGGTGGCAAAAGGGCTTGGTAAATAGCCTTATAATTGACCACACGGGTGTGTGTCTAGGCCTTGTGTGACACACGGTCAGCCCCATAGGCGTGTTGATAGGTCGTTTATTCCCCTACATCCAAAACTAGTAAAACAAAATGCTCAGTAGAAAGCACACGGGCAGAGACACGGCCGTGTGTCTCCGCCGTGTGAAGGCCACGGCCTCAGGAAATTACCGTGTGCCAGACTATGTGAAGTCTGCATCTATTTTACGAAAAATTCAGTTCGTCACACGGGATAGCACACGGGCGTGTGACCTGGCCATGTGGCCCTAAATGGTTACTGACGTCATAAACAGAATGTCCCTTATTTTGGACACGGCCTGAAGCACGGGCGTGTGATATGCCATACAGACATGTCACTTCTCTCACACGGGCGTGTGGCCCTGTTTTAAGCAAAAATTTTCTAAGCTTTCGTAAGTTTTCGGTTCAGTCCCGAACTAGTCTAGATGCACGTTTAGGGTCTAGTAGACCCATAATAGTGACATTATGAGTATGAATGAAGGGTATTTAAGTATGAATGAAAATTTATGGCCCGATATTGTATGAAGAAGTTTGTTAAGTTCGGTAATACCTCGTACCCTGTTTCGGCATCGGATACGGGTAAGGGGTGTTACACTAGTAGTAAAAGTATAATGAAGGATTCAGCTGTAAGGTCAGAAACGAGAGCACTTGCTAGAGCTTATGCCATACGTGCTCGTGAGGATGCGTCATCTCTCGATGTGATTACTGGTACATTCTCTCTTTATGATACTAATGTTAATGCATTAATTGACCCCGGATCCACTCATTGTTATATTTGTGTGAATTTGGTAAATAGTAGGAAAGTGCTTGTTGAATTGACTGAATTTGTGATTAAAGTGTCAAACCCTTTAGGCAAGTATGTGTTAGTAGATAAGGTTTGCAAGAATTGTCCTTTGACGATTCAAGGTCACTGTTTTCCGGCTAATTTGATGTTGTTTTCGTTTGACGAGTTTGATGTTATTTTGGGCATGGATTGGTTGACATTACATGATGCCAAGGTAAATTGTAGACAGAAAACTCTTGAGTTAAAATGTGAAAATGGTGAGATTCTTTGGGTTGAAACAGATGACTCAAATAAGATTCCTGTGGTGATTTCGCACATGTCTGCTCAGAAATACATAAGAAAAGGGTGTGAAGGTTATCTTGCTTATGTGTTGAATACTGAGATGTCCGGGTCGAAGCTTGAATCAGTGCCAATAGTCTGTGAATTTCTAGATGTGTTTCCAGAAGAACTGTCTGGGTTACCTCCAATTAGAGAGATTGAATTTGCCATTAATCTATTGCCTGGGACTGCACTGATCTCGATTGCTCAGTATAGAATGGCTCTAACTGAATTGAAAAAATTTAAAGCTCAGTTGCAAGAGTTGACAGATAAGGGATTTGTGAGACCGAGTTTTCTCCTTGGGGTGCTCCCGTATTGTTTGTGAAGAAAAAGGATGTAACATCCTAGATTAAGGGTTATGCGTTCGTGCATAATTCATGAGTTAGTAGGTTTTGGCAGTGTTTGGAAGTGAATTAAGGGTTTTTAGAACTCTAGGATGAAGGTGAAAGCTTTGGGAAAATAATTGGATTTTAAGTTAAAAAGGGGGAGTTAGGCTAAGGTAGCCTTAAGAAAATTTGTGTTGGATTCATGACACAAAGAAATCAATTAGCGAGGTGGCAAGGGGGCGCTACCTTGGGGCTTGGAAGGTGGCGTCAAAGGGAGCCTTAAGTGGGAGAAGGTTCGAGCGACGTGGGAAGCAATGGGCTTGTATTTTTGCGTCAAGAAGGGGAGCAAGGTCAGGGAAGCCTTAAGGGAAAAATTGTAGGCGTTTTTGGCATAAAGCAGGCCTTGGTAAAAGTTGCTGCAAGGCGCTACTTAAGGGCCTGGAAATGACACCATAAGCTTGGTGTAGGTCTGGAGTTCGAGTCTTGTTGGCAGCAGGGAGGCGTGGTTTATTTTTTCTTTTGGCGTTAAGGGGGGGAGCTAGGTGAAGGAGGTCTTAAAAAGAAATTGTGGGGAGTTTATGTCACAAAGGAGCCAGCAGCAAAGTGGCTTGGGGCGTTATCTATAGCCTGCGTCAAAGGGGTTCCAGTAGGTCGGGAGTTCGAGTCGCGTGGGAAGCAGTATTTTGGTGTTTTATTTTGCATGTGACGACAAGGCAAGGGAGAAGAGTTGGACGGCTTTGGGACTTCAAATGGATGAGATAAACCTAGTATTATCTTAAATTTCAGCTAAGAGTAGGATAAGTGTAGTTTTATTTATTTTAATATAGAATAATTATGGCTTTATTTAGATCAAATGAGATTTTATTTTATTTATTTTAGGAGATAGGATAAGAGATTAAATGGGATATTATAAGGGATATTATTGTTTATTTTATTTTAAGTTGGTGGATACAGGGGATAATTATGTGATTTATTATTTTAAATAGGTAAGATAATTGTAGATTAAATTCAATTTAATTTGAATGGGTGTTGAAGAGACATAGTAGGAGATTAAATTGGGATATGATAATGAGTTGATGTGGTGGCCAAGCATGGGGCTCTTTTGGGTAAGAAAATTCAGCCATGAAGAGGAGATAGGGCCGAAACTATTTAAAGGGGTTATAGGTGTTTTTCGGGTTCTTTTTCTTCCTTTTAGTGTGTGCCGAAATTCCTCTACATACTCCTCTTCATCTTTATTTTCTTTCAACCCCAATTTTACACCTTTGCTTGAATGGCCGAATGACCCTTTATCATTCAAGACCTTAGCCGAATGTTTCATCTCCATTGAGAGCCATTGCCGATATCTCTTAGCCACTTTTATACCTCTTTTCTTCCATCTACATCTACTTTTAAGAGATAACCGAATATTGAATCACCTTTTTAATGGCTTAGCCGAATCTTCAGTGGCCATATTCTCACTTCTCCGTCGCAAGTGATAGAAGCCGGAGGTGTCATTGGTTGAAGGTTGCTCCAATCGATTCTCTATAGTAAGTAAGAGTTCTCTCCTAACCGTTCTTCTATCTCTTTGGTATGCCGAAATCAAGGGTGGTCTTGATTTCTATGGATAGCCGAATATTCATAGTGCCTTACCATTGTGTCTTTTGTATATAGCCGACAAGAGGAGTATTAGAGGAGTTTTTGGATCTGAAGCGATTAAGGTAAGCAAGTATGGTATTCGGCCAAGGGTTATTTTTCTATGATTTATGCTTAAGCCGATTTTGATGTGGTTTCACTTAGGGATTTCGACAGTTCAAGAGCAAGGAGTAGTTTTCGGGATTTGGTAAGCAAGGTAAGGAAGTATTGATATTCGGCCATAGGCCATTTTATGAGCTTAGGTGATGATCGATTTTTGACTTTGGTTCTTAGGAGCAAATCGGCGGGAATAAGAAGAGTTTCGGGATTCTAGATCGTGTTAGATTCGAGTAGTTCGGGATTTTGCTAAATAGACAGGTGTGTGATTAACCCACCGTTTTCCAGGTATATGATATGTATGTAAAATGTGTATGTGTTATGAATGTGCTAACTAGTGCAAGTGGAAATTGTGATAAGGATACCCTAAAGGGTATGTCGATAATCCGGTAAGTACCAAACCTGATGATATGTGATTATTAATATGAATATGTGATAATATGCTTGATGAACATGCTCATGCATCATTACATTGTATCATTATTTTATGTGGCATGTGCATGGGTGGAATATGATATGAAAGAAGATGCGGGTGTACTTGAGTGCGTGGTTTGATGTTAGCCTTGAGCTACATCGTGGATTGGCGTTGGCCGAGGTCACGTTGTGGATTAATTGCGATTTAGTTCGCGTGGCTTGATGAGTGGCTATGTGCCTCATCGTGGTTGATATCGGCTATGTGCCATATCGTGGTTGATGAGTGACTATGTGTCCCATCGTGGTTTTGGTGTTAGCTACGGCTACATCGTGGATTGGCGCTGACCGAGGTCGCGTTGTGGACTATTGTGCTTAATTGCGTGGGACGGCGATGATTGCCTTTTGAGTGAAAAGGAGAGGGTGATTTGATAATCCCTGGTGTGTGGTAAATTGGATAAGGGGTGTGTAGCGGATGGACCCTAGGTTTGGGTTGGGCTTCATAATTGCATGATTTCGTATGTGAACATATGTGGAAATGGGCCAAGCCCAATATGATATGTGGATTAATGTGGAAATGGGCAAAGCCCGGTATATGAATGTGGATCGGTGTGGAAATGGGCTAAGCCCGGTATGTGGAAATTATGTGGTTAACTACCTATTAGATGAATGTGATATGAATATGGGCCAAGCCCGAAATGTGATAACATGTGAATTTGATAATTGATATCGATATATATGGTTAACATGTGGGTGGAATTCGGTGGACTAATTACACACTTTGTGCGTATGACTCACCCAATTTTTATTAAACATCGCGGTGATCGTGATTTTTGGACCGGGTTGGAGTGGATACAAAGGTGGCCATGCAGAAGCGATTTCCATGCGAGAAAGATATTTTAATTAATTAAGTAGTTATATTTTCAGTATTTTGATTAAGTGTTTATTGTAATAAGGGCCATTAAAGTGATTGAACATTTTTATTATGTTTAAGCTAGACGACCATTAAATTATTATTGGGAAGTGCTTTTAATTTTGGCAACTTATATTTTAAAAGCTTATAATAAAATTTTAATTTGGATATTTTTATCAAGCTTATATTATTTAGAATTTTTAATTGGACATGGTTTTCAAATGACAAAATTTTTAATGTTTTTCCCAAAAGTGAAATCAGTCTTCAAACGTTTTTCCGCAGTGGCATTTCAAATTCGGTCGTAACGAATGGGCCGGGTTTAGGGTGTTATAGTTTGGTATCAGAGCCCGGTTCAAAACTCGACTTTGAGGTTTTGGGCCCGAAAATAGTTTTCAAAAAAAAATGGGCTTTTCAAAATATGGGCTTTTATTTCAGGGTTATTCTAGCATGGCACCTGTATCTCCGGGCCGAAGTCCACCAGGTAAGTACTTCTGGCTATTGAAGTGGTTTGAATATGTGAATGTTATAAGTATGAAGGGAACGTAGATTAGTGAACTAGGATCTGTTGAACCCTAGGACTGGGCTACTCAAACACAAGTGCATAAGACTTAAGGACCATTAAACAAACCTGTGAACTAAGTCGCCGAGTTAAGGTGTGGCAACCATAGTACGCATGTCTAGGATTGGTATTCGATGAAGAGCTTGGTACTTAAGCGATCCTAGCGACTCACCTCCTCTCTACTTGAATCCTGCAGTGCGTAGCTACGGTTCACCCTAACCAAGAGGACTTATTCACGGGCTAAACCCGATAATTAAAACCCAAAAGGGACTAGCTATGCAGTTTTATAAAAACCCTAGTTTTAAAATCCCTAAATTACCCTTTTAATTGTAGTAAAAGATTATTGTGAAAATTTTTCCAAAATATCTCCGATTTACAAAATTACAAAAATGCCCTGTATTGTAAATTACTAAAATACCCTTAGTTCTTAAGATTTTCAAAAATACCCTCGACGTTTGCTACAATATTTCTACTTTACAAAAATACCAAAAACTTCATTTTACAAATAACAAGATACCCTGATTTGGAGAGTTTACTGGCGCTTCTAACTTCAAAATTACAAATAACCTCGATTTACGAAATTTTTGCAACACCTCTGATTTGGAAAATAAATTTTCAAAATAAACCCGAGTTTTTGTAAATTTTGAAATAACCTTTGATTTGTAAAGATTTTTAAATTGACCACGATTTATTACGAAAATACCTGGTAGGATGAATGACGAAATTACCCACAGGTTGGGAAAGGACTAAAATGGCCATAAAAGTGTAGTGAATGATGTTGTGAATGAATGTGACTTCATGGAGAAATGAATGTGTCTCTGCTTATGAATGTGAATGTGACTCCCTGAGTTAGAGTAGTGAACTTGAACTGAACCTTTGTGTGATCGAAAGAACTACTTCTAAATATCTATATATCATAAAATTGTTCGCGGTTAATAAGTGGAACAAAAGTCTGATACATAAAACTTTTTAATCAGATAAATCGCGACGTTAGAAATGAGTTCTAGGGGCGTGGTCGTCGTGGGCCGCGGTAGAGGTAGAATGGCGATGCTCGAAACCGGTGGAGTGCGCCATGGGTCGAAAAATGTTGTCTGCCGCCCGATGGGCGCAGAAGGATCAAGATCGAGACGAGGAGCGATGATGCGATGCTCGCGGGCTATGTTGCGAGTGCTCGAGCAAGTGGCTGGAGCTAGTGTAGGAATCGGAGTTCGAAGTCGATGTCGAAAAAGCTTAGGTCGAGCGGAGCCGAGATTTTCAGAGGAGTATCTGGAGTAGCTCCAAGCGTAGTGGAGTATTGGTTGGAAGCGATCAAAAGAATGATGGACGATTTGGGTATGCACAGATGAGGAAAAGGCTGAAGGGTGCGGTTTCGTTGCTCGGAATGAAGCTTATCGATGGTGGTTCACTGTCAGACAAGGTGTCCCGGCAGATCGAGTGGATTGGGATTATTTTAAGGTTAAGTTCGAAGGAAAGTATGTTGGAGCTAGTTATTTAGACTCGCAAAGGAAGGCGTTTTTAAACTTGGTTCAAGGAAGTAAGTCGATAGCAGAATATGAAGCAGAATTTGTGCGGTTAAGTCGATGCGCCAAAGGGGATCGTGGCTCACGAGTATGAAAGGTGCATCCGATTCGAAGATGGGTTGCGTGATGAGCTACAGTGTTGATTGCTCCGCATAGAGAAAGAGACTTTGCCATTCTAGTGGAGAAAGCTCGGATAGGCGAGGAAGTTAAGAAGACGTAAGCGAGAACAGAGATAAGGAAAGGAATGGGAATAAGAGAAGTTTTGGACCGTCAGCATCGTTTGAAGATGTTCGAAAAAGACCAAGGATCGAGAATTCTGTACGGGCACCCGTGCCAGTTTCTGAGAATCGGAGTCGTTTATGTGCTCAGTGTGGAAGAGCTCATGCAGGAGAATGTTGGGGAAATAGTAAGGCATGTTTCCAGTGTGGATCTAAGGTTCATTTGGTTAAGAAATGTCTTCAAGTGATGGATAGGGCTTGAGGTCAAGGTCGTGGAACCCCAAGCAGAGGAGCTGAAGGTTCGGATGTGAGACAACCAAGGATGTGATAGCGGGTAAGTTCCTTGTTTTTGGAGTATTATTTATTGCTTTAGAGATAGTTCATTGTTGTATTGCTAGTGAAGTGTATGAAACCTTGGATGTGAACTTTAAGACTGTGCCTAGAAGGCAAGATAGTTTTATTAAGATCAGAGTGCGCAGCATAAGCGTAGTGTGATGAGTAGGATTGTTCAGCCGTTAGTTAGTAAGTAATTTCGAGGACGAAATTATTTTTTAGGAGGGTAGAACTGTAACATCCTAGATTAGGGGTTATGCATTCGTGCATAATTCATGAGTTAGTAGGTTTTGGCAGTGTTTGGAAGTGAATTAAGGGTTTTTAGAACTCTAGGATGAAGGTGAAAGCTTTGGGAAAATAATTGGATTTTAAGTTAAAAGGGGAGTTAGGCTAAGGTAGCCTTAAGAAAATTTGTGTTGGATTCATGACACAAAGAAATCAATTAGCGGTGGCAAGGGACGCTACCTTGGGGCTTGGAAGGTGGCGTCAAAGGGAGCCTTAAGTGGGAGAAGGTTCGAGCGACGTGGGAAGCAATGGGCTTGTATTTTTGCGTCAAGAAGGGGAGCAAGGCCGGGGAAGCCTTAAGGGGAAAAATTGTAGGCGTTTTTGGCATAAAGCGGGCCTTGGTAAAAGTGGGCTGCAAGGCGCTACTTAAGGGCACTGGAAATGACGCCATAAGCTTGGTGCAGTGCAGAGTTCGAGTCTTGTTGGCGGCGAGGGCGTGGTTTATTTTTGCTTTTGGCGTTAAAGGGGAACTAGGTGAAGGAGGTCTTAAAAAGAAATTGTGGGAGTTTATGTCACAAAGGAGCCAAAGAAAAGTGGCTTGGGGCGTTATCTCGTAGCTGCGTCAAAGGGGTTCCAAGCAGTCGGGAGTTCGACTCGCGTGGGAAGCAGTATTTTGGTGTTTTATTTTGCATGTGACGACAAGGCAAGGGAGAAGAGTTGGACGGCTTTGGGACTTCAAATGGATGAGATAAACCTTGTATTATCTTAAATTTCGGCTAAGAGTAGGATAAGTGTAGTTTTATTTATTTTAATATAGGATAATTATGGCTTTATTTAGATCAAATGAGATTTTATTTTATTTATTTTAGGAGATAGGATAAGAGATTAAATGGGATATTAGTAAGGGATATTATTGTTTATTTTATTTTAAGTTGGTGGATACAGGGGATAATTATGTGATTTATTATTTTAAATAGGTAAGATAATTGTAGATTAAATTCAATTTAATTTGAATGGGTGTTGAAGAGACATAGTAGGAGATTAAATTGGGATATGATAATGAGTTGACGTGGTGGCCAAGCATGGGGCTCTTTTGGGTAAGCAAATTCGGCCATGAAGAGGAGATAGGGCCGAAACTATTTAAAGGGGTTATAGGTGTTTTCCGGGTTCTTTTTCTTCCTTTTAGTGTGTGCCGAAATTCCTCTACATACTCTTCTTCATCTTTATTTTCTTTCAACCCCAATTTTACACCTTTGCTTGAATGGCCGAATGACCCTTTATCATTCAAGACCTTAGCCGAATGTTTCATCTCCATTGAGAGCCATTACCGAAATCTCTTAGCCACTTTTATACCTCTTTTCTTCCATCTACATCTACTTTTAAGAGATAACCGAATATTGAATCACCTTTTTAAGGGCTTAGCCGAATCTTCAGTGGCCATATTCTCTCTTCTCCGTCGCAAGTGATAGAAGCCGGAGGTGTCATTGGTTGAAGGTTGCTCCAATCGATTCTCTATAGTAAGTAAGAGTTCTCTCCTAACCGTTCTTCTATCTCTTTGGTATCACCGAAATCAAGGGTGGTCTTGATTTCTATGGATAGCCGAATATTCATAGTGCCTTACCATTGTGTCTTTTGTATATAGCCAGACAAGAGGAGTATTAGAGGAGTTTTGGATCTGAAGCGATTAAGGTAAGCAAGTATGGTATTCGGCCAAGGGTTATTTTTCTATGAATTTATGCTTAAGCCGATTTTGATGTGGTTTCACTTAGGGATTTCGACAGGTTCAAGAGCAAGGAGTAGTTTTCTGGATTTGGTAAGCAAGGTAAGGAAGTATTGATATTCGGCCATAGGCCATTTTATGAGCTTAGGTGATGATCGATTTTTGACTTTGGTTCTTAGGAGCAAATCGACGGGAATAGGAAGAGTTTCGGGATTCTAGATCGTGTTAGATTCGAGTAGTTCGGGATTTCGCTAAATAGACAGGTGTGTGATTAACCCACCGTTTTCCGGGTATATGATATGTATGTGAAATGTGTATGTGTTATGAATGTGCTAACTAGTGCAGTGGAAATTGTGATAAGGATACCCTCAAGGGGTATGTCGATAATCCGGTAAGTACCAAACCTGATGATATGTGATTATTAATATGAATATGTGATAACATGCTTGATGAATATGCTCATGCATCATTACATTGTATCATTATTTTATCTGGCATGTGCATGGGTGGGATATGATATGAAAGAAGATGCGGGTGTACTTGAGTGCGTGGTTTGATGTTAGCCTTGAGCTACATCGTGGATTGACGTTGGTGAGGTCACGTTGTGGATTAATTGCGATTTAGTTCGCGTGGCTTGATGAGTGGCTATGTGCCTCATCGTGGTTGATATCGGCTATGTGCCATATCGTGGTTGATGAGTGACTATGTGTCCCATCGTGGTTTTGGTGTTAGCTACGGCTACATCGTGGATTAGGCGCCCGATCGAGGTCGCGTTGTGGACTATTGTGCTTAATTGCACGTGGGCGGCAGCGATGATTGCCTTTTGAGTGAAAAGGAGAGGGTGATTTGATAATCCCCGTGTGTGGTAAATTGGATAAGGGGGTGTGTAGCGGATGGACCCTAGGTTTGGGTTGGGCTTCATAATTGCATGATTTCGTATGTGAACATATGTGGAAATGGGCCAAGCCCAATATGATATGTGGATTAATGTGGAAATGGGCAAAGCCCGAGATATGAATGTGGATCGGTGTGGAAATGGGCTAAGCCTAGTATGTGGAAATTATGTGGTTAACTACCCTATTAGATGAATGTGATATGAATATGGGCCAAGCCCGAATGTGATAACATGTGAATTTGATAATTGATATCGATATATGGTTAACATGTGGGTGGAATTCAAGTGGACTAATTACACACTCGAGTCAGTATGACTCACCCAATTTTTATTAAACATCGCAGTGATCGTGATTTTTGGACCGGGTTGGAGTGGATACAAAGGTGGCCATGCGAAGCGATTTCCATGCGAGAAGATATTTTAATTAATTAAGTAGTTATATTTTCAGTATTTTGATTAAGTGTTTATTGTAATAAGGCCCATTAAAGTGGTTGAACATTTTTATTATGTTTAAGCTAGACGACCATTAAATTATTATTGGGAAGTGCTTTTAATTTTGGCAACTTATATTTTAAAAGCTTATAATAAAGTTTTAATTTGGATATTTTTATCAAGCTTATATTATTTAAAATTTTTAATTGGACATGGTTTTCAAATGACAAAATTTTTAATGTTTTTCCCAAAAGTGAAATCAGTCTTCAAACGTTTTTCCGCAGTGGCATTTCAAATTCGGTCGTAACGAATGGGCCGGGTTTGGGGTGTTGCAAAGGACGGATCTATGAGACTTTGTATTAACTATCGACAGCTCAACAAGGTGACCATAAAGAACAAGTATCCATTGCCGAGAATTGATGATTTGTTCGATCAATTGAAGGGATCAACAGTGTTCTCAAAGATAGATTTGAGATTCGGCTACTATCAGTTGAGAGTCAAAGAATCCGATGTGCCAAAAACTTCTTTTAGAGCGAGGTATGGACACTATGAATTTCTTGTGATGCCTTTCGGTTTAACTAATGCACCAGCTATGTTTATGGATTTGATGAACCGAATTTTTTGGCTATATTTGGATAAGTTTGTGGTAGTGTTCATAGATGATATATTGATTTATTCCTGAGATGAGTCCGAGCATGCCTAACACTTAAGAACGGTATTGCAGATTCTACGAGAGGAGAAATTGTTTGCTAAGTTCAGTAAAAGTGAGTTTTGGCTTCGTGAAGTTAGATTTCTGGGACATATAGTTTTAGGTGATGGTATTCGGGTTGATCCGAGCAAAATTTCGGCGATTGTTGATTGGAAGCTGCCAAATAACGTATCTGAGGTTAGAAGCTTTTTGGGCTTAGCCAGGTATTAAGATGTTTTGTTGAGGGATTCTCGATGATTGCTTCTCTTATGACTAAGTTGCTTCAAAAGAGTGTTAAGTTCGAGTGGAGTGAAAAATGCCAGCAAAGTTTTGAGGAGTTGAAAGCGAGATTGACTGAAGCACCCGTGCTAGTGCAACCTGAGTCAGGGAAAGAGTTTGTGATCTATAGTGATGCATCATTGAATGGTCTTGGGTGTTTATTGATGCAAGAAGGCAAGGTAGTAACGTATGCCTCGAGACAGCTAAAACCGCATAAAAAGAATTATCCAACGCACGATTTAGAGTTGGCCGCCATCGTCTTTGCTTTGAAGATTTGCCGTCATTATTTGTATGGTGAAAAATGCTGAATCTTTACTGATCAAAAGAGTTTGAAATATTTGATGAATCAAAAGGAATTGAATTTGCGACAACGGAGATGGCTCGAATTGTTAAAGGATTATGAGCTAGTGATTGAATATCATCTCGAAAAGGCAAATGTAGTTGCGGATGCTTTGAGCAGAAAATCCTTGTATACTTTAAGAGCTATGAGTACGAGTTTGACATTGTCTGATGATGGTTCTATATTGGCCGAGTTGAAGGCTAGACCGTTGTTTATTCAGTAGATTTGTGAAGCTCAAAAGAATGACAGTGGAATGCTAACTAAGAGAGCTCAGTGTGAATCGGGAAGTAACTTTTATTTTTGGGTTGGTTCAGATGATTGTTTGATGTTTCGTGATAAAGTTTGTGTACCGAAAGATGATGAGTTGATTCGAAAAATTTTACACGAGGCACACAGTGGTTGTTTGTCAATACATCCGGCCAGTACAAAAATGTATAATGATTTGAAGAAGTTGTATTAGTGGCCGGGTATGAAAAGAGACATCTCTGAGTTTGTGACAAAGTGTTTGATCTGCCAACAAGTGAAAGCCGAGCATCAGGTGCCTTTGGGTTTACTTCAACCAGTGATGGTTCCCGAGTGGAAATGGGACAGAATCACGGTGGATTTTGTGAGAGGTTGCCTCTGACTCTGAAAAAGAAAGATGCTGTTTGGGTTGTGGTTGATAGATTGACGAAATCGGCTCACTTTATACCGGTATGTACCGACTACTCACTTGATAAGTTGGCTGAGTTGTATATTGATGAAATTGTGAGATTGCACGGTGTACCTATGTCTATTATTTTGGATAGAGATCCGAGATTTACTTCGAGGTTTTAGAAAAAGTTGTAAGAAGCCTTGGGTACGAAATTGAATTTTAGTACCGCGTTTCATCCGCAAACTGACGGTCAATCCGAAAGAGTAATTCAAGTTCTTGAAGACATGTTCCGATGTTGCATTTTAGAATTCGAAGGTAGTTGGGAGAAATATCTACCTTTGGTTGAATTTGCCTACAACAACAGTTATCAGTTCAGTATACAGATGGCACCGTACGAAGCATTATATGGTCACGAGTGTCGAACTCCTTTGTATTGGACCGAGCTCAGCGAAAACCAGATTCACGGGGTTGATTTAGTTAGAGAAACTGAGGAGAAAGTGAAAATAACCGGTGATTGTCTAAAAGCTACTTTAGATCGACAAAAGTCATATGCAGATTTGAAAAGAAAAGAAATTGAGATTCAGGTGGGTGATAAAGTGTTTCTGAAAGTATCTCCGTGGAAGAAGATTTTGAGATTTGGTCGAAAGGGCAAGTTGAGTCCACGTTTCATTGGGCCGTATGAGATTATTGAGAGGATTGGACCAGTAGCTTACCGGTTAGCCTTGCCGGGGGAGTTGGAGAGAATACACAATGTGTTCCATGTGTCAATGTTGCGACGATATCGTTCCGATCCTTCACATGTAATTCCTCCAACAAAAATTGAGATACGACCAGATATGACATATGTTGAGGAACCAATTAAGATTTTGGCTCAAGAGGTTAAGCAACTGAGGAATAAAAGTATAGCCTTAGTGAAAGTGTTGTGGCAAAAGCATGGTGTAGAAGAGGCTACGTGGGAACAGGAAGAAACCATGAGAAAACAGTACCCAAACCTCTTTACCGGTAAGATTTTCGGGGATGAAAATTTTTAAAAGGGGGAGAGTTATAGCAGCCCGAATTAGGGCCTAAACAGAATAGTGGTTTTGAAACCATGAATCCGAGGTCAAAATATTTAATCCGATTGAGTTTTAGTGTTTATTGAGTGATTGAATGTTTGTGTGAATTTTTTGTTGAGAAATTTTATTGTTTGAATGTTCAATTTGATAAGTTGGACTAAATTGCAATGGGTGAAAAGTGTGTATTATAATCCACAAAGGTACTTGATTGAGATGGGTTTTTAAATTGAGACTCCTTAGTTGGTAATTAGACCATTATATTATAGTTTGGACATAAAATGCCCATAGAGGGATAAAATAACTAAAGGATTAATGAAGGGAAATTTGGTCATTTGGTTAATAAAAGAAATAAAAGGGAAAATAAGGCCAAAATTTTGTCCATCTTCATCCTCCATAGCCGAAAATTGCAAGGAGCCATAGCTAGGGTTTTGTTTCACTTTCAAGCTTGATTGTAAGTACCTCCTAGCCCCGTTTTTGATATTCTTCGTATTTTTGAAATCCTCGTAGCTCGATCTAGCTATTTCTACCACTATTTTGAGCTAGAGCTTGTGTTTAAAAATTTACCCATGGATGACATACATGTATTTTGATGTCTAGTTGTAGAATATGAAAGTTTGAAGTGTGATAAACAACTTTTGTTAGATGATTTTTGGTGAAATTGATAAAAATAACTTATTTGCAAAAGATGAAATAATGTGTATAAAATGTAAAACAGTTAAAATTGTGAGCTGCTATAAGAGAGAATATGAATCGATTAGGCTTGGGTGTGTGAAAAATGAACACATTTCATTTTACGAGCCTAGGGACTAAAGTGTAAAAATTGAAAAAGTTAGGGGCTAAATTGTAAATTTTACCATAGGAAGATTTTGGACTGATTTGAATAATGTGTATATTAAATAAGCTAAATGTGTCATTATAGATCAAGAAGAACGTGGAATCGAACTTGACCGAGGAAAAGGCAAGGTTTCGGACTAAATTGTAAATTTACACATTTTGTATCGAGGTAAGTTTATATGTAAACGATACATCCTTTTTATTTATGTTTTTACATATTAATGTCTTATGTGAAATGTGAGTGAATATTATTGATATTTATTAAAACGATGAAAAGTGGGGAAATTCCCGGATGAACCTTCAGAATAGAAAAAGGATACGGATAAACACTGTATTTACTATTATTGGTGGGCTGTGTGCGATACCACCGTATTTACTATTATTGGTGGGCTGTGTGCGATACCACCGTATTTACTATTATTGGTGGGCTGTATGCGATACCACCATATTTACTATTATTGGTGGGCTGTGTGCGATACCACCGTATTTACTATTATTGGTGGGCAGTGTGCGATACCACCGTATTTACTATTATTGGTGGGTTGTGTGCGATACCACCGTGTGTATATGTATCTGGTATTATTTTGAAGTGTTCATCGGGAAAATTTGATTAAGTGAAATTACTTGTGACAATGTGGTGACAAGTGCAGGGTTATAGGCACATGTAATTGTGAGCAATATTTATGATATGTATTTGGAATGTGGTAAGGTTTGAAATGAGTAAGTGCAACTACAAGGATCTGAATTGTTTTTAATTAGTATGTAATGTTCTTGATTGATAATTAGGTGGTGATGTTTCATTGTTTACGTATAGACTTACTAAGCTTAAAGCTTACTCCCTTCTATTTTCCCTTGTTTTATAGTGTCGCCAAGCCAGCTCGGGATACGGAGATCGTCGGAGGATCACCCACACTATCTACATATTTTGATATATTGAGATTTACATTGAATTATGGCATGTATAGGAATTTGGTTGTTTTGTAAGTGTCATAATTGATTGGCCAAGAATGTGGTCTATGTCACTTGATATATCATTTTGTATAAGGCCATGTGATGTGGCTAATATTGGTTGTGTTATAAGTCTATGATAAGGTCTTTCATGAATGAGTTTGCTTGCCTAAGTGGGAATAAATGATAATATGAAATTTAAGTGTGGGAATTGGGATTTGTGAATGGAGGTGTAAGTGCATGTGTGATGGCTAAATATAAGTGTGGTTATATATGATGAGTATGGTTATTAAATGGTGCATGAATGCTCTTAATGTGAACAAATAGATGTCTAATAATAGTATGCTAAGTTTGGTTGGAAATGGCATAAGGGTGGATACTTATCAGGGTGGCAAAAGGCTTGGTAAATAGCCTTATAATTGTCCACACGGGTAGACACACGGGCGTATGTCTAGGCCGTGTGTGACACACGGTCTGCCTCATGGGCATGTAGCCTAGCCGTGTGTCCCCTGCACCTAGTTTGAGAAAAAATAAGTTCGTCACACGGGCTAACACACGGACGTGTGCCTTGACCGTGTGACCTAAAATGTGTGCTGACGTCATAAACAGAATACCTAGGTTTTTGCACATGGGCAGATACACGGGCGTGTGTCTTGGCCGTGTGAAGGACACGGCATATGACACGGGCGTGTGCTCGGCCGTGTGAAAATTCCTGTAGGTTCGAAATGAAAAATAAAACCACACGGGATGGGGAAATGGGTGTGTGCGACCACACGGCTTTCCCACACGGGCATGTCCCTGTGCCACATGGGCGTGTGCCCAATTTTTATGTAAATTTTCTAAAAGTTTCTAAAGTTTTCGGTTCGGTCCCGGACCATTCCCAAAGTATGTTTTGGGTCTCGTAAGCCCATTTTAGGGACTTTATGATTGAATATGGAAATTTTTAAATTGAAGAAAATTTTATGGCTGGTTTTGCATGAATGTTTGTGTTATTGTCCGGTAATGCCTCATACCCTATTCCGGCGTTGAACACGGGTAAGGGGTGTTACACTTGTAGTTAGTTTAGTTAACACTGAAGCTTAGGTTTATTTGCACCCTTATAGCCATTTTCTTTGCTTGTAATGACATTTCAATCTTGTAGTTTAATGTATTTTAGTTTCCTTTAGTTTAATCTGTTAATGAATTTACCTTTGATGTTTTTATCCTTTATTTCACCATTGATTGCTCAACTTTATTTTTATTTCAAGTTTTAGCTTAAAAATCCCAACTTTCATCTTTTTCTCAAGTTCTATTTTCATGGCTGCAATGATTTCTTCTTTTATGTTTGTTAGCTTAGTTTTTCATATGGGTAACTAAACTTTTAAGGGGGTTGGTTGATGGAGATGTGTTGAGCTAATTTTTGGATGGTGGACCGAATTGTAATAAACTAGACTAATTTGAATGAACCTAAAAACTTAGGATTAACAACCTTAAGGGAAGATTTAGGAAAGTGAGATTGAGAGGAAATCTTGTTGAGCACCAATTCATTAGTCCCAGGTTAGCCAGTGAGATCGATAGATAAACCAGATTAAGTTGTCTAATTTGGTAAATTTGAGATCAAGAGGTAAAATGGAACCATTTTAGGAATTTAAGCAATTTAGATCCATAATTCGAGGATGGGTGAACCATATCGAAATCAATCAACCACCGTTTGTTACCTATTAGTTAATTTCGTAACTTTGCATGTTTTCCAATTTAGTCCTTTGTAGCTAGCTCGTAGATTTGCATACTTATTCTTGACTTTATGATTTTCTGTACTATAATGTTTATCGATTAGTTGGTTAGACTCCTTGTTTTTCATGCTCATTAGCTAGAAATTGTTCAATTGCCGACTCTCTTGGGTTCGATCCTTGGAGTAGTTTTTACCCTGTTGTATAATTATATTACAACTAAACTATTGCAATTGCAGATACCGTACGTATTAGATTTATTTGATCGTTGTCTCTGTTTGTTGATTTTTCTTCCTCCCGTAGTTTGTGAGGGCAACGAGTTGAGGGCGGTCACCTATTAATTATAAACTGATTTAGTCATGAATTCATTCCACTATAGTATCGCAACTGAGCTCTCCCTAATTACATACAATTATGAAAGCTACTTAATAAATGACCTGTGACCATGTTTACTTTTCATCTATCATGTAATTCCGATGAGAGCATACCATTTACCCATTAGTTGGGCTATGAATTCCACTATTGTAAATGATTCTACATATTATAGATGTCATATGCCCAACACACTAGCTTTCGATTCCTTATCTATTTGAACTCAGAATTTTACTTACATTAAGGTATACGAGTCACACATACATAGCCCGTTATCCACTCGTGATTAAGGTATGCCACACTATGAACGTCATAAATCAATAAATGGATTTAGGATCTATTCTACTAAGGTCTTGTTTGATGTACTCTCAACCCAGCCAGTCACATCTATTTATCTATCTTCTAGGAGTCATTCGCTCTGATGCTCAAGACAGAACATCTCCCCAATTGGAATTGACAGATGACATATTAGTCTTTCAATTGGTTTTCTCGTTTCTAATTAGACTAAGGACATGTTTAGATTATCTACTAATACAAGTTGTCTTTCCGTATTTGATCACCTTCAGACGTACTAATGTCCAGAGTAGAAATCCTGTACAAAATATGTTAAGTAGGCGGTATCTGCAAGTATACAGGTCAGGTTGTAATATAGTTACAATGAAGTAGATGAGTACTCCGAAAATTGTACCCAAGGGAGGCAAGCACTAAATTAATCCTAACCTAAGCATAAATAGATCAAATTAGCACTTTTAAAAAATTATATTACGACTAAACATAAAGAGAGAGTTTTTAATAACTAAAGAAATAAAATAATATAAATGGAAAAACTTGGAAGATTTGCTATGGAAACTTAATGATCTGAGCATAGGTGATTAGCCTTCTTCGACAATCATAACTAACTGTAGTTTTGGGTTCCTTTTTCAATCAATTAGTCAATATCCTAGAAGGATCTCTCGATCTTCCACCAGAATAACGAGTCAACAAGAACTACTTATCTCTCGACCTCACAGTCCAGATCGATTTGTGGTTAAGGTGTTCACGGATAGGCCACACCAATTTTGGGTTAATTCCCACCTAAATGACTTCCTAGGGTCGTCAAGCCTAGGTTTATGTTCTTTCTCTCCCGAACAGCTGATTCATTAAGAGAACCCTACAAAATAGTTAATTAATCATACATTTACTTGCTAATCCCCCGTAAAATGATTAATTCCTCATGGACTCGTAAACATGATAAACTTGATATAGAAAATAGACATGAATAACAAATCAAAAGAATAAAGTTTAGGAGAAGCTTGATTCGTATTAAAGATAATGTTGAATCCACACAGAGTTGATTGAGTTCCACAGATCGGTTCTCCCAACGAAAGCAAATAACAAAACTGAAAATAATCCTAAAGCTTAAGAAAAGAGAAAACTAAAGAATGAAACTAGGAAGAAACTTATACAATATGAAAAGCTATCCATAACAAGTGTTAAATGAACCTATTTATAGAGTTAAAGGTTGTCATCGTCCTCAAACCTAGGTCAGTTGACGCTCTCGTGTTTAATATTTGATTGTGCAGACCAAAGCGCCCCTGGCTCATAAGTATTTCTTATACAGGACCGATGTCGCGACACCTTAATTCTTGTGTCACGATATTAAAGGCAGTATGCTCGTACTCAGGATAGCTTCGGGTGTGTGTCGCGACATCCCTTGGATGTGTCGCGACATTGAAGACAGTTTCAGAATTCTTGCTCTTTGCTCCCTATGTTGCGACACCAAACTCCTCGTGTTGCAACATATCGACCAGTATTGAGTTTGTACACCTTCTAATGGTCTCCTGCACACTTACAAAGTATGTTATCTCACCCTTAGGCCTCATTTGACCCCTAAGGTCAATAAAAGACTCAAATTACACTTTTTATTAAATGTAAATGAAATTAAGAAAACTTGATTAAAACATAATAAAAATGCTTGTATTCAAGATCTTCAAATGCGAAAACTAGTTTAATCTACTACACTGAATTACGATAGATCAAACTCCCCCGCACTTAAGTCAATTTTTGTCCTCAAGCAAAGAAAAGAAAAGAAAAAGAGTATTTAAAAGACGACCCTTGAGCAAATATGGTACAAATATTAGATTTGGAGCACATGACTAAGCATTTCGTATTCACACATAATATTGGCATGATATATAGCTAACTTACCACTTTTGATATCAAACACTTAAGTTCAGCATATTACAAAGCATACAAACATTAAGGTTTTCAAATGTATTGATCAATCAATAAGTTATACAGGTAATTTGATTATCCTAGCAAAATACAAACAGTCATAAATGCAATTATTTAGTATGATGTCAATTTGTGAATAAGTCTACCTAGATCACATAGGGCTTTTCGGCTTGTAACGTTCTGAGGCTTAGGATGATTTGTCGTAATTCGGTGTATCAAATTAAACTAGTTTTCACACTTTAGGAGCCTGAATACAAGAACTTTGGTGAAGCTTTAGTTAAGTTTTTGCAATTCTATCTAAATTTAATAAATTGTGTATTTTGAGTCTTTTATTGACCTTAGGGGTCGAATGAGGCCTAAGGGTGAGGTAATATGCTTTGTGAGCGTCTAGAAGACCAATAAAAGGTGTACCAACTCGATACTAGTCACTGTGTTACAACACAGAGAGTTGGATATCACAACATAGGGAGAAAAATAAAAGAATTTCAAGACTGTCTTCGGTGTCGCGACATACCCCTAAAGATACCCTAAAGATGAAGCATATTGCCTTCGATGTCACGACACAGGACCTGGTGTGTCACAACATCACCTCTATATGGGAAATAATTACAAGCTAGAGGTGTTTTGGTCCGCACAATCAAACATTAAGCACGAGGACGATAGTTGGCCTAGGGTTAAGGACGACAACCACTCTAAGTCTATAAATAGGCTTATTTAACACATGTTATGGACAACTTTTTATATTGTATAATTTTATTCCAAGTTTTAGTCTTTAGTCTTTCTCTATTCTTAGGCTTTAGGTTTATTTCAGTTTTGTTCTTTACTTTTGTGGAAGAGATCAGATTCGTGAACTTGATCAAACTCTTTGAGGATTCAACATTCTATTCAATACAAATCAGGCTTCTTCTAAACTTTATATTCTTCAATTGCTATTCATGTCTATTTTATATATCAAGTTTATATTGTTTATGAAATCTATGAGGAACTAATCCTCTTGTGGGGGATTAGCGAGTGGAGGTATGGTTAATTAACTATTTTATAGGGTTCTCTTAATGGATCAGCTGTTCAGGAAAGGAAAAACTTAAACCCTAGGCTTGACAACCTTAGGAAGTCATTAAGATGGGAATTAATCCAAATTTGGTATGGCCTATCCATTAACACCATAACCCTTAACCGGTGTAACACTCCTAAATTATCTCCATTATCAGATTAAGGTTACAGAGTGTAACATCCCCAAACCCGGCCCAAACATTACGACCGAATTTGGTTTGCTACAGAGAAAACATTTTGAAAACCATTTTAAGACTGATTTTAAAATTTGTCGAAATGCCTTTCAAATTAAATTTCTTTGTTAAAAACCATACTTAATAAATATTTGTTGAGTCGAGTTGTTTACAAATTTCAAATGTACCCGATGGTACCTTAAAACATTTTATGCGTTTAATTTGAGAAAACATGTGCATCCGTTTTAACATCATCGAATAGTTTAAACAAAACATTCAAAACATGCAAGAATAATAAAATAATCCTAGGAGGCCTTATTACAATTAAACAACATAAATCCAAAAGAAAGATAATAAAACCCAAAATTCATTTATTAAAAACTCCACTTTGCATGGCCACCTCGAGTCCATCCGGCTCCATTTCCGCGATCTACTCATCTGCAAAATGTTAAGGGAAAGGGTGAGTCACCAAGACTCGAGTGTGTAATCCCCACCCGGTAAAGTAACTCATACACAAGTCATTAATAAACATGCACATGCAACCCAACTAGCCATCCATACTCCTTTTCTACCCCGTGTGGTAAAAACCACGGTGGTCAAAACCACCGATGACTTAGAGTCACAAATCGGATGATGGGGCCAACCCATCGTGTGGTCAAAACCACTTGATGACCATAGGTCACAATAATCAAGTGTGGTCAAAACCACTGGTGGTACCAAACCACCGGGACTTAGTCGCAAATTAATCAATCGTTGTGGTCAAAACCACCGATGACCATAGGTCACAAATAATCGATGGGGCCAACCCATCTTGTGGTCAAAACCAGCGACGACGATCCATAATTCATCCCCCTCCTCTCATCAATCCCACCATCACATGCTTATATATCAATTATCATGTTTCATGTCATAGCATTTAACATCATGTAATGGCATACAAATCATATATCAAAAATTACAATTTAGGGACTTACCTAAATTCCATGCTTAGTCATAAGCAAATCACAACCAAAAGATCTAAGGCAAATAATAATAGCACGTAAATTAATAAAGTGTGTATAGAGATCTTACACACCGATTTTCTAGTAATTCTCGAATATACTAGCGAAATCTCGAGACGTTGTTTACTCCAATTCACCGAATTCCCGTATTTGTCACTTGTCCTATCGAGATTCCTACCAAAACACTTGATAATAATTAGCTTGCACATCTATTCATAACCAAAGCCTATAGCCGAATGTTACTTACCACCTTTCCTTAGGAGAATAAATCCCAAAAGCTTCCCTTAATGGCTATGGCTTCCCTCTTACTAATGCTTGAAAAAGAATCCCAAAAAGGATCTTGTGCTCCTTGATATTCGACCAAAGTAACTCTAATGGAGAAGGAAAGATTTGGCTATATAGTAATGAAAGGAGAAAAATATGTGAATAAAAGTGAGGGAATGTAAGTAGAAAAGAGAATAACAATGAGTGAATGGGGATTCGGTTTAATCAACAATGGAAGAAAGAAAAGAAAAGAGGATTTGAGGAAGAAAGAGGTTCGGCCAAATGAAAGAAAAAGAATAAGAGAGAAATGGGGTTGAAAGATTCGCCAACTCTTTGTTTACCAAAAGAAAAGTGCATAAAATGCCAAAATGAAGTTTTAGTTTCAAGTGGAAAGATGAGAGAAAGAAAATAGTATTTTTGGTTCAATGAAATGAAGGCTAAAACAAAAGCAAAATTTGCACAAAATATACAATAAACATTCGGCCAAAGAAGAGTTTTTGGAGAGGAAAAGCAAAATGCAAAAGATGCACAAAAGAGGAATTGGCCAAATATTCCCCTAAACCACCTAACAAAATTCGGCCACCCACCTAGACACCCATGCCGTCCACATACATGCACTAAAGCCTAGGATTACTTTCCAAAACATCCTCCCTATTCCATGCCTTTGTCCCTCATCATGCCATAAGTTCAAGATTCTTATCCCCTAAATTAAGCTTTCCTTAATCATAAATTCAACTTACCAAAAGTTATTAGTCCACCTATCATAAATAAGTTTGACCGGCCATCAATGTTAATACACAAAAATAAACCTTCAAAATGCTAAACATACCACTCGAACCTCTCTAACCTCAAGCTACCTTTCAAGCTCCTTAACCAACTTGCCACTTACTCCTCTTATGCTTTAAATGAACACTTAATTAACTTAAGTGTCAAGCTTACTTAATCCTACTTCATTAAATAAACCATACTAAAATTATTCTAACTTCCTAAATAAAAACAAGCCTTCACAAGACTATTCTAACACACAAAATTCATACCCAAGCCAACACAAAAATAAATAATATTCTAATTTTCCTAAAGCCAAATTCCCATTCGGCTCAATCCTACTAGGCCCAATTTTGGGATGTTACAATTCTACCCTCCTTAAAGAAATTTCGTCCTCGAAATTTACAACTAGCTTACAGTCGTACCTCCTATCTCGCCATACTACGCTCCTACTACGCACTCTGATCTTAAAGAATTATCATATTTCTAAACACATTCTCCAAGTTCATAATCAAATTTTTCCCACACTTCACCAACTCAAAAGAACAAACTAACGTAACCACAAATAAGACAATTGAGGGTATTCCAGAAATAAGAACTTACCCGTTGTCATATCTGGCACATCTTCCTCCTCGCGACGGCCAACTGTATAAACCAACCTTGGTTGCCTCGCCTCTATACCTTCAGCACCTCGGCCATGCCCGTTACCATCACCATTACCACGACCTCTCTGTGGTGGTCCTTCATTTCTAACCTGAGCACGGTTCTGACCCTCTGGCTGATTCTTAGCTAACTTCCGGGGACAATCCCTTACACAGTGATCAAACGATCCACACTCAAAACATCCTCGATTACCATTCCAACACTCCCCCTTGTGAAACTTGCCACACTTATCACACCGTGGCGGCCATCGAGGATTAGTAGCAGCAGTAGGCCTAACAGCTTGATCTGACCCATCAAACCTCGTCCTCTTCTGTTCATTACCCGAGAACCTTGAAGGTTCCGAGCTCCTCTTATTCCAATTCCGTTCTTGGTTCCGCTTAACGGATGTCTTACCTCTTCAAGGAACCTTTGATTTCTCTACTAGGACAGCAAACTCCCGCTCCTGCTGTGGAGCTATCATCATTCTCACCATCTCTCACCCATCTTGAATCTAACACAACGTTCATGCTCGGTACCCACCATACTACGAGCATACCTACTCAACCGGAGGAACTCGGCCTCATATTCCGCCATCGACTTATTTCCACGAACCAGTTCAAGAAAGCCTTTATTTGTGCGTCTACATAGCTAGTTCCAATATACTTCTTTTGGTAAGCTTCCCCGAAGAATTCCCACGTGAGATTTTCTCCACCCATTCCATCCCTTACGGTGAGCCACCACCGATAAGACTCATTCGGAAGCAAGGAGATAATACCCTTCAACTTCTCCTCGGTGAAATCCAAATCACCCATAATCCTTTCAAGTGGATTCCAACCAATACTCACAGACCTTTGGGTGCCACTCCGACACACCCGAAATACCTCACTCAGTTAGATCGGAGTCGCTCGAATAGTTTTCCGAGCTCCCAAATTTCCACTAGCCCCACCACCAACTCAAGGACTCGCAACACGACTTGCGACACGCCTCACCTCGGTGCGATCCTGCTCCTCGGCTCCAAAAGTTGGAGGTGGTGGTGGCGATGGTACTTCATTCTCGTAACCTTGACCCGACCTAACGGGTTCGACACGCGCCATCCTTCCCTTCCGCGCGTCCGACGGCGGCCACGTCCTCTAAAGCTCATTCTAACTATTGCGCTTTAATCGATTAGGAAATTTTTATGAATTAGTACATGTTTCACTTGATTATCCGCGAAGAAATTTTATGAAAAGAGTTTAATAGAGATTCTTTCGATCACATAAGGTTTTAAGTCCTCTGTCTAGTTCACACAGAGAAGAACATCCATTCCCTAATACCTTTCATTCCTATTCACTCTTGGACGTTTCTGTCGGTTTCTATCCCAAGGGTATTTTCGTCATTTTCCTACTGTGGGTATTTTTTCGTAATAAATCAAGAAAATTTTAAAATTTTAATGAATCAAAAATTTTGTAACTTCTAAAATCGAGGAGTATTCCTTGTAAATTTCGCAATTTAAAGGTACAGCAAAATTTTGAAAACCAGGGGTATTTTGGTAATCTTGCCACTAAGGGCATTTTGGTAATTTTGATAAACCGGGAATATTTGATAATTTCCGAAGATAAATTTGTCCTACTAACTAAAAGAGATAATTTAGTGATTTTAAAACCGAAGTTTTCCTTAAAACATGGCTAGTCCCTTTCGGGTTTTATTTAGGGTTTTGCCTATGATCGAGTCCTCTTGGTTAGGGTGAACCGGAAGCTACGCACTGTAGGAATCTCGCGAAGAGGAGGTGAGTCACGAGGACTACTTAAGTACCAAGCTCTTCCCGGATCCAATCCTAGACATGCGCACCAAGGTTACCACACCCTAACTCGGCGACTTGGTCGTTGGTTGGTTTAATTAGGCTTTTAAAGTCTTATGTCTTTGTTTGGGGTATCTAGTCCTAATGTTCAACACCTATCACACTAACTACGTTCCATACCTACCCTTCTACCAATAATAATTCACAAAGAAATGGGAAGTACTTACCTGAGCGGATCGGTGCTGGAGACTCGGTGCCATGCTGTTCAAACCCAAAATATTTCAAAAGGCCTACTAAAACATTTTTGGGCCTTGGGCCCCACAAATTTAGATTTGAACTTAGCTCGATACCAATTTTGTAACATCCCCAAACCCGCCCAAACATTACGACCGAATTTGGTTTGCTACAGAGAAAACATTTTGAAAACCATTTTAAGATCGATTTTAAAATTTGTCGAAATGCCTTTCAAATTAAATTTCTTTGTTAAAAACCATACTTAATAAATATTTGTTGAGTCGAGTTGTTTACAAATTTCAAATGTACCCGATGGTACCTTAAAACATTTTATGCGTTTAATTTGAGAAAACATGTGCATCCGTTTTAACATCATCGAATAGTTTAAACAAAACATTCAAAACATGCAAAGAATAATAAAATAATCCTAGGAGGCCTTATTACAATTAAACAACATAAATCCAAAAGAAAGATAATAAAACCCAAAATTCATTTATTAAAAACTCCACTTGCATGGCCACCTCGAGTCCATCCGGCTCCATTTCCGCGATCTACTCATCCGCAAAATGTTAAGGGAAAGGGGTGAGTCACCAAGACTCAGTGTGTGTAATCCCCACCCAGTAAAGTAACTCATACACAAGTCATTAATAAACATGCACATGCAACCCAACTAGCCATCCATACTCCTTTTCTACCCCGTGTGGTAAAAACCACTTTGGTGGTCAAAACCACTGATGACTTAGAGTCACAAATCGATGATGGGGCCAACCCATCGTGTGGTCAAAACCACCGATGACCATAGGTCACAATAATCAAGTGTGGTCAAAACCATCGGGTGGTACCAAACCACCGGGACTTAGTCGCAAATTAATCAATCGTTGTGGTCAAAACCACCGATGACCATAGGTCACAAATAATCTGATGGGGCCAACCCATCTTGTGGTCAAAACCACGGACGATACCCCATAATTCATCCCCCTCCTCTCATCAATCCCACCATCACATGCTTATATATCAATTATCATGTTTCATGTCATAGCATTTAACATCATGTAATGGCATACAAATCATATATCAAAAATTACAATTTAGGGACTTACCTAAATTCCATGCTTAGTCATAAGCAAATCACAACCAAAAGATCTAAGGCAAATAATAATAGCACGTAAATTAATAAAGTGTGTATAGAGATCTTACACACCTATTTTCTAGCAATTCTCGAATATACTAGCGAAATCTCGAGACGTTGTTTACTCCAATTCACCGAATTCCCGTGATTTGTCACTTGTCCTATCGAGATTCCTACCAAAACACTTGATAATAATTAGCTTGCACATCTATTCATAACCAAAGCCTATAGCCGATATGTTACTTACCACCTTTCCTTAGGAGAATAAATCCCAAAAGCTTCCCTTAATGGCTATGGCTTCCCTCTTACTAATGCTTGAAAAAGAATCCCAAAAAGGATCTTGTGCTCCTTGATATTCGACCAAAGTAACTCTAATGGAGAAGGAAAGATTTCGGCTATATAGTAATGAAAGGAGAAAAATATGTGAATAAAAGTGAGGGAATGTAAGTAGAAAAGAGAATAACAATGAGTGAATGGGGATTCGGTTTAATCAACAATGGAAGAAAGAAAAGAAAAGAGGATTTGAGGAAGAAAGAGGTTCGGCCAAATGAAAGAAAAAGAATAAGAGAGAAAATGGGGTTGAAAGATTCGGCCAACTCTTTGTTTACCAAAAAGAAAAGTGCATAAAATGCCAAAATGAAGTTTTAGTTTCAAGTGGAAAGATGAGAGAAAGAAAATAGTATTTTTGGTTCAATGAAATGAAGGCTAAAACAAAAAGCAAAATTTGCACAAAATATACAATAAACATTCGGCCAAAGAAGAGTTTTTGGAGAGGAAAAGCAAAATGCAAAAAGATGCACAAAAGAGGAATTGGCCAAATATTCCCCCCTAAACCACCTAACAAAATTCGGCCACCCACCTAGACACCCATGCCGTCCACATACATGCACTAAAGCCTAGGATTACTTTCCAAAACATCCTCCCTATTCCATGCCTTTGTCCCTCATCATGCCATAAGTTCAAGATTCTTATCCCCTAAATTAAGCTTTCCTTAATCATAAATTCAACTTACCAAAAGTTATTAGTCCACCTATCATAAATAAGTTTGACCGCCATCAATGTTAATACACAAAAATAAACCTTCAAAATGCTAAACATACCACTCGAACCTCTAACCTCAAGCTACCTTTCAAGCTCCTTAACCAACTTGCCACTTACTCCTCTTATGCTTTAAATGAACACTTAATTAACTTAAGTGTCAAGCTTACTTAATCCTACTTCATTAAATAAACCATACTAAAATTATTCTAACTTCCTAAATAAAAACAAGCCTTCACAAGACTATTCTAACACACAAAATTCATACCCAAGCCAACACAAAAATAAATAATATTCTAATTTTCCTAAAGCCAAATTCCCATTCGGCTCAATCCTACTAGGCCCAATTTTGGGATGTTACACAGAGCGTTACCAAGCAAAGTAGAACAATTCACATGTAACACCCCAAACCCGGACAAGACACCACGTCCGAATCTGGTATGCTACGGGGAAAACGTCTTGGGAAAACTAGATTTTTCGTTTAAAAGTGGAGTGAAAACACAGTGTGTTTGAAACAAATTTGAGTAGTCTTGTTTGGAAACCAGTTGTATTTGTTTGTCAAAAAGACTTAGTGTGATACCCGATGGTATAGTTTAAAAACACGTCGCGTTATAATTTTGAAAACATGATCTTTCCAGGTTTTAGTAAAATTTATTCCGAGTTATTTTGTTAAGGCATATCAAAATCAGCTTAAAATATAAACAACATAAAACATAACTTAAAAGGCCTTTTACAATCCGAAATAAAACCCAATGTAAAGTAATAACTAAAGTACCCAAATAGTAGAGTCTGAGTAAAACTTTATTAAAGCATGGCATGTGCACCCCGAGTCCATCCCGGCTCCAAGTCCGCGTCTACGAGTCACCTGAAATGTCAAAGGAGAGGGTGAGTCGAGTGACTCAGTGTGCAAATCCCGCTCCCAAAGAATCAACATGCTAACACACATCATACATAGCAACATGATTAATGCAACCCAACCTAACCATCCATATCTCCTTTTCTACCCCGTGTGTACCAAACCACCGTGGTGCCAAACCACTGGTGACATATAGTCACAATGTGCTCCCAAAAGCACCGGTGTCCCAAAGACACAATATCCGTCAATGTGCTACCAAAGCACTGGTGTCCCAAAGACACAATTGTGCTACCAAAGCACTGGTGACCGAAGTCACAAATCCAATGATGATGGGGCCAACCCATCGTGTGTTACCAAAACACTAGCGAGCATTTATCCCATATCTCAAGTGGGGCCAACCCACGGTGGTTAAACCACGGGACAAGTCGCAATGAGGTGCCAAACCTCACGTGTCCCAAAGACACAATGTGCTACCAAAGCACCGTGACCGTAGTCACAAATGTGGTGATGGGGCCAACCCATCGTGTGTTACCAAAACACCGGCGCCAATCCCAGTATAATCATCTGTGGGGCCAACCCATCGTGGTACTGAGCCACTGGGACGAGGCGCCGAGGTACCAAACCTCTGGAGGTGCCAAACCTCTGTGACCCAAAGTCACAAAGTGTGCTACCAAAGCACCGTGCTCGTCAAGACAATACATCACCGCTCCCTCCTCTCGTATCACCCATCAACATGCCAAACTCATGTAAACATGAATATCATGCTATCATGCATATCATACTATCATGCATATCATGCCAATATGTCTAATCTCATACCCCATGTCACATATCCATAACCATGGTATCATACAGGATCATCAATAACTCATAATAATAATAGACTGACTTACCCGAGTCCAAACTCGTACCCATGAGGGTATCATAATAGTCACCACTGTTCCATTAGTCATTGCACGTGTTATTAACGATATTACTAAATATAAGTGTGTTAGTATACACACCTGATAGCTACGAGTCTAAAGATCCCTACGAATCACTCTGAGTCCCTTGACTATCTGGCTCCTAGAATCGGCCAAAAGTAAACCATTAGGCAACCACAATATTCGGCCAACATAGGGTTAGGCACTAAGACCATTCGGCCATAACCAAATGAACCACAAGGGTTAGCGTTGGACCCTTACCTTGCAAAAGTTTGGTTTCCTACCAAACCCGAACCAACTAATAGCCCTTCTTTGATTGATCACCAATCGGCTACACCTTAAGAGAGAATGGTTAATCCTTTGTCACCTTGACTTAATCAGATTTAAACGAATAATCTGCGAATGATATCTACCATCACTTACCTAATCGGTTCACAAAGAGAGAAGGCTCCACCTGACTGCTTTCGATATCCAAGACCCTAACACAAGATGATAACCAAAGGTTAACATCCTTCCAAACTGACCATAATCGGCCCTTAACCCAAAACATAACCAAATAAAGAACCAAAAGAGGGAGATATGGCCATTCGGCCTTGCACTTACCAACACCCAACACCAAAATTCGGCCAACCCCACACCAGGGAAGAGAGGAGATTCGGCCAAGGCTTCAAAAGAAAAGGATTCGGTCTTTAGGTGTTCAACACCCTTGGGTTCGGCTTAGTGAGAAAGGAATGAAAACAAGGGTGAGAAGGGATAGAGAAACGGCACTAATATTTAGGAAAGAAGGGAAATAAAAGATGAGTCAAAAATAAGAGAAACGGTGGAGGTGTTTGGAAGATGAGAGTTTCGGCTATCTAGGCTCAACCAAGAAGAAAATATGAGAAGAAGAGACTTTTTACTTTCGGCTCAAACAATTGAAATAGAAAAAAGGGTTGAAAGAATAGGATTTCGGCTATTAAGAAAAGTTGAAACAAAAATAATTTCGGCAACTAGGTGTTTGCACATTCGGTTTCAAAAGAAAGTGAAAGAGAATTCTTTAGGAATTCGATTTTGGTAAGACAAAAAGGAGAATTTGGCTTGCCTCCAAGTGACCAGAAAATGCAAGGTTGCCTATGTGAATTTCGCCACCAACTCTCCCTACCAAACCGTCCACTTCCCCACTCCATACCCCACAAATTCGGCCAAGAATCCCCACTCACTCCCATTCACTCATTTGAAATGAGTGGACCAAGTCCCACTCCTAAATTCACTCCCTACCTTTCATTTGAAAGGTAAGACTTGGTCCAAGGTAGTGTTTGATTTGGCTTCTACCACTCCACCATGCCGTCCCAAAAAGCAACCAAAATGGGGAATCCTGCTGCTCGAACACCGGACCTCCACCCCTTGAAGATGACGCCACACCTAGCTCCCAAGTGTCCCATGCCTTGCCACTTTGCCACTCCTTATTTATGCTTTAAAACTCCAATTAAAATTCTTAAACCCCACTCTTTCCAACTCCTCTCACCTATGCCCAAAAATCAAAATTTTCTTACTCACTCAGGCATACACCTAGGCTATAATTAAGCCCCTAAGACATAAAAATAGCAACACAAAGACACTACAAACATGCAATAACATGCACCACAAAAGCAGCCCCTAACCCGGGATATTACAGTTCTACCCCCCTTAAAAATAATTTCGGCCTCGAAATTACCTGATCAAAAGAGTTGCGGGTATTGCTGTCTCATCGTATCCTCGGGTTCCCACGTGGCTTCTTCTACGCCATGATTCCGCCAAAGTACCTTAACCAAAGGCACAGACTTTCTACGCAGAACCTTTACATCTCGATCAAGAATCTGTACAGGTTCTTCTTCCATAGTCAAGTCCGGATTTACCTCGATCTCTTCCACTTCTACCACATGTGACGGATCCGAACGATACCTCCGAAGCATCGAAACATGAAAAACGTCGTGAATCTGACTAAGCTCTGCTGGCAACTCAAGCTGATACGCTACTGGTCCAACTCGTCTCAAAATCTTATACGGCCCAATGAACCTCGGACTAAGCTTGCCTTTCTTTCCGAACCTCGCATTTCTTCCAAGGCGAGACCTTCGAAACACTCGATCCCTAACAAAGAAACTCTATATCTCTTCGCTTAAGATCGGCATAAGACTTCTGCCGGTCTGAAGCTTCCTTCAATCGAGCCCGAATCAACTTAACCTTGTCCTCAGTCTCAGCTACCAACTCGGGTCCCAACAACTGACGTTCACCTAACTCCGTCCAACACGTAGGTGAGCGACACTTCCTACCATACAATGCCTCGTATGGAGCCATCTTGATGCTCGCCTGATAACTATTGTTGTAGGCAAACTCAGCTAACGGTAGAAACTCCTCCCAACTACCTCTGAAATCCAAGACACAACCTCTCAGCATATCCTCTAAGATCTGAATAACCCTTTCTCGATTGTCCGTCGATCATGGGTGAAAAGCCGTCTTTGAAATCCAAACGAGTACCCAGAGCTGATGCAATGCCTTCCGAACCTTGAAGTAAACACAGGATCCCTATCCGAGATTATCGAAATCGGCACACCGTGCAACCTCACTATCTCTCGAAACATACGACCGCTTAGCTTCAAGTGAGTAGTCAACCCTCACCGGAATAAAGTGAGTGATTTAGTCGACGATCCACCACTACCCAAATCGAATCCTTCTTGCTTGGCGTAAGCGGTAACCCACCGACAAAATCCATGGTTATCCTTTCCCACTTCCATCGAGGAATCTTTACAGTCAAGCAAACCCGACGGCAATCGATGTTCAGCCTTGACTGTGACAAAGTCGACATTTTCCAACAAACTCCGTCACCTCTTTCTTCAGACCAGGCCACCAAAACTGCTCTCTAAGATCCTTATACATCTTGCTACCTCCAGGATGCATAGCATGAGGACTGCTATGTGCGTCCTGAAGAATCTTTTGCCTCAGCTCAACATCTTTAGGCATACAAGCCTTACCTTGAAAACACAGAACCTCGTCACTAGACAAGCTGTAACCATCCACACCACCATTCTGCACTTGCAACCTTCGCGCACCCAGAACCTCATCCTCTAACTGTTTCTCTCTGATCTGCTCAACCCAAGTAGGCTTAACTTGCAGCTCTGCCAAAATACTCCCGTCGTCATACAAGCTCAAATGGGCAAACAAAGCTCTTAAATCCGAAACAACCTTACGGCTCAACGCGTCTGCCACCACGTTAGCCTTGCCCGGATGATACTCAATAGAACAGTCGTAATCCTTCAGTAACTCAACCCATCTACGCTGCCTCAAATTCAAATCCTTCTGAGTCAGTAGATACTTCAAGCTCTTATGATCCGTGTAGACTATCGATCTCTCTCCATATAAGTAGTGCCTCCAAATCTTTAAGGCGAAAACTACGGCCGCTAGCTCCAGATCGTGCGTCGGATAGTTGACCTCATGTGGCCTCAGCTGCCTAGAAGCGTAAGCCACAACCTTACCTTCTGCATCAAAGACACAACCTGCACCGTGTGTGATGCATCGCGATGACTGTGTATTCCTTACCACCTCGGGTTGAATTAGAACCGAGCCTCGGTCAAAATCTTCTTTAACCTATCGAAGCTTTCTGTTGTTTCTCGGTCAAACAAACGGAACCTCTTTCCTTAACAACTTAGTCATCGGCGCTGCTATCAACGAGAAACCCTCAACAAATCTTCTGTAGTATCCAGCCAAACCCAGAAAACTACGAATCTCAGCCACTGACCTAGGTGGCTTCCAATCCAGAACAGCCTCAATCTTACGAGGATCTACTCGAATACCCTCAGCTGACACTACATGCCCCAAGAACGTCACTTCCCTAAGCCAGAACTCACACTTACTAAACTTAGCATAGAGTTGCTTTTCCCTCAAAATCTGCAGCACCACCCTCAAATGCTTATCATGCTCTTCCTCTGACCTTGAGTATACTAAGATGTCGTCTATAAAAACCACCACGAACCGATCCAGATACTGCTGAAACACCCTATTCATCATATCCATAAACGCTGCCGGTGCGTTAGTCAACCCGAATGGCATTACCAGGAATTCGTAGTGCCCATACCGAGTCCGAAACGCTGTTTTATGGATATCAGCCTCCTTAACCTTTAGCTGATGGTACCCAGACCTCAAGTCGATCTTCGAGAATACCGCAGCACCCTTCAGCTGATCAAATAAGTCATCTATCCGTGGCAACGGATACTTGTTTTTAATCGTCAGCTTGTTCAACTGGCGGTAGTCTATACACATCCGCATCGTACCATCTTTCTTCTTAACAAAGAGTACCGGCGCACTTACACGCGAAACACTCGGCCGATAAAACCTCGATCCAATAACTCCTGGATCTCGAGCCTTAAGCTCCACCAATTCCTTTGGTGCCATCCTATACGGAGCAATAGACACCGGCGCCAGTCCCGGTATGAGATCAATCCCAAACTCTACCTCTCGATCGGCGGCAAACCCTAAGCTCTTCAGAAACACATCAAAGAAATTCCTTAACAAAGACGAACCTCCTCAACAAAGGACTCTTTAGCCTCCAAGGCATACACATGAACCACATACGCTTTGACCCTTCTTCCCCGACCATCTTCTCCGCTTTGGAGCGGATACCACATTTGATAAGTAATCCCTCCTATTACCTATCATAGCCACCTCAACGCCATCAACCGTCTTAAGAACCATACGCTTAGCCGCGCAATCCAACCTCGCTTTGGTACTTAACTAGCCAATCCATCCCGAGAATTAGATCGAACTCCCCAAACTGGGCGGTTCCATCGGATCGGCAAGAAGAAACACTACCCCTTGGAGTTCTAGGGGTACCTCTCTAAACAGTTTATCTACTACTACAGAGTGACCTAGAGGACTAATCACAGTCATCTGCCTAGAAGATATCTCAGAGTCTAAATCCATTGTCTCTACTATACTACCGGCAACATAAGAGTGCGTAGAACCCACATCGATTAAAGCAGTATAAGGAGTACCAAAAATCAAAAACGTACCGGTTATGACGTCCGGTGCGTCGCCCTCCTCTCGGCGTCTCGCAGCATACACCAACCCAGGCTGCCTAGCCTCAGAACTACCCGCACCTCTGCCCGGTGCTCCACGGCCCCGACCAGATCCATAACCACCTCTGCCATTACCACGGCCCCTCTGCGGTGGCGGTCCATTACCTCTGAACTGATTACGGCCCTGACTCTCAGACTGAATCCTGGCCATCCTACGCGGACAATCCCTAATGCGATGCTCCAGAGAACCACACTCGAAGCAACCTTTACCTCCAGTCCAGCAACCACCCCAATGAGATTTCCCACATCGACATACTGCGGTGGTCCCTGCCTAGCAGCAACAAACCTAGCAGACTGATTCTGCCCACTCGGTCTAGCCCTCTTCTGCGGATTGCCAGACGAACCAGAAGACCCAAAGCTCCTCTTAAGCCTACTCCTGTCCATGCTCTGTCTTACCGATTCTTTGACACCCTCGGCCACCTTAGCCTTCTCAACTAAGACAGCAAACTCGCGCTCCTGCTGAGGAGCAATCAGCAGCCTCAACTCGTCTCGCAGACCATCCTCGAAACGAACACACCTCTCATGCTCAGTGGCCACAATGCCCCTGGCATACCTACTCAGCTTCAGAACTCGGCCTGCACTCAAGAATGCAGACTTACTCCCCTGAACAAGCCTCAGAAATGCCTTTCGCTGGGAGTCGATATAACTAGCTCCGATGTACTTCTTTTGATATGCAAATTGAATAATCCCATGTCAAATCCTCAGCTGCCACACTGTCTCGCACCGTGAGCCACCATTGATATGACTCATCCCGGAGAAGAGATACGATACCCTTCAGCTTCTCTTCCGTCGTCAAGTCCAGATCATCCATGATCCGCTCAGTTGCCTCCAGCCAATATTCAGCAGTGCTAGGAGCAACACCAGAAACACCTCGGAAGAATTCAGCTCCGTTAGCCCGGAGTCGCTCAGGAACTGATTTCCTAACTCCTGCACCACCACTAGCCCCAGCTACCCTTTCCAACACTCGCAAAGATCGCTCGTGACATCGCGTCGCCTCCGTCGATCTTGGAACTCACCACCTCCAGCTGGTGGCGGAACCGGTATCTCATTTTCTGAACCCTGCCCAGATCCTACGGGCTCAGAAACCGTCATTCTACCCCTACCTCTACCACGAGTGTTACGACCACGTCCGCCTCGAGTGCTCATGCTAAATCTTTCTACGGATCTGATTAAAGAGTTTTATGCATCAGTATTTATTCCACTTGTTTAAAAAGCAAGTCTTATGAATATTAAAGAGGATTGTTCTCGCAAGTTTCACAAAATCCTATCAGTTTCAATCTCTAAGGTAGCATACTATAGCTATTCATCGACTCATATCCAATCAAATCACAAGTAATAGTACAGGGTACTTACCTGGGCGAACTGGTGCCGGAGACTCGGTGCCATGCCTTTCAAAATCATATATTCCAAAACAACACTTAAACAGACTTTTGAAAACATTTTGGGCCTCAGGCCCACAAATAGAGCCTTTGAACTGGCTCGATACCACAAATGTAACACCCCAAACCCGGACAAGACACCACGTCCGAATCTGGTATGCTACGGGGAAAACGTCTTGGGAAAACTAGATTTTTCGTTTAAAAGTGGAGTGAAAACACAGTGTGTTTGAAACAAATTTGAGTAGTCTTGTTTGGAAACCAGTTGTATTTGTTTGTCAAAAAGACTTAGTGTGATACCCGATGGTATAGTTTAAAAACACGTCGCGTTATAATTTTGAAAACATGATCTTTCCAGGTTTTAGTAAAATTTATTCCGAGTTATTTTGTTAAGGCATATCAAAATCAGCTTAAAATATAAACAACATAAAACATAACTTAAAAGGCCTTTTACAATCCGAAATAAAACCCAATGTAAAGTAATAACTAAAGTACCCAAATAGTAGAGTCTGAGTAAAACTTTATTAAAGCATGGCATGTGCACCCCGAGTCCATCCTTACTCCAAGTCCGCGTCTCACGAGTCACCCGAAATGTCAAAGGAGAGGGTGAGTCGAGTGACTCGGTGTGCAAATCCCGCTCCCAAAGAATCAACATGCTAACACACATCATACATAGCAACATGATTAATGCAACCCGAACCTAACCATCCATATCTCCTTTTCTACCCCGTGTGGTACCAAACCACTGGTGGTGCCAAACCACTGGTGACATATAGTCACAATGTGCTCCCAAAGCACTGGTGTCCCAAAGACACAATATCCGTCAATGTGCTACCAAAGCACTGGTGTCCCAAAGACACAAATCCAATGATGATGGGGCCAACCCATCGTGTGTTACCAAAACACTAGCAGACGATCCCATATCTCAAGTGGGGCCAACCCACGGTGGTTAAACCACAGGGACAAGTCGCAATGAGGTGCCAAACCTCTGGTGTCCCAAAGACACAATGTGCTACCAAAGCACCGTGACCGTAGTCACAAATCGGTGATGGGGCCAACCCATCGTGTGTTACCAAAACACCGGCGTCAATCCCGTATAATCATCTCAGGGGCCAACCCACTGTGGTACCGAGCCATCGGGACGAGACGCGAGGTACCAAACCTCTGGAGGTGCCAAACCTCTGGTGACCCAAAGTCACAAAGTGTGCTACCAAAGCACTGGTGCTCGTCAGCACAATACATCACTGCTCCCTCCTCTCGTATCACCCATCAACATGCCAAACTCATGTAAACATGAATATCATGCTATCATGCATATCATACTATCATGCATATCATGCCAATATGTCTAATCTCATACCCCATGTCACATATCCATAACCATGGTATCATACAGATCATCAATAACTCATAATAATAGCACTCGACTTACCCGAGTCCAAACTCGTACCCATGAGGGTATCATAATAGTCACCACTGTTCCATTAGTCATTGCACAGTTATTAACGATATTACTAAATATAAGTGTGTTAGTATACACATACGATAGCTACGAGTCTAAAGATCCCTCTGAATCACTCTGAGTCCCTTGACTATCTCGGCTCCTAGAATCGGCCAAAAGTAAACCATTAGGCAACCACAATATTCGGCCAACATAGGGTTAGGCACTAAGACCATTCGGCCATAACCAAATGAACCACAAGGGTTAGCGTTGGACCCTTACCTTGCAAAAGTTTGGTTTCCTACCAAACCCGAACCAACTAATAGCCCCTTCTTTGATCACCAATCGGCTACACCTTAAGAGAGAATGGTTAATCCTTTGTCACCTTGACTTAATCAGATTTAAACGAATAACTGCGAATGATATCTTACCATCACTTACCTAATCGGTTCACAAAGAGAGAAGGCTCCACCTGACTGCTTTCGATATCCAAGACCCTAACACAAGATGATAACCAAAGGTTAACATCCTTCCAAACTGACCATAATCGGCCCTTAACCCAAAACATAACCAAATAAAGAACCAAAAGAGGGAGATATGGCCATTCGGCCTTGCACTTACCAACACCCAACACCAAAATTCGGCCAACCCCACACCAGGGAAGAGAGGAGATTCGGCCAAGGCTTCAAAAGAAAAGGATTCGGTCTTTAGGTGTTCAACACCCTTGGGTTCGGCTTAGTGAGAAAGGAATGAAAACAAGGGTGAGAAGGGATAGAGAAACGGCACTAATATTTAGGAAAGAAGGGAAATAAAAGATGAGTCAAAAATAAGAGAAACGGTGGAGGTGTTTGGAAGATGAGAGTTTCGGCTATCTAGGCTCAACCAAGAAGAAAATATGAGAAGAAGAGACTTTTTACTTTCTACTCAAACAATTGAAATAGAAAAAGGGTTGAAAGAATAGGATTTGGCTATTAAGAAAAGTTGAAACAAAAATAATTTCGGCAACTAGGTGTTTGCACATTCGGTTTCAAAAGAAAGTGAAAGAGAATTCTTTAGGAATTCGATTTTGGTAAGACAAAAGGAGAATTTGGCTTGCCTCCAAGTGACCGAAAATGCAAGGTTGCCTATGTGAATTTCGGCCACCAACTCTCCCTACCAAACCGTCCACTTCCCCACTCCATACCCCACAAATTCGGCCAAGAATCCCCACTCACTCCCATTCACTCATTTGAAATGAGTGGACCAAGTCCCACTCCTAAATTCACTCCCTACCTTTCATTTGAAAGGTAAGACTTGGTCCAAGGTAGTGTTTGATTTGGCTTCTACCACTCCACCATGCCGTCCCAAAAAGCAACCAAAATGGGGAATCTCTTTGCTCGAACACCGGACCTCCACCCCTTGAAGATGACGCCACACCTAGCTCCCAAGTGTCCCATGCCTTGCCACTTTGCCACTCTCCTTATTTATGCTTTAAAACTCCAATTAAAATTCTTAAACCCCAGCTCTTCCAACTCCTCTCACCTATGCCCAAAAATCAAAATTTTCTTACTCACTCAGGCATACACCTAGGCTATAATTAAGCCCCTAAGACATAAAAATAGCAACACAGCACACTACAAACATGCAATAACATGCAGCCACAAAACAGCCCCCTAACCCGGGATATTACATCACATCATTTCAGAATAGTTATTCAAATAATTTGGAAACATACAACAAAACTCTAATATTTAAAACATCAATAACATGAAAACTAATATATATATATAATTTAAGTTTCAGAACTCTAAAAGGATGTATTTTTGAACTTCAAACATTTAATAGGGTTAAGTCTCAAAAACATTAAGTTTTAAAGCCAAAATGAAAGTTCTGCAGTTGGTATCAAAACCCAATCGATACCTTATAGAAAAATTGATACCAAAATTCAATTCTGTTATCTTTGTAAAATAATGGTATTGATAATTAGTTGTTAGTATTGATATCTTATGAAAAGTATCGATACTCAATTGAAAATCGATACCATTTTGGCATTTTGTTTTGTTTGGATACTACTCATTTGATCAAGTATCGATACCAAATGCCAAAGTATCGATACTTGTCTCAATAATGGTAAAAATCTCATCTTAGCATATTCAATTCATACAAAAAAGTTACCTAACCACAAAAGACAATAATTTTATCCATTCAAACACCTAAATCACTAACCATTGTGCCATTCAAAGGCACCACATTTCATATACTAAATCCATTCATGAATAAGGTTACAATACCACATCTCAACCATACAACATGGATACAAAAGATCACTTCTTTTCAATCTATACCATAATAACTTATAAATTTAGCTAAGCATAACCAACATGACTATATTCAAAAGTGTTTAATCATTTACAAGCCAAAGACAAAAGGCATTATGCATATCAAGGTTTAGCACAACTCAAAACATTACCATATTACCAAATTAACAACAATTCATATACATGCTAACACACACCATTTGGTTACTTCATTATCAATTTACACCACTTAGCCATACTTCATAAGACACACAAAAGAGTACAAAATCACCTATTAGCACAAGCATCTACCAACTAATTTCAAAACATATACATACGCAAGTAGGTTAAGCATAGGCTCGTAACATATCAAATTAACATACAACCCTATACATGCCATTTATAACCATTTTAATAAGTTCATAGGTTACCAAAGTTGATCGATGGATAATGTGATCGTGCTCCGATGTTAATTCCAACCATTCGAACTTTTCGATGATCTACAAGAAGAGAAAACAACTAACGTAAGCAATAATTCTTAGTAAGTTCGTATAAAGGAAACTTAAATTACCGAACATTTAAAGTTAAACAACCAAGCATAATTGCATTATACCATAATTTCAGTATTTATGATATTTTTGTTAAATCATGAAGAAATTGCAGAAGGAAAGAGAAATGCTAGCAAGGAGAAGGGGAAATGGTGGATTGAGATAGAAGAATGGTTATTTATATTGACCATGTTATTCCATGATTATTCTTGGTGTTGTTTTGAGAATGTTATTGTTTATTAATGTTGAGTATGGATGTAATGTGGTTTCAAAATTATATGAAAACGTCTGACAATATTGGAAGTCATCAAAATTTGATTTAATGGCCTTATAATAAATATATTATTGATTATGGATATTTGAGATGTTGTTAAAATGTGTTTTTGGACCTATTTGTAAATTTTGTATTATATCGAAAAATGTTAAAATCTATTAATGGTATGAACACTATGTGGTAAATTGATTTTCAATTAAAGTCTATTTATAGGGATATAAAAGAAAGTTTTCGAGATTATAATGTACTGATTTATAACTATTACTGCAACTTAAAGATATGAAATCAAGGCGGTGTCCGCAAGTGGAAACACAAAGATTTATATACTTTTTCACACCTAATTTTACTTAAAATCATGCATTTTCGGTAGAATTTTTGTTATAAAATAATTAATTTTTATAAAATAATTAAATTGTATTAAAAATTTGAACATGTTAATTTTTAGTCAATTTTACAATTATTTTAGTGAATTTTGATCATTTTTGATGATTCGCACAAAGGGCTTAAAATTGACCCTGAGACACCGTTAGAAGAACAAAGCGAGAAGCAATTCAAGTAACAAGGCGAAATAATTTCCAGCCTAAGACGGTTCAAATATGTGTATTAATTCATAATATAATTAATTTTAATTTATTCCCAATTTAATTTGGCTAAATAAATTAATTTTAATTAATTATGGAAAAAGGGCCCAGTTGAACCGCACCAGTTGAACCAAATTGAGTGAACCGAACCAGCCACCAATTGGGCAGCCTAGAACCGTTCAAATGCTGACCCAAATCAGCATTTTATCTGATTAAATGAGCTTGCAAAAAGGCCCTTGGAAGACTTCCAAATTGCATTCAAACCCCACCTTAAAATAAGGCTTTACGGATTTGCCCCAGGCTAATTTTAGCAAAGTTGAAAGTCTCAACTTTGCCATGTAAGATGGCCGGCCATGAGGGGGCTCTTTGGCTGCTGAAATTGTAACACCCCATACCCGAGTTCGAGACCAAGACTAGATACGAGACATTACCATGCTTGAACTCACTTAAACATGTACTTACGGGCTATAAAATTTTGTTCTGAATTAAAAACTCCTCTTTCTCAGTCTATTCATACCTTTCATGAGCCTACGAGGCCTTAAACACTTATCTAAAAAAATTAGGAACTTATTCAAAAACTATTCTTTAGAGCAGGGGTCACACGCCCATGTTGTATGGGACACGCCCGTGCACCCCTAAAACATGCCCGTGTCTTTCACCCGTGGTGGATGCTGGCAAAATAAACACGGCCTGGACACGCCCGTGGCCCCAAACCGTGCCTAAAACCCCAGCATTCTACCAATTCCCCCACGGCCAAGGCACACGCTCGTGCTTACCACCCGTGGTGCACACTGACTACCTTAACACGGCCTAAAGTCTAAACACACGCCCGTGTGACTGGTCCGTGGTATATTCTGACTTAAGATATAATGGTGCAGGGTGCACACGGTCTAGACACACGCCTGTGTGTCCATTCGTGTGGGCACTTAGAGGCTATTTACCAAGCCAATTGCCACCCTGAAATCAAGACCAAACTCAAGCTCAATTCAACAACTCAAGTATTACATCTTTCATGAACAATATAACATGCTTCATTGATATCAATAACATACATACTTAGTCAATCTTGGCCAATCACTTAGCCATTTACAAAGAATAATAAACTTGATAGCCCATACTTTTGCCCTTTCTAAGACATATACTCAAAATGAAATGTTTCCTATACATGCCATACTTAATATAATTTCAACTTGGCTATACAAAAATAAGGATTGATAGTGTGCTTCGAGCTCCGACTTTAACGATCCACAAGTTAGCTTGGCGGGACTACATAGAAAGAAAGAATAAAAGACGTAAGCATTTAGCTTAGTAAGTTTGCATAATGCTCATAGCAACATATTTGCTTAATATAAACCATTTGACATAAACAATGGTATCATAAATTTCAGCCATAAAGCTTACTTACTCATACTTGATTCTTACAAATCTCATGATACTTACTAGTCTCATACTTGTGAGGTAAACAAGGTACTTGTATCACTTGATCACATTGATCAGCATACTTTAGCATAATAATCATAATCTCTAACTTATCATTCATAACATGAATAATACTCATTTTCAACTTGATAATAACTTTGCTTACTCAACTTTCTTATTATCTCATTTGAGCTTTACTCGTTTTCCCCGATGAATTTCTATGAATAACTGAGGATACTAAATCTCACTCCACATATAACTTGATGCCAAAGACATATCCTAGATACGGTCTTACATGGAATATCCCATCTTGGGTTCGAGGCCATGTCTTGACATGGACTTACACGAAGTCTTTCTCATGAGTTCCCTTGGGAACTTACCATTGCCATGTCTTGACATGGTCTTACTTGGTATCTTTACTCATGAACTGGTCAATGCCGAGCCTTGGCTTGGACTTACATGAAATCTTTGTTGTTACTCACCAATGCCATGCCTTGGCTTGGACTTACATGGGATCTCTATCTCTTGATAGCTTTTCAATGCCAAGACTTGTCTTGGACTTACATGACATCTTTGCTTGGAGACTCACCAATGCCATGCCTTGGCTTGGACTTACATGGGTCTTCATCTCATAAAAACTCTTCAATGCCAAGACTTGTCTTGGTCTTACATGATAACTTGCTTGGTTGCCGATGCCATGCCTTGGCTTGGTCTTATACGGGCTTTCTCATTTCATGTGGTAGATCGAGTATCCTAGGTAATTCAACTTCAATAGGGAATTTCTCTTGCTTAATCTTATTGATTTCTTTGTTTAACATAACATAAAACATTTTCATGATAATATTATAAATTATACCAAGCAATTCAATGATATTAATCATAAAGCTTAGAAATCATACAAACTTACCTCGATATACAAAAATGTATGTAGATATGCAATTTAGTCCTCGACTTTGTTCTTGCCTCGATTTCGATCCGGGCTTCATTTTTCTGGATCTATAATCACAAATAGATCATTTAATACTCACATTGACTAAAATGACTCTTAACACATACTTAGGCAAAATTACTATTTTACCCCTATACTTTCTCATATTTGCACTTTTGCCCCAAGGTTCGTAAAATGAATCTCACTCAACTTTCTTAAACTTCATGCTTAGCTGATTCATTTTCTCTACTATAGCAATCATCAATTTCCCACTATTTCTAATAGGTATGACCAATTCCATAACTTTTACAAACTAGTCCTTACTAGCATTTTTCATGAAATTCACTTAGAAAAAGATGTTTATCTAACATCAAACTCTCATAAACTTCCATAAATTATCATTTTACAAGCATGTCACTCTTGGGTAGGTTTTTGAACATGCATCTTAGCTCATTTTATAGCTAAAAATAGCTAATTCATAATACGAGAACTTCAAAAACACGAAGAATATTAAAAACGGGGCTAAGATGAACTTACTAGCAAGCTTGAAAAAAATGAAGAACCCTAGCTAGGGATTCTCCAAATTTTCGACACAAGAGGAAGAAGATGAATAGATTTTTATCATCTTTTTCCTATTTTAATCAATTATTAGACAAATGACCAAAATGCCCTTCTCTTTAAAAATTTCCCTTTACTAACTCATGTCTTTTTTTGTCCAAAACTTATAATTTGGGCAAATTGCTATTTAAGGACTTCTAATTAATATTCTAAAGCTATTTCATACAAAAAGCTTCTAGAAACTCATTTTTTGAATCTTTTGCAATTTAGTCCTATTTGATCATTCCATGTCAATTTCATAAAATTTCTACATGGAACTTTAATACTATCATGCAAACATGTCGTAAACCTTAAGAACTCAATTTTACTGACTCGGGTTTGTGGTCTCGCACCACTATTCCGACTAGGCCCTGAATCGGGATGTTACAATTCTCCCCCTCTTAGGAATTTTCGTCCTCAAAAATCTTACCAGGAAACAGGTTTGGATACTGGTTTCTCATGATTTCTTCTGGTTCCCACGTAGCTTCTTCTATTCCATGTCTTTGCCACAATACCTTTACCAGGGCAATACTTTTATTCCTTAGCTGCTTGACTTCCCGAGCTAAAATCTTAACTGGTTCTTCACCATAAGCCATGTCGAGATGAATCTCTATCTCTGACGGGGTAATTACATGTGAAGGATCTGATCGGTAGCGCCTCAACATTGACACGTGAAACACATCGTGAATCTTTTTTAACTCTGATGGAAAAGCTAATCAATAAGCTACCGGCTCAACTCTTTCAGTAATCTCGTATGGTCCGATAAAACGTGGACTCAACTTGCCTTTCCGGCCAAATCTGAGAACTTTTCTCCATGGTGACACTTTCAAGAAAACTTTATCTCTGACTTGATACTCTATCTCTTTTCTCTTTAAGTCCGAATAGGACTTCTGTCTATCTGGTGCAGCTTTTAAACATTCTCGTATCACTTTCACTTTCTCTTCAGCTTCTCTAACCAAATCAACCCCATGAATTTGGTTTTCCTTGAGTTCAGTCAAAAATAAAGGCGTTCTGCACTTTCGCCCATATAGAGCCTCATAAGGCGCCATCTTTAAACTCAACTGAAAACTATTATTGTAGGCAAACTCTACCAATGGGAGAAATTTTTCCCAACTGCCTCAGAATTCAAGAATACAACATCTAAGCATATCCTCGAGTACTTGAATTAACCTCTCCGACTGACCGTCAGTTTAAGGATGAAAAGCGGTACTAAAGTTCAACTTTGTACCCAAGGCCTCTTGTAACTTCTTCCAAAATCTAGATGTAAACCTCGGATCCCTATCCGAGATGATTGGCAACGGAACACCGTGAAGCCTTATTATTTCTGAAATGTACAAGTTTGCCAACTTGTCTAGTGAGTAATCAACTCGTACATGTATAAAATGAGCTGACTTCGTGAGTCTATCAACTATAGCCCATACGACATCTTTCTTGCTTGGAGATAATGGTAGAACCGTTACAAAATCCATAGTAATACGGTCCCATTTCCACCCCGGAACCAAAATGGGTTGAAGCAAACCGAAGGTACTTGATGTTCAAATTTTTACTTGCGACAAATCAAGCATTTGAAACAAACTCAAATATCTTTCTTCATTCTCGGTCACCAATACTGTTGCTTCAAATCATTATACATCTTGGTACCACCCAGATGTACAGACAAACATCCGTTATGGGCCTCACGCAAAATTCCCTGAATAAGCTCTTCCTTTCTCGGTACACAAACTCTATCTTTGAACATCAGACTTCCATTGGGACTAATCCAGAAATCAGACTCAACATCTGTCTCGCACTGAGCTCTCTTAACTTGGAATCCACTATCTTCTTTTTGAGCTTCAATGATATCTTGGAGGAAAGTTGGTCTAGCTCTCAACTCAGCTAGAATAGAACCATCGTTGGATAAAGTCATCCGTGAATTCATTGCCCTTAATGCAAATAGGGACTTTCTACTCAAAGAGTTGGCGACCATATTCGCCTTCCCGGGATGGTAGTCAATGACCAATTCATAGTCTTTTATCAACTCTAACCATCTCTGCTGCCTTAAGTTCAACTCTTTCTGCGTCATCAAGTACTTCAAACTTTTGTGATCGGTGAAGATCCGACATCTCTCACCATATAGGTGGTGTCTCCATATCTTCAATGCGAAGACTATGGCAGCCAACTCTAGATCGTGGGTCAAATAATTCTTCTCATGTGGCTTCAACTGTCTTGAGGCGTAAGCAATCACTTTGCCTTCTTGCATAAGTACACATCCTAATCCATTCAAGGATGCATCATTTGTAAATCACAAATTCTTTCCTGTCTCAAAGTTATACTAAAACTGAGCTTCATCAACATCGCTTTCGGTTTCTCGAAACTTTGTTGGCATCTTTCTCATCCCACTCAAACTTCACATTTTTCAGTAACAATTTAGTCATCGGGGTTGCAATCATAGAAAACCCCTTGACGAATCGTCTATAATAGCCGGCTAGGGCTAGAAAACTTCAAATCTCAGAGATATTCTTTGGTGGCTTCCAGTCCATAATAGCTGAAATCTTATTGGGGTCTACTCGAACTCCTTCTCTCGAGACAATATGTCCCAGAAATCCTAATTCCTTGAGCCAAAATTCACTTTTACTGAACTTGGCATATAATTGATTTCCTCGAAAAGTCTGTAAAACTGTCCGTAGGTGCTCAGCATGCTCATTCTTATCTCGGGAACAAATCAGTATGTCGTCAATGAAAATGACTACAAACTTGTCGAGGTATGGTCTAAAAATACGGTTCATTAAGTCCATGAACACCGTAGGATCATTGGTCAGACCAAAAGGCATGACTAAAAATTCATAATGCCCATACCTTGATTGAAAAGCTGTCTTGGACACATCTGATTCCTTTACTCTCAGCTGGTAGTACCCCGATCTCAAGTCTATCTTAGAGAACACAAGGGCTCCCTTCAATTGATCGAACAAATCATCGATCCTTGGCAATGGGTACTTGTTCTTTCTCACACTTTATTAAGTCGACGGTAATCTATGCACAATCTCATGGTGCCATCCTTCTTTTCACAAATAAAACCGAGCACCCCATGGTGAACAACTTGATCTTCCAAAGCCCTTATCTCATTAATTCTTGCAATCAGTAACTTCAACTCTTTCAACTCATTGGGGCCATTCATGCGGAGTAATAGATATCGATGCGATTAGGAGCTAGCTCAATGCTGAACTCAACCTCTCTAACTGGTGGTAGTCCAGGGGCAATAGATATCGGTACAATACCAGGGGCCATTCTGTACGGAGTAATAGATATCGGCAAGGACAACAGAGATGAAAGAAGGAGCAATCAGTCAAGCAACGGAGAAACACCTGGATTTGCTTCTTGTTCCTATCTTTTAATTTCTCGTTGTTTTTATTATGAACATATCTATGAATATTCATGTCTCTGAAATGGTTATTTTAATCAATCTAGCTTGAATTAAGTCGTGTTGGGTTGATTGCATTTCATCCTCTTGATTTGTTAAATTTATGTTTATGTTGTTATAGGCCTCGGTAAAATGCTTGATTAAGTAAAATCATGCCTAAGTTATTCTGGCATTATAATTGTTTTGATAACTAAAGAATTAATTATTTAAACGCATTGAAATTGTAATTAATGGACACAGTACTTAATCAGTGCATGTTTAATTCTTCTAAGGTAGTTGAAGATTAGATTAGCATTGTATTTGGCGATACATATGCCTTGCATAACTTGCAAGATTATTGTGATTAAACTGTTTCAAGGTAAGGATACTTTTTTACCTCACATAGTCTTTTATATGCTTATTAGGTTGAATTAATCGTATGAATCCACATAGGAATATGCGAGAGATTTTTTAACTTAATAAGTATGTATGTGCAATAACATGTTTACCTTTATAAATCTATTTAATCGGTCGAATTGACATAGAAATATGTACAAGAGATGAATGGATTTTTTATTTGTAAATATGTTCATAAGTTAGCAAATTACCGAGTTGCCGTGATTTATTCGTAACAAGTATAAGCATAAGTTTAATAATTCTAAGGTAAGGAAATATAATTAATCCAACACAATTATATCATCTTGATTAAATCATATTTGGAATCGTGCACTAGAATTTCTTTGTTTTATTTTAATTATTTCACTTAATTTTTAACTCATAGTTTTTTTTTATTATCTCTTTTTAAAACCAAATATTTTTCCTTCACCAAAGTGTTTAAAATTACTTTCATAAATAATTCTTTTACAGTCCCTATGGGTACGATAACTCGACATTTACCTGTCACTTTATTACTTGTTGCGATTGTGTACACTTGCACATTTCCATCATTCCAAGTTTTTGGCGTCGTTGCCGGGGACTGTTTTTCAAAAGCCATTATTTGTGAATTTGTTAGTCTTACATTTTGGTTTAATTTTCTATTTAATTTTTAACTTAATTAATTTTTTTCTGTGAATATTTCAGGTGTTTATGAGTATTGACTGAATTATCGATTTACTCCCTGTAGACCCTGAGATGGAACGAACCTTTTGACAATGTAGAAGACAAGCAAATCAAAGGAGGATCGAAGAGATGAATTTCGAGAATATGAATCAAGAAAATGGAGCAAACCTTGCTCAAAATCCTATCCTTATTACTGATGATAGGGATAGAGCCCTAAGACAATATGCCGTGCCAGTGTTCAATGATCTTAATCCGGGTATTAGAAGACCCGAAATCGAGGCACAACAATTTGAGCTAAAGCCAGTCATGTTCCAGATGCTTCAGACAATGGGCCAATTCAGTGGAATGCCTGCTGAAGACCCTCATCTGCACTTGAGACTATTCATGGAGGTGAGCGACTCTTTCAAATTAGCCGGAGTACCCAAAGATACATGATCGTTGGTATCGATAGTCTTAATATTTATATAATGAATGATCTAGCCTAGAAACTAACTATCACCACGATTGAGGCAAGTGCACCTATCGAACAGTAGTATAGCTTAGTGGCAAGACCGGATTGTCGAACCCAAAGGAACCAAAACTACTAATACTGACTTTCTTCTTATTATTTAGCCTAAGATTTAAGGGAATTGTTATTTAATCTAAAATTAACTGACTACTAAGCTAAAGACGCCAAGACAAAGAAAATGAATTGGGGAAATACTTGTGGGAAAAACCAATTGATTAAGACAATACCAATGAGGAATCCACCTAGACTTCACTTGTTATTTAACTCAAACTGCATTTATTTATTCACTTGACCTGATCCGTAGGATTCCCTAATTTATATTAATACCTCTCTCGAGGCTACTAACGCCTAACCCTAGGTTGATTAATTGAAATCTCTTTCTAATTAAAACCCCTAAGGTTGCATTAACTCGATCTATGGACTCCCATATTAGGTTTGACCCTAATCTGGCAGATTTTTGTCATCCTATCTCTAGGGTTGTGATCAACTCCACTTAATTATGCTAGATCTACTCTTAAACAGGGACTTTTGCTCCACTGCCTAAGCACATCACTACTTGAATCAATATCCTGAAATATCAAAACAAGAATTAAGAACACATAATTAAGAACAAATCAAGTATTTATCATATAGTTCAGAAAAAAATAACAAGATCCGTCTTGGGTTTCATCCCCCTCAGGTATTTGAGGGGTTTAGTTCATAATCATAAAAGAATACATCTCAGAAGAAAAGATAAAACAAAACATAAGAAAACCCTAAAACCCCCTGAAGGAATTGAAGGAGAGATCCGCCATCTTGAGTATGATTTCAGCTTCTTGAGATGAATCAACTGGCTTTCTTCGAGTAAATCCCACAATTCTAACCTCTCTGGCTCGGCTCATTAGCGTAGCTGGACGCCCCCCTAAAGGTTGGCCTTTAGGGTTTTTATATAGGCTTTTGGAATGTCTTTCTTTGCCTCTAAGTACCCTATTTCGAGTGAAATTCTTTTTTGTCACGGCAGGGACCCACCCGTGCAACATGCCCGTGTAAATCGAATTCAGGCCGTGGTCGAGCCTGCTAAAGGGGCACGACCGTGTGGATTGGGCCCAGGCCGTGTTGATTTCTTACTTTGGCCCATTTGGTCCATTTTTAGCCTGTTTCATGTTCTTTTCATCCTCTCATGCTTTACTAAGTATAAAACATGAAATAAAAGGATTAGGAGCATCAAATTCCATGAATCAAAAGGGATAAATCATCCAAAAAGTATGCTAAATGTGGGATTAAAATATGTATATATTACGGTTTATCAAATACCCCCACACTTAAGCATTTGCTTGTCCTCAAGCAAAATTCTCAACTCACAATTAGAACGAACTTCCTCAATTCATAACCTTCATCAATAATGTTTCACCATAATTCATAGGTAATTCATACATTGATAATTTAACCAAAAGGTTCCTAAAGATTCAAACAATCAAAGTCATAGTTTTTATAGTACGAAAAATAGGTGTTTCCCCTTACCTAAATAATTACCTTTAATTCAAAATTGACAAAAGTTGACATCCTCACTAAAGATTCACTCAAATCACTCAAAGTGTTTAAGGTTCAAAATTAAGCACTCAAAAGTCGAACACGAAAGGTTAATCCCATAGGCTTGCATGAAAATAAAATCTCCACCACTATAATATGAGATGATACACATATCAAAAGGTCTTTAAAAAGGGTTGTAACGGGGCTTGGGATATAGGTGTTGATAAAGGCTGAATTAGAGGGTTAGAATCGAGATTGAATTGACAGTTTACCTAACTAGAAAAATGAACTAATCCTGAATAATTACATCAATTAAAACTTCATTACTAATAATTACGAACTTCTACTTCAAGATATGGAATTTAAACGTATAGGCTCACTTAATCATAGAACTAATAATGAATATACTTCGATTTTTTTTACTTTTTTAAGAACAAATCAAGTAAAATAATAATAAGATAGAATTTAATAACTGAAATAGAAAACATAGTTAGGCAACTTCTCAAATCAAATCTCGACAAAAAGGGTTAGTCAAGAGAAGTGGTGATAACAAATACAAGATGGGTTTTGGGTTAATATTAGCGGGTGAGTCAATAAATGGTTTGTTAGGATCAAAGGGGCTCACTAGGGGTTAATTGTGAAGGTAGGCTTTTTATGGAGTAAGTGGGTTAAAACTTAAGTGCCTTTATCATCTCAGTATATCAAATCATAGGTGTGGTCTCGACGTGTATAATCGAAGCAAGTTCTAGAATAACAAATCAATGTTGACACACTCATAACCAACAATAAAGTGAGCACGAAAAATGTATGCTCTGAAAGGCTCAAAATCTCACAAAAATTATGGGCTTTTTGTTATCAACCTTGTAAACTTCAAACTTCAAAGTAATAATTAGATTCGGGTAGACAACCTAACAAAAAATTTTTTATTCTGAAAAATAGACTTATCATGCTTGATTCTCTAGTCTCCTAAAGTTTAAATCATCACTGCACAATTAACAATGACTTAATCTAAAACATATCAATAAAAATCATAAATCAAAGGAAATTTCATTCTTAATCGTAACATGAGAAAATTACTTAAAAACAAGATATAATTTAGGGAAAGTATTGTTGACACCTCTCCACAAGAATTAATTCAGGGATTTGAGAATAATGAAAAAAGTTAGGCATTTTTAAGATTCACCCCCCACACTTAAAATGTACATTGCCCTCAATGTACAAAGATAGATATATATACAGAAAATCAAAAGATAGGGTGAGAAGTGAAACTTCCTGAATTTTTTTATGGGGTCACAATATTCGGGCCACGTTGGAGGAAGACATTTCTGTAGAGGTGGATACTAGAGTCGTGGTGGTGTGATTCCCAAGCAGCCTGAAGAACCTAAAACCAAGAAACTAAAATAAAATAAACTAGATTTAGCATAAGAGAGTCAAAGAGAAGGAAAATAAAGGAGAAGAGAAAAGAAAAATAAAAACTAAATGGCCTCAAGTGTCCTCGGCTTGTCAAGTAAATGAAGCGGCTGGCATGAACTTATGTAGATCGGTCTCCCATAGGGATACTGTGCTAGGGTCCTTCCGCTTCTTTGACATAGGTAAGGTGAAAATGAAGATTTTGGGACAGGAGAATGAGAGGGAATGGAAAAGAGAAGGGTGAAAGGGAATGGAAGAAAAGGAATGGGGAGTAGGTGGGAAAGGGAAAGGGGTGTTTTTAAATAGAGATTTCAAGTTTGGTACATCCCCACGCCCGTGTGTCGTGGGCGTGTTGCGCCGCACGGCCGTATCACACGGCCGTGTGGTGGCTTGTTCGTTCCTTCCACGCCTGTGTGAAAGGTCTCCACGCCAATGTCTCTTTCTCAGTGTCAGCCATGGCCTCAAAGCACGGGCGTGGCTTATGCCCGTGTGGCTTCTTCAGTGTCGGCCACGGCCATATCGCACAGCCGTGGCAATTTATAGCCGTCCATGATCTAGGGATTTTTTGTCCTTGGCTCGTACGACCTCTGTCATGCCGGTGTGTAAATCCATGATACCCACACGGCCACGGCCACGCCCGTGTGCAAGGCCGTGTGGGACAGAAACCTACACTTTGGTTAGTTAATAGTTAGATGCTACAAAGAGGAAATAAAAGTAAAAAATAAAAATATAATAATTAATGGAGTAAGTGCTCGGGTTGCCTCCCGAGAAGCGCTCGTTTAAAGTCTTAAGCTAGACTCACCTCTCATTCGCATAATCAGGGTGGTTTGAAGAGTTGAACATCCTTTTTCCTGTTATCAGTTCTAACAACGTATGGTTTGAGTCGAGTAGTGTTTACCTTAAAAGTTCTGAATATAGGATTACTTACCTCGACTGTTCCGTATGGGAAGACATTGCGTACCTCAAAAGGGATTTCTTCGTTTGTTTTACGGTCTGAGAAGGTGATTCGAGGGTCTCCCTTATTCAACAATACCTGATCTCCTATCTTGAAGTGATTTGCCGTTCTTATAAGCTCGTCTGAGGGTTCCCTCGATTTTCCTTCGCGTGTTCCTAGTTTCTGCTTGAAATGTGTTTTCCACTCATCTAGTTCATCAATATGAAGCCTTCGATCCTCATGAATTATTTCCTTGTTTGCATGAGGTCTAGGATCTGGCTCAGTTGTGTAGTTCCCTGGTGCTTCCTGTGAGGAAGGTTGAACAAATTGGTTATCAATTGAATTTACTTTCTCACCACTATCACTCGATGTCCTAGCCGAGCCAAGAGCTTGAAGAGTGACTGTCTCGTTGCCTACACGAAGTATGAGTTCACCTATATCAATGTCAATTTTAGTTCTAGTAGTTGCTAAAAAGGGTCTTCCTAAAATTAAAGGGATCGTATTGTCCTCAATCATGTCTAAAACGACAAAGTCTACTGGGAATACGAATTTATCAATTTTCACGAGTACATCTTCAATTATACCCCTAGGAATTCTAATAGTTTTATCAGCTAATTGGATGCTCATCCTAATTTGTTTGGGTTTCCCTAGACCTAGCTGTTTAAACATTTTATAAGGCATAACATTTATACTTGCCCCTAAATCAGCTAAAGCATTATCAATAGATAAACTACCAATTAAGTATGGAATTGTAAAACTCCCTGGATCTTTTAATTTTCGTGGTAGTTTGTTTTGTAGAACTGCTGAGCACACTGCGTTTAGCTCCACATGCGATACCTCGTCTAGCCTCTGTTTGTTTTTCAAAAGCTCTTTTAAAAATTTCCTTGAATCTGGCATCTGCGAAAGAGCTTCGAGAAACAGTAAGTTAATATGTAATTTCTTTAAAAGTTTAAGAAATTTACCGAATTGTTCGTCTGTGTTATCCTTTTTCATCGCATCGGGGTATGGTATACGAGGTTGGTACTCCTTAATTACCGGTTTTGGCTCATCATGACTTCCCTCAGCTTTACCTTCTTCTACCACATTCTCTTGCCTTAAATTGGGCTCATCTAACCCTACACCATCATGAGCTGTTATGGCTTGAATTTGCTTCTTTGGGTTAGTATCAGTGTTGCTTGTTAGGCTTCCTTGTGGTCATTCGGAAATCAGTTTAGCAAGTTGCCCTAACTGGTTCTCGATCCCTAGAATCGATGCTTGTTAATTTTTAAGTGTTGTTTCGGTGTTTTGGAAACGAGTTTCTGACAACGCTATGAATTTTTTCAGCATCTCCTCAAGGTTCGGCTTCTTTTCCTATGGGTAGGGCTGTTGTTGGAAGTTTGGAGGGGGTTGTTTCCTTTGATTTCCTTGACCACCTCATGAAAAATTGGGGTGGTTCCTCCAACCTGGATTATAACTATTACTATAAGGGTTATTTTGAGATCTAAAATTGTTACCCACATAGTTCATTTGTTCGCCTTCCATACTATGTCCGTAGGGTGGGTACTCAGAATTCGCCACACCTCCACCTGTTTCGCACTGCATTACCGGATGTACCTGCGAAGAACACAAACCATCAATCTTTTTGTTTAACATTTCTACCTAATTTGATAGCATGGTTACTGTGTTGAGGTTGAAAACTCCGGCTATTTTTGTTGGCCTTGTCCTTATGACTTGCCACTAATAGTTATTCAGTGACATCTCTTCTATAAACTCGTAGGCCGCTTCAGAAGTTTTGTTGTTCAGTTGTTCACGGCTGGTGGATCAATCAATCGCTCTGGTTGAAGGGTTTACACCATTGTAAAAGGTTTGGACCTGTAGCCACAAGGGTAATCCATGGTGTGGGCACCTTCTCAATAGATCTTTGTATCTCTCTCATGCATCATAAAGTGTCTCTAAATCTATCTACACAAAAGAAGAGATATCATTCCTTAACTTAGCTATTTTAGCCGGCGGAAAATATTTTAATAAAATTTTTCGGTCATTTGCTCCCATGTAGTGATTGATCCTCGTGGAAGAGAATTCAACCACTGTTTGGCTTTATTCCTCAAAGAAAAGGGAAACAACCGAAGATGGATGGCATCATCAGAAACGCCATTTATTTTGAAGGTCTCGCAAAATTCTAGGAAATTTGCTAAGTGTGTGTTAGGATCCTCATCCTGCAAACTATCGAACCGAACAAACTGTTGTATCATCTGTATAGTGTTAGGTTTCAATTCCAAATTATTTACAGCAATAGCAGGTCTAACAATACTTGACTCAGTTCCTGTTAAATTAGGTTTAGCATAATCATACATAGTTCGAGGAGCATAATTTTCAACAACCACAGGAGGGAGTGAATTATTCTGGTGATCAGCCATCTCTTCCGTGTTATTAGTATCGTCCTCTTGCTCTTCTTCTATGTAATTTAAGCTTCACCTTATTTCTCTAAGATTTCTGCGAATGGTGCCTCGAGTATCACTGTCGTAGATTAAGGGTCCTGTCGGGTTCCTTCTAGTCATAAACTAGAGGTACCTGCTAGGAACAAAATAAAAGAAGAAAAATTAGCAAAGTTAAAAACAAAATAAAGGTAAATTGCAAAAATAAAAAAAATGGCTAAAGTAATAAAAATTAAGCGTTCTTAATATTTTAGTTCCCCGGCAACGGTGCTAAAAACTTGATCGTTGGTATCGATAGTCTTAATATTTATATAATGAATGATCTAGCCTAGAAACTAACTATCACCACGATTGAGGCAAGTGCACCTATCGAACAGTAGTATAGCTTAGTGGCAAGACCGGATTGTCGAACCCAAAGGAACCAAAAGTACTAATACTGACTTTCTTCTTATTATTTAGCCTAAGAATTAAGGGAATTGTTATTTAATCTAAAATTAACTGACTACTAAGCTAAAGACGCTAAGACAAAGAGAATGAATTGGGGAAATACTTATGGGAAAAACCAATTGATTAAGACAATACCTAAGGAGGAATCCACCTAGACTTCACTTGTTATTTAACTCAACTGCATTTATTTATTCACTTGACCTGATCCGTAGGATTCTCTAATTTATATTAATACCTCTCTCGAGGCTACTAACGCCTAACCCTAGGTTGATTAATTGAAATCTCTTTCTAATTAAAAACCCTAAGGTTGCATTAACTCGATCTATGGACTCCCATATTAGGTTTGACCCTAATCCTGCAGATTTTCGTCATCCTATCTCTAGGGTTGCGATCAACTCCGCTTAATTATGCTAGATCTACTCTTAAACAGGACTTTTGCTCCACCGCCTAAGCACATCACTACTTGAATCAATATCCTGAAATATCAAAACAAGAATTAAGAACACATAATTAAGAACAAATCAAGTATTTATCATATAGTTCGAGAAAAAATAACAAGATCCGTCTTAGGTTTCATCCCCTCATTTATCTCGAGGGGTTTAGTTCATAATCATAAAAGAATACATCTCGTAAGAAAAGATAAAACAAAACATAAGAAAACCCTAAAACCCCAAAGATTTGAAGGAGAGATCTGCCGCCTTGAGTATGATTTCGGCTTCTTGAGATGAATCAACCGGCTTTCTTGAGTAAATCCCACAATTCTCGACCTCTCTCCGGCTCGGCTCCTTGGCGTAGCCGGGCGCCCCTTAAAGGTTGGCCTTTAGGGTGTTTATATAGGCTTTTGGAATGTCTTTCTTTGCCTCTAAGTACCCTATTCTGAGTGAAATTCCTTTTTGTCATAGCAGGGACACGCCCGTGCAACACGCCCGTGTGAATCAAATTCAGGCCGTGGTCGAGCCTGCTAAAGGGGCACGGCCGTGTGGATTGGGCCCAGGCCGTGTTGATTTCTTACTTTGGCCCATTTGGTCCGTTTTTAGCCTGTTTCGTGTTCTTTTCATCCTCCGATGCTTTCCTAAGTATAAAACATGAAATAAAAGGATTAGGAGCATCAAATTCCACGAATCAAGGGATAAATCATCTAAAAAGTATGCTAAATGTGGGATTAAAATATGTATATATTACAGTTTATCAATACATTACGATTGAAGTTGTTCCCATATTCGCTAAGGGACAGAGCTCGAGCCTGGTTGAACTCTTTGCCACCGAACTCAATTTCCACATGGCAAGAGTTAGCAGAGAGATTTCTTATGAAGTATTTCCCGCCTAGCAAGAATGCTAAGTTGAGGAATGAGATCACTGCCTTCCAACAAATGGATGATGAATCCTTGTATGAGGCATGGGAAAGATTTAAAGAGTTATTTCAAAAGTGCCCTCATCATGGAATTCCACATTACATCCAACTTGAGACGTTTTACAATGGTCTCAACGCTCACATGAGGATGGTAGTGGACGCTTTTGCTAATGGTGCTCTTCTTTCTAAGTCTTATAATAAGGCTTATGAAATTATCGAGAGGATCGCCAGTAACAACTATTAATGGCCAACCAGTCGAGTAGCGTCAGGAAGACGAGTCGCTAGAATACATGAAGTAGACGCTCTTACTTCACTCGCATCTCAGATATCATCAATATCCTCAATGCTTAAAAATCATACTACTAATGGGTCTAATAGTTTTGCAGCACAGCCACCTAATCAATTTGAGAATATAGCATGTGTCTATTGTGGGGAAGGACATTTGTTTGAAGGATGTCCGTCGAACCCAGAATCTGTATACTACATGGGTAATCAGAACCAAAACCGAGGAAGGCAAGGGCTGTAATCCAATTTTTATAACCCATCATGGAGAAACCACCCGAATTTTTCCTGGAGTAACCAAGGGGCAGGAACTAGTAGCACTTACACCCAACCAAGACCAACCCAGCTGCCTAGTTTCCCTCAACAAGTTCAGAAACCAGTTCAAGCTGAAGCATCCAATAGCTTGGAGAGTTTGCTGAAGGCATACATGGCAAATAATGATGCCTTAATCCAAAGCCAAGCAGCTACATTGAAGAATCTGGAAAACCAAATTGGCTAGCTTGCAACTGAACTTAGGAACCGACCACAGGGTACCTTACCTAGTGATACGAAAAATTCGAGAAATCCGGGAAAGGAACACTACAAAGCGCTGATATTGAGGAGTGGAAAGACGATAGAGCCTAATACCATTGAAGCTGAAAAGGAGCAAGCTGATGCTCAAGACTCAGAGGAAGTTCAACCGAGTGTTGAAATTCCAGTTTCACAAGAACCAGAATCTGCAAAACCCGACAAGGTAACCTCAGAACCAGCTAAATCTGATCAACTAACAACTCCGTTAGATGCAAAGTTACCACAGAAGACGAATCAACCATTACCAGTTCCAGTAAAGACACCATCACCACCCTACCCTCAAAGACTTCAGAAGCAGAGTCAGGAGATTCAATTCAAGAAGTTCCTTGACGTACTTAAGCAACTTCACATCCACATCTCGTTGGTTGAAGCACTTGAGCAAATGCCGAATTATGTCAAGTTCATGAAAGATATCCTGTCTAAGAAACGAAGACTTGGAGAATTTGAGACGGTAGCCCTGACGAAGGAATGCAGTGCATATCGTCAGGACAAACTACCCCCAAAATTGAAGGATCCTGGATGTTTTACCATACCGTGCAATATTGGAGCAACCTATTGTGATAAGGCATTATGTGACTTAGGTGCGAGTATTAACTTGATGCCTATGTCAATATTTAGAAAGTTGGGGATAGGTGAAGTTAGACCCACTAAGGTTACACTTCAACTAGCAGATCGATCCTTAGCGCATCCAGAAGGCAAAATTGAAGATGTATTGGTACGTGTAGATAAATTTATCTTTCCTGCTGACTTTGTAATTCTAGACTTTGAAGCAGATAAAGAAGTGCCAATTATCCTAGGAAGACCATTCTTAGCAACTGGAAGGACCCTTATTGATGTGCGTATGGCGAGCGGACTATGCGTGTTCGGATGATCGGGTAACATTTAATGTTTTTAAGTCAATGCAATTTCCTGACACAATTGATGATTGTTCTGCAGTATTCGATTTAGAGGAATTAATAGTGGAGAAGGAACTTAACTATGTTGAGGATCCGTTGCAACAAATTCTGACATCAGACCCTCCAAATGATGAAGAGGAGAATGAATACTTAGCTCTGCTAGAAGCTAATCACAAGGGATTTAATCTGCAATCCCGTTTTGGATCTTTGGAATTAGAGAAAAGGGATTACACCCAGCCAAAAGCATCAATCGAGGAGCCACCTAAGTTAGAACTCAGGGTATTACCTACACACTTAAAATATGCTTATTTAGGTAACGCTTCTACTCTGCTTGTGATTGTTCCAGTAGAATTAACTACTGAACAAGAAGAGAAACTTATCATAGTTTTGAAACAATTCAAGAAGGCTATCGGATGGACCATAGCCGATATTCGTGGTATTATCCCATCTGTATGCATGCACAAGATCATATTAGAAGATGGCGAGAGAGGAACGATTGATGGACAACAGAGACTGAATCCCATCATAAAGGATGTAGTAAAGAAAGAAATTATCAAGTGGTTGGATGCGGGTATAATTTACCCCATCTCAGACAGTTCATGGGTAAGTCCGATCCAGTGCGTGCTGAAGAAAGGAGGTATCACGGTCATTGAGAACGAGAATAATGAGTTGATACCGACCAGAACGGTTACGGGATGGAAAATTTGCATCGATTATCGAAAGCTGAATAAGGCGACCAGGAAAGATCACTTTCCTTTGCCGTTCTTGGACCAGATGCTTGATAGACTCGCGGGGCGAGACTATTACTATTTTCTCAATGGATACTCAGGGTATAATCAGATTACAGTAGCATCAAAATATCAGCACAAGACGACATTCACCTGCCCGTACGGTACGTTTTCATTTAGACGCATGCCATTTGGTTTATGTAATGCACCAGCTACATTTCAAAGATGTATGATGTCAATTTTTACTGACATGGTTGAGAAGTGTTTGGAAGTTTTTATGGATGACTTTTCAGTATTTGGAGACACTTATGATGATTGTTTAGCCAATCTAGCTAAGGTACTAAGATGATGTGAAGAAACAAACCTAGTACTCATCTGGGAAAAGTGCCATTTCAAGGTACAAGAAGGGATTGTTCTAGGGCATCAGATATCGAGACATGGAATCGAGGTAGACAAAGCAAAGGTAGACGTTATTAAGAAACTCCTACCTCCAACATCTGTAAATGGTTTTAGGAGTTTCTTGGGCCACGTCGATTTTTATCGTAGATTTATCAAAGACTTCTCCAAAATTGCAAAACCTTTGTGCAAATTATTGGAGAAGGACGCGACATTCAAGTTTGATGATGAATGTTTAAGAGCATTCAAAGAGTTGAAGAATCGATTAGTTACGGCACCCATCATCGTCATACCAGATTGGGATCTGCCATTCGAATTGATGTGTGACGCAAGTGACTTCGCAATTGGAGTTGTCATGGGCCAGCGAAGGAACAAAGTTTTTCACCCCATCTACTATGGAAGTCGGACTCTAACAGGAGCACAATTAAATTATACGGTAACAGAAAAAGAGTTACTTGCTATTGTATCTGCTTTCGACAAGTTTCGATCTTATCTTATAGGTACCAAAGTGACTGTTTATACGGACCACTCGGCAATTAAATATTTACTGGCCAAGAAAGAGGCTAAGCCAAGATTGATCCGGTGGGTACTTCTACTTTAAGAGTTCGATCTAGAAATTCAAGATCGAAAGGGAGTAGAAAACCAAGTAGCATATCACTTGTCCAGATTGGAGCCGCAAGAGGGAAATTCTCCACTTGTACCAAATCAGGAGACATTTCCAGATGAACACATACTGAAGGTAAATCATGTCCATAATATTCCTTGGTTTGCTGATATTGCTAACTATTTAGCTTGTGGTTTGATGCCGATTGATAAAACGTATCAACAAAGGAAAAAGTTTCTTCACGATGCGAAGTACTATTTCTGGGAAGAGCCATATTTGTTTAAAAAGTGTGCAGATCAGATAATCAGGAGATGTGTGGCAAAAGATGAAATACCGAAGATTTTATATCACTATCACTCAGCTCCGAGTGGGGGACACTTCGGAGGTACTCGCACTGCGGCCAAAGTATTACAAGCCAGATTCTTTTGGCCCACACTATTCAAGGATGCATACACTTACGTAAAGAGTTGTGATCAATGTCAGAGGGTTGGAAATGTCACCAACAGAAATGAGATGCCTCGAACAAATATCATTGAGGTAGAATTTCTCGATGTTTGGGGTATTGACTTTCTTGGTCCTTTCCCTCTGTCTTTTGGTCACAGGTACATATTGGTAGTAGTAGATTATGTGTCCAAGTGGGTCGAGGTTGAAGCTTATCTTACGAACGATGCTAAGGTTGTGATGAAGTTATTGCAGAAACACGTGTTCACAAGGTTTGGAACCCCAAGAGCTATCATCAGCGATGAAGGGACCCATTTTGTGAACAAGTGGTTAAAATGGTTGTTAGATAAACATGGAGTGAAACATAAGGTTGCTATAGCTTACCATTCGCAGATGAATGGGCAAGCTGAGCTGGCGAATAAGGAGATCAAAGGCATACTTGAGAAGGTAGTTTGCCCGAACCAACGAGATTGGTCCAAGAGACTAGATGATGCTTTATGGGCTTACAGAACAGCATACAAGACACCTTTAGGAATGTCACCCTACAAGTTGGTCTTTGGGAAAGCCTGCCATCTACCTCTGGAGTTAGAGCACAAAGCTTACTGGGCTCTTCGACGACTCAACTTGGATCTTAAGCTTGCTAGAGAGAAACGGATGCTCCAACTCAACAAGCTAGAGGAATTCCGAGTGTTCTCATACGAAAATGCCAAATTACTCAAAGAAAGTCTCAAGAAATGGCATGACAAGCACATTCGAGTTAGAGAATTTGAAGCAGGTCAGCAAGTCTTGTTATTTAATTCCAGATTGAAGTTCTTCCCAGGTAAGTTAAAATCACGATGGTCCGGTCCATTTATGATTCATCACGTCTATCCATACGGAGTTGTTGAACTCCAAGGTAAGGGAGGTAATTTTCAAGTCAATGCTCAGCGTTTAAAACATTACTACGGAGAAAAACTTGAACGGGATCAAATCTTGTTCAGTTTATCAGAAATTTAAATTTTCTTATTTTTAATAAATTAATTAGGGTGTAACACCCCTTACCCGTGCCCGAAGCCGGAACCGGGATTGAGGCATTACCTAACTAATCTCACCTGACATCTTGAAACGGGCTATAAAATTTGATTTAAACCCATCACTTGCACATACTCGGCCTAAGAGGCCCTAAACATACTTCCGAGAGGTATCGGGACTATTCGAGGACATTTACACGTTCGAGAAACTTTCCAACAAAATGGGTTACACACCGTGCAGTGAGTCTAGGGACGCGCCTGCAGTGCCCCTAAGACATGCCCGTGTCTACCACCCGTGGTCGAAACTGACTAATTTCACACGGTCTTGACACGCCCGTGGCCTTGGCCCGTGTGCCAAACCTTGGCATTCTGACTAATCCACACGGTCCATACACACGCCCGTGTGTTTCAACCGTGTTGCGATTTAAATTCCAAGTGCATGGTGCAGACTTCACACGGCCTGGGCACACGCCCACATGCTAGCCGTACCGCTCACAAGGTCTAGACACACGCCCGTGTGTCTACCCATGTAAAAAACTAGAAGGCTATCTACCAAGCCCTTTGCCACCCTACATTGAAAACATACATACTCCAATTCCATTCAACGTAATTCATGACCCAAAGACACATCTAAATACTCAATTCAACATTCATACACAAGGCATACACTTCAAGAAAATCACTTTCATTAAACAAAAGAATTTGCCAAGTATTTGCCTAACTTAAGGCCATTTACAAAATGACTTTAGTAACATGCATAGCCAACACTTTGGCTAACAATTACAACTTAACAAAATACTCAAGTCCTATACATGCCATGCTCAAAATAAGTCTAAATTGTTATACCAAAGTGATGTCGATAGTTTGATTTCCGAACTCCTACATCCACGATCCTCAAGTTATCTTGGCAATACTACAAGGAAGAAGGGAAATGAAAGGGGTAAGCATAAAGCTTAGTAAGTTTGCATGAATATAAATAGCAACAATAAGCTCATAAAATAATCCATCCAAGATATTAACAAACCATACACAATTCATAGGCATCTTGTCATACTTACTCACAATTGCCCTTATTTAGCACATACCATGCCACATGTCGTAAACGTTTCTTCGTGACTCATTCACGAGTACCTGTATTAACTCATTCACAAGACTTTAGTGCAAATCTCATTTCTACTTCTAAACTCATCTACTTATCCCTTTAATCACTAGGGATAGTCAAAGAGGTATATTTGACATCGTTCATGTAGAGACGAAGCCAATGCCACATCCCCGAGGTGGTCTTACATGGAGTTACTTCTAAACGCCAATGCCATATCCCGGATATGGTCTTATATGGAATTTCACATCAAGTATCGATGGCATATCCCGAATATGGTCTTATACAATTTCTCAACTCAGTGCCGGGGCCATGTCCCGAACATGGTCTTATACGGGACCTTACCTATTTCATATCTCGATGATAGCATTTTCGTATTCACATGGTCCACTAGGACTTCAACACCTCATTCAACATCAATTTAATAGAGTGTCATGCATCAATATGATATCAAGCATTCTCAATTATGCTAACATAAATATTGCATTAATCACATACAAACTTACCTCGATTCCAAAATGAGCTAACTCGTCGGTTTAGTCCAAGACTTTGTTCTTTCCCCGATCGAGGCAGATTCTCGATTCTTCTTTCTCTATAATAGCAATTTAGCTCATTTTAAACACCTCAATAATAAAAGCATTTCAATAATCATGCTTAGGCAAAATTACTATTTTGCCCCTAGGTTTTGGCAAAAATGACCATTTTGCCCCTAGGCTCAAAAATAATTCTAATCACATTTCTACCTTCCATAAGCCTAGGTGAACATTTAATACTCTTATAGCTAATATAAAAACTCATCATTTCACATAATTACCACAATTTTGTAATCTTTTCATCAAGGTCCAATTAGGTGTTTTCATGGCAACACCTTTCACAAGAGTTGTTCATCTAACAACTAAGACTCATTTTCTCCCATAAAAATGCAGCAAATAACTATGATAGCTCTCATGGAAAAACTCTAAACTTTTCACCATATTTCACAATAGTCCCCTCATTTGAAAGCTTACGCTTTAGGTGTCCCAAAAGTACAACTATTTTCAAGAAAAGATCACTAGAACACTTACTTATGAAGAGAAGAGTGTGCTGAAATTTTGAAGCTTTCTTCCCTCTATTTGCTGCTAATTTCCTGTGGAAGAGTGAAAGAGAAAAGATGATATCTTTTCTTTCCTTATTTTATTAATACTAGTCAAATTAGTCCACCTACTATCACCAACTTTGACCATCATTGACAAATTTGTCTCCTATGCTAGTCTATGGCCGACCAAGCAAGTATTGGGGGTCTAATTTCCTTTTAAAGACCTCCAATTATCAATCTATGGCTATTTGGTACCTTTAGCTTATAAAATGGAACTTTTGCACTTTATGCGATTTAGTCCTTTTCACGATTATACATGAAATCGCTAAAATAAAGGCACCAAAATTCTCATGTACATATATTATCATGCTTTGACTCATAATATAACCTGAAAATGAATTTTTCAAATCTCGGATTAGTGATCCCGAGATCACTATTTCAGCTAGCCCCAAAATCGGGCTGTTACAATTCTCCCCCTTAAGTATTTTCGTCCCCGAAAATCTTACCGGTAAAAAGGTTGGGATATTGGTTTCTCATCAATTCCTCGGGCTCCCATGTAGCCTCTTCTATTTCGTGCCTTTTCCATAAAACTTTCACAAGTGCTACGCTCTTGTTTCTCAACTGCTTGACCTCTCGCGCCAAAATCTTAGCCGACTCTTCACCATAAGTCAAGTCCGGTTGTATCTCTACCTTTGTTGGTACAATGACATGTGAAGGATCTGAACGGTATCGGCGCAACATGGATACGTGAAAAACATCATGAATCTTTTCTAGTTCAGGTGGCAAGGCCAGCCGATAAGCTACCGGTCCTATCCTCTCGGTAATTTCATAAAGTCCGATAAAGCGCGGACTTAATTTACCCTTCCAGCCAAATTTGAGGACTTTCCTCCAAGGTGATACTTTCAAGAACACTTTATCACCGACTTTGAATTCTATCTCTTTCCTTTTCAAATCTGAATAGGACTTCTGCCTATCTGAGGCGACTTTCAGACAATCACGTATCACTTTTACTCTTTCATCAGTTTCCTTAACCAAATCGACCCCGTTTATCTGTTTCTCACTAAGTTCTGACCAATTCAAGGGCGTGCGGCACTTATGCCCATACAATGCCTCATAAGGCGCCATATTCAAACTTGACTAAAAACTGTTGTTGTAGGCGAATTCCACCAACGGTAAGTATTTCTCTCAACTACCTTGGAATTCTAAAACACAACATCGAAGCATGTCCTCAAGTATCTGGATTACCCTCTCTGACTGACCGTCAGTTTGTGGATGGAAGGTTGAACTGAAATTTAATTTTGTGCCCAAGGCTTCTTGCAACTTTTTCCAAAACCGTGACGTGAATCTCGGATCTCTATCTGAAATGGTCGACAACGGAACACCATGGAGTCTTACTATCTCTGACATGTACAAGTTTGCCAATTTATCAAGCAAATAGTCGACTCGTACAGGTATAAAATGGGCTGACTTTGTGAGTCTATCAACCACTACCAATCCTACATCTTTCTTCTTTAGAGTCAACGGTAAGCCTGTCACGAAGTCCATAGTAATACGGTCCCATTTCCACTCAGGAACCATAATGGGCTGAAGTAAACCCGAAGGTACTTGATGTTCAGCTTTCACTTGCTGACAAATCAGGCATTTCGATACAAACTCGGAAATGTCTTTGTTCATACCAAGCCACCAATACCATTACTTCAAATCATTGTACATCTTCGTGCTACCTGGGTGTACATTCAAACATCCGCTATGCGCTTCATGCAAGATTTTATGAATAAGCTCATCATTTCTAGGTACACAGACCCTATCTCGAAATGTCAGACATCCATCAAGATTTACCCGAAATTCTGACTCCACGCTCGACTCACATAAAATTCTCTTGGCTTGCAAACTGTTATCATCTTTCTGAGCTTCACAGATTTCTTGGAGAAACAAGGGTTTAGCCCTCAATTCGGCTAATACGGAACCATCATCCAACAAGGTCATCTGAGTATTCATGGCTCTTAGTGCAAACAATGATTTTCTATTCAAAGCACCGGCGACTACGTTCGCCCTTCCCGGATGGTAGTCAATTTCCAACTCATAATCCTTAATCAACTCTAACCACCTTTGTTGCCTCAAATTCAATTCCTTTTGAGTCATCAAATATTTTAGGCTTTTATGGTCGAAGAAAATCCGACACCTTTCACCATATAAATGATGCCTCCAAATTTTTAACGCAAACACAATTGCGGCCAACTCTAAATCATGAGTCGGGTAATTCTTCTCGTGCGGCTTCAATTGCCTAGAGGCGTAAGCAATCACCTTACCCTCTTGCATGAGTATACAACCCAATCCGTTCAAAGACGCGTCACTATAAACCACAAATTCTCTTTCTGGCTCAGGTTGTACCAAAACAGGGGCCTCCATCAACAGTGTCTTCGGTTTCTCAAAACTCTGTTGACACTTTTCTGTCCAATCGAACTTCACATCTTTTTGCAAAAGTTTAGTCATCGGGGTAGCTATCATGGAAAACCCCTTGACAAAATGCCTATAATAGCCAGCTAGGCCTAGAAAACTCCTTTCTTCAGTTACGCTCCTCGGCGGTTTCCATTCAACAATTGCTGAAACCTTACTCGGGTCGACTCTAATCCCGTCTCCCGAGCAATGTGTCCCAAAAATCCCACTTCCTTGAGCCAAAATTCACTCTTACTGAATTTGGCATAAAATTTCTCTTCTCTCAGAACTTGCAGAACCGTACTCAAGTGCTCGGCGTGTTCGTTCTCATCTCGAGAGTAGATCAATATGTCGTCAATGAAGACCACGACAAATTTATCCAAGTATGGCCGAAAAACGCGATTCATCAAATCCATGAAGATCGCAGGGGCATTCGTTAGACCAAAAGGCATGACCAAAAATTCATAGTGGCCATACCTAGTCCTAAATGCGGTTTTCGACACATCCGAGTCCTTCACTCTCAGCTGATAGTACCCTGACCTCAAATCTATCTTGGAAAACACCGTGGCTCCCTTCAATTGATCGAATAGATCATCGATCCTCGACAACGGGTATTTGTTCTTCACAGTTATCTTGTTGAGTTGCCGATAATCTATGCATAGTCTCATAGAACCATCTTTCTTCTTCACGAATAAAATGGGAGCACCCCACGGAGAAAAACTCGGCCTTGCAAAACCTTTATCTGTCAGCTCTTGCAACTGTTCTTTTAGCTCCTTTAACTCGGTTGGAGCCATACTATAGGGAGTAATAGAAATAGGGGCAGTACCCGGAGCTAACTCAATCCCAAATTCGATATCTCTAACCGGGGGTAGTCCTGGCAACTCTTCCGGGAAAACATCTAGGTACTCGCATACTATGGGTACCGACTCAATTCTCAAATCAGTCTCTTTAGTGTTCAACACAAAGGCAAGGTAAACCTCGTACCCTTTTCTCAAATACTTTTGAGTCGACAGGGTTGATATCACTACTGGTGATCTATCTGGCTTATCTGGTTTAACACGAATAAAATCCCCATTTTCACTTCTCAACTCTATAAGCTTCTCCCCATAGTTCACAATTACCGCACGAGTGACTAACCAATCCATCCCAAGGATGACGTCAAACTCATCAAATGGCAATAGCATAAGGTCAATAGGGAAACAATGATTCTTAATCATCAAAGGGCATCCTTTGCACACTTTATCTACTAACACATGCTTGCCTATGGGATTAGACACTCTTATGATGAATTCGGTATACTCTATAGGCATGCTCATGCTAGAGACTAATTTTATGCATATATATGAGTGGGTGGATCCCGGATCAATTAAAGCTATAACACGAGTATTATGGAGAGAAAAGGTACCTGTGATTATGTCGGGGGAAGATGCCTCTTCACGAGCACGAATGGCATATGTCCTCGCCTGCTGCTCCCCTCGACTCTAGCAGACTTGCTCTCTAGATGGATTCTTGCTACCCATCTCATTTCCCAGGTTTCTCAGTGGTCTTCCCCTAGCAGCACTTCCCGATCTTGCATACTGAGGCTTTTCTTTCTCTCCCAACTCGTGGCAGTCTCTAATAAAGTGGTCTAAGGACCCACATCTGAAACAAGCTTTCTCGTTAGCTCGACACTCACCAGAATGGCGCCTGCCACACTGAGGGCATTTTGGTTTACTAGGTCAGACGTTTCCCACACTAGCAACTAATGTGGTCTGCCCTTTCGACCCCGAAAATTGCTTGCCTTTACTTCGGGTTGAAAACCCCGCTGAAGTAATTGATCGAGTAACGAAATCCCTCGATTTCTTAGATGAGGATTGGTGAGACTTATTCTGTTGTCTCTTCCTCGAGTCACGAGACTCATTCTCAGCTCTTCTCTTCTCTTTAGCCAACTCTTCGGCTTTACAGGCTCTATCTACCAACACTACAAATTCCTTTAGTTCGAGGACTCCCACGTATAAACGGATATCTTCATTTAATTCGTCCTCGAATCTCTTGCACATGACGGCTTTGGTAGACACGCACTCCCATGCATACTTGCTAAGCCTTACGAACTCCCATTCATAGTCGGTTACTGACATACGGCCTTGCTTCAGTTCTAAGAACTCCTTCCTCTTATGGTCGATGAACCGTTGACTGATGTACTTTAACACCCCTAACCCGTACCCGTCACCGGATTAGGGTTATGAGGCATTACCAAACTAAACACCATTCTGAATGGACATTTAGTTGAATTCGACACAAGTAAAGCGATCCCTATGTATCACATAACAAAATTTGATATTCATTCATAAATCTATAATGCATATACAAGCATATCAAACTACATCCTGACCAAACATACAATTGATATTATGAACTTATATCGCATGCATTTCCTTATAACAATGTCACATTTATACTTGCACATGATTATTCATATATCATACACTAAATTCGCATACATTTATTAATGTACCTGAACCTTGCAATTTATTTATTTAACCATTCAAAGGTTTGGCCATACTATTACCAATATCATAAGCATATCGCAGTGTTTCAAATACTGAGATCAAACCATACCGTTTTCACATACCATTTGAGATTCATGCCTAAACGAAATATTACAAATACCAGCTACCTCAAGTATACATCATTTACTATTTTGCCGAAGCCTATGTCACCACTCAATCATCATTAGTAATGTATATTAGCAAGTAATTCACGAATAGTCCTTGGACAAGATCATTCATACAATGCAACACCTATATTCTGTATATATACACAATTCAAGGCTCGGTATATTGATCCAAACATATAACAAGATTATCACCTAACTACTATATATATATGCCTACATAAATCACCAAGTATCATCACCATCTCTTTACTAGCCAAATGCATAACTAAACACATCACACAAATATGCCATGACTAAATTATATCTACGATATGCACCTAGACTATAGCCGAATATAACCAAATAAAATCCATATTATCCCTGCATCATAATAACATATCCATATGCACCATTAGATCATTAAAAAAAATGTATGTCTCCACATTAACTAACATAGAACATAAGCCATATTCGTATGGCTATAATACATATAATAATAAAGTTTCCAACTCAAACAAGGACATTTACCATCCTATACATGCCTTTATCCAAAATAAACCAAACTAAAGGAGTACCAAAAAGATGATAGTGTGGTTGACTTTGCTGACAATTTCTCGAGCCCGTAGCTTGACCAAAATCTATAAAACAGATCATTGAACACACACAGTAAGCTTACTAGCTTAGTAAGGCTTAAGCAAATTCAATACAACATTTTAACATATAGGCCCTTTTAATCATTGAATTCGTAACATAGAATATAAGCATTTCATTATGTAAATAAATCATGACCGAATGCTTTTAGTACTATTAACCTAAGTATTAACACTTTATCACCATAAGCTTGTACATTGTCAAGTCACATAAATATTATATGCATTTGTATATTCCAAGTTGAATGAACATATTTTAAACATCAATCACATATTCATTCTTATACACACATGCAAATACCTTCAAACTCTTTTACCATGAACGTCTCCCTTTATAGCCGATTCCTCAAAGTAATATACATATAAAACTCAATTTCATATATCTAATGTTCATACTCATCATGGATAGCTTAATAGCATATAATAAAATCCTTATTGAATTATCAACTTAATCATATCATACTCAACTCAATGATAATATACCAACTTACCACATTTCCTACTAATACAATAGACTTACACTTACCCGAGTTTTTAGCACATTGCATTAAATGTGTCTCACCTTGTTTAATTCTTGGATTCTCCGCTTATAACTTATCACCGCAGATTAAGCCCGCTAGGCATTACAAACGAATTACACACCGGCATTGAGCCTGCTAGACCAAAGGTCCAAAGTTTGAACACCGACATTGAGCCTGCTAGGCAATAAGCCCGAAATAATTCACCGGCATGAGGCCTGCTAGGCAATAAGCCCAAAATAATTCACTGGCACGAGGCCTGCTAGGCTCGAAGCCCGAATATCAATATAATCAACCATTCAATACACATTTCTTAATGCTAACATCACAAACATCTCATATAATTCATATTACCTTCACATATTAAACCGAACATACTTATTCACATTACATTAAACAAAATAAAGTTAATCCAATATAATACCCCCCACATTCGGCCATCTCATATATTTATGCTTAAAATTTCCAAATTTCATCATTTACTATATTCATAAATAATTCTTTGACATATATTTGCTTAAGGACTTACCTCGATTATCGATGGACAACGTAGACCGGTTATTCGATAACCTTCGCCTTTCCCCGATCCAAATCCGTTTTTCTTTGTTCTTGATCTAAACACATTAAAATTCAGCTCATTCAAGTACATTTCATCTCAATTTAGTCCCAAAACACATAAACAGACAAATTACCATTTTACCTCTAATGTTTCACATTTTTACAATTTAGTCTTATTTGCACAAAACACAAAATACACAAAATTTCATTATATCACCTAAGGGCCGAATGTTCATAGGGACCATACTAGTCCATTTATTTCATTTATTTTGTATTTTAGCCCCCTCAAAAATTCATTTTTGCAATTTAGCCCAAAATACTCAAATTCACTAAAATTTCCAATACAAAACATGCTAATCTTTAACATATTTTTTATATAAAATCATCAAACATCAAAAACCACAAGAACATGTCAATGGTCGAACATCAAGCATGCTCAACTTCAAAAATTCTAACATGGGTCAACTAATGTTTGAAGCAACGATCTCAAAAACGTAAAAATTAACAAAAACCGACTAAAAACTTACCTTGAATTTGAGACTATAATTGTTGAAAATCAAAAGAAACCAAGCCCTTGTTCTTCCTCCACATTTGGCCAAGAAATAAAAGATGATAATGGCCTTTTTGTTTTGTTTAATTATTAACTTATATTATGTTATTACTAATTTACAATTTTAACCTTTTCTATTTAATAATATAAAACATAAACAATGGTTTATTTGTCTTTCTACCATCCACTAACTTTAAAATGGGCTATTTTCCCTTTTGATACCCCATATTAAAAAGCCATTATCACTTTAGCACTATTCACTATAGTTTGCAACTTTTGCACTTTACGCGATTAAGTCCTTTTTGTTAAATTAAACACACAAACGATCAAATTTTCATACGAAACTTTCACACACATTAATTCACATATAATAAGCACCGAAAATAATATTTAAAAATTTTTCAGACTCGAATTCATGGTCCCGAAACCACCGTTCTGATTAGGGTCAAATTCGGACTGTTACAACTCTCCCCCCTTAGGGATTTTTGTCCCCAAAAATCTTATCGTTAAACAAAGTCGGATGTTGTTGCCTCATTGAATCCTCAGGCTCCCACGTAGCCTCTTCTACTCCATGTCAATTCCATGGTACTTTTACTAACGGAATTTTCTTGTTTCTCAACTCTTTCACTTCACGAGCTAAAATACGAATCGGTTCCTCCTCGTACGTCATATCGGATCGGATTTCAATCTCAGACGGAGAAATCACATGTGACGGATCTGATCGATATTTACGGAGCATCGAAACATGAAATATGTTGTGTATCTTTTCTAATTCAGAGGGAAACTTTAATCTATAAGCAACAGGCCCGATACGTTCGATGATCTCATACGGTCCGATGAACCTCGGACTTAATTTGCCTTTTCGACCAAATCGTAGTATTTTATTCCACGGAGAAACTTTCAAAAATACTCGGTCTCTGACTTGAAACTCAATGTCTTTATGTTTCAAATCAGCGTAGGAGTTTTGGCGATCCGATGCAGCTTTCAAACTATCTTTGATTACAGTCACTTTTTGTTCAGTCTCTTTAATCATATCAACCCCGTGTATCTTATTTTCACTGAGCTCAGTCCAGTTCAACGGTGTACGACACTTGCGGCCATATAGAGCTTCGTAAGGTGCCATTTTGATACTAGATTGAAAACTGTTATTATAAGCAAATTCAATCAAAGGTAAGTATCTTTCCCACGTACCTTCAAACTCAAGGACGCAACATCTCAACATGTCCTCAAGTATCTGAATGGTTCGCTCAGACTGACCGTCTGTCTGCGAATGGAAGGCTGTGCTAAAGTGTAGTTTGGTACCTAAAGCATCTTGCAATTTCTTCCAAAACCGTGACGTGAATCTCGGGTCTCTGTCTGAAACAATAGAAATCGACACACCATGTAATCTCACAATTTGAGATACATATAACTCAGCAAGCTTATCGAGCTTAATAATCTGTCTTTAACCGGAACAAAGTGAGTGATTTGGTTAATCTATCCACTATAACCTGCATCGCATCTTTCTTGCTCGGTGTCGTAGGAAAACCGGATACAAAATCCATAGTAATTCTATCCCATTTCCATTCAGGTATCATGATTAGCTGAAGTAGCCCAGAAGGCACCTGATGTTCGGCTTTTACTTGCTGACAAATTAAGCACTTCGAGACAAATTTGGATATATCCCGTTTCATACCAGGCTACCAATAGAATTGTTTCAAATCATTATACATTTTTGTACTATCCGAATGTACCGACAATCAACTATTATGCACCTCATTCAATATCATCTGAATCAAATCCACATTCCTCAGAACACATATTCGGCCTTTGAAGTTCAAACAGTCATTTTCACAATTCAAACTCGACTCGCACTACTTCCATACTGAACCCGTCTTGCCATTAAATCTTCGTCAACTTTCTGAGCATCACAAATTTGTTGAATAAACAATGGTCTTACTTTTAATTCGGCTACTATCGAACTATCACTAGACATAGCCATATGTACGTTCAACGCACGAAGAGCAAATAATGACTTTCGACTTAAAGCATCTGCAACAACGTTAGCCTTTCCCGGATGATAGTCAATCACAAGCTCGTAATCTTTCAGTAACTCTAACCATCTACGCTGTCTCAGGTTCAAATCTCTTTGTGTCATTAAGTACTTTAAACTCTTGTGATCTGAATAAACATGACATTATTCGCCAAACAGATAATGATGTCATATCTTTAACACGAATACAATGGCTGGGAGCTCTAAATCATGCGACGGGTAATTTCTTTTATGCGGCTTCAACTTTCTCGAAGCATAGGCTATGACTTTTCCTTCCTGTATCAAAACGCAACCCAACCCATTCAAAGAAGCATCACTATAAATAACAAATTCTTTACCCGATTCAGGTTGGACTAACACTGGAGCTTCGGTCAAAAGAGCTTTCAGCTGATCAAAACTTTTTTGACACTTTTCCGTCCATTCGAACTTAATATCTTTCTGTAATAGCTTTGTCAAGGGTGTAGCTATCATAGAAAAACCTTTCACGAATCGTCTGTAGTATCCGGCAAGTCCCAGAAAGCTTCGAATTTCGGAAACATTCTTTGGGGGTTTCCAATCGAGTATAGCCAATATTTTATTCGGATCAACCCGAATTCCTGATGCTGAAATAACGTGGCCTAGGAAACTGACCTCATTCAACCAGAATTCACACTTACTAAACTTTGCGTACAACTGTTTATCTCGCAAAGTTTGTAGCACAAGTCTCAGGTGTTCAGCATGCTCGGTTTCATCTCTGGAGTAGATCAGAATATCATCTATAAACACGACCACAAACCGATCCAAATACTAACTAAAAATTTGATTCATCAAATCCATAAATATAGCAGGTGCATTAGTGAGTCCAAAAGGCATAACCAAAAACTCATAGTGCCCATACCTCGTTCGAAAGGCAGTTTTTGGCACATCGGAATCTTTGACTCTCAACTGATAATAACCTGATCTCAAATCTATCTTCGAAAATACTGAAGCCCCTTTCAACTGATCAAACAAATCGTCAATCCGAGGTAACGGGTATTTATTCTTTATAGTCACCTTGTTCAGCTGTCGATAATCAATACACATTCGCATAGTCCCATCTTTCTTTTTCACAAATAAGATTGGTGCACCCCAAGGAGAGAAACTCAATCGTGCAAAGCCCCTATCTGTCAACTCTTGCAACTGTGCTTTCAACTCTTTCAATTCAGTAGGTGACATTCGATACGGAGTAATTGAAATCGGAGTCGTCCCTGGTACTAATTCAATGCCAAACTCTATCTCTTGAACTGGCGGTAAACCCGGTAATTCTTCAGGAAACACATCTGGGTATTCACACACAACTGGTACAGATTCAATCTACTTTTCAGTCACTTTACTATCCAACACATAAGCCAAGTAAGCTTCACACCCTTTTCTCACATACTTACGAGCTAACATCGAGGATATTACTGCCGGTAACCCATTCAAGTCATTAGATTCAACCCGGATGATTTCACCTTTCTGACGTCTCAAATCAATGGTCTTTCTTTTGTAATTAACAACAGCATTGTGCAAAGTTAACCAGTCCATTCCCAAAATTATATCAAACTCGTCGAAAGGCAACAACATTAAATCAGCTGGGAAGCATGAATCCCGAATCATCAACGGGCAACTTTTACACACTTTATCAACCAGAACACATCGACCCAAGGGGTTTGATACACGAATCACAAACTTAGTAGACTCAACAAGAAGAGTCTTACTGGATACTAAAGTTTCACACATATATGAATGAGTCGAACCCGGATCAATCAATGCAATCACAGTAGTGTCATAAAGAGTGAAAGTACCAGTGATAACATTTGGAGAAGAAACATCCTCTCTGGCACGTATAGCATATGCTCTAGTAGGTGCTCGAGCCTCTGATCGAACTGTAGTGTCCTTTGTTCCTCTCTGACTGCCACCTACATTCCCCGAATGTCGGGGTGGCCTGCCTCGTGCTGACGTGTTGCTTGGTCTTGTATTCTGAGTCGTATTTTGCTCGGCTAGCATCGGGCACTCTCGAATAAAATGATCTGACGATCCACATTTAAAGCAGGACCGGTCATGGAATCTACAACTCTCAGAATGCCATTTTCCACAATGCTTGCACTCAGCCCGGTTCTGCTGAACATTACCAACACTAGCCATCGAAGTAGCCCGGGAACCCGCAGGTGGTCGATCTCGTCTAGACATGTCTGAAATAGCTTTATGTCGGCCGAAGTCACCTTTGAACTTCTTAGATACAGAATGGAAAGTCTTACTCGATGATCTTTTACGAGTGTCTCTAGCTTCCATTTCAACCTTTCTTTTCTCTTTCCCAAGTTCTTCAGCTTTGCAAGCTTGCTCGACAAGTACCACGAACTCTTTGATTTCAAGAATGCCAACAAGCAACTTTATGTCTTCATTCAGACCGTCTTCAAATCTTTTGCACATAATGGCTTCAGTTGGTACACACTCTCGGGCATATCGGCTCAATCTGACAAATTTTCGCTCATATTTGGTCACAGTCATGCGACCCTATTTTAGTTCTAGAAATTCTTTCCATTTCTGATCGATGAATCTCTGGCTAATATATTTCTTACGGAACTCGATCTGGAAGAAATCCCAAGTCACTTTTTCTTTTGGGACCACCGATACTAGTGTATTCCACCAGTGATATGCAGTGTCCCGTAGTAAAGATATAGCACACTTCAGGCATTCATCTGGAGTACAGGATAGCTCATCAAGTACCCGAATAGTGTTATCAAGCCACATCTCAGCTCGCTCTGCGTCATCATCATCATTAGCTTTGAATTCTTCGGCCCCATATTTTCTGATTTTATCAACGGGAGGCCTACTAGATCTCATCGGATCTATCATCGGAGGTGCGAAAGGTACCGGAGTTTGATTATTCAGGGGTGGAGGTTGTTATACAGCTGGGTTAGTCTGAATAAATTGGGTAAACCATTCATTCATCATCTGGTAGAAGGCTTGCTTAGCCTCCCCCTCATGGCTACCCGAGATGTGTCGAGAGTCTACCAGTGACCCGACCCGTGCACGCGATCAAAAAGGCTACACTCTCTACATCATCTGCTACGGCTCTGTCAGGATCCATTTACTATAAAGAACACAATTTGAAATGTCAGAAGTCAATACACTATCGTATATATAATGAAGGCATGTATAGCTAGACTCACACGCGCTACGGTAGTCCTAGAATCGACTAAACTATATGCTCTGATACCAATCAAATGTAACACCCCTAACCCGTACCCGTCGCCGGATTAGGGTTATAAGGCATTACCAAACTAAACACCGTTCCGAATGGACATTCAGTTGAACTCGACACAAGTAAAGCGATCCCTATGTATCACATAACAAAATCTGATATTCATTCATAAATCTATAATGCATATACAAGCATATCAAATTACATCCTGACCAAACATACAATTGATATTATGAACTTATATCGCATGCATTTCCTTATAACAATGTCACATTTATACTTGCACATGATTATTCATATATCATACACTAAATTCGCATACATTTATTAATGTACCTGAACCTTGCAATTTATTTATTTAACCATTCAAATGTTTGGCCATACTATTACCAATATCATAAGCATATCGCAGATGTTTCAAATCGAGATCAAACCATACCGTTTTCACATACCATTTGAGATTCATGCCTAAACGAAATATTACAAATACCAACTACCTCAAGTATACATCATTTACTATATTGCCGAAGCCTATGTCACCACTCAATCATCATTAGTAATGTATATTAGCAAGTAATTCACGAATAGTCCTTGGACAAGATCATTCATACAATGCAACACCCATATTCCATATATATACACAATTCAAGGCTCGGTATATTGATCCAAACATATAACAAGATTATCACCTAACTACTATATATATATATATGCCTATATAAATCACCAAGTATCATCACCATCTCTTTACTAGCAAAATGCATAACTAAACACATCACATATAAAACTCAATTTCATATATCTAATGTTCATACTCATCATGGATAGCTTAATAGCATATAATAAAATCCTTATTGAATTATCAACTTAATCATATCATACTCAACTCAATGATAATATACCAACTTACCACATTTCCTACTAATACAATAGACATACACTTACCCGAGTTTTTAGCACATTGCATTAAATGTGTCTCACCTTGTTTAATTCTCGAATTCTCCGCTTATAACTTATCACCGGCATTAAGCCTGCTAGGCATTATAGCCCGAATTACACACCGGCATTGAGCCTGCTAGACCAAAGGTCCAAAGTTTGAACACCGGCATTGAGCCTGCTAGGCAATAAGCCTGAAATAATTCACTGGCACGAGGTCTGCTAGGCAATAAGCCCGAAATAATTCACCGGCACGAGGCCTGCTAGGCAATAAGCCCGAAATAATTCACCGGCACGAGGCCTGCTAGACTCGAAGCCCAAATATCAATATAATCAACCATTCAATACACATTTCTTAATGCTAACATCACAAACATCTCATATAATCCATATTACCTTCACATATTAAACCGAACATACTTATTCACATTACATTAAACAAAATAAAGTCAATCCAATATAATACCCCCCACATTCGGCCATCTCATATATTTATGCTTAAAATTTCCAAATTTGATCATTTACTATATTCATAAATAATTCTTTGACATATATTTGCTTAAGGACTTACCTCTCGACTATCGACGGACAACGTGAGACCTGGTTATTCGATAACCTTCGCTTTTCCCCGATCCAAACTGCTTTTCTTTGTTCTTGATCTAAACACATTAAAGTTCAGCTCATTCAAGTACATTTCATCTCAATTTAGTCCCAAAACACATAAACAGACAAATTACCATTTTACCCCTAATGTTTCACATTTTTACAATTTAGTCTTATTTGCACAAAACACAAAATACACAAAATTTCATTATATCATCTAAGGGCCGAAAGTTCATAGGGACCATACTAGTTCATTTATTTCATTTATTTTTTATTTTAGCCCCCTCAAAAATTCATTTTTTGCAATTTAGCCCAAAATACTTAAATTCACTAAAATTTCCAATACAAAACATGCTAATCTTTAACATATCTTTTATATAAAATCATCAAACATCAAAAACCACAAGAACATGTCAATGGCCGAACATCAAGCATGCTCAACTTTAAAAATTCTAACATGGGTCAACTAATGTTCGAAGCAACGATCTCAAAAACGTAAAAATTAACAAAAATCGACTAAAAACTTACCTTGAATTTGAGACTATAATTGCCGAAAATCAAAAGATACCAAGCCCTTGTTCTTCCTCCACATTCAGCCAAGAAATAAAAGATGATAATGGCCTTTTTGTTTTGTTTAATTATTAACTTATATTATGTTATTACTAATTTACAATTTTAACCTTTTCTATTTAATAATATAAAACATAAACAATGGTTTATTTGTCTTTCTACCGTCCACTAACTTTAAAATGGGCTATTTGCCCTTTTGATACCCCATATTAAAAAGCCATTATCACTTTAGCACTATTCACTATAGTTTGCAACTTTTGCACTTTACGCGATTAAGTCCTTTTTGTTAAATTAAACACACAAACGATCAAATTTTCATACGGAACTTTCACACACATTAATTCACATATAATAAGCACCGAAAATAATATTTAAAAATTTTTCAGACTCAGATTCGTGGTCCCGAAACCACCGTTCTGATTAGGGTCAAATTCGGACTGTTACATGTACTTTTTCGGTATTCCTCTTGGAAAAATTCCCAGCTAACTCTCTCCCTTGGCACTACCGACACCAGGGTGTTCCACAATCGATAGGCTGAATCTCTCAGGAGAGGTACCGCACACTTTAAGCACTCCTCAGGTGTGCAGGATAACTCATCGAATACCCCGATGGTATTCTCGAGCCAGAATTCTGCTTTCTTCGGATCATCATCCTTATTTGCCCGAAATTCCTCGGCTCCTTGCTTCCGGATCTTGTCCACCGGAGGTCTTTCTCTTCTCACCACCTCATCTACTTGAGGAGCTACTGGAGCAGGTTGAGGGATTGGTGGGGGTGGAGGGGGTTGAGCGTTTGGATTTGCTCGGGTATACTCAGTATACCAGTTGCTCATCATGTGGAGAAAGGCTTCTCGAGCCTCTTCCCCCTGACCCAAGGTCTCGGGTCTACTATTAGTCGGCACAGTCCCTTGAGCGGGAGCCGGCGCGTTACTCGCAGCATCAACGACTGCAGTTCGATCTGGATCAGAATACATATACTACATAAAACACAATTTCATACGTCAGGAGCCATCACACTATCATTACTCAGACACCCTTACAAATGGCATGTATAGCTAGACTTGTACTTACGCTACGTTAGTCCTAAAATAGACTAAATCGTAGCTCTGATACCAATAAATGTAACACCCCTTACCCGTGCCCGAAGTCGGGACCGGGATTGAGGCATTACCTAACTAATCTCAATTGACATCTCGAAACGGGCTATAAAATTTCATTTAAACCCATCACTTGCACATACTCAGCCTAAGAGGCCCTAAACATACTTTCGAGAGGTATCGGGACTATTCCGGGGACATTTACACGTACGAGAAACTTTCCAACAAAACAGGGGTTACACGCCCGTGTGAGTCTAGGGACACGCCCGTGTGCCCCTAAGACATGCCCGTGTCTACCACCTGTGGTCAAAACTGGCTAATTTCATACGGTCTTGACACGACCGTGGCCTTGGCCCGTGTGCCAAACCTTGGCATTCTGACTAATCCACACGGTCCACACACGCCCGTGTGTTTCAACCGTGTGGCGATTTAAATTCCAAGTGCATGGTGCAGACTTCACACGGCCTGGGCACACGCCCACGCATAGCTGCTACACTGCACTCACGCGCTGCCTAGACACACGCCCGTGTGTCTACCCATGTAGAAAATTAGAAGGCTATCTACCAAGCCCTTTGCCACCCTACATTGAAAACATACATACTCCAATTCCATTCAACGTAATTCATGACCCAAAGAAACATCCAAGTAATCAATTCAACATTCATACACAAGGCATACACTTCAAGAAAATCACTTTCATTAAACAAAAGAATTTACCAAGTATTTGCCTAACTTAAGTCCATTTACAAAATGACTTTAGTAACATGCATAGCCAACACTTTGGCTAACAATTACAACTTAACAAAATACTAAAGTCCTATACATGCCATGCTCAAAATAAGTCTAAATTGTTATACCAAAGTGATGCCGATAGTGTGATTTTCGAACTCCTACGCCCACGATCCTCGAGTTATCTTGGCAATACTACAAGGAAGAAGGGCAATGAAAGGGGTAAGCATAAAACTTAGTAAGTTTGCATGAATATAAATAGCAACAATAAGCTCATAAAATAATCCATCCATGATATTAACTAATCATACACAATTCACAGGCATCTTGCCATACTTACTCTCAATTGCCCTTATTTAGCACATACCATACCACATGTCGTAAACGTTTCTTCATGACTCATTCACGAGTACCTGTATTAACTAATTCATATGAATTTAGTGAAAATCTCATTTCTACTTCTAAACTCATCTACTTATCCCTTTAATCACTAGGGATAGTCAAAGACGTATATTCGACGTCGTTCATGTAGAGACGAAGCCAATGCCACATCCCCGAGGTGGTCTTACATGGAGTTACTTCTAAACGCCAATGCCATATCCCAGATATGGTCTTATATGGACTTTCACATCAAGTATCGATGCCATATCCCGGATATGGTCTTATACGATTTCTCAACTCAGTGCCGGGGCCATGTCCCGGACATGGTCTTATACGGGACCTTATCTATTTCATATCTCGATGATAGCATTTTCGTATTCACATGGTCCACTAGGACTTCAACACCTCATTCAACATCAATTTAATGGAGTGTCATTCATCAATATGATACCAAGCATTCTCAATTATGCTAACATAAATATTGCATTAATCACATACAAACATACCTCGATTCCAAAATGAGCTAACTCGTCGGTTTAGTCCAAGACTTCGTTCTTTCCCCGATCGAGGCAGATTCTCGGTTCTTCTTTCTCTATAATAGCAATTTAGCTAATTATAATCACCTCATTAATAAAAGCATTTCAATAATCATGCTTAGGTAAAATTACTATTTTGCCCCTAGGCTTTGGCAAAAATGACCATTTTGCCCCTAGACTCGAAAATAATTCTAATCACATTTCTACCTTCCATAAGCCTAGGTGAACATTTAATACTCTTATAGCTATTATCAAAACTCATCATTTCACATAATTACCACAATTTTGTAATCTTTTCATCAAGGTCCAATTAGGTGTTTTCATGGCAACACCTTTCACAAGAGTTGTTCATCTAACAACTAAGACTCATTTTCTCCCATAAAAATGCAGAAAATAACTATGATAGCTCTCATGGCAAAAAATCTAAACTTTTCACCATATTGCACAATAGTCCCCTCATTTGAAAGCTTAAGCTTTAGGGGTCCCAAAAGTACAACTATTTTCAAGAAAAGATCACTAGAACACTTACTTATGAAGAGAAGAGTGTGCTGAAATTTTGAAGCTTTCTTCCCTCTATTTGCTGCTAATTTCTTGTGGAAGAGAGAAAGAGAAAATATGATATCTTTTCTTTCCTTATTTTATTAATACTAGTCAAATTAGTCCACCTACTATCACCAACTTTGACCATCATTGACAAATTTGTCTCCTATGCTAGTCTATGGCCTGTCAAGCAAGTATTGGGGGTCAAATTTCCTTTTAAAGACCTCCATTTATCAATCTATGGCTATTTGGTACCTTTAGCTTATAAAATGGAACTTTCGCACTTTATGCGATTTAGTCCTTTTTCACGATTATACATGAAATCGCTAAAATTAAAGCACCAAAATTCTCATGTACATATATTATCATGATTTGACTCATAATATAACCTGAAAATGAATTTCTAAAATCTCGGATTAGTGATCCCGAGATCACTGTTTTGGCTAGCCCCTAAATCGAGCTGTTACAATTCTCCCCCCTTCAGGATTTTCGTCCCCAAAAATCTTACCGGTAAAAAGGTTGGGATATTGGTTTCTCATCAATTCCTCGGGCTCCCATGTAGCCTCTTCTATTCCGTACCTTTGCCATAAAACTTTCACAAGTGCTATGCTCTTTTTTCTCAACTGCTTGACCTCTCGCGCCAAAATCTTAACCAGCTTTTCACCATAAGTCAAGTCCGGTTGTATCTCTACCTCTGTTGGTACAATGACATGTGAAGGATCTGAACGGTATCGGCACAACATGGATACGTGAAAAACATCATGAATCTTTTCTAGTTCAGGTGGCAAGGCCAGCCGATAAGCTACCGGTCCTATCCTCTCGGTAATTTCATAAGGTCCGATAAAGCGCGGACTTAATTTGCCCTTCCGGTCAAATCTGAGGACTTTCCTCCAAGGTGATACTTTCAAGAACACTTTATCACCGACTTTGAATTCTATCTCTTTCCTTTTCAAATCTGAATAGGACTTCTGCCTATCTGAGGCGACTTTCAGACACTCACGTATCACTTTTAATTTTTCATCAGTTTCCTTAACCAAATCGACCCCATGTATCTGTTTCTCATTGAGTTTTGACCAATACAAGGGCGTGCGGCACTTACGCCCATACAATGCCTTATAAGGCGCCATCTTCAAACTTGACTGAAAATTATTGTTGTAGGCGAATTCCACCAACGAGAAGTATTTCTCCCAACTACCTTGGAATTCTAAAACACAACACCGAAGCATGTCCTCAAGTATCTGGATTACCTTCTCTAACTGTCCGTCGGTTTGTGGATGGAAGGCTGTACTAAAATTTAATTTCGTCCCCAAGGCTTCTTGCAACTTTTTCCAAAACCGTGACGTGAATCTCGGATCTCTATCTGAAATGATCAACAACGAAACACCATGGAGTCTTACTATCTCTGACATGTACAAGTCTGCCAATTTATCAAGCGAATAGTCGACTCGTACTAGTATAAAATGGGCTGACTTTGTGAGTCTACCAACCACTACCAATCCTGCATCTTTCTTCTTTGGAGTCAACGGTAAGCCCGTCACGAAGTCCATGGTAATACGGTCCCATTTCCACTCAGGAACCATAATGGGCTGAAGTAAACCCGAAGGTACTTGATGTTCAGCTTTCACTTGCTGACAAATCAGGCATTTCGATACAAACTCGAAAATGTCTTTCTTCATACCAAGCCACCAATACCATTTCTTCAAATCATTGTACATCTTCGTGCTACCTGGGTGTATATTCAAACATCCGCTATGAACTTCATGCAAGATTTTATGAATAAGCTCGTCATTTCTGGGTACACAGACCCTATCTCAAAATGTCAGACATCTATCAAGATTTACCCGAAATTCTGACTCCACGCTCGACTCACATAAAATTCTCTTGGCTTGCAAATTGTTATCATCTTTCTGAGCATCACAGATTTCTTGGAGAAACAAGGGTTTAGGCCTCAATTCAGCTAATACGGAACCATCATCCAACAAGGTCATCTGAGTATTCATGGCTCTTAGTGCAAATAATGATTTTCTACTCAAAGCATCGGCGACTACGTTTACCCTTCCCGGATGGTAGTCAATTTCCAACTCATAATCCTTAATCACCTCTAACCACCTTCGTTGCCTCAAATTCAATTCCTTTTGAGTCATCAAATATTTTAGGCTTTTATGATCGATGAAAATTTGATACCTTTCACCATATAAATGATGCCTCCAAATTTTTAACGCAAACACAATTGCGGCCAACACTAAATCATGAGTCGGGTAATTCTTCTCGTGCGGCTTCAATTGCCTAGAGGCGTAAGCAATCACCTTACCCTCTTGCATGAGTATACAACCCAATCCGTTCAAGGACGCGTCACTATAAACCACAAATTCTCTTCTCGGCTCAGGTTGTACCAAAACAGGGGCCTCAGTCAACAGTGTCTTCAGTTTCTGAAAACTCTATTGACACTTTTCTGTCCAATCGATCTTCACATCTTTTTGCAAAAGTTTAGTCATCGGGGTAGCTATCATGGAAAACCCCTTGAGAAAATGCCTATAATAGCCAGCTAGGCCTAGAAAACTCCTTACTTCAGTTACGCTCCTCGGAGGTTTCAATTCAATAATTGTTGAAACCTTACTCGGGTCGACTCTAATCCCGTCTCCCGAGATAATATGTCCCAAAAATCCCACTTTCTTAAGCCAAAATTCACTCTTACTGAATTTGGCATAAAATTTCTCTTCTCTCAAAACTTGCAGAACCGTACTCAAGTGCTCGGCGTGTTCATTCGCATCTCGAGAGTAGATCAATATGTCGTCGATGAAGACCACGACAAATTTATCCAAGTATGGCTGAAAAACGCGATTCATCAAATCCATGAAGATCGCAGGGGCATTCGTTAGACCAAAAGGCATGACCAAAAATTCATAGTGGCCATACCTAGTCCTAAATGCGGTTTTCGGCACATCCGAGTCCTTCACTCTCAGCTGATAGTACCCTGACCTCAAATCTATCTTAGAAAACACCGTGGCTCCCTTCAATTGATCGAATTGATCATCGATCCTCGGCAACAGGTATTTGTTCTTCACAGTTATCTTGTTGAGTTGCCGGTAATCTATGCATAGTATCATAGAACCATCTTTCTTCTTCACGAATAAAATGGGAGCACCCTACGGAGAAAACTCGGCCTTGCAAAACCTTTATCTCGCTGGGCTTCTTGCAATCGTTTCTTTTAGCTCCTTTAACTCGGTTGGAGGCATTCTATAGGAGCAATAGAAATAGGGGCGATGCTTGAGCTAACTCAATCCCAAATTCTATATCTCTAACCGGGGTAGTCCTGGCAACTCTTCTGGGAAAACATCTAGGTACTCGCATACTATGGGTACCGACTCAATTCTCAAATCAGTCTCTTTAGTGTTCAACACAAAGGCAAGGTAAGCCTCGTACCCTTTTCTCAAATACTTTTGAGTCGACAGGGTTGATATCACTACTGGTGATCTATCTGGCTTATCTGGTTTAACACGAATAAAATCCCCATTTTCACTTCTCAACTCTATAAGCTTCTCCCCACAGTTCACAATTACCGTATGAGTGACTAACCAATCCATCCCAAGGATGACGTCAAACTCATCAAATGGCAATAGCATAAGGTCAACAGGGAAACAATGATTCTTAATCATCAAAGGGCATCCTTTGCACACTTTATCTACTAACACATGCTTGCCTAGGGGATTAGACACTCTTATGATGAATTCGGTAGACTCTATAGGCATGCTCATGCTAGAGACTAATTTCATGCATATATATGAGTGGGTGGATCCCGGATCAATTAAAGCTATAACACAAGTATTATGGAGAGAAAAGGTACCTGTGATTACGTCGGGGGAAGATGCCTCTTCACGAGCACGAATGGCATATGTCCTCGTCGGTGCTCTACCCTCGACTCTAGCAGCTTGCTGTCTAGATGGATTCTTGCTACCCATCTCATTTCCCGGGTTCCTTAGTGGTCTTCCCCTAGCAGTACTTTCTGATCTTGCATACTGAGGCTTTTCTTTCTCTCCCAACTCGGGGCAGTCTCTAATAAAGTGGTCTAAGGACCCACATCTGAAACAAGCTTTCTCGTTAGCTCGACACTCACCAGAATGGAACCTGCCACATTGAGGGCATTTTGGTTTACTAGGTCGGACGTTGCCCACACTAGCAACTGATGTAGTCTGCCCTTTCGACCCCGAAAATTGCTTGCCTTTACTTTGGGTTGAAAACCCCGTTGAAGTGACTGATTGAGTAGCGAAATCACTCGATTTCTTAGATGAGGATTTGTGAGACTTATTCAATTTTCTCTTCCTCGAGTCACGAGACTCATTCTCAGCTCTTCTCTTCTCTTTAGCCAACTCTTCGGCTTTACAGGCTCGTTCTACCAACACTACGAATTTCTTTATTTCGAGGACTCCCACGTATAAACGAATATCTTTATTTAATTCGTCCTCGAATCTCTTGTACATGACAGCTTCGATAGACACGCACTCCCATGCATACTTACTAAGCCTTACGAACTCCCATTCATAGTCGGTTACTGACATACGGCCTTGCTTCAGTTCCAATAACTCCTTCCTCTTATGGTCGATGAACCGTTGACTGATGTACTTTTTCTGGTATTCCTCTTGGAAAAATTCCCAGCTAACTCTCTCCCTTGGCACCACCGACACTAGGGTGTTCCACCATCGATAGGCTGAATCTCTCAGGAGAGATACCGCACACTTTAAGCACTCCTCAGGTGTGCAGGATACCTCATCGAATACCCTGATGGTATTCTCCGGCCAGAATTTCACTTTCTCTGGATCATCATCCTTATTTGCCCGGAATTCCTCGGCTCCTTGCTTCCGGATCTTGTCCACCGGAGGTCTTTCTCTTCTCACCACCTCATCTACTTGAGGAGCTACTGGAGCAGGTTGAGGATTTGGTGGGGGTAGAGGGGGTTGAGCGTTTGGATTTGCTCGCGTATACTCAGTATACCAGTTGCACATCATGTGGAGAAAGGCTTCTCGAGCCTCTTCCCCCTGACCCAAGGTCTTGGGTCTACTATTAGCCGACGCGGTCCCTTGAGCGGGAGCCGGCGCGTTACTCGAAGCATCATCGGCTACAGTTCAGTGTGGATCAGAATCCATATACTACATAAAACACAATTTCATACGTCAGGAGCCATCACACTATCATTGCTCAGACACCCTTATATATGGCATGTATAGCTAGACTTGTACTTACGCTACGTTAGTCCTAAAATTGACTAAATCGTAGCTCTAATAGCAATAAATGTAACACCCCTTACTCGTGCCCGAAGCCGGGACCGAGATTGAGGCATTACCTAACTAATCTCACTTGACCTCTCGAAACGGGCTATAAAATTTCATTTAAACCCATCACTTGCACATACTCGCCCGAAGAGGCCCTAAACATACTTCTGAGAGGTATCGGGACTATTCTGGGGACATTTACACGTTCGAGAAACTTTCCAAGAAAACAGGGGTTACTCGCCCGTATGAGTCTAGGGACACGCCCGTGTGCCCCTAAGACATGCCTGTGTCTACTACCCGTGGTCGAAACTGACTAATTTCATACGGTCTTGACACGCCCGTGGCCTTGGCCCGAGTGCCAAACCTTGGCATTATGACTAATCCACACGGTCCACACACACGCCCGTGTGTTTCAACCGTGTGGCGATTTAAATTCCAAGTGCATGGTGCAGACTTCACACGGCCTGGGCACACGCTCACGTGCTAGCCGTGCCGCTCACACGGTCTAAACACACGCCCGTGTGTCTACCCATGTAGAAAATTAGAAGGCTATCTACCAAGCCCTTTGCCACCCTACATTGAAAACATACATACTCCAATTCCATTCAACGTAATTCATGACCCAAAGACACATCCAAATAATCAATTCAAAATTCATACACAAGGCATACACTTCAAGAAAATCACTTTCATTAAACAAAAGAATTTGCCAAGTATTTTCCTAACTTAAGGCCATTTACAAAATGACTTTAGTAACATGCATAGCCAACACTTTGGCTAACAATTACAACTTAACAAAATACTCAAGTCCTATACATGCCATGCTCAAAATAAGTCTAAATTGTTATACCAAAGTGATGTCGATAGTGTGATTTCTGAACTCCTACGTCCACGATCCTCGAGTTATCTTGGCAATACTACAAGGAAGAAGGGCAATGAAAGGGGTAAGCATAAAGCTTAGTAAGTTTGCATGAATATAAATAGCAACAATAAGCTCATAAAATAATCCATCCATGATATTAACTAACCATACACAATTCATAGGCATCTTTCCATACTTACTTACAATTGACCTTATTAGCACATACCATGCCACATGTCGTAAACGTTTCTTCGTGACTCATTCACGAGTACCTGTATTAACTCATTCATATGACTTTAGTGAAAATCTCATTTCTACTTCTAAACTCATCTAATTATCCCTTTAATCACTAGGGATAGTCAAAGATGTATATTCGACGTCGTTCATGTAGAGACGAAGCCAATGCCACATCCCCGAGGTGGTCTTACATGGAGTTACTTCTAAACACCAATGCTATATCCCGGATATGGTCTTATATGGACTTTCACATCAAGTATCGATGCCATATCCCGGATATGGTCTTATACGATTTCTCAACTCAGTGCTGGGGCCATGTCCCGGACATGGTCTTATACGGGACCTTACCTATTTCATATCTCGATGATAGCATTTTCGTATTCACATGGTCCACTAGGACTTCAACACCTCATTCAACATCAATTTAATGGAGTGTCATTCATCAATATGATATCAAGAATTCTCAATTATGCTAACAAAAATATTGCATTAATCACATACAAATATACCTCGATTCCAAAATGAGCTAACTCGTCGGGTCAGTCTAAGACTTTGTTCTTTCCCCGATCGAGGCAGATTCTCGGTTCTTCTTTCTCTATAATAGCAATTTAGCTCATTTTAATCACCTCATTAATAAAAGCATTTCAATAATCATGCTTAGGCAAAATTACTATTTTGCCCCTAGGCTTTGGCAAAAATGACCATTTTGCCCCTAGGCTCGGAAATAATTCTAATCACATTTCTACCTTCCATAAGCCTAGGTGAACATTTAATACTCTTATAGCTATCATCAAAACTCAACATTTCACATAATTACTACAATTTGTAACCTTTTCATCAAGGTCTAATTAGGTGTTTTCATGGCAACACATTTCACAAGAGTTGTTCATCTAACAACCAAAACTCATTTCTTCCATAAAAATGCAGCAAATAACTATGATAGTTCTCATGTCAAAACTCTAAAATTTTCACCACATTGCACAATAGTCCCGTCATTTGAAAGCTTAAGCTTTAGGGGTCCTAAAAGTACAACTATTTTCAAGAAAAGATCACTAGAACACTTACTTGTGAAGAGATGAGTGTGCTGAAATTTTTGTAGCTTTCTTCCCTCTATTTGCTGCTAATTTCCGGTGGAAGAGTGAAGGAGAAAAGATGATATCTTTTCTTTACTTATTTTATTAATACTAGTCAAATTAGTCCACCTACTATAACCAACTTTGACCATCATTGACAAATTTGTCTCCTATGCTAGTCTATGGCCGGCCAAGCAAGTATTGGGGGTCAAATTTCCTTTTAAAGATCTCCAATTATCAATCTATGGCTATTTGGTACCTGTAGCTTATAAAATGGAACTTTCGCACTCTAGGCGATTTAGTCTTTTTTCACGATTATACATGAAATCGCTAAAATTAAAGCACCAAAATTCTCATGTACATATATTATCATGCTTTGACTCATAATATAACCTGAAAATGAATTTCTCAAATCTCAGATTAGTGATCCCGAGATCATCGTTCAAGTTAGCCCCAAATCGGTCACATTACAATTCTCCCCCTTAAGGATTTTTGTCCCCAAAAATCTTACCGGTAAAATAGTTGGGATATTGGCTTCTCATCAATTCCTCGAGCTCCCATGTAGCCTCTTCTATTCCGGGCCTTTGCCATAAAACTTTCACAAGTGCTACGCTCTTTTTTCTCAACTGCTTGACCTCTCGCGCCAAAATCTTAACCGGCTCTTCACCATAAGTCAAGTCCGGTTGTATCTCTACCTCTGTTGGTACAATGACATGTGAAGGATCTGAACGGTATCGGCGCAACAAGAGTACATGAAAAACATCATGAATGTTTTCTAGTTCAGGTGGCAAGGCCAGCCGATAAGCTACCGGTCCTATCCTCTCGGTAATTTCATAAGGTCCGATAAAGCGCGTACTTAATTTGCCCTTCCGGCCAAATCTGAGGACTTTCCTCCAAGGTGATACTTTCAAGAACACTTTATCACCGACTTTGAATTCTATCTCTTTCCTTTCCAAATCTGAATAGGACTTCTGCCTATCTGAGGCGACTTTCAGACAATCACGTATCACTTTTACTTTTTCATCAGTTTCCTTAACCAAATCGACCCCGTGTATCTGTTTCTCTCTGGGTTCTGACCAATACAAGGGCGTGCGACACTTACGCCCATACAGTGCCTCATAAGGTGCCATCATCAAACTTGGCTAAAAACTGTTGTTGTAGACGAATTCCACCAACGGTAAGTATTTCTCCCAACTACCTTGGAATTCTAAAACACAACATCGAAGCATGTCCTCAAGTATCTGGATTACCCTCTCCGACTATCCGTCAGTTTATGGATGGAAGGCTGTACTAAAATTTAATTTCGTGCCCAAGGCTTCTTGCAACTTTTTCCAAAATCGTGACGTGAATCTTGGATCTCTATCCGAAATGATCGACAACAGTACACCATGGAGTCTTATTATCTCTGACATGTACAAGTCTGCCAATTTATCAAGCGAATAGTCGACTCGTACTGGTATAAAATGGGCTGACTTTGTGAGTCTATCAACCACTACCGATACTGCATCTTTCTTCTTTGGAGTCAATGGTAAGCCCGTCATGAAGTCCATGGTAATACGGTCCCATTTCCACTCAGGAACCATAATGGGCTGAAGTAAACCCGAAGGTACTTGATGTTCAGCTCTCACTTGCTGACAAATCAGGCATTTCGATACAAACTCGGAAATGTCTTTCTTCATGCCAAGCCACCAATACCATTTCTTCAAATCATTTTACATCTTCGTGCTGCCTGGGTGTACATTCAAACATCCGCTATGCACTTCATGCAAGTTTTTATGAATAAGCTCAACATTTCTGGGTACACAGACTCTATCTCGAAATGTCATACATCCATCAGGATTTACCCGAAATTCTGACTCCACGCTTGACTCACATAAAATTCTCTTGGCTTGCAAACTGTTATCATCTTTCTGAGCTTCACAGATTTCTTGGAGAAACAAGGGTTTAGCCCTCAATTCGGCTAAAACGAAACCATCATCCAACAAGGTCATCTGACTATTCAGGGCTCTTAGTGCAAACAATGATTTTCTACTCAAAGCATCGACGACTACGTTTGCCCTTCCCGGATGGTAGTCAATTTCCAACTCATAATCCTTAATCAACTCTAACCTCCTTCGTTGCCTCAAATTCAATTCCTTTTGAGTCATCAAATATTTTAGGCTTTTATGGTCGGTGAAAATCCGACACCTTTCACCATATAAATGATGCCTCCAAATTTTTAACGCAAACGCAATTACGGCCAACTCTAAATCATGAGTCGGGTAATTCTTCTCGTGCGGCTTCAATTGCCTAGAGGCGTAAGCAATCACCTTACCCTCTTGCATGAGTATACAACCCAATCTGTTTAAAGACGCGTCACTATAAACCACAAATTCTATTCCCGGCTCAGGTTGTACCAAAACAAGGGCCTCAGTCAACAGTGTATTCAGTTTCTTAAAACTCTGTTGACACTTTTCTGTCCAATCAAACTTCACATCTTTTTGCAAAAGTTTAGTCATCGGGGTAGCTATCATGGAAAACCCCTTGACAAAACGCCTATAATAGCCAGCTAGGCCTAAAAAACTCCTTACTTCAGTTACGCTCCTCGGCGGTTTCCATTCAATAATTGCTGAAACCTTACTCGGGTCGACTCTAATCCCGTCTCCTGAGACAATGTGTCCCAAAAATCCCACTTCCTTGAGCCAAAATTCACTCTTACTGAATTTGGCATAAAATTTCTCTTCTCTCAAAACTTGCAGAACCGTACTCAAGTGCTCGGCGTGTTCGTTCTCATCTCGAGAGTAGATCAATATGTCGTCGATGAAGACCACGACAAATTTATCCAAGTATGGCCAAAAACACGATTCATCAAACCCATGAAGATCGCAGGGGCATTCGTTAGACCAAAAGGCATGACCAAAAATTCATAGTGGCCATACCTAGTCCTAAATGCGGTTTTCGGCACATCCGAGTCCTTGACTCTCAGCTAATAGTACCCTGACCTCAAATCTATCTTGGAAAACACCGTGGCTCCCTTCAATTGATCGAATAGATCATCGATCCTCGACAACAGGTATTTTTTCTTCACAGTTATCTTGTTGAGTTACCGATAATCTATGCATATTCTCATCGAACCATCTTTCTTCTTCACGAATAAAATGGGAGCACCCCACGGAGAAAAACTCGGCCTTGCAAAACCTTTATCTGTCAGCTCTTGCAATTGTTCTTTTAGCTCCTTTAACTCGGTTGGAGCCATTTTATAGGGAGCAATAGAAATAAGGGCAGTACCCGGAGCTAACTCAATCCCAAAATTGATATCTCTAACCGGGGGTAGTCCTGGCAACTCTTCCGAGAAAACATATAGGTACTCGCATACTATGGGTACCGACTCAATTCTAAAATCAGTCTCTTTAGTGTTCAACACAAAGGGAAGGTAAGCCTCGTACCCTTTTCTCAAATACTTTTGAGTCGACAGGGTTGATATCACTACTGGTGATCTATCTGGCTTATCTGATTTAACACGAATAAAATCCCCATTTTCACTTCTCAACTCTATAAGCTTCTCCCCACAGTTCACAATTACCTCATGAGTGACTAACCAATCCATCCCAAGGATGACGTCAAACTCATCAAATGGCAATAGCATAAGGTCAACAGGGAAACAATGATTCTTAATCACCAAAGGGCATCCTTTGCACACTTTATCTACTAACACATGCTTGCCTAGGGGATTAGACACTCTTATGATGAATTCGGTAGACTCTATAGGCATGCTCATGCTAGAGACTAATTTCATGCATATGTATGAGTGGGTGGATCCCGGATCAATTAAAGCTATCACACGAGTATTATAGAGAGAAAAGGTACCCGTGATTACGTCGAGAAAAGATGCCTCTTCACGAGCACGATTGGCATATGTCCTCGCAGGTGTTCTACCCTCGACTCTAGCAGCTTGCTCACTAGATGGGTTCTTGCTACCCATCTCATTTCCCGGGTTTCTCAGTGGTCTTCCCCTAGCAGTACTTCTCGATCTTGCATACTGAGGCTTTTCTTTCTCGCCCACCTTGGGGCAGTCTCTAATAAAGTGGTCTAAGGAACCACATCTGAAACAAGCTTTCTCGTTAGCTCGACACTCACCAGAATGGCGCTCGCCACACTGAGGGCATTTCGGTTTACTAGGTCGGACATTGCCCAAACTAGCAACTGATGTGGTCTGCCCTTTCAACCCCAAAAATTGCTTGCCTTTACTTCAGGTTGAAAACCCCGCTGAAGTGACTGATCGAGTAGCGAAATCCCTCGATTTCTTAGATGAGGATTGGTGAGACTTATTCAGTTGTCTCTTCCTCGAGTCACGAGACTTATTCTCAGCTCTTCTCTTCTCTTTAGCCAACTCTTCGGCTTTATAGGCTCTATCTACGAACACTACAAATTCCTTTAGTTCGAGGACTCCCACGTATAAACGGATATCTTCATTTAATCCGTCCTCAAATCTCTTGCACATGACGGCTTCGATAGACACGCACTCCCGTGCATACTTGCTAAGCCTTACGAACTCCCATTCATAGTCGGTTACTGACATACGACTTTGCTTCAGTTCCAAGAACTCCTTCCTCTTATTGTCGATGAACCGTTGACTGGTGTACTTTTTCCAGTACTCCTCTTGGAAAAATTCCCAGCTAACTCTCTCCCTTGGCACTACCGACACCAGGGTGTTCCACCATCGATAGGCTGAACCTCTCGGAGAGAGTCATCGCACACTTTAAGCACTCTCGGTGTGCGGGATAACTCATCGAATACCACGATGGTATTCTCGAGCCAGAATTCTGCTTTCTCTGGATCATCGTCCTTATTTGCCCGGAATTCCTCAGCTCCTTGCTTTCGGATCTTATCCACCGGAGGTCTTTCTCTTCTCACCACCTCAATTACTTGAGGAGCTACTGGAGCAGGTTGAGGGATTGGTGGGGGTGGAGGGGGTTGAGCGTTTGGATTTGCTCGGGTATACTCAGCATACCAGTTGCTCATCATGTGGAGAAAGGATTCTCGAGCCTCTTCCCCCTGACCCAAGGTCTCGGGTCTACTATTAGCCGGCGCGGTCCCTTGAGCGGGAGCTGACGCGTTACTCGCAGCATCATCGGCTGCAGTTCGGTCTGGATCAGAATCCAAATACTACATAAAACACAATTTCATACGTTAGGAGCCATCACACTATCATTACCCAGACACCCTTACATATGGCATGTATAGCTAGACTCTTACTTGCGCTACGTTAGTCCTAGAACCGACTAAACCGTAGCTCTGATACCAATAAATTTAACACCCCTTACCCGTGCCCGAAGTCGGGACCGAGATTGAGGCATTACCTAACTAATCTCACTTGACATCTCGAAACGGGCTATAAAATTTCATTTAAACCCATCACTTGCACATACTCGGCCTAAGAGGCCCTAAACATACTTTCGAGAGGTATAGGGACTATTCCGGGGACATTTACATGTTTGAGAAACTTTCCAACAAAACAGGGGTTACACGTCCGTGTGAGTCTAGGGACACGCCCGTGTGCCCCTAAGACATGCCCGTCTCTACCACCCATGGTCGAAACTGACTAATTTCACACGGTCTTGACACGCCCATGGCCTTGGCCTATGTGCCAAACCTTGGCATTCTGACTTATCCACACGGTCCACACACACGCCCGTGCGTTTTAACCGTGTTGCGATTTAAATTCCAAGTGCAAGGTGCAGACTTCACACGGCCTGGGCACACGCCCACGTGCTAGCCGTGCCGCTCACACAGTCTAGACACACGCCCGTGTGTCTACCCATGTAGAAAATTAGAAGGCTATCTACCAAGCCCTTTGCCACCCTACATTGAAAACATACATACTCCAAATCTATTCAACGTAATTCATGACCCAAAGACACATCCAAATAATCAATTCAACATTCATACACAAGGCATACACTTCAATAAAATCACTTTCATTAAACAAAAGAATTTTCCAAGTATTTGCCTAACTTAAGGCCATTTACAAAATGACTTTAGTAACATGCATAGCCAACACTTTGGCTAACAATTACAACTTAACAAAATACTCAAGTCCTATACATGCCATGCTCAAAATAAGTCTAAATTGTTATACCAAAGTGATGTCGATAGTGTGATTTTTGAACTCCTACGTCCACGATCCTCGAGTTATCTTGGCAATACTACAAGGAAGAAGGGCAATGAAAGGGATAAGCATAAAGCTTAGTAAGTTTGCATGAATATAAATAGCAATAATAAGCTCATAAAATAATCCATCCATGATATTAACTAACCATACACAATTCATAGGCATCTTACCATACTTACTCACAATTGCCCTTATTTAGCACATACCATGCCACATGTCGTAAATGTTTCTTCGTGACTCATTCACGAGTACCTGTATTAACTCATTCATATGACTTTAGTGCAAATTTCATTTCTACTTCTAAACTTATCTACTTATCCCTTTAATCACTAGGGATAGTCAAAGACGTATATTCGACGTCGTTCATGTAGAGACGAAGCCAATGCCACATTCCCGAGGTGGTCTTACATGGAGTTACTTCTAAACGCCAATGCCATATCCCGGATATGGTCTTATACGATTTCTCAACTTAGTGCCGAGGCCATGTCCCGGACATGGTCTTATACGGGACCTTACCTATTTCATATCTCGATAATAGCATTTTCGTATTCACATGGTCCACTAGGACTTCAACACCTCATTCAACATCAATTTAATGGAGTGTCATGCATCAATATGATATCAAGCATTCTCAATTATGCTAACATAAATATTACATTAATCACATACAAACTTACCTCCATTCCAAAATGAGCTAACTCGTCGGTTTAGTCCAAGACTTTGTTCTTTCCCCGATCGAGGTAGATTCTCGGTTCTTCTTGCTCTATAATAGTAATTTAGCTCATTTTAATCACCTCATTAATAAAATAATTTCAATAATCATGCTTAGGCAAAATTACTATTTTGCCCCTAGGCTTTGGCAAAAATGACCATTTTGCCCCTAGGCTCGGAAATAATTCTAATCACATTTCTACCTTCCATAAGCCTAGGTGAACATTTAATACTCTTATAGCTATTATCAGAACTCATCATTTCACATAATTACCACAATTTTGTAATCTTTTCATCAAGGTCCAATTAGGTGTTTTCATGGCAACACCTTTCACAAGAGTTGTTCATCTAACAACTAAGACTCATTTTCTCCCATAAAAATGCACCAAATAACTATGATAGCTCTCATGGAAAAACTCTAAACTTTTCACCATATTTCACAATAGTCCCTTCATTTGAAAGCTTAAGCTTTAGGGGTCCCAAAAGTACAACTATTTTCAAGAAAACATCACTAGAACACTTACTTATGAAGAGAAGAGTGTGCTGAAATTTTGAAGCTTTCTTCCCTCTATTTGCTACTAATTTTCGTTGGAAGAGTGAAAGAGAAAAGATTATATCTTTTCTTTCCTTATTTTATTAATACTAGTCAAATTAGTCCACCTACTATCACCAACTTTGGCCATCATTGACAAATTTGTCTCCTATGCTAGTCTATGGTCGGCCAAGCAAGTATTGGTGGTCTAATTGCCTTTTAAAGACCTCCAATTATCAATCTATGGCTATTTGGTACCTTTAGCTTATAAAATGGAACTTTCGCACTTTATGCGATTTAGTCCTTTTTCACGATTATACATGAAATCGCTAAAATTAAAGCACCAAAATTCTCATGTACATACATTATCATGCTTTGACTCATAATGTAGCCTGAAAATGAATTTCTCAAATCTCGGATTAGTGATCCCGAGATCACTGTTCCGGCTAGCCCCTAAATCGGGCTGTTACATTGGGTATATTTTCGGGTTTATTATGTTTAAATAAATTCTGTCTAGGAGATTGGAACTTAAGCGGGACCATTTGTGACCCCTCCAATCTTCCTGGGAATTGATTTTTACATAATTTTCCGAGAAATTATTCCCTAAATGACAAAATAAATTTTTAATTTTTCAAAATAAAAGGGTCAAATTTTGATCCAAGTTTTAATTAGCAACTCAATTTTAAAATTTTCATTAAGTCTAGGGACTTAATTGAAGTATTTCTAAAACTTAATTGCTCTTTTTTTTTAAAAAAATTATGTGCCTCTCTTTGTAGATATTTTTAAAAGGCATCTAGAATAAATATTATATATTTATAAATTATTAATAAACTTTAATATATAATTATATCCATTATAATTTATATATTAATTTTTATCAACTTAGCTTAGAATTAGGATTAATTTTATTTAATTATATTTTATGTTTATTTTAATAATTTAATAGCAATTGATAATTTCATATGCAAATATTTAATTATTAATTGTTGTTAACTTTGAGTAGGACTAGACATAGAATATTTAAATTATTAAATTTCTCTAAGAATTTCACTCTACTTCCTACTCCTTCCATTATATATTCCATCCATCTATTCTATTCTTCTCATCCATTCAACACCTAAAACCTCAAAGCACCCAAACCTTTGAGTGCCGAAAAGTCCCTAAGCAATCAGCCAGCACATCACACGCACACCTGCTGCCCAGGCTTCTGCCTCACGCTTGTTGCCTCCAGCTCACGTCGACGCACCAGCGGCCCACCACACCAGGCTTGCTTGCCGAAGCTCCCTGCTACGTGTATTGCTTGCTGCCACACCATCTCCCCGCACATCCGTACCAGCCCTTGTGCGCGCTACCTGCTTCAGCCCCACGTGCGCTGTTGCTTGTTGCTTTGCACACTTGTGCAGCACACCTCATTCACCCACACACCAAGCCCTTAAGCGTCCAACCCTCCTTTTAAATTACCATCTATTTCTTCATTATTATTTTTAAGAGTTCTTATATTTTTTTCCAAAAAAAAAAGGTGGTAAGACCTAATTTTATTTATGAACTATTAATAATTTTTAATTAAATTTTTGAGAAAATAATTTTTTTTCCATTTTATGTTCAGGTCAATTATGCCTCGCAAGAGAACTCGTGCCTCCGCCCAAATCGATGAAACGCAAAATAAGTTCCACTGTGAAGAAGCCAAAGTAAGATACGAAAGTATCTTCAAAAATCAACAGATGCATCCAGAGAAAGGCTTCACATTGAATGAAAGCAACTACAGAGACTTTATGGCACGTATTCGTTCAGTTGCTGAAGCCCTCAATTGGGAATTATTTTGTGAAAAGAGACCAAGTGTGGATGAGGAACTAGTTCGTGAATTCTATGCGAACTTAACCTCAAGCGAATTGACCGAAGTTCCAGTTCGTGGAATCAAGGTACCAATAAATTCAAATGCTATTAATGAGTTCTTTGAATTACCTGATTTCGAAAACGATGAATATTCTTTTTTGTTGAGCAACATTAAGCCTGAAAATTTGCAAGAAATTCTCGAGGAACTTACGCCTCGTGTTCTAAGTGGACTGTGTCAAAGCAAGGAATCCACACGCGTCGAAGAGAATATTTGACACCACTTGCGAAGGTATGGTTCTATTTCATCCTTTTCAGCCTTATGCCTAGTTCGCATGGGACTACAATCTCATTAGAGCGAATGGTCCTATTATACTCAATTCTAACTGGAAAGACCATTGATGTGGGCAAAATCATCCTAAGAGAAATGCGAAATTGTGCCGTTAGGCGTTACGGCCCACCTATTTCCCCTTTACGATAACAATTCTATGCTTAAAAGAAAAAATTCTTGTGAGCGTAAAGAAGACGGGGTATAGTCGGGCACAATCATCGATTGGGACCTCTACCGAGTAGTCAAGATTACGTTCTCAAAGAACGAGTTGAAGAGAGTGAGGATCCCGAAGAAGCAGAAGATGACCCCACAGAGATCCCGCCAGAGCAATCAACTGAAGTCCCTAATGAAGCAGAACCAATGGAACCAGAAGCTAAACCTGATATCGAAACCTCAATGTTTGGAGCTCTACCGCCTACCCTAGATCTTCAAGATGAGCTGTCAAAGTTGATGGACTTAATGCAACACATGCAATGGCAGCAACAAGCCTACTGGAGATACTAAAAAATAAGGGATGACTCGATGAGGAGTGCCCTTAGGAAAATTTATAATGACCCATTTATTTTTGTGCCTGAGTTTCCAAATTTCATATTTGAACCATGGAGTTCATTATCGAAGAGGGAGCAAAGCGATTCATGCAAAGGCAATAATGATGGAGAAAAAGATGAGTCGAATTCGGAAGGATCGGCAAACAAATAAAAAAGGGAGGACCTCAACTTTATTTTATTTTTATTCTTAAGTTATTTTAGGATTAGGTTAATTAGGAATTTTTTTTTTTTTGCACAATAAAACAAGAGATAGGAATCATGAATAAAATCTGAACAAGTCACAAAGGCTAAAGTTTGGCAATAGGTATATACATGTCTAGGATTGGATTTAGAGAGAGCTTGGTACTTAAGCAGTCAATTTGACTCACCTCCTCTTTTCTAAAATCCTACCCGGTGTATAGTATCTATTCACTTTAAACAATGAGGACATTGTTCACTTTAAGTAGGGGGGATCAAAAATTTTAATTAATTCCACTCAGAATAAAATTTTCTTTTAATTATGATTAGGATATATTTTGTTCAATAATTTGAAATTTTGTTAAGTATGCTAAACTTCAGTATTAATAAAGTTCTATTTTTTCAATAAGTTATTATGTTAGCTTAATAATGATATGAAAGTATTTTTAATAAAGCATGCAAATTCGTACCATAAAATTTTTAGTTCCCTAAGAAAAAATTAGGCATGCATGAAAGTTTAAGTCTTTAGAATTGACTTAGTAATTTCTTGAGGCAAAATCCTAGGAAGCATGGAATATTGAAAATGATTTAGGCAATTATTGTTTGGACCGTTGGAGCCTTTCAAACCGACCATGATAAAATTATCCTTTGAAACCCAACTTTGAGACTATATGGCCAAGTTTTATTTGGACCTTTGCAATATTTAGCCATCACTTTTCTCTTCATTATCTTTAAAATTGTCCCAAACACTAGACTTAGTATAATTCAGAATATCGTTTGAAAATAAGTTTGGGGGAATTGAAAAGAAGTATCAATTGCTCGAAAATTGTAGTACATGAAGCAAGTACTTGAATTTGAATTAAAAAAAAAACACATGTACTCGAAAGAAAATAGATGTACAAAAGAGCATGTGAAAGTAAAATAAGTTGGTGTATCGAAGGTAAAAATTCTGAAGGTTCGATTTTACACTAAGTCTAGGGTTTTTAAGCCAAAATTTATCTATCTTTTACCTACCCATAGCCTAGCCACGTTACAACCTTAATAAAGACCTATTGATTCAAGTTTCTATGCTACCTACATTAGTGGAGAGAAATTGCTAAGATCAACATATGAAGACATAAGTTAAACTAATGATTGTAGCTTAGTCTTGAATAAGGGAATAAAAAAAAAACAAATTGGTAAGGGTTAACATGTCTTTGTTAAAGAGGCATTTAGTCTAATTTTGCTATTATAATAGTTGCTGGATGTAATTTGAACGATATGTATACTTAAGTAGCATAATTATCAAATTTCTTATTTTTGAGCCTAAGTATATTAAATTTTGAGAAAAACATTGTTCTGAAGGAGTTTTTCAAAAGTGTTTCCGAGAAATTCTTTCCGAAATTTGTGCATTACTCGGGACGAGCAATGTGTAACAGCCCGATTTAGACCCTAGTCAGAACAGTGGTATTGAGACCACAAATCTGAGGTCAGAATAATATTTTAATATTATTTTCTGTGTTTACAGTATGTGATTTAGCCTGTGTGAAATTTCTGTGTGAAGATTTTATTGATTGTGTGTTTAATTTGCGAAAAGGACTTAATCGCATAAAATGTAAAAGTTGTGTGCTGATTGTTGAAGTATCTATGTGTTATGGCTTTTAAATGTGGAGGCCTTAATAGGCAATTAGGCCATTTATAAGTTAGTGGATGGCTAATGGACGATTATGCCATTAAATGAACAAGTTTTATTTGTTAGTTGATAAAGGGTAATATAGTAAAAGATGTATTATTATGTTTTATATGATAAAATAACATGAAAATAAAGCCATAGTTATCATCTTTTGTATCGAAAATTAGCGAAGAAAAAGAAAAAATAAGCCAAGCTAGGTTTCAGCCATGTTCAAGCAAGATTAAGGTATGATTTGGTTTCGGTTTTTGATAATTTCTACGTTTTTGTAATTGTTGCTTTGTGCTCTACAAAACCCATGCTTAAATTTTTTGAATTGATGAAGAATTTGAAATGTGCCATTAATGAATTCATGAGCTTTGTGTTAGTTGATAATGGAATATGAAAGATATGTGAAAGATTATCATATTTTGTCTTGAGATTTTTAGTGAAATTGAGTAAATTGGGTTAAATTGTGAAAATGAAAAATATGAGGATTAATTTTTAAAATAAATGAAATGTGTGGGCTTGTATTAGCATGGGAAGAATTCGGCTAAGCTTGTGTGAGTAGAAATTTGGTGTATTTTGTGATTTTGTGGAAGAGGGACTAAAGTGTCGAAATGTGAAAATATGAGAGCTATTTTGTAAAATGCCCTAAAAATGTGTGTGTGGACTAAATTGAATGAATTGGTGATTGAATGGACTGAATTTGAATGTGTATAGACAAAGAAAGGAAAGGTTCGGATCGAGATCGAGGCAAAGACAAAGTGCTCGATTAATCGACTATTTCGGTATTTCGACGTCCGAGGTAAGTTCAGACATAATACGTGTATTTAACTATGTTTAATGTTATGAAATGAATAGTATGGTAATATTGAATTGTAAATTCTATGTGAGGAATCGAGTTATTTGGCACTAAGTGTGCGTATTTGGAAATGTGACCGAGATGATTAGCACTGTGTGTGCGAAATAATATAAGCTTCAGCTTTGTTGTTGGCACTGTGTGTGCGATACCGATTTAAGATCGGTTTGATATAGATGCACTAAGTGTGCGATGTTAATTAAGCTTCGGCTATGGTTTGGGCACTAAGTGTGCAATTGAATCGAGGAAATGACGAAAGTTGATCGAAATGAAATATTGAGCATTGAGTAGTATATGTGATTGATAATTAGGTGTTGGCTAAGGTACGTTCGGAACCTATGTGGTTGATGAAATTATAGATGAGTTTATGGATGGTTAATTGAGCATATTAGCTTGGATGGTATGGTAAATGTGATTGTGAATTAATCTATGTGATGGATTGTTTTTCGTATAATGTAATGGTATTAATGAGCAATATGTATTATGTTACGAACTTACTAAGGTTCGAAAGCTTACTGTGTGATTTGTTTCTCTATTTTACAGTGTCAGTAAAGCTAGCAAGGATTCGGGGATCGTCAGCGGCTCTATCACACTATCGGCTATCTATTTCGGTACTTTTGAAAGATGTATATAGATGGTATATGGCATGTATAGGCTAGTAGTTATGGTACCTTTTGTGATGTTGGAACCTTGCCATGTGATTTGGCTTGGAAGTTGAATAATGTTGATACTTATATGAGCTATGGAAATGATGAATATGGCTTGAGATAGTGTAACACCCTGGTTTAGGGGCTAGGTAATTCTGGTATAATTCCAGTGTTGGAAGGTTTTTGGGTGTTTTTGGATGTGTTTTAGAGGTTTAAGAATGCTTGGATGAAAAGGAAGGGCTTTGGAAAATTTTTATTTTTAGTGTAAAAGGGGAAATGGGGCGGGAAGGCCTTAAAATATTTTTCCGGAGTTTAGGACACAAGAAAGGATGTGGCAAAAGTGGCATAGAGGCTCTACTTAAGGTCTTGGGAAGGAGGCGCCTAAGAGCTCAAGGGTTCGAGTCTGGGGCAAGCAATGTTGTTTTATTTTTGCGTCAAGGGACTGGGCTAAGTAGGCCTTAAAAATAAATGTCCAAGTTGATGGACATGAAAGTCCAATTGGCGGAGTGGCTAGCGTCGTCACTTAGACACCGGAGGGGAGAGAGGTCGCGGTTTCGAGGGGCCTGGGAAGCATTTGGCGTTTTATTTTTGTTGGTGGTTATGGGCTTGAGTAGAAAGGGTTTAAAATAAAATGTTGGGGCTTTATTGCATAAAATAAAAGTGGCCGAATGGCCCAGGCGCTACTTGGTGCTTTTCTTCCCAGTCCCGTGTTCGAATCTTGGGGTCGCTTGCGGTTTTTCCTCATTCTTTTTGCTCATCGGCGTGGAAGTGGGCTGCACATTGAAGTTTTATTTTTATTTCTTCCGCAAAGAAATGGTAAGTGTTAGACGGTAGGTGGGGTAGTGTTTTAATTATCTTGTATTTGTTTTTTTAGTGTAGGATAATTATTATTTTATTTAAATAGGTAGGGGATAAGTATTTGGTTATTTTATTATTTTAGATTAATAAAGGATTATTTTGGTTAGTATTAAATTAGAATAAGAGATAATGGTGGGGTTTAATTTATTAATGGGATTAAGTGAAGATAATGAGTTGAAACCATTCAAACTAGTTTGAATGGATTAAAATAGGAGGTGGACTAATTCAAATTAATTTGAATTAGTGGCCATAGGAGATGGCCTAACTTGGAGTCTTCAAGGGGAGGTGGCCGAATGCTATAAATAGGGGAGGGGTAGAGTGCCGAATTATTCTTCAAGTCTTTTGCCGAATCTCTCCCTCTCCTCTTGGTGTGCCAAATTCCTTCCCTATTTAGTTGTCACCTTGGCCGAATAGTAGGTGTGGTGTGGATCACTTTGGGCCCTTTTTCAATCGTTGGAAGAGGTAAGTAGGCTTAGCCGAATGCCTATTTCTTTCCCTCTCTGTTCTCTCGTCGACTTCTACAAGGTAAGAACTGATTTCGGTTTGTTTGGAAACATGTTATTATCGAGAGGTGAACCATCGCTTGACTCGGATTTGGTAGGAAACCAAGTCGGTTGTAAGGTAAGGGTAAGTGATTCATTAATATTCGGATATGGGCCTTGTTTTGAGTACTTAGGTGTTGACCCACTCGACTTTGGTTATAGGGCAAATCGATTGTAAGCAAAGAAAGCCTTCTGGATCTCGATGATTTGGTAAGGATGTTAATAGGTGATCTAGATTCGATATTTGTAGGTTTTGATTGCTGTGATTAATCGTGTGGTTCTGATTAAGTATCGTCGATGGATGCGAGTGCCAGTCAAGGTGAGCAAGGGAAAGTCCCTGTCCCGAAGTTTAAGAAAAGAGCCGCTCTCGGCGCTTCGGGATTGGCCACTGTGGTGTGGGCCAACAACAGAAACGATAGCGCGATAGTCGTAGTCTCGCTAAACGATAAGGTCGAGGATCGAGAGTCTAGAACTCCAAGTAATAAGGTGTGTGGTTAGACCATTGTTTCCGGATTTGTATGACATCTGTTGTGTTATATGTTTACTAATGAATGCAAATTGCCATATGTGTAATGGATACCCTAAAGGGGTATGATGACGACTGTGTTAGTAGCAAATTGGCTAATATGTGATAATTGATTTTAACTATGTGAGCATGCCTATGATTGTGAATATCATGTACATGCATCATCTCAAATCATATTATGTTACATGTGCATGGGTGGTTTTGAAAGAAGGTACGTGTGTACTTGAGTACGTGGTTGATGTCGACTTTGTGCTACATCGTGGATTGGCGCTGATCGAGGTCGCGTTGTGGATCTTTGCGATTTAGTTCGCGTGGTTACCTTGATTGATATGGGCTTTATGCCATATCGTGGCTTGATGGGTTGCTATGTGCCCCATCGTGGTTTGATGTTAGCTATATGCTACATCGTGGATGGCATTGGTTGCCTTTTTGGAGGGAAAAGGAGAGGGTGACTCGATAGTCCCCTGGTGTGTGGTAGGCTGGATAAGGGGGTGTGTAGCGGATGGACCTTAGGATTGGGTTGGGTTTCATGTTGCATTGTTCCGTTGTGAAATGATATAGAAATGGGCCAAGCCCAATATGACATGTGGAAAGGTATGTTTTGAGAACATACGTGGAAATGGGCCAAGCCCAGTAATCAGTGGATTGATGAGAAAAGGGCCTAGCCCAGTATTTGATATGATTTGATTGTGGGCCAAGCCCAGATTGTGGTAATGTTTAAATGATTATATTTATGCATTTTATAATTGGGTTGATTTGTGGCTAACATGTGGGTGGATATCGCGGTTTAATTACACACTCGAATCAGTATGACTCACCCAACTTTTAAACATCGCAGTGAGTCGTGAGTAATGGACCGGGTTGGAGTAGATACAAAGGTGGCCATGCAGTAGCGCATCTTCATGCGAAGTAGATGTTTTACTTGTTTAGTTAATTAATAGTGATTTTTATATTATCCGTATTTTGGGAATTTATTTGATGTAATAAGGGCCACTTTTGATTAAAGTACTCTATTTATAGTTGATAAAGGTTATATCGTATTTAGTAATATTTTTACAAAGGATTTATATTATAATAAATTATAATAAAGTTTTAATTCAAACCAAGCTTATATTATTTAATAATTTTTAATGGACTTACTTCCCGGAAGTTAACAAAATTTTCAAGTTTTACTCTAAAGACAAAGATTTTTAACCGTCATTCCGCAGTGACATAACCAGATCCGGACGAGACTTGTGGGCCGGGTTTGGGGGTGTTACAGATAGCAAGAATGGAAATGGTATGTTATATATGTGATTTGTTTGATAAGAATGATGGATAAAAAGTGAACTTGTAGTAAGAATTACATGATGCTTGGCTTATATGAATTGAGTTGTGATCATGGTGCTTGAACGGATTTATTTGAATAGGAATTGAGAACATGAATAGATGTTATTGTTGAGGATTAATTGAAGTATAAAATGGTATGTTTTGGTTGCCAATTGGGGTATAAATGCATGAAATTTGAAGCTTGTAGGTGAATCATTGTGTAACATCCTAAAATAGGGCCTATGCATTTTCAGTTTAATTGTATGAAGTGACATGTTTTAAGTATTATGAATAAATTTTGAATATTTTTGGAAACCCGGAAATGAGTGAAAATAAGTTAGAAATGAACATTTTTGGAAACTAGGAAATGTAAGGAAAATGGAAAGTGAACATTTTTAGAACCTTGGAAATGTAAGGAAATGTCTTGTAAGGAAATGTCATGGAAATGTAAGGAAATGTCTTGGAAATGTAAGGAAATGTCTTGTAAGGAAATGTCATGGAAATGTAAGGAAATGTCAAGTTTACAGAGCCGATCGAAAATTTTTGGAAACTTAGAAATGACCTAGAAATGATGAGTTTTAAGGTTTAAAAGGGGAAATTAAGGCAAGATGGCCTTAAAAGAAAAAGTTTGTGAAATTTGACACACAAACAGGCTTGGAAAAGTGGTCTGAAGATGCCACTTAGGGCCTATGGAAATGGCGCCATATGCAAGAGGAATGGGCCTAAGTTCGAGTCACATGGGAAGCAAATAAAAGAAATTTTATTTTGCTACAAGGAGCAGAGAGGTTGACGGCACATGGCTATAAATTAGGAGCTTTTATTATTTTATAAATAGTGGATAAATAAGGGATTTTTTTATCATTATTTTCAAGAGATAATTGTTGGATTAAATTCTTTTAATTTGAATAAAGAGATAAAGAGGAAAATAAGGGAGAAGTGATGGCCAAGTAAGGGACTTTGAGTTTAATAATTTCGGCTAAGTAAGGATAGTTGCTGAATTATCTTTTATTTTAAGTGATAATTAAAGAGATAAAGCTATTAAAATAGAAGAGTGGTGGCCAAGTAAGGGACTCCTTAGATGATAATTTCGGCTATAAAAGGAAAAGAGAGGCCATTCTGCATTATTATTTGTTCTTTGAAAGCCTCTGCCGAATTCTCTTCACCAAATCTTCTTCTTCTTTTATTTTTGCCAAGCCAAATACCTTGTGATCTAGCCGAATCCTCCATCTTTATTCTTCCTTCTCTTTTCTTTCTAATCCTCCAAAAGCCGAAAGTTGTGAGATCATCATCTAGCCATAGCCGAATCTCTCCGAAGGTTGAAGTGAAGGTGCAATCGATTTCTTCAAGTAAGGGTAAGATCTCATTCTGGTTTCATCCTTTTTCTTAAGATTTTCCGAAATCTAGGACTAACCCCATTAATATCTTGTTGCCAAAAATTTGAAGAGATCTTTTGGGATTTACTAAGTGTCGACTACAAGGAAGGAGAAGTTCTTTTCCCAAAGGTACACCATAGGCCACGTGTTCCCTAGTTATTTGGTGAGTTTCGGGATTTAAAATCCACAAAGTAAGTGTCTATAGTATTCGGCCAAGGCCATGTTTGGTAAATATATGTGTTCATTAATTATTTAAAAGCCGAAAACTAACCAAGTTAATTGATTCAATGCTTGGCCGAATGCAAGAAGAGTATAGCAGAGATTTCAAGACATGATTCTTAAGTCAAACGGCAACAAGGTAAGTTTAAGTATACTAATCCTACTAGGATTTGGATTTATGGCGAATGGCTTTTTATTAAAGTAGTAGGTGATTAATCAATTGTAGGGATTAAGGATCTAAGCATTAGATCAAGCTTTTGGGATTTCATGACCTTTTCTGGTAAGTATGATAAGTTGTGGATATTTGGTTAAGAATTCGTATATTGATGATTAAATCGATTGTTCTCGATTAAGTGTGTTGATGGAGGCGAATACCATTCAAGAAGGGAAAGGGAAGGTCCCTATCCCGAAGTTTAAGAAGAGATCTGTCTCGGCGCTTAGGGATTGGCCATCGGGGTGTGGACCAAATACGTCGAGAACAAGAAAGTAGGCAAATAGCCGTAGTATCGCCTAGTGATAGCATCGATGATCAAAAGCATAGTTCTCCAAGTGATCGTGTGTGTGATTAACCCACCGTTTTCCGAGTATATGATATGTATGTGAAATGTGTAAGTATTATGAATGTGCTAACTAGTGCGAAGGGAAATTGTGATAAGGATACCCTCAAGGGGTATGTCGATAATCCGGTAAGTACCAAACCCGATGATATGTGATTATTAATATGAATATGTGATAATATGCTTGATGAACATGCTCATGCATCATTACATTGTATCATTATTTTATGTGGCATGTGCATGGGTTGGGATATGAAAGAAGGTGCACGGTGTACTTCGAGTACGTGGTTTGATGTTAGCCTTGAGCTACATCGTGGATTGACGTTGATCGAGGTCACGTTGTGGATTAATTGCGATTTAGTTCACGTGGCTTGATGAGTGGCTATGTGCCTCATCGTGGTTGATATCGGGTATGTGCCATATCGTGGTTGATGAGTGACTATGTGTCCCATCGTGGTTTTGGTGTTAGCTACGGCTACATCGTGGATTGACGTTGGATCGAGGTCACGTTGTGGATTAATTGCGATTTAGTTCGCGTGGCTTGATGAGTGGCTATGTGCCTCATCGTGGTTGATATCGGCTATGTGCCATATCGTGGTTGGTGAGTGACTATGTGTCCCATCGTGGTTTTGGTGTTAGCTACGGCTACATCGTGGATTGACGCCGATCGAGGTCGCGTTGTGGACTATTGTGCTTAATTGCACGTGGACGGAAGTGATTGCCTTTGGAGTGAAAAGGAGAGGGTGATTTGATAATCCCCCAGTGTGTGGTAGGTCGGATAAGGGGGTGTGTAGCGGATGGACCCTAGGTTTGGGTTGGGCTTCATAATTGCATGATTTCGTATGTGAACATATGTGGAAATGGGCCAAGCCCAATATGATATGTGGATTAATGTAAAAATGGGCAAAGCCCAAAGATATGAATGTGGATCGAGTGTGGAACTCGGGCTAAGCCCGAAGATGTGGAAATTATGTGGTTAACTACCCTATTAGATGAATGTGATATGAATATGGGCCAAGCCCAGAATATGATAACATGTGAATTTTGATAATTGATATCTGATATATGAGTTAATATGTGGTTAACATGTGGGTGGAATTGAGTGGACTAATTACACACTGAGTCTGTATGACTCACCCAATTTTTATTAAACATCGCAGATGATTCGTGGTGATTGGACCGGGTTGGAGTGGATACGAGGTGGCCCATGCAAAAGACATCTTCTTTATTTTATTCAGTTTATTACTAAGAACTTTTGTTTAATTATTTATTGTAATAAGGCCCAGTTAAAGTATTTAAGTATTTCTATTTGAGCATTTTTATTATGTTTAAGCTAGACGACCATTAAATTATTATTTCGAAGTGATTTTAATTTGGATATTTTTGTCAAGCTTATATTATTTAGAATTTTTAATTGGACCTGGTTTTCAAATGACAAAATTTTTAATGTTTTTCCCAAAAGTGAAATCAGTCTTCAAACGTTTTTCCGCAGTGGCATCTCAAATTCTGGCCAGAACGAATGGGCCGGGTTTGGGGTGTTACATTTTGGTATCGAGCCTTGCTCAAAACTCGGCCTTGAGGGTTTTGGGTCCAAAAATAATTTTTTTCAAAGATGGGCTTTTCAAAAGTATGGGCTTTCATAAACTTTTCAGGTTATTCTGGCATGGCACTGTATCTCCCTACCCAAGTCCACTGGTAAGTACTTCTAATTATTGAAGTGACTTGTTTATGTGAACTGTTATGGGCTTATTTGGGCTCCTAGATTAGAATATTAGGGCTGTTGAACCCTAGGGTTAGTGCACTCAAACACATGCATAAGACTTAAGGACTATTAAACAAACTCGTGAAGTAAGTCGCCGAGCTAGGTGTGGCAAATCACAGTGCGCATGTCTAGGAGTGGATTCAATAAGAGCTTGGTATTTAAGCGGTCCTAGCGACTCACCTCCTCTTTACTCGAATCCTACCAGTGCGTAGCTACGGTTCACCCTAACCAAGAGGACTTATTCACTGCTAAACCCGATAATTAAAACCCGAAAGGGACTAGCCATGCAGTTTTATAAAAACCCTAGTTTTAAAATCCCTAAATTACCCTTTTAATTGTAGTAAAAGATTATTGTGAAAATTTTTTCCAAAATATCTCCGATTTACAAAATTACAAAAATGCCCTTGTATTGTAAATTACTAAAATACCCTTAGTTCTTAAGATTTTCAAAAATACCCTCGATGTTTGCTACAATATTTCTACTTTACAAAAATACCAAAAACTTCTGTTTTACAAATAACAAGATACCCTGATTTGGAAAATTTACAGAACTACCCCTGACTTCCAAAACTACCGAAATAACCTCGATTTCTGAAATTTTTGCAACACCTCTGATTTGGAAAACAAAATAACCCAGTGATTTTGTAAATTCTGAAATACCTCTAATTTGAAAAATATTTTCGAATTGACCCCGATTTATTACCAAAATACCCCTGTAGGGAAAATGACGAAATTACCCCTGGGTAGGGAAATGGATGGAATGGCCATAAAAGTGTAGTGAATGATGTTGTGAATGAATGTGACTTCATGGAGAAATGAATGTGTCTCTGCTTATAAATGTGAATGTGACTCCCTGAGTTAGAGTAGTGAACTTGAACTGAACCTTTGTGTAATCGAAAGAACTACTTGTAAATACTTTACTTCATAAAATTGTTCGCGGTTAATAAGTGGAACAAAATTCTGATGCATAAAACTTTTTAATCAGTTAAGTCGCGACGTTAGAAATGAGTTCTAGGGGACATGAACTTAAAAAATTGTGCCTAGGAAGTATGATGATTCTATTAAGATCAGAGTGCGCAACATAAGCGTAGTGCGGTGAGTTAAGAGGTACGATTATTCGTTAATAAGTAATTTCGAGGATGAAATTATTTTTAAAGAGGGTAGAACTGTAACATCCTAAAATAGGGCCTATGCATTTTCGGTTTAATTGTATGAAGTGACATGTTTTAAGTATTATGAATAAATTTTGAATATTTTTGGAAACCCAGAAATGAGTGAAAATAAGTTAGAAATGAACATTTTTGGAAACAAGGAAATGTAAGGAAAATGGAAAGTGAACATTTTTAGAACCTTGGAAATGTAAGGAAATGTCTTGTAAGGAAATGTCATGGAAATGTAAGGAAATGTTTTGGAAATGTAAGGAAATGTCTTGTAAGGAAATGTCATGGAAATGTAAGGAAATGTCAAGTTTACAGAGCCGATCGAAAATTTTTGGAAACTTAGAAATGACCTAGAAATGACGAGTTTTAAGGTTTAAAAGGGGAAATTAAGGCAAGGTAGCCTTAAAAGAAAAAGTTTATGAAATTTGACACACAAACAGGCTTGGAAAAGTGGTCTGAAGATGCCACTTAGGGCTTATGGAAATGGCGCCATATGCAAGAGGAATGGGCCTAAGTTCGAGTCACATGGGAAGCAAATAAAAGAAATTTTATTTTGCTACAAGGAGCAGAGAGGTGGACGACACATGGCTATAAATTAGGAGCTTTTATTATTTTATAAATAGTGGATAAATAAGGGATTTTTTTATCATTATTTTCAAGAGATAATTGTTGGATTAAATTCTTTTAATTTGAATAAAGAGATAAAGAGGAAAATAAGGGAGAAGTGATGGCCAAGTAAGGGACTTTGAGTTTAATAATTTCGGCTAAGTAAGGATAGTTGCTGAATTATCTTTTATTTTAAGTGATAATTAAAGAGATAAAGCTATTAAAATAGAAGAGTGGTGGCCAAGTAAGGGACTCCTTAGATGATAATTTCGGCTATAAAAGGAAAAGAGAGGCCATTCTGCATTATTATCTGTTCTTTGAAAGCCTCTGCCGAATTCTCTTCACCAAATCTTCTTCTTCTTTTATTTTTGCCAAGCCGAAATACCTTGTGATCTAGCCGAATCCTCCATCTTTATTCTTCCTTCTCTTTTCTTTCTAATCCCTTCAAAAGCCGAAAGTTGTGAGATCATCATCTAGCCATAGCCGAATCTCTGAAGGTTAAAGTGAAGGTGCAATCGGTTTCTTCAAGTAAGGGTAAGATCTCATTCGGTTTCATCCTTTTTTCTTAAGATTTGCCGAAATCTAGGACTAACCCCATTAATATCTTGTTGCCGAAACTTTGAAGAGATCTTTTGGGATTTACTAAGTGTCGACTACAAGGAAGGAGAAGTTCTTTTCCCGAAGGTACACCATAGGCCACGTGTTCCCTAGTTATTCGGTGAGTTTCGGGATTTAAAATCCACAAGGTAAGTGTCTATAGTATTCGGCCAAGGCCATGTTTGGTAAATATATGTGTTCATTAATTATTCAAAAGTCGAAAACTAACCAAGTTAATTGATTCAATGCTTGGCCAAATGCAAGAAGAGTATAGCAGAGATTTCAAGACTTGATTCTTCAGTCAAACGGCAACAAGGTAAGTTTAAGTATACTAATCCTACTAGGATTTGGATTTATGGCCGAATGGCTTTTTATTAAAGTAGTAGGTGATTAATCAATTGTAGGGATTAAGGATCTAAGCATTAGATCAAGCTTTTTGGGATTTCAAGACCCTTTCTTTAAGTATGATAAGTTGTGGATATTTGGTTAAGAATTCGTATATTGATGATTAAATCGATTGTTCGATTAAGTGTGTTGATGGAGGCGAATACCATTCAAGAAGGGAAAGGAAGGTCCCTATCCCGAAGTTTAAGAAGAGATCTGTCGGCGCTAGCTTAGGGATTGGCCACCGGGGTGGACCAAAGATCGTAACAAGAAAGTAGGCAAATAGCCGTAGTATCGCCTAGTGATAGCATCAGTATCGAAAGTATAGTTCTCCAAGTGATCAGGTGTGTGATAACCCACCGTTTTCTGAGTATATGATATGTATGTGAAATGTGTATGTATTATGAATGTGCTAACTAGTGCAGTGGAAATTGTGATAAGGATACCCTCAAGGGGTATGTCGATAATCCGGTAAGTACCAAACCTGATGATATGTGATTATTAATATGAATATGTGATAATATGCTTGATGAACATGCTCATGCATCATTACATTGTATCATTATTTTATGTGGCATGTGCATGGGTTGGGATATGAAAGAATGTACGGGTGTACTTCGAGTACGTGGTTTGATGTTAGCCTTGAGCTACATCGTGGATTGACGTTGACTGAGGTCACGTTGTGGATTAATTGCGATTTAGTTCGCGTGGCTTGATGAGTGGCTATGCGCCTCATCGTGGTTGATATCGGCTATGTGCCATATCGTGGTTGATGAGTGACTATGTGTCCCATCGTGGTTTTGGTGTTAGCTACGGCTACATCGTGGATTGACGTTGGATCGAGGTCACGTTGTGGATTAATTGCGATTTAGTTCGCATGGCTTGATGAGTGGCTATGTGCCTCATCGTGGTTGATATCGGCTATGTGCCATATCGTGGTTGATGAGTGACTATGTGTCCCATCGTGGTTTTGGTGTTAGCTACGGCTACATCGTGGATTGACGCCGATCGAGGCGCGTTGTGGACTATTGTGCTTAATTGCACGTGGACGGCGATGATTGCCTTTGGAGTGAAAAGGAGAGGGTGATTTGATAATCCCCTGGTGTGTGGTAGGCTAGATAAGGGGGTGTGTAGCGGATGGACCCTAGGTTTGGGTTGGGCTTCATAATTGCATGATTTCGTATGTGAACATATGTGGAAATAGGCCAAGCCCAATATGATATGTGGATTAATGTAAAACTGGGCAAAGCCCAGTATATGAATGTGGATCAGTGTGGAAATGGGCTAAGCCCAGTATGTGGAAATTATGTGGTTAACTACCCTATTAGATGAATGTGATATGAATGTGGGCCAAGCCCAGAATGTGATAACATGTGATTTTTGATAATTGATATCTGATATATGAGTTAATATGTGGTTAACATGTGGGTGGAATTCAGTGGACTAATTACACACTGAGTCTGTATGACTCACCCAATTTTTATTAAACATCGCAGATGATTCATGGTGATTGGACCGGGTTGGAGTGGATACGAGGTGGCCCATGCAGAAGACATCTTCTTTATTTTATTCAGTTTATTACTAAGAACTTTTGTTTAATTATTTATTGTAATAAGGCCCAGTTAAAGTATTTAAGTATTTCTATTTGAGCATTTTTATTATGTTTAAGCTAGACGACCATTAAATTATTATTTGGAAGTGCTTTTAATTTGGATATTTTTGTCAAGCTTATATTGTTTAGAATTTTTAATTGGACCTGGTTTTCAAATGACAAAATTTTTAATGTTTTTCCCAAAAGTGAAATCAGTCTTCAAACGTTTTTCCGCAGTGGCATCTCAAATTCGGTCGTAACGAATGGGCCGGGTTTGGGGTGTTACACATTGTGTGGGAGGCAAATTTGTTCTTGAATATGGCCTATAATTGCCCACACGGTTGAGCACACGAGCCTGTGGCTTGACCGTGTCGTTTAAGTTTGCCAAGTGAAACAAGTCAGTAGCGACCACGGGCTGGACACACGGGCGTGTGACTGGCCATGTGGTACAAGTACGAGTCCACCACGGGTGAGGCACACGGGCGTGTCTCAGACCGTGTGGACAAGTCAGTACGTATGCTCTGTTTTGACACGGCTTGGACGCACGGGCGTGTCCATGGCCGTGTGAGGCGCACGGCCTACCCACACGGGCGTGTGACCTCTGCAGTTTAGAAAAAAAATTTAAATTTCTGAGAATTTCTGTATGTATTCGTTTTGGTCCCGACCCTATTCTAAAGCGTGTTTAAGGTCTCGTAGACCTCGATAAGGGACTATATGTTTGTATTTGTATATATTTGATTGGTGATTGACTTTGTGTTGATTAAATGGAGGTAAAATGTTTCGAATGTTCAGTAATGCCTCTTAACCCTATTCCGGCGACAATTTCAGGTTAGGGGTGTTACATAATGATTTAAGTTTGGGGGTGTGGAAACACAAAGATTTATATACTTTTTTCACACCAAATTTTACTTAAAATCATGCATTTTTGATAGAATTTTTGTTATAAAATAATTAATTTTTATAAAATAATTAAATTGTATTAAAATTTTGAACATGTTAATTTTTAGTCAATTTTACAATTATTTTAGTGAATTTTGATCATTTTTGACAGATTCGTACAAAGGGCGAAAATTGACCCGGCAAACACCGTTAGAAGAACAAAACCGAGAAGCAATTCGAAGTAACAAGGTGAAATAATTTCCAGCCTAAGACGGTTCAAATATGTGTTTTAATTCATAATATAATTAATTTTAATTTATTCCCAATTTAATTTGGGCTAAATAAATTAATTTTAATTAATTATGGAAAAAAGGGCCCAGTTGAACCGCACCGGTTGAACCAAATTGAGCGAACCGAATCAGCCACCATTTGGGCAGCCCAAAACCGTTCTGTAACACTCTTAAATCGGGGTTTCTGCATTTTGTGTGTTATTGCATGTGATATTATGTTGGTTGTGCTAGTTTAGCATGTTTTGGGGTCCAGGCATGACTTCGGGTTAGGCCTGAGTCATGGCTAAAATTTTTGTTTTTTTGGTTCTTAGAGAGAGGAAGCTAAGAGAGTTAGGGGTTAAAAGAAATTGTCGGGGGGTTTAGACACAAATATCTTGGTGGTAAAGTGGCAAAGGAGGCACCACTAAGGTGCCAGGAAGGTGACGCCACATGCAGGGAAAGAGAGCTTGGGTTCGAGCTGCAGAAATCCCTTTCTGTTTATTCTTTTTCACGCCAGAAGCAAGGAAGAGGTGTGCTCGGGTAGGACTCTCTGGAATGGATGAGGATTGAGTCAACAGATTTGAAATGGATGGAGAGGATAAAATTGTGGAGCTTGACTCATTCAAATCCATTTGAATGAGTGGACGGGAGAGTCTTGAGGTGTTGGCCGAATTATGGACTGTGGGGGAGGAGGAGTAATCAGTTTGGGAAGCTAGGGGTGTGCCGAATCTCAATAGTCAAGTAAGAGAGCATTTTCGGCAAGGCACTCAAGTGAGGCATTGTGCTTGTGATAAACCGAAACCTCTTTGGCATTTTCTCTCTTTTTCTCTTTCGGCAACTTTGGTATTTGGCCGAACCAACTTTGCCATTCCCTTTGAAAAGCCGAAACTCAATAGCCATTCTCTCCGTTTCTTTTTTTCCGGTTCATTCATTTTTAGCCGAAACCTCCTTACTTTGCCGAATCTTGGTTCTATTTTCTTCTCCATCTCTTCCATCTTCAAAAGCCGAAAGCCTTGTTGTTTCTCTTTCATTTTCATCAAGTATTTTGGCCGAATACCCTTGGTCTATTTTCTTCTCTTCGCACGTGTGCTAATCTCTTTGTAGTGCCGAAAGCTATTCTTTCTTTTGGGTTATAGCCGAATCTCCTGGTAAGTATAACCTTTTTATTCTTCTTTCTCGATTGATTTGGTTAATGCCAAAATCCCACTTCTCTTTGCTATTTTTTCAATCGTTATAAATCGGGATCTTAACTCTTTTCTTGTTGTATCTTGGTGAAGTAGCCGAAATACCTAAATAACACTAGGGTGTGCCGAACTTTGGTGATTGGTGGCCGAATCTGTCAGTAAGGTAAGGGGGTAAGTGTTTTACGATTTCAACATCTTCTGTTGTGAGTAATATCGAAGGCTTTAACCCAATGATAGTAGTACTTGGCCGATTGTAGGGAGGACTGCAACCTGATTCAGTGGATCTTCGGGATTTGATTGCCGATCTAGGTAAGGGTTCTAGCATTTCGGATCTGTTTCCTATTCTTTCAAAAGCCGAAGGCTAATTATCTTTGTGCTAGTTCTTGGCCGATTGTAAAGGGAGGTTCATCACGTAACTTTGGGATTTGGTTGGAAACCAAATCGGCGTTAAGGTAAGGTGCTACCTTTGTGCGACATATCCTTCAGGATTTTGTGATTAAGCCGAATGGCTTTAGTCTTAAAAGTATGGTGTTGGCCGATTGTAGGAAAGGTGAAGGCAAACGTTTCGGGATCTTCGGGTTCTATCAATTGGAAATAGATCGTGGTTTCGGGATTTTGCTTAGATCTACAAGTAGTCAGGTGTGTAACGCTTACACACTTCATTAGTATTATATGTTCATTGTGTTTCTTCGTTAAAAGCCGAATAGCCATTTAAATCGGTGATTTTGCCTTGTGGGCATGAGCGTGGACTCGGGTAAGTCCTGTTATACGATCTCGATATATGTTATCATGTCACCGTATAATGCTATGCTATGGGTTATTTGCATCATAACATGATATTATGCCACGATTGATATGGACATGATGATGGGATTGATAAGAGGAGGGGAAGGATGATTTGGACTCATCACCGATGGTTTTGACTACACATGGCGGGTTGGCCCCGCTTTTGATACTATATTTGTGACTAAGTCCCGGTGGTTTTGACCACCAGTGGTTTTGACCACACGTATGATATTTGTGACTACGGTCACCACCAGGGTTTTGACCACATATGGATATTATGACTCGTCCCAGTGGTTTGGTACCACAGTGGGTTGGCCCCACATGTTGATTACGGGATTGTCATCAGTTGTTTTGACTACACGATGGGTTGGCCCCATCACTTGATTTGTGACTACGGTCACCAGTGGTTTTGACCACACTTATGTATATATTTGTGACTTCGGTCACCAGTGGTTTTGACCATCAGTGGTTTTGACCACACGGGGTAGATACAGGAGATCGGATGGTTAGGTGGGTTGCATGATTTGCATGTTTTACTCATGATTTGTGTAAGTGCTATTCTATCGGGTTGGGGATTTATACACTGAGTCTCGGTGACTCACCCATTCCCTTATATTTTGCAGATGAGGCATAGATCACGGATTTGGAGCCGGGGAGGACACGATGTGGCCATGCAACTTATATTCGGTTTCGTTTTATACTTTGATTTTTGGTATTATTTTCTATAATTTGGTTTTTTAACTTGTAATAAGGCCGTTAAGTATTATTTTGGGTTATTAATTACTTGATGTTATATTAATTATTTCATGCATGTGATTAATAACTCGACATGTTTAAATAACTGGGATTCAATTGATGTTTTCAAAACTATACTCTATATCGGGATTTTCAAACGTTACCATCGGTTAACAATATTCACAAGATGAGAACAAAGGTAACTTAGATGATTTTGAAACTTAACTTTTTCAAAAGCAAATGGTTTTAACTTGACTATGCTCAACTTGTTCGGGATTTAATAGAATCGTATGGCTTTCCAAAACTAGTAGCAACAAACGGATTTTTCAAGCATGAGTTTTTTCGGGTTCTAAAGCAACAAAATGATTTTAGCATCACTTTACACGGGGTTTTCTAACCTTAAAGCGATAAAAGGGTTTCAATAAAAATAAACCAGTAACTTGTTTTCTTCAAAATGTTTTCACTCTGTAGAATGCCAGATTCGGTCGTGGTGTGTTGACTGGGTTTGGGGTGTTACAATTCTGGTATCAGAGCCAAGTTCAATAGCTCGACTGTGGGCCCGAGGCCCAAAAATGTTTAGAATGGATGATGAAAGGCTTTATGGGAAAAGTATGGTTGGGTAAGCATGGCACCGAGTCTCTGGCACCGATCCGCCCATGTAAGTACCCCAAAGTATTTCTTACCGATGATATGATTGTGATAATGTTGGCATGACTAGATAGTGGTAGGAAATACTCTAGAGACTTGAACTATAGGATGATATGAACTCGCGAAACAATCCCTTATTAAACTTCTCATTAAACTGCGCTTTAATAAATAGTGGAATAAAGTCTAACGCATAAAACTCTTAATCAGCTCAAATCATATCGGTAGTCATGAGTGCACGTGGACGTGGGCGTAATACACGTGGACAAGGTAGGGGTAGGATGACGGTTTCAGAACCCGTAGGGTCTGGACATGGGTTAGAAAATGAGGTACCACCGCCGCCAGCTGTGGGTGCAGAATATCAGGATCAGACATGTGACGACGCAATGTCGCAGGCGATACTGCGGGTGTTAGAGAGGGTCGCAAGTGCAGGCATCGAAATGGGGGTTCGGAAATCTGTGTCTGAACGACTCCGGGCTAATGGTGCAGAGGTGTTCAGAGGTGTATCCGGCGTGGCTCCTAGTACGGCAAAATATTGGTTGGAGGCAACAGAACGTATCATGGACGACCTGGATTTTACGGTCGAGGAGAAGCTGAAGGGTATAGTATCTCTTCTCCGAGATGAGTCATATCAGTGGTGGCTTACGGTTAGGGACGGAGCAGTGGCGGATGACATCACTTGTGAATTCTTTAGAGCAGCCTATCAGAGGAAATACATTGGGTCTAGCTACATCGATGCGCAGTGCAAGGTGTTCCTGAACTTGGTCCAGGGAAATAAGACTGTGTCGGAATATGAGGCAAAATTCCTTCGGCTGAGTCGGTATGCACGGGGTATTGTGGGCACGGAACATGAGCGCTGTGTCAGGTTTGAGGATGGGTTGAGAGATGAGCTGTGAATGTTAATTGGCCCACAGCAGGAAAGAGAGTTCGCGGTTTTAGTGGAGAAGGCTAAAGTTGCTGAGGAGGTGAAACAGTCGGTAAGACGGAATCAGGATAAGGGTTGGAATAAGAGGAATTATGGGTCATCTGGTTCTGCTGGGAATCAGCAGAAACGGGATAGATATGGTGGGCCGAATCAAGCTGCTAGGCCTGTTGCTGCTAATACTCAATGGCCGCCGCGGTGTGCTCGGTATGGGAAGTCTCACACGGGGGAATGTTGGACTAGAAACAGAGGGTGCTTCGAGTGTGGGTCGATGGGGCACCGAGTGAGGGATTTCCCACATAGATCAGCTAGGTTGCAGTCTGGGGATCAAAATCGTACACAGATCAGGAGGGATGGTCAGCAGCCACAGAAGGGCCGTGGTTCAGCCATGGGAGGTAATGGCTCTGGTAGAGGCCGTGGAGCACCGGGCAGAGGTGCAGGTAGTACAGAGGCGAGACAACCTGGATTGGTCTACGCAGTGAGGCATCGAGAGGAGGGCGACGCACCGGACATCATAACCGGTACCTTCTTAATCTCTGGACTACCTTATACTGCTTTGATAGATGTTGGTTTGACGCACTCGTATGTTGCCAGTAGCATAGTGGAAACTATGAACTTAGACTCTGAGATTAGTTCTAGGAAGATGACAGTAATAAGCCCTCTAGGTCACTCTGTAGAAGTAAATAAACTATATAGGGATGTACCCCTAGAACTTCAAGGGGTCGTGTTTTTGGCTGACTTGATGGAACTGCTGTTTGGGGAGTTCGATCTGATTCTCGGGATGGATTGGTTAGTGAAGTACCAGGCCAGTTTGGATTGCGCAGCTAAGCGCATGGTGTTGAAGACAATGGAAGGCGAAGAGGTGGTGATGATAGGTAATAGGAGAGATTACCTATCCAATGTGGTATCTGCGCTGAAGGCGAAGAAAATGGTGAGGAAAGGTCGTGAGGCATTTATGGTGCATGTCTGTGCTTTGGAAGTCAAGGATGCAGCTGTCGAGAATGTCCAAACTGTGGGGGAATTTGCTGATGTATTTCTAGAGGAACTTCCGGGTTTGCCTCCTGACCGCGAGGTTGAGTTCGGTATAGACTTGTTACCTGGAACCGCGCCAGTGTCTATTGCCCCGTATAGGATGGCGCCGAAAGAATTGGTGGAGTTAAAGGCTCAGATTCAGGAGTTGCTGGACAGAGGTTTCATCCAGCCGAGTGTATCACCTTGGGGAGCACCTGTGCTTTTTGTTAAGAAGAAAGACGGTACTATGCGGATGTGTATAGACTACCGCCAGTTGAATAAGTTGACGATCAAAAAAAAGTATCCGTTGCCCACGATAGACGACTTGTTTGATTAGCTTAAGGGTGCATCGGTATTCTCTAAGATAGATCTTAGGTCGGGCTATCATCAACTCAAGGTGAAGGAGGCTGATATTCATAAGACGGCATTTCGTACTCGGTATGGGCATTACGAGTTTCTGGTGATGCCATTCGGGTTGACCAATGCACCGGCAGCATTCATGGACATGATGAATCAGGTGTTTCAGTCGTATTTGGATCGGTTTGTCGTAGTGTTTATAGACGACATTTTGGTGTACTCGAAATCTGAGGAGGAACATGACGCGCATCTTCGGGTGGTTCTACAGGTTTTGAGGAAGAAGCAGTTATTCGCCAAATTTAGTAAGTGCGAGTTCTGGCTTAAGGAGGTAACTTTCTTGGGTCATGTAGTATCAGCTGAGGGGATTAGGGTGGATCCTCGGAAGATCAAAGCAGTGTTGGATTGGAAACCACCTAAGTCGGTTGCAGAGATTCGGAGTTTTCTGGGTTTGGCAGGATACTACAGAAGGTTCGTGGAGGGTTTCTCCTTGATTGCACCGCCGCTGACTAGGTTGTTGAGAAAAGGGGTTCCGTTTGTGTGGTCTGAAAAACAGCAAGAAAGTTTTGACAAGTTAAAGAAGATTCTGACTAAAGCTCCGGTGTTGATTCAAAATGAGGCAGAAAGGAATTCACGGTCTCATCGTGATGCATCGTGATCTTCGGCTTAGGGTGTGTGCTTGATGCAAGATGGAAAGGTGGTCGCTTATGCGTCTCGGCAATTAAGGCCTCATGAGGGTAACTACCCGACACATGACTTGGAGTTAGGCAGCGATGGTTTTCGCCTTGAAGATTTGGAGGCATTACTTGTATGGGGAGAAGTCGATAGTCTACACGGATCACAAGAGTCTGAAGTACCTCTTGACTCAGAAAGATTTAAATTTGAGGCAGCGGAGGTGGATCGAGTTGTTAAAGGACTACGACTGCTCGATTGAGTACCATCCGGTAAGGCTAACGTAGTAGCCGATGCGTTGAGCCGTAAGGTGGTAGCGCACCGAGAGCGATGTTTGCTCACCTTAGTCTATATGACGACGGGAGTCTTTTGGTAGAATTGCAAGTAAAGCCGACGTGGATTGATCAGGTTAAGGAGAAACAGCTTGTGGATGAGGTTCTAAGTGCTCGGAGGTTGCAAGTGCAAGGTGGTGAATCGGAGGGTTACAGCTTGGGTAGTGATGGAGTACTGTGTTTTTAGGGGAAAGTATGTATGCCGAAGGACGTTGAATTGAGACAGTGGATTCTACGGGAAGCTCATAGCAGCCCATACGCTATGCACCCGGGAGGCAGTAAGATGTATCGTGATTTGAGGGAACAGTTCTGGTGGCCAGGTCTTAAACGGGAAGTAACTGAGTCTATGGGCAAGTGTCTGACATGCCAGCAAGTTAAAGCTGAGCATCAACTACCACCGTCAGTGCATTGCGGTAGTAAAGATTTCGCAGTGGAAATGGGAAAGGATTACGATGGATTTCGTCAGCGGGCTACCTTTTACGCCTAGCAAGAGGGACTCAGTTTGGGTGATTATGGATCGTCTGACTAAATCGGCTCATTTCATACCAGTCCGGGTTGATTATTTGCTCTAGAAGTTAGCCAAGTTGTATGTGGCAGAGATAGTAAGGTTGCATGGAGTGCCAAAGTCAATTATCTCGGATAGGGATCCCGTGTTCACGCCGAGGTTCGAAAGCTTTGCATCGTGCATTGGGTATGAGGTTGGATTTCAGCACGGCTTTTCATCTGCAGTCTGATGGACAGTCAGAAAGGGTAATCCAAATTCTGGAAGATATGTTAAGGGGCTGTGTTCTGGATTTCAGCGGTAGTTGGGAGGAGTATCTACCATTGGCAGAGTTCGCTTATAACAACAGTTATCAAGCGAGTATTCAGATGGCACCCTATGAGGCATTATATGGACGGAAATGTCGTACTTCTACGTGTTGGACAGAACTGGGTGAACGGCAGATGTTGGGTCCGGAGTTGGTGGCAGAAACAGAGGATAAGGTTAAGGTGATTCGGGCTCATCCAAAGGAAGCGTCAAACAGGCAGAAGTCTTACGCCGATCTTAAGCGCAGGGATATAGAGTATGCAGTGGGTGACAAGGTCTTTCTGAAGGTATCGCCGTGGAAGAAAGTGTTGAGATTTGGGCGAAAGGGCAAGTCGAGCCCTAGGTTTATCGGGCCGATACGGTGTTGAAGCGAGTGGGACCGATGAGCTTATCACCGAAAGAGTACCAGTGAGAGTTAAGTCGATTCACGACGTATTTCATGTTTCGATGCTTAGGCGCTTATCGATCGATCCGTCACATGTTGTGCCGCTTGAGGAGATAGAGGTGAGCTCGACTTGTCTTTCGAGGAGGAACCGCATGATTTTGGATCGAGATGTCAAAGTTCTACGTGAGGAAGTCTATTCCCTTGGTGAAAGTATTGTGGCGGAACCATGGTACGGAGGAAGCCACGTGGGAACCAGAGGATGTGATGCGCGATAATACCTCAACTCTTTCGACTGTAATTTCGAGGCCGAAATTATTTTTAAGGGGGTAGAACTCAGAACACTCTTAAATCGGGGTCTCTGCATTTTGTGTGTTATTGCATGTGATATTATGTTGGTTGTGCTAGTTTAGCATGTTTTGGAGTCCAGGCATGACTTCGGGTTAGGCCTGAGTCATGGCTAAAATTTTTGTTTTTTTGGTACTTAGAGAGAGGAAGCTAAGAGAGTTAGGGGTTAAAAGAAATTGTCGGGGGGTTTAGACACAAATAGCTTGGTGGTAAAGTGGCAAAGGAGGCGCCACTAAGGTGCCAGGAAGGTGACGCCACATGCAGGGAAGGAGAGCTTGGGTTCAAGCTGCAGAAATCCCTTTCTTGCTTATTCTTTTCACGCCGAAGAAAGCAAGGAAGAGGTGTGCTCAGGTAAGACTCTCTGGAATGGATGAGGATTGAGTCAACAGATTTGAAATGGATGGAGAGGAGAAAATTGTGGAGCTTGACTCATTCAAACCGATTTGAATGAGTGGACGGGAGAGTCTTGAGGTGTTGGCTGAATTATGGACTATGGGGGAGGAGGAGTAATCAGTTTGGGAAGCTAGGGGTGTGCCGAATCTCAATAGCCAAGTAAGAGAGCATTTTCGGCAAGGCACTCAAGTGGGGCATTATGCTTGTGATAAACTGAAACCTCTTTGGCATTTTCTCTCTTTTTCTCTTTCGGTAACTTTGGTATTTGGCCGAACCAACTTTGCCATTCCCTTTGAAAAGCCGAAACTCAATAGCCATTCTCTCCTTTTCTTTTTTTTCGGTTCATTCATTGTTAGCCGAAACCTCCTTACTTTGCCGAATCTTGGTTCTATTTTCTTCTCCATCTCTTCCATCTTCAAAAGCCGAAAGCCTTGTTGTTTCTCTTTCGTTTTCATCAAGTATTTTGGCCGAATACCCTTAGTCTATTTTCTTCTCTTCGCACGTGTGCTAATCTCTTTGTAGTGCCGAAAGCTATTCTTTCTTTTGGGTTATAGCCGAATCTCCTAGTAAGTATAACCTTTTTATTCTTCTTTCTCGATTGATTTGGTTAATGCCGAAATCCCACTTCTCTTTGCTATTTCTTCAATCGTTATAAATCGGGATCTTAACTCTTTTCTTGTTCTATCTTGGTGAAGTAGCTGAAATCCCTAAATAACACTAGGGTGTGCCGAACTTTGGTGATTGGTGGCGAATCACTGCGATGAAGGTAAGGGGGTAAGTGTTTTACGGTTTCAACATCTCCCAGTTGTGAGTAATATCGAAGGCTTTAACCCAATGATAGTGGTACTTGGCCGATTGTAGGGAGGAGTGCAACCTGATTCATGGATCTTCGGGATTTGATTGCCGATCTAGGTAAGGGTTCTAGCGCTTGGATCTGCTTCCTATTCTTTCAAAAGCCAAGGCTAATTATCTTTGTGCTAGTTCTTGGCCGATTGTAAAGGGAGGTCCATCACGTAACCGAGATTTGGTTGGAAACCAAATCGGCGTTAAATAAGGTGCTACCTTTGTGCGACATATCCTTCGGTATTTTGTGATTAAGCTGAATGGCTTTAGTCTTAAAAGTATGGTGTTGGCCGATTGTAGGAAAGGTAAAGGCAAACGTTTCGGGATCTTCGGGTTCTATCGATTGGAAATAGATTGTGGTTTCGGGATTTCGCTTAGATCTACAAGTAGTCGTGTGTGTAACGCTTACACACTTCATTAGTATTATATGTTCATTGTGTTTATCGTTAAAAGTCAATAGCCATTTAAATCAGTGATTTTGCCTTGTGGGCATGAGCGTGGACTCCGGGTAAGTCCCCTGTTATACGGATCTCGATATATGTTATCATGTCACTGTATAATGCTAGGCTATATGTTATTTGCATCATAACATGATATTATGCCACGATTGATATGGACATGATGATGGGATTGATGAGAGGAGGGGGAAGGATGATTTGGACTGTCACCAGTGGTTTTGACCACACGGCGGGTTGGCCCCACTTTTGATACTATATTTGTGACTAAGTCCCAGTGGTTTTGACCACCAGTGGTTTTGACCACACGTATGATATTTGTGACTACAGTCACCAGTGGTTTTGACCATATATGGATATTGTGACTCGTCCCAGTGGTTTGGTACCACAGTGGGTTGGCCCCACATGTTGATTACGGCATTGTCATCAGTGGTTTTGACCACACGATGGGTTGGCCCCATCACTTGATTTGTGACTACGGTCACCAGTGGTTTTGACCACACTTATGTATATATTTGTGACTTCGGTCACCAGTGGTTTTGACCACGAGTGGTTTTGACCACACGGGGTAGATACAGTGAGATCTGGATGGTTAGGTGGGTTGCATGATTTGCATTTTTTACTCATGATTTGTGTAAGTGCTATTCTATCGGGTTGGGGATTTATACACTGAGTCTCGGTGACTCACCCCTTCCCTTATATTTTGCAGATGAGGCATAGATCGCGGATTTGGAGCCGGGGAGGACACGAGGTGGCCATACAACTTATATTCGGTTTCGTTTTATACTTTGATTTTGGGTATTATTTTCTATAATTTGGTTTTTTAACTTGTAATAAGGCCGTTAAGTATTATTTTGGGTTATTAATTACTTGATGTTATATTAATTATTTCATGCATGTGATTAATAACTCGACATGCTTAAATAACCGGGATTCAATTGATGTTTTCAAAACTATACTCTATATCGGGATTTTCAAACGTTACTATTGGATAACAATATTCACAAGATGAGAACAAAGGTAACTTAGATGATTTTCAAACTTAACTTTTTCAAAAGCAAATGGTTTTAACTTGACTATGCTCAACTTGCTCGGGATTTAATAGAATCGTATGGCTTTCCAAAACTAGTAGCAACAAACGGATTTTTCAAGCATGAGTTTTTCCGGGTTCTAAAGCAACAAAAGCGATTTCAAAGATCACTTTACACGGGTTTTCTAAACCTTAAAGCGATAAAAGGGTTTCAATAAAAATAAACCAGTAACTTGTTTTCTTCAAAATGTTTTCACTCCGTAGCATGCCAGATTCGATCGTGGTGTGTTGACTGGGTTTGGGGTGTTACACGTTCAAATGCTGACCCAAATCAGCATTTTAGATGATTAAATGAGCTTGCAAAAAGGCCCTTGGAAGACTTCCAATTTGCATTCAAACCCCACCTTAAATTAAGGCTTTACGGATTTGCCCCAAGCTAATTTTAGCAAAGTTGAAAGTCTCAACTTTGCCATGTAAGATGGCCGTCCATGAGGGGGCTCTTTGGCTGCTAAAATTTTCTATTTTTAGCAGCCATCCTCAGCTATATAAACCCCTATTTGCTGCCCATTCAAATCATCCCTCAACACTCTCATTCTCTCATCACTTCTCTTCTCTCCATTCTCTCTTTTTCTCCTAAAAACAAAGCCTTCTTGTGCTGATTTTCCCTCTTGGAAAAGAGGTGTTTTCTCAGCCATTTGGGGCAGCAAGCGAGTGTTCGTAGAAGCCTTGATCGGCGAGGACAATAGAGACGAAAGAAGGAGCAATCAGCCAAGCCACGAAGAAACACCGGATTTGCTTCTTGTTCCCTATCTTTTTAATTTCTATTGTTTTTATTATGAACATATCTATGAATATTCATGTCTCTAAAATGGTTATTTTAATCAATCTAGCTTGAATTAAGTCGTTTTGGGTTGACTGCATTTCGTCCTCTTGATTTGTTAAATTTATGTTTATGCTGTTATAGGCCTCGGTACAATACTTGATTAAGTAAAATCATGCCTAAGTTATTCTTGCATTATAATTATTTAGATAACTAAAGAATTAATTATTTAAACACATTGAAATTGTAATTAATGGACACAGTACTTAATCAGTGCATGTTTAATTCTTCTAAGGTAGCTGAAGATTAGATTAGCATTGTATTTGGCGATACATATGCCTTGCATAATGATAAACCGAAATAGTAACATATTTTAATCCCACGTTTAATATGATTTTGGATGAATTATCCCTTGATTTATGTAAAAAGGTGCTCTTAATCTTTTCTTTTCTTGTCTTATGCTCAGGAAAGCACCCAAGAATAAAAAGAACGAGAAACGGGCTCAAAACGGACCAAAATGAGCCAAAGCATGAAATCGACACGGCTTGGACTAAAGCCCATACGGTCGTGCCTCCTCAATATACTAGAACACGGCCTAATCACGATCTACACAGGCGTGTCCTCATTAGAAGTCCGAACACGGCTTGACCACGATTCATACGGGCGTGTGCCATGGCCGTGCCTCTGCCGCGGAGAAGAGCAATTTCACTCGGAAAAGGATACTTTGGGGAAAAGAAACACATTCCAAGAGCCTATAAATACACCCTAAGTATAACCTGAAAGGGGGAGTCAACGGGTGGTCAGCTAGGCTAAGGAGCTGAGCCGAAAAGGTCAGATTTGTGGGAAACTCTCAAGAGATAGCCAGTTGATCCATCTCAAGAAGCCGGAATTCTACTCAAGACGGAGGATCTCCTCTTCAATTCCTTCAGGGGTTTTAGGGATTTCTTATGTTTTGTTTTATCTTTTCTTCTAAGATGTTTTTCTTTAATATTATGAACTAAACCCTTGAGATACACAGAAGGATGAAACCTAGATGAATCTTGTTATTGTTTTCTGAACTATATGATAAATACTTTATTTGTTCTTAATTATGTGTGCTTAATTCTTGTGTTGATATTTCGCGGATATTAATTCAAGTCGAATGTGGTTAGGTGGTGGAGCAAAAGTCCCTGCTTAAGAGTAGATTTAGCATAATTAAGCGGAGTTGATCGCACGCCTAGAGATAGGGTGATGAGATTTTGCCAGATTAGGGTGAAACCTAATATGGGATGTCCATAGATCAATTTACTGCTATTCTAGGGGGTTATTATTCGAGAAAGAGATTTCCATTAATTAACCTAGGGTTAGACATTATTCGCCTCGAGAGAGGGTTTAATATACGTTAGGGAGTCCTACGGATCAAGTCAAGTGAATAAATTGTCTGGTTCAGTGTTAGATAACAAGTGAAGTCTAGGTGGATTCTTCCTAAGGGTATCGTTTTAATCAACTGAGTTTTTCCCAAGTATTTCCCCAATTCATTTTTTTTGTCTTTGCGTCTTTAGCTTAGTAATTAGTTAATTTAAATTAATAAACAACTTCACGTATTTTAGGCTAAATAATAGAAAGAAAGTTAGTATTAGTACTTTTAGTTCCTTTAGGTTCGACAATCCGGTCTTGCCTAAACTATACTACTGTTCGATAGGTGTACTTGCCTCAATCATTGTCATAGTTAGTTTCCAGGTTCGATCATTATCTTTATAAATTTTAAAACTCTGACTTCACAGCGATCAAGTTTTTGGCACCGTTGCCGGGGAACTAAAATATTAAGAAAGCTCTATTTTTATTACTTTAGCCACTATTTTTTTCTGCAGTTTACTTTAATTTTTAGTTTTAATTTTAACTTTGCTAATTTTTCTTTCTTTCTTTTCCTAGCAGGTACCTCTAGTTTATGACTAGAAGGAACCTGAGAGGACCACTAGTATACGACAGTGATATTGAAGCTACCGCTCGAAGAAATCGCAGAGAAATTAGGCGAGTCCTAAATTACCAAGAAGAAGAGCGAGAAGACAGATCCAATCCTACTGAAGGGATGGACGAAAATAATCCACCACCACAAGATGTGGCAGAAAATAATGCTCCGTGTACTATGTTTGATTATGCTAAACCTCATTTAACAGGAGCCGAATCTAGTATTGTTAGGCCGGCTATCGCTGCTAATAATTTTGAATTAAAGCCTAACACTATACAAATGATTCAACAATTTGTTCAATTTGATGGTTTGCAGGACAAAGATCCAAATACTCATATAGCTAATTTTTTAGAGTTCTATGATACCTTCAAAATAAATGGCGTTTCTGATGATGCCATAAGGCTTCAGTTATTTCCCTTTTCATTAAGGAATAAAGCCAAACAGTGGTTACACTCGTTACCACGAGGGTCAATCACTACATGGGAACAAATGACCGAAAAATTCTTATTAAAATATTTCCCACCGGCCAAAATGGCCAAATTACGGAATGATATCTCTTTTTTTGTGCAGATGGATTTAGAGATATTATATGACGCATGGGAGAGATATAAGGATCTCTTGAGAAGGTGTCCGCACCATGGTTTACCCTTGTGGCTCCAAGTCCAAACTTTTTATAACGGTGTAAACCCCTCAACGAGGCAACTAATCGACTCAGCCGCCAGTGGAACCCTGAACAACAGAACTCCTGAAGTAGCTTACGAGTTTATTGAAGACATGTCACTGAATAACTATCAGTGGCAGGTTACAACGACAAAACCAACAAAATCTGCTGGAGTTTTCAACATGGATTCAGTAACCATGCTATCAACACAGGTAGAGATGATGAATAAAAAGCTTGATAGTTTGTGTTATTCGCAGGTACATCCAGTAATGCAGTGCGACGTAAGTGGAACTGTGGCGAATCCTGAGTACCCACCCTACCAACCGGGCACAAAAAACGAACAGATAAACTATATAGGTAACAATTTCAGATCCAATAATAACCCATATAGTAATAATTATAATCCAGGTTGGAGGAACCACCCAAATTTTTCGTGGGGAGGTCAAGGAAATCAAGGAAATCAGAGACAACAACCTCCTCAAAATTTCCAAAATCAGCCCTATCCACAGGAGAAGAAGTCGAATCTTGAAGAGATGCTGACAAGATTCATGGCATCTACAGAAAACCGTCTCCAAGACACTGAAACCACCCTTAAGACCCAACAAGCATCGATCAAAGGGATTGAGAGCCAAGTTAGGGAAGTTACTAAGTCAATTGAGGAAGTTTCCAAGTCAGTTGGACAACTCGCGAAGCTGATGTTTGAACGATCGCAAGGGCGTCTACCAAGCAACACTGAGATTAATCCAAAGGAGCAAATCCAAGCCATAACAGCTCAAGAAAGTGAAGGATTAGACGAACCCAGTCCAATACAAGGAAACGATATGGAAGAAGGTAAAGTTGAGGTAACACAAGAAAAACCAAAATCGGTAATCAAAGAGTACCAACCACGCATACCATATCCCGAAGCATTAACGAGAGACAACACAGAGGAACAGTTCGGTAAGTTTCTTAAACTTTTAAAGAAATTACATATTAACTTACCGTTACTTGAAGCTCTTTCACAGATGCCGGATTCTAGAAAATTTTTGAGAGAACTTTTGACGAACAAGCGAAGGATAGACGAGGCATCACACGTGGAACTAAACGCAATGTGCTCAGCAATCTTGCAAAATAAACTACCACAGAAATTAAAAGATCTAGGGAGTTTTACAATTCCATTCTTAATTGGTAGTTTATCTATTGATAATGTGTTAGCTGATTTAGGGGCAAGCATAAATGTCATGCCTTATAAATTGTTTAAACAATTAGGTCTAGGGAAACCCAAGCAAACTAGGATGAGCATTCAATTAGCTGATAAAACTGTTAGAATTCCTAGGGGTATTACCGAAGATGTTCTTGTAAAAATTGACAAATTCGTTTTCCCAGTAGATTTTGTTGTTTTAGACATGGATGAGGATAATTCGATTCCCTTAATATTAGGATGACCCTTTTTAGCAACTGTCAGGACTAAAATTGATATTGATGCACGAGAACTCATACTCCGTGTAGGTAATGAGATGGTCACCCTCAAGGCTCTCGACTCAGCCAGAACATATAGTAATCAAGGTGAGAACGTAAATTCTACTAATAACCATTCGGTTAACCCTTCTTTTCAGGAAGCACCACAAAAGAATACAACTGAACCCAATTCTAGACCCAGTGTTAACAAAAAAATAACTCATGAGGAACGAGGGATTCAATTCGATGATTTAGACGAGTGGAAAACAAACTTCAAAGAAAAATCAGGGTTACACAACGAAAAACCAGAACCACACAAGGTAAAACCAAAGGAGCCCCCAGAAGAGCTCATAAGGACAACAAACCACTTCAAAATAGGAGATCAGGTACTATTTGATAAGGCAGATCCTCGAATATCTCCTCCGGACCCTAACACAAACAAAGAAATACCTTTTAGGGTAACCAAAGTTTTCCCATACGAACAAATGAGGTAAGTAATCCTATTTTTGGTACTTTTACTATAAACGCATCTCGACTTAAACTTTTTCACGAGGATAAAACTGATAGCATGAGGAAGGACTTCCAACTCCTCAAACCACCCTGATAATGCAAACGAGAGGAAATTCTAGCTTAAGACTATAAACGAGCGCTTCTCGGGAGGCAACCCGAGCAGTAACCCCATTAACTTTTACATTTTTATTCATTCTATTTTTGCTTTATAGTATCTAACTTTAAACTAACCAAAAAGTGTAGATTTTCAAGCCACACGGCCTAGCACACGGCCGTGGCCGTGGCCGTGTGGAAGTATAGAATCTTCGTACTGAAAATAGCAGAGAGGGTACAAGTCATAAAAGATCAAAACTGCGAGTCATGGACTCCAACCACCCTCACGGGCACCGATAGAATGCCACGGCCGTGCGACGCGGCCATGGTCGACACTGACTTATCACCAACGGGCGTGGCAATCCATAAAACGGGCGTGGGTAAACCAACACACCTAGACACACGGCCGTGCGAGGCGTGTCGATTGGTAAACCAACACACCTAGACACACGGCCGTGCGAGGCGGCCGTGTGAATCGACACGCCCATGGTACACGGACGTGTGAATGTACCTGATTTGAAAATCTATTTAAACCACCTACCCCTCCCTCTTCTCACTTATATTCCCACCCTTCTTCCTCCCTTACACCATTCTACACTCTTTATACTTTCTTTTCAGTTTCCTTTTCTCTATACCCTTGAGCTACACCAAAATAATGCCAAAGAAGCGGAAGAAGCCAAGCACAGTCTCCGTCACGGAGACCGATCTACATAAGTTCATGCCGGCCGCTTCATTTATACGACAAGCCAACGATATTTGAGGCTATCTAGTTTTTATTTCGTTTTTCTCTTTTTCTTCAATTTCCTTCTCTTTAACAATCTTATGCTCAATTTAGTTTATTTTATCTTAGTTTTTTTTTTATTTTAGGTTCTGAAGGCTGCTAGGGAATCACGCCACGACCACCACCATATCCTCAGCCTTAGAAATCACATCCAACAATAAGGACTCTACGGTCCATCCATCTTTTCTTTTAATTTTAGTTTCATTTTTATTTTTCTTCACTTTAGCTTGCTTTTCCTTAATTAATTAATTAGTATAGTTTTAATTATTATTATTATATCCTGGCTAATCCTGCATGAGCGACCCAATTTCTTCATCTAGCGCAGGATCGTCATCCAGACTGCCCCTCCAACTTATCTTTCACCACGACCACTGCCAACTCAAGGAGCTCATCCATAATTCAGGGAGTTTCACTTATCCCCATATCTTCTGATCTGAACATTACATTTATATTATCTATCTTTGTACATTGAGGGCAATGTACATCTTAAGTGTGGGGTGAACAACCAAAAAGGTGCCTAACTTTTTCATTATTCTCAAATTTCTCAAAATTAGGTACCAAACTTTTTGCATTATTCTCAAAATCCTGAATTTAGTCTTGTTTTTAAGTAAATTTCTCATATTACTAATTAGGATGAAATTTCTAATGATTTATGATTTTTATTGATATGTTTTAGATTAAGTCATTGATAATTGTGCATTGATAATTAAATTCTAATAATACTAGAGAATCAAGCATGATAAGTCTATTTTTTAGAAATTAAAAATTTTCTAGGTTGTCGAACTGAGTTTAAATGTTACTTTGAAGTTTGAAATTTACGAGGTTGATGTAAAAAATACCCATAATTTTTGTGAGTTTTTGAGCCTTATAGAGCATATATTCTTTTTCTTGCTCACTTTATTAACTATGAGTATGTCAACATTGATTTGTTATTCTAGAACTTGCCTCGTTTATACATATCGGAGACCACACCTATGATTTGATATACAGAGATGATTAAGGCACCTAGGTTTTAACCCACTAACTTCATTAAAAGCCTACCTTCACAATTAACCCCTAGTGAACCCCTTTTAATCCTAACAAACCCTTTTTATTGACATAACCGCTAATATTAACCCAAAACCCTTCGTATATTTGTTATCACCATTCCTTGACTCCCTTTTTGTCGAGATTTGATTTTGAGCAGTTGCCTAACTATGTTCTATATTTCAGTTGTTAAAGTTCTTTATTATTACTTGATTTGTTCTTAAAAAAAATCAATCAAAAGTATATTCATCATTCATTATTAGTTTTGTGATTAAGTGAGCTTATACATTTGAATTCCAAATATTGAAGAAGAAGCTCGTATTATTAGTTTAAAGTTTCAATCCATTATGTAATTATTCAGTTTATTGTTTCTAGTTAGGTATTTTATCAATTCAATCTCGATTCTAACCTTCTAATTCAGCCTCTATCCACACCTTAACCCTATCCCCGTTACAACCCTTTCAAAGACCATTTGATTTGTGCATCATCTCATATTATAGTGGTGGAGATTTGATTTTCAGGCAAGCCTATGGGATTAACTTTTCATGTTCGACTTTTGAGCGTTTTTTTTTTCTGAACCTTAAACACTTTGAGTGATTTGAGTGAATCTCTAGTGAGAATGTCAATCCTTGTCGATTTTGAATTAAAGGTAATTATTTAGATAAGGGGAGACGCCTAAATTTTCGAGCTACAAATCTATGACTTAGATTGTTTGAATCCTTAGGACTCTTTGAATTGAATTATCCATGTATAAATTATCTATGAATTATGATAAGACATTGTTGATAGGAATTATGAATTATTGAAAGTTCGTTTTAATTGTAAGTTGAGAATTTTGCTTGAGGACAAGCAAAATCTTAAGTGTGGGGGTATTTGATAAACCGAAATAGTAACATATTTTAATCCCACATTTAGTATGCTTTTGGATGAATTATCCCTTGATTTATGTAAAAAGGTGCTCTTAATCCTTTCTTTTCATGTCTTATACTCAGGAAAGCACCCAAGAATAAAAAGAACGAGAAACGGGCTCAAAACGGACCAAAATGGGCCAAAGCATGAAATCGACATGGCCTAGACTAAAGCCCACATGGTCGTGCCTCCTCAATATACTAGAACACGGCCTAATCACGATCTACACGGGCGTGTCCTCATTAGAAGTCCAAACACGGCTTGACCACGATTCACACGGGCGTGTGCCATGGCTGTGCCTCTGCCGTGGAGAAGAGCAATTTCACTCAGAAAAGGATACTTTGGGGCAAAGAAACACATTCTAAGAGCCTATAAATACACCCTAAGTATAACCTGAAAGGGGGAGTCGACGGGCGGTCAGCTAGGCCAAGGAGTCGAGCCGAAAAGGTCAGATTTGTGGGAAGCTCTCAAGGGATAGCCAGTTGATCCATCTCAAGAAGCCGGAATTCTACTCAAGACGGAGGATCTCCTCTTCAATTCCTTCAGGGGGTTTTAGGGATTTCTTATGTTTTGTTTTATCTTTTCTTCTGAGATGTTTTTCTTTAATATTATGAACTAAACCCTTCAGATACCTGAAGGGGATGAAACCTAGATGAATCTTGTTATTGTTTTCTGAACTATATGATAAATACTTGATTTGTGCTTAATTCTTGTGTTGATATTTTGTGGATATTAATTCAAGTCGAATGTGCTTAGGTGGTGGAGCAAAAGTCCCTGCTTAAGAGTAGATCTAGGATAATTAAGCAGAGTTGATCGCACGCCTAGAGATAGGGTGACGAGATTTTGCTTGGGATTAGGGTGAAACCTAATATGGGATGTCCATAGATCGATTTATCGCTATTCTAGGGGTTATTATTCGAGAAAGAGATTTCCGTTAATTAACCTAGGGTTAGACGTTATTCGCCTCGAGAGAGGGTTTAATATATGTTAGGAGTCCTACGGATCAAGTCAAGTGAATAAATCGTGCAGTTCGGTGTTAGATAACAAGTGAAGTCTAGGTGGATTCTTCCTAAGGGTATCATTTTAATCAACTGAGTTTTTCCCAAGTATTTCCCCAATTCATTCTTTTTGTCTTTGCGTCTTTAGCTTAGTAATTAGTTAATTTAGATTAATAAACAACTTCACTTATTTTAGGCTAAATAATTGAAAGAAAGTTAGTATTAGTACTTTTAGTTCCTTTGGGTTCGACAATCCGGTCTTGCCTAAACTATACTACTGTTCGATAGGTGCACTTGCCTCAATCGTTGTCATAGTTAGTTTCCAGGTTCGATCATTATCTTTATAAATTTTAAAACTCTGACTTCACAGCAATCAGATAACTTGCAAGATTATTGTGATTAAACTGTTTCAAGGTAAGGATACTTTGTTACCTCACATAGTCTTTTATATGCTTATTAGGTTGAATTAATCGTTTGAATCGACATAGGAATATGCGAGAGATTGTTTAACTTAATAAGTATGTATGTGCAATAACATGTTTACCTTTATAAATCTGTTTAATCGGTCGAATTGACATAGAAATATGTACAAGAGATGAATGGATTTTTTATTTGTAAATATGTTCATAAGTTAGCAAATTACCGAGTTGCCGTGATTTATTCGTAACAAGTATAAGCATAAGTTTAATAATTCTAAGGTAAGGAAATATAATTAATCCAACACAATTATATCATCTTAATTAAATCATATTTGGAATCGTGCACTAGAATTTCTTTGTTTTATTTTAATTATTTCACTTAGTTTTTAACTCTTAGTTTTTTTTATTATCTCTTTTTAAAACCAAATATTTTTCCTTCACCAAAGTGTTTAAAATTACTTTCATAAATAATTCTTTTACAGTCCCTATGGGTACGATAACTCGGCATTTACTTGTCACTTTATTACTTGTTGCGATTGTGTACACTTGCACATTTCCATCGTTCCAGCATGTATACAGATTAGGTGGTAATATAGTTACAACGGAGTGGATGAGTACTCCGAGGATCGTACCCAAGGGAGGCGAGTTACTAGATTAATTCTAACCTAAATTAAAATAGATCTAATTAGTACTTTAAATAAACTATATTATGAATAAATATAAAACGGATAAACTGCTTATAACTTAAATTGTCAAGTTTACCACCAGAGCGAGAAATTGAATTTGTTATTGAGTTAATGCCAGGGACTGCTCCGATTTAAATTTCTCCATACCGAATGACTCCAAGCGAACTAAAAGCTCAGTTGCAAGAATTAATTAACAAAGGTTTTATTCGACCGAGTACATCACCTTGTAGTGCCCCTATTTTGTTTGTGAAAAAGAAAGATGGATCAATAAGGTTGTTTATAGATTATTGGCAATTGAACAAAGTCACGATAAAGAATAAATCTTCATTGCCTCATATTGATGATTTATTCGATCAGATGAAGGGAGCCATAGTGTTTTTGAAGATCGATCTCAGATCAGGTTACTATCAGTTGTGAGTGAAAGATGTCGACGTGCCGAAAATAGCATTTAGAACTCATTACGGACACTACGAGTTTCTAGTTATGCCTTCCAGACTAACGAATGCCCCGAAAATGTTTATGGATCTAATGAATCGGGTTTTTCAGTCACACCTCGATAGGTTCGTTGTTGTTTTTGTTGACGACATTCTGATCCAAAAATGAATCGAGCATTCTTAACATTTGAAGATCGTGTTACAAACCTTGCGTGAAAAGTAATTGTATGCAAAGTTTAGTAAATGCAAATTTTGGCTCAAAGAAGTCGAATTTCTCGGTCATGTGATTTCGGCTGAAGGGATACAGGTTAACCCGAGCAAGATTTCTTTTATTCTAAACTAGAAACCTTCGCGAAACATTTCTGAATTACGTAGTTTCTTGTGATTAGCCAGATATTATCGACGGTTTGTTAAGAACCTTTCAATAATAGCATTACCTATAACGAAACTGTTACAGAAAGATGTTAGCTTTGTATGGTTTAAGAAATGTCAGCAAAGTTTTGATCAGTTGAAAAATATGTTGACTGAGGCACTAGTGTGGACACAGCTTGAATCTAGAAATGTAACACCCCAAACCCGGCCTAAACGTTACGATCGGATCTGGTATGTCACATGGAAAGGGTGTTCAAAAAAACTTCGCCATTTCTTAAAAACTTCGCGTTTTGTTTTCATTTCGAAAATCGGATTTAGTTATAAGGTTTTCCTGCAAATTTTACTAACAGTCGAAAACAGGTTTTGTGATACGAAAAACTGAAACTAGTGGATTTCAGAAACGTGACAGTTGAAAACAAAGTTTGTAGTTCTAAGAAAATTTCTGAATTTAATTATTCATCGGCTTGTTATTCGTTTGTTAATATTTTGGAAAATGATTGTTTATATTTTTAGGAAAACTCCGAATTTAACATTTCCTGATATATAATAACCGCATTAAAATCCAAAAACCCAAATTAAAATCCCGGAGGCCTTATTACATAACAAATTCCCAAAATTTAAAATAGGTTTAAATAAAGAAAACGAGGTTTACGAAAGAGATAAAGCATGGCCACCTTAGAGTTTCCCCGGCTCCAAATCCTCGAACTAGGGATTACCTGCAAAATTAAGCAGAGGGCTGAGTTACGGGAACTCAGTGTGTAATTCTCCTTACGAACGATAACTGGGCCTAAGCCCACAGAAGCAGATTGGGCCTTAGCCCTAACAACATGGCATATCAAATAGTGAATGCAATGCAACCCAGCCCAACCTAGTATTCCATCCTCTACACTCCGCTCCATATGTCCAACCTCAACACACCTGTGGGGATTTCTACAATCAACCCTCCATCCGCTACACTCTTCATTGGCAGTCATGCTGACAGTTATGCCACTCAAAGCTGATATAATGTGACAAATTTATCGATATATGTGGCCTAGCCACCGAAACAATGTGACAGAGTCACCGATATATGTGGCACCGAGCCATCGAAATAATGTGATAGAGTCACCGATATACACTGCCCCTTTTAATCAATATCATATCCCAATCCCATGCAACATATAATCATAATGTAATGAATGCAATGTATGTCAATGTAAATCGAATAATCAGAGCATACATATATTCATGATCAAGTATATACATGACACAATCAGATGGCAACTAACCTGGCATCTCCGATTATACACCCCAAGGGTAACTCAACAGCCGTTGCCGATGTTTTGGCTTTCAAACAATTCACATACTTATTATTAATCAAACAAACGATGGTGTGAGAATTACACACCTGATTACGCGAAGAACTAAACTCTCCTGAATGTTGCTACTCTCACTAGCGGGAATAACCACTATCTGCCTATCCCAAATGGATGTCGGCTCTCTACCACAACCCGGCGAGAAGTCTCGAATCACCGACACAGCACGTCGTTTGAACTTGGGAGCAGAGACTACGAGTCCACTCCCCTCAGGCTCCTTTAACACACCCTCATTGGATCGGCTAGCACTCGCATCCCTGAAGAGAGTCTTGATCAGTACAGTACTTTCAGAGAGAAATGTTGATTGTTAAATGAGAAGGTTTTGGTTATGGCAGAATATAACAGATAGAGTCTAATCGCAAAGAACTAGAGAAAAACTCCTTACCTTGGTTATCAAGAAGTCGTACAACACCAGGTTTGGCTATGGACTAAACCAAAGGAACTCTAAAGTCGGCTGAAGAGATTCGGCTATAGATCAAGATCGAAGAAACCAAGAGATGCTCAACGAGTCCCCTTTTTGCCACCAGTGAAATCAAAATGGCTACCCTAGCACTGAGGAGTATTCAGTCTAGAAGGAAAAAATCACTGTTTGAGAGAGTTTTACGTTCGGCTCACAAAGAACTGGGAGAAGAAGAGATGAGAAGTAAGCTTCGGCTAGAAGAATAGAACAAAAAGAAACAAAACGAAAAGAAAAGCAAATGGGCAAACTGAGGTTCGGCTATGGAGAAAAGAGTGTAGAAAAAAGAAGAAGAAGGGAATTGAACGAAAAGGAAGATAGTGAGGGAAGATTCGGCTAACAACAAGAAAATGGTTTGGTTATGGAGAAGAAAACGAATAGTAGGAGATGAAAGAGAGGTTCGGCTATGGCAATAGAGAGAACAAAATGTTAAGGAGGTTCGGCTATGGTGTTTTCGACGTCCAAGGGAAAATAGTGTCTACCACAAAAAGAAGAAGAGAAGAAGAAAGAGTTTCTAGAATGATTAAGGTTCGGCAAGAAGAAATGGAAACAACACAAAACTTAAAAGTGCTCTAAGCAAAAATGCCCAAGAGGTTAATATTCTCTCAATTGAATACTTGAAGGAATGGCACTCTCCCCCCACTTATGACCGAATATGCTACCCAACTTTGCCTAAGGAACAAAAGGGAATTTCGGCACACCCACACACACTAACCAAACCGAATATGCTCTCACAAAAGACCCATTTCTTGACCGAAATTCTCCCCTCAAAGACCCCCACATTCGGCCAACACCTCCACCAACTTGAATCCCACGATCGTCTCCTTGTTTTAGTCTCCTTGTTTTACTCCACAATCCACTCCCCATCACCCATTCAAACCAATTTGACTGATTCAAATCCTCCCTAGAAGAGTCCAACGCCAACTCCACCACTTCTTCATCTTGACACAAAATGAAACTCCCAAAATGCAGCATGTGGGATTCGAACCTTCTCCCTCTCTGCTTCCCTTGTGACGCCATCCCCTGGCTCCCTAAGGCGTCACTTGCCACTCTACCACACTCCTCTTTGTGACATCAAATTACAACCAAACATGCTTAAGGCCTGCATCCACTAGCTCTCCCCCTAAAGTGCCCTAAAAACAAAAATTTTACCAAAGCTCCGACTCGAACCCGAGCCTCCCCAAGACCCCCAAACACACCCAAACAACAAGCATAGCTAGCCAAACGCATGAAATAGTGCAAAATGCAGAACCCTAAATTCTAGGATGTTACAGTTCTACCCCCTTAAAGAAATTTTGGCCTCGAAATTTACCTGATCAAAAGAGGTGAGGGTATTGCTATCGCATCACATCTTTTGGCTCCCACGTGGCTTCCTCTGAACCGTGATTTTGCCATAAAACTTTGACCAACGGGACCGACTTCCTTCTCAACACCTTAACATCTCGATCTAAGATCTGCACTGGTTCTTCTTCAAAAGACAGATCGGGTCTTACTTCAATATCTTCCACCGGCACTATGTGAGATGGATTCGAACGATAGCGCCTTAACATAGAAACATGGAATACATCATGTATCCGATTCAACTCCGGAGGTAACTCAAGCTGATAAGAAATTTGTCCCACACGTTTCAACACTCGATAAGGCCCGATAAATCTGGGGCTCAACTTGCCTTTCCGTCCAAATCTTAGAACCTTCTTCCAAGGTGAAACTTTCAGAAAGACCTGATCGCCCACTAAGAATTCTATTTCCTTACGCTTCAGATCTGCATACGATTTTTGCCTGTCGGAAGTTTCCTTCAACCGAGCCCGAATCAACTTAACCTTTTCCTCCATCTCTGAGATCAATTCCGGACCCAACAACTGTCGCTCACCCAACTCTATCTAGTAGGTAGGAGTACGACACCTACGACCATACAACGCCTCGTAGGGCGCCATCTGAATGCTGAATTGATGGCTATTGTTGTACGCAAACTCTACCAATGGTAGAGAATCCTCCCAACCACCCTTGAAGTCGATTACATAGCCTCTTAACATGTCTTCCAGAATCTGAATTACTCTCTCTGACTGACCATCAGTCTGTGGATAAAACGCCGTGCTGAAATCCAGTCTTGTACCTAAAGCTTTATGTAATGCCTTCCAGAATCGCGATGTAAACCTAGGGTCTTTGTCTGATATGATAGACACTGGTACCCCATGTAACCTCACAATCTCTGCTACATACAGCTTGGCCAACTTCTGCAACGAATAGTCAATGCGAACCGGTATGAAGTGAGCGGACTTCGTCAACCGATCGACAATCACCCACACTGGATCTTTCTTAGTAGGAGTCAGAGGTAGCCCACTAACAAAATCCATCGCTATCCTCTCCCATTTCCAAAGTGGGATCTTCACCGGCTGCAGCAATCTCGAAGGCAGCTGATGTTCCGTCTTCACTTGCTGGCAAGTCAAACACTTACTCACAAACTCGGTAACTTCCCGCTTCAACCCTGGCCACCAATACAGTTCACGTAAATCTCCATACATCTTACTTTCACCGGGATGCATTGCGTATGGGCTACTATGCGCTTCTCATAGAATCATCTACCTCAACTCAGAGTCCTTCGACATACAAATTCTTCTACGAAAACACAATGCCCCTTCACTGTTCAAATTGAAGTCCCCTGTCTCACCACCTTCCACTTGCTGGAGTCGAGAACTTAACAATTCATCTAACAATTGCTTCTCTTTAATCTGACTTACCCATGTTGGCTTCACTTACAGTTCGGCTAACAAGCTACCATCTTCATACAGACTGAGATGAGCAAACATTGCTCTCAAATCCGATATCACCTTACGACTTAACGCGTCTGCCACTACGTTAGCTTTACCCGGATGATACTCAATCGAGCAGTCATAGTATTTCAACAATTCAATCCACCTCTGCTACCTTAAATTCAACTCCTTCTGGGTAAGGAGATATTTCAGGCTCTTATGATTTGTATAGATAACCGACTTTTCTTCGTACAAATAGTGCCTCCATAGAGCGAACACCATTACCGCCAGTTCCAAGTCATGAGTAGGATAATTCACTTCATGTGGCCTTAATTGCCGAGACGCATACGCTACTACTTTCCCTTCTTGCATTAGCACACATCCTAACCCTGTGTGTGATGCATCACAATAAACGACAAATTCCTTCCCAGCCTCAGGCTGAATTAATACTTGTGCCTTCGTCAAAATCTTCTTCAACTTCTTGAAGCTCTCCTGCTTCTTATCAGCCCAAACAAACGGTACCCCTTTCCGTAACAACTGGGTTAATGGTGCAGCAATCAACGAGAATCCCTCAACGAACCTTCTGTAGTACCCAGCTAACCCAAGAAAACTTCGAATTTACGCTATGCACTTGGCGGTTTCACCGAAACGACTTCGATCTTTCGGGGATCAACCCTAATCCCCTTGACAGAAACAACATGCCCCAGAAATGTAACTTCCTTCAGCCAAAATTCACACTTGCTAAATTTGGCATACAGTTTCTTCTCTCCCAGTGTCTGCAGAATAACCTGAAGATGCGAATCATGCTCTTCATCCGTTCTTGAGTATACCAGGATGTCATCTATGAATACCACCACGAACCGGAGTAGATAGGGTTGGAAGACCCGGTTCATCATGTCCATAAATGCAGCTGGTGCATTTGTTAACCCAAACGGCATCACTAGAAACTCATAATGCCCATAACACGTTCGGAACGCAGTCTTATGAATATCCGCCTCCTTGACCTTTAGCTGATGATACCTAGATCTCAAGTCTATCTTCGAGAAAACTGAAGCTCCTCGCAGTTGATCGAACAGGTCATCAATCCTTGGTAACAAGTATTTGTTCTTAATCGTCAACTTGTTCAACTGACGATAGTCAATGCACATACGCATTGACCCGTCCTTTTTCTTTATGAACAACACCGGCGCTCCCCATGGAGATACAATTGGTCGGATAAATCCACGATCTAACAGTTCCTGGATCTAAGCTTTAAGTTCTACCAGCTCCTTTGGCGCCATCCTATATGGGTCGATGGACACCAGAGCCGTTCCTGGCAACAGTTTGTAAGAGTATGGCCAAAGATCAATCATGAGATGGTTGTAATAACATACTTGATTTACCATGTTTATTAATATAAAGCATTGTCATTATTATTTCAGTTTTTCTTTCTGTGTGTACAAATAAACTATTTTATAATAATGTCCTGAGAATAATATGATTATTCTTAAAAGATCCTTAGTCAAGTATTATTGTTGACTAGGACAACAATAATGCATTAAGACTAACATGTAGTTGATTGATGATAAAGAGTTGTCACCGATATGGAGTGTCAAAATCAATGCATGAATATGTGTGTTAGAGAACAACATATTGGGTGACCCGCTATGAGTATGTTTCTTGGATTATTATGTAATTGTCACAACATTACTCATAGTGATTAATATGTATATGATCCCCAGACTTGAGATCATCATTATCCCAACATCGTGAGTTGTATATTTTGATACAGTCAAACGTACACCATAACTGGTTGTTCTATAAAGGATGATGTTGGATATACCACAATCTATGTAGAGGGATATGGTTGATCAATATAGGATAAGTCCCTCCTACATAATGGGAGTAATATCTTAGGCCACTTGATTGAGTGAGACTAGAAATGCATGGCCATGCTCAAATAAGTTGACATGAGATGTCATACTAATTTGTATATCATAGTCTACTCAAGATATCAAGAAACATGGGATGGACTATACAAGTGTGACTATTCCATGACTTGTGTCCATTCCAGAGATAAAGGACTTAAGGATTAATGTATGAAAGGTTAATCACAAAAGGTTATGTCGAATCATGACTCCTTGTAACTTAGGTAGCAATGATGCATTGCTAGATGCCACTCATTGTTTGTAACATTAGAATTGTTCTAGTATTACTGCTAACGTTACAAGAACCTCTGGTCACACCCTATGGTTGAAATGAACGGAATAAAACATAGTTGGTATTGTGTTTGATTGTCACATGAATTAAATTAATTAAAGAATTAATTTAAATTGGGCAATCAAATATTGAACATATTATATGTACAAGGATGTTGTACACATAATAAGAATTAATATATGAATTTGGTTCGTATATAGATTTAAATAAATATAGTTTACCGAAATCCATGTTATAATTAATGTAATTATAATTTATTTTTGGATATAATTAATGTAATTATAATTTTCGATTAAAACATTATTATATTTATTTAATTTTATGATTCATTAAAAAGATACCGATTATAAAAGGTAATAGGTGATATAGAGCTTATTAAGAAAAAAACCCTAAGGTATTGCTTTAAGGTCTAGCAGCCGTCAAGCAAGAAAAACCTCCAAAACAGTTTTGGAGATTTCTTCCGTTCATAGTCAAACCGGGTGGAGTACGTAGAGGCCGACATCGCAAAAGGTTGTGGCTTGGTTCAACAGTGGATCAAAGTTCGTGTTACTGAGGCGTCGCTGTCTACTCAGATTGAAGTTTCAGTAATTTCAAAACCTTTATTTCACCCCGATTCGTTCCTCACACATGGATTCATGGTCTGGATCGCCAGAATTTAATTTTATTTTGCTGCGCCAAGGGGTGCCGGCGTTCCAACAGTGGTATCAGAGCCACTTGTGTGATACAAACTCGGGTTTAAATACTTGGGTGATGCAACTGTATGAGATGCATGCTTTAATTTTATTGCGTTTTTGATTGTTTAAATCATTTAAGCATAACCTGATAACTGTTCCTTTCGATAATTGATTAAATGTTAATCATGGTGTTGTGGCCTATTCGATTTTATGTTATTACTGTTAACTATTAACAAATCTGTAATGATGCAACGGTGGTATTTACAGTTTCCAGTAAGAGTTAACTGGCTAGTGGAACAAGGGTTGTTCCGATATGAAACCTCAAGGATTAAAGTCCTAAAAACACGATTCTGTTGATAAAAGTTATCAAATCGTGAGGTTTCATTTGATTGGGGTATGCAGTTCGTACCGCGGGGGCTCCGCCCACGCACCCCTAGTCCATACAGCGGGGGCTCTGCCCCCGCAACCCCAGCTTCTACCGTGACATTCCCTCTCATATTTTGGGAATGGGGATCTGAGGACGGCTCCGGCCGCGGGCCTTCGGCCGCTTCCTCAAACCCCATCTTCTTATTACAGTATGTTTTGTTAATAAAAGAAATTTATAAACTTGATGGGCCACAAAAGGTTGAAAGGATATTTTATAATTCACCTAAGCAAAAGCGTTGAATTATGTATGCTATTTTTGACATGCACGGTGTTTGAAAATGCATAGTTATAGCCCGATGACCCATTTGATAAAAGGTTGTAATTTTATATATATAAATACGGCTTGCGTGTCGTGCCTTACTACTATTCTCTTGTACTTCTCTTCTTATCTTACTCCCTCGTATGTAAAATGAGTTTCTGCATATTATAATTTGCAAGAGTTGTTGTGGGCTAGACGAGAAGGAATTTGGGACATCTATTGTGGATTGATAGCTTGTGAAATGGCTTACACCTTTAGGTTCCCTTTTGGTTCTCCCATTGGCTTGGGTTGAATCACCTTAGTTTATGGGCTATAACTATTACATTTATTTATTGCTTTATTTATTCATGTATGAGATGCTATGGATGTCTAAAGCTTGCCAATTTTTATATATTAAAATTTGATAATAATAAACCCCATTAATTGATGAGATCAATTAAAAGACTAAATGGACTAAAGTAGACCATAATTGGTGAGATGAAACAACCCTAATAAAATCCCTCTATTAAAATATTAAGTCAACATGGCCTTCCAATTTTGCCCTCGTTAAGGCCTTCATCAATACTATGTAGGTTCCGCCAAAGTGAAGTACTAGTATTTATCCTGGTTAAACGCGAAGAATAAACAAGTGATATTCGCTGGTTATAAATTGCTTAATGACTTAACTAGGTTACTCTAATAGGATTAGAAACCTAGAGGCAAGTAAATTGGATAAATCATAAGATGATTAGAACAAGAGTTGTTCACCAAATATTAGGAGTTACATATGATGTAATTAGCAAATGTTGCTTACCTAAATAACCATAGTCTTAGGAGTAAAGCCAAAACTGACTTAAGAGGAGGTGAAATATGGATCCTTAACCCACTAGAAATACTTTTGAGAAAGTTTTTTCCAAATTAATATATGAGGGTTATTAATTTTGAAATAAAATAGTGGGAACATCATTTAATAAAGTCTTTTTAATGATTGATATAAAATTGGTAAATTTACTCACACGCATATTTAATTGTTGTAGATATATTATGGCTACAAACACTAGCACACTCTCGTTGCAATCGGTCCTTGAGAAGGACAAATTGAATGGTTTGAATTTTCTTGACTGGTTCCGTAACTTGAGGATTGTCCTCAAACAAGAACGGAAATTATATGTCATTGAACAACCACTTCCTAATGAACCACCCACTAATGCCTCGAAGACTGATAAAGATGCTTACAAGAAGTATCTCGATGACATGGTAGATGTTGGATGTCTTATGCTTGCCACTATGAATCCTGAGCTTCAGAAGCAACATGAGGACATGGTTGCTTATGATATGATCGGGCACCTGAAAGAACTTTATCAGGGGCAAGCACGGCAAGAGAGGTTCGATATCTCTAAGGCCCTATTCCAATGTAAGTTGGCTGAATGAAGCCTAGTAGGACCTCATGTCCTTAAGATGATTGGCTATATTGAAAGCCTGTCTAAGCTTGGGTTTCCATTGAGCCAAGAGTTGGCCACTGATGTTATTCTACAATCGTTGCCGGATAGCTACAGCCAGTTTGTCCTCAATTTCAATATGAATGAAATTGACAAGACTCTACCACAGTTGCTCAGTATGTTACGAACTGCTGAAGGCAACATGAAAAAGGTTGGACCCAAGCCCATACTGATGGTCCGTAATAACAAGGGCAAGGGAAAGGCCAAAGTTCAAACAAAGCCCAAGGGCAAAGGTAAGCCTGAGCTTGGAAAAGGAAAGGCTGCACTAAAACCTAAAGGTGGGGTGTCTAAGGAAGGAAACTACTTTCATTGTGGTGTGACTGGACATTGGAAACGTAACTGCCCCATCTATCTTGAGGAAGTCAAGAAAGCTAAAGCAAGCAGAACGTCTGCTTCAGGTATTTATGTTATTGATATTAATTTATCAACTACTACTTCTTGGGTATTAGATACTGGTTGTGGTTCTCATATTTGTACTTCTGTACAGGGACAACAAAGGAGTAGGACTTTGGCTAGAGGAGATGTGGACCTGCGAGTTGGAAATGGAGCAAAAGTTGTTGCATTAGCTATGGGAACATATACTTTATCTTTGCCTAGTGGACTTGATTTATGTTTAGAGGATTGTTATTTTGTGCCCAGTTTGACTAAAAACATTATTTCAATTTCTTGTTTAGACAAAATTGGTTTTGAGATAATTATTAAGAATAATTGTTGTTCCTTTTATCTCAATAATGTTTTCTATGGTTTGGCACTGTAATAGACCAAATTTGACCCAAATCGAAACGGTGGTTTCGGGACCACGAATCCGAGTCCGAGAAATGTTTTAATATTTTATTTCATGATTATTATATGTGAATGAAAATGTGTGAAAGTTTCGTAGAAAAATTTAATCGTTTAAGTGCTCAATTTGATAAAAAGGATTTAATCGAGAAAAGCGCAAAAGTTGCATGCTAAAGTGAAGAGTACTAAATTGATTGTGGCTTTTAAGTGGGTGTACCAAAGGGCAATTAGCCCATTCACCATAGTAAGGGACGACAATGGGCTTTTATAAGTCCAAATTATATGTTAAATTAGCCTATTATATGTTATGTTGATATATTAGTAAATAAGATATATTAAATGTGTTATTATAACATAAAATAATAAAGCTAAGTGGGAAGAAAGAGAACATCATATTGTTCATCTTTTTGGCGAATGTTTGAGGAGAAAAACTCCATGTTTGGAGCTTGAAGTTTCGGCAACTTAAGGCTTGATTTGGGGTAGGTATTTTACTTAGTTTTTGATAAATTTTACGTTTTTGAGATCGTTGTTTAGTGTATATTACCCGACCCATGTCTAAATTTTTGAAAATACTATGTATATAAGATTCGCCATTGACATGCTTGGGTAGTTTTTATGTTTGATGGTTTAAAATTGAATGTATGTTAAGGATTTACAAGTTTTGTATTGGAGTTTTTGGTGATTTTGAGTTTATAGGGCTAAATTGAAAAGAATAAAATTGTGAAGGGTTAAAATGTCAAATAAATGAAATGCATGGACACCTATGACTATAATGAAGATTCGGCCAAACTAGGATGTTGGAAAATTTTGCATATTTTGTGTTTTGTGCAAATAGGACTAAATTGTCAAAAATTGTACAAAAATAATTAGGAAGCAGGGGTTATATGTGTAAAACCCTTATTGAGTCTATTTTTCATTGGTATAAACTAGAACAGTATATGAAAGTTGTGCAATGAGATAACTCAGATTTTTGTAGAGACAGTCAGAATTGTCGACAGTGTAATAAGGGTAACTTTGATTAATAAACTGTACTAATTGGCCACATGAAAATTCTGGAAAAATTATGATGAAATGTTATATGAGTCTAGTTTCAAGGAAAATTTACGGATCTAAATTTCGAGTTTTATAACTCGAATTATGGTCGATTTAGTCAGCATGACACAGTTGGACAGCTTTAAAGTTTTACACCTTATGTTAATAGTCAAGTCTAGTAACGCCTCTTGCTCAACTCCGGCGACGGTCTCGGGTACGGGGTGTTACATTTGTTTTGGTATCATTCTGAAAGAAATATATCAGCCAAAGATTCATTGATCAAAAACGAAAAGAATTCCTTGAGCTGAAACAAGGACGAATGACCGTGACGGAATATGAACGAAAATTTGTCAGACTCAGTAGATATGCTAGAGAGTGTGTTTCTTCTGAAGCTATTATGTGTAAAAGATTTGAAGATGGCCTGAATGAAGATATAAAGATGTTTGTTGGCATTCTTGAAATTCAAGAGTTTGTGACTTTAGTTGAAAGAGCTTGCAAAGCTGAAGAGCTCGGGAAAGAGAAAAGAAAGGCTGAGATTGAAGCTAGAGACATTCGTAAAAGATCTTCTGCAAAGTCTTTCATTCCACGACCAAGAAGCCTAGAGACGACTACAAACTTACGACGAAAAGCTAATACAGATCCACCTAGATGGGATCGACCTCCTATGAGCTCCCGAGCTACCTCGGTAGCTGCTGTTGGTAATGTTCCACAAAATAGAGTCGAGTGCAAACACTGTGGGAAATGGCACTCGAGGGAGTTGTAGATTTCACGACCGGTCTTGCTATAAATGTGGATCATCGATCATTTTATTAGAGAGTGTCCGGTTAATCGAGCGAGAATGCACCCAGAGCACTAAGCCGAGCAATGTGTCAATGCGAGGTAGACCACTCGCATTCTGGCAATGTAGGTGGTAGTCGAAGGAACGAAGAACACTACGGATCGATCTCGAGGCTAGAGCTCCGGCTAGAGCATATCTTTGCGCGAGCTAGAGAGGATGCTTCCTCCCCGACGCGTCATTCTGGTACTTTCACTCTTTATGATACTACTGTGTGATTGCACTAATTGATCCTGGTTCGACTCATTCTTATGTGTGTGAAACTTTAAAATTTGGCAAGACAACGCTAGTTGAGTCTACCGAGTTTGTAATTGTGTGTCCAACCCTTTGGGGAGATGTGTGCTTGTTAATAAAGTGTGTAGAGGTTGCCCGTTGATGGTTCGAGATTATTGCTTTCCAAATGATTTGATGTTGTTGCCCTTCGACGAATTTGATATAATCTTGGGTATGGATTGGTTAACTTCACATGAGGCGGTGGTGGATTGCAAAAGAAAGTTTATTGATTTGAAATGCCAAACGGTGAGACAATCGTAATAAAATCATCTGTGATGTAAATGGGTTACCTACAATAATATCTTCAATGGTAGCCCAAAAGTATGTGAGAAAAGGGTGCGAGGCCTATTTGGCTTATGTACTTTGGATAATAAACCGTCCGAGAAACTAATGGAATCGGTACGAGTTGTATGTGAATACACCGATGTATTTCTGAAGAACTACCGGCTTACCCCCAAAGACGAGAGATTGAGTTTGGCATTGAATTAGTGCCGGATGCGACCCCAATTTCGATAGCTCCGCATCGAATGGCGCCTCATCGAATTAAAAGAATTGAAAGCGCAGCTTGCAAGAATTGACAGAGAGGTTTCGCACGACCGAGTTTTTCTCCGTGGGAGCACCAGTCTTATTTGTGAAAAAGAAAGATGGGACAATGCGAATGTGTATCGACTACCGCAACTAAATAAGGTGACCATAAAGAATAAATACCCGTTACCTCGGATCGATGATTTATTTGATCGCTTAAAAGGGGCTTGAGTGTTTTCAAAAATAGATTTGAGATCGGGCTATTATCAATTGCGAGTCGAGAGATTCGGATGTGCCAAAGATCGCATTTCAACGAGGTACGGACATTATGAGTTTTTAGTTATGCCATTTGGACTCACTAATGCACTCTTTGCTTTTATGGATCTAATGAACCGAGTCTTCCGGCGCTTTTTAGATCGGTTTGTAGTAGTGTTTATTGATGATATATTGATCTACTCCAAAAATGAAGCGAGAACACGTTGAGCATTTGAGAGTAGTACTACAAACCTTGAGAGATCAACGGTTATATGCAAAGTTCGAGTAAGTGTGAGTTTTGGATGAACGAAGTCGACTTCTTGGGTCATGTGGTTTCGGCATCGTGTATTCGCGTGGATCCAAACAAAATAGCAGCCATACTTGATTGGAAACCACCTAAGAGTGTTTCGAGATTCAAGTTTTCTAGGCCTCATGAGGGGATATTATAGACGATTTGTAAAAGGTTTTTCCGTAAATAGCTACACCTTTGACGAGACTACTACGAAAGATGTCAAATTTGAGTGGTCGAGAAAGTGTCGGAAAAGTTTCGAACAGCTTGAAAGCCCTTTTGACCGAGGCTCCAGATTAACTCACTGAATCGGGTAAAGAATTTATTATTTTTAGTGATGCTTCCTTGAGTGGGTTGGGTTGTGTTTTAATGCAAGAATGCAAGGTGATAGCCTACGCTTGAGACAATTGAAGCCGCATGAGAAAAATTATCCAACTCATGATTTGGAGTTGGCGACCATTGTGTTCGCATTAAAAATTTGGCGTCACTACTTATTTGGCGAAAAATGTCATATTTATTCAGATCACAAAAGTTTGAAGTATTTAATGACTCGAGAAAGATCTAAATTTGAGACAACGCCGATGGTTAGAATTCTTTGAAAGACTATGAATTAGTGATTGACTACCATCCGGGAAAGCTAATGTTGTTGCGGATGCGTTAAGTCGAAAGTCATTATTTACTCTTCGTGCATTGAACGCACGGGTGGCTATATCGATGATGGTTCGATCATAGCCGAATTACAAGCAAGGCCGATGTTCATTCAAAGCAGATTTGTGATGCACGAAAGTTGACGAAAAGTTGATTTCTATTCGGATTCGATTGAAAATGGTATAGAATCGATTTTCGATTGATGCAAATGATTGTTTGAGTTACAAAAGTCGATTGTGTATTCCTAAGAACTCGATTTGATACGAGATGATTCTGAGGAGGCCCATAATGGTCGAATGTCGATACACCCGTAGCACGAAAATGTATAACGATTTGAAACAGATTCTATTGGTGGCCTGGCATGAAACGAGATATATCCGAATTTGTTTCCAAGTGCTTAATCATCAACAAGTGAAAGTTGAGCATCAAGTACCATCCGGATTACTTCACCAATCATGATACCCGAATGGAAATGGGATAGAATTACCATGGATTTTGTATCCGGTCTCCTATGACACCTAGTAAGAAAGATGCCGTATGGGTTATCGTTGATAGACTGACTAAATCAGCTCATTTTGTACCGGTACGTACCGACTATTCGCTTGACAAACTTACCGAATTGTATGTGTCGCAGATTGTAAGATTGCACGGTGTACCGAGTTCCATTGTCTCAGATAGGGACCCAAGATTTACATCGCGGTTCTGGAAGAAATTGCAAGATGCTTTAGGTACTAAACTTCATTTTAGTACATGATTCCATCTGCAAAATCGACGGTCGTTCGAGCGAACTATTTTGATACTTGAGGACATGTTGAGGTGTTGCGTTCTCGAGTTTGAAGGTACATGGGAACGATACCTACCTTTGATCGAATTTGCTTACAATAATAGTTTTCAATCTAGCATAAAAATGGCGCCTTATGAAGCCTTATATGGTCGAAAATGTCGCACACCGTTGTATTGGACTGAGCTCGGTGAGAATAAGATACACGGGGTTGATTGGATTAAAGAAACTGAACAGAAAGTGGTTGTGATTAGAAGTAATTTGAAAGCTGCTTCGGATCGTCAAAAGTCCTATGCCGACTTAAAACGCAAGGACATTGAATTTCAGGTCGGAGATCGGGTGTTCTTGAAAGTTTCTCCGTGGAAGAAAATATTCCGATTCGGTCGAGAAGGGCAAGTTGAGTCCGAGATTTATCGGACCGCATTTAAGTTATTGAACGTATTGGACCGGTTGCTTATAGATTAAGATTGCCCTCCGAGTTAGAAAAGATACACAATGTATTTCATGTTTCGATGCTTCGCAAATACAGATCGGATCCGTCCCATGTGATCACCCCGTCAGAGATTGAAATTCGATCTGATTTGACCTATGATGAGGAACCGATCCGTATCTTAGCTCAGGAAACCAAAGAGTTAAGAAATAAAAGAATTCCATTAGTAAAGGTTTTATGGAATCGTCACGGAATTGAAGAGGCTACGTGGGAGCACGAGGAGTCAATGAGACAACAATATCCGAACTTATTCAACGGTAAAATTTTCGAGGACGAAAATTCTTAAGGGGGAGAGTTGTAATAGACCAAATTTGACCCAAATCGAACGGTGGTTTCGGGACCACGAATCCGAGTCCGAGAAATGTTTTAATATTTTATTTCATGATTATTATATGTGAATGAAAATGTGTGAAAGTTTCAGAGAAAAATTTAATCGTTTAAGTGCTCAATTTGATAAAAAGGATTTAATCGAGAAAAGCGCAAAAGTTGCATGCTAAAGTGAAGAGTACTAAATTGATTGTGGCTTTTTAAGTGGGTGTACCAAAGGGCAATTAGCCCATTCACCATAGTAAGGGACGACAATGGGCTTTTATAAGTCCAAATTATATGTTAAATTAGCCTATTATATGTTATGTTGATATATTAGTAAATAAGATATATTAAATGTGTTATTATAACATAAAATAATAAAGCTAAGTGGGAAGAAAGAGAACATCATATTGTTCATCTTTTTGGCCGAATGTTTGAGGAGAAAACTCCATGTTTGGAGCTTGAAGTTTCGGCAACTTAAGGCTTGATTTGGGGTAGGTATTTTACTTAGTTTTTGATAAATTTTACGTTTTTGAGATCGTTGTTTCGTGTATTACCCGACCCATGTCTAAATTTTTGAAAATACTATGTATATAAGATTCGGCCATTGACATGCTTGGGTAGTTTTTATGTTTGATGGTTTAAAATTGAATGTATGTTAAGGATTTACAAGTTTTGTATTGGAGTTTTTGGTGATTTTGAGTTTATAGGGCTAAATTGAAAAGAATAAAATTGTGAAGGGTTAAAATGTCAAATAAATGAAATGCATGGACACCTATGACTATAATGAAGATTCGGCCAAACTAGGATGTTGGAAAATTTTGCATATTTTGTGTTTTGTGCAAATAGGACTAAATTGTCAAAAATTGTACAAAAATAATTAGGAAGCAGGGGTTATATGTGTAAAACCCTTATTGAGTCTATTTTTCATTGGTATAAACTAGAACAGTATATGAAAGTTGTGCAATGAGATAAGCGTATTTTTGTAGAGACAGTCGAATTGTCGACAGTGTAATAAGGGTAACTTTGATTAATAAACTGTACTAATTGGCCACATGAAAAATTCTGGAAAAATTATGATGAAATGTTATATGAGTCTAGTTTCAAGGAAAATTTACGGATCTAAATTTCGAGTTTTATAACTCGAATTATGGTCGATTTAGTCAGCATGACACAGTTGGACAGCTTTAAAGTTTTACACCTTATGTTAATAGTCAAGTCTAGTAACGCCTCTTGCTCAACTCCGGCGACGGTCTCGGGTACGGGGTGTTACAGGCACAATTGATTAATGGCCTCTATATTTTAGATCAAACGAATCCCATTTACAACATAAATACCAAAAGATCTAAAATAAATGACTCAAATCAAACTTATCTTTGGCATTGTCGTTTAGGCCACATAAGTGAGAAACGCATATCCAAACTCCATAAAGATGGTCTCTTGAATTCATTTGTTTTTGAACAATTTGAAGTATGTAAATCTTGCTTATTGGGAAAAATGACTAAATCTCCTTTTACTGGTAAAAGTGAATGAGCTAGTGATTTATTGGGCCTAATACATTCTGATGTATGTGGACCAATAAATACACAGGCCAGAGGTGGATTTCACTACTTCATTACTTTCACTGATGATTTCAATAGATATGGGTATGTTTATCTCATGCGCCATAAGTCTGAGTCCCTTGAAAAGTTCAAGGAATTCAAAAATGAAGTACAAAATCAACTAGGCAAAACTATCAAGTCACTTCGATCTGATCGAGGTGGAGAGTATTTGAGCCTAGAGTTTGATGATCTTTTGAAGGAATGTGGGATTGTCTCACAACTTACTCCTCCTGGTACTCCTCAATGGAATGGAGTATCTGAGAGAAGAAATCGAACTTTGTTAGACATGGTTCGATCCATGATGAGTCATGCTGATCTATCGACTTCCTTTTGGGGACATGCACTTGAGACAGCAGCTTTTACACTAAATTGTGTTCCATCTAAATCGGTTCAAAAGACGCCATATGAGATGTGGACTGGGAAATGTCCCAGTATTTCTTTTATGAAAATTTGGGGTTGTGAAGCTTATGTTAAACGCCAGACGTCTACTAAGCTTGAACCCAAATCTGAAAGGTGTATTTTTTTGGGGCATCTAAAAGAAACCAAAGGATATTATTTCTTTAATCCCACTGAGAACAAAATGTTTGTTACTCGAACTGGTGTCTTCCTTGAGAGAGAATTTACTTCTAGAAAAGGAAGTGGGAGAAAGATTGAACTTGAAAAAATTCGAGAATCATAAGATACCACTGAACCAGAGATTGAACAACAGCAAATTCCACAAGAAATTGAGGAACAAACAACTGCTATAGAAACACAACCACCGCGCAGATCTTTAAGAGAATGCCATGCACCTGAGAGATATGGATTTCTCATTACAACGCATGGTGATGTTCTTATTATAGATCAAGATGAGCCTAGGACTTATCAAGAAGTGGTGACGAGCCCAAACTCTGAGAAATGGCTTGAGGCCATGAGATCTGAGATGGATTCCATGTATGAAAACCAAGTATGGACTTTGATTGACCCACCCGAAGGGGTTAAGCCTATAGGGTGCAAATGGGTTTTCAAAAAGAAAACTGACATGGATGGTAATGTACAAACATACAAAGGGCGATTAGTCGCTAAAGGTTTTCACCAAATTCATGGTGTTGACTATGATGAAACCTTTTCTCCTGTAGCTATGTTTAAATCCATTAGGATCTTGCTCGCCATAGCTGCATTTCATGAATATGAAATCTGGCAGATGGATGTCAAAACAGCTTTCCTTAACGGGAAACTTGAAGAGGATGTGTACATGACACAACCTGAAGGTTTTGTCAATCCAAAGGATGCTAGAAAGATATGTAAGCTACAAAGATCCATTTATGGATTAAAGCAAGCTTCTCGAAGTTGGAATCTTCATTTTAACGATGCAATTAAAGAGTTTGGTTTTATCAAAAATGAAGATGAACCATGTGTTTACACGAAAGTTAGTGGGAGCACTATCACATTCTTGGTACTGTATGTGGATGACATACTTATTATGGGAAATGACATACCTACCTTGCAGTCTATTAAGACTTGGTTGGGAAGTTGTTTTTCCATGAAGGACTTGGGCGAAGCCACTTACATCTTAGGAGTCAAGATCTATAGAGATAGATCAAGACGACTACTAGGTCTAAGCCAAAGTACATACATAGATAAAGTATCTTGAAAGGTTCAAGATGGAAGAATCTAAAAGAGGATTCTTACCTATGAGACATGGTATTTCACTCTCGAAGGAAATGTGTCCTTCAACTCCACAAGAGAGAGAACGCATGAGTAAAATTCCATATGCTTTCGCTATTGGATCTATCATGTATGCCATGTTATGTACTCGCCCGCATGTCTCATATGCCTTAAGTATGATGAGCAGTACCAAGTAGATCCCTGAAAGGTCATCTGGACCATAGTCAAGAATATCCTTAAGTACTTAAGAAGAACTAAGGATACGTTCCTAATATATGGAGGTGAGGAAGAGTTAAGTGTAAAGGTTACACGATACCAAATTTCCAAACCGACAAGGACGATTCTCGATCGCAATCGGGTTTTGTGTTTTGCCTTAATGGTGGTGCTTTGTGAGTGGAAGAGTTCAAAACAAAGTACAATAGCCGATTCTACAACAGTAAGTTTAGTATATTGCAGCCAAGTGAGGCGGCAGAAAAGAAGCGGTTTGGATCAAGAAGTTCATTCTTGGACTAGGGGTTGTGCCTAGCATATCGGATGCTATAGAACTCGATGTGATAACAATGGAGCCATTGCACAAGCTAAAGACCCTGATCTCACCAAAGATCCAAACATATACTTAGGCGCTACCATCTTATTCGAGAGATTATCGATCGAGGGGACGAGATATGCAGAGTACCTACGGATGATAACATTGTTGATCCCCGACCAAGCCTCCGACACGTGAAGAAGCATGATCGTCACACTAAGTCGCTTGGTATTAGATATATGAGTGATTGGTCTTAGTGCTAGTGGGAGATTGTAAGAGTATGCCCAAAGATCAATCATGAGATGGTTGTAATAACATACTTGATTTACCATGTCTATTAATATAAAGCGTTGTCATTATTATTCCAGTTTTTCTTTCTGTGTGTACAAATAAACTGTTTTATAATAATGTCCTGAGAATAATATGATTATTCTTAAAAGATCCTTAGTCAAGTATTATTGTTGACTAGGACAACAATAATGCATTAAGACTAACATGTAGTTGATTGATGATAAATAGTTGTCACTGATATGGAGTGTCAAAATCAATGCATGAATATGTGTGTTAGAGAACAACATATTGGACTGACCCGCTATGAGTATGTTTCTTGGATTATTATGTAATTGTCACAACATTACTCATAGTGATTAATATGTATATGATCCCCAGACTTGAGATCATCATTATGTAACACCCCAAACCCGGCCTAAACGTTACGACCGAATCTGGCATGTCACATGAAAGGAATGTCTAAAAACTGTGCATTCGTTAAAAAGCTCATATTTTTTTATAGTTGTGGTGAGAAATCGAGTTTAAGTAATTTTGAATAAGAAATGGTTTATTATCATTTTAGGATAATCCCATATTGATCATTTAATAATAAGCAATAAACAAATTGAAAGTCAAACCAAATAAAATACCCAAGGCCTTATTACATAACAAAACTCAAATAAAAATAAGTCCAAATAAAAGAAATGAATTTACTGAGTAAACATATGTATAGCCTCCACGAGTCCACCTCGGCTCCCAAATCCGCGATCTAATGATTACACCGCAAAAATTTAACTAAGGGGTGAGTCATCGAGACTCGGTGTGTAAATCCCCATCCAATGTGCCCTTACACAATTTCATATGAAAATATGCATATCATGCACCCAAACCTAGCCATCCGCAACTCCTTTTTCTACCCCGCGTGGTACCAAACCACCGGTGGTGCCAAACCACTGGTGTCCAAGGACACGATATTCATCAATATTGTGGTGCCAAACCACTTTGGTGACTCAAGTCACAAATAATAGTGATGGGGCCAACCCATCGTGTGATACCAAATCACCGGCGTCAATCCCGTTGTATTATCTCGTGGGGCTAACCCATCGTGGTACCAAACCACCGGGACGAGACGCTATGAGGTGCCAAACCTCCGGTGTCCGGAGACACGAATGTGATACCAAATCACCGGTGACTCAAAGTCACTAATAATCCATCTGTGGGGCCAACCCACGTGTGATACCAAATCACCGCGACGATCCCATATCTCAAAAGTGGGGCCAACCCACGGTGGTGTTAACCACGGGACGAGTCGCTATGAGGTGCCAAACCTCCGGAGGTGCCAAACCTCTCGGTGACCGTAGTCACAATGTGGTACCAAACCACTGGTGCCCGTCGACACGAATATCACTGCCCCCTCCACTCATATAACCCATGCAATATGACATAATAATTAGTGTATGCAGTATGTCATGTATGCTAGACATATATCAAATATAAGTATAACATGAATTACCATCATAATCAGATAGACATAAAACAACATAATCACCCTAATCAACCTCTAAGGGTATAACCGTAATTTTACCTGCCAAGGGCATTTTCGTAATTTACCCACTAAGGGTATATCGGTAATTTACCCACCAAGGGCATTTTCGTAATTTACCCACCAAGGGTATATCGGTAATTTACCCACCAAGGGCATTTTCGTAATTTACCCACCAAGGGTATATCGGTAATTTACCCACCAAGGGCATTTTCGTAATTTACCCACCAAGGGTATATCGGTAATTTACCCACCAAGGGTATTTCGATAATTTTGCACCTACAATGGCCTTTCCCAAAGGCCCAAATGTCGCCCCGAGCGACTCAGCTACCATTTCCTGGTCAGACTCTGGACGATTGGGCCTAAAACTCGATTCTGGCCCATTCGGGCCCACACGCTCGTGTGGCCCACCTAGCACAAATCTAGCCATGTATATAAGTTCCACCTAGTCTAGTTCACTATATACTACACAATCGCACAATTTACTCATAAGGGCCCACGGGCCCATTGGGCCCACTTCGGCCCATCGCGGCCCAAGCAGCCCCAACCCACAAGAATACTACTTATGGCCTCAACTATCGCGTCGAAGCCCCACACGTGCGCTCGCACGCTCGTGTGGCTACTATTGCCGTGGACCGCACTTCGGCATTTGCCGCTCTACAACTAGAGTAGAGAGTTACACACCGATAGGACTCGTGTTAATCCGCGCTCCGACCACTCCTGTGCCCAAACGCCTTCCAAGGTGTGTCAACCCTCCTCCTGGAATGCTCTTTATATAGCTAGCTCTTCACCTTCCTTCTTTGTATCTTTCCGATGTGGGATCCCTTCGTCAATAGAGTTTAAATTCAATCAAACTCTTCCCGTCCAGCATCATGCAAAATAAATACTCCCTTGCTTCTCATGAGATTCGAACCTGGGCTCCTTTGCAACATAATCCACGCTGCTAGCCACTTGGCCGTAAGCTCCTCTTGTGTCTTAAACCATGCGCAACTAAATATAAATCTATAGCCAAATTACGAGGTCCAAGTAAAAAGAAAACCAAAATGCAAAAGCCAAGACTTGAACCTTGGACCTCCTTCCTTCCTTGTGGCGTCACCCCCTTGTCTCTTATGTGGCGTCACTTTGCCACTACACCACACACTCCACTTGTGTCATTTTTCCCCACATTTTATTCTTAAGGCCTACTCGCAAACTTCCAGGTTTTTTTCCACCTAAAACCAAAATTTCCCCAAAGCTAATATTTGATCCCGGACTTCATAGAAGCCCTCTAACCTTCCAAAATAACTTACCTAATAAGTCTAACTTGCATTAATGCCGTTCTCAAAAATTTTAAAAATAAGGCCCATTGGGCCCAATCCTACTAGGCCCAATTTTGGGATGTTACAAATCTACCCTCCTTAAAGAAATTTCGTCCTCGAAATTTCCAACTCAGAACATTCGTACCACCTAACCTACAACGCTGTGCTCACGCCTGCGCACTCGATTCCAATAACCCTAATATACTTTTAACTAGAATTTAGAAATCCTACACATACTAAAAAAACTAACCATTAAAGCGGACAAATATTTAAATGCGCAATCAACTCTATATCCGAACATCACATCCAACCCAAACACACGTAATAGATATTAAAAATACAAAGATATAACAAAGCAAAGTATCGAAACTTACAAAGGCGGATTGGTGCCGAGACTCGGGTGCCATATTTCAAAAAAAAAAATAGATATATATTTTTCTAAACCATTTTCTAAACCATCTTTTGAAAACATTTTTGAACCCAAACCGACAAATGAGTTTTTGAACCTAGGCTCGATACCATAATTGTAACACCCCAAACCCGCCTAAACGTTACGACCGAATCGGCATGTCACATGAAAGGAATGTCTAAAAATTGTGCATTCGTTAAAAAGCTCATATTTTTTTATAGTTGTGGTGAGAAATCGAGTTTAAGTAATTTTGAATAAGAAATGGTTTATTATCATTTTAGGATAATCCCATATTGATCATTTAATAATAAGCAATAAACAAATTGAAAAGTCAAACCAAATAAAATACCCAAGGCCTTATTACATAACAAAAACTCAAATAAAAATAAGTCCAAATAAAAGAAATGAATTTACGAGTAAACATATGTATAGCCTCCACGAGTCCACCTCAGCTCCCAAATCCGCGATCTAATGATTACCTGCAAAATTTAACTAAGGGGTGAGTCATCGAGACTCGGTGTGTAAATCCCCATCCAATGTGCCCTTACACAATTTCATATGAAAATATGCATATCATGCACCCAAACCTAGCCATCCGCAACTCCTTTTTCTACCCCCGCGTGGTACCAAACCACCGGTGGTGCCAAACCACTGGTGTCCAAGGACACGATATTCATCAATATTGTGGTGCCAAACCACCGTGACTCGAAGTCACAAATAATAGTGATGGGGCCAACCCATCGTGTGATACCAAATCACCGCGCCAATCCCGCTTGTATTATCTCGTGGGGCTAACCCACCGTGGTACCAAACCACCGGGACGAGGCGCTATGAGGTGCCAAACCTCTGGTGTCCGGAGACACGAATGTGATACCAAATCACCGTGACTCAAAGTCACTAATAATCCATCTGTGGGGCCAACCCACGTGTGATACCAAATCACCGGCGACGATCCCATATCTCAAAAGTGGGGCCAACCCACGGTGGTGTTAACCACGGACGAGTCGCTATGAGGTGCCAAACCTCGGAGGTGCCAAACCTCTCGTGACCGTAGTCACAATGTGGTACCAAACCACTCGGTGCCCGTCGACACGAATATCATCGCCCTCCACTCATATAACCCATGCAATATGACATAATAATTAGTGTATGCGAGATGTCATGTATGCTAGACATATATCAAATATAAGTATAACATGAATTACCATCATAATCGATAGACATAAAACAACATAATCACCCTAATCAACCTCTAAGGGTATAACAGTAATTTTACCTACCAAGGGCATTTTCGTAATTTACCCACTAAGGGTATATCGGTAATTTACCCACCAAGGGCATTTTCGTAATTTACCCACCAAGGGTATATCGGTAATTTACCCACCAAGGGCATTTTCGTAATTTACCCACCAAGGGTATATCGGTAATTTACCCACCAAGGGCATTTTCAGTAATTTACCCACCAAGGGTATATCGGTAATTTACCCACCAAGGGTATTTCGATAATTTTGCACCTACAATGGCCTTTCCCAAAGGCCCAAATGTCGCCCGAGCGACTCAAACTACCATTTCCTGGGTCGCACGACGACGATTGGGCCTAAAACTCGATTCTCGCCCATTCGGGCCCACACGCCGCGTGTGGCCCACCTAGCACAAATCTAGCCATGTATATAAGTTCCACCTAGTCTAGTTCACTATATACTACACAATCGCACAATTTACTCATAAGGGCCCACGGCCCATTGGGCCCACTTCGCCCATCGCGCCCAAGCGACCCCAACCCACAAGAATACTACTTATGGCCTCAACTATCGCGTCGAAGCCCTCACACGTGCACTCGCACGCTCGTGTAACTACTATTGCCGTGACCGCACTTCGGCATTTGCCGCTCTACAACTAGAGTAGAGAGAGTTACACACCTGATAGGACTCTGGTGTTAATCCGCGCTCCGACCACTCCTGTGCCCAAACGCCTTCCAAGGTGTGTCAACCCTCCTCCTGGAATGCTCTTTATATAGCTAGCTCTTCACCTTCCTTCTTTGTATCTTCCCGATGTGGGATCCCTTCGTCAGTAGAGTTTAAATTCAACTGAAACTCTTCCCGTCCAGACCGCAAAATAAATACTCCCTTGCTTCTCATGAGATTCGAACCTGTGCTCCCTTGCAACATAATCCACGCCGCTAGCCACTTGGCCGTAAGCTCCTCTTGTGTCTTAAACCATGCGCAACTAAATATAAATCTATAGCCAAATTCTGAGGTCCAAGTAAAAAGAAAACCAAAATGCAAAAGCCAAGACTTGAACCTTGGACCTCCTTCCTTCCTTGTGGCGTCACCCCCTTGTCTCTTATGTGGCGTCACTTTGCCACTACACCACACACTCCACTTGTGTCATTTTTCCCCACATTTTATTCTTAAGGCCTACACCGCCAACTTCCGTGGTTTTTTCCACCTAAAACCAAAATTTCCCCAAAGCTAATATTTGATCCCGGGACTTCATAGAAGCCCTCTAACCTTCCAAAATAACTTACCTAATAAGTCTAACTTGCATTAATGCCGTTCTCAAAAATTTTAAAAATAAGGCCCATTGGGCCCAATCCTACTAGGCCCAATTTCGGGATGTTACACATTATCCCAACATCGTGAGTTGTATATTTTGATACAGTTAAACGTACACCGTAACTGGTTATTCTATAAAGGATGATGTTGGATATACCACAATCTATGTAGAGGGATATGGTTGATCAATATAGGATAAGTCCCTCCTACATAATGGGAGTAATATCTTAGGCCACTTGATTTAGTGAGACTAGAAATGCATGGCCATGCTCAAATAAGTTGACATGAGATGTCATACGAATTTGTATATCATAGTCTACTCAAGATATCAAGAAACATGGGATGGACTATACAAGTGTGACTATTCCATGACTTGTGTCCATTCCAAAGATAAAGGACTAAATGATTAATGCATGAAAGGTTAATCACAAAAGGTTATGTCGAATCATGACTCCTTGTAACTTAGGTAGCAATGATGCATTGCTAGATGCCACTCATTGTTTGTAACATTAGAATCGTTCTAGTATTACTGCTAACGTTACAATAACCTGTGGTCACACCCTATGGTTGAAATGAACGGAATAAAACATAGTTGGTATTGTGTTTGATTGTCACATGAATTAAATTAATTAAAGAATTAATTTAAATTGGGCAATCAAATATTGAACATATTATATGTACAAGGATGTTGTACACATAATGAGAATTAATATATGAATTTGGTTCGTATATAGATTTAAATAAATATAGTTTACCGAAATCCATGTTATAATTAATGTAATTATAACTTGTTTTTGGATATAATTAATGTAATTATAATTTTCGGTTAAAACATTATTATATTTATTTAATTTTATGATTCATTAAAAAGATACCGATTATAAAAGGTAATAGGTGATATAGAGCTTATTAAGAAAAAACCCTAAGGTATTGCTTTAAGGTCTAGCAGCCGTCAAGCAAGAAAAACCTCCAAAACAGTTTTGGAGATTTCTTCCGTTCATAGTCAAACCGGGTGGATTACGTAGTGGCCTACATCGCAAAAGGTTGTGGCTTGGTTCGACAGTGGATCAAAGTTCGTGTTACCGAGGCGTCGCTGTCTACTCAGATTGAAGTTTCAGTAATTTCAAAACCTTTATTTCACCCCGATTCATCCCTCACACATGGATTCATGGTTTGGATCACCGGAATTTAATTTTATTTTGCTGCGCCAAGGGGTACCGGCGTTCCAACATAGTTCAATGCCAAATTCCACCTCACGATCTGGAGGTAACCCTAGAAGCTCTTCTGGAAAGACGTCCGAGAACTCTTTCACCGTTCTAACATCCCTTACAGACAATTCTTTGGCCTCCAAAGCACTAATGAAAGCTAAGAACGCCTCACACCCTTTTCGCACCATCCTTTCAGCCTTTAGTGCAGACACCACATTGGACAGGTAATTCCTTCTCTCACCTATCACCAGCACCTCCTCATCCTCGAAAGTCTTCAATATCATGCGTTTAGCAGCACAATCCAAGTTTTCTCAATGCTTAACTAACCAGTCCATACCTAAGATCAGATCAAACTCGCCGAACGGTAACTCCATCAAGTCTGCCAGGAAAACAATCCCTTGCACTTCTAAAGGCACATTCCTAAATAGTTTGTTCACCACTACAGATTGTCCTAAAGGGCTAATCACAGTCATTTCCCTAGAGACAATCTCAGATTCTATACCCAAAGTCCCATACACAGTACTAGCAACATATGAATGTGTAGACCCAATATCTATCAAAGCTGTAAAAGGTACACCAAATATAAGGAACGTACCGGTTATGACGTCCGGTGCGTCGCCATCCTCTCGCCGCCTAGCCGCATAAACCAATCCAGGATGTCTTGCATCTGCATTACCAGCACCTCTGTCCGGTGCTCCACGCCCTCGACCAAATCCATTTCCTCCTCTGATCGGACCACGACCTCTCGGTGGCTGTTGACCACCTCTTCCGGACTGTGCATACCCCTGACCTACCGACCGCGCCCTAGCTAACTCTTTTAGACAGTTCCTTATCAGATGATCCATAGATCCACACTTGAAACATCCTCTAGTTCTTCCCAAACACTCCCCCAAATGTAATTTCCCACATCGAGCACATGGTCGAGACTGACCAACAGCAACAGGCATCGCAACTCGACCTGGCCCATCAAACCTAGGCCTCTTTTGGAAGCCCCCAGCAAATCCTGACGACCCAAAACTCCTCTTATTCTTACCCCTATCCTTATCCCGATTCTGCCTCTTAGACCGCTTCACCTCTTCGGCTATTTTTGCTTTCTCAACTAGCATGGAAAATCTCTTTCTCGCTGTGGAGCTATCAGTACCCGCAGCTCGTCCTGCAGACCATCCTCAAACCGAACACAATGCTCATAATTAGTCGCAACTATTCCTCGAGCGTAACGACTTAAACGCTGAAACTCCGCCTCATATTCGGCCACAGACTTATTCCCCTGGACCAAATTCAGAAATGCTTTCAACTGGGCGTCCACATAACTAGCCCCAACATATTTTCCATGGAACGTTGTCTTAAAGAAATCCCAGGTAATACGATCTGCTGGGGTACCTTCCCTTACCGTGAGCCACCACTGGTATGCCTCATCTCGAAGGAGGGACACTGCTCCTTTCAACTTCTCCTTTGTCGTGCAGTCCAGATCATCCATGATCCGCTCAACTGCCTCCAGCCAATATTCCGCTACGTTTGGGGCCACACCAGATATACCTCTAAATATTTCAACCCCGTTTGCTCGAAGTCACTCAGGAATAGATTTCTGAGCTACCGATCCCGTGCTTGCTCCAGCAACCCGCTCCAGAACACGTAGCATAGCTTGGGACAAAGCATCATCCCCACCAGTTCGGCCTTGAGATCCTTCTCCTACTCTTGGTGATGCTGGCACTTCGCCCTCCGGCCCATGTCCTGATTCTGAGGATCCAGCCTCAACACCCCGGCCTCTACCACGGCTGCGTATACCACGTCCACGTCCTCTAGTGCTCATGTCTACTGAATCGACTTGATTTGATTAAAAATTTTATGAATTAGTATATCGTTCCACTATTTATTAACGGATAGCTTATGGAAACAGATTTAGAAGTAGTTTTCGTAAATCATATTTCTAAAGATCTCAATCTCTAAAATTGTATCTCTTATAACTAGCAATCACAACACAATAAAAATCTTTTCATACAAATCAACCAATAGTCAGAAGACTTACAGTACGGATTTGGTGCCGGAGACTCGGGTGCTATACTTCTAGAAGGACATATATTTTCCTTAAACAATATTTCAAACCAATTCTGGAAAACGTTATCGAACCCATTCCACAGTCGAGTTTTGCAACCTAGCTCTGATACCACAAAATGTAACACCCTAAACCCAGCCTAAACATTACGACCAGATCTGGTATGTCACATGGAAAGGGTGTTCAAAGAAACTTCGCCATTTCTTAAAAACTTCACGTTTTGTTTTCATTTTGAAAACCGGATTTAGTTATAAGGTTTTCTTGCAAATTTTAATAACAGCAAAAAATAGGTTTTGTGATACGAAAAACTGAAACTAGTGGATTTCAGAAACGTGACATTTGAAAACAAAGTTTGTAGTTCTAAGAAAATTTCCAAATTTAATTATTCATCGGCTTGTTATTCGTTTGTTAATATTTTGTAAAATGATTGTTTATATTTTTAGGAAAACTCTGAATTTAACATTTCATGATATATAATAACCGCATTAAAATCCAAAAACCCAAATTAAAATCCCGGAGGCCTTATTACAAAACAAATTCCCAAAATTTAAAATAGGTTTAAATAAAGAAAACAAGGTTTACGAAAGAGATAATGCATGGCCACCTCAGAGTTTCCCCGGCTCCAAATCCTCGAACTAGGGATTACCTGCAAAATTATGCAGAAGGGTGAGTTACGAGAACTCAGTGTGTAATTCCCCTTACGAACGATAACTGGGCCTAAGCCCACAGAAGCAGATTGGGCCTTAGCCCTAACAACATGGCATATCAAATAGTGAATGCAATGCAACCCAGCCCAACCTAGTATTCCATCCTCTACACTCCGCTCCATATGTCCAACCTCAACACACCTGTGGGGATTTCTACAATCAACCTTCCATCTGCTACACTCCTCATTGGCAGTCATGCTGACAATCATGCTGTTCAACGCCGATATAATGTGACAGAGTCACCGATATATGTGGCCTAGCCATCGAAACAATGTGACCGAGTCACCGATATATGTGGCACTGAGCCATCGAAATAATGTGACAGAGTCACCGATATATGTGGCACCGAGCCATCGAAATAATGTGACAGAGTCACCGATATACACTGCCCCTTTTAATCAATATCATATCCCAATCCCATGCAACATATAATCATAATGTAATGAATGCAACGTATGTCAATGTAAATCGAATAATCAGAGCATACATATATTCATGATCAAGTATATACATGACACAATCAGATGGTAACTAACCTGGCATCTCCGATTATACCCCCAAGGCTAACTCAACAACCGTTGCCGATGTTTCGGCTTTCAAACAATTCACATACTTATTATTAATCAAACAAACGATGGTGTGAGAATTACACACCTGATTACGCGAAGAACTAAACTCTCCTGAACGTTGCTACTCTCACTAGCGGGAATAACCACTATCTGCCTATCCCAAACGGATGTCGGCTCTCTACCACAACCCGGTGGGAAGTCTCGAACCGCCGACACAGCACGTCATTTGAACTTGGAAGCAGAGACTACGAGTCCACTCCCCTCAGGCTCCTTTAACGCACCCTCCTTGGATCGGCTAGCACACGCATCCCTGAAAAGAGTCTTGATCAGTACAGTACTTTCAGAGAGAAACGTTGATTATTAAACGAGAAGGTTTTGGTTATGGCAGAATATAACAGATAGAGTCTAATCGTAAAGAACTAGAGAAAAACTCATTACCTTGGTTATCAAGAAGTTGTACAACACCAGGTTTGGCTATGGACTAAACCAAAGGAACCCTAAAGTCGACTAAAGAGATTCGGCTATAGATCAAGATTGAAGAAACCAAGAGATGCTCAACGAGTCCCCTTTTTGCCACCAGTAAAATCAAAATGGCTACCCTAGCACTGATGAGTATTCGGCCTAGAAGGAAAAAATCACTGTTTGAGAGAGTTTTACGTTCGGCTCACAAAGAACTGGGAGAAGAAGAGATGAGAAGTAAGCTTCGGCTAGAAGAATAGAACAAAAAGAAACAAAACGAAAAGAAAAGCAAATGGGCAAGCTGAGGTTCGGCTATGGAGAAAAGAGTGTAGAAAAAAAAAGATGAAGGGAATTGAACGAAAAGGAAGATAGTGAGGGAAGATTCGGCTAACAACAAGAAAATGGTTCGGTTATGGAGAAGAAAACGAATAGTAGGAGATGAAAGAAAGGTTCGGCTATGGCAATAGAGAGAACAAAATGTTAAGGAGGTTCGGCTATGGTGTTTCCGACGTCCAAGGGAAAATAGTGTCTACCACAAAAAGAAGAAGAGAAGAAAAAAGAGTTTCTAGAATGATTAAGGTTCGGCAAGAAGAAATGGAAGCAACACAAAACTTAAAAGTGCTCTAAGCCAAAATGCCCAAGAGGTTAATATTCTCTCAATTGAATACTTGAAGGAACGACACTCTCCCCCCACTTATGACCGAATATGCTACCCAAATTTGCCTAAGGAACAAAAGGGAATTTCGGCACACCCACACACACTAACCAAACTGAATATGCTCTCACAAAAGACCCCTTTCTTGACCAAAATTCTCCCCTCAAAGACCCCCACATTCGGCCTACACCTCCACCAGCTTGAATCCCACGATCCTCTTCTTGATTTACTCCACAATCCACTCCCCATCACCCATTCAAACCAATTTGACTGATTCAAATCCTCCCTAGAAGAGTCCAACGCCAACTCCACCACTTCTCCATCTTGACACAAAATGAAACTCCCAAAATGCAGCATGTGGGATTCGAACCTTCTCCCTCTCTACTTCCCTTGTGGCGTCATCCCCCGGCTCCCTAAGGCGTCACTTGCCACTCTACCACACTCCTCTTTGTGACATCAAATTACAAACAAACATGCGGCCTGCATCCACTAGCTCTCCCCCTAAATTGCTCTAAAAAAAAGTTTTACCAAAGCTCCGACTCGAACCCGAGCCTCCCCAAGACCCCCAAACACACCCAAACAACAAGCATAGCTAGCCAAACGCATGAAATAGTGCAAAATGCAGAACCCCAAATTCTAGGATGTTACAAGAAAAGAATTTTTTATTTTCAATGACGCTTCTTTGAATGGTTTGGGATGTGTTTTAATGCAGGAAGGCAAGCTTCTAGACAGCTTAAAACTCACGAAAATAATTACCCAATGGATGATCTTAAGTTAGTTGCAGTTATTTTTGCGTTAAAAATTTAGTGTCATTATCTATATAGTGAGAAATGTTATGTTTATACTAATAAAAAAAGTCTAAAGTACTTAATGACACAAACAGAGTTGAATCTATGAAACACCCCTAACCCGTATCCATAGACAAAATAGGGTTACAAAGCATTACCGTAAAAACGTAACACAAAACATACATTTGCAAACATTAATATAAACATATCATAATCCAATCATTTACTTGCATATAGTCCCTTAACCGAGCCTTCGTGGCCTTAAAAACACTTTAGAAACAATTCAGGACTCAATTTGAAACATTTGGAACATTTAAGAAATAGTTGGAAAAATTGAACAGCATGGGTCACACGCCCATGTGGCCAGGCCGTGTAAAAATCGAAATAGGGACTCACGGCCGTGTCCCAGCCCATGTCCATGACCGTGTAACTTTCAAAGTTGGGTCACACGTCCAAGCCACATGCCCATGTGCCAGGCCATGTAACTCTCGAAATGGCCACACACGCCCGTGTGTCAGGTCGTCTGCTAGGCTGTGTAACTGCCTGACTTGCAAACCGTAAAACCTACAGGGAACACGCGGCCGTGTTGCATGGCTATGTGTCACACACGATTGAGTCACACGCCCGTGTCTCAGGCTGTGTGGACATGAAATTGACCAAAATCAAGCCATTTCCATCACCAACACAGACATGTACCTAAAAGCATTTTGTGCACAACTTCAAAGCACCAAAACCTTACCAAAACATGCATAAAATGACCAATTCACTAGACACTATCATTCAACCAATATGCCATACAAGGCACCTCAAAAGCTAACATACCAAACATACATATACTTGATCACATTTCTACCATCAAACATCACTCAACTTTTACCAAATCATACCTCAAACATAACCATTAGCACTTTATATAATTTACCATTTGAACCATATCTTTCATGCATCATAACTTAGCCATATTAACACATATCAACAAGGAACCATAAATACCAAAAGTACATCAACCAAAATAACATATACATGCCAAACTTCTCAACTAACATTCAAACACAAGTCCACCTATACATGCCATTATAACCTTGGCCAAAACATCAAAAAACTACCGATATAATCGCTGGATAGTGTGATAGATCTCCGACGAGCTTCCAAACTGATCAAGCTTCTGATTAACTATAAAACATAGGAAAGAAAACTACGTAACCATATAATACTTAGTAAGTTAGTAAAACATGAACATAACTTACCATCTCAATTCATAACATTAATATTAAACATGATATAATCCAACCATAAGCTTGGCACAAGCCTAAGCACCATCAACAACACATGTTAGTTCATTAACACATAATTCACTTGAAATATCAAATGGTAAGTGTAACAACCCGTTTTTCATTGGTGTCGGAAACAATGGTTTCGAGGTCACCAAATTCGACGAGTAAGTTCATAAATATTATTATTTAATATTTACAAGTCAAATGTGATTTTAAAAAGGTTTTTGATATAGTGATTTTTGTTATATTGATTATTAATTAAGTTCATGTGGTAAGACCCTAAGGTCAAGTGGTTTTAGAAAATAAGATATCGGGACCTTGTTTCTATAAACCAAGCCATAAATATTTTTATAAATATTTACGGAGTGTCATTAAGGTGGTATTAAAGTTTCGTTGAAAAATGTTAACGTTTTGATAATTAATTAAACGAAAAGGAGTAAATCGTAAAAGTTGAAAAAGTCAATCACTATTAGTTTAAAGGTGTTAATTGATTAAAGAATCATAATTGGATTGCCTTAATGGGTAAATTACCCATTCTTAAGATGGTGGATGGTTTAATTTTTAATTTCTTTTAATTTTATAAGTTTTATAAGTAATTTTATTATTAAAATAAAGAATAAAGGTTCAAAATATAATAATAATAATAATAAGAAAACATAAAGTTTTCTTCTTCATTTGGCTTGTTCACCATCAAAATACATCATTTTTATGCTTCAAGGTTCGGCTATGGCTATACCTTTGCATGGTAAGCCATTTTTCATGTATTTCTTTTAATTTTTATGTTTTTGAGATCGTTGCAACTAAGTCCAGCTAGCCCGTACCTTCGATTTTGAAACTATTAAAGATTTTGAATGTTGCCATTGATGAACCTTGTGATTTTAGATGTTAAATGATGAATTTGAGATATTATTTGTTATCTAAAAGTATTTTATTAAGTAATTTTTGATGAATTTTCTGATTAGGGACTAAATTGTTAAAATAGTAAAGTTTCAAGGATTTGATGTGAAATTGTTTCAAATATGGGTTGATATGGGTGCCATGAATATTCGGATATTATAAATTGGCATTAAAAATGGTTAATTTTCATGTTTTGGGCCGAGGGACTAAATTGAATAAAAGTAAAACTTTAGGGGCAATTTTGTAAAAATTAAAAAAATACTAAATTGCATAAAATACATTTTTTTGTCTAAATTAATAGATTTAATGAAATTATTAATTTAGATCAAGACCGAGTGGAAAATAGTGGAGAATGAAAAATTACCAAAATGCCTCTATACTTTGTCAATTCTACAATTTAGCCAGGTAAGTTCGTATGAACTGAATTCTGTATAATGTTGATTAAATTGAATGTTAGTATGTGATTCTATTGTGATTGAATCATTATATACATGTTATTATGCAATTTATCTTGTCAAGAAATGATGAAAATTCAATGACGTACGACGATTTTTTAGCGCCATTTGAATCTTAGGAATATATAAGATACAAATGACATGTTATTAGGGTTACGATGTTTTAGGTGCTGGTCTTGAATGTCCTACCGGTGGCTGAGTTTCGGCATGTGTTGCAGATACTTGATAGCTTGTTTGAGCAGACCCAGGTTACCATGTTTTGGGTACTGGTCTTGAATGTCCTACCGACAGATGAGGTTAGACATTAGTTGCGGATACTCGACAACTTGTGTGAGCAGCATCGTGTAGCTTACATTCTGACCGACAACTTGTGTGAGCAGACTTATTTTACAGCTCATGTGAGCTACAATTATATGTTTAGCATACTTTGTGTGAGCTTTCCCGCGTATCCGGCATTATTCTAAGTGGTTCAACGGGCATGAAAAGGGATGAATCAGTAAGGGTTCTAATTGATTTCACTACGACAATTATAGAAAGGTATGATGTATCAATGATCAAAGTAAGAACATTCAGGATTATGAAAAGTATGATTTAAGTGATGCTATGTTTATGTACCATATCTTACCAAGTCATGATATAGCTAAGTTATGTGTTTAATCACTAACTTGTGATTATGGTTAATGCTATGTTTATGTCTTATGTGTTATGCAAGTTAAATGGTAAGTGTTCAATATGAATGAAGATATGTATGTGTGAAACTCACTGAAATGGTGATACATGGAAAACAGGGTATGTTATGAGATGGATGATAAATCCAATTAAATCATGCTCAAGTATAATTGTTATCCATGTCAAATTCATATGAATCATGTTTAAATGAACTAATATGTGTTGTTGATGTGCTTAGGCTTATGCCAAGCTTGTGGATATTATTGATGTTTATAATTACGCTCGTACTATGCATATGAAACACGTAAGAAAAGGAAATGAAATGTTAAGTATGTAATTGGGATGTATCATGATGTTATAAAAGGTCTAATGTGATAAATGATGTATTTATATGTGAGCAAATTGCTTATCCTATGGATGAATATACCTATATCATGGATAAATACACTAAGTCGGGAATTGATAATGTTGTTTAGGCTTATGATAAGCATTAGGAATAGAATGAAAAAAAAGTAAATAGAAAGATATATAATCTTATAGAAAGGTTGATGATTATATATTGTCTCATGAAATCCTATCATGTTATGAATGGTTAATAACTATGCGACATTAATGAACTTAGTCAATTGTGAGTTGATAATTATGGTTGGATAAATCTTGAGGTATTAGTATAGGCTTGTATTTAACCTATAAAATTTCATTATTGAAATGTAATATTATGCTTATGGTTTATACAAGCTTACTAAGCATTCATTTCTTACATAGTTGTTTTTCCTTTACTTTTTAGATTATCAGAAGCTCAATTGGGTTGGAAGCTCGTCAAAGATCTATCACACTATCCAGCGATCATATCGGTAGATTTTGATGCTTTGGTAGTGGTTATAATGGCATGTATAGGTGGACTATGTTTAATGTTTAATTGTAACAGCCCGATTTTGGGGCTAGTCGAAATAATAGTTTCGAGACCACAAATTCGAGGTTGGAGAATTTTTTTGTATATTGTTTTATGTGTTATAGCATGACTATATGAATGTTTGAAAATTTTGGTGATTTAATTTTAGCGATTGCTTTCTTAATTTTGAAAAAAAGGACTGAATCGCACAAAAGGAAGAAGTTTTGTTTTAATAGCTAAGGGTGTTAATTAGCTATGGAACATTAAATTAGAAGTCCTTACTGAATAAATAGACCCCAAAGTGATTAGTGGCTGAACATGGAGACAAAGAAATTGAAAAGTCAAAGGTTTGGTGGCATTAGGTGACTTAATTGATAAAATAAAAGAAAGTTTTCATCTTTTTCATTCTCTCGTTCTTCTCCACCGATTTTCACTCAAGAAAATGGCCATGGAAGCTTGAAAATTTCAGCAACCTTTAATCCTTGCAAGTAAGTCATCTTGATGGTCATTTTTGATGATTTTTGTGTTTTTGAAACCCTTATAGCTTAATCTAGTTAATAAGGGGACAATTTTGCAAAATGGTTGAAAGTCTAGGGTTTTTCCATGGGAACATTAATGTTTTTTTCTGAATTTTTATGGAAGAAAATGAATCATGGTTGTTTAATAAACAACTTTTGTGAAAGGATTTTTCATGAAAACACCTAAAAGGACTATTTTGTAAAAGTTATAAAATGGGTAGTAAATGTGTGAAATAATTGGAATTGTGAGTTTCTATAAGCTTAAAATAGATTCGGCTAGGCATGGCTAATGAAAAAATTTGATGAAAATCATTTTACGAGCCTAGGGGCAAAATCATAATTTTGTGAAAGCCTAGGGGCAAAACAGAAAATTTGCCAAAGTAGAAATTTTGAAATGTTTTGATTAATGTGGTGATTAAATGAGTAAATTTTGTCATTTTAGATCAAGAAAAACGGGATCCAGACTTAGACCGGGGGAAAACCAAAATAGTGGACTAAATCGAACTAGTCGCCCATATTTTGTATACCAAGGTAAGTTGTACGTAAATAATACAACTCTATTGTTATTATGCATTAAACAATTAATATTGCATAAAATGTTTGATTATTGTTATAAATATGCATGACAAAATTTGATGTGGTATACTCCCGGTTGAACCTTAGGAATAGATTGAATATCCAAGCCATGACATTTGGTTGATATGTGTGCTAGTGTAAGACCATGTCTGGGACATGGCATCGGCCACATTATGAAATCCAGTGTAAGACCATGTCTGGGACATGGCATCAGCATTGAGACGAGAGCTAGTGTAAGACCATGTCTGGGACATGGCATCGGCCTCGATATGTGAGCCAGTGCGAGACCATGTCTGGGACATGGCATCGGCATTGAAACGAGAGCTAGTGTAAGACCATGTCTGGGACATGGCATCGGCCTCGATATGTGAGCCAGTGTAAGACCATGTCTTGGACATGGCATCGGCGTCGTACTCTCTTGTGTGAGGCTTGTCGAGTATCCTTTGGTATTCTAACTGGTTCAACGGGTAATTTAAAGCTTGTGTCAAAAGTAAGAAAAGGTACGACTATGTTGTAAGTGATACAGGTTCCTACACGAAATTCATGAGAAATGAGCTTGATTTATGTTGTGTGTTTAGTAAGGATGAAAATGAGTAAGTTATGCCTTAAATCATTTGAGAATTATGTGCAAGTTTATACTATGTTATGAGTATAATAATGTATGGTAATTGTTGTTAATTATTTACATGCAACTTACAAAGCTTTATGCTTACTACCTTTACTTTCCATTTTCTTATAGTATCGCCAAGCTAGCTCGAGGATCAAAGGACGTTAAAGGCTCAATCACACTATCAATCTGAACATTTGGTATAGTTAGATTTAACATTTTGAGTATGGCATGTATAGGGACTTGGTCTTTGTCAAGTGTCATATTGTTTTGGCCAAATGTGTTGGCTTGTCTTGAAGACTAATTCATTTTGTATAAGGCCATGGATGATGGCTATTACTCATTATTGATATATGAAAATGATGATGTTTTTCATGAATGTGCAAAATGCATGGTTGAGTATTTGGTAGGTTAATGCATGAATGAGTAGGTTATTTGATGTGGCTTATGTTGGTGCAAGTAAGGGTGGCAGAAAGGGCTTGGTAAATAGCCTTGTTTTTGTCCACACGGGTAGACACACAAGCATGTGTCTGGGCCATGTATGACACACGGTCTGCCCCATGGGTGTGTAGTCCGGCTGTGTGTTCCCCTGCACCTTAATTTGGTAAAATAGAATGCCCAGTAGTAACCACACGGGCTGAGGCACGACCGTGTGTCTCAACCGTGTAGAAGACACGGCCATAGGACATGGGCATGTGCTCAGGCCGTGTAAAGTCTGCACCTTGAACGTGAAATTTAGAATTTCTACACGGCCTAGCACACGGGCGTGTCATGGCCGTGTGAGGGACACGGGCGTGTCATGGTCGTGTGAGGGACACGGGCGTGTGCCAGGCCGTGTGAAAACCCCTGTAGGTTCGAATTGAGAAATAAATCCACATGGACATGGGACACGAGTGTGTCCCTATATGCTGAGGCCGTTTGAGTTACACGGTCCTTCAACATGGCCATGTTATTAAGTCATACGGGCGTGTCGCCCATCCACACGGGCGTGTGCCCCTATTATTAGTGACATTTTCCAAAGTTTTTCTAAAGAACTCGGTTTGGTCCCGAACTGTTTCTAAAGTGTGTTTTGAGCTTCGTAGGCTCATATTAGGGATTTTAAGACAAAGTTTGAAAAGTTTTAAATTTAAACGAACTTTCATGACCGGAAATGTATGTTAGTATATGTTTGAGTTAGGTAACGCCTCGTACCCTATTCCGGTGTCGAACACGGGTAATGGGTGTTACATTAATTGATGAGTTTGGCATGTATATGTCATTTTGGTTGATGATTATGGCATTAAAGTAGCCTTGGATTTGAGGTACTTAAAGTACTATTGATGTCTTGTTGGTTGTGGTTAATATGGTCAAATTGATGCATATTTTGAAATGACCAAAATTGGTACATGCTAATGTATCTTTAAATGGCCAAAATAGTATGTGATAAATTGATCTCAACATGGTTAAAATATAGTTTATTTTGGAAAGGTTTTTAACTAGATGTGCATGATGTAAATATGGTAAATAAATGTCGGTTGATTGGTACTATTTGGAAATGGTTGGTTTATTTCATTTAGGTGGTTATGTTAACATGTATGTATGGTCTTTTAATGGTTTCTATTTTGGAATTTTGGTGCTTAAACGATGGTAGTTGGAATGATGAATAAACATACATGCTATGAAATGTTGTTTTGATATGTTGGAATGCTGTCATTGTGGTATGGTTTGATATGGAAATAGATAGTGATTATTGAGTAGATAAATGGCTAATTTGGTATAATTGGATGTGGTTGGCATATGGCCAAGTTTGCTAAGGTTTAGTGATGATAGTTGTTGAATGGTCAAATTGGTATATTTGAGTAAGATTGGTATATGAACATTGTGGTAAATGTTGGTATAGAATTAGTTCAAATGGTTGGTTGATTTATGGCTAAACTTAGCAAATGTATAATCAAGTTTGATTGTTGTGATTGAGGTGCCTTTTTGGCATATTGGTTGTATGGTTAAATACTATGATGATCTAGCTTGAATATGCATGTGTTAGGTACAATTTGGATGCATAAATATAGGTGCATTTGGCTTGTGTAAGTGGCTAAGTTTTGGGTGAGGAAAATGGCTTGAAAATGGCCTATTTTTCGTCCACACGGCCTAAGACACAGGCGCGTGTCTCAGCCGTGTGTGAAACACGACCATGCAACACGTTCGTGTGTCCTCTGTAGGTTTTTAAAGGTTGCATTTCAAGAATTACACGCCCTGGAACACAGGCGTGTGGCTTGGCCGTGTGACCAAAGTCAGAGAGTTACACAGGCACGGACACGGGTTGGGACACGGCCGTGTGTCCTTACTTCGAATGCCCACACGGCCTGAGGCATGGGCGTGTGTCTCTGTCGTGTGAGTCACACGGCCGTCCAACCCCTGCAGTATGTAAATTTTCAAATTTTCCCTAAAAATTCTATATGTTTTCGATTTAGTCCCGATTAGTTTCTAATGTGTTTTTAGGGACTCGAGGGCTCGTATAAGGGACTACATGTATGAGATTGATTGATTTTTTTATGAATTATGTTATGATTTAAATATTTTGAATATTTGATTTTTTTGAGTTGTAAACTTTCGGTAATGCTCTGTAACCCTATTTCGGCGACGGATACGGGTTAGGGGTGCTACAGTAAGCTAGGTATACATGAACATATTGCTTTTGAACTCATTCTTTCCATGAACATAGATATACTTTCATTGATCATTTCCATTTCAAACCTTTTCATAGATTCATCACATAGTTCATTTGAACACTTACCGTTCATTTCCTTTTCATGCCTGTTGAACCATTTAGAATAACATCAAATATGCGGGAAAGCTCACACGAAGTGTGCTAAACATAATCGTAACCTTTCCTTTTCATTTACATCGTTGCTCATATGAGCTGTGAAATGAGCCTGCTCACACAAGTTGTTGGTTGGAATGTAAGCTACGCGATGCTGCTCACACAAGTTGTAGAGTATCCGCAACAAATGCATTATCTCAGCCATTGGTAAGACATTCAAGTCTTGTGCCCAAAACTTGGAAACCCCAATGACATGTCATTTGTATCCTACGTATTCCTAAGGTTCAAACGGGGCACGATAATCATTGTGACATCGTTGGATTCCACCATTTAATTACATGACAAATACTACATGAATATATAAATCAATATAACATTAAAATGTTATTTAATCATATGAACTTACCTCGATGACAAAGACGTAGAAATGAGATCAACTAATCCGAGGCTTTAGCTTTTCCTCAATCTTGATCCGTACGAGGTCTATCTTGATCTAAATATGAAAATTCAATCCATTTAATATTTATACTATTCAATTCAGTCCATATTTCATATTTTTGGAAAATTACAATTTTACCCCTAATATTTTAACTTTTCACAATTTAGTCCTTAAGCTCGTAAATTGAAATCTAAGCATTTTCATCCACAGTTCATGCTAGCCGAACTCACTAGGGACATCTACCAACTCATACAAACCATCATTTCACGCTTTCACCATGTACTTTTATCATTTTTACAAATAAGTCCTTAAATGACAATTTTATCAAAATCACTTTACAAAATTTGTTTACTTATCAACAAGGACTCATAATATTTCATAAAATATCAAGAAACATGCAAGAACATACATGGAAAAACCCTAATTCTTTAACAATTTTGCAAATTAATCCCCGAGCTAGCTAGATTAAGCTACAACGATCCCAAAAATATAAAAATCGTTAAAAACAAGACAAAATAACACTTAAATGCTAGCTATAGAAGTTGTCGAAACTCCAACCCTAGCTATGGCTTTTTTCTATCCTTCAAATTTTAGTGGAAGCAAATTTGGAGAAGATGAATTGAATTTGGTTTTAATTAATTTAACCTTATTTACTCTTTTACCATTTTATCCTTTAAAATTATTCATAATTTCAACAAAACCAAACCCATAAATATCCACTACCACTTCAATTTGTTTAATTACCACTCAAGTCCCTTAGGTTAAAATTCCATTGCTATCTGAAACCTTTAACTAATGGAGCTATACTTTTGCACCTTTTACGATTAAGCATGGAAGCGTCGAAATTTCTTAACGAAATTTTTATACAACCCTACTAACATTCCATAGACATTAAAATAATAATGAAATAATAATTTACTCATCGAATTTGTGGTCTCAAAACCACTATTCCGATTTCACTAAAAATGGGTTATTACAACTCTCCCTCTTAAAAGAATTTTCGTCCCCGGAAATCTTACCAGAAAAGAGGTTCAGCTATTGCAATTTCATAGCTGCTTCCGGTTCCCAGGTAGCCTCTTCTATTCCGTGATGTTTCCAGAGAACTTTCACTAAAGCTATGCTTTTATTTCTCAGCTCTTTAACCTCTAGAGCTAGAATTCTGATCGGTTCTTCACCGTACATTATATCTGGCTGAATTTCAACATCAACAGGTGAAATCACATGTGAAGGGTCTGATCGGTACCATCGTAACATAGATACATGGAATACATTGTGAATGTTTTCTAATTCTGACGGCAAAGCTAATCTGTAAGCTATTGGCCCGATTTTCTCAATGATCTAATACGGCCTGATGAACCGCGGACTAAGCTTTCTTTTATGGCCAAATCGAAGAACTTTCTTCCAGGGCGATACTTTCAGAAACACATTGCCACCGACATAGAATTCGATGTCTTTTCTTTTCAAATCCGCATAAGATTTTTGTCGATCCGAAGTTACTTTCAAACTGTCACGTATCATTTTAATCTTTTCTTCAATTTATCGAATTAAATCAATACCGAAAAGCTTTTTCTCACTAAGCACAGTCCAATATAATGGAATCCAACACTTCTGACCACACAAAGCTTCGGTGCCACCTTAATGCTCGATTGATAACTATTGTTATATGCAAATTCAACTAACGGTAGAAATCTCTCCCAGCTACCTTCAAACTCTAAAACACAACATCGAAGCATATCCTCCAGTATTTGAATCACTTGCTCAGATTGACCATTGGTTTGAGGATGAAATGCAGTACTAAAATGCAGTCAAGTACCTAAAGCCTTATGTAACTTGCTCTAGAATCGAGACGTAAACCGCAGATCTCTGTCAAAAGTAATAGAAATTGGCACACCATTCAATCTAACAATCTCACCAATATACAACTCAATCAATCTCTCGAGTGAAAAATCCATAGCACTGGAATGAAATGAGTGGACTTCGTCAAACGATCAACAATGACCCATGTAGCATCTTTCTTTCTCGGTGATAAAGGCAATTCTGATACAAAATTCATCGTGACTCGTTCCCATTTCCACTCTGGAATCATCACCGGCTGTAATAAACCAAAAGGTATCTGATGCTCAGCTTTAACACGCTGACAAACTAAACATCTCGATACGAACTCAGAAATCTCTCGTTTCATACCTAGCCACCAATACAATTGTTTCAAATCACCGTACATTTTATTGCTACCCAGATGAATAGACAAGCAACTACTGTGAGCTTCTTGTAAAATCTTGTGAACAAGATCAGAATTTCTCGGCACACAGATTCTACCTTTGAAATACAAACTATCATCAGATCTATTGCAAAAACATCGATCTAGCTTTTAATTCAGCTAAAATAGACCCATCACCAATCAACGTCAATCGAATATTCAATGCTCGTAAAGAAAACAGAGACTTTCTACTCAAAGCATCAGCAATAACATTAGCATCTCCCAGATGATAGTTAATAATCAAGTCGTAATCTTTCAATAACTCGAGCCATCTATGTTGTCTCAAATTCAAATCTTTCTGTGACATCAAAAACTTCAAACTTTTCTGATCCATGAAAATATGACATTTTTCCCTGAACAAATTGTGTTGCTAAATCTTCAAGGCAAAAACAATCGTTGCAAGCTCTAAGTCGTGCGTCAGATAATTCTTTTCGTGCGGTTTCAACTATCTAGAAGCATACGCTATCACTTTGTCCTTTTTGCATCAAAACATAGCCCAAACCATTCAACGAAGCATCACTATAAACCACAAATTCTTTATCGGACTCTGGCTGAACTAACACAGGTGCCTCAGTTAACAATGCTTTCAACTGATTAAAGATTTGCTAACATTTCTCGGACCATTCGAACTTAACATCTTTTTGCAACAATCTCGTCAACGGTGTAGCAATCATCGAGAATCCCTTGAGGAATCTTCTATAAAATTTGGCTAAACCTAGAAAACTTCTAACTTCAAACACATTTCTAGGAGGTTTCCAATCTACCACAGCTGAAATTTTGCTCAGACCAACTCTAATGTCATCGGCCGATACAACATGTCCCAAAAATCTGACTTCTCAAAGATAGAACTCACATTTGCTAAACTTGGCGTACAGTTGTTTTTGGCGTAAAGTTTGCAAAAAAATTCTCAAATGCTGGGCATGCTTTATCTAATCTCGTGAATAGATCAGAATATCATCAACGAATACAACAACGAATCTGTCTAAGTACGGTCTAAATATTTTGATCATCAAATCCATAAACACTGCAGGTGCATTAGCCAAACCAAATGGCATCGCAAGAAACTCATAATGTCTGTACCTGGTCCTGAACACGGTTTTCGGCACATCTGAGTCCTTAACCCGTAACTGATAGTAACCATAACGAAGATCAATCTGTGAAAACACCGTCGCGCCTTTCAACTGATCAAACAGATCATCAATACATGGCTATGGATACTTATTTTTTATCGTGACTTTGTTGAGTTATCGATAGTCTATACATAGTCTCATGGATCCATCTTTTTTCTTAACAAATAACATTGGAGCACCCCAAGGAGAAAAGTTGGGTCGAGCAAAACCCCTATCTGTCAACTTTTGCAAATGTGCTTTCAACTCTTTCAACTCTGTAGGTGTCATTCTATAAGGTACTATCAATATTGAAGATGTTCCCGGCACTAGCTCAATAGCAAACTCAACCTCTCTGATCGGCGATAACTCTAGTAACTCATCTAGAAACACATTTGTATACTCACATACCACTGGAACCGATTTAGCTTCAACTCAAAAACTCTAGAATCAAATATATAAGTGAGATACGCTTCACAGCCTTTTCTAACATATTTTTGTGCCGACATAGCCAAAATAACATTAGATACACTATCCAGTCTATCTGATTAAATTCAAAGATTTTCACCATTCTGGCATTTCAACACAATATGCTTTCATCTACAATTCACAGCAGCATCATGCAGAGTTAACCAATCCATACCCATAATCACATAAAACTCATCAAAGGGTAGTAACATCAAATCAGCCGAAAAGTTGCAACCCCGAATCATCAAAGGACATTTTTTACAAACTTTATCAACTAACACATACTAACCTAGGGGGTTCATTACTTTAACCACAAACTCAGTAGACTCGAAAGACAATTTCTTATCTAACACTAAAGTCGTGCATACATATGAATTTGTTGACCCCGGGTCAATCAAAGCAGTAACATCAGTATCAAAGATAGAAAATGTACCAGTGATAACATCTGGTGCTGAAGCTTCCTCTCGAGGATGAATCGCATAAGCTTTAGCCAGAGCTCGTGCCTCTGATCTCACAGTAGAGTCCTTTGTCCCACTATGGCTATTGCCCGCATTTCTAATGTTCCGTGGCGGTCTACTGTAACGCGTAGGTTTGTGCAAGTGTACACAGCCGTTATCAAGTAATAAGTAAGTATCGAGTTATCATCTCCACAAGGATTGTATTTGTGCTAAGTCACTTAATTTGTAAAATTATATTAACAATTTGGTAAATAAAAACACAATATAGTTGAGAAGTGGTGATTAAAATATATTAAACTAAATGCAATGATCCCTAATGCAAATTATCCTAAGTATGCAAACTATATGAATGAAATAGATTTTAGTAAAATTAAACAAAATTTGCAACAATTATAACATAAATAAACTAGGACAATTACTTTAATTTAACTCAATTTATTATCAACATGCTTAATAACATTCGGAAAAATATTACATGGCAACTCGATCTTTCATGAGTTTGGAAACCACATTAGGTCCTTTCGGAATCCTTTACTTAGTAAATACGCATTTTTACTAATCCTTATTTACTAAGGGTTTCTTAGAATTCGTGTGAGGTAATAGAGACGTGTCAGGTATGAAACAGTTTAATCACACAAATCTAAAAACTATGCAGATAACAGAGCTTGGTCAGAGTTGTTATGCAACCTACAATTTAATCGGGTCAGGATCTAAATTGAGCATGCACATTTCAATTATGTGTCCATTACCTATCATCTGGTCAGGATCGTTCAGCTAATTCAGGTGCATTTCAATCACGTATGAACGAAATACAGACTTGATTTTAATTGAAAACATGATTGATTGAGGCACAAACATTATAAGCATGAATCAAATAAATTATATTTAATCAAAGCAATCATCCTAGCTTAAATAAAATTAAGCTAACATTGTTGTAAACAAGAACAAAGAACACATAGCAAACATCTTTAGATTAAATTAAAGAAAAGAAAGATTAAACCCAATTCAGAGTGGTCAAAGAAAGATTAAACCCAATTCAGAGTGGCTGTCACCCAAGACTCTGACTAACGAGGCTCCTTCGTTCCTTTGCTTTGCTCTTTTGCTGATGGCTCTCCAAGGTGGCCGACCAAGGGTTCTTTAAGAGGCTTAATTGCTAAAATCTCTATAAAGAGATGATGCTAGGCGTGGGAATGGAAAAGGCTAAGAGAATTTTGAGAGAAGAGAGAATGATGAATGATGAGATTCAATGAGGAATGATTGAGGGATGATGAATGAGGGAATGAGAGGGTCTTATTTATAGGTGAGGAGAGGGGGATAGTTTGTTAAAAATAGTGGATGTTAACCTCTTCAAATCACCTCAAATTAAGGCCGGCCATGCTTAGTGGCTTTTGAATTAATTTTTTCTTGATTTTTAAGCAATTTTGGATGCCACACAGCTCAGGAATGAGACTTGGTCAACCGTAAATCTTCGGGCAAATCTCTGATTTCTTCAACACTGCAAGGACCTTGTGTAATTAAACCAAAGAATGGTTTCAATGGACAGCCATGTGTAGCCGAATATTGGGTTGACTTGGTCTCCAATTTGGACGGTTTTGTAATCCAGCAAAGCTATCAGACCTGTCCAGAATAAATCAACAAGTTAGAGGACCAAAGAATAAAATTTATCCAATTTAATTAATTAATTAAAACCCAAATTATTAATGAAATATTTTAAAATGAATTATTAAATATACTTTTATATTTTATTATTTAATTTAATCATGCATGACCCACTTTATGTCTTAAAAAATATAATATATTCAAATTAATATAAAATAAGCCATTTATTGCATGAAAATTGTATAATAAAGAATAAAATCACATTTTAATAATTTCTATGTCCTAATTTCATATTTTCACATATTTCATTAATTTATTAAATAATTATTTAGTTTTAACAGCAGATTTAAGTAAAAAAGGTGATAAATTACATAGGAAAAATCCTATATATTTTTTCGTTTACACACCCCCAAACTTAAATCATTGCTCGTCCCGAGTAATGTTTATGCACAGCAAAAGGTCTTGCTAAAGTAAAATTGCTAATTGTGTAAGCAGCATCAATCTTTGTCCCATAATCATGCATTAAGAACTTCATGCCTATCGATCTTCTTTATTAACAAGTAGTTCATATGCAAACATTCCTTAAGATTATATTGAGCTTCAAAATATGCCAACATGAATCATAGTTTGCATGTATGTCACAGCCATAGATAACATTCTTCATTCAACATAATTTCCTATCAATCAAGGAAACAATCACAAGGCTTATTTATGATCTTCATATGTTGAACTCAGGACTTCCTCTCCACTAATGTAGGTGACATAATCATCAAATCAATAGGTCTTTTATAAGGTTTTAATGAGGCTCGGTTAAAGGTAGGGATTTTAAGAGATAGGACATTTCAGTTTTAAAAATCTTAACCTTTAACTTTGTCTTGGTGTTCTTGTAATACAACCTTTTTCTTTAAGTGAACCTTTGGAAAACCCCCAAACTTATTTTGAACTCAAGCTCATACATTTTTCCTTTTTGGAGATTGAGCAAATTTTTTTTTTAAGCATGAGCACATACATCTTTATGAAAATTTCCTCAAATGTTGATTCCCAAGACAACTTTAGTTAAGATAGGTGCACAAAATTAGGATAATTTTAAAAAGATGGTAATTGGCTTATAATGTAGGTTCTTTGCCAAAAAAAAAAAAGGCCTTTAAGCTCAAAATTACAGTTTCAAGGGTCTAATATCATAGGGTTGGCTTGAAAAGGCTCAAACGGTCCAAAGAAATAGTGCCTATATCATTTTAGATTTTTATGTCCCCTAGGATTTCGCTTTAAGAAAGTTACTAAGTCAATTCTAAAGATATAAACCTTCATGCATGTCTAATCTCAAAAGAAACTAAGTTTTCATGGAAAACATTATTAAGGCTAAGATCATACAAGCATTCCATTCTTCATGATAACATACTTTCACTTAGATAAAATCATCATTCATACTTGCATACAAACTATCTCAGTAACAAAAAATATCTCTTAACATTCATTTATTAAAACATACTTATGAAAGAAATGATTGAAACATACTTGAAAAAATTTAAAAGTTTAAGCAATTTATTTTCCTTACCCCCTTTAAAAAGAAACAATGTCCTCATTGCAAGAACAAAGTAATGAATGAAATCTGAACACCAGGTGGGGTTGTAAAGAAAGAGAGGTGAGTCATTAAGACTGCTTAAATACCAAGTCTTCCTTAATAACCCAATCCTAGACATGTTCATTCCCATTACCACATCACTTAGTCTTATTCTTTCTAAAGAAGTGTTAAGTTTGTTCATGCTTGCTATGTTTTACTCTGCATAAATCCTAATTACGAAAGAAATAAATTCCTAAGGACCTAAAAATAATTAAATAAATAACAAGACAAGAATCCCCTCTTTTATTTTTCTGACTCATTCCCCTTGTCTTCTTTAGCTCCATCTCCGCTTGCATCGTCAGTATCTTCCATCCATGTCTCAAAGATAGCATCCGGGAACTCAGGAACAAAAGTATTAGAGATATTCTTAAATGTATTTCGAATTGAGTCATCTCTAATTTTTTCATATTTCCAGTAAGTTTGTTGTTGATTGTGCATGAACTTGCACATATCCATCAAAATTGACAACTCCAATTTCCTTGAAGTACTTGCAGAAGTCGGCATGGGAGTTGTATATTCAAGTTTAACACTTAGCTTGACTGGTTCTTCTTCTGGCTCAACCCTTGGTTCAGGAATGTTCGGTTCCTTATCAGATTCTTTCTCTTCAGTGTCTGTAACTTAATTAGCTTCAGTTTCAGTTTCATATGTTGACTCATCCGTATCCGGCTTAGTTGGCTCTTCTTGCTCCCCTTGATTCAGCTCATGCACCCTCTCTACTAATCTTTCAAGATCATAATTTGTAATGCATCCTTGAACATATCGCCCCTTTAGATTTGCTTGTGTTTTAACACGGGCCTTTAAGCAAAGTGAAGTGATTAATGATGGGAAATAAGCACTTCCTACCTTCTTTTTAGCACATTCGTGAATCTCCTTGAGGATAAATTTCCCAACATTAGTGGACTTTTCTATCAAAATTGCATATAACAAAAGCATCCGTTCCATCGAGATGGTGGAACTATGTGAGATAGGCATAAAACTGTAGCGAACAAAATAAAACCATACCTTTGCTACTGGTTTTAAGTATTCTCTTCAACAAGAATGGCTCTCATACTTTCTTATAATCGATTGGGATCTCGGATTTGTCACAACATCAAGCACTTGTTGAAGAAAATCCCAATTGATATTGTTCATCATAGGGTAGTACTCATCTTCTTCAACATCAGGTAAATTAAACAAATCATTAATGGACTTAGAAGTAAGAGGTACCTTTTTCTTTCGAACGATGACTTCAGTAGCATCTTGCTTAGTCAAACTAGCATAGAATTCTCGAACTAGGTCATCATCGGGAAGTGAACGAGCATCACAAAATTGTTCCCACTTGAGAGCATTAATTTTCTTTCTAATCGATATAGGAACAACCATCAAATCATTACTCTTCAAGTCAAAACCTTTTTCCGGCATCATAGGTTAATGCTTGAAGATTGAATCAAATCTCTCTTTCACTTCTTCATCGATCAAAATCAGGTTTTCAGGAGTAGTCTTTGAAGATCTGGTTCTTTTGCGAGACATGGTATCTTTTCCCGAAAATTTGGCAAAGTTTTTGCACAAGAGAGAAAAGAGAAATCGGCAAAGTGGGTAGAACTTGCTACGGGAAAAATCTTGCGACGGCAAGGATGGTGCGGCAGTGACAACGACGTGCGATAGCAATGGCGGGGTACGGCGGTGACAATGGTGTGTGACAGCAACGGCGATGCTTCAGAAATCTCTTTGCGGCAGCAATAGGAAATTTCGGTAGAGAGGGAAGAGAACTAGGATTTCTTTCGGGATTTGAGGTTGACGGCACAAAAGAGAGATTTAGGTATTTTTAGGGTGTAAGCAAATTGCTTTGAGGGATATGAAAATTAGTAGAATGGAGAGGGGTTTATATAGGGAAAAATTAGGGCAACATGTAGCAAAAATTTAGCTACATTAGGGTTACTTGGGCGGCAAGTAATGGGTGTGACGGCAAGGCATGGATTTTTCCCTCCTTTTTGCTGTCTTAGGCCTCAAACTCAGACTGTATCTAAAAAAAAAACTGATTAGTACTTGGGCCAAATTTGACCCCTTTATTAACATAAAAATTAAAATTTAAACAGAACAAATGAAACTTAAAAATTTTAAATCTTAATTAGAAAATTTCTTCTTAAAAATTACATTAAATTAATTCCCAAGAAATGTTAGAGGGGTCACAGCGGCCCGGCTTAAGTTCCAATCTCCTTAGACAGAATTAATTAAATGTAATAAGTTAAGAAAATAATTTCTAATTATTTATTTATTTACAAAATGAGGTCATGAAAAAATTAAGGGTCTGTTAATTTGAACGAGGATTAAACTTGCTCAACTTCACCATCCCAGTAGTGTTTGAGACGTTGACCATTAACTTTAAATGTACCTCCGTAATTGTTGTATAATTCAATAGCTCCATAAGGATAAACTCTATAGATGGTATAAGGTCCTTTCCATCATGATTTAAGCTTCCCAAGAAATAACTTCAACCTTGAATTAAACAACAAATCCTTCTGACCTTCTTTAAACTCGCGAGGTTGTATATGACTATCATGCCATCTCTTTGATCTTTCTTTACACATTTTGGCATTCTCATAGGAAATCAACCTCAACTCTTCCAACTCATCAAGTTGTAACATCCTTCTCTCACCGGCTTGCTTAAGATCAAAGTTCAACTGCTTCAAAGCCCAGTGAGCTTTATTCTCTAACTCTATTGGCAAATGACATGCCTTTCCAAAGACTAACAGATAAGGAGTCATTCCTAACAGAGTCTTAAATGCTGTTCGATAGGCCCATAATGCATCATCGAGCCTTCGAGACCAATCTATTCTGCTAGGGCGTACTACCTTTTCAAGGATACCTTTTATTTCGCGATTCACTCTTTCAACTTGCCCATTAGACTGAGGGTGATAGGCAGTAGAAATCTTGTGCTTCACATCATATTTGTCAATTAACCACTTAAGCCATTTGTTCACAAAGTGAGAACCTTCATCACTAATAATAGCTCTTGGTGTCCCAAATCGTGTAAACACATGCTTATCTAAGAATCGCATGACTACCTTAGCATCATTTGTAGGGTATGCTTCAGCTTCAACCCACTTGGATACATAGTCCACAGCAACAAAATGTATTTGTTCCCATACGAAGAAGGAAACGGGCCTAAGAAGTCAATGCCCCATACGTCGAACAATTCAATCTCCAAAATGTTTGTCAAGGGCATCTCATTCCTCCTTGATATATTTTTGGTCTTTTGGAATTTATCACAGTTCTTCACATAAGCATAAGAATCTTTAAATAGTGTAGGCCGAAAGAAACCTGCTTGCAAAATCTTTGCTGCAGTACGTGAACCACCAAAGTGTCCCCCACTTGAAGATGAATGGCAATGATACAAGATCTCAGCAATCTCGCTTTCAGCTACACACTTTCGGATTATATTATCTGCACATTGTTTAAACAAAAATACATCCTCCCAAAGATAATACCGACTATCATGAAGGAATTTTTTCCTTTGTTGGTATCCCATTTCTCGGGGAATTATTCCACATGCAAGATAATTGGCAAAATCCAGGGTATTTCATGAATTCGATTTACTTCAAATAAATGTTCATCTGGGAAATTCTCGTTGATAGGCACACATGACTGAGTTACCTCATCTTGCTCCAACCTCGACAGATGATCAGCTATTTGATTTTTGACACCTTTTTTGTCTTGGATCTCAAGGTCAAATTCTTGGAGTAAAAGTATCCAATGAATTAGCCTTGGCTTTGCATCTCTCTTCGTGAGCAAGTATTTAATGGCTGCATGGTCAGTAAATACTGTAACTTTGGTAACTATAAGATATGAGTGAAATTTGTCAAAAGCAAAAACTATAGAGAAGAGTTCCTTTTCGGTTACCGTATAATTGAGTTGGGCTCCCGTCAAAGTTCTACTTGCATAGTAAATAGGGTGAAACACTTTGTTTCTTCTTTGACCCATCACAGCTCCAACGGCATAGTCACTTGCATCGCACATCAACTCAAAAGGTGAGTTCCAATCAGGTGTAACAATTATTAGGGCTGAGATTAACCGCTTCTTTAGATCTTCAAAAGCTTCCAAACATGCTTTGTTGAAATCAAACACTGTATCTTTCTCTAACAACAAACACAACAGTTTAGAAATTTTTGAGAAATCTTTGATAAACCTTCCGTAAAAATCGGCATGGCCTAAGAAACTTCTGAATCCTTTCACATTCATTGGGGCCGGTAATCTTTAAATTACATCCACCTTTGCTTTATCGACTTCAATTCCTTTCTTTGAGATCTTATGACCTAAGACAATCCCTTCCTTGACCATAAAATGGCATTTTTTCCCAATTAGGGACAAGATTTGTCTCTTCGCATCTCTTCAGTACCTTAGCCAAATTACTCAAACAGATATCATAAGTGTTACCAAAAATAGAAAAATCATCCATGAAAACCTCAAAAAAAATTCAACCATATCAGTAAATATTGCCATCATGCATCGTTGAAAAGTTTCAGGTGCATTGCATAAACCAAAAGGCATTCGCCTAAAAGCAAACGTACCGTATGGATAAGTAAAGATTGTTTTATGTTGGTCCTCCGGGGCTACAACTATTTGGTTATATCCTGAATAGCCATCTAAAAATCAATAGAATTCATTACCTGCTAGTCGATCTAACATCTGATCCATAAAAGGAAACGAAAAATGGTCCTTCCGAGTGGCTTTGTTCAACTTTTTGAAATCAATACAGATTGTCCAACCGGTAACAATTTTCGTTGGAATTAACTCGTTACGCTCATTCTTAACAATCGTGATTCCACCTTTCTTCGGCATACACTGCACTGGACTTACCCACGAACTATCTGAAATAGGATAGATGATTCATGCATCTAACCATTTGATCACTTCCTTTCTCACAACTTCTTTCATAATAGGATTGAGCCTCATTTGCCCATCAATTCGAGCTCTTTCACCTTCTTCTAAAATGATTTTATGCATGCAAAAAGAAGGGCTTATACCTCAAATATCAGCTATGGTCCAACCAATTGCTTTCTTAAATTTCTTTAGAACAGTAATTAGTTGCTCCTCTTGATATTTCGTCAGTTCTGCTGAATTAATCACAGGCAAAGTAGAACAGTCACCTAAATAAACGTATTTCAAATAGAAAGGATGTACTTTTAGTTCAAGTTTAGGTGGTTCTTCAATTGACAACTTGGGATGCACAAATTCTCTGACTTCCAACTCCAACAGTTCAAACCGTGTGGATTGAATAAAATTTCTCGGATTGGCTTCCATCAAAGCCACGTTTTCTTCACCTTCTTCATCCTCCAAAGGGTCAAGATCTAAGGCTTTCTCCAATGGGTCTTCTTCAAAATTGCTTTCCATAGAAACCAAGGTTTCTATCTTTTCCATAACTGAACACTCTTCTGCTGGATCGGGGAATTTCATCGCTTTAAGAATGTTAAAGGTTACCTGATCGTCTTGAACTCGCATGGTGAGTTCACCTTTCTGCACATCAATTAATGTTATTCCCGTGGCTAAGAAAGGTCTCCCAAGGATGATTGGCACTTCCTTGTTTGCTTCAAAACCTAAGACAATGAAATCAGCAAGAAAAATAAATTTATTGACTCTTACCAAAACATCCTCGATCTTTCCTTCGGGATATGCTAAAGATCGATCCGCTAGCTGAAGCGTCACAGTTGTAGGTCTTACTTCACCTATCCCTAACATCTTGAAAATAGACTTAGGCATCAAATTGATACTCACTCCTAAGTCACACAAAGCTCAACAGTAAGATTCACCAATGTTACAGGGTATACTAAAGCTTCCTGGGTCTTTCAATTTCAGTGGCAGTTTGTTCTGCAGGAACGCACTGCACTCCTTTGTCAAGGCAACAGTCTCATACTCACTTAGACGTTTCTTCTTGGACAGTATATCCTTCATAAACTTCACATAATTCGACATTTGTTCTAAAGCCTCCACCAACAGAATATTGATGTGTAACTACTTCAGAACATCCAAAAACTTCTTGGAGTGTGGCATCCTTTTCATTGACTTCCTTAATTCCAGGCAAACTGGCATTTAATAGCAAGGTTTGTCTCATGATTTCCATGTCATGTATGACTATTTCCACAGCTTCATGGTTTACATTGTTAAGCGCTTATATAAATATTTGGATTTAAAATTTTGACAGTTCAAGCAGATAGCTTGGCTACTTTAGGACTTTTGCATATCTAGGAAGGCGGACTAGATTCTTTTATATCGCAATCGCATAAAACTTCTTGATGAGTCAGTGAAGGACTTCGAGGTAAAATGTGTTTGATTTCATTGACTCCAGGATAATCGCAGAATCGACCATTGAAATATGCCATAAGAGTTAGTGCTTTGGGTGCAGCTACTTGGAGTGTGGCATCCTTTTCATTTACCCAGAATTCTCTTCCATATCAGTTTACCAATTCTTCATGGAGGTTAGTTTTATTATGCCTTTATGTTAAAAATGCCTAAAACAAGCCATTTGATTTACCCATTGAGCTTGGCAAGAATTCTTGCATTTTATTCTTACCCTTGAGATTGGTTGGGTCTTTGCTATAATAAGTTGTTGTTCGATCCATTTCCTTGGTTGCTCCAAGAAAAGTTAGGATAATTACGCCATGAAGGATTATAGAAGTTGGACTGGGGTCCTTGTCCACTCCTATTTTGATATTGGTTCCCCACATAGTACACTAACTCAGGATTTGATGGACAATTCTTAAAAGAATGACCTTCCCCCTACAGTACAAACAGGAAACTACTTCAAACAGACTTGGTGGCTGAGCTGCAAAATTATTAGCACTATTAGCGGTAAACTGTTTTAACATAGAGGAAATAGACGATACTTGAGCTGATAACGAAGTGAGGGCGTTAACTTATGAACACTAGCTACACGTCTTCCTGAAGCTGTTTGATTTGTTGGCCATTGATAGTTATTACTCGCAATCCTCTCGGTGATCTCATAAGCCTCATTATAAGACTTAGACAAAATTGCACCATTCGCGAAAGCATCTACCATCAATCTTGTATGTGCATTGAGACCATTATAGAATGTCTCCAACTGGATACAATGCGGAATCCCATGATGAGGACACTTACGAAGTAACTCCTTGCATCGCTCCCAAGCCTCATACAAAGACTCGTCATCCAATTGTTGGAAAGTTGTGATCTCGTTCCTCAACTTAGCGTTTTTGCTAGGTTGGAAATACTTGACCAAAAATCTCTCCGCAAATTCTTGCCGTGTAGATATGGAACTTGGTGGCAATGAATTGAGCCATGCTCGTGCTCGATCTTGCAACAAGTACGGAAACAACTTCAACCTCAGTACGTCTTCAGTCACACCAGCTATCTTGAATGAATCACTCACCTCCATAAACAATCGAAGGTGGAGATGTGGATCTTCCGTGGGCATACCACTAAATTGGCCCACCATTTGTAGTATTTGAAACATCACGGGTTTCAATTCAAATTGGGTTGCCTCAATATCTGGCCTTCTAATTCCTGGATTTAACTCACTGAAAGTGGCACAGCATATTGTCTGATGTATCGATCCCTATCATCGGCAATGAGGATGGGATTTCGTACATGACCGGCTTCATTACCTTGGTCTTGATTCTGATTTCCAAGGTCCATCTCGACTTGTCTTTGAGCTGTTTGTTCATGTCTTCTTTGTCTGAAAGTTCGCTCAATTTCAGGGTCTATAGAGAGTAAATCGATAATTCGATCTATGCTCATAAACACCTGAAAAGAAAATCACAAAATTAAAAAGAATAAGTTAGTAATGTAAGAAATAAATCAAATTGAAAATAAATAATTTCACGAAAGAAATGACTATGGCAACAGTTGACAATCCCCGGCAACGGCGCCAAAAACTTGTAACGCGCAGGTTTGTGCAAGTGTACACAGTCGTTATCAAGTAATGAGTATGTAACACCCCGTACCCGAGACCGTCGCCGGAGTTGAGCAAGAGGCGTTACTAGACTTGACTATTAACATAAGGTGTAAAACTTTAAAGCTGTCCAACTGTGTCATGCTGACTAAATCGACCATAATTCGAGTTATAAAACTCGAAATTTAGATCCGTAAATTTTCCTTGAAACTAGACTCATATAACATTTCATCATAATTTTTCCAGAATTTTTCATGTGGCCAATTAGTACAGTTTATTAATCAAAGTTACCCTTATTACACTGTCTGACAATTCTGACCTGTCTCTACAAAAATACAGTTATCTCATTGCACAACTTTCATATACTGTTCTAGTTTATACCAATGAAAAATAGACTCAATAAGGGTTTTACACATATAACCCCTGCTTCCTAATTATTTTTGTACAATTTTTGACAATTTTTCCAAAACAGAACAGTGACTCGCGAATGCATTCAGAGCAGGTCTCACTAAAACTGAATTATCTCATAATATAAAAATCTTTTGCCTACTCTGTTTCTTCCATGTAAAATAGACGTAATAAGGTTTAATTCGATATCTCATTCACCTTTTAATTCAACTTATCCTATTTTTTTGTGATTTTTCTAACTCACATCACTGCTGTAACTAAAGACTGTTTCTATACTAAATATGCTTTCTAGCTTATAACCGGTTATACTCACATACAATTCATACTCTCCATGCATTTTTAATCACTTACGAAGGTAGCTTGTACTTAAAACATTCACATGATATTCTAACATCATCGATTTAAAGGAGTATCACTATTACCCACATTTATGACAAAACCCTAAAACATACATAACCAAATATTTAGCCATATTCGCATGGTCATTATATATATACAAGGTTAAACATCGTATGTTTGTAAAACTTCATCTAGCCTATACATGCCTTCTAAATCGCAACCAAAATTCAAAATACCAAAGGAAGGCGATAGTGTGGATGACTTCTTGAAGATCTTTCACGAGCCCATAACGTGACCAAAATCTATAAAACAAAGAAGAACATTTCACGTAATTAAGCTTACTAGCTTAGTAAGTCCTAACTCATGATAATAAAACATTTATACTAAAAAAAAAAAAATTGTTCCATAATAGCACATTCTAACTCGAATTCTATCATATAACATCCATCAATATTAATTTCAAACACATATAACACAATTCTCACAACATTAATTTAACCTGTAATATTAAGCATACATACCTTACCTTGCTTACTCAAACGTAAACCCAATAAATTAACTTTAAGTTATCTTGAACAAGGATTCGATTTATCTTTGGTAAAGTACATTACCGCATCAAGCTCGCTAGGCATAAAAGCCCGTAAAGTAACACCGCAGGCACAAGGCACGCTAGGCGTAGAAGCCCGATAAATATCACCGGCACAAGGCCCGCTAGGCATAAAGCCCGATAAATAACACCGGCACAAGGCACGCTGGGCATAAAGCCCGATTAATGTCACCGCACGAGGCACGCTGGGCATAAAGCCCGATAAATAACACCGCACAAGGCTCGCTAGGCATAAAGCCCGATTAATGTCACCGCACGAGGCACCGCTAGGCATAAAGCCCGATAAGTAACACCGCACGAGGCTCGCTAGGCATAAAGCCCGATTAATGTCACCGCACGAGGCTCGCTAGGCTCGAAGCCCGAATGTCGAATATTATTACATGCTTTTCACATTTCACTATCACATATCGAATTATAAACATTTATTCCCATTGCAATAAATAAATTTGAAATCAATCTAATCCATCATTATCACATTCGCCAACTCATAGTTTTACACCAAGCTATTACAAATTTTATCATTCACTAGATATGTAAATGATCTTTAAATAATAAGTAGCTCAAGAACTTACTCATTCACCTTGCATTAGCCAAAATAATTTCCATCATATACTCAACATAAATCATCAACCAATATGTAGATATACATTCGGCCATGATGCAATTGGATATTAACATTCATCAATTTTTAATAGTCAAGATAACCATAATTTATTCTTTGACATAATTTAACTAAAGGACTTACCTCGGTTGTCGATAGTCCGTGCGAATCGGCTATTCGAGAACCTTCGTCTTTCCCCGGTCTAATTCGGTCTTTCTTTGCTCTTGATCTAAAACACATTAGAATTTAGCTCATTTAATCTCATTTCATCTCAATTTAGTCCCAAAACACCCAAATGGGCAATTTACCATTTTGCCCCTAATGTTTCCCATTTTTACAATTTAGTCCTATTTGCACAAAACACAAAATATGCAAAATTTTCCAACATCCTAGTTTGGCGAATCTTCATTATAGTCATAGGTGTCCATGCATTTCATTTATTTGACATTTTAACCCTTCACAATTTTATTCTTTTCAATTTAGCCCTATAAACTCAAAATCACCAAAAACTCCAATACAAAACTTGTAAATCCTTAACATACATTCAATTTTAAACCATCAAACATAAAAACTACCCAAGCATGTCAATGGCCGAATCTTATATACATAGTATTTTCAAAAATTTAGACATGTGTCGGGTAATACACTAAACAACTATCTCAAAAACGTAAAATTTATCAAAAACTAAGTAAAATACCTACCCCAAATCAAGACTTAAGTTGCCGAAACTTCAAGCTCCAAACATGGAGTTTTTCTCCTCAAACATTCGGCCAAAAAGATGAACAATATGATGTTCTCTTTCTTCCCACTTAGCTTTATTATTTTATGTTATAATAACACATTTAATATATCTTATTTACTAATATATCAACATAACATATAATAGGCTAATTTAACATATAATTTGGACTTATAAAAGCCCATTGTCGTCCCTTACTATGGTGAATGGGCTAATTGCCCTTTGGTACACCCACTTAAAAGCCACAATCAATTTAGTACTCTTCACTTTAGCATGCAACTTTTGCGCTTTTCTCGATTAAATCCTTTTTATCAAATTGAGCACTTAAACGAATAAATTTTTCTACGAAACTTTCACACATTTTCATTCACATATAATAATCATGAAATAAAATATTAAAACATTTCTCGGACTCGGATTCGTGGTCCCGAAACCACCGTTCCGATTTGGGTCAAATTTGGTCTATTACAACTCTCCCCCCCTTAAGAATTTTCGTCCTCGAAAATTTTACCGTTGAATAAGTTCGGATATTGTTGTCTCATTGACTCCTCAGGCTCCCACGTAGCCTCTTCAATTCCGTGACGATTCCATAAAACCTTTACTAATGGAATTCTTTTATTTCTTAACTCTTTGCTTTCCTGAGCTAAGATACGGATCGGTTCCTCATCATAGGTCAAATCAGATCGAATTTCAATCTCTGACGGGGTGATCACATGGGACGGATCCGATCTGTATTTCTGGCGAAGCATCAAACATGAAATACATTGTGTATCTTTTCTAACTCGGAGGGCAATCTTAATCTATAAGCAACCGGTCCAATACGTTCAATAACTTCGTACGGTCCGATAAATCTCGGACTCAACTTGCCTTTCTGACCGAATCGGAATATTTTCTTCCACGGAGAAACTTTCAAGAACACCCGATCTCCGACCTGAAATTCAATGTCCTTGCGTTTTAAGTCGGCATAGGACTTTTGACGATCCGAAGCAGCTTTCAAATTACTTCTAATCACAACCACTTTCTGTTCAGTTTCTTTAATCCAATCAACCCCGTGTATCTTATTCTCACCGAGCTCGGTCCAATACGGTGTGCGACATTTTCGACCATATAAGGCTTCATAAGGCGCCATTTTTATGCTAGATTGAAAACTATTATTGTAAGCAAATTCGATCAAAGGTAGGTATCGTTCCCATGTACCTTCAAACTCGAGAACGCAACACCTCAACATGTCCTCAAGTATCAAAATAGTTCGCTCGAACGACCGTCTGATTGGCGGATGGAAAGCTGTACTAAAATGAAGTTTAGTACCTAAAGCATCTTGCAATTTCTTCCGTAACCGCGATGTAAATCTTGGGTCCCTATCGAGAGACAATGGAACTCGGTACACGTGCAATCTTACAATCTGCGACACATACAATTCGGTAAGTTTGTCAAGCGAATAGTCGGTACGTACCGGGTACAAAATGAGCTGATTTAGTCAGTCTATCAACGATAACCCATACGGCATCTTTCTTACTAGGTGTCATAGGGAGACCGGATACAAAATCCATGGTAATTCTATCCCATTTCCATTCGGGTATCATGATTGGCTGAAGTAATCCGGATGGTACTTGATGCTCAGCTTTCACTTGTTGACAGATTAAGCACTTGGAAACAAATTCAGATATATCTCGTTTCATGCCAGGCCACCAATAGAACTGTTTCAAATCGTTATACATTTTCGTGCTACCCGGGTGTATCGACATTCGACCATTATGGGCCTCCCTCAGAATCATCTGTATCAAATCTGAGTTCTTAGGAATACACAATCGACTTTTGTAACTCAAACAATCATTTGCATCAATCTGAAAATCTGATTCTATACCATTTTCACACTGAATCCGAATAGAAATCAACTTTTCGTCAACTTTCAGTGCATCACAAATCTGCTTGAATGAACATTGGCCTTGCTTGTAATTCGGCTATGATCGAACCATCATCGATATAGCCACCCGTCGCGTTCAATGCACGAAGAGTAAATAATGACTTTCGACTTAACGCATCCGCAACAACATTAGCTTTCCCGGATGGTAGTCAATCACTAATTCATAGTCTTTCAAAGAATTCTAACCATCGGCGTTGTCTCAAATTTAGATCTTTCGAGTCATTAAATACTTCAAACTTTTGTGATCTGAATAAATATGACATTTTTCGCCAAATAAGTAGTGACGCCAAATTTTTAATGCGAACACAATGGTCGCCAACTCCAAATCATGAGTTGGATAATTTTTCTCATGCGGCTTCAATTGTCTCGAGCGTAGGCTATCACCTTGCCTTCTTGCATTAAAACACAACCCAACCCACTCAAGGAAGCATCACTAAAAATAATAAATTCTTTACTCGATTCAGCCGAGTTAATCTGGAGCCTCGGTCAAAAGGGCTTTCAACCTGTTGAAACTTTTCGACACTTTCGACCACTCAAATTTGACATCTTTCTGTAGTAGTCTCGTCAAAGGTGTAGCTATTACGGAAAAACCTTTTACAAATCGTCTATAATATCCCGCGAGGCCTAGAAAACTTCGAATCTCGGAAACACTCTTAGGTGGTTTCCAATCAAGTATGGCTGCTATTTTGTTTGGATCCACGCGAATACCTGATGCCGAAACCACATGACCCAAGAAGCTGACTTCGTTCATCCAAAACTCACACTTACTGAACTTTGCATATAACCGTTGATCTCTCAAGGTTTGTAGTACTACTCTCAAATGCTCAACGTGTTCTGCTTCATTTTTGGAGTAGATCAATATATCATCAATAAACACTACTACAAACCGATCTAAAAACTGTCGGAAGACTCGGTTCATTAGATCCATAAAAACAGCAGGTGCATTAGTGAGTCCAAATGGCATAACTAAAAACTCATAATGTCCGTACCTCGTTCGAAATGCAGTCTTTGGCACATCTGAATCTCTGACTCGCAATTGATAATAGCCCGATCTCAAATCTATTTTCGAAAACACTGAAGCCCCTTTTAACTGATCAAATAAATCATCGATCCGAGGTAACGGGTATTTATTCTTTATGGTCACCTTATTTAGTTGCCGGTAGTCGATACACATTCGCATTGTCCCATCTTTCTTTTTCACAAATAAGACTGGTGCTCCCCACGGAGAAAAACTCGGTCGTGCGAAACCCCTCTCTGTCAATTCTTGCAACTGCGCTTTCAATTCTTTTAATTCAGTAGGCGCCATTCGGTACGGAGCTATCGAAATTGGGGTCGCATCCGGCACTAATTCAATGCCAAACTCAATCTCTCGCATCTTTGAGGTAAGCCCGGTGTAGTTCTTCAGAAATACATCGGTGTATTCACATACAATCGTGATGCCGATTCCATTAGTTTCTCGGACGGTTTATTATCCAAAGACATAAGCCAAATAGGCCTCGCACCCTTTTCTCACATACTTTTGGGCTACCATTGAAGATATTATCATGTAGGTAACCCATTTACATCACAGATTTTATTCGATTGTCTCACCGTTTGGGCATTTCAAATCAATAAACTTTCTTTTGCAATCCACCACCGCCTCATGTGAAGTTAACCAATCCATACCCAAGATTATATCAAATTAAGTCGAAGGGCAACAACATCAAATCACTGGAAAGCAATAATCTCGAACCATCAACGGGCAACCTCTACACACTTTATTAACAAGCACACATCTCCCAAAGGGTTGGACACACGAATTACAAACTCGGTAGACTCAACTAGCGAGTCTTGCCAAATTTTAAAGTTTCACACACATAAGAATGAGTCGAACCAGGATCAATTAGTGCAATCACAGTAGTATCATAAAGAGTGAAAGTACCGGTAATGACGTCGGGGGAGGAAGCATCCTCTCTAGCTCGCGCAGCATATGCTCTAGCCGGAGCTCTAGCCTCAGATCGATCTGTAGTGTTCTTCGTTCCTTCCTGACTACCACCTACATTGCTGAGATGTGCGAGTGGTCTACCTCGCATTGACACATTGCTCGGCTTAGTGCTCTGGGTGCGTGCCTTTCGCTTAACCGGACACTCTCTAATAAAATGATCGATGATCCACATTTATAGCAAGACCGGTCGTGAAATCTACAACTCCCTGAGTGCCATTTCCCACAGTGTTTGCACTCGACTCTATTTTGTGGAACATTACCAACACTGGCTACCGAGGTAGCTCGGGAGCTCATAGGAGGTCGATCCCATCTAGGTGGATCTGTATTAGCTTTCTGTCAGCTGTAGTCGTCTCTAGGCTTCTTGGTCGTGGAATGAAAGACTTTGCCAAGATCTTTTACGAATGTCTCTAGCTTCAATCTCACTTTTTCTTTTCTCTTTCCCCGAGCTCTTCAGACTTTGCAAGCTCTTTCAACTAAAGTCACAAACTCTTGAATTTCAAGAATGCCAACAAACATCTTTATATCTTCATTCAGCCATCTTCAAATCTTTTACACATAATAGCTTGAAGAAACACACTCTCTAGCATATCTCATGAGTCGACAAATTTTCGTTCATATTCCGTCACGGTCATTCGTCCTTGTTTCAGCTCAAGGAATTCTTTTCGTTTTTGATCAATGAATCTTTGGCTGATATATTTCTTGCGGAATTCACTCTGAAAGAAATCCCATGTCACTTTTTCTTTCGGAACCACTCGATACTAGTGTGTTCCACAGTGATATATGCAGTGTCCTCAAGAAGAGATATAACACATTTCAAACATTCATCCGGAGTACAAGACACTCATCAAGTACCGAATAGTGTTATCGAGCCACATTTCGGCTCTCTCAGCGTCATCATCGTCATTAGCTTTAAAATCTTCTACCCCAAATTTTGGATTTTATCAATTGGGGCCTACTAGATCTCATCGGATCTATCATTGGGAAAGTTGGGGAATCGGGATGGATTATTCGGGGTGGAGGTGGGGTATAGCTTCGGTTATTTTGAATGAATTGGGCAAACCATTCATTCATCATCCGATAAAACGCTTGTTTAGTCTCTCCTTCGTGGCTACCCGAAACAGGTCGAGAGTCTATTGGCGCTGATCCGTGGCACGGTCAGGCGCTACGCTCTCCCCATCATCGCTCACGGCTCTTTCGGGATCGGTGTCCATTTACTATATAAAACAAAATTCAGTGTCAGTCACCACACTATCAACATATAATAAAGGCATGTATAGCTAGACTCACACGCTACGGTAGTCCTAGAATCGACTAAACCGTAAGCTCTGATACCAAAACAAATGTAACACCCGCACAGAGACCGTCGCCGGAGTTGAGCAAGAGGCGTTACTAGACTTGACTATTAACATAAGGTGTAAAACTTTAAAGCTGTCCAACTGTGTCATGCTGACTAAATCGACCATAATTCGAGTTATAAAACTCGAAATTTAGATCCGTAAATTTTCCTTGAAACTAGACTCATATAACATTTCATCATAATTTTTCCAGAATTTTTCATGTGGCCAATTAGTACAGTTTATTAATCAAAGTTACCCTTATTACACTGTCTGACAATTCTGACCTGTCTCTACAAAAATACAGTTATCTCATTGCACAACTTTCATATACTGTTCTAGTTTATACCAATGAAAAATAGACTCAATAAGGGTTTTACACATATAACCCCTGCTTCCTAATTATTTTTGTACAATTTTTGACAATTTTTCCAAAACAGAACAGTGACTCGCGAATGCATTCAGAGCAGGTCTCACTAAAACTGAATTATCTCATAATATAAAAATCTTTTGCCTACTCTGTTTCTTCCATGTAAAATAGACGTAATAAGGTTTAATTCGATATCTCATTCACCTTTTAATTCAACTTATCCTATTTTTTTGTGATTTTTCTAACTCACATCACTGCTGTAACTAAAGACTGTTTCTATACTAAATATGCTTTCTAGCTTATAACCGGTTATACTCACATACAATTCATACTCTCCATGCATTTTTAATCACTTACGAAGGTAGCTTGTACTTAAAACATTCACATGATATTCTAACATCATCGATTTAAAGGAGTATCACTATTACCCACATTTATGACAAAACCCTAAAACATACATAACCAAATATTTAGCCATATTCGCATGGCTGTTATATATATACAAGGTTAAACATCGTATGTTTGTAAAACTTCATCTAGCCTATACATGCCTTCTAAATCGCAACCAAAAATTCAAAATACCAAAGGAAGGCGATAGTGTGGATGACTTCTTGAAGATCTTTCACGAGCCCGCAACGTGACCAAAATCTATAAAACAAAGAAGAACATTTCACGTAATTAAGCTTACTAGCTTAGTAAGTCCTAACTCATGATAATAAAACATTTATACTAAAAAAAACAATTGTTCCATAATAGCACATTCTAACTCGAATTCTATCATATAACATCCATCAATATTAATTTCAAACACATATAACACAATTCTCACAACATTAATTTAACCTGTAATATTAAGCATACATACCTTACCTTGCACTGAAACGTAAACCCAATAAATTAACTTTAAGTTATCTTGAACAAGGATTCGATTTATCTTTGGTAAAGTACATTACCGCAGATCAAGCACTGCTAGGCATAAAAGCCCGTAAAGTAACACCGGCACAAGGCACGCTAGGCGTAGAAGCCCGATAAATATCACCGCACAAGGCACGCTAGGCATAAAGCCCGATAAATAACACCGCACAAGGGCCCGCTAGGCATAAAGCCCGATTAATGTCACCGCACGAGGCACGCTGGGCATAAAGCCCGATAAATAACACCGCACAAGGCACGCTGGGCATAAAGCCCGATTAATGTCACCGACGAGGCCTGCTAGGCATAAAGCCCGATAAATAACACCGCACGAGGCACGCTAGGCATAAAGCCCGATTAATGTCACCGCACGAGGCACGCTAGGCTCAAGCCCGAATGTCGAAATATTATTACATGCTTTTCACATTTCACTATCACATATCGAATTATAAACATTTATTCCCATTGCAATAAATAAATTTGAAATCAATCTAATCCATCATTATCACATTCGCCAACTCATAGTTTTACACCAAGCTATTACAAATTTTATCATTCACTAGATATGTAAATGATCTTTAAATAATAAGTAGCTCAAGAACTTACTCATTCACCTTGCATTAGCCAAAATAATTTCCATCATATACTCAACATAAATCATCAACCAATATGTAGATATACATTCGCCATGATGCAATTGGATATTAACATTCATCAATTTTTAATAGTCAAGATAACCATAATTTATTCTTTGACATAATTTAACTAAAGGACTTACCTCGGTTGTCGATAGTCCGTGCGAATCGGCTATTCGAGAACCTTCGTCTTTCCCTGGTCTAATTCGGTCTTTCTTTGCTCTTGATCTAAAACACATTAGAATTTAGCTCATTTAATCTCATTTCATCTCAATTTAGTCCCAAAACACCCAAATGGGCAATTTACCATTTTGCCCCTAATGTTTCCCATTTTACAATTTAGTCCTATTTGCACAAAACACAAAATATGCAAAATTTTCCAACATCCTAGTTTGGCCGAATCTTCATTATAGTCATAGGTGTCCATGCATTTCATTTATTTGACATTTTAACCCTTCACAATTTTATTCTTTTCAATTTAGCCCTATAAACTCAAAATCACCAAAAACTCCAATACAAAACTTGTAAATCCTTAACATACATTCAATTTTAAACCATCAAACATAAAAACTACCCAAGCATGTCAATGGCCGAATCTTATATACATAGTATTTTCAAAAATTTAGACATGGGTCGGGTAATACACTAAACAACGATCTCAAAACGTAAAATTTATCAAAAACTAAGTAAAATACCTACCCCAAATCAAGCCTTAAGTTGCCGAAACTTCAAGCTCCAAACATGGAGTTTTTCTCCTCAAACATTCGGCCAAAAAGATGAACAATATGATGTTCTCTTTCTTCCCACTTAGCTTTATTATTTTATGTTATAATAACACATTTAATATATCTTATTTACTAATATATCAACATAACATATAATAGGCTAATTTAACATATAATTTGGACTTATAAAAGCCCATTGTCGTCCCTTACTATGGTGAATGGGCTAATTGCCCTTTTGGTACACCCACTTAAAAAGCCACAATCAATTTAGTACTCTTCACTTTAGCATGCAACTTTTGCGCTTTTCTCGATTAAATCCTTTTTATCAAATTGAGCACTTAAACGATTAAATTTTTCTACGAAACTTTCACACATTTTCATTCACATATAATAATCATGAAATAAAATATTAAAACATTTCTCGGACTCGGATTCGTGGTCCCGAAACCACCGTTCCGATTTGGGTCAAATTTGGTCTATTACAGAGTAAGTATCGAGTTATCGTCTCCACAGGGATTGTATTTGTGCTAAGTCACTTAATTTGTAAAATTATATTAACAATTTGGTAAATAAAAACACAATATAGTTGAGAAGTGTTGATTAAAATATATTAAACTAAATGCAATGATCCCTAATGCAAATTATCCTAAGTATGCAAACTATATGAATGAAATAGATTTTAGTAAAATTAAACACAATTTGCAACAACTATAACATAAATAAACTAGGACAATTACTTTAATTAAACTCAATTTATTATCATCATGCTTAAAAACATTCGGAAAAACATTCCATGGCAACTCGATCTTTCATGAGTTTGGAAACCACATTAGGTCCTTTCGGACTCCTTTACTTAGTAAATACGTATTTTTACTGATCCTTATTTACTAAGGGTTTCTTAGCATTAAATGCGAGGTAACAGGGGACGTGTCGTTTGAAACAGCTTTAATCACACAAATCTAAAAACTATGCAGATAACAGAGCTTGGTAAGAGTTGTCATGCAACCTACAATTTAATCGGGTCAGGATCTAAATTGAGCATGCACATTTCAATTATGTGTCCATTAGCCGTCGTCTGGTCAGGATCGCTCAACTAATTCAAATGCATTTCAATCATGTATGAACGAAATACAGACTTGATTTTAATTGAAAACATGATTGATTGAGGCACAAACATTATAAGCATGAATCAAATAAATATTATTTAATCAAAGCAACCATCCTAGCTTAAATAAAATTAAGCTAACATTGTTGTAAACAAGAACAAAGAACACATAGCAAACATCTTTAGATTAAATTAAAGAAAAGAAAAATTAAACCCAATTCAGAGTGGTTGTCACCCAAGACTCTGACTAACGAGGCTCCTTCGTTCCTTTGCTTTGTTCCTTTGCTGATGGCTCTCCAAGGTGGCCGACCAAGGGTTCTTTAAAAGTCTTAATTGCTAAAATCTCTATGAAGAGATGATGCTAGGCGTGGGAATGGAAAAGGCTAAGAGAATTTTGAGAGAAGAGAGAATGATGAATGATGAGAATGAATTAGGAATGATTGAGGGATGATGAATGAGGGAATGAGAGGGTCTTATTTATAGGTGAGAAGAGGGGATAGTTTGCTAAAAATAGTGCATGTTAACCTCTTCAAATCTCCTCAAATTGTGGCCGGCCATGCTTAGTGGCTTTTGACTTTTTTTTTGCTTGATTTTTAAGCAATTTTGGATGCCACACAACTCAGGACTGAGACTCAGTCAATCGTAAATCTTCGAGCAAATCTCTAATTTCTTCAAGACTGCACGGACCTTGTGTAATTAAACCAACGAATGGTTTCAATGGACAGCCATGTGTAGCCGAATATTGGGTTGACTTGGTATCCAATTTGGACGGTTTTGTAATCCAGCAAAGCTATCAGACCTGTCCAGAATAAATCAACAAGTTAGAGGACCAAAGAATAAAATTTATCCAATTTAATTAATTAATTAAAACCCAAATTATTAATGAAATATTTTAAAATGAATTATTAAATATACTTTTATATTTAATTGTTTAATTTAATCATGCATGGCCCACTTCATGTCTTAAAAAATATAATATATTCAAATTAATATAAAATAAGCTATTTATTGCATGAAAACTATATAATAAAGCATAAAATCACATTTTAATAATTTCTATGTCCAAATTTCATATTTTCACATATTTCATTAATTTATTAAATAATTACTTAGTTTTAACAACGGATTTTAGTAAAAAGGTGATAAATTACATAGGAAAAATCCTATATATTTTTCCTTTTACATCTACCTCTCGCAGCAATGTTACTCGGTCGAGTACTCTGAGCCTTTTCTTTGTCAGACCTTTTCGGGAAATCTCTGATATAATTTTCATCCGAACCACATTTAAAACATGTCTCGTCTTTCATTCTACTTCACCGAAGTGTCGTCATCCACATTGCTGACATTCAGGCTTGTTGCTTCTAACACTGCCTATTTATAGCTTTTTACTGACATTTCGAGCTTGTATGTTGTTTTCCTCTATCTTTACCCGAATAACCCACTAATGCTGACGAACGATTGTGATATTCTTTCGACCTCTTCGATGGCGGTTGGTATGACTTTTTCCGCTGATCTCTTTCCTGAATCACGAGCCTCATAATCATCTTTTCTCTTAGCTTTACTCAACTCCTCAACTTTGTGCACTCTGTCAACCATCACTAGAAATTCATTTAATTCAAGGATCCCGATTAACAATTTGATGTCTTCATTTAACCCGTCTTCAAACCATGTGCATATAGAAACTCTGTCGATATACATTGTCGGGCATATTTACTCAATCGAACAAACTCTCTTTCATATTCAGACACTGACATTCGGCCCTGTTTCAGCTAAAGAAAATCTTTACGTTTCTTATCAAGAAATCTCTGGGTAACGTATTTCTTTCGAAACTCAATCTGAAAGAATTCTCAGTCTACTCGTTCTCCCGGCATAACCAAAACTAAGGTATTCCACCAATGATAAGTCAAATCTTTCAATAATGATACATCACATTTCACACATTCTGTCGATGTACACGATAATTCATCGAAAACTCTGATCGTATTTTCCAACCAGAATTCAGCTCTTTCAGGATCATCTTCAGATGCACCTCGAAACTCTTCAGCCCCATACTTACGGATTTTGTCAACTAGATGCTTACTCACTCATACTAGTTCTAAACCCTCAGGAACTACGAGAATTGGTTGGGAAATAGGTGGGGTGGAGGTCATTGAGCCATAGGGTTCATTCGTACGAACTCGATAAACCATTCAATCATCATCTGGAAAAAGGCTTCCTTAGCCTCTCCTCCCTGGCCCTCAGCTACGAGCCTACTGCCACTAGACACTGCTCAGTGAATGGAGGCTTGCACGTTACTTTCAACTTCGTCGAAATCAGCTCGGTTGGATGACATTTTATCTATATGAAAACATAGTTCAAATCGAGTCAGGAGTTTTCACACTATCACATGTTAAATAATGGCATGTATTTCTAGACTCGTACATGCTACGTTTAGTCCGAGAACCAACTAAACCGTAGCTCTGATACTACTAAATGTAACACTCCTAACCCGTATCCATTGCTGAAATAGGATTACAAAGCATTACCATAAAAATGTAACACAAAACATACATTTCCAAACATTAATATAAACATATCATAATCCAATCGTTTACTTGCATATAGTCCCTTAACCGAGCTTTCGAGGCCTTAAAAACACTTTAGAAACAATTCAGGACTCAATTGGAAACATTTGGAACATTTAAGAAAAAGTTGGAAAAATTAAACTGCAGGGGTCACACGGCCGTGTGGCCAGGCTGTGTGACTCACACGGCTGAGACACACGCCCGTGTCTCAGGCCGTGTAACCGTATCCTAGCCCATGTCTGTACCCGTGTAACTTACGAATTTGGGTCATACGGCCAAGCCACACGCCCGTGTGCCAAGCCGTGTAACTCTCGTAATGACTACACACACCGGTGTGCTAAGCCGTGTAACTGCCTGACTTTCAAACCTTAAAACCTACAAGGGACATATAGCTATGTCGCATAGCTATGTGTCACACACGGCTGGGTCACACGCCCGTTTCTCAGGCCGTGTGGACATAAAATTAACAAAAATCAAGTCATTTCCAACACCAACACAAACATATACCTAAAAGCATTTTGTGCACAACTTCAAAGCACCAAAACCTTACCAAAACATGCATAAAATGATCAATTCAATAGATATTATCATTCAACCAATATGTCATACAAGGCACATCAAAAGCTAACATACCAAACAAGCATATACTTGATCACATTTCTACCATCAAACATCACTCATCTTTTATCAAATCATACCTCAAACAAAACCATTAGCACTTCATATAACTTACCATTTGAACCATATCTTTCATGCATCATAACTTAGCCATATTAACACATATCAGCAAGGCACCATAAATACCAAAAGTACATCAACCAAAATAACATATACATGCCAAACTTCTCAACTAACATTCAAACACAAGTCCACCTATACATGCCATTATAACATTGGCCAAAACATCGAAAAACTACACGATGCTGCTCACACAAGTTGTAGAATATCTGCAACAAATGCAGGATCTCAGCCATTGGTAAGACATTCAAGACCTGCGCTCAAAACTTGGAAACCCTAATGACATGTCATTTGTATCCTACAAAGGTTCAAACGGTGCTCGATAATTATCGTGACATCGTTGGATTCCATCATTTAATTACAAGACAAATAATACATGAACATATAAATCAATATAACATTAAAATATTATTTAATCATACGAACTTACCTCGATGACAAAGACGTAGAAACGAGATCAACTAATCCAAGGCTTTAGCTTTTCCTCGATCTTGATCCATACGATATCTTGATCTAATTAGGAAAGTTCAATCCATTTAATATTTATACTATTCAATTCAGTCCATATTTCATATTTTTTTACAAAAATACAATTTCCCCTAACATTTTAACTTTTTCACAATTTAGCCATTAAGCTCGTAAATTGAAATCTAAGCATTTTCATCCTCATTTCATGCTAGCCGAACTCACTAGGGACATCTACCAACTCATACAAAACATCAGTTCACAATTTCACCAAGTACTTTTATCATTTTTACAAATAAGTCCTTAAATGACAATTTCATCAAAATCACTTTACAAAACTTGTTTATTTATCAACAAGGACTCATAATATTTCATAAAACATCAAAAATCATGCAAGAAAATCCACGGAAAAACCCTAATTCTTTAACATTTTTGCAAATTAATCCCCAGGCTAGCTAGATTAAGCTACAACGATCCCAAAAACATAAAAATCATTAAAAACGGGACAAAATAAAACTTACATGATAGCAATAGAAGTTCCGAAACTCCAACCCTAGCTATGGCTTTTTTCTGTCCTTCAAATTTTGGTGGAAGAAAATTTGGATAAGATGAATTGAATTTGGTTTTAATTAATTTAACCTTATTTACTCTTCTACCATTTTATCCTTTAAAATTATTCATAATTTCAACAAAACAAAACCCAGAAATATCCACTGCAACTTAAATTGGTTTAATTACCACTCAAGTCCCTTAGGTTAAAATTCCATAGCTATTTGACACCTTTAACTAATAGAGCTATACTTTTGTACCTTTTACGATTTAGTCCTTTTCACTAATTAAGCATGCAAACGTCAAAATTTCTTAACGAAATTTTTATACGATCCTACTAACATTCCATAGACATTAAAATAATAATAAAATAGTAATTTCCTCATCGGATTTGTGGTCCCAAAACCACTATTCTGATTTCACTGAAAATAGGCTGTTACAATCTACGTCCTAGAAGATTACCATCTGATAATAAACTATCATTCGGGTAAAGCAAATGTCGTTGTTAATGCTTTAAGTCACAAATCTCTTTTTTCTCTTCGATCAATGAATGCTCAACTTCATTTGGAGTGTGATGGTTCTATTTTGGCTGAGTTGAGGGCTAAACCTTTATTTTTACAAAACATTCAGGAGTTGCAATTTGATGATCCGAATTTGTTAACTAAATGGAAAATGGTTGAAAAGGTTAGATAGTCGATTTTAGTATTGGTGCATGTAGCAGTTTATATTTTCATAACAGATTGTGTGTACCTGATGATTCACAGTTGAAATAGAACATTTCACAATAGTGTTTATTCGTTACACCCGAGAAGCACTAAAATATTTTGTGATTTGAAACAGATGTATTGGTGGTCAGGAATGAAACGTGGAATTTTTTAATTTGTATCTAAATGCCTTGTGTGTCAATAGGTAAAAGTCGAACATCAAGTTCCATCCGGTTTGTTGTAGCCTATTTTGGTTCCTAAGTGGAAATGGGAATTTATTACTATGGATTTTGTATCGAGGTTACCATTAACATCGAGAAAGAAAGATGCAATATAGGTTATAGTTGATCGGTTAACGAAGTCTACACATTTTATACCCGTACGTATGGATTACTCACTTGATAAATTGGCAGAGTTGTATGTTTCAAAAATTACACGATGTTTCACAATCCATTATTTTTTTATCGTGATCCGAGGTTTACTTCCAAGTTTTGGGTTAAGTTACATAAGGCTCTAGTATCAAACTAAAATTCAGTGTAGCTTTTCGTCCGCAAATGTATGGTCAATCAAAATAGATAATTCAGGTACTTGAAGATATGCTCCAATGTTGTATACTTGAGTTTGAAGGTAGCTAGGAAAAGCTCATTCCATTAGTTTAATTTACTTATAACAATAGTTACCAGTTGAACATTCAAATGGCATCATACGAGGCTTTGTGTGGACGAAAATGCAGAACTCTGATGTATTGGACTGAGTTAAGTGATAGAAAGATATTTGGTACAATTTTGATTCGCGAGATTGAAGATAAAGTTAAGATTATTCGGGATTGTTTGAAAGCTACTTCGGATAGTCAGAAATTGTATGACGATTTAAGAAGAAAATATATCGAGTTTTAAGTTGACAAGAAAGTATTTCTGAAAGTTTAATCTTGGAAGAAGATTTTTCGTTTTGGCCGGAGAGGAAAACTCAGCACGAGGTTTATTGGTCCGTACAAAGTTATCAAAAGAATAGATCTAGTAGCTTACCATTTGGCATTACCAGCAGAACTTGAAAATATCCATACTGTTTTTCGCGTATCGATGTTGAGACAATGTAACTTACCCCAAAATTTTAGCTAAAATCACATATGAGGTTTAGCTTAGATCCAAGACGGATAATGTGATTTCTTCGGTTGACATAGAGTTGCAGCCTAATATGACTTGGAGTGAAGAACCGATTAAGATTTTAGCTCGGGAAGTTAAAGAACTTCTAAACAAAAAGATATTGTTGGTGAAAGTTACTTGGCAGCATCACAGTGTTGAGGAAGCCACCTGGGAACCCGAGGATACTATGAAAATGCAATACCCGAACATCTTTTCTCATAACATTTTCGAGGATGAAAATTCCTTTAGGGAGGAGAGTTGTAACAGCCCGTTTTTTAGTAGTGTTTAAAACAGTGGTTTCAAGACCACGATTCCAACTAGTGAGTTAGTATTTTATTATTTATTTAATAGTGACAAGGTTATTTTATTGTCATATTAAAATTTGGTTAGAAAAATTTTAACGTTTAGATAGTTAATTAAATAAAAAGGATTAAATTGTAAAAGTTGCTAAAGTCACTTTATATAAGTCTATTTGTATTAAATAGTTATAAAATCATGAATTAAGGGTTTTATATGGTGAATGTACGCATTTGAAACTTAGTGGACGATTAAGATGATTTATTTCTATAATTTTAGTTAATTATAAAGGTTATAATGGTAATTAATAAATAAATTAAAATAAACAAAAGATGACAAAACAAGTTATCATCTTCATTTCATCACCCCCACTAAATGTTAGCTGAAAAATGCCATATTTGAGCTTTCTAAGCTTCAGCCAAGGCTTATTTCACTTGCATGGTATGTATTTGGCACTAGTTTTTAGTAATTTTATGTATTTGAGATCGTTGTAGCTTAATCTAGCTAACCTGGGGACTAATTCATAAAATTGTTAAATGTTTTGAATTATTCCATTGATGGATTTATGGTGTTTTTGAATTTTGATGATAAATTATTAAGCTTAATAGTTAAATAGGAGTATTTTGTAAAGTGATTTTGATTAGTTTTTAAGTTTAGGGGCTAAAATGATAAAATAATAAATTGATCATGAAATTATTATAATTTATCAATAATTATGGGTTGTATATGAATTTAGGATAATTTGGCTTAATGGTTTTGGGCTTAATTGGAATAAATGTGAGTTTCCATTTTAGGGACTAAATTGAATAAAAGGTAAAAGTTTGGGGTAAATGTGTAATGTGACACCCCTTACCCGTATTCGACGGCAGAACAGGGTACGAGGCATTACTAGGCTTATACACCAACAATTATGCAATACCGAGACTTGACTTTCCTCTCCAATTTAAAACTTTTTATTACACCTCTTAAACAAGCCTACAAAGCTTAAATCACGCTCAAGAAATGGTTCGGGATCAAATCGAGCTCCTTAAGAGATCCCTAATAGATTTAGAAAAATTTTTCATTAAACAATCCACACGCCCGTGTGGAGGAAAGGACACGCCCATGTGGCATATCACATGCTCGTGTTCCACACTCGTGTGGAATTATTTTTCAATTCGAACCTACAAGGGTTTTCACACGGCCGGACACACGCCCGTGTCCCTAGCCTGTGCCCCTCACACGGCCTCGACACGCCCGTGTCTTAGCCCGTGTGCCAAAACCTTGGCATTCTGTTTATGACATCATCACCCCATATATATCACACGGCCTAGGCACACGCCCGTGTCCATGGTCGTGCCTTCCACACGGTTGAGACACATGGCCGTGTCTCTACCCGTGTGTTTACTACTGAGCATTCTGACTTGTAAACCTAGCATGCAAGGGGACACACGGCCTAACCACAGGCCCATGAGGCCAACCGTGTGTTATACACAGCCTAGACACACGCCTGTGTGTCTACCCGTGTGGACAAGAACAAGGCTATTTGCCAAGCTCTTTTTATCACCCTAACTCATACAACATAAATCACATTCAAACAACAACCCATTCATGCATACTTAAACCAAGTAAATCTACATGCTACTTGCACAATCATGAATAACCTCATCCTTTCATAGATTCATAAGAAAGAGCCACCAACTATGGCATTATACAAAAGAGTTCATCTTTGAATGAGCCAACACATTTGGCCAAAACAATATGACGTTTAACTAAGTCTAGACCCTATACATGCCATACTCAAAATACTAAGTCTAAATATACCAAGATGTGCTGATAGTGTAGGTGATCTTCTGATTATCTTCGTATCCCGAGCTGGCTCTTTGACACTATAAAACAAGGGAAAAGAGAGGGGAGTAAGCTTTAAGCTTAGTAAGTTTACATGTAAACAATAAGTATCATACTATATGCTAATCAACCAAAATCATTTCATACTAATTAAGAACAAATCACACTTTCATAATCATGCTTACTCATCTCAACTCTTACCACATCCCAACCATGTATCACACACATTGCTCACATTTACTTATACTTATGCCCTGCACTTAACACCACAAAATCACATGAACTTTGCACTTAAACAAGTTTCTCGATGAACCCTTCAAAATTTTACAAGATATTCGGTGGTTTCGCACACAGCCCACCATTAATCAATAATAGGATGGTATCGCACACAGCCCACCAAAAATAATAATTACGGTGGTATCGCACATAGCCCACCAAATGATAATTTAAACGATGGTATCGCACACAGCCCATCTGAATAGATAACAAGGTGGTATCGCACACAGCCCACCAATAATTACATATGTATGGATAATCATCCGTACTCACAATTCTATTCTGAGGTTCATTCGAGACTTACCCATTTTCTACCATTTCCAATCAATAATAAAATTCACTCATTCGATCACTATATAACTCATGACACTTCAAAATTTCTACTTAGGCAAAATTGACCATTTTGTCCTTATACTTTGGCAAAATTACATTTTTTCCCCTAGGCTCGTAAATCATTTTTCATCACATTTTCTCATTAAACAATCCTATCTGAACATTTAGTTCTCTTATAGCAATTCACAAAACCAATTATTTCATGCATTTATTACTTAATTACATCCTTTACAAATAAGTCTCATTTAGGTGTTTTCATGATAACTCCTTTCACAAAAGTTATTCCTTAATCCACTAACATTCATTATCTTCCATAAAAACTCAGCAAACAAATTAAACACTCTCATGGCAAGTCCCTAAACTTTCAACCATATTGCAAAATAGTCCCCTCATTAGCTAGCTTAAGCTTTAGGGGTTCCAAAAGTACAAAAATTATCAAGAAAGACCTCTAAAATCACTTACTTGCAAGAGAATAGCTTGGCTGAAAGTTTGAACTCCAAAAACCTTTATTTTCTCTTCAATTTTCGGTGGAATAAGAAATGTGAATAGTAAAAGATGATATCTTCTTTATTTATCTTATTTTATTCATTTTAGACACCTAATATCACCAAATTTTTTACCAAATTTAATGCTCTTGTCCCCTTGTCCCTATGGCCGGCCAATACCCTCTCATTGGCCTAAGTGCACATTAAGGACCTCCAATTTAATATTCCATAGCTATTAGACACCTCTAGCTTGTAAAATGAAACTTTCGCACTTAATGCGATTTAGTCCTTTTTCACAATTAAGCATACAATCGCTAAAATTAAAGCACCAAAATTTTCATGCATCCTTATAATCATGCTATAACATAAATAATATTAAAATAATTTTCTTCAACCTCAGATTAGCGATCCCGAAACCACTGTTCCGACTTGCCCCAAAATCGGGCTGTTACAACTCTCCCCCCTTTAGAGATTTTTGTCCCCGAAAATCTTACGGTAAAGAGGTTTGGGTACTGTTCTCTTATGGATTCTGCCGGTTCCCACGTAGCCTCTTCTACACCGTGCTTTTGCCACAACACTTTCACTAAGGCTATACTTTTGTTCCTCAACTGTTTAACCTCTCGAGCCAAAATCTTAATTGGTTCCTCTTCATAGGTCATACCTGGTCGAATCTCAATTTCGGTTGGAGGAATCACATGCGAAGGATCGGAACGATATCGTTGCAACATCGACACATAAAACACGTTGTATATTCTCTCTAACTCTACCGACAAAGCCAACCAGTAAGCTACTGGCCCAATCCTTTTAATAACCTCATACGACTCTATGAATCGTGGACTCAATTTGCCCTTTCGACCAAATCTTAATATTTTCTTCCACGGGGATACTTTCAGGAATACTTTATCGCCTACCTGAAACTCGATTTCTTTCCTTTTTAAATCTGCGTATGACTTTTTTCGATCTGAAGCAGCTTTCAGACTATCATGGATCATTTTCACTTTCTCCTTGGTTTCTTTAATTAGATCAACTCCGTGAATTTGCCTCTCACTAAGCTCGGTCCAATACAATGGAGTCCGACACTTGCGTCCATATAAGGCTTCTTATGGTGCCATCCGTATACTCGACTGATAACTGTTGTTGTAGGCAAATTCAACCAAAGGTAGATATCTTTCCCAACTACCTTTGAATTGTAACACACAGCATCAGAGCATATCCTCAAGAACTTGAATCACTCTTTTGGATTTGCCATCGGTTTGTTGATGGAACGCGGTACTAAAATCCAATTTCGTACCCAAGGCTTCTTGCATCTTCTTCCAAAACCTCGAAGTAAATCTTAGATCTCTATCCGAGATAATAGATGTAGGTACCCCATGTAATCTTACAACCTCAGTAATATATAGCTCGGCCAACTTATCAAGTGAGTAATCCACTCGCACCGGTATAAAGTGAGCCGATTTCGTTAATCTATCAACAATAACCCACACAACATCTTTCTTTTTCGGAGTCATAGGTAACCCCGTTACGAAATCCATTGTGATTCGATCCCACTTCCACTCGGGAACCACCACTGGCTGAAGTAATCCTGAAGGTACTTGATGCTCGGGTTTCACTTGTTGGGAAATCAAGCACTTAGTAACAAACTCGGAGATGTCTCTTTTCATACCCGGCCACTAATACAACTTCTTCAAATCATTGTACATTTTTGTGCTACCCGGATGTACTGACAAGCAACCATTGTGTGCTTCATGTAAAATTTTCCGAATCAACTCATCATCTTTAGGTACACAAGCTCTATCGTGAAACATCAAACAATCTTCTGACCCAATCCAAAAATCAGAGTTATTCCCCGATTCGCACTGAGCTCTCTTAACTTGCATCTCTCTATTATTCTTTTGAGATTCGCGTATCTGCTGTAGAAGTAATGGTCTAGTCCTCAACTCGGCCAACACCGCACCATCATTAGACAATGCTAAACTCGTATTCATAGCTCTCAAAGCATACAAGGATTTTCTGCTCAAGGCATCCGCAACCACATTCGCTTTTCCTGGGTGGTAATCAATTACTAGCTCATAATCCTTCAGTAATTCGAGCCATCGCTGTTGTCGCAAATTCAAATCTTTTTGGCCCATCAATTATTTCAAAATCTTGTGATCGGTGAAGATTCGACACTTCTCACCATACAAATAATGACGCCAAATCTTCAAGGCGAAAACGATTGCAACCAACTCCAAATCGTGAGTTGGATAATTCTTCTCATGTGGTTTTAACTGTCTCGAGGCATAAGCTACTACTTTACCCTCTTGCATCAACACACAGCCAAGACCATTTAATGACACATCACTGTAGACCACAAACTCCTTCCCCGACTCAGGTTATACTAAAATCGGTGCTTCAATCAACAAAGCTTTCAGTTTCTCAAAACTCTGTTGGCATTTGTCTGTCCACTCAAACTTAACATCTTTATGTAATAGTCTCGTCATTGGTGTAGCAATCATGGAGAACCCTTTAATGAACCGTCTATAATAACCCGCTAAACCCAAAAAGCTCCTAATCTCTGACACATTCCTCGGTGGTTTCCACTCCAAAATAGCTGAGATCTTACTCGGATCAACTCTAATGCCATCACCCAACACCATGTGTCTTAGGAATCCGACCTCTCGGAGCCAAAACTCACTCTTGCTAAACTTAGCATACAACTCCTTATCTCTTAAAGTCTGCAAAACAGTTCTTAGGTGCTCCGCGTGTTCACTCTCATCCCGGGAATAAATTAGTATATCATCAATAAAAATGTCTACGAACTTATCCAAATACTGCCGGAAGATACGGTTCATTAAATCCATAAAAATTGCAGGAGCATTCGTTAAGCCAAATGGCATGACAAGAAACTCATAATGGCCATACCTCATCCGAAATGCAGTTTTCGGCACATCTTGCTCCTTAACCCTCAACTGGTAATAGCCAGACCTTAAGTCTATCTTAGACAACACTGTAGCTCCCTTCAATTGATCGAACAAACCATCTATCCTTGGCAAAGGATACTTATTCTTCACTGTCACCTTGTTAAGTTGTCTATAATCTATACACAATCTAATCGACCCATCTTTCTTCTTTACAAAAAGTACCGAAGCACCCCACGGTGAATAGCTCGGTCTTGCAAAACCCTTATCCGTTAATTCTTGCAACTAAACCTTCAACTCTAATGGCGTAATCCTATACGGGGCAACCAAAATAGGTGTCGTACCTGGAAATAACTCAATACCAAACTCAACCTCTTTAACTGGAGGCAATCCGGGTAACTCTTTTGGGAACACGTCCAGATACTCGCACACCATAGGCACTGATTCAATCTTTACTTCTGACTCTTGAGTATTCAACACAAAGGCGAGATAGGACTCATACCTTTTTCTCAAGTATTTCTCAGCTACCATAGATGAAATCACTTCATGCATATTATCCGGTTTACCTGATTCAACCCGAATGACATCTCCATTTACACATCTCAATTTAATAAACTTACTACCACAGTTTACTAAAACATTATGAGTAGTCAACCAATCCATGCCAAGAATTAGATCAAATTCATCAAACGGTAACAAGATGAGATTTACAGGAAAATAATGACCTCTAATTGTCAAAGGACAATTTCTACACACTTTGTCAACTAGCACATGTTTGCCTAACGGGTTTGACACTTTTATCACAAATTCCGTAGACTCAATAATCATACTCATGTTAGATACCAATTTCATGCAAATATAACAATGGGTAGACCCTAGATCAATCAAAGCAACAACAGAGATATCTTGAAGAGAAAAATTACCCGTTACCACATCTGGAGATGATGCCTCTTCGCGAGCGCGAATGGCATAAGTCCTTGCAGGTGCTCGACCCTCTGATCTCACAGCAGAGTCTCTAGGTGCACCTCTATTACTAGTCCCACTCCCCCGGTTCCGTTGTGGTCTACCCCTCGAAGGTACATTGCTCGCTCTCACTTCTTATTTTCTGTCTTTCTCATCCCTCTCTGGACAGTTCCGAATGAAATGGTCGAGTGAACCACACTTATAGCAAGTTCGATTATTTCCCCAACACTCCCCAGTATGTTGTCTACCATAATTTGGACACTCCAGTTTATTTGACTTTGTATTGCCCACGCTAGCCATCGAGGTGGCTTGAACTCTCGAGCCCGAATATGTATTACCTCGATCTCGGTGTGAATACCCAACTGAAGCACTCGTTCGAGGGTTCATTTCCTTGGACCCCTTTGATTGAGCTTGGAACGATTTACTCATCGGTCTTTTCCTTACATCTCGAGCCTCAATCATAGCTTTTCTCTTTTCCTTATTCAACTCTTCAGCCTTTCAGGCTCTATCGACTAACACAGCGAATTCTTTCAATTCCAAGATCCCAACTAGCAATCTAATATCCTCATTCAACCCATCTTCGAACCTCTTGCACAAAATAGCTTCCGTAGACACACACTCTTGTGCATACTTACTGAGCCTAACAAATTCACGCTCATAATCTACCACAATCATCTTGCCTTATTTCAATTCAAGGAACTCTTTCCATTTCTGATCAACAAATCGCTGACTTATGTACTTCTTTCAGAACTCTTCTAGGAAGAAGTCGCATGTTACTCTCTCCCTTGGTACTACGGATGTCAGCATTTTCCACCAACGATATGCCGAGTCCTCAAAGAATGACACAAAGACATTTTAAGCTCTCCTCAAAGCGCAAATGTACTTCATCGAATACCCGCATAGAGTTCTCAAGCCAGAACTCCACTCTCTCAGGGTCGTCATCTACATAAGCTCTAAATTCCTCGGCCCCTTGTTTTCGAATCTTATCGACCAGGGGTTTGGTCATTCTCTCCAAATCTATACCTTGAGGAGCCACTGGGACTAGCTGAGGTACAGGTGAGGGTGGAGGAGGTTGAGCATTAGGGTTCGCTAGTACATACTCAGTGTACCAATTACTCATCATGTGAAGAAAGGTTTCCCGAGCCTCTTCTCCTTGACCCAAAGTCTCGGGTCTACTTTCTACAGGCGCGGTCCCTTGCGCAGGAGCCGTCGCAATACTAGCAGCGTCATCAGTAGTAGCTCGGTCGGGATCCATTTACTATACGAAAACATGGTTTAATATGGTCAAGAGGCACCACACTATCAATATATATTTATTGCATGTATAGCTAGACTCTCATACATGCTACAGTAGTCCGAGAACCGACTAAACCATGGCTCTAATACCACTAAATGTAATACCCCATACCTGTATTCGACGTCAAAACAGGGTACGAGGTATTACTAGGCTTATACACCAACAATTATGCAATACCAAGACTTGACTTTCCTCTCCAATTTAAAACTTTTTATCACACCTCTTAAACAAGCCTACGAAGCTTAAATCATGCTCAAGGGATGGTTCGGGATCAAATAGAGCTCCTTAAGAGATCCCTAATAGATTTAGAAAAAAAATTCATTAAACAATCTACACGCCCGTGTGGAGGAAAGGACACGCCCGTGTGGCATATCGCATGCCCATGTTCCACAGCCGTATGGAATTATTTTTCAATTCGAACCTACAGGGGTTTTCACACGGCCGGACACACGCTTGTGCCCCTCACATGGCCTCGACACGCCCGTGTCTTAGCCCGTATGCCAAAACCTTGGCATTCTATTTATGACGTCATCACCCCATATATGCCACACGGCCTAGGCACACGCCCATGTCCATGGCCGTGCCTTCCACACGGCTGAGACACACGGCTGTGTCTCTGCCCGTGTGTTTACTACTGAACATTCTGACTTGTAAACCTAGCATGCAATGGGACACACAGCCTAACCACATGCCCATGAGGCCAACCGTGTGTCACATACGGCCTAGACACACGCCCGTGAGTCTACCAGTGTAGACAAGAACAAGGCTATTTGCCAAGCTCTTTTTATCACCCTAACTCATACAACATAAATCACATTCAAACAACAACCCATTCAGGCATACTTAAACCAAGTAAATCTACATGCTACTTGCACAATCATGAATAACCTCATCCTTTCATAGATTCATAAGAAAGAGCCACCAACTATGGCATTATACAAAAGAGTTCATCTTTGAATGAGCCAACACATTTGGCCAAAACAATATGACATTCAACTAAGTCTAGACCCTATACATGCCATACTCAAAATACTAAGTTTAAATATACCAAGATGTGCTGATAGTGTAGGTGATCTTCTGATTATCTTCGTATCCCGAGCTGGCTCTTTGACACTATAAAACAAGGGAAAAGAGAGGGGAGTAAGCTTTAAGCTTAGTAAGTTTACATGTAAACAATAAGCATCATACTATATGCTAATCAACCAAAAGCATTTCATACTAAGTAAGAACAAATCACATTTTCATAATCATGCTTACTCATCTCAACTCTTACCACATCCCAACCATGTATCATACACATTGCTCACATTTACTTATACTTATGCCATGCACTTAACACCACAAAAGCACATGAACTCGTCTTTCTTTTGCAATTAACAACAGCATCGTACAAAGTTAACCAGTCCATCCCCAAAATTATATCGAACTCGTCGAAAGGCAACAACATTAAATCAGCTGGGAAGCATGAATATCGAATCATCAACGGGCAACTTTTACACACTTTATCAACCAGAACACATTGACCCAAGGGGTTTGATACACGAATCACAAACTCGAGACTCAACGGTAGAGTCCTACCGGATACTAAAGTTTCACACACATATGAATGAGTCGAACCGGATCAATCAATGCAATCACAGAGAGTATCATAAAGAGTGAAAGTACCGTGATAACATCCGCGAAGAAGCATCCTCTCGGAACGTCATGAAAGATATGCTCTAGCAGTGCACGAGCCTCTCCGATCGAATCTGCAGTGTCTTTGGTTCCTTTCTCGATCGCCACTTACATTTCCCGAATGCTCGGGTGGTTCGCCTCGTCTCGACGCTGCGTAGCTTCGGTCTTGTATTCTCGAGCCGTATTTTGCTCGGCTAGCATCGGGCACTCTCGAATAAAATGATCCGACGATCCACATTTAAAGCAGGACCGATCACGAAATCTACAACTCCCAGAATGCCATTTTCCACAATGCTTGCACTCACCCGATTCTGCTGAACATTACCAACACTAGCCATCAAAGTGGCTCGGGAACCCACAGAGGTCGATCTCGTCTAGAGAAGTCTCAAGTAGCCTTATGTCGATCGGATTCATCTTTAAACTTCTTTGATCCGAATGAAAGGTCTCACTCGATGATCTTTTCAATGTCTCTAACTTCAAACTCGGCTTTTCTTTTCTCTTTCCAAGCTCTTTAGCTTTGCACGCTGCGTTCGACAAGTACCACGAACTCTTTAATCTCGAGTATGCCGACTAGCAACTTAATATCTTCATTCAGACCGTCTTCAAATCTTTTACACATAATGGCTTCAGTTTGACACACATTCACGGGAATATCACTCATTCTCGACAAATTTCTGTTCATACTCGGTCATGGTCATTCGACTGCTTTCAATTCCGTAAATTCTTTTCGCTTCTGATCAATGAATCTCTGACTGATGTACTTTTTACGGAATTCTATCTGAAAGAATTCCCATGTCACTTTCTCCCTCGAAACCACCGATACTAGTGTATTCCACCAGTGATATGCGGTGTCCCGTAATAAGGATATAGCACACTTCAAGCATTCGTCTGGAGTACATGACAGCTCATCAAGCACACGAATAGTATTATCAAGCCACATCTCAGCTTGTTCCGCGTCGTCATCATCATTAGCTTTAAATTCTTCGACCCCGTGTTTCCTGATTTTTATCAATGGGAGGCCTGCTAGATCTCGTGGGATCTATCATCGGAGGTGTTGAAGGTATCGGAGTTGGATTATTCGGGGGTGGAGGTTGTTGTATAGCCGGATTAGTCTGAATAAATTGGGTAAACCATTCATTCATCATCTGGTAGAAGGCTTGCTTAGCCTCCCCTCATGGCTACCCGAGATAGGTCGAGAGTCTCCGGCCACCACCCATGTGCGGGATCAGCGCTACGCTCTCTATATCATCAGCTACGGCTCTGTCAGGATCCATTTACTATATAAAACACAATTTAAATGTCAGAAGTCACCACACTATCGTATTATAAAATTAAGGCATGTATAGCTAGACTCACACACGCTACAAAAGAGTCCTAGAATCGACTAAACTGTAAGCTCGATACCAATCAAATGTAACACCCCTAACCCGTATCTGTCGCCGAATTAGGGTTAAAGGGCATTACTACACATAATACAAAACATATCAAATGTTTACGACTCAAACAGACATAATCGAATACATAAAGTGTAATGTAACTTCATAATCTGCTTAGCATTTTAAAGAAAAGAAAAGCAAAGACATATTATAATTATTTAGCCAATTCACATAGAAGCATGTTTCATTAAATAACCTTACCATCGCTTATTTGGTCACCTAATATGCAATGACCGAATATGCACATATCTCATATTAATAAACCTAAACAAAATAACTAACATCAAAGCTAAATATGCGTGTATATATATATCTATATAGACATGCTAAATCTTGTGTAATTGAATTTAACATTTATCAACCATATCCCCATTAAAAGAAATTTCGAACATATCAATTCTCAAATGCAATATCTTTCAATTCAAAATGCATAATAAGTTCAACCTCTGATTAGCCATCTACTAAACCAAAAATGCATGGTATAATATACACGAATGCCATAAAAAAATACCAACTTATGCATACATGCATTACCGGTTGTATCTTTATAGAAACCAATCATCATAGCCCATTTACTATTAAGACCATATTACCATAATTTGACCATTTCATTACCAAACCACTTAAATCGAATTTAATACACATACACCAATGCCATTCATAACCGAATATGCTATATGCATTATAACATTTTCTCTTTGATGTAAACTTGAATATATATATATATCTCACTTTAATAACTCTTTTTCCTGAATTAGTGAATCAAACACATTCACATATATTCACAAATATTAACTACTCAATTGTAATCAACTACTGCATCTTTGCAAAATCAATCTTGTTCAATGGCAAACTTGACATTTAGGTCAACCTTATGAATATCTATACTAAACTAAAATGTATTTCTCACTTTATTGACATAATGAGTAAATGACTAATTAAATGGATGACATAAATGTTATGATAGTTAACTAAACATCCATCCAAGCAACTCATATTACGTAATATACACCATAAAGAACATGCATCAAAGCCACATTCATTTAAGATCGTAGTATCATAACTTAGCCATTTTCGCATGGCTTTACTTATATACATCGACTAAATATCATTTAAACCTTAGGCTAGCCTATACATGCCTTAAACTTAAAAATTCCAGCTTAAAAGGTACCAAAATAGGTCGATAGTGTGGATGACTTCGGTGACGATCCCCTGAGCTCGTAGCTTGATCGAAATCTATAAAATAGAACAATGAACACACAGAGAGTAAGCTTACTAGCTTAGTAAGTCTTAAGCAATTATAATATAACATTCAAACATTCAAGCATTTTAAACATTTGGTTTATGGCATTGAATATAAAAAATTCAACTTGTAACTTCATCATGGCCGAATTCTATCATTTCACTTAACCTACTATTATCATTTTCTTACCATAAGCATGTAAACTCATCGAAACACCTAAATTCAATATGTATTCGAATATTCCAATTCAAATAAATATAACATACATATCAATCACATGTACTCATTTATACATATATGCAAACCAATCCAACCTCTTTCACATTTAGAAATTTTCACATATGGTCGATTCTCCAAAAGTATATTCAAGCTTAAATTCCATTATAATATAAATCATATTCATCAATGGTAAGATCAATTGCACATATTAAAATTCTTACCCAAGCTTCAACTATATCACATCTTACTTAATTCAAATGGTAATATACTAACTTACCTTATTCCTTGCAAATATGAAAGACTTGTACTTACCCGAGCATTTAGCTTACTGCAGTAAATACGTTCCCTCTTGTAAATGATTCATGAATTCTCTATTTATAACACATCACCGGCATTAAGCCTGCTAGACCCGAGGTCTAAAATTTGATCACCGGCATTTAGCCTGCTAGGCAATAAGCCCGAAACACTTCACCGGCACAAAGCCTGCTAGGCTCAAAGCCCGATACAATTCACTGGCACAAGGCCTGCTAGGCTCGAAGCCCGATACAATTCACCGGCACAAGGCCTGATAGGCTCAATGCCCGATACAATATTATTATCATCCCATACACATATTATTAATGCTGCCCAAATTAACCTAGGTCACACATTATTCAAATCACTTTAACATATCAACTCGGTTAAAGATGTAACAACATTTCATTTCAAATTCACTATCCACATTCGGCTATAAAAAATTTTACAATCATAATTTCATAATTCAGCATATAATCAATGTTATAAATTCTATTAACGATATTTAATTGCTTATAGACTTACCTCGGGTATCGTCGAACGCCAAGAATCGGCTATTCGATAACTTTCGCCTTTCCCCGATCCAAGTCCGTTTTTCTTTGTTCTTGATCTAAACATATTCAAATTAAGCTCATTCAAGCACATTTCATTTCAATTTAGTCCCAAAACACATAAATAGGCAAATTACCATTTTACCCCTGATATTTACAACTTTTACAATTTAGTCCCTATTGCACAAAACACAAAATACACATAATTGAGTTCAATCCCTAAGGGCCGAATCTTCCCCATGGTCTTATAAGTCCCTACATTTCATTAATTTTGCATTTTAACCCCTCAAAGATTTATTTTCTCAATTTAGCCCTATTTAGCCAAATTCATCAAAAATTCAAGAACAAAGTATGTTCATCAATTATATATCTATCATTTAACACCATAAAACATCATGAAACTCAACATAACATCCATGGCATTTTACACAAACATCATAAATTCATGAAATTAAGATATGGGTTTTGAAGTTCTCAAGCAACGATTACAAAAACGTAAAAATTAACAAAACCGAGCTAATTACATACCTCAATCTAAGCTTGCAATGACCGAATATTTGAAGACTTAAGTTCTTTCTCCCTTCTTTTAGTTTCGGTCAATGAAAGAGAATAAGAAAAACACATGCAAACTTTTGTTTCTTTTTATCTTTTTATTATAATAAGCTTATAATTAATATACATATAACTTAATTTATAAAAACAATATAATATGGCATTATCATTAGACTTTGCCGTCCACTATCATATAAAAAAGGGAAATTTAGCAACTTAATACTCATTCAAAAGAAAACAAACAAATTTAACCACTTAATTGAATAGTTTGCCACTTTTACCACTTACGCGATTTAGTCCTTTTTACTTAATTGAGTACACAAACGATCAAATTTTCATACGAAACTTTCACACATACAAATTCACATATAATTAACATGGAAAATAATATTTAAAAATTTTTCGGGCTCGGATTTGTGGTCCCGAAACCACTGTTCCGATTAGGGTCAAATTCAGACTGTTACAGTAAGTTTGTATAACATGGTACTTAACTTACCATTCATCCCAATTTGAGGTAACTATGTAAGGCATATTCACTTAATTTGACCTGAAGCCCTACACACATCCTCATTGCCCTTGTTAGTCATATAACCCATGATAACATCAAGATATGTATAAGCTCAATCAACAATCAAGTTTCCATGCATATTGCTTTCCACAACATGTATTTATTAAGCATGTATATATTATCTCTTATTATTACAAGTATAGTTTCATAGTAGTTCGTTTCGAGTTCAAATCATTTCATGTTAGGACTTTACCCATTTTATTCGAGTATTAAGGTCACCAAGTAGTAGTACACACAAGGTATACAATTATATAAACAAAGATGATCACTCTCATCAAATATTTTCCGTGTACAATTATCATCTTTTCATATTTTCATACATCACTAGTCATAAATCATCATTTCCTTGTATTTCCTGTAACATCCTTTTTCATGTCATATTTCATATCATATATATATCATTCCATGTCAATTTGTCTTAAATTCATATTTGCCCTTTCCAGAGCTTTACCCGTTGAATTTATTCGAAATATCGATGGATACACAGGTAGTACACTCGAGGTGTACGAATCAGAATCCATCAATTTGTGTCCAATGGTACCCATATGGTACAATTTAAGAGAGTACACTCTCGAGCCACATATATGTAAACAACAGGATTACCAGTCCAGGCTAAATCTTTTTTACGTCATATGCTCAAAATCCAATCCGGGCTAAATCCAATCCATAACATATGCTCGACAGGACTTATATCAGGATTACCCGTCCAGGCTAAATCCTATCAGAATTGAGGTCGAAGGATTACTCATCCGAGCTAAATCTTATCCGCAACAAATGCAGGACCTCTTTCGTTTCTGGAAATCACATATCTATCAATTTTCCATTTATTCAACCGGGATTTAAACAGTTTTCAAGCATTATCGGGCATTTGATTATTTCATACCTCCGTTTCGAGTGAAACACATTCAACATTCATGTCAAGCATTCAAGTAACATTTTATTCATTTACCATTTTATTGGGCATTTTCATTTATCGGACTATATCGAGTAGGTGATCATTTCACATATTTATGACATTAATAAAATTCACAAACACAACATTTAAATCAAGCATAAAACATATACAATTTAGTTACACGAACTTACCTCGACAAATGTTCGTGTGCATAGATCCACTAATCCGACATTTTCCTCGTTCTAACTACGAATTTGGTCAATCGGATCTATATGAGTAAATTTAATGTCAATTTATCACATTTTACACTTATTTGGACTCAATTTTTATCCTAGGAAAAATTACCATTTTGCCCCTAACTTTTCCATAAATTACCATTTTGTCCCTAGGCTCGGAAAATGAAATTCATGAAATTCGACCCTCTACCCAAGCCTAGCCGAAATATACATATAACTTTTACAGCACATGCATTTCACATATTTTAGCATTTTCCATGGATTTTCACCAATTTTCATTTTAGTCCCTAAATCAAGTTTTCATGAAAAATCACTTTGTAAAAGTTGTTTATCTATCATCAATCTTTCATTTTCTACCATCAATTTCAAATTTCCAGCATATACATCCTTAACCCAATTTTATACTTTGATAACTTTTCATATTGATCCATTAAATAGATAGTTTAGGCTATCCCGATTCCAAAAATATTAAAATTACAAAAAACGGGACAAGAAAACTTACCCAATTTGGCTATGAAAGTCTCTTCTCTCTATCCTAGGGTCTCCATGTTTATTTTGGGGATGAAGATGACATAAAATAAGATGATATCTTTTATCATCTTTTTAATTAATAAGTATTTTGCTATTTCCAATTTAGTCCCTAGCCTTTTTCTCAACTTCCATGGATGAATCATCCAAAAATATCTACATACTTTTTGTTAATGGTCTAATTACCATATAAGGACCTCTAGTTTTGAATTTCATAGCTATTTGATCCTTATAGCTACTAGAATTCAACTTTCACATTTTATGCGATTTAGTCCTTCTCGTAATTAAGCACTAAATCGATAAAATTTTTGTATCAAAATTTTCACATGAATTTTCTAACATAATATGGTCCAAATAATAAAATAAAAGTAAATTATATTTTCGGATCGGATTTGTGGTCCCAAAACCATTGTTCCTATTTTACCGAAATTTGAGCTGTTACAGCTCTCCCCCCTTAAGAAATTTTCGTCCTTGAAAATTTTACTAGTAAGAAGATTCAGGCATTACTTTCTCATGTTTCTATCCTATTCCCAAATAGCTTTCTCTATATCATATCATTGTCCAAGAACTTTCACTAAAGATACTTTTATACTTTTCGTTTCTTTCACTTCGAATGCCAGAATTTCAACCAGTCACTCGTTGTAAGTCATGCCAAGCTGAATTTAACATTTATCAAAGCAATAACAGATGATGATTCTGATCAATTCTGTCATAACACATATACTCATAAAAACATTATGGACTCTGTAGAACTCTGATAATAATACTAATCAATACACATCAGGTCTAATTCTTTTCCATAATCTTATATGACCCGATAGACCACGGGCCTGATTTGCCTTTACGGCCTAACCGGGGAACTTTCTTCCATGGCGAAACTTTCATAAATATTTTGTTGCCAATCTAAAAATCCATTTCTTTTCATTTTAAATTCACGTTGGATTTCTGAAGATCAAATACTGCTTTGAAACTGTCTCAAATCATTTTCATCTTTCTTCGGTTTCAAAGAATCAAACCTATTACATGTATCATTTCTCATTGAACTCTGTCCAAGACATCAGAGTTTTACATTTGTGACCATATAAAACCTCGTACAGTAAAATTTTGTACTTGACTGCCAACTATTATAATAAGCAAATTTAACCCGAGGCAAATACTTTTCTCGGTTACCTTCAAATTCAAGTACACAACATTGAAGTATATCTTCCAAAATCTAAACCATATGTTCAGATTGATCATCCGTCTGAAAATGAAACACGGTACTAAAATGTAACTGTATACCCAGAGTTTCTTGTATCTTATTTCTAAATCGAAATATAAACTGTAGATCTTTATCAGGAATAACAGAAACTAGCACCTCATATAGTCTGTTAATCTCAAAAGTAGATAATTCAAGCAATCTATCAAGCGAGAAATCCATTCGTGCAAGAATAAAATGTGTAGGCTTTGTCAAACAATCAACAAGTACTCAAATAGTATCTTTCTTTTTCATCGACAGGGATAATCCCAATATAAAATTCAAGGTAACTTTGTCCCATTTCCATTTCGGTATTTTCTCTGGCTATAACCATATTGAAAGTATCATTTTTATCTTGCTGATACACCCAGCATTTAAATATAGATTCAGAAATACCACCTTTCATTCCGAGCTACTAATACATTCTTTTCAATTCATTATGCATTTTATCATTTCCCAGATAAACAGACATAGTACCACTGTGATCATTCATGTAAATTTTTTAGTACAAGCTCTAATTTATTCAGTACACAGACTTTGTCTCTGAATAAATGACATTTACCGAATCTATTCTGAAATTCTGAATCAGAAATTATTTCACACTGTATTCATTTAACTTACAACTCATTATCACTTTTCTGAGTTCCACTGTTCTGTTGTAGAAACATCGGTTAAGCTCTATACTCAGCTAAAATTATTTTTTTCATTCAGACAATAGCAATCAATTATCTATTGCTCATAAAGCAAACAAAGAATTTTCTACTCAATATATCAGCAACCATATTTACTTTTCCTGAATGATAATAAATTACCCAAATTAGGGTCTTTCAATAATTCAAGCCATATACACAATCTCAAAGTCAAATCTATTTAGCAACATCAGATACTTCAACTTTTACAATCGGTGAATATAAGAAATTTTTCACCAAACAAGAAATGTTGTCAGATTCCAATACAAAAACAATACCTGTCAATTCTAGATCATGTATCGGGCAATTCAAAATCAATAATTGTCGCTCCTATATCATATATTGGGTAATTCTTTCCATGTAGTTCTTAACTATCTAAATGTATAGGCTATTACTTTTCCTTATTGCATCAAATCACAATCTAGTTCCATTCAATGTTGCATTAATGTAATAACAAATTCCTTACCCAATTCAGGCTGAATCAGAATCAATACTTTGATCAACAAAGCTTCCAACTGGTCGAAACTTTACTAATATTTATCAGTTCATTCAAATCTTACCTCTTTCCTGAAATAATTGGGTCATCAATATAACTATTTCAATTGTTAACATTGAAGCTTTGAGTTTTCCCAAAGCCAGAACCATCAGATAGATTTTAAACCATAGTGCAATATTATGACCGACATTTCAACCGTAAAAATAAAGCAACACTTCAATATCAATGGTGTACCTCAACTTGAAAGAGGGAAAACTGAAAGTGGCCCCAATAATAGCCAATGCAGTAATACAGTTTCTATAATATGTGATCTCTATCACCATACCTCATGATCAAGTCAATATTTATAACGGTAATGAATGTAATTACCTCCAATCAAAGAATATCTTTCACAAGTAACCCATGTTTACATGATAAAGAGTTTGATGATATCTCAGGGAAAATTCAGAAGAGCAATATCACACATACTTAGTAGAAACAACTGTGACAAGGATAATATAATTTTGCATATTCGTAATTCAGGGCTTCAATCAGTAGAAGTAGAAAATAACATCACATGAACCTTATCATCAGATCTTATATCAATCATGATGAATTAACAACCCAAGTAAAATAGAGCAATACCGCTCATGAATCAACCAGACTTTCAGTAATTCCATTTATCATGATTTACCAGCCTTTCAATACGACAAATATTGCATTTATAAAGGCACAATTTCATATGCCTCTGAAAATAACAGAACATATAGAATACCCGGAAGAGATTGATGTAATATACTTAATTATAACAGTTGTATTCAAATATCTTTGCAATTTCATCACTATTCCACTGACCAATAAAGTCATCAATAATCTTACATCATTCAGTTCATTCAAAGAGTCAATTCAGAAGAATTTTCGGTTAATCCGTTCTGTAATTATCATATCTGGATAAGTCAATTACTCATGAATAACTTCTTCCTTAACAATGACATCACATATTCAGAAAAATCTTCAGAAAAATCTGATATCTCTTTTAATACCGTCTTTACTTACTAACCCATTCTCCTTCTGACTACCTCATTAGTCATTCAGACTTTGAACTCCTTAGTTCCAGATTCATGAGCTTAATCCATATAAATCTTGTGAATTTCATTGTATAACACTATACTGGTAAGGGGTTAGTCGTAAGCCTCAAAAATTAACTTTCATATATATACACATATCACTTAACATTTATCAATAACAACGTTCACTATGAAACATTTATCTCTACCTTTATAAGTCCCATTTATCACATGTAACATTTTTACTCAAACACGTGAGTATTACTTCCAGTAGTATCGGAATTAGCTTGGTTGGAAAGCATCTCTGTCTATTTGCAAAATAATTTTCATCAGAGTCGAAAGATATCACACTATCACAGGTTATATAATGGCATGTATTTCTAGACTCCACATATGCTACGTTCAGTCCGACAACCGACTAAACCATAGCTCTGATACCATTAAATGTAACACCCCTAACCTGTATCCGTCGCCAGAACAGGGTTTCAGAGCGTTACCAAAACATTAGAACATTTATCGATTAATTCAGGCAAGTTACTATTCATTCACCGAGGTCATTCATAATGTCCCTTAAATGGACCCTCGAGGCCAAATACGAGCATTAGAATCAAGTCGGGACTAAATCGGGAACTCAGGGAATTTTTCGCAAAATTCTAAAATTTTCCCAGGTACAGGGCTCACACGCCCGTGTGGTCCAAGGGACACGCCCGTGCTACCCTTAGACACGCTCGTGCTGCAGGCAGTGTTCAAAACTAGGTACCTCTCTGACTTACGCCACATGGCCATGCCACACACCCGTGTGCTAGGCCCTATGGTTAATTAATTCAATTCGAATTAGGTGCAGGTTTCACACGCCCAAGACACACGCCTGTCTTCATGGCCGTGTCACCCACACGGCTGAGACACACGCCCGTGTCTCTGCCCGTGTGCTCAATTCTGAGCATTCTGTTTTCTCGAATTTAAGGTGTAGGGGACACACGGCCTAACCACATGCCCGTGTTACCAGGCCGTGTGTCACACACGGTCTAGACACACGCTCGTGTGTCTGCCTGTGTGGATAAAATAAAGCAATTTTTAGCTTTATTTCTCACCCAAAATTTCACCCATGACCTGCACTTGAATCACACATACAAATACCAACCATTTCAAGCATTCAAGATGAGTAAACTCTATCATTCAACATGATATATCATCACAAGCATTCATGTTTACAATCTTACTCTTTAATAAGCATACTTGTTTCCCCTTTCTTAATCAAACAATATATAGTGCCTATGTTATCACCATAACATGAACTTAAATACATATATAAATGTACAAAAACATAATCATCACTAGCCATTCCAATGGCTAGATTTACAAACATCATTTACATTTACATGACAATATGGCCAACATATCCTATACATGCCATTACAACCGTAATTGATTTACCATATTGTACCGACATGGCCCGATGGATAGTGTTAGTGATCTCCGCCGAGCTTCCAATCCAACGAGCTTCTGATTTACTCTAAAATAGAGGAAAATAAAAAAGGGTAAGAATAAAATGCTTAGTAAGTTCGTATAACATGGTACTTAACTTACCATTCATCCTAATTTGAGGTAACTATGTAAGGCATATTCACTTAATTTGACCTCAAGCCCAACACACATCCTCATTGCCCTTGTTAGTCATATAACCCATGATAACATTAAGATATGTATAAGCTCAATCAACAATCAAGTTTCCATGCATATATGCTTTCCACAACATGTATTCATTAAGCATGTATATATTATCTCTTATTATTACAAGTATAGTTTCATAGTAGTTCATTTCGAGTTCAAATCATTTCATGTCAGGACTTTACCCATTTTATTCGAGTATTAAGGTCACCAAGTAGTAGTACACACAAGGTATACAATTATATAAACAAGGATGATCACTCTTATCAAATAGTTTCCATGTACAATTATCATCTTTTCATATTTTCATACATCACTAGTCATAAATCATCATTTCCTTATATTTCATGTAACATCCTTTTTCATTTCATTTTTCATATCATATATATATTATTCCATGTCAATTTGTCTTAAATTCATATTTCCCCTTTCCAGAGCTTTACCCATTGAATTTATTCGAAATATCGATGGATACACAGGTAGTACACTCGAGGTGTACAAATCAGAATCCGTCAATTCGTGTCCAATGGTACCCATATGGTACAATTTAAGAGAGTACACTCTCGAGCCACATATATGTAAACAACAGGATTACCAGTCCAGGCTAAATCCTTTTTATGTCATATGCTCTAAAGAGCTTGATTTGGATTATCCGTCCGGGCTAAATCCAATCCATAACATATGCTCAACAGGACTTATATCAGGATTACCCATTCAGGCTAAATCCTATCAGAATTGAGGTCGACGGATTACTCATCCGAGCTAAATCCTATCCGCAACAAATGCAGGACCTCTTTCGTTTCGGGAAATCACATATCCATTGATTTTCCATTTATTCAACCGGGATTTAAACACTTTTCAAGCATTATCGGGAATTTGATTATTTCATACCTTTGTAACATTTATGTAATTCGAGTGAAACACATTCCACATTCATGTCAAGCATACAAGTAACATTTTATTCATTTACCATTTTATCGGGCATTTTCATTTATCGGGCTATATCGAGTTGGTGATCATTTCACATATTTATGAAATTAATTAAATTCACAAACACAACATTTAAATCAAGCAAAAAAAACATATACAATTTAGTTACACAAACTTACCTCGACAAATGTTCGTGTGCATAGATCCACTAATCCGACATTTTCCTCGTTCTAACTCTGAATTTGGTCTATCCTGATCTATACGAGTAAATTTAATGTCAATTTATCACATTTTACACTTATGTGAACTCAATTTTTATCCTAGGCAAAATTATCATTTTGCCCCTAACTTTTCCATAAATTACCATTTTGTCCCTAGGCTCGGAAAATGAAATTCATGAAATCCGACCCTCTACCCAAGCCTAGCTAAAATATACATATAACTTTTACAGCACATACATTTCACAAATTTCAACATTTTACATGGATTTTCACCAATTTTCATTTTAGTCCCTAAATCAAGTTTTCGTGAAAAATCACTTTGTAAAAGTTATTTATCTATCATCAGTCTTTCATTTTCTACCATAAATTTCAAATTTCCAGCATATACATCCTTGACCCAATTTTATACTTTGATAACTTTTCAAATTGATCCCCCAAATAGATAGTTTAGGCTATCCCGATTCCAAAAATATCAAAATTACTAAAAACGAGACAAGGAAACTTACCCAATTTGGCCATGAAAGTCTCTTCTCTCTCTCCTAGGGTTTCCTTGTTTATTTTGGGGATGAAGATGGCATAAAATAATATGATATCTTTTATCATCTTTTTAATTAATAAGTATTTTGCTATTTCCAATTTAGTCCCTAGCCTTTTTCTCAATTTCCATGGATGAATCATCCAAAAATATCTACATACTTTTTATTAATGGTCTAATTACCATATAAGGACCTCTAGTTTTGAATTTCATAGCTATTTGATCCTTATAGCTACTAGAATTCAACTTTCGTATTTTATGCGATTTAGTCCTTCTCGTAATTAAGCACTAAATCGATAAAATTTTTGTATCAAAATTTTCACATGAATTTTCTAACATAATACGGTTAATATAATAAAATAAAAATAAATTATATTTTCGGCTCGGATTTGTGGTCCCGAAACCACTGTTCCGATTTCACCGAAATTTGGGCTGTTACAATTTCTTTTTCTTTTTCTTTTTCTGTGTATATAAATAAACAAAATTGTAAAAAAGTCCTAAGAAAATATTATTATTCTTAAAAAGGTCCTCAGTCAAGTATTATTGTGGGCTTGGACAACAATAAGGCATTCCGACTAATGTGTGGTTGACTGATGACAAAGAATTGTCATTGACATAAGGATGTCAAAATCAACACATAAGTATGATTTAGAGAACAACATATTAGACTGACCCGCTATGAGTATGTTTCTTGGATTATTATGTAATAGTCACAATATTACTTATAGTAATAACTATGTATATGATCCTCAGACTTGAGACCATAATTGTCCCAACATCGTGAGTCATATATTTTGATACAGTCAAAACGTCTACCGTAACAGGTTGTACTATAAAGACTGATGTTGGATTTACCACAGTTCATGTTGTGGGATGGTTGATCAACATAGGATTTATCCCTCCTACATAATAGGAGCAATATCTTAAGCCTCTTGATGGAGTGAGACTAGAAATGCATCATTATGCTCGAATAAGTTGATCTGAGATATCACACTTATTTATTTATTGTTGTCTACTCAGAAAATCAAGAAATATGATATTGGACTATACAAGTGTGACTATTCCATGACTTGTGTCCAATCTAGATATTAAGGATAAAAGGATATAATACATGAAAATATTATCACAGAAAAGTTATGTCGAATCATGACTTCTTCTAACTTGGGTGGCAATGATGCATTGCTACATGCCACTCATTGCTTGTAATGTTAGAAACGTTCTAGTATTACTACCAACGTTACAAGAGTCTACAGGGTCACACCCTATAGTTAAAACGAACAAAATCCAAATACATTCGGTATTGTATTTAGTTATCACATGAATTAAATTAATTGTTGAATTAATTTAATTTGATAGTTAAACATTAAACACATTATATGTATAAACTTGTTGTATACAAATAGAGAACATAGATATAATTAATATATAAATTTGATTCATACAAAATATTATTTGTATATATTTTACCGAATTTATTAATATAAATAGTTATATTAATTAATTTCGGTCAAATATAAAAGACATAGAAATTAATATTCTTTTCGAAAGAATATAATTCCTTTTTTTTGATTTTTCATTTCTCTTCTCTATTAATAAGGGAATAATCATATATTCTTTTGGAAAGAATATAATTCATTTTTCTAACTTTCCATTTGCCTTCTCTATTAATAAGGGAATAATCTTGGTTTTCCTTTTTAATATGTGATATAAAAAAGGATAAATGGATGATAATCTCTTAATGTGTTAATGTTACCAACTTAATAATTTAAAAGGTCTAGCAACCGTTTTTAATTCTCTCTGAAAAGTTTAAGAGAAAGTGGTTGTTCGCTTTTGACGAGGTGGACTACGTAGAAGTCGGGACATTTTCGTTTTGGCTTGGAATCGACATCGAATCAACGACATCCTTTTAATGTTTTTAGTAAATAAGGTATATTTTCAACCTTATTTCAACCTGATTCGTTCCTCGTACATGGATCCTTAGTTGTGGATCACCGGAATAATTTTTCTACTGTGCCACAGGACGTACCGATGATCCCAATAGTGGTATCAGAGCCACTTGTATGATACGAATTCGAGATTAAATTTTTCAGTTGATGCGATTGTATGATATACATGTTGTATACTATGTTTGATACACACGGTGTTTAGAAATGCATGGTTATATCCCAATAACCCATTTAATTTATTATTTACAAAGGTTGTAATTTTATAAATACGGTCTACATGTCGTGCCTTTCTATATTTCTCTTGTACTTATCTTCTCATCTTACTCCCTCGTATGTAAAACGAGTTTCTGTAATTGTAAATTGTATGAGTTTATATGAACTTGAGGAAAAGAAGGTTGGGCTACCTAAAGTGGAAAAGAAGCTTGAGAAGCGACATAAACCCTTAGGATTCCCTACAGTTTTCCCATTGGCTTGGGAGGAACCAACTTAGTTTTATGGGCTATAAACATTGCATTTATTTACTGTTTTATATATTTCTTTTATATGATACAATTGATGATATGTTAGCATGCATGTTATAGGATATTGATAAGATCAATTAAAGGATTAAATAGACAAAAGTTGACCATTAATGGTGAGATTAATTTAATTTAAAAACCCCTCAATAAAATATTAAGTTAAGATTGCCTTCCAATATTTACCCTCGTTAAAACCTCGATCAATACAATTTGAGTTCTACTAAAGCAAAGTACATGTGTCTATCTTTATCAAACGCGAAGAATAAGCAAGTGATATTCGCCGGTTATGATATTGGTTAATAACATAACTAGGTTACTCTAATAGGACTAGAAACTTAGAGGCAAGAGATTTGGATAAATCATGAGATGATTGGAACAAAATAGAGGAGTTACATATGATGTAATTAGCAAGTGTTAATTACCTAAATAACCATAATCTTGAGAGTAAAGGCAAAGCTGACTTAAGAAGATGTGAAATATGGATCCTTACCCACTAGAAAACTTTAGAGAAAGTCTTTTCGAAATTAAAATATGAGGGTTATTAATTTTGAATAAAATAGTGGGAGCATCATTTAATAAAGTCATTTTAATGATTATAATAAACTTGGTAAATGTACTCATTAGCATATTTTATTATTATAGATTAATTACGGCAAACAACACAAGTTCTTTATCACTGTGATCGGTCTTTGAGAAAGACAAGTTGAATGGCTTGAACTTCCTTGACTGCTTTCGTAACTTGAGGATTTCCCTCAAACAAGAACGAAAATTATATGTCATTGAAGAACTCGTTCCTTATGAACTAGCAACTAATGCCTCTAAAGCTAACAAGGATACTTATAAGAAGAATCTTGATGAAATGTTAGACATAGGATGTCTAATGCTTGCCACCATGACTCCTGAGCTTCAAAAGCAACATGAGGATATGGTTGCCTATGATATGATCCAGCACTTCAAGGAATTATATGAGGTGCAAGCACGTCAAGGGAGGTACGAGACCTCTAAAGCTCTATTTCGATGCAAAATGGTGGAGGGAACTCTTGTGGGAACTCACATTCTCAAGATGATAGGCTATATTGAAAGCTTTGAAAAACTAGGATTCCCTCTAGGTGTGGGTTTGGCCAGCGATGTCATCCTACAATCATTGCTGGATAGTTTTAGCCAATTTGTCCTTAATTTCAACATGAATGAGATTAATAAGACTTTGCCATAATTGCTCAGCATGTTTCGAACTACTGAAAGTAACATGAAAAAGGTTGGGCCTAAGCCCATTATGATAATCCATAAGAATAAGGGCAAAGGAAAGGGTAAGGCTAAGGCAAAGCCTAAGGACAATGGCAAGGCCAAGCCCAAAAAAATAAAAGTTGCATTGAAACCTAAAGGAGGAATTGCTAAGGAATGAAAATGTATCCATTGTGGTAAGACTGGACACTAGAAGAAGAACTGCCCTGCCTATCTTGAAGAGGTCAAGAAGGCAAAGGAAAATGGAGTGTCTGCTTCAAGTATTTATGTTACTGATATTAATTTATCAACATCTACTTCTCGGGTATTAGTTACCAGATGTGGTTCTTATATTTGTACCTCTGTAAAGGGACTGCAAAGGAGTAGGAATCTGGCTAAATGAGATGTGGACTTGCGAGTTGCGAATGGAGCAAGAGTTGTTGCATTAACTGTAGGAACACATATTTTATCATTGCCTAGTGTACTTGATTTAATTTTAGAGGATTGTTATTTTGTGCCTAGTTTGACTAGAAACATTATTCAATTTCTTGTTTAGACAAAATTGGTTTTGAGATAATTATTAAGAATAATTGTTGTTCATTTTCTCTCAATAATGTTTTCTATGGTTTGGCACAATTAGTAAATGGCCTTTACATTTTAGATCAAGATAAACTCATTTATAACATAAATACTAAAATATCAAAAATAAATTGCTCTAATAAAACTTATCTTTGGCATTGTCGTTTGGGCCATATAAGTGAGAAGCGCATATCAAAGCTCCATAAATATGGGATTTTAGATTCTTTTATTTTTGAACAATTGGATATATGTGAGTCTTGCTTGTTGGGTAAAATGAACAAAAATTCTTTTAATAGTAAAAGTGAGCAAGGAAGTGATTTATTGGGTTTAATAGATAGTGATGTATGTGGACCAATGAACACACAAGCCAGAGGAGGTTTTCAATACTTCATTACTTTCACTAATGACTTCAGTAGATATGGGTATATTTATCTTATGCGTCATAAATCTGAAGCCCTTGAAAAGTTCAAGGAATTTAAAAATGAAATGCAAAACCAACTAGGTAAAAGTATTAAGACACTTCGATCAGATTGAAGAGGAGAATACTTAAGCTTAAAGTTTGATGAGTTTTTAAAGGAATGTGGGATTGTCTCACAACTTACACCTCCTGGTACTCCACAATGGAATGGAGTTTCTGAAAGGAGAAATCGAACACTGTTAGACATGGTTTGATCAATGATGAGCCATGTTGAACAATGGTAGACATGGTTCGATCCTTGATAAGTCATGTTGATCTTCCTACTTCCTTTTGGGGACATGCACTTGAAACAGCTGCTTTCACACTAAATCGTGTTTCATCTAAATCGGTTAAAAGACACCATATGAGATATGGACTGGAAAGTGTCCTAGTATGTCTTTCATGAAGATTTGGGGTTATGAAACTTATGTTAAACATTAGACGTCTACTAAGCTCAAACCCAAATCTCAAAAGTGCATCTTTGTGGGATATCCTAAGGAAACTAAAGGATATTATTTCTTCAATCCTACTGAGAATAAAGTGTTTGTTGCTCGGACATGATTCTTCCTTGAAAGAGATTTTGTCTCTAAAAAGGGAAGTGGTAGAAGAATAGAACTCGAGGAAATTCGAGAACAACAAATCACTAAACTAAAGATTGAACAACAACAGGTTCTACAAGTCGTTGCAGAAAAAATTAACTATTTTAGAAAAAAAACTATTGCGAAGATCTTTAAGAGAACGCCATGTACCTGAGAGATATAGGTTTCTCATTACAACACATGGTGATATTCTACTTATGGATCAAGATGAGCCTAGGACTTATCAAGAAGCGATGGCGTGCCCAGATTCTGAGAAATGGCTTGAGGCCTTGAGGTCTGAGATGGATTCCATGTCAGAAAACCGAGTATGGATCTTGGTTGACCCACTTGAAAGGGTTAAACCCATAGGGTGCAAGTGGATTTTCAAAAATAAAACTAACATGAATGGTAATGTACAAACATACAAAGGGCGATTAGTCACTAAAGGTTTCACCAAGTTCATGTTATTGACTATGATGAAACCTTTTCTCCTGTTGCTATGTTTAAATCCATCCGGATCTTACTTGTAATAGTTGCATTTCATGGTTATGAAATCTAACATATGGATGTCAAAATCACTTTCCTTAATGGGAAACTGGAAAAGGATGTGTACATGACACAACCTAAAGGTTTTGTCGATCCAAAAGATGTTGGTAAGATATGCAAGCTACAAAGATCCATTTATGGATTAAAGCAAGCTTCTCGAAGTTGGAATCTTCGTTTTAATGATGCAATCAAAGAGTTTGGTTTTATCAAAAATGAATATGAGCCTTGTGTTTACAAGAAAATCAGTGGGAGCACTATTGTATTCTTGGTATTGTATGTAGTTGACATACTTATCATAGGAAATGACATACCTACCCTACAGTCTATTAAGACTTGATTAGGAAGTTATTTTTCTATGAAGGACTTGGGCAAGGCTACATACATATTAGGAGTCAAAATCTATAGAAATAGATCAAGACGACTCCTAGGTCTAAGGCAAAGTACATATATAGATAAAGTATTGAAAAGGTTCAATATGGAAGAATATAATAGAGGATTTCTACATGTAAGACATGATAATTCACCCTCGAAGGAAATGTGTCCTTCAACTTCACAAGATAGAGAACATATGAGTAAGATTCCATATGCTTCAGCTATTGGATCTATCATGTATGCCATGCTATGTACTCATCCAGATGTATCGTATGCTTTAAGCATGAAGAGTCGGTACCAAGTAGATCCCTGTGAAATTCATTGGGTTGTAGTTAAAAATATCATTAAGTACTTGAGAAGGACTAAGGATACATTCCTTATATATGGAGGTGCAGAAGAGTTAAGTGTAAAAGGTTACACTGATGCTAGTTTCCAAATTGACAAGGATGATTCACGATCACAATGAGGTTTTGTGTTTTGCCTTAAAGGTGGCACTGTGAGCTGGAAAAGTTCAAAGCAAGATACAGTAGTTGATTATACAACTAAGGCCAAGTATATTGCAGCTAGTGAGGTTGCAAAAGAGGTTGTTTGGATCAAGAAGTTCATATCTGAACTTGGGGTTGTGCCTATCATATCAGATGCTATAGAACTTCATTGTGAAAAAAACGGAGCTATTGCACAAGCAAAAGCAAAGGAACCCATATCTCACCAGCAATCCAAACATATACTTAGACTCTTTCATCTCATTTGAGAAATCATTGATCGAGGAAATATGGAAATATGCAAAGTACCAACAGATGACAACATCTTTGATCCACTAACAAAGCCTTTAACACAGTAGAAGCATGATCGTCTCACTAAGTCACTCGGTATTAGATATATGATTGATTGGTCTTAGCCCTAGTGGGAGATTGTTAGAGTATGCCTAAAGACCAATCATGGGATGAATGTAATCACATACTCGTTTTACCTTATTTATTAATATAAGGCATTGCCATTATTATTTCAGTTTCTTTTTTTGTGTATATAAATAAACTAAATTGTAATAAAGTCCTAAGAAAATATTATTATTCTTAAAAAGGTCCTTAGTCAAGTATTATTGTGGGCTTGGACAACAATAATGCATTGAGACTAATGTGTGGTTGGTTGATGACAAAGAATTGTCATTGACATAGGGATGTCAACATCAATACATTAATATGTGTTAGAGAACAACATATTGGACTGACCCGCTATGAGTATATTTCTTGGATTATTATGTAATAGTCACAATATTACTCATAGTGATAACTATGTATATGATCCTCAGACTTGAGATCATTATTGTCCAAATACCGTGAGTCATATATTTTGTGTAATATCCCTAAACCGGGTCTAGTAGTTTTAGGTATATTTTTTTGGTTCCGAGCGTGAATTTAAGATTTTATCGGGTTAATAGTAATTTTTAATTTTAGGACGTCAATATCATCTAAAATCGATTAAACAATAATTCGGAAAAATAAAAATATTTTTTTTGGAAAATTAATTTTAAAGTAATTAAATAATTATTAGTGAAAATAATTAATTTGGGTCGAAAAAGAATTTTAAAATAATTTTTATTGCGGGTTAATTTGAGTTAAATTTAAATATTAATTAAATTGGATTTAATTGTAAAATAAGGGAAATTTTGAAGTATTTATTTGGCAAATAAACCTTTAAATTCATAATTTTGGAGGGAAAGGATCAACTGGTAAAGTAAGGGAAATGTGGGAGTGGCCATTGGGTAAATTTCCCAATTTTTTAATTTCTGGTGGGTTGCTTCAGTTTTAAACACAATGCATCTAGCCTAATTTTTACACCATTTACATTAGATTAGAGAGCTATAAAATTCATTTTCTTTGCATGGTTTTAAAGGTCTATTACCAAATAATAAATTCAACAAATTTCCTTCTCAAAATACTCTCTTTTCACCCAAAATTATTCAAAAAAGTAGTCAAAAATATTCTAAAATTTCTCAAGATTCTTGAATCAAGATTTTCAATCAAAGGATTTAGAATGAATCAAAGGTAATTATTATTTCTAAACTTATTTTTATGATGATTAGAAGCATATTTACATTATTTGAGTGATAATTGCATGATTTTTTTATCAATGTCATCTTTTTCAAAAGCTTAAGGTGCTTTAATGGTGGATCTTGAATTTTGAGAGGAAATCCACAAATCAATGGATGTTCCAACTCAAAATGGATCTATTAGAAGGTTTTTGATCTTATTTATCAAGATTGAACATGTTTTGTAAGGTAATTTAAAGAAATTCGATTTTCATCATCTTTATGAATCGATTTTCCAGATTTTTGTGAAATTGATTTAAACATGAAATTGATGCTTAGTATATGTTTATTTGGTCTAATATTGATGTTTGGAAGTGATTAGGAGGGCTAGAGTGATCGATTTTTTGAGGAATCGAGTTTTCGACTTGATGATACAAATTCGGTAAGGTAACTTTGAGTGAGAATTTCGTGTAGCCTAATTGATGAAAATTTGTGTTTATTATATCTTTTAAAAGTGGTAATATCTATTTTATCTCTGTTGAAGCTCCGAATCTTGAAGAGGATCGAGCTAATCTAAATTGAAGCTTGGATTTTCTTGGTTGATCACTTGGTTGTGGTTGAGTTAGTTGTGTGGTGAGTGTTATTAAAGGGCGATTCGGTAAATTGTCCCTCACTTATGCTTAATTGGATGATTAATTACTGATTGCAAATATTTAATTGAGTTTTGGTCGATTAATTTTGCAAGATTATTGATATATATTTAAGTGATGAAATTTTTGTTAAGTGTTGGTAAGTAAGCATCTAGTGATTTTATGTGCTTGATTTGATTGATTATGTAACACCACAAACTCAGCCTAGAAGTCTAGACCAAATTCGGAACGCTACATTGATCACCGAAGTGATCGTTAGAAAATTTTACAAATCAAGTCGTTTAAAAATTTAATTTCAAAAATGTTTATCCCGAATCAATTCAAAAACGTTTAATCATTTAAATTACCTAGTAAGTTCAACAGTATAACACTTACGAATGAAAACTTAAAACAAAAGTTGTACCACAGTATTATGAAACATTACAGTTCAACTTAAACGAATAACAATTAAACCCGAAAATAAAAGCTTATAGCTCATTTCCACCAAGACTGTCCGAGTCCTCCACGTATGGAGTCCAGCATCCAGAATCCAAAAATGTACCTGAAAAGGGGAAACAGAAGAGGGGGTGAGCTACTCGAGCTCAGTGCGAGATCAAACCAGCTAAACTACAGAAGCAGAAACAGAGAATTAAAAGCAGTTCAAAAGAAGAACACACTTACAGACAGATAACAGTTAAGCGAGTTCGCCCAACATCAAACACACACCATATGTACCTTACAGTCATATGGACCAAACAGACACACCTAACCTCACGTGCTATTCAAATACAATAGCAACAGTTCACAAGTCAGTCACACTATCACAATAACAGTTCAGTCAGACATTTATAGAGAAAGTCTACAGAAATTGCATAGGCACACGTGCCTTTCAGTCGATTAGTAACACATTTAGTCATATTAACACATTCAGTCATAGTATCACATTCAACCAAATCGATCAATCAGACATTTCAGTCGAATAGTACAGTCACATTTAGTCACATAGATTCATTCAGCTGTATATGAGTGCAAATGAGTTATAAAATAACCCACCCATCCAGCCAACACACCATCTCCATCCAACCCTACACTTACTGTGGGGATTTAATCAACCCACCCATACCTGCACTCCGAGTAGGACCTCGAAAAGCCTATCCAACCTTATACTCCATAGGATGTCATCCCGGGTTGCCCGGCAACGATGAGCATCAGCATTGTCCTCGACCCTCAGGGAATTGGGACCGCCCTCGACCCTCTGGGAATTGGGGCTAACAGTGTGCAGATAAACTGCCAGTCTCATATATTACACAGCAAAGCTAGCGTATAAGTTGTACTATGCAATACGGTAAACCGCAGTATGAACTGCCAGATCAGATAGTGGTACATAGCGTAGCAAACGTACATGCGGTACAGTGCAATGCGATAATCCGCTATACTATTGAGTTGCAGTAAAACTGCCAGATCAGTCAATGATACGCAGCGATGCTGACGTATGTGTTGTACAGTGTAGTGCAGAAATTCACAAGATCAAATCGCCCATGACCTCGTATTGGGATCGCCTCGACCCTCTGGGTATTAGGGGCTTTAGTATGCAGTTAAAATGCCAAATCGTAAATCTTCCTTCTCTTCAAAATCCCAACCCAAAATACTTTATATGCAGATGTATGTATGCAAATATATGTATGCAGATGTATGAATGCAGATGCACCAATTCAGAATACAATTTTAGGTAGTCATTCAGAAGCAATCACTTACAGTCAGTCAATCAGTTACAAAAACGTGCACACTTATGCACTCAGATTCAGTACCTAGCATAGCACACATCCACTTACAAGCAGTACATCATTCGAAGTTAGAACAAAATCTTATTCACCCTTAGTAAGCTTAGTTGAGGGGTTGGAACACATAGACTCACAATGGCATTCGATTTGCCCTAAAAATTAGAATTTGGCGAGTTAGGGACACACGCCCGTGTGCTCCGGCCGTGTGGAGCAATCAGGGCTATGTGGGGATCCAAACGCCCGTGTGAGGGGTGGCACACGGCTGTGTGACAGAGGCACACGCCCGTGTGGTGGAGGGACACGGCCGTGTGAAGGTGTCACACGCCCGTGTGGCCATCAGACACGGCCGTGTGTCTCATATCACACGCCCGTGGGGAATCCCTAGGCCTCAAATCAGTCACACGGCCATGTGGCCAGGCCGTGTGACCCCAAAACTCTGAATCCCTAATTCCCAATTCCACACGCCCGTGTGGCCAAATGACACGGTCGTGTGAAAATCGACAAAATCCCCAAAATCGGCCACACGACCGTGTGGCCCCCAAAACTAGTCGGAAACCCTAGTTCCCAAATCCACACGGGCGTGTGCCGAGGCACACGTTTGTGTGGCCGTCGGGGAGGCTACGAAACCACCCCAATTTAGCCCCGAGAACATCGTTTTAGCCACCGTAACTGTCCCTGACCTTTACCCTATCAACATATATTAGAAAACAACGATTTCCCTTCACTTCTATCGTCTAAAAACTCAAAAACGAAGGGGTAATGCATAACTACGAAAAGCCGAAGGAAAGGGATTCTTAAAACAAGATAGCAATTGATTTAAAAATAGAAAGTAGTAACCAGATTCGAATCCCACACCTGATTTGACGAAGAAGAGAACGGCGGAGGAGCGACAATCCCGAAACCGCAGTTAAAAACGTTTGAGCAATAAGAAAAAAAACAAAAGAAAGAAAAACAGAGAGGAGAAGAAGGAAGAAAAGTCAAAAATAGAAAATTAAAATAATAATAATAATAATAATAATTTTTAACATAACAAAAATATCAAATTATTATTATAATAAAATAATATCTAAATGAAAAAAAGTGCACAAAATATCTCCCTAGCTCACGCAGGGATTCGAACACAGGACCTCAAGCATAATAACACTCCACTAACAACCAAACCAGTAGGCCCATTCTTGTCACTAAATCGCACAACTCACTACATATGTGCAACTCCTAACTGCCCCTATGCCCAAGACCCCATACCTCTAGGCCCAAAATTCGGGGCGTTACAGATTACATTGGTGATCTAAGCAAGTATGCTGGAGTTTTTGGTTCATGGTATATTGATATTTCAATTGATAAATGAACATTGATAATAGATAATTGGTAAGCTAGATTTAATTTGATGTTAAAATGGCTATGTTACATGATTCACATATGCATTTTGGCACTTTAAATTGAGCACATTATTGACTGAAATTATGTTATGATTGATTGATTGATTATATTGGCATTATAGCATGGTGGATCCATTGGATATAGTTGGCATGCCATATGATTTGTGAGTACTCACCATATTGATATGTTATTTGTGAGCAATGAGGCTTTAGGTGGACTGATTTGGAGTAGATAAGGGAGTGTTGAGCTTGTGTCTCCATTCAACGGGACTGATTTGAGATGATATAAGGGAGCGTGTAGCCTCGGCCCACTCAATTCGAGACTGATTCTGATTCTGATTGGGAGTAAGGAGATCCGTTTATTCGATGTATGATCACCCGATTAAGCCATGATTGTATATGCCAATATGAATGTATGAAATGTTATATGCTAAACTGATGATTATATTCCATGATTAATAATGATATTTGATACATGGTTGAACATATGACATTGAACTATTATGGATTGATATTGTGACTGAAAATTTGTATTTGATTGGTTTCGATTTAAGCATGATTTGGGTGCTAATTTACTCATCATTTTATTAACATTCACTGAGCTTTTTAAGCTCACACCCTCACATTCGTGCAGTTAACCGACGGGATTGAGGAGCTGAGGAGCCGAGCAAGAGAGTTCTAAGAGATTAAGGCTCGGTAGAGATTTAGTTACACATTTTAGAGATGTTAATTGGGCATTGTGGAACTTCCGGGACTTTGTTTAATTTTGGTTGTAATTGGACTTGGTCATTGGACATTTTTTATTTTGGATGGTTTTATAATATCATATATGCATGTTTGAGTTTGATTATTGAATAATTTACAGTGTATTGTTACTTGATAACACGATGATTGATAACACGGTGTGTGAGGCATGACGTTTACACTAACCATTGTTTAAATGAAGCTTCCATGGAGTGGTTTACTAGTGACTAAGGTATGCCACTTGTTTGAATTAAACGGTGGGTGATATGCATGAAATTGAATGTTTAATTCTATTCAATTCAGGCTTAATTGGTGTTAATAAATTCAATTGAATGTGTATGAATATGTATGATATTTAATTGTAGCTAAATCGGGTTTAATTGGCCATAAAAATACTCAAAATCGGGTTTAAAATCAAATTTTTTGCACAAAAAATTGCAGTGGACTGTTGGGGATTTGAATTCTGGTCTTTTTAAATTGGTCCTCTAGTCCGTTTAAATTACATTTTAGTCTTGTAACTTGATAAGTCTAATTAGAGCCTTAAATGATAAGGAAACATGATAAAATTTTAGGATTAGGCTTGTAATTGATAAAATTTGTTAGAAACGCACTCAATTTAATATTAGGTTATAGTACTGATAGTTTGAAATTGTTACGATTTAGTCCTTAATGATAAAACTTGAATTAGACATAGAAAATAAACTCGGATTAAGCTAAATTTTAGGGCTTACATAAATTGAATAAAAGAGGGATGGTAAATGTATAGATCTATATTCGAGTTAGTTTAACCATAGGTGGTAAAATGAAAAAAATGCCCTTGGGTTAAATTACTTATAAAAAGTTTAAAATTGGTTCACAAATTGCTTCTGCATTAAGAAATAACTAATAAATGGATATGATTGAGGTGTTATAAGGTCAGGGTGTGTCTTGGGAGGTCGTTAGCCGAAGAGTCACTTAGATGGCTAATGTAACGCTTCGAATTCAGGCCTATCCATCCCGGTCGGGTTTGGGGTATCAAATTTTGATATAGTCAAAACATCTATCGTAACAGGTTGTACTATAAAGGCTGATGTTGGATATACCACAATTCATGTTGTGGGATATGGTTGATCAACATAGGATTTATCCCTCTTATATAATAGGAGCAATATCTTAGGCCTCTTGATGGAGTGAGACTAGAAATGCATGGTCATGCTCCAATAAGTGTGATTGATATGAGATATCACACTTATTTGTTTATTGTAATCTGTTCAAAAAATCAAGAAATATGAGATTGGACTATACAAGTGTGACTATTCCATGACTTGTATCCAATCTAGATATTAAGGATAAAAGGATATAATACATGAAAATATTATCACAGAAAAGTTATGTCGAATCATGACTTCTTCTAACTTGGGTGGCAATGATGCATTGCTGGATGCCACTCATTGCTTGTAATGTTATAAACGTTCTAGTATTACTACCAACGTTACAAGAGCCTACAGGGTCACATTCTATAGTTGAAACAAACAGAATCCAAATATATTTGGTATTGTATTTAGTTGTCACATGAATTAAATTAATTATTGAATTAATTTAATTTGATAGTTAAACATTAAACATATTATATGTATAAACTTGTTGTACACAAATAGAGAACATAGATATAATTAATATAAGAATTTGATTCATACAAAATATTAATTGTATATATTTTACCAAATTTATTAATATAAACAATTATATTGATAAATTTCGGTCAAAATATAAAAGACATGGAAATTAATATTCTTTTGGAAAGAATATAATTAATATATGAATTTGATTCATACAAAATATTATTTGTATATATTTTACCAAATTTATTAATATAAACAGTTATATTTTTTAATTTCAGTCAAAATATAAAAGACATGGAAATTAATATTGTTTTAGAAAGAATATAAATAATATATGAATTTGATTCATGCAAAATATTAATTTTATATATTTTACCAAATTTATTAATATAAACAGTTATATTAATTAATTTCGGTTAAAATATAAAAGACATGGAAATTAATATTCTTTTGGAAAGAATATAATTCTTTTTCCTAACTTTCCATTTGCCTTCTCTATTAATAAGGGAATAATCTGATTTTCCTTTTTAATATGTGATATAAAAGAGGATAAAATGATGATAATCCCTTAGTGTGTTAATGTTACCAACTTAATAATTTAAAAGGTCTAGCAACCGTTTTTAATTCTCTTTGAAAAGTTCAAGAGAAATTGGTTGTTCATTTATTACGGAGTGGACTACATAGAGGTCGAGACGTTTTCGTTGTGGCTTGGAATTGACATTGAATCAGTAGCATTCTTTTAACGTTTTCAGTAAAAAAAAGTATATTTTCAACCCTATTTCAACCTGATTCGTTCCTGTTAGAATTAAGTGACCCGAATCCTTATTTAAATAAAATACAATGGTAAAATAAAATAAAAGAAGAATCCCTATAGAACTACACTTCTTTTATTTTATTTTAAATAAGGTTTTTTAAACCTTATTAAACTCCATCTATTGGATATTGATTAGAATAAGGAGTTTCAATCTTACTACACTCCTATTAGAATATGGCTTTACAAGCCTATAAATAGACATAGTCTATTCCTCTTGTAAATTGATTCGAATTCGACATAGTGAATTTTCTTCTCCTCTCCCCGTGGTTTTTTCCGAAAGGGTTTCACGTAAAATCTGTGTGTTCTTTATTTTTGTTTCTCTTTTCTTTGCGATATATTTGTCATTACCGACGTTATTTTTTCACAAATTGGTATCAGAGCTTCCGGGTTTTTTCATCTCGATCACGGTAATGGCGTCTTTAAAGTATGAAATTCCCACCGTTGGATCGCAACACCGATTTGCGTTGTGGCAAATAAAGATGCAGCGGTTCTTACGATGGATTTAGAGGAAGCCCGCTAGGGGGTAGATAAGATGCCTTCGACATTGACGGAGGAAGAGAAAAAGAGCAAGGATCGAAAGGCGTTAACACAGTTACATCTGCATTTGTCTAACGAAATTTTGCAAGATGTGATGAAGGAGAAGACCGCCGCGGCATTATGGAAGAGGCTAGAACAAATATGTATGTCGAAAACTCTAACCAAAGAAGTTGCATATGAAGCAACGCCTTTATGCTCATCGTTTGGAGGAAGGTGCGTCAGGCACGAACACTTAATGATGTTTAAAGAAATTCTCTCAAACTTGGAGGCCATGGAGGTTCAAATATGAGAAGGAAGATCTAGGTTGATTCTACTTTGTTCGTTGCCCCCGCCTTATTCAACCTTCAGAGACACGATTTTATATAGCCGTGAGTCTCTCACAGCTTGATGAGGTTTATGATTCTTTAACCTCGTATGATAAGATGAAGCATCTTGTGGTTAAACCCGACTCTTAAGGAGAGGGTCTCATTGTTCGTGGAAGACAAGATTGGAATGCTGATGATGATCGTGGAAGGACACAAGAACGGAATCCTCGCGGTAAATCTAAGGGTAGATCGAAGTCTTCAAACAGAGGTAAAACTTGTAACTTCTGCAAGAATAAAGGGCACATTAAATCTGAGTGCTATAAACTACAGAACAATATTAAAAAGGAGGCTGCGAATCAAAAGGGAAAACAACCATAAATTCCGGTGAAGCTGATGTTGTAGAAGACTACAGCGGTGGTGAACTTTTAGTCGCTTCTGTCAACAATTCTAAAGTGAGCGAGGAGTGGATACTTGATTCAGGCTGCACCTTCCACATGAGTCCCAATCGGGATTGGTTTACAAATTACGAAACAGTGTCTGAAGGTGTTGTTTTGATGGGAAATAATGCTTCGTGTAAAATCGTAGGTGTTGGAACAATTAAAGTTAAGATGTTTGATGGAGTTGTCAGAACACTTAGTGACGTTCGGCATGTTCCAGAATTGAAGAGAAATTTAATTTTGTTGAGTACTCTTGATTCAAGAGGGTACAAATACACAGCTGAAAGTTGGATTTTGAAGATTTCCAAAGGTTCCCTCGTTGTGATGAAAGGGCGCAGAAAGACTACCAAGTTATATGTTTTGCGGTGGTTCTCATCATTATTGGTGATGCAAATTGTCGCTTCCTCTTCCTTGTCGATGATGATATTACTAAACTTTGGCATATGCGCCTAGGGCATATGAGTGAGAATGGCATGGCAGAATTGAGCAAAAGAGGACTTCTTGATGGGCAAGGAATTTGCAAACTGAAGTTCTATGAGCACTGTGTTTTTGGGAAGCAAAATAGAGTTCGATTCACCAGAGGAATCCATAACACGAAGGAAACGTTGGAGTATATTCATTCTGATCTGTGGGGGCCATCAAGAGTGCCTTCAAGAGGTAGAGCTAATTATATGCTAACTTTTATTGATGGTTTTTCCAGAAAAGTTTGGGCATTCTTCCTGAAGCATAAAAGCGATGTGTTTTTCGCAATTAAGTCTTAGAAAACTATGATTGAAAAATAGACGGGAAAACAAATAAAATACCTCCGCACAGACAATGGCTTAGAGTTTTGTTCTGATGAGTTTAATAAATTGTGTAAGTCAGAAGGAATCGTGAGACACTTGACAGTTCGTCATACTCCATAACAAAACGGCGTTGCAGAACGAATGAACAGAACGATCATGGAGAAAGTTCGATGTATGTTGTCAAATGCCAACTTACCAAAATCATTTTGGGCCGAAGTAGCCTCTACTGCATGTTTTTTTATCAACCGATCTCCATCCATTTCCATTGAGAAAAAGACTCCACAAGAGGTATGGTCTGGTAATCTATTCTGATTTAAAGATCTTTGGGTGTCCTGCGTATGCTCATGTTGATAATGGAAAATTGGAACCGAGATCCATTAAATGTGTTTTTCTTGGTTATAAAGCTGGTGTAAAAGGGTATAAGTTATGGTGTCCTGAAAATAGAAAAGTTGTGATTAGCAGAGATGTTGTTTTTGATGAAACTGCTATGCTACCTAACTTATCTCTTAAAGACTCTTCCAATAAATAAAATCAAAAGTAGGTGGAGCATCAGATTAATACAGAGTCGACTCCTCAAGCCAGTACAAAAATTGAGAATAGAGTTTCTTCTTCACCACAATACTCTATCGCCAAAAACAGAACTAGAAGAGAAATTAAACCTCTAAAGAAGTATGTCGAGGCTGATCTAGTTACTTATGCTTTAAATGTGGCCGAAGATATAGATGCAAACCAAGAGCCGTCTAATTATTCTGAGGCGGTTAGCTGTGAAGACTCAGAAAAGTGGATGTTTGCTATGCAAGAGGAGATGGAATCACTCCATAAAAACAGAATATGGGATCTTGTGAAACTTCCTAAAGGTAAAAAGGTTGTTCGCTGTAAATGGGTGTTTAAAAAGAAAGAAGGGACTCCAGGAGTTGAAGAACCCAGATATAAAGCAAGGCTTGTTGCAAAAGGTTACAGTCAAATTCCAGGAGTGGACTTTACAAATGTGTTCTCCTCAGTTATGAAGCATAGTTCGTTTCGAGCTTTGCTTGGTATTGTGGCCATGCATGATTTGGAACTTGAGTAGTTAGATGTAAAAACTGCATTTTTGCATGGAGAACTTGAGGAAGATATTTACATGCAACAACCAGAGGGTTTTACAGTCTCAGAAAAAGAGGACTATGTTTGCTTGCTGAAAAAGTCCCTTTACGGTTTGAAACAAATCACCAAGACAATGGGTACAAGATGTTTGATTCTTTTATGACTTCTCATGATTTTAAAAGAAGTAGTTTTGACAAATTGTGTTTACTTTAAGAAAAAGCAGTGATGGTTCTTTTGTGTATCTACTTCTTTATGTTGATGACATGTTGATAGCAAAGAAAAGATAAAGGAGAGATAAGAAAGGTCAAATCCCAACTAAGTGAAGAATTTGAGATGAAAGATTTGGGACCAAAGAAAGAAGATACTTGATATGGAGATTCTTAGAGATAGAAAAGCAAGTAAATTGTACCTAAGTCGGAAGGGTATATTGAGAGAAAGTTCTTTGCAGGTTCAATGTGCAGAGTGCTAAGCCCGTTAGTACTCCTTTAGCAGCCATTTCGACTTTCATCGGCTTTGTCTCCACAATCGATGATGAGATTGAGTACATGTCACATGTTCCATACTCTAGTGCAAAGGGGATCTCTCATGTATGCTATGGTTTGTTTATGTCCGTTTATTTATCATATGCAACAAGTGCGCTTAGCGTGATACATGGCGAATCCCGGCAAAGAACATTGGAAAGCGATTCGATGGATTTTAAGATACTTACGAGGTACTACCGATGTTTGCTTACGCTTTGGAAGAACTAGAGATGGAGTCATTGGGTATGTTGGTGCTGATTTTGCTTGGAGACCTTGATAGAAGAAGATCTCTCACCGGTTATGTCTTTACAATCGGAGGTTGTGCAATCGGTTGGAAAGCTACTTTGCAAACTACAGTCGCTTTGTCTACCACTGAAGCTGAGTACATGGCGATTACTAAGGCTTGTAAAGAAGCTATTTGGTTAAAGGGACTCTTTAGTGAGCTCAATGAAGACCTTCAAATCAAAGACAAAGATTTTGCGACAAATCAGTGCCATCTTCCTTACAAAAGATCAAATGTTTCATGAGAGAACAAAACACATTGATGTTCGGTATCATTTTGTTCGTGATATTATTGCTCGTGGTGATATTATTGTGAGCAAAATTAGTACTCATGAAAATCCTGCAGATATGATGACTAAGTCACTTCCTATAACCAAGTTTGAGCATTGCTTAGACTTGGTTGGTGTTCATTGTTGAAGTTAAACCCTTAAGGGGTTTTATGGAAGAGGTGGAGAACTTGTTCGTTGAGAGTTCGCGATGAAGAACTTGTTTATTTAGAATTCGTGTCAAGGTGGAGATTACTAGAATTAAGTGACCCGAATCCTTATTTAAATAAAATACAATGGTAAAATAAAATAAAAGAAGAATCCCTATAGAACTACACTTCTTTTATTTTATTTTAAATAAGGTTTTTTAAACCTTATTAAACTCCATCTATTGGATATTGATTAGAATAAGGAGTTTCAATCATACTACACTCCTATTAAAATATGGCTTTACAAGCCTATAAATAGACATAGTCTATTCCTCTTGTAAATTGATTCGAATTCGACATAGTGAATTTTCTTCTCCTCTGCCCGTGGTTTTTTTTCCCGAAAGGGTTTCCACGTAAAATCTGTGTGTTCTTTATTTTTTTTCTCTTTTCTTTGCGATATATTTGTCATTACCGACGTTATTTTTTTTTCACAGTTCCTCGTATATGGATCCTTGGTTGTGGATTGCCAACGGTCCCAACATAGGGTGTTATACCTTGGCACTCATAACATACTTTATGTCTTTACGTTTAAAGGTTTACATATGACTTTTGTCTATATGAAGCAACCCCTACTTTGTCTCAAATCAATCTTACTTCTCTTTGATTTCCTGTAGCAATTCCAAACCAACTAATTTCCTCTCACTAAACTCTATCCAACACAACAATGTGCAGTACTTAACAGTTTTGTAAGCAATTTTGGGAACAATTATTATAAGCAAACTCAACCAATGAAAGATACCACTTCACATTAATAGGTGAAATTATATTGATAAATTTAATATTTTGAGTTTAGTCCCTAAATTTGGTAACTTTTTCCACCATGGTCCATAAACTATTTTTGGTCCACATTAATTCCAAAACTTAGCAATTTTCCCAATTTGGTCCACGAACTTGAATTTCGTTAAGGTTTGAACTTTTTCTAAAAAACTCCTTTTATAATTCATTTAAAAGTTTTAATAAATATTTTGTTTTTTTAATATTTTATATAAACTTTTTAAAAAATTTAGATGCTAAAATAACACAATCTCAAAGTGTCCCATCATTACATCTTGATAGAATTTAACTTCAGAGATCAAATTAGGAAAAATTACCAAATTCAAGGACTAAATATTATTTTATCTCTTAAAATAATATAAAAATAATATAATTTAAATAATATTTATTACAATACTATCACTTAAAAATTATTCTATAGAAAAAAGAACAAACATCAACCTACCTAAATTGGGTAAACGCACATTAACAATTTGTCCCATAAATAATTAAATCTTAATCTTAATCTAGTAAATGACGTTTTCCCTACAATAACTCCAAAAGATAAAGGAAAATTTTAATGTATGGGAATGTTTTGAAGGGGCATGAGATTAGGCAATTCGAGGGGCCCATCCCCAATGCTTTAACTACTTTTTACCTACTAGTTTCCACGTATATGATTTGTAAAGATCAGTTGACCCAATCCAATGTTATCCCTAAAATCAACATCCCCTTAATTCCCATGCCAATTTTCGATTGCATCTCCCTCTTTGGGTCCCCACAAATCTTACTTCTTACACATGTACTTGGATACCGACAATTTTCACCGAATTCGCTATAAAATTAGAAAATGGACCTACTTTTGCCAAACTTAAGTTTCTCTCCAACATTAGGGTAGGGCTAGCTCAGCCAAACTATTACAGTCCTCTTCTTTATAACCCCAAACAAATTTGTGGAAACTCACATCAAAGGATTAGGATTTATCTTTTCTCAATTTTGATTATATATGCAGGGGAGCCGGGTGTTATGTTCTTGACCTTGATTAAATCGTACACGTTAGTAATTTTTTTTCTAAAAAAAAACAAAAAACTTTTTAAAATAAAAAATATTAAAATTATAAAAATATGAAATTTGTCAAAATATAAATAATACACAAATATTATTTAAAAAAGAAATTTAAGTTTTTATTAGAAATTAAACTCAAAAAAAAACTAGAAAATATTAAAAACTATCAAATAAATTAAATATTAAAAATAAAAAATATTATAGAACTTTTTTATAACCCAAAAATAAGAAACAAAAGATTGGTTGCAATCTGGCTTAGGCTGAATTTTCACAAAAGCTGATAAAATAGAAAGTGGTACTTAGTTGGTACTCCAATTCTTTTAAAAAAATTGGTAGTTAAATTTGAATTGCGCCACACATTTTGATATATTTATTGTAAAATTGTTAGAATATAAAGACATGTTATTAACAATTAATAATACAATGACACATGATAGTCTCGTATTATGACGCGTGGATGTCTTAATTCAGATAAACTCGAGCAGATTTATTTCATATATTCTTTTTAATAATTTTATATGTTTTAAATTATTTTATAAAGTACTCCTTCTATCATAGTAAAAATGTCATAGTTAGCATTTTTAACTCAATTTTTTTAAACTTTGACCTCAATTATTTTAAATATTTTAATTAATTGAATTTTATAAAAAAATATTTTTAATTTTTTTATAATTTATTTTTTCAAATGTTTATCAATAATAAATTTTAAAAAATAAAAGTTAAAGTCGACTATTTTGACCATTAAAATTCAAAATGTTACAAATTTGGTGGGACAAAGAGAGTAGCCATTTTTTTATATTATTATTTTGAGATTAAAATTTATATAATTTAAAAATATATAAATTAGTTCATTTCCAAAATTAACTTGGATAAATGAGTATCCAACTTCATATGAATTTGGATAACAATTTATCTAGATTTATTTAAATATATTTTTTAATAATTATTTATTTTATAAAAAATAGATTGTACAAATAGTGAAGTACATAAAATCAAATACTAAAGAACAATATATCAACTAAAAATATTTTTTAAAATATTTCTCCCAAAACTCATAAAATTGATTAAAATTAAGAAGAAAAAAATTTACCGAAATAGTTTCTCATATTTTTATATTATTATTTTGAAATAAAAAATATATAAAATTATAAAAAAAAAAAGCATGTTCGGAATGAACTTGGACAAACTAATGTTCAAGTTCATCTAATTGGTGATATCCATTTGTCCAAGTTCATTTTGTATGTAAAATAATTTTTTTTTTAATCTATATATATTTTTAAAGATTTTTTAGATTTTGTATATATTTTTTGAAAATAATAAAAAATTAAAAATATATAAAAGTACTTCAAAAGTACTTCCAAATTGAACCTCAATAAAATAATGTTGATTCATCTAAAATGAGATATTCATTTGTTCAAATTCATTTTAGACATTAAATAATTTTTGTATCTTTTTTATTTTTATTAATGCTTGTCATATGTCAAAATATGAAGCTATCATGTATTATCATATTATTAATTACTAATGTCATATCGTCATATTCTAACAACATTATAAAAAAAAAAAATCAAAATGTGATCATCATATTATAAAAAGAATTTCAAAATGTATTATAGAATCCAAGTTCAAAAATTAATTGAGTATAAAAATTAAGTATCAACTAAACACAAATAACCAAATTCAATTAATAAACCACCCATTATGAGGGCTAAATTAGCCTTAAAGCCGTTTTATTTTTTTAAATAGGGTTTTACCCCTTTTTTACTTAAGAAAATATTACATTTTTAGGAGAGAAAAACAGAAAGCGCATCTAGTTAGGCACGCTTTCCCACAACAATAAAAAACCAACAGTTTTTTGAACAATTTTGAATGTTGCCGCTGTAATGGTAAAAAAATTTAAGGGGGCAACAGTCAATTTTTTTAACCTATAAATACCCCCCAAATTTCATTTCTTTCACTCACATTGTAACAGTCTGTTTTTCAGTGGTGTCGAAAATGATGGTTTTGGGGCGACAAATTCGACGAGTGAGCCCGTAAATATTATTATTTAATATTTATGAGTCAAGTATAGAATTACATTTAAATTTGATTTAGTGATTTATTGTTAATTGAACGAATAATTAAATTCAAGTGGTATATCCTTAGAGTTAAGTGGATTTAGAAAATGAGGTATTGGGACCTCGTTTCTAAAAAAACCGAGGCCGTAAATATTTTATTAAATATTTACAGAGTGTTGTTAATGCCGTATTAAAATTTGGTTAAGAAACTTTGACGTTTAGATAGTTAATTAATTTAAAAGGACTAAATCCTAATAATCGTAAAAGTTAACTTTTATTAGATAAAGGTGTTAAAGGCTAAATTAACAAGGGTTTAGGTGAAAATTCCACCATTTTTTAGTGGCATGCACGGTTAGTATAGTTTATGGGTGAATAAATGTGTTGATATTAATAAAATATTAAAATAAGTTAAGAAAAATAAAGAAACAATAAAATAAAAACAAACATATCACTTTCGTTTTTTTTATGGTTTATCTTCCTCCAACTGAAACTCCATTTTTCGAGACAAAGGAAGTTCGGTCGACTCATCTCCATGAATGATTGTGATTTTGAGAATTGTTTTTAGTAATTTTTATGTTTTTATAACTATATTAGCTTAATTTAGTTAGCCCGGGCATTAGTTCGTTAAATTGTTAAAAGCCGAGGGATTTTTCATGAATGAATTGAGAGTATTTGTGATCTTTGTTGATAAATTAATAAGCTTGATTGTTATATAGAAGTAATTTGTTAAGTGAATTTTGGTAATTTTAATGTTTAGAGATTTATTTATGGAAATAATAAAATTTAAGGTAAATATTGTGAAATGGTGATAAAAATGGGCTGATTATAAACCCTATGAAAATCGACTAACATGAATTTTAATTACAAGTGGTTGAATTGCAAGTTTCGGGTTTAGGGACTAAATTGCATAAAAGGTAAAATATTATAGGTAATTTTGTAAATTTCTCATTGTCAAGGGTTATACGTTGAATTAGTTATTTTTAAGTTTTTGAATGGTTTAATTGAATGAAAATCATAATTTAGATAAAGAAACAAGCCAAACAGATCTAAACCGAGAGAAAAGTTAAAGTGTCAAATTAGTAGGCGGCTTTGTTTTTACAACTGTTTTTGTCGAGGTAAGTTCGTGTTTCATTTTAAAATATTACATTTGAATTTATAAGATTAATTGATAGCTACATATATATGTGTTTATGAAATTGTTTATTTGATTGATTTGATTTGAAGAAAAAAAAAAAGACCGTGATTGAAATATCTCATGGTATTATACTCAAAAAGGAAAAAACCATGGTTGAAAGACACTATGACACTACATTCGAAATTTTCGAATACTTGAAAAGGTTGAAAAGGAAATATCTAAAAAGGATATCAAATTAAAAGGTTGAAAAGGACGTTATCCAAAAAGGATATCAATGAAAAGGTCGAAAATGATAGCAATGAAAGGTTGGTATCTCATCCTTCAACCATCCGCTATTCAGGTAACATGTTTCAGGTGAGATATGTATCATAAGTATGAATACGAGATGAATGTTTTGATTAGTATAGTTTGATAATGAATTTTAGTGCCTTGGTAATTATATGTTTCATATGTCTATAAATATGTTATCTAGTTATGTTTGTGGTGTGTTTAGAGAATTAAATGGTTATATGAGTATTATCCTGAGTATTCGATGTTATTCTATTTAGTTCACTAGGCAATGTAATGGTTAAAAACGAAGAGGTACGTAAATGAAATGAAATATGATTATTGAGTAATGATATGGATTATGATAAAATGTGTAATTGAAAGGAAAAGTTGGTCTAATGTATGTGTATGAGAGATGAATTACGAAATTGAAATGTTAGATATATTTTTATATCATGCTTTGATTGGATTTATATATGAAATGTTGCACCAATTAACCTTGTGAGGTGATGTGTATAGGAAAGGAAATTTGGCTTATGATATAATGAAGTTATGCTTGGTAGTTTAACTTAAAATGTTTCGGTAAGTAAGTTTTCTTGATACGAGCTTACTAAGCAGTAGTTGATTATGTTGTTGTTTTCTTTGTCTTACAGATCATCGGAAAGCTCAATTGGTTGGAATCTCGTCGGAGTATCATCACACTATTCATTCGTCATGTTGGTAGCTTTGGTTGTTTTGGGTTAATGGTTATAAACGGCATGTAATAGGAGCTTTTATGTTAGTTGTCAATATGATGTGGTTAAAGCTTATTTGTCTATATGGCTTGATATTGGCTTATAAATGTATATATGTAAGTATGTGTTTTGATCACTTGTGAATGCCTTGAGATTTAAATGGCTTCTGGTTCATTGATGTGCGAAGGAAGGGGTTAAATAGTAGGTGTGTGTTGTAAGTTTAAGGTATGAAATTATGTCATTGAGTTTCAATTGATTTGGATGTTAACATGTGGTACCAAGGAGGGTACATTGGATAGGCATTTAGATTAAATGATATATGTGTGTTTTGGCATGTATGGGGTTGTATGTCTATTTGGTATGTATTGGATTGTGTCAAGCCTTGGTGTGCCTTATTGCTTTTGTTGATGGTTTGTATATGAAGAGTATTTGTAAGTTGTTAATGGTTGTGCATGGCCTTTTGAAATTAGGAAGGAAATGGTTTATTTAAATGTTTTTGGATGTGGATATTTGGTATATTTGAAGTATGTTAAATGATTGAACTTATGATGGTAAATTGATTTAGGATGAGTGTTTGAAATGTGGTGCCTTTGAATGGCATATTAGTTAGAACATATAGGATGATTGAATTGGTATGTTTTGTATGTGTTTGTGTTTTGGTCATATTAATGTGTATGGGAAAGGTGTGTTATGGTATGTAAGTATAGGTTTTGAAATGACCTATTTTAGGGACTAAATTTAGAGCACACGGGCTGTCACACGGCTGTGTGCCACACACGGTTACCTCACACAGCCGTGTGTCATTTATATTTTAAGTGCATGTTTCACTCGGTCTGAGACACGACTTACGACACGGTCATGTGTCTCAAAACAGTTTCTCACACAGTTTAGCACACGGCCTTTGACACGGCCATGTGCCCTATTTCGAATATACACAGGGACGGATACATGGGCTAGGACACGGCCGTGTGTCTCTACTTCGAATGTCCACACAGTCTAAGTCATGTCACACAGCCTGGTCACACAACCGTGTGACCCCTGCTTTCTCAATTCTTCAGGTTTTTCCTAAAATTTTCTGAATTTTTCAAAATGATCCCCGATCATTTTTAACTTATTTTTAGGGCCATGAAAACTTGATTTGAGGCCCAAATGTGTATGTTTGCTATAATTGGAATGAGTTATTGGAAATTTATACTTAAGTTGAATTATTGTTCTTTTTTGAAGTTTAAGGTTCTGTTTTGTATAGTAACGCTCTGTAACCCTAATCTAACGACAGAGACGAGTTAGGGGTGTTACACACATCCTTCTTTCAACTCTCTCAATCTTTTTGTTCTAAATTTATCAATATTCTCACTCTAAAAATATTATTTTTTAATAATCTCGTATTTTATTCATTTGGATTAATTTTTCACGAATGGTCGCCTCTCTAATTCATTTCAATGAAAAGCATATTTTCGCTGCCCAAGCAGCAATGGTAAGATGAAATTTTAAATTTCGTTATTTTCAATTATGTTAAATTTAATTTTTTTTATAATTTGAAATAATTTTTTTATGTTATAAATAAGCAGATGATCGTCTTTTTGAGGGGTTCATACATAATATGGGAAAACCTTCGAACCTTCAAATTTGTGGCTACTTGCAATAGGTTGGATTCTTGCATATGTCTCTCATGCTCGGGGGCTGTAAAATCGATCCTACACTAATCAGTGCATTGGTGGAAAGATGGAGGCCCAAAACACACACTTTTCACCTTCCATGCGGTGACTGTACAATCACACTCGAGGACGTATTGTTACAACTCAGTCTACCGATAGATGAGCCAGTCATCACGGGATTACCAATCGTTCCTGTTAAAGTGGACCTCTGTAAAGAAATATTGGGAAAGGTCCCGAACAAGTTTGATGGTGGTCGGATATCGATCAACTGGTTGGAGGATAATTTCAATGAGCTTCCTGAAGACCCAACGAAGGAGGTCATAGAACAATACACCCGACTTTATCATGAGGTTAATCGGGGGCATTTTAATGCCCAATAAATCTAAAAATTTTGGTTCACATAAGGTGGCTACTACATCTAGGGGACTTCAATGAACGCCGAAAACTAAGTTGGGGATCTACCGTCTTGTCCACGTTATACCGAGAGTTGTGTCGGGCCACGGTACCGAATATGGTGTTGATCAATGGTTGCCTTCTCCTGCTGTATTTGTAGGCCTAGTGGCGACTACCGTTTCTACGTCCCAAAGTAACTGGCCCATACATGTTCCCGTTGGTGACAAGGTAAACATCATTTATTAATAAATACATAGTTTGTACATTAAATATTTTTATTTATTATATGTTTTAACTAATATATCGCTTGTATAGGTGGAACCATGGGCCGAGTTACATGGGATTGCCTGAGGAGCTGGAAGATTTTAGGTTGCTGTTAGATCAGCACTTCGAAGCTGAGGTTAGTTACTTATTTTTTCAAACCTATATTAATTGTGCAATGATTCATAAAAAATTGTACATAACGATATTTACAATTCCACTTTTCAATTTGAATGGATGTCGTACGTCGACACCGAAGTCATACTTTGCATCCTGTCGAAAGTGTTTGCCAATCAGGAGATGTGGGACACGAAGGTGTCGTTGATAGTGTACCTGACGGTGGAAATGCACAAATCAGACTAGGTGTTGAGATAGTTTGGGTGGAGGCAACGAATTTCGCCACCACTGTGAGACATGAAGGAGTTGTACAAGGTGGACATGCGGAAGAAGAACAACAAGGACTAGGAAGAGAAGCACAAGGAGCACATCCAAGTTTGGATCGTAGGATGAAATTCTTACCCATCCAAAAACCATTTTTCTTAGTAGACACAATGGTAGATATCAATTACTTGACGTGGTTCAGAGTCACTAGCAAGCCATATCTGCTATCGTCGGAGGCGAAGAGTAGGCAAATTCAGCAGAAGAGGCAACGACAACCGCCACAGTAGCAGCGTAGGAGGGGATGCGGTCGCACGATGGGTTCGTCATCGACTCCGGTAGAAGAAGCGCCGCCTATGTTTACACAATATCCGGGTCAGTTCACTTCACTTATTCTGTAACAGCTCAGTTTTAGCTAAGTCGGAATAGTGGTTTCAAAACCATAAATCCAAGGTCAAAAAATTAATTTAATATTATTTTTTTTGTTTATAGCATGTGATTATATATGTGTGAAAGTTTCATGAAATAATTTTAGCATTTGAATGCTTAATTTGATAAAAGGACTAAATCGCGTAAAATGCAAAAGTTGCATTCTATTTGTTAAAGGAACTATTTAGCTATGAAATTTAATTGTGGAGGTCCTTATAATGTTAATAAACCATTGATAGTAGAGATGGACATAAATGGCCTTGAATTATGTGATTTATAATGTTTTAACTAAAGGATAAAATGGTAATTAGTGAATTACGTCATATTAAATAAAACAAACCCATTTTAATTCATCATTTCCATCTTCTTCAACCGAATTAAGGAAGAAAAAATAAAGCTTTGAAGTATTTTAGGGTTCGGCTCATATTGTTCTTGATTAAGGTATGTTCTTTGCTCAGTTTTTTATGATTTTTACGTTTTTGAGATCGTTGCATCGAGTACTAGCTAGCCCGTGTCCTAATTTTTGAGTTTTTTGATGATTTTGTAAAGTTCCATTGATGATTAGTTAAGCTTTTGAATGTTTTATGATGAAAAATGAATATTTGTTGATAGTTACGCAAGTTTTGTAAAGTGATTTTTGAAAAAAATGTCAAATAGGGATTTATTTGTGAAAATGTGAAAATGTGTGGTTAAATGTGTGAATAAATGATAAATATGAGCTAATATGTATTTTATGAAAATTCGGCTAGCATGTATTTGAATTAAATTGTGTGAATTTTGTGTATTTATGAAATATGGACTAAATTGTAAAAATATGGAACTTTAGGGGCTAAAGTGTAAAAAGGCCCAAATATGTGTTTGTGGACTGAATTGAGTGATTTGATGAATAAATGAGTTAATTTTGAATGTATATAGATCAAGAACGAAAGAAATCAGATTTATATCGGGGAAAATCAAAGGTTATCGAATAGTCGATCCAGTCCGTTTATTCCGAATACTAGGTAAGTTCATATGCAAATAAATATCTTTAAATTGAATTATATATGTTTAATTGTCATTGAACTGTTATGAATCTTGAATGATCAAATACGAGCAAGAACCGACAGGGTTACAATATCTGAAAGTCTCGTACGAACCTTAGGAATAGTATAGGATACAAATGTCATGACATTAGGATTACCAAGATGTGATTACGTGTAAGACCATGTCTGGGACATTGGCATCGTTATATGATTTCTTATAAGACCTTGTCTAGGACAGTGACATCGATATGTGATAACATGTAAGACCATATCCGGGATATGGCATTGTACGAGTTATATGTGATTTCCGAGTATCCTTAACAATTCTGAATGGTTCAACGGGCAAAGTCAAGTCGAGAAAGAATGTGTGAATGAGTTAAGTGACTCAGGTACGTACGAGATTCATACGAGTATTGAAAAGGGAAGTATTTAATGAATTCTCTTATGAATTTGAATATGTGTTCAATGGGAAAGGTTTGTGAGCTTTTATATGCTTATTCATGATTTGCCTATTAATGAAAATGATATTGATTCATGTGGTAATTTTATTTGTATATGGCTTACTAAGCTTTTAAAGCTTACTTTGTGTGTTCTTTCCCTATTTTATAGATAATCGAAGCTAGCTCGGACTCGGGGATCATCAGGAACATAGTCACACTATCGAATAACTTGTTGGTACTTTTGATGCTATGTAAATATGGTATATGGCATGTATAGGCTAGTATTAAGATGTTATGTTTTGTGTTATGATATTAGCCATGAGATTTGGCTCATAAATGATGTAAAAGTGGGTGTGTATTTGGCTATTTGAGTTGGCTAAATTTATGAATTTGGTAAGTGATATGTGATGTATATATGGCCTTGTGTTTTGGCATGTTTGGTATGGTTGAAGATGAAATGGCATGTTGTGGCTTGATTTTAAAATGATGATTTGATATGTTTTATGACATGAATTAGTTGATAAGATGATGAGAAAAATGCATAGAGAAGATAGGTGAAATTGTTGGTAATGGCATATTGTTTTAGTATGTTTTGGATTATGATTTGAGTAGTAAAATGGATGGATATTAAATGGCATGATTTGTATATGAAATAGCATGTTTTGGTTGCCTATAAATGTGTTGATATGGTATTATTTTGGATGTTTAGGTGAGCATGAAAAAGGGTGGCAAATTGGCCTTGCAAATGGCCTATTCTTGTCCACACGGGTAGAGACAAGGGCATGTGTCTCAGCTGTGTGCGACACATGGTCATGATACACGGCCGTGTGTCCCCTGGTGTTGAAATTGAATTGAAGTCAGTATGCTCCACACAGTCTCACACACGGGCGTGTGACCGGCCTTGTGGCACAAGTCAGTATACCCCCATAAATGGCACACGGCCTAGCACACAGGCGTGTGACTTGGCCGTGTTGTATAAGTCAGTATGCCCTACAGGATTGGCACGGCTTAACACACGGCCTAGCACATGGGCGTGTGTGGCTATTTCGAAGGGCACACGGGCTAAACACACGGGCGTGTGGTCAGCCGTGTTACCCAAGTCAGTATGTATACCTTGTTTTCACACGGCCTAGGACACAGGCGTGTCTGGAACCGTGTAAGGCACACGGCCTGTTCACACGGGCGTGTGACCCTAGTATGTTTGAAAAAAAAATCTAAGTTTTCAAGAATTTTCGTAAGTTATCAGTTTAGTCCCGAACTACTTCTAAAGCATGTTTAAGGCCTCGTAGGCCCTTATAAGGAACAATGTGATTATGATTGAATGGTGTTTGAGAATAGATGCATAAATGTAGGTTGTATGTTGTGATTTGATCGGTAATGCCTCGTAACCCTAATCCGGCAACAGATACGGGTTAGGGGTGTTACATATTCCTTTTCATTTCGCTAACCCCATTTTTTTCACAAGCATCACCCTATGCACCACCGCCTCAAATGGTCGATTCTTTTATTTTTATAGGTACATATTTTAGGGCACCGACATCCCTCGTATTCTTCACCCCTATACCGACGTCGATGCCGACCCAAATGTCGGGCCAAATGTCGGTGCATGCACCGCCACCAATGATGACACCGATACAGATGCTCATGCAGTAGTCGATGCCAGTTTCGATGCCTGAGATAATATCGATGTACCCGAAATTTGGGGCACCTTATGGTTACACGCTGATAGTGACACAAACACCGCCCACATCATTGTTTTATCAGGGTGGCTCATCGACGTAACCATTGGTCGCGGGAGTGGAGGATACAAGATGGGAGGCTAGGACGACACAACAGTTGACCACGTAAGACAATGATAATGCTGGCAAAGCTGAAGATGAAGCCTAGGAGGAGGTGCTAGGTGGGGCCGAAGGCGATGATGACGCTGACAAGGAAGTCTATAAGCCCGCACCTCCGGTTGTACGCAAAAATCCTCCACGTGACCGTCTCCCACCACCTTGCGGCACATAGTCTCCCCAACGACACGCTTGATGTATTTTTTTCTAAATAGTACGATGGAAATATATATGTGACATAAATAAATAAAATGAGTTTTTTCATTCGAACATCATATCTTTTATTTCATTACTATCTAATGTGAGTTATGCATAAGTTAACAAGAAATAACAAATTTGGAACACCTGAATAATAGAAGCATTGTAATAAATATATTATTTGGAAAAAAATAATGCTATCGATGCTTAGGCCCCAATATAGCCCTGTAGAGAGAACATGTTCCCTTCATATGCTCTTGGTTTCTACAATACCCGTATAATTTTTGTTGATTGTCCCTCTCTCAAGTATTAATATTGTTCCTTATCTGGGTGGAATTTGGACGACCTTTCGGGACTCAATGCAGGTCCTTGTTTGGCCCCAACTTGTACGGCGTGCTGGACACTAGCGGTCACATACTCTTATCTGGGATGGGTGGGAATTCATGACTCCACACACTGTGAATGTGTTCTAGTCGGTAGACGTCATTAATGCAAGGTGCGTACTCAATTCATACATTCCCACATGGGGCAATTGCATGTGCACATGGGAACCGAAGTGCTTGGAATCTCCCACAATCGCAAGTCCCTACTGTTAGGTTTACACGATAGGATGCCCCTAACATGTCATGGTCGGGCCTAGCGTGCTCCGTGACTCAAAAATCGAGGTTCTGACGTAAAAGCATCAAAATATTCAAAACGCGTTCAAAAGTCATATAATTTCATCCCACTCGTGCTCCCAGGTATTCTGTGCCTCATAACATGCTCCCCAGGTACTCTGCAAAGTTACTTTAATGCTCAGCAGAAAATAAAAATGTTAGAGAAAGCACACCCGGGTGGGGGAGCTTTCCTACTGGCAATTCATATTTTTCAGCCACTTTAACCACGTTTCTAATATATTCATTGACTTTTGCAGTGTGTTTTCAACGAAAGGAAATTTTTACTTTGCAAACCAACCCTTATCTGCATCTATAAAAGGGGTCTCATACACTAAGCTTCATCGTCCCTCAAACATCTTCTCCCCCACCCTCTCTATCCTTCATCTATAAAACATTTGTGGGTGTTAAGAATTCTGGTTGCTAAAAATATTTTCTTAATGTTCGAGGTATTCTTGAGTCATCGGTGATGCGATATCGCTCCGAGTCACACACATTTCATATATTATGTTGAATGGGGACCATTATATCCGAAGCCTATCCTAGAGAACTCAGGTTCTGGGGTGGTTTTGCTTTGTACGACCAAGGATGGAAGTCTACGTGGAGGTTTCAAGTGACGACCATTACACGGTCATGGATCAGGGTATAATAGGGGAACCAGTTGACGATCGTTACGCAGCCACGAGCTCAAACTTTTCGGATACTAAAAAATGTTACCCTATAAATACCATACAAAAGTTTGAAGGAATAATCATTGGAAAAACTCTGGGGCTTTTTGCTATAATCGTCATAATTTTTTTCTCCATTTCTAGGCAGTCGATACCTTTAACCTTCCTTCTTAAACAAAGTTCGGCACTGTCACAGATGCAAAAGGACTCTCAGGCGGGGAGCGGCTATTGCGGTGTAGTAAAGGTGATGCTCTTTTCAAGGCGGCGACGGTTGTCTTTATTAAAAAACCCTTTAATAACTACAATTGCTGCCGCGTCAACCCAAGTTTGACCTCTACTATGTTGGAACATCCGCTCTCCACTTTAGAGCCCTCTTGTGTCCACCTCGGTGTCAGTCTTCGATAAAAATGAAAGGCTAAAGATACTGGTTGCTAGGAAATAGAGAAAAATGTAACACCCCAAAATAGGGCATAGGAGTTTTAAGGGTATTTTAGAAATTTTAGCTTTAAAGTGCTCAGAATTTAGTAGAATGATAAATCAGAATTATATTCGACTATGACAGCTTAGTTATTAAATCAAATTTTGAAAATAAGTTTTAAAAGTCTTTCAATTTGGGCCTAAAGACTGATTTGTAAAAGTCTTTCCCCCAATAGCAGATTCACGTTAGTTCATCCTCTCCCCTCTCTTGTTGTTGTCCCTCATTCTCCCAACACTAAACTACTTGATTTTGATTTCCAAACTATAAGCTTTTGATTTCTATCAACACCCAACCCTTAAACACTCATAAAATCACTTTAAAAACACCAAAAACTCCATAGATTTCATCATATTCTCCAAACGTGGGTTTTTCGAATTTGCATCAAACTCATTTAATCTTCCATCAAAGGTAATGTTTCGAATTCTTATGAGTTTTCCATGATACCTAGTCCTTAAAATTGAAGTATTAGCCATTAAATCGCAATTTTTTAATAAAACTCAAAAATTGGACATTAATGGTGGGTTTCAGGATTTTGAGTAAAAATGTCATTTCGAAGTGTTTTTCAACTCGTTTTGTCATGATCAGAAGGTTTCTAAACTTACCTTGAAGCTTTGTTAGTGATTTCTTACATTTTAATGAATTTTGTGAAAATCGTCGAAAAAATGTCAAAAAATTTTGATACCATGAATTGGGTAGTTTTCAGTGGTTTAAAGGTTGAGGATTAGGTGTAGATGACTAAGTAGGTGAAAAAAATTCGTTTTATGCCAAAAGATTAAGCGTAGACCGAGTTATGAGCATTTTAAGTTTGTTATGTTAAATTTTGGTTACATGAGAACTTAGAATAGGTTGATGTTTTAGTTGGTTTAAGTGAGTCCTTAGCTACTATCTGATTGTGAATTTTGTATGGTAATTGTGTGTAAAGCCTCGAATTCATTGGAGCCTTCTACAAGTTAAAGGAAGATCTAGTTTGAGCTTTCGACTTCTCGGCGAAAACATAGTGGTGAGTGTTTGAAATCACTGCTCGTAGACATGAGTCATGTGTCATTTGGGAATTTAGTAGTAGCCTAAACCCCTACTCTAAATTCTGAGTGTAAGTTTTCTTGTATCTATATTTGTTTTGTGGTTTTGGTGCTTATATGATTATGAAATTATGCATGGTGATGAGAAGCTCAAATATGTGATATGTGGATATGGTAATTGTTGTGAAAGGTGCAAATGTATACATGATATATATGTTCTATGACAGTGGTAGTGTATTGCAAAAGATACTAACATGTAGTGATAGTGCACGGATAATCGGTAAGTGTTATGTGTTTGATTTTGGATATTTTGGCCTTGTGATCTTGAAACCGTTAGATATAGTTGGCATGCCATAGGATTGTGAGTACTCACCTATATGTACAGTAATTTTAGGCGTTGAGACCCTGGGATATGTTGGAGGGATAAGGGAATGTGAGCTAAGCTCCATTCAATGGGACATGTGAAGGGAAATAAGGAGAGTATTAGCTTTACGCTACACTTTTGGGACATGTTTGACTCTATGAGTCTATGTTTGGTGTGTTGGAAATTCGTGTATCTGATGTGTGATGATAGAGCTCACTATATGTTTCATAACTCAAGTGTCAACCTATCATATTATATGTAACTGTGTGGAACATGTTGTATGCTTAATGGAGTATGTGCTATATTGCCAATTTATCATTATATGTGATTTAAGAGAATTGTGATATATGCTTGATTAAATATGTGTGTTACATGATATATGTTTTCATGAATATGTAAAGGCTATGTAAAAGAACCAATAGTTAAAGCATGGTTAGGTACTCTATGACACTAGATATAGGACTATTGTAATTGTACTTATAAATGGTCGTGATGCATGATGATATGTTTGCGATGTGGTTACTCTAATCTTTCACTGAGCTTGTTAAGCTCACTCACTCCCTTCTTTACCCATTGCAGATTAGTTGTGTGCTGGTGTGAGTGGTGTGGTTTCCGATAGGTGATCCAAGCCAATTTTGTGTTATTCCGTAGGTGTTCTTTATTTACTTATGTTTCGGGGAAAAGGCAATGTGATAGACTTGTTTATGGACATGTTATTTTCTAGACATTTTGCTGGTTATAGTATTTCTTTATAAGGTTTAAGAGTTATGATTATGCTTAGGTTATAAACATTGATGATGGCATGGTGTTTCTAGCTCGGACACGTTTTTGACGTTTTGAACTGTCGAATTTTAGCTATTGGATAATTATTTGTCTAAATATATGATGCATGATGTTTAGAAACTAAATGGGAAATGGATTATTTGATTATATGTGCTGTATTTTTGAGGTCTGGAGCAGGGGTATCGGTATTTGTATTCTAAAATCAATACCTCTATGATTTGAAACGTGAAGGAAGTCAGATTAGAGATTTGGTATCGATACCTTTACTCGAGTATCGATACTCGGGGTCAAAATATCAATATTTCATGAAAATTATCGATAATTTTCGAGACTTTGGGATTTTAGTCAAGAAACAGAGAGCAAGTTTGGTATCGTTTTTCCAAGTGGTATCGATACCAGCAAGGGAAAATATCGATACCCAAGTGTCTGTATCGATACCTACAGACAATTTTTGGAAATTTTGTTAAATTGGCCTTATGCACATTTAAGTGTTATTATACGACTATTTGAGGAATGGTTAGCATGTAACTTTGATAACTAACAAATATTAATGACTTAAAACCTATACGAATGATAATATGAAATACGTTTCTTTTAGAATGAACTTTCACTCGTTGTATATGACATGAGATGGTGGTGTGACATTCCATATTCGGGCTTGGCGACCAGGCCGGGTATAGGGTGTTAATAAAAAATTACATTGATTACACCAGAAATCCCCAAATTTTTCTGTATAATTATGGCCTCAATCTTATGTATGGTATATATAAGGCATCATTTGCGGGTATCCAAAAAGCTTGAACTCCTGATCGCATGATGACTGTCACTTGGCCCCCGGTTATACTCAAACCCATAACTGCATCACGATTGCCGATTGGGACCTCCACCTAGACTTCGACCCTTGATCGTATCAGGCAATATCACCCCGAACCCTGACTTGCCCAAGATGGGTTTCTCAGGTGATGGTCCTATCCCGCCATGACATATGAAATGTATGTGTTCTGAGGCACGTTATTACATCCCTGACCTCTTAAATCTACCTATGAACTTCTATTATTTCACTCGAAAACCCTCAACCCTTTCAAATAATCTTAAACCCTAAAATATTAAAACCCTAAACACTAACCTTGAGAAAAAAAAAAGAGAAAATATGTCCAATTGACCGCGCTTTCACTTTTCCTCTTCTAAAAACGGCTTATTTCCCTAAATTAAAAAAAATCAGCTTAAAAGCCTAATTAAAGAAACGAAATTTTCTATTAATTTAGCCCATTATGAGCCTCAAATTGAGAACCAAATGATTAGTCTTGTGCCCTACCACTATAGATCTCGTGTTTTTCATCTATATGGTTTTAGTTTTATTCCCTTTTTCTCCTTCTTCTTGCTTTTTCATTTCTTGAATATTATATATATATATATATATATATATATATATATATCATTTTAACTTGGCTTTGCACTCAACCATTGAGCTTTTTTCCCTTAAGCAGTGAACTATATAAATGAAAAACGAAGTTTACAATAAGGGTTATTTATTTATTTATTTTTCTTATTAGCTTTTATATGAGAAATTTTCGTTTTTTATTTTTAGGTTAATAATTTTTAAAGTTTTAATATTTTGAATTGTATTTCTTTCATATTCTTTCATATACTTTTTAATTTTTTTTACAATTCTAATAAAAAATTATGTGTTTTATTTTTCTAATATTTGAATTCGATCATAATTTATTCATATTTATAATTTTTAATACATTAAAAAAATTTAATTTTTTTTGAATTTTTAAATATTCTTCTAACAATTTTTTAATATTTTTACAACTTTTAATTTCTTAAATAATTATTTTACTAATTTTTGAATTTTTATAATATAATTATTATCACTATTTTTGAAATCTTTTTATTATTTACGTAGCCATTAAACTATGAGTAAATTTGTTTTGGTCACTTAACTAAAAAAAAGTTACAATTCAGTCATTAAACTATTTGAAAGTTTTCAATTAAGTCATTGAACTATTCAAAAAATTTTATTTGAGTCACTGGGTTGTTAAGTTTTTTTTAAAGTTTCACTAGCAAGCTCTAAGTGACGATTCGATGATCGGTACGGTGGATCAATACACATTGACATATAGGATAACATACATTTGATCCAAATCGATATGGCGGTCAGTGTCAGAGATCGGAGAAAAACTGTTTGAATTTTGGTTCTCAGATTATGTGCAAAGTTATTTAATGAAAAAAAAAAAACTAAACTATAGAACAAAAGGAGAAAAGGAATTTTTGATTGGTACAGACAGGGCAAACAAAGAAAACTATATAACATCTATTTTAACTACTCAATAACTTAATGTAAAATTTTTAAATAATTTAATGATCAAATTATAATTTTTTTTAAATTAATTAACCAAAATGAAAAGTTATCCTTATACTTTAACGAAGAACGGTATAATTTAGCCGCAACCAAATACTAAGAACGCTAACAAATAAATTGCTATTACCAATCACATCGGTACAATAATGATAAAAGAATATTTGTACGCTAAATAAAAAATAAATGGGTATTTTGTAAAAGAAGTTGAAGGTTTCTTAAAATCGATTCCAAGCACCTTAAATTGAGTGGTTCTGGTATTATGAGTTTTACGGTACATGGAACATGTCACAGAGAAACGTGTTTTGACCATACACTTCAGTATCTTTTAATTCAAACCTAGACAAATCAAAATTGAAAAATTCATAAACGCTATATCATTACTTTTGTAGGAGTAATAGTTTCATCTAAATTTATTGCAACGACTTGTGATTGTTGTAAATGACCCAAACTTCAATTTCTCTGTACTATTTGGATCATGGCTGCTTCCTCTGAAGAATTGGACAGAATTTCAACCTATCAAATTCAATTTTAAAGTTGATGAAATAACTTTTTTCTTAGTTTAACAACCTCAAAACCTATAATTCAGCATTGAGTATACAACTTCTACCTAAATGTTTTCTGAAACCTTCCTTCCAATATCCCAACAAGTCACGTATAACCCCTTCAGTTGCCGACCAATTATCAGTCGTACTTGTGGACCCATCCATGGCTCGGAGATCTCCATTTGACAACCTCTTCCTGTCTTTCATTCATTACGTCACCTTTTGTCATGGACTCCTTAATACTAGCAACAAAACAGTCCGTCCTCCTTATAATCTCCTTAGGTCTACTTATAGTTTGCTGAAAAATAAAACAATTCCTATTCTTCCATAGTATCCGACACAAGACAGCATACTTCAAAACGTTACAATCATTGTCATCAAATTCACCATTCAGAATTGCAAACACCCAGTTCGGTAAATCAACATTAAAAAAACTATGGTAACAAATGCGATGGAATAACCATTCTCCATACCTTTTCTGCAAATGAGCAGTCGCGCAAAACATGAAGAACTGTCTTTGTCACCACACCCACATAGCGCACAGCCACCATTGGCTGCTAGATTTCTCCTCACTCGCTCATGGTTAGTTAGGAGCTTCTGATGCAGCACCAACCAAAAGAATTGTTTAATTCTAGTTTCCATACACCCGTCCAATCAATAGGATTCCTGAAAATAGGCTCCTCCCGTCCATCTTCAAATATGCCGACTTTATGGAGAACTAATTTTGAAACAACTTTGTAATTAATTCAATAATATCTTTTAAATTTATTCCTAATACCAAAATTAAGTTTTCTCTCTCTCTCTCTGAAAGGATTTAGGTATACTAAAGAACTAGAAGCAATATAAACTGAAAATAAACTTTCTGTATATTGGAAATACTTGACTTTCTTTGTACAATGGTAGCTGTATTTATAGACTACTAGGTAGCAACTTATTTAACAAATTGAAAACTACTCATTAGCAGATTGTTAGCTGTTACAACACCTTCTAACAGACTAACTGCTTATCCTTAACATTCATCCATCTTCCCTACGGGTAAGACCCGGAGAAAATTCCTAAACCGAGCGAAGGAGGTCACTGAAAGCGGCTTGGTGAAAATATCAGCCACTTGATCACACGCGGGAACTTCACCCACGAGAACAGACCCATCAGCGGCTTTCTCGCGCACAAAAAATAGATCCAACTCAACGTGATTAAACTTTGAGTGTAATACAAGATTAGCTGCAACAGCAACGGCACTGAAATTATCACACCATACGGTAGGTGTATCATCGGACTGAACCTGTAATTCTTGAAACAACGACAATAACCAAGTGACCTCACTAGTAACCGCCGCAAGGCTCCTATATTCCGCTTCAGCTGTGGAACGAGAAACCACTTGGTGCTTCTTAGAACACCAACATATGGGAGTTTGACCAAAGTAAACACAATAGCCGGAGGTGGACCGCCTATCGTCAAAATCTAACCCCCAGTTGGCGTCGGCGTAGCCAACCAAAGAGAGTCGAGCAGACGGACGAAAAACAATCCCAAGATCAAGAGTGCCACACAAATACCGCAGAATGCGTTTTAGTGCGACCATATAAGCAGTAGTAGGGTTATGCATGAATTGACAGACCCGATTTACGGCATACGCAATATCGGGCTGAGTAAGAACAACATACTGTAGTGCTCCAGCAAGGCTCCTATACTCTGTTGGGTCCTTCAAGCACTCACCATCATTTTTTGACAGAGTAGATGAGCTAACCATCGGTGTATGAACACTCTTCGCATTGGTCAACGAACATCGATTAAGAATGTCACAGATATATTTCTTTTGACAGAGATGTAGAGAGCCGAAAAATCGAATAACTTCTATTCCGAGGAAATAGTGAAGATCGCCCATATCCTTTAGCGAAAATTCATCTTTTAACAGCCGAACAAACCAATCTATAGCGGTGATCAGGCTTCCAGTAATGATAATATCATCAATGTACACAAGCACATAGAGAGTAGACCCAGACTGGATTCGGATAAACAACGAGGCATCAGATTTTGACCCAACGAACCCGACAGAAATGAGAAATTTCTTAAGCTTCTCAAACCACGCACGTAGAACCTGATGAAGGCCATACAAAGCTTTCTTTATACGGCACACAAATGGTGTACCATCGGAATCACACTTAACGTACCCCGGAGGTTGTTGCATGAATACTTCAGTGTCTAAATCACCATTTAAGAAGGCATTGTTTACATCAACCTGGCGAAGCTGCCACCATCTTGAAACGACAATGGACAGAATAACCCGGATAGTAGCAGGTTTCACCACTAGACTAAACGTTTCTTGAAATCACACCCAGGAACTTGATAACAACCTTTTGCAACCAACCGAGCCTTATGTCGATCAATTGTTCCATCTGGATGCCTCTTGACTTTGAAAATCCACTTACACCCAATAATTTTACGATTTGATGGTAGCGGAACAAGGTCCCAAGTAGAATTTCGAATAAGGGCATCATACTCAGCCTGAGCCGTAGTACGCCATTCTGAATGTGAAAACGCTTCCTCAATTGTGGAAGGTTCCATAGCTTCAACAAACATAGCATTGGGTTTGAATACACCGGCCTTTGAACGAGTTACCATTGGATGAACATTAGTTACAGGCAGCAATGGTGCCTGAGTATCAGGAGAGAGCTGAACACTAGAAGAATGCCCAGAACTACTAGTCTCATTAGACAAAGGAGAGCTATGTGTCTCTCGATCAGATCCAACCTTAGGCTGAGCTTCAACCAATGGAAACCTTGGTGGGCATTCAGCTTGTTGAGAACACAATATAAGAGATTGAGCAACAGACGGTGCCACATGACGGAAACAATCGGTCCGAACAAGTGGAACATAGGTTGAAACGGTTGAGTATGGTTAAGTATAGCTCCCTTTCCAGTGGGTTCGGAGTGCAGGAACTTATTTTTATCAAAAACGACATGTCATGAGATAACAATTTTACCAGTAGGTAAGAGACACTGATATCCCTTGTGCTGAGTACTATACCCCAAAAAGACAGATCGTTGAGATAAAAAATCCAACTTATTTGCCTGAAAAGGGCGTAGATAAGGAAAACAACAACACCCAAAAACCCTCAGGTGGTCGTAGATGGGTTCGTTTCCATAGATAGCCTTAAATGGAGTTTGTCTCTTCAGAACGGAAGTAGGAAGTCGATTGATGAGATGAACAGCACAGTAAAATGCATATCCCCAGTATTCCATAGACAGGCCAGCTTGAGCTAGAAGAGTGATACCCATGTCAACAATGTGGCGGTGTTTGCGCTCAGCCATTCCGTTTTGTTCAGAAGTATGTGGACATGACAATTGATGAATAATACCTTGAGAAGTTAGAATAGACGTGAAAGCTCTATACTCTCCGCCCCAATCACTCTGAAACTACTTAATACTCTTCCCAAACTGAGTTTTAACACGTTGAAATTGAACAAAACATTGCACTGCCTGAGACTTTTGACGAAGTAGATAAATCCACGTGAAACGAGTGCAAACATCAACAAACTCTATATAATACCAATTATTCCCACAAGCAACAGACGCAGGTCCCCAGATATCAAATACAACCAAGTCAAAAGGATTATTATATTCAGTAGTAGACAGTGTAAATGGAAACTTATGCGACTCCCCTTTTTGACATGTCGTACATATACCCTCAAAGCAACTCGTTTTCGATACAATATTACATTTTTCTAAAACACTTTTAACAACAGTAGCAGATGGGTGGCCAAGACATTTATGCCACAAAGAAAATATATCACTTTTATCAGACTTATTTTGAAGAATAGTAGAGGCAGCAACCGAGGCTTGAGCAGACTGTTGAGATAAATCTGGCAGTGAGAACCGGTATAAACCGTCACGAATGTGGCCCTTTAGCAGTGTCTCTCGGGTCATGATGTCCTTAATAACACAATATGTCGGGTGAAACTCAAAGTACACATTATTATCAGTGGCAAACTGGGACACAGACAACAGATTTTTTCGTATTTTCGGCACACATAAAACATCAAATAACCGAAGTAATTTAGAACGCGTATGTAAAACACCATTACCAATAGATGAGATTGGAGCTGGAGTCCCGTCACCCATCAAGAGAGAAGACGTACCTAAATACGGCGTGACGTCATTTAGAGCCGACGTATCACGACAGACATGATTGCTAGCACCCGAGTCGGGGTACCATGACGCAGTACCAACAGGCATGGGTATATACGAATTCGTGCCTCCATCATTAGATCCAAGCTGAGCAGTGTTAACATGCGATTCGGAAGAATTCGAATAAGCAGAGGCATGCAAATCACCGACCCGAGAAAGACCAATACACGGGTCTGAACTAGAATACACTCGAGCTCGCGGTTTGGTTTTCCAAGGAACATTTGGGTTTGAAACATCACACCCTTCACCATTGAACGGCCCGACCATGTGATCACGGCCCAATGGATAGCCAACTTGGACACAATTGTTAATGGGCTAAACACCATTTAAATTTCCTTGCCCAAACGTATCATTAAAATTCATCCTTATTGGCCCATTAAAAATGTCCCCATTCTTGTGTGGAAATGATGTAACCGGCCCACCATTTAATCCATGTGCGTGAGGCCTACCATTAAAACCATGTGTGTGAGTTTGGTGTCCAGCAGGGAAGCAAAATTGGCCACTTTGATTTTGACCATTTGGAGAGCAATTTTGACTGAAATTATGAGGGCCAGCTGTGAAGCAAAATTGGTCATTTTGATTTTGACCTTTTGAACCCCAATCTTGACCAAATGGTTGGTGACTATAAGGAGTGGTGAACCGTATGCGTTGAGAGGGCCATCCTCCCTCAACAGACGGTGTGTACGACACATAGGCCAGCTAACCAGAAGAGCCACCCGACGTCGAAACGAGTCGATCTTCACCTCGTGGTGCTCGGTTCATCGCTGTCATACTGTCAAACTCGCGGTTGAACCGATAGTAGCACCTCTGAGCAAGGTGACCGAACTGACTACAGATTTGGCACTGAATACGCGGTCAGAAACCTCTCCTACAATTGCCGGACGGGGGGCGACCACCACAAACGGAGCCTTCTTGTGTGCGCGACGGAACGCCCTCCACAAGATTAGCGTGCATGGCCACTTCTTGGACCGTTCGTAGATGGCGGTTCTTACACTTAACCAAGGCGTCGACAAGTCTCTAAAACGGCACTGGCTCAGAAAAAACAGCCACCGAATAAACGACAGCATCAAATTCAGGAGGTAAGCCAGCAAGCATGATTTCCATTTTCTCTACTTCCGGTATTCAAGTGCTGAAGCTTCAAGCAGAGCACAAAGGTTCTTTATACGAGCAACAAAACCTTTGATCGAGAGCGTACCTTTCTTGAGAGTGTGGAGTTCATGTCGGATCTGAGATTGCTTAGCACCGGTGTCGGCCGCGAACAAACTTGAGGCCGTATTCCACACATCGCAAGCCGTCCTAGCATCCGTAAAGGAGGACAATAGCAAGCCATTTATCGTGGAAAGCAACCACGACGTAAGGAAGTGATCTTGTTGCGTAAAGACCATCGCGGACAGATTAGGAGCAAGAGAGCCATCCGGTGACTGAACGAATCTCGCCGGCGGAGGTAAGGTCCCGTCTAGAAACCCTATCAAATCATAACCACGAAGTATTAGGCGTACCTGTTGTTGCCATTGAATGAATATTCCTTCATCGAGCTTCACAACGTCATGCCGAGGGAACGAGTTTATAACTCTCTCGCCAGTGAAAATAGCACAGCCACCGTCAACAGAGGCAGAATCAGCAGAATTCGTGGTAGCCATTCACCGAGGATCACAAGGCGACTGATACCATGAAAGGATTCAGGTATACTAAAGAACTAGAAGCAATATAAACTGAAAATAAACTCTCTGTATATTAGAAATACTTGACTTTCTTTGTACAATGGTAGCTGTATTTATAGACTCCTAGGTAGCAACTTATTTAACAAATTGAAAACTACTCATTAGCAGATTGTTAGCTGTTACAACATCTTCTAACAGACTAACTGCTTATCCTTAACACTCTCTTTAATCTTATAAATATATTTATTACTTAAAAGCAATCATGTGGATCAGGGGTGAGTGTTCGATTGAATCGAGTGAAAAAGTTTTAAGTTATTTGAGTTGACGAGTCCTATTTTATCATCCTAACTCAATTTGAATTTTTTTCAAATCAAGTCGAGTAAAATGAAATTTGAGTCAAGTCGAATTGAATGAAATTGTTCGAGTTAAATTAAAAAATTGAACACGTTAAATTAAAATCTTGTTACAATATAACTAATTTCATGCTAGAACATATAAATTTGAAACAATATATATTTGAAAAAAAATTCAAAGCAAAATAATAAAAAATAAAATACTTTAGTATGATAAACTTAAATAACTAACTAACTTATTTAGGTCCCAAAATTTATTATTTTAGAAAATCTTTAAAATTTTAACTTTCTTTATATATTTTTCAGAATTTTTTTTTAAATTTGTTATATTTTAAAAAAAAATATAAATCTTGAAAATTTTAAAAATTACTTTGATTTTTTCTTTTTCTTTAAATTTTGTTGAGAGAAACTAATTTGCTCATTTTTAAAATCGACAGGGACTAAAAGGGTATTCACATCAATTTGTTATTCGAATTATTTGAGATATTTGAATTATAAAATTCAACTCGACTCGAATAAATTGATTCAATTAACACGAAATTTATATGATTTTTTCGAATCAAATCGAATTTTACGTGGATTTGAAACAACCCTTAGAAACCAATTTGGATTAGGATAAATTCATTACACTAATTATGTGTTAATCATTAATTAATCCCATAGCAACAAGTTGCCAAGTCCCACAGAGATTTTATATATTTTATGTCGGTATTGAGAAACTCAATTTAAACATGAATTCTTTTGCCACTGTTTTTATTTATTTATTTATTTTTCTCTTTCCTCTCAAAAAAGCAAACCTCAACCGACTTGGTATGCATTTTTGCCAAAAACACTCAATTATATCAGTCCAATTTCCTGGTGTGAACATTTTATCCGGACACTATCTACCTTTTTTTTCTTCTGGCAATCAAAGCTCAAATAAAAAGGAATTGTTCCAGAAAAGGAAGAAAAAAACATGAATAAAGAAAATAGATACAGTAATTTTACCTTCTTCTTCTTTTTATGCTATAAAGGTGGTAATGGTGGGATGAATTTATAGACGTATCCCAAGATTTCCTATGTTTCTAATTTTTCGTTGGAAAATTGAATAAATTAGTCTATATATATATATTGATGATTGTGTAAAATAATCTCTCCGATGAAATTGCACTATTAAATGTTTGTTTCGGTATTCATATATAAGGTATAATAATAATTTTAGCTCTCAACCTTTGCATATTAATTCACTTTACATATTTATTCAATTTTATCCTTACTTTTTTATTGAAAATAAATTAGAAAATGTTGAAATTAATGAGGCTAAAATGTCAAAAAGGCCTAATAACAAATAATAAAAAATCAATTGATCTTTTAAAGTTATTAGAAATCATAAAAATTTATAATAAAAAAATTATAAATTTTTTATAAAAAAATAACAATACTCACCCATTAAAATTGATTTTTTTTTAAATTAATTGGGATTAGATTTCAAAAAGTACCATAGATTTTTTTGGTAAAATGTGCCATAAGTTCTTGTACATCTCGAAAAATTAGAAATTTAGTCTCTGTATGGAATTTAGCTCCTATTTTTTAGATTTTAAAATTCATATTCAATTGTTAACATTATTTTTTAAAATGCAAGTTAATTACAAAGTTATTCTTTTAATTACATAGCTACAAAAAATGTCATAGCAACAAATTTAACCCAAAAAAAAAACGTAACTGTTAGACTTAAATTTTGAAATCTAAAAAGTAGGACTAAATTTTATGAAATAGAAGTATATAGACTTAATTCCTAATTTTCGAAAGTACAATGACTTATGACATATTTTAACGATTTTTTATCTAATGGTTATGAGATTTTTGAAATCTAATCCCAATTTTTTCTTTAAAAAAATTAAATTTTAATGGGTCAGTATTGATAATTTTTATTTAAAAGTTTATAATTTTAAATTTTAAATTTTTTTAACTATCTTTATAAATTTTATTTATAATTTTTATGATTTTTTAATAATTTTAAAAGAGCTTAATTGATTTCTTTAAAAAAATTTGTTATTAAGACATTTTTTACCTTTTAACCTTATTAGTTTTAAAAAAATTTTAATTTGTTTCCAATAAAAGAGTAGGGGTCAAATTTAATAGTGTAAATGTTAAAGGCTAAATTTATTATTATACCTTATAGAAAAGCACTAAAACAAACATTTAATGGAGGGACTGTTTTATTCAATCATTTAATATATAGAGACTAATTTATCTATTTTTATAATAGAAGAATTAAAATGCAATCCAAGGAATAGCAGGGGGTTTTGTGGTAGTTTTATGAAGTGGTAAATTTGAGGAGTAATGTGTGTACTATTTGAATGGCGGCTGAAACTGATCAAAGCTTCAGCACTAGAAAATCCTTGGATCGACATATAATAAAATCCTTTCACCTTAATTGCAATACAAAGGGTCTTCTCTCCTTCAAATTTTGCGGCAAAATCCCCTCTTAGCAGGGTAAGTCTTTATAGAATTTTTATTATTATTTATTCAGTAAAACCAAAACCGGAATCCCCATAGATTACATCGGTGTTGATGTGCTTACTCAACAAGGTGGCGCATCAAAGGGGGTCAGGTGAGTACGTCAGGTTTTCTCCTGCTGGAGATGGCGGTACTGAAGAACAACAAGATGGCTACTCCCATCAAATACAATCCCAACAGAACCAGCCGATGATGATGCAGCAGCATGGAAACCGAGCACAAGCAACCCAGATGTCTGGCCTGACGCATGGTGTTTCCGGACAAAGGGCTGCTGCTTACGGTGCTAACTTAGCTGGCATGGCCTCATCTAGTTTTGGCTACAGTGGCTCGGCCTCAGCTGCTTCACCTTCACCTTCACCTTCTGCTTCCCCTTCTGGTTCTGGTTCCGGTTCCGGCTCTGGTCTCTGGATTGGTCAGAAACGAGGGCGTGAAGAAGAGGTCACTGCTCAATTCATTGAGTCTTTACCAAGGGTTCAGAGAAATTTTGCTGGTTTTAGAGGCTCCATTACTGATTCATCATCTGGTGCAACTACGGGTACATACTTTTTCCATCCATTTCTTCAACTACTCTTTTTTTGCACACTGATTTTCATTATCTTTTGTCGTTTCCATTTAGTTAAAATATAGGCAATCGTTCCTGTTTTTCTTTCCCTACATATTCTTACATAGATCATATAACCATAACCTATATATATAATTATACACATGCATACATACATACAATGCATATATTTTACTTTCTTACTATTAGTCTATTACCACTAATTTAATAAAAACCATTTTTAGTTGTCATTCATCACATAACTGTGTGTTTATTACTTTCATTTTAATAAAACTATAATACAATATTGCATGTCTTCAACAAGTTATATTTGCCTTTAACTTCAAGGGGAAAGAAAGAAAATTTTTTAGGGTTGGAATTAAATTATAATTTTTAAGATAATAAAAATGTAATTTTATTATTTTAATAATTTATATATTTATAATTTATAAAGGATTAAATAAAATTTTTATGATTTTTAATAAGGTTAAAGTACAATTTTATTTTATTAATTTAAAATCTTAAAAATTTAAAAAAGTCTTAAATAGAAAAAGTTTCATTTTAAGGGCCGACGTCTGCGAACTCCCCTAGGTAAGCCCCTGCTTAACTTGGTGGTATTCAACTTTCAATTAATTACCTCTGGAGATTGGACAAACATTTGTAAACTCAAAGCTGCAATGAAACAGTTGATCAGTATTCAGCATGACCACCACCTTCATTAAGGATTCAACAATCTCTCAATCATCAACCTATATTTAACAATCTCTCAATCCATTAATTTGAATAGTTGCTGAAGAAACTGCAAGCACTGTTGCACCACCAACTACATCAACAGAAACATCAGCAGCAGCCTATGAAGAAACCGCGGAGCGAAGGAGGAGATATAGAGGCGTTAGGCAAAGGCCGTGGGGAAAATGGGCAGCAGAAATACGTGATCCGCACAAAGCAGCAAGAGTTTGGCTTGGTACTTTTGATACAGCAGAAGCTGCTGCAAGAGCCTATGATGAAGCTGCCTTGAGATTCAGGGGAAACAGGGCCAAGTTAAATTTCCCGGAAAATGTCAGGCTTGTTCCTCAACAAATGCAGAATTTTCCTGCTACCCAAACATCGGTTTCTAGTTCTCTAACAACCCATTTTCCAGCTTCTGATTCTACTTCAATGCCAACATATTACGATTCCCAACCTCTTCAGAGCTCTACAAATGATATGCTGAGAGACTATTGGCAGTACTCTCAGTTGCTACAGAATTCTGGTGATTTGCATGGACAACAAGCTACAAGCTTGGTAGACCAAATGATTCAATATTCTCAGTTTGCTAATATCCAGCAGCCAATGGTGTCGTCGTCTTTTCCATCTTTGCCGCCTTTTTTTGCGGCTTCTGGGTCATCATCATCATCATCATCTTCCTCTGCTTCTTTTCCTCTGCTTTTTGCTGAGCAGCAACAAATGAGCATTTTCAGGCAACCGTCTGATCGAACTCAGGCAAGTGAGTCAGATTTTCCGGTGCCGCCGTGGTCTCATCCTAGTCATTGTCCTTCATCCTCTGGTTAATAATAGTAATCACATTTTTTATATATAAATATTTTTGAAAAAATTAGAACATGTTTTCCCTTCTTATTTTATTATATTTTTTTGTTCAACTTGTATTTTCGTGTAGTATAAAGTAAATAGGGGATAAAAACACAAGGATCTAGGATTTTATGTAACTTAAAATGTTAGAAGCCGAAGATTCATTAATGATGTACTTTGTTGTTTTTTATTAAAGAAGAAATCTTGTTGTGCTTGATAATTATATCTTGCTTGCCGCCTCGTCGCGTTCTTTAAGAAAAATCCTCTCGACTCTCGAGTAGGCCTTTTACTATTTGTTTGAATGGAGGCCTAAAAACGTTGTTTATGCAGGCGATATGCATGTTAGAGTTGACTTAATCATGTCTATATCTGGGAAGTTGAAATATGGTGGATTGGTTAAAATTAGAATTGAAGAGATTACGTCTCATCTAAATTTGGCGAATATGCATATTCTTCCATCACAACTGATCCTAAGTTCATATCAGAAAAGAGAGAGGACATATTAAGGAGAAACACCTCATTGTTTGACTCGACTTGCAGCATTGGCAGGCAGCTATCCATTCACGTCACAACTTGGACATCGCTTTACCATCACAAACCTCCCACCATAAAAAAAAAAAATGTCTTTTCCCTATTCCAACGCCATACCCACGACCACGTCAAATAGTAGGAATTGTTGGTTAAAGATGTGTCTCGTAGTAATTTACTCTTATTTATGGTGTAGGAGTTGTTTAATAAAATTGATTTGAAACATTAATAAATTTTTGACCGTGTTGAAATTTTGAAACAAATCATTCACGGCTTAATATAAAAAAATTCCTCTAAATTGTACCCATTTTCTCAAATAAATACCTACTACTTCTTATTTCTTTTTCTATCAATTTAAGTAATTAAACTAATTTTTTTCTCGCATTAGTACCTCCTTTAGTCAGCCATTAGTCAACCTTGGTCAACCAATCACCAATCAACACATGGTAAAAAAAAACCCACTTAAGCAAACCCCTTACCATCCCTCTTTCTCTCCCCTGCCTCCTCTCCCTCAGCTTATAAGCTTCTATCAACAATGGTTGAAACCCCACATTTTATGAAAACATATCCCTAAAACTCCTAATCAGATAGAGACGAAACTACAACAGCGAGCTTTGAACTCTAAACCCGCCAAGTTAATTCACCACTATTTAATTCATCTCTTACTCAGTCCCCAACTCAAAAAAGATAACTTATATTTGTTTATACATATAAAATGCAAGTCCTTTCGAATTCTAGCAAATTCTCTATGGTTTTAGGAACCAAATGATTCTACTCAATTCAAACCTCTGACTCCTGTCCTCTTTGACTCAATTCAACTCGTATGGTCTCTCTTCTCTTCAATCCCAACTCAGAACCAATATTTCATTAGGTACACTCAAATTTTCAACTATTTTTAAACATTTTCCTTCGATAAATCCTTGTTTGGTTCTTCAAAAAGAGAAATAGAGAAATGAGTTTTCTTTTAAATAATGTATTTTTTTAAAAAAATTGTGTTGTATTTTAATGCTAATTATTAGCTAAAAAGGAGAAAAAAAGAAATTGTATGAATTTTTTTTGTTGAATTCATGATTGTTAAATTACATAGGGATGTTTGGAGATTCTCATTGACCAATACCACAACATTCGATTCATACCATGATGTCAAAGACATGTTTTTCTATGAAAGTTGGAACCACATCCAATGAAACCCCAAGTAGAGGGAGAAGGGACAATGGAAGGGGGAGAAGGGACGGTAGGAGAGAGATGGGAGTGGGGGAAATATTTTTATTTTTTAAATATTATTTTTAATTAATATTAATATAAAATGATAAAATCAGAAAAAAAAATATTTTTTCATTTTTTTAGAATTATTTTATACAAATAATGAGATAAATTGCTTATGTGACTTTTTTTAGCATGTGCTGATTGGTGATTGGGTCACGTCATTATTGATTAAAGTTGACTAACAACTGACTGATTAACAGAAGTATTAATGTAGGGAAAAATTAGTTTAGATGCTTATTTGAGAAAACAAATATAGTTAAGGATTAATTTGAGTTGATTTAATTAGGTTTCAGGAAGTTAGTTGACCAGAACGAAGTTTTTCTTTTAAAACTTGAATTTCAACTAATTACTAAGACAGATGCCTTATGGCTTCAAGTGCTAAGAAGTAAATATAAGCTTAAAGGCGGTTGTCCAATATCTATTACCAGATCATCACACTCTTTTGTGTGGAGGTCTTTGTCTAAAGTTTGGATGTGCTACGGGAAAGTATTCACTGGAGTGTAAGGGATAGAAGAGTTGTTTTGTTTTGGGAAGATAGTTGGGTCTCGGGTATGAGGCCTTTGGTGAATCATTTTGTAATCCCTATGGAAATGCAAATTTCTAGCTGCGTGGTTGATTATGTGACTTTAGAAGATGGTTAGGAATGAAATTGTTTTACACACTATATCGATTATCAAATGAATATCAAAATTGCTACCGTGACACCTACCTCCATGAGGGCTAACCCAGATTTATGCTTGTGGCGTGACATTACCAATGCCAAGTGTCCGATGGCAGCTGCCTATACTAAGATTGTGTGTAAATCTTGGGGTCCAACCGATGACAAGTGGAGGCGCATTTGGAAAATCCATGGACCTCAACTTGTGAGACAAATTGTTTGGTTGGCAGCACATAGTCACTTATTGACTAATTGCAAGCGATGTAGAAGAGGCATTTTAACCATTGATACGTACCAGATTTGTTCTTGCTATACTGAAACTACCTTTCATGCTTGCGAGATTGTGTCGGGGCCAGAGATGCATGGAGCCAACTAGTGCCAAATACGATAAGAAACAATTTCTTTGAGGTCAATTTTGATGTTTGCTTGGTACGGGGTATCACCAATCAATAGTGTATTACTAGGAAGGAAGCTGTTTGGGAGAGTTGTTTTGTGACAACATGTTTTTATATTTGGAAGCAATGAAATTAGTTCATTTTTCAGAATAAAGGCTTGGACCTTAAAAGAGTGTCGCAGTGAAGCTTATGTATGGCTTACAATGATCCTGTAAATAGCGTTGTTGCTTCTTTCAACACAAATGGCGCATTGAGTAAGTCGAGTCGATTGGCTTCAGATCATCATTGGAGCACATCGAGATTATTGTAGAAAGTGATAGCACTAAAGCTGTCAAATTGGTTAACCATGGGTGGGACGGATTCTATCATTCTGCTCTTGTTAGGGAGATGCATGTTTTATGTAAGAGACAATGAAATGTCATGGTTTTTGGATCATCGGTACGCCCCTTGGTGCAATAGAAAAATATTCCAACGACTAGAATCTAGGGATCCATGTATGAGGATCAGACCCAGGCTGAGAAAGGACGAAAATTATACCTTTGATGATCTAAAAGTTGCACTGGTATGACGTTTGATTCCTCAATCTGTGTCGTAAACCACAACGCAAAAGTCCTAACCTTTATGTAATCCACCTGGATGATAACTTATTAGAAAAATCTCTCAAAACACTTTCGAGAGAAAAATGAAAACAAGTTTTTCCTTTTTGCTTCTAGTCAAAAGATAGTATTTTCGGGTAAGAAAATGAAAATGAGATTTTTTTTTATTCATTCAAAACTGTTCTGAATAACTATCAACCACTAAATGGAATTTTAGGATTTTATCTTTAAAACGTGTTTTGCTCCTTTACTTAAGGAGATATCAATTTAATTTAAATCAAATTTTATTAAATACAATATTTAATAAATTTGAAAAGACAAATTTATAAATTAAAATACATGAAACATATTTTCACATTATTTTAATTTAATCCTCTATATATATGTGTCGCGTGTGAAATGATATGTGAATTCTACAAGTATACACGTCGAATCAATTAATAAAGTGATAAGTGAGATCGTCTCCACTGGGATTAGAACGGTATAATTTGGTCAAGTTATTAGAGTGAGATATGATTAATGTTATGACAAAATTAATGAAAAGAATGCAATGGTAATTAGAAAGAATAATAATGCATGCAGTAATGAAAAATGCTTTGACACGACCAGACAAGAGTAAGAATGCAATGACAAATTTGAGAATAATCACGTGAATAATATGCAAGCGAACAAGTAAACAACTAAAAAGATGTTATGGCAAAGATACTACGGCAAATGATAGAGGGTCTACAATGTTGATTTGGAATGTCGGGATTACTAAGAATCTGCCCTTACTAACAGTAATGCCTAGACAAAACCATACTCAACCTATTGCTCAGAAGAGTTCTAAAATGGTCTGCTTTTTTCGAGAACAAGACCTCAAGCTACCTTGCCTTAAGCGATATATGTCTATAGGCCTTTAGCACGGTACCTGGCAATGTTTTGTTTTCTTTCTGTATGAACGCGGCTCCATGTCTAGAGGCTGCTACAAGTGTTTCGTCGAACATTCGCTCATATCATTCAATCTCAATCTCATTAACCTAACCTTGTCATATTTAGATTAATTTAATGAACATGTTGTACATCCATCTATGTCTAGAGTTTGAAAACATGTAATTTTATAAATAAATAAAAACTATTGAATGAAACAGTGTATTAAAGTAGATCTACGCTTCAGTCATTAAAGAAATAAGAGTTTCATCAAGTAATCCTAACCCTATGAGATCTAGCTTATGAGTTGGCAATTAAAATTCAAATCCAAAGTATCATTCAACATCGTTTCCATTAAATCAATTCACGAAGAGTAATCAAGAAATAACGAAAGGACTTTGGGAAGATAGATTCCGCTTATCCAGCCCACACTTCAGCGATGCAGTGTCCTGTGGTGGCTGAGAGGGACTGCCTTCGTCTTCCTCTTTCCATCTCTACTCAGCCGCTACCCTCTATTTTTTTTGCCTAAGTTTTTTTTTCTGCCCCCTTTAACGTTTCCTCCTTTTGTTTTTATAATTGTTTTCCCTAGGGTAAATCCAACAGCCCATGATTTTCTTCCCTCTTTTTCAGGTAGATATATCTGGTACAAGTTCAATTGGGCCTAAAATCGGTACGCTTTGAGTGCTGACTGAACATCTTCTCGGCATTGCCACGGCATTCATGTAAAACAAACTATCCAACCCTTTTCCCTGAAAAACCTTCACTCGTTTACTTTTTTACTTCTTATTCCTCATCCTGCACCTTCCAAACCACCACCATGCACAACCCTTCCACAAGTAATTAAAAATAACTAACATTTAAGTACAGTCCAAGCTCCTAATGTAATGCTAAAACAAGAAAAATACTAATGGAATGTCCTAAAATGCAACTAAATATACCTAAATACATGCAATTAGCTATATCTAAAGGCATGAAATATAACTCTTTTCAAGAGTTATCAATATGTGCATCATGTATATATATATTATGATTAATTTTAACATTGTCAAATTAACTTAATTATTAGAACATTTCTATAATCAATTTAAATTTTATGACATGTTATACATGATCCCAACTTTCATTACATTTTGATTGACTCAACCAAAGGATGTGACCTTATAGGATCCTCTAACACTAGCAATAACATTAAAACAATTCTAATGTTACAAACAATTAGTGACATCTAGCAATGCTCGGTACTACTCAAGCTGCAGGAAGTCATGGTTCAACATGGTCTTCTGTGATAATATTATTATGTAGTATATCCCTTTGTCCTTTATATCTAAATTGAACACAAGCCATGGAATAATCACACTTGTATAGTCCAATCTTTTGCTTCTTAATTCTCAAGTACACTAAGATAAACAAAAAAGTATATATCTCATATCAACTCATTTGAGCATGGCCATACATTTTTTGTCTCCCTTCAAGAGGCCTGAGATATTTCTCCCATTATGTAAAAGAGACAAATATTATCTTAATCACTCACATCCCACTACATAGATTGTGGTACACCCAACACCAGTATTTATAGTACAACCATTTACGAAAGACGTTTGATTGTGTCAAAGCATACGACTCACAATGTTGGAACAGTGATATTCTCAAGTCTAAGGATCACACATACAATTATCACTATGAGATATATTGTGATTATTACATAATAATCCAAGAAACATTCTCATGACGGGTCAATCCAGTATATTATTCTCTAACATATACTTATGAGTTGATTTGATATCATATATCTATAACACTTGTCATCAATCAAGCACATATTAGCCTCAATGTATTATTGTTGTCCAAACCCACAATAATAATTGATTAAGGATATTTAAGAATGACCATTTCATTCTTTGGACATTATTATTATACAATTTATTTAAACATAGAAATAAATACTGAAAATAATAATGGCAATGCCTTTATTGATAATCTAGGTAAGAACATGTTATTACAATTATCACATGATTAGTTTTTGGGCATACTCCCAACAATGGTGGTTCATGCTCCACACCAAGCGAACAAAACTGTGGATATTATGGCTAAGTTAACTCTAGGTCCTCGGCTTGACTTGCATCTTTTTGGAGCCCCTGTACTCGAAGTGTTGCACCAACTTGTATCTGATGTGCAGGGATCTCAAAATCTTATTGCTTCTTATTAGATAGGAACTTTTTTCTTTTAGTGTCCTCCTATTTGTTACAAGAAATAGTGTCTTTAATACGAATCATTTCTAAGTGGCAAATTCTAATATATATATTAATAAAAAGAAATACTTTATTTAAAAATTATTAAATTTATTTTTTATTTTAAAATCTTAAACTTTTTTCCCTTTTATTTAGATCGCCTATGAAAAACTTTCATATGATCTCTCAAATTTTTTTATTAAAGATATTTGATTATGAACACTTCTTTTGTTTTTCATTGGTTTTGTCGATATCAAGAGAAGGATTATGACAATAAGACATATCCAACACTGCTATAAAAAAATCAAAAGTAAATCTATTGAAGGAAAGTATGCAGAATAAATTAATAAGAAGAACAAGTCAAATTATGTAAATCAATTAACATTTTGTCATTTTATAGTCAATTGAAATTATTAAAAAAATCTCAAGAACCCAAAATAGGAACATTTACACTATATTATCAATTTGTAAATATTGGATATTCCAATAAAAAATGGTGACTGAAAATAGTGTTTCCCTTTCGCGCAAAGAAAAAGATGAGCTTCTTCGCATTAAAAAAGAAGGTTAAAAAACCGAATGTTTTCATTTTTAGAGAGTTTAGAAGCATTATATCTTATAATATACCTTACTCGGTAGAGAATTTAGGGATTATGAATGTCTTCTGGATCTTGGACCAAAAGATATGGAGAAGGAAGATGCTAAAGGTTCATTCCGAGTCCTTGAGAATCAGGTGGATGAGGAAGGTAACATTTTTATCTCTTTTTTTTTTTCCGAAGACGAAAAACAATGCATTCTACTAAGGTGGGATAGAACACTTGTAATTAAAGTATTTTGGAAAACCCTAGGATATCAATATATATTGTTCAAGCTTAATCAGATTTGGAAACCATCTAGAGCTCTTCAACTTATAGATATAAGGTATGGTTATTTTATGGTCAAATTATTGTGTTTTGAAGACTATGAAAGAGTGGTTAAAGAGGAACCTTGGTTTATTAATGGTTGTTTTCTCACCATGCGTTGACAAATCCACTAGCTTTGAATCTAGTGGGAAGTATGCTCGTTTTTGTATTCAGGTCAATATCGAAGACCCTTTAAAGAGATTCTTGATGATCGATGGGAGGAAACAATAAATTTAGTATGAAGGATTGGAAATTATTTTTATTTTGATGTGGCAAGATCAACCATCAACAGGAATCCTATTAGATCTAGTGCCCTAGGTGTAGTATTTTCGTCTAAGTACACTTGTAATTTTTTTGAACAGAATGGTTAATAAAATCATTCATAAATTACATTAATACTTTGTATATTGTCCTCACGTGGTTTTTGCATTTAAATAAAAATAGAAGAAAATGTTGCTCATGGGTTGTTTAACGTTTAACTAATGCTAAGCGGTATTACGTGGTCGGATCGTAATACGAAAAAACAACTTATATCAGTAGATAAACCTAAACATGTCTTTAGTTTAACCGCAAATGAGTAAATTTATTAAAAGACTAATATGTCGTCTATTAAGTCCAATTAGGGAGATGTTTTGTCTTGGGCATCGAAGTGGATGACTCCTAGAAGATAGAGACATAGATGCAACTAACTGGACTGACAGAACATCAGACTGGACCCAAGAAGAACAGATCCTGAATCCGTTTGTAGATTTATTCACTTGTCATGTTCATAGTGTGGCATACCTAAATCTTTAGTGAATGACGGATAATGTATGCATGACTCGAATACTTTAATGTAAGTAAAAGCTTGAGTTCGAATAGATAAGGAACCGAAAGCTGGTGCGCTGGGTGTATGGCTTCTGTAGTATGTAACGTCATTCACAACAGTGGAATTCATAGCCCGGTACGTGGGTAAATGATATCCTCTTATTTGCATTACATGGTCAATGAAAAGTAAACGTGGCCACGGGTCATTTGTCTTTGTAATGGATGACTTGATTACTATTTGATAGTAATTGACTTTTCATGAAGGAAGATGTAATGGTTACCATGAGATAAAATAGGACCATATTGGGAGAATGAATATTATCCCAAAGAGATTAAGGATATCCTATAAGGGTAACAAACTTATGACAAGGTCATTTGATGAATACTAATCGAGTTGCTTTCGTAATGGTATGTCGTTGTAGAGAGCTCAATCATGATACTATAGTGGAATGAATTCGTGAGTAAATGAGTTTATAATTAATATGCAAAAAGCTATGTCACACCTAGTCTTCTCTAAGTCCCGATTTTAGAGGAGAGTTGGGAGTTAATTGAATAAAATGGCAAGTTGGTGGGCTTTGTAACACCCCTTACCCGTGCCCGAAGCCGGGACCGGGTTTGAGGCATTACCTAACAAATCTCACCTGACATCTCAAAAAGGGCTATAAAATTTCGTTTAAACCCAACACTTGTACATACTCGGCCCTAGAGGCCCTAAACATACCTCTGAAAGGTATCGGAACTATTCCAGGAACTTTTACGAACTCGAGAAACTTTTCAACAAAACAGGGGCCACACGCCCGTAGAGGTCTAGGGACACGCCCGTGTGACCCTAAGACATGCCCGTGTTTTCCACCCGTGGTCGATCCTGACTAACTTCCCACGGCCTAGACACGCCCGTGTCTTCCACCCATGGTCGATCCTGACTAACTTCCCACGGCCTAGACACGCCCGTGTCTTCCACCCATGGTCGATTTAAATTCCCCAATTAATGTGCAGACTTCACACGGCTTGGGCACACGGCCATGTCCTTAGCCCGTAGAGCATACTGACTTGCAAACCTAGCATGTAAGGGGACACATGGTCGATACACACGCCCATAGGGCTGACCGTGTGTCACACACGGTATAGACACACGCCCGTGTGTCTACTTGTGTGGACAATTAGATGGCTATCTACCAAGCCCTTTGCCACCCTACATTGCACACATACAAACACCAATCCAATTCAACATAATTCATAACCCAAAGGCATAACTAAGTACTCAATTCAACAACCATACACAAGAGTATACACTTCAAGAAAGTCACTTTCATTAAGCATAAGAGTTTGCCAAGTATCGGCCTAACTTAATAGATAATTACAAAAAGAAGACTTTAATGCCTTACAAAGCCAACATTTTGGCCAACAATTACGACCTAACAAAACACTCGAGTCCTATACATGCCATACTCAAAATAAGTCTAAATTGTTATACCAAAGTAGTGTCGATAGTGTGATTTCTGAACTCCTACGTCCTCGTTCCTCGAGTTATCTTGGCAATACTACAAGGAGAAATAGCAATGAAAGGGGTAAGCATAAAGCTTAGTAAGTTTACATGGATATAAATAACAACAATAAGCTCATAAAATAATCCATCCATGATATTAACTAACCATACACAAGTCATAGGCTTCTTGCCATACTTACTCACAATTGCCCTTATTTAGCACATACCGTGCCACATATCGTAATTGTTTCTTCGTGACTCGTTCACGAGTACCTGTATTCACTCATTCATATGACTTTAGTACAAATCTCATTTCTACTTCTAAACTCATCTACTTATCCCTTTAATCGCTAGGGATAGTCAAAGACGCATATTTAACGTCATTCATGTAGGGACGAAGCCAATGCCACATCCCCGAGGTGGTCTTACATAGAGTTACTTCTAAATTCCAATGCCATATCTCGGATATGGTCTTATAAGGACTTTCACATCAAGTATCGACGCCATATCTCGGATATGGTCTTATACGATTTTCATATTTATTACCAAATCCATATGACAGATATGGTCTTATACGGGATCTCAACTCGGTGCCGAGGCCATGTCCCGAACATGGTTTTATACGGGACCTTATCTATTTCATATCTCGATGATAGCATTTTCATATTCACATGGTTCACTAGGACTTCAACATCTCATTCAACATCAATTTAATGGAGTGTCATGCATAAATATGATACCAAGCAATCTCAATTATGCTAACATAAATTTTGCATTAATCACATACAAACTTACCTCGATTTCAAAATGAGCTAGCTAGACGGTTTAGTCCGAGACCTTGTTTTTTCCCCGATTGAGGCGGATTCTCGATTCTTCTTGCTCTATAATAGTAATTTAGCTCATTTTAATCATCTCATTAATAAAAGCATTTCAATAATCCCGCTTAGGCAAAATTACTATTTTGCCCTAGACTTTGGCAAATTGACCATTTTGCCCCTAGGTCGGAAATAAATTCTAATCACATTTCTACCTTCAACAAGCCTAGGTGAACATTTAATACTCTTATAGCTATCATCAAAACTAAACATTTCACATAATTACTACAATTTGTAACCTTTTCATCAAGGTCCAATTAGGTGTTTTCATGGCAACACCTTTCACAAGAGTTGTTCATCTAACAACCAAAACTCATTTTCTTCCATAAAAATGCAGCAAATAACTATGATAGCTCTCATGGAAAAACTCTAAACTTTTCACCACATTGGACAATAGTCCTGTCATTTGAAAGCTTAAGCTTTAGGGGTCTCAAAAGTACAACTATTTTCAAGAAAAGATCACTAGAACACTTACTTGTGAAGAGATGAGTGTGCTAAAATTTTTGAAGCTTTCTTCCCTCTATTTGCTGCTAATTTTCAATGGAAGAGTGAAAGAGAAAAATATGATAGCTTTTCTTTCCTTATTTTATTAATACTAGTCAAATTAGTCCACCTACTATCACCAACTTTGACCATCATTGACAAATTTGTCTCCTATGCTAGTCTATGGTCGGCCAAGCAAATATTGGGGGTCTAATTGCCTTTTAAATACCTCCAATTATCAATCTATGGCTATTTGGTACCTTTAGCTTATAGAATGGAACTTTTGCACTTTATGCGATTTAGTCATTTTTTGCGATTACACATAAAATCGCTAAAATTAAAGCACCAAAATTCTCTTGCACATATACTATCATGCTCTGACTCATAATATAACATGAAAATGAATTTTTCAAATCTCAGATTAGTGATCCTGAGATCACTGTTCCGGCTAGCCCCTAAATCGGGCTGTTACAATTCTCCCCTTAAGGATTTTTAGTCCCAAAAATCTTACCAGTGAAAAGATTGGGGTATTGGTTTCTCATCATTTCCTCGGGCTCCCATGTAGCCTCTTCTATTCCGTGCCTTTGCCATAATACCTTCACAAGGTTTATGCTTTTGTTTCTCAATTGTTTGACCTCTCGCGCCAAAATCTTAACCGGCTCTTCACCATAAGTCAAGTCCGGTTATATCTCTACCTCTGTTGGTACAATGACATGTGAAGGATCTGAACGGTATCGGCTCAACATGGATACGTGAAAGACGTCATGAATCTTTTCTAGTTTAGGTGGCAAGGCCAACCGATAAGCTACCGGTCCTATCCTCTCGATAACTTCGTAAGGTCCGATAAAACGCGGACTCAATTTGCCTTTACGACCAAATCTGAGGACTTTCCTCCAAGGTGACACTTTCAAGAACACTTTATCACCTACTTTGAATTCTATCTCTTTCCTTTTCAAATCCGAATTGGACTTTTGCTTATCCGAGGCGACTTTCAGACAGTTACGTATCACTTTTACTTTCTCTTCAGTTTCCCTGATCAAATCAACCCTGTGCAACTGTTTCTCTCTGAGTTCTGACCAATACAATGGCGTTCGACACTTACGCCCATACAATGCCTCATAAGGTGCCATTTTCAAACTTGACTGAAAACTGTTGTTGTAGGCGAATTCCACTAACGGTAAGTATTTCTCCCAATTACCGTGGAATTCCAAAACACAACATCGAAGCATGTCCTCAAGTATCTGGATTACCCTCTCCGACTGTCCGTCGGTTTGTGGGTGGAAGGCTGTACTGAAACTCAATTTCGTGCCCAAGGCTTCTTACAACTTTTTCCAAAACCGTGACGTGAATCTCGGATCTCTATCCGAAATGATCGACGATGGTACACAATGGAGTCTTACTATTTCTGACATGTATAAGTCCGTTAATTTGTCAAGCGAGTAGTCGACTCGCACTGGTATAAAATAGGCTAACTTTGTGAGTCTATCAACCACTACCCATACTGCATCTTTCTTCTTCGGAGTTAACAGTAAGCCCGTTATGAAATCTATGGTAATACGGTCCCATTTCCACTCAAGAACCATAATGGGCTGAAGTAAACCCGAAGGTACTTGATATTTAGCCTTCACTTGCTGACAAATCAGGCACTTCGATACAAACTCGGAAATGTCTTTCTTCATACCAAGCCACCAATACCATTTCCTCAAATCATTGTACTTCTTCGTGCTGCCTGGGTGTACATTCAAACATCCGCTATGCGCTTCATGCAAGATTTTACGAATAAGCTCGTCATTTCTGGGTACACAGACCCTATCTCGAAATGTCAGACATCCATCAGGATTTACTCGAAAGTCTGACTCAACATCCGACTCACATAAAACTCTTTTGGCTTGCAAACTGTTATCATCTTTCTGAGTTTCACAAATTTCTTGGAGAAACAATGGTTTAGCCCTCAATTCGGCTAAAATGGAACCATCATCCAAAAACACCATCTGAGTACTCATGGCTCTTACTGCAAACAATGATTTTCTGCTCAAAGCATTGGGGACTACGTTCGCCTTCCCCGGATGGTAGTCAATCACCAATTTATAATCCTTAATCAGCTCTAACCACCTTCGTTGCCTCAAATTCAAATCCTTTTGAGTCATCAAATATTTTAGACTCTTATGGTCGGTGAAAATCCGACACCTTTCACCATATAAATGGTGTCTCCAATTTTTTAATGCAAACACAATTGCGACCAACTCTAGATCATGAGTCGGATAATTCTTCTCGTGCGGATTTAATTGCCTAGAGGCGTATGCAATCACCTTACCCTCTTGCATAAGTACACAACCCAATCCGTTCAGGGATGCATCACTGTAAACCACAAATTCTCTTCCCGGTTCAGGTTGCACCAAAACAGGAGCCTCAGTCAACAGTGTCTTCAATTTCTCAAAACTTTGTTGGCACTCTTCTGTCCAAAAAAACTTCACATCTTTCTGCAAAAGTCTCGTCATCGGGGTAGCTATCATGGAAAACCCTATAATAGTCTGCTATGCCTAGGAAATTCCTTACTTCTGTTACGCTCCTCGGCGGTTTCCAATCAACAATCGCTGAAATCTTACTCGGGTCTACTCTAATTCCATCTCCTGAGACAATGTGCCCCAAAAATCCCACTTTCTTGAGCCAAAATTCACTCTTACTGAATTTGGCATACAATTTCTCATCTCTCAGAACTTGCAGAACCGTACTCAAGTGCTCGGCCTATTCATTCTCATTTCGAGAGTAGATCAATATGTCGTCGATGAAGACCACGACAAATTTATCCAAGTATGGCCGAAAAACGCGATTCATCAAATCCATGAAGATGCAGGGGCATTCGTTAGACCAAAAGGCATAACCAAAAATTCATAGTGGTCATACCTAGTCCTAAATGCAGTTTTCGGCACATCCGAGTCCTTGACTCTCAGCTGATAGTACGCTGACCTCAAATCTATCTTGGAAAATACCGTGGGTCCCTTCAATTGATCGAATAGATCATCGATCCTCGGTAACAGGTACTTGTTCTTCACAGTTACCTTGTTGAGTTACCGATAATCTATGCATAGTCTCATAGTACCATCTTTCTTCTTCACAAATAAAACGGGAGCACCCCACGGAGAAAAACTCGGCCTTGCAAAACCTTTATCTGTTAGCTCTTGCAACTGTTCTTTCAGCTCCTTTAGCTTGGTTGGAGCCATTCTATAGGGAGCAATAGAAATAGGGGCAATACCCGGAGCTAACTCAATCCCAAATTCGATCTCTCTAACCGGAGGTAGTCCTGGCAACTCTTCCAGGAAAACATCTAGGTACTCGCATACTATGGGTACCGACTCAATTCTCAAATCAGTCTCTTTAGTGTTCAACGCAAAGGCAAGGTAAGCCTCGTACCCATTTCTCGAATACTTTTGAGTCGAAAGAGTTGATATCACCACTGGTGATCTATCTAGCTTATCTGATTCAACACGAATAAAATCCCCATTTTCACTTTTCAACTCTATAAGCTTCTTCCCACAATTCACAATTACCTCATGAGTGACTAACCAATCCATCCCAATGATGACGTCAAACTCATCAAATGGCAATAGCATAAGATCAACAGGGAAACAATGACTCTCAATCATCAAAAGGCATCATTTGCACACTTTATCTACTAACACATACTTGCCTAGGGGATTAGACACTCTTATGATGAATTCGGTAGACTCTATAGGCATGCTCATGCTAGAGACTAATTTCATGCATATGTATGAGTGGGTGGATCCCGAATCAATTAAAGCTATAACACGAGTATTATGGAGAGAAAAGGTACCCGTGATTACGTCAGGGGAAGATGCCTCTTCACAAGCACGAATGGCATATGTCCTCACCGATGCTCTACCCTCGACTCTAGCAGCTTGCTCTCTAGATGGATTCTTGCTACCCATCTCATTTCTCGGGTTTTTCAGTGGTCTTTCCTTAGCAGTACTTCCCGATCTTGCATTCTGAGGCTTTTCTTTCTCGTCTACCTCGGAGCAGTCTCTAATAAAGTGGTCTAAGGACCCACATCTGAAACAAGCTTTCTCATTAGCTCAACACTCACCAGAATGGCGCCTACCACACTGAGGGCATTCTGGTCTACCTGGTCGAACGTTGCCCACACTAGCAACTGATGTGGTCTGCCCTTTCGACCCCGAAAATTACTTGCCTTTACTTCGAGTTGAAAACCCTGCTGAAGTGACTGATTGAGTAGCGAAATCCCTCGATTTCTTAGATGAGGATTGGTGAGACTTATTCAGTTGTATCTTCCTCGAGTCACGAGACTCATTCTCAGCTCTTCTCTTCTCTTTAGCCAACTCTTCGGCTTTACATGCTCTATCTACCAACACTACAAATTCCTTTAGTTCGAAGACTCCTATATATGAATGGATATCTTCATTTAATCCGTCCTCAAATCTCTTGCACATGACGGATTTGGTAGACACGCACTCCCGTGCATACTTTCTAAGCCTTACGAACTCCCGTTCGTAATCAGTCACTGACATACGGCCTTGCTTCAGTTTAAAAACTCCTTCCTCTTGTGGTCGATGAACCTCTGGCTGATGTACTTCTTTCGGTATTCCTCTTGGAAGAACTCCCAGTTAACTCTCTCTCTTGGCACCACTGACACAGGGTGTTCCACCATCGGTAGGCTGAATCTCTCAGGAGAGATACCGCACACTTTAAGCACTCCTCAGGCATGCAGGATAACTCATCGTATACCTTGATGGTATTCTCGAGCCAGAATTCTGCTCTCTCCGGGTCATCATCCTTATTTGCCCAAAATTCCTCGGCTCCTTGCTTCCGGATCTTATCCACCGGAGGCCTTTCTCTTCTCACCACCTCAACCACTTGAGGAGCTACTGGAGCGGGTTGAAGAATTGGTGGGGGTGGAGGGGTTGAGCGTTAGGATTTGCTTGGGTATACTCAGTATACCAGTTGCTCATCATGTAGAGAAACACTTCTCGAGCCTCTTCCCCCTGACCCAAGGTCTCGGGTCTACTATTAGCTGACGCGGTCCCTTGAGCGGGAGCCAGCGCGTTACTCGCAGCATCATCGGCTGCAGTTCGGTCTAGATCAGAATCCATATACTACATAAAACACAATTTTATATGTCAGGAGCCATCACACTATCCTTACTCAGACACTCTTACATATGGCATGTATAGCTAGACTCGTACTTACGCTATGTTAGTCCTAGAACTGACTAAACCGTAGCTCTGATACAAATAGATGTAACACCCCTTACCCGTGCTCGAAGCCGGGACTGGGTTTAAGGCATTACCTAACAAATCTCACCTGACATCTCAAAACGGGCTATAAAATTTCGTTTAAACCCCACACTTGTACATACTCGACCCTAGGGGTCCTAAACATACCTCCGAAAGGTATCAAAACTATTCCGGGAACCTTTACGAACTCGAGAAACTTTTCAACAAAACAGGGGCCACACGCCCATAGAGGTCTAGGGACACGTCCGTGTGCCCCTAAGACATGCCCGTGTTTTCCACCCGTGGTCGATCCAGACTAACTTCCCACGGCCTAGACACACCCGTGTCTTCCACCCGTGGTCGATCCTGACTAACTTTCCACGGCCTAGACACGTCCGTGTCTTCCACCCGTGGTCGATTTAAATTCCCCAATTAATGTGCAGACTTCACACGGCTTGGGCACACGGCCGTGTCCCTAGCCCATGGAGCATACTGACTTGCAAACCTAGCATGCAAGGGGACACACGGTCGATCCACACGCCCATAAGGCTGACCGTGTGTCACACACGGCATAGACACACGCCCATGTGTCTAATTGTGTGGACAATTAGATGGCTATCTACCAAGCCCTTTGCCAGCCTAAATTGCACACATAAAAACACCAATTCAATTCAACATAATTCATAACCCAAAGGCATAACTAAGTACTCAATTCAACAACCATACACAAGAGAATACATTTCAAGAAAATCACTTTCATTAAGCATAAGAGTTTGCCAAGTATCGGCCTAACTTAATAGACCATTACAAAAAGAAGACTTTAACCTTACAAAGCCAACACTTTGGCCAACAATTACGACCTAACAAAATACTCGAGTCCTATACATGCCATACTTAAAATAAGTCTAAATTGTTATACCAAAGTGGTGTCGATAGTGTGATTTCTGAACTCCTACGTCCTCATTCCTCGAGTTATCTTGGCAATACTACAAGGAGAAATAGCAATGAAAGGGGTAAGCATAAAGCTTAGTAAGTTTACATGGATATAAATAGCAACAATAAGCTCATAAAATAATCCATCTATGATATTAACTAACCATACACAAGTCATAGGCTTCTTGACATACTTACTCACAATTGCCCTTATTTAGCACATACCGTGCCACATATCGTAATCGTTTCTTCGTGACTCGTTCACGAGTACCTGTATTCATTCATTCATATGACTTTAGTACAAATCTCATTTCTACTTCTAAACTCATCTACTTATCCCTTTAATCACTAGGGATAGTCAAAGACGCATATTCAACGTAATTCATGTAGGGACGAAGCCAATGCCACATAATCGAGGTGGTCTAACATGGAGTTACTTCTAAATGCCAATGCCATATCCCGGATATGGTCTTATATGGACTTTCACATCAAGTATTGATGCCATATCCCGGATATGGTCATATACGATTTTTTATATTTATTATCGAAGCCATATCCTGGATATGGTCTTATACGGGATCTCAACTCAGTGCCGAGGCCATGTCCCGGACATGGTCTTATACGGGACCTTATCTATTTCATATCTCGATGATAGCATTTTCATATTCACATGGTCCACTAGGACTTCAACATCTCATTCAACATCAATTTAATGGAGTGTCATGCATAAATATGATACCAAGCAATCTCAATTATGCTAACATAAATGTTGCATTAATCACATACAAACTTACCTCGATTTCAAAATGAGCTAGCTCGACAGTTTAGTCCGAGACCTTGTTCTTTCCCCGATCGAGGCAGATTCTAGGTTCTTCTTGCTCTATAATAGCAATTTAGCTCATTTTAATCATCTCATTAATAAAAGCATTTCAATAATCATGCTTAGGAAAAATTACCATTTTGCCCTAGACTTTGGCAAAATGACCATTTCACCCCTAGGCTCGGAAATAAATTCTAATCACATTTCTAACTTCAACAAACCTAGGTGAACATTTAATACTCTTATAGCTATCATCAAAACTCAACATTTCACATAATTACTACAATTTGTAACCTTTTCATCAAGGTCCAATTAGGTGTTTTCATGGCAACACATTTCACAAGAGTTGTTCATCTAACAACCAAAACTCATTTTCTTCCATAAAAATGCAGAAAATAACTATGATAGCTCTCATGTCAAAACTCTAAACTTTTCACCACATTGCACAATAGTCCCGTTATTTGAAAGCTTAAGCTTTAGGGGTCCCAAAAGTACAACTATTTTCAAGAAAAGATCACTAGAACACTTACTTGTGAATAGATGAGTGTGCTGAAATTTTTGAAGCTTTCTTCCCTGTATTTGCTACTAATTTTTAGTGGAAGAGTGAAAGAGAAAAATATGATAGCTTTTCTTTCCTTATTTTATTAATACTAGTCAAATTAGTCCACCTACTATCACCAACTTTGACCATTATTGACAAATTTATCTCCTATGCTAGTCTATGGCCGGCCAAGTAAATATTGGGGGTCTAATTGCCTTTTAAATACCTCCAATTATCAATCCATGGCTATTTGGTACCTTTAGCTTATAGAATGGAACTTTCGCACTTTATGCGATTTAGTCCTTTTTCGCGATTACACATAAAATCGCTAAAATTAAAGCACCAAAATTCTCATGCACATATACTATCATGCTCTGACTCATAATATAACATGAAAATGAATTTCTCAAATCTCGGATTAGTGATCCCGAGATCACTGTTCCGACTAGCCCCTAAATCGGGCTGTTACAGGCTTTACTGGAAAACTTGAAAAAATTTGTGGCTGGTTGGTAATTAGTTAAGTTTCAATTGTGGTTTGGTTGAGTTGGAACTGGCTAGTTTCATAGGGGAGACAAAATGATTATTGATGGATGGCTTAATTAAGGCTTAGTGGTCGTGCAAGACGGGTTATATATTTGGGTGAGAAGCCATATTCAGTAGATGGAAAATTCTTCTCAATTTATGTTTACGCTTTCTTTCCTTATGCATCATCTTCTTCTGTTGGTCCAAAGAAAAAAAAGATAGGGAAATGTTGCATGGGGCAGTGATCATGATGTTCAAGCCTGGAAAGTAGAGAACCCAGAGAGCTAGTAAGCTTTTTCATCTCACTGTATTCATAAAATTGGGGAAAAGAGAAGTAGGGATTTTCAAAAACGTTGGAAAGTTCTTGTAAGATATTGAATTTTGGGTTTTTAAGGTTTGAGAGCCTTCAGTTTAACTGGCATATTTGGTTCTCATACTTAGTTTCCAGAACGAGGGGGCTCTAGCATTTGGAAAAGCTAAGCCGATGAGTACATTGAATTAAGGTGAGTTTCTGTGCTTTACCTTGGGTGTTGTTGATGATTGTAACAGCCCATTTTTGGTGGTTTTGGGACCACGATTCTGAAAAATGAGTTAATATTTTATTATTTATTTAATGTTTATCGAGTTAGTATAGGGTCGTATTAAATTTTTGTTAAGAAATTTTAAGGTTTAGATAGTTAATTAAGTAAAAAGGACTAAATCGTAAAAGCTGAAAAACTTAGTTTCTATTAATTAATTTTATCAATTAGTTATGAAAAGGCATTTAATGAACTTAGATGGTAATTATACCATGTATATATATAGTAGACATTTATGGACTAATGTTTGTTATTTGTTAATTAAAACAATTAAAGGTAAAATAGTAATATGATAATTAAATCTAAAACAAAACAAACAAAAGAAAAAAAAAGGAAATAGTCATCTTCCTAGGCCACCACCAAAATTTTAAGGGAGAAAAAAACACCATTGTAGAAGCTTAGTTCGGCTAGGTGTTTTCACTTTGCATGGTAAGTAATTTTCATTTGTTCTTAGTGATTTTTATGTTTTTGAGTTCGTATTAGCTTAATTTAGTTAACCTGGGGGTCAAATTGTAAAACTGTTAAATGTTATAGATTATGCCATGGATGAGTTTGATGTATTTTCGAATTTTTATGGTAGATTGTTAAGCTTGGTTGCTAAATAGACATACTTTGTTAAATGATTTTTGATGATTTTAAGATTTAGGGACTTAATTATGAAAATGGCAAATTTTAAGGAAAAATATTGTAAAATAATGAAAATATGGGTTGTATCAGACCTTAGGAAGAATCGACTAACATGGTGTTTCATTGATTATGGTTAAATTGTGAGTTTCGAATTTAGCGACTAAGTTGCACAAAAGTTAAAATGTTAGGGGTAATTTTGTAAATTTACATTAAAAATGGTTATAGGCTTGAACTAGTTTTAAGTTATTTGAATTTTTTAATTGAGTTAAATTACTATTTAGATCAAGAAACGAATCAACCAGACTTCAATCAAGGAAAAGTTAAGGTGTCGGATTAGTCATCGGCTTCGTTTTTACAACTATTTTTGTCAAAGTAAGTTTGTGACACGGTCGTGTGCCACACACGGCCACCCACACAGCCGTGTGTCATTTAAATTTTATGTGCAAGATGAATCACACGGTTATAGAGAGTTATATGGCCGTGTGACCTAAACCACACAGTCACAGAGAGTTACACGGCCTGACAACACGACTGTGTGACCAAACTTCGAATGCACACACGGTCTAGCATACGTCATGTGACACGGCCGTATGACCTTATTTTGAATACCCACACGGGCGGCCACATAGGCTGGGGCATGACCGTGTGTCCTATACTTCGAACACTCACACGGCCGTGTGACCCTTGTTTTTCGATTTTTTTCTAACTTTTTTATTTGTTTCAAATTAGTCCTTGGATGTTCCCAACCTATTTTTATGACCTCGTAAGCTCGAATTAAGGTTCGTAACCATGTTTATGCCATGAACAAATATTAGTTTGAATGTTATTATTGAAATTGATTACTTGTTTCTAAAGGTCGTTATTGGTTATAATTTGATCGGTAATGCTCTGTAACCCTAATCTGGTGATGGATATGGGTTAGGGGTGTTACAATGATTGTGCTAGAATGTTTGCTCGTATGTCTGTTATGAGTTCTGTCTAAAATTCTTTGTTGTATCTGGTGTGATGAATGAGTAAGCTATGCATGTATAATGCTGTGGAAATAAATGAATGATTGAGATATGTTCTCTGAATGCAAGTTGTGTTGTGTGTTAACGTGTTGAAAAATGGTGTGCTATATGTTACAGTAATAAGTGAATTGTTGTGTGTGTGAAAAACATGTTTTTAAAATATAGAGTACTGAGGGAGTTTCTTTGACAGGGTAGACTAAGTTAGGAAAAATTGGCGTGATAGGAGAATAGAAATATGTCGGCATTATGGAATGAATATCTACTGGCTTTATTGATTGGTCTTTCGGGGTGACACCTCGAAATGGGTTATTGATTCTTCAAAATTAAAAGTCCATGGTTAGTTATGGTAGGATCTAGTGGCAAACAGGTATAAAGTATGGAAAAAATGGAGTCCGCCAGAATGGTAAATAAGGAAGCTTGTCAGGGCACAAAAAGGGGAAATCACAGTATGACTCGCGCAGTGAGTAGCTTGACAAAATGAGCGTGGTGCGTCTGAGAACACAAGTAGATGTGGTAATAAGAGGAATAGCCAAAATACGAAGGTAAGTGGAACTAGTGGGAGCATCTTAACGTGGGTATATTTGAGAGGAAACGAGCAATTCCTTCCAAGTATTGATAAATTGATATCCTTCATATGAGTCCGCCATTGATGAATAAACCGGTTTTGGCTATAATAAAGCGAGACGATTATGCAAACATTAGTCCTATGTATTCATGTGTAAAGAAGTCGTCAGAATAAAATTGGAGTTTGCCGAAGACTCTCTCAATAAGGAAATCCGACGAAGACTATCTTGAGTAGAAAGCCCATCGAGAATTTACTAAAGATGAGGAATGTTCGTTAGGACTATATAGCGCGGGGAAGTCCAAGGGGGCTATCAGATGAGGAAGTCTACCAAGAGTAATTTAATTGAGAGATAATCTGTCGAGAATTACCAGATATTTAGAGTATCTTAGTAGAATGGTCTACGGAGGTTAAGTCCTATGAGACTACATTGCAAGTACGAGTCCGCAAGGAAAAAGGGGAATTTGTCCAATTAGCCAAGTATCATATTCAAGACCGCAAATGAGAATGTTAGAATGAATCCTTCTTTAGGGAAGGGTCTAAGAAAGGGCTAAGTAAAAGAAGGTAATCATCGAGATAATAAGGTAAGTATATATTGAGTTCAGTGCGGAATGAATGGATCAAGGTAAGGATCCACAATTGTAGTGAAATCTCGACTAAACCACAAATAGTAGTCGCCAATCCGTGTCTGAGTTTATGGTTTTTAGTGATGAGTTACATCAGTAAATGTATCTGCTATTTGTGTACATGATCATTCATGAATTGTGATAAAACGATGGCTTAGAGCTATGTATGCAAGAGTAACGGTGTTTTGGTTGTATGAACCTCTAGAAAGGAAATGGATAAAGATTTATGAAAGATTAGATTGAAGAATGTAATTGATGTATCAAAGATGTTTATGGGTAAGTAATGATTTCAGAGTAAGGCATGTTATCTATAGTGAATGAAGAATGAAATTTGAGAAAAGCATTCGCCAGAGACAAGATAAAGGACAAGAATAATAAGATTGTCATAACAATTCATCAATAACAATGAGCAATTATTGCACAAGTAAAGGACATTATTCTTACTAAGTTCTTATGAGCTTACATGAGTTTATAATTTTGCTTCAGGTTGAACGTGAGTATACGTCAGGAGGAACAATACCAGGACTACGCCAAAGGAAATGGCATATCAGGTTATTATGCATACAGAGCAAGTTTAGCGGCACATTCAAAGTATGAATTGCCACTGAGAATTCCATACTTGGGGTGTCTGTAATAGATTAGGATTTCAAATCAAATATCGTTGTATTTTAATTACCACGTGTTGTAGTTGTATTTACTTCTTGTACATAGGGGTGTTCAAATTTGGGTTAAAACTGAATTAACCAACCAAATCGATCTAATTTAGTTAATCAGTCAGTTAACCAATCTAACTCGGTCTGAGGTTGGTTAATAATTTTTTGGAAGTTCAGTTATCGGTTAATTCGGTTCGAAATTGGGTAATTTACCAAATTAACCAAACTTAATAATTAATAATACAAAAAATATATATAAATTTTGATTAATTTGGTTAATCGTTCGAAATAATCAAAATATTCGATTCGGTTAATTTTTTTTGAAAAAATTTTGGTTTAGTTAACGGTTAAAGGATTAAAAAGTTCAGTTAATTCGGTTAATGCTAATTCAGTTTGGTTAACCTATCGGTTAACCATTTGAACACCCCTACTTATACATGCTTATGTATTCAAGCTAGAAATTTTGTAATTAAGTAAACTGTAATTGATTGTAATTCGTATAAATAGACTAAGTTTGTGTCTGTATTTGTTTGGTAATACCAAAGATCTGGATTCGGTTATTCGGATCGGGTTAAGGGTGTACAAAGCATGCTTAAGTAAGTTTTCTTTTAAGTATTCTATTTTTCCTTGCATTTTTGTTCGGTTTACTTGAAGACAAGCAACAAGTTAAGTGTGGGGGAGTTTAATCTGCCATAATTCGTTATGGCAAATTAGAGTCTTTTTTACATTTAATGAGCTTTTTTTCAAACCATTTTAATCGTATTTCAATTAGTTTTCCAATTTAGTAGGTGAGATGCAATTTTAGTAAAAAGCATTTTAACGCATATTTTGGTATTGTAATGACCCGTTGGGCCAATATGGACCTAGGGTAGGATTGACGAGCCAATTTAGTGTACAAGACACCATTTTTGAGTCAAGGATCACCAAGGACGATGCCCATGTCTCAACACTAGCAAGTGGGGTTGCAACACCATAGTTCAAAGATCCAAAAATTCCATTTGAAGTCCTGTGTTACGACACAGGTCTTGTGGTGTCGTGACACCGCTGTGAAGGAGGACCAAACACTACCGAGAGTGTTTTCATTTGCACAATGTAATTTTATCAGTTTTAAGGCCTTCATTTGACCTAATTAGGGCAGCTACAATGGTCTATATAAAGTAAGGTGTATGTTGAGTTTGAGGAGGTCGTTCTTAGATTATTAATTAGTAGATTTAGTTTTTATTAGAATTTAGATTAGATTCAAAACAACTTTTCATTCTTGTTTTCAGACTTGGATTCGATTTGAATCTAAGCTATCCTTTATTCAGTTATTGATATTTTTCTTTTAGTTTTCTATTGCAATCGACGATATCTCAACGACTGTCAAAGGATTTTTGGCTTCCGAGTGCATTCAACATCGAAACGGGTCAATTTCTCTTTTCCCTTCTTTTTAATTTAATTTATGTTTGCATGTTTAAATTAATTGTTGGGGAAATGCATCTAGATTCATGAGTAGCTAAACTTCTTAGGGAGGTTAACAACCGGATGTGAGAGTAATTAATTAAAAAATTGGGATTATCGTAGAATTAGTTGGCTTAAATTATGCATGCTTAATCCCTAAGATTGACAACCCTAAGAAGTAATCTAGGTAAATGAGGTCAAGAGAATAGTTTACCGAGCACCTCATAATTTATCCTGGTTTAAACTGTGAGGTCGAGAGATAAGTGGTTTTTGTTGACTAATTAATCAGTTAGATGCCGGGAGGTAATAATTGGTTAGTTATTAGCTAATTTATTAAAACTCAAGTTTTGAAGTTAATTATTAACACCGATGAGAGTTAATCTTCTTCTTGTTATCTGAGATTTAATTCGATTGTTAATTTATTTTCAGTAATTTTATGTTATTGTTGATATTAAAATTTCTCATTATTTGTCGTACTATAATGTTCGATTATTACTATTTAGCCTTGTTCATGTATAAAATAATTTTAAGTTTAATCCATCATTCCTTAAGTACGATCCTCGGCATACTTCCTAAAGCGTTTCGTTGTAAACTTACTATATTACAATTTGACTCGTATATTTGTAGACACCACTGTTCTATTTTCTATTTTTCTTGTTGCAGTATTTTTAGCCTAGACGTTCGCACATTTGGTGGTGGACAATGATTAAATTCATATATATTCTTTAAATAGTGTAATAAAAGACTAGTTTGAATGAAATGTAAAAGTGTAATGAAAACATGAAAATTGTGAAACGTTATATTCATGAATAAGTATGGTGAATTCAGTGTTTATTGAGTGCTTATGTAGATTAATATTGAACCTAAGGAACAGTCGAGGAAAAAGCATGAGAAGTATAATAAAAATTTATGTGAGAAATAATGAAAAATTAATTGTGAAAAGAATTAGAAAATTATGACTGAGCTATAATAAAGCATAATCAAGTCTAAAAGCATAATTGTGATATAAGATTTAATACATGTATATAACTATCATGTAAAAAGTGAGTAAATTTTAAGTGAAGTGTACTTGTGTTAAATATGAATCAAATAAATATTTCATGAATCATTCATGTCATGACAATATCGTAAAATAAATGAGAATTTTAAAAGTTGAAAGTGTAACAAAAATAGAATTATGAAGAAACTTCATAATTACGATTAAAAAGAGAAAGTAGAAAATAAGCACTTACATGCTTTTGTGATCAACATTCTTGTACTTCTGCTACTTAGCACTTATGTGCTCATGTTTCTAGCATTTCGATGCTCCTGTTATTTGCACTCCTGTTTTCGTAATATTCGTGCTATATTTGTTGGATAAAATCCGATTCGAAAACAGTTTTCTTACACAGCGAAAAATAAAAAATTTGAAGACCAACCTGGTTTGTGATATTTATAGCAATAAACCCTAGACCAAATTTGCATTTATGTTTTCAGATAGAAGGACCCTTATCATTTCCGGCTTTCAACCAAACAATCGTTTATGTTATTCTTTGTAATACCCCTCACCCGTATTCGACGCCGGAATAGGGTTATGGGGCATTACTGCACTTTCAACACTTTTAAACATACATTTCATATACAATTTATCAAATCAAATACAAACCAATCATAGTCAATCATAGTGTCTCTTAAACGAGCCTACGAGGCCTTAAACATGCATTGGGAGTGGTTTGGGACTAAACTGAAAACTTGGGAAATTTTTCAACACTTAGCAATTTTTTCTCCAAAACAGGGGATACACGCCCGTGTGACCAGGCCGTGTGTCTCACACGGCCACCAGACACGCCCGTGTCACAAGCCGTGTGGACATTCGAATTGGGAGCACATGGTCGTGTCCCAGCCCGTGTCCTACCTCGTGTCAAAACAAGTGAGGTTACTGACTTGGGTCACACGGCCAACCACACGCCCGTGTGTCTAGCCCGTGTGCCCTTCGAATTGGCCACACACGCCCGTGTGCCAGGCCGTGCCAAACCTGTAGGGTATACTGAATTATGCAACACGGCCAAGTCACACGCCCTTGTGCTAGGCCGTGTGCCAATTAGGGGGTATACTGACTTGTGCCACACGACCGATCACACGCCCGTGTGTGAGACCGTGTGGAGCATACTGACTTCATTTCAATTTCAACACCAGGGGACACACGACCGTGTATCATGACCGTGTGTCACACACGGCTGAAACACACGCCCGTGTCTCTGCCCGTGTGGACAAAAATAGGCTATTTACCAAGCCATTTTGCCACCCCATTTGATACACACCTTCACCTACACATATGGCACCAAAACAAAGCATAATAGGCAACCCAAAACAACCAAATCAAACATAATTCCTACCATTTCATCTAAGCATTTCTTAGCTTTAACCTCAATCACAACATCATCAATTCATCAACCATTTTCAAGTAACATTAAACACCTCACAAAGTAACATTAGCACATCTATAAACATTTTCCAAACATAATTCATTTAGTACCAATTCACAAGCATGATACTAATTCCACAAACTTCATAACGTAAGTCATATACTTATATGTACATACACTATGCTCAAACAGACCAAAACAAGCCAACTTTCATGGCTATATACACAAACCAAAACAAATACATTTACAAGCCATCTCAAATGGCAAAACTCACTACCAAACATAACCAACATGACCATAGTTCCTATACATGCCATATGACCAAATCATAAGCTCAAAAGTACCAAAGTGGTGGTTGGATAGTTTTATGATGTCTCTGATGATTCCCGAATCTGAGCTAGCTTTGAGTTCACTATAAAACATGGGAAAAATAAACAAAGTAAGCTATAAAGCTTAGTAAGCTCGTATGAAGTAAAATCAACAATTTGTAGTATACAATTTACCAATTTGAACTAGTTAACATATAATTCATGATAACAAACAAACCTTCATCATACTTACTCACATGCTTAGATACAATTTCATAACTTCTTCTGTTTTGAATCTCATACTTTACATGTACATCCCTATACAAATTCGTAATGAACTCATACCTTTTCATAATACTGTCAAATACTCGATATTTCACACACTAAGTGTCAACACGTAGCCGAAGCTATTATAATCTCGCACACTAAGTGCCTTACATAGCCGGTATCTCGGTCTCGCACACCAAGTGCCATATATAGAAGGGTATTCCGAATCGCATGCACCGAGTGCCACATGTATCCAAATCATCGTCAAACATGACTATAATCTCATACACATAATTTATGCAATATCAACGCATTTAAAGCATAATTGAAATAATGCTTATTACATACGAACTTACCTCGGATATGAAAATAACGAATCTAGTCGATTAGTCGATAACTTTATCTTTTCCCCGATCCAAGTCCGTATTTTGCTTTTCTTGATCTTAATTGACAAAAATGCTTTGGCCGAACCCTAGCCCTCTTTTTTTCTTCAAAGAATTGGTTTGCTATGGCTTTTGAAGAAGATGAGCATAAAATACATGTTTTGTTTTATTTATTTTATGTTAATAATGCTAAATACTATTATAACCTTAATGAATAACCATTGATATCATCCATTTAATGCCCAATATTGTCCACTTACCATTGTAATGGTCTAATTACAACATAAGGACCTCTAATTTAAGATTCCATAGCTATTAAATACTTTTAGCTAATGGAACATCACTTTGCACTTTACGCTATTCAATCCTTTTATCAAATTGACCAATCAAACGATAAAATTTCTTCACGAAATTTTCACACATACATGCTATCATGCTGTAAACATTAAAATAATAATAAAATAAATATTTTGACTTCAGTTTTGTGGTCCCAAAACCACTATTTCGATTTGACTAAAAACGGTCACATTACATTCTCGTACCATGAACTACTTCAAGTGTGGGCTCGAACGATTCAAATCAAAATATAGAACTAGAAATAGTTTTCTATACTTTTGATTATTCCTATAGGTGTTAATGATCGAATTGATGGATTTTTGAGAAAATTGAACAACAATTCGAGTAACAAAGTCAATGTTTTTGATGTTCCACTTCTTCATAACTAGATTAGAATGTTCTCACTCCACAATCGTTCCAACATTTTCAGCCCCCATTCACCCCAAAGTTCAAACCATACATTTCAACAAAACTAGTTAAGGTAAATACTCAACCTTGTTGCCTAACAAAAAAAAAAAAACAATGCCTTTCTCATGGTAAGCTTAAACATCATTGAAAAGAGGATATTCATAAAGGGTACAATGGCATTACCATTTTCATTTACTCTATGGAATTCTAGTGAACCTCCATTATTTTCCACATTGGCTCATCTATTAACATCATTACCACCCATCTTAGAAACTACAATCATGGGTTTACCACCAAAATCAGAAGGTTTATTTTGAAATAAGGCGTGAGTCAATGACACCCAAACCTTTATTTTTAAATTGAACTTGTTTCTGACAATATCGAATGAAAAAAAGAGAGGAAATACCCTACTAAACTCCTCACCCAACTCAAACATTATCATATGGAAATTGCCTTGGATCAAAGTATTCATTTACTATTATAACAAAATTTTCAAACATAAACCTTGAAGTATACTAATTGTCAAACTTGGAGTTCTGATTGATTGAATCATGGTGCTTTTAATCAGAAACTTACTATATTACAATTTGACTCGTATATTTGTGGACACCATCGTTTCTATTTTCTATTTTTCTTGTTGCAGATATTTTTAGCCTAGACGTTCGCACATTTGGTGGTGGACAATGATTAAATTCATATATATTCTTTAAATAGTGTAATAAAAGACTAGTTTGAATGAAATGTAAAATTGTAATGAAAACATGAAAATTGTGAAACGTTATATTCATGAATAAGTATGGTGAATTCAGTGTTTATTGAGTGCTTATGTAGATTAATATTGAACCTAAGGAACAGTCAAGGAAAAAGCATGAGAAGTATAATAAAAATTTATGTGAGAAATAATGAAAAATTAATTGTGAAAAGAATTAGAAAATTATGACTGAGCTATAATAAAGCATAATCAAGTCTAAAAGCATAATTGTGATATAAGATTTAATACATGTATATAACTATCATGTAAAAAGTGAGTAAATTTTAAGTGAAGTGTACTTGTGTTAAATATGAATCAGATAAATATTTCATGAATCATTCATGTAATGACAATATCGTAAAATAAATGAGAATTTTAAAAGTTGAAAGTGTAATAAAAATAGAATTATGAAGAAACTTCATAATTACGATTAAAAAGAGAAAGTAGAAAATAAGCACTTACATGCTTTTGTGATCAACATTCTTGTATACGCTACTTAGCACTTATGTGCTCATGTTTCTAGCATTTCGATGCTCCCATTATTTGCACTCCTGTTTTTAGTGATATTCGTGCTATATTTGTTGGATAAAATCCGATTCAAAACGGTTTTTACTTAATAAAAATAAAAATTTTGAAGACCATCCTGTTTGTGATATTTATAGCAATAAACCCTAGACCAAATTTGCATTTATGTTTTCAGATAGAAGGACCCTTATCATTTCCGGCTTTCAACCAAACAATCGTTTATGTTATTCTTTGTAATACCCCTCACCCGTATTCGACGCCGGAATAGGGTTATGGGGCATTACCAGACTTTCAACACTTTTAAACATACATTTCATATACAATTTATCAAATCAAATACAAACCAATCATAGTCAATCATAGTGTCTCTTAAACGAGCCTACGAGGCCTTAAACATGCATTGGGAGTGGTTTGGGACTAAACTGAAAACTTGGGAAATTTTTCAACACTTAGCAATTTTTTCTCCAAAACAGGGGACACACGCCCGTGTGACCATGCCGTGTGTCTCACACGGCCACCAGACACGCCCGTGTCACAAGCCGTATGGACATTTGAATTGGGAGCACATGGTCGTGTCCCAGCCCGTGTCCTACCTCGTGTCAAAACAAGTGAGGTTACTGACTTGGGTCACACGGCCAACCACACGCCCGTGTGTCTAGCCCGTGTGCCCTTCGAATTGGCCACACACGCCCGTGTGCCAGGCCGTGCCAAACGTGTAGGTTACCGAGAATTGCAAAACCGGCCAATCACACGCCCCTTGTGCTAGGCCGTGTGCCAATTAGGGGTATACTGACTTGTGCCACACGACCGATCACACGCCCGCAGTGAGACCGTGTGGAGCATATCTTGACTTCATTTCAATTTCAACACCGGGGGACACACGCGGTAGTGTATCATGACCGTGTGTCACACACGGCTGAAACACACGCCCGTGTCTCTGCCCGTGTGGACAAAAATAGGCTATTTACCAAGCCATTTTGCCACCCCATTTAATACACACCTTCACCTACACATATGGCACCAAAACAAAGCATAATAGGCAACCCAAAACAACCAAATCAAACATAATTCCTACCATTTCATCTAAGCATTTCTTAGCTTTAACCTCAATCACAACATCATCAATTCATCAACCATTTTCAAGTAACATTAAACACCTCACAAAGTAACATTAGCACATCTATAAACATTTTCCAAACATAATTCATTTAGTACCAATTCACAAGCATGATACTAATTCCACAAACTTCATAACGTAAGTCATATACTTATATGTACATACACTATGCTCAAACAGACCAAAACAAGCCAACTTTCATGGCTATATACACAAACCAAAACAAATACATTTACAAGCCATCTCAAATGGCAAAACTCACTACCAAACATAACCAACATGACCATAGTTCCTATACATGCCATATGACCAAATCATAAGCTCAAAAGTACCAAAGTGGTGGTTGGATAGTTTTATGATGTCTCTGATGATTCCCGAATCTGAGCTAGCTTTGAGTTCACTATAAAACATGGGAAAAATAAACAAAGTAAGCTATAAAGCTTAGTAAGCTCGTATGAAGTAAAATCAACAATTTGTAGTATACAATTTACCAATTTGAACTAGTTAACATATAATTCATGATAACAAACAAACCTTCATCATACTTACTCACATGCTTAGATACAATTTCATAACTTCTTCTGTTTTGAATCTCATACTTTACATGTACATCCCTATACAAATTCGTAATGAACTCATACCTTTTCATAATACTGTCAAATACTCGATATTTCACACACTAAGTGTCAACACGTAGCCGAAGCTATTATAATCTCGCACACTAAGTGCCTTACATAGCCGAAGCTATCTCGGTCTCGCACACCAAGTGCCATATATAGCTGAAGCTATTCCGAATCGCACACTGAGTGCCACATGTATCCAAATCATCGTCAAACATGACTATAATCTCATACACATAATTTATGCAATATCAACGCATTTAAAGCATAATTGAAATAATGCTTATTACATACGAACTTACCTCGGATATGAAAATAACGAATCTAGTCGATTAGTCGATAACTTTATCTTTTCCCCGATCCAAGTCCGTATTTTGCTTTTCTTGATCTTAATTGACAAAAATGCTTTGGCCGAACCCTAGCCCTCTTTTTTTCTTCAAAGAATTGGTTTGCTATGGCTTTTGAAGAAGATGAGCATAAAATACATGTTTTGTTTTATTTATTTTATGTTAATAATGCTAAATACTATTATAACCTTAATGAATAACCATTGATATCATCCATTTAATGCCCAATATTGTCCACTTACCATTGTAATGGTCTAATTACAACATAAGGACCTCTAATTTAATATTCCATAGCTATTAAATACTTTTAGCTAATGGAACATCACTTTTGCACTTTACGCGATTTAGTCCTTTTTATCAAATTGACCAATCAAACGATAAAATTTCTTCACAAAATTTTCACACATACATGCTATCATGCTGTAAACATTAAAATAATAATAAAATAAATATTTTGACTTCAGTTTTGTGGTCCCAAAACCACTATTTCGATTTGACTAAAAACGGGCTGTTACATTCTCGTACCATGAACTACTTCAAGTGTGGGCTCGAACGATTCAAATCAAAATATAGAACTAGAAATAGTTTTCTATACTTTTGATTATTCCTATAGGTGTTAATGATCGAATTGATGGATTTTTGAGAAAATTGAACAACAATTCGAGTAACAAAGTCAATGTTTTTGATGTTCCACTTCTACATAACTAGATTAGAATGTTCTCACTCCACAATCGTTCCAACATTTTCAGCCCCCATTCACCCCAAAGTTCAAACCATACATTTCAACAAAACTAGTTAAGGTAAATACTCAACCTTGTTGCCTAACAAAAAAAAAAAAAAAAAATGCCTTTCTCATGGTAAGCTTAAACATCATTGAAAAGAGGATATTCATAAAGGGTATAATGGCATTACCATTTTCATTTAGTCTATGGAATTCTAATGAACCTCCATTATTTTCCACATTGGCTCATCTATTAACATCATTACCACCCATCTTAGAAACTACAATCATGGGTTTACCACCAAAATCAGAAGGTTTATTTTGAAATAAGGCGTGAGTCAATGACACCCCAACCTTTTTTTTTAAATTGAACTTGTTTCTGACAATATCGAATGAAAAAAAGAGAGGAAATACCCTACTAAACTCCTCACCCAACTCAAACATTATCATATGGAAATTGCCTTGGATCAAAGTATTCATTTACTATTATAACAAAATTTTCAAACATAAACCTTGAAGTATACTAATTGTCAAACTTGGAGTTCTGATTGATTGAATCATGGTGCTTTTAACTGTAAACTTACTATATTACAATTTGACTCGTATATTTGTGGACACCACTGTTCTATTTTCTATTTTTCTTGTTGCAGTATTTTTAGCCTAGACGTTCGCACATTTGGTGGTGGACAATGATTAAATTCATATATATTCTTTAAATAGTGTAATAAAAGACTAGTTTGAATGAAATGTAAAAGTGTAATGAAAACATGAAAATTGTGAAACGTTATATTCATGAATAAGTATGGTGAATTCAGTGTTTATTGAGTGCTTATGTAGATTAATATTGAACCTAAGGAACAGTCAAGGAAAAAGCATGAGAAGTATAATAAAAATTTATGTGAGAAATAATGAAAAATTAATTGTGAAAAGAATTAGAAAATTATGACTGAGCTATAATAAAGCATAATCAAGTCTAAAAGCATAATTGTGATATAAGATTTAATACATGTATATAACTATCATGTAAAAAGTGAGTAAATTTTAAGTGAAGTGTACTTGTGTTAAATATGAATCAGATAAATATTTCATGAATCATTCATGTAATGACAATATCGTAAAATAAATGAGAATTTTAAAAGTTGAAAGTGTAATAAAAATAGAATTATGAAGAAACTTCATAATTACGATTAAAAAGAGAAAGTAGAAAATAAGCACTTACATGCTTTTGTGATCAACATTCTTGTACTTCTGCTACTTAGCACTTATGTGCTCATGTTTCTAGCATTTCGATGCTCCTGTTATTTGCACTCCTGTTTTCGTGATATTCGTGCTATATTTGTTGGATAAAATCCGATTCGAAAACGGTTTTCTTACACAGCGAAAAATAAAAATTTTGAAGACCAACCTGGTTTGTGATATTTATAGCAATAAACCCTAGACCAAATTTGCATTTATGTTTTCAGATAGAAGGACCCTTATCATTTCCGGCTTTCAACCAAACAATCGTTTATGTTATTCTTTGTAATACCCCTCACCCGTATTCGACGCCGGAATAGGGTTATGGGGCATTACCAGACTTTCAACACTTTTAAACATACATTTCATATACAATTTATCAAATCAAATACAAACCAATCATAGTCAATCATAGTGTCTCTTAAACGAGCCTACGAGGCCTTAAACATGCATTGGGAGTGGTTTGGGACTAAACTGAAAACTTGGGAAATTTTTCAACACTTAGCAATTTTTTCTCCAAAACAGGGGATACACGCCCGTGTGACCAAGCCGTGTGTCTCACACGGCCACCAGACACGCCCGTGTCACAAGCCGTGTGGACATTCGAATTGGGAGCACATGGTCGTGTCCCAGCCCGTGTCCTACCTCGTGTCAAAACAAGTGAGGTTACTGACTTGGGTCACACGGCCAACCACACGCCCGTGTGTCTAGCCCGTGTGCCCTTCGAATTGGCCACACACGCCCGTGTGCCAGGCCGTGCCAAACCTGTAGGGTATACTGAATTATGCAACACGGCCAAGTCACACGCCCTTGTGCTAGGCCGTGTGCCAATTAGGGGGTATACTGACTTGTGCCACACGACCGATCACACGCCCGTGTGTGAGACCATGTGGAGCATACTGACTTCATTTCAATTTCAACACCAGGGGACACACGGCCGTGTATCATGACCGTGTGTCACACACGGCTGAAACACACGCCCGTGTCTCTACCCGTGTGGACAAAAATAGGCTATTTACCAAGCCATTTTGCCACCCCATTTGATACACACCTTCACCTACACATATGGCACCAAAACAAAGCATAATAGGCAACCCAAAACAACCAAATCAAACATAATTCCTACCATTTCATCTAAGCATTTCTTAGCTTTAACCTCAATCACAACATCATCAATTCATCAACCATTTTCAAGTAACATTAAACACCTCACAAAGTAACATTAGCACATCTATAAACATTTTCCAAACATAATTCATTTAGTACCAATTCACAAGCATGATACTAATTCCACAAACTTCATAACATAAGTCATATACTTATATGTACATACACTATGCTCAAACAGACTAAAAACAAGCCAACTTTCATGGCTATATACACAAACCAAAACAAATACATTTACAAGCCATCTCAAATGGCAAAACTCACTACCAAACATAACCAACATGACCATAGTTCCTATACATGCCATATGACCAAATCATAAGCTCAAAAGTACCAAAGTGGTGGTTGGATAGTTTTATGATGTCTCTGATGATTCCCGAATCTGAGCTAGCTTTGAGTTCACTATAAAACATGGGAAAAATAAACAAAGTAAGCTATAAAGCTTAATAAGCTCGTATGAAGTAAAATCAACAATTTGTAGTATACAATTTACCAATTTGAACTAGTTAACATATAATTCATGATAACAAACAAACCTTCATCATACTTACTCACATGCTTAGATACAATTTCATAACTTCTTCTGTTTTGAATCTCATACTTTACATGTACATCCCTATACAAATTCGTAATGAACTCATACCTTTTCATAATACTGTCAAATACTCGATATTTCAAACACTAAGTGCAACACGTAGCCGAAGCTATTATAATCTCGCACACTAAGTGCCTTACATAGCCGAAGCTATCTCGGTCTCGCACACCAAGTGCCATATATAGCTGAAGCTATTCCGAATCGCACACTGAGTGCCACATGTATCCAAATCATCGTCAAACATGACTATAATCTCATACACATAATTTATGCAATATCAACGCATTTAAAGCATAATTGAAATAATGCTTATTACATACAAACTTACCTCGGATATGAAAATAACGAATCTAGTCGATTAGTCGATAACTTTATCTTTTCCCCGATCCAAGTCCGTATTTTGCTTTTCTTGATCTTAATTGACAAAAATGCTTTGGCCGAACCCTAGCCCTCTTTTTTTCTTCAAAGAATTGGTTTGCTATGGCTTTTGAAGAAGATGAGCATAAAATACATGTTTTGTTTTATTTATTTTATGTTAATAATGCTAAATACTATTATAACCTTAATGAATAACCATTGATATCATCCATTTAATGCCCAATATTGTCCACTTACCATTGTAATGGTCTAATTACAACACAAGGACCTCTAATTTAAGATTCCATAGCTATTAAATACTTTTAGCTAATGGAACATCACTTTTGCACTTTACGCGATTTAGTCCTTTTTATCAAATTGACCAATCAAACGATAAAATTTCTTCACGAAATTTTCACACATACATGCTATCATGCTGTAAACATTAAAATAATAATAAAATAAATATTTTGACTTCAGTTTTATGGTCCCAAAACCACTATTTTGATTTGACTAAAAATGGGCTGTTACATTCTCGTACCATGAACTACTTCAAGTGTGGGCTCGAACGATTCAAATCAAAATATAGAACTAGAAATAGTTTTCTATACTTTTGATTATTCCTATAGGTGTTAATGATCGAATTGATGGATTTTTGAGAAAATTGAACAACAATTCGAGTAACAAAGTCAATGTTTTTGATGTTCCACTTCTTCATAACTAGATTAGAATGTTCTCACTCCACAATCGTTCCAACATTTTCAGCCCCCAATCACCCCAAAGTTCAAACCATACATTTCAACAAAACTAGTTAAGGTAAATACTCAACCTTGTTGCCTAACAAAAAAAAAAAAAAAAACAATGCCTTTCTCATGGTAAGCTTAAACATCATTGAAAAGAGGATATTCATAAAGGGTATAATGGCATTACCATTTTCATTTACTCTATGGAATTCTAATGAACCTCCATTATTTTCCACATTGGCTCATCTATTAACATCATTACCACCCATCTTAGAAACTACAATCATGGGTTTACCACCAAAATCAGAAGGTTTATTTTGAAATAAGGCGTGAGTCAATGACACCCCAACCTTTTTTTTTAAATTGAACTTGTTTCTGACAATATCGAATGAAAAAAAGAGAGGAAATACCCTACTAAACTCCTCACCCAACTCAAACATTATCATATGGAAATTGCCTTGGATCAAAGTATTCATTTACTATTATAACAAAATTTTCAAACATAAACCTTGAAGTATACTAATTGTCAAACTTGGAGTTCTGATTGATTGAATCATGGTGCTTTTAACTGTAATCAAGTTTTGGGGGAAAACACCTTTCTTTCACCATTGGTTTCATAATTGGCTTTTAAAACCTTAATCTCATTAGAGATTGTATTGAGAGTTTGATTAAACACTTATTAATATTGAAACTTGGGCTGGGTTTTGGAATCAACTCCTTAGTTCTTTCAACATTGATTGCCTTATTAATGTTAGCAATAAGTTCAGTTTCGTGCCTATATATTCGATAACTTCCTATTATTTTTTATCTCAAAAATAATTTTAAAAAGTAAATGAGAAACAAAGCTTAAATGATATTGAAAGTAAAGCATTATGTTGCACAATTAATAGCACAAAATAATAAGAAAAAGTAAAAGTGTCTAACTTTATATTCGTTCGTAAACTATTTTCCAATCTTTATTTTCCCTTCAACGTTATTTTTTAATCCACAAGCTTTTCTTTATTTTACAACATTCATTACTGTGCTTTAAATTAAATTTAATATTTTATTAATATACATCTTTTCTTAAAATATTTTACAATTTGTTGGAAGGTGAACCATTATTTTGAACTATTGTTCGATCCTTTATAATTAAATTTACATAAAAATATTTTTTGATATATAATTAGTTTGATTTAAAATAAAAAAAATGTGCAAATTTGATTCAATATGAACAAAATGAATAGCTTAAACTTTGGAGAGACCTTATTACAATTCATGGTGTAAATAACACATTTTTTGAATTTTTAGAAATTTTAATATTTTTAATTTTTTTTTAATTTTTCACAATTTTTTATATTTTTATTGAAAATAAGAAAAAGCATTTACTTTTTAAATTATTTTTTGGTAATTGTTTAAGTACTTTTAAAGAATGATGAGCAAATTAATAAAAAAAATGGTAAATGTTGAGAGCTAAAAATATTATTTTACTTTTTTTATATAATAATCACATCAACATCTTTAATGGAAAAATTGTAGTGGCTAAAATTTTTAAATAAAAAAAAGGACATTAAAATTTAAATTTCGAAATAGTATAGGTGACCTTTGCCATATCTAGGGCCCCTTTGGATGGGCGTTTAACTCCACTGCGATAAATTTAGCTTTCTTTTTGCCTCACACTATAGTATCTAATTTCACCGCTACTATTATTTTTACACTAACAGTAGGTAAACACATCGTTCATCAAAAAGGGCCCTTACACCTTATATATATATATATATATATTATTCTCTTGTCTGTAGAACTATGCATGTAAATATAAATAGGGTAAACTACCTAGTTGGTCATTCAACTTTTAAAGTGTTTTCATTTTGGTCATTCAAAAAAATCCTTATAATTTCGTCACTCAACTTTTAGAGAGCTTTCATTTTAGTCACCCAAGCATTAAATCATTTACAACAACTGACTGTACATGCAAAATCAAAATCATGTCTACATCATATTTACATTTTCATTTTGGTCACCTAACTTCTAAGTTGCTTTCATTTTGGTCACCGAAGTTTTTTCAAGTCTTGATCCCGGTAAAAGAAATTTAAGGATTAAAGGAAACAATTAGTAGAAACTAAAAATAATGCATTAAAAATTTGGCAAATTGTATTTGTTTATCCCATTTCCGAAAATTCTATTTTTTTTTTCAATTTTGAAAATTTAAATTTCAAAACATCAAAATCAATTAAATAAATTATTGAATTATTTTTCCTTTTATAATGTCAACTGAATGTTACTATAATATTGAAATTAATAAAATTCAATAATTTAATCTCCTGCTAAATTTTAGAATTTTATTTTATGTTTCCAAACTATCCTTTAATAAATATCTATGACTCTTAAATTTCTTTTGATTATATAATCTCAAATATTCCATGTTAAACAAAAAGGAAAGAAAATTTTTTACAATTAATTAAATAAATTGCTTGCTTTTTGTTTGGGTAAAAAAGTAATGAAAAACTTTTGGGTTTTGTTCGACATGGAGGATAAAGTTAATTAATTTGCAAGGATTTTTTTTCTTTATTTTTAACTTAACATGAAAGGTTTAAGATCATACAATAAAAAATTGAGTTTGGTAGATAATTATTAAAATTGAGTTATTTGACTTGATTTTAATTTAGAAACATAAAATAAAATTTTAAATTTTAGAATGAGATTAAATTAACTAATTTAATTAATTTCAATATTATAATATGATGCGATCCCGGTCGCATCATGTTTCGATACATCTCGACGACATCGAGATTGGCCTAAACTCGAGGGGCCAAAGTGCAAAATGAGACGTTTAATTTCAGTTTATTAATAAATTGAGTTGTTGGACTTTATTTTTAATTAAGTTGCTTGAATAAATTACTCATCTTAGTTAATTGAGTTCATCTTAGTTAATAACTCATCTTAGTTTAATAAATGAGTTGCTGGTCATTAATTCAACTCATCTTAGTTTTAATAATTGAGTTATTATTGAACTTCATTTAATAGATGCTTCTTTAATTAATCTAGTTACTAGGATAATTTATTGATGCATGAGTTTAAGCTTAATTAATTATGCTTCATTTAATTAAACTAGTTGCTGGAATAATTGATGAATAAGTTTTAGTTCATTTATTGAAGTTAAGTGTTTAATGTGTTTGAGTATAATTAGTGTTTAGCTGTGTTTAATAAGCTCATTTTAATGTGTTTATTGTAGGAGTCTTTTCAAGTCATAACCGTTACAATTCAAGGCTGTTACAAATTAAATAAAGTGGCTGTTCAAGTCATTTTTGGTTACAAGCAAGGGGTTGTTACAAAGAAGGTTTAACACATCATTTAAAAGAGTTTAAAGTGTGGATTATTGCTTCTTTAAATTCGACAGCAAGCTTTTCAACTACCAACCATTTTTGCTGCTTCAAAAGAATTAATTCAAGCATTCAAAACACCATTAAGGTGCTGGTGGCTATTCAGCTAACCAAAGGACATTTCAAGAGTCACTTTTCAAGCATTCAAGGTCAATTATGCAGCTGAATTGAAGTGAATTAAATGATGGAGTTATTTGGTTCAAGAATTCCAAGAGACTTGAGCTTTATTTCAGCTTTTAAGATGAATACTTGGACCATTCAGCTAGCCTTTTTCTAGCCTTATAAATATGTGTGTAATCAGCCTTTTGAAGGGACTTTTGAAATTTTATTGAATGAAATTATATCATTTTGTGAGATTTGCTTCTCTCAAATTTCATTTGAAGACTTGTTGGCTTATCTACAAAGCTAGTGGCGTCAACCTGTTCTTTCTTTTAATCCGAACTTATCACTATCAATAGTGTGGTGTTCGAACCTTTATACCGAGGTTCCTATCTTCCTAGATAGTGGGTCGAGGTTTTATCTCATCTATCCAAAACCACTTAAGCCATATAAGTCCCGGGTCAGCATTTCTTAATGTTGGTTCGTTCTTGCCGCTTGAGAACTATTTCTTTCCATTCCATCCAAAAACTATCAACTTTCTTTTAATTCCTTTTAATTCGTTGTTAGCCGAACCTATCTTCAACACTTAGCCAATTTTAAACCTATCTTTCATTGATATTTCCTATACTTAGCCAACTATAAACGACTTGCTAATTGGAACGATACTTTCTCGTCGACGATCGGGCAACGCAAATACGACTCAAAATCAATCACGAGGTCGAATCGTATCATTTGGTATCAGAGCTACAAAAATGAGAAGTACGGACGTTCGAAGGCTATCCCGAAATAGTTCGTGAAGCACCGGAGTAAGATTTGAAAAAAAATTCAAAAAAAAAATCGAAAAAAAAATTGTAGTGTAATACAAGTTGTATTGAATTTTTTATGTATTGAAAAAAAAATTACGTGAAAAAAAAGTGAAAAAAAATATTACTTTGAATGTTTGTAGTCATTTCTGAACTCCCAATAAAAAAAATTCCCATTTTCAACTATTCCTACCCATTTCACGCTACACTTAAATCCCTTTCCATCTTTTCTTTCAGCCTACCCTACCCCTTTTCATTATTTTCCTTGTTTTCCAATTTGTGACCGACCCCTAGACTACAATAAAGCCTACTCTAGTCTTTTTACGAAATCGCGAGAGAAGAAAGAGCGGTAAAAGGTACAAGTGTTGTGAGAGCATTAGAGTGTTAAAAAAGCCGATCTCGAGTGCAAACACGAGTGTGAGTGCCATTCAAATTTTCTTGTGAGTGACTGGTGAGGTTTTGTGGTGAGGAATTCATTTTGTCTTTATTTTAACATTTCCTTCTTTTCAGCTATAAATTATGTCTCAAGGAGAATTTTCAGAATTTGAACTTCAAGACTTCATGAAAGAAATGGATCATTTGTTCGATAAGAAATTAAAACCCCTCCAAGAACGATTGGTTCATGTCGAAGAGCGGAGCCATCGAGCAAGAACCCAACGGGAGCAAACTTATCTAAGTGAAAGGATGGAAACGAGATCGACAATGAGTCGAACATTCAATGAATATGTGAGAAGAGACCCTTATCGTGAGTCCTATTCTTCAAGGAATTTGGGTCGAAATAAAGCTAGCTATGAGTTTGAAACTTTTCAAGGTGACAAATGAGAACATAGAAATTTCCCTTCAAGTACTTCAAAGTATTCATCTACGGAGAAGTCCTTACGGAAAAGCGAGGGTGTTCTGTACTCTTTCATGGAGGCTTATTCACGAAGAGATGAACACAACTTATATAAAAATTCCTCCACTTCTTTTCAACTAAAAGCCCGTCATTCTGATTCTTTTATGATATCATCTTCTTGTAACGAAAAAACGAGACAAAAAGAGATCAAACGGAAAGAGAGGCAAGAAAAGTTGATGCGAGAGAATGAGCGGATCTTAAATGAAATCGAGAGAAGAAAAAAAGAGTTGCGAGAAAAAGAAAATGAAAAAAAAAGAGAATAAAAGAAACGAGTGTTCTCAAAGAAAAAGAAACGAGAGAAAAATATGCAAAAGAGCAAGAAAAAGTGAGGAGTGTTTTTACTAATCATCTCGTGAGTCTTCCTCTTGTTTTATCTTTCCAGGTTTCTGAAGATCCATTCGACAAGCTCCAGCTTCAATACCTTTTGGATGAGAGAAGATTTTGAATGATCGAGAAAGGTAAGATCGGAAGCGAAATTAGTCTACACTTGCCTAAAGGTAAGTTAGGTAAGGATAATTGTCATTCTTTGATTGACGATAATATGATAGTTTTGAAGGGTGGCAAAAAGATTTTTACCTTTGAAAATCCTGAAGTTGATGTGTTTGTTGGTGAGTCAATATCCAAACAGCTTTTATAAGACTTGGTTGTGTGCGATAGTGGATGTCCAAGTACACAATTTGATTACTCTAATTTTGGTGTTGATGAGCATTCTGTGATCTGTTATGGAAAAACCGCATACTTAAACAAGGCTGTGCACATGAGACTTGTGAAGTATGAATGTTTGAATATATGCATGCCTAAGTTCCCTTTGATTCAACATATACAAACTTTCGATGTGTGTGTTAAAGATTATCCACATACAAATCTTGACTTGTTTAATTGTGATTGTTATGTGAGATCTTTGAGTTTTTGTGTGAACTCGTTTTGTATAAGCTTGCCCTTTCGGATGAATTGTAAAAGCTATATTTGTTTGAATGATTATATGCTTAAGTCTTGCGTGATTGAAGTGAGTGAGTTGTTGACAAAAGAAAAGTTCTTGCTGTTTTTGAAAATCTGTGTTCAAAATCACGTGTTCAAACCCGGAGAACGTTTTCCTAAGTTGTTAAGGAAATGCCAAAATTAATTTTTTTATTCCGGTTGGTTGCTATCAATGAATTCCCTATTTCGTAATGATAAGGTAAGATCCACTTCTACTTTTGATCCTAGCATCGATTCAGCATGTCCTTTCAAGTTCATCAATTATGGTGACACTAACCCCTTTTCTTTTCGTGAAGGTGACACTTTGAGAAGTGCGAGTTGTTTTTCTCTTACAATTCATGTTAGTTCGAGTAAAGAACTTCGACTTTACTATCTCCCCAAAGAGAGGAGGTTTATATTGATTGAAAAAAGTACTGTTCAAATCGATTCCCATCCATTCATTCATGTGGGTAAACAAGGTGAGTTTTCTGAATCCTTTAAGACTCAACCATTCCCTTCGATCATTGATGGAAACATTGTTGATGTCTTGTTTTCTGAAACGCATTCGTACTTTGACGAGGTTTATTGTCCTTCTTTGATTAGTAATGAATTATTTGTTTTGAAAGAAGATAATGAGAATATTACTCAAAAAGGTTGTGTTGTTGATATGCATTCCTTGATTTATTGCAAGAATTCAATTTGTTTAAATAACGATTTGCGGGTGCAATTTGAGATGATCGAATGTTTCAAAACATGTGTGTTTCTGATTCAATTATGTGATAAGGCATTAACTTGTAAAAATTTATGTTCAATTGATTGTGACGATGGTGTATGGAAGTTGCCTTTTGATATGATCATGAATGTTCTGAACGAAAGATGCTTGGATTACATGTTTGTTTGGAAGCATTCTTAATGTATTTTGATTACCATTTGAGATTGACTCATAAGCCTTTCTTGTTATCGAATATGAATAATCATTTTGAAAAGGTAAGATTCATCCATTATTTTGAGAACGGTAATCGATCAAGTGTTTGAGTATGCACCAAGACTTCGAAAAGGAATTGTTCATTCTTGCTTCACCATTTTATTACTCTTTGTCTTTATGATGATGATAATATTCTCGTGTGTCAAGTTATGAATAAAGTCTTGGAAAATTTTTCTTGGTTTAACCTTCATTGTGTCACTAATTCGTTTTATTCTTCTGTAGGTGACGATGTGAGGTGGTACCCTCTTAAAGAGGGAGGGCCTGCAAATAATCTGATTTGTGATCTAGAAAATTCTTTTTCGAGCAAGTGGCCCGATTTTAGGACAAATCGTCTTCAAGAGGGAGGGTATGATGCGATCTCGGTCGCATCATGTTTCGATACATCTCGACGACATCGAGATTGGCCTAAACTCGAGGGGCCCAAGTGCAAAATGAGACGTTTAATTTCAGTTTATTAATAAATTGAGTTGTTGGACTTTATTTTTAATTAAGTTGCTTGAATAAATTACTCATCTTAGTTAATTGAGTTCATCTTAGTTAATAACTCATCTTAGATTAATAAATGAGTTGCTGGTCATTAATTCAACTCATCTTAGTTTTAATAATTGAGTTATTATTGAACTTCATTTAATAGATGTTTCTTTAATTAATCTAGTTACTAGGATAATTTATTGATGCATGAGTTTAAGTTTAATTAATTATGCTTCATTTAATTAAACTAGTTGCTGGAATAATTGATGAATAAGTTTTAGTTCATTTATTGAAGTTAAGTGTTTAATGTGTTTGAGTATAATTAGTGTTTAATTGTGTTTAATAAGCTCATTTTAATGTGTTTATTGTAGGAGTCTTTTCAAGTCATAACCATACAATTCAAGGTCATTACAAATTAAATAAAGTGGTTGTTCAAATCATTTTTGGTTACAAGCAAGGGTTTATTACAAAGAAGGTTTAACACATCATTTAAAAGAGTTTAAAGAGTGGATTATTGCTTCTTTAAATTCGACACAAGAAGCTTTTCAACTACCAACCATTTTTGCTTTGCTTCAAAAGAATTAATTCAAGCATTCAAAACACCATTAAGGTCTTTGGTGGCTATTCAACTAACCAAAGGACATTTCAAGAGTCACTTTTCAAGCATTCAAGGTCAATTATGCAGCTGAATTGAAGTGAATTAAATGATGGAGTTATTTGGTTCAAGAATTCCAAGAGACTTGAGCTTTATTTCAGCTTTTAAGATGAATACTTGGACCATTCAGCTAGCCTTTTTTTAGCCTTATAAATATGTGTGTAATCAGCCTTTTGAAGGGACTTTTGACATTTTATTGAATGAAATTATATCATTTTGTGAGATTTGCTTCTCTCAAATTTTGTTTGAAGACTTGTTGGCTTATCTACAAAGCTAGTGGCGTCAACCTGTTCTTTCTTTTAATCCGAACTTATCACTATCAATAGTGTGGCGTTTGAACCTTTATACCGAGGTTCCTATCTTCCTAGATAGTGGGTCGAGGTTTTATCTCATCTATCCAAAACCACTTAAGCCATATAAGTCCCGGGTCAACATTTCTTAATGTTGGTTCGTTCTTGCTGCTTGAGAACTATTTTTTTTCCATTCCATCCAAAAACTATCAACTTTCTTTTAATTCCTTTTAATTCCTTGTTAGCCGAACCTATCTTCAACACTTAGCCAATTTTAGACCTATCTTTCATTGATATTTCCTATACTTAGCCAACTATAAACGACTTGCTAATTGGAAAGATACTTTCTTGTCGACGATCGGGCAACGCAAATACGACTCGAAATCAATCACAAGGTCGAATCGTATCATAATAACAAATCGGCTAACAGTATTAAGAGATAAAAATTTTCAACAAGCTATTTAATTGATTTAAATATTTTGAAATTTAAAATTTCAATATTGAAAAAATAAAACTTCTGACAAGAGGGTAAACAAGTACAATTTGACATTTTCAATACATTATTTTAATTTCTATAGCTTTTTCACTTTAATCATTAATATTTTTTTTACCCCGACTAGTACTTAAAAAAAAAAGAAATTTTATGTGTGACCAAAATAAAAGTAATCTAGAAATTAAGTAACCAAAATAAAATTGAAAATATGATGTAGCGTGTAGAATCAACTGCAATTAGATATTCTACTTTTTGAAAATTTTTTATTCTTGATACAAATTTTAAAAAAAAAATCATTTACAAAACTTTGAATTTTTTCATTGTGATTATAGGTTGAAATTATGGATGTTGCCCGTATTTGAAACTTGGGAGTTGGACTTAAGATAACTTGATTTTATGTAATTATATTAAAAATCGGATTTACATATTAGTATGACTTTACAAAATTTTATGAATTTCAAAATAGTTTTATTAATATATTCTATTTGGATATTTTATTTTTTCTTTTAATTATTAAACAACTTTTAAATTTTCTAATTTATGTTATTATAGATAATTTTTATTAAAATACATATGGTTTCAAATTAAATTTATCAGTAATATTATTAATATCATATAGTAATTTATGTTTAGTCATTTTGTGATAAGTATAACACAAGTTATTGTATTATTATTTAATATATTCTGTCATTATATAATTTATTTTATTTTATATTATCATTAAAATTTAATTTTATAGATTTTAATAATTATTACTTTTATATATTTATTATAAATATATAATTATAGTATTAAAATATTTTATATTAAATTATTGTTTTTAAAAATTTGTTTCACTTCATAATTTAACATAAAAATTTATTATTAATTAATTTTCCCATTAATAAAATTTTAATATAAATATGCAATAGTTATGAATACATTTTCATAAAATAAAGAATTAGTATTTATTTAATTTTATTTTAAACAATATCATAAATATATATTAATTAATGCATATTATAGCTGTTCAGTTATAAATTCAATTTTTTTTTAGGTTTTAGGTCGAATTTATCTCAGGTTCGGGCCTTTCTCGGGCTTAGATATGTTACAAGCTCAAATTTTTCAGGTTCAGATTGTTATGGGCTTGGATCGAGATGGGTGGGCTTTCGATCTCAGGCTTGTTTTGCCAGCTCTATGTTTGGGTGATTAAAATAAAATTGCTCTAAACATTGAGTGACTAAATTGTAAAGATTTCTTTTTAAGTGACCAAAATGAAAACGCACTAAAAGTTTGGCGACCGACCGAGTAGTTTACCCATTCCCTAATTTTTTGTTCAAATAGTCCGCTAATCAGTTTTCTTCTTTCTCATCTCAGTTCTCACCCACCGCCGTCCGCTGGTTTTTGCCGGATCTGACCCGTATCCCGTGTCGGAATCCGAGTTGACACAGGTACTGCACCCCAAATTGCGGAGTCCGGGTAACGAAGCTCTCCAATGGTATTATTATGATTATGATTATGATTATTTTCCTAGAGGTGCTGGTTTTATAGAATTTTTATTACAGCATTATATTGTTTTGTTAAAGGATCCTGAGAATGAAGACCTTCCTCAATATGAACACATTTTTCAAAACGAATTCTCATATCGAAAGTAAGATATTTTTTTGATCATAATCTTTTTAAACTAACCTCATGTTGCTCGTAGCTGCTTTGGTGTTTTCAGTTTCAATTATTTGGAATGCAGCAATTTTATGCATTCTGGAGCCTTTTTTTTTGGGTACTGCTTTGCTTTAATTTACGCAAGGATAACCTAATTGCTATCCAAAATTGCATTCTTTTGCAGACATAAAAAGCAAAAAGAGGAAGATATTGCTATATGCGAGTGCAAATTTGACTTTAGTGATCCTGATAGTACATGTGGAGAGAGGTGCTTGAATGTACTAACAAGCACAGAATGTACACCCGGTTATTGTCCTTGCGGTGTTTACTGCAAGAATCAGGTAAAGACTGTTTGGCATGAGTGTGCTTCAAGGTGGACTGGGGGTATGGGTCTACGAGGTTATGTGCTTGTGCTTGTTGTATGTGCGTTTTCCTATGTGGATTTATGTATGGTAGGTCTGTTGATTAATCCCATTGTTTTGACATGTCTCTGTGAATCTGTAATATAAGTGTGTTCATTTTACACATGATAATTGTTTTTTTCTTCCCGGTCTTTATGTTCCTTTTGTTGAATGTTATTAGCTTTCAGTATAATTTGTGTAGAGCTGAATATTTGACTCTAAGGGGAACTAATTACGTACTGTATCTAGTTTATTTGGTTCAATTGTGCTTGACATTTCATGAGAAGCTAACTGCAATTTTTTTAATTATCTTTACTTGCAATTTCAACTTTCCTTCAAGTCATTTCAATTCTATTTCGTTGCTTCCAGGTTCCATGTGCTGTTTATAGAAAAAGGGTCAGACTCTTTTTTGAAGTAGAACCTATATTTTCTACTAACTTTCTCTTCAGCTTGGTCTAGGGGCTAGCAGGAATCAGTTATAATCAACATAACCGACCCATCAAAGCTGGTTTATTGATTAAGTTGGTTAAGGCTTTGGTTAAAATGGTTTAGTCAGTCGGTTATCAATTGTTGAATTTCACAACCAAACTGACCGACTTAATATATCTTATTTATTTTAAATATATTTATGATATAATAAATATATAATATAATGAAGTTAAACCAGATCCAATTTACAAAACCAACCCAATCCAATCCAAATTTATTATAAATCCAATAACTTTAAAAGAAAAAGGAAGATGAAAAAACCTTTTGTAAAAAAAAAGTCAGTTAACCAACTTATCCAACCAAACTGACTGAACCCACCAACTTCGCCGATTGCTCACCCCTAGCTTGGTATATCTATCAATGAATAGAAATGCGATACATTTAAGTTCTTTTGCTTGCTTATGATGGACTAATTATGTCTTGAAACTTCACTAACGGGTAAATACGGAACAAGAGTTTTTATGCTGTTGAGTGTAGAACTAATTATTCCTAGAATGTTCTAGAAACATTTGAGTTTCCATTAAATATTAGGGAAGACCTGTTTCATTATTTATTTGCTTTGCTTGAAGATACTGATTATAAGAGACAAACAGTTTCTTCTGGTATGAGACTAACACATTTCGGTTAATGCACTATATTATATTCCTTTCTAAAAGAAATTTCAGAAATGCCAATATGCTAGAGTTACGTTGTTTAAAACAGAGGGTCGTGGTTGGGGTCTGCTTGCTGCTGAATATATAAAGGTAACATTTGGCAACCAATACTCGGCATTAATCTTTGGGATCAATCTCAGGATCTGGCATCAATTATTTTATTCAATCATTCTCTGTTTCAATCCTTGCTTTCCTTATGCTGATCTGCTATCACATTGAGCAGGCTGGACAATTTATTGTTGAGTACTGTGGAGAAGTAATATCTTGGAAAGAAGCAAAGCGAAGATCTCAAGCTTATGAAAATCAAGGTGAACTAGAACTTCGATAGAATTGTTACTTTTTTTCTGGCCAAAAAAGGAAAAGACTAGTAACCTTCATCTTCACTCGATGCAGGTCTTAAGGATGCATTTATTATTTCTCTGAATGGCTCTGAATCCATTGATGCCACCAAAAAGGGAAACCTTGCTAGATTCATCAACCACTCATGGTGAGCCCCTTCTGCTTTAAGTTCTCAGCTTTTAGTCTCCTTAGGTCTAATATCTTTTGGTTGTTTGTTTGCCAAATTTACACCGGCTGAATTATGTTGTTTAAGTTTGTAGCCAACCGAACTGTGAGACTAGGAAGTGGACTGTTTTGGGAGAAATACGAGTTGGAATATTTGCAAAGGAAGATATTCCAATTGGAACTGAACTTGCATATGATTATAACTTTGAATGGTATGGTGGTGCAAAAGTTCGCTGCCTCTGTGGTGCACTCAACTGTTCAGGATTTCTTGGAGCAAAGTCTCGTGGCTTTCAGGTAAACATTTAAGCTGCTTGAGATTTGAATTTATTTGAGATTTAATGAAGACATGAAACTATGTTTTAGTTTGTATGTTCTGTTCAAAAAAATTATCATTTAAAGTAAGATGTTGGGTGCAGTGGTAAGGCACATTGCACTTCCAACGGAGAATACAGGTTCGAACCTTTTGAGACGGCATTGTTGGGAGGGGCAACCATGACCCTCGAATGTAAAATGGACATGGAGAATACAGAAAAGAACTTTTACATTTATATAGCTCATGCCATATAGTATTTGTCATTTGATAGCCACTTTGTCCCATATCTCCTTACGCATGGATATATCTTCTGCTAGTCTGATACTATATTTATGGTTTTGTTGGCTTCCAGTTATCACTTCCTCAGTATACTTTTTGTTCTTCTTGGTTTTGTTTGCTATAACACTCCCCCCTTTCGTTGTGTGTCTGTGCAACTATAATTGTATTGCTTCTCTTTTATTCATGTAATTTAATAAATTTTCTGCAAAATCTGTTAAACAGGAGGATACCTATTTATGGGAAGATGATGATGAACGGTAATAAATATTCCTTTCTTTTATGATCTAATTTTTGTTCATCTTGAAATTTTCATCAAGTTAACAGTCTTTTTTCTGTTTTATCTATATGTTTAGAATGCATTTGTAGGCACTTTAATCTCTCAACATCTTCACAGTACATTTTAAAGGAATGGAATCTGCCATATTTATATGCCAGAAATTGTATAAACGATTATGCATAACAATATTATAAGTATACTTGTGTCAACAGTTATGCATAAAGTATAGCTGTTTTCTATTGAGATTGAACCTCGGTCCAGCTGGTTGAATTGATGGAATACTCAACCCATCTGGCCTGTATGGACTTCTGATTAAATTTTTTGACAGAAGTTTAAGTACTCCATCTTAAAGACTTAAAGCTCTGTCCTGTTTTAACCAAAAAGTCAAAAAGAAAAAAACCTCTGGCCTGTCTGTGAAAGCTCTTATTTCCATACTTGGTGATCTTCTCAATGTCTATTTTATCACTCCCCGGATGGTGCTAGTGCCGCCCTATTTCTATTCTTTTTTCACACCATTTTACTTAAGAATGTGTAATATGCATTCCCATAGGATATATTTTGTTATCATGTTAACCAAAATATGCTTGCTTAGCAGGTATTCAGTTGAAAAAATTCCGTTGTATGATTCTGCAGAAGATGAGCCTGCCACAAAGCTCCTGAAAGCTGTAAATTTGAATTCTGAGAATGATGTTTATACTAAAAGTGAACAGTCCATAACAATGGATGTTAGTCTGAAATCTAAGCACCAGTTGGAGTCTACTATTGATACAGTTCCCATGGAAGGGGTAGATGTGAATACACTGAAAATTGAATCAGCTAAAGACATAAACTTGTATTCTCAAGATGCTCAGCAGGCTTTTTCACAAAAGAATGCTATGATATCTCGCATCCGAAGTAACAGTGCATGCCGGAATTATCACATTAGATCAGGGCCAATGCTTAAGAAAAAGTCGCAGCATTATTCAAATGGAAAGTTGAAACATCTTTCAAAGAAGCAAATTGATTTAAAACATCTTGCTAAGCTCTTAGCATCAAAAGAAGCCCAAGAGGAAGTCTTCAGATATGAGGTATGATTGCCTATTTTCCTGTTGGCTTGATTAGACAACACTTTGCATCTATGAGGTAATCTCAACTTGAGGTTAATGATTACTGTCCAGTGTCCACTAGGACACAGAAGCTCATTTTTGAAGATATGAGCTAACTGTGGACAGTTGGTAGCAACAATCATTCACAATGCCATGGCAATGCCGTAAGAATTGTGCTGTTCTTGGTTAAAGTCATATACATGATTAGACTGGTATTTTCATTCTAATCTTTTCATCTTCAGGTGTTAAAAATTCCCATATTAGGATTGGGAAATTTTTTCCTACTAAATATGCATTTTGATGTTTAAACTCAAATGTTTCAGTTTCTATTATTTTTGTTTCTACCTAGTTCATATTTTTTGGGGAACAAGTAATGAGTGTAATGATTTTGTGTTGGATTTAAGTAAAGACAGACTTTTTATTCCTGATGGTAGTTTTTAAATAAATATTCCTTAGCTATTTTTATTATGTTTGATGTTATTGGTAAAAAGTAACAAGCATCAGATTTTATAACGAGGGCTGTTTCCAAACCGAAATGAAGAGTACATTAAACTTAGGATATCTGGGGAACAAAAAAAGGTCTAATTTTGAAATGTTTGGTTGTGGATATTAAAATATCACAAACTATTTTATTTATAAATTTCTTAACCCTTATGTCAAGTAATTCTACTGACGTGTGTACTGCACTAACTTTTTGACATATGAGCAATGTCATGATAGTAATAGATGCTTATAGTGGTTGCACTTGTTTCATGTACATCAGTTTCATCATGTCCTGCTTTCTGAAGATTGGTTGTAAAACGATCTATAATCTCTGGATGCCATTTATGGGTTGATGATTGTATATATGTAGTGCTTTTTACTTTAAATCTCATAGTTGTGTTATGGACTAATGACAGGCCTTGATTCAAATATTTGCATATTTTGAGAGTAGCACTTAAGAAGAAAGGTTATAATATTACATTATCATATACATAGTAATTGAAATGCTAGAAACTGAAACCCTATTCTTTAGCCCCCTTGTTTCGCCTGATGTTGTGGTTTTGGAGGGCATAGAGCATCAATCTAAGAAACAATGCTGAAAACATGATATCAAGATGCATGGATACAATTGTTGCAAGATCATATCCTCTCCGTTTGGTGGGGGTGACTGAAGAATGGATTTAAAGTTGAAACATTTTTGGCTTGAATGTTGAGACGGAGTAAACTTTTAACAGCTGACCTTAGGGTTTTTGGACTTGCGGTGCAGGAAATGAAGAATGAAGCAGCTTCCCAACTAGCTTCTTTGTACAATGAAATACGCCCTGCAATTGAAGAACATGAGAGGGATAACCAAGACAGTGTATCGACCAGTGTTGCTGAGAAGTGGATCGAAGCGTCCTGTTCCAAACTGAAGATAGAATTTGATTTTCATTCTTCAATTCTCAGAAATATTGTCTGCACTCCGCAAAAGGCATGTGAACAAGTGAAGCCTTGTGAACCGGAAGGACACGGAGGCAATAATGATAATGAGGTAAAGTTGGAATTTTGAAGATTGAAGCTCTTACTTTTACGAAACCAATGTTACAGACTAACTGATCAAAGAAAGGCAAATTTATTCTAGCTTAAATCTCCTTATGTGTCTTGTCATGTCCTGTTCAAAGTTATTTTGGTTTAAATAGGTTATGTTTAATTTGTGTTTTGTAATATCTGATTTTGTAGTAATTTAGATATAATTTTTAATTATCAATCTATATGATTTTATTTATATTATCTTTTGAAATGAATTCTAAAAAAGGAAAAAAAACTAAGTTTAGGTTCAAAACGGCCAGTTATTAATGGAATTCCTTGTCGGCTCTCTGTAAAATACTCGTTTGGACGAGGGCTTTTGTGGACTTTGTCTATATGGGGTTGCGATTTGATATTTTCTTTTAAGGGTATTTTTTGGTAAACTATCAAAAATTCTCATTTTTGACGTCTAAAAAGTTTATAATTTAAGTACTCGTATTATACAGTTTTGTTAAATATGCTAACAAAAATTTACATAGCATTTTTTTGATATGCGAATCAATCATTAGATATCACATGGCACAATTTATCACATCAAAAGTGTTGTATACCTTTTTAAAAAATTAAAATATAATTTGTTTAGTACTAATTATTAGTTAAAATAAAAATAAAAATAATTAATTAGTTAAAAAATCGAGAAAATCCAAAGGTCATCTTCCTTAAATTTTTAACTTAAAAAAAAAACATTTTATTATAAAATACCTAAAGTTTCAATGTTGAATAATAGAAACATTTTGTTTGGTGTTTTTTTGTTTTTATAAAAAAATATTATTATAAATTACCTAAACATTTTATTTCTGATTCTTCTTAGAATTAGTACAAAAAGAATGGGATTTGAGTGAGTAGATTGGTTCTTTGAAAATAACCAAAGTTTCAATCTTGACTTGGAAACTACAATATTGTTGAATAATATTTTTTCGTATGTAATTGATAGGAGTGTTCGGATATTTATACATGTTGTTACAGATGCTATTACAGCTCCTGGTAGGGCCACACTATTTTGTCTTGACTTCGCTGCCTTTAATACTAGCATTCTTTGTCTCTAGTATTGACATTCTTTGCGAACTCCAAGTTTGCTTGCCGCGTGTCTACAGAGCATGCGGTCCTTTCTGTTCCTAGGACTGACATTATACATACATTTCAAACATTGACATAAACATGATATAAACCATTCATTCACATACCTATCGTCCCTTAATTGAGCCCTCGATGCCCTAAAAAAACTATAGAAACAATCCGGGACTAAATTGGAAACATTTGGAAAGTTTAAAAAAAAAGTTAGAAAAATTGGACTACAGGGGTCACACGGTCGTGTGAATCATACGGCTGAGACACACGCCCGTATCTCAGACCGTGTAACAATCGAAATAGGAACACACGACCGTGTCCTTACCCGTGTAACTCTTTGAGTTAGGTCACACGGCCAAGCCACACGCCCGTGTGCCAGGCCGTGTAACTTCGAAATAGCCATACACACCCGTGTACCAGGCTGTGTGCTAGGCCGTGTAACTGCCTGACTTGCATGCATTGAAACCTACAGGGGACACACGGCTGAGTCACACGGCCGTGTCGCTTGGCCGTGTGTCACACATGGCTGAGTCACACGCCCGTGTCTCAGGTCGTATGGATATGAAATTGGCCAAATTCAAGCCATTTCCAACACCAACTCATGCAACCACCTAAAATCATTTTGAGCATGACTAAGACATCAAAACATGACCAAAACCAACATAAAACGACCAATTCAATAGTCCAAGATCATTCAACCAATATGCCATGCAAGACACCTCAAATGTAAACATACAAATTTACCCAAACATATATATATATATATATACTTGACCACATTTCATTCATAAACAACTAGTTCATTTCCATCTCAAAACATACCATATCTTGACCTATACCATTTCAACATAAACTTACCATTTGAGCCACAACATTCATGCACCACAAGCACTAAAATAACACAATTCAACCATAATCAAAATGGTACCAAAACAACCAACTAATACATGCCATAATCAACATTTAAGCATTCAACTAAACATCAAACAAAAGTCCACCTATACATGCCATTATAACTTTGGCCAAAATATCAAAAACTACCGATATATTCGTTGGATAGTGTGATAGATCTCCGACGAGCTTCCAAACTGATCGAGCTTCCGATTATCTATAAAACATAAGCAAGAAAACTACATAAGCACATATTGCTTAGTAAGTTCGTAAAACATGAACATAACTTACCATTTCAATACATAGCATTAAGATTAAATACAACATAATCCAACCACAAGCTTGGCACAAGCCTAAGCACCATCAACAACACGTGTTAGTGTATTCAACATAATTCACTGGAATTAACATAAGGTAAACCATTATACATGACCATACTTCATTTGAACTCATCATTTTCATGAGCATAAGTATACTTCCATTGAAGATTACCATTTCAATCCAATTCATAAATACATGATTTAGTTCATTTGAACACTTACCGTTCCTTTCCTTTTCATGCCTGTTAAACCATTTAGAATATCATCGGATACTCGGGAAAGCTCACACGAAGTGTGCTAAACATATAACCGTAACCTTTCCTTTACATCGTTGCCTACACGAGCTGTGGGTCGGAATGTAAGCTACACGATGTTGCTCACACAAGCTGTGGAGTATCCACAACAAATGCAGGACCTTAGCCATCGGTAGGACATTCAAGACCAGCACCCGAAACATAAAAACCCTAATGACATGTCATTTGTATCCTACGAATTCCTAAGGTTCAAATGGGACTCGATAACTGTAAGGGCATTGTTGGATATTCATCATTCAATTATATTACAATTAACATATTAAAATATAATAGAAAATAACGTTAACACTGTAATTATTCATACGAACTTACCTCGACGACCAGGGCGTAAAAACGAAGTCAAGCAATCCGAGGCTTTAGCTTTTCCTCGATCTAAATCCTTACGAGGTCTATCTTGACCTAAATAGAAAAATTAAATCTATTTAATACTTCTATTATTCAATTCAATCCATATTTCATATTTTTGTAAAATTACTATTTTGCCCCTAACATTTTAACTTTTCACAGTTTAGTCCTTAAGCTCATAAATTGAAATCTAAGCATTTTCATCCTTTTCTCAAGCTAGCCAAATTTTTTAGGGACCTTTATAAACTCATACAAACCACTATTTCATGAATTTAACTTAAAATTTTACTACTTTTACAAATAAGTCCCTAAATGTCATTTTTATCCAAAATCACTTTACAAAACTTTTTTATTTATCAATAAGGAATCATAATTTCCATTAAACATAAAAAATCATGCAAGAACGTTCATGGAAAAACCTTAAATATTTAAAAATTTTGCAAATTGATCCCCGGGCTAGTTAGATTAAGCTACAACGATCTCAAAAACATAGAAATCATTAAAAACGGACTTGAAAACCTACCTTTCATGAATAATTTTCCATAGCCAAAAGCTCCCTCCTCTTAACAATGAAAAATTGATTCTTTTAAGTTTTTGGAATAAAGAAGATGATATCTTTTGTCTTTAATTTACTTAACATTTAACTTAATTACTCAATTACCTTTTTGTCCTTTAAAAACATTTAAAATTTCAATAAAACCTTGCCATGAATGTCCACTAACTATAGAAATGGTCTAATTACCATCTAGGTCCTCTCACATTAAAGTTTCATAGCCATTTGTCCATTTTTACTAAGAGAACTCTACTTTTGCATCTTTTACGATTTAGTCCTTTTCACTAAATTAGGCATGCAAAGTCAAAATTTCTTAACAAAATTTTTATACTACCTTACTAACATTCCATAGACATTAAAATAATAATAAAATAATAATTTACTCGTCATATTTGTGGTCTCGAAACCATTGTTCCAATTTCACTAAAAATAGGCTGTTACACGCGACCCCTTTCTGCAAGCTCCCTGGGTCCCTACGAGCTGGATTTGTGGCCTTGTGTTATGAGCTGGGTCCTTGGCTTTGCCTTGTGAGCTGAATTTGTGAGATCGCTATGTGAGCAGGGTCCGCAAGCTCGCCTTGCTGTCCTCTCGTGGCTCGTTTCGCACTTAATCTTCTAGTGGGACCTATCCGAGTGATGGGTCGAAGACCCGGATCCCTAGTAGGGCTAGGGTCAGTGATTATTGAAGTATAACAATCTACTCTCCCCTTAGTGGGCCTAAGGGGTGCTATAAAATGGCACGCCTTAGGTCCATCATGTCAAGTTTTAATGCAGCTTGCTAGGTACGCTTGCGAGCTGTGATGCATAACAATCATTCTGCCGCGTGCACGAATGGGTTTTGAGTGTGTGTATCTGACCGTTAAAAGTTGAACCATTTTCATCTACTTGCATTTGGATCACTGATTTTCCTCGGTTATATAAATCGTCAAAGAGCGGGATGTGAAATCCTTCTTTAAAAGGGGAGCCTTCGAAACCCTAAATCTTTCACGCCTAGCATTTCCAGCAACCTGAAACAAAGGTAATTTCAAACATTTTTTTCTTTTTAAATTTTTGCTTTCTTCTTTTACTCAAGTTATGGTGAGGATGAGAGGAATCAATAATCAGATAGTCCCAGTCTATCCACCGCGAGAACGACTGTCTCCAGTTCTGGTGACAGAGAAACTTTATCCCTGCATTACTAAGTAAAAGGAATTTTAAAGAGTCTTGGCCGTTCGGGGAATAAAATTTCCCAATTTTGTACACAAGTTCTCTATCCCAAAGGGATTGCACCGGCTGTGTGAAATCATCGAAGATAGCTTCCTTCTTCCAATTCAAGCGCTAGAGGTTGGGTTCCACTAGCCACTGCACCACTTCTTTTGCAATCTGCTCAAGGACTACAAGATTGCACCTGGCCAACTCTCGAGCTTTTCTTGGTGGATTGCCATGGCGTACTTTATTGACTGTTCTTGGTGCGGTGAGGTTCCCTTGCTCGCCGTTTCCCAACATCTATATCAGTTGAAGGGCCACAATATGGAGAACTCGTCGGGGTTCTATTACTTCTCTCCTAGAAAAAGGTGAAGACGATTATTGTGAACCAATGTTCCAACCTTCGTTTGAACCGGGAGAAGTATGTCTGATTTTGCAATTGACTTGGTGAGGACTTTGGGTTCCCAATCAAGTGGTCTTTGTCAAGTCAGGACATGTGCTCATTCTAGCGGACTCTCCCCACAAATGAAGTTGTGGCCTAGTTTCGAAGGCTTTGCACTGGGCATTTGTTGGTTTTGGAGGATCTTATCAAGACGATGAATATTTTTTAGTATTGCTTGGAGGGTTACAGCCCTAACGGATGGATTCTTGGTGATAACGTAGAGGTCGCCCAATCTCTTGGTGCAATGCCTGAGAGTTGTACATGGCCTCATGATTACTTTGACGAGCTAGGCTTGATATTGTGGGGTGCCATGGAGGAACCAGTGAATTTTTCTATCACTTCTGTGAGATAAAGCTTTGCCCATTTTCTCTCGCCAAGTATTTACAAGGGGAAGGTGGTAGGCAGAATGTAAATTTGTTAACTGCTCGCACTGATCATAGGGTTGTTACTGATACAGGGATCGATCACAGCTCTGGGGATAGTTTGAGTGAGACTAATAGTATCTCCCGTGAGATCAACGAGACCATGTATATTGACTCTTTGTTAAGTGGTGCTCCCAAGAAGTGTAAGACTACCGCGGGGGCTGTGCACATCAGTTTTACGAGTGAGGAGGAGGGGAGCAATGCACAGTTGGAGCGATGTAGTAAAAGTAGGGTGGACTTTGTTGGTCCTATTATTGCAGTGGTCGAAGCTTCACCTCTTCCTATGGCTGGTTTATCACTTATCCTTCCTGTTAGCTTGCTTATTACCCTTGATGAGGATACCCCTTCTCCTGCCCCTCGCGTTTCTCCGTCTGTACCTGTTGTTGAAGAAACACCGGTTGAAGGTGATAGGGGCTCGTTTTTATGGCGCGAAGAGCTAAGTGCATGGGAGTATCTTTATAATCCTATTAATGTGGCCTTTAGATAGCAGGCTTCTGTGCCAGAGTGTATAAGGTTAAGCAGCGCACGAGTACCCCCTGCATCAAGCCTATCCTCATCCCTGCAATTCCTGCTTTCTAAGGCTAACATGGTGGGGTTGAAATATGAAGAGGCTTGTCAGATGAAGCTTGTAGTGACTAAGGCAGAGTTGACCCGAGTTTACGAGCTGTATCTTAAGGTGAGGGAGGAAAATGAGATCATTAATAAACATAATGGGGATCTTACAAAGCACCTGGCTGTTGCTGAGATTAAGATGGAGGGGCTAGTTTGCGAGGTGGCCGCTGGGAGGCAAAGTAGTGAGGTTGCGCAAGTTGAGGTAGAAAGAGTCACTGTGGAACACGCGGCTGATAACTCTTGAAAAGAGTTATATTTCAGGCCTCTAAACTTGAAACATTTGCTTGTAATTAAGAAAATATGTTTGAATTTTAGACTTATTACTAGAGCATTACATACTAAAGCTTGGATTATGTTTCAACTGTAAATTTATGTTACTTTTAATTGCTGGAAAGAGGTTTGGTAGTCTTTGGAAGTAGGTGTAGGTAGGATGAAAGAGGCAAGAAGAAGGAAAAGAGGAAGAGGAAAAGAGAACGAAAGAGGATAAACATTGCCACGTCAAATGGTGGGATAGATTGCCAACAAAAATGGCATGGAAATTCTAGGAAGATGACGCAACACTCAATCCACGTCACTCTTAGCCAACTGTATGTGTACCAGATAAATCACCCTGAAAAAGAGGAGCAAAATATGTGTGCTGAGAGAGACGGATCTACCCTATAAAAAGAAGAGAGAGAAGAGAAGAAAACAAACAAATTGTGAGGAGAAAAGAATAGAAAGAGAGCGGTTACTCTCTCTGCAACAAAATCCGGTGGTGTAATTTAGAAGAGAAGAAGTGGGAGCAACTAAAAAAGGGAGATCACAAATGCAAAGAAGGGGAAGAGAAATCTGCCCAGGGTTTTGCTTAGAATCTTGATAAGAAGTTAGAGTGTAGTAAGAACTTCCTGCAATTCTGCCTTTGTTCTGTTTTCTTGGTTTGAATTCTGTGATTCGTAAAACTTGAAGTATGTTGATAAATGATTTAATTTTGGATTTCATTGCCCAACCCATGATCTAATTATCTCCAGTTTGGAATTATTTGGGTGAATATTGAATTGTCAGTGATGCCCATGATACGATTGTGATTAAGATTACTGTTTCATTCAATTCTTGTTTATTTGGAATGCATGCATGCCAGCTCTAGACATAGTTGATTGCATGTTATGAACTTAGATGGATTTGAATCTGAAAAGATTAAATACATCATATTATTAATCGATTGATATAGGCGAGTGCTGCTTGAAAGAATATTCGCAACACTCTAGACATAGAAGATGCGATCTGTACAGGTGTAGAGCATTAGTGGGTTATCATTCGTGAGTCTTGTAGACATGCACAGACCCTGAGCAATAATTAAAGGTTAACTTTCGAAAGAAGTAGACTGCAGAAGTAAATCTCTGTGCAGTAGTTTAGTCATAACTTTGCCATGGCATTATAATGATATGAAAATATTCCCTGAGTAATTCCAACCTTTATCATTCAACGGCAGAAATATTCTCTACTTGTTCCTTGTGAATTGCCACGACATTTAGATTGTTTGGTCATGTAAGGCCCCGAAAATAGGTCTAGTAGTTTCGGGTAAGTTTACCAGGTTCCGAGTGAAAATTGGGAATTAATCGGGTTAATTAGCGATTTATATTCTTAATTACTTAACTTAATTTCATCTAAAAATCGGTAAATAATATTCCGAAAAATAATAATATTTTTTTAGAAAAATTAATTTTATGGTTTTAAATAATTTTTGGGTAAAAATAAATATTTTGGGTTAAATTGGAATTTAAAAATAATTTAAAATGGGGGGTTTAATCGGGTGATTTAAAATATTAATTACATGTGACTAATTTGAAAAACAAGGGAAATATGTAAGAGGTTTTATAGCAAATAAACCATATTTTCAGAATTTTGGAAGGAAAGGAGAAAATTGTAAAACAAGGGAAAAGGTGAAGTGGTTTGATTGTAAATTCCCCAAATTTTGAAAATCAGGTGAGGGTTTTCAGTTTTAAAAACTCTGTAACTACCTCACTTTTCACTCATTTTTCACCGGAATTGAGAGCTTTTTCTCTTGTTTTTTTTTCTTGTTTTCATAAACCAAATATCAGAGAATAGATCTAAACCTTTTCTCTCCCAAAATTCTCTCTAAAATCTCTCGAAATAATTTTCGAAGTTGGGCAAAAAGTCATCCGAATTTCTTCAAGCATTTTGATTCAAACTTCCAAATAAATGATTTGAGTTCAATTGAAGGCAATCCTCATCTCTGAACTTGTTTTTAAGTTGATTTCAATCATTATTTGTTAATTAAAGTGATTATAATGGATTTTCAACTTTAATTTTCTCTTTCTTGAACTTGAGGATCAATAATGGCGGATCTTTAATTTTGAGTTGGAATCCAAATATTAATGGATGTCTAAGCTCAAAATAGGTCTAATAAGAGGTTTTTAATCTTAAACCAAAAGATCAAACACGTTTTATGGATCAATTTTGAGAAATTCAAATTTGATCAAGAACATGGATGATTTTTTCGAAAAATTATGAAACAGATTAAATGATGAGATTAATACTTAGAATACATGTTATTGGACTAGGAATGAAGATTAGAAGTGGTTTGAGGTGCTGAAAAGGGAGTTTAGTTGAGGAATTCCGTATTTGGGGTTAGTTGTGCAACATCGGTAAGGTAGTTTAGAGCAATGATTTAGATTCGTATACTTTATCAAATTTCATGTTTCTTGTTGCTATTGTTAGTTTGTAATACATAATTTGTCTCTGTTAAAGCTCCACATCAAGAGGAGAAATGTGCAAATCAGAATTGAAGCTCAAACTTGCTTGTTTGAACACTTTTTTTTTTTGCTTAAAGAGCTAAGTGTGGAGGTGAGTGATATTAAGGGCAATTTGGTAAATTGGCCTAATTATGTGTTAAATTAAAGCTTTAATTGGTGTTATTAATGACTTTATTGCATTTTGAATGGTTGGATTTGCAAAAATATGTTTTATTTTATAAAAGAGCAAAATAGCAATTGGTTTGGTAAGTTGTGTATTAAGCTTTTAGCATGATTAAATTGTATGGAATAAATTGATATTTGGAGCATGAATTGCTGATTTATTGAACATTTGATAAAGGTGTTCTAATTGGTATATGAATATTAGGAAAATGATATTTGTTATGCTTAATTTTATTGATGTTAAAATTGCTTAGCAACATGATTTTACTTGCATTTTAACATCCTAAATTAAGTGATTAAACAACAAATTTTATGTCTTGTATGTATGATTATATTGGCAACATTGCATGGTAGATCTATTGGATATAGTTGGCATGCCATGGAATTTGTGAGTACTCACCATTATTTGTGATATTGTGAGCATATAACTCTTGGTGGACTGATTTGTTTGGAGTAGATAAGGGAGTGTTGAGCTTGAGTCTCCACTCATCGGGTTATTTGAGGCGCTATAAGGGAGCGTATGGCTTTGACCTGTTCAATTCAGAGGACTGTATTTGATTTGTGGGAGTTCGGAGATCCGTTTATCCAATGTATGATCACACGTTTACTTATTACCATGGATGTATTATGCCAATATAATTGATTAATTGTGCCAATATAATTGAATGATTATGTGTTAAAAGATTATTTTTCATGCCATTGAAAAATTGATTTTTAATTCTTGAAATAGCATGTGATGTTATAGTGAAATGTTTACATGTTGTGACTGAAAATTTAATGTTTAATTGCTTTGATTTATGCATGATTGGGAGCAAATTACTTGATCTTTTTACTATCTCATTCACTGAGCTTTTTAAGCTCACACCCTCACATCTCGTGCAGAGAATTTTCGGGCCTAAGTAGTCGAGAAGTGAATGCAAGGGCGATCCAAGAAGAATGTTCGGTAGTGGCTTAAGAAATTTATTTTAGAGACTATATAGGGGTATTGTGATGATTTTAGGACCAGTGTTATTTTACTTGTAATGGACATTGGACATTAAATTTTGGACTTTAATTTTGGTGATTTTATAATTGCTTTAATACATGATTTTAGGTCTAATTGATGTTTGATTTATGGTATGTTGATGAGTGTTCGTATGGAGGTTGATAACACGGTGTATGAAACATGTATTTTATACTAACAATGTTTAGTTGAAGCTTACCATGGAGTGGATTGCTTGCGACTAAGGTATGTAGCTTGTGTGAATTAATTGGTGTTTGCTAAGCGTGTAATTGGGTGTTAAATTTTGACTAATTGTTGCATATTTGTTGTAAATAAATTAAATTGGAGATGTGTGGATGTTTATGAGAATTAATTGTATCTATTTCAAGTTTAATGGGTAAGTAAAATATGTAAAATCGGGAAATTAAAACGAATTTTTTTTACAAAATAGGTGCAATGGTTTGCACACGAGCATGTGTCTTTTCACATGGCGTGTGGGTTTTTGGGAGTTTGATTTTTAGTTTTTGTAATCTAGTATCCTAATTTTCTTGGGGAAACTTGGTAATATTTTAGGATTAGACTTGTAGCTGTTAATATTTGGTAGAAACAATCTTAATTTTTAATTTGGAAAATGTACAAAAAGTTTGTGCAAGTTACGATTTAGTCCCTCATAATAAAACTTGAATTAGACATAGTAAATGAACTCGAATTAAGCTAAAATTTTTAGGGCTTGCATAATTTGACTAAAAGAAGGTTGGTAAATATTTAGAAATGAAATCGGGATAGTTTAACCTTATATGGTAAAATAACCAAAATACCCTTAGGTTTAAATACTTAGAAAAAGTTTAAAAATGGTTCACAAATTGCTTTCGCATTAATAAATGATAGTTAATTAGTCATAAATAAGGTGTAATAAGGTTGGGGTGTGCGTCGGGTGGTTGTTAACTGGAGAGTCGCTTCGGTGGCTAAGGTAACGCTTCAAATTCGGGCCAGTCTGCCCTAGTTAGGTTTGGGGTGTCAAAGGTTATTTGTCAGTTATAATAGATATTATTAGTTCATTCATTAATTCCCTTCACCAATTTATACTTTGTTTCTTTTGCACAGTTTCATTCATTAAATATTTAGTAATACTTACCAATTTAAATCAACTTCCGATCCCTGTGGAGACAATACTCACTCATCATTATATTACTTGAATCGATGTGTACACTTGCAGATTTGCATTATTTACATGCAATAAGTTTTTGGCGCTGTTGTCGGAGATCAGCAACATTGGTGAAAATTGGTTTGTTATTATCTGTTTAAATTCTGTTAAGTTTAGTTTAATTAGTTGTTTTGATTTTTCTTTCTCAGGTCTGTGCTAATGCATGCCTAGAAATATTCCGAAGAATACTGAGTGCTGTTTTGATCTAGAGATTGAGAGAACTTTAAGGCGAAGGAGAAAAGAGTTGCGAGAAATAGAAAGAATCAGAAACGATCAGGTTAGAGAAGATTCATTACATCAAGAAAGAAGAGATATTGATATTCCTCGAATTGTAGATGACAGAGACAGACCCATTATAGAACATGTCGTGCTGATCTTAGATGATTTAAATCCAGGAATTGTTTGGCCACATATTCAGGCTCAGCATTTCAAATTAAAGCCAGTCATGTTTCAAATGCTGTAAATGGTGGGGAAATTTAGTGGATTACCTACTAAGGATCCAAGGTTGCATTTACGACTCTTTTCGAAAGTCTGCGATTCATTTAGACAGCAAGGTGTTCCTGAGGATGCCCTACGACTAAAGTTATTCCCTTACTCATTACGTGATCATGCCAGAGCATGGTTAAGTGCATTACCATCAGGTACAGTGGCATCATGGAATGAGTTGTGTCAAAGGTTTCTACTAAGATATAATCCTCCTAACATGAATGCTAAGTTGAGGAACGACATTACATCGTTTAGACAATCAGAGGATGAAACATTATATGAAGAATGGGAGCGGTTCAAGGAGCTATTGATAAAATGCCCAATGCATGGTTTCCAGCATTAGACACAGATGGAAATGTTCTATAATGGATTGAATGCTTATACAAGAATGGTTGTCGATGCCTCTGGCAATGGGACTTTACTTAATAAATCATACAATGAGGCTTATGAAATTTTGGAAATTATAAAAAATAACGATTATCAATACCCCACTACCAGAGTTGGAACTAGTAGAAGAGTTGCGAATATGAACGCCCCAAAAATTTAGTGACTTTAATTTTTCATGTTTAGACACAAATTACTTGTTTGCTTTAATGGCTAAGTGATTTGGGTGTGTATGGGGGTGTTTGAGAAGCCTGGGTTCAAGTATTAGCTTTTGCAGAATTTTTAAATTTTTCCCTTAAATAAACCTGGACACTGGCACTTAGGCTTTATTAATAATAATGCGTGTTTAGTGACACAAGAAGAGCTTGTGGCCTAGTGGCAAATGGCGTGTTGTGTAACTATGAGGTCTGAGATTCAAATCCTGGGATAAGCAATGGAGTGTTTATTTTGCTGCTTGAGCTGGGAAGGTAGAAGAGTTGGACTGAAACACTGCTGATGAGGTGTTTGAATTGGTCATGGAGAGATTGTAGGAGCAAATCGTGGAGAGGATTAAGGGAGAGTATTGTGGAAAGAATCAAGGAAGTGGATGTGTGTGGGAGTGTTGTGCCGAATGGGTATAGGGAAGCCTAGGAATTTCGGCTGAGGGGTTTTTTCCTCATTTTTAATCAGTGTTGTCACCGATTTTGGACTTCTAAATCTTGCTTTCTTTCTTTTCTCTCTAAGTGCCGAAATAGCAACTTACCACTCGTGCATTTTTTTGTTTCAGTTTTTCACTTTTTCTTCAAGCTCCTTGTTGGCCGAATCTCTGGTTCCCTCTCCATCTCCCAAGTTAAGCTGAATACATTTCCTCTTCCCCCTTCATTCATTTTTTTCTGACTTCCTATTGGCTTGTGAACCGAATCTTTTTCCTTTCTCTTGATTAGTTCTGTGGTGACCAAATTCTCTGCTTTCTTTCCCTCTCTGTTTCAGCCTCAAAGTATTCTGAAAATCGGTAGGTGTTCATATTCTTCACTTCTTGTTTAAAATCGTTCTCTCCTATCCCCTTTTCTCTAAAAAGCCGAATATTTCTGCTACTCATGGTCTTTGATTGGGATCCCTTCCTCTTGGTGTGGTGGTCGTTGGGTTTTAGGTATTCCCGAAGAGTGGAGAAGTGCAGAAGTTACTCAAGTCGTCAAACCCTGTCTTCCATTTAAGGTAAAGACATTACCTTACCTTTTGAATAGGTCGAATATCTTTATATATTTCTGTAAGACCAATACTCATGGATTTAAACCACAGTTATGATCGGTCCCATCTGTTAAAATCTTTTGTTATCGCAGTTTATCGGCAAGAAAAGTGTGATCGGTTTTAGCCCACGAGCTAAAAGGAACAAGCCGTAGTTCGTTCAATCAAGGTAAGGTAGTAAGTGCCTTTTTGGGAACAGATGTGATAAGAGGGTGTTTTACCCTAACATGTTAAGGACTAACATTAGATCTTGATGATTTTAGGTTGGGTGCTCGTAGATCTTGGAACGACTCCGTAAAAAGGTGTGTAATCACATTATCTCCGCTAAGAATCGACAAAAACTGAAAAGCTGAAACTTCGGCATTTAGGGCCTCATGAGCGTGCGATCGCTCGTATGGAAAAACTGAGCCCACAACCGAGGGCGGTAGACTGAAGAGGCCACTATGAGTGTCCTCGTGCACTTGGGCCGTATTGGGCCTCGTTGGGCCGAAATGGGTCGTGTGGGCCCAATGGGCTCGTGGGCCCACACGGATAAAATTTACGAAAAGTGGCAGAAACTGGATTGGGCTATGTAGATCACATATCCGTGATTGAATTTGGGCCAAATGGGCCATGCGAGCGTGTGGGCCCATTTGGGCCGAATATTGGGCTTTGAGCCCATTTACACTGTTTTGACCAAATGGATTATCTGTGTCGCTCGAGGAGACTGTAGACCTTCGGAAAGGTCGTTAACTGTACTGAGACCCCTAGGGAGTAAAATGACTGAAATACCCCTAATGAGTAAAATGACTGAAATACCCCTAATGAGTAAAATGACTGAAATATCCCTAGCGAGTAAAATGACCAAAATACCCCTAAAGGATAAAATTACCGTTTTACCCCTAATGCATAAAAATGTCTATTTTACCCCTAGAGATAGATGGCCAGATGGAAATATGTACTGTATGACTGTACTGAGTAGGACATGTTGCATACACGAAATATTGATGACATGGCATACTGCATGGGGTTGGGATTCATTATGGAGGAAGTATCATATCGGTGGCTCGCCACACATATCGATCATCGGTGGCTCGCCACAATTATCATATTATCGTGGCTTTGTCACATATACTCTACTGGCAGCTCTGCTGCGTCATTACTACTGGTAGCTATGCTGCAAATTTGGTGTGAGGGCTGGGTGGGTCGACTTTGTCCCCACATGGTGTGCTGGGTTGGTACGTGTGGTGTGCTGGCTGGATTGGGGTGGGTTTGTATACTTGCACCATACTGATACTATATCGGGCTTAGGCCCACACTATTACTATATTGGGCTAAGGCCCATACCGCATCATTCATCGAACAGGCTCGTGCCCGCACTATTACTGCATGTACTACTGATTGAGTGATAGGGGATTACACACTGAGTTCTCGTAACTCACCCTTTCTTTTAACTGTGTAGGTAATCCCCAGACTTAGTGGATTTGGAGCTGCGTGGGACTCGGAGGGGGCCACACGATCGAGGATGTTTGTTTAAATGTAATCAGTTAATTATTTTATTTTGGGTTGATATTTTTGTAATAAGGCCTCTGGTGATTTTTAACTTCTTTTAATTGGGGTTTTTAATTTCTTATTTTGAACTGCCAAATGGACACGGACAAGTTTTCACAACTAATAACTGTTTTACAAGGCAAACACATATTTTCAACTTCATGATAACTGATAATAGAGTAGCTTCCGTGAATTTTAAACCAACAGTAACAAACATGGTAACCGTTTTACTAGATATTGGTTTTCATAACTTACCAATTTTTTTCCCAAGAAACAAGAACTAAATGGATTTTTACTCGGACGATTTCTCCCACCAACCCTGATTTCAAAAAACCCTTCGATGTGAAACGCCAGATTCAGCCGTAACGTCTAGGCCGGGTTTGGTGTGTTACAGCGGAAGTAATGGATCTTGATGCAATTGCATCTCTAATAGGTCAGGTATCTTTTTTAACAAATATGATTAAAACACTGAAAAGGCCATTTGTAGTGCATGAAACGAAAGTAGCATAGTCAGCATGTGTTTACTGTGGAGAAGACCATCTCTTTGATGAATGCCCATCAAATCCAGCCTCAATTTACTACATGGGGAATTTTAATTGCAACAACAACCCATACTCCAACACATACAATTCGGGCTGAAAACAACATCCTAATTTCAGTTCGCGTAATCTAGGGGGAAATACTAGTAATGCCATTTGACAGAATGCTGCGAGTGTACCACCTGGGTACAATCAACCATTTCCACGGAAAAATGCTCAGCAAAATTCAGCTTCAAGTTCTTCATTTATGGAAGCTTTATTGAAAGAGTATATGGCCAAGAAAAATGCTATCATTCAGAGCCAGACTACTTCTTTAAGAGCTTTGGAAAACCAAGTAGGGGAAATTGCCATTGCATTGAATTCTAGACAGCAAGGAGCATTGCTGAGTGACACTGTGAGTTCTCAATCTCAAGGGAAGGAACAATGCAAAGACATTACACTTCGAAGTGGTACTCAGCTACCAGGAGTTGTGAATGACACCATTCCTGAAGAAGGAATTTCAACTTTTGCAAATGAAAAGATTTCAGAAGCAGTAGGAGAGCAAGCTACAAAGAAAAAGAGTTACCAAAAAAATGCTGAAACAGATGCTACATGTATTGCTGATACAAATGCCACAACAAAAAAAAAATTGACAAATGGAAGGAAGACTACCGCCACCTTTTCCTCAGCAGTTACAAAAATCTAAGCAAGATGTTCAATTCAAGAAATTTCTGGAGGTACTGAAACAATTACATATTTATATACCATTAGTGGAAGCATTGGAGCAAATGTGTAATTACGTGAAGTTTATAAAATATATTCTATAAAAAAAAAAGAAGGTTATGAGAATTTGAAACTGTTTCTCTCACTGAAGGGTGCACAACAATGCTCCGAAAAAAATTTCCACCAAAACTAAAGGATCCAGAGAGTTTTACTATACCTTACTCTATTGGTAATCAGTATGTAGGAAAAGCTGATCTGCTGTAAACGTCACAACAATAATGTGCAAGCATAAACTGTCGATGCAAGTATAATAGACTGATGTGAGTCTGTCGAATATCGATCCCACAGGGATGGTTGTCTTTTGTCTATTAATGTTGATGCAATAACTAGATAGAAACGAGGTAAATTGTGAGTATATCTATTGAAGCAATAACTCGAAAATAATAAGATAAAGTATGCTATGGATAAACTGGGATCCCCAACATGAATCTTCAGCAGTATACTAAGTACTCACACAGTATAAAAGATAGGTGATTGTCGACGCAATAAAATTAATGTATATCTTACCAAATGCCACTCTTTGGTTTAATCTGAGACTTAACCATGCACATTAACCTCACATTCTGATGATGGCAATAGGGAACTATTAAGAATAAGTGGACTAAATTCCTTTAGTCCTTACTCAACTTCCGCTGAAAAGCTTATTAGCTCAAACTGTCACTGCATCTTCTAGTGCTAGTGATTGCAAAAACACTTTCGTGTTTAGAACATTCAAATCCCCAAACACAAATAAGATTTAATAAGATAACATTTAACAAAGCATTCATTGTACTTCCATAAAGTAGAAAACATAGAGTAATCACCAATGTTTTTAAGAAATGAGAAAGAATCGATTGAAGAATACTATTCCTAGGCTACTCGATTAAATCTATCCATTTCCCCTTGTTCTGCACTTAGATCTCCTCGTCAGGAGTGGATATGCATTAGTATTCACGTTGGCTCACCCAAGGGAGGCTCAAGCTACCATAGCCGCAAGCTTCAAAATAGGGTAAGAGAATGGTGGTTCACTAAAAGTTCCTCTTCTCGTCATTCTTCTCATGTTATCCTTTTATTTTTTCCTCAACAGTACATGTGTACTTCTCTCAGGATTATTTTGTCCTTCTTCGTACAGGGTAGTTGCACCGGACTGGACAGCTCACTCATGGTTAGCTCTTATTAGACAGCTGTTAACTACGGCGACAGTTCTGAAAGCCATTTGGAATTAACTCATGTCACGAAATTACGGATATCTGTCAACTGCAGCAACAATTTCGGATGCAATCTGGAAAAAACTCATGTAGTGACATTAATACAGAAAGATAGTAAAATTAAAGATAAAATAGGCTAGGATTCATTGAGTTATAAAATGCAATTTACTAAATTGAACATGTTAAAATGTATTCTAAGGGTAACTAAATGGGAACAATTTAAACAATAAGTAGGGAGGAAACATATGTTCTTTCTACTACAATCACACCCTCAAACTTGAATTTTTACTTGTCCTCAAGTAAAATAAAAGCCAGCAAGGCAACAAAACAATACTAGGTAAGGAAATGAACATTCTAGCGACTTGAATCACATAAAATCCCAATGATTGAGTTGCATTCAGATGAAAGAATATTGCAACGACAATACATAAGCCTGAATGAGTAAGATTGCACTTTCATCAAAGCCAGAATCATGCTTCAAATCCTAAAATTCTATCTACCAATACAAAATTTATTGTACAATACTAAGTATTTATAAATATGAATGAGTTTTTTTTAAGAATAAGGGATATCGTTGCATTACTGTACCCTTGTTCCTAAAAAGTAACGATGGGGTGCAACAAACCCCCAGGGAGTACGTAATTGCGCTGACTGTAACAACCTGATTTAGGGGCTAGTCAGAATAGTGATGTAACACCCCAAACCCAGCCTAGAAGTTAGGCCCAATTCTGGCGTGTCACATTGAAGAGTCTTTCTGAAAACTACGCGTTCATTGAAAACCCTTCTTACAATTTAAAACTTTCTACCTTTAAAACCTCAGATTTCGTTTGCTTAGTTTCAAAACGTGGTTTGTTAAAAGTCATTCTCTTGTAAAACATTATTATCTTTAAAACCTTGCTTGTTGCGGACACTTAATTTAAAACAATTCTATGAAGCATGATATTTTGAAAAACAGTAGTTAATTTAGAAAACCATGTTCTACTTCTAGCAATTATAAAACCATAACAAAAAACCCAAAACTTCACTTACAAGGCCTTATTATAAAAATTAAAGCCCAAACTAGATTCTCAAAAATATAGTCCAAAGTATAAAGAAATTGTAGACGTGTGGCCATCTCCGAGTCCCTTACAGTACCGATGCTCCTAAAGGTGGGGATTACCGGCACAGTTAAAAACGGGGTGAGTTTACGAAAACTCAGTATGCAATCCCCTATTACGGTCATGGTCTGGGCCCAAGCCATATTCGGTGACAATCTGGGCCTAAGCCCTATTCGGTAACAATCTGGGCCAAAGCCCTATTCGGTAATAATCTGGGCCTAAGCCCTAAATCATATCAATGCAAAACATGCATGTAACCCAACCCTGTCCAGTCAACTCTCCACCCGTACCAACCATCTCTCCATGTGGGGACCACGTCGACCCACCCAGCCAATCTCTCCAATAATGCAGCCTAGCTGCTAGTATTTATACGGCTTTAAGCCTTCAATAACGGTCTCATAATTGACACATAGCCATTAGCTACGGTAATATAATCGGCACACAGCCAAGGGTAAATATGATCAACACAAAGTCATCGGTATATATGTTAGGCACATAGCCACGGGTAAATACGATTGGCACAAAGCCATAATCAAGATGGCATAGAGCCATATTTAGGTTGGCACAGAGCCATATTTAGGTTGGCACAGAGCCATAATCGGATTACGCGGCTTTAAGCCGTCCGTCGGTCCACAGTCGTCATGCGACCCGTGCGACCTTAACATATCAATACTGGATCCACAGTCGTCATGCGACCCGTGCGACCCTATCAAAACTTCCTTCGTATCAAAGTCCCAACCCCAAGCAATATGTCGTGTATGTCATGCTCAATCATTACACGTGTATGCAAAATGGCCATGCTCAGAAACAGTCATTTACACACATATTGAAACATATCAGCCATATAATCCCAGTCAAATCAGTTAAAACACAGTCATACATTCACAGTTAGATCAATCATAGTCCTAATCAGTCAGTTACCCACAAGGGCAAAATAGTCATTTTACCCTAAAAGGGTATTTTAGTAATCCTACCCTACAGAGGTATTACGGTAATTCTACCCTATAAGGGTATTTCAGTAATTCTACCCTACAGGGGTATTTCAGTAATTCTACCCCACAGGGGTATTTCGGTAATTCTACCCTACAAGGGTATTTAACAAATCAGGGGTATTTTGGTAATTTTAAAAATCGGGGGTGTTCCGGTAATTCTGAAAATTAGGGGTACTTTGGTAATTTCTCAAACTGAGGGTATTTTGGTGATTTTGTAAATCGGGGTATTTCAGTAATTTTGCAAATCGGGGGTATTTCAGTAATTTTACAAATCGAGGGTATTTCGATAATTTTGCAAATTAGGGGTACTTTTGTAATTTCTAAAACTGAGGGTATTTCAGTAATTGTACAAATCGGGGGTACTTCGGTAATTTGACAAGTCGAGGGTGTTTCAGTAATTTTGTAAACCAAGGGTATTTTTGTAATTTTGTAAACCAAGGGTATTTCAGTAATTTTGTAAACTAAGGGTATTTCAGTAATTTTGTAAACCAAGGGTATTCTAAACAGAGATAACGATGCGAATGGGCCTAGGGCCCATTCTCAGTCCAAATGGGCCCACACGCTCGTGTGGTTCATTTAGCCCAAATCTAGCCACAGATATGAGATTCACATAGTCCAGTCCAATATCTACTACACAATCATACAATTTATTCATATGGGCCCACGGGCCCATTGGGCCTACATGGCCCCTCTCGCCCCAAACAAAACCTAAACCCACAAGAACACTCATGATGGCCTCAACTATCGCTGTCGAAGCTCCCACACGCGCGCACGCACGCTCGTGTGTAACTACTATCGCTGCAGTGACCGGCAGATTTCGGGATTTGCCACTTTACAGCTAGAGTAGTGCGAAATACACACCTGATAGGAATCTAAAGTTAATCCGCGCTCTGAACACTGTTCTATGCAGAAGCCAATAATGATCGCAGCCTTGACCCCCAATGGGTGTGTCGATCAACTTCGGTCACCACCACCGCGACCCAACGGCATACAGATCAACGAATGATCCAACGCCTAACCCAAACGAGCACGCCACAAAGCGAAAGGGATAAGCCAAGAAAGGTATGCTTACTCTCCTCATGGTTTGCTCTATTTAAAGCCAGCTTCTTGCCTATCCTCATGCTAGCTTCCCGATGTGGGATCCCACCTTCAGCAGAGTTTAAATCCAACACAAACTCTGGCAGTCCAATCTGCAAAATAAACACTCCCTTGCTTGACATGAGATTCGAACCCTTGCCCCCTCCTATGCTCCAGACGCTACATGCCACCACAACACAAGCTCCTTTTGTGACTTAGAACATGCGCAAATAAATATAAGCCTATGGGCCAAAGTCCAAGTTCATTTAAAAGAAAAACAAAATGAATTGCAAGCGCCAAGACTTGAACCTTGGACCCCTTGCTTTCTCTATGGATTCACTTCCTTGTCTCTCATGTGGCGCCGTTTGCCACTAGACCACAATTCCTTTTAGTGCCTTTTTTTCCCATAATTTATTCTTAAAGCCTACTTACTTACCCCTAGGGCTTTATTCACCTAAAACCAAAATTTTTCCTAAAGCCCAGGTTTGAACCCGGGACTTCATGGAAGCCCCCTAACCTTCCAAAATCACTCACCTAATAGGTCCAACTTGCACTAGTGCCGTTCTCTTATTCCCAAAAAAATTAAACGCTCCCATTCCCAAGGCCCAATGGGCCCAACTCTACTAGGCCCAAATTTGGGGCGTTACAATTCTACCCCCTTAAAGAAATTTCGTCCTCGAAATTTCAAACACTTAGAACAGTCGCACAACCCAACTACACAACCGCGCTTTCGCTGCACACTCTATTTTCAAAACCTTACCTCTTACGCACACCTGAAATACCAATTCACTAGAGCGGATAGATATCATACAAATACAATTTCCATATCCACAACATCACACAGAATAAATACAACATCTAAATTTAAGCATCACAGTATAGTCTAATATCTAGGGTAATCACAAAGTTGTTTCCTATTACATAACAAAATGAGAGCAACGGTTTTCATAAAACTTACAGATTCTACACTGAGACTCCTGGTGAACCACACTTTCTGAAAAATATTCAAGAAAACATTTCACATACTTCAAATCTTTTGAAACAGTTCTTTCAGAAATTCAATTTTAAAACTCCAACCCACAAACCGAGTTTTTGCAACTCGGCTCGATATCATTAAATGTAACACTCCAAACCCGGCCTACAAGTTAGGCCCAAATCAAGCGTGTCACATTGAAGAGTCTTTCAAAACTACGCGTTCATTGAAAACCCTTCTTAAAATTTAAAACTTTCGCGCTTTAAAACCTCATTTACGTTTGCTTAGTTTCAAAACGTGGTTTATTAAAAGTCATTCTCTTGTAAAACATTATTATCTTTAAAACCTTACTTGTTGCGAAACTTAATTTAAAACAATTATGGAAGCATGATATTTTGAAAAATAGTAGTTAATTTGGAAAACCATGTTCTACTTCTAGCAATTATAAAACCATAACAAAAAACCCACAACTTCACTTACAAGGCCTTATTACAAAAATTAAAGCCCAAACTAGATTCTCAAAAATATAGTCCAAAGTATAAAGAAATCAGAGACGTGTGGCCATCTCCGAGTCCTCTCAGCACCGATCCTCCTAAAGCTGAGGATTACATGCACAGTTAAAAATAGGGTGAGTTTACGAAAACTCAATGTGCAATCCCCTATTACGGTCATGGTCTGGGCCCAAGCCCTATTCGGTGACAATCTGGGCCTAAGCCTTATTCGATAACAATCTGGGCCTAAGCCCTATTCGGTAACAATCTGGGCCTAAGCCCTAAATCATATCAATGCAAAACATGCATGTACCCCAACCCTGTCCACTCAACTCTCCACCCGTACCAACCATCTCTCCATGTGGGGACCACGTCGACCCACCCAGCCAATCTCTCCAATAATGCAGCCTAGCTACTAGTATTTATACGGCTTTAAGCCTTCAATAACGGTCTCATAATTGGCACATAGCCATCAGCTACGGTAATATAACTGGCACACAGCCAAGGGTAAATATGATCGACACAAAGTCATCGGTATATATGTTAGGCACATAGCCACGGGTAAATACGATTGGCACAAAGCCATAATCAAGATGGCACAGAGCCATATTTAGGTTGGCACAGAGCCATAATTGGATTACGTGGCTTTAAGCCGTCCGTCGGTCCACAGTCGTCATGCGACCGCGTGCGACCTTAACATATCAATCTCGGATCCACGATCGTCATGCGACCGTGCGACCACTTATCGAACTTCCTCCGTATCAAAGTCCCAACCCCATGCAACATGTCGTGTATGTCATGCTCAATCATTACACGTGTATGCAAAACGACCATGCTCAGAAACAGTCATTTACACACATATTCAAAACATATCAGCCATATAATCCCAGTCAAATCAGTTAAAACACAGTCATACATTCACAGTTAGATCAATCATAGTCCTAATCAGTCAGTTACCCGCAAGGGCAAAATAGTCATTTTACCCCATAAGGGTATTTCAATAATCCTACCCTACAGAGGTATTACGGTAATTCTACCCTACAGGGGTATTTTGGTAATTCTACCCTATAGGGGTATTTCGATAATTCTACCCTACAGGGGTATTTCGGTAATTCTACCCTACAGAGGTATTTCAGTAATTCTACCCTACAGGGGTATTTCACAAATCAGGGGTATTTTGGTAATTTTACAAATCGGGGGTGTTCCGATAATTTTGCAAATCAGGGGTACTTTGGTAATTTCGTAAAATGAGGGTATTTTGGTGATTTTGCAAATTGAGGGTATTTCGGTGATTTTGCAAATTGGGGGTATTTTGGTAATTTTGCAAATTAGGGGTACTTTGGAATTTCACAAATCGAGGGTATTTCGGTAATTGTACAAATCGGGGGTACTTCAGGAATTTTACAAGTCGAGGGTGTTTCAGTAATTTTGTAAACCAAGGGTATTTCAGTAATTTTGTAAAATAAGGGTATTCTAAACAGAGATAACGATGCAAATGGATCTAGGGCCCATTCTCGGCCCAAATGGGCCCACACGCTCGTGTGGCCCATTTAGCCCAAATCTAGCCACATATATGAGATTCACATAGTCCAGTCCAATATCTACTACACAATCATACAATTTATTCATATAGGCCCACGGGCCCATTGGGCCTACATGGCCCCTCTCGGCCCAAACAGCCTAATCCCACAAGAACACTCATGATGGCCTCAACTATCGCGTCGAAGCTCTCACACGTGCGCTCGCACGCTCGTGTGGCTACCATCGCCGTGTGACCGGCATTTCGACATTTGCCGCTCTACAGCTAGAGTAGTGCGAAATACACACCCGATAGGAATCTAAAGTTAATCCGCGCTCTGAACACTGTTCTACACAGAAGCCAACAATGATCGCACCCTTGACCCCCAAGGGGTGTGTCGATTAACTTCAGTCACCACCACCGCGACCCAACGGCATACAGATCAACGAATGATCCAACGCCTAACCCAAACGAGCACGCCACAAAGCGAAAGGGATAAGCCAAGAAAGGTATGCTTACTCTCCTCATGGTTTGCTCTATTTAAAGCCAGCTTCTTGCCTATCCTCATGCTAGCTTCTCGATGTGGGATCCCACCTTCAGCAGAGTTTTAAATCCAACAAAATCTCTGGCCGTCCAATCCGCAAAATAAACACTCCCTTGCTTGACATGAGATTCGAACCCTTGCCCTCTCCTATGCTCCAGACGCTACATGCCACCACAACACAAGCTCCTTTTGTGACTTAGAACATGGGCAACTAAATATAAGCCTATGGGCCAAAGTCTAAGTTCATTTAAAAGAAAAACAAAATGAAATGCAAGCGCCAAGACTTGAACCTTGGACCCCTTACTTTCTCTATGGCTTCACTTCCTTGTCTCTCATGTAGCGCCATTTGCCACTAGACCACAACTCCTTTTTGTGCCTTTTTTTCCCATAATTTATTCTTAAAGCCTACTTACTTACCCTAGGGCTTTATTCACCTAAAACCAAAATTTTTCCTAAAGCCCAGGTTTGAACCCGGGACTTCATGGAAGCCCCCTAACCTTCCAAAATCACTCACCTAATAGGTCCAACTTGCACTAGTGTCGTTCTCTTATTCCCAAAAATTTTAAACGCTCCCATTCCCAAGGCTCAATGGGCCCAACTCTACTAGGCCCAAATTCGGGGCGTTACAATTCTACCCCCTTAAAGAAATTTCGTCCTCAAAATTTCAAACTCTTAGAAACAATCGCACAACCTAATCTGCATATCCAAGGCTCACGCTTTCACTCTCTATTTCCAAAACCTTACCTTTTACGCACACCCGAAATACCAATTCGCTAGGGCAGATAGATATCATACAAATACAATTTCCATATCCACAACATCACACAGAATAAATACAAAATCTAAATTTAAGCATCACCGTATAGTCTAATATCTAGGGTAATCACAGTGTTTCCTATTGCATAACAGCAGATAACGGTTTTCAAAAAACTTACAGATTCAGCACCGGAGACTCGGTGAACCACACTTTCTGAAAAATATTCAGTAAAACATTTCACATACTTCAAATCTTTTGAAACAGTTCATTCAGAAATTCAATTTTAAAAACCTAACCCACAGCCGAGTTTTGCAACTTGAATCTGATACCATTAAATGTAACACCCCAAACTCGGCCTAGAAGTTAGGCCCAAATCTGGCGTGTCACATTGAAGAGTCTTTCTGAAAACTACGTGTTCATTGAAAACCCTTCTTACAATTTAAAACTTTCTCACGCTTTAAAACCTCGATTTACTTTGCTTAGTTTCAAAACGTGGTTTATTAAAAGTCATTCTCTTGTAAATCATTATTATCTTTAAAACCTTGCTTGTTGCGAAAACTTAATTTAAAGCGATTTATGGAAGCATGATATTTTGAAAAACAAAGTTAATTTGGAAAACCATGTTCTACTTCTAGCAATTATAAAACCATAACAAAAAACCCACAACTTCACTTACAAGGCCTTATTACAAAAATTAAAGCCCAAACTAGATTCTCAACAATATAGTCCAAAGTATAAAAAAATCAGAGACGTGTGGCCATCTCCGAGTCCTCACAAAGACCGATCCTCCTAAAGTCGGGATTACCTTCACAGTTAAAAACGGGGTGAGTTTACGAAAACTCAGTGTGCAATCCCCTATTACGGTCATGGTCTGGGCCCAAGCCCTATTCAGTGATAATCTGGGCCTAAGCCCTAAATCATATCAATGTAAAACATGCATGTACCCCAACCCTGTCCAGTCAACTCTCCACCCGTACCAACCATCTCTCCATGTGGGGACCACGTCGACCCACCCAGCCAATCTCTCCAATAATGCAGCCTAGCTGCTAGTATTTATACGACTTTAAGCCTTTAATAACGGTCTCATAATTGGCACATAGCCATCAGCTACGGTAATATAACCGGCACACAGCCAAGGGTAAATATGATCGACACAAAGTCATCGGTATATATGTTAGGCACATAGCCACGGGTAAATACGTTTGGCACAAAGCCATAATCAAGATGGCACAGAGCCATATTTAGGTTGGCACAAAGCCATATTTAGGTTGGCACAGAGCCATAATTGGATTACGCGGCTTTAAGCCGTCCGTCGGTCCACAGTCTTCATGCGACCCGTGCGACCTTAACATATCAATACTGGATCCACAGTCGTCATGCGACCCGTGCGACCCTATCAGAACTTCCTCCGTATCAAAGTCCCAACCCCATGCAACATGTCGTGTATGTCATGCTCAACCATTACACGTGTATGCAAAATGACCATGCTCAGAAACAGTCATTTACACACATATTGAAAACATATCAGCCATATAATCCCAGTCGAATCAGTTAAAACACAGTCATACATTCACAGTTAGGTCAATCATAGTCCTAATCAGTCAGTTACCTGCAAGGGCAAAATAGTCATTTTACCCTATAAGGGTATTTCAGTAATCCTACCCTACAGAGGTATTACGGTAATTCTACCCTACAGGGGTATTTCGGTAATTCTACCCTACAGGGGTATTTGGTAATTCTACCCTACAGGGGTATTTCGGTAATTCTACCCTACAGAGGTATTTTAGTAATTCTACCCTACAGGGGTATTTCACAAATCAGGGGTATTTTGGTAATTTTACAAATCGAGGGTGTTCTGGTAATTTTGCAAATTAGGGGTACTTTGGTAATTTCGCAAACTGAGGGTATTTTGGTGATTTTACAAATCGAGGGTATTTCGGTGATTTTGCAAATCGGGGGTATTTCAGTAATTTTGCAAATTAGGGGTACTTTGGAATTTCACAAATCGAGGGTATTTTAGTAATTGTACAAACCGAGGGTACTTTGGGAATTTTACAAGTCGAGGGTGTTTCAGTAATATTGTAAACAAAGGGTATTTCAGTAATTTTGTAAAAAAGGGTATTTCAGTAATTTTGTAAACCAAGGGTATTTCAGTAATTTTGTAAAACAAGGGTATTCTAAACAGAGATAACGAAGGAAATGGGCCTAGGGCCCATTCTCGGTGCAAATGGGCCCACATGCTCGTGTGGCCCATTTAGCCCAAATTTAGCCACATATATGAGATTCACATAGTCCAGTCCAATATCTACTACACAATCATACAATTTATTCATATGGGCCCACGGGCCCATTAGGCCCACATGGCCCCTCTCTGCCCAAACAGCTTAAACCCACAAGAACACTCATGATGGCCTCAACTATCGCGTCGAAGCTCTCACACGTGCGCTCGCACGCTCGTGTGGCTACCATCGCCGTGTGACTGGCATTTCGACATTTTCCGCTCTACAGCTAGAGTAGTACGAAATACACACCCGATAGGAATCTGAAGTTAATCCGCGCTCTGACCACTATTCTGTACAGAAGCCAACAATGATCGCACCCTTGACCCCCAAGGGGTGTGTCGATCAACTTCGGTCACCACCACCGCGACCCAACGGCATACAGATCAACGAATGATCCAACGCCTAACCCAAACGAGCACGCCACAAAGCGAAAGGGATAAGCCAAGAAAGGTATGCTTACTCTTCTCAAGGTTTGCTCTATTTAAAGCCAGCTTCTTGCCAATCCTCATGCTAGCTTCTCGATGTGGGATCCCACCTTCAGCAGAGTTTTAAATCCAATACAAACTCTGGCCGTCCAATCCGCAAAATAAACACTCCCTTGCTTGACATGAGATTCGAACCCTTGCCCTCTCCTATGCTCCAGACGCTACATGCCACCACAACACAAGCTCCTTTTGTGACTTAGAACATGGGCAACTAAATATAAGCCTATGGGCTAAAGTCTAAGTTCATTTAAAAGAAAAACAAAATGAATTGCAAGCGCCAAGACTTGAACCTTAGACCCCTTGCTTTCTCTATGGCTTCACTTTATTGTCTCTCATGTGGCGCCATTTGCCACTAGACCACAACTCTTTTTTGTGCCTTTTTTTCCCATAATTTATTCTTAAAGCCTACTTACTTACCCTAGGGCTTTATTCACCTAAAACCAAATTTTTTTTTAAAGCCTAGGTTTGAACCCGGGACTTCATGGAAGCCCCCTAACCTTCCAAAATCACTCACCTAATAGGTCCAACTTGCACTAGTGCCGTTCTCTTATTCCTAAAAATTTTAAACGCTCCCATTCCCAAGGCCTAATGGGCCCAACTCTACTAGGCCCAAATTCGGGGCGTTACAATTCTACCCCCTTAAAGAAATTTCGTCCTCAAAATTTCAAACTCTTAGAACAGTCGCACAACCCAACTGCATATCCGTGCTTCCACTGCTCACTCTATTTCCAAAACCTTACCTCTTATGCACACCCGAAATACCAATTCACTAGAGCAGATAGATATCATACAAATACAATTTCCATATCCACAACATCACACAGAATAAATACAAAATCTAAATTTAAGCATCACTGTACAGTCTAATATCTAGGGTAATCACAGTGTTTCCTATTGCATAACAGCAGATAAAGGTTTTCAGAAAACTTACAGATTCGGCGCTGGAGACTCGGTGAACCACACTTTCTGAAAAATATTCAGTAAAACATTTCACATACTTCAAATCTTTTGAAACAGTTCATTCAGAAATTCAATTTTAAAAACCCAACCCACAGCCGAGTTTTGTAACTTGGCTCTGATACCATTAAATGTAGCACCCCAAACCCGGCCTAGAAGTTAGGCCCAAATATGGCGTGTCACATTGAAGAGTCTTTCTGAAACGTACGCGTTCATTGAAAACCCTTCTTACAATTTAAAACTTTCTGCCTTTAAAACCTCAGATTTCGTTTGCTTAGTTTCAAAACATGGTTTATTAAAAGTCATTCTCTTGTAAAACATTATTATCTTTAAAACCTTACTTATTGCGGAAACTTAATTTAAAACAGTTGCGGAAGCATGATATTTTGAAAAACAGTAGTTAATTTGGAAAACCGTGTTCTACTTCTAGCAATTATAAAACCATAACAAAAAACCCACAACTTCACTTACAAGGCCTTACTACAATAATTAAAGCCCAAACTAGATTCTTAAAAATATAGTCCAAAGTATAAAAAAACTGTAGACGTGTGGCCATCTCCGAGTCCCTCACAGCACAGATCCTCCTAAAGCTAGGGATTACCTTCACAGTTAAAAACGGGGTGAGTTTACGAAAACACAGTGTGCAATCCCCTATTACGGTCATAGTCTGGGCCCAAGCCCTATTCGGTGATAATCTGGGCCTAAGCTCTATTTGGTAACAATCTGGGCCTAAACCCTATTCGGTAACAATCTAGGCCTAAGCCCTAAATCATATCAATGCAAAACATGCATGTACCCCAACCCTGTCCAGCCAACTCTCCACCCGTACCAACCATCTCTCCATGTGGGGACCACGTCGACCCACCCAGCCAATCTCTCCAATAATGCAGCCTAGCTGCTAGTATTTATATGGCTTTAAGCCTTCAATAACGGTCTCATAATTGGCACATAGCCATCAGCTACGGTAATATAATCGGCACAAAGCAAAGGGTAAATATGATCGACACAAAGTCATCGGTATATATGTTAGGCACATAGCCATGGGTAAATACGATTGGCACAAAGCCATAATCAAGATGGCACAGAGCCATATTTAGGTTGGCACAGAGCCATATTTAGGTTGACACAGAGCCATAATCGGATTATGCGGCTTTAAGCCGTCCGTCGGTCCACGATGCGTCATGCGACCCGCATTTACCCTTAACATATCAATACTGGATCCACACGCCATGCGTCATGCGACGTGCGACCCTATCAAATCTTCCTCCGTATCAAAGTCCTAACCCCATGCAATATGTCGTGTATGTCATGCTCAATCATTACACGTGTATACAAAATGGCCATGCCCTGGAACAATCATTTACACATATATTAAAAACATATCAGCCATATAATCCCAATCAAATCGGTTAAAACACAACATACATTCACGCAGTTAGATCAATCATAGTCCTAATCAATCGATTACACATGGGGCAAAATAGTCATTTTACCCTATAAGGGTATTTCGGTAATCCTACCCTACAGAGGTATTACGGTAATTCTACCCTACAGGGGTATTTCAGTAATTCTACCCTACAGGGGTATTTCGAAATTCTACCCTATATGGGTATTTCGGTAATTCTACCTTACAGGGGTATTTCGATAATTCTACCCTACAGGGGTATTTCACAAATTAGGGGTATTTTGGTAATTTTACAAATCGAGGGTATTCTGGTAATTTTGCAAATCAGGGGTACTTTGGTAATTTCATAAACTGAGGGTATTTTGGTGATTTTGCAAATCGGGGGTATTTCAATAATTTTGCAAATTAGGGGTACTTTGGTAATTTCACAAACTGAGGGTATTTCGATAATTGTACAAACTGGGGGTACTTTGGTAATTTTACAAGTCGAGGGTGTTTCAGTAATTTTGTAAACCAAGGGTATTTCAGTAATTTTGTAAACCAATGGTATTTCAGTAATTTTGTAAACCAAGGGTATTCTAAACAGAGATAACGATGCGAATGGGCCTAGGGCCCATTCTCGGCCCAATTGGGCCAACACGCTTGTGTGGCCCATTTAGCCCAAATCTAGCCACAGATATGAGATTCACATAGTCCAGTCCAATATCTACTACACAATCATGCAATTTATTCATATGGGCCCACGGGCCCATTGGGCCCACATGGCCCCTCTCGGCCTAAACAACCTAAACCCACAAGAACACTCATGATGGCCTCAACTATCGCGTCGAAGCTCCCACACGTGCGCTCGCACGCTCGTGTGGCTACCATCGTCGTGTGACCGACATTTCGGTATTTGCCGCACTACAGCTAGAGTAGTGCGAAATACACACCTGATAGGAATCTGAAGTTAATCCGTGCTCTGAACACTTTTCTGCGCAGAAGCCAACAATGATCGCACCCTTGACCCCCAAGGGGTGTGTCGATCAACTTTGGTCACCACCACCGCGACCCAACGGCATACAGATCAACGAATGATCCAACGCATAACCCAAACGAGCACGCCACAAAGCGAAAGGGATAAGCCAAGAAAGGTATGCTTACTCTCCTCATGATTTGCTCTATTTAAAGCCAGCTTCTTGCCTATCCTCATACTAGCTTCCCGATGTGGGATCCCACCTTCAGCAGAGTTTAAATCCAACGAAACTCGTCGTCAATCCACAAAATAAACACTCCCTTGCTTGACATGAGATTCGAACCCTTGGCCTCTCCTATGCTCCAGACGCTACATGCCACCACAACACAAGCTCCTTTTGTGACTTAGAACATGCGCAACTAAATATAAGCCTATGGGCCAAAGTCTAAGTTCATTTAAAAGAAAAACAAAATGAATTGCAAGCGCCAAGACTTGAACCTTGGACCCCTTGCTTCCTCTATGGCGTCACTTCCTTGTCTCTCATGTGGCACCATTTGCCACTAGACCACAACTCTTTTTTGTGCCTTTTTTTCCCACAATTTATTCTTAAAGCCTACTTACTTACCCAGGGCTTTATTCACCTAAAACCAAAATTTTTCCTAAAGCCCATGTTTGAACCTGGGACTTCATTGATGCCCCCTAACCTTCCAAAATCACTCACCTAATAGGTCCAACTTGCATTAGCGCCGTTCTCTTATTCCCAAAAATTTTAAACGCTCCCATTCCCAAGGCCCAATGGGCCCAACTCTACTAGGCCCAAATTCGGGGCGTTACAAGTGATTTCAGAACCACTAATCCGAAGTTGAAGAAAATTATTTTAATATTACATTATGAGTTATAGCATGATTATATGGGTGCATGAAAATTTTGGTGCTTTAATTTTAGCGATTTGATGCTTAATCGCAAAAAAAGAGACTAAATCACATAAAGTGTGAAAGTTCTATTTTACAAGTTAAAGGTGCCTAATAGCCATAGAATATAAATTGGAGGCCTTTAATGTGTGAATTTACCCTTAGATATAGGGTGGCCACCCATAGGGGGACAAAGAAGTCAAAATTAGTCAAAGTTGGTGTAGTAGGTGGATTAAATTGATGAAATAGAATAAAATAAAGAAAAGATGATATCCTTCTATTCAATCATCCTCTTCCACCAAAAATTAGCAGCAAATAGGGGTTTGAAAACACGAAAAATTTTTAGCAAGCTCTTCACCTTTCTAGTAAGTGATTTTAATGGTTTTTCTTGATGATATTTGTACTTTTGAAACCCCTAAAGCTTAAGCTAGCTAAAGAGGGAACTATTTTGCAAAATGGTTAAAAGTTTAGGATTTTTCCATGTGAGCATGTATGTTGTTTGCTGCATTTTTATGAAATAAAATGAATCATAGTAGTTAGATAGACAACTTTGGTGAAAGATGTTTCCATGAAAATACCTAAAAGGACCTTTTTGTAAATGTTGAAAAATAAGAGGTAAATGTGTGAAATAATGAGTTTTGATGGTTGCCATAAGAGAAATAAATATTCATCTAGGCTTGTAAGAGGAGGAAATTCGATTAGAATCGGATTACGAGCTTAGGGGTAAAATGGTCATTTTTTGAAAGTCTAAGGGCAAAATGGTAATTTTGCCCAAGTATGATTATTGAAATGTATTAATTAATGTGGTAATTAAATGAGCTAAATTTCTAATATAGATCAAGAAGAACGAGGAATTAACCTTGACCAAGGAAAGGGCAAGGTATCGGACTAGATCGGCAAATTGGCCTATTTTGAAATCGAGGTAAGTTTGTGTGTAATAAATTCAACATCATGTTATTTAGTTTTAAAATGTTTGATATTAGTGACGACGAACATTATTTCTATGAATTTGAGTAACGATGTTGAATTAGAAAATAATGAGAACTTATAATGTTGAAGTCCCAGTTGGACTTAAATAAATGATAGAATATTAACATCAATACTCGAATTAAAACCCGTGTAAGACCATGTCTGGGACGTGGCCTCGGCACCGAATTGAAACTCGTGTAAGACCATATCGGGGATATGGCATCGGCATTGAATATGAAAATCGTATAAGACCATATCTGGGATATGGCATCGACACTGAAATGAGATCCCATATAAGACCATATCCGGGATATGGCATCGACATCTAGAAGTGACCCCACGTAAGACCACATCTGGGATGTGGCATTGGTGTCAAAATCATGTGAATGAGGATGGTCATGTATCTTTGAATATTCCAAGTGATTTAATGGGGTAAATAGCTAAGCTTATGATAGAGATGAGATTAATGCTAAGTCTATGTGATGAAGTGATACAGGTATATGTGAGTAATTCACGAGAATGGTTTACGATATGTGGCATGATATGTAATCGGTAAGAGTAAGTATGAGTAAGTTATGGAAATGAGCTTAAGACTTGTGTTTTATTCAATGCAATAGATGGATGAAATTATGAGCTTTATGTAGCTATTTATTTCATTCAAACTTACTAAGCTATATGCTTACCCCTCTCATTTCCCTTTTCCTTGTAGCATTGCCAAGTTAGCTCGAGAATTTGAGGAACGTCAGAGTTCGAAAATCACACTATCAACTTCTTTGGTATAACAAAGTTAGATTTATTTTGAGTATGGCATGTATAGGACTTGGTCATTTTGTTATGTCATATTTGTTAGCCAAAGTGTTGGCTATTAATGTTGTTCAATTCATTTTGTAAATGGTCATTGGTAATTGGCCAATACTTGACAATTTCTTATATTCAATGATGATGAAATTCATGAAATGCATGCTTGTGTGGATGTCTTAAATTTTGAGTTCTTAGAAGTGCCTTATGGTCATGATATATGTTGATTCGATTTGGAATAAGTGTGGTTGCTTTGTAGGGTGGATAATGGCTTGGTAGATAGCCATATAGTTTTCCACACGGGTAGACACACGGGCGTGTGTCTAGGCCATGTGTGACACACGGTCAGCCCCATGGGCGTGTTGATTGGCCGTGTGTCCCCTTGCATGCTAGGTTTGCAAGTCAGTATGCTCAGTAGTAAACACACGAGCAGAGACACGACCGTGTGTCTCAACCGTATGGGAGGCACGACGATGGACATAGGCGTGTGCTCAGGCCGTGTGAAGTCTGCACCTGAAATTAGGAATTTAATTCGACACACGGTCTAAGGACACGGGCGTGTGCCTTGGCCGTGTGACCTTAGTGAGGTGATGACATCATAAATAGAATGCCATGGTTTTTGGCACACGGGCTAAGACACGGGCGTGTCGAGGCCGTGTGAGGGACACGGGCCAGGGACACGGGCGTGTGTCCGGCCGTGTGAAACCCCTGTAGGTTTGAAGTAGAAAATAAATCCACACGGGTGTAGAACACGGGCATCTGATATGCCCCACGGGCGTGTTCTATTCTTTACACGGGCGTGTGGCCCTGTTTTATGTCAAATTTGTCTAAGGGTTCAAAAGTTTTCGGTTTAGTCTCGAATCACTCCGGGTATAAGTCTAAGGTCTCGTAGACCTATAATAATGACATTATGGACTTGAATGAAAAGTTTTAATTTGACATGAAGTTTTATGGATAGATATCGTATGATTGAGCAAGTTAATTTCGATAATGCCTCGTACCTGGATCAAGCGTCGAATAGGGGTAAGGGGTGTTACATTTAGTGGTATCAGAGCTACGGTTTAGTCGATTGTCAGACTAATGTAGCGTAAGTATAAGTCTAGCTATACATGCCATATGTATGAGTATTTGCATAATGATAGTGTGAAGACTCCTGACGATTTGAATTATGTTTTTATATAGTAAATGGATCCCGATCAAACTGCAGCCAATGATACTGCGAGTATTGCGTCGGCTTCTTCATAAGGGACCACGCCAGTAGAGAGTAGACCCGAGACTTTGGGTCAGGGAGAAGAGGCTCGAGAAGCCTTTCTCCACATGATGAGCAACTGGTATACCGAGTTTATTCGAGCAAATCCTAATGCTCAACCTCCTCCACCCCCACCTATTCCTCAACCCCGTCCACCCTCACCTATTCCTCAACCTGCTCCTGTAGCTCCTCAAGTGGTAGAGGTAGTAAGAAGAGAAAAGCCTCCGATCGATTAGATCTGGAAACAAGGAGCCGAGGAATTTCGGGCTAGCAAGGATGATGATCCAGAGAGGGCGGAATTCTGGCTTGAGAATACCATCAGGGTATTCAATGAGTTGTCGTGCACGCCTGAGGAGTGCATAAAGTGTGCGGTATCTCTCTTGAGAGATTTGGCCTATCAGTGGTGGAACACCCTTGTGTCGGTGGTACCAAGGGAGAGAGTTAACTTGGAATTCTTCCAAGAGGAATTCTGAAAAAAGTACATTAGTCAAAGGTTCATCGACCAGAAAAGAAAGAAGTTCTTGGAGCTAAAGCAAGGTCGAATGACGGTGGCTGAATATGAGCGTGAGTTTGTGAGGATCAACAAATACGCTCGAGAGTGCGTATCGACAGAAGCCATCATGTGCAAAAGATTCGAGGATGGGTTAAATGAGGATGTCCATTTGTTTGTTGGTGTCCTCGAACTAAAAGAGTTTGTGGTGCTAGTAGATCGAGCCTGTAAGGCTGAAGAACTAGTCAAAGAGAAAAAGAAAGCTGAAATTGAGTCTCGCGACTCGAAGAAGAGACAGTTAGGCAGATCATTCCAATCCTCATCCAAAAAGTCGAGAGATTTCGCTATTCGATCAGCCACCTCAGCTGGATTTTCAAGTAGGAGTAAGGGTAGACAGTACCCGAGGTCTAAAGCTTAGACCACTTCAGTTGCTAGTGTTGGAAACACTCGACCGAGCAGATCGGAGTGCCCGCAGTGTGGCAGATGTCATTCCGGGGAGTGTCGAGCAAATGAGAAAGCTTGTTTCAAGTGTGGATCTCTATACAATTTTATCAGAGATAGCCCCGAGGCGGGTGAGAAAGAGAAACCTTTGAATGCAAGACCGGGAAGTATTACTAGAGGAAGACCGTAGAAAAACCCGGGAAATGAAATGAGTAGTAAGAATACATCTAGAGAGTAGACAGAAAGAGCTGAGGGTAGAGCACCGGCTAGAACATATACCATTCGTGCTCGCGAAGAGGCTTCTTCCCCCGACGTGATCACGGGTACATTTTCTCTCTATGATACTCATGTTGTAGCTTTAATTGATCCGAGATCTACCCACTCGTATATTTGCATGAAATTAGTCTCTAGCATGAACTTGCTTGTAGAGTCTACTGAATTTGTGATAAGAGTGTCAAATCCCCTAGGTAAATGTGTATTGGTCGATAGAGTATGCAAAGGTTGCCCTTTGATGATTAGGGGTCATTATTTTCTGGCTAATCTTATGTTATTTCCGTTTGATGTATTCGATGTCATCCTTGGGATGGATTGGTTAACTACTCATGATGTTATAGTAAATTGTGGAAGGAAGTTTATTGAGTTGAAGTGTGAAAGTGGGGATCTTATTCGTGTTGAATCAGATGAGCAAGACAGATTGCCAGTAGTGATATTTTCCTTGTTGACTCAGAAGTATCTAAGAAAGGGGTACGAAGCTTACCTTTCCTTTGTAATGAATGCTATAGAGACTGAGTTAAGAATTGAATTGGTGCCCATAGTATGTGAGTATCCATATGTTTTCCCGAAGAAATTACCAGGGCTACCTTGTAACATCCCGATTTAGGGCCTAGTCAGAATAGTGGTTACGAGACCACAAATCTAAAGTAGAAATATATGTTTTATGATTTTTATGAAGCTTATGATGTGGTTGCATGATTGTGTGAAAATTTCATGAGAAAATTTTATTTATTGGTGATCAATTTGTCCATTAAGGCTAAATTGCAAAGATTAGAAAACATGAGATTCTAGAAGATTCAAGTATGAAATAGAATTATAAAAATTACTAGAGGTCCTTATTTAGCAATTAGATCATTAAATGTCAAGATGGACAATAATGGACATGGGAAGGAAAAATTTCAAGAAAGGGCATTAAGGGCATTTTTGTCATTTGGTTAATAAAAGAATTAAAAGGGAAAAAGAAGTCAAAATTCATGTCCATCTTCTTCCTAAGTGCCGAAATTTTCAAGCTCTCCATAGCTAGGGTTTCTTCATCTTTCGAGCTTGATTGTAAGTGTCTCCTAGCCCCATTTTTAATGTTCTTCGTATTTTTGAGATCCTCGTAGCTCAATTTAGCTATTTCTAGCTATATTTTGAGCTAGGGTTTATGTTCAAAATTTTACCCATGTATGACATGCATGTATTTTGATGTTTTAAGGAAGAATATGAAAGTTTGATGTGTGATAAACATCTTTTTCTAGGTGATTTTCATGGAAAATACATAAAAGGATCAAATTATAAAAGTTATAAAAATGGTCATACATGAGTGAAATAGTAGAAATTGAAGGTTTTTATAGTTAAGAGAATAATTCGGCTAGGCTTAAAATACGAGAAAGTTGAATAAAAATCATTTTACGAGCCTAGGGGCAAAAGTGTAATTATGTGAAAGTTTAGGGGCAAAATCGTAATCTTGCCAAAGTATGATTCATGAGTCAATTTGGTCAATGTGAGTATTTAACAAGTGAAATTGTTATTATAGATTAAGAGACACGAAGCCCAGACCGAAACCGAGGCAAGAACAAAGTGTTGGACTAAATCGAACATCTACGCACATTTTGGGTACCGAGGTAAGTTTGTGGGAAATTCAAGCTACATAATGTTTTTATGTTTTTAATTTCTTGATATTATGAGAAATGAATATTATTTCTATGAAATCAATTAATGATGCCTCGATGAGGATTTGATGAAAATGTGTTAAGATGAAGCCCCGGTTGAAGATTCGGAATAACGAGGATACCTATGTCACGACATGAGATAAGGACGGTCCTGTATAAGACCATGTCTAGGACATGGCATCAGCACCGAATGTAGGTCTCGTATAAGACCATGTCTGGGACATGGCATCGGCACCGGATGTAGGTCCCGTATAAGACCATGTCCGGGACATGGCATCGGCACCGGATGTAGGTCCCGTATAAGACCATGTCTGGGACATGGCATTGGCACCGAATAAGGAAGGTCCCATATAAGACCATGTCTGGGACATGGCCTCGACACCAAAGGAAGATCTCGTGTAAGACCATGTCTGGCACATGGCATCGACATCTATGTACGATCTCGTATAAGACCATGTCTGGGACATGGCATCGACATCGAGCTAAGAGACCTCGTGTAAGACCATATCTGGGATATGGCGTCGGCATCAAGAGGTGATCCCATGTAAGACCAGATCTGGGATATGGCATTGGCATCGAGATACATGTTTGATGAGATCAAGTATCCTCTGATATTCCGAGTAGTTCAACGGGCAAAAGAGCTAAGTATACAAAAGTGTCAAAGTGCTAAGCTAAACAAAGATGACAAAGAGTTACATTTAAGCTAAGGATTATAATGATTTAAGTTTATGTTCAAGATAGCATAAGTGCTAAATTATGTGATGAAGTGATACAGGTACCATGAGTAAGATACGGATTATGAAACCGTAATGTTATATGTGATGGGTAAGCGTAAGTATGTCAAAGTACTTGAGAACTTGTGTTCTTATTGTTCTATGAGATGAATGGATTTTTACCATGAGTACTTATGTTGCTATTTCATTTCATGCAATCTTACTAAGCTATATGTGTAACACCCCTAACCCGAAACCATCACCGGAATAGGGTTAAGAGGCGTTACCGATCAATCGAATCATTACACAACCATTTCACGACACTAAGTCATTCATCCTTCAACTATACTCATTATCAACCATATGGTCCCTTATTGAGGTCTATAAGACCTTAAACACATGCTAGAATAGGGTCGGGACTAAACCGAACACTTACGAAAGTTTTCAAAATTTCAAATATTCACCAAGTCTGCAAGGTCACACGCCCGTGTGTAACGGTGTGTGCCCCACACGGTCACCGACACCCCCATGTGTCTAAGCCGTACCAAAATAGAGCAAGCATTACGACTTCTCCACACGGCCCCAAAGCACGCCCGTGTGCTCGGTGCCGTGTGCCCTTAAGCCACATATTGACTTATTCACACGGCGACTAGGCACGCTTGTGTGCCATGGCGATGTATAACTAAGCTAGCTCATCGACTTTACCCCACGGTCATTAGACACGCTGTGTGTCATAACTGTGTAGGCAAAACAGAGCCATTTGCAAGGCCAATTTGCCACCCACACAAGGGTCAAACCTACAAGCACATTTAAGCATACTTCCACACACAAATTGGCAACCAATTTTCATGTCAAGTGATCAACATATCATCTCATATAATCTCATTTCTAAACATGTCAACTTAGGAACTAAATTACACAACTTGAACACATTCAATACCAAACATGATTCATCCCCAAATTCACTAAATCATACTAGCATCATACCATCACTAAGATTACCATTCATAAGACAGTTTATTTACCCACAAGCTATACCAAAATATGCATCATATATCAAAGCCATACATGTTTAAATCCAACACACATCTAGCCACATCACAAGCCTATTTACACATCTCGAACATGTCTTACAAAACTAGCCTATACATGCCATATTTCAACTATGTACATCTTTCCCAAAAGTACCAAAATAGATTGCCGATAGTGTGATTGAGATGCTGACGATTCCCAGATCCCAAAAAGCTTTTGCTTGACCTTTGCAAAGCGAGAGAAACAAATCACACATAAGCTTTCAAAGCTTAGTAAGTTCGTAACATAATACATTATAATAAAACAAATCATCACATAGATTATTTCACATATACATATATATCATGCCATCCAAAACTAAAATGCTCATTTAACATTTCATAATCTCATTCATAGATTCATCAACCACATAGGTTCCGAGCATACCTTAGCCAACACCTAGTAGTCAATTACATTTGCTACTCAATACTCACTTTTCCCTTTCGATCAACTTCCGTCTCTTCTTTGATTCAATCGCACACTTAGTGTCCCAATATTTAGCCGAAACTTAATTATCATCGTACACATAGTGCATTTATATTAAACCGCTCTTCAATCGGTATCGCACACACAGTGCCAACCACAAAGCCGAAGCTTATATTATTTCGCACACACAGTGCTGATCATCTCGATCACGTTTTCGAATACGCACACTTAGTGCCACATAACTCAAACTCAAATCTCACATAGCATCCACATTTCAATATCATTATAACATTCATTTCATAACATTTAACATAACTAAATGTTCGTATTATGTCTAAACTTACCTCGAACGTTGAACTATCGAAATGGTCGATCAATCGAGCACTTTATCTTTGCCTCGATCTCGATCTGAACCTCTCCTTTCTTGGTCTATACATATTCAAATTCAATCCATTTAATCACCTTTTACAAAATAGCCCTCACACACTTTAGTCCTTAATTCATAAAATCATCAAATTCACATAATTTCTCCTCACACAAGCCTAATCGAATTTTCCTTGTGTTCATACAAGCCCACATATTTCATTTATTTCACATTTTTTTCCTTCAATTTATCATTTTCACAATTTAGCCCTAATTAGCTAAATTCATCAAAAACCAAGAACAAAACATGTTCATTAAACACATATCTTCCCTTTAACACTAATACTCATCACAAAGCTTACCATTTCATCCATGGCACATTTCATAAACATCATCAATTCACAAAATTTAAGCATGGGTTTTGTAGAGCACAAAGCAACAATTACAAAAATATAAAAATTATCAAAAATCGATCAAAGAACATACCTCAATCAAGAAATAGAATGGCTGAATATCACAAAGTTTTTCCTTTCTTTCTTTTTGTGTTTTCAGTAGACAAAGATGAAATATTCATCTTATTTTAGTCTTTTATTAGATTAATAAACATATTATTAATATATTTACTATATTATCCTTTTACCAAACATATATGTACATATATATACAAGAAGGGCATGCTTGTCCTTTGCCACCCACTAACCATATAAATGAGTTAATAACAACATAAGGCTTCCACCTTAAAAAGCCAACAACACTTAGGTACTTATAAATCAACACTTAGCTTTTACACTTTATGAGATTAAGTCCTTTCTCACAATTTGACACACATTCGATAAAATTATCACACATAATTTTCACACAGGTTATAACACATATAATCAACACCAAAAATAATATTAAAATATTTTTACGACCTCAGATTTGTGGTCCCAAAACCACTGTTCTGACTAGGGTCTAATTCAGGCTGTTACAATATGCTTACCCCTCTCTTTTCCCTTTTTCCTTGTAGTACCGCCAAGCTAGCTCAGGGATCGTAGAATGTTGGAGCTCGAATCACACTATCAATCATTCTTTTTGTATAGTAACATTGATTTATTTTGGGTATGGCATGTATAGGAACTTGGTCATTTTGTGTTATGTCATATTTGAAAGCCAAAGTGTTGGCTATTAATGTTATACACTCATTTTGTAAATGACCATTAGGAATTGGCCGATGTATGTCAAGTTTCATATTTTAATGATGAAGAGTTTCATGAATTGAAAGTTCATGCAATTGATGGAGTAAAATGTGAAGTGTATGAATGATGATTAGTGATTCTTCATAGTGTATATTTGCCATATTATGTGTTGGTTGTGTGGGCATATGTGTGTTTATGTTTCAGGGTGGCAATTGGCTTGGTAGATAGCCTTCTAATTGTCCATACGGGTAGACACACGGGCATGTGTCTAGACCGTGTGAGACACACGGTCTGCCCCATGGGTGTGTTGATAGGCCGTGTGTCCCATGCATCAAATTTGAGAGAATTTGATTCGCCACACGGGCCAGCACACGGGCGTGTGCCTAGGCCATGTGCCCTTAAGAGCTTGCTGACATCATAAATAGAATACCCAGGTTTTCACACACGGGTGGTGACACGGGCGTGTGTCAGGCAGTGTGAAAACCCCTGTAGGTTCGAAATGAAAAATAAATTCTACACGGACTAGGAACATGGGCGTGTGTGACCACACGGCCTGCCCACACGGGCGTGTTCCATTTCACACGGGTGTGTGGCCCTATTTTAGGCAAAAAATTTCTAAGTGTGCAAAAGTTTTCGGTTTGGTTCTGAACCGTCCCGTATGTATGTTTAGGGCCTTGTAGGCCCATGATAAGGATATTATGGATATGAATGAAAAGTTTTAAGTTGAAATGAAATTTTACAGCCCGATGTTGTATGTTTAAGCAAGATAAGTCTGGCAATACCTCGTACCCTGTCCCGGCGTCGGATACGGGTAAGAGGTGTTACATACCTCCAGTTAGAGAGATTGAATTTGGGATTGAGCTAGCTCCTGGTACTGCCCCCATTTCTATTGCTCCATACAGATTGGCTCCAACCGAGCTAAAAAAACTGAAGGCTCAGTTACAAGAGTTAACGGATAAAAGCTTCGTAAGATCGAGTTATTCTCCGTGGGGTGCTCCCGTATTATTTGTGAAGAAAAAGGATGGCTCTATAAGATTATGTATAGATTATCGCCAGCTCGATAAGGTAACTGTGAAGAACAAGTACCCGTTGCCAAGGATTGATGATTTATTTGATCAATTGAAGGGAGCCACGGTATTTTCCAAGATAGACTTGAGGTCTGGATATTATCAGTTGAGAGTGAAGGACTCGGATGTACCGAAAACCGCATTTCGGACAAGGTATGGCCACTATGAATTTTTAGTCATGCCTTATGGTTTAACAAGTGCCCCTGCAGTTTTCATGGATTTGATTAATTGTATTTTTCAGTCGTATTTGGATAAATTTGTTTTAGTTTTCATCAATGATATATTGATCTATTCTCGGGATGAGAACGAGCATGCTGAACATTTGAGAACGGTTCTGTAAATTTTGAGAGATAAACAATTGTATGCCAATTTTAGTAAAAGTGAATTTTGGCTTAAGGAAGTTGGATTTTTGGGGCACATTATCTCGGGAGATGGAACTAGAGTCGACCCGAGTAAGATCTCAATAATTATAGATTGGAAGCCGCCAAGGAATGTAACCAAAGTCAGAAGTTTTCTGGGCCTAGCTGGCTACTATAGACGTTTTGTCAAGGGATTTTCCGTGATAGCTACTCCGATAACGAGGTTGCTTCAAAAAGGTATAAAGTTTGAATGGACCGAAAAGTGCCAACAGAGTTTTGAGGAACTAAAGGCGTTGTTGGTGAGAGGCTCGGTTCTAGTACAACCCAACCAGAAAAGAATTTGTGGTTTACAGCGATGCATCCCTGAATGGGTTGGGTTGTGTACTCATGCAAGAGGGTAAGGTGGTTGCATATGCCTCTAGACAATTAAAACCGCACGAGAATAATTACCCGACGCATGATTTGGAGTTAGCCGTAATTATTTTTGCACTAAAGATTTGGAGACACCATTTGTATGGCGAGAAATGTCAGGTGTTCACTGATCATAAGAGCCTAAAGTACTTGATGACTCAAAAAGAGTTGAACCTTAGGCAATGGAGGTGGTTAGAGTTGATAAAAGATTACGAGTTAGTAATTGACTACCATCCAAGAAAGGCGAACGTAGTCGTCGATTCCTTGAGTAGAAAATCCTTGTTTGCGCTGAGAGCCATGAATCCACGGATGGCTTTGTCAGATGATGGTTCTATTCTAGCTGAGTTGAGGGCTAGAGAAATGTTTCTTCAAGAGATTTGTGAAGCTCAGAAAGGCGACAATAATTTACAAGCTAAAAGAGTTCTATGTGAATCAAGTGTTGAGTCAGACTTTCGGATAAGTCCTGATAGATGTCTGATGTTTCGAGATATGGTCTGTGTACCCAGAAATGATGAACTTATACGAAATATTCTGCATGAAGCACATAGTGGATGTTTGTCTGTACATCCAGGCAGCACGAAGATGTATAACGACTTGAGGAAATGGTATTGGTGGCCAAGTATGAAGAAAGACATTTCAGAGTTTGTATCGAGATGCCTAATTTGTCAACAAGTGAAGGCTGAACATCAAGTACCTTCGGGTCTACTTTAGCCTATTATGGTTCCCGAGTGGAAGTGGGACTGTATTACTATGGACTTCGTGACGGGTTTACCGTTGTCACCGAAAAAGAAAAATTTCGTATGGGTCATGGTTGATAGACTTACAAAGTCAGCCCATTTCATACCAGTATGGGTCGACTATTCGCTTGATAAGTTAGCGGATTTGTATGTGTCAGAAATAGTAAGACTTCACGGTGTACCGTTGTCGATTATTTCAGATAGAGATCCGAGATTTACGTCACGGTTCTAGAAAAAGTTACAAGAGGCCTTAGGCACAAAATTGAGCTTTAGTACAACTTTCCATCTGCAAACTGACGGGCATTCGGAAAGAGTAATACAGATACTTGAAGACATGCTTCAATGTTGTGTTTTGGAATTCCAAGATAATTGGGAGAAACACTTACCATTGGTGGAATTCGCCTATAATAACAGATTTCAGTCAAGTTTGAAGATGGCGCCTTATGAGGCATTGTATGGGCGTAAGTGCCAAACGCCCTTGTATTGGTCAAAACTAAAAGAAAACCAGATTTACGGGGTCGATTTGGTCAGTGAAACTGAAGAGAAAGTAAAGGTGATATGGGAGTGTCTAAAAGCTGCCTCAGATAGACAAAAATCCTATTCTGATTTGAAGCGAAAAGAGATTGAGTTTAAAGTCGGTGATAAAGTGTTTCTGAAAGTATCACCTTCAAAAAGGGTCCTTAGATTTGGCCGGAAAGGCAAGTTGAGCCCGCGCTTTATCGGACCCTATGAGATCACCGAGAGGATAGGACCGGTAGCTTATCGTATGGCTTTGCCACCAGAGTTGGAAAAGATTCATGATGTCTTTGATGTGTCTATGTTGTGTCGCTACCGATCAGACCCTTCACATGTGATTGTACCAACAGAGGTAGAAATTCAACCGGACATGACTTATGGCGAAGAGCCGGTTAAGATTTTGGCGCATGAAGTCAAACAGTTGAGAAACAAAAGTATTACTCTTGTGAAAGACCTATGGAAAAGGCACGGGGTAGAAGAGGCTACCTGGGAGCCCGATGAGGCTATGAGAAACCAATACCCCAACCTTTTCCCCGGTATGATTTTCGGGGATGAAAATCCTTAAGGGGGAGAATTGTAATAGCCCGATTTAGGGGCTAGTTAGAATAGTGATTTTGAAACCACTAATCCGAAGTTGAAGAAAATTATTTTAATATTACTTTATGAGTTATACCATGATTATATGGGTGCATGAAAATTTTGGTGCTTTAATTTTAGCGATTTCATGCTTAATCGCGAAAAAGGGACTAAATCGCATAAAGTGCGAAAGTTCTATTTTATAAGTTAAAGGTGCCTAATAGCCATAGAATATAAATTGGAGGCCTTTAATGTGCAAATTGACCCTTAGATATAGGGTGGCCGGCCATAGGGGGACAAAGAAGTCAAAATTAGTCAAAATTGGTGTAATAGGTGGATTAAATTGATGAAATAGAATAAAATAAAGAAAAAGATGATATCCTTCTATTTACTCATCTTCTTCCATAAAAAATTAGCAGCAAATAGGGGTTTGAAAACCCAAAAAAATTTCAGCAAGCTCTTCACGTTTCTAGTAAGTGATTTTAATGGTTTTTCTTGATGATATTTGTACTTTTGAAACCCCTAAAGCTTAAGCTAGCTAAAGAGGGGACTATTTTGCAAAATGGTTAAAAGTTTAGAGTTTTTCAATGTGAGCATGTATGTTTTTTGCTGCATTTTTATGAAAGAAAATTAATCATAGTAGTTAGATAGACAACTTTTGGTGAAAGATGTTTCCATGAAAACACCTAAAAGGACCTTTTTGTAAAGGTTGTAAAATAAGAGGTAAATGTGTGAAATATTGAGTTTTTATGGTTGCCATAAGAGAAATAAATGTTCATCTAGGCTTGTAAGAGGAGGAAATTCGATTAGAATCGAATTACGAGCTTAGAGGTAAAATGGTCATTTTGTGAAAGTCTAAGGGCAAAATGGTAATTTTGCCCAAGTATGATTATTGAAATGTATTAATTAATGTGATAATTAAATGAGCTAATTTGCTAATATAGATCAAGAAGAACGAGGAATTAACCTTGACCGAGGAAAGGGCAATGTATCAGACTAGATCGGCAAATTGGACTTAAATAATGAGAACTTATGATGTTGAATTAGAAAATAATGAGAACTTATGATGTTGAAGTCCCGGTTGGACTTAAATAAATGAGAGAATATTAACATCAATACTCAAATTGAAACCCGTGTAAGACAATATCTGGGACGTGGCCTCGGCACCGAATTGAAACCCGTGTAAGACTATATCGGGGATATGGCATCAGCATTGAATATGAAAATCGTATAAGACCATATCTGGGATATGTCATCGACACTGAAATGAGATCCTGTATAAGACCATATCCGGGATATGGCATCGGCATCTAAAAGTGACCCCACGTAAGACCACATCTGGGATGTAGCATTGTTGTCGAAATTATGTGAATGAAGATGGTCATGTATCCTTGAATATTCTAAGTGATTTAATGGGGTAAATAGCTAAGCTTATGATAGAGATGAGATTAATGCTAAGTCTATGTGATGAAGTGATACAGGTATATGTGGGTAATTCACGAGAATGGTTTACGATATGTGGCATGATATGTAATCGGTAAGAGTACGTATGAGTAAGTTATGGAAATGAGCTTAAGACTTGTGTTTTATTCAATGCAATGGATGGATGAAATTATGAGCTTTATGTAGCTATTTATTTCATGCAAACTTACTAAGCTATATGCTTACCCCTCTCATTTCCCTTTTCCTTGTAGCATTGCCAAGTTAGCTCGAGAATTCATGGAACGTCAGAGTTCGGAAATCACACTATCAACTTCTTTGGTATAGCAAAGTTAGATTTATTTTGAGTATGGCATGTATAGGACTTGGTCATTTTGTTATGTCATATTTGTTAGCCAAAGTGTTGGCTATTAATGTTGTTCAATTCCTTTTGTAAATGGTCATTGGTAATTGGCCAATACTTGACAAGTTCTTATATTCAATGCTGATGAAATTCATGAAATGCATGCTTGTGTGGATGTCTTAAATTTTGAGTTCTTAGAAGTGCCTTATGGTCATGATATATGTTGATTCGATTTGGAATAAGTGTTGTTTCTTTGTAGGGTGGATAATGGCTTGGTAGATAGCCATATAATTTTCCACACGGGTAGACACACGAGCGTGTGTCTAGGCCGTGTGTGACACATGGTTAGCCCCATGGGCGTGTTGTTGGCCGTGTGTCCCCTTGCATGCTAGGTTTGCAAGTTAGTATGCTCAGTAGTAAACACACGGGCAGAGACACAGCCGTGTGTCTCAACCGTGTGAGAGGCACGGCCACGGGCATGGGCGTGTGCTCAGGCCGTGTGAAGTCTGCACCTAAAATTAGAAATTTAATTCGACACACGGTCTAAGGACACGGGCGTGTGCCTTGGCTATGTGACCTTAGTGAGGTGATGACGTCATAAACAGAATGCCATGGTTTTTGGCACACGGGCTAAGACACGGGCGTGTCGAGGCCGTGTGAGGGACACGGGCCAGGGACACGGGCATGTGTCCGGCCGTGTGAAACCCCTGTAGGTTCGAAGTAGAAAATAAATCGACACGGGTGTAGAACATGGGCAAGTGATATGCCCCACGGGCGTGTTCCATTCTTCACACGAGTGTGTGGCCCTGTTTTATGTCAAATTTGTCTAAGGGTTCAAAAGTTTCCGGTTTAGTCCCGAATCACTCCGGGTATAAGTCTAAGGTCTCGTAGACCTATAATAATAACATTATGGACTCGAATGAAAAGTTTTAATTTGACATGAAGTTTTATGGATAGATATCGTATGATTGAGCAAGTTAAGTTCGATAATGCCTCGTACCCGGATCGGGTGTCTATTACGGGTAAGGGGTGTTACACTGACACACACTCATGCAATGACGGCCTTTGGCAAGATTCATTTTTCTAATGCTTGTATTGGTGTGTTCCCTTTTTAACATTCTTCAATACACCCACTTTGGAGTGTCTCTTATTTATAACTATCTATATATATGTATATAAGCAACTGTAGAAGATAGTTTCATTCAAGATTCAAGGAATGCTACTAGTCATTCACTACTAATGCAACCTAAATCATTCATCAAAGTATTGAAGATACAACATTCAGTCAAATTTATCCAACTCATTCATTGACAATTCACATGATCCAAGAATTAAGCATCGAATGTAACAAAATTTTTTTCAAACAATTGTGCATAAACCTTGCATGCTTCAATTTTTTTTTGAAATGTGGGTTTATTCCAATTCCATAGATATTCCCCCAAACTTAAAGATTGCAGTGTCCCCAATGCACTGACAGGAATATGTAATGACAATGTATACTTATCAAAATAAAACCTACAACTACATGTAATGCATGAAAACTATAACTAAAGCTTAAAACAAACTAACTCAGTTATCCGCAGCTGTTGATGTAGCTGCATGATACTTCTTTCTCCTTATTTTCTTCTTTTCCTTCTTTCGTTTTTTATCCTTGGAGCGCTTCCTTTTCTTTTTGTTAGGATTTGCGCGGCCTTCGAATTGCTCCTCAGTTTCTGGCTCAGCCCCGACATCATCGGCTACTGTTTGTGTGGGAGAAGCCACTTGGAGTGGTCTAGTGTAGACCACTATTGCCCATGAATTGCATTGCTCCTCACTGATGACCTCAGCAAGTCCGTCGGTCTCACTCCAATTTGCTCCAAATTATCAAGATTTGCACCCATAGATCCAAGTGCGGTGACAACCTTCTCAACAAAAATTTCCTCTGCTTTTTTTTCTCACTTTCAGTAACTTTTTCTTCTTCAACAACAACTTCTTCTACGACAGCATCAATTTCCTTCTCAACAACAGTGTCCTCTTGATAAACAAAAATACCATCCTCGAACAAGCTATCAATCTTGCGTAGACATTCCTCAATGTCCCTGGATTCTTCATCATTGTCATTATCTGAGACTTGCACGATGGGAGGAGATGCCACTGATCGGTCTCGGTCTTCGAAGTCATCAGTTGCAGATGAATGCTCATAGTTCCTAATGATTGGTGAAAACACTGAGAAGTCAGGTATTGGAGATGGGCTCAATTGGCTTAATGTGGCAACAATGGAACTGTTCCAAGCTTTAGTATAAGCAGAAAAAAGATTCTAAGAGTTCACCATGTCCTCCATTGTAGCGACAAGTTTTACTTGCCTATTGTTGATGGAAGTAACCATTTTCTCAACATCTTTCATCTTGCACCATAAGGATGTCTCTGTATGCAGGGTTGTTCCTTTACTGTTGGCCTTGGCTTTGCCCTTTTTTGTCTTGTTGGTTCCTGCCTCTTTCAGTATTAGTGTTTCTGTGCCACGAGTTATCCTCTCGACAGAGGCTTCATTAATTGGACCCTTATTCTCCATGATTTCTTCATCTTCCCGGGGTACAATGCCTTTCTACCAACATAGTGACATTACCAATGATGGGAAAACCAAAATGCCAGTGTGTCGGGTGGCACATTCAGTAATTTCTCGGTGGAGAATTGCGCCTACATCAATTTTTTTACCCTTGATAATGGGATGTATCAGACACATTCTGTCAAGGTTGATGGTAGTGCTGTGGGTAGATGGCAGTAGTCTGCAGTTAACAAACTGAAAGCATATTTTGCTTTGTAATGTTAAGAAACAGCGATGCATTATAAAATTCTTTGGATGCGACCCTGTCCATTGTGCTCTTTCAATACACAAATCTTGTACGAGCAGGTCCCTTTTCTTGTCCGTCACTTCTGTAAAGAAATCGGAGTGTTCGTCGACATTGATAGTAAGGTTATACAACTCATTGATTGTGTTGGCATCCCATGGGAGTAGACCTTTATGAACAAAAATAAACTCTAAATCTTGGTCATAGAGGTTGGCATAGAATTCACGTACCAGGGAAGGGGGAATAGCTTCCAAGGTGTGCGCAGAAATTTCCCCATTTCAGTTTAGAAATGGTTCGGTGAATTTGTTTGCCTAACTCTTGTTGTTGTGATAGGGAAATGCCTTGTTTGGGATGAAAATTTAGGCGCAATATATTGTCTTGAAATTTTTCCCTTGCTGCTTTATTCAAAAAGATTACTGGTTCATTTTTTTACACTGGCCTGGGTGATTCTGACTCACGAACTGCGGTGGCAGAGAACACATGTTCTTCAGTAGGTCTGTTGGCTTTCTTGGTCAAACCTCTTGTTCTTGCCATCTTTTGTGGAGGAAAGACGATTTTAAGTGAAAAATGTAGGATCTTGAGTGAGGAAAGAGAATAAAAATGGTTGCTTGGATGCTTTGCAGTCGGCACAGTGGTGTAGATTTCATAGGGGTGAAAGAGGAAGATGTAGAATCGTGATGTTTTGTGGAGAGATACAAAACTAGTGGGAAGAGTGGCGTCCAATAAGAATTGTGCCTGCTCAAACAGATCAAACGGCTGGGTGGTTTTTGATCCAACGGTGAAGATTGAAGTTCCCTTAATTATGATTAATGGTAACACAATGGTATGGAATGTGTTGACAACCAAATCTTGTTGTGTCGACATTGGCACCTTATAAGATGAAATCTTAGAATAATAAATTAAAAATTTAAAATGTTTTGACCAAATTAATGGTCTCTTCCTGCTCTTGATTTTTATTTCCAAAATAGTGTTTCAATCTCTATCCATTGACTTTGAACTGGTGTCCATCACGTAAATCTCAAATTGTGATTGCACCATGGGGAAATATGTCGACAACTTTAAACGGACTAGACCAACGTGAACGTAATTTACCTGGGTGCAGTTTAATTCGAGAGTTGAATAATAAAACCTGTTGTCCTGCGGTAAATTGTCGCTGTAGAATAATATTGTCATCCCATCGTTTGGTCTTTTCCTTATAAATCACAACATTTTCATAAGCATTTCTTCGAATCTCGTCTAGCTGGGTAATGTCCAACAACCTTTTCTTTCCAGCAGCGTCATAATCCATGTTCACTTGTTTAATTGCCCACATCGCTTTGTGTTCCAATTCAACTGGAAAGTGACATGCTTTCCCAAAAATCAATTGATATGGCGACATCCCCAAAGGAGTCTTGTATGCTACCCGTGAAGCCCATAGAGCGTCACCAAATCGGGAAGACCAATATTTTCTTGCAGGGTTAACAACCTTCTTAAGAATGTTCTTAATTTGTCGATTTGAAATTTCAGCTTGTCCATTGGTTTGTGGATGATAAGTAGTGGCCATTCTGTGATTTATTCCATATTTGTTTAATGCGGCTGCCACTTGGTTGCAATGGAAATGTGTACCTTGATTAGTAATCAAGGCCTTTGGTGTGCTGGAACGGGTGAGTATATGCTTGTGAAAAAAATTGAGCACTGTCCGTGCACCATCCTTTAGGACAGGAATAACCTCCATCCACTTCGAAACATAGTCAACAACAACTAATATGTAAAGATTTCCAAATGAACTTGGAAACAGTCCCATAAAATCCATTCACCAAACACCGAACAATTCAACTTCCATAATTGGCTGTTGCAACATTTCATTACGTCAGGAAATAGAACCGGTGCGCTGACATTTATCGCATTGATTCACAAAATTATGAGAATCCTTGAACAATGATGGCCAGTAGAATCCTGATTGTAGAACCTTAGCAGCAGTTCTCATACCACCGAAATGGCCTCAATAAGGAGCATCATGATAGTGCTTCAGGATTGAAAGCATCTATTCTTCCGGAACACAACGCCTAATGATGTTGTCATTGCATACTTTGAATAAATACGACTCGTTCCAATGGTACTTCACTATGTCACGAAGAAATCTTTCTTTTTTTATGGCCCTTGATACTCAATGGGAGCTTACTACACACCATGTAATTAACCAAATCTGCATACCAAAGTGTTACATCGACAGCGAATAACATCTCATCTGGGAATGTGTCGACAATTTGAAGTATTTTCTTATCTTTGCTGCCAACTTCCAATCTAGACAAATGAACAGCAACTTGATTCTCTAACCCCTTGTGGTCTTCTATCTCAATGTCAAATTCTTGCAATAATAAAATCCATCGTATCAGTCTTGGTTTGGCCTCTTTTTTCACAAAGAGATATCGCAACGCCGAATGATTAGTGAATACCGTAACTTTTGCACTGATAAGATAATAATGAAACTTGTGGAAAGCAAGGCTGATGACTAGCAATTCCTTCTCTGTGGTGGTATAATTGAATTAAGTTTCTGTAAGAGTTCTGTTGGCATAATAGATGGTGTGAAAATTTTTTCCTTTGCGTTGTCCTAGCATTGCACCCACGGTGAAGTCACTTCATCGCACATAACTTCGAAAGGCAGAGACCAATCAGGTGCAATGATAATGGGGGCATTGACTAGCTACTTCTTTAATTGAATAAAGTCATCTAGACATGCCTCATCAAAGAGGAATTTTCGATTCTGTTCCAGTAATGAGCATAATGGTTTTGTAATTTTTGAAAAATCCCTAATAAACTGTTGGTAAAATCTTATATGTCCAAGAAAGCTAGGAATACCTTTCACATTTGTCAGTGGGGGTAATTTCTCGATGATTTCCACTTTAGCTTTATTTACTTGAATACCCTGATTAGAGATGTGATGGCCCAACACAATGCCTTCAGTTGCCATAAAATGACATCTTTCCCAATTCAAGACAAGATGAGTGTCCTCACATCGCTGCAGTACTTTATCCAAATTACCACCGTAATGATCAAAATCATTCCCATAAACTGAAAAGTCATCCATAAAAACCTCTAAAGATTCTTCGATCATATATGAGAATATTGCCATCAGACACCTTTGAAATATGGCTGGTGCATTGCAAAGACCTAAAGGTATATGATGAAAAGCAAAAGTACCAAAGGGGCAAGTGAAAGTTGTTTTCTCCTGATCCTCTTGTGTAATAGCAATTTGGTTGTACCTAGAATAGCCATTTAGGAAGCAATAATAAGCTTTTCCAGTAAGCCGATCTAACATTTGGTCAATGAAGGGAAGTGGAAAATGATCTTTCCTTGTGGCTGCATTTAATTTATGGGGATACGTGTTGGTAGTAATTCATCCTTATCATTGTGAACCACTATGATGCCACCCTTTTTCAGGACGCATTGCACTGGACTCACCCACTTGCTATCAGAAAGCGGGTAAATAATTCCTGCATCAAGCCATTTTATGATTTCTTTCTTGACCACTTCCTTCATCTTCTCGTTTAACCTTCTTTGCGATTCAATTAACTGCTGGCTTTCATCTTTTAACTTGATTTTATGTATGCAAAAAGAAAGACTAATATCTTGAATATCCGCAATACTCCAAGCAATAGCTCGTTTGTGCTGCTTGAGAATGTGAGTCAATTTCTTTTCTTGTGTTACATCTAGTGTTGCGGGGAAAATAACTGGAAGAGTATTGTGATCACCCAAGAAGATATATTTAAGATGAGGAGGTAGTGGTTTCAATTCCAGAGTGAGAGCTTCTACAATTGATGGTTTGAAAATTGGAGTGGTTCTGTTGGTTAGGTCTAAGGATTCAATTTACCATCTATGCTTGACTTCAACAGTACTAGCGTCAACCATGCTATCACAATTGTCTATGTATTCAGACTTAGATGTCACTGTAATTTCTTCAACAAGTATTGTACTTTGGTTGTTGAATTCTTCCTCAATCAAATCATCGAGCACATCGACAGTATGGCACTCTGCTTTATTCTTGTGATGAACAGACTCAAAAACACTGAAGGTAACTTGCTCATCATTCAGTCGCATGGTGAGTTCTCCTTTATAAACATCAACGAGAGTTCAGTCGATGGCTAAAAATGGTCATCCCAAGATTATGGGAATCTCTTTGTCTTCTTCGCAGTCAAGTTGATAAAATTACCCGGGAAAATGAATTTATCCACACGAACTAAAACATCTTTGATTTGCCCTTCAGGTTGAGCTAAAGATCGATCTGCCAGTTGCAATGTCACTGCAGTGGGTTTCATATGACCTATTCCCAACTTTCTAAAAGTAGATAGTGGCATGAGGTTGATGCTAGCTCCCAAATCACATAAAGCTTTGCCTAAATATTGATTGCCAATCGAACATGGAATGGTAAAACTGCCAGGATCTTTCAATTCAGGGGGTAACTTATTTGTCAAGACAGCACTACAGCCTTTTGTGAGTGCAATAGTTTCAACATCAGTGAGTTTTTTCTTCTTGGACAAGAGGTCTTTCATAAATTTCCCATAACTCAGAATTTGTACCAGAGTGTCCACTAAAGGAATGTTGATCTGCAGTTATTTCAGTGTGTCCAGAAACTATTGATACTATTTATCATTTTCATTCCTCTTAAATCTGTGGAAAAGGTATAGGTGGAAGGACATCCGGTGGCGGCGATGCCTTTGGTTGCGTCCACAATTTTGAGGGTCGAATATAAGGCATGTGAGCGACAGTTGGTGGTACTTCTTTACCTGGTACATCAACAAGCTCTTCAGAATCATCCTTTCCATCAGGGCTTATGTCACTAATAACTGGTGATGCTACAGTAGAATCGATAACCGGTGCACTAGTTTGTTTACCACTCCTAAGAGTGATAGCTTTACAGTGCTCTTTCCCCCTCGGGCTGGGGTTTTTGGTGTCACTCGGTAAGGAGCATTGTGGTTGAGTATTCAAATTTGAAGCAAGTTGTCCCAATTGTGCCTCCAATGATCAAATGGAAGATGAATTTCCTTGAACAATAGCTGTTGTGCGAGTAATATGCTCCCTCATTAACGCCTCAAGAGCCGTTAATGGGTCAAAAGTAGAAGTGTGTGTATACTGTTGTTGTCACTGTCCTTGGATATTCTGATTCGTTATTGAGGAATGTTGTGGTTGCATATGATTTTGATGTGATTGTGTTGGCCCTTGTTGTTGATACCTTTGAGGATGCAGACTGTAGTTCTACTGTTGTTGAGTATAATTCCCTTATCGTGGATTATAAATGCCTTGAGTAAATGCATTCCCATAACTGAATGTCACAACATTTTGTCCAATATTCTGAGTTTCCCAAAACTGTTGGTTGCGTGCAGAGTTGTTGGAAGAGTTGCCATAATAATTGTTGCGAATATTACTGACATAGCAGGCATTTTCTGCATGTTGCGGACAATCTTCATAACTATGGTTGTCACCATAAATTTCGCAGTAAAAGGTAGGAATATCCAATTGTTGAGCAACTTGTATAGGTGCAACGTCACTCGTCCCTTGCATATTTTTAATCATGTTTGTGAGTGAAGAGACTTGGGAACTTAGCGCTGATATTGCATCCAATTCAATAACTCCTAGAGTAGTCTTTGCTTGTGTAGCTCTAGAGATGGGATATTGGTAATAATTTTGAGCAATTCTCTCAAGAATTCTCACAGCATTATTGTAAGTACAATCCAACAATGGTCCATTGGCTGATGCATTGACAAGATTCATTGTATGTGAATTCAAACCTTTAAGAAAAATCTCAATTTGTGTTTTTGGTTGAATGTCATGCATAGGACAACATCGAAGCAAAAAATTATAATGTTCCCTTGTGGTGTGAAGATTTTTATCATCCAACTGATGGTAAGTAGTAATATTGTTTCAAAGACGAGCATTCATTGTCGGTGGCTTAAATTACAACACAAATTGTGTGGCAAGAGCATTCCAAGAAGTGATTAATTCAGTAGGTTTCCCAAGAAACCAAGTGCGAGCTCTCTCTTGTAAGGAATAGGGAAATAATTACATCCTTGAGGCATCATCAAGAATGCCTTGTTGACTAAAGGAAGCATAGATCAATAAAAAGGATTTAAGATGTTGTCTCGCATCTTCATGTGGCAATCCAGCATATTGGCCATTGGAGTTCAGCATTTGAAACATCACTGGCTTGAGTTCAAAGTTCCCAGCTTGAATTGCTGGTCTAACAATTCCTGGTTTTAGATCATCCAGAATAGGTCCTACACAATCTCGTATGGTTCTATTGTGGTTGTGAGCATTTTGTGGCAACAATGGGTTATGAACGTTTTGCTGTTGTATCGGGGGTATGGCTGCATTGTCTCCCAGTAAATCCATATTTCTTTATTCTCAAAGTCTTCTCCGAATAGTTCTTTCAATTTATGGATCAAAGTCGACAAGAAAATCCAAATTGCTTCAGGTCATAAAACACCTAAGATGAAATTGAAAAATAGCAACCAAGAGAAAAGAAGTTAGTGAATACTAAATATTATATAAGGAAAACAAAGTACAAATACATACAAGAACAAAAATAAACATCAAACAAACGCCATCCCCGACAACGACGCCAAAAACTTCATCAGTTGTAAACGTCACAATAATAATGTGGAAGCATACACTGTCGATGCAAGTATAATAGATAGATGTGAGTCTGTCAGATATCAATCCTATAGGGATGGTTGTCTTTTGTCTATTAATGTCGATGCAATAACTAGATAGAAACAAGGTAAATTGTGACTATAGCTGTCGAAGCAATAACTCGAAAACAATAAGATAAAGTATGCTATTGATAAACTGGGATCCCCAACATGAATCTTGAGTAGTATACTAAGTTATAAAAGATAGGTGAATGTCGACGCAATAAAATTAATGTATATCTTACCAAATGCCACTCTTTGGTTTAATCTGAGACTTAACCATGCAAATTAACCTCACCTTTCGATGATGGCAATAGGACACTATTAAGAACAAGTGGACTAAATTCCTTTAGTCCTTACTCAACTTCCGCTGAAAAGCTTATTAGCTCAAACTGTCACTGCATCTTCCAGTGTTAGTGACTACAATAACACTTTCGTGTTTAGAACATTCAAACCCCCAAACACAAATAAGATTTAATAAGATAACATTTAACAAAGCATTTATTGTACTTCTTATAGTAGGAAACATAGAGTAATCACTAGCGTTTTCAAGAAATGAGAAAGAATTGAATGGAGAATACTTTTCCTAGGCTACTCAATTGAATCTATCCATATCCCCTTGTTTTACACTTAGATCTCCTCGTCAGGAGTGGATCTGCATCAGTCTTTACGTTGGCTCACCTAAGGGAGGCTCAAGCTGCCATAGTCGCAAGCTTCAAAATAGGGTAAGAGGATGGTGGTTCACTAAAAATTCCTCTTCCCGTCATTCTTCTCATGTTATCCTTTTATGTTTTCCTCAACAGTACAAGTGTCCTTCTCTCAGGATTCTTCTGTCCTTGTTCGTACAAGGTAGTTACACCGGACTAGACAGCTCACTCATGGTTGGCTCTTATCAGGCAGCTGTCAACTGCGACGATAATTCTGAACGCCATCTGGAATTAACTCATGTAGCGACATTGCAGATATCTGTCAACAGCTGCGATAATTCTGGACGCAATCTGGAATTAACTCATGTAGTGGCATTAGTGCAGAAAGATAGCAAAATTAAAGATAAAATAGGTTAGGATTCACTGAGTTATAAAATGCAATTTACTGAGCTGAACATGTTAAAATGTATGCTAAGGGTAACTAAATGGGAACAATTTAAGCAATAAGTAAGGAGAAAACATATGTTCTTTCTATTACAATCAAAAGCACTATGTGATTTGGGTGCAAGCATAAATCAACTTTCACATTGCAGTTAGCTGATAGATCTTATGCACATCCAGAAGGTAAAATCGAAGACGTGTTGGTAAGAGTTGACAAATTTATTTTTCCAACAGATTTTATAATTTTGGAATGTGAGGCTGATAAAGAGGCCCCAATTATACTTGGAAGACCTTTCTTAGCCATGGGTATAACATTAATTGATGTCCAAAAGGGTGAATTAACTATGAGAGATAATGTTAAATAGTTAACGTTTAATTTCTTTAATTCTATGAAGTGTGTAGACACCGATGAAGAATGCCATGCTATTTAAATTATTGATACAACAGTACAAGAAAAAAATTAAGAATTTTGTTCTAACAACTCAAAAAATGATGCAGATGTATATGAGTTAATTGATGCAGACATGATTGTAGTTCTTAATAAATTGATGAAAGTTCGCCAAATTGGAAATGGATCAAGGAACAGTTTTGAACCATTAAATATTTCTGACCATTCTTTTACACCTCCTTGACCATAAATAGAAGATCCTCCTAAGCTGGAATTAAAGCCCTTTCTAGTGCACTTGAAGTATGCGTATCTGGGAGATAACAACACATTGCTAGTAGTTATCTCTGTTGAGTTAACACTAGAACAAGAGGCTCAATTATTGAAAGTTTTAAGGAAATCTAAGAAAGCTTTAGGATGGTCAATTGCACATATCAAAGGAATCAGTCCAACAATTTGCATGCACAAGATAATACTGAAGGATTGCCATGGAAAATCTATTGAGCAACAAAGGAGACTGAATCCTATCATGAAGGAAGTTGTAAAAAAAGAGATCATCAAATGGTTGGACGGTGGAATCATCTACCCAATTTATGATAGTTCCTGGGTGAGCCCTGTGCAGTGTGTACCTAAAATAAGGGTTGCCACTATGGTCACCAACGGTAGCAACGAACTTATTCCCACTCGTACTATCACGAGATGGAGGGTTTGCATTGATTACCAAAAACTCAACAAAGCAACCAGGAATGACCATTTCCCTCTGCCGTTTATCGATCAAATGTTGGATAGACTGGTAGGGAAAGCCTTCTTCTGGTTTCTGGATGGATACTCAGGGTACAATTAAATTACCATAGCACTTGCTGATCAAGAGAATACTATATTCACTTTCTATATGAAACTTTTGCATTTCAAAGAATGCCATTTGGGTTATACAATGCCCCTACAACTTTTTAGCATTGCACAATGGATATATTTTTAGACATGGTGGAGAAATCTTAGAAGTCTTTATGGATGATTTCTCAATATTTGGTGATACATTTGAAGTCTGTTTGCGAAATCTGGAGTTAGTCCTTTGTCGATGTTAGGAAACCAGTCTTGTGTTGAATTGGGAAAAATTCCACTTCATGGTTTATGAGGGTATTGTTCTAGGACATAAGATTTCACAACAAGGAATTGTCGTTGACAAAGCAAAAATTGAGGTTATTTACAAATTGCCACCACCTACATGATTAAAAGGTTTCTGAAGCTTTCTTGGTCACGCAGGATTCTATCGTCGATCTATCAAGGATTTTTCCAAAATATCCAAACCTTTTTGTACATTATTGGAACAAAATAGATCTTTTAATTTTGATGGGCCATGCTTGTAAGCTTTGAGGAACTAAAGAAGAGATTGGTCACAGCACCAATAATCACTACACCAGACTAGACCTTACCATTTGAACTAATGTGTGATGCAAGTAACTTTGCGGTAGGAGCAGTCCTGGGACAAAGAAAAGCCAAGGTATTTCATGCTATATACTATGCTAGCCGTACGTCGACAGATTCGCAGTTAAATTACACCACCATTGAGAATGAGCCGTTAGCTATAGTATTTGCCTTTGACAAATTTAGAGCTTATCTCGTGGGCACTAAAATCACTCTGCTATCATGCACTTGGTGACCAAGAAAGATGCTAAGCCCAGATTAATTCGATGGATATTGCTGTTGCAAGAATTTGATCTAGAGATTAAAGATAGGAAGGGCACAGACAATCAAATGGCTAATCATTTATCACGCTTGGAAGCAGGGAATGAAGACGGTAATATTCAGCTGATTAAAGATGAATTCCCTAATGAATAGTTTTTGGTTGCCATGGCATTACCATGGTATGCTGACATTGTTAATTTCCTGGTCAGTGGATTGCTGCCACCTAAGCTCAATTGTAACAGCCTGTTTTTAGTGAAATCGGAATAGTGGTTTGGAGACAATAAATCAAAAGTCAAAAAAATTATTTTATTATTATTTTGTGGTCTACTGCATGATAGAAATACCGTATAAAAATTTCTTTAAGAAATTTTACTGTTTACATGTTCAATTTGATAAAAAGGACTAAATCGCGTAAAGTGCAAAAGTTGTGTTCGAATAGCTAAAGGTGTCTAATAGCTATAGAATTTTAAAGTGGAGGTCCTTATATGGTAATTAGACCATTAAATGTGATAGTGGATGTCCATGGCTTGGCATTAGTGTAATTTTTAATGTTAATTAAGGTTAATTTTGTAAATAAGTAATAAATGATAAAATAAATAAAACCAAATTTTCTATAATCTTTATCCATCTTTTTTTTCAACTGAATATTGAAGAAAGAAAGCCATTTTTTACTCTTTAGGGTTCTGCAAGCTTGTTTCCATCAATTAGGTATGTGTTTTGTCCCGTTTTTGATAATTTCTATGTTTACAGGATCGTTGTAGCTTAATCTAGCTAGCACGGGGACTAATTTGTGAAACTGTTATAGTATTTGAGATTTTCTATTGATGAACATGTTAGGGTTTTGAAGTTTAATTGTAGAAAATGAATGGTTGTTGTTAGATAAACAACTTTTGTAAAGGAATTTTTAATGAAATTATCAATTAAGGATTAAATTGAAAAATGTGATAAATTGTGTGGTAAAATTGTGAATTTGTGAAAAATGTGCGCTTTTATAAGCATTTATATAATTCGGCTATGATGGGTTGTAATGAAATTATGCAAATTTCCATTTTGATGAGATAGGGACTAAATTGCAAAGAATTAAAAGTATAGGGGCCAAATGGTAATTTTTCTAGAAATTTGTGTTGGAATAAATTGAATGTGAATTATATTGAATTGAGTTAAATTCATTCGTATAGATTCGGTTAGACCTCGTACGGAGTTAGATCGAGGCAAATAGAAAATCTCGGATTAGTCGCCTCTGTATCTACGTATACTCGTTGAGGTAAGTTCGTGTAATTAAATTGTACATTTATATGTTTTAAATTGAATTATATGCTTGTGAAGTGTGTAATCATTACATATAATACCGATCGCATGTCCGACGACCTACGACAATTACCAAGCCCCGTTTGAACCTTAAAAATTCGTAGGATACAAATGACATGTCATTAGGGTTACCGATTTCAGCTCTTATGAGCTTACCGTAATTCATCTCGAAGGAGCTTATCATTATTTAGCCCGTATGAGCTAACCGTTATTCAACTTAGAAGAGCTTACCATTAATCAGCTCAGAGGAGCTTACCATTTACAGCTCGTATGAGCATACATCTTCATGAATTGACGGATTACAGTTCAGTACAACTCGTGTGTACTACCCGCGTATCCAACAATATTCTAAATGGTTCAACGGGCATCATTCTGTTACGAGATTGCATGAGTTCAATACGAAATACCACAGGTATTTACATGAGATATATGAAAATGATTTGTTCATGATATATAGATACAAGATGTAGAAATTATATGTACATGGAAGTTTGATTATTATTGAGCTCATACATGTTTCTTGATATTTATATGAATTACATGACTAACATGGTTGATGAGGACATGTGTTTAAGCTTTTGGCCAAATTGAGTTTTGATATGCTTTGTATGCTTACCTTAAATGTGATTAAATGGTAAGTTAAATTCTATGTTATACGAACTTACTAAGCTTAAATGCTTACTTTGTGTTATTTTCCGTGTTTTATAGTGATTCAGAAGCTCGTTCGGGTTGGAAGCTTGTCGGAGCTATATCACACTATCCATCAGCTCTTTTGGTACTTTCGGTTATTTAATTTCAGTTATAATGGCATGTATAGGTTAATTTGGGCAATGTTGGCATATAAGTGTTTTGTTGAGATTAGCCACTTATATTGCTTGTGTTTGGTATATTTTGATGTGTATATATATGTGGCCTTATCATATTTGATGTGTGTTTGATATGGTAGAATGATGGAAAGTAAAATGTGGTTTTAATATGCATATAAGATATGTTATATACCTTGGTGTGATATAGTTCTTTGTTATGGAAAACTTATAGGTATACTGATGTTAGTTAGAATTCGTATTTTGGGTACCAAATGGCTGAGCTTGATAAGTGACCTACATGATAGGTTTTGGTACAATTATGCATATATGTATTTGGTCACTTAGGTAAATTTGGATACATGGTTCACATGTTTGCATATTGTCATTTGAGGTACCTAACCTTGGTTGTATGTGATGGTTTTACATGTTTAAGGCTTGATTTTGGCTTGTTTTGGATGCCTAATTATGACTTGTGTACATGCGAAATATTAAGTGTAGGCGGATGCCAAATTAGGTGAGAAATGTGGCTTGTAAAATGTCTTATTTTTGTCCACACGGGTAGAGACATGGGCGTGTGTATCAGCCGTGTATGACATATGACCATGTGTCCCCTGTATCTTTTGTAGAGTGCAAGTCAGTATGCTCACACAGCCTAGCACACGGGCGTGTGGCTTGGCCGTGTGGCACAAGTGAGTGAGTTATACGGGCACGGACACAGGCTGGGACACGGCCGTGTGTCCCAATTTCGAATGCCCACACGGCCTAAGACACAGGCGTATCTCTTGGCTATGTGAGTCATATAGCCGTGTGACCCTTACAGCTTTGAAATATTTTCTGAGTTTCCAATTTAGTCTCGATTTGTTTCTAAAGTATATTTTGGGCATCGAGGGCTCGTATTAGGAACAATATGCATGATTATGATTGGTTTCTGACATGAATGCTATATGTTATGAAATGTTTGAATTTTTCTATCCGTTTAAATTATAAACTTCGGTAATACTCTGTAACCCTATTTTGATGATAGATTCGGGTTAAGGGTGTTACATTTATTGGTATCAGAGCTATGATTTATTCGATTCTTAGACTGAACGTAGTGTATACGAGTCTAGCTATACATGCCATTATATAACCTGTGATAGTGTGATCTCTTCTGACCATTTTAAAACATGTTTTTATATAGCAATGACATCCAACCGAGCAGATTCCGATGAAGTAGAGAGTAACGCTCAAGCCTTCGTTCACAGAGTAGCTTCGAGTGGTATAAGGCCCGTATCTGAGGGCCAGGAAGGAGAGGCTAAGGAAGCCTTTTTCCAGATGATGAATGAGTGGTTCACCGAGTTCGTACAGATGAACCCGGCTGCTCGACAACCTCCACCCTCTCCTGTTCCCCAATCGATTCCCGTTATTCCTCAAGGTACGAAACCAATTCGAGTTAGTAAGCCTCCTATTGATAAGACTCATAAGTACGAGGCTGAAGAATTCTGAGCTGTTGCTGAAGATGATCCTGAGCTAAATTCTGGTTAGAGAATACCATCAGGGTTTGTGACGAGTTATCCTGTTCACTGACTAAATGTGTGAAGTGTACAATATCTCTACTAAAAGATTCAGCTTACCAGTGGTGGAATACATTGAATTCTGTAGTGACGAGAGAGAGGATCACTTCGGATTTCTTTCAAGTCAAATTCTAAAAGAAATACATCAGTCAGAGGTTTCTCGATCAGAAACGTAAAGAATTTCTGGAGCTCAAGCAGGGCTATATGTCAATGTCTGAATATGAACGAGAATTTGTTCGATTAAGTAAATATGCTCGAGAGTGCATTTCGACCGACACTGTAATGTGTAAACGGTTTGAAGATGGATTAAATGAAGATATAAAACTATTAGTCGGGATCCTTGAGTTGAAAGAATTTGTTGTGCTGGTTGATCGGGCACATAAAGTTGAAGATCTGAGTAAAGAGAAAAAACACACTGATTTTGAAGCTAGAGATACGAGAAAGAGATTAACGGGAAAGTCATATCAGTCAGCATCAAAGAAATCTAAAGAACATCACTACCGTTCTACTACTTTTGTGGGACATTCTAATAGAGATAGAGATACCAGACGCTCCAGTACTGAACCCCAGAATACATCTGTAGCGAGTGTGGGTAGTGCTAGAAACATCAGACCTGAGTGTAAGCACTGTAACAAGCCACATTATGGTGAGTTTCGAATGAAGAGCAGAGCGTGTTTTAGATGTGGTTCTTTTGACCACTATCTTAGTGATTACCCAGAGAAATTCGAGAAAGAGAAAGCTCAGACCACGAGGTCGAGCAATACTACTGCGAGAGGTAGACCACCTCGTAATCTTGAAAATATGAGTGGTAGCCGTGGTGTAACAAAAGACTCTACTACAAGATCTAAGGCACGAACACCAGCTAGGGCTTATGCTATTCATGCACGCGAAGATGTTTCTGCGCCAGATGTTATTACCAGTAGTTTCTCTTTATGATACTGATGTAAATACTTTGATTGATGCCGAATCGACCCATTCATATGTTTGTATGAATTTAGTGTTTAGTAAGAATTTACCTGTTGTAACAGCCCGATTTAGGGCCTAGTTAGAATGGTGGTTGCGAAACCACAAATTTGAAGTAAAAATATTTTTTTTTATGATTTTTATGAGGCTTATAATATGTTTTCATGATTATGTGAAAATTTCATGAGAAAATTTTATTTATTAGTGATCAATTTGTCCATTAGGACTAAATTGCAAAGATTAGAAAATATGAGATCCTAGAAGATTCAAGTATGAAATAGAATTATAAAAATTATTAAAGGTCCTTAATTAGCAATTAGACCAATATAGATTATGGTGGACAAAAATAGACATGGGAAGGAAAAATCTTAAGAAAGGACCATTAAGGGCTTTTTTATCATTTGGTAAATAAAAGATTAAAAAGGGAAAAAGAAGTCAAAATTGTGTCCATCTTCTTCTCCTATGGCCGAAAATCACTAAGGAGCCATAGATAGGGTTTCTTCAACTTCCAAGCTTGATAGTAAGTGTATTCTAGCCCCGTTTTTAATGTTCTTCGTATTTTTGAGATCTTCGTAGCTCGGTTTAGCTATTTCTAGCTATATTTTAAGCTAGGGTTTATATTCAAAAATTTACCCATGTATGACATGCATGTATTTTGATATTTTATGGAAGAATATGAAAGTTTGATGCATGATAAACATCTTTTTCTAAGTGATTTTCATGAGAAATGCATAAAAGGACCAAATTGCAAAAGTTATGAAAGTGGTCATACATGGGTGAAATAGATGAAATTAGGGGCTGTTGTAGTTAAGAAAATGATTCGGCTAGGCTTAAAATGCAATAAAGTTGAATAAAAATCATTTTACGAGCCTAGGGGCAAAAGTGTAATTATGTGAAAGTTTAGGGGCAAAATCATAATTTTTCCAAAGTATGATTCATGAGTCAATTTAGTCAACGTGAGTATTAAACAAGTGAAATTGTTATTATAGATCAAGAAACACAAAGCCCAGACCGAAACCGAGGCAAGAACAAGGTGTTGGACTAAATTGAACATCTACGCACATTTTGAGTACCGAGGTAAGTTTGTATGAAATTAAAGCTATACAATGTTATTATACTTGTAATTATTTTATTTTATGAGAAATGTATATAAATTCCATGAAATTTATTTATGATGCTTCGATGAGATTGTAATGAGAATGCATTAAGTTGAAGTCCCGATTGAAAATTCGGAATAACGTGGATACCTATGTCACGACATGAGATAAGGAAGGTCGCGTATAAGACCATGTCTGGGACATGGCATCGACACCGAATGTAGGTCCCGTATAAGACCATATCTGGGATATGGCATCAGCACCGAACGTAGATTCCGTATAAGACCATGTCTGGGACATGGCATCGGCATCTGTAACACCCCAAACCCGGCCTAGAAGTTAGGCCCAAATTTGGTGTGTCACATTGAAGTGTTTTTCAAAAACCTTGTTTTCATTATAAACCCTTCTTGTTTAAAAGCTTAAGTAAACTCTCAGTTACGTTGGTTTATTTTAAAACGTGGTACACTGAAAAATTATTAATTTTATTCCCAAAATATCTTTTTAGTTGCGGAAGCAAATTTTAAAAGAAATTGATTTACGAAAAAGATTAAGTCGCGAAACCATTTCGAAAATGTTGCGAAAATGTAGTGTTGTTTAAAAACAGTTAACAATTTGGAAAACCGTGATTTACTTCTAACGAATATAATTCAAACATAAATAAAACCCAAAGTTAAAATCCAGAAACTTAAAGAGGCCTTATTACAAAAAATTAAAACCCAAAATAGAATCTAAAGCATAAATGAAATCTAAAGGCAGTCGTGTGGCCATCTCCGAGTCTCTCGCAGCACCAATCCTCCTAAAGATGGGGATTACCTGCACAGTTAAAAATGGGGTGAGTTTGCGAAAACTCAGTGTGTAATCCCCTCCTAACTAAAATAGTTAGTAAAACAGATGCAAATCATAATCGATGCATGTAGGAGCCCAATTATAGTAACAGAACAATATGTGTGGATCTAATCCCAGTACAATTTCACTTGGGTCTCAGCCCTTATCAGAACCAAATGGGCCTAGCCCATATCAAAATCAATTCCATATGCATAATGTGTGATGCATGCTAACCCATCCCATCCAACCCTGCACTTGCCTCCGTCCAACCCTGCACTACCTGCGAGGAATAAATCACCCACGCCATCCCTACACTCCCAATGTTAGCACCGGTTGCGACACGAACCAAAATCGCAGCAAAGCTTCTAGTATATATATATATATATATATGGCTCTAAGCCTTCAGTAGCGGTATTATAATTGGCACAAAGCCATCAGTAACTGTAATATGTTTGACACATAGCCATCAGTGACGGTAATATAATCGGCACTCAGCCTTGGGTAAATATGATCGACACAGAGTCGTCAATATATATGTTAGGCACATAGCCACGGGTAAATACGATTGGCACAAAGCCATAATCAAGATGGCACAGAGCCATATTTAGGCTGGCACAGAGCCATAATCAGATTACGCGGGTTTAAGCCGTCCGTCGGTCCACAGTCGTCTCATGCGACCCGTGCGACCTTAACAGATAAATACTGGATCCACAGTCGTCATGCGACCCGTGCGACCCTATCAGATTTTCCTCTGTATCAATGTCCCAACCCCATACAGTATGTCATGTATGCGAAATGTTATGCCTATAAACAATCATACATACATAGTCACAACAATCAATTACCGTCAAATCAGTCCAATCGTACCTCAAGTGAGTCAATTACCCTCGAGGGGCAAAACAATCATTTTACCCTTACAAGGGTATTACGGTAATCCTACCCTTCAGAGGTATTTCAGTAATTCTACCCTACAGGGGTATTTCGGTAATTCTATCCTACAGGGGTATTTCACAAATCAGGGGTATTTCGGAGATTTTACAAATCAAGGGTATTTCGGTAATTTCACAAATTGAGGGTATTTTGATAATTTCATAAATCGAGGGTATTTTGATAATTTCATAAATTGAGGGTATTTTGATAACTTCATAAATCAGGGGTATTTCAGTAATTTTACGAATGAAGGGTATTTCGGTAATTTTTCAAATTGAGGGTATTTCGTTAATTTCATAAATCAGAGGTATTTCGGTAATTTTACAAATAGGGGGTGTTCCGGTAATTTTGCAAATCAGGGGTACTTTGCTAATTTTATAAACTGAGGGTATTTTGGTAATTTTGTAAATCGGGGGTATTTCGGTAATTTTGCAAATTAGGGGTACTTTGGTAATTTCACAAATCGAGGGTATTTCGGTAATTTTACAAATCAAGTGTATTTCGGTAATTTTGCAAATTGAGGGTATTTCGGTAATTTCATAAATCTGGGGTATTTTGGTAATTTTAAAAAATCGAGGGTGTTTCGGTAATTTTGCAAATCAGGGGTACTTTGGTAATTTTGTAAACTGAGGGTATTTTGGTAATTTTGCAAATCGAGGGTATTTCGGTAATTTTCCAAATTGAGGGTATTTCGATAATTTTGCAAATTAGGGGTACTTTAGTAATTTTGCAAACCGAGGGTATTTCGATAATTTAACAAACCGGGGGTATTTCGGTAATTTTACAAGTCGAGGGTGTTTCAGTAATTTTGTAAACCAAGGGTATTTCAATAAATTTGTAAACCAAGGTATTCTTAACAGAAATAACGATGCGAATGGGCCTAGGGCCCATTCTCGGCCCAAATGGGCCCACACGCTCGTGTGGCCCATTTAGCCCAAATCTAGCCACAGATATGAGATTCACATAGTCCAGTCCAATATTTACTGCACAATCATACAACTTATCTGATTGGGCCCACGGGCCCATTGGCCCCACATGGCCCCTTTCGGCCCATCGTGGCCCAAACAGCCTAAACCCAGAAGAGCACTCATGATGGCCTCAACTATCGCGGCGAAGCTCCCACACGTGTGCTCGCACGCTCGTGTGGCTACCATCGCCGTGTGATCGGTATTTCGGCATTTGCCGCTCTACAGCTAGAGTAGTGCGAAATACACACCTGATAGGAATCTGGAGTTAATCCGAGCTCCGAACACTCCTATGCCCAAACGCCAACCAAGGTATGCTTACTGTCCTCATAGATCGCTCTATTTAAAGCCAGCTTCTCGCCTACTCTCATGCTAGCTTCCCGATGTGGGATCCCTTCATCAATCCTCCAAAACTGTCCCAACTGCAAAATAAATATCCTTTTTTGCTTGCAATGGGATTCAAACCCTTGCCCTCTCCTATTCTCCAGACGCTACATGCCACAACAACACAAGCTCTTTTTATGACTTAAAACATGCGCAAATATTTATAAAACCTATGTGCCAGTGTCCAGATTCTTATAAGAGCCAAAAATTAAAGAAATTATGCAAGAGCCAAGATTTGAACCCAAGCTCCCTTACACCCTTAATGACGCCACAACCACTAGGCCACATGCTTCCTTGTATCATTTTTTTTTCAAAATAATTTAAAAGGCCTAATCCAAGCATCCATGGTTTTATTCACTTAAAACCAATTTTTTTGCTAGAGCCCAGGTTTGAACCCAGGACTTTTCCAACATTTCTCAGGACCCTTAACCACTTGAGCAGACATTTAATTGTGTTATATCCTTGCACAATTAATTACCTATTTGCAGCCTCCTTACAGACCCATACTCAAGGCCCAATACTTTTAGGCCCAAATTCGGGGCGTTACAACTCACCCCTCCTTAAAGAAATTTCGTCCCCGAAATTTCCAGCTAACAGGGTGGTTGTGCAATAACTACACCCCTACGCTACCGTTGCGCACTCTGATCCTAATAACACTAATACACTTTTAACTTAATCTTGAAACCTCTTACACACAACCAAACATCTGACCACAGAAGCAAACAAATATTTATCACACATGCATACAATTTCTATATTCAAACATCACATCCAAACAAAACACACCTGACTTAAAAGAGACTGTGCAATCCCGAACCCAATGCTCCTTAGACACGCATCTAAGACACGCTCCTGACTTCCTCCAGCATTCACCCAGATGGCGCCTTTTGCAATGCTCGCAAGCTGAAAAGTTCGTGCGCGTCTTAACGCGTTCAGAGGACTGTGATCTGTCTTCCTGCTGCACTTCGAGCACCTAGCCTGAAGTGTTTCACCATACGCCTTAACTCCTGCCTCAAACACTTCTTCCAGCACTTCCCTTACCAACTGGGTCATTGCCTCCGTACCAAGCTCCGGGTTATCGCTACCCGAAGTTGGCGGACTTACCTCGACCACCGTCTCTTGAACCATCTTATGTTCCGGAGAGGCGGGCGACTCCTCGCGACCTTGCTTGCCTTCGGAATCCATCACAGTACTGTTGCTAGCTTAAAAAAACAATCTGATTTCCAGAACATACACTGAATAAATACAAAATCTAACAGAAAACTTACAGATTCAGCGCTGGAGACTCGGTGAACCACACTTCCAGAAAAATAGTCAATACAACATTTCAAAGACTTCAACTCTTTTCAAACCTTTTTGAAACAATTCTTTTGGAAATTCAATTTTAAAAACCCAATCCACAGCCGAGTTTTGCAACTAGGCTCTGATACCACTAAATGTAACACCCTAAACCCGGCCTAGAAGTTAGGCCCGAATCTGGTGTGTCACATTGAAGTGTTTTTCGAAAACCTTATTTTCATTAAAAACCCTTCTTGTTTAAAAGCTTAAGTAAACTCTCAGTTACGTTAGTTTATTTTAAAACGTGGTACACTGAAAAATTATTAATTTTATTCCCAAAATATCTTTTTAGTTGCAGAAGTAAATTTTCAAAAGAAATTGATTTACGAAAAAGATTAAGTCACGAAACCATTTCGAAAATGTTGCGAAAACGTAGTGTTGTTTAAAAATAGTTAACAGTTTGGAAAACCGTGATTTACTTCTAACGAATATAATTCAAACATAAATAAAACCCAAAGTTAAAATCCAGAAACTTAAAGAGGCCTTATTACAAAAATTAAAACCCAAAATAGAATCTAAAACATAAATGAAATCCAAAGGCAGTCGTGTGGCCATCTCTGAGTCCCTCGCAGCACCAATCCTCTTAAAGATTGGGATTACCTGCACAGTTAAAAATGGGGTGAGTTTGCGAAAACTTCGGTGTAATCCTCCTAACTAAAAACAGATTAGTAAAACAGATGAAGAATCATAATCGATGCGTGTCGAAGCCCAATTACAGTAACAGAACAATATGTGTGGATCTAATCCCAGTACAATTTCACTTGGGTCTCAGCCCTTATCAGAACCAAATGGGCCTAGCCCATATCAAAATCAATTCCATATGCATAATGTGTGATGCATGCTAACCCATCCCACCAACCCTGCACTTGCCTCCGTCCAACCCTGCACTACCTGCGGGGAATAAATCACCCACGCCATCCCTACACTCCCAATGTTAGCACCGGTTGCGACACGAACCAAAATCGCAGCAAAGCTGCTAGTATATATATATATATATATGGCTCTAAGCCTTCAGTAGCGGTATTATAATTGGCACAAAGCCATCAGTAACTGTATTATGTTTGGCACATAGCCATCACCGACGGTAATATAATCGGCACTCAGCCTTGGGTAAATATGATCGACACAGAGTCGTCAATATATATGTTAGGCACATAGCCATGGGTAAATACGATTGATAAACCGTAATATATACATATTTTAATCCCACATTTAGCATACTTTTTGGATGATTTATCCCTTGAATTATGGAATTTGATTCTTCTAATCCTTTAATTTCATGTTTTATACTTAGGAGAGCATCGGAGGATGAAAAGAACGAGAAATGGGTCGAAAACGGAGAAAATGTGCCAAAGTGAGAAATCAACACGGCCTGGAGTTCACCACACGGTCGTGCCACCTTAGCAGGCCCGAACACGGCCTGGGCTCGATTCACACGGGTGTGCTCCATAGGTGTGTCTCTGCCGTGACCCGTTGTAATTCTACTCAAAAAAAGATACTTAGGGGTGAAGAAAGACATTCCGAAGTCTATATAAACACCCTAAGTATGACCTAAAAGGGGAGTGAAGCCAGAGAGGGCTGAACACAGGGAATTACTCGAAGACAGCCAGTAGATTCATCCCAGAAGCCGGAATCACACTCAAGACGGAAGATCTTCCCTTCAATTTCCTTCAGGGGGTTTTAGGGTTTTTCTTATGTTTTGTTATTCACTTTCTTCTGAGATGTATTCTTTATTAAACATGAACTAAACCCCTCAAATACCTGAGGGGGATGAAACCTAAGATGGATCTTGTTATTGTTTTCTGAACTGTATGATAAATATATGTTCTTAATTCTTGTTTTAATATTTCAGGATATTGGTTCAAGTATTGATGTGCATAGGCAGTGGAGCAAAAGTCCCTTTTTAAGAGTAGATCTAGCATAGTTAAGCGGAGTTGACCGCAACCCTAGAGATAATATGACAAAAATCTGCCGGATTAGGGTCAAACCTAATATGGGAGTCCATAGATCGAGTTAATGCAACACTAGGGGTTTTAACTAGAAAGAGATTTCAATTAATCAACCTGGGGTTAGACATTAGTAGCCTCGAAAGAGGTATTGATATAAATTAGGGAATCCTACGGATCAAGTCAAGTGAATAAATCGTCTGGTTCAGAGTTAAATAACAAGTGAAGTCTAGGTGGATTCTTTCTCGGGTATTGTCTTAATCAACTGGTTTTCCCAAAAGTATTTTCCCAATTCACTCTCTGTGTCTTAGCATCCTTAGTTTAGTAATTAGTTAAATACACATCAACTCCCTTAATACTTAGGCTAGATAATAAAAAAAGATAGTAACTATTAGTACTCTTGGTCCTTGAGGATACGATATTTCCGGTCTTGCCATAGCTATACTATCGAACGATAGGTACACTTGCCTTATTCGTTGTCATAGATGGTTCAGACACGATCAAGTTTTTGGCGCCGTTGCCGGGGACTAAGATATTAGGAACACTTGATTTTTATTACTTTAGCCATTTTTATTTTTGCAATTAATTTTTATTTTATTTCTACTTTGCTAATTTTTCTTTTATTTGCTTCTAGCAGGTATTCTAGTTTATGTCTAGAAGAAACCCGTCAGGACCTCTACTTTACGATAGTGATATAGAAGGAATCGTTCACAGAAACCGAAGAGAGATAAGGCGAAGCCTACAATACATACAAGAAGAGCAAGAGGACGATACTAATAACACCGAAGAGATGGCTGATCCCCAGAATAATCCACTTCCTCCGGTGGTGGCCGAAAATCATGCTCCTCGTACTATGTATGATTATGCTAAGCCTAGTTTAGCTGGTACTGAATCAAGTATTGTTAGACCTACTATTGCTGCAAATAATTTCGAATTGAAACCTAACACTATACAGATGATACAATAGTTTGTTCAGTTTGATGGTTTGCAGGATGAGGATCCTAACACACACTTAGCGAACTTTTTGGAATTATGCGATACGTTTAAAATTAATGGCGTTTCTAATGATGCCATTCGCCTTAAGTTATTTCCCTTTTCTTTAAGGAATAAAGCCAAACAGTGGTTGAATTCTCTTCCACGAGGATCAATCACTACATGGGAGCAAATGACCGAAAAATTTTTGTTAAAATATTTTCCGCTGGCTAAAACGGCTAAGTTGAGGAATGATATCTCTTCTTTTGTGCAGATGGATTTAGAAACACTTTACGATGCATGGGAGAGATACAAGGATCTACTGAGAAGGTGCCCTCACCATGGGTTACCATTATGGCTACAAGTTCAAACCTTTTACAACGGTGTGAACCCCTCGACTAGGCAGTTGATTGATGCATCCGCCAGTGGTACACTAAACAATAAAACACCTGAGGCTGCTTATGAATTCATTGAAGATATGTCACTGAATAACTATCAGTGGCAAGTTATGAGGACAAAGCCAACAAAAGCTACCAGTGTTTTCAACCTCGACGCAGTAACCATGCTATCAAATCAGGTAGAACTTTTAAATAAGAAAATTGATGGTTTATATGGTTCTTCACAGGTACACCTAGTGATGCAGTGTGATGTAAATGGAGGAGGGATGAGCAATACAGAATACCAGCCTTACAACCCAAGCATTGAAAACGAGCAAGTTCACTATACGAGTAACAATCCTCGACCTCAAAATAATCCTTATAGTAACTCTTACAATCTAGGGTGGAGGAACCATCCAAATTTCTCATGGGGAGGTCAAGGAAATCAGAGGCAACAATCCCCTCCAGGCTTTCAACAACAACCCTACCCACAGTACAAGAAGCTGAACCTTGAGGAGATGCTGACAAAATTCATCGCGGTGTCAGAAACACGCTTCCAAAACACCGAAACAGAACTCAAAAATTAGCAAGCATTGATTCAAGGGCTCGAAAATCAATTAGGACAACTTGCTAAACTGATTTCCGAACGACCACAGGGAAGCCTACCAAGCAACACTGAAACTAACCCAAAGGAGCAAATTAATGTCATAACTACTCATGAAAGTGAAGGGTTAGACAAACCAGAACCAAGCCAGGAAGCTAAGGTAAGTAAAGGTAAGGTTGAGGTAAGACATGATAAACCAAAACCGGTAATTGCAGAATACCAACCTCTTGTGCCACATCCCAATGCGACGAAGAAAGATCGTACAGACGAACAATTCGGTAAATTTTTTAAACTTCTAAAGAAATTACATATTAACTTACCATTTCTTGAAGCTCTTTCACAGATGCCCAATTCAAGGAAATTTTTAAAAGAGCTTCTAACAAACAAACGGAGGTTAGACGATACGTCGTATGTGGAGCTAAATGCAGTGTGCTCAGCAATTTTACAAAATAAACTACCACGAAAATTGAAAGATCCAGGGAGTTTTACAATTCCATGCTTAATTGGTAGTTTATCTATTAAAAATGATTTAGCTGATTTAGGGGCAAGCATCAACGTCATGCCTTATAAACTGTTTAAACAACTAGGTCTAGGGAAACCCAAACAAACTAGGATGAGCATCCAATTAGCCGATAAAACCATTAGAGTTCCTAGGGGTATAATCGAAGATGTGCTAGTGAAAATTGATAAATTTATATTCCCAGTAGACTTTTTCGTTTTAGACATGGATGAGGACAACAATGTTCCTTTAATTTTAGGAAGACCCTTTTTAACGACTGCTAAAACTAAAATTGATGTTGGTACAAGTGAACTCACACTTTGTGTAGGTGACGAAACGATCACTCTTCAGGCTCTTGACTCGACTAGGACGTCAAGTGAAAAAGGTGAGAACATAAATTCTATTAATGACCATTCGGTTCAACCTCCTTTTCAGGAAGCACCTCGACAGTACAAATCTGAGCCATATCCTAGACCTCGTGCCAACAAAGAAATAACTCATAAGGAGCGAAGGCTTCAGATCGATGAACTCGACGAGTGGAAGCCACATGTCAAGGAGAAATGAAGAACACTAGAAGAGAAACTGAGGCAACCCCCCGACGAGCTTAAGGGAGACATAAATCAATTCCAAATCGGGGATCAGGTATTGTTGGAAAAGACAGACCCTCGAATCACCGTTCCAGACCTTAATGAAGAGACCCCTTTTACGGTACTGAATGTCTTCCCATACGGAACAGTCAAGGTAACCAATCCTAAGTTTGGCACTTTTAAGGTAAACACTACTCGACTCGAACCATATATTGTTAGAATTGATAGCAGGAAAGAGGAGTTTCAACTCCTCAAACCACCATGATCGTGCGAATGAAAGGTAAAGTCTAGCTTAGGACTTTAAACAAGTGCTTCTCGGGAGGCAACCCGAGCTCTAACCATGCTAATTAGTTTGTTTTTACATTCATTTATGCTTTAAAGTATATGTTTCACCTTCACATGGCCTTGCACACGGGCGTGGCCGTGGCCATGTGGATACCACGAGGATGCATATTGGCATGGCGGAAGCCGTGTGGACCAAGGATGAAAAATTACCAAAACACGGGCTACGACAAAACACCATGGCCGTGCGATTCGACTGTGGTTGAAACTGAGTAAATACCACGGGCGTTAGACACGCCCGTGTCCTATAATCGTGGCCAAACCTGTTAAATTAACATGAGCGTGGGGAAGAATGAAAAGAGCGTGGGAGAAGCGAACGAAGCTCGGCACGGCCGTGTGATACGGCCGTGTGGGACAACACGCCCACGACACACGGACGTGGGCCACAAAACCAGGCATATCAAAGCCCTAATTTTTGAAGCACACGGACTCAAAACAACTCACATGGGCGTGTGGCACACCCGTGTACCCCTGTTTCTATATAAACCCCTCACTATTCATCTTCTCCACCAAACACTTTTCTCTCAACCCTAAACACCATAGTTCTTTTTCACCATCCTCACCACCATCCCCATGTCGAAGAAGCGAAAGGACCCTAGCACAGTCTCCCCGTGCGAGACCCATCCACATAAGTTCATGCCGGCCGCTTCATTAACTTGACAAGACAAGGACCTTTGAGTCTATTTACTTTTTCTTTTCTTTTCTCTTCTCCTTTATTTTCCTTCTCTTTATCTTTCTTATTTTTAAATACATATTTAGTATATTTTGAATTTTTCTTATTATTTCCTGGCTATTTCTTCACAAGTTACCCAATTTCTTCATCTAGTGCAGTGATTGTTGGCGGCCACCATACCACCACTAAAGATGCCTCCTCTAACTTATCTTTCACCTCCGAATCAAGTTTCCACACTTCCAACTCAAGAAATCCATCCAAAATCCAGGAAGTTTCACCTCTCTCCCTCTCTTATGATCTATTACTACATGGTTATTATCTTTATTTGTACATTGAGGACAATGTACATCTTAAGTGTGGGGGGTGAATTTTATCTTGAAAAGTTCCTAACTTTTTGCATTATTCTCAAATCCCTGAATTATATCTTGTTCTCAAGTAAATGTTTTCATATTACTGTTAGAATGAAATTTCCTTTGATTTATGATTTTCATTGATATGTTTTGGATTAAGTTATAGTTAATTGTGCAATGATGATTTAAACTTTAGAAGACTAGAGAATCAAGCATGATGAGTTTATTTTTAGAATTAAAAATTTGTTAGGTTGTCTACCTGAATCTAATTATTACCTTGAAGTTTGAAATTTACAAGGTTGACATCAAAAACCATAATTTTTGTAAGATTTTGAGCATTTAGAGCACACATTTTTCGTGCTCACTTTATTGATTATGAGTGTGTCAACATTGATTTGTTATTCTAGAACTTGCTTCGATTATGCATGTCAAGATCACACTTTTTGATTTGATATACTAAGATGATAAAGGCACCTAGGTTTTAAACCGACTTACTCCATAAAAAGCATACCTTCATAATTAACCTCTAGTGAACCCCTTTGAGACTAACAAACCATTTCTTGACTCACCCATTAATATTAACCCAAATCCCACTTTGTATTTGTTATCACCATTTCTCTTGACTACCCCTATATCGAGATTTGATTTGATCAGTTACTTAACTATTTTCTTTATTTCAGTTGTTAAATTTTATCTTATTATTATTGTATTTGATTTGTTCTTAAAAAAATCTATTATTATTTGAAGTTCATCCATTATTAGTTCTATGTTAATTGAGCTTATACATTTAAATTCTACATCTTGAGAAGAAGCTATTGTTATGAAATTTTAATTGATGTAATTATTTGAGTTTTAGTTTATCTTTCTAGTTAAGTAATTTGTCAATTCAATCTCGATTCTAACCCTTTTAATTCAGCCTTTATCCACACCTTTAACCCTAGCCCCGTTACAACCCTTAAAAGATCTTTTGATTTGTGTATCATATCATTCTATAGTGGTGGAGATTTGATTTTCATGCAGGCTTATGGGATTAACTTTTCATGTTGACTCTTGAGTGCTTAATTTTTAACCTTAAACACTTGGAGTGATTTGAGTGAACCTTTAGTGAGGATGTCAATTTTTGTTGATTTTGAATTAAAAGGTGATTATTTAGGTAAGGGGAAACACCTATTTTTCATACTATAAAAACTATGACTTTGATTGTTTGAATCTTTAGGAACCTTCTGGTTAAATTATCAATGTATGAATTACCTATGAATTATGATGAAACATTATTGATGAAGGTTATGAATTGAGGAAATTTGATTTTAATTGTGAGTTGAGAATTTTGCTTGAGGACAAGCAAATGCTTAAGTGTGGGGGTATTTGATAAATCGTAATATATACATATCTTAATCCCACATTTAGCATACTTTTTGGATGATTTATCCCTTGAATTGTGGAATTTGATGCTCCTAATCCTTTAATTTCATGTTTTATACTTAGGAGAGCATCGGAGGATGAAAAGAACGAGAAACGGGCCGAAAATGGAGAAAATGGGCCAAAGTGAGAAATTAACACGGCCTGGAGTTCACCACACGGCCGTGCCACCTTAGTAGGCCTAAACATGGCTTGGGCTTGATTCACACAGGCGTGCTCCACGGGCGTGTCTCTGCCGTGACCCGTTGTAATTCTACTCGAAAAAAGATACTTAGGGGCAAAGAAAGACATTCCGAAGTCTATATAAACACCCTAAGTATGACCTAAAAGAGGAGCGAAGCCAGAGAGGGCTGAACACAGGGAATTACTCGAAGACAGCCAGTTGATTCATCCCAGAAGCCAGAAATAAACTCAAGACGGAAGATCTTCCCTTCAATTTCATTCAGGGGGTTTTGGGGTTTTCTTATGTTTTGTTATACACTTTCTTCTGAGATGTATTCTTTATTAAACATGAACTAAACCCCTTAAATACCTGAGGGGGATGAAACCTAAGACGGATCTTGTTATTGTTTTCTGAACTGTATGATAAATACTTGATTTGTTCTTAATTATGTGTTCTTAATTCTTGTTTTAATATTTCAGGATATTGGTTCAAGTATTGATGTGCTTAGGCAGTGGAGCAAAAGTCCCTGTTTAAGATTAGATCTAGCATAGTTAAGCGGAGTTGATCGCAACCCTAGAGATAGGATGATGAAAATCTGCCGGATTAGGGTCAAACCTAATATGGGAGTCCATAGATCGAGTTAATGCAACACTAGGGGTTTTAACTAGAAAGAGATTTTAATTAATCAACCTGGGGTTAGACATTAGTAGCCTCGAAAGAGGTATTGATATAAATTAGGAAATCCTACGGATCAAGTCAAGTGAAGAGTTAAATAACAAGTGAAGTCTAGGTGGATTCTTTCTCGGGTATTGTCTTAATCAACTGGTTTTCCCAAAAGTATTTTCCCAATTCACTCTCTGTGTCTTACCATCCTTAGTTTAGTAATTAGTTAAATAAACATCGACTCCCTTAATACTTAGGCTAGATAATAAAAAAGATAGTAACTACTAGTACTCTTTGTCCTTGAGGATACGATATTTTCGGTCTTGCCATAGCTATACTATCGAATGATAGGTGCGCTTGCCTTATTCGTTGTCATAGTTGGTTTGGACACGATCAACGATTAGCACGAAGCCATAGTCAAGATGGCATAGAGCCATATTTAGGTTGGCACAGAGCCATAATCAGATTACGCGGCTTTAAGCGATCAGTCGATCCACGATGCCTCGTCTCATGCGACCCGTGCGACCTTAACAGATAAATACTGGATCCACAGTCGTCATGCGACCCGTGCGACCCTATCAGAACTTCCTCCGTATCAATGTCCCAACCCCATACAGTATGTCATGTATGCGAAATGTTATGCCCATAAACAATCATACATACACAGTCACAACAGTCAATTACCGTCAAATCAGTCCAATCATACCTCAAGTGAGTCAATTACCTTCGAGGGGCAAAACGGTCATTTTACCCTTACAAGGGTATTACGGTAGTCCTACCCTACAGGGGTATTTCACAAATCAGGGGTATTTCGATAATTTTACAAATCAAGGGTATTTCAGTAATTTCACAAATTGAGGGTATTTCAGTAATTTCATAAATCGAGGGTATTTCGATAATTTTGCAAATTGAGGGTATTTCGATAACTTCATAAATTGGGGTTATTTCAGTAATTTTACAAATTAAGGGTATTTCAGTAATTTTGTAAATTAAGGGTATTTCGATAATTTCATAAATCGGGGGTATTTCAGTAATTTTACAAATTGGGGTGTTCCGGTAATTTTTCAAATCAGGGGTACTTTGGTAATTTCACAAATTGAGGGTATTTTGGTAATTTTGCAAATCGGGGGTATTTCGATAATTTTGCAAATTAGGGTACTTTGGTAATTTGGCAAATCAAGGGTATTTCAGTAATTTTACAAATTAAGGGTATTTCGATAATTTTGTAAATTGAGGGTATTTCGATAATTTCATAAATCGGGGTTATTTCAGTAATTTTACAAATCGAGGGTGTTTCAGTAATTTTGCAAATCAGGGGTACTTTCGTAAATTTGCAAACTGAGGGTATTTTGGCAATTTTGCAAATCAGGGGTATTTCGGTAATTTTGCAAATAGGGGGTATTTAAGTAATTTTCCAAATTTAAGGTATTTTGGTAATTTTGCAAATTAGGGGTACTTTGGTAATTTCGCAAACTGAGGGTATTTCGGTAATTTTAAAAACCGGGGGTACTTCGGTAATTTTACAAGTTGAGGGTGTTTTAGTAATTTTGTAAACCAAGGGTATTTTAGTAATTTTGTAAACCAAGGGCATTTCAATAATTTTGTAAACCAAGGTATTCTAAACAGAAATAACGATGTGAATGGGCCTAGGGCCCATTCTCGGCCCAAATGGGCCCACATGCTCGTGTGGCCCATTTAGCCCAAATCTAGCCATAGATATGATATTCACATAGTCCAGTCCAGTCCAATATTTACTACACAATCATACAACTTATCCGTTTGGGCCCATGGGCCCATTGGCCCCACATGGCCCCTTATGGCCCATCGGGGCCCAAACAACCTAAACCCACAAGAACACTCATTATGGCCTCAACTATCGCAGCGAAGCTCCCACACGTGCACTCGCACGCTCGTGTGGCTACCATCGCCGTGTGACCGACATTTCGGCATTTGTTGCTCTACAGCTAGAGTAGTGCGAAATACACACCTGATAGGAATCTGGAGTTAATCCGCGCTCCGAACACTCCTATGCCCAAACGCCAACCAAGGTATGCTTACTCTCCTCATAGATCGCTTTATTTAAAGCCAGCTTCTCGCCTACTCTCATGCTAGCTTCCCGATGTGGGATCCCTCCATCAATCCTCCAAAATCGTCCCAACTGCAAAATAAATATCCCTTTTTGCTTGCAATAGGATTCGAACCCTTGCCCTCTCCTATGCTCCAGACGCTACATGCCACCACAACACAAGCTTCTTTTGTGACTTAAAACATGCGCAAATATTTATAAAACCTATGTGCCAGTGTCCAGATTCTTATAAGAGCCAAAAATTAAAGAAGTTCTGCAAGAGCCAAGATTTGAACCCAAGCTCCCTTACACCCTTAATGACGCCACAACCACTAGGCCACATGCTTCCTTGTATCATTTTTTTTTTCAAAATAATTTAAAAAGCCCACATCCAAGCATCCAGGGTTTTATTCACTTAAAACCAAAATTTTTGCTAGAGCCCAGGTTTGAACCCAGGACTTTTCCAAAATTTCTCAGGACCCTTAACCACTTGAGCAGACATTTAGTTGTGTTATATCCTTGCACAATTAAATACCTATTTGCAGCCTCCTTACGGACCCATACTCAAGGCCCAATACTTCTAGGCCCAAATTTGGGGCGTTACAGCATCGAATAAGAAAGGTCCCGTATAAGACCATGTCTGGGACATGGCATCGGCACCGAATAAGGAAGGTCCCGTGTAAGACCATGTCTGGGACATGGCCTCGGCACAAAAGAAAGATCTCGTGTAAGACCATATCTGGGATATGGCATCGGAATTTATGTACGATCTCGTATAAGACCATGTCTGGGACATGGAATCGACATCGAGCTAAGAGATCCCGTGTAAGACCATATTTGGGATATGGCATCGGCATAAAGAGGTGATCCCATGTAAGACCATATCTGGGATATGGCATTGGCATCGTAATATATGTGTGATGAGATTGAGTATCCTCCGATATTCTGAGTAATTTAACGGGCAAAAGAGCTAAGTATGCAAAGATGGCAAGACCTAAGCTATATAAAGATGACAAAGAGTTACATTTAAGTTAAAGATGATTACGATTTAAGTTTATGTTTAAGAAAGCATAAGTGCTAAATTATGTGATGAAATGATACAGGTACCTTGAGTAAAATACGAGTTATGATACCCTAATGTGATATGTAATGGGTAAGCTTAAGTATGAGTAAGTATGTCAAAGTACTTGAGAACTTGTGTTATTATTGTTCTAGGAGATGAATGAATTTTTCCATGAGCATTTATGTTGCTATTTTAATTCACGCAAACTTACTAAGCTATATGCTTACCCCTCTCTTTTCCTTTTTCCTTGTAGCATCGCCAAGCTAGCTCGGAGATCGTAGGACGTCGGAGCTCGGATCACACTATCAACTATTCATTTGGTATAGTAAAGTTGATTTGTTTTGAGTATGACATGTATAGGAACTTGGTCATTTTGTGTTATGTCATATTTGAAAGCCTAAGTGTTGGCTATTAATGTTATACACTCATTTTGTAAATGGCCATTAGTATTTGGCCAATAATTGTCAAGTTTATTATCCTAATGATATGATTTTTATGAAGTGGAAGTTCATGCAATTGATGGAGTAAAATGTGAAGTGTATGAATGATGATTAGAGACTCTTCTTAGTGTGTATTATTACCATGTTATGTGTTGCTTGTGTTGGTATATAAGTGTTTCTGTTTTAGGGTTGCAATAGGCTTGGAAAATAGACTTCTAATTGTCCACACGGGTAGACACATGGGTGTGTGTCTATGCCGTGTGTGACACACGGCCAACCCCATGGGTGTGTTGATAGGCCGTGTGTCCCCTGCATCAAATTGCGAGAATTTGATTCGCCACACGGGCCAGTACACGGGCGTGTGCCTAGGCCGTGTGCACTTAAGAGATTGCTGACGTCACAAACAGAATGCAAGGGTTTTCTCACACGAGTGAGGACACGGGCGTGTCTAGGCTATGTAGAGGACACGAGCCATAGACACGGGCGTGTGTCTGGCCATGTGAAAACCCCTGTAGGTTCGAAATGAAAAATAAATTCCACACGGGCTGGGAACATGGGCGTGTGAGACCACACGGCCTGCCCACACGGGCGTGTTCCATTTCACTCGGGCGTGTGGCCCTGTTTTAAGTAAAAAAAATTTAAGTGCATAAGGGTTTCCAGTTTAAACCCGAAACCTTCTAAATGTATGTTTCGAGCCCCGTAGGCCCATAATAAGGATGTTATGAATATGAATGAAAGAGTTTAAAGTTGTAACAAAAATTTTATAGCCGAGGATGTATGTTTAAGCAAGTTAAGTCTGGTAATGCCTCGTACCCTGTCCCGGTATCGGATACGGGTTAGGGGTGTTACATTTAATGGTTTCAGAGCTACGGTTTAGTCGATTCTCGGACTAACGTAGCGAAAGCATGAGTCTAGCTATACATGCCATACACATGAGTATTTATATTATGATAGCGTGACGACTCCTGACGACTTAAATTGTGTTTTTATATAGTAGATGGATCCCGAAAGAGCTGTGGCTGATGATGTAGAAAGTAACGCATCGACTCCCGCCGAAGGGACGGTGCCGAATGAAAATGAGAATAGACCTACGACTATAAGTCAGAGAGGAGGAGAAGAGGCTAGGGAAGCCTTTCTCCACATGATGAATGCATGGTACACGGAGTTCGTTCGTGCGAACCCAAATGCACAACCCCCTCCACCCCCACCTATTCCTCAACCTACCCCATTAGCTCCCTAAGTGGTAGAAGTATTAAGGAGAGAAAAGCCTCCGGTTGACAGAATCCGGAAACAAGGGGCCGAGGAATTTCGAGCCAGTAAGGATGACTATCCGAAAAGAGCAGAATTTTGGCTTGAAAATACCATTTGAGTATTTGATGAGTTATCTTGCACCCCTGAAGAGTGCATGAAGTGCGTGGTGTCTCTTTTGAGAGATTCCGCTTATCAGTTGTGGAACACCCTTGTGTCAGTTGTACCAAAGGAAATGATAACATGGGAGTTTTTCCATGAAGAATTTCGGAAGAAGTATATCAGCCAAAGGTTTATCGATCAAAAAAGAAAGGAATTCCTTGAACTGAAACAAGGAAAAATGATAGTAACTGAATATGAGCGTGAATTCATAAGGCTCAGCATGTACGCTCGGGAATGTGTGTCCACGAAGCCATCATGTGTAAGAGGTTCGAGGACAGATTAAATGAAGACATCAGATTATTTGTTGGAGTCCTTGAGTTGAAGGAATTTGTTGTACTAGTGGATCGAGCTTGTAAAGCCGAGGAATTGGTGAAGGAGAAAAGAAAAGCTGAGATAGAATCTCGTGACTCAAGAAAGAGACAAATGAATAAGTCATTTCAGTCCTCGTCCAAGAAGTCAAGAGATTTCCATACCCGATCAGCTACGTCAGCTGGGTTTTCAAACATAAGTAAGAGTAAACAGTACTCAGGGATTAAGGCTCAGACTACTTCAGTTGCTAGTGTTGGGAACACTCGACCCAATAGACCAGAATGTCCACAGTGTGGCAGACGTCATCCCGGTGAGTACCGAGCCCACGAGAGAGCTTGTTTTAAGTGTGGCTCCCAAGATCATTTTATTAGAGAGTGCCCCGAGATGGTCGAGAAAGAGAAAATTTAGAGTACAAAGTCGAGAAGTACTAATAGAGGGAGACAACAAAGAAATCCGAGAAGTGGAACGAGTAGTAAAAGTATACCCAGAGAGTAGGCTACAAGATCTGAGGGTAGAGCGCCTGCGAGGACTTACGCCATTCGCGCTCGTGAAATGGCGTCATCCCCTGATGTAATTACGGGTACATTTTCTCTCCATGATACTAATGTTATTGCTTTAATTGATCCGGGATCTACCCACTCATATATTTGCATGAAATTAGTATCTAGTATGAGCATGCCCGTAGAGTCTACAGAGTTTGTGATAAAAGTGTCCAATCCTTTAGGCAAAAGTGTATTAGTTGATAAGGTATGCAAAGATTTCCCATTGATGATTAGAGGTCATTATTTTAAGGCCAATCTCATGCTATTTCCATTTGATGAATTTGATATAATTCTTGGTATGGACTGGTTAATCGCTCATGATGTGACAGTAAATTGTGCAAAATAAATACATCAAATTGAGATGTGAAAACGGGGACACCCTTCGTGTTGAATCAGATGAACAAGACAGACTGCCTGTACTGATCTCTCATATGTCTGCCCAGAAATATGTAAGAAAAGGATACGGAGCATATCTTGCCTTTATGATGAATGCTAAAGAAACTGAGTTAAGAATTGAATCAATACCGATAGTATGCGAGTACCCAGATGTATTTCGAGAAGAGTTGCCAGGGCTGCCTCCGGTGAGAGAAATTGAATTTGGCATTGAGTTAGCCCCTGGTACTACACCTATATCGATTGCTCCATACAGAATGGCCCCAACTAAGTTGAAGGAATTAAAGGCACAGTTGCAAGAGTTGACAGACAAAGGTTTTGCTAGACCGAGTTATTCCCCGTGGGGTGCTCCAGTGCTATTTATGAAAAAGAAAGATGGTTCCATGAGATTATATATAGATTATCGGCAGTTTAATAAGGGACTGTGAAGAATTAAGTACCTATTGCCAAGGATCGACGATTTGTTTGATCAATTGAAGGGAGCCACTGTGTTTTCCAAGATAGACTTGAGGTCCGGTTATTACCAATTGAGGGTCAAAGACTCAAATGTGCCGAAAATCGCATTACGGACAAGGTATGGGAACTATGAATTTTTAGTCATGCCTTTCGGTTTAACAAATGCCCCTGCCGTGTTTATGGACTTAATGAACCGTATATTTTGGCCATACTTAGATAAATTTGTTGTGGTTTTTATCGATGATATACTGATATATTCTTGTGATGAGAATGAGCATGTCGAGCACTTAAGGACGGTTTTACAAATTTTAGGAGATAATCAGTTGTATGCCAAGTTTAGCAAGAGTGAGTTTTGGCTCAAAGAGGTTGGATTTTTGGGGCACATTGTCTTGGGAGATAGAATCCGAGTATACCCAAGTAAGATTTCAGCTATTGTTGATTGGAAGCCACCAAGAAATGTTTCAGAAGTTAAAAGTTTTCTGGGCCTAGCTGGCTATTACCGGCATTTTGTCAAGGGATTTTCTATAATAGCCACTCCGATGACGAGGCTATTACAGAAAGATGTAAAGTTCGAATGGACAGAGAAATGCTAACAGAGTTTTGAGAAATTAAAGGCATTATTGACTGAGGCCCCAGTTCTAGTACAACATGAACCGGGAAAAGAATTTGTGATCTACAGCGATGCATCCTTGAATGGATTGGGCTATGTGCTTATGCAAGAAGGCAAGGTGATAGCATATGCCTCTAGACAGTTAAAGCCGCACGAGAAGAATTAACCGACACATGATTTAGAGCTGGCTGCCATTGTGTTTCCTTTGAAGATATGGAGACACCATTTGTATGGTGAAAAATGTCGGATATTCACCGATCATAAGAGCCTAAAGTACTTGATGACTCAGAAGGAATTGAATTTAAGGCAGCGAAGATGGTTAGAGTTGATAAAAGATTATGAGCTAGTCATTGACTACCACCCAGGAAAGACGAATATGGTCGCCGATGCTTTGAGTAGAAAGTCCCTATTTGCATTGAGGGCTATGAATACATGGGTGACCTTGTCAGGCGATGGTTCCATTCTAGCTGAGTTGAGGGCTAGAACGATGTTCCTTTAAGAGATTTATGAGGCCCAGAAAGATGACAGCGATTTGCAAGCCAAAAGAGTTCAGTGCGAGTCGGGTGCTGAGTCTGACTTTCAGATTAATTCTGATGGATATTTGACATTCAAAGAAAGATTTTGTGTATCGAGAAATGATGAGCGTATTCAGAAGATCTTACACGAGGCACATAGCGGATGTCTATCTGTACATCCGGGCAGCTCAAAAATGTATAATGACTTGAAGAAATGGTATTGGTGGCCAAGTATGAAGAAAGATATCTCTGAGTATGTATCGAAATGCCTGATTTGTCAACAAGTGAAAGCTAAACACCAAGTACTTTCAGGTTTGCTTCAGCCTATCATGGTTCCCGAGTGGAAATTAGACTGTGTTACCATGGACTTTGTGACGGGTTTGCCGTTGACACTGAGCAAGAAAGATGTTGTATGGGTCGTAGTCGATAGACTTACGAAGTCGGCCCAGTACGTGTTGACTATTCACTTGATAAGTTAGCAAACTTGTAAGTTTTTGAGATTGTAAGGCTTCATGGAGTGCCTTTATCGATTATTTCGGATAGAGATCCAAGATTCACATCCTGCTTTTGGAAAAAGTTACAAGATGCTTTCGGCACAAAGTTGAGTTTTAGTACGGCTTTTCACCCCTAAACCGATGGACAGTCAGAGAGATTAATACAGATACTTGAGGATATGCTCCGGTGTTGTGTTCTTGAGTTTCAGGGCAGCTGGGAAAAGTATTTACCATTGGTAGAGTTTGCATACAATAACAGTTTTCAGTTGAGTTTGAAAATGGCACCTTATGAGGCTTTGTATGGGCGTAAATCTTGAACGCCTTTGTATTGGACTGAACTCAAGGAAAATCAGATTCAGGGGGTCAATCTAGTTAGAGAAACCGAGGAGAAGGTAAAAATAATTCGTGACTGTTTAAAAGCTGCCTCTGATAGATAGAAATCCTACTCGGACTTGAAACGAAAAGAGATTGAATTTCAAGTTGGTGATAAGGTATTCTTGAAAGTGTCACCATGGAGAAAGTTCTCATATTTGGCCGGAAAGGGAAATTGAAAGGGAAATTGAGTCCGCGTTTTATTGGACCATATGAGATCACCGAGAGGATAGGACCGGTAGCCTATCGATTGGCTTTGCCATCTGAATTGGAAAAGATTCATGATGTGTTTCACGTGTCGATGTTTTGACGTTACCGATTAGATCCTTCGCATGTTATTACACCCACAGAAGTTGAAATTCAGCCCGATATGAAATATGGTGAAGAACCGGTTAAGATTCTAGCATGGGAAGTTAAATAGCTAAGGAATAAAAGTATACCTCGTGAAGATATTATGGAAAAGACATGGGGTAGAAGAGGCTACATGGGAGCCCGAGGAGGCTATGAGAAACCAGTACCCAAACCTTTTTGCTGGTAAGATTTTCGAGGACGAAAATCCCTAAGGGGGAGAATTGTAACAGCCCGATTTAGGGCCTAGTCAGAATGGTGGTTGCAAAACCACAAATTCGAAGTAGAAATATGTGTTTTATGATTTTTATGAGGCTTATAATATGTTTGCATGATTATGTGAAATTTTCATGAGAAAATTTTATTTATTAGTTATCAATTTGTCCATTAGGACTAAATTGCAACGATTAGAAAATATGAGATTCTAGAAGATTCAAGTATGAAATAGAATTATAAAAATTATTAGAGGTCCTTAATTAGCAATTAGACCATTATAGATTATGATGGAAAAAAAATAGACATGCGAAGGAAAAATCTTAAGAAATGACCATTAAGGGCATTTTTGTCATTTGGTAAATAAAAGATTAAAAAGGGAAAAAGAAGTCAAAATTGTGTCCATCTTCTTCTCCCATGGCCGAAAATCACTAATGAGCCATAGCTAGGGTTTCTTCAACTTCCAAGCTTGATAGTAAGTGCATCCTAGCCCCGTTTTTAATGTTCTTCGTATTTTTGAGATCCTCGTAGCTCGGTTTAGCTATTTCTAGCTATATTTTGAGCTAGGGTTTATATTCAAAAAATTTACCCATGTATGACATGCATGTATTTTGATATTTTATGGAATAATATGAAAGTTTGATGCATGATAAACATCTTTTTCCAAGTTATTTTCATGAGAAATGCATAAAAGGACCAAATTGCAAAAGTTATGAAAGTGATCATACATGGGTGAATTAGTGGAAATTAGGGGCTTTTGTAGTTAGTAAAATGATTCGGCTAGGCTTAAAATGCAAGAAAGTTGAATAAAAATCATTTTACAAGCCTAGGGGTAAAAGTGTAATTATGTGAAAGTTTAGGGGCAAAATTGTAATTTTGCCAAAGTATGATTCATGAGTCAATTTAGTCAATGTGAGTATTAAACAAGTGAAATTGTTATTATAGATCAAGAAACACAAAGCCCAAACCGAAACCGAGGCAAGAACAAGGTGTTGGACTAAATTGAACATCTACACACATTTTGAGTACCGAGGTAAGTTTGTATGAAATTAAAGCTATACAATGTTATTATACTTGTAATTATTTTATTTTATGAGAAACGTATATAAATTCCATGAAATTTATTTATGATGCTTCGATGAGATTGTAATGAGAATGTATTAAGTTGAAGTCCCGGTTGAAAATTCGGAATAACGTGGATACCTATGTCACGACATGAGATAAGGAAGGTCCCGTATAAGACCATGTCTGGGACATGGCATCGGCACCGAATGCAAGTCCCATATAAGACCATATCTGGGATATGGCATCGGCACCGAACGTATATTCCGTATAAGACCATGTCTGGGACATGGCATTGGCATCGAATAAGGAAGGTCCCGTATAAGAACATGTCTGGGACATGGCATCGACACCGAATAAGGAAGGTCCCATATGAGACCATGTCTGGGACATGGCCTCGGCACCAAAAGAAGATCTTGTGTAAGACCATATCTGGGATATGGCATCGGAATCTATGTACGATCTCGTATAAGACCATGTCTGGGACATGGCATCAACATCGAGCTAAGAGATCCCGTGTAAGACCATATCTGGGATATGGCATCGGCATCAAGAGGTGATCCCATGTAAGACCATATCTGGGATATGGCATTGGCATCGTAATATATGTGTGAGGAGATTGAGTATCCTCCGATATTCCGAGTAATTTAACGGGCAAAAGAGCTAAGTATGCAAAGATGGCAAGACCTAAGCTATATAAAGATGACAAAGAGTTACATTTAAGTGAAAGATGATTACGATTTAAGTTTATGTTTATGAAAGCATAAGTGCTAAATTATGTGATGAAGTGATACAGGTACCTTGAGTAAAATACGAGTTATGATACCCTAATGTGATACGTAATGGGTAAGCTTAAGTATGAGTAAGTATGTCAAAGTACTTGAGAACTTGTGTTATTATTGTTCTAGGAGATGAATAAATTTTACCATGAGCATTTATGTTGCTATTTTAATTCATGCAAACTTACTAAGCTATATGCTTACCCCTCTCTTTTCCTTTTTCCTTGTACATCGCCAAGCTAGCTCGGAGATCGTAAGACGTCGGAGCTCGGATCACACTATCAACTATTCATTTGGTATAGTAAAGTTGATTTGTTTTGAGTATGGCATGTATAGGAACTTGGTCATTTTGTGTTATGTCATATTTGAAAGCCAAAGTGTTGGCTATTAATGTTATACACTCATTTTGTAAATGGCCATTAGTATTTGGCCAATAATTGTCAAGTTTATTATCCTAATGATGATGAGTTTTATGAAGTGGAAGTTCATGCAATTGATGGAGTAAAATGTGAAGTGTATGAATGATGATTAAAGACTCTTCTTAGTGTGTATTATTGCCATGTTATGTGTTGCTTGTGTTGGTATATATGTGTTTCTGTTTCAGGGTGGCAATAGGCTTGGAAAATAGACTTCTAATTGTCCACACGGGTAGACACACGGGCGTGTGTCTAGGCCGTGTGTGAGACACGCCCAACCCCATGGGTGTGTTGATAGGCCGTGTGTCCCCTGCATCAAATTGCGAGAATTTGATTCGCAACACGAGCCAGTACACGGGCGTGTGCCTAGGCCGTGTGCACTTAAGAGATTGCTGACGTCATAAACAGAATGCAAGGATTTTCTCATACTGGCGTGTCTAGGCCGTGTGGAGGACACGGGCGTGTGTCCGGCTGTGTGAAAACCCCTGTAGGTTCGAAATGAAAAATAAATTCCACACGGGCTGGGAACATGGGCGTGTGAGACCACACAGCCTGCCCACACGGGCGTGTTCCATTTCACACGGGCGTGTGGCCCTGTTTTAAGTAAAAATTTTATAAGTGCATAGGGGTTTCCAATTTAAACCCGAAACCTTCCGAATGTATGTTTAGAGTCCCGTAGGACCATAATAAGGATGTTATGAACATGAATGAAAGTGTTTAAAGTTGTAACAAAAATTTTATAGCTGAGGATGTATGTTTAAGCAAGTTAAGTCTGGTAATGCCTCGTACCCTGTCCCGGTATCGGATACGGGTAAGGGGTGTTACACTTGTTGAGTCAACTGAAATCATGGTTAAAGTATCGAACCTCCTAGGCCAGTATCTGCTAGTTGATAAGGTTTGCAAGAACAGTTCGTTGATGACTCGGGGTTACAATTTTCTGGCTGATTTGATGTTATTACCGTTTGATGCATTTGATGTGATTTTGGCCATGGATTGGTTAACTCTGCATGATGTTGTGGTAAATTGTAGATGAAAGCTTATCATATTGAAATATCAGAATGGTGAGATGCTTCGTATTGAATCAGATAATTCGAGCGGGTTGCCTATTGTGATATCAGCTATGTCAACATAGAAATATGTGAGAAAAGGTTGTAATGCTTACCTTGCTAATGTATTGGATACTAAATCATCTGAATCGAAGCTTGAATCAGTGCCAGTGGTTTGCGAATATTCTAATGTGTTTCCAAATGAGTTACCTAGATTACCGCCAGTCAGAGAAGTTGAATTTGCTATAGAACTTGTACTAGGAACAACACCAATATCGATAGCACCTTACAGAATGGCTCCTACAGAGTTAAAAGAGTTGAAAGCATAGTTGCAAGAATTGACAGACATGGGCTTTGCTCGACACATCTTTTCACCTTGGGGTGCACCTGTTCTGTTCGTTAAGAAAAAGGATGGATCGATGAGATTATGCATTGACTACCGTCAGCTCAACAAAGTTACAATCAAGAATAAATATCCATTGCCTCGCATTGGCGATTTATTTGACCATTTGAAAGGTGCCATAGTGTTCTCGAAGATTGATCTTCGTTGTGGCTATCATCAATTACGAGTGAAAGATTTGGATGTGCCAAAAACTGCATTTAGAACCAGGTATGGACACTATGAATTTCTTGTGATGCCGTTTGGTTTAACTAACGCACCTACAGTATTTATGGATTTAATGAACAGAATCTTCAAACCGTATTTAGACAGGTTTGTTGTGGTATTTATTGATGATATTCTGATATATTCTCGAGACGAGACTAAACATGCCGAGCATTTGAGAATTGTTCTGCAAATTCTGCGAGATAAACAACTGTTTGCTAAATTCAGCAAATGTTAGTTTTGGCTCCAAGAAGTTGGTTTTCTGGGACACAAAGAATCAGCTGAAGGCATCAGAGTTGATCCGAGTAAAATTTCAGTGGTTGTTGACTAGAAACCACCGAGAAACGTATCTTAAGTCAGAAGTTTTCTAGGATTAGCTGGTTATTACCAGAGATTTGTAAAAGGGTTCTCGATGATAGCTATATTTATGAAACGACTATTACAGAAAAATGTGAAGTTTGAATGGTCTGATAAATGTCAGCAAAGTTTTAACCAATTGAAAGCACTATTGACCGAAGCACTAGTTCTGGTTCAACTTGAGTCGGGTAAAGAATTTGTGATTTTCAGTGATGCGTCATTGAACGGTTTAGGCTATGTTTTGATGCAGGAAGGCAAAGTAATAGCTTATGCCTCCAGACAGTTAAAGTCGCACGAGAAAAACTATCCGACACATGACTTAGATTTGGCAACTATAGTGTTTGCGTTGAAAATTTGGCGACACCATTTGTTCGGTGAAAAATGTCACATATTTCCCGATCACAAGAGTTTAAAGTATCTGATGTCGCAGAAAGTCTGAATCTGAGACAGTGTAGATGGCTCAAACTATTGAAAAATTATGAGTTAGTTATTAATTATCATCCGGGAAAAGCAAACGTAGTTGCGAATGCTTTGAGTAGAAAATATTTGTTTGCTTTGCTAGCGATGAATACACGATTGACATTGTCTAATGATGGAGCAATCTTAGTTGAGTTAAAAGCTAAACCGATGATTCTACAATAGATCTTCGAACCTCAGAAATGTGATAAGGAGTTGTGAGCTAAACGAGTACAGTGTGAGTCGACATCTGACTCAGATTTTCAGATAGGACCCATTGATTGCTTGTTATTCAGAGGTAGAGTTTGTGTATCGAAGAATCCAGAGCTTATACAGAAAATCTTATACGAAGCTCATAGTTGTAGCTTGTCTATTCATCCTGGGAGCAATAAAATGTATAACGATTTGAGATAGATGTATTGGTGGCCGGGAATGAAACGTCAGATTTCTGACTTTGTATCCAGATGTTTGATATGTCAGCAAGTTAAAGCTGAACATCATGTACCTTTAGGACTGTTACAGCCAGTGATGATACCGGAACGGAAATGGGATATTATGGATTTCGTATCGGGGTTACCCCTATCTTCGAAAAAGAAAAATGCCATTTGGGTTATCGTCGACCGTTTGATGAAGTCGGCACATTTTATTCTGGTACATACAGATTTCTCTCTTGACAGATTAGCTGAGTTTTATGTTTATGAGATTGTCAGATTACACGAAGTTCCAGTCTCCATTATTTCGGATAGAGATCCGCGGTTTATATCATAATTCTGGAGAAAGTTACAGGAAGCTCTGGGTATGCGGTTGCATTTTAGCACTGCATTTCACCCTCAGACCGATGGTCAGTCTGAGTGAGTGATCCAGATTCTCAAAGATATGGTTCGTTGCTGTGTTTTAGAGTTAGAAGGCAACTGGGAGAAATATTTACCATTGGTCGAATTATATGCTGGATCACAACCGATCTAGTCATGTAACAGGACGCTCACACAGAGCTGCAGTAGTGCGCAACACATGCTAAATCACTACCGATCAGAATGCTCACAGGAACTATATATCAGGATACTCGAGAGGGCTATATCAGGATTACTCGTCCGAGCTAAATCCTGTCTGCAACATATGCAAAATCACATTCAAATATGGGAAATGACACGTATCCATCGAGTTTCATTATTCAAATGGAACTTAACTCCTTATGAACATTTTCGATCATGTAATCATTGCATGTATTTATAACTTTTATATAATTCACATAAACACATACTACATTCATTCCAAATTTAACATTCAATTCAACCATATTAACATGTATAGTTAAGTTACACGAACTTACCTTGACACTTGTTCGTGTATATAAAAATCTACTAATCTGAAACTTTTTCTTTTCCTCGATCTAGCTTCAAATTTGAGTTGTCTAGATCTATATAAATGGATTTAATCAGCAGTTTATTATATTTCATATTCAATTGAGTTCAAATTATACTCTAGGAAAAATTACCATTTTGCCCTTAACTTTTTATAAATTGCAATTTCGTCCCTAGGCTTGGAAAATGAAATTCATGCAATTTAATCCTTAATCCAAGCCTAACCAAAATTTTACTATAACATTTACAGCACATATATTTCATAAAAATCTGAAATTTTCCATGAATTTTACATTTTTACAATTTAGTCCCTAAATCACAATTTCATGAAAATTCACTTTGTAAAAGTTGTTTATCTATCAACAACCTTTCATTTTCTACCATAAATTTCAAAATTTCAGCATATTCATCCATGGAAAAATTTCTATACTTTGATAACTTTTCAAATTAATCCCCAAAATTAATAAATTAAACTATCCCGATCTCAAAAATATAAAAATTACTAAAAACGGTACAAGAATACTTACTAAATTAAGCTAAGAAAGTTTGTTTTCTCTTTCCTAGGGTTTTCATAGAAAAATTGGGGATGAGGATGATATAAAATGATATTAATTCTATTTAATTATTTATCATCTTTTCATTTTTCTCATTTCCAATTTAGTCCTAAGCATTTTTTTTAATTTTTCCATGGCTGAATCACCAAAAATATCTACTAACTTTTCTTTAATGGTCTAATTACCATATAAGGACCTCAAGTTTTGAATTCCAAAGCTATTTGATCCTTCTAGCTACTAGAATTCAACTTTTGCATTTTATGCAATTTGGTCCTTTCTATAATTAAGCACATAATCGGTAAAATTTTCTTATCAGAATTTTCATATGACATTCATATCATAATGCAGACCATGCAATAATATTAAAATAGTTTTTCTTTCTGGCTCAGATTTGTGGTCCCAAAACCATAATTCTGATTTCATTGAAAATAGGCTGTTACAACTCTCTCCCTTTAAAAATTTTCATCCTAGAAAATCTTACCAGTAAAGAGATTCGGACATTGCTTTCTCATGGTATCCTTCGGTCAGGTAGCCTGTTTTATACCATGTCGTTGCCAAAGAGTTTTTACTAAAGCCACCTTTTTGTTTATTAACTCTTTTGTTTCACGTGCCAAGATTTTGATCGGTTCTTCACTGTATGTCATATCAGACTGAATCTCTACCTCTGACGGAGAAATAACATGTAAAGGATCCGATCGATACCGTCGCAACATAGACACATGAAAAATATTATGAATCCGATCAAGTTCTGGTGGTAAGGCTAATCGATATGCAACAAGTCCAATTCTTTCTGTGATTTCATATGGCCCAATGAACCGTGGACTCAATTTTCCTTTATAGCCAAACCGGAGAACTTTCTTGCAAGGTAATACTTTCAAGAATACCTTGTCACCGACCTGAAATTCTATTTCTTTCCGTTTAAGTTCAGCATAGATCTTTTGACGATCAGAGGCTGCTTTTAAACTGTCCTGAATTACCTTTACTTTTTATTCTATTTCACGGATCAAATCAACTCTGTGTATCTTTTTCTCACTAAGGTCTGTCCAATACAATAGAGTTTTACATTTTCGGCCATACAAAGTCTCATAGATTGCTATTTTAATACTATACTGATAACTGTTATTGTAGGCAAATTCAACCAAAGGCAAATATTTTTCCCAATTATCTTCAAATTCTAGTACACAACACCGAAGCATATCTTCTAAAATCTGTATAACACGTTTGGATTGTCCATCCGTTTGAGGATGGAATGCAGTACTGTAACAGCCCGATTTAGGGCCTAAATGGAATAGTGGTTTTGAAAACCACAAATCTGAAGTAGAAAAATTTATTGCGATTAAATTTTAAAGTTTATAGTGTGATAGAATGATTGTGTAAAATTTTCGTTAAGAAATTTTATCGATTGGGTGTCCAATTTGATAATTAGGACTAAATTGCAATATGTGAAAAATGTGAGTTCTAGAAGCTCAGGTACTTATTTGAAATGGGTTTTTAAAGTGGAGGTCCCTAAATGGTAATTAGAACATTATATTTTAATTTGGACAAAAATGGACAAGGATGGATAAAATACTAAAGGTTTTAATGAAGGGCATTTTGGTCATTTGGTAATTAAAAGAAATAAAAAGGGAAAATAGGCCAAAAACATGTTCATCTTCTTCATGTGTTGGCCGAATGTTGCTATGGACACCATGGCTAGGGTTTTCAAGCTTTCAAGCTCAATAGTAAGTGCATCCAAGCCCCGTTTTTAATGTTCTTTACATTTTTGAGATCCTCGTAACTCGATTTAGCTATTTCTACCATTATTTTGAGCTAGAGTTTGTGTTTAAAAATTTACCCATGGATTACATGCGTGTGTTTTGATGTCTAATGGTAGAATATGAATGCTCGGTGTGTAATAAACGACTTTTACTAAGTGATTTTCGATGAAATCGCATAAAAGGACTAGTTAGTAAAAAGTTGAAAAATGTATGAAAATGTGTGAATGAATGCAAATTGTGGACTGCTATAGTTATGAAAATGGTTCGGATAGGCCTAAAATACAAGGAAATTGAATAAAAATCATTTTACGAGCCTAGGGGTAAAAGTGTAAATATGACAAAGTTTAAGGGCAAAAATGTAATTTTCCATAATATGATTTTTGGACTGAATTGAATAGTATAATAACTTAATAAGTAAAATGTGATATTTTAGATAAAGAAAAAAATGAGTTTCGGAATTAGAACGGGAGAAAGACGAATATTGGACGACTCGATCCCTTTCGCCATTTTAAGTCAAGGTAAGTTTATATGTAAATAATGCATCATTTTTATCTATGTTTTTACATATTAATGTATTATGTGAAATGTGAGTGAATATTATTGATATTTATTAAAATGATGAAAAGTAAGGAAATTCTTGGATGAACCTTCGGAATAGAAAAATGATACGGATGAACACTGTATATGTGATTATTGGTGGGCTGTGTGTGATACCACCGTATTTATTATTATTGGTGGGCTGTGTGTGATACCACCGTATTTATTATTATTGGTGGGTTGTGTGCGATACCACTGTATTTATTATTATTGGTGGGCTGTGTGCGATACCACCGTGTATATATGATTATTGGCGGGCTGTGTGTGATACCACCATGTATATGTGATTATTGGTGGGCTGTGTGCGATACCACCGTGTATCCGGTATTATTTTGAAGTGTTCATCGGGAAATTTTGACTAAGTGAAATTACGTGTGACAATATGGTGACAAGTGCAGGGTTATAAGTGCATGTAATTGTGAGCAATGTCTATGATATGTATTTGGAATGTGAATATGTGACGATTAAGTGCAGGTATATGTATGTATACACTCATGAGCAATGTGCTCAGTATGTGATTGAATTTTGGTAAGAATGTAAACGAGTAAGTTATACCTATGAGAATGACCTTGTGATTATAAGTCCATGCTTATGATGTATGAATATGTGGTAAATGTGATTGATGATCATGTGTGAGGCTTTTAGGCCAAATTAAATTGAGAAATGATATGTTCAAGTCTTTGTTGTTGATGTATAGGTTAAATTGGCCAATCAATGGCTTGTAAATATTTGATAATGACTAGTTATTGGAATGGCTAACCATGGATATACTTTGGTGTTATATGTGTGTAAATGAAAATTAATATAAAGGAAACATGAAAGAGTAAAATTAGCAATAAAACAGTTTGGACAGCAGTAGTTGTATCACTTTGAAAAATCACCAAAAAAATGGTGAAAATTGAATTAGAGGTTGAATGAGATATGAAATTAAAGCTTATTGAGTCTATTTCTACATAAAAGAAACATAATAAGCAAAAGAATTTCATATGGTGAGATAGTTGGATTTTAGTGAGACAAGGTTAGAATGATTTCGGAATCCCCTGTTCTGACTTGGGAAATTCTTTAAAATTTTAAAAAAAAATAATCTTGGGATAAAATTTATATTATTGAATTTATTAATGAGTCTATTTTCAAGAGAAACAAACAGGAACATCATTCGAGTTTTGTACAATGAGATAATTAATTTTTAGTGAAAAGGGGTCCGAACTGTCGGACAGCGAAACATGGGATACTTTAAAGAATAAACTGTACTGATTGGCTCAACCAAAAATTCTGGAAATTTTATGGTAAGAAGATATGTGATTATAGTTTCAGGGAAAATTAGTGGATCTTAATTTGGAGTTCCGTATCTCTGGATAAAAATAATTTAGTGACTGTAACTCGAGTAAACAGCTCAAGATGAACATAAATGAATTGTGAAATTTTATGCAATAATGATGGTATTATCTTGAGAGCTTATAATGAGGATTGTTAAAAGCATAGTAGTCAATTTTTTATTATTTACATACATACTTACTAAGATTTAGAGCTTACTCTGTTGTTTTTCGTGTTTATAATGTACTCAGGTTAGCTCGAGTTGGAAATCGCCGGAGAACCTATCACACTATCGAGCTTACAATTTAGGTATCAATGATTTTATACTTAAGGTTATTGTAACACCCCTAACCCGTATCCGTCGCCGAAATAGGGTTAAAAGGCATTACCGATCAAGTCATAAAATTTAACCTTCATTATTCATACACCATTAAAAGATAATCAATCAATGTCATTAAGTCCCTCAATAAGGTCTACGAGACCTTCGACATTCATTGGAAAGGGGTCGAGACTAAACTGAGCACATACGAAATTTTTCTGAAACTTAACAATTTTCAAGGCTACAGAGGTCACACGCCCGTGTGGGTAGGCCAAGTGCCTCACACGGCCTCTGACACACCCGTGTGTCCAAGCCGTGGCAATACAGGCCATAAATACTGACTTGTCCACACAGCCAAAGACACGCCCATGTGCCTAACCCGTGGTCGACACTGACTTATTTCACACGGCCAGTCGCACGCCCGTGTGTCTAGCCCGTGTGCGAGTCTGACTTGTTTTGACTTGCAATGTAACATCCCGATTTAGGGCCTAGTCGAAATAGTGGTGCGAGACCACAAATTCGAGGTATATGAATGAGTTTTTGAGGTTTATGCTTTGAATGCATGCTAGTGTGAAAGTTTCATGAAGCAATTTTCTGAAATTGCGGTTGAATTGTCCAAAAGGACTAAATTGCAAAAGTTGCAAAATGTGAGATTTTAGAAGCTATTTGTGTGAAATAGCTTTAGAATATTAATTAGAGGTCCTTAAATAGCAATTTTCCCAATTTCTAATTTTTGGACAAATTTGGGCATGGATGAGTTAAAATAGAAAGTTTATCAAAAAGGGCATTTTGTAAGTGATTAAAATAGGAGAAAAGATGACAAAATTCATTCATCTTCTCCAAGGCTGCCGAAAATTTGAGAGAGCCATTATTAGGGTTCTTCAAAAATTTCAAGCTTGCTAGTAAGTGCATCTAGCCTCGTTTTTATATACTTTGTATTTTTGAAGTCCTTGTTGCATGAGTAAGCTATTTTTAGCTATTTGATGAGCTATGATGGATGTTCAAAATGTGGCCATGTATGACATGAATGTATTTTGATGTTTTATGGAAGATTATGAAAGCTTGATGTAGTAGAAACATCTTTTGCTAAATGAGTTTCCATAGAAAATGCATGTAGGGACTAGTTTGTAAAAATCTCGAGTTTGGTCATACATGTGTGATGTAGTGAGAATTGATGATTGCTTTAGTTGAGTAAGTGATTCGGCTAAGCATGAAAGGCTAAGAAGTTGAATAAAAATCACTTTACGAGCCTTGGGGCAATAGTGTAATTATGAGAAAGATTTGGGGCAAAAGAGTAATTTTGCCAAAGTATGAGATGTGGGTCAATTTGGTCAATGTGTGTATTGAATAAGCTGATTTATTCATTATAGATCAAGAAAGACAAAGCCCAGATCGAAACCGAGGCAAGAGCAAAATGGTGGACTAAATTGCACGTTTCTATACTTTGAGTATCGAGGTAAGTCTACGCATAAACAATGCATTCATACTTACAATTTGTTAATGCTAGATAGTGTATAGCATGGTTGAGAATGATTGAGAACCTATGTGGTTCAAGTGAAATGAATGGATGAATGATTAAGTAAGTAGATTTGTGAATGTGTTGTGATAATGCTAAATGGTGGGCTAAGTGCGATACTATCCTAATGCATATTGACGATGAGCTGGCTATGTGCGATGCTATTGTTAGGTATATTATCTAGTGGGCTATGTGAGAAACCACTATGAATACCTTGTTGGTAGGCTAAGTGCGATACTACCTTATCAATTGATTCTGGTGGGCTTAGTGTGGAACCACCGAGAGATTTACTGTGTGGATGTGATAGTGAGTAGCATAACTGTGTGGATGTATTATTGAGAAATAATGATGTGTTGTATATTGTGTAAATGTGATATTGAATGCAGGGGTGCATGTCAATGGTTATGAGTAAGTGACTCATGATGTGTTGGAAATGTGGTAAGGGATAGAAAGAGTAAGCATAGTTGTACATTATATGTTAGTATAATGCTAATTGTTGTTTAGCTTATACTATGTTGCTTAATTGTTTATGTGTAAACTTACTAAGCTCAAAGCTTACTCCTTTTCTTTTCCCTTGTCTTATAGTGCAAAAGTGTTGAATCGAGATACGAGGATCAATTGGAAGATCGCCCACACTATCAGCACACTCTGGTACATGAGACTCAATGTTTTGTATATGGCATGTATAGGGGCTAGACAAGTTAGTGAATTTTTTTGTATATGGCTATGATGTGTTGGCCTTTAGATGGATAATCTATTTTGTATAATGCCATAGTTGTTGGCACTTTATTATATGAAAAGATGTAGTTATCTAAGTGAGATTGTAAGATTTTGAGTTGTTTATGGATGTGTTGAATGATTGCATGATTGTGTATGCTAGGAGGGTGAAAAGAACTTGGCAAATAGCTTTATTCTTGTCCATGTGGGTAGACACATGGGCGTGTGTCTAGGCCATGTGTGACACACGGTCAGCCCACGGGCGTGTGACTTGGTCCTGTGTCCCCTGCATGTTAGTATTTGAAGTCAGAATAGACCACGGACTAGTCACACGGGCATGTGCCTAGAACGTGTGTGTTAATCAGTGTTGGCCACGGGCTAGCCACACCGGTGTGTGTCTAGACTCTAGGCCGTGTTAGGGTAGTCAGTGTGCACCACGGGTGGAAGGCACGGGCATTTGCCCTAACCGTGGGGCATTGGTAGAATGCTTGATTTTTCATGCACGGGTAGTGACCATGGGCGTGTGTGACATCCACGGGCGTGCCAAATCTTACACGGGCGTGTGAGCCCTGTATAGATGGAAAAATTTTAAGATCGTAAGAGTTTTCGATATGGTCTCGAGAGCCCTCGTGTGTTTGAGAGAGGCCTCGTAAGTCGGGATTGAGGTTGTTGTGATGGCCAAAGAGAGTGGTCATGTTGTGCCTAAGTGGCGATCTTGAGGTTTTTAATACGGTAACGCCTCGTGCCCAGTTCCGGCGTTGAATACGGGTAAGGGGTGTTACATTTAGTGGTATCAGAGCTATGGTTTAGTCAGTTCTAGGACTACCGTAGTGGGTGTAAGAGTCTAGCTATACATGCCATAAGTGTACAATGATAGTGTGGTGGCTTCTGATAATTTTAAATCTTGTTTTATATAGAATATGGATTCCGATCTATTGACTGTTGATGAAGCAGCTACTAATGCGCCGGCTCCTGCGCAAGGAACCGTGCCTGTTCAAAGTGGACCCGAGGCTAGGGGTCAAGGGGAAGGGGCTCGGGAAGCCTTTCTCCAGATGATGAGCAATTGGTACTCGAATTATGTTCGAGCGAACCCTAATGCTCAACCTCCTCCAACTCCTCCTCCTATACCTTAGCCAATTCATGTGGCTCCTCAAGGTATTGATGTAGTGAGGATATCGAAACCCCTGGTAGATAAGATTAGAAAACACCGGGCTGAGGAGTTTAGAGCTAAGGTTGATGATGACCACGAGAGGCGAGTTCGTTAGAGAACTCGATGAGAGTATTCGATGAACTCTCTTGTACACCTGAAGAGAGCTTGAAGTGTGTCGTATCCTTGCTGAGGGACTCGGCATACCATTGGTGGAAGGCGTTGACGTCAGTGGTCCCGAGAGAGCGGGTGACGTGGGACTTCTTTCTGGAAGAGTTCCGGAAGAAGTATATAAGCCAGAGGTTTACTGATCGAAAAACGAAGGAATTCCCTGAGTTGAAGCAAGGAAGAATGTCAGTAGCGGATTATGAGCGTGAGTTTGTTAGGCTTAGCAAATACGCTCAAGAATGTGTGTCGACAGAGACCATGTTGTGTAAGAGGTTCGAAGACGGACTGAATGAGGACATCAAACTCCTAGTGGGTATATTGGAGTTGAAAGAATTTGTGGTGTCGGTCGAAAGGGCAAGTAAGGCCGAAGAGTTGAGTACAGAAAAGAAAAGGACTGTGAGTGAAGCCCGAGATGCTAGAAAGAGGCCGATGGGCAAGTCGTATCAAGCCCAGTCAAAAAGGTCCAAGGAAGTGAGTCCTAAGACGACAACACTAGTGGGTTATTCGGATTGAGACTTGGGCAATACTCGTTCGAGTTCGAGAGTCTAAGCTACTTCGATGGAAAGTGTGGGCAATCCAAAGAACAAAGCGGAGTGTCCAAGTTGTGGTAGATATCACACCGGAGAGTGTTGGGGTAACAGATCGAATCATTATAAGTGTGGTTCCCCGACCATTTTATCCGAAATTGCCCCAGAGGGATGATAAGGAAGAGAAGCTAGAGATGAGATCCAATGATGTGTCCGCAAGGGTAGACCACCAAGGAACCCGAGAGGCGGGAATAGTGGTAGAGGTGCATCTAGAGATTCTGGCCGTGAGACCGGAGGGTCGGGCACCTACGAGGACGTATGCCATTCGCGCCGCGAGGCATCCTCCCGATGTAATAACGGGTACTTTTTCTCTTTTGACACACTTGTTATTGCTTTAATAGATCCAGGGTCTACCCATTCTTATATTTGCATGAGATTGGCATCTAGTTTGAGTATGACTGTTGAGTCTACGGACTTTGTGGTTAAGGTGTCAAACCCGTTAGGTAAGCATGTGTTAGTGGACAAGGTGTGTAAGAATTGTCCTTTGATGATTGAGAGTCATTGCTTTCCGGCAAACCTGATGTTGTTGCCGTTTGATGAGTTTGATTTAATCCTAGGCATGGATTGGTTGACTACCCATAGTGTCCTAGTGAAATGTGGTAGTAAGTTTATTGATTTGAAATGTGAGAGTGGAGATGTGGTTCGGGTTGAATCAGGTGGATCGAATAGTCTACCAGTGATGATTTCTTCCTTAGTGGCTGATAAATGCTTGAGAAAAGGGTGTGAGTCCTATCTTGCTTTTGTGTTGAATACTCAAGAGGTTGGAGTAGAGTTTGAAACAGTGCCAGTGGTATGTGAGTATCGGGATGTATTCCCGGAAGAGTTACCTGGATTACCTCCAGTGAGGGAGGTTGAGTTTGGGATTGAGTTAGTTTCGGGAGCGGCACCTATCTCGATTGCTCCGTATAGGATGGCACCTTTAGAGTTGAAAGAACTGAAGGTTCAGTTGCAAGAGTTGACAGATAAGGGTTTTGCAAGACCGAGCTACTCACCGTGAGGTGCTCCAGTATTGTTTGTGAAGAAGAAAGATGGGTCTATGAGGTTGTGTATAGACTATAGATAGCTTAAACAAGTGACGGTTAAGAATAAGTATCCTTTACCAAGGATTGATGATCTTTTTGATCAACTGAAGGGAGCTACAGTGTTCTCCAAGATTGACCTGAGGTCTGGTTATTATCAGTTGAGAGTGAAAGAGCAGGATGTGTTGAAAACTGCATTTCGAACAAGGTATGTCCATTATGATTTTTTGGTTATGCCGTTTGGTTTGACAAATGCACCAGCGATTTTTATGGATCTGATGAACCGTGTTTTCAGACCGTATGTGGACAAGTTTGTAGTTGTCTTCATTGACGACATATTGATCTATTCTCGGGATGAGAACGATCATGAAGATCATTTGAGAATTGTCTTGCAAACTTTAAGAGATATGTAGTTGTACGCTAAGTTTAGCAAGAGTGAGTTTTGGCTCCGTGAGGTCGGATTCCTAGGACACATTGTGTCGGGTGATAGTGTTAGAGTTGACCCGAGTAAGATATCGGCTGTTTTGGATTGGAAACCACTGAGGAACATGTCAGAAATTTGAAGTTTCTTGGGATTAGTAGGATATTACAGACGTTTCATAAAATGGTTCTTTGTGATTGCTACCCCGATGACGAAACTATTGCACAAAGATGTCAAGTTTGAATGGACTGAGACATGCCAATAGAGTTTCGAGAGACTGAAGACATTATTGACTGAGGCGCCAGTTTTGGTTCAACCAGAATCGGGGAAAGAGTTCGTGGTTTACAGTGACGCGTCGTTTAATGGTCTCAGTTGCGTGTTGATGCAAGAGGGTAAGGTAGTCACTTACACCTCGAGACAGTTGAAACCGCACGAGAAGAATTATCCGACTCATGATTTGGAGTTGGCTGCGATTGTATTCGCGTTAAATATTTGGCGACATTACTTATATGGTGAGAAGTGCCGAATCTTTACGGGTCACAAGAGTTTGAGATATTTGATGGATCAGAAGGATCTGAATTTACGACAGAGACGGTGGTTTGAGTTGTTGAAAGACTATGAGTTAGTCATTGATTACCACCCGGGAAAAATGAATGTGGTTGCGGATGCCCTGAGTAGGAAATCCTTGTATGCTCTAAGAGTTATGAGGACGAGTTTGGCATTGTCTGATGATGGTGCTATTCTCGCGAGTTGAGAGCTCAAACCACTATTTGTTCAACGAGATATGTGAAGCTCGGAGAAATGACAAAGTGAGATGTCACCTAAGAGAGATAAGCGTGAGTCAAAAAGTGATTCCGATTTTCGAGTGGGCTCGAATGGTTGTTTGTCTTTGTCATCGTGACGTGAATTTGTGTACCTAGAGATGAGGAGTTAATCCAAAAGGTTTTGCATGAGGCCCACAAAGTGGATGTTTGTCTGCATATCCGGTAGTACGAAAATGTATAATGACTTGAAGAAGTCTTATTGGTGGTCGGGTATGAAAAGAGATATTTCAGAGTTCGTGACAAAGTGTCTGATTTGTCAACAAGTGAAAGCTGAGCATCAAGTGCCTTCGGGATTGCTTCAGCCAGTGTTGGTACCCGAATGGAAGTGGGATTGGGTTACCATGGATTTTGTGACGGGGCTACCGATGACTCCGAAAAAGAGAGATGCTGTGTGGGTTGTTGTGGATAGACTAACGAAGTCGGCTTACTTTATTCCAAAGACGTGTTGATTATTCACCGGATAAGTTAATGAGTTGTATGTTGCGTAGATAGTGAGGTTACATGGTGTACCTGTGTCTATAATATCGGATAGGGATCCGAGGTTCACTTTGAGGTTTTGGAAGAGGTTGCAAGAGGCTTTGGGAACAAAGTTGAATTCCAGTACTGCGTTCCATCTGCAAATCGATGGTCAGTCTGAAAGAATGATTCAATTTCTTGAAGATATGCTTTGATGCTGTGTGTTAGAATTCGAGGGTAGTTGGGAGAGATATCTACCTTTAGTCGAATTTGCTTACAACAACGATTATCACCAAGTATACTGGATGGCTCCGTATGAGGCCTTGTATGGTCGTAAGTGTCGGACTCCTTTGTATTGGACCGAGCTTAGTGAGAAGCGGATCCATGGGGTCGATCTAGTAAAAGAGACCGAGGAGAAAGTGAAAATAATCCGTAATAGTCTGAAAGTTGCTTCGGACCGACAGAAGTCGTACGCAGATCTGAAAAGAAAGGAAATTGAATTTGAAGTGGGCGACAAAGTATTTTTGAAAGTGTCCCCATGGAAGAAGATTATGAGATTTGGACGAAAAGGAAAATTGAGTCCAAGATTCATAGGGCCGTATGACATTACAGATAGAGTTGGGCCAGTAGCATACGGTTGGCTTTGCCGGTAGAGTTGGAAAAGATTCATAATGTGTTCCATGTGTCGATGTTGTGACGGTATCGATCTGATCCTTTACATGTGATTCCTCTGACGGAAATTGAGATAAGACCGAATATGTCTTATGATGAAGAGCCGATTAAGATCTTGGCTCGAGAAGTGAAACAGTTGAAAAATAAGAGCATAGCACTAGTGAAAGTGTTATGGCAGAAACACGGTGTAGAAGGGGCTACATGAGAAACGGAAGAAGCTATGAGAGAGCAACATCCAAACCTCTTTACTGGTAAGATTTTCGGGGGCGAAAATCTCTAAAGGGGGAGAGTTGTAGCATCCCGATTTAGGGCCTAGTCAGAATAGTGGTGTGAGACCACAAATCCGAGGTATATGAATGAATTTTTGAGGTTTATGCTTTGAATGCATGCTAGTGTGAAAGTTTCATGAAACAATTTTGTGAAATTGCGGTTGAATTGTCCAAAAGGACTAAATTGCAAAAGTTGCAAAATGTGAGATTCTAGAAGCTATTTGTGTGAAATAGCTGTAGAATATTAATTAGAGGTCCTTAAATAGCAATTTTCCCAATTTCTAATTTTTGGACAAATTTGGGCATGGATGAGTTAAAATAGAAAGTTTATCAAAAAGGGCATTTTGGTCATTTAACAATTAAGTGATTAAAATAGGAGAAAAGATGACAAAATTCATTCATCTTCTTCTCCAAGGTCACTAAAAATTTGAGAGAGCCATTGTTAGGGTTCTTCAAAATTTCAAGCTTGCTAGTAAGTGCATCTAGCCTCGTTTTTATATTCTTTGTATTTTTGAAATCCTTGTTGCATGAGTAAGCTATTTTTAGCTATTTGATGAGCTATGATGGATGTTCAAAATGTGGCCATGTATGACATGCATGTATTTTGATGTTTTATGGAAGATTATGAAAGCTTGATGTAGTAGAAACATCTTTTGCTAAATGAGTTTCCATAGAAAATGCATGTAGGGACTAGTTTGTAAAAATCTTGAGTTTGGTCATACATGTGTGATGTAGTGAGAATTGATGATTGCTTTAGTTGAGTAAGTGATTCGACTAAGCATGAAAGGCTAAGAAGTTGAATAAAAATCACTTTACGAGCATTGGGGTAATAGTGTAATTATGAGAAAGATTTGGGGCAAAAGAGTAATTTTGCCAAAGTATGAGATGTGGGTCAATTTGGTCAATGTGTGTATTGAATAAGCTGATTTATTCATTATAGATCAAGAAAGACAAAGCCCGGATTGAAACCGAGGCAAGAGCAAAGTGGTGGACTAAATTGCACGTTTCTATACTTTGAGTATCGAGGTAAGTCTATGCATAAACAATGCATTCATACTTACAATTTGTTAATGCTAGATAGTGTATAGCATGGTTGAGAATGATTGAGAACCTATGTGGTTCAAGTGAAATGAATGGATGAATGATTAAGTAAGTAGATTTGTGAATGTGTTGTGATAATGCTAAATGGTGGGCAAAGTGCGATACCATCCTAATGCATATTGACGATGAGCTGGCTATGTGCGATGCTATCGTTAGGTATATTATCTAGTGGGCTATGTGCGAAACCACTATGAATTCCTTGTTGGTAGGCTAAGTGCGATACTACCTTATCAATTGATTCTGGTGGGCTTAGTGTGGAACCACCGAGAGATTTGCTGTGTGGATGTGATAGTGAGTAGCATAGCTGTGTGGATGTATTATTGAGAAATAATGATGTGTTGTATATTGTGTAAATGTGATATTGAATGCAGGGGTGGATGTCAATGGTTATGAGTAAGTGACTCATGATGTGTTGGAAATGTGGTAAGGGATAGAAAGAGTAAGCATAGTTGTACATTATATGTTAGTATAATGCTAATTGTTGTTTAGCTTATACTATGTTGCTTAATTGTTTATGTGTAAACTTACTAAGCTCAAAGCTTACTCCCTTTCTTTTCCCTTGTCTTATAGAGCAAAAGTGTTGAATCGAGATACGAGGATCAATTGGAAGATCGCCCACACTATCAAACACACTCGGTACATGAGACTCAATGTTTTGTATATGGCATGTATAGGGGCTAGACAAGTTAGTGAATTTTTTTGTATATGGCTATGATGTGTTGGCCTTTAGATGGATAATCTACTTTGTATAATGCCATAGTTGTTGGCACTATATTATATGAAAAGATGTAGTTATCTAAGTGAGATTGTAAGATTTTGAGTTGTTTATGGATGTGTTGAATGAGTGCATGATTGTGTATGCTAGGAGGGTGAAAAGAACTTGGCAAATAGCTTTATTCTTGTCCATGTGGGTAGACACATGGGCGTGTGTCTAGGCTATGTGTGACACACGGTCAGCCCACGGGCGTGTAACTTGGTCGTGTGTCCCCTGCATGTTAGTATTTGAAGTCAGAATAGACCACGGACTAGTCACACGGGCGTGTGCCTAGAACGTGTGTGTTAATCAGTGTTGGCCACGGGCTAGCCACACGGGCGTGTGTCTAGACTCTAGGCCGTGTTAAGGTAGTCAGTGTGCACCACGGGTGGAAGGCACGGGCATTTGCCCTAACCGTGGGGCATTGGCAGAATGCTTGAGTTTTCATGCACGGGTAGTGACCATGGGCGTGTGTGACATCCACGGGCGTGCCAAATCTTACACGAGCGTGTGAGCCCTGTATAGATGGAAAAATTTTAAGATCATAAGAGTTTTCGATATGGTCTCGAGAGCCCTCGTGTGTTTGAGAGGGCCTCGTAAGTCGGGATTGAGGTTGTTGTGATGGCCAAAGAGAGTGGTCATGTTGTGCCTAAGTGGCGATCTTGAGGTTTTTAATACGGTAACGCCTCGTGCCCAGTTCCGGCGTTGAATACGGGTAAAGGGTGTTACATTTAGTGGTATCAGAGCTATGGTTTAGTCAGTTCTAGGACTACCGTAGCGGGTGTAAGAGTCTAGCTATACACGCCATAAGTGTACAATGATAGTGTGGTGGCTTCTGATGATTTTAAATCTTATTTTATATAGAATATGGATTCTGATCCATTGACTGCTGATGAAGCAGCTACTAAAGCACCGGCTCCTGCGCAAGGAACCGTGCCTGTTCAAAGTGGACCCGAGGCTAGGGGTCAAGGGGAAGGGGCTCGGGAAGCCTTTCTCCAGATGATGAGCAATTGGTACTCGAATTATGTTCGAGCGAACCCTAATGCTCAACCTCCTCCAACTTCTCCTCCTATACCTCAGCCAATTCAAGTGGCTCCTCAAGGTATTGATGTAGTGAGGATATCGAAACCCCCGGTAGATAAGATTAGAAAACACCGGGCTGAACAGTTTAGAGCTAAGGTTGATGATGACCCTGAGAGGGCAGAGTTCTGGTTAGAGAACTCGATGAGAGTATTCGATGAACTCTCTTGTACACCTGAAGAGAGCTTGAAGTGTGTCGTATCCTTGCTGAGGGACTCGGCATACCATTGGTGGAAGGCGTTAACATCAGTGGTCCCGAGAGAGCGGGTGACGTGGGACTTCTTTCTGGAAGAGTTCCGGAAGAAGTATATAAGCCAGAGGTTTACTGATCGAAAAAGGAAGGAATTCCCTGAGTTGAAGCAAGGAAGAATGTCAGTAGCAGATTATGAGCGTGAGTTTGTTAGGCTTAGCAAATACGCTCAAGAATGTGTGTCGACAGAGACCATGTTGTGTAAGAGGTTCGAAGACGGACTGAATAAGGACATCAAACTCCTAGTGGGTATATTGGAGTTGAAAGAATTTGTGGTGTTGGTCGAAAGGGCAAGTAAGGCCGAAGAGTTGAGTACAGAAAAGAAAAGGACTGTGAGTGAAGCCCGAGATGCTAGAAAGAGGCCGATGGGCAAGTCGTATCAAGCCCAGTCGAAAAGGTCCAAGGAAGTGAGTCCTAGAACGACAACACCAGTGGGTTATTCGCATTGAGACTTGGGCAATACTCGTTCGAGTTCGAGAGTCCAAGCTACTTCGATGGAAAGTGTGGGCAATCCAAAGAACAAAGCGGAGTGTCCAAGTTGTGGTAGATATCACACCGGAGAGTGTTGGGGTAACAGTCAGAACTGTTATAAGTGTGGTTCCCCCGACCATTTTATTCGAAATTGCCCCGAGAGGGATGATAAGGAAGAGAAGCTAGAGATGAGATCCAATGATGTGTCTGCAAGGGGTAGACCACCAAGGAACCCGAGAGGCGGGAATAGTGGTAGAGGTGCATCTAGAGACTCTGCTGTGAGACCGGAGGGTCGGGCACCTGCGAGGACGTATGCCATTCGCGCTCGCGAATAGGCATCCTCCCCTGATGTAATAACGGGTACTTTTTCTCTCTTTGACACACTTGTTATTGCTTTAATAGATCCAGGGTCTACTCATTCTTATATTTGCATGAGATTGGCATCTAGTTTGAGTATGACTGTTGAGTCTACGGACTTTGTGGTTAAGGTGTCAAACCCGTTAGTAAGCATGTGTTAGTGGACAAGGTGTGTAAGAATTGTCCTTTGATGATTGAGAGTCATTGCTTTCCGGCAAACCTGATGTTGTTGCCGTTTGATGAGTTTGATTTAATCCTAGGCATGGATTGGTTGACTACCCATAGTGTCCTAGTGAAATATGGTAGTAAGTTTATTGATTTGAAATGTGAGAGTGGAGATGTGGTTCGGGTTGAATCGGTGGATCGAATAGTCTACCAGTTGATGATTTCTTCCTTAGTGGTGATAAATGCTTGAGAAAAGGGTGTGAGTCCTATCTTGCTTTTGTGTTGAATACTCAAGAGGTTGGAGTAGAGTTTGAAACAAAGCACGGGTGGTATGTGAGTATCGGGATGTATTCCCGGAAGAGTTACCTGGATTACCTCCAGTGAGAGAGGTTGAGTTTGGGATTGAGTTAGTTTTGGGAGCGGCACCTATCTCGATTGCTCCGTATAGGATGGCACCTTTAGAGTTGAAAGAATGAAGGTTCAGGTTGCAAGAGTTAATGAGATAAGGGTTTTGCAAGACCGAGCTACTCACCGTGAGGTGCTCCAAAGATTGTTTGTGAAGAAGAAAGATGGGTCTATGAGGTTGTGTATAGACTATAGATAGCTTAAACAAGTGACGGTTAAGAATAAGTATCCTTTACCAAAGATTGATGATCTTTTTGATCAACCAAGGGAGCTACAGTGTTTCTCAAGATTGACTTTGAGGTCCAGTTATTATCGATTGAGAATGAAAGAGCAGGATGTGTTGAAAATCGCATTTCAACAAGGTATGTCCATTATGAGTTTTTGTTATGCCGTTTGGTTTGACGAATGCACCGCGATTTTATGGATCCGATGAACCGTGTTTTCGCACAGTATGTGGACAAGTTTGTAGTTGTCTTCATTGACGACATATTGATCTATTCTCGGGATGAGAACGATCATGAAGATCATTTGAGAATTGTCTTGCAAACTTTAAGAGATAAGTAGTTTTACGCTAAGTTTAGCAAGAGTGAGTTTTGGCTCAGTGAGGTCGGATTCCTAGGACACATTGTGTCGGGTGATAGTGTTGGAGTTGACCCGAGTAAGATATCGGCTATTTTGGATTGGAAATCACCGAGGAACGTGTCAAAAATTAGAAGTTTCTTGGGATTAGTAGGATATTACAGACGTTTCGTAAAAGGGTTCTCTGTGATTGCTACCCCGATGATGAAACTATTGCACAAAGATGTCAAGTTTGAATGGACTGAGACATGTCAACAGAGTTTCGAGAGACTGAAGACATTATTGACTGAGGCGCCAGTTTTGGTTCAACCAGAATCGGGGAAAGAGTTTTTGGTTTATAGTGACGCGTTGTTTAATGGTCTCGGTTGCGTGTTGATGCAAGAGGGTAAGGTAGTCGCTTACGCCTCGAGACAGTTGAAACCGCACGAAAAGAATTATCCGACTCATGATTTGGAGTTGGCTGCGATTGTATTCGCGTTAAATATTTGGCGACATTACTTATATGGTGAGAAGTGCCGAATCTTTACAGATCACAAGAGTTTGAGATATTTGATGGATCAGAAGGATCTGAATTTACGACAGAGACGGTGGCTTGAGTTGTTGAAAGACTATGAGTTAGTCATTGATTACCACCCGGGAAAAGCGAATGTGGTTGCGGATGCCCTGAGTAGGAAATCCTTGTATGCTCTAAGAGTTATGAGGACGAGTTTGGCATTGTTTGATGATGGTGCTATTCTGGCAGAGTTGAGAGTGAAGCCACTATTTGTTCAACAGATATGTGAAGCGCAGAGAAATGACAGTGAGATGTCAGCTAAGAGAGATAAGCGTGAGTCAAAAAGTGATTCCGATTTTCGAGTGGGCTCGAATGGTTGTTTGCTGTACCGTGACAAAATTTTTGTACCTAGAGATGAGGAGTTAATCCAAAAGGTTTTGCATGAGGCCCACAGTGGATGTTTGTCAGTACATCCGGGTAGTACGAAAATGTATAATGACTTGAAGAAGTCTTATTGGTGGCCGAGTATGAAAAGAGATATTTCAGAGTTCGTGATAAATGTCTGATTTGTCAACAAGTGAAAGCTGAGCATCAAGTGCCTTCGGGATTGCTTCAGCCAGTGTTGGTACCCAAATGGAAGTGGGATTGGGTTACCATGGATTTTGTGACGGGGCTACCGATGACTCTGAAAAAGAGAGATGCTGTGTGGGTTGTTGTGGATAGACTAACGAAGTCGGCTCACTTTATTCCAGTACGTGTTGATTATTCACTGGATAAGTTAGCTGAGTTGTATGTTGCAGAGATAGTGAGGTTACATGGTGTACCTGTGTCTATAATATCGGATAGGGATCCGAGGTTCACTTCGAGGTTTTGGAAGAGGTTGCAAGAGGCTTTGGGAACAAAGTTGAATTTCAGTACTGCGTTCCATCTGCAAACCGATGGTCAGTCTGAAAGAATGATTAAATTTCTCGAAGATATGCTTTGATGCTGTGTGTTAGAATTCGAGGGTAGTTGGGAGAGATATCTACCTTTAGTCGAATTTGCTTACAACAACAGTTATCAGTCAAGTATACGGACGGCTCCGTATGAGGCCTTTTATGGTCGTAAGTGTCAGACTCCTTTTTGTTGGACCGAGCTTAGTGAGAAGCGGATCCATGGGGTCGATCTAGTAAAAGAGACCGAGGAGAAAGTGAAAATAATCCGTAATAGTCTGAAAGTTGCTTCGGACCGACAGAAGTCGTACGCGGATCTGAAAAGAAAGGAAATTGAATTTGAAGTGGGCGACAAAGTATTTTTGAAAGTGTCCCCATGGAAGAAGATTATGAGATTTGGACGAAAAGGAAAATTGAGTCCAAGATTCATAGGGCTGTATGACATTACAGATAGAGTTGGGCCAGTAGCATACCGGTTGGCTTTGCCAGTAGAGTTGGAAAAGATTCATAATGTGTTCCATGTGTCGATGTTGCGACGGTATCGCTCTGATCCTTTACATGTGATTCCTCTGACGGAAATTGAGATAAGACCGAATATGTCTTATGATGAAGAGTCGCTTAATATCTTGGCTCGAGAAGTGAAATAGTTGAGAAATAAGGGCATGGCACTAGTGAAAGTGTTATGGCAGAAACACGGTGTGGAAGAGGCTACATGAGAAACGGAAGAAGCTATGAGAGAGCAACATCCAAACCTCTTTACTGGTAAGATTTTCGGGGGCGAAAATCTCTAAAGGGGGAGAGTTGTAACATCCCGATTTAGGGCCTAGTCAGAATAGTGGTGCGAGACCACAAACCCGAGGTATATGAATGAGTTTTTGAGGTTTATGCTTTGAATGCATGCTAGTGTGAAAGTTTCATGAAGCAATTTTGTGAAATTGCGGTTGAATTGTCCAAAAGGACTAAATTGCAAAAGTTGCAAAATGTAAGATTCTAGAAGCTATTTGTGTGAAATAGCTTTAGAATATTAATTAGAGGTCCTTAAATAGCAATTTTCCCAATTTCTATTTTTTGGACAAATTTGGGCATGGATGAGTTAAAATAGAAAGTTTATCAAAAAGGGCATTTTGGTCATTTAACAATTAAGTGATTAAAATAGGAGAAAAGATGACAAAATTCATTCATCTTCTTCTCCAAGGTCACTAAAAATTTGAGAGAGCCATTGTTAGGGTTCTTCAAAAATTTCAAGCTTGCTAGTAAGTGCATCTAGCCTCGTTTTTTATATTCTTTGTATTTTTGAAATCCTTGTTGCATGAGTAAGCTATTTTTAGCTATTTGATGAGCTATGATGGATGTTCAAAATGTGGCCATGTATGACATGCATGTATTTTGATGTTTTATGGAAAATTATGAAAGCTTGATGTAGTAGAAACATCTTTTGCTAAATGAGTTTTCATAGAAAATGCATGTAGGGACTAGTTTGTAAAAATCTTGAGTTTGGTCATACATGTGTGATGTAGTGAGAATTGATGATTGCTTTAGTTGAGTAAGTGATTCGGATAAGCATGAAAGGCTAAGAAGTTGAATAAAAATCACTTTACGAGCCTTGGGGTAATAGTGTAATTATGAGAAAGATTTGGGGCAAAAGAGTAATTTTGCCAAAGTATGAGATGTGGGTCAATTTGGTCAATGTGTGTATTGAATAAGCTGATTTATTCATTATAGATCAAGAAAGACAAAGCCCGGATCGAAACCGAGGCAAGAGCAAAGTGGTGGACTAAATTGCACGTTTCTATACTTTGAGTATCGAGGTAAGTCTATGCATAAACAATGCATTCATACTTACAATTTGTTAATGCTAGATAGTGTATAGCATGGTTGAGAATGATTGAGAACCTATGTGGTTCAAGTGAAATGAATGGATGAATGATTAAGTAAGTAGATTTGTGAATGTGTTGTGATAATGCTAAATGGTGGGCTAAGTGCGATACCATCCTAATGCATATTGACGATGAGCTGGCTATGTGCGATGCTATCGTTAGGTATATTATCTAGTGGGCTATGTGCGAAACCACTATGAATACCTTGTTGGTAGGCTAAGTGCGATACTACCTTATCAATTGATTCTGGTGGGCTTAGTACGGAACCACCGAGAGATTTGCTGTGTGGATGTGATAGTGAGTAGCATAGCTGTGTGGATGTATTATTGAGAAATAATGATGTGTTGTATATTGTGTAAATGTGATATTGAATGCATGGGTGGATGTCAATGGTTATGAGTAAGTGACTCATGATGTGTTGGAAATGTGGTAAGGGATAGAAAGAGTAAGCATAGTTGTACATTATATGTTAGTATAATGCTAATTGTTGTTTAGCTTATATTATGTTGCTTAATTGTTTATGTGTAAACTTACTAAGCTCAAAGCTTGCTCCCTTTCTTTTCCCTTGTCTTATAGAGCAAAAGTGTTGAATCGAGATACGAGGATCAATTGGAAGATCGCCCACACTATCAGCACACTCTGGTACATGAGACTTAATGTTTTGTATATGGCATGTATAGGGGCTAGACAAATTAGTGAATTTTGTTGTATATGGCTATGATGTGTTGGCCTTTAGATGGATAATCTATTTTGTATAATTCCATAGTTGTTGGCACTTTATTATATGAAAAGATGTAGTTATCTAAGTGAGATTGTAAGATTTTGAGTTGTTTATGGATGTGTTGAATAAGTGCATGATTGTGTATGCTAGGAGGGTGAAAAGAACTTGGCAAATAGCTTTGTTCTTGTCCATGTGGGTAGACACACGGGCGTGTGTCTAGGCCATGTGTTACACGCGGTCAACCCACGGGCGTGTGACTTGGCCGTGTGTCCCCTGCATGTTAGTATTTGAAGTCAGAATAGACCACGGACTAGTCACACGGGTGTGTGCCTAGAACGTGTGTGTTAATTAGTGTTGGCCACGGGCTAGCCACACGGGCGTGTGTCTAGACTCTAGGCCGTGTTAAGGTAGTCAGTGTGCACCACGGGTGGAAGGCACGGGCGTGTGCCCTAACCGTGGGGCATTGGCAGAATGCTTGATTTTTCATGCACGGGTAGTGACCATGGGCGTGTGTGACATCCACGGGCGTGCCAAATCTTACACGGACGTGTGAGCCCTGTATAGATGGAAAAATTTTAAGATCGTAAGAGTTTTCGATATGGTCTCGAGAGCCCTCGTGTGTTTGAGAGAGGCCTCGTAAGTCAGGATTGAGGTTGTTGTGATGGCCAAAGAGAGTGGTCATGTTGTGCCTAAGTGGCGATCTTGAGGTTTTTAATACGGTAACGCCTCGTGCCCGATTTCGGCGTTGAATATGGGTAAGGGGTGTTACATGCAAACTTAAGAGACACGGTCGAGCCACACGCCCGTGTGCTCAACCCTTTGGGCAAATATAGGCCATTTGCAAGGCCAATTTGCCACCCACACTTTGGGTCACACCTACAAGCATCAAACCATATAAATTCATACCTCAAATGGCATCCCAAAACATACCAATTTATGCACCAATTAACCATCAACTATATCATATATTTCCATACTCAATTCTAACTCAAACATACCTATCCAAAGTATCAATTTCACATCTCAATCATAGAATCCATTCATCATTCAATCCTTACCAAATCTAAACATGAAACATACCATTTCCATTTTACTAATTTAATCCAAAATGATCATTCACATAGAACACCCATACACATATTAACCATTCTTTTCACTTACCCAAAGCATATACCAAGATCATTAAACTATCAAGCCATATCACATGGCAAGATCTATACATCTCAAAACATACCATAATCACCAGCCTATACATGCCATATACCAAATATACAACTTCCAAAAGTAACAAAATAGATGGTCGATAGTGTGATTGAGTCGCTGACGATCCCCGGATCCGAGCTAGCTTTAATGACACTGTAAAACAGAGAAACACTTCACACAGTAAGCTTATAAGCTTAGTAAGCTCGTCATATAATACATTTAACTTAACCATTCCAATTTAATATTCAAAATAAACCATCGCATGATTCAATTCACAATGATATACAATCTCATTCATATTCATTACTCACATAATCATCCATTTATCCAAATACGATATCATCAATCACACAGGTTCTGTACATACCTGTGCCAACACTTAGTTAACGTTCACTTTTGCAACTCAATACTCAATACCACATTTCATCCAATCTTCATTAATCATTCGATTTACTCGCACACTTAGTGCCAATTCCTTAGCCGAAACTTAAATATCTTTGCACACTTAGTTCCTTTACATTAAACTGAATTTAACTCGGTATCGCACACACAGTGCCAATCAATATAGTCGATACTTTCTTTATTTCGCACACACAGTGCCATTCATACTGTATCAATTCTATTTCGCACACTTAGTGCCACATCTCTCAAATCCACATATAGCATTACTAATTCATCAACCACATATTCATTCATTTCATAACACATGAATATGATTTAAACAATTCGTATTATACACGAACTTACCTCGGACGTAGAAATAACAAAACCAGTCGATCAATCGAGCACTTTGTCTTTGCCTCGATCTCGATCCAAATCTATCTTTTCTTGATCTAAATGATATTAAACTCAACTCATTCAATTATCAATTCATTCAATTTTAATCCAAACACACATATTTAGGGCATTTTACAAAATAGCCCTCACATTTTCACATTTCGACATTTAAGTCTCTATTTCATAAAATCATCAAATACACATAATTTCCATTTACCCATGCTTAGCCAAATTTTCCCCTAGCTCAAATAAGCCCACATATTTCATTTATTTCACATTTTAGTCCTTCAATTTCTCATTTTCACAATTTAGCCCAAAATAGTCAAATTCATCAAAAATTCAAAGACAAAATATGTTAATCTATCACATATCTTTCATATTTCATCATCAACTATCACAAAACTCAAGCATTCATCAATGGCACATCTCAAAATCTTCATCAAATTCTAAAATTAAGACATGGGCTTGATAGTATGCTAAGCAACGATCACAAAAACGTAGAAATTATCAAAAACAAACCAAAATACATACCTTAATCAAAGAAAGACCATGGTCGAACCTAGCTATCTCTTTTTCTTTTCTTTTCTTTCAATTTTCAGCAAAGATGAGCATGGATTCCACTAATTCATGTTTTATTTTAATTAATACATATTATTTCATCAATTACAAAATTATCCTTTAATAAAACATTAATATCTCATTCATTTAATGGCCATTTATGTCAAATTCCAATATCAATTCTTTAATAACAACATAAGGACTTCTCATTTAAGAAGCCATGCCAATTAAGCACTTTAACAAATAGCACAAAGCTTTTACATTTTATACGATTAAATCCTTTTTCACAATTCGGCACACGATCGATAAAATTTTCACACAAAAATTTCACACATGCTCAATCACATACTTTAAACACTAAAAATAATATTAAAATATTTTTTTGACCTCAGATTTGTGGTCCCAAAACCACTGTTCTGATTAGGGTCTAAACCGAGCTGTTATAGTTATGGCATGTATAGGGAACTCGGTCATGTGTATATGTTACTATGTGTTGTCCTAGAATAATGACCCATGATATTCGAAGTTCATTGTTGTATAAGGCCATTTAATGTGGCCAATAAATTGGTTATGCTAAAAACTCATGATGATGCATTCCATGGTTGAGTAAATTGTATGCTATGACTTGTTACGTGTGTGTGGTGGATGTTTTGGTAGCTTTAATATGTCATGAAATGTGTCATTCAAGTTATACTCAAGTATGGGCATGATAGGGTAGAAATTGGCTTGGAAAATAGCCAACTTCTTGACCATATAGGCAGAGACACGGCCGTGTGTCTAGCACAAGGGTGTGTGATTTGGTCGTGTGATCCAAAATGAATGATGACGTCATAAACAAAGAGTTACATGGGTGGAGGACACGGGCATGTCCTGGGCCACACGGGCGGGTGTAACCATACGGCCTACCCACACGAGCGTGTGACTCTTCAAAACAAGAAAATTTTCTAAATGTTCCAATGGTTTTAAAAGTTCTCGGTTTAGTCACGAATCACTCCCAAAGCATGTTTTGGGCCTCGTAGGCCCATTTTAGGGACTTGATGATATAGGATAAAAGTTTTAAATTTTAAACAAAAATTTAAGCCTTGAATTTGTTCAGTTGCAAGTGTTATTGTCCGGTAACGCCTCGTACACTGTTCCAGCGTTGAACACAGGTAAGGGGTGTTACAAGTACTGAAATGTAACTGTGTACCCAAGGCTTCTAGCAGTTTATTCCAAAACCAGGATGTAAACTGAGGATCTCTGTCTGAAATAATGGAAACCGGCACTCCATGGAATCTGACAATCTCAGAAACATATAATTCAGCCAATCTATCCAAAGAAAAATCCATACGTACCGGAATAAAGTGTGCAAACTTTGTCAACCAGTCAAAAATTACCCAAATGGCATCTTTCTTCTTCAGAGACAAGGGTAATCCCGATACAAAATCCATAGTAATTCTTTCCCATTTCCACTCCGGTATCATAATTGGCTGTAATAATCCCGATGGCACCTGATGTTCAACTTTTACTTGCTGACATATCCAACATTTAGATACAAATTTAGAAATATCCCGTTTCATTCCCGGCCACCAGTACATCTTTTTCAGATCATTTTACATTTTATTATTACCAGGATGAATAGACATGGTACTATTATGAGCTTCGTTCATAATCTTCTGTACAAGTTCTAAATTCCTCAGTACACATATTCTGCCTCTGAATAATAAACAATCATCGGACCCAACCTAAAATTCTAAATCAGAGTTCAACTCACATTGTACCCGTTTAGCTCGTAGTTCATCATCACTTTTCTGAGCTTCAGAAATCTGCTGCAAAAATGTTGGTCTAGCTTTTAACTTAGCTATGATTAAACCATCATCAGATAACGACAATCGAGTATTCATTGCTCGCAAAGCAAACAGGGATTTTCTGCTAAGAGCATCTGCAACCACATTGGCTTTTCCCGGATGATAATCAATAACCAAATCATAATCTTTTAACAGTTCAAGCCACCTGCGCTATATCAAATTTAAATCCTTCTGTGACGTCAAATACTTCAAGCTCTTGTGGTAAGTAAATATGTGACATTTTTCACCAAACAGATAATGCCGCCAGATTTTCAGTGCAAACACAATGGTTGACAATTCAAGATCATGTATCGGATAATTTCTTTCATGTGGTTTTAGCTGTCTTGAAGCATAGGCTATTACCTTACCTTCTTGCATCAAGACGCAGCCTAGACCATTCAATGATGCATCACTATAAATTACAAATTCCTTACCTGACTCAGGTTGAACTAACACAGGTTCCTCTATCAATAAAGCTTTCAATCTGTCAAAACTTTGCTGACATTTATCCAACCACTCGAATTTCACATCTTTCTGCAACAGACGAGTTATCGGAGAAACTATCATGAGAACCCTTTTACAAACCTCCGATAATATCCAGCAAGTCCCAGAAAACTTCTAACTTCGAACACGTTTTTTGGTGGCTTCCAATTAACAATTGCTGAAATTTTATTCGAATCCACCCTGATACCTTCAGCAGAAAATATATGTCCAAGAAAACCAACTTCCGTGGCCAAAATTCACATTTACTGAATTTGGCATAAAATTGCTTCTAACGCTGAGTTTGCAACACTATTCTCAAATGGTCAGCATGCTCATTTTCATCTCGGGAATAAACTAGAATATCATCAATAAATACCACCACAAACCTGTCTAGATATGGTCTGAAAATTCTGTTCACCAGATTCATAAATATTGCAGGTGCATTTGTTAAGCCAAATGGCATCACAAGAAATTCATAATGCCCATGTCTAGTTCTAAAAGCTGTCTTCGAAACATCTGAGTCTTTTACCCATAGCTGATAATAGCAAGAACGGAGATCAATCTTTTAAAATACAGTGGCACCTTTTAACTGGACAAATAGATCATCAATTCGAGGTAGTGGATACTTTTTCTTTATTGTAACTTTGTTCAGTTGTCTGTAATCAATACATAGTCTCAATAACCAATCTTTCTTCTTTAAAAATAGAACCGGTGCATCCCAAGGTGAAAAACTGGGTTGAGCAAAGCCTCTGTCAATAAATTCTTGCAACTGTCCTTTCAATTCTTTCAACTCGGTAGGAGCCATTCTGTAGGGTGCTATGGATATAGGTGTTGTCCCCGGAACAAGGTCTATAGAAAACTCCACTTCTCTAACCGGTGGTAAACCAGGTAATTCCTCTAGAAATACATCAGGAAATTCACAAACAACTGGCACTGACTGAATCTTCGACTCAGATACTTTAGTATCTAGCACATATGTAAGATAAGCATCATACCCTTTTCTGATACATTTCTGTGCTGATATTGCTGAAATCACATTAAATAACCCATCCAGTTTATCAGATTCTGTAACAGCCCGATTTAGGGGCTAGTCGAAATAGTGGTTTCGGGACCACTAATCCGAGCTTGAGGAAAATTATTTTCATATTATTTTATGTGTTGTAGCATAATTATATGGATGTATGAAAATTTTGGTGCATTAATTTTGGTGATTTCATGCTTAATTGGGAAAAAGGACTAAATCGCATAAAGTACGAAAGTTCCATTATACAAGGTAGAGGTGTCTAATAGCCATAGAATATGAAATTGGAGGTCCTTAAAGTGCAATTAGGCCATTATAAGTGTGTTGGCCGACCATGTAGACAAGGGAGACAAGAGCATTTATTTTTGGTCAACATTTGGTGAAATTAGGTTATAAAAATGAATAAAATAAGATGAATAAAAGAAGCTATCATCTTTCACTATTCATCTTCCCTCTTCCACCGAAATTACTAACAAGAGTAAGGGTTTTGAAGCTTGAAATTTCAGCAACTCATCTTCTCTACAAGTAAGTGATTTTTGTGGTTTTATTTGATAATTTTTGTACTTTTGGAGTCCCCAAAGCTTAAGCTAGCTAATGAGGGGACTATTTGGCAAATTGATTGAAAGTTTAGGGACTTTCCATGAGAGATTTTATGTTGTTTTCTGAGTTTTTATGGAAGAAAATGAATGTTAGTGAGATGAGAAACAACTTTTGTGAAAGGTGTAATCATGAAAGCACCTAAATAGGACTTATTTGTAAAGATGAAAATTATGTAATAAATGCATGTAATGAATGGTTTTGTAAGTTGTTGTAAGAGGAATAAATGTTCAGCTAGGTTGGTTTAATGAGAAAATATGATGAAAATTATTTACGAGCCTAGGGGCAAAATCATAATTTTTCCATAGTGTAAGGGCAAAATGGTCATTTTTGCCTAAGTAGAGATTTTGATGTATTATGATTTATAAAGTGATTGAATGAGTGAATTTCATTATTATAGATCAAGAAGAGCGCGAAAACAACCTTGACCGAGGAAAAGGCAAGGTTACGGACTAAACCGCCAATTAACACATTTTGCACTGAGGTAAGTTTATGTTTAAACGGTACATTTTGAATATTTATGTTGATACTTATTGGTGTATTGTATGAATGAGATCATTTATGATTGAAATGGATTGAATTCGATAGAAAATGAGTAATTCCCGTATGAACCTTGAAATAGATATGTAAGTGTAGAATATTATCCGTAATAATCAATGGTGGGCTGTGTGCGATACCACCTTAATACTTACTCACGATGGGCTGTGTACGATACCATCGTTTATATTATCATTTGGTGGGCTAAGTGCGATACCACCGTAAATATTCTTGTTAGTGGGCTATGTGCGATACCACCCTATCATAGATTAATGGTGGGCTGTGTGCGAAACCACCGAGTGTTTGGTATTATTCTGAATGATTTATTAAGAAATCATTTAAGTATATGTTTCGTATGATGTTGTGGTGATGAGTGCAGGGAATGTATGCAAATAAATGAGAGCATTATATTTGTTATATGGTTGAAATGTGGTAAGAGATGAAATGAGTAAGCATGATTATGAAATGTGGATTTTTCTTGCTTGGTATGAAAAGCATTGATTGATATATATATATATATATATGTGTGTGTGTGTGTGTGTTATGATGCTATTTGTTTACATGTAAACTTACTAAGTTTAAAGCTTACTCCCTTTCCTTTTTCCCTTTGTCTTGTAGTGTCATAGAGCCGGTTCAGGATACGAAGTTATTTGGAAGATCACCCACACTATCAGCTCCTCTCGGTATAGTTAGACTTAGCATTTTTGAATATGGCATGTATAGGGGCTAGGATTAGTGGAAATGTTTTGTTATTTTGGCCATAGTTAATGGCTCATTATTATTAATTTATGAAAAGATGAGGTTATTTATGAAAATGTATGTTGCACAATTGGGTTGCTTAGTGAATGGTTGAATGGATTTTTGATGTGTGAGTTAGGGTGGCATAAAGAGCTTGGCAAATAGCCTTGTTTTTGTCAACACAGGTAGGTACACGGGCGTGTGTCTAGGCCGTGTGTGACACACGGGCGTGTGTCTAGGCCGTGTGGTGTGTGGCTAGGTCGTGTGTCCCCTGCATGTTAGTTTTACAAGTCAGTAAGCTCTGTAGTAAACACACGGGCAGAGACACGGCCGTGTGTCTCAGCCGTGTGGAAGGCGCGGCCAGGGACATGGGCGTGTGCCCAGGCTGTGTGAAGTCTGCACCTAAATTTGGAATTTAATTCATCACACGGTCGAAGGACACGGGTGTGTGACTAGCCGTGTGATGCAAGTCAGAGGCGACCACGGGCCAGACACACGGGCGTGTGACAGGCTGTGTGATGCAAGTCAGTGTCAACCATGGGTGTAGAACACGGGCGTGTGATATGTGACACGGGCGTGCCCCTCCCTCCACACGGGCGTGTGGACTATTTGGAGAAAATTTTCTAAGGTCTTCCGGAGAGCTTCAAAGGAATTCAATTTGATTCCGAACCATTCCTAAACCATGAATTAGGCCTTGTAGGCTTATTTAAGATGTGCTATCAAAAGTTTTTAATTGGGAATAGAAAGTCGGGTTTTGATGTGGTTTGATTGTTTGCGTATAAGTCTAGTAATACCTCATCCCCTATTCCGTCGTTGAATACGGGTAAGGGGTGTTACAGATTCAACATGGAGTAACTTAACATCCTAACATTTTGACACAATATATTTCTGTTTACAATTTACCACTGCATCATGCTGGGTTAGCTAGTCCATTCCCCAAATCACATCAAATTCATCAAAGGGCAGTAGCATCAAATCAGCCGAAAATTAATAACGCTTTACCATCAACGGACAATTTTTACAAATTTTATCCACCATAACGCATTGGCCCAGGGGTTTGAAACTTTAACCACAAATTCAGTGAACTCAACAGGTAAATTTTTAACAGTCACTAATTTTGTGCATACATATGAATGCATTGAACCAGGATCAATTAAAGCAGTAATATCAGTATCAAGTAGAGAGAATGTACCAGTAATGATGTCTGGTGCAGAGGCATATTTTCTTGCACGTATAGCATATGTCCTTGCTGGAGCTCGTGGCTCAAATTTAGCTGTTGTATCTTTAGTAACACTTCGGCTTCCACTAACATTCCCGTGGTGTCGGGGTGGTTTGCCTCTCAATATAGGGTTAGTCAGCTTTGGAGTTTGATCAATATCTTTTTCAACCCTTTCCGGATAATCTTTAAGAAAATGATCGAGAGAACCACATTTATAGCAGGCTCCACTTCTCAGATGACATTCCCCATAATGATACTTATTGCAGTGTTTACACTTCAATTTGGGGTTACCGACACTTCCCACACTTGTTACAGATGGGGACGAAGATATCAGGTTAGAGCGTTGAGAGCCCCGCTCTTTACCAGAATATCCCACTGATGTGCTCAAACGATCATGATACTTCTTTGATTTCTTTGAAGCAGGCAATTGTGACTTGCTCATAAATCTTTTACCAGGAACACGAGCTTCTCTTTTAGCTTGTTTCTTTTCTTTACTCAATTCTTCGGCTTTGTGTGCTCGATCAGCCAAAACCACAAATTCTCTTAATTTAAGGATTCCAATTAACAGTTTGATATCTTCATTTAATCCCTCTTCAAATCGTTTACACATATCAGCCTTGGTTGGAACCCATTCTCCGGCATACTTGCTCAGCCAAACAAATTCTCGCTCGTACTCAGATACAGTCATTTTCCCTGTTTGAGCTTTAAAAATTCTTTCTTTTTCTGATCCAGAAATCTCTGACTAATGTACTTCTTTCTGAATTCAGTCTGGAAGAATTCCTATGTAACATTATCTCTCGGTACAACAGAAGTTATGGTATTCCACCAATGATAAGCTGTGTCTTTCAGTAAAGATACTGTACATTTCAAACATTCAGCTGGTGTGCAAGATAATTCATTTAAAACCTGGATGGTATTTTCCAACCAAAACTCAGCCCTTTTTGGATCATCATCAGCAGTAGCCCTAAATTCCTTTGCCCCATATTTAAGGATTTTATCTACCGGAGGCTTACCAGTTCTAACAGGTTCAACACCCTGTAACATCTCCGGAACCGGTTGAGGAGAAAGAGGGGGAGGTTGTTGTACAGCGGGATTTGTTCTCAAATACTCAGTGAACCACTCATTCATCATTTGGAAGAAGGCTTGTTTTGCCTCCTCACTTCGGCCCTTAGACTCAGGCCTTCTACTACTAGATGCAACTCCTTGAACTAAAGCTGGAGCATTGCTCTCAGCTTCCTCGGATTCAGCTCTAGCTTGGTTGGATGACATTACTATATGAAAAACACATTTAAATATGGTCAGGAGATATCACACTATCATAAATTATATAATGGCATGTATAGCTAAACTCGTACTTGCTACATTAGTCCGAGAATCGGCTAAACCGTAGCTTTGATACCAATAAATGTAACACCCTTAACCCGTGTCTATCGCCAGAATAGGGTTTCAGAGTATTACTGAAGTTTGCAAAACAATTACAGATAATTCATGTTAATTCATATTCAATTCTGAAACTAATCATATTGTCCTTTAAATGGACCTTCGAGGCCCAATATAAACATTGGAATTGAATCGAGACTAAATCGAGAACTTAGAGAATTTCTCGCGAAATTTCAAAATTTTTCCTAGATGCAGGGCACACACGCCCATGTGGTCAATAGACACGCCCGTGTGACCATAGGATACGCCCGTGGTGCAGGCCGTGTCTGACCCCGTGTAACTTTCTGACTTGTGTCACATGGCCTGCCACACGCCCGTGTGCTAGGCCGTGTGGTCAATTTATTTAGGTGCAGGTTTCACACAGCCAAAACACACGCCCGTGTTCTAGGCCGTGTAGCACACACGGTTGAGACACATGCCCATGTCTCTGCCCGTGTGCTCAATTTTGAGCATTCTGTTTCTCAAATTTAAGATGCAGGGGACACACGGCTAATCCACATGCCCATGTGCCAGACTGTGTGTCACACATGGTCAAGACACACGCCCGTGTGTCTGCCCGTGGGGACAAAATAAAGCCATTTCCTAGCTTTATTTTCTCACCCAAACTTGTCATCAACCTAAACCAAAACTTACAAGTATATGCCAACCAATTCAAGCATTATAAATCAAGTCAATTTTAACATCTAACATGGTATTTCATCACATGCAATCATGTTTCATTTTTTACCTTTGTTTAACCTATATATTAAACATATTTGTCACATAAATACTTATCATGATATAACCTTATAAATATACCAAAACAAGCCATTTACTAGCCATTCCAATGGCTAAATTACAAACAACATTTACAAACCAACAAAGGCCAAGTTAACCTAATACCAAAATAAATTTACTATTTATACCAAAACAAGCTAGTGGATAGTGTGATGTTGCTCCAATCGATCTCCAACCTTCGCGAGCTTTCAAGCACTATAAAAACAGAGAAAATAAAACCTAGTAAGCACTTAATGCTTAGTAAGTTCGTATAACAGGAAATAAACTTACCAATCACATTCATTAAAATAAGCATACAATATCATGCTTTCCAATAATTTGAAAATTTTACCTAAACACATTCACTCAAATAAGTTAATTACATAATTCACATGTATATCAAATAAGCATAGATGAGCTCATCATGTTACAAATTTTCAGGTATTTTGGGATTATTCGAAATATAATTCATTTAAATCTCATAATTTCTCATTTCAAGAGTTTATCTGTTGAATCATTGAAATTTCGATGGATACTCAGGTAATACACTCAAGGTGTACAAATCTATAAACCGTCAACTCATAATCAGGGGTACCTATTAGGGCACATAATCAGATAGCACACTCTCGAGCCACATATCAGGATGCTCAGATGAGCCATGTAATAGGACACTTAACCGGGCTAAACAGGAAACTCATAAGCGTTTTATTCAGAGAGCTCATAGAGCCTAACAGATAACTATGAAGAGTTAATATCAGGGAGCACCGGATAAGGTAACAGAGAGTTCAAGTGAGCCATGTCAGGAAGCCCATAAGAGCTTATATCAGGATGCTCACGTAGAGCTTCGTTTGTGTCTGCATTATATGTTGGATCACAACTGATTGAGTCATGTAACAGGACACTCACACAGAGCTGCGGTAGTGCGCAACACATGCTAAATCACTACCGATCAGGATGCTCGTAGGAACTACATATCAGGATACTCGAGAGGGCTATATCAAGATTACTCGTCCGAGCTAAATCCTGTTTGCAACATACGCAGAATTACATTCAAATACGAGAAATCACACGTATCCATCGAGTTTCATTATTCAAACAGAACTTAACTCCTTATGAACATTTCCGATCATGTAATCATTTCATGTATTTATAACTTTTATATAATTAACATAAACACATACTACAGTCATTCCAAATTTAACATTCAATTCAACCATATTAACATGTATAGTTAAGTTACACGAACTTACCTCGACACTTGTTCGTGTATATAAAAATCTACTAATCTGAAAATTTTTATTTTCTTCGATCTAGCTTCGAATTTGAGTTGTCCGGATCTATATTAATGAATTTAATCATCAATATATCATATTTCATATTCAATTGAGTTCAAATTACACTCTAGACAAAATTACCATTTTGCCCCTAACTTTTCATAAATTCCAATTTCGTCCCTAGGCTTGGAAAATGAAATTCATGCAATTTAATCCTTAATCCAAGCCTAACCAAAATTTTAATATAACATTTACAGCACATATATTTCATAAAAATTAGAAATTTTCCATGAATTTTACATTTTTACAATTTAGTCCCTAAATCACAATTTCATGAAAATTCACTTTGTAAAAGTTGTTTATCTATCAACAACCTTTCATTTTCTACCATAAATTTCAAAATTTCAGCATATTCATCCATGGAAAAATTTCTATACTTTGATAACTTTTCAAATTAATCCCCAATATTAATAAATTAAACTATCTGGATCTCAAAAATATAAAAATTACTAAAAACGGGACAAAAATACTTACCAAATTAAGCCAAGAAAGTTTGTTTTCTCTTTCCTAGGGTTTCTATAGAAAAATTAGGATGAAGATGATATAAAATGATATTAATTCTATTTAATTATTTATCATCTTTTAATTTTTCTCATTTCCAATTTAGTCCTTAGCCTTTTTTTAATTTTTCCTTGGATGAATCACCAAAAATATCTACTAACTTTTCTTTAATGGTCTAATTACCATATAAGGACCTCAAGTTTTGAATTCCATAGCTATTTGATCCTTCTAGCTACTAGAATTCAACTTTTGCATTCTATGCAATTTGGTCCTTTCCGTAATTAAGCACATAATCGGTAAAATTTTCTTATCAGAATTTTCATATGACATTCATATCATAATGCAGACCATGCAATAATATTAAAATAGTTTTTCTTTTTGGCTCGAATTTGTCGTCCCGAAACCACTATTTCGATTTCACTGAAAATAGGATGTTACACTGATGGCCTCCTGATTAGCTTCCTCGTCGAAGTGTTGTGTTCTGTGCGACCTCAAACTGATCTCTACAGGGATTACAAATTCTGCACCATAGACAAGCAAAAAAGTTATTTCTCCTGTTGCGGTATGGGGTGTAGTTTGCAAGGCCCATAAGATTCCAGGCAGTTCTTCTAACCAAGTGCCCTTAGCCTTGCCAACTTTTTTCTTAAGGGCTGTTAGAATTTCCTTGTTCATTGCTTCCACTTGCCCATTAGTTTGTGGCGTTTTCACTGAGCTTTGAGTTAGAGCTAATTGGAGGTGAGTGCATAATTTTTTGAACTTTCTCTGAAACTGCGTACCATTGCCCGTAATAATCATGCGAGGTATCCCAAATCTACAGACAATCAATTTCCACAGGAAAGACTCCATTTGTTTCTCTATTATAATTGCCAATGCTTCAGCTTCAATCCATTTGGTGAAGTTTTCCACAGCCACCACTATAATCTTCTTTTGTCACATGCCCATAGGAAACGAGCCAAGGATATTAAACCCCCAAGTTGCTAATGTCCAAGGACCTAACATGACTTGAAAAGGCTCCGCTGGTTTTCGTTGGATTTTGGCATTTCTTTGGCAGGAATCGCACATGCGAACCAGTTGGTGCACGTCTTTCTGGACTGTAGGCTAGTAATACCCTTAACTAAAGATTTTTTGTGTGAGTAGTTTACCCCTTAGGTGATCACCGTAAATCCCCTCGTGGATTTCTAACATGACATATTCAAGCTTGGGTGGTGATAGGAATCGTAGTAGTGGATGTGAAAATCCCTTTCTGTATAGTACACCCTCCAAAAGGGTACCTATCAAATGTAGGATAAAATACGTTGTCTTAATTCATCGTGTAGTCAGATGAGTTTGTGACATTCAAATATTCAAATCATATATTTGGAATTTGGCAAATAATTTTAATTTTTAATAATGACATACCTCGGTACTTTGCATTGTAGTTTTGCGAGCTCTTTCTTGTCTCAGCTGTTTAGCTCACCTTAGAGGGTGCAAATTATTGGTATCATCCAGGTCTTTGCCTAATCCATGCAAAACACTTGCGGTGTGTCATAGCTTGGGGTCTCCCTATGCTCGAGTAAGATTTTCTCTCTTTGTTCGATGACAACAGAGGATGCTAATTTGGACAAAGCATCAACATGTATGTTGTCACTTCTCGAGAGGTGCTTAATTTGAGCTTTGTCGAACTTTACAAGCAACTGTGTTGCCATTGCATGATATTTTTTTAGCACTGCTTCTTTCACATCGTATTGTCCATTCATTTGTTTTTTCAACCAACTACAAATTTGTGTGGACAATCAGGTCTTTTGCTCCTAGAGGGTGTTCTAATTGCAGTCTTGATACCAAGACTACATATTCGGTGATGTTATTGGATGTTTGGATCCCAAATGATAATCTGTACAGCCATTCGCTACCACTGGGGTCGATTATGAGTGCACTTGCTCCTGATTCTATTTTGACTGCGGAACCATCGACATAAACTAGCCAGATTTTTAAATTATCAGTTGCATGTACACTTTCTGGAAGTGGGTTAGCTACTAAACGGTGTACAACAAGCAAAAAAGCCATTTAAGCATGAAATACATAATACATGGTGTTTCATCATCAAGTATAACATATGGAATTGTTAGCATGTTATGCCTCCTTATAAAATATAACTGTTAAGTTCCATCAATGTTCATACAACATACAATTTTTATAGGATAATTACTATCCAACATTTCAAGTTGTAACCCATATTACCTGTTGCGTCCTCGGTTCATTCAAAGGAACACCCCACTATGAAGTTGGCTAGCACTTTCCCTTTTATTGTCGTCCACGGGACAAAGTCTATTCCAAACTCAGTAAGTTCAATACTCCACTTCGTTACCCTTATTGAAGTGTTTGCCTTGGAAAACACTTCATTCATGGGCTGATTGGTAACCATAACGACTGGATGGGCTTAGAAGTACAGGCGTAATTTTTGAGCTGAAATTATCAGAGTGTAGATACATTTTTCTATTATTGAGTACCTTAGTTCGCTGTTTTGGAGTACCCTGTTGATGTAGTATATCGGGAATTGGTGGACACCCTTTGACTTAACTAGCACTGTTGTGACTGTCTCTTGTGAGGTAGCTAAATACAAGTAAAGGGTTTCTCCTACCCGGGGTGATTTCAATAGTGGAGGGGAGGTAAGGTACAGTTTCAATTCTTCGAAGGCCGACTGGCATTTTGCGGTCCACGAGAAGAAAGTCCTCAGAGCTTTGAAGAAGGGGAGGCACTTGTCTGCCATCCTGGAAATGAATCTATTGAGCACCACCATTCTGCCTGTGAGGCGCTGCATGTCCTTTATGGTTCGCGGAGGATGCATTTCCATGATGACTTGGATTTTTTCTGGGTTCACCTCTATCCCCCTTTCTGAGATCATGAAGCCCAAAAAACTACCAGCTCACACTCTAAAAGCGCACTTCTCGAGGTTCAACTTCATGTTATGAGCCCTTAGGACTGCGAATGTCTTTGATAGGCTTCGCACATGTTCCCCCAACGACTCGCTCTTTACTAACATGTCATCCACGTAGACCTCAAGCCCTCGACCTATCTGGTTCTTGAATATCCTATTTACGAGTCTATGATAGGTTGCTCCCGCATTCTGGAGACCAAAGGGCATGACCTGATAGCAAAAAAGTCCCTCCTCAGTGATGAAGGCTGCCTTTTCTTGGTCGCCCCGATCCAACAGAATCTGATTGTATCCAAAAAAGCATCCATGAAGCTCATAAACTTGTGGCCTGCAGAGAAGTCCACTAATCGGTCAATTAATGATTGGGGAAAATTGTCCTTTTGGTTTGTTGAAGTTTCTGAAGTCAATACACATTCTCCATTTTTCATTTTCCTTCTTCACCATTACTACATTCCAAACCCAATCTGGGTATTCCACCTCTCTGATGAATCCTGCTGATATAACTTAGCTACTTCGTGCCTCACTGCTTCCACCACTTGTGGCGTAAACTTCATTCTCTTCTATTTTACTGGTTTTGCATTTGGGAGTACGTTCAACTTGTGCACAATTACTTGGGGGTCCAAACTCGGCATGTCTATTGCGGACCAAGCAAAAACATCTGAGTTCTTACTCAAACATCGGATCAGCATATTCTTTTCTTCTTCTTCCAAAGCTGATGAAATTTTTACTGTTCTATCCTCGTTATCACAAAATAGCTGCAGAGTCTCAATATGTTCCGTAGCCTCGGGTTTTTTGCTCTTATGCTCATCTCTCACATCCAAACTGTCTAAATTAAGAACATGGCTCACCAATTCAACCCCCTACGAACTTTGCCCTTCAGCTATGGGCTTTCTCGCCTGCTTGACAGACAACATATGGCACTGCCTCACAGTTCACTGATCAGATCATAGGAAGCCTACTCCAGACTTTGTCGAAAACTTAATTTTCATACAGAACGTTGCAATCACCATCTTTTTCATCCTCATTATCGATCTTCCGAAGATGGCGTTGTATGCAATTGGGTGATCTACCAGTGGAACTAAACATATTCCGTGGTTGTATGCTCATCATCACCTAAGATGACTGACAAAGTGATTGATCCTTTCACCTCATTGGGATGGTTTGCAAAACCATAGAACGGACTAGCCTTGGACAGTGCTTGTTCTTTTAGTCCAATCTTCCGATATGCATCCCAAGATAACACTTCTACTGCCCTCCCACTGTCCACGAGTATTCTTTTGACCTCGAAACCCGAGACGTTGCTAAGACCACCATAGGATCGTTTCTTTCCTCATCTCAGACAAGTTCTACATCATCACTGCCAAATTCAACATTCCATTTTTCTTGCTTTCATGATCTATTAGGAGCACTGACTAAAACCACACTTCTCATGTGCACCCTTCTCTTCACATTGGAGTCTGCCCAATCTTCGTCTATGGCTACAATCACATGGATGGTGCCTCTAAATTTTTTCTTGCCCTTGGGATCGTAGCGCGAGTTCTGACCCTGTTGGGAGCCACTCCAATTTATGAATTCTGCGAGCTCGCCATTTTCGATTGCTGCTTCTATAGCATCTTTCAATGTGACGCAATCTTCGATTTTATGTCCCATGTCATCATGGTAAGCACATCGATTTCTTGAGTTCATCCTTCTCCCGATGCTCCTCATTGGGGATGGCTTAGGTAAGATGCAAAGGCTTCTGACTTGATTGAGAATGTAGGTATGGGTTGTGTTTAAAGAGGTGTAAGCTTCGAACCTTCCTTGAGGAACGTATCTGTAAAACCCCTCACCCATATTCAATGCTGAAATAGGGTTACGAAGCATTACCGAACTTATAACACATTTACACAAACTTAAATTATACATTTAATCAATACAAACAATCATCAATCAATATCAATCAATTTGTCCCTAAAACGAGCCTACGAGGCCCTAAACATGCATTGAGAGTGGTTCGAGACTAAACTGATAACTCGAGAAATTTTTCAACACTTATAAATTTTATTCTCAAAACAGGGGACACATGCCCATGTGGCCAGACACACGGCCACCAGACACGCCCGTGTCACAGGCCGTATGGACATTCGAAATAGGAGCACATAGCAGTGTCCCAGCCCGTGTCCGACCCCGTGTAACTCTCTGACTTGGGTCACACGGCCAACACACATGCCCGTGTGACTAGCCCGTGTGCCCTAAAAATGGCCATACACACCCGTGTGCCAGGCAGTGTACTAGGCCGTGTCAAACCTATAGAGTATACTGACTTATGCCACACGGCCAAGTCACACGTCCGTGTGTGAGGCCATGTGGATTAGACTGACTTGATTTCAATTTCAACACCAGGGGACACACGGCCGTGTAACAAAACCGTGTGTCACATAAACATGCATGGCCCGAAGCAAAATCGGTTTATCTTGCACACAAAGTGTTGTATCATGGCCCGAAGCCAACTCACTGTATCCCCTAATGACATGTCACTAGTATCCTAAACTATTCCTAAGGTTCAACCAGGATTTTGAATTGTCGAATTATCGTCGAATCCTTTCCAAACTTGTCCGTAGTCACATAATCACAATTTATGCTATATCAAAGCATATAGAATACATTTGAAATGAAATTATAACATACGAATTTACCTCGATTCAAAAATGATGAAATTGTCAATTAATCTAGTACTTTATCTTTTCCCCGATCCAAGTCTGTATTTCTCCTTTCTTGATCTAAATATATTCAAATTTAACTTATTTTATCAACTATTTATTCAATTCAATCCAAAATATACATTAGGGCTATTTTACACATTTGCCTCTAAACTTTCACATTTTTTACAATTTAGTCCTTATTTCATAAAATCACAAATTAATGAAATTCCAAATATACCCATGCTAGCCGAATTACTATTATGCCCCTAGCAGCCCATATTTTTCATTTATTTCACATTTTAACCACTAACTTTACACATTTCTCAATTCAATCCCTACTTTGCATTTTCAATAAAAATCACCTAACAAAACTTGTATATCTATCAACAATCATTCATAATCTATCAAGAAAATTCAAAATACACATGTATTCATCAATGACATCATTCAAAATCTTTAACAGTTTTGCAAAATAGTCCCTGGGCTAGCTAGTTCTAGTTGCAACGATCTCAAAATTATAGAAATCTTTAAAAACGGAGTCAAAATTACTCACCAATTAAAGCTTGAAATGGCCGAACCCTAGCTTATTCCCATGGCCTTTTTCTCTTTAAAAATTTGGTGGAAGATGGTAAACTAAAAGATGATAGCTTTGTGGTTTTGTTATTTTATTTATTTAATTATCATTTACCAAATTAACCTTAATAATAAACCATTAAAATCACATAATGGTTGTCCATAATTGTCCACTCATGCTATTAGTGGTATATTTACCACATAAGGACCTCTAAATTAAAATTCCATAGCTATTAAATACCTTTAGCTAATGGAACTCCACTTTTACACTTTACGCGATTTAGTCCTTTCTATCAAATTAGCCATCTAAATGATAAAATTTCTTAACGAAAATTTCACACAAACATATTATCATGCCACGGACATTAAAATAATAATAAAATAATTATTTCGACTTCAGATTTGTGGTCCTGAAACCACTGTTTCGATTTAACTAAAAAAATGAGCTGTTACAACTCTCCCCCCTTAGGGATTTTCGTCCCCGAAAATCTTACCAGTGAATAGGTTAGGGTACTATTTTCTCATAGCTTCCTCGGGCTCCCACGTAATCTATTTGACACCGTGACGTTTCCACAAGACTTTCACTAAAGCTATGCATTTATTTCTCAACTTTTTTATCTTACATGTCATAATTCGGATCGGTTCTTTGTTATCTGACATGTCGATTAAATCTCAACATCTGTCGAAGAAATTATATATGAATGGTCTGATCGCAACATAGATAACTGAATAACAAATACAGCCCAATAATTACAGAGTCAACTTCTCTTTGCAACCACAAAGAAAAATCCTCTTCGAGGGCGATACTTTCAGAAACACTCTGACGCCGATCTGAAATCCAATATCTTTACGTTTCAAATCTGCATACCATTTATGTCCATCTAAAGCTACTTTCAATTTTTACGAATCACTTTCACTTTTTTCTCCAAAATCACGAATCAATTCAACCTCATCTATCTTTTTCTTACTGAGCTCCGTCCAATATAACAGAGTTCATCATTTACAACCACATAAAATTTCATATAGTACCATCTTATACTCGACTAAAAATTATTATTATACTTGAATTCGACCAACAGTAAACATTTTTCCCAGTTACCTTTGAATTCTAAAACATAGTAATGAAGCATATCATCAAGAATCTAATCACTCTCTCATACTTATCATCGATCTGAGGATGAATTGTAGTGAAAAAATAAAATCGCGTACTAAGAGCTTTTTGTAGCTTTCTCCATAATCGCGATATAAACCTCGGATCTCTATTCGAAATAATAGAGACTGGCACTCTGTATAACCTGACAATCTCAGAAACACATAACTCAGCAAATCTGCCACGTGAGAAATCTATACGTACTGGAATAATATGCAGATTTCGTCAACCGATCAATAACAACCCAGATAGCATCTTTCTTTTTTAGAGATTAGGGTAACCCTAATACGAAGTCTATCAAAACTATATCTCATTTTCCACTCCAGTATCATCATTGGTTATAGTAGTCCTGAATGCACTTGATATTCGGCTTTAACTTGTTGACAAATCAAACATCTGAACAAAAAATCAGAAATATCGCTTTTCATACCCGACCATCAGTGCTTCTACCTCAAATCACTGTACATTTTATTACTCCCCTGATGAATAGACAAGCTAGCACTGTGAGCTTCGTGCAAAATTTTCTGTATAAGCTCCGGATTCTTCAGTAAACAAATTCTATCTCAGAATAATAAATAATAGTCATCAGGTCCGACCTGAAATTTAGAATCAGAAGTCTATTCACACTGTACTCGTTTCGCTTGCAATTCACTATCCCATTTCTGAGCTTCTCAGATTTGCAATGAAAACATCGGTTTAGCTTTTAACTCAGCTAAGATTGTGCCATCATTTCAAGGTCAATCGTGTAACCATCATTCACAAAGTAAACAAAAATTTTTCACTCAAGCATCGACAACTATATTTGCTTTTCCCCAAAGGTTAATTAATAACTAACTCACAATATTTCAATAGCTCGAGCCATCAACGCTGTCTCAAATTCAAATCTTTTTGTGACATCAGTTACTTTAAACTCTCGTGATCAGTAAGTATGTGACACATATCGTCGAACAAATGATGTCATAATATTTTCAACGCAAACACAATAGCAGCCAACTCTAAATCGCGTGTCGGATAATCCTTTTAATATGGCTTTAACCGTCTGGAAGCATAAACTATCACTTTACATTCTTGTACTAAAACACATCCCAATCTGTTCAATGACGCATCACTGAAAATTACGAATTCTTTACCCGGTTCAGGCTGAACCAAAACTAGGGTTTCGGTTAACAATGCTTTCAACTGTTTAAAACTTTGTCAACAAGTATCAGACCATTCAAACTTCACAAGCACGATAACTTTATCAATCAGAACAACTTTAACTCATAATAACGTCTTTCAATTAAAACAAATCTAATTGATATATTTCTGTATCATGTTTTCTAGAACATGAGTTCTTCATTCAAATTGTCAGTCTATTTACCCGTGAATGCACAAAATTATTTCCATACCTGAGGATAAACTTAAATGCATATAACTCAAATTATTCTTCAACTAATTAGCCCGTTCAAATTTAAAGCAACTGAATTGATCTTATCTATTAGATAATAACATTTCAAAGTAATCCCTTCTTCATGTTGTTAGAACAACTTAAACATACAATCTTTCATAATTCTCTCAACATACTAGTCAAAGATCTTTACAAACTGCATCAGCTCAACAAATCATAATATCTCGATTTAACTCATTGACCTTAATCAAGCTTACCTGAGAAAAGAAAACCATTATTCAAATTTGAGCTTAAGCTTCCACGGTCTATACTTTTGCCAATGTCATCCCCTTTCACAAAAACTAGAAAAACCTGGGATCAACATTACCAAGCTCCTATCATCATACCAGAAATTATAACCATAATAAATATAATTATTTCTGATCACTGAATATCCTTTACAGACGAGCCGCATTTGATACATTAAACAGTAAGAATGATAAGAAAACCGAGATAATGAAGTCCAAGATCTGAAGCTATACTGAATTTTCGAGAATACAACCCATATTGGATGATAAAGATCTCGATTATATCCAAGAGAAAATCCAGAAGAAAAACACCACTCATACGAACTGAAATCAATTGTGACTGAAGCAATATAATTTGCATATATATAAAGCAGAGAAATAACCAATAGAAATAGAATACTAGCATCATATGGATTTTACCGTCAATTTTCTACCAAATGTAATGGAATAGAATACCAAAGAAAGATAAAGCAATGCTGATCATAAACCAACTAAACCTGCAATGCTTTCATCTAACAATATGGTTAGTTAGCGTTCTCATAAGACAAGAATCTTATCCGAAAATGAACAGCTACATATATATCTGAGAATGAATGAACATATAGAATACCCAGAAGAGTTCGTCATAATCTACTCAATATAACCACTGCACTCGGATATCTTTACAATTCAAACATGATTCCACTGACTATTACAGTCATCACTAATCCCACATTATTCTATTCACTAACGAAAATCAATTCAGAAGAATTTCCAGTTGATACATTCTTTAGACATTATACCTGCATGAGTCGATTGGTCAAGACTAACTTCTTTTTAATAGCGTCATCGCGTAATCCGAATGATTTTCAGAGTAATCTGATATCTCTTCTAGAATTGTCTTTACTCGATAACCCATTCTCAGCTCTGACCACATTATAAATCATTCAACTCTTGAACTCTTGATTTCACACTTGTGAGCTTATCCAATCTAAATCTTGTGAACTTTATTGTATAATACTATTCTGGTGAGGGGGTGAAAATTGTAAAGCCTCAAAATTTGACTCTCATACATACACTCATCATCACAATGCTATGAAATTTTATTCATACCTTTATGAGTTTCAACTCATCATAGACACATTTTTACTCAGATGCTTGAGTATCATTTTTAGTATCATTAGAACTAGCTCGGTTGGAAAACATCTCTGTCCAAGTAAGACAAATCTCATCAAAGTCGAGAGAGATCACACTATCACAAGTTATATATATATGGCATGTATAGCTAAACTCACATACGCTACATTAGTCCGAGAATCGACTAAATCGTATCTCTGATACTAGTAAATGTAACACCCCTCACCCGTATTCAACGCCGAAATAGGGTTACGAAGCATTACCGAACTTACAACACATTTACACAAACTTATCTTATACATTTAATCAATACAAACAATCATCATTCAATATCAATCAATTTGTCCCTAAAACGAGCCTACGAGGCCCTAAACATGCATTTGGAGTGGTTCGGGACTAAACTGATAACTCGGGAAATTTTTCAACACTTATAATTTTTTTCTCAAAACAGGGGACACATGCCCATGTGGCCAGGCCGTGTGTCTCACATGGCCACCAGACACCCCGTGTCACAGGCCGTGTGGACATTTGAAATGGGAGCACATGGCCATGTCCTAGCCAGTGTCTGACCCTGTGTAACACTCTGACTTGGGTCACACGGCCAACACACACGCCCGTGTGACTAGCTCATGTGCTCTAAAAATGGCCATACACGCTCGTGTGCCAGGCCGTGTAGGGTATACTGACTTATGCCACATGGCCAAGTCACACGCCTGTGTGTGAGGCCGTGTGGAGCATACTGACTTGATTTCAATTTCAACACCAAGGGACACACGGCCGTGTAACAAAACCGTGTGTCACACACGGATGAGACACACGCCCGTGTCTCTGCCCGTGTGGACAAAAATAGGCTATTTACCAAGCCAATTTGCCACCCAAACTTAGGCACACCTACACAACTCTTATGGCACAAATATAGCATCAATAGACATATCATTCAATTCCAAATCAAGCATAATTTATACCATTTCCAACACCAACCAATACAAAACATAAATACCACATTATGCCATCTAAGTTCATACCAATCTTTATTTTCTCAATTCATCAAAATGACCATCAATAAATATGCACCAATATGCTCAATTCCACAGACATACTAATTCACAAATCATCACCCATTGACATTCAAATTACCTATTATCAACAAGCATCATGAATCCAACCTTAATCATTCAACACATTTCACAAAGCATAGACACATATATATATACATGATTCAACCATACCAAAATAACTCAAAATAAGCCATCACTCATGGCTATATATGTATACAAACCAAAACATACACACTTATAAGCCAATTCAAATGGCCAAAATCATCACCAAAACATAACCAATACCAAAGTCCCTATACATGCTATATACTCAAAACATAAGCTTAAAAGTACCAAATCGATAGTAGGATAGTGTGACAAAATCTCCGACGATCCCCGAATTTGAGCTAGCTTCGATATCACTATAAAACACGGGAAAATACACAAAGTAAGCTATAAAGCTTAGTAAGCTCGTATGAAATAAACTTAATGCAATCAGATAAATATAATTCAATAATTTGAATACACCAACATGTAGCTTATATTAGCTAACAAACCATTCAAATACTCATTCACAAAATTTCATACTTTCATCATCATTTCCTCGATTCAATGCTAAAATAGTTTATGCACATACTTGTACCATCTTGTACAAATCTCATACACATTCTCGTCTTTCATTTACCCGTTGAACTATTCGGAATAGAAGTCGGATACTCAAAGGTCTCACACGATAAGTACCTATACCATGGCCCGAAGCCAAATCAAGGTAACTTATCCGAAATACTAATATCATGGCCCGAAGCCAAATCAGCCGATATGCATGGCCCGAAGCCAAATCGGTTTATCTCGCACACAAAGTGTTGTATCATGGCCCGAAGCCAACTCACTGTATCCCCTAATGACATGTCACTAGTATCCTAAACTATTCCTAAGGTTCAACTGGGATTTCGAACTGTCGAATTATCGTCGAATCCTTTCCAAACTTGTCTGTAGTCACATAATCACAATTTATGCTATATCAAAGCATATAGAATACATTTGAAATGAAATTATAACATACGAACTTACCTCGATTCAAAAACGATGAAATTGTCAATTAATCGAGTACTTTACCTTTTCTCCGATCCAAGTCTGTATTTCTCCTTTCTTGATCTAAATATATTCAAAATTAACTTATTTTATCAACTATTTATTCAATTCAATCCAAAATATACATTAGGGCTATTTTACACATTTGCCCCTAAACTTTCACATTTTTCACAATTTAGTCCTTATTTCATAAAATCACAAATTAATGAAATTCCAAATATACCCATGCTAGCCGAATTACTATTATGCCCCTAGCATCCCATATTTTTCATTTATTTCACATTTTAACCACTAACTTTACACATTTCTCAATTTAATCCCTACTTTGCATTTTGAATAAAAATCACTTAACAAAACTTGTATATCTATCAACAAGCATTCATAATCTATCAAGAAACTTCAAAATACACATGTATTTATCAATGGAATCATTCAAAATCTTTAACAGTTTTGTAAAATAGTCCCTGGGCTAGCTAGTTCTAGTTGCAACGATCACAAAAACATAGAAATCATTAAAAACAGAGTCAAAATTACTCACCAATTAAAGCTTGAAATGGTCGAACCCTAGCTTATTCCCATGGCCTATTTCTCTTTGAAAATTCATTGGAAGATGGTAAATTGAAGGATGATAGCTTTGTGGTTTTGTTATTTTATTTATTTAATTATCATTTACCAAATTAACCTTAATAATAAACCATTAAAATCACATAATGGTTGTCTATAATTGTCCACTCATGCTATTAGTGGTATATTTACCACATAAGGACCTCTAAATTAAAATTCCATAGCTATTAAATACCTTTAGCTAATGGAATTCCACTTTTACACTTTACGCGATTTAGTCCTTTTTATCAAATTAACCATCTAAATGATAAAATTTCTTAACGAAAATTTCACACAAACATATTATCATGCCACGGACATTAAAATAATAATAAAATAATTATTTTGACTTCGAATTTGTGGTCCCAAAACCACTGTTCTGATTTGACTAAAAAAATGGGTTCTTACAGTATCTTTTGGTGCGGTCTTGCTGAGGCCTCTGGGGAGCTCTGAGCGTATCACCTTGGGGCTAATTCTTCTGTGGCCTATCACTTATTACTCGCAGTGATTGGCTAGGGGGCCTTGCCTGCTGTGAGGTCCCTCCTTGTTTCTTAACTATCTATATTCCCCCTGAAAGGTGGCATGCGATGCCCGTTTGATCTCCTCCGCTTCTGCAAACTTGTAAGCTCGCTCATAGAGGTCAACCAGGCTCTACAGTCTGTTATCTATGAAAGAGTATTGTATATGGTCATTTTGTACCCCACGATAAGAGCACCTATAGCCTACTGGTCCTTCAAGTTTTTCGTGTTTAGGTTCGTCTCGTGGAACCTCTTTACATAATCGTGAAAGGACTCCCTCCTTTTGTTTCACGGACACGAGTCCCATGGGCATATTCATAATTATTCTATGGGCCCTAAATCTACCCAAGAACATTTGTCCCAACTGCGAGAAGTTTTGAATCGAACCTTGCGGAAGAGACAAGTACTAATCCTTGGCGCTCCCCTTAAGTGTTGTGGAAAAGGCTTTACACTTTGCCACATCTGATGCACCCAGTACGTCATGTAGTCATTGTACTGCATCAAATGAGCTCGTGGGTCCCTTCTTCCTTCAAACATGTCTTTCGAGACCTTGAAGTAACGTGGTAGGTTTACTGCTGCGAGCTCAGGGGTCAGTGGGTTATTGGAGTAGAACAACCAATCCATGTATTGTAATTCAGGGTGTAACACCTGTATGTCTCTTCGTAACTCGTCTATCTCGTTCTACCATTCCTTAGCCTAGGTGCCTAGGGCCTCGTCCTGCGTGTTTATGTTGTCCTGAAAACCAGAGTTATCAGAATGCACCTTCCTTCGGAGCTCTTCATTCTGCTTCAGTAGCTCCTGCTGAATAGCTTGTTGCTGTTCAAGTCATGCCTTCTGAGTGACCATCTGCTCTCTCATAAGTCTCACTTGCTCCTGAAGGGCCAAAAACTGTTGCGAGGGCGTCTCTTGGTTGAGAGGGAGCGACAACCCCTGACTGGTAGAGATATTCAAGTCTAAAAGGCCAGAGGCTCCCCTATAAACCATGTTACTGAGGTTTTCTAGTCTATTAGTGAACCATCCAGTGAATAAGTCTATTTTGTTATGTTGGTCACCGAAACTTGACGCTTCGGCCTGTCTGGATGAAGAGTTGAAGGGGAAATTTTCAATTGGGTGAGCCATTTTCTTCTAAATTTGAAGAAAACTTAATTAAACTCGAAAAAATCTGATGATCGAAAGTTCGTCCATGCTCATCGCACCAATTGTTGAGTAATATTTTCTCCTATCTTATTGATAGGAGTGTTCGAGTATTTATACATGTTTTTATAGATGCTATTATAGCTCATGGTAGGGCACCACTATTTTGTCTTGACTTTGCTGCCTCTAGTACTGAGATTCTCTGTACCTAGTACTGACATTCTCTGCGAACTCTAGGTTTGCTGACCACGTGTCTACGGAGCAGGCCGTCCTTTTTGTTCTTGGGACTAACATCCTGGGCGGGTTTCGTACCTGCTGAACACATGTCTGGGTGGCCTGTAGAGCCAGCGGCCCCTTTCTACGAGCTACCTAGGTCCCTGCGAGCTGCATCTGTGGTTTTGTGTTACGAGCTGGGTCATTGGCTTTGCCTTACAAGCCGAGCCTGTGAGCTCGCTCTGTGAGCAGGGTCCGTGAGCTTGCCTTATTGTCCTCTTGTGGCTCGTTTCACACTTAATCTTCTGGTGGGACCTATCCGGGTCATGGGTTGGAGACCGGGATCCCTAGTAGGGCTTGGGTCGGTGATTACTGATGTATAACAAATATGATTGCTTATGAGAATTGGGTTTTTTTTCTTGCTTTTATGGTGTTTTGAGTAGTTTCTTCTTCAAAGGAGATATCGGGGTTAGAAAACATTGGCTCTTTGTGGAGATGGTTATGGATGAAGTTGGCCCTAGCAATCAAGAAGAGCCTTCAAGGACCTTAGAATCGAGCTCTAGTGAAGGCTCTTGTAATACCCCGAAAATTACTACAGTAAAAAAGTAAGATATTATCCTTGATATAGTAAAATAAGGAAGTAAAGTGACAAAAAGGGAAATTTTAAGTTATGTCAATATTGGAAAGTATATTATGATATATTAATTCCAAGAAAGGACTAAATTACAAAAGTAAGAAAATTTTGTGGCCCAAGAGTAAATACTCAAAATTTGAGGGTTAAAGTGTAAATATGAAAAAGTTGAAGGACCAATAGTGCAAATATTTTAAGGGTGGAATGATATAGAAACTAAGGAAAATGGATGACTTAGGATCAAATTGAATAGGTAAAGAAGTATGAGGGACTAAATCATAATTTTACCAAATTAAGTGATGACTCAAGGATAGAATTTTAAAAGATCATAAAGGGCAAAATGGTCAATTAGAAAGAGAGAGAAATCTAGAAGGCAATGATGATGTTGGTGATATTTTAGATTAATTAAATAAATAAATATTAGTTTATTAATAATTTAATGAGATATTTTATTATTATTATTTTATTATTATTTTATTTAATATATATGGAGAGAAAGATGAAGAATCCTCTTCATCTTTCCCATGCACCAACGTGAGATGAAGAAGAAAGAAAGAAAATTTCTTTTCTTTACAATTTGGTCTTTTTACCAAAAATCCACCATTTTCACTTAGAAACCAAAAGAATTTCCATAACTACCAATAGAAAAAAATAATAAGGAGACTATGGGGAGCTAGAATATCAAGTTAGATTCAATAATTAGAAGCTGGAGGAGAGAGAAAATCAAGTTAAAGATTGAAATCAATAGAACAAGGTAAGAACATCAAGATTTCAATATATTTTTAAGTTTGATATTATTGAAAAAGCATGAAAATGATGTTAATGTAGAGTTTTATTATATAAGGTTTTATGTTATTGATATGTTAGTGAAGGAAAATAAGAGAAAGTGATGGGAAATATTGTAGAGAAAAGCAATAAGGGTGTTATAAATTTAGTAATCAACATTTTGCACTAAAACAGTTTTGGACAGCAGCAGTAGTCTAACTTTGAAAAATCACCAAAAATTTTAGAAAACGAATTAGAGGTTGAATAAAATATTAAATTAAATTTTATTGAGTCTAGTTTTTCATAGAAGAAATGGTGTAAGCAATGGAATTGTAAATTATGAGATATAATAAATTTTGTGAGATAAGGTCACAATGATTTTGGGTTCCCCTGTTCTGACTTTGGAAAATTTTTAAAAATTGTAAAAAAAATACTTAGGGGTTAAAATTTATATGTTTAAATTCGTAATGAGTTTATTTTCAAGAGAAACAAGCAGAAACATCATCTGAATCTCGTACTAAGAGATAATTAATTTTTAGTAAAGAAAGGTTGAAGCTGTCAAACAGCAGAACAGGGATAAATTTGAAGATTTTACTGAACTTATTGGCTAAATTATAAATTCTGAAATTTTTATGGTAGAAATATATTTGAGTCTAGTTTCAAAAACATCAAGAAGATCATAATTTGGAATTCTTTAGCTCAAGATATAAATAATTTAGTGACTATGACTCAAGTGGACAGCTTTGAAATGAACATAAGTAAATAGTGGAATTATATATACATTAAGGATGTGGAATGGTGAGGAGGAGGAGAAAAATATATGAATATTAAACTAGCATGGGTTTTCATTAAAGCCATCTTTTTTGTATGTTTTAGGCTTAAGGACTAAATTGAATAAAAGAAATTTTAAGTGTAATTTTGTAAAAATGTCAAAAATGACCAAATTGCATGAAATGAATTGTTTTATTGTCTAAATTAATATATTGAAAGAAATTATTAATATCAAGTGGGTTTAGAGCTTTAATTTTGTTGTATGATGATATTATAAAGTAATATTAATGTTAGTATCAAATTGTGAAAATAGTTAAAATATTAGGGTTTGGTATTAAATTTCTATTTTATTAAAGGTTGTATGATAGCCTAAAATATTTGGATAAAGTATTAATAGAGAAAAATTAGTTGATTTGATTAACTAGTTAAGGGACTAAATTGTAAAAGTTGTAAAAGCTGGGGTAATTGTGAAAATTTTAAAATTTATGGATTTAAGTGAAATTAGGGAGTTAAATTTAGTTTAAAGTAGAATTTGTATGAAAATATAAGATTAAATGTGAAGAAATAAAGTTAGTCTCAACTTAGAGACTAAATTGAAAATTAAGTAATATTTGAGTAAAAATTTAAATATTTAATATGAAATTGAATTGTGTTGTATTGATGATTTTTAATTGTTTTAAAGATGGCTTTAAATATTCGTTCTAGTTTAATATGAAATTTAAATATTTGTATGAAAACCCATGCTAGTTTAATATTCATATATTTTCCTCCTCCTCCTCTTCATTCCACATCCTTAATGTATATATAATTCCACTATTTACTTATGTTCATATCAAAGCTGTCCACTTGAGCCATAGTCACTAAATTATTTATATCTCTAGCTAAAGAATTCCAAATTAAGATATGCTTGATGTTTTTGAAACTAGACTCAAATATCTTTCTACCATAAAAATTTCAGAATTTATAATTTAGCTAATAAGTACAGTAAAATCTTCAAATTTATCCCTGTTTTGCTGTTTGATAGCTTCAACCTTTCTTTACTAAAAATTAAATATCTCTTAGTACGAGATTCAGATGATTTTTCCGCTTGTTTATCTTGAAAATAGACTTATTAATAATTTAAAAATATAAATTTTAACCCCTAAGTATTTTTTTTTACAATTTTTAATGATTTTCCAAATTCAGATCAGGGGAGCCCAAAATCATTCTGACCTTGTCTCATAAAATTTATTATATCTCATAATTTACAATTCCATTGCTTACACCGTTTTTTCTATGAAAAACTAGACTCAATAAAATTTAATTTAATATTTTATTAAACCTCTAATTAATTTTATAAAATATTTGGTGATTTTTCAAATTTAGACTACTGCTGCTGTCCAAAACTGTTTTAGTGCAAAATGTTGATTACTAAATTTATAACACCCTTATTTCTTTTCTCTACAATATTTCCCATCACTTTCTCTTATTTTTCTTCACTAACATATCAATAACATAAAACCTTATATAAGAAAAATCTACATTAACATCATTTTCATGCTTTTTCAATAATATCAAACTTAAAAATATATTGAAATCTTGATGTTCTTACCTTGTTCTATTAATTTCAATCTTTAACTTAATTTTCTCTCTCCTCTAGCTTCTAATTCTTGAATCTAACTTGATATTCTAGCTCCCCATATTCTCCTTATTATTTTTCTCTCTTGGTAGTTATGGAAATTCTTTTAATTTCTAAGTGAAAATTGTGGATTTTTGGTAAAAAGACCAAATTGTAAAGAAAAGAAAATTTTCTTTCTTTCTTCTTCTTCTCACGTTGGTGCATGGGAAAGATGAGGAGGATTCTTCATCTTTCTCTCCTTATATATTAAATAAAATAATAATAAAATAATAATAATAAAATATCTCATTAAATTATTAATAAACTAATATTTATTTATTTAATTAATCTAAAATATCACCAACATCATCATTGCCTTCTAGATTTCTCTCTCTTTCTAATTGACCATTTTGCCCTTTATGATCTTTTAAAATTCCATCCTTGAGTCATCACTTAATTTGGTAAAATTACAATTTAGTCCCTCATACTTCTTTACCTATTCAATTTGATCCTAATTCATCTATTTTCCTTAGTTTCTAGATCATTTCGCCCTTAAAATATTTGCACTATTGGTCCTTCAACTTTTTCATATTTACACTTTAACCCTCAAATTTTGAGTATTTACTCTTGGGCCACAAACTTTTCTTACTTTTGTGATTTAGTCCTTTCTTGGAATTAATATATCATAATATACTTTCCAATGTTGACATAACTCAAAATTTCCCTTTTTGTCACTTTATTTCCTTATTTTACTATATCAAGGATAATATCTTACTTTCTTACTGTAGTAATTTTCAGGGTATTACAGCTCTGCTATGCAATGGAGGTTGTGGCAGCTAGTTTTTGGACCTTATTCAATTTGAAACAAATCTGATAGAAAGCTGCATGTTGTTAGGAAGCCTATAAGTTCTTTTTTTTTTTAATTGTCTATTCATCTTTAGTTCAAACGTTCGCAAGGTATTTCTTTATCATGAAGAAGAAGATGAAATTTAGATTTATGGGTTATTTTTTTTTCTTTTTGGTTAATAATTCGTACGAGGTCAATTATAATTTAGTTTTTTGTAATGGTATGTAACACTTATGACATAGTAAATTAGGCCTCCACTTGTCAAAGAAAATGTTATGTCAAATTTTTATTGGAGTTTTTAATGACAGTGAGCAAACTAAATGAATTATGTAACGTGAGTCTTTAAATTATAATTTTTTTTTTTAATTTTGGATGCCTAAAATGATAATTTTTTATAGTTGGGTAACTATACATGTAGTTTACCTTCTTTTATTTTTTAAATTTTTAATTTTAAGTGATTTCTTACCTTTTTTTTCATTTTTAAATTTTAATGATTTTACAAGTTGATAGTTATGCAAGGTTGGATAAATTTTAAAGCTACAAATGGTAAATGTCTTTAAAGGGTTAATTTATGTAAATATGTTGAAAAAAATTATTTTAAAGATTAAGCTAAATTTATTAAAATTTATTGATCTACGCTATTTTTGGAGATAGAAAGAAAAACGCGCCACATAGGATGCGTTTTCAGGAGAGATAACAAAAATACGTCCTACAGGGTGCATTTTCACTGCCACATCAGTGAAAACGTGCCTTGTAGGACGCGTTTTCCTTTCAACAGTACTATTCCAACAATAACTTTTCCAACGACTAGTAAGGCTCCAACAACCATAAAAATTCCTGTATAAACCCCTTCAACCTTCATTCTTTTCAACCAAATACTGTAACACCCCAAACCCGGCCTAGAAGTTAGGCCCGAATCTAGAATGTCACATTAAAGGCGCACTTCAAAACAATTTACTAGTTAACCATTTAAGGCCCAAAAGCCCAAAACAAAAGATTATTTCGAAAACCATATTAACACTTTAATAATTTTATGAAATTTCTTAAGTGGGCAGTTGAAACAATAATAATAATAAACCCAAAATTCAAAGTCAAATAGGAGTTACATGGCCTTATTACAATCCAATGAAAAAAACAAAGTATTTAAACAGAATCATTTGAATAAATTAAAACATTTGAACAACTTGTAGTGTGGCCATCTCTGAGTCCTCTCCCTTGTCGAGCCGCCTATTCAGGATTACCTGAAACATTTAAAATTAAGGGTGTGAGTTTCGAAACTCAGTGTGTACAACCCTTGGAAATCTAATCAAATACAAATATTCACATTGGGCCTAAGCCCTAACAAAATCGGTGGTCTTGGGCCTTAGCCCACAATGACCTCATATCATATCATATCGTATCATTTATAAACAGATAATGCAAAACCCACCCCAAAAATCCATCCGCTAAACACACCATTTCCCTTCCAACCTTATGACTCCTATGGGGAATTTTAGCTCGACCCACCCCTCCGCTACACACCAAGGGTAGCCTGATTATGCGGTACTACCGACGTTGCGAAAGAAAGCTGCTAATCATATGTTGGGCTTAAAGCCTTCTGTGGATCCATACCATACGGCCATGCGATCCTCAAATATTGACACAGAGTCATCAATATATATATGTTAGGCACATAGCCACGGTAAATATGATTGGCACAAAGCCATAATAACAGCACAAAGCGTTCGGTATTGGCACAAAGCCTTCGGTATTGGCACAAAGCCCATAATTACGACACGAAGCCCATATTAATGGCACACAGCCCTCGGTAACATTATCGGTGCAGCATGGCTGCTCAATGGCTAAAAACCCTGTGGTGGATCCATACCATACGGCTATGCGATCCCGGATCCATACCATACGGCCATGCGATCCTCAAATCTCCCTCCGTACCATAATTCCCACCCATATGCATCTTAAGCAGAATATCATATGAATGCATCAAACACAAAAGTAACATCCACAAACCCATATTCATCACACAGGGGTATTTTCGTCATTTCACTACCTAGGGGTATTTTCGTAATTCTACCCTACAAGGGTATTTTGGTAATTTGGAAAATTAGGGGTATCTTGGAAATTTTACAAACAGGGGTATTTTAGTAATTTTACAATATAAGGGTATTTTAGTAATTTTCCAATATAAGGGTATTTTAGTAATTTTCCAATATAAGGGTATTTTAGTAATTTTCCAATATAAGGGTATTTTAGTCCCTCTCGGGTTTTAGTTATAAACTTTGGCCCATAAACAAATCCTCGCGGTTAAAGTGAACAAACACTATGCACCAGGTAGGATCTCAGAAAAGAGGAGGTGGGTCACTCGGACCGCTTAAGTACCAAACTCTCACTAGATCCAATCCTAGACATGCATATGTCGGTTACCACACTCTAACTAATCGACTTGTCCACATACATGTTTGATTATTAGATTAAGTCTTATGTGATTTAAGAGTTGTTCAGAACTAGGCCTAAAGTCCATTAAACCCTAACATACTTGTCTACGCCCCCATAAGCCCATCAAGCCCATTTTACGTCCTTATGGCCCGTTAGGCCCAAATCTCATCATATGGCCTATTAGGCCCAAAACATATCCAGATCATGTATCAAGCATGGTAAACTTAATTCGTATAATCAACCAAACCATTTTATCAAACTTAGCCTCAGGGCCCACCGGGCCCATTTAGCCACTTTCGGCTTTTCGGTTTTTCGGCATTGTCGATATCGTGTGTGTAGTGTTTGTACACACCTGGTAACCTTACGTGCTGTAAACCCCTTATTCACGAACCTACAATTGACATTACTAGCGATTAACCAAAACGTTAACACATACTAACAAAAAACCGAAACCTCACCGTACCCTTACCGTGTGCCTCACGTTCTAGTAGCCCTTCCTTTGCTACTATTGGCGATTAACCTCTAGATCTGCACCCAAACACCTATATCGTCAAAACCAAGTGACCCATATTGATCATAAGTCACCCCTATGAGCCACAATAGATTTGGCCATTTACTAAACCATGACTGAGTCGAGAACACTTACCACCTTGTTAGCAATCCTTACTTACCACGCTTGCGATTGTTGAGCCCTACCCTTATTAATACAGGTTAATGACAAGGATTGGGTTAGATAGCCCTTTGGCTTTTAACAAAACACACTAAAAATTTTAACTAAGCACTTACCGAAATTCTCCTTTGATCCTGCGGCTTAGATATCTACTTGAACAAGATTCGGCTTTTAACCCTGACTGAGAGTAGATACCAACTGATTTGTGATAGAGAAAAACAACAAAGATTCGGCACTAATGGGGGATTTCGGCAAGAGAAGACGATGGTAATTTGGCAATAGGAAAGTTTGGCTAAGAGAGAATTCGGCAAAAAGGAATGATGGTTTTTCGGCAATGGAAGAATTCGACAACAGAAGAATAGAATGAGGGGGAGAAAAGAAAAGATCAAATGTGCTTGTGTGAGGGTAACTACAGGATATTCGGTAAAGAAAAGAAAGACTAACTTATTTGCAAAACTCTCCAAATGCCGAAAGCCAGAATGAAAATTCGTAATACCCCCTAAAAGACCCAAAAACGGCACTCATTTACCCTCCTAAGCCGAATTTATACACTTCCCACTTCCCACAACGGCACCAACTCTTCACACTTCTCAGCTCCTAACTTTTCTCCTTGATAACTCCTCAATTTCATCCTAATTTTCTCTAAGATAAGCTCCTTTATCCCTTCCTTAATTTTCTCTCATGAACACTTCCTTTAGAGTTCACATCCAATGCCACTACTAACCATCTAGAAGGCAAAAATTAAATCCCCAACAAAATACCATGCCACTACTCGAACCTTGGACTCCCTTGCCTGCTAATGACGCCACCTCCACTAGGACACAAGCTTCTTTGTGTCCTATTTTCTCTTAATCTACTTAAGAGGCCTACTGACTGAAGTCACAGTTCCCTTGGGGCTAAAACCAAAATTTTTCCTGTACCTTTACTTGATCCCAGGACTTCTCCAACACCCCTAGACACTCCAAATTCATTAACCCTCAGAGCCCACATACCAATTTTCATTTTCTCGCTTACTTAAAAAAAATTTCTGAGATCCAAAGCTCAAAGCCCAATTCTTTTAGGCCCAAATTCGGGGCGTTACAAATACTCCATACTCATTCTTCCTTCCTAAATTCTCAATCTTCAATCTTTAATCCCCAATTTCTAATTGTCGAAACCATTTTAAAAGTTTGATTTAAAAAACGGGTATTGACTTTTAAAAACGAAAATGGAGTCGCCACCAATCATTTTTTACTTACGTATGATTGGATCACCTTATAAAATGTTTCGTTTCAGAATACTGATTTTGGTCCACGAAAAATAAGAAAAATGGGTTCGGGAGTCGGTTGCGTATGAGGAAGGGTTAGCACCCTCATAACGCCAAAAAATTGGTACCTAATTGATAGAATCATGTCCAAATGTTTGAAATTTAAAAGTTTTAAAATAAGATCCGTTATCAGAGGGAAAACCGAGACTTACCTATTTCAAAGAAATAAAAATACCATACCAAGTAAGTTAGGATACATCTTCTCATAACTTCGAAACTAGATATATCTTCATTTTAGAAAATTCTTACCTCGAGACACAAAACATCATACCCAATAAGTTAGGATACAACGTTTTGAATTCCCGAGAATAAGTTTTTTTATTTGAAATTGGTAAACTTCAATTTTAAAAATGAAGGGATATTTAATACTTTAAGTTCTATGAGAAAAATCACAACTCAATAAGTTAGGGCACGATTCTTCTCGAAGACCCCCAAATATCACATATCACCATAAAATAAAAAAAAAATCTTTGATTTAAAAGGTATTTATTTAAAAAAAAAAATGGTATGAGTAAAACATAGTATGAATACATTACAACATATATTTGATAGCAATTCTAAATTACTACAAATTATATTAACAATAAATAATGAAATAATATAACATAAATTCATGAAAAATTTAAGCAGAAATAAGCGATCAAGAGAACATAAATAAATATAAAATTAATAGTAATAATTAAAACTTTCGCGAAATAAAAAAAAAAATCAAGCAAAAAGAAACAATATGTTTAAGCATTTAATGAAAACAAAAAAAAAGATTTTAAAACGATTTAATATATAAAAAAATAAAAAAATAAAAAATATTTATAAATAAATATACATAATTTAGTAATTTAGTACATATAATAAAAATATTTAATCAAATAATAATTTTTTTTAAAAAAATGCATATATATATATAATATATTGATTATAAAAGCATGTAATAAAATATATTCTATAATTTGAATAAATTTTATACAAAAAAATATTAATAATATATAATATATTATTATATAATGTAAAAAAATAATATAATAATTAATATGTATAAATATTAAAATAATATGTAAAAATATAAAAATAATAATATTTATGTATATTTTATAACATTAATTAATATAGAATTTTAATATAATAAATAATTTAATACTAATTTAAAATATATAAAAAAGGGTTAAATTGAAACATAAACAAATTTTTAGGGTCAAATTTTTTTTTAAAAAAAACATTAATTCGGATGAATTTAAATTTAATAAAATGGCGGAGGGACTAAAGAAATAATTTTCCCTTTTTTATAAAATACGCGGATCCTTATCGGGTCTTCGGGTCGACGCGCGAACCCTTTTAATCAAAACGGCGCCGTTCTACTTTTGTAACACCCCAAACCCGGCCCATGCGATATGACCGGATCTAGTATGTCACATAAAGAAAACGTATAAAGAACTAAAGTTGACATTATTTGGTTATAGTTAAGAAAACAAGTTCGGTTATAATTAATCGATAAAATACTACTAATTTCAAGAGGTTGATTGAAGAATCGATAATCGAACTAGTGATCTTTTAAAACCGTGACTTTTAAAAATATTATTGATAATTTGCAGGAAAAATCTAAGTTAAATTATTTGTACATATTTATTATGAAACCCGTTTGTTGTTAAATTTGAAGAAAAACCGTTGTTTATGATTTTAGAAAATCTCCGTTTAAAACAATTCATGGAAAATAAATACGTCAAACATAAAACCGAAATAAAAATCCCAGAGGCCTTATTACAACTTTAAACCCAAAATAGTAAAAGTAACAAAATAAAGCGGAAAAGACATTTACTAAGGTTCGAAAATATTATTTCCAAAGTATGGCCTCCACCGATTCATCCATGGGCCCAAGTCCTCATTACTGATCATTACCTGCAAGGATTAAGAGAATGGGGTGAGTTACTAGAACTCAGTGTATAATCCCCTTACCGTCATCCACTGGCCCTGAACCCGTATAGCATAATCTTGGGCCTACGCCCATTTACATAACAATAATTAAATGAAGTACATGTATGCAACCCAACCCAATCCATCCATCACACCCCCGACCAGCCAATCACACTTGTGGGGATCAAGTCAACCCACCCCGCCGCTCACACCAAATTTGCAGTCAAACTGCTATAGCATTTTATTTTTGTGGTCAAACCACTGAAATCATAATTTAGGCACAATAATATACAATTTGTGACAATGTCACCAGGCTACACTGCTCTTCATACAATTTTCCCATCCCATGCAAAATGTAAAAAAAAATGCAACATACATAATAACATAAAGTATTTACATATAAATATCAACCATTATTCTATTGAACAATTTTGGTGATCCAGCCCAATAAAGCATTTTAATAATTCGGCCCACTAAGGCATTCTAGCAAATCGGCCCATAGGGGCATTTTGGTACATCGGCCCTTAGGGGCATTATGGTAAATCAGCCCCTAGGGGCATTTTTGTAATTTAGCAATTTAATACCGATTTTGACAGATCTTTAGAAAATAATATTAATTTAAGCAAGTTACTCGATTTATGCCATATTACAATTTTTAACTCTGTAAATAATAACGATCTATTTTTCCAACATAACATCGAATCTCGAATCTACGGATTTCGGTGTGAGATTACACACCTGATTACGGTAAGGACTAAACCTTCTTGATCGTCGGCACCTAAATCACCATTACAGTCGATTAACCAACAAACGAGGTTTTATTAATCTAAATCAGACGATCTAATGAAACGATTACCCTTAGTATCGTGAACGACCACGATTTGTCTATTCTCACCGGATGATGGTCCACAACCCGGTGGGAAATCCCGAACTGCCGATACTGTAACATCCCAAAGATGGGGCTATTTGGAATTAAATTATTTTTCTTATGTTTGAACCACTGTGATATTATTTATGGAATAATAAAGGTTAATTAAGGGTCTTGAGTAGGCTCGGTTTAGTAGAAATTTTTATTTGGAAGTTTTAAAGGTAAGGAGCCTTAACAAATAGGGGTTACAAGAATAAATAGAGGATTTATTGACACTAATAAGGCCTTGGTAAAGTGGCAAAAGGAGGGCCACTTAGGAGCTACATGTGACGCCACAATGGGTGAGGGAAAGCCTTGGTTCGAGTCACAAAATTTTCTCTTTTTGCACCTTGATATGGACGGCATAGGGAGGGAGAGATTTTCTCTCTTTAAACTCTTTTTATTATTTATTTAGATAATAAGATGTTGAGAGATAATAAAGATATTAGTTGATTTTTATTTGGATTATTATAGTATTTTTATGTGAATAATATTTGAGTATTCAAAATTATTTGAGTGAGTGGCTAGGAGGATTTCAAGGAAATTGATAGATTTTGAACTCCTCATGAGAAGGTGGACGGCAAGCTTAAGGGGGTGCCAATGCCTATAAAAGCATCAACTCACCACCTTGTTTTCTTTTTAGCTATTAGCCGAATTTCCCAAAACTCCTCATCCTCTATCTTTTCTTTCTTCTTTTTTTTTCCATTCTCTCCAAAACCAAAACTTCCATTAACATTCTTTTTGGTTCTTTTCTATTTGTGTTGCCAAAACATCAAAATCCCCTCTAACCCTCTTCTTTTGCGAAACTCTACTTCTCTTCCCATTATTTTCTTTCCTTCCTTTTGGCCGAATATACCTCTCTAGAGTGCCGAAATTCCCTTCTCCTCTTTGGAAACACTTTTGCCGAACACTAAAGGTGGTATAAGACTCTTCGGGACTTTCCTTTCAATCGGTTTCAGTAGGTAAGGGGCATTAGCCGAATGTTTTAATATTTTCTCTTGTGTTCTGTCGATTTGGATGTGAGGAAAAGCCGAAATCCGGCATTTGGTAATAGTTCGGCTAACCTTTCTTTGAAATCGATGTCATCTAGGAATTTCGGGATCTTCCAAGCAGTAGATTTAACTCTCCAGTCTCTGTCAATCGAATTTGGGGAAGCAAAACCACTTGGAGTGTGGTGACGAGTGTTTTAAGACATTTGGGGACAAGTAGATCTAGGGTGGCCGACTTCTCTTTTTGGGATTTAGACGATTCAGTGGTGACAGGTGTGTACATACACACGTATAACTTGTTAATGTGATGATTGTTGTGAATGCTATCTTGATTTTATGTAGCATTGGATAATATACCATATCGGTATAGATGGTGATTCAGGAAAGTACCTGTTAATATGAGTTTGTTATTCGATGCTTTTGGGAAGCATGATGTATTGATACATGAGATTTAAGTATGTGATGACATGAAACATGTACATATGTGACTGATGTGGGATTGATGAGTGGAGGGGGCAGTATTAATTATGCCGACGGGCACCAGTGTTTTGGTAACACACTGTGACTACGGTCACCAGAGGTTTGGTACCTCCAGAGGTTTGGTACCTCATAGCGACTCGTCCCTGTGGTTAACACCACCGTGGGTTGGCCCCACTTGAGATATGGGATCGTCTGCCAGTGATTTGGTATCACACGATGGGTTGGCCCCATCAATTGATTCGTGTCTACGGACACCAGTGTTTTGGTAACACATCGTGACTATATGTCACCAGTGGTTTGGCACCACCAGTGGTTTGGTACCACAGCGGGGTAGACAGTGGCGTTTGGTTGGCTAGGTTGGGGGCACATAATATTCTGCATATTAACTGTTATATGTTGTGTATGGAAATGTTTTTAAAACGGGGGAAGGGTTACATACTGAGTCTTGGTGACTCACCTTCTCCTTTAACATTTTTCAGGTGACTCGTAGATGGCGGTTGAGGAGCCGGTTGGACTCGAGGTGGCCATGCGGTGGATTTAAATTAAATGAACCTTAATTTTAGTTATGATAAATTTTATTTCCGGTTTTTAGTTTATTTGGATGTAATAAGGCCTCCTGATATTTTATTTTTTTTTTATTTTTCATATGTCGAATAATTGTTTTAGACTATGATTATCAATATTAAATTAAAGTCACATGTTTTCCCAAGTTGACACGAAAATGTTTTCATCGTGCCATCGGGCACACTCGATATTTTATAATAACTTGGTTGAATTAATTTTAAATAAATTCTAAGTAAGGTTTAACGAAACAATCAATTGAAAAGGTTTTCGGCAACTAAGAATTTTTACTTTCCAAAAGTGTTTTCCAAAATATCTTCCACTGTAACAACTAGATTCGGCCATAGTGTTTGGGCCGGGTTTGGGTTGTTACAAAATTGGTATCAGAGCCCGGTTCAAAGCTCGGCTGTGGGGGGCCCAAGGCCCAAAAATGTTTTGGTAGGCCTTATGGAATGATTTTTGGTTTTTGAACAGCATGGCCCGAGTCTCCGGCACCGATCCGCCCAGGTAAGTACATCGAAACCTCTTTGTGAATTATATTCTGTAGAAGGGTAGGAAGCATGGAACGTAGATAGACTTATAGGAACTTGAACCCTAGGATTAGGCTACTCAAACACACAAACGAAGCATAAGACTTAAGGAACTAAACCAACCTATGACTTAGTCAATGAGCTAGGGTGTGGTAACCCCTGTACGCATGTCTAGGAGTGGATCCGGAAGAGCCTGGTATTTAAGCAGTCCTCGTGACTCACCTCCTCTTCGCAGGTATCCTACCTGGTGCGTAGCTTCGGTTCACCCTAACTCAGAGGGCTTAGTGGTGTGGTAACCTCTGTGCGCATGTCTAGAAAGGTTTGGTGAGAGCTTGGTATTTAAGCGGTCCGCGTGACCCACCTCCTCTTCACTCGACTTCGCACAGGTGCGTAGCTTTGGTTCACCCTGACCAGGAGGGCTCGGTCATAGGCTAAACACAATGATTAAAACCCAAAAAGGGAATTAGCCATGTTTTCAAAAAAGAATGAAACAACAAACCCTAATGTTTTCAAAACTTGTGCAATAACTTTTTTTTTCAAATCCGAGAACATTATTTTTACAACGTTATTCCTCGAAAAACTTGATTGTGGAAAATTACAGAAATGCCCTTAGGGGGTAAAATTACTAAAATGCCCTCGGTTCATAAAATATCAGTTCAATGGTTTTGCTCAAAAATTTCAACTATTTTACAAATATTCAACAACTTAGCTTTGGAAATCATCAGCAAAATATTTTGGTTCGGAAAATTACGAAAATACCCACAGAGGAAAAGACGAAAATACCCTCAGGTTAGAAATGGGCGTAAATGTCCGATGAGCGAATAGGTATGGAAAGTATTAAGGAATGGATGCATGAACTTCTTTGTGCGAACTAGGATAGGAAACTGAAACCTTGGTTGCTCGAAAGAATCTCTGATTAAAACTCTATCCATAAAATTTCTTCGTGAATAAGAAAGTGGAACAAATGCTAACGCATAAAATTTTTCTTAATCAGATTAAAAGTGCGGTAGATAGAATGAGTTCTAGAGGACGTGGACGCCGTGGACGCGGTAGGGGTAGGATGATCGGTGTCCGAACCCGTCAGTCGGGACAAGGTTCGAAGATGAGGTACCACCGCCACCACCACCTCCTACTTTTAGAACCGAGGAGCAGGATCGGGGCCAGGTGGTGAGGCGGTATCGCAAGTCGCTTTCACGAGTCTTGGAGATGGTGGTCGGGCTGGTGGAAATTTGGGAGCTCGAAATCGTCCCGAGCGACTCCGATCTAACGGAGCGGAGGTATTCCGGTGTATCGTGAGTGGCACCAGGTCTGTGTGAATCTTGGCTAGAGTCAATCGAAAGGATCATGGATGATCTTGACTTTGACCGAGGAAGAAAAAAGTCGAAAGGGGCGATGTCGCTTCTAAAGGATGAAGCGTATCGGTGGTGGCTTACGGTTCAAGACGGGACTCAGCAGAGATGATCTCGACTTGGGAGTATTTCAAAACCACCTATCGGAAGAAGTATGTGGGCACCAGCTACCGACGCGTGCAGAGAGAAAGGCTTTTACTCCGGATTAGTGCAAGGAACTAAGTCCGTGTCGAATATGAGGCGGAATTTTTAAGGCCGAGTAGGTATGCTAGAGGCATCGTGTCTCATCGAGCATGAGCGCTGTGTCCGCTTTGAGGACGGACTCAGAGATGATTTGAGGTTCTTGATTGCCCCGCAGCAGTTCGCGAGTTCTCATCTCTAGTGGAAAAGGCTAAGGTAGCCAAGGGATCAAGGAGGCCGTGAGGCAAAGTTATAGTAGGAATAATCGTAAGAGAGGATTTGGGTCACCGGATCAAGCGGTAGTGTTCGAGAAAAAAGGCTAGGCCAAGTGGGCCAAATCAGGTGCAGTAAGGCCCACGACTACTAATCGTGAGGTCGACTCGGTGTAACCGCATTGTGGAAAGACCCATTGGGGAGGTTGTTGGACCGGTGATAGAGGATGTTTTGAGTGTGGGTCTTTGGAGCATCGTGTCGAGATTGTCCCGGAAACTAGCTAAGAATCACCGAGAGGCGCGAATCGTACTCGTGGATAGAAATGTGGGACCACGGAGGGTCGTGGTAATGGCAGAGAAACAACGGTCCTAACCGAGGTCGTGGAACTCGAGGCGAGAGGTTCGGGTAACACGAGGCTAGCGGCTGGCTTAGTTTACGCAGCGAGGCGTCGCGAGGAGGGTGACGCACCGGATGTCATAACCGGTATGTTTTTAATTTTTGATCTTCCTTATGTTGCATTAATTGATGTGGGTTCGACGCACTCGTACATTGCTAGTAGTGTGGTAGGAACTTTGGACCTAAACTCAAAAAGCGCTTCTAGGAGATGACCGTAGTTAGCCCTTTAGGTCACTCTGTAGTGGTAGACAAACTTTATAGAGGCGTACCCTAGAACTTCAAGGGGTAGTATTTGTGGTCGATCCGATGGAACTACCGTTTGGGGAGTTCGATTTGATCCTTGGAATGGACCGGTGGTTAAGTATCAAGCGAATTTGGATTGCGCGGCTAAGCGCATGGTTCTTAAGACGGCTGAAGGTGATGAAGTGGTTATGATAGGGGATAGAAGGAATTACCTATCCAATGTAGTGTCTGCCTTGAAGGCTGAAAAGATGGTCAAGAAGGGTTGTGAGGCGTATTTGGTTCGAATCATGCTTTAGAAGCTAAGGGGTCGATGAGTTGGAAAGGTCCGAACGGTTGGGGAATTTGCGATGTGTTTCGGAAGAGCTTCCGGTGTCCGCCTCCGGATCGGAAGTCGAATTCGATATAGACTTGCTACCCGAACGGCACTGTGTCTATAGCACCATACCGAATGGCACCAAAGGAATTGGTGGAGCTAAAGGCTCAAATTCGTGGAGCTCTTGGATAGAGGGTTTATTCGACCAAGTATATCTCCGTGGGGGAGCACCGTGTTGTTTGTCAAGAAGAAGGACGGTTCTATGCGGATGTGCATCGACTACCGTCGATTAAACAAGTTAACGATCAAAAACAAGTACCGTTGCCTCGGATCGATGACTTGTTTGACCAACTGAAGGGTGCGTCGGTATTCTCAAAGATTGACCTTAGGTCAGGTTATCATCAATTACGGGTGAAGGAGGCTGATGTTCACAAGACGGAATTCCGAACTCGGTATGGGCATTACGAGTTCTTGGTGATGCCATTCGGGTTGACCAATGCACCGGCGGCATTTATGGACTTAATGAATAGGGTATTTCAACAGTACTTGGACCAATTCGTCGTGGTGTTCATCGACGACATATTGGTTTACTCAAGGACGGAGGAGGAGCATGACAAGCATTTGCGAGTAGTCCTACAAGTGTTGAGGAAAAAAAGCAATTATACGCCAAATTCGATAAGTGCGAATTTTGGCTTAGGGAGGTGGCTTTCTTAGGTCATGTAGTATCACCAAGGAATTAGAGTAGACCCTCGCAAGATTGAAGCAAGATTGGATTGGAAACCACCTAGGTCGGTGGTTGAAATACGAAGTTTTCGGTTTAGCGGGTACTATCGGAGATTCGTGGAAGGATTCTCTCTAATAGCGTGCCGTTAACTAAGTTACTAAGGAAAGGTGTTCCATTTGTATGGACGGAGAAGTAGCAAGGAAGCTTTGATAAGCTAAGGAAAATTTTGACTAAGCTCCGGTTTTGAGTACACTGAAGCGGAAAGTTATTCACGATCTATTGTGATGCATCTCACATCGGGTTTGGGATGTGTGTTGATGCTGAGATGGGAAGGTAGTAGCCTATGCATCCCGTCAGTTAAGACCGCATGAGGTTAACTACCCAACGCACGACTTGGAGCTAGCGGCAGTCGTCTTTGCTCTGAAGATATGGAGACATTACCTGTATGGGGAGAAGTCGATAGTCTACACGGATCACAAAAGCTTGAGGTATCTTCTGACTCAGAAGGATCTGAATCTGAGACAGCGTCGGTGGATTGAACTACTAAAGGACTACGATTGTTCAATCGAGTACCATCCGGGTAAGGCTAATGTGGTAGCTGACGCGTTGAGCCGGAAGGTTGTGACGGACTTAAGAGCAATGTTCGCTCGGTTGAGTCTATATGATGATGGGAGTCTTTTGGCGGAACTCCGAGTTAAGCCAACATGGATTGAGGAGATTAAGGAAAAGCAGTTAGTGGATGAAGGCTTGAGCGCTAAGAGGTACAAGTTCGGGATGGTGGTTTGGAAGGGTGCGATCTGTCTAGTGATGGAGTGCTATGTTTTCAAGGGCGAGCATGCATGCCGAAGGATGAAGAGTTGAGGCGGAAAATTCTCCATGATGCACATAGCAGCCCATATGCTATGCATCCGGGAGGAAGCAAGATGTATGGAGATTTGCGAAAACAGATTACAGTGGCGGGGTTGAAGCGTGAGATAAGCGAGTTCGTAGGAAAGTGTCGACATGCCCGGAGTTAAGGCTGAACATCGATTTACCATCGGGACTACTTCAACCGGTAAAGATTCCTCAATGGAAATGAGAGAGGATCACCATGGATTTCGTTAGTGGGCTACCCCTTACGCCCAACAAGAAGGATGCAGTTTGGGTAATTGTGGATCGCCTGACTAAATCACTCACTTCATGCCGGTGAGAATGGATTACTCACCCGAAGCTAGCGAAGTTGTATGTGGGTGAAATAGTGAGGTTGCATGGTGTTCGAAAGATCGATTATCTCGGATAGGGATCCCGATTCACGTCAAGGTTACGGAAAGCGTTGCATCAAGCTTTGGGTACACTAGATTTCAAAGATCGGCTTTCCATCCACAATCGACGGACAATCGGAAGGGTGATCTGAGATCCTAGAGGACATGTTAAGAGGATATGTCTTGGATTTTAGTGGTAGTTGGGAGGAGTACTGCCATTGGCGGAATTCGCTTATAACAATAGTTATCAAGCGAGTATTCGAATGGCTCCATATGAAGCCCTATATGGGCGAAAATGCCGTACTCCTACATGTTGGGCGGAGTTGGGGAACGACAAGTTCGGGTCCAGAATCGTAACAGAGAGACCGAAGACAAAGTCAAGGTGATTCAGTCTCGTCTCAAGGAAGCATCAGATAGACAGAAGTCTTATGCCGATCTCAAACGCAAGGAAATGGAGTATGCTGTGGGAGACAAGGTCTTTACGAAAGTGTCGCCTTGGAAAAAGGTGTTGAGATTTGGACGAAAAGGAAGCTAAGCCCAAGGTTCATCGGGCCATATACTGATTGTAAAAGCGAGTAGGGCCGGTAGCTTATCGACTAGAGTCTGCCGGCAGAATCGAATCGAGATCACGGCGTATTTCATGTATCGATCTTTGAGGCGGTATCGGTCGGATCCTTCGCCGCGTTGTGCCGATGCGAGATTGAGGTGAACTCGGATTTATCTTTTGAAGAAGAACCGGTTCAGATCTTAGATCGAGATGTGAAGGTTCTACGTAGAAAGTCAGTGCCCTTAGAGAAAGTGCTTTGGCGGAACCATGGTGTGGAAGAAGCTACGTGGGAATCTGAGGATGTAATACGGCAGCAATACCCCCATCTGTTTTAGCTAGGTAATTTTGAGGACGAAATTTATTTTAAGGGGGGTAGAACTCTAACATCCCAAAGATGGGGCTATTTGGAATTAAATTATTTTTCTTATGTTTGAACCACTGTGATATTATTTATGGAATAATAAAGGTTAATTAAGGGTCTTGAGTAGGCTCGGTTTAGTAGAAATTTTTATTTGGAAGTTTTAAAGGTAAGGAGCCTTAACAAATAGGGGTTACAAGAATAAATAGAGGATTTATTGACACTAATAAGGCCTTGGTAAAGTGGCAAAAGGAGGGCCACTTAGGAGCTACATGTGACGCCACAATGGGTGAGGGAAAGCCTTGGTTGAGTCACAAAATTTTCTCTTTTGCACCTTGATATGGACATATAGGGAGGAGAGATTTTCTCTCTTTAAACTCTTTTTATTATTTATTTAGATAATAAGATGTTGAGAGATAATAAAGATATTAGTTGATTTTTATTTGGATTATTATAGTATTTTTATGTGAATAATATTTGAGTATTCAAAATTATTTGAGTGAGTGACTAGGAGGATTTCAAGGAAATTGATAGATTTTGAACTCCTCATGAGAAGGTGGACGGCAAGCTTAAGGGGGGTGCCGAATGCCTATAAAAGCATCAACTCACCACCTTGTTTTCTTTTTTAGCTATTAGCCGAATTTCCCAAAACTCCCTCATCCTCTATCTTTTCTTTCTTCTTTTTTTTTTCCATTCTCTCCAAAACCGAAACTTCCATTAACATTCTTTTTGGTTCTTTTCTATTTGTGTTGCCAAAACATCAAAATCCCCTCTAACCCTCTTCTTTTGCCGAAACTCTACTTCTCTTCCCATTATTTTCTTTCCTTCCTTTTGGTCGAATATACCTCTCTAGAGTGCCGAAATTCCCTTCTCCTCTTTGGAAACACTTTTGCCGAACACTAAAGGTGGTATAAGACTCTTCGGGACTTTCCTTTCAATCGGTTTCAGTAGGTAAGGGGCATTAGCCGAATGTTTTAATATTTTCTCTTGTGTTCTGTCGATTTGGATGTGAGGAAAAGCCGAAATCCGGCATTTGGTAATAGTTCGGCTAACCTTTCTTTGAAATCGATGTCATCTAGGAATTTCGGGATCTTCCAAGCAGTAGATTTAACTCTCCAGTCTCTGTCAATCGAATTTGGGGAAGCAAAACCACTTGGAGTGTGGTGACGAGTGTTTTAAGACATTTGGGGACAAGTAGATCTAGGGTGGCCGACTTCTCTTTTTGGGATTTAGACGATTCAGTGGTGACAGGTGTGTATATACACACGTATAACTTGTTAATGTGATGATTGTTGTGAATGCTATCTTGATTTTATGTAGCATTGGATAATATACCATATCGGTATAGATGGTGATTCAGGTAAGTACCTGTTAATATGAGTTTGTTATTCGATGCTTTTGGGAAGCATGATGTATTGATACATGAGATTTAAGTATGTGATGACATGAAACATGTACATATGTGACTGATGTGGGATTGATGAGTGGAGGGGGCAGTATTAATTGTGCCGACGGGCACCGATGTTTTGGTAACACACCGTGACTACGGTCACGAGGTTTGGTACCTCCAGAGGTTTGGTACCTCATAGCGACTCGTCCTCGTGGTTAACACCACCGTGGGTTGGCCCCACTTGAGATATGGGATCGTCTGCGCGGTGATTTGGTATCACCACGATGGGTTGGCCCCATCAATTGATTCGTGTCTCACGGACACCAGTGTTTTTGGTAACACATCGTGACTATATGTCACCAGTGGTTTGGCACCACCGGTGGTTTGGTACCACGGCGGGGTAGACGATGGCGTTTGGTTGGCTAGGTTGGGGGCACATAATATTCTCGCATATTAATCATTATATGTTGTGTATGGAAATGTTTTTAAAACGGGGAAGGGTTACATCTTGAGTCTTGGTGACTCACCTTCTCCTTTAACATTTTTCGGTGACTCGTAGATGGCGGTTGAGGAGCCGGTTGGACTCGAGGTGGCCATGCGGTGGATTTAAATTAAATGAACCTTAATTTTAGTTATGATAAATTTTATTTTCGGTTTTTAGTTTATTTGGATGTAATAAGGCCTCCTGATATTTTATTTTTTTTTTTATTTTTCATATGTCGAATAATTGTTTTAGACTATGATTATCAATATTAAATTAAAGTCACATGTTTTCCCAAGTTGACACGAAAATGTTTTCATCGTGCCATCGGGCACACTCGATATTTTATAATAACTTGGTTGAATAAATTTTAAATAAATTCTAAGTAAGGTTTAACGAAACAATCAATTGAAAAGGTTTTCTAACAACTAAGAATTTTACTTTCCAAAAGTGTTTTCCAAAATATCTTCCACTGTAACAACTAGATTCGGCCATAGTGTTTGGGCCGGGTTTGGGTTGTTACAGATACCGCCCTACGTTTGAACTTAGGAGTAGTAATTGCAAATCCACTCCTTTTGTGTTCTCCTATCATTTTTCCTTTCAAATCGTTACCACTTGCCTCCATTGAAAAAGTCCCGGTCAGTAAAATACTACTATGAGAGAAAGTAGTTGTTTAGGGATAGGTTCGGCTTACCTCTACTTCTGAAGAACCAACGAGTAGAGAAAACGAGCGATTTAATCCCTATAACAATCGATTAGTCAAATCTATCATTCCATTTTAATGGAATAACCAAGGATTGAGAGATCAAAATGATCCATAAAGAAACTCCTTACCTTAATGATAATAGATCCGACTTCCACCGATTGACTTAAGACTAGAGATGAATCGGCAAGGATGTGATATTCAGCCACCCGCTAGAACACTACGAAAAGAAAATGATCAAGATATGAGGGAGTAGGAGAAAGTGATATTTCGATTTAGAAACAAAATAGAACCACCGAATAGTGATGGACACACATTCGGCTAGGGAGAAAAGAAAGTGAAAAGAGAAGAAATAAACCACTTACCGATTCGATCAAAGAAGAGAGTGCCAACACGAAAGAGAAAGAAATAATGAAGAAGAGATTAAGGGTCAAAAGGTTCGGCTATGGAGAGAAATGAACAAGAAGATTCGGCTACCAAAATGTTGATTAAAGAAGAAGAAAGAAGGGTTGAAGAAATAGTAAAAAAGAAAAGAAAAGATGGAGAAAGAGTGCTAGATAGTTTCGGCTAACAAAGGAAAAAAAAAGAGCAAGATTGGATTGAGGGTTTCGGCTAAACAAGGGAGAAAGATGAACAAATGTGCTAGAGTGTTTCGGCCAAAACAAGGGGAAAAAGAGGTTGGAAAAGAAAAGTACCCAAAATGCTAAAAGAAACCAAAACCTTTCATGCACAAATTTGCACAAAAACCATAAGAAAATCGGCTCCCTCACTCCCCCTACCAAAACCGTGTACTTCATTCACCAAAAAGGTCATGGTGGACCAAAAATTCTATCCTAAGCACCTTCCAAATATTCGGCCAACATATCCCCCTTCTTACTCCTTTCCTTTACTTCTTTCCTTACTCTCCTCCTTACCTTATTTTCTTAGTCTTCTTTCCATAAATAAAAAGTATTCCTTACCTTATTTAAAGCCTTGGCCGACACTTTGGAAAAGAAGCACAAAATAATCCAAAAATTTTGTAAAAGGTGGGATTCAAACTCCACCCCTCTAGCCCCTTCATGTGACACCACACCACTCTACCATATGCTCCACTTGTGCTAGCAAAATACACATTTATTTCCTTAAGTCTTGATGCCACTTACCTTCTCTCCTTAAACTGCTTAAACACAAAAATTTTACTAAGGCCCAACTCAACCCATAGCCTTCTTAGGGTCCCTAAACATATACAACTAACACTATTGACTAGCCTATCGTATGGTATAATGTAAAACAAAAATTCTCGAGTTTCAGGATGTTACAATTCTACCCCCTTAAAGAAATTTTGGCCTCGAAATTTACCTGATTAGAAGATATGAGGATATTGCTGTCGGATCGTGCTCTCTGGCTCCCATGTAGCTTCCTCTGACCCGTGATTACACCATAATACTTTGACCAACGGAACTGACTTCTTTCTCAGCACCTTAAGATCTCGATCTAAATTCTGCACTAGCTCTTCTTCAAAGGACAAGTCAGGTCTTATCTCAATTTCCTCCACTGGTACAATATGAGACGGATCCAAACGATAACGCCTTAACATCGAGACATGGAATACGCTATGTATCTGACTTAATTCCGGAGGTAACTCAAGCTGATAAGCCACTGGCCCAACACGCTTCAATACACGGTAAGGTCCGATAAACCTAGGGCTCAACTTGCCTTTTCGCCCAAATCTTAAGATCTTTTTCCAAGGTGAAACCTTCAAAAAGACCTGATCTCCCTCAGAGAACTCTATATCCTTACGCTTTAGATCCGCGTACGATTTCTGTCTGTCCGAAGCTTCTTTTAACCGAGCCTGAATTACCTTAACTTTTTCTTCCGTCTCCTAGATCAACTCAGGACCCAACAACTGTTGCTCCCCCAACTCAGTCCAACAAGTAGGAGTACGACACCTACGTCCATAAAACGCCTCATAGGGTGCCAACTGGATGCTGGATTGATAGCTGTTGTTGTATGCAAACTCTGCCAACGGTAGAAAATCTTCCCAACTACCCCTGAAGTCGATCACACAGCCCCTTAACATGTCTTCTAGAATTTGGATTACTCTCTCCGACTGACCATCAGTCTGCGGATGAAATGCCGTGCTGAAATTTAGTCTTGTACCCAAAGCTTCATGTAAAGCCTTCCAGAATCGTGATGTAAACCTAGGATCCCTATCCGATATAATAGACACGGGTACCCCATGCAACCTCACGACTTCTGCTATATACAACTTGGTCGACTTCTGCTATATACAACTTGGCCAACTTCTGCAATGTATAATCCGTACGAACAGGTAAGAAATGAGCAGACTTCGTTAACCGATCCACTATCACCCATACTGAATCTTTCTTAGTAGGTGTTAAGGGTAACCTACTAACAAAATCCATCGTTATCCTTTCCCATTTCGATAGTGGAATTTTCACCGGTTGCAATAACCCTGAAGGCAGTTGATGCTCCGCCTTCACCTGCTGACATGTCAAGCACTTGCTCACGAAGTCAGTAACCTCCCATTTCAACCCTGGCCACCAATACTGCTCATGGAGGTCTCGGTACATCTTATTTCCTCCGGGGTGCATAGCATATGGGCTACTATGCGCCTCACGCAGAATTATTTGTCTCAATTCTGAATCCATGGGCATACAAACTCTTCCACGGAAACACAATACTCCATCACTATTTAATCCAAAATCCCCTATCTCACCACTTTCCACTTGCTGAAGTCGAGAACCCAACCTTTCATCTAACAACTGCTTTTCCTTAATCTGGCTTACCCATGCCGGCTTCACTTAAAGTTCGGCTAACAGACTACCATCTTCATAAAGGCTGAGATGAGCGAACATTACTTTCAAATCTGATATCACCTTACGACTCAACACATCTTCCACTACGTTGGCTTTACCTGGGTGATACTCGATTGAGAAGTCATAATCCTTCAACAATTCTATCCACCTCCGCTATCTTAAGTTCAACTTTTTTTGGGTAAGGAGGTACTTCAGACTCTTATGATCCGTGTAGATAATCGACTTCTCCCTGTACAGATAGTGTCTCCAAATCTTCAGAGCAAACACCACTGCAACTAACTCCAAATCATGAGTGGGATAGTTAATCTCATGCAGCCTTAATTGACGAGATGCATAAGCTACCACTTTCCCCCATTGCATCAACACACATCCCAAGCTCGTGTGTGATGCATCACAATAAACAATAAACTCCTTACCAGCCTCAGGTTGAATCAATACTGGTGCCTTTGTCAGAATCTTCTTCAATTTCTCAAAGCTCTCTTGCTGCTTCTCTGACCACACAAATGGTACTCCTTTACGCAACAGCTTAGTTAGGGGTGCAACAATCAACGAAAACCCCTCAACGAACCGCCTGTAATACCCAGCCAAACCTAGAAAACTTTGAATTTCTGCCACTGACTTCGGTGGCTTCCAGTCCAACACAGCCTCGACCTTCCGGGGATCAACTCTAATTCCCTCGGCAGACACAACATGCCCCAAAAAGGTCACTTCCCTCAGCAAAAATTCACACTTACTGAATTTGGCATACAGTTGCTTCTCCCTTAATATCTGCAATACTACCCGTAGATGCGAATCATGCTCTTCTTCAGTCTTTGAGTACACCAAAATGTCATCTATGAACACAACCACAAACCGGTCTAGATAGGGTTGGAAGACTCTATTCATCATGTCCATAAATGCAGCTAGTGCATTTGTCAATCCAAACGACATCACTAAGAACTCGTAATGACCATATCGGGTTCGAAACGCAGTCTTGTGAATATCTGCCTCCTTGACCTTAAGCTGGTGATACCCCGATCTCAAGTCTATCTTCAAGAAAACTGAAGCTCCTTGCAGCTGATCGAACAGATCATCGATCCTTGGTAACGGATACTTGTTCTTGATCGTCAACTTATTCAATTGTCTATAATCGATGCACATATGCATCGACCCATCCTTTTTCTTAATGAACAAAACCGGTGCTCCCCACGGTGACACACTTGGTCGAATAAATCCACGATCCAATAACTCATAGATCTGAGCTTTAAGTTCCACAAGCTCCTTCGGTGCCATTCGGTAAGGAGCAATGGACACCGGAGCCGTCCCTGGCAACAGCTCAATACCAAACTCCACTTCCCGATCCGGAGGAATCCTGGAAGCTCCTCGGGAAAGACGTCTAAAAACTCTTTCACCGCTCTAACACTTTCAACCGACAACTCTTTGGCATCCAAAGCATTGATAAAGGCTATGAACGCTCCACACCCCTTTCGTACCAACCTTTCTGCCTTTAAAGCAGATACCACATTAGATAGATAATTTCTTCTTTCACCTATCATCATCACTTCTTTATCCTCTGAAGTTCTTAGTACCATCTGCTTTGCAGCACAGTCTAAGTTTACACGATGCTTAACCAGCCAGTCCATGCCCAATATAAGATCGAACTCCCCGAACGGCAGTTCCATCAAATCTGCTAGAAATACTTCCCCCTGAACTTCTAAGGGCACATCTCTAAACAACTTATTTACTATCACCAACTGTCCTAAAGGACTAATCACAGTTGTTTCTCTAGCAGTAATCTTAGATCTAATATTGAAAGTTCCAGACACAGCACATGCAACATACGAATGAGTGGATCCAATGTCTATCAAAGCGGTAAAAGGTACATCAGATATGAAGAACGTACCGGTTATGACATCCGGTGCATCGCCATCCTCTCGACACCTGACCGTATAGACCAACCCTAGCTGTCTCGCCTCCGTGTTACCCCTGTTACCGGTACCTCTACTTGGTGCACCTTGACCTCGTCCTACACCATTACCACCTCGACCTGGCCCACGGCCTCTCGGCGGCTGCTGAGCGCCTCTAGCCAACTGCGCAAATCTTCTATGAACCTTCGAGTTTGATCAAAGCTTTGAGGGCAATCCCTAAACCGATGGTCCTTGGATCCACATCTCAAACAACCACCGCTCTCTTCCAAAGATTCACCCGAGTGAAGTTTCCCACAATCCACGCAAGGTCAGAATCGATTGGTAGTAGCTGGAACTCTCACTCGAGCCGCTCTCATTCCTGGGCCTTTTCGAAATCCTCTGGCGGGACTCACGAATACCTGCAGAGTCTCTCTTGTTCCTGCCCCTATCCTTGTCTCGATTTTGCTGTTTTGAATGCTTTACTTCTTTAGCAATCTTAGCTTTTTCCACCAGTGTGGCAAAATTCCTCTCCTTCTGTGGGGCTATCAGTACCCGCAACTCATCACGCAATCCATCCTCAAAACGCACACAGCGTTCATGATCAGTCGGCACTATATCCCGGGCATACCGACTCAGACGCAGAAACTCTGCCTCATAAGCTGCCACAGACCTACCTCCTTGTACCAGACTCAGGAATTCCTTCCTTCTGGCATCCACATAACTAGCCCCGACATATTTTCCCTAGAATGCTGTCTTAAAGAAATCCCAGGTAATAGATAAGCCTGAGTGCCTTCCCAAACAGTGAGCCACCACTGATACGCCTTGTCTCTCAGCAATGACACAACCTCTTTCAGTTTCTGCTCAGCTGTGCAATCCAGATCGTCCATAATCCGCTCCACCGCCTCAAGCCAGTACTCCGCTACACTTAGGGCTACACCCGAAATACCCCTAAAGACTTCGGCCCCATTCGATCTGAGTCGTTTCGATATCGACCCACGAGCTGTCGACCCAATTCTTGCCCCAGCAACCCTTTCCAGAACTCGCAACATCACTTGAGACAGAGCGTCGTGCTCTCTCATTCGGTCATGTGACCCAGCTTTAGTCACCGGTGACACAGGTGCGTCCATTTCAGGCATATGTCCCGATGCCTCAGATACAACTCTAGCACCTAGGCCTCTACCTCGTCCCCGTCTACCACGTCCACATCTTCTAGCGCTCATGTTTACTAATGTCGATTTAATCTGATTACGAGTCTTATGAATCAGTATGCTATTCAATGTTTATTAAACAATATTTTATGGAGTATAAGAAGTAAAGTTGTTTTTGCAAAACATATCCTAAAGTCTCAATCTCTATAGTTTTAGCTCCTAAAGCTAAAAGTTCTAGAGTATCTCTATTTTGTGAAGTTTTCTTACTACAGTCATACCACAATAATCATAAAATGAAAACAAAACTTACTGACTTGGTGCCGGATACCCGTGGTGCCATACTTCCTTTAAAACATGTATTTATAAATTGAATTTCAAGCAGTTTTAGAAAACATTTTTAAACCCAAACCACAATCGAGTTTTGTAACCGGGCTCTGATACCATAAAATGTAACACCCCAAACCCGGCCCATGCGATATGACCGGATCTAGTATGTCACATAAAGAAAACGTATAAAGAACTAAAGTAGACATTATTTGGTTATAGTTAAGAAAACAAGTTTGGTTATAATTAATCGATAAAATACTACTAATTTCTAGAGGTTGATTGAAGAATCGATAATCGAACTAGTGATCTTTTAAAACCGTGACTTTTGAAAATATTATTGATAATTTACAGGAAAAATCCAAGTTAAATTATTTGTACATAATTATTATGAAATCCGTTTGTTGTTAAATTTGAAGAAAAACCGTTGTTTGTGATTTTAGAAAATCCCCGTTTAAAACAATTCATGGAAAATAAATACGTCAAACATAAAACCGAAATAAAAATCCCAGAGGCCTTATTACAACTTTAAACCCAAAATAGTAAAAGTAACGAAATAAAGCGGAAAATAAATTTACTAAGGTTCGAAAATATTATTTTCAAAGTATGGCCTCCACCGAGTCATCCATGGGCCCAAGTCCTCATTACTGATCATTACCTGCAAGGATTAAGAGAATGGGGTGAGTTACTAGAACTCAGTGTATAATCCCCTTACCGTCATCCACTGGGCCTGAACCCGTATAGCATAATCTTGGGCCTAAGCCCATTTACATAACAATAATTAAATGAAGTAAATGTATGCAACACAACCCAAACCATCCATCACACCCCCGACCAGCCAATCACACCTTTGGGGATCAAGTCAACCCACCCCGCCGCTCACACCAAATTTGCAAACAAAACCGCTATAGCATTTTATTTTTGTGGTCAAACCACTGAAATCATAATTTAGGCACAATAATATACAATTTGTGGCAATGCCACCAGGCTACACTGCTCTTCACACAATTTTCCCATCCCATGCACAAAATGTAAAAAAATGCAACATACATAATAACATAAAGTATTTACATATAAATATCAACCATTATTCTATTGAACAATTTTGGTGATCCAAATTTCAACAAAGCATTTTAATAATTCGGCCCACTAAGGCATTCTAGCAAATCGGCCCATAGGGGCATTTTGGTAAATCGGCCCTTAGGGGCATTATGGTAAATCAGCCCATAGGGGCATTTTCGTAATTTAGTAATTTAATACCGATTTTGACAGATCTTTAGAAAATAATATTAATTTAAGCAAGTTACTTGATTTATGCCATATTACAATTTTTAACTCTGTAAATAATAACGATCTACTTTTCCAACATAATATCGAATCTCGAATCTCATCGATTTGCGGTGTGAGATTACACACCTGATTACGGTAAGGACTAAACCTTCTTGATCGTCGGCACCTAAATCACCATTACACTCGATTAACCAACAAATGAGGTTTTATTAATCTAAATCAAACGATCTAATGAAACGCTTACCCTTAGTATCGTGAACGACCACGATTTGTCTATTCTCACCGGATGATGGTCCACAACCCGTGGAAATCCCGAATCGCCGATACCGCCCTACATTTGAACTTAGGAGTAGGAATTGCAAATCCACTCCTTTGGTGTTCTCCTATCGCTTTTCCTTTCAAATCGTTACCACTTGCCTCCATTGAAAAAGTCCCGGTCAGTAAAATACTACTATGAGAGAAAGTAGTTGTTTAGAGATAGGATTCGGCTTACCTCTACTTCCGAAGAACCAACGAGTAGAGAAAACGAGCGATTTAATCCCTATAACAATTGATTAGTCAAATCTATCATTCTGTTTTAACGGAATAACCAAGTATTGAGAGATCAAAATGATCCATAAAGAAACTCCTTACCTTAATGATAATAGATCCGACTTCCACCAATTGACTTAAGACTAGAGATGAATCGGCAAGGATGTGATATTCAGCCACCCGCTAGAACACTATGAAAAGAAGATGATCAAGATATGAGGGAGTAGGAGAAAGTGATATTTCGATTTAGAAACAAAATAGAACCACCGAATAGTGATGGACACACATTCGGCTAGGGAGAAAAGAAAGTGAAAAGAGAAGAAAGAAACCACTTACCGATTCGATCAAAGAAGAGAGTGCCAACACGAAAGAGAAAGAAATAATGAAGAAGAGTTTAAGGGTCAAAAGGTTCGGCTATAGAGAGAAATGAACAAGAAGATTCGGCTACAAAAATGTTGATTAAAGAAAAAGAAAGAAGGGTTGAAGAAATAGTGAAAAAGAAAAGAAAAGATGGAGAAAGAGTGCTAGATAGTTTCGGCTAACAAAGGAAAAAAAAAGAGCAAGAATGGATTGAGGGTTTCGGCTAAACAAGGGAGAAAGATGAACAAATATGCTAGAGTTTTTCGACCAAAACAAGGGGAAAAAGAGGTTGGAAAAGAAAAGTACCCAAAATGCTAAAAGAAACCAAAACCTTTCATGCACAAATTTGCACAAAAACCATAAGAAAATCGGCTCCCTCACTCCCCCTACCAAAACCGTGTACTTCATTCACCAAAAAGGTCATGGTTGACAAAAAACTCTATCCCAAGCACCTTCCAAATATTCGGCCAACATATCCCCCTTCTTACTCCTTTCCTTTACTTCTTTCCTTACTCTCCTCTGTACCTTATTTTCTTAGTCTTCTTTCCATAAATAAAAAGTATTCCTTACCTTATTTAAAGCCTTGGCTGACACTTTGGAAAAGAAGCACAAAATAATCCAAAAATTTTGTAAAAGGTGGGATTCGAACTCCACCCCTCTAGCCCCTTCATATGACGCCACACCACTCTACCATGTGCTCCACTTGTGCTAGCAAAATACACATTTATTTCCTTAAGTCTTGATGCCACTTACCTTCTCTCCTTAAAGTGCTTAAACACAAAAAATTTACTAAGGCCCAACTCAACCCATAGCCTTCTTAGGGTCCCTAAACATACACAACTAACACTATTGACTAGCCTATCGCATGGTATAATGTAAAACATAAATTCCCAAATTTCAGGATGTTACAACTTTGCTTATAAAAGTCAGTGTTTTAGAAAAAAAATCATTTTAAGTCTGTGTTTTAAAAAAACTTCACAATCCTCTGAACCCTTCGCCTCTCGCCTGAGCTCCATTCGTCGGGTTTCTGGGCTACTTGCCTCACGCGCCACACGCGCCTCCGTGGCCGGTGGCTGGAAGCCTAAAACCTCCGATTTTCGTCGTATCCGAAAGGTAATCTTTCCCCTTTTATACTCTACGAAATCACTACCTTTTATTTCTCTGAACTTTTTGACGATATTTTTGTACTCACTAACTTTGAGTATTTGTGTAAATCTATTTTTTTTTTGTATATTCGTTTGTATTTGTGACAGTATTCGTCCTTTTACAAGTTTGATCTAGGGTTTTTATAACCCAAAAAATGAAAGCAAAAAGGAAATAAAAATCTCTATTTTTGCCTCTGTTTCGCCCTTTTTGCTATGATTTATTTCCTTTTGCAGATCGGGCGAGGAGATCTCGGGCGATGATGGCGTGATTCGGGCACAGATTGTGGTGCGATCGAAGGCTCGATGCTGGGAGTCGACTGTGGCGCGACTGTTGGCCTGGGAACGAAACTTGCGGCGCAACTGTTGGGATCCTGCTGCTTGCGGCGCGAGGGTTCCCAGAAACCCTAGGTTTCTGTTTAGGCATTGGGCCCTTTTGGGCCATTTTCTATTTTGGGTCAGGGCAGTTAAGGTATTCGGTCTGGTTTGTAATTGGGCTACTCGGGTAGTTATTTGGGCTTGATGGTATCTGTTTGGGTCTGTAAACAAACTGGACTGTTTATTAAACAAACACTATTTTTTTTATTCTTTTTAGTTTATTGCAAGGCCCGGGCAAAATGGGTTACTACAGCTGCCCCTCTTTGCTCATTGTCGTGTAACGAGAATAGAGCAAAGACTATAAAAGGACCAATTTTGCCCGGTCTTGGCCGAGCCTCGACTTCTTGATCCTCACCTTCTTCAAATAGCCTCCAATCCCAAATGCATTTTCAGGGGTACTGGAACCTCGTCTTAATTTTAATTAGTCTGATGTTTTCAATCTGCTTCCTGCAACTTCAGGAATGCCAGATCTGCTATCTTCAATCTACTCCCTACAAACTCAGGGATTACCAGACTGGTGTCTTCGATCTGCTTCCTACAACTTCAGGAATGCCAAATCTGCTATTTTCAATCTGCTCCCTACAACTTCAGGGAGATAAGATCTTCTATCTTTGATCTACTTCCTACAACTTCAGGAAGATAAGATCTTCTGTCTTTGATCTACTTCCTACAACTTCAGGAAGATAAGATCTTCTGTCTTTGATCTACTTCCTACAACTTCGGAAGATAAGATCTTCTGCCTTTTTGATCTACTTCCTACAACTTCAGGAAGATAAGATCTTCTGTCTTTGATCTACTTCCTACAACTTCAGGAAGATAAGATCTTATGTCTTTGACCTACTTCCTACAACTTTAGGAAGATAAGATCTTCTGTCTTTGACCTACTTCCTACAACTTCAGGAAGATAAGATCTTCTGTCTTTGATCTACTTCCTACAACTTCAGAAGATAAGATCTTCTGTCTTTGATCTACTTCCTACAACTTCAGGAAGATAAGATCTTCTGTCTTTGATCTACTTCCTACAACTTCAGGAAGATAAGATCTTCTGTCTTTGACCTACTTCCTACAACTTCAGGAAGATAAGATCTTCTGTCTTTGATCTACTTCTTACAACTTCAGGAAGATAAGATCTTCTGTCTTTTACCTACTTCCTACAACTTCGTGGAAGATAAGATCTTCATGCTTTGATCTACTTCCTACAACTTCAGAAGATAAGATCTGCAAATTCATCGATATTGCTACACTGTCTACTGAAAGACATGTCTTGTAGACTCGGTTCCATATGTTTATGACACATGACTAAAATACTATGATTAGAATGAATCAAATGCTTCTAGCTACATGTGTTATGAGTAATATGAATGTAACATGTCATGAAAATGATTTCTTTTAAAGGATTAGGATGCAATGAATGGAATGAATCAAATGCTCCTAATGAGATTTGCTATGATGCAAAAATGTTATGAGTATGATTCCTACTATTAGGTGTTATCACTCATTTGTTCTTCATCTTTGTTCATCAATCATGTTCTGTTCAACAAGCTTGCCCCAATGTAATTTCAGAGTCAACTCCGCATGGATCTTGAGAACATAAGGCTTGTACCATCCTACTGCAATAACATTTAGTTTTTTCCATCCAATCTGTCACCACTCAGAGGTATAAAATTTGTATCGTTTTCCATCAATTTAACCTGTTACACCATTCCCTGGGTGTAATAACCAGATGTATGAGTCTGAAATTTACATAAATGCAGGGTATCCCGACAATGATCCCTTTTTACATATGGATTGGCCTTATTCGTCATTTGCCAATATAGTATCACCAACGAAATTGTCTTATCCAATAAGAATCCGAAGAGATAATCATTTTTCAATGTTTCCAACCATTAGGCTTGGTGAGTTCTGAACAATAGTCCTATTTCAGATTCTCCTATTATTTAGAAGCTTCCAGAGTAATATACGAAACTCCTTTTATGAAAGTGTTATTAGTCCATTAATCTTTATTTCAATATAAAATGCTTGAAAAGATCACAACAATGGACGAGAAAGAAATTAATCAGGAGCATGGCTCAAAACAAATAAGTTAATCAAGGATCACCAAGGCAATAAAAAAAATTGATCTGGGTGTATCTCAAAAAAAAAAAATAAAGTGATCAAGAATAACAAATTCAAAAATGGGTAAGATAGAAGCTAGGTGCCCCAGATATCGCAGCTTGAGCTTCTCTGTTCAAACTTCTTGAGGACCATTTTAAGCTTAATATGTGTTTAGGGGATCCGGAGTACTTTGTCAATGCCCCAAGACGTAACATACTTCCTCATTTTTTATTCAGATGTAGCAAGACTACTGTATGCCCCGCTTTTTGGTCAAAATTTGAATCGCCCTTTTTGGGTTTTCAACTCAAATTCCATTTGGTCTCAAAGCGCCCTTTGCGGGTTTTTGCCTTGGCCTCTCCTTTTTTTTTTGAGGCGCCCTTTACGAGTTTTCACCTTGGTCTTTCCTCTTTCAGGTAAAATACTTCTTGACTTAACCTGAATTCAACGGATTTGGCAAGTCTTCACCATTTGTCTAAGTCAATATCAATGCTCCTCTAAAACAGGCCCTTACATAAGTCCTTCCCAGTTTGGCATATGCTTTCCTCTAAAATCATTTTGTAGAAGAAAAATCTTTTTCAACATCAGGTTTCTTCGTGGAATTCCCTAAGATGAACTTCTTTAAAGTAAGCTTGTATCATCCAGACATGACAAATAGCTTTTAACCTTTTCTTCAATTAGGTTCAATTGATGAAAACACTTCCAATCTATAAACCAATGTGTAAGATGTTGCCACGGCAAAGGTCCTGGCCAACATTCGATAATCATAGAGAGTAGTGATAGCTTCTGATGCCAATCTTTACAAGTCTTAGCCATATTTCATTTTTTTGGCAACTTTTGCTGCACTGTGATATGCTGCCTAATCTTTGGACAAACTGTAAACTTTGACTTTGTATAGTTATTTAAACGCGATCCTTTATGGCATTCTGCTAGCATCTAATCCTTTTTTTTGACGATTTGATGACTATCGACTTTGTAACATTGACATATGAAACTACTTCCACCCTCTTAGTGAAGTAGATGATGACCATGACGGTGAATCAATGTCAACTAGAAGCGTTTGACGAGATTGGCCCTATCACATCCATGCCCCACATATGGAAAATTTGTGAAGAACTAGAGTAGGCACATGAATCTTATCTCCTTAGATACGACATAGCTGATACCATCCCTTTCTATGTAGATTGGAAGTGCTCGATCCTCATGTTTAGCCCGCATCTTAGTAGCCCAGGCATGTCCTTATATGATCATGCAAAAACATCTTTGAATTCTTGAAAATAACTCAATGATGTCTCGCATTATTTCTATGATGAGCTAGGCTTCGATCTTCACCCCTTTTCTAGGCTCATAATATCCGCTGACCCTTTGTTGAGTAAGGTTTGTTTTTCATCTTGCTAAACCATTCTTAACAAATCAGAAGATATGTTACAATATCTATCATCTTAATAGTCTTGAAACCCCCTAGACCCATATCTCATTCAAAAAGGGAGTTAGTAACAACGTCACTCATGTCGTTGATATCTGAGGACCTAGTGTAGGGCCGAAAGAAGATTTCAAAAGAATAAATGATTCAAAGAATGATTATTTGTATGGTATGGTTATAATGAAAGAATATTGTAAAACAAAAGAATGTACAATATGAAATGGAAAGAATAAAAGAATATTTGCTTAAAAAAATGCATTTTATTGAAATAAGAATTTAGGACACAAGCCTATTTCACAAAAGAGTTCTTATTGCCTTTAGGCTTAAGGCAACAAGCATGTTTCGAATATTACTCTAGATCAGCTCTAAAAATACAAGGATCTCTTCCACAGTCCCATTATTCAAAACACTCCCAAGTACGCAAGGGCTTGGAAACTTCGTTCTCCGATTCCCTCTTCGCTTTTGATTTCTTCAAGGGGTCGCAACTTTCTTGTCTCCTCCTTCAATTATCGCATTTACTGCCTCGTTAAAGTGATCAGGTTTTGATGAATCGTCGAACTTCACAATTCCCATTTTAATGAACTTTTTGACCAACTTTTTAAACGTAGTACAGTTTTTGATTGAGTGACCCGTTATTCCCGCATGGTAGTCGCATTGAGCGTTCGAGTCATACCATTTAAGATATGGGGGCTGTAACGGCTTCAGATAAAATGGAGACACCATATGTGCGTCAAATAAACTTTGATATAGCTCCTTATATGTCATTGGTATTGGCATAAATTAGAGCTTTTCAGAGTTTTGCCTTGGGGAGACCTGATTGCTGGTAGCTACCGTCCTTGGCTGATTTACTGTAATTTGCTCTAAATGGCTCTTGTTATACCTACCGGCACTGTTCGTTTTCTTTTCCTTCTTCTTCAGGGCCTTAGAAGTCCATTCTCCCATTTCCTTTGTTTCCACCAGAGCAACTGGTTTGGCTTGATCATCATTCGGGTTAGAGCCCATCGGGAAGTTCAATAAGCGTGAAGTATCAGTCTGACATTGGGATCCAATAATAACAGGTACCCCATGTGAATGCGTGTCTGACTGAGTCGGGATACCTATTGGGGAATAAACGATGTCTTCCTCATCATCCACACTATTGACAGTTGGGCCACTCCTTTTTTCAAGTCTTTTGGCTAGTAACTGGGTTAACTGGCCAATCACATTCTTTTGGAACTCAAACATTTGTTCCCGCATTTCTTGTTGAATCTTGGTCAATTGCCCTCATGATCTCAGTATTTGCATTTGTTCTATTCTCTCCAACTTTTGTTCCATGTTTTCCAGGTTAACTGAAATATTTTTACCTAATTAGGGTCCTTTTGTAAAAGTCTAATGCAAATGATGCAATGTAATGCAAATGCATGAATGCAAAGAGCCATCGATTCTGATTCAACTTCATTTTAGAAAACTTTATTAGAAAACAAAATCCTTTACATAAAACAGAGTACAAGCATGCTTTCGCCCTATATCCTAAGGTCTTGATTTTCCCAAGCAATGAAGCTAGCTCTTGACTACGATCGGACTGGAGCTCATACTTCATGCTCAACATATCAGCCTGTAATGCCAAAGTCTGTAGATGATCAGCTACCTCTCGAATCTGGACTATCGCTTCGCCCATGAGGTAATCCCGACTTCTAACCTAATCATGAGAATGGTGAAGCTCTTCCTTCCAACGCCCTTCTCTCGTTTCAAGCAGCTCGATCCGAAGCTCACAGTTATGCAATGCCGATTCTAAATCTTCAATCTTTCCCTTCATTTCCTCAATTCTGTTCAGGCTTGCCTTTAACTCGATCACGAAATTACGGCTTCGATGGTGATGAAGAGACCATCCAAGTTCGGCCACTCTAGCTTTTAAGTCTTCCTTTTCACTTCGGCTTTCTGACAAACTCTTCTCTAGGGCCTTATTTTGCGCTTGCATTTCTTGAAACTTTCTCTTCCAATAATCAGCTTTGGCCTTTTCCTCCTGGACTTCTTGTTACCATTTTTCAGAAATCTTTCCCAATCCAGCGTTCTTCATTGTCAGACGCATCTTCTTATACTCAGTCTTCAAACTGTCTCGATCTTCCTCAATCTTCCTTTTCTCCTTTCTCACTTTCTCGGCTTCTAATTTCTGAACATCCACATCTAGCCTCAAGGACATCTTTTCTTCTTCTAGCTTCTCTATCCTCTTTCCAAGCTCAGAACTCATTCTCTCAAAATCTTGCTTTACCATCTCTAACTCTGATGGGACTACTTGCAAGCATTCCTCTCTTGACCGGGCACCTTCTGCATTCAGCTCTAGGATGTTATCATTAACCCTTTCGATCCTCTATCCGCTGTATTCTGGAGTTGTCATCGGTCCTGTAGATAATCTCTTCGTTCTGCGAGTCTGATTCCAAGCACCAGAAATCTCCTTAACTCTCCTCTTATAATTATCTCCTCTGTACGAGAACTCACACTAAGCCAGCCCATATGTTGCAGGAATAAACTACCTCGATCCATATTGCCTTAGTACGAGTAGAGGAGCATACCCAACGGCTCCCCAAATTCCAAGTAAAGGAACCCAGTCAAAACTCCCACATCGATAAAGAATTTCATCTGAAATCAACCAAGGGGCTTTCCACTCGACGTCTTCCTCTCGAAGGTTTTGAAGGAGCGCCATCCAGTTCTCCTCAGACACGCCCTCTCTCCTCGGTGTTGCCACTATTTCTTTTAACGGAGAATAGTTTTCAAAAAAGAACCGATAAAAAATTTTCTCCACTTTCCAGAAATGACTGTGAAACCAAGCCAAAAATAGCTGCGCGTATCCAATGAATCTGCCTTCACCTTCTCTTCGGCATGCACTCAAAGATCTGAATGTCTCGGCTAAGATCGCAGGCACAGGTGTAACCCCTTTATCAAGTCGGTCGAATAACTCAATAACTGATTCATCTATATGTTTGAGAGCTCTGGGGAAAACTACCAAACCGTAGATACACAAGGCAAAGACGTCGACTTTTTTCTTCATGTCTAGATGGGCTAAAATCAAGTCCCTCAAGCTAACCCACAGAATGCATTTACCTTCACCTTTCTCCTGAATTCTAGCTGTGACCCATTGTTCGCTCATCCCTGTGATATTCATTAACTTCTTTACAAACGTTGGGCCATTAATGGATTTGGAAAAAACTTTATTCTCTTAAAATTTTGGACATCGAAGCAAGGTCGTATATTCCTCCACCGTGGGCACCAAATCTACTTCCCCAAAAGTGAAACAGCTATAAGCGAAGTTCCCAAACTGGGCCATAGCCCGAAACAGATACCTATCTACTTTGACGTCAAGTAAGTAGGGCAAATCTCCATAATTGCGATAAAATAACTGCTTAGCCTCATTATCCCACTGAGCCCATATCTCTTTCAACTCTTGGAACTCATTTTGTGTATTACTAATACGAGTAAAGTCCCATAGTTCAGATACGTACCCGTCAACTAAACTGTTCCCTTTTTCCAATTGAGTTTGCTCTGACCATGTGCGAACAGCAGCATTGTCCTCCACTTTATTAAGGAATCCGTTCTCCATAACCAGCTTTCTAACTTAGAAACTGACCGTGAATCGATACCTCTTGAAGTATGAAATGATATGAACAAAAATAAAACACCACAAGTCAGCATCATGAAATATAAGGCAAATAAAACATCTATCTGGGTAACCACTAAATCTTGATATAATTCTACTTAAGGTAGGTCCTTATGGTTTACTATATGCGGTTTAGTTCTAAAGTTGAGGTACCCGAACCAGCCGATTCCTCGATCCTCACCCATTATAGGCTCATATGGACCGAGTTCAGTTCAGGGGAACACATTTCTCTATGGCCATACGGAAGTGAAAACTTCATGAAGACATCGGTACAGATGTATTCCGGAAGCAATCCACTAGCCCATGCGGAGGTGAAAACCTCACGAAGGCATAGCTTCTCACTCCCACTTAAGGGTGTGACTGCAATGGTCATGCAGTACAATGAATAAATATTTTATAAAAAAATAGAATCACATGCAAATAAAAAGGATCATACTTTTTAAATCAAATTTAAAAATTTAGACATGAGGACATGAAACTATCAATTTTACGGCTTAACTCTCTTATTGGTCCCCAATGGAGTCGCCAAGCTGTCGAAACCATTTTAAAAGTTTGATTTAAAAAATGGGTATTGACTTTTAAAAATGAAAAATGGAGTCGCCACCAATCTTTTTTTACTTAGGTATGATTGGATCACCTTATAAAATGTTTCGTTTCAGAATACTGATTTTGGTCCACGAAAAACAAGAAAAATGGGTTCGGGAGTCGGTTGCGTATGAGGAAGGGTTAGCACCCTCATAACGCCCAAAAATTGGTACCTAATTGATAGAATCATGTCCAAATGTTTGAAATTTAAAAGTTTTAAAATAAGATCCGTTATCAGAGGGAAAACTGAGACTTACCTATTTCAAAGAAATAAAAATACCATACCCAGTAAGTTAGGATACAGCATCTCATAACTTCGAAACTAGATATATCTTCATTTTAGAAAATTCTTACCTCGAGACACAAAACATCATACCCAATAAGTTAGGATACAACGTTTTGAATTCCCGAGAATAAGTTTTTTTATTTGAAATTGGTAAACTTCAATTTTAAAAATGAAGGGATATCTAATACTTTAAGTTCTATGAGAAAAATCACAACCTAATAAGTTAGGGCACGATTCTTCTCGAAGACCCCCAAATATCACATATCACCATAAAATAAAAAAATCTTTGATTTAAAAGGTATTTATTTTTATTTTTAAAAATGGTATGAGTAAAACATAGCATGAATACATTACAACATATATTTGATAGCAATTCTAAATTACTACAAATTATATTAACAATAAATAATGGAATAATATAACATAAATACATGAAAAATTTAAGCAGAAATAAGCGATCAAGAGAACATAAATAAATATAAAATTAATAGTAATAATTAAAACTTTCACGAAATAAAAAAATCAAGCAAAAAGAAACAATATGTTTAAGCATTTAATGAAAAAAAAAATTAAAACGATTTAATATATAAAAAAATAACAAAAATAAAAAATATTTATAAATAAATATACATAATTTAGTAATTTAGTACATATAATAAAAATATTTAATCAAATAATAAATTTTTTTTAAAAAATGCATATATATAATATATTGATTATAAAAGCATGTAATAAAATATATTCTATAATTTGAATAAATTTTATACAAAAAAATATTAATAATATATAATATAGTATTATATAATGTAAAAAAATAATATAATAATTAATATGTATAAATATTAAAATAATATGTAAAAAATATAAAAATAATAATATTTGTGTATATTTTATAACATTAATAAATATAGAATTTTAATATAATAAGTAATTTAATACTAATTTAAAATATATAAAAAAAGGGTTAAATTGAAACATAAACAAATTTTTAGGGTCAAATTTAAAAAATAACATTAATTTGGATGAATTTAAATTTAATAAAATAGCGGAGGGACTGAAGAAATAATTTTCCCTTTTTTATAAAATGCGCGGATCCTTATCGGGTCTTCGGGTCGACGTGCGGACCCTATTAATCAAAACGGCGTCATTCTACTTTGCTTATAAAAGTCAGTGTTTTAGAAAAAAAAATCATTTTAAGTCTGTGTTTTAAAAAAACTTCAAAATCCTCTGAACCCTTCGCCTCTCGCCTGAGCTCCGTTCGCCGGGTTTCTGGGCCACTTGCCTCACGCGCCATACGCGCCTCCGTGGCCGGTGGCCGGAGGCCTAAAACCTCCGATTTTCGTCGTCTTCAAAAGGTAATCTTTCCCCTTTTATACTCTACGAAATCACTACCTTTTATTTCTCTGAACTTTCTGACGATATTTTTGTACTCACTGACATTGAGTATTTGTGTAAATCTATTTTTTTTGTATATTCGTGTGTATTTGTGACAGTATTCGTCCTTTTACAAGTTTGATCTAGGGTTTTTATAACCCGAAAAATGAAAGAAAAAAGGAAATAAAAATCTCTATTTTTGCCTCTGTTTCGCCCTTTTTGCTGTGATTTGTTTCCTTTTGCAGATCGGGCGAAGAGATCTCGGGCGATGATGGCGTGATTCGGGCGCAGATCGTGGTGCGCCACCGGGCTCGGTCTTTGGGAGTCGATCATGCGCGCGATCGTTGGCTCCGGGCGCGAGACTTGCGGCACGACTGTTGGGATCCTGCTGCTTGCGGCGCGAGGGTTCCCAGAAACCCTAGGTTTCTATTTAGGCATTGGGCCCTTTTAGGCCATTTTCTGTTTTGGGTCAGGGCAGTTAAGGTATTGGGTCTGGTTTGTAATTGGGCTACTCGGGTAGTTATTTGGGCTTGATAGTATCTGGGTTTGTAAACAAACTGGACTGTTTATTAAACAAACACTGTTTTTTTTTTTATTCTTTTTAGTTTATTGCAAGGCCCGGCCAAAATGGGTTACTACACTAATTTTATATTTTCAATCTTTAAATTTTAATTTTCAATTTTAGATTTTCAATCCTCAATTATTTTTTAAATTTATTGTTTTGAATTTTATTCTCTTTGATTTTATTTTTTTTCTTATAAATTTTAAATGGCAAATCAACTTATTCGTTTGGATGACAAGCATATCTCCAATGTTCAATTACAAATGGTAAGAAAATTTGTTAAATTATTTAAATTTAAAAATTTAATTATTATACTTTTTGGATTATTAATTTTTTATGTTTATATACTCAGGTTGAAAATTAGATTTTGGAAAAATACATAAACAAATTAAGCGAAGGTGCATCGGAGGTCATTCATGGACACTTGCAAGATGCAGGCTTTTTTGCTCACATGCTCTGGGGGACTAAATTGGATCCCCCACTCATTAGTGCTTTGGTCGAGAGATGGAGACCGGAGACGTATATGTTCCATCTTTCCTGTTACGAGTGTACAATTACACTCGAGGACGTCAGTTTACAACTCGGGCTATTGGTCGATGGGGATGTCATTACGGGGCCAGTTGTTAGTGCCGATTGGAGTGCAACATGCAAGCAACTGTTAGGGAAAGTGCCGAACAAGTTTAGGGGTAGCTGAATTCAAATGAAATGGTTGGACAACAACTTCCAAACTATCAAGGCTTCAGTGAGCAACATTGAAAAGGAACAATTCGCACACGCATTCATCTTGAGGTTGATCGAGGGTCTACAAATGCTAGATAAATCTTGCAATATGGTACATTTGATGTGGCTACTACTACTAGCCAACTTGAAGGAATCGGGAGGACTTAGTTGGGGATCAGCTGTGCTGGTGACATTGTACCGACAAATGTGTCGAGCGACGATACCGAATAAAGCTAAAATCGACGGTTGCATGCTCCTTTTACAATCGTGTTCATCATATCGACTATAATTTTTATGGCCCGAGTGGAACTCCCTTATGAATTCCCACTCGTCATATGGTAAAATTCATTCCACAATATCATTATTGTTTTTTATTTTTCATTGTTGTAATTTTGAAATAACATATTATATGAATAAGTGGAACAACCCCGTGAGACACAACGATATACCAACCGAGCTCGAGGGTATTCGATTAGCTCTAGATCAAGAAACTGAAGAGGAGGTTAGTTTATGAATTTCAAAGTTATATAATATGTATTGTAGCACTTGAAATTAAATATTACGCACGTTCTAAAAATTATAAATTCGTAATGCAATTTTTATGGATTCCATATGCGGATCCGAGGATTCAAGAATGCGTCTCGATCGAATTTTTGGCCAATTGCAACATTTGTCACGTCAAAGTATCATTGGTCACTTTTGCAATGGTCAAGATGTACAAATTCGATCGATTCATGCGACAGTTTGGGTGTACACAACGTATTCCGCCGCCACCCCAGGAGCTCGATGAGTTGCACAAGATCGACTTGCGAGGGAGACTTAAGGAAGATTGACCAACATTCTACAATAAGTATATTGATATGTGGGAGCGTATGTATGATTTCTTGCCAACGCGTGAACCATTTCTCACATTGAAGTTGGCGATGTCTCTAAATTACATGGGTTGGTTTAGGCATAACGATAAGTTGTATCCATTTTCGGCTTCAGAGAGGAGTAGGCAACATCGTCGTAGGAGGCGAAGACTAAGGCCCATCAATCCTAGGTCAGGAGATGGAGACGCGAGGGGATCGACATCTTCTCTATCTACATCAGAGGACCCGATTGTCGTGCAACCTCCCGATCAATGTGGTTCATTTATTTTTACTTTTAACCTAGTTTTTTTTCACAACCATCACAACGAACACACACACACTCATTCCCCGCATCATCACCTTTAGTTCTGGTTTATTTTACACAACCACCACAGCACGCACAATAATTCCCTGCATCAAAACTAGTTTATTTTACACAAGCACCACAACATACCCCATCATTCCCTGCATCAACACCTTCTCTAGGGATATATTATGCACGACCATCACCTACCGTGCCATATTACATGTTGGTCCCGCCAACATTGACACATCCTGTATCGCCTTCAATTCCCACCTTCTATCTACAATTGGGCCATGCGACACCATATAGTGGCCCGCCAATAGTGTCGCAAACAACCCCAGCATCATTGTTTTACCGAGGTGGGTCACCCTCGCAACCGCCGACTCAACCCGGAGGGATTCGTGATAAGCGTCTAGGACTCGATCGCAGTCAACCATGGAGGAAGGAGATGAAGTCAGCGATCAATCTATGTAGATGCATCCATTATGTTATTTGAGTTATGCAAGACCAAGTATGGTTGGCCATAAGGGGGATTGGGTGGAGTGTCGAGAAAGTAATACGATGAAAGACCTCACGGTGGTGCTTTGATGATGTCCGCCGAGATAGTAAACACAAAGGCTAGTATGGTGAACTGTAGTACGTCGGGATCATAAACACGAGGTCTGTCGGGATAGTAAACATTAGAAAAGGCCAGTCTATGAAAGACCATGGTCATGGTATATTCTGATAATGGCGAATGAGTCGTATTTGTATACTAGGGTTATTGAGTGTGTCGGGGGTGATGATGGGCAAACCTCAGGCTATTCTAAGTTTAGGCAAATCCATGTCGTCAAACACGATAGTTTGTGTGGTGCTTGGGTGGCAAACCAAAACAAGCCTTTGTGGCGAATTATTTGAAGAGCCTTTGTGGTGAATTATATGAAGAGTCTTTGTGGTGTATTATTAGGAAAGCCTGTAAAGTGAATTTTGTATCACATAAGTTGTGAGTTGTTTGCCCACCTTTGTGGTGAGAACTGGGTATGCTTTTGAGGCATTTTCTGAAGGTGGCTGGTAACTCTTGAAAAGAGTTATATTTCAAGCTTCTAGAGTGAATCAATTATTTGTAATTAAGTAAATATGTTTGTATTTTTAGGATATTTTTAGAACATTGCATAACAAAGCTTGGATTGTGCTATAAATGTCATTATCCATTACTCTTATTATTAGGGAAGGAATGTGTTGGTTGTGTTTGGCAACAGGTGTAGGATGAAGAAGAGAAGAGAGAAAAGAGTTGGAAAATGAAGGAAGTGAAATATTGCTATGGTAAAATGCTAGTTGGATTGCCAACAAGAATGACATGGCAATTCTAGAAAGATGACACAGCACTCAGTCCACGTCACTTTCAACCAGCTGTACTTGTACCGGATAAACCACCCTGAAAAAGAGGAAGTAAAATGTGTGTGTGCTAAGAGGGACCTACCCTATTATAGAGGCCCATTTTTATCCGGCCCAAAAATAACCAAAAAAAAAAATAAATAAACAAAAAAAGTCCATTAACTAAATGTCCAATCCATTACAAGCCCAAATGCAAAACCCTAAAGCCCAAAAACATTAAAAAAATTCAGAAACCTTAGCTCCCCCTAAAGTCTCTAGCTTCCACTCCCCTCGCCACGTCAGCAGGTGTGCCATCTGAGGCCTGACACCGCCACCTCATCTTTGTCGTCACCACTTGCAGAAGACAAGGAAATGGAAGCATTTAGAAAAAGAAGAAAGGAAAAAGACAAAAATAATATGTTTTATTTTTTACTATAAAAAGCCAAAGAACAACTTGTAATTTTTTTTCTTTTTACGAGGAAATCCAACAGAATACAAAGAAAAAAAATTAAAATAGTGGTCCTTCTAATCTGTTATTTTTTTTCTTTAGTTTTATTCGTAAAAAGTATAAAAATAAAAACAAGTTAAAAAAATTTACCCCATCGCTTCGTCTTCCACCACCGTCGATGGCGGCTCTCTGCCGATTCGAAGGGTCTCCGAACCCATTAAGGTTCGTCAACGGCCTTGACAGAAACTGAAGAAATTGAATACAAAGAAAAAAAACAAAGTAAAAAAAAACTAAGATTCATTTTTTTTCTATTTTTATTTCGAAGAACAAAAAAAAAATAAAAGTTTTTTTTTTACCTGTCAATGGCCACCGTGGGAAGCCTCGTTCGACTTGAAAGGTCTATGAACCCTTTGGGGTTCATCGATGGCCTCATCGGGGATAGGGTAGACAAAGGGTTTCTTGACTATTAGTCGAACTACGATTGGGTTTTTGGGTATTTGAACCCCAGATTTGAAATCTACACGAAAAAAAGGCTCGAAAAGGGAAGTTTTGGTGATCTCCGACAACCATAGCTGGTAGTCTCCATTGCCAATGACCGGCAGCCACGGTGGAGACCCACCATCTTCAGGGTTGGACAGAGAGAGGGGCTTTAGAGAAAAAATGAAGGGGAAAGAATTATTTTTAAAAAAACTGATTCAAAAATGAATTTTTTTTTCAGAGTTTTTATTTTATATAGCCCTTCAAAACGACATCGTTTTGAGATTGGTTTCAGACGCCCAAAACGATGTCATTTCGAGCTGACCCGAATATTCGACCCAACCCATCCCAGGATCCGGGTGTTTTTGAAGGGAGGGGTTATTTGTTGTTTTGATCCTTCCCTTTTTAGGTGCTTTTCAATGTAGTCCTAATTTTGGTTTTATTCTCTTTGTAAAATTATGCCCTTAAATTTTAATTTGTTTCCATAGTCCTCAGACTATTGACCCCTTCTGGGAATGACACGTGTGCTGGGCTAGGGGAAAATAATATCCTGGGTCCCTGAATATTTCTATTTTGTTTTAATCTAATCCTTTATTCGTTTTTGTTTTTTTGTTTTTTCTGTTTTCTTGCAATTCGGGCTTCCAATTTTTTTGGGGTTTCAGTTTAGTTCTTATTTTTAGATTCGGTCCCTTTACTTTCTGTTATTTAAGTTCCAGCATGTTTAAATTTTTATTTATTATTTTTTGCCCTTTAAATTACAGATTTTACAGTTTTACCCTCAAATTTCCCAATTATTTCCTTTTAGTCTTTTATTTACTTCTTTGTTTTTTTTTAATTTGCACTTTAAATTTTGTTTAAATTTCAATTTAGTCCTCTATTTATTTTATTCAACATGCTTATTTCTTTTTTAATTCCCTGCGCTTTTAATCTTTGTTATTTATATTTTTTCCCCATCAAATTGTATAATTTATTATTTAGTCCTTAATCATTATCATTAATTATTATTATTAGAACTAACTAACGTTCTTTTAACATTATTATTAGTTATGATATATTGCATTATTTATGTTCTTATGACATCATATAAAACATTTAAACATACTCGTGTATCTTATATAATGTTTTATGTTCGAATAAGTCTATAGTATGTCATATTAGAAGCTTCATTTTCATACATTGTATATTTAGTAATTTGAACCAAGGCAAAATTCTTTATTTTGAGGATTCGAGAAATTGCGCCCCTAACTTACGGGGTAGATATTCTCCTTGAATTGAAATAATCGAACGTCCCTTCTCCTTTTAAAAAATAATTAAAAAAATAAGATTTGGGCAATAATTAAACGGCAAGCGTTCTTATTTTCGAGATTTTGTGCCCTAACTTACGGGACATGATTTTTCGTCTTGATCGACCCGAAATGAGAAAACCTCCTCATTAAAAATTCAATTTAGATAGGGACCTTTTCAATACCATCAAATAACATCGCGCGAAAAGGATCACATTTTAAATTCTATTCGAATTCTTAATCTTTGACGTCAAGACATTAAGTAATCAACTAGGTACCAATTTTGGGCGTTATGAGGGTGCTAATCCTTCCTCATACGTAATCAACTCTCAAACCCATTTCTTGGATTTTGTAGATCGAAAATCATCATTTTAGTAAATCTAACATTTTATTAAAATGACCAAGTTTTTGAGGTGATCCAATCACACCTAATTAAAAAAGATTGGTGGCGACTCCATTTTTTATTTTTAAAATAAAAAGTCGATTTCCAAAAAGGTTTCGACACCTATAAAAAAGGAAAGAGAAGAAAAGAGAGGAGAGGATTTTTGGAGAGAGAAGAATTGGAGAGCATTTTTTCTCTCTGCATCAGATTTTCGTGGAAATCTCAGAAAAGAGAGGAAAAGGTAACAACTTACAGAGAAAAAAAGTCACAGGCGCAATGAAGGGGAAGAGGAATCTGCTCTAGATTTCGCATCAAATCTTATTATTAAAGTGAAAGCTGGAGTAGCAAGAGCTTCCTACAAATCTGCCTTATTTTCTAATTTGAAATTTGTTATTCGAAAACTTGAATGATAATGTTGAATGGTTTTGTTTTGGATTTGAATGTCCAACCCATAAGCTAAATCTTATTGGGTTGGAATTATTTGGGTGAATTTTTATTATCTTTTTTGAGTAGCTTATTGTTTCATCCAATTTGTGAATATTTTAAATGCATGCATGCAAGCTCTAGACATTGATGATTGTATGATATGTTAGTAGATTTGATTTAATTCTGAAAAGATTAATTCGATTGGATTATTATCAGTTATACATGCAAGTATTCGAAAGAATATTTGCAGTACTTTAGACATAGAAGTTGCGATCTGTATAGGGAAAGAAAGAACAGTCTTGGTATCATTCTTGAGTTCTGTAGGCATACAAAGAAACTTAGAATGATAGCTCAAAGTCTAGCTTTCGAAAGAAGCAAATTGTTGTAGTGAATCCCTGAGCAATAGAATGGTCAAAATTTTACCATGGCATTATGTTCGTATAAGAATAAAGCTTGAGTAATTCCAACCTTTATCATTTAACAGTACAAATCCTCCCGACGTATTCTTTGAGAATTTCCACATCATTTCAATTACTTTAGCATTTTTTCATTCATAATTGATTTTATTAATCTATTCATTAATTCTCCTTATCAATTCGTCATTTGTTTCTTTTGCACAATTTAATTAGTAAATTTCATAAGTAATACCATAACCAAACCAATTATTTAAAATCAATTCTGATCCCTGTGGATACGATACTCACTCATCATTTTACTACTTGATTCAATGTGTACACTTGCACATTTGCATTATAAATTCACACGCGAATTATCTGAAGAGCCTTTGTGGCGAATTATATGAATAGACTTTCTGGCATATTATCAGGAAAGTCTGTAAAGTGAATTTTGTATCGCATAAGTGGAGAGTTGTTAGCCCGCCTCTGTGGTGAGAACTGGGTATGCCTTTGAGGCATTTTCTGAATATGGCCTCGACAGATTACTCGACTAATGAATTTTCCATAGTAACTCACTAGGTCAGAAAGAGAGCTTGGCATATAAGTAATTATGGGTGGTGTAAGTGTTCGCCAAATTTGGAAGTTTTTCCCTTTTGTATCTAAAGTTATATGAACTTCCATTTATTGATCTAAAATATTACCTTCATCAGATCTAATTCGTTGATTGGATTGACGTGAAGATACGACGTGACTAGTATTCCGACAATCGTCAAAGCCAGTATATGAATCTGCCGAAAGTAGTGTTCGTAGGTATATCATTATGAGAAACGTAATCAATTTCTATCTTAAAGCAATTGTGAAATAGGATCCGCTATAAGGTGGGAAGTCTGTAATCCACTAATAGAGTGGAACATGTACAATGTGGTCGAGTTAGAGGTTGACGTATAGTTACCTGCTAGGATTTAGAAAAGTATCCTCTAAAATTTGAAAGGAAGTCCAAAATTCTTAAGTCGAGGAATTCAACATCATCGTTTAAAGGTAAAACTGGTCGAGGCTCATTAAATTCCATTGAAGTTATGGGTGTTGATTTGTAATACAGATTCTTAAGTTGAATCAGTTCGCCAGAAGGGACCAAGCCAGGAGTGCACCAATTTGGTTGATCATAGTGCGGTGTTATGCATATAGAGGGATATTTTGGGAATATGTTTTCAAACGGTGAATAATATTACACGCCATGAATATGTCTATTTTATCAAAGATTTAAGTTGTAATGTTTTATATTGCTTTTAAGAGTCTGTTATAAATGATAAACGCTTCGTTCAAATCTTTTGACTTAGAAAAGATTTTTAAATAAATAAGAAGTACATCAAGTATGGTTTTTTCGCTAGCTGAACAATTTTGTTAAGTATGTAAGTATTGTGACATCCTACATTCGGGTATGGTAAATCAGGTTGGGTATAGAGTGTCACAGTCCCATCCTTACATGGCCTCAGCCTTTCACACGGTCAGGGGACACGACTGTGTCACCCCTGTTTACAAAAATTTTCCAACATTGATCCCTAGTTGATCCTAGGTTAATTTTAAATTTTTCATAAGCTCGATTGAAACCCGAATTTGGTTGTATTGCGTGTTATACTTGATTATATGTGATAAATTGATATTCAATTGAGATTTTGAACTATGAATGGTATGCAATTATTCTGTATTTATTTATAGCATTCTATTACTTGGGTTTGACGATCAGACCGAGTAAGGGGTGTTACAATTGTATTAATTAGAATTAATGTGTATCTAGGGTAGTGTGGGCACCAAGCAACATTTAGCCTATATAAGTCATCTTAGAGTCACCTGAGAAGGGGTTAGACGGGTTAGACCTAGTTAGACCTAGTTTGACTTAGACAATTTTATTTGCTTTGTTTTCACTTAGTTTTAGTTTTATGTTCGCTTAGTCAGAACTTTTCTATTATTCATCAATGAGCATTCTCTTTTCCTTTTCTCTTTTATTTAGTTATTTATCTTTCGTTAGCCTGATCAATTAATGTTTGTATGAATATTGAGATAAAATCATGTGCATATTTCATATCTTGCATGTTATGGTTATGAATCTGATTTATTAATTAAGTAATTATCTACTTAAAATTGGTTGTTTATTCAATATTGCTTAGTATATTAGGAAGTGACACATCTAGTAGAATATCTAGACATGTGAAACTGAGAGGGTATCCTATCGAGTATAACTTGTGCCAAATGGTGAGACCAAATGGGTATCTGTATGCCTCGGAAGAGACCGAAAGGGTGACTTAGGTGGTAATCCATAGTGAAGATGAGACCTAAAAGGTATTCTTAACTAAGAGTGGTAAATAACTCAGTTGAGGGTGATTAGTGACTTAATTAATAATTAGGGATTTAATCGATCATAGGCCAGGAAACCGCATCGTCAACACTAAGAATAGGAAATTCCATTAGGATATCTTAGGTTAATTACATTCCATTATGTTATTTTAGGTTAATTAATATTTTAATTTTACACCAACATGTAACAGCCCGATTTAGGGGCTAGTCGGAACAGTGGTTTCGGAACCACTAATCCAAGGTTAGAGAAAATTATTTTTATATTATTATATGAGTTGTGGTATGATTATATAAGTACATGAAAATTTTGGTGCTTTAATTTTAGCGATTTCATGCTTAATCGCGAAAAATGACTAAATCGCAAAAAGTGCGAAAGTTTCATGTTATAAGCTAAAGGTGTCTAAAAGCCATAGAATATTAATTGGAGGCCTTTAATGTGCAATTAGACCCTTGGAATTAGAGTGTCCGGCCATAGGGGACAAACAATGTCAAAATTGGTCAAAGTTGTTAGATTATGTGGATTAAATTGAGGAAATAAAATAAAATAAAGAAAGGAAAAAGATATCATCTTTCCTCTCTTCTTCTCCACCAAAATTTTCAGCAAACAAGGGTTTTGAGAACTCAAAAATTTCAACAAACTTCTCTCTTTACAAGTAAGTGTTCTAGTGATCCTTTCTTGGTAAAAATTATACTTTTGGAACCCCTAAGGCTTAAGCTTTCTAAAGAGGGGACTATTTTGTAAGATGGTGAAGATTTTAGAGTTTTTCAATGAGAGCTTTTAAGTAGTTTGCTGCATTTTTATGGAAGAAAATGATTCTTAGTTGTTAGATAAACAACTTTTGTGAAAGGTGTTATCATGAAAACACCTAAAAGGACCTTTTTGTAAAGGTTGTAAAATATGTAGTAAATGTGTTAAATGTTGAGTTTTGATGGTAGCCATAAGAGAAATAAATGTTCACCTAGGCTCGATAAAGGTAGAAATTTGATTAGAATTGATTTCCGAGCCTAGGGGTAAAATGGTCATTTTGCAAAAGTCTAAGGGCAAAATAGTAATTTTGCCAAAGCATGGTTATTGAAATGCATTTATTAAAGTGATTGTTAAATGAGCTAATTTGCTATTATAGATCAAGAGGAACCAAGAATTAACCTCGATTGGGGAAAGAACAAAGTATCGGACTAGATCGACGATCTAGCTTATTTTGAAATCGAGGTAAGTTTGTATGTGATAAATTCAACATTTATGCTAGTATGTTTGAGAATGTTTGATATTATAATGATACATGATATTCTATGAAATTGAGTGTTGGTGTTGAATGAGAAAGATGATAAAGGTTGAAATGTTGAAGTCCTGGTTGGACTATAATAAATGTGAGAATACTATCATCGAGACATGAGATGGATAAGGTCCCGTGTAAGACCATGTCGGGGACATGGCCTCGGCACCGAATTGAGATTCCGTATAAGACCATATCTGGGATATGGCTTCGGTATTGAATTTGAGAATCGTATAAGACCATATCCGGGATATGGCATCGATACTTGAAGTGAGATTCCGTATAAGACCATATCCGGGATATGGCATCGGCACTCAGAGGTGACCCTATATATGACCACATTTGGGATGTGGCATTGGCTTCGTGTTTATGTTAATGACGATGAATATGCGTCTTTGAGTATCCCTAGCAATTTAGTGGGATAAATAGATAAGCTTGGAAATAGAAATGAGATTAGTATTGAAGTCATGTGATTAAGTGAATACAGGTACCCATGAGTAGCTCACGAGGAATGTTTACGATATGTGGCATGGTATATGCTAGATAAGAACAAGTACGAGTAAGTTGTGGCAAAGTGCTTATGACTTTGTGTGGTTATCTAATGCCATGAATTGATGTCATTATGAACTTATTGTTGCTATTTATTTCCATGCAAACTTACTAAGCTTTATGCTTACCCTTCTCTTTTCCCTTTTTCCTTGTAGTATTGCCAAGATAATTTGAGAATCGTGGGACGTCGAAGTTCGGAAATCACACTATCGACATCTCTTTGGTATAACAAGTTAGACTTATTTTGAGTATGGCATGTATAGGACTTGGGTATTTTGTTATGTCATTTTGACAGCCAAAGTGTTGGCTATTTACGTTATCAAAGTTATTTTGTAAATGGTCACTGGTATTGGACCAATACATGTCAAGTTATTATTATGCAATGGTGATGAAATTATGAAGTTTATGCTTGTGGGGATGCTTTGAATTGAGTTTTTGGAAGTGCCATATGGTCATAAAATGTGTTGAATTGATTTGGCATAAGTGTGGTTGCTTGGTAGGGTGGCAAATGGCTTGGTAGATAGCCATATAATTGTCCACACGGCTAGACACACGGGCTTGTGTCTAGGCCGTGTGTGACACACGGTCAGCCCCATGGGCGTGTGGAGAGGCCGTGTGTCCCCTTGCATGCTAGGTTTACAAGTCAGTATGCTCAGTAGTAAACACACGGGCAGAGACACGGTTGTGTGTCTCAGCCGTGTGGGAGGCACGACCATGGACATGGGCATGTGCCTTGGCCGTGTGACCTTAGTGATGTGATGATGTCATAAACAGAATGCCAAGGTTTTAGCACACGGGCTAAGACACGGGCGTGTCGAGGCCGTGTGAGGCACACGGGCCAGAGGCACGGGCGTGTGTCCGGCCGTGTGAAATAAGTCAGTGTCGACTACGGGTGAAGAACACGGGCATGTCCCAGGGGCACACGGGCGTGTCCCTTAGACAACACGGGCGTGTGGCCCCTGTTTAGGCAAAATTTTCTAAGTGCGGAAAAGTTTCCGGGTTAATTTCGAAACTTTCCGTAAGTATGTTTAAGGCCTTATAGGCCTAAGATAAGGATGTTATGAGTTTTAATGAAAAGTTTTAAGTTGTAGCGAACTTTTATGGCCCGATGTTGTTCGTTTAAGCGAGTTGAGTTAGGTAACACCTCGTATCCGGTTCCGGCTTTGAACATGGGTAAGGGGTGTTACACAACACTACTAATTCGTTATTCAATTAGATTAGTAATTATTTTTTGTAATTAATTTAATAATAAATTTCTCCAACTCGCAATCACTTGGGTACGATCCTCAGAATACTTCTCGAAGTGTTCCATTGTAACACTTTACTATACTACAATTTGACTCGTACTGTAACACCCTATACCCTACCCGATTGTCGGGTTCGAGTAGCAAATGTCACTATTAAACCATATTACTTAACAACATTTTTTTACTTGACTTATTTACAACTTAAACAATGCCAGATTTAATCCTTATTTGTCGTATAACTTTATTCTAATCTATTAGATAACAACATATTTCAAAAATTAAACTTCAAATAAATTTTCTATAATACAAGTACTAAGGTTCTTAGATTAAAGTTCTTACAATCAATTTTGCTTTACTGGGCATGTATATATATTTGCTCGGCAAACTTGTCTCCTGACCTCGTTTAACCTTTGATTACTTCCTAGGGTTGTCAAGTCTAGGGTTTAAGAACACATAATTTATATCAACTAATTCTATGATGAACTCTTATTCTTTTTGTTAATTAATCGATTTAATTAATTAATCAATTCAATAAATGAATCATGCGAGGTATGAATAAAACGCGAGAAATTAATCTAATATTCATACGACAATTAATTGATAAGGTTAACTAAGTATAAAATTGATCAGGTTAACTAAGTATAAATAAAATAATAAAATATAAAAGTAGAGAGAATGTTCATTGATAATATATTAAGGCGCGATTCTAGAATAATCTCCACTCGCAATTATCTTCACATTGGAATAGAAAACTTCCGACTAAGCGAACATAAAAATAAAATACAAAGAAAACTAAATAGTAAAAACTGTCTGTCTGAATCTATATATCAATCCCAATGACCCTAAGGTGACTTATATAGTCTACGGGCTACTTGGTGACCATTTAACCTCGATACACTTTGGGGTTCTAATTAATGCAATATTTTGATAAATGCTTGGGGTCCAAATAAGGAAATATCCCAAAATTGTCGTCCAAGGAATTAACCATGTTTTGGCCTGCCTTTGTCGCGTCATCGTGACATGGGAAGACTTCTCATCACAACGATATGTTTATCTCTACTTGTACTGATAAGTCAGGCTTCCATATCGAGCCAATAAATAGGCAGCTTATTCGCATGAATAGATCCATCTTTCGGAGAGTGCTTGTGTTGATTTTGTTAGTTTATATACTATCGACTTTCATTGTTTTTTTTTCCACTTGTTTCATAAGCATTATTTTTTAGTGTTGAATTTGATTGTAAGTAATGTTTTGGGTGAGTGATTTATAACAAGTTGCGTCTATCTATTAGGGCTGCAACTGCTTCTTGTGTAAGGGTAGATTTGGCTTTAGCCAATAGGTAGTTGGATCAATTGTTGAATAAAATCATTCATTGAGCAAGGCTTCGTAGAGTAAGATTGGTAAATCCGAACTGTGTTAATAAATCTATTTTGTTTACTTCTCTCATTCTCTGCTTTGCATACTACCTATGTTTTGTTCAAACATTTGTTTGAACATCAAGTTGGATAAAGAGAAAATTAAGGTTGTTGCAATTTTAATCTTTTCATTCCATGATTTTGTGTTTTTTATTGTGAACCTAGAACTAAGAGAAGTGGTCACTCATCCTCTTGTTCTAAAGCTAAAGTTTCCTCTAGCGGTAAGGTTAAACTTGACAAGGATGTTGAGCATTCGATGCCCTTTTGGAAGTAAAGATTGCTGGATTCTGATTCAGGTTGTATTTTGTTAAGAGACTAAATTGAAATGTAGCAACATGTAGGGTAAACTTTGGGTGGTTTCGAGAGAATAGCTAGATTATTCACTTCTAGACCTTGAATATTCTATAAATAAAAAATAAAAAGAACTTGAATGAGTATGTTTTAGTGGAAATATTAAGAAAATGAAGCTAGCAAAAGGGTTTTGTATTTTATCTTTATTTTGATAATAAGGTTTGGTAGTAAATTATTCAAATGTAATTTTTTTTAGTTTAGTTTTAGTAAATGCACATTTGGGATTATTGTTGAGAGATGTTTAAACTTGTAGTCAAAAAAATTGCCACATATTTTCACCCCATTAGCTCGCATTCCACCTCACCAAAATTAGAGTAAAGTATGGTAATAATTAAGAGAAAAATACTTTAGTTAAACTCTAAAGTAGAGAAAGAAGTTTTTTTGCCATTATAAAAAAAATTAACCTACAATTTCAAAACAAACCTAATTGATGGAAAAAGAAAAATGGAACCCAAAAAGGAACATGAGTGAGGCTAATTTTGAAGTTTTTTTCTTATCCTAAGATCAACACCACTGTATCCTTTCTCTCGCTACCGTTGATTCGTCCACAATTTCCACGACCCAAACCTCCCCTCTCCCGTCAATCATTGAAAAACAAAACCGGACGGTCGCTTTCTTCTTCTCCCTCCCTTCGCTCTTCTTTTTTATCATCTAATTTCATAGCGGTTCTTTTCTTCTTCGCTAAATGGATCGAAGTCTTCAAGCAGTTATTGCAGCAATCTTAAGCTTCTTTTTAGTCTCTATACTCTTAGCTTTCCTCATCTTAATCTGCAAATCAACTAAAAAGTCCACCCGCCCAAACCCTCCTCAAACCCGGTCCTTAAACCGAACCCAACCCGCCCCTAATCCTCCCGATCTCACCACATGCGACAGCGCCGCCTTCGACCCCTCTCTCAAACGTCTCGACATGGCGGAACTCGCTGCCGCCACGAAGAACTTCTCCTCCGACCTCATCATTGGCGACGGTAGCTTCGGAATAGTTTACAAAGCTACCCTCTCTTACGGTGTCACCGTCGCAATTAAAAAGCTCGACCCAAATGCCTTTCAGGGGCTCCGGGAGTTCCGAGCTGAGATGGAAACCCTAGGCAAGCTGCGTCACGACAACATCATCAAGATCCTCGGGTTCTGCTCTTCGGGTGTGGATCGGGTTTTGATATATGAATTCATTGAGAGAGGAAGCTTGGACCAATGGTTGTACGATGAGGAACAAGAAAACTCGGTTGGCCGTTTAACGTTATCTTGGGATACGAGGAAGAAGATAGTGAATGGGATAGCTAATGGTCTGGCATATTTACATGGCCTTGATACGCCCATTATCCACAGAGATATCAAGGCTAGCAATGTCTTGCTGGATAGCGATTTTGAGCCCCATATCGCTGATTTCGGACTCGCTCGGCAAGTCAAAGAGGCCCATTCACACGTATCCACACAAGTCGCCGGGACTATGGGATACATGCCGCCCGAGTACCGTGAAGGAAACACTGCTGCGACAGTGATGGCCGATGTTTATAGTTTCGGGATATTAATGATCGAGATTGCCACCCAAAATCGTCCCAATTGGCCGGTGAGGTTCGAGGGGAAAGATGTGGGACTAGTGGAGTGGGCTAGAAAAATGGTGGCCCAAAATCGTCAAATCGAAATGATGTATGAAAAGATCCCAAATAAAGAGTTAATCGAGGATGAGGTTAAGGAGTATTTCCGAATTGCATGTATGTGTACTAATGAACTTTCCAAAGAAAGGCCTGTCATGAGCCAAGTTGTTGAGCTGTTGAGTCGAATTTCTTCATGAAATTGCAATGGGGAAAATGATGATTGTCTTGGTAATATTTTCCCTTTATAAGAATGTATTATTTTTGCTATCATGTGAAATACTGTAAGTAGCTTATAAACATTTAGGCAATATATTTATATATTTATATATGGAGTGGACAACTTCGTAGTTGATGTTTGTAAATCTGCATTTTATAGTGAAATTTACATTTTAACCATTGCACATGGCATTACGTATTTATCTTTGACTTCATGAGTGAAACAACAAAATCTAACCTTTTTTTTATCGACTTTGTTGCAGAGGTTCAGTTTGCCATCTTTATTTACTTTGCCGGTAAGGGTTGCTTTTGCATTTTACTTCTAAATTGGCACTGAATTCTCCAATAAACTAAGGGAAGCCTCCTCGTATCATAAATTATTCATGGTAAGGATGCTAAATACGAACTCTGAATTGCACTAATACTTATTCATTGAAACTAACCTATAAATCTTTAGCTAGCCATTTCTACAATGCTTTTTTAAAAATATGTTAGACTTGATTCCTTATTTCCAGCTGCTACAACACAATCATATAGTAAAATAGCAAAGGAAACCTAGGCTTCGATTTGGAAATTGTTACTGCAATTTGGTTTTTTGGGTGATCTAGAGTTTTAATTTAAGGATAGGTAATATATTTCCAAAATAAGCTAACTTATTTTTACTTTTAGGAGTGTTGCTTTGGTAATTGGATTATCAGAATCCATGATTACTTAGCACATGATTATCAGAATCTATGACTACTTAGCACATGATTATCAATTATGTTGCATTTTCCTATTTGGCTAATTTGATTGCAATATAAGATTTTGTTGTTTGGTTGATGAAATGCAAGAATATTCTAACAATTTACCCATCTTGGCGTTATGAATGAGAGATGTTACTAGAGCACTTACGGAACAAAAATCTCGAAAATTGTTTAAGAAATCAATCTTTGAACAATTTAATTAAATCATAAAACTTTGAAAGAATCAATTTCAATGTTCTGAAATAATCTACAAATCATTTAGATTTGTTTCGTGGATGATTGGAAGTGTCTGGGACCAAAAACAAGCTTCGGTGGGCTTAAGACTCAAAAAATAGTGTAGTAGCCCAAGTTCAGGGGCTATGTATCGATACAAATGATCTATGAACCGATACTTGGGATAAGGTTTTGATACATAGGTCCTATGTGCCAAAAATTGTAGCTTTTTAGTTATTGTCTTGTAATGTTCCGATACTAATAGTATCAGTACCAGAACATAAACTCCTAAGGTTGAAATCTAGTCCCAAAACATTAAAAAAAACATATCTAAACACTTTCATATCATTTCAACAACTCTCAAGACATTATAGAACAAAACATAAACCCATTTAAGCTTAAATACATGTCATAAACACATTCAAATTGAACATGGAGCAAAGCTTATTTAAGAATACCAAAAAGGATTCAAATTTTCATTTCACATTTACAAATACAAATTCTATCTAAGGATTTACGTGCATGTCAATATTCTAATACAAAAGACAACCAACATAGCTAGAATACAACCTTAAAAGCTTGAATGGTGATGTAGTGCTCCCAAGTCGGAACTATAACATTCTCGGACAAGTCACCGACCTACGCATATAAGGAACTAATGTGCTTGATGAGGTTAGTAATGATACAAGGATAATCGTACCAGTCTTATCCAGTTATTAATGTTGAGCCCTTTAGGAGTATTTATTGCGAAATTTACTTATGCCACATTTTAATGTTACTAGTGGATTCATTTCTTAATACCTAATTTTAAAGGCTCAAGTTACACATTTAAGTTATTTAACTTATCACATTAGGAAGTCCAGACATATGGATTTTGATGAATATCTTATCAAATATTTTTTTTCATTTTTATCAGAGTTCGCTTTCATAATTTCATATAAGTTCCACTTATGACCCTTTTTATTTCATACACATATAGTCAAACATTTTTTTTCGTTTATCTCATTAGGAGTATACAAGGAAAAATAAAAGATTTCAATCTTTTATCATTATTTTAAGGTCCTTATAAACATATCCTAGTTCATAGTTTTTCTTTTGTTGAGTACTTAATCTCTCATTTGAATTAGCATTACCCAATTTCCATTTCTGCCATAAGTGATCGAATGAGATATTAGAACACATTCTGTAACACCTCTAACTCGTATCCGTCGCCGAAACAGGGTTACGGAGCGTTACCGAAACTTTTCAGAACATTCTCAGATAAATCATGTCAATCACTATTCATTCACTAAGATCATGTGTAACGTCCCTTAGATGGACCCTCGAGGTCCAATAGGAGCATTAGAATCAATTCGGGACTTAATCGAAAACTCTAAAAAATTTTCGTGACATTTCAAAAATTTTCCAAGGTGTAGGGCTCACACGCCCGTGTGGTCCAAGGGACACGCCTGTGTGACCCTTAGACATGCCTGTGCCTCAGGCCGTGTCCGATTTAGGTTGCTCTCTAACTTACGCCACACGGCCATACCACACGCCATTGTGCTAGGTCGTGTGGTTATTTAATTAAATTCGAATTAGGTGCAGGTTTCACACGGCCAAGACACACGCCCGTGTTCAAGGCCGTGTCACCCACACGGCTGAGACACACGCCCGTGTCTCTGCCATTGTGCTCAATTCTAAGCATTCTGTTTTCTCGAATTTAAGATGCAGGGGACACACAGCCTGGCTACACGCCCATGGGGTAGGCCGTGTGTCACACACGGTCTAGACACACGCCCGTGTGTCTACCCGTGTGGATAAAATAAAGCCATTCCTAGCTTCATTTCTCACCCATAATCACACCCATGACCTGCACTTGAATCACACATCCAAATACTTAACTATTTCAAACATTCAAATCAAACAAATTCTATCATTAATTTCTAATTTCCAGCATATATATCCATGACCCATTTTTCATATCTTCATAACTTTTCAATTTAATCCCCCAAATAGATAGTTTAGACTATCCCGATTCTAAAAATATCAAAATTACTAAAAATGGGATAAGGAAACTTACCCAATTTGACCATGAAAGTTTCTTCTCTCTCTCCTAGGGTTTTCATGTTTTATTTTGGGGAAGAAGATGAGAAAAATAAGATGATATCTATTTTATCATCTTTTAATTAATTAAAACTTTCACTTTCCAATTTAGTCTTTAGCCTTTTTCTCATTTTCCATGAATGAATCACCAAGAAAAATCTACATACTTTTCTTAATGGTCTAATTACCATATAATGACCTCTAGTTTTGAATTCTATAGCTATTTAATCCTTATAGCTACTAGAATTCAACTTTCGCATTTTATGCGATTTAGTCCTTCTCGTAATTAACCACTGAATCGATAAAATTTTTGTACCAAAATTTTCACATGTCATATCTATCATCATACGGAACATATAATAAAATAAAAATAAATTATATTTTCGGCTCGAATTTGTGGTCCCGAAACCACTGTTCCGATTTCACCGAAATTTGGGCTGTTACACATTATTTATTAACTTACTCAATTATTCAATTCTTTTTCAACTTATTAATATATAGCCTTTTGTCCATGCCATTTTAATACACATATAACATTTTATATTCATAGGCAAGTTTTATTATCAAATTTAATTCATTTCTCCCTTAATAAACTTTAGCAAAAAGTGACTTGGGTACTCGGGACTCCATTCAAACACACCAGGGAGAACATAAGTGTTAATCTTCCAAAATATTGCGGAGAGCACTAAAGTGCTAAGCCTGAAGGCATTAGAGAATGCATGTGAGGGAAAAGGGTAGGGAGAGGAGGTGCAGCGACCGCTTAAGTAAAGGAAAGGGACAACGGAGTTATGGGTCAGTGTAGTCGGTTGGGTATGTTTAGGGTTAGTGTTGGGTTTTGTATTAATAATAAAATGTAAAATATAAAATAAAATTAATAACATATAATTAAATAATAATCTTTCTCGCTGCACCAAATGCCTAGATCTCATTCCACTCGTCAGTTATTTGTTTGAGATGTGTAACACCTAAAATTGGTATGCTCTACCGAACACATGTTTTTGCTCCACCAATTTCTCTTTGTTTTGGATGTGTCACACCTAAATTTTGGCATCCTCCACCGAACGCATAGATGTCGCTCCACTCATTTGCTGTCTGTTTGAGATGTGTAACATCTAAAATTTTTCTCCACCGAATTTGAAAATTTCTATCCGAATTGGGTGCTCTCTTAAACCTTTATTTCTCATCCTATTTGAATATCATGTCTCCCAACTCCCAAGAAGCACCTTATTTATAGTCTTGGCATGACTTTTTTAAGTCACTAAGGATCACGGAGTTTGAGGGCAGCAACTTGTTGGTTGACTTCACCGCCCCAATAATGCTCGAGACATTGTTCTTTAATTTTAAAAGCTCTTCTAGTACGTTCTTCGAGAATCTCCACTTCTTTATTTGGGAAGACCACCAAAATTTGAACCAATCATGAGCAAGCAGATTTTCGTTTTCTTGAAAACATCTTGTGCCACAGTTTAATAACAACACATATTGTCCAAGCTCGAATTATTCTTCTACAACCATCTTATCATTCCATCTCTTCATCAGTACATGACACGGTTGTAGACAAACTGACTTAGTGATGAGCCTCCATGTGCACTAGTTTAACGTGGACTTGATCTCTAAAGTTGACGGGTTAACAATGGAGGGCTTAAAGGACTTTGAGTTGGTCATTTCCTTTTTCACTTCATCAAGGGGATGTTTTAAAATTATCTTCTTTGTAATGTTGCCAAGAACTCGAATGGAACAACATTCTTTCAAATATTGCATCAAAATTAAAGTAGAGAAGACCTTAAAGATTACCTATTCATTTTCTACTCTAATAGCGAGTTTGCCTTTCTCGACATTGATAAGTTTTCACACTGTCGCTAAGAAAGGTTTGCTAAGGATCAGTTGAACATCCTTGTCTTCCTTTATGTCTAAAATAATAAATTTAGCAGGAAAATAGAATTTTTCCACCTTCACAAGTACATTCTCCACAACACCCATAGGATATGCTAGAGTTTTATAAACTAACTACAATGTAACTAATATAGGCATTACCTCCCCAAGTCTAAGCTTATTATAAATTGTCAACGGCATCAAGTGTATGCTTGATCCCAGATCACTCAAACCTTAGAGGAAGAGTTAACATCGATGAAGCAAGGGATATTGAAGCTACCTGGATCCTTAAGCTTTGGAGGTAACTTATGTTGTAAGATAACACTACACTCCTCAGTTAAAGCAATCTCCAAGATGCCTCTTTTTTGACAAATGTCCTTTATGAACATGACATAGCTTCACATCTTCTCTAAAGCTACGACAAATGGAATATTCAGTCAGTTTTTTGAACATATCTAAGAACTGTTGAAATTGTTCATCCAATTTCCTCTTTTGCAATCACTTTGGGAAAGAAAGGGTGGATAAACCGGAACCTTAGTTTTAACTTATAGTGTAACGCCTCTACCCTACCAGAATCACCGAATCCAGATATTGCATGTTACAACACAAAACACTTAATAAAAAATTTATACAATAGGCGTAAACTATATCTAAACATACTTCATATTAATTTGTACTGTTCTGTAGTATATAAGAGAACATCAAATAATTACATTAAGGTATTAAACAGTGTACAACATTCCAAAATAAAGTTTTATTAAAACAGACTCTTTAAGGCATGGTATACTATACGCCCTACTTCTAAGATGTCCTCTGTATGCATAATAACCCAACTTGTCACTTCCCTGGCGCATTCTTGGCTTGACCCCTCATGGCATACCTACTCTCACAGTAGGGCTTGAAACATGAACAAAAACTTTGTAAGTTCACGCGAACTTAGTGAGTTTTAATACAAAATACCTTGGAGCCTTTTCTATTTGAACTCCTCATCTTGAAATTTTCAGACTACATCTCTATCTTTGGTAGATACTTTTATAATATCAAATATATACCTATACGCCGACTTCCATACTTAACATATCTACTCTCACTTCACTTATTGGCTAACTCCAGATCTTATCACACAATATATATCTTATTCCTTCTTAGAACAACCAAGGTACCTCTCAGAAGAATATCTATACAGAGCCCATTTTCAATGGATTCTTCTTCAAACAAACATAAAATATTTTCCCCAAGATGGTTACTCACAGATACCATTCTTTAGAGAGTAATTAACAGACTGATCTTTTACAACGAACTCCCTATTGATCTTACATTTGGCGAATTCTCATACTAAGTTTGATAACTATCAAAACAACAACCAACCATAACGTGAAACAGCCCAATTCTCACCATATTTTGATAGAGGCAATGCTCTAAGTCAACCTAGGAAATCCCAAAAAACCATAACACAATCCATAAGAACACCAATTATTGGCGGACAACATACATTTTTATAACCTCTTTATAGTGTGAAATACACAAATTGACCGATACCATAGAATTTACATATCTTTCATACATAGCATTACCAAACTCAAATTTGAAAAACACATACTACTCATAATTTTGAATACGACAAATCTCTTGTACTGGCAAATTCATATGGCAGATTTTCCTTTCAAATTACACCTCTAGAAATCCTTTCAGAAGTTTCCCCTAGGTCATATTCACTATTTTTCATAAAACTAACCAAACAGAGCTATATTCAAACAAATCAGATTTTCAGCATAGCATCAATTAGCAGAAAAGTCTCAAAACTTACCCAGATCACGACACTGAAACATTTTTCCAGGCTTCGCCTCAAGGGTGTTACAGAATATGTCACAAGAATATCATAGATTAAGCCTCACAAGCTTCACTGAAATACGCCATAAAGGCCTTATAGAACACGCGACATAGGCGTCACAGGGAATTATATTTTTACTATATTGTCGAACTATCTCAGAGGTTGCCATAGGGTTTCTCCCACATAGTCTTATACATAACTTCATGTCTTGATCTCCCACATAGTCTTCTTATTCATGCAGTAACAAATATATTTCATTCATCACATGTAGCAATTTGATGATACTTCTCACACGCTTACCAGACGTTTGAGATTGCATCAACATAAGTACTTCCCTTGTAAATTTAACATGCATGAGTTAGGATAATGACTCACTTGAAACTCACCTACTGTAACTTGGAGACCCTAAACTCTAACATTCTTCTCGAACCAGCAACAATAATACCTGCTTAAAGTACATGGAACTACCATTAAAACTCATTTACGGACAGATTGCTAACACATCTCAATTATATACAACCCCCATGCAGGGTCTCTTATTCATATCTTATTGTTGATTCTTCATAACTTCTTTACTCATTCAAATACTCAACATGTAAAGTTATTAGACTTACCAGGAGATGGAACATCCACTGATTAACTCAAATCCTTAGCTTCCAACTTAATAAAGAAGAAGAAAACATTTAAGTTTAAGAAGAAGAACTAGAGGGTAATATTGAAGGAAGAAAAAAAAATCCAGACATTCTCTTCTCAACATATATATATCCCCCAGTACCTTTTAATGGATCTTGACAAGTATCTAATGCATACATAAGTTGTCCATTTAATGTCCTAAAAAACCCGAAAGAAATATAAAAGAAAATCTGATATCGATGTTATTTGACCAGTAAATCCCTTCAGTGGACTCCCAACCAATCACATTACAGAACCCATTCTGTACATCATTCGAGTAAACTTGGCATACTATACCTATTGGCGGTAACTCATATATAGTGTGTTATACTCAACAAAAACTTCCAAGGCGTACTCTTAATTTATTGTACCCCTTCTTCAATTGAAGAATACTACAAGAATTAAATCCTAAGAAGCTTCTATGGGTGGGTGCTTTATGCACCAAACATCAGTTCGCTAGAAGTTTATAAATTGGTGGACTAACTACCAAAGTGTGCCAAGACAGATAACCTTTACATTTATTCGCCTTGCTCTCAGATTTGCGAAATTTGGGATGTGAGACCCAGTCTATTCCACTTCATTCTTAAGTATACACTTTGTTTCTCAAATTGAATAACCTCTTTATTCAACCCACAACCATTAAGAATCTCTCTATCCTTCTAAGAATAATTTACTTACAGTGCTCGCTCTGATCATCTATCTTGGGATTCAATTGTGTGTTAGTCGATAAAGTTTCTTGTTGCCAACTACTTAAATAAATTGTAGGTTGGCCTATTCATGCTTCCAATAGTCGAACAATAGCTTCTTGACTCGTGACTCACACATAAGTTTTTTTGCACATATTTCAACAAGAGATCTTTAGTTGTTTTCTTATGTGGAACTTATTGGCATTGTGGTTGTCTTTTTTGAAACCCTAACAAAGCATTCTGTTTGAACGGTGTATTAATTCCTTGTTGATTATTCCTTTATGAGAATTTTGGGTGATTCCTCCATTTAGGATTATAGGTGTTGGCAAAAGCATTGTTTTGTTGATGACTCTAATTACACATGTAATTTACCTCTTCAACATATCCATAATATTGCTCGGTAAGATGGAAACATCCAAAATAGTCATCGCACTATTCACTGAATGACTCATTCGAGTTTGTTGTAAAGATAAAAAATTGAACATCTTGTTTATCGCATTCAACCGCGTCATCAATTATGCCAAAAGGTTTGAAGCTTGATCGAGTTCATTAACTCCCACTAGTTTCTTTGGTGTGATGCACTGATAAACCTCATAATTTTGGAAGGTTAATTCTTCCAAAATTGCATATGCATATTCCAGAAACATTTGCACCAATAAACCTGCAAATGCACAATCAACTTGAATTTTTGTTGCAACATCTAGCCCATTATAAAAAATCAATATCTATTGAGCACTTTCTAAACCATGGTGTGGGCACTTTTTGAGAAGTTCCTTTACCTTTCTCATGCATCGTACAAAGTCTCCTCATCCTATTGAGTGAAAGTGTGAATATCCCTCAAAAGTCTACCCGTCTTCGTGAGGGGAAAATATCTAGCCAAAAATTTCTACACTAATTAATCTCATGAGGTAATAGAGGCTTGGGGAAAAGAGTTGAGTCAATCCTTAGCTCTCCCATCTCGAGAAAAATTGAATAGAGTCTGATAGCCTCATGGAATACCCCATTATGTTGGGATCTAGTTCCCTTATTGTAGTGATTTCAACTATGTACTAATTTTTAAAAAAAAAATTGATTTAATAAAAATCCATCATTATCATTAATATATTTTGTATATTGTCCTCAATTGTTTTTCAAGCAAAGAAAAATGAAAGAAAATATTGACTCACTAATTATTTAACGTTTAAACTAACATTAAGCGACACTACGTGGTCAAATCATAGTGTGAGAAGACAACTTATATTAGTAGATAATCTAAACATGTACTTAGTCTAATAGAAATTGAGCAAATCAACTAAAATACTAATATGTCATCTATCAAGTTCAAATTGGGAGATACTTTGTTTTGGGTATCGGAGCAGACGACTCCTAGAAGATAGAAATATAGATGTGACTGACTGAACTGATAGTGTATCAGACAAGACTTAAGTAGAATAGATCCTATATTTGTTTATGGATTTCTTTATTTGTGATGTTCAAAGTGTGACTTACCTTCATCTTGAGTAAGTGACTATGTGCATGACTCATCTCATTTGATATATTGATAGCTTGTGTTCAATTGATAATAGAGCAGAAAGTTGGTATGTTGGGGTATACAGTCTTCTAAATGAAATAGCTTCATTTACAGTAGTGGAATTCATAGCCAAACAAATGGTAAATGATGTCATTTCATCGGCATTACATGATAAATGGAAAGTAACACATTCATGGGTCATTTATCTTAGTGATAAATGAATTAATTACTATTTGATAATAATTGACTTTTCATGAATGAATGTGTAATAGTTACCATGAAATAAAATAGGATCATATTGGGAGAACAAATTTATCCCAAATAGATTAAGGATATTCTATGAGGGTAACACACTTATGAGAAGGTCATTGGACGAGCACTTAATAAGTAGTTTTCGTAATGATATGCAATTAGGGAGAGCTCAGTCATGGTATTGTAATGAAATGACTTCGTTACTAAATAAATTTATAATTAATAGGTGAAAAGATGAAATTTAATTATAAATTATTTGAGACCTCATTATATATGTCCAATCAGTCCTTCTTCTAACTTGTTGAAACTAGAAATGAATTGCAAGTTGAAACAAATTAATATAAATGAATTGAAATGATGAAGTTAGAGAAATGGGTCGCATTCACAAATGAATGCATTTTCTCACTAAGTATAGAAATGACATGAAAATCAATTTTAGGTTTTCAATTATTATTTCATTAATCATAATTAAATAAATGTAGTTTGAAAATGAAATTAAATTAATTAGTCATTATGAATACATTAAACAAGAAAAATTAAATATATTTCCCCATAGAATCTTTTACAATAAAGTTGTCATGACTTTAACGAAATTAGAATTAAGTTGAGAAAATTATTTGATTAGAAAATTAATGTAGTTAATTAAATTAATTGAATAGATAATTTTTATTTGGGAAGTAAAAAACAAATATTGTGTTGGATAAAATTATAAAATATTGGATCAAAAGTCCACGAATCACATATAATTGGACTGAAAACATGAGAGGCCCAAAACCCCTTATGATAGATGAGAGGGGCAACAACATTAGTATTTTAATAGGGTGTGCCACGCACCTTCACTCTAATTAGAGTAGGATTGTGTTTTCTATTAAATAAATATTATTTGTTTAGAGCTTGTCCAACCATGATTTTTTTCTCTCTCCTTCTAAATATATAGAACCAGTTGACCTAATTGACACACTTCTTAATTATTGAGTTATCATTATTATGTTAGAAAATAGTGATAATTAATTTATTTAGAATTAATTTTATTTTCTAAGAATTACGATCTTTATCGGATTTTATTGAGAGGATTATTTTCCTACTAAAAGTAATAATATTGTTTCTTGTTATCTGTTCGGTGCATACTGGTCAAGCCTACACTCAACGCTACTCGTGGTACGATGATAGTGAAGAAGGTCTTTTGTTTGAATGTCATGATTGACTCGAATTCGTCCCATGAAAAGCATATTTACTTTTCAGTAAAAACTTTATTGCTATAAATAGCACAAATCGACTTGGTTTTGAAAATTTTAAACTTTCGCTATAACTTTAAACAGTTTTCTTAACCGGATTTTTCCAACTATTGGTGTTAGAGTTAGGTTGTGCTATGTTTATATTATAAACTGATATCAAATTTTTTCTCTTCTTCATGTTTGGTTAATTTTGATAAGATGTGACATTCTTTTAATTATATGCATGTTTTAGGTTATGTATGTGAATAAATGTGTTTAATTGTTTTATTATATATATGATAAAGTAATTTTTTTCAAAGTTGTGTTTCCTAGAAACTAGACTATGTAATTTAGATTTTAATAAATTTAGGGATATGTAATTAGATCGTGGACTATCATTTCCACATAGGTTTTATTTTATTTTTTTTATAATTATTCATGTGAGTTAGAAATGGACTTAGAGTTTTTGTAACCTAATTTTTCTAAGAAACCCAAAGAACCAAGACATATCCAAAATCAATTGAGACAACGCAAACCTAACCTAGCTAACCAGCAAAAGTTGGCAGGGGCCAGTGGTGGTTCAACCAGTAGTAGTCAAACAATCGGCAACAGTGGCGACAGTGGAGACCCGTGGTGGTGATCTGTCATAATTTGATACGTCAAATTAAGATCTCTATTACACATAAAGAGCTTATTCTCAAGTAATTTAGATGTCTTTATTTACTTTTTTCCATTTTTAGTTTTTGTTGTTAATAAATTTTTTTGTGAGTTTTATGCTCTTTTGAGACCCAAATTGGCCAACGTGCCAAGGGAAACCTAACAATGTGCTTGAGTGGTGTAGGGAGTCTATAATGACATGAACTTGAAGAAAGCATCACTTAGAATGTGGGTATCGCAATATCGAAGCATGAAAGTCGTGATACCTTTAACAATTCTGAAGTGAGGAAAATTGAAACAGTGATATTGCGATACTAGAGCATGGGTATCCCGATACCGAGATCCCCAAGTCCCCCAAGTTCAACACTTTTTTGGGTATCGCAATACCGTTGCCAGATAGGTGAAAACACTGCAGGGGCAATTTTATGTCCAAGTAAACTTAAGTCTTTGTTTTCATTTAAGGGAATAATTATCAATGTTAGGTTAAACGTTAGTAGACTATAAATACTACTTTATAAGCTTTGTATTTTCAGAATTGGTTGTTGAAAAAAATTTTCTCTCCTTAGTTTCCATAGTTTTAGGTTAGGTTTTTCTTTTTTCTTTTTTCATTTTAAATTAGGTTTTCTCTTTTCTTTTTAGGATAGATTTTATTTTTGTTATTCCATTTCTTTCTCATTGTTGAAGGCTATGTAAAAGGGAGATGATGAAACTCTTAGGCTTCGTTGGATTCCAATCAATTAAATGACCATTTCTCAAATTCTTTACTTTTACTTTATGCCTACCATGTGTTTGATAAAATGTTTATTTGGAATTTAAGTTTGATTATGTACTAAATTTGTTGATGGTTGGTTGATTGTTTATTTGTTAGTTTAAGTTTATGTTTTTACTTAATTAATTGATTGTTTGATTATAGAAATGCTTAATACGCTAGAATTGACACATTTAGTGAAAAACCTAGGTAAATGAGACCGAGAGGAGGGTTTATCCTTAAATAATTCGATATAATTGTATTGAATAGTGAGACCAAGAGGAGAGCTTAGGTGGTATCTTTTAGTCTAGGATAAGGTTGAAAGGAGAATCCTAGCTAAAAGTGGCGAAAAATATAATTGGTATCGGTTTATTAGCTTAGTTAGTGAGTAATGAATCAATCTGTAACACCTCTAACCCGGCCTAGACGTTATGGCCGAATTTGGAGGTGTCACGAAGAAGGGTTTAGAAAACTGAGTCATTTCGATAAGGCTTTGTGTTGTTGTTTTAAAAATCGTCCAAGTTCTATAATTATCACTGATAGCGTTATTTAACTAAATCATTTTCAAAAACATTACTTACATCGAAAATCTTAGAAATCGTTTTATTTTGAAAATCTCGTTCGCGTTTTTGAAAAACCTTTGTTTAAGTTAATTGTCTCAAATAAAGTGTTAAATCAAAAACCCAAATCCAAAGTAAAACCAAATAGTCCGGAGAGTCCAATTATTACAAAACTCCCAGAAATAATCCTTAAATTGAAATAAAAGACCATAATCTTTAACAGTTACGAACTCATGGTCACTGTGAGGCTCCGTCACACTGATCCGCCTAAGTCTGTGGATTACCTAAACAAAACAGACAAACAGATGTGAATTTTCGTAAACTAAGTGTGTAACCCAATAGAAATAGGCATGCAATACATACAAAAGTCTCATATATGGTCAGTTATAGATTCGAACTTATGTCTATTTCAAATACTGATAACAAAATTAGATAGGCAGTACAGATATGCAAAATCCTACCCGCATCCTCTACACACCATCTCCGACCATCCCATCACACCATGTGGGGTTAAAAACAACCACCCACCCCTACATAACATATAGTTTCAATGCGATACGTTACAAAAAAAAAAAATTTACAGCCAAGCTGCCAGAATATAGGTGAAGCGTCGCCGTACAGATCACTTCCTCCACATATACAAAACCCACCTCAGTCACAAATACAGAAATAATAGATACAGTAATATCATGTATAACATGCTCATATATAGATGTCATATATATATACTTAACAGAATAATCAAACATGCATAACAATGTCCTACTCAGAGTAGAATATCAAGTTATCAAATCACATAATTTTAGGGTTTGGTTAGCCCTTATCGACCTTACAGTAAGCCCACAGTCGATCGGAATGACCTGTGCGACCCTAGAGAAAATTTTAGATTATGGGCCCACATGCCCGTGTGGCTTGCCCGTATGGCCCACATGCCCGTGTGGCCCACACGCCCAGATTGACCTCACTCGTGTGGCCCACACAGCCTGACCCAAAACCCACAAGCTCGTGTGGGCCCACACGCCCTTGTGGCCCACACGGCCACACCCACACCTTCACACGGTTATGTCTTGCGCACGACTGCACCTTTGTCAGACACACGACCGTGTCTCGCACACGGACAACCACACAGGTGACTACACGCACGTGTGGCGTCGACAGTCTGCTTTTTCGACTTTCACCAAAACTCAATTTTCACGTATAAAGGGTACACACTTAGTTTGTTTTCGCAGCGAAACCACTCCCGAAACCACTGACACCTAAAACAGAATGTCGAACACTGAATTAGCGGCTAAATTACGAATTCGTCAACCACAATCTGAAAAAAACTCGACTTATCGATGACGAAACCACCGCTAACACCGTTCAAGCAAACGGAGCGAAACTCACAGTTCAATGCCTTTTCCTACACCAAAATAATCGCAGAAAAATTAGATTTCACGATTACACCAACCACCATCACGGAAGGAAAAAACCACCTTACAGAAAATGAAGACTCCAACAGATGCAACCTTACTTACCTTAACCGAGCGAGGAGCAACGAAATTCCAAAAGTAACGATAGGTGTTAATGGGTGATGAGCAGAATTGGGGAAAAAAAGGGAACAGAATTTGTAGAGAAGGGAATAGGAAACGTCAAAAAGATGGAGAGATTTTTGGGAAAAATAATAAAAATAAAAATATGTTATCAAATCCCAACTCCCCCACTAACCATTCAACCTCAACTACCTCAGAATCCCAAAACCACCGAAACTCTACTATGCAACTGAGTAATAAAAATAACATCCACGCTCGCGTAGGGATTCAAACACGGGACCTCTAACACACTAACTCCTTTACCACTCGAACCAACAGGCTCATTCTGATACAAATTAATAGACAATTTTATAAAACCCCACTCAATAAGAATAAAGCTTGGATCTAAAAATAACAAAATTATCGAATGTGGGACTTGAATCCAAGACCTTATACACACCCCCAGAACACTTAACCACTGAAGTAGATACACAGTTGTGCTAGATATTTACAGAAACAAAAATAAATTTATCAGGGCGTTACAACTCTACCCCCTTAAAAGAAATTTTGACCTCGAAATTTACCTGATCCGAACAGATAAAGATACTGCTGACGCATTGAGTCCTCAAGTTCTCACGTGGCTTCCTCAGTGCCATGATTCCGCTACAGAACTTTCACTAATGGAATGGACTTCCTCCTCAGAACCTTAATATCTCAATCCAAAATCTTAACCGACTCCTCATCAAAATTCAAATTCGGTCTAACCTCGATCTTCTCAACAAAGACAACATGAGATGGTTCAGACTGGTACCATCTCAATATCAAGACGTGAAACACATCATGAATAAGGTCTAGCTCTGGAGGTAGCTTCAACTGATAAGCGACCGGTCCCACACGCTTCAAAATCTAATACGGCCCAATAAACTTAGGGCTCAACTTGCCCTCACGACCAAATCTCAGAACTTTCTTCCACGGAGAAACCTTCAGAAAAACGAAGTCACCCACAGAGTACTCAATATCTCTCCTCTTTAGATCTACATAAGATTTTTGTCTATCAAAAGCCGCCTTCAGACGATCCTGAATCAGTCTAACCTTATTTTCAGTCTCAGAAACCAACTCAGGACCCAAAACCCGACGCTCACCCAACTCAGTCCAACAAAGCGGAGTACGATAGTTACGACCATACAAAGCCTCGTAAGGTGCCATCTGGATGCTGGACTAGAAACTGTTATTGTAAGTGAATTTAGCTAGCAGCACAAAATCCTCCCAACTACCTCAGAAATCTATCACACAACTCCGGAGCATATCCTCCAGTATCTGAATCACTCTCTCAGACTGACCATCGGTCTGAGGATGGAACGCAGTACTAAAGTCCAATCTCAAACCGAGAGCCTCATGCAATTTCTTTCAGAATCGAGAAGTGAAGCAAGGATCTCTATCGAAAATTATTGAAACAGGAACCCCATGCAGTCTTACAATCTTAGAGATATAGATTTTCGTCAACTTTTACAAAGTGTAATCCGTCCGAACCAAAATAAAATGAGCGGACTTGGTCAATCGGTCCACAATGACCCAAACAGAATCATTCTTAGTGGGTGTCAAGGGCAACCCACTAACGAAGTCTATCGTCACTTGCTGCCACTTTCATACAGGAATCTTAACGGGTTGCAGTAAACCCGAAGGCAACTGGTGTTCAGCCTTAACTTGTTGGCACGTCAGACAACAAGCAACGAAATCCATAACCTCACACTTCAAACCTGACCACCAGTACAGCTCACAGAGATCCCGATACATCTTATTTCCACCGGGATGCATAGCATAAGGGCTACTATGCACCTCCCTTAGAATCGACTGCCTCAGATCAGAATTATTCGGCACACAAATCTGACTTCGAAAACACAAAACTCTATCCTTATTTGGTAAAAAATCAGAAGTATTACCACTCTCAATCTGACGAAACCGCAAACCCAGAGACTCATCCTCTAACTACTTATCCCGAAGTTGGTTAATCCAAGTTGGCTTAACCTGCAATTCAGCTAATAAATCCCTATAATCAAATAGACTAAGACGAGCGAACATCGCGCTCAAATCGGTCTTCGCTCTACGACTGAGAGCATCGGCCACCACATTGGCCTTACTAGGATGATACTCTATCGTGCAGTCATAATCTTTGAGCAGCTCAATCCACCGACGCTGTCTAAGATTCAACTCCTTCTGAATAAGGAGGTACTTGAGGCTCTTATGGTCAGTGTAAATGATACACCTTTCACCATACAAATAGTACCTCTAAATCTTTAACACAAAAACTACAGCAGCCAACTCGAGATCATGCGTTGGATATTTCCCCTTGTGTTTCTTAAGTTGACGGGACGCATAAGCCACAACCTTACCATCTTGCATCAGTACACATCCCAAACCGACGTGCGATGCATCACTGTATACCATAAAATTTTTACCAGATTCAGGCTGTATCAGAATAGGAGCCTGAGTCAGAACAGACTTGAGTTTCTCAAAGCTCGATTGTTGCGCATCAGACCAACAAAAGGAACATCCTTGCACAAAAGCTTAGTCAAATAAGCTGCAATCAGAGAAAACCCCTCGACAAACCGTCGATATTATCCTGCAAAACCCAGAAAATTACAGATCTCAGATATGTTCTTATGCGGCTTCCAAACAAGCATAGCCTTAATCTTCCTCGGATCAACTCGAATCCCCTCAGCAGAAACTACGTGACCCAAAAAAGTTACCTCGCGCAACCAGAACTCACACTTGCTCAACTTTGCGTAGAGTTGTTTCTCTTGGAGTATCTGAAGCACTACTCTAAATTGTTCATCATGCTTATCCTTGGTCTTAGAGTAAACCAGAATATCATCGATAAAGACCATGACGAACTGATCCAGATACGGCTGAAACACTTGGTTCATCAAATCTATGAATGCATCCGGAGCATTAGTCAAACCAAAAGGCATAACTAGGAACTCGTAGTGCCTATAACGAGTCTTAAACGTTATCTTATGAACATCCACCTCCTTAACTCTAAGCTGGTGATACCTAGATCGGAGATCTATTTTTGATGACACTGAAGCCCCTTGGAACTGATCAAACAAATCTTCAATCCTCGAAAGTGGATATTTATTCTTCATAGTCAATTTATTCAACTATCGGTAATCAATACACATATTCTTTACAAATACCACTGATGCCCCCACGGAGACACAGTAGGGCGGATGAAACCACGATCCAGAAGCTCTTATAGTTGAGCCTAAAGCTCTAAAATCTTTTTCGGAACCATACGGTAGGGAGCGATGGACAATGGAGTTGTACCCGGTAGAAGCTCAATGCCGAACTCAACTTTTGGATTCGGAGGTAAACTCGGTAACTCCTTAAGAAAGACATCCAAAAAATCTCTCACTGTTCTGATACCCCTGATAGAAGAGCCCCTAGAAACAGAAACACTGATGTAATCCAAATACGCCTCACACCCTTTTCGAACCAATTTCTCAGCCACAAGAGCGGAGATCACATTAGACGGATAATCTCAACGCTCACCGATCACAACTACCTCCTTATCATCCTCGGTCCTCAGAACGACTCTCTTAGTCGCGCAATCGAAACTATCTCAGTGCTCAATCAACCAGTCCATCCCCAGAATTAAGTTGAACTCCCCAAACGGAAGCTCCATCAAATTTTCTAGAAATACAGCCCCTTGTACTTCTAATGGAACATTCCTATAAAGTCTATTAACCCGAACAGACTGCCCTAACGGGCTTAGTACGGTGATCTCACTAGAAGTACTCTCAACAAAAATCCCCAAGTTTTCGAAAATAGTACTAGCTACATAGGAATGTGTAGAACCTATGTCTAGCAGGGCAGTATAAGGTACATCAAAAATAAAGAATGTACCGGTGATAACATCAGGAACATCTCTATCCTCTCGGCATCGAGTAGCATAAACCAGCGTAGGCTACCTCGTCTCAGTCTGACTAGCACCTTTGCCTGGTGTTCTATGCCCTCGGCCCATACCATTACCACCCCTAGCCGGTCCATGGCCCTTAGGTGGCTGCTGAACTACCCTTTGAGGCTGTACAAAACTCGATCCTGAAGCTTGCATCTGATTAGCCCACTATGGACACTCTCTAATACGATGCTCCAAGGATCCACACCTAAAATAAGCCCTTAACCTCCTCCAACACTCGCCCGGATGGCACCTACCACAATCCCAGAAGGCTGAATCCCAGTAGGAGCAACAGGAACCCCCACTCTAACAGGCCCATCAGGTCTGGCCTGTTTTTTAGGCCTCTGAACAGAACTAGAGGGCTCTGAATCGCTTTTACTCTTGCCTCTCTCGGTCCCTATTCTGGCGCTCCACGTGCTTAACTTCCTCGGCGATCTTCACTTTAACCACAAGAACAGAAAACTCGTGCTTCCTCTGTGGAGCAATCAGAACCCTCAAGCTATCTCTTAAATCGTCCTCAAAATAGACGTATTTCTCATACTCAGACGCCACCACGCCTCGAGCGTAGCGGCTTAACCTCAAAAACTCGGCCTCATACTTGGCCATAGATCTATCACCTTACGTGAGATTCATGAACTCACGCTTACGAGCATCTACATAGCTCGTGCCCACATACTTCCCCTAGAAAGAAGTCTTAAAGAAATCCCAGTTCAGACGATCCGGTTGAGTACCCTCCTCAACCGATAACTACCACTGATACGCCTCGTCGCGAAGCAAAGAGACTGCACCCTTAAGTTTCTGCTCAGGAGTATAGTCGATAACGTTCATAATCCTTTTAGTGGCCTCCAACCAATACCAGCCACAGTAGGGGCGACTCCAGTGACACCCCTAAATAGCTCAGCTCCATTGGACCTGAGTCGTTTAGTTACCGACCCACGGCCTCCAGATCTAGAATGGGGTCCAACGACCCTCTCCAACACTCTCAAATGGCTTGGGACAGTGCATCGTCCCCAGCCGAGCGACTTTGAGACCCAGCCTCAGTAGTAGGTGAAATCGATGTCTCACTCGTGTCTAAGTTTGGCATACTGCCCAGAGAGGAAGACTCAGCTCGAGCCTCCTACAGCCTCTACCGTACCCACGTATACCACGACCGCGAGTTCCACGAGCGCTCATTGTAAATTGAAATTTCATCTACATTATAAAATTTTATGCATTAGTTTTAGTATTTATTAGCAGATATTTTATGCCTAAATTATCAGAAGTTCAAAAATATTTTCAGAGGTTTCAGTCTCTAACTAACTCAGTACAGTTTCAGAAAGTACTAACTATAGTGTTTTCAGAATATTCTATCCAAGTTCAAAAATACTTACAGGATCGGCGCCGGAGACTCGGTGTACCACATACTCAAAATAATTCATGTTATTTAAAACCAATTATTTTTGAAACAAAATTTTGAAACCCAAAATTCACAGCTCGAGTTTTGTAACCTGGCTCTAATACCACTAAATATAACACCCCAAACCCGTCCTACACGTTATGGCTGAATCTGGAAGTGTTATGAAGAATGATGCGACCATAGCTCGGGAAGTTACCACCGAACCCGTTGAGCTGCCACAAGGACCTATAACTCGGTCTCGAGCTAAGAGGTTTCAAGATGCGTTAGCAAGCTATGTTGATCGAGCTTGGGGAGAGCAAGTAGCCGAATCCATTAATCATGCTTGGATCAGCTCAATAGGCGTCCCTTGCAATTTATTACAAGCTGAATTTTATTTTTAATTGAACTCATCTTAGTTATTAATTGAGTTGCTAAAATAAATGATTATCTTAGTTAATTCAGTTGCTGGAATAATTTATTGTTACATGTGTTTAATGTGTTTAATGTGTGTTTAATGTGTTTAATGTGTTTTAATGTGTTTGTTAAATGAATGCTTGTAGGTGACTATTCAGCTGGAATCGGTTACAAACAAGGGGCAGTTACAAAGTGTTCAATGTGACTATTTAGTTGGAATCAGTTATATACAAGGGGCTGTTAGAACATTTAAAGAAGAGCATTATTCACCATTTAAATTCGGCAGCCTATTCCTATTCTCCAAAGAGTTGTTCAAGAATAGCAATGGACAAAGGAGTGATTACACATTCCATAACTGATTGCCTCTTAATGGTCACACCATGGTCTGTTTGAATGCCCAAAATGTTATCCATATTGCTGGTGTCTATTCGACTGTCCAAGCCTTCAAGTTCAATCAGCTGAATTGGAACATTAAATCATGTTGATAGTTGCTATTACTTAGGCCTAGAGATTTTAAGAGTTTTTGCTTAGTGATTAAGTTTCATTTCAGCTCATAACCGCTCATTAAAGCTGAATTCAAGTGACTTTTTGGCTAGGTCTCTTGTAGCACTATAAATATTTTGTAATCAGCTTGTTTAGGGGACATTTTTTGCTGAATTTATGCTAAATTTGAAACTTGTGAGATTTCCAATTCTCCTTGTTCTTCCAGGGTTGAATTGACTTATCAAGTATTCTTGTGGCGTCAATATGTTCTTTGTTAAATCGAACTTATCACCTTTGGTGTGGCGTTCATATACCTTTGGTTCCTATCACATTTAATAGCGGGTCAAGGTTTTGTACTGTTTTCCCTAAACCAAATTCACTTAAGACCTATTTTGAGTTTTGGGTCAACAATCATATTATTGTTGGTTCATTCTCAGGCCTTAGCCTAATTACCTTTCTTTGCTTAACCATTTTGCAACTTTATTTTAAGCCTATTTCTTTTTTCTCATCAGCCTATTTTGATTAAACCTAATTCTCTTCGAAAATGATTCAACTCTTACTCAAATTCACGATTGGGTAACAAATACGACTCGATACATCTACAATCGAGTTCGTATCATTTGGTATCAGAGCTAGTGGAATTAGAGTAAGAATTAACATTCTCGGCATAACAGTATTGTAGATTCGATTAAAAAATTTGTGAATTTAAAGGTACTTATTATAATTAGCATATTGTAAGTTAAAAAAAGAACAAAAAAAAATTCAAAAATTTAAAAAAAAAGTGTACAAGTTCTTCATTGCCAAATTTTTTTTGAAAATTCTGTTTGTTGCCCGGAAACATCTGTTCAACATCCTACCATTCGGCCACACCCAACCTTTTTCGTTTCTTTGTTTCAAGCCTACCTTCTTTGTCCTACAACATTCCCACCAAAAATCGTACATTAATTTTGTCAACCGACCCACAACGGCTGCTTCTAAGTCTAACTAGTCCCTTTAAGAACTTAGAGAGGCGGAGTGAGCGGAAAAAGGCACGAGGGTTGTGAGCTCATCCGAGTAAAGAAAAAGCCAAGTGAGTGTGATTTCTTTGTGAGAGAATTTGTGAGGTTTTGTTATGAGTACCTAAAATGTCCCAAAGTTCGGAAAGAAATCCAAACGAGGGAGTTGGAATCTGACCTGTAAGAAATGTTGGAGGAGGCGTGCCAGATCTCACCCTTAAAGCACTCATGCGAGAAATGGAACGGTTATTCGATCGTAAACTTGAACCAATTGAAGATTGATTATTTTGAGTCGAAACACGAGAACAGCGCGAGGCAAGTTCAAAAGTTGCAAGACGAGGGCGCGAACGTCCAATCCAAGATCCCTATGAAGCGAGTGATCAAGAAAGTGATAATTCATCTGCCCAAAGTGTACGTCAACGAGGCCGCCAACAAAATCGGGGCCCTAGAGATCGAGACCGTCCCGATGACAACCTTAAGAATATTAAAATGTTGATTCCACCATTCCAAGGTAAGAACGATCCCGAAGCTTATTTGGAGTGGGAAAAGAAGATTGAGCTCATTTTTGAATGCCACAATTATTCAGAGAGTAAAAAGGTGAAGTTTGCGGTAATCGAGTTTTTGAATTATGCCATTGTGTGGTGGGACCAGCTTGTAACGAGTCGAAGACGAAAAGGTGAAAGATCCATCTCTACTTGGGCTGAAATGAAGTTGGTCATGCGGAAATGATTTATACCTTCATACTACCATCGGGATCTTTATCAACGACTTCAAAACCTTACTCAAGGCAATAGAAGCATTGAAGACTATTATAAAGAGATGGAGATAGCAATGATCCGAGTTGATATCGAGGAGGATCGAGAGGCGATAATGGCCAGATTCCTTGCGGGCTTAAACCGTGACATCGCCAACATAGTTGAATTACAACACTATGTTGAAGTGATGGACATGGTCTATATGGCGATAAAAGTTGAAAAACAACTCAAATGAAAAGGAGTTAGTCGATCCTATACCAATCCCTCCGCTAACAAATAGAGCCAAGGAGTCAATAAACCCCTTGTTTGAACAAAGGAGCCGGTTGTAGCAGCTAAATCCAATCAGCCCATTGGCAAGTCAAGTCAGAATAAAAACTAGCAAGTGCCAAATCGCACAAGAGACATAAAATGTTTCAAGTGTCAAGGCTGGGGGCACATAACTAGCCAATGTCCCAATCAATAAGTTATGGTGGTAATGGTTGACGGTGAAATCAAATTCGAGGAAGAGGATGAAAATGAGCCTAAAAAGCCACCCAATGATGATGATGAAGATTTAGAGCTTTCAGTTGAAGGTGAGATCCTCGTGGTGAAAAGGAGCCTCAACATTCAAAGTGCTGAAACTGAACAACAACGGGAAAATATTTTCCACACCAGGTGCCACATCCAAGGCAAGGTATGCAGCATGATTATTGATGGAGGAAGTTGTACTAATGTAGCAAGTACCATACTGGTTGACAGGCTTGGGTTAGCCATGACCAAACACCCGAATCCATACAAGCTACAATGGTTTAATGATGGAGGAGAACTTAAAGTGACAAAACAAGCTGTTGTAGTCTTTTTCCATTGGAAAATATCAAGATGAAGTGGTATGTGACGTGGTTCCAATGCATGCGGGACACCTTCTTTTGGGGCGTCCATGGCAGTTTTATCGACGTACAATTCATGACGGATACACCAACCGTTACACATTTAAGTATCTAGGCAAAAATGTAACCCTACCCCCACTTACCCTGAAACAATTGTAAAGAGATCAAATCAAATTAAAAGAGTTTGTTGAAAAATCAAAAGAAAAAGAAAATAAAAATGAGAAAAAGAAAGAAACAAGTGAGAGAATGGAGGTAAAAGCACGAGAGGAAAAATGAAGTCAAAAAGAAAACAAGATTGATAAAATAAGCGTATTTGTGAGGGAAAGAGAAATAAGAAAATCTTTGTTGATGCACCAGTCTGTGCTTGTACTTATGTACAAGGAGTGTTTATTCGATGCTAACGAACTTGATAACTCTTTGCCTTTGTCTGTTATTTCATTACTTCATGAATTCGAAAATGTTTTTCCGGAAGAAGTGCCTAGTGGGTTGCCTCCTCTTCGAGGAATCGAACACCAAATAGACTTTGTTCCCGGGGCTATAATTCCAAATCGACCAGCTTACCGAAGCAACCCCGAGGAAACCAAGGAGTTGCAACGACAAGTAGCGGAATTAATGGAGAAAGGTTATATAAGGGAGAGTCTAAGTCCATGCGCGGTACCCATTTTGTTGGTGCCTAAAAAGGATGGATCGTGGAGGATGTGCGTAGATTGTCGAGCCATCAACAAGATTACCGTCAAATACTGTCATCCCATCCCTAGACTCGATGATATGTTAGACGAGCTTAGCGACGCTAAATTGTTCTCTAAGATCGATATTACAAGTGATTATCATCAAATTCACATGCGAGAGGGGGACGAGTGGAAGACTGCGTTCAAGACCAAATATGATTTGTATGAGTGGCTAGTGATGCCATTCGGCCTCACCAATGCCTCGAGTACTTTCATGAGGTTGATGAACCATGTTTTGAGGTCTTTCATTGGTCATTTTTGTATAGTTTATTTTAACGACATTAATTTATAGTAAATCCTTATCTGATCATCTTGAACATCTGTGTCCTGTTTTGGAGGTTTTGCGAAAAGAAGTCTTGTATGTAAACCTTAAGAAATGTAACTTTTGTACTGACAAAGTTGTTTTTGTAACAGTCCAGTTTAGACCCTAGTCGGAATAGTGGTTTCGGGACCACAAATTCGAGTTAGAAAAATATTTTAATATCATTTTCTGTGCCTATGATATGTGATTAAGCATGTGTGAAATTTCTGTGAATTAATTTGTCCGTTTGTGTGCTTAATTTGACATAAGGATTAAATTGTGAAAGATGCAAAAATTGCATGCTTTATGAAAAAATACCTATTTGACATGGCTTTATAAATATGGGGTCCTTATAATGCAATTGGACCATTTGAAATGGATGGACATTAATGCCATAAGTTAGTGGGAATTTATAATGTTATATTAAAGGTTAAAATATGTAAATTAATAATATATGTTAATATAATAAAACAAAGGAAGCATAAAAGTGGGATGTTCATCTTTTCCACCGAATATTGAAAGAAAATAAAGAGCTTGAGCTTTGTTTTCATTCGGCCATGGTCTAAGCATAAATCAGGTATGTGTTTTTGATCGGATTTTGATAATTTCTATGTTTTTGTAATCGTTGCATCGTGTTCTTCAAAACCCATGTTTCAATTTTGTGAATTGATGAGGATTTTGAAAAAGGCCATTGATGAATTCATGAGCTTTGAAATGTTTGATGATGAAATATGAAATATATGTGTTAGATTAACATGTTTTGTCTTTGGAGTTTTAGTGATTTTGAATAATTTGGACTTAATTGAGAAAATAATATTTTGAGGGATGAAATTGTGAAATAGATGAAATGTGTGGACTTTTATGAGCATGGGTAATATTCGGCTAAGCATGAGTATAAGCAAATTATGCGAATTTTGTGATTTTGTGAAATAAGGACTAAAATGTCAAAATATGAATGTGAGGGCTAAATTATGAATTGCCCTAAATATGTGTTTTTGGATTGAATTGAATGATTTGGTGAATAAATGGGTTAAATTTGAATATTTATAGATCAAGAACCGAAGAAAACAGACTTAGATCGAGGGAAGTCAAAGATAATTGAATAGCCATTTGTTCCGTTCTTCCCGTACGAGGTAAGTCGATATACAAATAAATGTATTTGAATTGAGTCATTTATGCATCTATAATATTAACATTGCAATGAATAATGCTCAAGATGTATGTACATGAAATCCGAGGAAGTATCGACAAAGTAACAACGTCCGAGAAGTCCCGTATGAGCCTAAGAATAGATAGGATTATATATGTCATGACATAGGTATCTGATATGGAATATCGTGTAAGACCATGTCTGGGATGTTGGCATCGAAATGAGACATCGTGTAAGACCACGTCTAGGACGTTGGCTTCGATTTGAGACTTACGTGTAAGACCACGTCTGGGACGTTGGCTTTGATTTGAGACTTACGTGTAAGACCATGTTTGGGACATTGGCATCGTATTTGATTCGAGTAAGACCCTGTCTAGGACAGTGGCATCGATATCTGAGTACATGTAAGACCTCGTCTGGGACGTTGGCATTGTACGACTATTCCGAGCATTCCGAGTATCCTATTAAATTCTGAACGGTTCAACAGGCAAGTCTGAGATGTGAATGGCTGAGTGAAATGTATAATGATTCAGGTATGTTTGAAAAGTACACTATCTATATGTACAAAAGGTAAGTATATATATGAACTTACTAAGGTGAATATGTGTATTGAAATGATGAGATAATATGTGATATATGCTTGAATGAGTTATGAGTAAAGTGATATTATGAGCTATGAAATGTGGGAGAGTAATGGCTAAACAAATGAGCCAAAGGATATGAGATGAATTTGCTATGAGTAACATTAATGTCCTTGTATAAATATGGCTATATGCATTTTATGCTAAGTTTATTTGTATATGGCTTACTAAGCTTTTGAAAGCTTACTTTGAGGTGTTTTCTCTGTTTTATAGATGCCTAAGCTCTTTCAAGGCTCGGGGGAACCGCTGAGGATCGTCATCACACTACTCAATCTTATTTTGGTACCTTTTGAAAATGTATATACTAAGTATGGCATGTATAGGCTAGTCACTTTGAATTATGTTTGAGATATGTATATAGCCATGTGATATGACTAGGTAAATGGTTGTGATGTGTATGAGTAGTCAAGCTATATGATGCTTAGTTTGGTATGGTTTGATAGAAAATGAAATGGTCATATGAATGGTAAGCTTATTGATGCATAGTTAGCATATTATTGATGGTAAGTTTGTGATGGATTATACTTTCAAATGCTTGTGGTTATATTGAGTTAAATGGCTTATAATTTGTTGTGATGAAATACTCTTGAATGAGTTGAGAATGATGATCAATTTGGTATGTATTGGTTGCCTTTGATGATTGGATTGATGCCTAATTGTGATTGTAGGTGAGACCCAAAGTGTGGGTGGCAATTTGGCCTTGTAAATGGCCTATAATTGCCCACACGGTTGAGCACACGGGCGTGTGGCTCGACCGTGTCCCTCGTGGTTGCTTTTAAAAAACAAGTCAGACCCGACAACGGCCGTGTGACTGGCCGTGTGGTGCAATTCAGGCTCGACCACGGGTGAGGCACACGGGAGTGTCCACGGCCGTGTGGACAAGTCAGTATGTATGCCCTATTTTGACACGGCTTAGACACACGGGCGTGTCTGAGGCCGTGGGAGGCACACGGCCTGCCCACACGGGCGTGTGACCTCTATAACTTAAATTTTTTTTCAAATTTTTGAAAATTCTGTATGTATTCGATTTAGTCCCGGCCCTATTCTAAAGCATGTTAAATGTCACGTAGACCTAATTATGGGACACTTTGATTTGATTCGTCGAATAATATTATGAAATGTTCGTAAAAGTTTTTCGATTGTTCGGTAATGCCTCTTAACCCTAGTCCGGCGATGGATACGGGTTAGGGGTGTTACATTTGATTAGTATCAGAGCTACGGTTTAGTCGATTCTCGAACTAATGTAGCGTGTGAGAGTCTAGCTATACTTGCCATATATATGAAATGTGATAGTGTGATGAATCCTGACGTGTAAAATGTGTTTTTCGTATAGTCATGGATCCCGAAAGAGCCGTTGTTGACGATGTTAAAAGTAATGCGCCTGCTCCCGCTCAAGGGACAACGCCATCTGATTCGAGACAGGCTACTAGCGGTTAAGAGGGAGAGGCTAAACAAGCTTTCTTTCAAATGATGAACGAGTGGTTCACTCGGTATGTAAGAACTAATCTGGCTATTTCACAACCTCCGCCCCTGCTTAATCCTCCTCAGACTTCTGCTATACCTCCGGCTATGAATCTGAATTTGTTGAATAAGCCTCCGGTCGACAAAATCCGTAAATATGGGGCTGAAGAGTTCAGGGCCACCAGTGATGATGATGCTGAGAAAGCCGAGTTTTGGTTAGAGAACACTATCTTAGTATTTGATGAGATGTCGTTGAGTCATGAAGAATGCATAAAATGTGTTTTTTCCTTGCTACGAGACGCAGCCTATCAATGGTGGAAGACCTTGATTTTCGTTGTTCCAAAAGAATGGGTCAGATGGGATTTCTTTCAGTCTGAGTTCAGAAAGAAATATATCAGTCAGAGGTTTATTGATCAGAAACGAAAGGAATTTTTGGAGTTGAAACAGGGTCAGATGACCGTGACCGAGTATGAAAGAGAGTTCGTGAGATTAAGTCAGTATGCTCGAGAATGTGTATCAACCGAGGCAATAATGTGCAAAAGATTTGAAGATGGCTTAAATGAAGATATTCGTTTGCTTGTTTGGATTTTGGAAATAAAAGAGTTCGTTGTGCTTGTTGATCGAGCGTGCAAAGCTGAGGCACTCGGGAAAGACAAAAGAAAAGCTGAGTCTGAAGTTAGAGATGCAAAAAAGAGATTTTCGAGCAAATCATTTCATTCTACTTCAAAGAAATTCAGAGATGAGCATAGCCGTTCCAGAACTAATGTGGGACATTCGAATCTGAGAGATCGAGCTAGATTACAGTCGAACTCCAAAGCTCCAGCAACTTTGATGGCTAGTGTTGGAAATATCCGATCTAAACGACCTGAATGTAAGCACTGTGGTAAAAGACATCCAGGTAGTTGTAGATTGAATGATCGAGCTTGTTTCAGATGTGGATCATTAGATCATTTAATCTGAGATTGCCCAGAGTCTGTTGAGCAAGAGATTGTTCAGAATCCGAGATCTGATAATGTTTCAGTGAGAGGTAGACCTTTCCGAAATGCGAGAAATGTCAGTGGTAGTCAGAGAACTACGAAAGACACTGTTGCGAGATCTGAAGCTAGAGCGCCTACCAGAGCATATGCCATCCGAGCTCGTGAGGAAGCTTCATCTCCGGATGTTATAACGGGTACATTTACTCTTTATGATACTTCTGTGATTGCATTGATAGACCCATGTTCTACACATTCATATATATGCATGAACTTAGTATCCAGTAAGACTTTGCCTGTAGAGTCTACTGAATTTGTTATTAAAGTATCAAACCCCTTAGGTAAAAGTGTCCTGGTTGATAAAGTATGCAAGAACTATTCGTTGATGTTTAGAGATGTTTGTTTTCGGCTGATTTGATGCTATTACCATTTGATGAGTTTGATATAATTTTGTGAATGGACTGGTTGACACTATATGATGCCGTTGTGAACTGCAAAAGAAAGATTATTGATTTGAGACGTCAGAATGATGAAATAGATCAGATTGAGTCTAATGATTTGAATGGATTACCTGCTGTAATATCTGTGTTAAAAGCTCAGAATTATTTGAGAAAAGGATATGAAGCTTATTTTGCTTATGTGATTGACTCGAAAGTAACTGAAAAGAAAGTTGAATCAGTGCCAGTGGTTTGTGAATTTCCTGATGTATTTCCTGAAGAATTGCTGGGATTACCTTCGATACGTGAAGTTGAATTTGGTATTGATTTGTTACCGGGGACAACTCCTATTTTGATAGCTCCGTATAGAATGACACCAATAGAGTTGAAAGAGTTAAAGTCACAGTTGCAAGAATTGACTGACAGAGGGTTTGAAAGACCGAGTTTTTCACCTTGGGGTGCTCCTGTTCTGTTTGTGAAAAAGAAAGATGGCACGACGAGAATATGTATTGATTATCGTCAGTTGAACAAGGTGACTATAAAGAACAAATATCCTCTGCCTAGAATTGATGATTTGTTCGATCAGCTGAAAGGAGCCACAGTGTTTTCAAAGATAGATTTGAGATCGGGATACTACCAGTTGTGAGTAAAAGATTCAGACATTCCGAAAACTGCTTTCAGAACGAGGTACGGGCATTATGAGTTTTTAGTTATGCCTTTCAGACTAACAAATGCTCCTGCCATTTTTATGGATTTGATGAACAGAATTTTCAGACCGTACTTAGATCAATTTGTGGTTGTTTTCATTGATGACATTTTAATTTATTCGCGTGATGAAAACGAGCATGCTGAACACCTGAGAATTGTGCTACAAACTCTACGAGATAAATAATTGTATGCAAAGTTTAGTAAATGTGAATTCTGGTTGCGTGAAGTCAATTTTCTAGGACATATTGTATCAGCATCTGGTATACGAGTTGATCCGAGCAAGATTTCAGCCATTTTAGAGTGGAAGCCTCCGAGAAATGTGTCTGAAGTCCGTAGTTTTCTGGGACTTGCTGGTTATTATCGAAGATTTGAAAAAGGCTTTTCGATGATTGCTACTCCGTTGACTAGATTGCTTTAGAAAGATGTGAAATTCGAGTGGTCTGAAAAGTGTCAGAAAAGCTTTGATCAGTTGAAAGCCCTTTTGACTAAAGCTCCAGTTTTGGTACAACCAGAATCGGGTAAAGAATTTGTGATCTACAGTGATGCTTCATTGAATGGTCTGGGATGTGTTCTGATGTAGGAAGGCAAAGTTATAGCTTATTCCTCGAGACAATTAAAGCCTCATGAAAAGAACTATCCGACACATGATCTTGAATTAGCTGCGATTGTGTTTGCGTTAAAAATTTGTCGCCATTATCTTTTCAGTGAGAAATGCCACGTGTTTTTAGATCATAAAAGTTTAAAGTATCTGATGACTCAGAAAGACTTGAATCTGCGACAGAGAAGATGGTTAGAGTTGTTGAAAGACTATATCCGGGTAAAGCAAATGTTGTTGCTGATGCATTGAGCCGGAAGTCACTGTTTGCATTATGTGCTATGAATGCTCATTTGGACCTGTCTAATGATGATTCAGTTTTGACAGAATTGAAAGCTAAACCGTTGTTCTTACAACAATTATGTGATGCTCAGAAAGTTGATAACGAGTTACTAGCGAAAAGAGCACAGTGTGATTTGAACTCTGATTCTAAATTTTGAATTGATGATGATGATTGCTTGAGATTTAGAGATCGAATATGTGTTCCGAGAAACCCAGAGTTGATTCAGTTGATTTTGAATGAAGCTCACAATAGTCGCTTATCTATTCATCCGGGAAGTACAAAGATGTATCATGATTTGAAGCAACACTATTGGTGGTCTGGTATGAAAAGGGATATCTCTGATTTTGTATCGAAATGTTTAGTCTGTCAGCAAGTTAAAGCTGAACATCAGGTTCCATCTAGTTTGCTACAACCGATTCTGATTCCCGAGTGGAAATAGGATAGAGTGACGATGGACTTTGTTTCCGGATTGCCATTGACTCCGAGAAAGAAAGATGCAATTTGGGTCGTAGTTGATCGATTGACGAAATCTTCCCATTTTATTCTGGTACGATCTGATTACTCACTTGATAAGTTAACCGAGCTTTATATTTTTGATATTGTGAGATTGCACGGAGTGCCATTGTCTATTGTATCTGATAGAGATCCGAGATTTACATCACGATTCTGGAAAAAAATTGCAAGAAGCTTTGGGTACTAAATTGCATTTCAGTACAGCGTTTCACCCGCAGATGGATGGTCAGTCCGAACGGATTATTCAGATTCTCGAGGATATGTTGAGATGTTGCATCCTTAAGTTTAATGGTATGTGGGAACAATATTTGCCATTGATTGAATTTACGTACAATAACAGTTTTCAATCGAGCATCAAAATGGTACCCTATGAGGCTCTGTATGGACGCAAATGTCGAACACCTTTGTACTGGTCAGAACTCAATGAAACTAAGATACACGGGGTTGATTTGATAAAAGTCACTGAACAGAAAGTGAAAGCAATCTATGATAGCCTGAAAGCAGCATCTGATCGTCAGAAGTCCTATGCAGACTTGAAAAGAAAAGACATTGAATTCGAAATAGGTGATAAAGTATTTTTAAAAGTATCTCCGTGGAAGAAAGTACTCCGATTCGGACGTAAAGGCAAATTGAGTCCAAGGTTCATTGGGCCGTATGAGATCATTGAACGAATTGGACCTATTGCATATCGATTGTTGTTGCCACCAGAATTAGAAAAGATTCACAATGTATTTCACGTGTCAATGCTTCGTCGATACAGATCTGATCCATCACATGTGATTACTCCGTTTGAGATTGAAATCCGAACCGATATGTCTTATGAGGAAGAACCAATCCGTATCTTAGCTCGTGAAGTGAAAGAATTGCAAAATAAGAAGATTCCGTTAGTAAAAGTATTATGGCATCGACAAGGGGTTGAAGAGGCTACGTGGGAGCCTGAATATTCTATGAGACATCAATATCTGAACCTGTTTAATGGTAAGATTTTCGGGGACGAAAATCCCTATGGGGAGAATTGTAACAGTCCAACTTAGACCCTAGCCGGAACAGTGGTTTCGGGACCACAAATCCGAGTTAGAAAAATATTTTACTATAATTTTCCGTGCCTAAGATACGTGATTAAGCATGTGTGAAATTTCTGTGAATTAATTTGTCCGTTTGTGTGCTTAATTCGACATAAGGATTAAATTGTGAATGATGCAAAATTTGCATGCTTTATGAAAAGATACCTATTTGACATGGCTTTATAAATATGGGGTCCTTATAATGCAATTGGACCATTTGAAATGGATGGACATTAATGCCATGAGTTAGTGGGAATTTATAATGTTATTTTAAAGGTTAAAATATGTAAATTAATAATATATGTTAATATAATAAAACAAAGAAAGCATGAAAGTGGGATGTTCATCTTTTCCACCGAATATTGAAAGAAAAGAAAGAGCTTGAGCTTTGTTTCATTCGGCCATGGTCTAAGCATAAATCGGGTATGTGTTTTTGATCGATTTTTGATAATTTCTACATTTTTGTAATCGTTGCATCGTGTTCTTCAAAACCCATGTTTCAATTTTGTGAATTGATGAGGATTTTGAAAAAGGCCAATGATGAATTCATGAGCTTTGAAATGTTTGATGATGAAATATGAAATATATGTGTTAGATTAACATGTTTTGTCTTTAGAGTTTTAGTGATTTTGAGTAATTTGGACTTAATTGAGAAAATAATATTTTGAGGGACTAAATTGTGAAATAGATGAAATGTGTGGACTTGTATGATCATGGGTAATATTCGGCTAAGCATGAGTATAAGCAAATTATGCGAATTTTGTGATTTTGTGAAATAAGGACTAAAATGTCAAAATGTGAAAATGTGAGGGCTAAATTATGAATTGCCCTAAATATGTGTTTTTGGATTGAATTGAATTATTTGGTGAATAAATGGGTTAAATTTGAATATGTATAGATCAAGAACCGAAGAAAACGGACTTAGATCGAGGAAAGTCAAAAATAATTGAATAGACGTTTATTCCGTTCTTCCCGTACGAGGTAAGTCGATATACAAATAAATGTATTTGAATGGAGTCATTTATGCATCTATAATATTTACATTGCAATGAATAATCCTCAAGATGTATGTACATGAAATCCGAGGAAGTATCGACAAAGTAGCAACGTCCGAGAAGTCCCGTATGAACCTAGGAATAGATAGGATTATATATGTCATGACATAGGTATCTGATATGGAATATCGTGTAAGACCACGTCTGGGACGTTGGCATCAAAATGAGACATCGTGTAAGACCACGTCTGGGACGTTGGCTTCGATTTGAGACTTACGTGTAAGACCACGTCTGGGACGTTGGCTTCGATTTGAGACTTACGTGTAAGACCATGTTTGGGACATTGGCATCGTATTTGATTCGAGTAAGACCCTGTCTGGGACAGTGGCATCGATATCTGAGTACATGTAAGACCTCGTCTGGGACGTTGGCATTGTATGACTATTCCGAGCATTCTGAGTATCCTATTAAATTTTGAACGGTTCAACGGGCAAGTCTGAGATGTGAATGGCTGAGTGAAATGTATAATGATTCAGGTATGTTTGAAAAGTACACTATCTATGTGTACAAAAGGTAAGTATATATATGAATTTACTAAGGTGAATATGTGTATTGAAATGATGAGATAATATGTGATATATGCTTGAATGAGTTATGAGTAAAGTGATATTATGAGCTATGAAATGTGGGAGAGTAATGGCTAAACAAATGAGCCAAAGGATATGAGATGAATTTGCTATGAGTAACATTAATGTCCTTGTATAAATATGGCTATATGCATTTTATGCTAAGTTTATTTGTATATGGCTTACTAAGCTTTTGAAAGCTTACTTTGAGGTGTTTTCTCTGTTTTATAGACTGTCTAAGCTACTGAAGGCTCGGGGAACCATCGAGGATCGTCATCACACTACTCAATCTTATTTTGGTACCTTTTGAAAATATATATACTAAGTATGGCCTGTATAGGCTAGTCACTTTGAATTATGTTTGAGATATGTATATAGCCATGTGATATGACTAGGTAAATGGTTGTGATGTGTATGAGTAGTCAAGCTATATGATGCTTAGTTTGGTATGGTTTGATAGAAAATGAAATGGTCATATGAATGGTAAGCTTATTGATGCATAGTTAGCATATTATTGATGGTAAGTTTGTGATGGGTTATACTTTCAAATGCTTGTGGTTATATTGAGTTAAATGGCTTATAATTTGTTGTGATGAAATGCTCTTGAATGAGTTGAGAATGATGATCAATTTGGTATGTATTGGTTGCCTTTGATGATTGGATTGATGCCTAATTGTGATTGTAGGTGAGACCCAAAGTGTGGGTGGCAATTTGGCCTTGTAAATGGCCTATAATTGCCCACACGGTTGAGCACACGGGCGTGTGGCTCGACCGTGTCCCTCGTGGTTGCTTTTCAAAAACAAGTCAGACCCGACCACGGGCGTGTGACTGGCCATGTGGTGCAAGTCAGGCTCGACCACGGGTGAGGCACACGGGCGTGTCCACGGCCGTGTGGAAAAGTCAGTATGTATGCCCTATTTTGACACGGCTTAGACACACGGGCGTGTCTGAGGCCGTGGGAGGCACACGGCCTGCCCACACAGGCGTGTGACCTCTGTAACTTAATTTTTTTTTAAAATTTTTGAAAATTCTGTATGTATTCGATTTAGTCCCGGCCCTATTCTAAAGTATGTTAAAGGTCACGTAGACCTAATTAAGGGACACTTTGATTTGATTCGTCGAATAATATTATGAAATGTTCGTAAAAGTTTTTCGATTGTTCGGTAATGCCTCTTAACCCTAGTCCGGCGACGGATACGGGTTAGGGGTGTTACAGTTTTTGTAGGTTTTGTTAAGTGCGAGTGGCCTCGAGGTGGATCAAGACAAGATTAAAGCGATACAAGAATGGCCACGTCCAACAAACATCAGCCAAGTTAGAAGCTTTCATGGTCTTGCAAGCTTCTATAGGAGGTTTGTACTGAACTTCAGCACTCTTGTTGCCCCATTAACCGGTATTATCAAAAAGAATTCTCCCTTCATTTGGCCTGATGAACAAGAATCTGCTTTTGTTAAAATCAAAGATTGTTTAACTAAATCTCCACTTTTGTGTTTACCGGATTTTAACAAAATTTTCGAGGTGGAATGTGATGCCTCTGGTATAGGTATAGGCGCGGTTTTAACACAAGATGGGCGTCCGGTGGCTTATTTCAGTGAGAAACTTAACGGGGCTATGCTCAACTACCCCACCTATGAAAAGGAAATGTATGCGTTGATACGTGCATTAGAGACATGGCAGCATTACCTTTGGCCGAAGGAGTTCGTTATACACACGAACCATGAGGCTTTGAAACACTTGAGAGGGCAAAACAAGCTCAATAAACGTCATGCAAAATGGGTCGAGTTCTTAGAATCCTTTCCATATGTGATTAAATATATGCAAGGTAAGGAAAATATCGTTGCAGATGCTCTGTCGCGAAGGTATGCTCTTTTAAACCATTTGGAAGTTAAATTGCTTGGTTTCGCTTATTTGAAGGATTCATATGCTAATGACTCTGATTTTGGAGAAATTTACAAGTTATGTGTGCAAAGTGCATATGATAGGTACTATCGGCAAGACAAATTCTATTTTCGAGAAAACAAATTGTGCATACCCCAAGGATCAACTAGAGACGTGTTGGTTCATGAAGCGCACAGCGGGGGTTTAATGGGTCATTTCGGTATTGCCAAAACTTTGGCCGTTCTCCAAGAACACTTCTATTGGCTGAAAATGAAATGAGATGTGGCTAAAGTATGCAAGCGCCGTATTGCTTGCAAGAGGGCGAAATCAAGGATCCAGCCTCATGGACTTTATACTCCATTGCCGATCCCGGAAGCACCATGGATGGATATTTCTATGGATTTCGTTCTAGGTCTTCCTAGAACAAAGAACGACAAAGACTCTGTGTTTGTTGTAATTGATAGGTTTTCAAAAATGGATCATTTCATTGCGTGTAACAAAACTGACGATGCTCTAAATGTTGCCAATCTATTTTTTTGGGAGATCGTGCGATTACATGGTGTTTCGAGGACCATCGTTTTGGACCGAGACACCAAGTTCCTTAGCCATTTTTGGAGAACCTTATGGGGCAAGCTTGGCACCAAGCTGTTATTTTCAACAACAAGCCATCCCCAAACCGACGGCCAAACGGAGGTCGTTAATCGTGTTTTGTCAACTCTACCGCGGGCAATTATTCGAAAGAATCTAAAAACTTGGGAGGAGTGTTTATCCCACATCGAATTCGCGTACAATCGATCGGTACACTCGACTACCAAGTATTCACCATTTGAGGTAGTGTATGGTTTTAATCCATTAACTCCGTTGGATTTGTTGCCCTTACCCTTTGATCAGTTGATGCATATAGATGTAAAGAAAAAGGCAGAATTTGTGAAACAATTGCATCAGCGAGTTAAGGATAATATTGAACGAAGAATCGAGCAATATGCTCGTAAAGTCAACAAGGGACGTAAATGAGTGACGTTTGAACCCGGTGACTGGGTTTGGATTCACATGCGTATTGAGAGATTCCCAGCTCAAAGACGATCCAAACTTTTACCGAGGGGAGACGGTCCTTTTCAAATCTTGGAAAGGATTAATGAGAATGCTTATAAGTTAGACTTACCTGGTGAGTATGGACTTAGCGCTACTTTTAATGTTGCTGATTTATCCCATTTTGATGTAGGTGACGATTTGGGGACAAATCACCTCGAAGAGGGGGGATGATGCGGCCATAGCTCGGAAAGTTACCACCCAACCCTTTGAGCTGCCACAAGGACCTATAACTCGGTCTCGAGCTAAGAGGTTTCAAGATGCGTTAGCAAGCTATGTTGATCGAGCTTGGAGAGAGCAAGTAGCCGAATCCATTGATCATGCTTGGATAAGCTCAATAGGCGTCCCTTGCAATTTATTACAAGCTGAATTTTATTTTTAATTGAACTCATCTTAGTTATTAATTGAGTTGCTAGAATAAATGCTTATCTTAGTTAATTTAGTTGCTGGAATAAATTATTGTTACATGTGTTTAATGTGTTTAATGTGTGTTTAATGTGTGTTTAATGTGTTTAATGTATTTTAATGTGTTTGTTAAATGAATGCTTATAGGTGACTATTCAGCTGGAATCGGTTACAAACAAGGGGCGGTTACAAAGTTTTAAATGCGACTATTTAGTTGGAATCGATTATATACAAGGGGCTGTTACAACATTTAAAGAAGAGCATTATTCACCATTTAAATTCGACAGCCTATTCCTCTTCTCCAAGGAGCTGTTCAAGAATAGCAATGGACAAAAGGAGTGATTACACATTCCATAACCGATTGCCTCTTAATGATCACACCATGGTCTATTTGAGTGCCCAAAATGTTATCCATATTGCTGGTGTCTATTCGGCTGTCCAAGCCTTCAAGTTCAATTAAATCAGCTGAATTGGAACATTAAATCATGTTGATAGTTGCTGTTACTTAGGCCTAGAGATTTCAAGAGTTTGTGCTTAGTGATTAAGTTTCATTTCAGCTCATAACCCCTCATTAAAGTTGAATTCAAGTGACTTTTCGGCTAGGTCTCTTGTATCACTATAAATATTTTGTAATTAGCTTGTTTAGGGGACCTTTTTTGCTGAATTTATGATAAATTTGAAACTTGTGAGATTTCTAATTCTCCTTGTTCTTTCGGGACTGAATTGACTTATCAAGTATTCTTGTGGCGTCAATCTGTTCTTTGTTAGACCGAACTTATCACCTTTGGTGTGGCATTCATATACCTTTGGTTCCTATCACATTTGATAGCGGGTCAAGTTTTTGTGCTGCTTTCCCTAAACTGAATTCACCTAAGACTTATTTTGAGTTTCGGGTCAACAATCACATTATTGTTGGTTCATTCTTCGGCCTTAGCCTAATTACCTTTCTTTGCTTAACCATTTTGCAACCTTGTTTTAAGCCCATTTCTTTCTTCTCATCAGCTTATTTTGATTAAACCTAATTCTTTTCGAAAACGATTCAACTCTTACTCAAATTCATGGTTGGGCAACAAATACGACTCGATACATCTATAACCGAGTTCGTATCAAAGAAAGGTTTAGAAAATTGAGTCGTTTCAATAAGGCTTTGTGTTGTTGTTTTAAAAATCGTCCAAGTTCTATATAGCGTTATTTAACTAAATCATTTGCAAAAACATTACTTACAGTAAAAGTCTTAGAAATCGTTATATTTTGAAAATCTAGTTCTCATTTTTGAAAAACCTCTTTTTAAGTTAACTGTCTCAAATAAAGTGTTATATCAAAAACCTCAAATCCAAAGTAAAACAAAATAGTCCGGAGAGTCCAATTATTAAAAAACTCCCAGAAATAATCCTTAAATTAAAATAAAAGACCATAATCTTTAACAGTTATGAACTCGTGGTCACCGTGAGGCTCTATCACCCAACAAAAATAGACATGCAATGAGTACAAAAGTCTCATATACGGTCAGATACAGATTCAAAGTCATGTCTATTTCAGATACAAATAACAGAATCAGATAAGCAGTACAGATATGCAAAATCTTACCCCCATCCTTTACACACCATCACCGACCATTCCGTCACACCATGTGGGGTTAAAAACACCCATCCATCCCTACACACCATATAGTGTCGATGCGACATGTTATAGAAAAAAATGAAGCCAAGCTGCTAGAATATAGGCGAAGCGTCGCCGTATAGATCACTTCCTCCACATATACGAAACCCACCCCAGTCACAGATACAGTAATATCATGCATAACATGCTCATATACAGATGTCATATATATATACTTAATAGAATATTCAGACATGCATAGCAATGTCCTACTCAAAGCAAAATATCAGGTTATCAGATCACATGATTTTAGGGTTTCGTTAGCCCTTACCGACCCTACAGTAGGCCCACAGTCGATCGGAATGACCCGTATGACCCTAGGGAAAATTTTAGAATTATAGGCCCACATGCTCGTGTGGCCCACACGCCCAGATTGGCCTCACCCATGTGGCACACACGGCCTGAGCCAAAACCCACATGCCCCTGTGGCATGCCTGTGTGGGCCCACATGCCCGTGTGGCCCATACGCCCAACTTGGCCTAGCCCATGTGGCCCACACGGCCACACCCACACCTTCACATGGTCGTGTCTTACGCACGGTCGCACCTTCGTCAGACACACGACCGTGTCTCACACACGGCCAACCACACGGGTGACCACACGCCCATATGACGTCGACAATCTGCAGTTTTAGCTTTCGTCGAAACTCGATTTTCACGCGTAAAGGGTAAACACCAGGTTCGTTTTCACAGCGAAACCACCCAAGAGACCACCAGCACCTAAAAAAATACTAAACACTAAATTAGCGGCTAAATTACGAATTCGTCAACCATAATCTGACAAAAACTCGACTTACCGACGACGAAACCACCGCTAACACCGTTCAAGCAAACGGAGCGAAACTCACAATTCAACGCCTTCTCCTACACCAAAATAATCGTAGAAAAATTAGATTTCATGATTACACCAACCGCCATCACGGAAGGAAAAACCCACCTTACAGAAAATGAAAACTCCAACAGACGCAACCTTACTTACTTTAACCGAGCGAGGAGTAACGAAATTCAAAAAGTAACGATAGGAGTTAATGGGTGATGAGTATAATTGGGGAAAACAAAAGGGAATAGAATTTACAGAGAAGGGAATAGGAAACGTAAAAAAGATGGAGAGATTTTTGGGAAAAATAATAAAAATAAAAATATGTTATCAAATCCCAACTCCCCCACTAACCACTCAACCTCAACTACCTCAGAATCTCAGAACCACCGAAACTCTACCATGCAACCGAGTAATAAAAATAACATCCATTCTCGCACAAGGATTCAAACACGGGACCTCTAACACACTAATTCCCTTACCACTCGAACCAGCAGGCTCATTTTGATACAAAATAATAGAAAATTTTATAAAACCCCACTCAACAAGAATAAAGCTTGGATCTAAAAATAAAAAAATTATCAAATTTGGGACTTGAACCCAAGACCTCATACACACCCCTAGAACACTTAACCACTGAAGCAGATACACAGTTGTGCTAGATATTTACAGAAACAAAAATGAATTTATTAGGGCGTTACACAATTGACCATGGTTTTGGATTTGCTCGAACATATCTTGGTGTTCTCAGCTGATTCTGTCTACATCTGAGGGCTTATGTAAAGGTTTGTCCGAGTGCTCATGCTTATCGTCTTTGTCATTGTAACTTAATTGGTTTGTCGAGGCCCCGTTTAACCAACTCGATCCTCCTTCGTGTATGTACCATTCGTCACACCACCTGCATTTATCATCATCCATCATTAAATTAAAATAGTTCACAAGGCAACTAAAAATAATAAAAATAACAAAAATATGCAAATAATTAACTAAAAAAAATTAATTCCACATCGAATAAATCGACTCAAGTAAATTATTTCTAAAGTCGTAGAATTTTATTTTGTTTAAAATGCAGTTCGGTCAAGCTTTGGTTGAGCTAGCGGATGGACCAATCAAACATATACAATTAGGCTCGAGTTAATTACAATTATGTCCAGAAGCATCGTTTCGATAATATGCAATATACTTAATCATGGAGTCAGTCCACAAGAGTATCATGATTGAAAACTCCTTATTGTATACTCTTTACAAAAGCAAAACATCCAACTACTTTGTCCAATGACCTCGCCATGTGTGTGTTACCTTCATATGATATTCTTGATTCCTTTGAGTTAAACCCGTTCACTCAATACAATCCTATTTTATCTCATTGTCACCATTGTCTCTTCTTAATGATTAATATTGTCATTGTCAACTAATGACTATGATAAATTTCTCGTTCGAGTGTAAGCAACGTGTCCACATTGCATATTTATCAATCCACACAATAATAATGAGAGGATATCGTTAACTCTTTAATGGAGCTGTGAATTTCATTGTTGCTAGTGAAGTCATGCCATACACAAGTCATGTACCCAACTTACCGACTATTAGCTCGATCATTTTTAGAGCATAAGCCTCCACTTATATCAAAGCACGTGAGTTACGTACGCATGGTCAGTGACTAACTCAGGATTTAGGTAAGTCACACCATGAACGTCACAAGTGAATTAATTCACAAATGGATTCAAAATTAATTCAACTTGGGTCTAGTCCAATGTATCATTCTTCCATTGAGTACATTTAAGTCTCTACTCGTGGAGTCAACTGCTCCAATAGCCAAGACTAACCATCTCCCTAATTGGAATCGTAGATGACATAATAATCCTTCTGAGTATTTGAATCAAATGCTCCATTTGATTCTTTTACGAGATTACGGACTTGTTTAGATTATCTACAAAAGTAAGTTGTCATTCTCTTAATGTAAACATTTTTACAGTGTCACTTATCATTAATTTGAACTTAGACAATTAATGAGCTAATATTTTCTTGTCACAATTTTGCTATGTATGCAAAACATAAAATATAAAATTATAAAAGATATAATAGTGAAATGTGAACTTAACTTTAATTATTCACTGTTCAAATACATAGGAAGTAGTTACATATTTACTACAATATTGACACATTTCCCAACACTATGTAAACTTGAAAATAAATACATTGAATTTGATATTGGAAATAAAGTCTTTTTGAAAGTTTCACTCTGGAAAAAGGTTGCGTTTTGGGTCGTATGAGATTCTTGAGAAAATTGGACCTATTGCTTATAAAATAGCTTTGCCTCTAGAACTAGATAAGATTCATAATATATTTCACATATCGATGTTATGAAGATATAGATTTGACCCCTCCCATGTGTTATATTTTGATGAAATTGAGTTGCAGCCTGATTTGACATACTGTGAAGAACCGGTTAAAATTTTGGCTAAGAGGTAAAACAATTGAGAAATAAATGGGTAACATTAGTGCAGGTGATGTGGCACCGTCATGGTACAAAAGAAGCTATATGGGATCTAGAAGAAACTATGAAATCCCAATACCCTCACATTTTCTTAGGTAAATTTCGAGGATAAAATTTCTTAATGGGGTAGGTTGTAATAGCCTGGTGGTACCGAAAAAGATGATTTTGAAACCCCATTTTCGTAAATTGGGTCCGTAAATATTAAATATAAATATTTACGTAGTTGATATAATAGAATATTAAAGTTTAGTCTTTCAATTTTGCCTATTTATTGATTAATTAGGGTACAACGACTAAGTTGTACAAGTCTTATTGCTATTAATTTATAATAGGCAAAAGACTTAAGGACTTAAATTGCAATTAGCGAGACAATCAAAATGCAAATTAAACAATAGTATAATATGTGTTAGTGGAATATGTTGTAAAATACCACTTATAAATGTTAATGATTGATTAAGTTAAACAAATTATGATTAAGTTAATGAAACCTAGTTAATTAACCACAGTCTTAATATATAAGATAAATTAAAAAAAGAAAATGCCATTTTTCTATTCATCTTCTTCTCCACTGTACAAAGAAAGAAATAAAATCCTTAAGGAAGCTTCAAAAATTCGTCCCCTAATTTTTACGTTCAATTAAGTCTTTTTCTTGTAATTTCTATGTTTTTTAGGTCATGGGAGCATGATTTAGCTAGCCCATGTACCAATTTGTAAAACTGTTAGTTTTTGAAAGTTGTCATTTATGATTTCTTGAAGAAATTGGTGTTAAATTGATAAGTTTTAAGTTTAGATGTGAAAAAGTACTAAATTGTAATATTTAATTGTTAGTTTTGAACTTAAGGACTAAACTAAATAAATTGTGAAATTGATGTGAAATTTCGATAATAATAGGTAGTAATGAGTCCCTAAGGGATGTAATTTAAATTGGTTTTCAAACCGAGACTTAAAATTGAAAGTTACGACTATTTCAATTTTAAGGACTAAATTGAATAAAATGTAAAAATTTAGGGGTATCAAAAAATGAAATTGTTTAGGTTCATTCATGTCATGGAATAGTTTATAAATATTTGGTATTGATGAATGGAATGGAATAGTTGTATAGATCAAGAATTGAATCAAACCGGTGATAATCGAGGAAAAGCCAAAATTGTTGATTAGTCCTTGAAAATTGGGTTGTTTGTTGTTTTGATCAGGTAAGTTCATATGAAACTTACTACTGTATTTTACATTATGTTAATTAGTATTCTATTTCATTTATGTATTTGATTGAAATGAATTAGAGAATTTGGCACTTATAACTAAAAAAAAATTGAATTGTAAATTCATGAGAATATTGGTTACATGAAAATAGAACAGAATGCAAATGAAAATGTTGACTGAATATATGTCTTATATGAGAAATTAAATGGTGTACAACAAATGATAATGTCATTTATACAAAAATGATGCCCAAGTGAACTTAGTAAAAGGTTAGGATACGTATGGCATGCCATTAGGGTTATACATGTAATTTATCAGGGATTTACATGATGTTATGATATCTAACATTTGTTGCAGATTCTCAAATTATACATATCGTTGGATTATCCTGGACGGGTAACCTCGATACGATGTCAGCTTGTGTGAGTAGTTCCGATAAAATGTCAACTTGTGTGAGCAACCTTGAAATACTGTCAGCTTGTGTGAGCATTACATTCCTGTGTATCCAAGTCCATTTTACTATAGCTCTATCGGGAGATGTACAATTGATTAAAGATGGATTTTAAATCATGAATTGAAAATGAAATGGTAATAACGATACTTGACATATAGATTCTTACGTGATTATATTTCAAATGATGACAATATTACGATTCGAGAACGTAACTAATGTATTCTATTCGTAGTGATATTGCATGTATATATATGTATTCAAGTGCCAAGGAAAGTTAATTTGATAGTTAATAGAATATTTTTTTATGCTTAAATGATCAAGATAAGTTTTAATTTCTATATGAGCTTACTAAGCATTTTATATGCTTACACATTTGTTTCCATTTTCCTTATAGATCATTATCTTGCGGAACACGTCAAGTCGGATCGTCTCGAAGCTACACTATCCTATCACTGAATTGATAGCTATTTGCTCATTTTGAGTCTAGGGTTGTGACCTGCCGCCAGTTGTGGTAGTAGTTTTAGTACATTTTGGCATTTAAGGGGCTTATTTTTAGTCATTTTATATTTAATTTTTTCATTTTCACCTTTCGTAGTTTCGATTTAATTATTTTCAAAATAAGTGATTTTACGCAATAATTGATGTTAGTTTACCTATTATGCCAATATAGGCATTAGGTAGTTTTAATCTGTTTAATGGAGGGTGCATGATGAGTAGTTATAAGCCCAATAGCCTTATAGACAACTCCCGAGTGTAGCATAAGTTTCCCGAGATGCAGCATGTGCAAACAGACTTCAAAGCTCAAATTCAAGGTGTAGTGTCGCAACACATTCTTGGCTATGCCACGACACAAGGCTGGACGTGGGGAGCAAGAATTGACAAGGCTAAAATCGTTCACACAATCAATATTTTCTGAGTTTATGGACCTAATTAGGGTTTCTAAACATCTCTATAAATAGGAAGGTTATTGCTAACTCGTAGGCAAGTATTTAGGAGTCGTAGTTAGTAGATTTATGTTTTGATTAGTTTTATTTTTCGTTTCTTAATACTTTGCTATTTTCGACTAGGTTCAACTTGAACCTAAGTCCCTTTTATTAAAGTATTCAATAGTTTTTGTAACATCCCAAATTTTAGCTTAAAAGAATGTGAAATTATTTCAAAGACGACTAAATAGCCCAGTGGTTAAAAGGAAAATAAGGAAACAAGGTAATTGGATCAAGGTCTCAAGTTTGAATCCCTTCCCTTGCAAAATAGTTAATTTTTGCTAAAAATTTTCCTTCTCCCTATTTTTGTGCTGCCCCTACCTAGTACATCTGGGTATAAATATCACTTTGATTTACTTTTTTCAGCCTTTAGTCATTATTTATCAGCCCTAGCTGCCCCACCCCATTATTCTCTCACTTTCTCTTCAATTTTTCTCTTCTTTTCCCCTTGTGTGTCCTCACCCAAACCACCGAGCTCCACCACCCATTTTTCCTTCTTTAACGACGGGTTTTTGCACCATTCTCTTGTTGGAACTGTTGATACACCCCGTGGCACAGCGAACAAATTATTCTGGCAATCCACAACCAGTGAAGCCATTAGACGTTCGCGCATACGTTTCGCGTCAAACCAGTGTAAGTAGCCTAATCATTTTTTATCTAAAAAAATTTATGTTAAGGTCAATTTGATTAAACCCTTATGGGAGTGTTCTAAATTTGTTTTGATAGCGTCCTAACTTGATAATGTGTTTATTCTAGTTTAGGTTTGATTTAAGGTCTGAAGGAGAAATCGCGAGTTTCACAAGTGGTGCTGCAATAGTGCGAAGATAAGGTGTGGGTCCTAACTTGTTAACTTGAATTCTTTAATAATATTTTTAAATTCATAAATGTTGATTAAGCTTGTTGTTCGGGCTTAGTTAAATTTCTAAGTAAATGATTTTAAAGGGGTCGAATCATGTACGTTATGAGTCCTAACTAAATGGCATGTTCGCAAAGTTGCTTGATTGACTGAATGGTTGTTTGATTGGTACTGATTAAACCTGCTCATGGGTCAGGCCACCTGGCCAGGCCCGAAGGCCCGCCCGAAATGTGGGAGGGTTTGGGAAAAAATATAGGTCCGAAAAATGGGCTTGGACAAAAAAATAAGTCTCGTTTAAAAAATGGGTTGGGCCTCGGGTAAGGCATTTTTGGCTTGGGCCCGGCCCGACCTGGCCCAGCCCGAATTCACTAAAAGACAAAAAAAAATTGCATTTTTTTTTGTTTTTGAATGTTATTTTCTTGTTGTTTTCTCCCTATTTTGCTACCATTTTACTATTATGTTGCTATTATTTTGTTGTTATTGTTTGGATATTGTATAAAACTTATTTTATTGTTAATTTTGTTATTATTTTAAAGGCATTTGTTATTTTTTTTATTATTTTAGAGGCATTTGCTTGTTAAGTTGCATCTATCTTAGTGTTATTTAAGTCTACATATTTTTTTAAAATTTATTTTCAATTTGTTGGGAAATATTTATTTTGATGATTTTAGTATTTTTTATGTATTATATATATATTTAAAAATTATATTAAAAATAATATAAAAATTAATACTGGGCGGTGGGGGCCAAGCTCCAGGTTAGCATTTTTATCTGGGTCGGGCTTGGGTAAAATTTTTGGCCCATTTTTTGGGCCCGAGCCCAATAAATGGGCTTAAATTTTTAGTTGAGCCCGGTCCGAACCTGGCCCGGCCTAGCCCATGAGCACCTCTAGTACTGATATGATTGGTTTGTTAATATATTGTATGTTGGTTGTGTGTATAGAACGAATCAAATGAAAATAAAGTTTGAATTCATGAAACGCATGATTGGGTGAAATGTTATGAAATGTACAGAATGAAAGTTTGCTATACATGCACTGAGAACAACGTTTATGAAATGATATAGAAATTAAGGCATATTTGAATGACAACATATTAATGGTTAAATTGATCATTTAATAAGTTCTCTTAGTGAATGAGACTGAATGATAATATGAGGGCATGTTGAGCATACTACTGAAATGATAATGTAATGGAAATTCGTTATGATTGGTATTTGTATGACATATCACATGCGTATGGGGTGGGATATTATGGTTGAAGGAGGAGTTCCGTGGACTAATGGTGGCATATTAAGTCTGTGTATATGTTGTTACTACACTACACCGGGTGTAATGAGGAAAATGGTGATTATATCACATTTTCAGTTAATTGGAAGTATAATTCTATTATTTATTATGGTGGTTTAACCACATCGAACTTTGCTCACAATGTTTGGAGTTTGGAAGGCGAGTTCTGGGAACTCATGGTGTGTTGTGGATGGTTTTGGTAGGATTTCATTATGCATTATAATATGTCCATGACACTTATGAATGATATTATTTATGTTATGTTTGTGTAGCAATTATAGTAATGGTGAAAGATATTTGCATGTATGATTGAATGTACTTATTGAGTTGACTCACACTGAGCCAGTTAGCTCACCCCATAGTTTCAACCATCTCAGGTAATGTTTGAGGCTAGGATCGGATATGGCATGTGGACATACGACAGACTTTGGACTTTATTCTTAATTTCCTTGAGTTTTAATTAAATTTATTTGGTTTTGGATTGTAAAGCTATTTGAACTGTGGTTGGGTTTTTTTTTTCTACTTTGGGATTTTCATGCATGCATACTTGTCATGTAGATTTGGTTTTTATAGAAACTGGACAAAGCATGATACTTGGCTTAAATGATTAATCTATTAAATATTGAGTTTTCTGCTGCAATAAAATTTAACAATGTTTTAATAAGAACGATAGGTTAAATGTTTTCTAAAACCACACTATTGCTAAAAACATGACCTAAGAATGATTGATTTAATTAATGAACGTTTTCCCAAAATTAACAAAGGTAAACCACATTTTTTTCCTAAAAGAGAGGGAACTTAAGGTTTTCAATGAACGATGGGGTAGCATTGTCGCATAGGTGACAAATGTTATCTCCACGAGTCAGCCATAACATCTAGGTTGGGTTTGGGAGGTTACAATTTTCTTTTATTGTTCTTTTGCAAACATCAAGATCAATTCGTTGTCAAGATATTTTGTAACTCTGAGCACATTTGATTCATCCAACGGATCAATTTCTTAACCTTTCTCTTATTTTAATTTATTTATGTCTTCTTACATGTTTAAATTAAATCTAAGAGTTATGGCATCTAGGTTCATGAGAAGCTCAGTCTCTAGGGTGATTAAGGAGTGGATGTGGGGGTAGTTGACGGAGGAATGCGAGTTTCCCATAGGAATTAGCTACTTTTAAATTACGTGTTTTTAAACATTAGGAGTGATGACCCTAGAAAGTAATCTAGATTAAACGAGATCGGGAGATAAGTTTTGTAACACCCCTTACCCTTATTCAACGCCGGAACCGGGCACGAGGCGTTACCGAATTAAAGACCTCAAAATCGCCACTTAGGCACAAAATGACCACTCTCTTTGGTCATCACAACAACCTCAATCCCGACCTACGAGGCCTCTCTCAAACACACGAGGGCTCTCGAGAACATATCGAAAACTCTTACGATCTTAAAATTTTCTTCCATCTATACAGGGCTCACACGCCCGTGTAAGATTTGGCACGCCCGTGGATGTCACACACGCCCATGGTCACTACCCGTGCATGAAAACTCAAGCATTCTGCCAATGCCCCACGGCTAAGGAACACGCTCGTGCTCTCCACCCGTGGTGCACACTGACCACCTTAACATGGCCTAGAGTCTAGACACACGCCCGTGTGGCTAGCCCGTGGCCAACACTGATTAACCCACATGTTCTAGGCACACGCCCGTGTGACTAGTCCGTGGTCTATTCTGACTTCAAATACTAACATGCAGGGGACACACAGCCAAGTCACACGCCCATGGACTGACCGTGTGTCACACATGGCCTAGACACATGCCCGTGTGTCTACCCATATGGACGAGAACAAAGCTATTTGCCAAGTTCTTTTCACCTATCTAGCATACACAATAATGCACTCATACAACACATCCATAATCAACTCAAAATCTTACAATCTCACATAGATAACTACATCTTCTCATATAATAAAGTGCCAACAACTATGGCATTATACAAAATAGATTATCCATCTAAAGGCCAACACATCATAGCCATATACAACAAAATTCACTAACTTGTCTAGCCCCTATACATGCCATATACAAAACATTGAGTCTAATGTACCAGAGTGTGCTGATAGTTTGGGCGATCTTCCAATTGATCCTCGTATCTCGATTCAACACTTTTGCTCTATAAGACAAGGGAAAAGAAAGAGAGTAAGCTTTGAGCTTAGTAAGTTCACATATAAACAATTAAGCACCATAGTATAAGCTAAACAAAATTAGCATTATACTAACATATAATGTACAACTATGCTTACTCTTTCTATCCCTTACCACATTTCTAACACATCATGAGTCACTTACTCATAACCATTGACATGCACCCCTGCATTCAATATTACATTTTTAAAATATTAAACACATAATTATTTCTCAATAATACATCCACATAGCTAATCCACACAACTAATCCACACAGCTAATCCCTCTGTGGTTTCGCACTTTGCCCACCACAATCAATTAATAAGGTAGTATCGCACTTAGCCTACCAAAAAGGTATTCGTAGTGGTTTCGCACATAGCCCACTAGATAATATACCTAACGATAGCATCGCACATAGCCAGCTCATCGTCAATATGCATTAGGATGGTATCGCACTTAGCCCACCATTTAGCATTATCACAACACATTCACAATTCTACTTACTTAATCATTCATCCATTCATTTCACTTGAACCACATAGGTTCTCAATCATTCTCAACCATGCTATACACTAGCTAGCATTAACAAATTGTAAGTATGAATGCATTGTTTGTGCATAGACTTACCTCGATACTCAAAAGTATAGAAACGTGCAATTTAGTCCACCACTTTGCTCTTGCCTTGGTTTCGATCCGGGCTCTGTCTTTCTTGATCTATAATGAATAAATCAGCTTATTCAATACACACATTGACTAAATCGACCCACATCTCATACTTTGGCAAAAATTACTCTTTTGCCCCTAATCTTTCTCATAATTACACTATTGCCCCTAAGGCTCGTAAAGTGATTTTTATTCAACTTTCTAGCCTTTCATGCTTAGCCAAACCACTTACTCAACTAAAGCAATCATCAATTCTCATCACAACACACATGTATGACCAAACTCAAGATTTTTACAAACTAGTCCCTACATGCATTTTCTATGGAAACTCACTTAGCAAAAGATGTTTCTACTACATCAAGCTTCCATAATCTTCCATAAAACATCAAAATACATGCATGTCATACATGGCCACATTTTTGAACATCCATCATAGCTCATCAAATAGCTAAAAATAGCTTACTCATGCAACAAGGACTTCAAAAATACAAAGAATATCAAAAACGAGGCTAGATGCACTTACTAGCAAGCTTGAAATTTTGAAGAACCCTAACAATGGCTCTTGAAAATTTCGCGACCTTGGAGAAGAAGATGAGTGAATTTTGTCATCTTTTCTCCTATTTTAATCACTTAATTGTTAAATGACCAAAATGCCATTTTTGATAAACTTTCTATTTTAACTCATCCATGCCCAAATTTGTCCAAAAATTAGAAATTGGGAAAATTGCTATTTAAGGACCTCTAATTAATATTCTAAAGCTATTTCACACAAACAGCTTCTAGAATCTCACATTTGCAACTTTTGTAATTTAGTCCTTTTGGACAATTCAACCGCAATTTCACAAAATTGCTTCATGAAACTTCCACACTAGCATGCATACATAGCATAAACCTCAAAAACTCATTCATATACCTCGAATTTGTGGTCTCGCACCACTATTCCGACTAGGCCCTAAATTGGGATGTTACAAGTTTGCTGAGAAAATCATAATTTATCGCGATACAAAAAGTGTGGTCGAGAGATAATACTAGTTAATTAATAGTTAATTCCATCTAAACTCGAATTTTGAAGTTAATTACAACCACTGAAACGAGTTAATCTTCTACTTGTTATTTTGATTTAGTTGTTTGTCAGTTTCTTATTTATTCAATTCAGTTTAATATATTTTATGATTTTCATCTATTTTATTATTTTTCGTAATATGGTTTTTGTTATTACTGTTCAGACTTGTTATTGTAGAAGTAGCTTTTTGATTTAATTCATCCTCCTTTAGGTACGATCCTCGGAATACTTCCTTATGTTCTGTTGTACACATCTATATTACAATTTGATCCGTATACTTGTGAACACCGCTGATTTAATTTAATATATTTTGGTGTGGTATTTTCTAGTCAAACATTTACACGTTTGGCGGCGGTCAAGTTGTAGAGGACAAGGGAAATATGGTAGAAGATCTAAATCTACACTTGAAGCGATTCCTTCAACTTTGTAACACCTTTAAGTATAATGGAGTAACTAATATTCTATTTGTCTTCGGTTATTTCCATTCTCATTATGTGATAATGTAGCCGATTGTTTAGATTCACTGGAACTAGGCTCTATAGCCACATGAGATGAACTAGCAGAAAATTTTCTTCATAATTTTTTCCCATCAACAGAATTATTAAACTCAGACACAATATCGTCAACTTTAAGCAATTTAAAGGAGAAACAGTATACGAGGTGAAAGAATTTCCAATCGATGATACGGAAGTGCCCCCACTATGGATTGCAAGAGTAGCTCCAAATCCAAATTTTCTACAACAATGTAGATAGTAACATCAAGTCCAACATAGATGAAGCAGTCGGAGGGTGTCTTTGTAACGCCCTCCATCCGACCCGATCATCCAGATTCGAGTATTGGGTGTTACTTCCTAAGACTCCAGACTTTCTCTCGACTCGCCTATGTAACTATTCTAATGATGGCTTAATAAAATTTCATTAACTCTTGTTCTGAATTACCTCAAGCATTTCATTACGAATATCTTTACGTACAATGTATGTTTCACATTTACATTCATAATCAATAAACTAAAGTAATTATCGAATATGTCTTCCATTTACTAAAGACGTAAACGTTTGCGCCTTTGACATCTTAAACGCAGACTTGACTTCACCATATAACTTTCTGTACGACTTGTACTTTTGTAGCCTTTCTTGTTTTAGACTATGACTTCTTATCCCTTTCCTTGAGTAGGCTTCTCTCTCATAAAATTCTCCTCTATATGCACATCAGCAAAAACCAATGCTCTACTGGCATAGCCTTGGCATCGTCCCTCAGCACGAGACTCTTTGCAACCTGAAATAGGAAATAACTTATGTAAGTTCTTGAGAGCTTAGTAAATTTCTATACCTATTTCATTACGTCGTAGCGTGCTAAACACTTTGTGTATTCTTTAGCCTATGTCCTTCTTTGGCGGGTACTTTACTCTACCATTCCTTATGGTGCAGTTTATACGTTATCGACTAAGACTTCCTTAAGAGCGTACTTCATGCATCATTCATTACTTCTGCATCCTCTTATCCATCTCTAGTCCTTACCCTTCTACTGTTTACCAGATATTTCATTCTGGCCCCTTTCATGTTACTGACTTTTTTCCCTTTTCGTTTATACAAAGTCCGCTTCATCCTTAATGTTCGAAACTTTTTGACAAAGTTCATTAGATATATTATTTTCCCTAGATCATTGCTTCATTTTTCCTGACCTTTGCCATGTTTCTGATACCATATCTTTATTTTTTTCCTTCAGAGAGTCATTTACCCAGACTTCGACGTGTTGGTATTTCGTTAATAGAGTTCGTCACAAAGATTTCTTTTGCCAGATGACCACGAAGGTATCCTCATAACTTTAGGTAGTCACAAAGGTGCCTACTCACATTAGATAGCCGTAAGGGCGTCCAAACACATACACAAGATAGCCATAGAGGCGTCCATATAAATAGATGGCCAGAAAGGTGTCCACATAATATCAGATAGCCACAAAGGTGTCCTCATATAATAGACTTCGCCACGAAGGCATATTTAACAGAATCAGCCATAAAGTCATCCACTTTCATATACTTCACCACGAAGGCGCATTTACAGAGTCAACCACTAAGGCTCCATATCACTGTAAAGGCTCACGTATAACAGAGAATAGCCATAGAGGCTTCCACTTATCAAAGAACAGCCACAAAGGCTTCCACGTTTCAGTAAATGGCATTTTCGATGATAGGGGTTTGCCTAAACTCGATGTCTTGAGGTTTGCCCCTCATCACATAGTACTCGCCCAACCGTCTTTTATCTTCTTTCCCCACATGACACCATAGTCCCATACTAGGTATCACACTATATAGTCTTCGTATCCCCTTATGATGTCATGGTCCTAGATTAGATCTTACACTATATGGTCTTCACTTGCCATGGCCATGGACTTCCATATTAGAATTTTTGTTTACTGTCCATACAGACTCACACGCAAGTAGACTCTTTATGCAGACTCATTCTTAGAAGACTTACTCTTTCAGACTTCTTCACACTGATGCATTTTCATTTTCAGACATGTAAATCATGTACTTGAACTTCATGCAAAGACTTTTTCATTATAGAATCATACTTTTAAACATATTCATGCGTGTACATACTTTCTTCATAACAGAGGCACATCATCTTTAAGCATCACACTTGCATATCTTACATTTTCATTTCACAAATCAGCCTTTCAAAACAGACAAGACTATCATGCAAACATGCAAGTAAGAGGCAGTTTAAAGACTCACCTAGTAGCCTTAAACGCAGCCTAAACTTCATATGTAACACTTACTTGTAGCATCGCCAGCTTGACTCTAGATCCTTTGCCTAGCCAGACATTGCAGGCTACTTTTCCCTTGATAGACAAAAACATTTCATTAGACCTCATTCGGGTAACCATTGTTATCACTTTTAACACAAATGTAGCTGCATTTCTTCATGCATACTTACAGATCTGTGTTTCCAACAAGCAAAATTGGGGGACTTACCTTAACAGGGGGCAGTCTTCTCAACAAAACCTGAGCTATCAGTCTCAGTTTCTAAAGAGAGATGTTTCTCTTTGCCTTAAGCCTCAGATTTAAAGAGGAAGGCAACCCTCCTTTAACTTAACTTGAGTACTCTTTAACTTAACCCAAGTCTTCTTTGGAACTAGGTAAACGTCACATCAGAACTGAGCTATTTTTTACCATTGTCTGCCACTTTACAAAACTTACTTAGCTATCTCGTTAGCCTTCAACTTTCATAGTTCTCATTTAGTTAGTTCCAAACCAGCCTATCTCCTACATTGACTGGCACAGAACCACTTTAGTTACATTTCTGCTATATCATGGGCGTATACCTATTCCTTTAGTTCATCTCTCTCATGGTTGCTAGTCAGATTTCACTCATCGTCATAATCTGACTGAGAATTCGTGTCTACTCATTTATATCGGAGTTCGCCCAATCTTATATGCCCAAAAAAGTGCATCTAGGCGATTACCATCTTGCTAGTCATACTTCATCTCATCCTTACTATGATTCCTTAACCTTGCCTATTACAGAGGGTCGTACGGATAGAACACTCTTGGTTTGTCTATTCTAAATGCCAAGACGAACTCTTGGGCAAACACTACTTCGCCAATCATGCTTACTTATAGCCATGCGCCTTATCACATATATTTACTTACATGTTACTCTTTCTTAATCCATTACACTTACATTTCTTAAAAGTTAGCTTTTACTCATTCGAAGCATCTTATACACTATTCATACTAGTGTTCCTTCCCTTTAGTTCAAAGTTTGCCAGACTGGGCGCACTTAGAAAATAACTTACACCTAATCAAGTCCCATGTTAGGCACCAAAATGAATTCCTTAAGCCTTATAAACATACTCAGAACTTGCTCTTTTTGCCTTGATTTTATGAACATCGTTCTGTCACTGGAGCTTCGTTAGGTGGGGTGTTACACTGTTATGCACCATACATACAAGCGAGCATGTCAAATTATAAGTGACATGGCTAAGAACTCATACATGTGGCCAAATGAGAGATTCACTTACAAACTAAAATCTCCAACGGCGAAAGCAATTAGTGAAGAAGATAAATATCAACAATTTTTTTTATAAATTGAATTGGTTAGGGACAACTATCAAACAAATGAGAGTAGAGCCATATGTAGAGAAACAAATGGAGGATGTGAGCTATATTCGTAATAGGGGTGGAAATCCCTATTCAAACAGATAAAATTCAAGCGGGGAGGTAATTGAGGAGGAGGAAACCAAGTGTAGAATAGACCGAATCTTCCATACCAACCTCTACATTTACAAAGAACTTAAGAGAGACCCATAGGAAACGACCATACTATATGTGGTCAACGATTAGATCGAATCAAAGGGGAGATACAAGTTATATGATCAGAACGTACTCAAACCCAAGTAGATATGAATGGCATGAAGGTACAGATGCATCAGATAATAGGTTTGTTAAAAAAATAAGTTAGTCAAGGCATCCTCAATAACACAGAGATCAACCCTCAGATAGATGGGAAGGAACACGTAAATGCAATCACCTTATGATCAGGTAAGACACTTGATAACCCAAATGCACCCGCACATGATGAGGCAATTGTATTTGAATCTATTGATAAACCCATGGAAGAAATCGAGCATGAAGAATTGATCAAAGAATTAGCAGAAATGATAGCTGAATGGGTAATCTCAAAGTTGAATACGATCAAGATACCATTCCCGTCTAGGTTAGAGGACAAATAAAAGAAGGATGAAACTATACCATTCCCGTCTAGGTTAGAGGACAAATAAAAGAAGGATGAAACTAACTTTGTAAGCTTTTTCAGCTTATTTAAATCCCTCAGTGTCAATTTACCACTCTTAGAACTAATCAATAAAATTCCCAAATATGCAAAATACCTAAAGGAAATTATGGCAAGACAAAAAAAAATAAAAAAAGGTGTACAAATTGAATTGATGCCTCATGTAGTGCTATTATCACGAGAAAGATACCCTTAAAATTAAAAGATCTGGGAAGTTTTACAATTAGTAGAGATAGGGGATAGACATTTCAATAAGGTCCTTTGTGATTTAGGTGTCAGCATTAACTTGATGACCCTATTGATTTACCATAAACTCGAATTAAGGGAAATAAAGAATACTTCGATAACACTACAATTTGCTGATAGGTCCCTAGTACGCCCAAAAGATGTGCTAGAGGATGTATTAGTTAGAGTAAGGAGCTTCATAATCCCAGTAGATTTCGTAGTCCTTAACTTTGAGGAAGATCAAGAAATTCTCCTTCTATTGGGTAGGCCATTTTTGGCCACATCTAGATCAACCATCAACCTCAAAAAAAATGAATTAATAATGAAAATCGATGGCGAACTAAAAAAGTATTCAAATGCAGTAATGATTCCCAAAGTGAGAAATTACTAGGGGAGGAATGTTTCATCTTATTCGATATAACCCCTAACAGTCTTGATCAAGGGTATTTGTGTAAATACAAGTAAGCTAAATTCGAGGGAACTAGACAAATGGAAAGATCTCAGTTGGAAGGAACTCTATTGGACAAATGGTGATGATAAAAACATGTAGAAAAAGTTAATGGTAGAACTCGTGAAGTTACTGGACGATTCCGGTAGAAACACATAATTAAAACATCAAAAATTAAAATAAACTTGTACATATTGTAAAATAATTTTTTTTTTTAGGTTTTAAGACTTTTTTTTAATCGTTTATGTTTTATTTAGTTGGTAGAAGGTTTTCGGAAGCAAGCAATGAAGCTCGAAGCTGTTGAAGGTGTCTACGGACAACCAGAGGACTTCGACATGACCAAAAAGGAAGGATTTGGCATGTTCCAGGTCGTGTCTCAACATAGGTAACCATGTGTTGCAACACACAACTTTGAAACTAAAGAATTCTCGAATACAAGGTTGTGTCACGATACAGGCATCCCTATCTTATGACATAGCATTTCGAACCAAAAGAAATAGAGACACAGGAGCATCGTGTCATGACACACAACAAATTCGGTAACTTTCCTTTACTAGATCCAAAAAAAAAAAAATCCTAGATTATACGTAGATTGCACAGCAAGGTTGCCTTAAATCCCCTTATAAAACACTCTCGAATAGCAGCCAAGTTACCCAAGCCACCTTCAAGCAACCAAATATCCCTAATTATCTTTCTTTCAGAAAATTTTGTGTTTTCATCAACCGCCGGTGATCACAAGTGTGCTTCAGTCTCTTCACATGACAATATGCAATACCACATTCAAGATAGTGAATCATGTTCCGATAACTTTGTTCACATCTAAGAAAAAGGGAGGGAATTCGAAAGTCAACTCAGGGAAATCCAAAAGAAAACACCCCATTAGGAAAGAAGATTCAAATCCCTACTCACATTGAATAGCGAAATAAGGGAGACTATCCAATACCACAGATGGGAAAAGTTTTGTACAATTCCAACTGAAGCGGCGTGCATTCATGTCGTTCAAGAATTTTATGCTTCGCTGAAGGAAACAGAAGCAAATCAATCAAAAGATGAGTCGTGGTCACAGGACTTATCTTAAAGATCATGCAAGGACAAAAAACTGAGGACGCAACAATTTCCCGCCGTTAAATACTATACCAAGACCAGAATTAGTAAAACCAATGAAAAAAAAAAGATACATAAGATGATGACAAAGAGTCGGAGCTTGATTCTGACTAAAACATTTTTAATTTAATTTGGACTACTTACTTATTTTTTTAAGACTTGGATATTTTTATTTTCTTTAATATTTTATTTTTATTTTAGGTTTAGATTTTTTTTTGGTAGATTTTATTTTTGTTTTCTATCTCTGTGTAGGAACTCCGCATTCTTTTTGAAGGCACTACAATTTTGAGCTTAATCAGTAAGGAGGAGACCACCCAAAAAAAAATCCGAGAACTTCTAATGAAAATCAGGTAATCTCATTCCTTTAATTTTTTTTTGTGCACATTAGGGACAATGTGTTGAATGAAGTGTGGGTGACATGGAAAAAATTTAATTTTTTTGACTTTTATTTGCTTATTTTTATATATTCTTACTAGTTAATTTTTTTTTCTCTTGTGTGTCCTGTTGTGCTTGAGCTTGTAGAAATACAAGTGATTGGTTAGGAACATGTACATAGGTTGTTTGTTTAAACTATAAATTTAGCTTGAAAATAAATAATTTAGGTGATTTATATTTTGACTAATTAATTCAATCTATTAGACTGTGAACGGGAAAAAAGGAATAAAAATATCATATGATAAAGGTAAATATGAATAGGTATTCATGTTTGATGAATTATAGGATGTTTGAATTAAAAATACTCAGTAAATAAATCTATGATTATTGAAACAATGCAGTATAATAAGTATACTCCTTAAAAGCATGTGTTTAAATTCAAATGAATTGTGGGAACAAAAGCATTGTGAGGGTTAAAAGCATTGCGAGTGTGATAAAAGTATAGAATGGATAAAAGTCGAGTGTTGAGTGTTCATAGTGAAATAAAAATATGAGAAGCTGAGAAAAATCTCACTCATATTGGCACAAAAAATCGTAAGTGTTTGTACTTATAAATATTGTATTAGAGTTCAAAGCATGGGTGAAAGAAACTGAGTAGAGAAATTTGAACTAACTTACTCTTCACGTATAAATATTATCTTCGTATATACATTTTTATGAATTATATATTTAATTTTCTTTAACTTATTTGCTTTGTAATCTTTTGAATTAATATGTTTGAATATAAATAACTGTAAATTATTTCGACATCTAGCTAAAGTTATGTGTTTAAGCATAGTTTCCTAGTGCCAATGCTTTAATCTGAACACGTGTACCAAGCTTGCTCAAGAACATTTTCTTTTCTTGCATGCTTATTTTTCATTTTATTTGTTTTGTTTGCTTGAGGACAAGCAAAAACTTAAGTGTGGGGGTATTTGACCTGCCACCAATTGCAGTGGTAGTTTTAGTACATTTTGGCATTTAAGGGGCTTGTTTTCTAGTCGTTTTATATTAAATTATTACATTTTTAACTTTCTTAGTTTAGATTTAGTTATTCGGAAAATAAGATTTTTTACGAAATAATTTATGTTAGTTGACCTATTAGACAAATACAGGCCTTAAGTAGTTTTAATTTGCTTAATTGAGTGTGCAAGATGTGTAGTTATAAGCCCTATAGCCTTATGGATGACTCACGAGTGTAACATAAGTTTCTTGAGAAACAACATGTGAAAACAAAATTCAAAGCTCAGATTTAAGTGTCGTGTTGTGAAACACCCTTGGATATGTCGCAACACAAAGCTAGTCGTGGGGAGTAAGAATTGATGAGGCTATGGCCTATAATAGACCTAATTAGGGTTCTAAACATCTCTATAAATAGGAAGGTTATTGCTAATTCATAAGCAAGCCTTTAGGAGTCGTGGTTAGTAGATTTAGGTTTTAATTAGTTGTATTTTCCGTTTCTAAATACTTTGTTATTTTGTATTAGGTTCGATTTGAACCTAACTCCCTTTTAATGAAGTATTCAGTAGTTTTATTTTTCTTTTGTTCTTTTGCAAACATTAAGGTCAGTTCATTGTCAAGAGATTTCACAACTCTGAGCGCATTTGATTCATCAAACGGATCAATTTCTTAACCTTTCTCTTATTTTAATTTATTTATGTTTTCTTTCATGTTTAAATTAAATCTAAGAGTTATGACATCTAGATCCATGAGAGGCTAAGTCTTTAGGGAGATTAACAAGTGGATATGGGGGTAGTTAATGGAGGAATGCGAGTTTCCCATAGGAATTAATTGGGTTTTAAATTATGTGTGCTTAAACCCTAGGAGTGACGAACTTAGAAAGTAATCTAGGTTAAACGATGTCGGGAGATAAGTTTGTCGAGAAATCATAATTTATCCCAGTGGAGAAAATGAGGTCGGGAGATAAGCAAGCATCTGTTGATTAGTTAATTTGTAACACCCGGTTTCCAATTAATCCGAAAATCTGAAATAATTGGAGGACTAAATTGAAAGAGACCGCAAGTTGACGGGCTCTATTGAAAGAAACAAGAAAGTTGGAAACACAATTGGACATGGTTGAGAACCAAACTTGGTTCGGTCGGTTCCTTAGTGGGAGATATAATAATTATGTATCACCCTAACCTGTATCCGTTGCCGGACGAGGGTTAAGAGGCATTACCGGACATATCGGAACATATCACAATCGTTTCACTAACATCAAACATTCACAACCATTCCATAGTGAATTATACACATAGAGTCCCTTTAGAAGGTCTACGAGACCTTATTCATGCTTTAGAGAAGGTTCGGGACTAAACCGATTTCATGCGGAAACTTTACGGACTTAGAAAATTTTTCTTTCAAAGCAGGGCACACGCCCGTGTGGCTAGGCCATGTGCCTTACATGATCGTGCCCTGGACCATGTCTCAGCCAGTATACAACACTGACTTGGGCCAGATGGTCTGGAACACGCCCGTGCTTCTTGCCCATATGACAAACTGACTTGAACCACACGGCCTGTCACATGCCTGTGTGCCTAGCCCGTATGCAAGTCTGACTTGCTTCGAATTGGAGCATTGAAGGACACTGTCGAGACACACGCCCGTGTGCTCAATCGTGTGGGCAATTATAGGCCATTTGCAAGGCCTAATTGCCACCCATTTAAAGTCATTCCTATAAGCATCACTCTATACTCAATTAATGGTCAAAAATCTTACCTAAACAAGCACAATTCATGTTACAATATCCTCATTCATTTCCATATACAATTCCATACCAAAAGCATATGATTCACATCTCATTTCAAACCATTTCAAACATGCAATATATTCACCATCTCAACTACCAAATCAAGTATGAAACATACTATTTCTATTTCACTAAAGCATACCATAATGGCCATTCACACAAGACCATTATAACCCATCACATACACCATTTTCACATAGCAAAACATATACCAAAATCAATCCAAAGTCTCATCTATTATCAAGCCATATCACATGGCTATATTTACACATTTCAAAACATAATCAAAGTTCTCTAGCCTATACATGCCATACTTCAATATGTACATTTTCAAAAGGTACCAAAATATAGTTCGATAGTGTGGTGATGATCCTTAATGATCCCCGAGCTTCCAGTAGCTTTGATAATATATAAAACAAGGAAAACACACACAAAGTAAGCTTTCAAAAGCTTAGTAAGCCATATACAAATAAACTTATCACATAGAACAATTATAAACCATTTCATACATATGGTTCACGACATAACACAATCACAAGTCATATTTCTCTTATATCACAATTGATCATGTTCACTTGCACATAATCACATATATCAAATGATCATATTCATACATACCTTTCAATACCAAATTTCATATACATACATACGTACCAGATTTCAGACACACATTCGTATACTCATTCATTACTCGGAATGCCCGTTGAACCATTCGGAATCATTAAGGATACTCGAATAGCTCGTAAAGCTCGTACAATGCTAGCGTCCCAGACGTGGTCTTACATGTAATTAAATATCAATGCCTCTGTCCCAAACAGGGTCTTACACGAAATTATGTATGATGCCAATGTCCCAGACATGGTCTTACACGTAAATATCAAATCGATGCCAACGTCCCAGACGTGGTCTTACACAATATCTCATATCGAAATCCTATGTCATGACATATGTATCCTAACTATTCCTATGGTTCGTACGGGGCTTTTCGGAAGTCATCACATTATCAGAATTTTCTCGGATTTCACATATTCAGCTCCAATAGCCATTCATCACATTTCATTAACATATAAGCAATAATAATTCAATTCAAACACATTTATTTGTATAAATACTTACCTCGTACGGGAAAGAACAGAAACAATTGACTATTCAACTACTTTCGATTTCCCCCGATCTAATTTTGTTTTCTTTGGTTCTTGATCTATACACATTCAAATTTAGCTCTTTTATTCACCAAATCATTCAATTCAATACGTAAACACATATTTAGGGCATTTTACAAAATAGCCCTCACATTTTCACATTTTGACATTTTAGTCCCTATTTCATAAAATCACAAAATACACAAAATTTCACATTTTTCATGCTTAGCCGAATTTTCATAGAGTTCATTTAAGCCCATATATTTCATTTATTTCACATTTTAACCCTTCAAATTCTCATTTTCACAATTTAGCCCATAATACCCAAATTGTAACACCCCTTACCCGTGTCCGATGCCGGAACCGGATACGAGGCATTACCATGCTTGACCTTGCTTGTACATACAATTACGGGCTATAAAGTTTCGTTCCAACTTAAAACTTCTCTTCCTTAATCATAACATACATATCATGGGCCTACGAGGCCTTAAACATACATCCAGAAGGTTTCGGAGTTCAACCGAAAACTTTTGCACTCTTTGAAAATTTTTGCCTAGACAAGGGTCACACGCCCGTGTGACTTGGGACACGCCCATGTGGGCAGGTCGTGTGGTCAGACACGCCCATGTCCCTAGCCTATGTAGAATTTATTTTTATTTCGAACCTACAGGGGTTTTCACACAGCCGGAAACACGCCCGTGTCAATGGCCCGTGTCCTTCACACGGCCTAGACACGCCTGTGTCCTCACCCGTGTGTGAAAACTAGGGGTATTCTGTTTATGATGTCAGCAACCCCTTAAGAAACACACAGCTTAGGCACATGCCCGTGTGCTGGCCCGTGTGACGAATCAAATTCTCGCAATTAAATGCAGGGGACACACGGCTTATCAACACACCCATATGGGTTGACCGTGTGTCACACACGGCCTAGACACACGCCCATGTGTCTACCCGTGTGGACAATTTAAGGCTATTTTCCAAGCCTTCTTGCCACCCTGAAACATAAACTCATTCATTTCATCACAAGAAGCACATAACATAGCAATACCAACCTCTTAAGAATCCTTAAATTATCATTCATTCCACCTGTATTTTACTCAATTACTTGCATGAACATTCATTCCATTTAACTTATTGAATTTATAACATAAACTTAACAATATTGGCCAATTCACCATGGCCCTTTACAAAATGAGTGTGAATCATTAATAGCCAACATTTTGGCCTTCAAACATGACATGACACAAAACGATCAAGTTCCTATACATGCCATACTCAAAATGAATTAACTTTACTATACCAAAAGAACGGCTGATAGTGTGATCCGAGCTCCGACATTCTGTGATCCCCGAGCTAACTTGGCGAAACTACAAGGAAAAGGGGAAAGAGAGGGGTAAGCATATAGCTTAGTAAGTTTGCATGAAATTTAAGTAGCAACTTAAATACTCAAAATAAACTCATCCATCTCATGATACATGAACAACATAAGCATCAAGTGCTCAAGCATACTTACTCATACTTACTCTTACCCTTCTCATATCACAATATGATTTCATACTTTGTATTTTACTCATGGTACCTGTATCACTTAGTCACATGACTTATGTAACACCCCAAACCGGCCCAAACGCTACGACCAGATCTGGTATTCTACGGGGTTTATTATTAAAAACTTTGCTTTGATGGTTTTTGGAAATCTCAGTTTCTTTATTTAGGCATTTGTTAAAAATAAGATATTTGATGAAAACCTTTGCTTTTCCGTTGAACATGTTTGGAAAACCCATTTTATTACTTTTTATGACTTAAGTCCTTGAACATAAATTTTTAAACTGTAAACATTAACAAAAATAAAGTGATAACCTAAGCCATGGGGCCTTATTACATAAGTAGTCCCTAAATTAAAACTTAAAGGAAAACCGAAAATAGTTTATGAAAATAAAAAAAAAACTTGATGGCCCCTCGAGTCCGCCTCGGCTCCCATGTCCACGATCTACTACTCATCTGAAAAGTCAGGGAAATTAAAGGGGGTGAGTCACCAAGACTCAGTGTGCAAATCCCGAAAACACATAAAAGGCTTTAGGCCCACAAACACATCATGGGCCTTGGCCCATACACAATGGCAACAGAATATTTACATGCAACATGGCCCAACCCAACCTAGAAATCCATCCTCTACACACCAGCCCGTACCAGCCAACACACCTTGGGGATTTCTACAATCAACCCACCAACCGCTACACACCATATCGACAAATCATGCTGCTATTCCTAACAATCGAATAAATTTAACGTGGCTTAGCCACTGATCACTATTGTGACCTAATTTTACATTCGTGGTTTAACCACCGATCACCAAGTGACCTATTAACATGCTCTTCCCTTCATCATATTAACCTCTATCCCATGCATACATCCATGCAAATTCAAAACAGTATACTACCTAAAAGATATCGGGTTTTTACATACATCGATACACACATAGAGAAGTTTCTATGGTTACGCACTGCATCCTTTGCCTACCCTTTTTGGGTAATACGACATCCATACACCTTTTCCCGGCTTTTAGCCCATAACATATATAGTACAGATTAATTAGTGTGATAGAGATCTACACACCTGATTATAGTCAAGATGAGACCTTCTATGTCGACCCTATCAGAAGCTGATACGACTGCTAACTGTCTAACATTTTGTTCTGAAGCCGGTCCACAAACTGGAGGCCAATCCCGAACTGCTAACACCGCTCGTTTTTTAAACTTAGGGATTGGTTTAACAGATCCAATCCCCTCCTTCGCCTGATCGATATTTGATTCCATCAAAAGACCTTATCAGTTGCTACCATCATAACATATGGTTAAGATCACAAATACAATAGCCGATCCTAACGAAAATCTAAAGAGAACCCCTTACCTTGAAATCTCGAAAAGAGGTATGGGACTTAGAGACTAGCGGTTTTTGGCTTTTGGAATCTAAATGATTCGAACTACTCCGATTTCCCAAAATGTCACCCCAAGATGTGAACACAAGAACAATCAAAACGTTACTCAAGGGATAACCTTGCCACATCAATTAGCCTTTCGACTTTAGCCTCCGAAAACTGAAAGAGAAGAAGTGAAGGAAGAATTCGGCACTTACCTTAACACAGGGAATTCGACAACTCCTAGAGAATTTTGGCTTTTGAGAAGATCAAAAAGAAAAAATGATCTCAAGAGATCTATGAAGATTTGACTTTGATGAAGAAATCGGCAAAGAGAAAGGAATAGAAAAGGGTATTCGGCTATGGAGATGAAAGCAGAGAAAATAATGGAATTTTGTCTTTTGCCTAAAAGTGGAGATGAGAGAATAAGATTAGGGATTTCGGCTTAAGCAGAGAATGAGAGAAAAGAATGAGAGAAAAAACCAAATGCCAGAATTGAAGAAAAGAATGGAAGAATAAAACCCTAACGCCGAAAATAAAAAGGTATTCCCCTCACTTAAACACAAAATTTCGGCACCTACTCCCTAAAAACCGAAAATGCCCCTTTTTTTAAACTAAAACTAAACTACTAATCAAGGGAAATTTCGGCACCCCTTAGCCATATTAAAACCGATTCCTCCTCCCCCTCAGTGTTGGGATTTCGGCCACCACTGTGACCAGCAGATAAATCCTAAATTTCCTCCCTTATCTTTATCTGATCACATCTCCAAAAGAAGCCTAGATCACACCACCTCTTCCTCCCTTTATCTACCATATTATCTGCATTTTCCACTCAAATTAATCCTCCTAATTTCAAGCATCATTGCCGTCCCACTCTACCCACTTAAATGCCGAAAATTAACAAATCTTAATTAAAATAATTGGGCTTCATGTGACTCGAACTTGAGCCTCCTCAGCTGACGCCACCCCTACTCTCTAAGTGGCGCCACTTTGCCACTGGGCCACAAGCCCATCTGTGTCTTATAATCACAGATAACATCTTTTAAGCCCTATCCTATCAGGCTTTCCACTAGAGTGTCCGAACAGAAAATTTGATTAAGGCCTCGGCCCAACCCTGAGCCTAATCTGAACCCCTTAAACACTCCAATTAACACATTAAGCATAACAACATATTAAACGCAAAGGCCCATTAATTCAGGATGTTACAACTTAACACATTTGCTATCATGAACATAAACTCATATCTTCATCATTCCTATCATAGGTGATACCCAAGGTCATCCATAAACGAATTTAACTCTATACCATTTTACATACTTAGCTCTTTTGCCCACGAATTAACCAAATTATCATAGGATACTTGAACTCATCGTTCATAAAATTTGATGCCAACGCCATATTCCAGATATGGTCTTACATGGGATCACCCCTTGATGCCGATGCCATATCCTCGATATGGTCTTACACGGGATCTTATAACTCATTATCGATGCAATGTCCCAGACATGGTCTTATACGAGATCGTACAAAATGTCAATGCCATGTCCCAGACATGGTCTTATACGAGATCTTCCTTTGGTGCCGAGGCCACATCCCAGACATGATCTTACACGGGACCTTCTTTATTCAATGCTAATACATGGCTAACCTTATTGTTTCGAATCTTTATCCGGAATTTCACATATTTATTTTCAACATTTTCTCATCGAGGCTTCATCACTCGATTTTCATAACAATAATATACATTGTCGATATTAAGTAGTTTCAAAAATCGAACATTATGAAACTTTAACTTCATACAAACTTACCTCTATTCTCAAAATGTGTATCAAAGCTCGATTTAGTCCTCGATTTTGTTCTTGTCTCAGTTTCAATCCGAGCTTCGTGTTTCTTGGTCCATAATAACAATTTCACTTGTTAAATACACACATTGACTAAATTGACTCGTAATTCATATTTTGGTAAAATTATGATTTTGCCCCCAAACTTTTACATAATTACATTTTTACCCCTAGGCTCGTAAAATGATTTTCATTCAACTTTCTTGCATTTCAAGCCTAGCCGAATCATATTCTCAACTATAACAAAATTCAATTTCCACTATTTCACTCATGTATGACCATTTCTACAACTTTTACAATTTGGTCCTTTTATGCATTTATCATGAAAGTCACTTAGAAAAAGATGTTTATCATACATAAAACTTTCATATTCTTCCATAAAACATCAAAATACATGCATTTCATTCATGGGTAAATTTTTTAATATGAACCCTAGCTCAAAATATAGCTAGAAATAGCTAAACCGAGCTACGACGTCTCAAAAATACGAAGAACATTAAAAACGGGGCTAGGATGCACTTACTGTCAAGCTTGGAAGTTGAAGAAACCCTAGCTATGTCTTCCTTGTGATTTTCAGCCAAGGGGGAGGAAGATGGACATGATTTTTGCTTCTTTTTCCCTTTTAATTCTTTTATTAACCAAATGACTAAAATGCCCTTAATGGTCCTTTCTTAAGATTTTTCCTTCCCATGTCCATTTTTGTCCATCATCAATTATAATGGTCTAATTGCTAAATAAGGACCTCTAGAAATTTTTTATAATTCTATTTCATACTTAAATCTTCTAGAATCTCATATTTTCTAATCCTTGCAATTTAGTCCTAATGGACAATTTATTCACTAATTAATAAAATTCCTTCATGAAAGTTTCACACAATCATGCAAATACCTCATAAGCCTTATGAAATCATTTAAAAATATTTCTACTTCAGATTTGTGGTCTTGCACTACTATTCTGACTAGGCCCTAAATCGGGCTGTTACACAAATTCATCAAAAATCCAAATACAAAACATGTTAACCAACACATATCTTTCATTTTTCATCAACTAACATCACAAAGCTCATAAAATCAACAATGGCATAACCCAAAATCATCTTCAATTTCATAAATTAGGGCATGGGCTTAAGAGAACAAGAAGCAACGATCACAAAAACATAAAAATCATTAAAAATATATCAAATTTCATACCTTAATCAAGAAATGTGTATGCCGAATGCTCAAAGTTCTCAAGCCCTAATTTGTTTTCTCAATTTCGGTGATGAAGCATGAAAGATGACAACATTTTGGCTTTAATTTTATTTAATTAACCTTTAATAATAATATACCAAAATTAACCTTAATGACTAAATATTAATTCCATCCACTTTAAAATCATCTATGTCCATTAACCTTATTAATGGAATAATAAAAATATAAGGACTTCACATTTAATAAATCATGTCAATTCGGCACACAACCAGTTAGAACACAACTTTTACCTTTTATGCGATTAGGTCCTTTTTCTCAAATCGAGCACACAAACGATCAAATTTTTATACGAAACTTTCTCACATGCTTAATCACATACTGTAAACACGAAAAATAATATTAAAAAATTTTTTTGACTTAGATTTGTGGTCCCAAAACCACTGTTCCGACTAAGGTCTAAATTCGGCTGTTACAACTCTACCCCTTAGGGATTTTCGTCCCCGAAAATCTTACCATTGAACAGATTCGGATATTTCTCTCTCATAGCATCTTCAGGTTCCCACGTAGCTTCTTCGACCCCGTGTCGATGCCATAAAACCTTTACTAACGGAATTTTTTTATTTCTCAATTCTTTAACCTCGCTAGCTAAGATACAGATCGATTCTTCTTCAAAAGTCATATCGGACCGAATCTCTATCTCAGACGGAGAAATCACATGCGAGGGATCGGATCTGTATCGTCGAAGCATCGATACATGAAACATATTATGGATCTTTTCTAACTCAGATGGTAGTAACAATCTATAAGCAATCAGCCCAATACGCTCGATAATCTCATACTGCCCCATAAATCTCGAACTCAATATGCCTTTTCTGCGAAATTGAAATATTTTCTTCCACGGAGACACTTTCAAAAATACTTTATCACCAATCTCAAATTCAATATCTTTTCGTTTCAAATCTGCGTATGATTTCTGTCGATCAGACGCTGCTTTCAAACTATTTCGTATCACTTTTACTTTCTGTTCATTCTCTTTAATCAAATCAATCCTGTGAATTTTATTTTCACTAAGTTTAGACCAGTATAGAGGTGTTCGGCATTTCCTACCATACAAAGCTTCGTACGGTGCCATTTTAATGCTCGATTGAAAACTATTATTATACACGAAATCAATCAATGGCAAATAATGTTCCCACGTACCATCAAACTCAAGAATGCAACATCTCAACATATCCTCGAGTATCTGAATAATCCGCTCGGATTGACCATCTGTCTACGGATGAAAAGCAGTACTGAAATACAATTCCGTACCTAAAGCCTCTTGTAGTTTCTTCCAAAACAGCGAAGTAAACCTCAGATCTCTATTAGACACGATAGATAATGGCACCCCATGCAATCTCACAATATCAGAAATGTATAACTCAGCTAACTTATCAAGCGAATAATCCGTTCTCACCGGAATAAAATGAGCAAATTTTGTCAATCTATCAACTATAACCCAGATTGCATCTTTCTTCCTCGGAGTTAAAGGCAAACCTAAAACAAAATCCATCGTCACTCTATCCCATTTCCACTCGGAAATCATAATCGGTTGTCACAAACTGGATGGTACCTGTAACAGCCCGATTTTGGGGCTAGTCAGAATAGTGGTCTCGGGATCACTAATTCATGGTTGAGGAAAATTATTTTAGTATTATTTTATGTGTTATAGCAATAATATATGGCTACATAAAAATTTTGTTGCTTTAATTTTTACGATTGAATGCTTAATAGTGAAAAAGGACTAAATCGCATAAAGTGCGAAAGTTCTATTATGCAAGGTGGAGGTGTCTAATAGCCAAAGAATATCAAATTAGAGGTCATTAAAGTGAAATTAGGCCATTAGAGGTGTGTTGGCCGGCCATAGAGACTAGGGGGACAAGACATTAAATTTTGGTCAAATTTGGTGGACATTAGGTGATAAAAAAATGAATAAAATATGATAAAAAGAAGAAATATCATCTTTCACTATTCAAGTTTCTTCTCCACCAAAAATTGAAGAGAGAATAGGGGTTTTTGAAGTTCAAATTTTCAGCTACATCTCATCCTTGCAAGTAAGTCATTTTGATGATTATTTTTGATGATTTTTGTACTTTTGGAGTCCCCAAAGCTTAAGCTAGCTAATGAGGGGACTAATTTGTTAAATGCTTGAAAGTTTAGGGACTTGACATGAGAGTTCTTATGTTTTTTCAGAGTTTTTATGGAAGAAAATAAATGTTAGGGAGATGAGAAACAACTTTTGTGAAAGATGTTGTCATGAAAACACCTAAATGGGACTAAGTTGTAAAAGTTGAAATTGTGTAATAAATGCATGAAATAGTTGGAATTTTTAGTAGTTGTAAGAGTAATAAATGTTTATCTAGGCTTTTTTAATGAGAAAATCTGATGAAAAATGATTTACGAGCCTAGGGAAAAAATCATAATTTTGCCACAGTACAAGGGCAAAATGGTCATTTTTGCCTAAGTAGAGATTATGATGTATTAAGATTTATAAAGTGATTAAATGAGTGAATTTCACTATTATAGATCAAGAAGAGCGTGGAATCAACCTTGACCGAGGGAAAGGCAAGGTTACGGTTTAAACCGCAAATTAACACGTTTTGCACCGAGGTAAGTTTATGTGTAAATGATGCATCTTAAATACACATGTTGTTGCTTATTGGTGTATTGTATGATTGAGAACACTTATGATTTAATTGGATTTGATTTGGTAGAAAATGAATAAATTTTCGTATAAATGTTGAAATAGGAATGTAGGTGTGGAATATTATTCGTAGCAAATAATGGTGGGCTGTGTGCGATACCACCTTAATTATTTTTGTTAGTGGGCTATGTGCGATACCACCTTATTACTTATTCACGATTGGCTCTGTGCGATACCATCGTTTATATTACTATTTGGTGGGCTATGTGCGATACCACCCTGATAATGATAAATGGTGGGCTAAGTGCGAAACCACCGAGTGTTTGGTATTACTATGAATGGTTTATTGTGAAATTGTGACGTGTTGTTTTATGTGATCATGAGGTGATAAGTGCAGGGATGTATGTTAAATAATTTGAGCATTTGGCTTGTGATATGGTTGGGATGTGGTAAGAGATGAAATGAGTAAGCATGATCTTGGAATGTGGATTGTTCTTACTTATCATGAAATGTTATTTATTAATTAGCACATATTATGATGTTTATTGTTTACATGTAAACTTACAAAGCTTAAAGCTTACTCCTTTTCTTTTCCCTTGTCTTATAGTCTCAAAGAGCCGGGTCGGGATACGAAGATAATTGGGAGATCATCAACACTATCAGCTCAATCTCGGTATATCTAGACTTAGTATAATGAGTATGGCATGTATATGGGCTAGGCTAGGTGAATTGTTTTGTTGTTTTGGCCAAGTATGTATTGGCTCCTTTAAAGATGAACTCTTTTGTATATTGCCATAGTTGATGGCTCATTATTACTAATTTATGAAAAGAAGAAGTTATTCATAGAAGTGTATGTTGTAAATTTGGGTTATCTAGTGATTTGTTGAATGGGACTATGTTGTGTGAGCTAGGGTGATAAAAAGAGCTTGGCAAATAGCCTTGTTCTTGTCCGTACGGGTAGTCATACGGGCGTGTATCTAGGCCATGTGTGACACACGGTCAATTACATGGGTGTGTGATCATGCTATGTGTCCCCTTGCATGTTAGAATTGCAAGTTAGTAAGCTCAGTAGTAAATAAAAGGGTAGAGACACGGCCGTATGTCTCAACCGTGTGGGAGGTACGGCCATAGACATGAGCGTGTGCCCAGGCCGTGTGAAGTCTGCACCTTGAAGTTGGAATTTAATTCGACACACGGTCTAAGGACACGGGCGTGTGCCTTGGCTGTGTGACCATAGTGAGATGATGACGTCATAAACATAATGCCAAGGTTTTGGCACACGGTCTAAGACAAGGGTGTGTCGAGGCCGTGTGAGGGACACGGGCTAAGGACACAGGCGTGTGTCTGGCCGTGTGAAATAAGTCAGTGGCGGCCACGGGTGGAGAACACGAGCGTGTCTTAGGGGTACACGGGCGTGTCCCTTGAGCAGCACGGGTGTGTGACCCCTGTTCAGGAAAAATTTTTCTAAGTAAGTAAAAGTTCCCGGATTGATTTAGAAACCTTCCGAAAGTATTTTTAAGGCCTTGTAGGCCCATTATAAGGATGTTAGATATGTGAATGGAAAATTTTTAATTTGGAATGAAATTTGATAACCTAAAGTTGTTTGACCATGTAAGTTAAGTACGGTAATGCCTCGTACCCGGTTCCAGCGTAGAATATGGGTAAGGGGTGTTACATTTAGTGGTATCAGAGCTATGGTTTAGTCGGTTCTCGGACTACTGTAGTGTGTGTAAGAGTCTATCTATACATGCCATAAGTGTATATTGATAGTGTGGTGACTTCTAAAAATTCTAAAATTTGTTTTTATATAGTAAATGGATCCCGATCGAGCGGCTGCTGATGACGCAGCTATTAACGCGCCGGCTCCTGCACAAGGGACTGCGTCTGTAGAGAGTGGACCCGAGACTAGGGGTCAAGGAGAAGAGGCCTGGAAAGCCTGTCTCCAAATGTTGAGTAATTGGTACACGGAGTATGTACGAGCAAAACCTAATGCTCAACCTCCTCCACCCCTTCCTATACCTTAGCCAGTTCCAGTGGCTCCTCAAGGTATAGATTTAGTGAGAATAACTAAGTCCCCGGTAGATAAGATTCGGAAGCAAGGGGCAGAAGAATTCAGAGCTAATATAGATGATGACCCTGAGAGGGCGGAGTTCTGGCTTGAGAACTCAATGAGGGTATTTGATGAACTCTCCTGCACACCTGAGGAGAGTTTAAAATGCGCCGTGTCTTTGCTGAGGGACTCGGCATACCATTGGTGGAAAATGTTGACGTCGGTGGTTCCAAGGGAGAGAGTGAAGTGGGACTTCTATTTGGAAGAGTTTCGAAAGAAGTATATAAGCCAAATATTTGTGGACCAGAAACGGAAAGAATTCCTTGAATTGAAGCAAGGAAAAATGTCTGTGGCGGAATATGAGCGCGAGTTTGTTAGGCTCAGCAAGTATGCACAAGAGTGTGTGTCTACAGAAGCTATCTTGTACAAGAGGTTTGAAGATGGGCTGAATGAGGATATCAGGCTTCTAGTTGGGATTTTGGAGTTAAAAGAGTTTGTAGTGTTGGTTGATAGGGCATGTAAGGCCGAAGAACTGAATAAGGAGAAGAGGAAAGCCGTGAGTGAGGCTAGAGATGCAAGAAAAAGGCCAATGAGCAAATCATACCAAGTTCAATCGAAGAGGTCCAAGGAGTTGAACCCTCGGATGACTGCATCAGTTGGGTATTCACGTCGAGATCGAGGTAATACATACTCGGGCTCAAGAGTTCAAGCCACTTCGATGGAAAGTGTGGGCAATCCGAAGTCCAAAACAAAGTGTCCAAATTGTGGTAGGCAGCACACTGGGGAGTGTTGGGGAAACAACTGGAATTGTTATAAATGTGGTTCCCGCGACCATTTTATCCGAAATTGTCCAGAGAGGGAGGAAAAGGAAAGAAAGCAAGAAGTGAGATTAAGCAATGTATCTTCGAGGGGTAGATCACAAAAGAACCCAGGAGGTGGGACCAGTAGTAGAAGTACACCTCGAGACTTTGCTGTGAGACCGGAGGGTCGGGCACCTGCAAGGACCTATGCCATTCGCGCTCGCGAAGAGGCATCATCTCCAGATGTGATAAAGGGTACTTTTTCTCTTCATGACACCTCTGTTATTTCTTTGATTGATCCGGGATCTACCCATTCTTACATTTGCATGAAATTGGCATCTAGTATGAGCATGATTGTTGAGTCTACAGAATTTTTAGTAAAAGTGTTAAACCCGTTAGGCAAACATGTGCTAGTTGACAAGGTGTGTAGGAATTGTCCTTTGACAATTAGAGGTCATTGTTTTTTGGCAAACCTTATGTTGTTTCCATTTGATGAATTTTACTTGATTCTTGGTATGGATTGGTTGACTGCCCATAATGTTTTAGTGAACTGTGGTAGCAAGTTTATTGAATTGAAATGTTAAAATGGAGATGTCATTCGGGTTGAATCAGGTAAACGGATAGTTTGCCTGTGATAATTTCAACTATGGTAGCCGAAAAATACTTGAGGAAAGGATACGAGTCCTATCTCGCCTTTTTGCTGAATACTCAAGAGTCAGAGGTAAAGATTGAATCAGTGCCGGTGGTATGCGAGTATCTAGATGTGTTCTCGGAGTAGTTACCCGGATTACCTCCAGTTAGAGAGGTCGAATTTGGAATTGAGTTGATTCCGAGTACGACACCTATTTCAGTTGCTCCGTATAGGATGGCACCATTGGAATTGAAAGAATTGAAGGTTCAGTTGCAAGAGTTAACGGATAAGGGTTTTGCGAGATCGAACTATTCACTGTGGGGTGCTCCAGTACTTTTTATGAAGAAGAAAGATGGGTCAATGAGATTGTGTATAGACTACAGACAGCTCAATAAGGTAACATTGAAGAATAATTATCCTTTACCAAGGATAGATGATCTATTCGACCAACTGAAGGGAGCTACGGTGTTCTCTAAGATAGACTTAAGGTCTGGCTATTACCAGTTGAGAGTTAAGGAGCAAGATGTGCCGAAAACTGCATTTCGGACGAGGTATGGCCACTATGAGTTTCTTGTCATGCCATTTGGCCTAACGAATGCTCCTGCAATTTTTATGGATTTAATGAACAGTGTCTTCCGACCGTATTTAGATAAATTTGTGGTTGTTTTTATTGATGAAATATTGATTTATTCTCGGAATGAGAGTGATCATACAGAGCACCTGAGAATCGTTTTGCAGACTTTAAGAGACAAACAGTTGTATGCTAAATTTAGCAAGAGTGAGTTTTGGCTCCGAGAGGTTGGATTTCTAGGACACATTGTGTCGAGTGATGGTATTAGAGTTGATCCGAGTAAGATCTCGGCTATTGTGGAGTGGAAACTGCCAAGGAATGTGTCGGAAGTCAGAAGCTTTTTGGGTTTAGCGAGGTACTACAGACGGTTCGTAAAGGGGTTTTCCATGATTGCTACCCCGATGACGAAACTGTTGCATAAAGATGTTAAGTTTGAATGGACTGAGAAATGTCAACAATGTTTCGAGAGATTGAAAGCATTGTTGACTGAGGCGCCGGTTTTAGTACAACCCGATTCGGGGTGTAACACCCCTTACCCGGGTTTTACGCTGAAACCGGGCCCGAGGCGTTACCGAACTTAAACCACTTGATCGCCACTTAGGCTCGTCGTAATTACTCTCTGAAGTCATCTCAACAACCTTATTCTCGACTTACGAGGCCTCACTCATACACACACGAGGCTCTCGAGACTAAACCGAACTTTTTCCAATCTTAAAATTTTTCTCTTTTATACGTGTCTCGCACGCCAGCAAGATTAGACACGCCCGTGCATGGACACACACGCCCATGTCCCCAAACCGTGCCCAAAACCCCAAAGATTCTCGCCAATGCCCCACGGCCAAGGCACACGCGCCGTGCTTACCACCCGTGGTGCACACTGCGACTACCTTAACACGGCCTAGAGTCTAGACACACGCCTGTGTAGCTAGCCCGTGGCCGACACTGATTAACACACACGTTCTAGGCACACGCCCGTGTGACTAGTTCGTGGTCTATTCTGATTTACAAAACTAACATGCAGGGGACACACGACCAAGTTACACGCCCGTTGACTGACCGTGTGTCTCACATGGTCTAGACACGCGCCCGTGTGTCTATCCACATGGACAAGAACAAAGCTATGTGCCAAGTTCTTTTCACCTCTCTAGCATACACAACATATACTCATCTAACACAATCATAATCAACTCAAATTGAATTGCAATCTCCCATAGACAACTATAACTTTTCATATAACATAAAATAGCCAACAACTATGGCATTATACAAAATAAGCTATCCATCTAAAGGCCAACACATCTTAGCCATTTACAACAAAATTCACTAACTTGTCTAGCCCCTATACATGCCATATACAAAACATTGAGTCTCATGTACCAGAGTGTGCTGATAGTGTGGGCGATCTTCCAATTGATCCTCGTATCTCGGTTCAACACTTTTACTCTATAAGACAAGGGAAAAGAAAAGGAGTAAACTTTTTAGCTTAGTAAGTTTACACATAAACAATTAAGCATCATAGTATAAGCTAAACAACAATTAGCATTATACTACTAAAAGTAATGAACAACTATGCTTACTCTTTCTAACCCTTACCACATTTCCAACACATCATGAGTCACATACTCATAACCATCGAAATGCACCCCTGCATTCAATGTCACATTTACAAAATATACATCATTATTTCTCAATAATTCATCCACACAGCTAATTAACTTAATAATGCATCCACACAGCTTCTTTACTCAATAATGCAATCACATGGCTAATCCACACAGTTAACCCACACAAGAAATGTCTCGGTGGTTTCGCACTTAGCACACCACAATGATTAATAAGGTGGTATCGCACTTAGCCTACCACAAAGGTAATCATAGGGGGTTTCTCACTTAGCCCACTAAACGATATACCTAACGATAGCATCGCACATAGCCACTCATCGTCAATATGCATTAGGATGGTATCGCACTTAGCCTGCCATCTAGCATTATCACTACACATTCACATGTCTACTTACTCAATTAAACATCCATTCATAATTCTACTACTTGAACCACATAGGTTCTCAATCAATCTCGAACAAGCTACACACTAGCTATCATCAACAAATTGTAAGTATGAATGCATTGTTTATGCATAGACTTACCTCGGTACTCAAAAGTATTGAGACTTGCAATTTAGTCCACCACCTTGCTTTTGCCTCAGTTTCGATCCGAGCTTTGCCTTTCTTGATCTATAATGAATAAATCAGCTTATTAAATACACACATTGACTAGATTGACCCTTATCTCATACTTTAGCAAAATTACTATTTTGCCCCTAAACTTTCTCATATTTACACTTTAGCCCCAAAGGCCCGTAAAGTGATTTTTATTCAACTTTTTAGTCTTTCATGTTTAGTCAAACCACTTATTCAACTAAAGCTATCATCAATTATCACTAAAACACACATGTATGACCAAACTTAAGATTTTCACAATCAAGTCCCTACATGCATTTTCATGGAAAATCACTTAACAAAAGATGTTTCTACTACATCAAGCTTTCATAATCTTCCATAAAATATCAACATACATGCAAGTCATACATGACCACATTTTTGAACATCCATTTTAGCTCATCGAATTGCTAAAAATAGCTTACTCATGCTACTAGGACTTCAAAAATACAAAGAATATCAAAAACGAGGCTAGATGCACTTACTAGCAAGCTTGAAAAATTTGAAGAACCCTAACAATGGCTCTTGGAATTTTCGGCAGCCTTGGGGAAGAAGATGAATGAATTTTGTCATCTTTTCACCTATTTTAATCACTTATTTGTTAAATGACCAAAATGCCCTTTTTGATAAACTTTCTATTTTAACTCATCCATGCCCAATTTTGTCTAAATATTAGAAATTGGAAAAATTTCTATTTAAGGACCTCTAATTAATAATCTAAAGCTATTTCACACAATTAGCTTCTAGAATCTCACATTTTGCAACTTTTGCAATTTAGTCCTTTTGGACAATTCAACCACAATTTCACAAAATTGCTTCATGAAACTTTCACACTAGCATGCATACATAGCATAAACCTCAAAAACTCATTCATAAACCTCGAATTTGTGGTCTCATACCACTATTCCGACTAGGCCCTAAACCGGGATGTTACACGGGGAAAGAGTTTGTAGTATACAGTGATGCGTCATTTAATGGTCTTGGCTGTGTGTTAATGCAAGAAGGTAAGGTAGTCGCTTATGCCTCGAGACAGCTAAAACTGCATGAGAAGAATTATCTGACTCATGATTTGGAGTTGGCTACGATTGTTTTTGCATTAAAGATTTGGCGACATTATTTATATGGTGAGAAGTGCCGAATCTTCACCGATCATAAGAGTTTGAAGTACTTTATGGATCAAAAGGATTTGAATTTGCGACAACGACGGTGGCTCGAATTAATGAAGGATTATGAGCTAGTAATTTATTACCATCCGGGGAAGGCGAATGTGGTTGCGGATGCCTTGAGTAGGAAATCCCTATATATTTTGAGAGCTATGGGTACTAGATTAGCGTTATCTGAGGATGGTGCTATATTAGCCGAGTTGAAGGCTAGACCATTATTTATTCAACAGATATGTGAGGCTCAAAAGAATGATAATGAGATGCAAGCTAAGAGAGCTAAGTGTGAATCGGGAAATGATTCTGAATTCCGGGTAAGTTCAGATGGTTGTTTGATGTTTCGTGACAAGATTTGGGTACCTAAGGATGATGAGTTGATCCGAAAAATATTAAATGAAGCACATAGTGGTTACTTGTCAGTACATCCCGGTAGCACGAAACTGTATAATGATTTGAAGAAATTTTATTGGTGGCCGGGTATGAAAGGAGACATCTCTGAGTTTGTGACCAGATGTTTGATCTGTCAACAAGTGAAAGCCGAGCATCAAGTCCCTTCGGGATTACTTCAGCCGGTGATGGTTCCCGAGTGGAAGTGGGACCGGATCACCATGGATTTTGTAATGGGGTTGCCTATGACTCTGAGAAAGAAAGATTTTGTGTGGGTTGTTGTTGATACACTAACGAAGTTGACTCACTTTATACTGGTGCGAATATATTATTCGCTTGATAAGCTGGCTGAGCTATATATTGCTGAGGTAGTGAGACTTCATGGGGTGCCTATATCTATTATCTCAGATAGAGATCCAAGATTTACCTCGAGATTTTGGAAGAAGTTACAGGAAGCCTTAGGTACAAGGTTGAATTTTAGTACTGCGTTCCATCCTCAAACTGACGACCAATCTGAAAGAGTAATTCAAGTTCTTGAGGATATGCTCCGATGCTGTGTGCTAGAGTTCGGAGGTAGTTGGGAAAGATATCTACCTTTGGTTAAGTTTGCTTATAACAACAGTTATCAGTCGAGTATACGAATGGCACCGTACGAAGCTTTATATGGTCGCAAGTGCCGGACTCCTTTGTATTGGACCGAGCTTGGTGAGAAGCAAATTTATGGGGTCGATCCAGTTAAAGAGACCGAGGAGAAAGTGAAAGTGATTCGTGATAGTCTGAAAGCTGCTTCGGACCGACAAAAGTCGTACGCGGATTTGAAAAGAAAAGAAATTGAGTTTCAAGTGGGCGATAAAGTATTTCTGAAAGTATCCCCGTGGAAGAAAATATTAAGATTTGGTCAGAAGGGAAAATTGAGTCCACGATTCATAGGGCCGTATGAGGTTACCGAAAGGATTGGGGCAGTGGCATATCGGTTGGCTTTGTCGGTAGAGTTAGAGAAAATACATAACGTATTTCATGTGTTAATGTTGCGACGATATCATTCTGACCCTTCGCATGTGATTCCCCAAACGAAAATTGAGATACGATTGGACATGATGTATGAAGAGGAGCCAATTAAGATTATGGCTTGAGAAGTGAAACAGTTCAGGAATAAGAGCATAGCTTTAGTAAAGGTGTTATGGAAAAAACACGACATAGAAGAAGCTACGTGGGAACCGGAGGAAGCCATGAGAGATCAATATCCAAACCTTTTTACCGAAAAGATTTTCGGGGACGAAAATCTCTAAAGGAGGGGAGAGTTGTAACAGCCCGATTTTGGGGCTAGTCAGAATAGTGGTCTCAAGATCACTAATTCGAGGTTGAGGAAAATTATTTTAGTATTATTTTATGTGTTATAGCATTAATATATGGCTACATGAAAATTTTGTTGCTTTAATTTTTACGATTGAATGCTTAATAGTAAAAAAGGACTAAATCGCATAAAGTGCGAAAGTTCTATTATGCAAGGTGGAGGTGTCTAATAGCCAAAGAATATCAAATTAGAGGTCCTTAAAGTGAAATTAGGCTATTAGAGGTGTGTTGGCCGGCCATAGAGACTAGGGGGACAAGACATTAAATTTTGGTCAAATTTGGTGGATAGGTGATAAAAAAATGAATAAAATATGATAAAAAGAAGAAATATCATCTTTCACTATTCAAGTTTCTTCTCCACCAAAAATTGAAGAGAGAATAGGGGTTTTTGAAGTTCAAATTTTCAGCTACATCTCATTCTTGCAAGTAAGTCATTTTGATGAATATTTTTGATGATTTTTGAACTTTTGGAGTCCCCAAAGCTTAAGCTAGCTAATGAGGGGACTAATTTGTTAAATGGTTGAAAGTTTAGGGACTTTCCATGAGAGTGTTTATGTTGTTTTCTGAGTTTTCATGGAATAAAATGAATGTTAGGGAGATGAGAAACAACTTTTGTGAAAGATGTTGTCATGAAAACACCTATATGAGACTAAGTTGTAAAAGTTGAAATTGTGTAATAAATGCATGAAATAGTTGGAATTTTGAGTAGTTGTAAGAGTAATAAATGTTCATCTAGGCTTGTTTAATGAGAAAATGTGATGAAAAAAAATTACAAGCCTAGGGACAAAATCGTAATTTTGCCATAGTACAAGGGCAAAATGGTCATTTTTGCCAAAGTAGAGATTATGATGTATTATGATTTATAAAGTGATTAAATGAGTGAATTTCACTATTATAGATCAAGAAGAACATGGAATCAACCTTGACCGAGGGAAAGGCAAGGTTACGAATTAAACCGCAAATTAACACGTTTTGCACCGAGGTAAGTTTATATGTAAATGATGCATCTTAAATACACACGTTGTTGCTTATTGGTGTATTGTATGATTGAGAACACTTATGATTTAATTGGATTGGATTTTGTAGAAAATGAATAAATTTTCGTATAAATGTTGAAATAGAAATGTAGGTGTGGAATATTATTCGTAGCAAATAATGGTGGGCTGTGTGCGATACCACCTTAATTATTTTTGTTGGTGGGCTATGTGCGATACCACCTTATTACTTATTCACGATGAGCTGTGTACGATACCATCATTTATATTACTATTTGGTGGGCTATGTGCGATACCACCGCAAATATTCTTGTTGGTGGGCTATGTGCGATACCACCCTGATAAAGATAAATGGTGGGCTAAGTGCAAAACCACCGAGTGTTTGGTATTACTATGAATGGTTTATTGTGAAATTGTGACGTGTTGTTTTATGCGATCATGAGGTGATAAGTGTAGGGATATATGTTAAATAATTTGAGCATTTGGCTTGTGATATGGTTGGGATGTGGTAAGAGATGAAATGAGTAAGCATGATCTTGGAATGTGGATTGTTCTTACTTATTATGAAATGTTATTTATTGATTAGCACATATTATGATGTTTATTATTTACATGTAAACTTACTAAGCTTAAAGCTTACTCCTTTTCTTTTCCCTTGTCTTATAGTGTCAAAGAGCCAGGTCGGGATACGAAGATAATTGGAAGATCATCCACACTATCAGCTCAATCTCGGTATATCTAGACTTAGTATAATGAGTATGGCATGTATAGGGGCTAGACTAGGTGAATTATTTTGTTGTTTTGTCCAAGTATGTATTGGCTCCTTTAAAGATGAACTCCTTTGTATATTGCCATAGTTGATGGCTCATTATTACTAATTTATGAAAAGAAGAAGTTATTCATAGAAGTGTATGTTGCAAATTTGGGTTATCTAGTGATTTGTTGAATGGGACTATGTTGTGTGAGCTAGGGTGAAAAAAAAGAGCTTGGCAAATAGCCTTGTTCTTGTCCACACGGGTAGGCACACGGGCGTGTGTCTAGGCTGTGTGTGACACACGGTCAATTGCATGGGTGTGTGATCAGCCCGTGTGTCAATTGCATGGGTGTGTGATCAGGCCGTGTGTCCCCTTGCATGTTAGAATTACAAGTTAGTAAGCTCAGTAGTAAACACATGGGCAGAGACACGACGGCCGTGTCTCACCGTGGGAGGCACGGCCACGGGACATGGGCGTGTGCCCAGGCCGTGTGAAGTCTGCACCTTGAAGTTGGAATTTAATTCGACACACGGTCTAAGGACACGGGCGTGTGCCTTGGCCATGTGACCATAGTGAGATGATGACGTCATAAACAGAATGCCAAGGTTTTGGCACACGGGCTAAGACACGGGCGTGTCGAGGCCGTGTAAGGGACACAGGCTAAGGACCCAGGCATGTGTCCGGACGTGTGAAATAAGTCAGTGTCGACCACGGGTTGAGAACACGGGCGTGTCCCTTGAGCAGCACGAGCGTGTGACCCCTGTTCAGGCAAAATTTTTCTAAGTGAGTAAAAGTTTCCGGATTGATTTAGAAACCTTCCAAAAGTATGTTTAAGGCCTTGTAGGCCCATTATAAGAATGTTAGATACGTGAATGGAAAAGTTTTAATTTGGGATGAAATTTGATAACCAAAAGTTGTTTGACCATGTGAGTTAAGTACGGTAACGCCTCGTACCCGGTTCCGGCGTAGGGTGTTACAGTACCTGATGTTCAGCTTTAACTTGCTGACAGATCAAACATTTCGAAACAAAATAAGAGATATCTCTTTTCATTCTAGGCCACTAGTACAGTTGTTTCAAATCATTATACATCTTTGTACTTCTCGGATGAACCGATAAGCGACTGCTATGAGCTTCTTTCAAAATCAACTGAATCAACTCTGAATTTCTTGAAACACAAATCTGATCTCGGAATATCAGACAACCATCATCATCAACTTGAAATTCTGAATCAAATTTCAATTCACACTGAGCTCGTTTTGCTAGCATTTCCTTGTCAACTTTTTGGGCATCACAAACCTGCTGTAAGAACAACGGTCTCGCTTTTAATTCAGCTAAAACTGAACAATCATCAGACATAACTAAATAAGCATTCATCGCAGGTAAGGAAAACAACGATTTCCGACTCAAAGCATCAGCAACAACATTTTCTTTTACCGGATGATAATCAATCACAAGCTCGTAGTCTTTTAACAGTTTTAACCATCTTCTCTGTCGCAGATTCAAATCTTTCTGAGTCATCAGATATTTTAAGCTTTTATGATCTGAAAACACATGACATTTCTCACTGAAAAGATAGTGGCGCCAAATTTTTAGAGCAAACACGATCGCAGCTAACTCAAGGTCGTGCGTAGGATAATTCTTTTCATGCGGTTTCAATTGTCTCAAGGCATAAGCTATAAATTTTCCTTCCTGCATCAAGATGCAACCCAGACCATTTAATGAAGCATCACTAAAAATCACGAACTCCTTACCCGATTTTGGCTGTACCAAAACTTGAGCTTCAGTCAAAAGGGCTTTCAACTGATCAAAGCTTTTCTGACACTTTTCAGACCATTCAAATTTCACATCTTTCTGAAGCAATCTCGTCAACGGAGTTGCAATCATCAAAAAGCCTTTTACGAACCGTCGGTAATAACGAGCAAGTCCCAGAAAACTGCGGACTTTAGACACGTTTTTCATAGGCTTCCACTCTAAAATAGCTGAAATCTTGCTCGGATCAACTCGTATACCGGATGCTGAAATAATATGCCCTAAAAAGCCAACTTCGCGCAACCAGAACTCAAATTAACCAAACTTTGCATACAATTGCTTATCACACAGAGTTTGTAGCACACTTCTCAAATGTTCAGCATGCTCAATTTCATCACGCGAATAAATCAAAATGTCGTCAATGAATACAACAACAAATCGATCTGAATACAATCTAAAAATTCTGTTCATCAAATCCATAAAGACAGCAGGAGCATTTGTTAGCCCGAAAGGCATAACTAAAAATTCATAGTGTCCGTACCTCGTTCGGAAAGCTATTTTCGAAATGTCTGAATCTTTCACTTTCAACTGATAATAGCCTGATCTCATATCTATCTTTGAAAACACAGTAGCTCCTTTAAGCTGATCGAACAAATCATCGATTCTGGGCAGAGGATATTTGTTCTTAATAGTCACTTTGTTTAACTGACGGTAATCAATATACATTCTCATCGTGGTAATCAATATACATTCTCATCGTGCCATCTTTCTTTTTCACAAACAGAACGGGAGTACCCCAAGGAGAAAAACTCGGTCATGCGAAACCTTTGTCTGTCAATTCTTGCAACTGAGACTTCAATTCTTTCAATTCTGTCGGAGCCATTCTATACGGAGCTATTGAGATAGGGGTTTTCCCTGGCACTAACTCAATGCCAAACTCAACTTCTCGTATCGGAGATAATCCCGGTAATTCTTCAGGAAATACGTCAAGAAACTCACAAACAACTGGCACAGATTCAACTTTCTTTTCTGTCACTTTCGTATCAATCACATGTGCAAGATAAGCTTCACATCCCTTTTTCACATAATTCAGAGCTTTCATCGAAGATATTACGGCCGGTAACCCATTTAAATCACTGGAATCAATCCGTATTATTTCACCATTCTGACATCTCAAATCAATATTCTTCCGTTTGCAATTCACAATAGCATCATGCAATGTTAGCCAATCCATACTCAAAATTTTGTCAAACTCATCAAAGGGTAATAACATTAGATCAGCCGAGAAACAGATATCTCGAAACATCAACGGACAATTCTTGCACACTTTGTCAACCAGAACACACTTGCCTAAGGGGTTCGATACTCTAATTACAAATTCAGTAGACTATATAGGCAAAGTATTACTGGATACTAAGTTAATGCATATATATGAATGAGTAGACCCTAGATCTATCAATGCAATCACAGAAGTATAATAAAGAGTAAAAGTACCGGTAATGACGTCTAGAGACGAAGCTTCTTCGCGAGCGCGAATAGCATAAGCTCTGGCAGGTGCTCTCGCCTCAGATCTCACAGCTGTATCTTTCGTAGCTCTCTGGCTACCACTCACATTTCTCGTGTTTCTGGGAGGTCTACCCCTAGCTGAAGCATTATTCAACTTCAGATTCTGTACACTCTCTTGCTCAACAGACTCGGAACAGTCTCGGATAAAGTGATCGAAAGATCCACATTTGAAACAAGCTCGATCATTTAATCGAAAATTACCCGGATGTCTTTTACCACAATGTCTACACTTGGATCTCTCAAATCTGACATTTCCAACACTTGCAATCGAAGTAGCTGGAGCTCAGAAGCTCGAATATGATCTTGCATGATCTCTACTCGAGTGTCCCATATTAGCCTTTGAACGACTATAATCATCTCGAAATTTCTTTGATATCGACTGATATGACTTACTCTTGGTTCGTTTTCGCACCTCTCTAGCTTTCAAATCAGCTTTTCTTTTCTCTTTCTCGAGTTCTTCAGCTTTACACGCTCGGTCAACAAGCACAACGAATTCTTTTATTTCCATAATTCTGACTAACAAACGGATATCTTCATTCAAATCGTCTTCGAACCTTTTACACATTATTTCCTCAGTCGAGACACATTCTCGTGCATACTGGCTCAGCCTCACAAATTCTCGCTCGTATTCTGTAACAGACATACGACCCTATTTCAATTTACGAAACTCTATGCGTTTTTGATCTATAAATCTCTCACTGATGTATTTCTTTCGGAATTCAGTCTGGAAGAAATCCCAGGTAATTCGTTTTCTCGAAACAACAAAAGTCAGAGTTTTCCACCATTGATAAGCTGTATCTCTCAACAAAGAAACGGCTCATTTAACACATTCGTCAGGGGTACATGACAACTCATAAAATACTTGAATCGTATTCTCAAGCCAGAACTTAGCTCTCTCAGCATCATCATCAGTGGTAGCATGGAATTCTTCAACCCCATATTTTCTAATCTTATGAACCAAAAGTTTATTCAGACGAGTTGGATCTATAACTTGGGGAGCTACGGGAACTTGTGGGGGCGGAAGTTGAGGAACACCCGGATTTTCTCTTACATACTCAGTGAACCACTCATTCATTATTTGGAAGAAAGCTTGTTTAGCCTCTCCTTCCTGACCACAAGTAATCGATCTAGAATTAGACGACGCTATCCCTTGAGCAGGAGCAGGCGCATTACTTTCAATATCGTCAGCTACGGCTCGTTCGGGATCCATTTACTATACGGAAAACACATTTTATCTGTCAGGATTCATCACACTATCACAGTTCAAGTATATGGCATGTATAGCTAGACTCACATACGCTACGTTAGTCCTAGAATCGACTAGATCGTAGCTCTGATACCAAAAAATTGTAACACCCTAACTCATATCCATTGCTGGACGAGGGTTAAGAGGCATTACCGGACATATCGAAACATATCACAAACGTTTCACTAACATCAAACATTCACAACCATTCTATAGTGAATTATACACATAGAGTCCCTTTAGAAGGTCTACGAGACCTTATTCATGCTTTAGAGAAGGTCTGATACTAAACCGATCTCATGCGGAAACTTTGCGGACTTCGAAAATTTTTCTTTCAAAGCAGGGCACACGCCCTTGTGGCTAGGCCATGTGCCTCACACGACTGTGCCCTAGACCATGTCTCAGCCCGTGTACGACACTGACTTGGGTCACACAGTCTGAAACACGACCGTGCTTCTTGTCCATATGATAAATTGACTTGAACCACACGGCCAGTCACACGCCCGTGTGCCTACCTCGTATGGAAGTCTGACTTGCTTCGAATTGGAGCATTGAAGGACACTGTCAAGACACACGCCCGTGAGCTCAACCACGTGGGCAATTATAGGCCATTTGCAAGGCCAAATTGCCACCCATTTAAAGTCATTCCTATAAGCATCACTCTATACTCAATTAATGGTAAAAAATCTTACCTAAACATGCACAATTCATGCTACAATATCCTCATTCATTTCCATATACAATTCCGTACCAAAAGCATATGATTCACATCTCATTTCAAACCATTTCAAACATGCAATACATTCACCATCTCAACTACCAAATCAAGTATGAAACATACTATTTCTATTTCACTAAAGCATACCATAATGGCCATTCACACAAGACCATTATAGCCCATCACATACACCATTTTCACATAGCAAAACATATACCAAAATCAATCCAAAGTCTCATCTATTATCAAGCCATATCACATGGCTATATTTAGACATTTGAAAACATAATCAAAATTCTCTAGCCTATACTTGCCATACTTCAATATGTTCATTTTCAAAAGGTACCAAAATATAGTTCGATAGTGTGGTGAATGATCCTTGATGATCCTCGAGCTTCCAGTAGCTTCGATAATCTATAAAACAAGGCAAACACACACAAAGTAAGGTTTCAAAAGCTTAGTAAGCCATATACAAATAAACATATCACATAGAACAATTATAAACCATTTCATACATATGGTTCATGACATAACACAATCACAAGTCATATTTCTCTTATATCACAATTGATCATGTTCACTTGCTCATAATCACATATATCAAATGATCATATTCATACATACCTTTCAATACCAAATTTCATATAAATACATACATACCGAATTTCGGACACACATTCGTATACTCATTCATTACTCGGAATGCCCGTTGAACCATTCGGAATCATTAAGGATATTCAGATAGCTCGTAAAGCTCGTACAATGCCAATGTCCCAGACGTGGTCTTATATGTAATTAAATGTCGATGCCTCTGTCCCAGACAGGGTCTTACACGAAATTATATACGATCCCAATGTCCAAGACATGGTCTTACACGTAAATCTCAAATCGATACCAACGTCCCAGACGTGGTCTTACACGATAACTCATATCGGAATCCTATGTCATGACATATGTATCCTAACTATTCCTATGGTTCGTACGGGGCTTTTCGGACGTCATCACATTATCGAAATTTTCTCGGATTTCACATATTCAGCTCCAATAGCCATTCATCACATTTCATTAACATATAAGCAATAATAATTCAATTCAAACACATTTATTTGTATATAGACTTACCTCGTACGGGAAAGAACGGAAACGAACGACTATTCAACTACTTTCAATTTCCCCCGATCTAATTCCGTTTTCTTTGTTTCTTGATCTATACACATTCAAATTTAGCTCTTTTATTCACCAAATCATTCAATTCAATCCATAAACACATATTTAGGGCATTTTACAAATTAGCCCTCACATTTTCACATTTTGACATTTTAGTCCCTATTTCATAAAATCACAAAATACACAAAATTTCACATTTTTCATGCTTAGCCAAATTTTCATAGAGTTCATTTAAGCCCATATATTTTATTTATTTCACATTTTAACCCTTAAAATTCTCATTTTCACAATTTAGCCCATAATAACCAAATTCATCAAAAATCCAAATACAAAACATGTTAACCCAACACATATCTTTCATTTTTCATCAACTAACATCACAAAGCTCATAAAATCAACAATAGCATAACTCAAAATCATCTTCAATTTCATAAATTAGGGCATGGGCTTAAGAGAACACGAAGCAACAATCACAAAAATATAAAAATCATTAAAAATGTATCAAATTTCATACCTTAATCAAGCAATGTGTATGCCAAAATTCTCAAAGTTCTCAAGCCCTAATTTGTTTTCTCAATTTTGATGATGAAGCATGAAAGATGACAACATTTTGGCTTTAATTTTATTTAATTAACCTTTAATAATAATATACCAAAATTAACCTTAATGACTAAATATTAATTCCATCCACTTTAAGGTCATCTATGTCCATTAACCTTAATAATGGCATAATAACAATATAAGGACTTCACATTTAATGAATCATGTCAATTCAGCACACAACCAATTAGAACACAACTTTTACCTTTTATGCGATTAGGTCCTTTTTCTCAAATCGAGCACACAAACGATCAAATTTTTATACAAAACTTTCTCACATGCTTAATCACATACTGTAAACATGAAAAATAATATTAAAATATTTTTTGACTCAGATTTGTGGTCCCAAAACTACTGTTCTGACTAAGGTCTAAATCGAGCTGTTACAAATTAGCTATGGATGGTTCTTATAATGGTGGTAATAGCATGATAAGGGCTATAAATAGTTGGGAAATGGCTTCCCAGAGATTATTTTCTTCTCAATTCTGTTTCTTTTTCTCTCTTCTTCATCTTTTTCTTTGATTACTTTGAAGAAGATGAGGCCATAAAAGATAGACTTCATGAGTATGAAGCTGGACAGGTAGGGAAACCATCATGCTGGTAAGGCTTTTAGCCTTTCTATGTATATAAAAATTAAGAAATGAAGTTATGGATCTTTAGAATTATCTTAAGGGGTCTACATGTTATGAAAGTTTAAGCTTCTAAGTTGAAGTCCAATTTTAACCAGTGGGCTTTTGGTTGTAAATGCTTAGCTCCCAAGAGAGTGGAAGCTCTAGCATTCAAGAAAGCTAAGCTATGAAAATAATAAAGCTTCAAGCGAGTTTCTAAAACTCCATGGACGTTATTATTTATGCTGTCTGAGTATGCCACGATTACATAAACATGAAGCATGATGATATGTGCATGTATTGCATGACTGTAGGAAAAAAAATTCAAGGGTTAGATGAAGTTAGGAAGGAAAATGGGGAGAGAACCTATTAGATACCACCTTAGGTGAAGCCTCGTGCCTTGCAGAGGGAACATTGTGGTAATTAAGCATCAAGGTTAGGTGGTGTAAAGGAGGTAATGAGAGGAGGATTCAAGTAATATGAATCATGGAAAGGTATTTATCACGACGACATATCGCTTGGTCCTTTAGGGTGACACCGTGATGACGGTATATGGCGTAAGACCATAGATGATAAATACTATGGCAGTCTAGTATGAGGTACGTAGCGCAGCCAGGTAAAATGAGTAAGACCATGGATGAAAGACTCCACGGCATCATTTGATAGTGTGCCAAGATGGCGAATCGATGTAAGACCATGGATGAAAGACTCCACGACATCCAAGAGATAAGTCCACTGGGAAAGTAAACATAGAATAGAGAAAGTCCACTGGGACAGTAAATAGAAAATAGACAAAGTCAGTCAGGATAATAAACACAGGGTAAGTTTGAGGCGACATAGAAAAGAAATGAGGTAAAAAGGGTGTAACACCACAGCCCGATTGTGGAAACTAACAGAGAGAGTCCACCAAAGTGGTATACGCGGAGTAGTCCACCAGGACGTTCCAATAATGCAAAATGCTAAAACGGTAAGGGCGAGGTACGATGCATAGGGCTGCAAGAGTCATGGCTAGGAGTCTGCCAAAAAGGTAAATGGAATAAGGAGAAGGGTATAAGACCATATCTCTGCTATAACAACTCATGGAGTCCGCCAATTCATTAAACAAAAGGGTACTTGTCTATGCGACAGGTACGAGAAACCACATAGATCGAAGAAGAGTTAAAAGAAAGTATAAGGAGTGGCAAGCGAATCTGGAGAAGTAAGCAATATGATAGAAGTAATAAGGAACAAGGTATAGGTGAGGACCTAACAATAATTAGAGGAAGATAGGTCGCGTGAGAGTTAGCCTATTCATGGAAATATTTAAAAAGGAAGTTATCCAAGGTAAGAATAGGAATGTATTACGATAGATTTCATAACGAGACTACCAGTAATTGTTGGCAGATTGATGTAATCAATTCACTTTATTTTGGTTTGAATAGATTATTCACTTGAGAAGCTAGTTAAGTTATATGAATCTGAGATTGTTAGATTGCACTGTGTGTTGTTATTCATTGTTTCTGACTGTGATCCGAGTCCCGAGTATTTGATTTAATTTCAATGTTGTTTTCCATTCGTAGATAGACAACAAATTAGAATGAGTTGTTCAGATTCTGGAAGATATGATTCGATGTTATATTATTGAATTTGTAGGCAGTTGCAAGAAATATTTACCATTAACTAAATTTGCTTATAATAATAACTATCAATCTAGTATTAATATGGCATTGTTTGAAGCTTTGTACGGGCGTAAGTGAAGAACTCTATTATAATGGTGAGAATTCAATGAAAAGAAGCCAGTTGGAACTGACTAATCCATGAAACTGAGTATAAAGTTCCTATTATCAGTAATTGTTTGGAAGTTGTATCTGCTTGTCAGAAACTGTATACGGATCTGAGAAGAAAGGATATTGGGTTTCAAACTAGTGACAGAATATTTCTAAAAGTCTTTAAATGGAAGAAAATTCTCCATTTTAGCCCCCCCAAAAAAATGAACTCAGTACAAGGTTCATTGATCTGTACGAGGTTCTCAAGAGAATGGGGCCAATAGTGTATAATATGAATTTTCTGTTATAACTTGAAAAGTTGCATAATTTTTTCCATGTTTTGATGCCATGACGGTATAGATCAGATTTCTCTTACATCATAACTTCCAACAAGATAGAAATACAACCCGACTTGTACATTTAAAAGAACCTGTAAAAGTATTAGATATCGTTAATGAAAAATCTTGTGAAATTGATATGGTGTAGAAGAAGATACTTGAGAAATGGAAAAGTTAATGAAATTATTTTATCCGAACCTATTTTTAGGTAAAAATTTCAAGAACAAAATTTCCTAAGGGGGAGTGGTAACAACCCATTTTACAGTGGTGTCAGGAACAGTGGTTTCGGGACCACAATTCCGATGTGAGAGTCCATAGATATATTTAATTAATAATTATGAGTTAAATATAGTATAATAGTGAATCATGATGTAACACCCCATACCCAAGTCCGAGACTGAGACTGGATACGAGACATTACCATACTTGAACTTAAGGAAACATGTAATTACGGGCTGTAAAATTTTGTTTCGAAACAGAAACTTCTCTTTCTTAATCAAAGCATACGTTTCATGGGCCTACGAGGCCTTAAACACCTATCCAAAAACTTTCAGAACTCAATCGGGAACTTTTCCACGAAACAAGGGTCACATGCCCATGTGACTGGGGACACGCCCGTGTACCCCTAAGACATGCCCGTGTCTTCCACCCGTGGTCGACACTGACTAATTTTACACGACCTTGACACGTCCTTGGCTTTGGCCCGTGTGCTAAACTTTGGCATTCTAACTTATCCATACGGTCCATACACACGCCCGTGTACTTCAGCCGTGTGGCAATTCAAATTACAAGTGCAAGGTGTAGACTTCACACGGCCAGGGCACACGCCCATGTGCTAACAGTGTGTCACACACGGCCTAAACATACGACCGTGTGATTAGCCCGTGGTCTATTCTGACTTAAAACACTAATGTGCGGGGACACACGGCTTAGACACACACCCGTGTGTCCATCCGTGTGGGCACCTAGAGGCTATTTTCCAAGCCAATTGCCACCATGGTAATTCCTCGGGAAAAAACATTCAAGTACTCACATACTATCGGTACTGACTTAATCTTTAACTTTGTTTCTCTATCATTCATCACAAAGGCCAAATATGCCTCATACCCTTTTCTTATGTATTTCTGTGCCGTCATATGAGAAATCATTACCGGTGATCTACCTTGTTCTTCTGATTCTACATGGAGATTGTCCCCATTCTCACATCTCATCTTAATGTATTTCTTCCGACAATTTACTATTACATCATGGGTGGTCAACCAGTCTATACCAAGAATGAGGTCAAACTCATCAAATGGTAACAACATAAGGTTTGCTTTAAAACAGTGACCTCTAATCATCAATGGACAGTCTTTACATACTTCATTAACTAAAACACTCTTACCTAAAGGATTAGTTACCTTAATCACAAATTCTGTAGAATCTATAGGCATACTCATACCAGATACTAGTTTCATACAAATGTAAGAGTGTGTGGATCCGGGATCTATTAAAGCAATAACTTTAATATCATGAAGGGAAAAGGTACCCGTAATAACATCTGGAGAAGATGCCACTTCGCGAGCGCGAATGGCATAAGTCCTCACAGGCACCCTACCCTCGGGTCTCGCGATCTGCTCTCTAGGGTTACCTCTCCCACTCGCCCCACTTCCTCTGTTCCTCTGCGGTCTTCCTATGACCATACTCCTAGATCTCGGGTTTTGAGCTCTCTTTTCCTTCATCGTCTCAGGGTAATCTTTTATAAAGTGGTCTTGGGAACCACATCTGAAACAGGCATTTTCATGTGCTCGACATTCTCTGAGATGATGTCTATCGAACAGTGGGCATTCAGGCCTATCTGATCGAATGCTCCCCACACTACCAACTGAAGTAGTCTGCGCCTTATTTCCTAGATACTGCTTACTCTTGTCTTTCCTTGAAAACCCAGTGGAAATAGCCAATCTAGTGGAAAAATCTCTTAACTTCTTGGATGACGATTGGAATGACTTACCCCACTGTCTCTTTCTAGAGTCACGAGACTCCATTTCAGATTTTCTTTTCTCTTTTACTAGCTCTTCAGCTTTACAAGCCCGCTCTACTAGCACAACAAATTCTTTTAATTCTAGGACAGTAACAAACAACTTAATGTCCTCATTTAGTCCATCTTCGAATCTCTTGCTCATGATGGCCTCGGTGGATACACACTCTCGAGCGTATTTACTGAGTTGTAAAAACTCACGCTCATAATCGGTCACAGACATCTTGCCTTGCTTCAGTTTTAGAAATTCCTTTCTCTTCTGATCGACAAATCTTTGACTGATATACTTCTTTCTGAACTCTTCTTGAAAGAACTCCCACGTGATCTTTTCTCGTGGTACCACTGACACTAAGGTGTTCTACAATGGCAAGCAGAATCTCTTAAAAGAGAGACTACACACTTCATGCATTCCTCAGACGTGCATGACAATTCATTGAATACCCTGATGGTATTCTCTAACCAGAACTCGGCCTTTTCCGGATCATCATCCTTTTTAGCCCAAAATTCTTCTGCCCCATGTTTCCTGATCCTATCAACCGGAGGATTCTCTCCTCTTACCACCTCTACTACTTGAGGGGCTACTGGGATAGGTTGAGGAATAGGCGGGGGTGGAGGGGTTTGAGCATTCGGGTTCGTACGAACGAACTCTGTATACCACATGTTCGTTATATGGAGGAAGGCTTCTCTAGCCTCTTCTCCTCCTCTCTGACTCACCGTAGTGGGTCTATTCTCATTCTCGTTAGGCACCATCCCTTCAGCGGGATCCGGCGCGTTGCTTTCTACGTCATCCGCTACAGCTCTTTCGGGATCCATTTACTATATGTATAAACATAATTTAAGTCGTTAGGAATCGTCACACTATAAAAAAAAACATTCTTACGTATGGCATGTATAGCTATACTCGTGCTCATGCTACGTTATTCCTAGAACCGACTAAACCGTAGTTATGATACCACTAAATGTAACACCCCATACCCAAGTCTGAGGCTGAGACTGGATACGAGACATTACCATACTTGAACTTAAGGAAACATGTACTTACGGGCTGTAAAATTTTGTTTCGAAACAGAAACTTCTCTTTCTTAATCAAAACATACGTTTCATGGGCCTACGAGGCCTTAAACACCTATTCAGAAACTTTCGAAACTCAATCGGGAACTTTTCCTTGAAACAGGGGTCACACGCCCATGTGACTTGGGACACGCCCGTGTACCCCTAAGACATGCCCGTTTCTTCAACCCGTGGTCGACACTGACTAATTTCACACGGCCTTGACACGCCCGTGTGCTAAAATTTGGCATTCTGACTTATCCACACGGTCCATACACACGCTCGTGTACTTCAGCCGTGTGGCAATTCAAATTACAAGTGTAAGGTGCAGACTTCACACGCGGCGGCGACGCCCATGTGCTAACTCAGTGTGTCACACACGGCCTAAACATACTGGGTCGTGTGATTAGCCCGTGGTCTATTCGACTTAAAACACTAATGTGCAGGGGACACACGGCTTAGACACACGCCCGTGTGTCTATCCGTGTGGGCACCTAGAGGCTATTTTCCAAGCCAATTGCCACCCTGAGATCAAGATCAATCCAATTCTCAATTCAATAACTCAAGTATTACATCTAACATGAACAAGGATGCATACTTCATTGATAGATAAAAACATACATATTTAAACATTCATGACCCATCTCTTTGGCCATATACAAAAAGAATACTAAGCTTGATAGCCAACAATTTGGCTAATTCTAAAACATAACTCAAAATGAAATGCTTTCTATACATGCCATACTTAATATAAATAACTTGGCTATACCAAAATAGCAATTGATAGTGTGCTCCGAGCTCCGATGACGATGATCTACGAGATTAGCTTGGCGGGACTACATGGAAAGAAAGAAATAAAGACGTAAGCATTTCGCTTAGTGAGTTTGCATGTAATGCATATAACAACGTATATATATATATATACTTAACATACTCATTCATCATAAGAAAAGGCATTGCTAAGTTCACATGCTTGAGCTTACTTACTCTTAATGATTCTTACACTTATCATGGTACTTACTAGTCTCATGCTTGTAAGGTAAACAAGGTACCTATATCACTTAATCATATAGATTAGCATACTTTGTTAAGATAAACATAATCTTAACTTCATCATTCATAACATGAATAATACTCTTAGTTAACTTTAACTAGCATACTTTCATGATAGCTTTGCTTGCTTAACTTTCTTGCTTTCTCATTTATTCTTTACTCTTTTGCCCGATGAATTACTACGAATAACCGAGGATACTGAATCTCATCTCACATATATCTCGATGCCAAAGCCATATCCTAGATATGGTCTTACATGGGATCTCTCAACTTGGTATCGATGCCATGTCTTGACATGGACTTACACGAAGTCTTCCTTGTTACTCACCAATGCCATGCCTTGGCTTGGGCTTATATGGGTCCTCATCTCATAATAACTCTTCAATGCCAAGACTTGTCTTGGTCTTACATGATATCTTGCTTGATTGCCGATGCCATGCCTTGGCTTGGTCTTATACGGACTTCCTTGTCTCATGTGATAGATCGAGTATCCTAAGTAATTCAACTTCAATCGGGACTTTCTCATACTTAATCTCATTGATTTCTTTGTTTAACATAGCATCAAAAATCTCATGAAATTAAGATATATTCTTCATCATACTAAACAATTCAATGATATTAATCATAAAGCTTAGAAATCATACAAACTTACCTCAAAGTACAAAATGTATGTAGAAATGCAATTTAGTCCTCGACTTTGTTCTTGCCTCGGTTTCGATCCGGGCTTCGTTTTTCTTTATTAGCAAGCTTCAAAAATTGAAGAACCCTAGCTATGGAGTCTCTCAAATTTTCGGCACAAGGGGAAGAAGATGAATAAGATTTTTGTCATCTTTTTCCCTTTTTAATCATTTAATTGATAAATAACCAAAATGCCCTTCTCACTAAACTTTCAAAATTTCTAATTCATGTCCATTTTTGTCCAAAAATTATAATTTGGGCAAATTGCTATTTAAGGACTTCTAATTAATATTCCAAAGCTATTTCATACTAAAAGCTTCTAGAATCTCAAATTTTGCAACTTTTGCAATTTAGTCCTAATAGACCATTCAATGACAATTTCATAAAATTTCTACATGAAACTTTCATACTATCATGCAAACATATCTTAAACCTAAAAACTCATTTTACTACTTCAGATTTGTTGTCTCGCACCACTGTTCCGACTAGGCCCTAAATCGGGCTGTTACAATTCTCCCCCTCTTAGGGATTTTCGTCCTCGAAAATCTTACCAGCAAATAGGTTTGGGTACTGGTTTCTCATGCTCTCTTCTGGTTCCCACGTAGCTTCCTCTATCCCATGTCTTTTCCACAATACTTTCACTAGGGCAATACTTTTATTTCTTAGCTGTTTGACTTCCCGAGCTAAAACCTTAATTGGTTCTTCACCATAAGTCATGTCGGGATGAATATCTATCTCTGACGGGGTAATTACATGTGAAGGGTCTGATCGATAGCGTCGCAACATAGACACATGAAACACATCATGTATCTTGTCTAATTCAGACGGCAAAGCCAGTCGATAAGCTACCTTCCCAACTCTCTTAGTAATCTCATATGGTCCGATAAAACGTGGACTCAACTTGCCTTTACGGCCAAATCTGAGAACCTTTCTCCATGGTAACACTTTCAAGAAAACTTTATCCCTGACTTGATACTCTATCTCTTTTCTTCTTAAATCTGAGTAAGATTTCTGTCTGTCTGATGCAGCTTTTAAACATTCTCGGATCGCTTTCACTTTCTCTTCAATTTCTCTAACCAATTCAACCTCGTGAATTTGGTTTTCCTTGAGTTTAGTCCAATACAAAGGCGTTCGGCACTTACGCCCGTATAAAGCCTTATAAGGTGCCATCTTTAAGCTCGACTGAAAGCTATTATTGTAGGCAAATTCTACTAATGGGAGAAACTTTTCCCAATTGCCTTGGAATTCAAGAATACAACACCGGAGCATATCTTCGAATACTTGTATTAACCTCTCCGATTGACCATCGGTTTGAGGATGAAAAGATGTACTAAAGTTCAAATTTGTACCCAAGGCCTCTCGCAACATCTTCCAAAATTTGGAGGTGAATCTCGGATCTCTATCCGATATGATTGACAAAGGAACTCCATGAAGCCTTACTATTTCCGAAACATACAAGTTTGCCAACTTGTTGAGTGAGTAATCCACTCGCATGTGTATGAAATGGGCCAACTTCGTAAGTCCACAACCACAACCCATACAAAGATCTTTCTTGCTTGGTGACAACGGTAAACCCGTTACAAAATCCATGGTGATACGGTCCCATTTCCACTCAGGAACCGAAATGGGTTGAAGCAAACCCGAAGGTACTTGGTGTTCAGCCTTTACTTGCTAACAAATCATGCATTTGGAAACAAACTCTGAAATATCTTTCTTCATTCTTGGCCACCAATACTATTGCTTCAAGTCATTATACATCTTGGTACTACTCGGATGTACAGATAAACATCTATTATGTGCCTCATGCAAAATTTTCTGAATAAGCTCCTCCTTTCTCGGTACACAAGTTCTATCTTTGAACATCAAACTTCTATTGGGACTAATCTGGAAATCGGACTCAACATCTGTCTCGCACTGAGCTCTCTTGACTTGCAATTCACCATCTTCTTTTTGAGCTTCAATGATCTCTTGGAGAAACATTGGTCTAGCTCTCAATTCAGCTAGAATAGAACTATCGTCGGATAAAGTCATCCGCGAATTCATTGCCCTTAATGCAAATAGGGACTTTCTACTCAAAGCGTCGACGACCACATTCGCCTTCGCGGGATGGTAGTCAATGACCAACTCATAGTATTTTATCAACTCTAACCATCTCCGCCGCCTTAAGTTTAACTCTTTCTGTGTCATCAAGTACTTCAAACTTTTGTGATCGGTGAAAATCTGACATCTTTCACCATATAAATGGTGTCTCCAAATCTTCAATGCGAAGACTATGGCAGCCAACTCTAAATCGTGCGTCGGATAATTCTTCTCATGGGGCTTTAACTGTCTTGAGGCATAAGTAATCACTTTGCCTTCTTGCATAAGTACACAGCCTAATCCGTTTAAGGATGCATCGCTGTATATCACGAACTCTTTCCCTGTCTTGGGTTGTACTAAAACCGGAGCTTCTGTCAATAATACCTTTAGTTTCTTGACACTTTGTTGGCATCTTTCTGTCCACTCAAACTTTACATTTTTCTGTAACAATTTCGTCATCGGAGTTGCAATCATGGAAAACCCCTTGACGAATCGTCTATAATAGTCAGCTAGTCCTAGAAAACTTCTAATCTCAGAGATATTCCTCGGTGGATTCCAGTCCATTATGGCCGAAATCTTACTTGGATCTACTCGGACTCCATCTCCCGAGACAATATGTCCCAGAAATCCTACTTCCTTGAGCCAAAATTCACTTTTACTGAACTTGGCATAAAGTTGATTTTCTCGTAGAGTCTGCAAAATCGTTCGTAGATTCTCAACATGCTCATTCTCATCTCGGGAATAAATCAATATGTCATTGATAAAAACGACTACAAACTTGTCAAGGTATAGCCTGAAGATGCGGTTCATTAAGTCCATGAATACCGCAGGAGCATTGGTCAATCCAAAGGGCATGACTAAAAAATCATAATGCCCATACCTCGTTCGAAAAACGGTCTTGGATACATCTGAATCCTTTACTCTCAACTGGTAGTACCCAGATCTCAAGTCTATCTTAGAAAACACAGTGGCCCCTTAAATTAATTAAACAAATCATCGATCCTTGGCAATGGGTACTTGTTCTTTACTGTCAGTTTATTAAGCTGACGGTAATCTATGCACAATCTCATGGTGCCATGCCTTGGCTTGGGCTTATATGGGTCCTCATCTCATAATAACTCTTCAATGCCAAGACTTGTCTTGGTCTTACATGATATCTTTCTTGATTGCCGATTCCATGCCTTGGCTTGGTCTTATACGGACTTCCTTGTCTCATGTGATAGATCGAGTATCCTAAGTAATTTAACTTCAATTGGGACTTTCTCATACTTAATCTCATTGATTTCTTTGTTTAACATGGCATCAAAAATCTCATGAAATTAAGATATATTCTTCATCATACTAAACAATTCAATGATATTAATCATAAAGCTTAGAAATCATACAAAATTACCTCAATGTACAAAAAGTATGTAGAAATGCAATTTAGTCCTCGACTTTGTTCTTGCCTCGGTTTCGATCCGGGCTTCATTTTTATTTATTAGCAAGCTTCAAAAATTGAAGAACCCTAGCTATGGAGTCTCTCAAATTTTCGGCACAAGGGGAAGAAGATGAATAAGATTTTTGTCATATTTTTCCCTTTTTAATCATTTAATTGATAAATAACCAAAATGCCCTTCTCACTAAACTTTCAAAATTTCTAATTCATGTCCATTTTTGTCCAAAAATTATAATTTGGGTAAATTGCTATTTAAGGAATTCTAATTAATATTCCAAAGCTATTTCATACTAAAAGCTTCTAGAATCTCAAATTTTGCAACTTTTGCAATTTAGTCCTAATGGACCATTCAATGACAATTTCATAAAATTTCTACATGAAACTTTCATACTATCATGAAAACATATCATAAACCTCAAAACTCATTTTACTACTTTGGATTTGTGGTCTCGCACCACTGTTCTGACTAGGCCCTAAATCGGGCTGTTACACATAATTTATAGATTTTATTAAATGGTTTGTTAGTCAAGGTAAAAGTGGTTTGTACTGGAAGATAGTGGTTTTGGAAAATGAGATATTTGGATCTTGTCTCCATAAACCGAGCCCGTAAATTTTGATCCGAAAATTTTAGTGATTAGATGACTAATTAAGGTACAAGGACTAAATCATAAAAATCATAAAAGTTAATCACTATTGATTTGTATTGGTTAAAAGGGTTTAAAAGGTAAATGTTTAAGTATTTAAAAGGCAATTATGTCATTATTTATGATAATGGACTGTTGGAGCATTTACTTTTAACTTTGTTTTATTGATTATTAAGTAAAATAAAAAATAAACATTTGTTTATTTTATCATCTTTTTCACTGATTGAAAGTAAAAGAAACCAAGAAGCCATTGAAGAGCTTCAAGAAACCTTCGGCCCTCTTGCATGGTAAGCAAATCAACCATTTTCTTATAATTTTTATGTTTTTGATATTGTTGCAACTAGGTCTAGCTACCTTGTATCTCCGTTTTCAGAACTTCTAAAGTTTGTTAAAATTACCATTGATGATTTTGGATGTTCTTGATATTAAATGGAAGATTTTGAAGCTAGGAAATGTTTTAGGACTATTTTTAAGTGAATTTTGTTAGTTTTGCAATTTAGGACTAAAATATAAATATGTTAAACTTAGCATGAAAATATTGTAATTTTTTTAGTGATTGAAGGCTGATTATGGATGGAATTAGAATTGGTTATGTGTATTGGGGCTTAAATGTGAAATATTTAATAGTTTCGATTTTAGGGACTAAATTAAACAAAGTGTAAAAGTTCACGAAAAAATTGTAAAATGAAAATTTGAAGTCATATACATAAAAATGATTATGATAATGTATTTTAAATTTATAAATTGAATTTAATTATTATATAGATCAATAATTGAACCGAATGGAGGATAATCGGGGAAAAAGGGAAAAATCACGGATTTGCCCCTACGAGTCAACCGATAGCATATACTAGGTAAGTTCATAGAATATATATATGTTTATATGTTCAATTTATATGATGTATGAATTAGTTAATTAATTTTTGGTTGAATTATTAATATTGAATTGAGGATATTAACTGTTTACGGTTGAAGGTAAAGTGAAAAAGAATTACTTGAAATATGATGAATGTATATGTAAATATTTATAATTTATATTGTTTTGAATTAGATTAAATTGATTAGTGGTTGAATGTTTAATATCAGTTTATAATTATAAATCTTTTACAATTAAGTATAAGGTGAGAGAATGTTTAATTAGAATTGATGAATGATTGTGAAATGTTAGTTATACGATATCATAATGAACGTAACGAATTTATAGCATGTGTATGAATATTATGGAAGTGCCTCTAATTTATAAAATTTAAAAATTTTGTTTAAATGCCTGTTTGAATGTAGTAAATAATTAGAATATGATTTGCATGCCAATAAGGTTAGAACGCGCACTTGTACGGATTTGCACTTCGGTGCCTCTGCTAGCATTTCGATGCTCTCTATTGTGTTTTAGGATACCCGAGTATCCGAATTACTTTGCTATAGTTCATCGGGCCATCTGTTGAAAAAAATATATGTATTGAATTCATGAATTATTTAGAGATGATATGTTTATATGAATATTGAAATGTTAAATGATGAAATTAAATAAATAATGATTATGTGTTTAAAATGATATGAAATATCTAGAAAGTTTATAGTTATAGATATGAAACACTTGCTTTGTGAATGTGATATTGGTGATAGAGTCATGTGTTTCAAAGAAATGGAATATGATTATGATTTGACATAATCAAATGGTTGATATGTTTTATACGTGTCGAATATTTCCTATTGAATGATATGGAAATATGTCATATTAAATGATTGAGAGATTATACGATTGATATGTGAAATGCTCACCTAATTGTTTTAAATGTATTGATAGGAACTCGTATTAAATTTAGTTATATTCATTTACTTAATTGTGAACTAAGGTAAGAGTTTTGTTTAAATACTTATGAACTTACTAAGCTTCTTAAGCTTACTCGTTTAGTTCTTGTTTTTTTGTAGTTGGCGTTTTACAGAACTGGTCGGACGAGTCAACTTCAGAGCTCAAACTATCCAGCCTTTGTTCGGTATTTTTTGACTTGACTATTTTGGTTTGTGGCATGTATATAGGGCTTTGAAGTTAATGAGTTTAGATTTCTAGTTGGATTTGTAAATTTGGTTCATAATGATATATAATAGTAATATCATGTTTTGTATTTAATTTGTGATGTTGGTGGAAGAGTCAATTATATCATAGTATGATTGATATGTTGTATAAACGAATGAGCTTAGCATTTGGTATTTTTGAGCTTTGCTGATGTTTGAATAAGATTTACTAGATGGTTATTTTTTGGTTATATTACTTGTTGATATATATAAATTGTGGTGCCAATGAGGGCATATTGGTTAGGCACTTAGGTTGTGTGGTTTTGGTATGTTTTAGGTGTGTTCATATGTGTTTTGAATAGGTGAAAGTGGTTGGAAATGGTTTGGCTTGGTACCTAAGAAATGGTTGATGAATTTGCATGAATATGAAGTCATTTGGGCACACATAGCCTAAGACACGGGCTTTCACACGGCCACCCCACACGGTCGTGTGTCTTATTGATTTTTAGGTGCATGATTTTCCACACGAGTTCAGTTTGTTACATGGCTTAGTGACACAGCCATGTGACCCTATTTTGAATTGCACACAGTCTGGCGACACGGTCGTATGACCCTATTTTCGATTTGTACATGGTCTGAGGCCACATGGGCTGGTCTCTTTCACACGACCTGACCACACGGTCGTGTGACCCCCTATTTTCAATTTTTACCTTGTTTTCATGTTTTGATTCAATTTAATCCTTGATTGTTTCTAAATCATTTTTAAGGAATTATAGGCTCGAATTAAGCTTTGTATATGATTGAATGACATGTTTATTAAATGAATTTTTTTTTATTGTTCCGAAAAATAAATTTTTGAAATAAAGTGTTTTACTTGTGTTATGTTAATTGTTGTAACTTCTCGTAACCCTAATCCGATAACAGTGATGGGTGAGGGGTGTTACATTTCATGTTTACCGCTTAGTAGGATTATCATTTTTATTTAAGTATACTTCAATATAAACAGTACACATGAAAGAGTCAGAATATAGACTCACCTTATTCTCACATATTGTATTTCTAAGCTCCAAACTCTGACATCCTTCTCGACCCAGCAGCATCAACTACTTAAAGAACATAAATTCACTATCACAACTCCTATACATACAATTTACTTAACATCTCATTCACTGACCACCTCATACAAAACCTTGTACTTAAAGCTTTAATGTTCATTTACTCTTACGATCTTACTCTTTCAAAACTTAAAATGAAGAGCTGTAACACTTACTCAGATATGAAATAACCACTGATTAGTCCAAGAATCTTAGCTCCCTCTTACATAAAAAGAGCAACCAGCAAATAACATTTAATATTTAAGAAAAATAAAGAATTAAAGAGTCATTCTGAAAGAAGAAGAAAAACCCTCTCACAAACCCTACATGCATATATATAACCCAACGCATTTAGTGGAACTTAACAAGTGTCACACGTTTCAAAAGTTGTCTTCTTAATGGTCTACACAATCCGAAAGAATATAACTGAGAGTCTTTTCTATAGGTTACTTGACCAGTCAGTTTAGCTGGTTTACAATCAGATCTAGTTACCAAAACCTGCTCTTCACAAAACTTAAATTAATTAGGCGTACTATAATTTTGGCAATATCTTGCATAAGCCCTACTTTCTTTTATCAAATTCTTTCTTTTACTAAACAACTCATCAAAGACTAAACCTTGATACTCATCCATGGGTGTATACTCAATTCGCCAAAACTTAAGTTTGCCAGAAGTTTATAATTGAGTGAACTAACTACCAGATTGCTCCAGCACAAACAACTTTACCTCTACTCGCCTTCAACTCGGATCATCAATATTTAGGGTGTGAAATATTTTACATTTGCTACCCTCGTGCGATATGGTTTATTTATGTGTGACCTAGTGAATGAACTAACTAAGTTCATTTGAACTTACAACAGTGTGGCTGATGTTCGCAGGACTTGCAAGGATGATTGAGGACTTTGAGGAGGGACCAAGCCAAATGAAGTGGAGATTGGGGATCATTTTTGGATAAAATTCATGCACATAGGAAGGGGTACCATTGATGGCTTCGCCTCAGGATCTATAACAACGAAGCCAGATAGCATCCATAGAAACTGGATTTTTAGGACGGGTAGTCTTTAGCAATATTTTAAGAGTATTTTTGTAAACAAATAGTCTATAGAGAAACAAAAATCTAGTGAGACCGAGCTTTTAGATGAGCTGAATGCTTTTCATGTAAGAATTATTATTGGTTTTATTTTAGTTAGTTTCATAAAAGTTTAGTTGATAAAAATTAGGTATAGGTGAACCTAGTCCATTTGTAACGCTCCATACTCGGATCCGGCAAATGAGTCAGGCGTGGGGTGTTACATAATTAGTAGAGGCTGGGAGGTAATACTAGTTAATTAATAGTTAATTCCATCTAAACATGAATTCTGAAGTTAATTACAACCATTGAAACGAGTTAATCTTCTGTTGGTTATTATGATTTAGTTTTTTGTCAGTTTTTTGTTTATTCAATTCAATTTAATTTATTTTATGATTTTCATCTCTTTTATTATTTGTCATAATATAAATTTTAATTATTACTATTTAGACTTGTTATTGTAGAAGTAGCTTTTTTATTTAATTCATACTCCTTCAGGTATGATCATTGAAATACTTCCTTGTGTTCCATTGTACACATCTATATTACAATTTAACTCGTATAGTTGCAAAGACCGCTAATTTCGTTTAATATATTTGTAACAACTCGTTTTCAGTGAAATAAGAATAATGGTTTCAGGACCAAAAATTCAATGTGAAAATATTTATTTTATTAATATTTTAATGTGTGCAGCATGTTAGTAGTATTGTATGAAAATTTCGTTAAGAAATTTTACTATTTGCATGCTTAATTCGCTAAAAAGGACTAAATTGCAAAAGGTGCAAAATTTGAGTTCTGTAAGCTAAAGGGATTTAATAGCCATGAAATTAAATGGTTGAGGGTTTTATGTGGCAATTAGATCATATAAATTGCTAGTGGACATATATGGACACTTTATTTAGTCAATTAAAGGTTAATATCAAAGGTTATTTAAGTAATTTAATAATTAAAGTATAGTAAAATTATAAAACAAAGGCTATCATCTTTGTTTTTCTTCCTTAGCTGAATTTTAACCTAAGAAAACACCATTTTTGTGCATTCAAACATTCAGCCATCTCTCTCCGTTGCATGTAAGTGAATTTTCATCTATTTTTAATGATTTTTATGTTTTTGGAGTCGTTGTAGCTTAATCTAGCTAGCCTAGGGACTAATTTACAAAACTGTTGAAAGTTTAAGGTTTTACCATGAATGTATATTGGTTGTTTGTGATGTTTGGTGGAAGAAAATGAATGTTTGTTATTAGTTAAACAACTTTTGTAAAGTGAATTTTTATGAAAATGTCAATTAGGTGTTAAATTGAAAAATGTGTAATATTCATGGTAAAATTGTGAAATTAATGAAAAGTATGAGTTGCTAGGGACCTATATGAAATTCAGCTAGCTTGGGTTAGGGATGAATTTGCATGAATTTCATTTTTATGAGATTAGGGACTAAATTGTAATGAAATTAAAACATTAGGGGCAAAAAGTGTAATTTTGAAAAATATGATTTTTGGATTGAATTGGATAGAATAATTATTGAATGGGCTAAATTTGATTATTTAGATCAAGATAAGCATCGTACAGGTTTAGATCGGGGGAAAGAAAAAGTGTTGGATTAGTTGATCATATCTCCTCGTTTGTGATCGAGGTAAGTTCGTACATTTAAATAGCGTTTTAATATGTTCAATTTAATGCTATTTGGTTGTATTATTATATTATGTCTCTACGAAGAAATCCAACAATGTTTTGACGACTTTCGAATCCCGTTTGAACCTTAGGAATATATAGGATACAAATGACATGTCATTAGGGCTACCGTGTTTCGGATGCTGGTCCTGAACGTCCTATTGGTGCCTGAGTTCCGGCATGTGTTGTGGATACTTGACAGCTTATGTGAGCAGCATTGTGTATCTACATTTCGACCGATGGCGTGTGTTAGCGAACCCACTTGTGGCTCAAGAAATGGTTTCGACCATATGTTAGCACATATTGTGTGAGATTTCCGCGTATTTGATATTATTCTAAGTTGTTCAACAGGTATACAAAGGGAAGGAACGATAGATTTTTTGATTAGCCATGAAAACATGAAAAGGTATGAGTTGTTGATGCTTAAAGTATGCATAGCCATGTTCATAAAAGTATGAATTCTTATATGCTATGTACATGAAATGTAACAGCCCGATTTAGGGCCTAGTCGGAATAGTGGTGCGAGACCATGAATCCGAGGTGAATTTATGAGTTTTTAAGGTTCATGCCATGTTTGCATGTTAGTGTGAAAGTTTCATGAAGCAATTTTGCTAAATTGAAGTTGAATGGTCAAAAAGGACCAAATTGCAAAAGTTGTAAAATGTGAGTTTCTAGAAGCATTTTGTATGAAATAGCTCTAGAATAGCAATTCTAAGTCCTTAAATAGCAATTTGCCCAAATCATAATTTTTGGACAAAATTGGACATGAGTTAGTAAATGGTGATATTTTTAAGAGAATGGCATTTTGGTCATTTACCTATTAAATGATTAATAAAGGAAAAAGATGAAAAAAATCATTATCATCTTCTTCCTCATTGCCGAAATTTTCAAAGAAACCATAGCTAGGGTTTGCTCATCTTTCAAGCTTGCTAGTAAGTTCATCTTAGTCTCGATTTTAATATTCTTCGTGTTTTTGAAGTCCTCGTATTATGAATTAGCTATTTATAGCTATAAAATGAGCTACGATGCATGTTCAAAAATCTACCCATGAATTACATGCATGCTAAATGATGTTTTATGGAAGTTTATGAGAGTTTGATGTTAGATAAACATCTTTTTCTAAGTGAATTTCATGAAAAATGAGTATAGGGACTAGTTTGTAAAAGTTTTGAAATTAGTCATACCTATTAGAAATAATGAGAATTGATAATGGCTATAGTAGAGAAAATAAATCAGCTAAGCATGTAGTCTAAGAAAGTTGAATGAAAATTATTTTACGAGCCTTGGGGCAAAAGTGCAAATATGAGAAAGTATAGGGGCAAAATAGTAATTTTGCCAAAGTATGAGTTAAGAGTCAATTTAGTCAATGTGAGTTTTAAATGATCTATTTATGATTATAGATCAAGAAAAATGAAGCCCGGATCGAAACCGAGGCAAGAACAAAGTAGAGGACTAAATTACACATCTACATACATTTTGTATATTGAGGTAAGTTTGTATGATTTCTAAGTTTTATGATTTTTATCATTGAATTGCTTAGTATAATGTACACTATTTTCATGAATTATTTGATGTTATGTTCAACCAAGAAATCAGTGAGATTAAGTATGAGCAAGTCCCGATTGAAAATGAATTTCCCAGGATACTCGATCTACCACATTATGAGAGCCAGTGTAAGACCATGTTTGGAACATGGCATCGACAAATCAAGCAAGTTATCATGTAAGTCCAAGGCAAGCTTGGCATTGAGCAAGTTATCATGTAAGTCCAAGGCAAGCTTGGCATTGAGCAAGTTATCATGTAAGTCCAAGGCAAGCTTGGCATTGAACAAGTTATCAAGAGAAACACTTCATATAAGTCCATTTCAAGACATGGCCTTGAAACCAAGATGAGATATTCCATGTAAGACCATATCTAGGATATGGCTTTGGCATCATGTTACGTGGGAAGAGATTTAGTATCCTCTGTTATTCGCAGAAATTCATTGGGCAAACGAGTAAAGTTAAAATGAGATAACAAGAAAGCTAAGAAAGCAAAGCTAGCATCAAGATGAAAGTGAACATTATTTGCGTTATGAATGATGAATGATAGATAATGATTATTATGTTAAAGTATGCTGATCAATGTGATCAAGTGATACAGGTACCTTGGTTACCTCTCAAGCATGAGATTTGTAAGTTTCATGAGATATGTATGAATCAAGTATGAGTAAGTAAGCTTTATAGCTGAAATCTAGGATACCATTATTTATGTTAAATGGTTTATATCAAGCAAGAATGTACATTATATGCAAACTTACTAAGCTAAATGCTTACGCCTTTGATTCTTTCTTTCTATGTAGTCCCGCCAAGCTAACTTGTGGATCGTTGAAGTCGGAGCTCGTAGCACACTATCAATCACTATTTTGGTATAGCAAAGTTGTTTTATTAAGTATGGCATGTATAGGAGGCACTTCATTTTGAGTATATGTTTTAAGAAGAGCCATAGTATAGGCTATCTTGTTCATTATTCTTTTTGTATATGGCTAGAGAAATTGGTCAAATCGACTAAGTATGTATGCTTTTTGATATCAATGAAAGATGTAGTAATTTGAGTAATTGAATTGAGTATGAATGTGATCTTAGTTTCAGGGTGGTGATTGGCTTGGTAAATAGCCTCTAAGTGCCCACACGGTTGGACACACGGGCGTGTGTCTAGGCCGTGCGTAAACTGCACCTTAGTCTTATAAATAAGGATAGGCCACGGACTAATCCCACGGCCGTGTGTTAAGGCCGTGCATGACACACGGTTAGAACATGGGCGTGTGCCCGGTCGTGTGAAATAAGTCAGTATATCAAGATGTAGTACACGGTCTAAGTCCACGGGCGTGTCATGGCCGTGTGGAAATCGGCAGAATACTGAGTTTTAGGGCACGGTTTGAGGACATGGGCGTGTATGCCTATGCACGGGCGTGTCTTATATTACACAGGCGTGTAACCCCTGTTTCAAAGAAAAGTTTTTCGATAAGGTTTCGAAAGTTTACCAGTACGAGTTTAAGGCCTCGTAGGCCCATGAAATGTACGAATTGTTTAAGAATGAGAAGTTTTAATTTCAGAACGGGATTTTATAACCCGTAATGTCATGATTAAGTATGTTCAAGCTTAGTAATGTCTCATATCCAGTCTGAGCCTCGAACTCGGGTATGGGGTGTTACATGAAAGCTATTATGTTATGTAATGAATTTGCTAAGTTATGTGTTTATCACTAACTTGAATTGTTGTCGATGCTTAGACTTATGCCAAGCTATGTTGAATTAGTTCATAAATTGCTTTTAAGCTTATATAATGAAATGGTAAGCATTGTTTTGATTTACGAACTTACTAAGCATTACATGCTTACTCTGTGTTATTTTCCATGTTGTCTTTAGATATTCGGAAGCTCATTCGGGTTGGAAGCTTGTCAGAGATCCATCACACTATCCATCGGCTATATCGGTAGATTTTGATGATTTTGAGTCATGGTTATAATGGCATGTATAGGTGTTTTTGTTTGATGACATAGCCATTATGTTTGGCTTGTAAATATGGTATTTTGGTTGATGATTAGGTTGTTATGTTGGCATGTAAGTGTGATGTTTTAATTTTTGACATTTTGGCATTTTGGTGCTTAAATGGTGAATGATGGAATGGTAAATCAAATGCATGCTATGGAATGTTGTTTTGATATGCTTGATTGAGGTTATTGAGGTATGAAATTTGATAGTGAACTTTGTTGTTAAATGGCTAGTTTCGGTAGCTTTGGGTGTGGTTGACTTATGGTCAAGTTGTTAAGGTAGTGATGATAGGTGTTGAATAGTCATATTGGTGATTGTCAGTACAAAAATGGTGGGTGAACATTATGGTGAATGTTGGTATGGAATTGGTTCAATTGGTTGATTGATTTATGGCTAAACTTAGCAAATGATTAATCAAGTTTAATTGTTGTGATTGATGTGCCTTTTAGGCATACTGGTTGTATGGTTAAATATTATGTTGTTTTAGCTTGAATATGCATATGTTAGGTACAATTTGAATACATGAAAATAGGTGCATTTGGTTTGTGTAAGTGACTAAGCTTTGGGTGAAAAAAATGGCTTGGAAGTGGCCTGTTTTTCATCTACATGGGCGTGTGTCTCTGTTGTGTGTGACACACGGCCATGCAACATGGCCGTGTGTCCCCTGTAGGTTTTAAAGGGTTGCAAGTCAGGCAGTTACACGGCCTACCACACGGGCGTGTGAGTCCATTTTGAGGGGTACACAGCCTGGCACATGGGCGTCTGGCGAACGTGTGACCCGTCAGAGAGTTTCACAGGCACAAAAACGGGCTAGGAATAGCCGTGTGCCCCTACTTCGAATGCCTACACGGCCTGAGACATGGGCGTGTTTCTCAACCATGTGAGTCACACGGCCGTGTGATCCCTGTACAATGAAAAATTTGTAATTTTTCCCAAAAATTCTATATGTTTCTGATTTAGTCCTGATTTGTTTCAAATGTGTTTTTAGAGCCTCGAGGGATCGTATAAGGGACAATAAGTATGAGATTGAATAATATTTCTATGATTTATGTTACATTTTGAATATGTTGAATAATTGTTCGTTGTGAGATGTAAACTTCCAGTAATGCTCCGTAGCCCTATTTTTGCGACGGATACGGGCTAGGGGTGTTACAATATTTTTGGTGTGGTATTTTCTAGTCAAATGTTAGCACGTTTGGCGACAGTCAAGTTGTGGCATGTATTTATAAGATACCTTGATGTTATCTTAATGTATATAAGTTGTGGTAAATTGAAAAGTTTGGTATGTTATGTTGCTTATGGTGATGTCTAGTTGAAATGGTATATTTTGGTTAGTGTGCTTGAGATATGAATGGCATATTGAATGATATGATATGGCTAAGTTTAAGCATGCAATGAATTGGTATATATGAATGGTAAGTTTGATTTATATCTTTGAGGTATGTGCTAGTTGATTTAGTTCAAGTTTGATGCCTATAAACCATTAAGACGCAAATTGTATACATGTGTATCAATTGGTGAGTTTTGATGTAATATAGCATAAGTAAGATTGATGTTTGAAGAGTTAATTGGTTGGTTTGAATGGTAATTGAATCATTGTATGAAAATGGTTAGTTTTGTAATAGGTTGAGCTCATAATGAATTGATTTTCATTAGAAGTGATTAAATGATTTGTTTTGATATGCTTTGGTGCTTTGATTCAATTGAGTTTTATATTTGGTGCACAAAATGGTAGGTTTGGTTGGAAGTTTTGAAATAGGTACCAAATGGTTCATTTTTACCAAAAAACAAAGTCCATGTCCCGATGAGCAACCTACCTCGTCGCAACATCAATCGATAATTAGTCAAGTGGCAACGTCGAATGGCCTGAGGTCATCACATGACATACAGTTTTGGTGACATCATGACGTGGAGGAAATGATGTCACGACGTTGGCCCTGAATTTCTAAAACTTTGCAATTTTGTCCTATTACATGCTTAGGTTGTAAAAAGAGGTTTCGTAAGCTCGATTAAGACTCGAAACTATTTTTTATGATAGTTTGAATATAATTGACACGTAATTGCATCTGTGAATGATTATTTACAGTGGATTTGGTTATAGTTGCTCCGGTAACGGATGTGGCATCCTATAGCTTGGACTCGACGACCGAGTCGGGCTAGGGGTGTTATAAATAGAATGCTTTTTATATGGGAATGGAAAAGAGTTATAAAAGAATGAAATGAGTATTATAGTAGTTTGGTTGGGTGGGATAGAATGGGTATTGTTATGTTTAGTTCAAAGGAATACATATTGTAATAGCATAAGAAAAAAAGGTTGAAATGAAAAATATGGGAAATTATTTGGTACACTATTAGCGGAGTTTTTAGAATTCACAAGCAGGGTTATAGGGTTGACAAGTGTCCTATAGGGGTATAGTAAGTATTAAAAAAAGACACATGTCAATTTTTTAAAGTTGCTTGTGAAAAAAAAAATCCACTATATGTATATCAAATACTCACTTCAAAAATATACCATTTAATAGTTTTTTTTAATATTCAAAAATATTAAAATGCTCTTTAAAATAAATTTTGATCCTCAAAATCAGCTTGCTTTCTTTGCACGCTATTGTCTGCTTTCTCTCTAAAGCATGATTAGGGTTTTAATTATTTTTGTTCTTTTGTTTACAACGGCGGTTGTTTTGTAAGGTTTCTTGTCAATTTTCTTGGTACGAATATAGATCTGTTTCAGTTCTAACACGCTAGTGGGACAAAACGTAACTGAGGGGTTTGTCTTAGAGATGGAGAACGCGTTGGCTGCATTGTCCCTTGATGATCAAGAAGATGAAACTGAAGAAGCACAAAGGAGCGATCTGATTAACGAAGAAGAACCTGATTTCTGTTTGGTTGGATTTTTTTGACAGCAAGTGTTATTCACTTTCCTGCCATACGGAGTATGTTAGCTAATCTTTGGCATCCCCTCAAAGGTATTCAGATATTAGATTTAGGGTAGAAGTGTTTCTTGTTTCGTTTCTTTCATTTGATGGATTTAGAGCGAGTGAATAATGGATTTCCTTGGACATTTAATAACACCTATTATTATTTATCGATTGGGTATTGGAGAGGATCCCTTAAAAGTTCCTTTGAGTTATGTCTGTTTTTGTGTCCAAGTGCATGATATCCCTCCTAGGTTTTTCTCCTAAGTCTTAGCCAAACAGCTTGGTAACTTTATTGGACATTTTGTTGAATATAATGGTGAGAGTATTGCTAGGGGCCTAAGGAGTTCTATGAGAATAGGATTTTCATGGATATACGTCTCCTCTTGAAAATGAAGAAAAGATTATTGTTTTCACCCGAAAATATAGGCTATGTGCAAGTTAAATGAGTACAGTGTGAATTAATTTTTGATTCAAAATTTCAGAATAGATCTGATAGTTGTCTATTATTCAGAGACAGAGTCTGTGTACTAAAAAATTTGGAGCTTGTACAGAAAATTTTACATGAATGATCACAGTAGTACTATGTCTGTTTACTGGAAAATGATAAAATGCACAACGATTTGTAAAAGATGCATTGGTAGCCCGAAGTGAAAGGTGGTATTTCTGAATCTATATTTAAATGTTTGATGAATCAGCAAGATAGAGATGATACTTTCAAGATGGTTATAGCCATCGAAGATACAGAAATGGAAACAGGACAAAGTTACTATGAATTTTATATCGAAATTATCCATGTCTATGAAAAATAAAGATACTATTTGATGTAAGCACGCCCGGGAGCTCAACGAGTTCTAATCCCGATCCCATCGAGCTCCCTAAAGATCCCATGACTCGAGATTGAGCTAAGCAACTTCAAGAGGTTGTTTCAGCTTTATTCAAGCAATTTTGGAATGAATATAAGCTTGTTGATGATGGAGAAGCTCGGATCAGCTCAATAACGAATCTTTGCACCTTAATGCAAGCTGACTTCAGCCCATCTCTAGTTTCCCGAGCTCCTTTCAGCTTAAATCAGCTCACTTGAGCTTAATTCAGCTCGTTTGAGCTCGATTTAATTTCTTTTCAGCTCATTACTTTATCACAGCTCATGTCCGAAATTCCCTAGCTCAATCAGTTCATTAATTGTTTTCACATGTTTGAGTTAGCCGAATTTATTATATTAGCTAGTCCATAATTAAGTGTGTTTAATTTAGCTTAGTATGTTATTTAAGTTTTCTAGATGATGCTTAGTTATGATTCAGACGAATATGCCTTGGATTTAATGTGTTCATTTTGTGTTTAGGTTCAGCAGAATGCATGAAGAGGAGTTAATGCACGATACATGCACGGTTTGGTTCAATGCATGGGACGGTTCATGCATGACTTCCTTCAATGAACGGTGTGTTGATTGTTGGCTTCCCTAAGTGACTATTCGGCCAAGAAGCATCTCTACACTTAATTCCCAAGTTGGCCGAACCCCTTCCCAAGTCCATCCTTATTTCGTTCACACTTGGCTTTCACACCTAGTGACCATTTGGTTGAAGGTGTTCACACTCAAGGGATGAAACACCCCCAAACCCGACCCATGAGCCCAGACCGGATCTGGTATGTTCCTCGAGTAAAACGTTTTGATTTCATGTTTGTTACTTTGGAAAATTTGGGTGGTTTTATAAAAATACCGAGTTGTTTTGGGGTTGATCTTTAATTCGAAAATCATTTGTGTTTAGGTGTCTAAACATTTAAATTTTTTTTTTTAAGAAAAGTTACTTAACCTTTAATTTGATAAGAATCGTGTCATAATAAAATAATTAAAAGTGCATGCATAAACAGTTTCATACTAGTGGCCTTATTACATCAAAACAAAACCCAAAATAAATTAGAAATACTAAAAATAATAAAAGTCCAAAATAAAATTAATCCTGTGCTGAGCATGGGCCACCACTGAGCTCCTGCCGACCCAGTCAATCACTGAGCGTCACCTGAAAAATATTCCCCAACGGGGTGAGTCAAACAGACTCAATGTGTAACCAACACTAAATCCCAATAGTTTAGGCATATCAGTTCATACAAATGCATATAATTAAATAATAAAATGATGCAAACCCGAACCCAAACCTAGTTACCATCCGCTACACATCACCCGTACCAACTTTGCTCACACCGTGGGGACTACTAAGTCAACCCTCCATCCGCTACACATCATCGAAGCGATCAGCTGCGATCGACGTGCTCATCGCCCTTATAATATTCGTGGCATAGCCACCGATAATTATTTTGTGTCATGAGACACCACATTCGATAACGATCTTCAAGTCACCACATTCGGATATTGTGACCAAGCCACCACATTCATATATTGGTGTATATAACCACCAATCACTTCCCTTTCCATATAACCCATATGCCCATGCCATACAAAACATGCAATATCATGCCATATTCTTTATTCACATTCTTATAGTTTCACATGTGTGCCATAACAGATCATATTATACTCATAGTAGGAGTGGGTAAACGTATTCTGAGTACTTTGTACCATTGCATGGTACCTTAGCCATATCTTTCACATTCTTATTAACACATGCATTAAAACATTACCATAAATCTATTAAGAGATAGTGTGGGGTACACACCTGATATACTTATCGAGTTCACTGAAATCCCGAAAAATCTCGATCTAACGCTTTAGATCTCAAATTCCTACATTCTGCCAACATCTTAATATTTAAACAAAAGCCTATTCGGCTATAGAATCAAATCCCGAAACTTGTAGTCTTTCCTCCTTGCATTCAATCACTTGACTAGGTTAGTTTTCGGCTTTTTAATAAAATAAGGAATAGATCTAGGTTACTAAATAGGCCTTGGCCGAATACACATGTTCACTTACCCTATGAATCTTAATCCCGGAAACAACCACTTGATTGGGGGTATCTGTCGAAACCATTATGGCATATGTTAGATCCAAATTAATCATAATGAATGGCCCTTGGCCGAATACATGCCTTACCTTAGATAACCGAATTCTGAATGCTCTCCCCTAGAAGTCGGCTATTCCAAAACAAATCCCGAAATTCCTAAAAGAACCGATTTCATGCTTGATTAAAAGTCAAATCAAATGCCGTATTTCGGCTTTTGTTCTACACATGTCGACAGAGAGGAGATAAGAGAGAATAGTAAAGATTCGGCCATAGCAGACTTACCTATCCAAACCGCTTTGCGAAGGGATCACAAAAGATCTCTAACTTGGTTTCTATTCGGCCAAGACTGAGAAGAGATGAGGTGGGAGAATTTCGGCAATGGCTTGGGGAATCAATGAAGATTCGGCTTCAATGGAAAAAGGAAAATAACATTGTGGTTCAACCTTTTAAGAATATGGAGAGGGAGAGTGTGAAGCTTAGGAGTTTCGGCAATGGTGAATATAGAAGGAAGAAGATTTCAGCTTGACAAAATAAAAAGAGAAAAGAGGATATTGCTAGAGATTTCGTGAGAGAAAGGAAGGAAAAGGGAAAAGAATGAATAATGGCCTTAATTCCTCCTTTGGCCGAAAATACTAACCTTAGTCTTCCCCAATCGGCCAACTCTTCTCTCTCAATCCAATCCCTTGTTTTTCTCTTACTTTATCTCTTATCTTTATTTATTCAAAATAAATAAAATAAATCTACATTTATCTATCTATTTAGCCGAATTTTTATAAGGAATTATCCAAGTCAAATCCTCATCCATCTAGTCTCCCCATGCCGTCCATCACCTTCCCATTGCCAAAAAATAAAAATTCCCTTATTGCTTTCCTTGTGGCTCGAACTCAAGACCTTCTTGCACTGCATATGGCGTCACTTACCTGGGCTTTAAGTGGCGCCTCCAAGCCGCTTAGACAAGCCCATTTCTGTGTCATATTTCCCTTACAAGTTTCCTTAAGGCCTTATCAAGCTTAGCTCCCCTTTTAAACTTAAAAATCCAATAATTTCTAAGGCATTTAACTATACACTAAGGTTCACAAAAATTCATAGAACACATTCAAAATATTCATAAGCATGCTACATCATCTAATTTAGTATTAACGCATAAGCCATAATCCAGGATATTACAGTTCTACCCCCCTTAAAATAATTTCGACCTCGAAATTACCTGGCTAAAATAAGTGAGGGTATTGCTGTCGCATTGCTTCTTCTGGCTCCCACGAAGCTTCTTCTGATCTGTGATTACGCCATAACACTTTGACCAAAGGAACTGACTTCCTTCGCAACACTTTCACATCTCGTTCCAAGATCTGAATCGGCTCTTCCTCATAGGACAGATCTGGCCTTAATTCCACCTCTTCAACCGGAACTACATGAGATGGATCCGAACTATAACGACGTAGCATGGACACATGGAATACGCCGTGTATCTCGCTTCAATTCCGAAGGCAACTCTAATCGGTATGCCACCGGGTCCAACTCGCTTCAATACCTGATACGGTCCTATAAACCTTGGACTTAACTTCCCTTTGCGACCAAATCTCATCACCTTCTTCCAAGGTGATACCTTAAGAAACACTTGATCTCCCACATCAAATTCTATTTCCTTACGCTTAAGATCTGCGTACGACTTCTGCCTGTCAGATGCTTCCTTCAACCGTGCACGAATTATCTCAACTTTCTCTTCAGATTCTGCCACAATCTCTGGACCCAAAACTCGTCGTTCCCCTAATTCCGTCCAACACGTAGGAGTGCGACACTTTCGTCCATACAGCACTTCATATGGTGCCATCCGAATACTGGCTTGATAGCTGTTGTTGTATGCAAATTCTGCTAACGGCAAATATTCTTCCCAACTTCCTCTGAAGTCTATCACACAGCCTCTCAGTATATCTTCCAACACTTGGATTACTCGTTCAGACTGCCCGTCCGACTGTGGATGAAAAGCCGTAGTAAAATCCAATTTAGTGCCCAAAGCCTGATGTAGAGCCTTCCAAAACCGAGACGTAAACCTTGGATCCCTATCTAAAATGATTGAAACTGGCACTCCATGCAACCTTACAATCTCTGCCACATATAACTTTGCCAACTTCTGCAAAGAATAATCAACTCTTACTGGGATGAAATGTGCAGACTTTGTCAATCGGTCCACTATCACCCATACCGAGTCCTTCTTAGTAGGAGTAAGGGGAAGCCCACTAACGAAGTCCATGGTGATTCTCTCCCACTTCCACTGCGGAATCTTGATCGGCTGAAGCAATCCTGACGAAACTTGGTGTTCAGCCTTAACTTGCCGACACGTCAAGCATTTCCCCACAAATTCGGTAACTTCCCTTTTAAGACCAGGCCACCAAAACTGTTCCCTTAAATCCCTGTACAACTTAGTACCTCCAGGATGCATAGCATAGGGGCTACCATGCGATTCCTGAAGAATCCTCTACCTTAACTCCTTGTTCCTCGGCATGCAGACCTTACCCTTAAAACACAACACTCCTTCGTTATTAATACCATAATCTTCCAACTTTCCACTCTGTACTTGATGCAACTTAACACTTAAGTCCTCATCCACTAACTGACTTTCCTTCACCTCATTCAGCCATGACGGCTTAACTTGCAACTCGCGGCGTGGACTTCCATCGTCATACAAGCTCAGATGTGCAAACATTGCCCTCAGATCCGACACCACTTTTTGACTTAAGGCATCCGCCACTCGTTCGCCTTGCCCGGTGATACTCTATGGAACAATCATAATCCTTCATGAATTCCACCCACCTTCGTGTCTCAAGTTCGGCTCCTTCGAGTCAACGAGATACTTAAGACTCTTGTGGTGCTGTGTAGATCACCGACTTTTCTCCATAAAGGTAGTGCCTCCACACCTTAAGAGCAAAGACCACTGCCTCCAGTTCCAAGTCATGCGTAGGGTAGTTAACCTTATGTGACCTCAGTTGTCGAGATGCATAAGCTACAACCTTCCCGTCCTGCATTAGAACACATCCTAATCCTGTGTGAGAAGCATCACAGTACACCACAAAGTCCTTCCCTGCCTCCGGCTGAATCAAAACCGGAGCTTCAGTCAAAACTCTCTTAAGCTTTTCAAAGCTCTCCTGTTGCCTATCTGTCCAAACGAAAGGTACCTCCTTTCTCAACAACTTTGTCAACGGTGCGGCTATTGAAGAAAATCCTTCCACAAACCTTCTGTAGTAGCCTGCCAATCCCTTGAAACTTCGAATCTCAGCCATAGACTTAGGTGGTTTCCAATCTAGTACTGCCTCAATCTTCTTAGGGTCCACCCTTATTCCTTCTGCAGACACCACATGCCCTAAGAATGCAACCTCCTTAAGCCAAAACTCGCACTTGCTGAATTTGGCATATAGCTTCTTCTCCCTTAACACTTGCAACACTATCCGGAGATGCTCATCATGTTCTCCCTCAGACTTGGAATATACTAGGATATCGTCGATGAACACAACGACGAACCGATCCAAGTAGGGTTGAAAAACCCGGTTCATCATATCCATGAACGCGGTACCATGGGCGTTCACAAACCAAATGGCATCACTACTTAACTCATAATGCCCGTATTTTGTCCTGAAAGTCGTCTTATGGATATCTGCTTCCTTCACCTTAAGCTGATGATATCCAAACCTTAGGTCTATCTTTGAGAATATCGCTGCCCCCTTAAGCTGATCGAACAAGTAGTCTATCCTTGGCAAAGGGTACTTGTTCTTGATGGTCAGCTTATTCAGCTAACGATAATCTATGCACATACGCATAGTCCCATCTTTCTTCTTCACAAACAAGACCGGTGCTCCCCATGGAGACACACTGGGTCGAATGAACCCACGATCAAGCAACTCTTGGATTTGAGCCTTGAGCTCAACAAACTTGTTCGGTGCCATTCTATACGGAGCGATAGATACTGGCGCCGTTCCAGGCAGCAAGTCAATTCCAAACTCCACCTCCCCGCGTCCGGGGTATTCCGTAACTTCTCCTGAAAGACATCCACAAACTCCTTTCTTTGTTCTAACTCCACTAACTCCCCTTCTTTGGTATCCAACGCCTAACAAAAGTCGAAATGCCTTGCACCCTTTCCGAACCATTTTATCACCTTTAAGGCGAGACTACGTTAGACAAGTAGTTTCTTCTTTCTCCTATCATAATTATCGCCTCATCCTCCGGCGTCTTTAACTCCATTCGTTTAGCTTTGCACAATCCAATATAGCTCGGTGTTCTACTAGCCACCCATGCCAAGTATGAGATCGAATTCTCCAAAGGGAAGTTCCATTAAGTCGGCAGAAAATATCACTCCTTAAATTTCTAAGGGTGCGCTCAGAAAGATCTTATTCACCACTACAGTTTGGCCTAATGGGCTTACTACAGTCATCTCCCTATCAGATAGTTCAAAGTCTATGCCTAGTGTTTCAACTACACTACTTGCAACATAAGAATGGGTCAAGCCCACATCAATCAAAGCAAAATAAGGCTTGCCAGATATAAGGAACGTACCGATTATGACGTCCGGTGCGTCTCGTCCTCCCTTCAACGAACCGCATACACTAGACCCGGTTGTCTTGCCTCTCAGATACCAACACCTCTGCGGGTGTGTTCCACGTCCTCTTCCAAAACCATTACCTCTGCCATTCGGACCACGACCTCGCTGAGGCTGCTGTCCACCTCTACCAGCCTGATTACCATTATGCCCTATTGGTCGGCCCCCGTCTATCTTTATCGGACAGTCCTTAATCATGTGGTCCTTAGAACCACACTTAAAACATCCCCCCGTTTTCTTCCAACACTCTCCTAAGTGCTTTTTCCCACACTCAGCACATGTGCGGTACTGCCCTCCTGTACCAGTTTGCTGACCTCGCGGCCCATCAACTCTAGGCCTCTTTTGCACGTTTCCAGATGACCCTGCTGGTCCAAATCCTCTTTTCTGCCTATTTCGATCAGAGTTCTGCCTTACAGAGTCCTTAACTCCTTCGGCCACTTTGGCCTTCTCCACTAATACGGCAAATTCCCGCTCCTGCTGTGGGGCTATCAGCAATCTTAGGTCATCTCTCAGTCCGTCCTCAAATCGGACACACCGTTCATGCTCCGTAGCCACTACTCCTTGAGCATATCGGTTCAGCCTTAAAAACTCAGCCTCGTACTCCGCTACGGACTTATTCCCTTAAACCAGCCCCAAAAATGCTTTCCTTTGCGCATCAATATAGTGAGTACCAACATATTTCTTCCGCACGCCACCTTGACATACTCCCAAGTGAGATCCTCACCGTGGCACCATCCCGAACTGTGAGCCACCATTGATAGGCTTCGTCACGAAGTAGTGCCACCATCCCTTTAAATTTCTCCTCAGCAGTTAAATCGAGCTCGTCCATAATTCGCTTGGTTGCCTCCAACCAATACTCAGTCGTACTGGGCGCTACACTAGATACACCACGAAACACCTCAGCTCCGTTGGCTCGGCCGCCGCTCGGTCTGATTTTCGAGCTCCCATACCTCCACCTGCTCCAGCCACCATCTCAAGAACTCGCCGCATTGCCTGCGATACTGTATCCTCCCCCGTCTGATCTTGCTGCTCAACACCAACAACTGGTGGTGGGGGTGGTGGTACCTCATTTTCGGACCCTTGTCCAGACCTAATGGGTTCCGATACGGTCATTCTGCCTCTACCACATCCTCGCACATTACTACCACGTCCCCTAGAACTCATGTCTACGATCGCGTTTTAATCTGATTAAGAAATTTTTATGCATTAGTATTTTGTTCCACTGTTTATCCGCGAAGAAATTTTATGAAAGAGGTTTAGAAGTAGTTCTTTCGATCGATTAAAGTTTCAAGTCTTCTATCCTAATTTAAAGGAGCACATTCATTCAACACACATTCATCATTCAAACATTTTCGTCCTATTCCTATCCTGTGGGTATTTTCGTCATTTCACCTACTGAGGGTATTTTGGTAATAAATCGGGTTAATTTAAAAATTGTAAATCAGGGGTAATTTCATAAATTTTCCAATTCAGGGTTCCTTGGTGATTTTATGAAATAAGGGTATTTCGGTAATTTTTGAAATCTGGGGGTATTTCGGGAAATTTTTGAAATCCAGGGGTATTTCGGAATTTTTTTTCTTTTTTTTTCAAACTAGGGTGGCTGGTCCCTTTCGGGTTTTAATTATAGGGTTTAGCCCATCAACGAGTCCTCATAACTAGGGTGAATAGTCACCACGCACCAAGTAGGATTCCAGCGAAGAGGAGGTGAGTCGCTAGGATCGCTAAATACCAAGCTCTCCCTAAATCCACTCCTAGGCATGCGTCGCCTATTGCCACACCCTAACTCGATCGAGGTGAATAGTCACTCACGCACTGGTAGGATTCGGTGAAGAGGAGGTGAGTCACTAGGACTACTTAAATACCAAGCTCTTCCGGATCCAATCCTAGACATGCGTACGACGGTTACCACACCCTAGTCTTGTGGCTCGTTAACGGGTTTGTTTAGTGAAATTAAGTTTTATGAAAGTTTAAGAAGTGGTTTAAACTAAGCCTATAGTCCATCAGAGTCTATTTAAACTAGTCTACGTCCCATAAAGCCCATAAAGCCCACATGTATATCACACAATGGTTTAGGGTACTTACCTGCTGGACTTGGGTCGGAGACGCAGGTGCCATGCTGAGCTAACAGACCTGTTATCCTTTAAAAATCCCATTTTCAAAAAACGTTTTGGAGCCCAAAAGCCCCAGAGCCGAGTTTTGAACCGGGCTCTGATACCAATTTGAAACACCTCTAAACCCGGCCCACGAGCCCAGACCGGATCTGGTATGTTCCTCGAGTAAAACGTTTTAATTTCATGTTTGTTACTTTGGAAAATTTGGGTGGTTTTATAAAAATACCGAGTTGTTTTGGGGTTGATCTTTAATTCGAAAATCGTTTGTGTTTAGGTGTCTAAACATTTAAATTTTTTTTTTAAGAAAAGTTACTTAACCTTTAATTTGATAAGAATCGTGTCATAATAAAATAATTAAAAGTGCATGCATAAACAGTTTCATACTAGTGGCCTTATTACATCAAAACAAAACCCAAAATAAATTCGAAATACTAAAAACAATAAAAGTCCAAAGTAAAATTAATCTGTGCTTTGAGCATGGGCCACCATCGAGCTCCTGCCGGCCCGGTCCATCACCGAAAGTCACACTGAAAAATATTCCCCAACGGGGTGAGTCAAACAGACTCAATGTGTAACCAATACTAAATCCCAATAGTTTAGGCATATCGGTTCATACATATGTATATAATTAAATAATAAAGTGATGCAAACCCAACCCAAACCTAGTTACCATCCGCTACACATCACCCGTACCAACCGCACACCGTGGGGACTACTAAGTCAACCCTCCATCCGCTACACATCATCGAAGGCGATCATTGCGATTGGCGTGCTCATCGCCCTTATAATATTCGTGGCATAGCCACCAGATAATTATTTTGTGTCATGAGACACCACATTCGAGATAACGTGGACAAGTCACCACATTCGAGATATTGTGACCAAGCCACCACATTCATATATTGGGGTATATAACCACCAATCACTTCCCCTTTCCATATAACCCATATGCCCATGCCATACAAAACATGCAATATCATGCCATATTCTTTATTCACATTCTTATAGTTTCACATGTGTGCCATAACAGATCATATTATACTCATAGTAGGAGTGGGTAAACGTACGTGAGTACTTTGTACCATTGCATGGTACCTTAGCCATATCTTTCACATTCTTATTAACACATGCATTAAAACATTACCATAAATCTATTAAGAGATAGTGTAGGGTACACACCTGATATACTTATCGAGTTCACTGAAATCCCAAAAAATCTCGATCTAACGCTTTAGATCTCAAATTCCTACATTCTGCCAACATCTTAATATTTAAACAAAAGCCTATTCGGCTATAGAATCAAATCCCGAAACTTGTAGTCTTTCCTCCTTGCATTCAATCACTTGACTAGGTTAGTTTTCGGCTTTTTAATAAAATAAGGAATAGATCTAGGTTGCTAAATAGGCCTTGGCCGAATACACATGTTCACTTACCACAGTGAATCTTAATCCGAAACAACCACTTGATTGGGGTATCTGTGCCGAAACCATTATGGCATATGTTAGATCCAAATTAATCATAATGAATGGCCCTTGGCCGAATACATGCCTTACCTTAGATAACCGAATTCTAAATGCTCTCCCCTAGAAGTCGGCTATTCCAAAAAAAATCCTGAAATTCCTAAAAGAACCGATTTCATGGTTGATTAAAAGTCAAATCAAATGCCGTATTTTGGCTTTTGTTCTACACATGTCGACAGAGAGGAGATAAGAGAGAATAGTAAAGATTCGGCCATAGCAGACTTACCTATCCAAACCGCTTTGCGAAGGGATCACAAAAGATCTCTAACTTGGTTGCTATTCGGTCAAGACTGAGAAGAGATGAGGTGGGAGAATTTCGGCAATGGCTTGGGGAATCAATAAAGATTCGGCTTCAATGGAAAAAGGAAAATAACATTGTGGTTCGGCCTTTTAAGTATATGGAGAGGGAGAGTGTGAAGCTTAGGAGTTTCAACAATGGTGAATATAGAAGGAAGAAGATTTCGGCTTGACAAAATAAAAAGAGAAAAGAGGATATTGCTAGAGAATTCGGCAGAGAGAAAAGAAGGAAAAGGAAAAGAATGAATAATGGCCTTAATTCCTCCTTTGGCCGAAAATACTAACCTTAGTCTCCCCCAATCGGCCAACTCTTCTCTCTCAATCCAATCCCTTGTTTTTCTCTTACTTTATCCCTTATCTTTATTTATTCAAAATAAATAAAATAAATCTACATTTATCTATCTATTTAGCCGAATTTTTATAAGGAACTATCCAAGTCAAATCCTCATCCATCTAGTCTCCCCATGCCGTCCATCACCTTTCCATTGCCAAAAAATAAAAATTCCCTTATTGCTTTCCTTGTGGCTCGAACTCAAGACCTCCTTGCACTGCATATGGCGTCACTTACCTGGGCTTTAAGTGGCGCCTCCAAGCCGCTTAGACAAGCCCATTCCTGTGTCATATTTCCCTTACAAGTTTCCTTAAGGCCTTATCAAGCTTAGCTCCCCTTTTAAACTTAAAAATCCAATAATTTCTAAGGCATTTAACTATACACTAAGGTTCACAAAAATTCATAGAACACATTCAAAATATTCATAAGCATGCTACATCATCTAATTTAGTATTAACGCATAAGCCATAATCCATGATATTACAAGGGATTTTTCAAGGATTAAGTTCACACCTTAAAAGACTATTCAAGGACCCTCATTAAGACTCACAACTATTCGGCCAAGCAACACAACTTCAATGCTCCTTTATGGCCATAGCCGAACCTAGACAAGTCTATTGGAGTTCCCTTGCTTCCAAGTGCATCCAACTTATTTCCTTCTCTATGAAGCATGACCATTGGCGTCCAGCAAGCTGAATTTAGACTTAGCATATTATTAAAACTATTCTAGAATATTCAAGTACATTTCTAGCCGAGTACTTAGTCTTTAAGCAATGTAAATTGTCCATTCGGCTAGCCTTATGTTAGGCTATAAATACTTAGTATTTTTCAATTGTAAGAGACTTTTGCCAAATTTAAATGAACATTGTGTTCTTTGTGAGGTTTCTTCCTCTCAATTTCGTACGAGTCTCGAGTGACTTATCTAGCTTGCTAGTGGCGTCAACCCGAACTTGTTTTTGAACTTATCACCATTCACTTGGTGTGGCGTTCACCTATCCTTCTGCCAACCCATCCAAACACCTTAAACAATATAAGAATCGGGGTGACACTCTCTATAGTGTTGAATCATTCTTGATGTTTAAGTTCGATTTCCATTCCACCCATTATCCCGAATTTACCTAACTTTATTTTCTTGTTAAACCGAACCTATTTATTCATCCATAACTTATCCTTACTTCTTTGTTAAACTTTCACTTTTACCTTAGCCAAAATACCCTTCAACATTATGAACGAAACTTCTAGTCGACGATCGGGCAACCCAAGTGACTCGACTCTACATCATCGAGCCAGATCATATCATTTGGTATCAGAGCTACTAAAACAAGGAGCGACGACATTCGTAGCAATTTCAAAGTAGGTTCGTAAAAAAAGTATTGAAATAAAAAAATTGTAATCAAATTCTCTTGTATTTAGTTCAATTGTATTTGAAGTTAAAAAAAAAAAGAAAGTATACGAAATTAAAATATATATATTCGATTAAAAAAAAAGTGTTTGAAGTTTTTGTTTTGTTTTCATCCATTTGTAATCCCGAACATCACGTTGTTTAATCTACCATCAATTTCCCTCCCCAATGCCACACTCAAACTGAATTTTTCTTTATTTCAGCCTACCTACACCATACACGAAATATCCTTTGTAACCACTTTGAAACCGACCCCTAAGCAGCAAATAAGTCTCAACAAGATGAAATACGAAATTACGAGAGAAAGATCGAGTGGTAAAAGGAAAAGAGCGAGTGAGTGCATTAGAGTGTTAGAAAAAGCCTAAAACGAGAGTAAACACGAGCGTGAGTGAAAATCATTCCTTTATTTTTTTTCTTTCCGAATGAACTTGTGAGATTTTGTGGTGAGGTATTTATTTTCTGTTTCTATTTTAGCACTTTTCTTTTCACTAATTAATCATGTCTCGAGAAGAGTATTCGGCATTTGAATTTAAATATTTGTTGAAAGAGATGGAGTGCATGCTCGATCGAAAAATTTCACCAAGTCAAAAAATAGAGTCAAGACCATTACGGAGGCAAACATCCCATGACTATTCGAGAAGGGATTCTTATTGTGATTCCTATTCCTCAAGGAATTCGATACGAGATAAAGTGAGCTACGAGCTTGAACCCTTTCAAGATGACAAACGAGAAAGCACAAGTTATTCTTCGTATGCCTCAAAGAAATCATCCACGGAGAAGTCCTTACAAAGGAGTGAACATGAATCATATGTAAGTCATTCCATTCCTACCCAATGGAAAACATCTCATTCTAATTCTTTTGTTTTATCTTCATGTTGTAACGAAAAAATGAGAGAAAAAGAAGTCAAAAGAAAAGAGAGACAAGAGATGATCATGAGAGAAAATAAGCGGATCTTAAACGAAATCGAGAGAAGAAAAAGAGAAATGAAAGAAAAAGAAATTGAAAAAGAAAAACGAAATTGAGATTGAACAAAAATGTGATAAAGAAGAGAAAATTGAAAAAGAAAAAGAAACGAAAGAAAAAGACGAGCGAGAACAAGAAAAAATGAGTGTTGTTTTAACTAACGGACATATGAGTTTTTCTCGTGTTGTTTCTTTTCAGGTTTCTGAAGAATTGATTAATAAGTTCCATCTACTTTACCTCCTAAAGGAGAGGCGGTTCACATTGGGTGGAGGAGGTAGCATTCTGAACGACCCTAGTCCACCTATGCCTAAAGGTAAGCAAGGTGAGGTTTCTATACTCTTTAAAAAACCCTATTCGATTCATAGTAAAGACATTGCTTATGACGTGGGTTTTGGGAAAGAACTATACCTTGATGTGGTTGATTTTAATGATGTTTCGAGCTAATGATAATTGTTGCATCGATCAGTATGTGGATGAAGTGAGAGTCAATCATCATGAATATGTTTCGAGCTTATGTAATAAAAGGTTGCTATGCAAAGTGCTTAGTTCATATGAACGTGATGATGGTGTGATGGATCTACCTTATTGTTTAAATTTTGCATGTTTGAGTAAGTTTGAATGAGTAAGACTTGAGTTTCATGATTTTTTGAATGATTGTTTGATCACATCTTCTTTGATTAACATGAGTGGGACATTGGAAATTAAAAAACTCACGTTGCCTATTGAAACGAGTGACCAAGCTCGTGTGTTCAAACCTGGAATTTGTTATTTTGATTCGATATGTGGGAAAATCAAGCATCCTAAATTTTGTGTGAATAATTTATATTTGTTTGATGCTTGGTCTTTGATTAAGGGAACGAAATTTAACAATTTTGATTACAATTTAAAATCGTTCCTTGATCATTTTATGTGGCTGTACATGAAACTTATGTTTCACCTCGAAAAGGTAAGATCAACTCATGTTTTTGAACCTAGTATCGATTCATATGTTCAATTTGTGAATGACATTTCAAGAAGTTCCTTCGAGTTCATCATCCTTAGTGACACTAACCTCTTTCATCTTTGTGAAGGTGACCCTTTGAATAGCGCAAAATGTCTTTGTGTTTCCCCTTCATTTCAGGTTGATTCAAGCACGGAGTTTCGACTACACTATATCCCTGAGGAGAGAAGTTTTGTGTTGATCAAACAAGGTAAAACCGATCTTTGTTTTCCTACTCCTAAAGGTAAAACTTCTGAAAATTTTAAGACATTTCTGTTCTATTCGAATGGTGATGACAAATTTGTTGAAAATTTAGTTTTTGAAAAATATTTGTATCCAGATGTGATTGGTTGCTCTTTGATTAGCAATGAATTGTTTGTGTTGGACGGTGATCACAGAAACATAGCTAATGCAAATCTTGAAGTTGAACAACATACGTGTAAGGTTGTAATCAATCGGTCATGGCACACTTTGATTGCGCTCGATGAGGAATCATATAAACATTTTTCTTTGACTGATAGAGTTGAAAAGGTGTGGATGAGATTTGGAAAGTATGATTGTTTGCAAACATACATGATTAATTATCCTTCGATCCAATTGAGTTCATTTGATTATAATGATAGCATATTGAAAATGTTTAATAATTTGAGGTATGCATGTTTTAACCGAATGAGACTTTGGATTCATGATCGATTGAATGAATTTTTCATGTATTCTGGATGTAATTTGAGGCTGATTCCTTCTTACTTCCTAATGCTGAAATTGGAAAGTCAATTTGAAAAGGTAAGACTCAATCCTTACTTTACATTCGGGAATCAATCATCTGCTCATCAAATGAAAAGGATTGGCACATCTTTAACTTATCAAAATTTTTGATCCTTTACTCTTTGATGACGATAAAATTTTTTGTTGTCTAGTTTTGATTTTTAATCAGCACCTTGTGACTTTTTCTATCTTAAGCTTCGAAGAGAACCGATTGCTCGACTTGAGAACAAGTCGCTTCGAAGAAGGGGGAATAATGTAAGCACGCCTGGGAGCTCAACGAGTTCTAATCCCGATACCATCGAGCTCCCTAAAAATCCATGACTCGAGATCGAGCTAAGCAACTTCAAAGGCTGTTTCAGCTTTATTCAAGCAATTTTGGAATGAATATAAGCTTGTTGATGATGGAGAAGCTCGGATCAGCTCATTAACGAATCTTTACACTTTAATGCAAGCTAACTTCAGCCCATCTCTAGCTCCCCAAGCTCCTTTCAGCTCAAATCAGCTCACTTGAGCTTAATTCAGCTCGTTCGAGCTCGATTTAGTTTCTTTTCAGCTCATTTCTTTATCATTTTAATAAATTAAGTGTTTGTGTTTATTATATTCAATTTGATACAGCTCATGTCCGAAATTCCCTAGCTCAATCAGTTCATTAATTGTTTTCACATGTTTGAGCTAGCCGAATTTATTATATTAGCTAGTCCATAATTAAGTGTGTTTAATTTAGCTTAGTATATTATTTAAGTTGTCTAGATGATGCGTAGTTATGATTCAGCCGAATATGCCTTGGATTTAATGTGTTCATTTTGTGTTTAGGTTCAGCCGAATGCATGAAGAGGAGTTAATGCACGATACATGCACGGTTTGGTTCAATGCATGGGACGGTTCATGCATGACTTCCTTCAATGAACGGTGTGCTGATTGTTGGCTTCCCTAAGTGACTATTCGGCCAAGAAGCATCTCTACACTTAATTCCCAAGTTAGCCGAACCCCTTCCCAAGTCCATCCTTATTTCGTTCACACTTGGCTTTCACACCTAGTGACCATTCGGTTGAAGGTGTTCACACTCAAGGGACTTTTCAAGGATTAATTTCACACCTTAAAAGACTATTCAAGGACCCTTATTAAGACTCACAACTATTCGGCCAAGCAACACAACTTCAATGCTCCTTTATGGCCATAGCCAAACCTAGACAAGTCCATTGGAGTTCCCTCGCTTCCAAGTTCATCCAACTTATTTCCTTCTCCATGAAGCATGACCATTGGCGTCCAACAAGCTGAATTTAGACTTAGCATATTATTAAAACTATTCTAGAATATTCAAGTACATTCCTAGCCGAGTACTTAGTCTTCAAGCAATGTAAATTGTCCATTCGTCTAGCCTTATGTTAGGCTATAAATACTTAGCATTTTTCAATTGTAAGAGACTTTTTCCAAATTTAAATGAACATTGTGTTCTTTGTGAGGTTTCTTCCTCTCAATTTTGTACGAGTCTCGAGTGACTTATCTAGCTTGCTAGTGGCGTCAACCCGAACTTATTTTTGAACTTATCACCATTCATTTGGTGTGGCGTTCACCTATCCTTCTACCAACCCATCCAAACACCTTAAACAATATAAGAATTGGGGTGACACTCTCTATAGTGTTGAATCATTCTTGACGTTTAAGTTCGATTTCCATTCCACCCACTATCCCGAATTTACCTTACTTTATTTTCTTGTTAAACCGAACCTATTTATTCATCCATAATTATCCTTACTTCTTTGTTAAACTTTCGCTTTTACCTTAGCCAAAATACCCTTCAACAATACGAACGAAACTTCTCATCGACGATCGGGCAACCCAAGTGACTCGACTCTACATCATCGAGCCGGATCACATCACTATTTGAGTAATTGTCGATTGTTTGACGAAGCCTGCACATTCCACTCTGGAATGAGCGGATTTCCCACTTGATAGATTGCTTGATTTATTTGTTTTTGAGATTGTCAGATTATATGATGTGCTAGTTTCTGCTATCTCTGATAGAGATCTATAGTTTAAATTCTGATTCTAAAACAAGTTACAAGAAACTCTGGGTATACGGTTACATTTTAGTACCCCATTTTATTTTTAGACAGATGATCAATCTAAACATATGGTTCAGAATTTGGAAGATGTGCTTCGCTGTTGTGTACTTGAATTTTAAGGTAACTGGGAAAGGTATTTGCCTCTGGCTGAATTTTCTTATAATAACAGTTAATAGTCAACTATAAAATTTTACCGAATGAGGTTTTATATGGTCACAAGTGTAAAACTCCGGTGTTTTGAATTGAGTTCAGTGAGAAAAGATACATGTAGTTGCTTTGATTCGTTGAAACTGAAGAAAGATGAAAGGGATCTGAGACAGTTTAAAAGCAGTATTTGATCGTCTGAAATTCGATCTGAATCTAAAATGAAAAGAAATAGAGTTTCATATTGGCGATAAAATATTTTTGAAAGTTTCGCCATGGAAGAAAGTTCCCCGGTTTGGCTGTAAAGGCAAATCAAGTCTGTGGTTTATCGGGCCATATAAGATTATTTAAAGGAGTTGGACCTGTTGCTTATTGATTGGTATTATTATTAGAGTTCTACAAAATTCACAATGTTTTATGTGTATATGTGTTATGACAGTATCTATCAGACCCATCATCTGTTATTTTTCTGATAGAGATTGAAATTCAGCTTGGCATGACTTATAGTGAGTGACTGATTGAAATTCTGGCATGTGAAGTTAAAGAAACGAAAAATATAAAGGTAGCTTTAGTAAAAGTTCTTTGACAATGATACGATATAGAGAAAGCTATCTGGGAGTCGGATGGAAACATGAGGACATAATGTCTGAATCTCTTTACTGGTAAAATTTTCGAGGATGAAAATTCCTTAAGGGGGGAGAGTTGTAACAGCCCAATTTCGGTGAAATCGGAACAGTGGTCTCGGGACCACAAATTCTAGCCGAAAATAAATTTTATTTTTATTTTATTATATGGACCGTATTATGTTAGAAAAGTCATGTGAAATGTAACATCCCGAAATTGGGCCTAGTAGGATTGGGCCCATTGGGCCTTCAGCGTAGAAGCGTTTTAAAATTTTGAGAACAAGAGAACGGCATTATTTTAAGTTGGACTTATTAAGAAGGTAATTTTGGAAAGTTACGAGGTTTCTATGAAGTTCCGGGTTCAAGTTGGGCCTTAGTAAAATTTTGTGTTTAAGCCTATTAAGGAGAGATAGTAAGTGGCATCAAGTCTTATGGAAATAAAAGAGTAAATTGCAAGCATAAATGAGCAATTGGTAAAAGGGTTATGGCGCCACATGTAGTACCTTGAGGGAAGAGGTTCGAATCACTTTGTGTGCAAATTTTGACTTATATTTTTGCACCCTTTCCTTAAGTGTCGGCCAAGAGGCATTCATGGCAAGGTTGACTTCATTATTTTGGTAAGGTGGCTAAAAGAAAAAGGCAAGGTTGAAGTTTGGGAAAGGAATCAAGAGAAATAGGTAAGTAAGGGGAACAAGTGGCTTATTTCATGGAGAATGTTATGGAAAGTATGGTTGGCAAAATTTTGACCCTTATGGCTATGCATGTGGACGGTTTTGGGGGTAGATAGGTAGCTGAAATTTTAATTTGGCTTTTGGTAAGGTTTTGGTATTGTTTTGGCCAAAAATCCCATTTGCAACTTTGTGTCATTTTCTCCCAAATTGCTACTCTCTTTGCCGAAATCTTCTAGCACAATAGTGCATTTTTTCTTCTCTTTGGATTGGTCACATATTCATCTTTTGTCCATCTTCCTTGATAGCCGAAACTTCAAGTTGATATTAAACAAATTCTTCTTCTTTCTTCTTGATTGTCGAAACTCTAAAGCCATTAGTGAACACATTCTCTTCTTTTCTTTCTTCTTGTTGCCGAATGCACCCAAACCATTGAGACCAAAATTTGTTCATTCATCTCTTCTTTAGCATTTTCTCAAGTGGGTTGACACTCTTTTCTTCGATTGAATCAGTAAGTGAATTCTTTTCTATATTCATATTCTTTTCTTTCTAGCCGAATAGGTATTTATCACTATTCGGTTGTAAATCTTGATCTTAACCGAAATGGTGTTATCTTCCATTCCTTCATATTGTAATCACCCTCTTTTTCGTAGTGTTCTAAGTGGGTGGCCGTGTATCATTCTAGCCCTAAGCCAAACGGTGGAAATTGGATCCAATATCGATTAAGGTAAGGAGTCTTTTCATAGTCCATTCGATATCACTACTCGGTTATTGTGTTAATCGGATCGAAGTTTCGACTAATCGATTATGTTTTAGGGACGAAATCACTCGATATATTCTACCTTCGGACATAGTGGTAAGTGATTTAAGTGTAAGTGATACAAAATCTTTTGGAAATCCGAGGCTAACTTTTGGTTGGTATTGTTCTAGGTCAGCGACGAGTGGTTCTTTAGGAAATCAAAATCAGGTGTATAATCCCGTACCTTCCGAATACATGTTTGATATGGTGTGTAATCTCACATCTCTTTGAAAGTTTGTATGATATGTTCTGTGATTTGGTCAAAATACCGAAGAAAATCGAAAACCGGCATCCGTGATCACTCGGGCGTGCGTATGATCGTAATGGTAATCGTATTTCGTAATAAAACAGTTTCGGTTAGAAGCAGTGGCGTGTTTTTGAAAAATCACGAAAAATAGGAGAAAAGGAATTAAAAAGTGAATAAGATATCAGATTAAATATTACTATGACTATTTTGATATGGAAGAAACGGAGATGGAAAATGAATTTTATATTTTGAGATATCTTAATTTTAGTGAGACTGGTTCTGGATGACTTCGTGGTTCCCTGATCTGTCTTGGAAAAATCTTATAAAATTGAACAAAGTGAATTATGAGTTATAGTTTATATGTACAGATTCCTTAGTGAGTCTATTTTCAATAGAAACAAGTGGAAGCAACATATGAAAATTGTACAGTGAGATATTTGAATTTTGGGTAAAAGAGGTCAGAATCATTGGTCAGTGAAACAAGGGAATATTAAGGAATAAACTGTACTAAATGGATAAGTCAAAAATTCTGGAAAAATTATAGTAAGAAGATATATGAGTCTAGTCTCAAGGAAAATTTACGGAGTTAGATTTCGAGATTCCTAACTCAAGTTATAGTCAATTTAGTTAGTACAACGCAGATGGACAGTTTCGATTTTTATGCTCCACATTAGTAGTTAAGTCTAGGTTGCGATTATTGCGGAAGGCGTCATCCGGGAGAATGCCGGAGAAACAGTTTAGTGGTAATTGTATGTTGTAATAAAAAAGTTTTAGTCAGAAACAGTGACGTGTATTTGAAAAATCACGAAAAATAGAAGAAAAGGAATTACAAAGTGAATAAGATATCAAATTAAAGCTTACTGTGTCTATTTTGATAAGGAAGAAACGGAGAAGGAAAAGGAATTCTATATTTTGAGATATCTTAATTTTAGTGAGACTAGTTCTGAATGACTTCGTGGTTCCCTGATCTGTCTTGAAAAAATGGTATAAAATTGTACAAAGTGAATTATGAGTTATAGTTTATATGTACAGATTCATTAGTGAGTCTATTTTCAATAGAAACAAGTTGGAGCAACATATGAAAACTGTACAGTGAGATATTTGAATTTTGGTTAAGAGAGATCAGAATCGTTGGTTAGTGAAACAAGGGAATCTTTAAGGAAAAACTGTACAAAATGGCTAAGTCAAAAATTCTGGAAAAATTATAGTAAGAAGATATATGAGTCTAGTCTCAAGGAAAATTGACGGAGTTAGATTTCAAGATTCCTAACTCAAGTTATAGTCAATTTAGTTAGTACGACGCAGATGGACAGTTTTGATTTTTATGCTCCACATTAGTAGTTAAGTCTGGATTGCGAAATTACCGAATTACGAAATTGCCCTTACGGGCCGAATTATGGAAATGTCCCTATGGGTCGAAATTACGAAAATGCCCCTATGGGTCAAAATTACGAAAATGCCCCTAAAGGGTCGAATTACGAAATTGTTATATGGGCCAATCTGATATTTTGATAAATGGGCCGATCTGATATTTTGCTATATGGGCCAATCTGATATTTTGATAAATGGGCCAATCTGATATTTTGATAAATGGGCCAATCTGATATTTTGCTATATGGGCCAATCGATATTTTGATAAATGGGCCAATCGATATTTTGATAAATGGGCCAATCGATATTTTGATAAATGGGCGATCGATATTTTGCTATATGGGCCAATCTGATATTTTGCTAAATGGGCCAAATCTGATATTTTGCTTAATGGGCCTTTTGAATAATTGCTGTAATGGGCCATAATTTTGTAATAAATATCTGAATAAATTGTTTTGAATGGCTATGCATTATATACATGATTTGCATGGGATGGGATAATGATGAAGATAAGTTACGTAGCTCTGCTACATAATTCTGGTGGCTCTGCCACAAATATGAAAAATGGCGATGCCATGTAAATTCTGTTAATCTGGTGGCTTGTCCACAAATTTGATATAATCGGCTTAATGCCTATGTTTGGTGTGTTAGCGGGGTGGGTGACTAAAGCTCCCCACGGTGTCTTTGGTTGGTACGGGTGGTGTGTAGCGGATGGAAAACTAGGTTTGGTTTGGGAATTGCATATCATATGCATATTATATTCGATACATTATTGTTGTTGTAAATGGGCTTAGGCCCAAAATATTGCTAATTGGGTTCCGGCCCAATGAATAACGGTAAGGGGATTTCACACTGCTTGAGTTCTTGTAACTCACCCCCTTTCTCTTAACCCTTGTAGGTAATGCTTGATGATATGGACTTGGGCTATGGATGACTCGAGGAGGCCATACTTGGAAATGGTTTGTTTGGACTTTAGACTTCTTTCTCGTTTATTTTATTACTTTACTATTTTGGGTTAAATGTTGTAATAAGGCCTCTAGACTATTTTTATTTTTGCTTTTTGGTTGGGATGTTTTTATTATTTTTCTTAAATTGTTTAAAAAGGGGAATTTTCTAAAAACTTAAACAATGGTTTCCAAAATCGATTAACAAATGGATTTCAAAATAAACTTTTACAAATATTTTTAACATGGATATTTTCTCTCGAACTATTAACGATATTTTTAAAAGACTTGGATTCTCTTTCAAATTTTCAACGTCGTTTTCAAAAGTCACGGTTTTGTAAGATCATTAGTTCAAATTTATCGATCTATCAATCAATTTTTTGAGTATAGTAGTATTTTATCAAATCAAACTTGTTTTCTTGATTTTTAACAAAGCAATATTTTAGTACGAACAAAAAGGGTTTAACATGTTGTAACATCCCCAAACCCGGCCCATTCACCACGACCGAATCTGGTTATGTTAGTGAAATTTATTTAACTTAGAGAAAAATTTAGTAAAACTTGTTAACTTCTGAAAATCCATGTTTATTTAATATTGTATGAGAAAAACTTTGATATCACATAAATATTATAAAATGCCCAAAAGTGAACTTTAATGAATATATATATGACTAATTTTGAATAAATAAGTTGTCAAAATAAATCCGTTTCCACTTAGTAATTTAATATAATCCAAACATAATTTAAAATAATAATTAAATAACTCCCAAAGTAAATAAAAATCAAAGGGCCTTATAACATCAATGTTTAAAAGATCTAGTACTTAATATAAATAAATTTAAACTCTTCTTTCTGCATGGGCCACCACGTGTCCTTTCCGATCCCGGTCCAATCTACGCATCACCTGAAATGGTTAGAAAATAAAGAGTGAGTCCACTGACTCAGTGCATAATCAAAACACCGATTTCCACGTATGGGCTTGGCCCATACCCACACAATATTCGTAACAAATCATGCAAGAATGCATTTCAGCCCAACCCTTTGTCCAACCGTACACCAACCTTAGCATACTCCCTGCCTAAGGCCGTGGATAAACCACCACTGATCACATCGTGATCCAAAATCCTTACCTTGGCAAACTCACTGCTCAAGGCCGTGGCTGAGCCACCGATCAACCAAAGTGATCCAAATATCGTAATCTGTCTACGGTGATGCACATAGCAATCAACCGCCGAGATGGGCACCGAGCCACACCTCCCTTGAGGTAGCACAAAGCTAGCCTTCAAGCGCTAATGTAGCCTGAGCTATCATTAGACCACGTACATCCTGTGTACACTTCTTCCTTCTTCAATCCAATCCCATGCCCATGTGTCAATAAATCATGCAAGAATATCATATAGAATGAGTATTTATCACTTATCACTACCACATTGTACATATATAAATGTATATCAAGATTAACTTACCATCACCATTTACTCATCACTTATGCCATTATAAACGGCTATTACACATAATACACATATAAACATGTTAGCAAACCAAACCACGAAAATAGTGCGATGATTACGCACCTAAATGATACCAAAACCCGAAACGCTACTTAACAAAAACTCACGTCGACACACCCTTGATGAATCGAACCTCGAGTCCTCCCTACAGCTCCTCCGGCCTTCACAATGACTAGAGCAGAGAGACCCAAACGCTCCACCCCTCTCGCTTAAGATTCGGCCAACTACCACTAGGACAAGGAGAAAGGTTTGGCAATAGAGAAAGAAAGAAGGTATGAGGGGACAATATGAAATGGTTTCGGTTTAGGAAAAATGGAGAGAACCAAGTAGGAAAATCGGCTAGGTGACCTTGAAGATTCGGCCAAAGTGCATAGGTGAAGAGAAAGGGATATTTTTAGTGTTGGTAGACAAATGGATGAAGGCTTAAGAAAGAACTAGGATTCGGCAAAGGGTCCAAAAGGGATTCGGCACACAAAGAAATGGAAACAAGTCAAGAAAGCACAAATGGTGAATGAAAATGAGCACCTCCCCTCCCCCTATTTATACTACACGGCCTAGCTCCAACCTCCCACAAAAATCCCACTATTTGCTCCTACAATTCCTCCCCAACACCCATTCAAAAAGTTTGAATGAGTCAAACCTCTTCCTAGCCAAAATTTAAAAAAAAGACCAAGTCTTTCTCCATCTTTTAAGCATCCAAAAGCTGCCCAACTCCTTACCTCATTGACGCAAAAACAAAGGCCAAAGTGCTGCCTTAGCAGCTCGAACACTGGCCCCTTCCCTTGCACCTGAGGCGTCACTTCCCCAAGCTCTTAGTGGCGTCTCCCTTGCCACTTTACTAGCTCAATTCTTATGTCTAATTCCCCCAAATAATTCTCTTAAGACACCCATCGCCAAGCTCCCCTTTTTGCACTTAAAAATCCAAAATTTTCTAAAGTCTTCCCCTTGAGTCCAAACATTCTTACCACCTCTCAAACACATCCAAGCACACCCAAAACCTACTAGAACATGAATTATACCCAACATGCATAGCCCCTAAACCAGGGTGTTACAATTCTACCCTCCTTAAAATAATTTCGTCCTCGAAATTACTTGTCTAAACTAATGACCCAATTCTTCCCACTACGCTAAAAGTCACACTCTCGATCTTAAAGAGCTAACATACCTTCTAGCCACGCTTTCTAAGTTCATACCCAAGGTTCCAACTACTTTACGAGCAACAATTCGAACAGTCACCAAAGCGAACAAAACTCTGAAGAGTATTCCAGACGTAAAGGAACTTACCAGTTGACCCATCAGGCACATCATTATCCTCTCTCCGACGAACTGCATAAACTAGACCTGGCCGCCTTGCCTCGGTGCCACCATTATCTGCGGTCTCATCGCCACGACCTCGGCCAAACCATTTCCTCTATGGTTCGAACCGCGACCCCTTATCGCCGCTTGCGACCACCTCTGCTGGTTGTACATAACCTTGGCCTTCATTCGAGTCCCATTCGGATTACGGGACAATCCTTAATCGAGATGAGACTTGGACTTGCATCTGAAGCACTCTCGAACACGATTCCAAAGCGTTCGCCAACATGGTACCTTCCACACTCTGCGCACACGGACGATCTGGATTCCTCTCGGTTGTCTTAACAATATGAGCAGAGTCTCAACCCTCGGTCTCTTACGGACCCTCTCAACCACTTCGCGATCCAACACTTCTCTTATCACGGTTCCTTTCCCTATTGTGCCTCTCACCTTCTTGACCTCCTCGGCTATTCGAGCTTTCTCCACTAAAACAGCGAAGTCTCTTTCACGATGTGGAGCAATCAAAACTCGCGACTCATCCCGCACCCATCTTCAAATCTAACGCATCTCTCATAATCGGTTGCCACGATTCCCGAGCATACCGGCTCAAACGCGCTTCGGCCGTACTCGCTATCGATTTGCTACCTTGCACCGATTGAGGAACGCCTTCCTCTGAGCATCCACATAGCTCGCTCCGACATACTTCCTCGAACTTGATCTTAAAATAACCCTATCCACTCGATCCGCAGTACTTTCCTTAATAGTGAGCCACCACTGGTAGGCTTCATCCGCGACAACGAAACAACACCCTTAAGCTTCTCCTCGGCGGTCAAGTCTAAGTCGTCCATAATCCTTTCAATGACCTCAAGCGGTGATTCTCGCCACGTTCGGAGCTACTCCGCACTCCTCACGAAGACCTCGGCCCCATTCGCCTAAGCCTTTGGTCGCCGACTTCCGAGTCCCACTCGCCCCCATTGGCTCCTCGCCACTCGCTCAAGCACCCGCAAAGATAGCTGCGATCTTTGCGTCGTCTCCTCGATCCGATCCTGCTGTTCCACCTCAACACCGGTGGCGGCTTTCGCGCTCTCGACCCATGGCGAGACCCAACCGGTTCGAACACCGACATCCTACCTCTACCACGTCCACGAGTATTGCGACCACGCCCCTAGAACTCATATCTAGCGCCTCGATTTAGTCTGTTTAAAAAGTTTTATGCATTAGAAATTCTTGTTTCACTTGCTTTATCCACGAGAAATTTTATGCAATGAAGTTTCCGAGAGTAGTTCTTTCGAGCAATCAAGTTTCCTTCCTACCCGGTGGTAATTTCGTCATTTTCCTACTGTATTTTTTTTTTTTTAGAAATTTTAAAACTAAGGGTTTTAAAGCAGTGAGGCAAATCCTTTCGGGTTTTAATAATTGGTTTAGCCTATGAACAAGTCCTCTTGGTTAAGGTGAACCGTAGCTACGCACTGGGTAGGATTCAGTGAAGAGGAGGTGAGTCACGAGGACTGCTTAAGTACCAGGCTCTTCCGGATCCACTCCTAGACATGCGCACAATGGTTGCCACACCTTAACTCGGCGACTTAGTCGTAGGTTTATTTAGTAACCTTAAGTATTATGCATGTGTTTGAGTAGACTAGTCCTAGGGTTCAATAGCCCTAATATTCTAATCTACGAGCCCAACTAAGCCCATAACAGTTCATATAACAATTCACTTCAGAAGTCTGAAGTACTTACCTGGCGGACTCGGGCCGGAGGTACAGGTGCCATGCCAGAATAACCTGAAAATATTTCATAAAAACCCATTTTGAAACGTTTTTGGGCCCAAAACCCTCAAAGCCGAGTTTTGAACCGGGCTCTGATACCAAACTGTAACATCCCCAAACCCGGCCCATTCACCACGACCGAATCTGGTTATGTTAGTGAAATTTATTTAACTTAGAGAAAAATTTAGTAAAACTTGTTAACTTCTGAAAATCCATGTTTATTTAATATTGTATGAGAAAAACTTTGATATCACATAAATATTATAAAATGCCCAAAAGTGAACTTTAATGAATATATATATGACTAATTTTGAATAAATAAGTTGTCAAAATAAATCCGTTTCCACTTAGTAATTTAATATAATCCAAACATAATTTAAAATAATAATTAAATAACTCCCAAAGTAAATAAAAATCAAAGGGCCTTATAACATCAATGTTTAAAAGATCTAGTACTTAATATAAATAAATTTAAACTCTTCTTTCTGCATGGGCCACCACGTGTCCTTTCCGATCCCGGTCCAATCTACGCATCACCTGAAATGGTTAGAAAATAAAGAGTGAGTCCACTGACTCAGTGCATAATCAAAACACCGATTTCCACACGTATGGGCTTGGCCCATACCCACACAATATTCGTAACAAATCATGCAAGAATGCATTTCAGCCCAACCCTTTGTCCAACCGTACACCAACCTTAGCATACTCCTGCTAAAGGCCGTGGATAAACCACCACCGATCACATCGTGATCCAAAATCCTTACCTTGGCAAACTCATCGCTCAAGGCGTGGGTGAGCCACCGATCAACCAAAGTGATCCAAATATCGTAATCTGTCTACTGGTGATGCACATAGCAATCAACCGCCGAGATGGGCACCGAGCCACACCTCCCTTGAGGTAGCACAAAGCTAGCCTTCAAGCGCTAATGTAGCCTTGAGCTATCATTAGACCACGCACATCCTCTGTGTACACTTCTTCCTTCTTCAATCCAATCCCATGCCCATGTGTCAATAAATCATGCAAGAATATCATATAGAATGAGTATTTATCACTTATCACTACCACATTGTACATATATAAATGTATATCAAGATTAACTTACCATCACGATTACTCATCACTTATGCCATTATAAACGGCTATTACACATAATACACATATAAACATGTTAGCAAACCAAACCACGAAATAGTGCGATGATTACGCACCTAAATGATACCAAAACCCGAACGCTACTTAACCAAAACTCAGCCGACACACCCTTGATGAATCGAACCTCACGAGTCCTCCCTACCGCTCCTCCCGGCCTTCACAATGACTAGAGCGAGAGACCCAAACGCTCCACCCCCTGCTAAGATTCGGCCAACTACCACTAGGACAAGGAGAAAGGTTTCGGCAATAGAGAAAGAAAGAAGGTATGAGGGGACAATATGAAATGGTTTCGGTTTAGGAAAAATGGAGAGAACCAAGTAGGAAAATCGGCTAGGTGACCTTGAAGATTCGGCCAAAGTGCATAGGTGAAGAGAAGGGATATTTTTAGTGTTGGTAGACAAATGGATGAAGGCTTAAGAAAGAACTAGGATTCGGCAAAGGGTCCAAAAGGGATTCGGCACACAAAGAAATGGAAACAAGTCAAGAAAGCACAAATGGTGAATGAAAATGAGCACCTCCCTCCCCTATTTATACTACACTACTAGCTCCAACCTCCCACAAAAATCCCACTATTTGCTCCTACAATTCCTCCCCAACACCCATTCAAAAGTTTGAATGAGTCAAACCTCTTCCTAGCCAAAATTTAAAAAAAAAAAGACCAAGTCTTTCTCCATCTTTTAAGCATCCAAAAGCTGCCCAACTCCTTACCTCATTGACGCAAAAACAAAGGCCAAAGTGCTTTGCCTTAGCATTTCGAACACCGCCCCTTCCCTTGCACCGAGGCGTCACTTCCCCAAGCTCTTAGTGGCGTCTCCCTTGCCACTTTACTAGCTCAATTCTTATGTCTAATTCCCCAAATAATTCTCTTAAGACACCCATCGCCAAGCTCCCCTTTTTGCACTTAAAAATCCAAAATTTTCTAAAGTCTTCCCCTTGAGTCCAAACATTCTTACCACCTCTCAAACACATCCAAGCACACCCAAAACCTACTAGAACATGAATTATACCCAACATGCATAGCCCCTAAACCAGGGTGTTACACATGTTTTGCTCGTGTGACATACCAAATCCGCTCATAACGCATGGGCCGGGTTTGGGGTGTTACATGAAAATTTTGATCAGAAAATTTTACCGATTATGTGCTTAATTACGAGAAAGACCAAGATGCATATAATGCAAAAGTTGAATTCTAGTAGCTAGGGGGATTAAATAGCTATGGAATTCAAAACTAGAGGTCCTTATATGGTAATTAGACCATTAAAGAAAAGTATGTAGATATTTTGGTGACTCGTTCATGGAAATTTAGAAAAAGGGGAAGGACTAAATTGGAAAGTGAAAATATTTAATTAATTAAAAGATGATAAAAGAGATATCATCTTATTTTCTCATCTTCTTCCCTAAAATAATACATGGAAACCCTAGGAGAGAGAGAAGAAACTTTCATGGCCAAATTGGGTAAGTTTCCTTGTCCCGTTTTTAGTAATTTTGATATTTTTGAAACCAAGATAGCTTAATCTATCTATTTGGGGGATTAATTTGAAAAGGTATCAAGGTATGAAATTTGGGTCATGGATGAATATGCTGAAAATTATAAATTTATGGTAGAAAATGAAAGGTTGTTGATAGATAAACGACATTTACATAGTGATTTTTGATGAAAACATGATTTAGGGACTAAAATGTAAAGTTGTGAAATTTGATGAAAAATTCTAAATTTTTATGAATACATGTGCTGTAAATTTTGTAATGGGATTTTGGTTAGGCTTGGAATAGGGAGTAAATTACACAAGTTTCATTTTCCGAGCCTAGAGACGAAATGAGAATTTATAGAAAAGTTAGGGGCAAAATGGTATTTTTGCCTAGGATGAAAATTGAGTCCACTTGAATAAGAAATATGATAAATTGATGTTAAATTTACTCGTATAGATCCGGATAGACCAAATTTGGAGTTAGAACGAGGAAAGAGGAAAATGTCGGATTAGTAGATTTTACGTACACGAACATTGTCGAGGTAAGTTCATGTAACTAAATTGTGTTTATTTACATGCTTGCATTGATTGTGTTTACGTAAATTGTATAAATGTCATAAATATGTGAAATGATTACATATCTGATCAAGCCCGATAAATGAAAATGTTTAAATTAAATGATAATACCCGATAAAGGATAAACGATAAAAATGTTACTTATATGCTTTAAATGAATGTGGAATGTGTTTATTTGAATTATATGAATGTTGTGGATGTATAAAATAACAACATGCTCGATAATGCTTGAGAAAAATGTTTAAATCCCGGTTGAATAAAATGGAAAATCGATGGATATGTGATTTCCCGAAATGAATGAGGTCCTGCATTTGTTGCTGACAGGATTTAGCTCAGACAAGAAATCCTATTGACCTCAGTACAAAAAGGATTTAGCCCGGACGGGTAATCTTGATATCAGTCCTCCCAAGCATATGTTATGGATTGGATTTAGCCCGGACGGGTAATCCAAATCAAGCTCCTTAGAGCATATGTCATAAAAAGGATTTAGCTTGGACTGGTAATCCTTTTGTTTATATATATGTGGCTCGAGAGTGTACTCTATGAAATAGTACCCTATGAGTACCATTGAATATGAATTGACGAATTCAATTTGTACACCACGAGTGTACTACCTGTGTATCCATCAATACTTCAGATAAATTCAACGGGTAAAAGTTCTTGACATGAGAAGATATGAATAAGAAATGAGTTACTACACAAATGGGCCTGAAATACATGAAAATGATGATACGTATTAATTGATATATGGAAATATGAAATGATGATATTGTACATGGAATTTATTTGAGGAGTATGTTCATCCTTGATTATAGACTTGTACACCTTGAGAGTACTAATCGTGACATTGATATTCTGAGTAATATTGGTAACGTTCTGATATGAAATGATCTGAACTCGAGATGAACTATTATGAAATTATACTTGTAATATAAAGAGATGATTTATACATGGTAAATGAATACATGTTGTGGGAAGCATATGTGCATGGATACTTGATTGTTGTTGAGCCCATATATGTTTGTGATGTTATTATGGATTATATGACAAACAAGGGCAATGAGGATATGTGTAGGGCTTGAGGGAAAACCGATTGAATATGCTTTACATATTTACCTCAAAAATACAATGAATGGTAAGTTAAGTACCATGTTATACGAACTTACTAAGCATTTTATGCTTACTTAGTTTTATTTCCCTATTTTATAGTAAATAGGAAGCTCGTTGGATTGAAAGCTTGGCGGAGATCACTCACACTATCCATCGGCTCATGTCGGTAAAATATGGTAAACTCAATTGTGGTTATAATGGCATGTATAGGTTGTAACATCCCAAAAATTAAGGGTTTGTGTGTTTGCATAATTGCATGTGTTGAGCTTGTTTAGCTAGTTATTTGAGGGTGTTTGGGGGCTCTAGGGAGGCCCGGGTTCGAGTCCAAGCCCTGGAAAAATTTTGGTTTTTGGCCCTTTAGTGGAGAGGGCTGTGGGAAGCAGTATTTATGTAAAATAGTGTGTGTTTTATTAACACAAGTGGAGCTTGTGGCAAGGTGGTGTGGCGTCAAGTGGAGAGCATGGAGGGAAGGGGTTCGAATCCAACAGTTGGCAATTGGTGGTTTTTATTTTGTAACTTGGGAGAGCAAGAGGTAGAGTTGGGGCCAAACTCTACAAGGTTGGTTGGAGACTTGGTCATGCAGTTCAAATGGGTGAAGGAGAGTAAGTGTAGGAGAGAAAGGTGGAGAAAATCAAGGAGTGGGTGTGTGTGAGTAGTGTTGGCCGAAAGTGGGAAGCTAACTAAGGGGAATTTCGGCTAGTGTGGGGTGGAGTGAGTGTATATTCGGTTTTTGTGTGTTGGGAGTGCCGAATTTCCTTTAGCTTTCTTTTGTAAGTTTTTACATTTTTGGGTCACATTTTCTGGTGCATTTTGGGTCAGTTTCTCTTCAACCTACTTCTATCGAATTCTTAGTCTCTTCTCCTCATCTCCATCTTACTTTTCGTGTGTTTCTTTGTGCAAATAGCCTGAGCACCTGTTGGCTGAAACCCTTGTCTTTTCTCTCCATAGCCGAATTTGGTTCTTTTGTTTTGCTGCTAAGTGCCGAATTGTTCCATCATTAACTCATAGTTGCTACTCTTGGTTGCCGAATCTCTTTCCCATTCGGCTCTTTTTTGATCTAAGGTAACGGTTTCCTTTCTCTCATCTTCTTTCTTCCCTCTCTTTGCTATGTCAAAGCCGAAACTCCTAACTCAAATTCTTATTGCCTAGGCCGAATCTACTTACCTTCTCTAAACCGAATCCCTTTTGTTCTCTTGTGGTGAGGGCTGAAACTATTTATTGGATAACTACCGATCTTGTGGTAATTTGGTAAGGCTAAGGTGACTCAAATGCTTTCTTATTTCGTTATGGTGAAGGGTTTTGTGACTACTTGGGTAGGAGATTCGGTTTTCTCTCTTATCTCTGTGGGAGGCCGAATGTGGGATGTACTAACATCATTGTTTTGTGCATCAAAATTTCTAGGAACTTGATTCTTTATCCAGGAGGGGTAGGCGAATACTCTCCATAAAAGGGGATCTACCGTTTGTTGGTGTTTGGAAGCAGTGGAAGTCACAACTCGTAATCAGGTGTGTAATCTCACACCATTGTTTGTGATAATGCAATGTTCTGTGATTTGGGCATAAGCCGAAAAGCCGGAGTATCGGCAACCGAGGCACTCGAGCGTGCGGGCGCTCGTAGTGATAAACTAAGCCACTAATGATGGCGGTAGATCGTTGAGAGTGTCACGAGCACTCTCGCAAATCTGAGGCCGTAATGGGCCTTATCGAGCTAAAATGGGCTAAGTGGGCCCAATGGGCTAACGGGCCTACATGAACAAAACCAATGGAAAATTGCCGAATGACTGATGCGACTGCGAAGTCCGCAAAGCCAAGACTGAAAACTAGCAGCATGGGCCACACAAGCGTGTGGACCCGTTTGGGCCGAAATTGGGCTTTAGGCCCAACTACACCGTTTTGACCAGAAAGGGGTCCCGAGTCGCTCGAGGCGACGGAAAGGCCGTTAGATGGGTAAATTATTGAAATACCCTTGGTGGGTAAAATTACCGATATACCCCTAGAGGGTAAATAACCGAAATGCCCTTAGTGGGTGAATTACCGAAATACCCCCAAACGGGTGAAAATTACCGTTATACCCTTAGGTGAAAAAATGACCGTTATACCCTTGATTGTGGTTAAACATTGTGTATGTGATATATATATATGTTTATAAATGTGTTACACTGCATTCATACTATGTTGTATGGGTTGGGTTGATGATTGGAGGAAGTGTTGTTTTAAGTGGCTCTGCCACATGCCGTTTTAGTGGCTATGCCACATATCGTTTTTAGTGGCTATGCCACATATCGTTTTTAGTGGCTCAGCCACATAAACCATGTTTAGCAGCTTGACTGCAATATTGGTGCGTTTGGCGGGGTGGGTTGACTTGATCCCCACATGGTGCGATTGGTTGGTACAGGTGGTATGATGGTTGGATTGGGTTGGGCTACATTTTGTTTGCATTACCATGATTTTGGGGCTTAGGCCTAACTTGTTACCGAATAGGGCTTAGGCCCATACCGATCTGCGTAAGGGCTCGGGCCAGAATAGTGACCGATATCGGGGATTACACACTGAGTTCTCGTAACTCACCCCCTTTCTTTTAACCATGCAGGTAATCCCCAGCGTTAGAGGATTTGGAGCTACGGAGGACTTGGAGGTGGCCATACGTCGGATTAGCCTCCTACGAAATTTAGTAAATTCTGTTTTAATTTATTTTATGATATTATTTTGGGTTAATATTTTGTGTAATAAGGCCATTGGATTTTTCTTTTTAAACTTTCATTTGGTAATTCTGCTAGTTATAAATTGTTAATTGGTTAATCACGGATTTTTAAAACAATAACAACCGTTTTCAAAATATCACGTTTCCACAATTCATTAAGTCAGATTTCTGTGGTAAACAAGTTTTGTTCGAAAATAATAATATCTTTCCAAGAATACACTTTAAGCAAACCTTGTTTTACAAACAACGAAGTTCAGAGTTTCAAAAAGGATGCGAAGTTTTTAACGAACGCTTAGCTTTTAAACAACCTTTTGATGTGACATGCTAGATCCGCCATAACGTCTAGGCCGAGTTTGGGGTGTTACATAGGTTATATTGGCCATATTGGCATGTATATGTAAATGATTATTGTAATCTAGCCATTGGAATGGCTAGTGATGATTATGTTTAGGTACATGTATATATGTATTCAAGTTTATTTTACGGAGTTAACATAAGTGTTTAATATTGATTGATTGTGACGGTTAGATGACTATGCTTACAAATGGAAGTTTGAAAGCATGAATGCATGTATCAATATATCATGTTAGATGTTATAAATTGCTTGAACTCAATGCTTGTATTAATTGGTGTTTGGATGTAAGTTGGTGCAAGAATTTGGTAAAAAGTTTGGGTGAGAAATAAAGCTAGAAGATGGATTTATTTTGTCCACACGGGCGGACACACGGGCGTGTGTCTAGACCGTGTGTGACACACGGCCAAGCACACGGGCGTGTGGTACAGCCGTGTGTCCCCTACATCTTAAAAATTTAGAAACAGAATGCTTCAAATTGAGCACACGGGCAGAGACACGGGCGCGTGTCTCAGCCGTGTGTGCCACACGGCCTAGAACACGGGCGTGTGTCTTGGCCGTGTGAAACCTGCACCTAATTTTATGAAAATTTAATTAACCACATGGCCTAGCACACGGGCATGTGGCATGGTCATGAGTACAATTCAGAGAGTTACACGGGGTCGAACACGGTCTGTAACACGGGCTGTAACACGGGCATGTCCCAGGGTCACACGGGCGTGTCCCTTTGACCACACAGGCGTGTGAGCCCTGAACTTGAAAATTTTTTAAAATGTCACAAAAAATTCTTAGAGTTTCCGATTAAGTCCCGACTCGATTCCAAATCTCATATTGGGCCTCAAGGGTCCATTTAAGGGATGTTATAATAATCTCGATAAATGAATAGTAATTGATGTAAATTATTTGAAATTTTTTTGAAAGTTTTGGTAATACTCCATAACCCTATTTCAGTGATGGATACGAGTTAGGGGTGTTACGTTTAGTGGTACCAGAGCTACAGTTTAGTCGGTTCTCAGACCGAACGTAGCGTATGTGGAGTCTAGAAATACATGCCATTATATAACCTGTGATAGTGTTATATCTTCCAACTCTGATGAAAATTGTTTCATAAATAGACAGAGATGCTTTCTAATCGAGCTAATTCCGATGATTCTGAAAGAGATACTCAAGTATCTGAGTAAAATGTTACTTTTGATGAAACAAAATTTGAAAAGGCACAGATAAATGTTATATAGTACATGAGAATGATAAATGTTGTGTTATATGAGTATAGATATAAAAGTTAAATTTTGAGGCTTACGATTTCCACCCCTTTACCAGTACAGTTTTATACGATGAAAATTCAGCAGATTTATGTTGACTAAGCTCATAAGTGTGAAAGAAGAGTTCAAAGGTTGAATGATTAATAATGTAGTCAGAATTGAGAATGGGTTAGTAAGTAATGACGGTATTAGAAGAGATATCAGATTTTTCTGAATATGTGATGATATTTTTAAGGAAGAAGTTATTCATGAGTAATCGACTTATTCAGGTATGATATTTACAGAACGGATTAGCCAAAAATTATTCCAAATTGACTTTTTCAGTGAACTAAATAATGTAAGATTATCGATGACTTTATTAGTCAGTGGGATAGTGATGAAATTGCAAAGATATTTGAATACAGCTGTTACAATTAAGTATATTACAGCAATCTCTTCTGGGTATTCTATATGTTTTGTTATTTTCAGAGGCATATGAAATTGTGCATGTACAGATGCAATATTTATCGTATTGAAAGACTAATAAATTATGATAGATGGAATTACTGAAAATCTGGTTGATTCATGAGCGATATTGCTCTATTTTGCTTGGGTTGCGAATTCATCATGATTAATATAAGATTTGATGATAAGGTTCATAGGATATTATTTTCTACTTCTACTGATTGAAGCCCTGAATTGCAAATATGCAAATTATATTGTCTTTATCACAGTTGTTTCTACTGAGTATGTGTGATATTACTCTTCTGAATTTTCTCTGAGATATCATCAATCTCTTTATTATGTAAACATGGGTTATCTGTGAAAGATATTTGATAAATCGAAATAGTAACATATTTTAATCCCACATTTAGTATGCTTTTGGATGAATTATCCCTTATATTATGTAATTTGGTGCTCTTAATCCTTTCTTTTCATGATATATACTCAGGAAAGCACTAGGAGATGAAAAGAACGGAAAATGGGCTTAAAACGGGACAAATGGGCCAAAGCATGAAATCGACACGGCCTAGACTAAAGCCCACACGGCCGTGCCTCCTCAATACATTAGAACACGGCCTGATATCGATCTACACGGATGTGTCCTCATTAGAAGTCCGAACATAGCCTGGCCACGATTCACACGAGCGTGTGCCATGGCCGTGCCTCTGCCGTGGAGAAGAGCAATTTCATTCGAGAAATGATACTTTGGGGCAAAGAAACACATTCCAAAAGCCTATAAATACACCCTAAGTATAACCTGAAAGGGGGAGTCGACGGACGGTCAGCTAGGCCAAGGAGCCGAGCTGAAAAGGTCAAATTTGTGGGAAACTCTCAAGGGATAGCCAGTTGATCCATCTCAAGAAGCCGGAATTCTACTCAAGACGGAGGATCTCCTCTTCAATTCCTTCAGGGGGTTTTAGGGATTTCTTATGTTTTGTGTTATCTTTTCTTTTGAGATGTTTTTCTTTAATATTATGAACTAAACCCTTCAGATACCTGAAGGGGGATGAAACCAAGATGAATCTTGTTATTGTTTTCTGAACTATATGATAAATACTTGATTTGTTCTGAATTATGTGTGCTTAATTCTTGTGTTGATATTTTGTGGATATTAATTCAAGTCGAATGTGCTTAGGTGGTGGAGCAAAAGTCCTGCTTAAGAGTAGATCTAGCATAATTAAGCGGAGTTGATCGCGCGCTAGAGATAGGGTGACGAGATTTTGCGGATTAGGGTGAAACCTAATATGGGATGTCCATAGATCGATTTCTTGCTATTCTAGGGGGTTATTAATGGGAAATAGATTTCAATTAATTAACCTAGGGTTAGACGTTATTCGCCTCAAGAGAGGGTTTAATATATGTTAGGGAGTCCTACAGATCAAGTCAAGTGAATAAATCGTGCTGTTCCAGCAGTTAGATAACAAGTGAAGTCTAGGTGGATTCTTCCTAAGGGTATCATTTTAATCAACTGAGTTTTTCCCAAGTATTTCCCCAATTCATTCTTTTTGTCTTTGCGTCTTTAGCTTAGTAATTAGTTAATTTAGATTAATAAACAACTTCACTTATTTTAGGCTAAATAATAGAAAGAAAGTTAGTATTAGTACTTTTAGTTCCTTTGGGTTCGACAATCCGGTCTTGCCTAAGCTATACTCTTGTTCGATAGGTGCACTTGCCTCAATCGTTGTCATTGTTAGTTTCGAGTTCGATCATTATCTTTATAAATTTTAAAACTCGACTTCACAATGATCAAGTTTTTGGCGCCGTTCTTGAACTAAAAAATATTAAGAACACTCTATTTTTATTACTTTAGCCATTTTATTTTTTTTCAATTTAATTTTATTTCTTATTTTATTTGCTAATTTTTCTTCTTTTATTAATTCTTCCTTCCAGTACCTCTAGTTTATGACTAGAAGGAACCCGAGAGGACCACTAGTATATGACAGTGATATTGAAGCTACCAGCTCGAAGAAATCGCGAGAGAAATTAGGCGAGCCCTAAATTACCAAGAAGAAGAGCGAGAAGACAGATCCAATCCTCTTTTGAAGGGATGGACGAAAATAACCCACCACCACAAAATGTGGCGAAAAATAATGCTCCACGTACTATGTATGATTATGCTAAACCTCATTTAACAGAGGCGAATCTAGTATTGTTAGGCACTGCTATAGCTGCTAATAATTTTGAATTAAAGCCTAACACTATACAAATGATTCAACAATTTGTTCAATTTGATGGTTTGCGGGGCGAAGACCCAAACACTCATATAGCTAATTTTTTAGAGTTCTATGATACCTTCAAAATAAATGGCGTTTCGATGATGCCATAAGGCTTGATTTATTTCCCTTTTCATTAAGGAATAAAGCCAAACAGTGGTTACACTCGTTACCACGAGGGTCAATCACTACATGGGAACAAATGACCGAAAAATTCTTATTAAAATATTTCCCACCGGCCAAAATGGCCAAATTACGGAATGATATCTCTTCTTTTGTGCAGATGGATTTAGAGACATTATATGACGCATTGGAGAGATATAAGGATCTCTTGAGAAGGTGTCCGTACCATGGTTTGCCCTTGTGGCTCCAAGTCCAAACTTTCTATAATGGTGTAAACCCCTCAACGAGGCAACTAATTGATTTAGCCAACGGTGGAACCCTGAACAATTGAACTCCTGAAGCAGCTTACGAGTTTATTGAAGAGATGTCACTGAATAACTATCATTGGTAGGTTACAAGGACCAAACCAACAAAATCAGTTGGAGTTTTCAACATAGATGCAGTAACCATGCTATCAACACAGGTAGAGATGATGAATAAAAAGCTTGATAGTTTGTGTTCTTCGCAGGTACCTCAAGCAATGCGGTCTGCGGCGTAAGTGGAACCGTGGCGAATCTCGAGTACCCACCCTACCAACCGAGCAGCAAAGCAATGGATGAACTATATAGGTAACAATTTCGAGATCTAATAATAACCCATATAGTAATAATTATAATCCAGGTTGGAGGAACCACCCAAATTTTTCGTGGGGAGGTCAAGGAAATCAAGGAAATTAAAGACAACAACCTCCTCAAAATTTCCAAAATCAACCCTATCCACAGGAGAAGAAGCCAAACCTTGAAGAGATGCTGACAAGATTCATGGCATCCATAGAAAACCGTCTCCAAGACACTGAAACCACCCTTAAGACCCAACAAGCATCGATAGAAGGGATTGAGAGCCAAGTTAGGGAACTTACTAAGGCAGTTGGGGAAATTACTAAGTCAGTTGGGCAACTTACTAAGATAGTTTCTGAAATTAAATCAGAGATTCTTTCTAAAGGAACAGAACAGGTAAAGGTAGTTACACTGAGAAGTGGAAAGGAGTTAGTCGAACCAAAGAAAAAAAATAACACATGAAGATGACAAAGCAAAGGATGAGGAAGTTGAGGATATAACTCCAGTACACAAAGAAAGTAAACCATCAATCCCATACCCAACAAAGTTGAAGAAAGACCGATTAGATGCCCAATACGGTAAATTTCTTGAACTTTTTAAACAAATACATATTAACTTACCCTTTGTTGAAGCCATTTCAAAGATCTTTGACATACGCAAAATTCTTAAAAGAACTCTGACGAATAAAAGGAAGCTTAAAGAAGTATCAATCATGGAGCTTAATGAAGAATGTTCACTATCCTCCAAAACAAGTTACCAACCAAATTAAAAGACCCGGGGAGTTTTACTATTCCTGTTTTAATTGGTAGTTTAAATATTAAGAAAGCATTAGGTGATCTAGGTGCGAGTATTAATTTAATGCCTTATAGAATGTTTAAACAACTAGATCTAGGGGAACCAAAACCCACTAGGATGAGTATTCAATTAGCTGATAGATCAATTAAATATCCTAGAGGAGTTATCGAGGATATTTTGGTAAAAATTGATAAATTTATTTTCCCTGTTGATTTTGTTGTGCTTGACATGGATGAGGATATTAATGTTCCCTTAATTTTAGGGCGCCCTTTTTTAGCTACTGCTAGAGCTTTTATCGATGTAGGTGACGGTAAACTTGCATTAAGAATAGGTGATGAGGATATTGTCTTTCAAATTTATGATGCCATGCGATATTCTAAAGAACAAGATGATTCATGTTATTTTGTTGATACTACTGATCATATCATTCAAAACTCATTACAGGAAATTATACATAATGACACGATGGAACTGTGCCTGACTCAAGAAGAGGGGGAAGAAGATGAAGCTGACGAGCTGAATCTGAATACATCTTCTTCTAGACAAACGAAAAAAAGAAAGCATTGAAGTCAATGACGAACTGAAACAAAAACCCTCTATTGATGAGCCTCCCAAATTAGAATTAAAACAGTTGCTGAAACACTTATAATATGCATTCCTCGGGGATAATTCTACGCTACCAAAGAATTATCTCTTGAATTGGAACCCAAGGAAAAAAAAGGAGTTGATCACAGTGCGAGAGAACATAAAAGAGCCATAGCTTGGAAAATTTCTGACATTAAGGGAATAAGCCCATCGTTTTGCACCTACAAAATTTTGATGGAAGAGGAATACAAGCCATGTGTGCAACCTCAAAGACGATTGAATCCCAACGTAAAAGAAGTTGTGAAAGTGAGGTAATTAAACTTCTAGATCTTTGGAATAATTTATCCTATTTACGACAAAGAATTAGGTAAGTCTGTCACAGGTTGTTCCAAAGAAAGGAGGCATGACGATGGTAGCCAACGAGAAGAATGAACTAATTCCCACTAGAACGATTCTGAGTTGGAGAGTGCGCATTGATTACGGAAGTGAACGATACCACTAGAAAAGATCACTTTCCTTTGCCCTTCATTAATCAAATGTTAGAAAGGTTATCTGGGCATATGTACTATTGCTTCCTAGATGGACTCTCCGGCTATTTTCAAATCCCAATAGCACCTGAAGATCAAGAGAAGACAACATTCACATGTCCATACGGTACGTTTGCTTATCATAGAATGCCTTTTGGATTATGTAATGCTCCTGCTACTTTTCAGTGCTGCATGCTTGCAATCTTTGTCGAACTTGTGGAAGAAATTATGGAGGTATTTATGGACGATTTCTCGGTATTCGGTAATTCTTTCCATCTTTGCCTTAAAAACTTAAAATGAGTTCTAATGAGATGTGAGGAGACAAATCTTGTCTTAAATTGGGAAAATGCCACTTTATGGTACAAGAGGGAATTGTATTAGGACATAAAATTTTTAGTAAAGGAATCGAGGTAGACAAAGCAAAGGTCGAAACCATAGAAAAATTACCTCGTCCTAGTTCAGTTAAGGCTATCAGAAGTTTTCTAGGACATGCAGGATTTTATAGAAGATTTTTTAAAGATTTTTATAAAATAGCTAAGCCTCTAATGAAATTGCTAGAAAAAGATGTACCTTTTAATTTTGATCAGGAATGTTTAGATGCCTTTAATATTCTTAAAGAGAAATTAATAAACGCCCCAATTATAATTGCCCCTGATTGGAATCTCCCTTTTGAACTAATGTGTGATGCAAGTGATTTTGCGATGAGGTGCGATTTAGGACAAACAAAAGACAAGCACTTCCAGCCGATCTATTACGCCAGCAAGACATTAACAGCCGCGCAAGAAAATTATACCACCACCGAAAAAGAATTACTTGCTGTGGTCTTTGCGTTTGATAAATTCAGACAATATTTAGTATTATCTAAAGTTGTCGTTTACACTGACCACTCTGCTCTTCGTTATCTTTTAACTAAACCTGATGCAAAACCACGACTTATAAGATGGATTTTACTTTTACAGGAATTTAACCTGGAAATACAGGATAAGAAGGGAGCTGAAAACCTCGCAGCAGATCACCTCTCCAGGCTTGAAAAACGACATATCGAAGAACTCGACGAAAGTGAGATAAACGACTCATTCCCTGAGGAACAACTCTTTTCTATAACCTGCTCTGAGGTACCATGGTTTGCAGATATTGTGAATTACTTAGCCGCTAACGTTCTACCGAAAAAAACTAACACATCATCAAAAAAGGCGATTCTTCTCTGATGTGATGAACTATTTCTTGGAAGACCCCTTTCTTTTCCGCATTTGTGTAGATCAGGTAATTCGAAGATGCATTACAAAGACAGAAGCAAGCAAAATCCTATAACATTGCCATTCAGGACCTTCAGGAGGACACTACAGTGGCATTAAGACAGCACATAAAATACTCGAATCAGGTTTTTATTGGCCCACTTTATTCAAAGATGCCAATAGGTATGTCGCTTCATGTGATAAATGTCAAAAAACAGGTAATGTTTCTAAACGTGATGAAATGCCTCAAACATATATGCTTTCTTGTGAAATATTTGATGTATGGGGTATTGATTTTATGGGTCCATTCCCTAGTTCATTCGAAAATAAGTACATCCTAGTAGCAGTTGATTACATGTCAAAATGGGTGGAAGCTGAAGCTTTACCTACCAATGATGCCAGAGTAGTAGTTAAGTTTCTCAAGAAACTGTTTTCTCGATTCGAAACACCTAGAGCCATCATTAGTGATAGGGGTAATCATTTTTGTAATACTCAATTTGACAAGGTCTTAAAAAAATATGGAGTACACCATAGGATAACTACCCCATATCACCCTCAAACCAGTGGGCAGGTAGAAGTAGCAAACCGAGAACTTAAGCGGATCTTAGAGAAAACAGTCAAAACCAACGAGAAAAGATTGGGTAATAAAAGTAGACGACACTTTATGGGCCTATAGAAATGACCTTTAAAACCCTTTAGGAACATCCCGTACAAACTTGTCTACGGAAAAGGCATCATCTACCATTTGAGTTAGAACATAAAGCTTCTTTGGGCTATAAAATTTTTGAATTACGATATTAAAATTGCGGTGAGAGGAGAATGATGCGGATGAGCAGGCTAGACGAATGGAGAACCGATGCTTACGAGAAATCGAAGCTATACAATGAGGCAACAAAGCGACGCCATGATGCTCGTCTAAAGAAATCGAGACAATTCAAAGTAGGGGACTTGGTCTGCTTCTATACAACTCGAGGCTTAAACTTTCCTCGGAAATCAAATCAAGATGGTCGTCCCATTCATGATCAAAACAAATTTTCCTTATGGCACAATCGAGGTAACTCATCCCACTCAAGGCACATTCAAGGTAAATGGTCACCGACTCAAAATCTATAATGGTGAAGATTTTAGGGATATGAGAGAAGAGCTTCAGCTCCATGAACCTTCTTTCTAAAATAAAAACAGGGCAAGTCTAGCTTAAGACTTTAAACAAGCGCTTCTCGGGAGGCAACCCGAGCATTAACCATACTAACATTAGATTCTTAATTTTTAGCATTTAATCCCATACTAATTAATCCAATAAAGCGTAGGTTTTAGACCACATGGCCTCGCACACGGGCGTGCCCGTGGCCGTGTGGAAGCCATGGGACAAAACACAGGCTTACTTATAGCCGTGCTCGAAAAAAGTGACTTTTATCATCAACACGGGCTACGAAAATAGCCCCACGCCTGTGCTGAGAAACTATGGACGATACTGACTTTTCAAACACAGGCTGAACACGCCCGTGCTACAAAACTGTAAGGAGATACTGACTTGTCGAACACGCGCAAAACACGCCTGTTTCAAATGACCGTGTAACTAAGAACACGGGTGTGTCACTTTAAGCACAGCCGTGGCCAAGCACCCTGAACGCGCCCAAAAAATTCAAAATCGCGAAAAGCACGGGCTGAACAGAATCAAGCACGGGCATGTCCTTTGCCCGTGTCCCATCCCCTATATATAGAACATGACACTCATCTTCCCCAAATTTCATAACCTTAAACCAATTTCTCCCAAAACCCCTACCCTCATTCCGACCATCACTCACAAAACTCATCCCCATTACCTACCACCACCTCCTCAACCCTCTCCCTTTCACATAAATACAAGAAAACCGCACCCACGCCCTCGCCACCGCCGTGCTGTAGCAACCCACGCCCTCGCAACAGCCACGTACTTGCAGGAAAATCACAACACCACCGTGCTCAGCCCGTGTTCCGATGATTCAAATCACCCAAACCCCTGGTACAATGTCATCATCGCGAGGAAAATGAACTACGGCCGCCCCAAGTAAGAAAAGAAAGGGACCCGGCTCATCCTCGGCCAGTGCCTCCTCTGAAATACGACACTGCTTTCTCCAATTTAGTTAGGAAGCCCAGGACGAACGATACAAGGCACTTCGGGGAAGACCTCTCGGCACCGATGGGTGCATTGGTAGGGCGCTTTGGAGCAGTCGGGCTGTGGGCGATATTCGAGCCCTTCTCTCGACTGAGCCGTGGGAATAATTTTTCTCCATCATCGAGCCCACGTATTTGGAACTCACCCTTGAGTTTTGCACCACCTTTACCCTACAAATAGTAATGGCACAATACGATGACCCGGGCACAATTCAATTCCGGTTAGGAGGCACAGTACGTCGACTGAGCGTACCGCAATTTGGCACGGCACTCGGACACTATACGAACGAGTTTGTAGCAGAAAATCCACTTTCCGAGTTAGACCGTCAGCTCCACTGCACCCCCACCAACTGTTGGCACACTTTACACCCCAACATGGGTATCTACGACCCCAGTCGTTCCAAGGCGACAGCCCTTGGACCCTCCCTGCGGTACATCCATGCCATTCTAGCTCACACTATCATGAGGCGACGCGAGAGCACCGACGTGGTGAATGTACACGACGTTTACTTTTTATCGTGCATGTCAGAAGGGCACATTTTCGACCTTGCATACTTCATTGTTCATGCCATTCAGCATCAGACAGAGCCGCACAGGAGGGGGATTTTATCGATGGGGCCATACATCACACGGTTGGCTCGACACTTTGACCTCCTTAACACCAAGACTCTAACTTCCTCGCTAACACTGATCGGCCAGATGGTAACCCAAGGCATACAGACGATGTTGCACATGAGAATGATTAAATATCGCTGTGGGACCGATCCTCCTCAGTACCGATTAGCCACAGATGAGGAGGACCCTGAGGACATTACTGCTGATGTCCCACCACCATGGGAGGCACCAGTCCCGAGCCAGCGGCCCTCCCATGCAGCAGCTTCATTTTCAGACATTTCTGCATGCATCGATCGGTTCGAGTAGTACTGTACTCAGCAATTTCAACGCTTTGACAGAATCGAGGCCACCCTCCAGCAGATTTGTCACCACCTCCATATTTCTACACCACCACCACCATAGTCCCCAGCTAACGATGAGGACCTCTGAGTCCTTCTATTTTCCTTATGTTTATTTCCTTTATTTCTAATTCATGCGTTTTAAAATTTTATTTGTCCTAATTTAAACTCTTCTGCCTTTATGTTTAATACCTTCATTTTATTCATATTATCATTGGCTATCTAACCTTAGAGTATTACTAACAAACATTTATTTAATTCACTTCCCCTGAAACATCTAACTAATGACTTATAATTTCAATTGTACACTCCAAAATAACGAATAAATCACTAGGAGTAATTCATCACTACATAAGTCATCTATCACCTCCGACTCAAGAAATCCATCCAAAATTCGGAAGTATTCTTTCTCTCCATCTTATGATTTTATTACATTTATATTATCTATCTTTGTACATTGAGGGCAATGTACATCTTAAGTGTAGGGGGTGAAATCGTAAGTATTCCAAACTTTTTTTCATTATTCTCAAAATCCTGAATTTAGTCTTGTTTTTAAGTAAATTCCTCATATTACTAATTAGGATGAAATTTCTAATGATTTATAATTTTTATTGATATGTTTTAGATTAAGTCATTGATAATTGTGCATTGATGATTAAATTCTAAGAATACTAGAGAATCAAGCATGATAAGTCTATTTTTCAGAATAAAAAATTTTCTAGGTTGTCTACCTGAATTTAAATATTACTTTGAAATTTGAAATTTACGAGGTTGACATCAAAATACCCATAAGTTTTGTGAGATTTTTAGCCTTATAGAGCATAAATTCGTTTTCTTGCTCACTTTATTGATTATGAGTATGTCAACACTGATTTGTTATTCTAGAACTTGCATCGATTATACATGTCGAGACCACACTTTTTGATTTGATACACAGAGATGATAAAGGCACTTAAGATCTAACCCACTTACTCCATTAAAAAGCCTACCTTCATAATTAACCCCTAGTGAACCCCGTTTAATCCTAACAACCCATTTATTGACTTACCCGCTAATATTAACCCAAAACCCTTTTTATTTGTTTTCACCATCCTCTTTAACTACCCTTATATCGAGAGTTGATTTTGATTAGTTGCCTAACTATGCTTTTTACTTCAGTAATTTATCCTTTATTATGTATTTATTATGTACTAAAAAAAATCGAAATATATTCATTATTAGCTTTGTGATTAAATGAGCTTACACATTTAAATTCCAAATATTGAAGAAAAATCTCGTAGTATTAGAATTATAAATTTTCAATTAATGTAATTACTTATTATTCAGTTTATTGTTTCTGGTTAGGTAATTTGTCAATTCAGTCTCGATTTTAACCCTCTAATTCAGCCTTATTCCACACCTTTAACTCAAGCCTCGTTACAACCCTTTCAAAGACCTTTTGATTTGTGTTTCATCTAATATTTTAGTGGTGGAGATTTGATTCTCATGCAAGCCTATGGGATTAACTCTTCATGTTTGACTTTTGAGTGCCTAATTTTGAACCTTAAACACTTTGAGTGATTTGAGTGAATCTTTAAGTGAGGATGTCAGTCCTTGTCAATTTTAAATCAGAGGTAATTGTTTAGATGAAGGGAAACACCTATGTTTTGTGCTACAAATGTATGACTTAGACTGTTTGAATTTTTAGGCTTTCTTTGAGTTGAATTATCCATGTATGAATTATCTCTGAATTATGATGAAACATTATCAATGACTATTATGAATTATAGAAAGTTTGTTTTAATTGTAAGTTGAGAATTTTGCTTGAGGACAAGCAAAAACTTAAGTGTGGGGGTATTTGATAAACCAAAATAGTAACATATTTTAATCCCACATTTAGTATGCTTTTGGATGAATTATCCCTTATATTATGTAATTCGGTGCTCTTAATCCTTTCTTTTCATGATATATACTCAGGAAAGCACTAGGGGATGAAAAGAACGCAAAATGGGCTTAAAACGGGACAAATGGGCCAAAGCACGAAATCGACACGGCCTGGACTAAAGCCCACACGGCCGTGCCTCCTCAATGCATTTGAACACGGCCTGATATCGATCTACACAGACGTGTCCTCATTAGAAGTCCGAACACGGCCTGGCCACGATTTACACGGGCGTGTGCCATGGCCGTGCCTCTGCCATGGAGAAGAGCAATTTCATTCGAGAAATGATACTTTGGGGCAAAGAAACACATTCCAAAAGCATATAAATACACCCTAAGTATAACCTGAAAGGGGTAGTCGACGGGCGGTCAGCTAGGCCAAGGAGCCGAGCCGAAAAGGTCAGAATTGTGGGAAACTCTCAAGGGATAGCCAGTTGATCCATCTCAAGAAGCCAGAATTCTACTCAAGACGGAGGATCTCCTCTTCAATTCCTTCAGGGGGTTTTAGGGATTTCTTATGTTTTGTGTTATCTTTTCTTTTGAGATGTTTTTCTTTAATATTATGAACTAAACCCGTCAGATACCTGAAGGGGGATGAAACCTAGATGAATCTTGTTATTGTTTTCTGAACTATATGATAAATACTTGATTTGTTCTTAATTATGTGTGCTTAATTCTTGTGTTGATATTTCGTGGATATTAATTCAAGTCGAATGTGCTTAGGTGGTGGAGCAAAAGTCCCTGCTTAAGAGTAGATCTAGCATAATTTAGTGGAGTTGATCGCGCGCCTAGAGATAGGGTGACGAGATTTTGCCGAATTAGGGTGAAACCTAATATGGGATGTCCATAGATCGATTTACTGCTATTCTAAGGGGTTATTAATGGGAAAGATATTTCAATTAATTAACCTAGGGTTAGACGTTATTCGCCTCGAGAGAGGGTTTAATATACGTTAGGGAGTCCTACGGATCAAGTCAAGTGAACAAATCGTTTGGTTCAGTGTTAGATAACAAGTGAAGTCTAGGTGGATTCTTCCTAAGGGTATCGTTTTAATCAACTGAGTTTTTCCCAAGTATTTCCCCAATTCATTCTTTTTGTCTTTGCGTCTTTAGCTTAGTAATTAGTTAATTTAGATTAATAAACAACTTCACTTATTTTAGGCTAAATAATAGAAAGAAAGTTAGTATTAGTACTTTTAGTTCCTTTGGGTTCGACAATCCAGTCTTGCCTAAGCTATACTACTGTTCGATAGGTGCACTTTCCTCAATCGTTGTCATAGTTAGTTTCCAGGTTCGATCATTATCTTTATAAATTTTAAAACTCTGACTTCACAGCGATCAATATTCTTTGATTGGAGGTAATTACATTTATTACTGTTATAAATATTAACTCGATCATGAAGTTTGGTGATAGAGATCACATATTATAGAAACTGTATTATTGCATTGGTTATTATTGGGGCCACTTTCGGTCCTCCCTCTTCTAATTTGAGGTACACTATTGATAGTGAAGTGTTGCTTTATCTATACGGTTGAAATGTCAGTCATATTATAACACTATGGTTTTAAATCTATCTGATGGTTCTGGCTTTGGAAAAACTCAAAGCTTCAATGTTAACAATTGAAATAGCTACATTGATGACCCAGTTATTACAGAAAAGAAGTAAGATTTGAATGGACCGATGAATATCAGTAAAGTTTTGACCAGTTGAAAGATCTGTTGATCGAAGTATTAATTTTGGTTCAGCCTGAATCGGGTAAGGAATTCGTTATTACAGTACTGCACTATTGAACAAGATTAGAGTGTGTTTTGATGCAGTAAGGCAAAGTAATAGCCTGTACTTTTAGACAGTTAAAAACCACATGGAAAGAATTACTCGGTACATGATCTAGAATTGACAGCTATTGGTTTTGTGTTGAAATCTGATAACATTACTTGTTTGGTGAAAAATGTCATATATTCACCGATTATAAAAAGTTGAAGTATCTGATGTTGCAAAAATATTTGACTTTGAGATAGCGTATATGACTTGAATTGTTGAAAGATTATGATTTGATTTTTATATCTCACTTGTAAAGAACGAATGTGCTTACAGACATTCTGAGTAGGAAATCTCTGTATACTTTGCAAGCCATGGATACCGATTGTAATTGTCTGATAATAACTTAATTTTAGCTGAGTATAGAGCTAAACCGATGTCTCTACAACAGATCAGTAAAACTCAGAAAAGTTATAATGAGTTGTAAGTCAAATGAGTACAATGTGAATTAATTTCTGATTTAGAATTTCAGAATAGATCTGATAGTTGTCTGTTATTTAGAGACAGAGTCTGTGTACTAAAGAATTTGGAGCTAGTACATAAAATTTTACATGAATGATCACAGTAGTACTATGTCTGTTTATCTAGGAAATGATAAAATGCACAACGATTTTTAAAAGATGTACTGGTAGCCCGGAGTGAAAGGTGGTATTTCTAAATATATATTTAAATGTTGGATGTATCAGCAAGATAGAGATGATACTTTCAAGATGGTTATAGCCAGCGAAGATACCGAAATGGAAACAAGACAAAGTTACTATGAATTTTATATCAGAATTATCCATGTCTATGAAAAAGAAAGATACTATTTGAGTAATTGTCGATTGTTTGACGAAGCCTGCACATTCCATTCTGGAATGAGCAGATTTCCAACTTGATATATTGCTTGAATTATCTATTTTTGAGATTGTCAAAATATATGATGTGCTAGTTTCTGCTATCTCTAATAGAGATCTACAGTTTAAATTCCGATTCTGAAACAAGTTACAAGAAACTCTGGGTATACGGTTACATTTTAGTACTGCATTTTATTTTTAGACGGATGATCAATCTAAACATATGGTTCAGAATTTGGAAGATGTGCTTCAATGTTGTGTACTTGAATTTGAAGGTAATTGGGAAAGGTATTTGCCTCTAGCTGAATTTGCTTATAATAATAGTTAATAGTCAAGTATAAAATTTTACCGAATGAGGTTTTATATGGTCACAAATGTAAAACTCTGGTGTTTTGAATTGAGTTCAGTGAGAAAAGATACATGTAGTTGGTTTGATTCATTGAAACCGAAGAAAGATGAAAGGGATCTGAGACAGTTTAAAAGCAGTATTTGATCGTCTGAAATCCAATGTGAATATAAAAATGAAAAGAAATAGAGTTTCAGATTGACGACAAAATACTTTTGAAAGTTTCTCCATGGAAGAAAGTTCCCCGGTTTGGCTGTAAAGGCAAATCAAGTCTGTGGTTTATCGGGCCATATAAGATTATTTAAAGGAGTTGGACCTGTTGCATATTGATTGGTATTATTATCAGAGTTCTACAGAATTCACAATGTTCTATGTGTATATGTGTTATGACAATATCTATCAGACCCGTCATCTGTTATTTCTCTGATAGAGATTGAAATTCAGCTTGGTATGACTTATAGTGAGTGACTGGTTGAAATTCTGGCATATGAAGTGAAAGAAACGAAAAATATAAAGGTAGCTTTAGTAAAAGTTCTTTGGCAATGATACGATATAGAGAAAGCTATCTGGGAGCCGGATGGAAACATGAAAAAATAATGTTTGAATCTCTTTACTGGTAAAATTTTCGAGGACGAAAATTCCTTAAGGGGGAGAGTTGTAACAACCCAATTTTGATGAAATCAGAACAGTGGTCTCGAGACCAAAAATCCGAGCCAAAAATAAAATTTATTTTTATTTTGTTATATGGACCGTATTACATTAGAAAATTCATGTGAAAATTTTGATAAGAAAATTTTACCGATTATGTGCTTAATTATGAGAAAGACCAAATCACATAAAATGCAAAAGTTGAATTCTAATAGTGTAAACCCCTTACCCGTATTCAACGTCGGAACAGGGTAAGAGGTATTACCGGACTTACAACACAAGTATTCACACAATTCTGAGTCATAAATTTACGTCCAAATTAAAAGCGTTCATGTTCGATCATAAAGTCCCTAATACAAGCCTACGAGGCCCAAAACATGCTTTGGAAGTGGTTCGGGACTAAACCAAGAACTTTAGAAAATTTTACAAAACTTAGAAAAATTTTGTTGGATGCAGGGCTCACACGCCCGTGTGGTCCAAGGGACACGCCCGTGTGACCCTAGGACAGGCCCGTGCTTCAGACCGTGTTCGATTTAGGGTGCTCTCTGACTTGTGCCACACGGTCGTGCCACACGCCCATGTGGTAGGCCGTGTAGCACACACGGCTGAGACACCCGCTCGTGTCTCTGCCCGTGTGCTCAATTCTGGATATTCTACTTCTCAAAATTTAGGTGCAGGGGACACATGGCCAGAACACATGCCCGTGGGGCAGACCGTGTGTCGCACACTGTCTAGACACACGCCCGTGTGTCTACCCGTGTGGACAAAAATAAGGCTATTTACCAAGCTATTTTGCCACCCTCACTTGCACACATCAACACAACATCACTTGGCACAAATTCAAGCATATAAGAGCAACCAAACAACCACAACCAAGACAATAACATGTCATCCTCATGCAATTATTTATCATGCTTAGAACATCAACCTTTGCACACCAAATCATGCAAGATTCAACATTCACAAATGACATTAATATATAAATATACTCATAACCAATATTAGCCAACTTCCATTGCTATATACGAATATGAACCATAAACCATTATAAGCCAACACATATGGCCAAATTAATAATGACACATATAACCAAAAGACCAAATCCCTATACATGCCATAAACTCAAAATACTTGAATTCATCAATACCCAAAGTGATAGCTTGATAGTGTGGTAGGATCTCCGGCGATCTCCAATCCGAGCTAGCTCAATGACACTATAAAACATGGGAAAGGAAGGGGGTAAGCTATATAGCTTAGTAAGTTTATATGCAAATAAATCAAAACATTATTCATACATCTGACATATAAGTAACTTAACATATACTAACATAAATGTCATTATAACTTCATAAACACGACTTACTCAATCACATTCTTACCAATAACTAATCATATGAATAATATAGCATATATCAACATAAATGTCATTAAACTTCATGAGCTTAACTCATTCAATCACATCTGTAACACCCCAAACCCGGCCTAGAAGTTAGCCCCGAATCCGGCGTGTCACATTGAAGTGTTTTTGCGAAAACCTTGTTTTCATTGAAAACCTTTCTAAAGGAAAGTTAAGTAAAATCTAGTTTGCTTTCAAAACGAGGTGTATCCAAAAAGAAACCATTTCCTTGTTACTATGTAAGAAAAAAAAATCCTTTGACAGCGGAAGCTCGTTCTTAAAACACAATTATTTTCAAAAACTTGAATTATGCTTAAAAGAAATAAATCCAGGTTCCATTTCAAAATTATAATGCATAGTGGGAGTAATGGAATAATAACTAGAGGGAAAGCCTTATACAATTTGAAATAAATTAACTTAAAATCTAGAATTTAGATATTAAGAAAAACAAGTCTAATCGTCTTGCTAGTTGGCCACCTCTGAGTCCCACCATCCGTCGAACAGCCTACTGAGGATCACCTGAGAAACATAAAAGAGGGAGTGAGTTTTCGAAAACTTAGTGTGTATGACCCTCGTTAAACAAATCGCATACATATCATATTAATAACATAACAATATCATACATGCAATGCTGTGCAAACCCTCCCCAAATAATCCATCTGGTACACTTCGTCTCTGTCCAACCGAAACACATCTGTGGGGATTTCTAAATCAACCCACCCATCCGATACACTTCAAGGGTAGCCCGGTTGCGGTACTACCTAACGTTGCAGCAAAGCTGCCATTCATATAATGGGCTTAAAAAGCCATCGGTGGAACCACGGTCGTCAAGCAACCATGCGATCCTCATATACTTCCTCCGTTCCATAATTCCCAACCCATATGCAACCTAGACAGGATATCATATGAATTCAGCAAGTGTACATGTAACATCCATAAATCTTACCTTCAACACATAAGGCATTTTAATCATTTCTGCCCCTAGGGGCATTTCGGTCATTTCTTATTATTGTGGGTCTATTACTTACCTTGGCCCGTTATCAAGTCCTCGTTGGCTAAATTGAAAAGATACTATGCACCAGGTAGGATTCCAGAGAAGAGGAGGTGAGTCATTAAGACCGCTTAAGTAACAAGCTCTCCCTAGATCCAACCCTAGACATACATATACCCATTGCCACATCTTAACCTTATGACTTGTCCACGGTCACAATTAGTTAATAATTTAAGTTTTATGCAGGTTAAGAAATTCACCAAATACTAAGCCTAAGACCCCTTACAAAGCCCAAACAAATTCATATACGTTCATATGGCCCACCAGGCCCAATCTCATTCGTATGGCCCATCTGGCCCAATCACATTCATATGGCCCACCTGGCCCAATCACATTTGTATGGCCCACCTGGCCCAATCACATTCATATGGCCCATCTAGCCCAAATCAATTCCAAGCCATGTAACCAGCATGACTAGCTCACCACTTATTACCAAATCATCAAATTCGCCTACTTTGAGCCTACGGCCCATTAGCCCATTTTGCCCATTCTGGCTTGATTGGCCAAAACACGACCCAAGTCCATGAGATCGCTCATAGGGTCTCTGTTATCGATTCCATTTCCCCCATATGAGTGTTCATACACTCGCAAGACTACCGAAGCCAAACTTTCAAGATTACGGGATTTCCCAATCCATTGTGTGTGTATAGTGTATGTACACACCTGATAACAAAACGCGCTGCGATCTCCTTAGCCACGATCCTACAAACGATGTCACTCAATGATTAATCACATAAACTTATCGAATACTTTACCAAAATATGAAGTCTCACCTTAACCTTACCTGAAACACCAAGCCTTAATAGCTTTTCCTCGATCACTAATCACGCGTATCTCCTAAATCTGCATCATTCTTAATCATTAAAAATTGAACCATAAGTGACTTATATCCATCTTAAGTCACCCTTACATTACTTACGACCATTCGGCCAACCTTCAAAACCAAAAGTGAAGAATACTTACCCAAATTCGAAACGTATAAAGAGTAATTCGGCAGAGATACAAGAATCGGCTAGGTTGAAGAAATAGTGACGGCACAAAAAGAATTTCGACAAATGGAGGGTGGAATTATTCAGCTTTAGAGGGTTTGGAAAAGGTAACAAGAAGAAAAGAAAAAGATCAAATGTGCTTGTGTGAGGGTAACTATAGGATATTCGGTAAAGAAAAGAAAGACTTACTTATTTGCAAAACTCTCCAAATGCCGAAAGCCATAAAGAAAATTCGTAATACCCCCTAAAAGACCCAAAAACGGCACTCATTCACCCTCTTAAGCCGAATTTATACACTTCCCACTTCCCAAAACGGCACCAACTCTTCACACTTCTCAGCTCCTAACTTTTCTCCAAGATAAGCTCCTACAATCTCTCCATGACCATTTCAAACCTCTCATCCATCAGACTTTCACTGAAACACAAACTCTAGCCATCCTGACAGCAAAATAAATACCCCAATAAGATACCATGCCACTACTCGAACCTTGGACTCCCTTGCCTGCTAATGATGCCACCTCTCTGTTCCCTAAGTGGCGCCACTTTGCCACTTCACCACAACCTCCTTTTTGTGTCATTTTCTTCTTCATTTTTCTAAAAGACCTACTAACTGAAGTCACAGTTCCCTTGGGGCTAAAACCAAAATTTTTCCTATACCCTTACTTGATCCCAGGACATTTCCAACACCTCTAGACACTCCAAATTCACTAACCCTCAAAGCCCACATGCCAACTCTCATTTTCTCGCTCACTTAAAAATTTTCTGAGACCCAAAGCCCAATAGGCCCAATTCTACTAGGCCTAAACTCGGGGCGTTACAATTCTACCCCCTTAAAGAAATTTCGTCCTCGAAATTTCCAACTAACTATTAATCGCACCGCTCAAGTCACACCACTATGCTTTCACTACGCACTCTGATGCGACCCCTTGCACCTCTTCTAGCGCTCATCGCTGATTCTCGTATTATCTGAATTAGAAATTTTATGAAATTTTAGTTAGTTCCAGTAATTAAGCCGATGTTTTATGATAGTATTAAGTAAAGAGGTTGTTTTCGCAAATCCTCTACAATTTCAAGTTCCTACGGGCTTTAGTTTCACTCTAACTAAAATGATTTAGTATAATCATCTAAAGTAGCCCACTAACTATCTACAGTATAACAAGTTAAACAAGCTTAATAATAAGAGAACTTACTTGGTTCGACTTTGGAGACTCGGTGTGCCACATCACAAGAATTTCTGAACATTTCGATCCGATCCAAAAATAGTTTTTTTTTTAAAACCCAAGTAATAAGGCCCATTTCATAGCCCGAGCTTTGCAATCGGGCTCTGATACCACTAAATGTCACACCCCAACCCCGGCCTAGAAGTTAGGCCCGAATCCTGCGTGTCACATTAAAGTGTTTTTGCGAAAACCTTGTTTTCATTGAAAACCCTTCTAAAGAAAAGTTAAGTAAAATCCAGTTTACTTTCAAAACGAGGTGTATCCAAAAAGAAACCATTTCCTTGTAACTATGTAAGAAAAAAAAATTTCCTTTGCCAGCGGAAGCTCGTTCTTAAAACACAATTATTTTCAAAAACTTGAATTATGCATAAAAGATATAAATCCAGGTTCCGTTTCAAAATTATAATACATAGTGGGAGTGATGGAATAATAACTACAGGGAAAGCCTTATACAATTCGAAAGAAATTAACTTAAAATAAATAACTTAAAATCCAGAATTTAGATATTAAGAAAAACAAGTCTAATCGTCTTGTTAGTTGGCCACCTCTGAGACCCTCCATCCGTCGAACCGCCTACAGAAGATCACCTAAAAAAATAAAACAGGGAGTGATTTTTCGAAAAATCAGTGTGTACGACCCTCGTTAAACAAATTGCATACATATCATACTAATAACATAACAATATCTTACATGCAATGCTGTGCAAACCCTCCCCAAATAATCCATCCGATACACTTCGTCTCCGTCCAACCGAAACACATCTGTGGGGATTTCTAAATCGACCCACCCATCCGATACACTTCAAGGGTAGCCCGGTTGCCATACTACCTAATGTTGCAGCAAAGCTGCCATTCATATAATGGTCTTAAAAAGCCATCGGTGGAACCACGGTCGTCAAGCAACCATGCGATCCTCATATACTTCCTCCATTCCATAATTCCCAACCCATATGCAACCTAGACAGGATATCATATGAATGCAACAAGTGTACATGTAACATCCATAAATCTTACCTTCAACACATAAGGCATTTTAATCATTTCCGCCCCTAGGGGCATTTCCGTCATTTCTCGTTGTTGTCGGTCTATTACTTACCTTGGCCCATTATCAAGTCCTCGTTGGCTAAAGTGAACAGATACTATGCACCAGGTAGGATTCCAGAGAAGAGGAGGTAAGTCATTAAGACCACTTAAGTACCAAGCTCTCCCTAGATCCAATCCTAGACATGCATATACCCATTGTCACACCTTAACCTTATGACTTGTCCACGGTCACAATTAGTTAATAATTTAAGTTTTATGCAGGTTAAGCAATTCACCAAATACTAAGCCTAAGACCCCTTACAAAGCCCAAACAAATTCATATACGTTTATATGGCCCACAAGGCCCAATCTCATTCGTATGGCCCATCTGGCCCAATCACATTCATATGGCCCACCTGGCCCAATCACATTCATATGGCTCATCTGGCCCAAATCAATTCCAAGCCATGTAACCAGCATGACTAGCTCATCACTTATTACCAAATCATCAAATTCGCCTACTTTGAGCCTACGGCCCATCAGCCCATTTTGCCTATTCTGGCTCGATTGGCCAAAACACGGCCGAAGTCCATGAGATCGCTCATAGGGTCTCTGTTATCGATTCCATTTCCCCCATAAGAGTGTTCGCACACTCGCAAGACTACCGAAGCCAAACTTTTAGGATTTCAGGATTTCTCAATCCATTGTGTGTGTATAGTGTATGTACACACCTGATAACAAAACGTGCTGCGATCTCCTTAGCCACGATCCTAGAAACGATGTCACTCAATGACTAATCACATAAACTTATCGAATACTTTACCAAAAGCCGAAGTCTAACCTTAACCTTACCTGAAACACCAAGCCTTAATAGCTTTTCCTCGATCACTAATCACGCGTATCTCCTAAATCTGCATCATTCTTAATCACTAAAAACTGAACCATAAGTGACTTTTATCCATCTTAAGTCACCCTTACATTACTTACGACCATTCGGCCAACCTTCAAAACCAAAAGTGAAGAATACTTACCCAAATCCAAAACGTATAAAGAGTAATTCGGCAGAGATACAAGAATCGGCTAGGTTGAAGAAATAGTGACGGCACAAAAAGAATTTCAGCAAAAGCAGGGTGGAATTATTCAGCTTTAGAGGTTTTGAAAAAGGTAACAAGAAGAAAAGAAAAAGATCAAATGTGCTTGTGTGAGGGTAACTACAGGATATTCGGTAAAGAAAAGAAAGACTGACTTATTTGCAAAACTCTCCAAATGCCGAAAGCCACAAAGAAAATTCATAACACCCCCTAAAAGACCCAAAAACGGCACTCATTCACCCTCCTAAGCCGACTTTATACACTTCCCACTTAAAACGGCACCAACTCTTCACACTTCTCAGCTCCTAACTTTTCTCAAAGATAAGCTCCTACATTCTCTCCATAACCATTTCAAACCTCTCATCCATCAGACTTTCACTTCAACACAAACTCTAGCCGTCTTGACAGCAAAATAAATACCCCAATAAAATACCATGCCACTACTCAAACCTTGGACTCCCTTACCTGCGAATGACGCCACCTCCCTGTTCCCTAAGTGGCGCCACTTTGCCACTTCACCACAAGCTCCTTTTTGTGTCATTTTCTTCTTCATTTTTCTGAAAGGCCTACTAACTGAAGTCACAGTTCCCTTGGGGCTAAAACCAAAATTTTTCCTATACCCTTACTTGATCCCAGGACATTTCCAACACCTCCAGACACTCCAAATTCACTAACCCTCAAAGCCCACATGCCAACTGTCATTTTCTTGCTCACTTAAAAATTTTCTGAGACCCAAAGCCCAAAGCCAAATAGGCCCAATTCTACTAGGCCCAAATTCAAGGCGTTACAACATCCTTACCAATAGTTCATCATATACCAAATTCATTTTCTTTGAGTTTTTCGTACATCCCTATACCAACTCGTAACATAATCACATACTTTCTCATCCTTGACATACCCATTGAACCACTTGTAATACTATCAGATACACGAAAAGATTTTCACATAAGTGCCACATATGTAGCCAATGCTACCACAATTCTCATAACACATATAGGCTTGCTCTCGAGCTATCCTTGGGCCTGCTAACACAAGCTGTCAATCGAGACGTAGCTACACGATGCTGCTCACACAAGCTGTCAAGTATCCGAAACATATGCCAGTATACCCATCCACCGGTAGGACATACAAGACCAGCACCCGGGGTTCATAAATCACATAATCACATGGGTTCCTAGTGACATGTCACTTGTATCCTAATCTATTCCTAAGGTTCAACCGGGATTTTCTCGCTTGTCGAAACTTCATCGAATATGCTCATAGAATCAATCATACAATTCATGCAATATCAAAACATTAAAATACAAATATAACATTGCATTAATAACATACGAACTTACCTAGGCATAAAAATGGCAAAAAGGACCTAACCGTCAAATACTTGTTTTTCCCCCTTCTAATTCTGAACCTCATTTTTCTTGATCTATAACATCACATTAAACTTATTTAATCATTATACTATTCAAATCAGCCCAAAATCACATTATGGAAAAATTACATTTTTGCCCTTAAAGTTTGACATTTTTACATTTTATTCCCTAGGCTCGTAAAATGAAATGTACTCAATTTCTACTATACCCATGCCTAGCTGAACCTTATACATGCTTATAGCAGCCCACATTTTTCTTTTATTCACATCTTTACACCCATTTTTATAAGTTTTTACAAATAGGTCCTTTTTTAGGCATTTTCATCGAAAATCACTTATCAAAAGTTGTTTATCTAACAACTATCATGCATTTTCTACCATTAAACATCAAAATACATACATGTTCAACATGGGTCAAACCCTAGACCTTCAACCATTTCTCAAATTAGTACTACAAATAGGTAGATCATGTTACAAGGATTTTAAAAACATAAAAATCATTAAAAACGGGGCTAGAACGGACTTACAATCGAGCTTGGAAGCTTGTCCAAAACCCTAGCTATGGCTTCTTGGTATATTCAGCCATGGGAGGAAGAAGATGGACAAATTTTGGCTTTATTTTGGCTTTTTAATTCATTTAATTACCAAATTACTAAAATACCCTTAATGAAAAAATTTAGAAGCATACCTAACCATGTCCATTTTTGTCCACCAAATTAACCATTGGTTTAATTACCATTTAAAGACCTCCAATTTAAAATTTCATAACAATTAGACACCTTTAACCTATCGAACTCACATTTTGCACTTATTACAATTTAGTCCTTTTGACTAAATTGAGTGCCCAAACATCAAAATTTTTGAACGAAATTTTCACGAAATCATTCCATAAAACTGTAGACCATACAAATATAATAAAAATAATTTTTTTGCGTCGGATTTGTGGTCCTGAAACCACTGTTCCGACTAGGCCCAAAATTATGTTGTTACAAGTAGCTAGGGGGATTAAATAGCTATGGAATTCAAAACTAGAGGTCCTTATATGGTAATTAGACCATTAAAGAAAAGTATGTAGATATTTTGGTGACTCATCCATGGAAATTTAGAAAAAGGGCAAGGAGTAAATTCGAAAGTGAAAATATTTAATTAATTAAAAGATGATAAAAGAGATATCATCTTATTTTCTCATCTTCTACCCTAAAATAATACATGGAAACCTTAGGAGAGAGAGAATAAACTTTCATGGCCAAATTGGGTAAGTTTCCTTGTCCCATTTTTAGTAATTTTGATATTTTTAAAACCGGGATAGCTTAATCTATCTATTTGGGGGATTAATTTGAAAAGTTATCAAGGTATGAAACTTGGGTCATGGATGAATATGCTGAAAATTAGAAATTTATGGTAGAAAATGAAAGGTTGTTGATAGATAAACAATTTTTACAAAGTGATTTTTGATGAAAATATGATTTAGTGATTAAAATGTAAAGTTGTGAAATTTGATTAAAATTATGAATTTTTATGAATACATGTGCTGTAAATTTTGTAACGAGATTTTGGTTAGGCTTGGAATAGGGAGTAAATTACACAAGTTTCATTTTCCGAGCCTAGGGACAAAATGGGAATTTATAGAAAAGTTAGGGGCAAAATGGTAATTTTTGCCTAGGATGAAAATTGAGTCCACTTGAATAAGAAATATGATAAATTGATGTTAAATTTACTCGTATAGATCCGGATAGCCCAAATTCGGAGTTAGAACGAGGAAAGAGGAAAATGTTGGATTAGTAGATTTTACGTACACGAACATTGTTGAGGTAAGTTCGTGTAACTAAATTGTGTTTATTTACATGCTTGCATTGATTTTGTTTACGTAAATTGTATAAATTTCATAAATATGTGAAATGATTACATATCCGATCCCGATAAATGAAAATGTTTAAATTAAATGATAATGCCCGATAAAGGATAAACGATAAAATTGTTACTTATATGCTTGAAATGAATGTGGAATATGTTTATTTGAATTATATGAATGTTGTGGATGTATGAAATAACCACATGCCCAATAATGCTTGAGAAAAATGTTTAAATCCCGGTTGAATAAAATGGAAAATCGATGGATATGTGATTTCTCGAAATGAATGAGGTCCTGCATTTGTTGCTGACAGGATTTAGCTCGGACGAGAAATCCTATTGACCTCATTACATAAAGGATTTAGCTCGGACAGGTAATCCTGATATAAGTCCTCTCGAGCATATGTTATGGATTGGATTTAGCCCGGACGGGTAATCCAAATCAAGCTCCTTAGAGCATATGTCATAAAAAGGATTTAGCCTGGACTGGTAATCCTGTTGTTGATATATATGTGGCTCGAGAGTGTACTCTCTGAAATAGTACCCTATGAGTACCATTGAATATGAATTGACGAATTCGGATTTGTACACCACGAGTGTACTACCTGTGTATCCATCGATATTTTAGATAAATTCAACGGGTAAAAGTTCTTGACATGAGAAGATATGAATAAGAAATGAGTTACAACACAAATCGGCCTGAAATACATGAAAATGACGATACGTATTAATTAATATATGGAAATATGAAATGATGATATTGTACATGGAATTTATTTGATGAGTATGTTCATCCTTGATTATAGACTTGTACACCTTGAGAGTACTAATCGTGACCTTGATATTCCGAGTAATATGGGTAACGTTCTGATATGAAATGATCTGAACTCAAGATGAACTATTATGAAATTATACTTGTAATATAAAGAGATGATTTATACATGATAAATGAATACATGTTGTGGGCAGCATATGTGCATGGAAACTTGATTGTTTTTGAGCCCATATATGTTTGTGATGTTATTATGGACTATATGACTAACAAGGGCAATGAGGATATGTGTAGGACTTGAGGGCAAATCGATTGAATATGCCTTACATAGTTACCTAAAAATAGAATGAATGTTAAGTTAAGTACCATGTTATACGAACTTACTAAGCATTTTATGCTTACTTAGTTTTATTTCCCTATTTTATAGTAAATCAGAAGCTCGTTGGCTTGAAAGCTTGGCGGAGATCACTCACACTATCCATTGGCTCATGTCGGTAAAATATGGTAAATTCAATTGTGGTTATAACTGTAACATCCCTTACCCGTATTCAACGCCGGAACAGGGTACGAGGTATTATCAAACTTACAACACAAGCATTCACACAATTCCGAGTCATAAATTTACGTCCAAATTAAAACCATTCATGTTCGATCATAAAGTCCTTATTACGAGCCTACAAGTCTCAAAACATGCTTTAAAAATGGTTCGGGACTAAACCGAGAACTTTAGAAACTTTTTGTTATAAACAGTGGTCACACGCTCAAGTTATTTTGAGACACGCCCGTGTAGGCAGGCCGTGTGGTCACACACGCCCGTGTCTCTAACCCGTGTAACTCTCTGTTTGTAACTCATGAATAAATTGAAATCACACGGGCAAGTCACACGCCCGTGTGCTAGGCCGTGTGGTCGATTTAATTTTCATGATTTTTCCTAAAATAGGTGCAGACTTCACACGCCCGTGCCTGAGGCCGTGTTCCTCATACGGCCGAGACACACGCCCGTGTATCTACCCGTGTGCTCAATTATGAGCATCTTGTTTCTCAAAATTAATGTACAGGGGAGACACGGCCAATACACACGCCCGTGGGGCAAGCCGTGTGTCGCACATAGCCTAGACACACGCCCATGTGTCTACCCGTGTGGACAAAAATAAGGCTATTTACCAAGCCATTTGCCACCCTCATTTACACCTACACTTACACAAATTCAATGGCACAATTCATGGCATACTTAGGCAACCAAAACATCCACAACCAAGGTATTAACATCGCATCCACATGCTAACCTCTAACATGCATAAACATCATGATCTATCAATACAAGTCATGCAAGTTTCCACATTCATGAATGATATCAACATATAAATATACTTCTATCAACATAAGCCATCATTCATGGCCATATACAAAATGAAATCATTAACCATTATAAGCCAATACATTTGGCCACATTACCAATGACACATATAACAAAATGACCAAGTCCCTATACATGCCCTAACTCAAAATATTGACATTTCAATGGTACCCAAAATAATGGTTGATAGTGTGAATGGATCTCCGACGACCACCAATCCCGAGCTAGCTTGGTGACACTATAAGATAAGGGAAAGAAAGGGGGTAAGCTATAAAGCTTAGTAAGTTCATATGCAAATAATAAACAACATTAATTATACATTTTTCATATGAATAACATAACATGTGCTAACATAAATGTCATTAAAACTTCATAAGCATAACTTATTCAATCACATTCTTACCACTAGTTCATCATATACCGAATCCATTTTCTTTGAGTTTTTCGTACATACCTGTACCAACTCGTAACATAATCACATACTTTCTCATCCTTGACATACCCGTTGAACCACTGGGAATACTATCGGATACACGGAATTCTTGCACGTAAGTGCCACATAAGTAGTCAATGCTACCACAAATCTCATAACACACATTGGCTCGCTCTCGAGCTATCCACGGGCCTGCTCACACAAGCTGTCAGTCATGACATAGCTACTCGGTGCTATTCACACAAGCTGTCAGGCATCCGCAACATATGCCGGTATACCTAGCCACTAGTAGGATGTACAAGACCAGCACCCGGGACACATAAATCATATAATCACATTGGTTCCTAGTGACATGTTACTTGTATCCTAATCTATTCCTAAGGTTCAATCGGGATTTTCTCGCTTGTCGAAACTTCGTCGAATATGCTCATAGAATTAATTATACAATCCATGCGATTTCAAAACATTAAAATAAAAATATAACATTGCATTATTAACATACGAACTTACCTCGGTACAAAAATAGTAAAAATGGACCTAATCGTCAAACACTTTGTTTTTCCCCCCAATCTAGGTCCGAACTTCATTTTTCTTTATCTATAATATCAAATTTAACTCATTTAATACTCACATTATTAAATCCAGTCCAAAAATCACATTATGACAAAATTACATTTTTACCCTTAACTTTTCAACATTTTACACTTTAGTCCTTAGGCTCGTAAAATGAAATATAGTCAATTTATTCAAAACCAAAGCCTAGCCGAACCATTTTCATACTCATAACAGCCCACTTTTTCATTAAATCACACTTTTACTTCATATTTTACAACTTTTACAAATAGGTCCTTTTAGGCATTTTCATCAAAAATCACATGGTAAATGTTGTTTATCTAACATCAAACATACATTTTCTACCATTTAACATCAAAATACACAAATATCTAACATGGGTAGAATTTTAGACTTTGACATCTTTTCAAATTAGTCCCTAGAATAGCTAGATTAAGTTACAAGGATCTCAAAAACATAAAAATCATTAAAAACGGGGCTAGAATGGACTTACAATCGATCTTGAAAGTGGCCAAAACCCTAGCTATGCCTTCCTTAAGAATTTCGGCTATAGCGGACTAATTTGAGAAGATGAAGACTTTTATTTTAGTTATTTTGGCTTTATTTACTAGATTACCAAAATGCCCTTAATGCCAAACTTTGAAATTTCACCTAACCATGTCCATTTTTGTCCACACTAAAGTATAATGGTCTATTTACCATTTAAGGACCTCTAATTTAAGATCTCATAGCAATTAGACACCTCTAGCTTCTAGAACACACATTTTGCACCTTTTTCAATTTAGTCCTTTTAACTAATTTGAGTGCCCAAACGTCAAAATTTTTGAATGAAATTTTCACGAAATCATTCCATAAAACTGTAGACCATAAAAATATAATAAAAATAAATTTTACTGCGTCAGATTTGTGGTCCCGAAACCACTATTCCGACTAGACCCAAAATCGGGCTGTTACAACTCTCCCCCCTTAGGTATTTTTGTCCTCAAAAATCTTACCAGAAAAGAGATTTGGGTATTGTTTTCTCATAGCTTCCTCAGGTTCCCACGTAGCCTCTTCGACCCCATGCCGTTGCCATAAAACTTTCACTAGAGCTATACTTTTACTTCTCAACGGTTTGGCTTCCCGAGCCAAAATCTTGATCGGTTCTTTACCGTATGTCATATCAGTTTGAATCTCAACCTCTATCGGAGAAATTACATGCAAAGGGTCTGATCAATAACGTCGCAACATCGACACATGAAATACATTTTGAATCCTTTCAAACTCGGTCGGCAAAGCTAACCGATATGCCACTAGCCCTATTCTTTCAACTATCTCATATGGCCCAATGAAACGCAGACTCAACTTGCCTTTGCGACCAAATCTAAGAATTTTCTTCCATTTGGAGATACTTTCAGAAATACTTTATCACCAACTTGAAACTCCATCTCTTTTCTTTTCAAATCCGCGTAGGATTTCTGTCGATCTGAAGTTGCTTTCAAATAATCACGAATTACTTTCACTTTTTTTCCATTTCTCTAACCAAATCGACCCCGTGAATTTGTCTCTCACTGAGCTCGGTTAGTAAAATGGAGTTCGACACTTGCGGCCATACAATGCCTCATACGGCGCCGTCTTTATACTCGACTGAAAACTATTGTTATCAGTAAATTCGACTAAAGGTAAATATTTTTCCCAACTACCTTCGAATTATAAAACACAACATCGGAGCATATCTTCGAGAATCTGAATCATTCTTTTCGATTGACCGTCGATTTGCGGATGAAATGCGGTACTAAAGTTTAACTTTGTACCCAAAGCTTCTTGCAACTTCTTCCAAAATCTTGACATAAACCTCGGATCTCTATCCGAAATAATAGAAATAGGAACCCCGTGCAATCTAACAATCTCGACAATGTACAATTCAGCTAGCTTATCAAGTGAATAGTCAATACGTACCGAAATAAAATGAGCCAATTTCGTCAATCTATCAACAACAACCCAAACGGCATCTTTATTTTTTGGAGTCAAAGGTAAACCCGTTACAAAATCCATCGTAATTTTGTCCCATTTCCACTCGAGTACCATCACTGGCTGAACTAAACCCAAAGGTACTTGGTGTTCGGCTTTTACTCGTTGACAAATCAAACATTTCGAGAAAAACTCTGAAATATCTTGTAACAGCCCAATTTAAGGGCTAGTCAGAACAGTGATCTCAGAATCACTAATTTGAGGTTAGATAAAATTATTTTCATGATATGTTATGTATTATAACATGTTTATAAGGATGCATGAAAATTTTGGTGACTTAATTTTAGCGATTTCTAGCTAAATTATGAAAAAGGACTAAATCGCATAAAGTGCGAAAGTTCTATTTTAATTGCTAGAGGAACCAAAAAGCTATGGTTTATAAATTGGAGGTCCCAAATATGCAAATAGGCCATTTTGGAGTGTGATGGCCGGCCATGTGGTATGGGAGACAACAGCATTTAATGCTTAGTCAAATTTGGTGAGAAAAGATGAATAAAATATGACAAAAAGAAAAGCTATCATCTTTTTTTTTTATTTCTTCTCTTCCTCCACCAAAAATAGCAGCCATGGGAGGGGTTTTTGAAGCTTAAAATTTCAGCAAGCAATTCTCCAATCAAGTAAGTGATTTTGATGGTATTTCTTGAAGAAAATTATAGTTTTGGAGTCCCCAAAGCTTAAGCTTTCTAAAGAGGGGACTAGTTTGCAATATGATTGAAAGTCTAGGGACTTTACATGATAGAGTTCATTTTTTTTGATGAGTTTTATGGAAGAAAATGAATGATAGGATGATGAGAAACAACTTTTGTGAAAGGTGTTGTCATGAAAACACCTATTTGGGACTAAAATGCAAAAGTTATAATTTGTTCATTAAGGCATGAAATAGTTGGAATTGTGGATAGTTGTAAGAGGATTAAATGTTCATCTAGGCTTGTTTAACAAGAAAATGTGATGAAAATTTATTTACGAGCCTAGGGGCAAAATCGTAATTTTGCCAAAGTGTATGGGCAAAATAGTCATTTTTGCCTAAAGTGTATATTATGGTGTAATATAATTTATAAGTGATTAAATCAGTAAATTTCATTGTTCTAGATCAAAGAAAACGAGTTTCGAACCTAGAACAGATGAAAAGAGAAATATGGGCAAAAAGATCCCTTTTTGGCCCTTTCGGCATCGAGGTAAGTTCATGTGCAAACATTGTAATTACGTACGAGTTAATTTAATGTTCCAATGTGGTAGGGAATGTATATTTACCATATGAATGCATGAAATATCTTTTGATGAAATGTCAATAGAATTGAGATGTGTATAGCATGATATGATGATGGTTAAAGTCTCGAGTAAGACCATATTGGAATATGGCCTCGGTGTAAGAGTTTGTATAAGACCATGTCAGGGACATGGCATCGACATGTTAATGTATTTAGGACCTTATTAGGGTATAATGTCAATGAGAACTATGTGTATGAGACTCAAGAGAGTTAGTTAACAATTTGAATGATTCAACGGATATGTTGAATGTATGTGGTTGTACCACAAGAAGCACAAGTATGTGTTAGAATTGAATGGAGATGAATTCAATATATGATGAACCCCTAGTGGGATATGTGTTATTATTGCACCTTAGTTGCATGATTTAGATTTATTGATGCACTGTGTGAATGTGAACGAGTATCGTAGAAAGTTAAGAATAGAAGTATGTGAGGATGTTCTCGGATGAACATTTGAAATAGAGATATACTTGTGGATCACTATCCATGAATGTAAAATAACGGTGAGCTATGTGCGATATCACCTTATTGATGGTAGTGATGGGCTGAGTGCGATACCATCAATTATATTAATATCTGTGGGCTATGTACGTTACCACCTGATTAATTAGTAATCTATGGGCTGTGTGCGATACCATCGCTTATAAACAATTGGTGTGCTAAGTGCGAAATCACCATAAGTATAAATGATTGGTGGGCTGTGTGCGATACCACCCTATTAGAGATTCAGTGGTGGGCTAAGTGCGAAACCACCGAGATATTAGTAGCATGAGCTGCTTATTGAAAATGCTTGATGTATTATTTTATATGATCATGTGGTGATCAGTGCAGGAATGTATGCTAATTGAACTAGCAATTGGCTTGTGACATGGTAAGAATACAGTAAGAGATTGAATGAGTAAGTTTCAAGAATATTTGAGCAACTAACCATGAGTTGATGAGAGACACTCTCCATGACACTTTGTAATTATGTACATTCAATGAATATCAATATTTGACAGATTATGTAGATGAGCTTAATAAGCATTTTTTCTTACTCCTTTACTTTTCTCATCTCTTATAGGTTTCATTACTTATGTAACATCCGGGATTTAGGGGGCTTTGCATTTTTATAATGTCTGCATATCGATGTGGTATGTTGTTGTTTGGTTGTGTTTGGGGGCCTCGGGGAGGCTCGGGGCTGAGTTAAAGCCTTGGCAAAATATTAGTTTTGGGCACCTAAGAGGGGATAGCCGAATAGGGGTAGGACTTAAGGGATTTTAGTTCGCATTTGGGAGCACAAAGAGGTGCAATGGAAGAGTGGCAAGGGGACGCCACTCAGCAGGAAGGGTGATGGCGTCACAAGGAGTGGGGAGAGTAGGGGTTCGAATCACCCAAGCAACAAGGGAGCATTATTTTTTGGCTCAGGCGAGGGAGGTGTTTGGACGGCAATCAACCTCTCGAGGAGAGAGGGAAGACCTGGTCAAGATATTCAAACGAGTGGTGGAGAGCTACTCAGAGAGTTTGAACAATTCAAATCAGATCAAATGAGTGGAGGAGAGGGAATGTAGGAGAAAAATTAGGAGGAAGCATGTTGTTGTGTGTTAGCCAAAACTTAATAGGCATCCTCATCTTCCATTTCCCCTATTTTCATTTTTCCAAGCTCTCAATCGTAGTAGCCGATTCTCTCAAACTACTCTTCTCATCTCTTGTTTCGTTTTCATCTGTTAACGCATAGTTTAATCACCTATTGCTTATTCTCTTTTTCATACTTCCTATCTCTGCCATTGCTCTCCATAGCCGCAAGTCACCTCTCATTTTCGTCCCTTGGAACCGTTTTGTTTATTAAGCACTAAGAGACGAATCTCATATCCCATTTCTTTTCTCTTGACGAATCATTAATCTTGATCACTCATTCTATTTGATCTTCTTTTCTGCCTTAGCCGAACCTGCTCTTTTCTGTCAACTTCCTGATAGCCGATTGTACACTTCGAAGTGAGTCACTCTTGTTTGTGATAGAAGGTCATATCTGTATCAGAGTGGCCTATTTCCAAGAGGGTGTTGGTACTCAATCGATCTCATAACCAAAGCCGGAAGCTTCAGTACTTTTTCGATCTAGGTAGGCATCTTTTCGTTGAGTGTGTGTTCTCAGATCCATATTCTTCAATACCTTAACCTGGTCTCCTGACCAAGATCAGTTTCATGGATCCAAACGCTAGCCAAACGAGGGAAGGGGTTAGACCCGTAGCCCCAGTCCCAAAGTTCAAGAAGCGCGCGGTGTCTGCTGTTCATGATTGGCCACCTGGGTGTGGGCTAGCTTCTGAGCAGGCTAGTAGGCAAATGGCCGTGATTTCTGCTAGTGAAAGCAACGTCGTAGATAGTCTAGTGTTGCACGTAATCAGGTGTGTAACTCCTCACACCATTGGTACTTTTCTATTTCGTAGCGTTCTGTATATATATGTATATGTGTAATCTGTTAAATGCCGGAAATGTAATATGGTTATCGAAATCCCTGTGGAGGGTAAAGGCGATTCATCAGGTTAGTGGTTCTTGTGATATCTTAGTAAAAGATTTGATGAAATGATATGATATATATTATGAGTATGCCATATATGCATGTTGAAATCTGTGACAGCTCGTCATGAAAGGTAATATGTTTGCATGGGGCATGGGTTATTAATGAAAGGGAAAGTGTGTAGTGGCTCTGCCACGATTTGTTGTAGTGGCTCTGCCACGATCTGTTGTAGTGGCTCTGCCACGATCTGTTCTGGTGATTATGTTACAATTTTGCCGGTGAGTAGCTAACTGTAGCATGACTGCCATCGTTGGTGTTTAGCGGTGAGGGTTGATTGTAGAAATCCCCATTGGTGTGATTGGTAGGTACGGGAGGTGTGTAGCGGATGGCAATTAGGTTGGGATGGGTTTGCATCATTTTCTGTACATGCTATACTCTGTTATTCTGTTCTGTAGGGCTAAGACCCGATCTGATGGTGCATGAGTGTTGCACACTGAGTCCTATGACTCACCCCGTTGATTTACATCTTTTCAGGTAGCACATAGTGCATTGGACTGGGCTGGAGAGGAGCACGAGGTGGCCATGCATGGTTTCCATACGATTTCAGTAAAGGACTTAAACTTTATTCTTATTAATAACTAGTTTGGGTTTTCATTGTAATAAGGCCACTGGTAATCATTTTTTTTTGTTTTCGGGTTTTTAAATTTTAGATACTCAAGTCAACGGTTTGGGTTCATGATATGTTTTAAAAGAAAGATAACGTAAAGGCAATAAGTTTTCAACGATCAAATTATCAAATGAACTACTATTTGAAATTAAACTTCTCTAACCTATATGGATAACATGGACTGCTGTTAGCCACTCAATTGTTTTCTTTTGGAACTCGGTATAATTAAACTCGGATAACCTAAAACCACTAAGTTTTCTAGATAACCACTATATTCGAGATTCCGCTATTTCCATTAAAAATGAATGACGTTTTTATAATTTTTCCTAGTGACATACCAGATCTGGTCGTGGTGTTTGGGCCGGGTTTAGGGTGTTACAAATTGGTATCAGAGCCAAGTTCAAAAGCTCAGCTTAGGTTTTGGGTTCAAAACGTTTTTCGAAAATGATTTCCAAAAAAAAAATTTCATGTTCTCTTAGCATGGCTCCTGCGTCTCCGGCCCAAGTCCGCCAGGTAAGTTTCTGACTAATATGAATTGCATGTGTTATACGGATATATTGCTATGGATGTTAGAACTGAGAAACTATACCTCAGGTACAGAAACCTTTAGGTTGTATGTGAATCGTGAAAACTACTCGTAATTATACTTTATAAAATTCTTCCTTAATAAACAGTGAAAAGAAATGCTAATACATAAAATTTCTAAACCAGATTAGGACGATACGATAGAGATGAGTAGTAGGGGACATGGACGTAATACGCGTGGACGCAGAAGAGGCAGGATGACGGTGTCAGAACCAGTAAGGTCTGGTCACGGGTCAGGGAATGAAATGCCGCTGCCGCCAGTCTCAGAAGCAGAGTATCAAGATCAAACGGGGGGAGACGATACGGTGTCTCAGGCAATGTTGCGAGTTTTGGAGAGAGTTGCCGGGGCAAACATGGGTACTAGGGCTCGAAAATCTGTATCTGAATGACTCCGAGCCAATGGAGCGAAAATGTTTAGGGGCGTGTCGGGTGTAGCCCCTAACACAGCGGAGTATTGGTTAGAGGCAAGTGAGCGAATAATGGATGATCTCGACTTCACGGCAGAGGAAAAGCTGAAAGGGGTGGTGTCTCTTCTTCGCGACTAGGCTTACCAGTGGTGGCTTACGGTGAAAGAGGGTACTCCAGTAGACCGGATTGACTGGGATTTCTTTAAGGCATCATTTCAGGGAAAGTACATTGGGGCCAGCTACGTGGATGCCCAGCGGAAGGCATTTTTGAATTTGGTTCAGGGGAGCAAATCTGTGTCTGAGTATGAGGCAAAATTTCTGCGCTTGAGTCGTTACGCTCGAGGAATTATGGCGACTGACTATGAGCGCTGCGTACGGTTCGAAGATGGGCTGCAGGACGAGTTAAGGGTATTGATAGCACTGCAGCGGGAAAGGGACTTTGCCGTTCTGGTTGAGAAAGTTAAAATACCTGAAGAGGTTAAGCGGACCGAGAGGCAGAATAGAGATAAGGATAGGAATAAGAACAAGAGGAGTGTTGGGCCGTCGTGATCATCTGGGGGTCCGCAGAAAAGGCCTAGGTTCGATCGGCCAACTCGTGCTCAAACGTCTGCTACAGGGGGTCAGTATCGACCATGTGCTCTGTGTGGGAAGGTTCATTTCGGGGAATACAAAAGAAAAACTGGTGGATGTTTTAGGTGTGGGTCTACGGAACATATGATTAAAGATTGTCCACAGGTGGATCAGGCTCAGACAGCCGGAGGAGGTTTTGAGCAGGTTAGAAGGGGTGGTCAACCATTACAGAGGGGTCGTGGCCTAGTCAGAGGAGGTAACGGGTTCGGTCGGGGTCGTGGAGCATCTGGTAGGGGTGCCAGTAATATAGACGCAAGACAACCAGGTTTAGTTTATGCAGCTCGTCGGCGGGAGGATGGTGATGCACCGGATGTTATAACCGGTACATTTCTTATTGCTGATAATCCATTTCTTGCTTTGATTGACATTAGATCAACCCACTCTTATGTTGCATGCTCGGTATCTGAGATTTTAAGTATAGGATCTGAAATAACTGCTAGAAAGATGAATGTAGTTAGCCCGCTAAGACAATCCATGATAGTGGACAAATTATTTAGGAATGTGCCTCTAGAGACTCAAGGGGTAGTATTCTCCGCGGACTTAATGGAATTACCCTTTGGGGAGTTTGATCTCATTTTGGGAATGGATTGGTTGGTTAAACATCGCACTAAGTTGGACTGTGAGACTAAGCGTATGGTGCTGAGAACCCCGGGAAACGAGGAGGTGGTCGTGATAGGGGAAAGAAGGAACTATTTGACTAACGTAGTGGCAGATGCGCTGAGTCAGAAGGTGATAATGGATTTAAGGGCATTGTTCGCTCATCTTAGTCTGTATGAGGATGGCAGTTTACTAGCTGAACTTCAAATAAAGCCGACATGGGTAGATCAAGTTAAAGAGAAGCAGTTATCGGATGATGCTCTGAGTGCTCGACTCCTACAAGTACAGGATGGTGGAACAGAGGATTTAAGTTTAAATAGTGACGGGGTTTTGTGTTTCTGTGGGAAGATTTGCATGCCGAAGGATATGGAGTTAAGACAGATGATTCTTTAGGAAGAGCATAGTAGCCCTTACGCTATGCACCCTGGAGGAAATAAGATGTATCGGGATCTGTGAGAACAATTTTGGTGGCCGGGGTTGAAGCGAGAAGTTACGAAATTTGTGGGGAAGTGTCTGACGTGTCAGCAGGTTAAAGCCGAACACCAGTTGCCTTCGGGGTTGCTACAACCGGTGAAGATTCCACAGTGGAAGTGGGAGAGAATTACTATGGACTTTGTTAGTAGGCTACCCCTTACGTCTACTAAGAAAGACTCGGTATGGGTGATCGTGGATCGGCTGACAAAATCCACCCATTTCCTACTTGTACGTGTGGATTATTCTCTGCAATAGTTAGCTAAGCTATATGTGGCGGAGGTTGTGAGGCTACATGGGGTACCGGTGTCAATCATATCAGATAGAGACTCTAGGTTTACGTCACGCTTTTGGAAGGCGTTGCATCAGTCATTGGGTACAAGATTAGACTTCAGCATAGCGTTTCATCCGCAAACTGATGGTCAGTCGGAGAGGGTAATCCAGATCTTAGAGGATATGTTAAGAGGTTGTATCATCGATTTTGGGGGTAGTTGGGAGGAGTATTTACCTTTGGCTGAATTTGCGTACAACAACAGCTACCAATCTAGTATTCAGATGGCACCTTATGAAGCGCTGTATGGGCGAAAGTGTCGTACTCCTACTTGTTGGATAGAATTGAGTGAGCGACAGATGTTGGGTCTGGAGTTGGTTTCCGAAACAGAAGAGAAAGTTAGGATAATTCGGGCTCGGTTAAAGGAAGCGTCCGACCAGTAGAAATCTTATGCAGATCTGAGGCGGAAAGGTATAGAGTTTGTAGTGGGTGACCGGGTTTTCTTGCAGGTCGCGCCGTGGAAAAAGGTGATGAGGTTTGGTCGCAAGGGCAAGCTAAGTCCCAGGTTTATCGGGCCTTATCATGTGTTGGAACGTGTAGGACCAGTGGCTTATCGACTAGAGTTGCCGTCAGAGCTGAAACAGATTCATGACGTGTTCCATGTGTCGATGCTAAGACGCTATCGTTCTGATCCCTCGCACATTGTGCCAGTGGAAGAGATTGAGGTAAGACCAGACTTGTCCTTTGAGGAAGAGCCAGTGCAAATCTTGGAACGAGACGTAAAGGTGCTGAGAAGGAAGTTGGTTCCTTTGGTCAAGGTTCTGTGGCGAAATCACGGTGCAGAAGAAGTGACATGGGAGCCGAGGATGTTATGCGACAGTAATACCCGCATCTCTTCTGATCAGGTAATTTTGAGGCCAAAATTAATTTAAAGGGGGTAGAACTGTAACATTCGGGATTTAGGGGGCTTTGCATTTTTATGATGTCTGCATATCGATGTGGTATGTTGTTGTTTGGTTGTGTTTGGGGGCCTCGGGGAGGCTCGGGGCTGAGTTGAAGCCTTGGCAAAATATTAGTTTTGGGCACCTAAGAGGGGATAGCCGAATAGGGGTAGGACTTAAGGGATTTTAGTTCGCGTTTGGGAGCACAAAGAGGTGCAGTGGAAGAGTGGCAAGGGGACGCCACTCAGCAGGAAGGGTGATGGCATCACAAGGAGTGGGGAGAGTAGGGGTTCGAATCACCCAAGCAACAAGGGAGCATTATTTTTTGGCTCAGGCGAGGGAGGTGTTTGGACGGCAATCAACCTCTGGAGGAGAGAGGGAAGACCTGGTCAAGATATTCAAACGAGTGGTGGAGAGCTACTCAGAGAGTTTGAACAATTCAAATCAAATCAAATGAGTGGAGGAGAGGGAATGTAGGAGAAAAATTAGGAGGAAGCATGTTGTTGTGTGTTAGCCGAAACTTAATAGGCAATCTTCATCTTCAATTTCCCCTATTTTCATTTTTCCAAGCTCTCAATGTAGCCGATTCTCTCAAACTACTCTTCTCATCTCTTGTTTCGTTTTCATCTGTTAACGCAAGCTGAATCACCTATTGCTTATTCTCTTTTTCATACTTCTTATCTCTGCCATTGCTCTCCATAGCCGCAAGTCACCTCTAATTTTCGTCCCTTGGAACCGTTTTGTTTATTAAGCACTAAGAGTCGAATCTCATATCCCATTTCTTTTCTCTTGACGAATCATTAATCTTGATCACTCCTTCTATTTGATCTTCTTTTCTGCCTTAGCCGAACCTGCTCTTTTCTGTCGACTTCCTGATAGCCGATTGTACACTTCGAAGTGAGTCACTCTTGTTCGTGATAGAAGGGCGTATCTGTATCGGAGTTGCCTATTTTCAAGAGGGTGTTGGTACTCAATCGATCTCATAACCAAAGCCGAAAGCTTCAGTACTTTGTCGATCTAGGTAGGCATCTTTTCGTTGAGTGTGTGTTCTCAGATCCATATTCTTCAATACCTTAACCTGGTCTCCTGACCAAGATCTATTTCATGGACCCAAACGCTAGCCAAACGAGGGAAGGGGTTAGACCCGTAGCCCCAGTCCCAAAGTTCAAGAAGCGCGCGGTGTCTGCTATTCGTGATTGGCCACCTGGGTGTGGGCTAGCTTCTAAGCAGCCTAGTAGGCAAATAGCCGTGATTTCCACTAGTGAAAGCAACGTCATAGATAGTCTAGTGTTGCACGTAATCAGGTGTGTAACTCCTCACACCATTGGTACTATTCTGTTTCATAGCGTTCTGTATATATATGTATATGTGTAATCTGTTAAATGCCTGAAATGTGATATGGTTATCGAAATCCCTGTGGAGGGTAAAGGCGATTCATCAGGTTAGTGGTTCTTGTGATATCTTAGTAAAAGATTTGATGAAATGATATGATATATATTATGAGTATGCCATATATGCATGTTGAAATCTGTGACAGCTCGTCATGAAAGGTAATATATTTGCATGGGGCATGGGTTTTTAATGAAAGGGGAAGTGTGAAGTGGCTCTGCCACGATCTGTTGTAGTGGCTCTGCCATGATCTGTTGTAGTGGCTCTACCACGATATGTTGTAGTGGCTCTGCCACGATCTGTTCTGGTGACTATGTCACAATTTTGCCGGTGAGCAGCTAACTGCAGCATGACTGCCATCGTTGGTGTGTAGCGGTGAGGGTTGATTGTAGAAATCCCCATTGGTGTGATTGGCAGGTACGAGAGGTGTGTAGCGAATGGCAATTAGGTTGGGATGGGTTTGCATCATTTTCTGTACATGCTATACTCTGTTATTCTCTTCTGTAGGGCTAAGACCCGATCTAATGGTGCATGAGTGTTGCACACTGAGTCTTATGACTCACCCCGTTGATTTACATCTTTTCAGGTAGCACATAGTGCATTGGACCGGGCTGGAGAGGAGCACGAGGTGGCCATGCATGGTTTCCATACGATTTCAGTAAAGGACTTAGACTTTATTCTTATTAATAACTGGTTTGGGTTTTCGTTGTAATAAGGCCACTGGTAATCGTTTTTTTTTGGTTTTCGGGTTTTTAAATTTTAGATACTCAAGTCAACGGTTTGGGTTCATGATATGTTTTAAAAGAAAGATAACGCAAAGGCAATAAGTTTTCAATGATCAAATTATCAAATGAACTACTATTTGAAATTAAACTTTTCTAACCTATATGGATAACATGGACTGCTGTTAGCCACTCGATTGTTTTCTTTATGAACTCGGTATAATTAAACTCGGATAACCTAAAACCACTAAGTTTTCTAGATAACCACTATATTCGAGATTCCACTATTTCTATTAAAAATGAATGACGTTTTTATAATTTTTCCTAGTGACATACCAAATTCGGTTGTGGTGTTTGGGCCGGGTTTAGGGTGTTACAACTTAGCTCGGGTTGGAGGCCACCGGAGATGTTTTCACACTTTCGAGCAGACCTTGGTATGAGGTATCAAATCTTTATGAGTCATGGCATTTATAGGGATTCTTTTAAAGTTGATTAAGTTTTAACCAATGTAGCCAAATTGTATTGGCCTAAGAGAATCTAGAGTTGGGTTGTGTATGACCATAGATCATGGCTTAAATTGGTTGTAATTGTATTAGGAGTAGTTCTTCCTAGTGTATGGGATAAAGACTTTATCTCTTTAATGATTAAATGTGTTAATTCATGTGTTTTAAATGATGATTTGAGAATGTTTTGAAGTAGTATATGAATGTATACAAACGGGAGTGGTAAAAGGCTTGGTAAGATAGCCTCTAAGTGCCCACACGGATAGACACACGGGCATGTGTCTAGGCCGTGTGTCTCCTGCACCTTAGTATCTTAAGTCAGATTAGACCACGAGCTGGTCACACGGCCGTTTGTTTAGGCCGTGTGATACACACGGTTGGCACATGGGCGTGTGCCAAGGCCGTGTGAAGTCTGCAGTTGACACTTAGAAATTCAATTGTCACACGGGTACATGCCGCACACACGGGCGTGTGTACGCACCGTGTGAATAAGTCGAATGCCAGGTTTGGCACACGCCAGGGCCACGGGCGTGTCTAGGCCGTGTGTAATTTGCCAGTATCCTCTACGGGTGAAAGACACGGGCATGTTTTAGGGGTGCACGGGCGTGTCCCAAGTCACACGAACGTGTGACCTCTATTTCGAGAGAAAGTTTCCAGATGAGTTCTGAAAGTTTCGGGACGTAAGTCTGAGGCCTCGTAGGCCCATGAAACGTCTTATTTGACTAAGAAAGAGAAGTTTTTAATTCGAAACAAAATTTTATAGCCCGTAAGTACATGTTTAAGAAAGTTCAAGCATAGTAATGTCTCGTATCCGGTCTTAGCCTCAGACTCGGGTATGGGGTGTTACATTTAGTGGTATCAGAGCATGGTTTAGTCAATTCTCGGGCTAACCTAGCACGAGTAAGAGTCTAGCTATACATGCCATATGTGGATAATGATAGTGTGATGTCTCCCTGCTCTAACGAAATTATTTTGTTAAGACAGAGATGATTCCCAACCGATCTAATTTCAGTAAGTTTGTGTGATTTCTAAGCTTTATGATTTCTATCATTGAATTGCTTAGTATAATGTACATTATTATCATGGAATGCTTAATGTTTTGCTAAACAAAGAAATCATTGAGATTAAATACGAGCATGTCCCGATTGAAGATGGAATTTCCCAGGATACTCGATCTACCACATGAGATTAGAAAGTCTGTATAAGACCAAGCCAAGGCATGGCATCAGCAATCGAGCAAGTTATCATGTAAGTCTAATGCAAGCTTGGCATTGAACAAGTTATCATGTAAGTCCAAGGCAAGCTTGGCATTGAACAAGTTATCATGTAAGTCCAAGGCAAGCTTGGCATTGAACAAGTTATCATGTAAGTCCAAGGCAAGCTTGGCATTGAATAGATATCATGTAAGTCCAAGGCAAGCTTGGCATTGAAAAGCTATCAAGAGAAAGAGATCCCATGTAAGTCCAAGCCAAGGTATGGCATTGATGAGAACAAGAAAGACTTCGTATAAGTCCATGTCAAGACATGGCCTCGAAACCAAGATGAGATATTCCATGTAAGACCGTATCTAGGATATGGCTTTGGCATCAAGTTCATGTGAAGAGATTTAGTATCCTCGGTTATTCGCAGAAATTCATCGGGCAAATGAGTAAAGTTAAAGTGAGATAGCAAGAAAGTTGAGTAAGCAAAGTTATTATCAAGTTGAAAATGAGTATTATTCTTGTTATGAATGATGAATCAGAGATTATGCTTGTTATAGTAAAGTATCTTGATCTATGTGATCAAGTGTTACAGGTACCTTGTTTACCTTACAAACATGAGACTAGAAAGTACCATGATGTATGTGAGAAGCGATAAGAGTAAGTAAGCATTTGAGATTTGTGATGCCATTGTTTATGATAAATATGTCCACATGGTTAAATATCACATGTATTTATTAAAGTAGGGAATGCATGATATTTTGTTTTATGACTCATTATGAAGCCACACATATTATGGTGTGGAAGTTAAAACTGAAAAGTTTGACTAAGTAGAATGCGAGGAGATGAGTACAGTCGTTCAATGATAAAATGATGAATAAGACCATGGTTGGACCATGGCGGTATATGTGATCCCATATAAGACCATGTCCGGGCATGGCATTGGCATCGATACATGATCTCAGATAAGACCATATCTGGGATATGGCATCGGCATCAAATAGTAATCCCGTGTGAGACCACGTCTGGGACCTGGCTTCGGTATAAGATTTCGTGTAAGACCATATCTAGAATATGGCATCGACATCGATATGAGTTTCCATGTAAGACCGTATCTGGGATATGGCATTGGTGTTGATATGAGATTTCGTGTAAGACCATAGCGAGGCTATGGCATTGTGATGACATGTAAAGCAATAGCTGGGCTATGATGTTGTGATACGAGTAAGACCATAGTTTGACTATGGAAATCAAGTAAATGACGTAATCAAAACCCGTAAGACACTCTCTAGATTAATAAGAAATAGTAAGAGGAATTAGAGCTTAATGTTGAGTACTTGAGTAGACATTAAGGTGGAACTTGAGTAAGTGAAGTCACTGTTCAAAATTATGGGTGATAGAAACCATTGTAACATGAGTAAGTATGAAAACTTGCCTGAGGCGAGTTGTGTGACTATGATGATATTTCATTAACAATGAGTAGTAAATCATATGTATGTAGTCACGAGAGTTAGGCTAAGGGACTTTGAAACCTCACTCCCTTACCACTGTTGAATTATGATGAGATGTTATGAGAGTTAAATTGAGTAAGTTTATATGTGATTAATGCAGTATTTATGTTAGCATTTTGAGAATGCTTTGTATCACATCGATGCATTATACTCTACTAAATAGAGTAACTGTTGTTGAACATGAGGTTGAAGTCCTAGAGGACTAAAATGATGAGGCTATCATCGAGATATGAGATAGACAAGGTCCCATATAAGATCATGTTCGAGGCATGGCCTCGGCACCAAGTTATGATTCCGTATAAGACCATATCTAGAATATGGCATTGGCATTTAGAGGTGACTCCATATAAGACCACCCCGGGGGTGTGGCATTGGTTTCGTGCCTACATGAATGACGACAAATTTGCGTCTTTGATTATCCCTAGTGATCAATGGGACAAATAGATGAGTGTAGAAGTATAAATGAGATTAGTACTAAAGTCATGTGAAGGAGTGAATGCAGATATTCGTGAATGAATCACGAAGAAACTAGTACGATGTGTGGCACGATATGTGCTAAATAAATGGCAAGTATGAGTAAGTTGGCTCGAAGCCTGTGGTTTGTGCATGGTTAGTTAATGCCATGGATGGGATTATAATGATCTCCTTTAGTATTATGTACTAATACATGTTTCCCTTCAGGGATGATGTAGTTGTTCTTTTCATAAATTGTGATTGTGTGAGAATGTTAGCTGATAGTAAAAATCAGACAAAACGGTTGTCGATTTAGTTAATTGAAATCGACATTTCCTTTATCTCCTCGTAACCTTAATTGGGTACCTTGAGGAGGAAATTGGTGATGATTCGTGTATAAGAGGTGAAATCACAAGTTTCACGTTGTGTGATGGGTTTTCGGGTAAGCCGAATAGAGTTAACGAATTCGATCGAGATGTCCCTGCTATCGTGAGATATGACGATCGTAAAGGTTCTAGATTGGCATAGCAAGAGAAACTCAGATGAGAGTGTGCTTAAAATATGTTCTCAGTATGGAGAAAAGAGTAGATTAAGGTATTGAGATATGATTCAAGTTACGTGTATATTCACGCATGAATCAAGAAAGAGAATAAAATTACGTATGTATGCGTGAGTAGGGAGCATAATATAAAGATATGCTCATCGAAATGTTCAAACCATGATAGTTGAGTTGTAAGCTATTGAAAGAACTGTTTATTTGAAAGTTCTAGTACTGAGATCAGTCTAAATCAAGAGAAAGAGTTGACAGGTTTGTGATCCAGAGACAATCACTTTTGTGTCTGTGTTGTGAGTTAGATGTTATGAAAAGATCCATGTTAAGCAATACGAATTAGTTACTCGGTTGACCCTAGTTGGTAACATCTTAGTTTCAAGCAAGTTTAATGACTAGAGCGAGTCTTCTTTTCGAAACAAAAGGGTTCGAGAAGAGATATAGTAAATGGTATTTTAAATAAGCTCCGAATGAGTTTATTTGAGATGGTAAATACAGGTTGTATAAGTTTTCCGTTGTTGATGATGAATCCAGAACTTATACAGAGCTTTGGTATGAGATTTTGTAGCAGCATATCTAATAAAGCAAGAATAAGGAAGTACAATTATGTGGATAAATGTTTTGACAGTAGAGTACATTTCACGATATGATGGAGTTATGGTCAGAAGTAGTTAACCACTAAAAGATGAGTTTCCAAAGCGTACAAGTCAAAACCATTACAGTCGGTGAATGCTTTAATGAGAAAGCGAGATAAAACCTTATAGATTTCAAATTTAGTTTGACAAGATTCCCAAAGAGGGGGATGTCATTCGAAGTGTAATGAATCAACCAGTAAAGATCTGAACGATCAATTGGACATGTACAGAGTTCCAAATTGGTGGATTACTGAATATAGTATATACCCAGAGGAAGAATAACTTAGGTCTCAAGTTACGTTTCGACCTTATGTATCACAGCTTAAGAGTTGTTGGCAAGAGAAACTTGAGGATAAGTGGATTCGTGATTTTGAAGAGTAGATGGAAACGTTTTAAGAATGTTGATAGCAACTCCTCCTGATAAAATTTTCGGGGATGAAAATTCCTAATGAGGGAGAATTGTAATGACCCAATTTAGGGGCTAGTCGTAATGAGTGATCTCGTAATCACTAATTCGAGGTTAGAGAAAATTATTTTCATGATATGTTATGTATTATAACATGTTTATAAGGATGTATGAAAATTTTGGTGCCTTAATTTTAGCGATTTCTAGCTAAATTGTGAAAAAGGACTAAATCGCATAAAGTGCGAAAGTTCTATTTTAATTGCTAGAGGTACCAAAAAGCTATGGTTTATAAATTGGAGGTCCCAAATGTACAAATAGGCAATTTTGGAGTGTGATGGCCGGCCATGTGGTATGGGAGACAAGAGCATTTAATGCTTTGTCAAATTTGGTGAGAAAAGATGAATAAAATATGTCAAAAAGAAAAGCTATCATCTTTTTTTTTTATTTCTTCTCTTCCTCCACCGAAAATAGCAGCCATGGGAGGGGTTTTTGAAGCTTAAAATTTCAGCAAGCAATTCTCCACTCAAGTATGTGATTTTGATGGTATTCCTTGAAGAAAATTGTACTTTTTGAGTCCCCAAAGCTTAAGCTTTCTAAAGAGGGGACTAATTTGCAATATGGTTGAAAGTCTAGGGACTTCCCATGATAGAGTTCATGTTGTTTGATGAGTTTTATGGAAGAAAATGAATGATAGGATGATGAGAAACAACTTTTGTGAAAGGTGTTGTCATGAAAACACCTATTTGGGACTAAAATGCAAAAGTTGTAATTTGTTCATTAAGGCATGAAATATTTGGAATTGTGGATAGTTGTAAGAGGATTAAATTTTCAGCTAGGCTTTTTTAACAAGAAAATGTGATGAAAATTTATTTACGAGCCTAGGGGCAAAATTGTAATTTTGCCAAAGTGTAGGGGCAAACTAGTCATTTTTGCCTAAAGTGTATATTATGGTGTAATATAATTTATAAGTATTTAAATCAGTAAATTTTATTGTTCTAGATCAAAGAAAATGAGTTTCGAACCTAGAAAGGATAAAAAGAGAAATGTGGGCAAAAAGATCCCTTTTTGGCCCTTTCGGCATCGAGGTAAGTTCATGTGCAAACATTGTAATTACGTCATTTGTTAATTTAACGTTCCAATGTGGTAGGAATGTATATTTACCATATGAATGCATGAAATATCTTTTGATGAAATGTCAATAGAATTGAGATGTGTATAGCATGATATGATGATGGTTAAAGTCTCGAGTAAGACCATATTGGAATATGGCCTCGGTGTAAGAGTTCGTATAAGACCATGTCAGGGACATGGCATCGACATGTTAATGTATGTAGGACCTTATTGGGGTATAATGTCAATGAGAACTATGTGTATGAGACTCAAGAGAGTTAGTTAACAATTTGAATGATTCAACGGATATGTTGAATGTATGTGGTTGTACCACGAGAAGCACAAGTATGTGTTAGAATTGAATGGAGATAAATTCAATATATGATGAACCCCTAGTGGGATATGTGTTATTATTTCACCTTAGTTGCATGATATAGATTTATTGATGCACTGTGTGAATGCGAACGAGTATCGTAGAAAGTTAAGTAAGAATAGAAGTATGTGAGGATGTTCTCGGATGAACATTTGAAATAGAGATATACTTGTGGATTACTATCCATGAATGTAAAATAACGGTGAGCTATGTGCGATATCATATTATTGATGGTAGTGATGGGCTGGGTGCGATACCATCAATTATATTAATATCGGTGGGCTATGTGCATTACCACCTGATTAATTAGTAATCGATGGGCTGTGTGCGATACCATCGCTTATAAACGATTGGTGTGCTAAGTGCGAAATCACCATAAGTATAAATGATTGGTGGGCTGTGTGCGATACCACCCTATTAGAGATTCAATGGTGGGCTAAGTGCGAAACCACCGAGATATTAGTAGCATGAGCAGTTTATTGAAAATGCTTGATGTATTGTTTTATATGATCATGTGGTGATCAGTACAGGAATGTATGCTAATTGAACGAGCAATTGGCTTGTGACATGGTAAGAATACGGTAAGAGATTGAATGAGTAAGTTTCAAGAATATTTGAGCAAGTAACCATGAGTTGATGAGAGACGCTCTCCATGACACTTTGTAATTATGTACATTCAATGAATATCAATATTTGACAGATTATGTAGATGAGCTTACTAAGCATTTTTGCTTACTCCTTTACTTTTCTCATCTCTTATAGGTTTCATTACTTAGCTCGGGTTGGAGGCCACCGGAGATGTTTTCACACTATCGAGCAGACCCTTGGTATGAGGTATCAAATCCTTATGAGTCATGGCATGTATAAGGATTCTTTTAAAGTTGATTAAGTTCTAACCAATGTAGCCAAATTGTATTGGCCTAAGAGAATCTAGAGTTGGGTTGTGTATGACCATAGATGATGGCTTAAAATGGTTGTAATTGTATTGGGAGTAGTTCTCCCTAGTGTATGGGATAAAGACTTTATCTCTTTAATGATTAAATGTGTTAATTCATGTGTTTTAAATGATGATTTGAAAATGTTTTGAAGTAGTATATGAATGTATGCAAACGGGAGTGGTAAAAGGCTTGGTAAGATAGCCTCTAAGTGCCCACACGGATAGACACACGGGCGTGTGTCTAGGCCGTGTGTCTCCTGCACCATAGTATCTTAAGTCAGATTAGACTACGAGCTGGTCACACGGTCATTTGTTCAGGCCGTGTGATACACACGGTTGGCACATGGGCGTGTGCCAAGGCCGTGTGAAGTCTGCACTTGACACTTAGAAATTCAATTGTCACACGGCTGTCGCACACGGGCGTGTGTACAGATCGTGTGAATAAGTCAGAATGCCAAGGTTTGAAACATAGGCCAGGGCCATGGGTGTGTCCAGGCCGTGTGTAATTGGCCAGTATCCTCCACGGGTGAAAGACACGGGCATGTTTTAGGGGTGCACGGGCGTGTCCCAAGTCACACGGACGTGTGACCCCTGTTTCGAGAGAAAGTTTCCAGATGAGTTCTAAAAGTTTCAGGACGTAAGTGTGAGGCCTCGTAGGCCCATGAAATGTCTGATTTGACTAAGAAAGAGAATTTTTTAATTCGGAAAGAAATTTTATAGCCCGTAAGTACATGTTTAAGAAAGTTCATGCATAGTAATGTCTCGTATCCGGTCTTAGCCGCGGACTCGGGTATGGGGTGTTACATATCTCGTTTCATACCCAACCACCAATACAATTTCTTCAAATCATTATACATTTTCGTACTACCCGGATGAACAGTTAAATAACCATTATGTGCCTCATGAAGAATTTTCTGAATAAGCTCGGTATCTTTCACTACACAAATCCTACCTCGGAACATCAAACAATCATCGGTCCCAATTTGATTGTCCGAATCACTAGTTGATTTGAACTGAACTCTTTTAGCTTGAAGCTTTTTATCAATTCTCTTAGCTTCGTGAATTTTCTGAAGAAACACCGGTCTAGCTCTCAACTCAGCTAGAGCCAAACCATTCTCAGATAAAGTCAACCTCGTATTCATAGCTCTCAAGGCAAACAAGGACTTTCTGCTCAAAGCGTCTGCGACTACATTCGCCTTTCCGGGATGGTAGTCAATTACCAACTCATAATCTTTTACAAAATCGAGCCATCTTCATTGTCGCAAATTCAAATCCTTTTGAGTCATCAAGTACTTTAAACTCTTATGATCGGTAAAGATACGACACTTCTCACCGTACAAATGATGTCTCCAAATCTTCAAAGCAAACACTATGGCAGCCAGTTCTTGATCATGCGTCGGATAATTCTTCTCATGCGGTTTCAACTGTCTCGAGGCATAGGCTATCACTTTGCCCTGTTGCATCAATACACATCCTAATCCATTTAGTGACGCATCGCTATAAATCACAAATTCTTTTCCCTGTTCAGGTTGCACTAAAACTGGCGCCTCCGTTAATAAGGCTTTCAACTGTTCAAAACTCTTTTGGCATTTCTCGGACCATTCAAACTTAACATCTTTTCGCAACAGCTTAGTCATAAGAGTAGTGATAATCGAAAAACCCTTAACAAATCGCCGATAATAGCCGGCTAAGCCCAGAAAGCTTCTAACCTCTTATACATTTCTCAGCGGCTCCCAATCAATAATTGTCGAAATCTCACTCAGATCAACCCGAATTGTAACACCCCTTACCCGTGTCTGACGCCGGGACAGGATACGAGGCATTACCGGACTTAACTTTCTTAAACATAAAAAAACATCGGGCTATAAAATTTCATTTCAACTTAAAGCTTCTCATTCATATTCATAACATCCTTATTATGGGCCTACGAGGCCCTAAACATACATACGAGAGATTTCAGAATTAAACCAGAAAGTTTTGCACACTTAGAAATTTTTTTTTGCTTAAAACAGGGCCACACGCCCATGTGAAATGGAACACGCCCGTGTGGGCAGGCCGTGTGGTCTAACACGCCCATGTTCCCAGCCCGTGTGGATTTTATTTTTCTTTTTGAAAATACAGGGGTTTTCACACGGTCGAACACATGCCTGTGTCTGTGCACTGTGTCCCTCACATAGACTAGACACGCCCGTGTCCTCGCCCGTGTGTGAAAAACCTGGGTATTCTGTTTATAACGTCAACAAGCTTTTAAGGGCACACAGCACACGCCCGTGTGCTAGCCCGTGTGGCGAATCGAATCCTCGTAAATTTGATGCAGAGGACACACGACCTATCAGCACACCCATGGGGCTGACCGTGTGTCACACACGTCCTAGACACACTCCGTGTGTCTACCCGTGTGGACAATTATAACGCTATTTACCAAGCCAATTGCCACCCTAAAAATCAAGCACACTTATACCACCACAAGTAACACATAACATAGTAATAATGCCTTATAAGAATCACCAATTCATCATATATAATCTTTACATTTTACTCGATCAATTAGACGAACTTGCACTTCATGAATATCATCATCCTTGGATATATAAATAAAACTTAACAAGTATTGGCCAATTTCCTATGGCCATTTACAAAATGGATGAGTAACCATAATAACCAACACTTTGGCTAACAAATATGACATAACAAAATGACTAAGTTCCTATACATGCCATGCCCAAAATAATTCAACTTAATATACCAAAAGAATGATTGATAGTGTGATCCGAGCTCTGACGTTCTACGATCCCCGAGCTAGCTTGGCAATAGTACAAGGAAAAGGGAAAAGAAAGGGGTAAGCATATAGCTTAGTAAGTTTGCATGAATTAAAATCGCAACATAAGTACTCATGGTAAAATCCATTCATCTCATAGAGCAATAACAACACAAGTTCTCAAGTACTTTAACATACTTACTCATACTTACGCTTACCCATCAGATATCACATTACGGTTTCATAACTCGTATTTTACTCATGGTACTTGTGTCACTTCATCACATAATTTAGCACTTATGCTATCTTGAACATAAACTTAAATCATTATCATCCTTAACTTAAATGTAACTCTTTGTCATCTTTGTATAGCTTAGCTCTTTGTCATCTTTGCATACTTAACTCTTTTTCCCATTGAACTACTCGAAATATCGGAGGAAACTCAATCTCATCATACATATATCACGATGCCAATGCCATATCCCAGATATGGTCTTACATAGGATCACCTCTTGATGCCGATGCCATATCCCAGATATGGTCTTACACAGGATCTCTTAGCTCGATGTCGATGCGTCCCAGACATGGTCCTATACGAGATCGTACATAAATGTCGATGTCATGTCCCAGACATGGTCTTATACGAGATATTCCTTTGGTGCCGAGGCCATGTCCCAGACATGGTCTTATACGGGACCTTCCTTATTCGGTGCCGATGCCATGTCCCAGACACGGTCTTATACGGGACCTACATTTGGTGCCAATGCCATGTCCCAGACATGGTCTTATACGGGACCTTTCTTATCTCCTGTCGTGACATAGGTATCCTTGTTATTCCGAATCTTCAACCAAGACTTCAACTTAATATATTTTCATCATTTTCTCATCGAGGCTTCATTAGTCGATTTTCATGAAATGATATTTATTATCATAAGATCAAGCAATTTAAAATATAAAAACACTATGAAACTTTAATTTCACACAAACTTACCTCGGTACTCAAAATGTGTGTAGATGTTCGATTTAGTCCGACACTTTATTCTTACCTAGGTTTTGGTCCGAGCTTCGTGTTTCTTGATCTATAATAACAATTTTAGTTGTTTAATTCTCACATTAACTAAGTTGACTCATGAATCATACTTTGGAAAAATTACAATTTTGCCCCTAAACTTTCACATAATTACACTTTTGCCCCTAGGCTCGTAAAATGATTTTTACTCAAATTTCTTGAATTTTAAGCCTAGTTGAATTATTTTCTTAACTACAACAGCCCCCAATTTCCACTATTTCACTCATGTATGACTATTTTTATAACTTTTACAATTTGGTCCTTTTATGCATTTTTCATGAAAATCACTTAGAAAAAGATGTTTATCACACATCAAACCTTCATATTCTTCCTTAAAACATCAAAATATATGCATGTCATACATCGATAAATTTTTGAACATAAACCCTAGCTCAAAATATAGCTAGAAATAGCTAAATCGAGCAACGAGGATCTCAAAAATATGAAGAACATTAAAAACGGGGCTAGGATGCACTTACTATTAAGCTTGGAAGTTGAAGAAACCCTAGCTATGTCTCTTTGCAAATTTCGGCACTTAGAGGAAGAAGATGGACAAGATTTTGACTTATTTTTCCCATTTTAATTCATTAATTAACCAAATGACTAAAATGCCCTTAAGGCCCTTTCTTGAGCTTTTTCCTTCCCATGTCCATTTTTGTCCATCTTGACATTTAATGGTCTAATTGCTAAATAAGGACCTCTAGTAATTTTTTATAATTCTATTTCATACTTAAATCTTCTAGAACCTCATATTTTCTAATCTTTGCAATTTAGTCCTAATGGATAAATTGATCACTAATAAATAAAATTTCCTCATGAAATTTTCATACAATCATGTAACCACATCATAAGCCTCATAAAAATCATAAAACGCATATTTCTACTTCAGATTTGTGGTCTCGCAACCACTATTCTGACTAGGCCCTAAATTGGGTTGTTACAATTCTCCCCCTTTAGGGATTTTCGTCCCCGTAAATCTTACCGGTAAAAAGGTTTGGGTACTGGTTTCTCATAGCCTCCTCGGGCTCCCATGTAGCCTCTTCTACCCCATGTCTTTGCCATAATACTTTCACGAGAGCTATATTTTTATTCCTTAGTTAACTTCCCGTGCTAGAATCTTAATCGGTTCTTCGCCATATGTCATGTCGGGTTGAATTTCAACTTCTATCGGTGTAATCATATGCGAAGGATCTGATCGGTAACGTTGCAACATAGATATGTGGAACACATCATGTATATTTTCCAACTCAGATGGCAAAGCCAATCAATAAGCTATCGGCCCTATCCTCTCGATAATCTCATATGATCCGATAAAATGCGGACTCAATTTTCTTTCCAGCCAAATTTAGAACTTTCTTCCATGGTGATACTTTCAAAAATACCTTATCACCAACTTGAAACTCAATCTCTTTTAGTTTCAAGTCCGAGTAGGATTTTTGTCTATCAGAAGTAGCTTTTAAACAATCATGGATTATTTTTACCTTCTCTTCAGTTTCTCTAACCAGATCGACCCCGTGAATCTGATTTTCCTTGAGTTCAATCCAATACAAAGGCGTTCGACACTTACGCCCATACAAAGCCTCATAAGGCGCCATTCTCAAGCTCGACTGGAAACTGTTATTATAGGCAAACTCTACCAACGGTAAGTACTTTTCCCAGCTTCCCTGAAACTCAAGAACACAACATCGGAGCATGACCTCAAGTATCTGTATTAATCTCTCTAACTGTCCGTCGATTTGCGGATGAAAAGCTGTACTAAAACTCAGCTTTGTGCCCAAAGCTTCTTGCAACTTTTTCCAAAATTGGGATGTGAATCTCGGATCTCTGTCCGATATAATCGACAAAGGCACTCCATGTAGTCGTACAATCTCTGAAACATACAAGTCCGCCAACTTATCAAGTGAATAATCAACACGTACCAGTATGAAGTGGGCTGACTTCGTAAGTCTATCTACCACAACCCATACGACATCTTTCTTACTCGGTGTCAACGGCAAACCCATCATGAAATCCATAGTAATACGGTCCCATTTCCACTCGGGAACCATAATAGGCTGAAGTGAACCCGATGGTACTTGGTGCTCAGCTTTTACTTACTAAAAAATCAAACATCTTGATACAAACTCAGAAACATCTTTCTTCATACTCAGCCACCAATACCATTTTTTCAAATCATTATACATTTATGTACTGCCCGGATGTAAAGATAGACATCCGCTATGTGCCTCGTGTAAAATCTTCCGAATAAGCTTTTCATTCCTCGATACATAGACTCTGCCTCTGAACATCAAACATCCATTAGAATTAATCCGAAAGTCGGATTCAACACCCGACTCGCACTGAACTCTTTTGGCTTGTAAGTCACTGTCATCTTTCTGAGCCTTATAAATCTCTTGAAGGGACATCGGTCTAGCCCTCAACTCAGCTAGAATAGAACCATTGTCTGACAAAGTCACCCATGTATTCATAGCCCTCGATGCAAATAGGGATTTTCTACTCAAAGCATCAGCGACTACATTCGCCTTTCCCAGGTGGTAGTCAATGACTAGCTCATAATCCTTTATCAGCTCTAACCATCTTCGCTGCCTTAAATTCAATTCCTTCTAAGTCATCAAGTACTTTAGGCTCTTATGATCAGTGAATACCTGACATCTTTCACCATACAAATGGTGTCTCCATATCTTCAAAGCAAACACAATGGCAGCCAACTCTAAATCATGTGTCGGGTAATTCTTCTCATACGGCTTTAACTGTCTAGAGGTATATGCTATCACCTTTCCTTCCTGCATAAGCACACAGCCCAATCCATTCAAGGATGCATTGCTGTAGATCACAAATTCTTTTCTCGGTTCAGGTTGCACTAGAACTGGAGCCTCAGTCAACAATGCCTTTAGTTTCTCAAAACTCTGTTGGCACTTTTCTGCCCATTCAAACTTCACCTCTTTTTGTAACAACCTCGTCATCGGTGTAGCTATCATAGAAAACCCCTTGACAAACCGTCTGTAATAGCCATCTAGGCCCAGAAAACTTCTAACCTCAGATACATTCCTCGGCGGCTTCCAATCAACAATGGCTGAAATCTTACTCGGGTCAACCCAGATTCCATCTCCCGAGACAATGTACCCAAAAAATCCAACTTCTTTGAGCCAAAGTTCACTTTTGCTAAACTTGGCATACAACTGATTATCTCGTAAAATCTGTAAAACCATTATCAAGTGCTCGGCATGCTCATTCTCATCACATGAATAAATTAGTATATCATCAATCAAAACCACAACAAATTTATCCAAGTATGGCCGAAAGATGCGGTTCATTATATCCATAAACACGGCAGGGGCATTTGTTAAACTGAAAGGCATGACTAAAAACTCATAGTGACCATACCTGAAATGAAGTTTTTGGCACATCTGAGTCTTTAACCCTCAACTGGTAATATCCCGACCTCAAATCTATCTTGGAAAACACCGTGGCTCCCTTCAATTGATCAAATAAATCATCGATCCTTGGCAATGGGTACATATTCTTCACAGTAACTTTATTAAGCTGGCGGTAATCTATACATAATCTCATGGAACCATCTTTCTTTTTCACAAATAACACTGGAGCACCCCACAAAGAATAGTTCGGTCTAGCGAAACCTTTGTACGTCAACTCTTGCAACTGTGCCTTCAATTCCTTCAACTCAGTTAGGGCCATCCTGTATGGAGCAATTGATATAGGTGCAATACCAGGAGCTAACTCAATGCCAAATTCCACCTCTCTAACTGGAGGCAACCCTGGCAATTCTTCTGGAAATACATCTGGATACTCACATATTGTCGGTACTGATTCAATTCTTAACTCAGTTTCTTTAGCATTCATCACAAAGGCAAGATATGCTTCGTATCCCTTTCTTACATATTTCTGGGCAGACATATGAGAGATCACTACAGGCGGCATGTCTTGTTCATCTGATTCAACACGAAGAGTGTCCCCGTTTTCACATCTCAATTCAATATATTTCTTTCCACAATTTATTATCACATCATGAGCGGTTAACCAATCCATACCAAGAATTATATCGAATTCATCAAATGGCAATAGCATGAGATTTGCCTTAAAATAATGACCTCTAATCATCAATGGGCAATCTTTGCACACCTTATCAACTAATACACTTTTCCCTAAAGGATTGGACACTTTTATCACAAACTCTGTAGACTCTACAGGCATGCTCATAATAGATGCTAATTTCATGCAAATATATGAGTGGGTAGATCCCAGATCAATTAAAGCAACAACATTAGTATCATGGAGAGAAAATGTACCCGTAATTAAATCAGGGGATGACGCCTCTTCGTGAGCGCGAATGGCATAAGTCCTCGCAGGTGCTCTACCCTCAGATCTTGCAGCCTTCTCTCTGGGTGTACTCTTACTACTCGTTCCGCTTTTGGGGTTTCTCAGTTGTCTCCCCCTAGTAATGTTTCCTGATCTTGCACTCTGAATTTTCTCTTTTTCGACCATCTCAGGACATTCTCTAATAAAATGATCTTGGGAACCACACTTAAAACAGGCTCTCTCATGTGCTCGGCACTCACTGGGGTGACGTCTACCACACTATGGACATTCCGGTCTATTTGGTCGAGTGTTGCCAACACTAGCAACTGAAGTGGTCTGAGCTTTAGACCCTGAGTACTGTTTACCTTACGCCTATTCAAAAACCCAGCTGAAGTAGCTGATCGGGTAGGGAAGTCTCTTGACTTCTTGGAGGATGATTGAAATGACTTATTCAGTTGTCTCTTTCTTGAGTCACGAGTCTCTATTTCTGCTTTTCTTTTCTCTTTAATCAATTCCTCGACTTTACAAGCCCGATCCACTAGCACAACAAATTCCTTCAATTCGAGGACACCAACAAATAATCGGATATCTTCATTTAATCCGTTCTCAAACCATTTACACATAATGGCTTCAGTGGATACACACTCTCGAGCGTATTGGCTGAGCCTTACAAACTCACGTTCATACTCGATTACTGTCATTCTACCTTGTTTCAGTTCAAGGAATTCCTTTCCTTTCTGGTCGATAAACCTTTGGCTAATGTACTTCTTCCGAAATTCTTCTTGGAAAAATTCCCATGTAATCTTTTCCCTTTGTACAACCGACACAGGGGTGTTCCACCACTGATAAGCGGAATCTCTCAAGAGAGAAACAACACATTTCATGCACTCTTCAGGTATGCAAGATAATTCATCAAATACCCTAATGGTATTTTCAAGCCAAAATTCTGCCCTTTCCAGATTATCATCTTTACTAGCTCGGAATTCCTCAGCTCCTTGCTTCTGGATTCTATCAACCGGAGGCTTTTCTCTCCTAACCACTTCTACCACTTGGGGAGCTACAGGGGTAGGCTGAGGAATAGGTGGGGGTGGAGGAGGTTGCGCATTTTGGTTCGTGCGAACAGACTCCGTATACCATGCATTCATCATATGGAGAAAGGCTTCCCTAGCCTCTTCTCCTCCTCTCTGACTTATAGTTGTTGGTCTATTCTCATTTTCATTCGGCACCGTCCATTCAGTGGGATCCGGTGCGTTACTTTCTACATCATCTACCACAGCTCTATCGGGATCCATTTACTATATGAAAACATAATTTAAATCGTCAGGATTCGTCACACTATCATAATGTAAATACTCATGTGTATGGCATGTATAGCTAGACTCATGCTTACGCTACGTTAGTCCGAGAACCGACTAAATCGTAGCTCTCATACCACTAAATGTAACACCCCTTACCCGTGTCCGATGCTGGGATAGGATACGAGGCATTACCGGACTTAACTTTCTTAAACGTACAACAACATCGGGCTATAAAATTTCGTTTCAACATAAAGCTTCTCATTCATATTCATAACATCCTTATTATGGGCCTACGAGGCTCTAAACATACATACGGGAGGTTTTGGAATTAAACCGGAAACTTTTGCACACTTATAATTTTTTTTGTTTAAAACAGGGCCACACGCCCGTGTGAAATGGAACACGACCGTGTGGGCGGGCCGTGTGGTCTAACACGCCCATGTTTCCAGCCCGTGTGGATTTTATTTTTCATTTCGAACCTACAGGGGTTTTCACATGGCCGGACACACGCCTGTGTCTGTGGCCCGTGTCCCTCACACGGCCTAGACACGCCCGTGTCCTCACCAGTGTGTGAAAAACCTGGGTATTCTTTTTATGACGTCATCAAGCTTTTAAGGGCACACGGCCTGAGCACACGCCCGCAGTGTCTTTGCCGTGTGGCGAATCGAATTCTCGCAAATTTGATGCAGGGGACACACGGCCTGCTAGCACACCCATGGGGCTGACCGTGTGTAACACACGGCCTAGACACACGCCCGTGTGTCTACCCGTGTGGACAATTATAAGGCTATTTACCATGCTTATAACACCCCATACCCGAGTCCGAGGCTTAGACCGGATACGAGATATTACTATGCTTTAACTTGCTTAATCATGCACTGACGGGCTGTAAAATTTTGTTTCGAATTAAAAACTTTTCTTTCTCAGTCTAATCATACATTTCATGGGCCTACGAGGCCTTATACGCGTATATAAAAACTTTCAAAACTTAATCGAAAACTTTTCTTTAAAGCAGAGGTCACACGCCCATGCGGTTTGGGACACGCCCGTGCACCCCTTTACACGCCCATGTCTTCCGACCGTGGTCGACACTGACTAATTTCACACGGCCTTGATACGCCCGTGGACTTAGACCGTGTACTATACCTTGATATACTGACTTATTACACACGGCCGGGGCACACGCCCATGTTCTAACCGTGTGTAATGCACGGCTTCAACACACGGCCGTGGGATTAACCCGTGGCCTATTCTGACTTATGAGACTAAGGTGTAGGTTACGCACGGCCTAGACACACGCCTGTGTGTCTAACCGTGTGGGCACTTAGAAGCTATCTACCAAGCCTTTTCTTACTCTCAATTGCATACATTCATATACTTCTTCAAAACATCAATTGAAACACAAAAATTAACATGTTTGGTTCAAGAAAATAAAGTTTTCCTCTCATACACTTGGGAGAATTGTTCCCACAACATTTACAACAACTTAAACCATCATAAATGGCTATACACAACCATACTATGAATACTCTTTGGCCATCAACATTTGGCTACCACAATTAGACTTCATCAACTTTAAACGAATCCCTATACATGCCATGACTCTTAAGGACTTGATACCTCATACCGTGTGTCTGCTCGATAGTGTGAAAACATCTCCGGCGGTCTCCAACCCGAGCTAAGTAATAAAACCTATAAGAGATGAGAAAAGTAAAGGAGTAAGCAATAATGCTTAGTAAGTTCATCTGTATAATTTGACAAATATTGATATTCACTGAATATACATAACCCCGAGGCAATATGTTGAGTTTTTCTCATCAACTCATGGTTACTTACTCAACCATTTTTTTTTTTAAACTTACTCATTCAATCTCTTACCATATTCTTACCATATCACAAGCCAATTCGCTCGTTTAATTACCATACGTTCCTGCACTGATCGTCACAAGATCATATATAACAACACGTCAAGCATTTTCAATAAGCCGCTCATGCTACTAATATCTCGGTGGTTTCGCACTTAGCCCACCATTGAATCTCTAATAGGGAGGTATCGCATATAGCCCACCAATCATTTATAAGTGATGGTATCACACATAGCCCATCGATCAATAATCAATAAGGTGATATCGCACATAGCTTACCGTTATTTACATTCATGGATAATAATTCACAAGTATATCTCTATTTCAAATGTTCATTCAAGAACATCCTCACATGTTTCCATTTTTACTTAACTTTCTACGATACTCGTTCTCATTCACACAGTGCATCAAATACACATACCCCACTAGGGGTTCATCATTTATTGAATTCATCTCAATTCAATTCTACACATACTTGTGCTACTCATGGTACAACCACATACATTCACATATGCATTGAATCATTCGAATTGTTAAATAACTCTCTTGAGTCTCATGCACATAGTTCTCGTTGTCACTCTACCCCAATTGGGTTTTACATACACTAACATATCGATGCCATGTCCCTGACATGGTCTTATATGAATTCTTACACCGAGGCCATATCCCAATATGGTCTTACTCGAGCCTTTAACCATCGTCCTATCGTTCTATACACCTTTCCCATTACTCTAAATTCAATTCCATTGACATCTCATCAAGAGACATTTCATACATTCATATAGTAATATACATTCCATACAACATTGGAATACTAAATAAGCTCATACATAATTTCAACATTTGCACATGAACTTACCTCGATGTCGAAAGAGCCGAAAAGGACTTTTTGCCCACATCTCTCTCTTCATCCGTTCTAGGTCTGAAACTCATTTTCTTTGATCTAGAACAATGAAATTTACTCATTTAATCACTTAATGATCATATTACAACATAATCTCTACTTAGGCAAAAATGACCATTTTGCCCCTATACTTTGGCAAAATTATGATTTTTCCCCTAGGCTCGTAAATAAATTTTCATCACATTTTCTTGTTAAACAAGCCTAGCTAAACATTTAATCCTCTTACAACTATTCTCAATTCCATCAATTTCATGCCTTAATGAACAAATTACAACTTTTGCATTTTAGTCCCAAATAGGTGTTTTCATGACAACACCTTTCACAAAAGTTGTTTCTCATCATCCTATCATTCATTTTCTTTCATAAAAACTTATCAAACAACATAAACTCTCTTATGGCAAGTCCCTAGACTTTCAACCATATTGCAAACTAGTCCCCTCTTTAGAAAGCTTAAGCTTTAGGGGTCTCAAAAGTACAAAAATTAACATCTAAAGCCATCAAAATCACTTACTTGAGTGAAGAGAAGCTTGCTGAAATTTTCAAGCTTTCAAAGCCCTCCCATGGCTGATATTTTTGGTTGAAAGAGAAGAAATAAAAAGATGATAGCTTTTTGGCTTATTTCATCTTATTTTATTTCTTTTTAAACACCTAACATGACCCCATTTAATGTTCTTTTCCCCTTAGCTTACTATGGTCGGCAAACTCACTTAGACAAGGCCAAATTTCTCATTTGGGACCTCCAATTACTAAGCCATAGCTATTTGGTACCTTTAGCCTATAGAATGGAACTTTCGCACTCTATGCGATTTAGTCCTTTTTCACAATTTAGCTAGAAATCGCTAAAATTAAGGCACCAAAATTTTTATGCATCCTCATAAACATGTTATAACTCATAATATAACATGAAAATAATTTTCTCTAACCTTAAATTAGTGATTTCGAGATCACTGTTCTGACTAGCCCCTAAATCGGGCTGTTACAAAGCCAATTGCCACCCTGAAAATCAAGCACACTTATACCACCACAAGTAACACATAACATAGTAATAATGCCTTATAAGAATCACTAATTCATCAAATATACTCTTCACATTTTACTCGATCAATTAGACGAACTTGCACTTCATGAATATCATCATTCTTGGATATATAAATAAAACATAACAAGTATTGGCCAATTTCCTATGGCCATTTACAAAATGGATGAGTAACCATAATAACCAACACTTTGGCTAACAAATATGACATAACAAAATGACCAAGTTCCTATACATGCCATACCCAAAATAATTCAACTTTACTATACCAAAAGAATGATTGATAGTGTGATCCGAGCTCCGATATTCTTCGATCCCCGAGCTAGCTTGGCGATACTACAAGGAAAAGGGAAAAGAAAGGGGTAAGCATATAGCTTAGTAAGTTTGCATGAATTAAAATAGCAACATAAGTACTCATGGTAAAATCCATTCATCTCATAGAACAATAACAACACAAGTTCTCAAGTACTTTAACATACTTACTCATACTTATGCTTACCCATCACATATCACATTACGGTTTCATAACTCGTATTTTACTCATGGTACCTGTGTCACTTCATCACATAATTTAGCACTTATGCTATCTTGAACACAAACTTAAATCATTATCATCCTTAACTTAAATGTAACTCTTTGTCATCTTTGTATAGCTTAGCTCTTTGTCATCTTTGCATACTTAACTCTTTTGCCCGTTGAACTACTCGGAATATCGGAGGATACTCAATCTCATCATACATGTATCACGATGCCAATTCCATATCCCAGATATGGTCTTACATGGGATCACCTCTTGATGCCGATGCCATATCCCAAATATGGTTTTACACGGGATCTCTTAGATCGATGTCGATGCCCTGTCCCAGAAATGGTCTTATACGAGATCGTACATAAATATCGATGCCATGTCCCAGACATGGTCTTATACGGGACCTTCCTTATTCGGTGTCGATGCCATGTCCCAGACATGGTCTCATACGGGACCTACATTTGGTGCTGATGCCATGTCCCAGACATGGTCTTATACGGGACCTATATTCGGTGCCGATGCCATGTCCCAGACATGGTCTTATACAGGACCTTCCTTATCTCCTGTCGTGACATAGGTATCCTCGTTATTTCGAATCTTCAACCGGGACTTCAACTTAATATATTTTCATCATTTTCTCATCGAGGCTTCATTAGTCGATTTTCATGAAATGATATTCGTTATCATAAGATCAAGCAATTTAAAATATAAAAACACTATGAAACTTTAATTTCACACAAACTTACCTCGGTACTCAAAATGTGTGTAGATGTTCGATTTAGTCCGACACTTTGTTCTTGCCTAGGTTTTGGCCCGGGCTTCATGTTTCTTGATCTATAATAACAATTTCACTTGTTTAATACTCACATTAACTAAGTTGACTCATGAATCATACTTTGGAAAAATTATTATTTTGCCTCTAAACTTTCACATAATTACACTTTTTCCCCTAAGTTCGTAAAATGATTTTTACTCAACTTTCTTGTATTTTAAGCCTAGACGAATTATTTTCTTAACTACAAAAACCCCTAATTTCCACTATTTCACTCATGTATGACTATTTTTATAACTTTTACAATTTGGTCCTTTTATGCATTTTTCATGAAAATCACTTAGAAAAAGATGTTTATCACACATCAAACTTTCATATTCTTCCCTAAAACATCAAAATACATGCATGTCATACATGGGTAAATTTTTGAACATAAAACCTAGCTCAAAATATAGCTAGAAATAGCTAAATCGAGCTACGAGGATCTCAAAAATACGAAGAAAATTAAAAACGGGGCTCGGATGCACTTACTATCAAGCTTGGAAGTTGAAGAAACCCTAGCTATGTCTCTTTGCAAATTTCAGCACTTAGAGGAAGAAGATGGACAAGATTTTGACTTATTTTTCCCTTTTTAATTCATTAATTAACCAAATGACTAAAATGCCCTTGAGGCCCTTTCTTGAGATTTTTCCTTCCCATGTCCATTTTTGTCCATCTTGACATTTAATGGTCTAATTGCTAAATAAGGACCTCTAGTAATTTTTATAATTCTATTTCATACTTAAATCTTCTAGAACCTCATCCTAATGGACAAATTGATCACTAATAAATAAAATTTCCTCATGAAATTTTCACACAATCATGTAACCACATCATAAGCCTCATAAAAATCATAAAACGCATATTTCTACTTTGGATTTGTGGTCTCGCAACCACTATTCTGACTAGGCCCTAAATCGGGCTGTTACACGAATACCATCTCCTAAAACAATATGTCCCAAAAATCTTACTTCTTGGAACCAAAACTCACTTTTACTGAATTTAGCAAATAATTTCTTATCCCTTAAAGTCTGCAATACAGTTCTTAAGTGCTCGGCATGCTTAGTCTCATCTCGAGAATAAATCAGGATTTCATCAATAAACACAACCATATGGTCGGAAGATTCAGTTCATCAAGTCCATAAAAATAGCAGGAGCATTAGTTAGTCCGAAAGGCATGACAAGAAATTCATAATGCTCAGTACACTGTTGCCCCTTTCAACTGATCAAACAAGTCATCAATTCTTGGAAAATGAGACTTGTTCTTTATCGTTACCTTGTTGAGCTGCCGATAATCGATACAAAGTCTCATAGATCTGTCTTTCTTCTTTACAAATAATACTGGTGCACCCCAGGGAGAAAAACTCGGTCTAGCAAAACCCTTATCTGTCAACTCTTGCAACTGAGTTTTTAATTCTTTCAATTCAGTCGGAGCCATTCTATACGGAGCAACCGATATCGGTGAAGTCCCTGGCACTAAATCAATACCAAATTTAACTTCTCTTATCGGTGGCAACCCCAGCAACTCTTCAAGAAAAACATTTGGATATTCACAAACATCCGGCGCTGATTCAATTTTCAATTCAGACACTTTTATATTCAACACATAAGCTAGATAAGCTTCACACCCTTTTCTTACATATCTCTGGGTAGACATCGAAGAGATCACAACCGGTAACTCACCCGACTCATCTGAATCAATCCGAAGAATTTCACCATTTTCACATTTCAATTCAATAATTTTTCGTCTACAATTCACTACCGCATCATGCAGTGTTAACCAATCCATACCCAAAATAACCTCAAACTCATCAAATGGCAACAACATTAAATCAGCCGAAAAATAGTGACCTCGATTCATCAAGGGACAATTCTTGCAAACTCTATCAACTAATACATGTTTGCCTAAGGGGTTTGACACTTTAATCACAAACTCAGTAAACTCAACAGGCAAGCTCTTACTAGGTACCAAATTCATGCAAACATAAGAATGAGTTGATCCATGATCAATCGATGCAACTACATTAGTATTATAGAGAGAAAAAGTACCAGTGATAACATCGGGAGACGTCACTTCTTTACGAGCACGGATAGCATAGGCTCTAGCAGGTGCTCTAGCCTCGGATCTTACAGTTGAATCTTTGGTTGCACCTTTACTACTTGTCGCATTCCCTGTATTCCTCGGGGGTCTCCCTCTAGTGGCAGTGTTGCCCGATCTTGCATTCTGAATCTTGTCTTTCTCAGCCATATCAGGACAGTCCCGAAAAAAGTGGTCTTGTGAGCCACACTTAAAGCAAGCCCGGTCATTCATTCTACATTCACCAAGATGTCGCCTACCACAGTGTTGACATTCAGGTCGATTGGATCTAACATTACCAACACTCGCTATCGACATAGTTTGGGCTTTAAAACCTGAATATTGTTTCCCACGATCTCTGTTGGAATACCCAGCTAAAGCACTCGAACGAGCATACAAATCTCTCGATTTTTTAGACTGAGATTGAAATGACTTACTCATCAGCATTTTTCTTGCATCTCTAGCCTCAAACTCAGCTTTCCTCTTCTCCTTGGTTAATTCTTCAACTTTACAAGCTCAGTCGAATAGCACCACAAATTCTTTTAGCTCAAGAACTCCAACTAACAATCGGATATCCTCATTCAACCCATCTTCGAACCTTTTTCACATGATAGCCTCGGTGGAAACACAATCTTGAGCATACTTATTGAGCCTGACGAACTCTCGCTCGTGCTTTCGATTCTGAGCATTATTACTGTTTGGTCTAAAAAACTCCTTACGTTTCTGATCAATAAACTGTTTGCTGATATATGTCTTAGTAATGTGTTTAGTTATTTTAGTTTAAGTAATTAAGTTGTTTTAATTTTATTTAGTTGTTTAAATAATTTCGGCAATTAATATGTTCCAGCTTAATTAATTTGCTACAGCCATTTAATTTGTTTAATTGTGCTTATAGGTGAATTAATCATTTGAACCAGATGTTACATGGATGGGCATTTAAAGAGAGGAATAAATTCAACTATTATGAAGATGAATTAAAGGCCAGCAGCTGTTATGAGCTTTTCCAAGTAAATGTTTGAAGAGTTTAATGGACAAGGAGTTATTTACACAAGCCATTCAGTTTCCAAACGTTTTTCACATGATGGTGGCTGTTCCAATTCGTCCATTTACACCTTTGGTTGGTTATATTTAAGCATTTACACAAAGAAGGTTGTTCGTGTGCCAAATGACATTTATTTTTTTGCTACTGTCCATTCGGCTGCCCAAGGGGGAATTAAAAGGCTGTTATGACCTTTTTAGCTGATCAAGCATTGAACCAAATTTATTCAGCTCATTAGAGCTAATTATTAGCTGACTGGAAAGATTAAACATGATGTCCATTACCTTTACATATGTTTAGAGTTCACCAAAGGTCTTGTAGTTTTAATTAGCTTAATTAACTTCATCAATAGCTCAATTAAGTTGAATGTTTGTGTCCATTCGGCTAGGGTTTGTCTCATGCCTATAAATACTTTGTTTCCAGCTAATTGTAGGAGGACTTTTGATAAATTTATGAAGTATTTGAAACTTGTGAGAGTTCAAATCTCCTTGTTCTTTTTGGGACTGATCTGACTTATCAAGCTAGGCTTGTGGCATCTTATCCTTCCTTTGTTTTCCGAACTTATCACTTTAAGTGTGGCATTCATTATACCTTCGGTTCCTATCTCCTTAGATAGTGGGTCAAGGTTTATCTGTTGATTTCACTTTTCTTATCCATCTAAGTGCTTGTAAGTCTTGCGTCAACAATATCTATATTGTTGGTTCAGCCTTTGCCTTAGCTAAACCTATCCATTCCTTTCCTAAACATTCTTTGAACCTCTGTTTGATCCTATCTTCTACCCGTTTTTTAGCCTTTCTTGAAACGAAGCACAACTTACTCAATTTCTCGATCGGGCAATCTAAACGACTCGAATCAACACTGAATCGAGTTCGTATCAGTTAACCCTCTCTCTCGGTACTACTAACATAAGAGTTTTCCACCACCGGTATGCTGAGTCTCTCAGAAGTGACACAGCACATTTCAGACATTCATCCGGTGTGCAAGACAGCTCATCAAATACCCTGATGGAGTTTTCGAGCCAAAACTCGGCTCTCTCTGGATCATCATCGACATTAGCCCTAAAATCTTCAGCCCCATGCTTTCAGATCTTATCAACTTAAAGGCTTATTCAATCTTACAAATTCCATACCTTGTGGAGCTACGGGAACCGGCTGAGGAATAGGTTGGGTGGAAGGGATTGAGCAGTTGGATTTGTTCGAACAAACTCCGTATACCACTCATTCATCATGTGGAGGAAGGCTTCCCTAGCCCCTTCTCCTTGACCAATTGCGCACATTACTTTCTACGTCATCAGCTTCAACTCGATTGGGATCCATTTACTATATGAAAACACAATTTAAAGTTGTCAGGAGTCATCACACGATCACGGTTCATTTATGGCATGTATAGCTAGACTCTGACACACGCTACGTTAGTTTGATAATCGACTAAACCGTAGCTCTGATACCACTAAATGTAACACCCCTTACCTATATTCAACACTGAAACAGGGTACGAGGTATTACCAGACTTACAACACAAGCATTCACACAATTCTGAGTCATAAATTTACATCCAAATTAAAACCATTCACGTTCGATCATAAAGTCCCTAATACGAACCTACGAGGCCCAAAACATGCTTTGGAAGTGGTTCAGGACTGACCCGAGAACTTTAGAAAATTTTACAAAACTTAGAAATCACGCCTGTGTGGTTTTGAGACACGCCCGTGTAGGCAGGCCGTGTGGTCACACACGCCCGTGTCCCTAACCCTTGTAACCCTCTGTTTGTAACTCATGAACAAATTGAAATCACACGGCCAAGTCACACGCCTGTGTGCTAGGCCGTGTGGTCGATTTAATTTTCAGGATTTTTCCTAAAATAGGTGTAGACTTCACACGCCCGGGACACACGCCCATGCCTAAGGCCGTGTCCCTCACATGGCCGAGACACACTCTCGTGTCTCTGCCCGTGTGCTCAATTATGAGCATCCTGTTTCTCAAAATTAAGGTGCAGGGGAGACACAGCCAATACACACGCCCGTGGGGCAAGCCGTGTGTCGCACATGGCCTAGACACACGCCCGTGTGTCTACCCGTGTGGACAAAAATAAGGCTATTTACCAGGCCATTTGCTACCCGCATTTACACCTACACTTACACAAATTCAATGGCACAATTCATGGCATACTTAGGCAACCAAAACATCCACAACCAAGGTATTAACATCACATCCACATGCTAACCTCTAACATGCATAAACATCATGATCTATCAATACAAGTCATGCAAGTTTCTACATTCATGAATGATATCAACATATAAATATACTTCTACCAACATAAGCCATCATTCATGGCCATATACAAAATGAAATCATTAACCATTATAAGTCAATATATTTGGCCACATTACCAATGACACATATAACAAAATGACCAAGTCCCTATACATGCCATAACTCAAAATATTGACATTTCAATGGTACCCAAAATAATTGTTGATAGTGTGAATGGATCTCCGACGACCACCGACCCCGAGCTAGCTTGGTGACACTATAAGATAAGGGAAAGAAAGGGGGTAAGCTATAAAACTTAGTAAGTTCATATGCAAATAATAAACAACATTAATTATACATTTGTCATATGAATAACATAACATGTGCTAACATAAATGTTATTAAAACTTCATAAGCATAACTTATTCAATCACATTCTTACCACTAGTTCATCATATACCGAATCCATTTTCTTTGAGTTTTTCGTGCATACCTGTACCAACTCGTAACATAATCACATACTTTCTCATCCTTGACATACCCGTTGAACCACTTGGAATACTATCGGATACACAGAATTCTTGCACGTAAGTGCCACATAAGTAGTCAATGCTACCACAAATCTCATAACACACATAGGCTCGCTCTCGAGCTATCCACGGGCCTGCTTTCACAAGCTGTCAGTCATGACGTAGCTACTCGGTGCTGTTCACACAAGTTGTCAGGTATCCGCAACATATGCCGGTATACCCTCCCACCGGTTGGACGTACAGGACCAGCACCCGATACACATAAATCACATAATCACATGGGTTCCTAGTGACATGTCACTTGTATCCTAATCTATTCCTAAGGTTCAACCGGGATTTTCTTGCTTGTCGAAACTTCATCGAATATGCTCATAGAATTAATTATACAATCCATGCAATATCAAAACATTAAAATACAAATATAACATTGCATTATTAACATACGAACTTACCCCGGTACAAAAATAGTGAAAATGGACCTAATCGTCAAACACTTTGTTTTTCCCTCGATCTAGGTCTGAACTTCGTTTTTCTTGATCTATAATAGAAAATTTAACTCATTTAATACTCACATTATTAAATCCAGTCCAAAAATCACATTATGGCAAAATTACATTTTTGCCCCTAACTTTTCAACATTTTACACTTTAGTCCCTAGGCTCATAAAATGAAATATAGTCAATTTCTTCAAAACCCAAGCCTAGCCGCACCATTTTCATACTCATAACAGCCCACATTTTTCATTAAATCACACTTCTACTTCATATTTTAAAACTTTTACAAATAGGTCCTTTTAGGCATTTTCATCAAAAATCACTTGGTAAATGTTGTTTATCTAGCATCAAACATACATTTTCTACCATTTAACATCAAAATACACAAATATCTAACATGGGTAAAATTTTAAACTTTGACATTTTTTCAAATTAGTCCCTAGAATAGCTAAATTAAGTTACAAGGATCTCAAAAACATAAAAATCATTAAAAACGGGGCTAGAACAGACTTACAATCGAGCTTGGAAGTGGCCAAAACCCTAGCTATGCCTTCCTTGAGAATTTCAGCTATGGAGGGACTAATTTGAGAAGATGGAGACTTTTATTTTAGTTATTTTGGCTCTATTTACTAGATTACCAAAATGCCCTTAATGCCAAACTTTGAAATTTCACCTAACCATGTCCATTTTTTCCATACTAAAGTATAATGGTCTATTTACCATTTAAGGACCTCTAATTTAAGATCTCATAGCAATTAAACACCTCTAGCTTCTAGAACACACATTTTGCACCTTTTTCAATTTAGTCTTTTTAACTAAATTGAGTGCCGAAATGTCAAAATTTTCGAACTAAATTTTCACGAAATCATTCCATAAAACTTTAGACCATAAAAATATAATAAAAATAAATTTTACTACGTCGAATTTGTGGTCCCGAAACCACTGTTCCGACTAGACCCAAAATCGAGATGTTACAATAATGGCATGTATAGGTTATATTGGCCATATCGACATGTATATGTAAATGATTATTGTAATCTAGCCATTGGAATGGCCAGTGATGATTATGTTTTGGTACATGTATATATGTATTCAAGTTTATTTTACGGAGTTAACATAAATGTTTAATATTGATTGATTGTGAAGGTTAGATGAGTATGCTTACAAATGGAAGTTTGAAAGCATGAATGAATGTATCAATATATCATGTTAGATGTTATAAATTACTTGAATTCAATGCTTGGATTAAGTGGTGTTTGGATGTAAGTTGGTGCAAGAATTTGGTAAAAAGTTTGGGTGAGAAATAAAGCTAGAAAATGACTTTATTTTGTCCACACGGGCATGTGTCTAGACTGTGTATGACACACAGCCAAGCGCACGGGCGTGTGGTATAGTCGTGTCTCCCCTGCATCTTAAAAATATAGAAACTGAATGCTTCGAATTGAGCACACAGGCAGAGATACGGGCGTGTGTCTCAGCCGTGTGAAACCTGCACCTAATTTTATGAAAATTTAATTAACAGCGTGGCCTAGCACACGGGCACGTGGCATGGCCGTGTGCACAAGTCAGAGAGTTACACGGGGTCAAACATGGCCTCTAACACAGGCGTGTGAGCCCTGAACTTGAATTTTTTTTAAAATGTCGCGAAAAATTCTTAGAGTTTTCGATTAAGTCCCAACTCAATTCCAAAGCTCATATTGGGCCTCGAGGGTCCATTCAAGGGATGTTATGAATAATCTCGGCAAATGAATAGTAATTGATGTAAATTATTTGAAAATGCTTTGAAAGTTTTGGTAATACTCTATAACCCTGTTCTGGCGTCGGATACGGGTTAGGGGTGTTACATACATGATAATTCATAGAAAACTCTCAACGTGTTTTCTAACCAGAACTCAGCTCTCTCAGGGTCATCTTCAGTTGTACCTCGAAACTCTTCAGCCCCATACTTACGAATCTTATCAATTAGAGACTTGTTTACTCGTACTTGTTCTAAACCCTAAGGAACTATGGGGACTGGTTGAGGTACAAGTGGGGGTAGAGGTCGTTGAGCCATTAGGTTCGTTCGCACTAACTCTGAAAACCACTCAGACATCATCTAGAAGAATGCTTCCTTAGCCTCTCCTCCCCGGCCCTCAGATACGGGCCTACTACCGCTAGACGTTGCCCCGTGAATAGAGGCTTGAGCGTTACTTTTAACTTCATCAGAATCAGCTCGGTTGGATGACATTTTATCTATATGAAAACATAGTTCAATTTGAGTCAGGAGTTATCACACTATCGAAGGTTATATAATGGCATGTATTTCTAGACTCATACATGCTACGTTCAGTCCGAGAACAGACTAAATCGTTCCTCTGATACCACTAAATTTAACACTCCTAACCCGTATTTGTCACCAATTTAGGGTTATAAAGCAATACCGTATAAGCAAAACATTAAAACATACATTTCATACATCATTGAAAACATATTATAGTACATTCATTAACATACATATTATCACTTAATCAAGCCACCGAGGCCTGTAACATCCTGATTTTTGGTCTAGTCAGAATAGTGGTTTAAAGACCACAAATCTAAAGTAAAAATATTTTTTTTATGACTATTTTGAGGTCTATGACATGTTTTCATGATTGTGTGAAAGTTTCATGAAGAAATTTTGTGAATAAGTGTCCAATTTAACTTTTTGGACTAAATTGCAAAAGTTGCAAAATATGAGATTCTAGAAGCTTTAAGTATGAAATAGCTTTGGATTATCAATTAGAGGTCCTTAAATAGAAATATGCCCAATTTCTATTTTTATGGACAAAAATGGGCATGAGTAGGTAAAATTTTAAAGTTTAGTAAAAAGGGCATTTTGGTCATTTGGTTAATAAAAGATTAAAAAGGGAAAAATGAAGCAAAATTTGCTCATCTTCTCCAAGCTAGGGCCAAAACTTTAAAGCTCTCCATAGCTAGGGTTTCTTCACTTTTTAAGCTTGATAGTAAGTACATCCTAGCCCCATTTTTAATGTTCTTTACGTTTTTAAAGTTGTTATCAACCGATCTAGCTATTTCTACCATTTATTTGAGCTAGGTTTCATGTTTAAAAATTTACCCATGTGTGACATGCATGTGTTTTGATGTTTCATGGTAGATTATGAAATTTTGATGTGTAACAAACATCTTTTACTAAGTGATTTTTTATGAAAACACCTAAAAAGGACCTTTTTGTAAAAGTTGTAAAATGAGAAGTAAAAATCTGATTTGAAGGAAAATGTGGGTTGTTATAAGCATGTGTTAGGTTCAGCTAGGCTTGGGTAACATAGAAAATGGACACATTTCATTTTACGAGCCTAGAGACTAATTTGTAAATATGTGAAAGTTTAAGGGTAAAACTATAATTTTGCCAAAGTATGGTATTATTTGTGAAAAAGAAAGATGGATCTATGAGGCTTTGAATTGACTACCGACAGCTCAATAAGGTGACCATAAAGAATAAGTATCCTTTTTTGAGAATAGATGATTCGTTTGACCAATTGAAGGGAGCCACAGTATTTTCCAAGATCGGCTTGAGGTCCGGTTACTACCAGTTGAGAGTTAAGGACTCGAATGTTTCGAATACTACTTTTTGGGCGAGGTATGGTCACTATGAATTTTTGGTTAAGCCTTTTGGTTTAACGAATGCTCCTGCTGTATTTATGGATTTGATGAACCGTATTTTTTTACCGTACTTGGATAAATTCGTTGTTGTTTTTATTGATGATATATTAATTTATTCTTGTGATAAGACCGAGCATACCGAGCACTTGAGAACGGTTTTGCAAACTTTAAAAGATAAATAGTTGTATGCTAAGTTTAGTAAAAGTGAGTTTTGGCTTCGAGAAGTCAGATTTTTGGGGCACATTATTTCAGGTGATGGTATTCGAGTTGACCCGAGTAAGATTTCGGCTATTGTTGAATGGAAACCGTCGAGGAATGTGTCAGAGGTTAGAAGCTTTCTAGGCTTAGCCAGTTATTACAGACGGTTCGTTAAAGGATTTTCCATGATTGCTACTCTGATGACAAAATTGTTACAGAAAGATGTCAAGTTTGAATGGACAGAAAAGTACCAACAGAGTTTTGAGAACCTAAAGGCATTGTTGACTGAGGCTCCAGTTTTAGTACAACCTGAACCGAGAAGAATTTGTGGTTTATAGTGATGCATCCTTCAATGGATTGGGTTGTTTACTTATGCAAGAAGGCAAGGTGATAGCTTATGTCTCGAGGCAGCTGAAACCGCATGAGAAGAATTATTCGACACACGATTTGGAATTGGATGCCATTGTGTTTGTGTTGAAGATTTGGAGACATCATCTGTATGGTGAGATATGTTTTGTTTATACTGATCGTAAAAGTCTAAAATACTTGATGACTCAAAAGGATTTGAACCTAAGGCAACGAAGATAGATAGAGTTGATAAAAGAATATGAGCTAGTGATTGACTATCACCCGGGAAAGGCGAACGTGGTCGCCGATGCCTTAAGTAGGAAATCCTTGTTTGAATTGAGGGCTATGAATACACGGTTGGCTTTATCAGATGATGGTTCTAATCTAGCTGAGTTGAAAGCTAGACCGATGTTTCTCCAAGAGATTTATGAAGCTCAGAAAAGTGAAAGTGATTTGCAAGACAAGAGAGTTCAGTGTGAGTCAGGTCTTGAATCGAAATTTCAGATTAGTTCTGATGGATGTTTGATGTTTCGAGATAGGATCTGTGTACCGAGAGATGATGAGCTTATTCGGAAAATTTTGGACGAGGCACATAGTGGATGTTTATCTGTTCATCCGGGCAGTACAAAGATGTATAATGACTTGAAGAAAATGTATTGGTGGTCGGGAATGAAAAGAGACATTTTAGAGTTTGTATCAAGATGCTTGGTTTTTCAGCAAGTGAAAGCCGAACACCAAGTACCTTCGGGTTTACTTCAGCCGGTGATGGTTCCCGACTGGAAATGGCAAAGAATTACTATGGATTTTGTGACGAGTTTGCCTTTGACACAGAGAAAGAAAGATGTCGTATGGGTTGTTGTAGATCGATTGACAAACTTGGCTCATTTTATACCGGTACGTACCGACTACTCACTTGATAAGGTAGCTGAGTTGTATATTTCTAAAATTGTGAGATTGTACGGAGTGCCTTTGTCGATTATATCGGATAGAGATTCAAGGTTCACTTCGTGGTTTTGGAAAAAGTTACAAGAAGCGTTGGGTACGAAATTGAATTTTAGTACCGCTTTCCATCTGCAAACTGATGGTCAGTCTGAACGAGTAATTCAAATTCTTGAAGATATGCTACGGTGTTATGTTCTTGAGTTCCAAGTTAGTTGGGAAAAGTATTTACCGTTGGTGGAATTTGCCTACAACAATAGTTTTCAGTCGAGTTTGAAAATGGCGCCTTATGAGGCATTGTATGGGCGTAAGTGCCGAACACCCTTGTATTGGACCGAACTCAGAGAGAATCAAATTCACGGAGTTGATTTAGTCAGGGAAATCGAAGAAAAAGTAAAGGTAATTCGTGATTGCTTGAAAGCTGCATCGGATAGAGAGAAATCCTACGTAGATTTGAAACGGAAAGAGATTGAATTTCAGGTCAGTGATAAGGTACTCTTGAAAGTATCTCCGTGGAAGAAAATTTTGAGGTTTGGCCGAAAAGGCAAATTAAGTCCACGCCTTATTCGACCGTATGAGATTACTAAAAGAGTAGGGCCAGTAGCATATCGATTGGCTTTCCCATCTGAGTTGGAAAAGATCCATGATGTGTTCCACGTGTCTATGTTGCGCCATTACCAATCAGACCCTTCGTATGTGATTTCACCGACAGAGGTTGAGATTCGACCGGATATGACTTATGGCGAAGAGCTGGTTAAGATTTTGGCTTGGGAAGTCAAACAGTTGAGGAATAAAAGTATAGCCCTTGTGAAAGTATTATGGAAAAGACATGGGGTTGAAGAGGCTACATGCGAACCCGAGGAAGCCATGAGAAAACAGTACCCAAACCTTTTCACCGGTAAGATTTTCGGGGACGAAAATCCCTAAAGGGGGAGAGTTGTAACATCTCGATTTTGAGTCTAGTCAGAATAGTGGTTTCAAAACCACAAATCCAAAGTAAAAATATTTGTTTTATGATTATTTTGAGGTCCACGACATGTTTACATGATTGTGTGAAAGTTTCATGAAGAAATTTTGTGAATAAGTGTCCGATTTGACTTTTTGGACTAAATTGCAAAAGATGCAAAATATGAGATTGTAGAAGCTTTAAGTATGAAATAGCTTTGGATTATTAATTAGAGGTCCTTAAATAGAAATATGCCCAATTTCTATTTTTATGGACAAAAATGGGCATGAGTAGGTAAAATTTTAAAGTTTAGTAAAAAGGGCATTTTGGTCATTTGGTTAATAAAAGATTAAAAAGGGAAAAATGAAGAAAAATTTTATCATCTTTTTCAAGCTAGGGCTGAAACTTTGAAGCTCTCCATAGCTAGGTTTCTTCACTTTTCAAGCTTGATAGTAAGTACATCCTAGCCCCGTTTTTAATGTTCTTTACGTTTTTGAAGTTGTTATCAACCGATCTAGCTATTTCTACCATTTATTTGAGCTAGGGTTCATGTTTCAAAATTTACCCATGTATGACATGCATGTATTTTGATGTTTCATGGTAGATTATGAAATTTTGATGTGTAATAAACATCTTTTACCAAGTGATTTTTAATGAAAACACCTAAAAAGGACCTTTTTGTAAAAGTTGTAAAATGAGTAGTAAAAATTTGATTTGAAGGAAAATGTGGGTTGTTATGAGCATGTGTTAGGTTCGGCTAGGCTTGGGTAACAAAGAAAATGGACACATTTCTTTTTATGAGCCTAGGGACTAATTTGTAAATATGTGAAAGTTTAAGGGCAAAACTATAATTTTGCCAAAGTATGGTTTTTGGACTGATTTGAACAATGTGATAGTTAAATGAGCTAAATTTTCTATTATAGATCAAGAAAAACGGAGTCCGGACCTAAACCGAGGAAAGAACAAAGTTGTGGACTAAATCGAATAGTTAGCCATATTTTGGTACCGAGGTAAGTTCGTGTGTAAATAATGTAACATTACACTATTAGGTATTTAATGCTTTAATATGGCATGAATCGTGTAATTGTCCTTGTGGACTTGATTACTGTTGACTCGATGACGATTCGACGAAGATTTGATACCTCGAAATCCGGGTTGAAACTTAGGAATAGTTAGGATACAAATGTCATGACATTAGGGATTAAGTTTACGTGTAAGACCATATCTGGGATATGGCATCATTATGAGATTTCATGTAAGACCATGTCTGGGACATGGCATCGATATGAGAATCGTGTAAGACCATAGCTAGGCTATAGGCATCGATATGTGATCCCATGTAAGACCATATCTGGGATATGGCATTGGTATGATTCTATGTGTATGTGATTCCCGAGTATCCTTTAGTATTCCAAGTGGTTCAACAGGTAATCCAAAGATTATGTCAATGAAATGACAAGGTATGAACATGTTGAAAAGGTACAGGTATGTATTCAAAGCTCATACATATTTGAGATTATAAATCGATGAGATCTCGGTAAGAAGTGAATGAATAAATCATGATCATGGGTTTTATTGTACATTATGTAAATGACATGATTTAAAATGTATATATGATACTTGATGACATTGTGATAAATTACATTATGTTATGTGTATAATAATGCAAGGTTAATGTTGTTAATTATTTACATGCAAACTTACTAAGCTTTATGCTTACTCCCCTTTCTTTTCCATTTTCTTATAGTATCGCCAAGCTAGCTCGGGGATCGAAGGACGTCGGAGACTCGATCACACTATCAATTGGAACCTTTGGGTATAGTTAGTGTCAACATTTTGAGTATGGCATGTATAAGGACTTGGTCTTTTTGTTATATGTCATATTGGTTTAGCCAAATGTGTTGGCTTATGATGATATTTGATTCATTTTGTATAAGGCCATGAGATGTGGCTCATAATGATTATTTGGTTGTAAACCTATTCATATATGCATGCATGTGCCAATTCTATTATGATATGGCCTATGATTATTGAAGGTTGAATGATGTTGTGTTGCATGTGGTTATGGATGTTTGATGATGGTGAAGCATTTAGTTATGCCATGTTAAGTGCCTTGTAGTCATATATATATTTGGATTGGTGTGGTTTTGATGTTGTGTAGGTTGGTTCAAGTATGGGTGGCAAAGAGGCTTGGTAAATAGCCTTATTTTGTCCACACGGGCGTGTGTCTAGGCCGTGTGTGACACGCGGCTTGCCCCATAGGCATGTGTTATGGTCGTGTGTCCCATTCACCCTAATTAATGTAAAATAGAATGCCCAGTAGTAAACACACAGGCACGAGACACGGCCGTGTGTCTCGGCCGTGTGAGAGACACGGCCATAGGACATGGGCATGTTCCCAAGCCGTGTGAAGTCTGCACTTAATTTTTGGAATTTAATTCACCACACGGCCTAAGGACACGGGCGTGTGCCTTGGTCGTGTGACCTTATTTGGTTAATGACGTCATAAACAGAATATCCCCTATTTTGGACACAGCCTGAAGCACGGGCGTGTGATATGCCACACGGGCATGTCCCTTCACCCACACAGGCGTGTGGACTTTTTACATGAAAAAAATTCTCCAAGTTTCCTGAAAGTTTCCAAAGTTCTCGATTTAGTCCCGAACCACTCCTAATGTATGTTTTGGGCCTCGTAGGCCCGTAATAGGGACAATATGATTGTGAATGCAAAGTTTTAAATTTTGGATGGAAATTCATGTCTCGATTTTGTATGAATGCTTGTGTTTAAGTCCGGTAATGCCTCGTACCCTGTTCTGACATCGAAAACGGGTAAGGGCTGTTACATTTAGTGGTATCAGAGCTACGGTTTAGTTGATTCTCGAACTAACATAGCGTGTGCACGAGTCTAGCTATACATGCCATAAATGAATTGTGATAGTGTGACGACTCTTGACCTTTTAAATTGTGTTTTCATATAGTAATGGATCCCAATCGAGCTGAAGCTAATGATGTAGAAAGTAATGTGCTAGCTCCTGCTCAAGGGGCAGCGCCAGTTGAAAGTAGACCCGTAACTGTGAGTCAAGAAGAGAAGAAGTGGCTAGGGAAGCCTTTCTCCATATGATGAATGCCTGCTATACGGAGTTTGTTCGAACGAACCCAAATGCTCAACCCCCTTTACCCCCACCTATTTTTCAACCTGTTCCTATAACACCCCAAGGTATGGATTTTATGAGATTTAATAGACCTAGTATAGATGATGATCCCGAAAGGGCAGAGTTCTGGCTCGAGAATACCATCAGGGTATTTGATGAGTTATCATGCACACCCGAGGAGTGTATGAAATGTGTTGTGTCACTTCTGAGAGACTCGGCTTATCAGTGGTGGAACACCCTTGTGTCGGTTGTACCAAGGGAGAGAGTTAATTGGGAATTTTTCCAAGAAGAGTTTCGTAAGAAGTATATTAGCCAGAGGTTTATTGATCAAAAGAGAAAGGAATTTCTTGAGTTAAAACAGGGTCGAATGAAGGTAACGAAATATGAGCGTGAGTTTGTGAGACTGAGCAAATACGCTCGAGAATGTGTTTCAACTAAAGCCATCATGTGTAAAAGATTTGAAGATGGGCTGAACGAAAACATCCGATTATTAGTTGGCATTCTCGAACTAAAAGAATTTGTTGTGCTTGTAGAGAGAGCTTGTAAGGCCGAGGAGTTGGATAAAGAGAAAAGAAAAGAGGAGTTTGAGTCTCGAGATTCAAAGAAAAGATAGATGGGAAAGTCATTTCAGTCCTCATCTAAGAATCTAGTGCTTCAGTTGGGTTTTCAAACAGAAACCATGAGAAACAGTATTTGGGTCGTAAGGCTCAGACTACTTCGATAGCGAGTGTGGGTAATGCTCGACCTAGTAGACCTAAATGTCCACATTGCGGTAGACGTCACCTCGGTGAGTGTCGGGTGAATGATCGAACTTGTTTCAAGTGTGGTTCTTAAGATCACTTCATTAAAGGTTGCCCCGAGATGGTTGAGAAAGAGAAATTTCAGAGTGTAAGATCAGGTAATACTACTCCTAGAGGGAGGCCACAGAAAAATTTGGGAAATGGAGTGAGTAGCAAGAGTGCACCTAGAGATCCAGCTGTGAGTGTAACACCCCTTACCCAGGTTCTACGCCGGGAACCGGGCCCGAGGCATTACCGAACTCAAACCGCTTAATCGCCACTTAGGCTCAACGTCATTACTCGCTATAACCTCATTCTCGACTTACGAGGCCTCACTCATACACACGAGGGCTCTCGAGACTAATCCGGAACTTTTACGATCCTTAAAATTTTTCTCTTTTATATAGGTCTCACACACCCGTGCAAGATTAGACACGCCCGTGCATGAGCACACACACCCATGTCCCCAGACCGTGCCGAAAAACCCAAGCATTCTGCCAAATGCCCCACGACCATGGCACGCGCGCGCGTCTCCCCAACCGTGGTGAACACTCGACTTCCCTCGCCGCGGCCTAGAGTCTAGACACACGCCCGTGTGGCTGGCCCGTAACCAACACTGATTAATCCCACACGCCCTAGGCACACGCCCGTGTGACTAGTCCGTGATCTATTCTGTTTTCAAATATTAACATGCAGGGGACGCACGGCCACAGCACACGCTCGTGGGCTGACCGTGTGTCATACATGGTCTAGACACACGCCCGTGTGTCTACCCACATGGTCAAGAACAAGACTAAGTGTCAAGTTCTTTTCACCCTTATAACATACACAACATATACTCATCTAACACCATCATAATCAACTCAAATTGAAGTGCATTCTCACATATAAAACTACATCTTTCTTTCATATAATGTAATAGCCAACAACCATGGCATTATACAAAATAAGCTATCCATCTATAGGCCACCACATCTTAGCCATTTACAACAAAATTTACTAACTTATCTAGCCCATATACATTCCATATACAAAACATTAAGTTTCATGTACCAAAGTGTGCTGATATGTGGGCTATCTTCTGATGATCCTCGTATCTCGATTCAACGCTTTTAATCTATAAGACAAGGGAAAAGAAAGAGAGTAAGCTTTGAGCTTAGTAAGTTTACACATAAACAATTAAGCATCATAGTATAAGCCCAACCACAATTAGCATTATACCAACATATAATATACAACTATGCTTACTCTTTCTATCCCTTACCATATTACCAACACATCATGAGTCACATGCTCATAATTATTGAATTGCACCCTGCATTCAATATCACATTTACACAATATACAACACATCATTATTGCTCAATAATACATCCACATAGCTAACTCACATAGCTAATCCACACAGCTAATCCACATATCTTATCCACACAGCTATTACACACAGCTAATATACACAATTAATCTACACAGCCAATATCTCGGTGGTTTCGCACTTAGCACACCACAATCAATTTATAAGGTGGTATCGCACTTAGCCTACCACAAAGGTAATCATCGTGATCTCGCACATAGCCACTAAATGATATACCTAACGATAGCATCGCACATAGCCAGCTCATCGTCAATATGCATTTGGATGGTATCGTACTTAGCCCACCATCTAGCATTATCACAACACATGCACAAGTCTATTTACCCAATTATTCATCCATTCACATCTATATTACATTCATTCTACTTGAACCACAGAGGTTCCCAATCATTCTCATTCATTCTCAATCATGCTACACCCTAGCTAGCATTTACAAATTCTAAGTATGAGTGCATTGTTTATCATAGACTTACCTCGATACTCAAAAGTATTGAAATGTGCAATTTAGTCCACCACCTTGCTTTTGCCTCGGTTTTGATTCGGGCTTCGTCTTTTTTGATCTATAATGAATAAATCAGCTTATTCAATACACACATTGACTAAATTGACCCACATCTCATACTTTAACAAAATTACTATTTTGCCCCTAAACTTTCTCATATTTACACTTTAGTCCCAAAGGCTCGTAAAGTGATTTTTATTCAACTTTCTAGCCTTTCATGCTTAGCCGAACCACTTACGCAACTAGAGCATTCAACAATTCTCACTAAAACACCCATGTATGACCAAACTTAAGATTTTCACAACTAAGTCCCTACATGCATTTTCATGGAAAATCACTTAGCAAAAGATGTTTCTACTACATCAAGCTTTCATATTCTTCCATAAAACATCAAAATACATGCATGTCATACATATGTACATTTTTGAACATCCATAATAGCTCACCAAATAGCTATAAATAGCTTACTCATGCTACTAGGACTTCAAAACTACGAAGAATATCAAAAACCGGGTTTAGGAGCACTTACTAGCAAGCTTGAAAAATTGAAAGAACCCTAACAATGGCTTCTCAAATTTTCGGCAGCTATGGGAAGAAAATGAATGAATTTCTATCATCTTTTCACCTATTTTAATCACTTAATTGATAAATGACCAAAATGCCATTTTTGATAAACTTTCAATTTTAACTCATCCATGCCTATTTTTGTCCAAAAGTTAGAAATTGGATAAATTGCTATTTAAGGACCTCTAATTAATAATCTAAAGCTATTTCACACATATAGCTTCTAGAAACACACATTTTGCAACTTTTGCAATTTAGTCCTTTTGGACAATTCAACCACAATTTCACAAAATTGTTTCATAAAACTTTCACACTAGCATGCATACATAATATAAGCCTCAAAAACTCATTCATGACCCTCGTATTTGTGGTCTCGAACCACTATTTTGACTAGGCCCTAATCCGGGATGTTACAATGAGGCCCGGAGGTAGAGCACTTGCGAGGACTTATGCCATTTGCACTCACGAAGAGACTTCATCTCCTGATGTGATTACGGGTACTTTTTCTCTTTATGATACTTCTGTTGTTTCTTTAATTGATCCGGGATCTACCCATTTGGATGTATGTATGAAATTGGTATCTAGTATGAATATGTCTGTTGAGTCTACAGAATTTGTGATAAAAGTATCAAACCCTCTAGGCAAGTATGTGTTAGTTGACAAAGTATGTAAGAATTGTCCTTTGATGATTAGTGGTCACTGTTTTTCGGCTAATCTTATGCTTTTGTCGTTTGATAAATTTGATGTAATTCTTGGTATGGATTGGTTGACCATTCATGATGTGGTAGTAAATTATGGAAGAAAATTATTGAGTTGAAATGTGAAAGTGGTGATATTCTTCTGGTGAATCAGATGAATCGGATAGATTGCCAGTTGTGGTCTCTTCTATGACAGCTCAGAGGTATATGAGAAAAGGGTGCGAATCTTATCTTGCCTTTGTGTTGAATACCAAAGTGTCTGAGGTAAAGATTGAGTTAGTGCCGGTAGTATGTGAGTATTCTGATGTGTTCCCGGAGGAGTTGCCCGGATTGCTCCTAGTTAGAGAAGTTGAATTTGATATTGAGTTAGTCCCTGGTACTGCTCCAATTTTGATTACTCCGTACAGAATGGCTCCGACCGAACTAAAGGAGTTGAAAGCTCAGTTACAAGAGTTGATGGATAAAGGTTTTGCGAGACCTAGTTTTTCTCTATGGGGTGCACCGGTATTATTTGTCAAAAAGAAAGATGGATCTATGAGGCTTTGAATTGACTACCGACAGCTCAATAAGGTGACCATAAAGAATAAGTATCCTTTGTCGAGAATGGATGACTTGTTTGACCAATTGAAGGGAGCCACAGTATTTTCCAAGATTAACTTGAGGTCCGATTACTACCAGTTAAGAGTTAAAGACTCGGATGTGCCGAAAACTGCTTTTCGGATAAGGTATGGTCACTATGAATTTTTGGTTATGCCTTTTGTTTTAACGAATGCTCCTGCTGTATTTATGGATTTGATGAACCGTATTTTTCGGCCGTCCTTGGATAAATTTGTTGTTATTTTTATTGATGATATATTGATTTATTCTCGTGATGAGACTGAGCATGTCAAGCACTTGAGAACAGTTTTGCAAACTTTGAGAGATAAACAGTTGTATGCTAAGTTAAGTAAAAGTGAGCTTTGGCTTCGAGAAGTCAGATTTTTGGGGCACATTATTTCGGGTGATGGTATTCGAGTTGACCTGAGTAAGATTTTGACTATTGTTGAATGGAAACCGCCGAGGAATGTGTCAGAGGTTAGAAGTTTTCTAGGCTTAGCCGGTTATTACAGAGGGTTTGTTAAAGGATTTTCCATGATTGCTAATCCGATAACAAAATTTTTACAGAAAGATGTCAAGTTTGAATGGACAGAAAAGTGCCAACAGAGTTTTGAGAACCAAAAGGCATTGTTGACTGAGGCTCCAGTTTTAGTACAACCTGAACCGGGAAAAGAATTTGTGGTTTATAATGATGCATCCTTAAATGGATTTGGTTGTGTACTTATGCAAGAAGGCAATGTGATAGCTTATGCCTAGAGGCAGCTGAAATCGCATGAAAAGAATTATCCGACACACGATTTGGAATTGGCTGCCATTGTGTTTGCATTGAAGATTTGGAGACATCATCTGTATGGTGAGAAATGTCGTGTGTATACTGATCATAAAAGTTTAAAATACATGATGACTCAAAAGGATTTTAACCTAAGGCAACAGAGATGGCTAGAGTTGATAAAAGATTATGAGCTAGTGATTGACTATCACCCGGCAAAGGCGAACATGGTCACCGATGCCTTGAGCAGGAAATCCTTGTTTGCATTGAGGGCTATGAATACACGGTTAGCTTTATCAGATGATGGTTCTATTCTAGCTAAGTTGAGAGCTAGACCGATGTTTCTCCAAGAGATTTATGAAGCTCAGGAAAGTGGCAGTGATTTGCAAGACAAGAGAGTTTAGTGCGAGTCGAGTCTTGAATCAGACTTTCGAATTAGTTCTGATGGATGTTTGATGTTTCGAGATAGGGTCTATGTACCAAGAGATGATGAGCTTATTCAGAAAATTTTGCACGAGGAACATAGTGGATGTTTATCTGTTCATCCGAGCAGTACAAAGATGTATAATGACTTGAAGAAAATGTATTGATGGTCGGGAATAAAAAGAGACATTTCAGAGTTTGTATCGAGATGCATGGTTTGTCAGTAAGTGAAAGCCGAACACTAAGTACCTTTGGGTTTACTTCAGCCGGTGATGGTTCCCGAGTGGAAATAGGACAGAATTACTATGGATTTTGTGACGGGTTTGCCTTTGACACCGAGAAAGAAAGATGCCGTATGGGTTGTTGTAGATCGATTGACAAAGTCGGCTCATTTTATACTGGTACATACCGACTACTCACTTGATAAGCTAGCTGAGTTGTATATTTCTGAAATTGTGAGATTGCACGGAGTGCCTTTGTCGATTATTTCGGATAGAGATCCGAGGTTCACTTCGCGGTTTTGGAAAAAGTTACAAGAAGCATTGGGTATGAAATTGAATTTTAGTACTGCTTCCCATCTGCAAACTGATGTCAGTCTGAACGAGTAATTCAAATTCTTGAAGATATGCTGCGGTGTTGTGTTCTTGAGTTCCAAGGTAGTTGGGAAAAGTATTTACCGTTGGTGGAGTTTGCCTACAACAATAGTTTTCAGTCGAGTTTGAAAATGGCGCCTTATGAGGCATTGTATGGGCGTAAATGCCGAACACCCTTGTGTTGGACCAAAATCAGAGAGAATCAGATTCACGAAGTTGATTTAGTCAGGGAAACCAAAGGAAAAGTAAAGGTAATTCATGATTACTTGAAAGCTGCATCGGATAGACAGAAATCCTACGCATATTTGAAATGAAATGAGATTGAATTTCAGGTCAGTGATAAGGTATTCTTAAAAGTATCTCCACGGAAGAAAGTTTTGAGGTTCGACCGGAAAGGCAAATTAAGTCCGCGCTTTATATGACCGTATGAGATTACTGAAAGAATAGGGCCGGTAGCATATCGGTTGGCTTTTCCAGATGAGTTGGAAAAGATCCATGATGTGTTCCATGTGTCTATGTTGCACCATTACCGATCAGACCCTTTGCATGTGATTTCACTAACAGAGGTTGAGATTCGACCGAATATGACTTATGGCAAAGAGCCGGTTAAGATTTTGGCTTGGGAAGTCAAACAGTTGAGAATAAAAGTATAGCCCTTGTGAAAGTATTTTGGCAAAGACATGGGGTTGAAGAGGCTACATGGGAACCCAAGGAAGCCATGAGAAAACAATACCCAAACCTTTTCACCGGTAAGATTTTCGGGGACGAAAATCCGTAAGGGGGGAGAGTTGTAACATCCCGATTTTGGATCTAGTCGGAATAGTGGTTTCGAGACCACAAATCCAAAGTAAAAATATTTGTTTTATTATTTTTTTGAGTTCCATGACATGTTTGCATGATTGTGTGAAACTTTCATGAAGAAATCTTGTGAATAAGTGTCCAATTTGACTTTTTGGACTAAATTGCAAAAGTTGCAAAATATGAGATTCTAGAAGCTTTAAGTATGAAATAGCTTTGGAATATTAATTAGAGGTCCTTAAATAGCAATATTCCCAATTTCTATTTTTATGGACAAAAATGGGCATGAGTGTAAAATTTTAAAGTTTAGTAAAAATGGCATTTTGGTCATTAGGTTAATAAAAGATTAAAAAGGGAAAAATGAAGCAAAATTTGCTCATCTTCTTCAAGCTAGGGCCGAAACTTTGAATCTCTCCATAGCTAGGGTTTATTCACTTTTCAAGCTTGATAGTAAGTACATCCTAGCCCCGTTTTTAATGTTCTTTACGATTTTGAAGTTGTTATCAACCGATCTAGCTATTTCTACAATTTATTTGAGCTAGGGTTCATGTTTAAAAATTTACCCATGTATGACATGCATGTGTTTTGATGTTTCATGGTAGATTATGAAATTTTGATGTGTAATAAACACTTTTACCAAGTAATTTTTTATGAAAACACCTAAAAAGGACCTTTTTGTAAAAGTTGTAAAATGAGTAGTAAAAATCTGATTTGAAGGAGAATGTGGGCTGTTAGGAGCATGTGTTAGGCTCAGCTAGGCTTGGGTAACAAAGAAAATGGACACATTTCATTTTACGAGCCTAAGGACCAATTTGTAAATATGAAAAAGTTTAGGGGCAAAACTGTAATTTTGCCAAAGTATGGTTTTTGGACTGATTTGAACAATGTGATAATTAAATGAGCTAAATTTACTATTATAGATCAAGAAAAAAGGAGTCCGGACCAAAACCGAGGAAAGAACAAGGTTATGGACTAAATCGAATAGTTAGCCATATTTTGGTACTGAGGTAAGTTCGTGTGTAAATAATGCAACATTACATTATTAGGTATTTAATGCTTTAATATTGCATGAATTGTGTAATTTTCCTTGTGGACTTGATTAATGTTGACTCGATGATGATTCGACGAAGATTTGATACCTCGAAATCCCGGTTGAACCTGAGGAATAGTTAGGATACAAATGTCATGACATTAGGGATTGAGTTTTCGTGTAAGACCATATCTGGGATATGGCATCATGATGAGATTTCGTGTAAGACAATGTCTGGGACATGGCATCGATATGAGAATCGTGTAAGACCATAGCTAGGCTATATGCATCGATATGTGATCCCATGTAAGACCATATCTGGGATATGGCATTGGTATGATTCTATGTGTATATGATTCCCGAGTATCCTTTAGTATTCCAAGTGGTTCAACGGGTAGTCCAAAGATTATGTCAACAAAATGACAAGGTCTGAACATGTTGAAAGGGTAAAGGTATGTACACAAAGCTCATACATATTGAGATTATAAATCGATGAGATCTCGGTAAGAAGTGAATATATAAATCATGATCATGGGTTTTATTGTACATTATGTAAATGACATGATTTAAAATGTATCTACGATACTTGATGACACTATGATAAATTACATTATGTTATGTGTATAATAATGCAAGGTTAATGTTGTTAATTATTTACATGCAAACTTACTAAGCTTTATGCTTACTCCCCTTTCTTTTCCATTTTCTTATAGTATCGCTAAGTTAGCTCGGGGATTGAAGGACGTCAGAGACTCGATCACACTATCAATTTGAACCTTTGGGTATAGTTAGTCTCAACATTTTGAGTATGGAATGTATAGGGACTTGGTCTTTTTGTTATACGTCATATTGGTTTAGCCAAATGTGTTGGCTTATGATGATATTTGATTCATTTTGTATAAGGCCATGAGATGTGGCCCATAATGATTATTTGGTTGTAAACCTATTCGTATATGCATGCATGTGCCAATTCCATTATGATATGGCCTATGGTTATTGATGGTTGAATGATGTTGTGTTGCATGTGATTATGGATGTTTGATGATGGAGAAGCACTTAGTTATGCCATGTTAAGCTCCTTGAAGTCATATATATATATATTTGGATTGCTGTGGTTTTGATGTTGTGTAGGTTGGTGCAAGTATGGGTGGCAAAGAGGCTTGGTAAATAGCATTATTTTTTCCACATGGGTAGACACACGGGCGTGTGTCTAGGCCGTGTGTGACACACGGCTTGCCCCATAGGCGTGTGTTATGGCCGTGTGTCCCCTGCACCCTAATTAATGCAAAACAGAATGCCAAATAGTAAACACATGGGCATGAGACACGATCGTGTGTCTCGGCCGTAGGACATGGGCATGTGCCCAGGCCGTGTGAAGTCTGCACTTAATTTTTGGAATTTAATTCGCCACACGGCCTAAGGACACTGGCGTGTGCCTTGGTCGTGTGACCTTATTTGGTTAATGATGTCATAAATAGAATGTCCCCTATTTTGGACACGGCCTGAAGCACGGGCGTGTCTCTTCACCCACACGGGAGTGTGGACCTTTTACATGAAAAAATTCTCCAAGTTTCCTGAAAGTTTCCAAAGTTCTCGGTTTAGTCCCGAACCACTCCTAATGTATGTTTTGGGCCTCGTGGGCCCGTAATAGGGAAAATTTGAATGTGAATGCAAAGTTTTAAATTTTGGATGGAAATCCATGTCTCGGTTTTGTATGAATGCTTGTGTTTAAGTTCGGTTATTTCTCATACCCTATTCCGGCATCGAATACGGGTAAGGGGTGTTACAAGGCCCTAGAAACGTCTTAGAAACAAATCGAGATGAAATTAGAAACATTTGGAAATTTTAAGAAAAAGTTAGAAATATTTTATACAAGGGTCACATGACCGTGTGCCTCACACGGCTGAGACACATTCTCGTGTCTCAGGCCGTGTAACCTTCGAACTAGGGACACACGGCCGTGTCCCAGCCCATGTCCTCACCCATGTAACTCTCTAAGTAGGGTCACACAGCCGTGTCAAACGCCCGTGTGTCAGGCCGTGTAACTCTCAAAATAGCCTCACACGTCCATATGTCAGGCCGTGTGCTAGATCCTATAACTCTCGAGATATCCCCACACGCTCGTGTGCTAGGCCGTGTGCTAGGTCGTGTAACTAACTGGCTTGCATGCAATAGAACCTACAGGGAACACACAGCCGTGTCGCCAGGCTGTGTGTCACACATGGCTGAGTCACACGCCCGTGTCTCAGGCCGTGTAGACTAAGTTTTCCCAAAATCAAGCCATTTTCAACACCAAACCATGCACACACCTAAAGGCCTTTTGTACACATAATCAAGACATCAAAACAGGACCAAAACTTACATGTAATGACCAATTCAATAGTCCAAAATCAATTAACCACTATGTCATACAAGGCACCTCAAATACATTAATCCACAACTTACCTAAACATGTATATGTTACCACATTTCAATCATCAACATCTAACTTAATGCATTCCCAAAACATGTCATATCTTATCCATAATCAAACCAACTAAACACATACCATTTAAGCCATTCAAACATGCAACAACATAGCCACATTAACATAAACTAGCAAGGCATCAAATGTACCAAACCAAACAACTTATACATACCAAATCTCCATCTAATCATTCAACTAAACATCATTATAAGTCCACCTATACATTCCATTATAACCTTGGCCAAAACATCAAAAACTACCAATTTTTATGCTGGATAGTGTGATAGATCTCTGACGAGCTTCCAAACCAATCAAGCTTCCGATAATCTATAAAACATAGAAAAGAAAACTACATAAGCACATAATGCTTAGTAAGTTCGTAAAACATGAAACATAACTTACCATTTCATCTAAATAACATTAAGTATAAGCATAATGTAATCTAACCACAAGCTTGGCACAAGCCTAAGCATCATCATCAACAATATACAAGTTAGTGCATTATTACATAGCTTACTTAAATTAAACATAAGGTATGCCATTTCTATATGAACATACTTCACTTGATTCATTCACCTTTTCATGTGCATATGCATTACTCCATTTGAAAACTTACCTTTCCAATTCCTTCTGATGCCCGTTGAACCATTTAGAAAATCATCGAATACTAGGGAAAGCTCACACGAAGTGTGCTTAAACATATAATTGTAACCTTTCCTTCACATTGTTGCTCATATGAGCTGTGAAATGGGTCTACTCACACGAGCTGTGGGTCAGAATGTAAGCTACACGATGTTGCTCACACAGCTGTGGAGTATCTGCAACAAATGCAGGACTACAACCATTGGTAGGGCATTTAAGACCAGCACCCGAAACATGAAATCCCTAACGACATGTCATTTGTATCCTACAAATTCGTAAGGTTCAACCTGGACTCGATAACCGTCATGGCATTTCTTTGGATATACATTGATTAATAGCATTATAAATGCATAACAACATACAATTGACTAACATGAATATGCAATCCGTACATACGAACTTACCTCAATGACTAGGGCGTAGAAACGAGATCTGTAACATCCTAAATTAGGGGTTATACATTTTGGGTGTGTTTGTGTGTTTGGTTTGTACTGCATGTTAAGTTGGTGCATTAGGGGGGGCTCTGGGAAGGCCCGGGGTTAAGCCAGGACCTTGGAAAAATTTTTGTTTTAAGCCTTGTTAGGGAGAGCCAGCTGAGGCAGGATTTAATGGCTTTTTCTTGTGCTTTGTTGACACAAAAAGATGGTGTGGTAGAGTGGCAAGTGACGCCACTTAGAGAGCAAGGAAGGTGGCGTCAACAAGGGGCAAATTGAGGAAGGAGTTCAAGTCGCGATGGCAGCACTGGGGAGTTCTCTTTTTGCGTCAGGGAGCTAAGGAGGTGGCTTCCATTGGGACTCTTCAGAGTGGTTGGTGGAAGGAGTCAAAGAGTTTGAAATAAGGGGCTAGGAGGTGTTGGGGGAAATTTGAATTGGTCAACTGTTTCAAATGGGTGAATGGGAGTAAAAGTAGGAGCCGAACAAGGGAGTGGTGGCTAGTTGAGTTGTTGGCCAAAATTAGAGTGTTGGAAGGGGGGAAGAATTTCGGTTTTGTGCTTGAAGAGGGGTGTGCCGAAAATCATTTTAGGGTCTTAGGCTTTTCTTTTGGTTTTTGGGAGTGAATTCGGTCATTGAGGGAGGGTGGAGTGTCGATTTGTGCTAAAACCCTTTTGAGCTCTTTTTTCTTTTCTCTTTAAAGTTCCTATTCCTTATATGCTGAAAGTGTTAGCAAACTTTTACTTCTTTTCTTCTTTTAACCCTTGGCCGAATTTGAGAAGACCATTTGAGCATTTCTTTTCTTCATTTCCTTGTTCAGCCGAATCTTAGTGCATTCTTCCCATTCTCCTTCTTTTTCTTTTAAGCCAAAACCATTTGAGCCCTTGTCGAATCTCTTCTCTCTCTTTTCCCATTCCCTTTAACCCCACAACCGAAAACACCATATCACTTCTTGTACTTCATCTTCATTTGACCCTTGTTTCTTCCGTTCTTAGCCGAATAGCCTTTTGGTCTATTGAATCAACTCCACCCTGTTGCAAGATCATTGAAGGTAATGCTCCTTTCTCTAGTACTGCAAAAGTCGAATCTCTCTCTTTACATTTCCTTATGGCATTTACTTCTTTTCTTCTCTAAACCCCTCAGTCTCCATTTTCTCTAATCTGGTATTTGTTTCATCTTTTCTTTCCGAATCATTGGCGTTAAGTAGCCTAGGGTGTGAAGGGTTACGCTTTACTAAATCTTCTTGGGTTTTCTTCACCTGTTCCAACGCAGGGACAAACATCTTACTTTCACAAATCATCTCAGTTTGAGGGTGAAGTAGTTGTGGTGCGGATCACCAGTAGTTAAGGTAAGGGATTATCTTATTATATCCCATGATTAACTTTCCCTCTTGGTTTTAGTGCCTTAATCAACGCTTTCATATTAGACAACGATAATCTCTGATCAAGTCTGTTCATGGATGCAAGAAGCGGCCAAGTTGAGGAGGGGAGTGTACCTATAGTGTCCATTCAAAACTTTAAGAAGCGAGCTATATCGGCAGTTCGGGATTTTCCACCAGGCTGTGGTAGAGAACCAACATCTGCTTGGAATAGGCAAATAGCCGTTGTTCCTGCTAGTGAAAGTGTCGACGTAGAAAGCTTAGTATTACGTATTATCAGGTGTGTAAATTTCACACTCTGCTATTATTTGTGTTATTAACTGTATGGGCTGAAAAGCCAAAGTGACTGATTAGAAAGTCATAATACGCGTGTGGGTAAGGCTGGGGTCACCAGGTAAGTGACTATAATGTTCTGTATATAAGTATATGAATGTATGCTGTAATCTGTCACTTTGTTGAGAGCATGTTGCATTCATTTGATATGTATGTCTTGCATGGGTTTGGAATATGATACGAAAGGGGAAGTGTTGTTAAAGACTGTCACAGTGGTTTGGTACCACAGTGGGTTGGCCCCACACATTTGATACAGTGACTAAGTCTCAGTGGTTTGGTACCATGGTGGTTTGACACCACGTGTATATATATATTGATTCCGTGACTTGTCCCAGTGGTTTGGTACCACAGTGGGTTGGCCCCACGTATATGATTATCAGGGATTGTCACCAGTGGCTTGGTGCCATATATGAGGCGTGTAGCGGATGGAGGGTTGATTGTAGAAATCCCCACGGTGTGTTGGGCTGGTACGGGTGGCGTGTAGAGGATGGAAAATTAGGTTGGGGCTGGGTTACATTACAATCATATCTTGTGTATGCTATTTTGAGTGGGCTAAGCCCAATGTGCGACTGTGGGCTTGAAGCCGTTTATGTGATATGAGGGGTTTACACACTGAGTCGTGGTGACTCACCCCTCTGCCTAATTTTTGCAGGTAAACATTAGATCATGGATTTGGGAGCCGAGGCGGACTCGCGGAGGCCATAAAATGTTTCTTTTCGTAATCTTGTTTTCTTTCTTTAAATGGTTTTAAATGGGGATATTGTTATGTAATAAGGCCTTCTTAAGTTAATATTTGTTTTTTATTATTATTACTTATTTATGATATGACATTATTATATATTTTCACATGATAATTAAAATAGAGTTTTCAAACATAAGTAATATAAGCAACTGTTTTCTCTCAAGTGTCAACAAAGATGACAGGTGATCGACTAACTTAACTCGGAAATTTTTTCCTTAAACTACAAACCACTGTTCTCAAAACAGCACCTAAAACGAGAGGTTTTAAACTTACGATATTTTTCTTAAACTTATAAAGCAAATTCGTTTATCTTTTTCAACCTTTCCCTGTGACATACCAGATCTGGTCGTAACGTCTAGACCGGGTTTGGGGTGTTACAATTTTGGTATCAGAGCCAAGGTTGCAAAACTCGACTGTGGAATGGATTCAACAATGTTATATAAAGCCAATTTAAAATGTTATTTAAGGAAATGTTTTAGTTTGGAGTATGGCACCCGAGTCTACCGGCACCCAATCCACGTGGTAAGTGTTCTAATCGTTGATTGTTTTTGCATGAAATAATTATGTTGTGTTATGATTACTAGTACTAAGAGATCCAAACTTTAAAGACTGAAACCTCTAGGTATAGATATGAATCTGCTAGAATTACTTTTAATGCTATTTTTCATAAGACTGCTCGGTAATAAACAGTGAAAGAAAATACTAATTCATAAAACTCTTAATCAGATTAAGTCGTATTAGTAGCCATGAGTACTAGGGGACGTGGACTTGTCGTGCGCGGCCGTGGTAGAGGCCGGAGTGTTGGGTCTAAACCCTTGGAACCAGGACATGGGTCGGAAAGTGATGTGCCAGCACCGCCAGTTGCGAAAGCAGATTTTTAGGATCAAACAGGTGGAGACGATGCTGTGTCTCAGGCGATGCTACGTGTGTTGGAGAGAGTTGCTGGAGCAAGCTCGGGATCAGGGGCTTAGAAATCTGTGTCTGAACGACTCTGAGCCAATGGAGCGAAAATGTTTAGGGGCGTATCTGGTGTAGCTCCTAATGTAGCTGAGTATTGGCTAGAGGTAGTTGAGCGCATTATGGATGACCTTGACCTTACGGTGGAGGAGAAGCTGAAATGAGTTGTGTCTCTTCTTCAGGACGAGGCGTATCAGTGGTGGCTCACGGTTAGGGATGGTACAGCGGCTGCCCGTATTACCTGGGATTTCTTCAAGACGGCATTCCAAGGGAAATACATTGGATCAAGTTATGTGGACGCGCAGCGTAAGGCATTTCTAAATTTGGTTCAGGGAAATAAGTCGGTGGCCGAGTATGAGGCAGAATTTTTACGCCTTAGCCATTATACCCGGGGTATTATTGCCACAGACCATGAGCATTGTGTGCGATTTGAGGATGGTCTGAGGGATGAGTTGCAAGTGCTGATAGCTCCACAGCGAGAAAGAGAATTTGATGTTTTAGTGGAAAAGGCTAAGATAGCCGAAGAGGTGAAGCGGTCCGAAAAGCAAAATCAAGATAGGGATAGAGGTAGGTATAAAAGGAATTTTGGATTGTCGAGGTCACTGGGGTTTTCGAGAAGAGGCCTAGGTTGGATGGGCCGAGTCGTGTTGCATGAGACTTGTTGTTGATAATCGGCCTCAGAGTTGTGCTAGATGCGGTAAATTTCATTCGAGTGAGTGTTGGACGAATAGTAGAGGATGTTTCAGGTGTGGGTCTACTGATCATCGGGTAAGAGATTGTCTACAGGAGTTGGGTAGAGCGTGGCCAGTGGGTCAGAGTTATGCGCAGCCTAGTAGAGGAGGTCAGCAACCACAGAGAGGTCGTGGCCCCGCTAGGGGAGGAAATAGTTTTGGCTGAGGGCGTGGAGCACCAGGCGGAAGTGCTGGGAGCACGGATGCAAGACGACTGGGGTTGGTTTATGCAGCCAGACGGCGAGAGGAGGGCGACGCATCGGACGTCTTAACCAGTACGTTCCTAATTTTTAGGTTTTCTTTTACTTCATTGATTGATATTGGGTCAACACATTCTTATGTTGCTAGTACCGTGTCGGGAACTCTGAACATAAACTCTGAGATTGCTTTTAGGGAGATGATTGTACTTAGCCCTTTAAGACAAGCCATAGTAGTAAATAAACTCTTTAGAGATGTGCCTTTAGAGGCCCAAGGGGTAGCTTTCCCGGCTGATTTGATGGAATTGTCGTTCGACGAATTCGATTTGATCTTAGGCATGGACTGGTTAGTGAAGTATCGAGCAAACTTAGACTGTGCTGCTAAGCGCATGGTGTTGAAAACTCCCAAGGATAATGAGGTGCTTGTGTTAGGCGAAAAACGGAATTATTTGTCCAGTGTGGTGTCTGCTCTTAAGGCTGAAAGGATGGTGAGGAAAGGATGCAAGGCTTTCTTAACTTTTGTCAGCGCATTGGAAGCCAAAGAGTTGTCGGTGGGGGACGTTAGAATAGTGAAGGAGTTTTCTGATGTTTTTCCAGAAGAGCTTCCAGGGTTACCTCCAGATCACAAGGTAGAGTTCGGTATTGACCTTCTTCCGGGAACAGCGCCAGTGTCCATTGCTCCGTATAGAATGCACCGAAGGAGTTAGTAGAACTTAAAGCTCAGATCCAGGAACTATTGGATAAGGGATTTATTCGACCAAGTGTATCTCCGTGGGGAGCTCCGGTGTTATTTGTTAAGAAGAAGGACGGGTCGATGCGTATGTGTATTGACTACCGCCAGTTGAACAAGTTGACAATTAAGAATAAGTATTCGTTGCCGAGGATTGACGATCTGTTTGATCAGTTGCGAGGTGCTTCAGTCTTCTCGAAGATAGATTTGAGATCGGGATACCATCAGCTTAAGGTTAAAGAGACGGACATTCAAAAGACAACCTTTTGAACTCGATATGGTCATTACGAGTTCTTGGTGATGCCGTTCGGATTGACGAATGCACCAGCTGCGTTTATGGATATGATGAACCGAGTATTCCAACCTTATTTGGATCGGTTTATCGTGGTATTTATAGACGATATTCTGGTTTATTCAAAGACGGAAGAGGAGCATGATTCACATCTTCGTGTGGTCCTACAGGTTTTGCGAGAAAAGCAGTTGTATGCCAAATTCAGCAAGTGTGAATTTTGGCTGAAAGAAGTTACCTTTTTGGGACACGTTGTTTCTGCGGAGGGGATTAAGGTGGATCCCCGGAAAATTGAAGCCGTGTTGGATTGGAAACCGCCTAGGACTGTGGCAGAAATTCGGAGTTTTCTTAGTCTAGCTGGGTACTACAGAAGGTTTATTGAGGGATTTTCGTTAATAGCTGCACCGCTAACTAAGTTGTTACGAAAGGGGGTACCATTTGTTTGGTCAGATAAGCAAGAGGAAAGTTTTGAAAAGTTGAAGAAGATTCTGACTGAGGCACCAGTGTTGATTCACTGAAGCGGGGGAAGGAGTTTGTTGTTTCTTGCGATCGTCACACACAGGTTTAGGGTGTGTTCTGATGCAAGAGGGGAAAGTGGTAGCTTATGCGTCTCGGCAGTTGAGACCTCATGAAGTGAATTATCCCACCCATGACCTTGAGTTAGCGGCGGTAGTGTTCGCTCTGAAGATTTGGAGACACTATCTGTGTGGGGAGAAGTCCATCATCTACACTGATCACAAGAGTCTAAAGTACATCCTTACCCAGAAGGAGTTGAACTTAAGACAGCAAAGGTGGGTTGAATTGTTGAAGGATTACGACTGTTCAATCGAGTACCACCCGGGTAAAGCTAACGTAGTAGCTGACGCGTTGAGTCGTAGGGTAGTATCGGACTTAAGAGCAATGTTTGCTCATCTCAGCTTGTATGACAATGGAAGTTTGCTAGCCGAACTTCAAGTGAAACCTTCTTGGGTCAGCCAGATTAAAGAAAACTAGTTGTCAGATGAATCATTGAGTTCTAAGTTCCTGTTAGTGGCAAGAGGTGAGACAGACGATTTCAGTTTAAACGGTGATGAGGTTTTGTGTTTTCATGGTAAAGCGTGTATGCCAAGGGATGCAGAGTTAAGGCAGAAGATTCTGCAAGAAGCGCATAGTAGTCCATATGCTATGCATCCTGGTGGGAGTAAGATGTATCGGGATCTACGGGAACAATTTTGGTGGCCGGGACTGAAACAAGAGGTGACCGAGTTTGTGAGTAGGTGTTTGACGTGTCAGCAGGTGAAGGCGGAGCATCAATTGTCACCAGGATTACTGCAGCCAGTGAAGATTCCACTTTGGAAGTGGGAGAGGATAACGATGGATTTCGTTAGCGGGCTACCCCTTACGCCTGCGAGGAAAAATTTAGTGTGGGTAATTGTCGACCGATTGACGAAGACTGCTCATTTCATACCGATATGTGTTGATTACTCTCTGTAGAAGTTAGCCAAGCTGTATATATCAGAGATTGTGAGGTTGCATGGGGTACCAGTGTCTATCATATCAGACAGAGACCCCAGGTTTACGTTGCAGTTCTGGAAAGCGTTACATCAAGCGTTGGGTACAAGGTTGGATTTTAACACTGCATTTCATCCGCAGACTGATGGTCAGTCTGAGAGAGTAATTCAGATCTTGGAAAACATGTTGAGGGGTTGTGTTATCGACTTTAGGGGTAATTGGGAGGACTTTTTACCGTTGGTAGAATTCGCATATAACAATAGTTACCAATCCAGTATTAAGATGGCACCCTATGAAGCGTTGTACGGTCAGAAGTGTCGTACCCCTACTTGCTGGATAGAGCTAGGCGAGCGACAGTTGTTGGGTCCAGAATTGGTGTTAGAAACAGAAGAAAATGTTAGATTGATTCGAGCTTGGTTGAAGGAAGCTTCCGACAGGCAGAAATCTTACGCGGATCTGAAGCGTATGGATATAGAATTTGCAGTGGGTGAGCAGGTCTTTCTAAAAGTTTCACCATGGAAAAAGGTTTTAAGGTTTGGGCAGAAGGGTAAATTGAGCCCCAGATTCATCGGGCCGTATCGTGTGTTGAAGCGTGTGGGACTAGTAGCATATCAGCTCGAGCTACCTTCGGAGTTGAGACAGATACACAATGTGTTTCATGTCTCGATGTTAAGGCGCTACCGTTCAGATCCATCTCACGTGGCGCCGATTGAAGAGATCGAAGTAAGACCTGATTTATCTTTTGAAGAGGAACCAGTTCAGATCTTAGATCGAGATGTTAAGGTATTAAGAAGGAAGACAGTTCCGTTGGTTAAAGTTTTGTGGAAGAATCACAGTTCAGAGGAAGCTACGTGGGAGCCGGAGGATGTTATGCGTCAACAATACCCTCACCTCTTTTGATAAGGTAAATTTCAGGGCCGAAATTTCTTTGAGGGGGTAGAACTGTAACATCCTAAATTAGGGGTTATACATTTTGTGTGTGTTTGTGTGTTTGGTTTGTGCTGCATGTTAAGTTGGTGCGTTTAGGCGGGTTCTGGGAAGGCCCGGGGTTAAGCCAGGACCATGGAAATTTTTTTGTTTTAAGCCTTGTTAGGGAGAGCCAGCTGAGGCAGGATTTAATGGCTTTTTCTTGTGTTTTGTTGACACAAAAACATGGTGTGGTAGAGTGGCAAGTGACGCCACTTAGAGAGCAAGGAAGGTGGCGTCAACAAGGGGGCAGCTGAGGGAAGGAGTTCAAGTCGCGATGGCAGCACTGGGGAGTTCTCTTTTTGCGTCAAGGAGCTAAGGAGGTGGCTTCCATTGGGACTCTTCAGGGTGGTTGGCGGAAGGAGTCAAAGAGTTTGAAATAAGGGGCTAGGAGGTGTTGGGGGAAATTTGAATTGGTCAACTGTTTCAAATGGGTGAATGGGAGTAAAAGTAGGAGCCGAACAAGGGAGTGGTGGCTAGTTGAGTTGTTGGCCGAAATTGGAGTGTTGGAAGGGGGAAGAATTTCGGTTTTGTGCTTGGAGAGGGGTGTGCCAAAAATCATTTTAGGGTCTTAGGCTTTTCTTTTGGTTTTTGGGAGTGAATTCGGTCATTGAGGGAGGGTGGAGTGCCGATTTGTGCTAAAACCCTTTTGAGCTCTTTTTTCTTTTCTCTTTAAAGTTCCTATTCCTTATATGCCGAAAGTGTTAGCAAACTTTTACTTCTTTTCTTCTTTGAACCTTTGGCCGAATTTGAGAAGACCGTTCGAGCATTTCTTTTCTTCATTTCCTTGTTCAGCCGAACCTTACTGCATTTTTCCCATTCTCTTTCTTTTTCTTTTAAGCCGAAACCATTTGAGCCCTTGCCGAATCTCTTCTCTCTCTTTTCCCATTCCCTTTAACCCCACAACCGAAAACACCATATCACTTCTTGTACTTCATCTTCCTTTGACCCTTATTTCTTCCTTTCTTAGCCGAATAGCCTTTTGGTCTATTGAACCGACTCCACCCTGCTGTGAGATCATTGAAGGTAATGCTCATTTCTCTAGTACTGCAGAAGCTGAATATCTCTCTTTACATTTCCTTGTGGCATTTACTTCTTTTCTTCTCTAAACCCCTCAGTCTCCATTTTTGCTAATTGGGTATTTGTTTCATCTTTTCTTTCCGAATCATTGGCGTAAAGTAGCCTAGGGTGTGAAGGGTTACGCTTTGCTAAATCTACTTGGGTTTTCTTCACCTGTTCCAACGCAGGGACAAACATCTCACTTTCACAAATCATCTCAGTTTGAGGGTGAAGTACTTGTGGTGCGGATCACCAGTAGTCAAGGTAAGGGATTATCTTATTATATGCCATGATTAACTTTCCCTCTTGGTTTTAGTGCCTTAATCAACGCTTTCATATTAGACAACGATAACCTCTGATCAAGTCTGTTCATGGATGCAAGAAGCGGCCAAGTTGAGGAGGGGAGTGTACCCATAGTGTCCATTCCAAACTTTAAGAAGCGAGCTGTATCGGTAGTTTGGGATTTTCCACCGGGCTGTGGTAGAGAACCAACATCTGCCTGGAATAGGCAAATAGCTGTTGTTCCTGCTAGTGAAAGTGTCGACGTAGAAAGCTTAGTATTACGTGTTATCAGGTGTGTAAATTTCACACTCTGCTATTATTTGTGTTATTAACTGTATGGGCTGAAAAGCTAAAGTGAATGATTAGAAAGTCGTAATACGCGTGTGGGTAAGGCTGGGGTCACTAGGTAAGTGACTATAATGTTCTGTTTATAAGTATATGAATGTATGTTGTAATCTGTCACTTTGTTGAGAGCATGTTGCATTCATTTGATATGTATGTCTTGCATGGGTTTGGAATATGATACGAAAGGGGAAGTGTTGTTAAAGACTGTCACAGTGGTTTGGTACCACAGTGGGTTGGCCCCACACATTTGATACAGTGACTAAGTCTCAGTGGTTTGGTACCATGGTGGTTTGACACCACGTGTATATATATTGATTCCGTGACTTGTCCCAGTGGTTTGGTACCACAGTGGGTTGGCCCCACGTATATGATTATCAGGGATTGTCACCAGTGGCTTGGTGCCACATATGAGGCGTGTAGCAGATGGAGGGTTGATTGTAGAAATCCCCACGATGTGTTGGGCTGGTACGGGTGGCGTGTAGAGGATGGAAAATTAGGTTGGGGCTGGGTTACATTACAATCATATCTTTTGTATGCTATTTTGAGTGGGCTAAGGCCCAATGTGCGACTGTGGGCTTGAAGCCGTTTATGTGATATGAGGGGACTTACACACTGAGTCGTGGTGACTCACCCCTCTGCCTAATTTTTGCAGGTAAACATTAGATCATGGATTTGGGAGCCGAGGCGGACTCGCGGAGGCCATAAAATGTTTCTTTTCGTAAACTCGTTTTCTTTCTTTAAATAGTTTTAAATGGGGATATTGTTATGTAATAAGGCCTTCTTAAGTTAATATTTGTTTTTTTTATTATTATTACTTATTTATGATATGACATTATTATATATTTTCACATGATAATTAAAATAGAGTTTTCAAACATAAGTAATATAAGCAACTGTTTTCTCTCAAGTGTCAACAAAGATGACAGGTGATCGACTAACTCAACTCGGAAAATTTTTCCTTAAACTACAAACCACTATTCTCAAAACAGCACCTAAAATGAGAGGTTTCAAACTTACGGTATTTTTCCTAAACTTATAAAGAAAATTCGTTTATATTTTTCAACCTTTCCCTGTGACATACCAGATATGGTCGTAACGTCTAGACCGGGTTTGGGGTGTTACAAGATCAACTAATCCGAGGCTTTAGCTTTTCTCTGACCTAGATCCGTACGTGGTCTATCTTGATCTAAATAGATAAACTTAATCCATTTAATATCCCTGGCATTCAATTTAATCCATATTTCATATTTTTACAAAATTACTATTTTACCCCAAACATTTTAACTTTTCACAAATTAGTCCTTAAGCTCATAAATTGAAATTTAAACATTTTAATCCTCTTCTCATGCTAGCCAAATTCTCTAGGGACTTAAACCAATCTATACTAACTGTTATTTCATAAATTTACCATGAGCTTTTACCATTCTTACAAACAAGTCATTAAATGCCATTTTAATAAAAATCACTTTACAAAACTTGTTTATTTATCAACAATAACTCATAATATTTCATTAAACATCAAGAATCAAACAATAGCATTCATGGAATGACCCTAAATATTTAACAGTTTTACAAATTAACCTCCAGGCTAGGTAGATTAAGCTACAACGATCACGAAAACATAGAAATCATTAAAAATGAGACAAAATTACATACCATGCAAGTGAACTAAGCTTGGCCGAACCCTAGCTATATCTTCAATGGTGAATTCGGTTGAGGAATGTGTAAAATGAAGAAGATGAATTCATTTTCTTTAAGTTATTTTAACTTTAATTACTTATTTACCATTTTGCCCTTTTAAAACATTCATAATTTCAACAAAACGAAGTCCATAAATATCCACTATCAACTCAATTGGTTTATTTACCATCCAAGTCCCTTAGATTAAAATTTCATAGCTATTTGACACCTTTAACTAATAGAACTCTACTTTTGTACCATTTACGATTTAGTCCTTTTCACTTAATTAATCATGCTAACCACTGTTCCCATGGAAACTAAAATAATAATTTACTCATCAGATTTGTGGTCCCGAAAATACTATTTCGATTTCACTAGAAACGGGCTATTACAAGTGGCTAGTGTTGAGTGGATAAACATGTTTCAATGCTTTTATTAAACATCTTCCTTATTCGTTAACTGACCATTGCCCAAAACTCATTCACACTGATCAAATTACAAACGTCCATACAACGATGAGTTTTCGATTTGAAGCATGGTGGATCTTGGAGAAATCTTTTGAAGATACTGTCCGCTCGTATTGGGATGGTTCATGAGATCATCTTTTGGAAAAGTTGGTAGGTTTACAAACCAGCCTCGTTCAGTGGTTGAGGGGTATAGCTCATAAAAGCAAGGGGATAAAGGAGAAACTCACGCGACAGTTGGAGGCTCTATTAGAAGAAGATGTTAACGACGAAAATCTTGCGCGCATCATTGATACCAGAATCTATCTAAGCTTAGAAATTGATAAAGACGAACGTTTCTAGGAGCAACGCGCTCGTGCAAATTGGCTAAAAGCAGGGGATAAGAACACAGCATTTTTTCATAAGTATGCTTCCAGCCATAATTCGGGTAATCAAATCAAATCCTTACAAAGAGGAGATGGAAAAGAAACGACGGAGGTCGAGGAGATGGAAAGTATTGCGCGGGATTATTTCAACATCTGTTCACTTCTAATGGTGTTGGAGATATGTCTCGAATTTTGGGGGGATTGTGCCAGTCATCTCTCAGGAGACAAATATGCAGTTAACAGCTCCTTTCGTGGTTGACGAAGTAAGAGAAACATTAAAGGAGATAAGGCCTACAAAGGCTCCAAGAGATGATGTGTTTCCAGTATTTTTTTTCCAAAGATTATGGCACATTGTTGGACGAGATGTTGTTGAGTTCTGCTTAAAAATCCTTAATGAAGTTATGGACCCTACTTCAATAAATTTGACTAATATTTTCCTTTTACCAAAAGTCCATCATCCCACGAATTTGGTAAATTTTAGACCCATTAGTTTATGCAGTGTTATTTACAAAATAGTTACAAAAGTTCTGGTCAATCGTATGAAAGGTGTAATGGATTGTATTGATAAATCTCAAAGTGTGTTTGTGCCCAGTAAATTAATATTTGATAATGTATTACTTGCCTACGAAATTCTACATACTTTTCATCAAAAGTGAGTGGGGAAGAAAGGATTTATGGCATTAAAGCTAGACATGAGTAAAGCTTATGACAGAGTTGAATGGGGTTTCATAAAAGGCATGATGATTCAGTTGGGATTTGATAATCGTTGGGTGAAGCATATAATGAGATGAATCTCAACCGTATTGTATTCAGTTGTTCTAAATGGTCAAGTAGGGAAACTTTTTCGTTCTAGTAGAGGTCTCCGACAAAGTGACCATTTGAGTCTATTTCTTCTTCTACTCTGTAGTGAAGGATTATCTTTACTAATGAGAATTACTGTTCGGGACGACTAGTTAAAGGGTGCACGAGCTAATAGGAATAGACCCTCGATTTTGCATATGTTTTTTATTGATGACTCCATTTTGTTTGGCGAGGCATCGGCTCAAATGGCAAACGTACTAAAAACTATTTTGCGAGAGTATGAGCAGTGCTCGATTCAGTGCATAAATTTCAACAAGTCTACTTTTTTTTCAGCACCAACACTTCTACGCATGACAAGCAATTGGTTTCTGGCCTTTTAAGTGTACGACATTCTGACGATTCGAAGAGGTATCTTGGTCTCCCTAACATGGTAGGGCGACGCAAGAAGGAGTTATTTTAGATTTTAATAGACAAATTCAGAAAATGTATTGAAGGATGGAGTATTCGCTATTTATCCCAATGGGGACATGAAGTGTTTCTTAAATCAGTATTGCAGGCGATTCCTACTTATTCTATGGCGTGTTTCTTACTCTCAAAAGCCCTATGTAATTAGATGGAAGGAATCATGGCTAAATTTTTGTGGCAAAAAGGACCAGGGAAACGTAGGATTCATTGGTGTTCTTCGGAGCATCTTAGTGAGCCAAAGGAATTGGAAGGGTTGGGTTTTCGCGGCCTAGTTAAATTTAATGTCGCTTTACTTGCAAAATAAGGTTGGCGTTTGATTAATCATCCCGATTCCTTATTAGCTCCTGTTTTAAAAGTAAAATATTATTCGAATTCTAGTTTTCTCAATGCGGATTTGGGTAATTTACCTTCGTTTACCTAGAAAAATGTGTGGTCAGCGAGGGGTTTGCTGGTGAGTGGGCTTTGTTAGGGAATTGGCTCCGACGCTAATATTTCCATAATGGAGGATGCATGGTTTCCAGGTTCACCATCCTATCGTATCCATGAAAATATTAATTTAAGGGGTTTGAATGTGGTGGCAGATTATATTGATAATGACAACATGATATGGAAAGCAGGCCTAATGAGAAGTACCTTCCCCGATGAGGTTGCGAACCAAATCTTCCAAATTCCTTTGCCGAAAAAGAGAAAGGAGGATGTACTAGTTTGGCGAGGGGACCCATTTGGCGAGTTCACAATCAAAACTGCCTATAACCTATTACATGAAGGTACCTTTTGACCTAATTATACAAATTATGCTCCTAAAGACCTCTATACCAAACTATGGAAATTACAGGTTCCCATAAAAGTAAAAAAGTCATATGTGCAAGGCAACATGAAACTTCCTTCCCACTATGGTTAATTTGTAGCATAGGCGAGTAGGGGGACGATCTCTGTCCCTGATGTGGTAGTAGTCTCGAAACCCTACATCATGTGTTTAAAGATTGTCAAGTTTCAGCAGTTGTATGAAATAACTTAAACTTATAGTGGGTATTGTCGTTACCTGAAATGCCTAACATAGAATGGTTCAACTGGCCTTTTTCCCAGTGCACTGAAGAACAGTGTAAGGTATTCATCTGTAGAGTATGAGGGATCTGGACAAATAGGAACAAAATAAAGCATGAAGGAGTCTGTTGTACGGGTAAACAAACCGCAGATTGGATCTGAATATATATTTCAAAAATAAATGGTCTAGAACAGAAGGGTGTTACCAGATCTACGAGCGAAGAGGCCTGGGTACCTCCAAACGCCCAATCAGTCAAAGTAAACTTTGACGCTGCTTTTTGTCAAGACTTGAACAAATCTGCTTCGGGACTAGTCGTTCGTGACTCTCAAGGGGTGGTTTTGGTCACAAAACAGAAACTGCATGATCGTGTAACTTCCCTATTCGCGGCAGAAGGCCTTGCCTATCTATTAGCAATACAGTTAAGCATCCAGTTGGGTCTCCAGCACATGGTCATAGAAGGAGATGCGAAATCCATAATAAACAAAAGAAAAAAGAGCGTTAGAGACAGATCAGAGGTTTGGGCTATCACCAACGATGAAACCTCCCAAACCCGGCCTAGACATTATGGCTAGATTGAGAAGGTTACATTAGCCACCGAAATGGCTAAGCTAACTTACGTTACTTTTGAAGACCTAAAATAAACTCATTTTAAAGAAAACTGTAGTTGTACTTTGAGTTAGCTTAAAAGCAGTCATTCATTAGATCGTGTATACTTAGGATTCATTTTATTGTTGATAGTGTTGTTTTAGAAAAATCGTTTGCTTGTCACTCTTCTTTAAAAAAAACTCAAAGTTAAACTAATGCAATGGAAAAACCATTTTTCAAGTCATTTTGGAAAATTAGTTGCTTTATCGATTTGGTTTTCAAAAACAGTTCCTTTGCAATGCAGTGGAAACTAGGGAACAGTATCAAATTTTACTTAAGCCCGATATCATGCATTATCCGATTATTATACTTGAGTAATCCATGCATGCAAAAGTCCCCAAAAGAAAAGTTACCAAGCCACAGATCATATATAATTAAAAATTACAAGCCAAAACCAATAAAGACTTAATAATACTTATTAAGAATAGTCTGAGGTCCAAGGTGATTCTCCGAATGCCGAGTCAAGTCCTAATTTTGAGGTTTACCTAAAAATTTAAACACTATTTAGGGGTGAGCTTATGAAAAGCTCAGTGTGAGTCGAAAAATTATTTAAACAAACATAAATATCAAATACAGTGAAACAGATTAGCTTTAACAGAAGAAAACAGAACCATCATAGGAATTTCATATCTTTACATAGCCATTATCAAATTGATGTCAAACGGTGTTTTAGCATAGGTCATCATTCATTGGAGTAACAATCATTAATTTCGATACCATTCAATACAACAAAATATAATGCGTAACATAAATCAATAACACTCGAATATGTGGTGCACATGATGCAATGCAAAAAGGTTCCTACCCATACCATCCGCTACACACCACGATTTTCCCAGAACCCGTCTGCCAAACTCCAAAACATTATGAGCATAGCTCAATATGGTAAAACCACCGAATAATTAATAATGGAGAAAATTTGCCGGATATCAAATAGTGCGATACAATCGCCAATAACATATAATATGCGATAAAATCGCCAATCCCCTCGGTACTTCAGGTGCAGCGCACTAACTACGAATAATGCGGACTTAATATGCTGCCGGTACTCCACGGAACTCCTCCGTCAACCACAAAATCCCAACCTAATGCATATGCAATATGTCACACAATCTCATACATAATCATATCTCAATACTTTTCATATTAATTTAAAATGCTCATCATGTCCTCAACAATCACATACTTTCAGTAAATGGAAACAGTGTTCCTATCTTTCAATTTACCATTGTGTTGGTATCAATCAATATCGTTCAATTTCACATACTTTTTGGATTTTCATTGTGCATAAATAGCACCCTTTTCAGTACACAATATAACAAATATCTCATGCGTTTAAATCATACATAAGCTTAATATCTCAACACATTATATCATTCAGTCAAACATTCTCATATCTCATAACTCAAATATGCAATTACAAACTCGATCAAACATCCATACTATCAAACTAGCAATTTTGTAAACATGTCAATCTTTTAAGGCTCGAAACATACCTGGTTCGGCCACTCACAAAATCAATAATTTTGCTATTAAGAAAATACAATCAGCAAGCTAATTTATCATATATAACATGACATTTAACATTTTCAAACAATTTTATGAGTTTAGGACTCACACCTTATTTTTCGCTTTCTTGCAGCACACTAGCAAATCTTCCAATTTTCCTTAATAATTCCTTAAACAAACCTAAACCAAAATTCAGTATAAATTCAATCAATTTACCATTAAACCAACCCCTAAACACCCACTTATGAGTTTAAACCAATCGTTAAAATTATATGTAACAGCCCAATTTAGGGCCTAATCAGAATAGTGGTTGCGAGACCACAAATCCAAAGTAGAAATATGTGTTTTATGGCTTTTATGAGGTCTAAGACATGTTTGCATGATTATGTGAAAATTTCATGAAGAAATTTTATAATTTAGTGATCGATATATTCATAAGGACTAAATTGCAAAGATTGAAAATATGAGATTCTAGAAGATTCAAGTATGAGATAGCAATAGAAGATTTATTAGAGGTCTTTATTTAGCAATTAGACCATTATAACTTATGATGGACAAAAATAGACATGGGAAGGAAAAATCTCAAGAAAGGGGCCTTAAGGGCATTTTAGTCAATTGGTTAATAAGTTAATTAAAAGGGAAAAAGAAGTCAAAATTAGTGTTCATCTTCTTCCCCTAAGTGCCAAAATTTGCAAGGAGCCATAGCTAGGGTTTCCTCAACTTTCAAACTTGATTGTAAGTACCTCCTAGCCCCTTTTTTATGTTCTTCGTATTTTTGAGATCCTCGTAGCTCGATTTAGCTATTTCTACCAATATTTTGAGCTAGGGTTCATGTTCAAAAATTTACCCATGTGTGACATGCATGTATTTTTATGTTTAATAGAGGAATATGAAAGTTTGATGTATGATAAACATCTTTTTCTAAGTGATTTTCATGGAAAATTCATAAAAAGGACTAGTTGTAAAAGTGATAAAATGTGTAGAAAAAATCAATTTTGAAGGAAAGAGTGAGCTGTTATAAGCTCAATAAAGGTTCGGATAGGCTTGGGTAACCAAGGAAATGAGTATATTTCATTATACGAGCCTAGGGACCATTTTCTAAATATGCAAAAGTTTAGGGGCAAAACTATAATTTTACCAAAGTGTGATATACGAGTTATTTTAGTCAATGTGATCATTAAATAAGTGAAATTGTCATTATAGATCAAGAAACACGAAGTCCGGACCGAAACCGAGGAAAGAACAAAGGGGTGGACTAAACCGAACAACTAAACATATTTTGGTACCGAGGTAAGTTTGTGTGTAATAAGTCAACATAATGTTGTTATGTTTTAAAATGCTTGATATCATGAGAAATGTATAATATTTTTATGAAATTTTTTAATGAAGTCCAGATGAAAGTATGTTGAAATTTCATTAAGTTGAAGTCCCTGTTGAACCTTAGGAATAGAAAGGATACCATTGTCACGACATGAGATTAAAGAGGTCCCGTATAAGACCATGTCTGGGACATGGCCTCGGCACCGAATAGAGATCTCGTATAAGACCATATCTGGGATATGGCATCGGCATCAAAGAGTAATTCCGTATAAGACCACGTCTGGGACCTGGCTTCGATATGAAATTGTGTAAGACCATGTCTGGGACATGGCGTCGATATATGATATCGTATAAGACCATATCTGGGATATGGCATCGACATCGATATGAGATCCCGTGTAAAACCATATCTGGAATATGGCATCGGCATCGAGATGTGTTCCCATGTAAGATCATATCTGGGATATGGCATTGGCATCGCATTAAGTTTATGACGAGTTCGAGTATCCTTCGATATTTCAAGTGGTTCAACGGGATAAAGAGCTAAGTTTATGTTCAAGATGGTAAAAGAGCTAAAGCTATGTGATGAAGTGATACAGGTGCATATGAGAATCTCAGGAGAAATGAGTTCGATATGTGTTATGAGATTGGTAAGAGTAAGCATGAGTAAGATATATCAATGTGCTTGAGAACTTGTGTTATTACTTAAAGTATGAATGTATTACAAGATTTTATGTTGCTATATATATTGCATGCAAACTTACTAAGCTTTATGCTTACTCCCTCTCTTTTCCCTTTTCCTTATAGTATCGCTAAGCTAGCTCGGGGATCGTAGGACGTCGGAGCTCGATTCACTCTATCAAGCTATTCTTTTTGTATAATAAAGTTGATTATTTTGGGTATGGCATGTACAGGAACTTGGTCATTTTGTTATTTGTCATATTGGTTAGCCAAGGTGTTGGCTATTAATGTTACTCATTTCATTTTGTAAATGGTCATTGGAATTGGCCAATACTAGTTAAGTTATTTCCATTAAATGATGATGAAATTCATGAAGTGCAAGCTTGTGCAATTGAATGAGTAATGTGTAAAGTACATGTATGATGAATGTAGTGTGGAGTTAAGGTGTGGATGCCTTATTATCATGTTGTGTGTTGCATTGAAATGGTATAAGTGTGGTTTCTTTTCAGGGTGGCAAATGGCTTGGTAAATAGCCTTAAAATTGTCCACACGTGTAACGCCCCAAAAATGAGGGGTTAGTAATTTTGCTTAATTTTCATGTTGTGCATGAACGGCTAGCTATTTGAGAGTATTTGGGTGTTCTAAGGTGGCCTGGGTTTGAGTCGGAGCTATGGAAAAATTTTAGTTTTTGGCTCTTGGAAGAAAGGAGCTGTAAGCAGTGGGACTTACGTATACATAGGGGCGTTTATGTGACACAAAATGAGCTTGGGATCTAGTGGCTGTGGCGTCACTGGGATAATAAGGAGGAGTGGGGTTCGAATCCCATGAATAGCAAAAGGGGGACTTTTATTTTATGTCTTGAGGGAGCAAGAGGTAGAGTTTGGATCAAACTCTGCAAGGGAAGTTGAAGACTTGGTCAAGAATTTCGAATTGGAGGCTGGGAGTGTTTCAAGGAGGATTCGGTGGAGGGAATCAAGGAGATGGATGTGTGAGGGAGTGTTGGTCGAATGTGGGGAAGGTTGAGTAGGGAATTTCGGCAAAGGGTTGTCATTTGAGGAGTTCATATTCGGTTTGTGATAGGGTGAGAGTGCCGAATTTTCTCTGGATTTTTCGGGGAGTGTTTGCATTTTGGTACTTTTGGATGTTTTAGGTCTTTCTTTTCAATGTTGACCTCTGCCGAATTCACCTCTTCTTCATCTTTTCCCCCTCCTTCATTTTTCTTGCTAATTGCCAAATTGATAAGCCTCCACCTTTACCTTCTTTTCTTCCTTCTTCTCATTACTCTTCTTACTTTTCATTATCATCTTGTGGTTACTGCTCACTTGCTGCCGAATCCCTTTTCTCCTTTCGGTTCTCCTTGGTCGAACACAACCTCTATTTCCCTCTTGTTGCTCCTCTCTTCACTTTGCAAAGCTAGCCGATTCGTGTAGGCCGAATCTATTTTCTTTCTTTGTTTCTAATCTTTTCGAATCCCTTTGATTTTGTGGTAAGTGGATACTCTAGCCGAATCTTAGCTGGCTTCTCTTCTATGCTCGGTTCTATATCCCTCGAGCCGAAAGGCTGTTTCGTTTTCAATTGTGGTCGTGGTTAACAATTCAATTGTGTAGCTAACACCTCCTTTTCATTCAAACGTTGCTAGGGACTCGCTTTTCTTAACCAATGAGTCGGTTGATTACCCTTCCCTTGCAGGAGATCTCTTGATTGGTGGTAAGTAGCGTTAGTTGATTAGACGGGTTTAATTTTATGGAGATGTTTTATCAAGGGTTGAAGCTAATTGATTAGAACTGTTGATTTCATAGGTGCTTAATCTTGGGAGCTTCAACCTACAACCCCAAACAGGTGTGTAATCGTACTCCCATGCTGTTACTGTAAAGTGATGAATGAAGGTGTGTATTCACACCCCGGATTAACTGTGAATCGGCTGGAGCCGAAAAACTGATAAGCCGAAACTTCGGCAACTATGGGCTCTCGAGTGTGCGAGCGCTCGTAGAGATAACCTGAGCCAAAACCGTTGGCAATAGACCGTTGAGGCTACAATAAACATTCTCGTGGGCTTAGGTCGTAGTGGGCCTCATTGGGCCGAGATGGGCCATTGGGCCCATGCGCTCCATTTGGGTAAGACTCACGAAAGTGATTAATAAGGAATTGGGTTGCGAGATTCGCATAGCCGTCGCTCGAGACGACTGTAGGCATCAGAAAGTTCGATACCGAAATACCCTCGATGGGTAAATTACTAAAATACCCTCAATGAGAGAAATTACTGAAATACCCTCAATGGGTGAAATTACTGAAATACCCTTGATGGGTAAAATTACTAGAATACCCCTGAGGGGTGACATTACTATTTTACCCCAACCGACTAAATGATCGTTACACCCTTAGTGGTAGTATCAGTAGTATATGCATAATATTTCTATGATTGATTATGATTGTGATGCACTGCATATATGGGTTATTTATGACATGACATACTGCATTGGGTTGGGTTATGGATTTTGGAGGAAGCACTGTACTGGTGGCTCTGCCACGTTTTACTGATCTAGTGGCTTTGCCACGTATACTAATTTTAGTGGCTCAGCCATGTATACTGTTATAAGCAGCTTCGTTGCGTTGTATTAGCAGCTAGACTGTGTTATTGGTGTGCTGGTTGGGTGGGTTGACTTGGTCCCCACATGGTGTGTTGGTTGGTACGGGTGGTGTGTTGGCTGGACTGGGTTGGGTTGGGTTACATGTTTGTTTTGCATTGATATGATTTTGGCCATAGGCCCGCATCATTATCGAATAGGGCTTAGGCCCAAATCGATATCGTCTGAGCTTGGGCCCAGCATCGTGATCGTAATAGGGGATTACACACTGAGTTCTCGTAACTCACCCTTTCCTTTAACTGTGCAGGTAATCCCCAGACTTAGAGGATTTGGAGCTGCGAGGGACTCAGAGGTGGCCACACGTCCGATATGTTTTAAAGTTAAACTTAGCTACTTTAATTTATTTTCTTTTATTTTAATTTACTGGGCTAATATTTATGTAATAAGGCCATTTGGGGAAAAAAATTTAAACTTTTATATGGTGTTTTCTTTAATCTCAATCTGCTAGTCTATTAGAAATGGGCTTTTAAAACAATAACTACTGTTTTCAGAATATCACATTTCCACAACTGTTTTGAATTAAGCTTCCGCAACAAACAAGGTTTTAAGGATAATAATATTTTGTAAGAGAATGACTTTGAGCAAATCTTGTTTTGAAATTAAGCAACGAAATCTGAGGTTTTAAATGGTAGAAAGTTTTAAATTGTAAGAAGGGTTTCCATTGAAAGCATGATTTTCAAACGATATGTGATGTGACACGTCAGATCCAGTCGTAACGTCTAGGCCGGGTTTGCGGTGTTACAACACGGGTAGACACACGGGTGTGTGTCTAGGCCGTGTGTGACACACAGTCAACCCCGAGGGCGTGTTGATAGGCCGTGTGTCCCCTGCATCTAATTTGCGAAAAATTCAGTTTGTCACACGGGCCAGCACACTGGCGTGTGACTAGGTCGTGTGCCTCTAAGTGTCTGCTGACGTCATAAACAGAATGTCAAGGTTTTCATACACGGGCTAAGACACGGGTGTGTCATGGCCGTGTGAGAGACACAGCCTATAGACACGGGCGTGTGCCAGGTCGTGTGAAAACCCCTATAGGTTTGAAATGAAAAATAAAATCCACACGGACTAGGGACATGGGCGTGTGTGACCACACGGCCTACCAACACGGGCGTGTCCCTATCCACACGGGCGTGTGGTCCTGTTTTGAGTAAAAATTTTCTAAGTGTTCATAAGTTTCCAGTTCAATTCTGGATCACTCCATGTGTATGACTTGGGTCTCATAGGCCCATAATAAGGACACTAAGAGTTCGAATGAAAAAGTTTAAGTTGAAAAGAAATTTCATTGCCCGATTTTGTACGAATAAGTAAGTTAAGTCCAGTAGTGCCTCGTACCCGGTTCCGGCGTTGAATACGGGTAAGGGGTTTTACATTTAGTGGTATCAGAGTTACGATTTAGTCGATTCTCAAACTAATGTAGCGTAAGCACGAGTCTAGCTATACATGCCATACGTATGAGTATTTATATAATGATAGTGTGACGACTCCTGACAACTTAAATTATGTTTTCATATAGTAAATGGATCCCGAAAAAGCAATGGCGGATGATGTAGAAAGTAACGCACCGGCTCTCGCCCAAGGGACGGTGCCGACTGAAAATGAGAATAGACCAACGACTGTAAGTCTGAGAGGAGGAGAATAGGCTAGGGAAGCCTTTCTCCATATGATGAATGCTTGGTATACGGAGTTCGTTCGAATGAAACCGAACATGCAATCCCCTCCTCCCCCACCTATTCCTCAGCCTACCCCTGTAGCTCCCCAAGTTGTAGAAGTGGTAAGAAGGGAAAAGCCACCTGTTGATAGAATTCGAAAGCAAGGAGCTGAGGATTTTTGAGCTAATAAAGATGATGATCCGGAAATAGCAGAGTTCTGGCTCGAAAATACCATCAGGGCATTTGATGAACTATCATGCATACCTGAAGAGTGTATAAAGTGTGTTGTGTCTCTTTTAAGAGATTCGGCTTACCAGTGGTGGAATACCCTTGTGTCGATTGTACCAAGGGAGAAAATTAATTGGGAATTTTTCCAAGAAGAGTTCCGAAAGAAATATATTAGCCAAAGGTTCATCGACCAGAAAATAAAGGAATTCCTTGAGCTGAAGCAAGGACGAATGACGGTAACTGAATACAAACGTGAGTTTGTAAGGCTTAGTAAATACGCTCGAGAGTGTGTATCCACTGAAGCCTTTATGTGTAAAAGGTTTGAGGACGGGTTAAATGAGGATATCCGATTGTATGTTGGTGTCCTAGAACTAAAAGAATTTGTTGTGCTAGTAGATAGAGCTTGCAAGGCCGAGGAGTTGGCCAAAGAGAAAAGAATGGCTAAAATCGAGTCTCGTGACTCGAGGAAGAGACATTTGAGCAAGTCATTTCAATCCTCATCTAAGAAATCAAGAGAGTTTACTACTCGATCAACCACTTCAACTGGGTTTTCAAACAGAAGTAAGGGTAAACAGTACTCGGGGTCTAAAGCTCAGACCACTTTGGTTGCTAGTGTTGGTAACGCTCGACCAAGTAGACTGAAATGTCCACAGTGTGGCAGACGTCATCCCGGTGAGTGTCGAGCAAATGAGGGAGCTTGTTTCAAGTGTGGAGCCCCAGATCATTTTATTAGAGATTGTCCCGAGATGGTTGAAAAAGAGAAATCTCAGAGTGCAAGATCGGGAAGTACTGCTAGAGGAAGGTCACAAAGAAATCCAGGAAACGGAACGAGTAGTAAGAATACACCTAGAGAGCAGACTGCAAGATCTGAAGGTAGAGCGCCTGCGAGGACCTATGCTATTCGCGCTCGCGAAGAGGCGTCATCCCCTGATGTGATCACGGGTACATTTTCTCTTTATGATACTCATGTTGTTGCTTTAATTTATTCGGGATCTACCCACTCGTATATTTGCATGAAATTAGTATCTAGCATGAACATGCCTGTAGAGTCTACAGAATTTGTGATAAAGGTGTCAAATCCCCTAGGAAAATGTGTGTTAGTTGATAAAGTATGCAAATATTGCCCTTTGATGATTAGAGGTCATTATTTTTCGGCAAATCTCATGTTATTTCCATTTGATGAATTCGATGTAATTCTTGGTATGGATTGGTTAACTACACATAATGTGATAGTAAATTGTGGAAGGAAATTTATTGAGTTAAAATGTGAAAATGGGAATATTCTTCGTGTTGAATCAGATGAACAGGAAAGATTGCCTGTAGTGATTTCTCATATGTCTGCCCAAAAATATGTAAGAAAGGGATATGAAGCTTATCTTGCCTTTGTGATGAATGCCAAAGAGACTGAGTTAAGAATTGAATCAGTGCCCATAGTATGTGAGTATCCATATGTATTTCCAGAAGAATTGCCAGGGTTGCCTCCGGTTAGAGAGATTGAATTTGGCATTGAATTAGCCCCTGGTACTGCCCCTATTTCAATTGTTTCGTACAGGATGGCTCCAACCTAGTTGAAGGAATTGAAGGAACAATTACAAGAGTTGACGGATAAAGGTTTCGCAAGACCAAGTTATTCTCCGTGGGGTGCTCCTGTATTATTTGTGAAAAGGAAAGATGGTTCCATGAGGTTATGTGTAGATTATCGACAGCTTAATAAGGTAACCGTAAAGAACAAGTACCCATTGCCAAGGATTGATGATTTTTTTTGACCAATTGAAGGGAGCCATTGTGTTTCCAAGATAGACTTGAGGTCTGGTTATTACCAGTTGAGAGTCAAAGACTCAGATGTGCCAAAAACCGCATTTCGGATAAGGTATGGTCACTACGAGTTTTTAGTCATGCCTTTCGGTTTAACCAATGCCCCTGCTGTGTTCATAGATTTAATGAATCGCATCTTTCGGCCATATTTGGATAAATTTGTTGTAGTCTTCATTGATGATATATTGATTTACTCTCGTGATGAAAATGAGCATGCTGAGTGTAAGACCCAATTTTCACCCAGCCCATTTTAAAACCATAAACCCAAAAATAAAATCAAAAAAAGCAAAACAATAAATAAAATAATAAATAAAATAATTACAAACCCAATAAACAGTCCATCAGTCCTCTAGCCCAAATTTGTCATTACCCCAGACCAATAAACTAAATTTGCCCAAACCCAATACAATGAATAGCCCAAAGTTAAAACGGCCCAAATGGCCCGAGACTTTCAACGATCCGGAAACCCTAGAGGTTCTCGAATCGTAACGCCGCTCTCGTGCGACCTCCACACGCACGCCGCCTCCACGTCACCACGGTGGTGGTTACCCGCAAAGTCGCACGAAAAGAACCAAAGAAAGCGAATAACAAAAAGGAAAAAAGAGTTGATTTATTTTTCTTCATTTTTTCGGCTATATAAAGCCGATTGTTTAACAATGTAAGGGGATTCCATTTTTTATGTACACACAGAGAGTACAAATACAGAGAAGAATTTAGCAAAGGTCCTTCCTTCTTTATTTTTATTTTCTCTTCTTCTTTCGAAACAGTATATACATGTACATATAAATCCTATTTTTTTTCTTTGACATATTAATATAAAAAAAGAAAAACAAAAAGGAAAAAGGGGCTCGTACCTTGATTTGTATTGAAAATGCGATTTTCAGGGCTATAACCGCCGTGCGCGGTGGTCATCGGTGACGGACCGATGGTAGCCCGGTCACCGAAAATCGCAAGAGAGGAAGTTTTTTTTATTCTTTCGTTTTTTTTTTTATAATAGATGAGGAAATGATTTTTTTTTGAAAATTTGGGTTTAAATAGCCTTTCGGTACGACGCCGTTTTGCGTCTGGCTCATTATCGCCAAAACGACGCCGTTTGCACCCCAGGATCCGCGCGTTGACCCGACCTGGGGCAAGATCCGCGCGTTTTTTCCTTGGATGGGCTAATTGCCATTTTAATCCTTCCACAGTTTATTTCTTTTTAATTAAGTTTTATTTTATTTTAATTTCACCTTTAAATTTTGCGCCGTTTTAATTTTAATCCCTCTTTAAATACAGTGTTTAATAACTTGGGAAAATTTTGATTTTAATCCCTTTAATTTATACGCATTGTATTTTAGTCCTTTTTTCGATTTCATTTTAATTTATTGCTTTTTAGCTCTCTAATTTTGTTCTGATTTCAATGCAGTCCTTTAATTATTTATTTAACTATTTGTTTATTGATTTCTCTAATTATTTTTTTAATTTTTAAATGGTTTTAGATGTTATTTATTTCTATTTATATGTTATTTATATATATATACATATTTTTTATATACATATAATTGTATTAAATTATTTTTATGCATATACTATTGGTTTTATATTATTTTATAATATATATATCTATTATACATATAATTTGTTTCTTCAAAAGACCCTATTCTAAATTATATATTTATACACTTTTATATATCAGTATTATTCTTATATGTACATTATTTTATATCAAGTTTTTTTTATTTATTTACGTAAATATTACTTAAATTGATACATATTATTTGCTTATTACTTTAAAATTTGCTACATTTTGTTTTAATTAGTTTTCAATTAGTTATATTTTTAGTTTTCGTTATTTTTTAATTAATAATGTTGGGTTTTTTTAAAATAAGAATTGTGAGAATATTTATTTTGTATATATTGAATTGTATGTTCATGTTATCATTCTTATCATCCATTTGTACAAAGATTGTATTCACATATTATTATTCCATGCTCGATGCTATATTTTTGTTTCTCATTATCAAGTGATTCAATAAAAGCATTTTAAGTCGATTTTAAAATCACTTATTTAAAAGTTTTAAAACAATGTAATATTGGATATTTGGAAATTCGAGGAAATCGTGCCCTATTGTGCTGGGTTTCGGTTTGACCAAATAATCAAATATCCTTTTCAAATTTTGTACATATTTTCAAAATGAGGCAATATTTGTGCATTTGGAAATTCGAAGAATCGTACCCTATCGTGCTGGGTTTTGGTTTTCCGTTTGACCAAATAACCAAATATCCTTTTAAAATTTTGTCCATGTTTTCGAAATAAGGCAATATTTGTGTTTGGAAATTCGAGGAATCGTGCCCAATCGTGTTGGGTTTCGGTTTTCCGTTTGACCAAATAACCAAATATCCTTTTAAAATTTTGTTCATAAGGCAATATTTGTGCGTTTAGAAATTCGAGGAATCGTGCCCTATCGTGCTGGGTTTCAGTTTTCCGTTTGACCAAATAACCAAATATCCTTTTAAAATTTTATTCATGTTTTCAAAATAGGGCAATATTTGTGCGTTTGGAAATTCAAGGAATCGTGCCCTATCGTGCTGGGTTTCGGTTTTCTGTTTGACCAAATAACCAAATATCCTTATAAAATTACATCCCATGTTTTCAAAATAAGGCAATATCTCTCCGCTTGGAAATTTGAGGAATCGTGTTCTATTGTCTTTGGGTTTGATTATCCATTTGCCCAAATAACCAAATACCCTTTCAAAATTTCAATGCATGAGCTTTGAGAATTTTGGGATGATCTTGAATTCGAGGACTTATATTGTCATATCCTATCATGCTGGACGTGATATCTTATTCCTTCGAAACAAGGGATTCTATGGAATTTCAAAATCGTTTCAAACTTTTCGACATTAGGACATCAATTAATCAATTTGGTACCAATTTTGGGCGTTGCGAGGGTGCTAATCCTTCCTCGAATGTAACTGACTCCCGAACCCATTTTTTTCTTGAAATTCGTAGACCAAAATTGATTTCTTTTGAAAATAAAACAAAACATTTCTATAGGTGACCCGATCACACCTAAACAAAAAGAATTGGTGGCGACTCTACCTGTCATTTTAATACCTGTCATTTTAAACTCGATCCCTGCTTTTTCAAACTCGAAAAAAATGGTTTCGACAGCTTGGCGACTCCACTGGGGACTGGTTGAGAGTCAGGCCATAGATTGATTAATTTTTGTCCTTTCGATTGAAAATTTAGAAAATCGTTTTGAAAAATCATGTTTCTTTTAATGCATTTTTTTGGTGCTATGATTGCAATAATGTCGAGTCTCATAAAATACTTTGACATCACATTGCATGACCATTGTGGTCACACCTTTAAGTGGGAGTGAGAAACTATGCCTTCGTGAGGTTTTCACCTCCGCTTGGGCTAGTGGACTGCTTCTGGGATACATCTGTACCTATGTGCTTCGTGAGATTTTCATCTCCGCATGGCCATAGGGAAATGTATTCCCCTGAACCGAACTCGATCCATATGAGCCTATAATGGGTGAGGATTGAGGAATTTGCTGGTTCAGGTACCTATTCCTTAGAACTAAACCACATATAGTGAACCCTAAAAGCCCACCCTAAATAGTACCGCAATAAGCCATAGTATTCGTCCGAATAAGTACTCTACTTGTTTCTTTTTGTTTACTTTTATCTTTTACTAATGTATTTCATTTTGTTTTGGTTATAATCGCATCACATATCATCTCATATCTAAAAGAGTGTCGATTCGTATTCGATTACCAAATTAGAGAGTTTGTCATGGAGAACGAATTTCTTGATAAAACGGAAGACAATACGGTTGTCTGTATATTTGTAATCTATTTCATGTAAAGAATTTTTCCCTCTAGAAAAGTTTTCTAATGGAAATTGAATTAGAATCGATACCTTTTTCATCCATTGCATGCATTCACATGGCATTACATCATATGCATTAGATTTCATGAGAAGACCCTGATTGGTTGAAATTATTTCAGCATTAACCTGGACACCAACAAAACCAAGCATCCTTACGGTACCCGAACCAAGACGAAAGAGATGGATCAGAGACTAGAAAGACTGGAACAACTCCAAAAGGAGATGCAAGATAAACTTCAACTGCAAATGCAAGAGCAGCTTGCTAAGATTCAGCAGGATATGATGGACCGAATGATGGAATCACAAAAGAGTATGATGACTCAATTGACTCAACTGCTGGCGGGAGGAATAGACAAAGGAAAAGCCCCCATGGTTAACACTGGTGAAAATAATGAGGAACCACTATATCCTCTGGGTGTTACCCCGACACATCCTGAAGTGCACCCACGAAAGACATCCGTCACAATTAAACCTCAACAATTTCAAGAAGGTATTTCGATATCGCCAAAATTCCAAGTGGGATCGGGTTCTAACTTAGGGGATCATCCGATTAATGATGTTATTCCTAACTTTGATGAGGCAGCAGAGAGGGAAAGGGCAAGGGCTGAATTGCCAAAATAGTTAGAAGAGCGATGCAAATGGTTGGAAGACAAATTTAGGGCCATGGAAAGCACTGATAGGCAACATGGAATTGATGCTAAAGATCTGAGTTTGGTGCCAGATCTAATACTTCCCCACAAATTCAAGATGCCAGAATTTGAAAAATACAATGGGACTACTGGCCCCGAGGCTCACATAACCATGTTTTTCTGAATAATGACTGGGTATGTTAATAATGACCAACTGCTAATACATTGCTTCCAGGACAGTCTGGCGGGAGCAGCATCTAAATGGTACAATCAGTTGAGTCGTACCAAAATTGGTTCTTGGAGGGATTTAGCACGAGCGTTTGATGAAAGATGCACCACACACCATGAGACATGACCCCTGATAGAATTACCTTGCAAAACATGGAGAAGAAACCAAGTGAGAGTTTTCGGTAATATGCACAAAGGTGGAGAGAGGTTGCCATACAGGTCCAGCCACCTCTTCTGGAGAAAGAAACTACTATGCTCTTCATCAACACCTTAAAAGCCCCATTTATCAATCATATGTTGGGGAATGCCATGAAGAGTTTCTCAGACATAGTGATGTCCGGTGAAATGATCGAAAATGCTATGAGAAGCGATAAAATAGATGTGGGGGAAAGTGCCAAAAGATCAGCCCCGAGAAAGAAAGAAAATGAGGTAAACAATGTGGGAGCATACAGTAAAGGTTATTCAAAGCAAGTTACTGTGGGATCACCAAGCACGACAACTACTAGCCTTCAGACTCCTTCAAGGAATGAATCTAGTCAAAGGATGAATACAGAAAAGCTTCAGTTCACTCCTATTCCAATGACATACCGAGAGCTATATCAGAGATTGTTTGACGCACACGTGGTGTCCCCTTTCTACCTGACACCATTGCAGCCCCCGTACCTCAAGTGGTACGATGCAAATGCTCAATGTGACTATCATGCGGGAATTTTGGGGCATTCAATAGAAAATTGCACTGGCTTTAAGAAAGTCGTGGAAAGACTTATTAAGATAGGCATTGTAAAATTGGATGATACACCAAGTGCTGACAATCCGTTACCAAATCACACTGATGGTAGAGTGAATGCAATTGAGGAAAAAGACATTGAAGAAATGCTGGAAAATGTACACATCAATGCCATACATGAAGAAATCACTGAAAGGGGGACCTTGTCGGATATCTACCCTTACGAACCTGGGAGTGTTCTGAATAATTGGACTGCAGAAGAAATTCCTGTAGTTTTTAGAGCTTATTCAGAGTAATGTTCTGAACACACTTGTTGCTTTTAGCCTAGAATCAATAAGCATTCCTTTGTGAAATAGGCTTATGTCTAAACTTCATTATGAAATACATACTTGAGATCATTTTGAATAAAAATCTTCTCGTTCTTTTAGATTCTTTCATTGTTTTTTCCTTGGACCTTTGTTCTGAATCATTCTTTCATTTCATTCATAAGCATACCGTGTAAATAGTTATTCTCAAATTCATTCGTTCTTTGTATATTCTTCTATGCCTACAACAGGTCCCCAGATATCAATGACATGAGTGACGCTACTACGGATTTAGAATCTCTTTTTGAGTAAGATATGAGTTTAGAGAGATCCTAGGACTTTGAAGATGACATAGACTGTGGCTTATCTCTGGACTTGTTAAGAATGGTAAAATAAGAAGAAAAGCAAATTTTTCCTCATGAAGAAATAGTGGAGATTGTGACCTTAGAAGAGGGAAAGGTAGTGAAAATTGGAACATGCATAACTGAAGAGACGAAACGAGACCTCGTAGAGTTACTTCAGGAATTCAAAGATATCTTCGCATGGTCGTACCAAGATATGACAGGGTTAAGCAGTGACATCGTTGTGCATCGTCTCCCCATAAAAGAGGATTGCAAGCCGGTTCAATAGAAACTCCGGAGAATAAGGCCAGACATCGTACTGAAAATAAAAAAAGAAGTCAAAAAGCAGTTTGATGCCAGATTCCTGTAAGAGGTCAAATACTCAGAATGGGTAGCCAATATTGTGCCTGTCCCTAAGAAAGATGGGAAGGTATGAATGTGTGTAGATTATAGAGATTTGAATAAGGCCAGTCCGAAACATAATTTTCCCTTGCCTCATATTGATACTCTGGGGGATAACACGGCGGGCTATTTGCTGTTTTCGTTCATGGATGGATTCTCGGGTTATAATCAGATAAAAAATGCATCCTGAAGATATGGGAAAGACAACCTTCATAACATTGTGGGGTACGTTCTATTATAAAGTAATGTCGTTTGGGTTGAAAAATGCGGGAGCTACGTACCAAAGAGCTATGGTGACCTTGTTCCATGATATGATGCACAAAGAAATTGAAGTCTATGTCGATGATATGATTGTAAAGTCCCGAACAGAAGTTGAACATATCCAAGTTTTGAGAAAGTTGTTCTTGAGATTAAGGAAATTCCAGTTAAAGCTCAATCCTACAAAATGCACCTTTGGAGCTAGATCGGGAAAATTGTTAGGCTTCATAGTCAGCGAGAAGGGAATCGAGATTGACTCTGACAAGGTCTGAGCTATACAAGAATTGCCTTCACCACGCACTCAAAAAGAAGTTCGAGGTTTCTTGGGAAGGTTAAATTACATTGCTCGGTTTATTTCACAGTTAACCGAGAAATGTGATCCCATATTTCGTCTTCTGAAGAAACACAATCCAAGCGTGTGGGATGATAAATGTCAGAAAGCTTTCGATAGGGTCAAACAGTACTTGCCAAACCCTCCAGTATTGTCACCCCCATGCCCGAATAGGCCATTAATCTTGTATCTGACAGTGTTTGATCACTCTATGGGATGTGTGCTAGGTCAACATGATGATTCGGGAAGAAAAGAAAAAGCGATATACTACCTCAGTAAGAAATTCACTGAGTGTGAGATGAGATATTCGCCAATTGAGAAATTGTGTTGTGCCTTAATTTGGATGACTCGGAGATTGAGGCAATACATGCTGTACCACACAACCTGGTTAATCTTGAAATTAGACCCCCTAAAGTACATGATGGAGTCAACTGCTTTAAATGGAAGGATGGCCAGATGGAAAGTCTTGCTTTCTAAATTCGACATCATCTATGTAAGTCAAAAAGCTGTGAAAGGGAGCGCAATAGCAGACTTTCTAGCTAGCAGAGCTTTAGAGGATTATGAGCCATTGAATTTTGATTTCCCCAATGAGGATTTAATGTATGTAGCGGCAGTGAAGGAAGACACCCTAAAGGATCATCTTTGGAAGCTAAATTTTGACAGAGCATCAAATGCTGTCGGTAATGGAATTGGGGCAGTCTTAGTATCCCCAAATGGAGATCATTACCCATTCACTTGCAAATTGGATTTCGATTGTACAAATAATATGGCAGAATATGATGCGTGTATCATGGGACTCCGGGCAGCCATTGAGCGCGAAATCAAAGTGCTAGAAGTATATGGAGATTCTGCACTAGTGATCTACCAATTAAAAGGTGAATGGGAAACAAGAGACCCCAAATTGATCAATTACCGAAAGATAGTTATGGGGTTAATTGAGGAGTTTGACGATATCACTTTTAGTTATCTCCCACGAGAAGAAAACCACATGGCAGATGCTTTGGCCACTTTAGCCTCCATGATCAAAGTAAGTAAACAGGAGGATGTAAAGCCTATCCAAATGAGTATCTACGAAGCTCTAGCCCATTGCTATAATATGGATGAAGAGGAAAGAGATAATCACCCTTGGTATCACGATATATTGCGGTACGTGAGAAATCGTGAATATCCTGAGCAGGCAACTGAGAATGACAAAAGAACATTGAGAAGGCTAGCCTGTGATTATGTCTTAGATGTGGAGGTCTTGTACAAAAGAAGAAAGGATCAAGTACTTTTGAGATGTGTGGATGCTATTGAAGCTAAGAAAATTCTGGAAGAAGTCCATGAGGGTGTTTGTGGGACTCACGCCAACGGCTTTACAATGGCCAGACAAATCATGAGATTCAGATATTATTGGTCTACCATGGAAGGAGATTGCATCAATTATACTAAAACATGTCACAAATGCCAGATTAATGGGGACAAGATTCATGTGCCTCCTTCACCCCTGCATGTTATGACTTCTCCATGGCCTTTCTCCATGTGGGGCATGGATGTCATTGGACCAATTTTGTCGAAATCTTTGAATGGACATCGATTCATTTTTGTGGTCATTGATTACTTCACCAAATGGGTAGAGGCTGCTTCATACGCTAGCGTCACTAAATCGGCAGTTAGCAGATTCTTAAAGAAAAAAATCATATGTCGATATGGAATGTCGGAAAGGATCATATCCGACAATGCATTAAACTTGAACAACGGCACGATCGCGGAGGTCTGTAGTCAATTCAAGATCAGACACCACAACTCGTCACCGTATCGTCCAAAAATGAATGGTGCAGTAGAAGCAGCCAATAAAAACATTAAGAAGATTATGGGGAAAATGGCTGAAACCTATAAAGATTGGCACGAGAAGTTACCATTCGCTCTATATGCTTATCGAACATCAGTCAGGACCTCTACTGGGGCAACTCCTTTCTCATTAATTTACGGAATGGAGGCAGTGTTACCCATCGAAGTTGAAATTCCTTCCCTTCAAGTCTTGTCAGAGCTAAAGTTAGATGAAGCCGAATGGATCCAGTCTCGATACGATCAGTTGAACTTGATTGAGGAAAAAGGCTAAGGGCTATCCGTCATGGTCAGATGTACCAAAATAGAATGATGCGGGCTTATGATAAAAAGGTTCGCCCAAGAGAATTTCACGAGGGAGACCTGGTTTTGAAAAAGATCCTCCCCATGCAAAAGGAATTTAGAGGGAAGTGGATGCCAAATTGGGAAGGGCCTTATATGGTGAAAAAGGCTTTCTCTGGAGGACCACTGATCTTGGCCGAAATGGATGGGAAAAACTTGCCCAATCCTGTAAATTCAGATTCAGTTAAGAAATATTATTCTTGAAGAGGAAAAGAGGCCAAAGTGAAAACCCGCAAAGGGCGCTTTGAGACTTTCTTTAAAAAAATGAAAAAATGAAAAGCGGAGAGGCCAAGGTGAAAACCCGCAAAGGGCGCCTTGAGACCAAAGGGGTTTTGAGTCGAAAACCCAAAAAGGGCAGCTCAAATTGTGATCAGAGTATAATGGGGCAGGCAGTGATCTTGCTATACCTGAATTAAGAGGAGGGAGAGATGTTACGTCTTGGGGCATCAACAGAGTACTTTTGATCTCTTAAACACATATTGAGCTTAAATTGGTCTTCAGAAAGTCTGTACAGAGAAGCTCAGGCTGCGATATCTAGGGCACCTATATTTTCTTTCATTATTCTAGCAATGTTTGCTTTCTTTAATTAACCTATTCTTTTCAGATTTCGTCTCTGATAAATTCCATTTTTTGTTTATCATTATGATCATATTCAAGCATTTTGTATTAAAATAATGATTAATGGACTAATAACACTTTCACAAAAGGAGTTTTGTATATTATTCTGGAAATTCTAAATAATACAAGAATCTGAAATAGGACTTTTATTTAGAACTCACCAAGCCTAAGGGTTGGAAATATCTGAGGAGGAAACTCTAAACGGTGACCATTTCTTCAGACTTTCTGTCAAAAAATGTCAGTGGAACAAAAAGACAGGGTATTACATCAGTGATACAACCTGGAGGAATAATGAACAATGTCAATCCTAGGCGTTTAAAAAGAGGATCATTCTCATGAAATCCTGCATTCATGCAAGACACATTTAGTTAGGAGCATTCGATTCATTCGGATCATTGCATCTTAATCATTGTAAGAAATCATTCTCATGACATTCTGCATTCAGGCAGAGGTCATCCATAATACATTTAGTTAGGAGCATTAGATTTATTCTGATCATTGCATCCTAACCATTTTGCATCAGCATAAACACATAAAACCAATTTTACAGGACAGGTCCCCAGAGGACGGTGTCACAACATCGGTGAATTAGTAGATCTTGTCTCCCTGAGTTTGCAGTGAAGCAAATCGAAGATAGCAGATTTGGTATTCCTGAAGTTGCAGGAAGCAGATCGAAGTTAGCAGATCTTGTCTCTCTGAGTTTGCAGTGGAGCAGATCGAAGATAGCAGATTTGGCATTCCTGAAGTTACAGGAAGCAGATCGAAGACAGCAGATCTTGTCTCCCTGAGTTTGCAGTGGAGCATATCGAAGATAGCAGATTTGGCATTCCTGAAGTTGCAGGAAGCAAATCGAAGTTAGTAGATCTTGTCTCCCTGAGTTTGCAGTGGAGCAGATCGAAGATAGCAGATTTGGCATTCCTAAAGTTGCAGGAAGTAGATCGAAGTTAGCAGATCTTGTCTCCCTAAGTTTGCAGTGGATCAGATGGAAGATAGCAGATTTGGCATTCCTAAAGTTGCAGGAAGCAGATCGAAGACATCGATCTTGTCTCCATGAGTTTGCAGATGGAAGCGATTGAAGATAGCGATTTGGCATTCCCGAAGTTGCGAGAAGCGGTCGAAGACATCAAGTCTATCTCCCACGAAGTTGCAATGGAAGCGGTCAAGACAGATTAATCCTATCTATCTAAAGTTGCAGTGGAGCAGACTGAAGATAACAAACCTTATCTCCCTGAAGTTGCGGTGGAGGAGATTGAGGTTACAAGTCTAATTTCCTTGAGTTGGATCGAAGCGCTAGTTCCCGGGCCTCTGAAGATGCAGTGGGATGGAATGAAGCTACTCGAAAAAGAAAAGCACTAAAAGAGGCACGACCGGACAAAATTAGTCCTTTTTGTAGTCTTTGCTCTATTCTCGTTACACGACAACGAGCAAAGAGGGGCAGCTGTAAGACCCAATTTTCGCCCGGCCCATTTTAAAACCATAAACCCAAAAATAAAATCAAAAAAAGCAAAACAATAAATAAAATAATAAATAAAATAATTACAAACCCAATAAATAGTCCATCAGTCCTCTAGCCCAAATTTGTCATTACCCCAGACCAATAAACTAAATTTGCCCAAACCCAATACAATGAATAGCCCAAAGTTAAAACGACCCAAATGGCCCGAGACTTTCAACGCTCCAGAAACCCTAGAGGGTTCTGGAATCAGCGAATGCCGCTCCTCGTGCAGCCTCCACACGCGCGCCTCCTCCACGTCACCCTGGTGGTTACCTATAAAGCAGCACAGAAAAGAACCAGCAAAGCAGAATAACAGAAAGGAAAAAAGAGTTGATTTATTTTTCTTCATTTTTTCGGCTATATAAAGCCGATTGTTTAACAATGTAAGGGGATTCCATTTTTTATGTACACATAGAGAGTACAAATACAGAGAAGAATTTAGCAAAGGTCCTTCCTTCTTTATTTTTATTTTCTCTTCTTCTTTCGAAACAATATATACATGTACATATATATCCTATTTTTTCTTTGACATATATATATATAAAAAAAGAAAAACAAAAAGGAAAAGGGGGCCCGTACCTTGATTTGTATTGAAAATGTGATTTTCAGGGCTATAACCGCCGTACGCGGTGGTCATCAGTGACGGACCGATGGTAGCCCGGTCACCGAAAATCGCAAGAGATGAAGTTTTTTTATTCTTTCGTTTTTTTTTATAATAGCTGAGGAAATGATTTTTTTCTGAAAATTTGGGTTTAAATAGCCTTTCGGTACGACGCCGTTTTGCGTCTGGCTCATTATCGCCAAAACGACGTCGTTTGCACTCCAAGATCCGCGCGTTGACCCGACCCGGGGCAAGATCCGCGCGTTTTTTCCTTGGATGGGCTAATTGCCATTTTAATCCTTCCGCAGCTTATTTCTTTTTAATTAAGTTTTATTTTATTTTAATTTCGCCTTTAAATTTTGCGCCGTTTTAATTTTAATCCCTCTTTAAATACAGCGTTTAATAACTTGGGAAAATTTTGATTTTAATCGCTTTAATTTACGCGCATTGTATTTTAGTCCTTTTTTCGATTTCATTTTAATTTATTGCTTTTTAGCTTGTTCTGATTTCAATGCAGTCCTTTAATTATTTATTTAACTATTTGTTTATTGATTTCTCTACTTATTTTTTTTTAAATTTTTAAATGGTTTTAGATGTTATTTATTTCTATTTATATGTTATTTATATATATATATATATATTTTTTATATACATATAATTGTATTAAATTATTTTTATGCATATACTATTGGTTTTATATTATTTTATATATATATCTATTATACATATAATTTGTTTCTTCAAAAGACCCGATTCTAAATTATATATTTATACACTTTTATATATCAGTATTATTCTTATATGTACATTATTTTATATCAAGTTTTTTTTATTTATTTACGTATATATTACTTAAATTGATACATATTATTTGCTTATTACTTTAAAATTTGCTATATTTTGTTTTAATTAGTTTTCAATTAGTTATATTTTTAGTTTTCGTTATTTCTTAATTAATAATGTTGGTTTTTTTTAAAATAAGAATTGTGAGAATATTTATTTTGTATATTTTGAATTGTATGTTCATGTTATCATTCTTATCATCCATTTGTACAAAGATTGTATTCACATATTATTATTCCATGCTCGATGCTATATTTTTGTTTCTCATTATCAAGTGATTCAATAAAAGCATTTTAAGTCGATTTTAAAATCAGTTATTTAAAAGTTTTAAAACAAGGTAATATTGGATATTTGGAAATTCGAGGAAATCGTGCCCTATTGTGTTGGGTTTCGGTTTTTCGTTTGACCAAATAATCAAATATCCTTTTCAAATTTTGTACATATTTTCAAAATGAGGCAATATTTGTGCGTTTGGAAGTTCGAAGAATCGTACCCTATCGTGTTGGGTTTCGGTTTTTCGTTTGACCAAATAACCAAATATCCTTTTAAAATTTTGTCCATGTTTTCGAAATAAGGCAATATTTGTGTTTGGAAATTCGAGGAATCGTGCCCAATCGTGCTGGGTTTCGGTTTTCCGTTTGACCAAATAACCAAATATCCTTTTAAAATTTTGTTCATAAGGCAATAATTGTGCGTTTGGAAATTCGAGGAATCGTGCCCTATCGTGCTGGGTTTCGGTTTTTCGTTTGACCAAATAACCAAATATCCTTTTGAAATTTTATTCATGTTTGCAAAATAAGGCAATATTTGTGCGTTTGGAAATTCAAGGAATTGTGTCGTATCGTGCTGGGTTTCGGTTTTCTGTTTGACCAAATAACCAAATAACCAAATATCCTTATAAAATTTTGTCCATGTTTTCAAATTAAGGCAATATTTGTGTGCTTGGAAATTTCAGGAATCGTGCCCTATCGTGCTGGGTTTCAGTTTTTCGTTTGCCCAAATAACCAAATACCCTTTCAAAATTTTAATGCATGAGCTTTGAGAATTTTGGGATAAACTTGAATTCGAGGACTTATATTGTCATATCCTATCATGCTGGACGTGATATCTTATTCCTTCAAAACAAGGGAATCTATGGAATTTCAAAATCATTTCAAACTTTTCGACATTAGGACATCAATTAATCAATTTGGTACGAATTTTGGGCGTTGCGAGGGTGCTAATCCTTCCTCGCACGTAACCGACTCCCAAACCCATTTTCTTCTTGAAATTCGTAGACCAAAATTGATTTCTTTTGAAAATAAAACAAAACATTTCTATAGGTGACCCGATCACACCTAAACAAAAAGAATTGGTGGCGACTCTACCTGTCATTTTAAAGTCGATCCCTGCTTTTTCAAACTCGAAAAAAATGGTTTCGACACTGAGCATTTGAGGACAGTCTTACAAATTTTGCTAGATAATCAGCTATATGCCAAGTTTACTAAAAGTGAATTTTCACTTAAAGAAGTCAGATTTTTGGGGCACATTGTCTCGGGAGATGGAATTAGAATTGACCCGAGTAAGATTTTAGCAATTGTGGATTGGAAGCCGCCAAGGAACGTATCCAAGGTTAGAAGTTTTTTGGGCCTAGCTGGTTATTACCGACGGTTTGTTAAGGAATTTTCCATGATAGCTACTCTGATGACGAGGCTATTGCAAAAAGATGTGAAGTTTGAGTGGACAGAAAAGTGCCAACAAAGTTTTGAAAAATTGAATGCATTGTTGACTGAGGCTCCAGTTTTAGTACAACCCGAACCAGGAAAAGAATTTGTGGTCTATAGTGATGCATCCTTGAATGGATTGGGTTGTGTACTCATGTAAGAAGGCAAAGTAATAGCTTATGCCTCTAGACAGTTAAAGCCGCACGAGAAGAATTACCCGACCCATAATTTGGAGTTAGCCGCTATTGTATTTGCATTGAAAATATGGAGGCACTATTTGTATGGTGAGAAATGTTAGATATTCACTGATCATTAAAGTCTAAAGTACTTGATGACTCAAAAAGAATTGAATCTAAGGCAACGAATATGGTTAGAGTTGATAAAGGATTACGAGTTAGAGATTGACTACCATCCGGGAAAAGCGAACGTGGTCGCCGATGCCTTGAGTAGGAAATCCTTGTTTGCATTGAGGGCCATGAATACACGAATGGCTTTGTCAGATGATGGTTCTATTCTAGTCGAGTTGAGAGCTAGACCAATGTTTCTCCAAGAGATTTGTGAAGCTCAGAAAGGCGACAATGATTTGCAAGCTAAAAGAGTTCAATGTGAGTCGAATGTTGAGTCAGACTTTTGGATTAGTCTTGATGGATGTTTGATGTTCCGAGATAGGGTCTGTGTACCCAGAGATGATGAGCTTATTCGAAAAATTTTGAACAAAGCACATAGTGGGGGTTTATCTATTCATCCAGGCAGTACAAAGATGTATAATTATTTGAAGAAATGGTACTGGTGGCCGAGTATGAAGAAAGATATTTTTGAGTTCGTATCGAGATGCTTAATTTGTCAGCAAGTAAAAGCTGAGCACCAAGTACCTTCGGGTTTACTTCAGCCTATTATGGTTCCCGAGTGGAAGTGGGACCGTATTGCTATGGACTGTATGATGGGTTTGCCTTTGACACCGAAAAAGAAGGATGTTGTATGGGTTGTGGTTGATAGACTTACAAAGTCAGCCCATTTTATACTGGTACGCATTGACTATTTGCTTGATAAGTTGGCGGATTTGTATGTGTCAAAAATTGTGAGACTTCACGGAGTACCGTTATCGATTATATCGGATAGAGATCCGAGATTTACATCAAGATTTTGGAAAAAAAAGTTGCAAGAAGCCTTGGGCACAAAATTGAGCTTTAACCGACGGACAGTTGGAAAGGATAATTCAGATACTTGAAGACATGCTTTGATGTTGTGTTTTAGAATTTCAAGGTAATTGGGAAAAGTACTTACCATTAGTAGAATTTTCCTACAATAACAGTTTTCAGTCGAGCTTGAAAATGGCGCCTTATGAGGCGTTATATGGGCTTAAGTGCCGAACGCCCCTATATTGGACTGAACTCAGAGAGAATCAGATTCACGAGGTTGATTTAGTCAAAGAAACTGAAGAGAAGGTAAAAGTGATTCGTGATTGTTTAAAAGCTGTCTCTAATAGGCAAAAGTCCTACGCGGATTTGAAATGAAAAGAAATTGAATTTCAAGTTGGTGATAAGGTATTTTTGAAAGTGTCACCATGGAAGAAAGTTCTCAGATTTGGCCGAAAAGGCAAGTTGAGTCCGTGCTTTATCAGACCGTATGAGATTACCGAGAGGATAGGACCGGTAGCCTATCGTTTGGCATTGCCATCTGAGTTGGAAAAGATTCATGATGTATTCTACGTGTCTATGTTACGTCGCTACCGATCAAACCCTTCACATGTGATTGTACCGACAGAAGTTGAAATTCAACTGGACATGACTTATGGCGAAGAGCCGGTTAAGATTTTGGCACGAGAAGTATAACAGTTAAGAAATAAAAGTACAGCCCCTGTGAAAGTACTATGGCAAAGACATGGGGTAGAAGAGGCTACATGGGAGCCCGAGGAGGCCATGAGAAACCAATATCCCAACCTTTTTACCGGTAAGATTTTCGAGGACGAAAATCCCTAAGGGGGGAGAATTGTAACAGCCCGATTTAGGGCCTAGTCAGAATAGTGGTTGCGAGACCACAAATCCAAAGTAGAAATATGTGTTTTATGGATTTTATGAGGTCTAAGACATGTTTGCATAATTATGTGAAAATTTAATGAAGAAATTTTATAATTTAGTGATCAATTTATTCATAAAGACTAAATTGCAAAGATTGAAAATATGAGATTCTAGAAGATTCAAGTATGAGATAGCAATAGAAAATTTATTAGAGGTCCTTATTTAGCAATTAGACTATTATAACTTATGATGGACAAAAATAGACATGGGAAGGAAAAATCTCAAGAAAGGGGCCTTAATGGCATTTTAGTCAATTTGTTAATAAGTTAATTAAAAGGGAAAAATAAGTCAAAATTAATGTTCATCTTCTTCCCCTAAGTGTCAAAATTTGCAAGGAGCCATAGCTAGGGTTTCTTCAACTTTCAAACTTGATTGTAAGTACCTCCTAGCCCCGTTTTTGATGTTTTTCGTATTTTTGAGATCCTCGTAGCTCGATTTAGCTATTTCTACCAATATTTTGAGCTAGGGTTCATGTTCAAAAATTTACCCATGTGTGACATGCATGTATTTTGATGTTTAATGGAGGAATATGAAAGTTTGATGTATGATAAACATCTTTTTCTAAGTGATTTTCATGGAAAAATCATAAAAAGGACCTAGTTGTAAAAGTGATAAAATGTGTTGTAAAAATCAGTTTTGAAGGAAAGTGTGAGATTTTATAAGCTCAATAAAGGTTCGGCTAGGCTTGGGTAACCAAGGAAATGAGTATATTTCATTATACATGCCTAGGGACCATTTTCAAAATATGCAAAAGTTTAGGGGCAAAACTTTAATTTTACCAAAGTGTGATATACGAGTTATTCTAGTCAATGTGATCATTAAATAAGTGAAATTGTCATTATAGATCAAGAAACACGAAGTCCGGACCGAAACTGAGGAAAGAACAAAGTGGTGGACTAAACCGAACAACTAAACATATTTTGGTACCGAGGTAAGTTTGTGTGTAATAAGTCAACATAATGTTGTTATGTTTTAAAATGCTTGATATCATGAGAAATGTATAATATTTTTATGAAATTGGTTAATGAAGTCCCGATGAAAGTATGTTGAAATAGTATTAAGTTGAAGTCCCGGTTGAACCTTAGGAATGGAAAGGATACCATTGTCACGACATGAGATTAAAGAGGTCCCGTATAAGACCATGTCTGGGACATGGCCTGGGCACCGAATAGAGATCCCGTGTAAGACCATATCTGGGATATGGCATCGGCATCAAAGAGTGATTCCATATAAGACCACGTCTGGGACCTGGCTTCGGTATGAAATTGTGTAAGATCATGTCTGGGACATGGCGTCGATATACGATCTCGTATAAGACCATATCTGGGATATGGCATCGACATCGATATGAGATCTCGTGTAAGACCATATCTGAGATATGGCATCGGCATCGAGATGTGATCCCATGTAAGACCATATCTGGGATATGGCATTGGCATCGTATTAAGTTTATGACGAGTTCGAGTATCCTTCGATATTCCAAGTGGTTCAATGGGATAAAGAGCTAAGTTTATGTTCATGATGGTAAAAGAGTTAAAGCTTTGTGATGAAGTGATACAGGTGCATATGAGAATCTCACGAGAAATGAGTTCAATATGTGTTATGAGATTGGTAAGAGTAAGCATGAGTAAGATATATCAATGTGCTTGAGAACTTTTGTTATTACTTAAAGTAAAGTATGAATGTATTACAAGATTTTATGTTTCTATATATATTGCATGCAAACTTACTAAGCTTTATGCTTACTCCCTCTCTTTTCCCTTTTCCTTGTAGTATCGCCAAGCTAGCTCAGGGATCGTAGGACGTCGGAGCTCGATTCACACTATCAAGCTATTCTTTTGGTATAATAAAGTTAATTATTTTTGGTATGACATGTATAGGAACTTGGTCATTTTGTTATTTGTCATATTGGTTAGCCAAGGTGTTGGCTATTAATGTTACTCATTTCATTTTGTAAATGGTCATTGGAATTGGCCAATACTAGTTAAGTTATTTCCATTAAATGATGATGAAATTCATGAAGTGCAAGCTTGTGCAATTGAATGAGTAATGTGTAAAGCATATGCATGATGAATGTAGTGTGGAGTTAAGGTGTGGATGCCTTATTATCATGTTGTGTGTTGCGTTGAAATGGTACAAGTGTGATTGCTTTTCAGGGTGGCAAATGGCTTGGTAAATAGCCTTAAAATTGTCCACACGGTCAACCCCGAGGGCGTGTTGATAGGCCGTGTGTCCCCTGCATCTAATTTGCAAAAAATTCAGTTCGTCACACGGGCCAGCACACGGGTGTGTGACTAGGCCGTGTGCCTCTAAGTGTCTGTTGACGTCATAAATAGAATGTCAAGGTTTTCACACACGGGCTAAGACACGGGCGTGTCATGGCCGTGTGAGAGACACGGGCTATAGACATGGGCGTGTGCCAGGTCGTGTGAAAACCCCTGTAGGTTCGAAATGAAAAATAAAATCCACACGGACTAGGGACATGGGTGTGTGTGACCACACGGCCTGCCCACACGGGCGTGTCCCTATCCACACGGGCGTGTGGTCCTATTTTGAGTAAAAAATTTCTAAGTGTTCATAAGTTTTCGGTTCAATCCCGGATCACTCCATGTGTATGACTTGGGTCTCGTAGGCCCATAATAAGGACACTAAGAGTTCGAATGAAAAAGTTTAAGTTGAAAAGAAAGTTCATTACCTGATTTTGTACGAATAAGTAAGTTAAGTCCGGTAATGCCTCGTACCCGGTTCCGGCGTTGAATACGGGTAAGGGGTGTTACATTATAATTATTTTATGAATCCAAACTAGTTAGATTCCTTACACTGTATCGATACAAACAGTACGTACAATCGTTCTTCGCCTTTACGGATTATTTGGGTGTTTGGGTCAACACCTAATTCAATAATATACTGGAAAATCAGTAGCTAATTAATGATTAAATTCCTTCATTTAATCAATTCATAACCTTTAACTATGTTGAAATAACAAACTAGTTACCCTTAATTGTACTTACGCTTCACGATTTGTAGGATCCGAATGGCCAATTTATCAAGAACGTTTTTCCCTAATTAAAATGGGTTTAAAAGCTTATTAGGAGGGTTCAAGAACTCAAATTAATGCTGGAAAAATATAGGCAAGAACCAAGAAATAAAACAACCCCCTTTCTTGCACATAGGCGCATGCACCACCACCCATGGTGGCCAAAATTGGGGCTGAATTTTAAAACAATTTGAGGTCTTATTAAATTCTAGAAAAATACCTTTGAAATCATTTAAAATCCCCCAAATTCTAGATCTGGAAATTTTAGGTTTTTAATGGACAAGATTAATTAAGAAATTGAAGACCCAAGCTAGTCGAGAGAAACGGCAATGGCACTTTCTTTGCAATGTTCTGAATCGATCTTGGAGTTTAAGATTTCATATTTGGGGTTGATTTTAATGAGGAAAAATTATAGCAATATGGTGGAGAATGTGTGAACAAATCTTGTGGCAAAAAGAAAAAAAGAAAGAGATGGTAAAACTAGGTGTAGACGATAACAACAATGGAGGAAAGGAAAAAAGAAATAAAATCAAAGAGAATGAGAGAAGGAGAGGAACGGCTAGGGCAATGAGGAGGAGGATTAAAAGCTGACTATTAGTAAAAAAATTAATATTTATACCTAGGTTAACTAGGCTTGGATGGCCCACACATTAAAACAAAGGGTTTTTGTCAAAATATTAAATTATTTGCATGGGAAGGGAATTGAAGTTAGGACCTCAAGGATAAATTCACTAATTTTTAACCATCAAACCAATAACTCATTCTTGATATAATTTGAAATATTTATTTTAAAAAAACAAGGCATGTCACATACTAGGGTTTAAGGCAAAATTTGCAAAATAATAAAAATGGTGAGAGAGAAGGGATTTGAACTTGGGTTTCAAGGAACGTTTCACTAACACTTAACCAACAAACCAATACCTCATTGATTTCCTAAAAATGCATAGATAAATTTAAAAAATAAGGCATGACCACTCTCTCTCGATTCACAAACCCGATTCTATTAACCCCTGATTTTTAGGATGTTACAGACGATATACATCAGACAAAGACATTGTTTCAACAACTAAAGTTTGCTTATGTGCCTAAATCCACAAATATTTTTGCTCGTAACCTTGGAACAGAATGTCTAAGAATAGGGAAAGAAAGTTACCTGGACTGAGGAATAATGAATGACACCGGAGCGGGATCTTTGCTCCTCAGACCAAGAGAATCGGATTGATAGTATAAAGGGGAACGCTTGGGTAGAAGGAAAGGCAAAGAAATGCAAAAGATCAAATTTTTGGGAACATTTGTCTTTTAGGAATCTGGCACCGACACAAGCTTCTAGTGTCACAGGTCAAATTTCAAAGCCCGTGACCATCGCACCAAATGCATCCAATGGAGGTTTATTGTTTAGATGGGGATCATTTGGCCCGTAAGAACTTGCTTGATTCGGTAAGCTGTTGGAAAAGCCTGTCAGATTGAAGTTTGGTTGGCCCGATAATAAAGATATGGCAACTTAGGCTATCTTGATAAGTATGGGAACTAATCTTTAAAGATTGATAGGGAATCATATCTTGTAAAGATTAGATTTGATATGATTTGATGTAATCTTGTAAATCCCTAAAATCAAGGGATAGGCTAATCTCATCCGTCGATGTAATGTAATCTTGACCGTCGGTTTTGAGGCAGCGCAACTATAAATAGAGAGCCTCTCCCTTATTTGTACTCACTCCATTTATTGTTTCATCATTCTTTGTGAATAAGAGAACATTGAGAGCATTTACTCAAACACCTCTCGTGCATTCTTTTCTGTGGTTTTTTGTTGTTCTTTGTGGCTTCTTTTGGCATAGTTTTCTTCTGCGATAAAAATTCATGCCTTAGAGGAGTTCTAAAGGAATCCTTACTTGAGTAAAGGCTGACTTAAGCAAGTTTGGACAAACGGATCGCCTAAGGCCGCACGGATCGTAAGATGAAAGAGCTAGCCCCGTGACAAGTGGTATCCGAGCTATTGGTTGCAAAGGCATTGTTGGGATGTCGAAAGAATAGTTCGAAAAAAGGTGGGCCAAAAGATCAGTCCCTTTGAGGAAGATGCTGTCGGCTATTGAGGAACGCGTAGGTAAACTTGAGGATTACATGGGGGACGCAAAAGAGTTACATAATGCGTTTGGTGAATGCATAGATGACTTGTAGAAGCAGTCTAGGGACTTTATGAATATGTGTCTCACTTTCAATAGGGATAATGTGCAAGAGTTGCTAGATTCCCAAAGGAAGAAGCTGAAGGAGAGGAACGATGCTCTCGAGGCCATGGTGATAGCTTTGAATGAGGAAACAATGGCCACGATGAAGGCTTTGAACACAAGAATAAAGGAGCTCGAGGGAGAGCTGGCGTTGTGTCGAGCAGCCGTGGGGGAAGGAGTGTCAAGTGTAGCACTCAGTTACGAGGATGTCTTGAAGCCAAAAGAGTTTGTGGGGACAAGGTCTGCATGCGATGTGGACAATTTCTTGTGGGGGATGGAAAACTACTTTCGTGCCAAAGGCATCACGGATGATGCGGTTAAGGTAAACACTGCTTCAATGTTTCTTACTGATATTGTGCTTTTATGGTGGCGAGGTAGGTCCACAGATAAAAGGCAAAGTGAGATTGGGACGTGGTAAGAGTTCCAATGTAAGTTGAAGAGACAGTTTTACCCAGAATCTGCTGAGGAAGAAGCTCGGGCAAAGTTGTGATGGCTAACACAACGAGGCACAGTGGGGGAGTATGTTCGAGAATTCAAGGAACTCATGCTCCAAGTTTCAGATGTGACCGAGAAAGAAGCATTGCTTGCTTTTCAGAATGAATTGAAGCCGTGGGTCAAACAAGAGGTAGAACAAAGAAGTGTCCAAAAGTTTTCAGAAGCCATAACGGTAGCGAAATCCATGGTCAAGCTTGGTCTAGGGAAAGAAAAGCTTGGATCTTCCAAGTTTGAGGAAAGGGGCATATGTGAAAAGAATCACAAGAAGTATATTGATGGCAATGGCATCGGCGATAATGGTGGTAATGGAAAACCACGAGTTGGGAAGAAGAACCCAACAAGAAAAGGGACAAGTTGAAATGCTTTCTTTGTGACGGTCCACATATGTTGAAGAAATGTTCGAAGAAATCCGCGCTTTTTAAGAAAAAAAAGCCGGTAGGTAAGGCCTTGCGACTTGGCTCGAGCACAAGGGGTGTCGAAGCCAAAGAGGCCGAAAGCGAGAAGAAGCTAGTGGAGTGCTTCTTGTGTCATGGTCCGCATAGGTTGCGGAAGTGTCTGAGGAAGTCTGTCATCGAAGGGGACAATAGAGCAGACAAGGAGCCCAAGAATCTTGGTTCGAGCAAGGGAAAAGTTGAAGCCAAGAGGGCAAAGAAGAGCAAAAAGAAGCGAGTAAAGTGCTTCTTGTGCCGTGGTCCGCATGAGTTACGGAGATATCCAAAGCAATCCAAGTCAGTTGTGGTCAATGAAAAGGCAACATCAGAGCTTGTTGAGTCATCGAAGGGGCTTTCACATGAGGAATATGTGAGTTTGTCATCGAACTTAGGAGAAAAAGTTGCGATGAAAACAGTGAAGCTGGGACCAATGAGGCTCAATTCGAGTAAAGCGACGGAGTTGACCAAGTCGTCTGCGAGGCTTTCACTCATGGAAGAGGTGAGTTTGGCATCGGATTCAGAGGAAGAATTCGCGATGCAAACCTTGAAGTTAGGATCAATGAGGCTCATTTCTGTTGACAAATCAGAGGGACTACCACCTATGAGAGAAGTGGGGTGTGCATCAAACTTCGGAAAAGTAGTGATGCAAGTTAGACAGTTGACCTGAGTAAATGCAACGAGGAAGGTACATTCTTAACACTCTGATAGTGTTTTGCGTTCTAACTTATTGACTTGGCAAGAATGTAGGGACCCTTTCGAAGTTCTTGAGCAAGGAGGCTGAGAGACTGTGGACAAAGCGAAGCCAAGTATTGTGAATCAAGAGGATTCTGTTCGAGGTAAGTTAGAATGTGGGCAAGAGAGACGCGACTTCTTGCCATCGAGATGTACAAACAAGTGGGACGGTTCGAGTTAAGAAGCGACGTAAGTCGAGGCAAAAGTTTCGAAAGAAGGAAAAAGCTAAGGCGTCAAGACAAGATTGAGGCGAATCAAGTCAGTGCCATTTCGAAGTCGCAACGAGGACGTTGCGAGAATGGGTGGGGGAGAATGTTTGTTTCTTCACTCTCGTAAGCCCATCTTCAATGGGTTAACTTGTATTTTGATTTGTTTTATTATAAAGTCCAACCCGGTTCATTTAAAAAAAAAAATGCTCTTTATAATATTTTTGATAAAATATAAAAAGTATTAAAATACTAAAATGGACAAAGATTATCTTTCAAGTGCTATGAGAAATGATTTTCTATTTGAACAACACATCTCGAATGTTGGTGGCTCAATCCTCGCATAATTGTCGCGTTAGATAGAATCAAGTCATTATGTTGAAAAGTATTTTATTCTTAATTATTTTTGTTGCTGGACATGGCGTTTTGGTATGGTATGTAAATCTACTTTTGACCGTATCATATCTCGTGTATGAAATCTATTCAGAACAACACATACGAAGGATTTTAAGATCAAATTATCTGCGATTATAACAAATATGTGAATTTCAATAAGTATCAATCTATTTTAAACAAAATGTGCATAATGAGTCGCGTCTCAGTATTTTAACAAATGGAGAAATTGGATAAATATAAAAATTAAGGCAAAGCAAGTAAATAAATAAATAACAAAAACTCTAAAATTCAAAGAAAATCTTACATGCAAATCAAAGGACACCAAATGAAGCGTGGGTTCTAACTTCTAAACTGAGACCGAGAAATTAGTGGAATTATGGTTTTTTTTCCCCTCAACATTGGGTTAGAGAATTATTGATTTTGTGGCCAAAGCGGGTTTTGGGACATGAGTGATTCTGGGAAGAAGGTAGGGAAATTATTGTTTATTCAGGGCTCGCCAACAATAGAGAGTAAAATTGTATAACATATGCATATGAACCAAATAGGCCCATTAAATTAGCCTTAAATGAATGATTCATTACATTCAACCAACTATAATGTTATTGCCTTGAAATGCAATGATTTTTTTTTTTTTGGGTAAATTCTATAAATAGTCACGCAACTATAAACGAGTTTTTATTTTAGTCATTTTTTATTTTTATTTTTTAATCAATATTATCGAAATTTAATATTTTGGTCACTCATTCGTTAAATCATAGAGTGCTAACGTGGTTGTTTTTCATAGGCATAATAACAAATTTAGTCCTCCAATATTTACAGGTTCTATTAATTTAGTCCTAATTCTAAAAAAATCAACAATTTTACCCTCAACTCTATACATTATGTTAATTTAGTCTAGATTCTTAAAAATTAATAATAAAAAATTTTAATTATTTAAATATTTATTTTTTTATAAAAATACATATAAAAATATTTATAAATAAATATCTACTTTTCTCATTTTCTAACATAACATTAATAATTCTATAAATAAAACAATTTAAGGGAAAAAGTCATGAAGAAGATTTAAGTAGATTCAACTTTTCCTTTTTTTCAACGTTAACGACCATCGTGTTTAGGTTGTGTCAAAACCTACAACTAGAGATTGAAAAGAGTAAGAGTCGATGTCTTTAGGTTGTTGCCCAGAACGAATTTTTTGCGTTTGAGGTTGTGCTTGAGAGTAGGTATGATTGGGAGTATACATGTGAAGATGAGGTCTTAGAGGCTAGTAGGAGAAAGGTCATGTTGGCAGCTCCACAATCAATTCCTAGTTCGATGGCACGACGATAGAGAATGTGGAAGTCGAGGAGTTCGGAGTAAGGGTTGGTAGCGACGGTGGTTGTGGGCGAAGGCAGTGTCAACGCTAAGCAAATTTGAAGAGAACTAAGAAATAAGGGTATATATATAATAAATAAATTATTATTTTATAAAATAAAACTAAAAAAAGGAAAACTTTGAATCTAGCTTAAGTTTTGTTTGTGTTTTTGTAATTATTTTATTTAAAAAATTACGATTTTAATGAATAAATTTCATGTTAGAAAAGAGAAAAATGGGTATTCATTTATTTATAATTTTATATGTATTTTGATCGAAAAATGAACTTTTAAATTTTTTTTTTTTACTTTTAAGAAGCTTTTAATTTATAATTTATAATTTTTAAGAATTAAAACTAAATTGACTTAATAATTTAGTGGGTGAGGGATCAAAATATTAAATGTTAATAACTTTAGTGGAGAAAATAACGTTGAATTACTATTTATATAATTTACCTTTTTATTTGTGGGCGGGTGGGTGGGGTTTGAATACAGTGCATGGCTTTAAGTTAATACTGGACAAGTGGAAAGTGTGAGAAGGCAATGATCGTTTAATATTGTCAAAGGTTTTGTTTGTCGGTTGGTATCGATGGTATGGAAACGAGATGGCAAAAGTAGGGTTAATTCTTACATATATATATATATATATATATATTATATCTTTAAAAATTTATGAAAAAAATAACAATATTTTGGTTGAAATTAAAAGAAATTGAGGTTTAACATGAAGGTATTTTGTTTGAGTTCGGCCCACACAACTAAAAAGAATTATGAGGTGTGGTGTGGTGTTGGTTTTTAACCTCATCTTTTAATAATAAGATTGGGTTCAATCTTCATTCATAATAATGGAGCACATTTTATGGTCAGTCATTTACTTTTTTAAAGAACACTTGCGACGAAGAGATTAATTATTACTATTGACAATAAACACCTTAATTTCGACCAAAAAATTATATAAAAATAGAAAGACAAATACTTCTAGTATTATTTGTTATTTATTAAGAAAATTAAATTTCACAGAAAAGCCAATTAACTAAATTCATTGATTAGTTCATTTGCCCAATATAGAAATGTCAAGCTTAACATGATTAAGATTAACACTTACTAAAAAAATAGAATAAATTACATCTATGGTCATTTAATTATAAATATATTTTTTATTTTAGACACTTAAAATAAAAAAAATTATAATTTAGATATTTATATTATTTAATTCGTTTATTTTAATCATTCTCGTTAAAAACTGTGACATTTTTTTTTTAAAATGAACCGACCCAGCACCGTCCTAAACTGTCTTCTCCCAGGTTGACTCAGCTTTTGCTTTCTGGCTCTGCTCAGCGATTTGCACCATAAAGAAACGGACTAGAAATGGCAGTTTGCTGCAAAGAACGGTTGTCCTGCTTCACCAGAAGTGGAAAGAATGTAGGCATTACTAAATATCCATGAAACAATTGAATGTGAAGTGGAAAATTTACTAAACAAATTAAAATCTTAAAATTCAGAAGTCTTCAACCATCATTTAAATTATAGTTGAGTGATTACACTATTCGTTTAGACCTCCTTACCTGGAACATTAAAGATGCAGTTAACAGTCCATTTCTACTCCGTTTCTTTATGGTGCGAATGGCTGAGCAGCGCGGCGTAGCAGCGGTTGAGTCGACCCGGGAGGAGACAGCTGAGTTGGGTCGGAACCCAAACCCAGAAAATAATAAAATGTTTTATTTTTGTTGATAATTAGTATTAGATAAATTATATTTTAGTCCTTTTAAATTTAAAGTGGTATGCAATTGTAAATTATGTCATATGCCATTCAATTCAATGATTGGTCCACATGTAAAAAAAGTCATGTAACATGAATACTTAAATTGTAATTTTTTTTTATTTTAAATGCTTAAAATGAGAATTTTTTATTATATATGTAATTTACCCTAAAAAATATGAGTCCATTTTTTTATCATATTATTATTAAAAGCCGAACAGCCATTCACTTAAAAAAAAAAAAAAAAATAGCCCAACAAGGGCAGCAAAACATGATCCCCACTTTTAGAAAAAGGTAATCAAATGAAATGACCTAACAAAAGCTATGTATTTTAAATTATCAACTACTGCCGCTAAGTAGCATGAGATCCTAGGATCAAAAATTAAAATAGAAAAACAAAATTGCATGCCATCCGAAGGTCGCGCAGAGTTCATCATATCGGTTGTTGGGGAAAAAATAATATTTTACAAATAATTATATTTTAAAAAATAAAAAGTAGTTTGTGGTGGCAAGTGACAAATATAGTATGAATCTTTAAAATAAGAGTGTTGATAATTAAAATAATCTTAGTTATCATATCAAAATAAATATTTTATTAAAATAAAATCAGCAACAATCAATCTTTTTCTTCTTTTCTTTTTCCATCAGTGCAATTGAAGTCTTTTTTTTATTGAAAAAAATTGGTGACTAACTTTTCTGACCAACAACACTTAATCTTTACTTTTAGATTTAATTTCTTTTTTTGAAATGAAAAAAAAATTAGGGTTATTAAAATTAATCATTTTGGATATTTGATATTTGTTTTTCTTGATTGAGAAAATTCATGACCATTTCATTATAAAAATATTGAGATTTTTTTCTAGATTGATTTCAAGTACTCACCTTTTACTCAACAAAAAAAAATTTCATTTTCTTAGAATAAAATGTTCGACCAATTTTTTCAATCAAGAAAAACAAATATCTAATACACAAATTGTTTAATCTTAATAATCATAATATATTGCTTTCCATTCCAATTTTTTTCTAAAAAAAATTAAATTAGAAAGTAAGACTACTCAACTTTTTTCACCTTGCACTTTAATTACACGGTGAAAAGAAAAAAAAAAGAGAAAAATTGGGTGTAGTTGATTTTATTTTAATAAGTTAAGATAAATACATTTTAAGAATTAGAACTATTTATTTTGATTTAATGGCTGAGATCGTTTTGATTCTCATGGTTCTTATTTTAATAGTTTTCTCTATAATTATTAATTAAATAGTTCTTTTAATTGTTTTTAATTTATTAAACGTAAAACTTAAAAGTCTTAAATACTCAAATTATCGTTTATTATTATAATTTTATTTTGATTTTTAAATTTATTTAAATGAATTTAGTTCGTTATCTTAAATTCAATAAAAGATATTCATAAAAAGTTTGAGTAAGAAAAATTATATTAATATAGATGCTCATGCTGTATTTAAAATATTCTCTTTTTCATACTTATTTTATCTGTATTTAATGTTATATATAAAAATATTTAGTTTAAAAATTTATACTCTAATCAATAAATAATATTTATTTATATTTAATATTTAATATAAATATTAAATAATTGAATAATTTTTAATTTAATTAGTATTGATATTTGTTGAGTAATTTTGTCTTGTATCTTATCAACGGGAGTATTTGGGTATTTTTACATGTTATCACAGCTCACGATAGAACCCTACTGTTTTGTCTTGACTTCGCCGTTCCTGGCACTGACATTCCGTGCGGCCTTCAGGTCAGCCAAACACGTGTTTCACTTTGGGTTGTCTGTGGAGCACGCGGTCCTTTCTGTTCCTACTACTGACATTCTGTAAGGGCTTCAGGCCTGCTGGATACGTGTTTCCTTCTGGGTTACTTATGGAGCATCTACCAACTGAGCTATAGCCCTTGTGTTTGTGATATATATTTTATCATATTATGTAGATAATTTCTTGTCAAGATGAATATTACATGATCCAACATCATAATCATACCCTTTTGGTCGGCTTGATTGGTATTGCTTAGAAGAAATATTGGCTTTATAATCCATCGATGTAATAGGTCCATTTTCTTTCTCTTTATGATTCCTTATGATAATAAATGACCTACTTAACTCAACGGTTAGAGTATTGCTTTCATACGGCGGGAGTCATTGGTTCAAATCTAATAGTAGGTAGAACTTATTAAATACCATCGATCCCGGTGTCTAATAAGTTTTTCTACCTACCTTCTTTTATTGATTTTCTATATTTTTCATCTTATTCTATTTCCGTTTTCAAATTTCAAATTTTTCATTAGATCAAAATCTGATTTCACTTTTGATTGTATTTGACTCCCCCTTCTGCGAGCTCCTTGGACGCACACAAGCTGAGATCGCGACCTTCTCTTAGTTTGTGTGAGCTAGATCCACGAGCCTGCCATGCGAGCTGGGTTTGCGAACACCCTTCATTGTCTTTTCACGGTTCGCTTCTCACTCGATCATCTGGTGGAACCTGTCCGGGTCACGAGTAGATGACCCGTATCCTATATGGGACTCGGGTTGGTGATCATTAATGTATAACAATATTATTAATTATTATTGTTGAGTAATATTTTCTCATGTTGTATTAAGGGAAACACAGAGGGTATTTATACACATTCCTGCTACTACTATTACAGTTCACAATAGGGTCCACTGTTTTATCTTGGCCTTTAGACCGAGGGCACTGACATTCCCTGTCCCTGGTGCTAACATTTTCTAGGCCTTCTTTGGCTTATTGGACGCTTGCCTATGGAGTACGCGGTCCTTTTTGACCCTGGAACTGACTCTTCCAGTGAACCTCGCACATGCTAGTCACGACGGGGGTCCTTTTTGTAGACATAGCTTGTGATCTCGTCCCTGCGAAGTTTACGCGAACTCTTATCTTGCGACCTCATTTGTACGAGGCTTACGTGAGTTCTCCCATGCGAGCTATCTTTGCAAACATCTTACATTCCTGCGAGGTCCTCAGCTGACTGTGCCTGTAGGCAAACATTCTTCTTCCAGGTCAGAGGTTTAGATCCTGTCGGTCACTTGGACTATCGATTCCCAAATCCTAACAATCTAGCCCCTTCCATTAGTGGGCCTAAGGGACATTACAAAGTGGCGGGCCTTAAGTCCATTTCAAACGCAACTTGCTTGGCACGCCATGGGGCCGTAGTGTATGACAGCTGCCCTGCCACGTGCGAATCTAGGCATTGGGCGCGCATATCCGGCTGTTAAGACATGAATTATTTTTCTATGCTTGTATCTGGGCCGTTGGTTCATTTCTAGTTACCCGAATGGTTTCAGGGGTCTCTCTTTAAAAAGAGAAGGTCAGGGTTTTAGGTTTTCCCATTGTTTGGCTTTTCTACAAATCAAACTCGAGGTAAATCTCTCAAATTTCTCTGTTTCTTAACTCTGATATCTATTTTATTTCTTTTTTTGTTCGCAACATTGTAAGAATGAGAGAAGCTCACAGTCAGATCTGATTCTAATCATTGTGACCAAAAAACCCTATGCCTGCACCACAACATCAGAGGAGATGAAGCTGGCTCTGGTCGTGCGGGGAATCGAGTTTTCCCACTTCGCTTATGACTTTTCCATTCCCTCGTAGTCACACCGTGTGTGTAAGGTGACGGAAGATAGCTTCTTTATTCCGTTGCATGTTTTAGAAGCGGGCTTTCACCTTCTTCTACACCCTTTCTTTTGCAGTCTCCTCAACGACTATAGACTCACTTCTGGCTAGCTTTTTGGTTTCTCCTGGTGGCTCGCCATGGTGTATTTCCTTAAATACTGCCAGCGAGGTGAGGTCCCTATGCTATCCGTCTTTTAGCATTTGTATCAGCTGAAAGAGACCGACGTAGGGGAGTCTGTAGGGTTCTACTATTTTACCCCGTTAGAAGGCGTGAACAATAATAAAAAACCAGTGCAAAATCTTTACCTAAAATGAGGGAAAAGTTCGCAGTCTACTTGGTGAGGGCTTTCGGTTCCCCACCAGATGGTCCTCCCCCAATAAGGACATGCGCACTTTCTAGAGGAGCCTCGCCACTGATAAGGCTATTGCGCAGTATCATAAATTACACGTTGGTCGTGTGCTGGCCATGGAAGAGGTTCTAACTGTCATAAATGTCTTCAAATTTTGTCTAAAAGATCTTAGCCTTAATGGTTAGAAGGTTGGTGACAACCAGGAGGTCGCGCGATCGGTTGCTGGGCAGTCAACGAGGGACACTTGGCCCCATAATTCCTTTGACTAGTTAGGGATGATACTAACGAGACGCTTGAGGGAGCCTACTAACTTCTTCTACCACTATTGTGGGATAGCGCTTCGTCATTTGCCCTCCTAAAATTTGAGCGAGAAGAGAGAGTTGCAGGAGGTACTCACTTGTCACTTACTTCAATTGATCTTAGGGTTCTTGGTGTTACAGAGGGCAATTAGGGAGCGAAAGTAGTTCAAGTGACACTGATAATGACAGCATCTTACGCGAGCTTAACAAAGCCATAGACATCGATGCTTTAATAAGTAGTGGTCGCAAGAGGCGCAGGACCTCGATTAGGGCCGCGCGTGTCAACCTCTCCAAGAGATGGCCTTAAAATAGAGTGTCACCAGAAGATGAGGGCTAATAGCGGAAACCTTACTACTGTAGTCACCCCCGTCCGTTCTTCCCCTCTGGTGAACTTGCCAACTATTGCCCAGGCGAGCTCGCCCATTGATATCACCGAGGACACTCCTCCTCCCCTGTTTGCGAGGACTCTCTAATGGCTCTCACAGTTGAAAGGGTACCTGTTGAGGCTATGGAAGACTTCCCCTCATTTTTGTAATGCTTGCTATCTGAGGCTGGCACTCTTGGCCTAAGGTACACGGAGGCTCGTGATAAGGAGCTCGCTGATACTCGAGTTTGAGCTAGACAGGGTATGTGAGCTGTATAATAAGGTGAGAGAAGAGAATGAAATAATATATAAGCAACAGGGAGTCCTCACTGAGCACCTGGTAATAATGGAGACAAAAGCAAAAGAGTGTGGAGGTAAGCTCACCGCCAAAAAGAAGAGGGGCATAACCGTAGAGGTGGAGCTAAAGAAGGTCACTACAAGGCACTCCGTTGAACTGAAAATGATCATCAGAGAGTGTCAAGAGTAGGTGGATACTACCTTTCAGAAGCAAGGGGAGGCGCTGGCAGTTTTTAAGCAGCAAACTTCCCAGAATATCTTGGGCTCCCTTCAAAGGTTCAAGGAGAACCTGCTCTTGCATACTCAGGTCGCCTGCAGCCCCTTTGATGTCCACAAAGGTTCTACAACTAGTTCAAAGGTTCTGGTACTGCAGACTTGGCTCCATCTATTGTTGGGGATATTGTGACTTCAGTTCGTCCCTCGGTGACTTGGGATGTTATGGTTACTGCTACAACTGTTAAAAATGATGCTCCTACTAATCAGGATTGGGGTAGGGGTGATGATGTAACTGAGCAATGATATTGTACTTATTTTCTTTGAATAAATAAACATAATTTTGATATCTAGTTTGTTCTTTTTGTATTGTATTTTTTTAAATGAAGAGCGTTGTTGTGAGATATTTTATACTTGGAAAAAAATTTATATGCGAACCTTGGTTTTACAACTGGAAGCTTTGCTTTTGTTAACTGTGCTGGAGGTCGCGACTCTTCACCTGTAAACTTTGATTTTACAGCTGGGAGTTTTACTTTCGCTAACTGTGGTGGAGGTTGCGGCTCTTTGCCTACGAACCTTCATTTTACAGCTGGGAGTTTTGCTCTCGCTAATTGTGCTAAAGGTCACGATTCTTCGCCTACAAACCTTAATTTTATAAACGACAATTTCATAAGGAAGGGATTTATTTATCTGATGTGTATTTATACATAATACTTTTTGATGTGTCGGGCATTTCAGGTTCACAGTATCATCGCCCCTTCTATTCTTGCCAATTTATATACTCCATAGCATATCTTTTTTACCACTTTGTATGGTCTCTCTCAGCTTGGGGCCATCATCCTGCGTTGGGAGGTGGGCAAGCTGGATTTAGTGTTTCTTAGCACAAGGTCACCTACTTGGAACTACTTTCCTCTGACCTTGGAGTTATAGTAGTGAGCTACTTGTTGGGCATAGACTATGTTTTTTATCTCAGTCGTTTCTTTGAGCTCGTCGATTAAGTCCAGATTGGGTCTCAGGGCCTCTTAATTAGCTTCTTTGTTGAAGTGTTTCATTATGTGCGATGTTAGGCCTATCTTCGCGGGGATGACAACTTTTGCACCATAGACTATTGAGAAGGTTGTTTCACACGTTGTAGTGTGGGGCGTGGTTTGTAATGCCTATAAGATTCCTGGTAGTTCTTCCAACGAAGCCCCTTTTAGCTCGCCTACTTTCTTCTTGAGCATGATCATAATTTTCTTGTTTATAGCCTCCACTTGGCCATTGGTTTGTGGGGTTTTCACTGAGCTTTAAGCCAATGATATCCGAAGGTCTGTGTAAAATTTCATAAACTTCCCTTAGCACTGTGTGCCGTTGTCTATGATAATAGTGCGAGGTATCCCAAACCTGCAGACAATTGAATTCCACATAAATTACTCTACCTGCTTCTTTGTTATAGTTGCTAGAGCCTTTGCCTCGATCCATTTGGTGAAGTAATCAACAGCTACTATAATGAACTTTTTCTGTGTCGTTGCTATGGGGAATGGTCCGAGGATGTTGACCCCCATATCATAAAATGCTAAGGCCCTGTCATGATTTGGAGAGGTTCTGCTGGTTGTCGCTGTATTCTAGTGTTTCTTTGGTAGAGGACACATTTACAGACCATGTGTTAGGCGTATTCATAAATATCAGGCCAATAATATCCCTGTCTGAGTATTTTCTGCGCTAGCAACTTACCTCCCAAATGACATCACAAATGCCCTTATGGATATCTCTCATGACATATTCAGCTACCGATGGAGAGAGGCATCGCAACAATGGGTGTGAAAACCCTTCTCTGTATAGCACGCCCTTTAGAAGGGGGTATCGTGCTGCCTTGTATTGCTGTTTCGTGATCTCTTTTCGGTCTTATCTTTCCTCTTTTCCCTGCAACGTGTGGATTATAGGGGTCATCCACGTTTCTTCCTGGGTTGTGAAGAGCACTTGGGGAACATCATAGCTCAACGCTTTCTTATGTTCGAGTAGGATTTTTCCTCTCTACTCAATGGTGATGGAGGATGCTAGCTTTGACAGAGCATCCATGCGTGTGTTGTTGTTCCTTGGGAGCTATCTGACCTCAGCTTTGTCGAATCCCTCCACTAATTGAATTATTTTTGTATAATATCGTTTTAATGTTGGTTCTTTGACCTCATATTCGCCGTGTATTTGCTTTTCTATGAGCTGGGAATCGGTGTGTATGGTCAAGTTCCTGGCACCCAGCTAGCGCGCTGATTGTAGTCATGAGATCAGCGCTTCATATTCGGCGGTGTTGTTTGATGTGTGGAATCCAAATGACAGTCCATATTGCCACTCGTTACCTTTTGGGTTTATCAAGAGTGCGCTTGCCCCAGATCCCGTTCTGGCTGCGGAGCTGTCGACGTAAATCATCCAATCTTTCTGTTTATCTATTGTGTGTACACTTTCTGGTGTGTTTACTATTGGTAATGTCCAACATCGAAAAGTAGTTTTAGTAAAAAAAGTGTAAAGTGAATATTATTTCTCTACAAAGTGTGAAAATCGTTAGAGTGGTAATTTTTATCGCATAATGTGATATTGATTAACTTGCTAATTTTCATTAGTATTCACATATTACATTATGTCCACTAGGTACATTACTATTTGATGTTTCAAATTACATTCTATGTTACCTGCTATGTCTTCGCTTCTTTTGAACAAATACTCTACCATGAAATCTGCCAACACCTACCCCTTTATTGCCATCCACAGGGTAAAATCTATTCTGAATTCTACAAGTTTGATGCTCCATTTTGTTATCCTCCCTAGAGTGTCTACCTTGGCGAGCACCTCTTTCTTCAACTGGTTAGTAACCACGATAATTGGGTGGGCCTGGAAATATGGGCGTAGCTTGGGAGCTGCAATGATTAGAGCATAGATGTATTTTTCTATATTTGTGTACCTGAGCTTGCTATGCTAAAGGACCTTGCTAACATAATATACTGGAAATTGGAGAGTGCTTTTAGATTTGACCAAGACGATTCTGATTGTTTCTTACGAAATTCACTAGAAATACGGATGTAACATTTCTCCTGTTTAAGCCGACCTTAGAATTGGGGGGAAGTAAGATACTACTTTAGTTGTTCGAAGGTGGTTTAACACTCTTCGATCCACGAGAAGGGTTTCCTCAAAGCCTTGAAAAATGGTAGGCACGTGTTTGCTATATTGAAGATAAATCTGTTCAACGCCACCACCCTGCCCGTGAGGCACTGGATTTCTTTTATAGTTTACGGTGGGGTATCTCCGCGATAGCTTGAATTATTTCTAGGTTCGCCTCTATTCCCCTCTTTAATATCATGAAACCCAAGAACTTGTCAAATCGTACATTGAATATGTACTTTTCGGGGTTAAGCTTCTTGCTGTGAGTCTTCAACGCGAATGTGTCAGGTAGGTTCCGCACATGCTCCTCCATGGATTCACTTTTTACAAACATATGATCTACGTATACCTCCAGCCCGCGGCCTATCTGCTCTTTGAATATCTTGTTTACCAATCTTTGGTAAGTTGCACCCGTATTTTTTAGTCCAAATGCCATAACCTAGTAACAGAAGAGACCTTCCTCAGTGATGAAGATTGTCTTCTCCTGGTCGCCTCGGTCTAATAGGATTTGGTTATAGCCCGAGAAGACATCCATGAAGCTCATGAACCTGTGCCCAGTAGAGGCATCCACCAGGCGATCTATCGATGGCAAGGGAAAACTGCCTTTGGGGCATGGCTTGTTTAGGTTGGTGAAGTCAATACACATCATTCACTTGCCTGTCGGCTTTTTTACCATTACCACATTCGAAATCCAATTTGGGTACTCCACTTCTCTGATAAATCTTGCGGCCAACATCTTGGTGACCTCTTGTCTTACTGCTTTGATTACGTTTAGTGCAAACTTTCTCTTCTTCTACTTCACGAATTTAGCCTCTAGGAGTACATTTAACCTATGCACTATCACCCCCGGGCCCATGCCTGACATATCCGTTGTAGACCATGCGAAGACATCTGGATTTCCCTTCAAGCATTCGACCAGTAAAATTTTTCTTCTCCACTCAGCGTTGATGAAATTCTGACTGTTCTTTCCTTATTACCGCAAAATAGCTGTAGGGCCTCCGTGTGCCCCGCTGCATCGGGTTTTGCATCTTGATGTTCTTCCCTCACATCTAGGTCGTCCAGGTTGATGGCTTTGCCTAGTGAACTCTGCTTCTTGGGTCAGAGGTTGCTTCGTTTGCTTCACAGATAGCATGTGACACTACCTAGTCGTATGTTGGTCGGATCGTAAGAAGCCAACGCCGGTATTTATCGGGAACTTGATCTTCATACAGTAGGTTGCTATCACCATATTTGCCATTCGCATGATTGGTCTACCAAAGATGGCGTTATATGCCATCAGGTGATCAACCACATAGATTGGACACATTTCGTGGTTGTATGCTCGTCGGCACCTAGAGTGATTGGCAATGTTATAGTGCCCCTACTTCGACGAATCCGTACAAAAGGATGGCTACGGTTAGGGATTGCTCTTTTAAGCCCATTTTCTTGTATGCTCTTCAAGATAGGACTTTTACTGCACTGCCGCTATCGACAAGTATCCTCTTGACTTCGAACCCTATGATCTCAGTCGAAACCACCATTAGGTCGTTCCCATCATTGTCGTGGGTTAGCTCATCGTTACCACTTCCAAACTTCACTCCACTGTTCCTGGTGTCGTGGTTTCTTCAAGGTACTGAATAACACCACACCGCTCATGTGAGCTCGCCTCTTGGTGCTTGACTGTACCCACTCATCGCTTGTGCCTATTATTACATGAACGGTTCCCCGCACCCTTTGCTTTCCCTTGGAATCTGGTCCCTGCAAACTTTGGCCCTACTACGAACCTCCCTGGTTTATGAACTCAGCGAGCTCGCCATTCTGGATAGCTTCTTCTATGGCGTCCTTTAACATAAAGCAATCTTCAGTCTTATATCTCATATCATCATGGAAGGTGTACCGGTCCCTAGAGTTCACCTTTTTACCAGTACTTTGCATCAAGGGTGGTTTAGGAAGAATGCCCAAGCTCTTCACCTAGTTAAGGATGTTAGCTCGCGTGGCGTTCAATGGAGTGTAAGCTTCGAACTTACCTTGGGGGTGTAACACATTGCATGCTCTTGTTGGTGCCTCTGCGGGTTTCTAAGTGCATCGCCTTGGGTTGAGGTCTTGTACGGCCTATCAGTCCTGACCCGCAAGGACTAGTTGCTAGGAGATTGCCTAGCGTGCTGCCTTTCTCTATTCCTAGGTTTTCTATCCTCCATTTAGAAACTGACTCATGATGCCCTCTTGATTTCTTTTGCCTCCGCGAACTTATGAGCCCGTTCATATAGGTCAGCTAGGCTCTGCGGCCTGTTATCCATGAATGAGTACTGCACATGGTCATTTTATGCCTCCATGATGAAGGCATCTATTGCCCATTGGTCTTCTAAGTTCTTTGTGTTGAGTGTAACTGCGTGGAACCTCTTTATGTAGTCTTGGAGGGACTCACCCTCTCATTGCTTCACTGAAATCAGCCTCATGAGTGTATTCATGATTGCTCGGTGGGCTCGTAATCTTTTCAAGAACATTTTTCCTAGCTGTGAGAAATTGTGAACTGAGCCATGTGGAAGAGAAAGATACCAATCCTTGGCGCTTGCTTTCAGCATCGTAGAAAAAGCTTTGCATTTGGTAACGTCTGATACTCCCAACATGTTCACGTGGTCATTATATTGTTTTAAATGGGCTCGCGGATCCCTTCTCCCTTCAAACATGTCCTTAGCCACCTTAAAGTCGCGGTGTAGGACTACTGCTGTGATTTTGGGAGCCAGCGGGTTGTTAGAACAAAACAGCCAGTCCATGTCTTGCGACTTTGGGTGCAGGGCCCGCACATTGTGACGAAGCTTATCCATATCATTCATCCACTCATTCACTTGAGTGCTTGGGGCTTCATCTTGGGCAGTAACATTTCCTTGGGATCTCGATTTATCAACATGTGCCTTCCGGCGTAGTTCCTCATTCTGCCTTAGTAACTCCTGTTGAAAGGCTTGCTATTCTACAAACCGTGCCTCTTGCGCCGCTATCTGCTCCTTCATGAACTTCATCTGCTCCGGGAGGGCCTAGAGCTGCGGCGGAGGTGGTTCTTGGTTGAGGGAATAAGGCATTCCCTGACTAGAAGAGAGATTAAGGTCCAAGGAAGGAGAAGGCCCCCGATAGATCGCGTTGTCGAGGTTTTCAGGCCTGTCAGCGAACTAGTCTGTTTCATCATATCGGGGATTGGGACCCGATCCTCTTGTCTGATCAGATGAGGGGATGAAGGGAGAGGTCTCGTCGGGGTGAGTCATTTTTTTGCTTTAGGTTGAAGAGAACTGGATCAAACTAGAGAAAATCTGTTGGTCGGAAGTAGTCCACGCTCACCGCACCAATTGTTGAGTAATATTTTCTCATGTTGTATTAAGGGAAACGCAAGGGATATTTATACACATTTCTACTGCTACTATTATAGCTTACAATAGGGTCCACTATTTTGTCTTGGCCTTTGGGCCGAGGGCACTAAGATTCCCTGTCCCTGGTGCTGACATTCCCTAGGCCTCTTTTGGCTTATTGGACGCTTACTTGTGGAGCACGTGGCCCTTTCTGACCTTGGGACTGACTCTCCTAGCGAACCTCGCATCTGCCAGTCATGAGCAGGGGTCCTCTTTGCAGACATGGCTTGCGACCTTGTCCCTACGAGGTTTACGCGAGCTTTCCTCTTGCGACCTCATTTGTGCAGGGCTTAAGCGAGCTTTCCCACGCGAGCTATCTCTGCGAACATCTTGCATTCCTGCGAGGTCCTCAGTTGACTGTGCCTATAGACGAACATTCTTCTTCCAGGTCAAGTTCATCACGGTTAGAGGTCTAGATATTATCGGTCACTTAGACTATCGATTCTCAAATCCTAACAATTATCAATACAGAAAAATGTTAATTCAACATGTTAACACGTGTTTATTTTCTTATTTAAATATTATGTGAAGATTATGTATAATTTTAAGAATTATATAAAAAAAATTAAAAAGTTTGTCGTCATAATTTTGACAAACTTGCGCCATTTAGGTTTAGCAGCCTCTGCCTTTCTTAAAAGAAAGAGCCAGCTCCTTTTGAAAAAGCAACCATGAATAAATTCCATCCTTTGCAATTTGTTTAAAAGATAGTTGGTAGGAATTAAACTTTTAGATTTTAAAAATAGTGTAAATTAAAAAGTAAATAATTTATAAATATATTATTTATGATAATTTTTCAAATTTATAGAATTGTTAAATGCCTATTTAGTAATAAATAATAAATTTTTAAAATAAATTTTATTTGGTAAACCGATATTTTCATACTTTTCTAAAATATATTTTATTTATAATAATGTAAATTATTCTTACCATTTACGCAATAAATGAAATTTAAATCCAACTTTTCAAATCGGAGCATAAAGTTTTTTTTGCAATTTATTAAGGTTAAACTCTCTAATAATTATCATTAAATTCATATATATGGATTCATTTTATAAAGAATATAACTTACACTAGAAATTATATCATACGTGTATGTATGTGAAAATTGTGAAATTAGAACATTTGTATAAAAATAAAAATGAAGCTTTGGTTGAATAGTAAATTTAAGGTTTTACTAGTCGAATCGGTGCGGGTTCAAATTCCACTATATGCATATTTTTTATTAGTTTTTGTTAAAATGAAAAGACTAAAATACCTTCAAATTGTATTATAACTTGTTTTAATTATGAAAAGATATTTTTATAATTTTGATAACCAAATTGATGGCTAGGTTGAAGGTAATATCAACTCAGTAAAATACAAATAGTATAAATATATATACAATTGATAGAGATCATAAATTGTGCATATTGAAATAAAAATGTATAAAATTTATTAAAATGAAACTTTGATTGAATGGTAAATTCTAGATTTAATTAATTTAATTTATTCGAGTTCAAATCCCTCCATATGATATATATTTTTTGTTTTTGTTAAAATAAAAAGACTAAAATACTCTAAAAAAGTATAAGTTATTTTAATTACAGAAAGACAATTTCGTAATTTTCTCAACCGAATTGATGATCTGGTTGAGGGTGACACCAATTCAATAAAACACTTAATAAATAGTATAGATATACAATTGACAGAGACAATAAATTATGCATGTTAAAATAAAACACTTAATTGAGTTTGTGTAACAAATTAACTCGATACTAACTCATAATTAATGACAATATCATGATAAACAGTTGTAGTTCATAGTATTGTTAATCTGATGTATTTAGGTGTTTACATTTTGTTTTACTCACAATATAATCTAATTTTTTAAATTTTAATATAATACATAATTCATGTGTTATTATGATTAATTAATTTCAAATCATATATTTCATTATTTATTTTATATTATTTTTAAATACAAATTTGTGTTCTAAATTCGTAATTTTCATATGTATTGACGTGTGATAGAATTTTTAGTATTTATTAAAAAAATTAAGCTAAAATAAATGATATATTTTTAAAACTAATGCATCTTTTATTTTCGTTTTACTATAGATAAAAAATACTAGTTTTAAATTTATGATTATTCATTCAATAATATTATATCTAAAGAATCACTGCATCTAATATTTATTATAAAAAAGTAGCAGTTCAGTGTTCACCTAAATATATTGAATTTCAATGTAAAAGAATCTTTATTTGCGTAAAACAATAGAGAAAGCAATAATTGTGTGTAGTTGGCTGCCATTGCCTTCTTTGAACCAAGAAAAAAGTAACATCTTTGTCGTATCATTCATTATTATGTAAATGGTGCTATGCCCAACTTTTTTACTTTTAGCCCTTCACTCCAAGTGCAGTGTGCAGTCTGCAGTGTGCAGTCTGCAGTGTGCACCAAAAATTTATTCACGTTTTTATAATTTAAATATAATAAAAATGCTAAAAGGTCAAAAAAAAAAAAAAAAAGATTTTACTTGACTCAAGAAACAACACTAAACTGAAATAATATAAAAATTAATTTAATATTTTTAATTATTTATTGATAGGGGTGGAAGGAATTTTTTAATACTTATATAATTATTTTAATCAATATTAATATTAATTTAATTTAAAATTTTAATTATTTAATTTTTTACAGTCTTTTTAAATTTTTGTTTATTTTTTTAAAATTATTTAATATAAATAATTAGGTGATATTGCTTGTGTGTTATTTTTGCCACATGTTTTTTGGTGATTGGGCCATATTATCTTTTTTTTTTTTTGAATGCGGGACTAGTAAAATAGTTAAATGAGTCAAGTTTACCTTTACATTTTTCTAATACATTTAATATTTTCTATTTTCCCATTCAAATTCTAGAAAGAAAAAGGGTTAAGTCAAATATCACGTGAAAACCTCTAATTAGTTAAAGAAAATTTCGTAACGGTGTTAATTTTTAGGTCTTATATTTGACCAAAAAAAATTGAAGTATCATATTGAGAACACAAGTATAGTTTAAAAGCTATATTTTAATTAAGCCTTTATTTTAGGATAAAAAAACATTTAACTTGTAAAATATATTTAATTTTTCTATAGTTTGAAGAATATTCATTTATCACACAAAAATTTCAAAAAAAAAGTAGATTTATTTATTCAGATTTTCTTTTAAAAATCATACTTTTATTATTTATATATTATTGTTTTAAATTTTAATTAAAAATAGTAAAATTCTAATTAAATATTGAAATAGTATAAAATTTATATACATTTGACTTCTATTAAAATTAAGTATTTTGAATTTATATTTAATTCAATTATATATTATATACTATATATTTTACTTAAATTTATTAGTTACCATTATTTAAAAGGTTTGAATGAAAAAGAAACTAATAAAACTAAAATAATAAAAAAAAAGTACAAATGATTCAAAAAAAAAGTTAATATAAATAATAAAATTTAAGTTTAAATATTTAACTTGTATTTGCATTAAAATTATTTTATTTTAAAAAAATAAAAGAAAGGATAAAAATAAAATATAATTATCATTGATAACATCTTTTAAAAAATAAACATACTACCAATGAGGTTCTAGCTTAAAAGAAAAGATTGTACGAAATAGAGTTGCCACGTCATTCTGTATACCTTTCCAATTATTTAATGACATTTTAGCAATTTTTTCCCATATCATTGGTACATAATTTTAGTAATTTTTTTAACCTGAACCCGAACTCGAACTCGAACTCTAACCCAAACCCGAACCTTCAACCTTGAACCCAAAATCCTGAACCCCAAACTCAAACCCAAAATCGAACCTTGAACCTTGAACCTGAACCCTAAATTCAAACTCTAACATAAAACCTGAAACCCCAAACCCTAAACCCAATTTCAAGGTTTGAGTTTGGGTTCAGGGTTGAGTGTCCAAGTTAAAAAATTACCAAAATTATGTATCAATGACATAGAAAAAATTTTTGAAATGTCATTAAATAATTGGAAAGGGATACATGATGACATGGCCTTCGTGTTTCATACAATCCTTTCTCGACCAATGAGGTTCTAACTTAATAGCAAGGTTAAGGCCTGTAACAGCCCATTTTTAGTCAAATTAGAACAGTAGTTTTGGGACCACAAATTCGATGTCAAAATAGTTATTTTATTATTATTTTAATATTTACAGCATGATAGTATGTTTGTGTGAAAGTTTCGTTAAGAAATTTTATCGTTTAAGTGCTTAATTTGATAAAAAGGACTAGATCGCGTAAAGTGCAAAATTGGAGTTCTATAAGCTAAAAGGATTTAATAGCTATGAAATTAAATTTTTGAAGGGTTTATGTTGTAATTAGACCACTAATAGCATGAGTGGACAATTATGGACATAAATTAGATGATTTATGATGTTTTTATTAAAGGTTAAAATAGTAATTTATAAAATAAACTTAAGTAAAAATAACATAAAATAAGTCATCATCTTTCTATTCTCTCTTCAACCGATTTTTCTAACAAAAAGAAAGCCATGGGAATGAACTAGGGTTCGGCTACTTCAAAGCTTAAATTGGTGAGTGATTTTTGTCCCATTTTTAATGATTTCTATGTTTTTAAGATCGTTGCAACTTAATCTAGCTAGTCCAGGGACTATTTTGCAAAACTGTTAAAGGTTTAGGGTTTTTCCATTGATGAATGTTGATGTATTTTGATGTTTAATGGTAAAAAATGCATGCTTGTTGTTAGATAAACAACATTTGTAAAGTGATTTTTGACAAAATTGTCAATTAGGGGTTAAATTGTGAAATGTGTAAATTTTGTGGTTAAATTGTGAAATAAATGAAAAATATGGACTGCTAGGGACCTAATTGAAATTTTACTAGCATGGGTTTTGGTTGAATTGCATGAAATATTGATTTTATGAAATAAGGACTAAATTTTAAAAATGTTGAAATGTTAGGGGCAAAAGTGTAAATTTTCCTTAATGTGTATTTTGGACTAAATTGAATAGAGAGATTATTAAATATGTTAATTTTGATTACATTTAGATCAAGAAAAGCGAAGTACGAATTTAGATCGGGGAAAGAATAAAGTTTTGGACTAATCGACTCGTTTCGTCGTTTTTGCATTCGAGGTAAGTTCGTATGTATTAAACATTATTATAATTGTGTTTTAAATGCTTTGATATTGTCTAAATAGTGAATACGACACTGCGAACATATTCGACGATAATTCGGTAAGTGAGAAATCCCGATTGAACCTTAGGAATAGATTAGGATACGAATGACATGTCATTAAGGATTATTGGATTTAGGTCTTTGATCAAAATCTATCCTACGGTGGTGAGTTATCCGGCATGTGTTGCGGATACTCGTCGACTTGTGTAAGCAAAGCACCGTGTAGCTCACACACGACCGTCGACTTGTGTGAGCGGACTGATTGATAGCTCGAGAGTGAGCATTATATGTGATACGAGATTGTAATAGCTTCGGCTATGTATGTGACACTTAGGGTGCGAGTTTCCTGAGTATCTGATAGTATTCTGAATCGTTCAATGGGTATATTAAAGACACAGATGAGTATGAGATTATTAAGAGGTGGTACAGGTATGTACATGAACCGTATAAGCTTTGAATCGATGTATCTCACATCTAATCTTATGCTTGAATATGTGGAATGTTTGTTAGCTAATATGAGTTATGTGTTGATATATTAAATTGTTTGATTTGTCTATTTATGATTAATTGAGTTTATTTCATTCGAGCTTACTAAGCTTTACAGCTTACATTTTTTATTTTTCCATGTTTTATAGTGAAATCAAAGCTAGCTTTGGGATTGTCGGAGACTTCATCACACTATCCAACTATCACTTTGGTACTTTTGAACTTAACTATTTTGAATATATGGCATGTATAGGATTATGGTCATTTTGGTATATATATGTTGCTAATGAATTTAGTCATATGAAATGGCTTGTAAATATTAAGTGTTTGGTTTTGTATATAGTCATGAGAGTTGGCTTATTTTGGTTGGTTTGGTTGTGTATATTTGTACATATGGCTTGTGTTGTGAGTTTGATGATGAACATGTAATGCTTGTTGACAATAGGTACTATGGATATCAAATGGTTGAGTTTTGAATGTTGGTATGCTAGTGAATCTAGGCAAATAATGCATATTTGAAAGTGGATATATAGATGATTTGTGAAAGTGAGGTTTGGTAAGAATTTGAATGGTATATTGTGGTGTTGGTGTGTTTTGCAATTGTTGGTATTGAAATAGTATAAATCAAGCTTGGTTGGAGTTATTTTGAATGCCTATTTAGGCCTGGTTATGTGCCATTTGGTTTGTTGTAGGTGTGTGCAAATTTGGGTGGCAATTTAGCTAGGTAAATAGTCTATTTTTGTCCACACGGGCAGAGACACGGGCATGTGTCTTAGCCGTGTGTGACACACAGTCAGGTTACACGGCCGTGTGTCCCCTAGTGTTAAATTAGAAATCAAGTCAGTATGCTCCACACGGCCTAGCACACGGGCATGTAACTTGGCTGTGTGGCATAAGTTAGTATACCCTACAGGTTTGGCACGGCCTAGCACACGGCCTGACACACGGGCGTGTGAGGCCATTTCGAAGGGCACACGGGCTGGTCACACGGGCGTGTGGTTGGCCGTGTGACCCAAGTCAGTGAGTTACACGGGGTCGGACATGGGCTGGGACACGGCCATATGATCCCATTTCAAATGTCCACACGGCCTGTGACACGAGCGTGTCTTTGGCCGTGTGAGACACACGGCTGGGCCACACGGGCGTGTGTCCCCTGTATTTTGTAAAATTTTCTAAGTTTCCTAAAAGTTTCCTAAGTTATCGGTTTAGCCCCGAACCACCCCGAATGCATGTATTTGGGCCTCATATGCTCGTATTAGGGACTTGATGAATGATTATGAATGACTTGTATTTGAATTTGAAAAACGTTTGAGAAATGTATGTTTAATTGTGTAATAAGTCCGGTAATACTCCTTAGCCCTATTCCGGCGTTGAATACGGGTGAGGGGTGTTACAAGGCCCTAGGGACTTTAAGATCCTAGATTCTAGTCTCATCATATGTAAACCATGTGTGGCTTTTGAATCCATATTTATTCTAGTTTAAGTCTCATCATGCGCAAGCCCTGTATAAATATTTATATTATAACTATAGTTATTCGAATAATTTTTTTGTAATTGCAATAGTGATTATACTTGTAACTTCTAAAAAATACTTATATGTGATAACTGAAAATATATTATGTTATAATATAAGCAAATTACAATTTAAGTTAATATTATTTTATTGGAGGCTCTATACAGATTTATTTCATTCTACGTTTGCATATAATTCAGTTATCAAGTTAGTCGTGTTTTGTAATGATTAAATTTAGCTATAGTTATTTGAATGTATTCTTTGATAATTGCATTTATGATTATCCTTGTAACTTCTTAAAAAACATACATATATCAAATGAAAATGTATTATATTTAACATATGATTATATTAAGATATAGTACAATTTATAATTTATTTTAATAATAATTGAAACAATTTTATAATTAATTATATTTTTATTATTTTAAATTGAAAATTATTGAATGTAAAAATTGAAGACAACATGAATAAATAAAATAATACTTAATTAATGATCAACAAAGTTGTTCCTTTATTTAAAAATCATTTTATTAACGTATTTTTCATCAAATTTTAATGGGTAAATAAATATTTTTCAAACCATAGGAGCAAGATTTTTTATTTACTAAATAAAACTTAGGATGAGTAGTGTATTTTTCTTTAAGCTTGTGTTTGGATAAATATAATTAAAGGAAAGGAAAGGAAAGGAAAGAATATATTTGAATAGTGTTTGGAAAACCACTTAGTAATTGGATTTGAGTATAATTGCTTGTAATTATACATCAGTGACATGTTTGAGTAACTATTATAATTAGTGGGTCCCACTAAATTGGATGTAATTGAAGCACCCAATTACATTTTGTTAGCTTAATTGGTTATCAGAAATAGCCAAGAGGGGGTGAATTGACCTTTTAAAAATTTGTGGAAGCAAATAGTTAAAATAGAGACAATGAACATGACAATATATAGTGGTTCGACCCTAATTGCCTACTCCACAACTTTAGCTTTCCACAATTAAGGATTTTCCCAAATTCACTAATTTGACAACCTTAGAGGATAACGTTTAACATTACAATTCCCTTAAGATTTCTACCCAAATCTTAAGATCATAACTTCGTTAAGGTTTCTACCAAAACCTTAAGACTCAACTCTATAAAATAGAATAACAAATAAGCAAACAAAGAAATAATCCTCACAAGATTAGGATGTTTGCCAATTAAGCACAAATATAAGGAAAACACATGAGACGATAGAAAATACAATGAATGCTCACAAGTGTTTACAAGAAGAAAATAAAGAATTGAAGCACAAAGTGATTGGTAATAGATTTTTGATGTATCTTGAAACATTTGATCTATCATAATCTCACTTGTTGTGGTAGATGTAACAGCCTGAATTTGGGCCTAGTTGGAACAGTGGTTTCGAAACCATTAATCCGAGGTCGGAGAAATTATTTTTAATATTATTTTATGTGTTATAGCATGATTATATTAGTGCATGAAAATTTTGGTAAATTAATTTTAGCGATTTCATGCTTAATTTTGAAAAAGGACTAAATTGCATAAAGTGTGAAAGTTTTGTTCTACAAGCTAAAGGTGTTAAATAGCTATGGAACACTAAATTAGAGGTCCTTATTGAGTAAAAAGACAAATAAAAATGTGGTGGCTGGACATGGAATTTTTAATTGTGAAACTGGTCAAGGTTAGGTGGTTTGGTGACTTAATAGATAAAATAAAATAAAACAAAAAGAAAAGGCTATCATCTTTTCTTTTCTCCATCGATTTTTCTCCAAGAAAACAACCATGGAAGCTTGAAAATTTTCAGCAACTTACAACCCTTGCAAGTAAGTCATTTTGATGATCATTTTTGTTGATTTTTGTATTTTTGTGACCCTTGTAGCTTAAGCTAACTAATGGAGGGACTATTTTGCAAAATGGTTGAGAGTCTAGGGTTTTACCATGTGAGTATTCATGTTGTTTTCTGAAAGTTTATGGAAGAAAATGAATCTTGGTTGTTAAATAAACAACTTTTGTAAAAGGGGTTTTCATGAAAACACCTAAAATGGACCTTTTTGTAAAAGTTATAAAATGGGTAGTAAATGTGTGAAATAATTGGATTTGTGAGTTTCTATAAGAGTAATAAAGGTTCGGCTAGGCTTGGTTAATGAGAAAATTTGATTAAAATCGTTTTACGAGCCTAGGGGCAAAATCATAATTATGTGAAAGTCTAGGGGCAAAATGGTAATTTTGTCCAGGTATGAATTATAGATTGTCTTGATTAATGTAGTAATTAAATAAGTGAATTTGTCATTATAGATCAAGAAAAATGAAGTCCGGACTTAGACCGGGGGAAAACCAAGCTATTGGACTAAATCGAACTAGTCGCCCATATTTTGTATACCGAGGTAAGTTGTACGTAAATAGTACAACTTTATTGTTATTATGTATTGAACAATTAATATGGCATAAAGTGTATGATTATTGTTGTGAATATGCATGATGAGAATTGATGTAGTAAAAACTCCCGGTTGAACCTTAGGAATAGATTGGATATCCATGCCATGACATTTGGGTGATATGTGTGCTAGTGTAAGACCATGTCTGGGACATGGCATCGGCCACATTATGAGAGCCAGTGTAAGACCATGTCTGGGACATGGCATCGGCCACATTATGAGAGCCAATGTAAGACCATGTCTGGGGCATGGCATCGACATTGAGACGAGAGCTAGTGTAAGACTATGTCTGGGACATGGCATCGGCCTCGACAGGTGAGCCAGTGTAAGACCATGTCTGGGACATGGCATCAGCATTTTACTCTCTTGTGTGAGGCTTATAGGATATCCTTTAGTATTCCAAATGGTTCCTCAGGTTATTTAAAGCTTATGATAAAGATATGAAAGGAAGTGATCATGTTGTGAGTGGTACAGGTTCTTACTCGAAACTCATGAGATATGAACTTAGTTATGATGCCTTAATGGTAAGGATGAAATTGAGTAAGTCCTATCTATGAGAATGATTTCGGGACGATCTTGTAATCTTTGGCTTATACTTGTGTTGTGTAAATATGTTTTAAATCTACCATTGTTAAATCAAGAACGTTGTGCTGGTTTATAATATGCTATGTGTTTAAAGAGGCATGATTGATGTTGTTACTTATTTACATGCAACTTACTAAGCTTTGTGCTTACTCCCTTTCCTTTCCATTTTTCTTATAGTATCGCCAAGCTAGCTCGGGAATCAAAGGACGTCGGAGGCTCGATCACACTATCAATCTGGACATTTGGTATAGTTAGATTTATCATTTTGAGTATGGCATGTATAGGGACTTGGTCTTTTGTCAAGTGTCATATTGTTTTGGCCAAATGTGTTGGCTTGTCTTGAAGATTGATTCATTTTGTGTAAGGCCATGGATGATGGCTAATACTTGTTATTGATATATGTAGATGATGATGTTTTTCATGAATGTGCAATTTGCATGGTGAAATATATGGTGTGTTAATGCATGAATGAGTAAGTCGCATGATTGGATTGATAAAGTATGTGTTAAGTTTTGCATGTGAATGGAGTGTAGTGGCCTTGATGTGTGTATGCCTTGGTTGTGGCTAATTTGGTGAGATGTTTATGTGGGGATTGGTGTTACTTGATGTGGCTTATGTTGGTGCAAGTAAGGGTGGAAAAAGGGCTTGGTAAATAGCCTTGTTTTTGTCCACACGGTCTGCCCCGTGGGGTGTAGTCTGGTTGTGTGTCCCCTGCACCTTAGTTTGGTAAAATAGAATGCCCAGTAGTAACCACACGAGCTGAGGCATGGCCGTGTGTCTCAACCGTGTGGAAGACATGGCCATTATACATGGGCATGTGCCCAGGCCGTGTGAAGTCTGCACCTTAAATGCAAAATTAAATTCACCATACGGCCTAGCACACGGGCGTGTGCCTTGGCCGTGTGACCCTAAAATGTTGCTGACATCAGAAACAGAATGTCAAGGTTTTAACACACGGGTTGAGACACGGGTGTGTGCCAGGCCGTGTGAAAACCTCTGTAGGTTTGAATTGAAAAATAAATCCACACGAGCAAGGGACACGGGCGTGTCCCTATATGCTTAGGCCGTGTGATTTACACGGTCCTTCAACATGGCCATGTTATTAGGTCACACGGCGTGTGCCGCTTCTTCACACCGCAAGCGTGCCCCTATTTTTAGAGACATTTTCCAAAGTTTTTTTTCTAAAGAACTCGATTTGGTCCCAAACCTTTTCTAAAGTGTGTTTTGGGCCTCGTAGGCTCATATTAAGGATTTTAAGACAAGCTTTGAAAAGTTTTATATTTGAACGAAATTTCATAACTCGGAAGTGTTTGTATGCATGTTATTAAGTTAAGTAACACCTCATACCTTGTTCCGGCATAGGATACGGGTAAGGGGTGTTACATTTAGTGGTATCAGAGCTATGGTTTAGTCGATTTTTGGACTAACCTAGCGTGTGTACGAGTCTAGCTATACATACCATATATGAATTATGGAAGTGTAATGACTTCTGATAATTTAAAATGTGTTTTTATACAGTAAATGGATCCCGACGGAGTAGTGGCAGATAATGTCGAAAGTAATGCGCTGGCTCTCGCAGAAGGGACCGCACCAGTCAAAAGTGGGCCCGTGACACTGAGTCAGGGCAGAGGGGCTAGAGAAGCCTTCCTCTATATGATGAATGCTTGGTATTTGAAGTTTGTTCGTGCAAACCCGAACGCTCCACCTCCTCCACCCCCTCCAATTCCTCAGCTTGCCCCTACAGCTCCCCAAGTAGTGGAAATGATTAGAAGGGAAAAACCTCCGGTAGACAGAATCCGAAAGCAAGGGGATGAGGAATTTAGAGCGAATATAGATGATGACCCAGAGAGGGCAGAGTTCTGGCTAGAAAATACCATTAGGGTATTCGATGAATTGTCTTACACACCTGAGGAGTGCATGAAGTGTATTGTGTCACTCCTGCGAGACTCGACCTACCAATGGTTGAACACCCTTGTGTCGGTTGTACCAAGGGAAAGGATTACATGGGATTCCAATAGGAATTTCGAAAGAAGTATATTAGTCAGAGGTTTATAGCCCAGAAGAGGAAGGGATTTCTAGATTTGAAGCAAGGCCGAATGACAGTAACAGAGTATGAGCGTGAGTTCGTAAGGCTCAACAAATACGCTAGGGAGTGCGTATCTACTAAAGCCATCATGTGTAAGAGATTTGAGGATGGATTGAATGAAGACATTCGACTTTTAGTTGGTATTATAGAGCTCAAGGAATTTGTGGTGCTCGTTGAGAGAGCTTGCAAGGCCGAGGAATTGGCCAAAGAGAAAGGGAAGGCTGATATTGAGTCTCGTGACTCAAAGAAAAGACAGTTGGGAAAATCATTTCAGTCCTCATCCAAGAAATCGAGAGAATTAACAACCCGATCAAATGCTTCAGCGGGATTCTCGAGTAGAAATAAGAATAAGCAGTACACGGCGTCTAAAGCTCAAACCACTTCTATTGTGAGTGTTGGTAGTGCTCGACCAAATAAACTGGAGTGTTCGTAGTGTGGTAGACGACATTTTGGTGAGTGTCGAGGAAATAATAGAGGCTGTTTCAAGTGCAGTTCACTAGACCACTTCATTCGAAACTGTCCTGAGATGGATGAGAAAGATAGAAAGCAAGATGTGCGAGCGAGTAATGTTCCTTCTAGAGGTACACCACAGAAGAACTCGGGAAGTGGGGTAAGCAGTAGAGGTGCGCCTAGAGATTCCACTGTGAGATCAGAGGGAAAAGCTCCTGCAAGGACTTATGCCATTCGCGCTCGCGAAGAGGCTTTATCCCCAGATGTGATTACGGGTACTTTTTCTCTTCATGATATCTCTGTTGTTGCTTTGATTGATCCGGGGTCTACCCATTCGTATGTTAGTATGAAATTGGTGTTTAGTATGAATATGCATGTTGAGTCTACCGAATTTGTGGTAAAAGTGTCAAACCCTTTAGGCAAGCATGTGCTAGTTGATCAAGTGTGTAGAAATTGTCCATTGACAATTAGAGGTTATTGTTTTCCGGCTAATCTTATGCTACTACTATTTGATGAATTTGACGTGATTCTTGGTATGGACTGGTTAGCAGCTCATGATGTGATAGTAAATTGTGGGAGAAAATTTATTGAACTGAAATGTGAAAATGGGGATATCCTTCGGGTGAATCAGTGAATCGGATAGCTTGCTGTAGTGATTTCTTCTTTGGCGGTGAGAAATGTATAAGAAAAGGGTATGAGTCTTATCTCGCGTTTGTATTGAATACTCAAGTGTCAGAAGTAAAGATTGAGTCAGTGCATGTGGTATGTGAGTACCTGGATGTGTTTCCGGAAGAGTTGCCCGGATTGCCTCCAACTAGGAAAGTCGAGTTTGGTATTGAGTTGGTCTCTGGTACGACACCTATTTCGGTTTCCCCGTATAGGATGGCACCGTTGGAGTTAAAAAAGTTGAAGGTTCAGCTACAAGAGTTAACGGATAAGGGTTTTGCGAGATTGAGCTATTCTCCGTAGGGTCCTCCGGTACTTTTTGTGAAAAAGAGAGACAGGTCGATGAGGTTATGTATAGACTACAGACAGCTCAACAAGGTGACTGTGAAGAATAAATATCCTTTGTCAAGGATCGATGATCTGTTTGACCAATTGAAGGGAGCCACAGTGTTTTCTAAAATAGACCTGATGTCTGGTTATTATCAGTTGAGAGTTAAGGAACAAGATGTACCGAAAACTGCATTTCAGACGAGGTATGGCCATTATGAGTTCCTCGTCATGCCCTTTGGCTTAACGAATGCTCCTGCAGTATTTATGGATTTAATGAACCGTATTTTTTGACCGTACTTGGATAAGTTTGTAGTTGTTTTTATTGATGACATATTAATTTATTCTCGTGATGAAAGTGAGCATGCGGAGCATTTGAGAACTGTCTTACAAACTTTAAGAGATAAACAGTTGTATGCTAAGTTTAGCAAAAATGAATTTTGGCTTCGAGAAGTCAGATTCTTAGGACACATCGTGTCGGGTGATAGAATTAGAGTTGACCCGAGTAAGATATCGGCTATCGTTAATTGGAAACCGTCGAGGAATGTATCAGAGATTAGAAGCTTTTTGGGCTTAGCCGGATACTACAGACGGTTTGTTAAAGGATTCTCCATGATTGCTACACCGATGACGAGGTTGCTACAGAAAGATGTCAAGTTCAAATGGACAGAGAAGTGCCAACAGAGTTTTGAGAAACTAAAAGCATTGTTGACTGAAGCCCCAGTTTTAGTGCAACCGGAACCGAGAAAGGAATTTGTGGTGTATAGCGATGCATCCTTAAATGGATTGGGGGTGTGTGCTTATGCAAGAAGGCAAAGTAATAGCTTATGCCTCGAGACAGCTGAAGCCACATGAGAAAAACTATCCGACACACGATTTAGAGCTGGCCGCCATCGTGTTCGCATTGAAGATATGAAGGTATTATTTGTATGGCAAGAAATGTCGGGTATTCACTGACCATAAAAGTCTAAGGTATTTGATGACTCAAAAGGAGTTAAACCTACGAAAGTGGAGATGGTTAGAGTTGATAAAGGATTATGAGTTGATGATTGACTATCATCCTGGAAAGGCGAGTGTGGTCGCCGATGCTTTGAGTAGGAAGTCATTGTTTGTCTTGAGGGCTATGAATACCCAGTTGTCTGTGACTGATGATGGTTCGGTCATAGCAGAGTTAAGAGCTAGATCGATTTTTCTGCAAGAGATTTGTAAAGCTCAGAAAAGTGATAAAGAGTTACAAGCTAAGATAACTCAGTGCGAGACGGGTATTGAATCAGATTTTCAGATTGGTACCGACGGTTATTTGATGTTCCAAGAGAGGATCTGTGTACCTAAGGATGAAGAGCTTATTCAGAAGATTTTGCAAGAGGCCCATAGTGGTTGTTTGTCTATCCATCCGGGTAGTGTGAAAATGTATAATGACTTGAAGAAAATGTATTGGTGGTCGGGAATGAAAAGAGACATTTCAGAGTTTGTCTCTAAGTCTTTAATTTGTCGGCAAGTGAAAGCCGAACACCAAGTACCTTCGGGTTTACTTCAGCCCGTGATGGTTCCCGAGTGGAAATGGGACCGTATTACCATGGATTTTGTGTCTGGATTGCCGTTGACGCCAAAGAAAAAAGATGCCGTATGAGTCATGGTTGATAGGCTAACAAAGTCGGCTCATTTTATACCGGTGCGTACCGATTATCCACTTGAGAAATTGGCCGATTTGTATGTTTATGAAATTGTGAGACTTCACGGGGTACCTTTATCGATCATTTCGGATAGAGATCCGATGTTCACATCACGGTTTTGGGAAAAAGTTACAAGAAGCGTTGGGGACGAAACTGAACTTTAGTACTGCTTTCCACCCACAAACCGACGGTCAATCGGAAAGAGTAATTCAGATTCTTGAAGATATGTTGCGGTGTTGTGTTCATGAGTTTCAAGACAGTTGGGAAAGGTACTTACCGTTGGTAAAGTTTGCCTACAACAATAGTTATCAGTCGAGTTTGAAAATGGCGCCTTATGAGGCTTTGTATGGGCGTAAGTGCCGAACGCCCTTGTATTGGACCGAACTCAGAGAAAATCAGATTCACGGGGTTGACTTAGTCAAGGAGACCGAAGAGAAAGTAAAGGTAATTCGTGACTGTTTGAAGGCCGCTTCAGATAGACAGAAATCCTACGCGGATTTGAAACGAAAAGAAATTGAATTTCAAGTCGGTGATAAGGTGTTTTTGAAAGTATCCCTGTGGAAGAAAGTCCTCAGATTCGGTAGGAAAGGCAAATTAAGTCTGCGATTTATTGGACCTTATGAGGTGACTGAGAGAATTGGACTGGTAGCATACCGATTAGCTTTACCGTCTGAGTTAGAGAAGATCCATGATATTTTCCATGTGTCTATGTTGCACCGTTATCGTTCTGACCTTTCACATGTTATTTCACCAGCAGAGGTTGAAATTCGACCGGATATGACCTATGGTGAAGAGCCGGTTAAGATTTTAGATCGAGAGGTCAAGAAATTGAGAAATAAAAGTATAGCACTAGTGAAAGTACTATGGCATAGACATGGTGTTGAAGAGGCCACATGGGAGCCCGAGGAGACTATGAGAGATCAATACCCAAACCTTTTTAACGATAAGATTTTCGGGGACGAAAATCCCTAAGGGGGAGAATTGTAACAACCCGAATTTAGGCCTAGTCGGAACAGTGGTTTTGAAACCATTAATCTGAGGTCGGAGAAATTATTTTTAATATTATTTTATGTGTTATAGCATAATTATATTAGTGCATGGAAATTTTGGTAAATTAATTTTAGCGATTTCATGCTTAATTTTGAAAAAAGACTAAATCGCATAAAGTGCAAAAGTTTTGTTCTACAAGCTAAAGGTGTTAAATAGATATGGAACACTAAATTAGAGGTCCTTATTGAGTAAAAAGACAAATAAAAATGTGGTGGCTGGACATGGAATTTTTAATTGTGAAATTGGTAAGGTTAGATGGTTTGGTGACTTAATAGATAAAATAAAATAAAACAAAAAGAAAAGGCTATCGTCTTTTCTTTTCTCCACCGATTTTTCTCCAACAAAATAGCCATGGAAGCTTGAAAATTTTCAGCAACTTACAACCCTTGCAAGTAAGTCATTTTGATGATCATTTTTGTTGATTTTTGTATTTTTGTGACCCTTGTCGCTTAAGCTAACTAATGGAGGGACTATTTTGTAAAATGGTTGAGAGTCTAGGGTTTTACCATGTGAGTATTCATGTTGTTTTCTGAAATTTTATGGAGGAAAATGAATCTTGGTTGTTAAATAAACAACTTTTGTGAAAGGGGTTTTCATGAAAACACCTAAAATGGACCTTTTTGTAAAAGTTATAAAATGGGTAGTAAATGTGTGGAATAATTGGATTTGTGAGTTGCTATAAGAGTAATAAAGGTTCGTCTAGGCTTGGTTAATGAGGAAATTTGATTAAAATCGTTTTACGAGCCTAGGGGCAAAATCGTAATTATGTGAAAGTCTAAGGGCAAAATGGTAATTTTGTCCAGGTATGAATTATAGATTGTCTTGATTAATGTAGTAATTAAGTAAGTGAATTTTTCATTATAGATCAAGAAAAATGGAGTCCGGACTTAGACCGGGGGAAAACTAAGCTATTGGACTAAATCGAACTAGTCGCCCATATTTTGTATACCGAGGTAAGTTGTATGTAAATAGTACAACTTTATTGTTATTATGTATTGAACAATTAATATGGCATAAAGTATATGATTATTGTTGTGAATATGCATGATGAGAATTGATGTAGTAAAAACTCCCGGTTGAACCTTAAGAATAGACTGGATATCCATGCCATGACATTTGGGTAATATGTGTGCTAGTGTAAGACCATGTCTGGGACATGGCATCGGCCACATTATGAGAGCCAGTGTAAGACCATGTCTGGGACATGGCATCGGCCACATTATGAGAGCCAATGTAAGACCATGTCTGGGGCATGGCATCGACATTGAGACGAGAGCTAGTGTAAGACTATGTCTGGGACATGGCATCGGCCTCGACAGGTGAGCCAGTGTAAGACCATGTCTGGGACATGGCATCAGCATTTTACTCTCTTGTGTGAGGCTTATAGGATATCCTTTAGTATTCCAAATGGTTCAACGGGTTAAAGCTTATGATAAAGATATGAAAGGATATGATCATGTTGTGAGTGGTACAGGTTCTTACTCGAAACTCATGAGATATGAAATTAGTTATGATGACTTAATGGTAAGGATGAAATTAAATAAGTCTTATCTATGAGAATGATTTCGGGACGATCTTGTAATCTTTGGCTTATACTTGTGATGTGTAAATATGTTTTAAATCTACCATTGTTAAATCAAGAATGTTGTGCTGGTTTATAATATGCTATGTGTTTAAAGAGGCATGATTGATGTTGTTACTTATTTACATGCAACTTACTAAGCTTTGTGCTTACTCCCTTTCCTTTCCATTTTTCTTATAGTATCGCCAAGCTAGCTCGGGAATCAAAGGACATCGGAGGCTCGATCACACTATCAACCTGGACATTTGGTATAGTTAGATTTATCATTTTGAGTATGACATGTATAGGGACTTGGTCTTTTGTCAAGTGTCATATTGTTTTGGCCAAATGTGTTGACTTGTCTTGAATATTGATTCATTTTGTATAAGGCCATGGATGATGGCTAATACTTGTTATTGATATTTGTAGATGATGATGTTCTTCATGAATATGCAATTTTCATGGTGAAATATATGGTGTGTTAATGCATGAATGAGTAAGTCGCATGATTGGATTGATAAAGTATGTGTTAAGTTTTGCATGTGAATTGAGTGTAGTGGCCTTGATGTGTGTATGCCTTGGTTGTGGCTAATTTGGTCAGATGTTTATGTGGGGATTGGTGTTACTTGATGTGGCTTATGTTGGTGCAAGTAAGGGTGGCAAAAAGGCTTGGTAAATAGCCTAGTTTTTGTCCACATGGGTAGACACACGGGCGTGTTTCTAGGCCGTGTGTGACACACGGTCTGCCCTGTGGGCGTGTAGTCTGGCCGTGTGTCCCCTGCACCTTAGTTTTGTAAAACAGAATGCCCAGTAGTAACCATATGGGCTGAGGCACGGCCCTGTGTCTCAACCGTGTGGAAGACACGGCCATTGTACATGGGCATGTGCCCAGGCCGTGTGAAGTCTGCACCTTAAATGCGAAAATAAATTCACCACACGGCCTAGCACACGGGTGTGTGCCTTGGCCGTGTGACCCTAAAATGTTGCTGATGTCAGAAATAGAATGTCAAGGTTTTAACACACAGGCTGAGACACGGGCGTGTCATGGCTGTGTAAGGGCACGAGCCATAGACACGGGCGTGTGCCAGGCCGTGTGAAAACCCCTGTAGGTTCGAATTGAAAAATAAATCCACACGAGCAAGGGACAGGGGCGTGTCCCTATATGCTTAGGCCGTGTGAGTTATACGGTCCTTCAACATGGCCATTTTATTAGGTCACACAGGCGTGTCGCCCTTCCACACAGGCGTGTGCCCCTGTTTTTAGAGACATTTTCCAAAGTTTTTTTCTAAAGAACTCGGTTTGGTCCCAAACCGTTTCTAAAGTGTGTTTTGGGCCTCGCAGGCTCATATTAAGGATTTTAAGACAAGCTTTGAAAAGTTTTATATTTGAACGAAATTTCATAACTCGGAAGTGTTTGTATGCATCTTATTAAGTTAAGTAACGCCTTGTACCTTGTTTCGGCATAGGATACGGGTAAGGGGTGTTACAGTAGAACCTTTAGAAGTTGATATTTACACCCTCTAATTGATTTCCAATCGTTTTGGTTGTTGAGGAATTGAATAGAGCCTATATCAATGTAAAATTTCTCTAAAAAATCATTAATTATCAAACATATAGTCAAAAACATGTTATTCATATATTAACAGGGTTAAATCGAGTTTAGAAAACCCATAAAACAATTTAAAACAAAATAGACACTCATTTGAAACATTTCAGAAAAAGGAGGCAAAAATACAAAACAGAGGGTCACACGGTTGTGTGATAGGCTGAGGCCATGTGGTGCAGAACCACATAGCCGTGTCCCAAGCTGTGCTACAAACTGATGCCGTATAATCCAGGGTCATATGGCTGTGTCGCTTGGCCATGTAACTAATTGTGGTCCTATACGCCAATTAACACCTAAACCACACAGACCACATGGCCATGCCCTATGCCAGTGCATGGCACACGGTCGTGTGTCAGGCCGTGTATTAGCCCGTGTGCACCTATAAAACTCTTTATCAACAAGTTACCTATTCCTAGTTCACTTATGTCATGAGCTACAACATACCATCATTCAGATCTATCCAAAATCATCAAAACAAACCCGAAACAACACTTAATTCATTCATCCTAAGTGCCTAACCAATATGCCACAATTGACACCTCAATTCAAACATTTGTAATTTAATATTCATTACCATTTAAGCATCATTCACATAACATTTGCATACATTCAACTTCACATACCAAATCAAATCCTAGGCAAAGTTAACCAAATGACCAAATCATATTTGTCACTTCATCTCAAAATATAATAGCAACTAGAACTTATCATTACATGCCATTTGAAACACAAACTTATACTTACACAGTTGTAATCAAAATACCTATTACATGTCACTAATAACCTATCAGAAAATGATAAAAAAATCTACCTAGTCGTTGAACGGATAGTATGAGCTTCGACTTGAATTCCATCTGACTCCAAAACTTCTGATGATCTATAAGTAATCAAACAAAACAAACATAAGCAACACAGTGCTTAGTAAGTTCGTACATAAACTTAACATAACTTACTCGAGTCTAATATAACATAAGCATTGAACATAAAATATATTTAGGAAACATGGTGATCATTGATGGTCTATTCAAACCACAAACCAACAAAGTTAGTTCCTTCACAAAACAAACATAACACATTGCCATGCTTATGAAATATATTCAAATGAACATACTTAGTACATATATTACCATTCAGTTGTAGCAAATTATACAATCATATCCAATTTAAATAACAATTTTTCGTTTCATATCACCATTTGCCATTCCATATATCCAATTTCCACCCGATGAAGTAACATTAAATTAATAAAGAGCTAATATTATTTTTTGAAAATAAACTTAAGAATAAAGAGTTAATTGTAAAATAATTTTAGGGCAAAAATAGTGTGTTAAATATTGTAAAATTGTTTACATTTCCTTTTCTCTCCCGTTTTCTTCAAATTGGAGTATTAAAAAATGGAGTAAAGTTAGGAAAAGTCAATTCCTTTTATTTTTCCTCTTAATAAAAATAATTTATGCAAACAAAGAAAAGGAAAAGTAAGGACAAATTATATAAATCTCTTGATTTTATTACTATTTTATTTGAAGTTTATTGAATTTATTGTCTTTTCTTAATTGACATTAAAATTTAGTAATATGCTTTATTATTAGTATACAATTTTCACATTTATAATGACAAGAAAAAATATAATATTCTGAAATAATAAGTGTATTGAACTTTAAAACCAAATTGAATTTAAACAAAAAGATTGAGTGAATTTTTAATGGGTATCTATCTTAAATTAAAGATAATCTTAAATATGATATTTAATTAATGTATAATGGATATAGTAGTTTAATTATTTTAAATAAATAAATGGTAAAAGTATCATAGAGATGAATTGTATTTTGTCTTTTTTACTTAATAAAATAGACAAATCATATTATATACAGTAGAAAAAAGTACAAATTGTCTCTTTCATTAAAACTTCCATCTATATTTGCTGTTAAGTGATGATTTGGCTTTTTCAAATTTTTATATAAGTGACCCAAAATTAAAGGATGAGTAGGATTAAATAAGATTACCATGGAAGCTCCTGTATTAGAAGTCAGGTTGCATTTTACCCATTCTACTAAAAAAAGGGCATATTAGCCCTTGTACGATAGATCAAAGAGAAAATTAGTCCTTCTGTTAAAAATTCTATACATTTTTACTGTTAAATGCTCATGTAGCTAAAGGAGGAACCAAACATTAACATGTGGTGTGCCACATATTCCTCATGCAAACGTGACAATGTTTTAATTTTTTTTTTAAAAAAAAACTCTTAAAACTAAATAATTATAATAATTTAAAAACCATGTCCAGGATTAACCTAGAAAAATTTACAACACATAACACATTAAGACAACTAATTAGTTGATAACATAACAACACACGTAAAAAGAATGACATAACTCAATTTCCCTGAACCCTAGAGCAATCTATATTGTTTACCTTTTTGTCTTCTAAAGTTGTTGATGATCCAACCTCCTGCATTAAATCGATTCTATAGTTGCACTTTTGAACGAGTCTACATAACTGAAGTATTGGATTTCATAGAGATGATCTATACCACCAATTGGTTAGTGCCATAAATATAAGCACTAAATATATTCATTTCCCTATGATCATCCGAGTCATCACTATAGTTTAACCTATTTCTCTAATCCCTAACTTTTGACTTCTCAATTCATTCATCCTATACAATTAACCAATTGGTCGAAGTAGAACATATTATCCATGAATGCCGAGGTGGAATCATAGAACTAGTACCGTAAACCCTAAGATATATATTCCACAAATTTGTAAACCATTTTCTTAATCCCTAATGTTTTGAATACCTAGTGACTTCTGATGGTCCCTACAGTTGAAGCCACTCACCAAAAGCTATCACACTGAACCATAAATCTTAAAACCAATTCTATTTATCCCCAATTTTTTTTTTGAAAAAACACTTCCATATTGGAACAAATTTTCCTAAATTTCTCCATTTCCAAAAATCCTTAACGTACTTATCCCCAAAACTAATTATACTTGCTTTTAATATAGGCATAATTATGACGAGTTTTCTAATGTTTTAATTTATTTCACTCTGTTGCTTTCTCAAAGCATTGAGAACCATTAACCCATTTCTCTAAACCCTCCTTAAACTAGAACATATGATAAACACCCATCAAATAATTTTCTTCCATCGTATTTTATCTTCAATACATTGTCAGGTCAATAATGAGAGTTTATCGAATGCTTTGATTTAAAGTTAAATGCTTACAGAAATGGGTTAGGGTTAAAAAGATCATTGATTTGGGGCTTATGGTTTTAAATGGATTAGGGTTTCTTGCATATAGGTAAAAAAACATTGAGAAACTCGACAACCATGATAGGTAAGGTACATAACACTGAACTCGACACTCATAAATGTTAAGGTTAGTATAATGTCTTGTAAAACCCATTTCTCTTTTAAAAAATCTTTGGTATTTTAACCAAAGGAACCTATGAAAAAAGAGATTGAATTCGACAACAATGATGTATTAAATTAGGATTAGGGTTTTAGATTAGGATTTTTTTCTAAGGTTTAGGCTAATATTACATTGAACTTCATACATATAGGTTTCGAGGTACCGATGTTGTAAAAGATTCCTAATTGTTTAAACTATTTGATTAAAATTGTTAAAGTGACAACACACTAAACTCGACACCCATGACTGTTGAGTTCTATACATTTGTTAGAGATTTGTAAGTGAAGGAATCTTTAATAAAATTTTTTAGTACCTTGTGACCCACAAGTGTTGAGGTCCTTTTTGTAATAAAGTCGCTCATGGTTGTCGACTTTAAGGTTTGGAAAATCTCTAAATATGAGACTTGACACTTCTTTCTCCCTCATCCAACTTCTATATCCAAACTCAAAACCTAACCTATTTCCTTAATATTTAAACCCTAAAGTTATACATATTTAGGGTTTAAGGTTAAAATTTGTACACTTATCCCACAAAAATATCTAAATTGAAAATCCTTCCCCATTTGCCCTATCAAAACCATTTTAAGTTGAGGGAAATGTGTTTAAAATTGGTTGGGTTCAGGGAAATGAGTTATATCCCTACATTGCGATTCCCATAAGGTATTACTAATTTTACATCTATCAACTTGATAAAAGACCTGTAACATCCTGGTTTAGGGCCTAGTCAGAATAGTGGTGCGAGACCACAAATTCGAGGGTTATGAATGAGTTTTTGAGGTTTATATTATGTATGCATGCTAGTGTGAAAGTTTCATGAAGCAATTTTGTGAAATTGTGGTTGAATTGTCCAAAAGGACTAAATTGCAAAAGTTGCAAAATGTGTGTTTCTAGAAGCTATATGTGTGAAATAGCTTTAGATTATTAATTAGAGGTCCTTAAATAGTAATTTATCCAAATTCTAATTTTTGGACAAAAATGGGCATGGATGAGTTGAAATTTGAAGTTTATCAAAAAGAGCATTTTGGTCATTTAGTTATTAAGTGATTAAATAGGTGAAAAGATGAAAAAAATTCACTCATCTTCTCCCCCAAGCTGCCGAAAATTTCAATAGCCATTGTTAGGGCTCTTTCAATTTTTCAAGCTTGCTAGTAAGTGCTCCTAAGCCCGGTTTTTGATATTCTTCGTATTTTTGAAGTCCTAGTAGCATGAGTAAGCTATTTTTAGCCTTTTGGTGAGTCACATGGATGTTCAAAATGTACATATGTATGACATGCATGTATTTTGTTGTTTTATGGAAGAATATGAAAGCTTGATGTAGTAGAAACATCTTTTGCTAAGTGATTTTCTGTGAAAATGCATGTAGGGACTAGTTTGTGAAAAACTTTAGTTTGGTCATACATATGTGGTTTAATGAGAATTGATGATAGCTTTAGTTGAATAAGTGGTTCGGCTAAGCATGAAAGACTAGAAAGTTGAATAAAAATCACTTTACGAGCCTTTGGGACTAAAGTGTAAATATGAGAAAATTTAGGGGCAAAATAGTAATTTTGCTAAAGTATGAGATGTGGGTCAATTTAGTCAATGTATGTATTGAATAAGCTGATTTATTCATTATAGATCAAGAAAGACGAAGCCCGGATCGAAACCGAGGCAAAAGCAAGGTGGTGGACTAAATTGCATATTTCTATACTTTTGAGTATCGAGGTAAGTCTATGCATAAACAATGCATTCATACTTACAATTTGTTGATGATAGCTAGTGTGTAGCTTGTTCGAGATTGATTGAGAACCTATGTGGTCCAAGTAGAATGAATGTAGTAGAATTATGAATGGATGTTCAATTGAGTAAGTAGACATGTGAATGTGTAGTGATAATGCTAGATGGTAGGCTAAGTGCGATACCATCCTAATGCATATTGACGATAAGCTGGCTATGTGCGATGCTATCGTGAGGTATATCGTTTAGTGGGCTAAGTGAGAAACCCCTATGATAACCTTTGTGGTAGGCTAAGTGCGATACCACCTTATTAATCGATTGTGGTGTGCTAAGTGCAAAACCACTGAGACATTTGCTGTGTGGGTTAACCGTGTGGATTAGCCATGTGATTGCATTATTGAGTAAAATAGCTGTGTGGATGTATTATTAAGTTAATTAGCTGTGTGGATGAATTATTGAGGAATAATGATGTGTTGTATATTGTGTAAATGTGACATTGAATGCAGGGGTGCATTTCGATGGTTATGAGTATGTGACTCATGATGTGTTGGAAATGTGGTAAGGGATAGAAGAGTAAGCATAGTTGTGAATTACTTGTTAGTATAATGCTAATTATTGCTTAGCTTATACTATGTTGCTTAATTGTTTATGTGTAAACTTACTAAGCTCAAAGCTTACTCTCTTTCTTTCCCCTTGTCTTATAGATTAAAAGCGTTGAATCGAGATACGAGGATCATCGAAGACACCCACATATCAAAGACACTTTGGTACATGAAACTTAATGTTTTGTATATGGCATGTATAGGGGCTAGACAAGTTAGTGGATTTTGTTGTAAATGGCTAAGATGTGTTGGCTTTTAGATGGATAGCTTATTTTGTATAATGCCATGGTTGTTGGCTATTACATTATATGAAAGAAAGATGTAGTTTTCTATGTGAGAATGCACTTCAATTTGAGTTGATTATGATGGTGTTAGATGAGTATATGTTGTGTATGCTAGAGGGGTGAAAAGAGCTTGGCACATAGCTTTGTTCTTGTCCATGTGGATAGACACACGCAGGCGTGTGTCTAGGCCATGTATGACACACACACCACCAGCGGCGTGTGCTTTGGCCGCAAGGCCCCGTGCATGTTAGTATTATAAATCGTAATAGACCACGGACTAGCCGCACGCGCGTGTGTCTAGGGCGTGTGGGATTATCCAGTGTTGGCCACGGCCAGCCACACACGGCGCGTGTCTAGACTCTAGGTCGTGTTAAAGTAGTCGCAGTGCACCACGGGTGGTGGTAAGCACGGGCGCAGTGCCTTGGCCGTGGGGCATTGGCGAGAATCGCCGGGTTTTAGGCACGGTTTGGGGACATGGGCGTGTGTATCCATGCACGGCGTGTCTAATCTTGCACAAGCGCGTGTGAGACTCGTATAAAGAGAAAATTTTTAAGATTGGAAAAAGTTCAGGTTTAGTCTCGAGAGTCCTCGTGTGTAGGAGCGAGGCCTCGTAAGTCAAGAATGAGGTTGTTGAGATGACTTCAGAGAGTAGTTACGACGAGCCTAAGTGGCGATCAGGTGGTTTGAGTTCGGTAACGCCTCGGACCTGATTCTGGCGTAGAACCCGGGTAAGGGGTGTTACAAGACCTCATTAGGTGTTAAATTAGTAATGAAAATAGATCAAAGATAGATGTTACCAAAACCCATATAACATTTTGCAAGGGGTGATGCGTGCCATGTGCACAATTTGTTTCGATTTTACTTGATGTTGAAGTCAGGGTGTTGGTAATGTCAAAGTTAATGATATATCTAGATTGCAACATCATCTAAATGAGAGGATGGCTAATTTTCGTGTGCACCTTCTGTTTCGATGTGAAACTAATTGGGTGTTTCTAAAGTCAAAGTGAGTGAGCTATGCCTATAGGTTGGAGGAAAGACACAAATAAAAATTTATTTAGAGTTTAGTGATACATGCATAGATGGGGTGAAATTTATTAAATTAAATTCACCAAAGCTGCCAATTTTCAAGTTTTAAAAATAAGTTAAATTGTGATGAATTTTTGGATGGGATCTAGTCATTTATGAGTTGAGATGACTTCATACCATTTGAATAGCTATATTTTATCTTCAAAATTCACTTTGAATCACTCAATTTTGAGTCCAAGAGCTCAAGTTATGATCATTTTAGTAAAGGTTGCGCGAGTAAAATTTTTGGACAGTTAATTCGAGTTTAAAACATATTGGGTTCGATTTTAAGGATTAATTTGATTATATATGAGCCCAATATTATATTTTAGGTTTTATTTTTTATTATTTATGTAACAGTCCGATTTATACCCTAGTTGGAACAGTGGTTTTGAGACTACAAATTCGAGTTCGTATAATATTTTAATAGTATTTTCTGTGTCTCTGATAAGTGATTATGCATGTGCTAAAGTTCCGTAAGATAATTTGTCCGTCTGTATGCTTAATTTGATAAAAGGATTAAATTGCATTGAAGGCAAAATTTGCATGCTTTATGAAAATATACCTATTTGATGTGGCTTTTTAATAAGGAGGCCTTATGAGGCAATTGTGCCAATATTTAGATAGTGGATGGACAAAGGACAAAAATGCCCTTAATGTATGTTTGTTTTAGTTATTAATTGAAAGGTTAATAAGGTAAATAGATTAATATGTATGTTATAATATGATAAAACATGAAAAAATGGCCATATTCATTCATCTTTTGACCGAAAATATAAAAGAAGAAGAAAAGAAAACACAAGCTAGGTTTCTATATATATACAAGCAAAATTAAGGTATATTTTGGTTTTAGATTTTGATGATTTTTATGTTTTTGAGATTGTTGCTTAGTCTACTATCAAGCCCATGTATTAATTTTGTGTATTGGTGATGTTCATGTGATATGCCATTGTTGATATGTTGAGCTTTGAGATGAGTTAAGGTGTTAAATGAAAGATTTGAGCTAGATTAACATACTTTGTTCTTGAAATTTTGATGAATTTAACTAATTAGGGCTAAATTGAGAAAATAGTAATTTGAAGGACTAAATTGCAAATTTGATGGAAAATATGGGCTTGTATGTTATTTATATACATTCAGCTAAGCTAGGATGTATGATGATTTTGTGAATTTGATGTTTTGAGAAAAATGGACTAAATTGATAAATTGTGCAAATGTGAGGGTTAATTTGCAAATAGCCCTAAATATGTGTCCTTGGATTGAATTGGATGAGTTAGTGAATAAAAGGGTTAATTCTGAATATGTTTAGATCAAGAACTGAGGAAAATGGGCTTAGATCGCGGGAAAGCGAAAGTAACCGAGTACCCGTTTCCGTTTCAGTTAAACCGAATTCGAGGTAAGTCATATTGCAAATAAATGTGATTGTATTAAATTGAGCATATTTATATAACTATTGATGATAATGAATGCTTATGAGATGCTATGTATATGAATTCCGAGACAAGGTCGATATAGTGATAAGTCTGAGAAGTCCCGTACGAACCTAGGAATACATAGGTATCTGTTCTGTCTTATCATGTAAGACCACGTCTAGGACGTCGGCATTGATTTGAGATTTCGTGTAAGACCACGTCTGGGACGTTGGCATCGATATGATCTCTACGTGTAAGACCACGTCTGGGACGTTGGCATCGATATGATCTCTACGTGTAAGACCATGTCTGGGACATCGGCATCGTATTGATTCGTGTAAGACCCTGTCTGGGACAGTGGCATCGATATCTGAATACATCTAAGACCTCGTCTGGGACGATGGCATTGTACGATCATTCCGAGCTTTCTGAGTATCCTACTAGTTTTCCTAATGGTTCAACGGGCAAGCCTGTGATACGAATTGCAAATCTGAGCTATAAACCATTACGTGAATGTATATTCGTTTCAGGTACGTTTGGTATGTACACTAAGTGTGTATAAAAGGTAAGTACCTATATGACTTTGATTTGAAGAAAAGTATGTTTGAATATGAGAATGTGAATGAGATGTAAGAATGGTTATGAATGTGGCAATATGGCCAAGAATATGGATCAAAGCATATATGTGAGAAATTTGCTATGAATATGAATTGTACCAATGTTTCTATATGCTTATATGCTCTACATGTTGAGTTTATTTGTATTATGATTTACTAAGCTTTTAGCAAGCTTACTTTGTGTGTGTTTTCTCTGTTTTATAGGTCATCAAAGCTACTGAAGGCTCGGGACTGTTGAGGATCGTCATCACACTACTCAACTTGTGTTTGGTACATTTTGGAAATGTATATAGCTAGATATGGCATGTATAGGCTAGTATTTCATATAAGCTTGTTATATGAACTTAGCCATGTGATTTGGCTAGATATGAGTTGGGAATTTGCTTTAATGAATGTGATGTGTGAAGCATGTTTTTGGCATGGTTGGATGTCACATGAAATGGTCAAGTTTTGAGTAAGTAATGGATGAAATATGCTTGTGATGAGATTGGTTTTGAATGTATAGATTGAATGGTTATTTTGGCATGTTATGGTTGTTAATTATGCATGAAATGTGTTGGTAGATTTCTTATAGAATTGACACTAAGTGAGTGGCATTTTGGCCTTGCAAATGGCCTATAATGTCACACGGTTGTGGCACACGGGCGTGCCTAGTGACCGTGGGGCTAAGTCAGTAGCTAGCCTAGGAGCACACAGCCAAGACACACGGGCGTGTCTAGTAGCCGTGTGAAAAAAGTTAGTATATGGCCTAAGAGTACACGGCCTTAGCACACGGGGTGCTGGGTGGCCGTGGGTGTAAAGTCAGATTCGACCACGGCCAAGGTACATGGGCGTGCTTGGTAGCCGTGGATGTAAAGTCAGATTCGACCACGGCCAAGGTACACGGGCGTGCTTGGTGGTTGTGGAGTAAAGTTAGATTCGACCACGGGGAGGACACACAGGTGTGTCCAGTAGCCGTGGGAGGCACACAGCCTGCCTATATGGGCGTGTAACCCCTGAAACTTAGAAAAGTTTTAAATTCTCGTGAAATTTTGTATGTGTTCCGGTTTAGTCCCGGCCCGATTTATAAGCATGTTTTAGGTCTCAATGACCTACTAAGGGGACACTATGTTTGAGGTTGATATACAATTGTATGACATTTCTGTAAATGTTTCCGATCTATCCGGTAACGCCTTTAACCTTAGTCCGGCGACGGATACGGGTTATGGGTGTTACAATTTATGTATTCTAAATTTTAGGATATTTTTAAGTATTTTAAGTTATTTAGGAGTTTTATGTTTCTTAGTCAATAAGAAAGTTTAGTTTCACTAAAACTGCTTGTTTATAGTAATTAGAGTTCTATTATACTTATGAGTTTTATTTTGATGTAATTAACTAGCCTATATAAAGTCCTCTTCGTTATTCATTAAGCACACATTCACTAAATAAAGTTTTTTCAACTATTTGAGTTTTATCTTTTCAAGATACCTTATTGTGATTGATTTTTAGAAGTGTTTTCTTTTTAGTTTTTCTTTGTGAAGCTATGGGTATCTCTTCACCCTCTAATTTACTAGGTGGCTAGCCTAGAGTGTTGGTAAGAACCAATTGTGAAGCTTGTTGGAGATCATGTTTTCAAAGGGTTTCATAGGGTATCATCTTTAATATTCTTCCATTCAATATTTATCCATCTTCTCCATATCTTTTCCAATCTTGATTTTATTTTGCTTTTTTTTTTTATTTTTTTCCTAATACTTCATATTCTTGTGAAGTTTTAGGTTTCAAGATCCAAGATTTCCTTGCAAGATCTGACTTATAATCATCCAAAACTCTTTGAGTCTTCTTCTTTCTTACTTGAATTCATTCTTCCTTATACTTTGATTCGGTGCCTTAATTGCTCTTTCTCACGTACTGTTAATTTGTTTCAGGTATCTTACAGGCCAAGAAGGGTTTGATTACTCTTCAGTTTGGTTCTTCTCGTGCCCTAACAACTTGAATTTGATCTTGGTTCGTTGCCTCGTATCATTTAGCTTGTGCATGTATCATTTAGGGAAACGAGTTTAGGGTTCAACTTGTATGATGTGTTACTAATTTGACATCAAACTATTTGGTAGAGTCACTAATTCCTTGTTGATTTTAAATTAGTAATGAAATCAATGGCTTAATGTCCCTGAGACTTAGAAAAGGCTGTTGACCAGATGATGTATCACATTTTCACCTTATGTGCTTAGAGATATCTCATCTAACACTTAAAGAACATGTCATAAGGAATGATGTACACCATGGGATTTCTTATGTTTTTAACCTTAATTTTTCCCTAAAACATTTTCATACATAAAATATAGCTTTGACCTATTGAAAATCATAACTCAATAATTTGATAACTAAAATAGTAACTGCAAAAAAAATAAGAAAATATAATTACATTAATGGTTTCAAAGTAATAGAATGATTGTGAAAATAATTAACAATCAAACCTCAATCATGGGTAACGTCGAAACAATGAATGAGTTTTACATCATGATAGTTAATGGTTCCAACTCAATTTACATCGTGATTGAGCTTGGGTCAAAGCATCCTCGTCCTCACCGTTATTTGTTTCACGTGTTGGTGGTAGAAAATGGACTTCACACTAGGGATGGCCTATTGGAGGATAATGATGAAATAGGGGTGTACATGCTTGTAAGATCAGAAAGCTACATAAACTCTGGATTTGTTAGAGTCATTTCTATTGCTAAAATCATAAATGGTTAAGGAGAGGTGTTGGTATGACTGAATCCTTCACCAATGCAACAAGGGCTTATTAGATAATACGCCGAAAAAGGTAGGTGGGAGCAATATAACATAACATGGTTGGGAAGTTCGATATGTGGCTCCATATCAAATTGCTACATAGGTGGCTCCAACTGGACAAGTTAGGGTGCTCCACCATGACCTTACTGATGTGTTCAACGACAACTAGATAGTAAATGCCATTTCCTAACCACTAGATATTCCCCTTTCGTATAGAACCACATTTGACCCATCTACATAAACCATTGCATATAAGCCTCAGAGGGTAAAAAATCACCATCCTAAATATGTTGGAAAAATCCGGTTAAGAAAATTGTTATTTAGTTACTTATGCTTTGTACGAGGCGGATTCAAGTCGATCCTTGCTTTTAACTGAATGACTTTCTTATTCAATAAATCCATAATGACCAATTAATCTATTTCCATCTTCGAATTTTAATTATTTAATTACGATTAATTAAATAATAATTCAAAGAGCATTGAATTTATTCTCAAGTAATTTTTATACTTTAGTGGAAAAACACATTCATTGCGAATAGCGATAAATTTAACTATTTCTCTTAATTCATCATTTTCATTCATTGGTTCTACATGGAATCATTTATGGTTGTCTTAAGCTAGAGGAGGAATCAATTGGATATATATAATTTGGGCTCAAATAATTTATAATTATGTTCCATTTTTTCATCTATTAATTATAACATTATGTAGTCACGAAGTCATTCCACTAAAGTATTGTGATTGAGCTCTCTCTTATTATATACCATTACGAAAGCTATTTAAAAATTGCCCGTCCAATGATCTTGTCATAAGTGTGTTACCCTCATAGGGTATTCTTAATCTCTTTGGGATAAATACGTTCTCCAATATGATCCTATTTTATCTCATGGTAACTATTATATCTTCCTTCATGAAAATTAAATTACTATCAAATAGTAATTAAGTCATTTATCACAAAGACAAACGGTCTGTGACCACGTTTACTTTTCATCTATCATGTAATGCAAGTGAGAGAACATCACTTACCCATTTCTTGGGCAATGAATTCCACTATTTTGAATGATGCTACATACTACAAAAGTCATATACCCAACACATAGACTTTTATTTCCTTATCTATTTGAACATAGGCTTTTACTTACATCATGTTGGAAAAATCCCAGTTTGAAAACGGTTTTCTTTCACATCAAAAAATTAAAAATTTGAAACCGATCCGGTTTGTGATATTTATAGCAATAACCTTAACCGAATTTGTACCTGTGTTTTTGGCTTAACGAATGTTCGTTGTTCCCGACTTTAAACCAAATGATCTTCTCCGCTATTCTCGTACCACAACTTCTTCGAATGTGGGCTCGAACCAATTGAATCAAAACACAGAGATAGAAAAAGTTCTCTCCTTTTGGGTTGAAAACGAAAATTATTTCTTCTTAATAGAAACTGGTAGAATTGTTATTTCGGAAAAATATATATAATAGTTGAGAATAAATTCTCTCTATTTTTAAGCAGAATAACTATATCTCAAAGTTGTGTTAATAGCTCTACCGGTGCCATCTATTTATAGGAAGAGAAGGTAAAACCCTTTTTGAGTTGTAATGGTTTATTTCAAATAAAAAAAAAAACAACATTCTACTTAGAACAGGACTAGGGTGGATGACACACCCTAGTATTCCTACTAGGGTTGTCGCCCCCTTCATGTCCATGAGAGGTTTTTAGGCCTCTCTCACATTGAGTCCAATTACGAGTACTTCTTGAGCCTTTTTGACCCAATACTCTGTAATATGATCCAACTCGATCAAGTTATTCTATTTCCCAAAATAAAATTTAATATTTATATATAAAATAATTTTCTCATTCCTATTTTACCCTAAGCGAAATTTTTACAATTTTGTACCTAGTAAAATTTCGAGAAAATATGTTCAGTATTTCACAACTCAACATGTTCACTATGATCGAATGATTTATTTTTATTTTCGAGCTTCAAAACAGTCCAAAAACATAAACTCATTCTTCCGATCATTTTTTTTAAATAATCTATATAGGATTGCAAATGGATCATTTTCATTTCCATTTTTATTTTTTGAAACTTACATTCATTTCCAAATGATTCCATTTCTCCATTTCGGAGAAAACCATAATCATTTCTGAATGTTTCTCATTTCTCTTTTCATATTTATTCCGTTCATTTCTATTCAAACATGCAATTCATTTATGGTTTCAACGAGCTAGCGGAGGGACCGATTGGACATATGTAGTTGAGGCTCAAATGATTTATAATTAAGTTTTGGCTTTTCTCCTATTAATTATAAACTCATTTAGTCACAAAGTCATTTCACTATAGTATTGTGACTGAGCTCTCCCCAATGACATACCATTACAAAAGCAACTATTCAGTGCTCGTCCAATGACCTTATCATAAGTGTGTTACCTTCATAGGATATCCTTGATCTCTTTTAGATAATATCCGTTCTCCCAATATGATCCTATTTTATCTCATGGTAACAATTACATATTCCTTCATGAAAAGTCAATAACTATCAAATAGTGATCAAGTCATCCATCACTAAGACGGACGACCCGTGGCCACATTTACTTTTCATTGACCATGTAATGTCAATGATAGGATATCATTTACTTATGCTTTGGGTTATGAATTCCACTATTGTGAATGACGCTACATACTACAAAAGTCGTACATCCAATGCACCAACTTTCGGTTCCTTATCTATTTGAACTCAGACTTTTACTTACATCAAAGTGTACAAGTCACGCATACATAGTCTGCCATCCACTCAGGATTTAGGTATGCCACACTATGAATGTCACAAGTGAATAAATCCATAAACGAATTTAGGATCTATTCTGATTAGGTTCTGTCTGATGTACTATCAATCCAGTCAGTCAGTCAACCACATCTATGTATCTATCTTCTAGGAGTCATCCGCTCTGATGCCCAAGACAAGGCATCTCCCAAATGGACTTGATAGACGACATATTAGTCTTTCAATTGGTTTGCTCATTTTCGGTTAGACTAAGGACATATTTAGGTTCATCTACTAATACAAGCTGTCTTTCCGTACTACGATCCGACCATGTAATACCGCTTAGTATTAGTTTAAACAATAGACAACTAATGAGCGGCATTTGCTTCTATTTTGCTTTACGTGCAAAAATTATTTCAGGAAAATAATACAATGTATATTAATGTAATTTATGAATAATTTTATTAACCAAACTGTTCGAAAAATTTAGAAGTGTACTTAGATGAAAATACTACACTTAGGGCACCAGATCTAACACATCAAAGTATACAAGTCATGCATACATAGCTAATTGTCCACTCAAGATTAATGTATACCGTACTATGAATGTCACAAGTGAATAAATCCATAAATGAATCTAAGATCTATTCTACTTGGGTCCTATCTGATATATTGTTAGTCTAGTTAGTCACATCTATGTCTCTATCTTTTAGGAGTCATTCGCTCTAATACTTAAGACAAGATATCTTTTTATGAGACTAGATAGACGACATATTAGTCTTTCAATTGGTTTGCTTATTTCTGATTAAAATAAAAAAATATGTTTAGATTATCTACTAATATAAGTTGTTTTTCTGTAATATGATCCGACTACATAACCAATGAACCAATATTTGCTTCTATTTTGCTTTGTGATATTAATGTAATTAATTGATATTTTATTAAACTAATTTATTTGAAAAACACAAGTATACAAAGACAGAAAAATTACACTAAGAGCACTAGATCTAACAAGATAATATTCCAGTAGATGGAATGTTGAGCTCGTTGGTCCTAAAGAACAACCCATTTCACTTACTTATCAATCAATTTTTCGTTGCATCCAAATAAGGTTCTTTTTATAACTGATATGATCCGAAATATCCTAAATATTATTTTAGGTATAAATCATTCTAGTAAGATCGATTTTGGCTGAAAAATTTAAAATTTGTTCTAAAATTGTCTTAATTTGGTAATTTGTTATTTTTTTAATACCATTTGGGTAAAAGAAATCCTACTATTATGTTACTGATAAGGGAAAATGTGTTGACCACATGCCGTTTCCTGTTTCATTGATTATTCTTCTATTTATAGAAAGAATAAAGGTCTTTGTCAAGATGTTTTCTTTTTTATTCTTCTTTTAAATCTTTACCTTGGACACGCGTGAAGAAAATGGGAGATATGTGGAAAATCGAAATAAAGAGATAAAGAATGGGTTGATCAGGCTATAAATCAGACGGTTGTGGTCTATCCAAAACACAAGAAACAACAAGTAGGCATGGCTAAAGCTACATCTTTTACTGCTTTCCTTTTGATGTCTTCTCTATTTCTTTCTTCTTACTTTTCTGTCTCAAAAGCAGACAACTCCGCTCCCATAGTGAGTGGTCTCTCATGGACTTTCTACAAAACTTCATGTCCCAAAGTAGAATCCATTATTAGAAAACAACTGCAGAAGGTTTTCAAGAAGGACATAGGCCAAGCTGCTGGCTTGCTCCGTCTTCATTTCCATGACTGCTTTGTTCAGGTGCCGGTTAATTAATATGCAAACACAGAGTCTCTTGGAGTAATAGTTATTGTTTTCTGAATACTCTTCTTCCTAGAGTTTCTGAATATTACTCACAGCTTGAGTTACGACTAAAAGAAGAAATATTGCTTCAAATCCTACCATTTTCAGTTTTCACTAACAAGAATCTGCTTCATTAAAAGACACTTTAATGTGGCTACAATGAGTTGGTGAATTTTTAATGGAAAATTGAATATGATCAGGTCATGATTTATATATAATAATAATGAATAAATATTGCAGGGATGTGATGCATCGGTGCTGCTGGATGGATCAGCGAGTGGACCAAGCGAGCAGGATGCTCCGCCGAACCTGACCTTGAGAGGATTCGAAATCATCAATGACCTGCGTGCGCGTGTCCACAAGGAGTGTGGAAGAGTCGTCTCTTGTGCTGATATCGTTGCTCTTGCTGCTCGTGACTCTGTTTACCTGGTATATTCTTTTACCACTCAAATTTCTTAAATATTTAAATTACTTCAACTTATTTGATTCTTCGAGTATACAAGTTTAGTATTAATTAGACATAATAAATAAATATTTTTTTTAGAGATATATGGTAATGAAATTAGAAAATATTACCCAACAATTGAGTTTTAATTTAATGTGAATTTGAAAGTGAGAAGAGGTTATATATATATTTTACAAAATAAATATGAGTGAAGGTAATTGAAATAAATTTGGTTAAAAGATTTTATGATTTGAATATAGTATTTCAATTTATTGATTTATGGGTCTACTTCATAAAGGGGTTGCCAACTTGTTATCACTGTGAGGCCTTAGAATTTGAAAGTTCAAAGGAAGGAAGGTGCGATAAAGCTTAAATTTATTAAAGATTAGAGTATGGAATAAATATATTTGTTTGTTTATTTAATTTTTAATACGTTTTCTACATATCCCATACTTCCAAAAATAAAATCAGGGTGAAACCATAATGACAATTTTTAAATAATTCCAGTCATTCCATTTTAAATCATAAAATTATAGATATTATCAAGTGAAAAATCAATCATAATTTTTACATGAGGAAAAAGAAAAAAAATTCTTATTCATTACAATTTGGATTAATTTAAAATAAAAGTAACAGTGCTTTTTTAATAAAATTATTAACAATTAAGAAATTAAAAAAAAAACATATTAAAATGCGACAAATCCGATGAACCTGCTAAGTGCTAATGCCGATTAGCAAATATAAAATTATGATTCTTTATTGCTTATTCCACTCCCCAAATTTCATTTATTACTCCCCAGCTTTGCTTTTTTAAAACTTTCTAATTGCAACTGGTGGTTAAAATATATTATATTTGATAAATTAAAAAATAATAATTATTGAAAAACTAAATGTTAAAAATTGAGTGTTGAAATATTTTTGGTGTTTTATTTAAAATTAAATATAAAATATAATTAAATTATTTGTTAAAAGATAATATAATCATAAATGAAATAAAGTAAGATAAAATAAAAAAACCATTGAAATTAAGTGATACCCTATCTTTTTATTATCTTCTATACTGTTTTTTTTTTTAGAAAAATTCTATATAATAGTTTTATCAAACCTGTTTAAAAAAGTTTATAATTTTTTTTAATAAATTTAAATATATTATTTTATAATTAAAAAATGATATTTAAAGGTTAAGTAAATAGGTAAAACTTTCAAAGCTAAAGTTCAAAAATGGTTGGAGGTTAGGTTTCTTTTTTGATAAATAGATAAATGGTTTGATTTAAAAGATATTCCATTTTTGCTTACCGCAATTAAAGAAACTTCTGCATAAACTTGGTTATATTCACAAAATTATTAAATTAAATTAGATTTGTTTATACAAATCATGCATTGTACCAACAAAATCTCCTACTAAATTTTGATTGAATATGGTAAATCGAATTGGACTCTAAAAGAAGATGAACTCTCCTATTTTCTTTCAAATTCAAAATGTTATATAAAAGAAATCAAATTTCATTCTAGGGAGCTCATAGATTACCTTACTTCAATCACAATGCTCTAATGATTTCCGTTTTTCTTGATTGCTGCAGTCTGGAGGTCCGGACTATGACCTGCCATTGGGAAGGCGGGATGGACTGAGCTTCGCCACAAGAAATGCAACATTGCAGAACTTGCCCGCACCCTTCGCCAATGCTGCCGCCATCCTCTCCAGTCTCGCTACCAAAAACTTTGACCCCACCGATGTTGTGGCTCTCTCTGGTGGCCACACCATCGGCATCAGCCATTGCAGCTCTTTCACCGGCCGCCTTTACCCTACTCAAGACCCCACCATGGATCAAACCTTTGCCAAAAACCTCAAGCAAGTTTGTCCTACCGCAAATTCTTCAAACACCACGGTGTTAGATTTAAGGACCCCTAACAAATTCGATAACAAGTATTACGTTGATCTCATGAACCGCCAGGGTCTTTTCACCTCCGACCAAGACTTGTACACAAACAGTAGGACCAGGGGCATTGTTACTAGCTTTGCTGTTAACCAGACTCTCTTCTTTGAGAAGTTTGTGGCGGCCATGGTAAAGATGAGTCAGTTGAGTGTCTTGACAGGCAAGGCCGGTGAAATTCGTGCCAATTGCTCCGTAAGGAATGCCAATAACAACTCCCTCTTAGCGTCTGTGGTGGAAGAGGAAGCCAGGTCTGAATATTAAGGACTTAACATCTTAACTATGTTTTTGTATCACATCTTTTCTTTGTCGGTGTATTTGCTTGCTTAAGTTGGGGTGACGGGGTTTGTATCCAGTGTTAACTTTTAATAAAAGTATCCAAACTTTGATGAAAAACAGACCAAGTCTGAAATCAACCAGACAAGGAGCTTTACAAATTAGAGCTCAAGTTAATAATATCAGCCATGGGATTAGCTTCTAAGTTGCAGGGAGAATCTAACTTAATCCAGGCCTAACTATGCACATCTTTGTTCTTTTATATAGATACAAGTAGTAATTGCAGCAGCTAAAGATATATTAGATGTTGAGCACTCTGTACTGAACCTAATGCTGTCTAGAGGAAGTTGATTCAGTACGTATTTTATGTATATCCGCGTAAGTTCTCTCTTTGATACCCATACAGACGTGGCAATACAATAATTTTAGAATAAGCTATATTTCTAAAGAGATAATTTATATTCAAATTGGGAAGATGACATTGTTGGAAATGGAGCAACATCTTGAAAGGATTGACCTTCATGGAAAAGACAAAAAAAAAAAACATTAGTAATACAAAAAATATATTTCAAATAATTTAATTTTATATGTAAATGAATTTCAAATTTTTTTTTTTTAATAAAACTCACTTAAAGTATTTTATGTAATATAGTTGAAATTTACTGCTAGTATTAATTTTAAATAATTTTATTTCACAAAGATAATCAAATTGATAAGAACGTAACATCTACACAATCTTAAAAGTCCATGATTCGAAGTTGTTTTGAAAGAGAAGGCTTGATTCGATTCGGGAAGCTCTAGACCGACTCCTATGATTTTAACAATGAGCAATGATGTTCTAAGTTTGAAAATAACAAATAAAAAGTGAGATTTAAGATCAATAGTTGAAGCAAAGAAAAGACTAAGAAGAGTGAAGAAAAAGGAAAGAATAGAGTCAATTTGAGGCGGAAAGAATGATTGAATGTCTGGAAGCCTCTTAGGAAGAAAACCGACTTTGAAAGAAGCTTTATTGATACCTAAGAACACAAAAACAACAAGTATAATGATTAAAACAAAACTGAGAAACAAGATAAATAAAGAAAACATAAATTAAAAGGTGGAAGATGGACCGAATAAATTGATGGATATGAATAGAATGATAAATGTTTGATTGAACTCTTTGAGGAAGATTTCGCGACAAGCTCAAGCAATGACTCTAAAGGCTGAACTCTAGTAAATTAGAATGTGAAGAGTGCTTCCCGCAGTTTCAAGAAGAAAACTACTAAAATACATAAGAAAGATATCTTGCAAAGATAAAAACTCAAAGAGTTGTATAAATCAAAATAATGAATGATGTCTTTAATGAATAATGAAGAGACCTTTATATAGGCTAGCTAATTATATCAAAATAAAACTTCTAAATAGAATGAAACTCTAATTAATCTAAACAAGACATAGTTTTAATGGAACTAAAATTTCTTGTTGACTAAGAGTAAAACTTCTGAACAACTTAAAATATTTAAAAGTATCCTAAAATTCTAAATAAACAAATAATAAAAATATAAAATGTAACACCCCTAACCTGTACCCGTCGCCAGAACAGGGTTTCAGAGCATTACCAGAACATTCAAAACATTTTTCTATTAAACTACGAAAATTTACTATTCATTTACCGAGATCATCCATAATGTCCATTGATCGGGCCCTCGAGGCCCAATACGAGCATTAGAATCGAATCGGGACTTAATCAGAACCTCTAAGAATTTTTCGCAAAATTACAAAATTTTCCTAAGGTGCAGGACTCACACGCCCGTGTGACCCTGGAACATGCTCGTGCTACAGGCCGTGTTCGATTTAGGGTGCTCTCTGACTTGCGCCACACGGCCATGCCACACGCCCGTGTGCTAGGCCGTGTGGTTAATTAATTTAATTCGAATTAGGTGCAGGTTTCACACGGCCAAGACACACGCTCGTGTTCTAGGCCGTGTGACACACACGGCTGAGACACACGCCCGTGTCTCTGCCCGTGTGCCCAATTTTGAGCATTCTGTTTCTCAAAATTAAGGTGCAGGGGACACACGGCCTAACTACATGCCCGAGTTACCAGGCCGTGTGTCACACACGGTCTAGAAACACGCCCGTGTGGAGAAAATGAAGCCATTTCTAGCTTCATTTCTCACCCAAAATTTCACCCAAGACCTGCACTTGAAACACACATCCAATACCAACCAATTCAAGCATTCAAATTGGGCAATTTTTTTTATCATTCAACATAGCATATCACTACATGCGTAAGTGTTTATAGACTTACCTTGGAACATCTTAGGCATTCACAACATTGATCATACATTCTTAACATAACACATGTATATGAATATATCATAATAATCTACTTAGTCATACCAAGATAAACCATTACTAGCCATTCCAATGGCTAGGTTACAAAATAACATTTCAAGCCACTATTGGCCAAGTTGTCCTATACATGCCATTGTACCCAAAATGACTTCATTAAATATACCCAAAATGCTAGTTGATAGTGTGACGATGCTCCAATGATCTTCAACCCTCGCGAGCTTCCGAGCATTATAAAATAGGGGAAAAATAAACGGAGTAAGCATTACATGCTTAGTAAGTTCGTATAGCAGAAACTAAACTTACCAATCCTGTTATTAAATTTAAGCACACAACATCATGTTTTCCATCCATTAGCAAAATTTCCTAAGCACATGCCTTCAATCAAACATGTTAGTCACAACACTTACAAACATGTCAAGTAAAAATAGATGAGCTCATCATGCAATGTTCTTTCAAGTCATTATCATTACATCTTAAGATTTTCATGTCAAGTCAAGAGATACATGCCCATTGAATCATTGGATTCCGATGGATGCTCAAGTAGTACACTCGAAGTGTACGGTTCCATAATCTGTCAATTTCTTATTCAAGGGTACCCCTTAGGGCACTTAACCAAGGAACACACTCTCGAGCCACATATCGTATAATAGGATTACCAGTCCAGGCTAAATCCTTTATATAACGTAAGCTCGGAGGAGCTCGATTAGGATTACCAGTCCAGGCTAAACCCTAATCTTAATGCATACTCGAGAGGTATTATATTAGGATTACTCGCCCGGGCTAAATCCTTTATATAACAAGGTCAATGGGATTACTCGTCCGAGCTAAATCCCATCTGCAACAAATGCAGAACCTTATTAGTTTCGGGAAAGCGCATATAATCATCGGAATTCAACATTCAATCGGGACTAACCCCTTTATCACCATTTCAAGCATGTAGCAAATTTTCCATCATAGCATACAAGTAAAGCACATTAACATAAATCACATTACATACAAACACAACATTCAATTAACATAATTACATGTCCGATTAAGTTACACGAACTTACCTCGACACTTGTTCGCGTAAATATCTAGTAATCCGAAATCTTTTCTTTTCCTCGATCTAGCTTCGAATTTGTGTTTTCCGAATCTACATAAATGAATTTAACTATCAATTTCATACATTTCATATTTAAATAGACTCAATTTACGTCCTAGGTAAAATTACCATTTTGCCCCTAACTTTTCCATAAATTTCGATTTTGTCCCTAGGCTCGAAAAATGAAACTTGTGCAAATTACTCCCTATTCCGAGCCTAATCAAAGCCCCATTACAAATTTTCCAGCACATGTATTCATAAAATTTTATAATTTTCCATCAAATTTTACAACTTTTCATTTTAGTCCCTAAATCATGTTTTCATAAAAAATCACTTTGTAAAAGTTGTTTATCTATCAATAATCTTTCATTTTCTACCATAAATTTCTAATTTCTCGCATAATACATCCATGACCCATTTTCATACATTGATAACTTTTCAAATTAATCCCTCAAATAGAGAGATTAAGGTATCTCGGTTTCAAAAATATCAAAATTACTAAAAACGAGAAAAGGAAACTTACCCAATTAGGCCTTGAAAGTTTCTCCTCTCTCTCCTAGGGTTTCCATAGGACTTTAGGTTGAAGATGAAAATAATAAGATGATATTTTCTTTTATTATCTTTTAATTAATTAAATTTTTACTATTTCCAATTTAGTCCTAGACCTTTTTCTATAATTCCATGGATGAGTCACCATGAAAAATCTATATACTTTTTTTAATGGTCTAATTACCATATAAGGACCTCTAGTTTTGAATTCCATAGCTATTTGATCCTTATAGCTACTAGAATTCAACTTTCACATTTTATGCGATTTAATCCTTCTGTAATTAGGCACTAAATCGATAAAATTTTCATATCAAAATTTTCACATGTCACGTCTATCATATTACGAACCATATAATAAAATAAAAATAAATTATATTTAGGGTCGGATTTGTGGTCCCGAAACTACTATTCCAATTTCACTAAAAAATGGGCTGTTACAACTCTCCCCCCTTTAGGGATTTTCGTCCTCAAAAATCTTACCAGTAAAAAGATTCGGGTATTGCTTCCTCATAGTTTCCTTCGGCTTCCAAGTAGCCTCTTCTATACCGTGTCGTTGCCAAAGAACTTTTACCAAAGCTACCTTTTTATTTCTTAACTCTTTTGTTTCCCGAGCTAAGATTTTGATTGGTTCCTCACCATATGTCATATCTGGCCGAATCTCCACCTATGTCAGAGAGATAATATGTGAAGGGTCGGATCGATACCGTCGTAGCATAGACACATGAAAAACATTATGAATCCGATCAAGCTCTGGTGGTAAAGCTAACCGATATGCAACCGATCCAATTCTTTCTGTAATCTCATATGGTCCAATGAATCATGGACTCAATTTCCCTTTACGACCAAACCGGAGTACTTTCTTCCAAGGCGACACTTTCAAGAATACTTTGTCACCAACCTAAAATTCTATCTCTTTTCTTTTTAAATCAGCATAAGACTTTTGCCGATCCGAGGCTGCTTTCAAGCTATCTTAAATTACCTTTACTTTTTTCTTCGGTCTCTCTGACCAAGTCAACTCTGTGAAACTTTTTCTCACTGAGTTCTGTCCAGTATAATGGAGTTCTACATTTGTGACCATACAAGGTATAACACCCCTTACCCGTGTTTAACGCCGGGACAGGGTACGATGCATTACCTAACTCAAACACATACTAACATACATTTTCGGGTCATGAAATTTTGTTCAAATTTAAAACTTTTCAATCTTCATCTTAAAGTCCTTAGTATGGGCCTACGAGGCCCAAAACATACTATAGAAATGGTTCGGTACTAAACCAGGCACTTTAGAAAACTTTCGAAAATTTCACAAAAAATAGGGGCACATGCCCGTGTGGCAAGGGACACTCTCGTGTTGGCAGACCGTGTGGTCACACACGCCCATGTCCCTAGCCGTGTGGATTTATTTTTCAATTCGAACCTACAGGGGTTTTCACACGGCCTAGCACACGCCCGTGTCCATGGTCCGTGTCCCTCACACGGCCATGACACGCCCGTGTCTCCGTCCGTGTCCCTCACACGACCATGACACGCCCGTGTCTCCGCCCATGTGTAAAAACCTTGACATTCTGCTTCTGATGTCATCAACCCAATAAGGTCACACGGTCAAGACACACGCCTGTGTCCTTAGGCTGTATGGCGAATTAAATTCCTAAAATCAAGTGCAGACTTCACACGGCCTGGGCACATGCCCATGTGTTATGGCCGTGTCATCCACACGGTTGAGACACATGGCCGTGCCTCAGCCCGTGTGGTTACTACTGGGCATTCTGTTTAGCCAACTTAGGGTGCACGGGGAAACACGGACAAACCATACGCCCTTGGGGCAGACCGTGTGTCACACACAGCTTAGACACATGCCCGTGTGTCTACCCGTGTGGACAAAAACAAGACTATTTACCAAGCCCTTTCTGCCACCCCTACTTGCACCAACATAAGCCACATCAAGCAACCTACTCGTTCATACATTAATATACCAATTACTCAGCCAATGCAATTTGCACATTCATGAAAAACATCATCATTTTCATATATCAATAATAAGAAATAGCCATCATCCATGACCTTATACAAAATGAATCAATCTCCAAGACAAGCCAACACATTTGGCCAAAACAATATGACATTTGACAAAGACTAAGTCCTTATACATGCCATACTCAAAGTGATAAATCTAACTATACCAAATGTTTAGATTGATAGTGTGATCGAGCCTCCGTCGTCCTTTGATCCCCGAGCTAGCTTGGCTATACTATAAGAAAATGGAAAGGAAAGGGAGTAAGCATAAAGCTTAGTATGTCGCATGTAAATAATTAACAACAAGTTCCATTCATTATATACTCATAGCATATTTTAAACTTGCACATAATTCTTGAATGATTAAAGGCATAACTTACTCATTTTCATCCTTACTAATCATACATCATAAATCGAGCTCATTTCTCATAAATTTCATGTAGGTACCTGTATCACTTACAACCTAGTCGTAACTTTTCTCACTTTTGACACAAGCTTTAAATTTCCCATTGAACTAGTTGGAATACCAAAGGATACTCGACAAGCCTCACGCAAGAGGGTATGATGTCGATGCCATGTCTCAGACATGGTCTTACACTGGCTCACATATCGAGGCCGATGCCATGTCCCTGACATGGTCTTACACTGGCTCTCATAATGTGACCGATGCCATGTCCCAGACATGGTCTTACACTAGCACACAAATCAATGCCAATGCCATGTCCCAGACATGGTCTTACACTGGCTCTCATAATGTGGCCGATGCCATGTCCTAGACATGGTCTTACACTGGCTCTCATACTGTGGCCGATGCCATGTCTCAGACATGGTCTTACACTAGCTCTCATAATGTGGCCGATGCCATGTCCCAGACATGGTCTTACACTAGCACACATATCACCCAAATGTCATGGCATGGAAATCCAATCTATTCCTAAGGTTCAGCCGAGAGTATACCACGTCAACTTTCGTCATGCATATTCATAGAAATAATTAAACATTCTATGCAATATCAATTGTTTAATGCATAATAACAATAACGTTGTATTATTTACGTACAACTGACCTCGGTATACAAAATATGGGCGACTAATTTGATTTTAGTCCACTAGCTTGGTTTTCCCCCAATCTAAATCCGGACTCCATTTTTCTTGATCTATAATGATAAAATTCACTCATTTAATCATCACATAAATCAAGACATTCCAAAATTCCTACTTTGGCAAAATTATCGTTTTGCCCCTAAACTTTCACAAAATTACAATTTTGCCCCTAGGCTCGTAAAATGATTTTCATCAAATTTCTTCATTACCCAAGCCTAGCCGAACCTTTATTAAGCTTATAGCAACTAACAATTCCAGTTATTTCACACATTTACCACCTATTTTACAACCTTTACAAAAAGGTCATTTTTAGGTGTTTTCATGAAAATCACTTAACAAAAGTTGTTTATTTACCAACCAAGATTCATTTTATTCCATAAAAATTCAGCAAACAACACTAATGCTCTCATGGAAAAACCCTAGACTTTCAACCATAGTGCAAAATAGTCCCCTCATTAGCTAGATTAAGCTACAAGGGTTCCAAAAACGCAAAAATCAACAAAAATGATCATCAAAATGATTTACTTGCAAGAGATAAGCTTGGCTGAAATTTTTAGCTCTCAAAACCTTAAGTTTGCTGAAAATTTCGGTGGTAGGGAGGAAGATGAAGAGATGATATCTTTTTCTCTTTATTTTATTTTTATTTTATCAATTAAGTCACCTAATTCCACCAACTTTGACCAATTTTCATTTCTTTGTCCCCTATGGCCGGCCAACACTCTCTTAAGGGCCTAATTGCACATTAAGGACCACCAATTTAAGGTTCTATAGCTATTTGACACCTTTAGCTTGTAGAACAAAACTTTTGCACTTTATGCGATTTAGTCCTTTTTTTTTTCAAAATTAAGCATGTAATCACTAAAAATTAATTCACTAAAATTTTCATGCACTCATATAATCATGCTATAACACATAAAACAATATTAAAAATAATTTCTCCGGCCTCTGATTAGTGGTTTCGAAACCACTATTCCGACTAGCCCCAAAATTGGGTTGTTACAATTCTCCCCTCTTAGGGATTTTTGTCCCCGAAAATCTTACCAGCGAACAGGTTTGGGTATTGGTCTCTCATAGTCTCCTCGGGCTCCCATGTGGCCTCTTCAAACCCATGTCTATGCCATAGTACTTTCACGAGTGCTATACTTTTATTTCTCAATTTCTTGACCTCTCGATCTAAAATCTTAACCGGCTCTTCACCATAGGTCATGTCTGAACAAATTTCAACCTCTGTTGGTGAAATCACATGTGATGGGTCAGAACGGTAACGACGCAACATAGACACATGGAATACATCGTGGATCTTCTCTAGCTCGGATGGCAAGGCTAGTCGATAAGCTACCGGTCTAATTCTCTCAGTCACCTCATAAGGTCCAATAAAACGTGGACTTAATTTGCCTTTCCTACCGAATCTGAGGACTTTCTTCCACGGGGATACTTTCAAAAATACCTTATCACCTCCGTTTCAAGTCCGCGTAGGATTTCTGTCTATCCGAAGCAGCCTTCAAACAACCACGAATCACTTTTACTTTCTCTTCGGGTTCTTTGACTAAGTCAACCCCGTGTATCTGATTTTCCTTGAGTTCGGACCAATACAAGGGCGTTCGGCACTTACGTCCATACAAAGCCTCATAAGGCGCCATTTTCAAATTCGACTTATAGCTATTGTTGTAGGCAAACTCTACCAACGGTAAGTACCTTTCCCAACTGCCTTGAAACTCAAAAACACAACAACGCAACATATATTCAAGAATCTGAATTACTCTTTCCAACTGACCGTCGGTTTGCGGATGGAAAGGCGTGCTAAAATTCAGTTTCGTTCCCAACGCTTCTTGCAACTTTTTCCAAAACCGTGATGTGAACCTCGGATCTCTGTCCGAAATGATCGATAAAGGTACCCCGTGAAGTCTCACAATTTCAAAAACATACAAATCGACCAATTTCTCAACTGAATAATCGGTACGTACCGATATAAAATGAGCCGACTTAGTTAGCCTATCGACCACAACCCATACAGCATCTTTCTTCTTTGGCGTCAACAGCAATCCAGACACAAAATCCATGGTAATACGGTCCCACTTCCACTCGGGAACCATCACGGTCTGAAGTAAACCCGAAGGTACTTGGTGTTCGGCTTTCACTTGCTGACAAATTAAACACTTAGAGACAAACTCTGAGATGTCTCTTTTCATTCCCGACCACCAATACATTTTCTTCAAGTCATTATACATTTTCACACTACCCGGATGGATAGACATACAACTGTTATGTGCCTCATGCAAAATCTTCTGAATAAGCTCGTCATCTTTGGGTACACAAATTCTGTCTTGAAACATTAAACAGTCATCTGAACCAATCCGAAATTCTGATTCTATACACGTCTCGCACTGAGTTATCTTAGCTTGCAACTCTTTATCACTTTTCTAAGCTTTACAAATCACTTGTAAAAACATCAGTCTAGCTCTTAACTCTGCTATGACTGAACCATCATCAGTCACAGACAACTGGGTATTCATAGCCCTCAAGGCAAGCAATGACTTCCTACTCAAAGCATCGGCGACCACATTCGCCTTTCCAGGGTGATAGTCAATTATCAACTCATAATCTTTTATCAACTCTAACCATTTCCGCTGCCGTAGGTTTAACTCCTTTTGAGTCATCAAATACTTTAGACTTTTATGGTCGGTGAATACTCGACATTTCTCGCCATACAAATGGTGTCTCCAAATCTTCAGTGCGAACACTATGCCGGCCAGCTCTAAATCGTGAGTCGGATAGTTTTTCTCATGTGGCTTCAGCTGTCTCGAGGCATAAGCTATTACCTTGCCTTCTTGCATAAGTATACACCCCAATCCATTTAAGGATGCATCGCTGTACACCACAAATTCCTTTCCCGGTTCCGGTTGCACTAAAACTGGGGCTTCAGTCAACAATGCTTTTAGTTTCTCAAAACTCTGTTGGCACTTCTTTGTCCATTCGAACTTAACATATTTCTGTAGCAACCTCATCATAGGAGTAGCGATCATGGAGAATCCTTTAACAAACCGTCTGTAGTATCCCGTTAAGCCCAAAAAGCTTCTAATCTCTGATACATTCCTCAGCGGTTTCTAATTAACGATAGCCGATATCTTAGTCGGGTCAACTCTAATTCCACCGCCCGGCACGATGTGTCCTAAGAATCCGACTTTCCGGAGCCAAAATTCGCTTTTGCTAAATTTAGCATACAACTGCTTATCTCTTAAAGTCTGCAAAATCATTCTCAAATGCTCGGCATGCTCACTCTCATCATGAGAATAAATTAATATGTCATCAATAAAAACAACTACCAACTTATCCAAGTACGGTCGGAAAATACGGTTCATTAAATCCATAAATATTGCAGGAGCATTCGTTAAGCCAAAGGGCATGACAAGGAACTCATAGTGGCCATACCTCATCCGAAATGCAGTTTTCGGTACATCTTGTTCCTTAACTCTCAGTTGGTAATAATCGGACCTCAGGTCTATCTTAGAAAACACTGTGGCTCCCTTCAATTGGTCAAACAAATCACTGATCCTTGGCAAAGGATACTTGTTCTTAACTATAACCTTGTTGAGCTATCGGTAGTCTATACATAATCTTATCGACCCATCTTTATTTTTCACAAAAAGTACCGGAGCACCTACGGAGAATAACTCGGTCTCGCAAAACCCTTATCCGTTAACTCTTGTAGCTGAACCTTCAGCTCTTTTAACTCTAACGGTGCCATCCTATACGGGGCAACCGAAATAGGTGCCGTACTAGGGACTAACTCAATACTAAACTCAACTGCCCTAGTTGGAGGCAATCCAGGTAACTCTTCCGAAAACACATCCGGATACTCGCATACCACAGGCACTGACTCAATCTTTACTTTCGACTCTTGGGTATTCAACACAAATGCAAGATAGGACTCGTACCCTTTTCTCATGTATTTCTCAGCAGTCGTAGAAGAAATTAGTACAGGTAAGCTATCCGGTTCACCTGATTCCACCCGAAGGATAGCCCCATTTTCACATTTCAGTTCAATAAATCTTCTTCCACAATTTACTATCACATCATGAGCAGTTAACCAATCCATACCAAGAATCACGTCAAATTCATCAAACGGCAACAACATGAGGTTAGCCGGAAAACAATGACCTCTAATTGTCAAGGGACAATTTTTACATATTTGGTCAACTAACACATGCTTGCCTAATGGGTTTGACACTTTTATCATAATTTCTGTGGACTCGACAGGCATATTCATACTAAACACCAATTTCATACAAACATACGAATGGGTAGATCCCGGATCAATCAAAGCAACAACAGAAATATCGTAAAGAGAAAAAGTACCCGTAATCACATCTGGAGATGATGCCTCTTCGCAAGCGCGAATGGCATAAGTCTTTGCAGGCGCTCGGCCCTCAGACCTCACGGCTGAATCTCTAGGCACACCCCTACTGCTAGCCCCACTTCTCGGGTTTTTTTGCGGTCTACCTCTAGAAGGAGCATTACTCGCTCGCACATCTTGCTTTCTGTCTTTCTCATCCATCTCAGGATAGTTTCGAATAAAATAGTCTAGTGACCCACATTTGAAACAGCCTCTTTCATTTCCTCGGCATTCACCGAAGTGACGTCTACCACACTGTGAGCATTCCGGTCTATTAGGTCGGGCACTACCAACACTTGCAATTGAAGTGGTCTGAGCCTTAGACGCCGTGTACTGTTTATTCTTATTTCTGTTCGAGAATCCAACTGAAGCATTGGATCGAGTAGTGAACTCTCTTGATTTCTTAGATGAAGACTGAAACGATTTCCCCAACTGTCTTTTCTTTGAGTCACGAGACTCAATATCAGCTTTTCTTTTCTTTTTGGCCAATTCCTCGGCCTTGCAAGCTCTCTCTACTAGTATAAAAAATTCCTTCAATTCTAGAATACCAACAAACAATCGGATGTCCTCATTTAATCCGTCCTCAAACCTCTTACACATGATGGCTTTGGTAGATACGCACTCCCTAGCGTATTTGCTGAGTCTTACGAACTCACGCTCATACTCTGTTAATGTCATTCGGCCTTACTTTAATTCTAGAAATTCTTTTCTTTTCTAGTCTATAAACCTCTCGCTAATATACTTTTTACGGAACTCTTCCTGGAAGAATTCCCAAGTTATCCTTTCCCTCGGTACAACCGACACAAGAGTGTTCCACCATTGGTAGGCCGAGTCTCGCAGGAGTGACACAACACACTTCATGCACTCCTCCGGTGTGCAAGACAATTCATCGAATACCCTAATGGTATTTTCTAGCCAGAACTCTGCCCTCTCTGGATCATCATCTATATTTACTCTAAATTCCTCAGCCCCTTGCTTTCGAATTCTATCTACCGGAGGTTTTTCTCTTCTAATCATTTCCACTACTTGGGGAGTTGAAGGGGCAGGCTGGGGAATTAGAGGGGGTGGAGGAGGTGGAGCATTCGGGTTTGCACGAACAAACTCTGAATACCAGACATTCATTATATGGAGGAAGGCTTCTCTAGCCCCTCCGCCCTGACTCAGTGTCACGGGCCCACTTTCGACTGGCGCGGTCCCTTCTGCGGGAGCCGGCGCATTACTTTTGACATCATCCGCCAATGCTCCCCAGGATCTATTTACTATATAAAAACACATTTTAATTTGTCAGGAGTCGTCACACTATCATAATTCATATATGGCATGTATAGCTAGACTCGTACACACGCTAGGTTAGTTCGAGAATCGACTAAACCATAGCTCTGATACCATTAAATGTAGCACCCCTTACCCGTGTTTAACGTTTGGATAGGGTACGAGGCGTTGCCTAACTCAAACACATACTAACATACATTTTCGGGTCAAGAAATTTTGTTCAAATTTAAAACTTTTCAATCTTCATCTTAAAGTCCTTAATATGGGCCTACGAGGCCCAAAACATACTTTAGAAATGGTTCGGTACTAAACCAGGCACTTTAGAAAACTTTGGAAAATTTCACTAAAAATAGGGGCACACGCCCGTGTGGCAAGGGACACACCCGTGTTGGCAGACCGTGTGGTCATACATGCCCATGTCCTAGCCGTGTGGATTTATTTCTCAATTCGAACCTACAGGGGTTTTAACACGGCCTAGCACACGCCCATGTCCATGGCCCGTGTCCCTCACACGGCCATGACACGCCCGTGTCTCCGCCCGTGTGTAAAAACCTTGACATTCTATTTTTGACGTCATCAACCCAATAAGGTCACACGGCCAAGACACATGCCCGTGTCCTTAGACCATATGGCAAATTAAATTCTTAAAATCAAGTGCAGACTTCACACGGCCTAGGCACATGCCCATGTGTTATGGCCGTGCCATCCATACGGTTGAGACACATGGCCGTGCCTCAGCCCGTGCGATTACTACTGGGCATTCTGTTTAGCCAACTTAGGGTGCAGGGGGACACACGGGTAAACCACACGCCCTTGGGGCAGACCGTGTGTCACACACGGCTTAGACACACGCCCGTGTTTCTACCCGTGTGGATAAAAACAAGGCTATTTACCGAGCCCTTTCTGTCACCCCTACTTGCACCAACATAAGCCACATCAAGCAACCTACTCGTTCATACATTAATATACCAATTACTCAGCCAATGTAATTTGCACATTCATGAAAAACATCATCATTTTCATATATCAATAATAAGAAATTATAACACCCCAAACCCGGCCCAAACAATATGACCGAATTTGGTTTGCTACAGAGAAAAGATTTTGAAAACCATTTTAAAACCGATTTTGAAATTAGTCGAAATGCCTTTCAATTTAAATTTTCTTTGTTAGAAACCAAACTTAAAATATTTGCTGAGTCGAGTTGTTTAAAAATTTCGAATGTACCCGATGGTACTTTAAAACATTTTGCGTTTAATTTGAGAAAACATGTGCAACCGTTTTAACATCATCAAGTAGTTTAAACCAAACATTCAAACACGCAGCAATAATAAAATCATACTAGGAGGCCTTATTACAAATAAGCAACATAAACCTAAAAGAAAGATAAATAAAATCCAAAATTCATTTATTAAAAGTCTCCACTGCATGGCCACCTCGAGTCCATCCGGCTCCTCACCCGCGATCTACGAATCACCTGAAAAATTAAAGGAGAAGGTGAGTCACCAAGACTCAATGTGTAACCCTTCCCCTGTTTAGTGCAACAACATACACAAATTATAACCAATTAACATGCATAAGTTTAAAATGCACCCAACCTAACCATCCATACGCCTTTTTCTACCCGTGTGGTACCAAACCACTGGTGGTGCCAAACCACGGTGTCCAAAGACACAATTGTGTTACCAAAACACTGGTGACATATAGTCACGGATGTGATGCCAAATCACTTTGGAGATACCAAATCTCACGGTGTCAGAAGACACAAATCGAATGATGGGGCCAACCCATCGTGTGATACCAAATCACCGGCATTTATCCCATATCTCAAAGTGGGGCCAACCCACGGTGGAATTAACCACGGGGACAAGTCGCTATGAGGTGCCAAACCTCTGGAGGTACCAAACCTCTCAGACCGTAGTCACGATGTGTTACCAAAACAACGGTGTCCGTCGACACGAATATCACTTTGCCCCTCCACTCATCAACCCATATCAAACAATTATGTATATTTCTTTGAAATCATGCAAAAGGTTTATTTTAACAACATTAATAAATTTATCATTGCCATATGTCCAATAATACACATACCAAATGTGTCATGCTTCCCAAAAGCATCAAATAGTAATCTCATAGTCACAAAGACTTACCCGAATCCTTGTTAATACCATGATGATATTACATCCATGTCTACATAAATCGATTAGGCATAATATAACACTTAGCATATTTAAAAGTTATAAGATGTGTATGTACACACACTGTATTTAACGAAAGCCTTAAATCCCGATTAGACAAATCGGCCACACAAACTTTCCTTGTCCCCAAAAGCCTTCGAACACTATCCAACACACTCCCAAAAGAATCGGCCTCACTTCCCTACAATCAACCATCATCATTAAGGTTTATTAGCCTTCGACAAACGAAACTTAAAAGAATAATCCTTTGAAATAAACCCTTACCACCTTACCAAAAACCGATTGCTAGAGAAGTCCCAAAGAAAACTATGTTACCTTCAATATTCGGCCTAAGAGATTCAAGATAGAAGAAGAATATTTTCGCACAACAAAGAGGTATATTCGGCTATAGGACAAAAAAGAAAATAATGGGAAGAGAAATATAATTTCGGCAAAGAAGAGTGTATAGGAGGTTTTGATGTTTAAGCAAAACAAATGGGAGAACAAAAAGGTTAATGCAAGTTTCGGTTTTGAGAGAATGAAAAGGAGAAAATAGCAAATGATCAAAAATGACCAAATGGTCAAAAGAGTTTAGGCTTACCACAATGTAGAATTCGGCCAAAAGAAAAGTGTTTGAGAGAAAATGTTTTGCAACTTTTGCACCAAATGAAAGAAATGACCAAAAAGAAAAGACTTCAATCCTAGCCAAACTAAGGTAAAATTTGGCTCCCCCTTTAGCCACTTTGCCGTCCAAGTTCATGGCATAAAGGCCATGAATTTGTTTCCAAAACATTTCCCACAAACCAAGCCTTTGTCCCCTCAATTTACCATAACTTCAAGATATCTTACCATAACCTTAGGAATCTTATCCCTTATTCCATGCTTTCCTTAAACAATAATTCAACTTACCAAAAATTATTAGTCCACCTATCATAATTATGTTTGACCGTCCATTAAAGCTAACATACAAAAATAACTTTTAAAAATGCTATACCTACTACTAGAGCCACTAACCTCATGCAACCTTTCAAGCTCTTTAACCAACTTGCCACTAATTCATCTTGTGCTTTAATATACACTTAAATTAACTTAAGTGCTAAGCTCATTTAATCCTCTTCATTAAATAAGCCATACTAAGAATTATCCTACTAAACCGAGCTTACTCAAGACCCCTAATTAAGTCTTATAACACCACAAATAATATCACGAGAATTTAAACACAAGCAAAATAATTCAATCACGAATAACCCTATTTCAGGATGCTACGGTTCTACCCCTTTAAAATAATTTCGTCCTCGAAATTACGATCGAAAGAGATGGGGTATTGCTCGCCGTATTACATCCTCGGGTTCCCACGTCGCTTCCTCAGTACCATGGTTTCGCCATAGCACTTTCACCAAAGGTACCGACTTTCTCGCGAACCTTGACATCACGATCTAAGATCGAATCGGTTCCTCCTCGAGCGATAAGTCGGAGTTAACCTCAATCTCGCTCATCGCACGACGGCGTGCGATGGATCCGACCTATACCGTCTAAGCATCGACACATGGAAGACATCGTGAATCGACTCAACTCTGCTTTGGCGATTCGGTGATAAGCTACCGGTCCTACTCGCTTCAACACGATATACGGGCGATGAACCTTGGACTTAATTTCCTTTTTGCCCAAAGCGCAACACCTTTTTCCAAGGCGGCACCTTGAAAGACTTTATCTCCTACCTCGAATTCTATTTCTTTGCGCTTGAGATCGGCGTAAGACTTACGCCTATCCAACGCTTCCTTGAGACGAGCCCGAATTACCTTAACTTTATCTTCGCCTACCACCAACTCGGACCCAAAACTCGACGTTCACCCAATTCCGTCCCAACACGTAGGAGTGCGGCACTTCCGTCCATACAATTGCTTCATATGGAGCCATTTGGATACTCGCTTGATAACTATTGTTATAAGCGAATTCCGCCAACGGTGAATACTCCTCCCAACCGCCACTCGAAATCCGAGACGCAACCTCTGAGCATATCTTCTAAGATCTGAATCACTCTCTCCGATTGTCCGTCGGATTGCGGATGAAAAGTCATCTTTGAAGTCCAATCTCGTACCCAAAGCTTGATGCAACGCTCTCCAAAACCTCGATGTAAACCTCGGATCCCTATCCGAGATAATCGATCTTGGCACACCATGCAATCTCACTATCTCGACTACATATAACTTAGCTAACCTCTGGGCGAATAATCTACCCTTACGGTATGAAATGCGCTTTTAGTCGACGATCCACAATCACCCAAACTGAATTCTTCTTGCTAGGCGTAAGAGGTAATCCACCGAAAGTCCATGGTGATCCTCTCCCACTTCCACCGAGGAATCTTCACCTACTGAAGTAAACCGGATGGCAACCGATGTTCACCTTGACTTGTTGACACGTCGGACACTTACCCACGAACTCGATTACTTCCGTTTCGGACACAGCCACCAAAATTGCTCTCTCAAATCCCGATACATCTTGCTACCTCCGGGATGCATAGCATATGGGCTGCTATGTGCATCCCGAAGAATCCTTTGTCTCAACTCCACATCCTTCTAACATACAAGCTCTTCCTTTAAAGCACAAAACTCCATCACTGGACAGACTAAAATCCTCTAATCCACCATTCTGGACTTGCAACCTCCGATCATTCAAACCATCATCCTCTAACTGCTTCTCCTTAATCTGATCTAACCAAGTCGGCTTGACTTGCAATTCTGCCAAAAGACTCCCATCATCGAGCGGACTAAGTCGAGCAAACATCGATCTTAAATCGATACAACCTTACGACTCAACGCGTGCGCCACCACGTTAGCCTTACCGGGATGATACTCGATCGAGCGATCGTAGTCCTTCAACACTCAATCCATCTACGCGCCTCAAATTCAAATCCTTCGAGTCAAGAGATACTTAAGACTCTTGTGATCCGTATAAACTATCGACTTCTCTCTGTACAAATAGTGCCTCCATATCTTCAAAGCGAAGACTACAGCCGCTAACTCCAAGTCATGAGTCGGATAATTAGCCTCATGTGGTCTCAACTGCCGAGATGCATAAGCCACTACCTTCCCTTCTTGCATCAGCACGCATCCCAAACCAATATGTGATGCATCGCAATAAACCGTGAATTCCTTGCCTGCCTCAGGTTGAATCAAAACCGGAGCTTTAGTCAGAATCTTCTTCAATTTGTCGAAACTTTCTTGCTGCTCCTCGGTCCACACAAATGGAACTCCTTTCCTCAACAACTTGGTCATCGGTGCGGCAATCAAAGAAAATCCTTCCACAAATCTTCGGTAATACCCCGCCAGACCTAGAAAACTCCGAATTTCACCACGCAGTTTAGGCGGCTTCCAATCCAACACTCGCCTCAATCTTTCGAGGATCCACTCTAATCCCTTCGGCTAAAACAACGTGACCCAAGAAAGTCACCTCCTAAGCCGAGTCGCACTTACTAAATTTCGCATACAAACGCTTTTCCTCGAGAATCGCAACACTACTCGCAAAATGCGCATCATGCTCTTTTTCGACTTCAATACACCAAAATATCATCTATAAAGACCACAACAAACTGATCCAAAAAGCTGTTGAAATACCCTATTCATCATGTCCATGAAAGCTGCTGGTGCATTAGTCAAACCAAACGGCATCACCGGGAACTCGTAGTGTCCATACAGAGTGCGAAATGCCGTCTTATGGATATCGACCTCTTTCACCTTCACCGATGATATCCGGACCTTAAATCAATCTTAGAGAAAACGCGCACCCTTTTCAAATGATCAAACAAGTCATCTATCCTCGGCAAAGGATACTTGTTTTTAATCGTCGACTTATTCAATGGCGGTAGTCTATACACATCCGCATCGCACCATCCTTCTTCTTGACAAAAATACCGCGCTCCCCAAGGTGAAACACTTGGTCGAATGAAACCTCGATCCAATAACTCTTGTATCTCGAGCCTTCAATTCCAACAATTCCTTCCGGTGCCATCCTATATGGAGCTATAGACACCGGCGGCGCCGTTCTGGATGCAGATCTATACCGAATTCTACCTCACGATCCGGAGGCAACCGGAAGTTCTTGGGAAATACGTCGACAAATTCCTTTACGGTTTGAACATTCCTCACGAAGAAGACTCCTTAGCTTCCAAAGCACACACATGAACTACGAGCGCCTCACGGCCCTTCCCGACCATCTTTCTTTGCTTTCAACGCGGATACCACGTTGGATAGATAATCTCTCCTATTACCTATCATGACCACTACTTCACCTTCAACCGTCTTCAAAACCATGCGCTTAGCGGCACAATCCAAACTTGCTTGGTACTTGACCAACCAGTCCATCCCAAGAATCGGTCGAACTCCTCAAGCGGCGGTTCCATCAGATCGGCTACAAACACTACCCTTGGAGTTCTAGGGGTACATCTCTATCTGACTTATCTACTTCTACTGAGTGACCTAAAGGACTAAATGCAGTCATCCTCCTAGAAGCGATCTAGGGAACTAAACTCATGGTCTCAACTATACTACTAGCAACGTAAGAGTGCATCGAACCCACATCTATCAAGGCGTTATATGGAACACCAAAAATTAAAAACGTCACCGGTTATGACGTCCGGTGCGTCTCCTTCCTCACGACGCCTCGCGACATACACCAAACCAGTGCGCCTAGCCTCTGTGTTGCCAATACCTCTGCCACCGCTCGCGACCTCCACTAGAGCCATAGCCACCTCTACCATAACCACGACCTCTGTGGTGCTGGTCCCTCCTTTCTGAGCCCAGGCACGACCTTGACCTTGGATGATTCCTAGCTTGCTTACGCGGACGATCTCTCACGATGATCCAACGAACCACACTCGAAACATCCTTTCCCTCCAGTCAACATTCTCCCCAATGGAACTTCCCACAATGATTACACTGGGTCGGTCTCTCGATTAGCGGTTTGTGGACCTTCCCGCTGATTTGACCCACTCTGCCTAAACCTTTTACGAACATTACCACGACCCCTGACGATCCAAAGCCTCTCTTGACTTGCTCTTATCATAACGCGTTGCCTCGCGGACTCCTTGATTCCTTCGGCTACCTTCGCCTTCTCCACCAAGACAAAGAAACTCACGTTCTTCTTTGTGGAGCAATCAGCGACCTTAACTCGTCTCTAAGTCCGTCTTCAAAACGAACACAACGATCATGCTCCGATGCCACTATTCCCCGAGCATAACGACTCACCTTAGAATTCGCTTCATATTACGACACGCAGTTTACTTCCTTGTACTAACCCCGAAAAGCTTTCCTTTGAGCATCAATGTAGCTTGAGCCAACATACTTCTTCGATAAGAATTCTTGAAATACTCCCAAGTGAGATCATTTGCGTAGCACCATCTCGAACCGTGAGCCACCATCGATAGGACTCATCCTTAGAAGCGACACCGCTCCTTTTAGTTTCTCCTCATTAGACAAATCTATCTCATCCATGATTTTTGGTCGATTCCGGCCAATACTCGGCCGTATTGGCGCTACACACTGGACACACCTCGGAAAAATTCAGCTCCGTTAGCTCGAGTCTCTCGAGAACCGACTTGAGCTCCTCTACCTCCACCAATTCCAGCTACCCTTTCCGAACCCGTAGCATCGCTTGTGACACATGTCGTCACCACGTCGATCTGCTCTTGACTCCAAAGGTTGGGGTGGTGGTGGCGGTATCTCATTCTCGAGATCCTTGACCCGACCAGCGGGTTACGATCGGCCATCCTACCCCTTCCGCGTCCACGACGGCCACGTCCTCTAAAGCTCATTCTAACTATCGCTTTTAATCGATTAGGAAATTTTTATGAATTAGTACATGTTTCACTTGATTATCCGCGAAGAAATTTTATGAAAAGAGTTTAATAGAGATTCTTTCGATCAAACAAGGTTTTAAGTCTTCTATCCTGGTTTACACGAATAATACATCCATTCCCTATACCTTTCATACCTATGCACTCTTGAGCATTCTTGTCAGTTCTAACCCGGGGTATTTTCGTCATTTTTCCTAAAGGGTATTTTTGTAATAAATCGAAGAAATTTGAAAACTTTAACAAATCGAGATATTTTGAAATTTCTAAAATTGAGGAGTATTTTTCGAGAAATTCTCAATTTGAAGATATAGCAAAATTTTGAAAACAGAGGGTATTTTGGTAATTTTGTCAATCGGGGGTAATTTTGTAAATTTCAAAGTCAAGGTATTATTTTGAAATACAACATTTTTGAGTACTTTTGTAAAATAAAAATTTGATCAAAATTGGGGTAATATGGAAATTTTAGAGACCAAGGGTATTTTCGTAATTTTGGTAAACCGAGAATATTTTGAAAATTTTCGAAGATAAATTTGTCCTACCATCTAAAAAAAATAATTTAATGATTTTAAAACCGAAGTTTTCCTTAAAACATGGCTAATCCCTTTCGGGTTTTATTTAGGATTTTGCCTATGACCGAGTCCTCTTGGTTAGGGTGAACCGAAGCTACGCACCAGGTAGGAATCCCGCGAAGAGGAGGTGAGTCACGCGGACTACTTAAGTACCAAGCTCTTCCGGATCCAATCCTAGACATGCGCACCAAGGTTACCACACCCTAACTCGGCGACTTGGTCACGGGTTGGTTTTAATTAGGCCATTAAAGTCTTATGTCTTTGTTTGGAGTAAACTAGTCCTAAAGTTTAAAATACTATCACTATCTACGTCCCATGCTTCCTACCCTTCTACAGAATATAATTCATACAAAAAAAAAAATCAGAGATACTTACTTGGGCAGGTTGGTGCCGGAGACTCGGTGCCATGCTTATTAAAAACCAATTTTTTTTTCAAAAAGGCCTACCAAAACATTTTTGGGCCTTGGGCTACAATAGAGCTTTGAACTGGGCTCTGATACCAATTTTGTAACACCCCAAACCCGGCCCAAACAATATGACCGAATTTGGTTTGCTACAGAGAAAAGATTTTGAAAACCATTTTAAAACCGATTTTGAAATTAGTCGAAATGCCTTTCAATTTAAATTTTCTTTGTTAGAAACCAAACTTAAAATATTTGCTTTGAGTCGAGTTGTTTAAAAATTTGAATGTACCCGATGGTACTTTAAAACATTTTATGTTTAATTTGAGAAAACATGTGCAACCGTTTTAACATCATCAAGTAGTTTAAACCAAACATTCAAACACGCAACAATAATAAAATCATACTAGGAGGCCTTATTACAAATAAGCAACATAAACCTAAAAGAAAGATAAATAAAATCCAAAATTCATTTATTAAAAGTCTCCACTTTGCATGGCCACCTCGAGTCCATCCGGCTCCTCACCCGCGATCTACGAATCACTGAAAAATTAAAGGAGAAGGTGAGTCACCAAGACTCAATGTGTAACCCTTCCCCGGTTTAGTGCAACAACATACACAAATTATAACCAATTAACATGCATAAGTTTAAAATGCACCCAACCTAACCATCCATACGCCTTTTTCTACCCCGTGTGGTACCAAACCGCTGGTGGTGCCAAACCACTGGTGTCCAAAGACACAATTGTGTTACCAAAACACTGGTGACATATAGTCACAGATGTGATGCCAAATCACTGGAGATACCAAATCTCTGGTGTCCGAAGACACAAATCGAATGATGGGGCCAACCCATCGTGTGATACCAAATCACTGGCAGACGATCCCATATCTCAAAGTGGGGCCAACCCACGGTGGAATTAACCACAGGGACAAGTCGCTATGAGGTGCCAAACCTCTGAGGTACCAAACCTCTGGTGACCGTAGTCACGATGTGTTACCAAAACAACGGTGTCCGCTCGACACGAATATCACCGCCCCTCCACTCATCAACCCATATCAAACAATTATGTATATTTACTGAAATCATGCAAAAAGGTTTATTTTAACAACATTAATAAATTTATCATTGCCATATGTCCAATAATACACATACCAAATGTGTCATGCTTCCCAAAAGCATCAAATAGTAATCTCATAGTCACAAAGACTTACCCGAATCCTTGTTAATACCATGATGATATTACATCCATGTCTACATAAATCGATTAGGCGTAATATAACACTTCGCATATTTAAAAGTTATAAGATGTGTATGTACACACACCTGTATTTAACGAAAGCCTTAAATCCCGATTAGACAAATCGGCCACACAAACTTTCCTTGTCCCCAAAAGCCTTCGAACACTATCCAACACACTCCCAAAAGAATCGGCCTCACTTCCCTACAATCAACCATCATCATTAAGGTTTATTAGCCTTCGGCTTAAACGAAACTTAAAAGAATAATCCTTTGAAATAAACCTTTACCACCTTACCAAAAACCGATTGCTAGAGAAGTCCCAAAGAAAACTATGTTACCTTCAATATTCGGCCTAAGAGATTCAAGATAGAAGAAGAATATTTTCGGCACAACAAAGAGGTATATTCGGCTATAGGACAAAAAAGAAAATAATGGGAAGAGAAATATAATTTCGGCAAAGAAGAGTGTATAGGAGGTTTTGATGTTTAAGCAAAACAAATGGGAGAACAAAAGGTTAATGCAAGTTTCGGTTTTTGAGAGAATGAAAAGGAGAAAATAGCAAATGATCAAAAATGACCAAATGGTCAAAAGAGTTTAGGCTTACCACAATGTAGAATTCGGCCAAAAGAAAAGTGTTTGAGAGAAAATGTTTTGCAACTTTTGCACCAAATGAAAGAAATGACCAAAAGAAAAGACTTCAATCCTAGCCAAACTAAGGTAAAACTTGGCTCCCCCTTTAGCCACTTTGCCGTCCAAGTTCATGGCATAAAGGCCATGAATTTGTTTCCAAAACATTTCCCACAAACCAAGCCTTTGTCCCCTCAATTTACCATAACTTCAAGATATCTTACCATAACCTTAGGAATCTTATCCCTTATTCCATGCTTTCCTTAAACAATAATTCAACTTACCAAAAATTATTAGTCCACCTATCATAATTATGTTTGACCGTCCATTAAAGCTAACATACAAAAAATAACTTTTAAAAATGCTATACCTACTACTCGAGCCACTAACCTCATGCAACCTTTCAAGCTCTTTAACCAACTTGCCACTAATTCATCTTGTGCTTTAATATACACTTAAATTAACTTAAGTGCTAAGCTCATTTAATCCTCTTCATTAAATAAGCCATACTAAGAATTATCCTACTAAACCGAGCTTACTCAAGACCCCTAATTAAGTCTTATAACACCACAAATAATATCACAGAAATTTAAACACAAGCAAAATAATTCAATCACGAATAACCCCTATTTCAGGATGTTACAGAAATAGCCATCATCCATGGCCTTATACAAAATGAATCAATCTCCAGGACAAGCCAACACATTTGGCGAAAACAATATGACACTTGACAAAGACTAAGTCCCTATACATGCCATACTCAAAGTGATAAATCTAACTATACCAAATATTCTGATTGATAGTGTGATTGAGCCTCTGACGTCCTTTGATCCCCGAGCTAGCTTGGCGATACTATAAGAAAATGGAAAGGAAAGGGAGTAAGCATAAATCTTAGTATGTCGCATGTAAATAATTAACAACAATTTCCATTCATTATATACTCATAGCATATTATAAACTTGCACATAATTCTTGAATGATTAAAGGCATAACTTACTCATTTTCATCCTTACTAATCATACATCATAAATCGAGCTCATTTCTCATAAATTTCATGTAGGTACCTGTATCACTTACAACCTAGTCGTAACTTTTCTCACTTTTGACACAAGCTTTAAATTACCCATTGAACCAGTTGGAATACCAAAGGATACTCGACAAGCCTCACACAAGAGGGTATGATGCCGATGCCATGTCTCAGACATGGTCTTACACTGGCTCACATATCGAGGCCGATGCCATGTCCCAGACATGGTCTTACACTAGCTCTCATCTCAATGCCGACGCCATGTCCCAGACATGGTCTTACACTGGCTCTCATAATGTGACCGTGGCTCTCATAATGTGACCGATGCCATGTTCCAGACATGGTCTTACACTGGCTCTCATAATGTGGCTGATGCCATGTCCCAAGCATGGTCTTACACTAGCACACATATCAATTCCAACGCCATGTCCCAGACATGGTCTTACACTGGCTCTCATAATGTGGCTAATGCCATGTCCCAGACATGGTCTTACACTAGCACACATATCAATGCCGATGCCATGTCCCAGACATGGTCTTACACTGGCTCTCATAATGTGGCCGATGCCATGTCCCAGACATGGTCTTACACTAGCACACATATCACCCAAATGTCATGGCATGGAAATCCAATCTATTCCTAAGGTTCAACCGAGAGTATACCACGTCAACTTTCGTCATGCATATTCATAGAAATAATTAAACATTCTATGCAATATCAATTGTTTAATGTATAATAACAATAACGTTGTATTATTTACGTACAACTTACCTCGGTATACAAAATATGGGCGACTAATTTGATTTTAGTCCACTAGCTTGGTTTTCTCCTGGTCTAAATTCGGACTCCGTTTTTCTTGATCTATAATGATAAAATTCACTAATTTAATCATCACATAAATCAAGACATTCCAAAATTCCTACTTTGGCAAAATTATCGCTTCACCCCTAAACTTTCACAAAATTATGATTTTGCCCCTAGGTTCGTAAAATGATTTTCATCAAATTTCTTCACTACACAAGCCTAGCCGAACCTTTATTAAGCTTATAGCAACTCACAATTCTAGTTATTTCACACATTTACCACCTATTTTACAATCTTTACAAAAAGGTCCTTTTTAGGTGTTTTCATGAAAATCACTTAACAAAAGTTGTTTATTTAACAACTAAGATTCATTTTATTCCATAAAAATTCAGCAAACAACACTAATGCTCTCATGGAAAAACCCTAGACTTTCAACCATAGTGCAAAATAGTCCACTCATTAGCTAGATTAAGCTACAAGGGTTCCAAAAACGCAAAAATCAACAAAAATGATCATCAAAATGACTTGCTTGCAAGAGATAAGCTTGGCTGAAATTTTGAGCTCTCAAAACCTTAAGTTTGCTAAAAATTTCGGTGGTAGGGGGGAAGATGAAGAGATGATATCTTTTTCTCTTTATTTTATTTTTATTTCATCAATTAAGTCACCTAATTTCACCAACTTTGACCAATTTTCATTTCTTTGTCCCCTATGGCTGGCCAACACTCTCTTAAGGGCCTAATTGCACATTAAGGACCTCCAATTTAAGGTTCTATAGCTATTTGACACATTTAGCTTGTAGAACAAAACTTTCGTACTTTATGCGATTTAGTCTCTTTTATTTCAAAAGTAAGCATGTAATCACTAAAAATTAATTCACTAAAATTTTCATGCACTCATATAATCATGCTATAACACATAAAATTATATTAAAAATAATTTCTCCGGCCTCGGATTAGTGGTTTCGAAACCACTGTTCTGATTAGCCCCAAAATCGGGCTCTTACATAAGGCTTCATACAGTGCCATTTTAATAGTAGACTGATAACTGTTATTATAAGCAAATTTAACCAAAGGCAAATACCTTTCCCAGTTACCTTCAAACTCAAGTACACAACACCGAAGCATATCTTCTAAGATCTGTATTACCCGTTCAGATTGACCATCTGTTTGGGGATGAAATGCAGTGCTAAAGTGTAACTGAGTACCTAGAGCTTCTTACAACTTGCTCTAGAATCGAGATGTAAACCCAGGATCTCTATATGAAATAATGGAGACAGGCACTCCATGCAATCTAACAATATCAGAAACGTATAAGTCAGCCAGTCTATCCAAAGAATAATCCATACGTATTGGAATAATGTGCGCAGACTTTGTCAGCCGATCAACAATTACCCAAATGGCATCTTTCTTCTTTGGAGACAAGGGTAATCCCGATAAAAAGTCCATAATAATTCTTTCCCATTTCCATTCCGGTATCGTTACTGGCTGTAATAGTCCAAAAGGAAACTGATGTTCAGCTTTTACTTGCTGACATATCAAACATTTAGGTACAAACTCAAAAATATCATGTTTCATTCACGGCCACCAGTACATCTTTTTTACATCATTATAAATTTTATTACTACCAGGATGCGTAGACATGTTACCATTATGAGCTTTATTCAAAATCTTCTGTATCAGTTCTGAACTTTTCGGCACACATACTCTGCCTCTGAATAACAAACAACCATCAGTCCTTATCTGAAATTCTGAGTCAGGAGTTGACTCGCTTTGTATCCGTTTTGCTTGCAACTTACTATCATTTTTCTAAGCTTCAAAAATCTGTTGCAAAAACATTGGTCTAGCTTTTAACTCAGCTATGACCGAACCATCATCAAACAACGATAATCGGGTATTCATTGCTCGCAAAGTATACAGAGATTTTTTGCTCAAAGCATCTGCCACTACGTTGGCTTTCCCCGGATGGTAGTCAATAACAAGATCATAATCTTTCAATAACTCAAGCCATCTGCGCTGTCTCAAATTCAAATATTTCTGTGACATCAAATATTTCAGACTTTTATGATCAGTGAATATGTGACATTTTTCACCAAATAAGTAATGCCGCCAGATTTTCAATGCAAACACTATGGCCGCCAATTCAAGATCATGTGTCGGGTAATTCTTTTCATGTGGCTTTAGCTGTTGAGAAGCATAGGCTACTACTTTACCATCTTGCATCAATACACAGTCTAAGCCATTCAATGACGCATCACTGTAAACTGTAAATTCCTTACCCAATTCAGGCTGGACTAACACAGGTGCTTCTGTCAATAAAGCCTTTAATCTGTCAAAACTCTACTGACATTTATCAGTCCACTCGAACTTTACATCTTTCTATAGTAAATTAGTCATTGGAGAAGCTATCATTGAGAAACTTTTTACAAATCTCCGGTAGTAACCAGCTAGTCCCAGAAAACTTCGGACTTCAGACACATTCTTCGGTGGCTTCCAATTAACAGTGGCTGAAATTTTATTCGGGTCTACTCTGGCACCTTTAGCAGATACTATATGCCCAAGAAAACTAACTTCCCGTAGCCAAATTTCACATTTACTGAATTTAGCGTACAGTTGTTTCTCTCGCAGGGTTTGCAACACTATTCTCAAATGCTCAGCATGTTCATTTTCATCTCGAGAATAGTCCAAAATATCATCTATAAAGACCAACACAAACCTATCTAAATACGGGCTAAAAATTCTGTTCATCAAATCCATAAACACTGCAGGTGCATTTTTCAAGCCGAATGGCATCACAAGAAACTCATAGTGTCTGTACCTGGTTCTAACAGCTGTCTTAGGCATATCAGATTCTTTTACCCGTAATTGATAATAGCCAGAACGGAGATAAATCTTCGAGAATACAGTGGCACATTTCAACTGGTCAAATAAGTCATCAATATGAGGCAATGGATACTTGTTCTTTATTGTGACTTTGTTGAGCTGTCTGTAATCAATACACAGCCTCAACGATCCATCCTTCTTCTTTACAAATAGGACCAATGCACCCCAAGGTGAGAAACTAGGTCGAGCAAAACCTCTGTCAATCAACTCTTGTAATTGTACCTTCAACTCTTTCAATTCTGTAGGAGCCATTCTATAAGGTGCTATAGATATCGGTGTCGTTCTTGGAACGAGATCTATAGAGAATTCCACTTCTCTATCTGGTGGTAAACCAAGTAATTCTTCTGGGAATACATCAGGAAATTCACATACAACTGGTACTGGTTGAATCTTTGACTTAGACACTTTAGTATCCAACACATATGCAATGTAAGCATCATAACCCTTTCGGACATATTTCTGTGTCGTTATTGCTGAAATCACATTCGGTAATCCATCCAGTTTATCAGATTCAACACGAAGCAATTCATCATTCTCAGATTTCAATACAATATATTTCTGCTTACAATTTACCACAGCATTATATCGGGTTAACCAATCCATTTCCAAAATCACATCAAATTCATCAAATGGCAATAACATCAAGTTAGCCAAAAAGCAATAACCTTTTATCATCAATGGACAGTTCTTACAAACTTTATCCACCATAACACACTGGCCTAGGGGTTTTGAAACTTTAACCACAAATTCAGTGAATTCAACAGGTAAATTTTTAACAGTCACTAAGTTCGTGCATATATATGAATATGTGGAACCAGGATCAATCAATGCAGTAATATCAATATCAAGTAGAGAAAATGCACCAGTAATGACATCTGGTGCAGAGGCATCTTCTCTAGCACGAATGGCATATGTTCTTGCAGGTGCTCATGCCGTAGATCTAACTATTGTATCCTTGGTAGTACCTCGACTACTACCAACATTACTGGGATGACGGGGTGGTCTGCCTCTCGAGGCAGGATTACTAGGCTTTGGAGTTGGTTCTATCTCTTTTTCAACTCTTTCGGGACAATCTCTGAGAAAATACTCAAGTGAACCACATCCGAAACAAGGTCCACTTTTGGACCAACATTCCCCATGATGGAATTTGTTACAGTGTTTATATTTCAGTTTGGGATTACCAACACTACCCACACTGGTCACAGATGGAGATGAAGACCTCGGGTTAGAACGTTGAGAGCCCCGCTCTCTTCCAGAATACCCCGTAGAGGTAGTAACACGATCATAATACCTCTTTAATTTCTTAGAAGCAAATGATTATGACTCACTCAGAGTTCTTTTTCCTGAAACCCGAGCCTCTTTTTCGGCTTGTTTCTTTTCCTTACTCAGTTCCTCATCTTTTTGGGCTCGACCGGCTAACACCGCAAATTTCCTTATTTCAAGAATTTCAATCAATAACTTGATATCTTCATTTAGGCCTTCTTCAAAGCGTTTACACATTTTAGCCTCGGTTAAAACCCATTCTCTGGCATACTTGCTCAACCGAACAAATTCCCGTTCATATTCGGATACAGTCATGTTTCCTTGTTTGAGCTCGAGAAACTCTTTCCTTTTCTGATCCATAAATCTCTGACTCACATACTTTTTCCTGAATTTAGCTTGGAAAAATTCCCATGTGACATTTTCCCTTAGTACTACTGAAGTTATGGTATTCCACCAATGATAAGTTGTATCTTTCAGTAGAGATGCCGCACATTTCAGACATTCAACAGGCGTGCAAGATAGTTCATCAAAAACCCGGATGGTATTTTCTAGCCAAAACTCAGCCCTTTCCGGATCATCATATGTGGTAGCTCTAAATTCTTCCACCCCATGCTTGCGGATTTTATCTATCAGAGGCTTACCAATTCTAACAAGTTCGGCACCCTGTGGTACCTCGGGAATCAGTTGGGGAGCAGGTGGGGGAGGTTGTTGTACAGCAGGGTTTGTTCTCAAGTACTGTGTAAACCATTCATTCATCATTTGAAAGAAGGCTTGTTTTGCCTCCTCACTTCGGCCCTCAGATGTGGGCCTTTCACTACCAGACGCAGACGCAACTCTTTGTACTGAAGCTGAAGCATTGCTCTCAACTTCCTCGAATTCAGCCCTAGCTCGGTTGGATGACATTACTATATGAAAAACACTTTTAAAATGATCAGGAGTCATCACACAATCTAAATTAATATAATGGCATGCATAGCTAACTCATGTTTGCTACGTCAAATCTGAGAATCAGCTAAACCATAGCCTGATACCATTAAAGTAACACCCCTAACTCGTACCCGTCACCGGAACAGGGTTTCAGAGCATTACCAGAACATTCAGAATAATTTTCTATTAAACTACGAAAATTTACTATTCATTTACCGAGATAATCCATAATGTCCCTTGATCGGGCCTTCGAGGCCCAATATGAGCATTAGAATCGAATCGGGACTTAATCGGAACCTCTAAGAATTTTTCGCAAAATTACAAATTTTTTCTAAGGTGCAGGACTCACACGCCCGTGTGGTCCAAGCGACACGCCCGTGTGAACCTGGAACACACACGTGCTACAGGCCGTGTTTGATTTAGGGTGCTCTCTAACTTGCGCAACACGGCCATGCCACACGCCCGTGTGCTAGGCCGTGTGGTTAATTAATTTAATTCGAATTAGGTGCAGGTTTCACACGGCCAAGACACATGCCCGTGTTCTAGGCCGTGTGACACACACGGCTAAGACACACGCCCGTGTCTCTTCCCGTGTGCCCAATTCTGAGCATTCTGTTTCTCAAAATTAAGGTGCAGGGGGCACACGGCCTAACTACATGCCCATGTTACCGTGTGTGTGTCACACACACTCTGAGACACACGCCTGCAGTGTGTGCTGCAGTGTAGAGAAAATGAAGCCATTTCTAGCTTCATTTCTCACCCAAAATTTCACCCAAGACCTGCATTTGAAACACACATCCAATACCAACCAATTCAAGCATTCAAATTGGGCAATTTTTTTTATCATTCAACATAGCATATCACTACATGCATAAGTGTTTATAGACTTACCTTGGAACATCTTAGGCATTCACAACATTGATCATGCAATCTTAACATAACACATGTATATGAATAAATCATAATAATCTACTTAGTCATACCAAGATGAACCATTACTAGCCATTCCAATGGCTAGGTTACAAAATAACATTTCAAGCCACTATTGGCCAAGTTGTCCTATACATGCCATTATATCCAAAATGACTTCATTAAATATACCCAAATTGCTAGTTGATAGTGTGACGATGCTCCAATGATCTCCAACCCTCGCGGGCTTCCGAGCACTATAAAATAAGGGAAAAATAAAAGGAGTAAGCATTACATGCTTAGTAAGTTCGTATAACGAAAACTAAACTTACCAATCCTATTATTAAATTTAAGCACACAACATCATGTTTTCCATCCATTAGCAAAATTTCCTAAGCACATGCCTTCAATCAAACATGTTAGTCACAACACTTACAAACATGTCAAGTAAAAATAGATGAGCTCATCATGCAATGTTCTTTCAAGTCATTATCATTACATCTTAAGATTTTCATGTCAAGTCAAGAGATACATGCCCATTGAATCATTGGATTCCGATGGATGCTCAAGTAGTACACTCGAAGTGTACGGTTCCATAATCCGTCAATTTCTTATTCAAGGGTACCCCTTAGGGCACTTAACCAAGGAACATACTCTCGAGCCACATATCGTATAACAGGATTACTAGTCCAGGCTAAATCCTTTATATAATGTAAGCTCGGAGGAGCTCGATTAGGATTACCAGTCTAGGCTAAACCCTAATCTTAATGCATACTCGAGAGGTATTATATTAGGATTACCCGTCCGGGCTAAATCCTTTATATAACAAGGTCAATGGGATTACTCGTCTGAGCTAAATCCCGTTCGCAACAAATGCAGAACCTTATTAGTTTCGGGAAAGCGCATATAATCATCGGAATTCAACATTCAATCAGGACTAACCCCTTTATCACTATTTCAAGCATGTAGCAAATTTTTCATCATAGCATACAAGTAAAGCGCATTAACATAAATCACATTACATACAAACACAACATTCAATTAACATAATTACATGTCCGATTAAGTTACACGAACTTACCTCGACACTTGTTCGCGTAAATATCTACTAATCTGAAATCTTTTCTTTTCCTCGATCTAGCCTCGAATTTGTGTTTTCTGGATCTATATAAATGAATTTAACTATCAATTTCATACATTTCATATTTAAATGGACTCAATTTACGTCCTAGGCAAAATTACCATTTTGCCCCAAACTTTTCCACAAATTTTGATTTTGTCCCTAGGCCCGGAAAATAAAACTTGTAGAAATTACTCCCTATCCCAAATTGCTAGTTGATAGTGTGACGATGCTCCAATGATCTCCAACCCTCGCGAGCTTCCGAGCACTATAAAATAAGGGAAAAATAAACAGAGTAAGCATTACATGCTTAGTAAGTTCGTATAACGAAAACTAAACTTACCAATCCTATTATTAAATTTAAGCACACAACATCATGTTTTCCATCTATTAGCAAAATTTCCTAAGCACATGCCTTCAATCAAACATGTTAGTCACAACACTTACAAACATGTCAAGTAAAAATAGATGAGCTCATCATGCAATGTTCTTTCAAGTCATTATCATTACATCTTAAGATTTTCATGTCAAGTCAAGAGATACATGCCAATTGAATCATTGGATTCTGATGGATGCTCAAGTAGTACACTTGAAGTGTACGGTTCCATAATCCGTCAATTTCTTATTCAAGGGTACCCCTTAGGGAACTTAACCAAGGAACACACTCTCGAGCCACATATTGTATAACAGGATTACCAGTCCAGGCTAAATCCTTTATATAACGTATGCTCGGATGAGCTCAATTAGGATTACCAGTCCAGGCTAAACCCTAATCTTAATGCATACTCGAGAGGTATTATATTAGGATTACCCGTCCGGGCTAAATCCTTTATATAACAAGGTCAATAGGATTACTCGTCCGAGCTAAATCCCGTCCGCAACAAATGCAGAACCTTATTGGTTTCGGGAAAGTACATATAATCATCGAAATTCAACATTCAATCGGGACGAACCCCTTTATCACCATTTCAAGCATGTAGCAAATTTTCCATCATAGCATACAAGTAAAGCACATTAGCATAAATCACATTACATACAAACACAACATTCAATTAACATAATTACATGTCCGATTAAGTTACACGAACTTACCTCGACACTTGTTCGCGTAAATATCTACTAATCTGAAATCTTTTCTTTTCCTCGATCTAGCCTCGAATTTGTGTTTTCCGGATCTATATAAATGAATTTAACTATCAATTTCATACATTTCATATTTAAATGGACTCAATTTACGTCCTAGGCAAAATTACCATTTTGCCCCTAACTTTTCCATAAATTTTGATTTTGTCCCTAGGCCCGGAAAATGAAACTTGTAGAAATTACTTCCTATCCCAAATTGCCAGTTGATAGTGTGACGATGCTCCAATGATCTCCAACCCTCGCGAGCTTCCGAGCACTATAAAATAAGGGAAAAATAAACAGAGTAAGCATTACATGTTTAGTAAGTTCGTATAACGAAAACTAAACTTACCAATCCTATTATTAAATTTAAGCACACAACATCATGTTTTCCATCCATTAGCAAAATTTCCTAAGCACATGCCTTCAATCAAACATGTTAGTCACAACACTTACAAACATGTCAAGTAAAAATAGATGAGCTCATCATGCAATGTTCTTTCAAGTCATTATCATTACATCTTAAGATTTTCATGTCAAGTCAAGAGATACATGCCCATTGAATCATTGGATTCCAATGGATGCTCAAGTAGTACACTTGAAGTGTACGGTTCCATAATCCGTCAATTTCTTATTCAAGGGTACCCCTTAGGGCACTTAACCAAGGAGCACACTCTCGAGCCACATATAGTATAACAGGATTACCAGTCCAGGCTAAATCCTTTATATAACGTAAGCTCGGAGGAGCTCAATTAGGATTACCAGTCCAGGCTAAACCCTAATCTTAATGCATACTCGAGAGGTATTATATTAGGATTACCCGTCCGGGCTAAATCCTTTATATAACAAGGTCAATGGGATTACTCGTCCGAGCTAAATCCCGTCCGCAACAAATGCAGAACCTTATTAGTTTCGGGAAAGTGCATATAATTATTGAAATTCAACATTCAATCGGGACTAACCCCTTTATCACCATTTCAAGCATGTAGCAAATTTTCCATCATAGCATACAAGTAAAGCACATTAGCATAAATCACATTACATACAAACACAACATTCAATTAACATAATTACATGTCCGATTAAGTTACACGAACTTACCTCGACACTTGTTCGCGTAAATATCTACTAATTCGAAATCTTTTCTTTTCCTCGATCTAGCCTCAAATTTGTGTTTTCCAGATCTATATAAATGAATTTAACTATAAATTTCATACATTTCATATTTAAATGGACTCAATTTACGTCCTAGGCAAAATTACCATTTTGCCCCTAACTTTTCCCTAAATTCTGATTTTGTCCCTAGGCCCGGAAAATGAAACTTGTGCAAATTACTCCCTATTCCAAGCCTAATCAAAGCCCCATTACAAATTTTCCAGCACATGTATTCATAAAATTTTAGAATTTTCCATCAAATTTTACAACTTTTCATTTTAGTCCCTAAATCATGTTTTCATCAAAAATTACTTTGTAAAAGTTGTTTATCTATCAATAATCTTTCATTTTCTACCATAAATTTCTAATTTCCAGCATGATACATCCATGACCCATTTTCATACATTGATAACTTTTCAAATTAATCCCTCAAATAGAGAGATTAAGCTATCTCGGTTTCAAAAATATCAAAATTACTAAAAACGGGACAAGGAAACATACCCAATTAGGCCTTGAAAGTTTCTCCTCTCTCTCCTAGGGTTTCCATAGAACTTTAGGTTGAAGATGACAATAATAAGATGATATTTTCTTTTATCATATTTTAATTAATTAAATTTTTACTATTTCCAATTTAGTCCTTGACCTTTTTCTATAATTCCATGGATGAGTCACCATGAAAAATCTACATACTTTCTTAATGGTCTAGTTACCATATAAGGACCTCTAGTTTTGAATTCCATAGCTATTTGATCCTTATAGCTACTAGAATTCAACTTTCACATTTTATGCGATTTAGTCCTTGTCGTAATTAGGCACTAAATTGATAAAATTTTCATGTCAAAATTTTTACATGTCACGTCTATCATATTACGAACCATATAATAAAATAAAAATAAATTATATTTTGGGTCGGATCTGTGGTTCCGAAACCACTGTTCCGGTTTCACTGAAAAATGGGCTGTTACATAAAACCTAATAGATACAATATTGGAATCATATATAATCAAAATTAAGCCTTAAAATAGCACCCAATATGAATTAAACTTGACTTAAAGCCCGAAGCTCATAATTTCTCGTAACAATCCCGTCCAGAAATTCTGCTCGTGCAATATTCACTAAAACAACCATAACTTGAGCTCTCAGACTCGAAATCGAGTGAATAAAAGTGAATTTCAAAGTTAAGAGATAACTATCCAATCAACATGAGACATATTGACCCAAAAATGCCTGGATCCCTTCCAAAAATGCATCACAAGTCAACTGATTATAACATGGGCTAGGTGTGTAGGCCTAATTGGGCTATTTGATGTGTAACACCTAATCCCGTTAACAACTTCCACATGGTACTTTCATCATGAATTGAGCTTTTAAGTCCGCGAATATATTTGGACTCTTCTTGTAACAACCCCATTTTAGAAAGTGTTAAAAAATGTGATTTTGAAACTTAATTTCGTAAACCAAGTTAGTGAAATTATGAATAAAAGAATTTATATGCTTAACTGAAAATATATTAAAGGATGGTCAAGAAATTTAATCAAAAAAATCACCAATTATAGTGTAGGGACTTAATTGTAAAAGTGCAATCTCTATTAAATTTTAATTTACTAAAAAACAAAAGGATGTAAGGAGCAATTGAGACAATGACTTATGTAATAGAGATTCGTATACAATTATTGGGGATAGCAAGCATGATTAATTTAGCCAACGTGACTTGTCCTACCATCAAAATAAACTTTGCATCCCAACCATTTAACTTATCTCGCACCTTGTATTAAAAATTAGAGGAAGAGACAAGTCAATGAAAAAGCAGGATTCCCAAATCTGAAGCCTCTTTGAAACCCATCATATCCACAGTGTTGTTAGCAAGTGTATGATCAGTATTAGGCAAAAATAAAACCTGAGTCTTAGAATAATTAATTTTGTGCCTCGAGAAAAGACAAAACTGAGAAAAGACTTAATCAAAGTTGCTTGTTCTAGGCTTGATTCACTATGTCACGCCCCAAATTTCTTAAGTATGGAATGTTAAATTATGTTAAATAATTAAATTTGGTTTGGTGTTTAAGTGTTGTGGTTGTGTGCATGAGGTATGGGGTTCGAGTCGTTCCCTTGAAATTTTGTTACTTTTTAGCTTAGTTCTCATCCCTAGTGATGCGAACCTGGTCGCATCATGGTTCGACTCCATCCGACGCCATCGAGAGTGGCCTAAGCTTGAGGGGCCCAAGTGCAAGATGAAACATCTCATAGGCCTGATTGATTGTTGGGCCAATGTTTTAAGGACTTTTTAATTTAATATAGTTTTATTTAAATTAATAAGTTTGCATATTTTTAATTTTAGATTTGCACTTTGTGTGTTCTGCATTTAATAAAGTTATGCATTATGTAACTTCCATGCTCGTTAAGTATGCATCATAAATAATGACATGCATTATGTAACTCTCATGTTAGTTTAAGTTTGCATCATCAAATTAAGTCTTGCATTTGTTCATTTAGTTTGCATTTCAAACCATGCATTTAAGCATTTTAGTTTAATAAATGAGTTGCTGGACATTTATTCAACTCATCTTAGTTTAATTAATAAGTGTTTTTATTGAACTTCATTTAATAAGATGCTTATTTAGTTAATCTAGTTACTAGGATAATTTAATGAAGCATGAGTTTAAGTTTATTTAATTTTGCTTCTTTAATTAAACTAGTTGCTGCATTACTTGATGTCTTTGCTTTTAGTTCATTTATTGAAGTCAAGTGTTTAATGTGTTTGAGTTTAATTAGTGTTTAATATGTCGATTGCATGTGTTAATTGCAGGTGATTTTTCAGCTCACAACCGTTACATTTAAAGGCTGTTACACATTCAATAAGGTGGCTTTTCAAGTGATTTCGGTTATAAAGAGGGGGCTGTTACAAAAAGAGGCTTTATACATCAATAAAAAGAGTTTAAATGAGCATTACACTTCCTTTAAATTTCAGTAGCAACCCTTCCAACTACTCCAAACGTTTTTGCTACTTTAATGGACAATTCATGCTTTAAAAACTTCATTAAGTTGTTGGAGTCTATTCAGCTAGCCAAAGGAGAAACCAAGAGACATTTTCAAAGCATTCAAGGACATTGAATCAGCTGATTAAAGTATCTTAAAGAGAGGAATTAAATGATCCAAGAATTTCAAAAGTCTTTGAGCCTTAATTCAGCTCTTTATTAGCACTTTATTAAGTGACCATTCGACTAGCTCATTCTAGTTTTAAAAATATGTGTAAAAAAACCTTTTTGGAGGACTTTTTTTTTAAATTTTGACATTTTATTAAATGAATTATATCATTTTGTAAGGATTGCTTTTCTCTCATATTTCGTTGAAGACTCGTTGGCTTATCTAGTCTCTAGTGGCGTCAACCCGTTTTCTTCTATCCGAACTTATCACTATTATATAGTGTGGCGTTCACCTTTATACTAAGGTTCCTACTTTGCTAAGTAGCGGCTCAAGGTTTCACTACTTCCATCATCCACCTTGAAGCTTATAAGTATTTGGGTCATTGCTCTTTAGTAGTGGTTCTTACTTGCTTTGAGTTTGTTCCCTTCCATTCTATCACTATCTTTTATTTTTGTTGCCAACCGAATTTTCCATTTCTTCCTTGAACCTAAAATCCATTTCATTCCCATTCCATATACCATCCCTTCTTATTTTCAATAATCGAACCTATATATTATTCATTTCCATAAACCCTTCTTTGAACCCTTCTTCATAGCTTCCGCCAATATTTACTTAAAGCAACATTATTAAACGAACCGAACGATACTTTCTCGTAGATGATCGGGCAATTCACATACGACTCGACTCACCTCAAGGAGGATCGTATCACCTAGTCTTTTGACTTAAATCTTATTTCCGCACAAGTTATGATAGAATAAGCTTGCTGGTTTAGTGGTAAGGTGTTAGTGCACCCTTTGATTTTGTGTTCGAATCTCTATGTGTACAAATTGGGAATTATTTTTGTTTCTTAGGCATAGGTTAGTAGTTCTGTTAAATTGAAATTTTAAATAATCTGGTAGGTTGGGATAATATCAGAATATTTTATTTTTACTTTTGGATTAAATTTCAATTTCCCTAATTTTGCTCCCAGCAAACCGTCCAAGCCCTTACTCTTCTCACATTGTTTTTCTCTTTTCTACTTTTCCTTTTTATTGTGTTTTTCATCTTTCTTTCTTTCTTTTTCTCTCTTGAGTTCTTCCTTTTTCTTTTGCGTTGAATCTTGTTGCTACCGTTATTCCTTTTTGCTGGACTTTTGTTGTGATTACATTCAAGGATAGTGTAAGTTCTTTAAGTTATTTTGTTGTGATTTTGGTGTTAATTCGTTCGTTGTGCAAGGGTGAAATTATGAGTTTAATTCTCGTAAAATAGTATGATAAATATTCTGTTGGTTTTCTTGTTAGGCGAAAGAGGTGAAAATCAAAACCCTCCAACAGAGTAGATACAGTTTTTTACGTTGTTTCGGAGAAGTAAAAGTTTGAACTTTATCTTAGGGATTGAAATTTTGATTTAAGGATGTTATTTTGGATGTGTTTTCAATGGTTAACTGGTGTGATTTGATGAATGATTGTAGGATTCATAAGTTTCCAATTGTGTGGTCAATCAAATTTTCTATTAGGTGTGTGAAACTAACCCGAAATTTTGACTAAAACTCGAAAAAATTTCAAAATAGGGGCTATTCGAAATTGTCCAGCATCACATGGCCGTGTGACAGACCGTATGTGATTACACAAGCTGCGTAGGTAGGATGTGTGGACCACACGGGCTAGCTTATTGGGACGTATGGGCCTTTTTAGTCAATTTTAAGGCCCGATTAGGGGCTGAATAAGGAACTCAAAAATTGGGTCTGTGGGCATTTTGTAGGCCTGGAAAAGTGTAAGATTCAGTATGTTTGCTCATGGGTAAACTCAGAAAGCATGTTAAGTAAGTTATGTTATGTATAAAATGTGATATGGTATGCTCTATAAATATGTATGTTTGGGGTATGCATGCCATACAGTTTATGTATACGCATTAGGGTGGGTTATGTTTTGATGGAGGAAGTGTAATCTACAGTTTTAACTGCAATTATGGCAGTTAAACCGCAATTTTTGTCAAGCATCTCAGCTTCATATTTATGAATGACATATCGCCACATATCAGTGTGATTGGATGGATGGACTGTAACACCCCTTACCCGTGTCCGACACCGGAACTGGATACGAGGCATTACCATGCTTGACCTTGCTTGAACATGTAATTACGGGTAATAAAATTTCGTTTCGACTTAAAACCTTTCTTTCTTGATCATATCATTCGTAATATGGGCTTACGAGGCCTTAAACATTTTCCCGAAAGGTTTCGTAGTTCAACTGGGAACTTTCGCTTTCTTTGAAAATTTTTGTCTAAACAGGGGCCACACACCCGTGTGGTCCAAGGGACACGCCTGTGTGCCCTTGAGACATGCCCGTGCTCGACACCCGTGGTCGACACTAACTTATTTCACACGGCTGAGCACACGCCCATGTCTAAAACCCGAGTCCTTCACACGGCCTAGACACGGCCGTGTCTCCTGCCCGTGGAGCTCTCTGACTATGACGTCACCAAATTCTTAATAACACACGGCCAGGGCACACGCCCGTGTGATGGCCCGTGTGACAAATTAAATTCTCGTAAATTAGTGCAGGGGACACACGACCTACCAACATGCCCATAGGGCTAGCCGTGTGTCACACACAGCCTTGACACACGCCCGTGTGTCTACCCGTGTGGACATCTATAGGCTATTTTCCAAGCCTTTTGCCACCCTGAAACGTAAACTCACTCATGTATTCTCAAATAGTGCATATCATAGCAACATTAATCTATGATTCATCATTAAATTATCCAACATTCCAACTACAATCATACTCGACAACTTGCATGAACATTCATTTCATTATGCTCATTAACTTTAAAACATGAACTTGACAATTTTGGCCAATTCGTCATGACCCTTTTACAAAATGAGTGCAAAACATTGATAACTAACTCTTTTTTTTGGCCCTTAAACATGACATGACACAAAATGGTTAAATCCCTATACATGCCATACTCAAATTGAATTAACTTTACTATACCAAAAGAGCGGTTGATAGTCTGTTTCCGAGCTCCGATGTTTCGTGATCCCCGAGCTAACTTGGCGAAACTACAAGGAAAAGGGAAAAGAGAGGGGTAAGCATATAGCTCAGTAAGTTTGCATGAAACTCTAGAACAACATAATAACTTATACATCTCATTCATAACATGAATCAATGGCAATATAAGCCTCAATGATTGAGCATACTTACTCGTACTTACTCGCACTTAATTATGCGTATTCTTACCCGTCTCATGTCACTATGGTTTCATAACTTGTACTTACTCATGCTACCTGTATCAATTAATCACGTGGCTTAGCACATATGCTGACATGAACATAAATTCCAATCATGATCATTCGTATCATGAATGAGACTCAAGATCATCCAAAAATTGGATTTAACTCTATACCGTTTAACATGCTTAACTCTTTTAACCATGAACTAATCAATGTATCGTAAGATATTTAATTTTATCGTGTATGAACTTTGATGCCAATGCCATATCCCGGATATGGTCTTATATGGGATCACCTCTTGATGCCGATGCCATATCCCAGATATGGTCTTATACGGGATTTCATAACTCAATGTCGATGCCATGTCCCAGACATGGTCTTATACGAGATAGTATATAGATGCCGAAGCCATATCCCAGATATGGTCTTACACGAGATCATTCTTGGGTGCCGAAGCCATGTCCCAGACGTGGTCTTATACGGGACCTTTCTTATCTCATATGAATACATAATATCATCTTTACCTTAGAAATTATTTCGGGACTTAAACGTAACTTATTCTCACCATTCTCTTATCGAGACTTCATCGCTCGATTTTAATAGCAATAATACATATTATCATAATATTGAACGATTTCAAATATTGAACATTATGAAACACTAATTTCATACAAACTTACCTCGAATCTCAAAATGTGTCTCGATGCTCGATTTAGTCTTTGATTTTGTTCTTGCCTCGATTTCGATCCGGGCTTCGCGTTTCTTGATCTATAATAACAATTTCACTTGTTAAATACTCACATTGACTAAATCGACTCATAATTCACATTTCGGCAAAATTATGATTTTGCCCCTAAACTTTTGCATAATTACACTTTTTGCCCCTAGGCTCGTAAAATGATTTTCATTCAACTTTCTTGCATTTCAAGCCTAGCCGAATCATTTTATCAACTATAGAAACATTCAATTTCCACTATTTCACTCATGTATGACCATTTCTATAACTTTTACAATTTGGTCCTTTTCATGCATCTTTCATGAAAATCACTTAGAAAAAGATGTTTATCCTACATCAAACTTTCATAATCTTACATAAAACATCAAAATACATGCATGTCACACATGGGTAAATTTTTGAACATAAACCCTAGCTCAAAATATAGCTAAAAATAGCTAAACCGAGCTACGAGGGTTTCAAAAATACGAAAAACATTAAAAACGGGGCTAGGATGCACTTACTATCAAGCTTGAAAGTTGAACAAACCCTAGCTATGGTGCTCCTTGAAATTTTCGGCCAAGGGAGGAAGATGGACATGTTTTTGGCCTTGTTTTCCCTTCTAATTCTTTTATTTACCAAATGACTAAAATACCCTTAATGACCCTTTCTTGAGATTTTTCCTTCCCATGTCCATTTTTGTCCATCATCAAATATAATGGTCTAATTGCTAAATAAGGACCTTTATAAATTTTCATAATTCAATTTCATACATGAATCTTCTAGAATCTCATATTTTCTATTCCTTGCAATTTAGTCCTAATGGACAATTTAACCACTAATTAACAAAATTTCTTCATGATATTTTCACACAATTATATAATCACCTCATAAGCCTTATGAAATCATTTAAACTCATATTTCTACTTCGGATTTGTGGCCTCGTACCACTATTCTGACTAGGCCCTAAGTCGGGTTGTTACATGGACTCTTGTAGTCCTAATTGGTATGATTGGTTGGACGAAATTGGTGTGTAGCGAATAGCGGTAGGATATGCTTTGTTATGTTATATGATATGGCTCTGATATGTTATATGATATGATAATTTCGATCTGATTATTTGTATATGCAAACTCTATAAGTAAATGCTATATGTGGGCCAAGTCACACACTGGGCATCAAGCTCACTTGTCTATTTTGTTTCGTTTCAGGTGATCCTCAGGTTTAAGATTGGACGGCGACTCTAGAACTCGGTTTGCACATTATTGGTTTAGTGTGTTTTGGACTAATTTTGTGGACTTTTTGGACTTTTAATTTTTTTTGGGGACATTATTGTTGGTTTTGGTTTTATTTTTACAAACATGCTATTCATAATCGGAATATTATACAAGATGTCGTAACTAGGAATACACTATGGTTTATAAGACACAATTTAAAAATGATTTTCTGGTGCCAAGTTTTTAGTTGAAATCTGATACAATGTTTTTTTCACGCAAATGATTAGAGTAAATAGGATCTGTTTTAATAAAGCTAATAAAACGCGGTCTTCATCAAAGTACTCACGTGTTTTTCGAAGTAGTTATGTTTTCAATTTGTTATTCAATTATATTTTCCTTTAAGTTAAAAATGAGTTTTTCACCAAAATTAAGCAACATTGTTCTCACGTATGATGTAACATTCACAATCCGACTGTAACATCTAGGCCGAGTTTGGGGTGTTACATACTATACTTTTACTTATTCACTTTAGTCCCTTTTTCAAGCATTTTATGTATACTTAATTTATTTAGAGTTACACTTCTCATGTCACATAATAATTCACTTTTTTACTTAAATTCTTATAAATTCTAAATATTATCTCTCATGGATTCTTTCATACTAATATATTTTTTTTAAATTCATATTCTCTACACGTAACATTTTTGAATACTTACCTCTCTTGGGTACTTACCTCTCTTGGCTAAATAGAGTTCTCATGAGTACTTACCTCTCTTGGCTAAATCTCACTTATTTTGCTTCACTTCTCTTCCTTTCTCACTTTTGTCACTTTTATTCCTTTGTTTATAATATTTTCATTACTTCTCTTTTCTCTTCAAGAACACATCAAGAAAATAATTAAAATCTAAACTAAGAATCACTTTCTCATATTTCTACTTCAATTAAACATAAAACCCATAAGAAAACACTTAGATTCTTATCTTATCTCTTTAACCTCTTTACTTTCCTTTTAACTTTCTTCACTTCCAACTCTAAATTTCTTGATTCTAAAATGATAAACAAGCTCTCTAAGGTCTTTAGCTTACTTTTCCTCTTAGGTGGCTATGAAAATTCTCAAGATTTTGAGGTGGAATGATGGGATTTAATGAAAAATGACCAATTTATAAAAAAAACCAAAGTTTCTCTCTTCTTCCTTCTCTTGCACGTTGGAAGCAAATGGAAAAGTATAGAGGCATCTTTCCATATTTCCAAAATAATTATCTAGTTTTGACTTAAATGGAGCTGTGATTAAAGCTCTTGTCAAATATTTGTTTGGAAGGAATTTGAAGCATGTTACCCCCATCCCCTACTCCTAATATATATAAAAAAAATAATTATGATCTATTATAAACTAATTAAAATATTAATAAAAATCTCAACATCATAATTAACATCCATTGGATCTTATTTACAAATTCCATAATTATCCATTTCCAACAATGACCCTTTTGCCTCTAAAATTCTTCCATTGAGTCATTGTCCGCTTTTGGTAAAACTTACACTCTTTATCCTTCCACTCTTTCTCTCAAATTCAATTTAATCCTTTTATGCTTTAAATTTCACATTTTGACTCCAATACCTTTTAAATCCTTATAATTTAGTCTATACCTCAGATAAATATTTCTCAATATATTAGTCTCTTCAACTCCCTCTGATATCCAACTACCTTCTCTACTAACACTGATAAATCACATTTTATTTACTCTAAAAAACCTACTCATATATTCTCAAATTAACACTTTTTATTAGCAATGGGGTTTTAGGGTTGTTACACAATAATAATCCAATTGCATTTTCACAAGCCAAATGGTTCGATGCCATGAAAGATGAGGTAAAATCTATATAACAAAACAAAGTATAGGATCTCATCAAATTGCCAAAATGTTCAGAGCGCGTTATATGCAAGCAGATTCTTAAAACTAAGCACAACTCAAATAACAATATCAAACTATATAAAGCTAGGCTTGTTAATAAAGGTTATACTCAAAATGATTGTATTGATAATAAAGAGAATTTCTCACTAGTCTCTAGTACTCTTGAAGAATTATTATGGCGTTAGTGGTTCATTGTGATTTAGAGTTAAACTAAATTCATGTGAAAACAACTTTTTTTAAATGAAGATATTGAGGAAGAATTTTATATGGGTCAACATGAAGGTTTCTTAATTGAATTAAAATGTCATATTATGTGTAAACTTAAAAAGTTAATATATGGACTTAAACAAACTTCAAGGCAATGGTACATTAAGTTCAATGATATCATAAAGTTTTTGGTTTTCAAGAAAACATCATTGATTAATGTATATCAATAGATCAAAAGGAACAAGTTCAATTTCTTAGTTCTTTTAAGTTGATGATACTTTATTTGTTGTAAACGATGAATAACTTTGAAATGAATTATACGGAAAAGGGCATCCTATGTGTTGGGAATTGAAGTATTCTGCGATTGATCACAATCATTTTTAGGATTTTCTTAGAAAACCTGTATCGAAAAAGTTCTAAAGAGATTTAATATACATATTTGTTTAGTAAAAATTATTCTTATTGCAAAAGGGGACAAATTTATTCTTAAGCAATGTTTAAAGAATAATGTAGAATGAAAAAGAATGAAACCAATTTCTTATGCTTCTATTGTGGGTAGTTCAAATAAAGAATTATAATATCATTATAGGATATCTAAATTGTTGGAAGTGATTAGATTTTCGTACACACATTCTACTAGATGTTTTGATAGTTGAATATCCACTTTTGGCTATTTGTTTTTACTTGCTGAAGGAGTCATACTATGAAAAAATGTTAAACAGCCAACCATTGCATCATTCACAATGGAAGCAAAATTTGTGGCATATTTTGAAGCCACTATTCATGCATTATGGTCACAAAAAATTATTTCAGGACTTGGGGTAATCAACATCATTACCAAGCCATTGAAAATTTATTGTGATAATTTTGCAACAATTTTTTCTCTAAGAATGACAACTACTCTAAAGGTGTAGAACATATGAAATTAAATATTTTTCCATTGAGAATGAAGTTTAAAAACAAAGAACAGTTATGAAACACATTTTGAATTGATTTTATAATTGTAGATCCATTAACTAAAGAACATATACATAGAATGTGTCTTGGTTGTATTTATAATGTGATACTCTAAACTCAATTATTGTGTTTAATGTATTTTTTGTTTCCACATAATTTACTCAAAATTATTTAAACTAGAAATGTATTTATAACAATAATGTGATACATATATTACTTAAGGAACTCTTATATTGCTTCTGAATTAAACTATAAGCAACCATCATAACTCATATTACAATTCAGGCAATAATGATTAATATTATATTTTGTTTTGTGAATTTATGTTTTATTACATTAATGCAAAATTTTAACCTATTTTATAGATTCCAGTAAAGTTAAAATTAAGTGTACCCATTTAAAGTAATTGTTAACCAATTTAAGGTAATTGGTTTTATTTCCTTTAACAGAAAATTATATCCTATAAATTTATTTGGTTAGTTAATGGACAAGTTGTCCTACATAAATTGATACTTAGGCTGCACACATAAAACTATATAAAAAAATACATCCTCTATCATTAGGGTTTATGTCAATTTGTTTTAATGTTTTTTTCCTCAAATCCAATCAGCAATTTCCTATCCAATAACCTTATATATTTTGATGAAAATCATATTATCATAAATATATTAAAATTATTATTTATGTAACATTAAAATCCCAACTTTTACCGATATGTACGGAACTTATTAATTACTAATCTGAGTACGACAAAAAATCTGCATCAATGGTTATGTTTTATTGCTCGAAGATAAGTTTAGGGAGAAAGAATATATCAGTGAAAAACCTTTAGAAACAGAGTACTTCAAGAAAAGAAAAGAAAAAAAGGCAAAATCTCAGCAGCACCTGGTCATTTTGCATGGCCTAATCATCAATAGCATATGGTAATTGCTTCCCTTGATTCAAAGTACTGAATTCCCTTGTGGATGCAGACCTACTGACTTGACTTATTCTGTACGTGTTATCATTGTTCTTCTGATAGTTTTTGGCTCGTGTTTGTGATTTGGGTAAAGGGGGACGGGTTCTGATGTTCTTACTACCATTAGAATAAACATTGGTGTTTGGAGATGTCTTTTGGCCAGAAGAAGCAAATGGAGAGAGCAATAGGGAAGGACTCTCCACCTGGGTCTGCTTTGAACCTGATGAGGTGCTGGTGGTACTACTCCCAGCCTCTTGAACTTGCACATTTGGCTCAGGAGTCTTACTGTCCTGAAACAATCAAAAGTTGATGTACTATTATTATGGGACAAGAACTACTACTAACATTAAAAGCAGGAACTTAACTCTGTTTAATTTGTTCATCTACTTGCTTAAACATAATAGAAAACTAGAATAGATTTGACAAATGTCTGATTACAACATCAGCAAGGAGTCATTGGTGCATCTTTTTGTTCCAAATTCCTTACCTCCCTACGAACGTTGTCATCTTCGTTTTCTTCAGCCACCTCATCCTGTTTCCTCTGTTCATGAAGCGCTCGAGACCGTTGTCTTATTTTTGGATTTCTGTGCCTATAAAAATGAGAAAAGTGATTAGGAACTGCATGGCAAGCTCTAGCTTCGTGGAACAACAAAATGTTAACTACACTTGCATTAAGATTGAATTGAATACCACAATTTTTACTTATTGCTATGACCAAATGGAAAAGGCATTTTCCACGCGTCTTAGGAAGTGACAATACTATATAAATCATGACCAAAAACTTGAAATTTCATATTCATCATTGTATTTAACTGTAAGTACTTGGTAATACATGTCAAGGTTGAATGTAGAGTGTTTGTGCAAAGTTTCTTGTGTACCGTCAGACATACAAAACGTAGGATCTGGATTTCATTGTGAGAAGCAAGAAATCTTGGGGCAGATTGGCATGCAGGCAGTATATGTCTAATACGCTAACATGATTATGCAGATAGAAATATCCTTATTTTGAATTTCTTCATTCATATCTTTTCATGCAAAAACTGTATCTTAGACTTTTAATCTAGTTCTTTCGGAATCCTAGATATGCAAAAGCTTCTTACTTGTCTACTACCAAGTCATGCACCTTGACAGTGCTCTTAAATTCAAGCCAATGATGATGTAGCATCAAATCATGAGCAAAATGATGCAAAAACATATTCACCCTTCTGATTGCAACTCCCCACATTAATTGCCAATTTTTCTCTAGGAAGGCAGAAACATCTGAACATGATTGGTACAAAAAGATTCCTAAGCAATCTGTGAAGAAGAAACTTACTTTCTCTGTTCATTGGCTTCATCATCCTTGTTATAAACAACAGGAAGACCAGAAAGGTCGCACGCTAGTGGACTTGCGAGAAAAAACTGCAAATACAAAGTATTTCTTAGCTCAAGGTTAAGAATAAGGTTCGCATGTAATCTGATAATTGCAACAAGAGCTCAAGAACAGCGGCATAATCATACTAAAGAGTAGGACCTTATATGGTCATTACATATACGAGTATAGAATTCCCAACTGACAAAATGGTACAAATAATAAAATAATATGGCAGAATTAATTAGACAACATAATAAAAGGGTAAATGCCAGACAACTAGTTTAAGAGAAAGAAACAGTCAAAGGGGAAGAAAAGGAAAAGTTTATTTGGCGAATGCAAAGTCAATTCATATGTGTTTCTTAAGGCTAAAACACAGAGTGAATGCATGAGTCATTGGCTCCTTTAACACATCAAACTTGTGTTGAACTTAATCATCAAACACTGATTAATCATTGATAAATCATTAGCTCTATAAATTTTTTGAATTGGCAATTCTACCATATAAAAGAAGCAGAAAAAGTAATATCATTATTTTCCAACATTGAAAGAAGGAACTTCTGCATACTGAAGACTGATTTCGACAAGTGTTGTTAGTCACAACGCACTGATGGAATGAAACTAACAAAGCTAGATACAATACGAAAATAAAGATAAGTAAAGATTCAAAGGCCATCCTTTTCATCGGCAGAGAAAGAAAAAGAAAAATAGAATGGTACTAAATAAGTTTCCAATTCATACTTCATTTTGAAGCGCTGAAGATGCAGAACCACGATATGCAGGATCTAAAGCAAGAAGGGTTCTTAAAAGACCCAAGGAAGACTGAGGAAAGTTCCTGAAAGCATCCGCTAAACTAGGTTTGTATGATTGCGGAGGTCGGAAAGTTGTTGACAGCCTCAACTTTTTCCAATATGCCTCTGATGGAGTACCGCACAACTTGAAAATCTTGTGAAGTTGCTCAACCTGGATGCGCCAAAACAAATTCTAATATGAGAAACTAGTAACACCAAGAATTATACAGATTAGTGAAGAATATTAGAACGCCTTACCTCTGTTCTACCTGGCATGATTGGCCTCCCTGCAAACATCTCACCCAAAAGGCATCCAGCACTCCAAAGATCAATTCCAACTCCATAATCTGTTGAACCTAACAACAGCTCAGGGGCTCTATACCATAGTGTCACAACTCGGCTTGTGAGAGGACATTTCTGGTTTGGAGAAAAATAATTTGCAAGCCCAAAGTCAGCAATCTTTAGCATCCCGCTTTTGTCAATCAGCAAATTTGATCCTTTAATATCCCGATGTAAAATGCCCCTCTCGTGGCAGTGTTGCAAACCCAAAAGCAGCTGATGCATGTAACATTTTATCTGCACCAAGGATTCAAGATAGAAACTGATTGAACTAGTGTCTCCAAATCCTGAAGTCCCAGAAAGAGTAAAGAGGCAAAGAAATCCAACCTGTGGCTCAGTAAGCCTTTCCTCAGGACGAGACATGATTCTTGCCAGATCCGAATGCATGAAGTCAAAAACTAGATAAAGACTATATTGCATTCTTGATGTTGCCAATCCCTCAAGCTTCACTACATTGGGATGATCCAACTTCTGTAATATCATTATCTCTCGTGCCATAAATTTCACACTCTCAGGTTCTGATGTGTCAAAACGGACCTTCTTCAAGGCAACTATCTTTCCAGTTACCTTATCTCGAGCTTTATACACATTGCTGTAGGTACCCTGGCCTATCTATAACCAAACAACATAAAGAAATTTTACATCATTTGCATTTCTTACCATACAAGTTTATAATGTTTTAAGTTGCATCAGTTACTCACGGAATCAAAGACGATAATGATGATCATAATAATAATATAATGAGAGCAACTCAGATGATCCTAATACAACCAACTTGGCCTTGTCAAGTTGAGATTGTTCAACATTCTCACCAAGGTTGGAACAGAGAAGGATAACATCAAAGATAGTAGTGATTGCTTTTTCTTTCCATCACTTTCTTGGCAACCAAATGATGTCAGCCAAGGAATTTCATATTAAACAAAAGGACATACGTTTTCAGACTGTAAACAAGTTATTGAAAATCCAAATTCTACTTGTCACAGTTATTTGATAGTCAGCCAGCCATTGTTACCAGAGAAATTAGATGTAACATCAAAGTTCAGACTCAGAGATTTACCTTATCAAGCTTATCATACGACTCGGCGCTTTTTGGAACCAAACCAGCCAAAACCTCTTTAGGGATATTGTCAATTAGCCATTTAGGCCATCCGTCAACCATTTCATCTCCAGCAACCAAAACATTCCTCCTTTCAACAGTTTCATTGCTACTCTCTTTTTCTTTACCGGCAACAACACCATCAGCACTACCAAATCCATTAAGCTTTTTTGGCGGTTCAGGCCTATGAACCCGATCTGGATCAGTATACCTCTGACCAGTCGACCTTCTATGAGCCGCAAATGCTCCTTTTCCTTTATACCCATTTTCCATTTTTAGCTTCTCTAAGCCCCTAGGTGGTGATTTCATTGGGTTCTTGCCTTGAACACAACCCATTTCTTTGTTTCAGCAACCAAAAAGGCTTCTCCTTCTTGATGGTTTAATAATGATAAACAAAGTAGAGAAAAGGCCAAGAAGAAGAGAAGAAAAAGGGAAAAGATGACACTTGGAAGAGTTTAAAGAAGGAAAAGAAGGAAATAGAAGAAGAAGAAGAAGGTGACAAAAATGGCCGTCCTAAGCCGGCATTGTTGGAAGTTTGCTGTATGGGTGAAACCAAAAGGATCTCTTCTTTTCTTTTTCTTTTTTTGTTTCATTCGAATATTTCCTTTTGGAATTCCTTTTTGTCTCGCTTTCTCCGCTTATTGAGACAAAAAAAGTGAAACTTGAAACCCCCATTCATGGAATTGCCAAATGTGTTTATCATAACTGTTTAAGGCGGGAGACAAATAGTTGAAACTTGAAAGCTCAAGTGTTGCTACTGGAATGAGTGAACCAATGCATTTTGCCACCTGGAAGATGCAAGGTCACGTGACAAATTGAACTTAAAAGGATCTTGATCATGGAATCTACAGCAAAACTGTCCAATAGGGTTTTGCCATGTCATGTCATGACTATGGGGACCACAGAAAGGGTGCCAACCATCTGATCTGGATGACCTGTCAATCGGCAGCTGCTATAGCTGTTGGGGGAAGGGAGGAAACAGATTTCTCACCTGCACTGCTGCAGCTGCTATTACTACCCTGAGCTCCTCTATAATGTCCAAGCCAAAAGAAATTTATGCTTTGTTGTGTCTCGTCTTTCTCTCCTCCTTTACTTGTTGAAGCTTGTATGCCTCACCTTAACCTTTGCTTGGGGGCATTCAGGCCTTGGGCTTCTAGGACAACAACTTTTCTTTCTTACAGGCACGTCTTTTTTTCCCTTATTTTCTTTTTAATGATTTTGGGTTCTGAGCATTTTCTTTGTTTTAGCCAAAAATTGAGCACTTGAATTCGTTTGCTTGGTTTATTTGACTTTTAGGGTATCATTTTAAAGCTTTTTCCTTCGGCTGCGTCAAACAAGGGAAAGAATCATATGGGTCCAATCCAAGATTCTTAGGTTACGTTCTTTATTGGCTTGGCTGAGATATTTGCAGCAGTGTAAAAGGGAGTTGATGATAATAATAGGTTTTGTTGGTTCTAATCAATGAATTAGTGGAAGAATAATTAAGGATGATTCTTTATCTCTTCTTTCTTAGTGGAATAGCAGCAACAACAACATCAGCCAGTACCAAAATATAGAAAATAGAAAATCGTCAACATCCAGCATCAAAACAACAGAACTTATCCAGTAAGACTCTAAGAACAACAGAGACTATTGCTCCTAGTATAGATAGCTAGCTGAGGGAAGATGTAAATCCTTAGTTGAACAGCCTTCTTAATAGTGCAACAACAGTAGAAGCACTGAAAATAAGTGTGAGCTGTCCTGAATTGTTGTTACTTAAAAGTTAAAAAGTAATCATGAAAATGCATGTGATATATTAGTAATGTTTAGGTTGAGTACATATCTGATTTCCCAAGCGAATTTCCTTATTGAAAAGCAGTTTGATGGTTTGCTCTTGTTAAAACCAATTTTGGAAATGTCTGGCATTTACATTCCTTGTGTTTCATACCACCCTTGACTCCATCAGAGCCAGATGCTAGAACTTGAGTATTATGAGCTTATATGCATTTCCTGGTGTCAGTTGAAGAAGCTGATATCTGCAGCAAATACCATTTCTATAACTCAAGCTGGTTATTCTATCTTATCTTTTGGCGATTATATGTCAGCTCAGGAAGCTTCTGTTACTATCCTAATCCTATAGTCCCTTGTCAAAACCAAGGTGTCTCATATACATTCATACACTTCACTTTTTCCTAAAATAAGGTGTTTCAGTAAGATAGATTTTTAAGGCTCAAGAAGTATATCTGATCTTTATGACAGAATTTGAGGTATCAATGTTTGAATTTGCATTTGTGAGTTAATCAATGCAGGCAAAGAGAAGTCTGAGTGACAGTAACCTAACCCTGGGGCTAACCTTATTGGATAGACATCAACAAATAAAGGATTCAACCTTGATCTTTACCTTATAATCTTCTACATGCAACATGAAACATGAATTATGGAATATTGAGCTATTCGAGAAACTTAATTTGGTGAACTTTTTATATTGTTTTACCACTATGTTAGAATTTTGCTTGTTACTGCAGCAAGCTGAGTTACTTAAGATGTGTAATTATCAACCATGGGAAGATGATTCACCTTCAAGTGAAGAACATGAACCAAGGACCAGAAATGTCACAAACACTGTGGCAACTGGATGGCATCCATGGGAAACCAGAATAGCAATGTTAGAGGCACGGATAGCAAGGATTGAGGTTCGACTTGACGGTCTTGAAGCAAGGATGTTTTATCAGCAGAAGGCACTGCGGATCATATCTTTGCTGTTTTTGGTTACTCTTGCATATGCCATATGGAAATGAATGTGAGGGATGATAAAACTGTTGAAGCTGTAATGTTTCACAGCTCTACTTAGATGTGGACTTAGCTCGCCATCTCATGTGATGCGATTTTTGCACTGCAGAAGTCAAGCGGAAGCTAACAAGGAGGAAACAAGCTACTTAAATGTTGTCAACTTGTTGCATAATTTTGATGTTCTTTGTCTGTCTACAGATGATTGTCACAACCATGTTTTGTTGGTCTTTATGAGATATCGTCACTATGATTTTCCAATTTTTCTCCTTTTTCCATTTTCTAGTATGAAATCCTTTTTGTCAAAACAATTATTTAAGCAATTGTTAGAATATATGTTGATCACATATATATTGTAAGATGATAAAAGATTAGCCCAAATTAAAACTAATCTAATTTGGTTGTATTAGGATTTAGCTATTAAATAAAGCATGTGTCAATATCCTAGTAACTAATCTCTAATTGATGATATGTTTATTAGAAATTAGATACAGTCTCCAAATTACACATATACGTAATTTTTCTAATATATCATCTTTAGAAAACAGAAAGCCATATTCTTTGAATTATTTGTGTGCTAATTTGGAATATCAAAACGACAAGATCGAAGATTCCAAGAAATTAATGAATTCAAGTACGTTTTCGCATTTAGTTTTGTTCTTGATGATTTGATATGATAGATCCTGGTTAATAAAGTTTTATATCAGATTTTATTTTCGGTTCTAACAAGTGGCATCCGAGCCTCATCATTGAAAAAGAATTGATTTTTCTATTTTTTTTTGAATTAATTTGTTCTTTAGATTTTATTAATTAGGTGTTTTGATGATAAATCTTTTAGATTTAAAACTTTTAGGGTTTTGAAGCAATATAAATTGAATGATTTCTGTGGTGTTTAATGTAATTATAGATGAATGCTTTTTAAGTGAAAGATGATGGTGGTGGATGTATTTATGTGATATAAATATTATAATTTTATTATGTGTTAAAAAAAAAAAAAAAAAGAGTTGGAAGAATGCGGTTACCAAGTCAATCACCATTCATTTATATGCGATTAAGGAATATTTTATTTGGTTTGAGCTCTCGTTGGATAGAGAAAACAAAAGCAATTATCTTTAAATTTTAAAATTTTCCATCAGTTACACTTTGTAATTTCTCGAATAGTTGAAATCGATTTATGCGGTTGATTTTTTTTTTTTCACAAATTTGAATTTATATCTAATACCTGAGATTTTCGCACAATTGATTTAGTTCATAAGAAGTGCTTTGGGCTTTAGTGCATTGTTGGTTTTTTTTTTTTTTTTTTTTTTTTTTGTTGATTTAGTGCTTTGGGATTCAATATAGGTGAACGCAGTGATATTGCTTTGTTTTTTTTTTTTTTGTTGTTGTTGTAATATATATGGTTGTAGTATTTTAATGATGAATTTAGGTTATTTTTATGAGTATTTGATTTTGACCTATTATGATTTCGAATATTTAGGTAAATTATAATATTTTTACCAAATTAGTTTAATGGATATTTGTTGAAGTTGTTAATTTTATGCTATGAATATTTATTCAGTTTTTGGATGTTTTGATACAAACTCATGTTGATTATGATATATGAATTTGGTTTTAAGTTTGGTTCAATTTAATGGTTGCTTGTAATTGGTCAAAGATTAAGGTATTCAATTTCTCATTCAGCAATGAGACAACTTTATTTTGGATTATTGTTATGAACAATTTAAATTTGAATATGGGTATGTTTATATATATTTTAAAATAACTTAATTGAAATAATAAGTTGTCAATGCAATCTCTGTTATTGAAATTATTTTGTTTTCAAAATATAAAATGTTGTGTGCATGTAACTTAAGCTACATTAATATTGATCGGCCCAAAGGAAGATTAATATTTTACTAAATTACATGTGCAACTGTGCTAATAAACATGTGACAATTATTCGGTTTTACATGTGAGAAATAAATCGACCCAATGGAAGATTTATTGTTCAACATGTTTTTATTGTCAGTTTTTTATTACTACAATAAGATATCACTTACAAGTTAATATTTTTGTCCAAAGATGAAATATTTACGTAGTGTCCGATATCTTGAGATGAGATTTACCTTTATTCAAATTATTTTGGTTTAAATTTGAAATATTTTGAAACAAATAAATTCATATTTTGGCTTTGAGATTTAATTAAGGATGTCTAATATATTAAATAGATTAGTTGAAACAAAATACCACCAAAGTGATTTATTTTGCGTACATTTGTTTATTTAAAATATCAAGATGATTATATGTTTTTGTGATTCATGCCATTATTAATTGACCCAAAGGTAAGTTAATATTTGACAGAATTTCAACATCTGTGGTGATAAATGTGTATCAATTATAAAGTACTTTATGTGAGCAATAAGTTGGTCCAAAGATTGATTCATTGTTTGGCATAATAATTTATTGTCAATGTTTGATTGCTACAATAAGAGTATTGTTTATTGTTAATATTATTGTCCAAAGACTTGATATTAATGTTGTGTTTGGTATCTTGAGATGAGATTAGCCACTATTTTGGATTTATTGTTTACTTATGAATGTTGATGTGAACTTGTTTTTATCTATTTTGTTCTATATTCGACTAGTTCATCTTCTGCTGCCATAATATTCGCTAATATAAATTCTATACTTATGCTTAATGGGACTAATTTCAATGAACAGAAAATGCACGTACTTATGGTGCTTGGCTTTATGGACATAGACTTTGCACTAAAGGAAGAACAACCCACACCTCTCACTGTAGCAAACACCCTTGATGCTAAAAGGAATTTTGAGAGGTGGGATTGTTCAAACTGCATGAGTCTAATGATCATGAACATAGTAGTCCAAAAGCCTTTAGGGACATAGAATTTGAAGAAATTATTCATGCCAAGGGTTTCCTTGACGAAATTGAGAAATTTTTTGCCAAAAACTATAAGGTTGAGATGACATCACTTTTGAATTTTTTGATGTCTGTGAAGTATAAGGGTCAAGGAAACATGAGAGAGTACATTATAGAGATGTTTCATGTTGCTTCAAGACTTAAGGCACTTAAGATCGAGCTTTCTGAGGAATTTTTTATTCTTATGGTTTTGGTATCACTTCCTGTAGAGTTTAACCAATTTAAAATTAGTTACAGCTATCAAAAGGAGAAATGAATTCTAAATGAGCTCATTTCTCATTGTGTGCAAGAGAAAAAAAGGTTGAAACATGATAAGTCTGAAAGTGCACATTTGGCCAATGCCTCTAAAGACAACAACTTACATTCTGAATAGAGTACCCAGTAAAACAGCTGCAAAAACACCTTATGAGCTTTGGACAGGTCGAAAGCCTAGTTTAAAGCACTTTCAAATTTGGGATGTCCAGTTAAGGCAAGGCCTTATAGGCCACATGGAAAGAAATTGACTCCAAAATAGTGAGCAGCTACTTTACTAGTTATTCTGAGCGATCTAGGGGATACAAGTTTTATGATCCCACAATTAGGAATATTTTTGAGACGGGAACTCTAACCTTTTTTTAGGATGTTGAGTTTGGAGGGAGAAATAAGGTTAGAGACATTGTTTTTGAGGAGGAATTGGATTTTAACTTAGTTCTTGCTATCACTTTTGACGATGTTTAAGTTCTCATACCTACCATTGATCAAGAAGTAAATCCAGAACCCTAACAAGACAATGTTGAACAACTCATTATTCAAGATGAAGTAATTGTTCTAGAAGAACAAACTCAACAACCTCAAGAACAAGTGTCATTAAAGATGTCCACAAAAGAGAGGAGAAATGTTATTTCAGATGATTATGTTGTATTTCTCCAAGAACATGAGAATGCAAATGGAATGATGGAAGATGGTCCAATCAACTTTCGTTAGACCATAAAAAGTTCTAATTCTTAAAAGTGGATTGATGTCATGCAAGAAGAGTATAAGTCTATGCAAGGCAATAAAGTTTGGGAACTTGTCCCATTATATGAAGGTGCAAAACCAATTGATTGTAAATGGATATTTAAAACCAAGAGGGATGCAAGTGGTAATGTGGAAAGGTATAAGGTGCAACTTGTAGCTAAAGGATATTCTCAGAAAGAAGGCTTTGATTTCACAGATACTTTCTCTCCAGTTTCATCGAAAGACTCTTTTAGGACAATCATTGTGCTTGTTGCTCATCTTGATCTTGAGTTACATTAGATGGATCTTAAGACTGTGTTTTTCAATGGCGACAATAAAGAAACAATTTATATGGTACAACCAAAAAACTTTTAGTCGGGAGCCTAAAGAATATGGTTTTCAAATTAACAAATTTCATTTATGGACTCAAACAAACTTCTTGTCAATGGTACTACAATTTTCATCAAGTAATTGTCTCATTTGATTTTGAGATGATTATTGTTGATGATTATGTATATAAAAAATTCAGTGAGAATAATTATATATTCTTAGTTCTATATGTCAATAACATTTTGCTTACCACTAATGATATCGGCTTATTACACGAAATCAAGAGGTTTTTATCTAAGCATTTTAAGATGAAAGATCTTAGGGACGCCTCTTTTGTTTTAGGAATTTAGATACATCGAGACTGATCTCGAGGTATTTTTGGATTGTCACAAAAGAGCTATATCAATAAACAATCCCTAAAGTTCATTGTACAACACATCTCAATCTCCATATAAATGCTCAATGGCCATCTGTTTAGCTCACCATGCTTTCCTGTACGACACTTTGTACTGAAACCGGCCTTGCATGTCGACAATGAGGACTAATACAATAATGGTTGGCATGTCTTTCACCAGCGACATGATGCAGTTATAGATTATCTTCCCATCAAGTTTGTGATGGTCTTGCATCATACATGTAGCAGTCATGTATGTGGCCGTTCAAATTTTTGAATTTCCCACAGTTGCGACCTCTAGATAAATGCAGCTCGTACCTGTCAGTTGCACCCATTTGAAGACCTCCAACACTCCCCAACATATAATCTCGATGTAGATTTAACGACTTTGTAGTCAACTGACACTTTCATGCTATACCGCTTGATGGCAAATACGCAATCCTCTTTGTACGCGAATTGTTGGCCTATGTACAACTCCTCCAATTCAGAATTTGCCACCAATAGGTGAGAAGGTATTATATTTGGGGACTCAGGGAACTCGGATGCATGTCTCGCATCAAGATTTGGACTCAATATGTAAGCCCTAGGGTCATTGCGTATGATAATGCCACGACTCAGGTTCCCGACAGAAGGGGCGTGTACATTTTCACCCTCGTTCACACCTTCATTATCGATATCATTCGAGACCTCATCCAGATCGAGGTCATTGAAATCTGCACCCTTGTGATTAGAATGACCATCATTATCGAGTCCTTCACCATCTGCATTGATACCAATCACCACCAGAGGTATCTGTAAACGGGGACCCGAATTAGGGTTGTTATACGCAGTCAAACCATGGTGTGGATTTTCGGCCCATGTCGATGTTTCTCTATACTGCAGTTAAACTTGTGTACATATGATCACTTATCAATAAACATTCTCAGAACCTCCGTACATGAGTCTTCAACTCCATATTTTTGACTTAATAGAGTGATATTTAGAACGAGCTTCACATCCACTAACTCAGCAAACAACTGAACTGATTCAGCATTCACGTTCCCAGTCGAGCAATAAAGTGCGATCATTGTCTCCTCGTCTTAAATCATGTACAAGTTCCATCTCAGTAAATTTGATAGGATTTGATGAAATTGGAAATTTGTAGAATAGTTTGTACATCCTCCTCCCACACCGTCGAGCTATTTTTGCACTAATCTTTTGTTTTATTTCTTCAAGCTTTACATTCTAATTAAATCTTATTCCTATTTGTTGGCGAGATTCAAATATGCAACCAACTGTTATTTGTAAAATTACCCCCTCAAAATGAATGTATACGAAGAATTGGTTATTCATCTTCTATACAATATCTATAAAATAAATTTATAAAAAAATAGCCTTTATTTAGAAAAAATAGTGGCTCCTACTAAAAAAAAACTATAATTACATACAAATAATTACAAACTAATCTTATAAACTCGAACTTGATTTTTAAAAAACCTGCATAAATCTTTCTTCTTTTTTTCTATGTTTTCTCCCCTCCTACTAAACACAAATCTTCTTCTTCTTCTTTTCCTTTCTCTCTTAAACAGACACCAAAATCTTTAATAAAAATACAAACATTCAGCAGATATAATTTTTTGGTCGAGGTAGGGTTATATATTTTGAGTGGTGTCACCTGACAATGTGGCAGGATTATCGCTTGACACGTCGATGACACCACTAATAATTTTTTTCAGTCTCCTTTTTTCTATTTACAACTTTTTTTTTTGAAAAATATTAGTGTCACTTGACATACTGATTGCACCTATTAAAAAAAAATTCTGACACTAGCCACCGGTGCCACCTAACAGCGTCGCGGAACCAATTAAATTTTTTTAAAAAAAAATCACTAATACTACCTGACAAATCGACAACACCATTAAAAAAATATTTTCCCTTTATTCCCTCCACCGTAAATACCCATATTTTTCACTTTCACTTATATGACTAATGATTAGGAAAAAAAAGGTGGCATTTTCATATATAATTTTTTCTCCGTATCAGTTTTAATTAATTAATTAATATTTTAAAATTATTTCCATAAAAAAGCCATATTTTCTTTCCTAGTAAGCAATCAAAATTCATTTTCAATAATTTTATTATTTTTTAAATTACCTTTATAACAAGTACACTCAAAATTCATTTTACTTTCACTTTTCCAATCTTTCCTTACATCCATTCTTGCATTTCATCCATCTACTTTTCCACCCAACCAAACAAAATACTAACCTTCACTCATATTTAACATTTTAACCGAACGGATGTAAACGATTGATCTTGAAGAAATAATTGGTCATTGAGAAGCTCAAAGTGCCAAAAAAGATAAAATTGGTGGTGTTGAAGCAAAAGCACACTTGATATGCTTGGAGATTAAGTCCACCCCAAATGACCTTGTAATTTTAAGGTCAAATTTTATGATGCTCGGCAAAGAATAAACAAAACATGTAGCACAAACAAGGATCAACCGAACAATTGATTAATTAAAACACTACTTGTCTGAGATATTTAGGCCAACTCAAAACAAAATGTCACATCCACTGATGCAAAGGATGCTTATAAACCAAGAAAATAAACACTCTGCCTGACAACATATATGAAACATTCAACGCTTCTTAGAGACACCTACAGTCTTTCCTCTGCGACCAGTGGTCTTGGTGTGCTGACCACGGACACGAAGACCCCAATAGTGCCTCAGCCCACGGTGGTTCCTGCATTACAGTATTTCACGTGTTAGCTGTCACACCACATCCCAACAGCCAGATGGACAATCGACTAAGATGCAAACTACTTACATAGAATCTGTTGAATCTGTTAAACAACAGAAAATGGCACATAAAAAAAGAATGCAGCAAATCGAGAATTAAACATGTATGATTTTAGATTTTTCACTTTTGACCCAAACCACATCAATGGTTATTCAATTCCTCTCATCTTAATCAACTAAAAACGTCAAACAAGATAACCACAATAATACACCTCCCATTTTGATAATAACTTGCCAGCCAACACATTTAAAATATTTTTAGGAGACAACTCGAATCGAGAAATGATACATGTAGATTCTTACAAAATCGTTTACGTGCATAATAACACATAGGATATCATAAAGATATGTTATTCCTTCTTAAGCATAAAAAAGGATAATAAATAATAAAAAATTAAAAGCTACAGAAATGAGCCCCAAATAAGTTACCCAAATCATTTAGTCAAACGTTTGAAAGAACTTCACTGAGAATGTGAAAGCAATTGCTTATAGTAAATTGATATATGATGAGGAACCATGAACTCAAATTAAACAGAAATACTAAAGCATAGATACAGTTGGCCTAATCATATCATTTTAAGCATCAAACATTTGGAACATACAGCAAACATGGGAAAAGATAAACTCAAAGCACAGATTAGCAAGAACGAAGTACTAACCTGATCTTCTTCAATCGCTCCAAGTCATCTCTCAACTTCATGTCGAGAGCATTAGACACAACTTGGGAATACTTCCCATCCTTGTAATCCTTCTGCCTATTCAAAAACCAGTCAGGGATCTTAAACTGCCTGGGGTTTGCAACAATGGTCATGAGATTGTCCAGCTCCTGTGCAGTCAATTCACCAGCCCTAATAAAAAAAAAACAGCGAAGTTACACAAAAGCTCAACAACAAACCAAAAAAAACTGAATAACATGACTCCTCATGCCACAAGCCTATACATAATTGAAGCCTAGAAGATAGTCAAAAGTTTTAGATAGAAAAAATAAGAAATCATAATTTTCTTCCACACATGAATCAATTCATATCAATGACAAAAGTAATCGTTTCAACCTGAAATACCAAAAAACAAAATCATCTACTATATGCTTTTTCAAACTTTGAGCTATACGACATCTTATCGGTTCCCACTTAAGCCCAAAATTGACATAAAATAGGCAATCTCCTTGCATCTAAATTTTCATAATAAAAGATACCTCTTGTTCATGTCGACATCAGCCTTCTTGCAAACAATGTTAGCGAAACGCCTTCCAATACCCTTGATGGAGGTCAAAGCAAACATAATCTTCTGCTTTCCATCAACGTTGGTGTTCAGCACACGCAAAATGTGCTGAAAGTCTTCGTTCGCCACCAGAGACTGTACAATCACACACAAAAAAGAAGAAGAAAGAGTTAAAAGCAATAATGTTAGAAACAAAACATCAACCCTAATTCAAACCAAGAAAAAACCATCCCCGAAAAGGGAGAAAAAAGGAAAAGAAAATTCAGATAAAAAACAGAGAATCAGATCAAGAAAAATATGGAATTGTAATTAGAAAGATGGAATCACAATTACCATTTTGATTTGGTGAGGGAGGAGGAGAGACTACGGGAAGTGATGAGCTGAAGAGAATAAACAGCGGAGGCCAAGTTAGGGTTTTTAAGGATTCCTCTAACAAACGTATTTATATTGGTTCATAATAACTCTTAGGGTTTTTTAGTTGGATTTTGGGCTGAAGAGAAAATTAGTGCACTGTTGTCATAAGGCCCAAATTTTCCGGTCCTTTAAAACTCACAATTACACCGATTTCACCCAATACTATTATAATTCGATTCCCCTATACTATCATAATTTAGTTAAACCGAGTTTTAAAAAATTTAATCAATTAAAAATAAATATTAATTTTTAACTAGTTAATTTTCTTTTTTTATTTTAAATTCAAATAGACTTGGCTTTATTAAAACATAAACCAGAATACATGTCACCAAGCTCAACATGTCAGCCTGGAACTTAAAAAAGGAAACTAGAACCGAAAAAATAAAAACAACAAATAAACCAAAGTTTTTAAAATAATAAATAAAAAGATAAAGCTTTAGCCCAGTCACATTTAATGCCTGAAATCATGCCAACCTTTCATTTCTTTCTTTTCAATCTCGACGATTTCAGTTCCCAAGGAAGCGTTTCTCCATCTTCATCTCTCAAAACAATCATTCCCCTCTCCGAACCTTACCCACCAAAGGCTCCAAATTAGTCTGGTTCCAGATCTGGTTTAGTTAGTATCCAGGAAAGGTTTAAAATTGACCAAACTTCAACTGAAACAGGGCATTCTCAGAGGACGTGGTCCAAATTCTCATTTGCCCCCTCATCTCTCGGGCAAGCCATATTCGCCACTAGTTGTTTATGATTAAAATTAACTAGTGTAGGAATAAAATTTCTAGATATTCTCCAAACTCTAATTTTTAGCTTTGTTGGAAGCTGTAGGTTCCATAGTTGTCTGTAAAAGTCTCTAGAGGTAGTATGTAAATCATTAAAATTAGGGCCTAGAATACTTGGTTGTAATAGTTTATAAGTGCTTCGAACAGAAAAGTCACCGAAAGGTTCACCACGCCAGACCACCAAGTCATCGTGGCATTCCTTCGCTAGCAGAATCCTCAATATCCTAGCTGCATCAACATCCGAGAAGGTATTAATAACCAATTTTTTATTCCATTCTCTGTTATTTTTGTTTATCATCTCCGCAACCATTGAAACGCTATTATTATTCATACTCACATGCATGCTTAGCAATTGAGATGTTTTCACACAATCCAACTCTCCAACATAAGCCCTCCTGTAATAACCCCCTCGTAGCCCAAATACTTTTCCAAGTATAAGAGGGTAAATTCCCCTTGCATTTAAGAAATCGGAACTTGGATAATATTTTGCCTTTAAAACCCGGGCTAATAACGAATCAAGATTATTTAGAAGTATCCATCCTTGTTTGGCCAATAGGGTGATGTTAAATTTCTTTAAACTATGAAACCCTAAACCCCCTTCCTCTTTCAAAGCACAGAGACGACGCCACTCACACCAATGAATCCCCTTTCTCCCACGCCCCTTTTGCCACCAAAATCGTGCCATAACACTTTCCATTTCATCGTACAAAGTTTTTGGCAGCAAAAAAAGGCCATCGAGTATGTTGGAATGGCTTGGAGCACTGACTTAATAAAAAACTTCTTTACCCCATTGCGATAGAAACCTAATGCACCAACCATCAATCTTCTTTTTAATTCCGTCCTTCAGTAGTTGGAACGATGCCTTTTTCTTTCTACCCACCATGTTGGGTAAGCCTAGATACTTCTCTGGATTATTCGAATAACGGACCCCTAAACTATTTGAAATCGATTCCCGAGACTCTTCAAGGGTATTTAAACTGTAAAAAATCGTTGATTTTTCAAAATTGACACTGACCTGAGCACATTTCATATTCCTTTAAGATGTTTTTTAAAATGTTGGCACCCTGCTCGAAGGCCTCTCCAAACATAACACAATCGTTTGCAAAGAGAAGGTGTGATATCTGAGGACCCCTCCTACTGGCCTTCTCCCTTTTAATCATCCTATCGTTTAAAACAAGTCTCATAAGAGCAGAAAGTCCCTTATTGCAAATAAGAAATAGAAAATGACTTAGTGGGTCTCCCTGTTTGAGACCTTGTGAAGGCCGAAAGGATTTGCCTATTCTCCCATTAATACATACAGAATACAAAACTGTCATAACACACCTCATAAGAGTGCCCACCCATCGTTCATCAAAACCCATTTTCTCCATCATCGCCCTTATGAAACCTTATTCTACCCGGTCATAGGCCTTACTCATTTCCAATTTAAATGCCATAAAGCCCTTCCTCCTTAATCGCTTCTGACAGAACGTATGCAATATCTCATATACAAGCAACACGTTATCAATAATCAGCCTTCTTGGCACAAACGTGCTTTGGGCCTGATCTATACAAACCTCGAGTACCTTCTAAAAATGGTTAGCTATCGCCTTTGCTAAGACCTTGTAAATCATATTGCATAGACTGATTGGTATGAAATTAACCATGTTCTTAGGGTACGATACCTTAGGCATGAGCATTATAGTAGTTTCATTCATACGCTTTAGCTCTTTCCCTTCATTTAAGACACCCAAGCAAAACGACGTAATATTATCTCCGACTATGTGCCAACATCTCTGAAAAATAAAGTTGGAAAACCATCAACCCTTAGAACCTTTGTTGGACCCATACCCTTCAGTGCCATAAAAATCTATTCTTTCGTGTAGCTAGCAGTCAACATCATGTTCAAATCGTTTGTAATGCATCGATCAACCCTAGGTAAGATGTGTTCCAAGTCCCCTATCCCATTTGTTGCAAACAAATTCTAAAAGAAGCCTCGCGCCACAACCTCCATTTCCTCTACGTCTAATACTTCCCTTCCAGCATCGTCTTCCAAAACCTTAATTGTATTTATACGTTTGTGATAAGAGGCAAATTTATGAAAGAAGCTCGTACTTCTGTCGCTCAACCTCAACTAGTTTGCATGTGCTCTTTGCTCCCAAAAGGTTTCTTCTTTGTCAATTTCTAGGTTCAACTGAACTTTTGTGTCAATAAGCTCTACCAAATTTTCATCGTCTCGATCCTTCACCATCAGTTGTTCCAACTTCCTAGTCAAATCTCTTTTCAATCCAACCCTTCCAAGCTTAATCGTGTTCGCCCAAACCTCCAAACCTTCTCTTAGACTTCTTATCTTTGCAAACAAATCACCCGAAGCCAAATCCCAGATTCTTCTTACCTCCCATTCGAATGAGTCCTCCATCGTCCACCATGCTTCAAAACAGAACCATTTCTATCTCCATCCAGTACTCCCCCTATTTGCATGTATAAGTAGAGGACAATGATTAGAAAAAGAATGTGGTAAGTGTTTAATTACCGCATTAGGGAACATACTCATCCATTCATCAGTAGTTACCTCTCTATCTAGTCTTTCCCTAATTTTAGTTTATGGAATATTCCCCCTTTCCCATGTGAACCAAGGTCTAGGAAACCCCACATCCTGTAAGTGACATGCATCTAGGGCACCCCTAAATAGCTCCATTCTTCACTCTTCTCTTGGAATGCCCCTTACCTTCTTAGAGGAGTACATTATCTCATTGAAATCTCCACAAGCTAGCCAAAGAAGCTCCTGATTTCAACCCAGACTTTTTAGAACGTTCCACAAATCTCTTTTATTACTTGCAAAATGAGTTCCATAAAACCCAGTAAACCTCCATTCCCTCTCCTCATCAGCCCCATTAACAACTACATCTATATGATTTTGGAGAAACTCCGTACTAATTTTGACCGTTTCCTTCCTTGCTAAACTTAGACCTCATTGTTTACCTTCAACTATAACATCAATTCCATTCGCAAAGCCACATCTCGTCCTAACCTTTTCCATTCATTTTGTCATCTAATTTTGTCTCTATAAAGAACACCACTTGGAGATTATACATTTTCAGCATATGCCGAAGCCTTTTGATAGTCTGTGGACTCCCCAATCCACGGGCATTCCAACTCATAAGTTTCATTGCGACCGGTCGGCTTGCCCCTTGGTAGCCACCGATAATATGTGGTCTTGAATCAACGAAGGTTTATTTCTCCCTCCCATAGAATTGGCCACAATCAATTCATTATGGTTTTCCCATTCCCTCCTTAGTCTCTTCTAACCATCACCCTCTTTTAGTGGTCCATCCTCCGAATCATGCTCCATATCTATTCGATCCTTTTTTTTTTATTTTCCCTGAAATCCGTGTCTCCTTCTAAGTTTAACCCTAAGATCGAGTCAAATTGAGTCAAAGCATCACCTTGAGTCTCCCCTACCCCCTCACCTCTTAACCATTTGCTACTCATTGTCATTGCTTTCCTTGACTGGGCTCGAATCGACAAATCCCATCCCATTCCCACTACTTCCAACTCATTCGCCATTCGAATTTGACAGAACGAATCGCTATGTCCCAATCGACCACAAAAGAAGCAGAATAGAGTAAGCTTTTCATACTTGAAACTAACAAATGAGCATTTACCTGGGTCAAACATAAAATTCTTCTTTCGTCTAATAGGACGCCTAAAATCCATTTTTACCTGGATCCGTATATAATTGCTCAAACCCCTTTCCAAATTTTTAGTATCATACTCTAGGAATTCCCCCACAAAATCCCCCAATTGTTTTGCTATATGCTCAGAGAAAAAACCCTATCGTTATTCATGGACTTGTACCCAAAACCTTACATAAAGTAAGGGTACTTTTAGAGGTTTTCTCCATCCACCAATCAATGAGTCACTAGAAGATGATTATTAAACATCCAAGGATCGCCATTTTTCACCCGATCTAGATCCATTTTATGGAAGAAGCGAAATAAAAAAAACGTTTTTCTCCCAGATCTGTAATTTAGACCCCTCTCACTGGGTGCTAGAGATTAACCATAGTGCTTCTCATTGCAAAGAAGTGAATCACACTCGCAGTTAGAAAGCACCCCACCAAGCAAATATCATAGATCTCTTTTACAGGCTCAGCCTTACTTTGGATCTGTAAGATCTCCTTCTCCTCATCATCCAAAGAAATATTTGCCAAATCATTTTCCATACAGTCCAAAATCAATCAAAAGAGATTAACAGCCCTCCAATCACCATCGCCACAGAAATAGATTAGAAAATAAGATGAAGAAACAATAAAAAATACAAACCCTAAAAACGAAACGTGCTAGAGAAGCAGACCAAGACGTGCTAGAGTAGCAGACTTAAAGGTCGATTAACTAGTTAATTTTCTATACATGTTCTATAACTATAATATAAATTAGTGAATAGAATTTTTTTTTCCTACAAAAAAGTGTAGAAAATGATAAGTAATCACTTAATAGAGAATAAATTCAATTGTGTTTTATTTTGTATAATTTAATATTATATTATTATTTATCAAACAAAGTAAATTATATTCAGTATTTAATTTTAAACAATATACCAAGCAAATTTTATAATTTAGATTTAGCACTTAAGTTTTAATATTTATTTTTTCTAACACTTATTCTTTTAGCAATTAATTTTGAGTTAAAATTTCTCTTACAAGGGCAAACTGCATCAATTGTTGTTGAACTTTGTTCAAAATTATGTTCAGTAACCTAACTTTTAAAAGTTGCATAATAATCACTACTGTTATTGAATTGTTACATTTTGGTCACTCGTTCGTTAACTTCTGTTAAAGGGATGACGTGGCACATTAATTCAAAGGGTTAATAATTAAGTTGGCCCAAGAATTGTAGCTAAAATATCACTATGATACTTTTAACATTTTTCTTAACAACAATTCTAAAAAACTTTTAAAAAGATATTTAAAAATATAAAAAAACTATGAAAATAATCAAGTTAATTAAGTGAATTAAACTTTTAATCCTAGTATATATATAAGTGAGTGGAGAGATGAATTAAAAATCTCTCATATTCTCCTTCCTTCAACCGTCCAAGCTATTTAAAAGAAAGAAAAACCTCAAGCTCTTAAGGAAACATTCAACCACCAATTCACTAAGGTAATTAAGCTAATTCTTTAAAAAAATTATATATATTGAATCGTGGGAATTTGATTTAGCTAGCCCATATGTTAATTTCTTAAATTAATAGATGTTTAGAAAGTTGCCATTATAGTGAAATTGATGAATTTAAACTTGAATTTGAAGAGATTGTTAGTTAGGAAGCTTGGATTATGATAAGGAATAAGTTAGAAATTAAGTTAAGCTTGTTAGAAGATTTTGTGATATTAAGGACTAAATTGAATAAATTGAAAGCTATCTTGAAATTATGCTATAGATAAAAATTATAGGGTCTCTGATGTAAGGATGTGAAATCAAATTTTGATTCAATGTTAAGTATAAAAAAATATGAGTATTTCAGATATAAGGAATAAAATGAATAAAATACAAAATATGTTGATTATGTGTTTGAATGTGATTTAGATGTGAATTAATGCCATTTTTATAATTGAATTATCGAACGTAGCTAAAGACAACGTCAGGCCTTCTTGAGAGAAAAGAAAGGCGAGAGTTGTAGACGAGTAATGGAACTACAATTTGTACTTTTATTATTTGAGTTCAATATACATATATACATGACATGTTATAAATTGGCTATTTGAGGTAAACATTTTACTTGTCTCATGATTCGGTTTATATATGATGATATAAAATGTCGAGAATTGAATTGAAGTGAACATATCATAAATAAGCATGATATGAAACTATGATATGTGATCATGAACATATATGTATTGATTCAATGGTTACCCTATTAACTATCTTGAGTAGAGTCGAGTATAGTTGGCATACCATATGATTAGTGTACGAGATTATACTTCGATTTATACTGATAAGGCACGAAGTGCATATTATACTTCGGATGTCCGATGAGGTGTGAATCACATTTTACTTTGGTTATACCGATGAGGCGTAGAGTGCAGTTTATACTTCAGACATTTCGATGAGGCATTGGGTGTCAGATTGGTGTAATGGTTGGATAGTCTGTGTATTTGTCTTGAATCCATGTCAAGTTAATAGGGATTATAAAACATGAACTTGCTAAATGACATCTGGTATGAAATGATAATGAAAAATGGTATATCATGTATAAATGAAATGTGAAAAATGATTGCATGTGAAAGATCATGCGAACTAGTTAAAACAGGCCTTGAGGGCCGATATGGATATGAACGAATTAATAGATTCGAGAAAGAATGAGATAATGAAATGAATAAGTGGTATGTTATGAAACGAAAGTTAATGTGACTTGTTGTTAGAAAGCATGGTATGATATGTTCATATGAATTTGTCAAATGAGATAATGCATAAATTTTGCATATGAGACATGAATGGTCAATTGAAATGGTTGAAATTAGATCATGTATTGATTGTATTCTTAACATGTTAATGTTATTGCTTTATTGATTAGAATCATAGAAGTACCACTGAGCTTTATCACTCAACATATGTTTTTTTTACTCCATGCGCATGTATTAGTAGATCACGAGGTTCCGAGGAGTGATACAACATCTAGATTGTAGCTTTTGACTTAACAAGTTTTTATAGTCTCATTTTGTTATCAAATAGTGGCATGTACCTAAGATTGAGTCAATTTTATGTTGTGAATTATCATTTTGGTACCTTGGATGAAAATTGTTGATTTGATTATAAACATATGAATTGAAAATGTATATATGTATGAAGCATGGGACTTAAATTGAGCGATGAATTAATATATTTTCATAATAAATTTATTAATATTTATATTTCATCCTTATAGACTCAGTTTATTGAAATGGGGTTCCAAAATTACAATCTTCGACATCGCCTAAAATTGGGTCGTTACAACACATTATGATAGTTTAAAAAGAAAATTACTAAATAGCTCTAAAAGAATGAAATAAACTACAATAATTTACAAACAAAAATTAAAGTCAGCATAATAGCCTAGATATTCAAAACAAATAAAGGGAAGTAAACTACAAATATCTGCACATCTATTTATGACATGTTTGAAGATATAAAAAAATGATGATAGCAATTGGTAAGTTCATAATAATATGACATGTTTGTGGCACATTTTCCTTATCAATCAAGGTTGTTAGGTTTCTTCTTTTTTGTTTTCTTGTGCTTCAAATTACAATTGTCTTCAAGCATTTCTAGTGATTTTCTTGATCCATGGACTTATTGTATTGGTATCAAAGCTTTGGGTTTTTGGTATTTTTTCCTTTGGTTCATTCAAGTTAAACTTGTGAAAGAGTGAAATATGATTTTTAAACCAATGGAAGAAATTTTGCCACAAACCAACGGGAAAGAACTTTCCTTGAAGTAAGTTATAACCCTAAGTCTCCAAACAGGATAAGAAAATATGATGGAGCAACTTAGTCAATTAACTCAAGCATTTGAAAGAATGATAGTGCAAGCACCACCTCTAGTACGAGTTCAACAAATAACAAGAAGGGTGAAATTTAATGAAAACTAATTCATCAAGAAGGTGGGCATTGTGGAATATCTCGTTGATAGAAAATTGGTTATTTCTCAACAAGATATGAATGCACAATTGGTGGTGGATAATGAAAAACATGAGGATCTCTTCCACACACGATGCATGATTTACTAGAAAGTGTGTCATGTTATTATTGATAACGAGAGTTGTGCAAATGTGGCCTCTACTACATTAGTGGAGAAATTGAAATTACTATCTACAAATCATCCCTATCCTTATAAAATTTATTAGTTGAATGAACAAGGTGAAGTTAAAGTAATAAAATAGGTTTCCCTTGTTAGGAAATGTGCCCATATTTTAGTAAACATGTAACTCTTTTATATGTATCTGAATGATGAATAAATAAATAAAGTTAATTTCACATTTCACTATTATGCCTTTTGTGTTTATGTATTTCATGTTTTGCATACATATAAAAATTATGACAAGCAAATATTAGCTCATTGATTGTCTAAGTTCAAATTGATGATAAGCGGTACTGTAAGAACATTTACATTGTGAGAAAGACAACTAAATTTAGTAGATAATCTAAACGAGTCTATAATCCCGTAAAAGAATCAAAGTGAGCATTTGATTCAAATACTTAGAAGGACTATTATATGATCTACAATTCCAAATGGGGAGATGGCTAGTCTTGGCTACCGGAGCAGTTGACTCCACAGGTAGTGTAACAACCCGATTTTGGGTCTAGTCAGAATAGTGGTTTCGGGACCACAAATCCAACACAGTAAAATTCATTTTTATTATATTTTTATGGTCTACAGTTTTGTGGAATAATTTCGTGAAAATCTTGCTCGAAAATTTTGACGTTTGGGCACTTAATTTAGTTAAAAGGACTAAATTGTAAAAAGTGCAAAACTTGAATTCTATATGCTAAAGGTGTCCAATTGCTATGAAATTTTAAATTAGAGGTCCTTAAATGATAATTAGACCATTGGTTAAGTTGGTGGACAAAAATGGACATGGTTTGGTATGTTTCTAAAGTTTTTCATTAAGGGCATTTTGGTAATTTGGTAATTAAAATGAATTAAAAGCCAAAATAAAGCCAAATTTGTCCATCTTCTTCTTCCTTGGCTGAATTTTACATGGAGAAGACATGGCTAGGGTTTTTCAAGCTTGCAAGCTCGATTGTAAGTCCGTTCTAGCCTCTTTTTAATGCTCTTTACATTTTTGAAGTCGTTGTAACTTGATCTTTCTATTTCTACCATCAATTTGAAGAGATGTCAAGGTCTAAAATTCTACCCATGATGGATGTTTGTGTATTTTGATGTCTAATGGTAGAAAATGCATGTTTGGTGTATGATAAACGACTTTTGCTAAGTGATTTTCGGTGAAAATACCTAAAATGACTTATTTGTAAAAGTTATAAAATGAGTAGAAAAATGTGAATAAATGAGAAATGTGGGCTGTTATGAGTATGAAAATGGTTCGGCTAGGCTTGGGTTTTGAAGAAATTGAATGAAAATCATTTTATGAGCCTAGGGACTAAATTGTAAAATGATAAAAATTTAGGGGCAAAAATGTAATTTTATCCATAATGTGATTTTGGGCTGATTTGAATACTATAATGATTAAATAAGTTAAATGTGATATTATAGAACGAGAAAAACGAGTTCGGAGTTAGAACGGGGGAAAAATGAGTAATTGACAATTTAGTCCTTTTTGCCGTTTTTATGACGAGGCAAGTTCGTATGTTTAATAAACATTAAATTATCTGTGTATAGATGCTTAATTGATATAATTATGGTAAATGTTATATTATTGAAACGAAATGTGAATGCTATTGAGTACGATACTACGGAAATGACCGACAGAGATTCGGTACAGCGAAAGTCCCGTTGAACCTTAGGAATAGATAGGATATAAATGTCATGACATTAGGGTTACTGAGATTATCTGTAAGACCATATCTGTGATATGGCATCAATATGAGACTTCGTGTAAGACCATATATGGGATATGGCATTAATATGAGACTTCGTGTAAGACCATAGCTGGGCTATTGGCATCGATACGAGATTACATGTAAGACCATATCTGGGATATTGTAACACCCCTTACCCGTAACCGATGCCGGGACAGGGTACGAGGCATTACCTATCTTAAACACATGCAAACATACATTTCTGAGTCATAAAATTTCGTTCAATTTTAAAACTTTTTAAACTTTGCCTTAAAGTCCCTAATATGGACCTACGAGGCCCAAAACACACATTGAAAACGGTTCGGGACTAAACCGAGCACTTTAGAAAAACTTTAGAAAATATCATTGAAATCAGGGGCACACGCCCATGTGGAAGAGTGACACGTCCGTGTGACCTCTTAACATGGCCATGTTGAAGGACCGTGTAGCTCACACGGCCTGAGCATATTGGGACACGCCCGTGTCCCTAGCCCGTGTGGATTTATTTCTCTTTTCAAACCTACAGGGATTTTCACACGGCCGTGACACACCCGTGTTTTAGCCCGTGTGCAAAAACCTTGACATTCTGTTTCTGACATCATCAACCCTTTAAGGTCGCACGGCCAAGGCACACACCCGTGTGCTAGGCTGTGTGGTGAATTTAATTACACAATTAAGGTGCAGGTGTAACACCCCTAACCCGTATCCGTCACCGGACTAGGGTTACGAGGCATTACCAAAGAAGATACAACTTGAAACAGGCATATATATATATTTAAAATATCATAACTCATACATTCCATAATAAAATTAACTATTACATAACATATCAAATTTACATAATTAACATTCAAATCGAAACTAGTATTTGCATATTGAATCATCTAAACATAGTAAAACTGCATATTTTAACAATACATCCAAGACATATTAATCCATATAAATTCAAACATATATATAACATTTTATACAACCATGCAAATAGACATCTACTAATTCAATTTTCATTTGATAATTAATCACCAATTTAACATATACTTAGTCAATTTGAATTCATTCCAAATCTATACTCATAACCTATAATAATTCATACATGCATAATTCACCTGTATAAGTAACATTTTTGTACATATATATGAATGAATTAATTATGTAAGGTCGAATACCTTTACAAATACCCACATGATTTCCATTTATAAATTTATTCATATTGAGCCGAATACACATATATAACTACATGATTTTCTTATCCCAATTTCTATTATTTCATATAACCAAAATTTCATCTAACATTTACCAATACCTAATTCATAATCTAATCATAAAACTAAGTACATTTGCATTACAAATTGTCATCCATTACAATTTCACAATATGACCGAATATAAATATACATATATGCATATGCAAAGTCACATTTGATCATATTTCATTTAATAAGTAAATCAAACTTCACACAATACATAACAAATATACCTTTACACATTACCTAATCGAATACAACATGTCCATAACATCATCACCTTCCATAGCCAAAATATACAAGTACACATTCAGTTCATGTTCATATCTCAACTAATTCAATCCATCATGCAAAGTATAATTAATATATATGTATCAATCACATTTCCTAATTCAGTAAAACTACTTATAAACATCATATATACTTACCTACCATGAACATACTCTATCATCAATATGCATAAGTATAATCTCATTCACAACAACCATCACAAACCATCAGCAAAGATAGCAAATCGATCAAAAGAGGATAAGCCATTTTCGCATGGCTATTAATTACATACAAAGGTATTTAATTCGTATTCAACCTTTTACTATGCTATACATGCCATATATTCATAATTAACATAGACAAAATACCAAAGTAAGCTGTCGATAGTGTGATAGTCCTGCTGACGATCCTCGAGCTCGTAACGAATTCAAAATCTATAAAACAGAAACCGACAAAGATACACAAAGTAATCTATTTAAGCTTTGTAAGTCAATAGCAAAGTAAAGTCAATTAACTTAACAAAACCACATATACAAAATTTATATCAAGTTACACTTTATACACAATAATAAATAATTACTCAAATCTTAAATCAAAGTCACATAATCTACTCTATGGCCGAATACACATAGTTGAAGCTTATACACCATTCACATGTTTACACATTAACTTCTGTACAATATAATTAACATATAACCTACCTTTCATTTATCAACACAGATATATAAACGTACCTGAGTTCTTTTAATTCACATATCACATTGGCCTTCACTTACACATGCCCGTTGAACCATTCGGAATTAAAAAGGATACGCAGATAGTCGGAAGCTCGTACAATGCCAACGCCCCAGACGTGGTCTTACATGTAATCATATGTCGATGCCACTGTCCCAGACAGGGTCTTACACGTAAACAAAAATCGATGCCAACGTCCCAGATGTGGTCTTACACGATAACACATAACGGATATCTTATGTCATGACATATGTATTCTATCTATTCCTAAGGTTCGTACGGGGCTTACAGATGTCGAATCTCGGTTGAATAAAGCTCAGAAGTTAGCCAAATCACAATACCCACATTCGGCCATAGCATATATAAATTCAAATAATTCATTTTGATACATAACAAATACATATCTATAGTTATTTCAACATTTAAATGCTAATTGACTTACCTCGGATGTTGTCGACTGTGAAATCGGCTACTCGACCACTTTTGTCTTTCCCCGATCCAAATCCGATTTCTTTAATTTTTGATCTAAACATATTCAAATTAAGCTTATTTAAACACCATTACATTCAATTTAGCCTAAAAACACATAAATAGGCAAATTATAATTTTGCCCCTAACATTTCACACTTTTTACAATTTAGTCCTTTTTGCACAAAACACGAAATACACAAAATTTGACTATACTTCTTAAGGGCCGAATATTCCTAGTGTCCATACAAGCCCACACATTTTATTTATTTCACATTTTAGTTCCTCAAAAAATTATTTTTGCAATTTAGCCCAAATTACTCAATTTCATCAAAAATTCAAAGACAAAACTTGTTAATCTAACACATATATTTCATATTTCATCATCAAACATCAAAAACCACAAGGTACCATCAATGGAAAAACACAAAATCATCATCACAATCACAAATTGAGACATGGGTTTTGAAGTACACAAAGCAACTATCTCAAAAACATAAAAATTATCAAAAACCGAACAAAAATGAACCTTTAATCAGGCTTTTTATTCTTAGCCGAATGCTAGGTTTCCTTTTCTTTCTTTCTTTGATTTTCGGCTAGCTTAAGAAGATGAAGAAAATGACTTTATTTTATGTTATTTTATCATATATTATAAGATATATTTAATTTACTATTTTAACCTTTTAATTTAAATAAATATAACATATATTTTAAGGTAAAATTTGGCACAAACCGTCCACTAACTTCTTAAATGGGCTAATTGCCCTTTAAGGACCCCAAATTAAAAAGCCACTATCAAATTGGCACTTTACACTTTAGTTTGTAACTTTTATATTTTACGAAATTAAGCCCTTTTATTTAATCGGACACCTAAACGACAAAATTAAGTCATGAAAATTTAACACAAACAAATTCACACATAATAAACACGGAAAATAAATTTTAAAATATTTTTCGGACTCAAATTTGTGGTCCTAAAACCACTATTCCGATTAGGGTCAAAATCAGGCTGTTACAGCAGGGGACACACGGTCGGACTACATGCCCATGGGGTAGACCGTGTGTCACACACGGCCCAGACACACGCCCGTGTGTCTACCCGTGTGGACAGAAATAAGGCTATTTACCAAGCCTTTTGCCACCCTTACTTGCACCAACATACACAATATCAAGTAACACCCATCCACACATAAATACATGACCAATTCACCACAACTAAGGAATTAACACAACATGGAACACTTATCACATTCTTTATCAATTCAATCATACAACTTGCTTAATCATGCATTAACATACCATATGCTCAACCATGCAAATTTTCACATTCATGAAAAACATCATCATATGCATATAACAATAACAAATATTAGCCATCATCCATGGCCTTATACAAAATGATCTATCAAATAGCATAGGCCCACATTTAGCAAATTCAGCTATGACACTTAATAACATAATTAATGTAACAGCCCGATTTTGGGGCTAGTCGAAACAGTGGTTTTGAGACCACTAAACCGAGGTTAGGGAAATTATTTTGATGTTATTTTATGTGTTATAGCATTAAAATATGGCTATGTGGAAATTTTGGTGCTTTAATTTTAGCAATAGCATGCTTAATTGTGAAAAAGGACTAAATCGCATAAGGTGCGAAAGTTCTATCTTATAAGGTAGGGGTACCTAATAGCTATAGAATGTTAATTTGGAGGTCTTTAAAGTGCAATTAGGCCAATTAGAATGTGTTGGCCTACCATGTGGTATAGGGAGACAAGAGCATCTAATTTTTTTGGTCAAAAGTGGGTGAATTAGGTGAGAAAAGATGAATAAAATATGGTAAAAAGAAAAAATATCATCTTTCACTATTCACTCATCTCTTTCTACCGAAAATTGAAGAGAAAATAGAGCATTTGGGGGTTCAAACTTTCAGCCAAGCTATCTCCTTGCTAGTAAGTGATTTAGGTGGTTTTAATTGATGATTTTTGTATTTTTGGGGTCCCCAAAGCTTAAGCTAGCTAATGAGGGGACCAATTTGCAATATGGTTGAAAGTATAGGGACTTGCCATGAGAGTATTCATGTTGTTAGCTGAGTTTTTATGGAAGAAAATAAATGTTAGGGAGATGAGAAACAACTTTTGTGAAAGGTGTTTGCATGAAAACACCTAAGTAGGACTTAAATGCAAAGATTGAGATTGTGCCATAAATGCATGAAATAGTTGGAATTGTGAGTAGTTGTAAGAGAAATAAATGTCAGCTAGGTTTGTTTAATGAGAAAATGTGTTGAAAAATGATTTACGAGCCTAGGGGCAAAATCGTAATTTTACCCTAGTACAAGGGCAAAAAGGTCATTTTTGCCTAAGTGTAGATTTTGATGCATTATGATCATAGAATGATCTAAATGAGTGAACTTTATTGTTATAGATCAAGAAGAGTGCGGAATTAACCTTGACAGGGGGAAAGGCAAGGTTACGGACTAAACCGCAATTTGAAACGTTTTGCACCGAGGTAAGTTTATGTGTAAACGATGCATTTTATATATATATTGTTGTTGTTGATTGGTGCATGGCCTGATTGAAACATGTATGTTTCAAGTGAATTGAATTTGATAGTTATTGTATAGTTTGGTATGAATGACGAAATAGTCATATAAACGTGTAATAACAACACTTGATGGTGGGCTAAGTGCGACACCACCTTGTTACTTAATTACGATGGGCTATGTGCGATACCATCGTCTATTTATCATTTGGTGGGCTATGTGTGACACCACCGCAACTAACCTTTTTGGTGGGCTATGTGCGATACCACCCTAATAAAGACCGATGGTGGGCTAAGTGCGAAACCACTGAGTAATTTGATTATGAGTGGTTGATTAAGAGATTGTGATGTGTTGTATTATGTGACATTGTGGTTCTAAGTGCAGGGAGGCATGCTAATGAGTGTATACATTAAGCTTGTGATATGGTTGGAATGTGGAAATGGAAGAAATGAGTAAGCATGATTATGAATATGGATTGTTTCTTGTTTAGTATGTAATGCTATATAATTGTTTAGCACATACTGTATTGTTATATTGTTTACATGTAAACTTACTAAGCTTAAAGCTTACTACCCTTTCTTTTCCCTTGTTTTATAGAGTTTAAGAGCCGAGTCGGGATACGCAGTTAACCAAAAGATCGCCCACACTATCAGCTCACATCGGTATATCTAGACTTAGTGATTTTATGTATGGCATGTATAGGGGCTAGACTAGTTAGATTATTTTTTTATTTTGGCCAAAAGTGTGTTGGCCCCTTTTTAAGACAAACTAATTTGAACATCGCCATGGTTGATGGCTCACCTTGTAATTTATGAAAAGATATAGTCATTCATGGAAGTTTAGATTGCAAAATATGGGTTGTTTGATGATATGTTGAATGGATCCATGTTGTGTGAGCTAGAGGGGTGAAAGGAGCTTGGCAAATAGCCTTGTTCTTGTCCACACGGGTAGGCACACGGGCGTGTGTCTAGGCCATGTGTGATGCACGGTCTGCCCATGGGCATGTGACTTGGCCGTGTGTCCCCTGCATGTTGGTGTTGTAAGTCAGTGTCGACCACGGGCTAGCCACACGGGTGTGTGCCTAGGCCGTGTGACCCAAACAGAATACCCAAGTTTTTATACATGGGCAGGAAACGGGCGTGTCTAGGCCATGTGGAGCACACAGGCTAAGCACACGGGCGTGTCTAGGCCGTGTGAAAACCCCTGTAGGTTCGAAATGAGAATAAATCCCACACGGGGTAGGGACATGGGCGTGTGTGATCACACGGACTGCCCACACAGGCGTGTCCCGTTTCACACGTACGTGTGGCCCCTGTTTAGGTAAAAATTTTAATATCGCAAAGGTTTCCGGTAAGGTTCCGAAACCCCTCGTATGAATGTTCAAGGCCTCGTAGGCTCTCAATGAGATTGTTATGGTGGCCATAGAGATATGTCTAGTTGGAACTGAAAGTTATTGGTTGAAGTTGTGTGGGTAAGTGGATTAAGTCCGGTAATGCCTTGTACCCGGTTCCGGCGTAGAATACGGGTAAGGGGTGTTACAATTAAATCTCCTATACATGCCACAACTCAACTACTTGAATTCAACAATACCCGAAGTGATAGCTTGATAGTGTGATGGTATCTCCGACGTTCTCCAACCCGAGCTAGCCTGAGGACATTATAAACATGGAAAATAGATAGAGTAAGCTATATAGCTTAGTAAGTTGGTATGTAAATAATAAGCAATTTATTAACATACTTTTAACAATCCTCATATTAAGTTCTCAAGATAATAAAATCATAATTGCACAAAGTTCTACTATTCACTTTTGAGCATATCAAGCTGTCTACGCGAGTCATAATCACTAAATTATTTATGTCTTGAGCTAAGGAACTCCAAATTTAATTCCGTTAATTTTCTTTGAAACTAGACTCACATATCTCCTTACCATAAATTTTCCAGAATTTTTGGTTTAGCCAAGAAGTACAGTTTATTCTTTAAAGTCGTCCCTGTTCTGCTGTCTGATAGTTTAGCTATTCTTCACTAAGAATTAATTATCTCCTCGTACGGAACTCGGATGATGTTCCCAGTTGATTCTCTTGAAAATAGATTCATTAAGAATTTCAAACATATAAATTATAACTCATAATTATTTTTATACTATTTTAAATGATTTTTCAAATTCAAAATAGGGGATTCCAAAATCATCCTGACCCTGTCCCACAAAATTTCAAACATCTCATAATATGAAATTATTTTGCTTACACTGTTTCTTCTATGTGAAACTAGGCTCAATAAGTTTTAATTTCATATCTTATTCAACCTCTAATTCGATTTCCACAATTTTTGGTGATTTTTCAAAGTTATACAATTCTTTCTTTGTCCAAAAAGCTGTTTTATTGCTAATTTTACTCTTTCATGATTGCTTTGTATTAACATCCATTTAATCATACATAACACCAAAGCATATCCTTAACTAGCCATTCCAATAGCTAGTCATTATCGAATATTTACATGCCATTCACTTGCCCCTTTAACCGATACATCAACAACAAAACTTAAACTTATCATGTCTCAATTTAATTTGGCCAAAAAGCCTCACACATGATCATCAATCAAATTTACCACCTATTTATACATCATAAGTATAGACATATCGTCACAAGGTCATCACAAGATCATTTTCATAGGTATGACTTACTCATTTACATTTTTACCAAATGTCCCATATACATCGAATTCAGTACTCATGAATTTTGCGTACATACCTGTACCCTTTCAACATGATCATACTTTGTCATTTCTTTGACATCATCTTTGGATTTACCCATTGAACCTCTTGGGATACTAAGGATACTCATACATGATGTATCGTACCAATGCCAACATGGTCTTACACTAGCACACATATCAATGCCGATGCCATGTCCCAGACATGGTCTTACACTGGCCTCATATCGTGGCCGATGTCATGTCCCAGACATGGTCTTACACTAGCACACATATCAATGCCGATGCCATGTCCCAGACATGGTCTTACACTGGCTCTCATATCGTGGCCGATGCCATGTCCCAGACATGGTCTTACACTAACACACATATCAATGCCGATGCCATGTCTTAGACATGGTCTTACACTGACACACATATTAATGCCGATGCCATGTCCTAGACATGGTCTTACACTGGCACACATATTGCCATGGTCCAACCTTGGTCTTTACCGTCAATTCATCACATGTCGAAATTCGATCATACTCATACCGCATTTCTCTTAATTTGATCTTTCAATACAATCTCGTAATTTTTATATTATTCATGATCCAATAATAACATACAAAATAACACATGATATCGGTTAAGCATTTAAACATATCAAATTTAATGCTTATTAACATACGAACTTACCTCGGTATGAAACGGCGAAATAAGTCAATTACTCGATTATTTTGCTTTCCACCCGATCTAATTCCGAATCTCATCTTCCTTGATCTATAACAACACATTTAATTTATTTATTCATCATGCTACTCAAATTAGCCCAATTTCACATTTTTGGTAAAATTACATTTTTACCCCTAAACTTTGTCATATTTACACTTTTGCCCCTAGACTCGTAAAATGAAATTCATTCAATTTCTTTTCTACCCATGCCTAGTCGAATATATATCATACTTACAGCAGCCCACATTTTTCACATATTCACACTTTTACCATATAATTCATCACATTTCTCAATTTAGTCCCTAATCGACATTTCTATCAATAATCACTTTACAAATGTTGTTTATCCAACAACAAGGATGTATTTTATATCATCAGTTATCAAAATACACACTTTATCAACAATGGAAAAATTCACAAACTTTAACAGTTTTGAAAACGAAGGTGCACGGATAGCTAAATCGAGTTACCACGACTCAAAAACATAGAAATCATTAAAAGCGGGGCAAAACCACTCACCTATCAAGCTCCAAAGCTTGGCCGAATGAAACCCATTCCATGGCTGCCATTTTTATTTTTTTTTCTCTATTACGGTTGAAGAAGAAGAAACATAAAGATGATAGCTTTTGCTATTTTGTCTTATTATACCTATTAACTTATTTACCAATTTAACCTTTTAATAACTTCACCAAATCCACCTACTACATGTCCATCTTTGTCTCCTCACTTTTCTATTGGTATAATTACTATGTAAATGCTCATACTTTTCAATTTTATAGCTATTTAGTGCTTTTATCAATTAGACTTCAAGTTTTGCACCTTACGCGATTTAGCCCTTTTTATCAAATTGAGCACTCAAACGAGGAAATTTCTTTACGAAAATTTCACACAACTTTAGCATCATACTGTAGATATCAAAATAATAATAAAATAAATTTTTTGATGTCGGATTTGTGGTCCTGCAACCACTATTTTGACTAGGCCCAAAATCAGGATGTTACAATTCTCCCCCTTAGGGATTTTCGTCCTCGAAAATCTTACCAGAATCTAGATTTGAGATATGTTTTCTCAGTGCCTTATCAATTTCTTACATAACCTCGGATTCTCCATTCTTTGATCTTGCAAGTTAAGATTCTGATCCGTTCTTCACTTTTCATCAAATCAAACTAAATTCCAACTTCTCTTTATATCTAAATCGAGAATTTCTATTTCCACAGCTATACTTACACAAACATTTAGTTCACTATCTTAAATTCAACAATTTTAAGTCTCAAATCTGTATATATTTTCTGTCAATCTGAAATTGCTTCTAACTGTTATGAATTACTTTCACTTTCTGCTCAAATTCTCTGATGAAATCAATCCCGTGGATCTTTTCTCACAAATCTCGATCAAGTGTCAACCGAGTTCGGTAATTGCAACCATACACACTCCATACAAGGCCGTCTTTACGCGCAACTAAAAGATTATTATCACACACAACTCAATTAATGGTAATTGGGTTTCTCATTCACTTTCAAATTCTAAAGCACCACAACGAAACATTTCCTCGAGGATCTAAAATTCCTTTTCGGGTTAACTATCTGAAATATTAGAGTTTAGCACCCTAATTGATCTAAAAGTCTCTGACATGTATAATTCAATCTATCAAAAGAGTAATCTGTACATACCGAGATAAAATGTGCACACTTCTCCACACAATCAACAATAATTTAAACATCATCTTCCTTTTACACAAAATCCTTTGAAATTTTATTTTCTCACCACTCAGATAGTAACATGCATCGTATGTGATCCACGAAGGTACTTGATAATCAATTTTAACCTGTTGATAATTCAGACATCTGGACACATAGTTAGAAGTATCACGTTTCATACTCATTCGCTAGAGCAATCGTCTCAGATTATTGTACAACTTAGTACTCCCCGAATGAACAGATAATTGTTTAATAATCTCAGGGTTCTTTAATACACGAACTCTATCCCGAAACAATGAATAATCATCGGTCGCAAAGCACACATAGGTTTCCTATTCAGAACATCTGTGACTGTAGTCGTTTTCTATGGATAATAATCAATCACTGCCTCAAAAGCTTTCGACGGTTCAAGCCATCTTAGCAGTCTCAAATTCAGATCTCTTTGAAACATCAAATATTTTAAATTTTTATGGTCATCAAAAGGTTACATTACTTATCAAATAATTAATGTTGCTTACCATTCAGCACAATTGCAAATAACTCGAATAATCTTTCAAGCAAATAATCTAATCAAACTAGACATCTGAATCGATCTTGGCTGTTAAATTATGACTTTTCAATTATTAATCAACGAAGCTTTGAACCACCCTGAAGCCACAACCATCACATGGATTAAAACCATTGTACCATAATAAAGCCGACATCTTAACTGTATGGATAAATAATATCTCAGAGAAAATCCAAAAATAAAGCATTTTTCTTCTGCACTGTAATCAACTGTGACCAAGGCTATATAATCCCCCGAATACTAGGCAGACAATAGCCGGTAGAAACAGAATACTATCATCACCTGAATATTTTGTCTCATCGAATTTAACTTCTCATTTAACCGTGACATTGCATAATCTGTATAATCCTTAAAATAATCTAATATTTCTTTTAAAATTGAGTTCATTTGTCACACTATACTCAACTCTGTTTGCATTACTAATTATTTCACCACTGAACTCTTTAGTTCACACTTATAAACTTATTCAACATGATTCTCGTAAAATTTCATCATAAAGCAAAACTGGTAAGGGGGAGAGGTCGTAAAACCTCTAACTTAACTCTCATAAATACATACATATGTCTTAGCATTCATCACTAATGTAATACCATCATAATAACATAGTTCATTCCAAGCAAATTAACACATCTATTTATTATACGAATGTTTTCTTTCATCCACAATTTCACACAATGAATTTACTTACTCGAGCTCAATATTAATATCTAATTAAATTCCAACACTTGGCTTCCATTTTACTTACCGACATTTGTCAAATTAGAGAACGCCTTACAGGTTTGAGTACATCGTTCAGTTGATGCCATGTCCCAGACATGGTCTTACACGGAATCACAATGCCATAGCCCAGCTATGGTCTTACATTCCATACTTTGCCATGGTCCAACCATGGTCTTATCCGTCAATTCTTCATTGAACGATCGTACTCATTTCCTGCGTTCTACTCAATTTGATCTTCCAATTCAATTTTCATACTATTATAATATTCATGGTTCAATAACAAAGACATAAAACAAAACATCATATTATCTCTAATTTAATAATCAAACATAAGATTCTACCATATGAACATACTAATTACACTTATTCAAGCAAGTGTACATAGACACACATTCCATCTATTTGAGTAAATTTGCTTACCATATTCACTTAATCAAATATGTTGAGCACATAACATCATATACATGCCAAGCAAACACGGATGGGCTTATCACCATATAAACTTTCATTTTATTCTACGTTTCCACATTTCTCAACTCATGGTTATCTCACTTCGTACATTAACACATACTTATCATTAACTTCTATTCATACCTTTCTAAGTTTCGTCTCATCATAAACACATTTGAATCACCTCAATATTATTTTTTCAGCATTATTGAAAACAGCTCGGTTGGAAGTCATCTCTATCTTAACAAAATAATTTCGTTAGAGCCGAGAGATATCACACTATCACGGGTAGTAACGTGGCATGTATAGCTAGTCTCTCTCACACATGCTAGGTTAGTCCTAGAATCGACTAAACCATAGCTCTGATACCACTAAATGTAACACCCTTTACCCGTAACCGACGCTGGGATAGGGTACGAGGCGTTACCTATCTTAAACACATGCAAACATACATTTCCGAGTCATAAAATTTCGTTCAATTTTAGAACTTTTTAAACTTTGTCTTAAAGTCCCTAATATGGACCTACGAGGCCGAAAAAACACTTTGAAAATGGTTCGAGACTAAATCGAGCACTTTAGAAAAACTTTAGAAAATATAATTGAAATCAGGGGCACACGCCCGTGTGGAAGAGTGACACATCCGTGTGACCTCTTAACATGGCCATGCTGAAGGACCGTGTAGCTCACACGGCCTGAGCATATTGGGGCACGCCTGTGTTCCTAGCCCGTGTGGATTTATTTTTCTTTTCGAACCTACAGGGATTTTCACACGGCCTGGCACACGCTTGTGTCCATGGCCCGTGTCCCTCACACGGCCGTGACACACCCGTGTTTTAACCCGTGTACAAAAATCTTGACATTCTGTTTCTGACATCATCAACCCTTTAAGGTCGTACGGCCAAGGCACACACCCGTGTGCTAGGCTGTGTGGTGAATTTAATTACACAATTAAGGTGCAGGGGACACACGGTCGGACTACATGCCCATGGGGCAGACCGTGTGTCACACACGGCCCTGCACACACGCCCGTGTGTCTACCCGTGTGGGCGAAACAAGGCTATTTACCAAGCCTTTTGCCACCCTTACTTGCACCAACATACACAACATCAAGTAACACCCATCCACACATAAATACATGACCAATTCACCACAACTAAGACATTAACACAACATGGCCACTTCACTTCATTCACATGCAACACTTATCACATTCTTTATCAATTCAATCATACAACTTGCTCAATCATGCATTAACATACCATATGCTCAACCATGTGAATTTTCACATTCATGAAAAACATCATCATATGCATATAACAATAACAAATATTAGCCATCAGCCATGGCCTTATACAAAATGATCTATCAAATAGCATAGGCCCACATTTAGCAAATTCAGCTATGACACTTAACAACATAATTAAATCTCCTATACATGCCACAACTCAACTACTTGAAGTCAACAATACCTGAAGTGATAGCTTGATAGTGTGATGGTATCTCCGACGTTCTCCAACCCGAGACACACGCCCGTGTGTCTATCCATATGGACAAGAACAAAGCTATTTGCCAAGTTCTTTTCACCCTTCTAGCATACACAATCATGCACTCATTCAACACATCCATAATCAACTCACAATCTTACAATCTCACTTGGATAACTACATCTTTTCATATAATAAAGTAGCCAACAACTATGACATTATACAAAATAGATTATCCAATTAAAGGCCAACTCATCATAGCCATATACAACAAAATTCACTAACTTGTCTAGCCCCTAAACAAGCCATGTACAAGACATTGAGTCTAATGTACCAAAGTGTGCTGATTGTGTGGGCGATCTTCCAATTGATCCTCGTATCTCGATTCAACACTTTTGCTCTATAAGACAAGGGAAAAGAAAGAGAGTAAGCTTTGAGCTTAGTAAGTTTACACATAAACAATTTAGCAACATAGTATAAGCTAAACAACAATTAGCATTCTACTAACATATAATGTACTACTATGCTTACTCTTTCTATCCCTTACCACATTTATTCCAACACATCATGAGTCACTTACTCATAACCATTGACATGCACCCCTGCATTCAATATCACATTTACACAATATACAACACATCATTATCTCTCGATAATACATCCACACAACTAATCTACATAGCTAATTCACACAGCTAATCCACACAACTAGTCCACACAACTAATGTCTTGGTTGTTTTGCACTTAGCCCACCACAGTCAATTAATAAGGTAGTATCGCACTTAGCCTACCATGAAGGTAATCATAGTGGTTTCGCACATAGCCCACTAGATAATATACCGAACGATAGCATCGCACATAGCCAGCTCATCGTCATTATGCCTTAGGATGGTATCGCACTTAGCCCACCATTTAGCATTATCACTATACATTCACATATCTACTTACTCAATCCTCCATCCATTCACGATTTCTACCACATTCATTCCACATAGATTCTCATTCATTGTCAATCATGCTGCTACACACTAGCTAGCATTAACAAATTGTAAGTATGAATGCATTGTTTATGCATAGACTTACCTCGATACACAAAAGTATAGAAACGTGCAATTTAGTCCACCACTTTGCTTTTGCCTCGGTTTCGATCCGGGCTTCGTCTTTCTTGATCTATAATGAATAAATCAGCTTATTCAATACACACATTGACTAGATTGACCCTTATCTCATACTTTAGCAAAATTACTATTTTGCCCCTAAACTTTCTCATATTTACACTTTAGCCCCAAAGGCTCGTAAAGTGATTTTTATTCAACTTTCTAGTCTTTCATGCTTAGTCGAACCGCTTATTCAACTAAAGCTACATCAATTCTCACTAAAACACACATGTATGACCAAACTTAAGATTTTCACAATCAAGTCCCTACATGCATTTTCATGGAAAATTACTTAACAAAAGATGTTTCTACTACATCAAGCTTTCATAATCTTCCATAAAATATCAACATACATGCATGTCATACATGACCACATTTTTGAACATCCATTTTAGCTCATCAAATAGCTAAAAATAGCTTACTCATGCTACTAGGACTTCAAAAATATTAAGAATATAAAAAACGAGGCTAGATGCACTTACTAGCAAGCTTGAAAAATTTGAAGAACCCTAACAATGGCTCTTGGAATTTTTGGCAGCCTTGGGGAAGAAGATGAATGAATTTTGTCATCTTTTCTCCTATTTTAATCACTTATTTGTTAAATGACCAAAATGCTCTTTTTGATAAACTTTCTATTTTAACTCATCCATGCCCAATTTTGTCCAAATATTAGAAATTGGAAAAATTGCTATTTAAGGACCTCTAATTAATAATCTAAAGCTATTTCACACAATTAGCTTCTAGAATCTCACATTTTGCAACTTTTACAATTCAGTCCTTTTAGATAATTCAACCGCAATTTCACAAAATTTCTTCATGAAACTTTCACACTAGCATGCATACATAGCATAAACCTCAAAAACTCATTCATATACCTCGGATTTGTGGTCTTGCACTACTATTCTGACTAGGCCCTAAATCGGGATGTTACAACTCTCCCCCCTTTAGAGATTTTCGCCCCCGAAAATCTTACCAGTAAAGAGGTTTGGATGCTGCTCTCTCATAGCTTCTTCCGTTTCCCACGTAGCCTCTTCCACACTGTGTTTCTGCCATAACACTTTCACTAGTGCTATGCTCTTATTTCTCAACTGTTTCACTTCTCGAGCCAAGATCTTAATCGGCTCTTCATCGTAAGACATATCTGGTCTTATCTCAATTTCCGTCGAGGGAATCGCATGTGAAGGATAGGAGCGATACCGTCGCAACATCGACAAATGGAACACATTATGAATCTTTTCCAACTCTACAGCAAAGCCAACCAGTGCGCTACATGCCCGGCCTCATGCTCAGTAATCTCATACGGCCTATGAATCTTGGACTCAATTTCCTTTTCGTCCAAATCTCATAATCTTCTTCCACGGGGACACTTTCAAAAATACTTTGTCGCCCACTTTAAACTCAATTTCTTTTCTTTTCAAATCCGCAGCACGACGACTTCGTCCGATCCGAAGCGACTCTCGGACTATTACGGATTACTTTCACCTTCTCTTCTTCGGTTTCTTTCACTAGATCGACCCCATGGATCCGCTTCTCACTAAGCTCGGTCCAATACAAAGGAGTCCGACACTTACGACCATACAAAGCCTCATATGGTGCCATCTGTATACTCGACTGATAACTGTTGTTATAGGCAAATTTGACCAAAGGTAGATATCTCTCCCAGCTACCTTCGAATTCTAACACACAGCATCGAAGCATATCTTCCAAAACTTGAATCACTCTTTCAGACTGACCATCGGTTTACGGATGGAACGCAGTGCTGAAATTTAATCTCGTACCCATGGCCTCTTGCAACTTCTTCCAAAATCTCGAAGTAAACCTCGGATCTCTACCCGATATAATAGACACAGGTACACCATGCGATCTCACTATCTCTGCCACATACAACTCAGCTAACTTATCCAGTGAATAATCAACATGTACTGGAATAAAGTGAGCCGACTTTGTCAATCTATCCACAACAACCCACACAGCATCTTTCTTTCTCGAAGTCATCGGCAACCCCGCCACAAAATCTATGGTAATTCGATCCCACTTCCATTCGGGTACCATTACTGGCTGAAGCAATCCCGAAGGCACTTGATGCCCAGCTTTCACTTGTTGACAAATTAGACACTTTGTCACGAACTCTTAAATATCTCTTTTCATACCTGGCCACCAATAAGACTCCTTCAAGTCATTATACATTTTCGTACTGCCCGGATGTACTAACAAACATCCACTGTGGGCCTCATGCAAAACCTTTTGGATTAACTCTTCATCGCTAGGTACACAAATTCTGTCACGGTACAACAAACAACCATTCGAGCCCACTCGAAAATTGGAATCACTTTCTGACTCACGCTTATCTCTCTTAGCTGACATCTAACTGTCATTTCTCTGAGCTTCACATATCTGTTGAACAACTAGTGGCTTAGCTCTCAACTCTGCCAAAATAGCACCATCATCAGACAATGCTAAACTCGTCCTCATAACTCTTAGAGCATACAAGGATTTCCTGCTCAGGGCATCCGCAACCACATTCACTTTTCCCAGGTGGTAGTCAATGACTAACTCATAGTCTTTCAATAACTCAAGCCACCGTCTCTGTCGCAAATTTAGATCCTTCTGATCCATCAAATATCTCAAACTCTTGTTAAACTTAGCATACAACTGCTTATCTCTCAAAGTTTGCAAGACAATTCTCAAATGCTCTTCATGATCGTTCTCATCCCGAGAATAGATCAATATGTCATCAATGAAGACAACTACAAACTTGTCCACATACGGTCTGAAAACACGGTTCTTCAGATCCATAAAAATCGCAGGTGCATTCGTCAAACCAAACGACATAACCAAAAACTCATAATGGCCATACCTTGTCCGAAATGCAGTTTTCAACACATCTTGCTCTTTCACTCTGAGCTGATAATAACCAAACCTCAAGTCTATCTTGGAGAACATCGTAGCTCCCTTGCTTGATCAAAAGATCATCAATCCTTAGTAAAGGATACTTATTCTTAACCGTCACTTTGTTAAGTTTGTCTATAGTCTATACACAATCTCATAGACCCATCTTTCTTCTTCACAAACAATACCGAGCACCCCACGGTGAGTAGCTCGATCTTGCAAAACCCTTATCTCACAACTCTTGCAATCGAACCTTCATTCTTTCAACTCTAAAGGTGCCATCCTATACGGAGCAATCGAAATAGGTCTTGTTCTTAACTAACTCAATCCCAAACTCAACCTCTCTCACTGGAGGTAATCCGGGTAGTTCTTCCGGGAATACATCCGGATACTCACAAACCACTGGCACTATTTCGAACTCTACTCCAACCTCTCGAGTATTCAACACAAAAGCAAGATAGGACTCACACCCTTTTCTCAAACATTTATCAGCCACTAAGGAAGAAATCATCACTGGTAGACTATCCGATCCACCTGATTCAACCCGAACCACATCTCCACTCTCACATTTCACATCAATAAACTTATTACCATAGTTCACTAAGACACTATAGGTAGTCAACCAATCCATGCCTAGGATTAAATCAAACTCGTCAAACGGCAACAACATTAGGTTTGCCGGAAAATAATGATTCTCAATCAATAAAGGACAATTCTTACACACTCTGTCCACTAACACATGCTTTCCTAACGGGTTTGACACCTTAACCACTATGTCCGTAGACTCAACGGTCATACTCAAACTAGATGCTAATCTCATGCAAATATAAGAATGAGTAGACCCTGGATCTATTAAAGCAATAACAAAGGTGTCAAAGAGAGAAAAAGTACCCGTTATCACATCAGGGGAGGATGCTTCTTCGCGAGCACGAATAGCATACGTCCTTGCAGGTGCTCGACCCTCCGGTCTCATAGCAGAGTCTCTGGATGCACCCCTACCACTAATCTCACCTCTAGGGTTTCTTGGTGGTCTACCCCTTGCAGACACATCATTGGATCTCATCTCTTGCTTCTCTTCCTTATCATCCCTCTCAGGGCAGTTTCAGATAAAATGGTCGGGGGAACCACACTTATAACAGTTTCGACTGTTACCCCAACACTCTCCGGTGTGAGATCTACCACAACTTGGACACTCCGGTTTGCTCTTCGTATTGCCCACACTTTCCATCGAGGTAGCTTGGACTCTCGAACCCGAACGAGTATTGCCCAAGTCTCGATGCGAATAACCCACTGGTACTGTCGTCCTAGGACTCACTTCCTTGGACCTTTTCGACTGGGCTTGGTATGACTTGCCCATCGGCCTCTTTCTAGCATCTCGGGCTTCACTCACAGCCCTCCTCTTTTCTAAACTCAACTCTTCGGCCTTGCTTGCCCTTTCAACTAACACCACAAACTCTTTCAACTCCAAAATACCAACTAGGAGTTTGATGTCCTCATTCAGTCCGTCTTCGAACCTCTTACACAAGATGGTCTCTGTCGACACACATTCTTGAGCGTATTTGCTAAGCCTAACAAACTCACGCTCATACTCTGCTACTAAAATTCTTCCTTGCTTCAACTCAAGGAATTCCTTCCTTTTCCGATCAGTAAACCTCTGGCTTATATACTTCTTTCGAAATTCTTCCGAAAAGAAGTCCCACGTCCACCCGCTCTCTGACCACCGACGCCAACGTCTTCCACCAATGGTATGCCGAGTCCTCAAAGAGGATACGACACACTTCAAGCTCTCTTCGTGTACAAGAGAGTTCATCGAATACTCTCATCGAGTTCTCTAACCGAACTCGCCTCTCGTGGTCATCATCAACCTTAGCTCTAAACTCCTCACTTCGTGTTTTTCCAATCTTATCCACCCGGGTTTCGATATCCTCACTACATCAATACCTTGAGGAGCCACGGAATTGGCCGAGGTATAGGAGGAGGAGGTGGAGGAGGTTGAGCATTAGGGTTCGCTCGAACATAATCTGAGTACCAATTGCTCATCATCTGGAGAAAGGCTTCCTGAGCCCCTTTCTTTTGACCCCTAGCCTCGGGTCCACTTTGAATAGGCACAGTTCCTTGCGCAGGAGCCAGCGCATTACTAGCTGCTTCATCAGCAGTCAATGGACCGAAATCCATATTCTATATAAAACAAGATTTAAAATCATCAGAAGCCACCACACTATCATTGTAAACTTATGGCATGTATAGCTAGACTCTTACACCCGCTATGGTAGTCCTAGAACCCACTAAACCATAGCTCTGATACCACTAAATGTAACACCCTTTACCTGGGTTCTACGCCAAAATCGAGCCCGAGTTGTTACCAAACTCAAACCACTTGATCGCCACTTAGGCTCGTCGTAACTACTCTCTGAAGTCATCTCAACAACCTCATTCTCAACTTACGAGGCCTCACTCATACACACGAGGGCTCTCGAGACTAAACTGAAACTTTTTCCAATCTTAAAATTTTTCTCTTTTATACAGGTCTCGCACGCCCATGCAAGATTAGACACGCCCGTGCATGGACACACACGCCCATGTCCCCAAATCGTACCTAAAAACCCCAGCATTCTGCCAATGCCCCACGGTTAGGGCATACGCCCGTGCCTTCCACCCGTGGTGCATACTGACTACCTTAACACGGCCTAGAGTCTAGACACACGCCCGTGTGGCTAGCCCGTGGCCAACACTGATTAATCCCACACGCCCTAGACACACGCCCGTGTGGCTAGTCCGTGGTCTATTCTGATTTAAAATACTAAAATGCAGGGGACACACGGCTGAGTCACACGCCCGTGGGCTGGCCATGTGTCACACATGGCCTAGACACACGCCCGGGTGTCTATCCACATGGACAAGAACAAAGCTATTTGCCAAGTTCTTTTCACCCTTCTAGCATACACAATCATGCACTCATTCAACACATCCATAATCAACTCACAATCTTACAATCTCACTTAGATAACTACATCTTTTCATATAATAAAGTAGCCAACAACTATGGCATTATACAGAATAGATTATCCAATTAAAGGCCAACTCATCATAGCCATATACAACAAAATTCACTAACTTGTCTAGCCCCTAAACATGCCATGTACAAAACATTGAGTCTAATGTACCAGAGTGTGCTGATTGTGTGGGCAATCTTCCAATTGATCCTCGTATCTCGATTCAACACTTTTGCTCTATAAGACAAGGGAAAAGAAAGAGAGTAAGCTTTGAGCTTAGTAAGTTTACACATAAACAATTTAGCAACATAGTATAAACTAAACAACAATTAGCATTATACTAACATATAATGTACTACTATGCTTACTCTTTCTATCCTTTACCACATTTATTCCAACACATCATGAGTCACTTACTCATAACCATTGACATGCACCCCTGCATTCAATATCACATTTACACAATATACAACAGATCATTATCTCTCGATAATACATCCACACAGCTAATCCACATAGCTAATTCACACAGCTAATCCACACAGCTAGTCCACACAGCTAATGTCTCGGTGGTTTCGCACTTAGCCTACCACAATCAATTAATAAGGTAGTATCGCACTTAGCCTACCATGAAGGTAATCATAGTGGTTTCGCACATAGCCCACTAGATAATATACCGAACGATAGCATCGCACATAGCCAGCTCATCGTTATTATGCCTTAGGATGGAATCGCACTTAGCCCACCATTTAGCATTATCACTATACATTCACATATCTACTTACTCAATCCTCCATCCATTCACGATTTCTACCACATTCACTCTACATAGATTCTCATTCATTCTCAATCATGCTGCTACACACTAGCTAGCATTAACAAATTGTAAGTATGAATGCATTGTTTATGCATAGACTTACCTCGATACACAAAAGTATAGAAACGTGCAATTTAGTCAACCACTTTGCTTTTGCCTTGGTTTCGATCCAGGCTTCATCTTTCTTGATCTATAATGAATAAATCAGCTTATTCAATACACACATTGACTAGATTGACCCTTATCTCATACTTTAGCAAAATTACTATTTTGCCCCTAAACTTTCTCATATTTACACTTTAGCCCCAAAGGCTCGTAAAGTAATTTTTATTTAACTTTCTAGTCTTTCATGCTTAGTCGAACCACTTATTCAACTAAAGCTATCATCAATTCTCACTAAAATACACATGTATGACCAAACTTAAGATTTTCACAATTAAGTCCCTACATGCATTTTCATGAAAAATCACTTAACAAAAGATGTTTCTACTACATCAAGCTTTCATAATCTTCCATAAAATATCAACATACATGCATGTCATACATGACCACATTTTTGAACATCCATTTTAGCTCATCAAATAGCTAAAAATAGCTTACTCATGCTACTAGGACTTCAAAAATACAAAGAATATAAAAAAACGAGGCTAGATGCACTTACTAGCAAGCTTGAAAAATTTGAAGAACCCTAACAATGGCTCTTGGAATTTTTGGCAGCCTTGGGGAAGAAGATGAATGAATTTTATCATCTTTTCTCCTATTTTAATCACTTATTTGTTAAATGACCAAAATACCCTTTTTGATAAACTTTCTATTTTAACTCATCCATGCCTAATTTTGTCCAAATATTAGAAATTGGAAAATTGCTATTTAAGGAAATCTAATTAATAATCTAAAGCTATTTCACACAATTAGCTTCTAGAATCTCACATTTTGCAACTTTTTCAATTTAGTCCTTTTGGACAATTCAACCGCAATTTCACAAAATTTCTTCATGAAACTTTCACACTAGCATGCATACATAGCATAAACCTCAAAAACTCATTCATATACCTCAAATTTGTGGTCTCGCACCACTATTCTGACTAGGCCCTAAATCAGGATGTTACAATTACAGTTTATATAGATTCAGCCATAGTATGAACTTATTTTGGAGTAGAAATCTTAATGTGTTTATGTTGGTTTTGGTAATGAGATTTGAACGAATTAAGTTAAATCATAGTTGAGCATATTCGGCTAATAATTTAAAATGACCAAATGAATAGTGACCTTTACTAAGTGATGTAAAATGTATACTTTTATGTGTGTGTTTGGTTGAATAGAATTAAGCTAAGTGCATAAATGTTAAAGCATTACTTGAAAGAATATTTTTTTATTAACTAAGTATTCGGTTATGATTATTTATATAGTAATTATTTTTGTTATGGTCTATGCTAAGCATAGTAATGTCCTGTAACCCTAATTCGGCGACGGATACGGGTTAAGGGTGTTACAATTTGATTGGTATCAGAGCTACAATTTAGTCGATTCTCGGACTAACGTAGCGCGTATGAGTCTAGTTATACATGCCATAATTTTTACTGTGATAGTGTGATGACTTCTGACCGCGAATTGTGTTTTTCTTCTTTCATATAGTAAATGGATCTTGATCCCGAGCGAGTTGTAGCCGATGATGTTGAGAGTGTGGCGCCTGCTCCTGCGCAAGGGATTGCGCCGGTTGAATCTCGACCAGCTACGAGTAACCAAGATGAGGGGGCTAAACAAGCCTTCTTTAGTATAATGAATGATTGGTTTAATCAGTATATCCGGACAAATTCGGCTGTTCAACAACCCCTGAATCTGAATAATCCACCTGTAGTACCTGTGGTACCTTCAATCATTAATCCCGAGAGATTAAACAAGCCTCCTGTTGATAAAATTAGAAAGTACGGAGATGAAGAGTTTAGGGCCACAGTTACTGATGATGCTGCACGAGCTGAATTTTGGCTCGATAATACTATTTGTGTCTTTGATGAATAATCTTGTACACCTGAAGAGTGCTTGAAGTGTGCTATATCTTTATTACGGGATTCTACCTACTATTGGTGGAACACTTTGGTTTTGGTTGTTCCGAAGGAAAGGGTTACTTGGGATTTCTTCCAGACGGAGTTTCGCAAAAAGTATATCAGTCAGTGATTCATTGATCAGAAGCGCAAATAATTTCTTGAGTTAAAACAGGGTTGTAGACCGTATCTGATTATGAGCGTGAGTTTGTGAGATTCAACCGATATGCCCGAGAGTGTGTTGCAATCGAGGATGCTATGTGTAAAAGATTCGAGGAGGGACTGAACGAAGAAATTAAATTGCTTGTCGGCATACTTGAAATAAAAGAGTTCGTAGTACTTGTCGAGCGAGCTTGCAAGGCCAAGAGCTCTGTCGAAAGAAAAGAAAAGTGAATTCAAAGCTAGAGATTTTCGCAAGAGATCAGCAAGTAAAACTTCTCAGATGGCATCAAAGAAGTTCCGAAATGACAGTAGCCAATCTAAGACTAATGCTGGGATTTCTGTACGAGAGCGACCACCAGTGAGTTCACGAGCTACCTCAATTGCTAGTGTTGGCAGTACTTGACCGAATAAACCCGAGTGTCAATAGTGTGGTAGGCGACATTTTGGTGAATGTTGGGGCAAGTCCAACAATCGGGCTTGCTACAAGTGTGGTTCGCAGTATCACTTCATTCGGGATTGCCCAGAGTTAGCTGAGAAGGATAATGCTCAGAGTGCAAGACCGAGCGGTACTGCAGCTAAAGGTAGACCACCCCGAAATGCGAGAGGTAGGAGCGACACTCAGAGAGGGACTTTGGATACAGCTATTCGATCAGAGGCTCGTTGCCAGCTAGAGCCTATGCCATTCGTGCCCGAGAGGAGGCTTCATCTCCAGATGTCATCACCGATATATTTACTCTCTTTAATACTGGTGTAATTGCTCTGATTGACCCTGGTTCAACTCATTCCTATGTGTGTGAAACATTAGTATTTAGTAAGACTTTACCTGTCGAGTCTACTGAATTTGTGATTCGGGTTTCGAACCCCCTGGGCCGGTGTGTGCTAGTTGATAAGATGTGCAAGAATTGCCCTTTGATGATTCAAGATTCATGTTTTTCGGCTGATTTGATGTTACTACCATTTGATGAGTTAGATATCATCCTCGGTATGGATTGGTTAATCGTACACGACAACAGTAGTGAATTGCGCATTTAAAGACTGTTGATCTCATGGTGTCGAAATAATGAGATAATTCAAATTGAATCTGCGTATTTAAATGGGCTACCAGTAGTGATATCTTCGATGTTAGCTCAAAAGTATATGAGAAAGGGTTGCGAAGCTTACTTTGCTTATGTGTTCTCGGAAGAATTACCGAGTTTGCCACCTGTTCGGGAGGTAGAGTTTGGAATCGAGTTAGTGCCAGGGACGACTCCGATCTCGATAGCTCCGTATAGAATGGCACCGAATGAATTAAAAGAGTTGAAAGCTCAGTTACAAGAATTGACAGATAGAGGTTTCGCTTGACCGAGTTTCTCTCTCTGAGGTGCGCCAGTGTTATTCGTGAAGAAGAAAGATGGAACTTTAAGAATGTGCATCGATTACCAACAGCTCAATAAAGTGACCATAAAGAATAAATACCCGTTGCCGTGTATTGATGATCTATTCGATCAATTAAAGGGAGCTTCAGTATTCTCGAAGATTGATTTAAGATCGGGTTATTATCAGTTGCGAGTTAGAGACTCTGATGTGCCTAAGACTGTTTTTCGAACGAGATACGGCCATTACGAGTTTTTGGTGATGCCGTTTGGACTCACTAACGCCCCTGCTGTTTTCATGGATTTAATGAATCGGGTATTCAGACAGTATCTGGATCGGTTTGTAGTTGTGTTTATAGATGACATTCTGATCTATTCGCGTGACAAAACTGAGCATGCCGAACACTTAAGACTTGTGTTACAGATTTTGCGTGATAAGCAGTTATACGCTAAGTTCAGTAAATGCGAGTTCTGGTTCCGTGAAGTTAGCTTCTTGGGACATGTTATTTTAGCATCAGGTATTCGGGTTGATCCGAGTAAGATTTTGGCTATACTTGATTGGGAACCTCCGCATAATGTTTCTGAAGTTCAGAGTTTTCTGGGACTTGCCGGTTATTATAGACGCTTCATGAAAGGTTTCTCCATGATTGTAACTCCGATGACAAAGCTACTTCAAAAAAATGTTAGATTCGAGTGGACGGAGAGGTGCCAGAAGAGTTTCGATCAGTTGAAAACCTTGTTGACTGAAGCTCCAGTGCTCGTTCAGCCAGAGTCGGGTAAAGAGTTCGTTATCTCCAGTGATGCATCCTTGTATGGTTTGGGCTGTGTTTTGATGCAAGAGGGTAAAGTTGTAGCGTATGCTTCGAGACAGTTAAAGCCGCACGAAAAGAACTATCCGACGCACGATATCGAATTGGCCGCTATAGTCTTTGCTTTGAAGATATGGCGCCACTATCTGTTCGGTGAAAAATGCCATGTCTATTCCGATCATAAAAGCCTAAAGTATTTAATGACTTAGAAGGATATGAATCTGAGACAACATCGATGGTTGGAATTGTTAAAAGACTACGAGCTTGTGATTAATTATCACCCGGGAAAAGCTAATGTGGTTACTGATGCTCTAAGCCGAAAATCACTGTTTGCTTTACGTGCAATGAACGCAGATATAGTTATGACTGAAGATTGTGCGATTATTGCAGAATTGAAAGCGAGATCGTTGTTTGTCCAACAGATTTGCGAAGCTCAAAGAGTTGATGATAGCTTGATAGCAAAAAGGAATCAATGTGGTTCGAATGCTGACTCAGAATTTCAGATTGATGCTGAGGGATGTTTGCGGTTTAGAAACCGAATATGTGTACCAAAGAATCCCGAGTTGATTCAGATGATTTGTAATGAAGCTCATAATAGTAGATTGTTTGTTCACCCGGGTAGCACGAAGATGTATAATGATTTAAAACAGCATTACTGGTGGCACGGTATGAAACGAGATATTTCAGATTTTGTGTTGAAATGTTTGATATGTCAGCAAGTAAAAGCCGAGCATCAGGTGCCATCGGGATTACTTCAGCCAATTATGATACCCGAGTGGAAATGGGATCTAGTCACGATGGATTTCGTATCTGGGTTACCGTTGACACCGAGCAAAAAAGATGCAATCTGGGTTATTGTTGATAGATTGACTAAGTCAGCTCACTTTATTCCGGTCCGTATAGATTACTCGCTCAATAAGCTAGCTGAATTGTATATTTCTCAAATCGTACGATTACATGGAGTACCTATTTCTATTGTTTTAGATAGAGATCCGAGGTTTACATCACGGTTTTGGAAGAAACTGCAAGATGCATTAGGTACTAAATTGCATTTCAGCATAGCTTTTCACCCCCAGACGGATGGTCAATCCGAGAGAATTATTCAAATACTCGAGGATATGTTGAGATGTTGTGTTCTCGAGTTCGAGGGTACGTAGGAACGATATTTGCCTTTGATTGAATTTGCGTACAATAATAGCTTTCAATCGAGTATCAAAATGGCACCTTACGAGGCTTTGTACGGTCGTAAATGTCGTACACCTTTGTATTGGACCGAGCTAAGTGAAAGTAAAATACACGGGGTTGATCTAATCAAAGAGACTGAACAGAAAGTAAAAGTGATCCGTGAAAGTTTGAAAGCAGCGTCAGACCGTCAGAAATCTTATGCGGATTTGAAACGTAAAGATATAGAGTTTCAGATTGGTGACAGGGTATTTTTGAAAGTCTCGCCATGGAAGAAAATACTTAGATTTGGTCGCAAGGGCAAACTGAGTCCGACATTTATTGGGCCGTACGAGATTATTGAGCGTATCGGGCCGGTTGCGTACAGATTAATGTTGCCACCTGAGATAGAAAAGATCCACAATGTTTTTCATGTTTCGGTGCTTCGACGATATAGATCTGATCCTTCTCATGTGATTAATCTGTCAGAAATTGAGATTCAGTCTGATCTGACCTATGAGGAAGAACCGATTTGTATTTTGGCACGTGAAGTGAAACAGTTGCGTAATAAGAAAATCTTGTTGGTGAAAGTACTGTGGCATAAGCACGGGGTTGAGGAAGCAACTTGGGAGCTTGAGGATTCAATGAAAGAATGTTATCCTAACCTATTCACCAGTAAGATTTTCGGGGACGAAAATCCCTAAGGGGGAGAGTTGTAACAACCCGATTTTGGCCCTAATCAGAATAGTGGTTTTGGGACCACAAATCCGAGTCAATAAAATATTTTAATATTATACTCGATATCTATGATATATGTTTGAGCATGTGTTAAAATTTCGTGAGTTAATTTGTTCGTTTGTGTGTTTAATTTAAGAAAAATGACTAAATCACATAAGTGGTAAAAGTAGCCTTTTACTTGATTGAGTGATTAAATTGATGTGTCTTTACAAGAGGAGGCCTTATTTTGTAAATTTCCCTTTTTGCAATAGTAGTGGACGGCAACATGCATGCATATTAAATAATTATATGTTTATTTTATATGTTAAGTTTATAATAAGAATAAAAAATGATTTTATTAGTAAAGTTATTATAAATCATAAAAGAAAAAGAAGAACATGCAAGTGTTCATCTTTTTGACCGAAACCAAAACAAAAGAGAAAGAAAAAAAAAACTTAGCTTCATTCGGCCTTGGTAAAGCTTGATTAAGGTATGTGTTTAGCTCGGTTTTTGATAATTTTTACGTTTTTGAGATCGTTGCTTCGAATACTATCCGACCCATACTAGAATTTCTGATTTTGATGCATATTTGGAGTTCGGCCGTTGATGAATATATGTGTCTTGTGAGGTTTGATGATAAAATATTAAAGATATGTTTTAGATTAACATGTTTTGTATTGGAGTTTTTGATGATTTTGAGTAATTAGGATTAAATTGCAAAAATAATAAATTGAGTGGCCAAAATGCAAAATAAATGAAATGTTTGGACTTATATGATTATAAGGAAGATTCGGCGTAGCTATGTTGTTGTGAGATTTTGCATATTTTGTGTTTTGTACAATAGGGACTAAATTGTGAAAATGTGCAATATTAGGGGTAAAAATGTAATTTGCTCATTAATGTGTTTTTGGACTAAATTGAATAAAAATATGTTTGAATGAGCTTAATTTGAAATTATTTAGATCAAGAATAAAAAGGATCGGGATTGGATCGGGGAAAGGAGAAGTTAATCGAATAGTCGAAAAACGTAGTTCGTCGATACTCGAGGTAAGTTTATTAAGCAATTGGATTGAATTGAATTTTTATCTATATTGATGTATATGTATTGATAGAAGTAAGTAGGTATAATATCATAATGCCGAATGTAAGGTTGATTGAAAGGTGTAATTGACCGAATGTGAGGTATATATATGTTAATGAGATAGCTATGTGAGACATTGATTTAAGAGATGAATTGGATTGAAAGTGATGAATATCTGTTTATTAATAGTGTTTGGCCGAATGTGAATTTATATAGAAATGAAATAAGTTAATTTTTATATGTATAAAGGTATATGTGATTGGGGTTCAAGTTTTTATTACATATATGTGCTTATTTAAACAAGTATCAAGTTCTAGTAATGTGCTAAGTGAGTGAATTCAAATACCGAGCACTGTGTGTGTGAAATCGGTTATGTGGCACTAAGTGTGTGAATTTAACATCCAAGTACTAAGTGTACAAAATCGGATAATAAGCACTAAGTGTGCGAATTTAACTTCTGAGCACTAAGTGTGTGAAATTGGATAAAGAACCTTAAGTGCTTGAATTGAACTTCAGAACACATTTGGCACAAAATTCAGTTGATGAGCATTGAAGGTATGAATATAAATACAATTTTAATGGTTGAAGTTGGTAAGTTTTTGATACTATGAGAGCTTATCATTTGAATGGTAAGTATAAATTTCATAAGTAGTATATGTATAGAAACCGATTGTTAAATGTATGTATATTCAAATTTTGGAACTATGAAAGGTGATAGATTAGTATGCATTTGTATTAAGGTGAGGAATGGATTTGAGATCTATGAGAAGTCTATTTTAAATGTTGGGATATTCGATTTAAGGGTTATTAAAGGTGTAAATTTTCTATTATAATCCTTTAAGGCTTTGTTATGTAATTGCTTATAACTTACTAAGCTATGAAAGCTTACTTTAAGTAGTTGTTGTGTTGTTTTATTAGATTTTGGAGTCGAGATTCGAGCTCGGGGATCATCGTCAAGTCTATCACACTATCAACTATTTTGGTATCTTGTAAACTGAATTTCTTTTGAAACTTTGGCATGTATAGGCTATATTACTTTTCTGAGATCACTATGAATGAGATGTATATGTAATGCCATGCGAAAATGGCTATATTTCTATGCTTTGGTTTGGTTTGGTTATATTTAATCATGGTGCTAATGTTTGTGTATGTCCGGCCATGTTATAAGCTTATCTTGGAAGTACATTTCATGGTATATATATATTTGATAATTGAGTACATGAAGTTTGGCTTTGAGTAAGGTTACGAGTGTTCTACAATCAACCTTGTAAATAACTCATTTTGGATGTAAGATATATAGTACATTTTAGATGACGGATGTTCTTTTGCTTTAATATATATGTATCTATAAGTTAAGTTATGAGATGAATTTGTTATGCCTTATGAATGTGACTATTTGATGTCGTTTATAAATGATTAAATTATGGTATTACAATTTATATAGATTCGACCATAGTATGAACTTATTTTGGAGTAGAAATCTTAATGTGTTTATGTTGGTATTCGTAATGAGATTTGAACGAATTAAGTTAAATCATAGTTGAGCATATTCGGCTAATAATTTAAAATGACCAAATGAATAGTAACCTTTACTAAGTGATGTAAAATGTATACTTTTATGTGTGTGTTTGGTTGAATAGAATTAAGCTAAGTGCATAAATGTTTAAGCATTACTTGAAAGCATATTTTTTTATTAACTAAGTATTCGGTTATGATTATTTATATAGTAATTATTTTTGTTATGGTCTGTGCTAAGCATAGTAATGTCCTGTAACCCTAACCCGGTGACGGATACGGGTTAAGGGTGTTACACGGTCAGGACACATGGGTGTGTCCATGAGTCGGGAGGCACACGACCTTTCTCGCACGGCGCGTGTGACCTCTGCAGTAGTGTTGAAAAGTTTTAAATTTCGAGAATTTTCATATGTGTACGGTTTAGTCCCAGCCCTATTCTAAAGCATGATTAAGGTCTCATTGACCTATAAAAGGGACATTTTGATTGCGATTGATGAATTGTATTATGAAATGTCTGTAAAAGTTTTCGATCTGTCCGGAAACGCCTTTAACTCTAATCCGGTGACAGATACGGGTTAGGGGTGTTACAGCTAGACTCTCTCACATATGCTAGGTTAGTCCTAGAATCGACTAAATCATAGCTCTGATACCACTAAATGTAACACCCCTTACCCGTAACCGACGCCGGGACAGGGTACGAGGCGTTACCTATCTTAAACACATGCAAACATACATTTTCGAGTCATAAAATTTCGTTCAATTTTAAAACTTTTTAAACTTTGCCTTAAAGTCCCTAATATGGACCTACGAGGCCCAAAACACACTTTGAAAACGGTTCGGGACTAAACCGAGCACTTTAGAAAACTTTAGAAAATATCATTGAAATCAGGGGCACACGCCCGTGTGGAAGAGTGACACGTCCATGTGACCTGTAACACCCTTAACCCATATCCATTGCCGGACTAGGGTTAAGAGATATTACCCGTCAATACATAACATTTAAACCACTGTATCTCACACATTAACATATCTTAGATAACCAATCACACATAGTCCCTTTAGAAGGTCTACGAGACCTTAAACATGCTTTAAAGAGGGTTCGGGACTAAACCGATCTCATACAAAAACTTTACAAACTTAGAAATTTTTTCTTCTAAAACAGGGCACATGCCCGTGTGGATTGACTGTGTGCCTTACACAGCCATGTCTTAAACCATGTCTTACCTCGTGTGCAACTCTGACTATTGTCACACAGCCTGTCACACGCCTGTGTGTCTGGCCTGTGTGCAACACTGACTTGAGTCACACGGCCTATCACATGCCCGTGTGTCTGGCCCGTGTGCAAGTCTGACCTGCATCGAATAAGGACAGTGGTGGACACAGGCGAGACACATGCCCGTATGGACAATTATAGGCCATTTACAAGGCCAAATTGCCACTCAATTTGAGTCATCCCAACATACTCTATTCCAACATCAGATAACATACAATTCATTCACCATTTTCAACTACCAAATCAAGTATTAAACATACCACTTCTATTTCACCAAAACATACCATAATGGCTATTCACACAAAACCATATATACACCATTTTCACACAGCAAAACATGTACTAAAATCATCCCACAACCTTACTAGCCTATACATGCCATATACCATATATACACCTGTCAAAATGTACCAAATTAGATGTCCGATAGTGTGGTTGAGTCGCTGACGATTCCCAGATTCGAGCTAGCTTTAATGACACTGTAAAACAGAGAAAGACTTCACACAGTAAGCTTTAAAGCTTAGTAAGTTTGTAATATAACACAATTAACTCAACAATTCAAATTCAATATGCAAAGTTACTAACACTTAGTTCAATTCACATCTTTAGTCAATCTCATCCATAACTACTACTCACTTTCATACCATAACTATATGTTCAAGTACAAGCATTTACAATGCTACTCAATCTAACTCTTTCCATCATTCATTCACATAATCATCCATTTATCTCATACACAATATCATCAACCACATAGGTTCTGTACATATCTGTACCATCACGTATTTATTTATCACATTTACCACTTAATGCTCAATGCCATAATTCGTTCGATTCTCTTTAAACGTTTGATGAATTCGCACACTCAGTACCATTTAATTAGCCGAAGCTACAATAATATCGCACACTTAGTGCCATCACATTAAACCGAAGATGTCTCAGAATCGCACACACAGTGCCAACTAATATAGCCGATGCATTTCTTTATCTCGCACACTTAGTGTACTTCATCGCAGTAACTATTCTATTTACGCACACTTAGTGCCACATATCTTCGAACTCACATTTCACATTACCAACTCAACAATCACATTTCCACTCATTTCATATCATATGAACATTATTTAAACAATACGTATTATACACTAACTTACCTCGGACGTAAAAACAACTACACTAGTCGATCAATCGAGCACTTAGTTCTTGCCTCAATCTAAGTCTGAATTTCTCCTTTCTTGATCTATATAATATCAATTTCAACTCATTCAATCACATTTTCATCCAAAACAATCTACAACACATAGTTAAAGCATTTTACACTTTAGCCCTCACAATCACACATTTTGACATTTTAGTCCTTATTACACAATTACACCAAATACACATAATTTACTCACACCCAAGCTTGGCTGAATTTCATACTAGTCCCTAGCAACCCATAACTTTCATTTATTTCACATTTTAACCCCTCAATTTCATATTTTCATAATTTAGCCCGTAATACTCAAATTCATCAAAAATCCAAATATAAAACATATTTATCATTCATCATATTTCACCAACTATCAACACAAAGCTCACATATTCATCAATGGAACATTTCAAAATCATTATCGAAATTAAAAATTGAGGCATGGGCTAGCTAGTACTCAAAGTAACGATCACAAAAACATAGAAATCATCTAAAACGGATCAAAAACCATACCTTAATCACCCAATAATATTGCCAAAATGTTTGAGCATTCAAAACCATATTCTTTCTTGATATTTCGGTTAAAATAAAGATGAATGAAGCATTATTTGGCTTTATTTAATTTAATATTTACTTATTTCATGAATTACCAAATTAACCTTAATGATTTCATTTAAAATTCCACTAACTTAAACCCATTTTTGTCCATCCAAACTATTTATGGTCTAATAACAACATAAGGACCTCTCATTTAATAAGCCATAGCAATTAAGCACTTTTAACAACTAGCATACAGCTTTTGCATTTTACGCGATTAGGTCCTTTTTGCAAATTAAGCACACAAATGATAAAATTTTCACATAGAAATTTCACACATACTTTTTCACATGCCACAAACATCAAAATAATATTAAAATATTTTTTTGACCTCAGATTTGTGGTCCCAAAACCACTGTTCCGACTAGGGTCTAAATCGGACTGTTACATGACCTCTTAACATGGCCATGCTGAAGGACCGTGTAGCTCACACGGCCTGAGCATATTGGGACAAAACCGTGTCCATGGCCCGTGTCCCTCACACGGTCGTGACACACCCGTGTTTCAGCCCGTGTGCAAAAACCTTGACATTCTATTTCTGACGTCATCAACCCTTTAAGGTCACACAGCCAAGGCACACACCCGTGTGCTAGGCTGTGTGGTGAATTTAATTACACAATTAAGGTGTAGGGGACACACGACCAGGCTACATGCCCATAGGGCGACACACGCCCATGTGTCTACCCGTTGGGACAGAAACAAGGCTATTTACCAAGCCTTTTGCCACCCTTACTTGCACCATCATACACAACATCAAGTAACACCCATCCACATATAAATACATGACCAATTAACCAAAACTAAGACATTTACACAACATGGCCACTTCACTTCATTCACATGCAACACTTATCGCATTCTTTATCAATTCAATCATACAAATTTCTCAATCATGCATTAGCATACCATATGCTGAACCATGCGAATTTTCACATTCATGAAAAACATCATCATATGCATATAACAATAACAAATATTAGCCATCATCCATGGCCTTATACAAAATGATCTATCAAATAGCATAGGCCCACATTTAGCAAGTTCAGCTATGACACTTAACAACATAATTAAATCTCCTATACATGCCACAACTCAACTACTTGAATTCAACAATACCCAAAGTGATAGCTTGATAGTGTGATGGTATCTCCGATGTTCTCCAACCCAAGCTAGCCTGAGGACATTATAAACATGGAAAATAGATAGAGTAAGCTATATATCTTAGTAAGTTGGTATGTAAATAATAAGCAATTTATTAACATACTTTTAACAATCCTCATATTAAGTTCTCAAGATAATACAATCATAATTGCAATAAAGTTCCACTATTCACTTTTGAGCATATCAAGCTGTCTACGCGAGTCATTATCACTAAATTATTTATGTCTTAAGCTACAGAACTCCAAATTTAATTCCGTTAATTTTACCTAAAACTAGACTCACATATCTCCTTACCATAAAATTTCCAGAATTTTTGGTTTATCCAATAAGTACAGTTTATTCTTTAAATTCATCCCTGTTCTACTATCTGATAGTTTAGACCCTTCTTCACTAAGAATTAATTATCTCCTCGTACGGGATGCGGATGATGTTACCGTTTGATTCTCTTGAAAATATATTCATTAATAATTTAAAAAGTTTAAATTATAACTCATAATTATTTTTATACTATTTTTAATGATTTTCCAAAGTCAAAACAGGGGATTCCAAAATCATCCTGACCCTGTCCCACAAAATTTCAAACATCTCATAATATGAAATTATTTTGCTTACACTGTTTCTTCTATGTGAAACTAGGCTCAATAAGTTTTAATTTCATATCTTATTCAACCTCTAATTCGATTTCCACAATTTTTGGTGATTTTTCAAAGTTATACAATTGCTGCTGTCCAAAACTGTTTTATTGCTAATTTTACTCTTTCATGATTGCTTTGTATTAACATCCATTTAATCATACATAACACCAAAGCATATCCTTAACTAGCCATTCCAATAGCTAGTCATTATCGAATATTTACATGCCATTCATTTGCCCCTTTAACCGATACATCAACAACAAAACTTAAACTTATCATGTCTCAATTTAATTTGGCCAAAAAGCCTCACACATGATCATCAATCAAATTTACCACCTATTTATACATCATAAGTATAGACATATCGTCACAAGGTCATCACAAGATCATTTTCATAGGTATGACTTACTCATTTACATTTTTACCAAATGTCCCATATACATCGAATTTAGTACTCATGAATTTTGCGTACATACCTATACCCTTTCAACATGATCATACTTTGTCATTTCTTTGACATCATCTTTGGATTTACCCGTTGAACCTCTTGGGATACTAAGGATACTCGTACATGATGTATCATACCAATGCCATGTCCCAGACATGGTCTTACATTGGCTCTCATATCGTGGCTGATGCCATGTCCCAGACATGGTCTTACACTAGCACACATATCAATGCCGATGCCATGTCCCAGACATGGTCTTACACTGGCTCTCATATCGTGGCCGATGCCATGTCCCAGACATGGTCTTACACTAGCACACATATCAATGCCGATGCCATGTCCCAGACATGGTCTTACATTGGAATACATATTAATGCCGATGCCATGTCCTAGACATGGTCTTACAGTGGCACACATATTGCCATGGTCCAACCATGGTCTTTACCGTCAATTCATCACATGTCGAAATTCGATCATACTCCTCCCTGCATTTCTCTTAATTTGATCTTTCAATACAATCTTGTAATTTTTATATTATTCATGGTCCAATAATAACATACGAAATAACACATGATATCGGTTAAGCATTTAAACATATCAAATTTAATGCTTATTAACATACGAACTTGCCTCGGTATGAAACGATGAAATAAGTCAATTACTCGATTATCTTGCTTTTCCTCCGATCTAATTCTGAATCTCATCTTCCTTGATCTATAACAACACATTTAATTTATTTATTCATCATGCTACTCAAATTAGCCCAATTTCACATTTTTGGTAAAATTACATTTTTACCCCTAAACTTTGTCATATTTACACTTTTGCCCCTGGGCTTGTAAAATGAAATTCATTCAATTTATTTGCTACCCATGCCTAGTCGAATATTTACCATACTTACAGCAGCCCACATTTTTCACATATTCACAGTTTTACTGTAACAGTCCGGTTTATACCCTAGTCGGAATAGTGGTTTCGGGACCACAAATCCGAGTCAGTAAAATATTTTAATATTATCTTCTGTGTCTTTGATATGTGTTTAAACATGTGTTAAAGTTCCGTAAGTTAATTTGTCCGTCTGTGTGCTTAATTTGGGAAAAGGGTTAAATTGCATTAAATGCAATATTTGCATGCTATTTGCTAAAGTACCTATGTGTTGTGGCTTTTAAATGTTGTGGCCTTATGAGGCAATTAATCCATTATCTAGTTGGTGGATGATTAAATGACAAAATAGCCTTATTGATTATTTGTCTTATATGCTAATAAAAAGGTTAAAATTGGAAATTGGTTATTAAGTTATATTTACATAAAATAAAGGCTTAAAAATAAGCCATTATCATCCATTGTTAACCAAAAATAGCAAAGAAAAAGAAAGGAGAAAGAATCTAGGTTTCGGCTAGCTTTTGATTCAAATTCAAGGTATGTTTTTAATCGGTTTTTGATAATTTCTACGTTTTCGTAATCGTTGCTTTGTTCTCTACAAAACCCATGTCTTAATTTTGAGAATTGATGATGTTTTTGAGATGAGCCTTTGATGAACTCATGTGTTTTATGATGTTTTATGGTGAAAAATGAAAGATATGTGTTTAATGAATATGTTTTGTTCTTGAATATTTGGTGAATTTAGCAAATTAGGGCTAAATTGTGGAAATATTATTTTGGAGGACTAAATTGTGAATTTGATGAAAAGTATGGACTTGTATAGTCCCTAGGGAGATTCGGCTATGCATGTGTGTGAACAAATTGTGTATATTTGATGTTTTGAGAAAAATGGACTAAATTGATAAAATGTGCAAATGTGAGGGCTAAGTTGCAAATAGCCCTAAATGTATTTTTTGGATTGAATTGAATGATTCGGTGAATAAATAGATTGAATTTGAATATGTATAGATCAAGAACCGAAGAAAACGGACTTAGATCGCGGGAAAGCGAAAGTAGTCAAATAACCAAATCCGATTGAATATCCGAATCCGAGGTAAGTTGATATACAAATAAATGTATTTGTATTGAATTATATGTATGTTCATATGATTATTGATAAGGATGAATGCATATGAGATGATGTATACATGAATTCCGAGATAGAATCGACATAGTGTCAACGTCCGAGAAGTCCCGTTTGAACCTAGGAATAGATAGGATAGTATATGTCATGACATAGGTGTCCGTTCTGTGATATCATGTAAGACCACGTGTTGGACGTTGGCATTGATTCGAGATTTCATGTAAGACCACGTCTGGGACGTTGGCATCGATATGAGATTTACGTGTAAGACCATGTCTGGGACATTGGCATCATATGTGATTCGTGTAAGACCCTGTCTGGGACAGTGGCATCGATATCTGATTACATGTAAGACCACGTCTGGGACGTTGGCATTGTACGATTATTCCGAGCACTCTGAGTATCCTATTAGATTCTGAACGGTTCAATGGGAAAGTTTGAGAGATGAACGATTATATGATTTGTATATCTGTTTCAGGTACGTTTGATATGTACACTAAGTGTGTGTATGAAAGGTAAGTGTCTATATGAACTTGCTAAGATGAATATGTGTATTGAAATGATGAGATAACATGTGTAGATATGCTTGAATGAGCCATGTGTATATGTGATATTTGAGTTGAAGAAATTGGTAAGATATGGCTAAGCAAATGAGCCAAAGAACATATGTGAAGAATTTGCTATGAGAACCAATAATGTCATTGTGCCAATATGGTTATATGCATTTTATGCTAAGTTTATTTGTATATGGCTTACTAAGCTTTTGAAAGCTTACTCTGTGTGTGTTTGCTCTGTTTTATAGATCGTCAAAGCTACTGAAGGCTCGGGGACTGTTGAGGATCGTCATCACACTACTCAAACTCATTTTGGTACCTTTTGGAAATGTATATACTAAGTATGGCATGTATAGGCTAGTTATTTTGGTATATGTTTGAGATGTAAATAGTCATGTGGTTTGGCTAGTTAATGTTGGTAATGTGCATGGGTGAATATGGTATATGATGTATGTTTTGGTATGGCAAGTTAGCTATTGAAATGGGCAAGGCTATGGTAAGCTTATGAATGCATTATGAGTATGTATGTTTGATCAATGAAATGGTTACATGGAAGATAAATGTGGTTGACTCATGCTTGGATGTATATGCGTTTTGGTTGTACAAATTGGTATATAAGTTAGCATGATTGAAGTTGTGATTGGATGAAATTACATGTTGATCTTTTGACATAATTTTTGAATGTCAAATGTGTTTGAAATGAATTGGTATGATGCTTGTAGGGTAAACCCAAGTGTGGGTGGCATATTGGCCTTGTAAATGGCCTGTTATGCATACATAGTTGTGGCACACGGGCGTGCCTAGTGACCGTGGGATTAAGTCAATATCTAGCCTAAGAGTACACGACCATGGTACACGGGCGTGCCTGGTGGCCGTGGGGATAAGTCAGTATACATGCCCTGTTTTGGCATGGCCAGGACACATGGGTGTGTCTAGTAGCCGTGGGAGGCACACGGTCTGACTGCACGGGTAGCGATGCCAAATAGGGAGTGATGCCAAATCTTCAATGTAAATACAATCGTGGCTAATTCAAGATCATACGTCGGATAGTTCTTTTCATGCGACTTTAACTGCCTCGAAGCGTAAGCGATGACTTTGCCTTCTTGCATCAAAGACACGGCCTAAACCATTCAACGATGCATCATCAGAAACTATGAATTCTTTACTGACTCGAGTTGAACTAACACGGGTGCCTCTGTCAACAATGCTTTCAACTGTTCAAAACTCTGTTGGCACTTTTCTGACCACTCGACTTTAACATCTTTCTGTAATAACTTCGTCAACGGAGTCACAATCATTGAGAAGCCTTTCACAAACCGCTTATAATATCCCGCTAGTCCCAGAAAACTACGGACTTCAGACACATTTCTCAGAGGCTTCCATTCTAAAATAGCTGAAATCTTACTCGGATCAACTCGTATTCCCGCAGCTGATACAATATGTCCCAGAAAACCAACCTCACGCAGCCAAAACTTACATTTGCTGCTGAACTTTGCATACAATTGCTTCTCACGTAGAGTCTGTAACACAATTCTCAAATGCTCGGTATGTTGCATCTCATCACATGAATAAATCAGAATATCATCAATAAACACCACAACAAATCGATCCAAATACGGTCTGAATATTCGGTTCATTAAATCCATAAACACTGCAGGAGCATTCGTTAGTCCAAAAGGCATAACTAAGAATTCATAATGTCCGTACCTCGTTCTTAAAGCAGTCTTCGGTACGTCTGATTCTTTAACTCTCAACTGATAGTAGCCCGATCTCAGATCTATCTTAGAAAGCACTGTAGCTCCTTTCAGCTGATCAAACAAATCACCAATACGTGGCAAGGGATACTTATTCTTTATTGTTACTTTGTTTAACTGCCGGTAATCAATACACATCCTCATAGTGCCGTCTTTCTTTTTCACAAACAACACAGGAGCACCCTAGGGCGAGAAACTCGGCCGTGCAAATCCTCTATCTGTCAACTCTTGCAACTGAGACTTTAACTCTTTCAGTTCTGTTGATGCCATTCTATACGGAGCTATTGAGATAGGAGTCGTCCCTGACACTAGTTCAATACCAAATTCAACTTCTCGGGTTGGAGGTAATCCCAGTAATTCTTCACGAAACACATCAGGAATTCACAAACCACAGGCACAGATTCAACTTTCTTCTTTCACCTTTGTATCAATCACATATGCAAGATAAGCTTCGCATCCCTTTTTCACATATTTCAAAGCTTTCATCGAAGATATAACAGCTGACAACCCATTAATATCACTGGATTCAATGCGAACTATCTCACCATTCTAACTTCTCAAATCAATACTCTTCCGTTTACAATTCACAATAGCACTATGCAAAGTGAGCCAATCCATACCCAGAATGATATCAAATTCATCAAAAGATAGCAACATCAAATTAGCCGAAATACAAACATCCCGAAACATCAATGGGCAGTTCTTGCACACTTTATCAACTAAGACACACTTGCCTAAGGGATTCGATACTCTAATCACGAATTCAGTAGACTCAACAGGTAGAGTCTTACTAGATACTAAATTCACACACACATAGGAATGAGTAGAACCTGGATCTATCAATGCAATCACATCAGTATCAAATAGAGTAAAAGTACTAGTAATGACATCTGGAGGTGACGCTTCTTCACGAGTACAAATAGCATAGGCTCGGGTAGGTGCTCTCGCCTCGGATCTCACAGCTGTATCGGTAGTCCCTCTTTGACTTCCACTCACATTTTTGGTATTTCTGGGTGGTCTACCTCGAGCCGTCGTATTACTCAGTCTCACACTCTGAACATTGTCTTTCTCAGCTAATTCTGGGCAATCTCGAATGAAATGATCTCAGGATCCACACTTATAAAAAGTTCTATTATTGTACTTGCCCCAGCACTCTCCAACGTGTCGTCTTCCACATTGTCTACACTCAGGCTTGTTGCTTTTGACACTTCCAACACTTGATTCGGTCGGAGTTTGAGTTCTTGGACCAACAGTTTGTCTCACACGATCTCCACCCGACTGTCCAAATGAAGCATTTGAATGATTACTTGCATCTCTAAATCTCTTCATCGAAGGTTGAGACATCTTACTCACCGATCTTTTTCTTTCATCCCTAGCCTCAGAATCTGTTTTCTTCTTTTCTTTGCTAAGCTCCTTGGCTTTGCAAGCTCTTTCCCCTAACACAACAAATTCATTTATGTCAAGTATTCCAACCAACAATTTAATGTCTTCATTCAACCCTTCAATGAAATGTTTGCACATAGTAGCTTCAGTCGAAACACATTCCCGCACGTATTGGCTCAGTCTCACAAACTCCCGTTCATACTCCGTAACTGACATACGACCCTGTTTCAACTCGAGGAATTCTTTACGTTTTTGATCTATGAATCTTTGACTGATATACTTCTTTCAGAATTCGACTTGAAAGAAATCCCAGGTGATTCTCTCTCTTAAAACCACAGATATCAATGTCTTCCACCAGTTATATGCCGTATCTCTCAACAAGGAAACAACACATTTAATACATTCATCAGGAGTCAACGACATCTCGTCAAACACTCGAATGGTATTCTCAAGCCAAAACTCAACTCGCTTGGCATCATCATCAGCTGCGGCTCTAAACTCTTCAGCCCCATACTTTCGGATTTTATCTACAGGAGGTTTATTCAATCGGATCGGATCTGCAACTTGTGACACAACAGGTACTTGTGGGGGTGGAGGTTGTGGAGTAGCCGGATTCATTCGAACGAACTCCGAAAACCACTCACTCATTATTCGGTAAAAGGCTTGCTTAGCCTCTCCCTCTTGGCTACTATCATTCGGTCTAGATGTGGCCGGCACCGTCCATTGAGCAGGAGCAGGTGTGTTACTCTCTACATCATCAGCAACTGCTCGATCGGGATCCATTTACTAAATAAAAACACATTTTTAACTGTCAGGATTTATCACACTATCGCAATTATATATATGGCATGTATAGCTAGACTCACACACGCTACGTTAGTTCGAGAATCGACTAAACCGTAGCTCTGATACCAATAAAATGTAACACCCCTAACCCGTGACTGTCGCCAAATTAGGGTTAAGAGGCATTACTACTCTTTTCTGAACATTTCATATCAAATCACAACCAAACATAACAATTCACATTCATATAGTCCCTTAAATAGGTCAATGAGACCTTAAACACGAGTTAGAAAGGGTCGGGACTAAATCGAACACATACAAAAATTTCTAAAATTCAAACATTTTTCTAAGTTACAGAGGTCACACACCCGTGTGGGTAGGCCGTGTGCCTCACACGGCCTCTGACACGCCCGTGCGTCCAAGCCGTGGCAAAACAGGGCATACATACTGACTTGTTCACACGGCCTGAAACACGCCCGTGTGCCTAACTCGTGGTCGACACTGACTTGCACCACACGGCTAGTCACACGCCTGTGTGTCCAACCCGTGGTCGAGCCTGACTTGTTTCAATTTGCAAACTCGAAAGACACGGTCAAGCCACATGCCCGTGTGCTCAACCGTGTGGGCAATTATAGGCCATTTTCAAGGCCAAATTACCAACCACTCTTTGGTATCATCTATAGACATCAAATCAATACCAATTAATGCCTCAAATGCAACCAAAACATACCATTTCAAGCACCAAATAATCATCAACTATACCATCTATTCTTATACTCAATTTCTACTCAAATAAGTCCATCCAAGACACTTAATTTCACAACCCAGAACATATAGATCAAGCATTATATAAACCTTACCACAATTCACATTTAAACCACAATTTTCATCACACATTTAAGCATGAAACTTACCATATTCATCACTCACTTAACCACATATATATATACAAACATCATTCAACTTTTAAGCCATATCTCATGACTAGATTTATATAACTCAAAACATGCCACATTCAATAGCCTATACATGCCATATACCACATATATATACATCTTTCAAAATACCAAAATAGATGGCCGATAGTGTGATTAAGTCGCTGACGATCCCCGGATCTGAGCTAGCTTTACTGACACTGTAAAACAGAGAAACACATCACATAGTAAGCTTAAGAGCTTAGTAAGTTCGTAACATAATACATTCAATTTAATAAATCAAATACAATATACAAAGTGAATCCATTACATAGATCAACTCTTAAATATTCACACCATATCATCCATAGCTAAAATACTCACTCAACCATTCATAATTCCATATACAATTTCATCAACCACAAAGGTTCAATACATACCTTAATCAACACATAGTTATTCACCATCCATACTACTCAATGCTCGATATTACATTTCAATCAACCTTTGTTATTCATTTGATTTAATAGCACACTTAGTGCCAATTTCGTAGCCGAAGCATAAATGTCATCGCACACTTAGTGCCTGTACCTTAAACCGAACTTATCTCGGTATCGCACACACAGTGCCAAATCAATAAGCTGAGGCTTCTACTATTTTGCACACACAGTGCCAATCATCTTTGTCTCATTTCAAATTACGCACACATAGTGCCTCGTTACTCAATTTTCATATATAACATTGCTATTTCATTAACTATACAATTCATTCATTTCTCATCACATAGATATAAATTTAACAACTTGTATTATATCCGAACTTACCTCAGACGTGGAAATACCGAAACTAACTGATCAATCGAGTACTTTGTCTTTACCTCGATCTCGATCCAAATCTCTCCTTTCTTGGTCTATACATATTCAAATTTAACTCATTCAATCACCAATTCATTCAATTTAGTCCAAACACACATATTTAGGGCATTTTACAAAATAGCCCTCACATTTTCACATTTCGACACTTTAGTCCCTATTTCATAAAATCATCAAATACACAAAATTTCATTCCACCCATGCCTAACCGAATTCTCCCTATGTCCATACAAGCCCACATATTTCATTTATTTCACATTTTAGTCCCTCAAAATATTATTTTCATAAATTAGTCCAAATTACTCAATTTCACCAAAAATTCAAAGACAAAACATGTTAATCTTTCACAAATCTTTCATATTTCATCATCAACTATCACAAAGCTTAAACATTCATCAATGGCATATCTCAAATTTGTCATCAATTCACAAAATTGAATCATGGGTTTTAAAGAACACGAAGCAACAATTACAAAAACATAGAAATGATCAAAAACCAAGTAAAAAACATACCTCAATTTAACTAAATGAGTGCCGAATATAACAAATCTTCCAAGCCCTAACTATTTTCTTATTTTCGGCTAGAGAATTGAGAAAAGATGAACATTCAATTAGTTTTGTTTTATTAATGTTTACTTATTTTACTAATTACCAAACTAACCTTTTTATTTCCATTTAGATTAAACTATCTCTTGGTTTTTATGTCCATGTAATATTTCAATGGAATAATAACAACATAAGGACTCCTCACTTTAAAAGCCATAACAATCTAGCACTTTAACATTCAGCACACAGCTTTTGCATTTTATGCGATTAAGTCCTTTTTGCTAATTAAGCACACAATCGATAAAATTTTCACACAAAACTTTCACACATGCTCAATCACATATTATAAACACCAAAAATAATATTAAAATATTTTTCTGACCTCAAATTTGTGGTCTCAAAACCACTATTCTGACTAGGGTCTATACCGGGCTGTTACATGTGTCACATTGAAGTGTTTAGCATAAAACTTGTTGTCGTTGAAATCCTCAAAATCAATTAATCATTTTGTTATTAAACGGTGATTCCAAAACGGGTTTTTCATTTCCAAAGCGTGCATCATTAAAAGCTAATCACTTTTAAAACGTTACTGATTTTCAAAATCTCATTTATTGCGGAGGTTTTTTTAGGAAATGTTGCGAAAACGTGGTGTCTTTGAAAATAGTTACCTTTTGAAAACCCGTCTTTTTCTACAACTAGCGGTTTATATCAAACTAAATAAATAAAAACCCCAATTTAAAGTTTATAACTTTAAAGAGGCCTTATTACATAAAAATACCCAAATTTAGTTACTTATAAATCAAAAGCTAAAAATGAAAGCTAATGCGGTTGTGTGGCCATCATCAAGTCCTCGCAAAGATCGACCGCCGCCTCGATCGAGGATTACATGCAGATTAAGCGATGGGGTGAGTTTACGAAAACTCATTGTGTAATCCCCTAATAAGCAAACAGTCAATTGGGCAAGAGATAAATGCGCTTTGGGCTCGAGAGCTTACAATAATAATCCGATTCGGTGTGGGCCTAAGCCCTTTCCTGTAACAGTAAATGATTGGGCTTGAGCCCAGCATAATGCCAGTAATCAGTTGGGCCTTTGCCTAGTTTCATTATTAGTATCAGTGGGGCCTTGGCCCATAATAACAATATAATATCATGCATGCAAAGAATAAGATGTAATATCATTAATCGATGCAGTAACAATACAGTATCATTAATCAGTGCAGATATGCAGTTAGAAATCCTACCCAATCCAACCTCTAAACACCACTCCGTCCCGCCAAACACACCATGTGGGGATAAAATCGACCCACCCAGCCAGACACACCAAGATTAGCATCGGTTGCGGCACTAAAAAGTATTGCAGCAAAGCTGCCAGTAAAATAAATGGCATATAGCCATCAGTAGGTCCATAGTCGTCTTGGGCGACCCGTGCGACCTTATCAGTACAGTATACTTCCTCCAAATATAACAACCCATCCCCATGCAATATGTCATGACATAATGTCATACGTGTATGCAAAATGTCATGCTCAATCATAGTCGTACATATCATAGAGCAAATCAGTCATACAAAACATAAGGCCATAATAGTCATTTAATCTCCTAGGGGTATAACAGTCATTTTATCCTATGGGGGTATTTCGGTCATTTTATCCTATGGGGGTATTTCGGTCATTTTACCCTATGGGGGTATTTTAGTCATTTTACCTTATGGGGGTATTTCGATCATTTTACCCTATGGGGGTATTTCGATCATTTTATCCTATGGGGTCATTTTACCCTATGGGGGTATTTCGGTCATTTTACTTTAAGGGGGTATTTCGATCATTTTACCCTATGGGGGTATTTCGGTCATGAAAATTATACACTTTGGCCCAATAATCTCTACACGTTCATGTGGTTTACCCGTGTGGGGCCCACAAGCTCGTTGGGCCCACACGGCCTATTTCAGCCCAACAGGGCCCAAAACGGCCCAAGACTATGTGATCGCTCATGGTGGCCTTAATAGTCGAACGCCCACATTTTATGTGCTCCAGTTACCACATGAGCAAGCGCACGCTCGTGTAGTGCCAACGATCATATTTTTCGGCTTTTGCCGATTCACGCTTTAGGTTGTGTTTACACACCTTGTTTCTGTTTGTTGAGAAAACCGCCCACACCTTTGAAACCTACACTTGATCAACAATTCCCAATTAATCATTTAAACATTTACTCAATCGAATACAACACGATCCCAATCGATAAACTCACACCACGTTACCTTTGATCGAGTAAAGAGGGAAGTTTCGCCTATCCAACTGTTGATTATAAACCTTCTACCCTTCGACAGGTTCTTAGGCACAAACTGAAGATGGGTAAGCACTTAATCGATCAGCAACAAGATAACATTATACTATCTTCACTTACCAATAATGCGAGAATAGTACCCACTATGAATTGTACGACTATTGGCAAATAAAGAATGATATCTAGAACAATAGAGAAGGGAAAGCAGTCGGCTGCAAGGGAAAGGCAAGAATCAACAAAAAGAAAAGAAATGAGAAGGATGAAAAGAAAATGGGATATTCGGCCAAGGGGAGAACAGTGTGGAAAATGTTTGCTCACTATACAGTAAGAGTAGAAGAACCAAACTGGTAATCGGCAATGAAGGTGGAAATGTTTGTGGTGAAGAAGGACAAAATCAAAAAGGACAAAGTTCAGCAGAAGATGAAAGAAGGAGAGACGATAGGCTTGAGAAGCAATTGCCAAAAGAGGGAAAAAGAAGAGAAAGGAGGCACAAGAAGAATTTCGACCAAAAGGGAAAGGGAGTTGCCGTCCAACTTGGGAAACAAATGAGGAGCATTTCTCTTTTAGCCGAATTCCTGAGCGCCAGAGTTCAATTTCGGCACAACACTCCCTCCCCTCTCTCTTTCCTTGATTTTCTCCTAAAATCTCTCCAAATATACCTCCTCAATTCTCTCTATGACCAGTTCAAACTCCATTCAGCAGTATTTCAATCCAACTTTACCACCCACACGAATTAGGCAGCAAAATTAATACTCCATTTTTGATGCGCCACCACTCGAACCTTAGACCCCATGTAAACTCCACACGCCCCTTACCACTAGACCAACAACTCCTTTGTATCATATTTTAACCACAATAATTTAAGAACCTACTATTTAGATCCAAGGATTTTATTCACTTAAAATAAAAATTTTGCCTAAGCCAAGGCTTGAACCCCTGACTTCTCAGACACTTCCAAACACTCCTAAATCACTTAACCATTGAAGCAGACATTCATTTATGTCACTTTCTTGCACAACTAAATATTTATGTGCAGTCTCTTAACTGCTCCCTTGTTCAAAACCTATTTCTTCTAGGCCCAAAATTCGGGGCGTTACAAAAGTTCTTGGTTTAGTCCCGAACCGCTTCCAATACATGTTTTGGGCCTCGTAGGCTCGTATAAGGGACCTTATGATTGAATATGAATAGTTTTAATTTGGAAGCAAATTTATGACTTGGAAATGTATGTTTGCTTGTGTTTATGTCCGGTAATGCCTCATACCTTGTTCCAAATATGAGTATCAGAATAACACCCTAACCAGAATCACACTGATTAGGGTTAAAGGGTATTACCAAACAAACCGAAACATTTATAATCATTTTACAACACAAAGTATTTTATCATTCAAACATATCAAGATATATATACATATAGTCCCTTAACGAGGTCTACGAGACCTTAAACATGCACTAGAAAAGGGTCAGGACTAAACCGGGATCAATTTTTTTCCAAAAATCAAACATTTTTCCAAGCTATAGAGGTCACACGCCCATGTGGGCAGGCCGGGACTAAACCGGGATCATACAAAATTTTTCAAAAAATCAAACATTTTTCCAAGCTGCAGAGGTCACACGCCCGTGTGGGCAGGCCGTGTGCCTCACACGGCCTCAGACACGCCCATGTGCCCGAGCCGTGCCAAAATAGGGCATACATACTGACTTGACCACACGGCCTGAGACACGCCCGTGTGTCTCACCCGTGGTCGAGCCTGACTTGCATCACACGACCAGTCACATGCCCGTGTGTCTAGCCCGTGGTCGAATCTGACTTGTTTTGAAATGCAACCACGAAGGACACGGTCGACCCACACGCCCGTGTGCTCAACCGTGTGGGCAATTATAGGCCATTTACAAGGCCAAATTGCCATCCACACTTTGAAATCACCTACAAGCTTCAACTCTCATGCATTTATACCTTAATTGGCAACAAAATCATACCAATATATGCATCATTTAATCATCATCTATATCATCAATTTTCACACTCAATCTCATCTTAAATAAATCCATCTAAAATACCAATTTCATATCCTAAATCATACGAAACAAGCATCATATAATTCATATTATAATTCCACATTTAAACCACATTTCTCATCAACAAAATTAAGTATGAAACATATCATATTCATCACTCACTACTTCATACCACATTCATCATTTACATAGCTCACACATAATAACCAAAATCATCTAACTTCCAAGCCATGTCACATGGCAAGATCCAACATCTCAAAATACACCATATCTACTAGCCTATACATGCCATATACCAAATATGTATATATTTCAAAAGTACCGAAATAGATAGCTGATAGTGTGATTGAGTCGCTGACGATCCCCGGATCCGAGCTAGCTTTACTAACACTGTAAAACAGAGAAACACATCACACAGTAAGCTTTTAAAGCTTATTAAGTTCGTAACATAATACATTCAATTTAATAAATCAAATACAATATACAAAGTTAATCCATCACATAGTTCAACTCTCAAATATTCACACCATATCATCCATAGCTAATATACTCACTCAACAATTCATAATTCCATACACAATTTCATCAACCACAAAGGTTCAATACATACCTTAGCCAACACATAGTTATTCACCATCCATACTACTCAATGCTCGATATTACATTTCGATCAACCTTTGTTATTCATTTGATTTAATCGCACACTTAGTGCCAATTTCGTAACCGAAGCATAAATATCATCGCACACTTAGTGCCTGTACTTTAAACTGAACTTATCTCGGTGTCGCACACATAGTGCCAAATCAATAAGCTGAAGCTTCTATTATTTCGCACACACAGTGCCAATCATCTCTGTTTCATTTCTATTTACGCACACATAGTGCCTCATTTCTCAATTTCATATAAAAAATTACTATTCCATTAACTATACAATTCATTCATTTCTCATAACATAGATATAAAATTAACAACTTGTATTATATCCGAACTTACCTCGGACGTTGAAATATCGAAACTAGCCGATCAATCGAGTACTTTGTCTTTGCCTCGATCTCGATCTGAATCTCTCCTTTCTTGGTCTATACATATTCAAATTTAGCTCATTTAATCACCAATTCATTCAATTTAGTCCAAACACACATATTTAGGGCATTTTACAAAATAGCCCTCACATTTTTACATTTCGACACTTTAGTCCCTATTTCATAAAATCATCAAATACACAAAATTTCATTCCACCCATGCCTAGCTGAATTCTCCCTCTGTCCATACAAGCCCACACATTTCATTTAATTCACATTTTAGTCCCTCAAAATATTATTTTCATAAATTAGTCCAAATTACTCAATTTCACAAAAATTCAAAGACAAAACATGTTAATCTTTCACATATCTTTCATATTTCATCATCAACTATCACAAAGCTTAAACATTCATCAATGGCATATCTCAAATTCGTTATCAATTCACAAAATTGAAGCATGGGTTTAAAAGAACACGAAGAAACGATTACAAAAACGTAGAAATTATCAAAAACCAATCAAAAACACATACCTGATTGAGCTATGAATGTGCTGAATTCAACAAGATCCAAACCCTTATTTTCTTCTTTCAATTTCGGTAGAAAGATGAACACTCATCCACTAACTTTTGTTTTATTATGAATAATATTAACTTAATTCGTGTTTTACTATTTTGCCCCTTTTTAATACATTTAAAATTTCCACTAACTATGTACATATATGTCCATCTCCACTATCTATGGTATAATTACAACATAAGGACGTTTCATTTAATAAGTCAATCCAATTAAGCACTTAACAATCAGTACACAGCTTTTGCATTTTATGCGATTTAGTCCTTTTTACAAATTAAGCACACAATCGATAAAATTTTCACACAGAACTTTCACACATGCTCAATCACATATTATAAACACCAAAAATAATATTAAAATATTTTTTTGACCTTGTATTTGTGGTCCCAAAACCACTATTCTGACTAGGGCCTAAACCGGGTTATTACAAGTATGGGTCAAGGGTGTTACAGGTAGAGATATAGATGTACTCATTAGAAGAATGATACATTGGATTGAACCCAAGTTGAGTTAATTTTGAATCCATTTCTGAATTCATTCACTTGTGATGTTTATGGTGTGATTTACCTAAATCCTGAGTTAGTCACTTACCATGCGTATGTAACTCATGTACTTTGATATAAGTGGAGGCTTATGCTATAAAGATTATTGAGCCCATAGCCAGTGTGTTGGGTACATGACTTGTATATGGCATGGCTTTATTAGCAACAATGGAATTCATAGCTCGATTAAAGAGTTAATGATATCCTCTAATTGGCATTGTGTGGATTGATAAATATGGAACGTGGCCATGGGTTGCTAGTTCTCGAACTCATCGCATTTTCAAAACGACATAAATGAATTTCTAAGAAAATCTCTAAGCTCTCCACTTTATGTAATGGCAAGATTCTTTTTATTATTCTCTCACCAGTTGGTAAATCTTATTCGTTTGGTCATCTTTATGTTAAAAATCTATCGCTAAATGCTTTTTAAACCCAAACCAACCTCATAATGAAACCACTGATGCTCCTGTTGAGGCTTATCGTAAGGTAAGAATCAACTTACTTGTTTAAGATTTCAATGAGGTCTAAGACCAACTAGATGCAATAAAAGAAAAAACAAAAGGCAATTGCTTTGGCCCAACCATTATATGGAACAAAAACTCGTCATTGGTGGAAAACTCCCATTGATCAGCTTAACTTGAGGGAGCTTTATGAACAAGAGGAATGTTTCATAGAGTTTATCAACTTGATCCTTGTCACGAGGGACAAGAAGATTGCGGCTATTTCCTCAATGCATGCTTCAATGGATGAGGATGTCCCTTCTGCCTTTCCACCTAGATATAGCCCTAGTCAGCAATAGTTTTGTACCTCAAAGTCCACAATGTTAAATGTTATTTTTATTGTTTTATTTTTTTATGTTTGTTAGGCTTGTCAATATTGGGAGTCCTCAAGGTATACATGAACTTGTTTATGTAGCGGACCAACATATGGTCTATGGTCTCTATTGTAGAATTCCTAAGCCTTCACCATTTAGGGTTTAAGATTATTTCCATTCCAATTATCATGTTGTCAGCTATTTGCTTTTAATAAACTGGTAATTAATAAAATTGTTGCATCCTATTTTTCTAACCTTTGAGCTCAAGGCTGTGAGTTTTCTTATATTTATAACTCGATCAAGTTTCAATTCATATGTGGATACACTCTTCGCTTTTAGGATACAGTTAAAAAGTTTTCATGCAACGTAAAAAGAAGAATATATCATAGTGGAATATGCTCTCTCTTCTTATAAGATTCCACGTCAAGTTTTGCAACCAAATGATATAAAATTTATAGAAATTTCTTGAATATATTGAATAACAATGTATTATTGTCTAAATAGTTTTCACTTTAGGGTTAATTATAGGCCTTTTATGCAGGTGGATTCTAAATAGAATATATTTTTGGGAGTTCTCCTTGTAGCGAGTTTTTTGTCCCCTTACAATTCCATATTAATGATATGCCTTCACCACATCTTTTCAAGTTGTTTTATGTATTTAAAAAGTCCCATTTTCATATCCTTTTTTGATAAAGCTTACAAAAAAAGACGATAACAATCAAATGCATGCACTAGGTGCAAGTAAATTAAAATTAAATCTGATTATACATTTGTATTTTAGGTTTATTAAGTATATGTAAATATATTCAATTATCATTAAATAAAAAAATTTAAAATTTAAAAATAATTTAAGTTTATTTATTTATTTTGTAAGTAATAAAAAGGAAATGGCATAACGAACTGTGCCGCAAAAATAATCTAAATGTTATGTTTAGATATATTTTACATGTAAGAAATTTTTAATTATGCTTTAACCATATATTTTATCAAATTAGGATAATGATAAGTTCTACTCTATCTATTTTCGGTACTTTTCAACATATAATTGACTTAGAATGTACCATAATATCATGAATGTTTTTTTTCATTTTATGGCATATTTGATATAATATATATACGATCAAGAACACAAGATTTATACTGTATTCAAGTAACATATTTACCTACCTAATTCAAGACTAGATTCATTTACTAACACGATAATCAATTATTGAACGTCAAATTTGATCAACTAATTTAATTAGTTTCAGCATTTAATTTCTAGGGTTTTTTTGCCTATATATATGAATTCCATCTAAGAAGAACTTCATTCCAAATCATCTAAATGGCTAGTAAAGCATTCCTTTTTAAATTTTTTGCTTGTTTCTTTTTTCTTTTGATTTTTTTTTTGCAATGGCAAACTCATGCAAGAAATCTAAGGGAAAACAAAAAATTGAGATTAAGATCATTGAAAATGAGGATGATAGGCCCATCGCATTTTCATGATGACATAGATGAATTTATAAGAAAATCTTCGAGCTCTTCATTTTGTGGTGGCAAGATTCTTTTTATTATTCTCTCACCTGTTGGTAAACCTTATTCGTTTGGTCATCCTTCTGTTAAAAACCTATCCCTAAATGCTTTTTAAACCCAAACCAACCTATTAATGAAACCACTGATGCTCCTATTGAGGCTTACCATAAGGTAAGAATCAACTTGCTTGTCCAAGATTTCAATAAGGTCCAAGACCAACTAGATTGTAACACCCCAAAATAGGGCCTAAGAGTTTTAGGGGTATTTCAGGAATTTTAGTCTTAGAGTGTTCGAAATTTTGTGACATGGTTTATTGGTAATGTTTTGACTATGGTTTTTAGAAAATTAAATCAATTTTTGAAAATTAGTTTTAAATACCTTTAATTTTTAAAATAGGACTGATTTGTAAAAGAGGCAAAACTTAGAGGTGTTAAAAGGAAATTAGACACAATTTTAAAATCCAATCTAAAAACCCCATTCATAGCTCTATTTTCATGTTAGTCTTCTCCATCTTCATGCTTTAGTCGTCCGTTGCTTCCAAAGCTTCTCTCTTCCACTTTTTGTTCTTCAGACCTTAATTCAATTGATTTCCATCATTCCCAAAGCATTAAATCTTCATAAACCTTCAAGAAAGCAACTTAAAATTCCATAGATTTCATCATCTTCTCAGCGTGTGGGTTTTTTGGGTTTTCGAAAAAAGTCCATTTTTCTTCCAACTAAGGTAATAATTCATCATTCTATTAGTTTTTAATGTTATCTAGTCTTTTAAATGGAATTTTTATCCATTAAATCACATGTTTTAAATAAAAGCCAAAAATTGGGTCGTTAATGGTGAATTTTGGGATTTTGGGTAAAAACATGGTTTCAAAGTATTTTTCAACTTTTTTAAACATTATTAGAAGGTTTCTGAACTTACTTTAAAGTTTTGTTAAGGATTTCTAAGGATTTAATGAATTTTCGTGAAAATAGCCATAAACATGTAAAAAATTTTGATACCATGAACTGAGTAGATTTGTTTAGTTTAAAGGTTGAGAATTAGTCGTAGGTGAATATTAGATGAATGTAATCGGTTCTAGGTGAAATGATTAAGTATAGAGGAAGACATTTGAGTTTCAAGTTTGTTAGTCGAAATTTCAGTTTCATGAGGAATATAGCTTAGACTTGTGTTTTTGGTTGGTTTAAGTGAGTCTTTAGTTGAATATTGATTGTGTAAATTATGTGGTTATTATGTGTGAAGTGTCGTGTAACACCCCTTACCCGTATCCGTCGCTGGAACAGGATACGAGGCGTTACTGTACTTAACTTTACTTGAACTTGTATTATCGAGCTATAAAATTTCTTTTCATCTTAAAACTTTTCTTTCTTAAACTTACATTTCATGGGCCTACGAGGCCTTAAACATACTTCCGGAAGGTTTCGGGATTCAACCGGAAGCTTTTGCGCTCCTTGAAATTTTTTACCTAAACAAGGGCCACATGCCCGTGTGCCCCTAAAACATGCTCGTGTTCGACACCCGTGGTCGACACTGACTTATTTCACTCGACTGAGCACACGCCCGTGTCTATAACCCGTGTCCTTCACACGGCCTAGACACGCCTGTGTCTCTTACCCGTGGAGCTATCTGACTATGATGTCATCAAACCCTTAATGACACACGGCCAAGGCACACGTCCGTGTGCTGACCTGTGTGACGAACCATATTCTTGTAATTAAATGCAGGGGACACATGACCTATCAACACACCCATATGGGTTGACCCGTGTGGACACTTAGAGGCTATTTTCCAAGCCAATTGCCACCCTGAAACATAAACTCAATCATACAAACTCAAGCACTACATATCATATTCTTTACGCACAATGAATAACTCTTAAAACCTCACTTGCAGAATACATAAAAACTCGTCGTCATTAATATACGTAATACTTAGTAATATTGACCAATCTCTTTGGCCATATACAAAAAGAGTGGTCACTTTAATAACCAACACTTTGGCTCCCATTATACTATAGCTCAAAATAACATAATTCCTATACATGCCATACTTAAAATAAACAATTTGGCTATACCCAAAATAATGATTGATAGTAAGATCCAAGCTCCGACGTCCTTGATCCCCAAATTAACTTGGCGAAACTACAAGGAAAGAAGAAATGAAAGAAGTAAGCATATAGCTTAGTAAGTTGCATGAAAATTTATATAGCAACATATTTGCTCATAATAAACTCATCCTGTAACACCCCAAACCCGGTCAAAATGTTACGACCAGATCCGGCATGTCACATAAAAGGGTTATTTAAAAATTACGCGTTTGTTAAAAATTTCGAGTTTAATTATGTATTCGCTTGTTATCCTTTTGTTAACATTTTGGAAAACGATTATTAAGGGTTTAGGAAAATCCCGTATTAAACATTTAAGAATAATAGGCAGTATCATATTAAAAGCTAAACAAAATAAAATACCAAATTTAAAGTTAAAGCGGCCTTATTACAAAATATTAACCCAAGTTAAAAATAAGTAAATTACTAAAGTCCAAAATCGCTCGTAGTGTGGCCACCTCAGAGTCCTCCAAAGACGTTGAACCGCCTCACGAGGGATTACCTAAGAAAAATTAAAAAGAGGGGGTGGGTTTATGAAAACTCAGTGTGTAATTCCCCTTACGAACAAAATCTGTAAGAACATGCATCAAAACAATTCGGGCCCAAGCCCATTAAAGTAACGGTGGTAATTGGGCATTAGCCCAAAATAGCCTCGGTTGGGCCTTAACCCAAGTCAAATGTCACATGTCATACATATAAATTGGGGCCTAAGCCCATCTCGATAAATATAATCCGGATATGCAATGCGTTAATGCCCATACCAACCCTCGCACTCCGTCTCTGTCCAACCCTACACTCCTGTGGGGATTTAATCGACCCACCCATCCCTACACTCCTTATATAGCACCTACATAAAGACTAACTTATCGGTGCGAAAGATAGTCTTTCGATGGCTAAAAAGCCTTCGATGGCGGTATTACAATTGGCACAAAGCCATCGTTGATCAGATTATATTTGGCACATAGCCATCGACGACGGTAATATAATCGGTACACACTTTGGGTAAATATGATCGACACAGAGTCATCGATATATAAGTTAGGCACATAGCCACGGTAAATACGATTGGCACAAAGCCATAATATCGGCACAGAGCCTTCGGTATTGGCACAAAGCCCATAATTACGACACGGCCCATATTAATGGCATACAAATTTCTGTAACATTATCGATGCGACATGGCTACTCGGTGGCTAAAAAGCTGCGGTGGCTATAAAGCCTTCTGGTGGATCCACGGTCGTCAGCGACTATGCGATCCTCACATATCTTCCTCCGTATCAATGTCCCAAATTTCATGCAATATGTCGTGTATGTCATGCTCAATCATTACACGTATGCAAAATGGCCATGCTCGTGAATGATCATTTAAACATGTAATAAAAGCATATCAGTCATACAACCACAGCCAAATTAGTCAACTCATTGCACAAGTCGGTCATTTATCTACAAGGGCAAATAAGTCATTTTACCCTATAAGGGTATTTCGGTAATTCTACCCTACAGGGGTAGTTCGGTAATTCTACTCATAACCAATCCATGTATGCAGTGCATCTCAACCATAATCAATCATACAATTAACACATACAACGTTAGTACTACCACGAGGGTACAACGGTCATTTTGTTGTTTATGGGTAAAACGGTAATTTCACCCCTTGGGGGTATTTCAGTAATTTTGCAAACTAGGGGTATTTTGGTAATTTTGCAAACCGGGGGTATTTTGGTAATTTCAAAAACTGGGGGTATTTTGGTAATTTTGCAAACCGGGGGTATCTTGGTAATTTTGCAAACCGGGGGTATTTTGGTAATTTTGCAAACCGGGGGTTTTGGTAATTAGCCGATTCACAGATATGAGATTCACATAGACCAGGTCAATATCTACTACACAATCATACAATTTATTCATATGGGCCCACGCCCATCGTGGCCTGGCAACCTCAACCCACAAGAATACTCATAGTGGCCTCGACTATCGCGTCAAAAGCTCCCACACGTGCGCCGCCGCTCGTGTGGCTACCATCGCCGCAAACTGGCACTTCATCATTTGCCGCTCTACAACTAGAGTAGAGAGAAATACACACCTGATAGGAATCTGGTGCTAATCCGCGCTCCGACCACTCCTGTGCCCAAACGCCAACCAAGGTGTCCTTCCTCCTATCATAGAATGCTCTATATATAGCTAGCTTCTCACCTTCCTTCTTTGTATCTTTCCGATGTGGGATCCTTCACAAGAGAGTTTAAATTCAACTCAAACTCTTGCCAGTCCAATTCACAAAATAAATACTCCCTTGCTTTTCATGAGATTCGAACCCAGGCTCCCTTATAGCATAATCCACACCGCTAACCACTTGGCCACAAACTCCTCTTGTGTCTTAAACCATGCGCAACTAAATATAAATTTATACCCAAATTCTAAAGTCCATTTAAAAAGAAAACCAAAATGCAAGAGCCAAGACTTGAACCTTGGACCTCCTTCCTTCCCTGTGGCGTCATTCCCTTGCCTCTTAAGTGGCGTTACTTTGCCACTACACCACACACTCCACTTGTGTCATTTTTCTCCACATTTTATTCTTAAAGCCTACCTACCAACTCCCAGGGTTTTTTTCACCTAAAATCAAAATTTTCCTAAAGCTCAAGTTTAATCCCGGGACTTCATAGAAGCCCCCTAACCTTCCAAAATCACTCACCTAATAGGTCCAACAAGCCGTTCTCTTGTTCTCAAAAATTTTAAACGCTCCTACGCCTAAGGCCCATTGGGCCCAATCCTACTAGGCCCAACTTTGGGATGTTACACATCCATCATGAAACAAGAATAACATAAACTTTAAGCACTTGAGCTTACTTACTCGTACTTACTCTTACTCACCACAGGATACATAAAAAAATCATACTTGTATTTAAATCATAGTACCTGTATCACTTGTTCACATGGATTAGCACTTTTTCTAAAGAAAACATAAACTCAGATCTTCATTTTTCTTAACTCAAATAATACTCTTTATCAACCTTGAATAACATAACTTATTACTATCTTTACTTGCTTATCTTTATTGTTACCTCTTTCATACTTGGCTCTTTTGCCCGATGAATTACCCGGAATAATTGAGGTTACTCAATCTCATCAACATGTATTTTGATGCCAATGCCATGTCCTAGACAGGGTCTTACATGGGATCGCCTCATGATGCCAATGCCATATCCCAGATATGGTCTTACATGGGATTCCTTAACTTGGTGTCGATTCCATGTCCCAGACATGGTCTTACACGAGACCTTCCTTAATTGTTTCCTTTGGAAACTTACCATTGCCATGTCTTGACATGGTCTTACGTGGTTTCCTTGCCTTATGAATCTTATCAATGCCATTCATTGGCTTGGACTTACATGACTTCTTTGCCTTATGAATTCACCAGTGCCAAGCCTTGGCTTGGACTTACATGGGACCTTTGCCTTATGATAACTTTTCAATGCCATGACTTGTCATGGACTTACATGATATCCTTGCCTTATGCCGATGCCATGTCTTGACATGGTCTTACACGGACTTTCCTTGTCTGTAACAGTCCGATTTAGGGGCTAGTCAGAATAGTGATCTCGAAATCACTAATTCGAGACTAGAGAAAATTATTTTCATGTTATGTTATGTGTTATAACATGTTTATAAGGATGCATGAAAATTTTGGTGCCTTAATTTTAGCGATTTTTAGCTAAATTGTGAAAAAGGACTAAATTACATTAAGTGCAAAAGTTCTATATTATTTGCTAAAGGTGCCAAATAGCTATGGATTATAAATTGGAGGTCCCAAATGTGAAATTAGGCCATGGGAATTAGTTTGGCCGGTCAAGGAAAGCTAAGGGGACAAGAGCATTAAATGTGGTCATGTTAGGTGATTAAAAAGAAATAAAATAAGGTGAAATAAGCAAAAAGCTCATATTTTTATTTCTTCTCTTCTTCCACCAAAAATACAAACAAGAATGGCGGTTTTTGAAGCTCAAAATTCCAGCAGCTCATCTCCTTTTCAAGTAAGTCATTTTGATGATTATTCTTGATGATTTTTGTATTTTTGGAGTCCTTAAAGCTTAAGCTAGCTATTGAGAGGACTAGTTTGCAATATGGTTGAAAGTCTAGGGACTTAGCATGTTAGAGTTCATGTTGTTTGATTAGTTTTTATGGAAGAAAATGAATGATAGGATGATGAGAAACAACTTTTGTGAAAGGTGTTGTCATGAAAACACCTAATTGTGACTAAAATGCAAAAGTTGTAATTTGTTCATTAAGGCATGATATAGATGGAATTGTGGATAGTTGTAAGAGGATTAAATGTTCAGCTAGGCTTGTTTAACAAGAAAATGTGATGAAAATTTATTTATTTAGCCTAGGGGCAAAATCGTAATTTTGCCAAAGTATAGGGCAAAATAGTCATTTTTGCCTCAAGTGTAGATTATGGTGTATTATGATTTATAAGTGATTAAATTAGTAAATTCCATTGTTCTAGATCAAAGAAAATGAGTTTTGCACTCTAGAACGGGTGAAAAGAGAAATGTGGGCAAAAGTCCCTTTCGGCCCTTTCGACATCGAGGTAAGTTCATGTGCGAATGTTGCAACTACGTATGAGTTAATTTAGTATTCCAATGTTGTATGGAATGTATATTCACTCTATGAATGTATGAGATATCTTTGATGAGATGTCAAGAGAATTGAATTTAAGAGTAATGGGAAATATATATAGCATGATATGATGATAGTTGAAGTCTCGTGTAAGACCATATTGGAATATGTCCTCGGTGTAAGAATTTGTATAAGACCATGTTAGATACATGGCATCGATATGTTAATGCAAGTAAAACCCTATTAGGGTATGATGTCAATGTGACACTATGTGTATGAGACTCAAGAGTGTTTTTTTAACAATTTGAGATGAACTTAATATATGATGAACCTCTAGTGGGTTATGTGTAATCAATACATCTTAGTTGCATGAGATAGATTTATTAATGCATTGTGTGAATGCGAACGAGTATCGTAGAAAGTTAAGTAAGAATAGAAGTGTGTGAGGATGTTCTCGGATGAACGTTTAAAATAGAGATATACATGTGGATTACTATCCATGAATGTAAAATAACGGTGAGCTATGTGCGATATCACCTTATTGATGGTAGTGATGGGCTGTGTGCGATACCATCAATTACATTATTATCGATGGGCTGTGTACGTTACCACCTGATTAATTAGTAATCGATGGGCTGTGTACGATACCATCGCTTATAAATGATTGGTGAGCTAAGTGCGAAATCACCATAAGTATAAATGATTGGTGGGCTTTGTGCTATACCACCCTATTAGAGATTCAATGGTGGGCTAAGTGCGAAACCACTGAGAGATTAGTAGTATGAGTGGCTTATCGAAAATGCTTGATGTGTTTTTTTATATGATCATGTGGTGATCAGTGCAGGAATGTATGCTAATTAAACGAGCAATTGGCTTGTGGATGGTAAGAATGTGGTAAGAGATAGAATGAGTAAGCTTCAAGAGTGGTTGAGTAAGTAACCATGGGTTTATGAGAAAAACTCATTATAATACCTTCTGACGACCATGGATATTCAATGAATATCGATATTTGTCGCTTGTATACTGAGATGAACTTACTAAGCATTTTTGCTTACTCCTTTTCTTTTTCCCATTTCTTATAGGTTTTTAACTAGCTCGGGTTGGAGGCCGCCGGAGATGTTTTCACACTATTGAGTAGATTCCTGGTATAGTGTTTCAAGTTCTTTTGAGTCATGGCATGTATAGGGATTCTTTTAAAGTGTATTAAGTTCTAACTGATGTAGCCAAGTTGTGTTGGCCTAAGAGAATTTATAATTTGGTTGTGTATAGCTATACATGATGGCTTAAGTTGTTTGTAATTGTATTGGATATAGTTCTCCCTAGTGTATGGGATAAAGACTTTATTTCTCCTATGATTAAATGTCTTTAATTCAAGAGTTATATTGAAGCTATGTGAAATTATGTGATGATATATGATTGTATGCAAATGAGAGTGGAAAAAGGCTTGGTAGATAGCCTCTAGGTGCCCACACGGATAGACACACGGGCGTGTGTCCCCTGCACATTAGTGTTTTACGTCAGAATAGACCACGGGCTAATCACACGGCCGTTTGTTTAGGCCGTGTGTGACACACGGTTAACACATGGGCATGTGCCTTGGTCGTGTGAAGTCTGCACCTTGCACTTGTAATTTGAATTGCCACGCGGCTGAAGTACACGGGCGTGTGTATGGACCATGTGGATAAGTCAGAATGTCAAAGTTTAACACACGGGCCAAAGCCACGGGCGTGTCAAGGCTGTGTGAAATTAGTCAGTGTCGACCACGGGTGGAAGACACGGGCATGTCTTAGGGGTACACGGGCGTGTCCAAAGTCACATGGGCGTGTGACCCCTGTTTCGAGGAAAAGTTCCCAATTGAGTTCCGAAAGTTTTCGGATAGGTGTTTAAGGCCTCGTAGGCCCATGAAACGTATGTTTTGATTAAGAAAGAGAAGTTTTTAATGCGGAACAAAATTTTACAGCCCGTAAGTACATGTTTACTTAAGTTCAAGTATGGTAGTGTCTCGTATCCAGTCTCAGTCTAGGACTTGGGTATGGGCTGTTACATTGTCTCATGTTGTAATATTAGTATCCTCATCATTCTGAGTCTTCAACCGGGACTCTCTCATACATGTTCATCTTTATTTTCTCATCAAGATATCATTTACTTATTTTCATGTAAATAGAAAACATAATACAGCATAATAAATGATTTAATAAAACATATGTGAAACCTTAAATTCATGCAAACTTACCTCGGTATTCAAAATGTACATAGATATGCAATTTAGTCCTCGACTTTGTTCTTGGCTCGATTTCGATTCGGGCTTCGTATTTCTTGATCTATAATAACAATTTAACTTTTTTAATACTCACGTTGACTAAATTGACTCATAACTCATACTTTGGCAAAATTACTATTTTGCCGCTAAACTTTTTCAAAATTACACTTTTGCCCTTAGGCTCGTAAAATGATTTTTCTTTAACTTTCTTACATTTCAAGCCAAACCGAATCATATTCTCAACTATAGAAATATTCAATTCTCACTATTTCACTCATGTATGACCAATTTTATAACTTTTACCATTTAGTCCTTACATGCATTTTTCATGAAATTCACTTAGAGAAAGATGTCCATACTACATCAAACTTTCATAATCTTCTATAAAACATCAAAATACATGCATGTCATACATGGGTAATTTTTTGAACATGAATCCTATTTGAACATGAATCCTAGCTCAAAATATAGCTAGAAATAGCTAATTCAAGTTACGAGGACTTCAAAAATACGAAGAATATTAAAAACGGGGCTAGGATGCACTTACTATCAAGCTTGAAAATTTGAAGAACCCTAGCTATGGCTTCCTTGAAAATTTCGGCTAAGGGAAGAAGATGGACACTATTTTTGACTTCTTTTTCCCTTTTTAATCTTTTATTTACCAAATGACAAAAATGCCCTTAATGATCCTTTCTTGAGATTTTTCCTTCCCATGTCCATTTTTGTCTAACTTATTATATAATGGTCTAATTGCTAAATAAGGACTTCTAATAATTTTTGTGATTCTATTTCATACCCAAATCTTCTAGAAACATATATTTTCTCAACTTTACAATTTAGTCCTAATGGACAATTTACTCACTCATTAATAAAATTTCTTCATGAAGTTTTCACACAAGTATGCAACAACCTCATAAGCCTTATAAAAATCATTAAACACACAATTCTACTTCGGATTTGTGGTCTCGCACCACTATTCTGACTAGGCCCTAAATTGGGCTGTTACACGTCGGAACCATTGAAACCTTCTTCGAGCAAGGCGAAAGGCAAGGAAAAACTAGTTTAAGCTTTCGACTTTTCGGTGAAAGTGTAATCGGTGAGTGTTTGGAATCATTACTAGTAGACACGATTCATAGTGTTAATTGGGAGCTTAAAAATAGCCTAAATCCATATCCTAAGTTTCGAGTGTAAGTTTTCTATTTCCCTTATTTTATTTTTGGTAAATTATATGATTATGAGAATATTTATGAATTGACTATTATGATGTGATATTGTGATATGAGACATGTGTGATGACTATTGTGAATTGCATTGTGTTGTGGGCATTTAAATATGTTGAACAATAGTGATGACGTTGTGTTAGCAATATAAATGTACAGTGAAAGTTTGCAAAAAAAAACCGTTAGGTACGTATGTGTTGAATTATGGAATGTAATGCTAATGTAATAGGTTATGTATGTGATAAATTGATTTTAATGCACTCATATGTGGTTGGATATGTGATGGCTCAATGAGCATTATTGTGGCACTTCAAGTGCAATTAAATGTGAATTCGATAAGCATGCATTGTGTACAAGTTTGTGATGTGAATTGATGAATATGAACAGAGATTATGTGCATTAAATCGGTAATTAAATTTGTGTAATTGTAGATATTTTGGCCTTGTGACCTTTTGAGACCATTGGATATAGTTGGCATGCCATAGGATTGTGAGTACTCACCTATATGTGTTTTGTGATTTGGGCGTTGAGGCCTTGAGACATGTTGGAGAGGTAAGGGAATATGAGCTAAGCTCCATTCAACGGGACATGTTTGGTGTGTTGGAAAGTCTTAGCTTTATGCTTCACTTTTAGGATATGTTCGACTGTAGGATTCATTTGCTGTGTTGGAGATTCTTGTATCCGATGTGTGGTGATAGAGCCCACTTTTATGTTTCATAGCATCAAGTGCCAAATTATCTTAAAATGTATATATGTGTAATGTGATGTATGCCCAAATGAGTATGTGGTTGCTATGCAAATTATCATTGAAATGTGATCTTATTTGTTGTGGTAATACGATGTGAGATGGACGCTTAAACATGTGAATAATATGCTAAATGAGTCGATTTAAGTTTCATGAAAATGTTAGTATGTTCTTATAATAAATTGCATATGTAATTGTGGTTTGGATCGTTTTCATTTAACTTGTGAATGCATGTGAATATATCAGCTAGACTTGTGGGTTATTAAAGCATGTATACGTCATTTAGTCTTGACGAATTATTGTTAAATGAATTATATATAAGTGAGTTGAGTGTAATTGCATATAGGAGTATATGTTAGTTTTATGACTTTATGAAACGTGAATATGTTATTTTGACTTGATTAGATTATGGTTGTGAACGTGTTGTAGTATGCTCTTATTTAACCTTTGATATTGTGTGTACATTGTGGTTATTCTGAGCATTCAATGAGCTTGTTAAGCTCACCCACTCCCTTCTTAAACCATTGCAGATTAGTTGTGTGTCGGCGTGAGCAATGTGGTTCCAAGGGGTGATCTGAGCAAGTCCTTTTTCCGTTATTTCGTAGGTGTTATTATTATTTGTTTTCGTTTTGGGAATAAGGCAATGTGGTGGACTTTTACTGATATTTGCCATGATGTTTTGAATGCCTCCATAGACTATTTGTTCATGAGTTTATGAGATTCATTTCGTATTTTGTTTATTATTGTTTGGACTTACTTTCGATGTTTGAGACTGTTATAACGACCGTTTTGACATTTATTTGATGACAATATGATAGCATGATGGTTTGGTACATGTTGGAATGATTTAGTTGCTCAAGTATGTTGTATTTGTTTTTTGTCTAGAGTAGAGGTATAAAAATGACACCTCTGTGATTTTGAGATGTGCAGGGAGTCAATAACGTAATTTGGTATCAAAACCTTATCACAAGTTGTAACACCCCTAACCCGTATCCATTGCCGGAACAGGGTTACGAAGCGATTACGAAACTTTTCAGAACATTTTCAGATAAATCATGTCAATCACTATTCATTAACCGAGATCATTCGTAACGTCCCTTAGATGGACCCTTGAGGTCCAATACGAGCATTAGAATCGAGTCGGGACTTAATCGGAAACTCTAAGAATTTTTCATGACATTTCAAAAATTTTCCAAGGTGCAGGGCTCACACGCCCGTGTGGTCCAAGGGACACGCCCGTGCATCAGGCCGTGTCCGTTTTAGGTTGCTCTCTGACTTGCGCCACACGGCCATGCCACACACCCATGTGCTAGGCCGTGTGGTTAATTAATTTAATTCAAATTAGATGCAGGTTTTACACAGCCATGACACACGCCCGTGTTCAAGGCCGTGTCACCCACACGGCTGAGACACACGCCCGTGTCTCTACCCGTGTACTCAATTCTGAGCATTCTGTTTCTAAATTTTAGGATGCAGGGGACACACAGCCAGACCGAACGCCCATGTGCTAGGCCATGTGTCACACACGGTCAAGACACACGCCCGTGTGTCTACCCGTGTAGACAAAATAAGGCTATTTTCCAAGCTTTATTCCTCACCCTTTTTGCCTTATACCTGCACCAAAACTTAAAAACACATTCTCATGGCCATATAAACATTCAACCAATATGCCTTTATGCACCATAATTTATTTCCATATCAGTCTTGTACTCATATTTACCTATATACAATGGTCACATTTGTGCATTTTGTATCAATTATACTAATTTAATTCATTCATCCATTTGTTAATGTGATTTCTATCAATTAACCATTTTAAACATATACTATGATATCTTTCATACATAAACACCAAAGCATGTCCATAACTAGCCATTCCAATGGCTAGTCATTATCAAATATTTACATATCATTCCTTGACCAGTTTAACCTATACATGCCATTATAACCCAAATTGTTTTACCTTATGTACTGAAATGAACTGTTGGATAGTGTGAGTGATCTTCGCCAAGCTTCCAATCCAACGAGCATTCCGATTTACTATAAGACAGGGAAAAATAAAACTGAGTAAGCATATAATGCTTAGTAAGTCCGTATAACTTGGTAAATAACTTACCAACCATTCACATTTAAGTTAAACATTACAAAGTATAACCAAACCATTTGGTCACAAGCCCTAACACATATTCTCAATACCCATGTTAAACACATATTTCATATAAACATTAAGAAACACATATATGAGTCTAACAATATTCAGATTCTCATACACATATGTTTTTCCACAACATGTATTCACATAACATATATAAAAATTATTTCCATGTATCTCAAATTTATTTCATATTAATTCATCTCGAGTTCTGGTATATTTCGTGTCAGGACTTTACTCAACAATCAATTGCAGTATTGGTAATTACTCGGATAGAACACTCAAGGTGTACAAATCTATTCTCATAGATGAACGTATTCATCAAACCATTTCATATAACATCATTTCATAATTTTCAAGTAAATACATGTAAAAATCCCTTTTCTTTTCGTACCAGTATTTTACCCGTTGAATTATTGAAAACATCGATGGATACACAGGTAGTACACTTGAGGTGTACAATTCCATAGCCCGTCAATTCATATTCAGTAGTACCTTTTAGGTACACTCTCGAAACATATCATCATACAAATAGAATTACGGTCCAGCTAAATTCTAGTCAGTAACATATACTCTAAGGGCTTTGTTGGATTACCAATCCAAAGCAATCCTTTATATGACAAAGAATTCCCTATAGAGTCCATTCTGGATTACCAGTCCTGGCTAAATCCAGTCAATTAGGATTACCAGTCTAGGCTAAATTCTAATTAAAACATATGCTCGAGAGGTTTATTTCAGGATTACCCGTCCGGGCTAAATCCATTCTGCAACACATGTAGATTTATCAGGAAAAACACATTTATCCATTGACTTCCATTTATTCAAACGAGATTTAACATTTATCAGGAAATTGTCGGGTATATGTTCAATCTCATAAATTTATGCATTTATGCAATTCACATTTTCACATTCAACTCAAGCACAAAAATAACATTTTTTTTTCATTTATCATTTATCGGGCTTTATTAGATATGAAATCATTTCACTTATATATTTATACAATCACATACACAATTCAATTTAAGCATAAAAAACATGCATAGCTAAGTTATACGAACTTACCTTGATAAATGTTTGTATACATAAAGTCTATTAATCTGACATTTTCTCCTTTCCTCGTTCTAACTCCGTATTTGATTTATCCGGATCTATACGAGTAAATTTAACATCAATTTAATGCAATTCATACTCAAATTAGTCCAATTTACATCTTAGGCAAAATTACCATTTTGCCCTTAAACTTTTAATTAATGACGATTTTGTCCCTAGGCTCGAAAAATGAAATTCATGCAATTTACTCTTTATTCCAAGCCTAACCAAAATTTCAATATAAAATTTACAGCACATGTATACTATAAAATTCAGAATTTTTCCATGGATTTCACATTTTTACAATTTAATCCCTAAATCAAGTTTTCATCAAAATTCACTTTGTAAAAGTTGTTTATCTATCAACAACCTTTCATTTTCTACCATAAATTTCATAATTTCAGCATATTCATCTATGGTAAAATTTCTATACGTTGATATCTTTTCAAATTAATCCCCCAAATAGACAAATTAAGCTTTCCTGATCTCAAAAATATAAAAATTACTAAAAACGGGACATGAAAACTTACCAATTTGACCAAGAAAGCTTGCTTTCTCTTTCCTAGGGTTTCCATGGAATATTTGGGGAAGAAGATGATATAAAATGATTTTTATTTCTATTTAATTATTTATCATCTTTTAATTTTATCACTTTCCAATTTAGTCCTTATCCTTTTTCTAATTTTCCATGGATGAATCATCCAAAAATACCTACTAACTTTTCATTAATGGTCTAATTACCATATAGGACCTCAAGTTTCGAATTCCATAGCTATTTGATCCTTCTAGCTACTAGAATCCAACTTTCGCATATTATGCTATTTAGTCCTTCTCGTAATTAAACACATAATCGGTAAAATTTTCTTATCAAAATTCTCACATGATATTTATATCATATTACGGACCTTAAAATAAAATAAAAGTAAATTTTATTTTCGGCTCGAATTTGTGATCCCAAAACCATTGTTCTGATTTCACCAAAAAATGGGCTGTTACACGAGAATTGATACTCGGGGTAATTTTATCGATACTTTTTCAATTGTACTGATATTTTCCAAGTTTTGATTTTTGGACGAGAAACAAAATGCTGATTTGGTACCGATTTTCCATACAGTATCGATATCGTGCAAGGAAATTATCAATACCCATGTTCTAGTATCGATACCTACGTGATTGTCTTGGAAATTTCGCTAAGTGATCCTAATGCATGTTCAATTATTACTATAAGTTTATTTAAAGTAGGTTTGACATGTTCTAATGATGATTGATATATGTTTGACTAAAAATTTATAAGACCACTGATAAAAAGGATGGTTTCTTCATAATGTGACAATTTACTATCAGTATGACATGAGACGGTGGTGTGGCATCTTGAAATTCGAGCTTGCGACCAGGCCATGTATAGGGTGTTACATAGATGCAATAAAAGAAAAACAAAAGGTGATTGCTTTGGCCCAACTGTCATATGGAATAGAAACTCGTCATTGGTGGAAAACTCCCATTGATCAGCTTAACCTGAGGGAGCTCTGCGAACAAGACGAACATTTCGTATAGTTTATCAACTTGATCTCTATCATGAGGGACAAGAAGATTGCAGCTATTTCCTCAATGCATGCTCCAATGGATGAGGATGTCCTTTCTGCCTTTCCTCCTAAATATGGCCCTAGTCAGCAATAGTTTTGTACCTCAAAGTCCACGATGTTAAATGTTATTCTTATTGTTTTATTTTTTATGTTTGTTAGGCTTGTCAATCTTAGGAGTCCTCAAGGCATACATGAACATGTTCATGTAGCCGACCAACATTTGGTCTATGGTCTCTATTGTAGCATTCCTGAGCCTTGATTATTTAGGGTTTAGGGTTATTTTTGTTCCAATTATCATGTTGTCAGCTATTTGCTTTTAATAAATTGGTAATTAACAAAATTGTTGCATCCTATTTTTTCTAACCTTTGAGCTCAAGGCTATGAATTTTCTTATATTTATAACTCAATAAAGTTTCAATTCATATGTGGATACACTCTTCACTTTTAGGATACCGTTAAAAAGTTTTGAAGCAACGTAAAAAAAAGAATATATCATAGGGGAATATGCTCTCTCTTCTTACAAGATTCCACATCAAGTTTTGCAACCCAATAATATAAAATTAATAGAAATTTCTTGAAAAGATTGATCGATAATGATTTATTATCTAAATAGTTTTCACTTTTGGCTTAATGATAGGCCTTCTAGGCAGATGGAGTCAAAATAGAATATATTTTTTGGAGTTCTTCTTGTAGCGAGTTTTTTGTCCCCTACAATTCCATATTAATGATATGCCTTCACCTTATCTTTTTAAGTTGTTTTATATATTTAAAAAGTCTTATTTTCATATCCTTTTTTGATAAAGCTTATGAGATTTGGAAAGGTCAAAAGCCTAGTCTAATTCACTTTCATATTTGGGGATGTCTAGTTGAGGCAAGGCTATAGGACACATAAAAGGAAATTGGACTCTAAAATAGTGAGCAACTACTTTATTGGTTATTCTGAGTAATCTAGGGGATATAAGTTTTATGATCCCACACTTAGGAATATTTTTGAGACGGGAATTGCAACATTTTTTGAAGATGTTGAGTCTGGAGGGAGAAAGAAGGTTAGAGACATTGCTTTTGAGGAAGTATTGGTTCTAATCAGTTCCTGCTATCACTTTTGATGATGTTCAGGTACTCACACCTATCATTGATCAAGAAGTGAATTTAGAACCTCAACAAGATAATGTTGAAACTTCCTATTCAACATGAGGTAATGTTATAGAAGAATAAACTCAACAAACTCAAGAACAAATGCCATTAAGGAGGTCCACGAGAGAGATGAGAAATGCTATTTCAGATGATTATGTTGTATTTCTCCAAGAACATGAGGATGAAAATGGAATGATGGAAGATGATCCAATAAACTTTCATCAGGCCATGAAAAGTTCTAATTCTCAAAAGTGGATTGATTCCATGCAAGAAGAGTATAAGTTTATACAAGACAATAAAATTTGGGAACTTGTCCCTGTAACACCCCTAACCCGTATCCGTCGCTAGAACAGGGTTATGGAGCATTACCGGAGTTTACAGTTTAATTACGGTTAATTTATGTCATTTACTATTCATTTCTGAAAATCAATCATAATCAATCATAACGTCCCTCATATGGGTCCTCGAGGCCCAAAATACATATTAGAATCAAGTCAAGACAAAACCGGGATCACAGAAATTTTTTCACGAAATCTCAAATTTTTTTTCTTAGGTGCAAGGGACACACGCCCGTGTAGCCAGGCCGTGTGGATCACACGGCCAATGACACGCCTGTGTCCCAGGCCGTGTGGGCATTCAATGTGATGCACACAGCTGTGTCCCAGCTCGTGTCCTTACCCGTGTAACTCTCTGACTTGGGTCACGCGGCCAGCCACACATCCGTGTGCTAGGCCGTGTGGACAATTTAATTTTTGAAAATTAGGTGCAGAGGTTACACGGCTAGAACACACGCCCATGTGCTGGGCCATGTGTCTCACACGACTGAGACACGCGCCCGTGTCTCTACCCGTGTGCTCAATTCTTAGCATTCTATTTCTCTAATTTTAAAATACAGGGGACACACGGACAAACCACACGCCCGTGCGCATGGCCATGTGTCACACACGGTTGAGACACACGCCCGTGTATCTGCCTGTGTGGACAAAATAAGGCTATTTTCCAAGCCTTATTTCTCACCCTTTTTACCTTGCACCTACATGAACGCTTCAATATATTCACCAACCAATTCAAGACATATAAATCAATATAATGATCAAGTTTTATGCATGATATATTTACGCATGTTTTCAAGTATCATCTTTACATTAAAATTATATACTTACCCAAGTGTGATTATATCTAAGTTGCTAATCCATGCATACTCACATACCAAGCATAATATAACTTCATGCATAAATATATTAAATATGTTATCAATAACCATTCCAATGGCTACATACTACCAAAACATTTACATACCCTCACTTGATACCATTAACCTATACATGCCATTATACTAAAGTAAGTTTCCTATTTATACAAAAACAAGCTGGAAGATAGTGTAATGATGCTCCGACCGATCTCTAACCTTTACGAGCTTCGGAGTACTATAAAACAGAGGAAAGAAAACCTAGTAAGCATTTTATACTTAGTAAGTTCGTATAACAAGAATTTAACTGTAACACCCCTTACCCGTATTCAACGTCGAAACAGGGTACAAGGCATTACTAGGCTTACACGCAATCAATCATACAACTCCGAGACCTGACTTTCTACTCCCAATTTAAAAATTTTCATAATACCTCTTAAACGAGCCTATATGGCCTAAATCCTCCCTTTAGGAATGGGTCGGGATCAAATCGAACCCTTCTGAAGCCCTCTAGAAAACCTTAGAATATTTTCACTAAACAGTCCACACGCCCGTGTGGAGTAAGGGACACGCCCGTGTGGCATAACACCTGCCCCTGTTCCACACCCGTGTGGAATTATTTTTTAATTTGAACCTAACGGGGTTTTCACACGGCCGGACACACGCCCGTGTCCCTGGCCCGTGTCCCTCACACACCCTCGACACGCCCGTGTCCTTCGACCGTGTGGCGAATTAAATTCCAATTTTAGGTGCAGACTTTGCACGGCCTGGGCATACGCCCATGTCCACGGCCGTGCCTTCCACATGCTGAGACACACGGTCGTGTCTCTGCCCGTGTGTTTACTACTGAGCATACTGACTTGTAAACCTAGCATGCAAAGGGACACAAGGCCTAACCACACGCCCATGAGTCCGACCGTGTGTCACACACGGCCTAGACACATGCCTGTGTGTCTACCCGTGTGGACAAGAACAAGGCTATTTGCCAAGCCCTTCTTATCACCCTAACTCATACAAACCTAAAACACATTCAACCATCAATCCATTCGTGCAAACATTAACCAAGCAACTCCATTATGCATCATACACATTCATGAATAACCTCATATTTTCATAGATTAATAATAATGAGCCATCAACTATGGCCTTATACAAAAGAGTTCATCTTTTGAAGAGCCAATACACTTGTCCAAAACAACATGACATTTCACTAAGTCTAGTCCTTATACATGCCATACTCAAAATGCTAAGTCTAAATATACCAAGATGTGCTGATAGTGTGGGTGATCTTCTGATTATCTTCGTAACCCGAGCTGGCTCTTTGACACTATAAAACAAGGGAAAAGAAAGGGAGTAAGTTTTAAGCTTAGTAAGTCTACATTTAAACAATAAGCATCATACCAATTTCTAATCAACCAAAAGCTTTATATACTATGTAAGAACAATTCACATTCTCATAATCATGCTTACTCATCTCATCTCTTACCACATCCCAAACACATACCATAAACATTGATCACAATTACTTGCACATATATCCTGCACTTATCACCACAAAGCCACATGAAACATTTTAATTAAACAAGTTTCTCGATGAACTCTTCACAATGATACAAAGTACCCGGTTGTTTTGCACACAGCCCACCATTAATCGATAATAGGGTGGTATCGCACATAGCCCACCAACAAGGATAATTACGATGGTATCGCACATAGCCCACCAAGTGATAATATAAACGATGGTATCGCACATAGCCCATCGTAAATAAATTACAAGGCAGTATTGCACACAGCCCACCAGATGATAATATAAACAATGGTTTCGCACACAGCCCATCGACAATTACACATTTACGGATATTTATCTATGCCCACATTTCTATTCCGAGGTCCATTCGAGAATTACTCATTTTCTATCATTTTCAATCAATCTCATCAATAAGTATTTACATCCATACAATGCATCAATAGGTAACAACATATGTATTAAGGATGTATTGTTTACACATAAACTTACCTCGATGCAAAATGTGTTAATTGGCGGTTTAGTCCGTAACCTTGCCTTTTCCCCGGTTAAGGTTATTTTCGCGCTCTTCTTGATCTATAATAATAAAATTTACTCATTTAATCACTACACAACTCATGGTACATCAAAATTTCTACTTAGGAAAAAATGACCATTTTACCCTTATACTTTGGCAAAATTACGATTTTGCCCCTAGGCTCGTAAATCATTTTTCATCACATTTTCTCATCAACCAAGCTTAGCTGAACATTTATTTCTCTTGCAAGAATTCACCAAATGTAACATCCCGATTCAGGGCCTAGTCAGAATAGTGGTGCGAGACGACAAATCTGAGTTAGTAAATTGAGTTCTTAAGGTTTATGACATGTTTGCATGATAGTATTAAAGTTCCATGTAGAAATTTTGTGAAATTGACATGGAATGATCAAATAGGACTAAATTGCAAAAGTTGCAAAATATGAGTTTCTAGAAGCTTTTTGTATGAAATAGCTCTAGAATATAAATAAGAAGTCCTTAAATAGCAATTTTCCCAAATTATAAGTTTTGGACAAAAATGGACATGAGTTAGTAATTTGTAAATTTTTAAAGAGAAGGGCATTTTGGTCATTTACCAATTAAATGATTAAAATGGGAAAAAGATGATAAAAATTTCATTCATCTTCTTCCTTGTGCCGAAAATTGGGAGACTCCATAGCTAGGGTTCTTCAAATTTTTGAAGCTTGTAAGTAAGTCATCCTAGCCCCGTTTTTAATATTCTTCGTATTTTTGGAGTCCTCGTATTATGAATTAGCTATTTTTAGCTATAAGATGAGCTAAGAAGCATGTTTAAAAATCTACCCATGTGTATCATGCATGTAAAATGATATGTTATGGAAGTTTATGAGAGTTTGATGTTAGATAAACATCTTTTCCTTAGTGAATTTCATGAAAAATGATAGTATGGACTAATTTGTAATAGTTATGAAATTTTTCATACCTATTAGAAATAGTGAGAATTGATGATTGTTATAGTAGAGAAAATGAATCAACTAAGCATGATGTTTAAGAAATTTAAATGAGAATCATTTTACGAGCCTAAGGGCAAAAGTGAAAATAAGAGAAAGTTTAGGGGCAAAAGAGTAATTTTGCCAAAGTATGAGTTAAGAGTCAATTTAGTCAATGTGAGTATTAAATGATCTAATTATTATTATAAATCAAGAAAAACAAAGCCCGGATCGAAACCGAGGCAAGAACGAAGTCGAGGACTAAGTTTCATATCTACATACATTTTGTATATTGAGGTAAATTTGTATATTTTCTAAGCTTTATGATTAATATCATTAAATTGCTTAGTATAATGTAGAATATATTTTAAATTCCATGAGATTGTTTAATGATATGTTAAACAAAGAAATTAATGAGATTAAGCATGAGAAAGTCCCGATTGAAGTTGAATTACTTAGGATACTCGATCTACCACACGAGATAAGAAAGTCCGTATAAGACCAAGCCAAGGCATGGCATCGGCAATCAAGCAAGTTATCATGTAAGTCCAAGACAAGTCTTGGCATTGAAGAGTTATTATGAGATGAAGACCCATGTAAGCCCAAGCCAGGGCATGGCATTGGTGAGTCTCCAAGCAAAGATGTCATGTAAGTCCAAGACAAGTCTTGGCATTGAAAAGCTATCATGAGGTAGAGATTCCATGTAAGTCCAAGCCAAGGCATGGCATTGGTGAGTAACAAGAAAGATTTCATGTAAGTCCAAGCCAAGGCTCAGCATTGACCAGCTCATGAGTACAAATACCAAGTAAGACCATGTCAAGACATGGCTATGGTAAGTTCCCAAGGGAACACACAAGGAAGACTTTGAGTAAGACCATGTCAAGACATGGCATCAATACCAAGATGAGAGATCCCATGTAAGACCATATCGAGGATATGGCTTTGGCATCGAGTTATGTGGGATGAGATTCAGTATCCTCGGTTATTCGCAGAAATTCATCGGGCAAATGAGTAAAGTTAAAATGATAATAAGAAAGACAAGTAAGAAAAGCTATTATCAAGTTAGAAATGAGTATTGCTCATATTATGAATGATGAACTAGAGATTATGATTATTATTGTAGAGTATGCTGATCTATGTGATCAAGTGATACAGGTACCTTGTTTACCTCACGAGTATGAGACTAGTAAGTATCATGAGATATGTAAGAATCAGTATGAGTAAGTAAGCTTAAATAGCTGAAATTTATGATACCATTGTTTATGTTAAATGGGTTATATTGAGCAAGAATGTTGCTATGTGCATTATATGCAAACTTACTAAGCTAAATGCTTACGTCCTTTATTCTTTCTTTCCATGTAGTCCCGCCAAGCTAATCTCGTGGATCATCGTCACTGGAGTTTGGAGCACACTATCAATTTCTATTTTGGTATAACCAAGTTGTTTATATTAAGTATGGCATGTATAGGAAACATTTCATTTTGAGTTATGTTTTAAAACTAGCCAAAGTGTTGGCTATCAAGCTTAGTATTCTTTTTGTATATGGCCAAAGAGATGAGTCATGAATGATTAAGTATGTATGTTTTAATCTATCAATGAAGTATGCATCCTTGTTCATGTTAGATGTAATACTTGAGTTGCTGAAATGAGCATGAGTTTGGTCTTGATTTCAGGGTGGAAATTGGCTTGGTAAATAGCCGCTAAGTTCCCACAAGAATGGACACACGGGCATGTGTCTAGGCCGTGTGCACCCTGCACCTTTGTATCTTAAGTCAGAATAGACCACGGACTAGTCACACGGGTGTGTGTCTAGACTCTAGGCCGTGTTAAGGTAGTCGAGTGTGCACCACAGTGGTGGCACAGCGCGTGTGCTGCTTGGCCATGGGGCATTGGCGAATCGTCAGGGTTTTAAGCACAGTTTTGGGCCACGGGCGTGTCTAGGCCGTGTGTAAATTGCCAGTATCCACCACGGGTGAAAGACACGAACATGTTTTAGGGGTGCACGGGCGTGTCCCAAGTCACACGGACGTGTGGCCCCTGTTTGGAGAGAAAGTTTCCAGATGAGTTCCGAAAGTTTTGGGACGCAAGTCTGAGGCCTCGTAGGCCCATGAAATGTCTGATTTGAGAAAGAAAGAGAAGTTTTTAATTCGGAACAAAATTTTACAGCCCGTAAGTACATGATTAAGTGAGTTCAAGCATGGTAATGTCTCGTATCCAGTCTTAGTCTCGGACTCCAGTATGGGGTGTTACATTTAGTGGTATCAGAGCTACGATTTAGTCGGTTCTAGGACTAACGTAGTACGAGCATGAGTTTAGCTATACATGCCATACGTAAGAATGTTTTTATAATGATAGTGTGACGACTTCTGACGACTTAAATTATGTTTATACATTTAGTAAATGGATCCCGATAGAGATGTGGCGGATGACGTGAAAATGTAACGCCGGGCTCCCATTGAAGGGATGATGCCGAACGAGAATGAGAACAGACCCACTACGGTGAGTCAAGAAGGACGAGAAGAGGCTAGAGAAGCCTTCCTTCATATGATGAATACATGGTATACGGAGTTCGTTCGTACGAACCCGAATGCGCAACGCCCTCCACCCCCATCTATTCCTCAACCTATCCCAAAGAACTCCCCTCAAGTAGTAGAGGTGGTAAGAGGAGAGAAGCCTCCAGTTGATAGAATCAGAAACATGGGGCGTAAGAATTTTGGACTAGAAAAGATGATGATCCGAAAAAGCTGAATTACGTTAGAAAATACCATCGTGGTATTTAATGAGTTGTCATGCACATCCGAGGAATGCATGAAGTGTGTAGTCTCTCTTTAAGAGATTCTCGCCTATCAATGGTGGAACAAATTGGTGTCTGTGGTACCGAGGAAAAGGTCACATGGGAATTCTTCCAAGAAGAGTTCAAGAAAAAATATATCAGTCAAAGGTTCGTAGACCAGAAAAGAAAGGAATTTCTAAAGTTAAAGCAAGGCAAGATGTCTGTGACTGATTATGAGCGTGAGTTTGTACGGCTTAGCAAATATGCTCGAGAATGCGTGTCCACCGAGGCCATCATGAGTAACAGCTTTGAAGATAGGCTAAATGAGGACATCAAATTATTTGTTGTTGCCCTAGAACTAAAGGAATTTGTTGTGCTAGTAGAGAGGGCTTGTAAAGCCGAAGAATTAGTAAAGGAGAAGAGAAAATATGAAGTAGAGTCTCGTGACTCTAAAAAGAGACAGTGGAATAAGTCATTCCAATCCTCATCCAAGAAGTTAAGAGATTTCTCCACCCGATCGGCTACTTCCACTGGGTTTTCAAGGAAGGACAATAGTAAGCAGTATTCGGGAAGTAAGGCACAGACGACCTCAGTTGCTAGTATGGGGAACATCCGATCGGATAGACCCGAATGCCCACAGTGTGGAAGACGTCATCTTAGAGAATGTCGGGCACATGAAAATGCATGTTTCAGATGTGGTTCCCATGTTTCAGATAGCTTTTTGAACAAGGTATGGGCATTATGAATTTTTAGTCATGCCCTTTGGTTTGACCAATGCTCCTGCGGTATTCATGGACTTAATGAACCGCATTTTTAGACCATACCTCGACAAGTTTGTAGTCGTTTTCATTGACGACATACTGATTTATTCCCGAGATGAGAATGAGCATGCTGAGAACCTACGGATAGTTTTACAGACTCTTCGAGAAAATAAATTATATGCCAAGTTCAGTAAAAGTGAATTTTGGCTCAAGAAAGTAGGATTTCTGGGACATATTGTCTCGAGAGATGGAGTTCGAGTAGATCCAAGTAAGATTTCGGCTATAATGGACTGGATTCCACCGAGAAATGTCTCTGAGGTTAGAAGTTTTCTAGGCCTAGCTGGATATTAGAGACGATTCGTCAAGGGGTTTTTTATGATTGCAACCCCGATGACTAAATTGTTACAGAAATATGTGAAGTTTGAGTGGACAGAAAGATGCCAATGAAGTTTCGAGAAATTGAAAGCGATGTTGACAGAGGCTCCAATTTTAGTACAACCTGAGATAGAGAAAAAATTTGTGATTTACAGCGATGCATCCTTAAATGGATTAGGCAGTGTACTTGTGTAAGAAGGCAAAGTGATTGCTTACGCCTCAAGACAGTTGAAGCCACATGAGAAGAATTATCCGACCCACGATCTAGAGTTGGCTGCCATAGTCTTCGCATTGAAGATATGGAGACACCACCTATATGGTGACAGATGTCGGATCTTCACCGATCACAAAAGTTTGAAGTACTTGATGATGCAGAAAGAGTTGAAGTTAAGGCAGCGGAGATGGTTAGAGTTGATAAAAGACTATGAATTGGTAATTGACTACCATCCCGGGAAGGCGAATGTGGTTGCCGACGTTTTGAGTAGAAAGTCCCTATTTGCATTAAGGGCAATGAATTCACGGATGACTTTATCCGACGATGGTTCTATTCTAGCTGAGTTGAAAGTTAGACCAGTATTCCTCCAAGAGATTTTTGAGGCTCAGAAAGAAGATAGTGAATTGCAAGTCAAAAGAGCTCAGTGTGAGACAATTGTTGAGTCTGATTTCTGGATTAGTCCCAATGGAAGTCTGATGTTCAAAGATAGAATCTGTGTACCAAGAAAGGACGAGCTTATTCAGAGAATTTTGCATGAAGCACATAACGGATGTTTATCTCTACATCTGGGTAGTACCAAAATGTTTAATGACTTAAAGCAATAGTATTGGTGGCCGAGAATGAAGAAAGATATTTCAGAGTTTGTTTCCAAATGCTTGATTTGTCAGCAAGTAAAGGTTGAACACCAAGTACCTTCGGGTTTGCTTCAACCCATTTTGGTTCCGGAGTGGAAATGGGACCGTATTACTATGGATTTTGTAACGTGTCTACCATTATCTCTGAGCAAGAAAGATGCTGTATGGGTTATAGTTGATAGACTCACGAAGTCAGCTCATTTTATACCTGTACGAGTTGATTACTCACTAGACAAGTTGGCAAACTTGCACGTTTTAGAAATAGTAAGGCTTCACGGTGTTCCATTGTCAATCATCTTGGATAGAGATCCAAGGTTTACATCCAGATTTTGGAAGAAGTTAAAAGAGGCCTTGGGTACAAAGTTGAACTTTAGTACCGGTTTTCATCCTCAAACTGACGGTCAGTCGGAGAGGTTAATTCAAGTACTCGAGGATATGCTCAGATGTTGTATTCTTGAATTCCGAGGCAATTGGGAAAAGTTTCTCCCATTGGTAGAGTTTGCCTACAATAATAGTTTTCAGTCGAGTTTAAAGATGGCGCCTTATGAGGCTCTATATGGGCGTAAGTGCGTAACGCTTTATTTTGGATCGAACTCAAGGAAAACCAAATTCACAAAGTTGATTTGGTTAGAGAAGTCAAGAGAAAGTGAAAGTGATACGAGAATTTTAAAAGCTGCATCAGATAGACAGAAGTCCTATTCAGACTTAAAGAGAAAAGAGATAAAGTATGAAGTCAGAGATAAAGTTTTATTGAAAGTGTCACCATGGAGAAAAGTTCTCAGGTTTGGCCGTAAAGGCAAGTTGATTCCACGTTTTATCGAACCATACGAGATTACTGAAAGAGTTGGGTCGGTAGCTTATCGATTGGCTTTGCCATGAGAGTTAGAAAAGATTCACGATGTGTTTCACGTGTCAATGTTGAGACGCTACCGATCAGATCCTTCACATGTAATTACCCCGTCAGAGATAGTGATTCATCCCGACATAACTTATGGTGAAGAACCAGTTAAGGTTTTAGCTCGGGAAGTCAAGCAGCTAAGGAATAAAAGTATTGTCCTGGTAAAAGTATTGTGGCAAAGACATGGAATAGAAGAAGCTACGTGGGAACCAGAAGAGAGCATGAGAAACCAGTACCCAAACCTGTTTGCTGGTAAGATTTTCGAGGACAAAAATTCCTAAGAGGGGGAGAATTGTAACATCCCGATTCAGGGCCTAGTCGGAATAGTGGTGCGAGACCACAAATCTGAAGTTAGTAAATTGAGTTCTTAAGGTTTATGACATGTTTGCATGACAAATTATAAAGTTCCATGTAGAAATTTTGTGAAATTGACATGGAATGATCAAATAGGACTAAATTGCAAAAGTTGCAAAATATGAGTTTCTAGAAGCTTTTTGTATGAAATAGATTTAGAATATAAATTAGAAGTCCTTAAATAGCAATTTGCCCAAATTATAAGTTTTGGACAAAAATGGACATGAGTTAGTAATTTGTAAATTTTTAAAGAGAAGGGCATTTTGGTCATTTACCAATTAAATGATTAAAATGGGAAAAAAGATGATAAAAATTTCATTCATCTTCTTCCTTGTGCCGAAAATTGGGAGACTCCACAGCTAGGGTTCTTCAAATTTTTGAAGCTTGCAAGTCATCCTAGCCCCGTTTTTAATATTCTTCGTATTTTTGGAGTCCTCGTATTATGAATTAGCTATTTTTAGCTATAAGATGAGCTAAGAAGCATGTTCAAAAATCTACCCATGTGTATCATGCATGTAAAATGATATGTTATGGAAGTTTACAAGAGTTTGATGTTAGATAAACATCTTTTCCTTAGTGAATTTCATGAAAAATGATAGTATGTACTAATTTGTAATAGTTATGAAATTGGTCATACCTATTAGAAATAGTGAGAATTGATGATTGTTATAGTAGAGAAAATGAATCATATAAGCATGATGTTTAAGAAAGTTAAATGAGAATCATTTTACGAGCCTAGGGGCAAAAGTGCAAATAAGAGAAAGTTTAGGGGCAAAATAGTAATTTTGCCAAAGTATGAGTTAAGAGTCAATTTAGTCAATGTGAGTATTAAATGATCTAATTATTATTATAGATCAAGAAAAACGAAGCCCGGATCGAAACCGAGGCAAGGACAAAGTCGAGGACTAAATTTCATATCTACATACATTTTGTATATTGAGGTAAGTTTGTATGTTTTCTAAGCTTTATGATTAATATTATTAAATTGCTTAGTATAATGTAGAATATATTTTAAATTCCATGAGATTGTTTAATGCTATGTTAAACAAAGAAATTAATGAGATTAAGCATGAGAAAGTCCCGATTGAAGTTGCATTACTTAGGATACTCGATCTACCACACGAGATAAGAAAGTCCGTATAAGACCAAGCCAAGGCATGGCATCGGCAATCAAGCAAGTTATCATGTAAGTCCAAGACAAGTCTTGGCATTGAAGAGTTATTATGAGATGAAGACCCATGTAAGCCCAAGCCAGGGCATGGCATTGGTGAGTCTCCAAGCAAAGATGTCATGTAAGTCCAAGACAAGTCTTGGCATTGAAAAAGCTATCATGAGGTAGAGATTCCATGTAAGTCCAAGCCAAGGCATGGCATTGGTGAGTAACAAGAAAGATTTCATGTAAGTCCAAGCCAAGGCTCGGCATTGACCAGTTCATGAGTAAAGATACCAAGTAAGACCATGTCAAGACATGGCTATGGTAAGTTCCCAAGGGAACACACAAGGAAGACTTTGAGTAAGACCATGTCAAGACATGGCATCAATACCAAGATGAGAGATCCCATGTAAGACCATATCGAGGATATGGCTTTGGCATCGAGTTATGTGGGATGGGATTCAGTATCCTCGGTTATTCGTAGAAATTCATCGGGCAAATGAGTAAAGTTAAAATGATAACAAGAAAGACAAGTAAGAAAAGCTATTATCAAGTTAGAAATGAGTATTACTCATATTATGAATGATGAACTAGAGATTATGATTATTATTGTAGAGTATGCTGATCTATGTGATCAAGTGATACAGGTACCTTGTTTGCCTCACGAGTATGAGACTAGTAAGTATCATGAGATATGTAAGAATCAGTATGTGTAAGTAAGCTTAAATAGCTGAAATTTATGATACCATTATTTATGTTAAATGGGTTATATTGAGCAAGAATGTTGCTATGTGCATTATATGCAAACTTACTAAGCTAAATGCTTACGTCCTTTATTCTTTCTTTCCATGTAGTCCCGCGAAGCTAATCTCGTGGATCATCGTCACCGAAGCTCGGAGCACACTACCAATTGCTATTTTGGTATAACCAAGTTGTTTATATTAAGTATGGCATGTATAGAAAACATTTCATTTTGAGTTATGTTTTAAAACTAGCCAAAGTGTTGGATATCAAGCTTAGTATTCTGTTTGTATATGGCCAAAGAGATGAGTCGTGAATGATTAAGTATGTATGTTTTAATCTATCAATGAAGTATGCATCCTTGTTCATGTTAGATGTAATACTTGAGTTGCTGAATTGAGCATGAGTTTGGTCTTGATTTTAGGGTGGCAATTGGCTTGGTAAATAGCCTCTAAGTGCCCACACGGATGGACACACGGATGGACACACGGGCGTGTGTCTAGGCCGTGTGTACCCTGCACCTTTGTATCTTAAGTCATAATAGACCACGGACTAGTCACACGGGCGTGTGTCTAGACTCTAGGCCGTGTTAAGGTAGTCAGTGTGCACCACGGGTGGTAAGCACGGGCGTATGCCTTGGCCGTGGGGCATTGGCAGAATGCTGGGGTTTTAAGCACGATTTGAGGCCACGGATGTGTCTAGGCCGTGTGTAAATTGCCAGTACCCACTACGGGTGAAAGACACGGGCATGTTTTAGGGGTGCACTGGCGTGTCCCAAGTCACACGGACGTGTGACCCCTGTTTGGAGAGAAAGATTCCAGATGAGTTCCGAAAGTTTTGGGATGCAAGTCTGAGGCCTCGTAGGCCCATGAAATGTCTGATTTGACTAAGAAAGAGAAGTTTTTAATTCGAAACGAAATTTTATAGCCCGTAAGTACATGATTAAGTGAGTTCGAGCATGGTAATGTCTCGTATCCAGTCTTAGTCTCGGACTCGGGTATGGGGTGTTACATTTAGTGGTATCAGAGCTATGGTTTAGTCAGTTCTAGGACTAACGTAGCACGAGCACGAGTTTAGCTATACATGCCATACGTAAGAATGTTTTTATAATGATAGTGTGACGACTCCTGACGACTTAAATTATGTTTATACATTTAGTAAATGGATCCTGATAGAGCTGTGGCGGATGACGTTGAAAGTAATGTGCCGGCTCCCGCTGAAGGGACGATGCCAAACGAGAATGAGAATAGACCCACTACGGTGAGTCAAGAAGGACGAGAAGAGGCTAGAGAAGCCTTCCTCCATATGATGAATACATGGTATACGGAGTTCGTTCGTATGAACCCGAATGCGCAACCCCCTCCACCCCCACCTATTTCTTAACCTATCCCAGTAGCCCCTCAAGTAGTAGAGGTGGTAAGAAGAGAGAAGCCTCCAGTTGATAGAATCAGGAAACATGGGGCGTAAAGAATTCGGCTAGAAAAGATGATGATCCGTAAAAGTCGATTTCGGTTAGAAAATACCATCATGGTATTTAATGAGTTGTCATGCACATCCGAGGAATGCATGAAGTGTGTAGTCTCTCTTTTAAGAGATTCTGCCTATCAATGGTGTAACACATTGGTGTCTGTGGTACCGAGGGAAAAATGTCACATGGGAATTCTTTCAAGAAGAGTTCAAGAAAAAGTATATCAGTCAAAGGTTCGTAGACCGGAAAAAAAAAGGAATTTCTAGAGTTAAAGCAAGGCAAGATGTCTGTGACTGATTATGAGCGTGAGTTTCTACGGCTCAGCAAATACGCTCGAGAATGCGTGTCCACCGAGGCCATCATGAGTAACAGATTTGAAGATGGGCTAAATGAGGACATCAAATTATTTGTTGTTGCCCTAGAACTAAAGGAATTTGTTGTGCTAGTAGAGAGGGCTTGTAAAGCCGAAGAATTAGTAAAGGAGAAGAGAAAATCTGAAGTAGAGTCTCGTGACTCTAAAAAGAGACAGTGGAATAAGTCATTCCAGTCCTCATCCAAGAAGTCAAGAGATTTCTCCACCCGATCGGCTACTTCCACTGGGTTTTCAAGGAAGGACAATAGTAAGCAGTATTCGGGAAGTAAGGCACAGACGACCTCAGTTGCTAGTGTGGGGAACATCCGATCGGATAGACCCGAATGCCCACAGTGTGGAAGACGTCATCTTGGAGAATGTCGAGCACTTGAAAATGCATGTTTCAGATGTGGTTCCCAGGACCACTACATAAAAGATTATCCAGAGACAATGAAAGGAGATAGAGCACAGAACCCGAGATCCGGGAGTGTGGTCAGAGGAAGACTGCAGAGGAACCCAGGAAGTGGGGCAAGTGGAAGAGGTAACCCTAGAGAACAGGCTGCGAGACCCGAGGGTAGGGCGCCTGCAAGGACTTATGCCATTCACGCTCGCGAAGAGGCATCTTCTCCTGATGTTATTACGGGTACCTGTTCTCTTTATGATATCAAAGTTATTGCTTTAATAGATCCCGAATCCACACACTCTTACATTTTTATAAAACTAGTATCCAGTATGAATATGCCTATAGATTCTACAAAATTTACGATTAAGGTGTTTAATCCTTTAGGCAAGAGTGTGTTAGTTGATGAAGTATGTAAAGATTGTCCATTAATGATTAGAGGTCATTACTTTAAAGCAAATCTTATGTCATACCATTTGATGAGTTTGACATCATTCTTGGTATGGATCGTTAATCGCCCATGATGTAATAGTAAATTGTGGGAAAAAGTACATTGAGATGAAATGTGAGAATGGGGACATTCTCCATGTAAAATCAGATGAACAAGGTAGGCCACCAAAGAATGATTTCTCATATGATGGCACGAGATACATAAGAAAGGGGTACAAGGCATATTTGGCCTTTACGATGAATGATAAAGAAACAGAGTTAAAGATTGAGTCGATCACTGATAGTATGTGAGTACGTGGATGTTTTTCTCAAAGAATTACCAGGACTACCCCAAATAGAGAGATTGAGTTCGGCATTGAACTCGGCTCCGTCTTCGTACCAATATCTATTACTCCTTACGTAATAGATCTAACGGAGTTGAGAGAATTGAAGTCACAGTTGCAAGAGTTGACAGATAAAGGTTTTGCGAGATCAAGTTGTTCTCCATGGGGTGCTCGGTTTTATTTGTGAAAAAGAAAGATGGCACCATGAGATTATGCATAGATTACCGTCAACTTAATAAAGTGACAGAGAAAGAACAAGTACCCATTGCCAAGGATCGATGATTTGTTCGATCAATTGAAGGGAGCCACTGTGTTCTCTAAGATAGACTTGAGATCGGGGTACTACCAGCTGAGAGTAAAGGAATCAAATGTGTCCAAGACAGCTTTTCGAACAAGATATGGGCATTATGAATTTTTAGTCATGCCCTTTGGTTTGACCAATGCTCCTGCGGTATTCATGGACTTAATGAACCACATTTTTAGACCATACCTCGACAAGTTTGTAGTCGTTTTTATTGACGACATACTGATTTATTCCCGAGATAAGAATGAGCATGCTGAGAACCTACGGACAGTTTTACAGACTCTTCGAGAAAATCAATTATATGCCAAGTTCAGTAAAAGTGAATTTTGGCTCAAGGAAGTAGGATTTTTGGGACATATTGTCTCGAGAGATGGAGTTCGAGTAGATCCAAGTAAGATTTCGGCTATAATGGACTGGATTCCACCGAGAAATGTCTCTGAGGTTAGAAGTTTTCTAGGCCTAGCTGGCTATTATAGACGATTCGTCAAGGGGTTTTCTATGATTGCAACCCCGATGACTAAATTGTTACAGAAAAATGTGAAGTTTGAGTGGACAGAAAGATGCCAACGAAGTTTCAAAAAACTGAAAGCGATGTTGATAGAGGCTCCAATTTTAGTACAACCTGAGATAGAGAAAAAATTTGTGATTTACAGCGATGCATCCTTAAATGGATTAGGCAGTGTACTTATGCAAGAAGGCAAAGTGATTGCTTACGCCTCAAGACAGTTGAAGCCACATGAGAAGAATTATCTGACCCACGATCTAGAGTTGGCTGCCATAGTCTTCGTTTTGAAGATATGGAGACACCACCTATATGGTGAGAGATGTCGGATCTTCACTGATCACAAAAGTTTGAAGTACTTGATGACGCAGAAAGAGTTGAAATTAAGGCAGCGGAGATGGTTAGAGCTGATAAAAGACTATGAATTGGTCATTGACTACCATCCCGGGAAGGCGAATGTGGTCACCAATGCTTTGAGTAGAAAGTCCCTATTTGCATTAAGGGCAATGAATTCACGGATGACTTTATCCGACGATGGTTCTATTCTAGCTGAGTTAAAAGCTAGACCAGTATTCCTCCAAGAGATTTTTGAGGCTCAGAAAGAAGATAGTGAATTGCAAGTCAAGAGAGCTCAGTGCGAGACAAATGTTGAGTCTGATTTCCGGATTAGTCCCAATGGAAGTCTGATGTTCAAAGATAGAATTTGTGTACCAAGAAAGGACGAGCTTATTCAGAGAATTTTGCATGAAGCACATAACGGATGTTTATCTCAGACATCCGGTAGTACCAAAATGTTTAATGACTTAAAGCAACATGATATTGGTGGCGAGAATGAAGAAAGATATTTCAGAGTTTGTTTCCAAATGCTTGATTTGTCAGCAAGTAAAGGCTGAACACCAAGTACATTCGGGTTTGCTTCAACCCATTTTGGTTCCGGAGTGGAAATGGGTCCGTATTACTATGGATTTTATAACGGGTCTACCATTATCTCCGAGCAAGAAAGATGCTGTATGGGTTATAGTTGATAGACTCACGAAGTCAGCTCATTTTATACCTGTACGAGTTGATTACTCACTAGACAAGTTGGCAAACTTGTACGATTTAGAAATAGTAAGGCTTCACGGTGTTCCATTGTCAATCATCTCGGATAGAGATCCGAGGTTTACATCCAGATTTTGGAAGAAGTTACAAGAGGCCTTGGGTACAAAGTTGAACTTTAGTACCGCTTTTCATCCTCAAACTGACGGTCAGTCAGAGAGGTTAATTCAAGTACTCGAGGATATGCTCAGATGTTGTATTCTTGAATTCCGAGGCAGTTGGGAAAAGTTTCTCCCATTGGTAGAGTTTGCCTACAATAATAGTTTTCAGTCGAGTTTAAAGATGGCGCCTTATGAGGCTCTATATATGGGCGTAAGTGCGTAACGCCTTTATTTTGGATCGAACTCAAGGAAAACCAAATTCAGAGGGTTAATTTGGTTAGAGAAGCTGAAGAGAAAGTGAAAGTGATACGAGAATGTTTAAAAGCTGCATCAGATAGATAGAAGTCCTATTCGGACTTAAAGAGAAAAGAGATAAAGTATCAAGTCAGAGATAAAGTTTTATTGAAAGTGTCACCATGGAGAAAATTTCTCAGGTTTGGTCGTAAAGGCAAGTTGAGTCCACGTTTTACGGACCATACGAGTTTACTGAAAGAGTTGGGCCAGTAGCTTATCGATTGGCTTTTCCATGAGAGTTAGAAAAGATTCACGATGTGTTTCACGTGTCAATGTTGAGACACTACCGATCAGATCCTTCACATGTAATTACCCCGTCAGAGATAGTGATTCATCCCGACATAACTTATGGTGAAGAACCAGTTAAGGTTTTAGCTCGGGAAGTCAAGCAGCTAAGGAATAAAAGTATTGTCCTGGTAAAAGTATTATGGCAAAGACATGGAATAGAAGAAGCTACGTGGGAACCAGAAGAGAGCATGAGAAACCAGTACCCAAACCTGTTTGCTGGTAAGATTTTCAAGGACAAAAATTCCTAAGAGGGGGAGAATTGTAACATCCCGATTCAGGGCCTAGTCGGAATAGTGGTGCGAGACCACAAATCTGAGTTAGTAAATTGAGTTCTTAATGTTTATGACATGTTTGCATGATAGTATTAAAGTTCCATGTAGAAATTTTGTGAAATTGACATGGAATGATCAAATAGGACTAAATTGTAAAAGTTGCAAAATATGAGTTTCTAGAAGCTTTTTGTATGAAATATATTTAGAATATAAATTAGAAGTCCTTAAATAGCAATTTTCCCAAATTATAAGTTTTGGACAAAAATGGACATGAGTTAGTAATTTGTAAATTTTTAAAGAGAAGGGCATTTTGGTTATTTACCAATTAAATGACTAAAATGGGAAAAAAATGATAAAAATTTCATTCATCTTCTTCCTTGTGCCGAAAATTGGGAGACTCCACAGCTAGGGTTCTTCAAATTTTTGAAGCTTGCAAGTCATCCTAGCCCCGTTTTTAATATTCTTCGTATTTTTGGAGTCCTCGTATTATGAATTAGCTATTTTTAGCTATAAGATGAGCTAAGAAGCAAGTTAAAAAATCTACCCATGTGTATCATGCATGTAAAATGATATGTTATGGATGTTTATGAGAGTTTGATGTTAGATAAACATCTTTTCCTTAGTGAATTTCATGAAAAATGATAGTATGTACTAATTTGTAATAGTTATGAAATTGGTCATACCTATTAGAAATAGTGAGAATTAATGATTGTTATAGTATAGAAAATGAATCATATAAGCATGATGTTTAAGAAAGTTAAATGAGAATCATTTTACGAGCCTAGGGGCAAAAGTGCAAATAAGAGAAAGTTTAGGGGCAAAATAGTAATTTTGCCAAAGTATGAGTTAAGAGTCAATTTAGTCAATGTGAGTATTAAATGATCTAATTATTATTATAGATCAAGAAAAACGAAGCCCGGATCAAAACCGAGGCAAGAACAAAGTCGAGGACTAAATTTCATATCTACATATATTTTGTATATTGAGGTAAGTTTGCATGTTTTCTAAGCTTTATGATTAATATCATTAAATTTCTTAGTATAATGTAGAATATATTTTAAATTCCATGAGATTTTTTAATGCTATGTTAAACAAAGAAATTAATGAGATTAAGCATGAGAAAGTCCCGATTGAAGTTGAATTACTTAGGATACTCGATCTACCACACGAGATAAGAAAGTCCGTATAAGACCAAGCCAAGGCATGGCATCGGCAATCAAGCAAGTTATCATGTAAGTCCAAGACAAGTCTTGGCATTGAAGAGTTATTATGAGATGAAGACCCATGTAAGCCCAAGCCGGGCATGGCATTGGTGAGTCTCAAGCAAAGATGTCATGTAAGTCCAAGACAAGTCTTGGTATTAAAAGCTATCATGAGGTAGAGATTCCATGTAAGTCCAAGCCAAGGCATGGCATTGGTGAGTAACAAGAAAGATTTCATGTAAGTCCAAGCCAAGGCTCGGCATTGAACAGTTCATGAGTAAAGATACCAAGTAAGACCATGTCAAGACATGGCTATGGTAAGTTCCCAAGGGAACACACAAGGAAGACTTTGAGTAAGACCATGTCAAGACATGGCATCAATACCAAGATGAGAGATCCCATGTAAGACCATATCGAGGATATGGCTTTGGCATCGAGTTATGTGGGATGAGATTCAGATATCCTCGGTTATTCGCAGAAATTCATCTCCGCAAATGAGTAAAGTTAAAATGATAACAAGAAAGACAAGTAAGAAAAGCTATTATCAAGTTAGAAATGAGTATTACTCATATTATGAATGATGAACTAGAGATTATGATTATTATTGTAGAGTATGCTGATCTATGTGATCAAGTGATACAGGTACCTTGTTTACCTCGCGAGTATGAGACTAGTAAGTATCATGAGATATGTAAGAATCAGTATGAGTAAGTAAGCTTAAATAGCTGAAATTTATGATACCATTGTTTATGTTAAATGGGTTATATTGAGCAAGTATGTTGCTATGTGCATTATATGCAAACTTACTAAGCTAAATGCTTACGTCCTTTATTCTTTCTTTCCATATAGTCTCGCCAAGCTAATCTTGTGGATCATCATCACCGGAGCTCGGAGCACACTACCAATTGCTATTTTGGTATAACCAAGTTGTTTATATTAAGTATGGCATGTATAGGAAACATTTCATTTTGAGTTATGTTTTAAAACTAGCCAAAGTGTTGGCTATCAAGCTTAGTATTCTGTTTGTATATGGCCAAAGAGATGAGTCATGAATGATTAAGTATGTATGTTTTAATCTATCAATGAAGTATGCATCCTTGTTCATGTTAGATGTAATACTTGAGTTGCTGAATTGAGCATGAGTTTGGTCTTGATTTCAGGGTGGCAATTGGCTTGGTAAATAGCCTCTAAGTGCCCACACGGATGGACACACGGGCGTGTGTCTAGGCCGTGTGCACCCTGAACCTTTGTATCTTAAGTCAGAATAGACCACGGACTAGTCACACGGGCGTGTGTCTAGACTCTAGGCCGTGTTAAGGTAGTCAGTGTGCACCACGGGTGGTAAGCACGGGCGTGTGCCTTGGCCGTGGGGCATTGGCAGAATGCTGGGGTTTTAAGCACGGTTTGGGGCCACAGGCATGTCCAGGCCGTGTGTAAATTGCAAGTATCCACCACAGGTGAAAGACACGGGCATGTTTTAGGGGTGCACGGGCGTGTCCCAAGTCACACGGATGTGTGACCCCTATTCGGAGAGAAAGTTTCCAGATGAGTTCCGAAAGTTTCGGGATGCAAGTCTGAGGCCTCGTAGGCCCATGAAGTGTCTGATTTGACTAAGAAAGAGAAGTTTTTAATTCGGAATGAAATTTTATACCCCGTAAGTACATGATTAAGTGAGTTCAAGCATGGTAATGTCTCGTATCCAGTCTTAGTCTCGGACTCTAGTATGGGGTGTTACACAAAACCAATCATTTCATGTATTTATTACTCAATTACAACCTTTACAAATAAGTCCCATTTATGTGTTTTCATGGAAGTGCCTTTCACAAAAGTTATTCCTTAACCTACAAACATTCATTTTCTTCCATAAAAACTCAGCAAACAACAAGAACACTCCCATGGAAAATCCCTAAACTTTCAACCATTTTGCAACATAGTCCCCTCATTAGCTAGCTTAAGCTTTAGGGGTTCCAAAAGTACAAAAATTATCAAGAAAGACCTCTAAAATCACTTAATTGCTAAGGAATGGCTTGGCTGAAAGTTTGAACTCCAAAAACCTCTATTTTCTCTTCAATTTTTGGTGGAAGAAGAAATGGGAATAGTAAAAGATGATATCTTCTTTCTTTATCTTATTTTATTCATATTTAGTCACCTAATATCACCAAATTTTTGACCAAATTTAATGCTCTTGTCTCCCTTGTCCCTATGGCCGACCAACACCCTCTCATTGGCTTAATTGCACATTAAGGACCTCTAATTTAATATGCCATAGCTATTAGACACATCTAGCTTGTAAAATAGAACTTTCGCACTTTATGCGATTTAGTCCTTTTTCACAATTAAGCATACAATCGCTAAAATTGAAGCACCAAAATTTTCATGCATCCTTGTAATCATGCTATAACACATAAAATAATATTAAAATAATTTTCTTCAACCTCGGATTAGTGGTCCCGAAACCACTGTTCTGACTAGCCCCAAAATCGGGCTGTTACATTAACTTACCAATCATGCTCATTTAATTAAACATGTATAACATACATCCAAACATTTTTTATCAATTGCCTAAACACAAGCTTTCATCAAACAAGTTAGTCATATGATTCATATGTATATCAAGATAATAGAGATGAGCTCATCTATAATAATTTCCGAGTATTTCAGGGATATTCAAGAGATAAATCATGTTAATCTCATGTTTTCTTTTAATAGAAGTTTTATCCGTTGAATCATTGAAATATCGATGGATACCTAGATAGTATACTCGAGGTATAAAAATTAATGATTCGTCAACTCATGTTCAGGGGTACCCATAAGGGCACATAATCAGGAAGCACACTCTCGAGCCATATAACAAGATGCTCATGTAAGCCATGTATCAGAAAGCTTATCTGGCCTAAACAAGAAACTCATAAGAGTTTTAGTCAGGAAGCTCATTGAGCTTAACAAGTAACTCCGAAGAGTTATTATCAAGGAGCTCCAGATAGCATAACAGGGAGTTCAAGTGAGCCATGTCAGGAGCTTATATCAGGACGCTCATGAAGAGCTACGTTTGTGTTCGCAATAAATGCTAGACCACAACCGATCAAATCGTGTAACAGGACGCTCACAAAGAGCTGCGGTAGTACGCAACAAATGTAGGACCACTATCGATCAGGATGCTCGCAGGAACTATATAACAGGACGCTCAAGAGGGCTTATAACAGGATTGCTCGTCCGAGCTATAGTCTGTCCGCAACATTTGCAGGACCACATTCAATATGGGAAATCTTGTATCCATCGAATTTCATTATTCAAGCGGAACTTAACATTTTATGGACATTTTCGTACATGTGATTATTTCATACTTTTATAACATTTATAATTCACATCAATACATACCACACTCAATTCAATCATAAAAATAAACATAATTTTAGTTACACGAACTTACCTCGACATTTGTTCATGTATGATAATCTACTAATCCGTCACCTTTTCTTTTCCTCGATCTAACTCTTTATTTGGTCTTTCTGGATCTATATAAATGAATTTAACATCAATTTAATCCATTTCATACTCAATTGAACTCAATTCACTTCCTAGGCAAAATTACCAATTTGCCCCTATACTTTTCATAAATGACAATTTTGTCCCTACGTTCGGAAAATGAAATTCATGCAATTTAATCCTTATTCCAAGCCTAACCAATTTTTACATGTCTTAATAATAGCCCATGAATTTCACAAAAATCAAAATTTTTCCATGGGTTTTACAATTTTTCAATTTAGTCCCTAAGTCATAATTTCATACAAATTCTCTTTGTAAAAATTATTTATCTATCAATAACCTTTCATTTTCTACCATAAATTTCAAAATTTCAACATTTACATCCATGGAAAAATTTCTATACTTTGATATCTTTACAAATTAATCCCTAAAATAGATAAATTAAGCTATTCCGAACTCGAAAATATAAAAATTACTAAAAACGGGACAAGAATGCTTACCCAATTAAGCCAAGAAAGTTTGTTTGAACTTTTTTTCTCTTTCCTAGGGTTTCCATGTATTTTTGGGGAAGAAGATGATAATAATAATATGTTATTTCTATTTAATTTAATTATCATCAATTAATTTTTCAACATTCTAATTTAGTCCTTTTCTTTTTCTAATTTTCCATGGATGATTCACCAAAAATATCTACTAACTTCATCTAATGGTCTAATTACCATATAAGGACCTCAAGTTTTGAATTCCATAGCTAATTAATCCTTATAGCTACTAGAATTCAACTTTTACATTTTATGCAATTTGATCCTTTCCACAATTAAGCATGAAATTGATAAAATTTTCTTATAGAAATTTTCATACGTCATTTCTATCATAATGCAATTCATGCAATAATATTAAAATAAATTTTCTTTCTGACTCGGATTTGTGGTCCCAAAACCACTGTTCCTATTTCATTGAAAACGGGCTGTTATAGTCCCATTACCTGAAGGTGCAAAACCAATTGGTTATAAATGGATATTTAAAACCAAGAGGGATGCAAATTGTAATGTGGAGAGGTATAATGCGCATCTTGTAGCTAAAAGATATACTCATAAAGAAGGCATTGATTTTACAGAGGCTTTCTCTCCAGTTTCATTGAAAGACTCTTTCAGAACAATCATGGTGCTTGTTGCTCATCTTGATCTTGAGTTACATTAGATGGATGTTAAGGTTGTGTTTTTCAATGACGACAATGAAGAAACAATTTATATAGTACAACCAGAAAACTTTGAGTCGGGAGACCCAAAGAATATGGTTTGCAAATTAACAAAATCCATCTATGGACTCAAACAAACTTCCCGTTAATGGTACCACAAGTTTCATCAATTAATTGTCTTGTTCGATTTTGAGATAAATATTGTTGATGATTGTGTGTATCACAAATTCAGTGGGAGTAATTATATATTCTTGGTCCTATATGTCGATGAAAATTTGCTTGCCACTAATGATATAAGCTTATTGCACAAAAACAAGAGGTTTTTATCTAAACATTTTGATATTGAATATCTTGGGGATGCCTATTTTGTTTTAGGAATTCAGATACATCAAGATCAATCTCAGTGTATTCTTGGATTGTCACAAAAGATTTATATTGATAAAGTACTTAAAAGGTTTGACATGCAAGGTTGTAGACCAGGTGACGCCCCTATTGCTAAATGAGACAAATTTAGTCTTACTCAATGCCTTAAAAGTAATATTGAAATTCAGGAAATGCAAAAGATTCCCATGCATCACCTGTTGGTAGTCTAATGTATGCTCAAGTATGTACGCATCTGAATATTGCATACATTTTTGGGATGTTAGACAAACATTTAAGCAACCTTGGTATGGACCATTAGATAGCAGCCAAAAGTGTTATGAGATATTTTTAGAGAACAAAAGATTACATGCTCACATATCGGAGGTCTGATAAGTTAGAGACCATCAAGTATATAGACTCCAATTTTAATGGATTATGGATACAAGATTTTGCCACTAAGGTGCAAATTGTGAAAACAAAATGCAGTAATTTATTCCAATAACAATAGGAGTACCTCAAAGTCAAAGCACATAGACTTTAAATTCTTTGTTGTTAAAGTAAGTGTTTATAGTGATCAGGTGTCTATAAAGCATATTGGGACAAACTTCACGATTGTGGATTCACTTACTAAGAGACTACCACCTAAGGTTTTTCATGAGCACACTGCTCATACGGGTGTAATGTCATTTAAGGATATTTGGTTATAGTGAGAGTTTGTATTTTTTAATGTTTTTATGTTATAGACACATTTTCAGTTATTTTAGTTTACGAATATTAAGTTTATTTTCTGTAGAAATAAAGTTTATTTGGTTTATTCACACTCTGATTTTGGTAAAGTTTGATCTCACTAAGGTTAAGGAGGACCAGTTTGAAATAGGCATATTTGGATCATATTGCATATAATTTCAATGCCACACATCTATACTTGATCTATATCATTTGGTTGTGCTAATATATGTGATCAGGGATGGATTTAGTTACGATATATAAAAAAGAGTCACATTGGTTCTATGTTAACATAATTAATGGAGGAGATTGTTCGGAATACCTTTCGGATATGATAGTAAAATTTTGAGCTCATAATGACATGTAATTATAGAGTAATTAGTATATATATGTGGTCCAAGTGGGAGATTGTTAGAAAATATGGGCTTTACATATATAATAAGAGTAATTACATGTTATTATTTACTATCATAAAAGTTTAGCTCAAATTAAAAGTGATCTAATTTGGTTAAGGTTTGGCTTTAGTTATTAAATCAAGTATGAGCCAAATATGTGTAGATACTCTAGTAACTAATTTCTAATTAATGATGGGCTGATTAGAAATTAGGTTAATGTGCAAAAGTTTATATTAGGGTTATGGTCCCCAAATTACACATAGGTAACTTTTCAGACATCCCATCTATAGAAAAGAGAGAGCACCTTCTCTAAACTACTTGTGTGCTAATTTGGAAGATCAAAACCATAAGATCCGCATATTTCAAGAAATTGATGAACTTAGGTATACTTCCGCATCTAGTTTTACTTTTGATGATTTGATATGGCAGATCCTAGTAAGTTCTTGTTTTTATGGTTCTAACAATATATTTTATTAGCAAATTAGTTGAGATTCAATACAAATATATGTTAGAAAATGATAAAAATATGGATTTGTCAAATTCAAAAATATTTTAAGAATTTTAAATTCATTACTAAATAGACTTCTAACAAATTCATGAATTTAAGAAATTATCATGAATACCATATTTCTAAATAATTCACTATTAAATTTATACTGTTTCTGAAATCTAAATCCAAATTCTAAAATTTTAGCTCCCAAACATTATGACTTAGTTTAGCATTGCTTTTCAAAAGTGTTTTTGGGCTAAAAGACACTTTTGAGCAAAAGTTAAAATTTTTTGCTTCTGTTTTTGGCTAAAAAAATGCTTTTACAAAGCATTTTGTGTCCCAAAAATACTTTTGAAAAGCTCAAAATATCTTGTTTAACAACGCTTTTATCTCAAAACTATTTTTTATTCCAAAAATACTTAGAAATAATGCTAAACTCCTGTTATGTATTTCTATTTTATTTTCTTCTTCACATTTTTCATTAATTCTTATCTACCCTAAATTATTTTTAGTATAGTTCGAATAAAAAGCATATAAAATTTATTCACCATAATTAAATTATTGATAGAAGCATACTATTTTTATTTCATTATTTTTTCAGATTTTTGACTGTTTATAATCTATACTACTATATATAAAGGGAAATCTAATGCCTTATTTCTTTTAACACCTGACTCTATTTTTTTTTCACTCTTAACAATGGTAGTTAATTTTCAAATATAGTTTTTTACTTTTGAATTATATAAAAATAGTTAAATTTCAATTGTGGTCTCTATATTATTGTAACACCCCTGTCGAAACCATTTTTTTGAAAGAAAAAACAGGGTCGACTTTAAAAATGAAAATGGAGTCGCCACCAATTTTTTTTCGAGGTGTGATTGGATCACCTTGAGATTGATCATTAAAACATTTTTATTTATTAAAACAATGATTTTGACCTACAAAACTCGAGAAAATGGGTTCGGGAGTCGGTTACACACGAGGAAGGATTAGCACCCTCGTAACGCCCAAAACTGGTACCTAATTGATTAATTAATGTCTTAATGTCGAAAATTTGAAAAGATTTTAAAATACGATCCTCTTTATTTAAAAGAAAACTCGAATAAATTAAATTGGATGCTAAGACCCTCTTATTTCGAAGCAGTAAAATGTCGCGCCCAGTGAGTTAGGATACGACATTTCAAATCCTCGGAACTAAGCTTGTCTTTTGACTTTTAAAACTCATGCATTTAAGTTTAAGAAGGATATCCGGTTATTTGGGTCAAATGAAAAATCGGAACCCAGTAAGTTAGGGCACAATTTCTCAAAATTCCAAATACAGAATATTGCCTTTATTTTTTAAAAATTCTTACCTCGAGATAACAAAATGTCACATCCAGTGAGTTAGGACACAACATTTTTGAATTCCCGAGAATAAGCTTTTATTTAACTTATATGCTTTGATTTAAAAAGGATAATAATGAACGCAATAAATAACAATAATAAGAGCAAAAATAAATAAAAAGGTAAATAATAAAAACAAAAATAAATAAATAAAAAAGTACAAACTAATTATATAAAAAATAACGAGTAAGTAAATAAATGGAAACTAAAAAATAATTAAAAATTTAATAGTGAACAGATAAATAAATGAATGAATGAATATTAGGCAAAACAGTTAAATAAAAATAATAAAAATAATAATAATAATAATAATAATAATAATGAATAATAATAGTAAAAAAAATAATAGTAATAATAATAATAATAGTAATAAAAATAAAAATAAAAATACTAGAAAAAATAATAGTAATAGTGATAGTAATAATAATAGTAATAATAGTAATAATAGTAATAATAATAATAATAATAAAATTGCAAAAAATAACTAAAAAGGGACTAAATTAAACTTAAAACAAATGTCTTGGAAAAATCGGAGATAAAAAGAAAGGAAAAGGACCTATCCGAACACGCGAATAACAAGGAGGGGTCAAAAGGGCAATTTTCCCTTATCCTCCAAAACGACGTCGTTCCATTGAGGGGTTAAAACGAAATAATAGCAAAATTATCGGGCAAAATTAAAGGAAATAAAACAAAAAGGACTAAATTGAAAATGGTCGAAAAAGCGGAAGGTCTAAAAGCGCAAATAGCCCTTCCGCTAAAAAAGCACGCGGTTCGTCCCCTCTATGCAGGTCGGGTAATCGGGTCAGCCCCCCCAAAACGACGCCGTTTCAGGCGTTAGGGGGGCTAATCAAAACGGCGTCGTATGGATGGGCTATATAAGCCAACTTTTTTTAAAAAAAATTCATTTGGTCTCACCCTTTAAAAAAAATCTAAAAAAACCTTTAAAAAACTCTCCCCCCTCCCTGCGATTTTCGGTCACCGGACCACCATCTGTCTGTCGCCGCCAACCACCGTGCACGACGGCTGGAGCTCCCAAAAGTGGTCCCTTTTGACCGTTTTAACCCTCAGGACACCGATTTGCCCCTAAAATGCCTAAAGGAGCCTCCGAAGATCAAAAGAAAGACCGAAAACTTTTCGGTTTCCTCCCTTCCGGCCACAAGCGAAGTAAGATTTCCCTTTTTGCTTGTTTGTCTATTTCTTTAGAGACTAAAAGCAAAATAAAACGAAAAAAAGAAAATAAAAAAAAAGTAGAAGACAACCTTAGATCTGTTGTTCGTATATCAAAATCCTTTTATTTTTGTATTGATATTTCGCATCCCCGGGCCCAAAATACATTGTTCTTTCACGGCTTTTTTATCCAAAATTGAGAAAAAAAATAATTAAAAGAAATACAATATTTTTTTCTTGTTTTCTTCTCTGCTGTTGTTTTTTTGTCCTTCTTTTGTAGGTACGTACGGTGGTGACGTGGAGGAGCGAGGTGGTGTAAGGAGGCGTGCGGCGGTGGAGGCATGCGGCTAGGGTTTCTTTTTTTGCTGCTAAAAATGTTTAGGGTTTTGGGTTGTATTCGGTTTAGGCCATTTGGGCTAGGGTAATTAGGTTTAGTTTGGGTTTGTAAAATGGGCTTTGAATTTTGTAAAAAACTAGACTATTTATCCATGCTTATTTTGGGTTTTATTTTATTTATTTTTTGTCTGATTTGAGTGTATTGGGCCCGGGCGAAAATGGGCTATTACAGCTGCCCCTCTTTGCTCGTTGTCGTGTAATGAGAATGGAGCAAAGACTTCAAAAAGGACCATTTTTGCCCGGTCTTGCCGAATCTTGACTTCTTGGTACTTATCTTCTTCAAGTAGCCTCGTTCCTTCCCACTGCATCTTCAGGGGTATAGGAATTGGTGCTTCAATCTGCTCCAATGTAATTTCAGGGAGAAGAGATTTGTAACTTCGATCTACTCTGCTGGAACTTCAAGGAGATAAGAATTAGTAATTTCATCCTGCTCCACTGCAACTTCAGGGAGATAAGGTTTGTGTTTTTCTTGCTCCACTGCAACTTCGGGGAGATAAGGTTTGTAACTTGTAGCTTCAATCTGTTCTACTGTAACGCCAGAGAAATAAGATTCGCTGTCTTCAGTCTGCTCCACTGCAACTTCAGGAAGATAAGATCCACCGTAATTTGTAGCTTTAATTTGTTCCACTGCATCTTCAGGGAAATAAGATTTACTGTCTTCAGTCTGCTCCGCTGCAACTTTAGGGAGATAAGGCTGGTGGCTTCAATCTGCTCCACTGCAACTTCAGGAAGATAAGATCCGCCAATTTGTAGCTTCGATCTGTTCTACTACAATGCCAGGGAAATAAGATCCATTGTCTTCGCCTACTCACTGCAACTTCGGGAGATAAGGCTGGTGGCTTCAATCTGCTCCATCGCAACTTCGGAAGATAAGATCCGCCAATTTGTAAGCTTCGATCTGTTCCATCGCAACGCCAGTGGAAATAAGATCCGCTATCTTCGGGCCTGCTCCATCGCAACTTCGTGGAGATAAGGCTGGTGGCTTCAATCTGCTCCACTGCAATGCCAAGGAAATAAGATTCGCTGTCTTCAGTCTGCTCCGCTGTAACTTTAGGGAGATAAGGCTGGTGGCTTCAATCTGCTCCACTGCAACTTTAGGAAGATAAGATCCACCGTAATTTGTAGCTTTAATCTGTTCCACTGCATCTTCAGGGAAATAAGATTTGCTGTCTTCAGTCTGCTCCGCTGCAACTTCAGGGAGATAAGGCTGGTGGCTTCAATCTGCTCCACTACAACTTTAGGGAGATAAGATTTGTGGATTCACTGATCTTGCTACACTGTCTTCTGGGGGACATGATGTGTAGAATCAATTTCATGTGCTATGCTTATGCCAAATGATTAGGATGTCATGATCAGAATGAATCAAATGCTCCTAATTAAATGTGTATAAATGATATTTGCATGAATGCATGAGAATGATCCCTTTTTAATGCTTAGGTTGTCATTTCTTATTGTTCATCGAGGTTGTATCACTGATGTGTTACCATGCCTTCTTTGTTGTTCATCAAGGTTGTATCACTGAGGTATTATCATGCCCTCTTTGCTCAGCTGGTGTCTTTGACAAAAAATCTGAAGAAATAGTCAAAATTTAGATTCTTCTTTCTCAAATATTTCTAACCCTTAGGTTTGGTGAGTTTTAAATAATAGTCATGTTTCAGGTTCTTGTACTATTTAGAAGCTTCCAGAGTAATATGCAGACCTCCTTTTATGAAAGTGTTATTAGCCCATCAATCGTTATTTCAACGCAAAATGCTCGAAAAAGATCATAATGATGGATGAAACTAAAATTTATCAGGAACAAAATTTGAAAAGAATGAATTAATCAAAGAAAGCAAACATTGCTGGAATATAAAATAGGTGAGAGGCAAAAATAGGTGTCCCAGATATCGCAGCATGAGCTTCTCTCCACGAACTTCTTGAGGACCATTTTGAGCTCAACATGTGTTTAGGAGATCAAGAGTACTCTGTTGATGCCCCAAGACGTAACATCTCTCCTTCTTGTTAATTCAGGTATAGCAAGATCAACGCATGCCCCTTCTTTGATCACAATTTGAGCCGCCCTTTTCGGGTTTTCGACTCAAAACCCCTTTGGTCTCAAGGCGCACTTTACAGGTTTTCACCTTGGCCTCTCCGTTTTTTTTAGAAGGTCTCAAAGCGCCCTTTGCGGGTTTTCACTTTGGCCTCTTTTCCTCTTTAAGTATAGTACTGTAACACCCCAAACCCGGCCTAGAAGTTAGGCCCAAATCTGATGTGTCACATGAAAGTAAAAACTTTCTTGAGAAATACAGCCTCTTTGTTAAAACCCAAAACACTTAAGCAATTGTTGTCTACTTGAAAACGTAATTATCTTTAAAAAACCTTTTTGTTTGCGGAAGCATATTTGAAATAAACAATTTACGAAAATGTGACGTTTATAAATAGAGTTGCAGAAGCATTTTGAAAACGTTGCGGAAACGTAGATAAAATACAAGTATTTTTGAGAGGTTGTTTGATAAATCGATAATCAAACTAGTAATCTTTTAAAACCGTGACTTTTGAAAATGTCGTTGATAATTTGAAAGAAAATCCGAGTTAAAATTATTTGTAAAAGTTTGTTATGAAATCCTTTTGTTGATCAATTTTGGAAAATCTTTATTTAAGTTTTTAGAAAAATTCCCATTTAAAAACAATTCAAGCAAAATTAAAGTACGTCAACATAAAGCAAAAATAAATACTCCAGAGGCCTTATTACATCATAAAAAAAAACCCAAAATTGTAAAGTGAACGGAAATAGAAATCTAAAGTTCAAAATAAACACCATTTCTAAAGTATGGCCTCCACCGAGTCATCCATGGGCCCAAGTCCTCATTACGGAGCATTACCTACAAGGGTTAAGAAAAAGGGGGGTGAGTTACAAGAACTCAGTGTGAAATCCCCTTACCGTCATCCACTGGGCCTGAACCCGCTTAGAAATATCTTGGGCCTAAGCCCATTTAAGATAATCTTGGGCCGAAGCCCAATTACAAGATAGTATATATATATATATGAATGCAAAGTATGCAACCCAACCCATCCATCCAATCTCTCCCCCGTACCAGCCAGTCTCTCCTGTGGGGATCAAGTCAACCCACCCCACTAGTCTCTCCAATTTGCAGTCAAGCTGTCATTTATACTATTTGTGGCTGAGCCACCAGATTCATATACGGTAAAATGATCGACATGGAGTCGTTAATTCATATGTTAGGCATATAGCCATTATCAGAATTTGTGGCAATGCCACCGGCCTATACTTCTCTTTATTAAAATTTTCCCATCCCATGCAATATGTAAAGATGCATCATACATAATCGTAAAACATCCATATAAAAATAACATCCATTAACCTATTGAATACTTTTTATGAATCAGCCCATTAAAGTAATACGATCATTCGGCCCATAGGGGCATTTCGGTAATTCGGTCCATAAGGACATTTCGGTAAATCGACCCATTATAACAATCTCTCAAATCGACCCACAGGGGCATTTCGATAAATCGGTAATTTTACCCACTAAGGGTAATTCGGTAATCTCGCAACCCAGGGGTATTTCGGTAATTTACACTCCAAGGGTATTTTGGTAATTTCGCAACCCCAGACTTAACTACTAATTTGGGCATAAAATTTGAAACTGTCCATCTGCGTCATACTGAATAAATTGACTATAACTCGAGTTAGAAAACTCAAAATTTAAATCCATAAATTTTCCTTGAAACTAGACTCATATATCTTCTTACTACAATTTTTCCATAATTTTTGGCTTAGCCGTTTAGTACAGTTTATTCCTTAAAGTTTCCCTTGTTACACTGTCCAACGATTCTGACCTCTTTTACTTTAATTTCAAATATCTCACTGTACGATTTTCATATGTTGCTCCCACTTCTTTCTATTGAAAATAGACTCACCAAGGAATCCATACATATAACTTATAATTCACTTTGTACAATTTTAAATGATTTTTTCAAATAGAACAGGAAACCACGAAGTCCATCAGAACCAGTCTCACTAAAATTAAGATATCTTAGAATATAAAATTCCTCTTCCTCCTCTGTGTCTTTCATATAAAAATAGACACAGTAAGCTTTAATTCAATATCTTCTTTGCTTTCCAATTCCCTTTATCCTATTTTTTGTGATTTTTCCAAAATCACGTCACTGCTGCTGACCAAACTGTTTCATTGCAAAAATATGGTTACCACTACGAATATACGCACGCCCAAGTGGTCACGGATGCCGGTTTCCAGTTTTCTTCCGTATTTCGACCGAATCATAGAACATATCATACAAACATTCAGAGAGGTAAGAGATTACACACCATTTCAAACATATATTCGGAAGGGTACGGGATTACACACCATTTCAAACATGTATTCGGAAGGGTACGGGATTACACACCATTTCAAACATGTATTCGGAAGGGTACGGGATTACACACCTTGATTATGAGTTCTGCTTTCTACCATTTTAACACCACGAATGTGATCTCCCTCAGTGCACCAAAAATCGATCCTACCCTTTGGCTACTGAAATCTCGTCCTAACAATATTTGGTGAGCGAAAGAGTCATTAGCAATTATCCTACCTTTGATCAAAACAAATCTTATAACAACGTTCTTACCCCACTTGCTTGACAAGTCGATTTATAACGATTTGGTTAACACAAATCACTTGTGCTCATTCACCTTGTTGAAAGCCCTAAATCCAACGATGGCCATATCACGAGAAAGAATGTAACTCGGACCCAACGAGAGAGAAAGAAGAACACTTTCGATTATTAAGGAAAAACTCGGATGAAACAAAGTTATCGACAAAGAGAGAACTACTACTTACCGATTGTTAATTTCCTTGTAGCGCCACTCACTTAAATCACTACGAAAAGAGGATGATTTGATCGGAAGGTAATGTCGAATTAAGAATAGAGAAAATGTTGATGAAAAGGTCAAATGAAAAGAATGGATGGAGAGAAGAGTGCTAGATTGTTTCACTATCTAAGGGAGATGAACAAAAGGTGAGTGATTTGGCCAAACAAAGGAGAAAGATGTACACTCAAAGCTTGAAGATTCGGCAAGAAGGAGAAGGAAATTTGGAGAGAAAATAAAAATGACACAAAAGTTGCAAATAGGAGTTTTTGCCAGAACAACACCAAAACTTTTACCAATTGCCAAAGAAAATTCGGCTACCTCCTCTACACCCCAAAACCGTCCACATTCATGACCATAATGGTCAAAAATTGGCCAACCACACTTTCCATAACACTTCCCTTGAAAAGGCCACATGTTCCCCTTACTTTCCCCTTTCTCTTGATTTCTTTCCTCACCTTCATCCTTTCCTATTTTCCTTAGCCATCTTGCCAAAAATAAAAGTCCACCTTGCCTTATTTACATGCTTGGCCGACACTTAGGGAAAGAATGCAAAAATAATAGTCAAAATTTGCACACAATGGGATTTGAACCTCTTCCCTCAAGGTACTTCATGTGGCGCCATAACCTTCTTACCAGTTGTTCAATTATGCTAGCACATTACTCATTTAATTCCATAAACATTGAGGTCACTTACTATCTCTCCTTAAAGTGCTTAAACACAAAATTCTTCCTATAACTTAACTTGAACCCGGAACTTCCTAGAAACCTCGTAACTCTCCAAAATCACCTTCCTAATAAGTCCAACTTGAAATAATGCCGTTCTCAAATTCCCATGAATTTTAAAACGCTTCAACGCTCAAGGCCCAATGGGCTCAATAGGTCTAATTCTACTAGGCCCAATTTCGGGATGTTACAATTCTACCCTCCTTAAAGAAATTTCGTCCTCGAAATTTCCAACCAACTACTAAACGCTCCGCTCAAATCACACCGTCATGCTTTCGCTGCGCACTCTGATCTTAATAACACTAATGTACCTTTTAGCATAATCTTGAATCCTCTTTCACACAACCAAACACCTAACCACAGAAGCAAGCAGTTATCTACCACTTATACCTAAAATTTTCTACATTCAATCATCATGTCCAACCAAAACATACCAGACTTGATGGTGATGAAACAATCCCGAGCCTTATGCTCCTTAGACCCGCATCTCAAGCATGCTCCTGACCTCCTCCAGCATTCCCCCAGATGACGCCTTCTGCAATAATCGCAAGCCAAAAAGTTTGGACGTTCCTTAACACGCTTTACGGAACGAGACTGCGACCCAAAAGAACCGCGATCTCTTTTCTTCTTACAGTCCACACACTCAACTCGAAGTGCTTCATCAATTCCTTTAACCTCTTCCAATACTTCCTTAACTATCTGAGTCAGCTCAACAACCCAAGCTCGATCATGAGATCCCATCTCAGCCACTTGCGATGCCGACACCTCCCTTTCGGGAACATGCCCCGATGCTGAAGATCTAGCCCTAGCACCTTGGCCTCTACCACGTCCACGTCTACCACGTCCACATCTTCTAGCGTTCATGTTCACTAATGTCGACTTAATCTTATTACGAGTCTTATGAATCAGTATACTATTTCAGTGTTTTATTAAACAATGTTTTATGAAGTTTAGGAAGTAAAGTTGTTTTCGTAGTACGTATCTAAGGTCTCAATTTCTATAGTTTCAGCTCCTAAAGCTAAGAGTTCTAGAGTATTTCTACAGTCATACCATAATAATCATAAATTGAAAACATAACTTACTTGACTTGGTGTCGGATACCCGTGGTGCCATACGTCACTTAACACATACATGTAAAATTTAAAATTTTAAACGGCTCTGAAAATGTGTTTGAACCCAAACCACAGCCGAGTTTTGAAACCAGGCTCTGATACCATAAAATGTAACACCCCAAACTCGGCCTAGAAGTTAGGCCTGAATCTGATGTGTCACGTGGAAGTAAAAACTTGCTTGAGAAATACAGCCTCTTTGTTAAAACCCAAAACACTTAAGCAATTGTTGTCTACTTGAAAACGTAATTATCTTTAAAAAACCTTTTCGTTTGCGGAAGCATATTTGAAATAAACAATTTACGAAAATGTGACGTTTATAAATAGAGTTGCAGAAGCATTTTGAAAACATTGCGGAAACGTAGATAAAATACAAGTATTTTTGAGAGGTTGTTTGATAAATCGATAATCAAACTAGTAATCTTTTAAAACCGTGACTTTTGAAAATGTCGTTGATAATTTGAAAGAAAATCCGAGTTAAAATTATTTGTAAAAGTTTGTTATGAAATCCTTTTGTTAATCAATTTTGGAAAATCTTTATTTAAGTTTTTAGAAAAATTCCCATTTAAAAACAATTCAAGCAAAATTAAAGTACGTCAACATAAAGCAAAAATAAATACTCCAGAGCCCTTATTACATCATAAACAAAAACCCAAAATAGTAAAGTGAACGGAAATAGAAATCTAAAGTTCAAAATAAACACCATTTCTGAAGTATGGCCTCCACCGAGTCATCCATGGGCCCAAGTCCTCATTACGGAGCATTACCTACAAGGGTTAAGAAAAAGGGGGGTGAGTTATAAGAATTCAGTGTGAAATCCCCTTACCGTCATCCACTGGGCCTGAACTCGCTTAGAAATATCTTGGGCCTAAGCCCATTTAAGATAATCTTGGGCCGAAGCCCAATTACAAAATAGTATATATATATATATATATGAATGCAAAGTATGCAACCCAACCCATCCATCCAATCTCTCCCCCGTACCAGCCAGTCTCTCCTGTGGGGATCAAGTCAACCCACCCCGCTAGTCTCTCCAATTTGCAGTCAAGCTGTCATTTATACTATTTGTGGCTGAGCCACCAGATTCATATACGATAAAATGATCGACATAGATTCGTTAATTCATATGTTAGGCACATAGCCATTATCAGAATTTGTGGCAATGCCACCGGCCTATACTTCTCTTCATTCAAATTTTCCCTTCCTATGCAATATGTAAAGATGCATCATACATAACCGTAAAACATCCATATAAAAATAACATCCATTAACCTATTGAATACTTTTTTATGAATCAGCCCATTAAAACAATACGATCATTCGACCCATAGGGGCATTTCGGTAATTCGGTCCATAAGGACATTTCGGTAAATCAGCCCATTATAACAATCTATCAAATCGGCCTATAGGGGCATTTCAGTAAATCAGTAATTTTACCCACTAAGGGTAATTCAACAATCTCACAACCTAGGGGTATTTCGGTAATTTACACTCCAAGGGTATTTTGGTAATTTTGCAACCCCGGACTTAACTACTAATTTGGGCATAAAATTTGAAACTGTCCATCTGCGTCATACTGACTAAATTGACTATAACTCGAGTTATAAAACTCAAAATTTAAATCCATAAATTTTCCTTGAAACTAGACTCATATATCTTCTTACTACAATTTTTCCAGAATGTTTGGCTTAGCCGTTTAGTACAGTTTATTCCTTAAAGTTTCCCTTGTTACACTGTCCAACGATTCTGACCTCTCTTACCTTAATTTCAAATGTCTCACTGTACGGTTTTCATATGTTGCTCCCACTTGTTTCTATTGACAATAGACTCACCAAGGAATCCATACATATAACTTATAACTTATAATTCACTTTTTACAATTTTAAACGATTTTTCCAAGACAGAATAGGAAACCACAAAGTCCATCAGAACCAGTCTCACTAAAATTAAGATATCTCAGAATATAAAATTCCTCTTCCTCCTCTGTGTCTTTCATCTAAAAATAGACACAGTAAGCTTTAATTCGATATCTTTTTTGCTTTCTAATTCCCTTTATCCTATTTTTCGTGATTTTTCCAAAATCACATCACTGCTGCTGACCAAACTGTTTCATTGCAAAAATATGGTTACCACTACGAATATACGCACGCCCAAATGGTCACGGATGCCGGTTTCCGATTTTCTTCGGTATTTTGACCGAATCATAGAACATATCATACAAACATTCAGAGAGGTAAGAGATTACACACCATTTCAAACATATATTCGGAAGGGTACGGGATTACACACCATTTCAAACATGTATTCGGAAGGGTACGGGATTACACACCTTGATTATGAGTTGTGCTTTCTACCGTTTCAACACCACGAATGTGATCTCCCTCAGTGCACCAAAAATCGATCCTACCCTTTAGCTACTAAAATCTCGTCCTAACAATATTTTGTGAGCGAAAGAGTCGTTAGCAATTATCCCACCTTTGATCAAAACAAATCTTATAACAACGTTCTTACCCCACTTGCTTGACAAGTCGACGATAACGATTTGGTTAATACAAATAACTTGTGCTCCTTCACCTTGTTGAAAGCCCTAAATCCAACGATGGCCATATCACAGAAAAGAATGTAACTCAGACCCAAAGAGAGAGAAAGAAGAACACTCGATTATTAAGGAAAAACTCGGATGAAACAAAGTTATCGACAAAGAGAGAACTACTACTTACCGATTGTTAATTTCCTTGTAGCGCCACTCACTTAAATCACTACGAAAAGAGGATGATTTGATCAGAAGGTAATGTCGAATTAAGAATAGAGAAAATGTTGATGAAAAGGTCAAATGAAAAGAATGGATGGAGAGAAGAGTGCTAGATTGTTTCACTATCTAAGGAGATGAACAAAAGGTGAGTGATTCGGCCAAACAAAGGAGAAAGATGTACACTCAAAGCTTGAAGATTCGGCAAGAAGGAGAAGGAAATTTGGAGAGAAAAAAAAATGACACAAAAGTTGCAAATAGGAATTTTTGGCCAAAACAACACCAAAACTTTTACCAATTGCCAAAGAAAATTCGGCTACCTCCCTCTACACCCAAAACCGTCCACATTCATGACCATAATGGTCAAAAATTGGCCAACCACACTTTCCATAACACTTCCCTTGAAAAAGGCCACATGTTCCCCTTACTTTCCCCTTTCTCTTGATTTCTTTCCTCACCTTCATCCTTTCCTATTTTCCTTAGCCATCTTGCCAAAAATAAAAAGTCCACCTTGCCTTATTTACATGCTTGGCCGACACTTAGGGAAAGAATGCAAAAATAATAGTCAAAATTTTCACACAATGTGATTTGAACCTCTTCCCTCAAGGTACTTCATGTGGCGCCATAACCTTCTTACCAGTTGTTCAATTATGCTAGCACATTACTCATTTAATTCCATAAACATTGAGGTCACTTACTATCTCTCCTTAAAGTGCTTAAACACCAAATTCTTCCTATAACTTAACTTGATCCCACAACTTCCAAGAAACCTCGTAACTCTCCAAAATCACCTTCCTAATAAGTCCAACTTGAAATAATGCCGTTCTCAAATTCCCATGAATTTTAAAACGCTTCTACACTCAAGGCCCAATGGGCCCAATAGGTCCAATTCTACTAGGCCTAATTTTGGGATGTTACAATTCTACCCTCCTTAAAGAAATTTCGTCCTCGAAATTTCCAACCAACTACTAAACGCTCCGCTCAAATCACACCGCCATGCTTTCGCTGTGCACTCTGATCTTAATAACACTAATGTACCTTTTAACATAATCTTGAATCCTCTTTCACACAACCAAACACCTAACCACAGAAGCAAGCAGTTATCTACCACTTATACCTAAAATTTAGTACATTCAATCATCACGTCCAACCAAAACATACCAGACTTGATGGTGATGAAACAATCCCGAGCCTTATGCTCCTTAGACCCGCATCTCAAGCATGCTCCTGACCTCCTCCAACATTCTCCCGGATGACGCCTTCTGTAATAATCGTAAGCCGAAAAGTTTGGACGTTCCTTAACACGCTTTACGGAACAAGACTGCGACCCAAAAGAACCGCGATCTCTTTTCTTCTTACAGTCCACACACTCAACTCGAAGTGCTTCACCAATTCCTTTAACCTCTTCTAATACTTCCTTAACTATCTGAGTCAGCTCAACAACCCAAGCTCGATCATGAGATCCCGTCTCAGCCACTTGCGATGCCGACACCTCCCTTTCGGGAACATGCCCCGATGCTGAAGATCTAGCCCTAGCACCTTGGCCTCTACCACGTCCACGTCTACCATGTCCACGTCTTCTAGCGTTCATGTTCACTAATGTCGACTTAATCTTATTACGAGTCTTATGAATCAGTATACTATTCCAGTGCTTTATTAAACAATGTTTTATGAAGTTTAGGAAGTAAAGTTGTTTTCGTAGTACGTATCTAAGGTCTCAATTTCTATAGTTTCAGCTTCTAAAGCTAAGAGTTCTAGAGTATTTCTACAGTCATACCACAATAATCATAAATTGAAAACATAACTTATTTGACTTGGTGCCGGATACCCGTGGTGCCATACTTCATTTAACACATACATGTAAAATTTAAAATTTTAAATGGCTTTGAAAATGTGTTTGAACCCAAACCACAGCCGAGTTTTGAAACCAGGCTCTGATACCATAAAATGTAACACCCCAAACTCAGCCTAGAAGTTAGGCCCGAATCTGATGTGTCACGTGGAAGTAAAAACTTGCTTGAGAAATACAGCCTCTTTGTTAAAACCCAAAATACTTAAGCAATTGTTGTCTACTTGAAAACGTAATTATGTTTAAAAAACCTTTTCGTTTGTGGAAGCATATTTGAAATAAACAATTTACGAAAATGTGATGTTTATAAATAGAGTTGCAGAAGCATTTTGAAAATGTTGCGGAAACGTAGATAAAATACAAGTATTTTTTAGAGGTTGTTTGATAAATCGATAATCAAACTAGTAATCTTTTAAAACCGTGACTTTTGAAAATGTCGTTGATAATTTGAAAGAAAATCCGAGTTAAAATTATTTGTAAAAGTTTTTTATGAAATCCTTTTGTTAATCAATTTTGGAAAATCTTTACTTAAGTTTTTAGAAAAAATCCCATTTAAAAACAATTCAAGCAAAATTAAAGTACGTCAACATAAAGCAAAAATAAATACTCCAGAGGCCTTATTACATCATAAAAAAAACCCAAAATAGTAAAGTGAACGGAAATAGAAATCTAAAGTTCAAAATAAACACCATTTCTGAAGTATGGCCTCCACCGAGTCATCCATGGGCCCAAGTCCTCATTACGGAGCATTACCTACAAGGGTTAAGAAAAAGGGGGGTGAGTTACAAGAACTCAGTGTGAAATCCCCTTACCGTCATCCATTGGGCCTGAACCCGCTTAGAAATATCTTGGGCCGAAGCCCAATTACAAAACAGTATATATATATATATATGAATGCAAAGTATGCAACCCAAACCATCCATCCAACCTCTCCCCCGTACCAGCCAGTCTCTCCTGTGGAGATCAAGTCAACCCACCCCGCCAGTCTCTCCAATTTGCAGTCAAGCTGCCATTTATACTATTTGTGGCTGAGCCACCAGATTCATATACGGTAAAATGATCGACACAGAGTCGTTAATTCATATGTTAGGCACATAGCCATTATCAGAATTTGTGGCAATGCCACCGGTCTATACTTCTCTTCATTCAAATTTTCCCATCGCATGCAATATGTAAAGATGCATCATACATAATCGTAAAACATCCATATAAAAATAACATCCATTAACCTATTGAATACTTTTTATGAATCAGCCCATTAAAGCAATACTATCATTAGGCCCACAGGGGCATTTCGGTAATTCGGTCCATAAGGACATTTTGGTAAATTGGCCCATTATAATAATCTATCAAATCGGCCCATAGGGGCATTTCGGTAAATCGTTAATTTTACCCACTAAGGGTAATTTGGTAATGTCGCAACCCAGGGGTATTTCGGTAATTTACACTCCAAGGGTATTTTTGTAATTTCGCAACCCCAGACTTAACTACTAATTTGGGCATAAAATTTGAAACTGTCCATCTGCGTCATACTGACTAAATTGACTATAACTCGAGTTAGAAAACTAGAAATTTAAATCCGTAAATTTTCCTTGAAACTAGACTCATATATCTTCTTACTACAATTTTTCCAGAATTTTTAGCTTAGCCGTTTAGTACAGTTTATTCCTTAAATTTTCCCTTGTTACACTGTCCAACGATTTTGACCTCTCTTAACTTAATTTCAAATATATCACTTTACGGTTTTCATATGTTGCTTCCACTTGTTTCTATTTAAAATAGACTCACCAAGGAATCCATACATATAACTTATAACTTATAATTCACTTTGTACAATTTTAAACGATTTTTCCAAGACAGAACAGGAAACTACGAAGTCCATCAGAACCAGTCTCACTAAAATTAAGATATCTCAGAATATAAAATTCCTCTTCCTCCTCTGTGTCTTTCATATAAAAATAGACACAATAAGATTTAATTCGATATCTTTTTTGCTTTCTAATTCCCTTTATTCTATTTTTCGTGATTTTTCCAAAATCGCGTCACTGCTGCTGACCAAACTGTTTCATTGCAAAAATATGGTTACCACTATGAATATACCACGCCCGAGTGGTCACGGATGCCGGTTTCCAGTTTTCTTCGGTATTTCAACCGAATCATAGAACATATCATACAAACATTCAGAGAGGTAAGAGATTACACACCATTTCAAACATATATTCGGAAGGGTACGGGATTACACACCATTTCAAACATGTATTCGGAAGGGTACGGGATTACACACCATTTCAAACATGTATTCGAAAGGGTACGGGATTACACACCTTGATTACGAGTTGTGCTTTCTACCGTTTCAACACCACGAATGTGATCTCCCTCAGTGCACCAAAAATCGATCCTACCCTTTGGCTACTGAAATCTCGTCCTAACAATATTTGGTGAGCGAAAGAGTCGTTAGCAATTATCCCACCTTTGATCAAAACAAATCTTATAACAACGTTCTTACCCCACTTGCTTGACAAGTCGACGATAACGATTTGGTTCATACAAATCACTTGTGCTCCTTCACCTTGTTGAAAGCCCTAAATCCAACGATGGCCATATCACGAGAAAAGAATGTAACTCGGACCCAACGAGAGAAAAGAAGAACACTTTCGATTATTAAGGAAAAACTCGGATGAAACAAAGTTATCGACAAAGAGAGAACTACTACTTTCCGATTGTTAATTTCCTTGTAGCGCCACTCACTTAAATCACTACGAAAAGAGGATGATTTGATCGAAGGTAATGTCGAATTAAGAATAGAGAAAATGTTGATGAAAAGGTCAAAAGAAAAGAATGGATGGAGAGAAGAGTGCTAGATTGTTTCACTATCTAAGGAGATGAACAAAAGGTGAGTGATTCGGCCAAACAAAGGAGAAAGATGTACACTCAAAGCTTGAAGATTCGGCAAGAAGGAGAAGGAAATTTGGAGAGAAAAGAAAATGACACAAAAGTTGCAAATAGGAGTTTTTGGCCAAAACAACACCAAAACTTTTACCAATTGCCAAAGAAAATTCGGCTACCTCCTCTACACCCTAAACCGTCCACATTCATGACCATAATGGTCAAAAATTGGCCAACCACACTTTCCATAACACTTCCCTTGAAAAAGGCCACATGTTCCCTTTACTTTCCCCTTTCTCTTGATTTCTTTCCTCACCTTCATCCTTTTCCTATTTTCCTTAGCCATCTTGCCAAAAATAAAAGTCCACCTTGCCTTATTTACATGCTTGGCCGACACTTAGGGAAAGAATGCAAAAATAATAGTCAAAATTTGCACACAATATGATTTGAACCTCTTCCCTCAAGGTACTTCATGTGGCGCCATAACCTTCTTACCAGTTGTTCAATTATGCTAGCACATTACTCATTTAATTCTATAAACATTGAGGTCACTTACTATCTCTCCTTAAAGTGCTTAAACACAAAATTCTTCCTATAACTTAACTTGAACCCGGAACTTCCAAGAAACCTCGTAACTCTCCAAAACCACCTTTCTAATAAGTCCAACTTGAAATAATGCCGTTCTCAAATTCCCATGAATTTTAAAATGCTTCTACGCTCAAGGCCCAATGGGCCCAATAGGTCCAATTCTACTAGGTCCAATTTTGGGATGTTACAAGTACTTCTTGACTGAATCCGAATTTATAGGATTGGGCAAGTTTTTTCCCATCCATTTCGGTCAAAATCAGTGCTCCTCCAGAGAAAGCCTTTTCTACCACATATGGTCTTTCCCAATTTCGCATCCATTTCCCTCTGAAATCCTTTTGTATGGGGAGGATCTTTTTCAATACCAGGTTCCCCTTGTGAAATTCTCTTGGGCGAACCCTTTTTTTGTCATAAGCTCGCATCATTCGTTTTTGGTATATTTGACCCTGACGAATAGCCCTTAGCCTCTTTTCCTCAATCAAGTTCAACTGATCATATCGAGACTGGATCCATTCTGCTTCATCTAACTTTAGGTCTAACAAAACTCGAAGGGAAGGTATCTCTACTTCAATGGGTAAAACCGCCTCCATTCTATAAACCAATGAGAAAGGCGTTGCCCCGGTGGAAGTTCTGATAGACGTTCGATAAGCATAGAGAGCAAATGGTAACTTCTCGTGCCAATCTTTATAAGTTTTAGTCGTTTCCCCCACGATCTTCTTAATGTTTTTATTGGCTGCTTCCACTGCACCATTCATTTTTGGACGATACGGTGATGAATTGTGGTGTCTAATTTTGAATTGACTGCAGACCTCCGCTATCGTGCTGTTGTTCAAGTTTAATGCATTTTTAAATATGATCCTCTCGGGCATTCCATATCGACATATGACTTCCCTTTTTTAAGAATCTGCTGACTGTCGACTTAGTAACACTGGCATATGAAGCAGCCTCTACCCACTTGGTGAAATAGTCGATGACTACAAAGATGAATCGATGCCCATTTGAAGTTTTTGGCGAGATTGGTCTGATGACATCCATGCCCCACATAGAGAAAGGCCATGGGAAAGTCATAACATGCAAAGGCGAAGGAGGTACATGAATTTTGTCTCCATAAATTTGGCATTTGTGACATCTTTTAGCATAATTGATGCAGTCTCCCTCCATGGTAGACCAATAGTACCCGAATCTCATAATTTGTCTAGCCATTGTGAAACCATTAGCATGTGTTCCACAAACACCCTCATGGACTTCTTCCAGAATTTTCTTAGCTTCAACAGCGTCCACACATCTCAATAGTACCTGATCCTTTCTTCTTTTGTATAGGATCTCCCCGTCTAAGACATAGTCACAGGCTAGTCTTCTCAACGTCCTTTTATCATTCTCGGTTGCCTGATCAGGGTATTCACGATTTCTCGCGTATCGTAATATATTGTGGTACCAGAGGTGATCATCTCTTTCTTCTTTCTCCACATTATAACAATGAGCTAGGGCCTCGTAAATACTCATTTGACTGGGTTTTACATCCTCTTGTTTGCTCACTTTGATCATGGAAGCCAAAGTAGCCAAAGCATCTGCCATCTGGTTTTCATCTCGCGGGAGATAATTGAAAGTAATATCATCAAACTCCCCAATTAAACCCAGAACTATCATGTGATAATTGATCAATTTGGGGTCTATCGTCTCCCATTCACCTTTCAGTTGGTAGATCACTAGTGCAGAATCTCCATATACTTCCAGTGCTCTAATTTTGCATTCTATGGTTGCACGGAGTCCCATGATACATGCTTCATACTCTACCATATTATTTGTACAATCAAAATCCAATTTGCATGTGAATGGATAATGATCTGCATTTGGGGATACCAAGACCGCCCCAATTCCATTACCTATAGCATTTGATGCTCCGTCGAAGTTCAATTTCCAAAGGTGATCTTTTGTAGCGTCTTCTTCAGTAGCTACCACATACATTAGTTCTTCATTGGGGAAGTCAAAGTTCAGAGGCTCATAATCTTCTAGGGCTCTGCTGGCCAGAAAATCTACAACTGCACTTCCTTTCACAGCTTTTTGGCTCACATAAACTATGTCAAATTCAGAGAGCAGAATTTTCCATCTAGCCATCCTTCCATTCAAAGCAGTTGACTCCATCATATATTTTAGAGGGTCCAATTTCGAGATTAGCCAGGTCGTATGGTACAGCATGTATTGCCTCAACCTCCGAGTTGTCCAAATCAAGGTACAACACACTTTCTCAATTGGCGAATATCTCATTTCACACTCAATGAATTTCTTACTGAGGTAGTATATCACTTTTTCTCTTCTTCCGAATCATCGTGTTGACCCAGTACACATCCCATAGAGTTATTAAACACTGTCAAATACAGTATTAATGGCCTATCTGGGCATGGAGGTGACAATACTAGAGGTCCTGATAAGTACTGTTTAACCTTATCAAAAGCTTTCTGGCATTCATCATCCCACACGCCTGGATTGTGTTTCTTAAGAAGACGAAATATGGGATCACATTTCTCAGTTAATTGTGAAATGAAACGAGCAATGTAATTTAGTCTTCCAAGGAAACCTCGAACTTCTTTTTGAGTGCGCGGCGGAGGCAATTCTTGTATAGCCCGGGCCTTGTCTGAGTCAATCTCAATTCCCCTCTCGCTGACCACGAAGCCCAATAATTTTCTCGATCTAGCTCCAAAAGTACATTTTGTTGGATTGAGCTTTAACTGGAATTTCCTCAGTCTCAAGAATAACTTCCTCAAAACTTGGATATGTTCCATTTCTGTTCGGGACTTTGCGATCATATTATCGACATAAACATCGATTTCTTTGTGCATCATATCATGGAACAAGGTCACCATGGCCCTTTGATATGTCGCTCCTGCATTTTTCAACCCAAATGGCATCACCTTATAACAAAATGTACCCCACAAGGTTATGAAGGTAGTCTTTTCCATGTCTTCAGGATGCATTTTTATCTGATTGTATCCCGAGAAGCCATCCATGAAGGAAAACAGTGAATAACCTACCGTATTGTCTACTAGAGTATCAATGTGAGGCAAGGGGGAATTATCTTTCGGGCTGACCTTATTTAAGTTTTTATAATCTACACACATTCGTACCTTCCCATCTTTCTTAGGGACAGGCACAATGTTGGCTACCCATTCTGAGTATTTGACCTCCTACAAGAATCCAGCATCGAACTGCTTTTTGACTTCCTGTTTTATTTTTAGCACAATGTTAGGCCTCATTCTCTGGAGCTTTTGCTGAAACGGCCTGCAATCCTCTTTTATGGGGAGGCCGTGTACAACAATGTCAGTACTTAACCCAGGCATATCTTGGTATGACCATGCGAAGACATTTTTGAATTCTTGAAGTAACTCTACGAGGTCTCGCTTCATTTCTTCGGTTATGCAGGCTCCGATCTTCACCTATTTCTCTTCTCCTAGGCTCACAATGTCCACTGACTCTTTGTAAGGTAGGATCTTGTTCTACCATCCTTAACAAATCCGGAGATAAGTTATAGTCTCTGTCATCCTCAAAGTCCTGAGATCCCTCTAGACACATGTCTCACTCAAAAGGAGATTCTGGGTCAGTAGCAACGTTGCTCATGTCATTGATATCTGGAGACCTATTGTGGGCACGAAGGAATATCCAAAGAATAAATGAATCTAAGAAGAATTATTTATGTGGTATGAATATGAATGAAATGAAGGAATAAAAGAATATTTTCTCAAAGTGAGACACAAAAATGCATTTTTTATTGAAATAAAGATGTTGGACATGAGCCTATTCCACAAAAGGATTCTTATTGCTTCTAGGCTTAAAGCAACAAGCACATTTTAAATATTGCTCTAAATTAGCTCTAAAAAATACAGGGATCTCTTCTACAGTCCCATTGTTCAAAACACTCCCAAGTATGTAAGGGCAAACGCTTGGAAAATTCTATTCCCCGGTTCCCTCTTCAGATACAGCGTTAATGTTCAGATTCCCCGATATTCCTTCTGGGCTTTTGACTTCTTCAAGGAATTCTAGTTCCTTATTATCTATCAGGCCTTACACCAAGGCCCTGAATTCAATGCACTTTTGAATCTCGTGACCTTCTTCATCGTGGAACTCACAGTAGTTCATTGCTTCTCCAGGTTCCTCCCCTGAGTCATGTTGATTAATCCACTTTCTACCATTTTCTTCCAAACCTCTCTCAGTGGGGTTTTCACTTCTGCTATATTCATCTTGATTCTCTTCCCCGTATTCTCGATTATCGCGTTTACCCCTTTGTCAGAATGGTTGGGTAACAGATTTTCTGCGCCAAATGGATCATCGAATTTCACAAAACCCATTTTAACGAGTCTTTCGATTATATTTTTGAAAGCGGTGCAGTTCTCGATCGAGTGTCCTGTGATTTCCGCGTGGTACTCGTATTTGGTGTTCGCATAGTACCATTTGGGGAACGGAGGCTGCATAGGTTTTAGGTAGAAAGGGGATACTATATGTGCATCAAAAAAATTTTGGTACAACTCCCCGTACGTGATCGGGATAGTCGTGAACATGAGTTTTTCTGAGTTCGGTCTTGGATTAAAATCTTGCCTTGGGGAGATCTGATGGCTAGTAGGTGCCGTCCTTGGCTGGCTTAGGTAATTGGCTTTGAATAGCCCTTGTTATACATACGCGCATTATTCACTTAATTTTCCTCTTCCTCGGGGCCTTTAAAGTATTGATTTAGGAGCTCCACTCTCGCCTTTTCCGTTTGTAACGATCTTCAAATTGTTTTGGGGGCTCAACTCTCGCCTTTTTTGTTTCTGCTAGATCTTCCAGATCAAGGACGACAGGATTGATTGGATTATCCCCTGGACTAGAACCTGAACCTGTCGGGAAGTTAACCGGTGTCGAAGTACAAGTCAGGTATTGGGGTCTGATGTTAACGGACACCCTTTGTGGATACGCATCTGGTTGTGCTCGGGTGTTTGTTGGGATAAAGCCTGAATGATAAGCGGAGTCCTCGTTATCGTCCCCAGAATCAACTATAGGGCTTTTTCCTTTTCCTAACCATCCAGCTAGCATCTGGGTTAATTGGCTCATCATGTTTCTTTGAAATTCTAACATTTGATTCCTCATATCTTGTTGAATTTTGGCCAATTGCTCTTGCATTTGTATTTGCATTTGCTCTAATCTCTTCAACCTTTGGTCCATTGCTTCAGTTTTTTCTCGTGCACTGAAACGATATTCCAGGGTAGGAGTCTTTCGTGAGTTTTATTACATATGATGCAATGCAATGCTAATGCATGAAATGAATGCAAAAAGAGGAGTTGATTCTGATTCAATTCTATTAGAACAACTTTTCTAGAAAACCAATTTCTTTACATAAAACAGATTACATACACGGCCTTGCCCTAATACTCAAAGCAAAGACATCGATCCTTTTCTTCATATCCGGATGTTAAGATCAAATCTCGCGAATTTTCCAATGGATGCCTCTACTAGCTCTTTTTTGCTTGATCCGGGCTGTGACCCACTGCTCACTCATCCTCGGGATGTTTGTTAGCTTCTTTAAGTAAGTCGGGACGTTGATGGCTCCCAAATAATCTTTGCTGGCTTGAAACCTGAAGCAAAGTTGTAACATCCTGAATTAGGGGTTGTCTAAAATTTAATTAATTTCCCATGTGTGCGCTTGAAGAATTAAATACTAGGATCATTTGGCATGTTTTAGGGTCTAGAAATAACCCCGAGCTAGGCCTGACTTAGACCTAAAAATTTCTTTTTAAGTATCTAAAAGGAGGGAGCTAGGAGATAGGGGTTAAGTATAAATCTGGAAGAAACATGACACGAAAAATGGATTGGAGAAGTGGCTTCCATGCACCACTTAGGTGCTACAAGGGTGCGTCTAAGGGTGTTGCAAGGGAGGTCTTGGGTTCGATTCATGGGAGAAACAAGGGGGTGTATTTTAATTTTTGGGGCTTTTTGCGTTAAAAGAAAAAGGGCCGAGAAGAAGGTCTTATAAATAAATGTTGTGGTTTTATGACATGAAAGTCAGTTGGGAAAGATGGCATGGGGCGTTGGAAGAAGAAGGGGCATGCAGAAGGTCCCGGGTTCGAACCAAAGAAGCGCGATGGGGTTTTTATTTTTTGGCATCCCGGAGAGGGGGTCATGGCTCATACGTGGGACTTAATTTGATAACAATCAACCTTGTTGTTATTAATTTGAGTGGGAATAAATATTAGTTTATTTCATTTATTTATCTTTATTTGAAGAGGTGATAAAGGTAAGGGTAGGAGATAAATATTATTCTTTTTGGGTGATAATTAAGCTGGAATTATCACCAAAAAGTGAGGTGATGGCTGGTTATAGGACTCCTTGGGGGAGGGCTGTCCACATTCGGTTTATCACCTAGAGTGAGGGGCCAATTTTTTTTTAAAAAAATTCTTTTCTTTCTCTCCAAACTGCTGCTGCCGAATTCTCCCTAGCCTCTCTTGCCAAAATTCTTCCAAAAGTTCTCTTCTTCTCCTGCTTCTTGTTAGCCGAACCTACCCCTCTTTTAGAGAAAATTTCCAGCCCTTCCATCTTGTTTCTTCTTAGCCGAATCTCCCTTAAAGTAAGGTGCTGTTCTTTTCTCTTCTTTGGAGGTAGCCGAACCCCCCTCACAACACTAAGAGGCACTGACTTGTGGTATTAAGGGCCGATATAATTATCAAGGTAAGGGGCGACCCTCTTTTAGGTTCAAAGATTATGTCCGAATGGCTTATGACCCTTATTAATACGGTTAAAGCAATTGTAGGAAGCCATAGCCATTAAGGGAAGCTTTGGATTTATTCTCCTAAGGAAAGGTGGTAAGTAACATTCGGCTATAGGCTTTGATTATGTATTAGTGTGCAAGCCAATTTTAACAAGTGTTTTTGGTAGGGATCTCAACAGGGACAAGTGACAAATTCGGGATTTCGGTGAGTTTGGTAAGTGGTTAAGCACATTCGGCCAAAGGCCATATTTTTGGTACATCGTATCCTTCGGGATTATTTGGGTTGGCTGAATAGGCCAAAATCCCTAACCCTGTTGTTGGCCGATTATAGGGACAAGGATCTAGCGTCGTAGATCGGGATCTTGGGATCTAGGAATTTCGGTAGAAACAGGTGTGTACATACACACTTTATGATTAATTAACTGTGCTAAATGTTGTATATGCTAAATCTGGTTTATGTAGCTTTGGATTTAATACCGTAACGGGATAAGCGATGATTCAGGTAAGTCTCTGTCAATATGAGTTACTATTTGATGCTTTTGGGAAGCATGACATATTTGGTATATGTGATTTAAATATATGTTAGCATGAAATCATTGTCTATCATGGATTGATGTGATATATATGAGTGGAGGGGGAATCGATATTCGTGTCGACGGACACCGGTGGTTTGGTACCACATTGTGACTACGGTCACGGAGGTTTGGCACCTCCAGAGGTTTGGCACCTCATAGCGCGTCGTCCCAGTGGCTTAGCACCACGGTGGGTTGGCCCCACGCTTTACATTATGGGATTGGCGCCCGGTGATTTGGTATCACACGATGGGTTAGCCCCATCATTTGATTTGTGACTTCGGTCACCAAAGTGGTTTAGCACCACCAAAGGTTTGGCACCACAAGTATTGACGGATATCGTGACTTTAAGTCACCAGGTGGTTTGGCACCACCGGTGGTTTGGTACCACACGGGGTAGAGAAAGGTGTTTGGATGGCTAGGTTGGGTGCATGGTTTAGTGCATGTTAATTTGTTATAAATTGTGTATGTTGTTGCACTAAATCGGTTAAGGGTTACACATTGAGTCTTGGTGACTCACCTTCTCCTTTAACATTTTTCAGGTGACTCGTAGATCACGGATGAGGAGCCGGATGGACTCGAGGAGGCCATGCAGTGGAAATATTGGTTTAAATGGACTTGAATTATTTTTATTTATTCCTGGTTTCATTTGCTCAAGTTGTAATAAGGCCTCCTAAGATTATTTTTATTACTTTGCATGTTTTGGATAATTTGTTTAAATTACTTAGTGACTTTAAAATGGTTATACATGTTTTCTTAAATTCAAACGTAAATGGTTTTTTTTCTATGCCATCGGGTATGTCTGAAATTGGTAACAACCTGATTTAATATAATTTTTAAACAACTAAGTTAAGTTTTGTTTCTTCATACACACAAATGTTTTATTTAACGAGATAATTGAAAATAAGATATTTTCATCAAAACTTAAATCGGCTTAAAGGGATTTCCAAAAATGTTTTCTCTGTAGCACACCAAATTCGGTCGTAGTGTTTGGGTCGGGTTTGGGGTGTTACAAAATTGGTATCAGAGCCAGGTTCAAAAGCTCGGCTGTGGGGGCCCAAGGCCCAAAATGTTTTGGTAGGCCTTTTTGAAATATTTTTGGTGTTGAACAGCATGGCACCGAGTCTCCGGCACCAATCCGCCCAGGTAAGTACCTCTAACTTCTGTGTGATTTATTATTTGTAGAAGGGTAGGCATGGAACGTAGACAGTATGATAGGTGTTTGAACTTTAGGACTAGACTACCCCAACAGAATACATAAAACTTTAAAAGCCTAATTAAACAAACCTAGGACCAAGTCGCCCAGAGTTAGGGTGTGGTAACCTTGGTGCGCATGTCTAGGATTGGATCCGAAGAGCTTGGTACTTAAGCGGTCCTCGTGACTCACCTCCTCTTCATGGGATTCCTACCTGGTGCGTAGCTTCTGCCTCACCCTAACCAAGAGGACTCGGTCATAGGCTAAACATACTAAATAAAACTCGAAAGGGATTAGCCATGTTTTATGAAAACCCTAATTTTAAAATCATTAAAATATCTCTTTTAAATAGTAGGACAAATTTATTCTTGGAAAATTTCAAAATATTCTTGATTTATTAAAATTACCAAAATGCCCCTAGTGGCAAAATTACGAAAATGCCCTTGGTTTTAAAATTACCGTATTACCTCGATTTCAATAAAAATTCTCTTACTTTGAAAGAGTACCCAAAAAATTTTGTATTTCAAAATAATACCCTGACTTTGGAAATTTACGAAATTACCCCTGATTGACAAAATTACCAAAATACCACTGGTTCCCAAAAGTTTTGCCATATCTTTAAATTTGACAAATTTTTAGAAATACCCTCCAGTTTTGAAAATTTCAAAGTGTCCTGATTTATTAAAGTTTTAAAATTTCTCTGATTTATTACGAAAATACCCCTGTAGGAAAATGACGAAAATACCCATGGGATAGAAACGGACAGAAATGCCCGAAGAGTGAATAAGTATGAAAGGTATTAGGGAATGGATGTTCTTCTCTGTGTGAACTAGGATAGATAACTTAAACCTTTGATTGATCGAAAGAATCCCTATTAAACTTTTCATAAAATTTTTTCGCGAATAACCAAGTGGAACAATCACTAATCCATAAAAATTTCTTAATTAGATTAAAGCGCGATAGTTAGAATGAGCTCTAGAGGTCGTGGCCGTCGTGGATGCGGAAGGGGCAGGATGACCGTGTCTGAACCCGTGAGGTCGGGTCAGGGGTTTGAAAATGAAGTACCACCGCCACTACCACCCCCAACTTTTGGTACTGAGGAGCAGGATCAGACGGGGGGTGAGGCAGTATCGCAGGCTGTGTTGCGAGTCCTTGAGATGGTGGCTGGGGAAAGTGGAGGAGCTCGGAAGTCTGTACCCGAGCTACTCTGATCCAACGGAGCTGAGGTATTCCGGGGTGTATCGGGAGTGGCACCCAGTGCAGCAGAATATTGGTTAGAATCGACTGAGAGGATCATGGATGACCTCGATCTGACGAATGAGGAGAAGTTGAAAGGAGCGGTGTCACTTCTAAAGGACGAGTCATATCAGTGGTGGCTCACGGTTCGGGATGGTGCCACGGCAGATGATCTTACTTGGGAGTACTTCAAAACTGCTTATAAGAAGAAGTATGTGGGCACTAGCTACACTGACGCGCAGAGGAAAGCTTTTCTGGGGTTGGTACAAGAAAATAAGTCAGTGTCAGAGTATGAAGCAGAATTCCTGAGGCTGAGCCGCTATGCTCGGGGAATTGTGTCAACTGAGCATGATCATTGTGTCCGCTTTGAAGACAGACTTAGGGATGAGTTAAGGTTGTTGATTACTCCACAACAGGAGCGTGAGTTTGTTGTTCTGGTAGAAAAGGCTAAGGTAGCCGAAGAGGTCAAGGAGTCGGTGAGAAAGAACTATGAAAAGAATAAACAGAAGAGAGGCTTTGGATCGCCTGGATCGGGCAGTAATGTGGAGAAGAGGGCTAGATTTGGGGAACCAGAAAGAGCCACAAAGCCTGCTCAGTGGCCACCTCAGTGTGCTAGATGCGGGAAATCCCACTCGGGAGAATGTTTGGCTGGAAGTAGAGGGTGCTTTGAGGGTGGATCAATGGAGCACCGGGTAAGGGATTGTCCGCGAAAGTTGGCTAGGACTCAAGCTGAGGATCAAGGACGTGGTCAATTCAGGAGGGATGGCCAGCAACCACAGAGGGGTCGAGGTGCAGCTAGAGGTAATGATAATGGTAACGGGCGTGGCCGATGTAACATCCTAGATTAGGGGTTATGCGTTTGGAGCATAACTCAAGTGTTAGTAGGTTTTAAGTGTGGTTGGTGATGTTTTAAGGGTTTTAAAACTCTAGGATTAAAAGGGAATGTATTGGAAATTTTTGAAATTTTAAGTAAAAGGGGAAATTGGGCTAAGGAGGCCTTAAAGAAAATTTTAGGAGTTTATGGACATGAACTGGGGCTTAGTAAAGTGGCTTGGGACGCCGCTTTAGGGGCCTTGGATGCTTGCTTGAGGAGGGAAGAGGTTTGAGTAACGTGGGGTGCATTAGAGGCTTTTGTTTTTGCGTCAAAAAGGAACAAGACAAAGAGGCCTTAAAAGAAATTGTGTGGGGTTTAGGACATAAGAAAGCGGTTGGCGAGTGGCTTGAGGCGCCAAGGTGCAAGGGGGCTTGAAGGAAGGGGTTCGAGCGGTAGGAATCGCACTTGGGAGTTTTATTTTTTAGCGTTAAAGGGGAGTAAGGCCAGGGAAGCCTTAAAGGAAAATCTTAGGCGTGGTTGGACATGAAAGGATGCCTTAGTAAAGTGGCTTCCATGCGCCCGATTAAGGGCACTGAAGTGATGCAGAGTAGGTCTCGAGTTCGAGCGATGTGGGCAGCAGGGAAGGATGTTTTATTTTTGTTTTGGCGTTAAGGCAAGGGGAAGCTAAGGAAGGAGGTCTTAAAAGAAGTTGGGGCGAGTCTATGTCACAAAAAACGCCTTGGCTGAGTGGCCTGGGGCGTTGCTTGTAAGCCTTCTCCAGTAGGTCCTATGTTCGAACCATGGGGGCAGCAGTTGGTGTTTTATTTTTTTTAATGCTGGAGTGAAGGGAGAGGGAGAAGGTGGACGGCATGTGGACTCCAATAAGATAAGGATAATGCTTGGTGTTTTTTTTTAATTTTGGCTGAAGAATAGAAGATAATTGTTAGGTTATTTTATTATTTTTTTAGATTGAAAGGATAAGAGATTAAATAGGATATTAGCAGGGGATAATTGATGTTTTTTTTTATTCATTTGAATATGCGGCAAGGAGTTAAAATAGGAGAAAAAAATGAGGGATATGGCTAGTAAAGATGTGGTGGCCGAATAGGGTGTCTTTGGTTGTTGGAATTCGATCATGTGGGGAGGATAAAAGCTTTGTTTTATTGAGTTTAAATTAATAAGATAGGGGATAAAGGCTGTTGTATTTTATTTATTTTTGGGATTTGATAAAGAGATAAAGTGGCCGAATGGATGGGGGACTCTCTAGCTTGGGAATTTTTGGCTTTGAAGTTTATAAGAAGGGTGTGCTTAGAATTTTTGTTCTCTTTTTCCTCTTTGTGTGCCATCCCTTGTGCAAAGCCACTTGTGTTTCATTCTTTTCTATTTGTTCTTGGCCGAATCTATATCCCTTTCCCAATTCCTTTCTTTTATTTTTGTTAGCCGAATCTTCCCTTTTGCCACCATTGCCGTATTACTCAACCACCAACCCTTTTTCTATTCTTTTCCGTACTTTGGCGAATATCAACATTGGCATAAATCTTTTGGGATTCCTTCTCCAATCGGTTCTCAAAGGGAAGGAGGACAATCTAACGCCGTGGATATTCGGGATTTGGGTGATCGATCTAGGTGTAGCCGATTACAAGTGGTGTGTGTGGCTTCGGGATTTGTTTGGAAATCAAATCCGTTCAAGGGTCAAGATCTAGCACCGTAGATCGGCTTCTCGAGATCTAGGAATTACGATAGTAACAGGTGTGTAAGATCTCTATACACACTTTATTAATTTACATGCTGTTATTATTTGCCTTAGATCTTTTGGTTGTGGTTAGTTTGTGGCATAATCATGGATTTCGTGTAAGTCCCCTAACTTGTAATTTTTATATGTTTGCATGCCATCACATGATGTTTAATACTATGACATGATATATGAAATTTGATGTGTAAGCATGTGATGGTGGGATTGATGAGAGGAGGGGGATGAACTATGGACTGTCGTCAGTGGTTTTGACCACAAGATGGGTTGGCCTCATCAGATTATTGTGACCTATGGTCATCAGTGGTTTTGACCACAACGATTGATTATTTGCGACTAAGTCCCGGTGGTTTGGTACCACCATGGTTTTGACCACATTTGATATATTGTGACCTATGGTCATCGGTGGTTTTGACCACACGATGGGTTGGCCCCATCATCGATTTGTGACTCTAAGTCATCGGTGGTTTTGACCACCAGTGGTTTTGACCACACGGGGTAGAAAAGGAGTATGGATGGTTAGGTTGGGTTGCATGTGCATGTTTATTAATGACTTGTGTATGAGTTATCTTACCGGGTGGGGGATTACACACTGAGTCTTGGTGACTCACCCCTTCCCTTAACATTTTGCGGATGGGTAGATCGCGGAGATGGAGTGGATGGACTCGAGGTGGCCATGCGAAGGGAAATTTTAATTAGACGAACTTGGACTTTGTTTTATTTTATTTAATGTTGGTTTATTTTAATTAAGTTGTAGTAAGGCCTAGACATAATTTTATTATTCTATGTTTGGATTAATTTGTTAAACTATTTTCTAACATTAAATTAAGTACACGTGGTTTCTAAAATTTTAAATCGCAAAAAAAATGTTTTATCGTGCCATCGGGCACATTTGAATCGGCTACAATCTGGCTTAATAAATATTTTAAAATAAACCTAAGTATGGATTTTATACACCTCAAATGTTTCAAAAAAAACAACTATCTTTTACCAAAAAGATAATTCGACTTAAAAGGATTTTCAAAGATGTTTTCTCTGTAGCACACCAAATTCGGTCGTAGTGTTTGGGCCGGGTTTGGGGTGTTACAAATTGGTATCAGAGCCCAGTTCAAAGCTCGGCTGTGGGGGCCCAAGGCCCAAAAATATTTTGGTAGGCCTTTTTGAATTGTTTTTGGTTTTGAACAAAGATGGCACCGAGTCTCCCAGACCTATCCGCCTGGTAAGTACTCCTAACTTCAGTATGATTTATTTTCTCAGTAGAAGGGTAGGAAGCACGGGCGTAGATAGTGATAGGTACTTTAAACTTTAGGACTAGTTACCCCAAACAGAGTACATAAGACTTTAAGTGCCTAATTAAACAAACCTACGACCAAGTCACCGAGTTAGGGTGTGGTAACCCTAGTGCGCATGTCTAGGATTGGATCCTAAGAGCTTGGTATTTAAGCGGTCCTCGTGGTGACCTCCTCTTCGCGGGATTCCTACCTGTGCGAAGCTTGGTTCATCCTAACCAAGAGGACTCGGTCATAGGCCAAACACAATAAATAATACCACGACTTTAGAAATTACGAAAACACCCATGTAGGAAAAAGACGAAACTACCCCTGGGGTAGGGAATGATCAGAAATGTCCAAAGTAGTGAAGTGGATGTTGTGGATGAGTGTGAATGTGATTCTCTGAATTAGAATAGTGAATTTGAACTGGAAACTTTGATTGATCGAAAGAACAACTTCTGAAAACTTCGTTTCATAAAACTGTTCGCGGATTAACAAAGTGGAACAAAAGTACTAATGCATAAAACTCTTTAATCAGATTAAATCGCGACGTTAGAAATGAGTTCTAGGGGATGTGTTAGATTTGTTAAGATCAGAGTGCGCAGCATAAGCGTAGTACGGTGAGTTAGGATGTACGATTATTCGTTAGTAAGTAATTTCGAGGACAAAATTATTTTTAAGGAGGGTAGAACTGTAACATCCTAGATTAGGGGTTATGCGTTTGGAGCATAACTCAAGTGTTAGTAGGTTTTAAGTGTGGTTGGTGATGTTTTAAGGGTTTTAAAACTCTAGGATTAAAAGGGAATGTATTGGAAATTTTTGAAATTTTAAGTAAAAGGGGAAATTGGGCTAAGGAGGCCTTAAAGAAAATTTTAGGAGTTTATGGACATGAACTGGGCTTAGTAAAGTGGCTTGGGACACCGCTTTTTAGGGGCCTTGGATGCTTGCGCGGGGAGGGAAGAGGTTCGAGTAACGTGGGGTGCATTAGAGGCTTTTGTTTTTGCGTCAAAAAGGGAACAAGACAAAGAGGCCTTAAAAGAAATTGTGTGGGGTTTAGGACATAAGAAAGCGGTTGGCGAGTGGCTTGAGCGCCAAGGTGCAAGGGGGCTTGAGAAGGGAAGGGTTTGAGCGGTAGGAATCGCACTTGGGAGTTTTATTTTTTTGGCGTTAAAGGGAGTAAGGCCAGGAAGCCTTAAAGGAAAATCTTAGGCGTGGTTGGACATGAAAGGATGCCTTGGTAAAGTGGCTTCCATGCGCCGATTAAGGGCTGGAAGTGATGCACAGAGTAGGTCTCGAGTTCGAGCGACGTGGGCAGCGGGGAAGGATGTTTTATTTTTGTTTTGGCGTTAAGGCAAGGGAAAGCTAAGGAAGGAGGTCTTAAAAGAAGTTGGGGCGAGTCTATGTCACAAAAACGCCTTGGTGAGTGGCACAGGGCGTTGCTTGTAAGCCTTCTCCAGTGGGTCCTATGTTCGAACCATGGGGGCGGCGGCTTGGTGTTTTATTTTTTTAATGCTTTGGAGTGAAGGGAGAGAGAGAAGGTGGACGGCATGTGGACTCCAATAAGATAAGGATAATGCTTGGTGTTTTTTTAATTTTGGTCAAGAATAGAAGATAATTGTTAGGTTATTTTATTATTTTTTTAGATTGAAAGGATAAGAGATTAAATAGGATATTAGCAGGGGATAATTGATGTTTTTTTTATTCATTTGAATATGCGGCAAGGAGTTAAAATAGGAGAAAAAAATGAGGGATATGGCTAGTAAAGATGTGGTGGCCGAATAGGGTGTCTTTGGTTGTTGGAATTCGATCATGTGGGGAGGATAAAAGCTTTGTTTTATTGAGTTTAAATTAATAAGATAGGGGATAAAGGTCATTGTATTTTATTTATTTTGGGATTTGATAAAGAGATAAAGTGGCCGAATGGATGGGGGACTCTCTAGCTTGGGAATTTTCGGCTTTGAAGTTTATAAGAAGGGTGTGCCGAATTTTTGTTCTCTTTTTCCTCTTTGTGTGCCATCCCTTGTGCAAAGCCACTTGTGTTTCATTCTTTTTCTATTTGTTCTTGGCCGAATCTATATCCCTTTCCCAATTCCTTTCTTTTATTTTTGTTAGCCGAATCTTCCCTTTTGCCACCATTGCCGTATTACTCAACCACCAACCCTTTTTCTGTTCTTTTCTGTACTTTGGCCGAATATCAAGATTGGCATAAATCTTTTTGGGATTCCTTCTCCAATCGGTTCTCAAAGGGGAAGGAGGACAATCTAACGCTGTGGATATTCGGGATTTGGGTGATCGATCTAGGTGTAGCCGATTACAAGTGGTGTGTGTGGCTTCGGGATTTGTTTGGAAATCAAATCCGTTCAAGGGTCAAGATCTAGCACCGTAGATCGGCTTCTCGAGATCTAGGAATTACGATAGTAACAGGTGTGTAAGATCTCTATACACACTTTATTAATTTACATGCTGTTATTATTTGCCTTAGATCTTTTGGTTGTGGTTAGTTTGTGGCATAATCATGGATTTCAGGTAAGTCCCCTAACTTGTAATTTTTATATGTTTGCATGCCATCACATGATGTTTAATACTATGACATGATATATGAAATTTGATGTGTAAGCATGTGATGGTGGGATTGATGAGAGGAGGGGGATGAACTATGGACTGTCGTCAGTGGTTTTGACCACAAGATGGGTTGGCCTCATCAGATTATTGTGACCTATGGTCATCAGTGGTTTTGACCACAACGATTGATTATTTGCGACTAAGTCCCAGTGGTTTGGTACCACCAGTGGTTTTGACCACATTTGATATATTGTGACCTATGGTCATCAGTGGTTTTGACCACACGATGGGTTGGCCCCATCATCAGATTTGTGACTCTAAGTCATCAGTGGTTTTGACCACCAGTGGTTTTGACCACACGGGGTAGAAAAGGAGTATGGATGGTTAGGTTGGGTTGCATGTGCATGTTTATTAATGAATTGTGTATGAGTTATCTTACCGGGTGGGGGATTACACACTGAGTCTTGGTGACTCACCCCTTCCCTTAACATTTTGCAGATGGGTAGATCGCGGAGATGGAGCTGGATGGACTCGAGGTGGCCATGCAGTGGAAATTTTAATTAGACAAACTTGGACTTTGTTTTATTTTATTTAATGTTGGTTTATTTTAATTAATTTGTAGTAAGGCCTAGACATAATTTTATTATTCTATGTTTGGATTAATTTGTTAAACTATTTTCTAACATTAAATTAAGTACACGTGGTTTCTAAAATTTTAAATCGCAAAAAAAATGTTTTATCGTGCCATCGGGCACATCTGAATCGGCTACAATCTGGCTTAATAAATATTTTAAAATAAACCTAAGTATGGATTTTATACACCTCAAATGTTTCAAAAAAAACAACTATCTTTTACCAAACAGATAATTCGACTTAAAAGGATTTTCAAAGATGTTTTCTCTGTAGCACACCAAATTCGGTCGTAGTGTTTGGGCCGGGTTTGGGGTGTTACAGCCGAGGTGCTGAAGGTGCAGAGGCGAGGCAACCAAGGATGGTTTATGCAGTTGGCTGTCGCGAGGAGGAAGATGTGCCAGATATGACAACGGGTAAGTTTCTTATTTCCGGAATACCCTCAATTGTCTTGGTTGTGGTTACGTTAGTTCGTTCTTATGTTACTAGTAAAGTGTATGGAACTTGAATTATGAACTTAGAGAATGTGTCTAGAAAGTATGATAGTTCTTTAAGATCAGAGTGCGCAACAGTAGCGTAGTGTGATGAGTTAAGGATGCACGATTGGACGATAGTAAGTAATTTCGAGGACGAAATTATTTTAAGGGGGTAGAATTGTAACATCCTGAATTAGGGGTTGTCTAAAATTTAATTAATTTCCCATGTGTGCGCTTGAAGAATTAAATACTAGGATCATTTGGCATGTTTTAGGGTCTAGAAATAACCCCGAGCTAGGCCTGACTTAGACCTAAAAATTTCTTTTTAAGTATCTAAAAGGAGGGAGCTAGGAGATAGGGGTTAAGTATAAATCTGGAAGAAACATGACACGAAAAATGGCTTGGAGAAGTGGCTTCCATGCACCACTTAGGTGCTACAAGGGTGCGTCTAAGGGTGTTGCAAGGGAGGTCTTGGGTTCGATTCATGGGAGAAACAAGGGGTGTATTTTAATTTTTGGGGCTTTTTATGTTAAAAGAAAAAGGGCCGAGAAGAAGGTCTTATAAATAAATGTTGTGGTTTTATGACATGAAAGTCAGTTGGGAAAGATGGCATGGGGCGTTGGAAGAAGGGGTCATGCAGCGATGAGGTCCCGGGTTCGAACCAAAGAAGCAAGCGAGTGGGGTTTTTATTTTTTTGGCGTCCCGAGAGGGGGTCATGGCACACTGACGTGGGACTTAATTTGATAACAATCAACCTTGTTGTTATTCGGCCGAGTGGGAATAAATATTAGTTTATTTTATTTATTGATCTTTATTTGAAGAGGTGATAAAGGTAAGGGTAGGAGATAAATATTATTCTTTTTGGGTGATAATTAAGCTGGAATTATCACCAAAAAGTGAGGTGATGGCTGGTTATAGGACTCCTTGGGGGAGGGCTGTCCACATTCGGTTTATCACCTAGAGTGAGGGGCCAAATTTTTTTAAAAATTCTTTTCTTTCTCTCCAAACTGCTGCTGCCGAATTCTCCCTAGCCTCTCTTGCCAAAATTCTTCCAAAAGTTCTCTTCTTCTCCTGCTTCTTGTTAGCCGAACCTACCCCTCTTTTAGAGAAAATTTCCAGCCCTTCCATCTTGTTTCTTCTTAGCCGAATCTCCCTTAAAGTAAGGTGCTGTTCTTTTCTCTTCTTTGGAGGTAGCCGAACCCCCCTCACAACACTAAGAGGCACTGACTTGTGGTATTAAGGGCCGATATAATTATCAAGGTAAGGGGCGATACCCTCTTTTAGGTTCAAAGATTATGGCCGAATGGCTTATGACCCTTATTAATACGGTTAAAGCAATTGTAGGGAAGCCATAGCCATTAAGGGAAGCTTTCGGGATTTATTCTCCTAAGGAAAGGTGGTAAGTAACATTCGGCTATAGGCTTTGATTATGTATTAGTGTGCAAGCCAATTTTAACAAGTGTTTTTGGTAGGGATCTCAACAGGACAAGTGACAAATTCGGGATTTCGGTGAGTTTGGTAAGTGGTTAAGCACATTCGGCCAAAGGCCATATTTTTGGTACATCGTATCCTTCGGGATTATTTGGGTTGGCTGAATAGGCCAAAATCCCTAACCCTGTTGTTGGCCGATTATAGGGACAAGGATCTAGCGTCGTAGATCGGATCTTCGGGATCTAGGAATTTCAGTAGAAACAGGTGTGTACATACACACTTTATGATTAATTAACTGTGCTAAATGTTGTATATGCTAAATCTGGTTTATGTAGCTTTGGATTTAATACCGTAACGGGATAAGCGATGATTCAGGTAAGTCTCTGTCAATATGAGTTACTATTTGATGCTTTTGGGAAGCATGACATATTTGGTATATGTGATTTAAATATATGTTGGCATGAAATCATTTTCTATCATGGATTGATGTGGGATATATGAGTGGAGGGGGAACGATATTCGTGTCGACGGACACACCGGTGGTTTGGTACCACATTGTGACTACGGTCACCAGAGGTTTGGCACCTCCAGAGGTTTGGCACCTCATAGCGTCTCGTCCCAGTGGCTTAGCACCACAGTGGGTTGGCCCCACAGTTTACATTATGGGATTGACGCCAGTGACTTGGTATCACACGATGGGTTAGCCCCATCATTTGATTTGTGACTTCGGGTCACCAGTGGTTTGGCACCACCAGTGGTTTGGCACCACAAGTATTGACGGATATCGTGACTTTAAGTCACCAGTGGTTTGGCACCACCAGTGGTTTGGTACCACACGGGATAGAGAAAGGTGTTTGGATGGCTAGGTTGGGTGCATGGTTTAGTGCATGTTAATTTGTTATAAATTGTGTATGTTGTTGCACTAAATCGGGGAAGGGTTACACATTGAGTCTTGGTGACTCACCTTCTCCTTTAACATTTTTCAGGTGACTCGTAGATCGCGGATGAGGAGCCTGGATGGACTCGAGGAGGCCATGCAAAGGAAATATTGGTTTAAATGGACTTGAATTATTTTTACTTATTCTGGTTTCATTTGCTCAAGTTGTAATAAGGCCTCCTAAGATTATTTTTATTACTTTGCATGTTTTGGATAATTTGTTTAAATTACTTAGTGACTTTAAAATGGTTATACATGTTTTCTTAAATTCAAACGTAAATGGTTTTTTTTCTATGCCATCGGGTATGTCTGAAATCGGTAACAACCTGATTTAATATAATTTTTAAACAACTAAGTTAAGTTTTGTTTCTTCATACACACAAATGTTTTATTTAACGAGATAATTGAAAATAAGATGTTTTCATCAAAACTTAAATCGGCTTAAAGGGATTTCCAAAAATGTTTTCTCTGTAGCACACCAAATTCAGTCGTAGTGTTTGGGCCGGGTTTGGGGTGTTACAAAATTGGTATCAGAGCCAGGTTCAAAAGCTCGGCTGTGGGGGCCCAAGGCCCAAAATGTTTTGGTAGGCCTTTTTGAAATATTTTTGGTTTTGAACAGCATGGCACCGAGTCTCCGGCACCAATCCGCCCAAGTAAGTACCTCTAACTTCTGTGTGATTTATTATTTGTAGAAGGGTAGGCATGGAACGTAGACAGTATGATAGGTGTTTGAACTTTAGGACTAGACTACCCCAACAGAATACATAAAACTTTAAAAGCCTAATTAAACAAACCTAGGACCAAGTCGCCGAGTTAGGGTGTGGTAACCTTGGTGCGCATGTCTAGGATTGGATCCGGAAGAGCTTGGTACTTAAGCAGTCCTCGTGACTCACCTCCTCTTCGCGGGATTCCTACCTGGTGCGTAGCTTCGGTTCACCCTAACCAAGAGGACTCGGTCATAGGCTAAACATACTAAATAAAACCCGAAAGGGATTAGCCATGTTTTATGAAAACCCTAATTTTAAAATCATTAAAATATCTCTTTTAAATAGTAGGACAAATTTATTCTTGGAAAATTTCAAAATATTCTTGATTTATTAAAATTACCAAAATGCCCCTAGTGGCAAAATTACGAAAATGCCCTTGGTTTTAAAATTACCGTATTACCTCGATTTTAATAAAAATCGGTGTGGTTCTACCTAGGGTAGGCTCTTAGGGCTCCCTATATGCGGTTTGGTCCTAAAGTAAAGGTACCTGAACCAGCAGATTTTCTTGATCCTCACCCATTATAGGCTCATACGGACCGAGTTTAGTTTAGGGGAATACATTTCCCTATGGCTGCACGAAGAAGAAAATCTCACGAAGACATAGGTACGGATGTATCCCGAAAGCGATCCACTATCCTGCACGGAGGTGAAAACCTCACGAAGAAGTAGCTTCTCACCCCCACTTAAAAGAGGTAAGACCAAACGGTCCTTATGCAATATGATGCGAAAGTATTTTACGAGACTCAAACCACAGTAATCATATGAAATAACACAAACAAATGCAATAAAAGGATCGTAATTTTCCAAATCAGATTTTCAATTTTCGACAACAAGACAGAAAATAATCAATTTTACGGCTTGACTCTCTTATTTCCCCATTGGAGTCGCCAAGCTGTCGAAACCATTTTTTTGAAAGAAAAAACAGAGTCGACTTTAAAAACAAAAATGGAGTCCCCACCAATCTTTTTTCGAGGTGTGATCGGATCACCTTGAGATTGATCATTAAAACATTTTGATTTATTAAAACAATGATTTTGACCTACAAAATTCGAGAAAACGGGTTCAGGAGTCGGTTACGCACGAGGAAGGATTAGCACCCTCGTAACGCCCAAAATTGGTACCTAATTGATTAATTAACGTCTTAATGTCGAAAATTTGAAAAGATTTTAAAATACGATCCTCTTTATTTAAAAGAAAACTCGAATAAATTAAATTGGATGCTAAGACCCTCTTATTTCGAAACAGTAAAATGTCACGCCCAGTGAGTTAGGATACGACATTTCAAATCCTCGAAACTAAGCTTGTCTTTTGACTTTTAAAACTCATGCATTCAAGTTTAAGAAGGATATCCGATTATTTGGGTCAAATGAAAAATCGAAACCCAGTAAGTTAGGGCACAATTTCTCAAAATTTCAAATACAGAATATTGCCTTTATTTTTTAAAAATCCTTACCTCGAGATAACAAAATGTCACATCAGTGAGTTAGGACACAACATTTTTGAATTCCCGAGAATAAGCTTTTATTTAACTTATATGCTTTGATTTAAAAAAGGATAATAATGAACGCAATAAATAACAATAATAAGAGCAAAAATAAATAAAAAGGTAAATAATAAAAACAAAAATAAATAAATAAAAATACAAACTAATTATATAAAAATAACGAGTAAGTAAATAAATGGAAACTAAAAATAATTAAAAATTTAATAGTGAACAGATAAATAAATAAATGAATGAATATTAGGCAAAATAGTTAAAAATAATAATAATAATATTAATATTAATAATGAAACGAATAATAAGAGTAAAAAAATAATAGTAATAATAATAATAATAATAATAATGATAATAGTAATAAAAATAATAATAATACTAGTAAAAATAATAGTAATAGTTATAGTAATAATAATAATAGTAATAATAATATTAATAATAATAATAATAAAATTGCAAAAAAATAACTAAAAATGGACTAAATTAAACTTAAAACAAAAGTCTGGGAAAAATCGGAAATAAAAAGAAAGGAAAAGGACCTATCCGAACACGCGAATAACAAGGAGGGGTCAAAAGGGAAATTTTCCCATATCCTCCAAAACGATGTCGTTCCATTGATGGGTTAAAACGAAAAAATAGCAAAATTATCGGGCAAAATTAAAGGAAATAAAATAAAAAGGACTAAATTGAAAATGGTCAAAAAAGCGGAAGGGCTAAAAGCGCAAATAGCCCTTCCACTAAAAAAACACGAGGATCCTCCCCTCTACGCGGGTCGGGTAATCGGGTCAGCCCCCCCAAAACGACGCCGTTTCAGGCGTTAGGGGGGCTAATCAAAACGGCGCCGTATGGATGGGCTATATAAGCCAACTTTTTTTTAAAAAAAATTCATTTGGTCTCACCCTTTAAAAAAAATCTGAAAAAACCTTTAAAAAACTCTCCCCCCTCACTGCGATTTCCGGTCACGGACCACCATCGGTCCGTCGCCGTCGACCACCGTGCACGGAGGCCGGAGCTCCCAAAAGTGGTCCCTTTTGACCGTTTTAACCCCCGCGACACTGATTTGCCCCTAAAATGCCTAAAGGAGCCTTCGAAGATCAAAAGAAAGACCCAAAAACTTTTCGGTTTCCTCCCTTCCGGCCACCAGCAAGTTAAGATTTCCCTTTTTGCTTGTTTGTCTATTTCTTTAGAGACTAAAAGCAAAATAAAATGAAAAAAAGCAAATAAAAAAAAGTATAAGACAACCTTAGATCTGTTGTTCGTATATCAAAATCCTTTTTTTTTGTATTGATATTTCGCATCCCCGGGCCAAAAATACATTGTTCTTTCACGACTTTTATAGCCGAAATTGAGAAAAAAATAATAAAAAGAAATACAATATTTTTTCTTGTTTTCTTCTCTGCTGTTGTTTTTTTGTCCTTCTTTAGCAGGTATGTACGGTGGTGGCGTGGAGGAGCGAGGTGGTGTACAGAGGCGTGCGGCGGTGGAGGCATGCAGCTAGGGTTTCTTTTTTTGCTGCTGAAAATGTTTAGGGTTTTGGGCTATATTGGGTTTGGGCCATTTGGGCTAGGGTAATTAGGTTTAGTTTGGGTTTGTAAAATGGGCTTTGAATTTTGTAAAAAACTGGACTGTTTATCCATGCTTATTTTGGGTTTTATTTTATTTATTTTTTGTCTGATTTGAGTGTATTGGGACCGGGCAAAAATGCGCTATTACAACGCCTAACCCGTAACCATCGCCGGTCTAGGGTTAAGAGGTATTACAGGACAATCGGAAACTTTTACAAACATTTCGTATCATAAAGTATATCATCGTCAAATCATAACAAAATACAAGCATATAGTCCGTTAAAGAGGTCTACTAGACCTTAAACATGCATTAGAAAAGGGTCGGGACTAAACCGGGATCATACAAAAATTTTCCAAAAATCAAATATTTTTCAAAGTTACAGAGGTCACACGCCCGTGTGGGTAGGCTGTGTGCCTCACTCGGCCTCAGACACGCCCATGTGTCCGAGCCGTGGTAAAACAGGGCATACGTACTGACTTGTCCACACGTCCTGAGACACGCCCGTGTGCCTCACCCGTGGTCGACACTGACTTGCACCACACGGCCAGTCACACGGTCGTGTCCAGCCCGTGGTCGAGCCTGACTTGTTTTGAAATACAACCACAAAGGACACGGTCGAACCACACGCCCGTGTGCTCAACCGTGTGGGAAATTATAGGCCATTTACAATGCCAAATTGCCACCCACACATTAGGTTATACCTACAAGCATTATACCAATTCAAATCATATCAAAATGACCATATTTTCTAACCATTCAAGAACATATCAAACATACCAACTTATGCAACATTTATCTCAATCTCATCACAAGCATTTATAAGTATAAACCATTCAAAAGCTTACCAATTCAATGTAACAACCTAACATCAATAATATGCCAACTTTGCATCATAAGCTTATCATAAATTTGACCATTTCATCAGTTCAACCATTAGCTACCAAACTTACCAAACTATGCATCACTTAGCATGAATTACTCATTCATATCATATTCATTAACTAGCCATATCACATGGCTATTTATGTACAACTCAAAACATAATCCAAACTAACTAGCCTATACATGCCATATTTAACTATGTACACGTTCAAAAGGTACCAAAATGGAGTTTGATAGTGTGGTGATGATCCTCGATGATCCCCGAGCCTTCTGTAGCTTTAACGATCTATAAGACAATGCAAACACACTCAAAGTAAGCTTTCAAAAGCTTAGTAAGCCATATACAAATAAACTTAACATAATAAACATTTATAACCATTTCAAATACAAGAACTTTAACACATCTCAATAGCTTATTCATATTTCTCCTTTCTAGCTCAATGGTATCTAACCATTTGCTTATCAACAAATCTCATCTCTATGTAATTCTTTGGATCATATCACATTCATACATATATCACATTATGTCTCAACATGTAACACCCCCAAACCCGGCCCATTCACTACGACCGAATCTGGTTATGTCATTGGGAAAGACGGTTGGAAATCTTTGACTTTAGAATTAAACTTGAAAATTTATTATCATTTGAATCGTGTCCATTTAAAATTATTAAATAAGGTAAGCTTGTTGAAAACTTCCGAATTAAAACATTATTATAAGTTGTTATAATATGAATCTTTTGCAAAAATATCTCTAAGTGTAAACTTCAACATTAATAAGTAGAGTACTTTAAATCAAAGAGGCCCTTATTACATCAAATAAAATACCAAAATACTGATAATATAAAATACTTAAATAAAGTAAAACATCTTCTGTATGAAAGTCTCCTTCTGCATGGGCCACCTTGTATCCACTCCAACCCGTCCACTAATCATGACTCACCTGCGATGATTAAAAAGTTGGGTGAGTCATACTGACTCAGTGTATAACTAAACCATCGAAATCCACCCACATGCTAACCACATAACATCCCAATTATCAAATGCAACAAGTAATATAGATATTTACTCACTTAACAATTTCCACAATCTGGCTTGACCCACATTCCAATCATATTCAAATACTGGGCTAGGCCCATTTCTCAATAAACCACATATCAACTGGGCTTGGCCCATTTCCATATTTATTACAAAAAAATAATGCAACATGATTCCCAACCCGACCTAGGGTCCATCCGCTACACACCCTTATTATCCAAATTTACCACCACACACCAGGGACTATCGAGTCACCCTCTCCTTTTCCTCTCCAAAAAGGCAACCAATGCCATCCACGATGTAGCGTATAGCTAACATCAAACCACGATGGAGCACACAACAATCCATCAAGCCACGATATGGCATAAAGCTCATATCAATCAAGGTAACCACGCGAACTAAATCGCAAAGATCAACAACGCGACCTCAGTCAGCGCCAAACCACGATGTAGCACAAAGTCGACATCAACCACGTACTCAAGTACACCCGCATTCTTTTTCATATCCCACCCATGCACATGCCACATAAAATATAATCATGATAATGCATGCACATGCTTATTAATGTCCATAAACATACTTATAAACAAATAATCACACCGCAATAGATCCGATACTAACTGGTCATCGCTATACCCTTTAGGGGTATATATGGCACACTCATTACTCGCACTTGTTAGTAAAACATATAACACATAAAACCCGGAAGCGATGGGGTTAGTTACACACCTTATTACTAGGAGTTATAGACTCTCGATCCTCGATGCTATCGTCTAGCGAAACTACGGCTATTTGCTTAACGTTTCTGTTCTGTCGCCCACACCACGGTGGCCAATCTCGCATGCAGAAAACGGATCTTTTCTTAAACTTTGGGACGGGGACCTTCCTTTCCCTCCTTGGATCGGTACTCGCATCCACGCCCATCGAAAGTCACTTAATCGTAACCACACGATTAATCAACGAAGTCATAAACAACTAATTCTAAGTCACTTACTAATATCCTTACCGAAATAATCTGAGATCCCGAAGGCTTCCTTGCTCTTGTCGATATGCCCCTTGGATGATCGAATCCAAGAGACTTCCTCAATGCTTTCTTCTTTCGGCTTCCCTTAAACCGAATGGAGCGAGAACTAGGAGAGGTCGCCCTTGCGGATATTCGGCCAACCACACTAGGCTACTAAGAGGATATTTCGACAAGGGTGAGAGGAGATTCGGCTAAAACATAAAGAAGAAAAAAAAGAAGAGAGGCTGTGGATATTCGGCTTAGGCTACAAGGAAAAAGGTAAAGAAGTTTCGGCCTATGCAAAATAAATGGGGAAAGAAGAGGTTCTCTCTTGCTACAAATTCGGGCACAGCAACTAGAGAAGAACCAACAAAATTCGGCACAAGAGGGAGATGAGAGAATGATCTTTCGGCTACAAAGAATGATGAGCGGATGGTGAATGAAATGAGCACCTCCCTCCCCTATTTATACTACACGGCCTAGCTCCAATCCCCAAAAAAATCCTCAAACTTCTCCTAAAATACCTCCCTTCCACCCATTCAAAAGTTTGAATGAGTGAAACTTAACTAGCCAAAATTCAAAAAAATGACCAAGTCTTCTCCACCTTTTAAGCCTTTCAAACCGTCCATCCAACTCCTTACCTCAATGACGCAAAAAACAAAGGCCAAAGTGTTTGCGCTTTCGCACTCGAACATTGGCCCCCTTCCCTTGCACTCAGGCGTCACTTCCCAAGCTCTTAGTGGCGTCTCCTTGCCACTCTACCAAGGCCAATTCTTATGCCAAAACCTCACCAAAAATTCTCTTAAAGCCCTCTCCATCCAAACTCCCCTTTTAGCCCCTAAAACTTACAAATTTACCAAAGCAATCTACCACCACCTAGGGTTCTCGGGACCCTAAAACTTACCCAAACACACACCGAAGTGTGCCAACACCCGAGCTAAGCACCAAAAATCTAACCCCTAAAACCAGGGTGTTACAATTCTACCCTCCTTGAAATAATTTCGTCCTCGAAATTACTTTACTATCAAACGTCCATACAACCTATCTTACCACCTTACGCTTATGCTGCGCACTCTGATCTTACTAAGGCTATCGTACCTACACAATCTCTAAATTCGCTCAAAAATTCAAACGCATCTCTTAGCAACACAGAAGGGCTATCTCATAAGCAAACAAAGTAATTAACGCAAGTACCAAAGCAAAGGAACTTACCTAACATCACATCCTTGGTTGACTCCGACTAGAACCACGACCCATCGTCACTTGAGGGCAATTCTTAACCAGATGTGCCTTAGATCCACACCAAAACATTCTTTACTATTTCCCCAAAGACTCTCCCGCGTGTGAGGTCTTCCACATCGAGCACAAGAACGATTCCGATCCACTGGTACAAGTGCATGCACAGGATTCTCAATCTTTGGCCTTTTCTGGACATTACCAACCGATGCTGACGGTCCAATATTTCTCTTATTCTCGTTCCTATTCTTTTCTTGGTTCTCCCTTATAGTCTTTTTAACCTCTTCGGCAATCCGAGCTTTCTCTACCAAAATGGCAAAGTCCCTTTCTCTTTGAGGCGCGATCAACTCTCGCAACTCATCTCGCAGCCCATCTTCGAATCGAACACTCCTTTCATAATCGTGAGCCACGATTCCCTTGGCGTCTCGACTTAGTCGCACAAACTCGACTTCATACTCGCTATCGACTTATTCCCTTGTACTAGGTTTAGAAACGCTTTCCTTTGCGCGTCTAAGTAACTTGCTCCAACGTACTTTCCTTCAAACTTTTCCTTAAAGTACTCCCAATCCAATCGATCTGCCGGTACACCTTGTTTGACTGTGAGCCACCAACGATAAGCTTCATCCCGAAGAAGCGAAACAGCACCTTTTAGCTTTTCCTCTGGGGCACAATCCAAGTCGTCCATGATTCTTTCGACTCCCTCCAACATATATTCCGCTACATTCGGGGCCACTCCAGATACTCCCCTAAAAACTTCAGCCCCATTAGACCTGAGCCTCTCGGGCACTGACTTCCGAGTTCCATTTCCCCTACTAGCTCTTGCCACTTGCTGCAGCACTCGTAGCATAGCCTGCGACACTGCATCATCTTCTTCCGTCTGATCTTGTTCCTCTGCGCCCACTGCTGGCGGCACTTCGCTTTCTGACCCATAGCCAGACCCTACTGGTTCCGAAGCTGTCATTCTACCTCTACCGTGTCCCCTAGAACTCATCTCTAGCGCTTCGATTTAATCTGTTTAAAAAGTTTTATGCATTAGAAATTTTGTTTCACTGTTTTATTCACGAGCAATTTTATGCAATGAAGGTTCCGAGAGTAGTTCTTTCGAGCAATCAAGTTTCCTTTTCCTACCCAGGGGTAATTTCGTCATTTTTCCTAAAGAGATATTTCGGTAATAACTCAGGGTCAATTTCGAACATAGTTTCTCCAACTTAGGGTTTTTTTTTTTTTCAAAATTTGCAAATCTCAAGAAACATCTTGAAAATTTTGTTTCTCAAACAAAGTGTGTTGCGAAAATTTCAGAAAGTAGGGTCATTTTCGTAATTTTGGAAATCATGGGCATTTTCGTAAATTCTCAAAATCGAGATATCACAACATTTTACAAAATAGAATTTTTCTGATATTTAGTAAAGTAGGAATATTTGAGAGAAATTGAAAATTTAGAAACCAAGGGCATTTCGGTAATTTTGTCAACCAGGGGTATTTTCGTAAATTTCCACAAGTCAGAGTATCCTAATATTTTGAAAACTCGGATTTTAGTATTTTGCAAGGTAAAGAGCATTTTATCAAAATTTGAGGGTAGTACAGTAATTTTGCAATATAGGGGCATTTTGGTAATTTTGCCACTAAGGGCATTTTGGTAATTTTGTAAATCGAAAGAAAAACGCCCTTCACAATCAGATTTAAGGTTTCACAAACCAGAGGGGTAAATTTGAAAATTTAAAAACAGGGAATTTAGAAAACAGCAAGGCTAAGTCCCTTTCGGGTTTTAATAATTAGTTTAGCCTATGAACAAGTCCTTTTGGTTAAGGTGAACCGTAGCTACGCACCAGGTAGGATTCCAGCGAAGAGGAGGTGAGTCACGAGGACTGCTTAAGTACCAGGCTCTTCCGGATCCACTCCTAGACATGCGCACAATGGTTGCCACACCTTAACTCGGCGACTTAATCACAGGTTTGTTTAGTAACCTTAAGTTTTATGCAATTGTTTGAGTAGACTATTCCTAGGGTCCAATAGCCCTAATATTATTATCTACGAGCCCAAATAAACCCATAACAATTCATACGAACAAATTACTTCAAAAGTCCGGTACTTACAGGTGGACTTCTTGGTCCTGAGGTACAGTGCCATGCGTAATAACCCAAGAAGAAAAAAAATTTCTTAAGAGCCCATATTTTAAAGACCCATTTTGAAAATGTTTTGGACCCAAAGCCCTCAAAGCCGAGTTTTGAACTTGGCTCGATATTAAATCAGAACACCCCAAACCCGCCCATTCACTACGACCGAATCTGGTTATGTCACCGGAAAGACGGTTGGAAATCTTTGACTTTAGAATTAAACTTGAAAATTTATTATCACTGAAAATCGTGTCCATTTAAAATTATTAAATAAGGTAAGCTTGTTGAAAACTTCCGAATTAAAACATTATTATAAGTTGTTATAATATGAATCTTTTGCAAAAATATCTCTAAGTGTAAACTTCAACATTAATAAGTAGAGTACTTTAAATCAAAGAGGCCCTTATTACATCAAATAAAATACCAAAATACTGATAATATAAAATACTTAAATAAAGTAAAACATCTTCAGATGAAAGTCTCCTTCTGCATGGGCCACCTCAGATCCACTCCAACCCGTCCACTAATCATGACTCACCTGCGATGATTAAAAAGTTGGGTGAGTCATACAGACTCAGTGTATAACTAAACCATCGAAATCCACCCACATGCTAACCACATAACATCCCAATTATCAAATGCAACAAGTAATATAGATATTTACTCACTTAACAATTTCCACAATCTAGCTTGACCCACATTCCAATCATATTCAAATACTGGGCTAGGCCCATTTCTCAATAAACCACATATCAACTGGCTTGGCCCATTTCCATATTTATTACAAAAATAATGCAACATGATTCCCAACCCGACCTAGGGTCCATCCGCTACACACCCTTATCCAAATACCACACACGGGGACTATCGAGTCACCCTCTCCTTTCCCTCCAAAAAGGCAACCAATGCCATCCACGATGTAGCGTATAGATAACATCAAACCACGATGGAGCACACAAAGAATCCATCAAGCCACGATATGGCATAAAGCTCATATCAATCAAGGTAACCACGCCAACTAAATCGCAAAGATCCACAACGCCTCGACCTCGGCGCCAAACCACGATGTAGCACAAAGTCGACATCAACCACGTGCTCGAAGTACACCCGCACCTTCTTTTCATATCCCACCCATGCACATGCCACATAAAATATAATCATGATAATGCATGCACATGCTTATTAATGTCCATAAACATACTCATAAACAAATAATCACACTTTGCAATAGATCCGATACTAACTCGGGTCATCGCTATACCCTTTAGGGGTATATATGGCACACTCATTACTGCACTTGTTAGTAAAACATATAACACATAAAACCCGGAAGCAAAGGGGTTAGTTACACACCTTATTACTAGGAGTTCTAGACTCTCGATCCTCGATGCTATCGTCTAGCGAAACTACGGCTATTTGCTTAACGCTTCTGTTCTTTGCCCACACCACGGTGGCCAATCTCGCATGTGCGAAACGGATCTTTTCTTAAACTTTGGGACAGGGACCTTCCTTTCCCTCCTTGACTGGTACTCGCATCCACGTCCATCGAAAGTCACTTAATCAGAACCACACGATTAATCAACGAAGTCATAAACAACTAATTCTAAGTCACTTACTAATATCCTTACCGAAATAATCTGAGATCCCGAAGGCTTCCCTTGCTCTTGTCGATATGCCCCTTGGATGATCGAATCCAAGAGACTTCCTCAATGCTTTCTTCTTTCGGCTTCCCTTAAACCGAATGGAGCAGAACTAGGAGAGGTCGCCCTTGCAGATATTCGGCCAACCACACTAGGCTACTAAGAGGATATTTCGACAAGGGTGAGAGGAGATTCGGCTAAAACATAAAGAAGAAAAAAAAGAGAAGAGGCTGTGGATATTCGGCTTAGGCTACAAGGAAAAAGGTAAAGAAGTTTCGGCCTATGCAAAATAAATGGGGAAAGAAGAGGTTCTCTCTTGCTACAAATTCGGGCACAGCAACTAGAGAAGAACCAACAAAATTCGGCACAAGAGGGAGATGAGAGAATGATCTTTCGGCTACAAAGAATGATGAGCAGATGGTGAATGAAATGAGCACCTCCCCTCCCCCTATTTATACTACACGGCCTAGCTCCAATCCCCCAAAAAAAATCCTCAAACTTCTCCTAAAATACCTCCCTTCCACCCATTCAAAAAGTTTGAATGAGTCAAACTTAACTAGCCAAAATTCAAAAAAAATGACCAAGTCTTCTCCACCTTTTAAGCCTTTCAAACCGTCCATCCAACTCCTTACCTCAATGACGCAAAAACAAAGGCCAAAGTGCTGCCTTCGCAGCTCGAACACTGGCCCCCCCTTCCCTTGCACCTGAGGCGTCACTTCCCCAAGCTCTTAGTGGCGTCTCCTTGCCACTCTACCAAGGCCAATTCTTATGCCAAAACCCTCACCAAAAATTCTCTTAAAGCCCTCTCCATCCAAACTCCCCCTTTTAGCCCCTAAAACTTACAAATTTACCAAAGCAATCTACCACCACCTAGGGTTCTCAGGACCCCTAAAACTTACCCAAACACACACTGAAGTGTGCCAACACCCGAGCTAAGCACCAAAAATCTAACCCCTACAGGTTGTTACACAACATTTCTATACACATATTTCTTTTTAGCACATTCACATATACTTACCTTTCATACTCAAACATAGAGTACATCTCAAACATACCTGAAATGATTACGCATTTCACATAGTATTTCATTTTTCTCGGAATTGCCCGTTGAACCATTCGGAATCAAATAAGATACTCGGATAACTCAGAATACTCGTACAATGCCAACGTCCCAGACGTGGTCTTACATGTATCCAAATGTCGATGCCACTGTCCCAGACAGGGTCTTACACGAATCAAATATAATGCCGATGTCCCAGACATGGTCTTACATGTAAATCTCAAATCGAAGCCAACGTCCCAAACGTGGTCTTACATGATATCACATATCAGAAACCTATGTAATGACATATAAATCCTACCTATTCCTAAGGTTTGTACGGGACTTTTAGGATATTGATGCGTTGTTGATACTTTCTGGGATTTCTCACGTATTTCATCCAAAGTCATTCATCTCAATCCAATATCAAATGAACATAAATAATTCAACTCAAATACATTTATTTGTATATAGACTTACCTCGTACGGATATTGACGGACGAATTCGACTATTCAATCACTTTTGACTTTCCTCGGTCTAAGTCTGTTTTCTTTGGTTCTTGATCTATACATATTCAAATTTAACCCATTTATTCACCAAATCATTCAATTCAATCCAAAAACACACATTTAGGGCAATTTACAAATTAGCCCTCATATTTTCACATTTTGACATTTAAGTCCCTATTCCACACAATCACAAAATACACAAAATTTCATATCACCCATGCTTGGCCGAATATTCATGTAACACCCCAAACCCGGCCTAGAAGTTAGGCCCAAATCTGGTGTGTCACATGTGTAACATCCCAAATATGGGGTTATTTGGAATTTAATTATTTTTCTTATTATGAACTGCTGTGATATTATTTATGGAATGTTAAGGCTTAATTATGGATTTTTAGTAAGCCCGAGTAGTGGGAAAAATATTATTTTCAAGCTTTGAGGTAGGGAGCCTTAACAAGTGGGGGTTATAAGAATAAATGGGGATAATTTGGACATAAGATGAGCCTAGAATAAGTGGCAAAGTAAGCCCACTTAAGAGCTAACATGTGACGCCACATCAAGCAAGGGGGATCCTGGGATCGAGTCACAAAATTCCCCTTTCTTTTTGCACTATGTTTGGACGGCACAAGTGGGAGAATTTTTCTCCCTTCAAACTCTTTTATTAAATATTATTATTAATAAGAGATAATATGAGCATTTAAAATTAGATTTTTATTTGTTCAATTTCAAGGATAATGGGAGATAAATGAGGTTATTATATGGATTATTAGGAGATTATTATTTTATTAATTCAAATTGTTTGAATTAAATCAAATGAGTGGCCAAGAGAAAAACTAGGAGTTGGCTAGAGTTGAACTCCTTGTTGCCAAGGGTGGACGGCAAGCTTAGGAGGGGGCCCAATGCTTATAAAAACCTCACCCTACCACCTTGATTTTCTTTTCCATCTTTGCTTAGCCGAAAATCCCTAGCCCTTCCTTCTCTCTTTTTTTTTTCTATTCTCTCAAGACTTTGGCCAAACCTTCTCTATTTCTCCTTGCCGAATTCCCATCTTCAAATTCCTTTCTTCTTCTTCCTTATTTAGCCGAACATTCACTCCCATTCAACACTCTCTTCTCCCATTGTTTCTCCCAATAGCCGAATTCACCTATTGGTTTGCCAAAAATTCTCTTCCTCTACTCTCTAGACTTGGCCAATATTGAAGCAGAGGTAAGAAGTATTAGCCGAATACTATTTTGTTTCCTTCTCTTACGTATCTCTCGTCGACATCCATAAGGGGGTAAGTGCCGATTTCAATAGTGTATTAACACCCTTGTGAAACCGATTTCTTTCTAGGAAACTCCGGGATCTCAAAGCGTAAAGGCGGATCTTCCATTCCTTAGTCAATCGATTGGTAAGTGTGGCTAAGGCTTATGTTGTATTCAAAAGCCGAAAGCTTTGGTTATAAGTATTAGTACTAACCCATGGTAGTTGACACAAACAGATTCGGGGAATTGAGTGCCGTGGTTAGTAGCAAAGCGAGGAAAGGTAAGAAACCGGGTTCATAGGAACCCCACTAATGGTTTAATTTGGCCGAATAGGCCCTAAGACTAATCCCATAGTTGGCCGAATATAGGTACAAGTGAGATCTAGGGTGGCCAACGCTTTTCTTTTAAGATTTAGAACATCCAAGGGTGACAGTGTGTACATACACACTTATAGCGATTAATGTTTGTGTTAAATATATTTTGTATGTAAATCGCTTGATGTAGATGCGGATTGGTACCTTAACTGTACAAGTGAGGATCCTGTAAGTCTCTCATTAATATGAGATTATTTTAATGCTTTTGGGAAGCATGGCTTATTGATACATGTGATAAATGCATGAGATCCGTTGATAATCGTTTATCTACCGTGGGTTAAATGAGTGGAGGGGCGATGATATTTCGTGGCCGACGAGCACCAAAGTGTTTTGGTAACACACTGCGTGACTATATGTCACCGAGGTTTGGTACCTCCAGAGGTTTGGTACCTCATAGCGACTCGTCCTCTCGTGGTTAACACCACCGTGGGTTGGCCCCACTTGAGATATGGGATATCGTCACGGTGATTTGGTATCACACGATGGGTTGGCCCTATCACCCGATTTGTGTCCACGGACACCGTTGTTTTGTAACACATCGTGACTATATGTCACCAAAGTGGTTTGGCACCACCAGTGTTTTGGTAACACATTGTGACTACGGTCACCAAAGTGGTTTGGTACCACATGGGGTAGACAAAGGCGTTTGGTTGGCTAGGTTGGGGCACATAATATTCTCGCATATTAATCAAGTATATGTTGTGTGTGGAAATGTTTTTTTAAAACGGGGAAGGTTACATCTCGAGTCTTGGTGACTCACCTTCTCCTTTAACATTTTTCAGTGTGACTCGTAGATGGCGGTTGAGGAGCCGTTGGACTCGAGGTGGCCATGCAAAGGACTTAAATATATTGAACTTTAAACTTAGCTATTTTATTTTTATTATTGGGTTATTTTTATTTTGGTTGTAATAAGGCCTCCATAAACTTTACTTTTGTTGTTTCTGATATGTTGGATACTTTGTTTAAACTATATTATTAAAACTGCATTAAAATCACATGTTTTCTTAAAATAACACGAAAATGTTTTATCGTGCCATCGGGCACATTCGAAATTTGTATAATAACCGGACTCAATTAAATTTCCAAATTAAATCTAAGTATAGTTTCGGCAAGATAACCTAAAACGAGGAGTTTTCAACAAAACTTAAATTGGTTGTAAAATGGTGTTCAAAAAGTTTTTCTCCGTAACAAATCAAATTCGGTCGTAATGTTTGGGCCGGGTTTGGGTTGTTACAAAATTGGTATCGAGCCCGGTTCAAAGCTCATTTTGTGGGGGCCCAAGGCCCAAAAATGTTTTGGTAGGCCTTATGGAATGATTTCTGTTTTTAAGCAAAGATGGCCCGAGTCTCCTAGCACCAATCCGCCTGTAAGTATATCTAAACCTCTTTGTGGATTATATTCTCGTAGAAGGGTAGGAAGCATGGAACGTAGATAGACTTATAGGACTTGGACCCTAAGGTTAGATTACTCAAACACAAACGAAGCATAAGACTTAAGGAACTAAACCAACCTATGACTTAGTCAATGAGCTAGGGTGTGGTAACCCCTGTGACGCATGTCTAGGATTGGATCCGGGAGAGCACGGTATTTAAGCGGTCCTCCGTGACTCACCTCCTCTTCGCGGTATCCTACCCGTGCGTAGCTTCGGTTCACCCTAACTCGGAGGGCTCGGTGGTGTGGTAACCTCTCATGCGCATGTCTAGAAAGGTTCAATGAGAGCTTGGTATTTAAGCGGTCCGCGTGACCCACCTCCTCTTCACTCGACCGCACTGGTGCGTAGCTTTGGTTCACCCTCGACCGGGGCTCGGTCCATAGGCTAAACACAATGATTAAAACCCGAAAAGGGAATTAGCCTTGTTTTTCAAATAGAATGAAACAACAAAAACCCTAATGTTTTCAAAACTTGTGCAATAACTTTCTCAAATCCTAGAACATTACTTTTACAACGTTTTTCTCGAAAAACTTGACTTGTGAAAATTACAGAAATACCCTTAGGAGTAAAATTACCAAAATGCCCCGACCTATAAAATATTAATTCAATGGTTTTGCTCAAAAATTTCAACTATTTTACAAATATTCAACAACTTTGCTTTGGAAAACATCATCAAAATATTTTGGTTCGGAAAATTACGAAAATACCCTCAGAGGGAAAAAGACGAAAATACCCACGGGTTAGAAATGGGCGAAATGTCCGATGAGCGAATAGGTATGGAAAGTATTAAGGAATGGATGCATGAACTTCTTTGTGTGAACTAGGATAGGAAATCAAACATTGTTTGCTCGAAAGAATCTCTCGATTAAACCTTATCCATAAAATTTCTTCATGAGTAATAAAGTGAAACAAATGCTAACGCATAAAATTTTTCTTAATCGATTAAAAGCGCGGTAGATAGAATGAGTTCTAGAGGACGTGGACGCCGTGGACGTAGTAGGGTAGGATGACTCAGATCCGAACCCGTCGTGTCGAGACAAGGTTCTCAAAAATGAGGTACCATCGCCACCACCACCTCCTACTTTTAGTAGGGAGGAGCCGGGATCGCACCGTGGTGAGGCGGTATCGCAAGTCGTTTTGCGAGTCTTGGAGATGGTGGTCGGGCCGGTGGAAATGTGGGAACTCGAAATCTATTCCCGAGCGACTCCGATCTAACGGAGCGGAGGTATTCCGAGGTGTGTCGAGAGTGGCACCCGGTCAAGTGCCAGAATCATCGCTAGAGTCAACCGAAAGAATCATGGATGACCTTGACCGACCGAGGAAGAAAAGCCGAAAGGCGGTGTTCGCTTCTAAAGGATGAAGCGATCGGTGGTGGCTTACGATTCGAGATGGGGCTACAGCAGATGATCCGACTTGGGAGTATTTCGTAACCACCTATCGGAAGAAGTATGTGGGTACCAATACACCGACGCCAGCAGAGAAAGGCTTTTCTCGGGATTAGTGCAAGGAACTAAGTCCGTGTCGGAATATGAGGCGGAATTTTTAAGGTCGAGTAGGTATGCTGCTAGAGGCATCGTGGCTACCGAACATGAGCGCTGTGGTCCGCTTTGAGGACGGACTCGAGATGATTTGAGGTTACCGATTGCCCCACAAGCAGTTCGTGAGTTCTCATCTTTAGTGGAGAAGGCTAAGGTAGCCGAAGGGATCAAGGAGGCTGTGAGGCAAAGCTATAGTAGGAATAATCGAAAAGAGGATTTGGGTCACCGGATCAAGCGGTAGTGCTCGAGAAAAAGCGGCGAGGCCGAGTGGGCCAAATCAAGCGGCAAGGCCCACGACTACTAATCGAGGCCAACTCGATTAACCACTGTGGAAAGACCCATTGGGGAGGTTGTTGGACCGGTGATAAAGGATGTTTTGAGTGTGGGTCTTTGGAGCATCGTGTCGAGATTGTCCCGTGAACTAGCTAAGAATCACCGGAGGCGAGAATCGCATCTCGAGAATAGAAGTGTGGGACCACGGAGGGTCGTGGTAATGGCAGAGGAAACAACGGTCCTAACCGAGGTCGTGGAACTCAAGGCGAGGTTCGGGCAACATAGAGGCTAGGCACCGGCTTAGTCTACGCAAATGAGGTGTCGCGAGGAAGGTGACGCACCGGATGTCATGTCCCGTGCGCTTTCTAATTTTTGGTTTTCCTTATGTTGCATTGATTGATGTGGGCTCGACGCACTCGTACATTGCTAGTAGTGTGGTAGGAACTATGGACCTAAACTCAAACCGCTTCTAGGAGATGATCGTAGTTAGCCCTTTAGGTGACTTTTAGTAGTAGACAAACTTTATAGAGGCGTACTCCTAGAACTTCAAGGGGTAGTATTTGTAGTCGATCTAATGGAACTACCGTTTGGGGAGTTCGATTTGATCCTTGGAATGGACTGGCCGTTAAGTATCAAGCGAAATTGGATTGCGCGGCCAAGCGCATAGTTCTTAAGACGGCTGAAGGTGATGAAGTGGTTATGATAGGAGATAGAAGGAACTACCTATCCAATGTTGTGACTGCCTTGAAGGCTGAAAAGATGGTCAAGAAGGGTTGTGAGGCGTATTTGGTTCAAATCTGTGCTTTGGAAGCTAAGGGTTAGTAGTTGGAAAGGTCCGAAACAGCTTGGGGAATTTGGTTGATGTGTTCCCGTAAGAACTTCCGGTCCGCTCCGGATCGAGAAGTCGACCGGTATAGACTTGCTACCGGAACGGCACTGTGTCTATAGCACCATACCGAATGGCACCAAAGGAATTGGTGGAGCTAAAGGCTCAAATTCGGGAGCTCTTGGATAGAGGGTTTATTCGACCAAGTATATCTCCGTGGGGAGCACCCGTGTTGTTTGTCAAGAAGAAGGATGGTTCTATGCGGATGTGCATCGACTACCGCCGCTTAAACAAGTTAACGATCAAAAACAAGTATTCGCTTGCCTCGGATCGATGATTTGTTTGACCAACCGAAAAGGTGCGTCGGTATTCTCAAAGATTGACCTTAGGTCGTTATCATCAATTAAGGGTGAAGGAGGTGATGTTCACAAGACGGCATTCCGAACTCGGGTATGGGCATTTCGAGTTCTTGGTGATGCCATTCGGGTGACTCAATGCACCTACAGATTTATGGACTTAATGAATAGGGTATTTCAACAAATTACTTGGACCAATTCATCGTGGTGTTCATAGACGACATATTGGTTTATTCAAAGACGTAAGAGGAGCATGACAAGCATTTACGGATAGTTCTCGCAAGTATTGAGGAGAAGCGCTTATATGCCAAATTCGATGAAGTGCGAATTTTGGCCGAGGGAAGTGGCTTTCTTAGGGCACGTGGTCTCGGCGGAAGGAATTAGAGTAGACCCTCGCAAGATTGAAGCAAGATTGGAGTGGAAACCACCTAGGTCGGTGGGTGAAATACGGAGTTTTCTGGGTTTAGCAGGTACTATCTGAGATTCGTGGAAGGGTTCTCTCTAATAGCAGCGCCATTAACCAAGTTACTAAGGAAAGGTGTTCCATTTGTATGGACGGAGAAGTAGCAAGGAAGTTTTGATAAGCTAAGGAAAATTTTGACTAAGCTCCGGTTTTGGTACAAACAAGCGGGAAAGTTATTCACAGTCTATTGTGATGCATCTCACACTCGGGTTTGGGATGTGTGTTGATGCAGATGGGAAGGTAGTAGCCTATGCATCCCGTCCGCTTAAGACCGCATGAGGTTAACTACCCAACGCACGACTTGGAGTTAGCGGCGACTGCCTTTGCTCTGAAGATATGGAGACATTATTTGTATGGGGAGAAATCGATAGTCTACGCGGATCACAAAAGCTTGAGGTATCTTCGACTCGTAAGGATCTCGAATCTGAGACAACATCGGTGGATTGAACTATTAAAGGACTACGATTGTTCGATCGAGTACCATCCGGGTAAGGCTAATGTAGTAGGCGACGCATTGAGCCTAAGGTGGTGACGGACTTAAGAGCAATGTTCGCTCGGTTGAGTCTATATGATGATGGGATTCTTTTGGCGGAACTCCAAGTAAAGCCGACTTGGATTGAGGAGATTAAGGAAAAGCAGTTAGTGGATGAAGGCTTGAGCGCTAAGAGGGTACAAGTTCAAGATGGTGGTTTGGAAGGGTACAGTCTGTCTAGTGATGGAGTGCTTTGTTTTCAAGGACGAGCTTGTATGCCAAGGGATACAGAATTAAGGCAGAAAATTCTCCAAGATGCACATAGCAGCCCATACGCTATGCATCCCGGGGCAAAGAAAATGTATGGAGACTTGCGGAAAAACGATTCGTGGCACAGGTTGAAGCGTGAGATAACTGAGTTCGTAGGAAAGTGTCTGACATGCCAGCAAGTTAAGGCTGAACATCAGTTACCATCGGGACTACTTCAACCGATAAAGATCCCTCAATGGAAATGGGAGAGGATCACCATGGATTTTGTTAGTGGGCTACCCCTTACGCCCAACAAGAAGGATGCGCTTTGGGTAATTGTGGATCGCTTTGACTAAATCAGCTCACTTCATGCCTGAGAATGGATTACTCACTCTAGAAGCTAGCGAAGCTGTATGTGAGTGAAATAGTGAGGTTGCATGGTGTGCCAGTATCAATTATCTCGGATAGAGATCCCAGATTCACGTCAAGATTTTGGAAAGCGTTGCATCAAGCTTTGGGTACACGGTTAGATTTCAGTACGGCTTTCCATCCACAGTCTGACGGACAGTCGGAAAGGGTGATACAGATCTTAGAAGACATGTTGAGAGGTTGTGTCTTGGATTTTAGTGGTAGTTGGGAGGAGTACCTACCATTAGCGGAATTCGCTTATAACAATAGTTATCAAGCGAGTATTCAGATGGCTCCATACGAGGCCCTATATGGACGAAAGTGCCGTACTCCTACATGTTGGACTGAGTTGGGGAACGACAAGTTACGGGTCCAGAATTGGTAACAGAGATCAAGACAAAGTCAAAGTGATTAGGTCTCGTCTCAAGGAAGCATCGATAGATGCAGAAGTCTTATGCCGATCTCAAACGCAAGGAAATGGAGTATGCTGTGGGAGACAAAGTCTTTCTGAAAGTGTCGCCTTGGAAAAAGGTGTTAAGATTTGGACGAAAAGGGAAGCTAAGCCCAAGGTTCATCGGGCCATATACGCTTGTAAAGCGAGTAGGACCGGTAGCTTATCGGCTAGAGTCGCCGGCAGAATCAATCGATCCATGACGTATTTCATGTATCAATGCCGAGATCGGTATCGGTCGATCCTTCGCATCGCGTTGTGCGAGAGCGCGAGATTGAGGTGAATTCGGATTTATCATTTGAAGAGGAACCGTTCGTTCATTGTAGACCGAGATATGAAGGTTCTACGTAGGAAGGCAAAGCCTTTAGTGAAAGTGCTATGGCGGAACCACGGAGTGGAAGAAGCTACGTGGGAGCCCGAGGAGGTGATGCGCGCAAAGAATACCCCCATCTCTTTTGATCAAGGAATTTCGAGGACGAAATTTATGTTAAGGGGGTAGAATCAGAACATCCCAAATATGGGGTTATTTGGAATTTAATTATTTTTCTTATTATGAATCACTGCTGTGTGATATTATTTATGGAATGTTAAGGCTTAATTATGGATTTTTAGTAAGCCCGAGTAGTGGGAAAAATATTATTTTCAAGCTTTGAGGTAGGGAGCCTTAACAAGTGGGGTTATAAGAATAAATGGGGATAATTTGGACATAAGATGAGCCTAGAATAAGTGGCAAAGTAAGCCCACTTAAGAGCTAACATGTGACGCCACATCAAGCAAGGGGATCTCGGATCGAGTCACAAAATTCCCTTTCTTTTGCACTATGTTTGGACTGGCACAAGTGGGAGAATTTTTCTCCTTCAAACTCTTTTATTAAATACTATTATTAATAAGAGATAATATGAGCATTTAAAATTAGATTTTTATTTGTTCAATTTCAAGGATAATGGGAGATAAATGAGGTTATTATATGGATTATTAGGAGATTATTATTTTATTAATTCAAATTGTTTGAATTAAATCAAATGAGTGGCCAAGAGAAAAACTAGGAGTTGGCTAGAGTTGAACTCCTTGTTGCCAAGGGTGGACGGCAAGCTTAAGGAGGGGGCCGAATGCTTATAAAAACCTCACCCTACCACCTTGATTTTCTTTTCCATCTTTGCTAAGCCAAAATCCCTAGCCCTTCCTTCTCTCTCTTTCTTTTTTCTATTCTCTCAAGACTTTGGCCAAAACCTTCTCTATTTCTCCTTGCCGAATTCCCATCTTCAAATTCCTTTCTTCTTCTTCCTTATTTAGCCGAACATTCACTCCCATTCAACACTCTCTTCTCCCATTGTTTCTCCCAATAGCCGAATTCACCTATTGGTTTGCCGAAAATTCTCTTCCTCTACTCTCTAGACTTGGCCGAATATTGAAGCAGAGGTAAGAAGTATTAGCCGAATACTATTTTGTTTCCTTCTCTTCTGTATCTCTGTCGACATCCATAAGGGGGGTAAGTGCCGATTTCAATAGTGTATTAACACCCTTGTGAAACCGATTTCTTTCTAGGAAACTCCGGGATCTCAAAGCAGAAAGGCGGATCTTCCATTCCTTAGTCAATCGATTGGTAAGTGTGGCTAAGGCTTATGTTGTATTCAAAAGCCGAAAGCTTTGGTTATAAGTATTAGTACTAACCCATGGTAGTTGACACAGCAGATTCGGGAATTGAGTGCCGTGGTTAGTAGCAAAGCGAGGAAAGGTAAGAAACCGGGTTCATAGGGAACCCCTGCTAATGGTTTAATTTGGCCGAATAGGCCCTAAGACTAATCCCATAGTTGGCCGAATATAGGTACAGTGAGATCTAGGGTGGCCAACGTTTCTTTTCGGGATTTAGAACATCCAAGGGTGACAGGTGTGTACATACACACTTATAGCAGTTAATGTTTGTGTTAAATATATTTTGTATGTAAATCTGCTTGATGTAGATGCGGATTGGTACCTTAACGGTACAAGTGAGGATCCCGTAAGTCTCTCATTAATATGAGATTATTTTAATGCTTTTGGGAAGCATGGCTTATTGATACATGTGATAAATGCATGAGATCTGTTTGATAATCATTTATCTACCGTGGGTTAAATGAGTGGAGGGGGCGTTGATATTTCGTCTTTGACGAGCACCAAGTGTTTTGGTAACACACCGTGACTATATGTCACCAGAGGTTTGGTACCTCCAGAGGTTTGGTACCTCATAGCGACTCGTCCCCTGTGGTTAACACCACCGTGGGTTGGCCCCACTTGAGATATGGGATCGCTCGCGCTGATTTGGTATCACACGATGGGTTGGCCCCATCACCCGATTTGTGTCCACGGACACCGTTGTTTTGGTAACACATCGTGACTATATGTCACCAGTGGTTTGGCACCACCAGTGTTTTGGTAACACATTGTGACTACGGTCACCAGTGGTTTGGTACCACATGGGGTAGACAAAGGCGTTTGGTTGGCTAGGTTGGGGCACATAATATTCTGCATATTAACTGTTATATGTTGTGTGTGGAAATGTTTTTTTAAAACGGGGGAAGGGTTACATACTGAGTCTTGGTGACTCACCTTCTCCTTTAACATTTTTCAGGTGACTCGTAGATGGCGGTTGAGGAGCCGGTTGGACTCGAGGTGGCCATGCAGTGGACTTAAATATATTGAACTTTAAACTTAGCTATTTTATTTTTATTATTGGGTTATTTTTATTTTGGTTGTAATAAGGCCTCCATAAACTTTACTTTTGTTGTTTCTGATATGTTGGATACTTTGTTTAAACTATATTATTAAAACTGCATTAAAATCACATGTTTTCTTAAAATAACACGAAAATGTTTTATCGTGCCATCGGGCACATTCGAAATTTGTATAATAACCGGACTCAATTAAATTTCCAAATTAAATCTAAGTATAGTTTCGGCAAGATAACCTAAAACGAGGAGTTTTCAACAAAACTTAAATTGTTTGTAAAATGGTGTTCAAAAAGTTTTTCTCCGTAACAAATCAAATTCGGTCGTAATGTTTGGGCCGAGTTTGGGTTGTTACAACATGGAAGTAAAAACCATCTTTGCGCTTATTAAAAACTTGGTTGAGAAATACAGCCTCTTTGTTTAAACCAAAAAGACTTAAGCAATTGTTAACTACTTGAAAACATAATAATCTTTAAAAACCTTTTTAGTAGCGAAAGCATAATTGAAATGAACAATTTACAAAAATGTGATGTTTAGAAATAGAGTTGCAGAAGCATTTTGAAATCGTTGCGGAAACGTAGATAAAATACAAGTATTTTTGAAAGATTGATTGATGAGTCAACAATCAAGGCAGTGAACTTTAAAACCGTGACTTTTGAAAATATCGTTTTGAAAGTTCGAGTGAAAACTTCCGTGTTAAAATATTTATAAAAGTTTATTATGAAATCCATTTGTTAATCGATTCTTTATTTAAGTTTTTAGAAAATTCTCATTTTAAACAATTTAAGCAAAATAGTAAGTATAACAACCATAAAGCAAATAATAAAACACTCCAGAGGCCTTATTAAAAGTCCACATCACTGAGCATTACCTACAAGGGTTAAGAAAAGGGGGAGTGAGTTACAAGAACTCAGTGTGAAATCCCCTTACCGCCATCCACTGGGCCTGAACCCATATAGCATTATCTTGGGCCTAAGCCCATTTAAGATAATCTTGGGCTGAAGTCCAATTACAAAACAGTATATATATATATATATGAATGCAAAGTATGCAACCCAACCCATCCATCCAATCTCACCCCCGTACCAGCCAATCTCTCCTGTGGGGATCAAGTCAACCCACCCCGCCAGTCTCTCCAATCGCAGGCAAGTTGCCATTTATAATAATTCGCAGGCAAGATGCCATTTAATTCGCAGGCAAGATGCCATTTCATAATAATTCGCAGGCAAGATGCCATTTAATAATAATTCGTAGGCAAGATGCCATTTCATAATAATTCGCAGGCAAGATGCCATTTAATTCGCAGGCAAGATGCCATTTAATAATAATTCGCAGGCAAGATGCCATTTCATAATAATTGTGGCAAAGCCACCGGTCTATACTTCTCTTCATTCAAATTTTCCCATCCCATGCAATATGTAAAGATGCATCATACATAATCGTAAAACATCCATATAAAAATAACATCCATTAACCTTATTGAATACTTTTTATGAATCAGCCTATTAAAGCAATATGATCATTCGGCCCATAGGGGCATTTCGGTAATTCGGTCCATAAGGACATTTCGGTAAATCGGCCCATTAAGCAATATATCAAATTGGCCCATTATGGCTATATATCAAATCGGCCCGTTAAGGCAATATAACAATTCGGCCCTTTAGGGGCATTTCCGTAATTCGGCCCATAGGGGCATTTTCGTAATTCGGTAATCTTACCCACTAAGGGTAATTTGGTAATCTCTCAATCCAGGGGTATTTCGGTAATTTACCCTCTAAGAGTATTATGGTAATTTCGCAACCCCGGACTTAACTACTAATTTGGGCATAAAAATTTGAAACTGTCCATCTGCGTCATACTAACTAAATTGACTATAACTCGAGTTAGAAAACTCAAAATCTAAATCCGTAAATTTTCCTTGAAACTAGACTCATATATATTATTACTACAATTTTTCCAGAATTTTTTGCTTAGCCGTTTAGTACAGTTTATTTCTTAAAGTTTCCCTTGTTTCACTGTCCAACAATTCTGACCTCTCTTACCTTAATTTCAAATATCTCACTGTACGGTTTTTATATACTGCTCCCAGTTGTTTCTATTGAAAATAGGTTCTCTAAGGAATCCATACATATAACTTATAACTCATAATTAACTTTTCACAATTTTAACCAATTTTTCCAAGACAGAATAGGGAACCACGAAGTCCATCAAAACCAATCTCACTAAAATTAAGATATCTCAGAATATAAAATTCCTTTTCCTTCTCCGTTTCTTCCATATCAAAATAGACACAGTAAGCTTTAATTCTATATCTTTTTTGCTTTCTAATTCCCTTTATCCTATTTTTTGTGATTTTTCAAAATCACATCACTGCTGCTGACCAAACTGTTTTATTGCAAAAATATGGTTACCACTACGGACATACGCACGCCCAAATGATCACGGATGCCGGTTTTCGGTTTTCTTCGGTATTTCGATCGAATCACAGAATATTTCATGCAAACTTTCTGAGAAGTGTGAGATTACACACCATTTCAAACATATATTCGGAAGGGTACATGATTACACACCTTAATTACGAGTTGTGCTTTCTACCGTTTCAACACCTATAATGATAATTGATAGAAGGTTAGTCTCTACTTTGATAATCGTAACTAAAAACACTTTACTAGGCTAACTCCACTTACCACGAATGTGATCTCCCTCAGTGCACCAAGAATCGATCCTATCCTTTGACTACTGAAATCCCGTCCTAACAATATTTGGTGAGCGAAAGAGTTGTTAGCAATTATCCCACCTTTGGCCAAAACAAATCTCATAACAACGTTCTTACCCCACTTGCTTGACGAGTCGACGATAACGATTTGGTTAATATAGATCACTTGTGCTCGTTTACCTTGAAGATTTTTAGGACTGATTCCCAACGATTATACGATAACTTCGGAAGATTCAAAGTTTCGGCCTTCCACTATATCACTACGAAGAAGGAAAATAATCTCGTTTGAGAAAGAAAAAGGTGATGGTCGCGGTCAAAATGACCATCCCAAACCAAAACATAGATTCGGTATTAAGAGAAAGAAAATAAGAAATGTTGAGATGAACACTTACCGATTAATCAAGGATTGAGTGTAAATAAGGATGAGAAGAAAAGATAGAAAAGAGATGAAGGTTCGGTTATAGAAGAAAATGAATATTGATATTCGGCTATGGAGGATAATCAAACAAGAAAATGTGATTTTATGGTGGTGTCGATTTAGAGAAGAGAAAAGATTAGAGGAATGGTTAAAAGAAAGGATGGAAGGTTGGATGGATGCTAGGTGATTCGGCTATCAAAGGGAGATGAACATGAGGTGAATGTTTTGACCAAACAAAAGAGAAGTAAAAGAAAATTGCACAAATGTGCTAGGAGGTTTCGGCAAAGAAGAAAGAAAGAAGAAAAACTAAAACTCACAAAGAGTAGCAATTTGGAGAAAATGACACTATTTAAGCCAAAGGTATTTTTGACCAAAACAAACACTATAATTTTACCAAAACACCAAGTAAAATTCGGCTACCTCCCTTTAACCACAAAACCGTCCACATTCATGACCATAATGGTCAAAAATTGGCCAACCACACTTTCCATAACACTTCCCTTGAAAAAGGCCACATGTTCCACTTACTTTCCCCTTTCTCTTGATTTCTTTCCTCACCTTCATCCTTTCCTATTTTCCTTAGCCATCTTGCCAAAAGTAAAAAGTCCACCTTGCCTTATTTACATGCTTGGCTGACACTTAGGGAAAGAATGCAAAAATAATAGTCAAAATTTGCACACAATAGGATTTGAACCTCTTCCCTCCATACTCTTCACTTAATGCCATAACCTCTTTGCCATATGCTCAATTATGCAAGCAAATTGCTCTCTTATTTCCATAAGCCTTGATGCCACTTACTATCTCTCCTTAAAGTGCTAAAACACAAAATTTTACTAAAGCCCAACTTGAACCCGGAACTTCATAGAACCCCGTAAATTTCTAAAATCACCTTCCTAATAAGTCCAACTTGAAATAATGTCGTTCTCAAATTCCCATAAATTTTAAAACGCTTTTACGCTCAAGGTCCAATGGGTCCAATAGGTCCAATTCTAGTAGGCCCAATTTTGGGATGTTACAATTCACATGCTTCATATAAGCCCATATATTTCATTTATTTCACATTTTAGTCCCTCAAAATATTATTTCCACAATTTAGTCCAAATTACTCAATTTCATCAAAAATCCAAAGACAAAATATGTTAATCTAACACATATAATTCATATTTCATCAACTAACATCACAAAGCTTACAGAATCATCAATGGCACTTTTCAAAATCATTATAAATTTCCAAAATTAAGGTATGGGTTTTGAAGTATTCGAAGCAACGATTACAAAAACGTAGAAATTATCAAAAACTGAAACCAAAACATACATTAATCAAGCTCAAACCTAGGCCGAATATAACAAAGCTTCAACTCTTTCTTTTTCTTTCAAGAATCGGTGGAAAAGATGAACATAGTGGCTTATTTTAGCCTTTTGTTTTATTATAATTTCTTTAATAATAAATTTCCAATTTTAACCTTTTAATTAAAACATATAATACATGTGTATTTCATACCCTTTACCGTCCATCTCTTTATACAATGGCTTAATTCCATTTTAAGGCCTTGACATTCAAAAACCAAATTCAATTTATCACATTAACATGTAGAATGTCACTTTTATCTTTTATGCGATTTAGTCTTTTTCTCTAATTAAGCACACAAACGGACAAATTAATTCACGAAACTTTCACCCATGCTAAATCACATATTGCAAACACAGATAATAATATTAAATATTTTACTGACTCGGATCTGTGGTCCCGAAACCACTATTCTGACTAGGGTCTAAATCAGACTGTTACAATTCTCCCTCCTTAGGGATTTTCGTCCCCAAAAATCTTACCGTTAAACAGATTCGAATATTGTTGTCTCATAGAATCTTCGGGCTCCCACGTAGCCTCTTCCACTCCGTATCGATGCCACAGTACTTTTACTAACATAGTCTTCTTATTTCTCAATTCTTTCACCTCGCGAGCTAAATTTCGAATCGGTTCTTCCTCATAAGTCATATCGGATCGGATCTCAATCTCAGACGGAGAAATTACATGCGAGGGATCGGATCTATATCGTCGAAGCATTGACATGTGAAACACATTATGAATCTTTTCTAGTTCCGGTGGCAACAAAAATCTGTATGCAACAGGCCCAATTCGTTCGATGATCTCATACGGCCCGATGAACCTCGGACTCAATTTGCCTTTTTTGCCAAAACGAAGTATTTTCTTCCACGGAGATACTTTCAAGAACACTTTATCGCCGATCTCAAACTCAATGTCTTTTCGTTTAAAATCTGCATAAGATTTCTGACGATTTGATGCGGCTTTCAGACTATCACGAATCACTTTCACTTTCTGCTCTGTTTCTTTTATCAAATAAACTCCGTGTATCTTATTTTCACTTAGCTCAGTCCAATATAGAGGTGTTCGACATTTGCGTCCATATAAAGCCTCATAAGGTTCCATTTTGTTGCTCGACTGAAAACTATTATTGTACGCAAACTCAATCAATGGAAAATATTGTTCCCACGTACCATCAAACTCAAGTATGCAACATCTCAACATATCCTCGAGTATCTAAATGATCCGTTCGGATTGACCATCCGTCTGTGGGTGAAAAGTTGTACTAAAATGCAATTTAGTACCTAAAGCCTCTTGCAGTTTCTTCCAGAATCGTGAAGTAAATCGCGGATCTCTGTCAGACAAAATAGATAGTGGCACCCCGTGCAATCTCACAATATCAGAAATATAAAGTTCAGCTAACTTATCAAGCGAATAATCCGTTCTCACCGAAATAAAATGAGCTGATTTCGTCAATCTGTCAACTACGACCAAAATTGCATCTTTCTTTCTCAGAGTCAATGGCAACCCTGAAACAAAATCCATCGTTACTCTATCCCATTTATACTCAAGAATCATTATCGGTTGTAACAAACCAAATGGCACCTGATGTTCAGCTTTAACTTGCTGGCAGACTAAACATTTCGAAACAAAATTAGAAATGTCTCGTTTCATACCAGACCACCAATAATTTTGCTTCAAATCATGGTACATATTTGTACTTCCCGGATGAAAAGATAAGCAACTATTATGTGCTTCATTCAAGATCAACTGAATCAACTCTGGGTTTCTCGGAACACAAATTCAATCTCGAAATCTCAAACAATCATCAACATCAACTTGAAATTCTGAATCAGAATTCAAATCACACTGAGCTCGTTTCGCTAACATTTCATTATCAATCTTCTGAGCATCACATATTTGCTGTAAGAACAACGGTTTTGCTTTCAACTCAGCTAAAACTGAACCATCATCAGACAATTCTAAATAAGCATTCATCGCACGCAATGCAAACAACGATTTCCGACTCAATGCATCAGCAGCAACATTTGCCTTGCCCGGATGATAATCTATCACAAGCTCGTAGTCTTTCAACAGATCTAACCATCTTCTCTGTCGCAGATTCAAATCTTTCTGAGTCATCAAGTACTTCAAACTTTTATGATCCGAAAACACGTGGAATTTTTCACCAAAGATATAGTGACGCCAAATCTTTAAAGCAAACACAATCGCAGCTGGCTCTAAGTCATGTGTCGGATAATTCTTTTCATGCGGTTTCAATTGTCTCGAGGCATAAGCTATAACTTTGCCTTCCATCATAAGAACACACCCCAGACCATTTAATGAAGCATCACTATAAATCACGAACTTTTTACCCGATTCTGGCTGTATTAAAATTGGAGCTTCAGTCAAAAGGGCTTTCAACTGATCAAAACTTTTCTGACATTTATCGGACCATTCAAATTTCACATCTTTCTGAAGCAATCTCGTCAATGGAGTTGCAATCATCGAAAACCCTTTTACGAACCGTCGATAATAACCAATAAGTCCTAAAAAATTATGGACTTCAGACACATTTTTCGGAGGCTTCCATTCCAAAATAGTTGAAATCTTGCTTGGATCCACCCGTATTCCAGATGCTGACACAATATGCCCCAAAAAGCCAACTTCACACAACCAGAATTCACATTTACTGAATTTTGCATACAATTGCTTATCTCGCAAAGTTTGTAGCACAATTCTCAAATGTTCGGCATGCTCAACTTCATCACGTGAATAAATCAAAATGTAATTAATGAATACAATAACAAATCGATCCAAATACGGTCTGAAAATTCTATTCATCAGATCCATAAAAATAGCAGGAGCATTCGTTAGTCCGAAAGGCATAACTAAAAATTCATAATGCCCGTACCTTGTTCTAAAAGCAGTTTTCAAAATGTCTGAATATTTTACTCGAAGTTGATAATAACCCGATCTCAGATCTATCTTTGAAAACACAGTGGCTCCTTTTAACTGATCAAACAAATCATCAATTCTGGGCAGAGGATATTTGTTCTTTATAGTCACTTTGTTCAACTGACGGTAATCAATGCACATTCTCATCGTGCCATCTTTCTTTTTCACAAATAGAACGGGAGCACCCCAAGGTGAGAAACTCGATCGTGCAAGTCCTCTATAGGTCAACTCTTGCAACTGTGACTTTAACTCTTTCAAATTTGTTGGTGCCATTCTGTACGGAGCTATCAAAATAGGAGTCGTTCCCGGTACTAAATTAATACCAAACTCCACTTCTCGTACCGGAGGCAATCCTGGTAATTCTTCAGGGAACACGTCAGGGAATTCACAAACAACTGGTACAGATTCAACTTCATTTTCAGTCGCTCTCGATTCAATTACATAGGCAAAATAGGCTTCACAACCCTTTTTCACATAACTCTGAGCTTTCATCACTGATATCACAGCCGGTAACCCATTCAAATCATTAGATTCAATCCGAACTATTTCATCATTCTGACATCTCAAATCAATAGTCTTCCGTTTGCAGTTCACAATAGCATCATGCAATGTTAGCCAATCCATGCCCAGAATTATATCAAACTCATCAAAAGGTAATAGCATCAGATCAGCCGGAAAATAAATATCCCGAAACATCAACGGACAATTCTTGCACACTTTGTCAACCAAGACACTTTTACCTAAGGGGTTCGATACTCTAATAACAAATTTAGTAGACTCTACAGGCAAAGTCTTACCGGATACTAAGTTCATGCATACATACAAATGAGTAGACCCTGGATCTATCAATGCAACCACAGAAGTATCATAAAGAGTAAATGTACCCGTAATAATATCTGGAGACAAAGCTTCCTCACGAGCTCGAATGGCATACGCTCTGGCAGGCACTCTAGCTTCAAATCTTGCGACTATATCCCTCGTAGTTCTCTGACTACCACTGACATTTCTTGTGTTTCTTGAAGGTCTACCTCTAACTAAAGCATTATCTGACTTCGGATTCTGTATGATCCCTTGTTCAACGGACTCGGGACAATCTCAAATAAAATGATCTACTGATCCACACCTGAAACAGGCTCGATCATTCAATCTACAACTACCCTGATGTCTTTTACCATAATGCTTACATTCAGGTCGCTCAGATCGGACATTTCCCACGCTAGCTATCGAAGTAGCTGGAGCTTTGAAGTTCGACTGCGATCTAGCTCGATCTCTGTTCGAATGTCCCACATTAGCCTTTGAACGGCTATGCTCATCTTTGAATTTCTTTGAAGCAGACTGAAATGATTTATTCGAGAATCTCTTTCTCACATCTCTAGCTTCAGACTCAGCTTTTCTTTTATCTTTCCCGAGTGCCTCAGCTTTACATGCTCGATCAACAAGCACAACAAATTCTTTTATTTCCAGAATCCCGACTAGCAAACGGATGTCTTCAATTAGGCCGTCTTCAAACCTTTTACACATTATCGCTTTAGTTGAAACACATTCTCGAGCATATTGACTTAATCTCACGAATTCTCATTCGTATTCAGTGACAAACATGCGACCCTATTTCAATTCTAGAAATTCTTTTCGTTTTTGATCTATAAATCTCTGGCTAATATATTTCTTCCGAAATTCAGACTGAAAGAAATACCATGTAACCCGTTCTTTTGGAACAACAGAAATCAAAGTCTTCTACCATTGATAAGCTGCATCTCATAACAAAGAAACAACACATTTTATGGATTCATCAAGAGTCAATGACATTTCATCAAACACTCGGATTGTGTTCTCGAGCCAAAACTCAGCTCTCTCAGCATCATCATCACTAGTGGCCCTGAACTCTTCGGCCCCATATTTATGAATTTTGTCAATCGGAGGCTTATTTAACAGATTTAGATTCATAACCAGAGGTACTACAAAATTCTGAGGAGGATTGGGCGGGGGCAGAGGTTGTGAAATAGTTGGATTTGTTCTAACGTATTGAGTGAACCACTCATTCATCATTTGGAAGAAGGCTTGTTTAGCCTCTCCTTCCCGACCGCTAGTAGCCGGTCTCAAATTAGATGGCGCTGTCCCTTGAGCAGGAGCAGGCACATTACTTTCAACATCATCAACTACAGCTCTTTCGGGATCCATTACTATACGAAAAACACATTTTATACATCAAGATTCATCACACTATCACAGTTTGTATATATGGCATGTATAGCTAGACTCTCACACGCTACATTAGTCCTAGAATCGACTAAACCGTAGCTCTGATACCAATCAAATGTAACACCCCTAACCCGTAACCATCGCCGGTCTAGGGTTTAGAGGCATTACCGGACAATCAAAAACTTTTACAAACATTTCATATCATAAAGTATACCATCGTCAAATCATAACAGAATACAAGCATATAGTCCCTTAAAGAGGTCTACTAGACCTTAAACATGCATTAGAAAAGGGTCGGGACTAAACCGGGATCATACAAAATTTTTCCAAAAATCAAATATTTTTCAAAGTTACAGAGGTCACACGCTCGTGGGTAGGCCGTGTGCCTCACACGCGACCTCGAACACGCCCCATGTGTCCGAGCCGTGGCAAAACAGAGCATACATACTGACTTGTCCACACGGCCTGAGACACGCCCGTGTGCCTCACCCGTGGTCGACACTGACTTGCACCATACGGCCAGTCACACACCCGTGTGTCCAACCCGTGGTCGAGCCTGACTTGTTTTGAAATACAACCACGAAGGACACGGTCGAACCACACGCCCGTGTGCTCAATCGTGTGGCCAATTATAGGCCATTTACAATGCCAAATTTCCACCCACACATTAGGTTATACCTACAAGCATTATACCAATTCAAATCATATCAAAATGACCATCTTTTCTAACCATTCAAGAACATATCAAACATACCAACTTATGCAACATTTATCTCAATCTCATCACAAGCATTTGTAAGTATAAACCATTCAAAAGCTTACCAATTCAATGTAACAACCTAACATCAATAATATGCCAACTTTGCATCATAATGCTTATCATAAATTTGACCATTTCATCAGTTCAACCATTAGCTACCAAACTTACCAAACTATGCATCACTTAGCATGAATTACTCATTCATATCATAATCATTAACTAGCCATATCACATGGCTATTTATGTACAACTCAAAACATAATCCAAACTAACTAGCCTATACATGCCATATTTAACTATGTACACGTTCAAAAGGTACCAAAATGGAGTTTGATAGTGTGGTGATGATCCTCGACGATCCCCGAGCCTTCCGTAGCTTTAACGATCTATAAGACAATGCAAACACACTCAAAGTAAGCTTTCAAAAGCTTAGTAAGCCATATACAAATAAACTTAACATAATAAACATTTATAACCATTTCAAATACAAGAACTTTAACACATCTCAATAGCTTATTCATATTTCTCCTTTCTAGCTCAATGGTATCTAACCATTTGCTTATCAACAAATCTCATCTCTATGTAATTCTTTGGATCATATCACATTCATACATATATCACATTATATCTCAACATTTTTATGCACATATTTCTCTTTAGCAAATTTGCATATACTTACCTTTCATACTCAAACATAGAGTACATCTCAAACATACCCGGAACGATTACGCATTTCACATAGTATCTCATTTTTCTCAGAATTGCCCGTTGAACCATTCGGAATCAAATAGGATACTCGGATAACTTGGAATACTCGTACAATGCCAACGTCCCAGACGTGGTCTTACATGTATCCAAATGTCGATGCCACTGTCCCAGACAGGGTCTTACACTAATCAAATACGATGCCGATGTCCCAGACATGGTCTTACACGTAAATCTCAAATCGACGCCAACGTCCCAGATGTGGTCTTACACGATATCACATATCAGAAACCTATGTCATGACATATAAATCCTACCTATTCCTAAGGTTCGTATGAGACTTTTAGGATATTGATTCATTGTCGATACTTTCTCAGATTTCTCATGTATTTCATCCAAAGTCATTCATCACAATCCAATATCAAATGAACATAAATAATTCAACTCAAATACATTTATTTGTATATAGACTTACCTCGTACGGATATTGACGGACGTATTCGACTATTCAATCACTTTTGACTTTCCTCGGTCTAAGTCTGTTTTCTTTGGTTCTTAATCTATACATATTCAAATTTAACCCATTTATTCACCAAATCATTCAATTCAATCCACAAACACACATTTAGGGAAATTTATAAATTAGCCCTCTTATTTTCACATTTTGACATTTAAGTCCTTATTTCACAAAATCAAAAAATACACAAAATTTCGTATCACCCATGCTTGGCCGAATATTCACATGCTTCATATAAGCCCATATATTTCATTTATTTTACATTTTAGTCCCTCAAAATATTATTTCCACAATTTAGTCCAAATTACTCAATTTGATCAAAATTCCAAAGACAAAATATGTTAATCTAACACATATATTTCATATTTCATCAACTAACATCATAAAGCTTACAAAATCATCAATGGCACTTTGCAAAATCATTATAAATTTCCAAAATTAAGGCATGGGTTTTGAAGTATTCGAAGAAACGATTACAAAAACGTAGAAATTATCAAAAACCGAAACCAAAACATACCTTAATCAAGCTCAAACCTAGGCCGAATATAACAAAGCTTCAACTCTTTCTTTTTCTTTCAAGAATCGGTGGAAAAGATGAACATAGTGGCTTATTTTAGCCTTTTGTTTTATTATAATTTCTTTAATAATAAATTTCCAATTTTAACCTTTTAATTAAAACATATAATACATGTATATTTCATACCCTTTACCGTCCATCTCTTTATACAATGACTTAATTCCATTTTAAGGCCTTCACATTCAAAAGCCAAATTCAATTTATCACATTAACATGTAGAATGTCACTTTTATCTTTTATGTGATTTAGTCCTTTTCTCTAATTAAGCACACAAACGGACAAATTAATTCACGAAACTTTCAAACATGCTAAATCACATATTGCAAACACATATAATAATATTAAATATTTTACTGACTCGGATCTGTGGTCCCAAAACCACTATTCCGCTAGGGTCTAAACAAAACTGTTACAATTATATTAAAAGTTGAGGTTTAATCTTTATATTTGATTTTTTATGTAATTTAATACTTCAACGTTTATAATGTCATTAGTCAGTCTAAGTATTTTATTCTAATTAAAATATTGACATAAAATTAAAGAACTGTTAACATCAATAGATTTTTTTGTTAAACGCAAGTCCATTATAATGCCAACATGATTATTGATTGAGTACTTTTAAAAAAAATTTAGAATGAAATGCCAACAAATTTAACAGAAGAATTTTAACGATGTTAACAATTGAACCTAAATTTTAAATTCAAAAAATAAAGGGACTAAATTCTTAAAAATAAAAAATTGAGATTAAATTTTAAAAATACAGAGTACAAAAATTTAAAGCATATTATAACCTTTAAAGTTTAATTATTTAATGCAAAATAATTAACCCAATATGAAGCATAAGTCGAAAACCATCCTAGTTCTCTAATATTACAAATATTGGTTGATAGTAATTTAAATATAATTTTTTAAAAAACACATATTGAGGTAAAAGAAGAAGACGTAGATGATTGAAAGTTTGACACCCTACTCTACAAATAGAGCCAACCAACACCTTATGTCATGGGGCTAGATCTTTCGTCCCGCGATCTGTGCGGTCTTAGGCGACCCATTCGTCCAAACTCGCCTAAGTCAGCCTTTACTCAAGTGAGGATTCCTTTAGAATACCTCCAAGGCACCAATTTGTATAGCGGAGGCAAACTATGCCAAAAGAAGCCACAAAGAACAACAAAAAGCCACAAAAAAGAATGCACGAGAGGTGTTTGAGTAAATGCTCTCAGAATTCTATTACTCTTAAGAATTCAACATACAATGGAATAATCTATAAGTGATGGGAGGCTCTCTATTTATAGTTGAGCTCCCCCGAAACCGACGGACAAGATTAAGTTACATCGACGGATGAGATTAACCATATCCCTTGATTTTAGGGAATTACAAGATATACCATATCAAATCTAAACTAATCTTTACAAGATATGATTCCTATCAATCTTCTAAGATTAGTTACCAAAATAGCCTAAGTTTACATATATTCATTATCGGGCCAACCAGGCTTCAATCTAATAGGCTTCTCCAATAGTTCTTTGAATTGGGCCAGTTCACGTGGGCTAAATGTTCCCCATCTTATCGCTAGATCTCCATGGGGCGCATCTTGTGCTATGGTCACGGGCTTTGTACTTTGACCCGTGACATTCTCCCCCACCTATTCTTGCAACGCCCTCGTTGCAACTTTTGAATGGCACTGACTTGATTCACCTTGGAACTCTCCTATTGCCTTGGCTTCTTCCCAACTTGTCTTGCGGTCGGGTTGTTCCTTCGGAACCTTTGCTTCGTCTTTTGTCGCCTCTTAACTTGAACCGTCCCACTCGTTGGTACATCTCGTTGGCAAGAAGTCTCCTCTTTAACTTGCCTAAGTTTTACTTGCTCACTTTTGAATCCACGTGATTCTCACACCTTGGCTTCGTATTGCCCACAGTCCGTCGGCCTCCTTGCTTAAGAACTTTGAAAGGGCCCCTATAACCTTGCCAAGCCAACAAGTCAGAATTCAGAACACTATCAAAGTGTTTGCAATGTACCTTACTCGCAGCATTTACTCGTCCCGACTACTTTTGTATTGCTCCTTTTCCCTCGGAGCCCGATGCACTACCCACCTTTCCCAAACGTGTCGGCTCCACAGTCGATTCTGTAGGCTTCATATCGATCTCTTGCGCCGCTAACACTTCTGAAGGGGCTTTCGTAGCATTCCGTTTTATCGAGTCAATGTTCCTCCCATACGAAACATCCCCGACTAGTTGGATTGATGTCAACACATTTGTCCCAACCTTCATATCCCGATGCACCAGCACAATAATTTTTGATAACGGACCGGTGACAATATGAATTTGATCGGCCCATTGATACAGAGCTTCCCGAAACCTGTCAAGGAAGTTTAAGCTAAGAACATAATTGTAATCATCTAATTGGATTACCTCAAATTCTTCCTTGCCTTTCCATTCGCTGATTTGTAGCTTCGCATTTTTGAACTACTCCCACAGTTGGGGCCTCCTTGGAATTTACCGTCTTGATCTTCTTATTCGATTTCCTAATCGAGAGACCAAGTTTCTTCGCAGCCTTTTCCAATATGAACAAATCCGATGCTCCTGTGTCAACAAGAGCGCTCCTCTTCTGACCTTCAATGTTGATGTCTATAAACATAATGTTAAGGTTACTTACCTTAGTACTTTGTACCATCACATGGTACCATTGCCCACTTTTCACATTATTATAAACACATATATTAAATTGATGCCATAAATCTATTAAGATTTAGTGTGGGGTACACACCTGGTTTACTTAATGCTTTCACTGAAATCCCGAAAATCCCGATCTAATGCTCTAGACCCCTAGTTCCTACATTCGGCCAACACTAAGCATTTTAGCAAAAAGGCCATTCGGCTAAACAGTCAATTCCCGAAGGATTATCACAACAAAAATCCTTACCTTGCTGCCGATTGGTTACTAATCAAATCCCGAAAACACCACTTGCCTTATGAAGATGTCGAAATCCCCTACTAATCAACTTGTTAGAATCGGCTTTAATACAAGAGTACTTAAGGAAAAAGCCCTTGGCCGAATAATACATTGGCTTACCTTGATCACTTCAAATCCCGAAAGACCTCCTTCACGATGGCTACACAAAACACGAGAATATGACTTAATGAACATTCGGCCATCCTTAGAAATCAAGGCCAACCCTTGATTTCGGTACACTAAAAGAAAAGAAACTAAACCGATTGCTAAAGGAGAGAAAATACTTACCACTATTAAAGTACCCTCAGAGAATCGGCTCTTAGATCCCAAAGAGAAAGGTTTCGGCTAATCCACAAGAAGTGTTTCAGCTTCTAAAACTTGCGACAAAGAAGAGAGAATAAGGGCACCTTGAGATTCGGCTATGGCTCCTATTGGAGATGGAATACTCAACTATCTCAAGAATATTTTGGCTTTTGAGCAAGCTATGAGAAGAAGAAGTGAATGCTATAGTGGTTCGGCTAACAAAAAGAAAAAAAGAAGTTTGGGAAAAAGAAATAGGTTCGGCCAAGAAACAAATAGAGAAAGAGAAGAAGAAAACGCTAATGACCTTAATGGTGTTTGAAGTTTCGGTCACCAACCAAAAGAGTATGAAAGCCGAAACTAGATGACTACTGCAAAAGGGGAAGGAACGGCACTTAGAGAGAAAAGAAAGGTCTAAATTTTGGCACACCCTCCTTATCAACTTCAAAACCGAAAATGCCACCCTTAGAGTCCTATATTCGGCCACCACCCTTTCTCCTCTCCTATCCCTTATTTTGCTCTTATTTTATCTCTTCTCTACCCATTCAAAATAGTTTGAATGAGTCAAGTAGTATCACCTCCCTTTAGCCGAATTTTAAAAGGAATTTAATCTCATCTAAAGCTCATCCCCTCAGTCTCCCCATGCCGTCCACTTCTGCTCATCCTTGCTGCAAAAATAAAACTCCCTTTTGCTTCCCTTGCTGCTCGAACCTAGGCCCTTTTTCCCTGCTTGTGGCGTCACTTACTAAGGCCCTAAGTGGCGCCTCCTTGCCACTTTTCCAAGCCCAATCTTGTGTCTAATTTTCCCTACAAATTCTCTTAAGGCCTCTTTTGTTCAATTCCCCTTCAATACTTAAAATTTAATATTTTCTAAGGCATTCACCTACACTCTTAAGGTTCTAAAAATTCATAAAACATATTTACAACACACACAGGCATGCTACTTCACATAATTACGCAATAATGCACAAGCCATAAATCCCGGATATTACAGTTCTACCCCCCTTAAAATAATTTCATCCTCGAAATTACCTGGCTGAAATAAGTGAGGGTATTACTGTCGTATTGTTTCTTCCGGCTCCCACGAAGCTTCTTCCGATCCATGATTACGCCATAACACTTTGACTGAAGGAACTGACTTCCTTCGTAGCACTTTCACATCTCGTTCCAAAATCTGAATCGGCTCTTCCTCGTAGGACAAATCTGGCCTTAGCTCCACCTCCTCAACTGGCACTACATGAGATGGATTCGATTGGTAACGACGTAGCCTAGAAACATGGAATACATCATGCATCTGCTTCAACTCCGGAGGCAACTCTAACTGGTATGCCACTGGACCAACTCGCTTCAATACCCGATAAGGTCCTATAAACTCCGGAGGCAACTCTCAGATTCTGCTCTTTCTGAGTTAACAGATACTTAAGGCTCTTGTGGTCTGTGTAAATCACTGACTTTTCTCCATATAGATAGTGCCTCCATACCTTAAGAGCAAAGATCACTGCCGCCAATTCCAAGTCATTCGTCGGATAGTTAACCTCATGTGGCCTTAATTGTCGAGACGCATAAGCGACTACCTTCCCGTCTTGCATCAAAACACATCCTAATCCTGTATGAGAGGCGTCACAATACACCACGAAATCCTTCCCTGCCTCAGGTTGAATCAAAATCGGAGCTTCAGTCAAAACCCTCTTAAGCTTCTCAAAGCTCTCCTGTTGCCTATCTGTCCATACGAAGGGTACCTCCTTTCTCAATAGCTTCGTCAAAGGTGCGGCTATTGATGAGAACCCTTCCACGAACCTTCTGTAGTAGCCTGCCAATCCCAAAAAACTGCGAACCTCTGCCACCGACTTAGGTGGTTTCCAATCTAGCACTGCCTCGATCTTCCTAGGATCCACCCTTATCCATACTTCGCACACCACATGCCCTAAGAATGCAACCTCCTTAAGCTAAAATTCACACTTGCTGAATTTGGCGTAGAGCTTCTTCTCCCTTAACACTTGCAACACTGTCCGGAGATGCTCGTCATGTTCCTCCTCCGACTTAGAATACACTAGGATGTCGTCTATGAACACAACGATGAATCGATCCAAGTAGGGTTGAAAAACCCGGTTCATCATATCCATGAACGTGACTAGGGCGTTCGTCAATCCGAACGGCATTACTACGAACTCATAATGCCCGTATCTTGTCTGGAAAGCTGTCTTATGGATATCTGCTTCCTTCACCTTAAGCTGATGATATCTAGACCGTAGATCTATCTTCGAGAACACCGCGGCCCCCTTAAGCTGATCGAACAAGTCGTCTATCCTTGGCAACGGGTACTTGTTCTTGATGGTCAGCTTATTCAACTGACGATAATCTATTCACATACGCATAGTCCCGTCCTTCTTCTTCACAAACAAGACCGGTGCTCCCCATGGAGACACACTAGGTCGGATGAACCCATGATTAAGCAAATCCTGAATTTGAGCTTTGAGCTCCACCAATTCCTTTGGTGCCATTCTATACGGAGCTATAGATACTGGCGCCGTTCCAGGCAGTAAGTCAATTCCAAACTCCACCTCCCTATCAGGGGGTATTCTAGGTAACTCCTCCGGGAAAACATCCACAAATTCTCTTATGGTTCTAACTTCACTAACTCCTTCTTCTTTTGCATCCAACGCACTAACGAAAGTCAAGAATGCCTTGCACCCTTTTCGAACCATCTTATCAGCCTTTAATGCAGAAACTATGTTAGACAAGTAGTTTCTTCTTTCTCCTATCATAATTATCTCCTCATCCTCCGGGGTCCTTAACTCCATTCGCTTAGCTGCACAATCCAATATAGCCCGATGTTCCACTAGCCAATCCATGCCAAGGATGAGATCAAATTCTCCGAAAGGTAGTTCCATCAAGTCAGCAAAGAATATCACTCCCTGAATCTCTAGAGGTACATTGCGAAATATTCTATTCACCACTACAGTTTGACCTAACGGGCTTACTACAGTCATCTCCCTACTAGATAGTTCAGATGCTATGCCTAGCGTTTCGACTACTCTACATGCAACATAAGAGTGGGTCGAGCCAACATCAATTAAAGCAAAGTAAGGCTTATCAGCTATAAGGAACATATCGGTTATGACGTCCGGTGCGTCTCCATCCTTCCTCCTGAACGCATACACTGCACCGGTGTCTTGCCACTGTGTTACCAACACCTCTGCCTAGTGTTCCCCGTCCTCTTCCAGCACCATTTCCTCTACCATTCGGACCACGACCCCGTGGTGGCTGCGGTCCACCTCTTTCAGCCTGATTGAAACTCTGACCTGTTGGTCGGCCCCCGTCTATCTTTATAGGACAGTCCTTAATCATGTGGTCCTTGGACCCACACTTAAAACATCCCCCTGTCTTCTTCCAACACTCTCCTAGGTGCCTCTTCCCACACTGATCACAAGTACGATACTGCCCTCCAGTAGCAACCTGCTGACCTCACGGCCCATCAACTCTCTGTCTCTTTTGAGCATTCCCGGATGACCCTGATGATCCAAACCCTCTCTTATCCCTGTTCCGATCCGTATTCTGCCTCACAGAGTCCTTAATCCCTTAGGCTACCTTAGCCTTTTCCACCAACACGGCAAACTCTCGCTCCTGCTGTGGAGCTATCAATAATCTCAGGTCATCCCTCAGTCCGTCCTCAAACCGGACACATCGCTCATGCTGCGTAGCCACGATACCTCGAGCATAGCGGCTCAACCTTGAGAATTCACCTGCGTACTCGCTACGGACTTGTTCCCTTGAACCACTTCCCGAAATGCCTTCCTCGAGCATCGGTATAACTAGTTCCAATATACTTCTTCCGATATGCTCGCTTAACATACTCCCAAGTGAGATCCTCACCGTAGCACCATCCCGAATCGTGAGCCACCATCGATATGCCTCATCGCGAAATAGCGACACCATTCCTTCACTTCTCTTCAAGAATCGGATCCAAATCATCCATAATTCGCTCTGTCGCTTCCAACCAATACTCAGCCGTATTGGGCGCCACACCGGATACACCACGGAACACCTCAGCTCCATTGGCTCAGAGCCGCTCGGGTACCGATTTCTGAGCTCCCATACCTCCACCTGCTCCAGCCACCATCTCAAGAACTCGTAGCACCGCAATGATATCGCATCATCCCCGTCTGATCTTGCTTGCTCAACACCAATAGCTGGTGGTGGGGGTGGTGGTACCTCATTTTTGGACCCTTGTCCAGACCTAACGGGTTCCGATACGGTCATTCTGCCTCTACCACGTCCTTGCACATTACGACCGCATCCTCTAGAACTCATTTCTACGATCGCGCTTAATCTGTTTTAGAAAGTTTTATGCATTAGTCTTTGTTCCACTAATTATCCACGAACAAGTTTTATGTAAGGAAGTTTAGTAGTAGTTCTTTCGATCATTTCAGAGTTTTGTTTCAAGTCTTCTATCCTAGTTCAGAGAAAGAAGCACCTTCATTCAGTAGTATCTACTACACACATTCATCACTTGTACATTTTTGTCCGTTTAAATCTCAGGGGTATTTTCGTAAATTGTCCTATAGGGGTATTTTGGTAATTTCCAAACCAGGGTATCTTGATGTTTTGCAAAATAGGGTTTTTTGGTATTTTTGTAAAGTAAGAATATTTTAGAAAAATTGAGGGTAGTGTGGTAATTTCATAAACCAAGGGTATTTTAGTAATTTCTCAAACCAGGGGTATTTGGGTAATTTTTTTATAAATCGGGAATATTTCGGAAAAAATTTTGTAAAAGAGTTTTTACAAATCAAAGGGGTAATTTGGTGCTTTTAAAACTAAGGTTTTTATAAAAATATGGCTAGTCCCTTTGGGTTTTAATTATTGAGTTTAGCTTTGTGAATGAGTCCTCTTGGTTAGGTGAACCGTTACTACGCACTGCAGGATTCGAGCGAAGAGGAGGTGAGTCACTAGGATTGCTTAAATACTAGGCTCTTCCCGAATCCAATCCTGAACATGCGCACAATGGTTGCCACACCCTAACTCGACGACTTAGTCACGGTGTTTGTTTAGTTAGGCCTTAAATTTTATGTAGTTCTTGTGTTGGGGTAAACTAATCCTAGGGTTCCATAACTTAATATACTAATCTATGTTCCCGTTATACCCATATACAAATCATACATTAATTCACACAACGGTTAGGGGTACTTACCTGGTGGACTTCGCGCCGGAGACTTAGGTGCCATGCCAGAAAACCTGCTCATTTCACGAAAATTTTCACAAAACTTATTTGGGCTCGATTTTGAAAACGTTATGGGCTTTAAACCCAAGGCCGAGAGTTTAAAACTGGGCTCTGATACCAAATTGAAACACCCCAAACCTGACCCACGAACCCTGACCGGATCTGGTATGTTCCTGGAGTAAAATAGTTCAAAACTTGTTTGTTTCTTTGGAAAACTTTGGGTGATTTAGGAGAAAAATTTGGATTGGGTTCAAATTGAAAACATCGTTATTCTCGAATATTAGGCTTTATTAAGACTTTATTGTTATATTTCAAAACCATAAGTTAAAGGATAAAGTCGAGTTTTTAGAGTTTACTATTTAAATTGAAAATCACTTGTGTTAGGTGTTAAAACATTTAAAGATTTAGTTTTAAGAAAAGTTGCTTAAACTTTAAATTGATAAAAATCATATCATACTAAAATAATTAAAATGCGAGCATAAACAGTTTCATACAAATGGCCTTATTACATCAAAGAAAACCCGAAATAAATCAAAACTTAAAAATAAAGTCTCAAAATAAAATAACTGTAAGCTGAGCATGGCCACCACTAAGCTCCCACTGACCCGGTCCATCTACTGAGTGTCACCTGAAAAGATATCCCACAACGGGGTGAGTCAAACAGACTCAGTGTGTAATAGCCAACACCAATCCCAACGATTTAGGCATATCAAATCATACACATATAACGAATATAAATAATGATGCAATCCCGAACCCATACCTAGATAACCATCCGCTACACATCACCCGTACCAACCATCACACCGTGGGGACTACTAAGTCGACCCTCCATCCGCTACACATCATCGAAGGTAGTCGCTGCAGACGACTTGCTCATCGCCCTTATAAATTTTGTGGCATAGCCACCAGACATTATTTTGTGACATAAGTCACAACATTTAGATTTCGTGACATGAGTCACCATATTAAGATATTGTGGTATAAACCACCAGATCACTTCCCCTTTCCATATAACCCATATGCCCCATGTCACACAGAATATGCAATATCATGCCTTATGCCTTATTCCACATTCTTATCGATATTCACATATGTACCATATTCCAAATATTCATATCATAATATTATTCATATCATTTATTAACATAATGTTAAGGTTACTTACTCGAGTACTTTGTACCATCACATGGTACCTTTGCCCACTTTTCACATTATTATAAACACATATATTAAATTGATGCCATAAATCTATTAAGAGTTAGTGTGGGTACACACACTTTATTAATGCTTTCACCGAAATCCCGAAATCCCGATCTAATGCTCTAGACCCCTAGTTCCTATATTCGGCCAACACTAAGCATTTTAGCAAAAAGGCCATTCGGCTAAACAGTCAATTCCCGAAGGATTATCACAACAAAAATCCTTACCTTGCTGCCGATTGGTTACTAATCAAATCCCGAAAACACCACTTGCCTTATGAAGATGTCGAAATACCCTACTAATCAACTTGTTAGAATCGGCTTTAATATAAGAGTACTTAAGGAAAAAGCCCTTGGCTGAATAATACATTGGCTTACCTTGATCACTTCAAATCCCAAAAGACCTCCTTCACGATGGCTACACAAAACATGAGAATATGATTTAATGAACATTCGGCCATCCTTAGAAATCAAGGCCAACCCTTGATTTCGGCACACTAAAAGAAAAGAAACTAAACCGATTGCTAAAGGAGAGAAAATACTTACCACTATTAAAGCACCCTCAGAGAATCGGCTCTTAGATTCCAAAGAGAAAGGTTTCGGCTAATCCACAATAAGTGTTTCAGCTTCTAAAACTTGCGACAAAGAAGAGAGAATAAGGGCACCTTGAGATTCGGCTATGGCTCCTATTGGAGATGGAATACTCGACTATCTCAAGAATATTTCGGCTTTTGAGCAAGCTATGAGAAGAAGAAGTGAATGCTATAGTGGTTCGTCTAACCAAAAGAAAAGAAGAAGTTTGGGAAAAAGAAATAGGTTCGGCCAAGAAACAAATAGAGAAAGAGAAGAAGAAAACGCTAAAGACCTTAATGGTCTTTGAAGTTTCGGTCACCAACCAAAAGAGTATGAAAGCCGAAACTAGATGACTACTGCACAAGGGGAAGGAACGGCACTTAGAGAGAAAAGAAAGGTCTAAATTTCGGCACACCCTCCTTATCAACTTCAAAACCGAAAATGCCACCCTTAGAGTCCTATATTCGGCCACCACCCTTTCTCCTCTCCTATCCCTTATTTTGCTCCTATTTTCTCTCTTCTCTACCCATTCAAAATAGTTTGAATGAGTCAAGCATTATCACCTCCCTTTAGCCGAATTTTAAAAGGAATTTAATCTCATCTAAAGCTCATCCCCTCAGTCTCCCCATGCCGTCCACTTCTGCTCATCCTTGCTGCAAAAATAAAACTCCCTTTTGCTTCCCTTGCTGCTCGAACCTAGGCCCTTTTTCCCTGCTTGTGGCGTCACTTACTAAGGCCCTAAGTGGCGCCTCCTTGCCACTTTTCCAAGCCCAATCTTGTGTCTAATTTCCCCTACAAATTCTCTTAAGGCCTCTTTTGTTCAATTCCCCTTCAATACTTAAAATTTAATATTTTCTAAGGCATTCACTTACACTCTTAAGGTTCTAAAAATTCATAAAACATATTTACAACACACACAGGCATGCTACTTCACATAATTACGCAATAATGCACAAGCCATAAATCCCAGATATTACAACTTGCCTAAGTCAGCCTTTTCTCAAGTGAGGATTCCTTTAGAATACCTCCAAGGCACCAATTTGTATAGCGAAAGCAAACTATGCCAAAATAAGCCACAAAGAACAACAGAAAGCCACAGAAAAGAATGCACGAGAGGTGTTTGAGTAAATGCTCTCAAAATTCTATTACTCTTAAGAATTCAACATACAATGGAATGATCTACAAGTGAGGGGGTGGCTCTCTATTTATAGTTGAGCTCCCCCAAAACTGACGGACAAGATTAAGTTACATCGATGGACGAGATTAACCATATCCTTTGATTTTAGGGAATTACAAGATATGCCATATCAAATCTAATCTAATCTTTACAAGATATGATTCCTATCAATCTTCTAAGATTAGTTACCAAAATAGCCTAAGTTGCCATATCTTCGTTATCGGGCCAACCAGGCTTCAATCTGATAGGCTGCTCCAACATTTCTTTATATCAGGCCAGTTCTCGTGGGCTAAATGTTCCCCATCTTATCGCTAGACCTCTATGGGGCGCATCTTGTGCTATGGTCACGGGCTTTGTACTTTGATCCGTGACACTTACACCTGATTGACCTTGATGCATGGGTTGAAAAAGGTTTAATATAACAGTTTTTATTGATTTGGTAGCTACTTTTTTTTCGTACTTAAATTTAACATTTTTTTTAAGTTGGTACTTAATCCTTTTTGTAATCCAATTTGGTACCTCAACTTGACTCTTTTTCCTAGTTTGGTATCTAATCTTTTTTTGTTTGATTTGGTATTTCAACTTGTCAAACGTTTTACAAATTACTCCAATATACTACTAATGTTATTTCTTTTATGAGGTAGCCAAAAATAATTAATGTATGACCGACATGTGACAAATAATATGATTTCTTTTTTGTATTTTATATGTTCAATTACTTTTAATTTTAATTAATTAATTATTAATTTATTAATTAATTAATAATTAAAAATAATTAATTTCTTTTAATTTTGTTTTTTAAAACTATTTTTTATTTAATTTTAATTCATTAAGCATAGCTCAATACCTATTTTTTTAACACGAAATTCCTTTAACACTGATAATATTTTTGTAGCATAACAAAAAAATTATTAACACCATTAGTGTTTTGCGTAATTTGTATAACATTTAACAAATTTAGGTACCAAATTAAACCTAAAAAAAGCTTAGGTACCAAATTAGGCTCGAAAAAAAGTTTAAGTACCACATTAGGAAAAATGTGTAACACCCCAAACCCGGCCTATACGTTACGACCGGATCTGGCATGTCGCATGGATAAGTTGTTTGAAAACTAAGTGTTCGTTATAAACTTCGTATTCTTTTTGAAGCCTTCGAGCTATGTTGTGTGTAAAAACGTTGTTAGTTCTTTTATTTTGAAACTTTGTTTATAACAGAAATCAGATTCAGTGATTTGCGAAATTGTGATATCTTGAAAACTGTTTACGACGTTTAAGAGAACCCAGTATTTTATCAATTATAGTTTGTAAACCGTTCGTTAACATTTTGGAAAATAGTTATTAATGTTTTAGGAAAATCCCGTATTGAACATTTTATAGTAAATATCAACCGAATTAAAAGCTAAAACCAAATTAAAATCCCAAAGGCCTTATTACAAAACATAACCCAAATTTAAAAAAAAAAATCTTAAAATAAAGTAAAACTGAATTTACTAAAGTTACGATATGTGGCCACCACAGAGTCCGCCTCGGCTCCAAATCCTCAATGCTGGGGTTTACCTGCAAGATTTAAGCAGAGGGGGTGAGTTACGAGAACTCAGTTTGTAATCCCCTAATCGGACATTAACTGGGCCGGAGCCCAATCAGATGCAAACTAGGCCTTAGCCCTTACGGAAACAAACTGGCCTGAGGCCCATTCAGAATCAAATTGGGCCTTAGCCCTATCAGCATGGTTATACAGATAATATATGCAATGCAACCTAGCCCAGCCTAGTAATCCATCCGCTACACACCACCCGTACCAGCCCAACACACCTGTGGGGATTTCTACAATCAACCCTCCATCCGCTACACACCTCGATGGCAGTCACACTGCTCATCGCTGAAATTGTGGCAAAGCCACCAGAATAACAGAATATACGTGGCATAGCCACCAGACAAAATGTGACGGAGTCACCAGAATATGTGGCAGAGCCACCGGATTACACTTCCCCGATCATCAATATCCCGATCCCATGCAACATACCATGACATAATAATATAGTGCATGCATGAACGTACCAATATAGCAGATAAATAAAATACACAGTCATGCCAAATCTACCCGTAAGGGTATAATCATAATTTACTCACCTGGGCTATTTCCAATTCGCCCACTAGGGTATCTTATTAGCTCACCCATTAGGGGTATTTCGGCTTTAAACCGACACACAGAATAATACATAACAAAACGAATAAAGGTGTGAAATTACACACCTGAGTACAAGTTATTTTTCCCAAAACGCCTCCCCATCACCTATGGCGATTATTGACAGCAGCTTAGTCACTAATTTGATAAACGTAAATAGAATCATTTATTAAACTACTCCTCTTACCGCAAGACAATTTCCTTAGATGAACCTAGCCTTTGGCCTTATCCCTTGTATACAGAAATCAAGCCCCTACCATGGTTTGATAAACAGAAGAACGTTAGATAATCATCCAACATTCGGTTTCCATATAGAGAAGAGGAACCGAACTCTTACCCAAGTAGTCCCGAGAGTCCCTACTAGAATCAAATAAGAACACGTTTAAAAATCCTTACCTTTACTAGAGTACCACTAAACGACAATTGCTTCCCAAAGAGTTTCGACAGTTGAATTGAAGAAGAGTGATAGATTTGGCCTAACAGTCAAAAGTAAGCCTGAGTGTTTCGGCTTAAGAGAGAAAAGCAGAGGAAGTAAAGAAATCAAAGGGAAACGAAAGTGTTACCTTGCAACCGAGAAAACCAAATAAGAGAGGAAGGTTCGACACCACAGGATAGCAACCAAAGATGGAACGTGGAGTAGAAAATGAGAAAGAGAGACCTAACTTCGCTGGATGTCTACCACAAAAAGATGTAGACAACAGGTTATGCAGTCGGCTATGGTGTAGAGAAAGAAAAAGAATTGAGAGGTTATGGAAGATGATTCGGCCAAAAGTGACTTGGTAACAATGAAAGAGAACAATGCACAAAAAGGCAAAATGAATGAGAGAAAGCTAGGAGAGATTCGGCAAGAAGAAAGAAAGATGGAAAGAATTGAGAAAGGAAGAAAGAAAGACCACCAAAGAAAGAAAAGACCCAAAATGTTACTATAACACACTTGGCAAAAGTTTTACTCCTCAAAACCATACAAGAAAATTCGGCACACCCCTCAACCAAACCGAAAACACTCTCCAAAATGACACAACCCTCATGACCGAAACTCTCCCCATACACACTCCCATTTTCGGCCAACTCCTCCACCCCACCATATCCCACGATTCTCTCCCCCACTTACTCCACAATCCATTCTCCATCACCCATTCAAACGGTTTGACCACTTCAAACCTTCACCTAGCAGAATTCCATTCCAACTCCACCTCTTCCTCTCCCTTAGCATAAAAATAAAAGCCACAATTGCAAGCCATGGGATTCGAACCCCCTTCCCTAGCTACATAAGTGACGCCAACTCCACTAGGCCACCTTGCTCTTTTTGTTATCACAACACCCACAATTACACTTAAATCCTGCCTCCACTAGCTCTCCCCACTTAAGTGCCCAGAAACCAAAATTTTACAAGGGCTCCAACTCGACCCCAGGCCTCCCTAGGGCCCCTAAACACCCTTAAACACTACACAGAACCAGCATAACATGCAATTACACAAACATTACAAACCCCTAATTTTTGGGATGTTACAAAATGTGTCTAGTTCAGGCACCAAATTGGGCTTGAAAAAATTTAAGTACAAAATTAGAAAAATAATATATCATATTTAAATACCAAGTATTATATTAAGCCATTTGAAAATATTAAATTGAACTTAAAAGACTTAGAATAATTGTTGATATTTTTAAAAATTTCACTCTTTTTAACCTTTTCTATATTGACTATTGATTATAACGTTAACGTTTTATATTAGACTCCTCAAAGCAATGGTTCTTAGGCTTTCTGTTTTCTTTTCACATTTATTTTTTATGTTGAAAGTTTATGGGTACATATATCTCATATTATGACAATTGAAAAATATGTTAATCTATCTATATCCACTATATCAGATCATCCACAATAATAATTTAAAGTGGAAGTCATTGGTATATTTCAATTTTAAATTTTGTGATTTTTATCTTTTAAATAAATATACATAAGTTTTTTTTTGAATTATAAGAGGAGAGAAAAACTCTAACAACAAGGTGACTAACGCAACCTGAACCCAGGCCATACCTGAGATAATGAACACCTTGACCGGCCAACACACGGCGTTCAAAGGTGAGCTTTTTTTTTTTTGAAGATGAGATGTTAGAAAAATTATTTTATGTGTATTTTATGATCATAACCAAAATATGTAACTTTATTTCATATTTATCTTAATTACTAATTAGCTTATTGATAAACCGTAAAAGTAACATATTCCAAGCCCACATTTAGTATGCTTTTGGATGATTTAAGCCCTAATTTGTGTAAAAAGGTGCTCTTAATCCTTTCTTTTCATGTCTTATACTCAGGAAAGCACCCAATGACGAAAAGAACGAGAAACATGCTTAAAACGGACCAAGTTGGGCAAAGCCACGAAATCAACACGGCCTGGACTTCAAGCCACACGGCCGTGCCACCATTCCTACTAGAACACGGCCTTACCATGACTTACACGGCCGTGCCTCATTCAACAGTTTCGAACACAGCCTGGCCGCGATTTACACGGGCGTGTGCCATGGCCGTGCCTCTGCCGTGGAGAAGAGTAATTCCATTCGGGAAAGGATACTTAGGGAGAAAGAAACGTGTTTCAAAAGCCTATAAATACACCCTAGGTGCCAACCCGAAATGGGGCGCGTAAGCTAGGCTAAAAGCCAAGCCGAAAAAGGTCGATTTGTGGGAATCACTCGAAGATAGCCAGTTGATCCATCTCAAGAAGCTGGAATTCTACTCAAGACGGAGGATCTCCTCTTCAATTCCTTGAGGGGTTTTAGGGATTTCTTATGTTTTGTGTTATCTTTTCTCTTGAGATGTTTTCCTTTATTGTTATGAACTAAACCTTCTGGATACCCAAGAGATGAAACCTATGATGAATCTTGTTATTTGATTTTTGAATTATATGATAATAACTTAGTTTGTTCTTAATTGTGTGAACTTAATCCAAATCTAATGTGCTTAGGTGGAGGAGGAATAGACCCTTCCTAAGAGTAGATCCAACATAATTAAGCGAGTTGATCGCGCGCTAGAGATAGGGTGACGAGATTTTGCGGATTATTAGGTGAAACCTAATATGGGAGTCCACAGATCGATTTACTGCTATTCTAGGGGGTTATTATAAGCGAACGAGAATTCCACTAATAAACCTAAGGTTAGACGTTATTCGCCTCGAGAGAGGGTTTAATATACGTTAGGGAGTCTCACGGATCAAACTAAGTAAATAAATCATATGGTTCAAGGTTAGATAACAAGTGAAGTCTAGGTCGATTTTTCCTAAGGGTATCGCTTGAGTCAACTGAGTTTTTCTAAAAGTTATTTCCCGTATTCATTCTTTTTGTCTTTGCATCTTAGCTTAGTAAGTAGATTAGTTTTAGTTTAACAACCATCACTTTATATTAAGGCTAAATAATAAAAAGACGGTGAGTATTGGTACTTTTAGTTCCTTTGGGTTCGATAATCCGATCTTGCCTAAACTATACTACTGTTCGATAGGTGCACTTGCCTTTAATCGTTGTCAGAGTTGGTTTCCAGGTTCGATCAGTCTTTTATAAATTTTAAAACTCGATTTACAAATGATCAAGTTTTTAGGCGCCGTTCTTTGAGAACTAAAATATTAAGAAAACTTTATTTTTATTACTTTAGCCACTATTTTTATTTTTCGCAATTTATTTTTATTTTTAGTTTTAATTTTAAATTTGCTAAATTTTCTTTCTTTCTTTTCCTAGCAGGTACCTCTAGTTTATGACTAGAAGGAACCCGAGAGGACCTTTAGAATACGACAATGATATTGAAGCTCTTTGCTCAAGAAATCACACAGAGAAATTAGGCGAGCCCTAAATTACCAAGGAGAGCGAGAAGACCGATCCAATCCTATCAAAGGATGGACGAAAAATAATCCACCACCACAAAATGATGTGGCGGATCGTAATGCTCCTTGTACTATGTATGATTATGCTAAACCTCATCTAACAGGGGCAGAATCGAGTATTGTTAGGCCTGCTATAGCTGCTAATAATTTTGAATTAAAGCCTAACACTATTCAAATGATTCAACAGTTTGTTCAATTTGATGGTTTGCAGGACGAAGACCCAAACACTCATATAGCTAACTTTTTAGAATTCTGCGATACCTATAAAATAAATGGCATTTCTGATGATGCCATACGTCTTCGGTTATTTCCCTTTTCACTAAGAAATAAAGCTAAACAGTGGTTAAAGTCGTTTCCACGAGGGTCAATCACTACATGGGAACAAATGACCGAAAAGTTTCTATTAAAATATTTTCAACCGGCCAAAACGGCCAAGTTACGTAATGATATATCTTCTTTTGTGCAGATGGATTTAGAGACATTATACAACGCATGGGAGAGATACAAAGATCTCTTAAGGAGATGCCCACACCACGGATTACCATTGTGGCTCCAAGTCCAAACTTTTTACAACGGTGTGAATCCTTCAACGAGGCAATTAATTGATTCAGCCACCAATGGAACCCTGAATAATAAAACTCCTGAGGCAGCCTACGAGTTTATTGAAGAGATGTCACTAAACAACTATCAGTGGCAAGTTACAAGAACAAGGCCAACAAAAACAGCCGGAGTTTACAACCTCGACGTAGTAACCATGCTATCAAATCAGGTAGAGTTGATGAATAAGAAGATTGATAGTTTGTGTTCTTCACAGGTAAATCCAGTTATACAGTGCGACGCAAGTGGAACTGTGGCGAATCCTGAGTACCCACCCTACCAACCGAGTGCAGAGAGCGAACAGATGAACTATATAGGTAACAATTTCAGATCTAATAATAACCTATATAGTAATAATTATAATCCAGGTTGGAGGAACCACCCAAATTTTTTGTGGGGAGGACAAGGAAATCAAGGAAATCAAAGACAACAACCTCCTCAAAATTTCCAAAATCAGCCCTATCCATAGGAAAAGAAGCTGAGTCTTGAAGAGACGTTGAACAAATTCATAGCATCCACAGAAGCCCGTCTCTAAAAAAATGAGGTAACACTCAACACCCAACAAACATCGATCAAAACGATTGAGAACCAAGTTGGAGGACTTACAAAGGCAATCGGGGAAATTACCAAGTCAGTCGGAGAAATTGCAAAGCTATTATCCGAACGACCGCAAGGGCGTCTTCCAAGTAACACTGAAATTAATCCTAAAGAGCAGATCCAAGCCATAACAGCTCAGGAGAATACAAGGGTAGATGAATCCATCTCAACACAAGGAAACAAGGTAGAAAAAGGTAAAGTTGAGGTAACACAAGACAAGCCAAAATCGATAATCAAGGAGTACCAACCTCGCATACCTTACCTTGAAGCATTAAAGAGAGACGACACAGAGGAACAGTTTAGTAAGTTTCTTAAACTTTTAAAGAAATTACACATTAACTTACCACTCCTCGAAGCTCTTTCGCAGATGCCTGATTCCAGAAAATTCTTAAAGAAGCTTCTGACAAACAAGCGGAAACTAGATGAAGATTCGCATGTGGAACTCAACGCAAAGTGCTCAGCAATCTTGCAAAATAAGCTACCACAGAAACTAAAAGATCCAGGGAGTTTTACAATTCTATGTTTAATTGGTAGACTAACTATTGATGATGTGTTAGCTGATTTAGGGGCAAGCATAAATGTCATGCCTTATAAATTGTTTAAACAATTAGGTCTAGGGAAACCAAAACAAACTAGGATGAGCATTCAATTAGCTGATAAAACTGTTAGAATTCCTAGGGGTATTATCGAAGATGTTCTTGTAAAAATTGACAGATTCGTTTTCCCAGTAGACTTTGTTGTCTTAGACATGGATGAGGATAATTCGATTCCCCTAATTTTAGGAAGACCTTTTTTAGCAACTGCCAGGACTAAAATTGATGTTGATGCAGGAGTACTCATACTTTGTGTAGGTAATGAGATCGTCACCATCAAGGCTCTCGATTCGGCTAGAACATCGAGTAATCAAGGTGAGAACATAAATTTCCCTAATAACCATTCGGTTAACCCTTCTTTTCAGGAAACACCACCAAAGAATACAACTGAACCCGATCCTGACCCCAACGCCAATAAGGAAATAATTTGTAAAGGTCGAGGAATTCAGATCGATGATCTAGACGATTGGAAGACACACTTTAAGGAGAAATTAGGGATACACGACGAAGAGCCAGAACCACACAAGGAAAAATCGAAAGAGTCCCCAGAAGAGCTTATAGGAACAACAAACCACTTCAAAATAGGGGACAAGGTACTGTTGTTAGGCAAGGCACCCTCGAATATCTCCTCCGAACCCTAACACAAGCAAAGAAATACCTTTTAGGGTAACCAGTGTTTTCCCATACGAAACAGTCGAGGTAAGTAATCCTATTTTTGGTACTTTTACTATAAACGCATCTCGACTTAAATTTTTTCACAAAGACGCAAATGATAGCATGATGAAGGACTTCCAACTTCTCAAATCACCCTGACAAAGCAAACGGGAGGGGAGTCTAGCTTACGACTATAAACGAGAGCTTCTCGGGAGGCAACCCGAGCACTAACATAATTTATTCTCATATTTTTCTTTGAATTTATTTTTCTTTTCTTCTTTTCTTTCTGAACACGTAGTTATAAACTAATAAGGGGTGCAGAATTCCAGGACACACTGCCTTCCACACGGCCGTGGCCGTGGCTGTGTGTACCTCAAGAATCTTGGTACTAACATGGCAGGGCGGTACAAGTCAGAATAAACTAATTTCTGGCAATCACGGACTCAACCATTCTCCCACGGGCACCGACAAAGTGACACGGCTATGCTTGACGGCCGTGTGAGGCTACTGACTTGCCAACCACGGGTTGAATACACTGACTTGTCGAACATAGGCTAGACACGAGCGTGGGGAACCAACACGCCCTAGAGCACAGCCGTGCGAGGCGGCCGTGTGAATCGACACACCCTCAACCCACGGGCATGGGAAACCGCCAGACCTGAAATTCTATTTAACCATCATACCCTTTTCATTTCTCTTCTTAACCCACTTCTTTCTTCTTTCCTTCTTCCATTCTTTCCTTTCTTTTTCCTTTTCCTAAAAAATCCTTAGACTCTTGAGCTACAACAAAATTATATCAATGGAAAAGAAGCGTAAGAGGCCAAACTCCTCAAAGGAGACCGATTCACATAAGTTCATGCCGGCAGCTTCATCCAAACAACAAGCCAAGGGTCTTTGAGACCAATTATCTGTTCCCTTATTTTTATCTTCTTCTTTATTTTCCTTATCTTTACTTCTCTTCTACTTAATTTAGCTTATTTTATCTTAATTTCTTAATTTTAGGTTCTAAAGGCTGCTTGGGAATCACGCCACCACCACCACCATAACCTCAGCCTTAGAAATCACACCCAACAATAAGGACTCTACGGTCTATCCATCTTTTCTTTTAATTTTAGTTTTCTTCTTAGTCTCCTTCTCTTTATCTTCCTTGTCCTTAATTTCATATTTAGTTTACTTTAATTATGTCTTAAGGATCCCTGGCTAATTCTCGACGAGCGTCCCAATTTCTTCATCTAGCGCAGGTTCGTCATCCAGACGGCCCATCACCACCACCAAAGGCACAATCTCCTCTCAAGAAATCATCCAAAAATTCAGGAAGTTTTCACTTACCCCCATATCTGATGATTTTATTACAAAGTTATTATATATCTTTGTACATTGAGGGCAATGTACATCTTAAGTGTGGGGGGTGAACAACCTAAAAAGATACCTAACAAAAACCCTGAACCCTGAATTTAGTCTTGTTTTTAAGTAATTTACTCATATTACTAATTAGGATGAAATTTCTGATAATTTATGATTTTTATTGATATGTTTTAGATTAAGTCATTGATAATTGTGCATTGATAATTAAATTTGAAGAATACTAGAGAATCAAGCATGATAAGTCTATTTTTTAGAAATTAAAAATTTTCTAGGTTGTCAAACTGAGTTTAAATATTACTTTGAAGTTTGAAATTTACGAGGTTGACATCAAAATACCCATAATTTTTGTGAGTTTTTGAGCCTTATAGAGCATACATTCTTTTTCTTGCTCACTTTATTGATTATGAGTATGTCAACATTGATTTGTTATTCTAGAACTTGCATCGATTATACATGTCGAGACCACATTTTTTGATTTGAAACACAGAGATGATAAAGGCACCTAGGATCTAACCCACTTACTCCATAAAAAGCCTACCTTCACAAATTAACCCCTAGTGAACCCCTTTTAATCCTAACAACCCTAATTATTGACTCACCCACTAATATTAACCCAGAACCCCTTTGTTTTTGTTATCACCACTCCTTTTGACTACCCTTATATCGAGATTTGATTTGATTAATAGCCAAACTATGATTTCTATTTCAGTTATGTATTTATGATTTGTTCTTAAAAAAAATTTCAAAGGTATATTCATTATTCATTATTAGTTGTGATTAAATGAGCTTATACGCTTGAATCCCAGATATCGAAAAAGAAGCTCGTAGTGTTAGCATTATTGGTTTTCAATTGATGTAATTATTATTATTAGTTCATTAGTTCTTAGTTAGGTAATTTGTTGATTCAATCTCGATTCTAACCCTCTAATTCAGCCTTAATCCACACCTTAACCCTAGCCCCATTAGAACCCTAACAAAGACCTTTTGATTTGTGTTTCATCTCATATTTCAGTGGTGGAGATTTGATTTTCATGCAAACCTATGGGATTAACTCTTCATGTTTGACTTTTAAGTGCCTAAATTTTGAACCTTAAACACTTTGAGTGATTTGAGTGAATCTTTTGTGAGGATGTCAATCATTGTCAATTCCGAATCAGAGGTAATTATTTAGATAAAGGGAAACACCTATGTTTTGTGCTACAGAATCTATGACTTATACTGTTTGAATTTTTAGGACACTTTGAATTGGATTATCCATGTATAAATTATCTATGAAATTAGGATGAGACACTATCAATGACTATTATGAATTGAGGAAAGTTCGTTTTAATTGTAAGTTAAGAATTTTGCTTGAGGACAAGCAAAAGCTTAAGTGTGGGGGTATTTGATAAACCGTAAAAGTAACATATTCCAAGCCCACATTTAGTATGCTTTTGGATGATTTAAGCCCTAATTTGTGTAAAAAGGTGCTCTTAATCCTTTCTTTTCATGTCTTATACTCAGGAAAGCACCCGATGATGAAAAGAACGAGAAACATGCTTAAAACAGACCAAGTTGGGCCAAGCCATGAAATGAACACGGCCTGGACTTCAAGCCACACGGTCGTGCCACCATTCCTACTAGAACACGGCCTTACCACGACTTACACGGCTGTGCCTCATTCAACAGATTTGAACACGGCTGGCCGCGATTTACACTTCGTGTGTGCCATGGCGTGTGCCTCTCGCCGTGGAGAAGAGCAATTCCATTCGGGAAAGGATACTTAGGGAGAAAGAAACGTGTTTCAAAAGCCTATAAATACACCCTAGGTACCAGCTGAAAGGGGGGCGGAAAGCTAGGCTAAAAAGCCAAGCTGAAAAGGTTAGATTTGTGGGAATCACTCAAAGATAGCCAGTTGATACATCTCAAGAAGCTGGAATTCTACTCAAGACGGAGGATCTCCTCTTCAATTCCTTCAGGGGGTTTTAGGGATTTCTTATGTTTTGTGTTATCTTTTCTCTTGAGATGTTTTCCTTTATTGTTATGAACTAAACCTTCTGATACCCGAGAGATGAAACCTATGATGAATCTTGTTATTTGATTTTTGAATTATATGATAATAACTTAGTTTGTTCTTAATTGTGTGAACTTAATCAAAATCTAATGTGCTTAGGTGGAGGAGGAATAGGCCCTGCCTAAGATTAGATCCAACATAATTAAGCGGAGTTGATCGCACGCCTAGAGATAGGGTGACGAGATTTTGCCGGATTAGGGTGAAACCTAATATGGGAGTCCACAGATCGATTTACTGCTATTCTAGGGGGTTATTATAGGCGAACGAGAATTCCACTAATTAACCTAGGGTTAGACGTTATTCGCCTCGAGAGAGGGTTTAATATACGTTAGGGAGTCTCACGGATCAAACTAAGTAAATAAATCATATGGTTCAAGGTTAGATAACAAGTGAAGTCTAGGTGGATTTTTCCTAAGGGTATCGCTTGAGTCAACTGAGTTTTTCCAAAAAGTTATTTCCCGAATTCATTCTTTTTGTCTTTGCATCTTAGCTTAGTAAGTAGATTAGTTTTATTTTAACAACCATCACTTTATATTAAGGCTAAATAATAAAAAGACGGTGAGTATTGGTACTTTTAGTTCCTTTAGGTTCGATAATCCGGTCTTGCCTAAACTATACTATTGTTCGATAGGTGCACTTGCCTTTAATCGTTGTCAGAGTTGGTTTCCAGGTTCGATCAGTCTTTTATAAATTTTAAAACTCTGATTTACAGCGATCACTCATCATTAATTAGAAATAATTAATTTAAGTATCTACATATGTTTAGCTCATATCCTTTTTATATATATATATATATAATTGAAGCCCAAATAACTTTTGTTGCATTAGATCACTTTTAATTTGTTCTACCTTTTTATAATAATAATAAATAATATGTAGGTGGGGACTTGCTAGATAGTTAATGCACTACCTTCAACCTCATTCAAAAAATTATATAAGCCATGCCATTCACCAGTCTAGCCACCTCACATATATACTTAAAATCTAAATCGACCTCCACTAAGATAGATTAAGATCTCTCTCCCTCTCTCATATACAAGTTTTGAATATATAATGATGAGCCCACAGATCAAGAAAATCACCAGAAGAAATGCTTGAAGACAATTGCAACTCAAAACAAAACAAAATGAAAAAGGAGAAAGCCTAGCAACCTTGGTTGATAAGGAAAATCTCCCGCAAACAAGAACAACTAGGTTGATTCGTCACATCATAAGAAAAAGAGAAGTGTCATACCCCAAAATAGGGCCTAGGAGTTTTAGGGGTATTTTAGGAATTTTAGCCTATATGAACGCGAAATTTCATAAGTTTGGTAATCGATAATGTTTTCAACAATGGTTTTCATAAAATCAAGTCAATTTTTGAAAATGAGTTTTAAATATCCTTGATTTTGAAAAAAGGACTGAATTGTAAAATAGTTAAAATTGGGAGTTTTTATGAAGCAATTAGACCAGAATTTCAAAATCAGCCTAAAAACCCCCATCTATAGCATGTTCATGTTATTTCTTTCTTCTTTGCTAGTTGTGTCGTCCCTTTTGCTCTCCTAACTCTTCCAACCGTTTTTAATCTCCAATCCCTAATCCCTCTTGATTTCCATTATCCTTTGAACTATAAATCTCCATTGAAACCAAGAAAACACCCAAAAACTTCATTAATTTCATCATCTTCTTCAAGAGTGGATTTTCTAGAATTTTGCCAAAGTTAATTTTTCTTACATTTAAGGTACCCAATCATCTTCCTATTAGTTTTAAATGTTATCTAGACTTTCAAATCGAATTTCTAGCCCTTAAAACGCATGTTTTAGATAAAAGCCGAAATTTTGGTCATTAATGGTGGATTTCGGGTTTGTGGATAAAACCTTGATTTTAAAGTGTTTTTCAACTTGTTTTAACATGATTAGAAGGTTTCTAAACTTACTTTGAAGTTTCGTTAAAAATTTCTTGAGTTTTAATGAATTTTTGAAAAATAGCCATAAAGCATGTCGAAAAATTCGATATATTAAATCGAGTAGTTTTGTGTAGTTTAAAGGTTGAGAATTAGTCATAGGTGAATTATAAGATGAACGGAATTGGTTTTAGGTGAAAATATTAAGTATAGATTGAGATATTCATATTTAAAGTTTGGTATGTTATAAGTTTCAGTTATATGAGAATTTAGTTTAGGCTTATGTTTTGTATGCATGTAATGAGTCCTTGGCTAATTTTTGGATGAATTTTTTGTGTTGAAGTTCCAGATTCGATAGAACCTTCTACGAGTAGAGATAAAGGTAAGGAAAAGCTAATTTGAGCTTTCGGCTTTTCAACGAAAGTGTAATCGGTGAGTGTTTGGAATTGCTACTTGTAGACATGATTCTTAGTGTTGATTGGGAGCTTAGGAATAGCCTAAACTTCTATCCTAAGTTCTGAGTGTAAGCTTTCTATTTTCCTTATTTTATTTTTGGCAAATTATGCGAATATGTGAATAACTATGAATTGATCATCATTATGATGCAATATTGTGAATTGTATTGTAATGTGGGTATATTAAATATGTCGAATGACAGTAATGATGTTCTGTTAGTGATATAAAGATGTACAGTGAAAGTGTGCAAAAGCCGGTAAGTATGTATGTGTTGCATTGTGGAATATGATGCTAATGTAATAGGTTTTTATATGTGATAAACTGGTTTTAATACGCTCATATGTTGACGAATATATGATTGCTCAATGAGCATTATTGTGGCACTTTAAGTGCAATTAAATGTGAATTTGATAAGTATGCATTGTGTACAAGTTTTTGATGTGAAATGATGAATATGAACAGAGATGATGTGAATCAAATCATTAATTAAAAATGTGAAATTATGATGTGGATATGTTGGCCTTGTGACCTTATGAGACCGTTGGATATAGTTGGCATGCCATAGGTAACTCACTCAAAACGTCTGATTCAATTCGAAGTGTCTCACCATTCTGATATTTCAGTACAATAAGTTTTCACCTACAATTCACTATAGCGTCATGCAAAGTTAGCCAATCTATACCTAAAATCACATCAAACTCATCAAATGGAAAAAGCATCAGATTGGCCGAAAAGCTATAACCCCAAGTCATCAAAGGACAGTTCTTGCAAACTTTATCAACTAACACATACTAACCTAAGGGATTCGATACTTTGACCAAAAATTCAGTGGACTCAACAGGTAAATTCTTACTTAACACTAGATTCGTGCACACATACGAATGAGTTGATCCAGGATCAATCAAAGCAGTAACTTTAGTGTCAAAGATAGAAAAAGTACCAGTAATAACATCTGGAGTAGAAGCTTCCTTACGCGCATGGATCACATAGGCTCTTGCTAGTGCTTGTGCATTGGACCTCACAGCAAAGTCCTTAGTCGCACTACGACTATTATCCACATTTCTAGGGTTCCTTGGCGGTCTCCCTCTCACAACTGTATTAGTTGGTCGAACAGTCTGAATCTTGTCTTTTTTAGGTAACTCAGGACAATCCTGAATAAAATGTTCCTGCGAACCACATCTGAAATAGGCTCCGTCTTTCATCTGGCATTCTCCAAAATGTCTTCATCCACATCGTTGACAATCAGGCTTGTTGGCTTTAACACTGCCAACGCTCGCTACTGATGTTGCTTGAGGTTTAGAACTCACATGTTGCTTACCTCGATCTCTGCTACGATACCCCACTGAAGTAGCTGAACGATTATGGTATTCTTTCGATCTTTTTGTCAATGAATAATACGATTTTCCACTTGATCTCTTTCTTGAATCTCTAGCTTCAAAATCAACTTTTCTTTTCTCTTTACTATGCTCCTCGGCTATATATGCTCTATCAACCAAAATAACAAATTCTTTCAACCCGAGAATCCCGATTAGAAGCTTTATGTCCTCGTTTAGTCCATCTTCAAACCGTTTACACATAGTAACTTTGGTTGGAATGCATTCTCAGGCATACTTGCTCAACCTGACGAATTCTCTTTCATATTTGGATACTATCATACGACCTTGTTTAAACTCAAGAAATTCTTTGCGCTTCTGATCGAGAAATCTTTGACTTATATATTTATTCTTGAACTCAGTTTGGAAAAATTCCCAGTCTACCCGCTCTCTCGGAACAATAGAAACCAACGTATTCCACCATTGATAGGCTGAATCTTTCAGTAGAGATACGACTCATTTAACACATTTGGCCAATGAACAAGATAACTCATCAAAAACTTGGATCGTATTCTCTAACCAGAACTCAGTTCTCCCAGGATCATCATCAACGGTAGCTCTAAATTCTTCAGCCCCATATTTACGGATTTTATCAACAGGCGGCTTACTCATGCGTAAAGGTTCTAAAACTTGAGGAACAACGAGGATCAATTGGGGAACAGGTGGGGGTGGAGGTCGTTAAGCAGCCGGATTTTTTTGAACAAACTCAATAGACCACTCATTTATCATTTGGAAGAAGGCTTGCGCGTGAACGGAGGCTTGCACTTTACTTTCTACATCATCGGAGTTGGCTCGGTTGGAATCCATTACATTATGAAAATATAATTCAAAACGTGTCAGGAGTTATCACACTATCACAGGTTATATAATATTATGTATATCTATACTCACATACGTTACGTTCAGTCCGAGAAATGGCTAAACTGTGGTTGTGATACTAATAAATGTAACACCCCTAGCCCGTATCCGTCGCCAGATTACGGCAATAGAGTATTACCAGAGTGTAACATTATATAATGAACATTTTATTATCACAAACAAACCACAACATAAATAATAACAATAACGTCCAAAATCATACATACGGTCCCTTTTATGAGCCTTCAAGGCCCTAAAAAGTCATTAGAAATGAATCGTGAACTAAATTGGAAACATATGGAATTTTTCGGAAAAAGACAATTTTTCAAACTGCAGGGGTCACACGACCGTGGGACTCACATGGGCAAGAGACACGTCCGTGTCTTTGGCCATGTGCAAATTCAAAATAGGGACACACGGCCGTGTCCTAGCTCGTGTCTGTGCCCGTGTAACTCACTGACTTGGGTCACACGGCCAAGCCATACGCCGGTGTGCAAGACCATCTAGCCTTCGAAATAACCCCACACGCCAATGTGCCAAGCCATGTGCTAGGCCGTGTAACAGCCTGACTTGCAACCATTTGAAAGCTACAGGGGACACGTGGCTATGTCGCCTAACCGTGTGTCACACACGACTGAGACACACGCTCGTGTGGACGAAAAATAGGCCATTTCCAAGCCATTTTTCTCACCCAAACTCATACCTCTTGCACAAGCCAATTGTACCTATAATCAAGCATTCAAAACACACCTAACATATGCATATTCAATCTTACACATTATAGAAACAATCCTTTCAACCAATATGCCAAAATGGCACCTCAACTTCAACAATCAAACTTGCCTAAACACCTATCTAATTCATTCATCATTTAAGCTACCAATTGAACAATTTCAATGCCACATTTGTCCATGTTCATATACCACAAATATATATGCACAACAAATATCGTTTTGGCCATTTTCATATCTATCATGCACCTTACCATTTTGACATAAAGCTAAACACATTCAAGCTACCAAATCTAGCCACTAACCATATCATAAACTACATCAATCCATGCCAATCAATAATTCATAATAGACCATTATAAACATCATTTCATTTCCATCATTTTAACCACCACGACATCAAAATAACAACCACACATAAAACCATATATATTCATAATATCATACCAACTAGTTCATCACCTAAAATGACATATACACAAGCCACACATAACGGCTAAATTCATCAAACAAGACACCTATACATGCCATTATAACCATGAATCAAAATCATCAAAATCTATCGATTTAGCCGATGGATAGTGTGAGGATCTCTGACAAGCTTCCAACCCATACGAGCCTCCGATTATCTAGAAACATGGGAGAAATCACACAAGTAAGCATATAATGCTTAGTAAGTTTGTAAATCATAAACAATACTTACCATTTCATTATAAAAGCTTAAAGGCAATTAATGAACATATCCAACATAGCTTGGCACAAGCCTAAGCACCAACAACAATTCACATTAGTGATTAGCACATAACTTAGTCAAATTCATTACACAACAAAGAGCTTCCATATACTTTCCATATAAACATTCATACTATTATGAACATACTAGAAATCTTTAATCACTATCATCTTATACCTTTCTCATGCTTTCATGACATTATAAATCGAAGCATATACCGATCGCTCCCTTTTCTATACCCGTTGAACCACTAGAATAATATCAGATACTCGAGAATCTCACACACTATGCTAACACGTGGTCAAAACCACTACTATCTCATATTTCATATCATTGCTCTCTCTTGAGCCATAAGTGGGTCTGCTCACACAAGCTATCAGTTAGGACGTAGCTACACGGTGCTGCTCACACGAGCTGTCAAGTAACCGCAACACATGTCGAAAAATCAACCACCGGTAGGACGTACAAGACTAGCACCCAAAACACGGTAACCTCTAATGACATGTCATTTGTATCCTATATATTCCTAAGGTTCAAACGGGATCCGAAAGTCGCCGAAACTTTGTTGGATATTTTCGTAGAGTCATAATACCATAATATAACATAAAAGTATTTAATTCGAACATAATTCAATGCTATTTAAATGTACGAACTTACCTCAAACACGAACGAAGAAATACAATCTGTTAGTCCAAAACTTTTTCTTTTCCCCGATCTAAATCCATACGTTGCTTTTCTTGATCTAAATAATTAAATTTAAATCATTCAAATTTCATTCTATTCAATTTAATCCAAAAATCATGTTTTGGAAAAATTACACTTTTTCCCCTAAAATTTTGAATTCTTTACAATTTAGTCCCTGGCTCATAAAAATGGAAATTCATGTAATTTAGTACCAACCCATTATAGCCGAATATCACTTAGGCCCTCAGCAAGCCATATATTTCATTTATTTCACAATTTCACCATGAATAATTTTCTATTTTTCCATTTAATCCCTAATTGACAAATTCATCAAAAATTTCTTTTACAAAAGTTGTTCAGCTATCATCAAACATTCATTTTCATCCATCAAGCATCAAAAACAACTAACATACATTCATGGTAAAGCCCTAGAATTTTAAAAATTTTGCAAATTAGTCCTCGGGCTAGCTAGATTAAGCTACGACTCCAAAAACATAAAAATGATTAAAAATCGAACAAAAATGCACTTACATGCACTAGCAAGAGTTGGTCGAATGCTTGGATGCTAAAAAATGGTGATTTCCTTAGGTTAAAAATCGGCTAGGAAAGAAACAAAGATGACAACCTAATTTTTTTATCATTTTACTAAGTTAATTTATTAAATTGCTAATATAACCTTTACTAATTACATTAATGGTGTCCATAATTGTCCACTACTTTAATTAATGGTGTAATTATGATTTAAGGCCACTCATATTTCATTCCATAGCAATTTGACACCTTTTACTAAGGGAACACAAGTTTTGCACTTTTTGCAATTTAGTCCTTTTATCAAATTAAACATGCAAGCGATAAAATTTCTTCACGAAATTTTTATATGACACTGCTAACATGTTGTAGACATTAAAATATTAATAAAATAAATTTTTTGACGTCAGATTAGTGGTCCCACTATTTTGGTTTCATTGAAAACGGGCTGTTACAACGTCACAAGTGAATTAATTCACAAACGAATTCAAGATTAATTCAACTTGGGTCCAGTCCAATTTATCATTCTTCCAATGAGTGAATTAATTATAGACGACAAAATAGTCCTTCTAGGTATTGAACCAAATGTTCACTTTGATTCTTTTATGGGATTACAGACTCGTTTAGATTATCTAATGAAGTAAGTTGTCTTTCTCGCAATGTAAATGTTCTTACAGTGCCACTTATCATTAGTTTAAACTTAGACAATCAATTAACTAATATTTGCTTGTCACAATTTTGCTATGTATGTAAAACATGGAAGATAGAAACACAAAAGGTATAACAGTTAAATGTGAAATTAACTTTATTTATTCATTGTTCAAATACATAGAAAACATTTACATGTTTACTATAATATGGGCACATTTCCCAACAATCTTCCACTTTTCCTAGTGAAGTAAATGTGTCATGTTTCACATTCTCATATCCTCTACGTGTTTGTTAAAACTCCTAGTTACAAGAGTCTTAGTAAACGGATCCATAAGGTTATCTTCAGAAGCTACTTTCACCACATCTACTATTCCAACGATTATTTTCTTTTATATCAAGTGATACTTCCGAACAATTTGTTTGGTCCTCTTATGACTTCTCATTTCCTTGGTATTATCTATTGCAACACTGTTATCATAATATAGTGTTATAGCTTTTTCCATACCAGGAATGACTTCAAGATCGGTTAAGAACTTTTGAAGTCATATCTCTTCTTTCATTGCCTCAAAAATAGCCACATACTTGGCCTCCATAGTAGAGTCAGCAGTGCAAGTTTGCTTTACACTTCTCCATACTATGGCTCCACCGCCTAGGACGAATACATTTCTCGACATCAATTTCCTCGAATCTTTACAGGTTTGGAAGTCTAAGTCTGGGTATCCAATAGGAGTAAGGTTCTCCCCAGATACACAAGCATATAAACTCTGGTTCTTTTAAGATACCTTAATATATGCTTTATAGCTTGCCAACGCTTGAGACCAGGATTCGCCTGATATTGACTAACCATTCCCACTGCGAAATATATATTTGAATGTGTGCAAATCATCGCATATATAAGGCTTCCAACTATCGAAGAATATGAAACCTTACTTATATGCTCTCTTTCTTTCACTTCTTCGGACATTCATCCAAAGAAAGATGAAAACTCGATGCAATCGGCTGAGCACCTCACTATGCATTGGTCATTGCAAACTGTTCTAGTACCTTATCGATATATGAAACTTGTGATAGAGCTACTGTTTTATTCTTTCGATCCCTAAGGATTCAAATACCAAGAATATAACTAGCTTTACCCATGTCCTTCATGCTAAACTATTGAGCTAACCACAATTTAACCGATGGTAATTTTCCTATATTGTTTTTGATAAATGAATATCATCGACATACAGAATGAGGAAGACCACCTTTTTATCCTTTATACACTTATAAACACAAGGTTCATCAGCGTTTTGCTCAAACCCAAAAGTCTTGATTGTTTGATCAAATATTTTATTCCATTAGTAGGACGCTTGCTTAAGTCCATAAATTGACGTTAGTAGTTTGCAAACTTTCTGCTCCTTTCCTTTGACAACATAGCCAGTGGGTTGAGCCATGTAAATGATCTCTTGACATCCATTTTCCAAATCTCATAATTGAGAGCAACAGTAATGGATAAGAGTATGCGAATAGACTTAAGCATGACTACTAGAGAGAAGGTTTGATCGTAATCGATGCCCTATTTCTTTGTGTAGCCTTTTCCTATAAGTCTAGCTTTATGTGTTTCCACTTTCCCGTCTGCATTTCTCTTCTTCTTGTAGATCCACTTACACCCTATGGGTTTAATCCCAACTAACAAGTCTACAAGTTCCCACACCGTACTGATTTCATAGAATTCATCTCAGCATCCATTGCCTGTTTCCAGAACTTGGAATCAACTTCCTACAGAGTCTCTTTGTAAGTGAGTGGATCTGTAATATCCCATTTTTCAGTGGTTTTGGGACCACAATTCTGGTTAATGAGTCCATAATCTATAGGTATTTAATATTTTTAGGGTTATGTGATTATCGTATTAAGATTTGGTCAGCTGATTTTATTGTTTACTTAGTTAATTAATTAAAAAGGATTAAATTGTAAAAAAGTGTAAAAGTTAATTGCTATTAGTGTTTTAGTGCCAATTGGGTATTTAAATAAAATAAGATGATTTAATATGGTTATTAAACCATTTCATTAGTTAGTGGACGGTAGGTAAATGGAAATGGATTAAAAATAAGTGGTAATGGCATAATCGTAATTAATTTAAAAATAAAATAAAAGGAAATGAAAGAAATTGTCATCATCTTTATTGTATTTTGGCTTAAGGATCGAACACCATTGTTGGGAGAAGAAGGAAGCTTCGGTTTGCTAGTTTTATTTGCCTATAAGTGTATTTATCATCTGTTTTTCATGAATTTTACGTTTTTGATATCGTTGCAACTAGGTCAGCTAACCCGTAGCTTCATTTTTGAAACTATTAAGGATTCCATATTTTTTCGTTAATGACTCTTAGTAATTCTTGGTTGTTGATTAACATTATTTCGTAAAGTGATTTTTGTTAGTCTTTAGTTAAATGATTAAATTGTTAAAATATTAAAATTTAAATATAAATATTATGAATTGTGAATAATTGTGGACTGTTCTATCATAGGAAGAAATTCAGTTGACTTGAGAAATTGTGAAATTTGGATAAATTTGAAATTTTGAGTTTAGAGACTAAATCATGATAAGTGTAAAAGGTTAGGGAAAATGTGTAAATAATGAAAACTTAAGGGTCTCATGCATTGAATTGAGTTTGTAAGATATGTGAATTCAATAAATTGAATTTAATTACTATATAGATCAAGAATCGAGTCAAAAAGACAATAACCGTGGAAAGGGGAAAATTATGGAGTAGTCGCTGTGAATCAACCAGAAGCGAATTGTAGGTAAGTTAATTGTATAGATAAATAGATTTGCATATATTTATGTAAATTGTGATATTATGATTTGGTTTAACTGTACCCGAATTAAATTATGATATTAAATTGAAATTATAAAATGTTTACTATTAAGTACAAATAAGAATTTAGTATTTGGTAGATGGTGTATAATTTGGTTAGTTGATATTGAAATGAATGTAATTGATTTATAACATGTGTTTGGATATTGTGGAAGTGGCTCTGAGTTATAATGTTAACAATTCTGCAAAGTGCCCGTTTGAACGTAGTAATCAATTAGAATACGATTGGCAAGCCAATAGGGTTTGCACTTTGGTGCCTCTGATTGCACTTTCAAGCCTCTATTTGCACTTCGGTGCCTCTGATTGCATATTCGTGCCTCTATCTACACTTCGGTGCCTCTGTTATGCATCATTGATGCCTTTGGTGTGGTGTAATTTCCCGAGTATCCAAGTCAAGTTACTATAGGTCATCGGGCTATATATCAATTGTCATAAAACTCATTTAGTTGCTCAATTTTGTTGGGTAGGTATTTTACTATTAAATGATAAGTGGTGCTATAAAGTTCTTGTTTATAAATGTTAATGATTATATTGAGAGATTGTTGATGCCTTTGGAAGGTATCATTTATGATGTAAATGATTATATACTAATGTGGTGTGATCTTGCATTTGAATATCAGGAATTAGAACTTATCTTCTTGTTTATCTATATTGGTTGAGGTATGTTAAATGGTAGATATGCTATAAACTTATTAGGATTCTTAAGCTTATTTGTTTCGTTTGTGTCTCTTTTGTAGTTGGCTTTTTGCATATTGACCGGATGGATCATTTTAGAGCACACACTATCTAGCCATCTTAGTAGCTTTTGTTTTCCAATTTGGGATGTGGCATGTATATAGGTGTTTTGTTGTGGATATGTAAATTGTTAACTTATTTTGGTACATCTAGTAATGTGCTTGGTTTCGGGTGTGTACTTCTATTGGTTATAATCAAGTTGATCCTAAATGGTATATATATTTGATGATGATGTTTTGAAATGGTTGCTTGTTGAGTATGCCATACTTTGGTCAATTAGTTGGTTTTAGGCATGAATGGTTAGCTTGTGATAATGCTTATTCCTTTTTTGTAACTTGTTCTTGAATTGAGTAAGTGTGAGAATTGAGGTGCCTTTTGGTGGCATATTGGTTAGACATAGGATGGTTGAATATTTGGCATGTATTTGGTGATTTGAATTTGCTTTTAACCATGTAAAATAGGTTAGTTATGGTATGTCTTTTTGTATAAGAAATGATGCTTGAATTGGCTTGATTTAGGGGTTAAAAATGGAGCACACGACCCGGGACACGGGTTGTCACACGGCCTTGTGCCACACACAGTCACCTACACAGCCATGCGTATTTATTGTTTTAGCTGTAGGTTTCACACGGTCTGAGACATGGCCTGTGACACGGCCGTGTGTCTCAAGTCAATTTGTGGCACGGTCTGGCACACGGCCTTCGTCACAGTCGTCTGACTGAACTTCGAATATACACACAGTTTGGCACACTGTCAACGACATGGCCGTGTGGCCTTATTTTAATTATTCACAGGGGTGGACACACAGATTGAGACACAGCCATGTGTCTAAACTTTGAATGTTCACACGGTCTGGGCTATGTTACACGGCCTGGCCATACGGCCGTGTGACCCCTATTTTCAAAATTTTAAAGTTTTTCTGGATTTTTCTGAGTTGTTTTGGTTTGATCTCAGATTATTCCCAAATTATTTTTAGGTCCCCATAGGCTAGATTTAAAGCCCATAAGTGTATTTTTGTCATGATTAGATTAAATTGTTAAAAGTTAGCATTTAAATTGTATAATTGTTTCTATTATGGAGAAAATTGTTCTGCTTGATCAGTAAGACTCCGTAATCTTAATCTGGCAACAGAGACGGGATAAGGGTATTACATTTAGTGGTATCAGAGCTATGGTTTAGTCGATTCTGGGACTAATGTAGTGCGTATTGAGTCTAGAATATACATGCCACATATACCCTGTGATAGTGTGATGCTTTTGATCTGTTCTGCAAAAATAAAAGGCAGTTTAATTTGAGATCTCGAGACTTCGGTAAAAAAAGACCATCCATATTAGCTCGTACATTTATGTCGAAGAAGTTTTGAAATAAAGCGAATCGATTGACTACTCCTTCAGAGTTCACTTGTAGAGATAAACCATAACAGAGTAATTTGAGGTCTGTCAATTCACCAATTGCTAGTTTTGGTATTGTGAAAAATGTAGAGAAGACTGTTTGTGAAGAATGTGGTAAAAGACATTTCGACGAATGTTGAGCTAAGCTGGGAACTTGATTTCAATGTGATTCTCCTGATCATTTTCTTAGAGATTGTCCAAAACGGCATAGTGACTCAGGAAATTAGACTGCCAAGCCTGAAGCTACTCCGCAGAGAGGTAGATGACCTAAAAATGATAGAAATGCTATAGCTGGTCGAGGAAAAACTAGTGATACAACTGAACGATCCGAAGCTAGAGCAACTACTAGAGTGTATGCAATTAGAGCTCAAGAAGAAGCTTCTGCTCCAGATATTACTGTTGGTACTTTCTCTCTTTTTGATATTGATGTATATGCATGAATTGACCTTGGGTCAACACACTGATATATATGTACTGCGTTAATAGACAAAAAGAATTTACTCGTGTCAACTGGTTATACAGTTAAGGTAACAACTCCACTTGGTCAGTGTGTTTTAGTTAACCAAATTTGTAAGTTATGTCCACTGAAAGTTCGTGATTACGACTTTCCTACTGATTTGATGCTATTACAATTTGATGATTTTGATCCTATTTTGGGAATGGATTGATTGTCTGAACATGATGCAATAGTGATTTGTCAAAGGAAGTAGGTTAGCTTGAAATGTCCTAGTGGTGAATTTATTTGTGTAAAGGCTGATGGGACAGATTGGCCGACAAATGTGAATTCGGCATTGTCAGCTCAAAAGTTTATCAAAAAAGGGTGTGAAGCTTATCTAGCATGTATCCTCCATTCGCGATGACAGAATAAAAAATCGATCAGGTATCGATCAGGGTCTACACGCATTCCCACGGGATGCCGAGTTTGTATGGATTATCGCAAATTAAATGTGGCCACAAAAAAGGATCACTTCCTGCTTCCTTTCATCGACCAAATGCTGGATCGGCTTGCTGGAAAGGCCTTTTATTGCTTTTTAGATGACTATTCTTGGTACAATCAAATTGCTATTGCACCGGAGGATCAGGAGAAAACAACATTCACCTACCCCTTTGGTACTTTCGCTTTTTGTCGTATGCCTTTCAGTCTTTGCAACACACCAGCCACATTTCAAAGGTGCATGATGGAAATATTCTCATATATGACCGAAGACTCTTTAGAGGTATTTATGGATGATTTCTTAGTTTATGGGAATGATTTTGATCATTGCGCTGATAATTTGGATAAAGTACTGAAGCGATATGAGGACACACATCTTATCCTGAATTGGGAAAAATGTCATTTCATGGCAACTGAAGGCATTGTGTTAGGACACCACATCTCTACTCAAGGCATTCAAGTAGAGAAATCTAAGGTGAAAATCATTGAGAAATTACCTCCACCAACAAACATGAAAGGTATTCACAGTTTTCTGGGACATGCAGGGTTTTACCGAAGGTTTATTAGAGATTTTTCAAAAATTGCAAAGCCCTTGTGCTCATTACTGGAATAGAATAAAAAATTCTTCTTTGACGATGCATGTCTGGATGCCTCTATTCAGTTAAAAAAGAAGCTAATGAATGCACCTATTGTCGTTGCACAAGATTGGTCTCAACCTTTTGAAGTTATATACGATGCAAGTGACTTTGTTGTGGGTGCAGTTCTAGGACAACGAAAGGGAAAAATATTTCATGCCATCTATTATGCTTGCAAAACTCTTACAGAGGCTCAACTCAATTATACCACTACAGAGAAAGAATTGCTGGTTGTAGTCTTTGCTTTTGACAAGTTTTGATCTTATCTTGTCGGCGCACAGGTTACTGTATTCACCGATCATTTAGTGTTGAGATATCTCTTTGCGAAAAAGGATGCCAGACCAAGACTAATACGCTGGATATTACTGTTGCAAGAATTTGACATCAAGATAAAAGACCGTAAGGGTTCAAAGAATCAAGTTGCAGACCATCTGTCTCGATTAGAAGTTGGTAGTGAAGACGGAAACATACTTTAATTTGTCGACGCATTCCCAGATGCAAAGTTATTTGCTGTAGATGCAACTCCTTGGCATGCAGATTTTGTTAATTATCTAGTGTGTAGAAAACTCCCATTGGATGTCACAAGCCATAAAAAAGAAAGATTTCTCCGTGACGTAATGAAGTATCATTGGAACGAGCCTTATTTATTCAAAGTATGCAATGACAACATCATTCGACGTTGTGTTCTAGAATAGGAGATGCTTTCAATCTTGAAGCATTGTCATGATGCTCCTTATAGAGGTCATTTCAGTGGTATGAGAACTACTGCTAAAGCTCTCCAATCAGGATTCTACTGGCTGACATTAGTCAAAGACGCCCACAATTTTGTGAATCAATGCAATAGGTGTCAGCAAACCGGTTCTATATCCCGACGCAATGAAATGTTGCTACAGCCAATTACGGAGGTTGAATTATTCGATGTTTGGGTTATGGATTTTATGGGACCGTTTCCGAACTCATTTGGAAATCTTTATATATTAGTAGTTTTTAACTACGTCTCGAAGTGGGTTGAAGCTGTTGCAGTTCCAAAGGATATTGCAGAGATAGTGTTAATTTTTTTTCACAAGCATATACTCACTTGCTTTGGCACATCAAAGGCATTGATTAGTGATCAGGGTACACACTTTCATTACAACCAAGTGGCGACCGCATTGAAGAGATATGGAGTTAATCATAGAATGGCTACTACTTATCATCCGCAAACCAATGGACAAGATGAAGTATCGAATCGGCAAATTAAGAACATTCTTGAGAAGTTTGTAAACCCTTTGAGGAAAGATTGGTCTTCCCGATTGGATGACGCTTTATGGGCATTGCAGACAACATACAAAACTCCATTAGGGATGTCGCCGTATCAATTGGTTTTTGGGAAAGCATGTCACTTACCAGTCGAATTGGAACACAAAGCAATGTGGGAAATTAAGCTGGTGAACATGGACTATGAAGCGGCTGGAAAGAAAAGAATGTTGGATATCATTGAACTAGAGGAGATTAGGAGAAATGCTTATGAAAATGCTGCAATTTACAAGGAAAAGACCAAACAATGGCATGACAAGATTATTTTACAGCGACAATTTATCGCGGGTCAACAGGTTTTATTATTCAATTCTCAACTCAAATTGCACCCAGATAAATTGCGTTCATGTTGTTCAGGACCTTTTGAAGTTGTCGTCGTATTTCCTCATGGTGCAGTCACAATTTAAGATTTACATGACGGACACCAGTTCAAAGTAAATGGATAGAGGCTGAAAAACTATTTTGGCAACAATGATCAAAAGCAAGCAGAGACCATTGAATTGGTCAAAAAGTTCTAATTTTTAATTAGTACTGCTTAATTCTAGTTTATTTTATTTATGTTTTGTTAAAGTTTTTTTCCATCCTTTTTGCAGAATAATTAGGTTCCATTGTCGACGCATTGAAATCTTACTATCAACGCATTCCATAAGTCTGTACTACCATTTATAGCTCATCAGAATTTAGAGAAATTCAGATTCCACCATTAGATCAAAACTCGTTCAGCCGTTTGATCCTTCTGAGTGGGCACAATTTCTATTGGACACAACTCTTCCTGCCAGCCTTATATCTCTCCACAAAACATGCCTCTCCATATTCCTCTTTCACCTACTATAAATTCTCTCCCAATGTACCGACTGTAACGCATTCACGCAACAATTTTTATTTCTTTTCTTTTCTCAAAATCATATCTTTTTACCTTTAAACCATTCTCCCTCAACAAAAGATGGCCAAAATAAGAGGCTCGGTCAAGAAAGCCACCAAATCTGCTGGAGAACACGTGTCCTCTGCTACCACAATGTATGAATCAAAATCCCCCAAGACAGTGCAGACAAACGAGCCAATATTTTTTTTGAATAAAGTGGCAAAGGAACGATTTCATGACAACATACTAAAGCAAAACTTCCATCCCGTGCAGGGAATTTCCCTTTTGCCATAACAAAACTTAGGTAAAAAAGTCTCCAAAACCATCTCCAAAACCATGGGACGCTGTAAACATCAACGAGCAATACAACACCAAGGTCGATGTCAACGAACACTCTGAGTGCATCGAGGACATCACAGATGAAAAATAAGACCTACTGGTAAGAGACTTGTGTATCGATAGAGCAGCGTGGACGAATTCCCATTAAAAGAATTACACGATGCACTGCCGATTCCTGGCACTGCAAGGCAAAATTTTGTTTCATTTTGTCAACTGCAGGCTAAAGCCCTCCACTCACAGCACCACAGTCACCCTAGACAGAATGTGTCTGATACATTCTATTGTCAGGGGCAGAAAAATTGATGTAGGCGCAATACTTCACCAAGAAATAGCTGACTACGCCGCAAGGCAGACTGGGATCTTGGTTTTTCCATCACTGGTGATGTTATTATGCCAACAAAGAGGAATTGTGCCTCATGTTGGTGAGGAAGTCTTAGAGAATAAGGGCCCAATCAATGAAGCCTCAGTAGAAGAATGACTCGTGGCAAGGACACGCCGATACTGAAGGAGAAGGAGACTAGCAAGATAAGAAAGGGTAAAGCCAAAGCCAATAGAAAAGGAACAAACCTGAATACAGAGACATCATTATGGTACAAGCTGAAGGATGTCGAAAAAATGGTAAATTCCATCAACAACAGGCAGATCAGGCTTGTCGTTGCAATAAAAGATATAGAGAAATCCCAAAATTTGTTTTATGATTAGACCAGAGCCTGAAATAGTTCTATTGTAGCCACATTAGGCCAACTGAGCCCATCCCCACTACCGAAATTCCCTGTGTTTCCACCAATCATTCACAATTATGACCTCTCTTCCTCGAATGAAAACTTAGAAGACCGAGATAGATCGGTGGTATCCCCACCCATTGTGCAAGTCTCTAATACTGAGAAAGAAGAGGAATCCAGGGACATTGAAGAATGCATGCGAAAGATTCATATCTTGTTTGAGGATGGTATTTTTGCTGATCAATAGGGCACTGCTATTGAGAAGGAAGTTACTACTGCAAAAGAGGGAGTTGTTGCTGAAGAACAAGAAGTTGCTGAAAATGAGAAAGAAAAAGAAGAAGAAGATTCTGTTGAGAAGATTGTCACCACACCCGAGTCTGTGGGTACAAATATTGATAATTTGGAGCGAATTAAAGCGAGACCAGTAGAAGTTGCTGAGGTAACCAGTGAGGAGCAATGCAATTCATTGGCAATAGTGGTCTACACTCGACCACTCCAAAGTGGCCTCTCCTACACAAACAGCAGCCGATGATGCCAAGGCAAAGCTGGGAACTGAGGAGCAATCTGAAGATCATGCAAAGCCCAAAGAAAAGAAAAGGAAGCACTCCAAGGATAAAAAATGAAAGAAGGGCGGCTGCAGATAATTGAGTTAGTTTATTTTAAGCTTTAGTTATAGTATTCATGCATTGCATGTAGCTGTAAGTTTTATTTTGATCAGTATACATTGTCATTGCATTTTTTTATTGCCATTACATTTTCATGTTAGTGCATTGGGGACAATGCAAACTTAAAGTTTTGGGGAATGCACATGGGGCTTGGAAATGCACCCACATTTTAAATTTTTTTTAAGCGTGCAAGGTTTAAGTGATGAAGATTGTTCAAAAAATTTTATTACATTCGATGCTTAATTCTTGAATCATGTGAATTATCAATGAATGAGTTGGATAAATTTGACTGAAGGTTGTAGCTTCAATTCTTTGATGAATAGATTAGGTTGCATTAGTAATGGATGACTGCTATCATTCCTTAAATCTTGAATGAATCTTCTTTTTACAGTTGCTTATATATGTATATATAGTTATCAATTAGAGACACTCCAATGTGAGTGTAGTATGGAATGTTTAAAAGGGAACACTCCAATACAAGCGTTAGAAAAGTCAATCTAGCCAAAAGCTGTCGCGGCATGAGAGTGTGTCAGCGCAATTACGTACCCCTTGAGGGTTTGTTGCACCCCCATCGTTACTTCTCAGGAACAAGGGTAAAATAATGCAACGGTATCCGTTATTCTAAAAAACAAATGTATATATACTTAGTATTGTATAATAAATGTTGTAATCAGGGGCGAAGCCAGAACAATTTTTTAGGGGGGCCGGATGAAATTTTAATTTTTTATAGTTTATATCTTTATAATTTGTAAATGATTAAATTGAATTTTTATAATTTTAGGGGGGCCAAAGTGCAATTTTACCTTTACTACTTTGAAATTTTTAAAAAAATTTAAGGGCCTAAATAACAATTTTACATTTTAGGGGGGCCGGGGCCCATGCCAGCCCCCCTGGCTTCGCCCCTGGTTGTAATGGTAGATAGAACTTAAGATTTGAAGCATGATGCTAGCATTGATGAAGTTGCAACCTTATTCATTCTTGCTTATGAATTTTCGATGCAATATTCTTTCATCTGAATGCGATTCATCCTTTGGGAATTTAGAGGGTTCAAGTTGCTAGAATGATCATTTGCCTTAGTAAATTTTTTTGTAGCCTTGCTAGTTTATATTTTACTTGAGGACAAGTAAAAACTCAAGTTTGGGGGTGTGACGGTACTAGAAATAACACATGTTTTCCCCCTTACTTATTGGTTAAATTGTTCCTATTTAGTTATCCTTAGCATACATTTTAGCATTTTCAGTTTAGTAAATTGCATTTTATAACTTAGTGAATCCTAGCCTATTTTATTCTTATTTTTGCTATCTTTTTACATTAATGTCACTGCATGAGTTAATTCCAGATTGCGTCCAGAATTGTCGCCGCACCTAACAACTTTCCGAACAAGAACTAAAATTGCGTGAGCTGTCCAGTCTAGTATAACCAACCTGTACGTACAAGGACAAAATCATTTTGGGGAAAGGACACCTGTACTGTTGGATAAGGACATAAAAGGTGGACGTGAGAAAAAGCTTGCGGCCATGAAGCTTGCGGCCATGGCAGAATCACTTAGGTCTTTTTCTTTTTTCTCACGTCCACCTTTTATCATCCTACCTTGAAGCTTGCGGCCATGGCAGCTTAAGTTTCTCACGGGTGAGCCAACGTCAAAACTAGATGCAGACTAGCTCCTGACGAGGAGACCTAAGTGCGAGACAAGATGGAATAGAGAGATTCAGTCGAGTTGTCTAGGGATAGTATTCTCCATTCGATTCATTCTTATTTCTTTCTAAATGCTGGTGATTACTCTTTTATTTCTATTTGTATAGAAGTACACATGAATTCTTGGTTAAATGTTATATTATTCAATCTTGCTTTCATTGTTTAATCTTAGGGTTTGAATGATTTTTAACACAGAAGTGTTATTGCAGTCACTGACACTGGAAAGTGCAGTAATAGTTTGAGCCAACAAGCATTACAACGGAAGTTGAGTGAGGATTAGAGGAAATTAGTCCACTTGTTCTTAATAGTGCCATATTGCCATCATCGGAAGGTGAGGTTAATATGCATGTTTAAGTCTTAGATTAAATAGAGGAGTAACGCTGGGTAAGATATACATTGAATTTTATTGCCTCGACAATCACCTATACTTTTGTTCCTTGTGAGCACTTAGTATTCTGCTGAAGATTCATGTTGAGGATCCCAATTTGTCACTATCATATTTTATTTTATTGTTTTTAAGTTATTGCATCGACAACTATCCTCACAATTTATCTTGTTTGTATCTAGTTATTGCACCGACATTAATAGACAAAAGACTACCATCCCTGTGGGATCGATATCCGATAGACTCACATCTGTCTACTATACTTGCATCGATAGTGTACGCTTGCACATTATTGCTGCAATGTTAAACAACCGATAAGACACGGACACGGGCTGAGACATGGCAGTGTGTCCCTACTTCGAATGCCCAATGGCCTGAGACACGGGCGTGTCTCTTGGCCGTGTGAGTCACACGGCCTGGCAACACGACCGTGTGACCCCTGTAGTGTTGAAAATTTTCCTTGTTTCCTGATAAATTCTCTAAGTTTTTTATTTAGTCTCGACTTATTTCTAATGCATATTTAGGGCCTCGAGGGCTCGTATAAGGGACAATATGTATGATATGTTCATTGATATTATATGAAATATTTGAAATTTCTATCCGTTTGAATTGTAAACTCTGGTAATGCTCCATAACCCTGTTTCGAAGATAGATACGGGTTAGGGGTGTTACATTTATTGGTATCAAATCTATGGTTTAGTCGATTCTCAAACTAAACGTAGCGTGTACGAGTCTAGCTATACATGCCATTAAATAACCTATGTACCCGATGTTCGAGTCCAAAACCTCAGGCTACATCTGTAGCAAGTATGGGTAGTGTCAGAGATGTTTGGCCCGAGTGCAAGTACTGTAAAAGACCAAATTATGGTGAGTGTCGACTAAAGAATGGAGCATGCTTTAGGTGTGGTTCCTTAGATCACTATCTTAGAGATTGCCCAGAGAAATCCGAGAAAGTGAAGGCTCGGACCACGAGGCCGAGCAACACTGCTGTGAGAGGTAGACCACTTCGTAATCCTGGAAATGTGAGTGGTAGCCATGGTGTAATGAAAGATTCTACGATGAGATCCGAGGCACAAGCGCCAGCTAGGGCTTATTCTATTTGTGCATGATAGGATGCTTCTAGGCCAAATGTTATTACCGGTACTTTCTTTATTTTTGATACTGATGTTAGTGCTTTGATTGATCCGGGATCCACTCATTCATATGTGTGCACGAATTTAGTTTCTAGTAAGAATTTACCTGTTGAGTCTACTGAATTCGTAGTTAAAGTATCAAACCCCCTAGGTCAGTATGTGCTAGTTGATAAAGTCTACAAAAATTATCCTTTGATGACTAGGGGTTATCGTTTTCTGGTTGTGATGCTATTACCATTTGATGAATTTGATGTTATTTTGGGCATGGATTGGCCAACTCTACATGACGCTGTTGTAAACTATAGACGAAAGCTTATTGTATTGAAATGTCAGAACAGTGATGTAACACCCATGACCCGTATCCATCGCCGGACTAGGGTTACGAGGTATTACCGGTCAAATCATAACATTTATACCATCATGGCTCACACATCAATACATCATAGTAATCAATAGCACAAAGTCCCTTTAGTAGGTCTACGAGACCTTAAACATGCTTTAAAGAGGGTTCGGGACTAAACCGATCTCATACAAAAACTTTACAATCTTAGAAAAAAATTTCTTTTAAAACAGGGCACACGCCCGTGTGAATTGACCGTGTGCCTTACCCGGCCATGTCTTAAACCATGTCTTACCTCGTGTGCAACTCTGACTATTGTCATACGGCCTGTCACAGGCCCGTGTGTTTGGCCCGTGTGCAACATTTCCTTGAGTCACACGGCCTATCACACGCCCGTGTGTCTGGCCCGTGTGCAACACTGACTTGAGTCACACGGCCTATCACACGCCCGTGTGTCTGGCCCGTGTGCAAGTCTGACCTGCATCGAATAAGGACAGTGATGGACACAAGCGAGACACACGCCCGTGTGCTCACCCGTGTGGACAATTATAGACCATTTACAAGGCTAAATTGCCACCCTATTTAAGTCAATCCCTACATGTTCAATTCCAACATCCATTAACATACAATTAAATCACCAATCTCAACTACCAAATCAAGTATGAAACACACCATTTCTATTTCATTAAAATATACCTTAATGGCCATATATGCACATCACATACACTACTTCCACATAGCAAAACATATACCAAAATCATTCTATTATCAAGCCATATCACATGACAAGATTTATACAACTCAAAACATTCCTTAACCTCTCTAGCCTATACATGCCATATACCATATATACAACTTCCAAAAAGGTACCAAAATAGGCGTCTGATAGTGTGATTGAGTTGCTGACGATCCCCAGATCCGAGCTAGCTTTAATGATACTGTAAAATAGAGAAAGACTTCACACAGTAAGCTTTAAAGCTTAGTAAGCTCGTTATATAACACAATTAACTCAATATTTCATATGCAATATGCAAAATTAACTAACACTTAGTTCAATTCACATCACTACTCTATATCATCCATAGCTATTACTCACTTTCATACCATATCTATAGGTTCATGTACAAGCATTTATAATGCTACTCAATCCAATCATTTTCATCCTTCATTCAAATAATCTTCCATCTATCTCATACACAATATCATCAACCACATAGGTTCCGTACATACCTGTACCATCACGTATTTATCTATCAAATTTACCACCCAATGCTCGATGCCATAATTCATTCGATCCTCTTTAAACGTTCAATGAACTCACACACTTAGTGCCAATTATTTAGCTGAAGCTATAATAATATCGCACACGAAGTGCCAAACAACACAGCCGAAGCTTTTTTTATACACTTAGTGCTATTTATCGCTGTAACAATTCTATTTGCGCACACTTAGTGCCACATGTCTTCAAACTCGCATTTCACATTACTAAATTTTATAATCACATTTCTATTCATTTCATCACATATGGACATTGTTTAAACAACACGTATTATACACTAACTTACCTCGAACGTAAAAACAATGACACCAATCGATCAATCGAGCACTTTGTTCTTGCCTCGATCTAAGTCTGAATTTCTCCTTTCTTGATATATATAATGTCAAATTCAATTCATTCAATCACATTTTCATCCAAAACAATCCACAACACATAGTTAGGGCATTTTACATTTTAGCCCTCATAATTCCACATTTTGACATTTTAATCCCTATTTCATAAAATCACAAAATATACATAATTTATTCACACCCAAGCTTGGCCGAATTTTATACTAGTCCCTAGCAGCCCATATCTTTCATTTATTCCATATTTTAACCCCTCAAAATTACATTTTCACAAATTAACCCTTAATAATCAATTTCATCACAAATTTCAAATACAAAACATATTTATCATTCATCAAGCTTTCATATTTCACCAACTATCAACACAAAGCTCACATATTCATCAATGGAACATCTCAAAATCATTATCAAATTTAGAAATTGAGGTATGGGCTTCATAGAACACAAAGCAACGATTATAAAAACGTAAAAATTATCAAAAACCGAAGCAAAAACATACCTTGATTAAGCTAAAGATGTGCCGAATGCTTAAAAGCTCAAGCCCTAGGTTTCTTCTTTTATTTTCAGTGAAAGAACACAAATTATTAACAAATTTTTAACTTTGTTTTATTTTTAGTGTCATTATTAATCAAATACCATGTTTAACCTTTATAAACTCATTAAATTTCCATTAACTCAAACCCATTTTTGTCCATCCAACAAGCATGTGGTCTAATAACAACATAAGGACCCACATTTAATAAGATATAGCATTTAACCACTTTTAACTATTAGCACACAGCTTTTGCATTTTATGCGATTTAATCCTTTTTCACAAATCGGCACACAGACGATAAAATTTTCACACAGAACTTTCACACATACTTTATCACATACCACTAACATAAAAAATAATATTAAATTATTTTTCTGACTCAGATTTGTGGTCCCGAAACCACTATTCCAACTAGGGTCTAAACCGGGCTGTTACAACTCTCCCCCCTTAGAGATTTTCGTCCCCGAAAATCTTACCAGCGAATAGATTCGGGTATTGCTGTCTTATAACATCCTTAGGCTCCCACGTAGCCTCTTCAACACCGTGTTTGTGCCACAACACTTTCACTAAAGCAATTTTCTTATTTCTCAATTCTTTAATCTCACGAGCCAGAATTCGAATCGGTTCTTCACTATACGATAGATAAGACTGAATCTCAACTTCAGTAGGGGCAATCACGTGTGATGGGTCAGATCTGTATTGTTGAAGCATCGATACGTGAAATACATTATGAATCTTCTCTAGCTCAGGTGGCAACAACAATCTATAAGCAACTAGCCCAAAACGTTCGATAATTTCATACGGCCCGATGAATCTCGGACTCAATTTGCCTTTTCTGTCGAACCGAAGTATTTTCTTCCACGAAGATACTTTCAAAAACACTTTATCCCCAATCTCAAACTCAATATATTTTCGTTTCAAATCTGCGTAAGACTTCTGACGATCTGATGCCGCTTTCAAACTGTCACTAATTACTTTCACTTTCTGCTCAGTCTCTTTTATCAAGTCAACCCCGTGAATCTTATTCTCATTAAGCTCAGTCCAATACAATAGAGTTCTGCATTTTCGACCGTACAGAGCCTCATATGGTGCCATTTTAATACTTGGTTGAAAACTATTATTATATGCAAATTCAATCAACGGCAAGTACTTTTCCCACGTACCTTCAAACTCAAGAATACAACATCTCAACATATTCTCGAGAATCTGAATAGTCCGTTCGGATTGACCATCCGTTTGCGGATGAAAAGCAGTACTGAAATGCAACTTCGTACCTAAAGCCTCTTGTAATTTTTTCCAAAATCACGAAGTAAATCTCGGATCTCTGTCAGACACAATAGATAATGGTACCCCGTGTAATCTTACAACCTCAGAAACATACAATCCAGCTAACTTATCCAGTGAATAATCTGTTCTCACCGAAATAAAATGAGCTGATTTCGTTAATCTGTCAACTATCACCCAGATTGCATCTTTCTTTCTCGGAGACAGGGGCAATCCCGACACAAAGTCCATCGTGATTCTCTCCCATTTCCATTCAGGAATCATGATCGGCTGTAATAAACCCGAAGGTACCTGATGTTCAGCTTTGACTTGCTGACAAACTAAACATCTCGAAACAAACTCTGAGATATCCCGTTTCATACCAGGCCACCAATAAAACTGTTTCAGATCATTGTACATTTTATACTTCCCGAATGAATCGATAAACGACTGTTATGAGCTTCATTCAAAATCAACTGAATCAACTCTGAATTTCTCGGAACACAAATCCGATCTCGAAATCTCAAATAACCATCATCATCAATTCAAAATTATGAATCAGAATTCAAACCACAATGAGCTCGTTTCGCTAGCATCTTATTGTCAACTTTTTTAGCATCGCAAATCTGCTGTAAAAATAATGGTCTTGCTTTCAATTCGGCTAAAACCAAACCATCACCACACAGATCTATCTGAGTACTCATTGCTCGTAAAGTGAATAAATACTTTCGGCTCAAAGCATCAGGAACGACATTAGCTTTTCCCGGATGATAGTCAATTACTAATTCATAATCTTTTAACAATTCTAACCATCTCCGCTGTTGCAAATTCAATTCTTTCTGTGTCATCAGATATTTCAAGCTCTTATGATCAGTATAAATGTGACATTTCTCACCAAATAAATAGTGACGTCAAATCTTCAATGCAAATACAATAGCTGCTAACTCCAAATCGTGCGTCGGGGAGTTCTTTTCATGCGGTTTTAACTGTCTCGAAGCATAAGCTATAACTTTGCCTTCTTGCATCAATACACAGCCTAAACCATTCAACAGTGCATCACTGTAAACTATGAATTCTTTACCCGATTCAGGTTGAACTAACACTGGTGCCTTTGTCAACAATGCTTTCAATTGTTCAAAACTCTACTGACACTTTTCTGACCACTCAAACTTAACATATTTCTGTAGCAATTAGTCAACGAAATTGCAATCATCGAGAAACCTTTCACAAACCGTCTATAATATCCTGCTAGTCCTAGAAAACTACGGACTTCAATCACATTTCTCAGAGGTTTCCAATCTAAAATTGCTGAAATCTTACTCGGATCAACTCATATCCCCACAGCTGACACTATATGTCCCAGAAAACCAACCTCGCGCAACCAAAACTCACATTTACTAAACCTTGCATACAATTGCTTCTCTCGCAGAGTCTGTAACATGATTCTCAAATGCTCGGCATGTTGCATCTCATCACAAGAATAAATCAAAATATCGTCAATAAACACAATGAAAAATCGATCCAAATACGGTCTGAATATCTGATTCATCAAATCCATAAATACTGCAGGAGCATTTGTTAGTCCGAAAGGCATAACTAAAAATTCATAATGTCCATACCTCGTTCTGAAAGAGTTTTCGGCACATCTGATTCTTTGACCCTCAACTGATAATAACCTGATCTTAAGTCTATCTTTGAAAACACTGTAGCCCCTTTTAACTGATCAAACAAATCATCTATTCGCGGTAGAGGGTACTTATTCTTTATCGTCACTTTGTTCAGCTGTCGGTAGTCAATGCACATCCTCATAGTACCATCTTTCTTTTTCACAAACAACACAAGAGCACCCCAAGGCAAGAAACTTGGTCGTGCAAAACCTCTGTCTGTCAACTCTTGCAACTGAGACTTCAATTCTTTCAATTCTATCGGAGCCATTCTATACGGTGCTATTGAAATTGGAGTCGTTCCCGGCACAATCTCAATGCCAAACTCAACTTCTCGTATCGGAGGTAATCCAGGTAATTCCTCAGGAAACACATCAGGGAACTCACAAACCACAGGCACAGATTCAACTTTCTTTTCTGTTACTTTTGTATCTATCACATATGCAAGATAAGCTTCACATCCCTTTTTCACATAATTCAAAGCTTTCATCGAAGATATTACAGCCGGTAGCCCATTCAAATCACTGGATTCAATTCGAACTATCTCACCATTCTGACTTCTCAAATCAATAGTCTTCCGTTTGCAATTCACAATAGCATTATGCAAAGTTAACCAATCCATACCCAGAATTATATCAAATTCATCAAAGGTTAGTAACATCAGATTAGCCGGGAAACAAATATCTCGAAACATCAATGGACAATTATTGCACTCTTTGTCAACCAGAACACACTTGCCTAAGGGGTATGATACTCTAATTATAAGCTCAGTAGACTCAACAGGCAGAGTCTTACTAGATACTAAGTTCTCACACACATAAGAATGAGTAGATCCTGGATCTATCAATGCAATCACATCGATGATATCAAAAGAGTAAAAGTACCATGAATGACGGAGAGATGACGCTTCTTCGCGAGCACGAATAGCGTAGGCTCTGGCAGGTGCTCTCACCTCAGATCTCACAGCTGTATCCGTTGTTCCTCTCTGACTACCACTCACATTTCCTGTGTTTCTGGGTGGTCTACCTCCAGTTGTCGTGTTACTCGGCCTCACACTCTGAGCATTATCTTTCTCAGCCAACTCCAGGCAATCCCGAATGAAGTGATCTCGTGATCCACATTTATAACAAACTCTATTATTATACTTGCCCTGGCATTCACCAATATGACGTCTCCCATACTGTCTACACTCAGGCTTATTACTTCTGACACTGCCAACACTTGATTCTATTGGAATTTGAGCTTTAGAACTCGTATATTATTTCACACGATCTCTACTCGAATGTCCAAATAAAGCATTTGAGCGATTGGTTGCATCTCTAAATCTCTTTGATGATGAGTGATACGACTTATTCATCGACCTTTTTCTCTCGTCTCTAGCTTCTGAATCTGCTTTCTTCTTTTCTTTACTAAGCTCCTCGGCTTTACAAGCTCTTTCAAAAAATACCACAAATTCATTCAAATCAAGAATTTCGACCAGAAGTTTAATATCTCTATGAATCGTTTACACATAGTAGTTTCTGTCGAAACACATTCTCGTGCGTACTGGCTCAATCTTACAAATTCTCGCTCGTATTCTGTAACAGACATACGACCCTGTTTCAGCCCAAGGAACTCTTTACGTTTCTAATCTATAAACTGTTGACTAATATATTTCTTCCGGAATTCAGTTTGGAAGAAATCCCAGGTAATTCGTTCTCTCGGAACCATAGATATCAATGTTTTCCACCAATGATACGTCGTATCTCTCAATAGTGAAACAGCACACTTAAGGCATTCATTAGGAGTACATGATAATTCATCAAACACTCTAATAGTATTCTGAATCCAGAATTTAGCTCACTCAGCATCATCATCAACTGTGGCCCTGAACTCTTCAACCCCGTACTTTCAAATTTTATCAACTGGTGGTTTACTCAATCGAATCGGGTCTAATACTTGTGGCGCTACAGGAACTTACGGGGGTAGAGGTTGTTGAGCAGTCGGGTTCATTCGAACGAACTTCGTAAACCACTCACTCATCATTTGGAAGAAGGCTTGCTTTGCCTCTCCCTCATGACTACTAGCAATCAGCCTAGATTTAGTCGGCGCTGTCCCTTGAGCGGGAGCAGGCGCATTACTCTCAACATCATCAGCAACAGCTCGATCGGGATCCATTTGCTATACGAAAACATATTTTTAACTGTCAGGAATCATCACACTATCGCAGGTATATATATGGCATGTATAGCTAGACTCTCACACACTACGTTAGTCCTAGAATCCACTAAATCGTAGCTCTGATACCAATAAAATGTAACACCCATAACCCGTATCCATTATTGGGCTAGGGTTACGAGGTATTACCGGTCAAATCACAACATTTATACCATCATGGCTCACACATCAATACATCATAGTAATCAATAGCACAAAGTCCCTTTAGTAGGTCTACGAGACCTTAAACATGCTTTAAAGAGGGTTCGGTACTAAACCGATCTCATACAATAACTTTACAATCTTAGAAAAAAATTTCTTTTAAAACAGGGCACACGCCCGTGTGAATTGACCGTGTGACTTACACGGCCATGTCTTAAACCATGTCTTACCTCGTGTGCAACTCTGACTATTGTCACACGACCTGTCACACGCCTGTGTGCAACATTGACTTGAGTCACACGGCCTATCACACACCCGTATGTCTGGCCCGTGTGTAACACTGACTTGAGTCACACGACCTATCACATGCCCGTGTGTCTGGCCCGTGTGCAACACTGACTTGAGTCACACGGCCTATCACACGCCCGTGTGTCTGGCCCTTGTGCAAGTCTGACCTGCATTGAATAAGGACAATGATGGACATAGGCGAGACACACGCCCGTGTGCTCACCCGTGTGGACAATTATAAACCATTTACAAGGCCAATTTTCCACCCTATTTAGGTCATTCCTTACATATTTAATTCCAACATCCATTAACATACAATTCAATCACCAATATCAACTACCAAATCAAGTATGAAACACACCGTTTCTTTTTCATCAAAATATACCTTAATGGCCATATATGCACATCACATACACTACTTCCACATAGCAAAACATATACCAAAATCATTCTATTATCAAGCCATATCACATGACAAGATTTATACAACTCAAAACATTCCTTAACCTCACTAGCCTATACATGCCATATACCATATATACAACTTCCAAAAAGGTACCAAAATAGACATCCGATAGTGTGATTGAGTTGCTAACGATCCCCAGATCCGAGCTACCTTTAATGATAATGTAAAACAGAGAAAGACTTCACACAGTAAGCTTTAAAGCTTAGTAAGTTCGTTATATAACACAGTTAACTCTATATTTCATATGCAATATGCAAAATTAACTAACACTTAGTTCAATTCACATCACTACTCTATATCATCCATAGCTATTACTCACTTTCATACCATATCTATAGGTTCATGTACAAGCATTTATAATGCTACTCAATCCAATCCTTTTCATCCTTCATTCACATAATCTTCCATCTATCTCATACACAATATCATCAACCACATAGGTTCCGTACATACCTGTACAATCACGTATTTATCTATCACATTTACCACTCAATGCTCGATGCCATAATTCATTCGATCCTCTTTAAACGTTCAATGAACTCGCACACTTAGTGCCAATTATTTAGCTGAAGCTATAATAATATCGCACACGAAGTGCCATCATATATAACCAAATTTGTCTCGGTAACGCACACGAAGTGCCAAACAACACAGCCGAAGCTTTCTTTATCTCGCACACTTAGTGCTATTTATCGTTGTAACAATTCTATTTACGCACACTTAGTGCCACATGTCTTCAAACTCGCATTTCACATTACTAAATTTTGTAATCACATTTCTATTCATTTCATCACATATGGACATTGTTTAAACAACACGTATTATACACGAACTTACCTCGAATGTAAAAACAACGACACTAGTCGATCAATCGAGCACTTTGTTCTTGCCTCGATCTAAGTCCAAATTTCTCCTTTCTTGATCTATATAATGTCAAATTCAATCCATTCAATCACATTTTCATCCAAAACAATCCACAACACATAGTTAGGGCATTTTACATTTTAGCCCTCATAATTCCACATTTTGACATTTTAATCCCTATTTCATAAAATCACAAAATATACATAATTTATTCACACCCAAGCTTGGCTAAATTTCATACTAGTCCCTACCAGCCCATGTCTTTCATTTATTTCACATTTTAACCCCTCAAAATTACATTTTCACAAATTAACCCTTAATAATCAATTTCATCAAAAATTTCAAATACAAAACATATTTATCATTCATCAAGCTTTCATATTTCACCAACTATCAACACAAAGCTCACATATTCATCAATGGGACATCTCAAAATCATTATCAAATTTAGAAATTAAGGTAAGGGCTTGATAGAACACAAAGCAATGATCATAAAAACGTAAAAATTATCAAAAAACGAAGCAAATACATACCTTGATTAGGCTATAGATGTGCCGAATGCTTAAAAGCTCAAGCCCTAGGTTTCTTATTTTATTTTCAGTGAAAGAACACAAATTATGAACAAATTTTTAACTTTGTTTTATTATTAATGTCATTATTAATCAATTACCTTGTTTAACCTTTGTAAACTCTTTAAAATTCCACTAACTTAAACCCATTTTTGTCTATCCAACAAGCATGTGGTCTAATAACAACATAAGGACCCACATTTAATAAGGCATAGCATTTAAGCACTTTTAACTATTAGCACACAGCTTTTGCATTTTATGCAATTTAATCCTTTTTCATAAATCGGCACACAGACGATAAAATTTTCACACAGAACTTTCACACATACTTTATCACATACTACTAACATCAAAAAAAATATTAAATTATTTTTTACTCGAATTTGTGGTCTCGAAACCACTATTCCGACTAGAGTCTAAACCGGGCTATTACAAGTGAGATGCTTCGTGTTGAGTCAGATAGTCCGAGAGGGTTGCCTATTGTTATATCAACTATGTCAACGCAAAAATATGTGAGAAAAGGTTGCGATGCATATTTTGCTTATGTTTTGGATTCTAAAGTGTCAGAATAGAAGCTTGAGTCAGTACCATTGGTTTCTGAGTATCCTGATGTATTTTCGGAGGAGTTACCAGGATTACTGTTGATCAAAAAGGTTGAGTTTGCTATTGAACTGGAACTGGGGACATCACCGATATCGACAGCACCTTATAGAATGGCTCCTACAGAGTTGAAAGTGTTGAAAGCACAACTACAAGACTTGATAGATAGGGGTTTTGCTCGACCCAGGTTTTCACCTTGGGGTGCACCGGTTCTGTCCGTTGAGAAAAGGGACAGATCGATGAGATTGTTTATAGACTACCGTCAGCTTAACAAGCTTACAATCAAGAACAAGTATCCACTGCCTCGAATTGATGATCTGTTCGATCAGTTGAAAGGGGCCACAGTATTCTCGAAGATTAATCTCCATTCTGGTTACTATCAGCTACGTGTGAAAGATTCGGATGTGCCGAAAACTGCATTTAGAACCAGGTATAGACATTATGAATTTCTTGTGATGTCGTTTGGTTTAACTAATGCACCTGCAGTATTTATGGATTTGATGAACAAAATCTTCATACCGTATTTACACAGATTTGTTGTGGTATTTATTGACGACATTCTGATATATTCACGAAATGAGTCCGAGCATGCTAAACATTTGTGAACTGTGTTGCAAACTTTGCGTGATAAACAACTTTTTGCTAAATTTAGCAAATGTGAGTTTTTGCTCTGAGAAATCGGTTTTCTTGGACATATAGTATCAGCTGAAGGCATCAGAGTTGATCCGAGTAAAATCTCAGCAGTTGTTGACTGGAAACCACCGAGAAATGTATCTGTAGTCAGTAGTTTTTTGGGATTAGCTGGTTATTACCGAAGGTTCGTTAAAGGGTTCTCTATGATAGCTACACCGATGACGCGACTCTTACAGAAGGATGTGAAATTTCAATGGTTCGAAAAATGTCAGCAAAGTTTTAATCAGTTGAAAGCACTGTTAATCGGGGCACCAGTTTTGGTTCAGCCTAAATCGGGTAAAGAGTTTGTAATTTTCAGTGATGCATCAGTGATACATCTTTAAATGGTTTAGGTTGTGTTTTTTATGCAAGAAGGAAAAGTAATAGCTTATGCTTCCAGACAGTTAAAGCCACACGAAAAGAACTATCTGACACATGACCTAGAGTTAGTAGCTATTGTGTTTGTGTTGAAAATTTAGCGACACCATTTGTTCGGAAAAAAATATCATATATTTACCGAGCATAAAAGTTTGAAGTATCTAATGTCGCAGAAAGATTTGAATCTGAGACAGCATAGATGGCTCAAACTATTAAAAGATTATGAGTTGGTCATTGATTATCATCCGGGAAAAGCGAATGTAGTTGCTGACGCTCTGAGTAGAAAGCCTTTATTTGCTCTACGAGCGAAGAAAACACGACTGACATTATCTGACGATGTTTTGATCTTAGCTGAGTTGAAACCTAGACTGATGTTTCTACATCAGATCTACGAAGGTCAGAAATGTGATGTTGAGTTACTAGCTAAGCGGGCATAGTGTAAGTAGACTTCCGATTTAAAATTTCAAATAGGATCTGATGATTGCTTATTGTTCAAAGGTAGAATTTGTGTACCGAAGAATCCAGTGCTCATTCAGAGAATCTTGCACGAGGCTCATAGTAGTAGCTTACCTATTCATCCGGGGAGTAATAAAATGTACAGTGATTTAAAATAGATGTACTGGTGGCCGGGGATGAAACGCGAGATTTCTGACTTTGTATCTAGATGTTTGGTATGTCAGCAAGTTAAACTTGAACATTAGGTACCTTCTGGATTGTTACAGCCAGTGATGATACCGGAGTGGAAATGGGATCGAGTTACTATTAACTTCGTATCAGCTTAACCCTTATCTCTGAGAAAGAAAGATGTCATTTGGGTTGCGGTTGATCGTTTGACGAAGTCAGCATATTTTATTCCAATACGTACGGATTTCTCCCTTGAGAGATTAGCTGAGTTATATGTTTCTGAGATTGTCAGATTGCACGGGGTGCCAGTTTCTATTATTTTGAATAGTGATATGCGATTTACATCACGATTCTGGAAAAAGTTATAGGAAGCTCTTGGTACGCGGTTGAATTTTAGCACTGCATTTCACCTTCAAATTGATGGTCAGTCGAAACGAGTATTTCAGATTCTCGAAGATATGCTTCGTTGTTATGTTTTAGAGTTTGAAGGCAACTAGGAGAAATATTTACCGTTGGTTGAATTTGCGTACAACAACAGTTTTCAATCGAGCATAAAGATGGTACCGTACGAGGCTTTGTATGGTCGTAAATGCCAAACTCTGTTATATTGGACTGAGCTCAGTGAGAAAAAGATATACAGGGTTGGTTTGATTCGTGAGACTGAAGAAAAAGTAAAAGTGACCCGAGGTAGTCTGAAAACAGCTTCAGATCATCAGAAATCTTATGCGAATCTTAAACGTAAAGATATAGAATTTCAATTCGGTGAAAAAGTATTCTTGAAAGTATCGCTCTAGAAGAAAGTTCTTCAATTCGGTCGCAATGGAAACCTAAGTCCACGATTTATCGGGCCGTATGAGATTACTGAAAGAATCAGACCTATCGCGTATCGATTAGCTTTACCGTCGGAATTGGAAAAGATTCATAATGTCTTTCATGTGTTTATGCTACAACGGTACCAATCTAACCCTTCACATGTTATCTCTCCAATGGATGTCGAGATTCAGCCTGATATGTCGTACAGTGAGGAACCGATCAGAATTCTGGCACGAGAGGTGAAACAATTGAGAAACAAGAACATAGCTTTAGTAAAAGTTCTCTGGAAACGACATAGAATAGAAGCCACCTGGGAACCCGAGGAAGCTATGAGAAAATAATATTTGAACCTCTTTTATGGTAAGATTTTCGGGGACGAAAATCCCTTTAGGGGGAGAGATGTAACAGCCTGTTTTCAGTGAAATCGAAATAGTGGTTTTGGGACCAAAAATATGAAGTCAAAAAATTTATTTTATTATTATTTTATTGCCTACAGCATGATAGTATTACCGTATAAAAATTTTGTTAAGAAATTTTACCATTTACATGCTCAATTTGATAAAATGGACTAAATTGCGTAAAGTGTAAAAGTGGAGCTCTATAGGCTAAAGGTATTAAATAGCTATAGAAATTTAAAATGGAAGTCCTTATATGGAAATTAGACCATAAATAAGATAGTGGAATATGATGGCTTGGCATTTTGTGTAATTTTAAAAACTTTTAAAGGTTACTTAAGTAAATTGGTAATTAAATGATAATTAAAAATAAGTAAAATGCGTTCATCTTCTTCATTTCATCAAAACACCACTAAAACTTCTTGTTCTTATAAGCTAGGTATTCAGACACCTTCATCTTTGCTAAATTGGTATGATTTTTGTCTCGTTTTAAAATATTTCTATGTTTTAAGGATCGTTGTAGCTTAATCTAGCCAACCCGGGGACTAATTTGTGAAATTATTAAACTGTTAGGGTTTTTCCATTGATGAGTATACATGAGTTTTGATATTTGATGATAGAAAATGGATGGTTGTTGTTAGATAAACAACTTTGTTAAAAGATTTTTTATGAAATTGTCAAATAGGGATTAAATTAAAAAAATAGAAAATTATACATGGTGAAATTGTGAAATAATTGAAATATAGGGCATGCTAGGGACCTAATTGATATTCGGCCATAGTGGGTTGTGGTGAAATTGCATTAAGGAAGATGACACCTTTATTTTCTTTTTGTTTTATTTTACTTAATTACTAATTTAACCTTACTTTTAACATTTATAAATTACATTAATGATGTCCATCTTTGTCCACTAAATATATTAATGGTTTAATTACCATTTAAGGCCACTCATATTCCAATTTCATAGCAATTTGACACTTTTACTTGTAGAACTCTAATTTTGCACCTTATGCAATTTAGTCCTTTTTATCAAATTAAGCATGCTAATGATAAAATTTCTTAATGAAATTTTTATACTGTACAACTATCATGCTGTAGAAAATAAAATAATAATAAAATAAATATTTCAACGTCAGATTTGTGGTCTCAAAACTACTGTTCTAATTTTACTGAAAACGGGCTGTTACATATAATCTCCTTTTTCACCACTTCCTTCATGATGGGATTCAGTCTCCTCTCCTGCTCAATAGATTTTCCATGGCAATCCTCTAGTATTATCTTCTGCATGCAAATTGTTAGACTGATTCCTTTGATATATGTAATTGACCACCCCAAGGCTTTCATAGTTTTCCTTAAAACTTCCAACAATTGAGCCTCTTGATCTATTGTTAACTCAGCAATGATAACTACTAGCAATGTGTTGTTATCTCCCAGATACGTATACTTCAAGTGTACTGGCAAAGGCTTCAATTCCAACATAGGGGGATCTTCTATGGATGGTTGAGGAGGTTTAAAAGAATGGTCGGACGGATTTAATAATTCGAAACTTCTCATTGATCCATTTCCAATTTGTTAAACTTCTATCAGTTGATCAAGATCTGCAATCATCTTTGCGTCAATTAACTCACATACATCTGCATCATTTTCTAAATTGTTAGAACAAAAATCTTCAATTTTTTCTTGTATTGTTGTACCAATAATCTCAATAGCATGGCTTTCTTCATCAGTATCTGCACACTTCATAGCATCAAAGACATTAAAACTTAACTGTCGATCATTAACTCTCATAGTTAATTCACCTTTTTGGACATCAATTAATGTTCTACTAGTTGCTAAGAAAGGTCTCCCAAGTATGATTGGTACCTCTTTATCAACCTCACATTCCAGAATAATAAAATCTACTGGAAAAATAAATTTGTCAACTCTTACCAGCACGTCTTCTATTTTACCTTCTGGATGTGCATAGGATCTATCAGCTAAGTGCAGTGTGACAGTTGTAGGTCTTGCCTTTCCTATTCTAAGCTTCCTGAAAACATACATGGGCATTAGATTTATGCTTGCACCCAAATCACATAATACTCTGCCTACATAATGATTTCCAATAGAGCAAGGTATAGAAAAACTCCTTGGATCCTTCTGTTTTGGTGGCAATTTGTTTATGAGCATTGCTGTTCACCCTTCAATAAGAGCAACAGTTTCAAATTCTCCTAATTTTCGCTTCTTTGATAAAATATCTTTCATGAACTTCACATAGTTAGGCATTTTCTCCAATGCTTCCACCTATGGTATATTAATATGTAATTGTTTCAGGACCTCCAGAAATTTCTTGAATTGAACATATTGCTTGGATTTTTGGAAACGCTGAGGAAAAGGTGGTGGTGGCCTTCCTTCTATTTATCGAGATTGTTTTACCGTAGCATTTTTATCGGCAATACAAGTTGCATCCGCTTCAACATTTTTCTGGTTGCTCTTTTTCTTTGTAGCTTGCTCCCCTACTGATTCTAAATTCTTGTCATTTGCAAAAGTTGAAATTCCTTCGTCAATAATGGTGTCATTCACAACTCCTAGTTGCTAAGTACCACTTCGCAGTGTAATGGCTTTGCACTATTCCTTCCCTTGAGATCAAGAACTCTCAGTGTCACTCAGCAATGCTCCTTGCTGTCTGGAATTCAATGCAGTGGCAATTTGCCCTACTTGGTTTCTAAAACTCTTAAAAATACAGCCTGGCTCTGAATGATAGCATTATTCTTGGCCATATACTCTTTCATAGATGAAGAACTTGAAGCTGAATTTTGCTGGGCATTTTGTCATGAAAAAGATTGATTGTACCCATGTGGTACACTCACGGCATATTGTCGAATGTCATTACTGGCATTTCCCACCCCTTGAGTACTCCAACTGAAATTAGGATGTTGTTTCCACCCCAGATTGTATGTGTTGGAGTATGGGTTGTTGTTGTTGAGATTAAAATTCCCGATGTAATAAACTGAGGCTGGGTTTGATGGGCATTCATCAAAAACATGATCTTCTCAACAGTAAACACATGCTAACTCTGTTGCTTTCATTTCCTGCACTACAGATGACCTTTTCAGTGTTTTAATCATATTTGTTAAAGATGATACCTGAGCTGTTAGAGATGTAATTGCATCAAGCTCCATTGCTCTTGCAACTCTTCTGCTAGTTCCAACTCTGGTAGTGGGGTATTGATAATCGTTATTTTCTATCCTTTCCAGAATTTCATAAGCCTCGTTGTATGATTTATCAAGTAAAGTCCTATTGGCAGATGCATCAACAACCATTCTTGTATAAGCATTCAATCCATTGTAAAACATTTCCATTTGCATCCACTGTTGGAAACTATTCATTGGGCATTTTCTCAGTAGCTCCTTGAATCGCTCTCATGCTTCATATAATGTTTCATCCTCTGATTGTCTAAATGATTTAATGTCGTTCCTCAACTTGGCATTCATGTTAGGAGGATTATACCTTAGCATAAACCTCTGACACAGCTCATTCCACGACACCATCGTACCTGACGGCAATGCATTTAACCATGCTCTGGCATGATCACGCAATAAGTAAGGGAATAACTTCAGTCGCAGGGCATCTTCAAGAACACCTTGCTACCTAAATGAATCGTAGACTTCCAGAAAAAGTCATAAGTGAAACCTTGGATCCTTTGTAGGCAACCCACTAAATTGCCCCACTGTTTGCAGCATTTGAAACATTACTAGTTTTAATTCAAAATGTTGAGCCTGAATATGCAGCCTAACAATTCCTGGACTTATATCATCTAAGATTGTCACTACTTGTTCTCTAATGGGTCTGTCTCTGGCATCTATAATTTTAGGAATATCAGCATCCCTTCCATTCTGATGTAATGGCTCTTCTCTAACCTGATCGTTTCTAATTCTTTCCATCTCTCACAGCTCTTTTCTCCTTTGCCTTAAGGTTCTCTCGATCTCTAGATCAAAACAATACTATGTATTCTCCAGAATATTTCTATGCATGCACTAGCACAGACCTGAAAAAGAAAAATCAAAACAACTAATTAAACTAAACTAACAGAAATTAAACAGATAATAACAAACTAATTTTTAACCAATATTTTTGATTCCCGGCAATGGCGCCAAAAACTTGTTGCGTGTAAATATGTAATGCAAATGTGCAAGTGTACACGTCGATTCAAGTAATATAATGATAAGTGAGTATCGTCTCCACAGGAATCGAAAATTGATTAGAATTGGTAAGTATTATTACTGTAGATTTAACTAATAAAACTATACAAAAGAAACAGAGTATAAGTTGATGAAAGGGATTAATGAATGAACTAATAATATCAATTATAACTAAAAAATGACAAAGTAATCTACACGTCGTGGCAATTCACAAAGAATAAGTAGAGAGTATTTCTGTTGTTGAATGATAAAAGTTGGAAATACTCATGAAATATTTTCAAAACATAATAATGCCATGGAAAAATTTTGACTAAAATAGTGCCCAGAGAATTACTACTACAGTCTCCTTCTTTCGAGAGTTAGATTTTAGTTATTATTCTGAGTCTGTATATGTCTAACACTCATGAATGATAATCACACTAACGTTCTTCACCTGTACAGATCACAACTTCTATGTCTAGAGTGCTACAAACATTCTTTTGAGTACTCGTCTATATCAATCGATTAATAATCTGATGTATTTAATCATTTCAGATTAGAATCCATCTAGGAACATATCATGCAGTCAACTATGTCTAGAGCTTGCATGCATGCATGCAAAATAAACATGAATCGAATGAGACAGTGATTTTAATCAGAACCATATCATGGGCATTACAGATAATTCAATATTCACCCAAATAATTCCAACCCAAAGATAAATTAGCTCATGGTTTGGGCAATGAAATCTGAAATTAAATCATCCATCAACATTCTTCCAATTTTATGAATCACAAAAATGAAAACCAAGAAAAAATAGAACAAAGGCAGAACTAAACGAAGTTCTCACTGCACTCCAACTTCTTCTCAAGATTTTACGCAAAACTCAGGGCAGATTTCTCTTCCCCTTCTTCGCGTCTGTGATCTCCTCTTTTTAGCTTTTACCATCTTCTTCTCTTCTAAATTTTCCACACAGTTTTTCCACACAATTTTGTTGCAGAGAGAGTAACCGCTCTTTTTGGTTTTCTTCTCTCCTCACAATCTGTTTGTCTTTCTTCTCTTCTCTCTCCTTTTATAGGGTAGATCCGTCCCTCTCATCACACATATTTTTCTCCTATTTTTCAGGGTAATTTATCTAGTACACGTACAGTTGGCTGAGAGTGATGTGGATTGAGTGTTGCGTCATCTTCCTGGAATTTCCATGGCATTTCTATTGGTAATCTATCCCACCATTTGCCATGGAAATGTTTCGCCTCCTTTTTTCTCTTTTCCTCTTCCTATTTTCCTTCTTCTTGCCTATTTCATCCTACCTGCACCTACTACCAAAGACTACCAAACCTCTTTCCAGCAATTAAAAGTAACATAAATTTATAGTTAAAACACAATCCAAGCTTTAGTATGTAATGCTCTAGTAATAAGTCTAAAATGAAAACATATTTTCTTAATTACAAGCAAATATTTCAATTTAGAGGCCTGAAATATAACTCTTTTCAAGAGTTATCAACCATACAGTGCCTCGTAGGGTGCTATCTGAATGCTCGACTAAAAGCTATTATTATACACAAACTCTAATAGCGATAAATGTTCCTCCCATCTACCACGAAAATCAATTACACAACCCCTCAGCATATCCTCAAGGATCTGTATAACCCACATAGACTGCCCATCAAACTGCGGATGAAAAGTCACGCTAAAGTCTAGTCGAGTATCAAAAGCCTCATACAACTTCTTCCAAAATCGATATGTAAAACGAGAATCTCGATTTGAAATGATAGATACTAGTACTCCATGCAGTCTCACTATTTTTGAAATTTACAATGTAACACCCCTAACCTGTATTCATCGCCGGAACAGGGTTATAGAGCATTATCGAAGTTTACAATTCAATTACAATTAATTTACGTCATTTACTATTCATTTTTGAAAATCAATCACAATCAATCAAAATGTCCCTTATATGGATCCTCAAGGCCCAAAATACATATTAGAATCGAATCGAGACAAAATTGGGATCATAGAAAATTTTTCGCGAAATCTCAAAAAAAAAATTTAGGTGCAGGGGACACACGCCCGTGTCCCAAGCCGTGTGGGCATTCGATGTGAGGCACACAGCCGTGTCCCAGCCCGTGTCCTTACCCGTGTAACTCTCTGACTTGGGTCACACAGCCAGCCACATGCCTGTGTGCTAGGCCTTGTGGAAAATTTAATTTTTGAAAATTAAGTGCAGGGATTACACGGCCAAGACACACGCCCATGTGCTGGGACGTGTGTCTCACACGGCTGAGACACACGCCTGTGTCTCTGCCTGTGTGCTTAATTCTGAGCATTCTGAGCCAAATACAAGTAGTATGTATGATATATTAACACATATATATTCACATGTTTAACTTACCACAATTGCATTTATGTTTGTTTGCAAGTTTTACCAATTATTAACTCTATTTCATTCATTGTAACACCCCAAACCCGGTCTATGCGTTAAGACCAAATTTGACATGTCACACAAAATGAACATATACCTAGTCCTTTAAAGATTTAAAGAAATTGAATTTTAAAAAAAAAATATTTTGACGTGGAGTTTATTGAATACTAAAGTTGCTTATTGAATCAACAATTTAAGTCGTAAGAGTTTATGAAACGAAACTTTGGAAAGTTTAATTTGAGAAAAAGAGTTTGAATGATAACTTTGGAAAAGTTTGAAGAATCAATGTTAAGAGAAAAATTTTCCGAGTTAAAGTATTTAAGAATAAAATCTTTTATTTTTTTTATGTCTATTTGAGAAAATGTTTATTTATGTTTTTAGAAAATATAATCCCTCTTGAAGTATTTAAAGCTATTTATAAAATCCATCAAACCTAAAGCAATATTAAAAATTTATCCGAAGGCCTTATTACAACTTAACTTAAAATAGTAAAATAATTAAAAGTACTTAAAAGAAATCCAAAATTCAAATAACCCATTATTCGTAGTATGGCCCCCACCGAGTTGTCCACAGCTCAAGTCTCCGTCACTGATCATTACCTGAGAAGAGTAAGGAAAAACGGGGTGAGTTACTTAGAACTCAGTGTGTAAACCACTTACCATCATCCACTGGGCCAAAATCCAATTTAGCATTTATTGGGCCAAAGCCCAATACAAATATAACATAATAACATGTATTAAATGAATGTAATATGCAATTCCCAAACCAAACCTAATTTCCATCCGCTACACACCACCCGTACCAACCAGCACACCTGTGGGGAGCTTTAGTCACCCACCCCGCCAACACACCAAAATAGGCATTAAGCCGTTTATCAATTTATGGACAAGCCACCAGATTCTGAGTTTACATGGCATTTGCCATTTTTCGATTTGTGGCGAGCCACTGAATTTTGTAGCAAAGCTACCGAACTTCTCTTCGTCAATATCCCAACCCATGCAAATCATGTATATAATATGCATATTCATTTACAACAATCCATTCATATAATTATTACGAACAATATGGCCCATTATAAAAATTTCCACAATCTGCCCATATCACCTTTTTGGCCCATATATCAAATATCACATTTGGCCCATATATCAAATATCACATTTGGCCCATTAAGGGTAATCTCGTAATTTTTACACCTTAATACCGATTTCATAGTCTTTACCATTTTAGTAATAATTATGCCATTTTACCCGATGTCACTAACATGCGATTTAATCAAACGATTAACACGATATAATTATCTAACCCATGGAATACGGTTGTGAGATTACACACCTGATTACGGTAAGCACTACACTTTCCTGATCGTTGACACCTAAAAATATTTTTAACGCTCGATTAGAACATTAACACTTATAGTAAATCTATTCTAAGATAAACGGTCTAGGATTTTTACCCTCGGAATCGCGAATAACTATGATTTGTCGGTTTTCCCTGGTTGATGGTCCACAACCCGTTGGAAAATCCCGAATAGCTAATGGCTCAGAACTGCGAACAACCTTGAATAGTTGATTCTCACCGGATGAGGGTCCACAACCCGGTGGAAAATCCCGGATTGCCAAAATAGCCCTTCGTTTGAATCTAGAGGGGATCGCGAATCCGCTCCTTTTCTGATCACTATTCACCACTCATTTTGATTCGATCTTGTTTGCCTCCATTGACAATTAAATATTAGTCCAAACTAATATTTTGTAATTAAAAACGATTGGTCTTATGAGCGAAGTCGGCTTACCACAAAATCCTTACGTTCAGAGGATGAAAATCGAACGATAGAGTCCCTAAGATAAAAATCAGTTAATCACCCTATCTTTAATAAGTAATATAGAATCCTTGAAAGAAATCCTTACCTTAGATTTTTGGACCGAATCCTAATGATAACACGATGACTTTGGACACTCCAAGTTTCGACCTTCCACTAAATTTCTATGATAGAGAAAAAGAGATTCGAATAAGATATGGTATGATGATGGTCTCGATCCAAAAAGGCCATCCCACAACAAAGTATAGATTCAGCACAATGGATAAGGTGAAATAAAAATACCAAAATGTTGAAACTAGCCACTTACCGATTGATCAAAGTGAGAGTAGAAAAAAAATGATTGAGAAGGAGATATGTGTGTGGTAGAAGATTCGGCTATGGTGGAAAAATTGAAGAGGATGGTGCTTAATGACATTCGGCCATGGTGAATATTAAAGAGAGAATGATGTTTGAGAGATTTTTGCAAGAAGAAAAATAAGAAGAAAGGTATAAGAAAATAAGGTGTTTAGGTTTCGGTTCTTTTCAAGAATGGAAGATGAACAAAGAAGAAACTTTGAGACTAGTGTGCATTCGGCAAAGAAGAAAAGAAGAGAAAAGAAAAATGGCCCTTCAAGGTTATGTGGTTTCGGCACCAAGAGGAAAAGGTTTGGGAGAATAAGCAATTAAGACCGAAATGGTCAAAAATGAAATGGCCAAAAAGAAAGTAAAAGTTTACCGATTGTTCAAGATACATTCGGCTAGGGAGAGGAAATTAGAGAGAAAAACTTTGAAGAGAAACACAAAAATGCCAAAATGCCAAAGTGACCAACTAGCACCTAAACCTTACCAAAAGCCATCAAAAATTCGGCCACCCCCCCTTAGCCCCTAAAACCGTCCAAGTACATGGCCAAAAGGTCAAAGTTTTGCCACCCCAAACTTTCCAAAACATCTCCCTTGTTTTAAGCCTTGTGTTCCCCCTACATACCTTTTCCATTTGATTCCCTTCCTTAAGTTAAAACTTGCCTTTTCTCTTAGCCACCTTACCATAAAAATAAAAGTCCAACTTACCATATGTACTAGGCTTGACCGACACTATGAGGAAGGAAAGAATAAAAATAAAATTCATGCACACCAAGGGATTCGAACTCCTTCCCTCAAGGAACACACATGGCGCCATATCCCCTTTACTAATTGCTCAATTATGCTAACTTTTTACCACCTAATTACCTTAAGCTTTAAGGTCACTTATTCCATTTCCTTAAAGTACTAAATACCAAAAATTATTCCAAATCCAAAATAAATCCTGAGCCTTCTCAGGACTAAATAAACACACACATTGGATAATTAAACTAGCTGAGTACCAAAATAATGTAACATATAAAAACTCAAATTTTATGATGTTACAATTCTACCCCTAAAAAAATTTCGTCCTCGAAATTTACAGTTAAAAGAGGTGAGGGTATTGCTTTGTCAAATTGCGTCCTCGGGCTCCCACGTAGCTTCCTCTGCTCCCGTGATTTCGCCATAGAACCTTAACCAACGATCGACTTCTTTCTTAGCACCTTAACATCTCGATCTAAAATTTTATTGGTTTTTCCTCGAACGACAAGTCGCCCTTAACTCAACTTCCTCTACTGGTACTATGTGAGACGATTCGATCGATAACGCCTCAACATAGAGACATGGAAAACACTATGAATCGACTCAACTCGGAGGTAATTCAAGGTGATAAGCCACCGATCCTACACGCTTCAACACACGGTACGGTCCGATGAACCGAGGGCTTAACTTGCCCTTCCTTCCAAATCTGAAAATCTTCTTCCAAGGTGAGACCTTTAGAAAGACCTGATCTCCCACCGCAAACTCAATATCCTTACGCCTCAGATCCGCATACGACTTTTGTCTATCCTAAGCTTCCTTTAACCGTGCTCGAATCACCTTTACTTTTTCTTCCGTCTCTGATATCAATTCAGGACCCAATAACTGTCGTTACCCCAATTCAGTCCAACAAGTAGGAGTACAACACCTACGACCATACAATGCCTCGTAGGGTGCCATCTGGATGCTGGATTGATAGTTATCGTTATACGTAAACTCTGCCAACGATAGAAAATCCTCCCAACTACCTCTGAAGTCAATCACACAACCCCTTAACATGTCTTCCAAAATCTGAATTACTCTTTCCGACTGACCATCTGACTGAGGATGAAAAGTCGTGCTGAAATTTAACTTTGTTCCCAAAGCTTCATGCAAAGCTTTCCAAAACCGCGATGTAAACCTAGGGTCCCTGTCCAAAATAATAGACACTGGTACCCCATGTAACCTCACGATCTCCGCTACATACAACTTGGCCAACTTCTGAAGTGAGAAATCCGTACGAACAGGTAGAAAATGGGCAGTCTTCGTCAATCGATCCACTATTACCCAGACGGAATCTTTCTTAGTAGGCGATAAGGGTAACCCACTAACAAAGTCCATCGTTATCCGTTCCCATTTCCATAATAGAATCTTCACCGATTGTAGCAATCCCGACGGTAATTGATGTTCTTCTTTCACTTGTTGACAAGTCAAGCACTTACCCACGAAATCAGTAACCTCCCGTTTCAACCTTGGCCACCAATACTGTTCACGGAGGTCTCGATACATCTTATTTCCCCCGGGGTGCATAGCATAGGGGTTACTATGCGCCTCTCGCAGAATCATTAGTCTCAAATCTGAATCCTTGGGCATACAAATTCTTCCGCGAAAACACAGTACTCCATCCTTATTCAATCCAAAATCCCCTATTACACCACTTTCAACTTGTTGAATTAAGGGACCCAACTTTTAAATCGATAAGCGCTTCTCCTTGATCTGTTTCTAACCACATAGGCTTCACCAAGTTCCGCTAGCAAATGTCATCTTCATACAAACTAAGATGAGCAAACATTGCTCTCAACTCCGATATCACCTTACGACTCAACGCGTCTGCCACCACGTTAGCCTTTCCAGGATGATACTCGATTGAGAAGTCATAATCCTTCAACAGCTCTATCCATCTTCGCTGTCTTAAGTTCAACTCCTTTTGGGTAAGGAGGTACTTCAAACTTTTATGATCCGTATAAATGATCGACTTCTCACCGTCTGTAGTGTGCCTCCAAATCTTCAAAGCAAAAACCACCGCAGCCAACTCCAAATCATGAGTAGGATAATTGACTTCGTGCGGCCTTAACTGACGAGATGCATAAGCCACCACTTTACCACCTTGCATCAACACACATCCCAAGCCCGTGTGTGACGCATCACAGTAAACAATAAACTCTTTTCCAGCCTCAGGTTGAATCAATACGGGCACTTCCATTAGAATCTTCTTCAATTTCTCAAAACTCTCTTGTTGCTGATCTGACCACACAAATGGTACTCCCTTGCGCAACAGTTTAGTTAGAGGTGCTGCAATCAACGAAAACCCCTCAACGAAACGCCTGTAGTAACCAGCCAACCCTAGGAAACTCCGAATTTTAGCCACTGACTTCGGTGGTTTCCAATCCAACACAGCCTCTACCTTCCGAGGATCAACTCTGATTCCTTCGGCCGACACAACATGTCCTAAGAAAGTCACTTCCTTCAGCCAAAATTCACACTTACTGAATTTGGAAAAAAGTTACTTTTCCCGTAATATTTGTAATACTATCCGCAGATGTGAAACATGCTCTTCTTCATTCTTCGAATATACCAAGATGTCATCTATGAACACCATCACAAACCGATCTAAATAGGGTTGGAAGACCCGGTTCATCATGTCCATAAATGCAGCTGGTGCATTGGTAAACCCAAACGACATCACCAAGAACTCGTAGTGTCCATAACGAGTTCGAAACGCTGTCTTATAAATATCTGCCTCCTTGACCTTAAGCTGGTGATAACCCGATCTCAAATCTATTTTCGAGAAAACCGAAGCTCCTCGCAGTTGATCGAACAGGTCATCGATTCTCGGCAACGGATACCTATTCTTGATCGTCAACTTATTCAACTGCCTATAATCGATGAACATACGCATCGACTCATCCTTCTTCTTGACGAACAAGACCGGTGCTCCCCACAGTGACACACTCGGTCGAATAAATCCCCGACCCAAGAACTCCTGAATTTGAGCCTTAAGCTCCGCTAACTCCTTCGGCGCCATCCTATAAGGAGCAATGGACACCGGAGCCGTTCCGGGCAAAAGCTCAATGCCAAACTCTACTTCCCGGTCTGGAGGTAAACCCGAAAGTTCCTCGGGAAAAACATCTAAAAATTCTTTCACCGTTCTAACACCTTCCACTGATAATTCCTTGACATCCAAAGCACAAATGAAGGCTAGGAATGCTCCATACCCTTTTCACACCAACTTTTCTGCTTTTAAAGTAGATATCACATTTGCTAAATAGTTTCTCCGTTCGCCCATCATTACCACTTCCTTATCTTCCAAAGTCCTTATCGACATCCGCTTTGCAGCACAATCCAAGTGCGCACGGTGCTTCACCAACCAGTCCATGCCCAAAATAAGGTCGAACTCTCCGAAAGGTAGTTCCATCAAATCTGCCAAAAATATTTCTCTTTGAATTTCTAAGGGCACGTCTCTAAACAATTTATCCACTATCACAGACTGTCCTAAAGGACTAATTACCATCATCTTTCTATCAGTAATCTCAGAACTAATGTTCAAATTTCCAGATATAGCACTAGCAACATACGAATGGGTAGATCCGATATCTATCAAAGCGATGTGCCAGTACATCGAGAGATGAAGAACGTACCAGTTATCACATCAGGTGCATCGCCGTCCTCTCGGCGTCTGACCACATAAACTAACCCTGGCTGCCTCGCCTCTGCGTTACCCCTGAAACCATTACCTCTACCCGGTGCGACTTGACCTCGACCTGCGCCATTACCGCCTCGACCTGGTCCACGGCCCCTCAGTGGCTGTTGAGCGCCTCTAGTTGGCTGTGTATCAGGGTTACGAGCTTCTTGAGTCGGAGCAGTCTGTCGAGGACAATTCTTAAGCTGATGATCCTTAGAACCACATTTGAAACACCCACCGATTCTTTTCCAGCACTCACTAGGGTGTCGTCTTCCACAGTCAGCACATGGTTGAATCTGATTGGTAGCAACAGATGCTATAGCTTGAGCTAGCTCATCATTCCTGGGCCTCTTCTGAAACCTTTTAGCGGAACCCGAGTACTTAAAGTCCCTCTTGCCTCTGCCTCTGTCTCTTTCTCAGTTCTGACGCTCGGAGTTCTTAGCCTCTTCAGCTATTTTGGCTTTCTCCACAAGCGTGGCGAAAGTCCTTTCTTGTTGTGGGGCTATCGTCAATATCCCAACCCATGCAAATCATGTATATAATATGCATATTCATTTACAACAATCCATTCATATAATTATTACGAACAATATGGCCCATTATAAAAATTTCTACAATCTGGCCCATATCACCTTTTTGGCCCATATACCAAATATCACATTTGGCCCATTAAGGGTAATCTCGTAATTTTTACAGTCTTAATACCGATTTCATAGTCTTTACCATTTTAGTAATAATTATGCCATTTTACCCGATGTCACTAACATGCGATTTAATCAAACGATTAACACGATATAATTATCTAACCCATGGAATACGGTGTGAGATTACACACACGATTCACGATAAGCACTACACTTTCCGATCGTTGACACCTAAAAATATTTTTAACGCTCGATTAGAACATTAACACTTATAGTAAATCTATTCTAAGATAAACGGTCTAGGATTTTTACCCTCGGAATCGCAAATAACTATGATTTGCCAGTTTTCCCCGATTGACGGTCCACAACCCATTGGAAAATCCTGAATAGCTAATGGCTCAGAACTGCGAACAACCTCGAATAGTTGATTCTCACCGGATGAGGGTCCACAACTCGGTGGAAAATCTGGATTACCAAACGACCCTTCGTTTGAATCTAGAGGATCGCGAATTCGCTCCTTTTACGATCACTATTCACCACTCCTTTTGATTCGATATTGTTTGCCTCCATTGACAATTAAATATTAGTCCAAACTAATATTTCGTAATTAAAAACGATTGGTCTTATGAGCGAAAAGTCGACACCACACAAAATCCTTACGTTCACGGGATGAAAATCGAGCGATAGAGTCCCTATGATAAAAATCGGTTAATCACCCTATCTTTAATAAGTAATATGGAATCCTTGAAAGAAATCCTTACCTTAGATTTTTGGACCGAATCCTAATGATAACACGATGACTTCGGACACTCCAAGTTTCGGCCTTCCACTAAATTTCTATGATAGAGAAAAAGAGATTCGAATAAGATATGGTATGATGATGGTCTCGATCCAAAAAGGCCATCCCACAACAAAGTATAGATTCGGCACAATGGATAAGGTGAAATAAAAATACCAAAATGTTGAAACTAGCCACTTACCGATTGATCAAAGTGAGAGTAGAAAAAAATGATTGAGAAGGAGATATGTGTGTGGTAGAAGATTCGGCTATGGTGGAAAAATTGAAGGGGATGGTGCTTAATGACATTCGGCCATGGTGAATATTAAAGAGAGAATGATGTTTGAGAGATTTTTGCAAGAAAAAGAAGAAGAAAAGCATAAGAAAATAAGGTGTTTAGGTTTCGGTTCTTTTCAAGAATGGAAGATGAACAAAGAAGAAACTTTGAGACTAGTGTGCATTCGGCAAAGAAGAAAAGAAGAGAAAAGAAAAGTGGCCCTTCAAGGTTATGTGGTTTCGGCACCAAGAGGAAAAGGTTTGGGAGAATAAGCAATTAAGACCGAAATGGTCAAAAATGAAATGGCCAAAAAGAAAGCAAAAGTTTACCTATTGTTCAAGATACATTCGGCTAGGGAGAGGAAATTAGAGAGAAAACTTTGAAGAGAAACACAAAATGCCAAAATGCCAAAGTGACCAACTAGCACCTAAACCTTACCAAAAGCCATCAAAATTCGCCACCCCCTTAGCCCCTAAAACGTCCAAGTACATGGCCAAAAGGTCAAAGTTTGGCCACCCCAAACTTTCCAAAACATCTCCCTTGTTTTAAGCCTTGTGTTTCCCCCTACATACCTTTTCCATTTGATTCCCTTCCTTAAGTTAAAACTTGCCTTTTCTCTTAGCCACCTTACCATAAAAATAAAAGTCCAACTTACCATATGTACTAGGCTTGACCGACACTATGAGGAAGGAAAGCATAAAAATAAAATTCATGCACACCAAGGGATTCGAACTCCTTCCCTCAAGGAACACACATGGCACCATATCCCCTTTACTAATTGCTCAATTATGCTAACTTTTTACCACCTAATTACCTTAAGCTTTAAGGTCACTTATTCCATTTCCTTAAAGTACTAAATACCAAAAATTATTCCAAATCCAAAATAAATCCCGAGCCTTCTCAGGACTAAATAAACACACACATTGGATAATTAAACTAGCTGAGTACCAAAATAATGTAACATATAAAAACTCAAATTTTAGGATGTTACATTCATCATTTGGTTTATATGTCTTTTACCATTTAACCATTTCAACACATCTCAACATGATATGGTCTTTTATGATTACATCAAAATACACTTTACACCAGCCATTCCAATGGCTAGATACAACCAAAATATTTCATCATTTATTCTAATTTAGTTTATACATGCCATTATACTAAATAAGTTTGCTATTTGTACCAAAATGGGTTGAAGGATAGTGCGATGATACTCCGACCGATTCCCAACCCTTTCAAGCTTCCGAGCACTATAAAACAGAGGAAAATAAAACAGAGTAAGCATTTTATGCTTAGTAAGTTCGTATAACAAGAATTTAACTTACCAATCATGCTCATTTATTTAAACATGTTTAACATGCATCCAAACATTTTTGATCAATTGCCTAAACACAAGCTCTCATCAAACAAGTTAGTCATATGATTCATATGTATATCCAGATAACAGAGATGAGCTCATTGTATAATAATTTTCGAGTATTTTAGGGATATTAAAAAAAATCATATTAATCTCATGTTTTCTTTTTAACAGAAGTTTTATCCGTTGAATCATTGAAATATCAATGGATATCCAGATAGTATACTCGAGGTATACAAATCAATGACCCGTCAATTCATGTTCAGGGGTACCCATAAGGGCACATAATCAGGAAGCACACTCTCGAGCCATATATCAAGATGCTTATATGAGCCATGTAACAGAAAGCTTATCCGGGCTATATCAGCAAACTCATAAGAGTCTATAACAGGAAGCTCATTGAGCGTAACAGGTAACTCCGAAGAGTTATTATCAGGGAGCTCCGAATAGCATAACAGGGAGTTCAAACGAGCCATGTCAGGAAGCTCATAAGAGCCTATATCAGGACACTCATGAAGAGCTGCGTTTGTGTCCGCAACAAATGCTGGATCACAACCGATCGAATCGTGTAACAAGACGCTCACAAAGAGCTACGGTAGTGCGCAACACATGCAGGATCACTACCGATCAGGATGCTTGCAGGAACTATATAACAAGACGCTCGAGAGGGCTTATAACAGGATTGCTCGTCCGAGCTATATTCTATCCGCAACATATGCAGGACCGCATTCAATATGGAAATCATGTATCCATCGAATTTCATTACTCAAACGGAACTTAACATTTTCTGAACATTATTGATCATGTGATTATTTCATACATTTTTAACATTTATATAATTCATATAAACACATACCAAACTCAATTCAAGCATAAAAATAAACACAATTTAGTTACACGAACTTACCTCGAACACTTGTTCGTTTATGAAAATCTACTAATCTGTCACCTTTTCTTTTCCTCGATCTAACTCTTTAATTGATCTTTCTGGATCTGTATAAATGAAATTGACATCAATTTAATCCATTTCATACTCAATTTAACTCAATTCACTTCCTAGGAAAAATTACCATTTTGCCCCTATACTTTTCATAAATGACAATTGTCCCTAGGCTCGGAAAATAAAATTCATGCAATTTAATCCTTATTCCAAGCCTAACTAATTTTTACATGTTCTAATAACAGCCCATGAATTTCACAAAAATCAAAATTTTTCCATAGGTTTTACCATTTTTCAATTTAGTCCCTAAATCACAATTTCATCAAAATTCTCTTTGTAAAAGTTGTTTATCTATCAACAACCTTTCATTTTCTACCATAAATTTCAAAATTTCAGCATTTACATCCATGGAAAAATTTCTATACTTTGATATCTTTACAAAATAATCCCCAAAATAGATAGATTAAGTTACTACGATCTTGAAAATATAAAAATTACTAAAAACGGGACATGATTACTTACCCAATTAAGCTTGCTTGATTTCCTTTCTCTTTCCTAGGGTTTCCATGTATTTTGGGGAAGAAGATGATAATAATAATATGATATTTCTATTTAAATTTATTATCATCCATTAATTTTTCAACATTGCAATTTAGTCCTTTTCTTTTTCTAATTTTCCATGGATGATTCATCAAAAATATCTACTAGAATTCAACTTTTCCATATTATGCAATTTGGTCATTTCCATAAATAAACATGAAATCGATAAAATTTTCTTATCAAAATTTTCATACGTCTTTCCTATCATAATGCAAGCCATGCAATAATATTAAAATAAATTTTCTTTATGACTCGGATTTGTGGTTTCAAAACCACTATTCTGATTTCACTAAAAACGGGCTGTTACGTACAATCTCGCCAACTTCTGCATATAGGTGATTATTATACATATTTTAAAATAAATAAAAAGGTAAATAACTAAAAAAATGAACAAATTTAAAATAAAAAAGAAATTTAGAAGTATGAATTGAAGTTGGAGTTATATTTGGGTGAGAATTGGATTGGATGAGTTAGGAAGTAAATCTGAAAATTTTGCTTTTAAAAGTGACTCTGAATTTGATTGAATAAAGAGGGAGACAAACAGTTAAAAATATGTACAAGGACATTCAAAATGGATACACTTTTTTTTTCACTTATTTTTCTTTTTTGGTTTGCATGTCGTTATTTCATTGAGTACAATTTTTTTAAATAAAGTTCTTGAATTTTTTTTTTGAAAAATCATAAACAAAAGTTAAAAATTTTATTTTTCACAAAAATCGAAGAATAATCTTCAATGAAAATGGTGTTTCATCAAGTTCAAGACCCTTGCACCAAGGAAGGTTGTGGTCTTTGAAAAATCAAAAAAAAATCATGCAAAAAAAAAAACGGCATGAAGACTTCCTTTCCTTCTTTATGAGATTCATTTTTTTATTTTTTGAAATGCGGAAGTTTTGTTAGTTTTGGTTACTAGGAAAAGCTATGAGAGTGGGTTTTTTACCTAAATATATTTTTTTAAAAAAATTTAAATACCCAAATAGGTTTTCAGCTAGATTATATACGAAAATGGTATGTTTTTTGGGGTCGCGCCTATTTGACAGGCGCAACACCTTTTTTTATATTAAAATATTTTTTTTTGTTTTTTTAAATAAAATATTATTATTTTATTGGTGGCGCCTATGAGAAAGGCACCACTACTTGTATTTTTTTTTCCCGCGCTAGTATATGACCCGTGTAGAGATACGAAAATGGTATGGGGTAGGTGGCGCCTATCTGATAGGTGCGACTGATTGAGCCTATTGATAGGCGCGACTAGTTGAGCCTATCTGACAGGCGTGACTGGTGGGGCCCATGCACAGCAGGTGTTTAATATTTCCCTTATATATACTCCCCCGAAAATCAAATGAGCAGAAGACACAAAATTTAGCAGAACAGAAGTAAGAAGATAGGGAGAAGAAAGAAAGAAAGGAAAACAAAAAGAAAGATAAGGTATTTTAGTTTATTTCTTTTTAAATAGAATGTAGAGTTTTGTTAGTAATTTTATTATTTGAAAGTTATTTTGTTAGGTTATTAATTTTGTTAGCTTCTGAATGAAAAAACTTAGCATTAAAAATTTTATGTAACTTTTTTGCTATTCGAAACTGTTTTGAGAATTTTGAATTTTTTTTAACAGATCTAGTATTGAAAATGGAGAATCAGTTTTTCGTATGCGTTTATTTCGATGGAGAAATTTTGACAACAACCGTGGGATGTATATTTGAATGTCGCAAACAAGTAGCAATGAGATTTAATAGAAATATCTCGTTTGATGATATGAAGGAAAAAATTAGTGAAAAAATTTATAGATGTTGTGGGAGAAGGATCTCGAAACTTTTCTACAAGTTTCTAGTTTCAACGGATCCCATAAAATTCACCGAAATGGAACTTGTAGACGATGAAGACATGGAGACAATGGTTGCTCTTTATTGTTGGACTCGGAGCAACCAAAATGCACCAATTCAGTTATTTGCTGAGTTAGCTGGTGTAGAGCCAATTGAAGATCCCACTCCATTAGTTGAAGAAGATGGAGCTCAAGAGTCGTGTATGGTGGTTCCAATATCCTACGTTGATAGTCAATCAACTATACATGGGATCGTTATTGATCTTAATGCTGCACCCGAGACTGATGTGGTTGGTGATGATGTATACCATAGTAGTGATCCTTCTGATCACGAGGTCGATAGTGATAGTGATCCCGACGTGGACGAGGTCTCAGATGATATTGATGACAAAGGCCTGAATGAGGATGGAAACGTTAACGCGTCTTCAGTCGGGAACCAGATTCATCGTATTGTGATACACAATAATCCTGGGGCACACATGTCTCGAATAAACCCCGATGCGGCGCACGTGGCCAAGTTCTCGGAGTACCCTAAAATACTATCTGCTCACCGGATGACCGTATATTCCGATCCTAAGGAGTTGTTTGTGGGCCAGAGATTTGAAAGTAAAGAAGAGTGCGTATTTGCCATTAAGCGGTATAGCATGAATATATCAGTGGAATACAAAGTCACCGTGTCCAAACCGACATTATATATTCGAGAGTGTTGGAGGTCGACGGAAGGCTGCAATTGGCAGATACGAGCTGTATTTATCCAGAAGTCACAGATGTGGGAGATACAAAAATTTGTTGGGCCTCACATATGCACTTCAACACGTATGATAGAAGATCATCGAAAACTTGATTCCAAAAGTATCTGTACGTGCATCATGCCAATGGTGAAAGACATGCCGACCATTAAAGTTTCGGTACTGATTGCCGAAATGCAGGCACGGTTCCAGTATCGAGTATCATATCGAAAGGCATGGATAGCTAAATAGATGGCAATAGAGCAATTGTACGGATATTTCGACGCATCGTACAATGAGTTACAGGGATGGATAGCCGCTATACGGGAGTACGTGCCAGGGACTGTCATTGAGTTGCAGACACGACCTTATTACGGCCCGGATAACCAAATACAACCGGGAAAAAGAATTTTCCAACGGATGTTCTGGACGTTTGATCCATGCGTGCGTGCATTTCCCCACTGCAAGTCGTTTGTGCAAGTAGATGGGACATGGCTATACGGTAAATATACACAGATCCTACTTCTTGTGGTTACTCAAGACGGGAACAAGAACGTGCTCCGGGTTGCGTTTGTCATCGTAGATAAGGAAAACATGGAGTCATGGGAGTTCTTCCTTACAAACCTGCAGAGGTATGTTATTAGTAATGATAATATTCGCATCATCTCCGATAGAGGGAAAGGATTAATTACCGCCATTAGGCGTTCCAGTGTGCCATGGAGATCCGTTTACTGCATCCGGCACATCGCGGCTAACTTCCATCGAGATTATAAGAATGCAGACTGGCGAAGACAAGTTGTGAGAATGGGTAAATAATAACCTTATCCTTTCAATATATAACCTAATGTTTTAGGGCGAGGCTGTAACTTATATTTTCTTAATACATACACAGCGCACGAGCTAGAGCCACACATTTTTCGGCAAAGGATGACTCGACTTGAGAGTGAGATGGAAGGTCAGACGAACACATCTTTCTGAAAATGGTTGGGTACCATGGAGCCGTGGCAATGGGCTCAAGTTTTGACGAGGGCTTTCGTTACGGTCAAATGACCACAAACTTAGTGGAGGGGATCAACGCTGTGTTGTTGAAAACACGACATCTTCCGATTTCATCTGTCTTCTCACCTACACTCTATAGGTTGGCTACCTTGATGCCAAGAATGGGTCAGCAACAAGTCAACCAGACGGAGGCGGGACACGTGTTTGTCGAAGATGTCAGGGATGCAATTGTAACAACCTGTTTTCAGTGAAATCAGAATAGTGGTTTTGGAACCACAAATCTGAGGTCAAAATATTTATTTTATTATTATTTTAGTGTCTACAACATATTAATTGAGTCATATGAAATTTTCATTAAGAAATTTAATCGTTTGCATGCTCAATTCAATAAAAAGGACTAAATCGCGTAAAGTACAAAACTAGAGTTCTAATAGCTAAAGGTGTCTAATAGCTATGAAAACTTGAATTGGAGGTCCTTATGAGGTAATTAAACCATTGCTATAGTGAGTGGACATTTATGGGCACTAAATAGATGTTTTTAAAGGTTAATGTCAAGGTTAATTTAGTAAATTAATAAATAAAAGTAAAATAAAATAAAACAAAAGATGGTATCATCTTCTCACTTGAGCTAAACGACCAAAATTTTAACCTAAAAACACCATGGGAATACCTTAAAGCATTCGGCCAACATTCCTTGTGCATGTAAGTGCAATTTTGCTCGGTTTTTTATGATTTCTATGTTTTTGGAGTCGTCGTAGCTTAGTCTAGCTAGCCCAGGGACTATTTTGCAAAACTGTTAAAGTATAGGGTTTTACCATTGATGAATAAGTATATGTTTTGATGTTTGATGGTAGAAAATAAATGGTTGTTGTTAGATAAACAACATTTGTTAAGTGATTTTGGTTGAAAATGTCAAATAGGGATTTATTTGTAAAATGTGAAAATTTTATGGTAAATGTGTGAAATAATGAAATGTGTAGGCTACTTTGAGTATAGATGAAATTCGGCTAGCATGGGTGTGGACTCAATTGCATGAAATTGCATTTTTATGAGTTAGGGACTAAATTATAAAGAAGTTAAAATAATAAGGGTAAAACTATAAATTTGCAAAAATGTGTATTTTTGGACTAAATTGAATAGAATGAAATCTAAATGGATTGAATTTGATTATATAGATCAAGTTAAGCCTCGTACGGATCTAGATCGAGGGAAAGATAAAGTATCGGACTAGTTGATCTTATTTCGTCGTTTTTGTGATCGAGATAAGTTCATATGTTAATAAGCATTGATGTAATTATTCTTTAAGTGCTTTATAATTGCATTATTGATGAATACAACTTTACGGAAATGTTTGACAAAGATTTGGCGACTTGTGAAATCCCGATTGAACCTTAGGAATAGATAGGATAGAATTGACATGTCATTAAAGGGTTATTGTGTTTTGGGTGTTGGTCCGTACGTTCTACCGGTGGCTGAGTTTTCTGGCATGTGTTGCGGTTACTCATCAGCTTGTGTGAGCAGCACCGTGTAGCTACGTCTTGACCGTCAGCTTGTGTGAGCAGACCCGGTGATAGCTTGAGATGAGCATTTACATATGAGATATGAGATTGAGATGGTTTCGACCATGTATTGGCACTTAGTGTGCGAGATTCCCGAGTATCCAATATTATTCCAATTGGTCCAACGGGTAAATTGATGATATGGAAGAGTAAGAGATTGATACGTATCAGTGCAGGTATGTACGTAAATCATATAAGTATTGAATCCATGAAATTTGTGAGTTTCATGATTAACTATGTGCATGAATATATGTTAGCCTTGTGATTAAATGGAGTTGTTGAATATTCTGTGTATATTACTTAAATTGTGAATGAATGATAAGTTATACTTATTAGCCATACGAGCTTACTAAGCTTAATAGCTTACTCTGTTTACTTTTTCATGTTTTATAGTGATTTTGAAGCCTGCTCAGATTGGGAGTTGTCGGAGATCTCATCACACTATCCAACAGTTGTTTTGGTACTTTTGAACTTGTGTACTTGGTTATATGGCATGTATAGGTATTGTGTTTAATTTGGCCTATATGTTTGTAATGTTGATAGCCAATTGATTTGGCTTGTAAATGATATATGTTTTTGGTTATGTGTCTAGCCATGTGATTTGGCTTATTTTGGTAAACTTAGTTATATAAATATGTGTAAATGGCCCTTTGATATGTGGTTCATAATTGCTATGTGAATGTCTTGTTGAGATTTGGTATTAAACGTAGCAAATGGTTGAATTTGAGAATGTATTAGCATGCTAAGTATTAGACAAGATAATGTATATATTGAATTGACCATTTAGGTTATTTTTGGATGTGATATTGGTAAGAATTTGAATGGTGAATTGTGATGTTTATGAGTAATGTTGTTGTTGGTATTGGAATTGTATGAATTGGACTTGGTTGTGGTTGTTTTGAATGCCTATTGAGGATATGGTTATATGCTTTTTGGTATGTCTAGGTTGACAACACTTTGGGTGAGAAAGATGGGTTGGAAAATAGACTATTTTTGTCCACACGGGCAGAGACACGGGCGTGTGTCTCAGCCGTGTGTGACACGCGACTAGGTGACATGGCCGTGTGTCCCTTGGTACTTATTTAGAAACCAAGTCAGTAGCTCCACACGGCCCAACACATGGGCGTGTGACTTGGCCGTGTGGCATAAGTCAGTATACCCTCCAGTTTTCACACGGCCTGGCACATGGGCGTGTGAGGCCATTTCAAAGGGTACACGAGCTAGTCACACGGGCGTGTGGTTGGCCGTGTGACCCAAGTCAATGAGTTACACGAGGTAGGACACGGGCTGGGACATGGCCATGTAATCCCATTTCGAATGTCTACACGGACAGTGACCCGGGCGTGGCCACACGGGCGTGTGTCCCTTGTACTTTGAAAATTTTCTATGTTTTCCAAAAATTTCCCTGAGTTCTCAGTTTAGTCCCGAACCACTTCTAATGCTTTTTTTTGGCCTCAGGGCTCGTATTAGGGACTATATGATTGTATTTGAATGATGTTTGTTTGGGTATGAGAATTGTATGATTGTTTAATTGATAAGTCCGGTAATGCTTTAAAACCCTATTTCGACGATAGATACGGTTAAGGGGTGTTACAGCAATGGTTGCAAACCGTCGGATGGCGAGGTTGATGAATGTGGAAGTATATTCACGATGTAATGAAACATTTTGAGTTACAGAGACCATCGATCGTCAACCTGGTATACCACCTAGGTCCTACGGAGTTTATCTCCGAAACAGACGGTGCGATTGTAGGAGGTTTCAGACACTTCATTATCCCTGTGCACATGTCGTGGCAGCTTGTGCTAAAGTCTCGCTCAATGTAGAACAATTTATCGATGAAGTGTACACCCTCGAGCGCATGTTGCGTTTATGGGAGAACGAGTTCCCCATGCTTCCTGACCTATTTAGATGGGAGGTTCCTCCGACGACCTTCGAGCTTGTCCCAGACAAAGGGTTGCATAGGAACCCGAAAGGTCGTCCACAATCATCCAAAATCCATAACGAAATGGACATTAGGGAGAAATCAGACGGGAAGCTGTGTGGCGTATGCAGATTAGCTGATCATAATCAGAGTAAATGCCCACTCCGAAACTACCATATTGGACAATCGTCGCGATCGGGTAGAAATTGAGATGTTGTTCATTACATGTTGAGAGGATTGAATCTAAAATTTAGTTTTACTTACAAAGTTAGTATAAAGTTTATTTATTTAAATTGCAAAAAAAAAAAAAAAGAACCATAAAATTGATAAATAAAATGGCAAAAAAAAGTCATTACAAAAATACAAAGTTGACTATTTAAGCTCAAACGGCCTGCATCACCTCCCATTCATTGGCAGTACTCGGCAAATACTCAAAATTGGCCTTTAGCCTTGAAAACCTCAAACTGGAAAATTTCCCCTCACTTGGCGAGCGTCCATGTAACAGCCCGATTTTGGGTCTAGTCGAAACAGTGGTTTCGAGACCACAAATTCGACGCAATAAAATTTTTTTTATTATATTTTTATGGTCTACAATTTTATGAAATGACTTTAGGAAATTTTCGTTCGAAAATTTTGACGTTTGGGCACTCAATTTAGTTAAAAGGACTAAACTGGAAAAGTGTAAAATTTAAGTTCTATGTGTTTAAGGTGTCCAATCGCTATGAGAATTTAAATTTAAGGTCCTTAGATGGTAATTAGACCATTTGTTAAGTTAGTGGACAAAAATGGACATGGAGTAAGAGAATTTTTATGTTTTAAGTTAGGGGTATTTTAGTCATTTGGTAATTAAATGAATTAAAAAGCAAAAATCAAGCCAAAATCTTGTCCATCTTCTTCATGCTAACCGAAAATTAGAGGGGGAAGCCATAGCTAGGGTTCGGCCACTTTCAAGCTCGATTGTAAGTCCGTTCTTGCCCCGTTTTTAATGCTCTTTACATTTTTAAAATTGTTGTAACCCAATCTATCTATTTCTACCACAAATTTAAGAAATAAACAAGGTCTAGGGTTTGACCCATGTTAAATATTTGTGTATTTTGATGTTTAATGGTAGATTATGCAAGTTTGAGGTTGGATAAACAACTTTTACTAAGTGATTTTCGGTAAAAATGTCAAAAAGGACCTATTTGTAAAGGTTATAAAATATGTAGTAAAAGTGTGATTTAATGGAAATTGTGGGCTTCTATGAGCATGAATAAAGTTCGGCTAGGCTTGGGTTTTAAAGAAATTGAATACGTTTCATTTTACGAGCCTAGGTACCAAAATGTAAAAAGTTAAAAAGTTAGGGGCAAAAATGTAATTTTTCCATAATATGATTTTTGGACTGAATTGGATAATGTGTGTATTAAATGAGCTAAATTTTCTATTATAGATCAAGAAAAACGAAGTTCAGACCTAGATCGGGGGAAAAACAAAGTGTTTGACGATTAGGTCCATTTTCACTATTTTTGTACCGAGGTAAGTTCGTATGTAAATAATGCAATGTTATATTTGTATTTTAATGTTTTGATATTGCATGAAATGTATGATTGATTCTATGAGCATATTCGACGAAGTTCCGGCAAGAGAGAAATCCCTGTTGAACCTTAGGAATAGATTAGGATACAAGTGACATGTCACTAGGAACCCATGTGATTATGTGATTTATGTGTCCCGGGTGCTGGTCCTGTACATCCTACCGGTGGCTGGGTATACCAGCATATGTTGCGGATACCTGACAGCTTGTGTAAGCAGCACCGCGTGGCTACGTCTCGACTGATAGCTTGTGTGAACAGGCCCGAGGATAGCTCGAGAGCGAGCTTATATGTGTTATGAGACTTGTGGTAGCATTGGCTACATATGTGGAACTTATGTGCAAATATTTACATGTATCCGATAGTATTCCAAGTGGTTCAACGGGTATGTCAAAGACGAGAAAGTATGTGATTATGTTACGAGTTGGTACAGATATGTACGGAAAACTCAAAGGAAATGAATTTGGTATATGATGAACTATTGGTAAGAATGTGGTTGAGTATGTTATGTTCATGAGGTTTTAATGATATTTAGGTTGATATACGTATGTTACTTATATGGCAATTGTATGGTTAATGTTGTTTATTATTTTCATATGAACTTACTAAGCTATATAGTTTACTCCCTTTTCTTTCCCTTGCCTTATAGTATCACCAAGCCAGCTCGTGATTGGAGATCGTCGGAGATCCATTCACACTATCAACTATTATTTTGGTACCAATGAATTCAACATTTTGAGTTATGGCATGTATAGGGGACTTGGTCATTTTGTTATGTGTCATAATTGATTTGGCAAAATGTGTTGGCTTATATTGGTTGAAAGTTCATTTTGTATAAGGCCATTGAAAATTGGCTACAGTTGGTATGAGCAATTTATATGATGATGCCTTTCATAGATGTGGGAATTTACTTGATTTGAGATGATAAGCATGTGATGTTTGTGTATGATAGATGGTAGCATGTGAATGATGTGTTGATGTCTTGATTGTGGCTGATTTGGTTGTATGTAAATGCTTGGATTGGTGCCATATGATATTGTGTATGTATGTACAAGTAAGGGTGGCAAAATGGCTTGGTAAATAGCCTTATTTTTGTCCACACAGGTAGACACACGGGCGTGTGTCTAGGCCATGTGTGACACACGGTCTGCCCCACGGGCATGTGTTTCAGCCGTGTGTCCCCTGCACCTTAATTGTTACAAAACAGAATGTCCAGAGTATGGCACACGGGCAGAGACACGGGTGTGTGTCTCGGCCATGTGTGCCACACGGCCTTGGACACGGACGTATGTCTCAGCCGTGTGAAGGCTGCACCTATTTTATGAAAAATTATGAAAATTAAATCGACCACACGGCCTAGCACACGGGCGTGTGGCACGGCCGTGTGGCACAAGTCGGAGAGCATCCTATTTTGAACACGACCTGTAGCACGGGCGTGTCTAAGGGTCACACGGGCGTGTCCCTTGGACCACACGGGCGTGTGAGCCCTGTAACATGAAAAATTTTCTAAGTTTTGTAAAATTTTCTAAAGTTTTCGGTTTAGTCCCGAACCACTTCCAAAGCATGTATTGAGTCTCGTAGGCTCGTTTTAGGGACGATATGAATGTGTATGAAAAGTTTTAATTTGAATAGAAATTTATGACTCGGAAATGTATGTTTGCTTGTGCTTATGTCCGGTAATGCCTCGTACCCTATTCCGGCATTGAATACGGGTAAGGGGTGTTACAGTCCAAGTAAGTCATAGCAAAGGGCAGCCGGCCTAGAGATCGAACTTACGCCTGTGACCGCATTCCTGTCAATGGGGAGCCTGAGCTGTAGTGCAACATCCTCTAGAGTGATGGTGCACTCCCCGCATGGCAAATGAAATGTGTGGGTCTCTGGAAGCCATCGCTCGACTAAAGCGGAAATCAAGTCATATCGCAAATCAAAAGTCCGGATCAATGCCGCTGATCTGAACCTGGCTAACTCCAAGTATGGCATTAGGCATTCATCTGGCAGAAACCCTACACTATTAACACGGCCCCTCAATACGCGGTATGGGCCCTGACATTATTAAATTAGCAAAATAGTTAATACAATATAATTTAATTCCGCAAGTAACATGAGTATCAAATAAAAATTTCATTACCATCTCATTAATAGTACTTGATATGTGATTATTATTAATCAAAGAACCCATTTGTTACAAATCTACAATTAAAAAAATTAATTCATTTAATTTGTTCAAAAAATACAATAAATTATTTCAAATTTCATAAACAAAACATAGTAAATATCTCATAATTTCCCATAATTTACGTACAATAAAAAAATTTGTTAGTTTACAATAATAATATAATTAAAATAAATATAAACTATCTAAACATAAAAAACATACGAATTAAAAAAAATAAAAATAGAAATAGAAACATACCTGATTAGTTTCTTTCAAACAACCTATAAAATTATATAAAAACAAATTTAATCAACATTTTAATAAATCAATAAAAATTTTCAAATAAATAAAAAATAATATAAAATTACATTATATAAAAATTACGTTAAAAAGATCACAAAACACTAAACTAAACACTAACAATTTATATAACCTAATCATAAATTACTAACAAATAACTATAATTTTTTTTTAAAATACATTACTAAAAAATCACAAAACACATAACTAAACACTAACAATTTATATAACCTAATCATAAATTACTAACAAAATAACTATAAAATTATTATTTTTAAAATTACATTACTAAAAAATCACAAAACCCTAAACCACTAAACACTAACAATTTGTAACCTAATCCCATAAATTATTAACAAAATAAGTAACTATAATAAAACATAAAACACTAACAATTTATAACCTATTCATAAACTACTAACAAAATAACTATAATTTTAAAAAAAAAATTACATTACTAAAAACTCACAAAACACAACAATTTATAATAAAGTACTAACAAAATATTTAACAAAATAAATTTACATTACTAAAAACTCACCAAATACTAAACTAAACACAACAATTTATAACATAATCCTAAATTACTAACAAATTAATTTTAAAATAATTATAAAAAATAAATTACATTCATACAAAATATTAACACAAAACCATAAACACTAAACATAAAAAATTTATAAATAATAAATAATAACAAAAAAATTTCACAACATCTTAATTAAACTCTTTAAATTATAAATAAAATTATTTACTAAAATAATACATTACCTTTTTTCTTTCTTTCTTTCTTCTTCTTCTCTTCTTCTTCTTCTTTTTTCCTTCTCCTTTCTCTCCTTTCTTTCTCTCTTCCGGTGGGCGCTTCAACTTGGGGGACCATGCTTATAAGGTCCCCCATTTACAATTTTTTTTTCCCTTGAAGGGACTACACACTGCCAAGCAGTGTTGTGCAGCAGTGGGGCGCCAGGGTCATGCGTGAGAGGCACCAGAGAGGCGCGGGGCGAGTTGGGCCAGCGATTACGCCTACTTAACAGGCGCGACTTGTTTCGAGTATTTTTTACCCATATTTTGACTCGTTGACTGTATTTTGACCTATATATAAATTTAAATATTTTTAATAAAAATAAAATAATAATATATTTTATTTAAAAAATAAAAAAATATTTTAATATAAAAAAAAGTGTTGCGCCTGTCAGATAGGCGCAACCTAAAAAAAATATTATTTAATATTATTTTCGTATATAATCCAACTGACAACTTATTTAAGTATTTAATTTTTTTTTAATTTATTTAGGTAAAAATACCCTATGAGAGTTGAAGAAATATGAAAGAAAGTGAGGAGTTTGAAGAGAGGAATTTTTTTTCAAAGCTTATTATTAAGAAAACTAATTTTTTTCTCGTGTAAGAATAAACTCATAATTGAATAATGATTTTTAATCTAGTTATTAAATTTCAGTGTTTTTTTCATCATTAATTTGTTCACACTTTAGAAAGCTTTATAAAAGCTTTTAACTAGTATATAATTTTTTAACACAATTTTATAATTTTTTATAAAATAATAAAAGAGTAGGGATCAAATTGATAACAATTGCAAAGGTTGAGGGTTAAATTTATGATTATACCAAAAATTTTAACAAAGTTAACAGAGGGACTGAATGAGCAAATCAAAAAGTAGAGTGGCCAATTTGGAGCAAATAAAAGTAGAGGACTAAATCCGCACAAATCAATAAGTACAGGGACCATCCTCAGAATTTAACCAATCCAGAACTTTCTTTTTTTTGAACCAATCCAAAACTTTAAATGCGTAAAAAAGGTAAAAACTACTATTCCCAACTGCAGCGATAAATTCTCATCACACGTAACTATTTCATTATCATTATGATAACAGGTTATTTGCATCTCTACCAAATCACTATCTCACAACAAAACAATGCCTCACAACGTTTACCAAAAAAAAAACACAACTCAACATGCCCTCCCTAGATTTTACTCCATCGTTTTCGCTTTGCCTACTCAGTTTCAAGGTTCAATCACAAATAGAGGCTGTTAAAGGATAACAAACAAAATGTCAGAGCAACGGGGTGAAATAGGATCAAATTGCTTCAAATTTACAATATATATTACTTGGAATCCAGGAAGTCCAGAATACTCACCATATCAACGCTGACTGCTTTGCCATCTTCTGCAAGGATCTCAACTATGGTTCCCGACTGATCAGCCTAAAGCAATAAGCATTTTTCAGTTAAGAGACAGTTTGACAATTTCATAGATGGTGAATATAACAAAACATTCTCTTGATTATAGGCCATATAACACATTACAGTCTGCCACTACAACAGCTGCAATTATGGGCTGTAATCACCAAAGGGAATCAAAATGCAGCTTTCTGGTTAGTTGTTGAGAGTGCTCCGATAAAAAAACTAATAGGTACCCATGCCTTCCACTGGCTGAATCTCAATTTGCCTATATTTGGCTACATCAGCTTTAATTAACCAAGTAGTTAAGCCAATAGCTACTCAAAATTTTTTCCCAATATATGATACGACAGAGAACACAAAAATGCATGCAATGAACCTCAACCACTGCCCATCTATTATAAGAACTGTTTAAATATTCATAAACATGGTTTGGGTAAATATCAAAGTTTTGTTAAGGTTAAACTATTATCAAGGAAGCATAAGCGGTCAATTCAAAAAATGGAAACATAACTGGCCATCTAAATGAAAACATATAGAAGCGTCAAACACTAATAACCAGAAAGTACTCGTCAAGCTAGCCTCAAGTTTTAGTTGGAGTATTGAACCTTTATGCCTTTCACATTCAAATATCCTAACCAAAATTAGAAACAAAACTCTTGATGTCAACTAAATGAATCTTTTCCTCCCATTTTGCCTATGTTAAAAGCATACTCTTAAAAACATGAAAAGAGCAATTGACTCGTAAATTTACCAAGGCACACGATAGAGGACCCTTAGGTGCAGATTAAAACTCCTATTATCATTTGGGCTTGCTACCTCTATGCTAACCAGCAGCGAAAAGTACAAGACATATGGAGGAGAATGAGAATGATGAAGGGTGAAGCCAAATGGAGAAGAGCACAGAACCACTTTTGTGTGGGGAATACTGTAGCTTCAAAGATCCCATTTTGAATGAGAGGTATCCTTCTAAGCTCACATGGGAGGATGTTCTCGAGAATGGTACAATGGTAGTACTGAGGAAGATTGGGAAGCGCTGATTTCATCAACTCCCTTGCAGCCAAAACAACCAGTCTCAGAAGAATTGAACAGTTTGAACTGTGGAGGTGGTTTTCAAATTTTTATTGAACGGACTAAGGCAAATCTGGAGAATGGTGGAGAATTTTGCTCTTGTATATGTAGGAAATGATTTCTTTCTGGTAAGAGTTAATAACCAGGACGATTAAAACTTTCTTCTATATGAAGGTTCTTGGATTGTTGCAAGACATTATTTGACATTTGGAAGATGGAAACCTTTATTCCATCTGATTAAAAAGATTATTAGCACAATAACTGTGCAGATAATGTTAGGATCAAGCCCCAACCCATAGACCAAAAATTATAGATGTAAGTTAGCAGGAACTTTATTTCCTTTTAAGCTTGTACTTTGTAGCACAGAACCCCATAAAATTTACGCGATACAGGTGGGCCTAAGAAATTTTGCAAGGAACACTTACTACCTCAACAGGTTGGGCTGTCAAGCACCTGATGAGACTAAAGTGACCACTGGCAGGCAACAATCTCAGTCCACCCCAATCCCCTGGTGACACCCGAGAGACTGAACTTGCAACCTCGCTCTAATAACATCTCTAAGGATCAAGTCTCAACCACTAGACCAAATGCTACAGCTGTTAGTTAGCAGGGAATTGATTAACTTCTATGCTAGCAGCACAAAACCCAGCGTGCAGACATGCTGCAAGCAGGCCTAAGGGGCTCTGCAAGGCACTTGGTATCCCAATAGTTTGGACCGTCAAGCATATGATGAGTTTAGGGTGATCTCTGCCTCATAAGCCAAAAGATACCTAGAAACCTTCATGAGCACATTTGTTATCAAATTCCAGTCTGTGTTGCTTGGAACACTCTAAGTTTATTAAAAGATACTTCCAAGTCTCTAAGAGCTTCAGAGTTTATTTCAAACTTCCTTTAAAAATTCAGACTTAAATATATCAATATTATTCTACATCAGGAATATCAAAGTTCTAAAATAATGAGAAAAAATGTAAAGGTAAAGGAACACTAACATTTGTATGACTAAAATCATTATATCTTTTCTAGGCAGAAAGAATAAGAACTTACCTCTATTTCATTCATCAACTTCATTGCCTCAATGATGCATAAAACTTGACCCTTCTGCACTTTGTCTCCAACCTACAGATTGCACAAGTCCAAAGAGCCAAAGAGAATCAACTGCAGGATAGACATAATACCAATGGCATTAAAACAATAAATCCTAACATGGAATACAAACCTTCACAAATGGTGGTTCACCAGGAGCCGGACTTCTGTAGAATGTACCGGCCATTGGACATTTAAGAGGCGGAAGTGATGATTTGGCTGACTTAGAAGCAGCTAGGGAAGGTGCTGGAGTTGGGGCAGCAGATGCTTGACCAGGAGGAAGTGCAGGGACAGATGGGGCGGGAGGCATTACTGGTGGTTGAGAGGGTGACTGCATCATCACAACTGGAGCTGCAGATGGTGGTTGTGGCAAGGCCTCCTTTTTCCGAATTACCAGTTCACAGTCAAGTTGTTTAAGCTGCAACTCCACAATATCTCGTGAATCAACTAGCCTAGAAGAAAACATATAATAACCATGAAATTGATCAACCTTAGGGGAAATGAAAAACAGCCAAAAACCTCTTAAAGAAACATACTTTACTAGACTTGAAACTTGATTAAGGAATTCTGCAATTGACTCTTCTGTGGCCATAGCTAGAGGAGATACATCGCTTGATGTCTTAGCATCCTTTGCTTCTGCTGTTGGTGCCCCTGATTTGATTGTAGGAGCAGCAGAAGCATTTGATGATCCATCTATGGCAACCTTTGAAGGCAACAGATGATTCCAAAAGCATGTTTAGGATGGAATCAAAACTTGGAAACTGATACTCTAACCAAAATCATTTAAAAGAGGTTTACCTCATTAAGTTGGGCTTTCACCACTGTTTTAGAGTTCTGACCATGTTGCAAACTCTGCAATGTAACAACTAGAAACATTTTCAATTCAACAAAGAAAATCAGCAGTTAAAGTGCACTTGGCAGAAAAACATAAAATTTCAGTTTTTCTTTTTATTATATGCCTATAATTCATAGCAAAAAACAAAATGTTTGAGACCTGCACAAGTAGAAAGATGTCAATTTTCAACCATTGATGAGCCTCACACTCTCATATTACATTGCATGGATGACAACCATAATACATAATGAGACTAAAAAACCAACTGTTTATATCCAAATAACTCCATTAATAGTGAGGTGAGAGAAAAAAATCTTTTTAGACTTAATGAAAACCTTGGCCACATTATTTTGCAAGCAATTAAGAATCTGGTAACCACCAGTCAACTATAATATGTATAACTGCATAAATTTTCTTCACATAGTTTAGCCAATCATCGGAAAGTGTTAAATCACCACTAAAGAGTGAACTTAATTGCATCCATGAAAGCATTAAGAATGTCCTAAAGGAATTCATTTAACTTTGCATTGTAATGTATGATCACCATGTCTGCAAGTGGAGGTGACAGATTATTCTAAATGTTCGGGACTGGTCCTTCTAACAAAACTATCCTCCTCCAAATTATGCAATAAGTATCAGCTCTATGCAATTAAAATTGCAGTTTTTCCTAGTTTCTTGTCTCTTAGACATGTCTTTATGTTAAACAAGAACCATATTATAGTTTCATCTAGTAAAAACTACAACAAACACTAACTTATAACTTTATAGAATTATGGAATAAAATATGATAGACCTGGATGATTAATATAATCTGTCAATAAGAGATTTGGGGCTGTCAATTAGGGATTTGGAGATAATTTAGGAGGTTAGGTTTTTTTTCTATGTAAAGTCTTAATAAAGAGATCCCTAGCCTAGAATCAATGATCTCTATCAATTAAGGGAATTTCATACCTAATCAGTGGTATGCTTCCCTATATATTATGTTGAACTTTTTCAGAATAAATTATTCTGAAAATTACAACCATTTGTTCCAAACTCTCTTATTTTGTCCTAAAGTTTCTAGTCTAAAACCTAATTTTTGTCCACAACTTTTTTTCCTTAAATCCGCATGGTATCAAAGCTAGCTTAATTTTCTTTTATGGTTGAAACAACCATCGTGGAGAGAAAAATACTTGAGGCAGAAAGCTCCACTCTTGGTAGAAAATACAGAACCACCATATTTCACAAAAGTGAAAATTCAGCCCATGTTTCAAAGGAAAATGAAGCTTAAATTAGCAGCAAGAGAAAACCCTGGTGTGGCTGTGCCTTTGAATACCAAATGAAGAGCAAGGGCAGCAAAATACTCCAAAATTGTCTCATTGTACAAAGGAACAACAAGAGGACCTGTACAATACTTTCCAATCTCCACAATTCCAAGTAAGTTCCCCAAATTCCTTATATTTTTTGGCTCAGAAAGGTATTTTTGTTTATGCACTCAGTGTTAATCCTAGCTAAACAAGTTCTTGGATCATAGATTCTGGAGCAACTCATCATACGACAAGCTACTCCCAATTGTTTTCCACTTACATTCCTTGAGTAGGGAATAAAAAAGTCAAGATTGTTGATGGGTCTCTCTTGACAATTGCTAGGACCAAATCCATTGTGATATCCCCATCTATAACCTTGCATCATGTCCTTCACATCCCTAAATTCTCTTGTAATCTTCTGTCCATTACTAAAATAACTAATGATCTCAGGTGTGGTGTTAAGTTTTACCCTTCTCGACATGAGTTTCAGGACATGGCCTCAAGGAGAACAACTGGCAGTGCTAGGGAAAGTGGAGGTCTTTTGTCCATTTCTGATGATGTTACACTTTAGCATTACAGATTAGGACATCCAAATTTTTATTATTTAAAACATTTTCTTCCTAATTTATTAAACACTAAAAGGCTGCCTTCATATCAGTGTGAGATCAGTGAATTGGCTAAACATTACCAATCATCCTTTCCCCCTAGACCTTATAAATCCTCACAACAAGTTATGCTAATTCATAATGATATGTTTCGAGACCATATAGGATTTTTACCATGTCTGGTAAAAAATGGTTTATTACTTTTATTGGCGATCATAATTGGTTTTGTTGGGTACACTTATTAAGGGATAAATCTTAAGTAAACTATGTATTTAAGCTTTTTCATACAATGATAACAACACAATTTGAAGAAAAAATAAAATTCTTTAGAAGTGATAATGGTAAAGAGTATTTTAATAAGGTATTAGGGGATTTCTTCTCATAAAAAGGTATAGTATATCAAAGCTCATGCATTGACACACCCCAACAAAATCGCATAACTAAAAGAAAAACACCTTCTTGAAGTCACTAGGGCATTGTCGTTTACTAATAGGGTTCCTAAATATCTATGGGGAGAAGCTCCTTCGACTGCTACATACCAGAGTCAAAGAAATTGGACTGAAACTTCTCAAAACTATCAAAAGTCTATACTTCGTTGTTCAAAACCTCATTGAAGTTCTAGGTAATCCTCATGTTAAATCTATCCACATGAGTTTCCCTAATTCTAAGTTAGTTCATTTTGAGTCTAGCATGAAATTGTGTTAAGTATCCTATCTCAAAATTTGTTTCCTACAAAAATCTGTCATCGATGTTCTTTGTGTTTTCCTCACATTCGTCTAGTGTCGAGATTCCAAAATATTTACAATACACAATTAGTAGTTAAAGGGTTTACCCAAACCTATGGCACTTTATATCTTGAAACCTTCGCACCCGTAGCAAAACTAAATACAATAAGAGTGCTACTAACAATTGCAACTGACTTTGATTTGTCGCTCCAACAACTAGATGTAAAGAATGCATTCCTCAATGGTAACTTAAAGGAAGAAATTAACATGGATCCACCCCCAAGTTTTGAATGGAAATATGGATCAAAGGTATGTAAACTAAAAAAGGCCTTTATGGTTGAAGCAATTACCAAGTGCTTAGTTGGGGAGATTTACTCAGTTTGTGAAGAAACAAGGCTATACTCAAGGATAAAAAGATCAAATGTTCACAAAGCATTCAATTAATGGGAAGATAGCAGTTTTGATACTGTATGTTGATGATATTATTCTCATAGGAGATGACAAGTGAAATGAAGAGATTGAAGAAGTGCTAAGCTTTTGGGTAAAAGTATCATGGAGGCCCTTGTATTAGGTGTCGGATTGCATTTTGCCCTCTCTACTCAAAAAATGGGCAAATTAGTCCCTATATGTTAGATCAAAGAGCAAACCGGTCCTTCTATTAAAAATTTCATCCATTTCTACTGCTAAAAACTGATCATTGTATATCAGCATAAGGTACATGCAATACTGTTAGAATCCCTAGAATTAGGGATAGATTATTGAGGAAATCTTGTAAATAGAAATTAATCATAGTTACTGATTCTTAGGATAATTCTGATCTTTTAGGGGTTATTTCTTTTCTTAGAGTAGTTTATCTCTTTTTATACACAGTAACCTAATTAGCTAAAGTAAGAATCTGATTTCTACAGGTTTCTACATGGTATCGGAGCCTTAGGAATTATTCGATTCTCTTGTCTATCTTCCTAAAAATTCTCCGATTTCTCACCATCTTCCTAAAATTTCCTCTCCTATTTTTCCATGGGTGATCTTCACAATGACACCATGTCCAAATCGAGATCTCACAAATATCTCGGATCATCAATCGAGGATCAATCAAAGTGACCTCAATTCTTCACTAATAATCACTAGTCATCGACTAGATGGAAAAAACTTCCTACAATGGTCTCAATCTGTCCTAATGGTGCTTCGTGGTCGTGGTAAGTTAGGATATATCAATGGAGACCTCCACGACCTGATGTAGCAGACCCTACCTATGCTACTTGGGAACTTAATAACTCAATTGTTATGGCATGGTGATCAATTCTATGGAAGGCCATATAAGCCGAACTTATCTTCTCTTCAAGATGCGAAAGACATGTGGGATGCAGTCAAACAGAACTACTCTGATCTTGGAAATGCTTCCCAAGTTTTTGAGATCAAACTCAAGTTGAAAGACATTCGACAAGGGACACTTGAGGTAACTCACTACTACAACAATCTGAAAATATTGTGGCAGGAGTTAGACATGTACTATGAAGCTAATTGGGGGGAAGGCCTAGAACACACTAGGTTTATGACTCACCTCAACGAGCGTCTCTATGAGTTTCTAGCTGGGCTGAGGCATGAGTTAGACGAGGTTCGTGGCAGAATTTTGGGCAGATCACCTCTCCCAACCATTAGTGAAGCTTTTGCAGAAGTGAGGAGAGAAGAGACACGTCGTCTCGTCATGATGGGAGAACCCAAACCAATAATTTCTTACTGACCAGCCTGTTGAATCTGCTGCTCTTGTGTCCAAAGGTCCTCAAACACAAAAACTCGTCTTTGGGAATGAGTCCGGATCAAGCAGGACCATGGTGTAGTCACTTTGCAATCGTGTTGGACACACAAAGGAAAAATGTTTTAAACTCCATGGTTATCCAGATAAAAAACAGAAAGGCAAGAAAACTGCTCTGTTATCTTCCAATACGGCTAATGAGGTGCTAGATGTGCGCCTAACCAAGACACAACTCGAAAATCTCCATAAAATTCTAAGTACCTCTACTAGTCATGGGAATTTAGCCACTCAAGGTACTGCCCTCAATATTGCTCTTGAATCTAATAACCACTCTCCTTGGATACTAGATTCGGGTGCTTCGGACCACATGACAGGTAACCTCACTCTATTCCAAACTTACACCACCTGTCATAACAAGTCCCGAATCAGGATTGCTGATGGTTCATACTCACCTGTGGCTGGAGTAGGGGAAAGTAAAAGTAGTGAGAATTTTTCCTTGATAATGTTCTACATGTTCCAAAATTATCTTGTAATTTACTTTCAATAAGTAAACTTACTAAAGATGGGAAAATGCTTGCTGAATTTTCTGCATTTGGTTGTGTAATACTGAGAGCAAAATCGGGAAGATGATTGCACTTTGCTAAGGTTGATGATGGATGTATGTGTGGAATAAAGACAAGACACACAAGGGGATTAGCTCTATCTATCAAAAAGAGGATACTATTATGCTATGGCACCGTAGGTTAGGACATCCAAATCTTTTGTACCTAAAAAGCATCTTCCACTTTATTTTTGAAATAAAAAGATAAATTCCTTGAAGTGTGATATTTGTGAATTGTCCAAACATACCCGTGTTCCATATCCTTTCAAACCATATACACAGTCCAAACCTTTTTCGTTAATACACAGTGACTTATGGGGAGCTAGCCGAGTGAAAAACATTACTGGTGAGAAGTGGTTTATTACTTTTATTGATGATCACACTAGGGTATGTTGGGTCTATCTTTTAAAAGACAAATCTGAAACTCCCAAAGTTTTTCAAAAATTCCACTCAATGGTTCGAACCCAATTCAACTCTACCATCCAAACTCTCCACACTGACAACGGGAGAGAATACTTTAATTTCATGTCCTAAGGTCATACCTTTGAGACCAAGGAATTATACACACGAGTTCATGCCCAAACACCCTCAAATGAATGGGATCGCCGAGAGAAAAAACCGACACCTCCTTGGCTTTGCTCGAGCCTTAATGTTCACAATGAACGTCCCTAAATATTTATGGGGCGAAGCTGTTCTTACTGCTTGCTACCTAATAAATAGGATGCCTTCAAAAGTCCTAAATTTCCAAACACCTCTAAACACTCTTCACAAATCATTTCCTCTATTTCATATTCCTACTATTCCAACAAAAATATTCGGGTGCAAAGCCTTTGTCCATAATCATCAACCCAACCAATCCAAGCTTGATCCTCGAGCCCACCTCTGTATATTTGTTGGGTATTCTCCTACTCAAAAAGGCTACAAATGCTACTCACCAACCTTACACCGGCTATTTGTCTCTCGGGATGTCACCTTCTTTGAAACCGAACCTTTCTTTAGACCTTCTCATCTTCAAGGGGAGATTCTTAATGAAGATGAGAACCTTAATACCCTCCTTATTATACCTTCCGACCCTACTACCACTACTATCACTAAACCTCCCAACCTTGATACCAACCTTGATACTGTTTTTTCTCCTCCCATGCCGCAAGAAATTAACACTATACTTCCCGATACCAACACCATCACTGAACAGTCCCTTGATCAAGGAAAACAGCAGCAACAACAGGTGCAACAGGTGCCCGAACTGCAGGTTTATTCCAGACGGAATCGATGTCCTGAAACTGATACAGCAGTGCCACTCACATCTTCAACCGAGGACTGTTCTGAAAACGAAGTCTCACCTCCATCACCATCCATCTATCTTCCAATTGCAATGCGAAGGGACAAGGAGTCGCACTCAACATCCTATCTCTCGGTTTGTATCCTATGGTAACTTATCTAAGTCTTATCAAACCTTTGTGACTAATGTTGATTCTATAAAAACTCCAAAAACCATAGAAGAAGCATTTGAATCAGCAGAATGGAGACAAGCCGTGATGGAGGAAATGGAGGCCCTCAAAAATAATGGAACGTGGGAAGTTTCGGATCTACCTAAAGGAAAGAAAACAGTAGGCTGCAAATGGATTTTTACTACCAAATTCAAGCCTGATGGCCAGGTTGATCGATATAAGGCTCGTCTAGTGGCTAAGGGCTTCACTCAAACTTATGGGCTGGATTATGAGGAGACATTTGCACCGGTTGCCAAACTAAACACAATTAGAGTCCTTTTGTCCATTCCCCATCAATCTGAATTGGGAATTGACCTAGTTGGATGTTAAAAATGCTTTTCTCAATGGGGAGTTAAATGAAGAAGTTTACATGGACTTCCCACAGGTTTGAAGAAAGAAAGGGCCAAGTGTGTAAGTTGAAAAAATCTTTGTATGGTGAAACAATCTCCAAGGGCGTGGTTTAATCGGTTTGCAAAAGCTATGATGAGCAGGAAATATACTCAAGGACAGGCGAGACCACACCATGTTCTACAAGCATTCAAAGACAAGGAAAATGTTGCATTCTAATTGTCTATGTGGATGATATAATAGTAACAGTGATGATACAAGTGAAATTGGAAGGTTGAAAGAGTTTCTTGGAACAGTTTTGAACTTAAAGATTTGGGAAATCTTAAATATTTTCTTGGCATGGAGATAGCAAGGTCTCAAAGGGTATTTCTATCTCCCAAAGGAAATATGTCCTCGATTTGCTATCGAAGTTGGGATGATGGGTTGTAAACCAGTGAAACTCCTATGGAGTTTAATCTCAAGTTAGGTACTAATGAAGATGGAGAAGAAGTCGACGGGGAAGATATCAACGCCTAGTAGGAGACTTATCTACTTGGCTCACACTCGTCCGACATTGCTTTTAGTGTCGGCGTCATAGAAGTCAATATATGCATGCTCCAAGGAAAAACACCTAGAAAGTCGCATATCGGATACTAAGGTACCTAAAGGAACTCCCAGTAAGGGCCTATACATCAAGAAAAATGACAAAGAGAAATGTGGAAGTGTATCTGCGATCTTGACCGGGCGGAGTTCTATTAATGATGACGATCAACCAGGTGGTTATTGCAACTATGTTTGGGGTAATCTAGTGACATGGAGGAGTAAGCGATGATCATGGTAGCACGCAGTGAGTCACGTGTGGTAGTATCGAGCACTTGCACAAGGTATTTGTGAAGGAATTTGGATACAAAGGTGATGAGAGAACTAAAGGTTCCTTATAATAGACCTATCTGATTGCATTGTGACAACCAAGTCTGCATCAATATAGCTCACAACCACATGCATCATGATCGTACCAAACATGTCGAGATAGACCGACACTTCATAAAAGAGAAGATACACTCGGGGAAGTGGCGTCACCTATTTATCTACCAGGACAACGGGTTGCGGATATGTTGACAAAAGTTTAAACAAAAACATGTTTGAACAACATGTTGGCAAGTTTGGGTTTGATAAACATCTACACTCCAACTTGAGGAGGAGTGTTAGAATCCCTAGAATTAGGGATAGATTATTGAGGAAATCTTGTAAATAGAAATTAATCATAGTTCTTGATTCTTAGGATAATTACTGATCTTTTAGGGATTATTTCCTTTCTTAGAGTAGTTTATCTCTTTTTATACCCAGTAACCTAATTAGCTAAAGTAAGAATCTGATTTCTACAGTTTCTACAAATACATGTCACTGTCTAGTTATTCCATCGACGACACCAACTTTTAACAGTACAAATGGATGAAATTTTTAATAGTAAAGATCAATTAGCTCTTTGGTCTAACGTACATGGACTAATTTTCCCATTTTTTAAGTAGAAGAGGTAAAATGCAATCTAACTCCTAATGCAGGGGCCTCCATGGTAGTTTTACCTAGCTTTTGAGGTTGAAATCAAATACTTGGGATTACTAAAATATATTCCTGGTATGGAGGTAGCTCGATCAAGGAAAGAGATTGCAATGCCACAAAAAAAGAAAATATGTGATGCATCTACTTCAAGAAACTGGTATGAGTGGTTGCCCTACTAATACCCTTATTGACCCAAATCAAAAACTTGGAGAGCTTGATTGACCCAAATCAATAAGGGAGCCTTAATGAACACATCTAAATACCAGAAACTAGTTGGGAAGTTGATTTATTTATCACACAACCAAACATTGCATTTTTCGTATGCTTTGTAAGCCAATTCAAGCATTTCCCCCAAAGAACATCTTGAAGCAATCTACCGCATCTTGAGATACTAAAAAAACCCTTCCGGGAATGGATTATTTTTCAGAAAGAACAATCAACAAAGCATGAAGTCCACAGCAAGCTCCATTACATATCGAAAAAATTAGGTTATCGTACGTCCGTCTAGGGACATTGGCAACTTTGATAAGTAAAAAACAAAATGTGGAGACCTGTAGTAATGCTGAAGCAATTTATAGATCCATGGCACATAGATTGCAACATGATGTGGCTTAAACATATTTTGGAAGACGAAGACTTGTGACTATGAGAAGCTATATTGTAACAACAAAAGCAGCCATTAGTATTGCCTACAATCCAATCCAACATTTCAAAAAGAAAGCATGTTGAGATTTATAGGCAATTCATAAAGGAAAATATTGAGATTGGAATATTTTGTATGTCATTTATCCCTACATCACAAAAAGTGGCAGATATTCTCACAAAGAGACTGTTCAAATCAAACCTTGAGTGGGTATGATCAATATCTATGCAACAACTTGAAGGGAGTGTAGAATTATGGAATAAAATATGATAGACCTAAATAATTAAAATAATATGTCAATAAGGCATTTGAAGTTGTAAATTAGGGACTTGGAGATAATTTTGAACATTGGATTTTTTCATGTGAAGTCTTAATAAAGATATCCTCGAGCCAAGGATCTCTAGCAATTAAGGGAATTTCATATCATATTTAGTGGTATGCTTTTCCTATAAGTAATGTTAATTTTTTTTTTAAGAAAGAAGTATCCAAAAAGTAACAACCTTTTGTTCTAAACTCTCTTATTTTTCTGTCCTAAAGTTTCTATTCTATAACATTATTTTTGTCCTCAACCTTTTTTCTTAAGTCCACAAAATTATCACCATCCCCACGTCCTTTTGGCTTCATTCCAAATGGAAACATTATAATTTTTATGCAATTTTATTTTCCATTGCTATTAACCTCTTAAATCAATGTATCTTCTATATTTTAAGTTTGAGAATTAGTTTTCATGTATCTCTTGCACACAATATATCAAAACATATGAAGGTAAACAAATTATACTTTCTTTAATCATTTTGACCTCATTTTTCTAGTGCATTATATTTTGAGAGTTAATTCTCACGCACAAGATTAAATTTAAGACATCTGTGTGTTTTGTACCACAAAATATCTAGGCGAATACATGTGGAGTGTCATTCAGAAGAAAAAAGACCGGATTAAGTTAGTCAGCTAAGTTAACGGAACTATGCCAATAATCTAAATGATGACACATAAATTCAATAATAGACTTGAACTTTTTCTTGATACAATAAGTTAACTACTTTCTTAAAGAGAAATCATTCATGTAATACATTTTGTACTATAGATCTTAAAACGAGAAGTAATTAGTATACTCTTTGATTTACATGTATAATATAAGATCAATCAAAGCATAAGTTAATCTGGTAGAATAGAGGATAGAACAAATTTATGATGAATCTGACACAATAGACTTTATTAAAAAGGGCTAAAACATTTATCAGACTTAGATGTCAACAACTGAATTAATAATACATAGCAATAGCTTTTTACAATCTGTAGTGGCCTACTGAATTTGGGATTGTAATCCTAAATAGCAACCCAACAAATAATCTCTTGATTCTAAAGGGCAGCTCCATTCCACAAAAAAGTTGCATGATTGTTTTTCATTGTCAGCAGGGCCTAAAGGACATTATACTCTAACAGTAATTTCTACTACGGCATAGTATTCTAAAATAGGTCATCAAGCATTTTACCTTGTTATGGGATTTAGCACTTAACATATAACTCAGATTTTGGTCAAACTTCCAAGAATGAAAAAGATTAAAATTATTTTAAAACTAGTATTAGTTATAACTAAGAAGGCAATGGGGCTCATTTCCTAGCTGCTGGAAAAAAAAAATTCCATTAATCCTACTAATCAGAAAAGCTTTGATCCTTTAGAATGAATTTTTGCTTAGTAAAGCTTTGGTTTCCATCCTTTGGATTTCCATACATGATACCTCAGTTTATCTGAAGCATCAAAGCCAGTTGCATATCTATAAATTGTCAATTTCCTAGCTTGTGTATTTCCTTTAACTCCCATGTACAGAGCTAGTTTCCAATCTTTATTTAGTTTCATATAAACTCTTACATAACGTATTTGGCTTAAATTACAATTTACTATTATCCCAAAAAAAACCTGAAACTTACAAGTTGTATTATCCAAAAACAAAAAGAAAACAGAAAATAATAAGATAATATTTTTAACATATGATATATGAGAGAACACTAAGAAATACTTAGTTTATGGTTGTAAATGTTATGGTCCGGAGGTTCAGCCTAAAATGGAATCAGAAGAACATAACCCTTCATTCCTCTACTTATTCATAAAACTCTTCCATCACAAAAAAGTGCACAGTTGACCAGCAATGAAGAAAACTGCACTTCTAGCGCAAGAAACATATTGTTTCACAAATAAGCTGCCTGGAGACTCATGCAAATGAAAGCACAGGCATCAAACATTCAAGTCTTTTGCTCTTTCAGTGAATGATGACAGAAAGATCAGACCATGCTGTGAGATGGAAAAAGCTATTACTTATTGTTGTATAAATATTAAAAAAAAATAAAAAAGAACGAATTTCCTCGCTTTCCTCCCCCTACCCCTACCTTCCTATCTATTCCCATATTATTGGATAAACTAATTTTTTATTTCTAGCACAATACATGGAAGAGAAATGACCAAGAAAAAAAAAAAAACCATCTAACTACAAACTCAAAGAGAAACAAGCATTCCATTTTCCTTCTGGACACTTGCTTTTACTTTTCCAAAAGTTGCTGAAAGAAAATTCATGTTTGGTTTAACCATGGAGATAACTAAAATGTCGCACACATAAACAATTTTCAATTTCACAACGGGTAAAATAATTTGTAATTCGTTAATGTAAATAATTTTCTGTATCCAATAATAACAAAAAAAGCCTAAAATACGAGGCCAATATGCAAATAAAACAGCATTGAACACATTTATGAAAGCAAGAAAATTTAAATGCAAAGATAAACAAACATCTTCTCCTCTCTTTGCTACTAAATTTAACAACAAAAAGGCAAGGATTCAAGCTTAAATTTGCTCAAACAATGGAGATCACCAATTTACACTCTGCTTCTCTCATAGCAACAACAAAAAAGAGAAAAATCTAAGCAAAGATTCACAGAATAAATATATTATCTCTTCCTAGTATGGAATTTGGCATTAACAGATTGAAAGCAGCTAAAAATGCATACTAAAGAAATAAAATTACAAAAAGGGAGAAAATTTAGAAGGATGTAGTTACCTTGGAGAAGAATCGAAGGTTTGGCCTCGAAGAAAAGCGAAAGGAGACGGTGGAGAGCTGAAGGTTAGTGGAATTAGGCAAGGCAGTGGTTGTTTTAGCAACGGAAGTGAAGGCAGCGGAGGGTGTTGTTGAGAGTGAAGAGGCCATTTATTTTTCAACCGACAGAGAGAATAAGAGATGAGATTGGATTTGTAAGAGAGAAGAACTTGAAAGGAAATGAGAAAGAGGATTTAAAAGAGTAACAAAGAAGAAAGGAAAGGAAAGGGTTTTGGGGAATCCGTCGAGGAGGGGAAGAGAGGAGGAAAGTGGATGAGCTAGTCGATGAAATTGAAGAGTGACGATAGTAGAAAGTGAGGTTCCAAAGTGCGGGATTGGATTAGACTTGGGCTGGCTATTCGCTCCGTTCGATCTCATTCAATTTGGTTTTCTTTTTTTCTTTTACGTGACTCTTATTGGATTAAAGGGGGTAAAATTGTCAGCAAGGCTCTTATATTATAAGTTAGATTGTATTTTATATTTTCTATTAAAAATTTAGACAAATTAATTTGTAGGTTAGATTAACTAGTAAATTGATTGTAATTGTAATACCCCTTAACCTTAAACCGTCACCGGAACAGGGTTATGAAGCATTACCGAATATATCGGACAATTTACAAATAATTCATAAATAAATTAACATACATAGTATAATTTAATCATTAAATCCCTATAATAGACTCTCGAGGCCCAAAACACGTATTAGAAGTGGAACGGGACTTGTTCGAGTACTCTGAAAATTTTTCGTGAATTTCTAATTTTTTTCCTAGGTGTAGGGCTCACACGCCCGTATAGGTCAGGGACACGCCCGTGTGTCTCCATGACATGCCCGTGTTAACATACCATGTGGCTCACACGGCTAGGACACGCCCATGTCTTTTACCCGTGTAACTCTCTCTGACTTATTGTTCATGAACAAATTGATTTCACATGGCCAAGCCACACGCCCATGTGCTTAGCCCGTGTGGATTTATTTTCAATTCGAATCTAGTGCAATTTTCACACGGCCACGACACACGCCCGTGTTCAAAGCCGTGTTCTTCACACGCCCATGTCTCTGCCCGTGTGCTAAAACCTGGGTATTCTGTTTCTAAAATTTAAATTTCAGGGGACACACGACCAGACCACACGCCTATGTGCTAGCCGTGTGTCTCACCTGCAGTCTGTCACACACACCTGTGCGGGTAGTGTGAACTCTATATGAGCCTTTTATACTAACCTAACCAACCCTACAAATTCAAACCGAAACCAATCCAATACCAATATTTCAACCAATACATTTGCACACTCAATATACCTAAATCATGCCTAAAACATTGACTTAATAATATGACTAATAACATTCATAATATCATTTAAAATTTATTAATAACTTCATTCATCTTTCCATTTAACTTGGTGCCAAAGTACCAAAACATTTTATAAAGTTTCTTACCATTTCATTTAACCATTTAAACTTTGTAAATAACTCTTTACAACCAAAATTACAAGACATATTCAAATGACCTTTACAACTCCTAAGTACATGCCACTTTACCAAAAGAGGAAAATTTACATCACCAAGGTTGTGCTGAGGCCGGGATCGATCTGGATGCTGAACCGGGACCTTTGACTTCTATTAATCTACACACAGAAACAATCGTACGCTGAGTATGCCTATACTCAGTGGTATTACCATAATTCAAACTAATTAACATTAATGTTCTATAAGTATCAAATATGTAACAATGTAAATCATAAGAATTAATTTACTTTCAAATTAATACTTCATTTATAATAATTCATCAACTGATATCATTTATCAACAATTCGAATCTTCGATCAATTCATGAACCTTAGGTTCATGCTTACAAATCTCATATCTCAATTTCAATTCACATTTCAATTCATAATTCCACTTTCTCATACTTTCAGTAGATCAATCGATCAAACTCATTCAATTTTCTCATTTCATTTGTTTACCCCTATTAACAAGACTCGGACCTTGGCGGATACGGATCGACCAAACACACGAAATAATCCAACCAAACACACGAGAATAATCCACCCAAACACACGGTATGATCCACCCAAACACACCGAATGGCACTAAATGCCTCTTCGGATAGTCCAATAAATATAATGACATCGATGTCTCCTCGGCCAAGCCGAAAAATCTCCAAATTCTTTCAATCCTATGGCATGCCAACTATATCCGACTCAAATTCGACTAGTTAATAGGAATTCCAATTCTCAATTAAATTTTACTTTCTTATCAAATTCACTTTCAATTCAATATACAATTCAATTTCAATACATATTAATTATATAACTCAATTTCATACAATTCAATAATACACTTACCTCATAATTTACTTATCAACTACATAATTTAAATATAACATTTAATAGTAAATAATTTAAATTATAGTAATACAAACCGTGATTTTCTCGTGTCTACTTCTCGATAACTTTTTCCTTTCCTTTTTGAGCCGATGCCTCTGGTTCTTTGCTAGCTACGAAAATTAAAGTAATTTACACTATTAATACAGCACTAATTTATATTAAATAATTGAATTTCTATTCAATTTCTACCTTAATTTCAATTTGGTCCTAATTAAACTCATTTACTTTTCTAACTCAATTCATACTTTATTTCTACTCAATTTCCTACCAAATTCAACTTAACTATCTAATGTTCATGATAAAACCCTAATTTCAAATTTCTTTCAATTCAGTCCCTCTAACACAAAACTTATAGCTTACTCTACAATTAAATCCTTCTCCCACTTCTAACTTGAAATTCTATTAATTCAATCCCTAATTCACACTTTTACTCAACAAAATTAGTGTCTAAAAATCTAGTAACTTCCAAAATTTCAACATATACCTAGTAATATTTTGTTCTAGGATCATAAAAAACTCAAAAATTACAAGAAAATGACTTAAATTGACTTACCAATTCAATTTGGAACCTTTAAAACCTTATTTTCCTTATTCCTTCTTTTCTCTCTTCTTTCCTTTCTTTCTCTTTCTCTTTCGTCCCTGCTTAATGTTCTGTTTATTTCTTTCTTTTATTTTATTTGCTTTATATATATAATATAATATAATAATAATTTCTAATATAATATAATAATAATTTCTTATATTATAAATAATTATATAATTGTATTACAAATGTATGTATTTAATTTATTATACATATATTTTATAGTTACCATACAATTGTTAAAATATTTAATTTATTTTATAATATAATATTATAATATAATTAATATAAATTACAATATGATAAAATAATAATATAATCTATTTAAATAATATATTTATATAAAAAATCTAAGCTTTTTTTATCAACATATGCCGCCTCATTTAATGCATTAGGTATAATTGCCTATTTGGTCCCTTTTTATTTTCTTTCAATCTACAATTAAACTTTTACTCTTTATTCAATTTAGTCCTTTTTCCTAATTACTCTTAATTAAGCTAAATTCACTTAATTAAAACCTAATTAGACACACCACTAGACTCATAAATATTTTTAATAATTATTTATGAGTTCGGTTTACTAAGATGGAGGCCCGATAATGTACTTTTTCGATTCCCGTGAATTTTGGGTCATTACAGTAACACCCCAAAAATTTTATTAGACACATGATACTATTCGAGAAGAGGATATAGTGAATTGACTAGAAAATTGAAAAATGAGTTAGATAAATGATTCTTATGAAGGAAAAGTTAATACTTTATATGGAAATTGATGAAAAGAATTTTAAAGTTGAGAATGTGACCAAAAGGATCAAATCACAAATTTTTAAAAATTTGAGGACTAAAATACACATTTAACCAAAATGAGAAAATGACTTATTATTGATTATTTGGTAGGGAATGTATTGGATTGTATGTTAGTAAGATAAAAATCACTTTTGCACAAAATTGGAAAACATTCAAAAGTATAGGGACTAGATGGAAAAATTAACAATTTTACCTATAAAAGGGTAAATATGTAATTTTCTCTATCCATGCATCCATATTAAGAGATAAATGTGAATTATTAGATTTGGATAAGATAAATAACTATTATTATGAAGCAACTGAGTTTTTAAGTAAAAAGGGTAAAATGGTAATTTTACTATGAAAGGACATTTCAATCTTTTTTTGAAGATTTCATGATAAAAATATTAATTAGATAAAATATTTGATAATTAGAATTGTTATAGATCGTTCGTATATCGTACTAATGAAATGGCCTACGACTTGTTAAATTTGGACTTAAACATGTGGAGTTAGGCTTTTGGCCCACTTGATGGATATCTTTAAAGAGGAAATAGGGGAGAAACCCCCCATTCATCTTTCCCCTAGCCGACCATTCCTTCCATAAAGGCTTTCATCTTCTCCTCTCACTTTCCCTTACTTTTTCTTTAATTTTTGTAAAAAATCACATGGAAAACCATCTCATGAACCCTCTTCCACCTTCAAACCACTAATTTTTAATCTAGGGTTTCATGGGTTTTAGTGAGAAAAATCATAAATAGTGAGAGAAAGCTTCAATAACATAAGAGATGATGTTTTTCTAATCTTCAAATCCTATAAATAACCTTTCCCTCTTTCTCCTCTTCCTTGAGGCATCATCTACTTGTCTTCTATTATTCCAAACCTATATTCCACATCGGTTAATGAACTATCTCCGTCAGCAACAACTCGAGCAGGACTAAATTTGTATCAGCCACTAGATTTACGAAGAAATGCTAAAGTGCATAGGAGCCTCAAGCAAAGTATGTAATTTCTGCATTTGATTACCGCTCTATGCCACCGAGCTAAAGCTCCTATGTCTCCAATCGAGCCATTCACAAGACCTACTAGGAGCATGATTGGGGACAACCTTTACGACCAATTCGTTGAGCTCCAACAGAAACAAAATCAGGATAAGGAGCAATGAACTAAACATAGGAGCGATCATCAAGGGCTGACAAAGAGAAAGAGTAAAGCTCACACGTCAAAGATGACGGGACTCATGAGCATGCCCATCTCGAAGTGGTAGACACGATGGATGCAAGATATAGGAGACATTCTGATTCACATTGTGGAACAGAATAGATGGCTAACACCTACACCACTCTCAGACATATTCAAGCGATTCCCACCGCCGGGCGAGGAAGGCGCCAACGAAGAAGAAAAAGAAGATGAGGAGGAGGAGGCCCTGATTGTGCCACTAGATTATGAGCGAGTATTTCGACCAGACTGTCATTGACGAAGGGCGTGGTGATCCATAACCCGAGCTATCACAGCCAGGCCTAGACTTCGGGAAGGTGGGGTACTGAAGCGTCGACGGGGGCGAATGAGGCAAAGCACCAATTATGGAGGAGTCGGAATCTAAACATTTTTAATTTTTATTTTGGGTTCATATTTTTAAGACTTATTTTAATTATGGATGCTCTTTATTTTTTTAGATTAATTAGAATTTTATTTTATTATATGTATAATTTGTGTTTATTTTTTCTTTGTAGAAACCCCATATTTTTTACAGCACTACGATTGTGAGCCAAAATCCAAAGGAGTAGTCTTACCAATTGTATCGCATGTATCACGCCAATCGAGTAACCTCATTCCTTAATGTTTTTAATTGCATATTAGGGATAATGTGTCGATAAAGTGTGGGAGAAACTTAGGAAAATTTTTAAAAATTTTCCATTATATTATATTATTTTATTTCTTTAGTTTTTTTTATTTTTAATTGCATGTTTCCTATGTGCTTAAGCTTGTAGACATATACGTGATTGGTTAGAAGTATATACCTAGGTTGTTTGTTTAAACTGTAAATTTAGCCTGAAATTAAATAATTTAGGTTGCTTATATTTAGACTAATTAGTTCTGTATATTAAACTGTAAATAGGAAAAAGAGATTAAATATACCACGTGATAAATGTAAATACAAATAGGTAATTATATTTGTAGAAGTATAGGATGTTCGAATTAAAAATAAAATACTTAGTAAAATCCATGGTTATTGAAACAGTGCGTATGACTAGTATAACCCTTATAAAAAGTGCCCGAGAAAAATCTCGATCGTATTGGCACAAAGAAAGAAAAAAAATCAGAAGGGATTATCGGGAAAATATTATTGCATTAGAGTTCAAAGTATGGATAAAAAATTGAAAAAAATATTCGAACTGACTATACCCTGCAAAAAATAAATATTATATTCGTATATACATGTTGGTGGATATCTATATTTAATTTTCTTTAACTTGTTTACTTTGTAATTTATTGAACTAATCTATTTAAATGTTAATAATTGTAAATTGTTTAAATTTTTAGCTAGAGTTATATATTTAGACAAATTTTCCTATTGTCGATGCTCCGATCTAATCTCGTGTATCAAGTCGGCTCAAATACACTATTTAGTTATACTTTTTATTTTGTTTTTGTTTAGTTTGCTTCAGGACAAGTAAAGACTTAAGTGTGGGGGTATTTGACCTAACGTCAAATGTAGTAGTTAAGTCGAGTCAATTTCGCACTTAAGGAGCTTGTTTTCTAGGCAATTTAGTATATAATATTGCATTTATAGTATTTAGGACTTAAGATTAAAAGTTAATAAAAATAAGTGTTTTTAACACATTTTATGAGTGTTGATGACCTATTAGGCCGACATGGGCCTTAGGTAAGGTTAATTTGTGTATTTAAGTGTGCATGGGGCTTAATTTTAGGCCCAATTGACGTATGAACTTGGGACGAGTGATGCACAAGCTTCTCGAGCCGTGAAAGCATGACAAAAACGTCCAAAGCCACAAAATGCCTTGCGTGGCGCAACACGCAATGTGTGTAGCAGAACACGCAATGTCTATGTTGCAACACACATCTTGTGTGTTGAGCCACAACAACCCTGTGTTGAGCCATAGTAGCCTGTGTTGAGCCATAACCTAAACGTAGGCTACAAAAAGGATGACATCAGCAATCATATTTTGGCAAATTCTCAGAGATTTTATTTCTTACTTGCACCCAAAGTATTTTAGCCTATAAATAAGAGGCTTCTGTACACAAATTAGGGGGATCCTATCAACCAATCCATCAACCCATCCATCAAACACAATTTTTAGTTTTCTTGTCTTTTGTGTTTTAGTCGGAACTTTTCTATTTCGATTTGAAGACAATAGCGAGCAAAGGTTGCTCCGGATCCGCGCTTCAATATATATATTCATGAGCATTCTCTCTACTCTTCTATTTTATTCTTTTATTTTTATTTTGTTAGCCTGATCAACTAATGTTTGCATGAATATTAGAATAAATTTTGTGCTTTATTCATATCTTACATGTTTCAATCATTGAACTAATTAATTAATCAAGTCGATTAATTAACAAAACAATAAGGGTTCATAATAGGATTAGTGGGTATAGATTACATGTGTTCCTAAACCCTAGGCTTGATAACCCTAGGAAGTTATCATAGGGGAAACAAGATCGTGAGATAAGTTGAATCGAGTAAATCGTAGTTTATCCTAGCGGAGAAAGTAAGGTCAGGAGATAAGCGAGTATTCACTGATTAATTAATTAGTAGAGGCTGGGAGGTAATTCTAGTTAATTAATAACTAATTCATATTAAAACCCGAATTATAAAATTAGTTAATCTTCTATTTATTAATTAGGGATTTAATCGATCATAGGCTAGAGGCTCGCGTTGTCGACACTAGGAATAGGAAAGTCCATTAGGTTAATTTAGGTTAGTTAATTTAATTAGTTTAATTAAAATATTGATTTGGATTAACACTATTTATTCGTGACTCGATTAGATTAGGAATTATTTTATATAATTAATTTAATATTAATTTCTCCAATCTAAAATCCCTTGGGTACGATCCTCGGAATACTTATCAGTGTTTCGTTGTAAACTTTACTATATTACAATTTGACCTGTACGCTTGCGGACACTGCCGATTTAATTTAATATATTTTTGGTGTGATATTTAACTATAAAAAAATAACACGTTTATAGGCAGTCAGCTGCATGCCATAGGCGCATTTGGCGGATACGTGACTTGCGGACTTCAGTTGGCGGATACTTGATTTGCAAACTTCGCTTGATGGATACTTTCCCTTCTTTCTTAACAGAATATCAAAGGTTTTCAGAATAACTCGTTTGAGATGCTAACACGTGTTACACACGGATTTGACTCATTGGACAAATTTCTTACAAATTTTGATAACCTAAAATTTCGAGAGGACGTTTCAGTTTAAAACTTGAATTTAAGGAAGTGGAATCATTAATTTCCCCATTTACTTTTATTCCCAAAATTTCTCTCTTGCAAAATTGAATTCCCTAATCTCTTTTTCAGTCTCATTGTCTTCTTCTACTTCTTGACATTCTTACTATCGGAGTGTATCTTTTGCTTTCTTTCTCATCTTAAATCATTTCCAAAGGTAACCCTCTGCTCTTTATTTTTCCTTTCTTTAAATATTATAGCCACAATGGTTAAGGATAGGTTATGTTTAGAAGGTAGAGTACGGGGTCATGGTGGTTGGAGCAATCAGGGTTATAGAAGTACTTTGACCAATGAGGGTGGTGAGGAGCCCTAAAACTGTAAAGCGGGTACACTGGTAGAAGCACCTATCTATCGCTGCGTGACAACCATGAGGAAATGGTGCGACAGCTAGCCATTCGGGCAATCGGACTAGTGAACTTCTCTTACAACTTTGAAATAGTCCAAGGAGAGAGATGATTGAGTGATACATAATGGTTTTCATCTCCCTTTGCATCCCTTTTTTTGCACAGTACTAAAAGAGTATGGGATTGCACCAAGGCAACTTGTTGGCCTATCTTGGACTTTGGTAGCCTACTTCATAAATCGTTGTATCCAGGAAGAGCAACCCATGTTCGACGTCTTCCAATATTTTTATCAATTGAAGGTCATCACTCAAGGGGCTTAGTAGGAATAGTACACTTTAGTGCCCGCACGGGTCGCGAGCCCATAATCAAGAATTGGGCTTCGAATATCCACATCAATCGCAGCAAGATATTTGGGTGAAGAGGAAGCTGAGGGTGATCTAAATTTCTCAATAAAGTGGTTCATCCTAAGGGAATCTACATGACGTCAGCATCAATTCTTTGATTCAGAGATTTTTAATGCGCAATACAGTCTATTAAAGATGGGCCACATCCTGGTGCTAGAGAAACTTCTAACCACTAGAAACATTTTCCAATATTGTTTTGAAGGAAAGAGCCCCAATGGTTTTTGAGTAGCGGACCTTATGTATGGTGCAAATCTTAGGAGGCTGATGTTCGCAGATCAGGCGTGGCCATATGAGGTTGACAATGATTTGGCCCTAGTTCTGACAGGGAAGATGAGGGAGCCTAATAATTTTTTCTACACAGTCTATAAGATGCATCCCCGCCGTTGGTCCTCCTTACCAGCGAGTGATAGAGGTGAGTCAACAACTACTTCTTTAGTAATTAGTGGTGTTGAGAATGTTGTTGTTGTTGTTGTTGGATTGCCGGTACCCCCATGGCGCAGCAAAAAAAATAATTCCGGCGATCCAAACCATGGATCCATTTGCGAGGAACGAATCGGGGTGAAATAATGGTTTCGAAATTACCGAAACTTCAATCTTAGTAGACAGCGACGCCTTGGCAACAAGAATTCTGATCTACTATCGAACCAAGTCGCAACCTTTTATGATTTCGACCTCTACGTAATCCACCCAGTTTGACGATGAACGGAAGAAATCTCCAAAACTGTTTTGGAGGTTTCTTTGCTTGACGGCTGCTAGACCTCACAAGCAAAGTTTTGGTTTTCTATATATTTTTTAGGGTTTTGAAAAGCTCTATCTTTCTCACCTTTTTATAATTGGTATATATATAATGAATCATAATTCATAAAATTTTTATTCGAACATAATAATCATAATTAAAAAATAAATAAATATAATAATATTTTAACCGAAAATTATAATTACATTAATTATAACAAGGATTTCGGTAAACTATATTTATTTAAATTTATATACGAACCAAATTCATATATTAATAGAACTATGTTCTCATTATGTGTACAACATCCTTGTACATATAATATGTTCAATATTTGATTGTCCAATTAAATTATTTCTATAATTAATTTAATTCATGTGACAACCAAACACAATACCAACTATGTTTTATTCCGTTCATTTCAACCATAGGGTGTGACCCTGTAGGTTCTTGTAATGTTAGCAGTAATACTAGAACGATTCTAATGTTACAAACAATGAGTGGCATCTAGCAATGCATCATTGCTACCTAAGTTACAAGAAGTCATGATTCGACATAACCTTTTGTGATTAACCTTTCATGCATTAATCCTTAAGTCCTTTATCTCTGGAATGAACACAAGTCATGGAATAGTCACACTTGCATAGTCCATCCCATGTTTCTTGATATCTTGAGTAGACTATAATATACAAATAAGTATGACATCTCATATCAACTTATTTGAGCATGGCCATGCATTTCTAGTCTCACTCAATCAAGTGGCCTAAGATATTACTCCCATTATGTAGGAGGACTTATCCTATATTGATCAACCATATCCCTCTACATAGATTGTGGTATATCCAACATCAGCCTTTATAGAACAACCAGTTATGGTGTACGTTTGACTGTATTAAAATATACAACTCACGATGTTGAGATAATGATGATCTTAAGTCTAAGGATCATATGCATATTAATCACTATGAGTAATGTTGTGACAATTATATAATAATCCAAGAAACATACTCATTGTGGGTCAGTCCAATATGTTGTTCTCTAACACACATATTCATGCATTGATTTTGACACTCCATATCAATGACAACTCTTTATCATCAATCAACTACATGTTAGTCTTAATGCATTATTATTGTCCTAGTCAACAACAATACTTGACTAAGGATCTTTTAAGAATAATCATATTATTATTATCAGGACATTATTATAAAATAGTTTATTTGTACACACAGAAAAAAAAACTGAAATAATAATGACAACGCCTTATATTAATAAACATGGTAAATAAAGTATGTTATTACAACCATCTCATGATTGATCTTTGGGCATACTCTTACAGTTGTAGGCTCTTCTAATTTCTCCAGTTCTTACAGCTCCTCCAAACACGAAATAGATATAGATGAAATGGTAGAAAATTTGCAAGTGAGTGAAGGAGCTGCTACCTTAAAGGTAAGGGCTAATAGTAGTGGTCGCTATAGGCCTTGAATGGAGGAAAGGTCCCATAGTATCAGCGATAGTAGTGGTGAGAGGTTAGTAGTGGTGAGAGGTTGATTCGCCATAGACAAGGAAAAAAAATCAATTACATCTGAGGGAGGAACCACTTCTCCTGATTTCCCTCAAATTCCTCAGTCTCAGACAAAATTCGCCATCCCCATAGACCTGCCTATTCCCACTACTGCGCCACTTCCTACGGAGCCAAGCTTTGGTACAACCCACTCCTTCCCTACGAGCTTCTCCTTTCAACTTCTTGCAATTAACTTCTCCAACTGGTAAGGTAAATACTTTCTTCCCTTGGAGAGATCGCATTCGTGTAGGGCAGTATCCCTTCTCCCTCTACAAGGTCAGATAGAAATGGGAGAGGGACTTGCCTCAAGAGTTGAGAGAATGTACCTACCCTTCTTCTTCCTAGAAAAATTCCCAAAAACCTACACTTGAAGAATTAGTGGACTCTTTCTAGATTGTAGCGATGGAGTGCATACTACTTGGTTGAGCCCTGATTGAAGCTTGCAATGTAAACAAAGTAAAACGAGTTGAGTTTGAAAGGGACATAGGTTCATATAAGGGATCACTTGCCTAGCTCTGCCAAATTCATGGACACTATTCGCCAAAACAAGGAGCTCACTTAATCTATCTCCACCTGTGAGACTAGAGGAAATTCCTAAGAGGCAAAAAAGAAGGAGATGGAGGAGAAAGGCCATCAATTGGAGGCTGAGAAGAAGGCTTTAAAGGAGAACACCTCGCTGATTTGGAACGAATCCGAAGGGAAAGCAACGAGGCTTTGGAGAACTTCAAGGTAGAAACAAAGGCTATTATGACGAACTACCTATCTAAGTTTAGGTCAAATCTAATGTTGCACGCCCAAGTTATTATGGGCCCTTTTGGTGTGAGCAAGGTATATTTTAATTGCCTATGCAAACTCACAAATTTTGACCTCGACTTTAACATTCTCTGTCCCTAGGACACAAAGTGGAATAAGTTCCAAAAGAAATGGAAAGAATTTGGAACACTTTTTCTTCCACCTGAACCTGAGGTGACCAGCCCCACCCCCATTGAAAAAGCTGGCCAATAGGAAGAAGAGAATATGGAGGAGAGAATTAAGTTTCTACTTGTGATTGTGCTTGCCTCCCTTACTATATTGTATCTTAATTTATGAAAACCTATCTTATTTTACATGCTTTATTTGCTTTCCTTGCTTAGTTTCTTTTCTATGAGGTTCTTGAATGTTCATATTTAATCAGTAGCATGCGAATTCTTCCCCTTATCTTATACTTCTCATAATGCACTCGCCAAAGCAGATAAACTATACAACATATCACAATTTAATAGCAAAATGAGGGACTGAGCCATAATAACGTAACATGCATATATGGGTTATCTTCCAAAGTCTTATTTCCTAAGGATCGACTAAACTGAAGCTCTGATACAACTAAATGTAACACCCTATACTCGACTCGATCAATGGGTCCAGATTCAAAGTGTCACATCCTACTAACTAGACTAAGACAACAAACTAAGCATTTAAAATCATACTAACTTATATTCAAAAATTACCAGAAACATTCATATCAAATTTTTAACGAAGTGGTCCAGCAAAATAAAACGTTACAGTTAAAAAATTCCTAGTTTAATTTATTAATATGCAAACTTATAAAAATATTAACAAAAATGGCTTTACAACATTTAAACAATTTTACATCATAGAATATATTATACCCAGTTTATACACAATTACAAAATCTAGTCCTTAAAGCTTGGCCTCTAGTTTACCCCGCTATATGCATGTTACAAACAAGAACACAGGTTCACCTAAACTTGAGCTAATTCTAGCTTGATCCCTCCTCAGCTTCGCATATAAATCGTTATACCTGGAAAAATAACAAAACTAAGTAAGCTTAAAGGAACATAGTGAGTTTCTAATATTTCATACCATTTATGAATTTATAAATTAAAATTTTATGGGTCAGATCTCTTGTTTGACATCACTTGCATGAGCGTATACCACACATCTTCTAAGAGTACTCTTCTCCTTCCTTGTGTTGGCTCAATTTAAGAAGTTGTACACTTTCAGCATTGCTGAAATCCTTCATTTCAATCACTCATACTATAAGCTACAATATAGAAAAATTTCGCTTACCCATTCGCTCCAGTTTCTTAGAAAATGAATCATTATCTATCTTACCAGCAAAACAAATGCAGTTTGCCATAACAATTATTAATATTTTGAACTAAATTATGACGGATTGACCTCAGAAAACTCATGCATGGGGATTCATACGTGGCGAGCTTTTACATGCTAATATACACATAAAATATTATATACGTGGACTAGAGCTTGGCAAACACATACTGGCGAACCTTTATGTGCGAAATTATCATCACAAATTCATATATGCAGGTTCTTTCTTGTGAATTCGATCTTAACCGATAGCTGTTACAAGACTCTTATTTGAAGGAGTCACTAATAACATCTTGTTTAGTAGATAATCATTGCAGATTCTTGACTTAACACTAATTCATTGGTAGACTCTTAGATAATAGGCTTACTGACTCCTATGAAAGATAGTTTTCTTGAATTCTTAAAATTGAAACATGAATATGAGACCAGCGGAATGTCAACTTGAATCATCCAGATAAGTCCATCATAAAATAACCCATAACACAAGTACGCTTTACATCAGAGGCTCGTTCGAGCTAACCATATACAGAGGTGTCAGGTTACCCGTCTAGGTTAAACCTTTATCGATACAATAATAGCTTGACCAAGGCTTTATATACATGTAAGGCTACCAGTCCAGGCAAAACTTTTAAAACGACATCAGATTACCAGTCGAGGCTTAATCTGTGTCCCATGTATCTTCGAGTCAATAACAAATGATGGATCTTGGAATCATCAGGAAATAACACGTAACCCTGTGTATGAGTCTTTTTACTAAGTTCATCAGGGCACTTTCATTTATATCCTCGATCTAATTCCTTTGTATCAACGGACTGTCATATATATATGTGGATTCATATACGAGAACTATTTTGCGGACTTCTATATAGAGAATTTCCACGATTAACCATGTCATGAAGCTTAGAGAATAATTCCAACGGATTGTCTTATTTTGCATATACTCTTATTCCAAAGCATATAAATACCTTATCTAGGTTATACATATGACAAAACTACTAGAACTTACTCATACCTTTCTACAGAGACAGACATTCAGATTCGTAGCAAAATACACCATATAGGCAATTAGATAGAATACACCACTAAGGCAATCCATTCAGAGTTCGCCGCAAAGGCTATTATTTCATATTACGCCACAGAGGCGTTCCTTTCATATTGCACCATAAAGGCTTTTCTTTCATTTTACACCACAAAGGCTTTTCTTTCATATTATGCCATAAAGGATTTTCTTTCCTGACATGTTTACAAAATGGATTTGCCTAAACTCGCGTTATGTGAGTTTGCCCATCATCGTCCCGGGACACGCAAAGAACCCCATTGGGTAATCACCATCCTTTAGTTCCTTTTGAAAAATTCCATAGTCATGGACTTTTCTTTTCAGAGATCGTGTTTAAAGTCCCGATGGAAACTTTTAGACTTCGCCACGGTGAACAAACATAGACTTACTTTGTAACACCCCTTACCCATATTCAACGCCGGAACAGGGTACGAGGCATTACTAGTCTTATACGCTATCAATCATGCAATTCTGAGACTTGACTTTCCTCTCCAATTTAAAACTTTTCATAACACCTCTTAAACAAGCCTACGAGGCCTAAATCACACTTTAAGAATGGTTCGGGATAAAATCGAACCCTTTTGAAGCTCTTTAGAAAAACTTAGAAAATTTTCACTAAACAGTCCACACGCCCGTGTGGAAGAAAGGACACGCCCGTGTGGCTTATCACATGCCCGTGCTCTACTCCCATGTGGAATTATTTTTCAAATCCGAACCTACAGGAGTTTTCACACGGCCGGACACACGCCCTTGTTCCTAGCCTGTGTCCCTCACATGGCCTCGACACGCCCGTGTCTTAGCCCGTGTGCCAAAAACCTTAGCATTCTATTTCTGACATCATCACCCCATAAATGTCACATGGCCTAGGCACACACTCGTGTCCTTCGACTGTGTGGCAAATTAAATTCCTAATTTTAGGTGCAGACTTCACACGACCTGGGCACACGCCCATGTCCTTGGCCGTGCCTTCCACACGGCTGAGACACAAGGCCGTGTCTCTGCTCATGTGTTTACTACTGAGCATACTGATTTGTAAACCTAGCATGCAAGGGGACACACGGCCTAACCACACGCCCATGAGGTTGACCGTGTGTCACACACGGCCTAGACACACGCCTGTGTGTCTACCCGTGTGGATAAGAACAAGGCTATTTGCCAAGCTCATTCCATCACCCCAACTCATACAAACATGATTCACATCAAACCTTCAACCCATTCATACATAATTAAACCAAGTAAATCATCATGCTACTTGCACAATCATGAATAACCTCATCTTTTCATAGATTAATAAGGAAGAGCCATCAACTCTGGCCTTATACAAAAGAGTTCATCTTTGAATGAGCCAACACATTTGGCCAAAACAATATGACATTTAACTAAGTCTAATCCCTATACATGCCATACTCAAAATGCTAAGTCTAACTATACCAAAATGTGCTGATAGTGTGGGTGATCCTCTAATTATCTTCGTATCCCGGGCTGGCTCTTTGACACTATAAAACAAGGGAAAAGAGAAGGGAGTAAGCTTTAAGCTTAGTAAGTTTATATGTAAACAATAAACATCATACTATATGCTAATCAATCAAAAACATCTCATACTATGTATAAACAATTTATTTTCTCATAATCATGCTTACTCATCTCAACTCTTACCACATCCCAACCACATATCATAAACATTGCTCACATTTACTTGTACATATGCCCTGCACTCATCACCACAAAGCCACATGAATTATTTACTTAAACAAGTTTCTCGATGAACCCTTTAGAATGATACAAGATACCCGGTGGTTTCGCACACAGCCCACCATAAATCACAAATAGGGTGGTTTCGCACACAGCCCACCAACAATGATAATTACGGTGGTATCGCACATAGCCCACCAAATGATAATATATAAACGATGGTATCGCGCACAGCCAATCGTGAAATAATAACAAGGTGGTATCGCACACAGCCCACCAACAATTACATATTTACGGATATTTATCCGTACCCACATTTCTATTCCGAGGTTCATTCGAGAATTACCCATTTTCTACCAATTTCAATTAATCTCACCAATAAGCATTTACATCCATACAATGCATCAATAGGTAAAAACCTATGTATTAAGGATGTATCGTTTACATGTAAACTTACCTCGGTGCAAAATATGTTAATTGACAGTTTAGTCTGAAACCTTGGCTTTTCCCCGGTCAAGGTTGTTTCCACGTTCTTCTTGATCTATAATTATAAAATTCACCCATTTAATCACTACATAAATCATAGCACTTCAAAATTTCTATTTTGGCAAAAATGACCATTTTGCCCTTATACCTTGGCAAAATTACAATTTTGCCCCTAGGCTCGTAAATCATTTTTCATCGCATTTTCTCATTAAACAAGCCTAGCTGAACATTTATTACTCTTACAATAATTTACAATACCAATCATTTCATGCATTTACTACTCAATTGCAACCTTTACAAATAAGTCTCATTTAGGTGTTTTCATGGAAAAACCTTTCACAAAAGTTATTCCCTAACCCACTAACAATCATTTTCTTCCATAAAAACTCAGCAAACAACATAATCACTCTCATGGCAAATCCCTAAACTTTCAACCATTTTGCAAAATAGTCCCCTCATTAGCTAGGTTAAGCTTTAGGGGTTCCAAAAGTACAAAAAAATATCAAGAAAGAGCTCTAAAGTCACTTACTTGCAAGGGGATAGCTTGGCTGAAAGTTTGAGCTCCAAAAACCTCTATTTTCTCTTCAATTTTCGGTGGAAGAAGAAATGGGAATAGTAAAAGATGATATCTTCTTTATTTATCTTATTTTATTCATTTTAGTCACCTAACATCACCAAATTTTTGACCAATTTAATGCTCTTGTCTCCCTTGGCCGGCCATCACTTCCCTAATGGCCTAATTGCCCTTTAAAGACCTCCAATTAAAATTCTATAGCTATTTAACACATTTAGCTTGTAAAATGAAACTTTCGCACTTTATTCTTATTTAGTCCTTTTTCGCAATTGAGCATACAATCGCTAAAATTAAGACACCAAAATTTTCATCCACCCATACAATCTTGATATAACACCATAAAAAAATTATTAAAAATAATTTCTCTGGTCTCAGATTAGTAGTTCTGAAACCACTATTCCGACTAGCCCCAAAATCGGGCTGTTACAACTCTCCCCCTTTTAGAGATTTTCATCCTCGAAAATCTTACCGGTAAAGAGGTTTGTGTACTGTTCTCTCATGGCTTCTTCCGGTTCCCACGTAGCCTCTTCTACACCGTGCTTTTTCCACAACACTTTCACCAAGGCTATACTTTTATTTCTCAAATGTTTAACCTCACGAGCCAAAATCTTAATTGGTTCCTCTTCATAGGTCATATCTGGTCGAATCTCAATTTCGGTCAGAGGAATCACATGCGAAAGATTGGAATGATATCGTCGTAACATTGATACATGAAACACGTTGAGTATTCTCTCTAACTCTGCCGGCAAGGCCAATGGATAAGCTACTGGTCTAATCCTCTCAATAACCTCATACGACCCTATGAATCATGAACTCAATTTGCCCTTTCGACCAAATCTCAATATTTTCTTCCACAGAGATACTTTCAGGAATACTTTATCGCCCACATGAAACTCAATTTCTTTCCTTTTTAAATCCGCGTATGACTTTTGTCGATCTGAAGCAGCTTTCAGACTATCACGAATCACTTTCACTTTCTCCTCGGTTTCCTTAACTAGATCAACCCCGTAAATTTGCTTCTCACTAAGCTCTGTCGAATACAAAGGAGTCTTACACTTGCGACCATATAAAGCTTCTATGGTGCCATCCGTATACTTGACTGATAACTGTTGTTGTAGGCAAACTCAACCAAAGGTAGATATTTTTCCCAACTACCTTCGAACTCTAAAACACAGCATCGGAGCATATCCTCAAGAACTTGAATTACTCTTTCGGATTGGCCATCGATTTACGGATGGAACGCGGTACTAAAATTCAATTTCGTACCCAAGGCTTCTTGCAGCTTTTTCCAAAACCTCAAAGTAAATCTTGGATATCTATTCGAGATAATGGATATAGGCACCCCATGTAATCTCACAACCTCAGCAATATACAGCTCAGCAAACTTGTCAAGTGAGTAATCCACACGCACCGGTATAAAGTGAGCCGATTTCGTTAATCTATCAACAATAACCCACACATCATCTTTCTTTTTCAGAGTCATAGGTAACCCCGTTACGAAATCCATCGTGATTCAATCCCACTTCCATTCGGGAACCATCACTGGCTGAAGTAATCCTGAAGGTACTTGATGCTCGGCTTTCACTTGTTGACAGATCAAACACTTAGTAACAAACTCGGAGATATCTCTTTTCATACCTGGCCACCAATACAGCTTCTTCAAATCATTGTGCATTTTTGTGCTGCCCGGATGTACTGACAAGCAACCATTGTGTGCTTCATGTAAAATTTTCCGGATCAACTCTTCATCCTTAGGTACACAAACTCTATTATGAAACATCAAACAATCCTCTAAACCAACCTGAAAATCAGAGTCATTTCTCGATTTGCACTGAGCTCTCTTAACTTGCATCTCACTATCATTCTTTTGAGCTTCACGTATCTGCTGAAGAAATAATGGTCTAGCCCTCAACTTGGCCAATATAGCACCATCATCAGACAATGCTAAGCTCGTACTCATGGCTCTCAAAGCATACATGGATTTTCTGCTCAAGGCATCCACAACTACATTCGCTTTCCCCGGATGGTAATCAATTACTAGCTCATAATCCTTCAATAATTCGAGCCACCGCCGTTGTCGCAAATTCAAATCCTTTTGGTCCATCAGGTACTTCAAACTCTTGAGATCAGTAAAGATTCGGCACTTTTCACCATACAAATAATGACGCTAAATCTTCAAAGCGAAAACGATCGCAGCCAATTCCAAATCGTGAGTCGGATAATTCTTATCATGTAGATTTAGCTGTCTCGAGGCATAAGTTATCACCTTTCCCTCTTGCATCAGCACACAGCCAAGGCCATTTAATGAAGCATCACTGTAGACCACAAACTCCTTTCCCGACTTCGGTTGTACTAAGACTGGTGTTTCAGTCAACAAAGCTTTCAGTTTCTCAAAACTCTGTTGGCATTTCTCGGTCCATTCAAACTTAACATCTTTATGTAACAGTCTCGTCATCGGGGTAGCAATCATGAAGAACCCTTTAACGAACCGTCTGTAGTAACTCGCTAAGCCCAAAAAGCTCCTAATCTCTGACACATTCGTCGGAGGTTTCCACTCCACAATAGCCGAGATCTTACTCGGATCGACTCTAATTCCATCACCCGACACAATGTGTCTTAAGAATCCGACCTCTCAGAGCCAAAACTCACTCTTGCTAAATTTAGCATACAACTACTTGTCTCTCAGAGTCTACAAAATAGTTCTTAGGTGCTCTGCATGTTCACTCTTATCCCGAGAATAAATCAGTATGTCATCGATAAAAACAACTACAAACTTATCTAAATACGGTAGGAAGATACGGTTCATTAAATCCATAAAGACCACAGGAGCATTCGTTAAACCAAATGGCATGAAAAGGAACTCATAATGGCCATACCTCGTCCGAACTGCAGTTTTCGGCACATATTGTTCCTTAACTTAGCTGGTAATAGCCAGACCTCAAGTCTATCTTAGAAAACACCGTAGCTCCCTTCAATTGGTCGAACAAATCATCGATCCTTGGCAAAGGATACTTATTCTTCACTGTCACTTTGTTGAGTTGTCTGTAGTCTATACACAATCTCATCGACCTGTCCTTCTTCTTCACAAAAAGTACCGGAGCACCCCATGGTGAATAGCTCGGTCTTGCAAAACCCTTATCCGTTAACTCTTGCAATTGAACCTTTAACTCCTTTAACTCTAACGGTGCCATCCTATACGGGGCAACCGAAATAGGTGCTGTACCCGAAACTAACTCAATACCAAATTTGACTTCTCTAACTGGAGGCAATCTGGGTAACTCTTCCGGAAACACATCCAGATACTCGCACACCACAAGCAATATTCAATCTTTACCTCTGACTCTTGAGTATTCAACACAAAGGGGAGATATGACTCATACCCTTTTCTCATGTATTTCTCAGCTACCATAGGCGAAATCACTACAGGCATATTATCCGATTTACCTGATTCAACCCGAATTACATCTCCATTTACACATCTCAATTCAATAAACTTACTACCATAGTTTACTAAAACATTATGTACAGTCAACCAATCCATACCAAGAATCAGGTCAAATTCATCAAAGGGCAACAACATGAGATTAGCCGAAAAACAATGACCTCTAATTGTCAAGGGATAATTTCTACACACTTTGTCAACTAACACATGTTTACCTAATGGGTTTGACACTTTTACCACAAGTTCTGTAGACTCAACAATCATACTCATTCTAGATACCAATTTCATGCAAACATAAGAATGGGTAGACCCCGGATCAATCAAAGCAACAACAGAGATATCATGAAGAGAAAAAGTACCCGTTATCACACCGGGAGATGATGCCTCTTCGCGAGCGCGAATGGCATAAGTCCTTGCAGGTGCTCTGCCCTCTGATCTCACAGCAGAATCTCTAGGCGCACCTCTACTAATAGTCCCGCTCCCCGGGTTCCTTTGTGGTCTACCCCTCGAAGGTACATTGCTTGCTCTTACTTATTATTTTCTATCTTTCTCATTCCTCTCTGGACAGTTCCGAATGAAGTGGTCGGGTGAACCACACTTGTAGCAAGTTTAATTATTTCCCCAACACTCCCCAGTATGTTGCCTACCACAATTTGGACACTCCAGTTTATTTGACTTCGTATTGCCCACGCTTGCCATTGAGGTGGCTTGAACTCTCGAGCTCGAATATGCATTACTTCGATCCCGGTGTGAATACCCAGCTAAAGTAGTCGTCCGAGGGTTCATTTCCTTAGACCTCTTTGATTGAGTTTGGAGCGATTTACTCATCGGCCTCTTCCTTGCATCTCGGGCCTCAATCATAGCTTTTCTCTTTTCCTTATTCAACTCTTCAGCCTTACAGGCTCTATCGACTAACACCACGAATTCTTTCAATTCCAAGATCCCAACTAGCAATCTGATATCCTCATTCAGCCCATCTTCGAACCTCTTGCACATAATAGCTTCCGTAGACACACACTCTTGAGCATACTTGCTGAGCCTAACAAACTCACGCTCATACTCTGCCATAGTCATTTTGCCTTGCTTCAATTCAAGAAACTCTTTTCATTTCTGGTCAACAAATCGCTGACTTATGTACTTCTTTCGGAACTCTTCTAAGAAGAAGTCCCATGTCACTCTCTCCCTCGGTACTACGGATGTCAGCGTTTTCCACCAATGATATGCCGAGTCCCTCAGCAATGACACCGTACATTTTAAGCTCTCCTCAGGTGTGCAAGAGAGTTCATCAAATACCCGCATAGAGTTCTCAAGCCAGAACTCCGCTCTCTTAGGGTCATCATCTATGTTGGCTCTAAATTCCTCGGCCCCTTGCTTTCGAAGCTTATCGACTGGGGGTTTGGTCATTCTTACCAAATCTATACCTTGAGGAGCCACGGGGATTGGCTGAGGTATAGGAAGAGCAGAGGAGGTTGAGCATTAGGGTTTGCTCGTACAAACTCAGTGTACCAATTACTCATCATGTGGAGAAAGGCTTCCCGAGCCTCTTCTCCTTGACCCAAAGTCTCGGGTCTACTTTCTACAGACGCGGTCCCTTGTGCAGGAGCCGGTGCATTACTAGCAGTGTCATCAGCAGCAGCTCGGTCGGGATCCATTTTCTATACGATAGCACAATTTAACATTTCAGGAGTCACCACACTATCAATATATATTTATGGCATGTATAGCTAGACTTACACACACACTATGGTAATCCGAGAACTAACTAAACCATAGCTCTGATACCACTAAATGTAACACCCCTTACCCGTATTCAATACTGGAATAGGGTACGAGGCATTACTAATCTTATACGCAATCAATCATGCAATTCCGAGACTTGACTTTCCTCTCCAATTTAAAACTTTTCATAACACCTCTTGAACAAGCCTACGAGGCCTAAATCACACTTAAAGAATGGTTCGGGATAAAATCAAACCCTTTTGAAGCTCTCTAGAAAAACTTAGAAAATTTTCACTAAACAGTCCACACGCCTGTGTGGAAGAAAGGACACGCTCGTGTGGCTTATCACATGCCCGTGCTCTACTCCGGTGTGGAATTGTTTTTCAAATCTGAACCTAGAGAAGTTTTCACACGGCCGGACACACGCCCGTGTCCCTGGTTCGTGTCTTAGCCCGTGTGCTAAAAACCTTAGCATTCTGTTTCTGACGTCATTACCCCATAAATTTCACACGGCCTAGGCACACGCCCGTGTCCTTCGACCGTGTGGCAAATTAAATTCCTAATTTCAGGTGCAGACTTCATATGGCCTGGGCACACGCCTATGTCCTTGGTCGTGCCTTCCACACGCCTGAGACACACGGTCGTGTCTTTGCACGTGTTTTTACTACTGAGCATACTAACTTGTAAACCTAGCATGCAAGGGGACACACGGCCTAACCACACGCCCATGAGGTTGACCGTGTGTCACACACGGCCTAGACACACGCCCGTGTGTCTACCCATATGGACAAGAACAAGGCTATTTGCCAAGCTCATTCCATCACCCTAACTCATACAAACATGATTCACATCAAACCTTTAACCTGTTCATACATAATTAAACCAAGTAAATCATCATGCTACTTGCACAATCATGAATAACCTCATCTTTTCATAGATTAATAAGGAAGAGCCATCAACTATGGCCTTATACAAAAGAGTTCATCTTTGAAAGAGCCAACACATTTGGACAAAACAATATGACATTTAACAAAGTCTAGTCCCTATACATACCATACTCAAAATGCTAAGTCTAACTATACCAAAATGTGCTGATAGTGTGGGTGATCCTTTGATTATCTTTGTATCCCGAGCTGGCTTTTTGACACTATAAAACAAGGAAAAAGAGAAGGGAGTAACCTTTAAGTTTAGTAAGTTTATATGTAAACAATAAACATCATACTATATGTTAATAAATCAAAAACATCTCATACTATGTATAATCAATTTATTTTCTCATAGTCATTGTAATTAGCCAAATTTGCCCGGGCCCATTCAGAAACCAAGAATAATAAAACCAAACCAAATTAAAACCAAAATAAATACAAAAACCCAATAATGAAAGTCCAGTTACAGTTTACATAAGCCCAAATTCAGATTGTAGCCCATATTTCAAAACCTATTTACAATAAGACCCAAGTCTAAAACTAGCCCAGATGGCCCAAGCTAATTACAGTGGCCCAATGTTGAACAGGCCCGAGTGACCCAAAATTGATTGGGGTCTCAGAAAACCTAAAGGTTTCTAGAACCTCTTGGCGCCGCAGCCCCCATGCCAGCCATGCGTTCGGGCCTCCACGTCACCCCACGAACAGCCTCTTCCTCCGTATGACGGTTTTTCCTGCAAAAAGAAACAAAATAGCAACAATATACAAAAAAATGGGCAGCAAATGCATAACAGAAATCTAAGGCTTTTTTTTATTTTCTTTTATTACTTATTCTTTAAATCGGCTATAAAAAAGGGCCGAAGGTAATCTGTAAAAGGGTTTTTTTTTTACGATTTTACAAATACAAATAAAAAAAATCAAAGAATACAAGGGTTTTTTTAAGGTATTCACCAGTCCTTGTATATCTATTCGAGTATTAAATATGGAAATACAACATAAACACTGTTAGGATAAGGATTTTACCTTCTTTTTTGCGATCGGAGAAACCGAATCCGAAGAATCATCCGTTTTTATTTGGATTTTGGGTGTGGGATTTGGTTGTTCTGTGTTTAGATTTATGTTTAGGGTGCCTTAAAGGGCCGAAATGGCTATTTTTTGGGGTCTCCAGACCCACTCGCGTCTGACGACGGACGGTGGCGGAGGAGCATGGCGAAATTGATGACGAGTTAGGCGGGCCCTCGGGCCGAGAGCTCCAAGAGCTTTCAGAGAGTTTTTGTTGTTTTTTAAGAGGAATGGTTAAAAATGATTTTAGCCTTAGTTTTTGGTATTTAAAGCCAACTTATACGACGTCGTTTTGGAGTGGGTTATTAAGACCCAAAACAGTGTCGTTTCACGGCTAAGATCCGCGTGTTGACCCGACCCGGGGAGGATCCGCGTATTTTTCATTAAGGGGCTATTTGCTCTTTAGATCCCTCTTCATTTCTATCGCTATGCAATTTCATCCGATTTATATTTTCCTTTATTTTTTAAATTAGCTCTGAAATTTTTCTTGTGTTTCGATCTGGTCCTTAGGCCATTTAAATATGGATATTAGAATGGCGTCATAGGGTATAATTGCCCAATTGATCCCTATGATATGGAGCGCGTTTTAATCTGGTCCTCGTTTTACCCCTTTTTTAATTTTTGTTATTCATTTTAATTAAATCATTTTGTTTTTATTTCATTAGGTTATTTTATTTTATATATATTTTTTTTTACTTATTGTATATATTATCTTTTATATTTTATCTAGTTTTAACCTTTTTTTAATTTAAAATTTGCTGTAATTTTAATTGTTTTATTATTTGGTTAAGTTTTTTTTACATATTATTTATTTAAAATATATGTTATTTATTTTATTCTACTACATATATGTATATATTATCCATTTTAAAATTTACTATATTGTTTTTTTAATTATTTTGTTATCTATCTTTTTCCTATATATAACCTTCATTGTATATATTTTATTTTATCTTTATATTCGATTTCTTTTGTACAAAGTTTTATTTTATTTCTTAGTTTTTATTTAAATGGATTTCTAAATCATTTACTTCATGTTTTTTATTCATTTTTTTAAGATTTAGATTTTGTTATTTCGTCACTTTTATTATTATTTTCATGTTAGCCATAGCATTGTCATTGCACTGTTGGTGTTATTAGCTATTTTATGTTATAATACTTTCTTTTGATTGTTTGTATTAGCATTGAAGATTAGTATGTCGTGTAATTTTCTCAAAGTGTTCCTTTTAGTATTTGTATTGTAACACCCCAAACCTGGTCTAAGCGTTAAGACCAGACTTGGTATGCTACACAAATCGTACATACATTTGGTCATCTAATGGTTTAAAGAAAACAGGTCTTCAAAAAACTAATTTGGAGATGGAGTTTATCAAAAACTGAGGTTAATTTGAAATCTATGATTTTAAAATATAGGAGTTTAAAATTTAATCTCAGAGAAATAATTGGTTAACTTTTTAAAGAAATTTAAAAGAGTTCAAAAGGAATTTGGAAACGAAATTTATAAAAGAGTTTTCACCGAAATTTTTACGAGATAGTGATATTTAAGAAACCCCATTTTTATACGTAATTTAAAGAACACATTTATAAACTTAAAATAGTCCACTTTAAGTATATAAAACATATTAAAATCCATCCACGAAATAAATCCATAAAAACAATACTAGAGGCCTTATTACATCGCTAAAATAGTAATTAAGTAAAAATACTAAAGAGTAGTTTAAAGTTCATAAAAACCATCATTTGAAGTATGGCCTCCACGAAGTCATCCCCGGCCCAAGCCTCCATCAATTATTATTACCTGAGAAGGGTAAGAAAACGGGATGAGTTACTTAGAACTCAGTGTGTAACCCACTTACCAAATCCATTGGGCCATATCATCAAAGCATTTTATTGGGCTTGAGCCCATTAACGAATTTAACAATATAGTAATTAAAAAAAAATGCATGTGCAATGCAATTCCCAACCAAGCCTAAATTTCCATCCGCTACACACCACCCGTACCAACCAGCACACCTGTGGGGATCAAGTCAACCCACCCCGCCAACACACCAATCGTAGGCATTAAGCCATTTAAAATGTTTGTGGCTGAGCCACCCGAACTAGAATTTGTGCCAGAGCCACCTGAACTAGAATTTGTGGCAGAGCCACCCGAACTAGATTATGGTAGAACCACCAGAACTTCTCTTCAATTTAATCCCAACCCATGCAATCATGTATACATAAACAAAGCTTAACAATTTACATATGATAATTTCAACATAAGGCCCATACTACAAGTTGGCCCATTTCTCAATTTGGCCCATATGGTAATTTATCAAATCGGCTCCTTAAGCAATCTAGCAAATTTGTCCATTAATCAATCTAGCAAATTGGCCCATTAATCAATCTAGCAAATTGGCCCATTAATCAATCTAACAAATTGGCCCATTAATCAATCTAGCAATTTAGCCCATTAATCAATCTAGCAATATAGCCCATTAATCACATGAGGCCCAAAAATTACTTTTTTATCAAATTAGCCCATTGAGGGCGATTCCGTAATTTCCGTGACTTTAACACCAATTTCATGCACTTACACAAAAAGTGTTAATATACCGTATTTTTCCGATTTTACCAACTTTACGAATTTTTATTCTAATGCTTACGATATAACATCTAACCCATGAGATAAGTGTGAAATTACACACCTGATTACGGTGAGAACTATACTTTCCCGCTCGTCGATACCTAAATAAATGTCACACTTGATTAGAACACTAATACTTATCATAAATCTATACTAAAGATAAGCGATCTAGATCTTTACCCTCGAAATCTCGAACAACAACTATTTGTCAGTTTTCCCGGGTTGACGGTTCACAACCCAATGGAAAATCCCAAACAACTAAAGGCTCTGAACTATGAACAACTTTGAATAGTCGATTCTCCTCGGATGAGGGTCGTCCATAACCCGACGGAAAATCCCGGATTGCCGAAATAGCCCTTCGCTTGAATCTAGAGGGATTAACGAGTCCGCCCCTCTTTAGAACACTATTCACCACCCTTTTCGACCCTATCTTGTTTGCCTCCATTGACAAAAGATTATTAGTCCTAACAATATATATATCGGAATTTTAAGACTATTAGTTTAAAAAGGGCAAATTCGGCTTACCTTAAAATTCCGAGTGATTCCAAAAGAATCCCTTGAAAGTATATGATCCAAATTCGAATGACTTCAAGATGACTTCGAAGAGATGATGATTCAGCTCTCCACTATTTCACTAAAAGAAAAACGAAAGGAAATCGTCTAAGAGAATGAACTATTATCGATTTATAGGCTCTTCTAAGCCAACCTATAGATTCGGCCAAGGTGACCAAATAGCAAAAGAAAACAAGGAAGATGATTCTTACCGGTTGTCCAAAGTTGAATAGAAGAAATAATCGAGAATAAAGTCTATGAGGAAAAGAAGATTTGGCTATGATTTAATGGTAAGGGAAAAATAATTTCGGCTATGGAGGTGGTCTCTAACATTCGGCCATGGAAGAAATAAGAAGGAAAAATGTGTTTGAAGGATGAGTAAAATAGAGAAGAAAAGAGAATAGAGATGAGATGTTTATGATTCGGTTTTCAAGGGTGAGAAAAGAGCAAAAAGTAAGGTTTGGAACAATATGCATTCGGCAATGGGAAAGAAAAAGAAAAAGAAATGGTCTTTTGTGTTTGGTGATTTCGGCACTAGAAGAGAAACACAAAATGAAGCACTTGAAAGGTTGGCAAAATGACCAAATGGTCAAAAAGAAATGACCAAATGAAACAAAACAAAGTTGTTTTCTCCAAGCATATGGCACATTCGGCTAAGAGAGAAAAAGATGAGAGGAAATGGGTGTTTTGGGAGAGCAAAAAAATGACCAAATGGAATTCTATCTAGCTTCCATCCTTTCCCAAGCTTACCACCAAAATTTCGGCTCCCCCCTAGTCTACAAAGCCGTCCAAGTTCATGGACAAGTTGGCCATTCTAAGTTTCCAAAAAATAACCCTTAAAATATGCCTTGTGTTCCCCCTACCTTCCAAAAGCTTAGGATTTCTTTCCCCAAGTTCCAAGCTTACCTTAACCATAAAAAATAAAAGTCTAACTTACCAAATTTGATGCTTGGTCGACACTTGCTAGGAAAGAGCAAAAATAAATGTCACAAAATGCATTCCTAAAGATTCGAACCTCCTCCCTCAAGCAACACTTATGGCGCCAACTCCACTTACTACTAGCTCATCTTATGCTAGTTTTTGACACTAAATTTCCTTAAACATCAAGGTCACTTGATCCACTTCAATAAAGTACTCATTACTAAATTTTTTTTTCCAATTCCGAATAAATCCCGAGCCTTCTCAAAACGATATTAAACACACAAATTGAATCATTCACAAGCTAAGCACCAAAAACATGCAACATATCGATACTCAATTTTTAGGATGTTACAATTCTACCCCCCTTAAAGAAAATTTCGTCCTCGAAATTTACCTGGTTAAAAAAGGTGAGGATATTGTTGCCGAATTGCATCCTCAGGCTCCCACGTAGCTTTCTCCGCTCTGTGATTACGCCATAGAACCTTATCCAACGGCACAGTCTTCTTTCTTAGCACCTTAGCATCACGGTCTAAGATTTTCACTGGTTCTTCCTCGAAAGACAAGTATGGCCTTAACTCTACTTCTTCTACTAGTACTATGTGAGACGGATTCGATCTATAACGCCTCAGCATAGAAACATGGAAGACACTCTGAATCTAACTTAACTCCGGAGGTAATTCAAGCTGATAGGCCACTGGTCCAACACGCTTCAACACACGGTACGGTCCAATGAACCTAGGGCTCAACTTGCCCTTCCTTCCAAACCTGAAAATCTTCTTCCAAGGTGAGACTTTCAGAAAAACCTGATCTCCCCCTGCAAACTCAATATCCTTGCGCTTCAGATCTGCATACGACTTTTGTCTATCTGAAGCTTCCTTTAACCGTGCTCGAATCACCTTTACCTTTTCTTCCGTCTCGGATATCAATTCGGGACCCAAAAGCGCCGTTCCCCAATTCGATCCTAACAAGTAGGGGTAACGACACTTACGACTTTCATATAACGCTTCATAGGGTGCCATCTGGATCTTTGGATTGGTAATCGTTATTATATCTGTGATTCGCCAAGCGGTAGGAAATCTTCCCAACTACCTCTGAAGCCAATTACACAACCCCTTAACATGTCTTCCAAAATCAATTACTCTTTCGATCGACCATCCGATCGAGGATGAAAAGTCGTCGCATCAAGTTTAACTTTGTTCCCAAAGCCTCATGCAAAGCTTTCCAAAATCGTGATGTAAACCTAGGATCCTGTCTCGATATAATAGACACTTTGGTACCCCATGCAACCTCACGATCTGGATATACATACAACTTAGCCAACTTTTTGCAATGAGTAATCCGTGCATTTAACCGGTAGAAAATGAGCAGTCTTCGTCAATCGATCTACTACCACCCAAATGGAATCCTTTTTAGTAGGTGTTAAGGGTAACCCACTAACAAAGTCCATCGTTATTCGCTCCCATTTCCATAGAGGAATCTTTACCGGTTACAATAAGCCCGACGGTAATTGATGTTCTGCCTTCACTTGTTGACAAGTCAAGCACTTACCCACAAAATCAGTAACCTCCCGCTTTAACCTTGGCCACCAATACTGCTCTCGTAGGTCTCGATATATCTTATTTCCTCCAGGGTGCATAGCATAAGGGTTACTATGCGCCTCATGCAAAATCATTTGTCTCAAATCCGAATCCATGGGCATACAAACTCTTCCACGAAAACACAACACTCTATCCTTGTTCATTCCAAAGTCCCCTATTACGCCATTTTCAACTTGTTGCATTAACGGACCCAACTTTTCATCTGATAACTACTTTTCCTTGATCTGTTCCAACCACAAAGGCTTCACCTGAAGTTTCACTAGCAGACTGCCATCTTCATACAAACTGAGATGAGCAAACATTGCTCTTAATTTCGATACTACCTTACGACTCAACGTGTCTGCCACCACGTTAGCCTTTCCAGGATGACACTCGATTGAGAGGTCATAATCCTTTAACAGCTCCACCCATCTCCGTTGTCTCAAGTTCAACTCCTTTTGGGTAAGAAGGTACTTAAGACTCTTATGGTCCGTATAAATGATAGACTTCTCACCGTAGAGATAGTGCCTCTAAATCTTTAAAGCAAACACTACCGCAGCCAACTCCAAGTCATGAGTAGGATAGTTAACTTCGTGCGGCCTTAACTGACGAAAAGCATAAGCCACCACTTTTCCACCTTGCATCAGCACACATCCTAACCCCGTTTGTGACGCATCACAGTAAACGATAAACTCTTTTCCCGCCTCAGGTTGAATCAGTACTAGCGCTTCCGTTAAAATCTTCTTCAGTTTCTCGAAACTTTCTTGTTGTTTATCATTCCACACATACGGTACTCCCTTTACAAATGACTTAGTTAGGGTGCGAAGAATCAACGAAAACCCCTCAACAAAGCGTCTATAATAACCAGCCAAACCTAAGAAACTCCGAATCTCAGCCACTGACTTTGGTGGTTTCCAATCCAATACCGCCTCTACCTTCTGAGGATCAACTCTTATTCCTTCGGCTGACACCACATGACCCAAGAAAGTCACTTCCCTCAACCAAAATTTGCATTTACTGAATTTGGCATAAAGTTGCTTGTCTCGCAGTATTTGCAATACTGTGCACAAATGTGAGTCATGCTCTTCTTCATTCCTCGAATATACCAAGATATCATCTATGAACACCACCACGAACCGGTCTAGATAGGGTTGAAAGACTCAGTTCATCATGTCCATAAATGCAGCTGGTGCATTGGTCAAACCAAACGGCATTACCAAAAACTCATAATGTCCATAACAAGTTCGGAATGCCGTCTTATGAATATCTGCCTCTTTAACCTTGAGTTGATGATAACCGATCTCAAATCAATCTTGGAGAAAATTGAAGCTCCTCTCAATTGATCAAACAGGTCGTCGATTCTCGGTAATGGATACCTATTCTTGATCGTCAATTTATTCAACTGCCTATAATCAATGTACATACGCATCAACCCATCCTTCTTCTTGAAGAACAAAACTGGTGCTCCCCACGGAGACACACTCGGTCGGATAAATCCCCGATCCAACAATTCTTAAATTTGAGCTTTAAGCTCCGCTAACTCCTTCGGCGCCATTCTATAAGGAGTAATAGACACTGGAGCCGTTCCGGGTAAAAGCTCAATGCCAAATTCTACTTCCCGATCTGGAGGTAGGCCTGGAAGTTCTTCAGGGAAGACATCTGGAAATTCTTTCACCGTTCTCACACATTCCACCGATAATTCCTTGGCATCCAAAGCACTAATGAAGGCTAGGAACGCTCCATACCCTTTTCGCACCAACTTTTCTGCCTTTAAAGTAGATACCACATTTGCTAAAAAGTTCCTTCGTTCACCTATCATTATTACTTCCTCATCATCCACAGTCCTTATTGACATCCACTTTTCAGCATAATCCAATTGCGCCCGGTGCTTCACCAACCAATCCATGCCTAAAATAAGATCGAACTCGTTGAAAGGCAATTCCATCAAATCCGCTAAAAATATTTTTCTTTGAATTTCCAAAGGCACGTCTCTATACAATTTATTTACTATTACCGACTGTCCTAAAGGACTAATTACCGTCATCTCTCTATCGATAATCTCAGGTCTAATATTCAAGTTTCCAGATATGGCAGTAGCAACATACGAGTGGGTAGACCCGATATCTATCAAAGTAGTAATGTGTACATCAAAGATGAAGAACGTGCAGATTATCACATCGGTGCATCGCCATCTTCACGACGCCTGACCGTATAGACCAACCTCGGCTGTCTTGCCTCTGCGTTACCTCTAAAGCCATTACCTCGACCCGGTGCACCTTGACCACGTCCAGTACCATTACCACCACGACTGATCCACGGCCTCTCGGTGGTCTTTGAGTGCCTCTAGTCACAGTTTGTGCATCAAAGTTACGAGCTTCCTGAGTCGGAGCAGTCCGTCGAGGGCAATTCTTATATTGATGATCCTTGGAACCACGTTTATAACAACCACCAGTTTTCTTCCAGCATTCCCCGGGGTGTCGTTTTCCCACGCTTAGCACGATCTCGACTACGATTGGTAGTCACAGGTGCTCTAGCTTGAGCTGGCTCATCATTTTGAGGCCTCTTTTGGAACCTTAATGAAGAACCCGAGTACTTAAAGTTCCTCTTGCCTCTGACTCTTTCCCGGTTCTGGCGTTCTGAGTTCTTAGCCTCTTCGGCTATCTTGGCTTTCTCCACAAGCGTGGCAAAAGTCCTTACTTGTTGTGGGGCTATCGGTACCGCAACTCATCATTCACCCCATCTTCAAAGCGTACATACAGCTCATGATCCGTTGGCACTATAGTCCGAGCATAACGACTCAAGCGTAGAAATTCTGCCTCATAAGCTGCCACCGTCTTATTTCCTTGAACCAGATTCAGGAATTCCTTCCTCCGAGCATCCACATAACTTGTCCCTACATACTTCCCTTGGAAAGCAGCTCTGAAGAAATCCCAAGTAACAACTGCAGCCTCAGTGCCTTCTCAAACCGTAAGCCACCATTGATACGCTTCATCCCTTAGCAAGAACACCGCTCTTCTCAGTTTCTGTTCGACGGTGTACTCCAGATCATCCATAACCCGCTCTACAGCCTCAAGCCAATATTCCGCAACATTCGAAGCTACACCGGAGACACCTCTAAAAACCTCGGCACCACTTGATTTAAGTCGTTCCGATATTGATCCACGAACTGCTGGGCCAGTTCTAGTCCCAACAACCCTTTCTAGGACTCGCAACATTGCTTGAGTCAAAGCATTGTCCTCTCTCGTATGGTCATGTGATCCAGTATCACTCCCGGGTGACGCAGATGCGTCCATTTCCGGCATATAACCTGGTGCTTCAGACGCAACCCTAGCACCTCGTCCTCTACCACGGCCACGTCTACCGCGTCTCCGTCCCACGTCCTCTAGTGCTCATACCGACTATTTTTAAGTTAAATCGATTACAAGTTTTATGAATCGAGTATTATTTCAGTGTTTATTAATGATATTTTATGAGATATAAAAGATAGAGTTGTTTTCGCAATCACATCATATAGTCTCGATCTCTATCATTTTCAACACCTAAAACTAGAAGTTCTAGAGTGTTCCTATGATCATATCACAATAATAAACATTCAATATACAAATACTTACTTAACTTGGTGTCGGATGCTTGTGGTGCCATACTACCTTTAGAACACAGAGTCTAGAAATTTAAACAGTTTTAAATAAAAATTGTTGTTGAACCCAAACCACAGTCGAGTTTTGAAACTGGCTCTGATACCATAAAATGTAACACCCCAAACCCGGTCTAAGCGTTAAGACCAGACTTGGTATGCTACACAAATCGTACATACATTTGGTCATCTAATGGTTTAAAGAAAATAGGTCTTCAAAAAACTAATTTGGAGATGGAGTTTATCAAAAACTGAGGTTAATTTGAAATCTATGATTTTAAAACATAGGAGTTTAAAATTTGATCTCAGAGAAATAATTGGTTAACTTTTTAAAGAAATTTAAAAGAGTTCAAAAGGAATTTGGAAACGAAATTTATAAAAGAGTTTTCACCAAATTTTTACCGAGATAGTGATATTTAAGAAACCCCATTTTTATATGTAATTTGAAAAAAACATTTATAAACTTAAAATAGTCCACTTTAAGTATCTAAAACATATTAAAATCCATCCACGAAATAAATCCATAAAAACAATACTAGAGGCCTTATTACATCGCTAAAATAGTAATTAAGTAAAAATACTAAAGAGTAGTTTAAAGTTCATAAAAACCATCATTTGAAGTATGGCCTCCACGAAGTCATCCCCGGCCCAAGCCTCCATCAATTATTATTACCTGAGAAGGGTAAGAAAACGGGGTGAGTTACTTAGAACTCAAAGCAGTAACCCACTTACCAAATCCACTGGGCCATATCATCAAAGCATTTTATTGGACTTGAGCCCATTAACGAATTTAACAATATAGTAATTAAAAAAAATGCATGTGCAATGCAATTCCCAACCAAGCCTAAATTTCCATCCGCTACACACCACCCATACCAACCAGCACACCTGTGGGGATCAAGTCAACCCACCCCGCTAACACACCAATCGCAGGCATTAAGCCATTTAAAATGTTTGTGGCTGAGCCACCCGAACTAGAATTTGTGGCAGAGCCACCCGAACTAGAATTTGTGGCAGAGCCACCCAAACTAGATTATGGTAGAACCACCAGAACTTCTCTTCAATTTAATCCCAACCCATGCAATCATGTATACATAAACAAAGCTTAACAATTTACATATGATAATTTCAACATAAGGCCCATACTACAAGTTGGCCCATTTCTCAATTTGGCCCATATGGTAATTTATCAAATCGGCTCCTTAAGCAATCTAGCAAATTTGTCCATTAATCAATCTAGCAAATTGGCCCATTAATCAATCTAGCAAATTGGCCCATTAATCAATCTAGCAAATTGGCCCATTAATCAATCTAGCAATTTAGCCCATTAATCAATCTAGGAATTTAGCCCATTAATCACATGAGGCCCAAAAATTACTTTTTTTATCAAATTAGCCCATTGAGGGCGATTCCGTAATTTCTGCGACTTTAACACCGATTTCATGCACTTACACAAAAAGTGTTAATATACCGTATTTTTCTAATTTTACCAACTTTACGAATTTTTATTTTAATGCTTATGATATAACATCTAACCCATGAGATAAGTGTGAAATTACACACCTGATTACGGTGAGAACTATACTTTCCTGCTCGTTGATACCTAAATAAATGTCACGCTTGATTAGAACACTAATACTTATTATAAATCTATACTAAAGATAAGCGATCTAGATCTTTACCCTCGAAATCTCGAACAACAACTATTTGTCAGTTTTCCCCGGTTGACGGTTCACAACCCAATGGAAAATCCCGAACAGCTAAAGGCTCCGAACTACTAACAACTTTGAATAGTCGATTCTCCTCGGATGAGGGTCGTCCACAACCTGGTGGAAAATCTCGGATTGCTGAAACAGCCCTTCGCTTGAATCTAGAGGGATTAGCGAGTCCGCCCCTCTTTAAAACACTATTCACCACCCTTTTCGACCCTATCTTGTTTGCCTCCATTGACAAAAGATTATTAGTCCTAACAATATATATATCGGAATTTTAAGACTATTGGTTTAAAAAGGGTGAATTCAGCTTACCTTAAAATTCTGAGTGATTCCAAAAGAATCCCTTGAAAGTATATGATCCAAATTCGAATGACTTCAAGATGACTTCGAAGAGATGATGATTCAGCTCTCCACTATTTCACTAAAAGAAAAACGAAAGGAAATCGTCTAAGAGAATGATCGATTATCGATTTAAAGGCTCTTCAAAGCCAACCTATAGATTCGGCCAAGGTGACCAAATAGCAAAAGAAAACAAGGAAGATGATTCTTACCGGTTGTCCAAAGTTGAATAGAAGAAATAATCGAGAATAAAGTCTATGAGGAAAAGAAGATTTGGCTATGATTTAATGGTAAGGGAAAAATAATTTCGGCTATGGAGGTGGTCTCTAACATTCGGCCATGGAAGAAATAAGAAGGAAAAATGTGTTTGAATGATGAGTAAAATGGAGAAGAAAAGAGAATAGAGATGAGATGTTTATGATTCGGTTTTCAAGGGTGAGAAAAGAGCAAAAGTAAGGTTTGGAACAATGTGCATTCGGCAATGGGAAAGAAAAAGAAAAAGAAATGGTCTTTTGTGTTTGGTGATTTTGGCTCTAGAAGAGAAACACAAAATGAAGCACTTGAAAGGTTGGCAAAATGACCAAATGGTCAAAAAGAAATGACCAAATGAAACAAAAAAAAGTTGTTTTCTCCAAGCATATGGCACATTCGGCTAAAAGAGAAAAAGATGAGAGGAAATGGGTGTTTTGGGAGAGCAAAAAAATGACCAAATGGAATTCTATCTAGCTACCATCCTTACGCAAGCTTACCACCAAAATTTTGGCTCCCCCCTAGTCCACAAAGCCGTCCAAGTTCATGGACAAGTTGGCTATTCTAAGTTTCCAAAACATAACCCTTAAAATATGCCTTGTGTTCCCCCTACCTTCCAAAAGCTTAGGATTTCTTTCCCCAAGTTCCAAGCTTACCTTAACCATAAAAAATAAAAGTCTAACTTACCAAATTTGATGCTTGGCCGACACTTGCTAGGAAAGAGCAAAAGTAAATGTCACAAAATGCATTCCTAAAGATTCGAACCTCCTCCCTCAAGCAACACTTATGGCGCCAACTCCACTTACTACTAGCTCATCTTATGCTAGTTTTTGACACTAAATTTCCTTAAACATCAAGGTCACTTGATCCACTTCAATAAAGTACTCATTACTAAATTTTTTTTCCAATTCCGAATAAATCTCGAGCCTTCTCAAAACGATATTAAACACACAAATTGAATCATTCACAAGCTAAGCACCAAAAACATGCAACATATCGATACTCAATTTTTAGGATGTTACATGTATCTTGTAATTTATTAGTGTAATGATTTTATTCACAAACCATCATTTTAAATAAAAATGCATTTCATTTTATTGCTATATTCTGGTTCAAAATGTTTTCACAATGAGGCAATGCTCGGAATTTGGGAGCTTCGAGAAATCGTACCCTAACTTACTGGGTTTCGATTTTTCTCGTTGAGTCTAAAGAACCAATTATCCTTTTTAAATCAAAGCATATAAGTTAAATAAAAGCTTATTCTCGAGAATTCAAAAATGTTGTGTCCTAACTCACTGGATGTGACATTTTGTTATCTCGAGGTAAGGATTTCTAAAAATAAAGGTAATATTCTGTATTTGGAATTTTGAGAAATTGTGCCCTAACTTACTGGGTTCCGATTTTTCATTTGACCCAAATAACCAAATATCCTTCTTAAACTTAAATGCATGAGTTTTAAAAGTCAAAAGACAAGCTTAGTTTCGAGGATTTGAAATGTCGTATCCTAACACACTAGGCGTGACATTTTACTTCTTCGAAATAAGAGGGTCTTAGCATCCAATTTAGTTTATTCAAGTTTTCTTTTAAATAAAGAGGATCGTATTTTAAAATCTTTTCAAATTTTCAACATTAAGACGTTAATTAATTAATTAGGTCCCAATTTTGGGCGTTACGAGGGTGCTAATCCTTCCTCGTGCGTAACCGACTCCCGAACCTATTTTCTCGAATTTTGTAGGCCAAAATCATTGTTTTAATAAATCAAAATGTTTTAATGATCAATCTCAAGGCGATCCAATCACACCTCGAAAAAAGATTGGTGGCGACTCCATTTTCGTTTTTAAAGTCAACCCTATTTTTTTTTAAAAATGGTTTCGACAGCTTGGCGACTCCACTGGGGAAATAAGAGAATCAAGACGTAAAATTGATTATTTTCTGTCTTGTTGTCGAAAATTGAAAATCTGATTTAGAGAATTATGATCCTTTTATTTGTTTGTGTTATTTCATATGATTGCTGTGGTTTGTGTCTCTTAGAATACTTTTGCATCATATTGCATAAGGATCGTTTGGTCTTACCTCTTTTAAGTGGGAGTGAGAAGCTACTCCTTTGTGAGGTTTTCACCTCCGTGCAGGATAGTGGATCGCTTTCGGGATATATCCGTACCTATGTCTTCGTGAGATTTTCATCTCCGTGCAGCCATAGGGAAATGTATTCCCCTGAACTGAACTCGATCCGTATGAGCCTATAATGGGTGAGGATCGAGGAATCTACTGGTTCGGGTGCCTCAACCTTAGAACCAAACCGCATGTAGATGACCCTAAAAGCCCACCCTAGATAGCACTGTGCCAAACCCTAGCAGTTACCCAGATAGGTGCTTGATTCTTTTTCATTTTCTTTGAGTTTTGTTTTTTTTTGTATATTGTACTGACTTATTGTGTTTTTTCTATGTTTGCATGTCATTTCATATTTAAAAGAGTGTCGATTCACGTTCGATTACTAAATTAAAGAGCTTGTCATGGAGAACGACTTTCTTGATAAAGTGGAAGATAACGCGGCTGTCTGTATGTGGTTAGAGAAAACGCAATTAGAGAAAGGGGATAGTCTAGCTGAGGGGTACACGTCAGAATTATGAGACTACACCCGTATCAGCGTGACGCAAAATAACCTTCAGGAATTAAAAAGAGATATGGGATCAGTGGAATGATGAGACCAAGCAGTTGTTCTACTATAATTATGGGGGTTTGCCGTATCTACTCGACATCAAGGTAGATGAGCATTTTTTTCGGGCCCTCGCTCATTATTGGAACCCTGCATACAGTTTCTTTACCTTTGGGAGGGTAGATTTAGTACCCACTGTGGAAGAATATACAGCCCTACTGCGTTGTCCAAAGGTTCAAGTCGATAAAGCTTATTATAGAGCCGTTTATGTCCCGACCTTGTGGAAGAAATTGATGAACATTATAGGAATAAGCGAACAGTGGATTACAGCTAGGATCAAGCAAAAAGGTGAGTGTAAGTGCATCCCATGGAAGAATTTGAGAGATTTTATTCTAGCGCATCCTGATACGAAAAAGAGAGTCGATGTGTTTGCTTTGAGCATCTACGGACTAATGATCTTCCCTAGGGCATTAGGGTATGTAGATGAGGCGGTCTCGAAACTCTTTGATCGACTTGATAAAGGGGTCACACCTGTTTCTGCAATCTTGGCCGAGACATTTAGATCTTTGAATGCATGTAGGAGGGCCGGTGAGGGTAGATTTATAGGGTGCGCGCAGTTGTTGTTAGCTTGGTTCCACAGTCATTTCTGGAAGGTGGATAAGGTTTCTTATCGGGTTTTCTCCGGGAATTACTCCCAATTAAAAGAGATAGTGGCCATGCCAAGAAGGGATGACATATCAGAGGAAAATTGGATAGCACTCCTCCAAAATCTCCAGGAAGAAGACGTCGAGTGGAGAGCTCCTTGGTTGATTCCCGATAAAATTCTTTACCGATGTGAGAGTTTTTACTGGGTCCTTTTGCTTGGGATTTGGGGAGCCGTTGTGTATGCTCCTTTGCTCATATTGAGGCAATATAGATCAAGACAGTTCATACTGACAACACATGGGTTAGCTCAATGTGAGTTTTCATACAGGGGAGATAACTACAAGAAAAGGGTAAAAGAGATTTCTAACGCTTGGAATCAGACTCGTTGAATGAAAAGGCTGGTCGTAGGTTCAATGACGACTCCCGAGTACAGTGGATGGTGGAGTAAAAGAATTAATGATAATATCTTCGGGCCGAATTTAGACGGTGCTCGACCGATGGAAGAGTACTTACAAGTGGTCCCGTCAGAACTAAAAATCATAAAGCAAGACTTCGAGAGGAGGAATTTGGAACTTGAAAAGAAGATAGAACAATTGGAGGAAGAAAGGACGCATTTAAGGTTAGATGTTGATGTTCAAAAACTAGAGGCCGAGAAATTAAGGAAAGGAAAGAATAAAGTCGAGGAAGACTTGGATAGCTTGAAGACGGATTCAAGAAATTGCGTCTATCGATGAGAACCACCAAATTGGGAAAAATGTCAGAGCAATGGCGACAAGAGATCCAAGAAGAAAGAACCAAAGTCGATCGGTGGGAGAGAAAATTCTAGGAGGCTCAGGCACAAAAAGAGGCCCTAGAAATGAGTTTGTTAGAAACTCAAAATGACAAAAGAGAATTAAAGGCTAGAGTGGCAGAACTTGAAAAATTACTTCATCAGTATAGAAATCATAATTCTACGGTTGAGTTGAGGGTAAGTTTGAACAAGATTGAAGAAATGAAAGGAAAGATAGAAGAACTAGAGTCTGCATTAAAAAATTGTGAGCTCCTGGTAGAGCTTCTTGAGGTAAGTGAGGAACGTTGGAAGGAACAGCTTCACCATTCTCAGAATCAAGTTAGGAACAGAGATTACATTATGGGTGCGGCCGTGGCTCAGATTCGGGAGGTAGCCGATCATTTACAGACCTTGGCAATTCAGGCTGACATGCTAAGCGTGAAGTATGAGCTAGAATCAGATCAGGGTCAAGAGTTAGCTTCGTTTCTTAGGAAAGTTAAAACTTTGAGCATTAGGGCAAAGCCATATTTGTAATCCGTTTTATGTAAAGAATTTTGTTTTCTAGTAAAGTTTTATAAATGAAATTGAATCAGAATCGATGCATTTTTGCATTCATTTCATGCATTCGCATTACATCACATCATGTGCATTAAATTTCATGGAAAGACCCTAACTGGTTAAAATCATTTCAGAGTTAATATGGAAACCAACAAAAACTTACCAACCAAACATCATTACAGTACCCGAGCAAAGGCAAAAGACATGGATCAAAGATTGGAAAGAATTGAACAACTCCAAAAAGAGATACAAGATCAACTACAATTACAAATGCAAGAGCAACTGGCTAAAATCCAGCAAGACATGATGGACCGAATGTTAGAGTCTCAAAGAAATATGATGACTCAGTTGACCCAACTGCTGACTGGAGGAATAGATAAAGGAAAGGGCCCCATGGTTAATGCTGGAGAAGATAATGAGGAACCTCTCTATCATCCGGGTTTTACTCCAAAAAATGCACAGACACAACCTGAGGTGTACCCTCGAAGAACATCTATCACGATTAGGCCTCAACAATCTCAAGATGGTGTTTCGGTGCCGATGAACTTTCAAGCTGGATCAGGTTCTAACCCAGGGGAAAACCCAACTAATCCTGTTATCCCTGACCTTGATGAAGTGGCAGAAAAGGAAAGGGCAATGACAGAATTGCCAAAGCAGTTAGAGGACCGATGTAAATGGCTGGAGGAAAAATTTAGGGCAATGGAAAACGTTGATAGTCAGCATGGAGTCGATGCTAAGGATCTGAGTTTTGTCCCAGATCTAGTGCTTCCCTACAAGTTCAAAATGCCAGAATTCAAAAAGTATAATGGGACCAGTTGCCCCGAAGCTCACATCACCATGTTTTGCAGACGGATGACCGGGTATGTTAACAACTATCAACTACTAATACATTGCTTCTAAGACAGTCTGGTGGGAGCAGCATCCAAATGGTACAACCAATTGAGCCGTACTAGGATTGGTTCTTGGAGAGACTTAGCACAGGCATTCATGAAGCAGTATAGTCATGTGACAGATATGACTCCTGATAGAATTACTTTACAAAACATGGAGAAGAAACTGAGTGAGAGTTTCAGGCAATATGCACAGAGATGGAGGGAAATTGCCATACAAGTTCAATCGCCGCTCCTAGAAAAAGAAACTACGATGCTCTTTATCAACACCCTAAAAGCCCCATTCATCACTCACATGATAGGAAGCGCTACAAAAAGTTTTTCAAACATAGTGATGACTGGCGAAATGATCGAGAATGCGATAAGAAGTGGAAAGATAGATGTAGGAGAGAGTAACAAAAGGTCAGCCTCGAGGAAAAAGGAAAATGAGGTGAACAACACAAGTACATATAAAAAGGGTTACTCAAAATCGATTACTGTAAATCAGCCAAGAATAGTGGCTACTGGTCAACAAGGTTTATCAAGGCAAGAGTCCGACACAAAGCAAAACACTGAGAAGCTCCAATTTACGCCAATCTCAATGACATATAGGAAGTTGTATCAAAGTTTATTTGACGCACATGTGGTATCCCCTTTTTACCTAAAACCATTACAGCCTCCATACCCCAAATGGTACGATGCAAATGCTCAATGTGACTACCATGCAGGAATTCCAGGGCATTCAATAGAAAACTGCACTACCTTTAAGAAAGTAGTTGAAAGACTTATTAAAATGGGCATTGTGAAATTTGATGATGCACCTAGTGCCGAAAATCCGCTACCCAATCATACTGATAATGGGGTAAATGCGATGGATGGAAATGTGGGGAGAAGAATCAAGGCAGATATTGCAGAAGTAAAAATTCCTTTATGATGGGTCTGGATGGATATGGTAAAAAGGGGGTTAAGCATTTCGGATCCCGAAGGGAGTTGTGAAAACATGAGGAACTACTGTGAGTTCCATCATAAAGAGGGGCACAAGATCCAAGAATGCGTAGAACTCAGAGCCTTGGTGCAAGGTCTGATGGACAATAAAGAGATAGAGTTTTGTAAAGAAGTTAAAGAAGAAGGAAGCATATGTGCGTCAGAATCAACAATGAAGGTCCCAAAAGTCAATTATCCTGTGGTCATCATTTCGCGACTTAAAAGCAACGAAGTTGGAGTACATATGACACCAAAGATCATAATTCAAAAATCGGCGGTCTTCTCTTATCAGGATAACAAAAGGGTCCCCTGGAATTATGATTGCAATGTGACAATCCAGGGAAAGGAGAACTCAGCCAGTGCTTCAAAAGAGGATCAAGATGTAGGTTCTCATACGCATAGTGGAAGGCGTTATGATTTGATAAATTCTCGAGCAGAACCCGTAAAAGGAAAGACCCTAACGGTGGAGCAAAAGAAGGAAAAAGTAGTCATACCTGAGCCGCTTGTTAATGAGCCAGTAAAAGAGGAGGAAGCTAAGGAATTCCTGAAGTTTTTGAAGCACAGCGAGTATAGTGTTGTGGAACAGTTGCATAAACAACCAGCTCGTATATCTGTACTAGCTTTACTCTTGAGTTCAGAGGTACACCGAAGTGCATTGATGAAAGTGCTGAACGAGACGTACGTGGCCAATGATATCTCTGTCAATAAACTGGATCGACTTGTTAATAACATAAGTGCCGATAACTTCATCTTCTTCAACGATGATGAAATACCACCAGGGGGTATGGGATCCACTAAAGCTCTGCACATTACTACCAGATGCAAAGGGTACACATTGCTAGGGGTTCTGATTGACAATGGATCGGCACTGAACGTATTTCCCCTATCCACACTTAATAGGTTACCTGTGGATAGCTCACACATGAAGGTATGCCAGAATATAGTGAGGGCATTTGATGGCACAGAAAGGAGGGTCATGGGAAGAATTGAAATACCTCTGTTAATTGGCCCAACTACCTATGAGGTGGACTTCCTAGTAATGGATATCAAGCCCTCCTACAATTGCTTATTGGGAAGACCTTGGATACATTCGGCAGGGGCGGTGCCTTCGTCACTACATCAGAAGTTAAAGCTAGTATCAGAAGGTCGGCTGGTAACGCTAAATGCTGAAGAAGATATTATCACGGCCGTAACCAGTGATGCACCGTACTTGGAGACAAATGATGAGGCAATTGAATGTTCTTTATGGTCTTTGGAGTTTGTGAATGCAACATTCATTACTAAGGGGAACAGGATTCCAGTGCAAAAAATATCCAAGGCTACCAGGATGGGATTACAGCTGATGGTAGGAAAGGGAGCTTTACCGGGAAAAGGACTAGGAAGACATCTTCAGGGAAGATTTAAGGCTCCAATGCTGAAGGACAAGCATGACTGCTTTGGCTTAGGGTACAAGCTAGATGCGAGACAAAGAAGGAAGGAATTGGAAAAGAGGCAAGAAAGAAGAAGGGCACGCATGAGTGGGGAAGAAATCAAATGGGAACCAATGATATTCCCCCACATATCTAAAACTTTTGTATCGAGAGGGATTATTCATCCCGAGCGAAGGACGCCAAGGAAAGAAAGTGTTGAAGAAATGTTGGGAAATGTTCACATCAATGGCATATATGAAGAAACAACTGAATGAGGGACCTTGTCAGATATCCGCCCTTATGAACCTGGAAGTGTTCTGAATAATTGGACTGCAGAAGAAATTCCTGTAGTTTTTAGAGCTTACTCAGAGTAATGTTCAAAACACACTTGTTGCTTTAAGCCTAGAAGCAATAAGAATTCCTTTGTGAAATAGGCTTATGTCCAAACATCATTATGAAGTACATATTTGATATCATTTTGAGTAAATATTCTTTCATTCTTTTAAATTCTTTCATTCTTTCTATACAAGTAATTATGTTAAATTCTTTCATTCCTTGGACTTTTTTCCAAATCATTCTTTCATTTCATTTATAATCATACCATACAAATAATTATTCTTAACTTCATTTGTTCTTTGTATATTCCTTTTTACCTACAACAGGTTCTCGGATATCAACGACATGAGTAACGCTGCTAAGGAATCAGAACCTCCTTTTGAGCAAGACATGTGTTTAGAGGGATCCCAGGACTTTAAAGATGACATAGACTGTGGCTTATCTCCGAACTTGTTAAGAATGGTAGAACAAGAGGAAAAAGAAATTCTACCTCATAAAGAGACAGTAAAGATTGTGACCTTAGAAGAAGGAAAGATAGTGAAAATTGGAACGTGCATAACCGAAGAAACGAAGCGAGACCTCGTAGAGTTACTTCAAGAATTCAAAGATGTCTTCGCGTGGTCATACCAAGATATGCCCGGGTTAAGCACTGACATTGTTGTACACCGCCTCCCCATAAAAGAGGATTGCAGGCCGGTTCAGTAGAAGCTCCGAAGAATGAGGCCCGACATTGTGCTAAAAATAAAAGAAGAAGTCAAAAAGCGCTCGATCTTTGGATTCTTGCAGGAGGTCAAATACTCGTAATGGGTAGCCAACATTGTGCCATCCCAAGAAAGATGGGAAGGTGCGAATGTGTGTAGATTATAGAAACTTAAATAAGGCCAGCCCGAAAGACAATTTCCCATTGCCTCACATTGATACTTTAGTAGACAATACGGCAGGCTACTCGCTATTTTTCTTTATGGATGGCTTCTCGGGATACAATCAGATAAATATGCATCCTGAAGACATGGAAAAAACTACCTTCATAACCTTGTGGGGTACATTTTGTTATAAGGTGATGCCATTTGGGCTGAAAAATGCAGGAGCGACATATCAAAGGGCCATGGTGACCTTGTTCCATGATATGATGCACAAAGAAATCGACGTTTATGTCGATGATATGATTGCAAAGTCCCAAATAGAAATGGAACATATCCAAGTTTTGAGGAAGTTATTCTTGAGACTGAGGAAATTTCAATTAAAGCTCAATCCAACAAAATGTACTTTTGGAGCTAGATCGGGAAAATTATTGGGCTTCGTAGTCAGCGAGAGGGGAATTGAGATTGACTCAGACAAGGTCCGGGCTATACAATAATTGCCTCCGACGCGCACTCAAAAAGAAGTTCGAGGTTTCCTTGGAATGCTAAATTACATTGCTCGGTTCATTTCACAATTAACTGAGAAATGTGATCCCATATTTCATCTTCTTAAGAAACACAATCCAGGCGTGTGGGATGATGAATGCCAAAAAGCTTTTGATAAGGTTAAACAGTACTTGTCAAGTCCTCCAGTATTGTCACCTCCATGCCTAGATAGGCCATTAATACTGTATTTGACAGTGTTTAATAACTCTATGGGATGTGTGCTGGGTCAACACGATGATTCGGGAAGAAGAGAAAAGGCGATATACTACCTCAGTAAGAAATTCACTGAGTGTGAAATGGGATATTCGCCAATTGAGAAATTATGTTGTGCCTTGATTTGGACAACTCGGAGGTTGAGGCAATACATGCTGTACCATACGACCTGGCTAATCTCGAAGTTGGACCCTCTAAAATATATGATAGAGCCAACTACTTTGAATGGAAGGATGGCTAGATGGCAAATTTTGCTCTCTGAATTTGACATAGTTTATGTGAGCCAAAAAGCCATGAAAGGAAGCGCAGTAGTAGATTTTTTGGCCAGCAGAGCTCTAGAAGATTATGAGCCTATGAACTTTGACTTCCCCAATGAAGAACTAATGTATGTGGCAGCTACTGAAGAAGACGCTATAAAAGATCACCTTTGAAAATTAAACTTTGACAGAGCATCAAATGCTGTAGGTAATAGAATTGGGGCAGTCTTGGTATCCCTAAAGGGAGATCATTATCCATTCACATACAAATTGGATTTTGATTGTACAAATAATATGATAGAGTATGAAGCATGTATCATGGGACTCCGTGCAGCCATAGAACGCAAAATTAGAGCGCTGGAAGTATATGGAGATTCTGCACTGGTGATCTACCAACTAAAAGGTGAATGGGAGACGAGAGACCCCAAATTAATCAATTATCGAAGGATAGTTCTGGGGTTAATTAAAAAGTTTGATGATATTACTTTTAATTATCTCCCGCGAGACGAAAACCAGATGGCAGATGCTTTGGCTACTTTGGCTTCCATGATCAAAGTGAGCAAATAAGAGGATGTAAAACCCATTCAAATGAGTATTTACGAGGCCCCAACTCATTGTTACAACGTGGAGGAAGAAGAAAGAGATGATCACCCCTGGTACCACGATATATTATGATACGTGAGAAATCGTGAATACCCTGATCAGGCAACCGAGAATGATAAAAAGACATTGAGAAGACTAGCCTGTGACTATGTCTTAGACGGGGAGATCCTATACAAAAGAAGAAAGGATCAGGTACTATTGAGATGTGTGGACGCTGTTGAAGCTAAGAAAATTCTGGAAGAAGTCCACGAGGGTGTTTGTGGAACACATGCTAATGGTTTCACAATGGCTAGACAAATTATGAGATTTAGGTACTATTGGTCTACCATGGAGGGAGACTGCATCAATTATGCTAAGATATGTCACAAATGCCAAATTTATGGAGACAAAATTCATGTACCTCCTTCGCCTTTGCATGTTATGACTTCCCCATGGCCTTTCTCTATGTGGGGCATGGATGTCATCGGGCCGATCTCGCCAAAAGCTTCAAATGGGCATCGATTCATCTTTGTAGTCATCGACTATTTCACTAAGTGGGTAGAGGCTGCTTCATATGCCAGTGTTACTAAGTCGCCAGTCAGCAGATTCCTAAAAAGATAAATCATATGTTGATATGGAATGCCTGAGAGGATCATATCTGACAATGCATTAAACTTGAACAACAGCACGATATCGTCCAAAAATGATTGGCGCAGTGGAAGCAGCCAATAAAAACATTAAGAAGATCGTGGGGAAAATGACTGAAACTTATAAAGATTGGCACAAGAAGTTACCATTTGCTCTCTATGCTTATCAAACGTCTATCAGAACTTGCACCGGGGCAATGCCTTTCTCATTGGTTTATGGAATGGAGGCAGTTCTACCCATTGAAGTAGAGATACCTTCCCTTCGAGTTTTGTCAGAGCTAAAGTTAGATGAAGCAGAATGGATCCAGTCTCGATATGATCAGTTGAACTTGATTGAGGAAAAGAGGCTAAGGGCTATTCGTCGGGGTCAGATGTACCAAAAATGAATGATGTGAGCTTATGAAAAAAAGGTTCACCCAAGAGAATTTCACGAGGGGGACCTGGTATTGAAAAAGATCCTCCCCATACAAAAGGATTTCAGAGGGAAATGGATGCCAAATTAGGAAGGACCTTATGTGGTAAAAAAGGCTTTCCCCGGAGGAGCACTGATTTTGACCGAAATGGATGGGAAAAACTTGCCCAATCCTGTAAATTCGGATTCAGTCAAGAAGTACTATACTTAAAGAGGAAAAGAGGCCAAAGTGAAAACCCGCAAAGGGCGCCTTGAGACCAAAGGGTTTTGAGTCGAAAACCCGAAAAGGGTGGCTCAAATTGTGATTAAAGATGGGGCATGCAGTGATCTTACTATACCTGAATTAACAAGAAAAAGGTATGCTACATCTTGGGCATTGACGAAGTACTCCAGATCTCTTAAACACATGTCAAGCTCAAAATGGTCCTCAAGAAGTTCGTGCAGAGAAGCTCATACTGCGATATCTGGGGTACCCATTTTCCTCTCACTTATTTTGTATTCCAGAAATGTTTGCTTTCTTTGATTAATCCATTCTTTTCAGATTTTGTTCCTGATAAATTTCAGTTTTGACTATCATTATGATCTTTTTCAAGCATGTTGCATTGAAATAATGATTAATGGACTAATACTACTTTCACAAAAAAAGTTCTGCATATTACTCTGGAAACTTCTAAATAATATAAGAACCTGAAACAGGACTATTATTTAGAACTCACCAAGTTTAAGGGTTGGAAATATCTGAGAAGGAAGAGTCTAAATTAAGACTATCTCTTCGGATTTTTTTGTCAAAAATATTGATTGAACAAAATGACAAGATATCGTGTCAGTGATAAAGCTTCAATGAACAAACAAGCAATGATCACCAAGCAATAAGAGGAGATTATTTCTGGAGAAGAAAATTCTACATTCGTGCATAAACATCTGGTCATGACACCCTGGTAATAGTGTAAAAGACCAAAGTGATGGAAGAAGATTCAAATCTTATTTTTGTAGTGGGAAGGGATTGAAAAAGAGTCAAATCTTATACTCCTAGGTTGCAGTGGGAGGAAGATAGTACAAACCTTATGTCCCAGAAGTACAGTGGAATGGACCCTGAAGTTACAGCAGGGCAAACTGATTGAGCAAAATATGATTGTTTCTTCGGGTTTTCTGTTGAAAGTACCAGCCGAACAAGATGGCAATATAACACGTCAGTGGTAGAACCTTAATGAACAACGAGCAATGACTACCCTAAGCGTTAAAAAGGGATCATTCTCATGACATTTCTGCATTCATATATCATTCATAACACATCTAGTTAGGTGCATTTGATTCATTTTGATCATAGCATCCTAATCACTAGGCACAAGCATATGCCCATGAAACCGATTTTATAGGTCATGTCCCCCAGAGGATAGTGTGGCAATATTGGTGAACCCACAAATCTTATCTCCCTGAAGTAACAGCGGAGCAGATCAAAGTCGTAGATCTTATCTCATTGAAGTTGCAATGGAGTAGATCAGAAATGGCAGATCTTATCTTCTTGAGGTTGCAATGAAGCAGATCGAAGCCACCAGTCTTATCTCCCTGAAATTGTCGCAGAGTAGACCAAAGATAGCGAATCTTGTTTTCCTGACGTGTCGGTGGAATAGATTAAAGCTACAAATTAGGGCGAATCTTATCTTCCTGAAGTGGCAGTGGAGAATATTTAAGCCATCAGCCTTATCTCCCTGAAGTTGCAGCGGAGCAGACTGAAGAAAGCAAATCTTACTTCCCTGGAGTCACAGTAGAATAGATTGAAGCTACAAATTATGGCGAATCTTATCTTCTTGAAGTTACAGTGAAGCAGATTGAAGCCATTGCCCTTATCTCCCTGAAGTTGCAGTGGAGCAGGATAAAAATACTCAAACTTTATCTCCCTAAAGTTACAGTGGAGAAGGTTGAAATTATCCATTCTTTGAAGTTCCAATGGAGTAGATCGAAGTTACAAATCTCTTTCCCTAAAATTTTGTTGGAGCAAAGCACCAATTCCTATACCCCTGAAGATGCAGTGGGATGGAATGAGGTTACTTGAAGAAAAGAAATGTCAAGAAGGCAAGATTCGGCAAGACCGGGCAAGATTGGCCTTTCTTAAAAGTCTTTGCTCTATTTTCGTTACACGACAACGAGCAAAGAGCGGCAGCTGTAATTAGCCCAATTTTTTCGGGCCCATTCAGAAACCAAGAATAATAAAACCAAACCAAAATAAATACAAAAACCAAATAATAAAAGTCCAGTTACAGTTTACATAAGCCCAAATTCAGATTGTAGCCCAATTTTCAAAACCTATTTACAATAAGACCCAAGTCTAAAACCAGCCCAGATGGCCCAAGCTAATTACAGTGGCCCAATGTTGAACAGGCCCGAGTGACCCAAAATTAATTGGGGTCTCAGAAACCCTAAAGGTTTCTAGAACCTCCTAGCGTCGCAGCCCCCATGCCAGCCATGCGTTCGGGCCTCCACGTCACCCCATGAACGGCCTCTTCCTCCGTCATTTACGCTTTTGCTCAAAAAAGAAACAAAATAGCAACAGATACAAAAATGGCCAAAGAAATGCATAACAGAAATTTAAGGCTTTTTTGTATTTTCTTTTATTACTTATTCTTTAAATCGACTATAAAAAGGGGCCGAAGGTAATCTGTAAAAGGGTTTTTTTTTTTTAAGATTTTACGAATACAAATAAAAAAAATCAAAGAATACAAGGGTTTTTTTTAAGGTATTCACCAGTCTTTGTATATCTATTCGAGTATTAAATATGGAAATACAGCATAAACACTGTTAGGATAAGGATTTTACCTTCTTTTTTGCGATCGAAGAAACCTAATCCGAAGAATCATCCGTTTTTATTTGGATTTTGGGTGTGGGATTTGGTTGTTCTGTGTTTAGATTTATGTTTAGGGTGCCTTAAAGGGCCGAAATGGCTATTTTTTGGGGTCTCCGACCACTGCGTACGACGACGGACGGTGGCGGAGCATAGTGGCTCGATGACGGAGTTAAGCAATTCCCAGGCCAGAGCTCCGAGAGCTTTCAGAGAGTTTTTGTTGTTTTTTAAGAGGAATGGTTAAAAATGATTTTAGCCTTAGTTTTTGGTATTTAAAGCCAACTTATACGACGTCGTTTTGGAGTGGGTCATTAAGACCCAAAACGGCGTCGTTTCACGGCTAAGATCCGCGTGTTGACCCGACCCGGGGAGGATCCACGCATTTTTCATTAAGGGGCTATTTGCTCTTTAGATCCCTCTTCATTTCTATCGCTATGCAATTTCATCCGATTTATATTTTCCTTTATTTTTTAAATTGGCTCTGAAATTTTTCTTGTGTTTGGATCTGGTCCTTAGGCCATTTAAATGTGGATATTAGAACGGTGTCATAGGGTATAATTGCCCAATTGATCCTTATGATATGGCGCGCGTTTTAATCTGGTCCTCGTTTTACCCCTTTTTTAATTTTTGTTATTCATTTTAATTAAATCATTTTGTTTTTATTTCATTAGGTTATTTTATTTTATATATATATTTTTACTTATTGTATATATTATCTTTTATATTTTATCTAGTTTTAACCTTTTTTAAATTTAAAATTTGCTGTATTTTTAATTGTTTTATTATTTGGTTAAGTTTTTTTTACATATTATTTATTTAAAATATATGTTATTTATTTTATTCTACTACATATATGTATATATTATCCATTTTAAAATTTACTATATTGTTTTTTTAAATTATTTTGTTATCTATCTTTTTCCTATTTATAACCTTCATTGTATATATTTTATTTTATCTTTATATTCGATTTCTTTTGTATAAAGTTTTATTTTATTTCTTAGTTTTTATTTAAATAGATTTCTAAACCATTTACTTCATGTTTTTTTATTCATTTTTTTAAGATTTAGATTTTGTTATTTCGTCACTTTTATTATTTTTTTCATGTTAGCCATAGCATTGTCATTGCACTGTTGGTGTTATTAGCTATTTTATGTTATAATACTTTCTTTTGATTGTTTGTATTAGCATTGAAGATTAGTATGTCGTGTAATTTTCTCGAAGTGTTCCTTTTAGTATTTGTATCTTGTAATTTATTAGTGTAATGATTTTATTCACAAACCATCGTTTTAAATAAAAATGCATTTCATTTAATTGCTACATTCTGGTTCAAAATGTTTTCACAATGAGGCAATGCTCGGAATTTGGGAGCTTTGAGAAATCGTACCCTAACTTACTGGGTTTCGATTTTTCTCATTGAGTCTAAAGAACCAATTATCCTTTTTAAATCAAAGCATATAAGTTAAATAAAAGCTTATTCTCGAGAATTCAAAAATGTTGTGTCCTAACTCACTGGATGTGACATTTTGCTATCTCGAGGTAAGGATTTCTAAAAATAAAGGCAATATTCTGTATTTGGAATTTTGAGAAATTATGCCCTAACTTACTGGGTTCTGATTTTTCATTTGACCCAAATAACTGAATATCCTTCTTAAACTTAAATGCATGAGTTTTAAAAGTCAAAAGACAAGCTTAGTTTCGAGGATTTGAAATGTCGTATCCTAACTCACTGGGCGTGACATTTTACTTCTTCAAAATAAGAGGGTCTTAGCATCCAATTTAATTTATTCAAGTTTTCTTTTAAATAAAGATGATCGTAGTTTAAAATCTTTTCAAGTTTTCAACATTAAGACGTTAATTAATCAATTAGGTACCAATTTTGGGCGTTACGAGGGTGCTAATCCTTCCTCGTGCGTAACCGACTCCCGAACCTGTTTTCTCGAATTTTGTAGGCCAAAATCATCGTTTTAATAAATCAAAATATTTTAATGATCTCAAGGTGATCCAATCACACCTCGAAAAAACATTGGTGGCGACACCATTTTCGTTTTTAAAGTCAACCCTATTTTTTTTAAAAAAATGGTTTCGACAGTCATGCTTACTCATCTCAACTCTTACCACATCCCAACCACATATCATAAACATTGATCACATTTACTTGTACATATGCCCTGCACTCATCACCACAAAGCCACATGAATTATTTACTTAAACAAGTTTCTCGATGAACCCTTCGGAATGATACAAGATACCCGGTGGTTTCGCACACAGCCCACCATAAATCACAAATAGGGTGGTATCGCACACAGCCCACCAACAATGATAATTACGGTGGTATCGCACATAGCCCACCAAATGATAATATATAAACGATGGTATTGCACACAGCCCATCGTGAAATAATAACAAGGTGGTATCGCACACAGCCCACCAACAATTACATATTTACGGATATTTATCCGTACCCACATTTCTATTCCGAGGTTCATTCGAGAATTACCCATTTTCTACCAATTTCAATCAATCTCACCAATAAGCATTTACATCCATACAATGCATCAATAGGTAAAAACCTATGTATTAAGGATGTATCGTTTACACGTAAACTTACCTCGGTGCAAAATATGTTAATTGACGGTTTAGTCCAAAACCTTGCCTTTTCCCTGGTCAAGGTTGTTTCCACATTCTTCTTGATCTATAATTATAAAATTCACTCATTTAATCACTACATAAATCATAACACTTCAAAATTTCTATTTTGGAAAAAATGACCATTTTGCCCTTATACCTTGGAAAAATTACGATTTTGCCCCTAGGCTCGTAAATCATTTTTCATCGCATTTTCTCATTAAACAACCCTAGCTGAACACTTATTACTCTTACAACAATTTACAATACCAATCATTTCATGCATTTACTACTCAATTACAACATTTACAAATAAGTCTCATTTAGGTGTTTTCATGGAAAAACCTTTCACAAAAGTTATTCCCTAACCCACTAACAATCATTTTCTTCCATAAAAACTCAGAAAACAACATAAACACTCTCATGGAAAATCCCTAAACTTTAAACAATTTTGCAAAATAGTCCTCTCATTAGCTAGATTAAGCTTTAGGGGTTCTAAAAGTACAAAAATTATCAAGAAAGACCTCTAAAGTCACTTACTTGCAAGGGGATAGCTTGGCTGAAAGTTTGAGCTCCAAAAACCTCTATTTTCTCTTCAATTTTCGGTGGAAGAAGAAATGGGAATAGTAAAAGATGACATCTTCCTTGTTTATCTTATTTTATTCATTTTAGTCACCTAACATCACCAAATTTTTGACCAATTTAATGCTCTTGTCTCCCTTGGCCGGCCATCACTTCCCTAATGGCCTAATTGCACTTTAATGACCTCCAATTAAAATTCTATAGCTATTTAACACCTTTAGCTTGTAAAAAGAAACTTTCACACTTTATGCGATTTAGTCCTTTTTCGCTATTGAGTATACAATGGCTAAAATTAAGACACCAAAATTTTCATGCACCCTTACAATCTTGATATAACACCATAAAAAAATTATTAAAAATAATTTCTCTGGTCTCGGATTAGTAGTTCCGAAACCACTATTCCGACTAGCTCCAAAATCGGGCTATTACATACTTGACAGACTCATCGTAGACTGACATCGCTTAAGACTCAACACTACAAGACACTAATCATACACTTCATCACATGCATTTTAGATGTGCCATACATGTAACATCCCGACATCAGGCCTGGAAATTTTGCTATCTCAAAGAGAGGGTTCGCTAGTGTTTTGGCAAACTAAGGGTTCGCCAGTACTTCGTTGAACTGAAAAGTTTCTATCAGTGTGTTTGGTGAGCTAGTTTTCACCAGAGTGTTTGGTGAGCTAGGGTTCCCTAGGTAATATGCAAACTGGGGGTTTGTCAATCAAAGATTGAGTTAGACTTGAATTAGAAAATAAAGATATTGTAACACCCCATACCCGAGTCCGAGGCTAAGACCGGATACGAGACATTACTATGCTTGAACTTTCTTAAACATGTACTTACGGGCTATAAAATTTCGTTCCGAATTAAAAACTTCTCTTTATTAGTCAAATCAGAAATTTCATGGGCCTACGAGGCCTCAGACTTACGTCCCAAAACTTTCGGAACTCATCTGGAAACTTTCTCTCGAAACAGGGGTCACACGTCCGTGTGACTTGGGACACGCCCGTGCACCCCTAAAACATGCCCGTGTCTTTCACTCGTGGAGGATACTGGCAAATTACACACGGCCTAGACACGCCCGTTGTAATACCCCTTACCCGAGACCGTTTTCGGAGTCTAGCACGAGGCATTACTAGACTTAACTACTAATTCGGGGCATAAAAATTGAAACTGTCCACCTGCATCATGTTGACTAAATTGACCATAACTCGAGCTACGAAACTCAAAATTTAGATCCGTAAATTTTCCTTGAAACTAGACTCATATATATTCTTACTTTAGTTTTTCTAGAATTTTTAATGTGGCCAATTAGTACAGTTTATTCATTAAACTTCCCCTGTTTCACTGACCAACGGTTTTGACCTCTCTTAACCTAAATTCAAATATCTCATTGTACAGTTTTTATATGTTGTTCCCACTTGTTTCTATTGAAAATAGACTCACTAAGGATCTATACATATAAATTATAATTCATAATTCATTTTGTAAAATTTTGAATGATTTTATAAAGTCAAAATAGGGGACTTCAAATACCATCTTGACCCTGTCTCACTAAAATTCAAATATCACAGAAGATAAAATTCCTTTGCCTACTCTGTTTCTTTCACAAAAAAATAGACACAATAAGATTTAATTATATATCTTATTCACTTTCTAATTCCATTTCTCCTATTTTTGGTGATTTTTCAAAATCACATCACTGCTGCTAACCAAAAACTGTTTCATTGCAAAATATGGTTAACTAGTTTATAACATCTTTACTCCATTTCATTTAACTCTATACATTAACCCTATCGAAATCATTTAATCAATAATTATATATATCAAACCCTAATCGCATTTCATAACAACTTCCACTACTATATCATCATGCATATATCAACTACATTGCACATATATATATATACACACCATGATCGGAATCTTTGCATAAATTTAAATATCACATCTAGCCATTTTCGCATGGCTTAGTAATTACAGCTTCAAAACGAACCCAAAACACAAGATAGCCTATACATGCCATAGTTTCAAAAATTCAGTTTATAAAATACCAAAATGAGTCGATAGTGTGATAGACTTGACGATGATCCCCGAGCTCGTAACTTGACTCCAAAATCTAATAAACAATGCAAACAAACACATACAGTAAGCTATCATAGCTTAGTAAGTTATAAGCAGTTACATAACAACAATGCATTATATTATTATATTAATAGGGCCAATTTAATATAATCACAATCGAGGTTTAAAACCATAACTATAATTTATATTTCCTTCAGAAACTTTCACATTTCATAGCCTTAAGGCCTAACACTCACACATTCAATAATAGATTTCACATCGATCAAATAAATCACTTTCCCATCTCATAACAAATACATATACATTTATACAACTATACAGATATATCACATTTTCTTAATTTCATATGCATATATCACATACCGAATTTATACTTGCATTCCAAACCCATATAAATCACTTATTAATATGTATAATACATAATTTCATTTCAACAGTTAATACTTACTTTATTACCCAAAAGATGATCTATCAATACATACCGATCATTTTACCTCGTTTAACACATTCATTAACCGATACTCTTAAAGAATCAGCAAACCCGCACACTAAATGCCAAAACCTTGTAACGTATTGCACACTTAGTACCGTTACATTTAACATCCCGCACACTTAGTGCCAAATCCTTGTAACGTATCGCACACTTAGTGCCGTTACATTTAACATCTCGCACAATTAGTGCCAAATCCTTGTAACGCATCGCACACTTAGTGCCGTTACATTTAACATCTCGCACAATTAGTGCTATATTTCATACTATCATTTCGTACATCAATTTCAAGATATTACAAATAAGCATATAAATCTCATGTTTATATATATAATTAACAAGATATATATATGCTTATAAACTTACCAAATTCAATCTTTGAGATTAAAATTACTCGCACACTTAGTGCTCATTAACCGATTTCGCACACATAGTGCTCGGTATCAAATTTGCACATTAAGTGCATATCTCAAACTTGCTACTCATTCATATATATAAATATAAAGCTTAAACCTCAACCATATTTTTATATATATACGTATTAACTTATTCATCACTCGAATTAATATCACATTCGTGTATATCATTGACATATATGTATACATCACAGTCGGCTATACTCATCTCTCAAATCAATATCACATTCGGCTATATCAACAATATACATATATACTTCCATTAAATTCATGTGCATCATTATAGATAAATCCAATCCAACATGATTGCTTAAAAACTTACCTCGAATATCGACGGATATTATAATCCGCTATTCGAACATGGTTACAAAGCTTATTCACATTCGGTATAAGCACATATAAATTCATATTTTTCATACCAGCATATATATATAACATTTATCTACAATTAAACACGTCTATTTGCCTATAAACTTACCTCGGACGATGTAAAATGGAACGGGGCGACTAGTCGACAACTTTCGTTTTTCCCCAATCAAAGTCCGATTTCCTTTGTTCTTTATCTATATAATTTCAAATTAACACCATTTAAACACTATTTCATTAAATTTAATCCAACAACACATAAATAGGAAAATTACCATTTTACCCCTGATATTTCATACTTTTACAAATTAGTCCTAATTGCACAAAATACAAAATACACAAAATCTCACCACATCATAGTTAGGCCGAATCTTCCTTATGCTCATACTAATCCATATATTTCATTTATTTTGCCTTTTAGCCCTTCAATTTATTATTTTTGCAATTTAGTTCTAATTACTCAAAATCATCAAAAACTCTAATACAAAACTTGTTAATCTAAAACATATCTTTAATATTTTATCATCAAAAATTACAAAACACAAATATTCATCAATGGCCTAACTCAAAATATGCATCAAAATCAGAAATTCTAGTATGGGTCGGATAGTATTCGAAGCAACGATCTCAAAAACGTAAAAATTATCAAAAATCGAGCTGATTACATACCTTGATTGAGCTTAATAAGTTTCCGAACTCTTAAAGCTTTCTTTTCTTTCTTATGTTCTTTAGTTTCGGCAGAAACAAAGAACATGCATGGTTGTTCTCTTTTTTTTTTTAATCTATGATATAATATATACATATTATTACTTATATTATAATTTTACTTATTATAATATTATTTCCACCCACTAACTAGTGACCGAATGTGTCCATGCCAATTTCAATGGTATAATATAATAATATTAATATACATAAAAACTATATATTATAACCATGTTGCCGCACTATCCTATAAAAAAAAGGGTTTAATATATATATATATATATATAAAAACATATATATACATATCCATTACTTATTGTCGTCCACTATCTAAAATAGTGGCTAAATTGCCACATAAGGTCTTCCCAATAAGAAGACATCTCAATTTAGCCATTAATAAAATAGAAAGCCACTTTTAAGATTTACGCGATTTAGTCCTTTACTCAAATTAAGCATACTAACAGACAAATTAATTCACAGAAATTTCACACATGCTTAATCACACATCATGGGCACAGAAAATAATATTAAAATATTTTACTGACTCGGATTTGTGGTCCCAAAACCACTATTCCGATTAGGGTCAAAATCTGGCTGTTACAACTCTCCCCCCTAGGGATTTTCGTCCCCGAAAATCCTACTGGTGAATAGCTTCAACTCCGTGCTTTTGCCACAGTACTTTAACTAACGGAATTTTCTTATTTCTCAATTCTTTTATCTCATGAGCCAGAATACAAATTGGTTCCTCTTCATATGTCATATCAGACTGAATCTCAACCTCTGTCGGGCAAATCACATGTGAAGGGTCGAATCGGTATCTATGGAGCATCGACACATGGAATGCATTACGGATCTTTTCTAGCTCAGGTGGAAACTGCAATCTATAGGCGACCGGTCCGATACGCTCTATGATCTCATATGGCCCAATGAATCTCGGACTCAACTTGCCTTTGCGACCGAATCTAAGTATTTTCTTCCACGGTGAAACTTTCAAAAACACTTGATCTTCGATCTGAAACTAAATATCTCTACATTTCATATCCGCATAGGATTTCTGACGGTCTGATGCTGCTTCAAAACTTTCGCGGATCACTTTTACTTTCTGTTCAGTCTCTTTGATTAGATCAACCCCGTGTATCTTGCTTCCACTTAGCTCGGTCCAATACAAAGGTGTACGACATTTACGCCCGTACAAAGCCTCATAAGATGCCATTTTATTATACGGAAATCCAATCAGAGGTATATGTAGTTCCTACGTACCTTCGAACTCAAGAATGCAACATTTCAACATATCCTCCAGTATCTGAATGACTCGATTAGACTGACCACTTGTCTGTGGATGGAAAGCTGAGCTGAAATGTAATTTCGTACCTAAATCATCATGCAGTTTCTTCCAATACCCGGATGTAAACCTCGGATCTTTATTCAAATCAATAGATATAGGTTGTAACAACCTGATTTAGGGCCTAGTCGGAATAGTGGTGCGAGGCCACGAGTCTGAGGTGAATTCATGAGTTTTAAGGTTTATGCCATGTTTGCATGCTAGTGTGAAAGTTTCATGAAGCAATTTCGTTAAATTGAAGTTGTTTAGTCCAAAAAGGACTAAATTGCAAGAGTAGTAAAATATGAGTTTCTAGAAGCTTTTTGTATGAAATAGCTTTAGAATATTAATTATGAGTCCTTAAATAGAAATTTTCCCAAATTATAATTTTTGGACAAAAATGGACATGAGTTAGTAAAATAGAAATTTTTAAAGAGAAGGGCATTTTAGTCATTTACCATTTAAATGATTAAAATGGGAAAAAAGATGATAAAAATTTCATTCATCTTCTTCCTCATTGCCGAAATTTTCCAAGAACCCATAGCTAGGGTTTGTTCATCTTTCAAGCTTGCTAGTAAGTTCATATTAGCCCCGTTTTTAATATTCTTCGTGTTTTTAAAGTTCTCGTATTATGAATTAGCTATTTTTAGCTATAAAATAAGCTAAGATGCATGTTAAAAAATCTACCCAAGAGTGACATGCTTGTAAAATGATATTTTATGGAAGTTTATGAGAGTTTGATGTTAGATAAACATCTTTTTCTAAGTGAATTTCATGAAAAATGCTAGTAAGGACTAGTTTGTAAAAATTATGAATTTGGTCATACCTATTAGAAATAATGGGAGTTGATGATTTCTATAGTTGAGAAAATGAATCAACTAAGCATGAAGTTTAAGAAAGTTGAATGAGATTCATTTTATGAGCCTTTGGGCAAAAGTGCAAATATGAGAAAGTATATGGGCAAAATAGTAATTTTACCAAAGTTTGAGTTAAGAGTCAATTTAGTCAATGTGAGTTTTAAATGATCTATTTATGATTATAGATCAAGAAAAATGAAGCCCAGATCGAAGCCGAGGCAAGAACAAAATCGAGGACTAAATTGCATATCTACATACATTTTGTATATTGAGGTAAGTTTGTATGATTTCTAAGCTTTATGATTTCTATCATTAAATTGCCTAGTATAATGTACATTATTATCATGGAATGATTAATGTTTTACTAAATAAAGAAATCAATGAGATTAAATACGAGCAAGTCCCGATTGAAGATGGAATTTCCCAGGATACTCGATCTACCACATGAGATTAGAAAGTCCGTATAAGACCAAGCCAAGGCATGGCATCGGCAATCAAGCAAAGTTATCATGTAAGTCCAAGGCAAGCTTGTCATTGAACAAGATATCATGTAAGTCCAAGGCAAGCTTGGCATTGAACAAGTTATCATATAAGTCCAAGGCAAGCTTGGCATTGAACAAGTTATCATGTAAGTCCAAGCAAAGGCATGGCATTAGTGAGAACAAGAAAGACTTCGTATAAGTCCATGTCAAGACATGGCCTCGAAACCAAGATGAGAGATTCCATGTAAGACCGTATTTAGGATATGGCTTTGGCATCGAGCATGTGAGATGAGATTCAGTATCCTCGGTTATTCATGGAAATTCATCGGGCACACAAGTAAAGTTTAAATGAGATAACAAGAAAGTAAGTAAGCAAAGTTATCATCAAGTCGAGAATGAGTATCATACATGTTATGAATGATAAATTAGAGATTATGATTATCATGTTAAAGTATGCTAATCAATGTGATCAAGTGATACAGGTACCTTGTTTACCTCGCAAGTATGAGACTAGTAAGTATCATGAGATATGTAAGAATCAGATATGAGTAAGTAAGCCTTATAGCTGAAATTATGATACCATTGTTTATGTCAAATGGGTTATATGAAGCAAGTATGTTGTTATGTGCATTATATGCAAACTTACTAAGCTAAATGCTTACGTCTTTTATTCTTTCTTTCCATGTAGTCCCGCCAAGCTAATCTCGTGGATCATCGTCATCAGAGCTCGGAGCACACTATCAATCGCTATTTTGGTATAGCCAAGTTGTTCATATTAAGTATGGCATGTATATGAAGCATTTCATTTTGAGTTATGTTTTAAAATTAGCCAAAGTGTTGGTTATCAAGCTTACTATTCTTTTTGTATATGGCCAAAGAGATGAGTCATGAATGATTATGTATGTATGTTTTAATCTATCAATGAAGTATGCATCCTTGTTCATGTTAGATGTAATACTTGAGTTGCTGAATTGAGCATGGGATTGATCTTGATTTTAGGGTGGCAGTTGGCTTGGTAAATAGCCTCTAAGTGCCCACACGGATGGACACACGGGCGTGTGTCTAAGCCGTGTGTCCCCTACACATTAGTGTTTTAAGTCAAGATAGACCACGGGCTAATAACACGGCCGTGTGTTTAGGCCGTGTGTACCACACGGTTAGCACATGGGCGTGTGCCCTGGGCGTTGAAGTCTGCACTTTACACTTAGTAATTGAATTGTCACACGGCTAATACACACGGGCGTATGTATAGACCGTGTGAATAATTCAGAATGCCAAGGTTTGGCAAACGGGCTAGGGCCACGGGTGTGTCTAGGCCGTGTGTAATTAGTCAGTGTCGACCACGGTCGGGAGACATGGGCGTGTAAAGGGGTGCACGGGCGTGTCCCAAACCACATGGGTGTGTGACCTCTGCTTTAAAGAAAAGTTTCTGATTAAGTTTCGAAAGTTTTTATATACGCGTATAAGGCCTCGTAGGCCCATGAAATGTATGATTAGACTGAGAAAGAGAAGTTTTTAATTCGGAACAAAATTTTACAGCCTGTAAGAGCATGATTAAGCAAGTTAAAGCATAGTAATATCTTGTATCCAGTCTAAGCCTTGGACTCGAGTATGGGGTGTTACACTTAGTGGTATCAGAGCTACGGTTTAGTCGGTTCTAGGACTAATGTAGCACGAGCATGAGTCTAGCTATACATGCCATACGTAAGAATGTTTTTATAATGATAGTGTGACGACTCCTGACGACTTAAATTATGTTTATACATTTAGTAAATGGATCCCGATAGAGCTGTGGCGGATGACCTAGAAAGTAACACACCGGCTCCCGCTGAAGGGACAATGCTGAACGAGAATGAGAATAGACCCACTACGGTGAGTCAAGAAGGAGGAGAAGAGGCTAGAGAAGCCTTTATCCACATGATGAACACATGGTATACGGAGTTCGTTCGTACGAACCCGAATGCACAACCCCCTCCACCCCCACCTATTCCTCAACCTACACCAGTAGCCCCTCAGGTAGTAGAGGTGGTAAGAAGAGAGAAGCCTCCGGTTGATAGAATCAGGAAACATAGGGCAGAAGAATTCCGGGCTAGAAAAGATGATGATCCGAAAAAGGATGAGTTCTGGATAGAAAATACTATCAGGGTATTTAATGAGTTGTCGTGCACACCTGAGGAATGGATGAAGTGTGTAGTCTCTCTTCTAAGAGATTCTTCTTACCAATGGTGGAACACCCTTGTGTCGATGGTACCGAGGAAAGGATCACATGGGAATTTTTCCAAGAAGAATTCAAGAAAAAGTATATCACCAAAGGTTTGTGGACCGTAAAAGGAAGGAATTCCTAGAATCAAGCAAAGCAAGATGTCGATGATCGACTATGAACGTGAGTTTGTACGACTCGATAAAGTACGCTCGCGAATGCATGTCCACCGAGGCCATCATGAGTAAAAGATTTGAAGATTTGGGTTGAATGAGGACATCAAACTGCTTTGTTGCTGTCCTAGAACTAAAGGAATTTGTTGTGCTAGTAGAGAGGGCTTGTAAAGTCAAGAACTAGTAAAGGAGAAGAGAAAATATGAAGTAGAGTCTCGTGACTCTAGAAAGAGACAAAGGAATAAGTCATTCCAATCCTCATCCAAGAAGTCAAGATATTTCTCCACCCGATCGGCTACTTCCACTTTGGTTTTCAAGGAAGGACAAGAGTAAGCGTGATTCGGGAAGTAAGGCACAAACGACCTCGCTTGCTAGTGTGGGGAACATCCGATCGGATAGACCCGAACGCCTACAGGTGTGGCGTACGTCATCTTGGAGAATGTCGAGCACATGAAAATGCATGTTTCAGATGTGGTTCCCGTGACCACTACATAAAAGATTGTCCAGAGACAATGAAAGAAGATAGAGCTCAGAACCCGAGATCCGGGAGTGTGGTCAGAGGAAGACCGCAAAGGAACCCAGGAAGTGGGGCAAGCGGAAGAGGTAACCCTAGAGAGCAGGCTGCGAGACCCGAGGGTAAGGCGCCTGCGAGGACTTATGCCATTCGCGCTCGCGAAGAGGCATCATCTCCTGATGTTATTACGGGTACCTTTTCTCTTCATGATGTTAAAGTTATTGCTTTAATAGATCCCGGATCCACACACTCTTACATTTGTATGAAACTAGTATCCAGTATGAAAATGCCTATAGATTCTACAGAATTTGCGATTAGTGTCTAATCCTTTAGGCAAGAGTGTGTTAGTGAATGAAGTATGTAGAGAATGTCCATTAATGATTAGAGGTCATTACTTTAAAGCAAATCTTATGTTGCTACCATTTGATGAGTTTGACATCATTCTTGGTATGGATTGGTTGACCACCCATAATGTAATAGTTAATTGTGGGAAAAAATATATCGAGATGAGATATGAGAATGGGGATACTCTCCATATAGAATCGATGAGCAAAGTAAATCACCGCAAAGTGATTTCTCATGACGACGCAGAGATATGTAAGAAAGGGGTACAAGTATATTTGGCCTTTGTGATGAATGATAAAGAAACAGAGTTAAAGATTGAGTCGAGACTGATAGTATGTGAATACGTGGATGTTTTTCCCTAAAAATTACCGTGACTACCACCGTTAGAGAGGTTGAGTTTAGCATTGAGCTAGCTCCCCGCATCGCACCAATATCTATTACCCTCACGTAATGGCTCCAACGGGGTTGAAGGAGCCAAGTCACAGCTTGCAAGAGTTGATGCACAAAGGCTTTGCAAGATCAAGTTGTTCACCATGGGGTGCTCCGCTTTTATTTTGTGAAAAGAAAGATGGCACTATGAGATTGTGCATAGATTACCGTCAACTTAATAAAGTGACAGTAAAGAACAAGTACCCATTGCCAAGGATCGATGATTTGTTTGACCAATTGAAAGGAGCCACTGTGTTCTCCAAAATAGACTTGAGATCAGGGTACTACCAGCTGAGAGTAAAAGAATCAGATGTGTCGAAGACAGCCTTTCGAACAAGGTATGGGCATTGTGAATTTTTAGTCATGCCATTTGGTTTGACCAATGCTCCTGCGGTATTCATGGACTTAATGAACCGTATTTTTAGACCATACCTTGACAGGTTTGTAGTCATTTTCATTGACGACATACTGATTTATTCCCGAGATGAGAATGAGCATGCTGAGCACCTACGGACAGTTTTACAGATTCTACGAGAAAATCAATTATATGCCAAGTTCAGTAAAAGTGAATTTTGGCTCAAGAAAGTAGGATTTCTGGGACATATTGTCTATCGAGAAGGAGTTCGAGTAGACCCCAGTAAGATTTCGACTATTATGGACTGGAAGCCACCAAAGAATATCTCTGAGATTAGAAGTTTTCTAGGCCTAGCTGGCTATTACAGACGATTCGTCAAGGGGTTTTCCATGATTGCAACCCCGGTGACTAAATTGTTACAGAAAAATGTGAAGTTTGAGTGGACAGAACGATGCCAACAAAGTTTCGAGAAGTTGAAAGCAATGTTGATAGAAGCCTCAGTTTTAGTACAACCTGAGACAGGGAAAGAATTTGTAATTTACAGCGATGCATCCTTAAATGGATTAGGCTGTGTACTTATACAAGAAGGCAAAGTGATTTCTTACGCCTCCAGACAGTTGAAGCCTCATGAGTAGAATTATCCGACGCATGATTTAGAGTTGGCTGCCATAGTCTTCGTATTGAAGATATGGAGACATCACCTATATGGTGAGAGATGTCAGATTTTCACTGATCACAAAAGTTTGAAGTACTTGATGACGCAGAAAGAGTTGAACTTAAGACAACGGAGGTGGTTAGAGTTGATAAAAGATTATGAGATTGCCATTGACTACCATCCTGGGAAGGCGAATGTGGTTGCCGACGCTTTGAGTAGAAAGTCCCTATTTTCATTAAGGGCATTAAATTCACGGATGACCTTATCCGACGATGGTTCTATTTTAGCTGAGTTGAGAGCTAGACCAATTTTCCTCCAAGAGATCATTGAAGCTCAAGAAGAAGATAGTGAATTGCAAGCCAAGAGAGCTCAGTACGAGACAGATGTTGAATCTGACTTTCGGATTAGTCCCAGTGGAATTCTGATGTTCAAAGATAGAGCTTGTGTACCGAGAAAAGAAGAGCTTATTCAGAAAATTTTGCATGAGGCCCATAATGGATGTTTGTCTGTACATCTGGGTAGTACCAAGATGTATAATGACTTGAAGCAACAGTATTGGTGGCCGAGAATGAAGAAAGATATTTCGTAATTTGTTTCAAATGCTTGATTTGTCGCCAAGTAAAGGTCGAACACCAAGTACCTTCGGTTTGCTTCAACCCATTTTGGTTCCGAGTGGAAATGGGACCGTATTACTATGGATTTTGTAACGGGTTTACCGTTGTCTCCGAGCAAGAAAGATGTTGTATGGGTCGTGGTTGATAGACTTACGAAGTCACCCATTTTATACCACATGACGAGTTGATTACTCACTAGACAAGTTGGCAAACTTGTACGCTTCGTAAATAGTAAGGCTTCACGGTGTTCCGTTGTCAATCATATCGGATAGAGATCCGAGGTTTACATCCGCATTTTGGAAGAAGTTACAGAGGCCTTGGGTACAAAGTTGAACTTTAGTACCGCTTTTCATCCTCAAACCGACGGTCACGGAGAGGTTAATTCAAGTACTGAGGATATGCTCGGATGTTGTATTCTCGAATTCTGAGGCGCTTGGGAAAAGTTTCTCCCATTGGTAGAATTTGCCTACAATAATAGTTTTTAGTCGAAGTTTAAAGATGGCGCCTTTATGAGGCTTTATATGGGCGTAAGTGTCGAACGCCTCTATATTGGATCGAACTCAAGGAAAACCAAATTCACGGGGTTGGTTTGGTTAGAGAAACCGAGGGGAAAGTGAAAGTTATACGAGAAAGTTTAAAAGTCGCTTTAGATGCACAAAAATCCTATTCGGATTTAAGAAGGAAAGAGATAGAGTACCAAGTCGGGATAAAGTTTTCTTGAAAGTGTCACCATGGAGAAAGGTTATCGACGGGTCAGAAAGGCAAGTTGAGTCCACGCTTTATCTGGACCATACGAGATTACTGAAAAGAGTTGGGCCTAGTAGCTTATCGATTGGCTTTGCCATCGAGTTAGAAAAGATTCACGATGTGTTTCACGTGTCAATGTTGAGACACTACCGATCGATCCTTCACATGTAATTACCCCGCAGAGATAGAGATTCATCCCGACATGACTTATGGTGAAGAACCAATTAAGGTTTTAGCTCGAGAAGTCAAACAAATAAGAAATAAAAATATTGCCCTAGTGAAAGTATTGTGGCAAAGACATGGGATAGAGGAAGCTACGTGGGAACCAAAAGAAATCATGAGAAACCAAAGATCCAAATCATTTATTGGGTAAGATTTCCGAGGACTAAAATCCCTAAGGGGGGAGAAATGTAACAGCCCGATTTAGGGCCTAGTCGGAATAGTGGTGTGAGGCCACGAGTCCGAGGTGAATTCATGAGTTTTAAGGTTTTTCCATGTTTGCATGCTAGTGTGAAATTTTCATGAAGCAATTTCGTTAAATTGAAGTTGTTTGGTCCAAAAAGGACTAAATTGCAAGAGTTGTAAAATATGAGTTTCTAGAAGCTTTTTGTATGAAATAGCTTTAGAATATTAATTATAAGTCCTTAAATAGCAATTTGCCCAAATTATAATTTTTGGACAAAAATGGACATGAGTTAGTAAAATAGAAATTTTTAAAGAGAAGGGTATTTTAGTCATTTACCATTTAAATGATTAAAATGGGAAAAAGATGATAAAAATTTCATTCATCTTCTTCCTCATTGCCGAAATTTTCCAAGAACCCATAGCTAGGGTTTGTTCATCTTTCAAGCTTGCTAGTAAGTTCATCTTAGCCCCGTTTTTAATATTCTTCGTGTTTTTAAAGTTCTCGTATTATGAATTAGCTATTTTTAGCTATAAAATAAGCTAAGATGCATGTTAAAAAATCTACCCAAGAGTGACATGCTTGTAAAATGATATTTTATGGAAGTTTATGAGAGTTTGATGTTAGATAAACATCTTTTTCTAAGTGAATTTCATGAAAAATGCTAGTAAGGACTAATTTGTAAAAAATTATGAAATTGGTCATACCTATTAGAAATAATGGGAGTTGATGATTGCTATAGTAGAGAAAATGAATCAGCTAAGCATGAAGTTTAAGAAAGTTGAATGAGATTCATTTTACGAGCCTTTGGGCAAAAGTGCAAATATGAGAAAGTATAGGGGCAAAATAGTAATTTTACCAAAGTATGAGTTAAGAGTCAATTTAGTCAATGTGAGTTTTAAATGATCTATTTATGATTATAGATCAAGAAAAATGAAGCCCGGATCAAAACCGAGGCAAGAACAAAGTTGAGGACTAAATTGCATATCTACATACATTTTGTATATTGAGGTAAGTTTTTATGATTTCTAAGCTTTATGATTTCTATCATTAAATTGCCTAGTATAATGTACATTATTATCATGGAATGATTAATGATTTGCTAAATAAAGAAATCAATGAGATTAAATACGAGCAAGTCCCGATTGAAGATGGAATTTCTCAAGATACTCGATCTACCACATGAGATTAGAAAGTCCGTATAAGACCAAGTCAAGGCATGGCATCGGCAATCAAGAAAAGTTATCATGTAAGTCCAAGGCAAGCTTGGCATTGAACAAGATATCATGTAAGTCCAAGGCAAGCTTGGCATTGAACAAGTTATCATATAAGTCCAAGGCAAGCTTGGCATTGAACAAGTTATCATGTAAGTCCAAGACAAGGCATGGCATTGGTGAGAACGAGAAAGACTTCGTATAAGTCCATGTCAAGACATGGCCTTGAAACCAAGATGAGAGATTCCATGTAAGACCGTATTTAGGATATGGCTTTGGCATCGAGCATGTGAGATGAGATTCAGTATCCTCGGTTATTCATGGAAATTCATCGAGCACACAAGTAAAGTTTAAATGAGATAACAAGAAAGTAAGTAAACAAAGTTATCATCAAGTCGAGAATGAGTATCATACATGTTATGAATGATAAATTAGAGATTATGATTATTATGTTAAAGTATGCTGATCAATGTGATCAAGTGATACAGGTACCTTGTTTACCTCACAAGTATGAGACTAGTAAGTATCATGAGATATGTAAGAATCAGATATGAGTAAGTAAGCCTTATAGCTGAAATTATGATACCATTGTTTATGTCAAATGGGTTATATGAAGCAAGTATGTTGTTACGTGCATTATATGCAAACTTACTAAGCTAAATGCTTACGTCTTTTATTCTTTCTTTCCATGTAGTCCCGCCAAGCTAATCTCGTGGATCATCGTCATCGGAGCTTGGAGCACACTATCAATCGCTATTTTGGTATAGCCAAGTTGTTCATATTAAGTATGGCATGTATAGGAAGCATTTCATTTTGAGTTATGTTTTAAAATTAGCCAAAGTGTTGGTTATCAAGCTTAGTATTCTTTTTGTATATGGCCAAAGAGATGAGTCATGAATGATTATGTATGTATGTTTTAATCTATCAATGAAGTATGCATCCTTGTTCATGTTAGATGTAATACTTGAGTTGCTTGAATTGAGCATGGGATTGATCTTGATTTCGTGGTGGCGCTGGGCTTGGTAAATAGCCTCTAAGTGCCCACACGGATGGAAACACGCGCAGTGTCTAAGCCGCGTGTCCCCTACACATTAGTGTTTTAAGTCGATAGACCACGGGCTAATAACACGGCCGGTGTGTTTAGGCCGTGTGTACCACACGGTTAGCACACGGGCGTGTGCCCCGGGCATTGAAGTCCGCACTTTACACTTAGTAATTGAATCGTCACACGGCTAATACACACGGGCGTGTGTATAGACCGTGTGAATAAGTCGAATGCCAGGTTTGGCACACGGGCGGGGGCCACAGCGTGTCCAGCCGTGTAATTAGTCGCTGTCGACCACGGTCGGAGACATGGGCGTGTAAAGGTGTGCAGGCGTGTCCCAAACCACATGGGCGTATGACCTCTGCTTTAAAGAAAAGTTTCTGATTAAGTTTCAAAAGTTTTTATATACGCGTATAAGGCCTCGTAGGCCCATGAAATGTATGATTAGACTGAGGAAGAGAAGTTTTTAATTCGGAACAAAATTTTACAGCCCATAAGAGCATGATTAAGCAAGTTAAAGCATATTAATATCTCGTATCCAGTCTAAGCCTTGGACTCGAGTATGGGGTGTTACATAGGTACACCATGTAATCTTTCAAATTGAGAAACATACAATTCAACCAACTTATCAAGCGAGTAGTTTGTACATATCAAAATAACATAAACCGATTTAGCCAATCAATCAACAATAACCCAAATTGCATCTTTCTTTCTCGGTGTTAACAGAAAACAAATACGAAATCCCTCGTGACTCTATCCCATTTCCATTCAGGTATCAAAATCACCAAGTAACCTGTATGTACCGATGCTCACTTTTTACTTGTTGGGATGATTAAGCATTTCAAAAAAATTAGAAATATCTCGTTTCATACCATACCACCAAATAAAGTTGTTTCAGATTACTATACATTTTTATACTACCTGAGTGAACGAACAATCAATCTGCTGTGGCTTCATTCAAAATCATCTCAAATCAACATCCAATTCCTCAAACACATATTTGGTTTCAAACCTCGACAAATTTCAGCATCAACTTCAAAACTCTAAATCAACCTTTAAATCACCTTGGACCTTCTTTGCTAACAAATCATTATCAACTTTTTTCTTAAGTATCACTAATTTTGCTGAATAAATAACGGTCTTACTTTAAATTCAATTATTATTGAACCATCATCAGATGTAGCCATATACGCATTCATAGCACACCAAGCAAACAGTGATTTTTGGCTTAAAACATCAGTAATAACATTAGCCTTTCCCGGATGGTAGTCAATCACAAGCTCATAGTCTTTTAACAATTCTAACCATAAGGAATCACAGGATATCTCTGTGTGCTCCATTATTATACTTCGACCCGTCCATTGACACATGAATGAGGTTCGTAAACTCTTCGTTCAATTTAGGCTAAACCAAAACTAATATTTTAGTGGATAATGTCTTCGTGCAAAATAAAGCTTCAACAATTGAACTAACTTTAATTTACCACAACATTTCTCAGATAGGATTATTCCGATGGACATAATTCTGTATCAAATCCTCAAAAATACAAGTTCTACTTCCATACTATCCTTCAAATCAAACATATACTGTAATATCCCGGGTTAGGGGCTATTTTGTTGTTGCATGATATTGCATGTGTTGGTGTGTTGTGTTGCCGTTTGTGTAGTGTCTGGGCTTAATTGTAGGCTAGGAGTGTGCCCGAGTAGGTAGGAAAATTTTAGTTTTTAGGCTTTATAGGAGGGGAGCCGATGGAGCCGAGGGATATGTATTTTAGTTGGAGTTTTATTGCACAAAAGAGAAGTCGGCAAGGTGGCAAGGCATGCGCTACTTGGGAGCTAGGTGTGGCGTCAATCGCATGAGGTGGAGATCTTGAGTTCAAGTCGCAGAGTTCCCCATTTTGGCTTCATTTTGGACGGCATGGAGGAAGAGGTAGAAGACAAGTAGAATTCTTCCTTGACTTGGTCTCCACATTCAAATGGAAGGTGGAGAGCAAATAGTGGAGGGAGACTTGGTAAACTCATTTGAAATGGGTGGCTTGGAGTGATTGTGGGGACGTGGCGAATATTGAGGAGTGTTGGGGGTGTTGGTCAAACGTGGATGCTTGTGGGAGAGGTTGGCCGGTTTTGGTAAGGGGTAGGAGGGTGTGCCAATGCATTTTGGCATTTTATTTCTTTTTGGTTGTTTCGGTCACACTTGGTAAAAGAGAAAGTCTCTTTTTGGTCTTGGGTTAGCCGATTGTCAAGAGAGCTTCATCACATTTTCTTTTCTCAAACCGAAAGCTTCAAACAAAAATTTACTTTGCCTCTTCTTAATTTTTTGTGCTTGTGGCCGAATATTCTCCTCCATTCTTCTTCTTTTGTCTTTTGGGGTAAAACCAAAGTGGTATTCTCTCTTTCCACATTTTCCTTCTTTTGTTGAATAATTGGTAGCCGAAATTGCTTTGCTTTCTTTTACTTTGTGTTTCGAATACTCTCTTCTCTCCCTCTCATAATTTCTTTATTTTCATAAGAGCCGAAACTTACCATTTTCTTCCCAACCGATTTCTCCATTCATCTTTTTCATCTCTTGTCGAAACCCTACTCACATTTCGTAATCTTTTCTTTCTCTCATTGCTAACCAAGTTGAATTCTTTTTCTTGTGAAGAGTAGGCCGAATCTCTTCCCTCTCCCTTGTAGCTCTCTTGGCCGAATATCAGTGAAGGGTGGATCTTGGTTGGTTGTTCAACCCTTGAACAAGGTAAGTGGGGTGGCCGAATGGCCATTTGTCCCTCTCTTGTCTTTTCTTTGGTTATGGTTTGGTTAAGGGCCGAATATGGTTATTTTGGAAGGGTATTAATCTCTTCGTTATAGGGTCATTGGAGTGTGGAAGCAAGCAAGAGGAGCCGTTTTTCTATTAACCGATTGTTAAGTGGTGGTAAGAGGATTATTTGTTAGACTATTCTTTTGGATTTCAATAAGATAAGGCTTCAAGTGTTTTAACTGTTCTCTTTTTAGGGGTGGCCGATTGTTAAAGGAGAACCACTGCTTGGTTCAGGTTTGGTAGGAAACCAAATCATCTTCAAGGTAAGGGATTGATATTAACCCCTTTGGGTTTGATAGTAACCTCTTTGGTTAATTGATGTTGGCCGAATGGTATAGATGCCTAACTCCTATTTGACCGATTGTAGGAGCAAGTAATCAAGGAGCCTAGACCGTTTCTTTTGGTATTAGGGTTGCGCTTTAGCAGGTGTGTAAACTAACACACTTCTATTTAGTAATGTGATTGATAACCTTGTTGTGATTAATGAAACGGTAATGATTGATATGATACCCTATTGGGTATGATCTTGACTCGGGTAAGTCAAGATTATTATTATAAGTTTACTTGATGATCTATATGATACCATGACTATGGATATATGCGATATGGGATATGATGTTAAACATATTAGCATGATATGCATGACTTGTATGATATGCATGATCACATCGCATGGTATGTTGATGGGTGATATGAGTGGAGGGAGAATGATGATATCCGTGTCTTTGGGACACTATGTCTTTGGGACACCGTGAGGTTTGGCACCTCCAAAGTGGTTTGGTACCACAGCTGATTTTGTGACTTCGGTCACCAAAGGATTTGGTATCACATTTGTGTCTTTGGGACACCGAGGTTTGGCACCTCATTGCGACTGCGTCCCCGTGGTTAACACCACCGTGGGTTGGCCCCACTTTGAGATATGGGATCGTCGCTAGTGATTTGGTATCACGCGATGGGTTGGCCCCATCATCGATTTGTGATCATGCGGTCACCAAAGTGATTTGGTATCACACTGTGTCTTTGGGACACCGCAGGTTTGGCACCTCATTGCGACTCGTCCCGTGTGGTTAACACCACCGTGGGTTGGCCCCACTTTGAGATATGGGATCGTCTGCTAGTGATTTGGTATCACACGATGGGTTGGCCCCACTTTGAGATATGGGATCGTCTGCTAGTGATTTGGTATCACACGATGGGTTGGCCCCATCATTGGATTATTCGTGACTTTGGGTCACCAAAGGTTTTGGCACCACACTTATGGATATCGTGACTTTGGGTCACCAAAGGTTTGGCACCACCAAAGTGGTTTGGTACCACACGGGGTAGAAAAGGCGATATGGATGGTTAGGATCGGGTTGCATTAATCATGTTGCTATGTATGATGTGTGTTAGCATGTTGTTTATCGGGAGCGGGATTTATGCACCGAGTCATTCGACTCACCCTCTCCTTTGACATTTCAGTGACACTTAGACGCGACATGGAGCCGGATGGACTCGGGTGCTCATGCCACGCTTAATAAAGTTTTACTCGGACTTTATAATTTGGGTACTTTAGCTTGCTTTTTATTATTTGGGTTTTGTTTTGGGTTGTAAAAGGCCTTTAAATTATGTTTTATGATGTTTATGCTTTAAATAGACTTTAATATGCCTTAACAAAATAAGTGGGTTGAAATTTTACTAAAATTTGGAAAGACAATGATTTAAAAACTATAACGCAAAGTGTTTTAAACTATACCATCTGTATCTCACCATGACTTGCATTAGAAACTCAAACGATTTCCAAATCAAAACTCGATTTTCTACCAAGTTAAAATGTCTTAAGTAACACTAAGAAACTATTTGAATAATGAAATGGAATAAACTCGCTTTTAACTACATCTCTTGGTTAAGCTTTCAAAATTTTTTGGGGTTTTCAATACACCACCCGATTTCAAACAAGCCTACTCAAATTTTCTTCAAATACCCTAGATAGTGAAGTGTTTACATCCCGCTTTTAAACGAAAAACCTAAACCTCTCAAGCACGCTTTCCCAGTAACATACCGTGATTCGGTCGTGGTGTATTGACCGGTTTGGGGTGTTACAATTGTGGTATCGTGAGCCAAGTTCAAAGGTTTCTACTGTGGGCCCGAGGCCCAAAATGCTTTCAAAAGTCTGCTTAAGTGTTTTGTTTGAAATAAATGGTTTGAAGGGCATGACACCGAGTCTCCTGCACTGGCCGCCTGTAAGTACCCCTTACTATTGCTTGTGATTTATTGATGTGATTGGATGATTGCAATAGTGGATTACTTTAGAAATCAAACTGATAGGATTCTCAGAACTCGCAAAAACAAAGCTTCTTTACTATTCATAAGACTTTGCTTTAAAACAAAGTGGAATAGATATCGATGCATAAAACTCCTAAATCGATACGAGAGAACTTAGTCATGAGCGCTAGAGGTGGACGTGGTCGTGGACGAGGTCGTGGTAGGATGACGCTTTCGAACCCGTAGGGTCCGGTCGTGGTCGAGAAAATGAGATACCGGTACCGCCACCACCGGAGGTGGTGAGTTTCAAGATCGACCGAATGACGCAGCGTCACAGCGCGATGCCGCGAGTGTTGGAAAGGGGTAGCCGTGTAGGTGGTGGTGCGTGAGTTAGGAAATTGCTCCTGAGCGACTCGGGAAACGGGGCCGAATTCTTTCGAGGTGTTTCGGTGTTGCTCCAAAGATCGCTGAGTATTGGCTGGAGGCAACGGAGCGGATCATGGATGATCCGGACTTGATCTGCCGAGGAGAAGTCAAGGGCATAGTATCGCTTCTTCTGGATGAGTCATACCGTGGTGGCTCACGGTTCGGGATAAAGTGTGCGCAGAGGATCCGACATGGGATTATTTCAGGTCACGCGTATCAAAAGAAGTACATTGGGGCTAGTTATATTGACTCCCAAATGTGAAAGGCATTTCGAGGCTTGTCCAAGGGAGTAAGTCCATTTCTCGAGTATGAGGTCAATTCTTGAAGCCGAGCCGGTATGCTAAGGGTATTGTGGCTACTGAACACGAGAGGTGTGTTCGTTTCGAGGATGGTCTGAGAGATGAGTTGAGGTCGCTGATTGCTCCTCAAAGCAGGAGCGTGAGTTTGCTGTCCTGGTTGAGAAGGCTAAGGTAGCCGAGGGTGTTAAGGAGTCCGTGAGGTAGGGTATGGACAGGAACAGGCATAAGAGGAGCTTTGGGTCTTCTGGATCGTCGGGTAATCCTCAGAAAAGGGCTAGACAGAGTGGGCCGAATCAGTCTGGTAGGGTTGTTGCTGCTAGTCAGGGACCGCCGCGGTGTAACCATTGTGGGAGATATCATTGGGGAGGCTGCTGGACCGGTGGAAAAGGTTGTTTTGAGTGTGGTTCTCTCGGATCATCGCGTGAGGGACCGTCCGCGTAAGTTGGCCAGATTCGGCCCGAGAGTCGTACGTACTCGCTTTAGGAATAATGTACCGCCACCGCAGGGGGCCGTGGTAATGGCGAAATGGTAATGGTTCGGTCGGGCCGTGGAGCACCGCGAGGTGCGGTAGTTCCGACGCCGCATACTGGGTTAGTGTATGCGCAAGGAGCCGAGAGGAGGGCGACGCACCGGACGTCATAACCGTGACGTTCTTGATCTTTGGTTCTCCTTTACCGCTTTGATTGATGTGGGTTCGACGCATTCTTACATGGCCGAGAGCATAGTAGAGACCATGGACTTAGACTCGAGATATCTTCTAGGCGGATGACCGTAATTAGCCCTTTAGGTTACTCTGTGGTAGTAGATAAGTCGTTTAGAGATGTACCCCTAAAACTCCAAGGGGTAGTGTTTGTCGATCCGATGGAACCGCCATTTGGGGAGTTCGATTTGATTCTTGGGATGGACCGGTTGGTTAAGTACCAGCGAAGTTGGATTGCGCGCTAAGCGCATGGTTCTAAGGACGATCGAGGGTGATGAAGTGGCTATGATAGGTAATAGGAGAGATTACTTATCAAATGTGGTATCTGCTCTCAAGGTAGAGAAGATGGTCGTGAAGGGTCATGTGAAGCGTATGTGGTTCATGTGTATGCCATGGAAGCTAAAGAGTCCGGCTTGAGAAAAAGTCCGAACAGCTTAAGGAATTTGTCGATGTGTTTCTGAGGAGCTTCCGGTTTGCCGCCAGATCGTGAGGTAGAGTTCGGGATAGATCTGTTATCTTAATCGCGCGCCGGTGTCTATTGCTCCGTATAGGATGGCGCCAAAGGAATTGGTGGAGCTTAAGGCTCGAGATCCGTGAATTATTGGATCGAGGTTTTATCGTGCCCAAGTGTTTCGCCGTGGGTGCGCCGGTACTTTTTGTTAAGAAGAAAGATGGTACGATGCGGATGTGCATAGACTACCGCCAGCTGAATAAGTCGACGATTAAAACAAGTATCCGCTGCCACGGATAGATGACTTGTTTGATCACCAAGGGTGCCGCGGTATTCTCGAAGATCGACTTGAGGTCCGGGTATCACCATTGAAGGTTAAGGAGGCCGATATCCATAAGACAAAGATTTCGGACTCGGTATGGGCACTACGACTTTACGTAATGCCGTCGGGTTGACTAACGACCGGCAAAGATTTATGGATATGATGAATAGAGTGTTTCAAAGAAGATCCGGATCGGTTCGTCGTGGTTTTCATAGACGACATCTTGGTGTATTCAAGAACAGAGGAAGAGCATGATGCGCATTTGAGAGTTGTGCTTTGCAGATTTTGAGGGAAAAGCAAATCTATGCTAAGTTCGATGAAGTGCGAGTTCGCTTAGAGAAGTGACTTTCTTGGGTCATGTAGTGTCGGTGAGGATTCGAGTAGATCCTCGTAAGATTGAGGCGCTTTTGGACTAGAAGCCGCCTAGGTCGCATGGTGAGATTCGAGTTTTCGGTTTTGGCCTGATATTACCGAAGGTTTGTTGAGGGTTTCTCGTTGATAGCAAATACCGATGACCAAGTTGTTAGGGAAAGAGGTTCCGCTTTGTTTGGACCGAGAAGCGCAGGAAAGCTTCGATAAGTTAAAGAAGATTTTGACTGAGGCTCCGGTTTTGATTCAACCCGAGGCTGGTAAGGAATTCACAGTATATTGCGATGCATCACATACGGGCTTGGGTTGTGTGCTGATGCAGGAAGGTAAAGTTGTGGCTTACGCTTCTCGGCACCGAGGCCACATGAGGTCAACTATCCGACGCACGATCCGGAGTTAGCGGTGTAGTCTTTGCGCTGAAGATTTGGAGGCACTACTTGTACGGAGAGAGATCAATAGTCTACACCGATCATAAGAGTCCAAGTATCTCCCGACTCGTAAGATTTGAATTTGAGGCAGCGCAGATGGGTTGAGTTGCTGAAAGATTACGACTGTTCGATTGAATATCATCCGGGCAAGGCTAACGTGGTGGCAGACGCGTTGAGCCGTAAGGTTGTTTCGGACTTAAGAGCATTGCTTGCCCATTTGAGCTTGTATGACGACGGAGTATTCTCGCAAAGTTGCGTGTTAAGCCTACTTGGGTTGAGCGAGATCGAGAGAAACAAATAGAGGATGAGGTTCGAGTGCGCGAAGGTTTCAAGTGCGTAATGGTGGTTTGGAGGGTTACAAACTTGTCTAGTGATGAGGTTCTGTGTTTCCAAGGTAAGGCTTGTATGCCTAAAGATGTTGAGTGAGGCAAAAGATTCTTCAGACGCACATAGCAGCCCTTATGCTATGCATCCCGGAGGTAGCAAGATGTATAGGGATCTTAGAGAGCGCGCTTTGGTGGCGGGCTTGAAGAAAGAGGTGACAGAGTTTGTAGGAAAGTGTCCGACATGTCGCAGGTCAAGGTGAACATCGATTGCCGCTGTGGTTGCTTCACCGTGAAAGATTCCTCGATGGAAGTGGGAAAGGATAACCATGGATTTTGTCGGTGGTTATCGCTTACACCAAGCAAGAAGGATTCAGATTTGGGTAGTGGTGGATCGTCTGACTAAATCACTCACTTTATTCCGGTGAGGGTTGACTATTCACTCGTGGTTGGCGGCCGTATGTTTCGTAGATAGTAAGGTTGCACGGTGTGCGGCTTCGATAATCTCGGATAGGGATCCCGATTTACGCCAAGATTCTGGAAAGCGTTGCATCGTGCTCTGGTGCGCGGTTGGATTTCAAAGACGGCTTTTCACCCGCAAATCGACGGTCCAATCGAAAAGGGTTATTCGGATCTTAGAGGATATGCCGAGAGGTTGTGTTCTGGATTTTAGAGGTAGTTGGGAAGAGTTTCTACCATTAGTGAGTTTGCCTACAACAACAGCTACTGCAAGCGAGTATCAAGATGGCACCATATGAGGCGTTGTATGGTAGGAAGTGTCGATCACCTACGTGTTGGGCGGAGTTAGGTGAACGCCAGCTTGTTAGGACCCGAGTTGGTTGGTCGAGACCGAAAACAAGGTTAAGATGATTCAGCTCGGTTGAAGGAAGCTTCGACCGGCAGAAGTCTTATGCCGATCTTAAGCGGAGAGACATAGAGTTTTCTCGTGGGGATCAAGTGTTTCAAAGGTCTCGCCATGGAAGAAGGTTTTGAGGTTCGAAAGAAAGGCAAGCTAAGTCCGAGGTTTATTGGGCCGTATAAGGTTTTGAGACGAGTGGGACCAGTGGGCGTATCAACCGGAGTTGCCAGCAGAGCTTAATCGATTCACGACGTATTTCACGCTTCGATGCTTCGGCGTTATCGTTCGATCCGTCACATGTGGTAGCAAAGGAAGAGATCGAGGTAAATTCGTGATTTGACTATGGAAGAAGAACCCGTGCGCATTCTAGATCGGGATGTGAAGGTTCTGCGTGGGAAGTCTGTGCCTTTGGTTAAGGTACTTTGGCGGAATCATGGCGTAGAAGAAGCTACGTGGGAACCCGAGGATATGATGAGACAAAGAATACCCGCAACTCTTTCGATCGTAATTTCGAGGTCGAAATTATTTTTAAGGGGGTAGAACCGTAATATCTCTGTTAGGGGCTATTTTGTTGTTGCATGATATTGCATGTGTTGGTGTGTCTTTTGTTGCTTGTGTAGTGTGTCGGGGCTTAATTGTAGGCTAGGAGTGTGCCCGAGTAGGTAGGAAAATTTTAGTTTTTAGGCTTTATAGGAGGGGAGCCGATGGAGCCGAGGGATATGTATTTTAGTTGGAGTTTTATTGCACAAAAGAGAAGTCGGCAAGGTGGCAAGGCATGCGCTACTTGGGAGCTAGGTGTGGCGTCAATCGCATGAGGTGGAGATCTTGAGTTCAAGTCGCAGAGTTCCCCATTTTGGCTTCATTTTGGACGGCATGGAGGAAGAGGTAGAAGACAAGTAGAATTCTTCCTTGACTTGGTCTCCACATTCAAATGGAAGGTGGAGAGCAAATAGTGGAGGGAGACTTGGTAAACTCATTTGAAATGGGTGGCTTGGAGTGATTGTGGGGATGTGGCCGAATATTGAGGAGTGTTGTGGGGGTGTTGGCCGAAACGTGGATGCTTGTGGGAGAGGTTGGCCGTTTTTGGTAAGGGGTAGGAGGGTGTGTCGAATGCATTTTGGCATTTTGTTTCTTTTGGTTGTTTCGGTCACACTTGGTAAAAGAGAAAGTCTCTTTTTGGTCTTGGGTTAGCCGATTGTCAAGAGAGCTTCATCACATTTTCTTTTCTCAAACCGAAAGCTTCAAACAAAAATTTACTTTGCCTCTTCTTAATTTTGTGCTTGTGGCCGAATATTCTCCTCCATTCTTCTTCTTTTGTCTTTTGGGGTAAAACCGAAAGTGGTATTCTCTCTTTCCACATTTTCCTTCTTTTGTTGAATAATTGGTAGCCAAAATTGCTTTGCTTTCTTTTACTTTGTGTTTCTAATACTCTCTTCTCTCCCTCTCATAATTTCTTTATTTTCATAAGAGCCTAAACTTACCATTTTCTTCCCAACCGATTTCTCCATTCATCTTTTTCATCTCTTGTCGAAACCCTACTCACATTTCGCAATCTTTTATTTCTCTCATTGCTATCCAAGTTGAATTCTTTTTCTTGTGAAGAGTAGGCCGAATCTCTTCCCTCTCCTTGTAGCTCTCTTGGCCGAATATCGCTGAAGGGTGGATCTTGGTTGGTTGTTCAACCCTTGAACAAGGTAAGTGGGGTGGCCGAATGGCCATTTGTCCCTCTCTTGTCATTTCTTTGGTTATGGTTTGGTTAAGGGCCGAATATCGTTATTTTGGAAGGGTATTAATCTCTTCGTTATAGGGTCATTGGAGTGTGGAAGCAAGCAAGAGGAGCCGTTTTCTATTAACCGATTGTTAAGTGGTGGTAAGAGGATTATTTGTTAGACTATTCTTTTGGATTTCAATAAGATAAGGCTTCAAGTGTTTTAACTGTTCTCTTTTTAGGGGTGGCCGATTGTTAAAGGAGAACCACTGCTTGGTTCAGGTTTGGTAGGAAACCAAATCATCTTCAAGGTAAGGGATTGATATTAACCCCTTTGGGTTTGATAGTAACCTCTTTGGTTAATTGATGTTGGCCGAATGGTATAGATGCCTAACTCCTATTTGACCGATTGTAGGAGCAAGTAATCAAGGAGCCTAGACCGCTTTTGGTATTAGGGTTGCGCTTTAGCAGTGTGTAAACTAACACACTTCTATTTAGTAATGTGATTGATAACCTTGTTGTGATTAATGAAACAAGAATGATTGATATGATACCCTATTGGGTATGATCTTGGACTCGGGTAAGTCAAAGATTATTATTATAAGTTTCTTCGATGATCTATATGATACCATGACTATGGATATATGCGATATGGGATATGATGTTAAACATATTAGCATGATATGCATGACTTGTATGATATGCATGATCACATCGGTATGGTATGTTGATGGGTGATATGAGTGGAGGGAGAATGATGATATCCGTGTCTTTGGGACACTGTGTCTTTGGGACACCGCAGGTTTGGCACCTCCAAAGGTTTTGGTACCACGCTGATTTTGTGACTTCGGTCACCAAAGTGATTTGGTATCACATTTGTGTCTTTGGGACACCGCAGGTTTGGCACCTCATTGCGACTCGTCCCCGTGGTTAACACCACCGTGGGTTGGCCCCACTTTGAGATATGGGATCGTCACTAGTGATTTGGTATCACGCGATGGGTTGGCCCCATCATCGGATTTGTGGATCATGGTCACCAGTGATTTGGTATCACACTGTGTCTTTGGGACACCGAGGTTTGGCACCTCATTGCGACTCGTCCCTCGTGGTTAACACCACCGTGGGTTGGCCCCACTTTGAGATATGGGATCGCTCGCTAGTGATTTGGTATCACACGATGGGTTGGCCCCATCATTGGATTATTCGTGACTTTGGGTCACCAAAGTGGTTTGGCACCACACTTATGGATATCGTGACTTTGGGTCACCAGTGGTTTGGCACCACCAGGTGGTTTGGTACCACACGGGGTAGAAAAGGCGATATGGATGGTTAGGATCGGGTTGCATTAATCATGTTGCTATGTATGATGTGTGTTAGCATGTTGTTTATCGGAGCGGATTTATGCACCGAGTCATTCGACTCACCCTCTCCTTTGACATTTCAGGTAACACTTAGACGCGACATGGGCCGGGATGGACTCGGGGTGCTCATGCCACGCTTAATAAAGTTTTACTCGACTTTATAATTTGGGTACTTTAGCTTGCTTTTTATTATTTGGGTTTTGTTTTGGGTTGTAAAAGGCCTTTAAATTATGTTTTATGATGTTTATGCTTTAAATAGACTTTAATATGCCTTAACAAAATAAGTGGGTTGAAATTTTACTAAAATTTGGAAAGACAATGATTTAAAAACTATAACGCAAAGTGTTTTAAACTATACCATCGTGTATCTCACCATGACTTGCATTAGAAACTCAAACGATTTCCAAATCAAAACTCGATTTTCTACCAAGTTAAAATTTCTTAAGTAACACTAAGAAACTATTTGAATAATGAAATGGAATAAACTCGCTTTAACTACATCTCTTGGTTAAGCTTTCAAAATTTTTTGGGGTTTTCTCAATACACCACCGATTTCAAACAAGCCTACTCAAATTTTCTTCAAATACCCTAGATAGTGAAGTGTTTACATCCCGCTTTTAAACGAAAAACCTAAACCTCTCAAGTACGTTTTCCCACAGTAACATACCGATTCGGTCGTGGTGTATTGACCGGGTTTGGGGTGTTACATATACATTTAAAGTTTGTTTCCGATCCAGTAGATAAATTCAAACTCACATAACCCAGCTTACATTTTCTATCAAATAGTTTGCATCGATTAAACCACGAATCGGTCTTTTCAAGAAATCTTTTCTTCCCTTTAGAAAGAATAATCCAAACATATTTTTATATATATACTACAGTCATCAAATAGAAATCATATTGTCATAATAGGATTATTGTCTTACTCGTGACAATAAATAATATCCCTGATATTAACGAAGCATCTCGAACCGTAAGAAAATCAAATATGATTTGAACAACAACCATCTTGAAGCACAACTTTTATAACTATTTCCTTCAAATGAACATCTCTTATAGATAATCACATAGAATCATGAGAAAACCAGAATAACTAAATTTTCAACATCCGAAGCTACACCAATATCGAAAAATTACAACCCCAAACAAACCAATGATACTTTCATCTATTAATATGTTTAGCCAATGTTCTTTTATGATAAGAATTCCTTCTGAAATTAAACAGTCACATATACTTCTGAGAATAAATATACACATAGAATGCCCAAAAGGAATCATAATAACTGCCCGACTATAACCACCACACTCAGTCCTCAATACGATTCAAACATTATTTCAATTGTCTAATTCTGCCATTAGAAATTTTTACATTATCCCTTCACTAACAGAAATCAATTCAGAAAAGCTTTTAACTAATAATTTCCTTAGTTAACATACCTGAATAAGTCATTTGATCGGAGATAACTTATTCTTTAACAGCGACGTCACATAATCTCAATAATCTACAGACCTATCCAATGTCTCTTTTAATACTGTCTTCTTTTGCTGATTCAATCTCTTTTCTGGCCACATTATTAATCTTTCGAACACGGACTTCTGTAATTCCACACTCTTGAACTTATTCAACCCAGATCTTACAGATTTCACAGTAACATTTCACTAATAAGGGGGTAAGGGTAATAAAGCCTCAAATTTAACTTACACATATATATACATAACACACACTTTCACAAATAGTCAATTCATTAATAATTTCACATTGTCCAAACGTTTAATAAACATTTGCTTTTAATCACCTTTATTCTTAGCACTTAATTCATATCCCAACTCAAATCATTAATTTACGATCAAAACATTTCAGATAGCAATCACAACTCACATATCATAATCTATGTGCTCATATAATTATAACATTTATCAACATCAATATATCATACTCTTTGATCCATACCTTTATGAGTTTTAAACTCATCATCAACACATTTCCATTCAAACATTCGAGTACACATTCTGTACTATCAAAATTAGCTCGGTTGAAAACTTATCTGTCTCATCAAAATAATTTTCGTCAGAGTCAGAAGATATAACACTATCGCAGGTTAAATATGGCATGTATAGCTAGACTCAAACGCGCTACGTTAGTCCGAGAACCGACTAAACCGTAGCTCTGATACCAATCAAATGTAACACCCCTTACCAGAGACCATTGCTGGAGTCGAGCACGAGGCATTACTAGACTTAACTACTAACTCGGGGCATAAAAATTGAAACTGTCCATCTGCGTCATGTTGACTAAATTGACCATAACTCGAGCTACGAAACTCAAAATTTAGATCCGTAAATTTTCCTTGAAACTAGACTCATATATATTCTTACTGTTTCTGGAATTTTTCATGTGGCCAATTAGTACAGTTTATTCATTAAAGTTTCCCCTGTTTCACTGACCAACGGTTCTGACCTCTCTTAACCTAAATTCAAATATCTCATTGTACAGTTTTCATATGTTGTTCTGACTTGTTTCTATTGAAAATAGACTCAAATCTAGACATAAAATTATAACTCATAATTAATTTTGTACAATTTTGAATGATTTTATAAAGTCAAAACAGGGGACTTCAAATACCATCTTGACCCTGTCTCACTAAAATTCAAATATCACAGAAGATAAAATTCCTTTGCCTACTCTGTTTCTTTCACATAAAAATAGACACAATAAGATTTAATTATATATCTTATTAACTTTCTAATTCCATTTCTCCTATTTTTGGTGATTTTTCAAAACCATATCACTGCTGCTAACCAAAAACTATTTCATTGCAAAATATGGTTAACTAGTTTATAACATATTTACTCCATTTCATTTAACTCTATACATTAACCCTATCGAAATCATTTAATCAATAATTATATATATCAAACCCTAATCGCATTTCATAACAACTTCCACTACTATATCATCATGCATATATCAACTACATTGCACACATATATATATACACACCATGATCAGAATCTTTGCATAAATTTAAATATCACATCTAGCCATTTTCGCATGGCTTAGTAATTACAGCTTCAAAACGAACCCAAAACACAAGATAGCCTATACATGCCATAGTTTCAAAAATTCAGTTTATAAAATACCAAAATGAGTCGATAGTGTGATAGACTTGACGATGATCCCCGAGCTCGTAACTTGACTCCAAAATCTAATAAACAATGCAAACAAACACATACAGTAAGCTATCATAGCTTAGTAAGTTATAAGCAGTTACATAACAACAATGCATTATATTATTATATTAATAGGGCCAATTTAATATAATCACAATCGAGGTTTAAAACCATAACTATAATTTATATTTCCCTTCGTAAACTTTCACATTCCATAGCCTTAAGGCCGAACACTCACACATTCAATAATAGATTTCACATCGATCAAATAAATCACTTTCCCATCTCATAACAAATACATATACATTTATACAACTATACAGATATATCACATTTTCTTAATTTCATATGCATATATCACATACCGAATTTATACTTGCATTCCAAACCCATATAAATCACATATTAATATGTATAATACATAATTTCATTTCAACAGTTAATACTTACTTTATTACCCAAAAGATGATCTATCAGTACATACCTGATCATTTTACCTCGTTTAACACATTCATTAACCGATACTCTTAAAGAATCAGCAAACCTGCACACCAAATGCCAAAACCTTGTAACGTATCGCACACTTAGTGCCGTTACATTTAACATCTCGCACACTTAGTGCCAAATCCTTGTAACGTATCGCACACTTAGTGCCGTTACATTTAACATCTCGCACAATTAGTGCCAAATCCTTGTAACGCATCGCACACTTAGTGCCATTACATTTAACATCTCGCACAATTAGTGCTATATTTCATACTATCATTTTCGTACATCAATTTCGCATATTACAAATCAGCATATAAATCTCATGTTTATATATATAATTAACAAGATACATATATGCTTATAAACTTACCAAATTCAATCTTTGAGATTAAAATTACTCGCACACTTAGTGGTCATTAACCGATTTCGCACACATAGTGCTTGGTATCAAATTTGCACATTAAATGCATATCTCAAACTTGCTACTCATTCATATATATAAATATAAAGCTTAAACCTCAACCATATTTATATATATATATATATATATATACGTATTAACTTATTCATCACTCGAATTAATATCACATTCGTGTATATCATTGACATATATGTATACATCACATTCGGCTATACTCATCTCTCAAATCAATATCACATTCGGCTATATCAACAATAAACATATATACTTCCATTAAATTCATGTGCATCATTATAGATAAATCCAATCCAACATGATTGCTTAAAAACTTACCTCGAATATCGACGGACATTATAATCCGCTATTCGAACATGGTTACAAAGCTTATTCACATTCGGCATAAGCACATATAAATTCATATTTTTCATACCAGCATATATATATAACATTTATCTACAATTAAACACGTCTATTTGCCTATAAACTTACCTCGGACGACGTAAAATGGAACGGGGCGACTAGTCGACAACTTTCGTTTTTCCCCAATCCAAGTCCGATTTCATTTGTTCTTGATCTATATAATTTCAAATTAACCCCATTTAAACACTATTTCATTCAATTTAATCCAACAACACATAAATGGGAAAATTACCATTTTACCCCAGATATTTCATACTTTTACAAATTAGTCCTAATTGCACAAAATACAAAATACACAAAATCTCACCACATCATAGTTAGGCCGAATCTTCCTTATGCTCATACTAATCCATATATTTCATTTATTTTGCCTTTTAGCCCTTCAATTTATTATTTTTGCAATTTAGTTCTAATTACTCAAAATCATCAAAAACTCCAATACAAAACTTGTTAATCTAAAACATATCTTTAATATTTTATCATCAAACATTACAAAACACAAATATTCATCAATGGCCTAACTCAAAATATGCATCAAAATCAGAAATTCTAGTATGGGACAGATAGTATTCGAAGCAACGATCTCAAAAACATAAAAATTATCAAAAACTGAGCTGATTACATACCTTGATTGAGCTTAATAAGTTGCCGAACTCTTAAAGCTTTCTTTTCTTTCTTATGTTCTTTAGTTTCGGCAGAAACAAAGAACATGCATGGTTGTTCTCTTTTTTTTTTTTAATCTATGATATAATATATACATATTATTACTTATATTATAACTTTACTTATTATAATATTATTTCCACCCACTAACTAGTGACCGAATGTGTCCATGCCAATTTCAATGGTATAATATAATAATATTAATATACATAAAAACTATATATTATAACCATGTTGCCGCACTATCTTATAAAAAAATGGGTTTAATATATATATAAAAAAACATATATAAACATATCCATTACTTATTGTCGTCCACTATCTAAAATAGTGGCTAAATTGCCACATAAGGTCTTCCCAATAAGAAGACATCTCAATTTAGCCATTAATAAAATAGAAAGCCACTTTTAAGATTTACGCGATTTAGTCCTTTGCTCAAATTAAGCATACTAAAAGACAAATTAATTCACAAAAATTTCACACATGCTTAATCACACATCATGGACACAGAAAATAATATTAAAATATTTTACTGACTCAGTTTTGTGGTCCCAAAACCACTATTTCGATTAGGGTCAAAATCAGGCTGTTACACCCGTGGCCCTGGCCTGTGTGCCAAACCTTGGCATTCTGACTTATTCACGCGGTATGTACACACGCCCGTGTGCATCTGCCGCGTGATAATTGAATTTCTAAGTGTCAAGTGCAGACTTCACACGGCCTTGGCACACGCCCATGTGCCTACCGTGTGTATCACACGGCCTAAACAAACGGCCGTGTGACCAGCCCGTGGTCTAATCTGACTTAAGATACTAAGGTGCAGGAGACACACGGCCTAGACACACGCCCGTGTGTCTATCCGTGTGGGCACTTAGAGGCTATCTTACCAAGCCTTTTACCACTCCCGTTTGTATACATTCATATACTACTTCAAAAAATTTTCAAATCATTAATTAAAACACATGAATTAACACATTTAATCATTAAAGAGATAAAGTCTTTATCCCATACACTAGGGAGAACTACTCCCAATACAAATACAACCAACTTAAGCCATCATCTATGGTCATATACAACCAACTCTAGATTCTCTCAGGCCAATACAATTTGGCTACATCGGTTAGAACTTAATCAACTTTAAAAGAATCACTATACATGCCATGACTCATAAGGATTTGATACCTCATACCAAGGGTCTGCTCGATAGTGTGAAAACATCTCCGGCGGCCTCCAACCCGAGCTAATTAAAATAACCTATAAGAGATGAGAAAAGTAAGAGAGTAAGCAATAATGCTTAGTAAGTTCATATGTATAATCTGACAAATATTGACATTCATTGAATATACATAACCACAAAGTATTATACCAAGTTTTCTCATTAACTCACGGTAACTTACTTAAATATTCTTGAAACTTACTCATTCAATCTCTTACCACATTCTTACCATGTCACAAGCCAATTGCTCGTTCACTTAGCATACATTCCTGCACTAATCACCACATGATCATATAAAACAACACATCAAGCATTTTCAATAAGCTGCTCATGCTACTAATATCTCGGTGGTTTCGCACTTAGCCCACCATTGAATCTCTAATAGGGTGGTATCGCACATAGCCCACCAATCATTTATACTTATGGTGGTTCCGCACTTAGCCCACCTTTCATTTTACATTCATGGATAGTAATCCACATGTATATCTCTATTTCAAATATTCATCCGAGAACATTCTCACACACTTCTATTCTTACTTAACTTTCTATGATACTTGTTTGCATTCACACAATACATTAATAAATCTATCTCATGCAACTAAAGTGTATTGAATACACATAAACCACTAAGGGTTCATCATACACTGAATCCATATCAATTCAATTCTAACACACACTTGTGCTTTTCATGGTACAACCACATACTTTCTTCCTTTCCACATATACGTTGAATCACTCAAGTTATTAAATAACTCTCTTGAGTCTCATACTCATAATGTCACATAGAATTTATACCCCAATAGGGTCTTACTTGCATTAACATATAGATGCCATGTCCCTGACATGGTCTTATACGAATTCTTACATCGAGGCCATATTCCAATATGGTCTTACACAAGACTTTAACTATCATCGTATCATTCTACATACATTTCCCATTACTCTTAGATTCAATTCTTTTGACCTCTCATCAAAGATATTTCATACATTCATAGAGTAAATATACATTCCATACAACATTGGAACATTAAATTAACTCATACGTAATTGCAACATTCGCACATGAACTTACCTCGATGTCGAGAGGGCCGATAGGGACTTTTTGCCCTCATTTCTCTTTTCATCCGTTCTAAGTCTGAAACTCATTTTCTTTGATCTAGAACAATGAAATTTACTAATTTAATCACTTATAAATCATAATACACCATAATCTACACTTTAGGCAAAAATGACTATTTTGCCCCTACACTTTGGCAAAATTACGATTTTGCACCTAGGCTCGTAAATAAATTTTCATCACATTTTCTTGTTAAACAAGCCTAGATGAACATTTAATCCTCTTACAACTATCCACAATTCCAACTATTTCATGCCTTAATGAACAAATTACAACTTTTACATTTTAGTCCCAATTAGGTGTTTTCATGACAACACCTTTCACAAAAGTTGTTTCTCATCATCCTATCATTGATTTTCTTCCATAAAAACTCATCAAACAAAATAAACTCTATCATGGTAAGTCCCTAGACTTTCAACCATATTGCAAACTAGTCCTCTCAATAGCTAGCTTAAGCTTTGAGGACTCCAAATATACAAAAATAATAAAAAATAAACACCAAATTGACTTACTTGAATGGAGTAAATCTTGCTGAAATTTTAAGCTTTAAAACCCCTCCCATGGCTGATATTTTCAGTTGGAGAAGAAAGATAAATAAAAAGATGATAACTTTAGCTTATATCATCTTATTTTATTCAATTTTCCAACTAATATCACCAATTTTCTATCATAATAAATGCTCTTGTCCCCTATGTATTATTATGGCCAGCCAACTCACTTAAATAAGGCCAAATTTCACAATTGGGACCTCCAATTAATAATCCATAGCTATTTGGCACCTCTAGCAAATAAAATAGAACTTTCACACTTTATGCGATTTAGTCCTTTTTCACAATTTAGCTAGAATTCGCTAAAATTAAGGCACCAAAATTTTCATGCATCCTTATAAACATGTTATAACACATAACATATCATGAAAATAATTTTCTCTAACCTCAAATTAGTGATTCTGGGATCACTGTTTCGACTAGCCCCTAAATCGTGCTGTTACAGATATGGTGTATCTAGGAATACTTTTCGTGTAAGTAACACCTTTCCTAAGTCAAGTAGGGTATCCTAAAATTTTTAGGACACTTAGGTCTATAAATACGACCCTTATTCCATGAGAATTTTCTCATAGAATATTTTGCTATCAAGTCTCTATTCTGAATCAAATCCGTAACACCCAAGGTAAGTCTCTATCCTGTTAGGTTTGATTATCTAGAATGTTAGGTTCGCTTGCATGTGTGAATTCTGAAAGTTTTGTCTACTTAGTAATTTGTGTGTTTATACTGCGAACTAGTCAAACCATCTACTAGCAAGGATAAAGGCAAAGCTAAGCTTGTTTAGTTCTCAGTTTTTTGGTGAGTGGTTAAGAATTACCATAAGTATGCTAACTAATATGTCTTTTAGTATGAATATTAAAGGCTCGTATCTTGTGTGTGAACTATGATGGTTTTCAGAAACCTTTCTTTTAAAACTAATTTCCAAGAGTAAATTTTCTACAAAACTCTGTTTTCAAGTTTTGAGACTCTATTTTCAATATATGTTTTTAAAGTTATGTTTTAAAGATATGTTTTATGCGTTCTCCTAAGAGAGTCAATGTTTTAAAGTATGTTTTAAAATACTATTTATAAACTATGTTTTTTATGAGATTTCGTGCGAGCTCTTTGTGATAAGTCTCTGTGCGTGTTCCTTTACGAGCCTTATGTTGGATATATTGGTATACCAAATGATTGTGAGTATATAAGTTCTGTAATTTCAGGCGTTGAGGCCTTGGAAAATGTAGAGAGATAAGGGAATGTCAAGCTATGCTCCATTCACAGAGTCTGCAAACTAGGTCTCGTAACCTCACCTGCGAACCCTGTATACGAAACAATTTTAAGACTAAGTCTTCTTTTTGTTTTTTAAGCTCAGTTTTTAAGCATACCTTGTAGATTCCTGATTATTTACTGAGTTCACAATGAGCTCACCCACTCCTATCTTACTTTTCAGGTAAGTAGGTCGCAAATAGCAATGGCAAAGTCGATAACTTGGCAAGGCTCATTCCTGTTTAGATACTGGTTAACCTGGGAAAATAGGCGATGGGGTTTACTTTATATAGGGTTTTAGATTTATTATATCCTATTATTTAGAATATTTTTTTACAATATTAGTTACATTGCTTGCAAACCATGAGGAATATTTGATTGTCTTTTATAATAAATAAAGATGATGTTTATTCATGCATGAATGTTACGTGTATTTCTTTGACTATTATATGTATGTTTGATTTCTTATTGAGCACAATTTTTTGTGACCTCAATAATTACATGTGTAACCCTATAGTTTGTGAACCCATGTATTTATGCGAACCTTGCTAAAGGTATGTTAACCCATGCTTGTATATTTCCTTCGCTTGCGAAGTCTGTTATTTATGAAACCATAATTCATGCTGAGATCTTTAGTACTATGCGAACCTTTTGTTTTTGTGTAAATCTTATACTTTAGGAGTTATGCGAACTCATGTTCTACGCGAAGTCTAACAAGTATGTGAACTTATGCCTTATACGAAACTGCGAACTCATGTGATTTCTTGTTGTGCAAACTGTGTTGTTGTATGCAAAGCCTAAGTTGTGTTTGCAAACTCTTAAGTCTTGTTGCTATTAATCATGCGAACCTTTCTTTGTGGTTTTGTAAGCTTGCATGTTTACATAATGAGTTTTTGAACTATTTCTGTTGTATGTACAATATCTTTGATTTCTAAGTGGTGTGTTGAAGGTTAGATTAGAAGTTAATACAGAGTCACTTCGGTGGCTAATGTAGCTCACCAGATCCGGGTCAAACCCACTTGGCCGAGTCTGAGGTGTTATATTGGTTGGTATCAGAGCTAGCTAGGTTAAGGCTGAGCTAGTCCTGTTGTTTATATGACGAGTAAGTTCGCCAGGAAGGTGAGACAAGTTCGTCAGATTTGGCGAAATGAGTTCACTAGACTCAAAAAAGTAAGTTCGCCAAGATTGTAAGTAAAATTATGAAGTGTTTTGTATATGTATGTGGCTACTTGATTTTGGGGAATGACTGGGAACAACATCACCATGGTTCAGTTGTATCTTTTGCAGGATTATGCCTCAAATCATCCCTTTGTTTTTTGCCATCCCAGTAAGTAAGTTATGTTTTGGCGAATTGTGTTCGCATGTAAGTTTGTCAAGTGAAAACTGTGTTCACAAGCATGTCTATATGTCTGGATACCCTGTTATGTATGTTATCTAAGTTAGTATCTCATGTACATTTAGAGTAAGCAAGAATGTCTCCTCGAATAGTCAATGCGAACCATGTAAACAGAACTGCTAACCCCTCTGAAGGTGACTGGACTTTAGCTACGCAAGAGCGACCTCACAGGACAAACATCTTGGAAGAAGGTTTAGAGCCCTTAGTACAAGCTATGATTGGGGCTTTTCAGTGAGCTGGTGGTGCCAACACTGCATCTGCAAACTGTGGATTTCCATTAGAGCGTTTGTGAGCTCTAGGTGATAGGGAATTCAGTGGTATTCGAGGAGCTGGCCCTACCAAGGCTAAAAATTGGCTTAATGGTGTTGAAAAAACCCTTGAGCAGATGGTGTGTTTTGATGAAGAGAAGTTGGGATGCACTGTGTCCTTACTCACCGTCAAAGCTTATTGTTGGTGGAATACTGTGAGGTAAGAAATTATTGCGGATTGGTTGACATAGGAGTTCTTCATGGGAACTTTTAAGAAAAAGTTCATGAGTGAGCAGTATTTGGAAGCTCGCAAGTGTGAGTTTATCAATCTAGTACAAGGTGAACTGTCTGTGGCTAAGTACGAGGCGAAATTTGTGCGACTCAGCGAGTACACAATAGAGATGGTTTCGTAAGAGAAGGATCATTGTCAAAGGTTTTGTTTTGGTCTACATCGTGATATCCAACTTTACCTGGTGACTCACGATACTGTAAACTTCGACGAGTTGGTGGGCGAGTGTTCAAGACTCTGAAATTTTGGAATAAATGTCAAGAGAAACTTCAAGTCAAATCGCTCGCGACAGATGAACAACAATTAGGATGGGAAGAAGAGTTCGCACAGGCCTGCGAGCTAGCCTTATTATTAACACTGTGAGAGAAGACATATTGGGGAATGTCGTAGGATGAATGGGGGTTGTTTCAAGTGTGGTTTTAAGGATCACTTGATAAAAAACTATCTAGAATGTCGGGAGGGTTTGCAAGTTTAGACTACAACCCTCACTCAAGTGCAAGCTGGTACTCGTGGTCGAGGAAGGGGAAGAGGTGGCGAAACAAGGCCAATTGAGCAATGGACTTTAGCTCACACTAGTGCGACCCAAAAAGAAGAGTCAAGAGGCCTTGCACGAGTCTATGTTGTAAGGGAACCTCATAAGCAATGTGCCACTGATGTTGTTATAGGTACCTTCTCTCTGCGAATTATTCCTTTGTTTTCCTTGATTGATTCTTGTTCCACGTACTCGTTGTTGTATTATTATTATGCACAATATTTGTTATTTCTAAATGGTGTGTTGGAGGTTAGGTTGGGAGTTAAAGGAGAGTCACTTCAGTGGCTAATGTAGCTCGTCGGATTCGGGTTGAACACACTCAGCCGGATCTGGGGTGTTACAATACAACTATATTCAAACTTCACATACTTAACTTGTCAGATTCATACGAACTATATATGCAAAACCCAACAAACATTCATACAATAGCATAACCTTCATATTATAGTTTTCTGATGTTGGTTTCATAGTTCGTTCAATTTCCATAGAAATATCTAGCATAAATGGTATACATGCATAACTCGGTATAGAGACTCACTTGACAACCATTGATAATAATTATGACTCTAAATTCATCATCTAACAAAAAAATGCAACAACCACTGTTTATAAAACATGTGAATACCATCCTTACCTGATACTCTAACATCAACTATGCGCCCGATGTATACGCCAAGAGCATCAATTTGGCGGATAGAACTGTGCCACTCAGACTACTTTCGGGTTACGCACCAAACTCAAGACCCGCCAAAACTGGGTGTTATAGATTGAATCACTAAATCAACTCATTTCTTTCCTGTATGAACCAATTATTCATTGGAGAAGTTGGTTAAGCTCTATGTTTATCAAATAGTATGCCTTCATGAAATTCCATCATCCATATTTTCATACCAAGATCCTAGGTTTACATTGAGGTTCTAGAAGCAGCCATAAGAATCATTGGGCACCAAACTACGATTCAGTACTACCTTTCATCCTCAGTCAGATAGTAAGTCTAGAAGAGTGATTCAAGTCTTAGAAGACATGTTTAGAAGCTCTGTGACAGATTTTGGGCTGAACTGGGAAAGATATCTTTCTTTGGTAGAATTTGTATATAATAATAGTCATCACGCCAGTTTGGGTATGTCACCATTTTATGCTCTATATGGAAGAAGGTGCAGAACATCCACTTGTTGGATGGAACTCAGTAAAAAGAAATTGGTTGGTCCTGATTTAGTTTGAAAAATAGAGGAATAAGTTTCTATCATTCGAATTCATCTGAAAGCTACCCAAGATCGCCAAAAAGCTTATGCTGATCTGAAAAAGAAAGAAATCTCATTTCAAGTGGGTGATAAAGTGTTTCTAAAGGTTTCTCCTTGGAAGAAAATTATAAGGTTTGGTCATAAAGGAAAGTTAAGCCCACGTTTCGTAGGACCATATGAGATTTTAGAACCAGTTGACCAGTGGCGTATAGGTTGACATTACCATCAGAGTTATTGAAGATTCATAATGTGTTCCATGTATCTATGATAAGAAGGTATCGATCAAATCCAAATCATATTATACAAGTTGAAGACATAGAAGAAGAGCAAAATCTGTATTATGAAGAAGAGCTTGTTTGTATCTTAGTTAGAGAAGTGAAAGAGTTAAGAAATAGGAGAATCCCATTGGTAAAGGTGTTGTGGAGAAATCACAATACAAAAGAAGTTACATGGGAAAGAGAAAGTTTAATGAAAGAGTAGTATCCTTAACTTTTCACAGGTATGAATTTTGAGGATGAAAGTTTCTAAATAGGGGAAAATTGTAACAGCCCGCCTAACGGAGACTCAGTATCAAGTTATTGTTTAGCGTATAAGTTGGTTAAGTCAAGGGTAGAATTGAGTAAGTAAAGTATTTATTTTGGCTGGGTAGTATACTCTGTGGGATTCGCCATCTGGCAAACTCTATGTATCGGGGAACTCTAGGGTATGGCAGACTCTTTTGTTAAGCATCTGCCCACCTTAGATGTTTTGGGCGAACTCGTTAAGTTGGCAGTTTTAATAGATTTATTTCTATATTCAGTGTATATTATGATGACTTAGTTAATCATGATGGGGTTTAGTTGAGACTTAGTTAGAACTGAATTAGAATACCGTAGATGATTAGACTTAAAACTTGTTAAGTATGTTTAATCACGGGAATCAAGGGTGTTACTAGAATTATCTGATTTTCCCACTAAACCTTGTCTCCATTGCATGAGTAGATAAGGATAGCATTGGCCATAATGAATTACCTTTACATCTTTTTCTTCCTTGAACTATGCTGTAAGTTTCTAAAAAGCCTTAGCATAGAAAGCTTCTTCGAAAGGGTTCGTAGAGTTTAGCTAAACCCTACAATTGTGCCAGCTTACTAGTAATTTCTAGAAAACCCTTAGGTTATTATAGAAGAAATTCATGTGTTTATAGTGTTGAATGCTTAGACCTTGAAACTGTTCACGAGGAAGGAAACTTCCTAATTTTGAGTTATTTGACATCAAATCTTGCATCCATGTTAAGTTTCGATAGTTTAATGATCTGATTGGAATATTTATCTTTCTTTTAGCTCAAGAAACTAACGAAGGTCCCAATGTCCAGGGCAAATGACCTATTGTGTATATCACTATATTAGAGTTTCTAGTGCTGTAAATTCCATTGTTGTATATATATTGTGTAAGGAAAGTAATCTCTCAGCAATGTTTGAATAGTTTCTGTCTCGGTAATGGTGATTGATACAGTCCACCTCGGGAAGAGTCGAAATGTATATGAATGCCCAATGGTCTACGAGGATGAATTTTAAACCTTTGGGACAAATGAGAGTAAATACGGTTAAGATTGCAGAAGCGATGAATAAGTTTACTTATAGAAAGGAATTTAAGTTAAATATGGAAGAATGAGGAATGATGGAAATGATTTGGAAATATGGAAAGTTTAGGTTCGGTTGTGATTGAAAGGGAAGAAGATGATATTTTGGAAATGGATTGGTTTAATGGAAACGAATGAAGTTGGTTAAAATTTGGGTAATTGATAGTTTGATGAAAATGGACAAATGATCTTAAACAAAGAAACGATTTAACATTAACAAATGTCACCCCGGTTTCTATATTTGCTTAAGGTGGAAATATGGATATCGATGATGGACCACGACCCGTTATCTAGGTAGATAAGAACCGATGGTATAGTTTGATGAAGGAACAAGTCTAGACACCACAAGCACGGCTCGATAAGTCTATGAAACTTGCACGAAATCGAAGAGGAGACAAGCTCACTCGATGAACGAAAGTTCATGAAATATATTCAAAGTTTAATAATCAAATAGTCTTTTTACAAATGAAAATTTTCAACTATTTATAGTCCCTCAAGAAGCTAACCGAAAAGACATAAAACTTAGCTTAATTTCTAAGTAAAATTCGGTATTTAATGTCCTAGATTATTCTAGAATATTCGGCCCTTAGTTTGCTGTCCACGTTCATCCTTTAAGCTCCAAAAGTCTCCTTCTAGAAGGCTTTATGCAGCCAAATTCAATGTAAGGGAAAAGGAGTTGAATGGCCCTTAAAATTCAGCCTAGGGACGTGCATGGTTAACCTTGGAAAACCGAATGGTTATGCTTTGGTTCTAGGTGGCATTGGGACGTGAAAAGCCAACACAAGTCTTCATGCAATCCCTTTAATGCTGCCAACGTTTGAAGAAGCATGCACCCAACAACACTTTAATTCAGGTCTATTAATTCATGGTCTTCTACACTTCACGAAGCACTCCTTGAAAAATGAAGCTCATTAACCACTCCTAGGAGAAAACAAGCAGCTCATTTATCATGTCTAGGAGAGCTAACATTCGCCATTAATTGAGCCGTCCAACATGCATGTCGCTTTGGTTGTTTCTTTTAGCCCACTTTAATGTGTTGTCTTTCACGAAAAAGCACCTTGAAAGCTGAAACAATCAGCCCTCTTTATTGCCGTCCAAAACCATGCATGCAACATAGACTTTAATGCGTCCAAAACATGCTCCAACATAGCAATTAATAGTGTCTCATGCATGCTGCTGGTTGTCCATCTTTAATGGACGTTTGGGAGACATCAAAAGACACGTTGGGAAGCAAAACCAGCAGCTAATTAACTCCCACGCATGCTCCAACACGACAATAAATGATGCCTCATTAAGTTGCTGCCCATGCATTAAACATCCAACCTGCACGTGATTAATTTCGGCAATTAATTCTACATCAGCAAAACACCATATTTAAACATGTTTTAAGCTAAGGAACATGAAATAAATGAAGACTTTAGGTTGTCTAAATTTCGTCAGAACAATAGGACACCATTAAAGGATGTTCTACCGACATATTAAATGTGCAAAGATCTCTTAATTATGTCCTAAATTAAACATATTAAATATTATCTATTAATTATGCACTAGTTAAGACTTATTTAAACTTATTTAAATGCAGCATGAATAATTAAAAACTAATATTTATTATGTCCAAATTTATTTAAAATATTAAATTAAAAGCAATCAGCTCAACGAGCTGGAGCGAGCTCGAACGAGCTCAAATTGAACCCAAATGGACTAATCCGGCTCAATTTGGAAATGCACCAAAGTGCAAATCAGCTTCACGGCACTTGGGGCATTTGATTCGAACTTCGTCAACTTGAAAACAATGGTGCCCCGAGCGTGCCCGTATCAGTGATCCAGCGTCAACAATATGAATGTAGTTCGTTTGTGTTATGAAGTAAACATTGTCTTTCATGTTCAAGCCAGTAACATCAATATGTAAAATGTGAGATGTGATGATGATGAAGGGGATTATGCTTGTGATGCCTTCAATAGGGAAACTATATTGCAAACAGGACTGGTAGATCACTAGAAACCATACTTGGATGAATTGAAACTATCTGAGGAGTTAAGGGGGAGTATGTATACGAATTTAACTGTCTGATATGCTTCTAATTCTAAAATATGGGTACGAGGCTAGCATAAGAATGGGTTGTATGTGTCGTGTTAAGTTGGCAGATGGTAATCGTCGATAAGTTATGTAAGTTGGTGTATCGAGTCTATGAATGCCATCGAGCGTATTATGATGATATGGTTTAGACCCGTCTGAAAGGTTTGGTATTATTTGGTGTAATAGTGTGAATGGCTTATATGTGCTCTCTTTATCTTTGGAACCCACTGAGTTCATATGAACTTACTCTGTTATATTTTCTTTCTCAGGCATGTTGATTGAAGGATGAAATTCTGTTGAAGGGACTACACCTGAGAACTATTAATTGTGAACCATCTGATTTGTTTTGTATCATGAATGACCTTTTGGGGATGGTGTGTAATTATATTTTGAAATCGACTTGTATAAAGATTTACTGCTTTTTTCAAGATAATGTTTTATGAGAATCTTTACAAACTTTCGATACTTGTATTTAGTCTAATATATATGGTTTTATGAGATCGCCTTTTTGAACATATACGCCAAATGGTTTTAAATGTTGTTTAAACCATCAATGATGTACATTGAAACTATTGTATGGAAATAACCTATCTTATGTTATATATATTTAAACTTGTAAAACGTACAAGGCTTCTGCCATGTGTTGTTTTAAAAACATTTTCCTGTCGTGTCATTGATTTGATTGTTTCGATTTGTGTGGCATTTATAACAGCCCGATTTTGGGGCTAGTCAGAACAGTGGTTTTGGAACCACTAATATGAGGCCGAAGAAATTATTTTTAATATTATTTTATGTATTATGGCATGATTATATGAGTGCTTGAAAGTTTTGGTGAAATAATTTTATCGATTCTATGCTTAATTTTAAAAAGGGACTAAATCGCATAAAAGGCAAAATTTGTGTTCTACTAATTAGAAGTGTCATATAGCTAGAGAACCTTAAATTAGAGGTCCTTAATGTGCAAATAGGCCTTTAAGAGAGTGATGGCCAGCCATAGAGACAAGGAAACGAAATTTGTCAAAGGTTAGGTGAGGTTTTGGTGACAAATTTGACTAGAAATAAAATAAAATAAAGAGAAAAAGATATCACCTTTTCATCTTCCTCCTCTTTACCAAAAATATCATGAAAAATAAGGGTTTTGGAAGCTTGAAATTTCAGCAACTCTTCACCCTTGCAAGTAAGTGATTTTAATGGTCATTCTTGATAATTTTTGTACTTTTGTAACCCCTATAGCTTAATCCAGCTAATGAGGGGACTATTTTGAAAAATGGTTGATAGTATAGAGATTTACCATGAGAGGATTTGTGATGCTTGCTGAGTATTTATGAAAGAAAATGAATCTTGGTTGTTAAATAAACAACTTTTGTGAAAGGGGTTTTCATGAAAACACCTAAAAGGACCATTTTGTGAAGTTTATAAAATAGGTTGTAAATGTGTAAAATAATTGAAAATTGTGAGTTGCTATAAGCTTAAAATAGATTCGGCTAGGCTTGGTTAATGAGGAAATTTGATAAAAATCGTTTTATGAGCCTAGGGGTAAAATCGTAATTATGTGAAAGTCTAAGGGAAAAATGGTAATTTTGCGAAAGTAGGAATTTTGGAATGTATTGATTAATGTGGTGATTAAATAAGTAATTTTTGTCATTATAGATCAAGAAAAACGGAGTCTGGAACCAGACCGAGGGAAAACCAAACTATTGGACTAAATCGAACTAGTCGCCCATATTTTGTATACCGAGGTAAGTTGTACGTAAATAATACAACTCTATTTTTATTATGCATTAAACAATTAATATGGCATAAAGTGTTTGATTATTGTTGTGAATACGCATGATGAAAATTGATGTAGTAAAAACTCCCGGTTGAACCTTAGGAATAGATTGGATATCCATGCCATGATATTTGGGTGATATGTATGCTAGTCTAAGACCATGTCTGGGACATGGCATCGGCCACATTATGAGAGCCAGTGTAAGACCATGTCTGAGACATGGCATCGACGTTGATTTGTGTGCTAGTGTAAGACCATGTCTGGGACATGGCATCGGCCACATTATGAGAGCCAGTGTAAGACCATGTCTGGAACATGGCATCGATATTGAAACGAGAGCTAGTGTAAGACCATGTTTGGGACATGTCATTGGCCCCGACATGTGAGCCAGTGTAAGACCATGTATGGGACATGGCATCGGCGTTTTACCCTCTTGTGTGAGGCTTATTGGATATCTTTTAGTATTCCAAATGGTTCCACGAGTTATTTAAAGCTTATGATAAAGATAAGAAAGGATATAATCATGTTGTGAGTGGTATAGGTTCTTACTCGAAACTCATGAGATATGAGCTTAGTTATGATGCCTTAATGTTAAGGATGAAATTGAGTTAGTTCTATCTATGAGAATGATTTCGGGACGATCTTGTAACCTTTGGCTTATACTTGTGAAATATTGATAACCTTGTGATCAGTGATCTGCATTCATGATGAATGGATACATGATAAGATTTGATAATGATCATGTGATGGGTTTATGAACCAAATTGAATTGTGATATAGTACGGTTTATTTATTTAAATTTGTGTTTCATTGGACATGAGAGAAAGGAAAGACAAGCATAATTTCTAAATAAAGTCACTATGAGAATATAGTATGATACGAGCTTTGACAAATGAAAGGTGGATAAACCATATGTTGAAATTATGATTACTCATAAATGATGTGCATGTGATTGAGAGGATGGAAATAACTTGTTAAATAATGTGATAAGTTATAATGGAGAGACTATGGTGGTTAGGCTAATGCCAAGGCACGTAAATGGTATTTATAAGATAAAAGAGTAAGCATTATTAATGATTAAGTGGGAATTATGAGATTAAATACAAATTGTATTATAATATCTTTATGATTGGGTAAAATAAATAAATGTCAATAGTTGTTTATTATTTGCATATGAACTTACTAAGCTCTATTGCTTACTCCCCTCCCTTTCCTATCTCTTATAGATTAGTTTAGCTAGCTCGGGTTGGAGATCGCCGGAGATGCTATCACACTATCAAGCTGTCACTTTGGGTATAAGTATTCAAGCCTTCTTGAGATATGGCATGTATAGGGACTTTGTCTTTTGATTAATTAAGTCATTGTTAATATAGCCAAATGTGTTGGCCTAAAATGGTTTATGGTTCAATTTGAATAGCCATGAATGATGGCTTATGTTGATTATATGTTTATGCATGTGTTAATGCCCTCATGTGAATGTGAAGCTAGTATGGTTATCATGAGCTAAATGGGATGATTAAGTATGACGAATGATGATATGAGAATGACATGTGAAGTTGTGTGAATGTGTGCAAGTGAGGGTGGCAAAATGGCTTGGAAAATACCCTTGTATTTGTCCACACGGGTAGACACACGGACGTGTGTCTAGGCCGTGTGTGACACACGGTCTGCCTCCATGAGCATGTGATCCGACCGTGTATCCCCTGCACCTTAATATAGCAAAATAGAATGTCCAGAAATGGCCACACGGGCTGAAACACGGCCGTGTGTCTCGGCCGTGTGAGTGACACGGCCTTGGGACATGGGCGTGTGCCCTGGCCGTGTGAAGTCTGCACCTGAATTATGAAAAAAGCATGAAAATAAAATCGACCACACGGCCTAGCACACGGGCGTGTGACTTGGCCGTGTGGCTACCATTTGTTGCTGACGTCATAAACAGAATGCAACCTAAAATCGACATGGCCTAAGCCCACGGGCGTGTCCATTGACCCATACGGGCGTGTGCCCCTAAAACTTCAAACTTTTCCTGAGTTTCTTAAAATCTTCCTAAGGTCTCGATTTAGTCCCAAACCGCCTTCAATGTATGTTTAGGACCTCTTGGGTCCATATAAGGGACGATGTGCACATGAATGAAAAGTTTTAATTTGGATGGAAATTTAAGTCTCGGTTTTGTATGAATGCGTGTATTTATGTCCCAGTAACGCCTCACTTTGTTTGTTAAGTCGAATACGGGTAAGGGGTGTTACAGAATTCTTTGCTTAGATTTTGTGTTTGGGTCGGGTAGAGAGTGTTACATATATGCTAATGGGCCTTGCACAAATTGATGGGTCAAAAATTTTTAACTTCTTTGAACTTGTTGCTTTGGAGTTTGGTGGTCAATTGTATACCATTTCATATTATATGAAATGCATATATTGATTTATGATTATATTTCAATAATACTTGTAATTAGCAAGTTTCAATGTACATCATTGGTGGTTTAAACAACATTTAAAACCATTTGGCGTATATGTTCAAAAAGGCGATCTCATAAAACTAGATATACTAAACTAAATACAAGCATCGAAAGTTTGTAAAGATTCTCATAAAACATTATCTGGGCCCCAACTGAGTTCGTCTGCTTCTCTAAAGTCCATGAGTTTTAGCAACCACCTTAAATGGACAAGATTTCGTGATTTATCAAGAATTATGAGACCCCCGATGATTATAAGGATGTAAGCCCGAGCGTGTTGTTCTTTTTGGACTTCAATCGATTCCGCATTGAGCCCACCAAAATTTCTTTTCAACCAATTCATATCCATCTGGGCTCCATAAATCGTGTCTGAAACCCTCTCTAAAAGTTGCTCGCATACGTCTATCCAATCGGCTGCAACAACTGACCCAATCACTACCGACCCATCCACCGGTAACTTGAGCTGTAACTGCACGTCTTGAGTGTGATAGTACACTCGCTGCATGGAAAATGGAATGTGTGTGTCTTAGGTCTCCACCTTTCCACCAACGCATTTACAAGTGCGGGGTCCAATTTACAACCCTACCCATACGGGCCACGTGCGAAAATCTCGCATCTCTCAAGTATGGTTCAATTAAGGACAATAGAGGAGCGGATAGATTACGAATATACGTCTCCAAAATTCAATCTTCCGACTATATATAGAAAAAACATACAAAATATTAAATTTCAGTATAATAAGAAAATATTTAAATTCAATTAGATTAAATATAATAAAAAAATTTATTATCATTTGCAATTGATTGATCGAAATGTGCTTGTTATCCAAACGAATTAGAGATTTGGTCATTACTAATTTCAATAAATACGAAATAAATTGTAATACAAAAAACTAATTTAAAAAAACCTTAATACAATTTTAATAGAAAAAAAAAAGAGTTGAGAGGAATAAAAGTTGAGTGAGAAATTAATAGAGAATTGAGAGAAATTTGAGAATGAGAGAGATGAGTTAAGATTGAATTAAAAAAGAAAAGAATTAAAGGTTTATATAAAAAAAAACATTTAGGGGGGGTTAAACGGCTATTTATATAGCCATTGGTGGGGGTAACCGTTATGAAAAACACTTCCAGCTAAAAATATTTTCGTTTTTTCGGCCTAATCCCATAATTTTTTTCAAAAACCGGTCTAATATCGTAATCTTTTTAAAAATTCAACACTTTTAAGTATCACCCACTATAATCCCTAAATCTATGTAGTTATGACCTGTTAACACTCAGAAACATAGATACTAAATTTGACAGAAATTTATTTGTATAAACAGAAATTCATGAAAAATTTTAAAATTTTGCTGTGCACAACAATAACTTGTTTTTCCAACCACCACATGATCAAATTGATTAAAAAATTATAAACTTTAATGATTAAATTTGTCATTATCACTAAGTAAAATAATTGAGATCATTAAAAATATGAATAAAATTGTCAAAAATATCACATTACCAAAAGAAAGTGGAAAAGATCCTAATAAGATTAGCCTCTAATTCTAATATCTTTACACTGTTAGAAATGCAAAACTACAGACTTAAAAAGTAACGTTTAAAATCCAGGCATGTATTCCATTCTCAAGATAATGGCAAAGGAATCTTACGTTCCCAGAATTAACCCTAAGTGATGATGATACATATTATCGGATAGTGTAGACCAAGAGGATGATGTGTTCCATTAGTACAAAATTTACAACTCCACCTGCCTGATCTCTACATGTTCCTGGGGTATTTGAGCTTAGATTGATGTTCAGCATCATCCATGTTGTTACAACGCTTCATGAAAGAATCCAGACTTTTCTGCTTCCCTGGACTTCCTTGGTGAATCGGGTCGACAGTTTTCTGCTTTGCGGGACTTCTGTGTTCTTGGCTGCTTGAAACTTCCAAGGAATTCTCATGGCCATCAAGCATCTAATCATAAATAATTCGAGTTCAGTTGACCAACTTAAGGAAATTAAGATGAACATTGTTTTATGAAACCACCTAAATTCGTATGATACTTTGCCATGTATCTGAATGTGTAATTGAGAGAAAGAGAAGCAAATTACCTGACCCAGATTTTCCAACTTGTTCTGAACAACATCCCTAAAAAAGTAAACCAATAATCAGATGTAATAAACGTCATCATCACATCTGTGTGTCACCATTCCCGAGAGACCGAGTTTACCAAATGAGATAAGGAAAGCACATACCATATGATGTCATCAACCGTGTCATTTGCCAGCAGATAGTATATATTCACTGAAGAGACCTAAGAATATGAAGACATACATGTCAGAGAACAAAACAAATGAAAAGAACACCTAGCAGTGAGAGGAAATGCATTCGATAACAGAATTAGAAAAATTCTTGATCCAGATAAGTCTCAGATAAGCAATTTTTCTGAGTTTCCCTGCAAGATTAGTAGATTATTAATAACATTGATCCCGAATCTATAAATTGTGATTGCGTTACAACTTTTAAGGCTTAGCAATAGGTAAAAAGCTAAAGCACCAATCAGTGAGTAATGAGATTCTTATCCTTTACAACCTTCAAGCACAGTCCATTCAGACTTGTATAAAATTGGCTACATAATAAGTCATAAGCATGACTTTAGAATTTCGAATGACATCGAGTTTGAATATTTGCAATTTCTATTATATCTAAATCCGAATCTGTATAACTTTAAAATCCGACTTCGGTTATTTTCCGTATTAAATTCAAGTATTACAATACCAAATTAAATATTCATTGAATATCCGAAATTCACTAAATATAGTAAGGGCCTGTTCTTCGGTGCTTAAAAAAAACACTTCTGACTCCAAAAGCACTTTTGGAAGAAAAACTGTGTAAAACAAGCTGCTTTTGGCTAAAATTTTTAGCTTCTCAAAAGTGCTTTTCAAAAGCACTTCTAAAAAGGAGAAGCTAAAATTTTTAGCTTTTCTTCTCTCAAAAAGCACTTTTAGTGCTTAATTACTTTTTCACCCTTCCAATAACGTAGTACTTTCCCTTTTTTTTTCTTTTCTTGGTGCTTAATTACAAATGTGTTAAAATCATTAATTAAAAATAAAAAAATATTTTTTAAAATACTAATTACAAATATTTAATGGTTATATTTAAATATTTAAAATGTAGTTTATATATTCTAATTAAATTTTATAAGTAATTAATATTTATTATTTAAAAATATTTAAAATTTATATTTCATATATTAAAATATTAACAAGTTATAGTAATTTTTTTATATTCTTACTAAAATATAATAATATTAACTAATTTAAATTTTATTTAAATGCATAATTGTTACTTGATAATACCATGTCTAAAATAAACATTTTATTTCTCAAAAGCACTTTTTAACAGCAATGCTAAACACTCAAATTTTAAACCAAACTTTTCAAAAGCACTTCTCAAAAGTACTCTTCCAAAGCACTTTTCAAACACTTTTCAAAAGCATTGCCAAACTAGCCCTAAGTCAAAATTATAATAGAAAATTACAAAGTGGACAATGGATTTGATAATCCGAATTCAAATTCACATCTGTTATCCCTAAAAGTAAAGTAAATTTGGATAATTGATATCCAAATCCATTATCTGCAAAAGTAAAATAGAATCAAATGATGGATATCCGAGGGATATTATCCATATCCACTGCATATAGTAATTAAAATATCTGAATCCCCAATATCAGATATCCACAAATATCCACATCTACATTATCCCTTGCCATCCCTAGTTATCTGGTACTATCGCTATCTCAATAGCCCCTCTCTTGACAAGCATATCAATCTGAAATGCAACTCAAAATGCTAGATGAGAACTCAACATTTGGTGAAAAAACGAAAGGGCTAAGGGTCATATATGAAACTCAAAGGTGACTCAACGGAGAAAGGAAGAAAGCTATTTGAAAACTTATCTTATTTGTATATTTTATTATATTCTTGAGTTCAATTTCAATTTAATATTCATTAACAATTTTTCAGATTACATTATTCATATTATTTCATTTCAATTAGAATTTTCCCAGTATTAGAGCTTTAAGGTTGTATTTGGTATTTACATTTCAACTACAGTTAAGGGCTTACCTACATATTAAAACTAATTTAGGGTTGAGGTGTTATGTTTTGACTCATGAGAAAATGATATTCTAAAATATTTGATATTTTGGAGATTCTAATGAGACTTTCAGATTACATATACATCGTTTCTGTCTTCTGTAATTGTAAAACTTTAAGTACTCATCAGAGTCCAGCTTCAGTCATGCAAATATCATGATCATAAATTGCATAATGTCCAAAATGATATTCATCAGACATAATTGCTATGGTCTGTAGTTTACCTGGCCAATCCTATGAGCACGATCTTCTGCTTGAATCAGGTCACCTGGAGTCCATGACAACTCTGCAAAGATAACCGTACTTGCAGCTGTTAAAGTTAATCCGATACCTCCAGCTTTGATAGAAAGCTGCAACCAGCAATACAAAAAGAAAACGGGGACTTAACAATGTCTGTCTATAGATTTTCTGATTTATACTGAAAATGAAAAATAAGAAACATAAAACTTATTGGAGGAATCACAAGAAATAATATGTATATATATAAAGAAGCAGCCATACCACTGCTGCCCTGATAGCATCTTTCTCTTGAAAATCATTAACCAAAGCTTGCCTTGAGGATGCAGGGGTAGTACCATCAATTCGAATACAACCTACTTTCTTCTTCTGTAAGTTTGGAACGTCTTATAAGAAAGAGTCAAATCTTGAGAAAATTTCAAGATGAATTTAAGTGGCCTTACAAGAAGAAACTGATGTATTGCTTCAATCATGGGCTGATGGTGTGCAAATATTAAAAATTTGCAGTCTGCCTGCAATAATTACTTATAACAAATATGTAAGGACCAATAACTAATAAAATCTATCATGAGAAGAACAATACAAGATTAATGCAAACAGGAGAATCATGATTGCAAACACATGCCATGAGAACATATATTAAGAACATTGAGGGTCGAATATTTCAGGTGTCAGGTATCCTCGTTGGCTCTTCTATCAAGTTTAGAGGAACTCAATATCTAGAACAAATGTAGATCACCATATTATATTTTATCAGTTTTAAGATGGAATTTCAGATCTTGAAGGATATTTTTCACAAGGATGGTACCGTAGAATCAGAACCAAAGAAGATCCAGATAAGCTAATACACTTGGATATAACACATTCCACATCTAATAACTGGCATGCAAGTACATATGCAAATTGTTAGAACAGTTACATTTGGGAACTTAAAGTTGTATTAGTGATAGGCTTCTATTAACATGGTGGATTCAGGGAAAAAAAGAATTAAGCTTATAACTATAATATGAATTATCTTTAATCATGATGAGACTTATTTACACAAAATGGTTCCTGTGTACAATTATGCAGTGCACGGATTTATTAAGACAAGTATAAAACGTACCTCAACAATAGTTCCTAGATAATCTAGAACTGCAGGGATCTTGGCTTCAGCAGAATCAGTATAAATCTGGACGATGAGGATGGAATGATAAGGAATTTAGTCTAGCTTCAATTATAGATGAAAAAGATGGGCAATACTACAAAAGAAATTGCTCGTGTCTTCTATTTCAACTCAGAATAAATGAGGAATATTTATAAAGACCTTATTTATGAGATTCTTCTGCACAAGTTTGAGTGATTTAACCTCCTCTTCTGACTTGCACATGGTGATTTTGCCCTTTACAACCTCCAACTAAAAAGCAGTTAGGTGGCACTTTTAGATCCGTATCACTCTAGAAAAACCTTCCAAAAGAACGCACTCAATGCTAATAAATGACATACACTTTTCCGCCTCAGAATTACATTAAGATTATAGCATATTAAGTCAAACATGATGGCAAAGTCACTGATATACGAAAAAAAAAAAAGAAGTATTGATCTACTGTAGGCACATCAGCATACAAGAACCTAATTAAATGGGAACCTAAAAGTAGAAAACAAGTGTCCAAACTGAATTATCTATTGCTGTATCAGCAAAAAACTGAATTACAAGATCAGCCAATATCTATATCAAATTATCAATATTAATATATCATGTACTATACAAATCAGTTCAATAAATTCAAGATCTATGTAGAACTGCAATTCCAGCAATGATTCAGAGTAAATTCAAATTAACAAACAACAATTGCAGATTGAATTTACCTCACAAAATAAACAACTGATCCGTTTCATATCCTTTTCAGTCAATTCTAGGAACACCTGAGTATTTATTTCAAATTACAAAAAATAGTTAAAGTAGAGATCAACACTGTACAAGAAAACACTTGTACAATGGTATAATGTACATGCATATACGTGTATCAATAGCTGCAGTGACCCAGTGAAATAAAAATTGGATATTATGAACAACATTGACTAGGAAATCTTTTTGTGCCAAAAGAAAACAACTTTTTATCCTAAATGCCAAGATTTAATAAATTTCCAAAAGAACAAAAGAAGCTATGCTTAATTGATATCCACAACTACATGAGAGTTGGATGCATGTCCTGAAAGTTTCCAACCCGACTGCAGCTGCATCATTAATCTTATTATTCAATTTCAAAATGTTTGTTGTTAAGTAGTCCAATAAATCGTTGATGGTTCCCACTTCTTTTACTTCTCTAGACAAGAAAAGTATAATGTAATTGATTATAGCCAAAAGCAACATTTTTTATAATTCAAATATTCAATATGAAGCTCACTAATATGAGGCACGCAAGCTGAAAAGGAAGATCAGACAACAGAACTTTAGCATATATCTGTACCTGTTGCCTACGCTTCATGGGCAGCTGATAAAGAACATCCTTCTTAAGCCTGCGGATCATGACTGTAGCCTTCATCAAATTGTGCAATTCGTCATGGTTACTAGCACCTTGATAAGTTCCAAATACTCCCTGGAAGATTGGTACAAGAAAAATGTTGTTCAATACCTAATGTAATGGCAACCCTTAAGTTTAAAGATCTGTCAACCTCAAACGAATGTCACTTACGCCTTTGCAATATCGCTCACCATACTCATACACTTTCCTATATACAGTAGGATACAAGGCTTCCAACTGCCAGTTGTACAGAAATTTTGACAGAATTACTAAAATGCAACTTCAGAAAGCTCTAAAATCTTGCAAACCATATTTCCTACATAGCAATTAAAGAACCTGCTTGAACAGCTCAATTGGGCGGGATAAAGCTGGAGTTCCAGTAAGCAATATTGCATACTGAGCTTTCTGAAATTTCAACCAAAAGCAACAATAAGAAACACTAAAAGGAATCAAAGATGCAGTAAAATAGTTCATAATATTTTTAGCTATTTATGTTTATTCATGCATGCTTCTTTTCATCCATATTAACAATCAGCAAGCTCATTTGATTTAAGCACTTTCTTCTCTATTTGGAAAATTTCTTGCTGCTTGCTTCATCCCACCCACCCTGGCAATTTGTCATGATCATACTACCTGAGTGGTGAAACAGTATTTCTCTGGCCTTTTACATTGTCTATATAAAAATTTTATCCGCTTCAATCAGTAAATTAGCTAACTGGAACATTTTGAAAACACCAAACCTAAGTGTCTGTTGTGGCTTAAGGTGAATAATTTTCATTCAGCAAATTAAGGTATTCACAATATATTTTAAGTGTGAATATAGTCAATAAAGAGGTAGATTTAAGTTCACATCATCATTTATTAAAAGAGAAATACCTTTATAATGGGAAGGGAAGCAGTTGTCCTCTTTGCTTGAGCATTTTTCAAAAAGTGAGATTCATCTGCAATCACAACCTACAAAAAGGGGAAAATCAATGGTAGAAGCATATGCAAACAAGAAAAATTACCATGTAAACAGGACATCAATAAGCTTCATGCAAGAGTGGTGTACTCAAAACACACAAACATGCACTCCCAACAAATACAAACAACCAAGTCAAACTGTTCCTGCAAAATATAATGTGTCCTATGGCCTTCCAAAAAATATAAAGTCCCTAACATAGAAAACTGTAAAGATTTTTGCAGTCATTTTCATTCTTTATAAACTAAGCAGTGTTGTTAAGGCATGCACCTAGGTGCGCACCTCAAACCCTTTCAGGCAAGGAGTATTTGATAAGGCAGACACCTAGTGTGCCTTTCTGTAAGGAAATAGGCACAATAAAAGCCGTCTGATTAATATTCTCCTTAATTTCTTTATTTTTTTTTAAATACTACACCTTTACTAATAAAAAAGGAGATAATATCAAACTTACTATGTCTAAATGTTAGAATACTCAATAAAGTCATGGGACCATAAGATGAATCATGCATATTTGGCAACACAAGAAAAGGATAATTTTGTAGTTTTAAAAGATAAAATCACAAACACAAACATACCTATTGCACCTTACTTCATTTTGTTGAGTTTTTCGTTTTTCCTTTTGGCGCTTTACGCCTTAGGCAATAAATAGTGCCTAGAATGCACCTTGCGCTCTTAACAACACTAAAATAACCCAAGATCTTTTAGTAAAAAATACATGTTACTATTTAAGAAGCGAGTCATATCATCTTCATGATTTGGTATTATTTTTGGAGGTCCATAACATCTTAGTGCCATGTATAGTATAAATAAATATATACAAGCAGAAAACACAATCATTATTGGAGATTGAATAGTAAAAATTGACCTATAAACTTTTGGATTTGTTATTGGTTATCAGTTTCCATGTTTTCTTAACTTTCGGACCATCCATCCCACCGTTCTAATCATTTACCTGTTTCTACAGAATAGGCAGTTTTAGACACCATATCAAAGTTGGACTATCTTAAAAATTTTATTCATCTCACTAGTTTCACCATTTTAAACTGTCTTTGCTCACTATTACCCTTTAGTTATAGTTAGAGACGATGAATTCAAGGTGACAATAACAACATATTGAAATGTACAAAATGCAAAACATAAAAAGATTGAATAAAACTTGAAAGGTAAAAAGATTGTACTCACCTTGAACTCAGATGCCATTAATACATTTTCAAGTTTTGCTACCAAATCATAGGAGATGATGTTGAAAAGGCCATCGAGATGAATATCACCCTTGCTATTTGAGGATAATATTGTGAATCCACTTCTGTTTGACCCACCCATTTGGGAGAAAACAACCTGTAAATGTTGATAGTATCTTTTCCAGTATTTCTTCAATTTTGTTCCAAGTCATAAAAGTAAAAGGAAACATGAAAAGGAATCAAGAGAACATACAACAATATCTGATGGAGGAATATTTAGCCATTGTTCAATCATCTGCATAATGGAAAAAAGTACAAGCATTTTCCCAAAATAAAGAACTAAAAAAAATCCTAAAAACCCTTAAACATGAAGTTGATGAGAACTCACCGAAGCCCAATGCAAACGCAAAGAAGATGGCGCAAGTATAAGAACAGGCCAAGAGTCACAAACGCATGCAGCAACAGCAATAGCCTGCAAAGTCCGGAAGGGTTTAATATGCAGCACCAAACAGAAAATAAATATAATACTTTCAAAGAATAAATATAAACCATGTTCTCTTTGTTACACTTTCAAAGAATGTTGAAACGACATGATCTTTTCAAAATTTGATTCTAGTTTTTTGTGATCAAAACACAACTTTTTAATACTTAACATCAAACTCCAAAGTCCAAACAATTAAGAGCAAGTCATCAAACACCAATATATCTCCTTGATACATCTTTCTCTTATAATAGGTTGTCTGCGGACAGAAGAATGATAAAGAGGTGGAAGCATTACTACATAGCATTCCTTGAGTGAAAAACAACAATATCATAGAACTCCAAAAGGAAATGGTAAAGATTCATGGCTGGTGTAATAAATGAAAAATGACCAATCATAAAAGTAAAAAAAAAGTTACTTATTATACTAAATAAAATAAAAGATTCAAATGGCTACCCATAACCAAAAATTGCTAGTTATCAACATATTGACCATCTCAAAGGTCATAATACACTAAACCTTTATTATAATTTTGATTTCAGGGGAGAAAATATAACATTGTCAGTACATGATAAATAAATTAGAAAAACATGGGTTTCAACTATATACACACTGCTGTCATCAAGAAGCGACAAAGCATATCAAGAATGCCCAAAGAAAAGAAAAAACCTCAGAATGGTCGCAGATTCTGTCTTTAACTCTTTATAATGAGCTAAAACCAAGTGTGGACCACTATGTAGCTAGATAATTCATATAAATGTATTGTAGAACAGAACAGTTCAGATTTAAATATGTATGTATGTATGTATGTATGTTTATATATACCAACAAGTTCTTGCCTGTAAAGTCTTTCCTAGTCCCATTTCATCAGCTAGAAGTGCCCGTCCTCCATGTTGCAACACAAACCTGAGGAAAAGAATAACCTATAGTAAAAGCATCACAGAAATAAGACCATGGAAAGAGAAGGTAAAAGTTCTTATTTTCTTAGAAAAAGGCACTAATTCATGTACATCACAAAGAAAAGCTTGAGGGGGAAAACTCTCCACAGTACTTATCACATACCTAACACCCTCCCGCTGAAACGGTAGAAGCTTTGACTCAATGGACTTAGGAATCCTGTGATACAACTCTTGAGGGGAAAAAAGAGAGGAAGAAGCCAAGACATAAGGGGAAAAATATAAACTCCATAATTGTATAAAAGTGATTACCAATAGCAAACTGAAATATAGGCAACAAGTGAAGTGTAATGGTCTATCAAGGAAAGCTTGCAAGGAAACATTCTTCCGCACATATCAAATTACCTTGAAGATCTGGCAGTGCAGAGGCAGCTGCAATAGCACGTTGCACCAAGGGATGTAAATTCTCTACCTTGATAATATTAGAAGAAAATATTGAGCTATATTGAATTACACAGCAGCTTAGCAACAAGGTAGTGTGTTCTTAATGTGAGGAGAAACAAAATGAAATTATCCGTGACCTCAATATTACAACCAGGTACTTCACAAGGAACTTTTTCTGCCAATGACAAAGATGATTGTGGGAACATCCATAATCTGCGGGTTCAACAGCATCTTATCAGGCTATGGCTGAATTTACCAACCATTGAGTCATAATTGCAATGAAAAAGAAAAGGCAGATATAAATTGAGAGTGAAAGAGGAACCTTTCTTTTGCATTCCAAGTGGCTTTAGGGATCTTACGAAAAGCATCTACTAAAACCTAAGTAAGGACAAAAACATAGAGGGTAAGTGCATAAGTAAAAGCATTTTCAGTCTGAGGAAGGAATGTATTTTACCTGATTATAGGGAAACTTTGCAGCAATGTTTCCAGTGGCGTGGAGAATAAATTTGAGAGAAACCTTGGGTAGTTGTTCCTTGGAGCACTGATCAGCTGTTGAACAGAAATATGTTCAAAGCAATGCCAGCGCCTTACATTTATATAGAACAATAGAAGCAACAAGTACATAAATGAAAAGAAAGCAACTTACCAGGGTTTGCTTTGGGCGCAACTGATGCAGGCAATGTTTCGGACGGAACTTCACCCTGTATCATAATCATAAATGAAAAGAGAAGAAGATTGAAAACCCAAAAAACTGAAAACGAACCCAGAATCATAATCGAAAAAGAAACCCCAGGAAAGTAAAGCAAAAAAGAGAAAGTAATTGCCTTTTGAGAAAGAGATTGGATGACGGGTTGTTGTTGATTGGTAGAAAAAGAGGAAGAAGAAGAAGAGTGGCGTTGCTGAGAGATCTTCTGGAGAGCATCTCTTTCAAGAGAATCCAATTCTTCAACGCTCAACTCCCATTCATCCAACTCCATTTTTGCAAACCAGTTGTTTCGCGCCCAGTTTGTCTTTGTTCCCTCTCTTATATAATTGAAATTGAAATACTTCTCATTATTTGATTCTTGCTTTGAATTTTTTCCTCTGTTCGGGGATTTTCTCCAAAAATATCTTGAACAATATAGAATAAGATTTGAATTTTAATTTCTTTTTGATTTGGTATATATTATTCATGCTATTTAAATTAATTAAAAACTGCAACAAAAGCTGGGATGTAGCTGATTTTTACTTTTGGAAAGTATTTTTATTTATACTAACTATTTAAAAATATATAAAAAAAATTTAAATTAAATTATAATTTATTTATCATTATATTAAATTATTTAAATATTTCATTTATCCTAATATTAAATTATTATATTTAAAATTTTAAAATATTTTATGTATAGTTAATTTTTCAAATAATTTATATTAATTACGTAAAAACTATATTTCATATGTTATTATATTAAATTATTTAAATATCATACAATTTAACTAATTTTTAATTTTTCACTATCATGTTAAAAAGAAAACATTTTAACATCCAACCACAAGTTTTTCAGCAATAAAAAAATATTAAAATTTAATAAATCACATTTTTGTACAACACTTTCTACCATACTTTTAAAAACACTTTTTTTAAAACAACATTTTTAGAAAGTACTTTTCAACTGCAACAACAATGAATAATTAACTTTAAAAATAAATGTAGAAAAGTGTCTTAATTATTGCCAATTTCATCCATTAGTTTTTCACTAGTGAATTTATTTTACAAATTTAATTTTTATATTGTTATATTTTACTTAAACCTGTCATCCTTTATTTTACTATCAATCTTGAACTATATTTAAGTGATGTTGTTAATGCCATATTTATTCTAATATTTTTTTATTTTATGTGATTAATATAAAGTAATATTATTTAAATTATTGAACATCTATTTTGAAATTACAACAACAAAAAACTTCAAATCATAATTAAACTCTAAATAAAAATAATAAAAATAAAATTCTAGCCTTTTTTGTTATTTTTAACTACTAATTGAATAAAAATATCTAAACATTGCATTTTAGTGCACCTATTTTGTACCAGTAAGTCTGAGCTTTATATTATTAAAATACCAATAAACATTGTTGTATGAAGTACCTCCGTAGGTACCCTCATCGACCAACCACCTCAGTTACCTTTGACTAAGATCGCCAACATACCTCCATAGTTAATATGTACATTTTGTGTAACAATTTAGTTTCTAGTGGTATTAGAAAATATAGTTTCGAGATTTTATTTTTGTAAATCGAATTGGTAATTATTAAATAAGAAATTTACGGAGTTAGTTTATAGATGAATTGCAATTCAGATAAGTATTTTAGCTGAAATGTGATTAATTAAGGCCTAAAGACTAAATTGTAAAGTTCAATCGCTATAGATTTATATTTAAGAAATGACTTGGGGACTTAAATTGCAATTATCCAAAGGGCCAAAATGGTTAATAAACCATTACTAAACATGTTCCAGTGGACAGTAATGATGATTGTTGATTAATTAAGTAAATTAAAGTTAATTAAGATTAAAACATAGTTAATTAAACTAATTAAAGCTTAATCCAAGTATATATATGTAAAATTAGTGGAAGGAGAGATGAGATATCATCTTCTCCAACTGACCATAAGAGAAAAGAAAAAGAAAAACGCCATTGATAAGGGTTTCAAGCTTTCGGCCTTTAATTTAAGTAAGTCCCTAGTCATTTTTCTTTATTTTTTTATGGAAAATGAATCATGAGAGCTTGATTTAGCTAGCTCATGTACTAATTTGTAAAGATGTTTAAGTTTTTGAAAGTTTTCATTGTTAAGAATTGAATGAAATTGGTGTGAAATTGTTAGAAATTAAGCTTAGTTTAAGAAAAGGGCTAAATTGTTGGTTTCGAACATTAGGGACCAAATTAAATTAAATAAAAAATTTCTATGAAACTTCGATAGGAATAGAAAATTGAAGGTCCCTAATGAGTTATGGTGAAATCGGATTTTAATCCGAAACCTTAAATTGAAAGTTATGTTTTTCTCGATTCTAGGGACTAAATTGAATAAATTACAAAATATGTGTAAATTGGTATTTGGTTATGAATTGACTGAAAATTGATAATGTAACGTTTTTTGTGACTATTCGTAGTTAACGTCCATATGGAACCTTCTAAAGGAAAAGGAAAAGTGAGAATTGTTGACGAGTGACGCATGACCATGATTTGTACTTTTATGATTCAAAATAGATTAATTGCTTCCTTATATGTGTTAATTAGGTGAATATATGTTAAGGTAAGTACATGATGATGTTGTCAATGGTTTGATATATATTACCGGTGTTAAACTAGCTTTATTTGATAAATTGTTTTGATATAACAAACAAAAATATTTTTGAATAAAGTTTGTTTTATGAACAAAGAAATTATAAAGTTCAAAGCATAAAAATCATTTCAAGACTTCCAAACATCTTAGAAAATGTTTTGAACACTTAGAAAATTTTGGGCAAAGTTCAAAAATGATTGAAACTTTTTAACTCAATTGAAACTTTTTTAAATCGATTGAAAAACTGCTCCCTACAAGAAGTATCTATATTTCCAAAAAGAATCAATACCCATACAATTTTTATCGATGCCTTATTTTTTATCGATACCAAAGTTGCTTATTGTCTGGAAAATAAATTGAACAGAAGCAAAAAGTATCGATACTTTTCAAAATATATCAACACCTATTGAATTTTATTGATACCATCTTTTTATATTGATACCACTTTTTCATTCTGACTTGATGATTTTTCAAACAAACACAAAAAGTATTGATACCCATTCAAAAAATATCGATACCTTTTACTAGGTATCTATAAATAGTCTTTGGTATCGTTGTAAACGAACTTTAACGATCACTGAATCAGACATTAAATGCTAATAGTATCAATACTTGTAGAAAAAGTATCGATACTTTTCGTTGCAGGTGAATTAAATGATCTGGTATTTTCATTCCCAATGACTCTATTTATTTCCTCAACAACCACAACGATTGGAAATGAATTAGAGAGTATAAATACCAACTTCCAAAGTTCCTATAACAATAAGAAAGAATATTCAAGTTTAAAGATCAATCAAACAACCTTTTATGCTAAAACTTTCTATACTTTTCTTACAAACACCTGTGAGCTTCATTGTTATTTTATCAGCTCAAGTGTTCTTCTTTGTAATTGAACTTAATTTGCAAACATTCTGATCTTGTAAGAGTTTGTTCTTAGTTTTCTTATTTGTATTTCTTTAAGAGGGTTTGTGTGTTAAGGTTTGGGTAGAAACCTTAAGGAAGTTTGTAAGGTTAAACCTTGTCCTCAATGTAACACCTCATACCTGATTCGCTCGTCGAACCCAAGCTATGGAATGCCATATTAGCTCCTAAGTGACTCTCCATTTAAAAATAACCTAACCTCCTACACACCACAAGTTAAAAAACAAAACATGCTTAAGTTACTAATATGTAGCTGAATAAGTACTTTAACCAAAACATTTAAGCTAACCTCTATGCAGGCGATATTCTAAGTTTAAGTAAACAGTTATCTATTAATTGTATTGTAACATCCTAGAATTAGGGGTTCTACATTTTGTGCTAATAGAGGTGTTTGGTTTGTTTAGCATGTTATTTTGGTATGTTTGGGGGTCCTGGGGAGGCTCGGGATCGAGCCAGAACTTTAGAAAATTTTGCTTGTTGGGCACTCTGGAGGGGAGAGCTAGGCGAGGCGGGTGTCTTATGTGTAATTGCTTGTAGTTGTTTGCACAAAGAGGAGTGTGGTAGAGTGGCAAGTGACGCCACTTAAGGTGCAAGGGAGTGGCGTCACAAGGGAGCAGTAGGAGGGAAGGAGTTCGAGTCTCCTCTGCAGCAAGTGGCGCTTTATTTTTATGCTCAAGGAGGTGGAGTGTTGGCTTTCTACCGGGACTCTCCTTGGTGGTTGTTGAAGGAGTCAAAGCATTTGAAATGAGTGGTCATGAGGAGTTGGTGGAGTTTGAATTGGTCAAACCAATTCAAATGGGTGTTGAGAGTGAAAGTAGGAGCAAATCAAGGGATTTGGTGTTGGTGGAGGTGTTGGCCGAATGTGGGGAGCTTGAAGAGGGAAAATTTCGGTTTAGTGCTAGGAGAGGTGAGTGTGCCGAAATTCCATAGGTCTTAGGCATTTCTCTCATTTCTTTTGGTGCATATTCGGTCATTAAGGGGAGTGAGTGTCGATTTTTGCAAGCCTTATTGAGCTCTCTTTTTCTCTCTTTGGTTTACCTATTTTCTCTGTGTGTGAAATTGTCTTTGTTGCTATTCATCTCTTTTGCTCTTTTGACTCTAGCCGAAAAGTGGTCACCATTCGGGCATTTCTTCTCTTCTTTTTCTTTCTTTGTTTCTCTTGGCCGAAACTCTCTTCTCCTCTACTTCTTCTTCTTTAGCCGAAACCTTGCATTTGTTCCATTGAATAGTCCCTTTAATTCCAAGTGAATCGCCACCCTCGCTCGACTTGAAGGTATGTTTCTTTTCTCTCTTGTCGCAAGAGCCGAATCTCCCTCTCCTTCTGTTTCTTTCGGTTTCTTTCTCTTTTCTTCTCTAAACTCCTCTATCTCCATCTTCACTAACCGAATCTTTGTTTCTTCTTTTCATCTCGAATCAATGCTGTTTGAGTAGCCTAGGTGTGAAGGGTTACTTTCTGCCGATCCGCTTTGGCTTTTCACCATCCGTTTCAACACAAGGTAACCGTGCAATACCTTATTATCTTTCTTTAAAGACTTCTTTTAAGCTGAATGCTCAAGGTCTATTCTTGACTGTTAGGCCGAATCTTTGCTTCTCTCTCGATTCATCTCTAATTCGGGGGTAAATCAGTGATTGTGTGGTTCATCATTTACCAAGGTAAGGGTCACTTCTTTTCGATTCTTGGCTGTTATATCCTTTATTAGTTGTGGTCTGCCTTAATCGATTCTCTTGTTAGATAAGTGACGTTTCACTCGAAAGTCTTGATCAAATCTCTTCATGGATGCAAGTGCCGGTCAAACTAAGGAGGGAGTGGACTAGTAGCCTCGCCCCTAAGTTTAAAAGACGTGCGGTGTCGGCGGTTCGAGAATTTCAGCCAGGCTGTGGTAGAGAGCCGACGTCTGTCTGGGATAGACAAATCGCTGTTATCCCTGCTAGTGAGAGCGTCAACGTAGAGAGTCTAGTTTTACGCGTAATCAAGTGTGTAACGCTCACACTTCACCTTATTAATCTATGTTAATGTTTGTGTTGGTCGAAAAAGCCAAAGCATCGCTTTAGATAGTCGAGATACCCTTGTGGGTAAGGTTAGAGACACCGCAAGTTCCGCTATTACGCCACTTACAGTTATTGTATGTTTTAATTAATTATATGTTATACATCGAAAGTATGTTGCATTCATCACAGTATGACAATATGTTGCATGGGCTTGTGGGAAATGATTAAAAAGGGGAAGTGTGATTATGTGACTCTGTCACGGTGGTCTGGAACCACGGTGGGCTAGCCTCATATATTTATTCAGTGATTGATGTCACGGTGTTCTAGGACCATGGTGGTTTGAAACCACGTATACATAGATCAGTGACTTGTCTCGGTGGTCTGAGACCACGGTGGGTTGGCCCCACGTATGTTATTCAGAGATCGTCACGGTGGTCTAGAACCATGGTGGGTTGGCCCCACAATTATATATCATGTGACTTTGTCACGAGTGGTCTGGGACCACGGTGGTCTAGAACCACGGTGGCATAACGCCACGGGTGTTTGGCTGATTCAGGAGTCCTAGAGGATGGAAAACTAGGTTGGGTTGGGTTGCATTGCATACATGTTTAATATGTTTGTATTGTGTGGGCTAAGGCCTAATGTGCATCTGTGGGCTTAAAGCCCGCATCTAAGTTAAAGGGGTTTTACACACTGAGTCTCGATGACTCACCCCTCTGCTTAATTTTACAGGTAATCCGTAGATTGTGGTTTTAGGAGCCAAGGCGGACTTCGAGGTGGCCATGCATTGTTTTCCACGTAAACTTTCAGTTCTTATTTAATATTACTCTTAAATTTTGGGGATTTTAATTGTGTAATAAGGCCACTATAACTCTAAATTTGGGATTTGCATTTACACTGTTATCACACTTTTTATAACTTATCGAACATGGGATTTTTTTTTCCTAAGATAGAAACATAAATCAATATTTTCCTAAAATGGTGTTAACAAAAGATGACATACGAATGCCTAATTAATTTGGAGATTTTATTAAAACCGCTACATGGTTTTCAACTGTCACATTTCTGAAATTTCCCTAAGATCAGCTTTTACAAAAGAAACCCGTTTCCAACTCTTAGTTATTTTAATAAGAAGTCGGTAAGATATTCTCAAACAGAATCTTTAAATTAAACTTAAAAGGGAATCACTAAACAAAAAGTTTTTTCTCAAATTACGATGCTTCGTCAAAAGAATTTCAAAATTATCTTTTCTGTAACATACCAGATTTGGTCGTAACGTATTAACCGGGTTTGGGGTGTTACAATTATGGTATCAGAGCCTAGGTTGCAAAACTCGGCTGTGGGCTATGAGGTTCAAGAGGTTAAAAAAAATGGTTTTGAAAATACATATTTTCTGGAAGCATGGCACCCGAGTCTCCAGCACCCAACCGCACTGTAAGTGTTCTGGTTATTACTTGAAATTGTTTGAAATATTGTGATAGATAGTTCTAAGAAATGTAACTTTAGAACTGAGACCTTTAGAAATAGGTCGTGTGAAAACTACTTCTAATGCTATTTTCATAAGACTGTCCAGTAATAAACAGTGGAAGAAATACTAACTCATAAAATTTTAATCAGATTAAGACGAAATTGTAGATATGAACGCTAGAGGACGTGGACGTGGTATGCACAGCCGTGGTAGAGGCCGAGGTGTTGAAGCTGAACCCTCGGAATCAGGGCATGGGCCGGAAGGTGAAGTGCCAGCATCACCAATTGCGGAAGCGGGATTTCAGGACCAAACTGGAGGAGACGATGATGTGTCTCAGGCTATGTTGCGTGTTCTGAAGCGGGTTGCTGGTGCGAGCACGGGGTTAGTGGCTCAAAAATGCATTTCGAGCGACTTGAGCTAATGGGGCTGAGATGTTTAGGGGCATTTACAGGGTAGCTCCTAGTGTGGCCGAGTATTGGTTGGAAGCGGTGGAATGGATCATGGACGATCTTGATTATACTGCGGAGGAAAAGTTGAAAGGAGTTGTGTCTCTTCTTCGAGATGAAGCGTACTAGTGGTGGCTCACAGTTAGAGATGGTACGTCAGCGGATCGTATTACCTGGGACTTCTTCAAGTCAGCGTTCCAGGGAAAGTACATTGGAGCAAGTTATGTGGACGCTCAGAGGAGGGCATTTCTCAATTTGGTCCAGGGGAATAAGTTGGTGGCTGAATATGAGGCAGAATTTTTACGACTAAGCCGATATGCCCGGGGTATTGTTGCAACAGATCACGAGCATTGTGTCTGATTTGAGGATGGTCTGAGGGACGAGTTGTGAATACTTGATAGCCGTCAGAATCGGAAGAGAGTTTGTTTGCTCGGTTGAGAAGGCTAAGATAGCCGAAGAGGTGAAGCGATCTGGGAGGCAGCATCTAGATAAGGATAGGGGTAGGAATAAAAGAAATTTTGGATCGTCAGGTTCTGCTGGGGGTTTTCAGAATAGGCCTAGGTTTGATGGGCCAAGTCTAGTGGTGTAGCATGTTGCTGTTGCTCGGACTCAGTAGTGTGGCTAGTATTGTGTCTGGAACATTGAACATAGAATCTGAAGTTGCTCCTAGGGAAATGACTGTGGTTAGCCCTTTAGGACAATCTGTAGTGGTGAATAAACTCTTTAGGAATGTGCCTTTAGAAGTTCAAGGGATAGTTTTTCCGGCTGATTTGATGGAGTTGCCATTTGGCGAATTCGATTTGATATTAGGCATGGACTGGTTAGTTAAGTATCGAGCAAACTTGGACTGTGCTGCTAAGCGCATGATACTGAAGACTTTTGAGGATAAGGAGGTGTTGATGATAGGTGAGAGAAGGAATTACCTGTCCAACGTGGTGTCTGCTCTAAAAGCTGAACAGATGGTGAGAAAAGGGTGTGAGGTTTTCCTAGCTTTCGTCAGTGCGTTGGAAGCCGATGAGTTGTCTGTAAGAGATGTTAGGACAGTGAAGGAGTTCTCAGACGTCTTTCCAGAAGAGTTTCCAGGGTTACCTCCGGATCGTGAGGTAGAGTTCGGTATTGATCTTCTTCCTGGAACAGCTCCGGTGTCCATTGCTCCATATAGAATGGCGCCGAAGGAGTTGGTGGAACTTAAAGCTCAGATTCAGGAATTGTTGGACCGTGGTTTTATTCGACCAAGTGTGTTTTCGTGGGGAGCACCGGTGTTATTTGTCAAGAAAAAGGATGGGTCGATACGGATGTGTATTGATTATAGGCAATTGAACAAGTTGACGATTAAGAACAAGTACCCATTACCAAAGATAGACAATCTGTTCGATCAGTTGTGAGGCGCTTCAATTTTTTCGAAGATAGACTTGAGGTCAGGTTATCATCATCTTAAGGTCAATGAGGCAGATATTCATAAGACTGCTTTTCGAACTCGTTATGGTCATTACGAGTTCTTAGTGATGCCGTTCGGGTTGACAAATGCAGCAGCTGCGTTTATGGATATGATGAATCGTGTATTCCAACCCTATTTGGATCGGTTTGTCGTAGTGTTCATAGATGATATCTTAGTTTATTCAAGGATGAAGGAGGAGCACGATTCGCATCTTCGAATTGTTCTACAAATTTTGAGAGAGAGGCAACTGTATGCCAAATTCAGCAAGTGTGAATTTTGGTTGAGGGAAGTTACCTTTCCGGGGGGCATGTTGTGGCTGCCGAGGATTTAGAGTCGATCCCAAAGATTGAAGTCTGTTTTGGATTGGAAACCACCGGGTCGAGAGCAAATTCGAGTTTTCTTGGGTTAGCTGGGTACTCTGAGTAAGGTTTGTTGAGGATTCTCGTTAATAGCTGCACTGTTAACCAAGTTATTACGAAAAGGGGTACCGCTTGTCCAGTCGATATAAGCAGCGAAAGCTTTGAGAAATTGAAAAGATTTTGACGGAGGCACCGGTGTTGATTCAACCTGAGGCTGAGAAGGAGTTTGTCGTCTATTGTGATGCGTCGCACACAGGGTTAGGATGTGTATTGATGCAAGAGGGAAAAGTGGTGGCATATGCATCTCGGCAATTGAGACCTCATGAAGTGAACTATCCTACGCATGATCTGGAGTTAGCTGCAGTAGTGTTCGCTTTGAAGATTTGGAGGCACTACTTGTATGGTGAGAAGTCGGTTATCTACACTAACCATAAGAGCCTGAAATATCTCCTTACCCAAAAGGAGTTGAATTTAAGGCAACGGAGGTGGATTGAATTGTTGAAAGACTATGATTGCTCGATTGAGTATCACCCAGGTAAAGCTAACATAGTGGCGGATGCGTTGAGCCGTAAGGTGATATGTGATTTGAGGGCAATGTTTTCTCATCTCAGTTTATATGATGATGGAAGTGTGTTAGCTGAACTGCAAGTGAAACCTTCGTGGGTAAGCCAGGTTAAAGAGAGACAGTTATCAGATGGATCGTTAAGTCTTAAATTTCAGCAAGTGGAAAGTAGAGAGACAGAAGACTTTAGTTTGAACAGTGAATGAGTATTGTGCTTTCATGGAAAGGCTTGTATGTCGAAGGATTTCGATTTAAGACAGAAGATTCTGCAAGAAGCGCATAGTAGTCCATACGCTATGCATCCCGGTGGAAGCAAAATGTATCATGATTTGCGTGAATAGTTTTGGTGGCCAGGTTTGAAGCGAGAAGTTACCGAGTTTGTGAGTAAGTGCTTGACTTGTCAGCAGGTGAAAGCAGAACATCAGTTGCCTTCGGGGTTGCTACAGCCAGTGAAAATTCCACTCTGGAAGTGGGAGAGGATAACTATGGACTTTGTTAGTGGGCTTCCTCTTACGCCTTCTAGAAAAGATTTAGTGTGGGTGGTTGTCGATCGGTTAACGAAGTCCGCTCACTTCATACCAATTCGTGTTGATTACTCATTACAGAAGTTGGCCAAACTGTATGTGGCGGAGATTGTGAGATTACATGGGGTACCAGTGTCTATCATATCAGACAGAGACCTCAGGTTTACATCTCGGTTCTGGAAAGCATTGCATCAAGCGTTGGGTACAAGACTGGATTTCAGCATATCGTTTCATCCACGCATCGATGGCGATCGAGAGGTAATTCGTCAGTTCGGAATATATGTTAAGAGGCTGTGTTATTGACTTCATGGGTAATTGGGAGGATTTCTTACCGTTGGCAGAATTTGCGTACAACAATAGCTATCAATCCAGTATCCAGATGGCACCTTACGAAGCGTTGTATGGTCGTAAATGTCGTGCTCCTACCTGTTGGACAGAGTTGGGTGAGTGATAGTTGTTGGGTCCGGATTTGGTTACTGAGACAGAGGAAAAGGTTAAGCTGATTCGGACTCAGTTGAAGGAAGCTTCCGACAGGCAGAAATCCTATGCGGATCTGAAGCGTAAGGAAATAGAGTTCTCAGTGGGTGATCAGGTTTTCCTAAAAGTTTCACATTGGAAGAAGGTTTTAAGCTTTGGACGGAAGGGCAAGTTGAGCCCCAGGTTCATCGGGCCTTATCCTGTGTTGAAACGTGTGGAACCGGTAGCTTATCAGCTCGAGTTACCTCCGGAGTTGAATCAGATACATGATGTATTTCACGTTTCAATGTTAAGGCGATATCGTTCGGATCCATCTCACATAGTTCCGGTGGAAGAAATTGAAGTAAGACTGATTTGTCCTTTGAAGAAGAACCCGTGCGCATCTTAGACCGAGATGTTAAAGTGTTAAAAAGGAAGACAGATTCCATTGGTTAAAGTTCTATGGCGGAATCATGGTTCGTAAGAAGCTACATAGGAGCCGAGAGGATGTGATTCGACAAAGAATACCCTCACCTCTTTTAATCGTGTAAATTTAGGCCGAAATTTCTTTAAGGGGTAGAACCGTGAACATCCTAGAATTAGGGTTCTGCATTTTATGCTAATTGAGGTGTTTGGTTTGTTTAGCATTTTATTTTGGTATGTTTAGGGGTCCTGGGGAGGCTCGGGTTCGAGCCAGAACTTTAGAAAATTTTGCTTGTTGGGCACTCTGGAGGGGAGAGAGCTAGGTGAGGCGGTCTTATGTGTAATTGCTTGTAGTTGTTTGCACACGCAGAGAGTGTGGTAGAGTGGCAAGTGATGCCACTTAAGGTGCAAGGGAGTGGCGTCACAAGGGAGCAGTAGGAGGGAAGGAGTTCGAGTCTCCTCTGCAGCAAGTGGCGCTTTATTTTTATGCTCAAGGAGGTGGAGTGTTGGCTTTTGGCTGGGACTCTCCTTGGTGGTTGTTGAAGGAGTCAAAGCATTTGAAATGAGTGGTCATGAGGAGTTGGTGGAGTTTGAATTGGTCAAACCAATTCAAATGGGTGTTGGAGAGTGAAAGTAGGAGCAAATCAAGGGATTTGGTGTTGGTGGAGGTGTTGGCCGAATGTAGGGAGCTTGAAGAGGGGAAGATTTCGGTTTAGTGCTAGGAGAGGTGAGTGTGCCAAAAATTCCATAGGTCTTAGGCATTTCTCTCATTTCTTTTGGTGCATATTCGGTCATTAAGGGAGAGTGAGTGCCGATTTTTGCAAGCCTTCTTGAGCTCTCTTTTTCTCTCTTTGGTTTACCTATTTTCTCTGTGCCGAAATTGTCTTTGTTGCTATTCATCTCTTTTGCTCTTTTGACTCTAGCCGAAAGTGGTCACCATTCGGGCATTTCTTCTCTTCTTTTTCTTTCTTTGTTTCTCTTGGCCGAAATTCTCTTCTCCTCTACTTCTTCTTCTTTAGCCGAAACCTTGTATTTGTTCCATTGAATTGTCCCCTTAATTCCAAGTGAATCAGTTTCACCCTGCTTCTGGACTGTTGAAGGTATGTTTCTTTTCTCTCTTGTCGCAAGAGCCGGATCTTCCTCTCCTTCTATTTCTTTTGGTTTCTTTCTCTTTTCTTCTCTAAACTCCTCTATCTCCATCTTTACTAACCGAATCTTTGTTTCTTCTTTTCATCTCGAATCAATGTTGTTTGAGTAGCCTAGGGTGTGAAGGGTTACTTTCCTGCCGAATCTGCTTTGGCTTTTCACCATCCGTTTCAACACAAGGTAACTTCGTGCAATACCTTATTATCTTTCTTTAAAGACTTCTTTTAAGCCGAATGCTCAAGGTCTATTCTTGATTTAGGGCCAAATCTTTGCTTCTCTCGCGATTCATCTCTCGATTCGGGGCGAATCGATGATTGTGTGGTTCATCGTTTACCAAGGTAAGGGTCACTTCTTTTCAATTCTTGGCTGTTATATCCCTTATTGGTTATGGTCTGCCTTAATCGATTCTCTTGTTAGATAAGCGACGTTTCACTCTGAGTACTGATCAAATCTCTTCATGGATGCAAGTGCCACTCAAACTAAGGAGGGGAGTGGACTAGTAGCCTCTGCCCCTAAGTTTAAAAGACGTGCGGTGTCGGCGGTTCGAGACTTTCCGTCGGGCTGTGGTAGAGAGCCAACGTCTGCTTGGGATAGACGAATCACTGTTATCCCTGCTAGTGAGAGCGTCGACGTAGAGAGTCTAGTTTTACGCGTAATCAGGTGTGTAACGCTCACACTTCACCTTATTGATCTATGTTAATGTTTGTGTTGGCTGAAAGCCGAAATGACTGTTTAGATAGTCGAGATACCCTTGTGGGTAAGGTTAGAGACACCGGGTAAGTTCCGCTATTACGTCACTTACAGATTATTGTATGTTTTAATTAATTATATGTTATACACTGAAAGTATGTTGCATTCATCACAGTATGACAATATGTTGCATGGGCTTGTGGGAAATGATTAAAAAGGGGAAGTGTGATTATGTGACTCTGTCACGGTGGTCTGGAACCACGGTGGGCTAGCCCCACGTATTTATTCAGTGACTGATGTCACGATGGTCTAGGACCACGGTGGTTTGAAACCACGTATACATATATCACTGACTTGTCTCGGTGGTCTGAGACCACGGTGGGTTGGCCCCACGTATGTTATTCAGAGATCGTCACGGTGGTCTAGAACCACGGTGAGTTGGCCCCACAATTATATATCATGTGACTTTTTCATGAGTTGTCTAGGACCACGGTGGTCTAGAACCACGGTGGCATAACGCCACGGGTGTTTGGCTGGTTCATGAGTCCTAGAGGATGGAAAACTAGGTTGGGTTGGGCTGCATTGCATACATGTTTAATATGCTGTATTGTGTGGGCTAAGGCCTAATGTGCATCTGTGGGCTTAAAGCCCGCATCACGTTAAAAGGGGTTTTACACACTGAGTCTCGATGACTCACCCCTCTGCTTAATTTTGCAGGTAATCCGTAGATTGCGGTTTTGGGAGCCAAGGCGGACTTCGAGGTGGCCATGCATTGTTTTCCATGTAAACTTTCAGTTCTTATTTAATATTACTCTTAAATTTTGGGGATTTTAATTGTGTAATAAGGCCACTATAACTCTAAATTTGGGATTTGCATTTACACTGTTATCACACTTTTTATGACTTATCGAACATGGGATTTTTTTTCCTAAGATAGAAACATAAATCAATATTTTCCTAAAATGGTGTTAACAAAAGATGACATACTAATGGCTAATTAATTTTTGAGATTTTATTAAAACCGCTACATGGTTTTCAATTGTCACATTTCTGAAATTTTCCTAAGATCGACTTTTACAAAAGAAACCCGTTTCCAACTATTAGTTATTTTAATAAGAAGTCGGTAAGATATTCTCAAACGGAATCTTTAAATTAACCTTAAAAGGGAATCACTAAACAAAAAGTTTTTCTCAAATTACGATGCTCCGTCAAAAGAATTTCAAAATTATCTTTTCTGTAACATACCAGATTTGGTCGTAACGTATTGACCGGGTTTGGGGTGTTACATGTATGATACAAATCTCAACATCAAGGTTCGCTCTTAGTGTAGCTCGCACATTCTAAGTCTTCATAGAGCAAAACTCCTTAAAGCAGGGTAAGTTTTACGAACAACCCCTACGTATTTAGATACTACGAACACATTTCATAGGGTTTCTCCTATATCGTATATAAAAAAATATTAAAGGTTTGCAAGTATCGACTCGTCAATTGTTAGGGTTCGCACTTTGCACAGTTTGATAACCCTATCACTTAGCATCAACCTTGGCGAACTCAATATAAGTTAGTCAATTTTGGTTATTTCATGTTTTTTGCTTATAGCAAACACACTGTAAGAAATTAAAGACTTAAGAATGAATTTGTAAATTAAGAAAACATAAACCAGACTTAGACTATAATTTTATACTTGAAATTTAGGTTTGTATATATAGTTTTATCAGTTCGCGAGAGGTATCTAAAAACATAAAGAAAAACATAAAAAAACTAAGTCCTAGAATGATCGGCAAAGTCAACATATAGAAAGAAAATATCTCTAAGCCCAAGCGAAATCCCACATTTCCTTTATGCGCAGAGTTCGCTTGTACCACCTTTCCAGTGTTTATGCTTTGCCTAGATCACTCGCCTAGCTGCTACATATCGTGTGATCAAAACACATATATAATCACAATATATCGTGCGAAATCTTAAGGGCTCTCTGTAACAGTCCCATTTTGGGTCTAGTCAGAATAGTAGTTTCGGGACCACAAATCCAAAGAAGAAAAATTCATTTTTATTATATTTTTTTGGTCTACAGTTTTATGGAACGATTTTGTGAAAATTTCGTTCGGAAATTTTGACGTTTGGACACTTAATTTAGTCAAAAGGACTAAATTGCAAAAAGTGTAAAACTTGAATTCTATATGTTAGAGGTGTCCAATTGCTATGAGATTTTAAATTAGAGGTCCTTAAATGGTAATTAGACCATTGGTTAAGTTGGTGGACAAAAACGGACATGGTTTGGTATGTTTTCAAAGTTTTTCATTAAGGGTATTTTGGTAATTTGGTAATTAAATGAATTAAAAAGCCAAATTAAAAGCCAATTTTTGTCCATCTTCTTCCTCATGGCCGAAATTCACAAGGGGTAAGCCATAGCTAGGGTTTGGACACTTCCAAGCTTGATTGTAAGTCCATTCTTGCCCCGTTTTTAATGCTCTTTACATTTTTGAAGTCGTTGTAACTCGATATTTCTATTTCTACCATCAATTTGAAGAGATTTCAAGGTATAAAATTTTAACCATGATAGATGTTTGTGTATTTTGATGTCTAATGGTAGAAAATTCATGTTTGGTGTATGATAAACGATTTTTGCTAAGTGATTTTTGGTGAAAATGCCTAAAAGGACTTGTTTGTAAAAGGTGTAAAATGAGTAGTAAAAGTATGAATAAATGAAAAATGTGGGCTGGTATAAGCATGTATAAGGTTCGGCTAAGCATGGGTATTGAAGAAATTGAGTACATTTCATTTTACGAACCTAGGGACTAAATTGTAAAAATGTCAAACTTTAGGGGCAAAAGTGTAATTTTTGCCATAATGTGATTTTGGGCTAATTTGAATAGTATAATGATTAAATAAGTTAAATGTGATATTATAGATCAAGAAAAACGAGGTTCAGACCTAGAACGGGGGAAAAACAAGTATTTAACGATTTAATCCTTTTTACCGTTTTTATGCCGAGGTAAGTTCGTATGTTTAATAAGCGTTAAATTATATGTGTATAAATGCTTGATTGATATAATTGTGGTAAATGCTACATTATTGAAATGAAATGTGAATGCTATTGAGTACGATGTTACGAAAATGACCGACAGAGATTCGGTACATCGAAAGTCCCGGTTGAACCTTAGGAATAGATAGGATATAAATGTCATGACATTAGGGTTACTGAGATTACGTGTAAGACCATATCTGGGATATGGCATTGGTACGGTACTATGTGTATGAGATCCCCGAGTATCCTTTAGTATTCCAAATGGTTCAACGAGAAATTCAACGACTATGTCTGTAACACCCCTAACCCGTATCCGTCGCCGGACTAGGGTTACGAGGCATTACCAAACAAATCACAACCCAGAACAGGCAATCATATATAAAAATCATACATCGTTATTACCAGTCGAATAGAATAAACTTCACTCGCATAGTTATTGAATGCCTAATTCATTATCAAACATACTTCAATCATATTACAGTACATCATAGCTGATCAAAAATTTTATCGGATGTTTATATCATACTCACTTGCACATATTTAAGAATCAACAGATATCATTTCATTCATAGATCATTTTAACACATAATCACAGCAACTGTCTCACGAGCATGTAATCAACCAAACCATTTACCTATCCATTTTAATACGTCTCACAATCAAATACATAAGTACTTTATAACCAAATTTTTAAGGCAAATCAAAAGGCCGAATATGACTAGGTATTACATGATTTATAATCTAAATCTAATGAAAGTGTCATCAACAGTATACTTAACCTCTCACGGCATTCATACATTTATTCATATCCTATTATATCTACTAAGACGAAATACATGCTCATCAATTTAATACATATACATAAAACCTAATCTTGTAGTCCTTTACATCTTCAAATTAAACATGTTTTAAGCTTACTAAGAGAGCTATTTCTAAGTCATACGTGTCTTTACATAATCAAGATATATAATCCAAAACATCATTCATACATATCGGGTTTATAATATATATCCAAGAAATCAAACCAACTCGTCCTATTTTATAAGTACAAATGCCGAATCAAATCATATGATTTGCACATTTTATACATTGTACTAAAATGTCAAATAAAAGCCAACTTACTTCTTATCAATTCGGCTAGCAAAACTTATCTTGAAACACTTCATTCGATTGTGGATTAAAAACCAAACCTATATAGCAAATTCATATTCAATACATACACCACAATTCACTCATACCAATACACATTATTAATTCCTATCTAATACTTTACGTTGCCCACAAAAACAAATATCCATTCACCATGAAATTTATATCATAAGATACATTTCTAAACAATCTTAGACCATGATCGAATACACACATAAGTCATAATATTATAGGTAAGCCACTTTCGCATGGCTTAAATATATACATATCCCAAACAATCCTTTCAAAATATAAACTAGCCTATACATGCCATAGTTTCAAAAATTCAACTTATAAAATACCAAAATTAGTTGATAGTGTGATAGACTTTGACGATGATTCCCCGAGCTCGCAACTTGTCTCCAAAATCTATAAAACAATGCAATTAAACACACACGATGAAGCTATCATAGCTTAGTAAGTTTTAAGCAATTTTTGTGACAACAATACGTTATATCATTATCTCAGTAAATTTAATAAAAATTTAATAGACAAAAATCCATTAACTAATCATTTACTTGTGCAACCACAACACATTTCTTATCTCTCAAATTCAAGCCGAACCTAATATGATTATTTATTCTCCATGCATTATCCATATATTCAAGTTCCAAACTATTCAAACATATTTCTTATACCAAATTTCCACATATCCGAATCACATTTTGTAATTCATATACAATCAATATGACTATGTAAACATATGTACATATCAACTTACATCATCTTAACTATACATTTAAAAGACACATTCCATCAAATCCACAAATAATCACTTACTCTTGATATCAAATACCATTTCTCGTAATTTCAATACTTACCAAATTAGGTCTTTGAATTGAAAATTTACTCATACCCTTAATGCTCATTGACCGATTTTGCAAACTTAGTGCTCGGTAATTCAATTCGCACACTTAGTGCATAATAACCGATTTTGCACACTTAGTGCTCGGCATTTTAAATTTGCACACTTAGTGCATAATGACCGATTTCGCACACTTAGTGTTCGACATTTTAAATTCACACACTTAGTGCCTTTCTCAATCCTGTTACACATTTATATATCCAATCACATAAAAATTAAACCTCCACTATAAATATACGAATTAGCTTAATTCAATCTAAATGATCAACATCCCATTCGGGTGTACCAACGGCACATATACATATCTCACATTCTGCTATACTATGCACACATATATATATAGTTACCACAATCGGCTATATCAATAATACTTATACATACTTCCATTAAATTCACACATACCACTATAAGTAAAATCCAATTCAACTCAATTGCTTAAAAACTTACCTCGGAAATCGACGGATTAGGTTTCCCGACTATTCGTTCAACTTCGCTTTTCCCTGATCCAATCCCGATTCTTTTTGTTCTTGATCTAAATAATTTCAAATTAAGCTCATTCAACATTTTTCTCATTCAATTTAGTCCAAAAACACATAATCGGGCAAATTACAATTTTACCCCTGACATTTACAATTTTTACAATTTAGTCCCTATTGCACAAAACACAAAATACTCAAAATTTCAAGGTACTCATGTTTAGCCGAATTTTCATAGTGCTCATATAAGTCCATACAATTCATTTTTTTCACATTTTAGTCCCTCTAAAATTTATTTTTTTGCAATTTAATCCAAACCACTCAATTACATCAAAAGTTCAAGAACAAAGCTTGTTAATCTATCACATATAATCAATATTTCATCATCAAACTACAAAATCAACAAGCTTTCTTCAATGGCAATTCACAAAATACACAACCAACTCAAAAATTCAAGCATGGGCTAGCTAAATCACATAGCAACGATCTCAAAAACGTAAAAATTATCAAAAACCGGGCTAAACACATACCTCAATCAAGCTTGGACAAGGCCGAATGTAGCTAGGTTTTTCTTTCTTTTTCTTTTGTTAAGTTTCAGCTAAGACAAACAAGAAAGATGAACACTTCATCTTTTTACCAAATATTATATTTTAACATATATTAAAATACCACACTTATCATAAAATAATATAAACAATTAAGTTACTATTACATGCATTACCAACCGGCCACTATGTCTAATTTTGGCCTAATTACACAATAAATGCTTCAATTTATAAAACCATTATCAATTTAGTACTTACACATTTAACCACCAAATTTTCTTTTTATGTGATTAAGCCCTTTTTCACAATTAAGCACCAAAACGATCAAATTTTGATACGAAATTTTCACACAGACCAATTCACACATAATAAGCATAGAAAATAATATTAAAATATTTTTCCAACTCGGATTTGTGGTCCCGAAACCACCATTCTGATTAGGGTCAAAATCGGGCTGTTACAATGTCAAAGAAGAGAAAGAGTATGTAAGTAATTATGAATCGGTACAGGTATGTACGTAAAGTCTATAAGTATTGACTTCATGAAATTGTGAGTTCATGATGTCCACAGTGATGTTTTTATGAAAACCTTGTGATTATTGGTAAATACTTGTGATGTATGAAATACATGGTAAATTTAGTTGACGATTAGGTGTTTGGCTTTCGGGCTAAACTGAGTTATGACAAAGCATGTTTTGGGCCTCGTAGGCTCGTATAAGGGACTTTATGATCGATTATGAATGATTTTAATTTGGATGAAAATTTATGACTCGGAATTGTGTGATTGCTTTTGTTATAAGTCTAGTAATGCCTCGAGCCCTGTTCCGGCATTGAATACGGGTAAGGGGTGTTACATTTAGTGGTATCAGAGCTATGGTTTAGTCGATTCTCGGACTTACCTAGCATGTGTGAGAGTCTAGCTATACATGCCATATGTAACCTGTGATAGTGTGATACCTCCCGACTTTGATGAAATTGTTTTGTTGAGACAGAGATGCTTTCCAACCGAGCTACCTTCGAAAATGCTAAAAGTGATACTAAGATATTTGAAAATGTGTTTGTGATGAGTCAAAATTTGGAAAGGTATGAATAAGAGTTCATGATATGTATGTGATGATGTAAAAAATAAAATAACCATAAGTTGAGAAATATGGAAAGGTGAAATGAAATGAAAGTTTATATTGTGATAAGCTCACCTATGTTAATTTGGCATTCATATAATGTTATGTGCCTAATTTGTTTGATTAAGTGAATGTGATTAGTAAACTTGCTCAAATTTAGGGAATGTATGTATAAGTGCACTTGTTTGAATAAGATAATCGAAAAGTTCGTGTAACATAAATATGTATGTTAATTAGCTTGAAGTGAATTATATGATTGTGAAGATATTATGTTGATGATGAATGCTAAGTTATATGTGTGTATTTATGAGAGTCGAGTTAGAGGCTTTACGACCTCACCCCCTTACCAATGTGGTATTTTATAATGAAATTTCACGAGATTTAAGTTGAATGAGCTCACAAGTAAGAGACTAAAGAGTTCAGTAGCGGAATGACTAATAATGTGGTTAGAGTTAAGAATAGTTTGACAAGTGAATACAGTTCTGGAAAGGATGCCAAGTTATTATAAAGATCATTCGGATTTCACGATGTCACGGTTAAAGAAAAAGTTAATCTCGGCTAATCAACTCATTCAGGTATGATGTCTAAAGTATGTATTGGCTGGAATTTCTTCCGGATTGATTTTCGTTAGTGAATGGAATAATACGGGATTAGTGATGACAGAATTAGTCAGAAAAATTATATTTGAATCGTAAAGATGTCTGAGTGTAATAGTTGTAATTGAATAGATTATGATGATCTCTCCTGGGTATTTTATGTATTCAGTTATCCTCAGAGATATATGTGATTGTTCATTTTCTGATAAAATTCTTATCGTATGAGAATGTTAGCTGCTTATAATGTTAGATGAGAGCACCGTTGATCTGGTTGTTTGATGAGCAGCATTTCTTATCTCTCTCTGCGGGATTCTATTCTATTATGTTTGGAATAAAAGTTGTTGGTGAAAATTTATGTGAGGCTATTCTTCTGTTTCTACTGGATGTTGTTTTGTTTTATATATATATATATATTTGGAAAGTATATTATCTCTATTACAATTGATTCTGGAGCGTATAAGCATTGTTTTTCTTCCGGTTTTCTCTGAGAAATCATCAAGATCTTTATTAATTTCTTATGAGTTATGTTCTCGGACTTCCAGTATGATATCGTATCTTGGATTTCTTTATCTCGATTTTCTTATAATCCTTATTTTGTAAATTATTAACCATGGCTCATCTTTAAAGTGTGTTCTGTGGCTTGTGATAACTATGTCTATTATAAGTGTATTCCTGGTTTGATTATGGGAACGTAGTGATTCTGGTATCAGGATTTCTCTAACTTTCGTGAAAGGAATTGACATCAGCAAAGGTATAGATAGTGGAAGCTCAAACTCAAATTGTATGATGGTTTTCTTTTCTCAGGTAAGTTTAATTAAGGTCAATGAGTTCAATCAGAATATTTTGTTTCCTTAAGTTAATGCAGTTGTAAAGATCTTTGACTAGCATGTGAGGAAATTTTGAAAGATTGTATGTTTGAGTTGTTTTAACAGCATGAAGAAGAGAGTATTTTGATATGATATTATTTGATAGTTGAGATCGAATCAGTTGTTTTTTATCTGAGCGAGCTGGTTAGTTGAAAGGTAATTTGAGTTATATGTGTTTAAGCTTATCCTTAGGTAAGAGAATAAAATCTTGTACATTCATGGGTGAATAGACAGACAGTTTGAAGGAAGAATTCATATTCTAGAAAGTACGGAGATATACTTATTAAGTTTGTTCTAATTGAATGATGCCGTTATGAGTTAAAGCTGTCCTAATTGATAAAGTTATCACATTTGTGAAAGTTTGAATGGTCTGTTGTATGTTAGCAAAGTTGAAAACTGATGAATGTGTTACTAACCGAAACACTGGTTCTGGGTTCTGTTTGAATTGAGTAAAGAATTCGTGATTTTTCAACGATGCACTATTGAACGGATTGGAATGTGTTTTAATACAAGAATGTAAAGTGATAGTTTATGCTTTCAGACGGTTAAAGTCACATGAAAGGAACTATCTGACGGGTGATTTAGAGTCGGCCACTTTTTATGTCTGTGTTGAGAATTTGATGACATCGGTTGTCCGACGAATAATGTCATATGTTTCCTGATCCCAAGAGTTTAAAGTGTTTAATGTCACAGAAGGATCTGAAAATTAAAACAGCATAGATGGCTTGAACTATTGAAAGATTGTGAGCAGTTTTCGATTAACCTTTGGGAAAGCAGATATAGTTGCAAATGTTCGAATGGAAAACCTTTGATTATTTTGTGAGTATTGGATACATGATTAATCTTATGTGATGACGGTCTGAATCTAGCTAAATTAGAAGCTAAAGCGATGTTTTCTTTGCAAGATTGATAACCTCAAGAATGTGATAGTGAATGGTAAACTAATGAGTACAGTGTGAGACGACTTTTGATTCTGAATTTTAGGTCAGACCTGATGACTGTTATCATTATTCCGAGATAGAATTTGCGCACTGAATAATTCTGAGCTTATGCAGAAAATTTTGTACAAAGCTCAGTAATAGCTCGTTTGTTCATTCAGAGAGTAATAAAATGTACAGTTATTTGAAATAGATGTTCTGGTGATCGGGTATGTAACATGATAGATTAGTTGCTTTATATGTTTCAGAGACTATCCGATCAGAAATCATACAGAAAGTAAAAGTGATTCGTGGCAGTTTAGAATCCACTTCAGATTGTCAAAAAAACGCATGTGAATTTGAAACATGAGGATATGAAATTCCCGTTCGGCGATAGCATGCTTCCGAAAGTATTACCTTGGAAAACGACTCAAAATGTGTTTTGTGTATCTATGTTGCAATGGTATCGATTGGACTCTTTGAGCACGAATTCTCCGATAGGGATTAAGTTTTAGCTGATATGTTATATGACAAAGAATCGATTGGAATTTTGACACGAGAGATTAAAAAGTTGGGAAATAAAAACATAATCTTTGTGAGAGTTCTTTGGCAGTGTCACGAGATAGAAGAGTCTACATGGAAATCGAACTTATTTTTCGGTAAGATTTTCGGGGACGAAAATCCCTAAAGGGGGAGAGTTGTAACAACCCAATTTTGGGTCTAGTCGGAAGAGTAGTTTCAGGACCACAAATCCGACGAAGAAAAAATCATTTTTAATATATATTTTTATGGTCTACTGTTTTATGGAACGATTTTGTGAAAATTTCGTTTAAAAATTTTGACGTTTGGACACTCAATTTAGTCAAAAGGACTAAATTGCAAAAAGTGCAAAACTTGAATTCTATATGTTAGAGGTGTCCAATTGCTATGAGATTTTAAATTAGAGGTCCTTAAATGGTAATTAGACCATTTGTTAAGTTGGTGGACAAAAATGGACATGGTTTGGTATGTTTTCAAAGTTTTTCATTAAGGGTATTTTCATAATTTGGTAATTAAATGAATTAAAAAGCCAAATTAAAAGCCAATTTTTGTCCATCTTCTTCCTCGTAGCCGAAATTCACAAGGGGGAAGCCATAGCTAGGGTTTGGCCACTTTCAAGCTTGATTGTAAGTCTGTTCTTGCCTCGTTTTTAATGCTCTTTACATTTTTGAAATCGTTGTAACTCGATCTTTCTATTTCTACCATCAATTTGAAGAGATGTCAAGGTCTAAAATTTTACCCATGATGGATGTTTGTGTATTTTGATGTCTAATGGTAGAAAATGCATGTTTGGTGTATGATAAACGACTTTTGCTAAGTGATTTTCAGTGAAAATGCCTAAAAGGACTTGTTTGTAAAAGGTGTAAAATGAGTAGTAAAAGTGTGGATAAATGAAATATGTGGGCTGTTATAAGCATGTATAAGGTTCGACTAAGCATGGTATTGAAGAAATTGAGTACATTTCATTTTACGAGCCTAGGGACTAAATTGTAAAAATGTCAAACTTTAGGGGCAAAAGTGTAATTTTTGCCATAATGTGATTTTGGGCTAATTTGAATAGTATAATGATTAAATAAGTTAAATTTGATATTATAGATCAATAAAAACGAGGTTCGGACCTAGAACGGGGGAAAAATAAGTATTTAACGATTTAGTCCTTTTTGCCATTTTTATGCCGAGGTAAGTTCGTATGTTTAATAAGCGTTAAATCATATGTGTATAAATGCTTGATTGATATAATTGTGGTAAATGCTACATTATTGAAATGAAATGTGAATGCTATTGAGTACGATGTTACGAAAATGACCGACAGAGATTCGGTACATCGAAAGTCCCGATTGAATCTTAGGAATAGATAGGATATAAATGTCATGACATTAGGGGTACTGAGATTACGTGTAAGACCATATCTGGTATATGTCATCAATATGGTAAGACCATATCTGGGATATGGCATCGATATGAGACTTCGTGTAAGACCATAGCTGGGCTATTGGCATCGATACGAGATTACATGTAAGACCATATCTGGGATATGGCATTGGTATGGTACTGTGTGTACGAGATCCCCGAGTTTCCTTTAGTATTCCGAATGTTTCAACGGGAAATTCAACGACTAAGTCAAAGAAGAGATAGAGTATGTAAGTAATTACGAATCGGTACAGGTATGTACGTAAAGTCTATAAGCATTGACTTCATGAAATTGTGAGTTCATGATTTCCACAGTGATGTTTTTATGAAAACATTGTGATTATTGGTAAATACTTATGATGTATGAAATACATGGTAAATTCGGTTGACGATTACGTGTTTGGCTTTCGAGCTAAATTGAGTTATGACAAAGCATGTTTTGGGCCTCGTTGTAACAGCCCAATTTAGGGGCTAGTCAGAACAGTGATCTCGGGATCACTAAATCGAGATTAGAGAAAGTTATTTTCTTGTGATTTTATATTAGTATATGATTGTATAAGTACATGAGAATTTTGGTACTTTAATTTTAGCGATTTCTTGATTAATCGCGAAAAAGGACTAAATCGCATAAAGTGTGAAAGTTCCATTCTATAGGTTAAAGGTACCAAATAGCCATAGATTATAAGAGGTCTTTAAAAGGCAATTTAGCCCCTTGTAAATTCTTGGCCGGCCATAGGCTATCATGGGAGACAAAGATGGACAAAAATTTGGTCAAAGTTAGTAGTAGTTGGTGACTAATTTGACTAGTTTAATATTAGAATAAAGAAAGAGAAAATATCATCTTTCTTTCCATCTTTCTCCACCGAAATTCCCAAGAAAAATAGGGGTTTTGAAAGCTAAAATTTTCAGCAATCTCTCCTTCATTCTAGTAAGTGATTTTGATGATTTTTCTTTATGATAATTGTACTTTTGAGATCCCTAGAGCTTAAGCTTTCTAAAGAGGGGATTATCTTGCATTATGGTGAAATGTTTAAAGAGTTGCCATGAGAGCATTCATTTTTATTTGCTGCGTTTTTTTTTGGAAGAAAATGAGTCTTAGTTATTAGATGAACAACTCTTGTGAAAGGTGTTGTCTTGAAAACACCTAATTGGACCTTGATGAAAAGGTTACAAATTTGTAGTAGTTATGTGAAATGTTGAGTTTTGATGATAGCTATAAGAGTATTAAATGTTCACCTAGGCTTGTTGAAAGTGGAAATGTGATTAGAATTAATTTCTGAGCCTAGGGGCAAAATGGTCATTTTGCCAAAGTCTAGGGGCAAAATAGTAATTTTGCCTAAGCATGATTATTGAAATGCTTTTATTAATAAGATGATTAAAAGGAGCTAAATTGCTATTATAGAGCAAGAAGAACCGAGAATTCGCCTCGATCGAGGAAAGAACAAAGTCTCGGACTAAACCATCGAGCTAGCTCATTTTGAAATCGAGGTAAGTTTGTATGTGATTAAAGCAACATTTATGTTAGCATAATTGAGAATGCTTGGTATCATATTGATGCATGATACTCTACTAAATTGAGTGATTGATGTTGAATATGATGTTGAAGTCCTAGCGGACTATAATGAATATGAAAAAGCTATCATCGAGATATGAAATAGATGGGGTCCTGTATAAGACCATGTCCGGGACATGGCCTCGGCTCCGAATTGAGATTTTCGTATAAGACCATATTTGGAATATGGCTTCGTATTGAATTTAAGAATCGTGTAAGACCATATCTGGGATGTGGCGTCCATTTTAAATGTGAAATCCCGTATAAGACCATATCTGGGATATGGCATCGACATTTAGAGGTAACTCCATGTAAGACCATCTCTGGGATGTGGCATTGGCCTCGTATTTATAATAATGACGATATTATGCGTCTTTGAGTATCCCTAGTGATTAATGGGATGATTAAATGAGTTTAGAAATGTAAATGAGATTAGCACTAAAGTCCTGTGAATGAGTGAATACAGGTACTCGTGATTGAGTCACGAAGAAACGATTAGGATATGTAGCATGGTATGTGCTAAATAAGGGCAATTGCGAGTAAGTATGGCAAGAAGCCTATGACTTGTGTATGGTTAGTTAATGTCATGGATGGATTATTTTATGAGCTTATTGTTGCTATTTATATCCATGCAAACTTACTAAGCTTTATGCTTACCCCTTTTCATTGCTCTTTCTCCTTGTAGTATTGCCAAGATAACTCGAGGAACGTGGACGTAGGAGTTCGGAAATCACACTATCGACATCACTTTGGTATAACAATTTAGACTTATTTTGAGTATGGCATGTATAGGACTCGAGTATTTTGTTAGGTCGTAATTGTTGGCCAAAGTATTGGCTTTGTAAGGCATTAAAGTCTTTTTGTAATGGTCTATTGATAAACCGTAATATATTCATATTTTAATCCCATATTTAGCATGCTTTTTGGATGATTTATCCTTTGAATTGTGGAATTTGATGCTCCTAATCCTTTAATTTCATGTTTTATACTTAGGGAAGCATAGGAGGTCGAAAAGAACAAGAAACGGGCCGAAAACGGGGGAAATGGGCCAAAGTAAAAAATCAACACAGCCTGGGCCCAAGCCACACGGCCGTGCCCCTTTAGCAGGCTCGACCACGGCCTGGATTCGATTCACACAGGCATGTTGCACGGGCATGTCCCTGCCGTGACAAAGAGGAATTTCACTCGGAATAGGGTACTTAGAGGCAAAGAAAGACATTCCAAAAGACTATATAAACACCCTAAAGGCCAACCTTGAGGGGGCGTCCAGCTAGGCCAAGGAGCCAAGCCAGAGAGGTCAGAATTGTGGGATTTACTCGAAGAAAGCCAATTGATTCATCTCAAGAAGCCAAAGTCATACTCAAGACGGAGGATCTCTCCTTCAATTCCTTCAGGGGGTTTTAGGGTTTTCTTATGTTTTGTTTTATCTTTTCTTCTGAGATGTATTCTTTTATGATTATGAACTAAACTCCTCAGATACCTGAGGGGGATGAAACCTAAGACGGATCTTGTTATTGTTTTCTGAACTATATGATAAATACTTGATTTGTTCTTAACTATGTGTTCTTAATTCTTGTTTTGGTATTTCAGGATATTGATTCAAGCATTGATGTGCTTAGGCAGTGGAGGAATATTCCCTGTTTAAGAGTATATCTAGCATAGTTAAGCGGAGTTGATCGCAACCCTAGAGATAGGATGACCAAAATCTGTCGGATTAGGGTCAAACCTAATATGAGAGTCCATAGATCGAGTTAATGCAATCCTAGGGGTTTTAATTAGAAAGAGATTTCAATTAATCAACCTAGGGTTAGATGTTAGTAGCCTCGAGAGAGGTATTAATATAAATTAGGGAATCCTACGGATCAAGTCAAGTGAATAAATCGTCTGGTTCAGAGTTAAATAACAAGTGAAGTCTAGGTGAATTCTTCCTTGGATATCGTCTTAATCAATTGGTTTTTCCTACAAGTATTTTCCAAATTCATTCTCTGTGTCTTAGCGTCTTTAGCTTAGAAGTTAGTTAATTTTAGAATAAACAACAAATCCCTTAATTATTAGGCTAAATAATAAAAAGAAAGTTAGTATTAGTACTTTTGGTTCCTTTGGGTTCGACATTCCGGTCTTGCCACTAAGCTATACTACTATTCGATAGGTGCGCTTGCCTCAATCGTGGTGATAGTTAGTTTCTAGGCTAGATCATTCATTATATAAATTTTAAGACTCTCGACACACGATCAAGTTTTTGGCGCCGTTGTCGGGGAACTAAAATATTAAGAACGCTCAATTTTTATTACTTTAGCCATTTTTATTTTTTTGCGATTTACCTTTATTTTGTTTTTAACTTTACTAAGTTTTCTTCTTTTATTTGTTCCTTGCAGGTACCCCTAGTTTATGACTAGAAGGAACCCGACAGGACCCTTAATTTACGACAGTGATATTGAAGGTACCGTTCGCAGAAATCGTAGAGAAATAAGGCGAAGCTTAAATTTCATAGAAGAAGAGCAAGAAGACGAAACCAATACTACCGAAGAGATGGCTGAGAACAATCCGCTACCTCCAGAGGTGGCCGAAAATCATGCTCCTCGAACTATGTATGATTATGCTAAACCTAATTTAACAGGAACTGAGTCAAGTATTGTTAGACCTGCTATTGCTGCAAATAATTTTGAATTGAAACCTAACACTATACAGATGATACAACAGTTTGTTCAGTTTGATGGTTTGCAGGATGAGGATCCTAACACACACTTAGCGAATTTTCTAGAATACTGTGATACCTTCAAAATAAATGGCGTTTCTAATGATGCCATCCGTCTTCGGTTGTTTCCCTTTTGTTTAAGGAATAAAGCCAAACAGTGGTTGAATTCTCTTCCACGAGGGTCAATCACTACATGGGGTCAAATGACCGAAAAATTCTTGTTAAAATATTTTCCACCACCCAAAACGGCCAAGTTGAGGAATGATATCTCTTCTTTTGTGCAGATGGATCTAGAAACACTATATGATGCATGGGAGAGATACAAGGATTTGTTGAAAAGGTGCCCTCACCATGGGCTACCTTTATGGCTTCAGGTTCAAACCTTCTACAACGGTGTGAACCCTTCAACAAGGCAACTAATCGATTCAGCCGCTGGCGCAACGCTGAATAACAAAACTCCTGAAGCGGCCTACGATTTTATAGAGGAGATGTCACTGAATAACTATCAGTGACAAGTTACAAGGACAAGGCCAACAAAAGCATCTGGAGTTTTCAACCTCGACGTAGTAACCATGATATCAAATCAGGTAGAGATGTTAAACAAAAAGATTGATGGTTTGTGTCCTTCGCAGGTACATCCGGTAATGCAGTGCGAAACAAGTGGAGGTATGGCGAATCCTGAGTACCCACCCTACGGACATGGCATGGAAAACAAACAGGTGAACTATATGGGTAACAATTTCAGATCTCAAAATAACCCTTATAGTAATACTTATAATCCAGGTTGGAAGAACCACCCCAATTTTTCGTGGGGCGGTCAAGGAAATCAGAGACAACAGCCCCCTCCAAACTTCCAACAACAGCCCTACCCACAGGAAAAGAAGCCGAACCTTGAGGAAATGCTGACAAAATTCATAGCGGTGTCAGAAACACGTTTCCAAAACACCGAAACAACACTTAAAAATCAACAAGCATCGATTCAAGGGATCGAGAACCAGTTAGGGCAACTTGCTAAGCTGATATCCGAACGACCGCAAGGAAGCCTACCAAGCAATACTGAGACTAACCCAAAAGAGCAAATTCAAGCCATAACAGCTCATGATAGTGTAGGGTTAGATGAGCCCAATTTAAGGCAGGAGAATGTGGTAGAGGAAGGTAAGGTTGAGGTGAACCCTGACAAACTAAAACCGGTAATTAAAGAGTACCAACCTCATATACCATATCCCGATGCGATGAAGAAAGACAACACAGACGAACAATTCGGTAAATTTCTTAAACTTTTAAAGAAATTACATATTAACTTGCCATTTCTCGAAGCTCTTTCGCAGATGCCAGATTCAAGGAAATTTTTAAAAGAGCTTTTGACAAACAAGTGAAAGTTAGACGAAGAGTCGCATGTGGAACTAAACGCAGTATGCTCAGCAATGTTGCAAAATAGACTACCACAAAAATTAAAAGATCTAGCGAGTTTTACAATTCCATGCTTAATTGGTAGTTTATCTGTTGATAATGCTTTAGCTGATTTAGGGGCAAGTATAAATGTTATGCCTTATAAAATGTTTAAACAACTAGGTCTAGGGAAACCCAAACAAACTAGGATGAGCATTCAATTAGCTGATAAAACTATTAGAATTCCTAGGGGTATATAATTGAAGATGTACTCGTGAAAATTGATAAATTCGTATTCCCAGTAGACTTTGTCGTTTTAGACATGGATGAGGACAACACGATCCCTTTAATTTTAGGAAGACCTTTTTAGCAACTGCTAGAACTAAAATTGATGTTGGTATAGGTGAACTCATACTCCGTGTAGGTAACGAATCAATCAGTCTTTAGGCTCTTGACTCGGCTAGGACATCAAGTAATCAAGGTGAGAAAATTAATTTTATTAATGACCATTCAGTTAAACCTTCTTTTCAGAAAGCACCACAGAACCACACAACTGAGCCAGATCCTAGACATCATGACAACAAAGAAGTAATTCATGAGGATCGAAGGCTTCATATTGATGAACTAGACGAGTGGAAAACACATTTCAAGGAGAAACTAGGAACACACGAAGCAAAACTGAGGGAACCCCCAAACGAGCTTAAAGGGACATTGAATCACTTCAAAATAGGAGATCAGGTATTGTTGGATGAGAACGACCCTCGAGTCGCTATCTCAGACCGTAATACAAATGAAGAAATCCCTTTTACAATATTGATAAACCATAAAAGTAACATATTCTAAGCCCACATTTAGTATGCTTTTAGATGATTTAAGCCCCAATTTATGTAAAAAGGATGACGAAAAGAACGAGAAACGGGCTTAAAATGGACCAAATCAGGCCAAACCCTGAAATTAGCACGGCCTGGACTTCCAACCACACGGCCGTGCCACCGTTCCTTCTAGAACACGGCCTGACCCCGATTCACACGGCCGTGCCTCACTAAAGAAATTCGAACACGGTTTGAAGACGATCCACACAGGCGTGTGCCAAGGCCGTGCCCCTGTCGTGGCAAAGAAGAGTTTCAGTCGAATTTTGATACTTAGGGACGAAGAAACACATTCCAAGAGCCTATATAAACACCCTAGGTACCAGCTAAAAGGGGGCGGTGAGCTAGGCCAAGAAGCCAAGCCGAAAAGGTCAGATTTGAGGGAATCACTCGAAGATAGCCAGTTGATCCATCTCAAGAAGCCGGAATTCTACTCAAGATTTATGGATCTCTCCTTCAATTCCTTCAGGAGTTTTAGGGATTTCTTATGTTTTGTTTTATCTTTTCTCTTGAGATGTTTTCTTTTATTATTATGAACTAAACCTTCGGATACCCGAAGGGGATGAAACCTATGATGAATCTTGTTATTTGACTTTTTGAATTATATGATAATAACTTAGTTTGTTCTTAATTGTGTGAACTTAATCCAAATCTAATGTGCTTAGGTGGAGGAGGAATAGACCTCGCCTAAGAGTAGATCCAACATAATTAAAAGCGGAGTTAATCGCACGCCTAGAGATAGGGTGACGAGATTTTGCCTGGATTAGGGTGAAACCTAATATGGGAGTCCACAGATCGATTTCTTTCGCTATTCTAGGGGCTACTATAAGAGAAAGAGATTTCCACTAGTTAACCTAGGGTTAGACGTTATTCGCCGAGAGAGAGGGTTTAATATATATTAGGGAGTCTCACGGATCAAACTAAGTAAATAAATCATATGGTTCAAGGTTAGATAACAAGTGAAGTCTAGGTGGATTCTTCCTAAGGGTATCGCTTGAGTCAACTGAGTTTTCCCAAAAGTTATTTCCCGAATTCATTCTTTTTGTCTTTGCGTCTTAGCTTAGTAAGTAGATTAGTTTTAGTTTAAACAACCATCACTTTATATTAAGACTAAATAATAAAAAGACGGTGAGTATTAGTACTTTTAGTTCCTTTGGGTTCAACAATCCGGTCTTGCCTAAACTATACTACTGTTCGATAGGTGCACTTGCCTTTAATCGTTGCCAGAGTTAGTTTCTAGGTTCGATCATTCTTTTATAAATTTTAAAACTCTGATTTACAGCGATCAAGTTTTTGGCGCCGTTGCCGGGGAACTAAAATATTAAGAACACTCTATTTTTATTACTTTAGCCATTTTTGTTTTCCGCAATTTACTTTTATTCTTAAGTTTTAATTTTTCCTTGCTAAATTTTCTTTCTTTCTTTTCCTATCAGGTGTCTCTAGTTCATGACTAGAAGAAACCCGACAGGACCACTAGTATACGATAGTGATATTGAAGCTACCGTTCGAAGAAATCGCAGAAAAATTAGGCGAGCCCTAGATTATACGGAAGAAGAGCAAGAAGACAAATCCAATCCTACTGAAGGGATGGACGAAAATAACCCACTACCACAAGATGTGGGAGAAAATAATGCTCCTCGTACTATGTATGATTATGCTAAACCTCATTTAACAGGAGCAGAATCGAATATTGTTAGGCCTGGTATAGCTGCTAATAATTTTGAATTAAAGCCTAACACTATTCAAATGATTCAACAATTTGTTCAATTTGATGGTTTGCAGGACGAAGATCCAAACACTCATATAGCTAACTTTTTAGAGTTCTGTGATACCTTCAAAATAAATGGCGTTTCTGACGATGCCATACGTCTTTGGCTATTTCTCTTTTCACTAGGAAATAAAGCCAAACAGTGGTTAAACTCGTTACCACGAGGGTCAATCACTACATGGGATCAAATGACCAAAAAATTTCTATTAAAATATTTCCCACCGGCCAAAATGGCCAAATTACGGAATGATATCTCTTATTTTGTGCAGATGGATTTAGAAACATTATACGACGCATGGGAGAGATACAAAGATCTCTTTAGGAGATGCCCACACCACGGTTTACCTTTATGGCTCCAAGTCCAAACTTTTTATAACTGTGTGAATCCTTCAACGAGGCAATTAATTGATTCAGCCGCCGGTGGAACTTTGAACAACAAAACCCCTGAGGCAGCCTACGAATTTATAGAAGAGATGTCACTAAACAACTATCAGTGGCAAGTTACAAGGACAAGGCCAACAAAATCCACTGGAGTTTACAACCTCGATGCAGTAACAATGCTATCAAATCAGGTAGAGATGATAAATAAAAAGATTGATAGTTTGTGTTCATCGCAGGTACATTCAGTGATGCAGTGCGACACAAGTGGAACCGTGGCGAATTCTGAGTACCCACCATACCAACCAGAGAGCGAACAGATGAACTATATAGGTAACAATTTCAGATCTAATAATAACCCATATAGTAATACTTATAATCCAGGTTGGAGGAACCATCCAAATTTTTCGTGGGGAGGACAAGGAAATCAGGGAAACCAAAGGCAACAACCTCCTCAAAATTTTCAAAATCAGCCCTATCCGCAAGAGAAGAAGCCAAATCTTGAAGAGACGTTAAACAAATTCATAGCATCCACAGAGGCCCGTCTCCAAAAGACTGAAGCAACACTCGAAACCCAACAAACATCGATCAAAATGATCGAGAACCAAGTCGGAGGGCTTACCAAGGCAGTCGGGGAAATTACGCAATCAGTCGGTCAAATAGGAAAGATGCTATCCGAGCGACCACAAGGGCGTCTACCAAGCAACACGGAGATTAATCCAAAGGAGCAAATTCAAGCCATAATAGCTCAGGAAGATACAATGGCAGATGAACCCATCTCAACACAACAAAAAGAGGAAGAAGAAGGTAGAGCTGAGGAAATTCAAGAAAAACCAAAACCGGTAATTAAAAAGTACCAGCCTCGCATACCTTATCCCGAAGCATTGAAAATGGACGATATGGAAGAAAAGTTCGGTAAGTTTCTCAAACTTTTAAAGAAATTACACATTAACTTACCGCTACTTGAAGCTCTTTCGCAGATGCCCGACTCCTGAAAATTTTTAAGGGAACTGTTAACGAAAAAACAAAGGATAGACCAGGAATCACATGTGGAACTCAACGCAAAGTGCTCAGCAATTCTACAAAATAGACTACCACGGAAATTAAAAGATCCAGGGAGTTTTACAATTCCATGCATAATCGATAGTTTATTTATAGATTATGCGTTAGCTGATTTAGGGGCAAGCATTAATGTCATGCCTTATAAATTGTTTAAACAACTAGGTCTAGGGAAACCCAAACAAACTAGGATGAGCATTCAATTAGCTGATAAAACTGTTAGAATTCCTAGGGGTATTATTGAAGATGTTCTTGTAAAAATAGACAAATTCGTTTTCCCAGTAGATTTTGTTGTCTTAGACATAGATGAGGACAATACGACCCCCTTAATTTTAGGAAGACCCTTCTTAGCAACTGCCAGAACTAAAATTAATGTCGACGCAGGTGAACTCATACTTTGTGTAGGTGACGAGACAGTCATTCTCCAAGCTCTCGACTCAGCCCGAGCATCAATTGACCAAGGTAAGAAAGTTAATTCTACTGATAACGATTCAGTTAACCTTTCTTTTCAGGAAAGACCTAAGAAGGGCACGATTGAACCTGATCCTGAATCCTATGCCAACAAAGAAATAACTCAAGAGGGACAAAGGATTCAACCCGATGACCTAGACGAGTGGAAGACGCACTTCATAGGAAAACTAGGGATACACGAAGAAGAATCAAAACCACTCCACGAGACAGAAAAGTTCAAAATCGGAGATAAGGTATTATTAGCAGACCCATGACTATTCCCTCCAGACCATGACACGAACAAAGAAATTCTCTTTAGGGTAAAAAGTGTTTTCCCACACGGAACGGTCGATGTAAGCAATCCTAATTTTGGCACTTTTCAAATAAATGCTACTCGACTTGAACCATATCATGAAAGTAAAATCGACAACATGAGGGAAGATGTTCAAACCTTTAAACCACCCTGATTTTGCGAACATAAGGAAAGTCTAGCTTAAGACTTTAAACGAGCACTTCTCGGGAGGCAACCCGAGCACTAACACTATTTTTAACTTTTATTGTTATTCTTTATTATCAAACTTACTTTTTCTTTTTCCAGAATTTGAACTAACTTAGTGCGAATTTAAGCCCACACGACCTTACACACACACCGTGTGTTTGTGACCGTGTGAGTACTATGAATCTTGAAACGGCATAGCGGCAAAGGTGCGAGGCGGTGTAATGATTTTTCGAATCACGGACCCAACTACTACCACACGCCCACCAACAAAGTGGCGCGGTGCGCCCCGGCCGACCGCGAAAGTTATCGACTTGCCACCACGGGCAGAACACGCCCGTGTCTTCCAACCGTGGTCGACTCGAAAACAAACGTAGAGAATAAACACACCCTGCGACACGGCCGTGCGATGTGGCCGTGTAAATCGATACACCCTATGCACACGGGCGTGGGAGGGCGACAGACACCAAAAATTTGTTTAAATAGTTCTCCTTCTTCCCACCTTCTTTTCCATCCACTTTCTTCCTTTCCTCCTCTCTTCTTTCCACTCTCTCAAACACCTCCTATCTCAGGCTCTTAAGCTCTCAATATCCTCAAAACCTACAATGTCCAGGGAGTGTAAAAGGCCAAGCTCCCTCAAGGAGAATGATCTAAATGAGTTCATGCCGGCAGCTTCATACAACCAACAAGCCAGGGGTCTTTGAGACCATTTAATTTATATTTTTCCTTTTATTTTTGTCTCAATTTTCTTACCTTTGACTATATTATGCTTTATTTAGTTGATTTTGCTTTAGTTTCTTGGTTTTAGGTTCTAAAGGCTGCTTGGGAATCACGCCACCACCACTACCATAACCTCAGCCTTAGAAATCACACCCAACAATAAGGACCTCCCAGTCCATTCATCTTTTCTTTTAATTTTAGTTTTCTTCTTAGTCTCCTTATCTTTATCTTTCTTGTCTTTAATTACATTATTAGTATAGTTTTAATATTACTCTAGATGTCCTGGCTAATTTTCCACGAGCCTCCCAATTTCTTCATCTAGCGTAGGTTCGTCATCCAGACGGCCCATCACCACCACCAAAGGCACAATCTCCTCTCAAGGAATCATCCGAAAATTTAAGAAGTTTTCACTTATCCCCATATCTGATGATTTTATTACAAGGTTATTATATATCTTTGTACATTGAGGGCAATGTACATCTTAAGTGTGGGGGGGTGAACAACCTAAAAAGATACCTAACTCAAAGCCTGAATTATGCCTTGTCTTAAAAGTAATTTTCTCATATTACTAATTAGGATGAAATTTCTGGTGATTTATGATTTTTTTATTGACATGTTTTAGATCAAGTTATAGTTAATTGTGCATTGATAATTAAATTTGAAGATGCTAGAGAATCAAGCATGATAAGTCTAATTTTTCAAGAAATTAAAAATTTGTTAGGTTGTTGAACTAAATCTGAATATTACTTTGAAGTTTGAAATTTACAAGGTTGACATCAAATTACCCATAATTTTTGTGAGAATTTGAGCCTTATAGAGCATATATTCTTTTTCTTGCTCACTTTATTGATTATGAGCATGTCAACATTGATTTGTTATTCTAGAACTTGCATCAATTATACATGTTGAGACCACACCTATGATTTGATATACAGAGATGATGAAGGCACCTAGGTTTTAACCCACTTACTCCGCTAAAAGCCTACCTCCATAACTAACCCCTAGTGAACCCCGTTTTAACCTAACAACCCTTTTTATTAACATAACCACTAATATTACCCCAAAACCCTTTGTTTTTATCATCATTCCTTTTAACTACCCTCATATCGAGAGTTGATTTGATTAGTTGCCTAATTATGATTTTCACTATGTATTTAGTTTGTCCTTATTATTTAGTTTGTTCTTAAAAAAAAAACGAAGTATATTCATTATTAGTTATGTGATTTAAAGAGCTTATACATTTTAAATTCCAATTATTGAAGAAAAAGCTCGAATTATTAGTATTATGAATTTTCAGTTGATGTAATTCAGTAATAGTTCAGTTTATGTCTGATGAGCTTAAAACAGTGAAATCCACATCTTTAGAAAGAAGCTCGTATTATTATTTGTTTTTCATTTGATGTAACTATTTATTATTCAGTTTATTATTAGGTAATTTGTCAGGTCAATCTCGATTTTAACCCTCTAATTCAGCCTATATCCACACCCCTTAACCTAAGCCCCGTTACAACCCTAATTAAAGACCTTTTGATTTGTGCATCATTTCATATTACAGTGGAAGAGATTTGATTTTCATGCAAGCCTATGGGATTAACCTTTCATGTTTGACATTTTAGTGCTTAATTCTGAACCTTAAACACTTTGAGTGATTTGAGTGAATCCTTAGTGAGAATGTCAAGCCTTGTCGATTTTGAATCAGAGGTAATTATTTAGATGAAGGGAGATACCTATATTTTTGTGCTACAAATCTATGACTTAGAATTGTTTGAATCTTTAGGACTCTTTGAGTTGAATTATCCATGTATAAATTATCTATAAATGATGATAAAACATTGTTGATAGGAATTATGAAACATGGAAAGTTCGTTTGAATTGTAAGTTGAGAATTTTGCTTGAGGACAAGCAAAAGCTTAAGTGTGGGGGTATTTGATAAACCGTAAAAGTAACATATTCTAAGCCCACATTTAGTATGATTTTGGATGATTTAAGCCCCAATTTATGTAAAAAGGTGCTCTTAATCCTTTCTTTTCATGACTTATACTCAGGAAAGCACCCGATGACGAAAAGAACGAGAAACGGGCTTAAAATGGACCAAATCAGGCCAAACCCCGAAATCAGCACGGCCTGGACTTCCAGCCACATGGTCGTGCCACCGTTCCTTCTAGAACACGGCCTGACCCCGATTCACACGGCTGTGCCTCACTAAAGAAATCTGAACACGATTTGAAGATGATCCACGCGTGCGTGTGCTAAGGCCATGCCCCTGTCGTGGCAAAGAAGAATTTCAGTCGGATTTTGATACTTAGGGACGAAGAAACACATTCCAAGAGCCTATATAAACACCCTAGGTACCAGCTAAAAGGGGGCGGTGAGCTAGGCCAAGAAGCCAAGCCGAAAAGGTCAGATTTGTGGGAATCACTCGAAGATAGCCAGTTGATCCAGCTCAAGAAGCCAGAATTCTACTCAAGACGGCGGATCTCTCCTTCAATTCCTTCAGGGAGTTTTAGGGATTTCTTATGTTTTGTTTTATCTTTTCTCTTGAGATGTTTTCTTTTATTATTATGAACTAAACCTTCGGATACCCGAAGGGGATGAAACCTATGATGAATCTTGTTATTTGACTTTTTGAATTATATGATAATAACTTAGTTTGTTCTTAATTGTGTGAACTTAATCCAAATCTAATGTGCTTAGGTGGAGGAGGAATAGACCCTGCCTAAGAGTAGATCCAACATAATTAAGCAGAGTTGATCGCATGCCTAGAGATAGGGTGACGAGATTTTACCGGATTAGGGTGAAACCTAATATGGGAGTCCACAGATCAATTTACTACTATTCTAGGGGGTTACTATAAGAGAAAGAGATTTCCACTAGTTAACTTAGGGTTAGACGTTATTCGCTTCGAGAGAGGGTTTAATATACGTTAGGGAGTCTCACGGATCAATCTAAGTAAATAAATCATATGGTTCAAGGTTAGATAACAAGTGAAGTCTAGGTGGATTCTTCCTAAGGGTATCGCTTGAGTCAACTGAGTTTTCCCAAAAGTTATTTCCCGAATTCATTCTTTTTGTCTTTGCGTCTTAGCTTAGTAAGTAGATTAGTTTTAGTTTAAACAACCATCACTTTATATTAAGGCTAAATAATAAAAAAATAGTGAGTATTAGTACTTTTAGTTCCTTTGGGTTCGACAATCCGGTCTTGCCTAAACTATACTACTGTTCGATAGGTGCACTTGCCTTTAATCATTGTCAGAGTTAGTTTCCAGGTTTGATCATTCTTTTATAAATTTTAAAACTCTGATTTACAGGGATCAAATACTGAATGTCTTTCCATACGGAACAGTCGAGGTAACTAATCTTGAATTCGAAACTTTTAAGGTAAACACCACTCGACTCAAACCATATATTGTTAGAATTGATAGTAGGGAAGAGGAGTTTCAAATCCTCAAACCACCATGATCGTGCGAATGAAAGGTAAGTCTAGCTTAGGACTTTAAACAAGCGCTTCTCGGGAGGCAAGCCGAGCACTAACCCCCTTTATTTTCATATCTTTGATTTTTAGTACCTAACTAATGACTAACCAAAGTAAATAAAGCATAGGTTTTCGTGCCACACGACCTTGCACACGGGCGTGGCCGTGGCCGTGTGGGCATCACGGATTTACACACCGGTATGGCAGAGGTTGTACGAGCCAAGGACGAAAAATCCCCATATCACAGACGGCTATAAATTGCCACGGTCGTGTGATATGGCCGTGGCTGACACTGAGGAAGTCACACGGGTATGAGACACGCCCGTGCTTTGAGGCTGTGGCCGACACTGAAAAAGATACATGGGCGTAGGGACCTCTACACAGGCGTGGGAGAAACGAACGAGCCACCACACGGCCGTGTGACTGAACACGCCCATAGCACACGGGCGTGGGCAGCACCAAGTCCTTGTTTCTTATTTAAGACCCCCCTTCTTCTCACCTTCTCCCCAAATCCTTCTTCCACCAACTCCCAGCCACCAACCCCTTTCCCTTCTCACTATCCTCTTCCTTCATTTTCCCCTTCCCCTTCCCCTCATTCCTTTTCTTTCACCATCCTTACCACCATCCCCATGCCGAAGAAGCAGAAGGACCCTAGCACAGTCTCCCCGTGCGAGACCGAGCCACATAAGTTCATGCCGACCGCTTCATTTACTCGCCAAGCCAAGGACATTTGAGTCCATTTATTTTACCTATGTCTTTTCTCTTCTCCTTTATTTTCCTTCTCTTTATCTTCCTTGTCCTTAAATACATAATTAGTTTATTTTGAATTTTTCTTATTATTTCCTGGCTTTTTCTTCACGAGCTACCCAATTTCTTCATCTACCACAGCGATTGTGGGCAGCCACCATACCACCACCAGAGACGCCTCCTCCAACTTATCTTTCACCTCCGAATCAAGTTTCCACACTTCCAACTCAAGGAACCCATCCAAAATTCAGGAAGTTTCACTTCTCTCCCTATCTTTTGATTTTTTGTATCTATATATATCTGTGTACATTGAGCGCAATGTACATCTTAAGTGTGGGGGGTGAATCTTAAAAGTGCCTAACTTTTTGCATTATTTTCAAATCCCTGAATTATATCTTGTTCTTAAATAATCTTCTCATATTACTGTTAGAATGAAACTTCCTTTGATTTATGATTTTCATTGATATGTTTTGGATTAAGTCATAGCTAATTGTGCAGTGATGATTTAAACTTTAGGAGACTAGAGAATCAAGCATGATGAGTTTATTTTTAGAATTAAAAATTTGTTAGGTTGTTTACCTGAATCTAATGATTACCTTGAAATTTGAAATTTACAAGGTTGACATCAAAAGCCCATAATTTTTGTGAGATCTTGCGCCTTTTAGAGCATACATTCCTTTTCGTGCTCACTTTATTGATTATGAGTGTGTCAACATTGATTTGTTATTCTAGAACTTGCTTCGATTATACATGTCGAGACCATACCTTTGATTTAATATACTAAGATGATGAAGGCACCTAGGTTTTAACCCACTTATTCCTCTAAAAAGCCTACCCATTTAATTAACCCTTAGTGAACCCCTTTGAATCCTAACAAACCATTCCTTAACTCACCCATTAATATTAACCCAAAACCCACTTTGTATTTGTTATAACCATTTCTCTTGACTACCCCTATATCGAGATTTGATTTGATCGGTTACTTAACTATTTTCTTTATTTCAGTTATTAAATTCTATCTTATTATTATTGTACTTGATTTGTTCTAAAAAAATAAGAGAACAAAAATTATTTATTAGGAATCTATTCATTATTACTTCTTTGTTATTGGAGCTTAAGCAGTTAATTTTTTGAGAAGAAGCTCATGTTATTAGTATTAGGTTTTCAATTGATGTAATTATTCAATATTAGTCCAACTTTCTAGTTAGGTAATGTGTCAATTCAGTCTCGATACTAACCCTCTAATTCAGCCTTTATCCACACCTTTAACCCAAACCCCGTTACAACCCTTTTTAAAGACCTTTTGATTTGTGTATCATCTCATATTATAGTGGTGGAGATTTGATTTTCATGCAAGCCTATGGGATTAACTTTTCATGTTTAACTTATGAGTGATTTTTCTTGAACTTTAAACACTTCGAGTGATTTGAGTGAATCTTTAGTGAGGATGTTAACCATTATCGATTTTGAATTAGAGGTAATTATTTAGATGAGGGGAAACACTTATGTTTTCATGCTACAAAAACTATGTCTTTGATCGTTTGAATCTTTAGGAACCTTCTGGTTAAATTATCAATGTATGAATTACCTATGGATTATGATGAAACATTATTGATGAAGATTATGAATTAAGGGGAGTTAATTTTAATTGTGAATTGAGAATTTTGCTTGAGGACAAGCAAAAGCTTAAGTGTGGGGGTATTTGATAAACCGTAATATATACATATTTTAATCCCACATTTAGCATGCTTTTTGGATGATTTATCCTTTGAATTGTGGAATTTGATGCTCCTAATCCTTTAATTTCATGTTTTATACTTAGGGAAGCATAGGAGGTCGAAAAGAACAAGAAATGGGCTGAAAAATGGAGGAAATGGGCCAAAATAAGAAATCAACACGGCCTGGGCCCAAGCCACACGGTCGTGCCCCTTTAGCAGGCTCGACCACGGCCTGGATTTGATTCACACGGGCGTGTTGCACGGGTATGTCCCTGCCGTGACAAAGAGGAATTTCACTCGGAATAGGGTACTTAGAGGCAAAGAAAAACATTCCAAAAGCCTATATAAACACCCTAAAGGCCAACCTTGAGGGGGCGTCCAGCTAGGCCAAGGAGCCAAGCCAGAGAGGTCAGAATTGTAGGATTTACTCGAAGAAAGCCAGTTGATTCATCTCAAGAAGCCGAAGTCATACTCAAGACGGAGGATCTCTCCTTCAATTCCTTTAGGGGTTTTTAGGGTTTTCTTCTGTTTTGTTTTATCTTTTCTTCTGAGATGTATTATTTTATGATTATGAACTAAACCCCTCAGATACCTGAGGGGGATGAAACCTAAGACGGATCTTGTTATTGTTTTCTGAACTATATGATAAATACTTGATTTGTTCTTAACTATGTGTTCTTAATTCTTGTTTTGGTATTTCAGGATATTGATTCAAGCATTGATGTGCTTAGGCAGTGGAGGAATATTCCCTGTTTAAGAGTAGATCTAGCATAGTTAAGCGGAGTTGATCGCAATCCTAGAGATAGGATGACGAAAATCTGTCGAATTAGGGTCAAACCTAATATGGGAGTCCATAGATCGAGTTAATGCAATCCTAGGGGTTTTAATTAGAAAGAGATTTCAATTAATCAACCTAGGGTTAGACGTTAGTAGCCCCGAGAGAGGTATTAATATAAATTAGGGAATCCTACGGATCAAGTCAAGTGAATAAATCGTCTGGTTCAGAGTTAAATAACAAGTGAAGTCTAAGTGGATTCTTCCTTGGGTATCGTCTTAATCAATTGGTTTTTCCCACAAGTATTTTCCCAATTCATTCTCTGTGTCTTAGCGTCTTTAGCTTAGTAGTTAGTTAATTTTAGAATAAACAACAAATCCCTTAATTCTTAGGCTAAATAATAAAAAGAAAGTCAGTATTAGTACTTTTGGTTCCTTTGGGTTCGACATTCCGGTCTTGCCACTAAGCTATACTACTATTCGATAGGTGCGCTTGCCTCAATCATGGTGATAGTTAGTTTCTAGGCTAGATCATTCATTAGATAAATATTAAGACTCTCGACACACGATCATCTATTAAGTTAGGTCGATACTTGGCAAACTCTTATGCTTAATGAAAGTGGTTTTCTTAAAGTGTATGCCCTTGTGTATGGATGTTGAATTGAGTACTTAGATATGCCTTTGGGTTATGAATTATGTTGAATTGAATTGGTGTTTGTATGTGTGCAATGTAGGGTGGCAAAGGGCTTGGTAGATAGCCATATAATTGTCTACATGAGTAGACACACGGGCGTGTGTCTATACCGTGTGTGACACACGGTCAGCCCTATGGGCGTGTGGATCGACTGTGTGTCCCATTACATGTTGGGTTTGCAAGTCAGTATGCTCCACGGGGCAGAGACACGGCCGTTTGTCTCAGCCGTGTGGGAGACACGGCCTAAGGACATGGGCGTGTGCCCAGGCCGTGTGAAGTCTGCACCTTAATTGTGGAATTTAATTCGACACACAGGCTAAGGACACGGGCATGTGCCTTGGTATCAGAGCTACGGTTTAGTCGATTCTAGGACTAACGTAGTGTAAGTACGAGTCTAGCTATACATGCCATTGTAAGAGTGTCTGAGTAATGATAGTTTGATGGCTCCTGACATATAAAATTGTGTTTTTATGTAGTATATGGATTCTGATCCAGACCGAACTGCAGCCGATGATGCTACGAGTAACGCACCGGCTCCCGCTCAAGGGACCGCGCCAGCTAATAGTAGACTCGAGACCTTGGGTCAGGGGGAAGAGGCTCGAGAAGCCATTCTCCACATGATGAGCAACTGGTATACTGAGTATACCCGAGCAAATCCTAACGCTCAACCCCCTCCACCCGCACCAATTCCTCAACCGGCTCTAGTAGCTCCTCAAGTGGTTGAGGTGGTGAGGAGAGAAAGGCCTCCGGTTGATAAGATCCGGAAGCAAGGAGCCGAAGAATTTCGAGCGAATAAGGACAATGACCTGGAGAGAGCGAAATTCTGGCTCGAGAATACCATCAGGGTATTCGATGAGTTATCCTGCACGCTTGAGGAGTGCTTAAAGTGTGCAGTATCTCTTTTGAGAGATTCAGCCTACCGATGGTGGAACACCCTGGTGTCGGTGGTACCAAGGGAGAGAGTTAGCTGGGAATTCTTCCAAGAGGAATACCGGAAGAAGTACATCAGCCAGAGGTTCATCGACCACAAGAGGAAGGAGTTCTTGGAACTGAAGCAAGGCCGTATGTCAGTGACTGACTATGAACGGGAGTTTGTAAGGCTTAGCAAGTATGCCCGAGAGTGCGTGTCTACCCAGGCAGTCATGTGCAAGAGGTTCGAGGACAGACTGAATGAGGACATCCGTTTATATGTTGGAGTCCTCGAACTAAAAGAGTTTGTTGTGTTGGTAGATAGAGCCTGTAAAGCCGAAGAGTTGGCTAAGGAGAAGAGAAAAGCTGAGAATGAGTCTCGTGACTCGAGGAAGAGGCAGTTGAATAAGTCTCACCAATCCTCATCTAGGAAATCGAGGGATTTCACTACTCGATCAGTCACTTCAGCCGGGTTTTCAACTAGAAGTAAGGACAAGCAATTTTTGGGATCTAAAGGGCAGACCGCATCAGTTGCTAGTGTGGGCAACGTTCGACCAAGTAGACCGGAATGCCCTCAATGTGGTAGGCGCCATTCCGGTGAGTGTCGAGAGAATGATAAAGCTTGTTTCAGATGTGGGTCTTTAGACCACTTTTTCAGAGACTGCCCCGAGGTAGGCGAGAAAGAAAAGCCTCAGAATGCAAGATCGGGAAGTACTGCTAGGGGAAGACCACTGAGAAACCCGGGACATGAGATGGGTAACAGAACCCATCTAGAGAGCAAGCCGCTAGAGTCGAGGGTAGAGCACCGGCGAGAACTTATGCCATCTGTGCTCGTGAAGAGGCATCTTCCCCTGATGTAATCACGGGTACATTTTCTCTCCATAATACTCGTGTTATAGCTTTAATTGATCCTGGATCTACCCACTCATACATATGCATGAAGTTAGTCTCTAGCATGAGCATGCCTATAGAGTTTACCGAATTCATCATAAGAGTGTCTAATCCTTTAGGTAAGTGTGTGTTGGTTGATAGAGTTTGCAAAGGTTGCCCTTTGATGATTAAGGGTCATTGTTTCCCGGTTGATCTTATGCTATTGCCATTTGACGGGTTTGATGTCATCCTTGGGTTGGATTGGTTAGTTACTCATGGAGTAATTGTGAATTGTGGAATGAAGCTTATTGAGTTGAAAAATGAAAATGGGAATCTTATTCGTGTTGAATCAGATAAGCAAGATAGATCACCAGTAGTGATATCAGCTTTGTCGACTCAGAGGTATTTAAGGAAGGGGTACGAGGCTTACCTTGCCTTTGTGTTGAACACTAAAGAGACTGATTTGGGAATGGAGTCGGTACCCATAGTGTGCGAGTACCTAGATGTTTTCCCGGAAGAGTTGCCAGGGTTACCTCCGATTAGAGAGATTGAATTCGGGGTTGAGTTAGCTCCGGGTACTGCCCCTATTTCTATTACTCCATATAGAATGGCACTAACTGAGCTAAAAGAGTTGAAATAACAGTTGCAAGAGTTAACGGATAAAGGTTTTGCAAGGCCGAGTTTTTCTCCGTGGGGTGCTCCCGTTTTATTTGTGAAGAAGAAAGATGGTTCTATGAGGTTATGCATAGACTATCAGCAACTTAACAAGGTAACTGTGAAGAACAAGTACCTGTTGCCGAGGATTGATGATCTATTCGACCAATTGAAGGGAGCCATGGTATTTTCCAAGATAGATTTGAGGTCAGGGTACTACCAGCTTAGAGTCAAGGAATCGAATGTGCCGAAAATCGCATTTAGGACTAGGTACGGCCACTATGAATTTTTGGTCATGCCTTTTGGTCTGAAAAATGCCCCTGCAATCTTCATGGATTTGATGAATCACATTTTTCGGCCATACTTGGATAAATTTGTCGTAGTCTTCATCGACGACATACTGATCTACTCTCGAGACGAGAACGAACATGCCGAACATTTGAGTATGGTTCTGCAAGATTTAAGAGAAAAACAATTGTATGCCAAGTTCAGTAAGAGTGAGTTTTGGCTCAAGGAAGTGGGATTTTTGGGGCACATTGTCTCAGGAGATGGAATTAGAGTAGACCCGAGTAAGATTTCAGCAATTATTGAATGGAAACCGCCGAAGAGCGTAACTGAAGTAAGGAGTTTTCTGGGCCTAGCCGGTTATTACAGGCATTTTGTCAAGGGGTTTTCCATGATAGCTACCTGATGACGAGACTTTTGCAAAAAGATGTGAAGTTTGTTTGGACAGAAGAGTGCCAACAGAGTTTTGAGAAATTGAAGACACTATTGACTGAGGCTCCTGTTTTGGTGCAACCTGAATCGGGAAGAGAATTTGTAGTTTACAGTGATGCATACCTGAATGGATTGGGTTGTGTACTTATGCAAGAGGGTAAGGTGGTTGCTTATGCCTCTAGGCAATTAAATCCGCACGAGAAGAATTACCCGACTCATGATTTGGAGTTGGCCGCAATTGTGTTTGCGTTGAAGATTTGGAGACACCATTTATATGGTGAAAGGTGTCGGATTTTCACCGACCATAAGAGCCTAAAATATTTGATGACTCAAAAAGAATTGAATTTGAGGCAACGAAGGTGGTTAGAGTTGATTAAGGATTATGAGTTAGTGATTGACTACCATCCGGGGAAGGCGAACGTAGTCGCCGATGCCTTGAGCAGAAAATCATTGTTTGCACTAAGAGCCACGAGTACTCAGATGAATTTGTTGGATGATGGTTCCATTTTAGCCGAGCTGAGGGCTAAACCATTGTTTCTCCAAGAGATTTGTGAAGCTCAGAAAGATGATGACAGTTTGCAAGCCAAGAGGTTTTATGTGAGTCGAATGTTGAGTCAGACTTCCGAGTAAATCCTGATGGATGTCTGACATTTCAAGATAGGGTCTGTGTACCCAGAAATGATGAGCTTATTCGTAAGATCTTGCATGAAGCGCATAGCAGATGTTTAACTGTGCACCCTGGGAGCACGAAGATGTAAAATGATTTGAGGAAATGGTATTGGTGGCTTGGTATGAAGAAAGACATTTCCGAGTTTGTATCGAGATGCCTGATTTGTCAGCAAGTAAAAGCTGAACATCAAGTACCTTCGGGTTTACTTCAGCCCATCATGGTTCCTGAGTGGAAATGGGACCGTATTACCATGGACTTCGTGACGGGCTTACCGTTGACTCCAAAGAAGAAAGATGCAGTATGGGTAGTGGTTGATAGACTCACAAAGTCAGCCCATTTCATACCAGTGCGAGTCGACTATTCGCTTGATAAATTGGCAGACTTGTACCTGTCAGAGATAGTAAGATTTCATGGTGTACTGTTGTCGATCATTTCGGATAGAGATCCGAGATTCAGGTCACGATTTTGGAAAAAGTTGCAAGAGGCCTTGGGCACGAAATTGAGTTTCAGTACAGCCTTTCATCCACAAACCGACGGGCAGTCAGAGAGGGTAATCCAGATACTCGAAGACATGCTTCGATGTTGTGTTTTGGAATTCCACGGTAATTGGGAGAAATACTTACCATTGGTGGAATTCACCTACAACAACAGCTTTTAGTCAAGTTTGAAAATGGTGCCTTATGAGGCAATCAGATGGACGTAGTGTGTCGAACGCCTTGTATTTGGTCGAACTCGAGAGAGAAACAGATACACGGGGTCGATTTGGTTAAGGAAATTGAAGAGAAAGTAAAAGTGATACGTGACTATCTGAAAGTCACCTCAGATAGGAAAAAGTCCTATTCAGATTTGAAAAGGAAAGAGATAGAATTCAAAGTCGGTGATAAAGTATTCTTGAAAGTGTCACCTTGGAGGAAAGTCCTTAGATTTGGCCGGAAGGGCAAATTGAGTCCGCGCTTTATTGGACCTTATGAAATTACCGAGAGGATAGGACTGGTGGGTTATCGATTGGCCTTACCACTCGAGCTAGAAAAGATTCATGACGTCTTTCACATATCCATGTTGCGCCGATACCGTTCAGATCCTTCACATGTCATTGTACCAATAGAGGTAGAGATACAACCGGACTTGACTTATGGTGAAGAGCCGGTTAAGATTTTGGCGTAAGAGGTCAAACAGTTGAGAAACAAAAGCATAGCCCTTGTGAAAGTATTATGGCAAAGGCACAGAATAGAAGAGGCTACATGGGAGCCCGAGGAAACAATGAGAAACCAATACCCCAACCTTTTCACCGGTAAGATTTTTGGGGACGAAAATCCTTAAGGGGGGAGAATTGTAACAGCCCGATTTAGGGGCTAGTCGGAACAGTGATCTCGGGATCACTAATCCAAGATTAGAGAAAGTTATTTTCTTGTGATTTTATAAATTAGTATATGATTGTATAAGTACATGATAATTTTGGTACTTTAATTTTAGCGATTTCTCGATTAATCGCGAAAAAGGACTAAATCGCAAAAAGTGCGAAAGTTCCATTCTATAGGTTAAAGGTACCAAATAGCCATAGATTGTAAATTTGAGGTCTTTAAAAGGCAATTTAGCCCCTTGTAAATGCTTGGCCGGCCATAGGCTATCATTGTAACACCCTTAACCCGTATCCGTCGCCAGATTAGGGTTACAGGACATTACCATGCTTAGCACAGACCATAACAAAAATAATTACTATATAAATAATCATAACTGAATACATAGTTAATAAAAAAATATGCTTTCAAGTAATGCTTAAACATTTATGCACTTAGCTTAATTCTATTCAACCAAACACACACATAAAAGTATACATTTTACATCACTTAGTAAAGGTCACTATTCATTTGGTCATTTTAAATTATTAGCCGAATATGCTCAACTATGATTTAACTTAATTCGTTCAAATCTCATTACAAATACCAACATAAACACATTAAGATTTCTACTCCAAAATAAGTTCATACTATGGCCGAATCTATATAAACTGTAATACCATAATTTAATCATTTATAAACCACATCAAATAGTCACATTCATAAGGCACAACAAAGTCATCTCATAACTTAACTTATAGATACATATATATTAAAGCAAAAGAACATCCGTCATCTAAAATGTACTATATATCTTACATCCAAAATGAGTTATTTACAAGGTTGATTGTAGAACACTCATAACCTTACTCAAAGCCAAACTTCATGTACTCAATTATCAAATATATATATATATACCATGAAATGTACTTCCAAGATAAGCTTATAACATGGCCGGACATACACAAACATTAGCACCATGATTAAATATAACCAAACCAAACCAAAGCATAGAAATATAGCCATTTTCGCATGGCATTACATATACATCTCATTCATAGTGATCTCAAAAAAGTAATATAGCCTATACATGCCATAGTTTCAAAAGAAATTCAACTTACAAGATACCAAAATAGTTGATAGTGTGATAGACTTGACGATGATCCCCGAGCTCGAATCTCGACTCCAAAATCTAATAAAACAACACAACAACTACTTAAAGTAAGCTTTCATAGCTTAGTAAGTTATAAGAAATTACATAACAAAGCCTTAAAGCATTATAATAGAAAATTTACACCTTTAATAACCCTTAAATCGAATATCCCAACATTTAAAATAGACTTATCATAGATCTCAAATCCATTCTTCACCTTAATACAAATGCATACTAATCTATCACCTTTCATAGTTCCAAAATCCAAATATACATACATTTAACAATCGGTTTCTATACATATACTACTTATGAAATTTATACTTACCATTCAAATGATAAGCTCTCATAGTATCAAAAACTTACCAACTTCAACCATTAAAATTGTATTTATATTCATACCTTCAATGCTCATTAACCGAATTTTGTACCAAATGTGTTCTGAAGTTCAATTCAAGCACTTAAGGTTCTTTATCCGATTTCGCACACTTAGTGCTCGGAAGTTAAATTCACACACTTAGTGCTTATTATCCGATTTCGTACACTTAGTACTCGGATATTAATTTCGCACACTTAGTGCTTATTATCCGATTTTGTACACTTAGTACTCGGATATTAAATTCGTACACTTAGTGCTTATTATCCGATTTCGTACACTTAGTACTCGGATGTTAAATTCGCACACTTAGTGCCACATAACCGATTTCACACACACAGTGCTTGGTATTTGAATTCACTCACTTAGCACATTACTAGAACTTGATACTTGTTTAAATAAGCACATATATGTAATAAAAACTTGAACCCCAATCACATATACCTTTATACATATACAAATTAACTTATTTCATTTCTATATAAATTCACATTCGGCCAAACACTATTAATAAACAGATATTCATCACTTTCGATCTAATTCATCTCTTAAATCAATGTCTCACATAGCTATCTCATTAACATATATATATATATACCTCACATTCGGTCAATTACACCTTTCAATCAACCTTACATTCGGCATTATGATATTATACCTACTTACTTCTATCAATACATATACATCAATATAGATAAAAATTCAATTCAATCCAATTGCTTAATAAACTTACCTCGAGTATCGACTTTACTACGCTTTCGACTATTCGATTAACTTCTCCTTTCCCGATCCAATCCCGATCCTTTTTGTTCTTGATCTAAATAATTTCAAATTAAGCTCATTCAAACATGTTTTTATTTAATTTAGTCCAAAAACACATTAATGAGCAAATTACATTTTTACCCCTAATATTTCATATTTTCATAATTTAGTCCCTATTGTACAAAACACAAAATATGCAAAATCTCACAACAACATAGCTAGGCCGAATCTTCCTTATAATCATATAAGTCCATACATTTCATTTATTTTGCATTTTGGGCACTCAATTTATTATTTTTGCAATTTAATCCTAATGACTCAAAATCATCAAAAACTCTAATACAAAACATGTTAATCTAAAACATATCTTTAATATTTTATCATCAAACAACACAAGGCACATATATTCATCAACGGCTGAACTCCAAATATGCATCAAAATCAGAAATTCTAGTATGGGTCGGATAGTATTCGAAGCAACGATCTCAAAAACGTAAAAATTATCAAAAACCGAGCTAAACACATACCTTAATCAAGCTTTACCAAGGCCGAATGAAGCTAAGTTTTTTTTTCTTTCTCTTTTCTTTTGGTTTCGGTCAAAAAGATGAACACTTGCATGTTCTTCTTTTTCTTTTATGATTTATAATAACTTTACTAATAAAATCATTTTTTATTCTTATTATAAACTTAACATATAAAATAAACATATAATTATTTAATATGCATGCATGTTGCCGTCCACTACTATTGCAAAAAGGGAAATTTACAACATAAGGCCTCCTCTTGTAAAGACACATCAATTTAATCACTCAATCAAGTAAAAGGCTACTTTTACCACTTATGCATTTTAGTCCTTTTTCTTAAATTAAACACACAAACGAACAAATTAACTCACGAAATTTTAACACATGCTCAAACATATATCATAGATATCGAATATAAAATATTTTATTGACTCAGATTTGTGGTCCCGAAACCACTATTCCGATTAGGGTCAAAATCGGGCTGTTACAATCATGGGAGACAAAGATGGACAAAAATTTGGTCAAAGTTAGTAGTAGTTGGTGACTAATTTGACTAGTTTAATATTAGAATAAAGAAAGAGAAAATATCATCTTTCTTTCCATCTTTCTCCACCGAAATTCCCAAGCAAAATAAGGGTTTTGAAAGCTAAAATTTTTAGCAAGCCCTCCTTCATTCTAGTAAGTGATTTTGATGATTTTTCTTTATGATAATTATACTTTTGAGATCCCTAGAGCTTAAGCTTTCTAAAGAGGGGATTATCTTGCATTATGGTGAAATGTTTAAAGAGTTTCCATGAGAGCTTTCATTGTTATTTGCTGCATTTTTTTTTTGGAAGAAAATGAGTCTTAGTTGTTAGATGAACAACTCTTGTGAAAGGTGTTGTCTTGAAAACACCTAATTGGACCTTGATGAAAAGGTTACAAATTTGTAGTAGTTATGTGAAATGTTGAGTTTTGATGATAGCTATAAGAGTATTAAATGTTCACCTAGGCTTGTTGAAAGTGGAAATGTGATTAGAATTAATTTTCGAGCCTAGGGGCAAAATGGTCATTTTGCCAAAGTCTAGGGGCAAAATAGTAATTTTGCCTAAGCATGATTATTAAAATGCTTTTATTAATGAGATGATTAAAATGAGCTAAATTGATATTATAGAGTAAGAAGAATCGAGAATCTGCCTCGATCGGGGAAAGAACAAAGTCTCAGACTAAACCGTCGAGCTAGCTCATTTTGAAATCGAGGTAAGTTTGTATGTGATTAAAGCAACATTTATGTTAGCATAATTGAGAATGCTTGGTATCATATTGATGCATGATACTCTACTAAATTGAGTGATTGATGTTGAATATGATGTTGAAGTCCTAGCGGACTATAATGAATATGAAAAAGCTATCATCGAGATATGAAATAGATAAGGTCCTGTATAAGACCATGTCCGGGACATGGCCTCGGCTCCGAATTAAGATTTTCGTATAAGACCATATTTGGAATATGGCTTCGTATTGAATTTAAGAATCGTGTAAGACCATATCTGGGATATGGCATCGATTTTAAATGTGAAATCCCGTATAAGACCATATTCGGGATATGGCATCGGCATTTAGAGGTAACTCCATGTAAGACCATCTCTGGGATGTGGCATTTGCCTCGTATTTATAATAATGATGATATTATGCGTCTTTGAGTATCCCTAGTGATTAATGGGATGATTAGATGAGTTTAGAAATGTAAATGAGATTAGCACTAAAGTCCTGTGAATGAGTGAATACAGGTACTCATGATTGAGTCACGAAGGAACGATTAGGATATGTGGCATGGTATGTGCTAAATAAGGGAAATTGTGAGAAAGTATGGCAAGAAGCCTATGACTTGTGTATGGTTAGTTAATGTCATGGATGGATTATTTTATAAGCTTATTGTTGCTATTTATATCCATGCAAACTTACTAAGCTTTATGCTTACTCCTTTTCATTGCTCTTTCTCCTTGTAGTATTGCCAAGATAACTTGAGGAACGTGGACGTAGGAGTTCGAAAATCACACTATCGACATCACTTTGGTATAACAATTTAGACTTATTTTGAGTATGGGATGTATAGGACTCGAGTATTTTGTTAGGTCGTAATTGTTGGCCAAAGTGTTGGCTTTGTAAGGCATTAAAGTCTTTTTGTAATGGTCTATTAAGTTAGGCCGATACTTGGCAAACTCTTATGATTAATGAAAGTGGTTTTCTTGAAGTGTATTCCATTGTGTATGGATGTTGAATTGAGTACTTAGATATGCCTTTGGGTTATGAATTATGTTAAATTGAATTGGTGTTTGTATGTGTGCAATGTAGGGTGGCAAAGGGCTTGGTAGATAGCCATCTAATTGTCCACACGAGTAGACACACGGGCGTGTGTCTATGCCGTGTGTGACACACAGTCAGCCCTATGGGCGTGTAGATCGACCGTGTATCCCGTTACATGTTGGGTTTGCAAGTCAAGATGCTCCACGGGGCGCAGACACGGCCGCGTGTGTCTCAAATTGCCGTGTGGGAGACACGACCTAAGGACATGGCGCAGCCCAGGCCGTGTGAAGTCTGCACCTTAATTGTGGAATTTAATTTGACACACGGGCTAAGGACACGGGCGTGTGCCTTGGCCGTTTGACCTTAGTGAAATGATGACGTCATAGTCGATCGACCACGGGTAGAAGACACGGGCGTGTCTTAGGGAACACGGCGTGTCCTCAGACCCACACACCGCCGGCAGGGCCCTTGTTTTGTTGAAATGTTTCTAGTTCTAAAAGTTCCCGGAATAGTTTTGATACCTCTTGGAGGTATGTTTAGGGCCTCTTAGGCCGAGTATGTGCAAGTGATGGGTTTAAACAAAATTTTATAACCCTATTCGAGACGTTTAAGCAAGATTAGTTAGGTAATACCTCAAACCCGATTTCGGTTTGAATACGGGTAAGGGGTGTTACACTCGTAGGCTCGTATAAGGGACTTTATGATCGATTATGAATGATTTTAATTTGGACGAAAATTTATGACTCAGAATTGTGTGATTGCTTGTGTTATAAGTCCGGTAATGCCTCGAGCCCTGTTCCGACGTTGAATACGGGTAAGGGGTGTTACACTCTCGCCCAAAACACAAAACACAATGTTGAGTACTCAAAATCCTATGACATGCCATTATTTCCAATCGTTTAAGAAGATTATAGTGTCAAAACATTTACTAAACACAGAGCTCGCAGGTCATGAGGAGCTTGCAAAACATTGTTCATAATTAGCTTGTAATATAGAGCTCGTATATCATTGTTCATAAAAACACATATATAATCCCAATCACAAAGCAAGAATATAGAGAAGACTTACTCTCGAAACTTAGGATAAAACCCTAAGCTCCTGATTAACTTTATAGTTCACACATACAAGTGGCAATCCCTGAACATTCACCAGTTTGCTAAAAGTTTTAAACAAGCTTTGCCTTTCCCTTGTCTTTGCTTGTAGATGGTTCTGTTGGGTTCATAGTTTTACAAACATAAACAAGTCACTAACAATCAAAGAACATTAAAACTCATACATAAACACAAATGAACCTAGGTTCACACATGCTAGTACTTTGATGAACCTAGTTTCCTTTGTTGCGAACTTTCTTAATTACTTCTATATGTCTAACCCATTAGAGAAATAGTGTCTTAACTTTAATCCTAAGAGCTAAGTGTTGGGTTCTTGTTTTCGTAGAAACTTGAAAACAAAAGAAAGAAGTAATGGATGAAGAAATTTGAGAGAGTTTTGTCATTCAAAAGAATACGAAAGTTTTAATGAAAAGGGGTTCATTTATAGGCACTAAGTGTTTTGATGTTCTTAAGATGCCTTAGTCGCAGTAGAATTAGGAAAGAGTTATGTGCATGAATGATGTTGTGAAGAGAAAATAAGTTAACTTCCTAACTTTGGTATAATTGCCCTTTGGTTACTCCTAATTTTGGCTCTCAACCTAAACCAACAATTTTAGCTAGCCAGACCCGCTGACGACCTCAATTCGCTAGGCCCAAACTAATTATTGCAACTCGCTAAGCCCACTGGCGAACCCCAGCTCGCCAGGCTCCAAACTCCTAAGCTTAATTCTAAGATGTTACACTCAAAGGTTGTCAAAATATTGAATTTGGGAAATCCTTAGTAGTGGAATGCTAAGGTAGTGGAGTAGGCAATTGGGGCCGAACCACTCTAAATTCTTGTGTCAAATTTTTCTATCCTTATTCTCTAGCTTTCAAAAAATTTTAAAAAGCCAATTCAACCCCTCTTGGAAATTTCATTTTGATTATTTGAGCTAACAATCGAAGTATATGACTAAAATGGATAAATTGGAAAATGTCTTGAAATACTTGAATTGTAATATGTGGTATACAAATTGAAATGAGGTATGTTATATGATATGAAATATATGTGTTTAATGATGAAATTGGCTTATGCATATGCATATAAATGAGAATTGGTATATGTATCATGCTGTATAAAATACTATTGAACATTGGTATCCTATTAACTAGTCGGGCCAAGTCGGATATAGTTGGCATGTCATAGGATTTGGTTGTGTACGGGATTATGTGATTATGCGCAAGAATGCATTTCGTGGGCCAGTATGTGCTATGTACGCCGATATTCACTTTATGTGCCAATTTACCCTACTTCTGTTTATCCAATGATGCACTATACTACTAGTTTGGTGTGTTGGTTAGACGATCCCTGTATCCGTTCGAGTCCAAGTTGTGTTAATAGGGTTATAAATGAAAAACTTGATAAAAGCCATTGTAGAATGATATGGTTGATATTATGGTCTCACTTATGTTCTATGTGAATTGTGATGATCATGGGGGCCGAAAACAAATGTGAATAAGTCAACGACTCCAGAAAAAAGATTAAAAGGTAGTTAGATCGATAAGTGTTGTTAATTGGATATGGAATTAGATGAAATACTTCCAAAGTTAACTATATGTAAGTGTTCGAGTAATGAATGGTATTGAATTAGTATAAGCTCATGAATTGACATTTGATTGTAAATGGAATTATTCATGGATATGGCAATATTGTAACACCCAGACTTGGCGGGTCCTGAGTCTGGGTGAGTAGCCCAAAGGCAATTTGATTGGCATAATACTAGCCACCCTAATGACGTTTCTAATGCACTCGTAGGGTGCATAGACAACGATAGGATGTAAGGTAAGGGATGTTCTCCGGAGGTGCGTGTATGTGTAGAAGGAGAGATTAGTGAATAAATTAAGGGTTCTTGGGTTATAAGGGATGTCGCCAAAGTTAAGGTACACTTAGTTTGTCTAGCTAATGTATAAGTTACTTACTAACGAGATAGTAAGGAGTGAATGATGAGTCAGGTCATAGATATGAAAAGATTTTTGGATTCTTGCACACGTTTCTCTACAGCTGTAAGCCACTAATAAGGGCATTTTTAAAACTTAGAGACACGTGTCAAGTTCCACTATGAGAACAATGATTTATATATTTAAGTGAGCTTCTGAAGAAAGAAAAGTTACCTTTTTCCTTCTGTTGAAAACACCACTTTTAACTTGCTTTGGAGTTGATTAGGAACTTGTCTTGCTAAACTAAAACTAAGGATCAAGGTTTTTACGTAGGGATTGTTTTCTCATCTCGGGTAAGTATTTTGGACTCACATGTAGCCTTGTTGCGAGAGTACGTCTTGTTATGTATTCGTGAATAGAAAAATGAAGAAGAAAGACCTTGCATGGGGTTATTTGGGTCTTAGAAGAAAATAAAGGTTATGTGCATGAGTTCTGATGGCATACCTATGTCTTATAAATAGTGATTTTTGAGAGTTCGAGGATGGATGTTTGGACCTAAAGATCAAGTTACTTTTAGTGGGTATCAGGTGAGTCCCTAAGCTGACTCTTACATGTGTGTTATGCATTCTAGAAACTTTGGTGAAAAGATATAAAGCCATGAGATTCAAGCTAGGAAAGTATGGTGTGATGATTCTGATAAGAAATGTAAGACTTATGAATCTGAATGACTATGATGTGCTTATGTCTAAAAGTAAAAACGAGTCTAATAAGAAGTGTATGTGTGTCTGGTAAGCAAAATAATTTCTATCATGAGTGAGTCGATGCATGATGAGTCTTTGTCTATCTTCAGAGTTGTCAAAGGGGTCTATCGAGACTAAAAACACGAATCTTTGAAAGGACATGTCCATGGCCATGGTGCTGAAGAACCATATCGCCTATGACCATAACTGGTGGGTTATGACATCATATTGAAAGAAGACCATATCGTGTAAGACCGTAACTAGTGGGTTATGGCATCATATGGGAAGAAGACCATATTGTGTAAGACTGTAACTGGTGGGTTATGGCATTATATAGGGAATTTTAAGGAAGGTTATTACCTAATGTGGTTCTCTATGTGTCCCAGAATGATGAGGGACAAACCTCACTAAGTGTGAGTTTAGGAAAATCCCTATCTATAACACCTTATACCTGGCCTGATTGTCAAGCCCGAATATTAGGATGCCACACCATCGTCTCATGTCATACTCATAGTAAATTGTCACATTATTAAAAAATCATCTCTTTAACAGTGATCTTATAAATTTTTAGTCAAACATATATCAATCATCATTAGTACATGCCAAACATACTTTAAATAAACTTATAGTAATAATTGAACATGCATTAGGATCACTTAGCAAAATTTCTAAGACAATAATGTAGGTATCGATATTTTCCTTGCACGGTATCGATACCGTATGGAAAATCGATACCAAATCAGCATTCTGTTTCTCGCACAAAAATCATACTATCGAAAATTATCAGTACAATTGAAAAAGTATCGATAAAATTACCCTTAGTATTGATACTCATGATAGGTTATCGATACCAATTTACGATTCTGACTTCCTACACATTTCAAAATCACAGAGGTATTGTTTTTACAACACGAATATCGATAATATTTTAAAGCATATAAGTCATTCCAACTTGTACCAATTCATCATGATATCATATAATCATCAAATAAACATCAAAACGACCGTAGTAATAGTCTCAAACATTAAAAGTAAGTCCGAGCAATAATCAATGTAATACGAAGCGAATCTCATAAACTTAGGAACAAATAATCTATGGAAGCATCCAAAACATCATGGTAAATACCAATAAAAGTTTACCACATTGCCTTATTCCCAAAACATAAACAAATAACCATTACACCTACAAAATCATGAAAATGGACTTGCTTGGATCACCCTTGGGAACCACACAGCTCACATTGACACTTAACTACTCTGCAAGGGTTTAAAAGGAGTGGGTGAGCTTAACAAACTAACTAAATGCCTAAAACAACTACCATGCAAACAATTCATCAGCATTAATGAAACAACCATATAGCACAACCTTAGCAGTTCCAACTCTAGTGTCATATTATACTTACTCGTGCATTATTTACTAGTTCACTTACATGGCAATCATATTCAATTTTAAGCATATATCACATTACACATATAATCACATAACATTTAAGCATATATCACCATACTCATATAATCACATAACATTCAATCATATATCACCATAATCATATAGTCACATAACATTCAAGCACATATCACAATAATCATATAATCAGATAACATTCAAGCATATATCACAATACTCAAAAACATGTTTATAGATAAATTGGCACTTGAGCTATGAAATGTAAAAGTGGGCACTATCACCACTCATCGAATACACGGATCTCCAACACACCACATAGACTTATAGAGTCAAACATGTCCCAAAAGTGAAGCATAAAGTTAACACTCTCCTTATTTTCCTTCACATGTCCCGTTGAATGGAGCTTAGCTCACATTCCCTTATCCCTTCAACATGTCCCAGGGCTTCAACACCTAAAATCACTGTACATATAGGTGAGTACTCACAGTTCTATGGCATGCCAACTATCTCCAATGGTTTCAAGATCATAAGGCCAAAATATCTGAAATCAATCACATATCACTTACCCATTATCCGTGCACTATCACTACATATTTACATTTTTGGAAAAACACTATCATTAACATTTAACATATACATCACATGTACACATTTGCACTTTCACAACACTTATCATCACCACATATCACATGTTATAGCATCTCATCTCAATTCACATATTCACAAATACATAAGCACATAATTCAGAAGATAACATAGGTATGAGAAAGCTTACACTCAGAATTTAGCGTAAGGGTTTAGGCTACTACTAAATTCCAAAATAACACATTGAATCATATCCACAAAAAAATATCCTAAACATTCACCAATTACGCTTTCACCAAAAAGCCAAAAGCTCAAACTAGCTTTCCCTTGCCTTTATCTCTACTCGTAGAAGGTCCTAAAAAATTCAAAGCTTCAACACAATAATTCACACAATAATACATTCAAAAATCAGCTAAGGACTCACCACAAGCAATCAAAAACATAAGCCTGAGCTATGTTCCCACGTAACCGAAACCTTTAATATAGCCAACTTAAAACTCAAATATCTCGGTCTATACTCAATATTTTTGCCTAAAACCAATTTCGTTCATCTTATAATTCACCTATGACTAATTCCCAACCTTTAAAATACAATAAAATACTCAATTCATAGTATCGACTTTTTCGATATGTTTTATGGCTATTTTCCAAAAATTCATTAAAACGTTAGAAATCTTTTACGAAACCTTAAAGTAAGTTTAGAAACCTTCTAATCATGTCAAAACAAGTTAGAAAACACTTTGAAACCACAATTTTACCTAAAATCTTGAAATCCACCATTAACGAGCCAATTTTTGACTTTTATTCAAAACATGCGATTTAATGGCTAAAAACTTAGTTTTAAAGACTAAATAACATTTAAGACTATTTAGGAGTTGAACCATTACATTAGATGATGAAAAACTGAGTGTTCGATCAAAAACCCAAAAAACTCACAAGCTTGACAATGGAGAAATCAATGGTGATTTTGGGTGTTTTTCTTAACTTCTATGGAGATTTATAACTTAAGAGATGATAGAGATCACAAGGAATTAGGATTTGTAATTCAAAATTGATTGGGAGAGTTGGGAGAACTATGGACGACAAAAGTATAAAAGGAGAAGAAGACTAATGTGAAAATAAAACTATAAATTGGGGTTTTTAGGTTGGATTTTAAAATCTGGTCTAATTCCTCTTAAAAGCTCTAAGTTTTAATTTTTTTTACAAATCAGTCCTTTTTTAAAAAATTAAAGGTATTTAAAACTCATTTTCATAAATTAATTTAATTTTCTAAAAGCCATAGTAAAAAAATTACCAATAAACCATGTCGTAAAATTTCGAATACTCTAAGGCTAAAATTTCTAGGCCCTATTTTGGGGTGTTACACTATTGTTTAAAAAAATAGGTAAAGGACAAACTTTGTGGAAAAACTCTGGAAGGGTAAGCCTTCGTGGCGAACCTCTTAAAGGATGCCTTTGTGGCGAGACTCTAAAAGGAAAGCTTTTATGGTGTGTACTTAATGAAAAGGATGAATTTGTGGCAATCTTTGGATAAGGAAGCATTTATGGCTATCTCTGAAAAGGAATGGCTTCATGGCACCATCTAAAGAATGACCCTTATGGCAACCATTTGAAAGAAATGCCTCTATAGCAGAATCTGAACGAACAAAAAGAAACCCACGACGAACTCTGATAAAATAACATATGAAGTCTTTTGGAGGAACGATAAGTATGACAAACTCTGAAAGAAAAGCTTCATAAGAAGTGTTATGGCTAACCCAGTATAGTAACATGGTAAGAACAGCGAGACTAGAGTCCACCAAAGTATTTGGCAAACCTGGAACATTCTGTCTGAAAGGCCCTCTGCAACAGGAATGGTTAAGGAATCATGAAAGAATAAGATGAGGAATACGAGAGTGGTACAGAAGATATGAAAGGCGAGATATGACCTCAGTGCGAAGTGTGACATGGTATAATGAATAGAATATAAGGGATGTATCCGCTAGAGTTAAGTTGAAGAATAAGAGATGAGGAGATTGATAATAGAGTTCTTGAATAAGATTCAAGTAAAAGAGGGTTTACTCACTATGTTCTCATGTACTTACCTCTGTGCTTTTATGTCATAGGTAAGATGAGATGGGACCACATCAAAGAGAATAGTGGGATGGGCTATTATGCATAGAGAGCTAGTGAAGTGTCGCGTTAGTGTCTGACAGAAATATTATGAATAAGCTATGGAAGTTGATAATAAGCCTTGTAGCGTATCGAGTAATATTGTGATAGCACTAGAAAGAACATAGGTTTCCCCCTTACTTATTGGTTAAATTGTCCCCATTTAGTTATCCTTAGCATACATTTTAGCATTTTTAGTTTAGTAAATTGCATTTTATAACTCAGTGAATCCTAGCTTATTTTATCCTCAATTTTGCTATCTTATTGCATTAATGTCACTACATGAGTTAATCCCAGATTGCATCTAGAATTGACGCCACACCTGACAGTTGCCCGCAATGTCGCTGCATAAATTAATTCCAGACTGCGTCCAGAGTTATCGCCGCACCTAACAGATGTCCAGAAATGAAACCTGTACATACAAGGACAGAATAATTTTGAGGAAATGAAACCTGTAATATGGAAGGAGGACATAAAAGGTGGACGTGAGAAGAAAATGAGATTTTTTTCTCCATCATCATCTTCATCATCCTACCTTGAAGCTTGCGGCCATGGCAGCTTAAGCCTCTCAAGGGTGAGCCAACGTGAAAACCAAATGCAGACTAGCTCCTGACGAGGAGACCTAAGTACACAACAAGAGGGAATAGAGAGATTCAGTCGAGTTGTCTAGGGATAGTATTCTCCATTCGATTCTTTCTTATTTCTTTCTAAATGCTGGTGATTACTCTTTTATTTCTGGTTGTATGGAAGTACTGATGAATTCTTGTTGAAATGATATCTTATTTAATCTTGCTTTTATTGTTTAATCTTCGGGTTTGAATGTTTTTAACACAGAAGTGTTATTGCAGTCACTAACACTGGAAAGTGCAGTGACAGTTTGAGCCAACAAACATTTCAACAGAAGTTGAGTGAGGATTAGAGGAATTTAGTCCACTTGTTCTTAATAGTGCTGTATTGCCATCATCGGAAGGTGAGGTTAATATGCATGTTTAAGTCTTAGATTAAATAGAGGAGTAATGCTGAGTAAGATATACATTGAATTTTATTGCATCGACAATCACCTATACTTTTATACCTTGTGAGTACTTAGTATTCTACTGAAGATTCATGTTGGGGATCCTAGTTTATCATTATCATCTTTTATTTTATTTTTTTCAAGTTATTGCATTGACAACTATCCTCATAATTTATCTTGTTTAATCTAGTTATTGCATCGACATTAATAGACAAAAGACTACCATCCCTGTGGGATCGATATTCGATAGATTCAAATCTATCTACTATACTTGCATCGGCAGTGTGCGCTTGCACATTATTGCTGTGACGTTAAACAACTGATCAAGTTTTTGGTGCTGTTGCCGGGGGTGGCATTTGTTTGATGTTTATTTTTGTTTTTTTGTGTTCTTGTACTTTATTTTCCTTATATAATATTTAGTATTCACTAACTGGTTTTTCTTTGTTGCTATTTCTTTAACTTCAATTTAGGTGTTTTATGACCCGAAGAAATTTGGATTTTCTTGCCGATTTTGATCAAGAAATTGAAAAGTCTGTTCGGAGTAGACTTCGAGAACAAAGAAATATGGCTCTACTAGGAAACAATGCAGCCATACCCACGATGCAACAACAAAATGTTAATAACCAATTGTTGTCGCAAGATGCTCGCATACAAAATAGAATTATACGAGATTTTGTAGTACCTATTTTGGATGATTTACAACCATGAGTTGTTAGGCCAACAATCCAAACTGGGAATTTTGAACTCAAGCCAGTAATGTTTCAAATGCTGAATTCTAATGGACAATATGTTGGACTGCCACATGAAGATGCGTCAGAACACCTTAAGTCCTTTTTATTGATTTGTGCTTCCTTTAGTCAACATGGTGTTCCTGATGATGCCTTGAATATGTAATTATTTCCTTACTCCTTACAGGGAAGAGCCCGTACTTGGTTTTTTGGACTACCTTCCAGATCAATTACTTCTTGGAATGCACTAGCAACACAGTTTGTATTGCGATTTAACTCACTGATAATGAAAGCGCGTCTTCAAAATGATATTTCTGCTTATCATCAGCTGGATGATGAAAGTCTTCACACCACATAGGAGCGTTATAAAAATTAACTTCGATGTTGTCCCGTGCATGGCATTCAACCAGAAACATAAATTGAGATTTTTCATAATGGTGCTGTGAGAATTCTTAAGAGAATTGCTGGAGTAAAAACTACTCTAGTAGTTATTGAATTGGATGTAATAACCGCACTAAGTGCTCAAGTTTCTTCTCTCACAAACATGATTAAAAATATGCAAGGGATGAATGGAGTTGCACCTATACAAGTCGCTCAACAAGTTGATGTTCCTATTTTTTCTTGTGAGATTTGTAGTGACAACCATATCTATGAAGATTGTCCACAACATGCAGAGAATACCTGTTATATTAGTAACATCTATAACAATTCTTATGGTAATTCTTACAACAACTCTGCACGCAACAAACCGTTTTAGGGAACTCAGAATGCTGGACAAAATGCTATGACATTCAGATATGGGAACACATCTGCTCAGGACAATTATAATCCCAAGCAAGGAAATTACAATCAATAGCAGCCGAACTACAATCAGCACACTTAGATGCATCTACAACAAGGCCAGCCACATCCGCACCAAAATTTGATGCAGCCACAACACTCTTCAATACCAAATCAACATGTTCAGGGACATCGATAGCAACCGTACATTCAAGCTTCTATTTCTGACCCGTTAGCAACTCTTGAGGCGTTAATGCGGGAGCATATTACTCACATGGAAGCTATCGTATAAGGGAATTCATCTTCCATTAGAGCATTGGAAGCACAGCTAGGACAACCTGCTTCAAATCTGAATACTTGACCACCAGGTTCATTACCTAGTGACACGGAAAATCCTAGTCCGAGGGGAAAAGAACATTGTAAGGTTATCACTCTTAGGAGTGGTAAACAAACTAGCGAACCAATTGTTGACTCTACTGTAGCACCTCAAGATACGGATGGAGTGATCACTGGTGAGAACGTTGAATCTTAAGAATTTGTCGATCCATCAGACAAAGAAGTTCCTTAAATTGTCACTCATATGCCTAATGTCCGACCTTCAAAATTGTCAATACAATCAAAGATATCGACGCAAGCAGATATATCTCTACCTTTACCCTTCCTAGATAGATTCAGGAAGAATGAGCATGACAAGCAGTATCAGCAGTTCCTGGACACACTGAAGAAATTGCAGATCAACATTCCTTTAGTGGACGCTCTGGTACAAATTCCTAGTTATGGGAAATTTATGAAAAACCTCTTGTCCAAAATGAAAAAGCTCACTGATATTGAAACTATTGCACTCACAGAAGGCTATAGTGCTATTTTGACAAACAAGTTGCCCTCTAAATTGAAAGATCCTGGGAGCTTTACCATCCTATGTTTAATTGGCAATCATTATTTGGGTAAGGCTTTATGCGACTTGGGAGCTAGCATTAACCTAATGCCACTATATACTTTCAGAAAGTTAGGAATTTGTCACATGAAATTTACTGCAGTGACATTACAACTAGCCGATCGATCATTGGCTCAACCTGAAGGGAAAATAAAAGACGTCTTAGTTTGTGTGGATAAATTTGTTTTTTCGGTTGATTTTATCATACTTGACTACGAGACAAACAAGGACGTTCCCATAATCTTGGAACGACTATTTTTAGCCACCGACCAAACTCTTATTGATGTTCATAAAGGTGAACTAACTATACGACTTAATGATAAGCAAGTCACCTTCAGTGTTTTTGAATCTATTCAATGCAAGGACAAAGAAGAATGCCATACTATTGATGTGCTAGATGATCTAATTGAGGAAGAATTTAATGACCAAAGAATAATACTCTTTGAAGAGTTTACAGTGACATCTGATGCCGAATGCTTAGATGATTGTGACAACATGGTTGAAGCTAATAATCTTGAACTCAAGCATGTATGGCAGATTGAATCCTTAGACCTAGCTAACAGAACAACCCCAATTTTCAAATCATCTATTGAAGAATCTCTTACTCTGGAATTGAAACCACTACCTCATCATCTTAAATATGTTTTTTTAGGTGATCACAATACTCTCCCAGTTATTTTCTCTGCAACACTGGATGCAACTCAAGAAGAGAAATTGGTCCATATTCTCAAGCAACACAAACGAGCTATCGCTTGGAGTATTGCCAATATTCAAGGTATTAGTCCTTCTTTTTACATGCACAAGATCAAGTTGGAAGATGAAGGCAAGCAATCGATTGAACAACAAAGAAGATTAAACGAGAAGATGAAGGAAGTCGTCAAGAAGGAAATCATAAAATGGCTTGATGCTGGAATTATTTACCCGATTTCTAATAGCAATTGGGTAAGTCTAGTGCAATGCATGCCTAAAAAGAGTGGCATCATTGTGGTTCACAACGATAAGGATGAATTAATTCCTACACGCATTCCCACGGGATGGGGAGTTTGTATGGATTATCTTAAATTGAATACGGCCACAAAGAATGATCACTTCCCACTTCCTTTCATCGATCAAATGCTAGATTAGCTTACTGGAAAGGCCTATTATTGCTTTTTAGATGACTATTCTGGGTACAATCAAATTACTATTGCACCGGAGGATCAGGAGAAAAACACCTTCACCTGCCCTTTTGGTACTTTCGCTTTTCGTTGTATGCCTTTCGGTCTTTGCAACTCACCAGCCACATTTCAAAGGTGCATGATGGCAATATTCTCAGATATGATCGAAGACTCTTTAGAGGTGTTTATGGATGATTTCTCAGTCTATGGGAATGATTTTGATCATTGCATTGACAATTTAGATAAATACTGAAGAGATATGAGGACACACATCTTGTTCTGAATTGGGAAAAATGTCATTTCATGGTAACTGAAGGCATTGTGTTAGGACACCGCATTTCTAGTCAAGGCATTCAAGTAGACAAAGCTAAGGTGGAAATCATTGAGAAACTACCTCCACCAACAAACGTGAAAGGTATTCGTAATTTTTTGGGACATGCGGGGTTTTATCGACGGTTTATTAGAGATTTTTCGAAAATTGCAAAGCCCTTATGTTCATTGCTGGAACAGAATCGAAAATTCTTCTTTGATGATGCATGTCTGGATGCCTTTATTCAGTTAAAAAAGAAGCTAATAAATGCACCTATTGTTGTTGCACCAGATTTGTCTCAACCTTTTGAAGTTATGTGTGATGCAAGTGACTTTGCTGTAGGTGCAATGCTAGGAAAACGAAGGGGAAAACTATTTCACACCATCTATTATGCTAGCAAAACTCTTACAGAGGCTCAACTCAATTATACCACTATAGAGAAAGAATTGCTGGTTGTAGTCTTTGCTTTCGACAAGTTTCGTTCCTATCTTGTCAGCGCAAAGGTTACGGTATTCACTGATCATTCGGCGTTGAGATATCTCTTTGCGAAAAAAGATGCCAAACTAAGACTGATACGCTGGATAGTACTGTTGCAAGAATTAGACATCAAGATAAAAGACCGTAAGGGTTCAGAGAATCAAGTTACAGACCATCTATCTCGATTGGAAGTTGGCAGTGAAGTCGGAAACAGACTTCAGATTATCGATGCATTCTCAGGTAAGAAGTTATTTGATGTAGAGGCAACCCCTTGGTATGCGGATTTTGTTAATTATCTAGTATGTGGAAAACTCCCATTGGGTGTCACAGGCCATAAAAAAGAAAGATGTCTTCGTGACGTAGTGAAGTGTCATTGGAACGAGCCGTATTTATTCAAGGTATGCAATGACAACATTATTCGACGTTGTGTTCCAGAAGAGGAGATGCTTTTAATCCTGAAGCATTGTCATGATCCTCCTTATGGAGGTCATTTCGATGGTATGAGAACTGCTGCTAAAGTTCTCCAATCAGGATTCTACTAGTCGACATTATTCAAAGACATCTACAATTTTGTGAATCAATGTTATAGGTGTCAGCGCACCGATTTTATATCCCGATGCAATGAAATGTTGCAGCAGCCTATTATAGAGGTTGAATTATTCGATGTTTTCGGAATGGATTTTATAGGACCATTTCTGAGCTCATTTGGAAATCTTTATATATTAGTAGCTATTGACTACGTCTCGAAGTGGGTTGAAGCTGTTGTAGTCCCAAAGGATGATGCAAAGACAATACTAAATTTTTTTCACAAGCATATACTCACCCGCTTTGGCACACCAAAGGCATTGATTAGTGATTAGGGTACAAACTGTCATTGCAACCAAGTGGTGACCGCACTGAAGAGATATGGAGTTAATCATAGAATGGCTACTACTTATCATTCGCAAACCAATGGACAAGCCGAAGTTTCGAATCAAAAAATTAAGAACATTCTTGAGAAGGTTGTAAACCCTTTGAGGAAAGATTTGTCTTGCCAATTGGATGATGCTTTATGGGCATTACGGACAGCATACAAAACTCTATTAGGGATGTCACTATATCAATTGGTTTTTGGAAAAGCATGTCACTTGTCGATCGAACTAGAACACAAAGTAATGTGGGCAATCAAGCAAGTGAACATGGACTATAAAGCGGCTGGAAAGAAAAGACTGTTGGATATCACTGAACTAGAGGAGATTAGGATAAATGCTTATCAATTTATAAGGAAAAGACCAAACGATGGCATGACAAGGTTATTTTACAGTGACAATTTATTGCGGGTCAACAGGTTTTATTATTCAATTCTCGACTCAAATTACACCTAGGTAAATTGTGTTCACATTGGTCTGGACCTTTTGAAGTTGTCACCGTATTTCTTCATGGTGCAGTCACAATTCGAGATTTACGTGATGGACACCAGTTCAAAGTAAATGGATAGAGGCTGAAACACTATTTTGGCAACAATGATCAAAAGCAGGCAGAGACCATTAAATTGGTCGAAAAGTTTTAACTTTTAATTAGTACTCCGTGATTTTATTTTATTTATGTTTTGTTAAAGTTTGTTTTCCTTTCTTTTTGCAGAATGATTAGGTACCATTGTCGACGTATTGAAATCTTACTGTCAGCGTATTCCATAAGTCTATACTACCATTTATAGCTCATCAGAATTTAGAGAAATTCAGATTCCACCTTTGGATCAAAACTCACTCAGCCATTTGATCTTTTTGATCAGACACAATTTCTATTGGACACAACTCTTCCCGCCAGCCCTATATCTTTCCACAAAAAACATGCCTATCCATCTTCCTCTGTCACCCATTATAAATTCTCTCCCACTGTATCGACGGTAACGCATTCAAGCAACCATTTTTATTTCCTTTCTATTCTTAAAATCATATCTTTTTAGCTTTAAACTGTTCTCCCTCAACAAAAGATAGCCAAAACAAGAGGCTCGATCAAGAAAGCCACCAAATCTACGAGAGAACATGCGCCCTCTGCTACCGCAGTTCGTGAATCAGAATCCCCCAGGCCAGTGTAGACAAATGAGCCAGTAATCTTTTTGAATAAAGTGGCAAAGGAATGATTTCATGACAACATACTGAAGCAAAACTTCCATCCCGAGCAGGGCATCTCTCTTTCGCCACAACAAGATTTGGGTGAACAAATCTCCAAAACCATCTTGAAGTTAAAATGGGAAACTTTTTGCACCTATCCCGGCAGCTACTTTCTATCACTGGTACGTGAGTTCTATGCTAATCTCTACGATCATAAGTTAGAGTTTATTTTCGTTCGAGAAGGTTTAATACCATGGATGCTGCAACAATTAATGAGTTGTACAACACCAAGGTCGATGTCGACGAACACTCTGAGTTCATGGATGACATCATAGATGAAAAATGAGACCTATTAGTGAGAGACTTGTGTGTCGAGGGAGTAGTGTGGATGGGCTCCCATCAAAAGAACTATACAATGCACCGTCGCTTCCTGACGCTGCAAGGCAAAAGTTGGTTCCATTTTGTCAACTGCAGGCTCAAACCCTCCACTCATAGCACCACAATCACCCAAGACAGAATGTGTCTGATACATTTTATTGTCAAGGGCAGGAAAATTGATATGGGCGCAACACTTCACCAAGAGATAGCTAATTGTGCCGCAAGGCAGACTGGGATCTTGGTTCTCCCATCACTGGTGATGTTATTATGCCACCAAATAAGAATCGTGCCCCGTGCTAGTGAGGAAGTCTTGGAAAATAAGGTCCCAATCAATGAAGCATCTATAGAATGAATGACTTGAGGTAAAGACACGCCAATACTGAAGGAGGCAAAGACCAGCAAGGTAAGAAAGGGTAAAGCCAAAGCTGACAGAAAAGGAACAAGTATGAATGCAGAGACATCATTATGGCACAAACTGAAGGATGCTCAAAAAATGGTAAATTCCATCAACAACAGGCAGATCAAGCTTGTCGCTACAGTAAAAGATATGGAGAGATCCCAAAATTTGTTTTATGCCTATACTAGAGCCTGGAATAGTTCTATTGTAGCCACATTAGGCCAACTGAGCCTATCCCCACTACTAAAATTCCCTGTGTTTCCACCAATCATTCATAGTTATGACCTCTCTTCCTCGGATGATGACTTAGAAGATCGAGATAGATCGATGGCATCCCTACCCATTGTGCAGGTCTTTGATAATGAGAAAGACGAGGAATCCAGGGACATTGAAGAATGCCTATGAAAGATTGTAACAGCCCGATTTAGGGGCTAGTTAGAACAGTGATCTCGGGATCACTAATCTGAGGTTAGAGAAAATTATTTTCATGTTATTTTATGTGTTATAACATGTTTATAAGGATGCATGGAAATTTTGGTGCCTTAATTTTAACGATTTCATGCCTAATCGCGAAATAGGACTAAATCGCATAAAGTGCGAAAGTTCTATTTTATTTGCTAGAGGCGCCAAATAGCTATAGAATGTAAACTGGAGGTCTTTAAAGTGCAACTATACCTTCCTAAGAGTAATGGACGGTCAAGGGGACAAAGAATTAAAAGTTTGACAAGGGTTGGTAACTTTTGTTGACTAAATGAATAAAATAAGATGAAATAAGCAAAAGGCCATCATTTTTTATTTTCTTCTCTTCTCCCACCGAAAATACAAGCAAGAATGGGGGGTCTTGAAGCTCAAAATTTCAGCAACTCATCTTCTCTACAAGTAAGTGATTTTGATGGTTTTAGTTGATAATTTTTGTACTTTTAGAGTCCCCAAAGCTTAAGCTAGCTAATGAAGGGACTAATTTGCAATATGGTTGAGAGTCTATGGACTTGCCATGAGAGAGTTTATGTTGGTTGCTGAGCTTTTATGGAAGAAAATGAATGTTAGGAAGATGAGAAACACATTTTGTGAAAGGTGTTGTCATGAAAACACCTAATTTGGACTAAGATGCAAATGTTGTAGTTTGTTCATTAATGCATGAAATAGTTGGAATTGTGAATAGTTGTAAGAGGGTTAAATGTTCAGCTAGGCTTGTTTAATAAGAAAATATGATAAAAAGTGATTTACGAGCCTAAGGGCAAAATAGTCATTTTTGTCTAAGTGTAGATTATGATGTATTATGATCTATAAAGTGATTGGATGAGTAAATTTTATTATTCTATATCAAAGAAAATGAAATTCAGACCTAGAACGGGAGAAAAGAGAAATGTGGGCAAATATGTCCCTTTCTACCCTTTTCGACATCGAGGTAAGTTCATGTGTTAAATTGTACAACTCTAAGTGAAGTATTTTTAATATTTCGATGTTGTATGGATTGCTTATTGCTCTATGTATACATTAAATATGTTTTACCGTGATGTCAAGAAATGAAAGTCTTAACTTAGACTAAGAATAGTGGGAAATGCAAATAGTATGATATGATGTTGATTAAGGTTCCGTGTAAGACCATATTAGAATATGGCCTCAGTGTGAGATATTGTATAAGACCATGTCAAGGACATGGCGTCGATATGATGTCAATGTGATCTTATGTGTATGAGACTCACGAATATTATTTAGCATTTTGAGTGATTCAACAGGTATGTTAAAAATGAGAATGAATGTGGTTGTACCACGAGAGGTACAGGTATGTGTTAGAACTGATTTGAGATGAATTCGACATATGATGAACCCATAGTGGGTTATGTGTAAATGATGCACCTTGATTGCATAAGTTATAATTATTAATGCATAGCGCGAATGCGAACGATTATTGTAGAAGGCTAATTAATAATGATGATGTGTGAGGACGTTCCCGGATGAACATTTGAAATAGGGAAATGCATATGGATAAATATCCGTGAATGTATAATAACAGTGGGCTATGTGCGATACCACCTTATTAATTGTTATTGATAGGTTGTGTGCGATACCATCAGTTATATTATCATTTGTTGGGCTAAGTACGATACCACCGTAATTATAAATGATTGGTGTGCTATGTACGATACCACCCTATTAGAGATTAAGGGTGGGCTAAGTGCGAAACCACCGAGTGATTGGTAGTATGAGTGGTTTATTGAAAATGTTTGATATGTTGTTTTATGTGATCATGTGGTGACAAGTGCAGGGATGTATGCTAATTAACATGAGCATTTGGCTTGTGGCATGATTAGAATGTGGTAAGAGACAGAATGAGTAAGTTTCAAGAATGATTGAGTAGGTAACCATGAGTTTTAGAGTAAAACTCATTATAATACCTTGTGGTTGAGTATAATCAATGAATATCAATAGTTGATTGTTATATGCATATGAACTTACTAAGCATTATTGCTTACTCCTCTTCCTTTCTCATCTCTTATAGGTTAATTTAGCTAGCTCGGGTTGGAAACCGCCAGAGATGTTTCACACTATCGAACAGACACTTGGTATGAGGTTTCAGGTCCTTATGAGTTATGGCATGTATAGGGATCTCTTTCAAAGTTGATTAAGTCATAGTTGAAATAGCCAAATGTGTTGGCCTAAGAGAGTTTATGATTAGGTTGTGTATAGCCATAGATGATGGCTTAAGTCGTTTGTAAATTATACCAGAAATAGTTCTCCCTCGTGTATGGGATGAAGACTTCGTTTTATGGTTTAAATGTGATAATTCAAGAGTTATAATTGATGATATGCGAAGTGTATGTGATGGTGTATGAATGTATGCAAGTGAGGGTGGCAAATGGCTTGGAAAATAGCCTTGAATTGGTCCACACGGGTAGACACACGAGCGTGTGTCTAGGTCGTGTGTGACACACGGTCAGCCCTATGGGCCTGTGGATCGACCGTGTGTCCCGTTACATGTTGGGTTTGTAAGTCAGTATGCTCCACGAGGCAGAGACACGGCCGTGTGTCTTAGCCATGTGGGAGACACGGCTTAAGGACATGGGCGTGTGCCCAGGCCGTGTAAAGTCTGCACCTTAATTGTGGAATTTAATTCGACACACGGGCTAAGGACACGGGCGTGTGCCTTGGCCGTGTGACCTTAGTGAAATGATGATGTCATAGTCAGGATCGACCACGGGTGGAAGACACGGGCGTGTCTTAGGGGAACACAGGCGTGTCCCTAGACCCACACGGGCGTGTGGCCCCTATTTTGTTGAAAAGTTTCTCGAGTTTGTAAAAGTTCCTGGAATAGTTTCGATACCTCTCGGAGGTATGTTTAGGGCCCCTTAGGCTGAGTTTGTGCAAGTGATGGGTTTAAATGAAATTTTATAACCCTATTCGAGACATTTAAGTAAGATTAGTTAGGTAATGCCTCAAACCTGGTTTTGGATTGAATACGGGTAATGGGTGTTACATTTATTGGTATCAGAGCTATGGTTTAGTCGATTCTTGAACTAACCTAGCGTGAGTAAGAGTCTAGCTATACATGCCATAGGTGGACTGTGATAGTGTGATATCTTCCGGCTCTAACGAAATTGTTTTGTTAAAACAGGGATGATTCCCAACCGAGCTAATTCCAATAATGTTATAAGTGATAATGAGGTAATTGAAATGTGCTTATGCATTGTTGAAATTCAGAGAGGTATGAATAGAAGTTTATGACATGTGTGTGATAAGGTATGAAATGAGATAATTCTAAGTTGAGGATTGAAATGAGAGTTATAAAGCGATAAGCTTATCCATATTGGTTGATATGCATACGGTGTTATATACTCAACCTATTGGGTTAGGTGCATATAGTGAGTAAATTTACCCAGAGAATGGGATATGTGTCTATGTACAACTGTTAGAATGATGTATGATCAATATGTCCACATAGTTGAATCTCTTGTGCGACTGTTAAAGTAGAGGATGTATAATGTTTTATTTCGTGACTCTGTATGAAGCCACACATATTATAGTGTGGGAGTCAAATTGGGAAGTTTGATTAAGTAGAATGCAGGAGATGGGTACGGTCGTTCAATGACAAATTGATGAATAAGACCATGGTAGGACCATGGCAATACATGTGATCCCATATAAGACCATGTCCGGGACATGGCCTCGACACCGAGTTGAGATCCCGTATAAGACAATATCAGGGATATGGCTTCGATAATGAATATGATAATCGTATAAGACTATATTTGGGATGTGGCATCGATACTTGATGTGAAAGTCCATATAAGACCTTATCCGGGATATGGCATTGGCATTTAGAGGTGACTCCATGTAAGACCACCTCGGGGATGTGGCATTGGCTTCGTACCTACAATAATGACGATGAATATACGTCTTTGACTATCCCTAGTGATTAATAGGATAAGTAGATGAGTTCAGAAGTAGAAATGAGAATTGTACTAAAGTCATGTGAATGAGTGAACACAGGTACTTGTAAATGAGTCACAAAGAAATGAGTACGATATGTGGCACGGTATGTGCTAAATAAGGGCAAGTGTGAGTAAGTATGGCAAGAAACCTATGACTTGTGTATGGTTAATTAATGCCATGAATGGATTATAATGATCTCTTTGAGTATTATGTGTTAATATCTGTTCCCTTCAGGGGTGATGTGGTTGTTCTTTTCATGAAATGGTGATTGTGTGAGAATGTTAGCTGACTGTAAAATTAGACTAAGCGGTTGTCGATTTAGTTAATTGAAATCGACATTCCTTTATCTCTTCGTAACCTTATTCGGGTACTTTGAGGAGGAAGTTGGTGATAAAACTGTATGTGAGATTTCTCTTATATTCCACTGATCATGGTTATCTTTAAAGTGTGTGTTCCTTGAGTTGTGATAGTTATATCTACTATGATTACAATGTTGATTTGATCATAGAAAGGTGATAATTCTAGTATAAAAAGCGAAATCACAAGTTTCACGTTGTGCGATGGGTTTTTGGGCAAGCCAAATAGAGTTAATGCATTCGATTAGATGTCCCTGCTATCGTGAGATGTGACGATAGTAAAGGTTTTAGATTAGCATATCAAGGGAAACTCAGGCGAGAGTGTGTTCGAAATATATTCTCAGTGTGGAGAAAAGAGTAGATTGATGTATTGAGATATGATTCGAGTTCTGTGTATATTTACGCATGAATCAATAAGGAGAATGAAATTTTATGCGTACATGAGTAGGGAGCATGATACAGAGGTATGCTCATTGAAATATTTTAACCGTGATGGTTAAGTTGAAAGCCATTAAAGGTATTATTAATCAAAGTTTTAGTCATCGAGTTCAAAGATGAATCGAGAAAAGAGTTTGTAAATTCGTATGGTGTACTAATGAAATTGAAAGGTGTTTTAATACCCGAGTGTAAAGAGGTAGTTTACATCTTTGAATGGTTAGAATTCCGTCGAAAGAGATTGTTCGATTGGTGATCCTGATACGATCACTTTTGTGACTGAGTTATGAAATAGAGGTTATAATATAAATTGTGGGAAAACGTCATGTGTTTTCTGAATCCAAATGAGATAGAGTTTCTAATGCCGCAAAAAATTTGAATATGAGTTAATGAAAATGGCTTGAACTATTTCAATGGTGCGTATAGTTATTGAAATACTTCTCAGATAGTAGACATAGTACAGCTATCTGGATGGAAGATCCTTATTAAGCGATGTGAGTTAGTCAATTGATTGACCTTAGTTGGTAATATCCTGGTTCCAGCAAGGTAAATGACTAGAGCGAGTTTTCCTTTCGAGACAAAAGAGTTCAGAAGTGAAATAATGGATGGTATTTTAATTAAGCTCTGAATGAGTTTGACTAAGATGTCAAAGTTCAGGTCGAATAAGATTTCCATTATTGATGTTACCTTGAGGTAGAAATTATATGTTGATGAATTTAGAACTTATACAGAAGGTTTTGGTATGAGACTTAGTAATAGCATGTCTACTCATGCAAGACTAAGAAAAAGTGCAGTTATACGCATAAATGTTTTGACAATTGAGTACATTTCACGAGATGATTGAGTTTATGATCAGAAGTAGTCAACCACAAAGCTGAATTTTCAAAGTGTGCAAGTCAGGACTATTACAGTTGGTGAGTATCCTAGTGATAAAGTGAGATAAAATACAATAAATTTCAAAAATTGAAGTGAATTGATTTCCAAGGAGGGGGATGTCATCCAAATTTTTTAGTAAAGTATGCGATAAAGATCCGAATGATCATTGTGGCATGTGCCGAGTTCACAGTTGTAAGATTACTGAGTATATGTGCCCGGGAGGAAGAGTAATCTAGGTCTCAAGTTATGCTTCGACCTTGTGTACTACGGCTTAAAGGTTTTGGCGAGAGAAACTTGAGGATAAATCGATTTGTGATTTTGAAGAGTTGGTGGAAACATTTTAGGAGTGTTGAGAGCAACTTCTCCTGGTAAGATTTTCGGGGACGAAAATCCCTAAGGGGGGAGAATTATAACAGCCCGATTTAGGGGCTAGTCGGAACAGTGATCTCGAGATCACTAATCTGAGGTTAGAGAAAATTATTTTCATGTTATTTTATGTGTTATAACATGTTTATAAGGATGCATGGAAATTTTGGTGCCTTAATTTTAACGATTTCATGCCTAATCACGAAATAGGACTAAATCGCATAAAGTGCGAAAGTTCTATTTTATTTGCTAGAGGTGCCAAATAGATATAGAATGTAAACTGGAGGTCTTTAAGGTGCAATTATACCTTCCTAAGAGTGATGGACGGTCAAGGGGACAAAGAATTAAAAGTTTGACAAGGGTTGGTAACTTTTGTTGACTAAATGAATAAAAAAAGATGAAATAAGCAAAAGGCTATCATCTTTTTATTTTCTTCTCTTCTCCCACCGAAAGTACAAGCAAGAATGGGGATTCTTGAAGCTCAAAATTTTAGCAACTCATATTCTCTACAAGTAAGTGATTTTGATGGTTTTAGTTGATATTTTTTGTACTTTTGGAGTCCCCAAAGCTTAAGCTAGCTAATGAGGGGACTAATTTGCAATATGGTTGAGAGTCTAGGGACTTTCCATGAGAGAGTTTATGTTGGTTGCTGAGTTTTTATGGAAGAAAATGAAAGTTAGGAAGATGAGAAACAACTTTTGTGAAAGGTGTTGTCGTGAAAACACCTTATTTGGACTAAGATGCAAATGTTGTAGTTTGTTCATTAATGTATGAAATAGTTGGAATTGTGGATAGTTGTAAGAGGGTTAAATGTTCAGTTAGGCTTGTTTAATAAGAAAATGTTATGAAAAGTGATTTACGAGCCTAAGGGCAAAATAGTCATTTTGGTCTAAGTGTAGATTATGATGTATTATGATGTATAAAGTGATTGGATAAGTAAATTTTATTGTTCTAGATCAAAGAAAACGAAATTTGGACCTATAACGGGAGAAAAGAGAAATGTGGGAAAATAGGTCCCTTTCTACCCTTTTCGACATCGAGGTAAGTTTATGTGTTAAATTGTACAACTCTAACTGAAGTATTTTTAATATTTCGATGTTGTATGAATTGCTTATTGCTTTATGTATACGTTAAATATGTTTTGCCGTGATGTCAAGAAATGAAAGTCTTAACTTAGACTAAGAACAGTGGGAAATGCAAATAGTATGATATGATGTTGATTAAGGTTCTGTGTAAGACCATATTGGAATATGGCCTCGGTGTGAGATATTGTATAAGACCATGTCAAGGACATGGCATCTATATGATGTCAATGTGATCTTATGTGTATGAGACTCACGAATATTATTTAGCATTTTGAGTGATTCAACAGGTATGTTGAAAATGAGAATGAATGTGGTTGTACCACGAGAGGTACAGGTATGTGTTAGAACTGATTTGAGATGAATTTGGCATATGATGAACCCATAGTGGGTTATGTGTAAATGATGCACCCTGGTTGCATAGGTTATAATTATTAATGCATAGCGTGAATGCGAACAATTATTGTAGAAGGCTAATTAATAATGATGATGTGTGAGGACGTTCCCGGATGAACATTTGAAATAGGGAAATGCATGTGGATAAATATCCGTGAATGTATAATAACGGTGGGCTATGTGCGATACCACCTTATTAATTGTTAATGATGGGCTGTGTGCGATACCATCGCTTATATTATCATTTGGTGGGATAAGTGCTATACCACCGTAACTATAAATGATTGGTGGGCTAAGTGCGATACCACCGTAATTATAAATGATTGGTGGGCTATGTGCGATACCACCCTATTAGAGATTGAGGGTGGGCTAAGTGCGAAACCACCGAGTGATTGGTAGTATGAGTGGTTTATTGAAAATTTTTGATGTGTTGTTTCATGTGATCATGTGGTGACAAGTGCAGGGATGTATGCTAATTAACATGAGCATTTGGCTTGTGGCATGGTTAGAATGTGGTAAGAGACAGAATGAGTAAGTTTCAAGAATGATTGAGTAGGTAACCATGAGTTTTAGAGTAAAACTCATTATAATACCTTGTGGTTGGGTATAATCAATGAATATCAATAGTTGATTGTTATATGCATATGAACTTACTAAGCATTATTGCTTACTCCTCTTCTTTTCTCATCTCTTATAGGTTAATTTAGCTAGCTCGGGTTGGAGACCGCCGGAGATGTTTCACACTATCGAGCAGACACATGGTATGAGGTTTCAAGTCCTTATGAGTTATGGCAAGTATAGGGATCTCTTTCAAAGTTGATTAAGTCATAGTTGATATAGCCAAATGTGTTGGCCTAAGAGAGTTTATGGTTAGGTTGTGTATAGCCATAGATGATGGCTTAAGTCGTTTGTAAATTATACCAGAAATAGTTCTCCCTCGTGTATGGGATGAAGACTTCGTTTTATGGTTTAAATGTGATAATTCAAGAGTTATAATTGATGATATTCGAAGTGTATGTGATGGTGTATGAATGTATGCAAGTGAGGGTGGCTAAATGGCTTGGAAAATAGCCTTGAATTGGTCCACACGGGTAGACACATGAGCGTGTGTCTAGGTCGTGTGTGACACACGGTCAGCCTTATGGGCGCGTGGATCGACCGTGTGTCCCATTACATGTTGGGTTTGCGAGTCAGTATGCTCCACGGGGCAGAGACACGGTCGTGTGTCTCAGCCGTGTGGAAGACACGGCCTAAGGATATAATAGACCCACACGAGCGTGTGGCGCCTGTTTTTTTGAAAAGTTTCCCGAGTTCGTAAAAGTTCCCAGAATAGTTCCGGTACCTCTCGGAGGTATGTTTAGGGCCCCTTAGGCCGAGTTTGTGCAAGTGATGGGTTTAAACGTAATTTTATAACCCTATTCGAGACGTTTAAGCAAGATTAGTTAGGTAATGCCTTAAACTCAGTTTCGGCTTGAATACGGGTAAGGGGTGTTACAAAGATTGATACTTTGTTTGAGGATGATATTTTTGCTCTTTAAGAGGACATTGTTGTTGAGAAGGAAGTTGCTGCTGCAGAAGAGGAAGTTGTTCCTGAAGAAGAAGAAGTTGCTGAAAATGAGAAAGAAAAAGAAGAAAAAGATTCTGTTGAAGAGATTGTCACCGCACCTGTAACACCCCAAACCCGGCCTAGATGTTACGACCGGATCTGACGTGTCACATCAAAGTGTTGATTTGAAAAAAATGGTCTTGTCGATGAAAATTCCTGACTAAAGGTTTAAATCTTTTTAAAACTAATTACTATTGAAAACGTTGGGGTTGTAAAATCAAAACTTGTTAACCACTTATTGGTCATATCATTTATTACAAGTTTATTAATCTGAATTAAAAACCGCGGAAGCTTTTAAATTTGTAAACCTTAAAGTATGAAATGCGTGATTTTCTTTGGAAATAATTATTATTTTGAAAAACCCGTTTTTCCTAATCTAGCAGGTAAAAATAAGAAGTTAAACCCAAATAAAAGTTAAACCTCAAATGGCCTTATTACATAATCAAACCCAAACATAAATTAAAAATATTTAAAACTCAAGCGGAAAACAGTGTTCACGTGGCCACCTCTGGGTCCCTCGCGGCTCCAAATCGATTAGGGCTGGGGATTACTTGTACAGTTAAAAGAAAGGGTGAGTTTGCGAAAACTCAGTGTGTAATCCCCTATCAGTCAAACATCAATCGGTGCAAGCGAATGCGATCGGGCCTAAGCCCTATACTGATGCAGATCGATGCGGGCTTTAGCCCTATATACAGATGTGATGTGGGTCTAAGCCCAAAATAATAATAGTACAGAACAGAGATGCAACCCAACCCAATCCAGCCAACACACCACCCGTACCAACCAACACACCATGTGGGGACTAAGTCGACCCACCGAGCCAGCACACCAATATCGCAGCATCGCTGCTAATAGTAACGCAGCAAAGCTGCTAACAACAGTAAACGTGGCCCAGGCACTAAGATCAGGATACGTGGCAGAGCCACTAGAATAGTAAAAATGTGGCAGAGCCACTAGTACAGTACTTCCTCCAAATCAGAATCCCAACCCCAATGCAGAATGTCGTGTCATAAATATTACGTGTATGGAGTATGTCATATTCACAACCAGACATATAGGTATCATATATACATCAATAAAACTACCACAAGGGGTATAATGGTCATTTCGTCGGTTAGGGGTAAAACGGTAGTTTCACCCCTTAGGGGTATTTTGGTAATTCTACCCTACTCATTAAGGGTATTTCAGTCATTTTACTCATTAAGGGTATTTCAGTCATTTTACGACCTTTCCTAAGGCCTACAGTCGCCTCGAGCAACACATATATTTCATTTTTTCGAAAAAGTGTAAAAAGGCTTAAAGCCCAATATTCGGCCCAGATGGGCCCACACGCTCGTGTGGCCCGTTTGACCCAAATCCTATCACAGTTATGTGATCTACGTATCCCTAAAATAATTTCTACTACTTTTCATAAATTTTACCCGTGTGAGGTCCATGAGCCCATTGGGCCTACACGACCCATTTCGACCCAACGAGGCCCAACACGGCCCAATCACACGAGAACACTCGTAATGGCCTCTTCAGTCTACCGCCCCCGGTTGTGGGCTCAATTTTACCACACGAGCGATTGCACGCTCGTGAGGCTTCAAATGTCAAAGTTTTGACTTTTCGGCTTTTCAGCCTTTGCCGACTCACAAAGACGATGGTGTGATTACACACCTTCTTACGGAGTCGTTCCAAGATCCACGAGCGCCCAACCTTGTTTGACGACTGACCTTAATCTCTTAAGACCACCGATCAGGATTGATCACACGCCTATGCCAATATCTAAATCCAAACAGATCTTATTAATCAAAACAATGATCAAATATGTGGCCTTTAATCCACAATTGCTGACTTACCAACCATAGGAATGTTCGGCCTAATCTAAGAGTATAGTAGTGGTCTTACCCTTAACGAGAGACAGAGTTCACGACTTGAGTCACTTTTGCACTATTCCACTCCTCAGGAATACCTAAAACCCAACGATCACCACATCAAGAGGAAAGGGGTCACCATTCGGCCATCAAAGAAAATGAAGGAAAGAAATAATCGGCTTTTAGGGAAAAGGGGAATAGGGAGAACAGTTTTAAACACGAAGTGAAAAATATGAACACTTACCAATTTCAAAACGCTTGCAGAACTGAAACAGAGAGAGGAAAGGAAAAAGAAATTTGGTCACCCCCGAAATAATCAAGAGAAAAGAGAAAGGTTCGGTTCACAAACCAATTAGAAGCCGAAAGAAAACAAAAGGAGAGAGGTGATATTCAGCTTATAAGAAGAAAGGGAAAAAGAAGAAAACTAATGAACGAAGGGGAAGGGAGAGGAGATGCGTTCGGCTTAAGTTGGGAGAGGGAGAGGGAAGCAGAGATTCGGCCAACAGAGCTTGAAGAAGAAATGCAAAATCGAAACAACAAAAGTGACTAAATGGTTAATTGCAAGACCAAAGATGCACGAATGGTAGGTTGAATTTTCGGCACTCCCAAAAACAACAAAAATGCCAACAACCGAACAGCAGTAGAGAAAAGCACTCAGGAACCCCCTAGCCGAATTTCCATGCCCAAGACCCCTAGTTCGGCTACAACTCTCACACCTTTGAAATTGCTTGATTCTCTCCATGATTTGCTCCTACAATTTCTCTATGACCAATTCAAACTTCTCACCAGCAGTGTTTCAGTCCAACTCTTCCACCTTCCCAGCTCAAGCAGCAAAATAAACTCTTCATTGCTAATCCCAGGATTTGAACCTCAGACCCCTTGCCAGCTGTAGCGCCACCTTGCCACTGGACCACTCAATCTCTTTGTGTCATTAACCAAACATTATTATTAATAAAGCCTAAGTGCCAGTGTCCAGGTCATTAGAGGGGAAAAATAAATTTTTTGCAAAAGCCAAGACTTGAACCCAAGCTTCTCAAACACCCCCATACACACCCAAATCACTTAGCCATTAAAGCAAACAAGCAATTTGTGTCAGAACACGCAAAATTAAAGACCCTATATTTTTGGGGCGTTACAACTCTATCCCCCTAAAAGAAATTTCGGCCTCGAAATTTACCTGGTCAGAATAGGTGAGGATATTGTTGTTGTATCGCCTACTCAGGCTCCCACGTGGCTTCCTCGATACTGTGGTTACGCCAAAGCACCTTGACCAAAGGAACAGATTTCCTCCTTAATACCTTAACATCACGATCCAGTATTTGCATCGGTTCTTCCTCAAAAGTTAGATCAGGTCTAACCTCAATCTCCTCAACCGGCACTATATACGAGGGATTAGAGCGGTATCGCCTCAGTATGGAGACGTGGAACACATCATGTATCCTGTTTAACTCAGGAGGCAGCTCAAGCTGATAGGTGACCGGTCCCACACGCTTTAACATTTGGTAAGGTATGATGAATCTAGGGCTTAGTTTGCCTTTCTGTCCAAACCTCAGAATCTTCTTCCATGGTGAGACCTTCAAAAAGACATAATCCCCCACAGAGTACTCTATCTCTTTACACTTTAAATCCGCATACGACTTCTGCTTATCAGATGCTTCCTTTAACCGATCTCGGATCAACTTTACTTTTTTTACGGTTTCAGAAACTAACTCGGGCTCCAAAACTCGCCGCTCACCAAGTTCTGTCCAACAGGTAGGAGTACGACACCTATGACCATATAACGCCTCGTACGGTGCCATCTTAATACTGGATTGGTAGCTGTTGTTATATGCGAACTCTGCTAGCGGCAAGTAGTCTTCCAACCGCCTTTGAAATCAATTACACAGCTTCTTAACATGTCCTCCAATATCTGAATAACCTCTCGGGTCGACCGTCGATCCCGAGGATGAAATGCGATCAAGTCCAACCTTGTACCCAAAGCTTCGTGTAACTTTTTCCAAAATCGAGATGTGAATCTAGGATCCCTGTCCGAAATGATAGAAACTGGTACCCCATGCAGTCTCACAATCTCAGCCACGTATAACTTAGCCAACTTCTGCACGAATAATCAGTGCGGACCAGTATAAAGTGAGCAGATTTAGTCAGTCGGTCAACAATCACCCATACCGAATCCTTCTTAGTCGGCGTTAAGGGTAACCCACTTACAAAATCCATGGTTACCCTCTCCCACTTCTAGAGTGGAATCTTTACTGGCTGCAGTAACCCAAAAGGCAGTTGGTGCTCAGCCTTAACTTGCTGGCATGTCAGACACCTACCCACGAAGTCAGTAACCTCACGCTTAAGCCTTGGCCACAAGTACAGTTCACGCAGATCTCGATACAACTTGTTTCCACCAGGATGCATAGCAAAAGAACTGCTATGCGCCTCCTATAGGATAGACTGCCTCAGATCAGAATCTCTCGTTATACAAACTCTCCCACCGAAACATAGTACACCTTCACTATTCAGCCCAAAATTCGCAATCTCCCCCTTCTCAACCAATCGAAAACGAGGAACCAACGATTCATCCAAAAATTGTTTCTCCTTAATTTGATCGATCCAGGTTGGTCTCCCTTGGAGTTCAGCCAACAAACTACCATCCTCAAACAGGCTGAGACGAGCAAATATTGCTCTCAAATCAGATACAACCCTACGGCTCAATGCATCGGCTACTACGTTAGCTTTACCAGGATGGTACTCAATCGAGCAATAATAATCCTTAAGCAACTCTATCCATCTTCGTTGCCTAAGATTTAACTCTTTCTGAGTAAGGAGGTACTTGAGGCTTTTATGATCTGTGTAAATAATATACTTCTCACCGTATAAGTAATGCCTCCAAATCTTCAGTATGAATACCACTGCAGCTAACTCCAAGTCGTGAGTGGGGTAATTCGCCTCGTGGGGCTTAAGCTGATGAGACGCGTAAGCAACCACCTTACCCTCTTGCATCAACACACAACCCAATCCAGTGTGCAACGCATCATTGTAGAAAATGAATTCCTTCCCAGACTCTGGCTGTATTAACACAGGGGCTTCAGTCAAAACTTTCTTCAGTTTCTCAAAACTCTCTTGCTGCTTATTGGTCCAACTAAACGGTACCCCTTTACGCAGTAACTTAGTCAGGGGTGCAGCAATCATTGAAAACCCCTCAACAAAACGTCTGTAATACCTAGCCAGACCCAGAAAGCTTCGAATCTCAGATACAATCTTTGGTGGTTTCCAATTCAATACGGCTTCGATTTTTCGAGGATCAACCCTAATCCCCTCGGCAGATACCACGTGACCTAGAAATGTAACTTCTCGCAACCAGAACTCACACTTGTTGAACTTTGCGTAAAGCTGCTTTTCCTTCAAAATTTGTAAAACAATTCACAGATGTGCATCATGATCCTCCTCGATTCTTGAATACACCAGGATGTTGTCTATAAACACCACCACGAACCGATCCAAATAGGGCTGGAATACTCAGTTCATCATATCCATGAAAGCAGCTGGTGCATTCGTCAACCCAAACGGCATCACTAGGAACTCGTAGTAACCATAACGAGTCCTAAATGCAGTCTTATACACATCCGCCTCCTTAACCTTTAGCTGATGGTACCCGGATCGAAAATTTATCTTGGAGAAAACCGAAGCTCCTTGCAGCTGGTCAAACAGATCATCTATCCTCGGTAAAGGGTACTTGTTCTTAATAGTCAGTTTGTTCAGTTGACGATAATCGACGCACATGCGCATGGATCCATCCTTCTTCTTCATGAATAACACTGGTGCTTCCCATGGAGACACACTCGGCCGAATGAATCCTCGGTCCAGTAGCTCTTGAATTTGAGCCTTTAACTCTACCAGCTCCTTCGGTGCCATCCTATAAGGGGCGATGGACACCGGAGCTATTCTCGGTAGGAGCTCAATATCGAATTCGACCTCATGGTTTGGGGGAAACCCAGGAAGCTCTTCAAGAAATACATCCGGAAACTCCTTAACAGTTCTGACATCTCCAACAAAAGGACCTTTAGAATCAGAACTGCTGACATAAGCTAAAAACGTCTCGCAACCCTTACGAACCAGTTTCTCGGCCTTTAATGCTGAGATTACATTAGACAGATAATCTCTTCGCTCCCCTAACACAACCACCTCCTCATCCTTACTAGACTTCAACACCATGCGCTTAGCAGCACAATCCAAATTCGCACGGTGTTTCACTAGCCAATTCATGCCCAATATAAGATCGAGTTCACCAAACGACAGCTCTATCAAATCCACCGGAAAGACAACCCCTTGAACCTCTAGGGGCACGTCTCTGAACAACTTATTCACCCTAATCGACTGTACCAGTGGACTTAACACAGTCATCTCACTATCAGTAATTTCAAACTAATAACCCAGCGTCCCAGACACAGTGCATGCAACATACGAGTGTGTAGACCCAATGTCAATTAAAGTAGTGTATGGTACATTGTAATTAGGAACGTACCAATTATGACGTCTGGGGCGTCGCTATCCTCTTGGCGATGAGTAGCATAGACCAAAGCTGGCTGTCTCGCCTCAGTGTTACCAGTACCTCTGCCCAGTGCTCCACGTCCTCTTCCCAAACACTTTCCCCCTCTGGCCTGACCACGGCCTCTCGATGGCTGCTGACAACCTCTCCCTGGCTGAGCATGGCCCTGACCTGTGGCTTGCATCTGAACAGGCCTCTGAGTATAGTTCTTAACCTGATGCTCCATGGACCCACATCTAAAACACGCCCCAATTCGTTTCCAGCACTCACCCTGGTGAGCTCTCCCATAATCTGTGCAAGGCTGCAGTCTGACCATAGTAACAGGAACTACTCAGACTGGCCCATCAAATCTGGCCTTCTGTATAGGCCATCTAGAAGAACCCGAGGGCCCTGAATCCCTTTTAAATCTACCCTTATCTTTCTCGCAATTCTAGCACTCAGAGCGCTTCACCTCCTCTGCAATTTTTGCTTTCTCAACAAGGGCAGCAAAGTCTCGCTCCCTCTACAGAGCTATTAGCACTCGTAACTCATCCCAGAGGCCATCCTCGAACCACACACAATGTTCATACTCAGTTACGACTATTCCGTGAGCATAACGACTCAACCGTAAGAATTCTGCGTCATATACTGCCACTGTCTTATTCCCCTGGGTCAGACTCAGAAATTTCTTTCTTCGGGCGTCCACATAAGGCCGTCTTGAAGAAATCTCACGTCAAGCGGTCGGGCTGCGTACCTTCTCTCACAGTGAGCCACCACTGGTATGCCTCGTCTCGCGGTAAGGACACTGCTCCCTTTAAATTCTGTTCCATAGTACAGTCAAGGTCATCCATTATCTGCTCGGTAGCCTCTAAACAATACTCTGCCACATTCGGGGCTACACCAGAAACACCCCTAAAGATTTTCGCTCCATTAGACCGGAGTCACTCAGAAATTGACCCTCGGCCCACTGATCCAGTACTTGCTCTAGCAACCCTTTCAAGAACACGTAGCATTGCTTAGGATAGAGCATCATCTCCAACTGCTCGGTCATGAGACCCTGACTCAGTTACTGGTGAGGTTGGTGCCTCCCTAGCAGGCATGTGACCCGATGCTGAAGACCCAGCCCTAGCACCTCGGCCTCTACCACGGCCTCGAGTACCCCTTCCGTGAGTACCTCTTGTGCTCATATCAATACAGCGTATTTTTTTTTTTAAATTCTTATGAATCAGTTCATAATTCCAGTAATTATTAACCGATGTTTTATGACAATCAATATTTAAAGTTTTTGTTTTCGCATATCGAAATATCTCACTACAGTTTTCAGTCTTCTACAGTCTCAGTTTACCCTATCAACAGAGTTTTTGTATAGCACTACTATCTATAGTAATTTCTCCGTATAACATTTCAATCTATAGCGGTATACAGTGTCAGAGAACTTACAGATTTGGCACCGGAGACTCGGGGTGCCACACTTTCAGTAACAACCTTTTGATTTTCATTTCGAACCCAAAATTTAGACAATTTTAGAAAAAAATTCAAGAACCCAGTCTACAGCCGAGTTTTGTAACTTGGCTCTGATACCACTAAATGTAACACCCCAAACTCGGCCTAGACGTTACGATCGGATCTGACGTGTCACATCGAAGTGTTGATTTGAAAAAAACTGGCATTGTCGATGAAAATTCCTGACTAAAGGTTTAAATCCTTTTAAAACTAATTGTTATTGAAAATGTTGGGGTTGTAAAATCAAAACTTGTTAACCACTTATTGGTCATATCATTTATTACAAGTTTATTAATCTGAATTAAAAACCGTGAAAGTTTTTAAATTTGTAAACCTTAAAGTTTGAAATGCGTGATTTTCTTTGGAAACAGTTATTATTTTGAAAAACCCGTTTTTCCTAATCTAGCAGGTAGAAATAAGAAGTTAAACCTCAAATGGCCTTATTACATAATCAAACCCAAACATAAATTAAAAATATTTAAAACTCAAGCGGAAAACAGTGTTCACGTGGCCACCTCCGGGTCCCTTGCGGCTCCAAATTGATTAAGGCTGGGGATTACCTGTACATTTAAAAGAAAGGGTGAGTTTGCAAAAACTCAGTGTGTAATCCCCTATCAGTCAAACATCAATCGGTGCAAGTAGAAACAGACTGGGCCTAAGCCCTATACAGTAGCAGATCAGTCTAGGCTTTAGCCCTATCAAGATAGCAGGTGGGTCTCTAAGCCCAAAATAATAATAGTACGAAAACAGTAGATGCAACCCAACCCAATCCAAACCAACACACCACCCGTACCAACCAACACACCATGTGGGGACTAAGTCGACCCACCCACCAACACACACAATAATATCGCGAAAGATCGCCGCTAACAAGAACGCAACAAAGTCGCTAACAACGAAACGTGGCCCACCAATAAGGTCGTGGATACGTGGCGAAGCCACTAGAACAGTAAAAACATGGCAGAGCCACTAGTACAGTACTTCCTCCAAATCAGAATCCTAACCCCAATGCAGAATGTCGTGTCATAAATATTACGTGTATGCAGTATGTCATATTTACAACCAATCATATAGGTATCATATATACATCAATAAAACTACCACAAGGGGTATAATGGTCATTTCATCGGTTAGGGGTAAAATGGTAATTTCACCCCTCAGGGGTATTTCGGTAATTCTACCCTACAATGGTATTTCGGTCGTTTTGCTCACTAGGGTTATTTCAGTCATTTTACTCATTAAGGGTATTTCAGTCATTTTACTCATTAAGGGTATTTCAATCATTTTACGACCTTTCCTAAGGCCTACAGTCGCCTCGAGTGACACATATATTTCATTTTGTCGAAAAAGTGTAAACGGGCTCAAAGCCCAATATTCGGTCCAGATGGGCCCACACGCTCGTGTGGCCTGTTTGGCCCAAATCCTATCACAGTTATGTGATCTACGTATCCCCAAAATAGTTTCTACTACTTTTCGTAAATTTTACCCGTGTGGGGTCTACAAGCCCATTAGGCCCACACGACCCATTTCGACCCAACGAGGCCCAACACGCCCCAATCGCACGAGAACACTCGCAATGGCCTCTTCAGTCTATCGCCCCCGGTTGTGGGCTCGATTTCACCACACGAGCGATCGCACGCTTGTGAGGCCTCAAATGCTGAAGTTTCAGTTTTTCAGCTTTTTGGCCTTTACCGACTCATAGAGACGATAGTGTGATTACACACCTTCTTACGGAGTCGTTCCAAGATCCACGAGTGCCCAACCTTGTTTGACGACTGACCTTAATATCTTAAGACCACCGATCAAGATTGATCACACGCTTTGCTGAATATTTGAATCAAAACAGATCTTATTAATCAAAATAGTGATCAAATATGTGGCCTTTAATCCACAATTGATGACTTACCAACCATAGGAATATTCGGCCTAATATAAGAGTATGGTAGTGGTCTTACCCTTAACGAGAGACAGATTTGATGACTTGAGTCACTTCTGCACTATTCCACTCCTTAGGAATACCTAAAACCCAACGATCACCACATCAAGAGGAAGGAGTCACCATTCAGCCATTAAAGAAAATGAAGGAAAGAAATAGTCGGCTTTTAGGGAAAAGGGGAATAGGGAGAACAGTTTTAAACACGAAGTGAAAAATATGAACACTTACCGATTTCAAAATGCTTACAGAATTGAAACAGAGAGAGGAAAGGAAACAGAAATTTGGTCACCCCCGAACTAATCAAGAGAAAAGAGAAAGGTTTGGTTCACAAACAAATTGGAAGCCAAAAGAAAACAAAAGGAGAGAGGTGATATTCGGCTTATAGGAAGAAAGGGAAAAAGAAGAAAAGAAATGAACGAAGGGGAAGGGAGAGGAGATGCGTTCGGCTTAAGTTGGGAGAGGGAGAGGGAAGCAGAGATTCGGCCAACAGAGCTTGAAGAAGAAATGCAAAATCGAAACAACAAAAGTGACTAAATGGTTAATTGCAAGACCAAAGATGCACGAATGGTAGGTTGAATTTTCGGCACTCCCAAAAACAACAAAAATGCCAACAACCGAACAGCAGTAGAGAAAAGCACTCAGGAACCCCCTAGCCGAATTTGCATGCCCAAGACCTCTAGTTCGGCTACAACACTCACACCTTTGAAATTGCTTGATTCTCTCCATGATTTGCTCATATAATTTCTCTATGACCAATTCAAACTTCTCACCAGCAGTGTTTCAGTCCAACTCTTCCACCTTCCCAGCTCAAGCAGCAAAATAAACTCTTCATTGCTAATACCAGGATTTGAACCTCAGACCCCTTGCCAACTGTAGCGCCACATTGCCACTAGACCACTCACTCTCTTTGTGTCATTAACAAAACATTATTATTAATAAAGCCCAAGTGCCAGTGTCCAGGTTCATTTGAGGGGAAAAAATAAATTTTTTGCAAAAGCCAAGACTTGAACCCAGGCTTCTCAAACACCCCCATACACACCCAAATCACTTAGCCATTAAAGCAAACAAGCAATTTGCGTCAGAACACGCAAAATTAAAGACTTTATATTTTTGGGGCATTACAGCACCCGAGTCTGTGGGTGCAAATATCGATAATTTGGAGCAAACTAGAGCGAGACCATTGAAAGATGTGAGGTAACTAGTGAGGTGCAATGCAATTCATGACCAATTGTTGTTTACACTGGACCACTCCAAGTGGCCTCTCCTACACAAACAACAGCCAATGATGCTGGGGCTAAGTCGGGAACTGAGGAGCAATCCGAAGACCTCGCAAAGCCCAAAGAAAAGAAAAGGAAGCGCTCCAAGGATAAAAAACGAAAGAAGAAGGAGAAGAAAAGGAGGAGAAAGAAACACCATGTAGCTCCATCAATGGCTGCGGATAACTAAGTTAGTTTATTTTAAACTTTACTTATAGTACTCATCAATTGCATGTAGCTGTTGATTTTATTTTAATAAGTATATATTGTCATTGCATTTTTATTGTCCTTACGTTTTCATGTTAGTGCATTGGGGACAATGCAAACTTTAAGTTTGGAGGAATGCACATGGGGCTTGGAAATGCACCCACATTTCAATTTTTTTATAATGAAGCATGCAAGGTTTAATTATAGTTAATGAAAATTATATTTTTGTTACATTCGATGTTTAAATCTTGAATCATGAAAATTATCAATGAATGAGTTAGATAAATTGGACAGAAGATTGTAGCTTCAATTCTTTAATGAATGGATTATGTTGCATTAGTAATGGATGATTGCTATCATTCCTTAAATCTTGAATGAATCTGCTTTTTACAGCTGCTTATATATGTATATATAGTTATAAAGTAGAGACACTCCAAAGTGAGTGTAGTATGGAATGTTAAAAAGGGAAAACTCTAATACAAGAGTTAGAAAAATCAATCTGGCCAAAGGTTATCACTGCATGAGTGTGTGTCGGCAGAATTACTTATTCCCTAGGGGTTTGTTGCACCCCATCGTTACTTCTCAAGAAAAATGGTACAATAATGCAACGATATCCTTTATTCTAAAAAAAATGTATATATATACTTAGTATTGTACAATAAATGTTGTAATGGTAGATAGAACTTTGGGTTTAAAGCATGATGCTAGCATTGATGAAGTTGCAACCTTATTCAGTCATGGTTATGAATTGTCGATGCAATATTCTTTCATCTAAATGTGATTCATCCACTGGTAATTTAGAGGATTCAATTTGCTAGAATGATCATTTGCCTTAGCAATTTTTTTTGTAAGCCTTGCTAGTTTCTGTTTTACTTGAGGACAAGTAAAAACTCAAGTTTGGGGGTGTGATAGCACTAGAAAGAACATAGGTTTTCTCCCTTACTTATTGGTTAAACTGTTCCCATTTAGTTATCCTTAACATACATTTTAGCATTTTCAGTTTAGTAAATTGCATTTTATTACTCAGTGAATCCTAGCCTATTTTATCCTTAATTTTGCTATCTTATTGCATTAATGTCGCTGCATGAGTTAATCCCAGATTGCGTCCAGAATTGTCGCCACACCTGACAGCTACCCGCAATGTCGCTGCATGAATTAATTCCAGACTACGTCCAGAGTTGTCACTGCACCTGACAGCTGTCTGGATAAGAACCAAAACTGTGTGAGCTATCCAGTCTGGTATAACCAACCTGTACGTACAAGGACAGAACAAATTTGAGGAAATGACACCTGTACTGTGAAAGGAGGACATAATAGGTGGACGTGAGAAGAAAAAGAGAGCTTTTTTTTTTCTCCATCATCATCTTCATCATCCTACCTTGAAGCTTGCAGCCATGGCAGCTTAAGCCTCTCAAGGCTGAGCCAATGTGAAAACCAGATGCAGACTAGCTCCTAACGAGGAGACCTAAGTGCGTGACAAGAGGGGATAAAGAGATTCAGTCAAGTTGTCTAGGGATAGTATTCTCCATTCAATTCTTTCTTATTTCTTTCTAAATGCTGTTGATTACTCTTTGATTTCTGACTGTATGGAAGTACTGATGAATTCTTATTGAAATATTATCTTATTTAATCTTGCTTTCATTGTTTAATCTTGAGGTTTGAATGTTTTTAACACGGAAGTGTTATTGTAGTCACTGACACTTGAAAGTGCAGTGACAGTTTGAGCAAACAAGAATTTCAACAGAAGTTGAGTGAGGATTAGAGGAATTTAGTCCACTTGTTCTTAATAGTGCTGTATTGTCATCATCAGAAGATGAGGTTAATATGCATGTTTAAGTCTCAGATTAAACAGACGAGTAACGCTAAGTAAGATATACATTGAATTTTATTGCATTGACAATCACCTATACTTTTATACCTTGTGAGTACTTAGTATTATGCTGAAGATTCATGTTGGGGATCCTAGTTTATCATTATCATCTTTTATTTTATTGTTTTCAAGTTATTGCATTGACAACTATCCTTACAATTTATCTTGTTTATATTTAGTTATTGCACTCACATTAATAGACAAAAGACTACCATCCCTGTGGGATCGATATCCAACAGACTCACATCTGTCTACTATACTTGCATTGACAGTGTACGCTTGCACATTATTGCTGTGACGTTAAACAACTGATCATATTGCTTAGAGGCAGGACAAGTAGAGCCATGTAAATAAGTGTGTTATGTATACTTGTAAGTCCTTGTCAAGTTAAAGGCCTTGTTCAAATGGTTGTAAGTACACATTATACACTCAGATGTAAATTTGCTGGGTAACGTTACTAAATAAGATGTGTTTGTTGAAAGTTGTAAGTTTTGGTTAAGTATATGTCTGTATAGAGTGGTAACACCCGAGATCCGGACCAGGCGAATCGGATCGGGTTAAGGGCATTACAAATATTGAATAGGTATCAGAGCCTAGGTTTAGCCGATTCTCAGATTATGAAAGACGAAGAAGCCTTGTATGTAATATACGCCGAACCTGGTAGAGTTCATCAAATATGACCAAAAAAAATATTTCATCATGTGATAGATTTATTGGTAATAGTTTAATGAAGAGAAGTAATGGTGAAACGAAAAGACAAAAAAAAGTAAAGGATTAATTCGTTAATATGAATAAGAAGGGTGTTACATGATATGATAAAAATGATTCATAGCGTAGCCTTCAACATGAGAATCGAAATGGCAGATTGCAATAAATGAATGAATACGAAAGACCATGAGGTCATGACCCATGGCAGTATATGAAATGATGGTATGAATGGATCGCATGTGTAAGACCTTGTATATGAAATCACTAAGGCATTTTTTGTATGAAATTGTAATGGTGCATTCTGTACAATGCCTTCTAGCGTATTTTGTGGAACGTTTTGTGGCGTACCCTGTCTGCCACTCGGTGGCGCACTCTGATTAAATCCTATGGCATCTTCTATGAAGTTCATTGGGACAACAAAAAATGAGATTTCCGTATAATGCCTCTATGGTATGTTATATTTGGCATGTATGGTATGTTATATTCCGCTCGAGAACTTCAGCTGATCTAGGGTTAAGGATGATGACCTTCCTAAGTCTATAAATAGGCTCAGCTAACACATGTTATTGACACCTATTTCTATTGTATAATTTTCTCTTTAATTTAGTCTTTAGTTTTTCCCTTCTCTTAGGTTTTAGATTTTTATTCCTGTTCTTGTTATTTTCTTTGGGGGAGAAATCAAATGCTAAAATTATTCTCAGACCCTGTGTGGATTTAACACTTAAATTCAATATAATCAGGCTTCTTCTAAACTCTATTCTTGAAATTGTTCTTTATGTTCATTCATTCTTTCAATTTTATATTGTTTACTAGATCCATGAGGAACTAATCCTCTTATAGGGGATTAGCGAGTGGAGGTATGAATAATTAACTGTTTTGTAAGGAGTTTTTAACAGAATAGCTATTCAGGAAAGGAAAAACCTAAACCCTATGTAACAACCAGTTTTTTAGTGGTTTCAGAATAGTGGTTTCGGGGCCACCAATCCGACGTGTGAGTCCGTAAATATTATTATTTAATATTTAAAAATAATATATGGTGTGATAATAAAATTTAATTTAATGATTTTTGGTTAAATAGAAGAACAATTAGGTTCAAGTGGCAATACTCTAAAATCAAGTGGTTTTAGAAAATGAGGTATCGGGACCTCGTTTCTATAAACCGAGCCGTAAATATTTTTATAAATATTTACGGATTGTTATTAAGGTTGTATTAAAGTTTCGTTAAGAAATTTTAATGTTTGGATAGCTAATTAAGCAAAAATGACTAAATCGTAAAAGTTGAAAAAGTCAATCGCTATTAGTTAAAGGTGTTAACTGACTAAAGAATTATAATTGGATGGCCTTAATGGATAAATTAACCATCCTTAAAATAGTGGGACGGTTTGAAGCTTTAATTTCTTTTAATTTTAATGTTTTATATGTTATTTTATTATTAAATAAAGAATAAAAGGTAAATAAAATAAGAAAACATAATGTTTTCTTCTTCAATTGCTTTGTTCATCACCGAAACACCATGGCAAGAAGAACCAAGGTTCGACTATGGCTATATCTTTGCATGGTAAGCCATTTTTCACCCGTTTCTAATAATTTTTATGTTTTTGAGATCGTTACAACTAGGTCCAGCTAGCCTGTACCTTCGTTTTTGAAACTGTTAGAGATTTTGAATGTTGTCATTGATGAATCTTTGTGATTTTAGATGTTAAATGATAAATTTGAAGTATTAGTTGTTATTTATAAGTATTTTATTAAGTGGTTTTTGATGAATTTAACGATTAGGTATTAAATTATTGAAATAGTAAAAATACAAGGACTTTATGTGAAATTTTTACAAATATGGGCTGTATTGGAAGCTACGAACATTCGGTTGGCATGGGTTTTCAATAAAAATGGTTAATTTGCATGTTTTAGGCTCAAAGACTAAATTGAATAAAAGTAAAATGTTGGGGGCAATTCTGTAAAAATGTCAAAAGGACTAAATTTCATAAAATGAATTGGTTTTGCTATCTTAATTAATGAATTTAATGAAATTATTAATTTAGATCAAGAACGAGTAGAAAATCGAGAAGAAAGGAAAATTACCAAATAGCCCTATACTTTGACATTTTTGCAATTTAGCTAGGTAAGTTCTTATGAACTATCATCACTTAAATGTTGATTAAATTGAATGTTTAATGTGTTGTTCTAATGTAAATGAATCAATATATATATATATATATATATATATGATTATGTCCACATTATGACGAACTGGCAGTTATCGAGCCCCGTTTGAACCTTAGGAATTCGTAGGATACAAATGACATGTCATTAGGGTTTTCATGTTTTGGGTGCTGGTCTTGAATGTCCTATCGATGGCTGAGGTCCTGTATTTGTTGCGATTACTCCACAGCTCGTGTGAGCTGTAACAGCCCGTTTTCAGTGAAATCAAAACAATGGTTTCGAGACAACAAATTCGAAGTCAAAAAAATTATTTTATTATTATTTTATTGCCTACAACATGATAGTAGTAACGTATAAAAATTTCGTTAAGAAATTTTACCATTTACATGTTCACTTTGATAAAAAGGACTAAATCGCATAAAGTGCAAAAGTTGAATTCTAATAGCTAAAGGTATTAAATAGCTATAAAAATTTAAAGTGGAAGTTCTTAAATGGTAATTAGACCATTAGAGTTGATAGTGGATTTTAATGGTTTGGCATTCTTGAAATTATGATTAATTTTAAAGGTTAATTACGTAATTTGGTATATAATGACAAAATAAAATAAAACAACAATTAAGTTATCTTCTTTAACCTTTCTTTCAATCGAAAATCAAAGAAAAAGAAAGCCATGGGAGCTTAGCATCCGGCCATTCTTGTTTTCCTTGATTGGTAAGATATTTTTGTCCCGTTTTTTATGATTTCTATGTTTTCGATATCGTTGTAGCTTAATCTAGCTAGCCCGAGGACTAATTTGTGAAACTGTTAAACTATTAGGGTTTTTCCATTGATGCATGTACATGATTTTTGAAGTTTGATGATAGAAAATGGATAGTTGTTGTTAGATAAACAACTTTTGTAAAGGGATTTTTGGTGAAATTGTCAAATAGAAAATATTACATGGTGAAATTATGAAATAAATGGGATATAGGGAATGATAGGGACCTAATTGATATTCGACCATAGTGGGTTGTGGTAGAATTTCATGAATTTCCATTTTTATGAGCTAGGGACTAAATTGCAAAGAAATTAAAAGTATATAGGCAAAATGGTAATTTTTCCAAAATATGATTTTGGGCTAAATTGAATGAGTTATATATTAAATTAAGTTAAATTTATCCATATAGATCAAGTTAGATCTCGTACGGAATTAGATCGGGGTAAAAAGAAAGTCTCGGATTAATCGCCTCAGTATCTACATATATTTGTCGAGGTAAGTTCGTGTGGTTAAATTGTGATTATATGTTTTATTTTGAAATATGTATGAATTGTAAATTTGCTACATGTATACACAGTTGCATATCCAACTACGTATGACTATCGAGCCCCGCTTGAACCTTAGGAATTCGTAGGATACAAATGACATGTCATTAGGGTTTACATGATTCGGGTATTGGTTCTGAACGTCCTACTGATGGTTGAGGTCCTACATGTGTTGCGAATACTCCACAGCTCGTGTAAGTAGCATCATGTAGCTACATTCCGACCTACAACTCGTGAGAGCATACCAATCTACAACTCGTGTGAGCATACTAATTTATAGCTCGTGAGGGCATACCGATCTACAGCTCGAGTGAGCATACCAATTTACAGCTCGTATGAGCATACATGTACATGATTTGATGGATTACAGTCATATGAGTTAGCACACTATGTGTGAGCTATCCTGGGTATCCAACGGTATTCTAAATGGTTCAACGGGCAATATTCTGATATGAATTGGTAAGAGTTCGATACAAACTATTACAGGCCTACATATGAATTACATGGAAATGTTGTTACATGTTATATGGAAAATGGAATTTGATGATACATGTATATGAAATTAATCATTTGATGTGTTCATCCATGATTATTGGTTTATATATGTATTTACATGGCTAACATGGTTAATGTATATGTGCTTAGGCATTTGGCCAAATTATGTTGGGTTATGATATGTTTACTTACATATTATGTGACTAAATGGTAAGTTTTATTCTTTATTATACGAACTTACTAAACTTAAATGCTTACTCTGTGTTATTTTCCGTGTTTTATAGTGAAGCGGAAGCTCATTCGGGTTGGAAGCTTGTCGGAGCTATATCACACTATCCATCGGCTCTTTTGGTACATTCGATTGTTTAATTTTGGTTATAATGGTATGTATAGGTATTTTGGTTAATGTTAGCCATATATTTTGGTTGTTGTTTTGGCCATTTAACTTGGCTTGTGATTTGGCATTTTGTTGATGAAATGGTATAGTTTGGTATGTTTATAAGTAGTTGAAGATGGTTGATGATATGCTTGATATGGTTGAATGATGGAAGATGAAATGATAGTTGAATGTGCATATTGTATAGGTCTTGCAACTTGTTGTGAATTGGTACTTTGATATGCATGATCTAATTGGTAATTTGATGCTAGTTACAGAATGGCATTTTGGTACCAAATGGTTGTGTTTTGGTAAGTAAATTACATGGTATGTATTGATGCAAATATGCATACAAGTTAGTTAATTATTTGGTCAAATTGAATTCATGGTTAGATATGTTTATATATTGTCATTTGAGGTGCCCAAGGGCATATTGGTTGTATGATGTTATACCATATGTTTATGGCTTTTTTATGCTTGATTTGGATGCCTTGTTATGGCTTGTAAATATATGCAATGTTGATTGTAGGTACATGCCTAATTAGGTGAGAAAAATGGCTTGTAAAATGGCCTACTTTCGTCCATATGGGCAGAGACACGGGTGTGTGTGTCTCAGCCGTGTGTGACACACGGCCAGGTGACACGGCCGTGTGTCCCCTGTAGCTTTCAAAGGGTTACATGAGCAGCACCGTGTAGCTTACATTCCATCCCACAACTCGTGCGAGCAAGCCCATTTTACAACTCGTGTGAGCAATTATGTTAAGGAAAGGAAATGTTATGGTTATATTTTTAGCACACTTCGTTTAAGCTTTCCCGCATATCCAATGATATTCTAAATGGTTCAACGGGCATGAAAAGGAAAGGAATGGAAAGTGTTCAAATGAAACTATGTCATGTATTTATGAAATGGGTTGAAATGGTAAGTTTCATTGAAAGTATGATATGTTAAGGAAAATGATGAGTTCATAATGGTTGAAGCATATATCTGATTGAATTTACTATTTCATTCAATTGTTTTTTTATTTTTAAATTATATGCATGCAATCCCTAGACATAGATGATTGTTCAGCATGCTTATAAACTAAATCTAATTCTGATAAGGTTGGATTAGTTGGATCGAAATTGAATGATATGAGCAAGTAATTGACCAATACTTGCAGTAGCATAGGGCAGCGTTCATATAGATGGAAAGTGATATAGCGTACCATATTCAGGCCTATAGACACGGGCAAGGTAACTTGAGGTTTTTGCTCTCGAAAGAAGCAGACAATTTTAGAACTCTTCTGAGCAGTAAACTGAGTATGATTTTGTCGAGGCATTATTGACAGTAAGGGTAGATTCTTAGTAATCCTGACCTTCCAAATCAACATCATATATCCTTTATTCTTTGTCGTCATATCTTTACCATATCATTCTTAGTTATTTACTTGATCGTTTACATAATATTCCCATAGTAATTCTCAAAATTGCCATTACATTTCTATTCTCGTTTTGCCATAGCATTTCTAAGTATTCATTAATTCCTCATATTGCATACATCATTATTCCTTTAATTGCCACTACATACTTACCATAGCTTTACCATAGCATTAATTGCATTTTATTATAATAACTTGACCACTTTTGTACCTCAATTCGATCCTCGTGAGAACGATACTCACTCATCACTTTATTACTTGATTCGATGTGTATACTTGCACAATTTGCATATCATTGCACACCTGATAGGAGTCAACTGCTTCGATAGCCAAGACTAGTTATCTCCTCAATTGGAATTGTAGACGACATAATAATCCTTCTCTGTATTTGAATCAAATGCTCACTTTTGATTCTTTTATGAGATTACAGACTCGTTTAGGTTATCTACTGAAGTAAGTTGTCTTTCTCGTAATGTAAATGTTCTTACAATTCCACTTATCATCAGTTTGAACTTAGATAATCAATGAGCTAATATTTGCTTGTCATAATTTCACTATGCATGCAAAATATGAAAAACAGAAATACAAAAGACATAACAGTGAAATGTGAAATTCATTTATTCATCGTTCAAATACATAGAAAACAATTACATATTTACTACAATATGGGCACATTTCCCAACAAATATTGCATGCTTCTTAGTGCGAACCCCCAAGTTGTGATGGCACTACAATTGTATGAAAAAATCGAAAGGAGGAATAGTCCCACCAATTACGATACACTTCTTACGCCAATCGGGTAACCTCTTTCCTTTATATTTCTAATTGCACATTGATAACTCTTGAAAAGAGTCATATTTCATGCCTTTAGACCTAGCTAATTGCTTGTACTCAAGTACATTTTGTTACATTTTAGGACATTTTAGTTAGCATTTTTAATATTGCATTAGGACTTGGACTGTGTGGGAATTGGGTGCTTTTAATTGCTTGTGGTGGAGTTTTTTGTGTTGGTGTGGCAAGAACAGGTCTTGGAACGAGGAAATAAATGAGTGAAGTTGTGTCAGGGCAAAGTGCAGACAGTGTGCCAACATGGATGCCGTGGTAATATCGGGAAGTCCAAGTCAACATTTTTCACGCAGCAATTCAAATTCAAATCCCATAAAAGAGGAGAAGATAAATCACGAGCTGTTAGTCGACCCTAGCCTAATCTATCTATAAAAATCGATGAAGGAGATCTCATAAAGGGTGAAGAAAAAGTAAGAGAGATCCTTAGGCGTGAATAAGGGTTCGACTGCGCAAGGGACAGGAAGTCGAAGGCAGTCCCTCTTATCCATCACAAGGACTCTATGCTGCTGAAGTGTGGACTGGGCAAGCGAAAGTTACTTCCTGACGTTCTTTCGTTATTTCTTTCGAAAGATTGAATTGTAGTAGTTGAACACGATGTTAGATAATATTGTGGTTTGGAATTTTAATTCCCATCCCATAAGCTAAATCTCATAGGGTTGGGATTACTTTCAATGAACCCATAACTGTTTATGAACGCCGTATATATCTCATTTACTTTACTGTTTCATTTGATTGTTCTTATTTCTTAAATTAAAATGCAATGATATCTAGACATAGAAGGTTGTTCGCATGCTAAAAATTGAGTCTAATTCCAAAAGGGTTGGATTGGCTGGATTAAACTTGAATGAAATAAGCAAATATTCAAGTGACACTTGTAGTCGACTCTAGACATAGAGTCACGATCATACAGAAGGATCCCATGCAAGATATCTAAAAATCCTATAGACACGGGCAAGGTAACTTGAGGTTTTGTCCTCACGAGAGGTAGGCCATTTTAGAACTCTTCTATACAATAAAGTAGACATGATTTTGCCAAGGCATTATTGACAGTAAGGTTCAATTATGGATAATCTCAACCTTTCCAAATCAACATCACTCTATCCTTATTCTTTGTCGTAGTACCTTTGTCACAGTATATTTAGTTGTCTATTTTCTTTGTCTACAATCAATTTGGATAATCATTCCCGTTATTGATATTACATTTCTGCTTCCACTTTTTCCATAGCATTTCCAATTATTCATTAATTCCACAAATTGCTTACATCATTATTCCACTAATTGCCATTGCATATTTAGCATTGAATTTTTCCATAGCATTAATCACATTTTATTATAATAACTTAACCACTTTTGTGCCTCAATTCGATCCTCATGGGAATGATACTCACTCATCACTTTATTACTTGAACCGACGTGTGTACTTGCACAAATCGCACATCATTTTACACGCGACACACATTAGAGACAATGTGCCGAACAAAGTGTGGGGGCAACTTAGAAAAATATTTTAAAAAAATTAGTTATTTTCCTTGTTTTTAGTTTTAGTTTTTAATTTTTATTTGCATGTGGTGCTTGAGCTTGTAGAAATACAAGTGATAGGTTAGGAGCATATACCTAGGTTGTTTGCGTAAATTGTAAATTTAGCCTAAAATTAAATAATTTAGGTTGTTTAATTTATATTAATTAGTTTAGTTCATTAGAATCTAAATAAGAAAAAGAGATTAAATATGCCAAGTGATAAAGGTAGATACAAATAGGTAACTATATTTGTAGAAATATAGGATGTTCGAATTAAATAGAAAATACTCGGTAAAACCCATGGTTATTTAAATGGTTCAGTATGACTAGTATAACCCTTAGTTTTAAAAAAATCAAAAGGGTTATCGGGGAAATATTATTGCATTAGAGTTCAAAGCATGGACAAAAATAAATCGAGTAGGAATAATGTATTCGAACTAACTATACTCTACAAAGATAAATACTCTATTCGTATGTACATTTCGTTGAAACTCTATATTTAATTTTCTTTAACTTATTTACTTTGAAATTTATTGAACTAATCTGTTTAGGTGTAAATGACCTTGAATTATTTAAATTTCTAACTAGAATTATATATTTAGGAAAATTTCCCTAGTGTCGATGCTCCAATCCAATCTCGTGTATCAAACCAGCTCAAGTACCTTTTATTTTCTTTTCATGTTTAATTCTTGTTTTTCGTTTTAGTTTATTTTTTGTTTTTATTTTTGGGTAGTTTGCTTGAGGACAAGCAAAGACTTAAGTGTAGGGGTATTTGACCTGCCATCAAATGTAGTAGTCAATTCGGGTAAACTCCATACTTAAGGAGCTTATTTTCTAAGCAATTTAGGATTTTAATTTATGTTTTCAGTAATTAGGCATTAGGACTAAAAGTTAATAAAAGTAAATGTTTTTAACACATTTTGTAGGTGTTGTGACCCAATAGGTCGATACAGACCTTAGGTTGTGCTAATTGGTTTAATTAAGTAAGTAGGATGGAGATATAAAGGCCCAATTGATGTGGAAGCAAGGGTTGAGTGATGCACAAGCTTCCTGGGACGTCAAACATAGAACGAATGAGACAAGGCAACATTTGGGTGTCGTGTCATGCCACGCAAGGGGTGTGACGCGACACAAGGCCAACGTGCTGCCCAAGTATTTCAAGGTTATTTTCGTCCGCACAATCAGAATTATTCGAAGACATAATATAGGTTTCCAACACCTCTATAAATAAGACATTAGGGGTTGAATGTAATCAAGTCATCCTAGACGCCTTCAAAAACCCTCTTAGTTTAGAATTAGTTTTAGTTTATTTTCTTTTCTTTTCTTTTCGGCATTTCATAACTTTCTTGTTTTCGTCTTGAATCAGTTTTGATTGCTCCATTTACATTTTTTTTTGCATTCATTTTGTTTCATTATTCCAATAAAGAGATTCACTACTCCGTTTCCCATTTTATACTCAATCCACAATTATTCAAATATCTTTTCTTCTCTGAACTGATCATGTTTCTTACATGGTTTATTCAATTGAAGTTGAGATTATGAATAACATGTGTGACTAAATCCATTAGGGGAGATTAACGAGTGGATGGGGATGTGATTAACGGAGGATTTTGGATTTCCCGAGAAGGACTAGTTGGTATAAATTATGTGTTCTTAAATTGTTAGGCTTGACAACCCTAATAAGTTATCATAGGCTAGACAAGGTAGGAAGATAAGTTGAACTGAGTAAATGATAATTTATCTGGGTTGAGAAAGTGAGAGATAAGCGAGTATCAACCAATTGATTAGTTAATTAGAGGTCGGGAGGTAATAATTAGTTAATCCATTACTAATCTATCTCAAACCCTAATTTGAAGTTAGTTACAAACCCTGAAACGAGTTAATCTTCTTGATTGGTTTATCAATTTAGTTCATTTGTTTATTTCTCGTTATTTATTTATTTTTGTTATTTATTTATTTATTTCTATTCCTTGTAATTTGTTTAATGGTTAATCGTAATTTTGGAAATAATTTGTAATGCCCCAGAATTTGGGCCTAGAAGTATTGGGCCTTGAGCAGGGGAACAGTTAGGAAACTGTGCATAAAAGTTCATGTGAGCTAGAAAATGACACAATTGATTGTTTCCTTTGATGGTTAAGTGAGTTTGGAGTGTTTGGGGATGTCTGGGAAGTCCTGGGTTCAAACCTGGGCTTTAGCAAAAAAATTGGTTGTAGGTGAATAAAACCCTGGGAGTAAGTAAGTAGGCTTTAAGAATAAAATGTGGTAAAAGGTGACACAAGAAGAGCTTGTGGCCTTGTGGCAAGGTGGCATTACAGCTGGCAAGAGGTCTGAGGTTCAAGTCTTGGGATAAGCAAGGAAGGTTTTATTTTGCAGTTGTGACGCCTAGTGGTTGTGTTGTAGTGGGATTCTGCTCAGGTGGTTTTGGAATTGGTCTTGGGGGAGTGATTCATGGGATAAAGATTTGGAGGAGTTTGAAAGTGTTTAAAATTAGGGGTGTTGAGAGATTTGAGGAGATTTTCAAGGGATTTGGAGGAGAGGAGTGTTGTAGCCGAATTGTGCAACTTCTATGTGCAAATTCGGCTAGGGGAACCATTTGGTGCTTTTTTTTTCAGAAATTCTGAGTGTGTAGGAGCTGATTTTCCTCTCTTACATTTTGGGTTTTGTTCTTTTGACGGTTCTAGCTTCTTTTCTCTTTAGTGCCATTTTCACAAGTGACCATTTGGGATCTTTTACTTTTGTCAATTTTGTCTTCAGGTTACATTCTTGTTATCTTGCCGAATCCCTCATTCTTAACTTCCTTCTTCCCATTCTTTTTGTGCCGAATCACACTATCCTTCTTCTTCTTTACTGATCCGTCTCTGCTCTTTTGATCTTTCAGTTTTACCCTCATACCCGAACCTGTTATTCCCTCTTCTCAACATTCTTCTCTTGTTCTTTAAGTTTGAGTAAGCCGAAATCAACCTCTCTTTTCCCTTTACTGTTTCTTTTCTTTTCAAGTTAGCCGAATACTTTCCCCTTCTCACTACTTTGGATTTGTGTCGGTTTGGGCGACTAGGCTCTGTCAAGTGGCCGATTGTTACTTTATTCCTCCGTTTCTATCAACTAATTTTGGGTAAGTATTCCTTGTTTTTATTCGGTTCTTGGTTCTATTTTGATGGCTTTCTTCTCTGGTGAAGCCGAATGATTCGATTTAGGGTTGCTAACTCTTGGACCCTCCTCTCGTGTTGGATTCTCTTGGTTAATGCATCATTTCAGCAGGAAAGGGGTATAGATATCTTTTGGTTAGCATCATAAGTGGATTGGGTAGCATACTTGTGTGAAGGTGAGTATCAATACCATTCTCTTTGGGATTTAATGTTAGTATTAGGTATTGATATTAACCGAAAACATTGATGGATGTAGGTTCGATGTTCGTGGGTTGTTTGTGCGAGCTGCAAAAAAGGTGTGTAATCGTACACCCAATATTGTTACTGTCAAAACGACGGATGAAGGTGTGTATTCACACCCCTGTTTAATTGTGAATCGGCAAAAGCTGAAAAGCCGAAAAGTCGAAACTTTGGCATTTGAGGCCTCATGAGTGTGCGAACGCTTGTAAGGTAAACCAAGCCCACAAATCGTTGGCGACAGACTGTAGAGGCCGCCACGAGCATTCTCGTAGGTTTGGGCAGTAATGGGCCTCGTTGAGCCGAGATGGGCCATGTGGGCCCAATGGACTAATGGGCCCCACATGGGTAAAATCCACGGTAAGTGACAAATAACGGATTGGGCTATGGTGATCGCATAGTCGTGACTGAATTTGGGCTAAATGGGCCACATGAGCGTGTTGGCCCACTTAGGTCGAGTAATGGGCCTCGGGCCAATTTAAACTGTTTTGGGCCATATAGGTTATCTGAGTCGTTCGAGATGACTGTCGGCCTTCTGAAGGGTCGTTATCTGTACCAGGACCCCAAAATTAGTTAAATTACTGAAATACCCCTGATTTACAAAATTACCGAAATACCCCCGATTTGCAAAATTATTAAAATACCCTCAATTTACAAAATTCTCAAAATACCCTCGATTTGCAAAATTACTAAAATACCCCCAATTTTCAAAATTACTGACATACCCCCGATTTACAAAATTACTGAAATACCTCCGATGTGCAAAATTATCGAAATACCCCCGATTTGTAAAATTATTGAAATACCTTCGGTTTGCAAAATTACTAAAATACCCCAAGTTTGCAAAATTATTGAAATACCCCCGATTTGCAGAATGACTGAAATACCCTTATAGGGTAAAATGACTATTTTGCCCTTGTGGGTAAATGACTGACTTAGACGATGAATTTGACTGATTTGACTGAGATCGTATGGCTGTGTTTTAACTTACTTGACTGTGGTCGTGTGACTGATATGCTTTTAATATGTCTTTAAATGACTTTACTGAGCATGACCATTTTGCATACACGTGTAATGATTGAGCATGACATACACGACATATTGCATGGGGTTGGGACATTGATACGGAGGAAGTTCTGATAGGGTCACACGGGTCGTATGAGATGACTGTGGATCCAGTATTGATCTGTTAAGGTCGCACGGGTCGCATGAGACGATTGTGGACCGATGGACGGCTTAAAGCCGTATAATCTGATTATGGCTCTGTGCCAACCTAAATATGGCTCTTTGCCATCTTGATTATGGCTTTGTGCCAATCGTATTTATCCGTGGCTATGTGCCTAACATATATATTGATGACTCTGTGTCGATCATAATTACCCGTGGCTGTGTGCCGATTATATTACCGTCACTGATGGCTATGTGCCAAACTTATTACAGTTACCGATAGCTTTGTGCCATCCTGATTATGGTTTATAACCATTCTGTTTATGGCTTTTAGCCATTCTTTCCACGGCACCGAGCCGTTCTATCCACGGCACCGAGCCGTTCTGTTGACTTAGTGCCACAACCGGTGCTAAGCTTGGTGTGTTGGCTGGGTGGGTCGATTTTATCCCCACGTAAGTGTAGGGTTGGTACGGGTGATGTGTTGGCTGGATCGGGGTGGGATGCATCCTCATACTGTTGCATATCTGTTTATGAGATCTGTCATTGTATTGGGCTTAGGCCACTTGTTCTGTTATTGGTTTGGGCTAGGCCCAATTGATTCTGTTATGGGCTGTGACCCAAATGTTATTGTAGTGGGCTTTATCCCATGTATGCTCTGAATCGACTGCATCGATCATCGTTAAAGGGCTTTGGCCCGCATCGCTTTTGGTTTTTGTTTCAGATATCGATCGTTACTCTAGTAAGGGGATTACACACCGATTTTTCATAAACTCACCTGCTTTTAATCATGCGGTAATCCCCAAGTAGTAGGAGGATCGGTGCTTTGCGAGGGACTCGGAGGTGACCACACGACTGCTACTGTTATGCTTTGGACTTTATATATGTTTTAAATTTCGTTTTGGGTTTTAATTTCTGTAATAAGGCCTCTCTAGATTTAATTCTGAATTTGGGATTTTGATACATTTTATATCTGTTAGGTGTAGACGAGTTTTCAACCCAATTACTGTTTAAAAAAAACATACGTTTTAAACTTCTTCACCTTGAATTAGCTTCCACAACTAAAAGAGATTTTTAAAAAAGTTAATAACGTTTTAAAAGTGATTAACTTTTCAATGAACCACGTTTTGAAATTGAACGAACACAAACTGAGACTTTAGTTTGTAAATATTAAGGAGGGTTTTCAATGAAAATGTAACAGCCTGATTTAGGGGCTAGTCAGAACAGTGGTCTCGGGACCACTAATTCAAGGTTGAAGAAAAATATTTTGATATTACTTTATGTGTTATAAAATGTTTTTAAAGAGGCATGAGAATTTTGGTGCTTTAATTTTAGCGATTGAGGGCTTAATTGCGAAAAAGGACTAAATCGCATAAAGTGCGAAAGTTCTATTTTATTTGCTAGAAGTGCCAAATAGCTATAGAATGTGAATTTTAGGTCTTTAAAGTGCAATTATGCCTTCCTATAAGTGATGGACGGTCAAGGGGACAAGAAATGAAAATTTTGACAAGGGTTGGTGACATTAGTTGACTAAATGAATAAAATAAGTAAAAGCTATCATCTTTTCATTTTCTTTTCTTCTCCAACCGAAAATATCAGCAAAGGGAGGGTTTTGAAAGCTTGAAAATTTTAGCAGCTCATCTCCTCTTCAAGTAAGTGATTTTGATGACTTTCCTTGAAAAAAATTGTACTTTTGGAGTCCCCAAAGCTTAAGCTTTCTAAAGAGGGGACTAGTTTGCAATATGGTGGAAAGTCTAGGGACTTACCATGATATATTTTATGTTGTTTGATGAGTTTTATGGAAGAAAATGAATGATAGGATGATGAGAAACAACTTTTGTGAAAGGTGTTGTCATGAAAACACCTAATTGGGGCTAAAATGCAAAAGTTGTAACTTGTTCACTAAGGCTTGAAATAGATGGAATTGTGGATATTTGTAAGAGGATTAAATGTTCAGCTAGGCTTGTTTAACAAGAAAATGTGATGAAAATTTATTTACAAGCCTAGGGGCAAAATCGTAATTTTGCCAAAATGTAGGGGCAAAATAGTCATTTTTGCCTAGAGTGTAGATTATGATATATTATGATTTATAAGTGATTAAATCGGTAAATTCTGTTGTTCTAGATTAAAGAAATCGAGTTTCGGACTTAGAACGGGTGAAAAGAGAAAGGTGGGCAAAAGTCCATTTTCGGCCCTTTCGGCATCGAGGTAAGTTCATGTGCAAATGTTCTAATTACGTATGAGTTACTTTAATATTCCAATGTTGTATGGAATGTATAATTACGCAATGAATGTATTAAATACTTGTCGATGGGTTGTTAAGAGAATTGAACCTAAGAATGGTAAGAAACGTAAATAGTATGAAATGATGATAGTTAAGGTTCCGTGTAAGACCATATTAGAATATGGATTCGATGAGAGATATTAAATAAGACCATGTCAAAGACATGGCAACGATGTGATATTTCGTATAAGGCCTTGTCGGGGACATGGCATCGATATGATAATTCATGTATGATCCTACCAGGGGTATGATGTCAATGTGACAATATGAGTATGTGACCTAATAGTATTATTTAACAGTTGAGATGAATTCAGTGCATGATGAACCTTTAGTGGGATGAGTGTAATCAATACACCTTACTGTATGAGAGAGATTTGTTAATGTATTGTGTGAACGCGAATGAGAATCGTAGAAAGTTAAGTAAGAATGATAGTGAGTGAGGATGTTTACGGATGAACGTTTGAATTAGAGAAAATGTATGTGAATAAGTATTTATGAATATATTACTATCGGTGGTTTGTGTGCGTTACCACTTGATATATTATTAATTGATGGGCTGTGTGCGATACCATCAACTATATTATTATCGATGGGCTGTGTGCGTTACCACCTGATAAATTAGTAATCGATGGGCTGTGTGCGATACCATCGCTTATAAATGATTGGTGAGCTAAGTGCGAAATCACCATAGGTATAAATGATTGGTGGGTCTGTAAAGCGATACCACCCTATAAGAGATTCAATGGTGGGCTAGGTGCGTAACCACCGAGAGATTAGTAGTATGAGTGGCTTATTGAGAATGCGTGATGTGTTGATTTATATGATCTTGTGATGATCAGTGCAGGAATGTATGCTAATTAGACGAGAATTTGGTTTATGGTATGGTAAGAATATGGTATAAGATAGAATGAGTAAGCTTTAAGGATGATTGAGTAAGTAACCATGAGTTCATGAGAAAAGCTCTTCATAATAAATTGCAGTCATGTATATTCAATGAATATCAGTGTTTATCAGTTGTGTGCAGATGAACTTACTAAGCATTTTTGCTTACTCCTTTTATTTCTCTCATCTCTTATAGGTAAATTTAGCTAGCTCAGATTGGAGATCGCCGGAGATGTTTCACGCTATCGAGCAGACACTTGGTATGATGTATCAAGTCTCTATAAGTTATGGCATGTATAGGGCTAGTACTTAAGGTTGATTGAGTCATTGTTGATGTAGCCAAATTATGTTGGCCTAAGAGAACTTATGTTGTTTGTGTATAGCCATAGATGATGGCCTAAGTTGTTTGTAATTATATGGGAATCAGTTCTCCCTACTGTATGGGATAAAGACCTTATTCTTTTATAATCAAATGTCTTTAATTCAAGAGTAATGTTGATACTATGTGTAGTTATGTGATGAGGTATGTATGTATGCAAATGTGGGTGGAAAAAGGGCTTGGTAGATAGCGTCTAAGTGCTTGCACAGTTAGACACACGGGCATGTGTCTAGGCCGTGTGTCTCCTGCACCTTAGTGTATTAAGTCAGAATAGACCACGGGCTGGTCACACGGCCGTTTGTTCAGGCCGTGTGATACACACGGTTGGCACACGGGCGTGTGCCAAGGCCATGTGAAGTCTGCACTTGACACTTAGAAATTTAATTGTCACACAGGCCAGGGCCACGGGCGTGTCTAGGCCGTGTGGATTTAGTCAGTGTCGACCACGGGTGGAAGGCACGGGCATGTCTTAATGTCACACGGGCGTGTCCCTATACCAACACGGGCGTGTGGCCCCTGTTTTAAAGAAAAGTTTCTTTTAACTTGTAAAAGTTTTCGAACGCAAGTTTAAGGCCTCGTAAGCCCACAATATGAAAGATTTGACTAAGAAAGAGAAGTTTTTAATTCGGAACAAAATTTTATAGCCCGTAAGTTCATGTTTAAGGAAGTTTAAGCATAGTAATGTCTCGTATCCAGTTTTAGCCTCAGAATTGGGTATGGGGTGTTACATTTAGTGGTATCAGAGCTATGGTTTAGTCGGTTCTCAGACTATCCTAGCGTGAGTAAGAGTCTAGCTATACATGCCATAGGTGGACTGTGATAGTGTGATATCTCCCGGCTCTAACGAATTTGTTTTGTTAAGACAGGGATGGTTCCCAACCGAGTTAAATCCAATAATGTTGTAAGTAATAATGGGGAAATTGAAATGCTCTTATTCAATAATGAGATTCAAAGAGGCATGAGTAGAAGTATATGACATGTGTCTGATAATGCATGAAATGAGAAGCTTATCTGCATTGGCTGGATGAGCATAAGGTGTTATATACTCAACCTATTGAGTTAGGTGCATATGGTGAGTAAATTTACCAAGAGAATGGGGTATATGTGTATGTATGATTGTTTGAACGATGTATGATCAATATGTCCACATAGTTGAATCTCATGTGCGACTATTAAAATAGATGGTGTATAATGTTTTATTTCGTGACTCTGTATGAAACTACGAGTATTATGGTGTGAGAGTTAAATTGGGAAGTTTGACTAAGTAGAATGCAGGGATGAGTACGGTCGTTCAATGATAAAATGATGAATAAGACCATGGTTGGATCATGGCGATACATGCGATCCCATATAAGACCATGTCTGGGACATGGCATTGGTGACAAATAGTGATCCCATATATCTGGGATATGGCATCGGCAACTACATGAGTTCTATGTAAGACCGTATCAGGAGCATGGCATTGGTATTGATATGAGATTTCGTGTAAGACCATAGCGAGGCTATGGCATCGTGATGACATGTAAAGTAATAGCTGGGCTATGATGTTGTGGTACGAGTAAGACCATAGTTGGACTATGGCAATCAAGTAAGCGACGTACTCAAACCCGTAAGACATTCTCTAACTTGATAAGCAATGATAAGAGAAATTAGAGTTTAATGTTGAGTACTTGAGTAGACATTAAGGTGGAACTTGAGTAAGTGAAGCCACTGTTCGAAATTATGGGTGATAGAAACCATTGTAGCATGAGTAAGTATGAAAACTTGCCTGGAGCGAGTTGTGTGACTACGATGATATTTCATTAATTATGAACGTTAAATCATATGTATGTAGTCACGAGAATCAAGTTAAGGGGGCCCCACGACCTCACCCTCTGTATCACTGTTGAATTATGATGAGATGTTATGAGAGTCAAGTTGAATAAGTCTGCATGTGATTAATGCAAAAATTTATGTTAGCATAGTTGAGGATGCTTTGTACCACGCTGATACATGATACTCTACTAAATAGAGTAATTGTTGTTGAACATGAGGTTGAAGTCCTAGAGGAATAAAATGAAAAAGTTATCATTGATATATGAAAGAGATAAGGTCCCGTATAAGACCATGATCGGGACATGGCCTTGGCACCGAGTTGAGATCACGTATAAGACCATATCTGGGATATGGCTTCGGTAATGAATATGAGAATTGTGTAAGACCATATTCAGAATATGGCAACGATATTTGATATGGAAGTCCATATAAGACCTTATCTGGGATATGGCATTGGCGTTTAGAGGTGACTCCATATAAGACCACCTCGTGGATGTGGCATTGGTTTCGTACCTACATGAATGACGATGAATATGCGTCTTTGATTATTCCTAGTGATCAATGGGACACATAGATGAGTTTAAATGGTAGAAATGGGAATTGTACTAAAGCCATGTGAATAGGTAAATATAGGCACTCGTGAACGAGTCAAGAAGAAACAAGTACGATGCGTGGCACGGTATGTGCTAAATAAATGGCAAGTTTGAGTAAGTTGGCTTAAAGCCTGTAATTTGTGCATAGTTAGTTGATGCCGTGGATGGATTATAATAATCTCCTTGAGTATTATGTATAAATATCTGTTGCCTTTCAAGGCTAATATAGTTGTTCTTTTCATAAATTGTGATTGTGTGAGAATGTTAGCTGATAGTAAAAATCAGACAAAACGGTTGTCGATTTAGTTAATTGAAATCGACATTCCTTTATCTCCTCGTAATCCTATACGGGTACTTTGAGGAGGAAGTTGGTGATGATTCTAGTATAAGAGGTGAAATCACAAGTTTCACGTTGTATGGTGAGTTTTCGAGTAAGCTGAATAGAGTTAATGAATTCGATCAAGATGTCCTTGCTATCGTGAGATATGACGGTAGTAAAGGTTTTAGATTAGCATAGCAAGAGAAACTCATATGAGAGTGTGCTTGAAATATGTTCTCGGTGTGGAGAAGAGAGTAGATTAATGTATTGGGATATGATTTGAGTTCTATGTATATTCACGCATGAATAAACAAAGAGAGTAAATTTCTGTGTGTTTGTGAGTAGGGAGCATGACACTAAGATATTCTCATTGAAATGTTCAAACCGCGATGGTTGAGTTGAAAGCTATAAAAGGAGCTATTAATTGAAAGTTCTAGTATTGAGTTCAGTCTGAATCAAGAAAAAGAGTTGACAGGTTGGTGATCCAGAGACGATCACTTTTGTGTCTGTATTGTGAGTTAAATGTTAGGAAATGATTCATGGACAAATCGATATGTGCTTTTTGAATTTTGATGAGTTAGAGAATCTTATGCTGTAGAGGATTTTGAAAATGAAATAGTGAAAACGGCTTGAACTATTACAATGGCGAATATAGTTATTGTAATACTTCTCAGATAGTAGACATAGTACAGGTGTCTGAATGAAAGATCCATATTAAGCAATGCGAGCTAGTTACTCGGTTGATCTTAGTTGGTAATATTCTAATGTCAGCAAGGTTAATGACTAGAGCGAGTCTTCCTTTCAGAACAAATGGGTTCAGAAGTGAGTTAGTAAATAGCATTTTAAATAAGCTTTGAATGAGTTTATTTAAGATGATAAAATACAGGTTGAATAAGTTTTCTGTTGTTGATACTTTCTCGAAATAGAAATGGGAATGATGAATCCAGAACTTATACAGAAGTTTTGGTATGAGATTTAGTAGTAGCATGTCTACTAATGCAAGAATAAGGAGTACAGTTAGGTGCATAAATGTTTTAACAGTAGAGTACATTTCACGATATGACCGAGTTTATGGTTAGAAGTAGTCGACCACTAAAAGCTGAGTTTCCAAAGAGCACAGGTCAAGACTATTACAGTCGGTGGATATCCTAGTGAGAAAGTGTGGTAAAATACTATAGATTTCAAATTTGGTTTGACAAAATTCCCAATGAGGGGGATGACATTTCAAATTGTAGTGAATCAGTCAGTAAAGATCCGAACGATCGTTTGGACATGCACGGAGTTCCAAGTTGGTGGATTACTGGATATAGTATATGCCCTAGAGGAAGAATAACCTGTGTCTCAAGTTACGTTTCAACCTTGTGTATTACGGCTTAAGAGTTATTGGCAAGAGAAACTTGAGGATAAGTGGATTCGCGATTTTGAAGAGTAAATGGAAGCATTTTAAGAATGTTGGTAGCAACTCCTCCTGATAAGATTTTCGGGGACGAAAATCCCTAAGGGGGGAGAATTGTAACGGCCCGATTTAGGGGCTAGTTGGAACAGTGGTCTCGGGACCACTAATTCGAGGTTGAAGAAAAATATTTTGATATTATTTTATGTGTTATAAAATGTTTTTAAAGAGGCATGAGAATTTTGGCGCTTTAATTTTAGCGATTAAGGGCTTAATTGCGAAAAAGGACTAAATCGCATAAAGTGCGAAAGTTCTATTTTATTTGCTAGAAGTGCCAAATAGCTATAGAATGTGAATTGTAGGTCTTTAAAGTGCAATTATGCCTTCCTATAAGTGATGGACGGTCAAGGGGACAAGAAATGAAATATTTGACAAGGGTTGGTGACATTAGTTGACTAAATGAATAAAATAAGATGAAATAAGTAAAAGCTATCATCTTTTCATTTTCTTTTCTTTTCCAACCGAAAATATCAGCAAAGGGAGGGTTTTGAAAGCTTGAAAATTTTAGCAGCTCATCTCCTCTTCAAGTAAGTGATTTTGATGACTTTCCTTGAAAAAAATTGTACTTTTGGAGTCCCCAAAGCTTAAGCTTTCTAAAGAGGGGACTAGTTTGCAATATGGTGGAAAGTCTAGGGACTTACCATGATATATTTTATGTTGTTTGATGAGTTTTATGGAAGAAAATGAATGATAGGATGATGAGAAACAACTTTTGTGAAAGGTGTTGTCATGAAAACACCTAATTGGGGCTAAAATGCAAAAGTTGTAACTTGTTCACTAAGGCTTGAAATAGATGGAATTGTGGATATTTGTAAGAGGATTAAATGTTCAGCTAGGCTTGTTTAACAAGAAAATGTGATGAAAATTTATTTACAAGCCTAGGGGCAAAATCGTAATTTTGCCAAAATGTAGGGGCAAAATAGTCATTTTTGCCTAGAGTGTAGATTATGATATATTATGATTTATAAGTGATTAAATCGGTAAATTCTGTTGTTCTAGATTAAAGAAATCGAGTTTCGGACTTAGAACGGGTGAAAAGAGAAAGGTGGGCAAAAGTCCATTTTCGGCCCTTTCGGCATCGAGGTAAGTTCATGTGCAAATGTTCTAATTACGTATGAGTTACTTTAATATTCCAATGTTGTATGGAATGTATAATTACGCAATGAATGTATTAAATACTTGTCGATGGGTTGTTAAGAGAATTGAACCTAAGAATGGTAAGAAACATAAATAGTATGAAATGATGATAGTTAAGGTTCCGTGTAAGACCATATTGGAATATGGATTCGGTGAGAGATATTAAATAAGACCATGTCAAAGACATGGCAACGATGTGATATTTTGTATAAGGCCTTGTCGGGGACATGGCATCGATATGATAATTCATGTATGATCCTATAAGGGGTATGATGTCAATGTGACAATATGAGTATGTGACCTAATAGCATTATTTAACAGTTGAGATGAATTCAGTGCATGATGAACCTTTAGTGGGATGAGTGTAATCAATACACCTTAGTGTATGAGAGAGATTTTTTAATGTATTGTGTGAACGCGAATGAGAATCGTAGAAAGTTAAGTAAGAATGATAGTGAGTGAGGATGTTTACGGATAAACGTTTGAATTAGAGAAAATGTATGTGAATAAGTATTTGTGAATATATTACTATCGATGGGCTGTGTGCGTTACCACCTGATATATTATTAATTGATGGGCTGTGTGCGATACCATCAACTATATTATTATCGATGGGCTGTGTGCGTTACCACCTGATAAATTAGTAATCGATGGTCGCAAATGCGATACCATCGCTTATAAATGATTGGTGAGCTAAGTGCAAAATCATCATAGGTATAAATGATTGGTGGGTTGTGTGCGATACCACCCTATAAGAGATTCAATGGTGGGCTAGGTGCGTAACCACCGAGAGATTAGTAGTATGAGTGGCTTATTGAGAATGCGTGATGTGTTGATTTATATGATCTTGTGATGATCAAAGTCAGAATGTATGCTAATTAGACGAGCATTTGGTTTATGGTATGGTAAGAATATGGTATGAGATAGAATGAGTAAGCTTTAAGGATGATTGAGTAAGTAACCATGAATTCATGAGAAAAGCTCTTCATAATAAATTGCAGTCATGTATATTCAATGAATATCGGTGTTTATCGGGCTTGTGTGCGGATGAACTTACTAAGCATTTTTGCTTACTCCTTTTATTTCTCTCATCTCTTATAGGTAAATTTAGCTAGCTCGGATTGGAGATCGCCGGAGATGTTTTCACGATATCGAGCAGACACTTGGTATGATGTATCAAGTCTCTATAAGTCATGGCATGTATAGGGCTAGTACTTAAGGTTGATTGAGTCATTGTTGATGTAGCCAAATTATGTTGGCCTAAGAGAACTTATGTTGTTTGTGTATAGCCATAGATGATGGCCTAAGTTGTTTGTAATTATATGGGAATTAGTTCTCCCTAGTGTATGGGATAAAGACCTTATTCTTTTATAATCAAATGTCTTTAATTCAATAGTAATGTTGATACTATGTGTAGTTATGTGATGAGGTATGTATGTATGCAAATGTGGGTGTAAAAAAGGGCTTGGTAGATAGCCTCTAAGTGCTTGCACGGTTAGACACACGGGCGTGTGTCTAGGCCGTGTGTCTCCTACACCTTAGTGTATTAAGTCAGAATAGACCACGGGCTGGTCACACGGCCGTTTGTTCAGGCCGCAGTGTACACACCGCTTGGCACACGGCGTGTGCCAAGGCCATGTGAAGTCTGCACTTGACACTTAAAAATTTAATTGTCACACGGGACAGGGCCACGGGCGTGTCCAGGCTGTGTGGATTTAGTCAGTGTCGACCACGGTTGGAAGGCACGGGCATGTCTTAATGGCACACGGGCATGTCCCTATACCAACACAGGCGTGTGGCCCCTGTTTTAAAGAAAAGTTTCTTTTAACTTGTAAAAGTTTCCGAACGCAAGTTTAAGGCCTCGTAAGCCCACAATATGAAGGATTTGACTAAGAAAGAGAAGTTTTTAATTCGAAACAAAATTTTATAGCCCGTAAGTTCATGTTTAAGGAAGTTTAAGCATAGTAATGTCTCGTATCCGGTTTTAGCCTCGGAATCGGGTATGGGGTGTTACAGAAAACATGGTTTTCAAAAAAACAGTTCAATGTGACACGCCAGATTCGGGCATAACTTCTGGGCTGGGTTTGGGGTGTTACATTTAGTGGTATCAGAGCCAGGTTGCAAAACTCGGCTGTGGAGTGGGTCTTTAAAATTGAATTTCTAAAAGTATTGTTTCAAAAAGGCTTGAAAAGATTTGAAGTTCTGAAATGTTGTATTGACCATTTTTTTGAAAGTGTGGTACACCGAGTATCCAGCGTCGAATCCGTAAGTTTTTAAACTGTTGTTTGTTTTCGATTGAAAAGCAGTAGATAGATATTAGACTGTATTACTACACTTAAAGTTAGAGTTGGTATTTATTCTGTGTGTATTCTTGAAGTGATATGCGTGTGATATCCATCCGCTCTGATTGATAGATGGTGTGGTGTGCGCCTGTATTATTAGGATCAGAGTGCGCAGCGAGAGCGTAGTGTGGTAGGCTAGGATGAGCGACTATTCTGATAGTTGGAAATTTCAAGGACGAAATTTCTTTAAGGGGGTAGAATTGTAACGCCCCGGAATTTGGGCCTACAAGTATTGGGCCTTAAGCAAGGGAATAGTTAGGAAATTTTGCATAAAAGTTCATGTGAGCTAGGAAATGACACAATTGATTGTTTTCTTTGATGGTTATGTGAGTTTGGAGTGTTTGGGGATGTCTGGGAAGTCCTGGGTTCAAACCTGGGCTTTAGCAAAAATTTTGGTTGTAGGTGAATAAAACCCTAGGAGTGAGTAAGTAGGCTTTAAGAATAAAATGTGGTAAAAGGTGACACAAGAGGAGCTTGTGGCCTAGTGGCAAGGTGGCGTTACAACTGGCAAGAGGTCTGAGGTTCAAGTCTTGGGATAAGCAAGGGAGATTTTATTTTGCAGTTGTGACGCCTAGTGCTTGTGTTGTAGTGGGATTCTGCTCAGGTGGTTGTTGAATTGGTCTTGGGGGAGTGATTCATGGGATAAAGATTTGGAGGAGTTTGAAAGTGTTTCAAATTAGGGGTGTTGAGAGATTTGAGGAGATTTTCAAGGGATTTAGAGGAGAGGAGTGTTTTAGCCGAATTGTGCAACTTCTATGTGCAAATTCGGCTAGGGGAACCATTTGGTGCTTTTTTTCTGGCAATTCTGAGTGTGTAGGAGCCGATTTTCCTCTCTGACATTTCGGGTTTTGTTCTTTTGACGGTTCTAGCTTCTTTTCTCTTTAGTTCAATTTTCACAAGTGACCATTTGGGCTTTTTTACTTTTGTCGATTTTGTCTTCAGGTTACATTCTTGTTATCTTGTTGAATCCCTCATTCTTAACTTCCTTCTTCCCATTCTTTTTGTGCCGAATCATACTATCCTTCTTCTTCTTTACTGAACCGTCTCCTCTCTTTTGATCTTTCGGTTTTACCCTCATAGCCGAACCTGTTATTCCCTCTTCTCAACATTTTTCTCTTGTTCTTTAAGTTTGAGTAAGCCGAAATCAACCTCTCCTTTCCCTTTACTGTTTCTTTTCTTTTCAAGTTAGCCGAATACTTCCCCCTTCTCACTACTTTGGATTTGTGTCGATTTGGGTGACTAGGCTCTGTTAAGTGGACGATTGTTACTTTATTCCACCGTTTCTATCAACTAATTTTGGGTAAGTATTCCTTGTTTTTATTCGGTTCTTGGTTCCATTTTGATGGCTCTCTTCTCTGGTGAAGCCGAATGATTCGATTTAGGGTTGCTAACTCTTGGACCCTCCTCTTATGTTGGATTCTCTTGGTTAATACAGCATTTCGGCAGGAAAGGGGTATAGATATCTTTTGGTTAGCATCATAAGTGGATTGGGTAGCATATTGGGTGAAGGTGAGTACCAATACCATTCTCTTTGGGATTTAACGTTAGTATTAGGTATTGATATTAACCGAAAACGTTGATGGATGTAGGTTCGGTGTTCGTGGGCTGTTTGTGCGAGCTGCGAAAAAGGTGTGTAATCGTACACCCAATATTGTTGCTGTCAAAACGACGGATGAAGGTGTGTATTCACACCCCTGTTTAATTGTGAATCGGCAAAAGCCAAAAAGCCGAAAAGCCGAAACTTTGGCATTTGAGGCCTCATGAGTGTGCAAACGCTCGTAAGGTAAACAAAGCCCACAAATCATTGGCGACAGACTGTAGAGGCCACCACGAGCGTTCTCGTAGGTTTGGGCAGTAATGGGCCTCGTTGAGCCGAGATGGGCCATGTGGGCCCAATGGGCTAATGGGCCCCACATGGGTAAAATCCATAGTAAGTGACAAATAATAGATTGGGCTATGGTGATCGCATAGTCGTGACTGAATTTGGGCTAAATGGGCCACACGAGCGTGTGGGCCCACTTAGGCCGAGTAATGGGCCTCGAGCCCATTTACACTGTTTGGGCCATATAGGTTATCTGAGTCGTTCGAGACGACTGTAGGCCTTCTAAAGGGTCGTTATCTGTACCAGGACCCCAAAATTAGTTAAATTACTGAAATACCCTGATTTGCAAAAGTATTGAAATACACCCGATTTACAAAAGTACCGAAATACCCACGATTTGCGAAATTTCTGAAATACCCCTGATTTGTAAAATTACCGAAATACCCCCAATTTACAAAATTACTGAAATACCCCCGATTTGCAAAATTACTGAAATACCCATAATTTGCAAAATTATTAAAATACCCCTGATTTGCAAAATTATTTAAATACCCCCGATTTGCAACATTACTGAAATACCCTTGATTTGTAAAATTATTAAAATACCCCTGATTTGCAAAATTACTGAAATACCCTCGATTTGTAAAATTACTAAAATACCCCTAATTTGCAAAATTACCGAAATACCCCCGATTTACAAAATTATCGAAATACCCTTGGTTTACAGAATGACCGAAATACACTTATAGGGTAAAATGACTATTTTGCCCTTGTGGGTAAATGACTGACTTAGACTATGTATTTGACTGATTTGACTGAGATCGTATGGCTGTGTTTTAACTTACTTGACTGCGGTCGTGCGACTGATATGCTTTTAATATGTGTTTAAATGACTTTACTGAGCATGACCATTTTGTATACACGTGTAATGATTGAGCATGACATACATGATATATTACATGGGGTTGGGACATTGATACGGAGGAAGTTCTGATAGGGTCGCACGGGTTGCATGAGACGACTGTGGATCCAGTATTGATCTGTTAAGGTCGCACGGGTTGCATGGGACGACTATGGACCAACAGACGGCTTAAAGCCGCGTAATCTGATTATGGCTCTGTGCCAACCTAAATATGGCTCTGTGCCATCTTGATTATGGCTTTGTGCCAATCGTATTTATCCGTGGCTATGTGCCTAACATAGATAATAACGACTCTGTGTCGATCATAATTACCCGTGGCTGTGTGCCGATTATATTACCGTCGCTGATGGCTATGTGCCAAACTTATTACAGTTATCAGTAGCTTTGTGCCATCCTGATTATGGTTTATAACCATTCTGTTTATGGGTTTTAGTAGTTCTGTCCACGGCGCAGAGCCGTTCTGTTGACTTAGTGCCGCAACTGGTGCTAAGCTTGGTGTGTTGGCTGGGTGGGTTGATTTTATCCCCACAGGAGTGTAGGGTTGGTACGGGTGGTGTGTTGGCTGGACCGGGGTGGGATGCATCCTCACACTGTTGTATATCTGTTTATGAGATCTGTCACTGTACTGGGCCTAGGCTCACATGTTCTGTTATTGGTTTGGGCTAGACCCAAATGATTCTGTTATGGGCTGTGACCCAAATGATATTGTAGTGGGCTTTGGCCCACGTATGCTCTAAACTGGACTGTACTATTACTGTTAAAGGGCTTTGGCCTGCATCGCTTTCAATTTACATTTTTCAGATACCGATCATACTCTAGTAAGGGGATTACACACTAAGTTTTCGTAAACTCACCCTATTTTTAACTGTGTAGGTAATCCCTAGCGTTAGGAGGATCGGTGCTGCGAGGGACTCGGAGGTGACCACACGACTGCGACTGTTATGCTTTGGACTTTACATATGGTTTAAATTCCATTTTGGGTTTTAATTTCTGTAATAAGGCCTCTCTGGATTTAATTCTGAATTTGGGATTTTGATAAGTTTTATATCTGTTAGGCGTAGACGAGTTTTCAACCCAATTACTATTTTAAAAAAAACATACGTTTTAAACTTCTTCACTTTAAATTAGCTTCCGTAAATAAAAGAGATTTTTAATAAAGTTAATAACGTTTTAAAAGTGATTAACTTTTCAATGAACCACGTTTTGAAATTGAACGAACACAAACTGAGACTTTAGTTTGTAAATATTAAGGAGGGTTTTCAATGAAAACATGGTTTTCGAAAAACACTTGAATGTGACACGCCAGATTCGGGCCTAACTTCTGGGCCGGGTTTGGGGTGTTACATAATTACTACTACTTAGACTTGTTATTGTAAAAGTATTTTCATTATTTATTACATCCTCCCTTGGGTACGATCCTCAGAATACTTCTGGATTTTATTGTAAAACTATATTAAAATTTGACCCTTGCACTTGTGAACACTGTCGTTTTTTAATTCTTATATTTTTGATGTTATATTTATTTTATAAACAATAGTGTGCTTATAGGCGGTCAACAACCTTAGCTACAAATACAACCTTGACCTTCACATTAAGATGATTATTACATAACACAATGATCCTATATATATGCCACAACTTTAGGAAACCAAAATGAACATATTTCTACTGTTTCAACATAGTGTGATACCTGCAATAATCTAGCTTAGTGAGCTCCACAAGCTCAATATCTACAAGTAGGAGAAACAACTCCAGTAAGCATTTAAATGCTTAGTAAGTTCAAATGAAAATTGTAACACTTACCTTGCTCTTAGATGAGCATGCTAATTACCATAGTTTTGGCATACATTTGGCTAAACTTGACACATAATGCCACAAACAAGTAAAAATAATATGCATAGATACACATAAGGGTAAGATATAATAGCATAACCAAAACACCACCAAATTCATACCATACCATAAACGATCATTACAATTTCATGTACCGTTATCAATATACAATTTTCATACCATTTCAATTTGAGTCACATATCATTATAATATATCAAATTTAGTTCGTTACCTTTTTCCTAATTTTAAGATTCACTTTTAATATTTCACCCAATGGAACCCTAGTAAAACAGACTCGGATACACGTGTAAACTACACCACACAAAGATAGCTCTTATGAGCTTAAACTACATCACACCAAGGCACCGAAGAGCAAAGCCTATAGGCATCAAATGTTTAAACATTTTCAATTACATCCCTCCACCACACCAAAGTCCTCGAAGATACAAATAATAATCGATGATTCGCAACACATTTTGGATCTCAATATAACTTGTCATAATCTCTATATCATCACATATCTCGTACAAGTAACCTACCGCCAATTGTAGTTGTAGTTTAAGTACATTTAAACACTTAACGAGCTTGTTGATACGTTTAAATTATATAGGTTTTATTAGCACCTTTTTACTCATAATTTATGAAAATTCCAAGCATACGGGTAGCCAATTGAGTCGTTTTAATTCATATTAAGACATAATTTAAGTGAAGTTTGTAATTTTATACAAATTAGTATTAATTTTACATAATTTTTCTATTTTATGCCACATGTTAATTTCCATGCTCAAATTGTTGCAGATAAACCATTGAGTTAATAAGTATGGAAGCTAATTAATATCACACATGAACACAAGTTAATCTCTACTTCATGTGGACATCAAGCTCACCAATTGGACTCATAAAATTCAATTCAACCCAACTTGGAAGATGGTTGCTGAAAAGAATGAATTCTGCTCTTAATTGGGTTATCAAAACTGTCCAATAAGGGGGCAGAATGGCCCAAATTCGGCAAAGGCATGAGAGTAGCCCAAATCAGCTTTGGGAGAATTAATTTTAAGGTTCTTACATGTGCAAAGAAATCAAAAATCAACCCCTAACTTCCACCTTGATTTTCGTCCAACCTATGCCACAAATCAAGTAAGAAAATCATGAAAAAATCAGGCCACTCTCCACAATTCATGGCTAGCCAAGCAAGGGAGCAACTCAAGGGATTTCTAAGGTATTTTTAGCTAACTCCCATGCTACCTCTTTACTATAAATACCAACTTCATTTCACTTCTCAAACATTACTCCTTTTTCATTCATTTTTCATTCATAACATTTCTCTTCTCCATTCCACGCATAAGCCTCCCCATTTCCCCATTTCCTTTATTTAGCATTTTCCCTTGAGAAAAACCACTCTTGGTTGGCCACCTTGAGGAGCATTTTGCGAAGGAGCAATCACAAGAACTGGAGGAAGCCACCATGATCGGTTTTCGAAGAATCGCTGAAATTGTCAAGAGCTTCTTCTTTCCTATTATTTAATTTTATTCTTAGTTATTCAATATGTTCACATATTGTTTTGATGTTTTTCCATTGACAATAATGACTTAATTTTGTTTTGTCTAGAATGATTGTGTTAATTTGATGAAGTTCATTTATTTCATGTTTATGATGTTATGTGCCTCAGTTGTTCATGCTTCCAATTAAAATCATTTATGTATTTCATGCATTAAAACATATTTGAATGCATTAGAATTAGTTGATCAATCCTGACTAGATGGCAATTAATGGATATGATAACTGGAAGGTGCTTGCTTAATTTAGATCCTGATCTGATTAAATTAAAGGTTCATAATAACTCGAGAGAGCTCTATTACCTTGCATAACTTTAGGTTTGTGTGATTAAATTGCTTTAAACCTGATCCATCCCTATTACCTCATATTACTTATAAGGAGTCCTTAGTTAAATATGGACATAGAAATATACATGTTTTTCTAAGTATAAGGTTTTGAAAGAACTTATATTAGATTCCAAGTTAATGAATGATTGAGTTGCCATGGATTTTTTTTAAAACACTGTTAAGCATGATGTAAAATGAATTAAGTCAAAGGTTGTAATTATTCTAGCCTATTCATGTTATTGTTGTTAACTCGTGAAAATTGCTGCTAAACCATCACCTTGCATTTCATTTCATTTGCATTTACGTTAACTTGCATTTAGTTAATTAATTTAATTTTACACCTATCACTCAAAATTATTGTGTTTTTCTTAACCAACTTATGAATAGTAATTTTACAACTATCAATTTAAACACAATCCCTGTGGAGATGATAATTCTTATACTTACTTATTACTTGATAACGACTGTGTCTACTTGCACATTCCGTCGTAAACCACTTGTTTTCTAGGCATTTTATATTTAATTATTGCATTTTTAGTATTTAGTAGCTAAGTAGTAAAATTTAATAAAATAAGTGTTTTTGAAACATTTTTTAGTGTTAGTGAGCTATTAGGTCGACACGAGCCCTAGGTAGGTTTAATTTGTGTATTTAAGTGTGCAGGATGCTTAATTCTAGGCTCAATTGATATAGGAACTTGAAACAAGTGTTACACAAGCTTCCTGAGCCATAAAAGCACGTCAGGAACTTCCAAGCCCACAAAATGACTACTATGGTGTGACACGCAAAGTCTATGGTGTGACACACCCCTTATGTTACAACATAGTAGCCCTGTGTTGAGATGTAGCCTAAACGTAGGTCACAAGTAATGATGACATCAGCGACCGTGTTTGACAAGATTTTAAGATATCGTTTGATATTTCACATTTATTAGTATCGGGGGCATATAAGGCATAAATTGCACATATTTTAGCCTATAAATAAGAGGCTTCTGTACACAAATTAGGGCATACATCCATTATAGATATTTCTACAGAAAATTTTATTCAGTTTTTAGTTTTCTTTTCTTTAATGTTTGCTTAGTTTGAAACTTTTCTATTCCTATGTGAAGAGAATTGCGAGTGGAGTTTACTTCAAGCCCGCGCTTCAATATATTTATACACGAGCATTCTCCTATCTCTTCCTTTATTATTTTATTTATGCTTCGTTAACTTGATCAATTAATTGTTGTATGAATATTAGAATAATTTCTTGTGCTTTATTCATATATCGCATGATTCGATTATGAAACTAATTTATCTGTTAAGTGATTATTTATCTTAAATTGGTTGTTTATTTAAGAGTACTTAGTATTTTAGGGAGTGACGCCCCTGATAAAATATCGAGACATGTGAGACCGGAAGGGTATCCTTTCGTGTATAACTTGTGCCAAGCGGTGAGACCGGTATATTATCTGTATGCCTAGGAAAAGACTGGAAGGGTGACTTAGGTGGTAACCCTTAGTGAAGATGAAGCCGGAAGGGTATTCTTAGCTAAGGGTGATAAATAACTTAATCGAGGATAATTAATTATTTAATTAGGCAATTAGGGATTTAATCGATCATAGGCTAGAGGCTCGCATTGTCAACACTATGAATAGGAAATTTCATTAGGTTAATTTAGGTTTAGTAATTTAATTAGTTTAATTACTATTTTAATTTGGATTAACACTACTAATTTGTGAATCGATTAGATTAGTAATTATTTTCTATAATTAATTTAATAATAATTTCTCCAATCTGCAATCCCTTGGGTACGATACCCGAAATACTTACCGGTGTTCCATTGTAACACTTCTATATTAAAATTTGACATGTTCGCTTGTAGATACCGCACCTAACTTATAATTATTTGCACGATTTTAACTCTAAGCGTTTGCACGTTTGAGGCGGTCAACAAGCACACATATGACCCTATAGGCATGACAATCGTATCCTAACATTTTACTAAGTTCACATGGGCATCAATCATTCATATTAACATGTTCATACCCTGTATCATTCACATTTGATACCATACCCACTAATCAGTCACATGTACATTTTCATACCCAGTATGCAGTTACATTTGCATTTTCATACCCTGTACTATCTCATATCAATCACCAATCCCATTTCATTTTATTTCAATCTAATTCCATTTCATTTACTAGCCATGTATGCCAATTTTATCAACATTAAAATCATGTTCAAACATAGTTATAATGTGACACCCCCAACCCGACCGGGACGAACCGACCTGAATTCGAAGCGTTACATTAGCCACCTAAGTGACTTTCTGGCTAACTGTAACATCCCTAATTTGTACCTGTCATTGGACTAGGGTTACAGAGCATTATTGGAGTTTTCAATTCAAACAAACTCAAATCTCAAACATTTCAAATCATATAGATAATAATATAAAAACTAATTCCAAACATACATATTGTCCCTTTTACGAGCCTTTGAAGCCCTAAAAAGATATCAAAAACATTAGCCACCTAAGGGACACGCCCGTGTTTTAGGCCGTGTGGACATTCGAAGCAGGGACACACGGTCATGTTTGTGCCCGTGTAACTCACTAACTTGGGTCACACGGCCAAGCCACACGCCCATGTGCCATGCCGTGTACCCTTCGAAATAACTCCACACGTCCATGTGCTAGGCCGTGTAACAGTCTGACTTGCAACCCTTTTAAAGTTACAAAGGGCACACAGCTGTGTCGCTAGGTCGTGTGTCACACACGACCGAGACATACGCCCGTACCTCTATCCGTGTGGACGAAAAATAGGTCATTTCTAAGCCATTTTTCTCACCCATTGAAGCATGAACCTACAATCACTTTTGCACTTATGAACAAGCATTGAAATTGCATTAAAACCAAGCATAAATAAGCAATCCCATTATGGTATATATACATCCAACCAATATGCCCAAAGGGCACCTCAATTACAACATCAATACATGTACAACCATATACTTAAATTTGCCATAATGTTCACTAACTTCAAAACTAAGTTTGCATCAACATATGCCATTTAAATTAACTAACAACCAAATACCAAAAAGGTACCACTTGTATCATTCCACTACTATCACTAATAGACTTATATGCCATTGATAGCAAAGATACCAAATCACCACATTTCAACATATCACAAGACATTTATAACATGCATTTTTAAACTAGTCTTTCATCTTTATTTATTCAAACACCTATCCAAGATATAAATGGCAGCATCACAACTTAATTTATCAACATTAAACCATTCACAAGTGATTTCATCCATATAATTTTATCAAATTAAAAGATACATATATACAACCTAGAAAACAAAGCGTCCAAACACATAACTTAGTAATTCATTATTATACCAAAATTAACTAGACACATATACATATATACTTATATAGCCACATATTTATGCCACAATCCCAAAAGAGTTCAAAAGCTACGAGCAATGATGGATAGTGTGATTTGAAGTTTCGATCCGTCCCAAGTCAGTAAAAGTAATCTACAAAATGACACACAAACACGTGTAAGCATATAAAGCTTGGTAAGTACATAGCAATTTATTTAACTTAACATTAAATGAATGAAACTCTTATATTACTTGATTGATGTTACTGAAACGTAAACACGGTATGAAAGTACTATCGGGATTACCGAAGTACAACACAGTATGAAAGTGCTATCGGGAGTACTGAAGTACAACAGGGGCACGTAAGTGTAATCAGGGGTACCGAAGTACAACAGGGGCATGTAAGTGTAATCAGGGGTACCGACGTACAACAGGGGCACGTAAGTGCAATCAGGGTACCGAAGTACAAAAAGTATCAAATAAATTATAAAGTACAAATACATAAAGAAATTTAATTAAGCAATTTACTACTATGAACTTACATCGACACTAACGCAAAGGAGTACAATCGGCTAATCCACGACTTTCGCCTTTCCTTGATTTAAATGCGGTTGAGATTTATCTTGATCTAAATAAATAAATTCAACCAATTTAATAACTATTCTATTCAATTCAATCCAAATTCACATGTTTGTAAAATTACACTTTTGCCCCTATACATTTGATTTCTTTTCAATTTAGTCCCTAGCCCATAAAAATGGAAATTCATGCAATTCAACCACAACCCATCATAGCCGAATATCAATTAGGTCCCTAGAAAGCCCTCTATTTCCTTTATTTCATAATTTCACCACGTATAATTTTCTATTTTTTAATTAAATCCCTATTTGACAATTTCATAAAATTTCACTTCACAAAATTTGTTTATCTATCAACTACTAACCATTTTCTTCCATAAACAATCAAAAATCTTATACATTAATTAATGGAAAATCCCTAATAGTGTGACAGTTTCACAAATTAGTCCCTGGGCTAGCTAGATTAAGCTACAACGATCCCGAAAACATATAAATCATTAAAAACGGAACAAAAATACATACCATGCACAAGGAATTAAGTTGGCCGAACCTAGCAAGCGTTAATGGCTTCCTATCCTTTGAAATTTTAGTTGTCAAAAGGTAAGAGATGATAACTTTGTCTTTAGTTTTATTTAATTTTGATTTTATTTACTAATTACCAAAATAACCTTATAAATTAATCAAAATTTCAATAATGCCAAACCATGTTCATCTACTAACACCATAATTGGTCTAATTACCATATAAGGACTCATACTTTAGGGTTCTATGGCTATTTAATACTTTTAGCTACTAGAACTCAACTTTTGCACTTTACGCGATTTAGTCCTTTTTATCAAATTGAGCATGTAAACAGTAAAATTTCTTAACAAAAATTTTATATGGTACTACCATGCTATAGGAAATAAAATAATAATAAAATACTTTTTTGACTTCAGATTTGTGGTCCCAAAACCACTGTGTTACAACTCTTCCCCTAAAGGGATTTTCGTCCCCTAAAGGGATTTCCGTCCCCGAAAATCTTACCAGAAAAGAGGTTCGGATATTGATTTCTCATAGCTTCCTCGAGTTCCTAGGTGGCTTCCTCTGACCCATGTCATTGCCAAAGGACTTTTACTAAAGCTATGTTCTTGTTTCTCAATTCTTTCACTTCTCGTATTAGAATCTTGATCGGTTCCTCACTGTACGACATATCGGGCTGAATCTTGACATTCGTCGGGGAGATAACATGTGAAATGTCAGATTGGTACCGTCGTGACATAGATACGTGAAAGATGTTATGAATCTTTTCTAATTCTGACAGTAAAGCTAATTGATACACAACAGGTCTGATTCTTTCAATAATCTTATACGGCCCGATAAATCGCGGACTTAGCTTTCCTTTGCGACCGAGCCGAAGAACTTTCTTCTAGGGCAATACTTTCAAGAATACTCTGTCGCCGACTTGAAATTCTATGTCTTTACATTTAATGTCCGCATATGATTTCTGATGATCTGAAGCTGCTTTCAAACTATCTCGGATCATTTTTACTTTTTTCTTCAGTCTCACGAATTAAATCAACCCTGTGTATCTTTTTCTCAATGAGCTCAGTCTAGTATAACGAAGTTCAGCATTTACGACCATACAAAGCTTCATACGGTGCCATCTTTATGCTCGATTGAAAACTATTGTTGTACGCGAATTCAACCAACGGTAAATATTTCTACCAGTTGCCTTCAAACTCTAATACACAACAACGAAGCATATCCTTGAGAATTTGTATTACTCGCCCGGATTGACCATCGGTCTAAGGATGAAATGCAGTGCTAAAATGCAACCGCGTACCTAGAGCTTCTTGTAACTTTTTTCCAGAATCATCATGTAAACCATGAATCTTTATCCGAGATGATAGAAACTGGCACCCCGTGTAATCTGAGAATCTCAGAAACATATAACTCAACTAATTTCTCAAGGGAGTAATCTGTACGTACCAGAATAAAATGTGCTGACTTCGTCAAACGATCAACGACAACCCAAATGACATCTTTTTTTCTCGGAGATAGGGGTAAACCTGATACGAAGTCTATAGTAACTCGATCCCATTTCCACTCTGGTATCATCACTAGCTACAAAAAACCAGAAGGTACCTGATGTTCAGCTTTAACTTTCTACTAAACATCTCGATACAAAGTCAGAAATCTCACGTTTCATTCCCAGCCACCAGTACATCTGTTTCAAATCATTGTACATCTTATTACTTCCCAGTTGAACAGACAAGTTACCACTATGACCTTCATCCAAGATCTTTCGAATGAGCTCTGGATTATTCGGTACACAAATTCTACCTGTAATAACCCATTTTTAGTCAAACAGGAGCAGTGGTTTTGGGACCACTAATCCGATGTCAAAATATTTATTTTATTATTATTTTAGTTTCTACAGCATGTTAATTGTGTCATATGAAAATTTGGTTAAGAAATTAAATCGTTTGAATACTCAATTCGATAAAAAGGACTAAATCGCATAAAGTGCAAAATTAGAGTTCTATAAGAAAAAGGTGTTAAATTGATATGAATTTTGAATATGAGTGACTTAAATGGTAATTAGACCATTAATATTATTATTGGACAAAGATAGACATCATTTAAGTGAGTTTAAAAGGTTTAATTAAAGGTTATTTAAGTAAATTAATAATTAAACATAGTAAAATAAGTAAAACAAAACAAATTTTCTTGTTCATCTTCTTCTAGCCAAAATTTCAAGGAGGAAAACACACCATTTTTAAGCTTCAACATTCGGCCATCTCTCTTTGCTTGCATGTGAGTATTTCTCGTCCCGTTTTTAATGATTTCTATGTTTTTGAAGTCGTTGTAGCTTAATCTAGCTAGCCCAGGGACTAATTTGCAAAATTTTTAAAAGTATAAGGTTTTACCATTGATGAATGTGTATGTTTTTTTTTTATGTTTGATGATATAAAATGAATGGTTGTTGTTAGATAAACAACATTTGTTAAGTGATTTTGAATGAAATTGCAAATTAGGGATTAAATTGAGAAATGTGATAAATTGTGTAGTAAAAGTGTGAAATAATGAAATGTGTGGGCTGCTATGAGTATAGGTGAAATTTGGCTAGCATGGGTGTGGACTCAATTGCATGAATTTGCATTTTTATGAGCTAGGGACTAAACTGTAAAGAATTCAAAATTTAAGGGGCAAAAGTGTCATTTTGCCATAATATTATTTTTGGGTGAAATTGAATAGAATGATATTTAAATAAGTTAAATCTGATTATATATAGATCAAGAAAAGCAACGTTTGGATTTAGATCGGAGAAAAACAAAATAGTGGATTAATAGTTCGATTATCTTTGTATAAATTCGAGGTAAGTTCGTATGTTAAGAAACATTAATGTAATTGTGTTTTAAATGCTTTATTATTACATTATTGATAAATACGACTTCACGAAAATATTCGACAAAGATTCGGCGACGTGTGAAATCCCGTTTGAACCTTAGGAATAGATAGGATACAAATGACATGTCATTAGGGGTTATTGTGTTTTGGGTGCTGGTTCGTACGTTCTACCGGTGGCTGATTTTTTTTACATGTGTTGCGGTTACTTGTCAGCTTGTTTGAGCAGCACCGTATAGCTACGTCTTGACCGTTAGCTTGTGTGAGCAGACCTGGTGATAGCTCGAGATGAGCATTTACATATGAGATATGAGATTGAGATGGTTTCGACCATGTATTGGCACTTAGGGTGCAAGATTCCTGAGTATCCGATATTATTCCAAATGGTTCAACGGGTATATTGATGGTAGGAAAGAATAAGTGATTGATACGTATCATAACAGGTATGTATGTGAATCATATAAGCTTTGAGTCTATGAAATTTGTGAATTTCATATCTAACCTTGTGAATGAATATGTGATAGGTTTGTGGATCAATATGAGTTATATTATGATATGTTTGATTACTTAAATTGTGTTCATATGGCAAGTTGAGTTTATTGCTATACGAACTTACTAAGCTTAATAGCTTACTCTGTTTACTTTTCCGTGTTTTATAGTGATTTCGAAGCTTGCTCGGATTGGGAGTTGTCGGAGATCTCATCACACTATCCAGCCATTGTTTTGATATTTTTGAACTTGTGCACTTGGTTATATGGCATGTATAGGTGTTGTGGTTAATATGGCCTATATGTTTGTAATGTATATAGCCAATTGATTTGGCTTGTAAATGGTGTATGTTTGGTTGTGTGGATAGCCATGTGATTTGGCTTATTTTGGTATACTTGGTTATGTATATATGTGTAAATGGCCTTTGATATTTGGTTTATAATTGCTATGTGAATGCCTTGTTGTGAATTGGCAATTTGAGTACAAAATGATTGAATTTGAGAATGTTGTATACATATTGATTTAGGCACAAAGTCTAATAGGTTAATTTGATCATTTAGGTGATTTTCGGATGTGAAATTGGTATGAATTTTAATGGTTATTTGGTATGCTTATGAGAATTTTGGTTGTGGGTATTAGTAGTATATGATTTTGGCTTGAAGTTGGTTGGTTATAAGTGCCTATTTATGCATTGGTTGTTTATGCATTGATGAACCTAGGTTGACAACATTTTGGGTGAGAAATGTGGCTTGAAACATAGCCTATTTTTGTCCACATGGGAAGAGACACGGGTGTGTGTCTCAGCCGTGTGTCACACATGGCTAGGTGAAACAATCGTGTGTCCCCTGACATTTATTTAGAAACCAAGTCAGTAGCTTCACACGGCCTAGCACACGGGCGTGTGGCTTGGCCATGTGGCATAAGTCAGTATACCCTCTAGTTTTCACAGGACCTAGCACACGGCCTGGCACATGGGCGTGTAAGGCCATTTCGAAGGGTACACGGGCTAGTCACACGGGCGTGTGGTTGGTCGTGTGACCCAAGTTAGTGGGTTACATGGGGTAGGACACGGGCTGGGACACGGCTATGTGATCCCATTTTGAATGTCCACACGGCCTGTGACACGGGCATGTCTTTGGCCGTGTGAGACACATGGCCAGGCCACACGGGCGTGTGTCCCCTGTATTTTGAAAATTTTCTATGTTTTCAAAAAAATTCCCTGATTTCTCAGTTTAGTCCCGGACTACTTCTAATGTTTGTTTTAGGCCTCGAGGGCTCGTATTAGGGACTATATGATTGTATTTGAATGATATTTGTTTGGATATAAAAATCATATTATCGTTTAATTGATAAGTCCGGTAATGCCCCGTGACCCTATTCTGGTAACGGATACGAGTTAGGGGTGTTACACTACCTCTGAATAACAAGCAATCATCGGGTGCTATCTGAAATTCTGAATCAGAAGTTGACTCACTCTGTGCCCATTTAGCTAGCAACTCGTCATCACACTTCTAAGCTTCATAGATCTGCTGTAAAAACATCGGTCTAGCTTTCCACTCGGCTAAGATTGAACCATCGTCTGATATGTTAGATGAGTATTCATCGCTCGCAAGGCAAATAAAGACTTCCTGCTCAAAGCATTTGCAACCACATTCACTTTTCCCGGATGATAATCAATAATTAACTCATAATCCTTTAACAGTTTGAGCCATCTGCGTTGCCTTAGATTCAAATATTTTTGTGGCATTAGATACTTCAAACTCTTATGATCGGTAAATATATGACACTTTTCGCCTAACAAATAGTGTCACCAAATTTTCAGCGTAAACATAATAGTTGCTAACTCTAGGTCATGTGTTGGATAATTCTTTTCGTGCGGCTTTAATTGTCGGGAAGCATAAGCTATTACTTTGTCTTCCTGCATCAAAACACAGCCTAATCCATTTAAGGATACATCACTGAAAATCACAAATTCTTTACTCGATTCAGGCTGAACTAGAACGGGTGCCTCGATCAACAGTGCTTTCAACTGATCGAAACTTTGCTGACATTTCTCGAACCATTCATAATTTACATATTTCTGTAATAGTTGCATCATCGGTGTAGCTATCATCGAGAATCATTTGATGAATCTTCTGTAATATCCAGTTTGTCCCATAAAACTTTTAATCTCAGATATATTTCTTGGAGGCTTCCAATCAACAATAGTTGAAATTTTGCTCGGATCTACTTTGATGACATATGCCGACACAACATGTCCCAGAAAACAAACTTCTTGTAGCCAGAATTCACATTTGCTAAACTTAGCAAATAATTATTTTTTGCGTAAAGTTTGCAAAACAATTCGCAGATGTTCATCATGTTCGAATTCATCCCGTGAATAAACCAAAATATCATCGATGAAAACCACAACAAATCGATCTAGATACAGTTTGAAAATGCTATTCATCATATCCATAAGTACTGTAGGTGCATTGGTTAAACCAAACAGCATCACTAAAAATTCATAATGTCCATACCTGGTTCTGAATGCAGTTTTCGGCACATTCGAATCTTTAACTCGCAACTGATAGTAGCCAGAACGAATATCAATCTTCGAAAATACTATTGCACCTTTCAACTAGTCAAACAGATCATCAATATGCGGCAATGGATATTTGTTCTTTATCATCACTTTGTTGAGATGACGATAATCGATACATAACCGCATAGATCCATCTTTCTTCTTGACGAATAAAACGAGAGCACCCCAAGGAGAAAAGCTGGGTCGAGCAAAGCCTCTATCTGTCAACTCTTGCAACTGTGCTTTCAACTTTTTTAATTCTGTAGGTGCCATTCTGTATGGTGCTATAGATATCGAGGATGTTCCCGGTATTAATTCAATTCCAAACTCAACCTCCCGATTTGGAGGTAGCCCAGGCAACTCTTCTGGAAATACATCTGAGAATTCACATACCACTGGAACAGATGCTAGTTTCCTTTCTGAAGCTCTATAGTCAACTATATAAGCAAGATATGCTTCACAACCCTTTTTAACATATTTTTGTGCCATTGTAACAGAGATTAAACTAGATGTACCATCCAATCTCTCTGCTTCAATTTAGACCTGTCTACCATCCTGACATTTTAGCACGATATATTTTCTTCTACAATTCACAATAGCATCATGATGTGTTAACCAGTCCATTCCCATAATCACATTGAATTCATCAAAAGGTAACAACATCAAACTAGTAGGAAAGTCGTAACCCCTAATTTTCAGTAGGCAAGACCTACATAACTGTTTAACTAGAACATACCGACCCAAAGGATTTGTAACTTTAACAGTATATTCAGTGAATTCAATAGGTATTTTTCTTTTTGTCTGCTAATGTAGTGCATATATACGAATGAGTTTATCCAGGATCAATCAATGCATATACATTAATATCAAAGAGAGAAAAAGTACCCACAATAACATCTAGAGTTGTAGCTTCTTCTCGAGCTCGGATTGCATATGCTCTAGCCGGTGTTCTTGCTTTTGACCGTTCATTCATCTCACTATTCTTTCCTCGACTGGGAGTAGTATTTCTAGCATTTCCAGATCTTCTACCCTTATGAAAGGTTGCTTCGAGCTTATTTGATTGATTCCCGAAATTGCTTTGCTTCTTGGGACAATTACCAAGAAAGTGGTCGGTAGCTCCAACACAGAAACAGGCTCCCAATTTTGATCGGCACTCACCATAATGTCTTTTATTACAGTCATCACACATCGGGACGGTTCTCTCCACATTTCTTACACTTCCAACACTCGCCATTGGAGCATTGACTGACTGAAAATTGTTTTGTCTCGGTTTCTCTCGGTTAACAAATTCTGAAGGAGTAGCTGACCGACTTGTGTCATTTCTAAATTTCTTTGAGGGAGACGACTGAGTAGGCTTGAACGACCCTCTCTTATTATAGTCTCTGAATCTTGAATCTGACTGTTGTTTACTTTTACAAATCTCTTCAACCTTCTGTGCTCGCTCGAAAAGTTCTACGAATTCCCGTAACTTTAGTGCTGCTACAGCCAACCGGATCACATCATTCAACCAATCTTCAAATCTAATACACATTTCCTCCTCGGTCGATATAATTTTACGAGCATACTTGCTTAATTGCACAAATTCTCGCTCATACTCAGCTACAGTCTGATTTCCTTACTTTAATTCGAGAAATTCTTTCTTTTTCTGGTCGATAAATAATTGACTAACATACATTTTCTTGAATTCATTCTGGAAGAAATCCCAATTAATTCGATCATTTGATACCATCATGCTCAAAGTATCCCACCAGAAATATGCCTTGTCTTTCAGCAAAGACATTGCGTATCTCAAGCAATCTTCAAGGGTGCATAATAATTCTGCAAAAACTCTCTTTGTATTTAATAGTCAGTACTCGGCTTTTGACGGATCATCATCTACCGTACCTCTGAACTCTTTCGCTCCACATTTTTGAACCTTATCTACGGATACCTGAGTAACCAACACGGGTACAAAGGTGGTAGTATTCAAGGGTGCCGAAGAAGGCACAACAGGGGGTGGAGGAGGCGGAGTGGCCATATTTGCTTGCTTAAACTCATTGAACCATTGGTTCATCATTCCCATAAACATATTTTTCATTTCATCACCAACAGATTGAGGAATAGGAGCACTGTTACTTGCCTCAGGATTCAAAGCTTGAAAATCACTTTTAGCTTCATTAACTATAGCTCGATTTGATTCTGTTAACATCTTGAATCTATAAGAAACAAATTGTTAGAATGAATTAAATGCATCACACTATCACATGGTATATGTGGCATGTATATACTAATTCTTATTTCGCTACGTTAGTCCTAGAATCAACTAAATCGTAGCTCTGATACCAATAAATGTAACACCCCTAACCCTAGTCCGGTGACGAATACGAGTTAGGGGTGTTACACTAACGACCTCCCAAGACACACCCCAACCTTATAACACCTCAATATTATCCATTTATTAGTTATTTATTAATGCAGAAGCAATTTGTGAACCAATTTTAAACTTTTTATAAGTAATTTAACCTAAGGAAATTTTTGTCATTTTACCACCAACAGTTAAACTAACCAAAATTTAGATCTATACATTTACAAACCCTCTTTTAGTCAATTTATGTAATCCCTAAAAATTTTAGCTTAATCCGAGTTTATATTTTATGTCAAATTTAAGTTTTATCATTAATGACTAAATCGTAACAATTTCAAACTATCATACTATACCTGAATATTAAATTGAGTGTGTTTCTAACGAATTTTACCAATTACAAGTCTAATCCTAAAATTTTATCAAGTTTCCTTATCATTTAAGGATCTAATTAGACTTATCAAGTTACAGGACTAATTTGTAATTTAAACGGACTAGAGAACCAATTTAAAAAGACCAGAATTCAAACCCCCAACGGTCTACTGTAGTTTTTTTTGTGCTAAAAATTCGATTTTAAACCTGATTTTGAGTATTTTAATGGCCAATTAATCTCGATTTAGCTACAATTAAATATCATACATCTTCATACACCTTTAATCGAATTTATTAACACCAATTAAGCCTCAATTAAATAGAATTAAACATTCAATTTCATGCAAATCACCCACCGGTTAATTCAAACAAGTGGCGTACATTAGTCCCTAGTAAACCACTCGATGGGAGCTTCATTTAAACAATGGTTAGTGTAAACATCATGCCTCACACACCGTGTTATCAATCACCGTGTTATCAAGCAACAATACACCGTAAATTATTCAATAATCAAACTCAAACATGCATATATGATATTATAAAACCATCCAAAATTAAAAATGTCCAATTTCCAAGTCCAATTACAACCAAAATTAAACTAAGTCCCAGAAGTTCCACAATGCCTGATTAAGATCTTTAAAACATGTAACTAAATCTCCATCGAGCCTTAATCTCTTGGAACTCTCTTGATCGACTCATTAGCTCCTTAATCCCGTCGGTTAACTGCACGAATGCCAATTACCTATTATCAATGTTCATTTATCAATTGAAATATTAACATACCATGAACCAAAAACTCCAACATGCTTGTTTGGTTCACCATTATAATCAATTAAATCAAGCACATAAAATCACTAGATGCTCACTTACCAATACTTAACAAAAATTTCATCACTTAAGCATATATCAATAATCTTGCAAAATTAACCAACCAAAACTCAATTAAATATTTGCAATCAGTAATTAATCACACCCTTAAGCATAAGTGAGGGTCAATTTACCAAATCACCCTTTAATAACACTCACCACACAACTAACTCAACCATAACTAAGTGATCAACCAAGCAAATCCATGCTTTAATTTCGATTAGCTCGATCCACTTCAACATTCGGAGCTTCAACATAGATAAAATAGATATTACCACCTTTCAAAATTGTAACATCCTGAAATTGGGCCTAGTAGGATTGGGCCCAATAGGCCTTGAGCGTAGTAGCGCTTAAAATTTCTGAGATCAAGAGATCGGCATTAGTGCAAGTTGGACCTATTAGGTGAGTAATTTTGGAAGGTTAGGGGGCTTCTATGAAGTCTCGGGATCAAATTTAGGCTTTAGGAAAATTTTGGTTTTAGGTGAATAAAACCCTAGGAGTTAGTAGGTAGGCTTTAAGAATAAAATGTGGAAAAAATGACACAAGTGGAGTGTGTGGTGTAGTGGCAAAGTGACGCCACTTAGGGAGCAAGGGGGTGACGCCACAAGGAAGGAAGGAGGTCCAAGGTTCAAGGTGTGGAACTTTCATTTCTTTTAGATTATTTTATTAAATGGATTTAGACCTTGGCCATAGACTTATTTTTTAGTTGGGCATGTTTTAAGACACAAGAGGAGCTTGTGGCCTAGTGGCAAGGTGGCGTTACAGCTGGCAAGAGGTCTGAGGTTCAAGTCTCGGGATCAGTAAGGGAGTATTTATTTTACGGATTGGACGGTCAGAGTTTGAGTTGGATTTAAACTCTGCTAGCGGAGGGATCCCATATCGGAAAGATACAAAGAAGGAAGGTGAGAAGCTGGCTATATATAGAGCTATCTATGATGGGAGGAAGGATATACCTTGGTTGGCGTTTGGGCACAGGAGTGGTCGGAGCGCAGATTAGCATCAGATTCCTATCAGGTGTGTACTTCTCTCTACTCTAGCTGTAGAGCGGCAAATTGCCGAAATGCCGGTCACATGGCAATGGTAGCCACACGAGCGTGCAAGCGCACGTGTGGGAGCTTCGACGCGATAGTTGAGGCCACCATGAGTATTCTTGTAGGTTGAGGCTACTTGGGCCATGATGGGCCAAGGTGGGCCCAATGGGCTCGTGGACCCATATGAATAAATTGTATGACTGTGTAGTAGAAATTGGACTAGACTATGTGAATCTAATATCTGTGGCTAGATTTGGGCTAAATGGGCCACACGAGCGTGTGGCCCCATTTGGGCCGAGAATGGGCCCTAGGCCCAATTGCACCGTTTCGATAAAAAAAAGTATCCGTGTCGCTCGAGGCGACAGTAGGCCGTCGGAAAGGCCATTAGGCGCAAAATTACTGAAATACCCCTGGTTTGTAAAATTACCGAAATACCCCCGATTTGTAAAATTGTCGAAATACCCCTGGTTCGCGAAATTACCGGAATACCCTCGGTTTGCAAAATTATCAAAATACCCCTGGTTTGTAAAATTACTAAAGTACCCCTGGTTTGTAAAATTACCGAAATACCCCCGGTTTGCAAAATTACCGAAATACCCCTAGTTTGTAAAATTACCAAAATACCCCCGGTTTACAAAATTGTCGAAATACCCCTGGTTTGTAAAATTACCGAAATACCCCTACACGATAAAATGATCGTTGTACCCTCGATAGGTAAATTACAAGAATACCCTTGGTAGGTAGTGTTGAGCGTTATCAGGTGTGTAATATTCACACCTCTTTGTTGTTACTTTTAAGTATGTGTATGTACGGTGAGATGCCGAAATAACGACATTAATTGTTATTCTATATATGGTAAGTAAAAGCGAGACATCAGGTTAGCGATTTGTATTTGTGATAATTATGCGATTATTTTGACATGAGTTTATGTTGCATTTGATACATGTTGAGATATGTTGCATGCTCACACCATGATTTCATATTGCATGGGGGAAAATATGCCATGAATAGAAGGGGAAGTGTATCTGGTGGCTTGTGTCATTTCAGCCTGGTGACTCTGTCACAACTCTGATAATCTGGTGGCTTGTGCCATTTCAGCCTGGTGACTATGTCACAATTCTGATAATCTGGCGGCTTGTGCCATTTCAGCCTGGTGACTCTGTCACAACTCTGATAATCTGGTGGCTTGTGCCATTTCAGTCTGGTGACTCTGTCATAATTTGACAATGAGCAGCTAACTGCAGCATGACTGCCATCGATGGTGTGTAGCGGTGAGGGTTGATTGTAGAAATCCCCATTGGTGTGATTGGCAGGTAAGGGTGTTGTGTAGCGGATGGAAACTAGGTTGGGTTGGGATTTGCATCTTATTGCACTTATATCTGATTATCTGCTATACTCTGCTAAAAGGGCTAAGGCCCAGTCTGTTTCTGTGCGGGCTTTGCCCAAAATGATTTGTAAGGGCTAAGGCCCAGTTGGCAAAAGAATGGGCTCGGGCTCAGTAATGGTGTATGTAGAGAAATTGCACACTAAGTTTTCGTAAACTCACCCCCTCTTTTTATTAAATGTTTTAGGTAATTCCCGATAGAGAGGATTGGGAGCCGTGTGGAGGACTCGGGGTGGCTATACATCGAGAGATACTACTCGTGAACTTTAGTAATTTCGATTTTTACCTTATTTTAAGATTATTTATTTTGGGTTAATATTTTGTAATAAGGCCATTGGTTTATTTTTTCTAAGTTTTCATTTATAACTGTTAAACTTATAAATACGAGGTTTTCTTAAAACATTAGCAATCATTTTCTAAAATATCATGTTTACATAGCGATGCAAGTTCAACTTTCATAACAAAACAGTTTTTCAAAATAATAACAACTTTTAAACGGTCATTTAGCAAATCGCGTTTTTCTCAAACAAACAACGAACTCAGAGTTCAAAAATCTGATAAAACTTTTCTAAACAATTGCTTAGCTTTTCAACTTCCTTCAATGTGACACGCCAGATTCGGGCCTAACTTCTAGGCCGGGTTTGGGGTGTTACAAAAATATATAATAAACACAAATTTTTATCAACTAGGCTACGCGAAATTCTCACTCAAAGTTACCTTACCGGATTTATATCATCAAGTCGAAAACTCGATTCTTCACAAAATCGATCACTCCAGCCCTCCTAATCACTTCCAAACATCAATATCAGACCAAATAAACATATACTAAGCATCAATTTCACAAAAATCCAGAAAATCTGTTCATGAAGATGATGAAATTCGAATTTCTTTAAATTACCTTACAAAACATGTTTAATATTGATAAATATGATCAAAAACCATTTAATAGATCCATTTTGAGTTGGAACATCCATTGATTTATGGATTTCCTCTCAAAATTCAAGATCCACCATTAAAGCACCTTAATTTTTTGAAGAAGATGACATTGATAAAAAAAAATCATGTCATTATCACTCAAATAATGTAAATATGCTTCTAATCATCATAAAAATAAGTTTAGAAATAATAATTACCTTTGATTCGTTCTAAATACTTTGATTGAAAATCTTGATGATAAAAATAAGTTTTTGCTACTTTTGTGAATAATTTTAGGTGAAAAGAGAGAGTATTTTGATAAGGAAATTTGATGAATCCATTCTCTGATGATAGATCTTTAAAACCATGCAAAGAACACAAATTTTATAGCTCTCTAATCTGATGTAAATGGTGTGAAATGTAGGCTAGCTGCATTATTTTTAAAACAGAAACAACCCACCAAAAATTTAAAAAATGGGAAATTTGCCCAATGGCCACTCCCACATTTCCCTTACTTTACCAATTAATCATTTCCCTACAAAATTACAAATTTAAAGGTTTATTTTCCAAATAAATACTCCAAAATTTCCCTTATTTTACAATTAAATCCAATTTAATTAATATTTAAAATTAACTCAAATTAACCCCTAATAAAAATTCTTTTAAAATTCTTTTTCGACCCAAATTAATTATTTTCACTAATAATTATTTAATTACTTTAAAATTAATTTTCCAAAAATATATTTATTTTTTCGGATTATTGTTTAATCGATTTTAGATGAAATTGACTTCCTAAATTAATTTTTTTTAAAAATACTATTAACCCGGTAAATTCCTAAATTGATGCCCGGAACCCGAAAAATATACCCAAAACTACTAGACCCGGTTTAAGGATATTACAACTCTCTCCCTCTAAAAAGAAATTTCGTCCTTGAAATTTTACCTGAATAAAACAGGCACGGATACTGACGTTTCATCACATCTTTCGATTCCCAGGTGGCTTCCTCTATTTTCTGGTTGCGCCACAAAACTTTCACCAATGGAACTGTCGTGTAGCACCTTGACCTCACGATCTAGGATCGCAACCGGTTCCTCCTCGTACGAAAGATCAGACCTAATCTCGATCTCCTCAACTGACGCAATGTGAGAAGGATCAAATCGGTACTTCCGTAGCATGGAAACATGGAAGACGTCGTGAATACGATCCAGCTCATGCGGTAGCAACAGACGATAAGCAACCGGTCCAATCCTCTCGGCAACCTCATAAGTGCCAATGAATCTCAGACTGAGCATATCTTTACGCCTGAACCTTAGAACTTTCTTCCACGGTGAAACCTTCAAGAGGACCTTATCCCCAACCTGATACTCGATGTCTCGACATCTCAGGTCAGCATAAGACTTCTATTGATCAAAAGCAGCTTTTAATCGATCGCAAACAAGTCTCGCCTTATCCTCAATTTCCCGAACCAACTTCAGACCCAAGCTCCTCTTCTCTTCCATATTGGACCAACTTAGAGGAGTCCTACACCTTTGACCATACAAAGCCTCAAATGGTGCCATTTGAATACTCTTCTGGAAGCTATTATTATAAGCAAACTCAGCTAACGGCAAGTGACGATCCCAGCTACATCCAAAGATGATAACACAACTATAGAGCATGTCCTCAAGAACCTGAATCACCCTCTCGGATTGTCCATCAGACTGCGGATGATAAGTTGAACTGAAATGAAGCTTCGAACCAAAAGCTTCGTGCAGCGCCTTCGAAAATCTCAAAGTAAACCGCGGATCTTGGTCTGACATAATCGAAATAGGAACTCCATGAAGACGAATAATCTCTCAGATATAGAGCTCAGCTAACTGCTTCAAACTGAATGTCGTACGGACCGGCAGAAAATGAGCAGACTTCGTAAATCTATCTACAATCACCCAGATCGAATCCTTACGAGTCAGAGTCAAAGGCAAACCCGAAATGAAGTCCATCGTAATATGCTCCCATTTTCACTCAGGAATCTGAATAGGATGAAGCAAACCAGACGAACGCTGATGCTCGGCTTTGACTCATTGACAAACCAAACATCTTGCAACAAATTTGGTAACATCTTTCTTCAACCCAGGCCACCAATACAGAACCCGAAGGTCCTGATACATCTTGTTCCCACCGGAATGCATAGCATAAGGACTGCTATGTGCCTCGGTAAGAATCAAGCGCCTTAGATCCTCATCCTTCGAAACACACAAACGACCTCGAAAACACAGAACGCCATAAGAGTTCAGATCAAAATCTACCTGAACTTCCGACTCAACCTGAAGAATCTGACGGGCCAAACAATCATCAAAAGGCTGACGCTCACGAATCTGCTGCGAAAGAACCGGTCTCACCTGAAGTTCAGCCAACAGGCCACCATCCTCAGAAACAGATAGCCTCGCAAACATAGCCCTTAAATCAACCAGAGACTTGCGACTCAAAGCATCTACAACTACATTCGCCTTACCCAGATGGTACTCGATCACACAATCATAATCTTTCAACAACTCGATCCAGTGCTTCTGTCTCAAGCTCAACTCCTTCTGGGTTAGGAGATACTTAAGACTCTTATGATCGGTGTAAATCACACACCTCTCACCGTACAGATAGTGACACCAAATCTTGAGCGCGAAGACTACGGCAGCCAACTCCAAATCATGAGTCAGATAGTTATACTCATGCAGCCTCAACTACCTCAACACATAAGCAACTACCCTACCCTCCTACCTCAGCACACAACCTAGACCCATGTAAGAAGCATCGCTATAGATGACATACTCCTTACCAGGTTCTGACTGTGTCAACACAGGCACTTCAGTTAAAACCGACTTCAGCTTCTCGAAACACTTCTGCCTCTCAACAATTCACTCAAAGGTAGTGTTCTTCTGAAGCAACTTCATCAAAGAAGCAACAATGCTCGAAAACCCATCGACAAAGCAATGGTAATAACCAGCTAACCCTAAAAAATTTTGACCTCAGAAACAAACCTCGCCGGCTTCTAATCCAAAATCGCTTCAACTTTTTTTAGATCAACCTGAATACCCTCAGCTGAAATGACATGACCCAGAAAAACCACCTCACGAAGCCTAAACTCACACTTACTCAACTTCACATACAATTACTTCTCCCGCAAAATTTGTAGAACTACTCTCAAGTGCTCATCGTACTCATCCTCAGATCTAGAATACACCAATATAACGTCTATGAAGACCACCACGAACCGATTCAAGTAAGAGTGGAAAACTTGATTCATTATGTCCATAAACATGGTAGGTTCATTCTTCAATTCGAATGGCATGATAAGATGCTCGTAGTGACCATAACGAGTGTAGTAACCAGTTTTTGATGAAATCAGAATAGTAGTTTTGGGACCACAAATCTGATGAGTAAATATTTATTTTATCATTATTTTATTGTCTACGGAATGTTAGTAGTGTCGAATAAAAATTTTGTTAAGAAATTTTGACGTTTGCATGCTTAATTAAGTGAAAATGACTAAATCATAAAAGGTGCAAAAGTAGAGTTCTAGTAATAAAGGTATCAAATAGCTATGAAACTTTAATGTAAGAGGACTTAGATGGTAAATAGACCATTTATATAGTTAGTGGATATTTATGGATTGGTTTTATTGAAATTTTGAATGTTTTTAAAGGTTATTTTGGTAATTAGGTAAATAAAGGTTAAAAATTAAATAAAACCAAATTTCTTCATTCATTCGTCTTCTCCACCGATTAGAGGGCTCTTAACTGCAACACTTGAACTAGAAGTCTCTACAGAAATCCCCAACAATCTAGCTACGTCTCTCAAAATAAATGATCTTGTCGCACCAGAATCAACTAAAGCTAGAAATGGAAAAGACTGTAGCGTGAAAGTACTTAAAATAACATCAGTCGCCTCTCTAGTCTGGGGCTCTCTCACTGCATAAACTCTGGCTGGACCACCATCACCACCTCGAACAGCACCACGCTGACCAGTACCTCTACCACCATCACCTCTATCACGGCCTCTATTTCGAGCTGGGGTAGGTGCAGTAGCAGTAACAACAGATTGATCGCGAACAACAAGCACTCTCCTCGAGCAATCGCCGACTCGATGCTCCATCAAACCACAAGCCAAACAAGCACCACTCAACCTCCAACACTCTCCGGAATGTTAACGATTATAGTGCTCACACAAAGTCGACACAACACGACCTTGATCAGCAGGACCAGCTTCAAATCTCACGGTCTGTCTATCCTGACCACGACCTCCAGTAACATGTTGATTAGATCTACTGAAATGACCTCTCTTCCCCTTATGACAAGAAATACTAGCAGCATCAGTCGTCCTCTTAATAGCTCCAGATGAAACAGCTTTGGGCTCCTCCCCTAAAGTCTCTTCAAGCACACGAGCCTTCTCAACCAACTTGTCAAAGACCTTGGTACTCTAAGCAACCAAATAGAGCTTAATCTCACGATTCAGTCCGAAACTGAACCTCTTACAAAGGCTCACCTCATGAGCCACCAACTCGAGAGCGTACTGGCTCAACTGAACAAACTCAGCCTTGTACTCATCTACTGATAGAGTACCCTGGACAAGATCCATAAACTCCCGTCTCTTAGCCTCAAGATACTACTCACCTATGAAATTCCTCTGTAACGATGATAAAAAGAAGTCCTAAGTCAAACGATCTGGCGTACCCCTCTCGATAGTCAACCACCATCTGTAAGCCTCGTCTGTTAGCAGTGACACAGTACAATCTAACTTATCCTCTTCAGAACAACCCATCCGACCAAGAATATGAACGACTCCCTCTAACCAGTACTTGGCACGTGTTGGATCACCTCCCCTAACACCACAAAAATTTTTACCACCCAGAGCTCGCAAGCGTTCTAGTGGCAAACCCTGACGAGCTGGAGCAATATTGGCACCAGCGATACCTGTAGTGCCCCCGACCATCTCTGACATGAAGTGCTTGATGCGACCCATCTAAGCATCATCCCGTGGCAGTGCATCATCCTCCATACTACCCTGATCGTGACATAGAGGCCTAACAACTATCGTATACCAAAGATAAGAATATAGAAAACGTATCAGGAGTGAATAGTAGCAAGAGGTCCAAGATTAACTAAGTACAATTCTTATAGGGCATTGTGTACCCAAATCCTACCCTGATAATAATTTATACTGGAAAGAACATGCATAGGCAAAACATGCGATTTCAAACAACATAAGCAGGCAAACATCATAATTCAAGATCGCAATTTTTATATTCGAAAACCCTAGGTTAACCTAATGTTTTAATCCTAACCTGACTCTGATACCACCAAATGTGACACCCCAAACTCAACCGAGTCGAACCGACCCGAATTTAAAGCGTTAGATTAACCACCTACGTGACTCTCCAGCTAACGACCTCCCAAAACACACCCCGACCTTATATCACCTCATTCTTATCTTTTTATTAGTTATTTTTTAATGCAGAAGCAACTTGTGAACCAATTTTAAACTTTTTATAATGAATTTAACCTAAGGGAATTTTTGTCATTTTACCATCTACGGTTAAACTAACCCAAATTTAGATCTATACATTTACCAACCCTCTTTTAGTCAATTTATGTAAGCCCTAAAAATTTTAGCTTAATCCGAGTTTATTTTCTATGTCAAATTCAAGTTTTATCATTAAGGACTAAATCGTAACAATTTCAAACTATCAGTACTATACCTGAATATTAAATTGAGTGTGTTTCTAACAAATTTTAACAATTACAAGTCTAATCCTAAAATTTTATCAAGTTTCCTTATCATTTAAGGATCTAATTAGACTTATCAAGTTACAAGACTAATTTGTAATTTAAACAGACTAGAGAACCAATTTAAAAAGACCATAATTCAAACCCACAACAGTCCACTGTAGTTTTTTTGTGCGATAAATTCGATTTTAAGCTCGATTTTGAGTATTTTAACGGTCAATTAAACCCGATTTAGCTACAATTAAATATCATACATATTCATACACCTTCAATTGAATTTATTAACACCAATTAAGCCTCAATTAAATAGAATTAAACATTCAATTTCATGCAAATCACCTACCGATTAATTTAAACAAGTGGTGTAACAGCCCATTTTCAGTGAAATCAGAACAGTGGTTTCGGGACCATAAATCCGAGTTCGTAAGAAAAATTATTTTAAAATTATTTTATGGTCTACCTTATAATAGGAATATCGTATAAAAAATTTTGTTAAGAAAATTTTACCAATTACATGATTAATTGATAAAACGACCAAATTGCATAAAATGCAAAAGTTGAATTCTAGTAGCTAAAAGGATTAAATAGCTATGGAATTCAAAATAGAAGGTCCTTATATGGAAAATAAACCATTAAGAGGAGTTAGTATATAAGTTTGATGATTCATCCATGGAAAATTAGAAAAAGAAAAAGATAAAATTGGAAAGATGAAAAATAAAGATGAAAAATAATAAAATAAAGAAAATATCATCATTTTATCATCATCTTTCCCAAATAAAATATGGAAACCCTAGCCATGGAGAATTGAAGAAAGAGAAAACTTATTTAGCCTAATTAGATGAGTATTCAAGTCCCGTTTTTAGTAATTTTTATGTAACTTATTTGGCCTAATTAGGTGAGTATTCAAGTCCTGTTTTTAGTAATTTTTATGTTTCCGAGATCGTAATAGCTTAATCTAGCTATCTCAGGGATTAATTTGTAAATTTATCAAAGTACTAGGGTTTTTCCATGGATGAATATGTATGAATTATGAAATTTATGGTAGAAAATGAAAGGTTATTGATAGATAAACAACTTTTGTAAAGTGAATTTTCATGAAATTGTGATTTAGGGACTAAATTGTAAAGATGTAAAATTCATGGAAATTTTCTGAATTTTATGAATTACATGGGCTGAAAATGTTATATGTAAAAATTGGTTAGGCTTGGAATAAGGATTAAATTGCATGAATTTCATTTTCCGAGCCTAGGGATAAAATTGTAATTAAATAAAAGTATAGGGGCAAATGGTAATTTTTCCAAAGATGTGAATAAAATTGAATTGAATATGTATTGTATTAAATTGAGTTAAATTTACTCGTATAGATCCTGAAAGACAAAATACGGAATTAGATCGAGGAAAAGAGAAAGTGTCGGATTAGTAGACAACAAATCAACGAACACTTGTCAAGGTAAGTTCGTGTAACTAAATTGATAACTTATATGTGTTAAATTGAATTTTATGTATGTGATTGTAATATTGTCATGTATATGAATGTATTCACATATTCAACAATGATCCATAAGTATAAAGTCCCGCTTGAATAGATGAAATTTGATTGGATACAGGGTTCCGTATTGGTTGTGGTCCTGCATATGTTACGGATACACCACAACTCGAAAGAGCAACCCGTTATTTTCCCTCTCAAGCTTCTTGTTATATGGTTCTTGTGAGCTTTCCGTTAATAGCTCTTCAGAGCATCCCGATCGGTCGAGATCCTGCATGTGTTATGGGCACACCGCAGCTCTTATGAGTGTCCCGTTATATGGCTCTTCGTGAGCTTCCCGATTAAAGGATCTTTGTGAGCTTCCTGATTAATGGCTCTCCAGAGCTTCTCGATATGGCTTGCTTGAACTTCCCGATATATGGCTATCTAGAGCTTCCTGATTAATGGCTCTTCGGAGCTACCCGTTATTGGCTCGCATGAGCTTCCTGATTATGGCTCCTATGAGCTTCCCGTTATACAGCCCAGATAAACTTCCCGTTACATGGCTCACATGATCTTCCCGTTATATGGCTCGAGATAAGGTTTCCCAATTATGTGCTTAAATGAGCACTCCCGAATATGAATTGACGGATTACAGATTCATATACTTCGTGTGTATTACCGTGTATCCATCGATAATTCAAATGGTTCAACAGACAAAGTTCTGATATAAGTTAAGGTGAATTCTGAATGAGATACTACTTGTATATACCTGAAAACACATGGAAATTTGGTATTTGATGAGCTCATCCCTGATTCTTGATATTCACATGAAATACATGACTAACATGTTGATGAAGTTGTGTGTTTAGGCTATTAGCCAAATTTCTTGGATGCATTTTGTATGCTTACCTTAAATGTAAATGAACCGTAAGTTTATTTTCTGTTATACGAACTTACTAAGAATTAAATGCTTACTCTGTTTTACTTCCTCTGTTTTATAGTAGCTCAAAAGCTCGTTAAGGTTGGAAGTTGGTCGGAGACACATCACATTATCCATCGGCTCATTTGGATATAAATAGTAAATTAATTTTTGTTATAATGGCACGTATAGGTTTAAATAGCCAATATTGGCATATAAATGTTTTGGTTGTATTTAGCCATTGGAATGGCTTATGATGAATGTGTTTGATGTAAATATATGAGATAATGTCATGTTTGATATTAGTGTTTAGAATGGTTAATTGATAGTAAACTTCATAAGAATGTCTACATGCATTTTTGGTCAAATAGGTAAGTTTGGATATATAGACTTATGAAGTGATATGTCATGCATAAGACTTGATTTTAGCTTGGTATAAATGTCTTGGTTTGGCTTGAGAATATGTTTAAGTGTTTATGTAGGTGGAAAGCAAGTTTGGGTGAGAAATAAGGCTTGGAAATGGCCTTATTTTGTCCACACGGGTGTGTGTCTCAGCCGTGTGTGACGCACGGCCTAGCACATGGGCGTGTGTCTTGACCGTGTGTCCCCTGCATCTTAAAATTTCAAAACAGAATGCTCAGGATTTTCTACAGGGCCTAGCACACGGGCGTGTGGCTTGGCCGTGTGACCCCTAGACTTACACACGGTGTAGCACACGAGCGTGTGACTTGGCCGTCTGGCCCAAGTTAGAGAGTTACACAGGTACTAACACAGGCTGGGACACAACCGGGTGCCCTATTTCAAATGGCCACACGGCCTGAGACACGAGTGTGTCTCTTGACCGTGTGAGCCACACGGCCTGACCACATAGGCGTGTGTCCCTGCACCAAGGAAAATTTTGAAATTTCATGAAAAATTCTCAGAGTACCCGGTTTAGTCCCGACTTGTTTCTAATGTATGTTTTGAGCCTCGAGGACTCATATAAGGGACTTTATGAATAATAGTTGACATGGATGTTAAATAAATTGAAACATCTATTTTTGATCTGTTTATTTAGGTAATACTCTGTAACCCTGTTTCGGAGAAGGATACGGGTTAGGGGTGTTACATTTATTGGTATCAGAGCTACGGTTTAGCCGATTCTCGGACTAACGTAACATGTACGAGTCTAACAATACATGCCATTATATAACATGTGATAGTGTGATATCTCCTGACCATTTTAAATATGTTTTTCATATAGTAATGTCGTCCAACCGAGCTGAATCTGAAGAAGCTGAAAGCAATGCTCAAGCTTCAGTTCAAAGAGCAGCATCTAGTAGTAGAAGACCCGTATCTGAGGGCCGAGGAGGAGAGGCAAAAGAAGCCTTCTTCCAAATGATGAATGAATGGTTTACGGAATTCATAAGAAGTAATCCGGCTGTACAACAACCTCTACCCCCTCCTATTTCTCAACCGGTTCCTGATATGCCTCAAGGTACAGAACTTGTTAGAACTGGTAAACCTCCTGTAGATAAAATCTGTAAATATGGGGCAGAAGAATTTAGAGCAACAGCTAAAGATGATCCTGAAAGGGCTGAATTCTGGTTGGAAAAAACTATCAGAGTTCTTGACGAACTATCCTGTACACCAGCTGAATGCCTGAAATGTGTTGTATCTTTGTTAAAAGACTCAGCATACCAGTGGTGGAATACACTGATTTCTGTTGTACCGAAGGAGAGGGTCACTTGGGAATTTTTCCAAATTGAATAAAAAAAAGAAGTATATCAGTCAGAGATTCCTTGATCAGAAACAGAAAGAATTTCTGGAACTTAAACAAAGTCGTATGACGGTATCTGAATATGAAAGTGAATTTTTTCGACTAAGTAAATATGCCAGAGAAAGTGTCCCAACTGAAATCGCAATGTGTAAACAGTTTGAAGAAGGTTTAAACGAAGACATAAAGTTATTGGTTGGGATTCTTGAATTAAAAGAATTTGTTGTATTGGTTGACTGAGCACATAAAGATGAAGAATTGAGTAAAGAAAAGAGACAAGTTGAGATTGAAGCCCGAACTTCAAGTAAAAGATTTACCGGAAAGTCATATCAGTCTTCCTCAAAGAAATCAAAGAAATATCATGACCGTTCCACTACCTCTGTGGGGTATTCTGGGAAAGATAGAGGTATATCACGCTCTAGTCCAAGATCTCAGGCTACATCTGTAGCGAGTGCAGGCAGTGTCAGAAACACTAAACCCAAGTGCAAAAAATACTGTAATAAATTCCATTTTGGTGAGTGACGCATGAAAAGTGGAGCTTTTTTCAGATGTGGTTATTATGACCACTATCTCAGAGATTGTCCGGAGAAAGTTAAAGAGATATTTTACAGACTTCAAAGCCAAGTAACTCCGCTACAAGAGGTAGACCACCTCGTAACCCTAGCAATGTTAGTGATAGTTGAGGTATGGTAAAAGATACAACCGTCAAATCTGAAGCACGAGCACTGGCAAGGACATATGCTATTCGTGCACGTAAGGATGCTTCTGCACTCGATGTTATTACTGGTACTTTTTCTCTTCTTAATACTAATATAATTGCTTTAATTGATCCTGGTTCAACTCATTCATACATTTTCACGAATTTAGTGTCTATTAAAAACTTACCTATTGAGTTCACTGAATTCATGGTTAAAGTATCTAACCCCTTAGGCTAGTATGTGATGGTGGATAAAATTTGTAAAAATTGTCCGTTAATGATACGGGGTTTCTATTTTCTGGCTAATTTAATGTTGTTACTATTTGATGAATTTGATGTGATTCTGAGTATGGACTGGTTAACTCAGCATGATGCTGTGGTAAATTGCAAACAAAAGCATATTGTATTGAAATGTATGAACGGTGAAATGCTTTGTATTGAATCTGATAAATTGAATGGGTAGTCTAATGTAATATCAGCCGTGTCAGCATAGAAATATGTCAAAAAAGGGTATGATGCTTACCTTGCCTATGTGTTGGATACTAAAGTATCTGAATTAAAGATTAAATCAGTACCGATAGTCTGTGAGTGTCCTAATGTGTTTCCAGAAGAATTACCCAGATTACCACCAGTTAGAGAAGTGGAATTTTCTATAGATCTTATTCCGGGGACAACACCAATATCTATAGCACCCTACAGAATGGCCCCTACAGAATTAAAAGAGTTGAAAACACATTTGCAAGAATTGATTGACAGAGGTTTTGCTCGACCTAGCTCATCACCTTGGGGTGCACCGGTTTTATTTGTTAAGAAGAAATATGGATCGTTGAGATTGTGTATTAATTATCGACAACTTAATAAAGTTACAATCAAGAGCAAGTATCCACTACCTCGTATTGATGACTTGTTTAGCTAGTTGAAAGGTGTCACAGTGTTTTCAAAGATTGATCTCCGTTCTGGCTATTACCAGTTAGGAGTGAAATACTTGGATGTACTGAAAATAGCTTTCAGAACTAGGTACGGGCATTATGAATTTCTTGTGATGCCATTTGGCTTAACTAATGCACCTGTAGTGTTTATGGATTTGATGAATAGAATTTTCAGACTGTATTTAGATAGATTTGTGGTGGTATTCATTGATGATATTCTGGTATATTCCCGAGATGAAAATGAGCATGCTGATCATTTGAGAATTGCTCTACAAACACTGTGTGAGAAACAGTTGTATACTAAATTCAGAAAATGTGAATTTTGGCTTCGAGAGGTTGGTTTTCTTGGACATATAGTATCTTATGAAGGCATCAGAGTTTATCCGAATAACATTTCAGCAATTGTTAACTGGAAACCACCGAAAAATGTGTCTAAAGTTAGAAGTTTTCTGGGATTAGCTGGTGATTATCGGAGATTCGTACAAGGGTTTTCAATGATAGCTTCGCCGATGACACAGTTGTTACAGAAAGATGTGAAATTTGAATGGACTGATAAATGTCAGCAGAGTTTTGAAAGATTGAAAGCCTTGTTGACTGAAGCACCAGTTCCAGTTCAATCTGAATCGAGTAAGGAATTTGTAATTTACAGTAATGCATCATTGAATGGTTTAGGCTGTGTATTGGTGCAAGAAGGTAAAGTAATAGCTTATGCATCTAGACAGCTAAAACCACATGAAAAGAATTACCCGATACATGACTTAGAATTAGCAGCTATTGTATTTGCTTTGAAAATTTGGTGACACTACTTGTTTGGTGAAAATGCCATATATTCACTGATCACAAAAGCTTAAAGTATCTGATGTCACAAAAAGACTTGAATTTGAGACAGAGCAGGTGGCTTGAATTATTGAAAGATTATGATATGGTTATCGACTATCATCCAGGAAAAGCAAATGTGGTTGCAGATGCTCTGAGTGGAAAGCCTCTGTTTGCTTTACGAGCAATGAATACCCGATTGACATTGTCTGATGATGGCTCAATCATAGCTGAGTTAAAAGCAAAGCTGACATTTCTACAGCAGATCTGTGAAGCTCAGAAAAGTGATAGTGAGTTACAAGCTAAACGGGTACAGTGTGAATCGACTTCTGATTTAGAATTTCAGATTGGATCTGATAACTGCCTATTATTCAGAGGCAGAGCATGTGTTCCAAAGAATTCAGAGCTTATACAGAAGATTTTACACGAAGCTCATAGTGGTACTATGTCTGTTCATCTGGGAAGTAATAAACTGTATAATGATTTAAAGAAGATGTACTAGTGGTCGGGAATGAAACGCGACATTTCCGAATTCCTATCTAAATGTTTGATACGCTAGCAACTTAAAGCTAAACATCAGGTACCTTCGGGATTATTACAGCCAGTCACGATACCGAAACGGAAATGGGAAAGAATTACTATGGACTTTGTATCAGGGTTACCCCTATCTCCGAAAAAGAAATATGACATTTGGGTCATCATTGACTGTTTAACGAAGTCTGCACATTTTATTCCAATACGTACGGATTTTTCTCTGGATAGATTAACTAAATTATATGTTTCTGAGATTTTCAGATTACATGGAGTACCGATCTCCATTATTTCCAATAGAGATCCTCGGTTCACATCCCTATTTTGGAACAAGTTACAAGAGGCCCTGGGTACACAATTGCATTTTTGATCGTATGTCTGTCGAGTTTTAAAATTTATAAAAAAAGAATGATCGAACCTGGAAACTAACTCTGACAACGATTGAGGCAAGTGCACCTATCGAACAGTAGTATAGCTTAGGCAAGACCGAATTATCGAACCCAAAGGAACTAAAAGTACTAATACTAACTTTCTTTCTATTATTTAGCCTAAGAATTAAGCGAATGGTTGTTTAATCTAAATTAATTAACTACTAGACTAAAGACTCTAAGACAAAGAAGAATGAATTTGGGAGAATACTTGAGGAAAAACCAATTAATTAAGACGACACCCAAGGAAGAATCCACCTAGACTTCACTTATTATCTAACTCTGAACTAGACGATGTATTCACTTGACTTGATCCGTAGGATTCCCTAATTTATATTAAACCCTCTCTCGAGGCGAATAACGTCTAACCCTAGGTTGATTAATTAAAATCTCTTTCTAATTAAAACCCCTAGAATTGCATTAACTCGATCTATGGACTCCTATATTAGGTTTCACCCTAATCCGGCAATGCCTCGTCACCTATCTCTAGGCGCACGATCAACTCCGCTTAACTATGCTAGATCTACTCTTAGGCAGGGACTTTTGCTCCTCCACCTAAGCACATCAAACTTGAATCGATACCCGCAAAATATCAACACAAGAATTAAGAACACATAGTTAAGAACAAATCAAATATTTATCATATAGTTCAGCAAACGATAACAAGATTCATCTAAGTTTCATCCCCCTCAGGTATCTGAGGGTTTAGTTCATAACAATAAAAGAAAACATCTCAGAAGAAAAGATAAAACAAAACCTAAGAAATCCCTAAAACTCCCTGAAGGAATTGAAGAGGAGATCCTCCGTCTTGAGTATAATTTTGGCTTCTTGAGATGGATCAACTGGCTCTCCCTGAGCGAATCCCCATAAATCTGCCCTCTCTGGCCTAGCAAGACGCCCTTAAACGATATCTTTGGGCTCCCCTTTTCAGGTCATACTTAGGGTGTATTTATAGGCTTTTGGAATGTGTTTCTTTGCCCCTATGTATCCAAATCCGATTGAAATTGCTCTTTGCCACGGCAGGGGCACGGCCTCTGGCACACGCCCGTGTAAGTCGTGGCCAGGCCATGTGGAATTCATTGATGAGGCACGACTGTGTAAATCGTGGCCAGGTCGTGTTCGAGATTATAAAGGAGGCACGGCCGTGTGGTCTTGGGCCCAGGCCGTGTCGATTTCTATTCTGGCCCAATTTGGTCTGTTTTAAGCCCGTTTCTCGTTCTTTTCATCCTCGGGTGCTTTCCTGAGTATAAAACATGAAAAGAAAGGATTAAGAGCACCTTTTTACATAAATCAAGGGATAAATCATCCAAAAGTATGCTAAATGTGAGATTAAAATATGTTACTTTTACGGTCTATCAAATACCCCCACACTTAGCTTTTGCTTGTCCTCAAGCCAAATTCTCAACTTAGAATTAAAACGAACTTTCCATAATTCATAATATTTATTAATAATTTTTCATCATAATTCAAGGATAATTTATACATGGATAATTCAACTCAAAGAGTCCTAAAGATTCAAACAGTCTAAGTCATACATTTGTAGCACAAAACATAGGTGTTTTCCCTCATCTAAATAATTACCTCTGGTTCAAAACCGACAAGAATTGACATCCTTACTAAAGATTCACTCAAATCACTCAAGGTGTTTAAGGTTCAGAGTTAAGTACTCAAATGTCAAACCTGAAAAGTTAATCCCATAGGCTTGCATGAAAATTAAATCTCCACCACTATTAAATGAGATGATACACAAATCAAAAGGTCTTTAACAGGGTTGTAATGGGGCTTGGGTTAAAGGTGTGGTTAAAGGCTGAATTAGAGGGTTAGAGTCGAGATTGACCTGACAAATTACCTAACCAGAAACAACGAACTAAATAAAAGTGATTACATCAATTTGAAAAATACTAATACTACAAGCTTCTTCTTCAATATTTGGAATTCAAACGTATAAGCTCTTTAATCACAAATCTAATAATGAATAAACTTTTGATTTTTTTTACATCATAAATACATAACAAAGGATAAATTACTGAAATAAAAATCATAGTTAGGCTATTAATCAAATCAAATCTCGATATAAGGGTAGTTAAAAAGGATGGTGATAACAAATAAAACGGGTTTTTGGGTTAGTATTAGTGGGTAAGTCAATAAAAAGGTTGTTAGGATTAAACGGGGTTCACTAGGGGTTAATTATGAAGGCAAGCTTTTTAGTGGAGTAAGTGGGTTAAATCCTAGGTGCCTTCATCATCTCTGTATATCAAATCAAAGGTGTGGTCTCGACATGTATAATTGATGCAAGTTCTAGAATAACAAATCAATGTTGACACACTCATAATCAATGAAGTGAGCAAGAAAAAGAATTTATGCTCAATAAGGCTCAAAATCTCACAAAAATTTTGGGTATTTTGATGTCAACCTCGTAAATTTCAAACTTTAAAGTAATATTCAAATTCAGGCAGACAACCAAGAAAATTTTTTAATTTTCTTGAAAAATAGACTTATCATGCTTGATTCTCTAGTATTCTTAGAATTCAATCATCAATGCACAATTATCAATGACTTAATCTAAAACATATCAATAAAAATCATAAATCATGGAAATTTCATCATAATTAGTAATATGAGAAAATTACTTAAAAACAAGACTAAATTCAGGGATTTGAGAATAATGCAAAAAGTTAGGCATCCTTAAGATTCACCCCCCACACTTAAGATGTACATTGCCCTCAATGTACAAAGATAGATAATATCATTATAAAATCATAAGATATGGGAAGAAGTGAAACTTCCTGAATTTTCGGATGGCATCCTTGGTTTGAAGGTGAAAGATAGTTCGGAGGGGTCGTTCTGGATGACTTATGTAGCAGTGAATTACTCCTAGTGATTTGTTCATTTATACGGAGTGTGCAATTGAATCTGCGAAGTCATCAGTTAGATGTCTCGGGGGAGTAAAAAATGTTAGGCATGCTCGAAGGTTAGATAACCAATGATAAAAACAGTTCGAAATATAAAAAGTGAAAAAGTTTAACTTAAAAATTAAAATGAAAAACTTAATATAAAGAAAAGAAAACTAAAAATAAGAAAAATAAGAGGACTTAGAGGTCCTCATCATCTGCCGGGTCCTGCGGTGGTGTCGGTGAAGAAATATGGAAGTGATGGCATATTTGCTGGAGGGTGGCCTCGGTCCCGTCAAAACGTCGAGCGGTGTCAGTGAACTGCTGAGTGCAGTACTGCTCGAACTGGGAAAAGCGTACAAAGATATCCGTCAGTGAAGCTGCCGCATAAGAGGACCGCTGGCTCGGGATTGGTGCCTCCTGTGGGACATCGTCAGTAATGTCCTCGGGCTCCTCCTCGTTAGGAGAGATGGCTAATCGGTACTGAGGAGGGTCGGTCCCACGATGATATTTAATCACCCCCATGTGTAACATCGTTTGGATGCCCTAAGGTACCAACTAGTCGATCAGTGTTAGGGAGGAGGTCTGAGTCTCGGTGTTGAGGAGGCCAAAGTGTCGAGCTAGCCGGGTGATGTATGGCCCCATCGATAGAATCCCCTTTCTGTGCGGCTCCGTTTGGTGCTGAATCGCACGAGCTATGAAGTAGGAGAGGTCAAAAACGTGCCCGTTTGACATGCACGATAAGTAGTAGACGTCGTATGTATTCACCACGCTGGTGCTCTCACGTCGACCCGTAATGGTGTGAGCTAAAATGGCATGGATGTACCGCAGGGATGGGGCAAGGGTTGTCGTCTTGGAGCGACTGGGGTCGTAGATGCCCTTGTTGGGGGCTAAGCTGTGCCAACAGCCGATGGGAGTGCAGTGGAACTGGCGGTTTAGCTCGGAGAGTGGATTTTCTGCTACAAACTCATTTGTATAGAGTTCGAGTGCCGTCCCGAATTGTGGTACGCTCAGTCGTCGTACCGCGCCCCCTAGCCAGAATTGAATTGTGCCTGGGTCATCGTATTGCGCTATCACTGTCTGTAGGGTAAAAGTGGCGCAAAACTCTAGAGTGAGTTCCAAAAATATGGGCTCGATGATGGAGAAAAATTGTTCCCACAGCTCGGTTGAGAGAAGTGCTCAGATATTGTCTGCTAGCCTGACCTGTTCCAAAGCGTCCCAGTCAATGCACCTACCGGTGCCGAGAGGTCGTGCTCGAAAAGCCTTGTATCATTCCTCCTGGGGTTCCTGAGTAAATTGGAGGAAGCAGTGTCGCACTTCGGAAGAAGCACTGGCTGAGGACGAGCCGGGTCCCTTTCTTTTCTTAGTGGGGGCGGCCGTGGTTCCTTTTCCTCTCGATGAGGACATTATACCAGCAGAGTTTTGAGGGTGTGGTGGTGTGAATCGACAGAATACGGGCTGAGCATGGTGGTGCTGTAATTTTCTAGAGGTGCACGGTGGTGGCGAGGGCGTGGGTTGCTTGCAGCACGGCGGTGGCGAGGGCGTGGGCCCTATTTTTGTATGGGTTTTGGAGAGAAGGGAAGGTTGATGGGTTTTGGGAGTTAAAATGTGGGTGAGTTTTGGGTATGGTGGCCGGATTTGGGAGAAAGGAGACTGAGAAAATCGATTTAGGGTTGGTTTGGGGAGATGAGTGGTTAAGTTGCTTAAATAAGGGTAGAAGCACGGGCAAGGGCCACGCCCGTGCTCAATTTTAATTAGCCCGTGTTTTTCCTGATTTTGAATTTTTGGGCGCGTTCAGGGTGTTCAGGCACGGCCGTGGTTAAAGTGGCATGCCCGTGTTCTTATTCACACGGTCATTTAGAACGGGCGTGTCTAGCCCGTGTTTGGCAAGTCAGTAAAGTCCACGGTTGCTCAGCACGGGCGTGGGGATTTGTCGTAGCCCGTGTTGGGGAAAAAAATTGCCTTTGTAGAGCACGGTTATAGATACGCCCGTGTTTCGTCCTGTGGCTTCCACACGGCCACCGGCACGTCCGTGTGTAAGACCGTGTGGTCTTAAAACCTGTGCTTTATTGGATTAGATAATATGGAGTTAGATGCTAACAATTAAAATTATAATGTTAGTAAAGTTAGTGCTCGAGTTGCCTCCCGAGAAGCACTCTTTTAAAGTCTTAAGCTAGACTTACCCTGTTTTCATTTCTAAAAGAAGGTTCACGGAGCTGAAGCTCCTCTCTCATATTCCTAAAATCTTCACCATTATAGATTTTGAGTCGGTGGCCATTTACCTTAAATGTGCCCTGAGTTGGATGAGTTACCTCGATTGTGCCATAGGGGAAAATTGTTTTGATCACGAATGGACCTGACCATCTTGATTTCAGTTTCCCAGGAAACAGTTTAAGCCTTGAGTTGTATAGTAGGACCAAGTCCCCTACTTCGAATTGTTTTGATTTCTTTAGACGAGCATCATGCCGTCGCTTTGTTGCCTCCTTGTATAGTTTTGAGTTCTCGTAGGCATCAGCTCTCCATTCATCTAGCTCGTTCATCTGCATCATTCTTTTCTCTCCTGCAGTTTTAAGATCGTAATTTAAGAATTTTATAGCCCAAAAGGCTTTATGTTCTAACTCGAATGGCAAATGACAACTTTTCCCGTAGACAAGTTTGTATAAGGATGTCCCTAGGGGGGTTTTAAATGATGTTCTATAGACCCATAGGGCATCATCTACTTTTAATGCCCAACCTTTTCTGTTTGATTCAACCGTTTTTTCGAGAATATGATTAAGTTCTCGGTTTGTTACTTCAACTTGCCCACTGGTTTGAGGGTGATATGGGGTAGCTATCCTGTGGTGTACTCCATATTTTTTTACGACTTTATCAAATTGAGTATTACAAAAATGAGTACCCCTATCACTAATGATGGCTCTAGGTGTTCCAAATCGAGACAACAGTTTCTTGAGAAACTTAACTACTACTCTGGCATCATTGGTAGGTAAGGCTTCGGCTTCTACCCATTTTGACATGTAATCAACTGCTACTAGGATGTACTTATTTCCGAATGAACTAGGGAATGGACCCATAAAATCAATACCCCATATGTCGAATATTTTATATGATAGCATGTATGTTTGAGGCATTTCATTGCATTTAGAAATATTACCTGTTCATTGCATTTATCACACGAAGTGACGTACCTGTTGGCATCTTTAAATAGAGTAGGCCAATAAAAATCTGATTCGAGTATTTTATGTGCTTGTCTTAATCTTTCTTTGTAATGTCCTCCTCGAAGGTCCCGAATGGCACCGTTCTAGGATCTTGCTTACTTACTTTTTTGTAACGCATCTTGAATTACGATGCACATATACGGAAAGAAAGGGGTCCTCCCAGAAATAGTTCTTCACATCAGAAAAGAATCACTTCTTTTGATGATGTGTTAGCTTTTTCGGTAGGACGTTAGCGTCTAAATAATTCGCAATATCTGCAAACCATGGTACCTCGGAGCAGGTTATAGAAAAGAGTTGTTCCTCAGGGAATGAGTTCTTCATCTCTCTTTCATCAAGTACTTCGATGTGCGGGTTCTCAAGCCTAGAGAGGTGATCTGCTGCAAGATTCTCAGCTCCCTTCTTATCCTGAATTTTCAAATTGAATTCCTATAAGAGTAAGATCCATCGTATGAGTCGGGGTTTTGCATCAGGCTTATTTAAAAGATAACGAAGAGCTGAATGGTCAGTGTAAATGACAACTTTAGATAATATTAGATATTGCCTAAATTTGTCAAATGCAAAAAACTACAGCTAGCAATTCTTTCTCTGTAGTGGTGTAGTTTTCTTGTGCAGGAGTCAATGTTCTGCTGGCATAATAAATTGGCTGAAAATGCTTGTTTCTTCATTTGTCCCAAAATCGCACCTCTTTGCAAAATCACTCGCATCACACATTAGTTCAAAGGGTAGATTCCAATCAGGTGCAATTATAATCGGAGCATTTATTAGTTTGTCTTTAAGGATATTAAATGCATCTAAACATTCCTGATCAAAATTGAAGTGAACATCTTTTTCTAGTAATCTTGTTAAAGGTTTAGCTATTTTAGAGAAGTCTTTAATGAATCTTCTATAAAATCCAGCATGGCCTAAGAAGCTTCTAATAGCCTTTACTAAACTAGGGAGAGGTAAATTTCTCTATGGTTTCGATTTTTGCTTTATCTACCTCGATCCCTTTACTAGAAATTTTATGTCCTAGCACAATCCCTTCTCGTACCATAAAGTGGTATTTTTTCCCAATTTAAAACAAGGTTTGTTTCCTCACGTCTCATTAGAAATCATTTTAAATTTTTAAGGCAAAGATGGAAAGAATTACCGAATACCGAGAAATCATCCATAAATACCTCCATAATGTCTTCTACAAGTTCGTCAAAGATTGCCAACATGCAGCGCTGAAAAGTAGCAGGAGCATTACATAATCTAAAAGGCATTCTACGATAAGAAAACGTACCGTATGGGCATGTGAATGTCATCTTCTCTTGATCTTCAGGTGCTATTGGGATTTGGAAATAGTCGGAGAGTCCATCTAGGAAGCAATAGTACATATGCCCAGATAACCTTTCTAACATTTGATCAATGAAGGGCAGAGGGAAGTGGTCTTTTCTAGTGGCATCGTTCACTTCCTATAATCGATGCAAACTCTCCAACTTGTGACTGCTTACGTGGGAATTAGTTCATTCTTTTCGTTGGCTACCACCGTCATGCCCCCTTTCTTTGGAACAACTCACACAGACTTTACCCATTCTTTATCAGCTGTAAATAGGATAAATTATTCCAAAGATCTAGAAGTTTAATTACCTCGGCTTTCACAACTTCTTTCACGTTGGGATTCAATCGTCTTTGAGGTTGCACACATGGCTCATATTCCTCTCCCATTAAAATTTTGTGGGTGCAAAACGATGGGCTTATTCCTTAATGTCGAGATTTTCCAAGCTATAGCTTTCTTATGTTCCTTTAGTACTGTATTAACTCCTCTTTTTCCTTGGGTTCTAATTCAAGAGATAATTACCGGTAGCGTAGAATTGTCCCCAAGGAATGCGTACTCTAAATGTTTGATGAATCGCTTTTAATTCTAATTTGGGTGGTTCATCAATGGAGGGTTTTGTTTTAGTTCGTCATTGACTTCAATGATCTCTTTTTCTGTTTGTCTAGATGAAGATGTTTTTAAATTTAGCTCATCGACTTCATCTTCTTCCTCCTCTTCTTGAGTAAGACACAGTTCCATCGTGTCATCATGTATGATTTCCTGTAATGAGTTTTGAATAATATGATTAGTGGTATCAACAAAATAACAGAATCATCTTGTTCTCTAGAATATCGCATAGCATCATAAATTTGAAAAATAATTTCCTCTCGCCTATCCTTAATGCAAGTTTACCATCACCTACATCTATAACAGCCCTAGCAGTAGCTAAGAAAGGGCGTCCTAAAATTAAAGGAACTTCAATATCCTCATCCATGTCAAGCACAACAAAATCAACAGGGAAAATAAATTTATCAATTTTTACCAAGACATCTTCGATAACTCCTCTAGGATATTTAATAGATCTATCGGCTAACTGAATACTCATCCTAGTGGGTTTTGGTTCCCCAAGATCTAGTTGTTTAAACATTTTATAAGGCATTAAATTAAAACTGGCACCTAGATCAGCTAATGCTTTCTTAATATTTAAACTACCAATTAAACAAGGAATAGTAAAACTTCCTGGGTCTTTTAATTTGGTTGGTAATTTGTTTTGGAGGATGGCTGAACATTCTTCATTAAGCTCCACTGTTGATATTTCTTCGAGCTTTCTTTTATTCGTCAGGAGTTCTTTTAAGAATTTTGCGTACGTCGGCATCTGTGAAATGGCTTCAACAAAGGGTAATTTAATATGTATTTGTTTAAAAAGTTCAAGAAATTTACCGTATTGGGCATCTAATCGGTCTTTCTTCAACTTTGCCGGATATGGGATTGGTGGTTTACTTTCTTTGTGCACTGGAGTTACATCCTCAGCTCCCTCATCCTTTGCTTTGTCATTTTCATGTGGTATTTTTTTCTTTGGTTCGACTAACTCCTTTCCACTTCTCAGTGTAACCTCCTTTACCTGTTCGGTTCCTTTAGAAAAAATCTTTGATCGAATTTCAGAAACTATCTCAGTAAGTTGTCCAACTGTGTTAGCAAGTTGTCCAACTGACTTAGTGAGTTCCCCAACTTGGCTCTCGATCCCTTTGATTGATGCCTGTTGATTCTTAAGGGTGGTCTCAGTGTCTTGGAGACGGTTATCTGTAGCTGCCATGAATTTTGTCAGCATCTCTTCAAGGTTCGGCTTCTTCTCCTGTGGATAGGGCTGATTTTGGAAATTTTGAGGAGGTTGTTGTCCTTGATTTCCTTGATTTCCTTATCCTCCCCATGAAAAATTTGGGTGGTTCCTCCAACCTGGATTATAATTATTACTATAAGGGTTATTATTAGATCTGAAATTATTACCTATATAGTTCATCTGTTCACTTTCTGTTCCCTGTTGGTAGGGTGGGTACTCAGGATTTGCCACAGTTCCACTTGCGTCGCACTGCATTACTGGATGTACCTGCGAAGAACACAAACTATCAAGCTTTTTATTCATCATCTCTACCTGTGTTGATAGCATGGTTACTGCATCGATGTTGAAAACTCCGGCTGATTTTGTAGGTTTTATCCTTATAACCTGCCACTGATAGTTATTCAGTGACATCTCCTCTATGAATTCGTAGGGTCGCTTGAGATTTCATTGTTTAGGGTTCCACCGTGGTGAATCAATTAGTTGCCTCGTTGAGGGTTTACACCGTTATAGAAAGTTTGGACTTAGAGCCACAAGGGTAAACCATGGTGTGGACACCTTCTCAAGAGATCCTTATATCTCTCCCATGCATCATATAATGTCTCTAAATCCATCTGCACAAAAGAAGAGATATCATTCCGTAATTTAGCCGTTTTGGCCGGTGGGAAATATTTTAATAAAAATTTTTCGATCATTTGATCCCATGTAGTGATTGACCCTCATGGTAACGAGTTTAACCACTATTTGGCTTTATTGCTTAATGAAAAGGGAAATAACCGAAGCTGTATGGCATCATTAGAAATGCCATTTATTTTGAAGGTATCACTGAACTCTAAAAAATTAGCTATATGAGTGTTTGGGTCTTCGTCCTGCAAACCATCAAATTGAACAAATTGTTGAATCATTTGTATAGTGTTAGGTTTTAATTCAAAATTATTAGCAGCTATAGCAGGCCTAACAATACTCGATTCGGCTCCTGTTAAATGAGGTTTAGCATAATCATACATAGTACGTGGAGCATTATTTTCTGCCACATCTTCTGGTGGTGGATTATTCTCATCCATCCCTTCAGTAGGATTGGATTCGTCTTGTTTTTCTTCTTCTTGGTAATTTAGGGCTCGCTTAATTTCTCTGTAATTTCTACAAACGGTAGCTTCAATATCACTGTCGTATACTAAAGGTCCTCTCGGGTTCCTTCTAGTCATAAACTAGAGGTACCTGGAAGGAAGAAGTAATAAAAGAAGAAAAATTAGCAAAGTTAAAAAAAATTAAATTAAATTGCAAAAAATAAAAATGGCTAAAGTAATAAAAGTAGAGTGTTCTTAATATTTTAGTTCCCCGGCAACGACACCAAAAACTTGATCGTATGTCTGTCGAGTTTTAAAATTTATAAAAAAAGAATGATCGAACCTGGAAACTAACTCTGACAACGATTGAGGCAAGTGCACCTATCGAACAGTAGTATAGCTTAGGCAAGACCGGATTATCAAACCCAAAGGAACTAAAAGTACTAATACTAACTTTCTTTCTATTATTTAGCCTAAGAATTAAGCGAATGGTTGTTTAATCTAAATTAATTAACTACTAGACTAAAGACTCTAAGACAAAGAAGAATGAATTTGGGAGAATACTTGAGAAAAAACCAATTAATTAAGACGACACCCAAGGAAGAATCCACCTAGACTTCACTTGTTATCTAACTCTGAACTGCACGATGTATTCACTTGACTTGATCCGTAGGATTCCTAATTTATATTAAACCCTCTCTCGAGGCGAATAACGTCTAACCCTAAGTTGATTAATTGAAATCTCTTTCTAATTAAAACCCCTAGAATTGCATTAACTCGATCTATGGACTCCCATATTAGGTTTCACCCTAATCCGGCAACGCCTCGTCACCCTATCTCTAGGCGCGCGATCAACTCCGCTTAACTATGCTAGATCTACTCTTAGGCAGGGACTTTTGCTCCTCCACCTAAGCACATCAAACTTGAATCGATATTTGCGAAATATCAACACAAGAATTAAGAACACATAGTTAAGAACAAATCAAATATTTATCATATAGTTCAGCAAACGATAACAAGATTCATCTAAGTTTCATCCCCCTCAGGTATCTGAGGGTTTAGTTCATAACAATAAAAGAAAACATCTTAGAAGAAAAGATAAAACAAAACATAAGAAATCCCTAAAACTCCCTGAAGGAATTGAAGAGGAGATCCTCCGTCTTGAGTATAATTCTGGCTTCTTGAGATGGATCAACTGGCTCTCCCTGAGCGAATCCCTATAAATCTGCCCTCTCTGGCCTAGCAAGACGCCCCTAAACGATAGCTTTGGGCTCCCCTTTTCAGGTCATACTTAGGGTGTATTTATAGGCTTTTGGAATGTGTTTCTTGCCCCTAAGTATCCAAATCCGGTTGAAATTGCTCTTTGCCACGGCAGGGGCACGGCCTCTGGCACACGCCCGTGTAAGTCGTGGCCAGGCCGTGTGGACTTCGTTGATGAGGCACGACCGTGTAAATCATGGCCAGGCCGTGTTTGAGATTATAAAGGAGGCACGGCCGTGTGGTCTTGGGCCCAGGCCGTGTCGATTTCTATTCTAGCCCAATTTGGTCCGTTTTAAGCCCGTTTCTCGTTCTTTTCATCCTCGGGTGCTTTCCTGAGTATAAAACATGAAAAGAAAGGATTAAGAGCACCTTTTTACATAAATCAAGGGATAAATCATCCAAAAGTATGCTAAATGTGGGATTAAAATATGTTACTTTTTTTACGGTTTATCAATTTTAGTACCGCATTTCATCCTCAAACTGATGGACAATCTGAATGGGTAATATAGATTCTAGAAGATATGCTTCGGTGTTGTGTTTTAGAATTCGAAGGCAATTGGGAAAAGTATCTTTCATTAGTCGAATTCACATATAATAATAGTTATCAGTCAAACATTAAAATGGCACCGTATGAGGCTCTGTATGGTCGTAAATGTAGAACACCGTTGTATTGGACAGAGCTCAGTGAGAAAAAGATACATGGAGTTGATTTGATCCAGGAAACTGAAGAGAAAGTGAAGGTAATCCAAGACAATTTAAAGGCAGCTTCTGATCGTCAGAAATCTTATGCCAATCTTAAACGAAAAGAAATAGAATTCCAAATTGGTGATAAGGTATTCTTGAAAGTTTCGCCTTGGAAGAAAGTTCTTCGGTTTGGTCGTAAAGGAAAATTGAGTCCGCGGTTTATTGGGTCGTATGATGTAATTGAAAGAATCAGACCTGTTGCGTACCGATTAGCACTACCACTAGAACTTGACAGGATTCACAATGTCTTTCACGTGTCTATGTTGCGATGGTATCGGTCAGATCCTTCACATGTTATCTCTCCGAAAGAGGTTGAGATCCAGCCTGACATGACTTACAGTGAAGAACCGATCAGAATTCTGGCATGTGAGACGAAAAAATTAAGAAATAAAAAGGTAGCTTTAGTAAAAGTCCTCTGGAAACGACACGTATTAGAAGAAGCTACCTGGGAATCGGAGGAAACAATGAGGAAGCAATATCCAAACATCTTTACTGGTAAGATTTTCGAGGACGAAAATTCTTTAAGGGGGAGAGTGTAACAGCCCATTTTTAGAGAAATTGGAACAGTGGTTTTGGGACCACAAATCCGAGTTCGTAAGAAAAATTATTTTATGGTCTACCTTATAATAGGAATATCGTATAAAAAAATTTGTTAAGAAAATTTTACCAATTACATGATTAATTGATAAAAGGACCAAATTGCATAAAATCCAAAAGTTGAATTCTAGTAGTTAAAAGGATTAAATAGCTATGGAATTCAAAATTGGAGGTCCTTATATGGCAAATAGACCATTAAGAGGATTTATTAGATAAGTTTGATGATTCATCCATGGAAAATTAGAAAAAGAAAAGGATAAAATTGGAAAGAAGAAAAATAAAGATGATAAATAATAAAATAAAGAAAGTATCATCATTTTATCATCATCTTTCCCAAATAAAATATGGAAACCCTAGCCATGAAGAATTGAAGAAAGAGAAAACTTATTTGGCCTAATTAGGTGAGTATTCAAGTCCCGTTTTTAGTAATTTTTATGTTTCCGAGATCGTAATAGCTTAATCTAGCTATCTCAGGGATTAATTTGTAAAGTTATCAAAGTACTAGGGTTTTTCCATGGATGAATATGTATGAATTATGAAATTTATGGTATAAAATGAAAGGTTATTGATAGATAAACAACTTTTGTAAAGTGAATTTTCATGAAATTGTGATTTAAGGACTAAATTGTAAAGATGTAAAATTCATGGAAAATTTTTGAATTTTATGAATTACATGGGCTGCAAATGTTATATTTAAAAATTGGTTAGGCTTGGAATAAGGATTAAATTGCATGAATTTCATTTTCCGAGCCTAGGGATAAAATCGTAATTAAATAAAAGTATAGGGGTAAAATGGTAATTTTGCCAAAGATGTGAATTGAATTGAATTGAATATGAATTGTATTAAATTGAGTTAAACTTACTCGTATAGATGCTGAAAGACAAACTATAGAATTAGATCGAGGAAAAGAGAAAGTATCGGATTAGTAGACAACAAATCAACGAACACTTGTCATGTAACAGCCTAAACTTGGGCCTAGTCAGAACAGTGGTTTCGGGACCACAAATCCGACGATTAAAAATTTATTTTTATTATATTTTTATGGTCTACAATTTCACGAAATGATTTTGTGAAAATTTCGTTCAAAAATTTTGACGTTTGGGCACTCAATTTAGTCAAAAGGACTAAATTGTAAAAAGTGCAAAAGTTGAGTTCTACATGTTAGAGGTGTCCAATTGTTATGAAATTTTAAATTGGAGGTCCTTAAATGGTAATTAGACCATTGGTTAATTTGTTTGACAAAAATGGACATGAAATAGGTGAAATAGAATATTTTTAAGTTAGGGGCATTTTGGTCATTTAGTGATTAAATGATTAAATAAAAAAATTAAAAGCTAAACTTTTGTCCATCTTCAACCCCATGGCCGAATTTCACAAGGGGAAACCATGGCTAGGGTTTTTCAAGCTTCCAAGCTCGACTGTAAGTCTGTTCTAGCCTCGTTTTTAATTATTTTTACGTTTTTTGAAATCCTCGTAACACGATCTCTCTATTTCTACCATTTATTTGAGCTAGGGTTGATGTTTGAAAATTTAACCATATGAGAAATGCTTGTGTTTTGATGTTTAATGGTAGAATATGAATGCTCGGTGTGTAATAAACGACTCTTACTAAGTGATTTTCGGTGAAATTGTCAAAAAGGACTAGTTTGTAAAAAGTTGTAAAATGTGTGTAAGTGTGTGAATAAATGGAAATTGTGGACTGCTATAGTTATTAAAATGGTTCGTCTAGGCTTAAAATACAAAGAAATTGAATAAAAATCATTTTACGAGCCTAGGGGAAAAGTGTAAATATGACAAAGTTTAGGGGCAAAAATGTAATTTTTCCAAAATGTGAATTTAGGCTAATTTGAGTAGCAGGATGAATAAATGAGTTAAATGTGTTGTTATAGATAAAGGAAAACGAGATCCGGACTTAGAACGGGGAAAAAAACAAAGAATATAACGAATAAGTCCTTTTCACCAATTGTGCTACCGAGGTAAGTTTGTATGTAAATAATGGATCGTTTTTACTTACATTTTCATATTTTGATAAATGGTATGAATTGTGGCTGAATATTTGATGTAATTGACAAAATATCGACAAGTGAGAAATTTCCCGGTTGAACCTTAGGAATAAAAATGGATACGAGTGACATGTTCACTAGAAACCTATGTGAAATCTAAGTGAAATAAGTGATCCGTGTGCTGGTCCGTACGTTCTACCTGTGGCTGAGTTATCCGGCATGTGTTACGGATACTCGACAGCTTGTGTAAGTAGCACCGTGTAGTTTCGTCATGACCGACAGCTTGTGTGAGCATACCCGAGATTGTGACTATGTGAAACAGGTGCTGGTCTTATAAGTTCTACCAGTGGCTGGGTAATCCGGCATGTGTTGCAGATACCTGACAGCTTGTGTGAGCAGCACTGAGTAGTTACGTATGACCAACAGCTTGTGTGAGCAGACCTGTGAATGTGAATAGCTCGAGAGCGAGCCTATGTGAAAAGTGTGATTTGAAGTATCTTTAGCTACAAGTGTGGCACTTATGTGCAAATTTCCGTGTATCTGTTATTATTCCAATGCGTTCAACGGGAAATGACTAAGTGCAAACGAATATGACTATGTGATGAATAAGTGCAGGTATATGTGTGTAAACTTATGAGCAATGTGATCGATATGTGATCGAACTTTGGTAAGATTGATACGGAGTAAGTGTTACAATGAAAGTTACTATAAAGAAAACATGACAGAGTGAAATTTAGAAATAAAACAGTTTTGGACAGCAGCAGTTATGTGTCTTTGAAAAATCACCAAAAATGGTGGAAATTGAATTAGAAGTTGAATAAGATATTAAATTAAATCTTATTGAGTCTATTTTCGCACAAAAGAAACGGTGTAAGCAAAAGAATTTCATATTCTGAGATATTTGAATTTTGTGAGACAGAGTTAGAATGATTTCGGAATCCCCTGTTCTAACTTGGGAAAATTATTAAAAATTGTAAAAAAATAATTATGGGTTAGAATTTATATGTTTAAAATCCTGAATGAGTATATTTTCCATAGAAACAAACGAGAACATCATTCGAATCCCGTACAAAGAGAAATAATTTTTAGTGAAGAAGGTTTGAAACTGTCAGACAGCAGAACAAGGGTGACTTTAATGAATAAACTATACTTATTGGCTAAACAAAAAATTCTGAAAATTTTATGGTAATAAGATATGTGAGTCTAGTTTCAGGAAAAATTAACGGATCTTAATTTGGAGTTCCGTAGCTCAAGATATAAATAATTTAGTGACTATGACTCGAGTAGACAGCTTGAGATGAACATAAGTAAATAGTGAAATTTTGTGCAATTATGATTGTATTACCTTGAGAACATATTGTGAGAATTGGTGAAAACATGCTAATAAATTGCTTATTATTTTCATACGAGCTTACTAAACTATATAGCTTACCCCCTTCCTTTCCTTTTTCCTATAGTGTCACAGAGGCTAGCTCGGGTTGGAGATCGTCGGAGATTCTATCACACTATCAAGGTTTTGACTGGTATCAATGCCTTCAAGTAATTTAAGTCTATGGCATGTATAGGGATTTAGTCATTTTTTGTATGTGTTATTATGTTTTGGCCAAATGTATTGGCTTGTAATGGTTAAAGGTTATTGTAGTATGTAGCCATGTTAATTGGCTTATATTGGCTAATTGATTGTAAGCCTATATATATTATTTATATGCCAATGTCTTGTGATGTGAGTTGTGTTTGCATGATACATGATGAGTTGTGGGTTTTGGCCTAAATACCTAATGGATGAATGTGCTAGTAGTCTTGATGTCGAATGGCTAAGTTTGGCTCAATGGTATCGTATGATAATTAGATATAACTATGCATGCATAAGAGTTATTGAGGATGCATATTGAGTGTGACCTTGTTTTGAAGAAAAATTTTCTAAGTGTTGTGAAATTTTCCAAAGTTCTCGGTTTAGTCCCGGACCACTTCCAAAGTATGTATTGGGCCTCGTAGGCCCTATTTAGGGACTCAAAGATAAAAAATTGAAAATTTTTAATTTGATGAAATTTTATGACTCGGTTTAATACGTTTACAAGTGTATGTGTTCCGGTAATGCCTCGTACCCTATTCCGGCGTTGAATATGGGTAAGGGGTGTTACATGTCAAGGTAAGTTCGTGTAACTAAATTGATAACTTATATGTGTTAAATTGAATTGTATGTATGTGATTGTATTATTGTCATGTATATGAAAGTATTCATATATTAAACAATGATCCATAAGTATAAAGTCTCGTTTGAATAGATGAAATTCGATTGGATACAGGGTTCCCATATTGGTTGTGGTCTTGCATATGTTGCGGACACACCACAGCTCGAAAGAGCATCTCGTTATTAGCCCTCTCGAGCTTTCCATTATATGGTTCTTGCGAGCTTTTCGTTAATAGCTCTTCGGAGCATTTCGATCGGTCGTGATCCTACATGTGTTATGGGCACACCGCAGCTCTTATGAGCATCCCGTTATATGGCTCTTCGTGAGCTTCCCGATTAAAAGATCTTTGTGAGTTTCCTGATTAATGGCTCTCGAGAGTTTCCCGATATGGCTCGCTTGAACTTCCCGATATATGGCTATCTGAAGCTTCCTGATTAATGGCTCTTCGGAGCTACCCGTTATTGGCTCGCATGAGCTTCCTGATTATGGCTCTTATGAGCTCCCGTTATACAGCCCGGATAAGCTTCCCGTTACATGGCTCACATGAGCTTCCCGTTATATGGCTTGAGAAAGGGTTTCCTGATTATGTGCTTAAATGAGCACTCCCGAATATGAATTGATGGATTACAGATTCATACACTTCGTGTGTATTACCGTGTATCCATCGATATTTCAAATGGTTCAACGGACAAAGTTTTGATATAAGTTAAGGTGAATTCTGAATGAGATACTACTTGTATACATCTGAAAACACATGGAAATTTGATATTTGATGAGCCCATCCCTGATTCTTGATATTCACATGAAATACATGACTAACATGTTGATGAAGTTGTGTGTTTAGGCTATTAGCCAAATTGCTTGGATGCATTTTGTATGCTTACCTTAAATGTAAATGAATGGTAAGTTTATTTCCTGTTATACGAACTTACTAAGCATTAAATGCTTACTCTGTTTTATAGTATCTCGGAAGCTCGTTAAGGTTGGAAGCTGGTCGGAGACACATCACATTATCCATCGGCTCATTTCGGTATAAATAGTAAATTAATTTTGGTTATAATGGCTTGTATAGGTTTAAATAGCCAATATTGGCATATAAATGTTTTGGTTGTATTTAGCCATTGGAATGGCTTATGATGAATGTGTTTGATGTAAATATATGAGATAATGTCATGTTTGATATGAATGTTTAGAATGGTTAATTGATAGTAAACTTCATAAGAATGTCTATATGCATTTTTGGTCAAATAGGTAAGTTTGGATATATAGACTTATGAAGTGATGTGTCATGCATAAGACTTGAATTTGGCTTGGTATAAATGTCTTGGTTTGGCTTGCGAATATGTTTATGTGTTTATGTAGGTGGAAAGCAATTTTGGGTGAGAAATAAGGCTTGGAAATGGCCTTATTTTGTCCACACGGGCGTGTGTCTCAGCCGTGTGTGACACACGGCCTAGCACATGGGCGTGTATCTTGGCCGTGTATCCCCTGCATCTTAAAATTTCAAAACAGAATGCTCAGGATTTTCCACACAGCCTGGCACACGAGCGTGTGGCTTGGCCGTGTGACCCCTGCACTTACACACGGCCTAGCACACGGGCGTGTGACTTGGCCGCCTGACCCAAGTCAGAGAGTTACACGGGTACTAACACGGGCTGGGACACGACCGTGTGCCCTATTTCAAATGCCCACACGGCCTGAGACACGGGTGTGTCTCTTGACCATGTGAGCTATACGGGCGTGGGTCCCCTGCACCAAGGAAAATTTTGAAATTTTGCGAAAAATTCTCTGAGTACTCGGTTTAGTCCCGACTTGTTTCTAATGTATGTTTTGAGACTCGAGGGCTCATATAAGGGACTTTATGAATAATATTTGACATGTATGTTAAATAAATTGAAATTTCTATTTTTGATCTGTTTATTTAGGTAATACTCTGTAACCATGTTTCGGCGACGGATACGGGTTAGGGGAGTTATAAGTGGCGTACCTTAGTCGCTAGTAAACCACTCCATAGAAGCTTCATTTAAACAATGGTTAGTGTAAACATCAATCCTCACATATTGTGTTATCAATCACCGAGTTATCAAGCAACAATACACCTTAAATTATTCAATAATCAAACTCAAACATGCATATATGATATTATAAAACCATCCAAAATTGAAAATGTCCAATGTCCAAGTCCAATTACAACCAAAATTAAACTAAGTCCCAGAAGTTCCATAATGCCCGATTAACATCTCTAAAACGTGTAACTAAATCTCTACCGTGCCTTAACCTCTTGGAACTTTCTTGCTCGACTCCTCAGCTCTTCAATCTCGTCGGTTAACTGCATGAATGTGAGGGTGTGAGCTTAAAAAGCTCAGTGAATGTTAATAAAACGACGAGTAAATTAACACCCAAATCATGCTTAAATTGAAACAAATCAAATACAAATTTTCAATCACAATATCAATCCATAATAGTTCAATGTCATATGCTCAGCCATGTATCAAAAATCATAATTAATCATGGCATATAATCATCAATTTAGCATATAACATTTCATACATTTATATTGGCATATACAATTATGGCTTAATCAGGTGATCATACATCGGATATACAGATCTCCTTACTCCCAATCAGAATCAAAATCAATCCCGGATTGAGCGAGCCGAGGCCACACGCTTCTTTATATCGCCTCAAATCAGTCCCATTGAGTGGAGACACAAGCTCAACACTCCCTTATCTACTCCAAATCAGTCCACCTAGAGCCTCATTACTCACAAATAACATACCAATATGGTGAGTGCTCACAAATCTTATGGCATGCCAACTATATCCAATGGATCTACCATGCTATAATGTTAATATAACCAATCAATCATAACATAATTTCAGTCAATAATGTGCTCAATTTAAAGTGCCAAAAAGCATATGTGAATCATGTAACATAGTCATTTTAACATCAAATTAAATCTAGCATACCAATTACCTATCATCAATGTTGAAACACCCCACACCCGGCCCACGAGCTTGGACCGGATCTGGTATGTTCCTTAAGTAAACTGGTTACAAAATTCTTTTATTATCAGAGGAAAACTTGTGCGATTTTTAAAAACTATTGTTTTGGGTTGGGCTTGAGTTAAAAACCCATTTATCTTATTTTAAAATCCAATTAATTAGGAGGGAAAAAAAATTTAGGGTTTATTTTTAAAGAAATTAATTTTACTTAACTTTAATTGAAAATAATTCGTAACATAGTAATTAAAAATAAAAGTAAAGAAGTGTAACTTATGGCCTTATTACATCAAGTAGAATCCCAAAATAAAATTCTAAAATACTTAAATAAATTTAAATATCCATATTGAATAAAAATTCAAGCTGAGCATGGCCATCCCTAAGCTTCCGCCGAACCCGGTCCATTATTGATCGTCACCTGAAAAATAGTCCCACAACGGGGTGAGTCAACAGACTCAATGTGTACACAACACTAAAATTCAATAGATCAGGCATACATTTTTCATATGCAATACTTATTCATATAACAGATAAAAATGATGATGCCACCCAAACCCAAACGTAGATGCCATCCGTTACACATCCCCGTACCAACCTGCACACCGTGGGGACTACTAAGTCAACCCTCCATCCGCTACACACCATCTAAGGCGCCATTGCGATCGACGTGCTCATCGCCCATATAAAATTTGTGGCATAGCCACTCAGATAATTGTGTCATGAGACACCACATTCGAGATAATGTAACCGAAGTTACCACATTCGAGATAATGTGACCGAAGTCACCACATTCAAAAAATTGAGCCGGTAGCCATCCAATCACTTCCTCCTTTTCATATATCCCGAATGACCCATATTATTCATATCATGCATATCATACTTAAATTCACATTCTTATAAATTTTCACATGTTATAAATAACATATTTCGTAACCCTAGAGGAAGTAGGAGACGTGCTGAGTACTTTGTACCATCACACGGTACCTTATCCATATGCACATTTTACATATTACCATAATCATATTAAAATTTAGTGTAGGGTACACACTGATTCGTTAACGAAGTCCTTGAAATCTCAAGAACCGATCTACTGATTTAGATCCTTAACTCCTATATTCGGCCAATCATTTAAACACATTAATAAACCTTTTTGGCTTTAAAACCAAATCCTAGTAGGATTTGTATCTTTGAAAACCTACCTTGTTGCCGATTGACTTAAGAATCAAGTCCCAACACTTTGTTGTATTCCTTCTTGCATTCGGCCAATCATTAAAACACATCCTAGGTTAGTTTCGGCTTTTGGGAATAAATCCAAATACTTAAAATAGGCTTTGGTGAATGTCTTAAACACATACCTTTGTGATCTCAAATCCCAAAAGTATCCTTGCTTTCCTAGGGATGTCGAAATTCCTATAATCACATGTTAGGTTTAATCTAACATTAAAACTTAAAACAAGACCTTTGGATCTTATAGTTTCTTACCTTAGATCCCGAAATATTCCTCCTTGTAGTCGACGGTTGTAGAAACCCGAGAGATCCCTTAATACTTCAATCATTGCTTCCTTGCTTAGATTCACAGGGAGATTCGGCTATGGCTTCTAATGGAGAGGAAAATATTTGGCTAGGTTCGAACAATTACTTAATTTTGGCTTGACAAAAGAAAAGAAAGAAAAGAAGATAAGAGAGCACTAAGAATTCGACAGAGAAAGGAGGAAGCAAAAATTGATGAGTAGCCCTCCTTCCTTTTATAGCCGAAATTATCATCTAAGGAGTCCCTTACTTGGCCACCACTCCTCTATCTGATAACTTTATCCTTTAATTATCATAAATAAAAGAGTTTAAATCCAACATTTATCTCTTCATAATAATCCAATTTAAAAATCCTTTATTTATCACCCTTTTTAATCGAATATTTATGAAAATAAAACACCTCCTTTCTAGAAGCATGTGCCGTCCACCTCAGAGTCTTACGGAAGCAAAAATAAAACCTCCTTTATTTGCTTCCCAAGTGACTCGAACTCAGGCCCATTCCTCTTGCATATAGCGCCATTTCCATGGGCCCTAAGTGGCATCTTGGACCACTTTTCCAAGCTTGTTTGTGTGTCAAATTTCACAAACTTTTTCTTTTAAGGCCACCTTGCCTTAATTTCCCCTTTTAAACCTTAAAACTCGTCATTTCTAGGTCATTTCTAAGTTTCCAAAAATTTTCGTTCGGCTCTGTAAACTTGACATTTCCTTACATTTCCAAGTTTCCAAAAATGTTCACTTTCCATTTTCCTTACATTTCCTAGTTTCCAAAAATGTTCACCTTCCATTTTTAAACTTAACATTTCCATACATTTTCAGGTTTCCAAAAATGTTCATTTCTAACTTATTTTCACTCATTTCCGGGTTTTCAAAAATATTCAAAATTTATTCATAATACTTAAAACATGTCACTTCATACAATTAAACCGAAAATGCATAGGCCCTTTCCAGGATGTTACAAATGTTCATTTATCAATTGAAATATTAACATACCATGAACCAAAAACTCCAGCATGCTTGCTTAGTTCACCATTATAATCAATTAAATCAAGCACATAAAATCACTAGATGCTCACTTACCAACACTTAACAAAAATTTCATCACTTAAGCATATATCAATAATCTTGCAAAATTAACCAACCAAAACTCAATTAAATATTTGCAACCAGTAATCAATCATCCAATTAAGCATAAGTGAGGGTCAATTTACCAAATCACCATTTAATAACACTCACCACACAACTAACTCAACCACAACCAAGTGATCAACTAAGCAAATTCAAGCTTTAATTTCGATTAGCTCGATCCATTTCAAGATTCGGAGCTTCAACATAGATAAAATAGATATTACCACCTTTCAAAATATATAATAAACACAAATTTTCATCGACTAAGCTACGTGAAATTCTAACTCAAAGTTACCTTACCGGATTTGTATCATCAAGTCGAAAACTCGATTCCTCACAAAATCGATCATTCCAACCCTCCTAATCACTTCCAAACATCAATATTAGACCAAATAAACATATACTAAGCATCAATTTCACATTTAAATCAATTTAACAAAAATCTGAAAAATCGGTTCATGAAAATGATGAAATTTAAATTTCTTTAAATTACCTTACAAAACATGTTTAATCTTGATAAGATCAAAAACCTTCTAATAGATCCATTTTGAGTTGGAACATCCATTGATTTGTGGATTTCTTCTCAAAATTCAAGATCCACCATTAAAGCACCTTAAGCTTTTGAAGAAGATGACATTGATAAAAAAAGTCATTAATTATCACTCAGATCATGTAAATATGCTTCTAATCATCATAAAAATAAGTTTAGAAATAATAATTACCTTTGATTCGTTCTAAATCCTTTGATTGAAAATCTTGATTTAAGAATCTTGAGAAATTTCATAATATTTTTGGCTACTTTTGTGAATAATTTCGGATGAAAAGAGAGTATTTTGAGAAAGAAATTTGTTAAATCTATTCTCTGATGATAGATCTTTAAAACCATGCAAAGAAAACGAATTCTATAGCTCTCTAATCTGATGTAAATGGTGTGAAAAGTAGGCTAGATGCGTTATTTTTAAAACTGAAACAACCCACGAGAAATTTAAAAATTAGGAAATTTGCCCAATGGCCACTCTCACATTTCCCTTACTTTACCAATTGATCTTTTCCCTCCAAAATTCCAAATTTAAAGGTTTATTTGTCAAATAAATACTCCAAAATTTCTCTTATTTTACAATTAAATCCAATTTAATTCATATTTAAATTTAACTCAAATTAACCCCCAATAAAAATTATTTTAAAATTCTTTTTCGACCCAAATTAATTATTTTCACTAATAATTATTTAATTACTTTAAATTAATTTTCCAAAAATATTTTTATTTTTCCATATTATTGTTTAATCGATTTTAGCTGAAATTGACCTCCTAAATTAAATTAAAAAAATTGGTATTAACCCGATAAATTCTTAAATTCAGGCTCAGATTCTAAAAAATATACTCGAAACTACTATACCTGATTTAGGGATATTACATATAACGAAATAAAAACAAGCATACATATAACACAAATAAGCGTAGTAAGTTCCATATGAACTTACCTTTTTCAAAACACAAAACGAGTGAATTCTTCAAGGACCATTCCACAATTTTTTTTTTCTTCTATCAGCTCCACTTTGGTCCATTTCTTGGTCTATAAAAATATTTTTATATATCAAATCAATACCAAATATTATCACACAATGTCATGATATGCATGATCCTAAATAAATTCCTTTTTCGATTTCACACATATTTTTCATTTTATTCAATTTAGTCTATAAACTCGAGATAAACATATCTTTCGATTCCTAGCTTCGAAGTAAAATACGATTTCATATTCTTTCATTAGGGAACCTATACTTTCTATTTCTAGCAAAATTTCATGATAGGTTTTACACTTATTCAATGTGGTCCCTAATGTTACAAAGCTAACAATTAAGCTTAACTAATTTTACAATTTAGTCCTTTTTCATATTCTAAGCTTAATATCTATCAAATTCAAGCCAAATTCATCAATATATCAACAATGGCAACTTGTTGAAACTTTAACAATTGATCAAATTGGTATATGGGCTAGCTAAATCAAGCTACCATGACCATAAATCCATAAAAATTTCAAGAAAAGGACTTGAATTTCATACCTAATTTATTGGTCGAACCTTGAAAATGTTTGGGAAGGTTTTTCTTCCTCTGTGGACGGTGAATGAGAAAGAAGATGGCTTTTCATCTTTCTCCACTTTCTTTAGTTTTTATACTAAGTTTAGTCTTAATTAACTTAATTTTTTATTTATTTTACTTTAATTATCATTAATCACAATTAGTGGTGAACACCATCATTATCCATTATCCTATGTTTCAAAATATTTAAATAACCATTTTGGTCCTTTGGTTTATTGTCATATAAGTCATCAAGCCTTTTGTTAATTAAAACCCTATAGCAATTAGACTTTTACAATTTAGTCCTTAAACTTTAATTAACTAATTTATCAGCTAAACTATTTGATCATTCTTCAATATATTTTTATATTAGCTCTGTAAATATTTTTATTTCATATTTACAGACTCGATTTACAGAAATGGGGTTTTGAAATCACATTTTCTGGTACCACTGAAAATCAGGTCGTTATAATAATACATCATTATTATTAATGGTAAGAAAATAGTATTTAAAAATTAATTTTAAAATGGGATCCACTTTAAATATAACTAAAAAGGAAGTATTTTGGAACTTAAAAAACCAATCTAGAACTCAATGTTTCCAGATATGCTTCCGTACCTTCTTTTATATCATATATTATTGGGTTTTTTTACTTGTTCATTCCATATTCTGTTAGAATGAGAATGAATTTTGTGCTTGGGTCGTGAGTTGTTTCTGCCCCATAAGTGTTTGACTTTTTTGGCCTACTAAGGAGTGACATGTTTAATAAAACAAAAGTTGGTTTTTGGCTAGGACTCTTCAGCTCTTTAACTGGTTATATTGAGAAGTTTAAAATGAAGGCAATGTTTATCTTTATACTTATTTCTTAAGATAGTTTTAGAGCAGTTGGAAGATTGATTTATGAAGATTTTTATTTGATAAATACTCAGGAGAATTAATAAGATAGTTTAGCTTTTAAATAAGAGTTTAAAGCTTATCAAAACTCTGTTGGGTAAACTCTTGCATCAGCCTATAAATAGGATGCTTGTGGCGTCACTTGGGGTGCATTTTTTTAGTGTCTTTGTCTACAAATTTGTTGTGTTTTGTGGTTATTTTATAACACTCTTTTAGATATTATTTGAAAAGGTTTATTTATTGTATTGTGAGGTATTCGGGTGAGTAATTTGTGACAATTGTGATCAGTGTTGGGGTTGTAATTACTTCTTTGTGTAAGGGAAAATTAGGCTTAAGTCCAATAAGAAAGGTTATTCTATCCCCCATCCACCTTTGGTGATTAAAGCATCAAATTCAAATCATATCAATGATGTTCCTTTCAACAATGTTGAAAAACATGGAAACGTTGTGTCAATTGAACGAGTCCTTTAGGGAAGAAGTGAGGAACAAAATATATGATTTTTATTCAAAAAATATTTGAATTTAATGAACAGTTAATAAATAATAAACTATTATTCAAAAAACAATAAACTATAAAATGTGAAAATGAATTAAAGAGCATAAATTTAATATTTAAAATAAAACTTTACCAAAGAAAGAAAATAAAAAATAGTTATTAAAATGAAAAAGGTGAATTAATTATTAAAAATTTTACCAATGAAAGAAAATAGAATATAGTTATTAAATCAAACTTTATTATTAATGGCAAGAAAATTGCATTTAAAATTTTATTTAAAATCAGGATCCACTTTAAATGTAACTAAAAGAAACTAGACCTCAATGTTTTTGAGACGTGTTCTTGTACCTTCTTTCATATTTTATATATATATATAATATGATATATGATTTTTGTAACACCCCTAACCCGAGACCATCGCCGGAATAGGGTTAAGAGGCATTACCAGACAAATCAGAAACTTTTACGAACATTTCACATCATAAAGTATATCATCATCATATCATAGCAAAATACAAGCATATAGTCCCTTAATGAGGTCTACGAGACCTTAAACATGCATTAGAAGGGGTCGGGACTAAACCGAGCTCATACAAAATTTTCCAAAAATTTAACATTTTTCAAAGTTACAGAGGTCACACGTCCGTGTGGGTAGGCCGTGTGCCTCACACGGCCTCGAACACGCCCGTGTGTCCAAGCCGTGGTCAAAACTGACTTGCATCACACGGCCAGTCACACGCTCGTGTGTCTGGCCCGTGGTCGAAACTGACTTACATCACATGGCCAGTCACACGCCTGTGTATCCAACCCGTGTGCGAGCCTGGCTTGAATCAAATTACAAATTTTAGGGACACGATCGATCCACATGCCCGTGTGCTCAACCGTGTGAGTATATAGGCCATTTGCAAGGCCAATTTGCCACCCATTTTGGGTCAATCCTAAAAGCTCAAACAAACACATTTCATACTTTCAAAATGCAGCGAAATCATACTAATAATATCCATCTTTTCTAACCATTCAAATGCATATCAAACTTACCAACTTATGAACCATTTATCTCATTCTAATCACAAGCATTTCTAAGCAAAATCTATCCAAAAACTTACCAATTCAATATACTAGCCATTCATCAAAACATACTAACTTTGCATCACAAAACATAAATAACATTTACCATATTCACATATCATTTACAAGCCATATCACATAGCTTATATATATACAACTCAAAACATTATCTAATTTAACTAGACTATACATGCCATACATAAATATGTACACATTCAAAAGGTACCCAAAATTTGATTTGATAGTGTGATGACGATCCTCGACGATCCGCAAGCTTTCCGTAGCTTTGGTAATCTATAAAAAAATGTAAACACACACAAAGTAAGCTTTCAAAATCTTAGTAAGCCTTATACAAATAAACTTATCATATAAAACATTTATAACCATTCAATTACAAGAACTTTGGCATATCTCAATAGCATATTCATATTTCTTCTTTAGCTCAATTGTTTCCAATCATTTGCTTATCAACAAATCACATCTCCATGTATTTCATTAGATCATAGCACATTCATATATATATATCACATTTTGTCTCAACAAGTCTATACACATATCTCATTTTTACAATTTCACATATACTTACCTTTCATAATCAAACATGGTATACAATTCAAACGTACCTGTATCAGTTACACATTTCACATAGTCATTCATATCTTGGAATTTCCCGTTGAACCGTTCGGAATAAAAAAAGGATACTCAGATAACTCGAAATATTTGTACAATGCCAACGTCCCAGACGTGGTCTTACATGTAATCAAATATCGATGCCACTGTCCCAGACAGGGTCTTACACGAAATCATTTACGATGCCAATGTCCCAGACATGATCTTACACGTAATTCTCAAATCGACGCCAATGTCCCAGATGTGGTCTTACACGATATCACATATCGGAACCCTATGTAATGACAGACATATCCTAACTATTCCTAAGGTTCGTATGGGACTTTTTGGACATTGACACATTGTCAATACTTCCTCGGATTTCACGTGTGTGTATCTTTCGTAGTCATTCATCACAATTCAATTTTATATGAACATAAATAAATCAATTCAACTACATTTATTTGTTTATAGACTTACCTCCTACGGATATAAATAGACGAATTTGATTACTCGATCACTTTCGACTTTTCTTGGTCTAAATCTGTTTTCTTTAGTTCTTGATCTATACATATTCAAATTTAACCCATTTATTCACCAAATCATTCAATTCAATCCAAAGACACACATTTAGGGCATTTTACAATTTAGCGCTCACATTTTCACATTTTGACATTTAAGTCCTTATTTCACAAAATCACAAAATACACATAATTTCTTTGTACCCATGCTTAGCCGAATAATCATCATGATCACACAAGTCCATACATTTCATTTATTTCACATTTTAGTCCCTCAAAATATTATTTTCACAATTTAGTCCAAATTACTCAAATTCATCAAAAATCCTAAGACAAAACATGTTAATCTAACACATATATTTCATATTTCATCAACTAACATTACAAAACTTGAAAAATCATCAATGGCATATCTCAAAATCTTCATCAAATTCTAAAATTAAGGCATGGGCTTGATAGTATACTAAGCAACGATCTGAAAAACGTAGAAATTATCAAAAACCGAAACCAAAACATACCTTAATCAAGCTTAAACCTAGCCGAATGAAGCTTGTTCTTTTTCTTTTCTTTTCTTTGAATTTTCGGTACAAAGATGATAAGAAATAACCATTTTTCATGCTTTTGTTTTATTAAATTAAGCTTAATTACCATTTTACTATTTTACCCTTAATGAAATATTCATGAAAAACATTTAAACCATGGACATAATTGTCCACTAACTTAATAATGGCATATTAACCTCATAAGGACTTCACATAATAAAAACAATAACAATTCGGCACTTACACATTAAGAGCCAACCTTTGCAATTTATGTGATTAAGTCCTTTTATCAATTTAAGCACACAAATAATGAAATTAATTCACGAAACTTTCACACATGCTTAATCACATGCTGTAGGCACAGAAAATAATATTAAAATATTTTTCTGACTCGGATTTGTGGTCCCAAAACCACTGTTCCAACTAGGGTCTAAACCGGACTGTTACAATTCTCCCCCCTTAGGGATTTTCGTCCTCGAAAATCTTACCAGCGAATAGGTTAGGGTAATGTTCTCTCATTGCATCTTCGGGCTCCCACGTTGCTTCTTCAACCCCGTGTCGATGCCATAAGACTTTCACTAATGAGATTTTCTTATTTCTCAATTCTTTCACTTCGCGGTCCAAAATCCGGATCGGTTCTTCCTCTTAAGTCATATCGGATCGAATCTCAATATCAGACGAAGAAATTACATGTGATGGGTCAGATCTATATCGTCGTAGCATGAAACATGAAATACATTATGGATCTTTTCTAACTCGGGTGGTAACAAAAGTCTTTAAGTAACTGGTCCTATGCGCTCAATAATTTCATACGGTCCGATGAACCTTGGACTCAATTTGCCTTTTCTGCCGAATCGAAGTATTTTCTTCCACGGTGAGACTTTCAAAAACACTTTATCTCCAATCTCAAACTCAATATCTTTTCATTTCAAATCTGCATACGATTTTTGTCGATCTGATGCGGCTTTCAGACTATCACGAATCACTTTCACTTTCTGTTCAGTTTCTTTGATCAAATCGACCCCGTGTATCTTATTTTCACTTAGCTCAGTCCAATATAAAGTTGTTCAACATTTGCATCCGTACAAAGCCTCATAAGGTGCCATTTTGATGCTTGATTGAAAATTATTATTGTACGCAAACTCAATCAATGGCAAATATTGTTCCCACGTACCATCAAACTCAAGAATGCAGCATCTCAACATATCCTCGAGAATTTGAATAATCTGCTCGGATTGACCATCTGTCTGTGGGTGAAAAGCTGTACTAAAATGCAATTTAGTACCTAAGGCCTTTTGCAGTTTCTTTCAGAATCGTGAAGTAAACCTCGGATCTCTATCAAACACAATAGATAGTGGCACCCCATGAAACCTCACAATATCGAAAATATATAACTCAGCTAATTTTTCAAGTGAGTAATCAGATCGTACTGGAATAAAATGAGCTGATTTCATCAATCTGTCAACTATAACCCAGATTGCATCTTTCTTCCTCGGAGTCAAAGGCAACCCTGAAACAAAATCCATCGTCACTCTATCCCATTTCCATTCAGGAATCATAATTGGTTGTAATAAACTAGATGGCACTTGATGTTCAGCTTTAACTTGCTGACAGATTAAACATTTTGACACATAATTTGAGATATCTCTTTTCATTCTGGGCCACCAATAAAGTCGTTTCAAATCATTGTACATTTTTGTACTTTCCGGATGAAGAAAAGTGATTGTTATAAGCTTCATTCAAAATTAACTGAATCAACTCTGGGTTTCTTGGAACACAAATCCAATCTTGAAATCTCAAACAATCATCAACATCAACCCGAAATTCAGAATCAGAGTTCAAATCACACTGAGCTCGTTTCGCTAACATTTCATTATCAACTTTCTGAGCATCACATATTTGCTGTAAGAACAACAGTTTCGCTTTCAATTCAGCTACTATCGAACCATCCTCAGATAGGGCCAACTGAGTATTCATCGCGCGTAATGCAAACAATGATTTCTGACTCAATGCATCAGCAACAACATTTGCTTTACCCGGATGATAATCTATCACGAGTTCATAATCTTTTAATAGTTCTAACCACTTTCTCTGTCGTAGATTCAGGCCTTTCAGAGTCATCAAATATTTTAGACTTTTATGATCTAAAATGTAACATCTCGGTTTAGGGCCTAGTCAGAATAGTGGTGCGAGACCACAAATCCGAGGGTTATGAATGAGTTTTTGAGGTTTATATTATGTATGCATGCTAGTGTGAAAGTTTCAAGAAGCAATTTTGTGAAATTGTGGTTGAATTGTCCAAAAAGAATAAATTGCAAAAGTTGAAAAATATGTGTTTCTAGAAGCTATATGTGTGAAATAGCTTTAGATTATTAATTAGAGGTCCTTAAATAGTAATTTATCCAAATTCTAATTTTTGGACAAAAATGGGCATGGATGAGTTAAAAATTGAAGTTTATCAAAAAGGGCATTTTGGTCATTTAGTTATTAAGTGATTAAATAGGTGAAAAGATGACAAAAATTCACTCATCTTCTCCCCCAAGCTGCCGAAAATTTCAATAGCCATTGTTAGGGCTCTTTCAATTTTTCAAGCTTGCTAGTAAGTGCTCTTAAGCCCGGTTTTTGATATTCTTCGTATTTTTGAAGTCCTAGTAGCATGAGTAAGCTATTTTTAGCTTTTTGGTGAGCTATTATGGATGTTTAAAAATGTACATATGTATGACATGCATGTATTTTGTTGTTTTATGGAAGAATATGAAAGCTTGATGTAGCAGAAACATCTTTTGCTAAGTGGTTTTCCATGAAAATGCATGTAAGGACTAGTTTGTGAAAAACTTTAGTTTGGTCATACATATGTGGTTTAGTGAGAATTGATGATAGCTTTAGTTGAATAAGTGGTTCGGCTAAGCATGAAAGACTAGAAAGTTGAATAAAAACCACTTTACGAGCCTTTGGGACTAAAGTGTAAATATGAGAAAGTTTAGGGGCAAAATAGTAATTTTTCTAAAGTATGAGATGTGGGTCAATTTAGTCAATGTATGTATTGAATAAGCTGATTTATTCATTATAGATCAAGAAAGATGAAGCCCGGATCGAAACCGAGGCAAAAGTAATGTGGTGGACTAAATTACATATTTATATACTTTTGAGTATCGAGGTAAGTCTATGCATAACCAATGCATTCATACTTACAAATTGTTGATGATAGCTAGTGTGTAGCTTGTTCGAGATTGATTGAGAACCTATGTGGTCCAAGTAGAATGAATATAGTAGAATTGTGAATGGATGTTTAATTGAGTAAGTAGACATGTGAATGTGTAGTGATAATGCTAGATGGTAGGCTAAGTGCGATACCATCCTAATGCATATTGACGATGAGCTGGCTATGTGCGATGCTATCGTGAGGTATATCATTTAGTGGGCTAAGTGAGAAACCCCTATGATTACCTTTGTGGTAGGCTAAGTGCGATACCACCTTATTAATCGATTGTGGTGTGCTAAGTGCAAAACCACCGAGACATTTGGCTGTGGGGGTTAACCGTGTGGATTAGCCATGTGATTGCATTATTGAGTAAAATAGCTGTGTGGATGTATTATTAAGTTAATTAGTCTGTGGATGAATTATTGAGAAATAATGATGTGTTGTATATTGTGTAAATGTGATATTGAATGCAGGGTGCATTTCGATGGTTATGAGTATGTGACTCATGATGTGTTGGAAATGTGGTAAAGGATAGAAAGAGTAAGCATAGTTGCGAATTACTTGTTGGTATAATGTTAATTGTTGCTTAGCTTATACTATGTTGCTTAATTGTTTATGTGTAAACTTACTAAGCTCAAAGCTTACTCTCTTTTTTTTCCCTTGTCTTATAGATTAAAAGCATTGAATCGAGATATGAGGATCATCGGAAGACACCCACATATCAAAGACACTTTGGTACATGAAACTTAATGTTTTGTATATGGCATGTATAGGGGCTAGACAAGTTAGTGGATTTTGTTGTAAATGGCTAAGATGTGTTGGCCTTTAGATGGATAGCTTATTTTGTATAATGCCATGGTTGTTGGCTATTACATTATATGAAAGAAAGATGTAGTTTTCTATGTGAGAAGGCACTTTAATTTGAGTTGATTATGATGGTGTTAGATGAGTATATGTTGTGTATGCTAGAGGGGTGAAAAGAGCTTGGCACATAGCTTTGTTCTTGTCCATATGGATAGACACACGGGCGTGTGTCTAGGCCATGTATGACACACGGTTTGGCCGTGCGTCCCCTGCATGTTAGTATTATAAATCAGAATAGACCACGGACTAGCTGCACGGGTGTTTGCTTAGGGCGTGTGGGATTATCTAATGTTGGCCACTGGCTAGCCACACGGGCATGTGTCTAGACTCTAGGCCGTGTTAAAGTAGTCAGTGTGCACCACGGGTGGTAAGCACAGGCGTGTGCCTTGGCCGTGGGGCATTAGCAGAATGCTGGGTTTTTAGGCACGGTCTGGGGACATGGGCGTGTATGTCTATGCACGGGCGTGTCTAATCTTGCACGGGCGTGTGAGACCTGTATAAAGAAAAAAAATTTAAGATTGGAAAAAGTTTCGGTTTAGTCTCGAGAGCCCTCGTGTGTATGAGTGAGGCCTCGTAAGTCGAGAATGAGGTTGTTGAGATGACTTCAGAGAGTAGTTACGACGAGCCTAAGTGGCGATCAAGTGGTTTGAGTTCGGTAATGCCTCGGGCCCGGTTCCGACGTAGAACCTGGGTAAGGGGTGTTACATTTAATGGTATCAGAGCTATGGTTTAGCCATTTCTAGGACTACCGTAGCGGGTGTAAGTGTCTAGCTATACATGCCATAAGTGTACAATGATAGTGTGGTGGTTTCTGATGATTTAAATCTTGTTTTATATAGTATATGGATTTCGATCCATTGACTGCTTATGAAGCAGCTAGTAATGCACCGGCTCTTGCGCAAGGACCCGCACCCGTTGAGAGTGGACCCGAGGTTAGGGGTCAAGGGGAAGAGACATGGGAAGCCTTTCTCCAGATGATGAGTAATTAGTACTCGGACTATGTTCGAGCGAACCCTAATGCTCAACCTCCTCCACCTCCTCCTCCTATACCTCAGCCAAATCCAGTGGCTCCTCAAGGTATGGATGTAGTAAGGATATCGAAGCCCCCGATGGATAAGATTAGGAAGCACGGGGCTGAGGAGTTTAGAGCTAAGGTAGATGATGACCCTGAGAGGGCGGAGTTCGGTTGGAAAACTCGATGAGGGTGTTCGATGAACTCTCATGTGCGCTGAAGAGAGTTTGAAGTGTGACGATATCATTCTTTGAGAGATTCTCGCATACCATTGGTGGAAAACGTTGACGCTAGTGGTCCCGAGAGAGCGGGTGGCGTGGGACTTTTTCTCGGAAGAGTTCCAAAGAAGTATATAAGCCAGAGGTTTATTGATCAAAAAAGGAAGGAATTCCTTGAGTTAATGATAGTGGCAGAATATGAGCGTGAGTTTGTTAGGCTTAGCAAATACGCTCAAGAATGTGTATCGACTGAGACCATCTTGTGTAAGAGGTTCGAAGATGGGCTGAATGAGGACATCAAACTCCTAGTGGGCATTTTAGAGTTGAAAGAATTTGTGGTATTAGTTGAGAGGGGGCAAGTAAGGTCAAGAGCCGAGTTCGAAAAAGAGGAGGGTCGTGAGTGAAGCCCGAGATGCTAGAAAGAGGCCGATAGGCAAGTCATACCAAGCCCAGTCGAAAAGATCCAAGGAAGTGAATCCTCGGACGACAGCACCAGTGGGTTATTCGCATCGGGACTTGGGCAATACTCACTCGGGTTCGAGAGTCCAAGCTCCCTCGATAGAAAGTGTGGGCAATACAAAGAGTAAACCGGAGTGTCCAAGTTGTGGTAGGTATCACACCGGAGAGTGTTGGGGAAATATTTGAAAATGTTATAAGTGTGGTTCCCCTGACCACTTTATTCGTAACTGTCCCGAGAGGGATGAAAAGGAAGAGAGGCAAGAGCTGAGACCTAGTGATGTGTCTACGAGGGGTAGACCACCAAGGAACCCGAGAGGCGGGAATAGTGGTAGAGGTGCGCCCAGAGATTCTGCTGTGAGACCAGAGGGTCAGGCACCTACGAGGACGTATGCTATTCGCGCTCGCGAAAAAGCATCCTCCCCTGATGTGATAACGGGTACTTTTTCTCTCTATGACACCTTCGTTATTGCTTTAATAGATCCAGGGTCTACTCATTCTTATATTTGAATGAGATTAGCATCTAGTTTGAGTATGACCGTTGAGTCTACTGGACATAGTGGTTAAGGTGTCAAACCCAAGTAGGAAAGCATGTGTTAGTGGACAAAGTGTGTAAGAATTGTCCTTTATTGATTGAGAATCATTATTTTCTGGCAAACCTTATGTTGTTGCCGTTTGATGAGTTTGATTTAATCCTAGGCATGGAGTGTTTGGCTACCCATAATGTCTTAGTGAATTGTGGTAGTAAGTTTATTGAATTGAAATGTGAGAGTGGAGATGTGGTTCGGGTTGAATCGTGGATCGGATAGTCTACCAAATGATGATTTCTTCCCTAGTGGTGAGAAATGTTTGAGAAAAGGATGTGAGTCCTATCTTGCTTTTGTGTTGAATACTCGAGAGGTTGGAGTAGAGTTTGAAACTGTAACAGTCTGATTTTGACCCTAATCGGAATGGTGGTTTCGGGACCACGAATCCGCGTCAAAAAAAATATTTTAATATCATTTTCTGTTTTAATTATATGTGAATTAGTATGTGTGAAAGTTTCGTATAAAATTTGATTGTTTGTGTGCTTAATTTAATAAAAAGGACTAAATCGCGTAAGTGGTAAAAGTAGTCATTTATTAAATTAAGTGGCTAAATTGATTTATTTTCTTTTGCATGTGGATTTATGTGGAAAATAAGCCAAAATTATGTTAATGGACGGCAACATGTATATTATATGCTTGTGTATGTGAAGTTTTATAAGTTAAATTAATATTATATTATAAAAACATTATAATAAAACAAAGGCATTAAAAAGCCATCATTTTTATGTTCATCTTTCTTCCAAAACCGAAACAAAGAAAAGAAAAACAAAATAAGAAAGAGTTAGGGCATTCAGTCATCTCTAAGCTAAATTCAAGGTATGTTTAATTTCGGTTTTTGATAATTTTTACGTTTTTGAGATCGTTGCTATGAAATGTACAAGACCCATGCTTTAATTTTTGTGTTTGATGAATATTTTGAGTTGAGCCATTGATGATAGTTTGTTTTTTATGTTGTTCGAAAACGAATTATGATAAATATGTATTAGATTAACAAGTTTTGCTTTTGAATTTTTGATGAAAATTGAGTATGTTGGACTAAATTGCAAAAATAAAATTTTGAGGGACTAAAATGTGAAATAAATGAAATGCATGGACTTGTATGAAAACTAGGGATATTCGGCCCTTAAGGTGTGTAGCCAAAATTTGTGTATTTTGTGTTTTGTGCAAATAGGACTAAATTGTAAAAGTATAAAATATTAGGGGTAAAACGGTAAATTGCCCATTTATGTGTTTTAAGACTAAATTGAATGGAAATGAGTTTGAATGGGATTAATTTGAATATGTTTAGATCAAGAACAAAAGAAAACGGACTTGGATCGGGGAAAAGCGAAAATAATCGAATAGCCGGTTTTTGTCGTCCGACGTTATCCGAGGTAAGTCTTTAAGCAATTGAGTACCATTAAATTCGTTTATCAAATGGTTTACTATGATTATTCAAAATTATATAGTTATATAACTTGGTAGCCGAATGAAATTTTAGTATTTAAATGATGTGGTTGAATTTTATTCGATTGTGTTAAAAACCTCAGAAAGTTGTACAAAATGATTAAGAAATGATTTTGTGGTATCGATATTCGGGCTTTGAGCCTAGCAAGCTTTGAGCTGGTGAAATTAATCGGGCTTTGTGCCTAGCAGGCTTATTGCCGGTGATTGAATATCAGACCTCGGGTCTAGCAGACTTATTGCCGGTGATTGAATATCAGACCTCGAGTTTAGCAGGCTTATTGCCGGTGATTGAATATCAGATCTCGGGTCTAGCAGGCTTAGTGTCGGTGTGTGTGTTTCAGGCTTTATGTCTAGCAGGCTTTATGCCGGTGATTATTTATAAGTATATGTTTCAATGATCGTTAACGATGTGGAATTTTGAATACAGTAAATGAGCTATTTGTTCAGGTACATAAATGCCTATTGGTTGTATAAGATAAGGTAAGTTAGTATAATACTATTTGATATTACTGGTATGTGATACATTTGAGGTATATTGGTAAGATTTTAATAAAGGTATTCAGCCCTATAAATGAAGAGTATGTTATATATATTGAAATTTAATTTTAGATGTGAGCAAGGATGTGTTCTTTAGATTCGGCCAAATGGGTAAATACATATGCGATGGCTATTGAACTAGTGAGTTAATAAGGTGCTTTTGTATAATCGGCCTTATGGATGTGGATAAAATCATATTATATAGAGATCATACAATTGTATACATGTGATGTTTAATGGATATTAATATATTTGTATAATCGGTTATAAGTGGTTGATATGTATTTGGTATTTACTTAATCGGTTGTATATGGATATTTATATCAAATTATATGCAATTGGTAAGTTGTATTTTTAAAGCTAGTTAGTGATGTTTTAGATTTGAGAAATGATAAATACAATGCTATGTAAGGATAGTAGTATTCTACTATGATAATTTAGTTGTGCTATGTTATTATAATAAGGTCATAAAATGATTGTTTAAAATCTGTTTGAATGTTCAATTGGGTGGATATATTTGCTTAAGACTTACTAAGCTAAGTTAGCTTACTCTGTGCGTTTTTGTTATTCTATTTTATAGATTCTGGTTTCAAGCTACAAGCTCGGGGGTTTGTCAAGGAAGTCATCCACACTATCGACTGATTTTGGTACTTTTAAAGCTTGAGTATTGAACTTAAGGCATGTATAGGCTAGTTAATTACTTAGATAATGTTTTGTTGATGTAAACATAAGCCATGCGAAAATGGCTTGATCTTTATGATGAATGGACTAATGCTTAAATGTTCTTAATCGTATTATGTGTTTGTCATGTTCAGATTATAAGTATGGTTGGGATGAGAGTAAATTATATGCACAAATATAAGTATATGTTTTGATATGAAGTACTTATTAAAGTCTTATAAGTTGTGTTTTTGGTAAGTTGACATTTGTGGTATTTGAATATGTTTGAGTTAGGGATTGATGATTACTTGAGATGCATAAATTTTGAAAAACAAATCAACTTGGAGGATTACTTTATATGGTAGAATGTATATTCGGCCAAGTGATTAAATTATAGGTTAAGTAATTGGATTGATATATTCGAATATGGATTATATATGTGCATGTATATTAAGTTCAAATTTAGGTGTTTCGGACTATGGAAGACATATTTGGTATTAATGGTTCGATTATGTTCATCCAGATGATTTGATCTATGTCATGCGTGGATGTGTGTGCAATTGGTATAAATTCTATAAAAATATATATATGTATGTTTAGTTTTGGTATTTGATAATTTGCTTTAGTAGATTAATAATGAGCATGTGTATGTTCGATTAATGAATCTTAAATGACCACATGAATAGTAAACTTTGTACTTGATGAAAAATGCTTATAGGAGAAAAATGGCTAATGGATTTAAGATATGCATGAGATTGTTTAAGTATACTATGATAATGCATTATTCATAACGCATTCGGTTTTGACTATTTGAGTAGTAAAAAAAAAATTGTGGTGACTTGTGCTATGTTCGGTAATGCCTTGCAACCCTAATCCAACGATGGATACGGGTTAAGGGTGTTACATTTGATTGGTATCAGAGCTTACGGTTTAGTCGATTCTAGGACTACCGTAGCGCGTGTGAGTCTAGCTATACATGCCTTAATTTATAATGCGATTGTGTGATGGCTTCTGACATCTGAATTTTGTTTTATATTGTAAATGGCTCCCGATAGAGCCGTAGCTGATGATGTCGAGAGCATAGCGCCTAATCCCGCGCACGGGACAGCGCTGGTAGAATCTCGACCTATCTCAAGTAGCCATGAGGGGGAGGCTAAGCAAGCCTTCTATCAAATGATGAACGATTGGTTTACTTAATATATCCGGACTAATCCGGCTGTGCAACAACCTCCACCCCCGGATAATCCATCTCTGATACCTATGGTACCTCCGATGATAGATTCGATGAGATTTAGCAGGCCTCTTGTAGATAAAATCAGGAAACACGGTACCGAAGAGCTTAAAGCTAATGATGATGATGATGCGGAACGAGCTGAGCTGTGGCTTAATAATACTATCCGTGTGTTCGACAAGCTATCATGTACTCCGGATGAATGCTTAAAATGTGCTATATCCTTGTTGCGGGACACCGCATATCACTGGTGGAATACACTAGTATCGGTGGTTCCAAAAGGGAAAGTAACCTGGGAATTTTTCCAGACTGAGTTCCGTAAGAAATATATCAGTCAGAGATTCATCGATCAAAAACGTAAAGAATTTCTGGAATTGAAACAGGGTCGTATGACCGTGACTGAGTATGAATGGAAATTTGTGAGATTAAGCCGATATGCTCGTGAATGTGTTTCAACTGAGGCTATCATGTGTAAAAGATTCGAAGATGGTTTGAATGAAGACACTAAGTTGCTTGTCGGCATACTTGAGATTAAAGAGTTTGTGGTACTTGTTGAACGAGCCTGTAAAGCCGAAGAGCTTGGAAAAGAGAAAAGAAAAGCTGAATTTGAAGCCAGAGACTTCCGTAAACGATCATCGAGTAAGATTTTTCACTCAGTATCAAAGAAGTTCAGAGATGAACCTAGTCGACATAAAGCTACTTCAGACTTTTCTAGACGAGACCGAGACCGACCTCCTGCGGGTTCCCGAGCTACTTCGATTGCTAGTGTTGGTAATGTTCAGCAGAACCGGGTTGAGTGCAAGCATTGTGGAAAATGGCATTCTGGGAGTTGTAGATTGCATGATCGGTCCTATTTTAAATGTGGATCGATGGATCATTTTATTCGGGAGTGCCCGATGTTAGCCGAGCAAAACACTGTTCAGAATACGAGACCGAGCAATGTGTCAGCACGAGGCAGACAACCTAGACATTAATGTAGGTGGCAGTCAGAGAGGAACAAAGGATACTGCGGTTCGATCAGAGGCTCGTGCACCTGCTAGAGCATATGCTATACGCGCTCGTGAGGATGTTTCTTCCCCAGATGTTATTACCGGTACTTTCACTCTTTATGATACTAGTGTTATTGCGTTGATTGGTCCTGGTTCGACTCATTCTTATGTGTGTGAAACATTAGTATCTAGTAAGACTCTGCCTGTTGAGTCTACCGAGTTTGTGATTCGAGTATCAAACCCCTTGGGTCGGTGCATTCTGGTTGACAAAGTGTGTAAAAGTTGCCCGTTGATGATTCGGGATTCATGTTTCCCAGTCGATTTGATGTTGTTGCCTTTTGATGAATTCGATATAATTTTGGGTATGGACTGGTTGACTTTGCACAATACTGTTGTTAATTGCAAAAGAAAGACCATTGATTTGAGATGCCAGAACGATGAAATTATTCAGATTGAATCTAATGATCTGAATGGGTTACCAGCAGTAATATCTTTGATGTTAGCTCGGAAGTATATGAGAAAAGGGTATGAAGCTTACTTTGCTTATGTGCTTGATAGTAAAGTGACTGAAAAGAAGATTGAATTTGTACCAGTTGTGTGCGAGTATCCAGATGTGTTTCCTGAAGAATTACCGGGTTTGCCACCTGTACGAGAGGTAGAGTTTGGTATTGAGTTATTACCGGGAACGACTCCGATTTCGATAGCTCTGTATCAGATGGCACCTACAGAATTAAAAGAGTTGAAAGCACAGTTGCAAGAGTTAACAGATAGGGGTTTTGCACGACCAAGTTTCTCTCCCTGGGGTGCACCAGTCTTATTTGTGAAAAAGAAAGATGGAACTATGCGAATGTGTATTGATTATCGACAGCTTAATAAGGTGACTATAAAGAATAAATACCCGTTGCCACGGATTGATGACTTGTTTGATCGGTTGAAAGGAGCTTCAGTGTTTTCAAAAATAGATTTAAGGTCGGGTTATTATCAGTTGTGAGTCAAAGATTTCGATGTGCCAAAGACTGCTTTTCGGACGAGGTACGGACACTATGAATTTTTTGTTATGCCTTTCAGACTTACTAATGCTTCTGCTGTTTTTATGGATTTGATGAATCGAATTTTCAGACAGTATTTGGATCGATTTGTGGTAGTGTTTATAGATGATATTTTGATCTACTCCAGAGATGAAACTGAGCATGCTGGGCATCTGAGACTTGTGCTACAAACTTTGCGAGATAAACGGTTGTATGCAAAGTTTAGTAAGTGTGAGTTCTGGTTGAGTGAAGTCAGTTTTTTGGGCCACGTTGTTTCGGCATCAGGTATTCGGGTTGATCCGAATAAAATATCAGCTATACTCGATTGGAAACCACCGAAAAATGTTTCTGAAATTTGAAGTTTTCTGGGGCTTGCCGGTGACTATAAACGATTTGTGAAAGGTTTTTCTATGATAGCTACACCGTTGACAAAGCTATTACAGAAAGATGTTAAGTTCGAATGGACAGAAAAGTGTCAGAAAAGTTTCGATTAGTTGAAAGCTCTTTTGACCGAAGCTCCAGTGTTAGCCCAGCCTGAAACGGGTAAAGAATTTGTTGTTTATAGTGGTGCATCTTTGAATGGTTTGGGTTACGTTTTGATGCAGGAAGGGAAAGTCATAGCTTATGCGTCGAGACAATTGAAGCCACACGAAAGAAACTATCCGACCCATGATTTGGAGCTAGCAGCCATTGTGTTTGCGTTAAAGATTTGGCGTCATTACCTGTTCGGTGAGAAATGTCATGTTTATTCAGATCACAAAAGCCTGAAGTATTTGATGACTCAGAAAGATTTGAATTTGAGACAACGCCGATGGTTAGAGCTGTTGAAATTATTATGAAATAGTGATTGACTATCATCCGGGAAAAGCTAATGTTGTTGCGGATGCTTTAAGTCGAAAGTCATTATTTGCTCTACGTGCAATGAACGCGCATATGATTGTGTCTGATGATGGTTCGATTGTAGCCGAATTAAAAGCAAGACCGTTGTTTATTCAACAAATTGGTGATGCCCAGAAAGTTGATAAAGATTTGTTGGCAAAACGAGCCCAATGTAAAAGTAATGTTGAGTCAGAGTTTCGAATTGATGTGAATGACTGCTTGAAGTTCAAAGACCGAATATGTGTTCCGAGGAATTCGGAATTGATTCAGATGATTTTAAATGAAGCTCACAGCAGCCGATTGTCTATACATCCGAGTAGCACGAAAATGTACAATGATCTAAAACAGTTCTATTGGTGGCCTGGTATGAAACGAGACATATCTGAATTTGTCTCGAAGTGCTTAGTTTGTCAACAAGTAAAGGCCGAACATCAGGTGCCTTCTGGGTTACTTCAGCCGATCATGATACCTGAATGGAAATAGGACAGAGTCACTATGGATTTTGTATCTGGTTTGCCTATGACACCGAGCAAGAAAGATGCAATATGGGTTATTGTGGATAGATTGACCAAATCAGCTCACTTTGTTCCAGTTCGTACGGATTATTCGCTCGATAAGCTTGCTGAGTTGTATGTATCTCAAATTGTGAGATTACATGGTGTGCCTATTTCTATTGTTTCAGACAGAGATCCGAGATTCACGTCGCGGTTTTGGAAGAAATTGCAAAATGCTTTAGGTACTAAACTACACTTTAGCACAGCTTTTCATCCGCAGACAGATGGTCAATCCGAACGAATTATACAGATACTTGAGGATATGTTGAGATGTTGTATCATCGAGTTCGGAGGTACGTGGGAACGATACTTACCTCTGATTGAATTTGCTTACAATAATAGCTTTCAATCTAGTATCAAAATGGCACCCTACAAAGCTTTGTACGGACGTAAATGTCGTACACCATTATACTGGACCGAGCTCAGTGAAAATAAGATACATGGGGTTGACTTGATTAAAGAAACTGAACAGAAAGTGGCAGTGATTCGTGATAGTTTGAAAGCTGCATCAGATCGTCAAAAGTCATACGCATATGTGAAACGTAAAGACATTGAGTTTTAGATTGGAGATCGAGTATTTTTGAAAATTTCACCATGGAAGAAAGTACTCAGATTCGGTCGTAAAGGCAAGTTGAGTCCGAGATTTCTTGGACCGTATGAAATCACAGAGCGTATCGGGCCGGTTGCTTATAGACTGCAGTTACCACCAGAGCTAGAAAAGATCCATAATGTCTTTCATGTTTCGATGCTTCGAAGATATCGATCTGATCCTTCACATGTGATTTGCCCGACAGAGGTTGAGATTCAGCCTGATATGACATATGAAGAGGAACCGATTTGTATTCTGGCTCGTGAGATAAAAGAATTGAGAAATAAGAAAATTTTGTTAGTTAAAGTACTGTGGCAAAAGCACAGAGTTTAAGAAGCAACTTGGGAGTCAGAGGATACAATGAAAGAACGTTATCCAAACTTATTTACCGGTAAGATTTTCGAGGACGGAAATCCCTAAGGGGGAGAGTTGTAACAGTCCGATTTTGACCCTAATCGGAACGGTGGTTTCGGGACCACGAATCCACGTCAAAAAAATATTTTAATATCATTTTCTGTTTTAGTTATATGTGAATTAGTATGTGTGAAAGTTTCGTATAAAATTTGATTGTTTGTGTGCTTAATTTAATAAAAATGACTAAATCGCGTAAGTGGTAAAAGTAGCCATTTATTAAATTAAGTGGCTAAATTGATTTATTTTCTTTTGCATGTGGATTTATGTGGCAAATAAGCCAAAATTATGTTAATGGACGGCAACATGTATATTATATGCTTGTGTATGTGAAATTTTATAAGTTAAATTAATATTATATTATAAAAACATTATAATAAAACAAAGGCATTAAAAAGCCATCATTTTTATGTTCATCTTTCTTCCAAAACCGAAACAAAGAAAAGAAAAAGAAAATAAGAAAGAGTTAGGGCATTCAGTCATCTCTAAGCTAAATTCAACGTATGTTTGATTTCGATTTTGATAATTTTTTACGTTTTTGAGATCGTTGCTATGAAATGTACAAGACCCATGCTTTAATTTTTGTGTTTGATGAATATTTTGAGTTGAGCCATTGATGATAGTTTGTTGTTTATGTTGTTTGAGGATGAATTATGATAAATATGTATTAGATTAACAAGTTTTGCTTTTGAATTTTTGATGAAAATTGAGTATGTTGGACTAAATTGCAAAAATAAATTTTTGAGGGACTAAAATGTGAAATAAATGAAATGCATGGACTTGTATGAAAACTAGGGATATTCGGCCCTTAAGGTGTGTAGCCAAAATTTGTGTATTTTGTGTTTTGTGCAAATAGGACTAAATTGTAAAAGTGTGAAATATTAGGGGCAAAATGGTAAATTACCCATTTATGTGTTTTAGGACTAAATTTAATGAAAATGAGTTTGAATGGGCTTAATTTGAATATGTTTAAATCAAGAACAAAAGAAAACGGACTTGGATTGGGGAAAAGCGAAAATAATCAAATAGCCGGTTTTTGTCGTCCGACGTTATCCGAGGTAAGTCTTTAAGAAATTGAGTACCATTAAATTCGTTTATCAAATGGTTTACTATGATTATTCAAAATTATATAGTTATATAACTTGGTAGCCGAATGGAATTTTAGTATTTAAATGATGTGGTTGAATTTTATTCGATTGTGTTAAAAACCTCGGAAAGTTGTACAAAATGATTAAGAAATGATTTTGTGGTATCGATATTCGGGCTTTGAGCCTAGCAAGCTTTGAGCTGGTGAAATTAATCGGGCTTTGTGCCTAGCAGGCTTATTGTCGGTGATTGAATATCAGACTTCGGGTCTAGCAGGCTTATTACCGATGATTGAATATCAAACCTCGGGTCTAGCAGGCTTATTGCCGGTGATTGAATATCAGACCTCGGGTCTAGCAGGCTTAGTGTCGGTGTGTGTGTTTCAGGCTTTATGTCTAGCAGGCTTTATGCCGGTGATTATTTATAAGTATATGTTTCAATGATCGTTAACGATGTGGAATTTTGAATACAGTAAATGAGCTATTTGTTCAGGTACATAAATGCCTATTGGTTGTATAAGATAAGGTAAGTTAGTATAATACTATTTGATATTACTGGTATGTGATACATTTGAGGTATATTGGTAAGATTTTAATAAAGGTATTCGGCCCTATAAATGAAGAGTATGTTATATATATTGAAATTTAATTTTAGATGTGAGCAAGGATGTGTTCTTTAGATTCGGCCAAATGGGTAAATACATATGTGATGGCTATTGAACTAGTGAGTTAATAAGGTGCTTTTGTATAATCGGCCTTATGGATGTGGATAAAATCATATTATATAGAGATCATACAATTGTATACATGTGATGTTTAATGGATATTAATATATTTGTATAATCGGTTATAAGTGGTTGATATGTATTTGGTATTTACTTAATCAGTTGTATATGGATATTTATATCAAATTATATGCAATTGGTAAGTTGTATTTTTAAAGCTAGTTAGTGATGTTTTAGATTTGAGAAATGATAAATACAATGCTATGTAAGGATAGTAGTATTCGACTATGATAATTTAGTTGTGCTATGTTATTATAATAAGGTCATAAAATGATTGTTTAAAATCTGTTTGAATGTTTAATTGGGTGGTTATATTTGCTTAAGACTTACTAAGCTAAGTTAGCTTACTCTGTGCGTTTTTGTTATTCTGTTTTATAGATTCTTGTTTCAAGCTACGAGCTCAGGGGTTTGTCAAGGAAGTCATCCACACTATCGACTGATTTTTGTACTTTTAAAGCTTGGGTATTGAACTTAAGGCATGTATAGGCTAGTTAATTACTTAGATAATGTTTTGTTGATGTAAACATAAGCCATGCGAAAATGGCTTGATCTTTATGATGAATGGACTAATGCTTAAATGTTCTTAATCGTATTATGTGTTTGTCATGTTCAGATTATAAGTATGGTTGGGATGAGAGTACATTATATGCACAAATATAAGTATATGTTTTGATATGAAGTACTTATTAAAGTCTTATAAGTTGTGTTTTTGGTAAGTTGACATTTGTGGTATTTGAATATGTTTGAGTTAGGGATTGACGAATACTTGAGATGCATAAATTTTGAAAAACAAATCAACTTGGAGGATTACTTTATATGGTAGAATGTATATTCGGCCAAGTGATTAAATTATAGGTTAAGTAATTGGATTGATATATTCGAATATGGATTATATATGTGCATTTATATTAAGTTCAAATTTAGGTGTTTCGGACTATGGAAGACATATTTGGTATTATTGGTTCGATCATGCGTGGATGTGTGTGCAATTGGTATAAATTCTATAAAAATATATATATGTATGTTTAGTTTTGGTATTTGATAATTTGCTTTAGTAGATTAATAATGAGCATGTGTATGTTCGATTAATGAATCTTAAATGACCACATGAATAGTAAACTTTGTACTTGATGAAAAATGCTTATAGGAGAAAAATGGCTAAAGGATTTAAGATATGCATGAGATTGTTTAAGTATACTATGATAATGCATTATTCATAAGGCATTCGGTTTTGACTATTTGAGCAGTAAAAAAAAAATTGTGGTGACTTGTGCTATGTTCGGTAATGCCTTGCAACCCTAATCCGGCGATGGATACGGGTTAAGGGTGTTACAAAAATAGTGCCAGTGGTATGTGAGTACCCAGATGTATTTCCAGAAGAGTTACCCGGATTACCTCCAGAGAGAGAGGTTGAATTTGGAATTGAGCTGGTTCCGGGAACGGCACCTATTTCGATTGCTCCGTACAGAATGGCACCAGTAGAGTTGAAAGAACTGAAGGTTCAATTGCAAGAGTTGACAAATAAGGGTTTTGCAAGACCGAGCTACTCGCCGTGGGGTGCTCCAGTATTATTCGTGAAGAAGAAAGATGGGTCTATGAGGTTGTGTATAGACTATAGACAACTGAACAAGGTGATGGTGAAGAATAAGTATCCTTTACCAAGGATTGATGATCTCTTTGATCAACTAAAGGGAGCTACAGTGTTCTCCAAGATAGACTTGAGGTCTGGTTATTATCAGCTCAGAGTGAAAGAGCAAGATGTGTTGAAACCTGCATTTCGGACAAGGTATGGCCATTATGAGTTTTTAGTTATGCCATTTGGTTTGACGAATGCACCTGCGATTTTTATGGATCTGATGAATCGTGTTTTCAGACCGTATGTGGACAAGTTTGTAGTTGTCTTAATTGATGACATATTGATCTATTCTCGGGATGAGAACGATCACGAAGAGCATTTGAGAATTGTCTTGCAAACTTTAAGAGATAAGCAGTTGTATGCTAAGTTTAGCAAGAGTGAGTTTTGGCTCCGAGAGGTCGGATTCCTAGGACACATGGTGTCAGGTGATGGTGTCAGAGTTGACCCGAGTAAGATATCGGATGTTGTGGATTGGAAATCGCCGAGGAACGTGTCAGAAATCAGAAGTTTCTTGGGATTAGCGGGATATTACAAACGTTTCGTAAAGGGGTTCTCTGTGATTTCCACCCCGATAACGAAACTATTGTATAAAGATTTCAAGTTTGAATGGACTGAGACATGTCAACAGAGCTTCGAGAGATTGAAGACAATATTGACTGAGGCACCAGTTTTGGTTCAACCAGAATCGGGGAAAGAGTTCGTGGTTTACAGTGATGCATCGTTTAATGGTCTCGGTTGCGTGTTGATGCAAGAGGGTAAGGTAGTCGCTTACGCCTCGAGGTAGCTAAAGCCGCACGAGAAGAATTATCTGACTCATTATTTAGAGTTGGCTGCAATTGTTTTTGCATTAAAGATTTGGTGACATTACTTGTATGGTGAGAAGTGTCGAATCTTTACGGATCACAAGAGTTTAAAGTATTTGATGGATCAGAAGGATCTGAATCTGAGACAGAGATGGTGGCTTGAGTTGTTGAAAGACTATGAGTTAGTCATTGATTACCACCCGGGAAAAGCGAATGTGGTTGCGGATGCCCTGAGTAGGAAATCCTTGTATGCTCTAAGAGTTATGAGAGCGAGTTTAGCATTGTCTGATGATGGTGCTATTTTGGCAGAGTTGAGAGCTAAGCCACTATTTGTTCAACAAATGTGTGAGGCTCGTAGAAATGACAAGCAAGATGCAAGCTAAGATAGCTAGGTGCGGGTCGAATGTGATTCTGATTTTCGAATGGGTTCGAATGGTTGTTTGCTTTATCGCGATAGAATTTGTGTTCCTAAAAATGAGGATTTGATTCGAAAGGTTTTGTATGAGGCCCACAAAGGATGTTTGTCAAGACATCCGGCAAAGATTTAAAATGTACAACGATTTGAGGAAGTTTTATTGGTGGCCAGAATGAAAAAGATATTTCGAGTTTGTGGCAAAGTGTCTAATTTGTCAACAAGTGAAAGCTGAGCATCAAGTGCCTTCGGGATTGCTTCAGCCAGTGATGGTTCCTGAATGGAAATGGGATCGGGTTACCATGGATTTTGTGACGGGGTTGCCGATGACTCCGAGAAAGAGATGCTTTGTGTGGGTTGTTGTGGATAGATTGACAAAGTCGGCTCACTTTATTCCAGTACGTGTTGATTATTCACTGGATAAGTTAGCTGAGTTGTATGTGGCAGAGATAGTGAGATTGTATGGTGTACCTGTGTCTATTATATCGGATAGAGATTCGAGGTTTACTTCGAGATTTTGGAAGAAGTTGCAAGAGGCCATGGGTACGAGATTGAATTTCAGCATTGCGTTCCATCCGCAAACCGATGGTCGATCTGAAAGAGTGATTCAAGTTCTAGAAGATATGCTTCGATGTCAGTGTGCTAGAATTCAAGGTAGTTGGGAGAGATATCTACCTTTGGTCGACTTCGCCTATAACAACAGATTATCGATCGAGTATCTGAGATGGCACCGTATGAGGCTTTGTATGGTCGTAAGTGTCGGACTCCTTTGTATTGGACCGAGCTTAGTGAAAAGCGGATCCATGGGGTCAATCTAGTGAAAGAAACCGAAGAGAAGGTGAAAGTAATCCGTAATAGTCGAGAGTCGGACCTTTGACCGAAGTGTAAGTCGTGACGCGGATTTGAAAAGAAAAGAAATTGAGTTTGAAGTGGGCGACAAAGTGTTTTTGAAAGTGTCCCCGTGGAAGAAGATTATGAGATTTGGACGAAAAGGGAAATTGAGTCCAAGGTTCATAAGGCCGTATGAGATTACAGATAGAGTTGGGCCTGTAGCATACCGGTTGGCTTTGCCGGTAGAGTTGGAAAAGATTCATAACGTGTTCCATGTGTCGATGTTGCGACGGTATCGCTCCGATCCTTCACATGTGATTCCTTGTACGGAAATTGAGATAAGACCGGATATGTCTTATGAAGAGGAGCCGATTAAGATCTTGGCTCGAGAAGTGAAACAGTTGAGAAATAAGAGCATAGCACTAATGAAAGTGTTATGGCAGAAACATGGTGTGGAAGAGGCTACGTGGGAAACGGAAGAAGCTATAAGAGAGCAACATCCAAACCTCTTTACTGGTAAGATTTTCGGGGACGAAAATCTCTAAATGGGGGAGAGTTGTACCATCCCGATTTAGGGCCTAGTCAGAATAGTGGTGCGAGACCACAAAACCGAGGGTTATGAATGAGTTTTTGAGGTTTATATTATGTATGCATGCTAGTGTGAAAGTTTCATGAAGCAATTTTGTGAAATTGTGGTTGAATTGTCCAAAAGGACTAAATTGCAAAAGTTGAAAAATGTGTGTTTCTAGAAGCTATATGTGTGAAATAGCTTTAGATTATTAATTAGAGGTCCTTAAATAGTAATTTATCCAAATTCTAATTTTTGGACAAAAATGGGCATGAATGAGTTAAAATTTGAAGTTTATCAAAAAGGGCATTTTGGATATTTAGTTATGAAGTGATTAAATAGGTGAAAATATGACAAAAATTCACTCATCTTCTCCCCCAAGCTGCCGAAAATTTCAATAGCCATTGTTAGGGCTCTTTCAATTTTTCAAGCTTGCTAGTAAGTGCTCCTAAGCTCGGTTTTTGATATTCTTCGTATTTTTGAAGTCCTAGTAGCATGAGTAAGCTATTTTTAGCTTTTTGGTGAGCTATTATGGATGTTCAAAAATTTACATATGTATGACATGCATGTATTTTGTTGTTTTATGGAAGAATATGAAAGCTTGATGTAGTAGAAACATCTTTTGCTAAGTGATTTTCCATGAAAATGCATGTAGGGACTAGTTTGTGAAAAACTTTAGTTTGGTCATACATATGTGGTTTAGTGAGAATTGATGATAGCTTTAGTTGAATAAGTGGTTCGGCTAAGCATGAAAGACTAGAAAGTTGAATAAAAATCACTTTACGAGCCTTTGGGACTAAAGTGTAAATATGAGAAATTTTAGGGGCAAAATAGTAATTTTGCTAAAGTATGAGATGTTGGTCAATTTAGTCAATGTATGTATTGAATAAGTTGATTTATTCATTATAGATCAAGAAAGACGAAGCCCGGATCGAAACCGAGGCAAAAGCAAGGTGGTGGACTAAATTGCATATTTCTATACTTTTGAGTATCGAGGTAAGTCTATGCATAACCAATGCATTCATACTTACAAATTGTTGATGATAGCTAGTGTGTAGCTTGTTCGAGATTGATTGGGAACCTATGTGGTCCAAGTAGAATGAATGTAGTAGAATTGTGAATGGATGTTTAATTGAGTAAGTAGACATGTGAATGTGTAGTGATAATGCTAGATGGTAGGCTAAGTGCGATACCATCCTAATGCATATTGACGATAAGTCACTATGTGCGATGCTATCGTGAGGTATATCGTTTAGTGGGCTAAGTGAGAAACCCCTATGATTACCTTTGTGGTAGGCTAAGTGCGATACCACCTTATTAATCGATTGTGGTGTGCTAAGTGCGAAACCACCGAGACATTTGCTGTGTGGGTTAACTGTGTGGATTAGCCATGTGATTGCATTATTGAGTAAAATAGTTGTGTGGATGTATTATTAAGTTAATTAGTTGTGTGGATGAATTATTGAGAAATAATGATGTGTTGTATATTGTGTAAATGTGACATTGAATGCAGGGGTGCATTTCGATGGTTATGAGTATGTGACTCATGATGTGTTGGAAATGTGGTAAGGGATAGAAAGAGTAAGCATAGTTGCGAATTACTTGTTGGTATAATGCTAATTGTTGCTTAGCTTATACTATGTTGCTTAATTGTTTATGTGTAAACTTACTAAGCTCAAAGCTTACTCTCTTTATTTTCCCTTGTCTTATAGATTAAAAGCGTTGAATCGAGATACGAGGATCATCAGAAGACAGCCCACATATCAGCACACTTTGGTACATGAAACTTAATGTTTTGTATATGGCATGTATAGGGGCTAGACAAGTTAGTGGATTTTTTTGTAAATGGCTAAGATGTGTTGGCCTTTAGATGGATAACTTATTTTGTATAATGCCATGGTTGTTGGCTATTACATTATATGAAAGAAAGATGTAGTTTTCTATGTGAGAAGGCACTTCAATTTGAGTTGATTATGATGGTGTTAGATGAGTATATGTTGTGTATGCTAGAGGGGTGAAAAGATCTTGGCACATAGCTTTGTTCTTGTCCATGTGGATAGACACACGGGCGTGTGTCTAGGCCATGTGTGACACACGGTTTGGCCGTGCGTCCCCTGCATGTTAGTATTATAGATCAGAATAGACCACGGACTAGCTGCACGGGCGTGTGTCTAGGGCGTGTGGGATTATCCAGTGTTGGCCACGGGCTAGCCACACGGGTGTGTGTCTAGACTCTAGGCCGTGTTAAAGTAGTCAGTGTGCACCACGGGTGGTAAGCACGGGCGTGTGCCTTGGCCGTGGGGCATTGGCAGAATGCTGGGTTTTTAGGCACGGTCTGGGGACATGGGCGTGTATGTCTATGCACGGGAGTGTCTAATCTTGCACGGGCGTGTAAGACCTGTATAAAGAAAAAAAAATTTAAGATTGGAAAAAGTTTCGGTTTAGTCTCGAGAGCCCTCGTGTGTATGAGTGAGGCCTCGTAAGTCGAGAATGAGGTTGTTGAGATGACTTCAGAGAGTAGTTACAACGAGCCTAAGTGGCGATCAAGTGGTTTGAGTTCGGTAACGCCTCGGGCCCGGTTCCGGCGTAGAACCCGGGTAAGGGGTGTTACACGAAAACACATGGCATTTTTCACCGAAGAGATAGTGGTGCCAAATCTTTAAAGCAAACACAATTGCAGCTAGTTCAAGATCGTGCGTCGGATAATTCTTTTCATGTGGCTTTAATTGTCTCGAGGCATAAGCTATAACTTTGCCTTCCTGCATCAAAACACATCCCAGTCCGTTCAACGAAGTATCACTATAAATTACGAACTCTTTACCCGATTCTGGCTGTACCAAAATTGGAGCTTCAGTTAAAAGGGCTTTCAACTGATCGAAACTTTTCTGGCACTTTTCAGACCACTCGAATTTCACATCTTTCTGAAGTAATCTTGTCAATGGAGTTGCAATCATCGAAAAGCCTTTTACGAACCGTCGATAATAACCAGCAAGTCCCAAAAAACTACGAACTTCAGACACATTTTTCGGAGGCTTCCACTCCAAAATAGCTAAAATCTTGCTCGGGTCAACTCATATACCAGATGCTGACACAATATGTCCCAGAAAACTAACTTCACGCAACCAAAATTCACATTTACTAAAATTTGCATACAATTGCTTATCTCGCAGAGTTTGTAGCACAATTCTTAGATGTTCAGCATGCTCAATTTCATCACGCGAATAAATCAAAATGTCGTCAATAAACACAACAACAAATCGATGTAAATACGGTCTAAAAATTATGTTCATCAAATTCATAAAGACAGCAGGAGCATTTGTTAGTCCGAAAGGCATAACTAAAAACTCATAATGCCCGTACCTCATTCTGAAAGCAGTTTTCGGAATGTCTGAATCTTTTACTCGCAACTGATAATATCTTGATCTCATATCTATCTTTGAAAACACGGTGGCTCCTTTCAGCTGATCAAACAAATCATCAATTCTGGGCAAAGGATATTTATTCTTAACAGTCACTTTGTTTAACTGATGGTAATCAATGCACATTCTCATCGTACCATCTTTCTTTTTCACAAATAGAACGGGAGCACCCCAAGGTGAGAAACTCGGTTGTGCAAATCCTCTATCGGTCAACTCTTGCAACTGTGACTTCAACTCTTTCAATTCTATCGGTGCCATTCTGTACGGAGCTATTGAGATAGGAGTTTTCCCCGGCACTAAATCAATACCAAACTCAACTTCTCGTATCGGAGGCAATCCCGATAATTCTTTAGGAAATACATCAGAGAACTCACAAACAACTGGCACAGATTCAACTTTCTTTTCAATCACTCTCGAATCAATTACATAAGTAAAATAAGCTTCATAACCCTTTTTCACATAACTCTGAGCTTTCATTACTGATATCACAGCCAGTAACCTATTCAAATCATTAGATTCAATCCGAACTATTTCATCATTCTGACATCTCAAATCAATAATCTTTCGTTTGCAGTTCACAACAGCACCATGCAATGTTAACCAATCCATACCCAAAATTATATCAAACTCATCAAAAGGTAATAGTATCAGATCAGCCGGAAAACAAATATCTCGAAACATCAACGGACAATTCTTGCACACTTTATCAACTGAGACAGTTTTACCTAAGGGGTTTGATACTCTAATTACAAATTCAGTAGACTCTACAGGTAAAGTCTTACTGGATACTAAGTTCATGCATACATACAAATGAGTAGACCCTGGATCTATCAATGCAATCACAGAAGTATCATAAAGAGTAAATGTACCCGTAATAATATCCGAGACGAAGCTTCCTCACGAGCTCGAATAGCGTAAGCTCGCGCAGTGCTCTAGCTTGGATCTCGCAAATCGTATCTTCGTAGCTCTCTGGCTACCACTCACATTTCTTGTGTTTCTAGTAGATCTACCCCTAGCTAAAGCATTATCTGACTTCAGATTCTATACAATTTCTTGTTCAATAGACTCTGGACAATCTCGAATAAAATGGTCTAATGATCCACATCTAAAACAAGCTCGGTCATTCAATCTACAATTACCCGGATGTCTTTTACCATAATGCCTACATTCAGGTAACTCAAATCGGACATTTCCCACACTAGCTATTGAAGTAGCTGGAGCTTTGAAATTCGAATACGATCTAACACGATCTCTGTTCGAGTGTCCCACATTAGCTTTTGAACAGCTATACTCATCTTTGAATTTCTTTGATGCAGACTGAATTGTTTTACTTGAAAATCTCTTTCTAACATCTCTAGCTTCTGACTCAGCTTTTCTTTTATCTTTCCCGAGTGCCTCAGCTTTACACGCTTGATCAACAAGCACAACAAATTCTTTGATTTCCAGAATTCCAACTAGAAAACGGATATCTTCATTTAGGCCGTCTTCAAATCTTTTACACATTATCGCATCAGTCAAAACACATTCCCGAGCATATTGACTTAATCTCACAAATTCTCGTTAGATGATCGTGATGGACATACGACCCTGTTTCAATTCAAGAAACTCTTTTCGTTTTTTATCTATAAATCTCTGACTAATATATTTCTTCTGAAATTCAGACTGAAAGAAATCCCATGTAACTCATTCTTTTGGAACCACAGAAGTCAAAGTTTTCTACCAGTGATAAGCTGCATCTCTTAACAAAGAAACGGCACATTTCACACATTCCTCAGAAGTACAAGACATTTCATCAAACACTCGGATTGTATTCTCGAGCCAAAACTCCGCTATCTCAGCATCATCATCACTAGTGGCCCTGAACTCTTCAGCCTCATATTTACGGATTTTATCAACCGGAGGCTTATTCAACAGATTCAGATTCATAACCAGAGGTACAACAGAAGTCTGAGGAGGATTGGGCGGGGGCGGAGGTTGTGAAATAGCCGGATTTGTTCTAATGTACTAAGTGAACCACTCATTCATCATTTGGAAGAAGGCTTGTTTAGCCTCTCCTTCCTGACCGCTAGTAATCGGTCTCGAATCAGATGGCACTGTCCCTTGAGCGGGAGCAGGCGCATTACTTTCAACATCGTCAGGTACAGCTCTTTCGAGATCCATTTACTATGCAAAAAACACATTTTATACGTCAGGATTCATCACACTATCACAGTTCGTATATATGGCATGTATAGCTAGACTCTCATATGCTACGTTAGTCCTAGAATCAACTAAATTGTAGCTCTGATACCAATAAAATGTAACACCCCTAACCCGAGACCATCGCCAGAATAGGGTTAAGAGGCATTACTAGACAAATTGAAAACTTTTACGAACATTTCACATCATAAAGTATATCATCGTCATATCATAGCAAAATACAAGCATATTGTCCCTTAATGAGGTCTACGAGACCTTAAACATGCATTAGAAGGGGTCAGGACTAAACCAAGCTCATACAAAATTTTCTGAAAATTTAACATTTTTCAAAGTTACAGAGGTCACACGCCCGTGTGGGTAGGCCGTGTGAGGCACGCCCGTGTGTCTAAGCCGTGGTCGAAACTGACTTGCATCACACGGCCAGTCACACGCCCGTGTGTCTGACCCGTGGTCGAAACTGACTTGCATCACATGGCCAGTCACACGCCCTGGCTTGAATCAAATTACAAATTTCAGGGACACGGTCGAGCCACACGCCCGTGTGCTCAACCGTGTGAGTAAATATAGGCCATTTGCAAGGCCAATTTGCCACCCATTTTGGGTCAATCCTAAAAGCTCAAACAAACACATTTCATACTTTCAAAATGCAACCAAATCATACCAATAATATCCATGTTTTCTAACCATTCGAATGCATATCAAACTTACCAACTTATGAACCATTTATCTCATTCTAATCACAAGCATTTCTAAGCAAAATCTATCCAAAAACTTACCAATTCAATATACTAGCTAGCCATTCATCAAAACATACTAACTTTGCATCACAAAACATAAATAACATTTACCATATTCACATCTCATTTACAAGCCATATCACATAGCTTATATATATACAACTCAAAACATTATCTAATTTAACTAGACTATACATGCCATACTTAAATATGTACACATTCAAATGGTACCCAAAATATGATTTGATAGTGTGATGACGATCCTCGACGATCTTCGAGCTTTTCGTAGCTTTGGTAATCTATAAAACAATGTAAACATACACAAAGTAAGCTTTCAAAAGCTTAGTAAGTCTTATACAAATAAACTTATCATATAAAACATTTATAACCATTCAATTACAAGAACTTTGGCATATCTCAATAGCATATTCATATTTCTTCTTTAGCTCAATTATTTCCAATCATTTGCTTATCAACAAATCACATCTCCATGTATTTCATTAGATCATAGCACATTCATATATATATATATATATATATCATATTTTGTCTCAACAAGTCTATACACATATCTCATTTTTGCAATTTCACATATACTTACCTTTCATAATCAAACATGGTATGCACTTCAAACGTATCTGTATCGGTTACACATTTCACATAGTCATTCATATCTTGAAATTGTCCGTTGAACCGTTCGGAATCAAATAGGATACTCGGATAACTCGGAATACTCGTACAATGCCAACGTCCCAGACGTGGTCTTACATGTAATCAAATATCGGTGCCACTGTCCCAGACAGGGTCTTACACGAAATCATTTACGATGTCAATGTCCCAGACATGATCTTACACGTAATTCTCAAATCGACGCCAACGTCCCAGACGTGGTCTTACACGATACCACATATCGGAACCCTATGTCATGACATATATATCCTAACTATTCCTAAGGTTCGTACGGGACTTTTCGGACATTGACACATTGTCGATACTTCCTCGGATTTCACATGTGTGTATCTTTCGTAGTCATTCATCACAATTCAATTTTATATGAACATAAATTAATCAATTCAAATACATTTATTTGTATATAGACTTACCTCGTACGGATATAAACGGACGAATTCGATTACTCGATCACTTTTGACTTTCCTCGGTCTAAATCCGATTTCTTTGGTTCTTGATCTATACGTATTCAAATTTAATCCATTTATTCACCAAATCATTCAATTCAATCCAAAAACACGCATTTAGGGCATTTTACAATTTAGCCCTCACATTTTCACATTTTGACATTTAAGTCCTTATTTCACAAAATCACAAAATACACATAATTTCTTTGTACCCATGCTTAGCCGAATAATCATCATGATCACACAAGTCCATACATTTCATTTATTTCACATTTTAGTCCCTCAAAATATTATTTTCACAATTTATTCCAAATTACTCAAATTCATCAAAAATCCAAAGACAAAACATGTTAATCTGACACATATATTTCATATTTCATCAACTAACATTATAAAACTTACAAAATCATCAATGACATATCTCAAAACCTTCATCAAATTCTAAAATTAAGGCATGGGCTTGATAGTATACTAAGCAACGATCTCAAAAACGTAGAAATTATTAAAAACCGAAACCAAAACATACCTTAATCAAGCTTAAACCTAGCCGAATGAAGCTTTTTCTTTTTCTTTTATTTTCTTTGAATTTTCGGCACAAAGATGATAAGAAATAACCATTTTTCATGCTTTTGTTTTATTAAATTAAGCTTAATTACCATTTTACTATTTTACCCTTAATGAAATATTCATGAAAAACATTTAAACCATGGACATAATTGTCCACTAACTTAATAATGGCATATTAACCTCATAAGGACTTCACATAATAAAAACAATAACAATTCGACACTTACACATTAATAGCCAACCTTTGCAATTTATGTGATTAAGTCCTTTTATCAATTTAAGCACACAAATAATGAAATTAATTCACGAAACTTTCACACATGCTTTATCACATGCTGTAAGCACAGAAAATAATATTAAAATATTTTTCTAACTCGAATTTGTGGTCCCAAAACCACTGTTCCGACTAGGGTCTAAACCGGATTGTTACAATTTTCCTATTAATTTATTTTAAAAAATAAATCTTTAATTGCTTTCAAATACAAAGGTAGTAAATAAGGTTTAACATGAAATTAATTGTTTACATTGTAAATAATAGATTTGTCTATGAGTCGGATCCTAATAAAATTTTAGGCTCATTTGATAGGCTCGAGCTTGACTCAAAAAATGGGCCTAATTTTTTTCCTAAACCCAACCCGGCCCGTATAAAAATTTTTTTATATAAAAAAACTAAAAAATATAATATATATATCAAAAACACTAAAAACATTAAAATAAATGTTTCCAACAAATTGAAAATAAATTAAAAAAAGTTTTTATACTTAAATAACACTAAGATAGGTACAACTTAACAAGCAAATATCTCTAAAATAGTAGCACAATTAACAATGAAACAAGAGTTATATAATATCCAAACAATAATAACAAAATTGTAGCAACATAATAGTGAAATAACAGTAAAACAGTGAGAAAACAACAACAAAATAGTGAGAAAACAATAAATTTTTTGCCTGGGCCAAAAAAACCTTATATGAGGCCCAACCAATTTTCTAAACGGGCATTATTTTTTTGTCCAAACCCATTTTTCGAGCCTATATTTTTGCCCAAACCCACTCACTTTTCGAGCGGGCTTTCGGGACGGGCCATAGGCCCGATCCATAGAAAAGTCTAGTAAATAATAAATATATTCACTATTAATTAGTATGGTAATTAATTAGCTTAATTGTAATTTGGCTTAGTAGTAAATTACAATTCAAAATAGAGTATTAAGGACTAATTATGCAAATACAAAAATGTGTAAGAAGAAGCTATTTGGATTTTTTTAATTTAGAATTTATAATTAATGTAATAATAAATCATTATTATTGATGGTAAGAAGATAATATTTAAAACTTAATTTTAAAAGCAAGACCTATTTTAAATATAATTAAAAAAGAAAGTATTTTGGAACTCAAAGAATTAATCTAGAATTCAATGTTTCTATATATGCTTTCGTACCTTCTTTTATATTATACTAGTTCGCACAGGCTTACTATTTATATAAATTATTTGAAATATAACATATTTGTAATATTTTGAATATATTACATGCATAAATTTTGTGGAAAAATAGTAAAATTTAAATGGTATTAAAAACTATTTTACTTAGGATGATCATGGGTGTTAATTAAAATATATTTTTATTAATATTTTAATAAAAATATTAGATATATTAAATAAAACGGTTTACTATGAGACAAAATAAATATAATATTTTTAAAATTTTCATGTAAAATTTATGAATACACTAAGGTTTGAATAGTATTAAATGCTTCTTTGTAATAATAACATGTATAAATTACAAAAATAAATAAATTTATATAAAGTTGAAGCTAAAATTTAAATAGTATTAAATTATTTAAATAATATTAAAGGCTTTTTTTTTTGTACATAGGAGCGGTTCAAGACTACTTTAAATAATAAAGGCTCTAGGCCTAGCTAGAGGTGTTCATGGGCCGGGCCGGGCTGGGCTCAACTAAAAATTTAGGCCCATTCATCAGGCTCGGGTCGGGCCGGGCCCAAAAAATGGGCTTAATTTTTTTCTCAAGCCCGGCCCATATAAAAATGTTAAAACCCGGGGCCGGCCCAGCCCGCCCGTATTAAATTTTTATATTATTTTATATAATTTTTAAATATATATAATACTAAAAAAATACTAAAAAATCAAAATAAATATTTCTCAATAAATTGAAAATAAATTTTAAAAAAATATGTAGAGTTAAATAACACTAAGATAGATATAACTTAACAAGCAAATACCTCTAAAATAATAATAAAATTAACAAATGCCTTTAAAATAATAACAAAATTAACAATAAAATAAGTTTTATACAATATTCAATCAATAACAACAAAATAATAGCAACATAATAGTAATATGGTAGCAAAATAGGGAGAAAACAACAAAAAAATAACATTCAAAAAAAAAATAACAGATTTTTTTTGTCATTTAGTGAATTCGGGCCGGGCCGGGCTGGGCTCGGGCCAAAAATACATTACTCGAGGCCCGGCCCATTTTTTAAACGGGCCTTATTTTTTGTCTAGGCCCATTTTTCAGGCTTATATTTTTTCCTAAACCCTCCCAAATTTCGGTCAGGCCTTCGGGCCGGGCCGCCCGGCCCATGAACACCTCTAGGCCTAGCTACACCAATCATGTCCTCCTGGATAATCCTTGGTAAGGTTCCTAGAGGATGAACCAGCTTAGTTACATCAAAAGGCCCTTGGAATGCCTAGATCGCCAAAAAAATCCGCACACATATTAGCTTCACGATAAATATGAACAAGAGTACAAGTCCAATTGCATTGAAGAAGCTCCTTGCATTGAAGCAGCTCCTTACAATTTTGGATCACTAAGGAGAAAGGATCATGTTGTTGCAAGGGGGTCAAAATCTTGTTAACAGCCACAAGTGAGTTTGACTCGATAACAAGATTCCTTATGCCATGTTCCCAAGCCAGACGAAGACCATTATATATAGCAAAAAGCTCAGCTTTGGTGATGTGCCCATATCTTAACTTCCCAGTAAAGCCAAATAGGCAAGATCCAACATTATCCCGACATAAACCACCCATGGGTAGATCTCCAAGATTCGAAGTAGCCACAACATCTACATTCATTTTGACAAAGCCAGGGGTAGTCGAGACCAAGCAATAAGAGAGTTAACGCGACGATTAGGAAGTTGCAGGTTAACCTTATGGCTATTAAAATTACCAATACTAGTAGCTATCAAGTGGGAAGCATTACCCGACCACATGAAATCTGCTACAAACATTGTCTTGTTTCTCCACCACCATATCAGCCAACAAGTAAATGCAAAATATTGAGACCAAGCAACCGAATTTTCCACAATGAATGAGTTATTAGAACAATTTGCACGCAACCATTCACTCAAATTGCATGAGTTGAAACGCACTAACCTTCCACCGCGTAAATGATGTGACTATAATGTTTGAGACGAGGGGCAATCTCGAAGCACATGCAACGTAGTTTCCTTATGACACCCGCATCTAGGACAAGTTGCATCGCTGATAATATTTCGACGAACACACGTTGCCTTAGTTAGCAAATGGTCATGGGTGACCAACCATAAGAAGAAACGAATACGAGGAGGAACATCCAACTTCCAAATATTCATCCAAAAACCATTTTCTGGGGCATTAAACATCAACAATTTATAGGCAAAGGAGACGGAAAAATTACCATCTAAAGAGGCAGTCCAGAAATTGGGATCTCTCTCACCCTCCAAAACATGCACCAATGATAATTACTCTTGGACTTCAATTGGCAAGGCATCTACAAGCTCCTTATAAGAACTAGTATCCATGACAACGTCCTTAACAGTTAAGTGATGGAATTCAAGGGAAACAACGACCTCAAAATTCTCCATAATAGAACCATTGACCAACCACCTATCATACCAAAAGGAAGTAGCGGCACCATCACCTATCAAATGTGCACAACCTTTACGAGCAAGAGCTTTTGAAGATTGAATACTCCTCCAGGTATGGGATGAGTTCAATTTAGGTCTAGAATTAAGAAAATTCTCACCATTCAAGTATTTGGATCGCAACACACAAGCCCAAAGAGCAGAGTCCCCATTCTCCAATTCCCATCCCAATTTAGCAAGAAGAGTTGTATTCATGGAAGTTGAACGACGAATACCCATACCACCGTTGCTTTTCTCTCGACACACAGTCTCCCACTTAACCAAAGGCACCTTTTTCTTCTCAAAAGAAGAACCCCAAAGGAAATTACGACTTAAACGATCCAAATCTTTGGTCACTGAAGCAGGTAATTGTGAAGTTTGCATAGTGTAAATGGCTATAGAACTAGTATCTGACTACACCAAAACTGCCCTCCCTGCCAAAGAAAGTTGATTAGCCTTCCAAGATGCATCACCTTATCCAAAAGATGAGCATAGGTATACTTGGTGACACGACTAAGATAACGCCCAAGATTAATGCAATGAGCCAATTGAGAGCAGCTAGCAATATCCTGAACCACTGCAACAGGAACATTAGGAGATGTAAAAAAGATTTTCGTGTATGTGTAATTAGAAGCCATTTCTTTTTTCTTCTTTTTTCACGTGGAATGAGGTAATAGGAAAATGAAAAAATAAAAAAAAACCTTGTTTTATTTTGTTGTATTTTAGGTCAACTTTTAATATCCGATGTTAGAAAATTCAAATAATTCTGATTTTTAATATCAGAAATATCATAAGTCTTCCGTGATTATGTAGTTTCTAGTGCCCGAAAGTATACATTTAAAAAATATAAATCAAAATAGGATGTTTTTGTTGCCAAATGCCAAGAGAGAATATAATTTTTGGTGTAGCAAAAGTTGTTTCTGGATTAAAAGTTTTTTAAAAAATGTGATTTTAAGGTTTGATGGGTTGTTTTCAACTTTAATGATTACGCTTTCAAAGTTGATGATGTGGTTTAAATATATTTCTATAAGAATATTTTTTTTTGAAAAATATTACCTCTTCCAGGTTTCCGCTTCATTTACCGTGTACTGCTATATGTATTTTCCGTTAGTTTTGTTCAAAGAATAATAAAAATAAAATATAGCCTTAATAGTTGTAGGGCTTAAGTTGTGCTTCTGGGAAAACTGATAAATACTTTAAGCAAATAGCAACTTGTTTATAGCAAATCTGGGAAACCTTTATTATTTATTTATTTATTTTTGTGGCTGTTGATTACTTGATTTTCATGGTTTATAGCTTGCTTCTTGATTATGGTCTTCTTTCTAATGTAAAATATTGGGTTCCTTTCAGCTTTGTTTGTTCAGTGTGAATTTTTGCATTTTCTAGGGTTTCTCTGGGGGTGTTAAAGAAAGTTCCCCCACATGTCCACCAAATCCTTCTCAATTCACTGGAATTTAAAATCCCAGTTTCCAAACACCTGTTTTCTCCCTTTTGCTCGCCGGTGCTCTTTGAATGCTTTCCCCTTGTCGTTCTTTCACTGCCCAAGAATCCATTCTCCGAAGCCATACCTTCCTCAACCTCCCTTGGTCCAATCCAATCCCTGTAACCAGACTCCACATGATCTAACACAAGCCCGAGAATCCATTTCTGAGTACCTCCAAGAACTGGGGCTTTCTTTGGAGGATTCCATTTCTATATCTTCTAATTCCCCGAAATACATGCAAATGCTGGTGGATGGTGTCAAGGAACTGGAGGAATGGAATGCTTGGAATAATAGTAACGGTGAAGGGGATCGTTTGGGGTTTAAGGAAATGATCATTTATATAGCGAAGGAGAAGGGTGATAATGGAAAAGTTGCCTTTTTGGAGAGTGTGGGTTTGCCTCTCTCTTCTGCCATGAGCGTTGCTCGTTATTTGTCCTCAGAATCACTTCCCAGTATTATTCGTAAGGTTAGCAAGAAAGCTCATTAAGTTTATTTACATCTATTTTCACCCTCACTTTTTGGTTTGTTGTTCAAAAATGCATTCTGATGATCTTTGTTTTGGAAGGAACTAGAATTTAGGAAATTGTAGATGTGAAATTTTGTTTCACAGGCAGATGAATCAAGCTTATTCTTTAGATTTTTTAGCCTCAAAAAATAAAAATAAAAAATGGCAAGCTTTAGAAATGAGGAGTTTAACGAAGCTGTTAGAACACCACTCTTAAGTTTTTCACATTGAGACACAAGTCGACAAAGTTAAATAGTGAATAATGAAATCATCTTGCCTTATCAGTATGCAAGAATGTTATGGGTGCCATATTGTAGGAACTGATGGATATTTTTCAAATTTGACAATATTTAAGACACAAATACCTCTTTTCTTTATTTCATACAGTTGACCTATGATTTGTAGCATGAATATTCTCTTTTGGTTGTAAATTCAGTACCCCATGTTAGTTTCATTACATAGAAAATTTTCCTGCATAATCATTTTTCCTTTTGTTTCATACTTTAGAAGAAGTGAATGATCGTTAGGGACTAACTTTTTCATGGAGATTCCTTTGACAGATTGCATCAGTTATCTTGTACTGTATTTAGAAGGCATATGCCTACAAAAATGTTTTCTTTTATATTAACCCTGAAGTAATAATTAGACCAAATTTTTTTGTTTTGTAATGGCTTGCTTAGTGTTAGGCGTGTCTTAGTGTTCGGCCTGCATGATCCAGCCGTTATTATCCTTTTCAAGTTTTACTTTAAGCTGACATCTTGTCATACTCTTGCACTCTTGTTTACTCTTCAGTTCATCATCTTGTCATTTAGAAGTCTTTATATTGATGAAATGGATATAAACCGTTACAATGGAGGATTTTGCTTATTAGATGTGACATGTCTAATCTACTGCCTTTTTTTTTGGTTAAAATATTTTTCAAATGCTTCACCTTTTGAGTGGTAAGCCATGGTCTAATAAATTGGTAGGCACAGAATAAATTCCTTTAGATATTGGCCATATCTCTTTTGGTAACCCAACCTAACGATCCTTCGGTAGAATATGTGCATGTTCTTGAATCATAGCTTGGTGCTAAACGCAATACTCCCTGTTTGTGGTTTTTAAGCTCTTGTAGATGCATCCTGTTGATATTGGAGTATTTAAAATTAAATCTTTTCGCTGATCTGATCAAGCAACTAATGTGATACTTATCTTGCTTCAGATGAATTCTGCTCTTCTGTGAATTGACTGAAACGAGCTCTTCATCTAAATTTGTTTGGTAGTCATTGCTTATTTTGGATTTGGTTTTTAGGTTAAGTATATGAAGGAAAATATATTTTCTGTCGGTGATGATAAAGGAGGGCTTAGTGGGAAAAATGCTCGCCGAATGATGATGCACTTGTCAATTTCTTCTGATGAAGATGTGCAACAAACCTTATCCTTCTTTGAGAAGGTTGAATATGACTTCCAATCTTCTTTTATTGTCTATGTGAAGTGATTTCAGGTTTTACTTACCTAATACTTTTTATTCTTTTCTTTTGTTTGCCCTCTTGATGTTGTCAACTGACATTTCAGTTGCATAGGTTCATTTGTTCAGTTGCTTTCTGTTGTGACACAATCTATCAATATATGTTGCAGATTGAAGCAAGGCGTGGAGGTTTAGAGATGTTGGGTTTGCTAGATGCAACTTTTAGATTTCTGTTGGAATCATTTCCACGTCTTTTATTGTTACCAGTGGAGTCCCATTTGGAACCTATGGTTGAATTTCTTGAAAATATCGGAGTTCCAAGGAGATCTATGGGAAATGTATTTTTGTTGTTTCCTCCCATCTTGTTTTACAAGATTCAGGGCATTAAATCAAAATTTTTGACTTTCGAGAAGGTACCTTTCATATTTTAAATTCTAGTTTCATTTAGCTGAGTACTGTTTTCTACTTGCAGACACTTTGAACAATAACCTTTCTTTTTATGGATGCCATGCTATGTTAGTTTTTAGTGTGATTATACCTTGTTTACCCTTAATCGAAGTTTCTTTTTTATGAATTTACTTCTAGGTTGGTGCAGCATATAAAGATATTGGGAAAATGTTGCTAAAATATCCATGGATACTTTCAACAAGTATTCAAGAAAATTATGAGCAGATCCTTTTGTTTTTTGAGGAAGAGAAGGTACTGATTTAATGTTGACCTCCTAGTCAGGGTGTCTTACATTTTCCCTACACATGTGCTTGACTGTATACTCGGTTATGTTTGGTTGAGTTTTGGTTCCATCATGATTTTCATGGTTTGCTTACAGCTTACTTGAGGTGCTAATGTTTTGTTATTTATTCTGAAATTGCTAAAGTTATCGTCTGGTAAAAAATAATAACCAGGAGCTTCTTTCTTTTAGTTACCGAAACAAGAAATTGTTGAGGATATGATACTCTGAAAGTTGCCATAGGGGTATGAGAATATATTTTTAAATCCACAGGCAGTTTTAGTTTTCTTTAATACCTTCAGTTGTATTAACGGACAGCCTTGATTTTATGTTGTTTACTGCTCCTTATTATTAGGTAGTTTTCTTTCTCCGTTAACTGGATAAATAATTATGTTTCTGTCGGGCACCTAAAGTTAGTGTTTTGTATCATTTGATTACATCTCCAAACATAAATAGTTTCTATTAAAGTTATAAACTTGGTTACACAGTTGCATTATCTTCATTTTCTTTTCTATTCGTATGTTGTTCTGTAATGACTTGGATAATTTATTTGGATTTAGATACCAAAAACAAGTCTTGACCGGGCAATTAGAAGCTGGCCTCATTTATTGGGTTGTTCTACAAGCAAGCTAAAGTTAATGGTGGATCAATTTGGTGAATTAGGTATTAGAAACAAGAAATTTGGCCGGGTTATTGCCAAAAGTCCCCAGCTGCTATTAAAGAAACCTCAAGAATTTCTCCAGGTTGGTGGTTGTATGTTTTTGTTTGGGTTCTTGAGATACAGTTTTTGGCTTCTATTTTTTGCAGTTACTTAATGTTTAATTCCCATCTCTAAATGTTGAATCACCTCTTAAAAGAATAACTAGCTTTAACATAGCTTTGAGAGGTGATCTGGTTCACTTTTAGCAATTCCCTGTTACATATTTAAAGGAATTGACATGCAGTATGATTATATCCCTCAATGGCTTGAAGAAAATTAGGATGCCGTTCTTCCCTTGCTCCTATTGGCTGCTCCTTGATTGTGCCTTATACTTTTCTGTTTCTAAGGATGCTTCTTTATTGTAATTTGTCTTACTGATTAAATTGTAACCATACATATAAATTCTAATTAACAAGAAAATTTAAATACCGGACTTCTCAAATCCCTTATTTGACACTGTGTAATCGAGTTTTCTTCCACGATGAACTGATTGATTGAAATTTGATCACACAACACTCAGAGGAAGACATATTTCTGAGGCGGGGAAGGGGGGGCAGGCTTGCTGATGTCACCATTGGCTTTTCATTTTTGTAATACTTCTTTTATGATTGGCAGCCTTTCAGTTAACTTATTAGCAATTACATGTTTACGTTGCCGTGAAACCAGCTTTATGTTGATTTCTGGATATTAGAGGCAATTCCAGGAGTCTAACTCTGCTGTTTTTCAGTGGTCAAGATTGGTTGATTGGTCTCTTCAACTGCCTAATCCTAGTATTTTGTTTGTGAAGCTAAGATGACTCTTGTCAAATATAACTTGCATTTCTCCAAGGGTCGTCAAAGAGACTAGTTCTCAAGGATTCTAGTCAACTATGAAAGTGAAATTGTGGCATTAAATCCTAACTTCGAAATATAGAATTTATTATAGTTTCAATCAATGAATTTGATTTGTATTGCTTTTTCTTCTGATTTATTCTATTCTATTCTATTATTTTATATTTCTTTTATAGTTATGATTTATTTCTCCTATAGGTGGTTCTATTTTTTGAAGGACTTGGTCTTGATCGGGAAACTGTGGGGAAGTTAGTTTCTCGCTGTCCAGAAGTCTTTGCTGCCAACATCGATACAACTTTGAAGAAAAAGGTTGAGTTTCTCGCAGAATTTGGTATTTCCAATGACCACCTTCCTCGCGTCATCAAAAAGTATCCAGAGGTTCTTGTTTCTGATGTGAACAAAACTTTACTTCCTCGGTAATACTTTTATTTCAGTACACTGTTCTATATTAGTTGAGGTGGTGTGTGGTGGGAAAATACCCAAAGACCAACCAGGCATCTCATGGGAAAAAACTTATTGTCAAAAGAACAGAAAAAAAGAAAAAAAAAAATGAAAATGAAAATTTTAGTTCCACTAATGCATTGTAGGTAAAACTGGTATTGAAAGTATTGACCAAAAGAAAAAGGTATTAAAACTCTTTCTTCCCTGACAAGATCACACACAAAAAAGTTTGATGTCAATGTCAATGCCATTCTATCTTGAGGCTCAGTATGTTGAACTATCTTGAATGCTTTGTTTTTGAATTTGGAATGGTTTTACTTGGATAACATAATTTAAGTTGGAAATATAAACAATAGGGATCATGCATTCGTTTTTTTCTTCATTGTTATGATGAGAATTATGTTCATTAAGTTGCAGATCATGCAGTCATGAGAAAATCAGTGTTGTTGTAACTCGATCTGCCGGTTATGTGAACAGGATCAATTATTTGATGGAGATGGGGCTGTCTAGGAGGGAAATTGCTTTGATGATCCATAGGTTTCCTCCATTACTAGGATACAGCATTGAGGAGGTATTAAAACCGAAACTCAATTTCCTTTTAAACACCATTGGAAAGCCTGTGAAGGATGTGGTGGGGTATCCTAGGTACTTTAGTTATTCATTGGAAAAGAAAATAAAACCCAGGTTCTGGGTCCTTAAGGGAAGGAATATTGAATGTAGCTTAGAAGTAATGTTAGGGAAAAATGATGAAGAGTTTGCTGCTGAGTTTATGGGTGTTGGAAGAATGCTTGTTTCTCCATCCGCCACTTTTCAATGAATTGTTGTAACATTAAAGTGATAATAGGCAATCTTTGTAAATGCTGTATTTATAGGCAATCTCTTTGACACATCACAATTTGTGATTGGCTAGATTTTGCCATCGCATGTTAACATCATGAACGGAAGTAGACCTATGAATTGAATGAGCTGAAATAGGTAAATTCAGTTGTTAAGAGATTGAATCAATTTCGTGATTCGTTTTGGATTTGAGTGAATTCAATGTAGGAGTCATGATCAATAGGTTGTTCTTCATTTGCATTATGCTTTAGTTGTCAACTTCTTCATCACCACAAAGAATGGACTACATCATAGGTCTGTTTTGTTTGTTGTGTACACTCGGTAAACTTTGCTATTTGGGGAATAGCCAAGTAATATGTATGCTTACATCATAAAGAGGGTTAAATGTTGCTTTATACTTTGTCCTACTAAACACATAACAGTACGTAATTGTAAGCTTTCTTCCTCTCGATCGGATTATCTGAATTCGAAAACTTCGTTATGGAATTTTGTTTCCCGTCGGAGCACGACTTTTGACAACTAAAGTTATGCTTTAACCTTCAACTTTGATTAAAATTTAATTTACATAAACTAATGAATTACATATAAATATTAATAATAAAATTTTGAAAAAGTAAATATAATAATTAATAATTTTAAATATGTTTAGAAAATTTTCATCAGTCTTAACTCATATTTTTGTATTTGTAAGTTTAATTGAATAATAAGATGGAATTATCAAAATTTTTAGATTTACGATATAATTAAAATAATTATTATGATATTAATTTATTTTGTAATGCGACAATTATATTTAGTCAACGGTGGAGTCAAGTAGAGGCCTAGGGGGCCATGGCCCCCTAAAGTTTAAATTTGTATCAATTTAGTTATTTGTAAATATACTATGGCCTTCTCAAAAATATAAGTAACCCTCTAAGTTTAAGTTTTTTGTAATTTCCCCCTTTGTATATAAATTATTATAGCCCTCTTAAAAATATAAGTAGGTTCTTCCCAAAAGTATTTTTGCACGTCTAATTTTAGCTTGACCCCTCAAAGATTAACATCATGGCCATTGTATTTAGTACATATTATAATATATAAAATAGTATACATACATGTTTAACGATATATAATATATTACTTGTTATACAATTAAATTATAAATGTAAAATAATTATTATAACATTATAATATTACAATGTGCATTCTTCTATTGAAGATATACAACCTAAACCTTAAACATGTCATTAATTGTACATAGGTTAGGCTGCTTTGTAATATCAACTAGACTCACTACTACATAAAAGAAATTCTTTTTAGGGGTCAATCTTAATTTCAACTAAATCATTCTTCTTCATTTGTTTCTCTTTTCTTGCCTTCTTTATTAGTGAAGAGGACAAAGCTTTCTAGCCAACCCAGTAGAATTTGGCATATGGTTATATTATTTTCAGCCAACATGCCAAATGGAATTTGATATGTAACTTTATATAGAATTATGTTATTATAATATTTATAACTAATATAACTTAATTATATAATACTAATAGTATATACTATAGTTTATCATAAAATTAGCTACACGTTTAAGGTTTAGGTTGCACATTATTAATAGAAGAATGGACATTGTAATGTTATAATAATTATTATACATTCACAATTTAATTATATAACAATTGATATATTATATGTCCTTAAAAGTCTATGTATACTATTTTTATAATATAATATGTACTGAAGATAATTATGTCACATTACAAAATAAATTCATATTATAATATTTATTTCAATTATATAAATATTAATCAATTATTTGTTTAAAATAATTTAACTAATTGAGTTGATCAAATAATAAAAAGGGATATTCACGAATCTAGAAATTCTGATGATTGCATGAATTGTTCAAATTAGTTTTACGAATGCAAAAGAGATTTAAGAGAAGCTGCATGAGATTTAAGAGAATAAGAATTTTAAATAAGATATATTTTTCTAATAATATTTTTAAACATATTTAAAATTATTATTAATTATTATAATTAATTTTATTATTAATTAAAATACTTAATTTTAAAAAATATTTTTATTGATATTTATATGTTATTTATTAGTTTGTGGTAATTTTAAATGAAGTTGAAAATTAGTTTTGATCACTAAATTATAATTTTAATTGTTAAAGGTCATGTGTTCGAATCCTATTAGGAGTAAAATTTTAAATATTTTGTAATTAGCTATTTGAATGATTGATTTCCGAGAGGGTATATCTGCATATGCTCCGAATCTGTAAATTAGTTTTTTACGTAGCTTTTTAGACAATTTATTTAACATATATACTTGCAGTAATCTAAGCTTATTACCTTTAAACTCTCAGTTTGCATTGTGTTTATAATCATTTACGGACTCATAATGCGCGATAATATGTCATATATGTTTAAAATAAATTAATTTCCAGAGCCACATGTACATATTTATTTTTTTAATTTATTAAAAGAATATGTTTTTACTTTATATAATTATTTTAATGTAAATTTATTTGAAATAGTAAACATAATTAAAACATGTCAATTATTTTAGCAATTTCAATATTGTATTAATAAAACATTTTCCAATAATAATTATAACATTTGAATCATTTAAAAATATACTCTAAATTAATAGTATGCATTCTTCAAATTTCATTTTTTAATAATCAATAGATTGAGTATAATAATTGTTAAAAAACTAAAAAAATAGTATGATTTTAGAATTATTATATAAGATTATATAAATGTAAAGTTACCTCTCTTTCACAAAATAAATTAAAACCAAAAGTTTTATATTGATATGAAATGATCTTAGTAAATCCTTATTCTACATTTATAGTATAACATTCTATACTACTATATATAAAAGAAAGGCTCTAAGGCCTGACATTCCTTCGTTAACACCTGTCTTGCTTTTTTTTTTTTTTTTTACACTCTTAACAATAATGATTAATTTTTAATTTTGATCTCTCTACTTTTTAATTATATAAAAATAGTTAAATTTCGATTCCGATCTCCATATTATGTTGAAATTATTTAATCTTTATACTTAAATTATTTTTATATAATTTAGTATTTCAATGTTTATAATGTCATTAATTGGTTTAACTATTTTTTTTCTAACTGAAATGTTAACATAAATATAAAGAATTGTTAACATCATTACATTTCTTGTTAAATTTAAGTCCATTATTATCGAGTGAGTATTTTTTTTAAAATTTTAAAATGTCATACCAAAAAGTTTAGCAGAAAAATTTTAACGGTATTAACAATTGAACCTGAATTTTTATATGAAAAAAATAAATGAACTAAGTTCTTAAAAAAAAATTAGGGATTAAATTTTAAATATATAAAAAATACAGAAACTTGAAATATATCGTAACCTTTAAAATTTAATAATTTAATCCAAAAATAATTATATACGATGTAACACCCCTAACCCCTATCCGTCGCCGGAACAAGGTCACGGAGCATTACCGGAGTTTACAGATCAATTACAGAAAATTTTAGATCATTTACTATTCATATCCGAAATCAATCATATCGTCCCTTAATTGGGTCCTCAAGGCCCAAAATACACGTTAGAATCAAATCAGAACTAAACCGGAAACTCAGAAAATTTTTCGCGAAATTTTAAAATTTTTCTTAGGTGCAGGGGACACATGCCCGTGTGGTCAAGCGGCCAGGTGACATGCCCGTGTCTTAGGCCATGTGGGCATTCGATGTGAGGCACACGACCATGTCCCAGCCCGTGCTCAAAATTAGGGTAGCTACTGACTCGGGTCACACGGCCAGCCACACGCCCGTGTGCTAGGCCGTGTGGACACTTAAAATTTCAAAAATAGGTGCAGGATTCACATGGCCAAGACACACGCCCGTGTGTTGGGCCGTGTGTTTCACACGGCTGAGACACACGCGTGTCTCTGCCCGTGTGACAAATTCTGATCATTCTGTTTCTCAATTTTTAAGATGCAAGAGACACACGGCCAATCCACACGCCCGTGCGCATGGCCGTGTGTCACACACGGTTGAGACACACGCCCGTGTGTCTACCCGTGTGGACAAAATAAGGCCATTTCCAAGCCTTATTTCTCACCCAAATTTTTACCTTGTACCTACATTGACATTTTAATACATTTCCAAACCAATTCAAGTCATTTGAATCAAGCCAAATACAAGTATTTTATATAACATATTAGCACATTTGTTCGAGTGATTAAACTTGCCAAGTTTGCACTTATGTTTATATGTAAATTTTATCAATTATACTAATTCAAATCCATTCATCATAAGGTTTATATACCTTTCACCATAAAACCATTTTTAACACACATCAACCATGATAAGGCCTTATATAATTACATCAAAGTATGTTTAACACTAGCCATTCCAATGGCTAGTTACAACCAAATTATTTTATCATTTAATCTATTTAACCTATACATGCCATTATATCAAAAGTTAGCTTGTTTCATATACCGAGAGATCCAAGGGATAGTGTGATATGTCTCTGACCAAGTTCCAACCTTCACGAGCCTCCGAATACTATAAAACAGAGGAAATAAAACAAAGTAAGCATTTAATTCTTAGTAAGTTTGCATAACAGGAATTTAACCTACTGTTTATATTCAATTTAAGTAATCATGTAAATAACATGCATCCAAACAAATTGACCAATTGCCTAATCACATACACTCAATCAAGTAAGTTAGCCATGAATTTCGAAATACTTTTCAAGTAATAAAGATGAGCTCATCATGTAATAAATTTTATACACATATACTTTCCTTATCATATTTCCATATAACTTATACATTTCTATGATAAATCATCTCAAGTTTAGATTAGCCATAACAGAACTTTGCCAGTTGATTTTATTTGAAATATTGATGGATACACATGTAGTACACTTGAAATGTACAACACTGTAAACCGTCAACTCATATTCAAGGGTACCCAATTAGGGCACATAATCAGGAAGCACTCTCTCGAGCCATATAATAGGATGTTCATGTGAGCCATGTAACAGGAAGCTTATCCGAGCTATAACAGGAAACTCATAAAAGTTTAGAACATGAAGCTCATTGAGCTTAACAGGTAACTTCGAAGAGCTATTATCAGGGAGCTCCGGATAGCCATATAACAGGATGTTCAAGCGAGCCATATTAGGAAGCTAAAAAAGAGCCTATATCAGGACGCTCATAAAGAGCTGCGTTTGTGTCCGCAATATATGCAGGATCACAACTGATCGTATAACAAGACGCTCACGAAGAGCTACGGTAGTCCGCAACACATGCAAGATCACTACCGATCAGGATGCTCGCAGGAACCATATAACGGGAAGCTTGAGAGGGCTTATAACAGAATGCTCGTAAGAGCTATGATGTGTCTGCAATATATGCAGGACCACAACCATTCTGGAGATCCTGTATCCATCGAATTCCATTATTCAAACGGGATTTAATATTTATCGGGCTTTGTCGGATATGTAACCAATTTCATGTATATGGCATTTATACAATTCACATACACAACATTCAATTCAAGCATATAAATATACACAATTTAGTTACACGAACTTACCTCGACACTTGCTCGTGTATGAAAATCTACTAATCTAAAATTTTTTCTTTCCCTCGATCTAACTCATTATTTGGAATTTCTGGATCTAAATAAATGAATTTAATCATCAATTTATTATATTTCACATTCAAATCAATCCAATTCACATCTTAGGCAAAAGTACCATTTTGCCCCTGTACTTTTCATTAATTCCAATTTCGTCCTTAGGCTCGGAAAATGAAATTTATGCAATTTAATCCTTATTCCAAGCCTAACCGATTTTTACATATAACATTTTCAGCCCATGATTTCACAAAAATTAGAAATTTTCCATGAATTTTACATCTTTTCAAGTTAGTCCATAAATCACAATTTCATGAAAATTCACTTTACAAAAGTTGTTTATCTATCAATAACCTTTCAATTTCTACCATAAATTTCAAAATTTTAGCTTATTCATCCATGGGAAAATTTTAATACTTTGATAACTTTACAAATTGATCCCAAAAATAGCTAGATTAGGTTATTCCGATCTCAAAAATATAAAAATGACTAAAAACGAGACAAGAATGCTTACCCAATTAGGCTTGCTTGTTTTTCTTTCTCTTTCCTAGGGTTTCCATAGAATTTGGGAAAGAAGATAATATAAAATGATGATATTTTCTATTTAATTAAGATATCATCTTTTATTTTTTTTCTTTCTTCAATTTAGCCCTTTTCTTTTTCTAATTTTCCATGGATGAATTATCAAAAATATCTACTAACTTCTCTTAATGGTCTAATTACCATATAAGGACCTCAAGTTTTGAATTCCATAGCTATTTGATACTTATAGCTACTAGAACTTAACTTTTGCATTTTATGCAATTTGGTCCTTTTTATAATTAAACATGAAATCGGTAAAATTTTCTTATCGAAATTTTCATACGTCTTTCCTATCATAATATAGACCATGCAATAATATTAAAATAAATTTTCTTTCTGACTCGGATTTGTGATCGCAAAACCACTGTTCCGATTTCACTAAAAACGGGCTGTTACAACTCTCCTTCTTAAAGAATTTTTGTCCTTGAAAATCTTAGCAGTAAAGAGGTTCAGATATTGCTTTCTCATGGTATCCTCTGGTTCCCAGGTAGCTTCTTCAATCCCATGTCGTTGCCAAAGAACTTTTACTAAAGCTACCTTTTTATTTCTTAATTCTTTCGTCTCACGTGCCAAAATTTTGATCGGTTCTTCACTGTAAGTCACATCAGGCTGAATCTCAACTTCTGTCGGAGAAATAACATGTGAAAGATCTGACCGATACCGTCGCAACATAGACACATGGAAAACATTATGAATTCTGTCAAGCTCTGGTGGTAATGCCAATCGATATGCAACAGGTCCAATTCTTTCAATAACCTCATATGGTCCTTTGAACCGTGGACTCAGTTTTCCTTTACGATCAAACCGAAGAACTTTCTTCTAATGTGACACTTTCAAAAATACCCTGTCTCCGACTTGAAATTCTATCTGTTTTCTTTTAAGATCGGCATAAGACTTTTGACGATCAGAGGCTGCTTTCAAACTATCTCGAATCATCTTCACCTTTTCTTCAGTCTCACAGATTGAATCAACTCCGTGTATCTTTTTCTCACTAAGCTCAGTCCAATACAATGGAGTTCTACATTTACGACCATACAGAGCCTTGTACAGTGCCATTTTAATGCTGGACTGATAACTATTATTGTATGCAAATTCAACTAAAGGCAAATATTTTTCCCAGTTACCTTCGAATTACAACACACAACACTGAAGCATATCTTCCAAAATCTATATAACACGTTCGGATTGTCCATTAGTCTGAGGATGGAAAGCGGTTCTGAAATGTAACTGTGTACCCAGAGCTTCTTGCAACTTATTCCAGAATCGAGATGTAAACCAAGGATCCCTGTCTGAAATAATGGAGACCGGCACTCCATGTAATCGAAAAATCTCAGAAACATATAACTCAGCCAACCTGTCTAAAGAGAAATCCATACGTACCGGAATAAAGTGTGCAGACTTTGTTAATCGATCGACGATTACCCAAATGACATCTTTCTTTTTCGGAGATAAGGGTAACCCTGATACAAAGTCCATAGTAACTCTTTCCCATTTCTATTCTGGTATCGTAACTGGCTGTAATAATCCCGAAGGTACCTGGTGTTCAACTTTTACTTGCTGACATATCAAACATTTAGATACAAATTTAGAAATGTCACGTTTCATTCCCGGCTACCAGTACATCTTTTTCAAATCATGGTACATTTTGTTACTTCCTGGATGAACATACATATTACCATTGTGAGCTTCGTACAGTATCTTCTGTACAAGTTTTGAATTCTTCTGTACACATATTCTGCCTCTGAATAACAGACAATCATCAGACCCAATCTGAAATTCTGAATCAGAATTTGACTCACATTGTACCCGTTTAGCTTGTATTTCATCATCACTCTTCTGAACTTCATAGATCTGCTACAGAAACATCGATCTAGCTTTTAACTCAGCTATGATTGAACCATCATCAGACAAAGACAACCAGGTATTCATTGTTCGCAAGGAAAACAGGGATTTTCTGCTCAGAGCATCTGCAACCACATTGGCTTTTCCCGGATGATAATCAATAACCAGATCATAATCTTTTAATAACTCAAGCCACCTACGCTGTCTCAGATTCATGTCTTTTTGTGACATTAAATACTTCAAACTTTTATGGTCGGTGAATATACGACATATTTCACCAAATAGATAGTGCCGCCAAATTTTCAATGCAAACACAATGGCTGCCAATTCTAGATCATGTATCGGGTAGTTCTTTTCATATGGCTTTAGCTGTCTTGAAGAATAGGCTATTACTTTACCTTCTTGCATCAAAACACAGCCTAAACCATTTAATGACGCATCGCTGTAAATTACAAATTCCTTACCCGATTCAGGCTGAACTAGTACAGGTGCTTCAGTCAACAAGGCTTTCAACTGACCAAAGCTTTGCTGGCATTTGTCGGTCTATTTAAATTTCACATCTTTCTATAATAGTCGTGTCATCGGCGAAGCTATCATCGAAAACCCTTGTACAAATCTCTGATAGTAACCGGCTAATCCCAGAAAACTTCTGACTTCAGACACATTTTTTGGTGACTTCCAATTAACAATAGCTGAAATTTTATTCAGATCCACCTTGATACCTTTTACAGATACCATATGTCCAAGAAAACTGACTTCCCGAAGCCAAAATTCACATTTACTAAATTTGGCATACAGTCGTTTTTCATGTAGAGTTTGCAACACAATTCTCAAATGATCAGCATGCTCATTTTCATCTCGAGAATATACCAAGATATCATTAATAAATACCACCTGTGACACCTCTCACCCGTATCCAACGCCAGAACAGGGTACGAGGCATTACCGGACTCACAACACAAATAATCATACAGTTTCGAGTCATAAATTTGCGTCCAAATTAAAACCATTCATACTCAATCATAAAGTCCCTAATACGAGCCTACGAGGCCCAAAAAAACATGATTTAGTAGTGGTTTGGGACTAAACTGAGCACTTAAGAAGTTTTTACAAAACTTAAAAAATCTTTGCTAGAAACAGGGGTCACACGCCCGTGTGGTTTTAGGACACGCCCGTGTGGGCAGGCGTGTGGTCACACACGCCATTGTCCCTAACCCGTGTAACTCTCTATTTGTAACTCATGAACAAATTGAAGTCACATAGCCAAGTCACACGCCCGTGTGCTAGGCCGTGTGGTCGATTTAATTTTCATGATTTTTCATAAAATAGGTGCAGACTTCACACGCCTGGGACACACGCCAGGCTCGAGGCCGTGTCCTCACACGCCAAGACACACGCCCATGTCTCTGCCCCGTGTGCTCAATTCTAAGCATTCTGTTTCTCAAAATTTAAGGTGCAGGGGACACACGGTCGGAACACATGCCCATAGGACAGACCGTGTGTCACATACGGCCTAGACACACGCCCGTGTGCCTACCCGTGTGGACAAAATAAAGGCTATTTATCAAGCTATTTACCACCCTTATTTGCACACACTTATACACAACTTCAATGGCATAATTCATAGCACAAACAAGCAACCAATACCATCATAACTAAGGCCAAAACATGTCATTTACAAGCCAACATCTATCATGCTTGAAAACATCATACTTTGCCAAACTCAAGCATACCACAAGCACATCCACAAACATTCAATATGATTACTTTCAATATGTATAGTCTAGCCCAATTTCACTAGCTTACCAACAAGCCAATTCTCCCCATTTAACACCTAAATTATTTAGCCATAATCATTCATCTACCAAGCAAATAAAAGGCATATCACAAATAACATTAGCCCATGCATAACTCACATCCAAATTAACCAAGATACGCCATCTTTCAAGGCCTTATACAAAATATAACATTTATCAATTACAAGCCAATACTTTTGGCCAAATCATAATGACATATATACCCAAAATGACCAAGTCTCTATACATGCCATATTCTCAAATTGTTTAAAATCATCGGTACCCAAAATAACAGTTGAAAGTGTGATGCAATCTCCGACAATCTCCAATCCGAGCTAGCTTAGTGACACTATAAAACATTGAAAATAAAACGGAGTAAGCTATATAGCTTAGTAAGATCATATGCAAGAAATAAGCAAGCCATACCATACAATCAACATTCAAGAGATATAACGTAAGATGGTATAATTTACCATAAGTTTCACCATCATAATTCATTCTTTCATAAACTTACCTTGAATTCATCATTACTCGAAATCCAATAAACATAAGTTTTATGTACATACCTGTACCATCTCGAAATGAATTTACACATATTCTCGTCTTTGACATACCCGTGAACCACTCGGAATAATAATGTCGGATACTCGGGAATCCTGCACACTAAATGCCATATATGTAGCTAATGCTACCAAATCTCACATCACATAATTGCTCACTCTCGAGCTATCAACGGGCCTGCTCACACAAGCTGTTAGTCAAGACGTAGCTACACGGTGCTGCTCACACAAGCTATCAAGTAACTGCAACATATGTCGATATACTCAGCCGCCGGTAGGACGTATAGGACCAGCACCCGAAATTACATAACATAAAACCCTAGTGACATGTAACTTGTATCCTAACTTATTCCTAAGGTTCAAACATGATTTTTCGCTTGTCGAACCATCGTCGGACTCGTCCACAGAATTAAACTCATCCACATAATCAAACATACATTTCATGCAATATTAAAGCATTTAAATACAATTATTTTAAAGCTTATTTTTAACATACGAACTTACCTTGGTTACAAAAACGGCCAAACGGGTCTATTCGTCAATCACTTTGGTTTTCCCCCGATCTAGACCCGAACTTCATTTTTCTTGATCTATAATACCACATTTAACTTATTCAATCATCACATTATTCAATTTAGTCCAAAGACACCTTATGGAAAAATTACATCTTTGCCCCTAACTTTTCAACTTTTTTACATTTTAGTCCCTAGGCTCGTAAAATGATTTTCCTCTAATTTCTTCCTTACCCAAGCCTATCCAAATCTTTTTCATGCTCATGACAGCCCACATTTTTCATTTATTCGCACTTTTCTACACATTTTACAACCTTTTACAAATAGGTCCCTATTTGACGTTTTTATCGAAAATCACTTTATAAAAGTCGTTTAACAAACAACAAACATGCATTTTCTACCATAAAACATCAAAATACATACATGCTCAACATGGGTAAAATTTTAAACTTTAATCCCTCTTCAAATTAGTCATTGGAAAGGCTAGATTAGGTTGAGACAACTTTAAAAACATAAAAATCATTAAAAACGGGGCAAGAACGGACTTACAATCGAGCTTGAAAGTGGCCAAAACCCTAGATATGGACTCCCTTGAAATTTCGGCATAGGAGGATGAAATTGGGAAGATGGACATCTTTTTATTAGTTAAATTTTATCTTTATTTACCTAATGACCAAAATGCCCTTCACTTAAACTTTGAAATTTTACTTAACCATGTCCATTTTTGTCCATTATGAAGTATAATGGTCTAATTATCATTTAAGGACCTCCAATTTAAGAATTCATTACAATTAAACACCTCTAGCTTCCAGAACACACATTTTGCACCTATTGCAATTTAGTCCTATTAGTCAAATTGGACACTCTATCAATAAAATTTCTTAACAAAATTTTCACACAATCATTCAATCATACTGTGGGCCTTAAAGAAATAATAAAATAAATATTTCTACTTCAGATTTGTGGTCTCGAAACCACTATTTTGATTTGACCCAAAAACAGGCTGTTACACCACCACAATTATGTCTAGATACGGTCTAAAAATTCTATTCATTAAATCTATAAATACTACAGGTGCATTAGTCAAGTCGAACGGCATCACAAAAAACTCATAGTGCCCATACTTGGTTCTGAAGGCTGTCTTTGGTACATCTGAGTCTTTCACTCGTAGCTGATAGTAACCGGAACGAAGATCAATCTTCAAAAATACAGTGGCACCTTTCAAATGATCAAGCAGATCATCAATATGAGGCAATGGATAATTTTTCTTATTGTAACTTTGTTGAGCTGTCTGTAATCAATACATAACCTCAACGATCTATCTTTCTTTTTAACAAACAAAACCGGCACACCCTAAGGTGATGAGCTGGGTCGAGCAAAACCTCTGTCTGTTATTTCTTGCAATTGTGCTTTCAACTCTTTTAACTCAGTAAGAGCCATTCTGTAAGGTGCTATAGATATCGGTGTTGTTCCAGGAACAAGATCTATAAAAAATTCCACCTCTCTAACTGGCGGTAATTTGGGTAATTCTTCCGGGAACACATCAGGAAACTCACAAACAATCGATACTGACTTAATCTTCAATTCAGATACTTTAGTGTCCAACACATATGCAAAATAAGCAGCATACCCTTTTCTGATATATTTCTGTGTTAATATAGCTGAGATTACATTGGACAACCCATCTAGTTTATCAGATTCAATACGAAGCAATTCACCATTCTGACATTTTAACACAATATATTTCTGTTTACAATTTACCACTGTATCATGTTGAGTTAACCAATCCATACCCAAAATTACATCAAATTCATCTAATGGAAACAACATTAAATCAACTGAGAAACAATAACCCCATACCATTAATGGACAATTTTTAGAAACTTTATCCACCATCACATACTGGCGCAGGGGGTTCGAAACTTTAACCACGAATTCGGTGGACTCAACAGGTAAATTTTTAACAGACACTAAATTCGTGCATATGTATGAATGTGTTGAACCAGAATCAATTAAAGCAGTAATATCAGTATCAAGAAGAGAAAATGTACCAGTAATAACAACAGGTGTAGAAGCATCCTCTTGTGTACGTGTAGCATATGTTCTCGCCGGTACTTGTGGTTCAGATTTAACAGTTGAATCTTTTCTTATACCTCGAATATCACTCACATTATCGAGGTTATGAGGTGGTCTACCTCTCGAGGCAGGATTACTTGGCTTCGAAGTCTGAACAGTATCTTTTTCAAGCCTTTCTGGAAATCTTTAAGAAAGTGGTCGAGAGAACCACATCTATAACATGCTCTGCTTCTCATACAGCACTATCCAAAATGAAATTTATTACAATGTTTACATCTAGGTTTGGGATTATCGACACTTCCAGCACTTGCTACTGATGGGGCCGAAGATCTTAGATTAGAGCGTTGAGAGCCTCAGTCTTTTCCAGAATACCCCACAGGTGAGATAGAACGATCATGATATTTCTTTGATTTCTTTGAAGCTAATGATTGTGGCTTGCCCATAAATTTTTTACTTGAAGTTCAGGCTTCCATCTCTGCTTGCCTATTTTCTTTATTTAGTTCTTCAGCTTTAAGTGCTCGGTCAGCCAGTACAACAAATTTTTTTAATTCCAAGATTCCAACTAAAAACTTAATATAATCCCTATTTAAGCTTTAAAAATTCCTTCTTTTTCTGATCAAGGAATCTCTGACTAATGTACTTCTTTTTGAATTCTGTTTGGAAAAATTCCCAAGTAACATTTTCCATCGGTACAACAGAAATCAAGGTATTCCACCACTGATAGGCTGAGTCTTTTAGCAAAGATACAACACATTTCAAACATTCTTCAAGTGTACAAGATAATTCATCCAAAACCCTGATGGTATTTTCTAACCAAAATTTAGCCCTTTCCAGATCGTCATCAGTTGTTGCTCTGAATTCTTCTGCCCCATATTTATAGATTTTATCAACCGGGGGCTTACCAGTTCTAACAATTTCAGCACCTTGTGGCATATCTAGAATCGGTTGAGTGTAACAGCCCGATTTTGGGGCTAGTCAGAACAGTGGTTTCGAGACTGCTAATCCGAGGTTGAAGAAAACTATTTTGATATTATTTTATGTTTTATGGCATTAATATATGGCTATATAAAAATTTTGGTTCTTTAATTTTAGTGATTGTATGCTTAATTGTGAAAAAGGACTAAATCGTATAAAGTGCGAAAGTTCTATTATGCAAGGTAGAGGTGTCTAATAGCCATGGAATATTAAATTGGAGGTCCTTAAAGTGCAATTAGGCCAATTAGAGTGTGTTGGCCGGCCATGGAATATTCATTCTTCTTCTACCACCAAAAATTGTGAGGAAATGAGGGTTCTTGGAGTTCAAATTTTTAGCAAAATAAATCTCTTACAAGTAAGTGATTTTGGTGGTTTTATTTGATAATTTTTGTACTTTTGGAGTCCCCAAAGCTTAAGCTAGCTAATGAGGGGACTAATTTGTTAAATGGTTGAAAGTTTAGGGACTTGCCATAAGAGATTTTATGTTGTTTGCTGAGTTTTTATGGAAGAAAATGAATGTTAGTGAGATGAGAAACAACTTTTGTGAAGGGTGTTGCCATGGAAACACCTAAATAGGACTTGTTTGCAAAGATTGAAATTGTATAATAAATGCATGAAATAAATGGTTTTGTAAATTGTTGTAAGAGAAATAAATGTTCAGCTAGGCTTGTTCAATGAGAAAATGTGGTGAAAAATGATTTACGAGCCTAGGGGCAAAATCATAATTTTGCTATAGTAGAAGGGCAAAATGGTCATTTTTGTCCAAGTAGAAGTTATGATGTATTATGATTATAAAATGATTGAATAAGTGAAATTTTGTTGTTATAGATCAAGAAGAGCGCGGAATTAACCTTGACCGAGAAAAAGGCAAGGTTATGGAATAGACCGTTGATTAACACGTTTTGCACTGAGGTAAGTTTATGTGTAAATAATGCATCTTAAATACACATGTTATTACTTATTGGAGCATTGTATGTTTGGGAACATTTACGACTGAAATGGGTTGAAATCGATAGAAAATGAATAATTTCCATATGAATGTTGAAATAGATATGTAAGTGTGGAACATTATCTGTAGTAATCAATGGTGGGCTGTGTGCGATACCACTTTAATTATTCTTGTTGGTGGGCTATGTGTGATACCACCTTAATACTTATTCACGATGGGTTGTGTGTGATACCATCGTTTATGTTATCATTTGGTGGGCTAAGTGCGATACCACCATAAATATTCTTGTTGGTGGGCTATGTGCGATACCACCCTGATAAAAATAAATGGCGGGCTAAGTGCGAAACCACCGAGTGTTTGGTATTACTATGAATGGTCTTTTGTAAAATTGTGATGTGTTGTTTTATGTGATCATGTGGTGATAAGTGCAGGGATGAATGTTAAATAATATGAGCATTTGGCTTGTGATATGGTTAGAATATGGTAAGAGATGATATGAGTAAGCCTGATCTTGGAATGTGGATTGTTCTTACTTATTATGAAATGCCATTTACTGATTAGCACATATTATGATGTTTATTGTTTACATGTAAACTTACTAAGCTTAAAGCTTACTCCCTCTCTTTTCCCTTGTTTTATAGTGTCAAAGAGCCGGGTCGGGATACGAAGATAATTAGAAGATCACCCACACTATCAGCTCATCTCGGTATATCTAGAATTAGCATTTTAAGTATTGTAACATCCCGGTTTAGACCCTAGTCAGAATAGTGGTTCGAGACCACAAATTCGAGGTCGTAAAAATATTTTTATGATATTTTCTGTGTGAATGATATGTGACATAGTTGGTGTGAAAATTCTATGTGATAATTTGATCGTTTGTGTGCCAAATTAAAAGAAAGGACTTAATTGCATAAGGTGTAAAAGCTGTGTGCTGATTTATAAGTACTTAAGTGTTCTTGGCTTTTTAAGGTAGAGGCCTTATGTTGTTATTAAACCTTTATTAAGTTAGTGGGTGGTTAAATGACAAAATAATCCTATGGTATATTTGTCTTATATGTTTTATGAAGGGATAATTTAGTAATTAGATTAATAATATGTTTATTATACAAATAAAAGATGAAAATAAGATGAAAGTGCTCATCTTTTATGCCGAAAAATCAAGGAAAGAAAAAGGGAGAAGAACACTTAGGTTTCGGTTGGTGTTAGGCTTGATTCAAGGTATGTTTGAACTTGGTTTTTGATAATTTCTACGTTTTTGTAATCGTTGCTTCGTGCTCTAGTTAACCCATGTTGTAATTTTGTGAATTGATGATGTTTTTGTGATGAGCCATTGATGAATGTTTAAGCTAAGTGTTAGTTGATAATGAAATATGAAAACTTGGTGTTGGGTTAACATAGTTTGTATTGGAATTTTTCATGAAATTGAATATTTTGGATTTAATTGAGAAAATGAGAAATTAAAGGGTTAAATTATGAAATAAATGAAATGTATGAGCTTGTATTAGCATGGGAAGAATTCGGCTAGCATATGTGTTTTTGAAATTTTGTGTATTTGATGATTTTGTGAGATAGGGACTAAAGTGTCGAAATGTGAAAATGTGAGGGCTATTTTGTAAAATGCCCTAAATGTGTGTGTGTGGACTAAATTGAATGAGTTAGTGATTAAATGGACTGAATTTGAAAGTGTATAGACCAAGAGAGGAGAGGTTCAGATCGAGATCGAGGCAAAGAGAAAGTACTCGATTAATCGACCATTTCGGTATTTCGACATCTGAGGTAAGTTCGGATATAATACATGTTATTAAGTTACGTTTTAGTATTATGAAATGAATATGTATATGTGTATGAAATAGAGATGCTATGTGCGAAATTTAGTCGATGGCACTAAGTGTGCGAAATTGAGATCAAACAGAAATGAATAGCAATCAGATGTGCGATGATATGAAAGCTTCAGGTTTATAGATTTGGCACTCGTGTGTACGATGCCGAGATAAGTTGGTTGGAAAGATTAAGCGATGAAGTGTGCGATAACCAATAAGTTTTTCTCATGTAGATGGCAATCGAGTGTGCGATAAAAATTGAAAGGAATTTATAGAGAGATCGACTTGTAATATCGAGCATTGAGTAGCTTGGAAATTGAATAACTATGTGTTAGCTAAGGTATGTATCGAACCTTTGTGGTTGATGAGTTTATAGATGATGCTATGGATGGATGAATGAGTATTTTATCTATAAACAATATGGTATGAATATAAGAGAAATGATCTATGTGATGGTTAGTGTATACATTGGTTTGATTTGATGATACGATTTTATTATATTTCGAACTTACTAAGCTTTAGAAAGCTTACCGTGTAATTTCTTTCTCTGCTTTGCAGTGTCAGTAAAGCTTGCTCGGATCAGAGGATCGTCAACATCTCGATCCACACTATCGGCAAATCTATTTTGGGGTATTTTGGAACAATGTATATAGTTAAATATGGCATGTATAGGCTGGTCATTTGAATCATGTTTGATGTTTGTAAGTAGCCATGAGATGTGGCTAGATATGTGCTAGTCTTAACATGAATGAATTTGATATATGTGATGCATCTTTTGGCATGGTTCGTGGGTTGAGAAATTGACTATTGAATGGAAAATTTTGTGTTGGTAAGATGTTAGTAGGGATTAGTGAAATTGAGAAGGAATGATGTTTGATATTGAATGTATTATACTTGTGACGAGATAGATTTTGGTATTGAATTTGTTATAATTGGAATGGGAATTGAATGCATAGATTGGATAGTCATATTGGTAAGTTTTTGGTTGCCTTATGTGCATGATATGTTTTGGTATGTGTTGCTTGTAGGTTTGACCTAAGTGGGTGGCATGTTGGCCTTGCAAAATGGCCTATAATGTCACACGGTTTAGGCACACAAGCGTGCCTAAGACCGTGGGTGAATTGGCAGTATATAGCTTAGTTATACACGGCCATGGCACACGAGCGTGCCTAGTGACCGTGTTAAAATAACCAGTATATAGACACAAATGGGCACACGGGCGTGCCTAGTGACCGTGTTGAAATAGACAGTATATAGAAACGGATGGACATACGGGGTTGTCTAGTAGCCGTGGAGGGCACACGGCCTCCTCCCACGGGCGTGTCTCCCCTGAATCTTAGAATTTTTTTTAAGTGTTCGAGAATTTCTGTGTGTGTTCAATTTAGTCCCGACCCCTCTTTAGCATGTGAATTAGGTCTCGTAGACCTCGATAAGGGACACCATGATTGTAATTGAATGAGATTGAAAATGATTAACTTTGTATCGTAAATTCTAGATGTTAAATGTTCTGATTGATAGGTAATACCTCTTAACCCTGTTTCGGCGACGGTCTCGGGTTAGGGGTGTTACAAGTATGGCATGTATAGGGGCTAGACTAGGTGAATTGTTTTGTTATTTTGGTCAAGTATGTATTGGCTCCCTTAAGGATGAACTCTTTTGTATATTGCCATAGTTGATGGCTTATCATGATTAATTTATAAAATATGAAGTTATTCAAGAAAGTGTTTGTTGCACAAATTGACTTATTTGGTGATTTGTTGTATGGGATCATGTTATGTGAGCATGGGTGACAAAAAAACTTGGCAAATAGCCTTGTTCTTGTCCACACGGGTAGGCACACGGGCGTGTGTCTAGGCCGTGTGAGACACACGGGCAGTCCCATGGGTGTGTGACGAGGCCGTGTGTCCCCTGCATGTTAGTGTTTCAAGTCAGTGTCGAACACGGGCTAGCCACACGGGAGTGTGCCTAGGCCGTGTGTCCCTTATATGGTTGCTGACGTCACAAACAGAATGCCCAGGTTTTTACACACGGGCCAAGAACACGGGCGTGTGTCCGGTCGTGTGAAAACCCCTGTAGGTTCGAAATGAAAATAAATCCCACACGGGTTAGGGACATGGGCGTGTGTGACCACACGGCCTGCCCACACGGGCGTGTCCCATTTCACACGGGCATGTGGTCCCTGTTTAGACAAAAAATTTTAAGTACACAAAAGTTCCCGGTTGAGTTCCGAAACCCTCCATAAGCATGTTTAAGGCCTTGTAAGCCATAATGAGAGTGTTTTGAGGGTAAAAGAGATATTTCAAATTGGAATGAAATTTGATAGCCCAAAGCTGCATGATGAAGTGAGTTAAGTCCGGTAACGCCTCGTGCCCGGTTCCAGCGTAGAATGCGGGTGAGGGGTGTTACATTTAGTGGTATCAGAGCTGTGGTTTAGTCGGTTCTCAGACTACCGTAGCATGTGTAGGAGTTTAGCTATACATGCCATAAGCGTATATTGATAGTGTGGTGGCTTCTGACAATTCTAAACTTTGTTTTTTATATAGTAAATGGATCCCGACCTAGCGGTTACTGATGACGCAGTTAGTAAAGTGCCGGCTCCTGTGCAAGGGACCGCGCCTGTAGAGAGTGGACCCGAGACTAGGGGTCAAGGAGAAGAGGCCCGGGAAGCCTTTCTCCAAATGGTGAGTAACTGGTACACGGAGTATGTAAGAGAAAACCCAAACGCCCAACCTCCTCCACCCCCTCCTATACCTCCGCCATTCTAGTGGCTCCTCAAGGTATAGATTTAGTCAGGATAACCAAGCCCCCGGTAGATAAGATTCAGAAGTAAGGGGCCGAGGAGTTTAGAGCTAATATAAACGATGACCCCGTGAAGGCAGAGTTCTGGCTTGAGAAATCAATGAGAGTATTTGACGAACTCTCCTGCACACCTGAGGAGAGCTTAAAATGCACTGTGTCCTTGCTGAGGGACTCGGCATACCATTGGTGGAAAACGCTAACGTCAGTGGTTCCAAGGGAGAGAGTGACGTGGGACTTCTTTTTGAAAGAGTTCTGAAAGAAGTATATAAGCCAAAGATTTGTGGATCAGAAACGGAAAGAATTTCTTGAATTGAAGCAAGGAAAAATGACTGTGGCAGAATATGAGCGCGAATTTGTTAGGCTCAGCAAGTTTGCACAAGAATCTGTGTCTACAGAAGCTATCTTGTGTAAGAGGTTTGAAGATGGGCTGAATGAAGATATCAGACTTCTAGTTGGGATTTTGGATTTAAAAGAGTTTGTGGTGTTGGTTGATAGGGCATGTAAGGCCGATGAGCTGAATAAGGAAAAGAGGAAAGCCATGAGTGAGGCCCGAGATGCAAGAAAAAGGCCAATGAGTAAATCATACCAAGCTCAATCGAAGAGGTCCAAGGAAATGAACCCTCGGACGACAGCATCAGTTGGACATTCCCATCGAGATCAAGGTAACTCATACTCGGGCTCGAGAGTTCAGGCCACTTCGATGGCAAGTGTGGACAATCCAAAGTCCAAACCCGAGTGTCCAAATTGTGGAAGGCAACACACTGGGGAGTGTTGGGGAAACAACCGGAATTGTTATAAATGTGGTTCCCCCGATCATTTTATTCCGAATTGTCCTGAGAGGGATGACAAGGAAATAAGGCAAGAGGTGAGATCAAGCAATGTATCTTCGAGGGGTAGATCACAAAAGAACCCGGGAGGTGGGACCAGTAGTAGAGGTATGCCTCGAGACTCTACTGTGAGACCGGAGGGTCGGGCACCTGCAAGGACTTATGCCATTCGCGCTCGCGAAGAGGCATCATCTTCAAATGTGATAACGGGTACTTTTTCTCTTCATGACACCTCTGTTATTGCTTTGATTGATCCAGGGTCAACCCATTCTTACATTTGCATAAAACTGGCATCTAGTATGAGTATGATTGTTGAGTCTACGGAATTTGTAGTAAAGGTGTCAAACCCGTTAGGTAAACATGTGCTAGTTGACAAGGTGTGTAGGAATTGTCCTTTCACAATTAGAGGTCATTGTTTTTCGGCAAATCTTATATTGTTGCCGTTTGATGAATTTGGATTGATTCTTGGTATGGATTGGTTGATGGCTCATAATGTTTTAGTGAACTGTGGTAGCAAGTTTATTGAATTGAAATGTGAAAATGGAGATGTCATTCGGGTTGAATCAGCTAGACCAGATAATTTGCCTGTGATAATTTCAACTATGGTAGCCGAGAAATGCTTGAGGAAAGGATACGAGTCCTATCTCGCCTTCGTGCTGAATACTCAAGAGTCAGAGGTAAAGATTGAATCAGTACCGGTGGTAAGCGAGTATCTAGACATGTTTCTGAAAGAGTTACCCGGATTACCTCCAGTTAGAGAGGTCGAGTTCGGGATTGAGTTAGTTCCGGGTACGGCACCTATTTCGGTTGCTCCGTATAGGATGACACCATTGGAGCTAAAGGAATTGAAAGTTTAGTTGCAAGAGTTAACGGATAAGGGTTTTGCAAGACCGAGTTTTTCGCCGTGGGGTGCTCATGTACTTTTTGTAAAGAAGAAAGATAGGTTGATGAGATTGTGCATAGACTACAGACAACTCAACAAAGTGACTGTGAAGAATAAGTATCCTTTGCCAAGGATAGATGATTTATTTGACCAATTGAAGGGAGCTACGATGTTCTCTATAGACCTAAGGTTTGGCTATTACCAGTTGAGGGTTAAGGAGCAAGATGTGTCGAAAACTGCATTTCAGACGAGGTATGGCCATTATGAGTTTTTTGTCATGCCATTTGGTTTAACAAATGCTCCTGCAATTTTTATGGATTTAATGAACCGTGTCTTCCGACCGTATTTGGATAAGTTTGTAGTTGTCTTTATCGATGACATATTGATTTATTCTCGGGATGAGAGTGATCATGCAGAGCACTTGAGAATTGTTTTGCAGACTTTAAGAGACAAACAGTTGTATGCTAAATTTAGCAAGAGTGAGTTTTGGCTCCGAGAGGTCAGATTTCTAGGACACATTGTGTCGGGTGATGGTATTAGAGTTGATCTGAGTAAGATCTCGGCTATTGTGGAGCGGAAACCGCCAAGAAATGTGTCGGAAGTCAGAAGCTTTTTGGGTTAGCGGGGTACTATAGACGGTTCGTAAAGGGATTTTCCATGATTGCTACCCCGATGACGAAACTGTTGCATAAGGATGTCAAGTTTGAATGGACTGAAAATGTCAATAGAGTTTTAAGAGATTGAAAACATTGTTAACTGAGGCGCCGATTTTAGTACAACCTGAGTCGGGGAAAGAGTTTGTGGTCTACAGCGATGCGTCATTAAATGGCCTCGGTTGTGTGTTAATGTAAGAGGGTAAGGTGGTAGCTTACGCCTCGAGACAGCTAAAACTGCATGAGAAGAATTATCCGACTCATGATTTGGAGTTGGCTGCGATTGTTTTTGCATTAAAGATTTGGCGTCATTATTTATATGGTGAGAAGTGTCGAATCTTTACCGATCATTAGAGTTTGAAGTATTTAATGGACCAAAAGGATTTGAATTTGCGTCAATGGCGGTGGCTTGAATTATTGAAGGACTATGAGCTAGTAATTGATTATCATCCGGGGAAAGCAAATGTAGTCGCGGATGCCTTGAGCAGAAATCTCTGTATGCTTTTAGGGCCATGCGTACGAGCTTAGCGTTGTCTGATGATGGTTCTATATTAGCCGAGTTGAAGGCTATACCACTATTTATTCAACAGATATGTGAGGCTCAAAAGAATGATATTGAGATGCAAGCTAAGAGAGCTAAGTGTGAATCGGGAGATGATTCTGACTTTCGGGTGAGTTCAGATGATTGTTTGATGTTTCACGACAGGATTTGTGTGCGAAAAGATGATGAGTTGATCCGGAAAATTTTACATGAAGCACACAGTGGTCATTTGTCAGTACATCCCGGTAGCACGAAAATGTACAATGATCTGAAGAAGTTTTATTGGTGGCCGGGTATGAAAAGAGACATCTCTGAGTTCGTGACAAGATGTTTGATCTATCAACAAGTGAAAGCCGAGCATCAAGTACCTTCGGGACTACTTCAACCAGTGATGGTTCCCGAGTGGAAGTGGGATCGAATCACCATGGATTTTGTAACGGGGTTGCCTATGACTCCGAAAAAGAAAGATGCTGTGTGGGTTATTGTTGATAGACTAACGAAGTCGGCTCATTTTATACCGGTGCGTGTTGATTATACCCTAGATAAGTTGGCCGAGTTGTATATTGCTGAAGTGGTGAAATTACATGGAGTGCCAGTATCTATTATCTCGGATAGAGATCCGAGATTTACTTCGAGGTTTTGGAAGAAGTTACAAGAAGCCTTGGGTACAAGATTGAATTTTAGTACCGCGTTCCATCCTCAAACAGACGGCCAATCTGAAAGAGTGATTCAAGTTCTTGAGGGTATGCTTCGATGTTGTGTGTTAGAATTTGAAGGTAGTTGGGAAAGATACCTACCTTTGGTTGAGTTTGCTTATAACAACAGTTGTAAGTCGAGTATACGGATGGCACCGTAAGAAGCCTTGTATGGTCGTAAGTGTCAGACTCCCTTGTATTGGACCGAGCTTAGTGAGAAGCAAATTCATGGGGTCGATCTAGTTAAAGAGACCGAGGAGAAAGTGAAAGTGATCCATAATAATCTGAAAGCTGCTTCGGATCGACAAAAGTCGTACGCGGATTTAAAAAGGAAAGAAATCGAGTTTCGAGTGGGCGACAAGGTATTTCTGAAGGTATCTTCGTGGAAGAAAATATTGAGATTTGGTCGTAAGGGAAAATTGAGTCCACGATTCATAGGGCCGTACGAGATTACCAAAAGGATTGGGCTAGTGGTATACCGGTTGGCTTTGCCGGTAGAGTTAGAGAAAATACACAACGTGTTTCATGTGTCAATGTTGCGACGATATCATTCCGATCCTTTGCATGTGATCCCTCCATCAGAAATTGAGATACGATCGAACATGACTTATGAAGAGGAGCCAATTAAGATATTGGATCGGGAGGTTAAACAGTTGAGGAATAAGAACATAGCTTTAGTAAAAGCGTTGTGGCAAAAACACAGTGTGGAAGAAGCTACGTGGGAACCGGAAGAAGCCATGAGAGATCAATATCCAAACCTTTTTGCCGGTAATATTTTCGGGGATGAAAATATCTAAAGGAGGCGAGAGTTGTAATAGCCCGATTTTGGGGCTAGTCGGAACAGTGGTTTCGAGACTGCTAATCCGAGGTTGAAGAAAACTATTTTGATATTATTTTATGTGTTATGGCATTAATATATGGCTATATGAAAATTTTGGTTCTTTAATTTTAGTGATTGTATGCTTAATTGTGAAAAAGGACTAAATCGCATAAAGTGTGAAAGTTCTATTATGCAAGGTAGAGGTGTCTAATAGCCATGGAATATTAAATTGGAGGTCCTTAAAGTGCAATTAGGCCAATTGGAGTGTGTTGGCCGGCCATAGAGTCTAAGGAGACAAGGATATTAAATTTTGGTCAAATTAAGTGGAATTAGGTGATAAAAGATGAATAAAATAAGATAAAAAGATGATATCTCATCTTTTACTATTCATTCTTCTTCTACCACTGAAAATTGAGAGGAAATAAGGGTTCTTGGAGTTCAAATTTTCAGCAAAACAAATCTCTTACAAGTAAGTGATTTTGGTGGTTTTATTTGATAATTTTTGTAATTTTGGAGTCCCCAAAGCTTAAGCTAGCTAATGAGGGGACTAATTTGTTAAATGGTTGAAAGTTTAGGGACTTGCCATGAGAGAGTTTATGTTGTTAGCTGTGTTTTTATGAAAGAAAATGAATGTTAGTGAGATGAGAAACAACTTTTGTGAAGGGTGTTGCCATGGAAACACCTAAATAGGACTTGTTTGCAAAGATTGAAATTGTGTAATAAATGCATGATATAAATGGTTTTGTAAGTTGTTGTAAGAGAAATAAATGTTCAGCTGGACTTGTTCAATGAGAAAATGTGGTGAAAAATGATTTACGAGCCTAAGGGCAAAATTGTAATTTTGCTATAGTAGAAGGGCAAAATGGTCATTTTTGCCCAAGTAGAAGTTATGATGTATTATGATTATAAAATGATTGAATGAGTGAAATTTTGTTGTTATAGATCAAGAAGAGCGCTGAATTAACCTTGACCGAGGAAAAGGCAAGGTTACGGAATAGACCGTTGATTAACACGTTTTGCACCGAGGTAAGTTTATGTGTAAATAATGCATCTTAAATACACATGTTGTTACTTATTGGAGCATTGTATGTTTGGGTACATTTACGACTGAAATGGGTTGAAATCGATAGAAAATGAATAATTTCCATATGAATGTTGAAATAGATATGTAAGTGTGGAACATTATCTGTAGTAATCATTGGTGGGCTGTGTGCGATACCACCTTAATTATTCTTGTTGGTGGGCTATGTGTGATACCACCTTAATACTTATTCACGATGGGCTGTGTGTGATACCATCGTTTATGTTATCATTTGGTGGGCTAAGTGCTATACCACCGTAAATATTCTTGTTGGTGGGCTATGTGTGATACCACCCTGATAAAAATAAATGGTGGGCTAAGTGCGAAACCACCGAGTGTTTGGTATTACTATGAATGGTCTATTGTGAAATTGTGATGTGTTGTTTTATGTGATCATGTGGTGATAAGTGCAGGGATGAATGTTAAATAATATGAGCATTTGGCTTGTGATATGGTTGGAATGTGGTAAGAGATGATATGAGTAAGCATGATCTTGGAATATGGATTGTTCTTACTTATTATGAAATTCTATTTGTTGATTAGCACATATTATGATGTTTAATGTTTACATGTAAACTTACTAAGCTTAAAGTTTACTCCCTCTCTTTTCCCTTGTTTTATAGTGTCAAAGAGCCGGGTCGGGATACGAAGATAATTAGAAGATCACCCACACTATCAGCTCATCTCGGTATATCTAGAATTAGCATTTTAAGTATGGCTTGTATAGGGGCTAGACTAGGTGAATTATTTTGTTATTGTGGTCAAGTATGTATTGGCTCCCTTAAGGATGAACTCTTTTGTATATTGCCATAGTTGATGGCTTATCATGATTAATTTATGAAATATGAAGTTATTCAAGAAAGTGTTTGTTGCACAAATTGACTTATTTGGTGATTTGTTGTATGGGATCATGTTATGTGAGCCAGGGTGAAAAAAAAAAAACTTGGCAAATAGCCTTGTTCTTGTCCACACGGGTAGGCACACAGGTGTGTGTCTAGGCCGTGTGAGACACACGGGCAGTCCCATGGGTGTGTGACGAGGCCGTGTGTCCCCTGAATGTTAGTGTTTCAAGTCAGTGTCGACCACGGGCTAGCCATACGAGCGTGTGCCTAGGCCGTGTGTCCCTTATATGGTTGCTAACGTCACAAACAGAATGCCCAGGTTTTTACACACGAGAGAGGACACGGGCGTGTCTAGGCCGTGTGGAGCAGACGGGCCAAGAACACGGGCGTGTTTCCGGCCGTGTGAAAACCCCTGTAGGTTCAAAATGAAAATAAATCCCACACAGGCTAGGGACATGGGCGTGTGTGACCACATGGCCTGCCCACACGGGCGTGTCCCATTTCACACGGGCTTGTGGTCCCTGTTTAGACAAAAAATTTTAAGTACACAAAAGTTCCCGGTTGAGTTCCGAAACCCTCCGTAAGCATGTTTAAGGCCTTGTAAGCCATAATGAGAGTGTTTTGAGGGTAAAAGAGATATTTCAAATTGGAATGAAATTTTATAGCCCAAAGCTGCATGATGAAGTGAGTTAAGTCTAGTAACGCCTCGTGCCCGGTTCCGGCGTAAAATGCGGGTGAGGGGTGTTACATTGAGGAATAGGAGTGGGAGGTTGTTGTACAGCAGGATTTGTCCTTAAGAATTCTTTGAACCACTCATTCATCATTTAAAAGAAGGCTTCTTTTGCCTCTTCACCTTGGCCCTCAGATTCGGGACTTCTACTACTACTAGATGCAGCTCTTTGAACTGAACCTGGAGCATTGCTCTCAGCTTCCTTAGATTCAGTTCTAGCTCAGTTGGACGACATTACTATATGAAAAACACATTTAAAATGGTCAGGAGATATCACACTATCATAAATTATATAATGGCATGTGTATCTAAACTCGTACTTGCTACGTTAGTCCAAGAATCAACTAAATTGTCACTCTGATACCAATAAATGTAACACCCCTAACCCCTATTCGTCGCCAGAATAGGATCCCGGAGCAATACCGGAGTTTACAGATCAATTAAAGAAAATTTCATATATTTTACTATTCATATCCGAAATCAATCACATCGTCCCTTAATTGGGTCCTCAAGGCCCAAAATACACGTTAGAATCAAATCGGAACTAAACCGAAAACTCAGACTTTTTTTTGCAAAATTTCAAAATTTTTCTTAGGTGCAGGGGACACACGCCCGTGTGGTCAGGCCGTGTGAGCAGGTGACACGCCCGTGTCTTAGGCCATGTGGGCATTCGATGTGAGGCACATGACCGTGTCCCAACCCGTGCTCAAAATTAGGGTAGCTACTGACTTGGGTCACACGGCCAGCCACACGCCCGTGTGCTAGGCTGTATGGACAATTAAATTTTCAAAAATAGGTGCACGATTCACACGGCCAAGACAAACGCCCGTGTGTTGGGCCATGTGTTTCACACGGCTGAGATACATGCCCGTGTTTCTACCCGTGTGATAAATTCTGAGCATTCTGTTTCTCAATTTTTAAGATACAGGGGACACACGGCCAACCCACACGCCCGTGCGCATGGCCGTGTGTCACACACGGTTGAGACACACGCCCGTGTGTCTACCTGTGTGGACAAAATAAGGCCATTTCCAAGCCTTATTTCTCACCCAAATTTTTACCTTGTACCTACATTGACATTTTAATACATTTCCAAACCAATTCAAGTCATTTGAATCAAGACAAATACAAGTATTGTACATAACATATTAGCATATATGTTCGAGTGATTAAACTTGCCAATTATATGTAAATTTTATCAATTATACTAATTCAAATCCATTCATCATAAGGTTTATATACATTTCACCATAAAACCATTTTTAACACACATCAACCATGATAAGACCTTATATAATTACATCAAAGTATGTTTAACACTAGCCATTCCAATGGCTAGTTACAACCAAAGTATTTTATCATTTAATCTATTTAACCTATTCATGCCATTATATCAAAAGTTAGCTTGTTTCATATACCGAGAGATCCAAGGGATAGTGTGATATGTCTCCGACCAAGTTTCAACCTTCACGAGCCTTCGAATACTATAAAACAGAGGAAAATAAAACAAAGTAAGCATTTAATGCTTAGTAAGTTTGCATAACAGGAATTTAACTTACTGTTTATATTCAATTTAAGTAATCATGTAAATAACATGCATCCAAACAAATTGACCAATTGCCTAATCACATACACTCAATCAAGTAAGTTAGTCATGAATTTCTAAATACTTTTCAAGTAATAAAGATGAGCTCATCTTGTAATAACTTTCATACACATATACTTTCCTTATCATATTTCCATATAACTTATACATTTCTATGATAAATCATCTCAAGTTCAGATTAGCCATAACAGAACTTTGCTCGTTCAATTTATTTGAAACATCGATGGATACACATGTAGTACACTTGAAATGTACAACACTATAAACCGTCAACTCATATTCAGGGGTACTCAATTAGGGCACATAATCAGGAAGCACTCTCTCGAGCCATATAACAGGATGATCATGTGAGCCATGTAACAAGAAGCTTATCCGAGCTATAATAGGAAACTCATAGAAGTTTAGAACAGGAAGCTCATTGAGCTTAACATGTAACTTCGAAGAGCTATCATCAGGGAGCTCCGGATAGCCATATAACAGGATGGTCAAGCGAGCCATATGCTAAAAAAGAGCTTATATCAGGACGCTCATAGCTGCGTTTGTGTCCGCAATATATGCAGGATCACAACCGATCGTATAACAAGATGCTCACAAAGAGCTGCGGTAGTCCGCAACACATGCAATATCACTACCGATCAGGATGCTTGCAGGAACCATATAACGGGAAGCTCGAGAGGGCTTATAATAGAATGCTCGTAAGAGCTGTGGTGTGTCCGCAACATATGCAAGACCACAACCATTCGGGAGATCCTATATCCATCGAATTCCATTATTCAAATGGGATTTAATATTTATCTGGCTTTTTCGGATATGTAACCAATTTCATGTATATGACATTTATACAATTTGCATACACAATATTCAATTCAAGTATATAAATATACACAATTTAGTTACACGAACTTACCTCGACACTTGCTCGTGTATGAAAATCTACTAATCCGAAACTTTTTCTTTTCCTCGATCTAACTCCTTATTTGGTATTTACGAATCTATATAAATGAATTTAATCATCAGTTTATTACATTTCACATTCAAATCAATCCAATTCACATCTTAGGCAAAAGTACCATTTTGCCCCTATACTTTTCATTAATTCCAATTTCATCCCTAGGCTCGGAAAATGAAATTTATGCAATTTAATCCTTATTCCAAGCCTAACTAATTTTTACATATAACATTTTCAGCCCATGTATTTCAAAAAAATCAGAAATTTTCCATGAATTTTACATCTTGTCAATTTAGTCCCTAAATCACAATTTCATGAAAATTCACTTTACAAAAGTTGTTTATCTATCAATAACCTTTCAATTTCTACCATAAATTTCAAAATTTCAGCATATTCATCCATGGAAAAATTTTAATACTTTGATAAATTTACAAATTGATCCCCAAAATAGCTAGATTAGGTTATTCCGATCTCAAAAATATAAAAATTACTAAAAATGGGACAAGAATGCTTACCCAATTAGGCTTGCTTGTTTTTATTTCTCTTTCCTAGGGTTTGCATAGAATTTGGGGAAGAAGATGATATAAAATGATGATATTTTCTATTTAATTAAGGTATCATCTTTTATTTTTTTTTCTTTTTCCAATTTAGTCCTTTTCTTTTTCTAATTTTCCATGGATGAATCATCAAAAATATCTACTAACTTCTCTTAATGGTCTAATTACCATATAAGGACTTCAAGTTTTGAATTCCATAGCTATTTGATACTTATAGCTACTAGAACTCAACTTTTGCATTTTATGCAATTTGGTCCTTTCTATAATTAAACATGAAATCGGTAAAATTTTCTTATCAAAATTTTCATACGTCTTTCCTATCATAGTATAGACCATGCAATAATATTAAAATAAATTTTCTTTCTGACTCGGATTTATGTCCTAAAATCACTGTTCCGATTTCACTAAAAACGGGCTGTTACATATGAGGTAATATATAATATATAAAAATACTGCATGTATTCCATATATTAAATATATATTATATTATATAGAAGTTAATATACATGTTGACAATGCTGCACGTTTTTCATATATATATATATATATATGAGGGATAAAGACCGACGAAATTTTTAATATGTTTTTTTTTTTGTGAAAAAATAAACTTTACAAAAAATTACTTAAAGATATGCCCAAATCTCCATGGGGCGTTTCAAATAAATGAAGGCCCTCTTTGTTAAGAATGATCATTTTAACTAGATTGTTTGTCTCTTTGTTATCTTTTCTAGAAACGTGATGAATCAACTAATGTGCAACTTTAGTCAGTGAATGTTGGATTCTCTTAACCAATGCGAAAATCGAGGCCTTTGCAAAACCTGTAAAGCTTGTACTGCCTCCATATTATCTGATAGAATAAACATATTGTCAAATCCTCTATCAAGTGTAATCTTTAAACCTTGCAGAATACCTGTAACACCCCAAACCCGGACAAGACACCACGTCCGAATCTGGTATGCTACGGGGAAAATGCTTTTGAGAGATCAGATTTTCCGTTTAAAAGTGAGTGGAAACACAAAGGTGTTTGAAACAAATTTGAGTAGTCTTGTTAAAAAAAAAAATGGTTGATGTATTTGAAACCCGAAGATTTTGAAAACTTAGCCAGAATGTGTAGTTAACACGGGTTATTACCATTTAAAACCCCATTAGTTTCTCATTGATACATAAAACACTTTAGAACTTAGGAGACTACAAGTTTGATTTGGAAACCTTTTAGTATTTGTTTATCGTGAACTTAGTGCGATACCCGATGGTATAGTTTAAAAACACGTTGCGTTATAATTTGAAACATTGTCTTTCCAGCTTTTAGTAAAACTTATTCCGAGTTACTTTGTTAAGGCATATAAAAACCAACTTAAAACATAGACAACATAAAACATAACTTAAAAAGGCCTTTTACAATCCGAAATAAAACCCAATTTAAAGTAATAAACTAAAGTACCCAAATAGTAGAGTCTCGAGTAAGAACTTTGTTCGAAGATGGCATAAGCACCTCGAGTCCATCCCGCCCCAAGTCCGCATCTACGAGTCACCTGAAAAAATCAAAGGAGAGGGTGAGTCGAGTGACTCAGTGTGCAAATCCCGCTCCCGAAGAAACAACATGCTAACACACATCATACATAGCAACATAATTAATGCAACCCGATCCTAACCATCCATATCGCCTTTTCTACCCCGTGTGGTACCAAACCACCGGTGGTGCCAAACCACCGTGACATATAGTCACAATGTGTTACCAAAACACTTTGGTGTCCCAAAGACACAATATCCATCATTGTGGTACCAAACCACCGGTGTCCCAAAGACACGATGTGCTACCAAAGCACCGTGACCGTAGTCACAAATCCGATGATGATGGGGCCAACCCATCGTGTGATACCAAATCACTAGCGACGATCCCATATCTCAAGTGGGGCCAACCCACGGTGGTCAAACCACGAGGACAAGTCGCAATGAGGTGCCAAACCTCCGGTGTCCCAAAGACACAAAGTGTGCTACCAAAGCACCGGTGACCGTAGTCACAAATGCGTGATGGGGCCAACCCATCGTGTGTTACCAAAACACCGGCGTCAATCCCGTATAATCATTTGTGGGGCCAACCCACTGTGGTACTAAGCCACTGGGGCGAGACGCTGAGAGGTACCAAACCTCTGGAGGTGCCAAACCTCTGTGACCCAAAGTCACAAAGTGTGCTACCAAAGCACTGGTGCTCACGTCGACAATATACCACCGCTTGCTCCTCTCCTCTCGTATCACCCACACATATCATACTCATGGGATTATGCATCTCATACAAGCCATGCATATCGTGCCCACATATCAAGCATTACAACACATAACATGCATAATATAAATCATGGTATCATGTATTATCATTAATACTCATCATAGAAACAGACTTACCCGAATCGTACACATACCCCTTTTTGGGTATCCAATCATCCTTCTCACTTTGTTTCAATCTTATTAAGCAATCAAGTTTATTAACAACGTTACTAAGTAGAGAGTGTGTTAGTTACACACCAGTATACTCGAGTTTAACAATCCCGACAAAAGCGCTCTAAGTCCCTTGATTTACTAGCTCCTACAACAATTGGCCAACATAGGATTAGGCACTAAGACCATTCGGCCAAAGACACTCAACCAAAGGGGTTAATATCGGATCATCACCTTCACTTGGTTTGATTCCCTACCAAACCCGAACCACGGTGGTTCTTCTACCCACAATCGGTCACACCTTCACAAGAGAACGGTTAATCATTTACAACTCCCGATTAAACGAAATTAAAAGAATGAACTAACAACCCAATCGCTTACCCCCAACTCACCAATCGGTCAACGAGAAAATGACTCCTCTTGCTTGATTCCGCAATCCAAAGACCCTATAACGAAGAGATTAGTACCCTTCCAAAATGACCAACTTCGGCCCTTAACCAAACCATAACCAAAAAGATCAAAAGAGGAAGATATGGCCATTCGGCCTTGCACTTACCAACACCCAATATTCGGCCAACCTATGACTTCTAGGAGAGGAGAGGTTCGGCCAACTTTAGAACAAGATGAAGAAAGAATTCGGCTTATTCCCAAAGAAGAAACACAAGAGAAAGGTGTACAGAAGAGGGATTGGTATTCGGTCAACAATGGAAGGAAGATTCGGCTCAAAAGTGTTAAGATAGAAAGAAAACAAAAATGGGTAAAGGGAGAGTACTTACGGTTTTGGAAGAAAGAAGAAATGGAGAGAGAGCTTTGGAGAATGGGTTTGGCTACCAATAAAAGTCAAGGGAAACAAAGCAATTTCGGAAAGGTGGAATTGCTTAAGCTTTCGGTTTTCACAAGGAAGAAAATGAGAGCTTACTTGGAGAAATTCGCTACTATTGACAACAAAAGAGGAAAAAGGTTTGAAACCAAAAGTGACCGAATTAATGCCAAAATGCCAAAATGAATTTCGGCTACCACTCCCCTTACCAAGCCGTCCCTCCACCAACACCTACCAACCGGCCACTCCCAAAACTCCCCCAAAATTTCGTCCATATCCCCCCATTCACTCCCAACCACCATTTCAAACTACATGACCAAGTCTCCCTCCAACAAATGCTCTCCACCCCTCATTTGAATATGAAGACTTGGTCCAAGGTAGTGTTCTAGTTGCTCTCTACCTCTACTCCCATGCCGTCCAAAATAGGTAACAAAAGGGGACTCCTCGCCGCTCGAACACTGGACCTCCTCCCTTGCAAATGACGCCACACACAAGCTCCAAGTGGCGCCTTGCTTTGCCACTTTGCTAACACTTCTTTTGTGCAAAGAAACCACCATTTATTTTCTTAAACCCCACTACCTCAGCTCCTTCCTATAAAGCCTAAAAACTAAAATTCTCCCAACCACTCAGGCATACACCTAGGCTATAATTAAGCCCCAAAAACATAGAGATAACAACCTAGCATACTAACAACATGCGAGAACATGCCATGACAAAAGAAATAGCCCCTAACCCGGGATATTACGCTTCTACCCCCTAAAAATAATTTCGACCTCGAAATTACCCGATCAAAAGAGTTGCGGGTATTGCTTTGTCTCATCGCATCCTCGGGTTCCCATGTCGCTTCTTACGTACCATGATTCCGCCAAAGTACCTTAACCAAAGGCACAGGACTTCCTACGCGGTAACCTTCACATCCCGATCAAGAATGCGCACGTTCCTCTTCCACCACAAATCTGGATTCACCTCGATTTCCTCCTTCATACCACATGCGACGGATCCGAACGATACCTCCGAAGCATCGAAACGTGAAAGACGTCATGAATCGGCTAAGCTCTGCGGCAACTCAAGGCGATACGCCATGCGCCCAACTCGCCTCAATACCTTATACGGCCCAATGAACCTCGGACTAAGCTTGCCCTTCTTCCCGAACCTCAAGACCTTCTTCCAAGGTGAAACCTTTAGGAAAACTCGATCTCCCACAAAGAAACTCTATATCTCTTAAGCTTAAGATCGGCATAAGACTTTTGCTTAGGTCCGAAGCTTCCTTCAATCGAGTCTGAATCACTTTGACCTTGTCCTCGGTCCTCGGCTACCAACTCGGGTCCCAACAATTGACGTTCACCCAACTCCGTCCAACATGTAGGTGAGCGACACTTCCTACCATATAACGCCTCATACGGTGCCATCTTGATGCTCGCTTGTAAATCATGTTGTAGGCAAACTCACGCTAATGGTAGAAACTCCTCCCAATTACCTCTGAAATCCAAGACACAACCTCTCAAAGATATCCTCTAAGATCTGAATAACCCTTTCGATTGTCCGTCGATCGCGGGTGAAAAGCCGTCTTTGAAATCCAAACGAGTACCCGAGCCCGATGCGGTGCTTTCGAACCTTGACGTAAACTCGGGATCCCTATCCGAGATTATCGAAAGCACACCGTGCAACCTCACGATCTCCGAAACATACGGCCGCTAAGCTTCAAGTGAGTAGTCAACCTCACCGGAATAAAGTGAGCCGATTTAGTCGGACGATCCACCACTACCCAAATCGAATCCTTCCTCGCTTGGCGTAAGCGGTAACCCACCGACAAAATCCATGGTTATCCTCTCCCACTTCCATCTGCGGAATTTTCACAGTCAAGCAAACCCGACGGCAATCGATGTTCACCTTGACTGACTGACGACAAGTCGACATTTCCCAACAAACTCTGTCACCTCTTTCTTCAAACCAGCCACCAAAATCGCTCTCTAAGATCCTTATACATTTTGCTACCTCCGGGATGCATAGCATGAGGATCGCTATGTGCGCGCCTGAAGAATCTTCTCGCTCTCGGCTCAACATCTTTGGGCATACAAGCCTTACCTTGAAAACACGAACCTCGTCACTAGACAAATCAGAATCTCTCCAAACCACCATCTAACACTTGCGGCCTTGGCGCAAGACTCGAACCTCATCCAACAATCTGTTTCTCTCTGATCTGCTCAACCCAAGTAGGCTTAACTCAGTAGCTCTGCGAATAATACTCCCGTCGTCATACAAACTCAAATGGGCAAACAAAGCTCTTAAGTCCGAAACAACCTTACGGCTCAACGCGTGCGCTACCACGTTAGCCTTACCGGATGATACTCAATCGAGCGGTCATAATCTTTCAAAGCAATTCGACCCATCTACGCCGCCTCAAATTCAAGTCCTTCGAGTCGGTAGATACTTGACTCTTATGATCCGTGTAGACTATCGATCTCTCTCCATACAAGTAGTGCCTCCAAATCTTTAAGGCGAACACTACGGCCGCTAGCTCCAAATCGTGCGTCGGATAGTTGACCTCGTGTGGCCTCAAATTGCCGAAGCGTAAGCCACCACCTTACCTTCTGCATCAACACACAACCCAAGCCCGTATGTGATGCATCGCGATGAACTGTGTATTCCTTACCACCCTCGAAGTTGAATCGTAACCGAGCCTCGGTCAAAATCTTCTTTAACTTATCGAAGCTTTCTGTTGTTTCTCGGTCCATACAAACGGAACCTCTTTCCTTAACAACTTGGTCATCGTGCCGCTATTAACGAGAAACCCTCAACAAACCTTCTGTAGAGTATCCGCCAAACCCGAAAACTCCGAATCTCGACCACTCGACCTAGGTGGCTTCCAATCCAAGATCGCCTCAATCTTACGAGGATCTACACGAATCCCCTCACCGACACTACATGACCCAAGAACGTCACTTCTCTAAGCGAACTCGCACTTGCGAACTTAGCATAGAGTTGCTTTTCCTCAAAATCTGCAGCACCACCCTCAAATGCGCATCATGCTCTTCCTCTGTCCTTGAGTATACTAAGATGTCGTCTATGAAAACCACCACGAATCGATCTAGATCTCACTTTGAAACACCACATTCATCATATCCATAAACGCCGCCGGTCGCGTTGGTCAACCCGAACGGCATTACGTAAATTCGTAGTGCCCATACCGAGTCCAAACGCGCTTTTTTATGGATATCCGCCTCCTTAACCTTTAATCGGTGATACCTGGACCTCAAGTCGATCTTGAAAATACCGCGACACCGCTTCAAATGATCAAACAAGTCATCTATCCGTGGCAACGGATACTTGTTTTTAATCGTCGACTTGTTTAATCAAGCGTAGTCTATGCACATCCGCATCGAGCCATCTTTCTTCTTGACAAAGAGTACCGCGCGCGCCACGCGGCGAAACACTTGGCCCGATGAAACCTCTATCCAATAACTCCCGGATCTCGAGCCTTAAGCTCCACCAACTCCTTCGGCGCCATCCTATACGGAGCAATAGACACCGGCGCGCGATCCGGCAATGTGATCAATCCCGAACTCTACCTCACGATCCGCGGCAAACCCTAAGCTCCTCGTGAAACACATCGACCAAATTCCTTAACGATGCGAACCTTCTCAACAAAGGACTCTCTAGCCTCCAAGGCATACACATGAACTACATACGCTTCGCGACCCTTCCCCGACCATCTTCTCCGCTTTCAAAGCGGATACCACATTTGATAAGTAATCCCTCCGATTACCTATCATAGCCACCTCATCACCATCAACCGTCTTAAGAACCATGCGCTTGGCGCGCAATCCAACCTCGCCGGTACTTAACCACCAATCCATCCCAAGAATCGATCGAACTCCCCAAACGGCGGTTCCATCGGATCGGAAGAAATACTACCCCTTGGAGTTCTAGAGGTACATCTCTAAACAACTTATCTACTACTACAGAGTGACCTAACGGACTAATCACGATCATCCGCCTAGAAGATATCTCGAGTCTAAGTCCATTGTCTCGACTATACTACTAGCAACATAAGAGTGCGTAAAACCCACATCAATTAAAGCGGTATAAAAATTACCAAAATCAAGAACGTCTCGGTTATGACGTCCGGTGCGTCGCCTCCTCTCGGCGCCTCGCGGATATACCAATCCAGTGTCTAGCATCAAAACCACCCGCACCTCTGCGCGTGCTCCACGGCCCCGACCGTAACCATTACCGCCTCTACCATTACCACGGCCCCTCTGCGGTGGCGGTCCATTACCTCTGAATCGACACGGCTCGACTCTCGGCCGAATCCTCGGCCATCCTACGCGACAATCCCTAATGCGATGATCCGAGAACCACATTCGAAGCAACCTTTTCCACCAGGTCCGGCAACCACCCCAAAGAGATTTCCCACACCGATTACAACTGCGGCGGTCCGCTTAGCAAAGACAACCCTAGCAGATCGATTACGCTCACTCGGTCTAGCCCTCTTCGCGCAGTTACCCGATGGACCGAAGACCCGGCTCCTCTTAAGCCTACTCCTGTCCATGCTCTGCCTTACCGATTCTTTGACACCCTCGGCTACCTTAGCCTTCTCAACTAAGACAACAAACTCGCTCCTGGCGAGGAGCAATCAGCAACCTCAACTCGTCTCGCACCATCCTCGAAGCGAACACACCTCTCATGCTCGGTGGCTACAATGCCCCGGCATACCTACTCACCCGGGAACTCACCTGACTCGAGAATGGACTTACTCCCTGAACAAGCCTCGAAATGCCTTTCTTTGGGAGTCGATATAACTAGCCCCGATGTATTTCTTTTGATATGCAGCTCTGAAGTAATCCCATGTCAAATCCTCTGCGCCACACTATCCCGAACCGTGAGCCACCACCGATATGACTCATCCCGGAGAAGCGATCGATACCCTTCACTTCTCTTCAGTACATCAAGTCCGGATCATCCATGATCCGCTCGGTTGCCTCCGGCCAATATTCAGCGATGCTAGGAGCAACCCCAGAGACACCTCGGAAGAATTCGGCCCCATTGGCCCAAGTCGCCAGAAGCAATTTCCTAACTCTGCACCACCACCGCCCCACTACCCTTTCCAACACTCGCGGCGCGCGCGCGACATCGCTGCGTCGTCCCGATCGATCTTGGAACTCACCACCTCCAACCGGTGGCGAACCGGTATCTCATTTTACGAACCTTGCCCGGATCCTACGGGCTCGAAAGCGATCATTCTACCCCTACCTCTACCACGAGTATTACGGCCACGTCCGCCTCGAGTGCTCATGTCAAATCTTTCTACGTATCCGGTTAAGGAATTTTATGCATCGATATTTATTCCACTTGTTTAAAAGCAAGTCTTATGAACATTAAAGAGGATTTGTTCTCGCGAGTTCACGAATCCTATCGGTCTCAATCTCTAAAGTAGCATACTACTCGCTAATCATCAAATCACAAGTAATAGTACGGGTACTTACAGAGCGGCGAATCGTGCCGAGACTCGGTGCCATGCCTTTCAAACCATACTTTCAAAACAAACACTTAAACAGACTTTTGAAAACCTTTTTGGGCCTCAGGCCACACAAATGAGCCTTTGAACTTGGCTCGATACCACAAATGTAACACCCCAAACCCGACAAGACACCACGTCCGAATCACGGTATGCTACGGGGAAAATGCTTTTGAGAGATCGATTTTCCGTTTAAAAGGCTGAGTGGAAACACAGTGTGTTTGAAACAAATTTGAGTAGTCTTGTTAAAAAAAAATGGTTGATGTATTTGAAACCCAAGATTTTGAAAACTTAGCGAAATGTGTAGTTAACACGGGTTATTACCATTTAAAACCCCATTAGTTTCTCATTGATACATAAAACACTTTAGAACTTAGGAGACTACAAGTTTGATTTGGAAACCTTTTAGTATTTGTTTATCGTGAACTTAGTGCGATGCGATGGTATAGTTTAAAAACACGTTGCGTTATAATTTGAAACATTGTCTTTCCACTTTTTTAGTAAAACTTATTCCGAGTTACTTTGTTAAGGCATATAAAAACCAACTTAAAACATAGACAACATAAAACATAACTTAAAAAGGCCTTTTACAATCCGAAATAAAACCCAATTTAAAGTAATAAACTAAAGTACCCAAATAGTAGAGTCTGAGTAAGAACTTTGTTCAACATGGCATAAGCACCTCGAGTCCATCCCGCCCCAAGTCCGCATCTACGAGTCACCCAAAAAAAATCAAAGGAGAGGGTGAGTCGAGTGACTCGATGTGCAAATCCCGCTCCCGAAGAAACAACATGCTAACACACATCATACATAGCAACATAATTAATGCAACCCGATCCTAACCATCCATATCGCCTTTTCTACCCCGTGTGGTACCAAACCACCGGTGGTGCCAAACCACCGTGACATATAGTCACAATGTGTTACCAAAACACTGGTGTCCCAAAGACACAATATCCATCATTGTGGTACCAAACCACTTTGGTGTCCCAAAGACACGATGTGCTACCAAAGCACCGGTGACCGTAGTCACAAATCCGATGATGATGGGGCCAACCCATCGTGTGATACCAAATCACTAGCAGACGATCCCATATCTCAAGTGGGGCCAACCCACGGTGGTCAAACCACGAGGACAAGTCGCAATGAGGTGCCAAACCTCACGGTGTCCCAAAGACACAGTGTGCTACCAAAGCACGGTGACCGTAGTCACAAATGCGGTGATGGGGCCAACCCATCGTGTGTTACCAAAACATCGGGCGCCAATCCAGTATAATCATTTGTGGGGCCAACCCACTGTGGTACTAAGCCACTTTGGGGCGAGGCGAGGTACCAAACCTCTGGAGGTGCCAAACCTCTACAGTGACCCAAAGTCACAAAGTGTGCTACCAAAGCACCGGTGCTCGTCGGCACAATATACCACTGCTCCTCTCCTCTCGTATCACCCACACATATCATACTCATGGGATTATGCATCTCATACAAGCCATGCATATCGTGCCCACATATCAAGCATTACAACACATAACATGCATAATATAAATCATGGTATCATGTATTATCATTAATACTCATCATAGAAACAGACTTACCCGAATCGTACACATACCCCTTTTGGGTATCCAATCATCCTTCTCACTTGTTTCAATCTTATTAAGCAATCAAGTTTATTAACAACGTTACTAAGTAGAGAGTGTTAGTTACACACCCGGTATACTCGAGTTTAACAATCCTCGACAAAAGCGCTCTAAGTCCCTTCTTACTAGCTCCTACAACAATTGGCCAACATAGGATTAGGCACTAAGACCATTCGGCCAAAGACACTCAACCAAAGGGGTTAATATCGGATCATCACCTTCACTTGGTTTGATTCCCTACCAAACCCGAACCACGATGGTTCTTCTACCCACAATCGGTCACACCTTCACAAGAGAACGGTTAATCATTTACAACTCCCGATTAAACGAAATTAAAAGAATGAACTAACAACCCAATCGCTTACCCCCAACTCACCAATCGGTCAACAATGAAAATGACTCCTCTTGCTTGATTCCGCAATCCAAAGACCCTATAACGAAGAGATTAGTACCCTTCCAAAATGACCAACTTCGGCCCTTAACCAAACCATAACCAAAAAGATCAAAAGAGGAAGATATGGCCATTCGGCCTTGCACTTACTAACACCCAATATTCGGCCAACCTATGACTTCTAGGAGAGGAGAGGTTCGGCCAACTTTAGAACAAGATGAAGAAAGAATTCGGCTTATTCCCAAAGAAGAAACACAAGAGAAAGGTGTACGAAGGGGATTGGTATTCGGTCAACAATGGAAGGAAGATTCGGCTCAAAAGTGTTAAGATAGAAAGAAAACAAAAATGGGTAAAGGGAGAGTACTTACGGTTTTGGAAGAAAGAAGAAATGGAGAGAGAGCTTTGGAGAATGGGTTTCGCTACCAATAAAAGTCAAGGGGAAACAAAGCAATTTCGGAAGGTGGAATTGCTTAAGCTTTCGGTTTTCACAAGGAAGAAAATGAGAGCTTACTTGGAGAAATTCGGCTACTATTGACAACAAAAGAGGAAAAAGGTTTGAAACCAAAAGTGACCGAATTAATGCCAAAATGCCAAAATGAATTTCGGCTACCACTCCCCTTACCAAGCCGTCCCTCCACCAACACCTACCAACCGCCACTCCCAAAACTCCCCCAAAATTTCGGCCATATCCCCCCATTCACTCCCAACCACCATTTCAAACTACATGACCAAGTCTCCCTCCAACAAATGCTCTCCACCCCTCATTTGAATATGAAGACTTGGTCCAAGGTAGTGTTCTAGTTGCTCTCTACCTCTACTCCCATGCCGTCCAAAATAGGTAACAAAAAGGGGACTCCTGCTTTGCTCGAACACTTTGGACCTCCCCTCCCTTGCAAATGACGCCACACACAAGCTCCAAGTGGCGCCTTGCTTTGCCACTTTGCTAACACTTCTTTTGTGCAAAGAAACCACCATTTATTTTCTTAAACCCCAGCTACCTCAGCTCCCTTCCTATAAAGCCTAAAAACTAAAATTCTCCCAACCACTCAGGCATACACCTAGGCTATAATTAAGCCCCAAAAACATAGAGATAACAACCTAGCATACTAACAACATGCAGAACATGCCATGACAAAAAGAAATAGCCCCCTAACCCGGGATATTACAATACCTCATAATTCAGTATCCAAAGTAGTACATGTTCCTAAAAACAAATTAAAACCAAGAATCTATCCCCCCATTCCTGTATCGTATTACACCTCCAATAGCGGCTATGTGAGAAGTCATTGTTACTACACCATCAGTGTTCAGTTGAATCCAAATCCCGAACAAGGTTGGAGTCAGAGTAGAAAGTTGCAACTTAAACCCATATACCTTATGGTTAAGGTATATTGTTTTGCCCAACTGTAAGAGACTTTAATCAAACTTTCAACACCAAGAGATATCCCCTAGAAAACCAATAGATTGCGATTCTTTCAAATAAGCCAAGAAAACATTCCAAAAAAGCATTGCTAATCAATCCCTTCCATTTGCATCCTCAATTTATTCTGTAAGTTAGATGCAAGCCACTCATGTAAACCTCTAGAAAAGAAGGCATTCAATTTGGCTACCAGAATTATTCTAGACCAAATCTCCTTTGCTATAGGGCAATCATGAATAACATGTAATATATCCTCAGCGACATGCCCACATAGACCACAAAAACCATCCTGTCCAATCCCTCTCTTTATATGTTCCAAATTAGTGAGTAGGCGTTATTTGAGAACGAGCCATATAAAGTACATAACCTTTTGTGGCCCTTGAAACTTCCAAGGAAGCTTCCAAATCACCTCATTTAGATTCCATGACTCCCAAATTTTCTAGTATGCACTTTTGATGGAAAAAGATTTGGTTGATGACCTAGCCTAAATGATCCTATCAGATCCTGCTTTCGAATGGGGTGGAGGAATCCCCATTATACACCTAATAACATCCTTCGACACCCATTAATGAAACAAGTCGAGATTCCATTCATCTTCTTCAATAACCATTTTGCTTAGCATGCACTCCCTATCCATAATGGAATGGGACGAAATGTGGTTAATCAATGGACCAAAATTTAGTAACCAAGGATCCCGCCAACAATAAATCAAGTTACCATTCCTAAAAGACCAAATTAGATTTTCTCTGACAAGAGGCTAGCTTTTAGAGAGACTTCTCGAGAGAAAAGAACACCTACTTCGGTGCTATTATTTCTGGCAAATCGCTTGAGACCTCATACTTCGACCTTAGAACCTGAACCCATAAAGAATTAGAATTGGTCACGATATTAAAACCAATCTTCGTAAAAAAACAAGTATTTTGATTATTCAAACACATAATACCAAGACCTCCATAGGATCTTGGCTGACAAACAACATCCCAACTTACCAGCACCATTTTCCTTTCTGCTCTCGACGAATCCCAAATGAATTGATGAACCAATTGCTCAATTTCCTCACAAAGACCTTTGGGAATCCTCATCGATTGCATGAAATAACTAGGTATTGTAAGTAGAACAGACTGGGCTAGAGTGGCCCTACCAGCTAGAACAGTTGCCTTGCCTTCCAACTTTGCAATTTAATACGAACCTGGTCAACCAAAAACTTTAGAGTACTATTAGTCACCTTATCATGGAAGAGGGGAACTCCCAAATAAGAACCAAGATTTTTCACTCTAAAGAAACCCAAAATCTTACTAAGGTCTCCTCCTAACTCTTCATTGGCTCCTTTAGAGAAAAAAATATTATATTTTTGTGCATTTACCCTATGCCTAGAAAATTCACAAAAACTATCCAATATCCCTTTAGATAACCTGGATTGATGTACATCTGCTTCCCCAAAAATAATAAGGTCATCCGCAAAGAATAGATGAGAGATATCTAGGCCTGAATGACTCAAGCGAACAGGATGCCACCGCTCAATCTGAATAGCTGAATGAATGTTGTGACCAAGCCACTCCATACACAAAAGAAAAAGATACGGAGATAACAGACACCATTGGAGAATACCCCTAGCCAGTCAGAATTGTTAAGAAGGGACACCATTCAACAAGATTTGCATAGTGGAATTAGTGATAGCAGACATAATCACACTCTTAAGAAAATCTGAAATACCAGTAGCTCGGAGAGAAGTGTCAATAAATTCCAACCTTACACGATCATAGGCCTTCTCCAAATCAATCTGGACTGTAACCCATTTCATATTCTTCTGCTTACTCCTCATAGAATGGATAACTTCATATGTAATAAGAATATTATCCGTAATGTTATGCCCCGCGATAAACCCAACCTATTCCTGTGTAATGATCTTTGGAAAGACAACTTTAAAATGGTTAACAATGATATTCATAACAAGCTTGTAAAGAAACAAGCACAAACTGATAGGCCTAAATTGAGAAAAGTTTTTAGGGGCCTGGACCTTGGGTAAGAGAACAGTTAGAGTGTTATTCAAAGATGAATCAATGATTTCCCAGTCAAAAATCTTTTTAACCCACTCACAAATAGAACTGTTAACTTTATCCCATTGATTTTGGAAGAAAAGTGCATGAGAAACATCACTATTTGGTGCCTTCAAAGGAGCCATGTCAAACAGAGCAGACCTAATCTCATCATCTGTAACAATTTTACTCAAAACCTGTAAATCCACATAATCAAGTTGCGAAAATGAGTTAGATGGTAACCCCCTCATAGGATGCAGTTTATCACCATATAACTTTTGAAAAGACTTAATCCCCTCATACTGAAGGACATCATCCTCAAATATCCATTCACCTTTATCATTCTTCAAAACAGAAATCCTATTGTGTTTCCTTCTTTAAAGAGTGCGACTATGGAAAAATTTAGTGTTTCGATCTCCCAAATAGAGCCAGTCACATCTAGCCTTTTGCTTCCATAAAAGCTCCTCGTGATGCAAGGTGTTTTTCTAATTCTTCCCTCACTTTCATTTTAACTTGAAGCAACAAATCAGAACCCGAATGATCCAACGCCTTTTGGATGCTAGCTAATTTTTGCATTAAGTGCCTTTTACGAGTGACAATATGCTTGTAAATATTCTTGTTCCAACCTTTAATATTATTCAAAAATTGTTGGATAGTGTCACCCATGTTACCATTAGAACTCCAAGAATCTTGCACAAACTTAGAGAAGCTTGGATGTTCAACCCAACCAGCAAGGAACTTGAAAGGCCTTCCTTTGTTATCACTAAAATTTGGACATAGAGAAAGAAGGATAGGACGATGGTCCAATTTTAGCCTTGGGAGATGAGTCACTAAATAATTCGCGAACCCAAAAACCCAAGTATCGTTAGCGATAGCTCTATCTAATCTCTTATTGTAACAATGTAACATCCTAGATTAGGGGTTATGCGTTTGGAGCATAACTCAAGTGTTAGTAGGTTTTAAGTATGTTTGGAGGTGTTTTAAGGGTTTTTAAAACCCAAGGATGAAAGGGAAAGCTTTGGGAAAATGTTGGATTTTAAGTCTAAAATAAGAAACTAGGCGAAGGAGGCCTTAAAGGAAAATTGTAGGAGGTTATGGACATGAACTTGGGCTTAGTAAAGTGGCTTGGGACGCTACTTTAGGGGCTTGGAGGCTTGCGTCAAAAGGGAGTGCAGGAGGGAAGAGGTTCGAGCAACTTGGGAAGCAAATAGACTTTTATTTTTGCGCCAAAAGGGGAACTGGGCTAAGGAGGCTTTAAAGGAATTTTTAGGGAATTAATGCCATAAGAAATCATGTGGTAAAGTGGCAGTGGAGCGCCAGGTGCAGTTACAAGGGCCTTGGCTCGAATCACGTCAGCAGCAAGTAAGTAATTTTATTTTTCTTTTGGCGCTAAGACAAGAGGACTAGGCTAAAGAGGCCTTAAGGGAAATTTGTGAGGAATTATGACACAAGGGTTGGCCTGGTAAAGTGGTAGCAGAGCGCTACTTAAGGCTTGGGCAAGTGACGCCTCAAGCAATGGGTAGAGAGCCCAGGTTCGAGTTGCGAAGGAAGCAGGAAGGAGCTTTTATTTTTGCGTTAAGAAGGCGCCTGGCGAATGAGGGTTTAAAAGAAATTCTGGGGAGTTTATATCACAAACAACGCCTTGGCAAAGTAGCTTGGGCGTTGCCTGCATCTTGCGTCAAAAGGGCTCCAGGTCTCATGTTCGAGTCCTATTGGCAGCAAGGGAAGTGTTTTTATTTTTTTGCTTTGGCGTCAAGGAAGAAAGGTGAGAAGAAATTGGACGGCATATGGAATTTCAATTGGATTCTCCTATTGATTTTCGGCTAAGGTAGGATAAATGTTATTTTATTTGTTTATTTTATTTATTTTAGATAGGTAGATAAGAGATAAATGAGGTGATAAATTAGTGTTTTATTTTATTTTTAATAAGTGATTAGGAGATAAAATAGGAACTTGGTGAAGGATAATTGTTGTTAAATGAAGTGATAATAGGAGATTATTATAGGAATTTGATAAAGGATAGTGGGATTAATTTATTTTATTTGTTAAAGGGATAAAGAGTTAAAATAGGAGTTTGATAGGAGATAATGTGAAGGATTATATTATGTTATTTGTTAAGATAAAGTAGGAGAGTGATAAGAGATAATGTATTGGATTATTTTATGTAGTTATTAAAGTGATTAAAAAGATTAAATGGGAGAAAACTTTGGAATTTGATAAGGGGGAAGCTAGTAGCTGAATTCTTTATAAGGGGGAGTAATCATCTTTGATATTCTTTTTCTTCTTTAATTTTCTTAGTGCCGAAAATCCCCTACTCTTTTCCTCTTCATCTTATTTTTTTTCTTCCAACCCCAAATTCTCTTGTAGCCGAATATTTCTTGTGATTTAAAGCCTTAGCCGAACCTTTTCTAAAAGCCGGGATCCATTCTCTTTTAGTCTTCGCAAGCAACGATAGTGGAAGCATTAAAGGAGTTTCGGGATTTGGAGTACTTAAGGGATTTCGATAGTTTCATAGTTAAGTGGTGATTCGGGATTTTAGGTAAGCAAGGTAAGTGGTATATAGTTTCGGCCATAGGCCATTTTATAAGTTTAAGTGTGACCGATTGTGTATTATGATTTTTAGGGGCTAATCGACAAAAGTAAGCAGAGTATCAGAATTCTAGATCGTGTTAGATTCAAGTAGTTCAGAATTTCGCTAGAAAGTCAGGTGTGTGATTAACCCACCGTTTTCCGGGTTTTGCTATATTTGTATGTGTGATTTATGTGCTAACCAGTGCAGTGGCAGTTATGTGGTGATTACCCTAAAAAGGGGTATATCGATTATCAGGTTAGTATTATCTGTTGATAAGAATGTGACAGTGCCGATGTGAATGTAAACATGCCTATGGAAATATGATTGTGCGCCTTTAATTACATGTGCATGCATTTATTATTATTATGCCATTATTACATGTGCATATGCATGGGATGGGATATGAAAGAAGATGCGGGTGTACTTCGAGTGCGTGGTTTGATGTTAGCCTTGAGCTACATCGTGGATTGACGTTGATTGAGGTCACGTTGTGGATTAATTGCGATTTAGTTCGGCGTGGCTTGATGAGTAGCTCGTGCTTCATCCTGATTGATATCGGCTATGTGCCATATCGTGGATTGATGAGTGACTATGTGTCCCATCGTGATTTTGGTGTTAGCTACGGCTACATCGTGGATTGGCGCCGATCGAGGTCGCGTTGTGGATTTTGTGCTTAATTGCACGTGGTTGGCACCGAATGCCTTGTGGAGTTAAAAGGAGAGGCGATTTAATAATCCCCGGTGTGTGGTAGGTGGATACGGGGTGTGTAGAGGATGGACCCTAGGTTTGGGTTGGGTGCACTTTGCATAATTTTATTTGATATGTGAAATGAGGTATTAATGTGAAAATGGGCCAAGCCCAATTGATATGTGGATTAATGTGGAAATGGGCCAAGCCCGATGACGTGAATGTGGATTTGAATAAGAAATGGGCTAAGCCCGGTATGTGGAAATTATGTGGTTAATTACCTTGTTACTTAATATCTCGATTTGAATATGGGCCAAGCCCGAATGTGATAACATGTGAATATGATAATTATTATCTCGATATATGAGTTAATGTGTGGTTAACATGTGGGTGGAATCCAAAGGATTAGTTACACACTCGAGTCCGTGTGACTCACCCAAATATTTACCAACATCACGGTGATCGTGATTCTGGATTGGGCCGAGGGGATACAAAGGTGGCCATGGCGATGCGATTTTCATACGAGAAAGATATTTTTAATTAATTAAGCATTTATATTTTCAGTACTTTGATTATTCAATTATTGTAATAAGGCCCTAAGAGTATTTAAAGTTTGTTTAAGTGTTTTTCATTAAGTTTATTATTATGTTTTATTATGGATTGACAATTGAGGAATCATATGCAAAAAATTTTATTTAAATCTATATATATGTAATAAAGTTTTAATTCGGATATTTTATATCGAGCTTATATTATTTAATAATTTTTAAATGGACATAGTTTTCAAAAGTTAACAAATTTTCACGGGTTATTCTAAAATCAAAAAATATTTTCAAACGTTTTCCGCAGTGACATGCCAGATCCGGTCAGGGCTTATGGGCCGGGTTTGGGGTGTTACAGTTTGGTATCAGAGCCCGGTTCAAAACTCGGCTTTGAGGTTTTGGGTCCAAAAATAGTTTTCAAAAATTGGCTTTTCAAAATATGGACTTTTATTTCAGGTTTATTCTGGCATGGCACCTGTATCTCCGACCCGAAGTCCACCAGGTAAGTACTTCTGACTTCTGAAGTGATTTGAATATGTGAACTGTATGGGCAATATGGGAACGTAGATTAGTGAACTAGGATCTGTTGAACCCTAGGACTAGTCTACTCAAACACAAGAACATAAGACTTAAGAACCATTAAACAAACCTGTGATAAGTCGTCGAGTTAAGGTGTGGCAACTGTTGTGCGCATGTCTAGGAGTGGATTCAGTAAGAGCTTGGTACTTAAGCATTCCTAGCGCCTCACCTCCTCTTTACTCGAATCCTACCTGGTGCGTAGTAACCGTTCACCCTAACCAAGAGGACTTATTCACGGGCTAAACCGATCATTAAAACCCGAAAGGGACTAGCCATGCTGTTTAAAAAAAAACCCTAGTTTTTAAATCACTAAACTACCCTTTTTGATTTGTACAAACTATTTTGAAGACATTTCTCAAAATATTTTTGATTTACAAAATTACGAAAATACCCCTGGTTGAAAAAAATTACAAAAATACCCTTAGTTTATACAATTACCATATTACCCTCGACTTTTATGAAAATATTCTCACTTTACAAAAATATCGAAACCCCTATTTTTCAAAATACTAAGATACCCAGATTTGGGAAAATTACTAAAACACCCCTGACTTCTAAAATTTCCGGTTTAACCCCGATTTCCAAAATTTCTGCAATACCTTTGATTTGAAAAATATTTTCAAAAATACCCTCTAAACTTGGAGATTTAAAAATGCCTTGATTTGTAAAGATTATTTTTGTGACCTCGATTTATTACCAAAATACCCCTATAGGAAAAATGACGAAAAACCACCAGGGTAGGGAATGATCGAAAATGTCCAAAGTAGTGAAGTGAATGTTGTGGATGAATGTGAATGTGATTCTCTGAATTAGAATAGTGAATTTGAACTGAAACTTTGATTGATCGAAAGAACAACTTTTGAAAACTTCGTTTCATAAAACTGCGTCATGGATTAACAAAGTGGAACAAAAGTACTAATGCATAAAACTCTTTAATCAGATTAAATCGTGACGTTAGAAATGAGTTCTAAGGGATGTGTTAGATTTGTTAAGATCGAGTGCGCAAAGATGCAAAGCGTAGTGCGGTGAGTTAGGATGTACGATTATTCGTTAGTAAGTAATTTCGAGGACGAAATTATTTTTAAGAAGGGTAGAACTGTAACATCCTAGATTAGGGTTATGCGTTTGGAGCATAACTCAAGTGTTAGTAGGTTTTAAGTATGTTTGGAGGTGTTTTAAGGGTTTTAGAACCCAAGGATGAAAGGGAAAGCTTTGGGAAAATGTTGGATTTTAAGTCTAAAATAAGAAACTAGGCGAAGGAGGCCTTAAAGGAAAATTGTAGGAGGTTATGGACATGAACTTGGGCTTAGTAAAGTGGCTTGGGACGCTACTTTAGGGCTTGGAGGCTTGCGTCAAAAGGGAGTGCAGGAGGGAAGAGGTTCGAGCAACTTGGGAAGCAAATAGACTTTTATTTTTGCGCCAAAGGGGAACTGGCTAAGGAGGCTTTAAAGGAATTTTTAGGAATTAATGCCATAAGAAATCATGTGGTAAAGTGGCGGTGGAGCGCCAGTGCGATTATAAGGGCCTTGGTTCGAATCACGAACAGTGACAAGTAAGTAATTTTATTTTTCTTTTGGCGCTAAGACAAGAGGACTAGGCTAAAGAGGCCTTAAGGGAAATTCGTGAGGAATTATGACACAAGGGTTGGCCTGGTAAAGTGGTAGCAGAGCGCTACTTAAGGCTTGGGCAAGTGACGCCTCAAGCAATGGGTAGAGAGCCCAGGTTCGAGTTGCGAAGGAAGCAGGAAGGAGCTTTTATTTTTGCGTTAAGAAGGCGCCTGGCGAATGAGGGTTTAAAAGAAATTCTGGGGAGTTTATATCACAAACAACGCCTTGGCAAAGTGGCTTGGGCGTTGCTGCAGCTATGCGTCAAAAGGGCTCCAGTGTCTCATGTTCGAGTCCTATTGGCAAAGAAGGGAAGTGTTTTTATTTTTTTGCTTTGGCGTCAAGGAAGAAAGGTGAGAAGAAATTGGACGGCACATGGAATTTCAATTGGATAAGGATTTGGCTTAATTCTCCTATTGATTTTCTACTAAGGTAGGATAAATGTTATTTTATTTGTTTATTTTATTTATTTTAGATAGGTAGATAAGAGATAAATGAGGTGATAAATTAGTGTTTTATTTTATTTTTAATAAGTGATTAGGAGATAAAATAGGAACTTGGTGAAGGATAATTGTTGTTAAATGAAGTGATAATAGGAGATTATTATAGGAATTTGATAAAGGATAGTGGGATTAATTTATTTTATTTGTTAAAGGGATAAAGAGTTAAAATAGGAGTTTGATAGGAGATAATGTGAAGGATTATTTTATGTTATTTGTTAAGATAAAGTAGGAGAGTGATAAGAGATAATGTATTGGATTATTTTATGTAGTTATTAAAGTGATTAAAAAGATTAAATGGGAGAAAACTTTGGAATTTGATAAGGGGGAAGCTAGTAGCTGAATTCTTTATAAGGGGGAGTAATCATCTTTGATATTCTTTTTCTTCTTTAATTTTCTTAGTGCCAAAATCCCTACTCTTTTCCTCTTCTTCTTATTTTTTTCTTCCAACCCCAAATTCTCTTGTAGCCGAATATTTCTTGTGATTTAAAGCCTTAGCCGAACCTTTTCTAAAAGCCGGGATCCATTCTCTTTTAGTCTTCGCAAGCAACGATAGTGGAAGAATTAAAGGAGTTTCGGGATTTGGAGTACTCAAGGGATTTCGACGGTTTCATAGTTAAGTGGTGATTCGGGATTTTCGGTAAGCAAGGTAAGTGGTATATAGTTTCGGCCATAGGCCATTTTATAAGTTTGAGTGTGACCGATTGTGTATTATGATTTTTAGGGGCTAATCGACAAAAGTAAGCAGAGTATCGGAATTCTAGATCGTGTTAGATTCAAGTAGTTCGAAATTTCGCTAGAAAGTCAGGTGTGTGATTAACCCACCGTTTTCCGGGTTTTGCTATATTTGTATGTGTGATTTATGTGCTAACCAAAGGCAAAGATGGCGATTATGTGGTGATTACCCTAAAAGGGGTATATCGATTATCGTGTTAGTATTATCTGTTGATAAGAATGTGACAAAGGCTTATGTGTGAATGTAAACATGCCTATGGAAATATGATTGTCTGCCTTAATTACATGTGCATGCATTTATTATTATTATGCCATTATTACATGTGCATATGCATGGGATGGGATATGAAAGAAGGTACGGGTGTACTTCGAGTACGTGGTTTGATGTTAGCCTTGAGCTACATCGTGGATTGACGTTGGATCGAGGTCACGTTGTGGATTAATTGCGATTTAGTTCGCGTGGCTTGATGAGTAGCTCTGTGCTTCATCGTGATCGATATCGGCTATGTGCCATATCGTGGATTGATGAGTGACTATGTGTCCCATCGTGATTTTGGTGTTAGCTACGGCTACATCGTGGATTGGCACCGACCGAGGTCGCGTTGTGGATTTTGTGCTTAATTGCACGTGGTTGGCACCAATGCCTTGTGGAGTTAAAAGGAGAGGCGATTTAATAATCCCCGGTGTGTGGTAGGTCGGATACGGGGGTGTGTAGAGGATGGACCCTAGGTTTGGGTTGGGTGCACTTTGCATAATTTTATTTAATATGTGAAATGAGGTATTAATGTGAAAATGGGCCAAGCCCAATTGATATGTGGATTAATGTGGAAATGGGCCAAGCCCAGTACGTGAATGTGGATTTGAATAAGAAATGGGCTAAGCCCAGTATGTGGAAATTATGTGGTTAATTACCTTGTTACTTAATATCTGATTTGAATATGGGCCAAGCCCAGAATGTGATAATATGTGAATATGATAATTATTATCTGATATATGAGTTAATGTGTGGTTAACATGTGGGTGGAATCCAGTGGATTAGTTACACACTGAGTCCGTGTGACTCACCCAAATATTTACCAACATCACAGGTGATCGTGATTCCTGGATTGGGCTGGAGGGGATACAAAGGTGGCCATGGCGTATGCGATTTTCATACGAAAAGATATTTTTAATTAATTAAGCATTTATATTTTCAAGATTACTTTGATTATTCAATTATTGTAATAAGGCCCCTAAGAGTATTTAAAGTTTGTTTAAGTGTTTTTCATTAAGTTTATTATTATGTTTTATTATGGATTGACAATTGAGGAATCATATGCAAACAATTTTATTTAAATCTATATATATGTAATAAAGTTTTAATTCGGATATTTTATATCGAGCTTATATTATTTAATAATTTTTAAATGGACATAGTTTTCAAAAGTTAACAAATTTTCACGGGTTATTCTAAAATCAAAAAATATTTTCAAACGTTTTCCGCAGTGACATGCCAGATCCGGTCAGGGCTTGTGGGCCGGGTTTGGGGTGTTACAAACAACCCGTTTTCAGTGAAATCGTAATAGTGATTGTGGAACCACAAATTCGAGTCATAAAAAATTTTTATTTTAATATTATTGCATGGTCTGCATTATGATAGGAAAGAAGTATGAAAATTTTGATAAGAAAGTTTTATCGATATTGTAACAGTCCAAAGTTGACCCTAATCGGAACAGTGGTTTCGGGATCACAAATCTGAGTCTGAATAATATTTTAATATTATTTTCTGTGTTGATGATAAGTGAATTAGCATGTGTTAAATTTCTGTGAATTTAATTGCTTGTCTGTGTGTTTAATTTGACTAAAGGACTAAATTGCATAATTGTTAGAAGTGGCCTCTTAATTGATTAATTGTTAAATTGAGATGACTTTATTAAAGTGAAGTCCTTAAAGGACAATTAGTCCATTATTAGTAAAGTGGACGACAACATGTGGAAAATTAGGTAATTTTTATGTTATTATAATAATATGTTAATATAAGTAATTAGTAAATAAATATTTCTTTTAATTTAAGTCATAAAATAATGAAACAAAGTGGAAAGAAAGAGAACATACCTTTGTTCATCTTCTTGGCCGAATGTGGGAAGGAAAGAAACTCCAGTTTTGAAGCTTAAGTTTCGGCATTAGGGAGCTCAATTTGGGATCAAGAACAAAGAAAAACTGATTTGGATCGGGGAAAGGCAAAAGTTCTCGAATAGCCGATTGTTATCGTCCGACGATTTTCGAAGTAAGTCTATAAGCAGTTTAATACCATTAATGTCATTTATAACCTTGAATACATATTGAATTACGGAATTATGGTTATGAAATTAGTGATAGACAAATGTGGATAGACATTTTATCATGAAGTGTTGTTAAATTTTAACTAAATTGATAAGTTCATGTGATATGAATTAAGTATGGTTTATATATTTTCTGGTCAGCTTGTAATGTGAATGAGATGGAAATAATATCGTATTTGGGGCTTTGAGCCTAGCAGGCCTTGTGCCGGTGAAGTGTATCAGGCTTATTGCCTAGTAGGCTAAATGCCGGTGATAAATTTCAGACCTCGGGTCTAGCAGGCTTAGTGCCGGTGTGTATTTTAGGCTTTGATGCCTAGCAGGCTTAATGCCGGTGATGTATTATAAATAGAGAATTCATGAATCATTTACAAGGTGAAACGAAATTACGGCAATACGTTATATGCTCGGGTAAGTATAAGCTATCATAGTTGCAAGGAATAAGGTAAGTTATTATATTTCCATTCGAATTAAGTAAGATGTGATGTAGTTGAAAATTTCAGTGAGATGTTAATATATGCATTTGATCTTACCAACAATGAGTATGATATATATATATATATATATGCATTGGAATTTAAGCTTTTTTATGCCTTGGAGATTCGGCCATATGTGTGAATGTTTAATGTGAGAGTCATTGGATATGTTTACATATGTGTAGGACTGATTACATGGGGTTAAGGTGTATGTTATACTTATTTGGTTTGGAATATGCGAATACCTATTGTATTTAGGTGTTTCGGTAAGTTTGCATGCTTATGGTAAGAAAATGATATTTGTTAAGTTAGGTAAGGTAATGGCATTCGGCCAAAACGAACTTATAAGTTAAATTACTTATATTCAATGTCATAAACTAAAAGTTCTAAAAGCTTGAATGTTGAATGCTATATTATAATTGCTTAAGACTTACTAAGCTAGTAAGCTTACTCTGTGTGTGTTCATTGTTCTGTTTTATAGATTTTGGTCAAGCTACGAGCTCAGAGGATCGTCACTGAAGTCATTCACACTATCGGCTCACTTTGGTACCTTTAAAGTTTAGACTTTTGGAACTTAAGGCATGTATAGGCTAGTTTGATATTCGAATGACATTTTGATGGTGTATATAAGCCATATGAAAATGGCTTGAACATGATATTAGTATGGTATTTTCATAATGAGTCATATTATGAGTTTATTTTGGTAATTATGTTATGTGGCATGGGAATTTATTAAATAAATTTTATGTCTTGATTTGGAAATTGATGTGATTAGATTATGGTTAGCTCATTTGATAATCTTGATGTTTAGCATAAATTGTCTTGGTGTACGGATATAAATTAACCTAGTAAAGGGATAATAATGAATATATAAATATATATAGTTTTGTGTTGGTTGATTGATTCGATAGTAAAGGTAATGTGTACACATTTAAAATGCTTGAATGATTTGTAAATTTGGAGTGGATGGCGAATGCAAAATAATGTATAAGCCGTATAGTTAATTTAGATTAAATTATGTGCATGCAAACGAATTTATGTGTACATTGATTCGATTGATTGTTTGGATCTATCTGAATTTGGTATGAGTTATGTACATGTGATTACATATATGTGTCCTTGTATATTTGGCCAAGTAGATATGTGTTTATAAGATGTTTATTGAGCTTGTTTGTTCGGATATATGTTATTATGTATGGTGTTGGTATATTCGGTCATATGGGATAAAATTTTAAACTATATGTATTCGGCCTTATAAGTGAGTTATTATAAGATAATATTTGCATAATGTTTATTCACTCAAATAAATATGATTGCTTTAATTATTTGAGTACTTCATAAATTAATAAAGATATGGTAAATGAGGCTTATGGTACTTGCATTGTTGTGTGGTATTAATAAAATGTACGTTGCATGTTTAGCTTATGTTCTTTAATGATTGTGCCGTATATGACTTAGTTTTACTATATTAAATATGTTTTATACATATGTGATCGTTTGCTTATATTTTTATCATTATGTAAGTATGTTTAACTATGATTTAATTGATTGAATAGAAGTTGTGACTTAACTAGTAATGCCCGTAACCCTAATCTTGTAACATCCTAAATTAGGGGTTATGTGTTTGGAGCATAACTCAAGTGTTAGTAGGCTTTAAGTGTGGTTGGTGATGTTTTAAGGGTTTTTAAAACTCTAGGATCAAAAGGGAGTGCATTGGAAATTTTTGAAATTTTTAGGTTAAAAGGGGAAATTGGGCTAAGGAGGCCTTAAAGAAAATTTCAGGAATTTATAGACATGAACTTGGGCTTAGTAAAGTGGCTTGGGAGGCTACTTTAGGGGCCTTGGAGGCTTGCGCAGGAGGGAAGAGGTTCGAGTAACGTGGGGCGCATCAGAGGCTTTTATTTTTTCTTTTTGCGTCAACTAGAGAAACTGGGCTAGGTATGCCTTAAAAAAATAAATGGCAAGGTTAATGGACATGAAAGTTCAGGTGGTAAAGTGGCTCCCATGCGCCACTTAAGGGCCTGGAAGTAACGCTAGTAAGGACTTGGGTTCCAATCAAGGTGGCAGCAAGGTGTTTTATTTTTTGGGTTTTGGCGTTAAAAGGAAGGAGGCCTTTAAAGAGGTTGGGGCGAGTCTATGACACAAACGGCGCCTTGGCAAAGCTACCGGCAACAGTGTGGAGGTTCCAGTGGTCCTAGGTTCGAGTGGCTTGAGCAGCAAATGGGGGTTTTATTTTTGTTTTGGCGTTAAGGCAATGGGGAACTAAGGAAGTAGGGCTTAAAAGGAAATATGGCGCGTTTATGTCACAAAATAACGCTTTGGCCAAGTGGCCTGGGGCGTTACCTGGTCGCTTGTTCCACCAGGTCCTGTGTTCGAATCTTAGAAGCTGCAGTTTGGGGTTTATTTTTTTAATGCTGGCGTGAAAATGGAGTTGGCCTGCACATGGGTTCTTTGTTCGGCTGGAAGAGTTTGGCAAGCACATGGTTTCTTTTATTTTTTTTTATTATTTATTTGATGAGATAATAATGGATAATAAGGATTAAATTAGATTTTAATTAGATTATTATTTGATTAATCTAAAAAGGTGGCAAAGAGAAAAAGTGGGCACAGGTTCAATTCAAATTCTTTTTGAATTAATTCAAGCTAGTGGCCAAGAGGGATTTAAGGAAATTGATTGAATTTTAAACTCTTCAAAGGAAGAGTGGACAAAGAAATATAGGGGCATTAGTGCCGAATTTTATCTAAATTGGTTTTCTTTTATTTCTTTTTCCAATTTGTTTCCTAGCCAAAATTCCTCTGCTCATCTTTTAGTTTCTCCTTCTCATTCTTTCAGCCCGAAATCATTCTCTTCTCATAGTCCTTGACGAATTTTCATCTTATTTCTCATTCTTTTCTCTATTGGCCGAATACTCTCCTCCTCTGTTGCTGAAACTTTAAGCACCTATTTCCCATTATTTTCTTCCTCAAGCCGAATCTCCCTGCTATTTCTTTAGTAGCCTTGGCCGAATAATTAAAGTAGGATAGATCTCTTCAGATTTCGTTGACAATCGATTTGGCAAAGGTAAGTAATCCTAGCCGAATGTTATTTTTTCTTCTCTTCTGTCTCTGTCGATTTTTACAAAGGGTGAAGGCTGATTTCGGCAATTAATGGCAAGGGAGTTATTGACCCCTCTTTAAAATATCGACTTTGTCCAGGTACTTCGGGATCTTTAAGAAATCGATCCCAAGTCTCCATTCTCTGTCAACGGAATTTGATTCGGGAATCGGGTGCTGTGGTTAGTATCCAGGAGTGTGAAGGGTCAAGATCTAGCATCGTAGATTGGCTTTTCGGGATCTAGGAATTACGATAGTAACAGGTGTGTGTAAACTCTTTACACACTTTATTAATAAACTTGTTATATTATTGTCTTGAGTATAAATTTTGGTGGTGATCTATGATATGCTTGTGGGCTTAAACATGGATTTCAGGTAAGTCCCCTAACTTGTAATTTTTATATGTTTGCATGCCATCACATGATGTTTAATACTATGACATGATATATGAAATTTGATGTGTAAGCATGTGATGGTGGGATTGATGAGAGGAGGGGGATGAACTATGGACTCATCGTCGCTGGTTTTGACCACAAGATGGGTTGGCCCCATCGATTATTGTGACCTATGGTCATCAGTGGTTTTGACCACAACGATTAATTATTTGCGACTAAGTCCCAGTGGTTTGGTACCACCAGTGGTTTTGACCACATTTGATATATTGTGACCTATGGTCATCAGTGGTTTTGACCACACGATGGGTTGGCCCCATCATCTGATTTGTGACTCTAAGTCATCAGTGGTTTTGACCACCAGGTGGTTTTGACCACACGGGGTAGAAAAGGAGTATGGATGGTTAGGTTGGGTTGCATGTGCATGTTTATTAATGACTTGTGTATGAGTTATCTTACCGGGTGGGGATTACACACCGAGTCTTGGTGACTCACCCTTCCCTTAACATTTTGCGAGATGGGTAGATCGCGGAGATGGAGCCGGATGGACTCGAGGTGGCCATGCAAAGGAAATTTTAATTAGACGAACTTGAACTTTGTTTTATTTTATTTAATGTTGGTTTATTTTAATTAAGTTGTAGTAAGGCCTAGACATAATTTTATTATTCTATGTTTGGATTAATTTGTTAAACTATTTTCTAACATTAAATTAAGTACACGTGGTTTCTAAAATTTTAAATCGCAAAATGTTTTATCGTGCCATCGAACACATCCGAATCGCTACAATCGGCTTAATAAATATTTTAAAATAAACCTAAGTATGGATTTTATACACCTCAAATGTTTCAAACAAAATAACCATCTTTTACCAAAAAGATAATTCGACTTAAAAGGATTTTCAAAGATGTTTTCTCTGTAGCACACCAAATTCGGTCGTAGCGTTTGGGCCGGGTTTGGGGTGTTACAAATCTGGCGACGGATATGGGTTAGGGGTGTTACATTTGATTGGTATCAGAGCTTACGGTTTAGTCGATTCTAGGACTACCGTAGCGCGTGTGAGTCTAGCTATACATGCCTTAACTTTATAATACGATAGTGTGGTGACTTCTGACATTTAAATTGTGTTTTACATAGTAAATGGATCCTGACAGAGCCGTAGCTGATGATGTAGAGAGCGTAGTGCCTGATCCCGCACATGGGTTAGCGCCGGTAGACTCTCGACCTATCTCGGGTAGCCATGAGGGGGAGGCTAAGCAAGCCTTCTACCAGATGATAAATGAATGGTTTACCCAATTTATGCAGACTAATCCAGCTGTACAACAACCTCTACCCCCGAATAATCCAACTCCGATACCTTCAGCACCTCCGATGATAGATCCGATGAGATCTAGCAGGCCTCCCGTTGATAAAATCAAGAAACACGGGGCCGAAGAATTTAAAGCTAATGATGATGACGATGCGGAACGAGCTGAGATTTGGCTTGATAATACTATCCGTGTGCTTGATGAGCTGTCATGTACTCCAAACGAATGCTTGAAGTGTGCTATATCCTTATTACGGGACACCGCATATCACTGGTGGAATACACTAGTATCGGTGGTTCCGAGGGAGAAAGTGACCTGGGAATTCTTTCAGATAGAATTCTGTAAAAAGTACATCAGTCAGAGATTCATTGATCAAAAACGAAAAGAATTTCTGGAATTGAAACAGGGTCGAATGACCGTGACTGAGTATGAATGGAAATTTGTCAGACTAGGCCGATATGCCCGTGAATGTGTGTCAACTGAAGCCATTATGTGTAAAAGATTTGAAGACGGTCTGAATGAAGATATTAAGTTGCTAGTCGGCATACTCGAGATTAAAGAGTTCGTGGTACTTGTCGAACGAGCTTGCAAAGCCGAAGAGCTTGGAAAAGAGAAAAGAAAAGCCGAGTTCAAAGCGAGAGACATTCGAAAAGATCATCAAGTAAGACCTTTCATTCCGCATCAAAGAAGTTTAAAGATGAATCCAGTCGACATAAGGCTACTTCAGACTTCTCTAGACGAGATCGACCTCCTGTGGGTTCCTGAGCCACTTCGATGGCTAGTGTTGGTAATGTTCAGCAGAACCGGGCTGAGTGCAAGCATTGTGGAAAATGGCATTCTGGGAGTTGTAGATTTCGTGATCGGTCTTGCTTTAAATATGGATCGTCGGATCATTTTATTCGAGAGTGCCCGATGCTAGTCGAGCAAAATACGGCTCAGAATACAAGACCGAGCTACGCGTCAGCACGAGGCAGACCACCCAGGCATTTGGGAAATGTAAGTGGCAGTCAGAAAGGAACTAAAGACACCGCAGCTTCGATCGAGGCTCGTGCACCTGCTAGAGCATATGCTGTACGTGCCAGGGAGGATGCTTCTTCCCCAGATGTTATCACCGGTACTTTCACTCTTTATGATACTACTGTGATTGCATTGATTGATCCGGGTTCGACTCATTCATATGTGTGTGAAACTTTAGTATCCAGTAGGACTCTACCTGTTGAGTCTACTGAGTTTGTGATTCGTGTATCAAAACCCTTGGGTCGATGTGTTCTGGTTGATAAAGTGTGTAAAAGTTGCCCGTTGATGATTCAGGATTCATGCTTCCCAGCTGATCTAATGTTGTTGCCTTTCGACGAGTTCGATATGATTTTGGGGATGGACTGGTTAACTTTGCACGATGCTATTGTTAATTGCAAAAGAAATACCCTTGATTTGAGATGTCAGAACGGTGAACTTATTCGAATTGAATCTAATGACCTGAATGGGTTACCGGCATTAATCTCCTCGATATTAGCTCATAAGCATGTGAGAAAAGGGTGTGAAGCTTACTTGGCTTATGTGTTGGATAGTAAAGTTACTGAGAAGCAGATTGAATCCGTACCAGTTGTGTGCGAGTATCCAGATGTGTTTCCTGAAGAAATACCGGGTTTACCACCTATTCGAGAAATAGAGTTTGGTATCGAATTAATACCGGGGATGACTCCGATTTTAATAGCTCCGTATCGAATGGCACCTACAGAATTAAAAGAGTTGAAAGCACAGTTGCAAGAGTTAACAGATAGGGGCTTTGCACGACCGAGCTTCTCTCCTTGGGGTGCACCAGTTTTATTTGTGAAAAAGAAAGACGGGACTATGCGAATGTGCATCGATTATCGACAGCTCAATAAGGTAACTATAAAGAATAAATATCCGTTACCACAGATTGACGACTTGTTTGATCAGTTGAAAGGGGCTTCAGTGTTTTCAAAGATAGATTTGAGATCGGGCTATTATCAGTTGCAAGTCGAGAGATTCGATGTGCCAAAGATCGCCGAACGAGGTACGGACATTATGAGTTTCTGGTTATGCCTTTTGGGCTTACTAATGCACCTGCTGTTTTTATGGATCTGATGAATCAGATTTTTAGACAGTATTTGGATCGATTTGTAGTAGTGTTTATAGATGATATTCTAGTCTACTCCATAGATGAAACCGAGCATGCTGAGCATCTGAGACTGGTGCTACAAACTTTGCGAGATAAACAGTTGTATGCAAAGTTTAGTAAGTGTGAGTTTTGGCTGAATGAGGTCAGTTTTCTGGGTCACGTTGTTTCGGTGCTAGGCATATGGGTTGATCCGAATAAAATATCGGCTATACTTGATTGGAAACCACCAAGAAATGTCTCTGAAATTCGAAGTTTTCTGGGACTTGCTGGTTACTACAGACGATTCGTGAAAGGTTTTTCTATAATAGCCACACCTTTAACAAAGCTATTACAGAAGGATGTCAAGTTCGAATGGACGGAAACATCAGAAAAGTTTCGATCAGTTGAAAGCTCTTTTGACCGAGGCTCCAGTGTTGGTTCAACCTGAATCGAGTAAAGAATTTGTTGTTTATAGTGATACATCTTTGAATGGTTTGGGTTGCGTTTTAATGCAGGAAGGCAAAGTAGTAGCCTATACTTCGAGACAGTTGAAGCCACATGAAAGAAATTATCCGACACATGATTTGGAGTTAGCAGCCATTGTATTCGCGTTAAAGATTTGGCGTCATTATCTATTCGGTGAGAAATGTCTTGTTTATTCGGATCACAAGAGTTTGAAGTACTTGATGACTCAGAAAGATTTGAACTTGAGACAACGCAGATGGTTAGAGCTGTTGAAAGATTACGAATTAGTGATTGACTACCATCCGGGGAAAGCCAATGTTGTTGCGGACGCCTTAAGTCAAAAATCATTATTTTCTCTTCGTGCGTTGAACGCACATATGGTTATGCATGATGATGGTTTGATAATAGCCGAATTGGAAGTAAGACCGTTGTATATTCAACAAATTTATGATGCTCAGAGAGTTGACAAAGATACGATGGCAAGACGAGTTCAGTGTGAAAATAATGCAGAATCAGAGTTTCGAATTGATGAAAATGACTGTTTGAACTTCAAAGGCCGAATATGTGTTTCGAGGAATGTGGATTTGATTCAGATGTTGTTGAATGAGGCTCATAATAGTCGATTGTCAGTACATCCGGGTAGCACGAAAATGTATAATGATTTGGAACAGTTCTATTGGTGGCCTAGTATGAAACGGGACATATCCGAATTCGTCTCGAAGTGCTTAATTTGTCAGCAAGTAAAAGCCAAACATCAAGTGCCTTCTGGGTTACTTCAGTCGATCATGATACCTAAATGGAAATGGGATAGAATTGCTATGGATTTTGTATCCGGTTTGCCTATGACACTGAGCAAGAAAGATGCAGTCTGAGTTATAGTGGATAGACTAACTAAATCAGCTCATTTTGTTCCAGTTCGTACGGACTATTCGCTCGATAAGTTGGCTGAGTTATATGTATCTCAAATTGTGAGATTACATGGTGTGCCGATTTCCATTATTTCAGACAGAGACCCGAGATTCACGTCGCGGTTTTGGAAGAAATTGCAAGATGCTTTAGGTACCAAACTACACTTTAGCACAGCTTTTCACCCGCAGACAGATGGTCAGTCTGAACGAATTATTAAGATACTTGAGGACATGTTGAGATGTTGCATCCTCGAGTTTGAAGGTACGTGGGAACGATACTTACCTTTGATTGAATTTGCTTATAATAACAGTTTTCAATCTAGTATCAAAATGGCACCTTACGAAGCTTTATACGGCCACAAGTGTCGTACACCATTGTCTTGACCGAGCTCGGTGAAAACAAGATACACGGGTTGATTTGATTAAAGAGATCGAACGTAAAGTGGCGATGTCTGAGATAGTCCGAAAGTTGCATCGGATCGCCAAAACTCATACACGCGGATTTGAAACGTAAAGACATTGAGTTTCGTGTCGGTGGACCGGGTATTTTTGAAAGTTTCTCCGTGGAAGAAAGTACTTCGATTTGGTCGAAAAGGCAAATTAAGTCCGAGGTTCATCGGACCATATGAGATCATCGAACGTATTGGGCCTGTCGCTTATAGATTAAAGTTGCCCTCTGAACTAGAAAAGATACACAACGTATTTCATGTTTCGATGCTTCGTAGATATAGATCTGATCCGTCACATGTGGTTACCCCGTCTGAGATTGAAATTCGATCTGATATGACGTACAAGGAGGAACCGATTCGTATCTTAGCTCGTGAAGTAAAAGAGTTAAGAAACAAGAGGATTCCATTAGTAAAAGTATTATGGAATCGACATGGAATAGAAGAGGCTACGTGGGAGCCTGAGGATTCAATGAGACAACAATATCCGACTTTGTTTAACGGTAAGATTTTCGGGGACAAAAATCCCTAAGGGGGGAGAGTTGTAACAATCCAAAGTTGACCCTAATCGGAACAGTGGTTTCGGGACCATAAATCCGAGTCTAAATAATATTTTAATATTATTTTCTGTGTTGATGATAAGTGAATTAGCATGTGTTAAATTTCTGTGAATTTAATTGCTTGTCTGTGTGTTTAATTTGACTAAAGGACTAAATTGCATAATTGTTAGAAGTGGCCTCTTAATTGATTAATTGTTAAATTGAGATGGCTTTATTAAAGTGAAGTCCTTAAAGACAATTAGTCCATTATTAGTAAACTGACTGGCAACATGTGGAAAATTAGGTAATTTTTATGTTATTATAATAATATGTTAATATAAGTAATAAGTAAATAAATATTTCTTTTAATTTAAGTCATAAAATAATGAAACAAAGTGGAAAGAAAGAGAACATACCTTTGTTCATCTTCTTGGCCGAATGTGAGAAGGAAAGAAACTCCATTTTTGAAGCTTGAGTTTCGGCATTAGGGAGCTCAATTTGGGATCAAGAACAAAGAAAAACTGATTTGGATCGGGGAAAGGCAAAAGTTCTCGAATAGCCGGTTGTTATCGTCCGATGATTTTTGAAGTAAGTCTATAAGCAGTTTAATACCGTTAATGTCATTTATAACCTTGAATACATATTGAATTATGGAATTATGCTTATGAAATTAGTGATAGCCGAATGTGGATAGACATTTTATCATGAAGTGTTGTTAAATTTTAACTAAATTGATAAGTTCATGTGATATGAATTAAGTATGGTTTATATATTTTCTGGTCATCTTGTAATGTGAATGAGATGGAAATAATGTCATATTTCGGGCTTTGAGCCTAGCAGGCCTTGTGCCGGTGAAGTGTATCAGGCTTATTGCCTAGCGTGCTAAATGCTCTGGTGATAAATTTCGACACTCGGGTCTAGCGGGCTTAGTGCCGGTGTGTATTTCGGGCTTTGATGCCTAGCGTGCTTAATGCCTGTGATGTATTATAAATAGAGAATTCATGAATCATTTACAAGGTGAAACGAAATTACGGCAATACGTTATATGCTCGGGTAAGTATAAGCTATCATAGTTGCAAGGAATAAGGTAAGTTATTATATTTCCATTCGAATTAAGTAAGATGTGATGTAGTTGAAAATTTCAAAGTGAGATGTTAATATATGCATTTGATCTTACCAAAGAATGAGTATGATATATATATATATGCATTGGAATTTAAGCTTTTTATGCCTTGGAGATTCGGCCATATGTGTGAATGTTTAATGTGAGAGTAATTGGATATGTTTACATATGTGTAGGGACTGATTACATGGGGTTAAGGTGTATGTTATACTTATTTGGTTTGGAATATGCGAATACCTATTGTATTTAGGTGTTTCGGTAAGTTTGCATGCTTATGGTAAGAAAATGATATTTGTTAAGTTAGGTAAGGTAATGGCATTCGGCCAAAACGAACTTATAAGTTAAATTACTTATATTCAATGTCATAAACTAAAAGTTCTAAAAGCTTGAATGTTGAATGCTATATTATAATTGCTTAAGACTTACTAAGCTAGTAAGCTTACTCTGTGTGTGTTCATTGTTCTGTTTTATAGATTTTGGTCAAGCTACGAGCTCAGAGGATCGTCACTGAAGTCATTCACACTATCAGTTCACTTTGGTACCTTTAAAGTTTAGACTTTTGGAACTTAAGGCATGTATAGGCTAGTTTGATATTCGAATGACATTTTGATGGTGTATATAAGCCATATGAAAATGGCTTGAACATGATATTAGTATGGTATTTTCATAATGAGTCATATTATGAGTTTATTTTGGTAATTATGTTATGTGGCATGGGAATTTATTAAATAAATTTTATGTCTTGATTTGGAAATTGATGTGATTAGATTATGGTTAGCTCATTTGTTAATCTTGATGCTTAGCATAAATTGTCTTGGTGTACGGATATAAATTAACCTAGTAAAGGGATAATAATGAATATATATATATAGTTTTGTGTTGGTTGATTGATTCGATAGTAAAGGTAATGTGTACACATTTAAAATGCTTGAATGATTTGTAAATTTGGAGTGGTTGGCGAATGCAAAATAATGTATAAGCCGTATAGTTAATTTAGATTAAATTATGTGCATGTAAACGAATTTATGTGTACATTGATTCGATTGATTGTTTGGATCTATCTGAATTTGGTATGATTTATGTACATGTGATTACATATATGTGTCCTTGTATATTTGGCCAAGTAGATATGTGTTTATAAGATGTTTATTGAGCTTGTTTGTTCGGATATATGTTATTATGTATGGTGTTGGTATATTCGGTCATATGGGATAAAATTTTAAACTATATGTATTCGGCCTTATAAGTGAGTTATTATAAGATAATATTTGCATAATGTTTATTCACTCAAATAAATATGATTGCTTTTATTATTTGAGTACTTCATAAATTAATAAAGATATGGTAAATGAGGCTTATGGTACTTGCATTGTTGTGTGGTATTAATAAAATGTACGTTGCATGTTTAGCTTATGTTCTTTAATGATTGTGCCGTATATGACTTAGTTTTACTATATTAAATATGTTTTATGCATATGTGATCGTTTGCCTATATTTGTATCATTATGTAAGTATGTTTAACTATGATTTAATTGATTGAATAGAAGTTGTGACTTAACTAGTAATGCCCGTAACCCTAATCTGGCGACGGATATGGGTTAGGGGTGTTACAGATTTCATGTTTAATTATGGAAAGGATCAAATTGCATAAAATGCAAAAGTTGAATTCTAGTAGCTATAAGGATTAATTAGCTATGAAATTCAAAACCTGAGGTCCTTATATGTCAATTAGACCATTAAATGGAGTTAGTAGATATTTTTGATGAATCATCCATGAAAAATTAGAAAAAGAAAAGGACTAAATTGGAATGTTGAAAAATTAATGGATGATAATAAATTTAAATAGAAATATCATATTATTATTATTATCATCTTCTTCCCCAAAATACATGGAAACCCTAGGAAAGAGAAAGGAAATCAAGCAAGCTTAATTGGGTAAGTAATCATGTCTAGAGGTGAGCATGGGCCAGGCCGAGTTTGGGCTGGGCTCAATTAAAAATTCAGGCCCGTTTGCTAGGCCCGAGCCCGGCTCCGCCCGAAAAATGGGCCTAAAATTTTTCCCAAGCCCAACCCGGATAAAAATGCTAAAATCTGGGCCCGACCCGGCCCACCCATATTAATTTTTATATTATTTTTATATAATTTTAAAATATATATAATACATCAAAAATACTAAAAACTTCAAAATAAATATTTCCCAACAAATTGAAAATAAATTTTAAAAAATATGTATACTTAAATAACACTAAGATGCAACTTAACAAGCAAATGTCTCTAAAATAATAACAAAATTAACAAATGTCTTTAAAATAATAACAAAATTAACAATAAAATAAGTTTTATACAATATCCAAACAATAACAACAAAATAGTAGTAACATAATAGTAAAATGGTAGCAAAATAGGAGAAAAAACAAGAAAAATAATATTTAATAAAAGTAGATTTTTTGTCCTTTAGTGAATTCAAGTCGGGGTAGCTGCCCGCCAAAATGCCTTACTGAGGCTCTACCCGCTTTTTAAACGGGCCTTATTTTTTTGTCCAATCCCATTTTTTGGACCTATATTTTTGCCCAAACCATCCCACATTTCGAGTAGGCTTTCGGGCCAGGCCAGGTGGCCCGACCCATGATCAGGTCTAATCATGTCTCGTTTTTAGTAATTTTTATATTTTCGATATCGTAGTAACTTAGTCTATCTATTTTGGGGATTAATTTGTAAAGATATCAAAGTATAGAAATTTTTCCATGGATGTAAATGCTGAAATTTTAAAATTTATGGTAGAAAATGAAAGGTTGTTGATAGATAAATAACTTTTACAAAGAGAATTTTGATGAAATTATGATTTAGAAACTAAATTGAAAAATGGAAAAACCCATGGAAAAATTTTGATTTTTGTGAAATTCATGGGCTGTTATTAAAACATGTAAAAATTAGTTAGGCTTGGAATAAGGATTAAATTGCATGAATATTATTTTCTGAGCCTAGGGACAAAATTGTCATTTATGAAAAGTATTGGGGCAAAATGGTAATTTTTCCTAGGAAATGAATTGAGTTCAATTGAGTATGAAATGGATTAAATTGATGTTAAATTCATATATATAGATTTGGAAAAATCAAATAAAGAGTTAGATCGAGGAAAAGAAAAGGTGACGGATTAGTAGATGTTCATAAACGAACAAGTATCGAGGAAAGTTCGTGTAACTAAATTGTGTTTATTTTTATGCTTGAATTGAGTGTGGTATGTATTTATATGAAATATATAAATGTTAAAAATGTATGAAATAATCACATGATCAATAATATTCGGAAAATGTTAAGTTCCGTTTGAGTAATGAAAATTGATGGATACATGATTTCCATATTGAATGCGATCCTGCATGTGTTGCAGACAGAATATAGCTCGGACGAGCAATCCTGTTATAAGACCTCTCGAGCGTCTTGTTATATAGTTCCAGCGAGCATCCTGATCGGTAGTGATCCTGCATGTGTTGCGCACTACCGCAGCTCTTTGTGACCGTCCTGTTACACAATTCGATCGGTTGTGATCCAGCATTTATTGCAGACACAAACGCAGATCTTCGTGAGCGTCCTGATATAGGCTCTTATGAGCTTCCTGACATGGCTCGCTTGAACTCCTTGTTATGCTATCCGGAGCTCCCTGATAATAACTCTTCGGAGTTACCTGTTAAGCTCAATGAGCTTCCTATTATAGACTCTTATGAGTTTCTTGATATAGCCCGGATAAGCTTTCTGTTACATGGCTCACATAAGCATCCTGATATACGGCTCGAGAGTGTGCTTCCTAATTATGTGCCCTTATGGGTACCCCTGAACATGAGTTGACGGATCATTAATATGTATACCTCGAGTATACTATCTGGGTATCCATCGATATTTCAATGATTCAACGGATAAAACTTCTATTAAAAGAAAACATGAGATTAATATGATTTATTGTTTTGAATATCCCTGAAATACTCAGAAATTATTATACGATGAGCTCATCTCTGTTATCTTGATATACATATGAATCATAACTAACTTGTTTGATGATAGCTTGTGTTTAGCCAATTGATCAAAAATGTTTGGATGCATGTTATACATGTTTAATTAAATGAGCATGATTGGTAAGTTAAATTCTTGTTATACGAACTTACTAAGCACAAAATGTTTACTCTGTTTTATTTTCCTCTGTTTTATAGTGCTCGGAAGCTCGAAAGGGTTGGGAATCGATCGGAGTATCGTCACACTATCCTTCAGCCCGTTTTGGTACAAATAGCAAACTTATTTAGTATAATGGCATGTATATGCTAAATTAGAATAAATGATGAAATATTTTGGTTCTATATAGCAATTGGAATAGGTGGTGTAAAGTGTATTTTGATGTAATCATAAAAGACCATATCATATTGAGATGTGTTGAAATGGTTAAATGGTAAAAGACATATAAACCAAAGGATGAATGAAATTGAGTTAATAATTGGTAAAACTTGCAAACAAATATAAATGCAATTGTGGTAAGTTAAACATTTGAATACATATATGTGTTAATTTATCATACATACTAGTATTTGGCTTGGATTATAAGTGACAAATTGGTTTGGAAATATGTTGGGGTGTTGATGTAGGTGCAAGGTAAAAAGGGTGAGAAACAAGGCTTGAAAAATGGCCTTATTTTGTCCACACGGGTAGGCACACGGGCGTGTGTCTCAACCGTGTGTGACACACGGCCATGCGCACGAGCGTGTGGTTTGGTCGTGTGTCCCCTGCATCTTAAAAATCAAGAAATAGAATGCTCAAAATTGAGCACGCGGGCAGAGACACGGGCGTGTGTCTCAGCCGTGTGAGACACACAGCCCAGCAAATAGGCGTGTGTCTTGGCCAAGTAATCCCTGCACTTAATTTTCGAAAAATAAATTGTCCACACGACCTAGCACACGGGCGTGTGGCTGGCCGTGTGACCCAAGTCAAAGAGTTACACAGGTAAGGACACGGGCTAGGACACGACCGTATGCCTCACATCGAATGCCCACACGGCCTGGGACACGGCCATGTCATTGGCCGTGTGATCCACACGGGCGTGTGTCCCCTGAAGCTAAGAAAAATTTTGAGATTTCGCGAAAAATTTTCTATGATCCCAGTTTTGTCTTGACTCGATTCTAATATATATTTTGGGCCTCGGGGACCCATATAAGGGAAATTATGATTGATTGTGATTAATTTTCGGAAATGAATAGTAAATGACATAAATTAATTGTAATTGAACTGTAAACGACAGTAATGCTCTGTAATCCTATTTCGGCGACGGATACGGGTTAGGGGTGTTACACTCATGAACCCTACCTCTTTTCCAAGTAAAAGCAGGTCCTATGAAACCTAAATCATGTAGCTGAGCCGACTTAACAAAACTATCGAATGTGGGACACCTTTTACCATACCTCTGCCCTCCCCTATTTTCATTAGGAGAAAGAATGGCATTGAAGTCTCTGATCGCCAACCAAGGGACAACTTCAGTAGGAGTGACCGAGTCTAGACCTTCCCATAAAGCTCTCTAATTACTCTTGTCCGGACTCCCATATGTTGGGACCGCCGATATGCCTCGTGGCACAGCGAAAAAATATTCCGGCAATTATGGTTAAATGTATGAGGAATGAAAATGGGTTGAAATAAGGTTGAAGATATACCTTCTTAAATGAAAAGTGATGAATGGATGGTGCTGATTCGATATCGATTCCAAGGCAGAACGAAAACATCTCGACCTCTACATGGTCCACCTAGTATTAAAACGAACGGAAAAAATTCTCTTGGAACTTTTCTAGAGAAAATCTCCCAAAATGGCTACAATACTTTTTTCTCTTATTTTCTTTTTAAAACACTCTTAAACCTAATTATAAAGAAAATCTCCTACCATGTTTCAATGTTTGACCGAAATCTTAATTATAATAATTAATTATAATAATTTTTGTAAACTATATCTTGTTAAAATTTTATATGAATCAAATTCATATATTAATTTTAACTATGTTCTTTATTTGTGTACAACAAGCTTGTACATTTAATTCGTTTAATATTTAATTGTCGAATTAAATATATTCAGTAATTAATTTAATTCATATGACAATTAACACAATACCAGTTGTGTTTAGATTTTGTTCGTTTTAACCATAGGATGTGACCTTATAGGTTCTTGTAACGTTAGTAGTAATACTAAAACATTTCTAATAATACAAGCAATGAGTGGCATCTAGCTATGCATCTTTGCTACCTAAGTTACAAGAAGCTGTAATTTGACATAACCTTTCTGTGATAAACCTTTCATGTATTACTTCCTTTTGTCTTTTATATCTAGATTAGACACAAGTCATGGAACAGTCACACTTGCATAATCCAATATCATGTTTCTTGATATCTCGAGTAGAATACAATAAACAAATAAGTATGATATCTTATATAAACTTATTCGAGCATGGCATGCATTTCTAGTCTCACCCAATCAAGTGGCCTAAGATATTGCTCCCATTATGTAGCAGGGACAAATCATATATTGATCAACCATATCCCACTGCAAATGTTATGGCATATCCAACATCAGTGTTTTCAGTACAACCTGTTACGGAAGAAGTTTGATTGTATCAAAATATACGACTCACGATGTTGAGATAATGATGATATCAAGTATGAGAATCATATACTTAGTTATCACTATGAGCAATGTTGTGACTATTACATAATAATCCAAGAAAATACTTATAGCGGCTCAGTCCTATATGTTGTTCTCTAGAACATACTCATGTATTGATTTTGACATCCCTATGTCAATGACAACACTTTGTCATCAATCAACTACACATTAGTCTCAATTCATTATTGTTGTCCAAGCCCACAATAATACTTGACTAAAAACCTTTTAATAATAATCATATTTTTCTTAGAACTTTATTATAATTGAGTTTATTTATATACACAGAAAAAGAAACAGAAATAATAATGGAAATTCCTTATATTAATAAACAAGGTAAAAAAAAAGTATGTAATTACAATTATCTCATGATTGGCCATTAGGCATACTATAACACCATAGACAAATGAAACCAAAATAGGCGTTCGAAAAGAGATATGAAATCAGAATCATAAGAAATTGGGGGTGATTGCAAACAATTTCAACTCTAACAGAATCCTTCCACCCAACTCAGATACCTCCAGAAAAGACAATAGCCTTTACGCGATGAGAATACTAGAATCACAATATAGCAATAATCGCATCTGCCTTACCGCCACTGACTCTTGTCTCGAAAAGACCTACTATATCAGGCTTAAATTTCTGATTGTATTCCTGAAAAATATGTGGAAATTTACTATTAGCACACTCTTGACAATTCCAAGATAAATAGTCAGATTCATAACACCAATAAAGAAAGGAGACCAACCTCTACTGATTAGAATCAACCTATATTCCCTGCTTCTTACTAACCGAATCTATCATAAGCTTGTCAAACCCTACTTCAATCTGAGCACTGATGAGTTCCACAATAGAATTCATCGTTTCCGATAATAGGACCCTAACATTTCTCACGGGCATAAACCGCTCTCCACAATCCTTGATGGTTTTATTAAGGGTTCTACCTTTCCGAACCAACATACCTTTTACAGCTTAGCCCTGCCCTCTTTGTAACACCCCATACTCGATCTGGTTACCGAATTCAAGATACAGAACACCACATTAGCCACCTAAGTTACTCTCCATTAACACCCAACCTAACTTCCGTCACACCATAATGTTCAAACATAAAGTATGCTTAAATTATTTATTGTGCAGTGGGATCACATATAAGTTCTTACACGAAACTTTTTAAACTAACTTCCATTCAATACAGCTCACATGCAATAAAGGGTTCGCATGCAAAATAGGAAGGGGTTCGCATACTAATTCTAGTAAGGCTTCGTATAAAGGGCTAGTTGTCGCGTGTGAATATGCTAAGCGAATTGTGCAAGTTTACACGTTGGATCATGTAAAATCCTAAAAATCCGAGTATCGATATATTGCATGTTTTGGTGTTTAGCTTATGAATGAAAATTTTCCTTTCTTCTTTTTCGTGTTTATTATAGCCTTGAAAAGGGCATAGAAGTATTCTGGTATAGAATAATTTTTAGTATTGAGAATTTATTGAAGTGGATCAAGTGACACTGATACTTAAGTTAATTTAAGTGTCTAAAATTAGCATAAGATGAGTAATTGGCAAAGTGGTGATGGCGCCATAAGTTGGACTTGAGGGGAGAGGTTTGAATCTCCTAGCATACAATTTAGGAGCTTTTATTTTTGGTTTCTCCTAGCATGTGTCGGCCAAGCATCAAACATGGATAAGATGGACTAAATTTTTATGGTAAGGATATTAAGGTTTATGGCAAGCATGATTTAAGGGATGGAATGGCTTGATTTTGGGGATAAGATTCTCAAACTTTAGGAAAATGGAGGATTGCAAGGCTTGAATCAAGGTTGATGTTTTGTAACTTCTTCATGGCCATTTTGACCATGAACATGAACGGCATTGTGGACTAAGGGGTTGGCGAATGTGTTAGTAGCTTGGCTAGGATTAGGAGTTAGCTTTTGGTCATTTCTAGCATTTTTGTGCAAAATTTGCAATTCTCTTCTCAACCTTTCTTTTAGCCGAATTCGAGCTTTTGGTAAGCTTTGTTTTTGACCATTTCATGTTACCATTTGGACACATTTTTGCTTAGCATCTCAAGACATTTTCTCTTTTGGCCGAAATACCAAAGCTAAGATCATTTTCGTTTCCTTCTCCTTTTCCCCATTGCCGAATGTACCTTACTCCTAAACTCATCTCTTTTCTTTTCTCTTTTCTCTCTTGAAAACCGAATCAACATCATCTCCTTCCTTCATCCTTCTACTTTCTTCTCAACTAAATTTTCTTCATTATTTTCTCTCATGGCCGAATGCTAGATTGCTCCATTGCCGAACCATTTTTCCCTTCCTTTGTTATTCATAGCCGAATCTCCTACTATACATAGGTATTCTTCTCAAACGTTTCTTTTTCAATCGTGGACAATAGTGTGATTTTGGAGGACCAAAACTCAAGTGTTCCCCGAGTATAGTGAATCGTTGGAATCGATCTAAAGAGTTAAGGTAAGGAGTTTATTCAAAGATTTTCATATTACTCGTCATTTTGATATAGATGGATTATAACTCAATTTCAATTTAGGGGACGTATCGCTCAATTCGCATATTGTGGAACAAGGATATTTCGTGGTAAGGCAATCTCACCCTTGTAACCGTTAGTCATAATTTCGATATATTTAGTCGGACTCATGATCTTTTTCATTAGAAATAATCAAAATAGGGACGAAAAGGGTGGTGAATAAAGTGTTCGGAAGAGGGTGGTTCCGCTATTCCCCATAAATTTAAGCAAAGGATCATTTCAAAATGTCCGAGATTTTCCACCGGGTTGTGGACGCTCATCCGAGGAGAATCAGCTTGTTTGAAATCGTTCGTACTCCGAACCTTTGTTTGTTCATGGATTTTTATCGGGTAACGAACCATCAATCGAGGAGAAACCACAAATAGAAGTGGTTCAAATTTTGAGGGTAAAGTCTAGATCGTTATTTCTAAGATTCGATATGTGAATAAATTATAGTGTTCTAATTTATCGTGATGCGTTTAGGTATCGACGAGCGGGAAAGTCTAGTTCTCACAAGAACTGTGTGTAACTTCACACTTATCTCTCGGGTTAGATACTAAACCGTAAATATTGGGATAAAATCGTAAAGATGGCAAAATCGGAAAATACATAGTAATTAACACTTTTGTGTAAATGTATGAAAACCGTTAAATTCATGGGTCAAAAACTGCTAGATCGTTAAATGGGCCGAAAACTGCTAGATCGTTAAATGGGCCGAAAACTGCTAGATCGTTAAATGGGCCGAAAACTGCTAGATCGTTAAATGGGCCGAAAAATGCTAGATCGCTAAATGGGCCAAAAATTTGCTAGATCGTTAAATGGGCCGAAAACTGCTAGATCGTTAATGGGCCAAAAATTTGCTAGATCGATATATGGGCCTAAGTTAGCTAGATTGCTAAATGGGCTAAATGCTATTTTATCTTATGGGCTCAAATGAAAATTTGTAATATAGACTCACATGTATGGTAGGCCTTTTGTTAAATTATTACATGGATATAAATTGTTATGCATACTTGATTGCATGGGTTGGGATAACTGATGAAGAGAAGAAAGGCCTGTTGCCAAAAATCTAGTTCGGTGGCTTGGCCACAAAATTTTAATGGCTTAATGCCTCTAGTTCGGTGACTTTGTCACAATCTAGTTCGAGTGGTGCACCACAATATATTTAAAACGGCTTATTGCCTACGATTGGTGTGTTGGCGGGGTGGGTTGACTTGATCCCCACAGTGTGTTGGTTGGTACGGGGTGTGTAGCGGATGGAAATTAGGTTTGGTTGGGAAATTTCATTTTGCATGCATTTAATTTATTATATTATATTCGTAAATGGGCTCAAGCCCAAAACAATGCCTTGATTATCCTCAATGAACGTGGTAAGTGAGTTACACACCGAGTTCGAGTAACTCACTCTATCTTTTAACCATTTCGGTAATGGAAATTGACGAAGGCTTGGGCCGAGGATGACTTCATGGAGGCCATACTACGAATATGGGTTTTTATAAACTATGAACTTTTATTAAGTAATTTCTTTTAATTACTATTTTGGGTATGATGTAATAAGGCCTCTATTAATACTTTTATGGATTTTTATGTGTGTGGATGGATTTAAATTTCCTTTAAAACGTTGAAGATGCTTTAACTATTCGTGTTTTTAAATCCTTTTGAACTCTTTAAAAACTACTTTAAAGATTTAAACAATTAAAGTACTAAATGATAAGATTTCAAACTAGTATTTCTTAATTCATCAAATTTTAAATCATTTTTCTAAATTTTCAACTAAACATCATTTTCGAAAGGTTTTATAGAACTGCTTTACCTAAAACATTAGTGTATTAAATGAATGATAGATCGATTTAACAAACCAAATCTCGCCTTAACGCATAGACACGGTTTGGGGTGTTACATTTAATGGTATCGAGCCGCCGCTTTCAAAACTCTACCGTGGTTGGGTTCAACAACAAGTTTTGTTTGAGAAACAGATTTAAATTTTTAAACTTTATGTTCCAAAGGTAGTATGGCACCACGAGCATCCGGCACCAAGTCAAGTAAGTATTTGTATATTGATTGTTATTATTGTGATATGATCATAGGAACACTCTAGAACTTCTAGTTTTAGGTGTTGAAAACAATAAAGATTGAGACTATAGGACGTGATTGCAAAAATAACTTTACCTCTTATATCTCATAAAACATCGTTAATAAACATTTGAAATAGTATTCTGATTAATAAAACTTGTAACTGAATAAACCGAATTAGTTATTATGAGCACTAGAGGGCGTGGTCGTGGGCGCGCGGTGACGTGGCCATGGTAGAGGGCGAGGTGTCGCGTCACCAAGTGCCGGGTCATGTGCCGGAAATGGATGCACTGCATCGCTCGAGAGTGAGACGGGATCACATGATCATATAGAAGAAGATAATGCTTTAACACGAGCAATGCTGCGAGTCCTTGAAAGGGTCATTGGACCTAGAGTGGGCCAACAAATCGTGGGTCGATATCGAGCGATCCGAAATCAAGTGGTCTTTGAGGTTTTTAGAGGTGTCTCGTGTGTAGCTCCAAATGTTGCCGAATATTGGCTTGAGGCGGTGGAGCGAATTATGGAAGACCTCGAGTGCAATCAGAGAACGTAAACTAAGAGGAGCGGTGTCCTTGCTAAGGACGGCTTATCAATGGTGGCTTATCGTCCGGAAGGCACCGAAGTCGCATTAGTTAATTGGGAGTTCTTCAAAGCTGCCTTTCAGGGGAAATATGTAGGCACAAGTTATGTGGACACCCGAAGGAAGGAATTTTTGAATCTGATTCAAGGAAATAAGACGGTGGCAACTTATGAAGCTGAGTTTTTACGTCTGAGTCGCTATGCTCGGACAATAGTGCCAACGGACCATGAGCGTTGTGTACGCTTTGAGGATGGGTTGAATGATGAGTTGCGGGTTCTGATAGCCCCACAACAAGTTAGAACTTTTGCCACGCTTGTGGAGAAAGCCAAGATAGCCGAAGAGGCTAAGAGCTTAGAACGTCAGAATCGGGAAAGAGTTAGAGGCAAAAGAGATATAAAGTATTCGGGTTCTTCAAAAAGGTTTCTGAAGAGGCCTCGGAATGATGAGCCAGCTCAAGGAAGAGCACCTGTAGCTAATAATCAGAGTCGAGATCATCATCAATGTGGGAAACGACATTCGGAGAGTCTTTGGAGGAAAACGGGTGCTTGTTATAAATGTGGTTCAATGGATCATCAATATAAGAATTGCCCTCGACGCATGGATACGACTCAGGAAGTTCGTAATACTGAAGCACAGCCGGTAAGAGGAACTCAGCAGCCACCGAGAGGTCGTGGATCAGGTCGTGGTGGTAATGGGGCTGGACGTGGTCAAGGTGCATTGGGTCGAGGCAATGGTTCTAGAGGTAACACGGATGCAAGATAGCCAGGATTGGTATATGCGCTTAGACGCCGTGAGGATGGCAATGCACCGATGTGATAAGCGCACGCGTTCTTTATCTTTAATGTACCATTCTTCGCTTTGATAGATATTGGTTCTACCCACTCGTATGTTGCTAGCGCCATATCCGAAACTTGAATCTAGAATCAAAATTACCGATAGTGAGATGATGGTAATTAGTCCTTTAGGACACGATCGGTAATTGTAAATAAACTGTTTAGAGACGTGCCCTTAGAAATCCAAGGAGAAATATTTTTGGTGAATTTGATGGAATTGCCTTTCTACGTGAGTTCGATCTAATTTTGGGCATAGATTGGTTGGTTAAGCACCGGCGCTTTTGGACTGTCTTTGGCGGATGTCAATAAGGACTTGGATGATAAAGAAATAGTAATGATAGGCGAACGAAGGAATTACTTGGCAAACGTGGTATCTGCGTTAAAGCGAAAAAGTTGGTGCAAAAAGGGCACGAGCATTTCTAGCTTTTATTAGTGCTTTGGATGCCAAAGAGTTATCGATGGAGGACGTGAGAACAGTGAAGGAATTTCGGATGTATTTCCCGAAGAACTTCCTGGTGTACCTCCGATCGGGAAGTGGAATTTGGTATTGAGCTTTTGCACGAATGGCTCCAGTGTCCATTGCTCCTTATAGAATGGCACCAAGGAGTTGCCGAGCTTAAAGCTCAAATTCAAGAATTGCTTTGGATCGAGGTTTTATTCGACCGAGTGTGTCTCCGTGGGGAGCACCGGGTTTTGTTCGTTAAGAAGAAGGATCGGTCGATGCGTATGTGCATTGATTACGAGCGATTGAATAAATTGACGATCAAGAATAGGTATCCTTTACCGAGAATTGATGACCTGTTTGATCAATTGAAAGGAGCTTGCTTTTCTCAAAATTGATTTGAGATCGGGTTATCACACCGGCTTAAGGTGAAAGAAGCAGATATTCATAAGACGGCATTCGAACTCGTTATGGACATTATGAGTTTTGGTGATGCCGCTTTGGGTTGACCAATGCACCACCGCATTTATGGACATGATGAACCGGGTCTTTCAACAATATTTAGACCGGTTTGTGGTGGTGTTCATAGATGACATTTTGGTATATTCAAGGAATGAAGAGGAGCATGACTCACATTTATGTATAGTATTGCAGTTACTTCGAGATAATCAACTTTATGCCAAATTTAGTAAATGTGAATTCTGGTTAAGGGAAGTGACTTTCTTGGGTCATGTGGTATCAGCTGAAGGAATAAGGGTGGATCCTCGGAAAATTGAGGCTGTACTGGATTGGAAACCGCCAAAGTCGTGAGTGGTGAGATTTGGAGTTTCTTAGGGTTGGTCAAGTTATTATAGACGCTTTGTTGAGGGGTTTCTCCGATTGTCGCAACCCTAACTAAATCATATGCGGAAAGGGGTACCGTATATTTGGACTGAAAAACAACAAGAGAGTTTCGAGAAATTGAAGAAGATTCTGACGGAAGCACCAGTTTTGATTCAGCCTGAGGCTGGAAAGGAATTTATCGTTTATTGTGATGCGTCTCACACGGGTTTAGGTTGTGTGCTGATGCAAAGTGGAAAAGTAGTGGCATATGCTTCTCGTCCAACCCGAGACCGCGACGCAAGTAAATTACCCCACTCATGACTTGGAGTTAGCTGCGGTAGTGTTTGCTTTAAAGATTTGGAGACACTATCTCTACGGTGAGAAGTCCATCATTTACACGGATCACAAGAGTCTTAAGTATCTTCTTACTCAGAAGGAGTTAAACTTGAGACAAAGAAGATGGATAGAACTGTTAAAGGATTATGATTTCTCAATCGAGTATCATCCGGGAAAGGCTAATGTGGTAGCTGACGCGTTAAGCCGTAAGGTGGTATCTGATTTGAGAGCAATGTTTGCTCATCTGAGTTTGTATGAGGATGGTAGTCTATTAGCGGAACTTCAAGTGAAGCCTCTTTGGTTAGAGCAAATCAAGGAAAAGCAGATATCAGATAAAAAGTTGGGACCCTTAATTCAGCAAGTTGGGAGTGGTGAAATAGAGGATTTTGGTATAAACACGGATGGAGTGCTGTGTTTCCGTGGAAGAGTTTGTATGCCTAAGGACTCTGATTTGAGACGAATGATTCTGTGGGAGGCGCATAGTAGCCTTATGCTATGCACCCCGGAGGAAATAAGATGTATCGGGATCTCCGTGAACAGTGTTGGTGGCCAGGGTTGAAGCGTGAGATTTTTGAGTTTGTGGGAAAATGTTTGACTTGTCAACAAGTGAAGGCGGAGTATCAATTGCCGTCAGGCTTATTACAATCGGTAAAGATTCCTCTTTGGAAATGGGAGCGGATAACTATGGATTTTGTTAGTGGGTTACCTTTAACACCTACTAAGAAAAATTCCGTTTGGGTAATAGTTGATCGATTGACGAAGACCGCTCATTTTCTACCAGTTAAATTTGGATTATTCATTACGTAAGTTGGCTAAGTCTGTATGTATCCGAAATTGTGAGGTTGCATGGGATACCATCTATTATATTAGATAGGGATCCTAGGTTTACATCACGATTTTGGAAAGCTCTGCATGAAGCTTTGGGAACAAAGTTAAACTTCAAGATCGGCTTTTCATCCTCGATCGGATGATGGTCACTCGGAAGAGTAATTCGATTATTGGAAGACATGTTAAGGGGATGTGTGATTGATTTCAAAGGTAGTTGGGAGGATTTTCTACCGCTTGGCGCAATTTGTGTATAACAACAGCCTATCGATCTAGCATTCAGATGGAACCCTACGAGGCATTGTACGGTCGTAGGTGTCGTTCTCCTACTTGTTGGACCGAATTGGGCGAACGCGCGATGTTAGGTCCACGCTTAATATTGGAGACGGAAGAAAAGGTAAAAGTTATTCGAGCACGGTTAAAGGAAGCTTGGATAGACGAAGTCATATCACGAGATCCGAGCGTAAGGATATCGAGTTTGTTGTGGGAGATCAGTCTTTCTCAAGGTCTCACCTTGGAAGAAAATTTTCGATTTGGAAGGAAGGGCAAGTTGAGTCTGCTAGGTTCATTAGACCATATCGTGTGATGAAGCGTTTTGGTCCATGGGCTTATCGATTGAATTACCTCCGGAGTTGAGTCAAATTCATAATGTTTTCCATGTTTCCATGCTAAGGCGTTATAGATCGGATCCGTCACACATAGTACTGGTAGAAGAAGTGGAGTTCAGATCAGACTTGTCTTTCGAGGAGGAACCAGTGGAAATTTTAGACCGAGATGTCAAGGAGCTAAGAAAGAAGATAGTGCCGTTGGTCAAGGTTTTATGGCGTAATCACGGAGCGGAGGAAGCTACGTGGGAGCCTGAGGATGCAATTCGACAACAATACCCTCACCTCTTTTAACCAGGTAAATTTCGAGGACGAAATTTTCTTTAAGGAGGGTAGAATTGTAACATCCTAAAAATCCGAGTATCGATATATTGCATGTTTTGGTGTTTAGCTTATGAATGAAAATTTTCCTTTCTTCTTTTTCGTGTTTATTATAGCCTTGAAAAGGGCATAGAAGTATTCTGGTATAGAATAATTTTTAGTATTGAGAATTTATTGAAGTGGATCAAGTGACACTGATACTTAATTTAATTTAAGTGTCTAAAATTAGCATAAGATGAGTAATTGGCAAAGTGGTGATGGCGCCATAAGTTGGACTTGAGGGGAGAGGTTCGAATCTCCTAGCATGCAATTTAGGAGCTTTTATTTTTGGTTTTTCCTAGCATGTGTCGGCCAAGCATCAAACATGGATAAGATGGACTAAATTTTTATGGTAAGGATATTAAGGTTTATGGCAAGCATGATTTAAGGGATGGAATGGCTTGATTTTGGGGATAAGATTCTCAAACTTTAGGAAAATGGAGGATTGCAAGGCTTGAATCAAGGTTGATGTTTTGGTAACTTCTTCATGGCCATTTTGACCATGAACATGGACGGCATTGTGGACTAAGGGGGTTGGCCGAATGTGTTAGTAGCTTGGCTAAGATTAGGAGTTAGCTTTTGGTCATTTCTAGCATTTTTGTGCAAAATTTGCTCAACCTTTCTTTTAGCCGAATTTGAGCTTTTGGTAAGCTTTGCTTTTGACCATTTCATGTTACCATTTGGACACATTTTTGCTTAGCATCTCAAGACATTTTCTCTTTTGGCCGAAATACCAAAGCTAAGATCATTTTCGTTTCCTTCTCCATTTCCCCATTGCCGAATGTACCTTACTCCTAAACTCATCTCTTTTCTTTTCTCTTTTCTCTCTTGAAAATCGAATCAACATCATCTCCTTCCTTCATCCTTCTACTTTCTTCTCAACTAAATTTTCTTCATTATTTTCTCTCATGGCCGAATGCTAGATTGCTCCATTGCCGAACCATTTTTCCCTTCCTTTGTTATTCATAGCCGAATTTCCTACTATACATAGGTATTCTTCTCAAACGTTTCTTTTTCAATCGTGGACAATAGTGTGATTTTGGAGGACCGAAACTCAAGTGTTCGTGAGTATAGTGAATCGTTGGAATCGATCTAAAGAGTTAAGGTAAGGAGTTTATTCAAAGATTTTCATATTACTCGTCATTTTGATATGGATGGATTATAACTCGATTTCAATTTAGGGGACGTATCGCTCAATTCGCATATTGTGGAACAAGGATATTTCGTGGCAAGGCAATCTCACCCTTGTAACCGTTAGTCATAATTTCGATATATTTAGTCGGACTCATGATCTTTTGTCATTAGAAATAATCAAAATAGGGACGAAAAGGGTGGTGAATAGTGTTCGAAAGAGGGGTGGTTCCGCTATTCCCCCTAAGTTTAAGCAAAGGATCTGCTTTCAAAGAATCCGGGATTTTCCACCGGGTTGTGGATGCTCATCCGAGGAGAATCGGTTGTTTGAAATCGTTCGTACTCCAACCTTTGTTTGTTCGTGGATTTTTATCGGAAACGAACCATCAATCGAGGAGAAACCACAAATAGAAGTGGTTCGAAAGTTTGAGGGTAAAGTCTAGATCGTTATTTCTAAGATTCGATATGTGAATAAATTATAGTGTTCTAATTTATCGTGATGCGTTTAGGTATCGACGAGCGGGAAAGTCTAGTTCTCACAGTAACCAGGTGTGTAACTTCACACTTATCTCTCGGGTTAGATACTAAACCGTAGATATTGGGATAAAATCGTAAAGATGGAAAAATCAGAAAATACATAGTAATTAACACTTTTGTGTAAATGTATGAAAACCGTTATATTCATGGGCCGAAAATTGCTAGATCGTTAAATGGGCCGAAAACTGCTAGATCGTTAAATGGGCCGAAAACTGCTAGATCGTTAAATGGGCCGAAAACTGCTAGATCGTTAAATGGTCCGAAAATTTGCTAGATCGTTATATGGGCCGAAAACTGCTAGATCGTTAATAGGCCAAAAATTTGCTAGATCGATATATGGGCCCAAGTTAGCTAGATTGCTAAATGGGCTAAATGCTATTTTATCTTATGGGCTCAAATGAAAATTTGTAATATAGACTCACATGTATGGTAGGCCTTTTGTTAAATTATTACATGGATATAAATTGTTATGCATACCTGATTGCATGGGTTGGGATAACTGATGAAGAGAAGAAAGGCCTGTTGCCAAAAATCTAGTTCGGTGGCTTGGCCACAAAATTTTAATGGCTTAATGCCTCTAGTTCGGTGACTTTGTCACAATCTAGTTCGGTGGTGCACCACAATATATTTAAAACGGCTTATTGCCTACGATTGGTGTGTTGGCGGGGTGGGTTGACTTGATCCCCACAGTGTGTTGGTTGGTACGGGGTGTGTGTAGCGGATGGAAATTAGGTTTGGTTGGGAAATTTCATTTTGCATGCATTTAATTTATTATATTATATTCGTAAATGGGCTCAAGCCCAAAACAATGCCTTGATTATCCTACTCAATGAACGTGGTAAGTGAGTTACACACCGAGTTCGAGTAACTCACTCTATCTTTTAACCATTTCGTAATGGAAATTGACGAAGGCTTGGGCGAGGATGACTTCATGGAGGCCATACTACGAATATGGGTTTTTTTATAAACTATGAACTTTTATTAAGTAATTTCTTTTAATTACTATTTTGGGTATGATGTAATAAGGCCTCTATTAATACTTTTATGGATTTTTATGTGTGTGGATGGATTTAAATTTCCTTTAAAACGTTGAAGATGATTTAACTATTCGTGTTTTTAAATCCTTTTGAACTCTTTAAAAACTACTTTAAAGATTTAAACAATTAAAGTACTAAATGATAAGATTTCAAACTAGTATTTCTTAATTCATCAAATTTTAAATCATTTTTCTAAATTTTCAACTAAACATCATTTTTGAAAGGTTTTATAGAACTGTTTACCTAAAACATTAGTGTATTAAATGAATGATAGATCGATGTAACAAACCAAATCTCGTCTTAATGCATAGACCTGGTTTGGGGTGTTACAGATCAAGTAATAAAGTGATAAGTGAGACTGTCTCCACAGGGATCAGTTAGGTATCAATTGGTCAAGTTATTATAAAGGAGTATGTTTAATGCTATGGCAAAATAAAAAAGAAAAAAGAATGCAGAGATAATTAAGGAATACTGATGTGTGAAATATATGAATTCTAACAAATAAATGAAAATGCTATGGCAAGACAAGAGTAAGTATGCAAAGATAATTATGAGAATGGTTACGTGAATAATATGTAAACAAAAACTAAGGATGTGAAAATAGAGATGCTACAACAAAGGTTAAAGGATCTACGATGCTGAATCGTAAGGCTGGGATTACTAAGAATCTACCCTCATTAACCAATAATGCCTTGGTAAGTTCAGTCTTATTCTACTGCTCAAAATAGTTCTACTGTGGTCTGCTTCTTTCGAAAGCTTGGAACGACAGAAATGTGCAAGTGTACACAATCGCAACAAGTAATAAAGTGACAAGTAAATGTCGAGTTATTGTACCCACAGGGACTGTTAAAAGAATTATTTATGAATGCAATTTTAAAAACACTTTGGTGAAGAAAAATATTTTGATTTGAGGAGGTGATTAAAAACTAGGATTTTAACTAAGTAAAATAAATAAAAATAAAATTAAAGTTCCAATGTAACACCCCGAACCCGGCCTAGACGTTATGGCCGGATCTAGCATGTCACATAGAAGGGTTGTTTAAAACTAAGCGTTCATTGGAAATGTTTGCATCTCTTCTGAAAACTCCGAGTTACGTTGGTTGTTTATAAAAACCCAATTTACTCAGTGTCCATTTTAGAAAAGTTGTAATTAACTTGAAAATTGCCTTTGTTATGAAAACCGATATTGAATATTTACGGTAACGTGATATTTTAGAAAACGATTGTTACTGTTTTAAGAAAACCCCGTTTTTATAAGTTTAACAGTTATAATTGAAAGGTTAAAAGAAAAAAAAAATACTAATGGCCTTATTACAAAACATCACCCCAAAATAAATAATCTTAAAGGTAAAGTAAAAACAGAATTTACTATGGTTTGAGAGAAATCTCCGTTGTATGGCCACCACTGAGTCCTCCACGGCTCCAAATCCTCTATTGTCGAGGATTACCTGTGAGGTTAAAGAAAAGGGGTGAGTTACGAGAACTCAGTGTGTAATCCCCTAAATGACATTAACTGGGCCCGAGCCGAGGAGACATCAATCTGGGCCTGAGCCCTATAATCATGGTAGTGCAAATGAAATAGTGCAGCCCGACCCAATCCAACCAACACACCCCCGTACCAGCCAATCACACCTGTGGGGATCAAGTCAACCCACCCCGCCAATCACACCAATATTGCAGACAAGCTGCTAATCACAATATTTGTGGCTGAGCCACCAGAGTCATCATTATATATGTATAGAAATATATTGTGGCTATGCCACCAGGCTACACTGCTCTTCATTCGTTAACCCGCCCCATGCAACATGATAACATGCAATATACATAGCAACATATACAAGTGTAAGGAAAACATACAATCGTTACTTAACAACACTGGGGGTAAAACGGTCATTCAAACCATCGAGGGTATTTGAGTAATTTCGTAGCCCAGGGGCATTTTGGAAATTTACCCTCCAAGGGTATTTTATTAATTTTCTCTGTAATGACCTTTTCGAAGGCCTACTATCTCCTCGAGCGACTCGGGACCCTTCTTGGGTCTTTACGGGACTAATGGGCCTAAAATCCATTTCAGGCCCAAACGGGCCCACACGCTCGTGTGGCCCATTTCTCATGATTTCGGTCTCAGAATTCCCAATTTTGCAACCGCACTTACCCTTGGTTAGTTTCCCAACAATATCGCCCAGATGGGCCGATAAGCCCATTGGGCCCGTTAAGCCCGTTCGGCTCGGCTAGGCCCGTTACAGCCTCTGTTTTACGAGAGTGCTCGTGACACTCTCCGCGACTTATCGTCATTTCTCATACTTCGATGTACCACTACGAGTGCTCGCACACTCGTGTGGCACGGATGCCGGTTTTGTGGCTTTTCAGCTTTTGGCTGATTCGTAAGTCATCATATGCAGTCATTCAGAAGGGCGTGAGATTACATACCTGATCAATTCGAGCATTACACACTCACGATCATCGTCCCTTTCACTAGCGCGAGCAACCGCAATTTGCCTATCTAAACCAGAGGTCGACGCCCTTCCACAACCCGGTGGAAAATCCCGAACCGTTGACACCCTACGCCGTTTAAACTTGGGAGCAGGTGCTACTAGTCCATTTCTATTAGGCACTCCTCCTGATCCCCCTTCAGGTCGGTTATTATTTGCCTCCATGAAAAAATCCAATAATCTAAGAAGTCCACTGCAAGGGATAGGTGTTCAATTGGCCCTCTGATTAAGCACGTCAACAACCCTAGTAGTGTTTGGCATCAAAACAAATGTTAGTAACCCCCCTTAGTCAAAGCCGTAACGAACCCAAGCAGCCATTCGGCTTGAATAAAAATCAACCAAAGAGTAAAATCCTACCACCAACATTCGGCCTAACACCCACTTACCAATCAGCTTCCGAAAACCAAGGCTAAGAGAATGATGAGTGGTAGCAAAGGATAACTTGATTCGGCCCTTACCAAAAGAGAACAAAAAGGAGTTTAGAATAAAAACGGGTGGTTAAATTCGGCTTAGCCAAGAGAAGAAAAGTAAAGAACAAAAGAGAAGGAGGCACTACCTTTGATCATAGAGAAGTCGACTGGAAGAAAAAGATTCGGCCCCCAAAAGTAAAACACCAAGCAATCGGCCACAAGGATCAAAGTAGGTAGGGTGGCTATCGTTCAAAGAAAAGAGAAGAAGTGGAAGAGATGAGAGAATAGGTGAGTAGTTAGAGAATTCGGCTATTAGCAAAAATAAAAAGAGAACCCGATTCAAATGAGCAAGGAGGAAATTCGGCTTCGGTTCACAGAAGAGAGAAAATGACTAAAAAAAGATTTGAAGAAGACGAGAAGAGAATGCAACAAGGTGACTTGAAATGTGCCAAGCAGAAAAATGCACGAAATGCACAGATGCCAAATAAAATGTTAAGGGAATTTCGCACTCTTTCCTTGTTCAAGCCGAATATGCACTCCTCCCAAACAAAATGAACTTAGCAAAAACGGCACCTACACACCCACAAAACCGAATGTGCTCCCTAAAAGCTTCCCCAATTTCAGCCAAACACCTCCACTCTCCAAATCCCATGATTCTCTCCTTGATTTGCTCCCCCATTCACTCTCCAACACCTATTCAAATAATTTGACCCAGTCTTCCCTCTCTTCTGCAGAGTTTGAACTCCACTCAGCTTCCTCCTTTCCTGAGCACAAAAATAAAATTCCCCATGAGCTACCTGTGGGATTCGAACCCCACTTCCCTTGCTTCACAAGTGACGGCAACACCATTCCACCGCAAGCTTTCTTTTGTTATCACAACACCAACAATTTTCCTTAAGCCTTGCCTCCTACAGCTCTCCCCACTTAAGTGCCCAAAGACCAAAATTCTCCTATGACCTAACTTGAACCCGGGACTTCATAAGATCCCCCTAGCCTTCCAAAATCACTCATCTAATATGCTCAAATTGCACTAGTGCCGTTCTCCTGCTCTCAAAAATTTAGACATGCGTCTACGCTCGGGGCCCATAGGCCTAATTCTACTAGGCCCAATTTCGGGATGTTACAAATCTACCCCCTTAAAGAAATTTCATCCTCGAAATTTCCAGCTATCTAACAGTGGTTTAACACAGACTATTTTACCACGTTGCCGCTGCGCACTCTGATTTCAATAACACTCATTCCCTTCTAACCTAATCTAGAAGTCTCTTTACCCAACTATGTAACAGCCTGGTTTTGGGGCTAGTCGGAACAGTGGTTACGAGACCACTAAACCGAGGTCGAGGAAAATTATTTTGATGTCATTTTATGTGCTGTAGCATAACTTTATGGATGCATGAAAATTTTGGTGTTCTAATTTGAGTGATAGCATGCTTAATTTCGAAAAAGGACTAAATCGCATAAAGTGCGAAAGTTCTATTTTATAGGATAAAGGTGCCTAATGGCTATAGAATGTAATTTGGAGGATTTTAAAGTGCAATTAGGCCATTTATTTAGTGATGGCCGGCCATAGGGTGCATAGAGGACACGAGCATTAATTTTTAGTCAAATTTGGTGATAGTTGTTGACTAGTTGACTAAAATATGATAAAATAAGGCAAGGCTATCATCTTTTTCCCTTCTCTTCTTCTTCCACTGATTTTTACACTCAAAAGAAGGGTTTTGAAGGCTTTTAAATTTCAGCAACTTGTCCTCACTCTAGTAAGTAATTTTTGGTGGTGTTAATTGATAATTTTTGTATTTTTGGAGTCCCCAAAGCTTAAGCTAGCTATTGAGGGGACTAATTTGTGATATGGTTGAAAGTATAGGGACTTACCATGAGAGAAATTATGTTGATAGCTGAGTTTTTATGGAAGAAAATGAATGTTAGGGAGGTGAGAGACAACTTTTATGAATGGTGTTAGCATGAAAACAGCTAAATAGGGCTTAAATACAAAGATTTAATTTGTGTCATAAATGCATGGAATAGTTGGAATGGTGAGTAGTTGCAAGAGAAATAAATTTTCATCTATGCTTGTTTATTTAGAAAATGTGGTGAAAAATGATTCACGAGCCTAGGGGCAAAAGCGTAAATTTTACCATGGTATAAGGGCAAAATGGTCATTTTTGCCTAAGTATAGATTTTGGTGCATCATGATCGTAAAATTTTTTAAATGAATGAATTTTATTGTTATAGATCAAGAAGAACGTGGGATTAACCTTGACCGGGGAAAAGGCAAGGTTACGGAATAAACCGCAAACTGACACGTTTTGCACCGAGGTAAGTTTACGTGTAAACGATGCATTTTATATGCACATTATTGTTGTTAATTAGCGCATGACATAATTGGGAATATATATGATTCAAGTAGATAAAAAGTGGTAGTTATTGAATAACTCTGATATGAATGATGGAATGGATATGTGAGTGTGTTATATCAATATTTGATGGTGGGCTAAGTGCGATACCACCTTGTTGCTAAATTACGATGGGCTATGTGCGATACCATCGTCTATTAATCCTTTGGTGGGCTGTGTGCGATACCATCGTAATTAATCCTTTGGTGCGCTGTGTGCGATACCACCGTAATTAATCCTTTGGTGGGCTGTGTACGATACCACGGAGTAACGTGAACATGAGTAATGTATTTCGATATAGTGATGCGTTGTATTATGTGACCTTGTGATGCTAAGTGCAGGGAAACTGTTAATGAATGTATGCATCATACTTGAGATGTGGTTGGAATGTGTGAATGGAAGAAATGAGTAAGCCTGATCTTGAATGTAGATTGTTTCTTGCTTAGTAAATAATGCTATGGAAGTGTTTATCTCATGTTAAAATGTTATATTGCTTACATGTAAACTTACTAAGCTTAAAGCTTACTCCCCTTACTTTCCCTTGTTTTATAGAGCTTAAGGGCCAAGCCAGGATACATCGATAACTAGAAGACCGCCCGCACTATCAGCTCATCTCGGTATACCTAGACTTAATGATTTTGTAAATGGCATGTATAGGGGCTAGACTAGTAAAATTATTTTGTTATTTTGGCCAAAGGTGTAATGGCTCTTGTTAAGACATTTAATTTGTAAATTTCCATGCATGATGGCTCATTTTACCATTTATGAAATTACAAGTTATCTATGGGAGTTCATGTTGAAGTTATGAGATGTTTACTAGTATGTTGAATGGATTCATGTAGTGTAAGCTATATGGGTACAAAGAGTTTGGCAAAAAGCCTTGTTCTTGTCCACATGGGTAGACACACGGGCGTGTGTCTAGGCCGTGTGCGACACACAATCAAGCCATGGGCGTGTGCCCAGGCCGTGTGAAGTCTGCACCTTAAAATTTGAAATTGGAATGGTCACACGATTAAAGCACACGGACGTGCCTAGACCGTGGGGAAATAGTCAGAGGCGACCACGGACCAGCCATATGGGCGTGTGTCCAGGTCGTGTGACCCAAGTCAGTGTCGTCCACGGGTGTCGAACACGGGCGTGTGACTAGGCTTTGAGACCGTGTGTGTGTAGCCAGTATTTACCACGGTTGAGGAGCATGGGCGTGTGTGTCTACACACGGGCGTGTCACATTTTACAGGGCGTGTGAGCCCTGTATAAAAGAGAAAATTTGAAAAGGTTGAAAAAGTTTCGGTATAGTCTCGAGAGTCTTCGTGCTTACGAGTGAGGTCTCGTAAGTCGAGAACGAGGTTGTTAAGGCGACTAGAGAGAGTAGTCATGATAGGTCTAAGTGGCGATTATGAGGACTTTATTAAGGTAATGCCTTGAGCCTGGTTTCGGCGTAGAACACGGGTAAGGGGCGTTACAAACTAGATATCTAACCACAGAAGCAAATAGGTACTTATCACACATCATAAAATTTACCACATTCAAACACCACATCCTACCAAAACATACCTGACTTAATGGTGATGGAACAATCCCGAGCCCTATGCTCCTTAGACACGCATCTCAAGCATGCTCCTGACCTCCTCCAAAGATTCACCGGATGACGCCTGCGCAGATATTCGTAAGCGGTAAGTTTGAACGTGCCTTCACATGCTTCACGAGCACGGATCGCAACCCTGAGAATCTGCGATCTCTTTCCTTCTTACAGTTCACGCACCCAACTCGGAGTGCTTCACCAATTCCTTTAACCTCCTTCAGTACCTCCCTAACTAGCTGAGTCAACACATCCGTTCTGGCTCAGTCATGAGACCCCGTCTCAGTCACTGGTGACGCCGGTGCCCCCCTCTCAGACATATTCCCCGATGCTGAGGATCCAGCCCTAGCATCCCTGTAACATCCTGAATTAATGGGCCTTTGCGTTTAATGTGCTGTGATGTTTATGTTATCTCTAATGTGTAATTAGGGTGTTTAAGGGGTTCAGATTGGGCTCAGGAATTGGGCCGAGGCCGTAGTTAAATTTTCTGCTTGGGCACTCTAGTGGAAAGCCAGTTAGAATAGGGGCTTAAAAGATATTATCTGTAAAGTAAGACAATAGGCTTGTGGCCAGTGGTCAGTGGCGTTACTTAGGGGCTTTGAGGTGGCGTGATAAGCAATAAGGAGGTCCAAGGTTTGAGTCGCATTACCCACTTATTTTAAATGTTTTTGGCGTCAAAAGAGAGGGAGTTGGAGTCGGTTGGAATGCTTAAAAACAGGGAGATTTAATGAGTGGGATAATGTGGATAATATGGCTGATAATGTGGCAGATAAAGGAAGGAAGAGGTGGCGTTATCCATGCCACTTGAGGATGAGTGATCGATGGAGATAAGGGAGAAAATCTAGGAGTTATCTGGTAAGCTGAGTGGTGGCCGATTTTCAAACTCTAGGTGGGAAGGGGAATCGGTTTTGTATGGCTAAGGGTCACAAAATTTCCCTATTGATAGGATGGGTTTTTAGTTTGCAAAATAGGCATTTTCGGCATTTGTTTGGTAAGAGCCAAATTCTCTTTTTAAGGGAGGGGAATACTTCTTTATTTTTTGGCATTTGGGTTTTATTCTCTTACTCTCTTCTCTCATTCTCTGCTAAAGCCGAAACCCCTAATTCCATTCTCTCATCTCCACTTTTATGCTAAAGCCGAATGTCCATTGTTTTTCTCTACTTTCCTACCTAAAACCAAAACCTCATAATCTTCCTCTGCATCTTTTTCTTTTGATTCCTTTATTAAGTCGAACCTCCATAGATTCCTTTGCACCATCTTTCTTTTGATCTTCTCAAAAGTCAAAATTCTCTAGGAGTTGCCGAATTCTCTGTGTTAAGGTAAGTGCCGATTTCTTACATTCTTCCTTTCTCTTTTGGTTTTGGAGGCCAAAGTCGAAAGGCTAATTGATGTGATAAGATTAACTTTGGAGTAACGTTTTGACTATTCTTGTGTTCTCATCTTGGGGCAACATTTCGGAATCAAAGTAGATCAAATCATCTAGATCCCAAAAGCCGGAAACCGCTAGTCTCGAGACCCATACCTCTTTTCTCGGATTTCAAGGTAAGGGGTTCTCTTTAGATTTTCGTTAGGCTCGTTTATTGTATTTGTGGTCTTAACCCGTGTTACGGATTAATAACCATATGTGGGTGGTAGCAATCGATAAGGTCTTTTGATGGAATCAAATGTCGATCAGCGAAAGGAGGGATTGGACCGTAAATCCAACCCTTAAGTTTAAGAAACGAACAGATGTCGCTAGATTCGGGATTGGCCACCGGTTGTGGACCACCTTGAGAACAAAACCAAAGGCGCTTAGCGCTTGTATCGCTCATCGATAGTGTTGACATAGAAAGTATCATCTTGATTGTAATCGTGTGTAGATCTCTATCACACTAATTAATCTGTACTATATATGTTATGGGCTAAAAGTCGGATAAAGGTCAGATGGACGATCGTATTACCCGAAAAGGGTAGGCAAGGGATGTCGTGTACATAATCATAGAAACCGCTTATGTGTATCTATGTATGTGATAGACTGTGATCTTTTAGGTAGTATATTATTTTGCTTCTGCATGGATGTATGCATGGGATGGGGTTGATATGATGAAGGGGAAGAGCATGTTAAAAGGTCACCTAGTGATCGGTGGTTAAACCACGATATGTACACTAAGGTCACAATAGTGATCGGTGGCTCTGCCACACTTGATTATAAGGTCACACAGTGATCGGTGGCTCTGGCACAGTGGATTATAAGGTCACATGGTGATCGGCATTATAACCGACAAAGATGACCGCCGATATGGTGTGTAGCGGTTGGTGGGTTGATTGTAGAAATCCCCGAGGTGTGATGGCTGGTACGGGCTGGTGTGTAGAGGATGGAATTTTAGGTTGGGTTGGGCACATCCCTAACTAGCTGAGTCAGCACATCCATTCTGGCTCGATCATGAGACCCCGTCTCAGTCACTGGCGACGCAGGCGCCCCCTCTCGGACATATTCCCTGATGCTGAGGATCCAGCCCTAGCATCCCGGCCTCTACCACGGCCGTGTGCACCACGTCCACGTCCTCTTGTACTCATATTGCTGAATCGATTTGATCTAATTAAAAGTTTTATGAATCAGTCTATATTTCCAATGTTTATTAACAAATGTCTTATGATAAACAGGTATAAGAGTTGTTTTCGCAGATCGAATTTCCTAATGTCCCAATCTCTACAGTCTTAGCTCCTATAACTAACAGTTCTAATATACTACCACTAACAGGCATTTCATCATATAATCAAACATAAAGTAAGTGGACTTACGGATTTGGTGCCGGAGACTCGAGGTGCCATACTTCTACTAAAGATGTACATATTTTCTAAATCATATTTTAAACACATTTTGGAAAACATTTTCGAACCCATTCCACAGCCGAGTTTTGTAACTGGGCTCTGATATCATTAAATGTAACACCCCAAACTCGGCCTAGACATTATGGCCGGATCTAGCATGTCACATAGAAGGGTTGTTTAAAACTAAGCATTCGTTGGAAATGTTTGCATCTCTTCTGAAAACTCCAAGTTACGTTGGTTGTTTATAAAAACCCGATTTACTCAGTGTCCATTTTAGAAAAGTTGTAATTAACTTGAAATTTGCCTTGTTTATGAAAATCGATATTGAATATTTACGGTAATGTGATATTTTAGAAAATGATTGTTACTGTTTTAAGAAAACCCCGTTTTTATAAGTTTAACAGTTATAATTGAAAGGTTAAAAGAAAAAAAAATACTAATGGCCATATTACAAAACATCACCCCAAAATAAATAATCTTAAAGGTAAAGTAAAAACTGAATTTACTATGGTTTCAGAGAAATCTGCGTTGTATGGCCAACACTGAGTCCTCCACGGCTCCAAATCCTCTATTGCTGAGGATTACCTACGAGGTTAAAGAAAAGGGGTGAGTTACGAGAACTCAGTGTGCAATCCCCTAAATGACATTAACTGGGCCCGAGCCCAGGAGACATCAATCTGGGCCTAAGCCCTATAATCATGGTAGTGCAAATGAAGTAGTGCAAATGAAATAGTACAGCCCAACCCAATCCAACCAACACACCCCCGTACCAGCCAATCACACCTGTGGGGATCAAGTCAACCCACCCCGCCAATCACATCAATATTGCAGACAAGCTGCTAATCACAATATTTGTGGCTGAGCCACCAGAGTCATCATTATATATGTATAAAAATATATTGTGGCTATGCCACCAGGCTACACTGCTCTTCATTCGTTAACCCACCCCATGCAGCATGATAACATGCAATATACATAGCAACATATACAAGTGTAAGGTAAACATACAATCGTTACTTAACAACACTGGGGGTAAAACAGTCATTCAACCCATCGAGGGTATTTGAGTAATTTCGCAGCCCAGGGGCATTTTGGTAATTTACCCTCCAAGGTTATTTTATTAATTTTCTCTATAATGGCCTTTCCGAAGGCCTACTGTCGCCTCGAGCCACTCGGGACCCTTCTTGGGTCTTTACAGGACTAATGGGCCTGAAATCCATTTCAGGCCCAAACGGGCCCCACACTCGTGTGGCCCATTTCTCATGATTTCGGTCTCAGAATTCTTGATTTCGCAACCGCACTTACCCTTGGGTAGTTTCCCAACAATATCGCCCAGATGGGCCGATAAGCCCATTGGGCCCGTTAAGCCCGTTCGGCTCGGTTAGGCCCGTTACAGCCTCTATTTTGCGAGAGTGCTCATGACACTCTCCGCGACTTATCGTAATTACTCATACTTCGATGTAACGCTACGAGCACTCACACACTCGGGTGGCACGGATGCCGGTTTTCTGGCTTTTCGGCTTTTGGCTGATTCGCAGGTCATCACATGCAGTCATTCAGAAGGGTGTGAGATTACACACCTGATCACTTCGAGCATTACACACTCATGATCGTCGTCCCTTTCACTAGCGCGAGCAACCACGATTTGCCTATCTAAACCAGGGGTCGACGCCCTTCCACAACCCGGCGAAAAATCCCGAACCGCTGACACCCTACGCCGTTTAAACTTGGGAGCAGGTGCTACTAGTCCATTTCTATTAGGCACTCCTCCTGATCCCCCCTCAGGTTGGTTATTATTTGCCTCCATGAAAAACTCCAATAATCTAAGAAGTCCACTGCAAGGGATAGGTGTTCAATTGGCCCTCTGATTAAGCACGTCGACAACCCTAGTAGTGTTTGGCATCAAAACAAATGTTAGTAACCCCCCTTAGTCAAAGCCGCAACGAACCCAAGCAGCCATTCGGCTTGAATAAAAATCAACCAAAGAGTAAAATCCTACCACCAACATTCGGCCTAACACCCACTTACCAATCAGCTTCCGAAAACCAAGGCTAAGAGAATGATGAGTGGTAGCAAAGGATAACTTGATTCGGCCCTTACCAAAAGAGAACAAAAAGGAGTTTAGAATAAAAACGGGTGGTTAAATTCGGCTTAGCCAAGAGAAGAAAAGTAAAGAACAAAAGAGAAGGAGGCACTACCTTTGATCAAAGAGAAGTCGACTGGAAGAAAAAGATTCGGCCCCCAAAAGTAAAACACAAAGCAATCGACCACAAGGATCAAAGTAGGTAGGGTGGATATCGTTCAAAGAAAAGAGAAGAAGTGGAAAAGATGAGAGAATAGGTGAGTAGTTAGAGAATTCGGCTATTAGCAAAAATAAAAAGAGAACCTGATTCAAATGAGCAAGGAGGAAATTCGGCTTCGGTTCACAGAAGAGAGAAAATGACTAAAAAAAGATTTGAAGAAGACGAGAAGAGAATGCAACAAGGTGACTTGAAATGTGCCAAGTAGAAAAATGCACGAAATGCACAGATGCCAAATAAAATTTTAAGGGAATTTCGCACTCTTTCCTTGTTCAAGCCGAATATGCACTCCTCCCAAACAAAATGAACTTAGCAAAAACGACACCTACACACCCACAAAACCGAATGTGCTCCCTAAACACTTCCCCAATTTCGGCTAAACACCTCCACTCTCCAAATTCCATGATTCTCTCCTTGATTTGCTCCCCCATTCACTCTCCAACACCCATTCAAATAATTTGACCCAGTCTTCCCTCTCTCCTGCAGAGTTTGAACTCCACTCAGCTTCCTCCTTTCCTGAGCACAAAAATAAAATTACCCATGTGCTGCTTGTGGGATTCGAACCCCACTTCCCTTGCTTCACAAGTGACGCCAACACCATTCCACCACAAGCTCCCTTTTGTTATCACAACACCAACAATTTTCCTTAAGCCTTGCCTCCTACAGCTCTCCCCACTTAAGTGTCCAAAGACCAAAATTCTCCTATGACCTAACTTGAACCCGGGACTTCATAAGAACCCCCTAGCCTTCCAAAATCACTCATCTAATATGCTCAACTTGCACTAGTGTCGTTCTCCTGCTCTCAAAAATTCAGACACGCTTCTACGCTTGGGGCCCAATAGGCCCAATTCTACTAGGCCCGATTTCGGGATGTTACATCCAATGCGCGATTTGAAAAGATGATTTTAATCAAGATGACATAATTGTGTTAGATTAATTACATTTCTTAACTTAGAATTATTAAACTCATGTTTATGTTGTTACGAATAAATTCACGGTAACTCTGTAATTTGCTAACTCACGAACATACTTACTTACCAAAAAATCATTTATCTCTTGACTATATCTCTATGTCAATTCAACCGATTAAACAAATTTTAATAAGCAAATGTGTTAATGCACATACATACTTATAAAATTAAAATAATCTCTTGTGCATATCTCTATGCCAATTCAAAAAATTAATTCAATCTCATAAGCACATAAAAGATTACGTGAGGTAATAATGTATTTCTACCTTGAAACAGTTTAATCACAATAATCTTGCAAGTTATGCAAGGCTAATGTATCGTTAGATACAGTTGCTAATTTAACCCTCAGCTACCTTAGATGATCAAATATGCATTGATTAAGTATCGTGTCAATTAATTACAATTTCAATCCATTTAAATAATTAATTCATTAGTTACCTTACAATTCTAATGCAAGAATAACTTAGTCATGGTTTTACTTAATCAAACATCTTACTGAGGCCTATAACAACACAAACATAATTTTTAATAAATTATGTAGACGAAATGCAATCAACCTAACACGAATTAAATTTAAGCCATATTAATTAAATTAAACATATCAACATCACAAATATTCATAGACATGTTCATAACAACAGCAATAAAATTAAAAGGATAAAGAAGAAGAATCAAATCTGGTGTTTCTCCGAGGCTTGACTAGTTTGCTCCACTCCTCCTTCTCCGCTTGTTCTTATTGAACCGAGGCTTCTATGAACACTTGAATGCTGCTACAAATGGTGGTTGAAGGAATATTTTTCAAGAGGTGAAATTGTCAAAGAAATAGGGGAAGAAAATGAAGAACAATGGAAGGGAATGAAGAGAGAAAAGTGAGAGAGAAGTGAAGAAATGAATGGGTTTGAGATCCGTTTGAAGTGAGCAGCAAAGGGGTATTTATAGGTTGAGACGGCTGCTAAAATTAGCAAAAACCAGCAGCCATAGAGCCCCCATGGCCGGCCACACATGTGGCAAGTTTGCAGAATTCAAACTTGCTATTTCAAGGTAGGGGCAAATCTAGAAAGGCACAAATAGTGGAGGGGTTTGAATGCAATTTGAAGGAGTCTTCAAGGGCCATTTTGCAAGTTAAATAATCATCTAAGCAAGCTGATTGGGTCAGCATGTGGGATAGTTTTGGGCTACCCAGTGCTCGGTTGGATCGGTTTTCTCAGTTCAACTCAACTGGGTCACTTTTTCATAATTAATTAATAATAATTTATTTAACCCAAATTAAATTGGATTAAAATTAAAATTAATTATATTTTGAATTAATACACATAATTTGGACCGTATTAGGCTGAAAAATTAATTCACCTTGATGCTTCGAAATTGCTGATCTGTTTTGTGCTTCTAGCAGTGTCTGCTGAGCCGTTTTTTACCATTTGTGCGAATCTGTCGAAAATGATCAAAATTAATCAAAATTTATTATAAAATTAAGTAAAATTCAACATGTTAATAATTTAAGTAAAATTTAATTATTTTATAATAATTAAATATTTTTCGACAAGAATTTTACCGAAACTGCATGAATTTGAGTTAAAAATGGGCATGAAAAAAGTGTGTATATTTTCGTGTTTCCACACCCCCAAACTTAATTCATTGCTCGTCCCGAGTAATGCACAAATTTGGAAAGAATTTCTCGAAAAAACCTTTGAAAACTTTCTTCAAAGCAACATTCTTCCCAAAAATCATGATTTAAGTATACTTATGCTCAAAAACAAGAAATTTGATACTTATGCTACTTATGTATACATATCATTCAAATTAATCTCAATTATTATTATGATAGCAAAAATAGACTAAGTGCTTCTCAATAAAGACATGCTAAATTCCTACCAATTTGATTTTATTCCCTTATTCAAGAAAGTTGCAATCATTAAGTTTAACTTAAGCCTTCATATTGTTGAACATAGCAATTTCTCTCCACTAATGTAGGTAGCATAGAAACTTGAATCAATAGGTCTTTAAAAAGGTTGTAACGTGGCTAGGCTAGGGGTGGGTAAAAGATAGGTAAATTTAGGCTAAAAACCCTAGACTTAGCTTCAACCGGACCTTCGGAATAATTATCTTCAATATACCAACTTACTTTGCTTTCACATGCTCTTTTGTACATTTATTTTCTTTTAAGTACATATGCTCTTTTTTTTTACATGAGCATTTTACTGTATATACTACAATTTTTTGAGCATTTGATACTTCTTTTCAACTCCCCCAAACTTATTTTCAAGGAACATTCTGAATAGTACTGAGTCTAGTGTTTGGGACAATTTAAAGATAATTACGAGAAAAGTGATGGCTAAATATTGCAAGGGTTCAAATAAAATTAGGTCATATAGTCTCAAAGTTGGGTTTCAAAGGATAAAAATTCATCATGGTTGGCTTGAAAGGCTCAAACGGTCCAAACAAAAGTTGCCTAAATCATTTTCAACTTCCCATACTTCCTAGGATATCGCCTCAAGAAACTACTAAGTCAATTCTAGAGACTTAAACTTTCATGCATGCCTAACTTTCCTAAGGAACTAAAAATTTTATGGTACGATTTGCATGTTTTATTAAAAATAAATTTATGTCATATTTCAGTTAACATAATAATTATTGAAATAATCGAACTTTATTCATACTGAAGTTTAGCATACTTAACAAAATTTCAAATTTTTGAACAAAATATAACCTAATCATAACTGAAAGAAAATTTTATTCTGAGTGGAAATAATTTCAATTTTTCGGTCCCCCTACTTAAGATGAACAATGTCCTTATTGTTTAAAAGTGAATAAATATTATACACCAGGTAGGATTCTAGAAAAGAGAAGGTGAGTCAATTTGACTGCTTAAGTACCAAGCTCTCTCTAGATCCAATCCTAGACATGTATATATCTATTGCCACACTTTGCACTTTGCGACTTGTTCATTTTTTATTTATGAATTCCACCTTTTGTTTTATTATGCGAAAATAAAAATTCCTAGTAAAACCTAATCCTAAAATATTAAATAACCTAATAACAGAAATAAAATAAAGTCAAGAACCTCCCTTTTTATTTATTTGCAGATCCCTCCGAATTTGACTCATCCTTTGCTCCATTGTCTTAGTTTTTGCATGAATCGCTTTGCTCCCTCTTCGATTGTGGACTCCATGGTTCAAATATGAAATCTGGAAACTCGGGCACAAAAATAAATGGGTCATTGTATATTTTCGTAAGAGCACTTCTCATTGAGTCATCCCGTATTTTTGAATATCTCCAGTAAGCTTGTTGCTGCCACTGCATATGTTGCATTATGTCCATCAACTTTGACAGCTCATCTCGAAGATCTGGGCGAGGCGAATTGAGTCTTAAACATTGAAGTTGTAACGTCAGGTTCGGTTACTAGTTCCATTGGTTCTGCCTTATCAGGAATTTCAGCTGATTATATCGGTTCCATCTCTGTGGGATCTTCTTCCTCTTCTTCGGGATACTCACTTTCTTCAACTTGTTGCTGTAGAACAGAGTCTCCGGCTATCCGGTAAAGGTCCCAATCTGTGATTGTACCCTGGCTATACCCTGTCTTTTTTATGTTTGCAAGAATTTTAGCTTTCAAGCACAAAATGGTTATTGTAAAGGGGAAGCAAGCTGGGCCAGAACGTCTAGCGGCACAATTCCGCATTTCTCTCAAGATGATTTTTCCCACATCAATGGTCTTTCCAGTTAAAATCGAGTATAATAAGACCATTCGCTCTAATGAAATTGTAGTCCCATGTGAAATAGGCAAAGGGCTGAATCGAATTAAATAGAACCATACATTCGCTAGTGGTGTCAAATATTCTCTGTGACAAGTGTGAATTCCTTACTTTGACACAGTCCACTTAGAACCTAGAACTGTAAGTTCCTCAAGAATTTCTTGCAGATTTTTAGACTCAATATTGCTCATCAAGGAAGAATATTCGCCGTTTTCAAAATCAGGTAATTCAAAGAATTCATTAATAGCGTTTGAGGTTATTGGTACCTTGATTCCGCGAACAGAAACTTCCGTCAATTCGCTTGAGATCAAGTTTGCATAAAATTCACGAACTAACTCCTCATCTACACTAGGTCTTTTCTCACAAAACAACTCCCAATTGAGAGCTTCAGCAACTTGTCGAATGCGCGCCATGAAATCAATATAGTTGATTTCTTTCAGTGTAAAGCCCTTCTCTGGATGCATCTTTTGATTCTTAAAAATACTTTCGTATCTCGCTTTGACTTCCTCACAGTGGAATTTATTTTGTGATTCATCAATTTGAGTAGAAGCACGAGTTCTCTTGCGAAGCATGATTAACCTGAACATAAGATGAAAACAAATATTTTCTCAAAAATTTAATCAGTATAAAATATTAATAATTCAATAAATTGAAAAATTAATTAATTAAATAAAATTAAAATTTAGGATAAAAATTTGTCTTACCACCTTTTTATAAAAGTTAAGAACTCAAAGAAAGTAAATCTAAAGCAAAAGAGGTCTGTTTAGGGATGTTTGTAGGGTGTCTTGATGGTGTGGTGCAAGTAGCAAGGCGGCAGCGGCACGCTAGGGAGTAGCAGGATATGTGCGTGCCGCGCGGATGGGCAGCAAGTAGGCAACAGAAGACACTATCAAAGCGACAAAGAAGGCTGGTGCGTTGGCGCCGCGACAGTGTGTGTGAGTCGGTCTGCGCGCCGCGCGAAGTGCGGTGTGGCTGCGAGTCGGTATGCATGTGAGCTGCTGGCCAAATGGGGCTGCCAGGCGGTGTTGTGGCTAGGGAGCTGGGAGCTGTGGCACTAGGTGATTTGGTGGGTTTTGAATGCTAGGTTTGATTAATGGATGAGTGAAAAAAAATGGAAAAGGTGGGTGAAATTTATAGTGAGAGGAGTAGGAGTTTAATTAGAATTCTTATAACAATTTAATACTTAAAATATTCTAAGTTCTAATTCTACATAGAGTTAAAAGCAATTAATAATTAATATAATGCATATTAAATTATTATTTACTATTAATTTATTAAAGATAAATACTTATTAAATAAAATATGAGCAAATTTAAACTAATCCTAATTCTATGCAAAGTTGATAATAATTAATATATATTATAATGGATATAATTATTAATTAATGATTATCATCTTATTTATTAAATTAAAAACATTTATTCTAGATGCCTTTTGAAAATATTTACAAAAAGAGATATCTAATTTTTAATATTTACAAAAAGAGCAACCAAATTTTGAAAATAATTCAATTAAGTACCTATACTTAAAGAAAATTTGAAATTGAGTTGCAATTTAAAACTTGGATCAAAATTGACCCTTTTATTTGAAAAACTAAAAATTTAATTTTCCATTTAGGGAATAATTTCTCGAAATTTTATGTTAAAATCAATTCCCAGAAAAAATTGGAGGGGTCACAAGCAGTCCCGCTTAAGTTCTAATCTCCTAGATAGAATTTATTTAAACATACTAATCCCGAAAATATACCCTAAATCATTTATTTAAAAAGGAAAACAAGAAAAATTAATCATCTAATAAAATGAACGAGATTTGATCCTGTTCAATTTTATCTCCCCAGTAATGTTTTAAGCGCTGAGCATTAACTCGAAAATTACCTATCTTACTTTGAAGTTTGACAACTCCGTATGGATAAACTCAGTGAATCGTAAATGGACCGAACCAATGTGATTTTAACTTACTTGGAAAGAACCTTAATCTGGAATTGAATAACAAGACTTGCTGACCTGCTTCAAATTCTCGAACTCGAATGTGCTTGTCATGCCATTTCTTAAGTCTTTCCTTGAGTAATTTAGCATTTTCGTATGAGAACATTCAGAATTCTTCTAACTCATTGAGTTGGAGAATCCGTTTCTCTTTAGCAAGCTTAAGATCCAAGTTGAGTTGTTGAAAAGCCCAGTAAACTTTGTGCTCTAACTCTAAGGGCGGATGACAGGCTTTCCCAAAGACCAACCTATAGGGTGACATCCCTAAAGGTGTCTTGTATGTTGTCCTGTAGGCCCATAAAGCATCATCCAGTCCTTTGGACCAATCTCATCGGTTCGGGCAGACTACCTTATTGAGTATGCCTTTGATCTCTTTGTTTGCCAGTTCAGCTTGCCCATTCGTCTACGAGTGGTAAGCTGTGGCAACCTTGTGCTTCACTCCGTGTTTGTCAAGTAACTATTTCAACCACTTGTTCACAAAATGGGACTCTTCATCACTGATGATGGCTCTTGGGGTTCCAAACCTTGTGAACACATGCTTCTACAAAAACTTCATCACAACCTTAGCATCGTTTGTCGGATATGCCTCAGCCTTAACCCATTTAGACACGTAGTCTACTGCTACCAATATGTACTTGTGACCAAAAGACAGAGGAAAAGGACTGAGAAAGTCAATACCCCAAACATCGAATAATTCTACTTCAATGATGTTTGTTCGAGGCATCTTATTTTTGTTGGTGACATTTCCAACCCTTTGGCATTGATCACAACTCCTCACGTAAGCAAACACGTCTTTAAAGAGTGTTGGCCAAAAGAATCTGGCTTGCAATACTTTGGCCGCAGTACGTGTACCTCCGAAGTGTCCCCCACTCGAAGCTGAGTGGCAATGATATAGAATCTTATGTACTTCATCTTCTTCCATGCATCTCCTGATCATTTGATCTGCACACTTTTTAAACAAGTATGACTCTTCCTAGAAATAGTACTTCACATCGTGAAGGAACTTTTTCTTTTGATGATACGTCTTATCAATCGGCATCAAACCACAAGCTAAATAGTTAGCAATATCAGCAAACCAAGGGGTATTATGGACATGATTTACCTTCAGTATATGCTCATCTGGAAATGTCTCCTGGATGGGTATAAGTTGAGAATTCCCTTCTTGCGGCTCCAATCTGGACAAGTGGTATGCTACTTGATTTTCTACTCCCTTTCGATCTTGGATTTCTAGATCAAACTCTTGAAGTAGAAGTACCCTTCGAATTAGTCTTGGCTTAGCGTCTTTCTTGTCAAGTAAGTACTTAATTATCGTGTGGTTCGTATAGACAGTCACCTTGGTACCTACAAGATAAGATCGAAACTTGTCAAAAGCAAACAAAATAGCAAATAACTCTTTTTCTATTATCGTATAATTCAGTTGAGCTCCTATCAGAGTTCGACTTGCATAGTAGATGGGATGAAAAACTTTGTTCCTTCGCTGGCCCATGACAGCTCCTATCGCGAAGTCACTTGCGTCACACATCAATTCAAATGGCAAATCCCAGTCTGGTGTGACAATTATGGGTGTCAAAACTAACTGACTCTTCAAATATTTGAAAGCTCTTAAGCACTCCACATCAAATTTGAACGCCGTGTCCTTCTCCAATAATTTGCATAAAGGTTTAGCAATTTTGGAAAAGTCCTTGATAAATCTTCGATAGAAACCGGCGTGGCCCAAAAAGCTCCTAACACCCTTTACAGATGTTGGAGGCAGGAGTTTCTCAATAATGTCTACCTTTGCTTTATCTACCTCGATTCCATGTCTCGTTATCTGATGCCCTAGAACAATACCTTCTCGTACCATGAAATGACACTTTTCCTAGCTGAGTACGAGGTGTGTTTCTTCGCATCGCCTTAGTACCTTGGCTAGATTGGCTAGGCAATCATCATATGTATCTCCAAATACTAAAAAATCATCCATAAAGACTTTCAAGTATTTCTCAACCATATCTATAAAAATAGACATCATACATCTTTGAAATGTAGCAGGTGCATTACATAAACCAAATGGCATGCGTCTAAATGCAAATGTACCATACGGGCAGGTGAATGTTGTCTTGTGTTGATCTTCCAGGTGCTCTCAGAATCTGATTATACCCCGTAGTATCCATCAAGAAAACGAAGAATAGTCTCGCCTCGCAAGTCTATCCAGCATCTGGTCCAAAAACGGCAAAGGAAAGTGATCTTTCCTAGTCGCTTTGTTCAGCTTTCGGTAATCGATGCAAATTCTCCATCCCGTAACCGTTCTAGTCGATATCAACTCGTTATTCTTGTTCTCAACGACCATAATACCTCCTTTCTTTGGTACACACTAGACCGGACTAACCTACGAACTGTGTCTGAGATGGGGTAAATTATACCCGCATCTAACCACTTGATGATTTCTTTTTTACCACGTTCTTCATGATAGGGTTCAGTCTTCGTTGTGCATCAATCATCCCTTTTTTTGCCATCTTCCAGGATGATCTTGTGCATGTAAACAGACAGACTAATACTGTGAATATCAGCTATGGTCCATACGATAGCCTTCTTGAATTGTTTCAATACTAGGATGAGTTTCTCTTCTTGCTCAATGGTTAATTCCGATGAAACAATCACAAGCAAAGTAGAAGCGTTACCTAAATAAACATATTTTAAATGTGAAGGAAGTACCTTGAGTTCTAATTTAGGTGGCTCCTCGATTGACGCTTTTGGTTGGGCATAATTTCCTATTCTCTAACTTCAAAAATTCAAAGCAGGATTGCGAATTAAATCCCCTTTGATTAGCTTCTAGCAAAGCTAAGTATTCATCCTCCTCTTCATCATTTGGAGGGTCTGATGTCAAAATTTGTTCCAATGGGTCCTCAACATAGTTGAGTTCCTTTTCCACGATTAATTCCTCTAAATCAGAAACTGCAGAACAATCATCAGTTGTGTCAGGAAATCGCACAGACTTAACATTAAATGTTACCTGATCGTCCTGAACACGCATAGTAAGCTCGCCTTTCTGCACATCAATAAGGGTCCGTCCGGTTGCTAGGAAAGGCCTTCCTAGGATGATTGGCACTTCTTTGTCTGCTTCAAAGTCTAGAACCACAAAGTTAGTAGGAAAAATAAATTTCTCTACACGAAACAATACGTCCTCGATTTTTCCTTTTAGATGTGCTAAGAATCGATCTGCTAATAGAAATGTAACCGTAGTAGGTCTAACTTCACCTATCCCCAACTTCCTAAATATTGACATGGGCATCAAGTTGATACTCGCACCCAAGTCACATAGTGCCTTACCATAATATGTTGCTTCAATGTTGCAAGGTATGGTAAAACATCTAGGATCCTTCTACTTTAGGGGTAGTTTGTCTTGAAGATATGCATTGCATTCCTTTGTAAAGGCCACCATCTCAAATTCTCCAAGTCTTCATTTTTTAGACAGGATATCCTTCATGAATTTGACGTAGTTCGGCATTTGTTCAAGTGCTTCAACCAACGGGATGTTGATATGAAGTTGCTTGAGTACGTCTAGGAACTTCTTGAATTGAATTTCCTACTTCTACTTCTGAAGTCTTTGAGGGTAGGGTGGTGGAGGCTTCTTTACTGGAACTGGTTGATTCGTCTTCTGTGGCAATTCTGCATCTAACGAAGTTGTTAGTTTATCAGAATTAGCTGGTTCAGAAGTTACCTTATCAGATTTGTAGATTCAGGTTCCAATGAAACTGGAATTTCAACACTCGGTTGAACTTCCTCTGAGCCTTGAGCATCAGCTGGCTCCTTTTCAACTTCGACGATGTTGGGCTCTAATGTCTTTCTGCTCCTTAATGTCAACGCTTTACAATGCTCCTTCCTTAGATTTCTCGGATTCTCCGTATCACTAGGTAAAGCACATTGTGGTCAGTTTCTGAGTTTAGTTGCAAGATGGCCCATTTGATTCTCCAAATTCCTTAGAGTGGCGTCATTTTTTTGCCATGTATACCTTCAATAGGTTTTCTAAGCTATTGGACGGTTCAGCTTGGGTTGGTTTCTGAACTTGTTGGGGGAAACCAGGTGGCTGGGTCGGTCTAGGTTGGGCGTAAGTGTTACTGGTTCCAGCCCCTAGGTTACTCTAGGAAAAATTCGGGTGGTTTCGCCACGATGGGTTATAAAAATTGGATTGCAGTCCTTGTCTTCCTCGATTTTGGTTCTGGTTACCCATGTAATACACGGATTCTGGGTTCGATGGACATTCTTCGAACAAATTTCCTTTCCCGCAATAGACATAGGCTACATTTTCAAATTGATTCGGTGGTTGTGCTGCAAAACTATTAAACCCATTAGTGGTAAAATTTTTAAGCATTGAGGATATTGAGGATACCTAAGATGCGAGTGAAGTAAGAGCGTCTACTTCATGTATTCCAGCGACTCGTCTTCCTGACGCTACTCGATTGGTTGGCCATTGATAATTATTCCTGGAAATCCTCTCAATGATTTCATAGGCCTTATTATAAGACTTAGAAAGGAGAGCACAATTAGTAGAAGCGTCCACTACCATACTTGTGTGGGCATTGAGACCATTATAAAATGTCTCAAGTTGGATGCAATGTGGGATCTTGTGATGAGGCCACTTCCGTAATAATTCTTTGTACCTTTCCCATGCCTCATACAAGGACTCATCATCCATTTGTTGGAAAACAGTGATCTCGTTCCTCAACTTAGCAATCTTGCTAGGCGGGAAATACTTCATAAGGAATCTTTCTGCTAACTCTTGCCATGTGGAAATTGAATTTTGTGGCAATGAGTTCAACCAGGCTCGAGCTCTGTCCCATAGCGAATATGGGAATAGCTTCAATCGTAATGCATCTTCTGGTACTCTAGCTAACTTGAAAGAATCGCTCACCTCCATAAACAGTCTTAAGTGAAGATGAGGATCTTCAGTAGGCATTCCACTGAATTGGCCCACTGTCTGAAGAATTTGGAACATGACTGGCTTCGGCTCAATTTTTTGTGCCTCAATTTCGAGTCTCCTAATACCCGGATTAAGATCATGAAACACTGGTACGGCATACTGTCTTAGAGCTCTATCCCTATCATCAGCAATAAGAATAGGATTTTGAGCAGGGTTTGTTCCATTTCCTTGATTCAAATTTTCAAGGTTCATCTCTTTGGTCCTTCTCTGACTTGCTTGTCTTCTTCGCTGTCGAAAAGTTTGTTCAATTTAAGGGTCTACAGGAAGTAAATCAATAATTTGGTCAATACTCATAAACACCTGAAATAATCACAGAAAAATTAATTAAGTTAAATTGAATAGAAAAATAAACCAAAATGCAAAACTAACAAATTCACAATTAATGACTTTTTAAAACAGTCCCCGGCAACGTCGCCAAAAACTTGGAACGATAGAATTGTGCAAGTGTACAAAATCGCAACAAGTAATAAAGTGACAAATAAAGTTATCGTACCCACAGGGACTGTGAAAAAAATTATTTATGAATGCAATTTTAAAAACACTTTGGTGAAGAAAAATATTTTGATTTGAGGAGGTGATTAAAAACTAGGATTTTAACTAAGTAAAATAAATAAAAATAAAATAAAATTTCTAATGCACGATTTTAAAAGATGATTTTAATCAAGATGACATAATTGTGTTAGATTAATTACATTTCTTAACTTTGAATTATTAAACTCATGTTTATGTTGTTACGAATAAATTTACGGCAACTCGGTAATTTGCTAACTTATGAACATACTTACTTACCAAAAATTCATTTATCTCTTGACTATATCTCTATGTCAATTCAACAGATTAAACAAATTTTAATAAGCAAATGTGTTAATGCACATACATACTTATGAAATTAAAATAATCTCTTGTACATATCTCTATGCCAATTCAAACAATTAATTCAATCTCATAAGCACATAAAAGATTACGTGAGGTAACAATGTATTTCTACCTTGAAACAGTTTAATCACAATAATCTTGCAAGTTATGCAAGGCTAATGTATCGTTAGATATCGTTGCTAATTTAACCCTCAGCTACCTTAGATGATCAAACATGCACTGATCCTCAATTTAGTCCCTAAATTGAGACTAATTTTAATCTCCACATTTAACTTTATATTTTTATATTAATTTCACTCTAAGCTAAATTTAGCTCCCTATTTTCAATTCTACCCTTTAATTTCAAAATTTTCACAATTTAGTCCCTATTATTCAAAATCAAAAATTAATTTAACAATTTAATCCTTTTCCACTTCTAACTTAAAAATCTATCAATTTAACCCCTACTACTTAAACTATTCAACAATGACAACATCTAAAATCTTAAACCATATAAAAAACTATAACATGGGTCGGGTAGCTCTATAACATGGGTCGGGTAGCTCTAAGTACCGGGATTCCAAAAATATAAAAATTACAAGAAAAGAGACTAAATTGACTAACCAATTGAAGTTTGAATGTTTTAAGCCCTTAGTGTCGTCGACCTCTTCTTCTATTCTTTTCTTTTTTTCTTTCAATTTGTTTGCATGTTAAAATAAAAGAAAATGGTTTTGGTTTTGTTTTAAAGCACTATCTATTATTATTATATATTAGATTCATTTTATTTATTATTACTATTATAACATATATATAATATACATTCATTAATGATCGTCACTACCATATAAATAAATGTATATTTGCTACTTTAGTCCTTTTAGTTGATTTAAATATATAATTCAACTTGTAACTTTAACGCGATTTAGTCCCTGTACTTAAACAACTCCTAATTTCACGAAAATTACTTAACCAAAATCTAATTCACTACTAAACTAACCTTGTAAATATTTAATAAAAATATTTACGAGATTGTTTTATGGGACTAGAGTCCCGAATCTCACTTTCTGTCACCCCTGACTATCGGGTCGTTACAATTTTGGGGAAAATTGAGAAGAATAGGGGTTTTGGGGTGTTTGGAGGCTTAAAAGCCTCCAAAACACGCGAGTCGCGATATACGAAACCGAGTATCACGTAACTCGACTCGAATATTGTGATATCCCCTATTTTAGGACTCTTCACATTCTATTTTGTTTGAGGTATCGTGATACCAAGGGTTGGGTATCACAATACCACTATGTAAAACATAATTTTTTTACTATTGAAATTCTAGGGGTCATGATACCCAAAAGATTTTTGGTCCCTCTCGAAACTCTCCAGGAAATTCCAATATTCCCTATAGGTATTGCGATTTAACTAAACTTATCCCAAAAACAAGACAAAATCATTAATTTTCATCTCAATCCTTGAAAATCTGACCTACCAAGTTTAAAATTAAAATAACACAAATTAAAATACTAATCTAAATTCAAAATAAACGGAGTCCATGCTCAAAACATCTAATTATTTACAAATTCTGGTTCATTCGGCATAGGATGCGAGTTAAAAATTCAACTTTAGGCAGTCAGTCACACCACTGAAATGGTGTTTTATCGATGTCTACGAAACTTGAACATATCTTTTGTTCAACATGCGACCAAGGCCTCTTAGGAATTATATTTTCTTCCTTATCCTCGTTCGCTTCCTGATTTTCTTGCGTGGCCCACGAACACCTGAAAATTTACACCATTCCATGAAGTTTGCAGACTTTTTAACATGATAAATTTTCATTTCAATTGGTTGGAACGTATACTCTTGTGATGGTAACACGTCCTTAGACCTAGGCTCAGGCTTGACACATTCGAAAACTTCGATTTCTCCCTCGATGCCCATAGTCAATTTTCCTCGTTCTACATCTATGCTGGCCCTAGATGTGGCTAAGAAAGGTCTCCCTAAGAGTATAGGAATTTCTAGATCTTCCTCGAAGTCAAGCATGATAAAGTCAACCAGAAAAATGAATTGTCTAACCCTAACTAACATATCTTCAAGGAATCCCTTGGGACGTGCTAAAGGTCGGTCAGCTAATTGCAAGGTGACTTCTATTTCCTTAAGCTCCTATAAATGGACAACGGCATGAGGTTAATTATGGCACCTAGGTCACACACGGATTTCCCAAAACTCACTCCACCTATCTCAATGGGGATGGTAAAGCTATCATGATCCTTTAGTTTTGGAGGCACTTTTCTAGATACTATTGCGCTACATTCTTCGTTAAGTGCAATTTGCTCTCCTCTCCCTATTTTCCTCCGACGAGACATAACATCCTTAAGGAATTTGGCATATTTCGGAATTTTCACAATGAGTCCTAACAAGGGGAGGTTCACATTCAAGGATTTAAACATCTTGAGGAAGTCTATGAACTCTTCATCATCCCTCTTTTTCTCCTCCTCCAAGTGGCTCAAAAAGGGTAGGGGCTTCGAGCTTAATGGTGGTAATGGAACGGTTCTGTCCTTGGTTCGACTTGTACGGATTCACTCTTTGGTCTTTCCTTTTTTAGCACCCCATCTCCAACACCAAGAGTGCGGATGCTTTTATCCTTCTCACCTACTTTTTTCTCCCCACCATTTGGTCGAATAGGTTCCTTAACCACAACCCCGGACGTAACGGTGATCGCCTTTGCAAGCTCCTTTCCCTCTCTCTTCAGATTAGGTTCGATATTATTGGGTATGCTAGAGGCTAAACTGTTTTGCGATAGTTACAAAACTTTGTCCAATTGACTACGTATTTAGCGTACATCGGCTTGCACTACATGCAAACCTTCCTCTAGTTTTCTTACCCTAATCGATAATAGAGGGTCACTGTTATAGGTTGGTTTTCTCTCTTGATCTTGGGGTGCTCTAAAAGGTAATGGAGGTTGGTATGGCGCGTTCGATTTTAGAGGGTTAGTTTTTTGGTTCCCTTTATTTGAAGGTCATGCTTGGTTCCCTCCCCACCTAAGGTTAGGACGGTCACGTTATCTCGGGTTATAAGTGTTGGAATAAGGGTCATATCCTATATTTCCCACATAATCCACCTCCATATGGTTGCCCTCATCGTCATATCCTACATTAAAATGAGTTAGATTGGGTTGGTTTTGGACTTGCGCATTGGCTACATTCATCTCCAATTGGTTTAACCTTTTGAGGACTTGTTGATACTTATCCTCGCTAGTGACAGCGTTCACTGTCGCTTGTTTGGCTCGAAATGTGAATCGTTCAACTGGCCACATGTAAGAGTTCATTGCCATGTCCTTGATGATTTGACAAGCCTCAGTGTAGGTCTTTGACATGAATGCTCCAGCAGATGCTCCATCAAGACTAGAGCGTAAAGTCCCGTTAAGTCTAGTGTAGAAGACTTGAAGTTGCAACCTAACCACCTCCAAAAGTACTAACGTCCTTGGAACAACAGAAATGTGCAAGTGTACACAATCGTTATCAAGTAATAAAGTGACAAGTAAATGTCGAGTTATCGTACCCACAGGGACTGTGCAAGAAAATATTTATGAAATGTAAAATAAAACGAGTTGGTAGTGAAAACAATAGTTGATTTGAAGATGTGATTTAAAAACTAAAACTAATTTAACTAAGTAAATAAAAAGTAAAATAATTCAATGCATGATTTCTAAAAGATGGGTTTAAATCAAGATGACATAAATGTGTTAGACCGATTACATTCTTTAACTTAAAATTACTAAACTCATGTTCATGTTGTTACGAATAATTTCACGGCAACTTCATATTTTGTTAACTAATGCACATACAAACTTACTAAACCAATTATTCTCTTGAACATATTACTATGTCAATTCAAACAATTAATCAATTTTCATAAGCAAGTATAAGATTAAGTAAAGTAACAACATAGTCTTATATTGAAACAATTTAATCACAATAATCTTGCAAGTTATGCAAGGCTAATGTACCGTTTAATACCGTCGCTAATTTAACCCTCAGCTACCTTAGAAGATTAAACATGCACCAATTAAATATTGTGTCAATTAATTACAATTTCAATATGATTAATAATTAATTCATTTGTTACCTTACAATTATAATACAAGTATAACATAGGCATGATTTTTATTTAATTGAACAAACTACTAAGGCCTAATAACAACACAAACACGATTATAATAATTTAAGAGGACAGAATGCAATCAATCTAACACGAATTAAATTTAAGTCATTTTAATTAAATCAAGAATAAAAACACAAAAAATATCCATGTTCATGATCACAACATAAACAACAAAATTAAAGAGAAGGGAACTAGGAAGCAAATCTAGTATTTCTCTGAAGCTAGACTATGTTGGAACGCCGGCACCCCTTGGCGCAGCAAAATAAAATTAAATTCCGGCAATCCAAACCATGAATCCATGTGTGAGGAACGAATCGGGGTAAAATAAAGGTTTTGAAATTACCAAAACTTCAATCTGAGTAGACAGTGAGGCCTCGGTAACACGAACTTTGATCCATTGTCGAACCAAGCCACAACCTTTTGCGATGTCGACCTCTACGTAATCCACCCGGTTTGGCTATGAACGGAAGAAATCTCCAAAACTGTTTTGGAGGTTTTTCTTGCTTGACGGCTGCTAAACCTTAAAGCAATCTATTAGGGTTTTTTCTTAATAAGCTCTATATAACCTATTACCTTTTATAAGCGGTATCTTTTTAATGAATCATAAAATTAAATAAATATAATAATTTTTAACCGAAAATTATAATTACATTAATTATATCCAAAAACAAATTATAATTGCATTAATTATAACATGGATTTCGGTAAACTATATTTATTTAAATCTATATACGAACCAAATTCATATATTAATTCTCATTATGTGTACAACATCCTTGTACATATAATATGTTCAATATTTGATTGCCCAATTTAAATTAATTTTTAATTAATTTAATTCATGTGACAATCAAACACAATACCAACTATGTTTTATTCCGCTCATTTCAACCATAGGGTGTGACCACAGAGGTTCTTGTAACGTTAGCGATAATACTAGAACGATTCTAATGTTACAAACAATGAGTGGCATCTAGCAATGCATCATTGCTACCTAAGTTACAAGGAGTTATGATTCGACATAACCTTTTGTAATTAACCTTTCATGCATTAATCCTTAAGTCCTTTATCTCTCGAATAGACACAAGTCATGGAATAGTCACACTTATATAGTCCATCCCATGTTTCTTGATATCTTGAGTAGACTATGATATACAAATTAGTATGACATCTCATGTCAACTTATTTGAGCATGGCCATGCATTTCTAGTCTCACTCAATCAAGTGGCCTAAGATATTACTCCCATTATGTAGGAGGGACTTATCCTATATTGATCAACCATATCCTCTACATAGATTGTGGTATATCCAACATCGACCTTTATAGAACAACCTGGCTTAAGGTGTACGTTTGATCAGTATCAAAATATACAACTCACGATGTTGGGATGATGATGATCTCAAGTCTGAGGATCATATACATACTAATCACTATGAGTAATGTTGTGACAATTACATAATAATCCAAGAAACATACTCATAGCGGGTCAGTCCAATATGTTATTCTCTAACACACATATTCATGCATTGATTTTGACACTCCATATCAATGACAACTCTTTATCATCAATCAACTACATGTTAGTCTTAATGCATTATTGTTGTCCTAGTCAACAATAATACTTGACTAAGGATCTTTTAAGAATAATCATATTATTCTCAGGACATTATTGTAAAATAGTTTATTTGTACACACAGAAAGAAAAACTGAAATAATAATGACAATGCTTTATATTAATAAACATGGTAAATCAAGTATGTTATTACAACCATCTCATGATTGATCTTTGGGCATACTCTTACAGACTAGTGCGCTCCTCTCCTTTCTGTGCTTGTTCTGTTGATCCGAGGCCTTCACAAACACTTGAATGCTACTACTCCAAGGTGGATGAAAGCTCTTTTTCAATATGGAAATCAGTAAGGGAATGAAACAAAGGAAAATGGGAAGGCAAGAAGGGAATGGAAAAGAGAAAGTGAGTGAAAAAGAGAGATGTGTGGGAATGAATGGTGTGAAATGAAGAAGGGAATAGGGGTATTTATAGGTGGGAATGGCTTCTAAAAATAGTAAATAAATTTTAGCCACTCCTCTTCCCTTGGCCGGCCATGCATGGTGCAAATTTGAATAATTCAAACTTTGCTATATTTAGCTTGAGGGAAAAAGTGAAAGGCACAAAAAGTAGAGGGGTTTGAAAAGCATTTAGGAGAAGCTCAAGGGATGTTTTGTAAGTATGAAAATCAGCTAAAATCATCTGATTGGATCAGCTATAGGGACGGTTTTGAGCTGTCCAATTGTTTGGTGGTTCAGCCCACTATACTTAGCACACTAGGCCACTTTCTTCTTCAAACTTTATATTAATTTTTAACTCAATTAATGTTGGATAAAAATTAAATATAAAATATGTATAATAATGATTATTTTACCTTCCTTGGTGGAAAATAATTTAGTCATGCTCTTGATTCACTTGATGCAAAAGTTACCCCAATGGTTCAAGCCTTTCAAAGTGACTGCCAAGCCAATTTTCACCTTTTGTGCAAAACTGTCGAAAATAAACAAAATTTGTGAAAATTTATTATAAAAATAATTAAAATTAAATATTTTAATAATTTAAGTTTAAATTAATTATTTTATAATTAAAGTATGAATTTCGACAAAAATTACTATGAAACTGCATGAATTAGAGCTCAAAAGGTGCTAAAAAAGTCTATATATTTTTGTGTTTCCAGTCTAGAGTGTGAATATTGCAACTAAAGATATGGATTTGAGGTGGTGTCCGCAAGTATACGGGTCAGGTTGTAATATAGTTATAACGAAGTAGGTAAGTATTTAGAGGATCGTACCCAAGGGATTACAGTTTGGGAAAAATTGTTACCAAGCCAGTTACTGGAAATAATTACTAATCTACTTAAGTCACAAGTCAGTAGTGTTAATATGGAAGCCAGATGATGATAATCTTAATAAACTAAATAATTTGAATTAAGTTTAAATCTACTCCTAAGTTCATGTATCGGTTTCTCGTATCCCTTGTTTTAACTACGCGAGTTCCATTAGACTAGATCTAATTGGTTTACCTAATTAATTACTGATGTAGGGCTCTATTCAACCAGCTAGTCATCAATCTAGTTGTGCCTCTCAGTGTTCAACTAATCTAATGAGTCGACAAGAACTACTTATCTCTCGACCTCACAGTTTAGACCGGTTCGAGGCTAAGGTGTTCACGGATATGCCATACCAATTTTGGATTAATTCCCACCTAAATGACTTCCTAGGGTCGTCAAGCCTAGGGTTTAATTTCTTCCTCTCCCAAACAATTGATCCGCTAAGAAACTCTATCCTTCAATAAATTAATAAGATTAGAACAGTTGAGACATGCGAGATATATATAAAGCACAAATTAATTCTAATATTTACACAAACATTCAATTAAAAAAGAAAGAGATATAAAGAATAGAGTAAAGGAAAAGAGATGTTCATGGATTTATCAATGAAAGTGTGGCTCCGAAACAATCTCCACTCGTGAGAGTCTCACTTCAGAATAGGATCTTCCGATTACAAGAACATAAAATACCCTAAGTAAAAACTAAGAATGAAATAAAAAACCCTAAGTATATTTTATGTCTCCCTAAAATTGTGTGTTTAAACTTATTACAATAGTCTTTATATAGGCTAAACTCAGAATATTAAAGTTCCTAAATTATCCTTGAAGTCCTTAGAGTTTGACTAGTACAAATACTCCTAATTTCCCTTAAAAATGCAATTATCTCGTGCAAGGAGTTTTTGGGCTACGCACGGGTGGTGTTGCAACACAAGCTTGCAGTGTTGCAACATTGGATCTGGTGTCGCGACACAGTAGGGATGTAACACCCCTAACCCGTATCCGTCGCCGAAATGGGATTACGAGACATTACCAGACATAGCATGATTTAACACAATCATTAAACACTATTTATGCACCAAAGAATAACGATACCTTTATAACATTACTTATCATATATCGTGCATATATCAAATATATATTGCATAAGCAAAACATACTATTACTATTGCCAAATATTCATATATCAATTATTAATTCTACGCTTGCATATAACAAACCAACCGAACAAATTTTCTCTTTATAATAATAATAGTCAATCACATATGTAATCATATTTCCAATTCAAACCAATCATATCTTATTAATCATAACTTACAAATCAGCACTTTTTGAGATTTCCAATTAATCCAATCCAAACTTACATCAAAACTTTTGAACATGTTCCATAATTGTCAAACTCGAACTAATATGTATACAACTTAAAATTTTAATCACATATGAAACATTATAATATTGCCGTATATACCTCTGATATTATTATGACATGCACCTAACACTATTGACATTAAACCTTTATGATCACATAGTACAATTCTTAGTAAACCAAATTTGTATGCTTTATAATCAAATCAAATTACATATACTGAACCATTCAAGCAAAAATAAAGTTGCATACTTTGCCATTACAAATGATTTCAAATAACCTAGGCATATGCGAGCATATATTCATCTCATTTCAAACATATATTAAAACATTCTTTAGTTCAATTTTCACTTATATAACAAATACCAAACTTATTTTTTCTTAGTCATAAAATAATTCGAAAATAACTATATAAACTTAAATCAAACATACATCTTTTCTTATTACAAATTTCATGTATAAATGACCATATCATTTGAACCATTTTCAAACATCCATATTTCATTATCACTACAAAGCTAATTAATGTATATTCGGTCATTGTATAACTCTCAAACCATAGCATACCTATGATTCCATGATATTCACCAAAAACACATATATATCATTATAATTTTCAAGCTTTAGCTGAATATACCATTATCTATTGAGACCCAATACATGCTCATCAATATAATATAAATACCAAAACCGAATCTTATAGTCACTTACATCTTCAAATCAAATATGTTTTAAGTACTCCTCATATATATATATATATATATTACAGACTTACCAATATAAATTTTATGCCAAAGCCGAATATGCTCATACACATATATTCACCGTTTCTAAATCAAAAACCTATGAAACTTACGATTTCCAACCGACACAATTAACCATTTTACAATCAACATATGTATCCATTCCTTTACTTCATTCCTAAGCCGAATCATATAACCAATTACATATACAAATCCCAAACATGATTCAAGCTTACTAATTGAGCTATTTATAAGTCATTCATATCTTTACACAACCAAGATATATAACCCAAAACACCATTCATACATGTCATGAAATTTACTTACCAAATCATATAAATACCATGACCAAAACTACACAACTATCAACTAACCCAATAATCAATAAAACCATATAATCAAACACCATGCATAAACACATCATGAAATATACTTCTATAATGAGCTAATGCCATGATCGAATACACATAAGCCCTAAATATCAAGATTAAGCCATTTTCACATGGCTATATATATATACATGCCCAAAAATCAAACTTAAACATTCCATCTATGCTATACGTGCCATAAGCCCAAATTCAACTTAGTAAAATACCGAAAGAAACCGTCGATAGTGTGATAAGCTTTGCTGACTATCCCCGAGCTCGTAACTGGACTCTAAAATCTATAAAACAGAGATAAACAAGAACACACACAGAGTAAGCTATTTAAGCTTAGTAAGTCATAAGCAAAAATCAATATATAAACACTTGCATAATAACATTAGGTTAACAAGGCCGATTACCCCAAAATATTAAGCACAATTATCATTTAGTACCAAGATCACATTTTACTTTCACACATAAATATTATATAGCCGAATACACAAATTAACTTCACAAGGCCGAATAAGTAATGCTCACATATTCAATCACATAATTCACTTAACATTTTATCATTTCAAATAACCAACTTACCTTGTTTCCATATAAACAAATAATCGACACATACACCGAACCTATGATTCAATTACACATTCGGTCTTTACTTCACATTGCCCGTTGAATCTCTTAAACATCATCAAAAGTACATTATTTCAAATCAATATCAATAAGTTTTACTATTCAATTCTTATTCATGAATCACTACCTATTATTTTTTTTCACCACTTTTCAAACTCATACACAAAAGTCAACAACCACATAGGTTTCAGACGCACTGCACTCTCATCATACTTATCTATTACATTTCCCGCCACCTTATTGATCGATACGTTATATCATACGATAATCTTTTATATTCAATGAACTCGCACACTTAGTGCCAAATGGATAACAGAAGCTATATATATATATTGCACACACAGTGCCAAATGATTAGCCGAAGCTATATATAGATATCGCACACACAGTGCCAAAACCTTGTAACGTATCGCACACTTAGTGCCGTCACATTTAACTTCTCGCACACTTAGTGCCGTCACATTTAACTTCTCGCACACTTAGTGCCAAATCCTTGTAACGTATCGCACACTTAGTGCCGTCACATTTAACTTCTCGCACACTTAGTGCTATATTTCATACTATCATTTCCGTACATTAATTTCACATTTTACAAATCAGCATATAAATCTCATGTTTGTATATAATTAACAACACATATATGCTTATAAACTTACCTCGGATGTTGTCGGACGGCTTAATCGACTATTCGTCTACTTTCGATTTCCCCTGATCTAATTCCGTTTTCTTTTGTTCTTGATCTAAATAAATTCAAATTTAACTAGTTTAACCACATATTCATTCAATTTAATCCAAAAATGCATAATTGGGAAAATTACTATTTTGCCCCTGACATTTCAAACTTTTTTACAATTTAGTCCTTATTGCATAAAACACAAAATACACAAAATTTACACATACTAAAGTTAGGCCGAATATTCACAAACATTATACAAGTCCATATATTTCATTTTTTTCACATTTTAGTCCCTCAAAAATTTATTTTTACAATTTAGTCCAAATTACTCAAATCCATCAAAAATCCAAAGACAAAACATGTTACTCTAACACATATATTTCATATTTCATCATCAAACAACAAAAATCACAAGCTATCATCAATGGCTTAACTCAAAATATTCATCAAAATCAAAGATTGAAGCATGGGTTTTGTACATTTCATAGCAACGATCTCAAAAACGTAAAAATTATCAAAAACCGAAACCGAAACATACCTTAATCAAGCTAGATAGGTGCCGAATGCTCAAAGCTTTTTCTATTTTCTTTTTTTCTTTTCTCTATTCGGTCATGAACAAATGAAAGATGAAAAAGAAATGGTTTTCTTTAATGTTTTTGTCTTATTATAATAACTTTATAATTATAATATATTATAAATTATTTAACCATTATAATGTATATAATATATTATATACTTTAACATAATGCTGTCCACTACTTTAAAAAAATGGGCTAATTGCAACATAAATCCTCCATATTGAAAAGACAACAACAATTAGGCACTTTCACAACTAACCATCAATTTTTTATTTTACGCAATTAAGCCCTTTTATTTAATCGGACACTCAAACAACGAAATTAAAACACGAAAATTTAACAGAAGCAAATTCACACATATTAAACACTGAAAATAATTTTAAAAATATTTTTCGGACTCGGATTTGTGGTCCCGAAACTACTATTCTAATTAGGGTCAAAATCAGGCTGTTACAAGGGAACGTGTCGCGACATCGGGGGGCAATTTCACTCTAGAACTTGTTTTTGGCTTCTATCTTCGATGCTGAGACATCAGTGTGTTGGTGTCGCGACATAGGTATCAGTTTTGACCTGAATATGCATCTTTAGCTCCCGACTTGACCTACAGGACCATGTAACCTTATTTAAATATATAAAATGTAATAAAAAAAACTACTAAAAAGCATAAATTGCTACTTTAAGTATGAAAACCTAAATATATACTAAGATGCTTTGATTTAACTATTAAACAAGCTAAAGTTATGTATAAAAAGGATGTAAATAATAGTGTAATTCATGGCAGATCACAATCAATCTTGTAAACCATGGTATGGACACTTGCATAACATCAATTTGAAGCGCTCCCAAGCCTCGTATAATGACTCTCTTTTCAATTGTCAAAAATTCGTAATGTCCATCTGAAGCTTCGTGGTCTTGCTCGAGGGAAAATACTTTGCCAAAAACTTGCTCTGTAACCCCTTAAACCGGACCTAGACGTTATAGCCAAATCTTGAAGATCATATTAGCCATGGTAATGGCACAGAGAATCATTTAACTATTTCTCTCGACTAACTTCGTTATTTAAAAATCGTCATTTTGACTTGCTTGAGAAAAACCAAATAGTATCTACATGTAATCTTTTGGAAAGAATTTTTCAAAATCGGTTATCTTTAGAAAACTCTAGTTTCGAAGGTTTACAGAAAACATCATGTTTCAAAAACGTCGCAACAGAAAATATCTTAGCTAACTCTCTCTTGTTGATTTGAAATAAGAATTTGGAAATGTCTTGTCAAATACCAATTTAATGAGCAAATAATGTTGAGTTTCCAGAAACAAAGTTTTATATTTGAAATATCAACATTGAGTTGAGTTGTCGGTTAGGTTGAAAAATCCAATTTTTCTTACCAAGTTTATAAATAGATTTAGGTGATAGTTTTAAAAATTCAATCATGCATAATCATCCAAGAACCCAAATACCAAATGAAATGTCCCAAACCTTAGTCCAAAAATAACAAAAACAATCCCAAAATACCAAGTATTAAAGTGTGATAATTTATTTGAGAAAAATATCCGAGTGCCCCTCCATAAGCTGAGCCCATGTCCTAACCTCGATTATTATCTGAAAAAAATCAGAAACTCAAAGGGGTGAGCTTTTAAAGCCCAATGTGGGTCAATTTGCATAGAAACAGAAAATAAAACAGAAACTCATTCAGTATAATAGATCACATATTCAAAAATATATAGTCACAAAATCACATCTATCAATATGCATAGCGATGATATTGATGCAATGCTTTTTCAGAAACAATGCAGATTTTCAGAAAACATTTCCTAGTCATCTCCGCTACACACCATAATAAGTTCCCCAAAACTCGTCCATTCATTAACACACCAATTATGTGGACAAGTCACCAGATAATTTGTGGTCAAGCCACCATATATTACCGTCAAGCTACCAAATACAGAATATTGCGGGTATACCGCCAATTAATTCATCCCGGGTTCCCCGACAACGATGCCATCCTGGGTTTCCTGGCAATGATGGCTTACTAATATCAATATGCAATTGAACTGCCAAAACTTCCTTCGTACATTCATATCCCAACCCCATGCATGTAGTATGGCATACAGAACAGAATTTTCAGTAGGCATACTTTACATGCGAATCAAAATCTGTATAGCGGCATGCTTAACATGCGAATCAAAATCAGAATAATAGCATGCTTAACATGTGAATCAGACTCAGAATAATCGCATGCTTAACATGCAAATCAGAATATCAACAAATCAGTGGCATGTTTATTTTACATGCATACCCAATAATGCCATATATCACATTACATGAGTATCAGGGAAACATATATCAACACGTTTAACAGAAAATCGCATAATCACATACATAATATCACATATCTGAAGTTTCAAAATCACTTACTTGGAATCCTCCTTTTTAACGGATTTTATCAATCCATTTAAATACTTAGTGTATTCGTCCATTTTCACTTTTCAGAGTTTTTCTTAAACAAATATTTAATATTTTCACATTTTTATGATTAACAATAATATCATATATTTTAACAAGATAGATCCCCAGACCTGATTTCGCAAATTCCGAGAATAATAACTTCATTTCCAACTCTACGAGAGGAGATCGATTCTTGAGTCCTTAGGTCTAAAAAAAATTCATATCGCATTAGAATAAAGTTATTTCAATGAATAACTCTCATTTTAGAGATTAAGTAAAATACTTACCTACTCAGCTGTCCAAAAAGCACTCTACCAAAAAGTGGGGTACGTATCCGAGATTTACGAATATCACTTCACGAATGCACAATAAACCGTAAGGTTAGATCGTCCTAATCGAATATAAAAGTATCAAAAAATATCATAAACAGGGGATCTTCAATACTTACACAATATCAAAAGGATAGGGGCTTAACAAATTCCCACGATGAATCGATTAGGGAAAAGGATTCGCAACTAAGCAGAGTATAAAAAATATATAAAAAGATGGATTAGAAAATAGGATGTGGATAAATCCCTCTTATGATCAAAATACTAAAATTGAATGATTAGAAAATCGGTAACAAGTAGAGGAGGAGAAAAGATTGAAAAAATGGAGAAATTCGGTGGTGGTCGACGGTGACAGTGGTGAGATGGTGGTTTGGTGACTTTTAGTGGTGGTAAAGTGGAGGAGAAAGGAAGAGAAGAGGTTATTTAAGTGGTGAAAATGAAAGAAAAAGAGAGAAAGGGGAGGAAGAAGGAGGAAGGAAAAGATAGGGGAGAAGAGCAAAATGAAAAAAATAAAAGTAGTATGAGCATTGTCTAGGTGCATTGGACGACACACTATGGTAAGGGAGGCAAAATGGTATGTTGAGGGGACAATGGCATGGAAAAAGAATCATGGGAGTAAAAAGCAGATTATTGAGGGAAAGCTGACCATGTAAACAAGGGAAGAATTTTCCCAAGCATGGCAACTATGGGTTGGACAGCAAAGGGGTTGACCAACCCCTTTTTAAATGCCAAAAAAATCAAAATAAAAATAAAAAAAAATGTGAGTAAAGGGAATTGAACCTAGGATCTCTAGGAATTTAATTAAGCACTTAACCATTTAACTACTCATTAACTTGTTTATAAATTGACAAATTAGGGTATGACATGCTCGCTAGGTCATCCCAAGTGTTGATTGAATCTACCAGCTACGACTCTAACCATATAAAAGCATCGTCAGTAAGAGAGAAAGGGAATAACCGAAGATAGATAGCGTCATCGGATACCCCGTTATACTTGAAAGTATCACAAATGGTTAGAAACTGCTTAAGATGTTGATTTGGATCCTCATTCATTGACCCTCCAAATTGAAGGTTTGATTGTATCATTTGGATCATTCCTGACTTGATTTCGAAGTTGTTAACATTGATCGCAGGGCGATTAATGCTTCCTCGAACAACATCTAAGTTGGGCATCGCGTTGTCACGCAAAGTTCTTTGCTCCATAGGTATTTGTGGTGGTTGTCGAATCTCTCCTTGCGGATTTTCAATAAGTTGCTCTCTTGGTGGAAATAGAATGTCTCTCGGAAGTTACACCCTCCTTGTGTGTGTGATGATACGTTTCGGTTCCAGCTCAAATGGTAAGACACCGTTACCGGTTCATGTCATACAATGTTCCTAGGAAATTTAAAAAGATTTAAATGATGAGATATCCTAGGTTTGAACATTTGTGAATGGTGTATTGGGTTGAATTGGTAAATTTAATATGAAGAAATTGTTATTTTAATTGCATTTTGTTGGAACCATTTGGTACCTTTTGAAATTGTATGTCACGTCGCAACATCGAACTTTGTCATCACGACAAGATTTAGGTCATGTGACACGCCTCGACCCCGAAGTTACAATATCAACTCCAAACTTTGAAAACATTATAGTTTAGTCCTAAGTCGACCTCGGGTTAGCAATAAAGCTTTCGTAGGCTCATGCAAGACTCTGGAATGAATATAAATTGTATCTAATGCTTATATTACTTGTAATTAACTATGTAATGATGATATTTGAATGTAATTGGTCATAGTTGCTCCGACAACGAATGTGGCGTCCTATAGCTCAGACCCAACGATTGGGTCAAGTATGAGGTGTTACAAATATATATAAGTAATTAAATTTAGTATAAAAAAGTATTTTTTTTTCACATCAAGAATGAACATGGACAAATTGTCCATGTTCATTCTTGATGTGTTTTTGATAATTTTATACTCTTAAAAATTTATAAAATATCAGCTTTTTATATTATTATTTTGAAAATTATATAAAATATAAATTTATAAAAATATTTAGATAAATAAAAGCTTATAAATTATAAAAATATATTTTTATAATATACTTATAATTTTTTATACTATATATTTTTTATAAGTTTATAGGCTTTTATATATAAAACAATTATTTGATACACAACTTGTGTAGTTTTTTAAATTTTACAAGCGAATTTAGAGCGTGACAAATGTTTCATTTATATATATATTAATATACCTTATAAGTAAATGTCACACCTACTTATAGAGTCTAAAAAACTCCACAAGCTTTACGTCAAATAAATTTCCTTATATACATGGGTAATTTATTCTATCCTCTATCAGTAGAGTAAAAAAACTCCACAAGCGAAGTTAATATCAAATATCTTTTTTAATTATTTAATTATTATATTATACCCTAAAAACAAACTCTATCAACTCAAATCCGCTTGTAGAGTTTTTTTTTTACTCCACTACCAATGTATAAGATAATAATCCTATATATATATTTAAATATTTTTATAATTTTATATATTTTTCAAAATAATAACCTAAAAACTAATATTTTATAAAAATATATATAAAATTACCAAAAACACATCTAAAAAAATTATACTTTTTAATTAATTTATATATTTGTTTTTTTTTTTTTTAATTTATGCTGGCCTCGAAAGCTATCACCAAACTACCGAATTGACTAGTAATGTCATGAGGTTAATGTAAAAGTACCAAAACCATCTAGGTTTTGAAGAAAAAAATTAGGAACAAACTAGATAAGAAAATTAAACAAGTTCAGCCGCCAAAATATATATTAACCATATAAATAAATAGTGAACAACATTTCATTGAGAATATGAAAGCACATTTAAGGAAAATAAACATAAAAACAAGAAAAGGGCAAAAATCCCCTTCCCCCTCGTCAATAACATGATACTCGAAACTCCCCAAACTGCAACATCACAAGGAAACAAGACTATTTACAGTACATCACCATTGTTTGTTTCCACAAAGACTCCTACGGAGGCAACTATCACTAACAACTCTCTTAAGGGTTACAAACTTTTTTGAACTTCAATACCTCCAATCGAGTTGCAGATGTTCCTCCGATAAACCCCAAAACATGTTTAACCTAGAGAATACAGGTTTGAAAACGAAGAAATAATCATTAGGTGGAGAAAACATACGTAAAGAGTTTGAGATTGGATTTAGTAACATAATTCAACTTATGATCTATATATATGGCAGCCCGATTTCATTTCTTTCTAAAATAAGATGCATGCTTTCACAGAGAGAAACATCATATCATTATCACTAACATTGGTAATATGAAGAGCAGAACTGGGTATTCATTAGCAGAACAATTAACAGAACTGGGTATTCATTACTCACAAAATGCAGGGAGAAGAGGGTTAGGTCCAGAAATTTTATTAAGACCGCTTTCTGCTTCTGCTACCAGGACCAGAAAATGTCCTCATGCTGATGGGTTCAGCTGAACTATGCAAATCTCTCTGGCCAACCGAAGCGCTTCCTCGGAATCCATGTGACACCGTGTGTGGAGAACTTGGTCCACTCCCCTTGGAGGCTTCGGTCTCCAACATCTTAGCTTCATCCGTCAACACTGCTAACTGATTTAACAGTAGATTTTAGATTGGAAAGACTTTTTTAATATGATCAGTAACCACCAAAGAGAAATATAGCATTGATACTATCTGTATCTAAAGACCATTTAAATAGAAACATATCTTATGCCTTCAAGCATGTCTTGTATGTAAAAACAAAAAGAATGCTCGTATTCACAGTTTATAGATCAGAGAAGTAATCTGCACAAGTCTTCACAAAACTGATAAACGTAGTTGGCAACAACAACTGGAACTTCCACAGACGTGACAGATAAACTGCTCTAACGGTAGTAAATGTTACTTTTATCTCAACCATCAAACAATTTAATTGCGTACCCGCATTTCGTTCTCTTTTAGTCGATCCTGAAGTGCACTGATGGCAGGACTTAAACTGTATATCAATAAGAACGAACGTGAGTACAAAAGTAAAAGCATCACAAATAATTGAAAGAGGTTTGCATTTGTTTCTAACCAATATTCAATTAACTTGCACATTGAAGCCTGATATGTAGACGTGTGATGAATGAAAGAAAGGGGATGCACTTTGCCATCTCTGTGTCAAATAAAGAAAAGAGTAGAATCAGTGACAAAATAATAAGTTACGGTAGGAAAACAGAAATACTTTCCTATAAAATAAAACCTCATAGTTTGCAAGATGGCTTGATTATACGCAGCCCGCTCCTCTTCATATAGTACACGTTGCAAATCCGTGAATGACTTCAATGGTGAGTCAAGATTAACAAGAGAAGATGTTGGCAAAACATGCAGAGGAATTTCTTTTCGGACATACTCTGCACCACTGTCAACACACAAAAATGCAATATGAGTATATCAAACTGACAGTTCCTGCAAACTCTGGATAGGTTTTTTGAGTGTGTGTATATAGATAAGCGTAGGCATATGCCAGACATCTACGCATGTTTCCGTGTTTATGCATATCCAATTCCAATAATGTATGGAGCGATCCAAGAACATACTCATGTATACCTCATGTCCAAATTCGAGCGGTGCATGGCTTCTTGCATGCTTTCCGACATATCCATGGGATCAATATCAACAACAGCATTCTGTATATTATTGGTATTGTAGTAACCTCTGCCTTGCTCTTGCCCTAGATAGTTGGCATCGGCATTGGCGAAGAAACCTCCTAAGTCTACAGATCGTATCCCACTCTGGTCAAATTCCATATGCACAACCCATTTGAAAGAGAAACATAAGGAAAAACAAGCATAAAATACAATGCAGAACAAAAAAGCACGAAGGAGATAATACGTAGAGCAAATTTCACAAACAGTCATGTATCCATTCAAAATGAAAGAAAAAAAAAAGTGGTCACCGCTATTGCAAAACACATCTTTTCGCATTTTATCAAGAAAGACCATAACAATCCAATATTATCTATACAGATGATCCTACATATAGAGAAAAAGGGTACAGTTTGTTGTTTTCTGTAGAAACTTTCTTCAGAAAAAAGACATAGACAACAGCAGGAATAGCCCATTTTTGCCTAAACATTTTGCATTTTTCCAAGTAGAAAAATTCTCACAGAGGAAATTAGAGCAATCACTAAGAAAGAAAAGTTAAGCAAAGTAACAACAAATCTAAAGAAGCACTTTGTTTATGGAAACTAAAATTTGTGCAGCATAATACACAAAGATGTTTCATTCCATCAACTAAAGCATTACTTATCTACTCACTTTCGCTCGTTTAAGAGCCCTGATACAGTAACAAGATATATGACAAATTTTAACTTCAAAAATCATAAATTGCACCTTGGCAGATCCTTGAACCGGTCTGGAATCACTAGTGTCTTGCATGTGACTATCTACTTCTGCAGATCCAGATGTCAACAATGGATTTTCAGAAGAGCTTAGAGATGACTCAAGATCGATAACTGAGCTTCTATTCAGTGGTGATAAAGCAATTGGTCCCGTAACATGATTCTGTTTCCCATCTGATGACTGAAAAGCAATGACTTGTATTCTTCCCACCTGAAATTATCACAATTATATTTATTGAGCTTTCCAGGGTTAACAAGAACTTCTATAAGATTGGTTTCAATTTAGTATGCATGAAGCACTAACCTTGTTTGTATCTTCACTAAAACAAGAAAATATGAGCCCAATAAATCCAGAATCTAGAAGTTGATACATTGCCTGGGTCCGCACATCTGCAGAAGGTAAAAGTAGAAAATCTTTTCAATGCCCCGCAATCAATCATAAATATGACACTATCTAACAAGAAATAACCAAAAGTGGGCTTCAGTTAAAAGTAATGACCAATAAACAATCCCACTGTGCCTACACAATGAAGAATCCTCTTCGTCAAGTTTCACCAATAAGCAAACACTCTCATATCAGCTACACAATGTCATGGGTTCAAATCTTAAGGATGTGGTTCCATACTTGCGAGGTTGAAAATTAACAGGACTAGAAAACCAATCATCTTAATTTGCAACCATTGGATTAAATATAAAATACATCCAATAGTTAACAGGAGAGTGTGACCGAAAATTGAATAACCTAGACATGCAAAAAGGACTAAGCACTTGTCCATTCAATAATTCATGATACAAGTAAACAAACAAAAACAACTTAGGATTTCAAAAAGGTAACCGTACATGTGAAAATTCTGCTCAAACTGAAACAAAAGAGTGCACACACAAAGAATATCATGTTATTCTCCCAACTTATTTCAATATAATGCATCAAACAGACGAATATATTTTTCTTATCAAAAAGCTAGGTCAGCAAATTAAGTTTTTTTGCAAAAACAAAACTAATTGTTCAAAACTTACCAACATGAGAAGGAAGAACAGTAATATGGGGATGTGAATGGTACCACCCAATAACTCGTGTTGTTCTGCCAGTCGATGCAGTCATTCTGTACCTTGAAGTTAATTTCACAACAAAGCTAAGAATCTTGAACATGTCACTAAATCAGAACACACAAAAGATATTTATAGTAAAAGTTATACTAGCTCTACGTTTTTATGCCGATGACATTTGGTGTAAGTTGCAGAAATTAACAAATTCAAGTTAGCTCTAAAAATGGCTTTTGGCGAAAGCAGCTAAGCAGAAAAAATTATCATTTCACATTAAACACAGTGCAAGCACATTTATAAAAACTAAAGGTTTAGATAATTAGGCAAATTACTAACGAACACGGTAAACTAGTCTCTTCTAGACACTTATCATGATTTACAAGATTTAAATCATCACTAGGAATCACTGGAAAGGCCAACACTAGTGACCAGAGAACTAATTTTCTTTTATACTGTAATGAACACAAAATCAAACGCCAATTCATTAACAACAAAGAAAAAATGCACAAAAGATTTAAGGATATATCAGCTTGAGCTGATGCAGCTGCCAACTGTTCAGGATTTGTCTCAACTCGGTCCTTCCGCCGATCAGATCGTGATTGTGGTGATGCTCCCCATATCAATGCAGTGACATTTCCATCTTTTGAGTACTGGAATTTGCAAGAGGTGAACAAAGGAACATAAACTGAATCATAAAATCCAGAAAATAGAATGACAAAAGTGCAAGACAAACCAATCATATTACAGAGCAATACTCTTTGTTGTATGAAACCAAAGTTTAAAAAGATCAGATTTATCATCAATTAAGTTACGTATAAAGAGATTCAAGTTCCTAGGACCGTGTTTCAGTAAAAATGGCTTATTGAATGCAACAATCCACAAAGTCAAAATGAACCAAAGGTAGATACACTTCCAACATTGTTTTTTAGAAATACATAACAAGAACTACATCTGCTAATGTATAAAATTAATGCAATAAAGGGATTTTCCACATCAAAATTAGGAAAGAGTAAGGTGTGAATTTCTTCAGTATTATCCAAACTGAACAAGAAATTGGTAAAACTCAGTCCCTTAAACAAAAAAAAAAAAAAAATTTAAGATATATAATCTACTGCTTACTATAAGCACACACATTCAGAAGGAAAAAATCAAAGACTAAAGCTTGAATTCAACAATAACCCAAAGCATATAAATAAAACTTGGAAAATTTAGATCAATTTTTTACTTAAAATACAAGAACCCATTTCAGCTAAAAATTAAAAAGAAAAACCCAAAGAATTTTGACATTAATCCCCCTTTTAATATCAGGCACCATATAAATTACATTAAAAATTTTTGAAAAGAAAAAAAGATTGAATTTTGAGACAAGGATTTTATGCAAACATATATAGGAGGAGGGAAAAAAAGACAAACCTCAATATCACCGAGAAGAAGACCCATGATCTCTTCAGTTTCAGTGGACAATGCATGTGTAAGACAAGTTAACCAAACATCCTCAGACATTTTCACACATGTTAAAGACATTCTCTAAATTAATAATTTTTCTTTTCTTCAAACAACTTTCTTTCTTTCTTTCTTTCTTTTTTTTTTTTTTTTCTGTTCTTGTCTTTTTAAGATTCAAGATCTTTAGAGGATTTTCACTTTAATTTTCTTCTGAAGAAGGGTTTCTTTTCTTTTGGGGGCGATAGATCTTGTTGGACAGGAATGTACGAACAGAGGGATACGCCACAATCAATCCTAATTTATTTGTTTGTAACCATAAAATCTAGACCGTTTATTTCTCATACATCAAAAGAAAATCCATTTCCTACCACACACCATTGTTTTCTCAACTATTTTGTTCACTTTTGATTATGCTATTTACATTTTTTTTACATTATTTACAAAATTAATTTATAACTTATTTTCTCTTGATGGCTTTGATTTTTTTTTATTTATAATCTATATAGTATAACACTAAATTTTGTACCTTCAAAAAAAAATACTAGATTTTAGATTATTGAGAGGACTAATTTATCAATAAATGCCAAAAAAAAAATAATAGGGCGCTTTTAACAAAATTACAGAAATATACCATTTTTTAGAAGTTGGAAGTGTTTTCAGTGTGTTGCCTGGAAAACAATTCCAACTGGAAGCACTTTTTCCCAACAGTAAAAAATAATGGCTATTTTTTCGACGACTATTAAATTAGCCGTTGGACACCCACCCAAACGGTCAAATTTATTTTTCCTATAAACCTAGCATTCCATTTTTTTCCAATTCAATCTCAACTCTCTCCCACATTCTCAATTTTCTCTCAAATTCCTCTCAATACCCACTTAAATTCACTATTTTTTTCTCTCTCAATTTTATTTCTTTTTTATTTAAGTTATCTTAACATTTTCTTAAATTGTTTTTTCTAATACAAATTATTTGTTTTTTTTTTCAAAATTATCAATGGCAAATTCAAATTCTCTAATCCGTTATGATAATAACCACATTTTCGTCAATCAATTGCAAATGGTAAGAATATTTCTAATTATATTTTAATGTTGTATAATTTTTATATTTTTTATTATATTTGAATTTAATATTTTGTATATTTTTTTCCTTAAATAGGCAAAAGATCGAATTTTGCAATCCAACATTCGTAATCTACCCTCTCCTCCATCACCCTTGAGAGAAGCAAATTTTTCGCACGTGGCCCTTGTAGATAGGGGGTGTAAGTTAGATCGACACTTGTAAGTGCGTTGGAGGAAAGGTGGAGACGCATATTTTCCATCTTTCATGCGGCGAGTGTACCATCACTCTAAAGGACGTGCGATTCATGACTCGAGTTACCAATGGATGGGTCCGTAGTATCGGGGGCGCTTCACGCGATTGAAAAGCGGTATGCGACAAACTTTTGGGGTTGGTTCTGGAGACAATTTTTGAAGGTCAGATAGAAATGACTTAGTTAAGAAGAAATTCGATGAGCTCGATGAGGATTCGACTGAAGTCGAAAGAGAACAACATGCTCGGGCTTACGTCCTTATGATAATCGAGGGTATCCTAATGCCATATAAGTCACGACATCTCGTCCATTTAAGGTGACTGCTGAAACTCGTCAACTTTAGATAAGCATGCAAACTCAATTAGGGGTCCGCCGTGTTGGTGACCTTGTACTGGAGATATGTCGGGCGACGCAACCACGAAAAATTAAAATTGGTGGTTTCATGATACTACTACAGTCATGGGCGTAGTATCAACTGCCATTTTTACATTCTAAAGCACACTACCGTTACACGTTTCCACTCGTAACAAGGTAAAATTCATTAGATAATTTATTTACCGTAATAAAATAATTAAAAGTTTAAATTATCCTGTTAACAAATTATTTCAATAGGTGGAATCATGGGCTGAGTTATGTGAAACTACTGAAGGAGTTGTGAGATATACGACTTCTATTAGACCAACAATCTGAAGCGGAGGTAAGTATTTTTTAAATTTGAATTATATAATATTAATGTATTTAATTTGAGATTTAATAGTATATATATAACTAGTTTTTTATTATTTTAATATAATTTGTATCGACTGTAACAACCCGATTTAGGGCCTAGTCGGAATAGTGGTTGCGAGACCATAAATTCGAAGTAGAAATATGTGTTTTATGATTTTTATGAGGCTTATGATGTGGTTGCATGATTATATGAAAATTTCATGAGGAAATTTTATTTATTAGTGATCAATTTGTCCATTAGGACTAAATTGCAAAGATTAGGAAATATGAGTTTCTAGAAGATTTAAGTATGAAATAGAATTATAAAAATTACTAGAGGTCCTTATTTAGAAATTAGACCATTAAATGTCAAGATGGACAAAAATGGACATGGGAAGGAAAAATCTCAGGAAAGGGGTCTTAAGGGCATTTTTGTCATTTGGTTAATAAAAGAATTAAAAGGGAAAAAGAAGTCAAAATTCATGTCCATCTTCTCTAAGCTTGGCCGAAGATCGCAAGGACTCCATAGCTAGAGTTTCTTCAACTTTCAAGCTTGATTGTAAGTGTCTCCTAGCCCCGTATTTAATGTTCTTCGTATTTTTTAGGTCCTCGTAGCTCGATTTAGCTATCTCTAGCTATATTTTGAGCTAGGGTTTATGTTAAAAAACTTACCCATGTATGACATGCATGTATTTTAATTTTTTAAGGAAGAATATGAAAGTTTGATGTGTGATAAACATCTTTTTCTAAGTGATTTTCATGAAAAATGCATAATAGGACCAAATTGTAAAAGTTATAAAAATGGTCATACATGAGTGAAATAGTGGAAATTGGGGGCTGTTGTAGTTAAGAAAATAATTCGACTAGGCTTAAAATACAATAAAGTTGAATAAAAATTATTTTACGAGCCTAGGGGCAAAAGTGTAATTATGTGAAAGTTTAGGGGCAAAATCGTAATTTTTCCAAAGTATGATTCATGAGTCAATTTAGTCAATGTGAGTATTAAACAAGTGAAATTGTTATTATAGATCAAGAAACACGAAGCCCGGACCGAAACCGAGGCAAGAACAAAGTATTGGACTAAATCGAACATCTACACACATTTTGAGTACCGAGGTAAGTTTATGTGAAATTAAAGTTTCATAGTGTTTGTATATTTTAAATTGCTTGATCTTATGTTAATGAATATATTAAGTTGAAGTCCCGGTTGAAAATTTGAAATAACGAGGATACCTATGTCACGACATGAGATAATGAAGGTCCCGTATAAGACCATGTCTGGGACATGGCATCGGCACTGAATAAGGAAGGTCCCGTATAAGACCATGTCTGGGACATGGCATCGGCACCGAATGTAGGTCCCGTATAAGACCATGTCTAAGACATGGCATCGACACCAAATGTAGGTCCCGTATAAGACCATGTCTGGGACATGGCATCGGCACCGAATAAGGAAGGTCCCGTGTAATACCATGTCTGGGACATGGCATCGACATCTATGTACGATCTCGTATAAGACCATGTCTGGGATATGGCATCGACATCGAGTTAAGAGATCCCGTGTAAGACCATATCTGGGATATGGCATCGGCATCAAGAAATGATCCCATGTAAGACCATATCTGAGATATGGCATTGGCATCGTGATACATGTATGATGAGATTAAGTATCCTCCGATATTCCGAGTAGTTCAACGAGCAAAAGATTTAAGTATGCAAAGATGACAAAGAGCTAAGCTATACAAAGCTATACAAAGATGACAAAGAGTAACATTTAAGTTAAGGATGATAATGATTTAAGTTTATGTTCAAGATAGCATAAGTGCTAAATTATGTGATGAAATGACACAGGTACCATGAGTAATTTACGACAAATGCATGTAATATGTGATATGTAATTTGGTAAGGCTGTACATGAGTAAGTTATGTTGAAGTATTTGAGAATTTGTGTATCATTTGATGAGATAAATGGATGTTATTATAAGTCTTAATGTTGCCATTATTTTATGCAAACTTACTAAGCTATATGCTTACCCCTTTCTTTTCCCTTTTCCTTGTAGTATCGCCAAGCTAGCTCGGGGATCATAGAAGGTCGGAGCTCGGATCACACTATCAATCATTCTTTTGGTATAGTAAGGTTGATTTATTTTGAGTATGGCATGTATAGGAACTTGGTCGTCTTGTGTTATGTCATATTTGAAAGCCAAAGTGTTGGCTATTAATGTTATACACTCATTTTGTAAATGACCATTAGGAATTGGCCGATATTTGTCAAGTTTTATATCTTAATGATGATGAGTTTTATGAAGTGGAAGTTCATGCAATTGATGGAGTAAAATGTGAAGTGTATGCATGATAAGTTGGTGATTCTTTGTAGTGTATTCTAGCTATGTTAAGTGTTGCTTGTGGTGGTATAAGTGTGTTTGTTTTTTTTCAGGGTGGCAATAGGCTTGGTAAATAGCCTTCTAATTGTCCACATGGATAGACACACGGGCGTGTGTCTAGGCCGTGTGTGACACACGGTCAGCCCCATGGGTGTGTTAATAGGCCGTGTGTCCCCTGTATCAAATTTGCGAGAATTCAATTCGTCACACGGGTCAGCCACGGGCGTGTGCCTAGGCCATGTGCCCTTAAGAGCTTGCTGACATCATAAACAGAATACCCAAGTTTTTCACACAGGGTGAGGGCACGAGCGTGTCTAGGTCGTGTGAGGGACACGGGCCACAAACACGGGCGTGTCTAGGCCGTGTGAGGGACACGAGCCACAAACACGGGCGTGTGTTCGGCCGTGTGAAAACCCCTGTAGGTTCGAAATGAAAAATAAATTCCACACGGGCTAGGAACATAGGTGTGTGTGACCACACAGCCTGCCCACACGGGCATGTTCTATTTCACACGGACGTGTGGCCCTGTTTAAGCAAAAAATTTCTAAGTGCGCAAAAGTTTCCGGTTTAATTCTGAAACTTTCTGTATGTATATTTAGGGCCTCGTAGGCCCATAATAAGGATGTTATGAATATGAATGAGAAGCTTTAAGTTGAAATGAAATTTTATATCCCGATGTTGTATGTTTAAGCAAGTTAAGTCCAATAATGCCTCGTATCCTATCCCGGCGTCAGACACGGGTAAGGGGTGTTACATTTAGTGGTATCAGAGCTATGGTTTAGTCGGTTCTCGGACTAATGTAGCGTAATCATGAGTCTAGCTATACATGCCATACACATGAGTATTTACATTATGATAGTGTGACGACTCCTGACGATTTAAATTGTGTTTTCATATAATAAATGGATCCCGATAGAGCTGTGGCGGATGATGTAGAAAGTAATGTACCGGCTCCCGCTGAAGGGACGGTGCCGAATGAAAATGAGAATAGACCAATGACTGTAAGTCAGAGAGGAGGAGAAGAGGCTAGGGAAGCCTTTCTCCACATGATGAATGCATGGTATACGGAGTTCGTTCGCACGAACTCGAATGCGCAACCCCCTCCACCCCCACCTATTCCTCAGCCTACCCCTGTAGCTCCCCAAGTGGTGAAAGTGGTAAGAAGAGAAAAGCATCCAATCGATAGAATCCGGAAACAGAAAGCTGAGGAATTTCGAGCTAGTAAAGATGATGATCCGGAAAGAGTAGAATTTTGGCTTGAAAATACCATCAGGGTATTTGATGAATTATCTTGCACACCTGAAGAGTGCATGAAATGTGTGGTGTCTCTCTTAAGAGATTCTGCTTATCAGTGGTGGAATACCCTTGTGTTGATTGTACCAAGGGAAAGGATCACATGGGAGTTTTTCCAAGAAGAATTCCGGAAGAAGTACATTAGCCAAAGACTTATTTGTCAGAAAAGAAAGGAATTCCTTGAAATGAAACAAGGTAGAATGACAGTAACTGATTATGAGCGTGAATTTGTAAGGCTCAGCAAGTACGCTTGGGAGTTTGTGTCCTCTGAAGCTATCATGTGTAAGAGGTTTGAGGACGGATTAAATAAAGATATCTGATTATTTGTTGGTGTCCTAGAATTGAAGGAATTTGTTGTGCTAGTGAACAGGGCTTGTAAAGTCGAGGAGTTGGTTAAAGAGAAAAGAAAAGGTGAGATGGAGTCTCGTGACTCAAGAAAGAGACAAATGAACAAGTCATTTCAATCTTCATCCAAGAAGTCAAGAGACTTCCCTACCCGATCAACTACTTGGTAGGGTTTTCAAATGTAGTAAGAGTAAACAATACTCGGGATTAAAGCTCGGACTACCTCGGTTGTTAGTGTTGGGAACACTCGACCTAATAGACCTGAATGTCCACGGTGTGTGGCGTACGTCATCCCGGTGAGTGCCGAGCCCATGAGAGAGCTTTTGCTTTTATGTGGTTCCCAAGATCATTTTATTAGAGAATGCCCCGAGATGGTTGAAAAGAGAAAATTCAGAGTGTCAGATCGGGAAGCACTACTAGAGGGAGACAATAGAGAAACCCGGGAAGTGGAACGAGTAGTAAGAGTACACCCAGAGAGCAGGCTGCAAGATCTGAGGGTAGAGCGCCTGCGAGAACTTATGCCATTCGCGCTCGTGAAGAGGCATCATCCCCTGATGTAATTACGGTTACATTTTCTCTCCATGATACTAATGTTGTTGCTTTAATTGATCCGGGATCTACCCACTCATATATTTGCATGAAATTAGTATCTAGTATGAGCATGCCTGTAGAGTCTACAGAGTTTATGATAAAAGTGTCCAATCCTTTAGGCAAAAGTGTATTAGTTGATAAGGTATGCAAATATTGCCCATTGATGATTAGAGGTCATTATTTTAAGGTAAATCTCATGATATTGCCATTTGATGAATTCGATATAATTCTTGGTATGGACTGGTTAACCGCTCATGATGTGACAGTAAATTGTGGAAAGAAATACATTGAATTGAGATGTGGAAACGGGGACACTCTTCGTGTTGAATCAGATGAACAGGACAGGCCACCTATAGTGATCTCTCATATGTCTGCCCAGAAATATGTAAGAAAGGGATACGAAGCATATCTTGCCTTTGTGATGAACGCTAAAAAAACTGAGTTAAGAATTGAATCAGTGCCGATAGTATGCGAGTATCCAGATGTATTCCCAGAAGAATTGCCAGGGTTGCCTCCGATTAGAGAAATCGAATTTGGCATTGAATTAGTCCTTGGTACTACACCTATATCGATTGCTCCATACAGAATGGCTCCAACTGAGTTGAAAGAATTGAAGGCACAGTTACAAGAGTTGACGGACAAAGGCTTTGCACGACCGAGCTATTCCCCGTGGGGTGCTCCAGTGTTATTTGTGAAAAAGAAAGATGGTTCCATGAGATTATGTATAGATTACCGGTAGCTTAATAAGGTTACTGTGAAGAACAAGTACCCATTGCCAAGGATCGACGATTTTTTTGATCAATTGAAGGGAGCCACTGTGTTCTCCAAGATAGACTTGAGGTCCGGTTATTACCAGTTGAGGGTCAAAGACTCATATGTGCCGAAAACTGCATTTTGAACAAGGTATGGGCACTATGAATTTTTAGTCATGCCTTTTGGCTTAACAAATGCCCCTGCTGTGTTTATAGATTTAATATACCGCATCTTTCGGCCATACTTGGATAAATTTGTTGTGGTTTTTATTGATGATATATTGATTTATTCTCGTGATGAGCATGAGCATGCCGGGCACTTGACGACGATTTTGCAAACTTTACGAGATAACCAGTTGTATGCCAAGTTTAGCAAAAGTGAATTTTGGCTCAAAGAGGTTGGATTTTTTGGGCACATTATCTCGGGAGATGGAATCTGAGTAGACCCAAGCAAGATTTCAGCTATTGTTGATTGGAAGCCGCCGATAAACGTATCAGACATTAGAAGTTTTCTAGGCCTAGCTGGCTATTACAGACGGTTTGTCAAGGGGTTTTCTATGATAGCTACACCGATGACTAGGTTGTTACAAAAAGAGGTAAAGTTTGAATGGACAGAAAAGTGCCAACAGAGTTTTAAGAAACTAAAGGCATTGTTGACTAAGGCTCCAGTTCTAGTGCAACCTGAACCGGGAAAAGAATTTGTGATCTACAGCGATGCATCCTTGAATGGATTGGGCTGTGTGCTTATGCAAGAGGGCAAGGTGGTAGCATATGCCTCTAGACAGTTAAAGCCGCATGAGAAGAATTACCCGACACATGATTTAGAGTTGGCTGCCATTGTGTTTGCTTTGAAGATATGGAGACACCATTTGTCTGGTGAAAGATTTCGGATATTCACAGATCATAAAAGCCTAAAGTACTTGATGACTCAGAAGGAATTGAATTTAAGGCAGCGAAGATGGTTAGAGCTGATAAAGGATTATGAGCTAGTCATTGACTACCACCCGGGAAAGGCGAATGTAGTCGCCGATGCTTTGAGTAGAAAATCCCTATTTGCATTGAGAGCTATGAACACACGGGTGAATTTGTCAGATGATGGTTCCATTCTAGCTGAGTTGAAGGCTAGACCTATGTTTCTTCAAGAGATTTATGAGGCTCAGAAAGATGACAGCGACTTGTAAGCCAAAAGAGTTCAGTGTGAGTCGGGAGTTGAGTCTGACTTCCGGATTAATTTTGATGGATGTTTGATGTTTAGAGACAGAGTCTGTGTACTGAGGAATGATGAGCTTATTCGAAAGATTTTACACGAGGCACATAGCGGATGTCTATCTGTACACCCTGGCAGTACAAAAATGTATAATGATTTGAAGAAATGGTATTGGTGGCCGAGTATGATGAAAGATATTTCTGAGTTTGTATCGAAATGCTTGATTTGTCAGCAAGTGAAGGCTGAACACCAAGTACCTTCGGGTTTGCTTCAACCTATTATGGTTCCCTAGTGGAAATGGGACCATCTTATTATGGACTTTGTAACGTGTCTGCCATTGACACCGAGCAAGAAAGATGCCGTATGGGTGGTGGTAGATAGACTTACGAAGTCGGCCCACTTCATACTGGTACGTGTTGATTATTCGCTTGATAAGTTGGCAGACTTGTATGTTTTTAAGATTGTAAGGCTTCATGGAGTGCCTTTGTCGATCACATCGGACAGAGATCCGAGATTTACATCCCGATTTTGGAAAAAGTTGCAAGAAGCTTTGGGCACAAAGCTGAGTTTTAGTACGGCTTTTCACCCACAAACTGACGGACAGTTGGAGAGATTAATACAGATACTTGAGGATATGCTTCGGTGTTGTGTTCTTGAGTTTCAGGGCAGCTGGGAAAAGTATTTACCGTTGGTAGAGTTTGCATACAATAACAGTTATCAGTCGAGCTTGAAAATGGCGCCTTATGAGGCTTTGTATGGGCGTAAGTGCTGAGCGCCTTTGTATTGGGCTGAACTCAAAGAAAATCAGATTCACGGGGTCGATCTGGTTAGAGAAACCGAAGAGTAGGTAAAAATAATCCGTGATTGTTTAAAAGTTGCTTTTGATAGACAAAAATCCTACTCGGACTTGAAACGAAAAAAGATTGAGTTTCAAGTTGGTGATAAGGTATTTTTGAAAGTATCACCATGGAAGAAAGTTCTCAGATTTGGCCGAAAAGGCAAATTGAGTCCGCATTTTATCGGACCATATGAGATTACCGAGAGGATAGGGCCGATAGCTTATCGATTGGCTTTGCCATCTGAGTTGGAAAAGATACATGATGTGTTCCATGTGTCTATATTGCAACGTTACCGATCTGATCCTTCGCATGTGATTACACCGACAGAGGTTGAAATTCAACCCGACATGACATATTGCGAAGAACCGGTTAAGATTCTAGCGCGGAAAATTAAACAACTAAAGAATAAAAGTATAGCTCTTGTGAAAGTATTATGGCAAAAACATGGGGTAGAAGAGGTTACATGGGAACCCGATGAGACTATGAGAAACCAGTACCCAAACCCTTTTACCGGTAAGATTTTCGGGGACGAAAATCTCTAAGGGGGAGAATTGTAACAGCCCAATTTAGGGCCTAGTCGGAATAGTGGTTGCGAGACCACAAATCCAAAGTAGAAATATGTGTTTTATGATTTTTATGAGGCTTATGATGTGGTTTCATGATTGTGCGAAAATTTCATGAGAAAATTTTATTTATTAGTGATCAATTTGTCCATTAGGACTAAATTGCAAAGATTAGGAAATATGAGATTCTAGAAGATTTAAGTATGAAATAGAATTATAAAAATTACTAGAGGTCCTTATTTAGAAATTAGACCATTATATGTTAAGATGGACAAAAATAGACATAGGAAGGAAAAATCTTAAGAAAAGGCCTTAAGGGCATTTTTGTCCTTTGGTTAATAAAAGAATTAAAAGGGAAAATAAAGCCAAAAATCTTTTCCATCTTCTTCTCCCATGGCCGAAATTCACTAAGGAAGACATAGCTAGGGTTTGTTCATCTTCCAAGCTTGATTGTAAGTATCTCCTAGCCCTGTTTTTAATGTTCTTCATATTTTTGAGATCCTCGTAGCTCGATTTAGCTATTTCTAGCTATATTTTGAGCTAGGGTTTATGTTCAAAATTTACCCATGTATGACATGCATGTATTTTGATGTTTTAAGGAAGAATATGAAAGTTTGATGTGTGATAAACATCTTTCTCTAAGTGATTTTCATGAAAAATGCATAAAAGGACCAAATTGTAAAAGTTATAGAAATGGTCATACATGAGTGAAATAGTGGAAATTGGGGGCTGTCGTAGTTAAGAAAATGATTCGGCTAGGCTTAAAATGCAAAGAAATTGAATGAAAATCATTTTACGAGCCCAGGGGCAAAAGTGTAATTATGTGAAAGTTTAGGGGCAAAATCATAATTTTACCAAAGTATGATTCATGAGTCAATTTAGTCAATGTGAGTACTAAAAAAGTGAAATTGTTATTATAGATCAAGAAACACGAAGCCCGGACCGAAACCGAGGCAAGAACAAAGTGTTGGACTAAACCGAACATCTACACACATTTTGAGTACCGAGGTAAGTTTGTGTGAAATTAAAGTTTCATAGCGTTTTTATATATTTTAAATTACTTGATCTTATGATAATGAATATCATTTCATGAAAATCGACTAATGAAGTCTCGATGAGAAAATGATGAGAATATATTAAGTGAAGTCCCGATTGAAGATTCGGAATAACGAGGATACCTATGTCACGGCATGAGATAAGGAAGGTCCCGTATAAGACCATGTCTGGGACATGGCATCGACACCGAATAAGGAAGGTCCTGTATAAGACTATGTCTGGGACATGGCATCGGCACCGAATGTAGGTCCCGTATAAGACCATGTCTGGGACATGGCATCGGCACCGAATAAGGAAGGTCCCGTGTAAGACCATGTCTGGGACATGGCATCGACATCTATGTACGATCTCGTATAAGACCATGTCTGGGACATGGCATCGACGTCGAGTTAAGAGATCCCGTGTAAGACCATATCTGGGATATGGCATCGGCATCAAGAGGTGATCCCATGTAAGACCATATCTGAGATATGGCATTGGCATCGTGATACATGTATGATGAGATTGAGTATCCTCCGATATTCTGAGTAGTTCAACGGGAAAAAGAGTTAAGTATGCAAAGATGACAAAGAGCTAAGCTATACAAAGCTATACAAAGATGACAAAGAGTAACATTTAAGTTAAGGATGATAATGATTTAAGTTTATGTTCAAGATAGCATAAGTGCTAAATAATGTGATGAAGTGACACAGGTACCATGAGTAATTTACGAGAAATACATGTAATATGTGTTATGTAATTTGGTAAGGCTGTACATAAGTAAGTTATGTTGAAGTATTTGAGAATTTGTGTATCATTTGATGAGATAAATGGATGCTATTATAAGTCTTAATGTTGCCATTATTTCATGCAAACTTACTAAGCTATATGCTTACCCCTTTCTTTTCCCTTTTCCTTGTAGTATCGCCAAGCTAGCTCGGGGATCGTAGAACGTCGAAGCTCGGATCACACTATCAATCATTCTTTCGGTATAGTAAGGTTGATTTATTTTGAGTATGGCATGTATAGGAACTTGGTCGTCTTGTGTTATGTCATATTTGAAAGCCAAAGTGTTGGCTATTAATGTTATACACTCATTTTGTAAATGGCCATTAGGAATTGGCCGATATTTGTCAAGTTTTATATCTTAATGATGATGAGTTTTATGAAGTGAAAGTTCATGTAATTGATGGAGTAAAATGTGAAGTGTATGCATGATAAGTTAATGATTCTTTGTAGTGTATTCTAGCTATGTTAAGTGTTGCTTGTGGTGGTATAAGTGTGTTTGTTGTTTTTAGGGTGGCAATAGGCTTGTGATGTTAAAAAAATTATTGCCGATGACTTCATCTTGGAAAAAGCTATGTACCTTGATTTGGTTAATTTTCCTTCCTTGATTAAAATTGATGTTTTAAATAATGGTAAGGAAAAATTTGTTAATAAAAATCTTTGCGTTGACAAGTTTGAAGATGAAGTAAAGTTTAATCGGCAAATGCAAAACTCGATTATGCGTGACAATGGATTTTCATATAAGCATCTCAATTTATTCGATTGTGGTAATTATGTGAATCATTTACTACCTTGTTTGAAATCCTCGAGTTTTTGCAAATCTGTTTTGAAGATCGTAAAGAGTTTTGATCGTATGTTGCCGTGTGTGCAAAAATCTTTTTGGTTTGACATGTTTGACTTAATGAAACCTTTGCTACGTTTCGGCATAAGTAATCAAACTCGCGTGTTTAAACCCGGAATCTATTTTGGTTCATTTTGTGGGAAAATCAAGCATCATCGATTGTGTGCGAATAATTTCTATTTTTTTGATACTTGGTTTTTGAATAAGGAAATGAAATCTGACAAATTTGTTTTCAATATAAATTCGTTCCTTAAACAATTTCTGTGGTTGTACATGAAGTTTGCGATTCATTTGGAACAGGTTAATTCAACCACGAAGCTTCGACTAGACTATATTCCCAAGGAGAGAAGATTTGTGGTCATCGTACAAGGTAAAATCGATCTTTGTTATCCTACCTCTAAAGGTAAGACTCCTAAAATTTGTGAAACATTTTTGTTCTCTTCGGATGGTGATAAAAATCGCGTTGATGATTTAGCTTTTGTAAAACACTTAGATCGTGACGTGCTTAATTGTTCTATTTTGCTTGATGATGATCTATCTGTCTTGATTGTTGATAAAAAGATTCTTATTTTTGATAATTGTGGTGGTGCATTTGTGGGTGAGTCTATAGTCAATCGTCTAATGCACTGTTTGATTGTGCAAATTCATGAACCATGTGTATCTTTTCAATTACCTGTTTTTGATAATTACGTACATCTTTTGACTCATTACTCGCATTCCCATCATGACTTGTGGAAAAAATTTAAGTTCTTTAAATGCCTTGAAACCTATTCAATTTTGTTTCGAACATTTGACGAGGCATTGACGAGTAAATTAATTTGTTTGCATGGTAATTTGAATCTGTCCATTCACATGCATTATACTTGTCCTGTTATGATTATGCTTGGGCTGCAAATTTGTTCGGATTGCTTTTTGCTAACTCATGGACACAAATTTTAGCTCACTCATTTGCCATTTGCCCCATTCGACCAAGGCAAGCCGCGTAAATACTTTCGAGTGAACCAACGGCTCGACTTGAGGACAAGTCGCTTTGAAGAGTGGGGATGATGTGAGCACACCCGGGGTATCCCAGAATTCACTTTTTGATCCTCTCGAGCTTCCCAAAGGCCCTATGACTCGAGCTCAAGCTAAGAGAATGTAAGAGGCTGTTGCGACTTTAACAAGTCAATTTTGGAGTGAATTCCAACTCGAAGATGATGAACAAGCTCGGGTCCTTATTTTGAGCAAACCTTGCACCTTAGTGCAAGCTGAAGTCAGCTCGGTTCAGCTCACTTGAGCTCAAGTCAGCTCACACGAGCTCAATTCAGCTCATTGAGCTTGTTTTTAGCTCTTTTAGTTCATTAATTTTAATTGCTGGAATAAATTAAGTATTTAAATTGAATTAGTTAATTTAGTTACAGCTCATAAATATGTTTTGAATTATTACATGCTTTAATGTGTCATAACTGAATTTAATATGTCTTGTTTAAGACTTTATTAAATTTGTCTAGTTTAATTATGTTTTAATTAAAGTGTCCAGATTTTATTTTGGTTATGTTCAGCCGAATATGGCTTGTTTTAAATTGGTTCATTATGTTTTGTAGGTGCAACCGAATGCATGGAGGTGTTTAATGCTAGGTGCATGAATGGCCGGTACAATTAATGAAGAAGGTTCATGCATGTCTTCTTACAATGCATGGTGGCTGATCATTGGTCTCCCAAGCATATATTCGGCCAAGGAGTAGCTTCCAATTTAAAGACACATTCATGAAGGAGCTAAATGCATGAACAGCAAGTTACAACGAATGGGAGAATGCATGCATGTCCAGCTACATGAATATTGCTGATCCTTTGAATCTCCTAAGTGACCATTCGGCCAAGAGGCATCTATTGGAAGTATCTTTCAAGCTAGGGCCGAATTTAGACAAGCCCATTCACCTCCCTACATCCAAATTCATCCAGCCGAAATTCTTTCCTCCTTAAGCATGTCCATTGGCGTTCCAAGTGGCTGAACATAGACTTAGTAATTTAATGTTTTTATTCTAGGATTTTCTAGCATATTCATGGCTGAATTCTTAGCCATTAAGTTGCCCATTCGGCTAACCATGTTTAGGCTATAAATAGTTTATCATTTCATTTGTAAAAGGACTTTTTGACTTTTTCCCATTTGATTAATGAACACTTTGTTCTTGAGTGAGTTAAACTCATCTCTTATTTTCGTACAAGTCTCGTTGACTTATCTAGCGTGCTAGTGGCATCTCTCGACTTGTTTCTGAACTTATGACCATAACTCGGTGTGGCGTTCAACCATCCTACTATTACGCAAATCCACCTTAAACAATATAGAAATCGGGGTGACACTTTTTAGTGTTGAATCATTTCTGAAGTTTAAGTTCGTTTTTCCATCCCCACCAAACTATCCCAATACATATCTTTATTATTTTTGTTAAACCAAGCCATCCTAATAGCCACTATCCTTAATCCTATCCTAGCCGAACCTACCATTACCCTAGCTAACTTCTATAACCATTTGAAAGCTTCCACAACCTTAGCCTAACTTCATCCTTTCTCCAACAACTCAACCACTCCTCGTCGACGATCGGGTAATCTCATGAAACGAATCGATTAACCCGAGGTGTCTCACATCAGCTTGGTAAATAGCCTTCTAATTGTCCACACAGATAGACACACGGGCGTGTGTCTAAGCCATGTGTGACACACGGTCAGCCCCATGGGTGTGTTAATAGGCCGTGTGTCCCCTGCATCAAATTTGCGAGAATTCAATTCGTCACACGGCCAGCACACGGACGTGTGCCTAGGTCGTGTGCCCTTAAGAGCTTACTGACGTCATAAACAGAATACCCAGGATTTTCACACACGGGTGAAGACACGGGCGTGTCTAGGCCGTGTGAGGGACACGGGCCACAGACACGGGCGTGTATCCTGCTGTGTGAAAACCCTGTAGGTTCGAAATGAAAAATAAATTCCATACAGGCTAGGAACATGGGCGTGTGTGACCACACGGCCTGCCCACACGGGCGTGTTCCATTTCACACGGGCGTGTGGCCCTGTTTAGGCAAAAATTTCTAAGTGCGCAAAAGTTTCCGTTTTAATTCTGAAACTTTCTGTATGTATGTTTAGGGCCTCGTAGGCCCATAATAAGGATGTTATGAACATGAATGAGAAGCTTTAAGTTGAAATGAAATTTTATAGCCCGATGTTGTATGTTTAAGCAAGTTAAGTCCAGTAATGTCTCGTATCCTATCCCAGCGTCGGACACGGGTAAGGGGTGTTACATCGACACCATACGAGGATCCGAAAATTTAGGAATGCATCCCGTCTGAATTCCTAGTGAATCCCAACATCTGGCACATGAAGGTGTCATTCGTAGTGTACGCTATCGTGAAGATGCATGAGTCAAATAGGGTGTTGCGGCAATTTGGGTTCAGGAAATCGATTCCAATGGCACCTCAGGACCTCAATGATCTGCATCCTATCGACTTGCGAAGGAGGCCAGATGAGAATTGGATTAGATTCCACGCCGAATATATCAACATATGGAATAATCATTATAAGTTCTTACCTCCTCGTAAGGCCATTGTCGCTCTGGAGTTAGCTTGTGATCGGGAGTACATGCCTTGGTTTAGGCTTCTTGGCAAGCTATACTTGTTGAGTGAAGAAGATAGGAGTGGGCAATCACATACGAGGAGGCCACGATGACCACCGACATATCCAAGGTCTGGCAATGAGGGCCCGTCGTTTGCACCTACGTCAAAGCCGACACCGACACCGATGCCCACACCACTCTCTAGTTAGTATGTGTAGTCCTATTTTGGTGCATATGTGAACCATATAATTTTCACACAAGCACCATATATTCCACCACATTTTTTTCTTCTACTTCGATGCTAAGTTTTGTTTTCGAACCTCCATCCTCAGTATATTACACGTTGATGCCATCGACATTTTCGACGACGACGATGTTGACGGTGACGTATAGGTCGTCCATGTTTTGACCACCAACCGAGAGTCCAGTTGTTATTCCACCGGTGTTCGAAACACAATATAGTTATACCCCTACACCAATGGTGGCGCAAACACCTCCGGAATCATTGTTCTATCAAGGTGGATCATCTTTCCAACCACCTATTCCTAGACCGAAGTATGCAAAATAACAACTGAGAAGAAACCGATCGCAGTCAACTACGGACAAAGGTGAAGAAGAGAAGAGGCTTGTACCAAAACATGTGTCAGAAGTTCAACCAAGAAGGAATTCAGCTAGCAACCATCGACCTGTTGGAAAAACGGATTTGAAAAATGCAGCGGAAAATAAATTTAGGGAAAAACCAGAGTTTTAAAAAATTTTCCAAAACAAGATTTTGGTTATGATATCTAAAGTATAACACTTAATCAAAATTGTACATTTTCGATTCGTCTAAGATGAGCGCTTCGACCAAGTAGTCTTCTCCGCTATCTTCAAGCTCACGTTCTCCAAGTGTGGGCTCGATTCAAATCAAAAAAATTTTCACAAAAATTACCAATGGGGTAATTTTGTAATTTCTCTAAACTTTTGGGTTAAGTTGTGAATCAGAAAAATATCTTCAGAAATTTTCTGAAATAATATCTTCATAGAATTTTCTCTCTATAAAATGACCCAATGCTCTCTTTATATAGGGAGAGTTTAGAGAGTTCAACTATAATTAAACTTAATCACTTTAATATTAAATTAATATAATATTTATGAAGATAAATATTAAATTAAATTTAATATTAAATCTTATTAAAATAATAGAATGTTTTTCTATAAGATAAACATTAAATTAAATTTAATATTAAGATAATCACGTTAATATTAAATTAATAAAATACTACTAAGATAAGCATTAAATTTAATTTAATATTAAACTATTAAAATAATATTATTTTTGGAATAATTAACCTAAAATCAAAATCTCTGGTAGACTTCTAGTAGGAATGTAACTATTCTACTGCTCAACCATCGATGACCAACCACCGTCGGCCACCAGGATACCGCCATCGTAGCCACCGACACCACCTATCTGGTGATGCAGATGCGACACCCTTACGGTACCCCAAGCCGATTGGCTGTTGCCGATCCAGTTACTAACTCAGGATTTAGGTAAATCACACCATGAACGTCACAAGTGAATTAATTTACAAACGGATTTAGAATTAATTCATCTTGGGTCCAGTCCAATGTATCATTCTACCAATGAATACATCTATGTCTCTACTCGTGAAGGAAACTTCTTCAATAGCAAAGACTAGTCATCTCCCCAATTGGAATTGTAGACAACATAATAATCCTTCTCAGTATTTGAATCAAATGCTCACTTTGATGCTTTTACGGGATTACGGGCTCATTTAGATTATCTACTGAAGTAAGTTGTCTTTCTCGCAATATATACGTTCTTTACTGTAACAGTCCGGTTTACACCCTAGTCGGAACAGTGGTTTCGGAACCACAAATTCGAGTCTGTATAATATTTTAATATTAATTACTGTGTCGTTAATATGTGATTAAGCATGTGTTAAATTTTCGTAAGTTAATTTGTCTGCCTGTGTGTTTAATTTGACAAAAGGATGAAATTACAATGAATGTGAAACTTGCATGCTATTTGTTAAAGGATCAAGGTGTCATGGCTTTGTAATGGTGGAGGCCTTGTATGGCAATTGAGCCAATTCTATGGATAGTGGACGGCAATGAATGATGATAAGTACATATTATATGTTTATTATATTTACTTTAATAGTTAAATTTATTTTATATCTATTTTATAAGTTATGTTATTATTATTATATTATAAGAGTCGTAATAAAAGAAAACAAAAGAAAGTGGCTTTGTTTTATCATCCTTGGCCGAATGTTTTAAAGAAAAAGAAAGAATAAAAGCTTAAGGGTTCGGTTGGTTTCAAGCTTGAATTCAAGATTAGTTTTTGATCCGTTTTTGATAATTTCCACGTTTTTGTAATCGTTACTTTGAGAGCTACAAAACCCATGTATTAATTTTGTGAATTGATGATGTTTGTGTGATATTCCATTGATGATATGTGGAGTTTTATGATGATTTATGGTGTTAAATGAAAGATTTGAGCTAGATGAACATGTTTTGTTCTTGAAGTTTTGATGAATTTAGTTAAATAGGGCTAAATTGTAAAAATAGCAAATTGAGGGACTAAATTGCTAATTTGATGAAACATATGGACTTATATAGTCCCTAGGGAGATTCGGCTATGCATGGGTGTGAACAAATTATGTGAATTTGATGTTTTGTGAAAAATGGACTAAATTAATAAATTGTGCAATTATGAGGGCTAATTTGCAAATTACCCTAAATGTGTGTTTTTGGATTGAATTGAATGAATTAGTGAATAAAAGGGTTAATTCTGAACATGATTAGATCAAGAACCGAAGAAAACGGGTTTAGATTGCGGGAAAGCGAAAGTAACCGAGTAGCCGTTTCCATTTCTGTAGAATCGAACCCGAGGTAAGTCATATTCCAAATAAATGTAATTGTATTGAATTGAGTTTATTTACATGACTATCAATGATAATGACTGTTTATGAGATGCTATGTATATGAATTCTAGGATAAGGTCGATATCTGAATACGAGTAAGACCCTGTTTGGGACAGTGGCATCAATATCTGAATACGAGTAAGACCTTGTCTGGGACAGTGGCATCGATATCTGAATACGAGTAAGACCCTTTCTGGGACAGTGGCATCGATATCTGAATACGAGTAAGACCCTTTCTGAGACAGTGGCATCGATATCTGAATACGAGTAAGACCCTGTATGGGACAGTGGCATCGATAACTGAATACGAGTAAGACCACATGCGGGGACGATGGCATTGATATCTCGAATACGAGTAAGACCACATGCGGGACAAAGGCATCGATATAATCGAATACGAGTAAGACCATGCGGGACGGTGGGCATTGATATCTGAATACGAGTAAGACCACATGCGGGACGGTGGCATCGATATCGAATACGAGTAAGACCATGTGCGGGACGATGGCATCGATATTTGATTTCGTGTAAGACCACATGCGGGATAGTGGCATCGACATCCGACTACATATAAGACCACATCTGGGACGTTGGCATTGTACAATTATTCTGAGTTTTTGAGTATCTTATTAGATTCTGAACTGTTTAATGAGTAAATTCGAGCTATGAACAATTACGTGAATGTATATTCGTTTCAGATACGTTTGGTATGTATACTAAGTGTGTGTGAAAAAGGTAAGTACTTATATGACTATGATTTGAAGAAAAGTATGATTGAATATGAGAATGAGAATAGATGCAAGAATGATTAAGAAAGAGTCGTATATATATATATATATATATGATTCTTGTATGGATGAATGTGGAAATGGTGTCCATGTATATGAACCAAAGTAATATATGATAGTTTGTTAAGTAAATGTTATGTGCCAATGTATCTATTTACAATATATGCATTTTATGCTAAGTTTACTTGTATATGACTTACTAAGCTCTTTGAATGCTTACTCTGTGTGTTTGTTTTCTCTGTTCTGTAGGTCGTCAAAGCTACTAAAAGGCTCGGGACCGTCACGGATCGTCATCACAGTACTAAACTTATTTTGGTACACTTTGAAAATGTATAAAGCTAGATATGGCATGTATAGGCTAGTATTTTGGTATAACTTGTTATGTGATCTTAGCCATGTGATTTGGCTATTTATGAGTTAAGACTTGCTTAAATGAATGTGAGATATGTATAGTTTTGGTATGGTTTAATGCCCATGAAATAGTCAAGTTTTGGTGGGTTAGATGATGAAGAAATGCTTTAGTTATGTATGTGTTTTGTCTTGAATGTTGGTATGAATGAGTTAGTTATTAAATGCCTAAATTGAATGGACAAATTGGAATATTTTTGGTTGCTATTTGTTTATGATATGTCTTGGTTTGTAATGTTTGTAGGTGTAACCCTTATGGGTGGCAATTTGGCCTTGTAAATGGCCTATAATGTCACACGGTTGTGGCACACAGGCGTGCCTAAGACCGTGGTTGAATTGGCAGAATGTAGCTTAAATAACAAACGGCCTCGACATGGGCGTGTCAGCTGGCCTTGGTGTACAAGTCAGTAGCTAGCTAAGAGCACACGGCCATGGCACACGGGCGTGTTTGGTGGCCGTGTTGGAAAAGTCAGTATATGGTCTGGTAGCACACGGTCATGGCACACGGACGTGCCTAGTGACCGTGTTGATATAGTCAGTATATAGACACGGATGGACACACGGGGGTGTCTAGAAGCCGTGGAGGGCATACGGTCTCCTCCCACGGGCATGTCTCCCCTGAAAGTTAGAAAAGTTTTTAATTTTCATGAAATTTCATATGTGTTTCAGTTTAGTCCCAGCTCGGTTTATATGCATGCTTTGGGTCTTGATGACTCATCTAAGGGACACTATGATCATTAATGATGAATGTAATGTATAAAATGTTATGTAAGTTTCCGATCAGTCCGGTAACGCCTTTAACCCTAATCCGACGTCGGATACGGGTTAGGGGTGTTACATTTGGTTGGTATAAGAGCTACGGTTTAGCCGATTCTCGGACTAACGTAGCGTGTCAAAGTCTAGCTATACATGCCATATATTTTTTGTGATAGTGTGATGAATCCTGACGTGTAAAAATGTGATTTCCGTATAGTAATGGATCCCGAAAGAGCCGTAGCTGACGACATAGAAAGTAATGCGCATGCTCCCGCGCAAGGGACAATGCCCTCAGATCCGAGATCAGTTACGAGCGATCAAGAGGGAGAAGCTAAACAAGCTTTCTTCCAGTTGATGAGTGAGTGGTTCACTCAATTTGTGAGAAATAACCCGACTGTTTTGCAACCTCCGCCCCCGTTTAATCTCCCTCAGACATCTGCTATGCTTTCGATTACGAATCTGAATCTGACGAACAAGCCTCCGGTTGAGTAAATTCGTAAGTATGAGGCCGGAGAGTTTAGGGATACTAATGATGATAATACCGAGAAAGTCAATTCTGAAGCTCGTAATGAAAGAAAAAGATCGATGAGTAATTTTTCTCAACCTTTGACGAAGAAATATAGAGATGCAAGCAATAGATTAGATGTTTCAATCGGGTAGAGATCGTGTGAGACCAAATGTTGGTCTGAGAACTCAAGGTCCAATTGAATCAAATAATGGAAGTACTAAAAGCAACAAACCTGAGTGTGGAAAGTGTGGAAGACGACATGTGGGAAAATGTTGGGGCAAGTATAACAATAGAGTTTGTTATAAATGTGGATCACAAAATCACTTCATTCGAGATTGCCCGAAGATAGCGAGTATTGAAAATGTCAGATCCGAGCGACTTAAGTGTAAGCGTTGTGGTAAAAGACATTCGGGGAATTGTAGATTGAATAATCAAGCTTGTTTCAGATGTGGATCATTAGACCATTTCATCCGAGACTGCCCAGAGTCTGTCGAACAAGAGATTGTTCAGAACCCGAGATCTGAGAATATTTCAGCAAGAGGTAGATCTCCTCAAAATGCAAGAAACGTCAGTGGTAGTCAGAGAACTACTGGAGATACTGTTGCGAGATCTGAAGCTAGAACGCCTGCCAGAGCATATGCTATCCTAGCTAGTGAGGAAGCTTCGTCACCTGATGTTATAACTGGTACTTTTACACTTTATGATACTTCTGTGATTGCTTTGATAGACCCTGGTTCTACACACTCGTATATATGTATGAATTTAGTATTTAGTAAGACTTTGCCTGTAGAGTCTACTGAGTTTGTTATAAAAGTATCGAACCCCTTAGGTAAAAATATTCTGGTTGACATTGCACGATGCTGTTGTGAATTGTAAAAGAAAGATTATTGATTTGAGTCGTCGGAATGGTGAAATAGTTCGTATTGAGTCGAATGATTTAAATGGATTACCTGCTGTGATATCTGTGTTGAAAGCTCAAAATTAAATTAAAAAGGGTTATGAGGCATATTTTGCTTATGTTATTGACTCGAAAGTGTCTGAAAAGAAAGTTGAGTCAGTGCCTGTTGTTTGTGAGTTTTCTGATGTGTTTCTGGAAGAATTGCTGGGTTTACCTTCGATTCGTAAAGTTGAATTTGGTATTAAGTTGTTGCCCGGTAGTACACCTATTTCAATAGCTCCATATAAAATGGCAATAACAGAGTTGAAATAGTTGAAGTCGCAATTACAAAAATTGTCCGATAGAGGATTTGTTATACTGAGTTTTTCACCTTGGGGAGATCCTGTTCTGTTTGTGAAAAAGAAAGATGGCACGATGAGAATGTACATCGATTACCGTCAATTGAATAAAGAAGGCAAAGTTGTAGCTTATGCTTCGAGACAATTGAGGTCTCATGAAAAGAATTATCCAACACACGACCTTGAGCTTGCTGTGATTGTGTTTGCACTTAAGACTTGGCACCATTATTTGTATGGTGAGAAATGTCACGTATTTTCAGATCACAAAAGTCTGAAATATTTGATGACTCAGAAAGATTTGAACCTGTGATTAAGAAGATGGTTAGAGCTGCTAAAAGATTATGAGCTCGTGATAGATTATCATCCGGGTAAAGTGCATGTTGTTGCTGATGCGTTGAGTAGAAAATCATTGTATGCACTACGTGCTTTAAGTGCTCAGTTAGGTGTGTTTGATGATAGTTCTGTGTTAGCTGAGTTAAAAGCGAAACCATTGTTTATACAATAGATATGATATGCTCAGAAATCTGATAATGAGTTATTAACAAAATGAGCTAAGTGTGATTTGAATTATGAATCTGAATTTTGAGTTGTTGATGATTGCTTGAGATTTTGAGGTCGTATCTGTGTTCCGAGAAATTCGGAGTTAATTCAGCTGATTTTGTGTGAAACTTATAACAATTGTCTATCTGTTCATCCAGGAAGTACAAAGATGTATCATGATCTGAAGCAACACTATTGGTGGTCTGGTATGAAACGAGACATTTCTGACTTTGTGTCGAAATGCTTAATCTGTCAGCAAGTGAAAACTGAACATCAGGTTTCGTCTGGTTTGCTACAACCAATTCTGATTCCCGAATGGAAATGGGATTGAGTAACGATGGACTTTGTTTTTGGTTTGCCCCTGACTCTGAGAAAGAAAGATGCGATATGGGTCGTAGTTGACCATTGACAAAATCTGCCCATTTTGTACCGGTAAGATCTGATTATTCACTTGATAGATTAGCTGAGCGTTATATTTCTGAAATTGTGAGATTACACGGGGTACCACTATCCATTGTGTCAGATAGAGATTCGAGATTCACATCGCGATTCTGGAAGAAATTGCAAGAAGCCTTGGGCACGAAATTACACTTTAGTACAGCCTTTCATCTGCAAACAGATGGTCAATCTGAGCGGATCATTCAGATTTTTGAGGATATGTTAAGATGTTGTATACTTGATTTTAATGGTACGTGGGAACAGTATCTGCCTTTAATTGAATTTTCATACAATAACAGTTTTCAGTCAAGCCTCAAAATGGCATCTTATGAAACTTCGTACGGACGTAAATGTCGTACACCTCTGTATTGGACTGAACTTCGGTGAAAATAAGCTACACGGGTTGATTTGATAAAAGATTCGAATGAGAAAGTGAAACTGATCCGAGATTATTTGAAAACAGCATTTGATCGTCAGAAGTCTTATGCAGACTTGAAACGTAAAGATATAGAATTTGGGATCGGCGTCAAAGTATTTCTGAAAGTGTCTCCGTGGAAGAAAGCGCTTCGATTCAGACGTAAGAACAAGCTAAGTCCGAGGTTCATCAGACCGTATGAGATCATTGAACGAGTTGGGCCTGTTACTTATAGATTAAGTTTGCCTTCTGAGCTAGAAAAGAGCCATAATGTAATTCATGTCTAGATGCTCCGTAGATATCGATCCTATCCGTCACATGTAATTGCTCCGTCTGATATTTAGATCCGATCTGATATGTCATATGAAGAAGAACTGATCCGTATCATAGCTTGTGAAGTAAAAGAGTTGAGAAATAAGAAAATTTCGTTAGTAAAAGTATTAGGGAATCGACACGGAATTGAAGAGGTAACATGGGAGCCTGAAGATTCGATGAGACAGCAATATCCGACTCTGTTTAACTGTAAGATTTTCGGGGACGAAAATCCCTAAGGGGGGAGAATTGTAATAGTTCGGTTTACACCCTAGTCGGAACAGTGGTTTCAGAACCACAAATTCGAATCCATATAATATTTTAATATTAATTACTTTGCCGTTAATATGTGATTAAGCATGTGTTAAATTTTCGTAAGTTAATTTGTCTGTCTGTGTGTTTAATTTGACAAAAGGATGAAATTGCAATGAATGTGAAACTTGCATGCTATTTGTTAAAGGATCAAGGTGTCATGGCTTTCTAATGGTGGAGGCCTTGTATGGCAATTCAGCCAATTCTATGGATAACGGACGACAATGAATGATGATAAGTACATATTATATGTTTATTATATTTACTTTAATAGTTAAATTTATTTTATATCTATTTTATAAGTTATGTTATTATTATTATATTATAAGAGTCATAATAAAAGAAAACAAAAGAAAGTGGCTTTGTTTTATCATCCTTGGCCGTATGTTTTAAAGAAAAAGAAAGAATAAAAGCTTAAGGGTTCGGTTGGTTTCAAGCTTGAATTCAAGGTTAGTTTTTGATCCGTTTTTGATAATTTCTACGTTTTTGTAATCGTTGCTTTGAGAGCTACAAAACCCATGTATTAATTTTGTGAATTGATGATGTTTGTGTGATATGCCATTGATGATAGGCGGAGTTTTATGATGATTTATGGTGTTAAATGAAAGATTTGAGCTAGATGAACATGTTTTGTTCTTGAAGTTTTGATGAATTTAGTTAAATAGGGCTAAATTGTAAAAATAGCAAATTGAGGGACTAAATAGCTAATTTGATGAAACATATGGACTTATATAGTCCCTAGGGAGATTCTGCTATGCATGGGTGTGAACAAATTATGTAAATTTGATGTTTTGTGAAAAATGGACTAAATTGATAAATTGTGCAATTATGATGGCTAATTTGCAAATTACCCTAAATGTGTGTTTTTGGATTGAATTGAATGAATTAGTGAATAAAAGGGTTAATTCTGAACATGTTTAGATCAAGAACCGAAGAAAACGGGTTTAGATCACGGGAAAGCAAAAGTAACTGAGTAGCCGTTTCCATTTCCGTAGAATCGAACCCGAGGTAAGTCATATTCCAAATAAATGTAATTGTATTGAATTGAGTTTATTTACATGACTATCAATGATAATGACTGTTTATGAGATGCTATGTATATGAATTCTGGGATAAGGTCGATATCTGAATACGAGTAAGACCCTGTCTGGGACAGTGGCATCGATATCTGAATACGAGTAAGACCTTGTCTAGGACAGTGGCATCGATATCTGAATACGAGTAAGACCACATGCAGGGACGAAGGGCATCGATATTTGAATACGAGTAAGACCCTTTATGGGATAGTGGCATCGATATCTGAATACGAGTAAGACCTGTTTGGGGACGAAGGGCATCGATAATCGAATACGAGTAAGACCACATGCGGGACGATGGCATCGATATCCGAATACAAGTAAGACCACATGCGGGATAGTGGCATCGATAATCGAATATGAGTAAGACCATGCGGGACAATGGCATCGATATCTGAATACGAGTAAGACCCTGTCTGGGACAGTGGCATCAATATCTGAATACGAGTAAGACCATGTCTGGGACAATGGCATCGATATTTGATTTCGTGTAAGACCCTGTCTGGGATAGTGGCATCGACATCCGACTACATATAAGACCACATCTGGGACGTTGGCATTGTACAATTATTTTGAGTTTTCGAGTATCTTATTAGATTCCAAACTGTTTAATGTGTAAATTCGAGCTATGAACAATTACGTGAATGTATATTTGTTTCAGATACGTTTGGTATGTATACTAAGTGTGTGTGAAAAAGGTAAGTACTTATATGACTTTGATTTGAAGAAAAGTATGATTGAATATGAGAATCAGAATAGATGCAAGAATGATTAAGAAAGAGTCGTATATATATATATATATATATATGATTCTTGTATGGATGAATGTGGCAATGGTGTCCATGTATATGAACCAAAGTAATATATGATAGTTTGTTAAGTAAATGTTATGTGCCAATGTATCTATTTACAATATATGCATTTTATGCTAAGTTTACTTGTATATGACTTACTAAGCTCTTTGAATGCTTACTCTGTGTGTGTGTTTTCTCATTGCTCAGAGGTCGTCAAAGCTCTTTGAAAGGCTCGGGACCGTCACGGATCGTCATCACAATTACTAAACTTATTTTGGTACACTTTGAAAATGTATAAAACTAGATATGACATGTATAGGCTAGTATTTTGGTATAACTTGTTATGTGATCTTAGCCATGTGATTTGGCTATTTATGAGTTGAGACTTGCTTAAATGAATGTGAGATATGTATAGTTTTGGTATGGTTTAATGCCCATGAAATAGTCAAGTTTTGGTGGGTTAAATGATGAAGAAATGCTTTAGTTATGTATGTGTTTTGTCTTGAATGTTGGTATGAATGAGTTAGTTATTAAATGCCTAAATTGAATGGACAAATTGGAATGTTTTTGGTTGCTATTTGTTTATGATATGTCTTGGTTTGTAATGTTTGTAGGTGTAACCCTTATGGGTGGCAATTTGGCCTTGTAAATGGCCTATAATGTCACACGGTTGTGGCACACGGGCGTGCCTAAGACCGTGGTTGAATTGGCAGAATGTAGCTTAAATAACACACGGCCTTGACATGGGTGTATCAGCTGGCCGTGGTGTACAAGTCAGTAGCTAGCGAAGAGCACACGGCCATGGCACACGGGCGTGTTTTTGGCCGTGTTTGGAAAAGTCAGTATATGGTCTGGTAGCACACGGTTATGGCACACGGATGTGCCTAGTGACCGTGTTGATATAGTCAGTATCTAGACACGGATGGACACACGGGGGTGTCTAGAAGCCGTGGAGGGCACACGGTCTCCTCCCACGGGCGTGTCTCCCCTGAAAGTTAGAAAAGTTTTTAATTTTCATGAAATTTCATATGTGTTTCAGTTTAGTCCCAGCTCGGTTTATATGCATGCTTTGGGTCTTGATGACTCATCTAAGGGACACTATGATCATTAATGATGAATGTAATGTATGAAATGTTATGTAAGTTTTCGATCAATCCGGTAACGCCTTTAACCCTAATCCGGCGTTGGATACAGGTTAGGGGTGTTACATTTACAATGCCACTTATCTTCAGTTTGAACTTTAGACAATCAATGAGTTAATATTTTCTTGTCACAATTTTGCTATGCATGCAAAATATAAAATACAAAAAATACAAAAGACATAATAGTGAAATGTAAAAAAAAACTTTATTTATTCATCGTTCAAATAAATAGAAAACAGTTACATGTTTACTATATATGGGCACATTTCCCAACAATCTCCCACTTGCCTTAGTGAAGTAAATTTGTCATGTTTCGCATTCCCATATCCTCGATGTGTTTGTTAAAACTCCTAGTTACAAGAGTCATAGTAAACGGATTCGCGAGGTTATTTTCAAAATCTACTTTCATCACATCTATAATTCCTTCGGCTACTGCCTCTCGTATCAAGTGACATTTCCGATTAATGTGTTTCGTCCTCTTGTGACTTCTCATTTCCTCGGTATTAGCTATTGCAACATTGTTATCACAATATAGTGTTATAGCTTTTTCCATACTTGGAATAACTTCAAGTTCGGTTAAGAACTTTCGAAGCCATATTGCTTCTTCCGTTGCCTCAAAAGCAGCCACATATTCGACCTCTATAGTAGAGTCAGCAGTGTAAGTTTGTTTTGCACTTCTCCATACTATGGTTCCACAGCCTAGAACAAATACATTTTCCAACGTCAATTCCCTCAAACCTTTACAGGTTTGAAAGTCTGAGTCTGTGTATCCAACAGGAGTAAGGTCCTCCCTAGAATACACAAGCATATAATCTATGGTTCTTTTAAGATACCTTAATATATGCTTTACAGCTTGTCATTGCCTGAAACTTGGGTTCCCCTGATATCGACTAACCATTCCTACTTCGAAACAGATATCTGGACGTGTACAAAGCATCGCATACATAAGGCTTCCAACTTCCGAAGCATATGGAACCTTACTCATATGATCTCTTTCTTCCACTGTCTTAGGACAGTCATCTAAACAAAGATGAAAACCTGATGCAGTCGCCTAAATGCTTGTCTTTGCATCGGTCAATGCAAAATGTTCCAGTACCTTATCAATGTTAGAAGCTTGCGATAGTGCTACCGTTTTATTCTTTTGATCCCTAAGAATTCGAATTCCAAGAATATAACTAGCTTCACCCAAGTCTTTCATGCTAAACTGTTGAGCTAACCATAGTTTAACCAATGACAATTCTCCTACATCATTTTCGATAAGTAGAATATTATCGACATACAAAACGAGAAAGATCATATTTCTGTCATTTATACGCTTATAAACACAATGTTCATCAACGTTTTTCTCAAATCCAAAATTTTTGATCATTTGATCAAATCTTTTATTCCATGAGTGGGACAGCTGCTTAAGTCCATAAATGGATCTTAACAGTTTGCAAACTTTCTGCTCATTTGCTTTGACAACATAGCTAGTGGGTTGAGCCATGTAAATGGTCTCATCAAGATAGTCATTCAAGAATGTTGTCTTGACATCTATTTTCCAGATCTCGTAATCGAGAGTAGCGGTAATGGATAAGAGTATACGGATTAACTTGAGCCTGGCTACTGGAGAAAAGGTCTCATCATAATCGATGATTTCTTTTTGTGTGTAGCCTTTCCCTACAAGTCTAGCTTTGTGTGTTCCCACTTTCCCTTCCGCATTTCGCTTCTTGTAGATCCAATTACACCCTATGGGTTTAATCCCAATCGGTAAGTCTACAAGTTTCCACATCGTATTGGATTTCATAGAATCCATCTCGGCATCCATGGCCTACTTCTAAAGCTTGGAATCAACGTCCTGTATAGCCTCCTTGTAAGTGAGTGGATCATCATCCTCATGATTGGCTTACGTATTATAAATACTACCATCATAGATGAAGAAGTCTGGTTTCTTAGAAACTCTCCCACTATGACGGGTTCCCCTATGTTGTTGATCGTTTGCAAGTTTTTATAAACTTTCTTGTGAATTGAATTTGGTGATTGTCCTACCATTCTCGAAAGTTTCTCGAGTACCACTTTACTTCGAGGCTTAAAGTTATCCATGTAACTTTCCTCAAGGAAAGTAGCATGAGTAGAAACTTTAATTGTATTATCTTTCAGATTGTAGAATAATCCTCCCTTTGTTCCTTTTGGATATCCTACAAACATGTACAATTATGTTCATGCATCCAACTTCTTTGCATCCTTATCCAAAACGTGTGCTGGACAACCCCATATTCTAAAGTGATTTAGAGCGGGTTTCTTTCCATGCCACAGTTCATAAGGTGTCTTACAAGAAGACTTAGTTGGCACATCATTCAGACTATAGCAAGCCGTTTGTATCATATCCCCAGAAGGAAGTAAGAAGTTGTGAATAGCTTAACATTAAACGAACCATGTCAAGCAAGGTTCTATTCCTTCTCTCAGCTACGTCATTCTGCTGTGGAGTGCCCGACGCAGTCAATTGGTATAAAATCCATTCTCTATGAGGTATCCTAAGAACTCATTGGACAAATATTCCCCACCTCGGTCAGACTGAAGATTCTTTTTTAAGGATAAACCTTATTACTTTTCCATTTCCGCACAAAACTCTCAAAATTTATCAAAAGTTTCACTTTTGCGGTGCATTAGATATACATATCCATATTGAGAATAGTCATCGATAAAATTCATGTAATAATCGTAACTTCCTTGGGCACTGATGCTCATGGGACCACATACATCAATGTGCACAAGTTCTAAAGGTTGGATGGCCCTTGTACCTTTCGCATTAAAATACCTCTTAGTCATTTTACCTTCCAAGCAATATTCACATTGTGGAAGACTAACTTCCTTAAGCATACTTAAGGGACCATCTTTCATGAGTCTAGTGATTCTTTCTTGGTTAATATGACCAAGTCTTAAATTCCATAGGTACCCCTTATTAGATTGAGAAGTTTTAAGCTTTTTATTCACTATTTTAGTTTGAACTATTGAGTAGTTATTTGGTTTGATAAAGTAGAGATTGTTTGTCATCCATCCATTACAGATTAAAGAACGATTTCTATGAATAGAAATCCCTTTTATGAATGTCACGGTATAACCGTCATAAAATAAACATGATACAAAAATTAATTTCCTCTTAAAATAAGGAACATAAAACACGTTATTTAAAACAATCTTCCTAAAATTATCAAAGTGTAAAATAACTTCTCCCACTGCTTTGGCTGAAAACATAGCTCCCATCTCTGGTCCACAACGAGAGCCTCCTATCACGCAGACTTCTCATTTCACTGAACCCTTGTAAAGAAACACACACATGGTTAGTGGCTCCAGAATCAATAACCTAATTGTCAATTGATTCTTCTACTAAGCAAACTTCAACCACAAAGAGTTCCATACCTTTTCCCTTTTTGGCTAGGTAATCCAAATACTTCTTGCAATTTGATTTAAAATGCCATTTTCTATTGTAGAAGAAACATTTGATCTTTTTAGGATCTTTTGACATCTTAGCCTTCTTCCTATCTACATGAGGTGGAACCGAAGACTTAGTCAGTTTTTTCTTTCCCTTAGCTTTTTGTTTCCCCTTAGAGAATGAGGGACCTAAAACTAGGTTTGCCTTAGGTTTCTTCTGAATCGGCTTACCACCATTAAGCATCAACTCATAGGATTGTAATTCCTTCATGAGCTGAGTCAATGTAAGCGTCTTGTTCCCTAAGTTGTAAGCAGCCTTAAAACATACAAACTCCTTGTTTAAGGATTTGAAAACTATTTCAATTTGTGTGTTGACGTCTAGTTCAGCCCCATTATCCTTCGCTTCCGTAAAAAATCCCATAAGCTCAAGCATAAGTTCTTTGACTGGAGTGCCAGTTTTCTGTTGAGAATTCATCAAATTTGTAATAGCGGATTGTCGAGCCAATGCGACTTGACCTCCAAGCAAATCCTCTAAATTTGTCATGATCTCTTTGGCATTACAGAAATTCTCCTGTTGCTTTTGCAACACACTACTCATGCTCGCGAACATATAACATCGAGTAATCGAGTTAGAATCTCTCAAGCGATTTCTCGTTTTGGGCTGAGCTTCAGGAAGGCACGTTTCGTCAAGAACAAATTTATGTTTCTCACAGCTGAGAACTATCAGCAAGTTCCGTTTCTTCTCAAAAGTTATCCCCACTTAATTTATTCTCAGTAAGAATGTTAATAAGAGGAGTAGGAGACATATTTGAATTGAAAAAATAAAGATTTTACTAATTACTATATTTGTATTAAGTAAATATTTTTTTATTTCAACAACAAATCAAGAATGCAGTATAAAGCATACGTCTTGTATTAAAACCTTGAAAAAAATTCGTTGCTACGATCATTCTCACACCCATCAAGCATGTCGCCTTGGGTCTTATGATTAACTAGCAAGAATGTGAATTAAATCCAATCAGTTTGTGAATCTTAATTCTCAAGACTCCACACGAACCAACGACCGCTTAACGTTTGGCCACCATCTCTAGCTTAAATATCGTTTCTTGGGAAACTATTTAATAAGAGATGATCTTGAGTGTGTAACCATTGACTCAACACTCATCATGAACATACTTTCATTTACGAGTCATCTTGAGACAATATCTCTAAAAGTCATGCATGACTAGTTGTCCTTAAAAGGAAATCTCATCTAGTGAACCCACATGACAAAGTTTACCTTGGGTGCAGTTAGGATAGGAACTGGCTCGAAACTTTATCATGCTATCACTTAGGGACCATCAATGGAGGCTGTAGGTCTTGTTCAAGAACCTTCTCCCACTCAATATTTTAAAAACATGCAAGGTTTTTAACCCAAATTTCAAGAATAATCATACAATAGTCCTAGTGGCATTTTTACCTAATATAATTGACATTCTTCCAATATATACATAACATGTTATAGCAATAATATCCATTCACAAGAATAAATCAATCTTAAAACAAACAATTTTGATACTCCATAGTTTTTATTTTAAGGGAAAAATCGAAGAAGTGAATGCGAACCGTGCACCAGGCAGGGTCCTAGGAAAGGGAGGTGAGTCAAATTTGACCGCTTAAAAACCAAGCCTTTCTTAGCCAGAGCCAATCCTAGACATGCACCTTCTCATTACCACACTTCTCACAGTTATCGAATAACATAAAGAAGTGAATAAAACAATACAACACATGTATTTTCTCATTGTCACACTTCTTATTTTTAATCGATCAACTGTGGATCATCTCATATATATATCACAATTATAACATTACATAATATAAATATTATAAACAATTATAAAACAAATATATAATGAGAGAGGTAATTAAAATAAAATTGCCAGCCAAGGTTTCCATGGTTCTATTTCTAAAAAATAAATGGAAAAATAAAATTACATAATTTTTCACCACAAGGCATTCCTTGGGTCTTCAACCGCCATCACATCTTTTCCTCGTCATGGACTCCTTTTGGAAAAAATTACATTTAATTCCTATGTCCGTTTTCGGCTCACAAGAATTCTATGAATATTAAAAAATATAGCCCTACATGGAGATGATAGTCCACGGTCTATTTCCTAAGAACCACAACTTCGGCAAAAAACAATTATATAACAAATATATAATATCGCATCCATTCCTATATATAACTCAAAACATGCATAAGATCTAAAAAATGTCACTTTCTATGTAATCAAATCATTTAAAAAGAAGAGAAATTTATTTTGATTATCTATTTATACTTATAGATAGAACACAACCTAGCTCATGATACCACTTCTTGGAAAAACAGGTTTGGAAAACGCAACGGAAAATAAATTTAGGGAAAAACCAGATTTTTAATTTTTTTTCCAAAACAAGATCTTGATTGTGAAATCTAAAGTAATAAACATTTAATCAAAATTGTACCTTTTCGATTCGTCTAGGATAAGCGCTTCGGCCGAGTAGTTTTCTCTGCTATCCTCAAGCTCACGTTTGTCGAGTGTGGGCTCGCTTCAAATTGGAAAATTTTTCACAAAAATTACCAGTGGGGTAATTTTGTAATTTCTCTAAACTTTTGGGTCAAGTTATAAATCAGAAAAATATCTCTAGAAATTTTCTAGAATAATATCTTCAGAGAATTTTCTCTCTACAACTTCCTCTTGAATTCAAGTGTGTGTAAATAATAACTCAATGCTTTCTTTATATAGGGATAGTTTAGAGAATTCAACTATGATTAAACTTAATCACTTTAATATTAAATTAAAATAATATTTATCAAGATAAATATTAGATTAAATTTAATATTAAATCTTATTAAAATAATAAAATGTTTATCTACACGATAAATATTAAATTAAATTTAATATTAAACTATTAAACTAATATTATTTTTGAAATAATTAATCTGAAATCGAATTCTCTAGTGAACTTCCAGTAGGAATGTAACTCTTCCACTACTCAACTATCGATGACCAACCGCCACCGGCCACCAGGACGCCATCGGCACCGCCGTGTCTGGTGATGTAGGTGCGACACCCTTACGGCACCCCGAGCCGGTTCGGCTGCTGCTAATTCGGTCCAGGTCAATAACGACTCGACCGATCCGATCTAGCAATCGATTAGACCGTCGAGCCAGTTCGACCAGTTTTTTGGGTCTTGGTTTCGGTTTTGGGCTCCCAGGTCAATTTATAATCTCAGGTCCAATTTTCAAGTTCAATTACTCATTTGGCCAATTGTTTGACTTGAAAATTAACTTCCAAAAATATCTTATTTATTTTAATTGATTTGATTAATTTAATTTTACTTTATCAAAATTAATTTTTCCAAAAATCACTTAGATTTTTCAAATTAATTTTTTAAGAAAATTCTTTAATCAAATTCTCTATTTGAACAATTCTTACAACCACCTAATTTAATTCCACACCGAATAAATCGACTCAATTAAATTATTCCCAAAGTCGTAGAATTTTCTTCTGATTCAAATGCAACCCGATCGAGCTTTTGTTGAGCTAGCGGATAGACCAATTGAACATAGGCTCTAGTGATTGCAATTATGTCCAGAAGCATCGTTCCGATAATTCGCCATTACTTAATCATGGAGTCTGTCCACAAGAAGTACCATGATTGAAAACTCCTAGTTGTATTATCTTTACGAAAGCAATTCATCCAACTACTCTATCCAATGACCTCGTAATATGTGTATTACCCTCATATGATATCCTTGATTCATTTGAGTTAAATCTGTTCACTCAATACAATCATGTTTTATCTGATTGTCACTATTGTGTCTTCTTAATGATTAATATGACCACTGTCAACAAATGACTGTGATAAATTGCTCGTTCGAGAACTAGCAACTCATGGCCACATTCCTTATTTATCAATCCACACAATGCCAATGAGAGGATATCATTAACTCTTTAATTGAGCTATGAATTCCACTATTGCTAGTAAAGCCATGCCATATACGAGTCATGTACCCAACATACCGACCATGGACTCAATCATCTTTAGAGCATAAGCCTCCACTTATATCAAAGCACATGAGTTGCATACGCATAGTCAGTGACGAACTCAGGATTTAGGTAAATCACACCATGAACATCACAAGTGAATTAATTCACAAATGGATTTAGAATTAATTCATCTTGGATCCAGTCCAATGTATCATTCTACCAATGAATACATCTATGTCTCTACTCATTGAGTCAACTACTCCGATAGCTAAGACCAGCCATCTCCCCAATTGGAAATGTAGATGAAAAAATAATCCTTCTCAGTATTTAAATCAAATGCTCACTTTGATTCTTTTACGAGATTACGAACTCATTTAGATTATCTACTGAAGTAAGTCATCTTTCTCACAATGTAAACATTCTTTACAATGCCACTTATTTTTTAAAATAAAAATTACTTTTTTCATTAAAGTTGGCCTTTGTTATAATTTATTCATTTGTATTGTATGGAAAAAATGTGTTTTTGCAAAGTACAACAAGTTGATTGCAATGAACAATTTCATAGATCTATTAATGAGGTGTTGTACTCATATCATCCTTTTGTTGTACAAATGACGACATTGTATGCCCCGAGTTCCTACACCACCCGCATAACCTCAGTTGGTTTAACTTTTCCCGGATATCCATGTTGTCGTGTATCCAAGTGGATATCGGTCGACCTTTTGGTTTCTAACGCAATGATGTATCAGGTAACAACTTGAATGGAGTACTCGATACAAGTGACCACCTACGTTCATATGGGACTAGTGGGAATACATTTCTCCACACGTTGTACATGTTTACCAGTTTGTAGACTTCGTCCACAAATCTCATGGGATCTAAACATACACTGCTACATGTTGCATGAATGTATGGAAAGTGAAGTGTGTCAAATCTCCCACAGCCATATCTTGTTGTACGACGAGTCCCACCCACTATGCATCTTCTCCAATTCTTTCTGCTTTGCGATCCACACCTTGCGGTACGAAGGTTGGTAATCATACCGGCTATGAATATTTGCAATTACAACCCGCATAGGAATTCTGGGATTCACTTTGACCATAGGTAATATTATATTCGCGATTATCTCCAAATCCAATTTCGAATGATCTCGTGAAATACTTGCAACAACATGAGTACCTTAAGGTTAGCAATTCAACTATGTCATACACTAAACCAGTATTAGTGTAACCTGCGACAACACACGTATGCAGAGCGGTATATTTCTTTATCGTCCACAACCCCGTGTTCTTCTTAACAAATGCCATGATTTTTCATGCACATCTGCTATCTTACATTGTGCACTTCGCCTTGAACTTGTCAGATCGAGATTTAACCATGTGGAAGTTTACCCCGTTCTTAATGTTGTATCACTTCACTACAACGATAAAACCATCTATAATTGAGAACTCTTTCCCCACTTCTAAATCACCAAAATCCAATGAAGAACTTACGTGGCCCAGCCTTTTGTGTGGTAGTTCTACAAACTCTAACCCATCCTCTACAAATAGGTCTACATTATGCATGCGGTCTTGAGGTAAATACACTGTAAATCGTGTATCTTCTTCGGCATTATCGCGAGGACTTTCACCCTCTAAACCTCCATATTTTGGTTCAGTCAGAATCAGCTTTGGTTTAAAAAATAATGCAAGTTTTGAACCATCGACACCAGGCTCCTAGATTGGACCGACATCGGATTCAGTCCCCTCTTCATTATTGGTTCCACAAACATCTGCCGTGTTGGATGTCCCCTCTCCGGTGGACGTCGTAGGAGTACATCATCCCTTCTTGTATAGTTTTTGAAACATCCAAAATCACCTGTTGATTGCCAACTGCTGGAAGTTGATGTCATTCCCCTGTAAACGTTCCCAGCGTTGAACACCGGCTGACCGAAGTTCAAATCAAAACCACTAATTGAGTGTCGTGCAGGGGTTCTACCACCAAACCTCGACTGTTTGATGTTCTGGCTATTGCAGTTGAAATCTAGGGCCGAAACAGATGAGTGTCTTCCCATTGATGATTCTAGGATATCATAATGGGAACTTTCTAACAAAGTGGTCAACCCACCACACAACTGTTTCGTTGGACTCTCAGCTTGTTCTTTCATTTTTTCCTATCGAATTAGGAGATATGTTGACCTCTAAGGGCCTTCATCTGTCCTTGTAAACTCCACATAAAACTCAAAAAATGGTGATCCACTACCAATGTGCGTCTGCACCATCGCCTCCAACCCCATTGCACCTTTGATTTCAAATGTGTCATATTTGATGGGGTTGACCGAGGTACAAAATCAATATTTAAGGGACAATACTCTCATCTGGTTGGATCGATGATTTTTCACCTAAATCTTTTTCGAAGTTCTGGCATTTTAATGTTCTAGTTAAAAACCAATCGCGTTGTGTTCTCTGATAAAAAAATGACACCATTCTCAGTGTCATGCACTTCACCGTCGTAGTAAACAATATCATTAATTCATCCACTCATTTTTAGACCCGAATAACCTGTTCCACAGGTTTGGAAAAAAAAAACATCATGCAAAGAAATAGTGTTGTAATTAAATATGAACAACAAAAATCAATGCTTACTTTAAGCAAATATGTTGCTCCAACTTATGCCTTTTGTGTGAACTTCTCCTCTTTTGATCTTCTTACGATTTTTCTTTACTCGTAAATGGATTATGTCACTCGATGTTGAATAAGTTGGTTTTATAAACCAGAGGTGACTCGCAGTTGGTTCAGAAAATTCCTCAGGCCTAGTGGGGAGTTGAAAATTGTAAAGAGAAAACGCTCCAAGTAGGACGCATTGTCAGCAAAAGCACTAAAAGAGTGTCCAACTAGAAGCGTTTTCAGTACCATGTCAACTGGAAATGCTTCCAAATGGACGCACTTTCAGTGCTTCTGATGATAGTGCGCCCTACTTGGAGCGTTTTCTCTCTATAAATTTCAACCCCAGCCTTATTCAAGAAACTCATCATATATCTCGAGATTCCCGGGATATATTTTTTTGAACCTAACTATTCGAAAATAATAGATAAAAGAATAAATAATTTAATAAAAAATCGGATCAAACTAATATTAAGAAGGTGAAAAAAATAATTAATATTTCATCCCTGCCGAATAGGCTGAGTTTCAATTATGAATCCAATTTAATTTTCCAATTCGAATATACAATTGGTGTAAATATGATCTTTTTAAATTTTGAAATAAATTATTATTTAACATCTCAAAAAAATATTACAAAATAAATAATTAAAAATCTCAACAACAAAAAATAAAACCCTAAACTCTATTTTAAATACCCAAAACCCTAACCCTAAAAACCAATAACCCTAATTTTTAAAAAAGAATTGGCACTGGAAAAATCAGGGGAAAACACTTTCAGCTGGAACCATTTTCAGGTGACTTGGCAGAAAGCGCTTGAAAACACTTTCAGCTAGAAGCGTTTTTCCTACAAATCACCTAAAAACATTTCGAAGCGTTTTCCAAAAAATGGTCTATTCCCGTAATTTTTCCTAAAATCAACCTATTCACGTAATTTTTTAATATTTATTGGTAAATTAGTCTATTGAGAGTGGAAGAAAAAAAATTAATATTAAAATTATAAAAATATGGAAACATTAAATCATAGATGTAATATGCAAATAAGTACTATTTACTCCTATATTGCATTTTTAATTGTTTTCTTTAAACATTTTATATAAAAATAGGTTCCTTGAATTTTATTTCATTTCGAACATTCAGTTTTTAAAACTTACGTAACGATTATTAACATTATTGAATTGTTACATTTTAGTCATTCATTTGTTATCTATCGTTAAAATAATGACGTGACACGTAAATTTAAAATACTAATAATTAATTTGGTCCCTGAAATATAATAAAATATAATTGTGATCTTTTTAATTTATTTTTAATAATAATTCTAAAAAAGTTCTAATAAATTATAAAAAAAAGTATTAAAAATATAATAAAAATTCTAAATAATTATCATAAACAATTGTTTATAAAGATTTTCTTATTCCCTTTCTTTAATGCTTAAATTATTTATAATAATTATAAACATCCAAAATAACTTTTGAATTTGAATTCCCTACCTCACTTTGATTCAACTGAATACCCAGCTTCTTCTTCTTTTTTCTTCAGTTCACGATCTACATTCACTATTTATCAAGTTTTCTTTAGAACTTTTCTTCTCTTTTAATTTTTTTTCCTTCATTTTCTCTCGCGATGTCACCTTTTCAACTCCCATCTTCTCCCCAAACCATTAATCATACAATACCCAGAAGATATTGTGACCCAATTCAAGAAATTCAATGATGAACTCAACTTACACTGTACCAATTGGAGATTTTCTGTCGAAGCCAACAATTTAAGTCCCTAGAAGACGATTTCTAAGGAATGTCTTAACTATGTTAAAGATTATATGACCAGAGGCTATAAATTGGATCCTAATGTTGGTAATACAAAGTGGGTAATTTCACATTGGTTGAGAAAAGGCTTCTAATAGGGTTTCAATATAGCCTTACCTCTTACTTTAATTGAGTAATTGAGGCTAAAGGCCCAACACATGTGTGCCATTATTGTAACACCCTATCCCGTCTCTATTGCGGAATTAGGGTTACAGAGTATTACCGATCAAAATAGATCAAATTCTTCATAACAGAAATAATTATACAATTTAAATGCTAACATACCACATTTGAATCTAGTCATAGCAAAAATACATTTATGGGCCTTAAATTGAGCTTACGAGGCCCTAAAAACAGTTTGGGAACAATCTGGGATCAAATCAAAATAAATCAGAAAATTCTGGAAAAACATGAAAATTTGGAAAATAGGGGTCACACAGTCGTGTGGCTAGGCAGTGTGACATAGCCCAGACCGTGTGAACATTCGAAGTCTAGACACACGACTGTGTCTTAGCCTGTGTGTCTATCCGTGTGTATATTTGAAATAGGGCCACACAACTGTGTCGCAGGCCGTGTGCCAAACCATGTGTGCATTTGATGTTAGGTCACACGGTCTTATCTTAGGTCGTGTGCCAGACTGTGCTACATACTAACTTGAAACACACAACCGTGTCGCAGGCCGTGTCTCAGACAGTGTGAAACATGCACCTAAAACAATAATGACACACGGTCGTGTGGAGAGACCGTGTGTGACACACGGTCATGTGACGTGCCTATGTCTCAGGCCGTGTGCATCTAAATCTTCTTCCAACATAAGGTATTTCAACACCAATATCTTAGGTGTCAAGCCAAACCATAACTAGCTATAAACATGCTTTCAAACACCTATAATTGAGTCCAAAACATACCTATTTCATACAATTTATGTGCCTAACCAATGTGTCCTCATTGACACCACAATTGTTACACAAATGCAATAACCCTAACCCCTAAAGGATTATCATCATGAATATGCTATTCAATTAACAATCATGCTACCATTTCCTAATAATAAACACATACCATAAACAACCTAACATGACCACTACCTTATATCACCTGCTAAATTGACCATAACATATTTCAAAATCATTAGAGATACCATATCAAACCAATGCCTAAACAAGAGCACAAACATTACCATACCCAATTAGTACCAACAAGAAACATAATTTGCCAATTCAAAACCATATAATCTTAATTACAAATCAACTAACATATTAACCTTAACCACATCAAACCCTATATACATGCCACCACCAAAATGAATTAGAGACAAAAGATTTCGAAGAGAGAGTCTGGATAGTGTGAACGTTAAAGTTGATATGTCTGAACCATTCCTCAAAACGTAAACTACAGAAAACAAAACAACCAAAACAAAACAAGTAAGCTTATGAAGATTGGTAAGTCCATAGTAAAAATTTAATTTAAACTTACCTTAACTTATAACTCATCACTAATTAACTTAAATCGTTAAAATCCTTACAACTATTTCCAAAAACCATATCTCATTAGTACCATAATATTCAAGAATATAAATTAATATCCATAATGGCTCAATTCAAAATAATTCATGTATCCATACATATTCTTATCTATCCAAAAAAATCATTATGCATAATTTCAACTCATAGAATGATTTCACATTTAATCATAAAGTTTCATGGACCGTTGAACTATAGTAAATTGACTTGGATACTTGGGTTTCCTCTAAAACACACCAGAGAGCATCAAAATGCTAGCAGAGGCATCGTAGTACAAATACAGAGGCACCAAAGTGCAAACAGAGGCACGTAAGTGCAATCCCGTACAAGCGCGCGTACTAACCCTATTGGCATGCCAATTGTATCCTATCATTTGCTACGTTCAACCAGACATTATAATTGTCACACCCAAAAATTGGGCCTAGGAGTTTTGAGGGTAAATTCAAAATTTTGACTCGGAGTAGGTTCGGAAAATTCTGAAATGTGGTAACCTGAAATTATTTTCGATCATAGCTTTTGAAAAATTAAATCAAATTTTGAAAATAAGGTTGAAATATATTTAATTTTAAAATAAGTATTGTTTTGTAAAAGGGTTTAAATTAGGAGTACCATTAAGGTAAATATCCCTAAGTTTTAAAAAAACCCTATTTTCCCCTTTATCTATATTAAACTCACGATACTTTTTCTCTGTCTTTTGTTGTTGTTGTCCCTTGCTCCCCCAAACCTAAATCACTCAATTTTATTTTAAAAACTTCATTCATTTGATTTCTTTCATCCCCATAACATTAAACCTCTTTAGAATTCCATAAAAACCATCAAAAACACCATAGATTTCTCTATTGCTTAACTTTTGGGTTTTTTGGATTTTCGATCAAACACTCGGTTCTTCATCAAATAAGGTAACAATTCATTTTTCTATTGGTTTTAGATGTTATCTGGTCTTTAAAACTGAGTTTTTACCCATTAAATCGCACGTTTTAAATAAAAACTGAAAAATGGGTCGTTAATGGTGGATTTCGGGATTTTGAATGAAAATGTGGTTTCAAAGTTTTTTTTTAATTAGTTTTGATGTTATTAGAAGATTTCTAAACTTACTTTAAAATTTCGTTAAGGATTTCTAAAAATTTAATGAATTTTAGTGAAAATTGCCATAACATGTCGAAAATTTTCTATACCATGAATTGGGTAGTTTTTTGTAGTTTAAAGATTGAGAATCTATCATGGGTAAATAATTAGATGAATGGAATTAATTTTATGCAAAAATATTAAGTATAGACCGAGATATTTGAATTTCAAGTTTGCTATGTCAAATGTTTCGATTACAAGAGAATTTAGCTTAGGCTTGTGTTTTGATTGTTTGAAGTGATTCTTTGGATTATTGTTGATTGTGTTGTTGTTTAATTTACCTTTTTGAAGCTTTGGAATCGTTAGGACCTTAACAAGTAAAGATAAAGGCAAGGAAAAGCTAGTTTAAACTTTCGGCGATTAGGCGAAAACGCGAACAGTGAGTGTTTGGAATCACTGCTAGTAGACACGATTCATAGTGTTAATTGGGAGCTTAGGAATAGCCTAAACCCCTATCCCAAATTTTTGAGTGTAAGCATTTTATTCCCATTGATTTATTTTGGAAAAATATGTGATTATATGAATAGTTGTGGATTGAGTATTATGATGCGATATTTTGACATGATATGTATGTGATGGCTATTGTGAATTGTGTTGTGTTGTGTTGTGGGCATGATATACATGCCAAATGATAGTGATAATGATATGCTAATAATGCAAATATGCAGCGAAAGTAAGCGGAATTTCGGTAAGTACATAAGCGGAATTTCGGTAAGTACATATGTGTTGAACTGTGGAATGTGATATTATTATGACAGGTAATATGTGAGAATACTTGTATGTGATATATGATGTACTAATTTTAATGCACACATATGTGGTCAGATATGTGATGGCTTAATGAGTATTATTGTGGAACTTAAAGTGTAATTAAATGTGAATTCGATAAGCATGCGTTGTGTACAAGTTTATGATGTAAATTGATGCATATGAACAAAGATGATGTGCATTAAATCAGTAATTAAAATTTTGTAATTGTGGATATTTTGGCCTTGTGATCTCTTGAAACCGTTGGATATAATTGGCATGCCATATGATTGTGACTACTCACCCTTGTGTTTTGTGATTTGGGCATTGAGGCCCTAAGACAATTTGGAGAGATAAGGGAATTTGAGCCAAGCTCCATTCACCAGGATATGTTGGTGTGATGGAGAGTGTTAGCTAAATGCTACGCTTTTGGGATATATTTGACTCCACCAGTCATTTGGTGTGTTGGAGATCCGTGTATCCGATGTGTCAAGTACCAAATTATCGTTTAAATGTGATCTTATTTCTTATGATAATACGATGTGAGATGGATGCATAAACATGTAAATAATATGCTAAATGAGTCTATTTAAGTTTCATGAAAATGTATTGCGCATGTAATTGTGAATATATCCAAACTTGTGAGTTATTAAAGCATGTATACATTGTTAGTCTTGACGAATTATTGTAAAATGATTTATTTGTATATAAGTTGAGTGTAGTTATACGTAAGAGTATATTCTAGTTTTATGATTTAATGAAGCGTGATTATGTTATTGTGACTTGGTTAGAATATGGTTGTGAATGTGTTATAGCATGCTCTTGTTTAACCTTTGATGTTGTGTATGCATGGTGATTACTCCGACATTCACTGAGCTTGATTAAGCTCACCCACTCCTTTTAAAACCTTTGCAGATGTTAGCATTCCTGTGTGAGTGGTGCAGGGATACCAAGTGATCCAAGTTAGGCTTTAGTATTTGCGTAGGTGGTATTAATATTATTCTTTGAACTGTAGGGATAAGGCAATGTGGTTAGACTTTGATCGATTATTATTGTGGTCCTCATGATATTTTATAGGTTTAGTTTTCTAGCATTTTTTATGAATGTTATAATTATTTCATTGATATTGTTTTGGTTTGAATATTTGCTTTGTTGAAGTGCCATGAACTGTATGTATGGTCAATGGACGTCGAATAATGAGGTAGAATTGTTACATGAACTTTTCCATAATGTTTTGATTACTTTCATAGCTTATTTGTTATTAGGATTTATAGATATTGTTCTTGTTATATCGTTTGCTTACTCAAACATGTTTTCGATGATTGAACTATTATTGTGGTTGTTTTGTTGATTACTTGTTAAGGTAAAATTTGCATGTTGAGTAATTATTATTTTGAATGGATTATATGCCTTAAACTACTGAATTTTTGTGGTCTAGAGTAGAGGTATCGATATTCGTGTTTTAAAAACAATACCTCCATGATTTTGGAAAGTGCAGGAAGTCAGTAATGCAATTTGGTATCGATATCTTATCACGAGTATCGATACTTGGGGTAAAATAATCGATACTTTATAAAAGGTACCGATAATTTCTGATGTTTTGATTTTAAACGAGAAATAGAATACTGTTTTGGTATCGACTTTCCAAATAGTACCGATACCATTTGAGAGAAATATCAATACCTTTTATTCAGTATCAATACCTACATGAATAATTTAGAATTTCTATTTTGTGGTCTATAAGCATGTTTAACTTTCGTTTTAAGTTTGCTTAACGAATGTTTAGCATGTTTTAATGACGATTGGAATACGTATGACTTATAATTAATACAAAAGCTAAAATGGAAATGTTTGCTTAATAATGAGACCATGGTAATGCATGTGATGTGTGACGGTGGTGTGACGGTAGTGTGACATCCTAATATTCGGGCCCGACGACCAGGCCTAATATAAGGTGTTACAGTAACTTAAATTCACAATATTGATAAATCAATCATTTAGAGGCACTTCTTATTTCATACACATACCATAAGTCCTTTATATTCATTTCAATTTTGTACAACCACAAAATTCATCACTTTCGAATATTCATTTACCATTTGTACTCAATCACAACATTTAATAATTTGTAAGTAAATAATGAAATTTCACATTAAATAAAATTATCCAACAAAAATTAATACAAATATAAAGAAATATTCATATACACATACTTACACTATGAACTTACCTAAAATATATCAACGGTTGACTCGTAGGGACTATTCCGTAATTTTTCTTTTTCCTCGGTTAGCCTCCGTACGAATCAAATCTTGTTCTATAATAATTAAATTCAATCCTATTAAATTCAAATACACATCTCAACTAAATTTTATGCATATGACCCTTAAGTTTTAATTATTTACACATTTTCCCTAAACTTTTACATTTATCACAATTTAGTCCCTAAACCCAAAATTCCAAATTTTAACAAAATTTCACAAATACCAAAACTAGTCGAATTCATTTACATACTAGGACAGTCCATATTTATTAAGAATTCACAAAAATTCCTTGTCAATTTTAACATTTCATCAAATTAGTCCTTTAACTAAAATTAACAAAAATCACTTTATAAACTAGTCCTAATCAACAACCGCTACTTCAAATCCAATATTTGAAATCAAAATAACAAATACTCATCAATGGAAAAATCCAAAATCCTTAACAATTTCAAAAATGAAGATACAAGTTAGCTTAACCTAATTCTAACAATCTAAAAAATATAAAAATTACAAGAAACGAGTTCAAAAGGGACTTACATGCAAGAACCTTTCAATAGCCGAACCTTGAAAGCATTTCCATGGATTTTTTCTTTCTACATTTGATGGAGAATCTTTGTTAAGGAAGATGATAATGATTTACTTTTATTTTACTTTTGTTTTATTACTTATTTTTTTTAATTATTTTAACCTTTAACACATGAATAAATCCAAATTTAAAAGCTCTCCTGCTGTCCCACTATTTAAAAATGTTATATTTACCATATTAATCCTTCCACTTATATTAATTAAGCCATTTAATCATTCAAATCTAATAATGTTTAAGTTTTAAATCTTTTACGATTTAGTCTTTTTTAATTAATTAACTATCCAAACATTAATTTTTTTGAACCGAACCTTCACATATCTAAATAATAACTCAATAAATATTTAATAAAAATATCTACAAGAAAAACAATATCAATTGTGTTTCTCCTTCTTTATTCGGGTGTACGAATATCGAAATACTGTATTAACCTTGGGGGTGACGTCTTTTACACGATTACACCGAAAATAGCAGATTTACTTCTAAAATAATGATTTTTCCACGATATAGTGATTATTTTTATTTGTTTACACTTAATTTGTTTTCCGGTCAATATTGATGAGACTTTATTGTCCAATCTTCCTAACTACATTGAGCATGGTTATGGGTAAGCTTTTAATTTGCTTTTTCATCAAAGGGTTTGGTTGCTAAGAAAATGGGGGAAAATTGATCTCTGTGTGAAATTGTAATGTGGGTTTCATTGATAATTTGCAGCTTGGAAAAATTCAATCCGCAAGCAGCAATAGTTACAATCTCCAATTGCATAGGCTGAAATGGGAGCTTCTCTCCTTACAATTTTTACAATGGAGAATCAGCATCATTCAACTCTTTTATCTATAGATTCGAGTACTCACGACGAGTTCGATTAGAAAAGAATTGGCAATCGGTTCTGTCCTGTCCGTCGGATATCAATTTGTCGTTATCTGCCGAGCGTAGCCCTCCGCCGCAGCAGCCATGGATCAGTGTTAAATCTTGGATGTTTATAATTATTATAAACAATTGAAGCATTACAAAAAGGAAATAATAAAATCTTTATAAACAATTATTTTAGAATTTTTATAATGTATTTTCTAGTTTTAATTTTTTTAGAATTATTATTAAGAAATAAATTAAATATATAAAAGTAATATTTTATTTATATTTCATGGACCAAATTAATTATTAATAATTTAAGTTAACATATGATTTTAATAGAAGATAACAAATGAGTAATTACAATGTAAGAATTCAATAATATTAATAATCATTATGTAAATTTTAAAAATTGAATAATTTCACCTAGAATCCAAGGAGAACGGGTATACTTACCATCATATATATAAAATATAAATTAAATACATGATTTACAGTAGCTAGGCAGTGTAGAAATCCCAAGCCTAGCGTTTGACACCTAGCTTTTTCCATTTTTTAATTGTTTATTTGATGGGGGGACATCGAGGGAGAGAAGAGAAGGGATTGGCGGAGAAAAAGTGAAAAAGGAAGGGGAGAGAGGAAAAGAAATAGTGTGATTTAGTCCCTATATTTTCATTTGACATAATTTATTTTATAGTACAATCAATTAGTTAATATCAATTAAAATGTTGAAGTGAATTTTTTCTTAAAATTCCAAAATTTTTTTTAAATGTTAGTATAATTAGTTAAAATGTGACTAGGTCTTGATGTAGTTAGAGGTTGTGTTTTTAATAAAAGATACATACCATCATTTTAACTGGAATAATTAAAATGTTAGCTACTTGACATAACTAATAACATTATAAAAATAGAGATCAAATTATGTTAAAATGAAAGTATAAGGATTCAATCTTAAATTTTTGCATAATAGAGGGAACAACTTTAAAATTTGATCAATAAAGAAAAGAGAAAAAGGATAGAAATATAAATAAAGATAAAATTTTGAAAAAATTATGTTTATTATCAACTAATACAAATTCTTAATACGTTAATTTTATGTTATAATTTTACATTGCATTTAAATCATTTTCTATGTTAACATTTAGAAAAAAAAATTTATGTGCTTGCATTATAATGATATAATTTATAAAAATATTCAGAGGATTGTGTTCTTGATTTTAATACAATTACACATTAATAATTTTTATATAGATTTTTTAGGGTTCATGTATTTGTATGGTATTTAGATTATTCCTACATGTTCTAATATTTTTAGAAATAAATCCTTATACTTTAATTGTAATTATAAAAATAGTTAATAGTTAAAGGGCCTTTTTTATGCATTTTATAATCTTTTATGATTTTTATAATTTTTAATAAATTTTAAATATTTTTATTTTTTATTAAATTTTAATATTTTTTATAAATTTTATTGATTTTTATTTTTTATCATTCTTTTCCCACATGTCGCGTTGTGGTTGTGACTCGTGGTGGCTTTAACTGAAAAAAATTAGATGTAGTTAACTTTAACGATCAACTATTAAAATTAACAGTCAAAGGGCCTTTTTGATGCATTTTGACAGTTCAAATACCCAATTGAGTGAAAAAAAAGTAGGGGATTAGTTGCTTTTTTTTTAAAAAAAGTTTGAGGGCCTTTTTGATGCATTTTGAAAGTTCAAGTACCCAATTGGGTGAAATAAAATAGGGTTTTTTTTTTTTTTTTGAAGTTTGAGGATTTTTTACATTCTTAAGCTTAATTTTTTTAATACTGCTTGTGGAATAAAAAAGACACTATTAACGTACCAATTATTGACCCATTTGTTTATGTGATTTAAAATAATTATCAAATAAATTTGAATTTTAATTCACATTTATTCAAAATTATTTTATCCCCTCGAATAATTGATTTTTAGAAATTAAAAAATTAATTAAATTATTGTTATTAAAAATAATTTTAGTGAAACCAATTATAAAAAAAAAGTTATAGATCTTGAGCGAATGTATGGAGTTAAAACTAGTATTATTGAAAGGTACAATTGCATATATCTAAGTTTTCAATGTAGACACAACAAATCGAAAAAAAACAATTTCTTTGAATCTAATGGTGACCAGTGTTCAAGGAGACGACGAAGAGGACTCCAATGAAGATCATATCACAAAACAAGACTGTTTCAAAGAGGTAAGGGAAGATCCTGATGTGAACATGGTGATGGATTTGAGTCTCAAAATTGGAGTCTCTTGGAAGGACAAACTTTTGGGAGGAACGACGGCTATGCTTATGACTTCTTCAATGAATTCGGGTATCATCAATGATGAAGACTTTGATTTCATAGAGGGAGATATATTGATCTCCACCATCGATTTTTCAGATCGAATTCAAAAATTGCTAGTTAAAGACATGGAGACCACCATAGTGGTGAAAATGCTGGGATGAAATATAGGGTATGCTGTGTTTCATAGCCGAATTTCTAATCTTTGGAGACCTACTCTGTAACAGTCCGTTTTTTAGTGATGTCGGAAATAGTAGTTTTGGGGTCATTTTCTTTGTAACAGTAGCTGAAAATGAATCTTTGGAGATGCATTTGGATAAAGTAGCGGATTTAATTGACAATAATAAAAGAGAGTGGAATAGGGAATTGATTGAGAATACCTTCCTAAGATGTATGCGGACACTGATCCTCAAATTCCCTATCTTGTGAATCTCACGACGACTTTTTGGCGTGTAGGGGAGAAGCGTCTGGCGAGTTTTCGGTAAGAAGTTCCTATAAACTATTACAAAGCCTTCACCCTACAGCTTATGCTTTACAAAATTTATACAAGGACTTTTACAGGAAATTATGGCAGATTGAAGTTCCTACAAAAATTAAATTTTTCATCTGGAAAATTTCCTGGAACTTCCTAACAAACAGGGTAAATATGGTCTATCGAAGATTAGCAAGTCAGAGCTTGATTGCCCCAGTGTGGTGGGGGAGATGAGACAATGAATCATCTGTTTCGAGAGTGCCCTGTATCATTGGAGATGTGGAGAGCATTAAGTACTCTTGATCTGTCAACAGGTATCAGTAATGAATTTGGTGAGTGGCTTACCATGGTTCTAACATCCCTTAATTTGGAGAAGGGCAGAATTTTATGTGTTGCATTATGGGCTGTATGGGGGGACCGGAACTCCCGAATTCATCAAAAAATAAGCAAGTCAGGCCAACAAATTGCTAGATTTATTTTGAGTTATCTAAAAGAATTAGATGGGGTTAGAGAAGTAACTCAAAAAAATGCTATTATAGATACTAAATAGAGACACCCACCTGCTCAGACGATTAAAGTAAACTTCGATGGCGCCTTTGATGAAAGAAGCAAAGTATCGGCATATGGGGTGGTTGTGAGAAATAGCAGCGGAAGAATTCTTATTTCAAGCACAAAAGTTCATAGAGGATTACTGCGGTTTATTTCTTTGAAGCGATAGCTTGTCGTCATGCAACTCAGGTCGCTCTCGGCATTAATGCAGAAGAGATTATCATAGAAGGAGACGCTTTATCAGTGATAAAGAAATGCAAAAATACGACTCAAGATAAATCTCAAATAGGCTCGTTTATAAACGATATTCACAGGATGAAACTTAGAGGAAGAAATCTTAAGTTTGAATATATTCCTAGATCTGCAAATATGCTAGCGCATCTGCTAGCTAAGGAAACCATCAGGAAAAAAGATGAGTTTTACCTGGTTAATGGAGTCCCTGATTACGCAGAGGAGCAGGCAAGAAATGAAGGAGAGTGGGAGCCAGATTGACGGGATAAAAGGAGAAATGAAACGGTGAAGGGTTTGCTCAAAGCGTCAAGCAAAAGATATCAGACCCTGGTAGAAACTACTGGAACACGGAACATCAGGAACCATTTGGCGTGAAAGGAGTAAGAGACGTTACAGATGATATGGTAGCAGAAATGAATCTATTTTGGGGAACTGTTACTGCTTTGATGACTGGTAAAGACCATTGGAATTTGAAGCGTCTGATTTTTAAGTGGTTGCCAGCTACTACACCGACTGGATTGATGGGGTTTTTTTGAATTTTGAATTCCTTTTTTAATTCCTTTATGTATTTATGTTTGGGCCTTCGATTGCTTTTGGGTTCTTGGAACAATTTTATAGGCCTGTAATTTCTGTTTAAATTCTGTTTTGTTTTTAACTTTAGTTCAAATCCAATAAAATTTAGTCGGTAATTCTTTCAAAAAAAAAAAAAAGTTTTCAATTTGATAATTTATGTTATATAAGCGATTTATAAAGTTTAAGTGGTAAGACCCTAAGGTCAAGTGGTTTTAGAAAATGAGGTATCGGGACCTCATTTCTATAAACCAAGCCGTAAATATTTTTATAAATATTTACAGAATGTCATTAAGGTGGTATTAAAGTTTCGCTGAAAAAAATTTAACGTTTCGATAGTTAATTAAGCGAAAAGGACTAAATCGTAAAAATTGAAAAAGTCAATTGCTATTAGTTTAAAGGTGTTAATTGATTAAAGAATCATAATTGGATGGCCTTAATGGGTAAATTAACCATTCTTAAGACGGTGGACGATTTAAGTTTTAATTTCCTTTAATTTTATATATGTTTTATACATTATTTTTAATATTAAAAAAATATAATAATGTTAAAATAAGAAAACATAAAGTTTTCTTCTTCATTTTGGTTTTTTTCACCACCGAATTCACCATGGAAATGCTTCAAGGTTCGGCTATGGCTATACCTTTTCATGGTAAGCCATTTTTTATCCATTTTTAATAATTTTTGTTTTTGATATCGTTGCAACTAGGTCTAGCTAGCCCGTACCTTCAATTTTGAAACTGTTAAAGACTTTGAATATTGCCATTGATGAACCTTGTGATTTTAGATGTTAAATGATGAATTTGAGATATTAGTTGTTACTTAAAAGTATTTTATTAAGTGATTTTTGATGAATTTTTCGATTAGGGACTAAATTGTTAAAATAGTAAAAGTACAAGGATCTAATGTGAAATTGTTGCATGAATGGGCTGTTTTGGATACCATGAACATTCGGCTAAGCTCAATTTTGGGTAAAAATGATTAATTTGCATGTTTTGGGCTCAGGGACTAAATTGAATAAAAGTAAAACTTTAGGGGTAATTTTGTAAAAAATTTAAAAATGGCTAAATTGCATAAAATGATTTTTTTTACTGTCTTAATTAATATATTGAATGAAATTATTAATTTAGATCAAGATCGGGTGGAAAATCGAGGAAAATGAAAAATTACCAAAATGCCCCTAAACTTTGGTATTTCTACAATTTAGCCAGGTAAGTTCGTATGAACTGTATTATGTATAATGTTGATTAAATTGAATGTTAATATATGATTCTATTGAAAATGAATCAATATATATATATATATATATATATATGTTATTATATAATTTATCATGTCAAGAAACAATGGAAATTCAACGACATACGACAACTATCGAGCCCCGTTTGAACCTTAGGAATATATAGAATACAAATGACATGTCATTAGGGTTACCATGTTTCAGGTGCTGGTCTTGAATGTCCTACCGGTGGCTGAGTTCTGGCATGTGTTGCGGATACTTGACAGCTTGTGTGAGCAGCACCGTGTAGCTACGTTTCGACCGACAGCTTGTGTGAGCAGACCCAGGTTACCATGTTTTGGGTACCGGTCTTGAATGTCCTACCGATGGCTAAGGTCCGACATTAGTTGCGGATACTCGATAGCTTGTGTGAGCTGCATCGTGTAGCTTACATTCCGACCGACAACTTGTGTGAGCAGAGCCATTTTACAGCTCATGTGAGCTATGACTATATGTTTAGCACACTTTGTGTGAGATTTCCCGCGTATCCGATATTATTCTAAGTGGTTCAACGGGCATAAAAAGGGAATGAACGGTAAGTATTCAAATGACTTATGTCATGAATTTATGAAAAATGAATGAAAAGTTAATGTTCAATGAAAGAATGTTTACGCTCATGAATTTGAAGATTTCAAATGATGTTGTTCATGTATATGACTTACCTTATGTTATTTCAATTTATTTATGAGTTGATGCTCTAACATGAGTTGTGGATAATGCTTAGGCTTGTGCCAAGCTTATGATTGGATTATATCATGCTTAGTCTTAATGAAATACATTGAAACGGTAATATGCTTATGTACATGAGAAGGTGGTATAAATTAAAAGTATGTAATTTCTTATGAAATGGTTTATCATGTAGTTGATTTTAAAAGAGCTAGGTTAAATGCACTAGCTTGTAGTCATGGTTGATGTTATGCTTATGTATTGTATTATGCAAAGGAAACGGGTGTGAAAAGGTAATGAAATTGGTAAGTTCATAGTTGAAATGAAATATTATGAAACAAAATGGAATGATGAGTTAAAAGATGTACTCGTATGTGTAAATTTTACGTATGTTATGGATGAATATACCTAGTTCATGAAAAAATATGCTAATTAATGAATTGATGTTGTTATTTAAGCTGAAGTAAGTAAATGGAAGGGTTCAAAGTCTTATGAAATCCTACTATGCTAGGAATGATAAGTATATATATATGATGTTGATAGACTTATTCCATTGTGAGTTGATGATTACGGTTCGATAAATATTGAGGCATTGGTATAGGTTTATATTTAACCTATAATGTTCATTATTGAAATGGAATGCTATGTTTGTAACGCCCTGAATAATTTATTTCTGCTTCTGTAAATATTTGATACAAATGTGTATCTATCTCAGTGGTTAAATGCTCTGGGTGTGTGTGAGAGGTCTTGGGTTCAAGTCTCACCTTTGCCAAAATTTTGTTATTTTTGGATCCAAGCCTTATCCTCATTTAGTGGGATTATATTAAATTGCCCGTAAATTCATATCAGAATGAGCCGGTTGGTTCGAATGGTAAGGGAGTTAGTGTTGGAGGTCCTGTGTTCGAATCCCTGTGCGGGCGTGGGTATTATTTTTACTCGATTTTCTGAAAGAGTCTTGGTGGAGTTGGATTCTAAGAAGTTGGTTGTTAGTGGGTTAGTGGGGAGTAACCTGATGGATTTGGGGGTTATCTGTTAATTTTATTTTTATTTTTATTCTTTTAGATTTCAAATTTTCCTCTTTTTCCAGAAAAGAAAACGGACGTCCATTTTTGTTTTGCTTCCCTCTGCTCCTTCGTATCTCTATTCTTTTGCTGCTTCCCTCTCTTGTGTTCGATCGGTTGTCGGATATTGAAATTTGCTTCTTCGTTTTCCCTCAATTGCTGGTAAGTGGGATTTTAGTGCTTGATAGTTTTTTATTGTCAAATTATCGTTTGGAACCTCATTCTCTGTTTTGGCAGCAGTAAATCGAGTAGGACAGGGTTCTCCTCTCGTGGAACCGTTGTAGGAATCACTCGAGAAATTGGGTTTGTTTCGAACGATTGATTATTCTTCGCTGTCGATTTCTTTGGTTCAGTTTAATTGGGGATTAAGACTGATTTTGTAAGTTGGTTTGTCAATTTTAGGTACTGTGTGTCTCGGGAGTGTTTTCGCACCAGAATCATACTAGGTGTGTACCCGAAACATGGAAAAATGAGCTTCGGCAAAAGCCGAAAAACCCTACTGTCGACGCCACACGGGCGTGTGCCTGGCCGTGTGCGAGACACGGCTGTATGGTCAGCGAAGGTATGGCCGTGCACAGGATACGGCCGTGTGGGCCACACGGGCGTGTGGGCCACACGGGTGAGGCCAATGCCCGTGTGGCCCACACACGGGCATGTGGGCCCATATTTCGTAAATTTTCCCTAGGGTCACACGGGTCATTCTGATCAACTGTGGGCCTACCGTAGGGTCGATAAGGGCTAACTAAACCCTAAATTATGTGATCTGTTATTCTAATAGTATGCTCTGAGTATGACATTGTTATGCATGTCTGATTATTCTGCTATATGTATATCTGTATCTGTACATGTATTTTGTATCTGTTTTAAGGCGGGATTTATATATGTGGAGAAAGTGTTCTGTATAGCGTTCACCGCCTATATTCTGGCGGCTTGGCTGCACTTTATCTGAAATGTGTCATAATGGCACGATACGGTGTGTAGGGCTGGGTGGGTGTTTTTAACCCCACATGGTGTGATGGGATGGTCGGAGTTGGTGTGTAGAGGATGGAGGTAGGATTTTGTTTATCTGATCTGCATATCTGTATCTGTTTTTCGTATCTGAAATGGACATGAGTCCGAATCTGTATCTGACTGTTTATATTGATTTATCTATAAATTGTATGTCTATTTATGTTTGGTTACACTCTGAGTTTACGAAAACTCACATTTGTTTGTTTGTTCTGTTCAAGTAATCCACAGGCTTAGGTGGATCAGTGCGACGGAGCCTCTTGGTGACCACGAGTTTATAAACGGTTAATGATTATGATTTTATATTAATTTTAAGGGTTATTTCTGGAGTTTTGTAATTTATGGACTCTCCGGACTGTTTGATTTTATTTTGGGATTTGGTTTTGACTTGACTATTTATTTGCGATGGTTTTTACTAAAACAACAGTTTTCTGAAAATACAAACGGGATTACCAAATTAAATATTTTATGACTCCCGCTGTATTTACGTTTGGGCAAATAAATAAATTAAGCAAACGCTTTCGAAAATAGATTTAAATGAATATGAGTTTTGAAACTGGAATGATTTGACGAAACGACTCCGTATTCAAAAACCTAAACTTGTGACATCACTGGATTCAGCCATAACGTCTAGGCCAATTTTGGGGTGTTACATTTAGTGGTATCAGAGCCAAGTCACAAAACTCGGCTATGAATTTTGGGTTCCAACATTGTATTTCAAAAAGAATTGGTTTTACAAATAATTTGAATAATTTAAGAAAGTATGTGGTACACCGAGTCTCCGATGCCGATCCTATATGTATTTCTGAACTTAGATAGAAAACTCTGAAAACAATGTAGTTAGTACTTTCTGAAACTGTACTGAAATAGTTAGAGACTGAAACTTCTGAAAAACATTTCTGAACTTCTGATAAATTATGCATAAAATATCTGCTAATAAATACTGGAACTGATGCATAAAATTTTATAATGTAGATAAAATTTAAATTATACAATGAGCGCTCATGGAACTCGTAGACGTGGTATTCGTGGCCGTGGTAGAGGCTGTAGGGGGCTCGAGCTAAGCCTTCTTCTCTGGGCAGTATGCCAAATTTAGACATGAGTGAGACACTGGTTTCGCCTGCTACTGAGATTGGGTCTCAAAGTCATTCGGCTGGGGACGATGCACTGTCCCAAGCCATGTTGAGGATATTAGAGAGGGTCACTGAACCTCATTCTGGATCTGGGGGTCATGGGTCGATAACTGAACAACTCTGGTCCAATGGTGCTGAGTTGTTTAGGGGTGTCACTAGAGTCGCCCCTACTGTGGCCGAGTATTGGTTAAAGGCCACCGAGAGGATCATGAATAATTTAGACTGTACTCCCGAGCAAAAACTGAAGGGTGCAGTCCATTTGCTTCGCGACGAGGCATATCAGTGGTGGTTAACGGTTGAGGAGGGTACTCAGCCTGATCGTCTGAACTGAGATTTCTTTAAGACCACCTTCCAGGGTAAGTACGTGGGGGCGAGCTATGTAGTTGCTCGTAGTCGTGAGTTCATAAACCTCACGCAAGGTGATAGATCAGTGGCCGAGTATGAGGCCGAGTTTCTGAGGTTGAGCCGCTACGTGCAAGGCATGGTGGCGTCTGAGTATGAGAAGTGTGTCTGTTTTGAGGACGGTTTAATGGACAGTTTAAGGGTTCTGATTGCTCCACAGAGGGAGCGAGAGTTCGCGGTTCTGGTTGATAAGGAGAAGATCGCCTCAGAGGTTAAGCGTGTGGAGCGCCAGAATAGGGACTATGAGAGAGGTAAGAATAAGAGGGAGTCGGAGCCCTCTAGTTCTGCTCAAAGGCCTAAGAGAAAGGCCAGACTTGATGTGCCGGTTAGAGGGGGTTCTTGTTACTCCTACTAGGATTCAGCCGTGTGGACATTGTGGTAGGCGTCATACGGGCGAGTGTTAGAGGAGGTTACTGGCTTGCCTTAGGTGTGGGTCATTAGAGCATCGGGTTCGAGAGTGTCCACAGTGGGCCGATCAGATGCAAGCTTCAGGAACGAGTTCTGTACAGCCTTAGAGGGCAGTTCAGCAGCCACCTAGAGGCCGTGGACCGGCTAGGGGTGGTAATGGTATGGGCCGAGGGCAGAGAGCACCGGGCAGAGGTGCTAGTCAGACAGAGGTGAGGCAGCCTGCACTGGTTTATGTTGCTCGACGCCGAGAGGATAGAGATGCTCCTGATGTTATTACCAGTATGTTCTTTATTTTTAATATACCTTATACTGCTCTGATAGACATAGGTTCTACACACTCCTAAGTAGCTAGTTCTGTTTCTGAAAATTTGGGGATTTCAATTGAGAGCATTTCTAGTGAGGTTACTGTACTAAGTCTGTTGGGGCAGTCTGTTAAAGTTAATAAACTTTATAGGGTGTTCCATTAATGGTGCAAGGGATTATTTTTCTGGAAAATCTGATGGAGTTACCGTTTGGGGAGTTCAATTTAATTATGGGTATGGATTGGTTGGTTGAGCACCGAGTCAGTTTGGATTGCGCGACTAAGAGGGTCGTTCTGAGGGCTGAGGACGATAAGGAAGTAGTTGTGAGCGGTGAGCGTCGAGATTATCTATCCAATGTGATCTCGCTCTTGTGGCTGAGAAACTAGTTCGGAAAAGGTGTGAGGCGTATTTGGCTTACGTCAGTGTTTCTATTTTTGGAGCCTCTTCTGTCGGGGATATCAGAAAAGTAAGGGATTTTTTGGATGTCTTTTCTGAGGAGTTACTGGGTTTACCTCCGAATCGGGAAGTTGAGTTCTGCATTGAGCTTCTACCGAGTACAGCTCCGGTGTCTATCGCTCCCTATTGAATGGCACCGAAAGAGCTTACAGAGCTTAAGGCACAACTTCAAGAGCTTCTGGATTGTGGTTTCATCCGCCCTAGTATGTCTCCGTGGGGGGCACCGGTTCTGTTTGTAAAGAAGAAGGATGGGACTATGAGGATGTGTATTGATTATCGACAACTGAATAAACTGATGGTGAAGAATAAGTATCCACTTTCGAGGATTGACGATCTGTTTGATCAGTTTCGAGGGGCTTCAGTTTTCTCGAAGATTGATCTCTGTTCTGGGTATCATTAGCTTAGAGTTAAGGAAGCTGATGTTCATAAGACTGGATTTAGGACTCGTTATGGACAGTACGAGTTCTTAGTTATGCCTTTTGGTCTGACGAATGCTCTAGCTACATTTAAGGATTTGATGGACTGAGTGTTTCAGCTGTATCTAGATCAGTTCGTCGTGGTTTTCATCGACGATATTTTGGTTTACTCTAAGACCGATGATGAGCATGATGAGTATCTTAGAGTAGTGCTTCAGATTTTCCGTGAGAAACAGCTCTACGCTAACTTGAGTAAGTGTGAGTTTTGGTTGCGTGAGGTGACTTTTCTGAGTCATGTGGTTTCTACTGAGGGGATTCGGGTTGATTTGATGAATATTGAGGCTGTGCTTGATTGGAAACATCCTAAGAATGTATCTGAAATTCTCAGTTTTCTAGGTCTTGCGGGGTATTATAGTCGTTTTGTTAAGAAGTTCTCTCTGATTGCAGCTCCTCTGACTAAGCTTCTGCGTAAGGGTCTTCCTTTTGTTTAGACCGATGCACAGCAATCGAGTTTTGAGAAGCTCAAGTTTGTTCTAACTCAGGCTTCTATGCTAATAAAGCCTAAATTTAGTAAAGAATTTATGGTCTACAGGGATGCGTTGCATGTTGGTTTGGGTTGTGTTCTGATGCAAGATGGTAAAGTTATGGCTTATGTGTCCCGTCAGCTTAAGGCACATGAAGGGAATTATCGGACGCATGATCTCGAGTTGGCTGGGATGGTTTTTGCATTGAAAATCTAGAGGCACTATCTGTATGGTGAAATGTGTATTATCTACACTGATCACAAGAGCCTTAAGCATCTCTTTACCCAGAAAGAGTTGAATCTTAGGTAGCGTCGAGGGATTGAGCTACCCAATGATTATGACTGCACGATAAAGCATCATCCTGGTAAGGCCAATGTGGTGGCCGATGCTCTAAGTCGTAGAGCGATGACTAATTTGATAGCGATGTTCACTCGACTTAGTCTGTTTGATGATGGGAGTCTGTTAGCTGAGTTGCAGTTAAGCCGACTTGGATTGATCAGATTCGGGTTAAGCAGTTAAGGGATGAGTCTCTGGGTTTGCGATTTCGTCAGATTGAGAGTGGCAATACTTCGAATTTTAAGTTGAATAATGATGGTGTTTTGTGTTTCTGAGGTCGGATTTGTGTACCGAATTATTCTTATTTGAGGCAATCGATTCTGAGGTAGGCGCATAGTAGCCCTTATGCTATGCATCCTGGTGGTAATAAGATGTATCGGGATCTCCGAGAATTGTCATGGTGGCCGGGTTTAAAACGTGAGGTTACGAATTTTGTTGCTTGCTGTCTGACGTGCCAGCAAGTTAAAGCTGAACACTAGTTACCTTCGGGTTTGTTACAACCTGTTAAGATTCCCTTATGGAAATAGGAACGAGTAACGATGGATTTCGTTAGTGGGTTGCCCTTGACACCCACAAGGAAGGATTCTGTCTGGGTTATCATGGATCGATTGACCAAGTCCGCTTATTTTATTCCGGTTTGGAAGGACTACTCTCTGCAAAAGTTGGGAAAGCTCTATATCTCTGAGATTGTAAGACTGCATGGTGTTCCGATTTTGATAATTCCTGATAGGGATCCTCACTTTACTTCTCAGTTCTGAAAGAAATTGTATGAGGCTCTGGGTTTGAGATTGGACTTCAGTACTGCGTTCCATCCTCAGACCGATGGTCAATCTGAGAGGGTGATTCAGATACTAGAGGATATGCTTCGGAGCTGTGTGATAGATTTTTGAGGTAGTTGGGAGGATTATCTACCGCTAGCTGAGTTCGCTTGCAATAACAGTTTCCAGTCTAGCATCCAGATGGCACCTTAAGAAGCTTTGTATGGTCGTAAGTGTCGTACTCCGCTATGTTGGACTGAGTTGGGTGAGCGTCGGGTTTTGGGTCCTGAGTTGGTTTCTGAAATCGATGATAAGGTTAGACTGATTCGGGATCATCTGAAGGCGGCTTCTGATAGACAAAAGTCTTATGCAGATTTGAAGAGGAGAGATATTGAGTACTTTGTGGGGGATTTCGTCTTTCTTAAGGTTTCTCCGTGGAAGAAAGTTTTGAGATTCGGTCGTAAGGGCAAGTTGAGCCCTAGGTTTATTGTGCCATATAGGATTCTAAAATGTATGGGACTAGTCACTTATCAGTTGGAGCTACCTCTGGAGCTAGATCGTATCCACGATGTGTTTCAGGTCTCAATGTTGAGGTGGTATTGGTTTGACCCATCTCACGTTGTCTCTGTTGAGGAGATCGAGGTTAGACCAGATTTGGCTTTTGAGGAGGAGCCGATTCAGATCCTGGATCGTGATATTAAGGTTTTGAGGAAGAAATCCATTCCGTTGGTAAAGGTTCTGTGGCAGAATCATGGCACTGAGGAAGCCACGTGGGAACCTGAGGACTCGATGCATCAGCAGTATCCTCATATGTTCTGATCAGGTAAATTTCGAGGTTAAAATTTCTTTTAGGGGGTAGAGTTGTAACGCCCTGAATAATTTATTTTCGCTTCTGTAAATATTTGACACAAATGTGTATATGTCTCAGTGGTTAAGTGCTCTGGGTGTGTGTGTGAGGTCTTAGGTTCAAGTCTCACCTTTGCCAAAATTTTGTTATTTTTGGATCCAAGCCTTATCCTCGTTCAGTGGGCTTAAATTAAATTGTCTGTAAATTCATATCAGAATGAGCCTACTAGTTTGAGTGGTAAGGGAGTTAGTGTTGGAGGTCCTGTGTTCGAATCCCTGTGCGGGCGTGGGTATTATTTTTGCTCGGTTTTCTGAAAGAGTCTTGGTGGAGTTGGATTCTGAGAAGTTGGTTGTTAGTGGGTTAGTAGGGAGTAATCTGATGGAGTTAGGGGTTATCTATTAATTTTATTTTTATTTTTATTCTTTTGGATTTCAAATTTTCCTCTTTTTTCAGAAAAGCAAACTGACGTCCATTTTTTTTTGTTTCCCTCTGCTCCTTCGTATCTATATTCTTTTGCTGCTTCCCTCTCTTGTGTTTGATTGGTTGTCGAATATCTGGAATTTGCTTCTTTGTTTTCCCTTAATTTCTGGTAAGTGGGATTTTAGTGCTTGATAGTTTTTTATTGTCAAATTATTTTTTGGAACCTCATTCTCTGTTTTGGCAATAATAAATTGAGTAGGACGGGGTTCTCCTCTTGCAGAATCATTGTAACAGCCCATTTTGAGTGAAATCAGAGCAGTGGTTTTGGGACCACAAATCTGAGCCGAAAAGAAAATTTATTTTAATATTATTACATGGTTTGTATTATGATAGGAATTTTATGTGAAAATTCTGATAAGAAAATTTTATCAATTGAGTGCTTAATTGTGAAACGGGCCAAATTGCATAAAATGCAAAAGTTGAATTCTAGTAGCTAGAAGGATTAAATAGCTATGGAATTCAAAATGTGAGGTCCTTATATGGTAATTAGACCATTAAAGAAAAGTTAGTAGATATTTTTGATGATTCATCCATGGAAATTTAGAAAAGGGCAAGGACTAAATTGGAAATGAGAAAAAATTAATGGATGATAAATAATTAATAAGAAATAAAAATAATTATATATCATCTTCTTCCCCAAACATTCCATGGAAACCCTAGGAAAGAGAAAACAAGCTTTCTTAGCTTAATTGGGTAAGTATCCAAGCCCCGTTTTTAGTAATTTTTATATTTTTGAGATCGGGATGGTCTAATCTATCCATTTTAGAGATTAATTTGAAAAGTTAACAAAGTATAGAAATTTTTTCATGGATGAATATGCTGGAAATTTGAAATTTATGGTAGAATATGAAAGGTTGTTGATATATAAACAACTTTTACAAAGTGAACTTTGATGAAAACATTATTTAGGGACTAAATTGAAAAGTTGTAAAAGTTGTAGAAAAATTCTGAATTTTGTGAAATACATGTGCTGTAAAATTTATACTAAAATTTTGGTTATGCTTGGAATAAGGATTATATTGCATGAATTTCTTTTTCCGAGCCTAGGGACGAAATTAGAATTTATGAAAAATTTAAGGGCAAAATGGTAATTTTGCTTAGGATGTAAAATGAATTCTATTGAATATGAATTGTATTAAATTGATGATTAAATTCATTTATATAGATTCTGATAACTCAAATTCGAAGCTAGATTGAGGAAAAGAGAAAGTTTCGGATTAGTAGATTTTCTTATACGAACTATTATCGAGGTAAGTTCGTGTAATTTATTTATGCATATTAATATGTTGAATTGAATGTTGTATTTAGTTTGAATGAGGTAAATGCTTATGTGATTTATATGAATGTTATAAATATATGAATGATTACATGATAGAAAATGTCATTAAGATGTTAAGTTCTGTTCGAACAATGAAAATGGTGGATACGTATGATTTCCCGTACATGAATGTGATTCTGCATATGTTGCAGACGAGATTTAGCTCGGACGAGTAATCCCAATATAACCTCTCGAGCATCCCGATATATAGTTCCTGCGAGCATCCTGATCGGTAGTGATTTTGCATTTGTTGCACATTACCGCAGCTCTTTGTGAGCGTCCTAATACATGTTTCAATCGGTTGTGATCCGGCATATAATGCGGACACAAATGCAGCTCTTCATGAGCGTCCTGTTAAGCTCGCTTGAACTCCCAATTACCTTATCCAGTGTCCCCTGATATTATCTCTTCGGAGATATCTGAAAGGCTCTATGAGCTTCCTGAGTAAAACTCTTATGAGTTTCCTGATTAGCCCGAATAAGTGTCCTGTTACATGATTACATGGCTCGTTTGAGCATCCTGACATGTGGCTCGAGAGTGTGCTCCCTGAGTATGTGCCCTAATGGGTACCCCCGATTAAGAATTGACGGTTTACATATATGTACACATTGTATGTACTATTTAAGTATTCATCGATATTTCAATAATTCAATGAACAAAATTCTCGACATGATGAGATGATAAGATAAATAAATTTATGTCTTGAATGATTCTGAATTACCGATGAAGTGTTTCATGATGAGCTTATCTATGCTTATTTGATATACATGAGACTTATGTAACTAACTTGTTTAACTGAGTGTATGTGTTTAGGCAATTTGCCAAGTTGATGGAAAATATGTTATTATATGCTTAATTTTAATAAATGAGATTGGTAAGTCTAATTCCTGTTATACGAACTTACTAAGCATATAATGATTACTAGGTTTTATTTTCTCTATTTTATAGTGCTCAAAAGCTCGCGAAGGTTGGAGATCGATCGGAGCGTCATCACACTATCCACCAGCTTATTTTGGTATAAATAGAGATCTTGTTTTGGTATAATGGCATGTATAGGCTACTTTGTTAATGTTGGCATGTAAGTGGTTGATTGTATTCTAGCCATTGGAATGGCTAGTAATGATATGTTTTGGTAAAATTATAAGGCTATATCATGATGAATATCCATGTGTTAAGTGTGGTTGATTAAAATTATGTCAACAAGTATGTTCACAATAAAAAAAGAGTAAAATTATAAACAAGAATGCATGTAATGATATACCATGTTAGATGTTAGAATTAACTTGGTTATGATGCTTGAATTGGTTGGTATATGAATTTAAGTTTTGGTGTAGGTTGTTGGCAAAGTTTGGGTGAAAAATAAGGCTAGAAAATGGCTTTATTTTTTCCACACGGCTAGACAGACGGGCATATGTCTTGACCGTGTGTGACACACGGCCTGGCATATGGGCGTGTGGTTTGGCCGTGTGTCCCCTGCATCTTAAATTCGAGAAACAGAATGCTCAGAATTGAGCACATGAGCAGAGACACGGGCGAGTGTCTTAGCCATGTGTGCTACACGACCTAAGACACGGGCTTGTGTCTTAGCCGTGTGAAAATTGCACCTTAATGTTTTGCAAGTCAGAGAGTTACAAGGGCTGGGAACACGGCCGTGTGACCTGTTTCATATACCACACGGCCTAAGACATGGGTGTGTCACTTGGCCGTGTGAGCCACACGGCCTACCCACACGAGTGTGTGACCCCTGTATATGGGGAAAATTTTGAAATTTCACGAAAAATTCTCTAAGTTCCCGATTTAGTCCCGACTTAATTCTAATACTCATATTGGGCCTCGAGAGTCCATTTAAGGGATGTTATGAATATCTCGGAAAATGAATAGTAATTGACATGAATTATCTTTAAATGTTCTGAAATCTCCAGTAATGCTTTATAACCCTGTTCTGGCGACGGACATGGGTTAGGGGTGTTACAAAAATATGAGTTTTGAAACTGGAATGATTTGACGAAACGACTCCGTATTCAAAAACCCTACCTTGTAACATCACTGGATTCGGCCATAACGTCTAGGACGGGTTTGGGGTGTTACAATGTTTAAGTTTATACGAGCTTACTAAGCATTCATTGCTTATGTGGTTATCTTTTTCTTACTTTACAGATTATCGGAAGCTCGATCGGGTTGGAAGCTAGTCGGAGATCCATCACACTATCCATCGATTTTATCGGTAGATTTTGATGCTTTGGTTGTGGTTATAATGGCATGTTTATGTGGACTATGTCTAATGTTTAGTTACTGATAAAGGCATGTAATATTACTTTGAATTTGTGAAACTTATGTTATTTTGATGCCTTTATGGTTGGTGTTTATATGATCAGATTGATGCATGGTTTTTATGGCCAAAGTGGTAAGTGTTGGTATGTTTGCAAAATGATCGTTTAGGGCATAATTTGATATGAAATTTAGTCAAGTATAATTGGTTGAATTATAACCCATTTGATATGTTTGAATGTGAATTTGGCTTGTGGTCAATTATGGTATAACATTGTATGGAATTAAGCTAAATATATATGGATGAAATATGGTCAAATATATATAAGTTAAATATATGTGTATTTGGATGCATGAAAACAATGGTTCAAATGATAAGCTATTGACATGGTATAAGCCAAGTATGGTATGCTTAAACATCACATTTTTAGGTATGTTTGAAATGACAATTTTTGGTATGTTTATATAAGTCTAAGTGGAGTTATGCTTTTAGGTAAATATGAACTAATTATAATAGTATAAATGTGGTCAATCTATGATGAGTTTTGAAATGGAAAATGAATTAACTGTTGATGAATAGAATGTGTTAAGTACATATATATGTTTAGATAAATTGTATGTTTGCATTTGAGGTGCCTATATGGCATATTGGTTGTAAGGATAAATGACCTAATGAATTGGTCTTAATATGCATGCTTGTGTATGTTTGAAAGCTTGATTATATGTGCAAATTTCTATTAGGTGTGAGCTTGAAACGGGTGAAAGGAATGGCTTGAAATTGGCCTATTTCTTGTCCACACGGCCAAAGACACGGGCGTGTGTCTCAGCCGTGTGTGACACACGGCTATGCGACACGGCTGTGTGTCCCCTGTAGGTTTTTAAAGGTTGCATTTCGAGAGTTACACAGCCTAGCACACGGGCGTGTGGCTTGGCCGTGTGACCCAAGTAAAAGAGTTACAAGGGCATGGACACGGGCTGGGACACGGTCGTGTGTCCTTACTTCGAATGTCCACACGGCCTGAGACACAGGCATGTGTCTCAGTTGTGTAAGTCACATCGCCTGGCCACGCGGCTATGTGACCTCTGCAGTATAAATTTTCCATCTTTTTCCATGAAGTTTTAAATGTTCCCGATTTAATCTCGAATTGTTTCTAAAGTGTTTCTAAGGCCTCGAAGGCTCGAATAAGGGACGATATGCATGTGTTTGATTGGATTTTGGAATAATTATGAAATGTTGGAATTGAATGATTTGAGTTATATTTTTACGGTAATGCTTCGTAATCCTATTCCGGCGATGGATACAGGTTAGGGAGGGGTGTTACACACTCAACCGTTTCACTTTATTGACGTAGAAAATGGGTATTATTTGGTTAGGTTTCAAAATAAGGAAGACAATGAAATGGTGCTGACTCAAGGGCCACGGGTTGTTTTTGGTCATTACCTCACTGTACAACCATAGGTTTTAGATTTTAACCTATTGTGGTTGTTTCCAAGTGTGGTTTTGGTGTGGATTCGCTTTCCAGGAATTTTGGGTTTCCTATACAAGAAACGGGTTTTGGAGGAGATTCGTAGCTTGGTAGGCAAAGTGGCCCGATTGGACATTAAGATCGACATCGACACCAAGGGAAGGTTTCCGAGAATGGTTGTTTTTGTTGATCTGGATAAACCACTCGTCTCACAGATTCTGGTTAATGGAAGAGTTCAAAGGGTGGAATTTGAATCCCTACTAGCGGCTTGCTTCTCGTGTGGCTGCTATGGTCACCTTAAAGAACTTTGCCCCTCCATCGTTCCAGATCTAAATTCTGATGGTGGTAAGGTGAAAGCCCCCATTTCGATCGTCAAGGGGTCTGCTCTGGTGGATGTGGAAAAACCCTTCGGGCCATGGGTGGTTGTTGAGCGAAAATCTTGGAAAAATCAAAAGGATTCTCGGAACTAGTAAGAAAAAATTCTGGATATGGGATTAGGAAAATCTAAATTTGGTGCATTGGTCACGCTGGAAAAAGATATTGCTGGTGTAAATGAAAAACAACAGGGGGAGATTTTAAAGAATCTAAGGGGTAAAAAAGAAGGGCAAAATGTTGGGTTGATAAATGGGAAAAAGTCAGGGGTTAAAAACATGGGCCAGGTGAGCAGTGTTGGATGGGCTGAATGCGGAATTGATAAAGGATAGTACTGGGCCTGGAGTGGACTCTAATAGGCAATAACTGTAACACCCATATCTCGTTTCCGTTGCTAGAATAGGATACCAGATGTTACCAATCAAGTTGGAACAGTTAATACAATTTACATTTAATAATCAATTCAATTCCATAATTACAAGTAATATTCATTATAAAAGAAATCATTCGGTTTTGGGTCTTAAATTGAGCTTTCGAAGCTTTAAAAATAAGTTACAAACATTCAGGGACTAAATTGGAACGAATCAGAACTTTCAGGAAAAAATCAAAAATTTCCAAGTCAATGGTCACACGGCCGTGTGACAGAGTCCAGCCCGTGTGGCTCCAAACATGGTCGTGTGGTTAACCTACACGCCTATGTGCAACCTCACACGCCCGTGTGCATGAACTGTGTAACTTCCTGATTTGAATCACACGGCCATGTCGTAGGCCGTGTGTCATCCCGTGTAACATTCCAAATACCCTCACACAACCGTGTCGCAAGCCGTGTGTCTGTCCCTGTGAGAACCGCACCTATACTATTTTTAAACATGTTCTAGGCTTACGCCCGTATGGTTGTCCGTGTGTTTCACACGGCCGTGTGACAGCCCGTGTCCCAGGCCATGTGAGACCAAAAATGACCAATTCCAAGCTAAATTTTCACCTATTTTCTTAGTAGTTTAAACACATTCAAATACACACTTTCATAGGCTAAAAACCATCATCAAACACATTCTAAACATGTCAATGGATTCCACCTATAAAACAAACCAATGTGCCCTCATTGACACCACAAACCATTTCATAACATTTCATCTTCAAGGTTTCATATACAAGATATAGTTACACATCAAAACATCAATTCATTTTAAACCATAATCTCACATACTGTCAATGTTTTCTACCATCATGATTAACACTTAAACTTAGATGACACATGCATAATTTCATTTGTCAGATCACATAACACCAACTTAAGTAAACTTGCTCAAACTAGGATTCAACATCATACTTGCAAAGAGGTCCTAGTTCATGCCATATATACCAAACTAAAACAAAGTCTACCAAAGATCTCCTAGATAGTGTGATTTCTTGTGTTGATCCGATCTTCTAAGCCTTCAAAACGTAATCTACAAAATAAGACAAATACAAGTAAGCTTGAATAAAGCTTAGTAAGTTTGTTTGTATATATTGATAAACCTTTCTGATTAAACATAGTAATAAATTAAAATTAAATGTTGACATTCCATAAACACAACCTTTATCATAAATTAACAATCAGTATAGTAGTTCAATATATTCATTGGACAATGCTCGGTTGAGCTTTATTTAGTGTATCAGTAAAATTCGCTCAATTGAGTTTCTTCAATATATCAGTGGATAACGTTCCATGAGATTTATTCAGTATATCAGTAGATTCTTTTTCTCAATAAAGCATTCATTTCAATAAATTCAGTAGGTGTGGCTTAAGAGCGCATATGTTTCAATAGATTTAGTAGGTATGACTCGAAAGCGTATACGTTTATGTAGATTCAATAGGTATCGTTCGTTTGAGCACCATTCAGTATATCAGTGAGTAACGCTTTCTGATCTTATTCGGTATATAATATAACATTCAATAACAGTATACTAACAAAGAGTATAAGGATTATTAGAAGCCTAAATAAATGCTAGAACTTACAAGATTGATTTACAGTAACGACTCATAGTATTGATTTACAGTAACGACTCATAGTATCTAAATCAGTGATCAATGTCATTTCAATTCATTATTTCCATTTCCAATTACACACATCAATATAATCCAATATTATGCAATTAAGTTCCTATAATACATTTAAAATTATACTAAAATTAAACCATACGAACTTACCAGTCTAAACTGTAGCAACAACAAAGTACAGGGACTATTATGTAATTTTCTCGTCCTTAATTTTCCATTCGTTCTTGATCTAAAATAATAATTTCATTCAATTCACTAAATCCACAGAAAAATTAACTCATTTCATTCAATTTAGTCCTTTTAGATATTTTTACAAAATTGCCCCCAACATTTTACTTTTATTCAATTTAGTACTTAAGTTCAAAACTTGCAATTTAACCAATTTTCATTAAAATCAAATTCAGCCGAATGGTATTGGGTCTAATTACAGCCATAATTATAGTTGTTTCACCTCAAGTCCTTACATTTTTATCACTTTAACATTTTATTCCTTTAACATTAAAATTAACAAAAATTACTTTACAAAATAGTCCTATTTAACAACCGAACTTAATAATCCATTATAAAACTTCAATAATATACACAACACATCAATGGCATAATCCACAACGTTTAACAATTTTACAAATTAGTCACTGGATTAGCTAGATCGAGCTAATACGAGCTCAAAAACATAAAAATTATTAAAAACGGGTAAGATTTACTTACCCAAATGAAGAAATCAACTTGGCCGAAGCTCCTTCAATGGTTTTCTTAAGGTTTCGGTCCTTGAAAGAAAGAAATTGAAGAAGATGGAGTTATTTTACCTTTTAATTTATTATAAATTTTTACCTTTTTGTTAATTTACTAATATACCCTTCATTATATCATCTAAATTTCATATTTTCTTAGCCATTACCGTCTACTACAAGCACAAGGGTCAAATTGTCTTTTAGGACCCCCTTATTAAACCTTTTAAACTAATAGCGATTGACTTTTATAGTTTTTACGATTTAGTCCATTTTATTTAATTATTAATTAATTAGGATCTAAATGAAATTTATCAAAATCTAGTGAATTCCACATCAATCCTATCATTAGGCCATTTAAGGATGGTCCAATTACACCATTGGTCCTTCAATTATATTAAATTTTAATTAAACAAACTTATTATAATTTGGCCTTAAACTAATTAGAACTAAATAAATAAATAACCTAAAAGTTAGTGGAATGATTAACATCTACCACCTCTTGGACTTTTTGACCATGGTTTAGTGGAATGATTAACGTCCACCACCTCTTGGACTTTTTGACCATGGTTTAATTACTGTTTTGATCCTTTTACTATTTTAAAACTATAGCAATTAACTTTTACCTCTTTTACAATTTAATCCTTTTACCTCAATTAAGTAATAAATCTTCAAAATTACCCGACCCAATTTCAATTCACATATAATATGACTCTGCAAATGTTTATTAAAAATATTTACAGCTTTATATTATGGAAACAAGGTCTTAATACCTCGTTTTCAATAACCACTTGACTTTTGAACTAAATCACTTATACTAACTTTAATTTAATTGTTTAAAATCATCATACCAAAATTCAAAATAAAAATTACTATTGACTCGTATAATTTAAATATTAATTATACGAACTTGCTCCTCGAATTTGTAGTCCCGAAATCACTGTTTTCAACACCACTGAAAACGGGTTGTTTCAAGAACAAAAGTAGTTTGTTGGGTATTTAGGTGTCACTCTTGGGTCAAGTCTTGAGGATGGTCTCCGGGGTCTAAATGATTCACCGTCAAATATGGTCAACTGAATTATGGAGAAATCAGTACATATGAAACAGATAGGAAATAAAAGGCCTGATATGAATTCTCACGTCAAAGCTCCTGGAAACTCTTTTTTACACTTTAATATCATTTTTGAAGGTCTTATCGAAACTGTAGTAGATTTAAATCCTAAAACTCTTAATCCTGAAAGGCACTCAGGCGTGAGTTTCAAGGAAAATTGGGACCTAATTTCCATTATTAATTTTAAGACGAATAAGGTGCTGAAATGTGCAATTTCTTTCTCAAGTTCTAAAGGAAGCGACGCGGGTGATAAATGAGGAAATGGTTGTCATGGAAGGACCTTAAATAGAACCATTCGTGGCCATAGGGGCGTTTTAAGGTTACTTGAAATTCTCGTGTTTCTCTTCTAGAAGCCATGACTTTTATAACTAGGCTCATTAGTTCCCAAGTTATACTATAAGCGAACAAGGTTGATCAATGTATTGACAGACAGGATTGCGATGGTAGATCCAAGGCGACTTCCTAGTGGTCGATTCCCTTCTCCCTTTTTTTTATATTTATAAATTTTATTATTTTTTGTTGGAATTGTCAGGGGTGTGCTAGCTCCAAATTTCCTCGTGTTTTTCGTGAGTGTAACCGAGAGCATAGGTTGGATTTGATTGGTCTACTGAAGACAAGAGTTAGTGGTTGCAAAGCAAATTCGATTATCGCTAAGCTTGGATTTCAATATTCTTATTGGGAGGAGGCGGTTGGATTTCCAGGTGGCATCTAGATTGGGTGGAGAGATTCAGTTTGCATTGAGATTCTCATAAGTCATCCCCAATTCATTCTCCTTAAGGTTTCAGGTAATTCCTTTAGAAGACCTTTCCTTGTTACTTTTGTTTATGGAAGCCCAGATAGTCGGAAATGAAGGCATCTCTAGGGAGTTCTAAAAAACATTGTTTCAATGGATAGTACCTCGTGGTTGGCGATTGGAGACTTTAATGCTATCCTATCTTCCAATGAAAAGAAAGGGGAAGAACATTGGGGTGAAGGTTTTCTTTTTGTGATTTCATGGATTCGACCGATTTACTTGATTTGGGTTTTCAGGGTTTACGGTTTACTTGCCAAAAAAAAAGGGGTATTTGATAGGTTGGATAGGGCCATTTGTAATGAAGCATAGAACTCAGCTTTTCCTCATTCTATGGTAATGCATTTGCCTAAGCTTAAATGTAACACCCCAAACCCGGCCTAGAAGTCTAGACCGAATTCGGAATGCTACATTGATCACCGAAGTGATCGTGAGAAAATTTTACAAATCAAGTCGTTTAAAAATTTAATTCCAAAAACGTTTATCTCGAATCAATTCAAAAACGTTTAATCATTTAAATTCCCTAGTAAGTTCAACAGTATAACACTTACGAATTAAAACTTAAAACAAAAGTTGTACCATAGTATTATGAAACTTTACAGTTCAACTTAAACGAATAACAATTAAACCTGAAAATAAAATATTATAACTCATTTCCACCAAGACTGTCCGAGTCCTCCGCGTACTGAGTCCAGCATCCAGAATCCAAAACTGTACCTGAAAAAGGGAAAATGAAGAGGGGTGAGCTACTCGAGCTCAGTGTGAGATCAAAATCAGTTAACTACAGAAACGGAAATAGGGAACTAGAAGCAGTTCAGAAGAAGAACACACTTACAGACAGATAACAGTTAAGCGAGTTCGCCCAACATCAAACACACACCATATGTACCTTACAGTCATATGGAACAAACAGACACACCTAACCTCACGTGCTATGTAACACCCCTAACCCGTATTTGACGCCGAATGAGGATTAAGAGGCATTATCAGACATTTCGGAACATAACACAAACGTTTCATCAACATCAAACATTCACAGCCATTCCATAATGAAATATACATATAGATTCCCTTTTTGAAGGTCTACGAGACCTTAAACATGCTTTAGAGAAGGTTCGGGACTAAACTGATCTCATGCGGAATCTTTGCTATTTAGAAAATTTTTCTTTTAAAACAGGGCACACGGCCATGCCTTAGGCCATGTCTCAGCCCGTATGCAACACTGACTTGGGTCACACGGTCAGGAACACGCCCGTGCTTCTTGCCCATGTGGCAAATTGACTAGAATCACACGGTCTGTCACACGCCCGTGTGACTGGCCCGTGTGCAAGTCTAACTTGCCTCGAATTGGAGCAGTGAAGGACACTGTCGAGACACACTCCCGTGTGCTCAACCGTTTGGACAATTATAGGCCATTTGCAAGGCCAAATTGCCACCAAATTTTGAGTCATACCTACAAGCATCAAACAAGCATCAAAACATACCAACTTTTGCATCACATAGCATGGACTAAATTCACCTATATTTACATCCATTATCAAGCCATATCACATGGTTATATATACATGTCCCAAAACATAACTTAACATTTCTAGCCTATACATGCCATACTACAATATGTACATTTTCAAGAGGTACCAAAATATAGTTTGATAGTGTGGTGATGATCCTTGACGATCCCCGAGCTTCCAGTAGCTTTGATAATCTATAAGACAATGCAAACACACACAAAGTAAGCTTTCAAGAGCCTAGTAAGCCATATACAAATAAACTTATCACATAAAACAATTATAAACCATTTCATACATATGGTTCATGGCATAACACAATCACAAGTCATATTTCTTTTATATCTCAATTGTTCACATTTACTTGCTCATAATCACATATCATATAATATAGCTCACATATCAAATGATCATATACATACATACCTTTCAATGCCAAATTTCATATACATACATATGTACCAGAATTTGGATGCATATTTGTATACCCATTCATTTCTTGGAATGCCCGTTGAACCGTTCGGAATCAATAAGGATACTCATATAACTCGTAAAGCTCGTACAATGCCAACGTCCCAGACGTGGTCTTACATGTAATTAAATATCAATGCCTTTATCCCAGACAGGGTCTTACACGAAATTATATACGATGCTTATGTCCCAGACATGGTCTTACACGTAAATCTCAAATCGATGCCAACGTCCCATACGTGGTCTTACATGATAACTCATATCGGAATCCTATGTCATGACATACGTATCCTAACTACTTCCTAAGGTTCATACATGACTTTTCGGATGTCGTTACATTATCGAAATTTTCTTGGATTTCACATATTTAGCTCAAATTGCCATATATCACAATTCATTCATATATAAACAATAATAATTAAATTCAACACATTTATTTGTATATAGACTTACCTCGTACGGGAAAGAACGGAAACGAACGGCTATTCAACTACTTTCGATTTCCCCTGATCTAATTCCGTTTTCTTTGGTTCTTGATCTATACACATTCAAATTTAGCTTATTCAATCACCAATTCATTCAATTCAATCCATATACACATATTTAGAGCATTTTACAAATTAGCCCTCACATTTTCACATTTTTACATCTTAGTAATCACAAAATACACATAATTCAATATAACCCATGCTTAGCCGAAAATTCCCTTAGCTCATATAAACCAACATATTTCATTTATTTCACATTTTAACCCCTCAATTTCTCATTTTCACAATTTAGCCCATAATGCTCAAATTCATCAAAGATCCAAATACAAAACATATTTATCTATCACATATCTTTCATATTTCATCAACTATCATCACAAAGCTTACAAAATCGTCAATGACATATCTCAAAATCATTATCAAATTCTAAAATTGAGGTATGGGCTTAAGAAAACACATTGCAACGATCACAAAAACGTAGAATTTATCAAAAACTGAAACAAAAACATACCTTAATCAAACTTAGACAAGGCCGAACCCTAGAAACTCTTTTTCTTTTCTTTTTCTTTGTAATTTCAGCAAAACAAGATGATAATGGCCATGTTTTTTTCATGTTTGTTTTATTTAATCATAATTTATACATCACTTACCAATTTACCCATGCTTAATAAACATATAAAACATTAACATTAAGGCTATTAATGTCCACTTACCAAGTTAAAGGCATATTAACAACATAAGGACCCCTCTTTATAAAGACACATCAATTCAGCCATTTTTAAAATAGAAGGACAATTTTGCATTTTCTGTAATTTAGTCCTTTTTGCAAATTAAGCACACAAACGATCAAATTAAATCACAGAAATTTCACACATACTAATTCATATGTTGTAGACTCGGAAAATAATATTAAAATATTTTTTTCTTACTCAAATTTGTGGTCCCAAAACCACTGTTCCGACTAGGGTCTAAACCGGGCTGTTACATGCTATTCAAATACAATAGCAACAGTTCACAAGTCAGTCACACTATCACAATAACAGTTCAGTCAGACATTTATAGAGAAAGTCTATAGAAATCGCATAGGCACACGTGCCTTTCAATCGATCAATAACACATTCAGTCATATTATCACATTCAGTCATAGTATCACATTCAGCCAAACTGATCAATCAGACATTTCAGTCGAGTAGTACAGTCACATTCAGTCACATAGATTCATTCAGATGCATATGAGTGCAAATAAGTTATAAAATAACCCACCCATCCAGCCAACACACCATCTCCGTCCAACCCTACACTTACTGTGGGGATTTAATCAATCCACCCATCCTTGCACTCCGAGTAGGACCTCGAAAAGCCTATCCAACCTTATACTCCATAGGATGTCATCTCGGGTTGCCCGGTAATGATGATCATCAGCATTTTCCTCGACCCTCAGGCAATTGGGACCGCCCTCGACCCTCTGGAAATTGGGGCTAACGATTAGCGAGATAAACGCGCGATCTCATATATTACACAACAAAGCTAGCGTATAAGCCATGATCTGCAATACGGTAAACCACAATCTGAGACATGCGGTATGAACTGCGGATCGATATAGTGGTACGCATACATGCGATGCGATGCAATGCGATAATCCGCTATATCGATGAGTTGCGATAAAACGCGCGATCGATCAATGATACGCGCAGCGATCTTTGAGTATGTGCTATACTGACGTAGTGTGGAAATCCGCAGATGCGATTAAATCGCCCATGACCCTCGAGTATTGGGATCGCCTCAACCCTCTGGGTATTAGGGGCTTCAGTATACAGTTAAACTGCCAAATCGTAAATCTTCCTTCTCTTCAAAATCCCAACCCAAAATACTTTATATGCATATGTATGTATGCAAATATATGTATGCAGAGGTATGAATACAGATGCACCAATTCAGAATACATTCACTTACAATCACAATCGATTCTGAAAAACGTGCACACTTATGCACTTAGATTTAGTACCTAGCATAGCACACATTCACTTACAAGCAGTACATAATTCGAAGTCAGAACAAAATCGTATTCACCCTCAGTAAGCTTAGTCGGGGGGTTGGAACACATAGACTCACAATGGCATTCGATGTGCCCTAAAATCAGAATTTGGCGAGTTAGGGCCACACGCCCATGTGCTCCAGCCGTGTGGAGCAATCCAGGCCGTGTGGAGATCCAAACACCCGTGTGAGGGGTGGCACACAGTTGTGTGACAGAGGCACACGCCCGTGTGGTGCAAGGACACGGCCGTGTGACCAGGCCGTGTAACTCACTGTCCAATTTCCCTAATATTAGGTGCAGGGCAGACATGGCCGTGTGAAGGTGTCACACACCCGTGTGGCCATCAGACACGGCCCTGTGTCCCATAACTCACGCCCGTGTAGAATCCCTAGGCCCCAAATCAGTCACACGGCCGTGTGTCCCCAACCACACGCCCGTGTGGAACCTTAATCTTCTCAAATCTGTCACACGGCCGTGTGACTCTAAATCCCTAATTCCCCAAACTCACACGCCCGTGTGCTCAGAGGACACGGCCATGTAGATTCCGAAAAAAATCCTCAAATCAGCCACACACCTGTGTGCCAGGCTGTGTGGCACCCAAAATTGGCTGGAAACCCTAATTCACAAATCCACACAGCCGTGTGCCTCGGCACACGCCCGTGCGACCGTCGGGGAGGCTACGAAACCACCCCAATTCAGCCCTGAGAACACCGTTTTGGCCACCGTAATAGTCCCTAACCTTTACCCTATCAACATATATTAGAAAACAACGATTTCCCTTCACTTCTATCGTCTAAAAACTCAAAAACAAAGGGGTAATGCATAACTACGAAAGGCCGAAGGAAAGGGATTCTTAAAGCAAGATAGTAATCGATTTAAAAATAGAAAGTAGTAGCCAAATTCGAATCCCACACCTGATTTGATGACGAAGAGAACGGTGGAGGAGCGACAATCCCGAAACCGCAGTTAAAAATGTTTGAGTAATAAGAAAAAAAACAAAATGAAGAAAAATAGAGAGGAGAATGGAGAAGAAACGTCAAAATAGAAATTAAAATAATAATAATAATAATAATAATTTTTAACATAACAAAAATATCAAATTATTTTTATAATAAAATAATATATAAATGAAAAAAAGTGCACAAAATATCTTCCTAGCTCACGCAGGGATTTGAACACAGGATCTCAAGCATAATAACACTCCACTTATCCACTGGACCAGTAGGCCCATCCTTGTCACTAAATTGCACAACTCACTACATATGTGCGACTCCTCACTGCCCTTATGCCCAAGACCCCATACCTCTAGGCCCCAAATTCGGGGCGTTACAATAAATCTGATCAAATGCCCTTTCGCTTAGCCTTTTAGGCCTAATTGTTATTCTTCAAAAGGGCGTCCTTTTTTTATTTTTAGTGGGATGGGTTAAGCATCCGGCCTTTTCAAACTTTTTTAAGGAGAATTAGAGTATCTCTGGAAGCATGTCAATAACACACTCTAATTTTACAAATCAAGTTAGACAATGGAATAAAAAAGTGTACGGCCACATAAAGTCTCGCAAGAATCATCTCATTCACAAGCTTAATAATATCCAGGCTGCACTTGATTGTACAAACTCAGTTTACCTTCACCAGATCGAAATGGAGACAAGGGAAGAGTTGGATAATGTCTTACACCATGAGGAGCTTTTGTGGCATCAAAAGGCAAGCTGTGATTGGTTACTTTTGGGGATCGCAACACTAAATTCTTCCATTTGCGCACTTTGTAGACAAGGAAACAAAATAGAATTACCGCGCTAAAAAATGATATGGGGGAATGGACTATGGATGAGGAAAAATTGAAGGATGAGGTGGTTAATTTTTATGCAAAATTATATGGTGAACACCCAGGTCCAATGCGAGACTACCACCTAGCACATTTCCGCGTCTTAATGATTTGGACATTTCTTTTCTGAGCAAACAGGTATTAGATGAGAAAATTAAATCCACTCTCTTTCATATGGCACCGTTAAAGGCTCCAAGTAGTGATGGGTACTATGCTTTATTTTATTAGAGTCAGTGGGATCATATAGGAGTATCTGTCTATAATTGGGTTAAAAAGATATTTTTTGCGAATAACTTTGACCCGGACTTAAATAATTCACTCATTATACTCATCCTCAAACAACAGAGTCTGGAAAGCTTCTCTCAATTTCGCCCAATTAGTCTCTGCTCTGTCATCTACAAGTTAGTCGTGAAGGTCATTGCAAATCGGTTTAAAGTTGTCTTCCCGTGGATTATTGCTCTCGAACAGGTCGGGTTTATAGTAAGCAAGAACATCATGGACAATATTATTATTACACTAGAAGTTATCCACTCTATGAGGAGTAAGCACAAAAAGAGGAGATGGATGAATATCAAAATTGACTAAGAGAAAGCATATGACTGACTCCGTGGGAATTCATTGAACCCTCTCTAAGTTGCAAGTATTCCTATTTTTCTCCATAATGTCATTATGTTAGCTATTTTGAGCTCTACTATGCAGGTTTTGTGGAATGGATTCCTAACTCAGAAATTTTGGCCAGCTAAAGGGGTTCATCAGGGATGTCTGTTGTCCTCGTATTTATTCATCTTGTGCATGGAATGGTTGGTCATAAATTCTGGCAGTTGGTCCCTTATTCGGTTGACTCGTACTGCTTCACCTTTGTTTCATCTCTTTTTTTTCAGATGATTTGATCAGTTTTGGTCAGGCAGAGGAACATCAAGCTAGAGTAATTAAAGGTGTCCTTGATAAGTTTTGTAAGATTTCGGGCCACCAAATTAATATGTGGAAAACTAATATTTTCTTTTCGAAAGGAGTAGATGATGACTCAAGGGAAAGCATTAGTAGATTATTTAGTTTCTAGGAAGTGTGTAATTTGGGTCCTTATTTGGGAGTACTGGTCTTCATGATAAGGTCACTAATAATACTCTGCGCTTTGTTGTTGATAAGATACGCAGTAAGCTTTCTAGTTGGGACGTTAAACAACTCTCTCTAACTAGTAGGGTGACTTTGGCACAGTTGGTTTTACTTTTGAACCTGAGTTATTTCATGCAGTCAATGATGATCCCAAAAGGCTTGTGTGATGAAATTGAGCACATGGTTAGACAGATCATCTGGAATTCTCATAATGGGGCTAGAAAGATGGCTTTAGTGAGTTGGGATTTGGTGTGTCAACCTAAAGCACATGGAGGTCTTGGGCTAAGATATTTAAAGGACCAAAATACTTCTTTCATGATGAAGGTTGGTTTCAATATTGTGACTAAATCCAATGCCCTTTGGGTTAGGGTTATCAAATCGAAGTGGGTTCAAAGTGGATTGTCTGAGTCTTTAATGAAAGGACGTTGTTCCTTTTTATGGAGATCTCTCCCCAAGATATGGCCTCTTATTCGTGAAATTTTAATTTGGTCTGTAGGTGATGGGAAATGTATTAATTGCTAGCGAGACCATTGGATTCCAAATATTGGTCCCCTGTATAAGTCGATCCTTTCTTGTGCTAATCTTGACATGAATTGTCCTTTTAGTAATATGGTTACAAATGATGGTTCCTAGGATTTAGACTTCTTCAAACTAGGGTTACTGAGGAGATCATCGATAAGATTGTTGGAATCTCGTTGGCTCATTCTTCATCTGGGCTTGATAGGATCATTTGGGGGGCACTTCAACAGGTTCTTTCTCCCTTAAAAGTGCATATGGTAAGCTTCAAGAAGGAGCTTGGAATGTGAAAGAACCCATTTGGTAGCCCCCTTAGAAGGCCCAAGGTTCGCAACGAGTCAGATTTTTCTGTGGCTTGCTCTAGGGGTGAACAAAATTCTATTAGACTCAAAAAATTTGAAAAAAATTCAAAAAAAAATTAAATTTTGAATTATTCGAATCGAGTTATTCGAGTTATTTGAGTTAATCGAATCAACTCGAATTTTTTTTTTAATTTCGAGTTCGAGTCAAGTTAAATTTTCGAATTCGAATAACTCAAATAATTTAAATAAATAGAATACAAACTATATAATTTTAAATTTTAAATTTATATTCCCCGCTCTCTAGGCCCAAATCCTTTTCCCATACTAATTTCCCCCAAAGCCCAAACCCACCCTATTCCCCCCCTCCCAAAAAAAAACATGTTTGCCATTTTCCCAATTTCCCAAAGCTTGGTCAGCCTCACCATCCCAATTTTCCCAAAAGTCAAGATTCCATCGTCTATTTTCTTCTCCAATTCAAACCTGAAACTCTCAATTCTCAAATACCAAATTTCTTAAAAAAACCCTAAATTAAACCCCAATTCAAATTTTCTCTTCTTCTTCTTCAAAAAACCCTAAATTAAACCCTCCATTCTTCTTCTTCTTCATCAGTTCATTCAAACCCCCCAAATCAAAATCCCTATGATGACGAATCCAAGAAGAAAATTTTAAAGAAAAATATATATTTTTAAAATTACATAAAAATAAACAACATCAAAGTCGTTTTTAAAATTTAACTTGAACAAATATATTTGATTCGATTCGATTCGAATTCCATCTCACTCGACTCGATTCGTAAAAATTTCAAATCGAGTTAAGATGATGAAATAGGATTGGGAAACTCGATTAACTCAAAATTTTTTCATTCGGTTTGATTCGATCAAATGCTCACCCATTGCTTGCTCTCAAACAACGTTTAATCACAAATGCGGAGAGGGCAAGAAGAGGAGTAGGAACTGACAGTGCGTGTGAGGTTTGTGGACATGGTTCCAAAGATGTACTGCATGTGCTTAGGGATTGCCCTGTGGCTAGGGACATTTGGAACAAGCTCATTCTTGCAGATAAGCTATCTAATTTTTACTCCATATCCCTTTATGAATGGATGATAGAGAACCTTCTTAATCAACAGATTCTTTGTCCGAAAGGTGTTGATTGGTTGTGCCTCTTTGGAATGATTTCTTGGCACATCTGGAAAAACTGTAACCTTTATATTTTTCAAAGCTTTTTCTTGGAATACTGATGAAATCATCAAAGTATCTCATATTTGGGCAAAACAATTTTCTTCTATCTCAAAAACTTCAACATACAGAACATGAAGTCTTGCTGCTAACTCGCACCTTGAAAGGAATTGGGTACGTATGTTTATAGATGGTTTGGTTAGGATTGAGGATGGCTTTACTGCTGCTGGGGGATTTGTGTGTAACCATAATGAGGGTGGATTTTTGGTTTTATTAGATATTTGGGCATATGCACGGTTATAGACATTGAACTTTGGGATATCTTAGATGGCTTGAAACTTATTCTGTAACGGGGTTATGAAATTGTCCTAATTCAAACTGACAGTCTTGAAACTGTTAATGCAATTCAAGATGAATCGCTCAGGGGTTCCAATTTGACTCACGTCTGGAGAATCCATCAACTCTTGGAAATAGCAAGGAATTGGAAGATCCAGTATATCTCTCGAGATGAAAATAAAATCGTTTCTGGACTTGTGAAAATAGTTCATGATAGGAGATTGGGTCTACGCTTGTTTGAATATTCCCTCTTAGAGGAATTTGTAACACCCTAAACCCGTATTCATCGCCGGAATAGAGTTACGGAGTATTACCGAAAATTTTAAAACTTAAACATTCATTCCTAAAAATTTCATAAATCATATTATAATACATTAAAATACATGCATATTATCCCTTATACGAGCCCTCGAGGCCCTAAAAACACTTTAGAAACGAATCAGGACTAAATCGGAAACGTATAGAATTTTTTGGGAAAAAGTTAGAATTTTTCAAACTGTAAGGGTCACACGGCCGTGTGGACATTCGAAGTAGGGACACACGGTCGTGTCCCAGCTCGTGTAACTCTTTGACTTGGGTCACACGGCCAAGCAACGCGCCCGTGTGCCAAGCCGTGTAACCCTTGAAATGGTCTCACACGCCCGTGTGCCAGGCCATGTGCTAGGCCGTGTAACAGCCTAACTTGCAACCCTTTGAAATCTACAAGGGACACACGGCCGTGTCGCATGGCCGTGTGTCACACATGGCTGAGACACACACCCGTGTCTTAGGCCGTGTGGACAAGAAATAGGCCATTTTCAAGCCATTTCCTTCACCCAAATTGTGCACACATATACAATCCATTTGCACCTATTTCAAGCATCCAAATTGTGCCTAAAATATGCATAATCAAGCTACCACATTATGGTACCTATTCATACAACCAATATGCCAAAAGGCACCTCAATTTTCATGACATTACATATACTCAAACACAAGCATAACTTAGCCATTTAACAATTCAATAGTTGCAACCAATTTCCATACCAAATTCTACCAAAATGACCATACCAAAATCACATTCAAAAATACCAAAATGGTCACTAAAACATACACTAACTTGACCATTCCAACATCAAGCACAAAAAGCACCAAAATGCCTAATTATCCACCATCACAAAACCACATATATACAAGCCAACATGACAACTAATTCATTAACCAAAATACCACATTTACAAGCCAAGCATAATGGTTATATCATCAAGCACAAAACACCTATACATGCCATTATAACCATGACTTAAAAACATCAAAATTTACCGATATAGCTGATGGATAGTGTGATAGGTCTCTGACAAACTTCCAACCCTAACGAGCTTTTGATTAACTATAAAACATAGAAAAATGAACACAAGGTAAGCATATAATGCTTATTAAGTTCGTAATTCATAAACGATGCTTACCGATACAATGTATAAGCTTAAAATAGATATGAACCATTCCAACACAAGCTTGGCACAAGCCTAAGCATCACCAACAACTCAAATTAGTGCTTGATCACATAAATTCAATATCAACACATGATAAAATAACTTTCCATAAATCATGAATACACATGCATCCTACCTTCCATAGTAACAAGTAACTTGCATCAAAAACTCTTACCGAAGCTCACACGAAGTGGTATCACGATAGTCGTCACCATCCCTTTTCATAATCGATAGTCGAAGGTATCCCTTTTCATAATTTGATAGCCAAAGCTATCCCTTTTCATAATTCGATTGTCGTCACCATCCTTTTTCATAGTTGATGGTCATCACCATCCCTTTTCATAATTCGATAGCCGAAGCTATCCCTTTTCATATTTCAATAGTCGAAGCTATCCCTTTTCATATTTCGATAGCCGAAGCTATCCCTTTTCATAATTCAATGGTCGTCACCATCCCTTTTCGTATTTCGATAGCCGAAGCTATCCCTTTTCACTGTCGATGATTGTCGATACGCGGTTAGATTTCTCCACCGCAACGCATTTTGATATTATAAAATAATAGCATTTAAGACATAATTTAAAACACTATTTAAACGTACAAACTTACCTCGACGATAAAATGTAGAAACGGAGTTGATTAATTCGAAGCTTTCTCTTTGCCTCGATCTAAAGTCGTACAAGGTCTATCTTTGCCCCTAATGTTTTGATTTCTTTACAATTTAGTCCTTAAGCTCGTAAATGAAATTCATGCAATTTCATCCCTACCCAAGTCTAGCCGAATTTCATATGGGTTCATAGCAGTTCATACATTTCATTTTTTCACAATTTTACTATGAAATTTTCATATTTTTCAATTAAACCCCTAATTAACAAATTTATCAAAAAATCACTTAACAAAAGTTATTTATCTAACAACAAAGGTTCATTTTCTTCCATCAAACATCACAAAAAAACATGTATACATTTATGGAAAAACCTAATCTTTTCACAATTTTGCAAATTAGTCCCTAGACTAGCTAAATTAAGCTACAACGATCCTGAAAACAAAAAAATCATCAAAAACTAACCTCAAAATTGACCTCATGCAAGAACTTTGATTGCTGAAACTTCAAGGTGTTTAAAATGGGGTTTTTATTCTTTATTTTCGGTGAAGAGTAGCTTAGAAAGATGATACCTTAATTAATTTGTTTTTTTTACTTAATTTATTAATTAATTTACTTAATTAACCTTGTAATATAACCATTAAATCACCTAATAAAGTGTCTATAATAGTCCATTCATGATTTTAATGGTTTATTTACAACATAAACCCTCCATTCATTTAATATCATAGCTATTTAATCCCTTTAACTTATAGAACTCAAGTTTTGCACCTTTTGCAATTTAGTATTTTTTATCGAATTAAGCATGCAAACAGTAAAATTTCTTAACGAAATTTTTATACGATACTACTAACATGCTGTAGACATTAAAATATAATAAAATAATTATTCACGCATCGAGTTTGTGGTCCCAAAACTATTATTCCGATTTCACTGAAAACAGGCTATTACAGAATTAATCTAATGATTATCGTGTAATTTGTTTCTTTTCACCAAAAAAAAATGTAGACACAACAAAGTCCACATTTCTTCCATCCATAAACATTTTATATAAAAATAATAAAAGACAAACACAATATCATATATATTATACACTAGTTTGCATACTCATCCAATACATAAATAATTATATGTATTTAATTATTTTTATGAATCTATTTAATTTTTTATAATGTTTCATTATTAATTTGATTACGAAATTAAATCTGGTAATATATAATAGGTGATAAATGTCTTAGAACTAGTTTAAAACTAACTGTTAATAAAATTATTCCAAAATTCTATTTTATTATATATATGATATAATATGATATGATATGTGTATGTATGTATGCTATCATATATAAAATAAGCAATAAAATAAAATTACTTCTTTTTCCCGTATCTTGCCCGATGAATTCAGTAAAAATAAATAAATGTTGTATTTATATTTGATTCCTAAATCAATTTAAATTAAATTATTATTTGATGTGATAATAGTGAGGTGTATATTATGGTAATTAAATTAAATTAATTATTATATAACGTGATTAAATTAAATTAAAATATTATATGATGTAATTAAATAAAGTTAATAATGGGTCTCATAATTATAGGTTAATAATTAAGGAAATATTCTGGAACTCAAAAAATTATCTTAGAATTCAATGTTTTCATATATATTCTCGTACATTCTTTTATATAATATACTAATTTGTATACCTGTGTATTTGTCAATATAATTATTTTTAAAAATAAACAAAAAATAATATAAATTTAATCTTAATGTAAAAAATCGATAATGCATGGTAGTATATAAAATGTATGTTTTAATATGAAGTTTAAAAATATTAAATTAAAATGATTATAATAAATAGATGCGGGAATTGTTAAAATAAATTGAAATTTTTTTTATTTGAAATATTATATTAAAAAGATTATAGTAAATAGATAGGTCCATATTTAATTATAAGATTTTGTATAACAAAGAAATTAATTTATGAAAACAATTATAATTAACGGTAACAAAAAGGATTTTATTATAAAAATAATAACAATAAAATTAATTTAAAAAAGAGTTGTAATATAAGTATAATTATGTCTAAAAAGGCACGGAATAAAAGAGTGTCGCGTTTCAAAAAAAATGTAATGGGAGCACATTTGTGTATTTAGAACCTTGTAATATAATATAATATGATATGATATATGTAATTATATTATTTTATGATATTTTAATTATAATTTAATATATGATGTTTATAAATATTTATTATTATGATTATTATTACTGTTATTATCAATGGCAAGAAAATTACATTTAAAACTTAATTTAAAAACGGGATCCGAAATATGTTAAAACTCAAAATTTCTATGTATAGTTTCGTATATTCTTTTATAATATACACATACATATGATTACAATATCTAATTACATATATGGTAAGGTTTCAATGTGGACACAACAAGATCCACCATTCTTCTATTTTATAAATGGATGAATGCCCATAAATAGTATTCCTACAAATATGACGAAAGCAACAAAAAAAATTATAAATCTAATCACTCACATCTTATTATTTTTTATTTTTTTTAATCTATATCTTTTAACTTTATGTTTGACCTACCGTCCAGCCCAAAAGTCCGCTCGAAAAATAGGAAGGTATAGATAAAATTATAAGTTCGAAAAATAAATTTGGACAAAAAATAATACTTGTTTAGAAATTGGGTCGGGCCTCAGGTAAGTTTTTTTTTTGCCCAAACATAGCCCGGCCCGACTCGAATATGCAAAAAAAAAAATTATTTTTTCTATTTTCTTGTTGCTTTTACTGTTCTGTTGCTATTTTTTTTTCTTTTTTTTTTTTCACTATTTTGCTACCATTTCACTATTATATTGCTAATATTTTGTTGTTATTGTATAACTCTTTTTTTATTGTTAATTTTGTTACTATTTTAGAGACATTTGCTTGTTAAATTGCACCTATTTTAGTGTTATTTAAGTATACATATTTTTTAAATTTATTTTCAATTTGTTGGGAAACATTTATTCTAATGTTTTTAGTATTTTTGATGTATTATATATATTTTTTAAAAATTATATTAAAATATTAATATAAAAAAATTAATACGATCGAGCTAGGCCCTCGTTTTAGCATTTTATCAGGGCCGAGATTGGACAAAATTTTAGGCTCATTTTTCGGGTCGGGCCCGAGCTTAACAAACAAGCCTAAAATTTTGGTTGGGCGCAACCCGACCCGACCCATAAGCACCTCTACTCGATGTTGCCTCATTTGTTTTTATCCTCTAATTACCATTTGTGTTAACATAATTTATTTTTAAATTTTTACATTAAAATAATGGAAGACAATCATCCAATAAAGATTTGAAGAATAAAATCGATAAAAGAATGATTAAACAATTGTAGTGCGAGGCTTAAAATTAATGAAAAAAATATTGAAGACCTTGAAATGAACAAAAACATTATGAACATTTCATTGATTCATTGAATCAATGTGTTGAACAATATAAATATTTTATACAATATTTAAGATATATTATTCGCAAAATTGTATAAAAAATTTTAAAAATATATAATGTAATATAATTGATACAAATAATTAACTCGTGCATCATGCGTGATAAGAAACTAGTCATATATATGTGTGGGTGGGTGATATTATAAGGTCTTAAGGTCCCAACTGATATGAACAATCTAAATTTTTAATATGTGGCATATTTATTTTGTCGATACATAACAACTCCATTATTTATATATAACATTTTTTTGTTTTAAAATTAATAAAAGATAACTTAAAACTATAATTTACCATTTTCTGTTTTTAAATTAATAGAATAAATCATATTAATATACTTTAATGTTGTACTTTGGACAAACATTTTATCTTTTTTTATACAACCGTAATTATTTATTAAAAATTTTAATTTATTTATAATATATATAAAAGCACGAGTTTTGAAAAGTTTTAAACCGACAAAATATTATTTACTTTTCATCATATTACTAAATTAACATTTACAAAAATTTCTAATCAATTTAAAAAAGTGAAAAAAAATATATCATAGTAGTTATATTAAAATAAAAGTTGTGATAATCATTTTATTATTTGGAAAAAAAATTGTAACACCCCAAACTCGATCCGATGAACCGGATTTGAATATTGGGTGTTACCACTCTAATACAGATGTAACTTAACTCTACTTACACAAATTGCAATCGATTTGAACTACTTAATTACAGTACTTCATAATACAATACATAAGTATAAACAATGAAGAATTTTGATTATAATGCAAAAGGAATTTGATTACAAGTATTACTAAAATGATGTCTTGGTCTAACGTAGTTATCCTGATTCAAGGGTTTCTATGTGCCAAACAGACTCGATCACGCCATCAAAGCTTGCTTTATATGCATAATAATCCGATACGCTGCTCTTTGGGCATAGTCCTGGCATCGCTCCCCCAAGCACAGCCTCACATTCAACTTGAAACAGAAAACATAATCCATGTAAGTTCATGAGAACTTACTTAGAAGTAATCATTTATGTAATAGGCCCATTTCGCCTGGCCCGTTAGAAACCCATTTCATTCAGAAAAAAACAAAAAATAATAAAAATGTTTAATAAAGTCCTGTTATAGTCCAGTACAAACCCAAAACCAATTTACAAAACCAATCCAGTAGCCCAATTACAAGCCAATCCATTACTACCCAAAACTAAAGACCCAGACCCAAACTCACACGGCCCAAAAGGGCTCAAAACTTAAACAGTTTCAGAGACCTAGGGTTTCTGGGAAACCCTAAGTGCCGCAAGCACTCCTAGCAGCCTCAGCACCAACCCTTCAGTCGCGCCGCAATCCGCGCGCGAATAATGCTCCGTCGCCAGATTCGCGCCGTTCACCTGCAAAAGGAAAGAAGAGCAACAGCAAAAAGGGCAAGAAATAGCAGAACAATCTTTTGTATTTATTTTCGGGGCTATAAAAAGCCCCAACAAAATCTGTAAACGGACATGCAAACATATATACACGAATACACAGATACAGAGAAATAAAAATACGAAAAGTTGATAGCAGAGGTGATTTTCTCAGTTATTTCATTTGTTTTTTCTTTTTGATCTATGTTATTTTTTTTTACATATACACCTATTGTTTAAAAAAAAATAACAAATAAAAATTACCTTTCGATTCGCGTGGAAGAGACGAATTTTCTGGCCTCCGGCCGCCGTGTGTGGCGGCGCTTGAAGATAGCAGATTTGGCAATCTTGAAGTTGCAGGAAGCAGATTGAAGACATTAGTCTTGTCTCCCTGAAGTTGCAGCGGAGCAGATTAAAGACAACAGATTTTACCTTCCTGAAGTTGCAGGAAAAAGATCAAAGACATCGGCCTTGGCTCTCTCGAATTTCCGCTTGAGCAGGGCTAAAGACAACAGATCTTGCCTTCTTGAGATTGCAAAGTGAAGGCGAGATCAAAGATATTAGTCTAGCATCCCCGAGTTTGCAATGAGCAGATTAAAGATGGCGATCATCGCTTTCCCGGTTGCAAAGAGCGCATTGAAGCCATCAGACTTATAGTTCAATACTTCTAAAGTTGCAGTTCCAATACCCCTAAAGATGCAGTTGAGATTGGAAGCCATTTGAAGAAGACGAGGACCAAGAAATTAAGGCTCGGCAAGACCGGGCAAAATTGGTCCTTTTATAGTCTTTGCTCCATTCTCGTTTCACGACAATGAGCAAAGAGGGGCAGCTGTAATAGGCCCATTTCGCCTGGCCCGTTAGAAACCCATTCCATTAAAAAAAAAAAAAAAATAATAAAAATGTTTAATAAAGTCCTGTTATAGTCCAAAGACAAACCCAAAACCAATTTACAAAACCAATCCAATAGCCCAATTACAAGCCAATCCATTACTACCCAAAACTAAAGACCTGCACTAAACTCACACGGCCCAAAAGGGCCCAAAACTTAAATAGCTTGAGAGACCTAGGGTTTCGAAAACCCTAGGTGCCGCAAGCACTCCTAGCAAATTTCTCAAGACTAACCCTTCATCGTAGACCGCAATCAAGCGCGCGAATATTGCTCCGTCGCCGATTCGCGCTGCTCACCCGCAAAAGGAAAGAAGAGCAACAAGAAAAACGGCAAAAATAGCAAGACAATCTTTTGTATTTATTTTCGTATTATAAAAAGCCCCAACAAAATCAGAAACTGACATGCAAACATATATACACGAATACACAGATATCTGAGAAAATAAAAATACGAAAAGTTGATAGCAGAGGTGATTTTCTCAGTTATTTCATTTTTTTTCTTTTCGATTTATGTTATTTTTTTTACATATACACCTATTGTTTAAAAAAATAACAAATAAAAATTACCTTTCGATTCGCACGGAAGAGACGAATTTTCTGGCCTCCGGCCGCCGTGTGTGGCGGCACTTGCGGTGGCGCGTGGGATGCATGCGCGGTGGCCTGTCACCGGAGCCCACGCCGGAGTCTGGCCGGAAATCGCCAGAGAGAGAGCAAAGCTCTCTGTTTTTTTTTTAAAACAATGTGTAAAATGATTTTTTGGCCCATTTTTAACTTATATAGTAATGAGGAAACGGTGCCGTTTTTGCTTAAGCTAATAAGTACAAAACGACGTCGTTCAGGGCTGTGATCCGCGCGTTGACCCGAAAACTCGGGGAGGATCCGCACGTTTTTGTTAAAAGGTCTAATTGCCTCTTTGGTCCTTCCGCTATTTTAGTTTTTTTTTAATTCACCCAATTTAAATTTTTATTTTTTATTAAATTAGCCCTAAAATTTATATTTTGTTTCAATTGAGTCCTCGGCTACTTAAAGGCCAATATCGTAACGACGCTGCGTTTTAGAAAGAAGGCATAATTGCCTAATGAGCCCCTACAAAGCAGACGCACGCTTTAATTTAGTCCTTTTGTATTTATTTCTATTGCTATTTAATCCTTATTTCTTTATTTTTTTAAAACCTTTTTATTTTATTTTATTTTTAAATTATTCTCATACTATATTGAATTATTTTATCATATTAAAAATTTTATATTATTTTTATCATTTGTATATTAATTTATTAATAGTATAAATTTGTATGTATTTTTTTTTCATATTATCTTTATATATATTAAGTTACTACTATGTGTTACTTTATTTGGTTTAATATTATTTATATTATATATTATTTTATAATTTATATATTAGTTATTTATACATTTTTAAAATTTTGTATTATTATATTATATTATATGTTACCTCTAAAATCTTATTTTGTATAAAATTTATTTATATTTATAACATATATTATTTATATTGTTTATATGAAATATATATGTATTAGATTATTATATTATAAATATAATTTTGTTTCAAGTTATATATTATTTATTTATTTAACTATATATTTTACTTATTTTTTTGAATATATATATATTATTCTTGATTATTCCACATCATTTTATTTAAAGCCATATGTTTCTTAATTTACAATATCTATTCATTCTATGTTGTTATTTTATCTTACATGCATGTAAAGCTTTATATATATATTTTTTATCTTTTGTTATTTACTGCATTATATCCTATATTTGTTTATTTTTTATTCATTTATTATTTGTATGTTTTGCATTAGTATAATTATTCTATTATTTGTATCACTTGTTGTTTCATATTATTCTTTCTTTAATTTATCTATTAGTAGTAACTGTTAATATAATTTATAGTTATGGTGAATTGCTATTAGATATGTATGTTATAATGTATTAAGGTAATATTTTATTCAAACCATTCCTTTATAAAACATGTTTTGCTAAATTGACGCATTTTATTCAAAGACTTTTTAAAATTGAAACTTACAAACTTCAAATCAAAAACGTATTCTCGGGAATTCAAAAAGTTGTATCCTAACTTACTGGATATGATGTTTCGTGTTTCGAGGTGAAAATTTTCTTCAAATAAAGGCGAGCCTAGCTTCGAAGTCACGAGATGTTACATCCTAACTTATTGGGTATAGCATTTTATTTTCTTTGAGATAGGTAAGTCTTGTTTTTTTCTTTCATATAAAAGGATCATATTTTAAAGTTTTCAAACTTTCAACATTAGGACATGATTTTATCAATTAGGTACCAATTTTTGGGCGCTATGAGGGTGCTAACCCTTCCTCATACGTGTAGAACTCCCCGAACTCGTTTTCTTGAGTTTCGTAGACCAAAATCAATGTTTTGAAATAAAACGTTTTACCAGGTGATCCAATCACACCTATGTAAAAAGGGATTGGTGGCGACTCCATTTTCGTTTTTAAAGTCGGCCCCCATTTTTAAAAAAAAAATGGTTTCGATAAAATTAGCGACTCCAATCGGGGACCAATAAGAGAGTCAAGCCGTAAAATTGATTATTTCCCGTCCTTTTGTCTAAATTTAAAAATGATTTTGATAAACTATGATCCTTTTTATTGCATATGGTTCTAATTTTATAAAATATCTCTGCATTGCATTGCATGACCGTTGTGGTCATACCCTTTTAAGTGGGAGTGAGAAGCTATTCCTTCGTGAGGTTTTCACCTTCGTGCGGTGATAGTGAATCGCTTTGGGATACATCCGCACCTATGTCTTCGTGAGATTTTCATCTCCGTGCAAAACATAGGGAAATGTATTCCCCTCGAATCAACTCGGTCCATATGAGCCTATAATGGGTGAGGATCGAGGAATCACTGTTCAGTACCTCAACTTTAGAGCTAAACCGCATGTAGAAAACCTAAGGACTTACCCTAGGTAGAACTATACTGCACCTTAGCAATCACCCGTATATATGTTTGATTATTTGCTTTATGTTTTACTTTGTGTTACTAATCGATTGTGTTTTATTTTGTTGCATGTCATTTTATATTTTAAGAGGTATCGATTCACTGGTCGCACTTAAATTAGAAAGTCGGTTATGGAGAATGAATTCCTTGATAAAGTGGAGGACAATGCAATGTCCGTAGGTGGTCGAGCAAACGCAATTAGAGAAAGGGGATAGTCTAGCCGAATGGTACACATCGAATTATGGGACTACACTCGCATCGATGTGGACGCAGAACAATCTCCGTGAATTAAGAGAAATATGGGATCGATGAGAGCGACAAGACCAAGCGCTTGTTTTACAAAGACTATGGGGACTTGCCGTACTTGTTGGACATTCGGTAGATGGACATCTATTTCGAGCCATCACCCAATATTGGAATCCAAGCGTATAGTTGCTTTACTTTCGGAAAGGTTGATTTGGTACCCACGGTGGAAGATTATACAGTTCTATTACATTATCCTAAGATTCAAGTTGACAAAGCTTACTCAAGGGCTACTAGTGTTCCGACCTTTCTGAGAAAGTTGATGAGTATTACGGGGATGAGCGAACAGTGGGTCACAGCTAGAATCAAGCAAAAAGGTGAGTGTAAGTGCATCCCTTGAAAAGTTTTGAAAGATTTGATTTTAGTACATCCTGATATGAAAAAGAGGATAGATGTTTTTGCTTTGAGTATATACGGGTTAGTGATTTTCCTAGGGCATTGGGATATGTGGTCAAGCGGTCTCGGATATATTTTTATCGACTTGATAAACAAGTCACACTGCTCTCGCAATCTTGGTCAAACATTCCGATCGCTTAATGCATGTAGGAGAGTCAGTGAAGGCGATTCATAGGATGTGGCGTGATGTTGTTGGCTTGGTTCCACAATCATTTTTGGAAGGTGGATAAGGTTTCCTATCTGGTCTTCTCGGAAAATTATTCCTCATTAAAGGAGATAGTGGCTACCCCGGATGAGAGATGACATATCGTAGAAAAATTGGATAGCGCTTTCTACGAAATCTTCAAGACGAAGACGTTGAGTGGAGAGCTCCTGGATGGTTCTGATGAGGTGTCAGACTGGTCGGGAATTTTGATTGGGTCCTCTACTTGGAATTTGGGAGCCATTGATATGCACCCTTGCTCGTCTTGAGACAATACAGATCAAGGCGCTTTGTACCCGGGCTACACATGGATTAGCTCAAAGCGAGTTTTCGATAAAGGAGATAGCTACAAGAAAAGGGTTAAGGAGATTTCTAATGCTCTAATCGGACCCGTCGCATGAAGAGCGTGGACGTAAGCCCAATGACGACCCCAGAGTATAGTGGATGGTGGAGTAGAAGAGTCAATGATAATATCCCTATGCCAAGTCTAGAAGGCACTCGATCGATCGAAGAGTACTTGCGAGTGGTCCCATCAGAATTGGAGATTATAAAACAATATTTCGAAAGGAGGAATTCAGAGCTCGGAAGGAGAATAGAGAAGTTGGAAGAAGAAAAAATGTACCTGAGCTTAGACGTGGATGTTCATAAACTGGAGGCCGATAAGTTAAGAAAAGGGAAGAAAAGGGTCGAGGAAGATTTAAATGACCTAAAGACAGAGTATAAGAAGCTGCGGCTATCGATGAAAAATGCTGGATTGGGGAAGACTTCGGAACAGTGGAAACAGGAGGTTCAAGAGGAAAAAGGCCAAAGCTGACCATTGGGAGAGGAAGTTCCTAGAGATGCAGATGCAAAACGAGGCCCTAGAAAAGAGGTTAGCAGAAAGCCAAAAGGAAAAGAGTGGATTAAAGGCTAAAGTGATCGAATCGGGACGGTCTCTTCACCACTATCGGCCGTACTCGCAAACGAGTCAAGTCGAGTCTGAACAAGATTGAGGAAATAAAGGGTAAGATTGAAAGATTAGAATCGAAATTGCAGAATTGTGAACTTCGAATCGAGCATCTTGAAGCAAGAGAAGGGCATTGGAAGGAAGAGCTCCACCATTCCCATGACCAAGTTAGAAATCGGGATTATCTCATGGGTGAAGCAATAGTCCAGATTCGAGAGGTAGCTGATCACCTATAGACTTTGGCAGTACAGGCTGATACATTGAGCACGAAGTATGAGCTACAGTCAGATCCTGGTCAAGAGTTAGCCTTGTTGTTTGGGAAAATCAAAATTTTAGGCCTCAGGGCGAAAGTATATTTGTAGTCCGTTTTATGTAAAGGATTTTGTTTTCTAATAAAGTTTTCTAAAATGAAGTTGAATCTGAATCGATGCCTCATTGCATTCATGCATTTGCATTAAATCTCATCATATGTATTTAAGTCCATAGAGAGAGCCTAATTAGTTGAAATTATAACCGAGAGAGAGAGAGAGGAGGAAAAGCTAGAAGCTGAACACCATTTCGGTACACGTGCCAAGACAAAGAAAATAGATCAAAGACTTGAACAATTCCAGAGAGACATGCAAGACCAGATGCAAGAGCAATTGGCAAAGCTCCAACAAGAAATGAGAGACCAAATGTTGGAAGCTCAAAGGAACATGATGGCTCAAATGGCCCAGATGCTGAACGGGGTGATGGACAAAGGAAAAGGTCCCATGGCTATTGCAGGAGAAGATAGCGAGGGCATTCCTCCGGGTTTTACCCCACCTCATGCACAAACACAACCTGAAGAGTATCCCCAAAGGCCATCTGTCACGATTAGGCATCAACAGGGGCAAGCTGATACTAGGCCGCCCATGAACTTCCAAGTTGGCTCAGGATCTAACCCACGAGATAACCTTGCTAATCCCGTTATCCCTGATTTAGATATAGCAGAGAGGGAAGGGACAAAAACTGAATCCTCGAGGCAGTTAGAGGATCGCTGTAGATGGTTGGAAGAAAAGTTCAAGGCTTTGGAAAATGCCGATCATCACCATGGTATTGACGCAAAAGACTTGAGTTTGGTTCTAGATTTGGTGCTTCCTCATAAAATTAAGATGCCAGAATTTGAGAAGTACAATGGGACTAGCTGCCCTGAAGCCCACATCACTATGTTCTGTAGACGGATGACTGGCTACGTGAACAATGATCAACTTTTGATTCATTGTTTCCAAGACAGTTTAGTGGGGGCAGCATCCAGGTGGTACAATCAACTCAGCCGTGCTAGGATTAGCACCTGGAGAGACCTAGCCCAAGCCTTCATAAAGCAATACAATCATGTCACGGACATGACGCCTGACAGAATCACCTTACAAAACATGGAAAAGAAGTCAAATGAAAGCTTCAGACAATACGCGCAAGGATGGAGGGAAGTTGCCATGCAAGTTCAACCACCTCTCCTAGAGAATGAAACCACCATGCTTTTTATCAACACCCTAAAAGCTCCATTCATCACCCACATGATAGGAAGTACTACCAAGAGTTTTGCGGATATAGTGATGGTAGGAGAAATAATTGAAAATGCCATAAGGGGTGGCAAGATTGAAGCGGGAGAAACCACTAAAAGGTCTGCTCATAGGAAAAAAGACAATGAGGTGAATAATACAAGTATATACAACCAAGGGTACTCAAAGGCAATCATTGTTAGCCAACCAAAGGTAGTTACGGCTGGGCAACAAGGGTCGACCAGACAAGAATCGGGCACGAGGCAGGACTCTGAAAAGCTCTAATTTGCGCCAGTTCCAATGACGTATAAGGAGCTATATCAAAGTTTATTTGACGCACATGTGGTGTCCCCATTTTATCTACAGCCGTTACAGCCCCCATATCCTAAATGGTATGACTCAAAAGCTCACTGTGGTTACCATGCGGGAATATCGGAGCATTCAATAGAAAACTGCACTGCCTTCAAAAAGGTAGTAGAGAGGCTCATCAAAATGGGGATCGTGAAGTTCGATGATACACCTAATGCGGAGAACCCATTACCCAACCACGGGGATAAGGGGATAAATACGATCGGTGAAAAGGTCGTGAGAAAGATCAAGGGGGATATCTCGGAGGTGAAAACCCCGTTGAGAATGGTTTGGAAAGAAATGATAAGAAGAGGATTGGTAGAATCAGATCATGTGGAAGGATGTGAAGGACTAAGGGACTACTATGAGTTCCACAAAGAAGAAGGGCATAAGATCCAAGAATGTGTTGATTTTAGGGTCTTGGTGCAAAACATTATGGACAATAAGGAATTGGAGTTTTATGAAGAAGGCTCAGGGGGAGGAAACATATATGCAACTGAAGGAGAATTGACAAAGCAAAAAGTCAATTATCCAAGGATCATTATCTCCCGACCAAGAAGTACGGAGGGCGGAGCACAAGTGGCGCCAAAAGTAGTAATCCAGAAGCCTGTTTCCTTTCCTTACAAGGATAACAAAATGGTACCTTGGAATTACGACTGTAATGTGACAATACCGGGAGTGGAAAACTCAGCTAGCACTTCCAAGGAGATCCAAAATGAAGGATCTTACACACGAAGTGGAAGGCGTTACGATTCGAAAAATGTTAGAACAAAACCAGTGAAGTCAAAGACTGTGGTAGTTCAACGAGAGAAAGGATCTGAGGCCCTTATCAACGAACCAGTGAAAGAAGAAGAGGCTAAAGAATTTCTGAAATTCTTGAAGCATAGTGAATATAGTGTGGTAGAACAATCACGCAAAACAATCGGCTCGCATATCGCTGTCTTGGCATTACTTTTAAGTTCGTAAGTGCATCGTGAGGCATTGATGAAAGTGCTGAACGAGACTTACGTTACTAAAGATATATCTGTCAATAAACTTGACCGTTTGGTTAGTAATATAAGTGCTGATAACTTCATTTACTTCAGTGATGATGAAATTCCTCCTGGGGGTATGGGATCGACAAAGGCTTTGCACATCACTACTCGTTGCAAGGGATACACTCTACCAAGTGTGTTAATAGATAATGGATCGGCTTTGAATGTCTTACCATTGTCTACGCTGAAGAGGTTGCCTATAGACAGTTCTCACATGAAGACGTGCCAGAATATAGTGAGAGCATTTGATGGCACTGAGAGAAAAGTGATGGGAAGGATTAACATACCGTTGTTGATTGGACCTAAGACATATGAAGTGGACTTTCTGGTGATGGATATCAAGCCCTCCTACAACTGCTTGTTGGGAAGGCCCTGGATTCATTCGGCAGGGGCAGTGCCCTCATCGCTACACCAAAAATTGAAACTGGTAACAGAGGGTCGGCTGGTAATTATAAACGCAGAAGAGGACATCATAGCAACTGTTACCAACGACGCACCATACTTAGAGGCGAATGAAGAGGTAACTGAATACTCTTTTCGATCCTTGGAGTTCGTGAACACGATATTCATTTTGGAAGGGAATGAGGTGTCAATCCCTAGGATATCCAAAACCACAAAAATGGGTTTACAAATGATGGTAGGGAAATGAGCCCTACCAGGAAAAGGACTGGGTAAACATCTCCAAGGAGAAATGCAAGTTCCGATGCTGAAAGAGAAGAGAGACCGTTTTGGCTTGGGTTTCAGGCCAGATGCTAAACAAAGGAAGAAGGAAATAGAGAAGAAGCAGGAGAGAAGAAGGGCACGGCTGAATGGGGAAGAAGTCAAGTGGGAACCGATGACATTTCCTCACATATCCCAGACCTTTGTATCAGGAGGGATAATTCACCCGGAAAGAAGGTTATTGGAAAATGAAAATCCTCACATCAATGCCATACACGAGGAAGGAACTGGACAAAGAAACCTGTTGGGCATTCGCCCTTATGAACCTAGAAGTGTTCTGAACAATTGGACTGCAGAGGAACTTCCTGTAGTATTTAGAGATTACACAGAGTAATATTCAGAACAAACCTGTTGTTTTTAAGCCTAGGAACAATAAGATTTCTTTTGTGAAATAGGCTCATGTTCAAACATCTTTTGTTTCAATAAAATACAGCTTTAATGACCAATTCTGGCAAATATTCTTTCATTTTTTATTCTTTTGATCTTCTAATTTCATTCTAAATTTTTTATTCTCATTCATACCATGTAAATAGTTGTTCTCGAATTCATTTGTTCTTTATACATTCTTTGGTGCCCACCACAGGTCCCTAGATATCAACGACATGAGCAATGATACCACGGATTCAGAGGTCCATTTTGAGCAAGACATGTGTTTAGAGGAATCTCAGGATTTTGAAGGTGACAGAGATTGTGACTTGTCTCCAGACTTGTTAAGAATGGTAAAGCAAGAGGAGAAACAAATTTTACCCCATGAAGAGGAGGTAGAGAACATAGCCTTAGAGGAAGGAAAGGTGGTGAAAATTGGAACGCGCATAGCTGAGGAGACTAAACAAGACCTTGTTGAGTTACTACGGGAATTCAAGGACGTTTTTGCATGGTCATACCAGATATGCCCGGCTAAGTATCGATATTGTAGTACATCGCCTTCCCATAAGAGAAGAGTGCAAGCCAAAGAAAAGTTACGAAGGATGAAGCTTTGATGTGATGTTGAAAATAAAGGAGGAAGTCAAGAAACAGCTTTGATGCTTTGGTTTCTACAAGTGGTCAAATATTCGTAGTGGGTTGCCAACATTGTTCCTGTCCCTAAGAAAGATGGAAAGGTCCGGATGTGTGTAGACTATAAGGACTTAAATAAAGCCAGCCCAAAGGACAATTTCCCTTTGCTGCATATTGACACGTTGGTGGATAATACGGCGGGATACTCATTGTTTTCTTTCATGGATGGTTTTTCGGGATACAATCAGATCAAGATGCACCCTGAGGATATTGAGAAAACTACTTTCGTAACATTGTGGGGTACCTTTTGTTATAAGGTAATGCCATTTGGACTAAAGAATGCCGGAGCAATATATCAAAGGGCCATGGTAACCTTGTTCCATGACATGATGCACAAAGAGATTGAAGTATACGTTGATGATATGATCGCCAAATCTTGAACAGAAAAGGAACACATTGAGGTTTTGAAGAAATTGTTTTTGAGGTTGAGAAAATTTCATTTGAAGCTCAACCCGGCAAAATGTACTTTCGGAGCTCGGTCAGGGAAATTACTGGGTTTTGTGGTCAGTGAGAGAGGAATCGAAGTTGACTCAAATAAGGTCAAGGTAATACAAGAATTGCCTCCACCACGCACTCAAAAGGAAGTTTGAGGCTTTCTTGGAAGATTAAATTACATTGCTCGTTTTATTTCACAATTAACCGAGAAATGTGATCTCATATTTCGTCTTCTCAAGAAACACAACCAAGGTGTATAGGACGAGGAATGCCAGAGAGCTTTTGACAAAGTCAAACAATATCTGTCAAATGCATCAGTACTATCTCCGCCTAATCCAAATAGACCATTGATATTGTATTTGTCAGTGTTTAATAACTCCATGGGATGTGTGCTTGGTCAACATGATGAGTCAGGAAGAAAAGAAAAGGCGATATACTATCTCAGCAAAAAGTTCACTGAATGTGAGATGAGATATTCTTCGATTGAAAAATTGTGTTGCGCCTTGATTTGGACAACTCGGAGATTGAGGCAGTATATGCTATATCATACAACCTGGTTAATTTCGAAGCTTGACCCGTTAAAGTATATAATGGAGTCAACTGCTTTGAATGGAAGGATGGCAATGTGGCAGATTTTGCTTTCTGAATTTGATATAGTATATGTAAACCAGAAGGCTATAAAAGGGAGTGCAATAGCAGAATTTTTAGTTAGCAAGGCTTTGGAGGATTATGAACCTTTGAGCTTCGATTTCCCAAATGAAGAGCTAATGTATGTGGCAGCTACTGAAGAATGTCCGTGGAAGTTAAATTTTGATGGGGCATCTAATACTGTGGGAAATGGAATTGGGGCAATCTTGGTATCCCTTAGTGGTGATCATTATCCATTCACATGCAAATTGGATTTTGATTGCACAAACAACATGGCGGAGTATGAAGCATGCATTATGGAAATTCGAGCAGCTGTAGAGCGTAAAATCAGAGTGCTAGAAGTTTATGGAGATTCTGCCTTAATAATCTACCAGCTTAAAGGAGAATGGGAGACAAGAGATCCCAAACTAAGTGATTACCAAAAAATAGTTCTGGGATTGATTGAGGAGTTCGATGAAATTACTTTTAATTATCTCCCACGTGATGAAAACCAGATGGCGGATGCTTTGGCAACCCCGCTTCTATGATCAAAGTAAATGCACTGCAGGACATGAAACCTATTCGATGAGTATTTTTGAAGTTCCACTCATTGTTATAACTGAAGAGGAGGAAAAGATGACCACCCTTGGTATCATGATATATTGCGATATGTAAAAAATCGTGAATACCCGGAGCATGCAACTGAGAATGATAAAAGGACACTAAGAAGATTGGCCTCTGAATATGTCTTAGATGGGGACATCTTGTATAAAAGGAGAAAAGATCAAGTACTATTGAGATGCGTGGATGCTGTTGAAGCTAGGAAAATCCTGGAAGAAGTTCATGAGGGCGTTTGTGGAACCCATGCTAATGGATTCACAATGGTCAGACAGATAATGAGATTTGGATATTATTGGTCCATCATGGAAGGAGATTGTATCAATTATGCCAAAAAATGCCATAAATGCCAGATTTATGGAGACAAAATTCATGTGCCTCCGTCACCTTTGCATGTTATGACTTCCCCATGGCCTTTTTCCATGTGGGGCATGGATGTTATTGGACCAATCTCACCAAAAGCTTCGAATGGGCATCGGTTCATCTTCGTGGTCATTGACTACTTCACGAAATGGGTAGAGGCTGCTTCATATGCTAGCGTCACTAAGGTAGCAGTTAGTCGGTTCTTAAAGAAGGAGATCATTTGTCGATATGGAATGCCCGAGAGGATCATATCAGAAAACGCACTGAACTTGAACAACAGTACGATAGTAGAGGTTTGTAGTCAATTCAACATCAAACACCACAACTCGTCTCCGTATCGTCCAAAAATGAATGGGGCAGTGGAAGCGGCCAATAAAAACATCAAGAAGATAGTAGGAAAAATGACTGAGATGTATAAGGATTGGCACGAGAAATTACCATTTGCACTCTATGCTTATCGGACGTCTGTCAGAACCTCTACTGGGGCAACGCCTTTCTCGCTGGTCTATGGGATGGAGGCAGTTCTACCTATTGAAGTGGAAATACCTTCTCTTCGAGTTTTGTCAGAAATAAAGCTGGATGAAGCTGAATGGATCTAGGCTCGATATAATCAGTTGAACTTAATTGAAGAAAAGAGGCTAAGGGCTATTCGTCATGGTTAGATGTACCAAAAACGAATGATACGAGCCTATAATAAAAAAGTCTGCCCAAGAGAGTTTCACGAGGGGGACCTTGTACTGAAAAAGATCCTTCCCATACAAAAGGATTTCAGAGGAAAATGGATGCCGAATTGGGAAGGACCGTATGTGGTGAAGAAAGCTTTCTCTGGAGGTGCACTGATTCTAACTAAAATGGATGGGAAAAGCTTACCCAATCCTATGAACTCGGACTCAGTAAAAAAGTATTTTGCTTAAAGAGGAGAAGAGGCCAAGGTGAAAACCCGCAAAGGGCGCTTTGAGACTTCTTAAAAAAAAGGAGAGGCCAAGGTGAAAACCCGCAAAGGGCACCTTGAGACCAAAGGGGTTTTGAGTTGAAAACCCGAAAAGGGGCGACTCAAATTCTGAATGGGTATGCAGTGATCTTGCTATACTTGAATTAACAAGAAATGAAGTATGTTGCATATCGGGGCATCAACAAAGTACTTTGGGTCTTCTAAACACATGTTAAGCTCAAAGCGTTCTTCATGGAGTTTGTATATGGAAGCCCAATCTGTGATATCTAGGGCATTTGATCTTTGTCCTATTCATTTTACTATCTTTGGATTCTTTTTCTTCTCAAAGATATGTTCCCTGTTAATTTTTTTGTATTTTTGATAATTCATTTAACTCTCTTTGAAATCAATTTATTTGTTACCCATTATTCATAAGCATGTTGCATTGAAATAATGATTAATGAACTAATAATTTCACAAAAGAAGTTCTACATATTACTTTGGAAATTTCTAGATAAAACAAGAAACCGAAACAGGACAATTGTTTAGAATTTCCATGTACATAGATTGGAAATATTTGAAAAATAAGAGTCTTGATGGAGACTATTTCTCTGAATTCTTTGTCCAATTGGTAATTAGACAAAATAAAAAGTTGTTGTGATGAAAGAAACCAATGTCAGCTGGTCATTCGGAGAATGGCATGACAGACTAAGTTTGTGGGGAAAATTCAAAACTCCTGAAAGAGGGTAGAATGAATTGGAGTTGAAATAAATCCTTAGGTTACAGTAAGGACAGATAGAAAAGTTGCGATTCTTGGAGGGATGGTTTGAAGGTTTTATAAATCTTGTGTCCCCAAAGTTCAAGAGGAATGGGCCCTAAAATTTCCATGGGGCAAATTATTTAAGAAAATGATACTTCAAGGGGAACAAAGATGAAACCTTGACGGATAAATGAGTGATAACACCTTGAGTAGGAATCATACTCATATCATTTTTGCATTCACATAGCATGTCTGAATAGGAGCATTTGACTCATTTCGATCACGGCATCCTAATCATTTGGCATAAGCATATACCCATTCTACAGGTCATAGGACGATGTAGTAGGGTAAATGGTCACTTTCAGTCTTGTCTTCCTAAAGTTGCGATGGGGGGGGCCCAAGACAACAGATCTTACCTTCCCGAAGTTGCGGGAAGAAGATCGAAGACGTTAGCTTTAGTTCTCTCGAGTTTGCGATGAGAGCAAGCTAAAGAGACAAGCAGATTTGGCATTCCCGAAGTTGCGAAGCGATCGAAGACATCGATCACGCATCCCGAGTTTGCGATGGAGCGCGATTGAAGATAGCGATCGTGTCTTCCCGAGGTTGCGATGAAGCGGTCGAAGACATTAGTCCGGCATCCCCGAGTTTGCGATGGAAGAGCAGATTGAAGATAGCAGATCTCGCCTCCCGAGTTTGCGCGGAGCAAATCGAAGACGATGATCCGCATTCCCGAAGTTGCGGGAAAGTAGATCAAAGTCATCGATCGCTCCTCGAGTTTGCAAAGTGACCGTGATTGAAGATAGCGAGATCCGCATTCCCGAAGTTGCGGGAAGCAGATCGAAGACATTAGATCTTGTCTCCCTGAGTTTGCAGTGGAGCAGATTGAAGATAGCAGATTTGGCAATCTTGAAGTTGCAGGAAGCAGATTGAAGACATTAGTCTTGTCTCCCCGGTTGCAATGAGCGATTAAAGACAACAGATTTTACCTTCCTGAAGTTGCAGGAAAAAGATCAAAGACATCGGCCTTGGCTCTCTGAATTTCCAGTTGAGCAGGCTAAAAGACAACAGATCTTGCCTTCTTGAGATTGCAGTGAAGCAGATCAAAGATATTAGTCTAGCATCCCTGAGTTTGCAGCGGAGCAGATTAAAGATGGCAGATACTGCCTTCCTGAAGTTGCAGTGAAGCAGATTGAAGCCATCAGACTTATAGTTCAATACTTCTAAAGTTGCAGTTCCAATACCCCTAAAGATGCAGTTGAGATTGGAAGCCATTTGAAGAAGACGAGGACCAAGAAATTAAGGCTCGGCAAGACCGGGCAAAATTGGTCCTTTTATAGTCTTTGCTCCATTCTCGTTTCACGACAATGAGCAAAGAGGGGCAGCTGTAATAGGCCCATTTCGCCTGGCCCGTTAGAAACCCATTCCATTAAAAAAAAACAAAAAATAATAAAAATGTTTAATAAAGTCCTGTTATAGTCCAGTACAAACCCAAAACCAATTTACAAAACCAATCCAATAGCCCAATTACAAGCCAATCCATTACTACCCAAAACTAAAGACCCAGACCCAAACTCACACGGCCCAAAAGGGCCCAAAACTTAAACAGTTTCAGAGACCTAGGGTTTCTGGAAAACCCTAGGTGCCGCAAGCACTCCTAGCAGCCTCAGCACCAACCCTTCAGTCGCACCGCAATCTGCGCGCGAATATTGCTCCGTCGTCAGATTCGCGCCGTTCACCTGCAAAAGGAAAGAAGAGCAACAGTAAAAACGGCAAAAAATAGCAAGACAATCTTTTGTATTTATTTTCAGGGCTATAAAAAGCCCCAACAAAATCTGTAAACGGACATGCAAACATATATACACGAATACACAGATACAGAGAAATAAAAATACGAAAAGTTGATAGCAGAGGTGATTTTCTCAGTTATTTCATTTTTTTTCTTTTCGATTTATGTTATTTTTTTTACATATACACCTATTGTTTAAAAAAATAACAAATAAAAATTACCTTTCGATTCGCACGGAAGATACGAATTTTCTGCCTCCCACGCCAGTGTGTGCGGCACTTGCATGTGTGGCGCGTGGGATGCATGCGCGGTGGCCTGTCACCGGAGCCCACGCCGGAGTCTGGCCGGAAATCGCCAGAGAGAGAGCAAAGCTCTCTGTTTTTTTTTTAAAACAATGTGTAAAATGATTTTTTGGCCCATTTTTAACTTATATAGTAATGAGGAAACGGTGCCGTTTTTGCTTAAGCTAATAAGTACAAAATGACGTCGTTCAGGGTTGTGATCCGCGCGTTGACCCGAAAACTCGGGGAGGATCCGCGCGTTTTTGTTAAAAGGTCTAATTGCCTCTTTGGTCCTTCCGCTATTTTAGTTTTTTTTTAATTCAGTCCAATTTAAATTTTTATTTTTTTATTAAATTAGCCCTAAAATTTATATTTTGTTTCAATTGAGTCCTCGGGCTACTTAAAGGCCAATATCAGAACGACGTCGTTTTAGAAAGAAGGCATAATTGCCTAATGAGCCCCTACAGTGTGACGCACGTTTTAATTTAGTCCTTTTGTATTTATTTCTATTGCTATTTAATCCTTATTTCTTTATTTTTTTAAAAACCTTTTTATTTTATTTTATTTTTAAATTATTCTCATACTATATTGAATTATTTTATCATATTAAAAAATTTTATATTATTTTTATCATTTGTATATTAATTTATTAATAGTATAAATTTGTATGTATTTTTTTTTTCATATTATCTTTATATATATTAAGTTACTACTATGTGTTACTTTATTTGGTTTAATATTATTTATATTATATATTATTTTATAATTTATATATTAGTTATTTATACATTTTTAAAATTTTGTATTATTATATTATATTATATGTTACCTCTAAAATCTTATTTTGTATAAAATTTATTTATATTTATAACATATATTATTTATATTGTTTATATGAAATATATATGTATTAGATTATTATATTATAAATATAATTTTGTTTCAAGTTATATATTATTTATTTATTTAACTATATATTTTACTTATTTTTTTTGAATATATATATATTATTCTTGATTATTCCACATCATTTTATTTAAAGCCATATGTTTCTTAATTTACAATATCTATTCATTCTATGTTGTTATTTTATCTTACATGCATGTAAAGCTTTATATATATATTTTTTATCTTTTGTTATTTACTGCATTATATCCTATATTTGTTTATTTTTTATTCATTTATTATTTGTATGTTTTGCATTAGTATAATTATTCTATTATTTGTATCACTTGTTGTTTCATATTATTCTTTCTTTAATTTATCTATTAGTAGTAACTGTTAATATAATTTATAGTTATGGTGAATTGCTATTAGATATGTATGTTATAATGTATTAAGGTAATATCTTATTCAAACCATTCCTTTATAAAACATGTTTTGCTAAATTGACGCATTTTATTCAAAGACTTTTTAAACAGTGATATATGATATTTGGGGACTTCGAGAGGAATTATACCCTAACTTACTGGGTTTTAATTTTTCTCGTGGAACTTAAGGTATCAAGTATCCCTTCTCTTTTAAAATTGAAACTTACAAACTTCAAATCAAAAACGTATTCTCGGGAATTCAAAACGTTGTATCCTAACTTACTGGATATGATGTTTCGTGTTTCAAGGTGAGAATTTTCTTTAAATAAAGGCGAGCCTAGCTTGAAGTCACGAGATGTTACATCCTAACTTATTGGGTATAGCATTTTATTTTCTTTGAGATAGGTAAGTCTTGTTTTTTTCTTTCATATAAAAGGATCATATTTTAAAGTTTTCAAACTTTCAACATTAGGACATGATTTTATCAATTAGGTACCAATTTTTGGGCGCTATGAGGGTGCTAACCCTTCCTTATACGTAACCGACTCTCGAACCCGTTTTCTTGAGTTTCGTGGACCAAAATCAATGTTTTGAAATAAAATGTTTTACCAGGTGATCCAATCACACCTATGTAAAAAGGGATTGGTGGTGACTCCATTTTCGTTTTTAAAGTCGACCCCCGTTTTTTTCAAAAAAAAAATGGTTTCGAAAATTTAAACCTTAGTCGTTGATTTCCATAAACAGGCAAATAGTCCATCACCATCAGCTCCTTTTCTTAAAATCTTTAGCTGATTGTCACCAGGAAAAATTTACCATTAATGAAACATAATTCTTCCTTCTATCTACTATATCATGGTCAGTTTCCTTTAACATTGTTTCTATTAGGAAATGTTTCCATATTGTAGTAAACATGTAATTGTTTTCTATGTATTCGATGAATAAATAAATTTCACATTTCACTATTATGTCTTTTGTATTTTTGTCTTTCATATTTTGCATGCTTAGCGAAATTGTGACAAGCAAATATTAGCTCATTGATTCTCTAAGTTCAAACTGATGATAAGTGGCACTGTAAGAATGTTTACATTGTGAGAAAGGCAACTTACTTCAATAGATAATATAAATGAATCTGTAATCCCGTAAAAGAATCAAAGTGAGCATTTGATTCAAATACTAAGAAGGATTATTATGTCGTCTAAAATTCCAATTGAGGAGATGGCTAGTCTTGGCTATTGGAGCAGTTGACTCCACAGGTAGGGACATAAATGTATTCATTAGCAGAATAATACATTGGACTGGACCCAAGATGAATTAATTCTAAATCTGTTTGTGAATTAATTCACTTGTGACATTCATGGTGTGATTTACCTAAATCCCAAGTTAGTCACTGACCATGTGCATGTAACTCATGTGCTTTGATATAAGTAGAGGCTTATGCTCTAAACATGATAAAGCCAATAGCCAGTATGTTGGGTACATGACTTGTGTATGGCATGGCTTTACTAGCAACAGTGAAATTCATAGCTCAATTAAAAAGTTAACGATATCTTTTCATTGGCATTGTGTGGATTGATAAATATGGAACGTGACCACGGGTTGCTTGTTCTCAAACGAACAATTTATCACATTCATTTGTTGGCAGTGATCATATTAATCATTAAGAAGACACAATGGTGACAATGGGATAAAATAGGATTGGATTGAGTGAACGGATTTAACTCAAAGGAATCAAGGATATCATATGAGGTTAACACACATATAATGAGGTCATTGACAATGTAGTTAGACGAATTGCTTTCGTAAAGAATACGCAATACGAAATTTTCAATCATGGTACTTCCTGTGGACTGACTCCATGATTAAGTAGTTGCGAATTATCGGAACGATGTTTCTGAACATAATTGTAATTACTAAAGCCTAATTATATATGTCTGGTTAGTCCCTTCGCTAGCTCAACAAAAACTCGATCAAACTGCTTTTGATTACAAGAAAATTCTACGACTTTGGAAATAATTTAATTGAGTTGATTTATTTGATGTGGAATTAAATTGGGCGGTCGTAAGAATTTTTCAACTAGAGAATTTAATTAAAGAATTTTCCTGAAAAATTAATTTGGAAAATCTAAGTGTTTTTTAGGAAAATTAATTTTAATCAAGTAAAATTAAATTGATCAAATTAATTAAAATTAATATGATATTTTTGAAAATTAATTTTCAAGTCAGATAATTGGCCCAACGGGTAATTGAACTTGAAAATTGGACATGAGAACGTAAATTGGGCTCGAGAGCCCAAAATCGAGATCAAGACCCAAAAAACGGTTGAACCGGGCCTGGTATGTAAAATTGAGTCGACAGTCCAACTGGTGGCTAGACCGGACCGGTAGGGCCTTCACTGGTAGAAATTGAACCAGCTCAGGGTGTCGGCGGTTGCGAGGGTGGCATTCCGGTGGTTGGCAAATGGTCAACGATGGTGGTTCTTTGGTGGTTGAGCAGTGGAAAATTTATGACTGGCAATTTTATTTTAATTACCTATCTCCTTATATATTTATTTTATAATTGTTTATAATATTTATATTATGTAATGTTATAATTGTGATATATATATGAGATGATCCACAGTTAATTGATTAAAAAATAAGAAGTGTGGTAATGAGAAAATACATGTGTTGTATTGTTCTATTCACTTCTTTATGTTATTCGATTACTGTGAGAAGCGTGGTAATGAAAATGTGCATGTTTAGTATTGGTTTTGGCTAGGAAAGGCTTGGTTTTTAAGCGGTCAAATTTGACTCACTTCCCTTTCTTGGGACCCTACTTGGTGCACGGTTCACATTCACTTCTTCGATTTTTCCTTCAAAAGAAAAACAGTGGAGAATCTAAATTGTTTATTTTATAATTGATTGATTCTTGTGAATAAAAGAATGTGAATATTATAAAATTGCCATAGTATGCCATGCATATGTTGGAAGCATGTCATATAGATTAGGTCAGAATGCCACTAGGACTATTGTATGATCATTCTTGAAATATGGGATAAAAAAACCTTGCATGTTATTTTAAAATATTGAGTGGGAGAAGGTCATTGAACAAGACTTACGACCTCCATTGATGGTCCCTAAGTGATAGCATGATAAAGTTTCGAGCCGACTCCTACCCTGGCTGCACCCTAAGGTAAACTTTATCGTATGGGTTCACTGGATGAGATTTCCTTTTAAGGACAACTAGTCATGCATAACTCTCAGTGATATTGTCCCAAGATGTCTTACAAATGAAAGCGTGTTCATGATGGGTGTTGAGTCAATGGTGACACGCTCAAGATCTTCTCTTATTAAATAGTTTCCCAAGAAACAATATTTGAGCTAGAGATGATTGCCAAACGTTAAACGGACGTTGGTTTGTGTGGAGTTTTGAGAATTAAGATTCATAAAATAATTGAATGTAATCCATGTTCTTGCTAGTTAATCATGGGACCCTAAGGCGACATGGTTGATAGGTGTAAGAATGATTAGGTCAACAGAAAATTGTTTTTCAAAGTTTTAATACAAGACGCATGCATCATACTGCATTCTTGATATGTTGGTGAAATGAAAATATTTGCTTAATGCAAAGTTAGTAATTAGTGAATCTTTATTTTTTCAGTTCAAATATGTCTCCTATTCCTTTTATTAGCATTGTTACCGAGATAAAATGAATGGGGATAATTTTCGAGAATGGAAACGAAACTTTCTAATAGTTCTCAATTGTGAGAAACACAAGTTCGTTCTTGATGAAACGTGTCCTTCTGGAGCTCAACCCAAAGCGAGAAATCGCTGGAGAGATTTTGACTTGATTGCTCGATGTTATATGTTAGCAAACATGAGTAGTGTGTTGCAAAAGCAACACGAGAATTTCCGTACTACCAAAGAGATCATGACAAATTTAAAGGATTTTCTCGGAGGCCAAGTTGCATTGGCTCGACAATCCGTTATTACAATTTGATGAACTCTCAGCAAAAACCTGACACTCCGGTCAAAGAACATATACTTAAACTTATGGGATTCTTTGCGGAAGCAGAGGATAATGAGGCTGAACTAGACGTGAACACTCAGATTAAAATAGTGTTCAAATCCTTAACCAAAGAGTTTGCTGGTTTTAGGGCTGCTTACAACTTGGGGAACAAGGCACTTACCTTTACTCAGCTCATGAAGCAATTACAATCCCATGAGTTGATGCTGAATGGTGGTAAGTCAGATCAGGAGAAATCTGGGGCAAACTTAGCTATGAGCCCTTCGTCCTTTAAGGGGAAACGAAAAGCTAAGGGAAATAAGAAACCGACTTTAAGGGAAAGAAGAAACCGACTAAGTCTTCGGTTACACCTTGTGTGGATAGGAAGAATGTTAAGAAGTCAAAATATCCTAAAAAGATCAAATGTTTCTTCTACAACACGAAAGAGTATTTCAGATCAAACTGCAAGGAGTATTTAGATTATCTAGCCCAAAAGGTGATACGGCCACACCCCGAGCACACTCTTGGACCAGCTCCCTAAGCGTTGCTTGCAATCCCTTGTGAACTGAATTAGTTCGATTCCAACTCGTTGAGCTCAAATCAGCTCGTTTCCAGCTCAATGAGCTCGTTTGCTCGTTTTGAGTTTATTCTAATTTTTACAATTTTAGTTGCTGGAATAAAATAAATGCATTTAGTTAATTCAGTTAGTTAGCTTAAGTTAATAAATAAGTGTTAATAAATATGTCTTTAATCTGAACATGTTAAATTAGAGTGTTAAATGTGTCCTAGTCTAATACATATTTTTAATGTGTCCTAGGTACAGCCAAATTTAATTTGTGTTTTAGTTATTACATGTTTTTAATATGTCTAGCTACAGCTGAATTTAATTGGAGTCTTAGCTTAAATACATGTTATAAATATGTCCTAGTTTAAAACTTGTTTTTAATGTGTCTTTGAGCTGCCAAATTTATTATGTCTTAATTGAATTAATTAGGTGCAGGTACATGCTTGGGACGGCATAAATACAAGTGAACTGCTGATTTATTTCTTCCAAGTGAGATGATGGTTCAGTCATTGCAAAAGCCACAACCACCGTGATGTTTCTTGTTCCCAAGTCGCCATTGAGCTCACTAAAGCAACCTTAAAAGCTTTCACACAAGTCGGACATTCCTTTCACATTGTATGCCCATTCGATTTTGTGCATTCACACATAAGGGGTCATGTTTACATTCGGTTTTCACACCTAATGTCTATTGGAGTACTCAAGACATCATTTAACACCTCAATATCATTCAAATGACCAAGGCCTCGCTCATTAAAGCTGTCACACCCTTTGGACGAATTTAGCCTATTCTAAACAACTCCATTCACCCAATTCAACTCCCCAATCACTTCAATTAATTTTCACTAAATCAAGGCATCTAGAAGTCATTCCATTACGTCACCAAGGAGGAAGGAGCTTCTGGAATTTTCTTGAAAATTTCTCGAATTTTTCACTCATTAAAAGCTAAAATCAGGTGTCCATTTAGTTATCCATTTGACTATTCGGCTAGCCTAGACTTCTAGCTATAAGTACTTAGCTAATTTCATTTTGTAGGGACTTTTTGATACTTTGATGAATTATAATATATTTGTGAGTTTATTGACTCTCAATTTTCGTTCAAGACTCAACCTAACTTATCTAGCTTGCTAGTGGCGTCAATACTGTTTCTTTGTGAACTTATCACTCAATTGAGTGTGGCGTTCAACCCGTTATACCTCTGGTTCCTATCTCTCAATAGATAGTGGGTCAAGGTCCTATGTAACAGTCCAGTTTATACCCTAGTCGGAACAGTGGTTTCGGGACCACAAATCCGAGTCTAAATAATATTTTAATATTATTTTCTGTGCCCTTGATGAGTGTTTAAGCATGTATTAAATTTTTGTAAGTTAATTTGTCCGTTTATATGTTTAATTTGACGAAAGGATTGAATTGCATTAAATGTGAAAGTTGCTTGCTATTTGTTAAAGTATCCATGTGTTGTGGCTTTGTAAAGGTGAAGGCCTTATGTGGCTATTAAACCACTATTTAGTTAGTGGATGGATATGGACAAATATATCCTTAATGCATAGTTGTTTTATTTATTAATTGGAAGGTTAATTTAGTAAATGAAATAATAATAATGTTATAATGAAAATAACATGGTAATAAGCTATTATCATCCTTCACCTAGCCGAATATTGAAGGAAGAAAAGAAAGAAAACTATCCTAGGTTTCGGCACTTACAAGCTTGAATTAAGGTATGTTTTTGCTTAGGTTTTTGATGATTTTTATGTTTTTGAGATTGTTGCTTAGTCTACTATCAAGCCCATGTCTCAATTTAATGAATTGATGTTGTTCATGAAATGTGCCATTGATGATATGTTGAGCTTTGTGATGATTTATGGTGTTAAATGAAAGATTTAAGCTAGATGAACAAACTTTGTTCTTGAATTTTTGATGAATTTAGCTACTTAGGGCTAAATTGAGAAAATATTATTTTTGAGGACTAAATTGCAAATTTGATGGAAAATATGGGCTTGTATGAGATGTATATACATTCGGCTAAGCTTAGATGTGTAATGATTTTTGTGAATTTGATGTTTTGAGAAAAATGGACTAAATTGATAAATTGTGCAAATGTGAGGGCTAAGTTGCAAATAGCCTTAAATATGAGTATTGAGTTGAATTGAATGAATTAGTGAATAAAAAGGATTAATTCTAAATATGTTTAGATCAAGAACCGAGGAAAACAGACCTTGACCGAGGGAAGGCGAAAGTAACCGAGTATCCGTTTCCATTTTCGAAAAATCGAATCCGAGGTAAGTCATATTGCAAATAAATGTAATTGTATTGAGTTGAGCATATTCATATGTCTATTGTTGATTTTGAATGCTTATGAGTTGTAATGCAAATGAATTCCGAGACAAAATCGACTTAGCGACGATGTCCGAGAAGTCCCGTATGAACTTAGGAATACATAGGTATCTGTTCTGTTTATCATGTAAGACCACGCCCGGGACGTTGGCGTTGATTTGAAATTCGTGTAAGACCACGTCTGGGACGTTGGCATCGATATTATCCTTATGTGTAAGACCATGTCTGGGACGTTGGCATCGATTTGAGCTTTATGTGTAAGACCACGTCTGGGACATTGGCATCGATTTGAGCTTTACGTGTAAGACCATGTCTGGGACATCGGCATCGTGTCGATTCAGATAAGACCATGCGGGCGGGACGAAGGGCATCGATATTTGAGTGCATGTAAGACCTCGTCTGGGACGTTGGCATTGTGCGAACATTCTGAGTTTCTGAGTATCCTATTAGATTCCGAATGATTCAATGGGCAAATCCGAGCTATACACTATTACGTAAATGTATATCCGTTTCAGGTACTTTGATTTATACACTAAGGGTGTATATAAGGTAAGTACCTACGTGAACTTACTATGATGATTATGTATATTGGAATAACAATATGATATGTGAAAGTAAGCATGAATGAGCTATGTTTATATAAGACTTTGGAATTGATGAATGTGACAAATATGGCCAAGTACATGGACCAAAGCATATATGTGATAGTTTGCTAAGTCATTAAGATGTGCCAATGTACCTATGTACTTATATGCCTTTCATACTAAGTTTGTTTGTATTATGACTTACTAAGCTTTTGGAAAGCTTACTCTGTGTGTGTGTTTTCTCTGTTTTATAGGTCGTCAAAGCCATCAAGGCTCGGGACCGTCAAGGATCGCATCACACTACTAAACTCATTTTGGTACATTTTGGAAATGTATATAGTTAGATATGGCATGTATAGGCTAGTATTTGATATAAGTTTGTTATATGAATTTAGCCATGTGATTTGGCTAGTTATGATGTTGAGAAATTGCTTGAAAGAATATCATATATGCGGTATGTTTTGGTATGGTTAGTTGATGCATACAATGGTAAATTTTTGATTAAGTGAATGAATGAAATATGTATGTGATGAGATGAGTTTTAACCTTGTAATTTAGCATGTTTGGAATTGGTTTTGGATGTATAGATTGAATGGTTAATTTGGTATGTTTTTGTTTGTCATATGAGTATGAAATGAATTGGTAAACATTGCTTGTAGATATGACCCATGTGGGTGGCATTTTGGCCTAGCAAATGGCCTATTTTGCCACACGAGCGTGCCTAGTGACCGTGGGACAAAGTCAGTAGCTAGCCTAATAGCACACGGCCAAGACACACGGGCGTGTCTAGTAGCCGTGTGAGAAAGTCAGTATATGGTCTAAGAGTACACAGCCAAGGCATACGGGCGTGCTTGGTGGTCGTGGAGCAAAGTCAGTTTCGACCATGGGGAGGACACACGGGTGTGTCTAGCAGCCGTGGGAGGCACACGGCCTACCCCCACGGGCGTATAACCCCTGAATCTTAGAAAAATTTTAAATTTTCGAGAATATCTGTATGTGTTCCGGTTTAGTCCCGACCCTATTTCTGAGCATGCTTTAGGTTTCGATGACCTACTTAAGGGACAATATGGTTGTATTTGATGTACAATTGTATGAAATTTTTTGTAAAAGTTTCCGATCTGTCCGGTAACGCTCTTAACCCTAATCCGGTGACGAACACGGGTTAGGGGTGTTACATCCTATCTTCCATCTTCCATCCATCTTAAGCCTCGTATAAGGTTTGGGTCAATACTCTCTTTAGTATTGGTTCTTCCTTGGTCTTAAGCCAATTTCATCCAACTATCCACCTTAAAACTTACTTTACTTCTTATCTAGCCGAAACTAGACTTGTTCTATCTTAACACTCTTTGAAACTCCTTTTGTTTAAAGCCTACATTTAGCCAAATTCAACTAAACTCCGAGTTGAACGAAACTTCTCCATTTTACGATCGGGCATCTAAGCGACTCGAATCACTTCATCGAAGCGAGATCGTATCAAAAGGACAAATGTATGAAACTCTTTGTGGTTGAAGCTTACTTAGTGGAAAAATCAATTGAAAATTGGGTTATTGAATCTGGAGCCACTAATCATGTGTATGTTTCTTTACAGCGATTCAACAAAACGAGAAGTCTACATGACAGGAGCCTCTCGTTGTAGACCGAATATGGGAGCTATGTTTTAGCCGAAGTAGTAGGAGAAGTTATTTTACATTTTGATAATTTTAGGAAGATTGTTTAAATAACATATTTTATGTACCTCATTAAGAGGAATTTAATTTCTGTAGCATGTTTATTTTATGACGGTTATACTGTGACATTTAATAAAGGGATTGCTATTCAAAAAAATCGTTCTTTAATCTATAATGGATGGATGGAAAACAATCTCTACTTTATCAAACCAAATAACTATTCGATACTTCAAACTGAAATAGTGAATAAAAAACTTAAAACTTCTTACTCTAATTAGGGGTACCTATAGCACTTAAGATTTGGTCATATTAACCAAGAAAGAATCACTAGACTTGTGAAAGATGGTCCTTTAAGTATGCTTAAGGAAGTTAGTCTTCTACAATGTGAATCTTACTTAAAAGGTAAAATGACTAAGATGTATTTTAATGCGAAAGGTACAAGAGCCAATCAACCTTTAGAACTTGTGTACATTGATGTATGTGGTCCCATGAGCATCAGTGCCCGAGGAAGTTATGATTATTACGTGACTTTCATCGACGACTTTGAGAGATTGCTATTCTACAGAAAAATAGAGAGAATTTATTCTCAACTATTACATATATTTTTTCAGAATAACAATTCTACGGTTTCTATTAAAAAGAAAGAATTTTCGTTTTCACCCCAAAAGGAGAGAAAACTTTTTCTAGTTTTGTGTTTCGATTTAATTAATTCGGACCCACACTCGAAGCAGTTCGTAGTACGAGAATAGTGAAGAAGATCGTTTGGTTGAAAGTCAGGAACAACAAACGTCCGCTAAGTTGAGAACACATGTACGAATTCGGTTAAGGTTTAATCCTATAAATATCACAAACTAGGTTGATTTTCAAAATTTTAATTTTCTGCTGTGCAAGAAAACCATTTTCAAACCGGGATTAAAAAGAGAGAATTTTTGTTTTCACCCCAAATGGAGAGAAAACTTTTTTCTAGTTTTGTGTTTCGATTTAATTGGTTCGAGCCCACACTCGAAGTAGTTCGTGGTACGAGAATAGCGGAGAAGATCGTTTGGTTGAAAGTCGAGAACCACGAACGTCCGCTAAGTCGAAAACACATGTACGAATTCAGTTAAGGTTTATTGCTATAAATATCACAAATCAGGTCAATTTTCAAAATTTTAATTTTCCGTTGTGTAAGAAAACCATTTTCAAACCGAGATTTTTTCAACATAGGTTCGATTTGAACCTAAGTCTTTAATTTGAAGTATTCAATATTTTCTTTTATTGTTCGTTCACAAACATCAAGATTCGTGAACGATTACAAGACCACGCATCTTCGATCACATCCAATTCAATTGATTGAGCAATTTCTTATATTTCTCTCATTTAATTTATTTGTGTTCTTTTGCATATTTAAATTAAATATAAGAGTTATGGAGTCTAGATCCCTGAGAGGATAAGTCTCTAGGAAGATTAACAAGTGAGTGTGGGAGTAGTTAACGGAAGAATATGAGTTTCCCAAAGGAATTAACTAGTTTTAAATCATGTATGTTTAAACCCTAGGATTGGACACTAGGAAGTCATCTAGGTTAAACGGGTCGGGAGATAAGTTTGTTGAGTAAATTGTGATTTATCCCGATGAGGAAAATGAAGTTGGAGATAAACGAGTACCTATCGATTAGTTAATTAGTAAAGGCTGGAAGGTAATACTAGTTGATTAGTAGTTAATTCCATTAAAACCAAATTTTAATGTTAACTACAACCACTGAAACGAGTTAATCATCTACCTGTTAATTTGATTTAGTTATTGTTTTATTTTTTATTATTTAATTTAGTTGAATTTAGTATACGGGTCAAATTATAAATTTAATTAATTAAATTAATTAAATTAATACTATTTCGATTCAATTACGCCACTATCCTGCTTACTATACATTGTATGAACAAATAAGACGTATATTCTTCCTTGGGAGGCTTTGCTGTAATGTTTTTCTTTGAATAAATATCTCTCTCTCTCATTAAAAAAAATACATTAGTTGTGCCATAATATAGTTGACCGGTATAATTGACTCACATACCTAATTACAATATTACCGCTTTGCGGACTAAGGTCTAATTTGGGCCATTACATAAGGCCGCCGCTGAGATGACAGTGCGCGAAAGATGGGGCTTCTTCTGTTTAACAACGCTCCTACTTGCTCCATCTCCACTCAATTTTTTCCATCAAAATCCACTCATGTTACCGCCAATTCTTTCCCTTCCTTTTCTCACTTTCACGTTAGCTTCCCTTCATCAGGTAAGTAGATTTCATTTCCCTTCTTTCTTCGCAATCCTTTCTTGATTCTTTTGTATTTTTTCTCGTTTTTGGACTGAGACTCCGCGTATCCGATGGTCAGATCGAGCCGGGTCGGATCCTAATTGGGAAAGCTCTCCCGACCCTTATTTTCTTTTCATTTGGCGCTTCTCTTTTTTTTTTTTTTCAGGGCAAAAAGTAGGTTTGAGAAGAAGGGCCAGAGTCCGTACTTATGGGATCAAGTGTTCGGCAAAAGTTGATTATGTAAAATTACATTGAATATTATGTCTCTATGTATATCCACTGCAGTATTTTTGTTGAAATTGGTAGGTTTTGGTTTTCACCCAGGGTTCTGCAGTTGTGAATGAAAAAAGCGTTTCAGTCATTCTTTTAGCTGGAGGCAAAGGCAAAAGAATGGGTGTGAGTATTTATTCTTATTCATTCAATTGTGTTTGCCATCATTTATGGAGTTCGTTTTTATACATCATCAATGGAGGTTTTAAATCACTTGAGCATCATATCTCTCTGTGTGGGTGTGTTGAAATGGCCCGTAAAGTTTTAAGGCCTTTTAAAAAAAAAATAAAAAAATCTGATGGCTTTCCTTTAAATTACACATCCTTTGTTATTGTTGGTTCTTTTGTATTTTCTAGATTATAGTTTTCTTTTGTTTGTCTAAATAGGCAAGCATGCCAAAGCAGTACCTACCACTTTTAGGACAACCAATTGCTTTGTATAGGTAAATAAGAACAGCTTCTATCAACTTATTCCTTTTATTCATCGACTTGATGCAAGCTTATGTTTGGAATCTATAAATCTAGAGTACCGTTTTATATGTAAGGATTGTTGAATAATGTTTGGATAATGTACAGTGTATATTGAGTTGTTTAGGCTCCATGTTGTTTAACACCACATGGAGTCTTTCACTTTTGTGGTCATTGGGTTATAACAGGTTAGTTGTAAATGTTGTCTTTGTCTATCTGTTCCTTATGATGGTAACTGTTTTCCTCAAATGTGATTTTTATTTGGCAGTTTATATACTTTCTCACGAATGATTGAAGTGAAAGAAATTGTTGTGGTCTGTGATCCATCGTACAAGGACATCTTCGAAGGTCTCTCTCTCTCTCTCTTTCACACACACACACACACACACACACACACACACACACGATATATATGTATACAACAACATGCATATGCATGCGCATACATGCATTTTGTTGGTTGACTGTGTTTGGGCAATCACTCCCACAACTGAAATGTGTATGGATGTTCTGTGCTTGTGGTTGACTCCCTTGAGAAGTGTTTCATTGTTTGGTTTCCTAGATAGATCTTTGATTCCAGTTCTTCAGGAGATACTCCTTGTAATATGATGATTTTTGTTGCAGAAGCCAAAGACAAAATTAATGTAGACCTTAAGTTCATGCTCCCTGGGAAGGAGAGACAGGATTCTGTTTACAGTGGGCTTCAGGTATCAGCAAAATGCTTTGATTTTAAGAATAGAACTAAAGAACACTGTTAGTTTGAGTATACATACTGTTGTGTTGTCTTTGCTGCAATCTTTTGTTTTCTCATTTTGATACTTGTGCACTATGATATTCAACTAGTCTTTGGTGTAGCTTCCAAAGCTAAGTCATTATTCTTTATTAAGAAAAGCTCACTTTAGATCTTGGAAATTCTACTGAAAAGCAAGTTATTCTTCCTATAATATTTCCTTTCTTATTTTTCTGCGTTTCTTTGTGCCTCCTAGACTGGAATAAGTTACCCTTCCTTTCACACTTCCCATTTTTATTATCTGCATTTGTTTGTAGCATCATCTTCGACCTTTTGTCAATAGTGGATGCCTGCCTTATAGAATGAAATTTGTTCCACGTCTTCTAAAGGGACCCAATTATGGTCCGGCAGTACCAGCATCCAATAATTCTGATCTCAATGTAATCCTACTTTCTGAAATTTTCTTGCTGAGGTTTGTCTCACACAATTTAATCTAAAACATAAACATCTAGAAAATTTATGTTCTCGATCCCACAGGAATGTTATCATAATCTCTGTACAAAGATAGAGTTGCATATAGCTGTGGCCTTTTCCTCGACATTTCTAACATTAGAATTTAGTGATATTCCTCCAATTATAGTTCCCTCCCAAAGTATGTACTTAAAATACTAAACCTTTGAATATAGTACTAAACAATCTCACTCTATAAATTGCCAACCCAAAAAGTTATATTCTATCTCTTCCTTTTTCGTAGTACTTTCTTTTCTATTGATTAGTTACCCAATTTTTAACTTATATGTGGATAGTTTGCCCTTTTTCTGGTCCTCCATGTCAAGGCATAATAGTGTGAGGTAACTTATATGTGAATAAGTTACCCTTTAACACTTCCCATTTTTATTATCTGTATTTGTTTGTAGCATCATCTTTGACCTTTTGTCAGTAGTGGATGTCTGCCTTATAGAATGAAATTTGTTCCACGTCTTATAAAGGGACCCAATTATGGTCCAGCAGTACCAGCATCCAATAATTCTGATCTCAATGTAATCCTCCTTTCTGAAATTTTCTTGCTGAGTTTTGTTTCACACAAATTACTCTAAAACATAAACATCTAGAAAATTTATGTTCTTGATTCCACAGGAATGTTATCATAATCTCTCTACAAAGGTAGAATTGCATATAGCTGTGGCCTTTTCCTCGACATTTCTGACATTAGAATTTAGGTATATTCCTCAAATTATAGTTCCCTCCCAAAGTATGTACTTAAAATACTAACCCCTTGAATATAGTACTAAACAATCTCACACTATAATTTGCCAACTCAAAAAGTTATATCTATCTCTTCCTTTGTCCTAGTACCTTCTTTTGTATTGATTAGTTATCCGATTCTTAACTTATATGTGGATAGTTTGTCCTTTTTCTGGTCCTACGTGTCAGGGCATAATGCTGATGGATGCTGTGGCTGGTTAATTTGGAATTTCCTTTGATATTTTCCAAGACAATACCTTACTTTGTATGTTACAGATGCCATGTTTCTTTCTTGATAAAGAAATGCTACTTTCATCTACAGGCAGTTGATTTGAACTCTGAGCTTGTTTGCATTCATGATTCTGCAAGACCCTTGGTGAGATCTGGAGATGTAGAAAAGGTTTGGGCTCAAAGCATTTGCAGTAATATCTAATGCAGTTAAATTAAACTAGTGGAACTCTAGCAATAAAGGGGAGGAATTGGAATATAGTCCCAGTATCTATGGGAGGTTGGATCCATTAAAGCCTTGTATATATACTTTTTTGTGCTTCTAATGTATGGCATTGTGATAAGTGAAGACCATCCTGTTCTGGGTATTGATTGATGCAGTACTGCAAAATTTGAGAGAGTGGTTCTGTAGTATACACTATTTGGTGATTACAAGCTTTAAGTTTTGCTTGCAAGGAAGGATAGAAACAAGTAAGGATGGAAAATCTTTTAATCAAACGGATAGGTTTCATAAGCATAAGAGCATAAAATTTCAAAATTCTGATGAGATGCGGCTCAAATTTCTGGTGTGATAGACAATTTGATGCCCTGCATTAGTCTCTCACAGTGATGATAGATATTAGTGTCTTCACTTCTTTCCTCATTTATGTGCTTGGATTTGTGATGCAAGTTTAAAATTGCAATTGAAACTGACAAATAGTGGTCATAGAGTGAAATAGGCATAGATTGTGTGGTTAGTGAAAGAGAAGACGACAGGGAGCATACTCTCTGGTGTTTTGATGAACCAATGAAACAAAATCTTTAAGGTGTTTGGTCATGGGAATATCTCTATAAGCAAGTCACTCTTTTCTACCTTTACATCTTTGTCTGGATAATGACACAATTGCATGTAAATCCTTACACAAATAAGGCTTCATCATTTTCTATAAAAAGTTAAAATGGTACTTGATTAGATTTATCATTGATTTATTAGGTTCTTAAAGATGGTTGGCTGATTGGAGCAGCAGTACTTGGGGTTCCTGTCAAAGCCACAATTAAAGAGGTAGAGATATTTAATCACAAAGGCACTTTCTTATACCTTTCAAATTGAAACAATCTAATATTACCACTATTTTAAGGGCCAAGAAAAATAACGGCTTCATGACCTGGTAGGATGGAAGTAAATTGTACAGATTTCAACATGATATTGCTAAACTGACGTATATATTACTTATCTGCATATGTATAAATTCTATCTTTGTCTAGCTTTATTCTTGTCATAGATGGAAACTCTAAGTCTGTCAATGGAAGTTATTAACATGAACAGATATTTTGCATTTTCTCCTGTTTCCATGTCTGTCAGTTTTGAGAAATGTTCTTTGATAAATTAGACTACAGGATTGTCTTTTACTGAAAGATAACTGACTACCTTCTAAATTGTTGGAAGGCTGGCTTGAATGAGGAGATTAGCGCACTAATATAATTTTCTACTAGTTGTCCTAGGTATTATTCATGTAACGTTTTAACATTCAAACATTTAATGGAAGATTCTGTTGGAAGCTCATTGCACTGATCAGTACATTTTATGCTTGACATGGTTGCTATGCTGTTTACCTCTAGCTAGTAGAGCTTCATATTTTTCATTCATAATTCAAGACTGCAGACGGATTACTATATGCCCTACTCTTCTGCCCAAGAAAATTGTGAATCTTGTGTTTTATGCATTAGAAGCTCTTTGCATTAATCACTGTGTTTTGTTCTTTGTTTATGCAGTCTGCCACGTATACTGCCATTATAACATGTTTGTTGTATTGTTTATCTCCAATTAGTATAGCCGCCTATTTTCATTTCTAACCAAGACTTCTAAAAGATTACCAGACACTATCTTTCCTTTTTTAATTGAATTAAATGATTGTGTAATATGTTCTTTCTTCTTCTTTTTTTTCTTTGCCAGGCAAATAGTGATTCTTATGTAGTGAAAACACTCGACAGAAAAACACTATGGGAAATGCAGACTCCACAGGTTTACTTGTTGAAAGAGAGAACATGAGATATTATTATCTTTCTGAGATTGCTTTAATTGAATATACCACATACATAACTGTGCGACTTCAAATTTATCATGCAGGTTATTAAGCCAGAGTTGCTGAGAAAAGGTTTCGAGCTTGTGCATAGGTACTTTTGATAATTCTCAATATTCAGTTTAAACTAAAGCTGTCCAAGGGCTGGGCAGCCCACTTGGCCTGGTAGGCCTGTCCTGACTTTGGTCAGGCTTGGACAGTTTTTTTTGTCTTGGCCCAGTCCGAATTTGATTTAAATAATTAAAAATATTTTTTTAAAATTTAAATTTAATTATAAAAATATATATTAATATAAAAGTATATTTTTATTTTTTATTAATATAATGCACAGTGAAACGGGCTTACATGCTGGCTTGGCCCGAAACAGGCTTGGGCATGATTTTTTTTTACAACGGGGCCTCAGCCTCAACCCAGCCTCAACCCGGACTGACCCATGGATAGCTCTAGTCGAAACTACTTATTGACCATCTTCTTTTGAAAAACATTTCCTGGGAAAATTTAACTTAATATCGCATTTCTGTTATTGACGGACATAAATGCACACATTATTGACAGAAAATTTAACTACTTATTGACGACCCGTGGATAGTTCTAGTCCTTGTACTCTTTATACATTTGGAATTTAGTAGTTTTTATGCTTTTACTTTTAAGAATTTAGTTCTATTATTCAGATTTAAGATTTAAGTTCAACTGTTAACATTTTTAAAATTAATTTATAAAATTTAGGTTTATTATAACAAATCGAACCCTTTAAATAAGTTATTTAATATAACTTGAGAAAACAATAAAAATATATAAAAAAAAAACACGAACACACAAATATATCAATTTGATGTAAGACTAATTTTTTACACGTAAAAGTATAATTAAAAAACTTGAGTACAATATAAATACGTAAAAATAATATAAATATATATTTAAATGTTTATAATGATAAATATAAAATATTATAAATACATAAAAAAGCTACAAAATTTGAAAATTTTAATTTTGTTATTTTCTTTTGGCATTTTAAAGAGGATAGTTGGAAATCAACAGTAAAGAGTTGATAAAAAATTCTGTTCATAAGGGTTTGAAGGATGTTAGGATCATACACTCCATTTTCTATGCAGGGTGTTGAAAATGTTGCAAAAAGAAGAAAAAGAAAAAACTCCCTACAACCAACTCTAGTTTACTAAGATTCTTTAATTAAATCTAAAACAAGGAACAAATTCCTGAGCATCTATAGTTCCCTGCAGAGAAGGTCTTGAAGTGACGGATGATGTGTCAATTGTGGAGCACCTTAAGCATCCTGTATATGTAACTGAAGGATGTTATACCAACATCAAGGTATTCTATGAAAGCGACACTCAATTCTCTGCACATGTTTAGTCTATTGTTTCATTACCATTATATTTGCGTTGAATAGTGATGTTGTGCTAAATTCTTGTATTTGCAGGTCACAACACCTGATGACTTGTTACTTGCGGAGAGAATTCTGAATATGAGCTCTGCCGAGCCTCCTAAATAACACCTTTGAACATTTTCTTAGGTCTCAATTGCTCTGCTACAACCGAATTTGGGTGCATGTCGACATTGTGAGTGCCCCCCCAAATCCCAAAAGTTTTCACAAACACAATAAATACATCTCTAAAACGAGCCCCTTCATATGACTCTTTTAAGTTTAAGAAATATGAGAAGCTTCTAGATCATCAAAACATTACATGGTCTAATTCTTTATCAGCAAAACTCTCTAACTTGTTCCTTTTTGCAGGGTTGCTATAAATAAGAAGATAATGTTTTATGTGGCGAGGATAAAACTGTATGTTATACTGAGGCCTAGGATATTGAGCTGTAGATGAAGTCATACCATAATTTCTTTGGCAACAATGTTCCTTGTCTCTTGTAATCTACATTTTAAGTCATGTATTTTTGCATATCAACTTTCAGTGGTAAGTTGTAAACTTTAATAATATCAAGTTATGTACTGAATTTTTATTATTAACTAGCATTTTGGGATTTTAATTGAAAAATGGAACAGAATGAGGGGAAAATGGTGGTGTGTTTAGGTGCTAGTTTTGGTGGGCTGCTTGCAAGAACCGAGAACGATTTTCCCGGTGAGAACCCATAAAAGAAAGAAATGAGACAGAAGGGGAGGGTATCACAGTTTATGAAATGTGGGTAGATATGTATGGGAAGAACATGGATTTGGGGAAGAAGAAAGGAAGGAGAGAAGAAAAAGGAGGAAAGAGGGGGAAGAGAAAAAGGGAAACTGGGAAAGAAAACAAGGAAAGAAAAAAAGCAATTAATTAATTGAAAATAAAATAAAGATTTTCATAATTTTTTTTTGAATTTTATATATATTTTTTATTTTTAGTTTCAAAATTTCAAAATGTTTTATTTTTGGAATTATTTTATATAAATAATGAGGTGGTATTGCTTATATGGTTTTTTTTTTGTCATGTGCCGATTGGTGATTAGGTCACATTATTATTGACTAAAGTTGATTAACTAATTGAGGTACCAATGTGTGAAAAAAATAATTTAGATACTCAAATTGACCTAAAAAAAGTTTAGCTATTTATTTGGAAAAACAAGTATAGTTTAGGGGACAATTTTTATATTGAGCTTAGTTTTTCATTTTCAATTTTATTTGATTAGTATGGTTCCTTACGCACATTTCGTGTTGGATTGATTATTTGTTTGTGTTAAATTAGAGTAAAAATTTGAAGGTTTAAATATTCTCTCGGTTCTTATACATTTTGTATATTTGGAATCTAGTCTCCTTACATTTATATTCATAAATTTAATGCCTCTAGTTTTCAAATTAAAATATTTAGGTCCATTTATTACCATTATTAAAATTTGTCTATTAAATTTTCTGGTATCATATTTTGAAATTAAAAAAAAAACTTGATAGTCTTGTAACAAAAAAAAAAAAAGCGTTGAAAATACTTATTAAGATTTTTTTTCTTAAAAATACTCGTTCAAAATCGTCATGATAAAATAATTATTTTCTGCTGGAATAGTATTCTTAAGAAAAAATGACATTATTTTGATTGAAGTAGTTAACAATAGTAACTATTTAAATTAACTAATGACATTATAAAAGTAGATGGGTCAAATTATGTCAAAAAGTAAAGTATAGGATATATAGATAAATCTCAAGTTTTAGCATAGTCTAGGGACAAAGTTTGAAATTTGACCAGTCTTATAATGCAAAAAATGTTGTGCAAGCCTAAAAGAAATGGAAAGTTATATGTTACTCTTTAGACTCATATGACATTCAAGTTATATATAACTATGTAATATTTTAATTGAAAAGTTAAAAATATTAATTATTTGAATTAATTAATAACATTATAAAAATATAAAAATTAAATTATGTTATAAATTAAAGTATAGAGATTAAATATTAACTTAAGACATAATAGAGGGATCAAAATTAATATTTAATCATTTCTCTAAATGTAAAAAAGAAAAGAGAGAGCACAAAAGAAACACATGGAAGAAGGAAACATGATGGACACTACTTTGCGGTTTCCATGCTTCTCATTGGGTGTTTGAAAATATCTATATGAAAATATTGTAAAAGAATTCTAAGGCTTTTCTTGATATGGAGGAAGGAAAAGAGTGGGGATGAAAAAATTGTTAATCAAATGGTGAATATTTATGGAGACGAAGTACATTTTATAACTAATTATTTGGAGAGCACTCGTGACAAAGATATTAGACACTGTTGCTGGTGGTGAGTATTCACCATGTTAAACTTTATTATTACAAAAAAATTAAAAACTAACACATCCAACATTAGTGCGAGAAGTCAACAAAAATAATAAGACTTATTCCAAAAAACATCATACTATGGTAAATATGTCGTCTATGTTACTACTCTTATATCTAAAACCTATGAGATGGTTCATTTTCTAAATTTAATTAACTCTCTTTATGTATAGATTGATTATCATTTAGAAAAGAAAAACCTCATAAACCCAATTAGGTGACCGTGCTTAATTACTATAGATGTGTAATATATGAAAGTTATCATTTTAGTAAAAAAAGATTGATTCTTTTTATGTAGAACCATACAAATACATACATATATATATAGCAATTGATAGAGCCAATAAATTACTTGTAATGACAACATTATCCCATAAGAAAAAAAAATTGATTATCATTAACTAACATGTTAATTAAGTGTGCAGGTGACCGCTGCCAGACGTGCGAACGTCTGGACTGAAAATATTGCAGCAAAAAGATATATAATAAAGCAGCGATGTCCGCAAGTATGTCAAATTGTAATATAGTAAAGTGTTAGAACAAAACACTCTGGGAAGTATTCTGAGGATCGTATTTAAGGGAGGTTGAATTAAACTAAAATTCTCTTTTTTACACTAACATGGCTAAACAGTATTAATCTAAAATTATAGTATGAAAAACCAAATTAAACTTAAGCAAAAAATATAACAGAAATTAAATTAAATTAAAAGAAAATAAATTAGTAGACAAAATTAACTCGAATAACAAGCAGAAGATTAACTCTCGTCAGTGTTCATAAATAACTTTAGAACTTGGGTATTATTGAATTAGCTAATAACTAACCAGTTATTACCTCTCGGCCTCTAACAATTAATTAATCGACAAAAATGACTTGTCTCTCGACTTCGCTGTTTAAATCTGGATAAGTTAAGAGGTACTTTGTAAACTATTCTCTCGAACTCTTTTACCTAGATTACTTCCTAGGGTTATTAATCCTAGGGTTTAAGCACACGTAATTTAAGTCAACTAACTCTAAAACAAACCATAATTCTTCCATTAATTATTCCCACATTCGATCGTTAATCTCCTTAAGGAATTTGGCCACTTATAGATCTCGATGTTATTTTCCCTAAATTCAAATTAAACATGCAAAAAAAAAAATTAAATAAAGAAAAGAGAATAGAGAAATTGATCCATTTTGATATCAAGTTGTGCGTGAAAACCAAAATTCCTTTGGCAGTTGTAGAAATAATGTCGATTGCAATTGAAAACTAAAAGAAATTTATAAAGAACTCAATAAATAAAGGCTTGGATCCAAATCGAATATAAGTCAAAACAAGAAGAAAAATTTTGTTTTTATAACAAAAGACTAAATTGAAAACTCAAAATAAATACTAAAAATCTACTCTAAAACGACTCTCCGAACGGCCTCCTTAACTTAATCTAAGTAATACTGTATATAGCAATGGTTTCTACCCTAATTAAGTCAAATACCAACCATTAGGCTGAATAAGATATGTTGTGCGGATGAAAACACCCTTAAAATTTGCCTTCCCTCGCTTCGGTGTTGCGACACCACAGGATCAGTGTCGCAACACTGAACTTCGCAGGGAACTTATTTGGTTTTGAAGTATGGTGTTGCGACACCGCATGTTGGTGTCACGACACTAAAGTCGTCCCTGGCATTCCTTAGCCTAAAAATGGTGTCCTGCACACTAAATCGACTTGTCAGTCCTTCCTGTAACACCCCCTAACTCGTATTCGTCACCGGAATAGGGTTACAGAGCATTACCAAAGTTTACAGAATAATTTCAATTAATTCGAGAAATTTACTATTCATATTCTGAGATTATACATAACGTCCCTTAAATGGACCCTCGAGGCCCAATATGAACATTAGAATCGAATCGGGACTAAATCGGGATCACTAAAAAATTTTTCGTAAAATTTCAAAATTTCTCTTATGAACAGTATCCACACGCCCGTGTGGCCTAGGGACACGCCCGTGTGATCAGGCCATGTGGCTCACACGGTCATAAGACATGCCCATGTTGTAGGCCGTGTGGCTATACACGCCCGTGTCCCTAACCCGTTTAACTCTCTGACTTATAAGGCATGAAGTAATTGAAGTCACACGGCCAAGTCACACGCTCGTGTGGTTAATTTAATTTTTACAAATTAGGTGCAGTTTTCACACGACCGTACCGCACGCCCGTGTTCAAGGCCGTGTCATCCACACGGCTGAGACACACGCCCGTGTCTCTGCCCGTGTGCTCAATTCTGAGCATTCTGTTTTGCAAATTTGAAATACATGGGACACACGGCCAGACCACATGCCCATGTACCAGGCCGTGTGTCACAGACGGTCTAGACAGACACCCGTGTGGGCAAAATAAGACCATTTCTGATGCGAGACGGCTCGGGTTGATTCGAGTCGCTTCACGAAGTTGCCCGATCGTCGATGAGGAGAATGTTCGTTATATTGAAAAGGTTGATTTCGGTTAAGGGTAGCGAAAGTCTAACAAAGTGGTTTGGATAAGTTAAGGATGGATGGGATGGGATAGGTTCGGTTTAACAAAGAAAATAAAGCTAAATGATATTCGGGATAGTGATGGAAATGGAAAACGAACTTAACTTAAGAAAGATTCAACACTATATAACAGTGTCACCCCGTTTCTTATATCGTTAAGGTGGAAAGATGGTTGCTCGAAGGATAGGTGAACGCCACACCGGTTAAGGTGATAAGTTCAAAAGAACAAGTCGAAGACGCCACTAGCAAAGCCAGATAAGTCAATCGAAACTTGTACGAAATAAGAGAGAAGGTAAACTCACTAAAGAACACAAAGTTCATAAAATTTGTCAAAAGTCGAAAAGTCCTTTTACAAATGAAATGATAAACTATTTATAGGCCTAGGCTAGGATAGTCGAATAGACTAACTTAATGGCTAAGAAATATTCGGCTAGAACATGCTAGAACTATCTAGAATAAAAACCATTAAAAGATGAAGCTAGGTTCGGCTGAATGTTCTAGAATAAAACCAAAAATCTTCCATGTCCATGTTCAGCCCTTGGACACCAAAAGTCAGCTTAATGAGGAAGGAAACCAGCTGAATGTATTTGGAAAGTATTGGAGCTGAATGGGCATGTCTAAGTTCGGCCATGAGCTTAATTGAAGCATTGATGACGGGGCTGGTTCATGAATGGTAGCATGTACCTTTGTAAATTCGTCCTCCCCTTTGTGCATGCACATTATTCATTCAATGTGCTGAAATAAAGTGTCATTTCCCCCCCTTGGACGTTCATGACTTCACCCATGCATGTATAGAAGCTGATTGGTCAAATTAAGGTGTGAATGGGGAAATCAGCAAGTGTGAACAACTTCAAAGCCTTGGGAAGATATTCGACCAGCTTGGGGAACTAATGGCAGCTACTCCTTGGTCGAATGGTTGCTTGGAGAAGCCCAACAATCAGCCTCCATCCAATGAAGCAAGACATGCATGAACCGTCTCATCCTTTGAACCAAGCCAAGCATGAACCTTGGCTTTAATGCACCTTACATTCGGGTGAACCTACAAGTGACATGAATCAAATTAATTCAAGAAAAATTCAGTTGAACATATTTAAAACATAATTTAGACACATTAAATAAACACATAATTAAACTAGAAAAATTTAATAAAGTCATAAACAAGACATATTAAATTCGGCTATGACTAAAGACATATTAAAAACATGTAATAAGCTATGACAAATTTATGAGCTGTAGTAAACTAATTAAATGAAATTAAATTAAATACTTAATTTATTCCAGCAATTAAAATTAAATGAGCTAAAGAGATAACAACGAGCCCAATGAGCTGAATTGAGCCTGTGTTAGCTGAATTGAGCTCGAGTGAGCTGAACCGCATTGATTGAAGTTTGATGAGCTGAAAGTGAGCTGAAATCAGCTTGCAGCAAGGTGCAAGGATTGCTCGAAATATGGACACGATCTTGCCCATCAACTTCGGGTTGAAAGTCGCTCAAAAATTGGCTTGTTAAAGTCGTGACAGCCTCTTGCATTCGTTTAGCTCGAGCTCGAATCTTGGGGCCTTTAGGGAACTCGAGAGGATCACAAACTAAATTCGAGGGTGCCCCGAGTGTGCTCACATCATCCCCCCTCTTCAAAGCGACTTGTCCTCAAGTCGAGCCGTTGGTTCACTCGAAGATATTTACACGGCTTGCCTTGAACAAATGGGGCGAATGGCAAATGAGTGAACTGAAATTTGTATCCGTGAGTTAGAAAAAAGCAATCCGAACAAATTTGTAGTCCAAGCATAACAAGACAAGTATAACGCATGCGAATGGACAGATTCAAATTACCATGCAAATAAACTAATTTACTCGCCAATGCCTCGTCAAATGTTCGAAACAGAATTGAATAGGGTTCAAGGCATTCAATCAACTTAAATTGCTTCCACAAGTCATGATTGGAATGCGAGTAATGAGTCAAAAGGTAGACGTAATCATCACAAACAGATAATCGAAAAGATTCACATGGTTCATGAATTTGCACAATCAAACCGTGCATTGGACGATTGACTTTAGACTCACCCACAAATGCATCATCACAATTATCGAAAACAAGAATCTTTTTATCAATAATCAAAATAGATAGATCATCATCAAGCAAAATAGAACAATTAAGCACGTCACGATCTAAGTGTTTTACAAAAGCTAAATCATTAACACAAATGTCGTCACCATCCGAGGAGAATAAAGATGTTTCAAAACTTTCAAGCGTCTTACCTTTATGAGTAGGAAAATAAAGATCGATTTTACCTTGTTTGATGATCACAAACCTTCTCTCCTCGGGGAGATAGTCTAGTCGACGCTTCGTGGTTGAATTAACCTTTTCCAAATGAAACGCAAACTTCATGTACAACCACAAAAATTGTTTAAGGAACGAATTTATATTGAAAACAAATTGGTCAAATTTCGTTTCCTTATTCAAAAACCAAGTATCAAAACAATAGAAATTGTTTGCACACAATCGACGATGCTTTATTTTTCCACAAAATGAACCAAAACAGATTCCAGGTTTAAACACGCGAGTTTGATTACTTATGCCGAAACGTAGCAAAGGGTTCATTAAGTCAAACATGTCAAACCAAAAGGATTTTTGCATACACGACATCATACAATCAAAACTCTTTACGATCTTCAAAACAGATTTGCAAAAACTTGAGGATTTCAAACAAGGCAGTAAATGATTCACATAATCACCACAATCGAATAAATTGAGATGCTTATATGAAAATCCATTGTCACGCAAAATCGAGTTTTGCAATTGCCGATTAAACATTACTTCGTTTTCAAACTTGTCAACGTAAAGATTTTTATTAACAAATTTTTCCTTACCATTATTTAAAACATCAATTTTAATCAAGGAAGGAAAATTAACCAAATCAAGGTACGTAGCTTTTTCCAAGATGAAGTCATCGACAATAATTTTTTTAACATTCAAGGAGGATAGTGGAAATTCAAGTGCTATGTGATTCTTACCGCACTTACCCTCGATCTCGTGTGGTTTGTTCTCACCTTCAACCTTACCTTTGCTGGTCATACTAAAGCGTCTTTCATCAGGAAGGTATTGAAGTTGATACTCGTCACTCGACTTTTCGGAAACCTGAAAAGGAGGAACAAAACAAGAACAAATTTCATATGGGTTAGTTGAAACACTCCTCACCTTTTCTTGTTCGCTTGCCTCTTTTTCTCTCGTTTCTTTTTCCTTTTCAATTTCCTCTTCTATCTCACATTTTTGCTCAATCTCAATTTCATTTTTCTTTTTCTCACCCTCACTTTCTTTTTTAATTTCTTTTTCTTTTTCGATTTCTTTTTATTTTTCACTTGCTTTTTATTTTTTCTCTTTTTCTATTTCTTTTTCTTTTTCTTCCTTTTCGTTTTTATTACAATGTGAGGATGATACAAAAGAATCAAAAAGATAATTGTTTGGCTCAAAGAAAGAGAAAGTATTCTCATAGATATCTCGATCAACTCTTCGGGAGCGATTCTCCGTGTATGATGTCTTTGAAGCATACGGAATAACTCGTACTTTCTCGTTCGACATCTCGAAAGATTTTTGACTCGAAGTTTGCTTTTCTTTGTCTCGGAAGACTTGTTGGATAGGAGTCTTGATATGAGTCTCTTCTCGAGTAGTGTCGTCGTGATGATCTTAACTCCGTTTCTCGACTTGGTGGAGTTTGCTTCCGTCGGGCCTTTTCCTCCACTCGGTCCAAACGTCTTTGTAATGGACCTAGTTTCCTTTCAAACAATTGGCCCATCTCATTCACCAAGTATTGAAATTCACCGGCTGAAAATTCTTCTCGAGACATGATTATTTACTGAAAAGAAGAAATGTTAAAAGAACAAAAAAATAGAAAATTAAATACCTCACTACAACCTCACAAAGTCACTCGAAAAGAAAGAACAAATTTTCACTCTCACTCTTGTTTGCACTCGTTTTTTAAGGCTTTTTCTTTCTCTCGAATGATCTCACACTCTCTTGCCTTTTACCACTCGACCTCGTCTCACGATTTCGTATTTCGTCTCAAATAGATTTATTTGGTGCTTGGGGTCGGTTTCAAAGGGGTTACAAGGGATAATCTTATCGAATGTAGGGTAGGCTGAACAAAAAGAAGTTTGGGCTAAGTGTGGCGTTGGGGAGGGTGAAATTGATGGTAGAAGAAGAACTTGATGATCGGGGTAGAAGAGATGAATCAAAAATAAACTTGCAAAAACTTCACTTTTTTTTAACTCGTATATTTTTTTATAATTTCGTAATTCTTTTTTTTTAACTTCAAATACAATAGAATGAATACAAGAAAAATAAAATACAACTTGATGATGATTTTTTTTTTATTTTGAATTTTTTTTCAATACGAGCCTACTCCAGGATCTTCACAAACGTCGGCGCTCCTCGTTTTAGTAGCTCTGATACCAAATGATGCGAGACGGCTCGGGTTGATTCTAGTCGCTTCACGAAGTTGCCCGATCGTCGACGAGGAGAATGTTCGTTATGTCGAAAAGGTTGATTTCGGTCAAGGGTAGCGAAAGTCTAACAAAGTGGTTTGGATAAGTTAATGATGGATGGGATGGGATAGGTTCGGTTTAACAAAGAAAATAAAGCTAAGTGATATTCGGGATAGTGATGGAAATGGAAAACGAGCTTAACTTAAGAAAGATTCAACACTATATAACAGTGTCACCCCGTTTCTTATATCGTTAAGGTGGAAAGATGGTTTTTCGAAGGGTAGGTGAATGCCACACCGGTTAAGGTGATAAGTTCAAAAGAACAAGTCAAAGACGCCACTAGCAAAGCCAGATAAGTCAATCGAAACTTGTACGAAATAAGAGAGGAGGTAAACTTACTCAAGAACACAAAGTTCATAAAATTTGTCAAAAGTCGAAAAGTCCTTTTACAAATGAAATGATAAACTATTTATAGGCCTAGGCTAGGATAGCCGAATAGACTAACTTAATGGCTAAGAAAGATTCGGCTAGAACATGCTAGAACTATCTTGAATAAAAACCATTAAAAGATGAAGCTAGGTTTGGCTGAATGTTCTAGAATAAAACCAAAAATCTTCCATGTCCATGTTCAGCCCTTGGGACACCAAAAGTCAGCTTAATGAGGAAGGAAACCAGCTGAATGTATTTGGAAAGCATTGGAACTGAATGGGCATGTCTAAGTTCAGCCATGAGCTTAATTGAAGCATTGATGATGGGGCTGGTTCATGAATGGTAGCATGTATCTTTGTAAATTCGTCCTCCCCTTTGTGCATGCACATTATTCATTCAATATGCTAAAATAAAGTGTCATTTCCCCCCCTTGGACGTTCATGACTTCACCCATGCATGTATAGAAGCTGATTGGTCAAATTAAGGTGTGAATGGGGAAATCAGCAAGTGTGAACAGCTTCAAAGCCTTGGGAAGATATTCGGCCAGCTTGGGGAACTAATGGCAGCTACTCCTTGGCCGAATGGTTGCTTGGAGAAGCCCAACAATCAGCCTCCATCCAATGAAGCAAGACATGCATGAACCGTCTCATCCTTTGAACCAAGCCATGCATGAACCTTGGCTTTAATGCACCTTACATTCGGCTGAACCTACAAGTGACATGAATCAAATTAATTCAAGAAAAATTCAGCTGAACATATTTAAAACAGAATTTAGACACATTAAATAAACACATAATTAAACTAGACAAATTTAATAAAGTCTTAAACAAGACATATTAAATTCGGCTATGACTAAAGACATATTAAAAATATGTAATAAGCTATGACAAATTTATGACCTGTAGTAAACTAATTAAATTAAATTAAATTAAATACTTAATTTATTCCAGCAATTAAAATTAAATGAGCTAAAGAGCTAGCAACGAGCTCAATGGGCTAAATTGAGCTCGTGTTAGCTAAATTGAGTTCGAGTGAGCTGAACCGCATTGATTGAAGTTTGATGAGCTGAAAGTGAGCTGAAATTAGCTTGCACCAAGGTGCAAGGATTGCTCGAAATATGGACCTGAGCTTGCCTATCAACTTCGGGTTGAAATTTGCTCAAAAATTGGCTTGTTAAAGTCATGACAGCCTCTTGCATTCGTTTAGCTCGAGCTCGAATCTTGGGGCCTTTAGGGAAGTCGAGAGGATCACAAATTGAATTCGAGGGTGCCCCGGGTGTGCTCACATCAATTTCTTAGCCTCATTTCTCACCCAAACTATGCCATTTTCCTGCACCAACACTTGCAAATATTTTCCAACCAATTCAAGCATAAATACAAAGCCACTATACCATTCGTTATTGTATAAAATCACCTACCTTCATCTTAATTTATTTACTTTACTTACCTCTTATGTAACTTGAATTGTTCATTATAATTTCATATTTATATACATGCATGAACATGTGTTATTTCATATCCATCTTTAACATCAAAACAAGTTTCTCTAGCCATTCCAATGGCTAGATTAGGTTCAACATAAACAAACCATAATTTGGTCAAATTTGCCTATACATGCCATTATACCAAAACAAGATTTTCATTTATACCAAAATAACAGGAGGATAGTGTGATGCATTGTAACACCCCTTATCCGTAATCAACGCCGGAATAGGGTACGAGGCATTATCGAACATAAACACAAGCAAACATACATTTTCGAGTCATAAATTTCCATTCAAATTTAAACTTTTCGTACACATTCATATCGTCCCAAAAATGAGCCTACGAAGCTCAATACATGCTTTGGAAGTGGTTAGGGACTAAACCGAGAACCTTAGAAAATTTTACAAAACTTAGAAAATTTTTCATGTTACAGGGCTCACACGCCCGTGTGGTCCAAGGGACACGCCCGTGTGACCCTTAGACACGCCCGTGCTACAGGCCGTGTTCAGAATAGGGTGCTCTCTGACTTGTGCCACACGGCCGTGCCACACGCTCGTGTGCTAGGCTGTGTGGTTGATTTAATTTTCATAATTTTTCATAAAATAGGTGCAGACTTCACACGGCCAAGACACACGCCCGTGTCCAAGGCCGTGTAGCAGACATGCCCGAGACACACGCCCGTGTCTCTGCCCGTGTGCTATATTTTGGACATTCTATTTTGGAACAATTAAGGTGTAGGGGACACACGGCTGAAACACATGCCCGTGGGGCAGACCGTGTCACACACGGCCTGGACACACGCCCGTGTGTCTACCCGTGTGGACAAAAGTAAGGCTATTTACCAAGCCTTTTTGCCACCCTTTAATGTACACACCTACACAACATAACATAGCACCAAACCAAGCATATACATACAACCAAATCAGCCACAACCAAGACAACAACACATCATTTACATGCTACCATCTATCATACACAAACATCACATACTTATCAACTCAAATCAAGTAGATTCCCACATCCATGAAAGGCATCATCATATGAATATACTTAACCAATAATAGCCAATTTCCAATGGCCTTATACAAAATGAGCTTTCAACCAATATAAGCCAACACATTTGGCCGAATCAATTATGACACATGACAAAATGACCAAGTCCCCTATACATGCCATAACTCAAAATGTTGAATTCATTGGTACCAAAATAATAGTTGATAGTGTGAATGGATCTCTGACGATCTCCAATCCCGAGCTAGCTTGGTGACACTATAAGACAAGGGAAAGAAAAGGGAGTAAGATATATAGCTTAGTAAGTTCATATGCAAATATTGAACAACATTAACCGTACAATTGTCATATAAGTAACATACGTATATAAACCTAAATGTCATTAAAACCTCTTGAACATAACATACTCAATCACATTTTTACCAACAGTTCATCATATACTGTATTAATTTCCTTTGAGTTTTTCGTACATACCTGTACCAACTCGTAACATAATCACATACTTTCTCGTCTTTGACATACCCGTTGAACCACTTGGAATACTATCAGATACACGAAAAACTTTGCACATAAGTGTCATATATGTAGCCAATGCTATCACAAATTCTCATAACACATATAAGCTCACTTTCAAGCAAATCCACGGGCCTACTCACACAAGCTGTCAGTCAACACGTAGCTACGCAGTGCTGCTTACACAAGCTGTCAGGTATCTGCAACATATGCAGGTATACCCAGCCACTGGTAGGACGTACAGGACCAGCACCCGGGACACATAAATCACACAATCACATGGGTTCCTAGTGACATGTCACTTGTATCCTAATCTATTCCTAAGATTCAACCAGGATTTCTCTCTTGCCGGAACTTCGTCGAATATACTCATAGAATCAATCATACATTTCATGCAATATCAAAACATTAAAATACAAATATAACATTGCATTATTTACATACGAACTTACCTCGGTATAAAATAGTGAAAATGGACCTAATCGTCAAACACTTTATTTTTCCCCCGATCTAGGTCCGAACTTCATTTTTCTTGATCTATAATAGCAAATTCAGCTCATTTAATACTCACATTATTCAATTCAGCCCAAAAATCACATTATGGCAAAATTACATTTTTTCCCTAACTCTTCAACTTTTTACATTTTAGTCCCTAGGCTCGTAAAATGAAATATGTTCAATTCTTCAATACACAAGCCTAGCCGAACCATTTTCATACCCATAACAGCCCACAATTTCAATTAAATCACACTTTTACTACATATTTTATAACTTTAACAAATAGGTCCTTTTTGATATTTTTACCGAAAATCACTTAGCAAAAGTTGTTTATCCAACCTCAAATTTGTATAATCTACCATTAAACATCAAAATACACAAATATCTAACATGGGTCAAACCCTATACCTTAATCATACTTCAAATTAGTACTAGAAATAGGTAGATCGAGTTACAAGGATCTCAAAAACATAAAAATCATTAAAAACGGGGCTAGAACGGACTTACAATCGAGCTAGGAAGCTTGAAAAACCTAGCTATGTCTTCCTCTTGTAAAATTTTGCCAAGAGGCAGAAGATGAGCAAAAATTGGCCTTTAATTTTATTTTTAATTAATTTAATTAGCCAAATGACCAAAATGCCCCTAACTTAAAACATAAAAATTCTCTTACTTCATGTCCATTTTAGTCCACTAACTTAACCAATGGTCTAATTACCATCTACGGAACTTCAATTTAAAGTTTCATAGCAATTAGACACCTCTAGCTTCTAGAACACACATTTTACACTTTTTCCAATTTAGTCCTTTTAACTAAATTAAGTGCCCAAGCGTCAAAATTTTTGAACGAAATTTTCACGAAATCACTCCATAAAATAGTAGACCATAAAAATATAATAAAAACAAATTTTACTGCGTCGAATTTGTGGTCCAGAAACTACTGTTCTGACTAGACCCAAAATTGGCCTGTTACAACTCTCCCCCCTTAGGGATTTTCGTCCCCGAAAATTTTGCCAGAAAATAGGTTTGGGTACTGTTTTCACATAGCTTCCTCAGGTTCCCACGTAGCCTCTTCGACTCCGTGTCGTTGCCATAAAATTAAACACCCCTATCCCGTATCCGTCGCCGGATTAGGGTTAAGAGCGTTACCTGACAGATCGAAAACTTTAACAGACAATTCATCAAGTAACTCATTAATTACAAACATAGTGTCCCCTTTTGTAGATCATCGAGACCTAAAATATGCATAGAAATAGAGTCAGGACTAAACCGGAACATATACATAAATTCTCGAGAAAATTAAAACTTTTCTAAGTTTCGGGGTTACACGCCCGTGGGGACAAAGCAGTGTACCTCCCACGCAGCCTAGACACACCCGCAGTGTCCTCCCGTGGTCGAACCCGACTTAACTCTACGGCCACCAAGCACGCCCATGTACCCTGGCCGTGGTCGATCCTGACTTGTCTCCACGGCCACCAAGCACCCCCGTGTGCTAAGGCCGTGTACTCTTAGGCCATATACTGAATTATTTACACGACTACTAGGCACGCCCGTGTACCTAGGCCGTGTGCTCCTAAGTTAGCTACTGACCTAGCCCCACGGTCACTAGGCACGCCCGTGTGCCACAACCGTGTGACATTATAGGCCATTTGTAAGGCCAAAATGCCACCCATTAAGGGTCAAACCTACAAGCCAATACCAATACATCTCATACATATTTGGTATCTAAGAACCTACTAAAATAACCATTCAATCTATACATTCACTACCAATGTCAATCATGTCAAATTTTTAAGACTAAGACTTACACATATTCAAGCATAATTCATCCATAAACTAACCCAAAAACTTGACCATTTCCAAGTCATTTAACCAATCAAAACATACACCACATATATCATAATCTCAAAAGCATATAACTAACATATAACTAGCCAAATCACATGGCTAAGTTCACATCTCATACTTATACAAATAACTAGCTTATACATGCCATATCTAGCTATATACATTTCCAAAATGTACCAAAATAAGTTGAGTAGTGTGATGACGATCCTCGACAGGTCCCGAGCCTTCAGTAGCTTTGGCGACCTATAAAACAGAGAAAAACACACACACACACAGAGTAAGCTTTCCAAAAGCTTAGTAAGTCATAATACAAATGAACTCAACATATAGAGCATATAAGCATGTAGAAACATTGATACAATTCATATTCATAACAAATTTCTCACATAGATGCATTGGTCCATATTCTTGGCCATATTTGCCATTTGCATCAATTCAAGAATCATATATACACATAGCTCTTTCATGCATACTTTCACATATCACATTTCTATTTCATCATCCAAATCATCATAGTAAGATCATATAAATACTTACCTTGTATACACAATCAGTGTATAAATCAACGTACCTGAAACGAATTTATAATTTACTTTGCCATTCGTATCACAGACTTGCCCGTTGAACTGATAGGAACCTAATAAGATACTCAGAAAGCTCAGAATAGTTGTACAATGCCAACGTCCCAGACGAGGTCATACATGCACTCAGATATTGATGCCACTTTCCCAGACAGGGTCTTACACAAAACAATACGATGCCGATGTCCCAGACATGGTCTTACACGTAAGGATAATATCGATTCCAATGTCCCAGACGTGGTCTTACACGAAGTCTCAAATCAACGCCAACGTCCCAGACGTGGTCTTACATGAAGTCTCAAATCAACGCCAACGTCCCAGACGTGGTCTTACATGATAAAACAGAACAGATACCTATGTCATGACATAGCTAATCCTATCTATTCCTAGGTTCATACGGGACTTCTCGGACAATGTCACTATATTGATCTTATCTCGGAATTCATGTACATAACATCTCGTAAGCATTCATTGTTATCACTAGTCATATGAACATACATAATTTAATACGAATACGTTTATTTGCATAATGACTTACCTCAGATTCGATTTATCGAAAATGGAAACGGCTATTCGGTTACTTTCGCTTTCCCGCGATCTAAATCCGTTTTCTTCAGTTCTTGATCTAAACATATTCAAAATTAACCCTTTTATTCGCTAACTCATTCAATTCAATCCAAGAACACACATTTAGGGTTATTTGCAATTTAACCCTCACATTTGCACAATTTATCAATTTAGTCCATTTTTCTCAAAACATCAAATTCACAAAATCATCACATACTCATGCTTAGCCAAATGTTCATACATCTCATACAAGCCCATATTTTCCATCAAATTTGAAATTTAGTCCTTCAAGTTGCTATTTTCTCAATTTAGCCCTATTTAGCTAATTTCATCAAAAATTCAAGAACAAAGTATGTTCATCTAGCTCAAATCTTTCATTTAACAACTAAACTCATCACAAAGCTCAACATATCATCAATGGTATATCTCATGAACATCATCAATACACAAAATTGAGACATGGGCTTGATAGTAGACTAAGCAACAATCTCAAAAACATAAAAATCATCAAAATCTAAAGCCAAAACATACCTAAATTTAAGCTTGCAATGGCCAAACCCTTGATGCTTTGTTCTTTCTTTTTCTTTGTTTTTCTAAAAACATATGATAATAATAAGGCCACTTACTCATGTTTTCTTTTTATTATAATATAATAACTTATAAAATAATATACTAATTTAACATATATTATAAACTTATGAAAACATATAATATATAAATACATGTTGCCGTCCACAAACCATATTTTTATTTTAATTGCCATATAAGTCCTCACACTTATAAAGACATAACAAATAAGCATCTTTTCATAAAATATGCAAATTTGCATTTCAATGCAATTCAATCCTTTTCATCAAATTAAACACACAAACGAGCAATTTAACTTACGAAAATTTAGTGTAATATCCGAGATTTATGGCTTGTGCATTATTGCGTAATTATGTGAAGTAGCATGCCTGTGTGTGTTGTAAATATGTTTTATGAATTTTTAGAACCTTAAGAGTGTAGGTGAATGCCTTAGAAAATATTAAATTTTAAGTATTGAAGGGGAATTGAACAAAAGAGGCCTTAAGAGAAATAGTAGGGGATATTAGACACAAAAAGTGCCTTGGTAAAGTGGCATGAAGGCGCCACTTAAAGCTCTGGTAAGTGACGCCACAAGCAGTGGAGAAGGGCTTGAGTTCGAGCCACAAGGGAAGCAAATAAAAGAGTTTTATTTTGCAGCAAGGAGCAAGAGAGGTGGACGGCAATGGGGCACTAAGGGATGAGTTTAAGATGTGGTTTAATCCTTTTAAAATTTCGGCTAAGTAGAAGATAAATGAGGATTTATTTTAAATTATTTTGAATGGGTAAAGAAGAGAGGAAATAGGAGAAAAAGGAGGAAGGCGATAAGGGAAGGAGAGTTGGCCTACCAAGGGATACTTTGGATGTCAATATTCGGTCATGGGAAAGGGGGAAACCGAATGTGCATAGTAAAGTTTAGGCATTTTTCTTGTGCACTTTTCCTCCTAATTATCTTCTTCTTTTCTCTTTTATTTTTGTTATAGCCGAAACCTCTTCACCCTCATCGGTCACAACTCTCTAAGTTCAAACTCCTCTTCACTTCTCTTCTTTTCTTTTTGTTTATGTTGGTCGAACCCTCCCCTTGACACAAAAGTTGGATCGCATCCAATCTTAACCTTCATTCTTCTTCTCACAATTCTCCAAAAGCCAAAAGTAAGTTTTCCTAGCCATAGCCGATTGTTCATTAAACTCCATAAGCTGAAACCTATTGATCAACATCTAGCCTATATAGCCGAATCTCTTTGTGATTTCAAGCAAGGGTGCAGTCGATTTCATCATTAGGGGTAAGATCAAATGTTATTTGATTTTCATTTCTTTTTCTTTCAGTCGAAATCTAGGAACTAATCCCATTAATGCACTTTGGCCGAAACTTTGAAGGAGGAATTCGGGATTTGGTTGTTGTCGACTACGAGGAGGAGATCATTCGGGATTTCAAAATCTAAGGTAAGAAAAGTGTGGTTTAGGCCGAAGGCCATTTATTCAAATGTTGGAATCAGATCTAACATACACCATGTAGGTATTGCGACATCTTCAAAGACATGGGATAAATTCGAGGTTTAGATCCGCAAGGTAAGAGAGTGTTAACATTCAGCCAAGGCTATATTTAGTGATTATTTGAGTGGCCGATTCTAACTTTGATTGTTTAGAGAGGAGTACAATCCGATTCGATAGACTTTTGAGATTTCAGTGAAAGCATTAAGTAAACCAGGTGTGTACCCCACACTAACTCTTAATAGATTTATGGCATCAATTTAATATATGTGTTTATAATAATGTGAAAAGTGGGCAAAGGTACCATGTGATGGTACAAAGTACTCAGGTAAGTAACCTTAACATTATGTTAATAAATGATATGAATAATATTATGATATGAATATTTGGAATATGGTACATATGTGAATATCGATAAGAATGTGGAATGAGGCATAAGGCATGATATTGCATATTCTGTGTGACATGGGGCATATGGGTTATATGGAAAGGGGAAGTGATTTGGTGGTTTATACCACAATATCTGAATGTGGTGACTCATGTCACGTAATCGAATGTGGTGACTTATGTCACAAAATAATGTCTCAGTGGCTATGCCACAAAATTTATAAGGGCGATGAGCAAGTCGTCTGCAATGATCGCCGATGATGTGTAGCGGATGGAGGGTCGACTCGGAGTCCCCACGGTGTGATGGTTGGTACGGGTGATGTGTAGCGGATGGTTATCTAGGTATGGGTTCGGGTTTACATCATTATTTCTATCTGTTATAAATACGTATGATATGATATGATATGCCTGAATCGTTGGGGCTTAGTGTTGGTTATACACACTGCTTGAGTCTGCTTTAACTCACCCCATTGTGGGATATCTTTTGGTGACACTCGGTAGATGGACCTGGCTCGGCGGGAGCTTAGTGGTGGCCATGCTCACTTGCGCTTATTTTATTTTGAGACTTTATTTTTAAGTTTGGATTTATTTCGGGTTTGCTATTGATGTAATAAGGCCATTATTATTAAACTGTTTTATGTTTCAAATTTTTATTATGATACGATTATTATTAAATCGAGGGTTAAATAACTTATCTTGGAAACAATTTTAAATGTTTTGACACGTAACGCTTCCTCTTCAAAATGACCACATTTTCCAAATTGACAAACAAGATTTGAAATGTTTTACTCGAGGAACATGCCAGATCTGGTCGGGGCTTGTGGGCCGGGTTTGGGGTGTTTCAATTTGGTATCGGAGCCCAGTTTTAAACTCTCGGCCTTGGGTATAAAGCCCATAACGTTTTCAAAATCGAGCCCAAATAAGTTTTGTGAAAATTTTCGTGAAATGAGCAGGTTTTCTGGCATGGCACCTAAGTCTCCTACCCAAGTCCACCGTAAGTACCCCTAACCGTTGTGTGAATTAATGTATGATTTGTATATGGGTATAACGGAACGTAGATTAGTATATTAAGTTATGGAACCCTAGGATTAGTTTACCCCAACACAAGAACTACATAAAATTTAAGGCCTAACTAAACAAACCTCGTGACTAAGTCGCCGAAAGTTAGGTGTGGAAACCATTGTGCGCATGTCTAGGATTGGATTCGGAAGAGCACGGTATTTAAGCAGATCCTAGTGACTCACCTCCTCTTCGCTCGAATCCTACAGTGCGTAGTAACGGTTCACCCTAACCAAGAGGACTCATTCACAAAGCTAAACTCAATAATTAAAACCCGAAGGGACTGCTACATTGTTTTATAAATCTTAGTTTTAAAAATTACCCAAATACCCACAGTTTGTAAGATTACTAAAATACCCTTGGTTTATAAAGTTACCATATTATCTTCGACTTTTATTAAGATATTCCTACTTTACCAAAAATACCAAAACCCTATTTTTCCAAAATATCAAGATACCCCTGATTTGAAAATTTACCAAAATACCCCTATAGGACAAATTACTGAAAATACCCTCGGGATTGAAACAGACAAAAATGTACAAGTGATGAATGTGTGTAGTAGATACTACTGAATGAAGGTGCATCTTTCTCTGAACTAGGATAGAAGACTTGAAACAAAACTCTAAATGATCGAAAGAACTACTACTAAACTTCCTTTACATAAAATTTCTTCGTGGGTAATCCAGTGGAACAAAGACTAATGCATAAAACTTTCTAAAACAGATTAAATCGTGATCATAGACATGAGTTCTAGGGGACGTGGTCATAATGTGCGAGGGCGTGGTAGAGGCAGAATGGCCATATCGAAACCCGTTAGGTCTGGTCAAGGGTCCGAGAATGAGGTACCACCACCCCCACCACCAGCTGTTGGTGTTGAGCAAAGAAGATCGACGGGGATGATGCGATGTCGCAGCGATCTTCGCGAGTTCTTGAGATGGTGGCTGGAGCAGGTGGAGGTATGGGAGCTCAGAAATTTGTACCCGAGTGACTCCGAGCCAATGGAGCTGAAGTATTCCGTGGCGTATCTGGTGTGGCACCCAGTACGGCTGAGTATTGGTTGGAAGTGACAGAGCGAATTATGGATGAGCTGGATCTGACTGCTGAAGAGAAGTTGAAGGGAATGGTGTTGCTACTTCACGATGAGGCATATCAGTGGTGGCTCACAGTTCGGGATGGTGCTACAGCTGATGATCTCACTTGGGAGTATGTTAAGGTGGCATATCAGAAGAAGTATGTTGGAACTAGTTATACTGATGCTCGTGAGGAAGGCATTTACGGGGTGGTTCAAGGGAACAAGTCCGTAGCGAGAGTACGAGGTGAATTCTTAAGGTTGAGCCAGTATGCTCGAGGTATCGTGGCTACGGAGCATGAGCGATGTGTCCAGTTTGAGGACGGCCTGAGGGATGACCTAAGGTTGTTGATAGCTCCACAGCAGGAGCGAGAGTTTACCGTGTTGGTGGAAAAGGCTAAGGTAGCCGAAGGGATTAAGGACTCTGTGAGATAGAATACTGAATGGAATAGGCACAAGAGAGGTTTTGGGTCATCAGGGTCATCCAGGAATGTTCAAAAGAGGCCTAGAGTTGATGGGCCGTGAGGTCAGTAGGTTGCTACAGGAGGGCAGTATCGTACTTGTGATCAGTGTGGGAAGAGGCACCTAGGAGAGTGTTGGAAGAAGACAGGAGGATGTTTCAAGTGTGGGTCCAAGGACCACATGATTAAGGACTGTCCTATAAAAATAGACGGGGGCCGACCAACAGGTCAGAATTTCAATCAGGCTGGAAGAGGTGGACCGCAGCCACCGCGGGGTCGTGGTTCGAATGGCAGAGGAAATGGTGCTGGAAGAGGGCGTGGAACACCGGGCAGAGGTGTTGGTAACACGGAGGCAAAGCAGTAAGATGCAGTGTATGCGATTCGCGGAGGAGAGATGGAGACGCACCGGACATCATAACCGATATGTTCCTTATAGTTGATAAGCCTTACTTTGCTTTAATTGATGTTGGCTCGACCCACTCGTATGTTGCATGTAGAGTAGTTGAAACTCTAGGCATAGCCTCTGAACTGTCTAATAGGGAGATGATTGTAGTAAGCCCGTTAGGTCAAACTGTATTGGTGAACAAGATATTTCGGAATGTACCCCTAGAGATTCAGGGAGTGATATTCCCTGCCGACTTGATGGAACTACCTTTCAGAGAATTTGATCTCATACTTGGCATGGATTGGCTAGTGGAACATCGGGCTATATTGGATTGTGCAGCTAAGCGAATGGAGTTAAGGACCCTGGAGGATGAGGAGATAATTATGATAGGAGAAAGAATAAACTAATTGTCTAACATAGTTTCTGCATTAAAGGCTGATAAGATGGTTCGAAAAGGGTGTAAGGCATTCTTGACTTTCGTTAGTGCGTTGGATGCAAAAGAAGAAGGAGTTAGTGGAGTTAGAACTGTAAGGGAATTTGTAGATGTTTTCCCGGAGGAGTTACCTGGAATACCCCCTGATAGGGAGGTGGAGTTTGGAATTGACTTACTGCCTGGAATGGCGCCAGTATCTATAGCTCCGTATAGAATGGCACCAAAGGAATTGGTGGAACTCAAAGCTCAAATTCAGGAGTTGCTTGATCATGGGTTCATCCGACTTAGTGTGTCTCCATGGGGAGCACCGGTCTTGTTTGTGAAGAAGAAGGACGGAACTATGCGTATGTGCATAGATTACCGTCAGTTGAATAAGCTGACCATCAAGAACAAGTACCCGTTGCCAAGGATAGACGACTTGTTCGATCAGCTTAAGGGAGCCACGGTGTTTTCGAAGATAGATCTAAGGTCTGGGTATCATCAGCTTAAGGTGAAGGAGGTGGATATCCATAAGACAGCTTTCCGGACAAGATACGGGCATTTTGAGTTCGTAGTAATGTCGTTCGGATTGACGAATGCCCCAGCCGCGTTCATGGATATGATGAACCGGGTTTTTCAACCCTACTCGGATCGATTCGTCGTTGTGTTCATAGACGACATCCTAGTGTATTCCAAGTCGGAGGAGGAACATGACGAGCATCTCCGGGTAGTGTTGCAAGTGTTAAGGGAGAAGAAGCTCTATGCCAAATTCAGCAAGTGTGAATTTTGGCTAAAAGAGGTTACATTCTTAGGGCATGTAGTGTCTGCAGAAGGAATAAGGGTGGATCCTAGGAAGATTGAAGCAGTGCTGGATTGGAAACCACCTAAGTCGGTGGCAGAGGTTCACAGTTTCTTGGGATTGGCAGGCTACTACAGAAGGTTCGTGGAAAGGTTCTCTTCAATAGGTGCTCCTTTGACGAGGTTGTTGAGAAAGGAGGTACCTTTCGTATGGACAGATAGGCAATAGGAGAGTTTTGAGAAGCTTAAGAGGGTCTTGACTGAAGCTCCAGTCTTGATTCAGCTGGAAGCGGGGAAGGATTTTGTGGTGTACTGTGATGCTTCCCACACAGGATTAGGATGTGTCCTGATGCAAGACGAGAAGGTAGTCGCTTATGCGTCTCGACAATTAAGGCCACATGAGGTTAACTATCCGACGCACGACTTGGAATTGACGGCGGTGGTCTTTGCTCTTAAGGTATGGAAGCACTATTTATATGGAGAAAAGTCAGTGATTTACACAGACCACAAGAGCCTTAAGTATCTGTTGACTCAGAAAGAGCTAAACCTGAGACAGCGAAGGTGGGTGGAGTTATTGAAAGACTACGATTGTTCTATTGAATATCATCCGGGCAAGGCGAATGTGGTAGCAGATGCCCTAAGTCGGAAAGTAGTGTCGGATCTGAGAGCGATGTTCGCACATCTAAGCTTGTATGACGATGGAAGTTTGCTGGCAGAATTGCAAGTTAAGCCAACGTGGTTGAATGAGGTGAAAGAAGGACAGTTGGCAGACGATGATCTAAGTGCTAAGTTGCGACAAGTGCAGAGTGGGGAGTTAGAGGATTATGGTGTTAACAAATGATGGAGTATTGTGTTTCAAGGGTAAGGTCCAGTATGCCTAAGGATAAGAAGTTAAGGCGAGAGAATTCTTCGGAATCGCATAGTAGCCCTTATGCTATGCATCCTGGAGGTAGTAAGTTGTATAGAGATCTAAGGGAACAGTTTTGGTGGCCTGGTCTTAAGAGGGAAGTTACCGAATTTGTAGGGAAGTGCTTAACGTGTCAGCAAGTTAAGGCTGAACAACAAGTTCCGTCAGGATTGCTTCAGCCGATAAAGATTCCGCAGTGGAAGTGGGAGAGAATCACCATGGACTTCGTTAGTTGGCTTCCCCTTACGCCTACTAAGAAGGACTCGGTATGGGTGATAGTGGACCGATTGACAAAATCCGCGCATTTCTTACCGGTGCGGGTCGACTATTCTTCTTTGTGGTTGGCGAAGTTATATGTGGCGTAAATTGTGAGGTTGCATGGAGTGCCAATGTCGATTATCTCGAGATAGGGATCCGAGGTTTACGTCTCGCTTTTGGAAAGCACTACATCAAGCTTTGGGCACCGATTAGACTTCAAGATGCGGCATTTCATCCACAATGACGGTCAATCCGAAGAGTGATCCAAGTGTTGGAAGATATGTTGAGAGGTGTAAATTGACTTTAGAGGAAGTTGGGAAGAATACTTGCCTTTAGTAGAATTTGCATATAATAACAAATATCAAGCCGATGTTCGGATGGCACCGTATGAAGCGTATCAGATGGACGGGAAGTGTCGCACTCCTACATGTTGGGCCGTAATTGGGAGAACGCCAAGTTTTGGGTCCGTAGATTGTGGCGAGAATCAAGAAAAGGTTAAGTTAATTCGGCACGATTAAAGGAGGCATCCGACAGCGTAAGTCGTATGCGAATCTTAAGCGAAAAGGAAATAGAATTTGCTTTGTGGGAGATCGAGTGTTTCTTAAGGTTTCGCCTTGGAAGAAGGTGATGAGATTTGGTCGCAAAGGGAAATTAAGTCCAAGGTTTATAGGACATTATCGGGTATTGAAGCGAGTTGGTCCAGTGACATACCAGTTAGAGTTGCCTTCAAAATTGCAGCAGATGTACGATGTGTTCCATGTTTCTATGCTACGTCGTTACCGATCGGATCCATCTCATGTAGTGCCGGTTGAAGAGGTGGAGCTAAGGCCAGATTGGTCCTACGAGGAGGAGCCGATCCAGATCTTGGAATGAGATGTGAAGGTATTACGAAGGAAATCAGTTCCTTTAGTCAAAGTGTTATGGCGTAATTATGGATCTGAAGAAGCTTCTTGGGAGCTGGAAGAAGCAATGCGACAAAGAATACCCTCACTTATTTTAGCTGTGTAATTTCGAGGACGAAATTATTTTAAGGAAGTAGAACTGTAAATATCCGTGATTTATGGCTTGTGCATTATTGCATAATTATGTGAAGTAGCATGCTGTGTGTGTTGTAAATATGTTTTATGAATTTTTAGAACCTTAAGAGTGTAGGTGAATGCCTTAGAAAATATTAAATTTTAAGTATTGAAGGGGAATTGAACAAAAGAGGCCTTAAGAGAAATAGTAGGGGAAATTAGACACAAAAAGTGCCTTGGTAAAGTGGCATGAAGGCGCCACTTAAAGCTCTGGTAAGTGACGCCACAAGCAGTGGAGAAGGGCTTGAGTTCGAGCCACAAGGGAAGCAAATAAAAGAGTTTTATTTTGCAGTAAGGAGCAAGAGAGGTGGACGGCAATGGGGCACTAAGGGATGAGTTTAAGATATGGTTTAATCCTTTTGAAATTTAGGCTAAGTAGAAGATAAATGAGGATTTATTTTAAATTATTTTGAATGGGTAAAGAAGAGAGGAAATAGGAGAAAAAGGAGGAAGCTGATAAGGGAAGGAGAGTTGGCCGGCCAAGGGATACTTTGGATGTCAATATTCGGTCATGGGAAAGGGGGGAAAACCAAATGTGCATAGTAAAGTTTAGGCATTTTTCTTGTGCACTTTTCCTCCCTAATTATCTTCTTCTTTTCTCTTTTATTTTTGTTATAGTCGAAACTTCTTCACCTTCATCAGTGCCGCAACTCTCTAAGTTCAAACTCCTCTTCACTTCTCTTCTTTTCTTTTTGTTTATGTTGGCCGAACCCTCCCCTTGACACAAAAGTTGGATCGCATCCAATCTTAACCTTCATTCTTCTTCTCACAATTCTCCAAAAGCCGAAAGTAAGTTTTCCTAGCCATAGCCGATTGTTCATTAAACTCCATAAGCTGAAACCTATTGATCAACATCTAGCCTATATAGCCGAATCTCTTTGTGATTTCAAGCAAGGGTGCAGTCGATTTCATCATTAGGGGTAAGATCAAATGTTATTCGATTTTCATTTCTTTTTCTTTTAGCCGAAATCTAGGAACTAATCCCATTAATGCACTTTGGCCGAAACTTTGAAGGAGGAAATCGGGATTTGGTTGTTGTCGACTACGAGGAGGAGATCATTCGGGATTTCAAAATCTAAGGTAAGAAAAGTGTGGTTTAGGCCGAAGGCCATTTATTCAAATGTTGGAATCGGATCTAACATACACCATGTAGGTATTGCGACATCTTCAAAGACAAGGGATAAATTCGGGGTTTAGATCCACAAGGTAAGAGAGTGTTAACATTCGGCCAAGGCTATATTTAGTGATTATTTGAGTGGCCGATTCTAACTTTGACTGTTTAGGGAGGAGTATAATCCGATTTGATAGACTTTCGGGATTTCAGTGAAAGCATTAAGTAAACCAGGTGTGTACCCTACACTAACTCTTAATAGATTTATGGCATCAATTTAATATATGTGTTTATAATAATGTGAAAAGTGGGCAAAGGTACCATGTGATGGTACAAAGTACTCATGTAAGTAACCTTAACATTATGTTAATAAATGATATGAATAATATTATGATATGAATATTTGGAATATGGTACATATGTGAATATCGATAAGAATGTGGAATGAGGCATAAGGCATGATATTGCATATTCTGTGTGACATGGGGCATATGGGTTATATGGAAAGGGGAAGTGATCTGGTGGTTTATACCACAATATCTGAATGTGGTGACTCATGTCACGTAATCTGAATGTGGTGACTTATGTCACAAAATAATGTCTGGTGGCTATGCCACAAAATTTATAAGGGCGATGAGCAAGTCGTCTGCAGCAAATGATCGCTTCGATGATGTGTAGCGGATGGAGGGTCGACTCGATAGTCCCCACGGTGTGATGGTTGGTACGGGTGATGTGTAGCGGATGGTTATCTAGGTATGGGTTCGGGTTTGCATCATTATTTCTATCTCATTATAAATACGTATGATATGATATGATATGCCCGAATTGTTGGGGCTTAGTGTTGGTTATACACACCGAGTCCTGCTTTGACTCACCCCGTTGTGGGATATCTTTTCAGTGACACTCGGTAGATGGACCGGGTTGGCGGGAGCTTAGTGGTGGCCATGCTCACTTTGCGCTTATTTTATTTTGAGACTTTATTTTTAAGTTTGGATTTATTTCGGGTTTGCTATTGATGTAATAAGGCCATTATTATTAAACTATTTTATGTTTCAAATTTTTATTATGATACGATTATTATTAAATCGAGGGTTAAATAACTTATCTTGGAAACAATTTTAAATGTTTTGACACCTAACGCTTCCTCTTCAAAATGACCACATTTTCCAAATTGACAAACAAGATTTGAAATGTTTTACTCGAGGAACATGCCAGATCCGGTCGGGGCTTGTGGGCCGGGTTTGGGGTGTTTCATTTAGCACATGCTTAATCACTTATCAACGACACAAAAAATAATATTAAAATATTATTCAAACTTGGATTTGTGGTCCCGAAACCACTGTTTCGACTAGGGTATAAACCGGACTGTTACAATTCTCCCCCCTTAGAGATTTTCGTCCCCGAAAATCTTACCATTAAATAGAGTCGGATATTGTTGTTTCATTGAATCTTCCGGCTCCCACGTAGCCTCTTCTATTCCATATCGATTCCACAATACTTTCACTAATGGTATTTTCTTATTTCTCAACTCTTTCACTTCACGAGCTATGATACGGACTGGTTCCTCTTCATATGTCATATCAAATCGGATTTCAATTTTAGATGGAGAAATCACATGTGACGGATCAGATCGATATCTACGGAGCACCGAGACATGGAATACATTGTGTATCTTTTCTAGCTCAGAAGGCAACCTTAATCTATATGCAACAGGCCCAACACGTTCAATAATTTCATATGGCCCGATGAACCTCGGACTCAACTTGCCTTTACGTTCGAAAATGAGTACTTTCTTCCACGGTGACACTTTCAGAAACAATTTGTTGCCGATCTCAAATTCTATATCTTTTCGTTTTAAGTCCGCATAAGACTTCTGATGATCAGATGCTGCTTTCAAACAATCTCGGATCAATTTCACTTTCTGTTCTGAGTCTTTTATTAAATCAACTCCATGTAGCTTACTTTCACTGAGCTCAGTCCAATACAGAGGTGTACGACATTTACGTCCGTACAGAGCTTCATATGGTGCCATTTTGATGCTCGTCTGAAAACTATTATTGTATGCAAATTCAATCAATGGCAAATAATCGCTCCCCACGAACCATTAAACTCAAGTATACAACATCTTAACATATCTTCAAGAATCTGAATAATCCGCTCGGATTGACCATCTGTTTACGGATGAAAAGCTATACTGAAATGCAGTTTTGTGCCTAAAGCTTCTTGTAATTTCTTCCAGAACCTCGATGTAAACCTCGGGCCCCTATCTGACACAATAGATAGTGGCACCCCGTGCAATCTAACAATCTCAAAAATATAAAGCTCGGCTAATCTATCAAGTGAATAGTCAGATCTTACCGGAATAAAATGGGTAGATTTCATCAATCGATCAACTACGACCCATATCGCATCTTTCTTTCTCAGAGTCTGAGGCAAACTAGAAACAAAATCCATTGTCACTCTATCCTATTTCCACTCAGAATCGAGAATCGGTTGTAGCAACCTGCAGACGAACTTGATGTTCAAATTGACTTGGTGATGATTAAACATTTTGAAACAAAGTCGAAATATTAGGCTTCATACTGACCACCAATAGTGTCTCTTCAAATCATGGTACATTTTAGTACTCCCCGGATGAACAGATAAATGACTATTATGTGCTTCACTCAAAATCAACTGAATCAACTTTGAATTTCTCGGAATACAGATACGACCTCGAAATTTCAAATAATCATCTACAACTCAAAATTTAGATTTAGAATTCGAACCACACTGAGCTCGTTTTGCTAATAACTCATTATCAAATTTCTGAGCATCACATATTTGCTGTATAAACAATGGTTTCGTTTTTAATTCAGCTATCACAGAGCTATCTTCAGACAGCTTTAGCTGAGCATTCAAAGCACGTAGTGCAAACAATGATTTTCTACTCAATGCATCAACAACAACGTTTGCTTTACCTGGATGATAATCTATCACAAGCTCATAATCTTTTAATAGTTCTAACCATCTTCTTTGACGCAGGTTCAAATCTTTCTGGGTCATCAGGTATTTCAAACTTTTATGATCTAATAATACGTGACATTTTTCACCGTACAGATAATGGCGCCAGATCTTTAGTGCAAACACAATCGCAGCTAGCTCGAGATCGTGTGTCGGATAGTTCTTTTCATGAGGCTTCAATTGTCTCGAAGCATAAGCTACAACTTTGCCTTCCTGCATCAAAATACATCCCAAACCGTTTAACGAAGCATCACTGTAAATCACAAATTCTTTACCCGATTCTGGCTGTACTAACACTAGAGCTTCAGTTAACAGAGTTTTCAATTGATCAAAACTTTTCTGACATTTATCTGACCATTCAAATCTCACATCTTTCTGAAGCAATCTGGTCAACGGAGTAGCTATCACTGAAAATCCTTTTACAAATCGACGATAATAACCAGCTAGTCCCAGAAAACTACGGACTTCAGATACATTCTTCGGAGGTTTCCAATCCAGAATAGCAGAAATCTTGCTCGGATCAACATGTATACCTGATGCTGATACAATATGTCCAAGAAAACTAACCTCGTGTAACCAGAATTCACATTTGCTGAATTTTGCTTACATTGCTTTTCTCTCAAAGTTTGCAATATAATTTTCAGATGTTCAGCATGCTCATTTTCATCACGTGAATAAATCAAAATGCCATCTATGAACACCGCAACAAATCGATCTAGGTACGGTTTGAAAATTCTGTTCATCAGATCTATAAAAATAGCAGGAGCATTGGTTAGTCCAAATGGCATAACTAAAAACTCATAATGTCCGTACCTCGTTCTGAAAGCAATTTTCGGAATGTCTGAATCTTCAACTCTCAACTGGTAGTATCCCGATCTCAAATCAATCTTAGAAAATACAGTTGCTCCTTTTAACTGATCGAATAAATCGTCTATTCGGGGCAACGGATATTTATTCTTTATTGTCACCTTATTCAACTGACGGTAATCGATGCACATTCTCATCGTGCCATCTTTTTTTTCACAAACAGAATAGGAGCACCCCAAGGCGAAAAACTCGGTCTAGCAAACCCTCTATCGGTCAATTCTTGCAACTGTGACTTTAACTCTTTCAACTCTGTTGGTGCCATTCTATACGGAGCTATCAAAATAGGTGTAGTACCAGGTAATAACTCAATACCAAACTCAACTTCACGAATCTGAGGCAAACCCGATAATTCTTCAAGAAATACGTCAGAAAACTCACAAACAATAGGCACTGATTCAAATTTCTTTTCAGATACTTTCGAATCAATCACATAAGCAAAATATGACTCATACCCCTTTTTCACATACCTTTGAGCTTTTAACACAGATATCACAGCAGGCAAACCATTCAAATCATTAGATTCAATCCGTACAATTTCATCATTCGGACATCTCAAATCAATAATCTTTCTTTTACAGTTCACAATAGCATCATGCAAAGACAACCAGCCCATACCCAAAATGATATCGAACTCATCAAATGACAAAAGCATTAGATCAGCAGGGAAACAAATATCTCGAAACATTAACAGACAATTCTTGCATACTTTATCAACCAGGACATTTTTACCTAAGGGGTTCGATACTTTTATAACAAACTCAGTAGACTCTACAGGAAAAGTCTTACTAAATGCTAAATTCATGCATATATACGAATGCGTAGAACCAAAGTCTATCAATGCAATCACAGAAGTATCATAAAGAGTAAAAGTACCCGTTATAACATCTGGAGATGAAGCTTCCTCACGAGCTCGGATAGCATATGCTCTAGCAGGCGCTCTAGCTTCAGATCTTGCAACAGTGTCTCTTGTAGTTCTCTGACTACCACTGACATTTCTTACATTCTTCGAAGGTCTACCTCTCACATGTGCATTATCAGATCTCAGATTCTGAACAGTCTCTAGCTCGACAGACTCAGGGCAATCACGGATAAAATGATCAAGTGATCCACATCTGAAACAAGCTCTGTCATTCATTCTACAGCTTCCCGGATGTCTTTTCCCATAATGCTTACATTCTAGTTTCTCAGATCGTACATTTCCAACACTTGCCACTGAAGTTGCTGGAGCTTTGGAGCTCATTTGTGATCTATCTCGATTTCTATTTGAATATCCCATATTAACTCTCGAACGGCTTTGATCATCTCTAAATTTCTTTGAAGCGCATCAAATGATCTACTCTAAAATCTCTTTCTCACTTCTCGGGCTTACGACTCACTTTCTTTTATCTTTCCCAAGTGCCTCACTTTTGCATGCTCGATCAACGAGTACAACAAACTCTTTTATTTCTAAGATCTCGACTAGCAAACGGATGTCTTCATTAAGTCCATCCTCGAACCTTTTTCACATTATTGCTTCGATAGATACACATTCCCGAGCATACTGACTCAGTCTCACGAACTCTCGTTTGTATTCCGTAATGATCATTCGGCCCTGTTTTAGATCTAGGAATTCCTTTCGCTTCGATCAATGAACCTCTCACTAATATATTTCTTCCTAACTCAACTGGAAGAAATCCCATGTCACCTGCCTTTGGAACAACAGAGATCAAAGTTTTCCACCATTGATAAGCTGCATCTCGGAGCAAAGATACAACACACTTTATGCATTCTTCCAGAGTCAAAGACATATCATCGAATACCCGGATCATGTTTTCTAACCAAAACTCTGCCTTCTTGGCATCATCATCGTTAGTAGCCCGAAACTCTTCGGCCCCATACTTACGGATTTTGTCAACCGGAGGTTTGTTTGACATGTTTAGATTCATAGTAGGAGGCATAATAGATGTCTGAGGGTGATTAACAGGGGGTGGGGGTTGTGAAACAGTTGGGTTATTCTTTACGAATTGAGTGAACCATTCACTCATCATCTGGAAGAAAGCTTGTTTAGCTTCTCCCTCTTGACCGTTAGTAACCAGTCTCAGATTAGAGGGCACTGTCCCTTGCGCGGGAGCGGGCGCATTACTTTCTATGTCGTCAGCTACGGCTCTTTCAGGATCCATTACTATACAGAAATCACATTTTATACGTCATGATTCATCACACTATCACAATTCAGAAATATGGCATGTATAGCTAGACTTTGACACGCTACGTTAGTCCGAGAATCGACTAAACCGTAGCTCTGATACCAACCAAATGTAACACCCCTATCCCGTATCCGTTGCCAGATTAGGGTTAAGAGCGTTACCTGACAGATCGAAAACTTTAACAGACAATTCATCAAGTAACTCATCAATTACAAACATAGTGTCCCCTTTTGTAGATCATCGAGACCTAAAACATGCATAGAAACAGAGTTGGGACTAAACCAAAACATATACATAAATTCTCAGAAAATTAAAACTTTTCTAAGTTTCAGGGGTTACACGCCCGTGTGGACAGGCCGTGTACCTCCCACAGCAGCTAGACACACCCGTGTGTCCTCCCCGTGGTCAAACCTGACTTAACTCCACGGCCACCAAGCACGCCTATGTACCCTGGCCGTGGTTGATCCTGACTTGTCTCTACGGCCACCAAGCACCCCCGTGTGCTAAGGCCGTGTACTCTTAGGCCATATACTGACTTATTCACACAGCTACTAGGTACGCCCATGTACCTAGGCCGTGTGCTCCTAAGTTAGCTACTGACCTAGCCCCACGGTCACTAGGCACGCCTGCAGTTACAAACCGTGTGACATTATAGGCCATTTGTAAGGCCAAAATGCCACCCATTAAGGGTCAAACCTACAAGCCAATACCAACACATCTCATACATATTTGGTATCTAAGAACCTACTAAAATAACCATTCAATCTATACATTCACTACTAATGTCAATCATGTCAAATTTTTAAGACTAAGACTTACACATATTCAAGCATAATTCATCCATAAACTAACCCAAAAACTTGACCATTTCCAAGTCATTTAACCAATCAAAACATACACCACATATATCATAATCTCAAAAGCATATAACTAACATATAACTAGCCAAATCACATGGCTAAGTTCACATCTCATACTTATACAAATAACTAGCTTATACATGCCATATCTAGCTATATACATTTCCAAAATGTACCAAAATAAGTTGAGTAGTGTGATGATTTATCCTCGACGGTCCCCGAGCCTTCAAAGAGCTTTGACGACCTATAAAACAGAGAAAAACACACACACACAGAGTAAGCTTTCTAAAAGCTTAGTAAGTCATAATACAAATGAACTCAACATGTAGAGCATATAAGCATGTAGAAACATTGATACAATTCATATTCATAACAAATTTCTCACATAAATGCTTTGGTCCATATTCTTGGCCATATTTGCCATTTGCATCAATTCAAGAATCATATATACACATAGCTCTTTCATGCATACTTTCACATATCATATTTCTATTTCATCATCCAAATCATCATAGTAAGATCATATAAATACTTACCTTGTATACACAATCAGTGTATAAATCAACGTACCTGAAACGAATTTATAATTTACTTTGCCATTCGTATCACAGACTTGCCCATTGAACCGATAGGAACCTAATAAGATACTAAAAAAGCTCGGAATAGTTGTACAATGCCAACGTCCCAGACGAGGTCTTACATGCACTCAGATATTGATGCCACTGTCCCAAACAGGGTCTTACACAAATCAATACGATGCCGATGTCCTGCACATGGTCTTACACGTAAAGATAATATCGATGCCAATGTCCTGCACGTGGTCTTACACGGTCTCAAATCAACGCCAACGCCCCGCACGTGGTCTTACATGAAGTCTCAAATCAACGCCAACGCCCCGCACGTGGTCTTACATGATAAAATGTAATGTATACCTATGTCATGACATAGCTAATCCTATCTATTCCTAGGTTCATACAGACTTCTCGGACAATGTCACTATATTGATCTTATCTCGAATTCATGTACATAACATCTCGTAAGCATTCATTGTTATCAATAGTCATATGAACATACATAATTTAATACGAATACGCTTATTTGCATAATGACTTACCTTAGATTCGATTTATCGAAAATGGAAACGACTACTCTGCTTACTTTTGCTTTCCCGCGATCTAAATCCATTTTCTTCTGTTCTTGATCTAAACATATTCAGAATTAACCCTTTTATTCGCTAACTCATTCAATTCAATCCAAGAACACACATTTAGGGTTATTTGCAATTTAACCCTCACATTTGCATAATTTATCAATTTAGTCCATTTTTCTCAAAACATCAAATTCACAAAATCATCACATACTCATGCTTAGCCGAATGTTCATACATCTCATACAAGCACATATTTTCCATCAAATTTGCAATTTAGTCCTTCAAGTTGCTATTTTCTCAATTTAGCCCTATTTAGCTAATTTCATCAAAAAATCAAGAACAAAGTATGTTCATCTAGCTCAAATCTTTCATTTAACAACTAAACTCATCACAAAGCTCAACATATCATCAATGGTATATCTCATGAACATCATCAATACATAAAATTGAGACATGGGCTTGATAGTAGACTAAGCAACAATCTCAAAAACATAAAAATCATCAAAATCTAAAGCCAAAACATACCTAAATTTAAGCTTGCAATGTCAGAAACCCTTGATGCTTTGTTCTTTCTTTTTCTTTTGTTTTTCGGCAAACATATGATAATAATAAGGCCACTTACTCATGTTTTCTTTTTATTATAATATAATAACTTATAAAATAATATACTAATTTAACATATATTATGAACTTATGAAATCATATAATATATAAATACATGTTGCCGTCCACTAACCATATTTTTGGTTTAATTGCCATATAAGTCCTCACACTTATAAAGACATAACAAATAAGCATCTTTTCATAATACATTCAAATTTGCATTTCAATGCAATTCAATCCTTTTCATCAAATTAAACACACAAACGAGTAATTTAACTTACAGAAATTTAGCACATGCTTAATCACTTAGCAACGGCACAGAAAATAATTTAAAATATTATTCAAACTTAGATTTGTGGTCCCGAAACCACTGTTCCGACTAGGGTATAAACCGGACTGTTACACAAAACTTTAACTAGGGCTATGTTTTTATTTCTCAAATGTTTAACTTCCCGAGCCAAAATCTTGATCGGTTCTTCACCATAAGTCATATCGGGTCGAATCTCAACCTCTGTCGGTGAAATCATATGTGAAGGGTCTGATCGATAACGTCGCAACATCGACACATGAAATACATTGTGAAGCCTTTCCAACTCTGTCGGCAAAGCTAATCGATATGCCTTTGTGACCAAATCTCAAAATTTTCTTCCACGGGGATACTTTTAGAAATACTTTATCACCAACTTGAAACTCAATCTCTTTTCTCTTCAAATCCGCATACGACTTCTGTAGATCTGAAGCTGCCTTCAAACAGTCACGAATTAATTTCACTTTCTCTTCAGTCTCTCAAACCAAACCGACCCCATGTATCTGTTTCTCACTAAGTTCGGTCCAATACAACGAAGTTTGACACTTGCGGCCATATAATGCCTCATACGGTGCCATCTTTATACTAGACTGAAAACAGTTGTTATAAGTAAATTCGACTAAAGGTAGATATTTTTCCCAACTACCTTCAAACTCCAAAACACAACAGCGAAGCGTATCTTCGAGAACCTGAATCGTTCTCTCAGATTGGCTGTCGGTTTGCGGATGAAATGCGGTATTAAAGTTCAACTTTGTACCTAAAGCTTCTTGCAACTTTTTCCAAAATCGAGACGTAAACCTCGAATCTCTATCCGAAATAATAGAAATAGGCACTCCGTGCAATCTCACAATTTCAGCAATGTACAATTCAGCTAGCTTGTCAAGTGAGTAATCAGTATGTACCGGTATAAAATGAGCCGATTTCGTCAGCCTATCGACAACAAACCAAACATCATCTTTCTTTTTCGAAGTCGAAAGCAAACCCGTTACGAAATCTATCGTAATTTTGTCCCATTTCCACTCAGGTACCATCACTGGTTGAAGTAAGCCCAAAGTTACTTGGTGTTCGGCCTTTACTTGTTGACATACTAAACATCTCGAAACAAACTCTAAAATATCTCGCTTCATACCCGACCACCAATACAATTTCTTCAAATCATTATATATTTTCGTACTGCCCGGATGAATAGATAAGCAACCATTATGTGCCTCATGAAGAATTTTCTAAATAATCTCATCATTTTTCGGTACACATACCCTATCTCGGAACATTAAACAATCATCAGAACCGATCTGAAAGTCTGAATCACTACTCGATTCACACATAGCTCTTTTGGCTTGTAACTCACTATCACTTTTCTGAGCTTCATAAATTTGCTAAAGAAACACCAGTCTAGCTCTCAACTCGGTCAAAATTGAACCATCATTAGACAAAGTCAATCTCATTCTCATAGCTCTCAAAGCAAATAAGGACTTTCTGCTCAAACCATCTGCGACTACATTCACCTTTCCGGGATGGTAGTCAATCACTAGTTCATAATCTTTTAGTAGCTCGAGCCATCTCCGTTGCCGTAAATTTAGATATTTCTGAGTCATCAAATACTTTAAACTTTTATGATCGATATAGATGTGGCATTTCTTACCGTACAAGTGATGACGCCAAATTTTCAAAACAAAAATAATGGCGGCCAATTGTCAATCGTGCGTCGGATAATTCTTCTCGTGCAGTTTCAACTGTCTCGAGGCATAAACTATCACTTTGCCCTCTTGCATCAACACACATCCTAATACATTTAGTGACGCATCACTATAAATCACAAACTCCTTTCCCGGTTCAGGTTGCACTAAAACTGGTGCCTCGGTCAATAATGCTTTTAACTTCTCAAAACTTTGCTGACATTTTTTGAACCATTCAAACTTAACATCTTTTTGCAACAGCTTAGTCATAGGAGTAGCAATCATCGAAAATCCTTTGACAAAACATCGGTAATAACTAGCTAAGCCCAAAAAGCTTCTGACCTCTGATACATTCTTCGGCAGATTCTAATCAACAATTACCGATATCTTACTTGGATCAACCCGAATACCGTCTCCAGAGACAATATGTCCCAATAATCTGACTTCTTGGAGCCAAAACTCACTTTTACTGAATTTAGCAAATAATTTCTTATCTCTCAAAGTCTGCAATACGGTTCTTAAATGCTCGGCATGCTCAGACTCGTCTTTAGAATAAATCAGGATGTCATCGATGAACAAAACCATAAACTTATCTAAATACGGTCAGAAAATTCGATTCATCAAGTCCATAAAAATAGCAGGAGTATTAGTTAGTCCGAAAGGCATGACAAGAAATTCATAGTGCCTGTACCTTGTTCTGAAAGCAGTTTTCGGCACGTCTGACTCTTTAACTCTCAACTGGTAGTAGCCAGACCTCAAATCAATCTTCAAAAATACTGTTGCCCCTTTCAACTGATCAAACAAGTCGTCAATTCTTGGCAAAGGATACCTATTCTTTACAGTCACCTTGTTGAGCTATCGGTAATCGATACAAACTCTCATGGATCCATCTTTCTTCTTGACAAATAACACTGGTGCACCCCATGGTGATAAACTCGGTCTCGCAAATCCCTTATCCGTCAATTCTTGTAACTGAGACTTCAATTCCTTTAACTCAGTTGGAGTCATTCTATACGGGGCTATCAATATCGGTGAAGTCCTTGGTACTAAATCAATACCAAACTCAACTTCTCTAATCGGTGGCAACCCAGGCAACTCTTCTGGAGAAACATTCGGATATTCACTAACTACCGGCACTGATTCAAATTTTAATTTAGACACTTTTGTATTCAACACATAAGCTAGATAAGCTTCACAATCCTTTCTCACATATCTTTGAGCAGTCATTGAAGAAATCAAAACAGGTAACTCACCCGACTCATCTGAATCAATTTGAAGAATTTCACCATTCTCACATTTCAATTCAATAATTTTCCGTCTACAATTCACTACAACATCATGCAGTGTCAGCTAATCCATACCCAAAATGACATCAAACTCATCAAATGGCAACAACATTAGATCAGCCGGAAAACAGTGACCTTGAATCATCAATGGAAAATTCTTGCAAACTTTATCAACTAGCACATATTTGCCTAAGGGGTTTGACATTTTAGTCACAAATTCAGTAAACTCAACAGGCAAGTTCTTACTAGTTACCAATTTCATGCAAACATAAGAATGAGTCTATCCAGGAATTAATCAATGCAACTACATTAGTATTATAGAGAGAAAAAGTACCAGTGATAACATCGGGAGATGTCGCTTCTTCACGAGCACGGATAGCATAGGCTCTAGCAGGTGCCATGGCCTCAGATCTTACAGCTGTATCTTTTGTCACACCTTTACTACTAGCTCCATTTCCTATGTTCCTTGGTGGTCTCCCTTTAGAGGTAGTATTGCCCGATCTTGCAGTCTGAAACTTATCCTTTTCAACCATCTCTAGGCAATCTTTAATAAAGTGGTCGTGAGAGCCACACTTAAAACAAGCCCAGTCATACATTCTACATTCATCGGGGTGTCGTCTGCCACAGTACAGACATTCAGGCCTACCAGACTTGGCGTTACCAACACTCGCTACTGATGTAGTTTGGGCTTTAGAACCTAAGTATTATTTCCCATGATCTCTGTTGGGATACCCAGCTGAAGCACTTGATCAAACATACAAATCTCTCAATTTTTTAGACTGAGATTGAAATGACTTGCTCATCAGCCTTTTTCTTGCATCTGTAGCCTCAGACTCGGCTTTTCTCTTCTCCTTGCTTAATTCTTCAGCTTTACAAGCTCGGTCGAATAGCACCACGAATTCTTTCAGCTCAAGGACTCCAACTAACAATCGGATATCCTCATTCAACCCATCTTTGAACCTTTTGCACATGATAGCCTCAGTGGAAACACATTCCTGAGCGTACTTACTAAGCCTGACAAACTCTCGTTCATACTTGGTTACAGACATTCGGCCCTATTTCAGCTCTAAAAACTCCTTAAATTTTTGATCAATGAACCGTTGGTTGATATACTTCTTCCAAAATTCATCTTGGAAGAATTCCCAATTAACCCTCTCTCTCGGTACTACTGACACAAGGGTTTTCCACCATCGGTATGCTGAGTCTCTTAGAAGTGATACGGCATATTTCAGACATTCATCCGGTGTGCAAGACAGTTCATTGAATACCCTGATAGAATTCTCAAGCCAAAATTTGCCCTCTCGGGATCATCGTCAACATTTGCTCTAAAATCTTCAGCCCCATACTTTCGAATCTTATCAACCGGAGGCTTATTCACTCTTACGAATTCCATACCTTGTGGAGCTACGGGAACTGGCTGAGGAATAGGTGGGGGTGGAGGGGGTTGAGCATTTGGATTTGTTCAAACAAACTCCGTATACCACTCATTCATCATGTCGAGGAAGACTTCTCTAGCCCCTTTTCCTCCTCCCTAACTAACCGTGGGAGGTCTACTTTTAGACGGCGCTGCCCCTTGAGCGGGAGCCGGCACATTACTTTCTATGTCATCAACTTCAGCTTGATTGGCATCCATTTACTATATGAAAACACATTTTAAATTTGTTAGGAGTCATCACACTATCACAATTTATTTATGGCATGTATAGCTAGACTTTCACACTTGCTACGTTAGTCCGAGAATCGACTAAACCGTAGCTCTGATACCACTAAATGTAACACCCCTTACCCGTAATCAACGCCGGAATAGGGTACGAGGCATTACCGGACATAAGCACAAGCAAACATACATTTTCGAGTCATAAATTTCCATTCAAATTAAAACTTTTCATACACATTCATATCGTCCCAAAAATGAGCCTACGAAGCTCAATACATGCTTTGGAAATGGTTAGGGACTAAACCGAGAACCTTAGAAAATTTTACAAAACTTAGAAAATTTTTCATGTTACAGGGCTCACACGCCCGTGTGGTCCAAGGGACACGCCCGTGTGACCCTTAGACACGCCCGTGCTACAGGCCGTGTTCAAAATAGGGTGCCCTCTGACTTGTGCCACACGACTGTGCCACACGCTCGTGTGCTAGGCCGTGTGGTTGATTTAATTTTCACAATTTTTCATAAAATAGGTGCAGACTTCACACGGCCAAGACACACGCCCGTGTCCAAGGCCGTGTAGCAGACACGCCCAAGACACACGCCCGTGTCTCTGCCCGTGTGCTATATTTTAGACATTCTATTTTGGAACAATTAAGGTGTAGGGGATACACGGCTGAAATACATGCTCGTGGGGCAGACCGTGTCACACACGGCCTAGACACACGCCCGTGTGTCTACCCGTGTGGACAAAAGTAAGGCTATTTACCAAGCCTTTTTGCCACCCTTTAATGTACACACCTACACAACATAACATAGCACCAAACCAAGCATATACATACAACCAAATCAGCCACAACCAAGACAACAACACATCATTTACATGCTGCCATCTATCATACACAAACATCACATACTTATCAACTCAAATCAAGTAGATTCCCACATCCATGAAAGGCATCATCATATGAATATACTTAACCAATAATAGCCAATTTCCAATGGCCTTATACAAAATGAGCTTTCAACCAATATAAGCCAACACATTTGGCCGAATCAATTATGACACATGACAAAATGACCAAGTCCCCTATACATGCCATAACTCAAAATGTTGAATTCATTGGTACCAAAATAATAGTTGATAGTGTGAATGGATCTCCGACGATCTCCAATCCCGAGCTAGCTTGGTGACACTATAAGACAATGGAAAGAAAAGGGAGTAAGCTATATAGCTTAGTAAGTTCATATGCAAATAATAAACAACATTAACAGTACAATTGCCATATAAGTAACATACGTATATCAACCTAAATGTCATTAAAACCTCTTGAACATAACATACTCAATCACATTTTTACCAATAGTTCATCATATACTGTATTAATTTCCTTTGAGTTTTTCGTACATACCTGTACCAACTCGTAACATAATCACATACTTTCTCGTCTTTGACATACCCGTTGAACCACTTAGAATACTATCGGATACACGAAAAACTTTTCACATAAGTGTCATATATGTAGCCAATGCTATCACAAATTCTCATAACACATATAAGCTCGCTTTCAAGCAAATCCACGGGCCTGCTCACACAAGCTATCAGTCAAGACGTAGCTACGCAGTGCTTCTCACACAAGCTGTCAGGTATTCGCAACATATGCAGGTATACCCAGCCACCGGTAGGACGTACAGGACCAGCACCCGGGACACATAAATCACATAATCACATGGGTTTCTAGTGACATGTCACTTTATCCTAATCTATTCCTAAGGTTCAACCGAAATTTCTCTCTTGCCGGAACTTCGTCGAATATACTCATAGAATCAATCATACATTTCATGCAATATCAAAACATTAAAATACAAATATAACATTACAGTATTTACATACGAACTTACCTCCGTACAAAAATAGTGAAAATGGACCTAATCGTCAAACACTTTGTTTTTCCCTCGATCTAGGTCTGAACTTCGTTTTTCTTGATCTATAATAGCAAAAACATAAAAATCATTAAAAACAGGGCTAGAACGGACTAACAATCAAGCTTGGAAGCTTGAAAAACCCTAGCTATGTCTTTCTCTTGTAAAATTCGGCCAAGGGGTAGAAGATGAGCAAAAATTGGCTTTTAATTTGATTTTTAATTCATTTAATTAGCCAAATGACCAAAATGCCCCTAACTTAAAACATAAAAATTCTCTTACTTCATGTACATTTTTGTCCACTAACTTAACCAATGGTCTAGTTACCATCTAAGGACCTTAAAATTTAAAGTTTCATAGCAATTAGACACCTCTAGCTTCTAGAAAACACATTTTGCACTATTTGCAATTTAGTCCTTTTAACTAAATTAAGTGCCCAAATGTTAAAATTTTCGAACAAATTTTTCAAGAAATCATTCCATAAAATTGTAGACCATAAAAATATAATAAAAATAAATTTTACTGCGTTGGATTTGTGGTCTCGAAACCACTGTTCTGACTAGACCCAGAAGCGGGCTGTTACATGAATGCTCCGGCCGTTCTCCAACCTTCACAAGCTTTGAGCACTATAAACAGGGAAAAATAAACCTAGTAAGCATTATATGCTTATAAGCTCGTATAACCAGAATTTAATCATATTTAACATTTAAACCATTCATAAGCATACTTTCCATTCAATTTGGCATTTAACCTAACCACATGCATCCAATCAAACATGTTAATCACAAATATACCATAATGTATTGATGAGCTCATCATGCCATATTCCATCAAGTTTTCCTCTTTTCATTTCAAATTCCTCATGTCTCATTAATCATATTATCCGTTGAACTATTGAATTTTCCGATGGATATTTCCGATAGTATATTCAAAGTGTACAATTCCATTATTTGTTAATTCATATACAGTAGTACCTATTAAGGTTCACTCTCGAGTCACATAACATACAACAGAATTACCAGTCCAGGCTAAATTCTGTCTGTAACATACACTCTATGAGCTTTGTCAGGATTACCAGTCCAGGCTAAATCCTTTTAATGACAAAGAATTCTCTATAGAGTTTATTCTAGATTACCAGTCCAGGCTAAATCCAGTCAATTAGGATTACCAGTCCAGGCTAAATCCTAATTGAAACATATACTCGAGAGACCCATTTCGGATTACCCGTCTGGGCTAAATCCATTTTGCAACACATGCAGTTTTATTAGGGAAATCACCTTTATCCATCGGAATTCAATATTCACATGGAATTTAACCCTTTTCAATAAATTTCCAATATATACCATTCCTTCCATTTCAATTTCCATACATTTCATATATGAAATATCATATAACATATTCAATATAATATAGCATTCAAAACAACACATTTCTATGCTCATTTAAGTTATACGAACTTACCTTGATATTTATTCGTAAGTGGAATCTACTAATCCGAAATCTTTTCCTTTCCACGATCTAACTCTTTGTTCGATCTTTCCGGATCTATATAATTAAATTTAATCATCAATTTAACACATTTCATATTCCATTGAACTCAATTTACACCCTATGCAAAATTACCATTTTGCCCCCATACTTTTCATAAACTCCAATTTTGTCCCTAGGCTCGGAAAATGAAATTCATGCAATTTAATCCTTATTTCCAGCCTAGCCAAATTTCATATACCATAATAGCAGCCCATGAATTCCATAAAAATTAGAATTTTATCATGGTTTTCACCATTTTTCAATTTAGTCCCTAAATCATGTTTCCATGTAAATTCACTTTGTAAAAGTTGTTTATACATCATCAACCTTTCATTTTCTACCCTAAACTTTCAAATTTCAGCATATTCATCCATGGCACAATTTCCATACTTTGACTACTTTTCAAATTAATCCCCTAAATAGATAGTTTAAGCTATCCTGATTCCAAAAATATAAAAATTACTAAAAACGGGACATGAAAACTTACCCAATTAAGCTTGAAAAGTTCATTTTCTCTCTCCTAGGGCTTCCATAAAATTTGGGGATAAATATGATATGAACATAAGATGATAATTCTATTTAATTAATTATCATCTTTTAATTATTTTGTTTTCCAATTTAGTCCTTAACCTTTTCTAATTTTTCCATGGATGACTCACCAAAAGTATCTACATATTTTTCTTCAATGGTCTAATTACCAAATAAGGACCTCAAGTTTTGAATTCCATAGCTATTTAACCCATAAAGCTACTAGAATTCAAATTTCACATTTTATGCAATTTAGTCCTTTCTACAATTAAGCACATAATTGATAAAATTTTCTTATCAAAATTCTCATGCAACCTTTCTATCACATTACTAATCATTTCATAATATTAAAATATTTTGTCTTTCCGGCTCGAATTTGTGGTTATGAAACCACTATTTTGAATTAACTGAATTTGGGCTGTTACACTTCCCTAGGCCCGTATTAGCCCAAGAGGTAATTACATTGCCAAAATATACATAAAAATGCTTATTTTACTAAAACTAAACATAAGCTATTAGAATTAGAAAACATAACAAAATAACATAAAACGACTTGAAAACAAGCTCATTGATTGTACTAGAAAGAGCATATGTTTTCTCCCTACTTATTGGTTAATTTGTTCTCATTTAGTCATCTTTAGCATACATTTTAGCATTTTCAGTTTAGTAAATTGTATTTTATAACCCAGTGAATCCTAGCCTATTTTATCCTTAATTTTGCTATCTTTTTGCACTAATGTCGCTGCATTAGTTAATTCCAGATTGCGTCCAGAATTGTCGCCGTAATTGACAACTCGTCGGATAAAACCCAAAATACGTGAGTTGTCCAAATCGGTGTAACTACCCCTGCATTTAACAAGGACGAGAAGAATCTCGAGGAAGGACACCTGAACTATTGAGGAAAACATAAAAGGTTAACGTGAGAAGAATGGAAAGACGAATTCTTTTGACCACCATTTTCCTTACCCTATTTTTGAAGCTTGCGGCTATGGCAGCTTAAACCTTCCTTGGGTGAGCCAACGTGAAGATTGATGCAGATCCATTCCTGATGAGGAGTTCTAAGTGCAAGATAAGAGAAAATCGAGAGATTCAATTGAGTTAACTAGGAATAGTCTTCTCCATTCGATTCTTTCTTATTTCTTTGGAAACGCTAGTGATTAATCTATATTTTCTATTGTATGGAAGTACAATGAATTCTTGGTTAAATGTTATCTTGTTAAATCTATTTTATTATTTAATGTTGAGGGTTTGAATGTTTTAAACACGGAAGTGTTATTACAGTCACTAACACTGGAAGTTGCAGTGACAGTTTGAGCTAATAAGCATTACAGCGGAAGTTGAGTAAAGGCTAAAGGAATTTAGTCCACTTGTTCTTAATATTGTTATATTTCCCTCATCGGAAGGTGAGGTTAATGTGTATGCTTAAGTCCCAGATTAAATAGAGGAGTGGTGTTTGGTAAGACATACATTGAATTTTATTACGTCGACAATCACCCATCTTTTATACCTTACGAGTACTTAGTATTCTGCTAAAGATTCACGTGGGGATCCCAGTTTATCCATAGAATACTTTATCTTATTGTTTTTGGGTTATTGCTTCAACAACTATCATCACAATTTATCTCGTTTCTATCTAGTTATTGAACTCAAGCCAGTGATGTTTCAAATGCTGAACTCCAATGGCCAATATGCTAGACTGCCACATGAAGATATGAAAGAACATCTTAAATCCTTTTTATTGATATGTGCTTTGTTTAGCCAACAAGGCGTTCCTGGTGATGCCTTAAAGATGCAATTATTTCCTTATTTCTTGTAGGGAAGAGATCGCACTTGGTTTCTTGGGCTACCTGCCGAATCAATTACTTCTTAGAATGCTCTAGCCACGTAGTTTGTTTTGTGCTTTAACTCGCCGAAAATGAATGCTCATCTTTAAAATGATATTACCGCTTATCATCAGCTAGATGATGAAAAGCTTCACACCACATGCGAACGATATAAGTCTTTGCTTCGATGTTGTCCTATGCACGACATTCAACCAGAAACACAAATTGAGATTTCCTATAATGGTCTGAATTCTCATTCAAGGAATCTTGTCGACGCATCAGCTAATGGACCTCTGCTGGATTGTACTTATAATGAGGTTGTGAGAATTCTTGAGAGAAGTGCTCAGAATGATTATCAATATCCCATCTCTAGAGCTGCACCAGTAAAAACAACTCTAGGAGTTATTGAACTAGATGCAATATCTGTGATAAGGGCCCAAGTCTCTTCGCTTACGAACATGATTAAAAATATGTAAGGGACGAGTGACGTTGTGCCTATACAGGTGGCTCAACAATTGGATGTTCCTGTCTTCTGCTGTGAAATTTATGGTGACAATCATAGTTATGAGGATTGTCTGCAACATGCAGAAAATGCATGTTATGTCAGTAATATTCGCATCAATTCTCATGGAAATTCTTACAACAACTCTGCATGCCACCAACAGTTTTGGGGAACTCAAAATGTTGGACAAAATGTTGCGACATTCAGATATGAGAATACATCTACTCAGGGCAATTATAATCCATGACAAGGGAATTACAATCAACAACAGAACTACAATCAGCATCCTCAGTTGTATCTACAAAAAGGTCAGATACAATCACATCAAACTCAGATGCAGCCACAAATGATGAATTCGAATGACCAAAGACAGCGACAATAACAGTATACACAAGCTTCTACTTTTGACCCATTAACTGCTCTTGAGGCGTTAATGCGGGAGCATATTACTGGCACAGAAGCTATTGTTCAAGGAAATTCATCTTCCATTCGAGAATTGGAGGCACAATTGGGATAGCTTCCTTCAAATCCGAATACTCGACCACAAGGCTCATTACCTAGCGACACCGAAAATTCCAATCCGAGAGGGAAAGAGCACTGTAAAGCCTGATGTGAGCACGGCCATGGACTGTTATAATTCAAGCAAGGAATATATGACGTTGTACGAGATGACTTTGAAACCATCTCGGATCAACTCTTCAAACACTCCATGCATCATTGACCAGCCGAATTTTAGCTCACCTTCAGCTCACCGAGCTCTGCCCATCTCGAGTCAGCTCACATGAGCTCAATTTAGCTCGTTGAGCTCATTTTAATTGCTTTTAGCTCATTTACTTTAATGATTGAATAAATTAAGTATTTACATTAAATTAGTTAGTATTATTATAGCTCATAAATTTGTTTTAGATTATTACATGTCTTTAATATGTTTTCATGTCATAGCCGAATTTAATATGTCTTGTTAAGATAATATTAAATTTGTCTTAAGTTAATTATCATTTTAATTAGTGTGTCTAAATTATATTAATGCATAGTTCAGCTGAATTTTATTTGATTTAATGTTAGTTCATGTGTTTTGTAGGTAAGCCGAATGTGGCAGTGCATTTAAGCAAGGTTCATGCACGGTAGATTCAATGTATGGGACGATGCATGCATGGCTTTCTTCAATGGATATTGAGCTGATTGTTGGCTTTCCCAAGCACCTATTCGGCCAAGAGTCACCAGCAAATTAAAGTCCCTAAGGTTGGCCAATTCTTTCCCCAATGCAGCATCATGCTGTTCAGATTTGGTGTTCACACTTCATGTCCAATCGACTGGTCTTGTTCACATATAAAATACCTCTCAAGCTCTTTGTCCACACCTCAACTGGCTGTTGAAGTCCCTCCTTAATGCTGATATCTTTTCAGCAAAAAGTTGAAAATTAAATGAGCTAGTTAAAGCTCATTGGCCGAACCTAGCTGGTGCCATGCACTCTTCAAGTTGTCAAGTACATGCAAGCTGATTAGTTTATTCTAGAAGCTATCCATTGGAGCTCCCATTCAGCCGAATCTTGCTCTAGTCTTTTAATGGTTTATTCTAGAATTTTCTAGCTCTTTCTAGCCGAAATTACTTAGCCATTAAGCTTATGAACTTGTCCATTTGACTATCTTAGCTAGTAGTATAAATAGTTAGACATTTTCAATTGTAAAGGACTTTTGCCAAAATTTATATGAACATTGTGTTCTTTGTGAGGTTGCTTCCTCTCAATTTCGTACGAGTCTCATGTGACTTGTCAAGCTTGCTTGTGGCGTCTACGACCTTGTTCTTGAACTTATCACCTTAACTGGTGTGGCTTTCACCTATCCAACTACTTTCCATCCAACCATCTTAACAATATAAGAATCGGGGTGACACTGTTATATAGTGTTGAATCATTCTTGAAGTTAAGTTTGATTTCCATTTCCACCCAATTTTCTGAATATCACCTATGTTTATTTCTTTGTTAAACTGAGCCTATTTTATCCTTATAAACATATCTTCATTTCAAACCCCTTTGTTAGACTTCCACTTATCTTAACCGAAATCAACCCTTTTCGAAATTACGAACAATCTCCTCGTCGACGATCGGGCACTTAAGTGAATCGAGTCAACCAAATCGAGCCGGATCACATCAAAGCCAACACTCTTAGGAGTGGTAAACAAACTGGTGAGTCGGTTATAGATTCTACTGTAGCATCCCTAAACGTTGATGACGTAAGCCCTTATGGGAAGGGTGCATTTGAAGAGCTTGTCAATGTATCCGACAATGAAGTACTATAAACTGTCACTCACATGCCTTATATTTAACCCTCGAAATTATGGATGCAACCAAAAGTATCACCGTAACTGGATGTACTTCCACCTGTACCTTTTCCACAAAGATTTAAGAGGAATGAAAATGATAAAAAGTATCAGTAGTTTTGGATACACTAAAACAACTGCATATCAACATTCCTTTAGTGGACGCTCTGGTACAAATTCTGAGTTATGGGAAATTTATGAAAGACTTCTTGTTCAAGAAGAAAAAAACTCACTGATATTGAAACTATTGCACTCACATAAGGCTGTTGTGTTGTTTTGACAAACAAGTTGCCCCCTAAATTGAAAGATTCTGGAAGCTTTACCATTCCATGTTTGATTGGAAACCATTATTTGGGCAAGGCTTTATGTGATTTAGGAGCTAACATCAACCTCATGCCATTATCTACTTTTAGAAAATTGGGAATTGGTCACATGAAACCTATTGCAGTGACATTGCAACTGGCAGATCAATCTTTAGCTCAACCTAAAGGGCAAATCAAAGATGTTTTAGTTCGTGTGGATAAATTCATTTTTCCAGCTGATTTTATCATACTTGACTGCAAGGTAAACAAGGAGGTTCCCATAATCTTAGGACGGCCATTTTTAGCCACCGACCGAACTCTCATTGATGTTTATAAAGGAGAACTAACCATGTGACTTAACGATAAGCAAGTTACCTTTAATTTTTTTGAGTCTGTTCATCACAAGGATAAAGCAGAGTGCCATACTGTCGACGTGCTAGATGATTTAATTGAGGAAGAATTCAAAACAAAAACATAGTCCTTGCTGAAGAAATTACAGTGACATCTGAGGTGGAATCCTTAGACAATTGTGGCAGCACGGTTGAAGCTAGTAATGTTGAAATCAAGCACAGATGGAAAATTGAATCTTGAGACTTAACCAACAGAGCAAATACAATTTTCAAACCATCGATTGAAGAAGCTCCTACTTTGGAATTGAAACCATTGCCTCCTCATCTCAAATACATTTTTTTGGGTGACCACAATACTCTTGCAGTTATTGTCTCCGCAACATTGGATGAAACACAAAAAAAGAATTTGACTCACATTACCAAGCAACAAAAAATGAGCTATTGCTTGGAATATTACAGATATTCAAGGTATTAGTCCTTCTTTTTGCTTGCACAAAATCAAGTTTGGCGATGAAGGCAAGCAATCGATTGAACCGCAACAAAGGTTAAATGAGAAAATGAAAGAAGTTGTCAAGAAGGAAATCATAAAATGGCTTGATGCAGGAATTATTTACCCGATTTCGGGTAGCAAGTAGGTGAGTCCAGTGCAATGCGTCCCGAAAAATAGTGGCATCACAGTGGTTCACAATGATAATAATGAATTAATACCTACACGCATCCCTACGGGATGGTGAGTTTGTATGGATTATCGCAAAATGAATGCGGCCACAAAGAAGGATAATTTTCCACTTCCCTTCATTGACCAAATGTTAGATCGGCTTACTGGAAAAGCTTATTATTGCTTCCTAGACGGCTATTCTGGGTACAACCAAATTGCTATTGCATCAGAGGATCAAGAGAAAATAACTTTCACCTACCCCTTTGGTACTTTTGCTTTTCGTCGTATGCCTTTCGGTCTTTGCAATGCACCACCCACATTTAAAAGGTGTATGATGGCAATATTCTTAGATATGATCGAAAACTCTTTAGAGGTTTTTATGGATGACTTTTTAGTTTATGGGAATTATTTTGATCATTGCACTGACAATTTGGATAAAGTACTGAAGCAATGTGAGGACACTCATCTTGTTTTGAATTGGGGAAAATGTCATTTTATGGCAAATGAAGGCATTGTGTTAGGCCATCGCATCTCTAATCACGGTATTCAAGTAGATAAAGCTAAGGTGGAAATCATCGAGAAATTACCTCCACCGACAAATATGAAAGGTATTCGTAACTTTCTTGGACATAAGGGATTTTACCGGCAGTTTATTAAGGATTTTTCAAAAATTGCAAAACCATTATGCTCATTGCTGGAATAGAATCAAAAATTCCTCTTTGACGAGTCATGTCTGGATACCTTTATTTAGTTAAAGAAGCAGCTGGCTAATGCACCCATTGTCATTGCACCGGATTGGTCTCAACCTTTCGAAGTTATGTGTGATGCAAGTGACTTCTCCGTGGGTGCAGTGCTAGGACAACACAAGGGAAAAATATTTCACGCCATTTATTATGCTAGCAGAACTCTTACAAATACTCAATTCAATTATGCCACCACAGAGAAAGAATTGCTGGCCGTAGTCTTTGCTTTCAACAAGTTTCGCTCTTATCTTGTCGGTTCAAAAGTTACGGTATTCACTCATTACTCTACGTTTCGATATCTCTTTGCTAAAAAAGATGCCAAACTAAGACTGATATGATGGATATTATTTTTGTAAGAATTTGACATCGAGATAAAAGACCGAAAGGGGTCAGAGAATCAAGTTGCCGGTCATTTGTCTAGATTGGAAATTGGCAGCAAAGACGGGAAAATACTTCAAATTGTCGACACATTCTTAGATGAGATGTTATTCGCTGTCGATGCAACTCCTTGGTATGCAGATTTGGTTAATTACTTGGTGTGTGGAAAGCTCCCATTGAGTATCAAGGGCCATAAAATAGAAAGATTTCTTCGTAATGTAGTGAAATACCATTGGCACGAGCCATATTTATTCAAGGTATGCAATGACAACATTATTTGGCGTTGTATTCCAGAAGAGGAGATGCTCTCAATTCAAAAGCACTGTCATGATACTCCTTATGAAGGTCATTTCGGTGGTATGAGAACTGCTGCTAAGGTTCTCCAATCAGGATTTTACTGGCCATCATTGTTCATGGATGCTCATAACTTTATGAATCAATGCGATAAATGTCAGCGCACTGGTTCTATTTCTCGACGTAATAAAATGTTGCAACAACCAATTATGGAATTTGAATTGTTCAATGTTTGCGGAATGGATTTTATGGGACCATTTCCAAATTCATTTGGGAATCTTTATATATTAGTTGCTGTTGACTATGTCTTGAAGTGGGTAGAGGCTATTGCTATCCCAAAGGATGATGAAAGGACAATGCTTAATTTTTTTCACAAACATATACTCACCCATTTCGGTACACCAAGTGCATTGATTAGTGATCAGGGTACACATTTCTATTGCAACCAAGTGGCAACCGCATTAAAGAGATATTGAGTTAATCATAGAATGACCACTATCTATCATCCACAAACCAATGGACAAGCCGAAGTATCAAATCGACAAATTAAGAACATTCTCGAGAAGGTTGTGAACCCTTCGAGGAAAGATTGGTCCTCCCTATTGGATAACGCTCTATGAGGTTTACGAACAGTATACAAGACTCCATTGGGGATGTCACCTTATCAATTATTTTTTGGGAAAGCATGTCACTTGCCAGTTGAACTAGAACACAAAGCGATGTGGGCAATTAAGCAAGTGAACATGGACTATGAAGTTGCTGAAAAGAAAAGGCTATTGGACATCCTCGAGCTAGAGGAGATTCGAAGAAATGCTTATGAAAATGCTGCGATTTACAAGGAAAAGACCAAACGATGGCATGACAAGATTATTTTGCAGCGACAATTTATCGCGGGGCAACAGGTTTTATTATTCAATTTTTGACTTAAATTGCACCAAGGTAAATTGCGTTTACGTTGGTCTAGACCGTTCGAAGTTGTTGAATTATTTTTTTCATGGTGCAGTCATAGTTCAAGATTTACGTGATGGACACCAGTTCAAAGTGGACAAAGATTGAAAGACTATTTTGGAAATAAAAATCAAGAGCAGGCAAAGATCATTAATTTGGTCCAAACATTTTAAAATTTTAATTTATTACTCCGAGATTTCATCTTATTTTATTCCTGTTTTGTAAAGCTTGTTTTCTTTCATTTTTGCAGAATAATAAGGTACCAATGTCAACACAACAAGATTTGGTTGTCAACGCATTCCGTGCCACTGTGTTACCATTAATCAGAATTAAGGGAAATTTAAACTTCACCGTTGGATCAAAACTCACTAGCTTTGTATCTCTCCACAAAACATCATGACTCTACATCTTCCTCTTTCACTCCCTATAAAGTCTACACCACTGTACCGACTGTAAAGCATCCAAGCAACCATTTTTATTCTTTTTCCTTACTTAAGATCCTACCTTTTTCACTTAAAATCGTCTTCCCTCCACAAAAGATGGCAAGAAAATGATGTTCGACCAAGAAAGCCAACAAATCTACTGAAGAACATGCATCCTCCGCTACCACAATTGGTGAGTCAAAATCCCTCAGTCCAGTGCAGAAAAAGGAAGCATTAATCTTTTTTAATAAAGCGGCAAGGGAACGATTTCAAGACAACATATTGCGGAAAAATTTTCACCTTGAACAAGGCATCTCCCTGTCGCAACAACAGGAGTTAGGCAAACAAATTCATCGAACCATTTCTAAATTGAAATGTGGAAATTTCTGTGCACACCCTGAAAGCTATTCCCCTTCCCTAGTACGTGAGTTCTATGCCAACCTCTATGACCAAGAATTAGAGTTTATTTTTTTCATAAAGGTCTCATTCCATGGGACGCCAAAACAATCAATGAGCTGTACAATATTTCGGTCGATGTCGACGAACACTCTGATTTCTTTGCGGAAGTGACGAACGAAAAAAGGAACCTGTTGGTATAGGAATTATTTATTGAAGGAGCAGTGTGGACAGGGTCAAATTCAAAGAATTTTATGATGCACCGCCATTTCCGAACGTTGCACAACAAAATTTAGTTTCACTTTGTTAACTGCAGGTTACTGCCATCTACCCACAGCACCATCGTTAACCTTGACAAAATGTGTCAGATACATTCCATTATCAAAGGTAGAAGAATTGATGTCGGCGTAATACTCCATCAAGAAATTGCTAAATACGCCGTCAGGCAGACTGGCATTTTGGTTTCCCCATCATTGGTCATGTCACTGTGTCAGCAGAAAAGAATTGTACCGCGGGGAGATGAAGAAATCATGGATAATAAGGGTCTAATTAATGAAGCCTCTATTAAGAGAATGACTCGTGGCACAGAAACACCAATACTGAAGGAGGCATGAACTAGCAAGATAAGGAAGGGGAAAGCCAAAGCCGACAGTAAAGGAACAAACCTGCATACAGAGACATCATTATGGTGCAAGCTAAAGGATGTTGAAAAAATGGTTACTTCTATCAGCAACGGGCTGATCAAACTTGTCGCTATAGTTGAGGATATGTAGAACTCCCAGAATTTATTTTATGCCTATACTAAAGCCTGGAATAGTTCCATTGTTGCCACATTAAGTCAATTGAGCCCCTCCACACTACTGGAATTCCCAGTGTTCCCACCGATCATTCAAAACTATGAACATTCATCTATGAATGATGACTTCGAAGACCGAGACCGATCGGTGGCATCTCCTCCTATCGTGCAAGTCTCTGATAATGACAAAGACGAAGAATCCAGGGACATTGAGGAATGTCTATGCAAGATTGATAGTTTGTTTGAGGATGGTATTTTTGCTGGTCAATAGGACACTATTGTTGAGAAGAAAGCTGCTGCTACAGAAGAGGAAATCATTGCTGAAAAATAAGAAGTTGTTGAAGAAGAGAAAGAAAGAGAAGAGGAAGACTCTGATGTAAACATTATCACTGCACTCGAGTCTGTGGGTGCAAATATTGATAATCTGGAGTTAGATGGAGCGAGACCGGCAGAAGTTGCTGAAGTCACCAGTGAGGAGCAGGATAACTCATTGGTAATTATGGTCTATACTGGACCACTTCAGGTGGCCTCTCCCACACAAGTAGAAACCGATGATGTTGGGGCTGCACTGAACTTTGAGGAGCAATCCGAAGACCATGCAAATCCCAAAGAAAATAAAAGAAAGCGCTCTAAGGACAAGAAGAGAAAGAAGGAGGAAAAGAAAAGGAGAAGGAAGAAATATCATGCAGCCACATCAATGGCTGCAGATAACTAAGTTAGTTTTATTTTAAAGTTGTAGCTGTAGTTTTCATACATTACATATAGCTGTAAGTCACATTTTGTTTAGTACACATTGTCATTACATTTTTATTGTCATTACATATTCATGTTAGTGCATTGGGGAGAATGCAATCTTTAAGTTTGGGGGAATGTATATGGGATTTGGAAATACACCCACATTTCAAAAAAAAAAAAAAAAATTGAAGCGTGCAAGGTTTATGCACAATTGTTCAAAATTTTTTGTTATATTCGATGCTTAATTCTTGGATCTTGTGAATTGTTAATGAATGAGTTGGATAAATTTGACTGAATGTTGTATCTTCAATACTTTGATGAATGATTTAGGTTGCATTAGTAATAAATGACTAGTAGCATTCCTTGAATCTTGAATGAAATTGCTTTTTTTAGCTGCTTATATATATAGATAGTTATAAATAAGAGACACTCCAAAGTAGGTGTATTGTGGAATGTTAAAGAGGGAACACTCCAATACAAGCGTTAGAAAAATGAATCTGGCCAAAGTCTATCGCTGCATGAGTGTGTGTCGGCGCAATAACGTACTCCCTAGGGGTTTGTTGCACGTTACTTCTCAGGAACAATGGTACAGTAATGCAATGATATCCATTATTCCAAAAAAAAGATATATAAATACTTAGTATAGTACAATAAATGTTGTATTGGTAGATAGAATTTAGAATTTGAAGCATGATGCTGGCCTTGATGAAATTGCAATCTTACTCATTCATGCTTATGTATTGTCAATGCAATATTCTTTCATCTAAATGTTATCCATTCATTGGGAATTTAAAGGGTTCAAGTTTCTAGAATGATCATTTGCCTTATTAAATTTTTTTAGCCTTGCTAGTTTCTATTTTACTTAAAGACAAGTAAAAAACTCAAGTTTGGGGGTATGATTGTACTAGAAAGAACATATGTTTTCTCCCTACTTATTGGTTAATTTATTTCCATTTAGTCATCTTTAGCATACATTTTAGCATTTTCAGTTTAGTAAATTGCATTTTATAACCCAGTGAATCCTAGTCTATTTTATCCTTAATTTTGCTATCTTTCTGCACTAATGTCACTGTGTTAGTTAATTCTAGATTGTGTCTAGAATTGTCGCCGCAATTGACAACTGTCTGGATAAAAATCCAAAAATACGTGAGTTGTCCAGTCCGGTGTAACTACCCTGTACGAACAAGGACAGAAGAATCCTAAGGGAAGGACACCTGTATTGTTGAGGAAAACTAAAAAGGTTAACGTGAGAAGAATGGAAAGACGAACTCTTTTGACCACCATTTTTCCTTACAATATTTTTGAAGCTTGCAGCTATGGCAACTTAAACCTTCATTGGGTGAGCCAGCTTGAAGATTGATGCAGATCCATTCCTGACGAGGAGTTCTAAGTGCGAGACAAGAGAAAATCGAGAGATTCAGTCGAGTTAACTAGGAATAGTCTTCCCAACTCGATTCTTTCTTATTTCTTTGGAAACACTGGTGATTAATCTATATTTTCTATTGTATAGAAGTACAATGAATTATTGGTTAAATGTTATCTTATTAAATCTATTTTATTATTTAATGTTGGGGGTTTGAATGTTTTAAACACGGAAGTGTTATTACAGTCACTAACACTGGAAGGTGTAGTGACAGTTTGAGCTAATAAGCATTACAGCGGAAGTTGAGTAAGGGCTAAAGGAATTTAGTCCACTTGTTCTTAATAGTGTTATATTTTCCTCATCGGAAGATGAGGTTAATGTGCATGGTTAAGTACCAGATTAAATAGATGAGTGGTGTTTGGTAAGACATACATTGAATTTTATTGCGTCGGCAATCACCCATCTTTTATACCTTGCGAGTCCTTAGTATTCTGCTAAAGATTCACGTTGAGGATCCCAGTTTATCCATAGCATACTTTATCTTATTATTTTTGAGTTATTGGTTCGACAACTATCATCACAATTTATCTCGTTTATTTCTAGTTATTGCACCGACATTAATAGATAAAAGACAACCATCCCTATGGGATCGATATCCGACAGACTCACATCTGTCTACTATACTTGCATCGACAGTGTATGCTTGCACATTATTACTGTGACGTTTACAGCCAATCACTCATTAAGTTCCAAAAAGACTCTAATTTGCCAAAACGAATTGTGGTAGATCAGTAGGACAATATTTTTGGCCGATGAGTCAGTGGACTTCCCCGGATGTTACAACATTCAAAGGGAATGTCACGACAACAAAACAAGCCTCAACACTTAGTTGGATTTTGAACATAACTCCAAGAGGTGAGCTATGGGAGACGATGTCGCGACATCCTTAAGCCAAAGCCGCGACATCCAACTTTGATTCCAAAGAAAGAGTATACTGCCATCAATGTCACGACATCCATAAGCTAAATTCGCAATATCCAACTTTGACTCCAAATGGGGAGCATATTGCCATCAAAGTCACGTCGCCGGCTATAGGGTGTTGTTACATCGATCCGACGAGGCCCATTTGATTGCTAGGACTGTTTTCCGTCCGCACAATCATAATTAACCTGTTATACAACTTGTAATTAACCTAATTTGGTCATCTAACACAAACACTATAAATATTAGCTCTTAAAACCTGATTAAGGGGTTCAATTTAAGATTCGAACTTTAGATTTCTGTTCTTAGTTAGGGTTTAGTTTTATTTTTAATTACTTTTCAGTTGTTAAACTTTTTTTCAGTTTCAATATCAAGTTGTTTTCTTTTCATTAGTTTTCTATTATTGTTATCTTTGCTTCACCAAAATCAACAATCAACATCAAGCGAGGGTTTACGATTCAAGCTTCAATTAACGATTTTTGGGTTTTAAGCATTCTTTTCTCCCTTCTCTTTATCTTTACATCTATTTGCATGTTTAATAATTTGACAAGGGAGTTTTAATCTAGAATGGCCCAAAACCAAATCCTAGGAAGGTTGATGATCTGAAGTGGGATTGATTAGCTCGGGATAAGAGTGTCACATCTAGTTAGCTAGATTAGGTTAAACAGATTTAAACCTAGAATTGACAACTCTAGGAAGTCACTTAGGTAGATGAGGCTGAAAGGATAGTCAACTTGGCATCAACTTAATCTAACATGATTTAATGTATCAGGTCAAAAGATAAATAAATTAAGTCGAGCAATTAATCTAGTTATAGGCCGAAAGGTATTAATTAGTTTAGTAGTTAGTTAATTAGTGAAAAACCCTAGATCTAAGTTAATCATGTGTTAGGATTCCCAATACGGCCCGTGGCACAGCTAAAAAAAATATTCCGGCAATCCGCAACCATGGATCCATGTACGAGGAACGAAACAGTTTGAGATAGGTTGAAGATATACCTTCTTAACCAAAGCGATGAGAGGATGCTGCTGATTCGATGTCAATTCCAAGCGACAACGAAAACGTTCCAGCCTCTACATAGTCCACCCGGTATTAAAACGAATGGTAAAACTCTCTTACAACTATTTCAGAGAAAAATCTCCCAAAATGGTTGCTAGACCCTTTTTGTCAATTTTCTTTTAAAACACACGTCCCCTAATTCAGGATTTTGGTATGCATATATTGAAAAAGGAATCAAATCTTATAGAGAACATATGGAATGTAACACCCCATACCCGAGTCCGAGACCAAGACTGGATACGAGACATTACCATGCTTGGACTCACTCAAACGTGTACTTACGGGCTATAAAATTTTGTTCTGAATTAAAAACTTCTCTTTCTCAGTCTATTCATACCTTTCATGAGCCTACGAGGCCTTAAACACTTATCTAAAACTTTCGGAACTTATTTAGAAACTTTTCTTTAGAGCAGGGGTCACACGCCCATGTTGTATGGGACACGACTGTGCACCCCTAAAACATGCCCGTGTCTTTCACCCATGGTGGATACTGGCAAAATACACACGGCCTGGACATGCCCGTGGCCCCAAACCGTGCCTAAAACCCCAGCATTCTGCCAATGCCCCATGGCCAAGGCACACGCCCGTGCTTACCACCCGTGGTGCATACTGACTACCTTAACACGGCCTAGAGTCTAAACACACGCGCTGCGTGTGGGATCGGTCCGTGGTCTATTCTCGACTTAAGATACAATGGTGCGGTGCACACGGCCTGAACACATGCCCGTGTGTCCATCCGTGTGGGCACTTAGAGGCTATTTACCAAGCCAATTGCCACCCTGAAATCAAGACCAAACTCAAGCTCAATTCAACAACTCAAGTATTACATCTTTCATGAACAATACAACATGCTTCATTGATATCAATAACATACATACTTAGTCAATCTTGGCCAATCACTTAGCCATTTACAAAAGAATAATAAACTTGATAGCCCATACTTTTGCCCTTTCTAAGACATATACTCAAAATGAAATGTTTCCTATACATGCCATACTTAATATAATTTCAACTTGGCTATACCAAAATAAGGATTGATAGTGTGCTTCGAGCTCCGACTTCAACGATCCACAAGTTAGCTTGGCGGGACTACATAGAAAGAAAGAATAAAAGACATAAGAATTTAGCTTAGTAAGTTTGCATAATGCTTATAGCAACATACTTGCTTAATATAAACCATTTGACATAAACAATGGTATCATAAATTTCAGCTATAAAGCTTACTTACTCATACTTGATTCTTACATATCTCATGAAACTTACTAGTCTAATACTTGAGAGGTAAACAAGGTACCTGTATCACTTGATCACCTTGATCAGCATGTTTTAACATAATAATCATAATCTCTGATTCATCATTCATAACATGAATAATACTCATTTTCAACTTGATAATAACTTTACTTACTCAACTTTGTTATTATCTCATTTGAGCTTTACTCGTTTTCCCTGATGAATTTCTATGAATAACCGAGGATACTAAATCTCACTCCACATATAACTTGATGCCAAAGTGATAAACCGAAATAGTAACATATTTTAGGCCTACATTTAGCATACTTTTGGATGAATTATCCCTTATATTATGTAATTTGGTGCTCTTAATCCTTTCTTTTCATGTCTTATACTCAGGAAAGCACCCATGAATAAAAAGAACGAGAAACGGGCTCAAAACGGACCAAAATGGGCCAAAGCATGAAATCGACACGGCCTGGACTAAAGCCCACACGGCCGTGCCTCCTCAATATACTAGAACACGGCCTAATCACGATTTACACGGGCGTGTCCTCATTAGAAGTCTAAACACGGCTTGACCACGATTTGCACGGGCGTGTGCCATGGCCGTGCCTCTGTCGTGGAGAAGAGCAATTTCACTCAGAAAAGGATACTTTGGGGCAAAGAAACACATTCCAAAAGCCTATAAATACACCCTAAGTATAACCTGAAAGAGGGAGTCGACGGGCGATCAGCTAGGCCAAGGAGCCGAGCCGAAAAGGTCAGATTTGTGGGAAACTATCAAGGGATAGCCAGTTGATCCATCTCAAGAAGCCGAAATTCTACTCAAGACGGAGGATCTCCTCTTCAATTCCTTCAGGGGGTTTTAGGGATTTCTTATGTTTTGTTTTATCTTTTCTTCTGAGATGTTTTTCTTTACTGTTATGAACTAAACCCTTCAGATACATGAAGGGGATGAAACCTATATGAATCTTGTTATTGTTTTCTGAACTATATGATAAATACTTGATTTGTTCTTAATTATGTGTGCTTAATTATTGTGTTAATATTTTGCAGATATTAATTCAAGTCAAATGTGCTTAGGTGGTGGAGCAAAAGTCCCTGCTTAAGAGTAGATCTAGCATAATTAAGCGGAGTTGATCGCACGCCTAGAGATAGGGTGACGAGATTTTGCCGGATTAGGGTGAAACCTAATATGGGATGTCCATAGATCGATTTTCTGCTATTCTAGGGGGTTATTATTCGAGAAAGAGATTTTCGTTAATTAACCTAGGGTTAGACGTTATTCGCCTCGAGAGAGGATTTAATATACGTTAGGGAGTCCTACGGATCAAGTCAAGTGAATAAATCGTCTGGTTCAGTGTTAGATAACAAGTGAAGTCTAGGTGGATTCTTCCTAAGGATATCGTTTTAATCAACTGAGTTTTTCCCAAGTATTTCCCCAATTCATTCTTTTTGTCTTTGCGTCTTTAGCTTAGTAATTAGTTAATTTAGACTAATAAACAACTTCACTTATTTTAGGCTAAATAATAAAAAGAAAGTTAGTATTAGTACTTTTAGTTCCTTTGGGTTCGACAATCCGGTCTTGCCTAAGCTATACTACTGTTCGATAGGTGCACTTGCCTCAATCGTTGTCATAGTTAGTTTCCAGGTTCGATCATTCTCTTTATAAATTTTAAAACTCTGACTTCACAGCGATCAAGTTTTTGGCGCTGTTGCCGTGGAACTAAAATATTAAGAAAGCTCTATTTTTATTACTTTAGCCATTATTATTTTCTTATTTTCTGCAATTCACTTTTATTTTTAGTTTTAATTTTAACTTTGCTAATTTTTCTTTCTTTCTTTTCCTAGCAGGTACCTCTAGTTTATGACTAGAAGGAACTCGAGAGGACCACTAGTATACGATAGTGATATTGAAGCTACTGCTCGAAAAAATCGCAGAGAAATTAGGCGAGTCCTAAATTACCAAGAAGAAAAGCGAGAAGATAGATACAATCCTACTGAAGGGATGGACGAGAATAATCCACCACCACAAGATGTGGGAGAAAGTAACGCTCCGCGTACTATGTTTGCTAATGCTAAACCTCATTTAACAGGAGCTGAATCTAGTATTGTTAGGCCTGCTATAGCTGCTAATAATTTTGAATTAAAGCCTAACACTATACAAATGATTCAACAATTTGTTCAATTTGATGGTTTGCAGGACGAAGATCCAAACACTCATATAGCTAATTTTTTAGAGTTCTGTGATACCTTCAAAATAAATGGCGTTTCTGATGATGCCATAAGGCTTTGGTTATTTCCCTTTTCATTAAGAAATAAAGCCAAACAGTGGTTAAACTCGTTACCACGAGGGTCAATCACCATATGGGATCAAATGATCGAAAATTTTTTATTAAAATATTTCCCACCGGCCAAAACAGCCAAATTACGGAATGATATCTCTTCTTTTGTGCAGATGGATTTAGAGACATTATATGACGCATGAGAGAGATATAAGGATCTCTTGAGAATGTGTCCACACCATGGTTTACCCTTGTGGCTCCAAGTCCAAACTTTCTATAACGGCGTAAACCCCTCAACGAGGCAACTAATCGATTCACCACGGTGGAACCGAACAACGAGAACTCCCCGGCGACTTACGAGTTTATTGAAGAGATGTCATTGAATAACTATCAGTGGCATGTTACAAGGACAAAACCAACAAAATCCGTCAGAGTTTTCAACATAGATGCAGTAACCATGCTATCAACATAGGTAGAGATGATGAATAAAAAGCTTGATAGTTTGTGTTCTTCGCAGGCACATCCAGTAATGTAGTGCGACGTAAGTGGAACCGTGGCGAATCCTAAGTACCCACCCTACCAACCGGGCACAGAGAGCGAATAGATGAACTATATAGGAAACCGTCTCCAAGACACTGAAACCACCCTCAAGACCCAACAAGCATCGATCAAAGGGATCGAGAGCCAAGTTAGGGAAGTCACTAAGTCAGTTGAGGAAGTTTCTAAGTCAGTTGGACAACTCGCGAAGCTGATGTCTGAACGATCGCAAGGGCGTCTACCAAGCAACACTGAGATCAATCCAAAGGAGCAAATCCAAGCCATAACAGCTCAAGAAAGTGAAGGATTAGATGAACCCAGTCCAATACAAAGAAATGAGGTAGAAGAAGGTAAAGTTGAGGTAACACAAGAGAAACCAAAACCGGTAATTAAGGAGTACCAACCTCGCATACCATATCCCGAAGCATTAACGAGAGACGACACGGAGGGACAGTTCAATAAGTTTCTTAAACTTTTAAAGAAATTACATATTAACTTACCGTTACTTGAAGCTCTTCCACAGATGCCAGATTCTAGAAAATTTTTAAGAGAACTTTTGACGAACAAGCGAAGGATAGACGAGGCATCATACGTGGAACTAAACGCAATGTGCTCAGCAATCTTGCAAAATAAACTACCACGGAAATTAAAAGATCCAGGGAGTTTTACAATTCCATGCTTAATTGGTAGTTTATCTATTGATAATGCGTTAGCTGATTTAGGGGCAAGCATAAATGTCATGCCTTATAAATTGTTTAAACAATTAGGTCTAGGGAAACCCAAACAAACTAGGATGAGCATTCAATTAGCTGATAAAACTGTTAGAATTCCTAGGGGTATTATCGAAGATGTTCTTGTAAAAATTGACAAATTCATTTTCCTAGTAGATTTTGTTGTCTTAGACATGGATGAGGATAATTCGATTCCCCTAATTTTAGGAAGACCCTTTTTAGCAACTGTCAGGACTAAAATTGATATTGATGCAGGAGAACTCATACTCCGTGTAGGTAACGAGACAGTCACCCTCAAGGCTCTCGACTCAGCCAGAACATCGAGTAATTAAGGTGAGAACGTAAATTCTACTAATAACCATTCGGTTAACCCTTCTTTTCAGGAAGCACCACAAAAGAATACAACTGAACCCAATCCTAGACCCAGTGTTAACAAAGAAATAACTCATGAGGAACGAGGGATTCAATTCAATGATTTAAACAAGTGGAAAACGCACTTCAAAGAAAATTAGGGTTACACAACGAAGAACCGGAACCACACAAGGTAAAATCGAAGGAGCAACCAGAAGAGCTCATAGGAATAACAAACCACTTCAAAATAGGAGATCAGGTATTGTTAGACAAGGCAGATCCTCGAATGTCTCCTCCGGAACCTAACACAAACAAAGAAATACCTTTTAGGGTAACCAGTGTTTTCCCATATGGAACAGTCAAGGTAAGTAATCCTGTTTTTGGTACTTTTACTATAAACACATCTCGACTTAAACTTTTTCACGAGGATAAAACTGATAGCATGAGGAAGGACTTCCAACTCCTCAAACCACCCTGAAGATGCAAACGAGAGGAAAGTCTAGCTTAAGACTATAAACGAGCGCTTCTTGGGAGGCAACCCGAGCACTAACCCCATTAACTTTTACATTTTTTATTTCTTCTTATTTATTTTTTTACCCTTTCTTTATAGTATATAGCTTTAAACTAACCAAAAAGTGCAGATTTCCAGTCCACACGGCCTAGCACACGACCGTGGCCGTGGCCGTATGGATGTCTCGGATCACCGTACTAACATGGCAAAGGTGGTACAAGTCAGAGAGAATCAAATCTTCGAAGTCACGGACTCTAACTACTGCCCCACGGGCACCGACATAATGCCACGGTCGTACGACGTGGCCGTGGACGACACTGACTTATCACCAACGGGCGTGGCAATCTGTAAAACGGGCTTGGGTAAACCAACACACCTAGACACACGACCGTGCGAGTCGACCGTGTGAATCGACACGCCTAAGGAGCACGGGCGTGGGATGGTACCAGGTTTGAAAATTTATTTAATCCCCCCTCCCTTCCCTCTTCTCCCACTAACTTTCAACCTTCACCTTATCATTTTCTTTTTCTCTATACCCTTGAGCTACACCAAAACAATGCCAAAGAAGCGGAAGAAGCCAAGCACAGTCTCCCTCAGGGAGACCAATCTACATAAGTTCATGCCGACCGCTTCAATCACTCGCCAAGCCAAGGGTCTTTGAGACCAATTATCTGTTCTTTTATTTTTATCTTCTCCTTTATTTCCCTTCTCTTTAACACTCTTATGCTTAATCTAGTTTATTTTATCTTAGTTTCTTAATTTTAGGTTCTAAAGGCTGCTAGGGAATCATGCCACGACCACCACCATATCCTCAGCCTTAGAAATCACACCCAACAATAAGGACTCTACGGTCCATCCATCTTTTAATATTAGTTTCATCTTTATTTTTCTCCACTTTAGCTTACTTTTCTTTAAATATTCAATTAGTATAGTTTTAATTATTATTATCATATCCTGGCTAATCCTCCATGAGATACCCAATTTCTTCATCTAGCGCAAGATCGTCATCCAGACCGGCCCTCCAACTTATCTTTCACCTCCATCTCAAGGAATCCATCCATAATTCAGGAAGTTTCACTTCTCCCCATCTTATGATTTTATTGTATTATCTAACTTTGTACATTGAGGGCAATGTACATATTAAGTGTGGGGGGATGAACAACCTAAAAAGGTGCCTAACTTTTTTCATTATTCTCAAATTTCTGAAATTAGGTGCCAAACTTTTTGCATTGTTCTCAAAATCCTGAATTTAGTCTTATTTTTAAGTAAATTCCTCATATTACTAATTAGGATGAAATTTCTGATGATTTACGATTTTTATTGATATGTTTTAGATTAAGTCATTGATAATTTTGCATTGATAATTAAATTCTAAGAATACTAAAGAATCAAGCATGATAAGTCTATTTTTCAGAAATTAAAAATTTTCTAGGTTGTCGAACTGAGTTTAAATGTTACTTTGAAGTTTGAAATTTACAAGGTTGATGTCAAAATACCCATAATATTTGTGAGATTTTGAGCCTTATAGAGCATATATTCTTTTTCATGCTCACTTTATTGATTATGAGTATGTCAACATTGATTTGTTATTCTAGAACTTGCCTCGTTTATACATATCGAGACCACACCTATGATTTGATATACAGAGATGATTAAGGCACCTAGGTTTTAACCCACTAACTCCATAAAAGCCTACCTTCACAATTAACCCCTTGTGAACCCCTTTTAATCCTAACAACCCTTTTTATTGACATAACCGCTAATATTAACCCAAAACCCTTTGTTTTTGTTATCACCATTCCTTTTGACGACCCTTATATTGAGATTTGATTTGATTAATAGCCTAACTATGTTTTTATTTCAGTAATTTATCCTTTGTTATATATTACTTGATTTGTTCTTAAAAAAAAATCAATCGAAGTATAGTCATTTTTGTGATTAAGTGAGCTTATACGTGTGAATTCCAAATATTGAAGAAGAAGCTCACATTATTAGTATTATTAGCTTTCAGTTGATGTAATTACTTTTATTCAGTTTATTCTGGTTAGGTAAATTTTCAATTCGATCTCGATTCTAACCCTCTAATTCAGCCTTTATCCACACCTTAACCCTAGCCCCGTTACAAGCCTGACAAAGACCTTTTGATTTGTGCATCATCTCATATTATAGTGGTGGAGATTTGATTTTTAGGCAAGCCTATGGGATTAACCTTTCATGTTCGACTTTTGAGCGCTTTTTCTTGAACCTTGAACACTTTGAGTGATTTGAGTGAATCACTAGTGAGGATGTCAATCCTTGTCGGTTTTGAATTAAAGGTAATTATTTAGATAAGGGGAGACGCCTATATTTTCAAGCTACAAATCTATGACTTAGATTGTTTGAATCCTTAGGACTCTTTGAAGTGAATTATCCATGTATAAATTATCTATGAATTATGATAAGACATTGTTGATAGGAATTATGAATTATTGAAAGTTCGTTTTAATTGTAAGTTAAGAATTTTGCTTGAGGACAAGCAAAAGCTTAAGTGTGGGGGTATTTGATAAACCGAAATAGTAACATATTTTAGGCCCACATTTAGCATACTTTTGGATGAATTATCCCTTATATTATGTAATTTGGTGCTCTTAATCCTTTCTTTTCATGTCTTATACTCAGGAAAGCACCCAAGAATAAAAAGAACGAGAAACGGGCTCAAAACAGACCAAAATGGGCCAAAGCATGAAATCGACATGGCCTGGACTAAAGCCCACACGGCCGTGCCTCCTCAATATACTAGAACACGGCCTAATCACGATTTACACGGGCGTGTCCTCATTAGAAGTCCGAACACGGCTTGACCAAGATTCGCACGGGCGTGTGCCATGGCCGTGCCTCTACCGTGGAGAAGAGCAATTTCACTCGGAAAAGGATACTTTGGGGCAAAGAAACACATTCCAAAAGCCTATAAATACACCCTAAGTATAACCTGAAAGAGGGAGTCGACGGGCGATCAGCTAGGCTAAGGAGCCGAGCCGAAAAGGTCAGATTTATGGGAAACTCTCAAGGGATAGCCAGTTGATCCATCTCAAGAAGCCGGAATTCTACTCAAGACGGAGGATCCCCTCTTCAATTCCTTCAGGGGGTTTTAGGGATTTCTTATGTTTTGTTTTATCTTTTCTTCTGAGATGTTTTTCTTTCTTTGTTATGAACTAAACCCTTGAGATACTGAAGGGGATGAAACCTATATGAATCTTGTTATTGTTTTCAACTATATGATAAATACTTGATTTGTTCTTAATTATGTGTGCTTAATTCTTGTGTTAATATTTCGCAGATATTAATTCAAGTCGAATGTGCTTAGGTGGTGGAGCAAAAGTCCCTGCTTAAGAGTAGATCTAGCATAATTAAGCGGAGTTGATCGTACGCCTAGAGATAGGGTGACGAGATTTTTCCGGATTAGGGTGAAACCTAATATGGGATGTCCATAGATCGATTTACTGCTATTCTAAGGGGTTATTATTCGAGAAAGAGATTTTCGTTAATTAACCTAGGGTTAGACGTTATTCGCCTCGAGAGAGGGTTTAATATACGTTAGGGAGTCCTACGGATCAAGTCAAGTGAATAAATTGTCTGGTTCAGTGTTAGATAACAAGTGAAGTCTAGGTGGATTCTTCCTAAGGGTATCGTTTTAATCAACTGAGTTTTTCCTAAGTATTTCCCCAATTCATTCTTTTTGTCTTTGCGTCTTTAGCTTAGTAATTAGTTAATTTATATTAATAAACAACTTCACTTATTTTAGGCTAAATAATAGAAAGAAAGTTAGTATTAGTACTTTTAGTTCCTTTGGGTTCGACAATCCGGTCTTGCCTAAGCTATACTACTGTTCGATAGGTGCACTTGCCTCAATCGTTGTCATAGTTAGTTTCCAGGTTCGATCATTCTCTTTATAAATTTTAAAACTCTGACTTCACAGCGATCACAAAGCCATATCCTAGATACGGTCTTACATGGAATATCTCATCTTGGGTTCGAGGCCATGTCTTGACATGGACTTATACGAAGTCTTTCTCGTGAGTTCCCTTGGGAATTTACCATTGCCATGTCTTGACATGGTCTTACTTGGTATCTTTACTCATGAACTGGTCAATGCCGAGCCTTGGCTTGGACTTACATGAAATCTTTCTTGTTACTCACCAATGCCATGCCTTGGCTTGGACTTACGTGGGATCTCTATCTCTTGATAGCTTTTCAATGCCAAGACTTGTCTCGGACTTACATGACATCTTTGCTTGGAGACTCTCCAATGCCATGCCTTGGCTTGGACTTACATGGGTCTTCATCTCATAAAAACTCTTCAATGCCAAGACTTGTCTTAGTCTTACATGATAACTTGCTTGGTTGCCGATGCCATGCCTTGGCTTGGTCTTATACGGGCTTTCTCATTTCATATGGCAGATCGAGTATCCTAGGTAATTCAACTTCAATAGGGAATTTCTCTTGCTTAATCTTATTGATTTCTTTGTTTAACATGACATTAAAAATTTTCATGATAATATTATACATTATACCAAGCAATTCAATGATATTAATCATAATGCTTAGAAATCATACAAACTTACCTCAATATACAAAAAATGTATGTAGATATGCAATTTAGTCCTCGACTTTGTTCTTGCCTCGATTTTGATCCGGGCTTCATTTTTCTTGATCTATAATCACAAATAGATCATTTAATACTCACATTGACTAAAATGACTCTTAACACATACTTTGGCAAAAATTACTATTTTGCCCCTATACTTCTCATATTTGCACTTTTGCCCCAAGGCTCGTAAAATGAATCTCACTCAACTTTCTTAAACTTCATGCTTAGCTGATTCATTTTCTCTACTATAGCAATCATCAATCCCCGCTATTTCTAATAGGTATGACCAATTCCATAACTTTTACAAACTAGTCCTTACTAGCATTTTTCATGAAATTCACTTAGAAAAAGATGTTTATCTAACATCAAACTCTCATAAACTTCCATAAAATATCATTTTACAAGCATGTCACTCTTGGGTAGATTTTTGAACATGCATCTTAGCTTATTTTATAGCTAAAAATAGCTATTTCATAATACGAGAACTTCAAAAACACGAAGAATATTAAAAATGGGGCTAAGATGAACTTACTAGCATGCTTGAAAAAAATGAAGAACCCTAGCTATGGAGTCTCCAAATTTTCGGCACAAGAGGAAGAAGATGAATGAAATTTTTATCATCTTTTTCCTATTTTAATCATTTATTAGACAAATGACCAAAATGCCCTTCTCTTTAAAAATTTCCCTTTTACTAACTCATGTCCATTTTTGTCCAAAACTTATAATTTGGGAAAATTGCTATTTAAGGACTTCTAATTAATATTCTAAAGCTATTTCATACAAAAAGCTTCTAGAGACTCATATTTTGAAACTTTTGCAATTTAGTCCTATTTGATCATTCCATGTGAATTTCACAAAATATCTACATGGAACTTTAATACTATCATGCAAACATGTCATAAACCTTAAGAACTCAATTTACTAACTCAGATTTGTGGTCTCGTACCACTATTCCGACTAGGCCCTGAATCGGGATGTTACAATTCTCCCCCTCTTAGGAATTTTTGTCCTCGAAAATCTTACCAGCAAACAGGTTTGGGTACTGGTTTCTCATGATTTCTTCTGGTTCCCAGGTAGCTTCTTCTATTCCATGTCTTTGCCATAATACTTTTACTAAGGAAATACTTTTATTTCTTAGCTGTTTGACTTCCCGAGCTAAAATCTTAACTGGTTCTTCACCATAAGTCATGTCGGGATGAATCTCTATCTCTGACGGGGTAATTACATGTGAAGAATCTGATTGGTAGCGTCTCAACATTGACACGTGAAACACATCATGTATCTTTTCTAACTCTGATGGCAGAGCCAATCTGTAAGCTACCGGTCCAACTTTCTCGGTCATCTCATACGATCCAATAAAACGTGGACTCAACTTGCCTTTCCGCCCAAATCTGAGAACTTTTCTCCATGGTGACACTTTCAAGAAAACTTTATCTCCGACTTGATACTCTATCTCTTTTCTCTTTAAGTCCGAATAGGACTTCTGTCTATCTGATGCAGCTTTTAAACATTCTTGTATCACTTTCACTTTTTCTTCAGCTTCTCTAACCAAATAAACCCCATGAATTTTGTTTTCCTTGAGTTCAGTCCAAAATAAAGGCGTTCTGCACTTTCGCCCATATAGAGCCTCATAAGGCGCCATCTTTAAACTCGACTGAAAACTATTATTGTAGGCAAACTCTACCAATGGGAGAAACTTTTCCCAACTGTCTCGGAATTCAAGAATACAACATCTGAGCATATCCTCGAGTACTTGAATTAACCTCTCCGACTGACTGTCAGTTTGAGGATGAAAAGCAGTACTAAAGTTCAACTTTGTACCCAAGACCTCTTGTAACTTCTTCCAAAACCTGGATGTAAACCTCGGATCCCTATCTGAGATGATTGACAACGGAACACCGTGAAGCCTTACTATTTCTGAAATGTACAAGTTTGCCAACTTGTCTAGTGAGTAATCAACTCGAACAGGTATAAAATGAGCTGACTTCGTGAGTCTATCAACTATAACCCATACAGCATCTTTCTTGCTCGGAGATAATGGTAGACCCATTACAAAATCCATAGTAATACGGTCCCATTTCCACTCCGGAACCAAAATGGGTTGAAGCAAACTCGAAGGTACTTGATGTTCAGCCTTTACTTGCTGACAAATCAAGCATTTGGAAACAAACTCTGAAAAATCTTTCTTCATTCTCGGCCACGAATACTGTTGCTTCAAGTCATTATACATCTTGGTACCACCCGAATGTACAGACAAACATCCGTTATGGGCCTCACGCAAAATTCCCTGAATAAGCTCTTCCTTTCTCGGTACACAAACTCTATCTTTGAACATCAGACTTCCATTGGGACTAATCCGAAAATCAGACTCAACATCTGTCTCGCACTGAGCTCTCTTGACTTGCAATCCACTATCTTCTTTTTGAGCTTCAATGATCTCTTGGAGGAAAGTTGGTCTAGCTCTCAACTCAGCTAGAATAGAACCATCGTTGGATAAAGTCATCCGTGAATTCATTGCCCTTAATGCAAATAGGGATTTTCTACTCAAAGTGTCGGCGACAACATTCGCCTTCCCGAGATGGTAGTCAATGACCAATTCATAGTCTTTTAGTAACTCTAACCATCTCCACTGCCTTAAGTTTAACTCCTTCTGCGTCATCAAGTACTTCAAACTTTTTTGATCGGTGAAGATCCGACATCTCTCACCATATAGGTGGTGTCTCCATATCTTCAATGCGAAGACTATGGCAGCCAACTCTAGATCGTGGGTCGGATAATTTTTCTCATGTGGCTTCAACTGTCTTGAGGCGTAAGCAATCACTTTGCCTTCTTGCATAAGTACACAACCTAATCCATTCAAGGATGCATCGTTGTAAATCACAAATTCTTTCCCTATCTCAGGTTGTACCAGAATTGGAGCTTCTGTCAACATCGCTTTCAGTTTCTCGAAACTTTGTTAGCATCTTTCAGTCCACTCAAACTTCACACTTTTCTGTAACAATTTAGTCATCGGGGTTGCAATCATAGAAAACCCCTTGACGAATCGTCTATATAGCTGGCTAGGCCTAGAAAACTTCTAATCTCAGAGATATTCTTTGGTGGCTTCCAGTCCATAATAGCCGAAATCTTACAGAGGTCTACTAGAACTCCTTCTCCCGAGACAATATGTCCCAGAAATCCTACTTCCTTGAGCCAAAATTCACTTTTACTGAACTTGGCATATAATTGATTTCCTCGAAGAGTCTGTAAAACTGTCCGTAGGTGCTCAGCATGCTCATTCTTATCTCGGGAATAAATCAGTATGTCGTCAATGAAAACGACTACAAACTTGTCGAGGTATGGTCTAAAAATGCGGTTCATTAAGTCCATGAACACCGTAGGAGCATTGGTCAGACCAAAAGGCATGACTAAAAATTCATAATGCCCATACCTTTTTCGAAAAGCTGTCTTGGACACATCTGATTCTCTTACTCTCAGCTGGTAGTACCCTGATCTCAAGTCTATTTTGGAGAACACAGTGGCTCCTTTCAATTGGTCAAATAAATCATCGATCCTAGGCAATGGGTACTTGTTCTTTACCGTCACTTTATTAAGTTGACGATAATCTATGCACAATCTCATGGTGCCATCCTTCTTTTTCACAAATAAAACCGGAGCACCCCATGGTGAACAACTTGATCTTGCAAAGCCTTTATCTGTTAATTCTTGCAACTGTAACTTCAACTCTTTCAACTCTGTTGGGGCCATTCTGTACGGAGTAATAGATATCGGTACAGTACCAAGAGCTAGCTCAATGCCGAACTCAACCTCTCTAACTGGTGGTAGTCCTGGTAATTCTTCAGGAAAAACATCCACGTACTCACATACTATCGGTACTGACTCAATCTTTAACTCTGTTTCTTTATCATTCATCACAAAGGCCAAATATGCCTCATACCCCTTTCTTATATATCTCTGTGCCGTCATATTAGAAATCATTACCGGTAATTTACCTTGCTCACCTGATTCTACATGAAGAGTATCCCTATTCTTGCATCTCATCTCAATGTATTTCTTCCCACAATTAACTATTACATCATGGGTGGTCAACCAGTCCATACCAAGAATGATGTCAAACTCATCAAATGGTAGCAACATAAGATTTGCTTTAAAATAATGACCTCCAATCATTAATGGACAATTTTTACATACTTTATTAACTAACACACTCTTGCCTAAAGGATTAGATACCTTAATCGTAAATTCTATAGAATCTATAGGCATATTCATACTGGATACTAGTTTCATACAAATGTAAGAGTGTGTGGATCCGGGGTCTATTAAAGCAATAACTTTGATATCATGAAGAGAAAAGGTACCCGTAATAACATTATAGGAAGATGCCTCTTCACGAGCGCAAATGGCATAAGTTCTCGCAGGCGCTCTACCCTCGGGTCTCGCAGCCTGCTCTCTAGGGTTACCTCTCCCACTTGCCCCACTTCCTGGGTTCCTCTGCGGTCTTCCTCTGACCATATTCCCAAATCTCGAGTTCTGAGTTCTTTCTTATTTTGTCATCTCTAGACAATCTTTTATATAGTGGTCTTGGGAACCACATCTAAAACATGCATTTTCATGCGCTCGGCATTCTCCAAGATGACGTCTGCCACACTGTGGACATTCGGGTCTATCTGATTGGATGTTCCCCACACTAGCAACTGAGGTCGTCTGTGCCTTACTTCCCGAATACTGCTTACTCTTGTCCTTCCTTGAAAACCCAGTGGATGTAGCCGATCGGGTAGAGAAATCTCTTGACTTCTTTGATGAGGATTGGAAAGACTTATTCCACTGTCTCTTTTTAGAGTCACGAGACTCCATTTCAAACTTTCTCTTCTCATTTACTAGTTCTTCGGCTTTACAAGCCCTCTCTACTAGCACAACGAATTCCTTCAGTTCTAGAACAACAACAAACAATTTGATGTCATCATTTAGCCCATCTTCAAATCTCTTGCTCATGATGGCCTCGGTGGATACACACTCTCGAGCGTATTCTTGAGTCGCACAAACTCGCCAGCAGAATGTCGATCCACGAGACATTTTGCCTTGCTTGATTCTAGGAATTCCTTTCTTTTACGGTCCACAAACCTTTGATCGGTATACTTTTTCTTGAACTCTTCTTGGAAAAATTCCCATGTGATCCTTTCCTCAAGACTACCGACACAAGGGTGTTCCACCATTGGTGCGCAATCTCTTAAAGAGAGACTACACACTTCATGCATTCCTCGGTGTGCATGACAACTCATTAAATACCCTGATAGTATTTTCTATCCAAAACTCAGCCTTTTTCGGATCATCATCTTTTCTAGCCCAGAATTCTTCTGCCCCATGTTTCCTAATCCTATCAATTGGAGGCTTCTCTCGTCTTACCACCTCTACTACTTGAGGGGTTACTGGGATAGGTTGAGGAATAGGTGGGGGTGGAGGGGGTTGCGCATTCGGGTTCGTACGAACGAACTCCGTATACCATGTATTCATCATATGGAGGAAGGCTTCTCTAGCCTCTTCTCCTCCTTCTTGACTAACCATAGTGGGTCTATTCTCATGCTCGTTCGGCACCGTCCCTTCAGCGGGAGCCGGCGCATTACTTTCTACGTCATCCGCCACAGCTCTATCGGGATCCATTTACTAAATGTATAAACATAATTTAAGTCGTCAGGAGTCGTCACACTATCATTATAAAAACATTCTTACGTATGGCATGTATAGCTAAACTCGTGTCATGCTACGTTAGTCCTAGAACTGACTAAATCGTAGCTCTGATACCACTAAATGTAACACCCCATACCCGAGTTCGAGACCAAGACTGGATACGAGACATTACCATGTTTGGACTCACTCAAACGTGTACTTACGGGCTATAAAATTTTGTTCTAAATTAAAAACTTCTCTTTATTAGTCTATTCATACCTTTCATGGGCCTACGAGGCCTTAAACACTTATCTAAAACTTTCGGAACTTATTCAGAAACTTTTCTTTAGAGCAGGGGTCACACGCCCATGTTGTATGGGACATGACCGTGCACCCCTAAAACATGCCCGTGTCTTTCACCTGTGGTGGATACTGGCAAAATACACACGGCCTGGACACGCCCGTGGCCCTAAACCGTACCTAAAACCCCAGCATTCTGCCAATGCCCTACGGCCAAGGCACACGCCCGTGCTTACCACCCGTGGTGCACACTGACTACCTTAACACGGCCTAAAGTCTAAACACACGCCCGTGTGACTGGTCCGTGTGGTCTATTCTCGACTTAAGATATAATGGTGCGAGTGCACACGGCTGGACACACGCCCGTGTGTCCATCCGTAATGGGCACTTAGAGGCTATTTACCAAGCCAATTGCCACCACAAAATCAAGACCAAACTCAAGCTCAATTCAAGCAACTCAAGTATTACATCTTTCATGAACAATACAACATGCTTCATTGATATCAATAACATACATACTTAGTCAATCTTGGCCAATCACTTAGCCATTTACAAAAGAATAATAAACTTGATAGCCCATACTTTTGCCCTTTCTAAGACATATACTCAAAATGAAATGTTTCCTATACATACCATACTTAATATAATTTCAAATTGGCTATACCAAAATAAGGATTGATAGTGTGCTTCGAGCTCCGACTTCAACGATCCACAAGTTAGCTTGGCGGGACTACATAGAAAGAAAGAATAAAAGACGTAAGCATTTAGCTTAGTAAGTTTGCATAATGCTCATATCAACATACTTGCTTAATATAAACCATTTGACATAAACAATGGCATCATAAATTTCAGCTATAAAGCTTACTTACTCATACTTGATTCTTACATATCTCATGAAACTTACTAGTCTCATACTTGAGAGGTAAACAAGGTACCTGTATCACTTGATCACCTTGATCAGCATGTTTTAACATAATAATCATAATCTCTAATTCATCATTCATAACATGAATAATACTCATTTTCAACTTGATAATAACTTTGCTTACTCAACTTTCTTATTATCTCATTTGAGCTTTACTCGTTTTCCCCGATGAATTTTTATGAATAACCGAGGATACTAAATCTCACTCCATATATAACTTGATGCCAAAGCCATATCCTTGATACAGTCTTACATGGAATATCTCATCTTGGGTTCGAGGCCATGTCTTGACATGGACTTATACGAAGTCTTTCTCATGAGTTCCCTTGGGAACTTACCATTGACATGTCTTGACATGGTCTTACTTGGTATCTTTACTCATGAACTGGTCAATGCCGAGCCTTGGCTTGGACTTACATGAAATCTTTCTTGTTATTTACCAATGCCATGCCTTGGCTTGGACTTACATGGGGTCTCTTTCTCTTGATAGCTTTTCAATGCCAAGACTTGTCTTGGACTTACATGACATCTTTGCTTGGAGACTCACCAATGCCATGCCTTGGCTTGGACTTACATGGGTCTTCATCTCATAAAAACTCTTCAATGCCAAGAATTATCTTGGTCTTACATGATAACTTGCTTGGTTGCCGATGCCATGCCTTGGCTTGGTCTTATACGGGCTTTCTCATTTCATATGGTAGATCGAGTATCCTAGGTAATTCAACTTCAATACGGAATTTCTCTTGCTTAATCTTATTGATTTCTTTATTTAACATGACATTAAACATTTTCATGATAATATTATACATTATACCAAGCAATTCAATGATATTAATCATAAAGCTTAGAAATCATACAAACTTACCTCAATATACAAAAAATGTATGTAGATATGCAATTTAGTCCTCGACTTTGTTCTTGCCTCGGTTTCGATCCGGGCTTCGTTTTTCTTGATCTATAATCACAAATAGATCATTTAATACTCACATTGACTAAAATGACTCTTAACACATACTTTGGCAAAAATTACTATTTTGCCCCTATACTTTCTCATATTTGCACTTTTGCCCCAAGGCTCGTAAAATGAATCTCACTCAACTTTCTTAAACTTCATGCTTAGCTGATTCATTTTCTCTACTATAGAAATCATCAATTCCCACTATTTCTAATAGGTATGACCAATTCCATAACTTTTACAAACTAGTCCTTACTAGCATTTTTCATGAAATTCACTTAGAAAAAGATGTTTATCTAACATCAAACTCTCATAAACTTCCATAAAATATCATTTTACAAGCATGTCACTCTTGGGTAGATTTTTGAACATGCATCTTAGCTTATTTTATAGCTAAAAATAGCTATTTCATAGTACGAGAACTTCAAAAACACGAAGAATATTAAAAACGGGGCTAAGATGAACTTACTAGCAAGCTTGAAAAAAATTAAGAACCCTAGCTATGGAGTCTCCAAATTTTCGGCACAAGAGGAAGAAGATGAATGAAATTTTTATCATCTTTTTCCTATTTTAATCATTTATTAGACAAATGACCAAAATGCCCTTCTCTTTAAAAATTTCCCTTTTACTAACTCATGTCCATTTTTGTCCAAAACTTATAATTTGGGAAAAATTCTATTTAAGGACTTCTAATTAATATTCTAAAGCTATTTCATACAAAAAGCTTCTAGAAACTCATATTTTGCAACTTTTACAGTTTAGTCCTATTTGATCATTCCATGTCAATTTCACAAAATTTCTACATAGAACTTTAATACTATCATGCAAACATGTCATAAACCTTAAGAACTCAATTTACTAACTCAGATTTGTGGTCTGGCACCACTATTCTGACTAGGCCCTGAATCGGGATGTTACATGGAAAGTATTAAACATGTTATATTATTTCGAAAAAGAGTTTAAAACATATGAAAAAGAATTTAAAAAAGGTTATATTCTTTCCAAAAAGAATTATAACTACCATGTTTCAATGTTTGACCGAAATCATAATAATAATTTATTATAATAATTTCGGTAAAATATATTCTATTAAAATTTTATATGAATTAAATTCATATATTAATTTTAATTATGTTCTCTATTTGTGTACAACAAGCTTGTACATTTAATTCGATTAGTGTTTAGCTGTCAAATTAAATTAATTCAATAATTAAATTAATTCATGTGATAGCTAGACACAATACCAAATGTGTTTCGATTTTGTTCGTTTTAACCATAGGGTGTGACCTTGTAAGTTCTTGGAACGTTAGTAGTAATACTAGAACATTTCTAATAATACAAGCAATAAGTGGCATCTAGCAATGCATCATTGCTACCTAAGTTACAAGAAGTCGTAATTCAACATAACCTTTCTATGATAATCTTTTCATGTATTATATCCTTTTATCCTTAATATCTAGATTGGACACAAGTCATGAAATAGTCACACTTGTATAGTCCAATCTCATATTTCTTGATTTTCTGAGTAGACACAATAAACAAATAAGTGTGATATCTCATATCAACTTATTCGAGAATGACCATGCATTTCTAGTCTCACTCAATCAAGAGGCATAAGATATTTCTCCCATTATGTAGGAGGGATAAATCCTATCTTGATCAACCATATCCCACTACATGGATTTTGGTATATCCAACATTAGTCTTTATAGTACAACCTGTTACAATAGACGTTTGACTATATCAAAATATACGACTCACGATATTGGGACAATGATGATCTCAAGTTCGAGGATCATATACATAGTTATCACTATGAGTAATATTGTGACTATTTCATAATAATCCAAGAAACATACCCATAGTGGGTCAGTCTAATATGTTGTTCTCTAACACATACTCATGTATTGATTTTAACATCTCAATGTCAATGAAAACTTTTTTTCATCAATCAACTACACATAAGTCTCAATAAATTATTGTTGTCCAAGCTCATAATAATACTTGACTAAGGACCTTTTAAGAATAATCATATTTTCTTAGGACCTTATTACAATTCAATTTATTTATATACGCAGAAAAAGAAACTGGAATAATAATGGCAATGCCTTATATTAATAAACAAGGTAAAACAAGTATGTAATTACAATTATCGCATGATTGGTCTTTGGGTATACTATAATGAACATGGAAGTGAGTCACCCTTCTATTTGTTTTATATTAATTTCGATTTTGGTATTTAGTTTTTAGTTTATTCTACAAACCATCTTGTTTGTATTTTACTGTAATATGATCTAGATGTGTGTAGTATTTAGATTGAGTCAGTGTGTGATTTCTTGCCTATAATTTAGTTTAAATAAACCTCCCTTGTAATAACAAAACTATATTAAAATTTGACCTGTACCATTGCACACAACAGCAAGTGGGAGATTGTTGGATGTGGTGTCATAAGTGTAGTATTTCCGTCTATGTACACTTGTAATTTTTTCGAAAAAATTGGTTAATAAAATTATTCATGAATTACATTGATACCATTTGTATATTTTCTTTACATGGTTTTTGCATGTAAAGTAAAATAGAAGCAAATATTAGCTTAATGTGTCTAATGTTTAACTAATTCTAAACGATATTAGGTGGTTGGATCATAATAAGGAAAGACAACTTATAATAGTAGACAAACCTAAATATGTCCTTATTCTAACGGAAATGAACAAACTGATCGAAAGACTAATATGTTGTCTATCAAGTCTAATTGGGGAGATGCCTTGTCTTTGATACCAGAGCAGATGAATTTCCACAACTGATTTTCACTAAGGTCCCAAAATTAAGAAAGGTTTTTGGAGTTAATTTCAAGAGATAGTAAGTCGACGGGCTCTATTGATTGGTAATTAGTTGGGTCTCAATTTTGGTTTAGTTAAGTTGGAACCGACTGGTTCCTTAGTGGAAAATAAAATGATTAGCGATGGACGTCTAGTTGGGACTATGGAGACCGTGCATAAGGGGATATATATATGAGTGCGAGAAGGATCATTCTACAGGCATAATTCTTCTCCATTTTGTTTTATTTTCTTCTCTTCTGCACCATCTTCTTTAGTTACTCAAAAGAAGAGAAAGTTGAAGAAACCTTGCATGGAATAGTGATCGTGAGGTCTAAGTCTGAAATGTAGTGAATCCAGTGAACTGGTAAGCTTCTTAATCTTACTGCATTTGTGAATTTGAGAAAAAGAGAAGTTAAGGGTTTATGAAATCTATGGAAACTTTTGCATGAAACTGGATTCGGGGATTTAAACCTTGAATGCCTCCGATTTAACCGTTATATTTTGTTATCATGCTTAGCTGCCAGGATGAACGAGGCTTTGGCATTTGGAAACGCTAAGTTGGCGAGGATAAAGGATAGCAGGTGAGTTTTTGTACTCTACTTTTGGGTGTTGGATGGATGTTGTGTTGTTTGAATTTTTTTGCTCATCTGTCTACTTTGAGTTCAATTTGAATTCCATGGTTGTATATGATTACGGTGAATGAGAAAGTTATGCTTGCATAAAGTTGCGTAAATATATGAATGCTTGCAAGTATGTTCTCTAAATGTATGATGTGTTTGTGTATTTATACACTATTATGTGGCGTACTCCCTGCTATGTTAGTGAATGTGACGATATGCGTGTTATGTTTGTCTTTAAAATGCAGAGTACAAAGGGAATTAATTAGCAGAGTAGCTGAAGATAGGAAAAACTTAGTATAATGGAGGAATGGGTGGATTGAAAGGGGACTTAAGGAGGATTGGTTGGAAATGGTTATCTATAAGCTCTTTGGAGTGACACTGTGTAAACGGTCTACAGGCTCTTTGGAGTGACACTGTGTAAACGGTTTACAGGCTTTTGGAGCGACACTATGTAAATGGCTTACAAGCTCTTTAGAGTGACATCGTGGAAATGATCTACAGGCTCTACGGAGCTACACCTCGAAGAGGTTTACTGACTCTATGGAGTCAAAAATCTATGGCGAGCCATGACATGATCTAGTGGAGGACAGGTACGCTTTATGGCAAAATGGAGTCCACCAGGACAATAAACTGGGAAGCCTGTCAAGGCATAAAAGTGGAAGCCACTATATGAGTCACATGTTGAGAAGTCTGACATATCGGTTGGGGCATTGAGAATGCAAGCAAGTGTGCTAATAAGAGGTCCAGCAAATATGTGAAGACATGGGGAATATATGAATGCATTTTGAGCGAGGTTATAAGTTGTTAAAGGGGTATTTTCCTTCTGTGTAATCTTGAATAAATATCCACCTTTAAGAGTCCACCAGAGGAGACGGACAAGCCAACATGGGTTAATAGGAAGTAAGACGGTTCTCAGATCCTATTTCTAAGTGTTTATTTGCAAAGAGACCGTCATAAAAAGGGAAAGTTCGCCAAGAACTACCTAGATGGAATGTCCACCAAGAACTATCTTGGAGGGAATGTCCACTCGGGACTGACCGATAGATAAAGTCTGCCAAGGGTTAACAAAGACAGAGGACGTCTGCTAGCACTATCTAGTGTCCGGAAGCCCACTTAGGACTATCTAATATGGAAGTCCGCCAAGGACAATCTAAGGATGGGATAGTTCGCTGGGGACTAGCTGTTGTTGGGAATATCTTGTCGGATGGTCTGAAGTGGTAAAGTCCTATGGGGCTATCATACTAGTATGATTCCATAAGGGAAAAAAGGTGCTTAACTATCAACAATATCTTATACTAAAAGGCCACAAATAAGGATGTTAGTAAATAGGTTTACGTAAAAGAAGGGTATAAGCACAGGCTAAGTCATAAGAAGGTAATTGTCAAGATAATATGGTATGTCCGCCTTGTGTTCGGTATGGAATAAAAAGATCAGGGTAGGAATCCGTTGTTGTGATGAGATACTTGCAAGTCCACCAATAGTAGTCGCCATTCTGCATAATTGTGTATATGGTTATCTTGTAATGGGACAAATTGAAAAGGTAAAAAAGGAAAGTCTGTAATGAAGCTAGACGAATTCGAATCTCAGAGAGGGGAGTCAAAAAGAGTACAATTACGTCTAAATTAGACCGGTAAGTCCCCTAATGGATCATGTACGAAGAATGCATACGTGTTGTCCACGCCAATCAAACTACAAAATCTCTTAGGATACTTAAAGAGTTTTAAACTTCCCAACCCTATTGTATAGATCATCACTAAGTTCATTCAAACTTATGAGTGTTTTACCTTGGATGCAAGATTTAGGAACAACTCGAGGTTGTTGTGGAGGGACCAAGCTAGGCATTACCAAGCCCATGCGAATGGCGTCGTAGTTGTATCATGTATATGAAGGGCACCCTTAAAAGCTATGCCTCGGGGATTAGATAAGTGCATTATACTGAATTAAGTATAAAGTCTTAGTAAGTATAAATATACGTGTAACATCCCGATTTAGGGCCTAGTCAGAATAGCGGTGCGAGACCACAAATTCGAGGCATAAGTATGAGTTTTTGAGGTCTATGCCATGTTTGCATGCTAGTGTGAAAGTTTCATGAAGCAATTTTGTTAAATTGTGGTTGAACTGTCCAAAAGGACTAAATTGCAAAAGTTGCAAAATGTGAGATTCTAGAAGCTATTTGTGTGAAATTGCTTTAGAATATCAATTAGAAGTCCTTAATGAGTAATTTTCACAATTTCTAATTTTTGGACAAATTTGGGCATGGATGAGTTAAATTAGGAAGTTTGTCAAAAAGGGTATTTTGGTCATTTGACAATTAAATGATTAAAATAGGAGAAAAGATGACAAAATTCATTCATCTTCTTCTCCAAGGTTTGCCAAAAATTTGAGAGAAGCCATTGTTAGGGCTCTTCAACTTTTCAAGCTAGCTAGTAAGTGTATTCTAGCCCGTTTTTGATATTCTTCGTATTTTTGAAGTCCTAGTAGCATGAGTAAGCTATTTTTAGCTATATGATGAGCTAAAATGGATGTTCAAAAATGTACCCATGTATGACATGCATGTATTTTGATGTTTTATGGAAGAATATGAAAGCTTGATGTTATATAAACATCTTTTACTAAGTGAATTCCATGAAAAATGCATGTAGGGACTAGTTTGTGAAAGTCTTGAGTTTGGTCATACATGTGAGAATTAGTGAGAATTTATGATAGCTTTAATTAAGTGATTTGGCTAAGCATGAAAGGCTAGAAAGTTGAATAAAAATCACTTTACGGGCATTGGGGCAAAGTGTAAATATGAGAAAGATTAGGGGCAAAATGGGGATTTTGCTAAAGTATGAGATAAAGGTCAATTTAGTCAATGTGTGTATTGAATGTGTTGATTTTTCATTATAGATCAAGAAAGACAAAGCCCGGATCGAAACTGAGGCAAGGGCAAGGTCGTGGACTAAATTACACATCTCCATACTTTTTGAGTACCGAGGTAAGTTTACGTATAAACGATACATTATGCGTATACTTTGTAAATGCTAGCTAGAGTATAGCATGGTTGAGAACCTATATGGTTCATGTGGAATGAATGAGTTAGTTATAGTGAACGAATGAATGAGTGAACTACAAAGTAGATATGTGAATGTGTAGTGATAATGCTTGATGGTAAGCTAAGTGCGATGCTACCCCAATACTTAGCAACGATGAGTCAAGCTATGTGCGATGCTATCGCTAAGTATATTGTTTAGTGGGCTAAGTGCGAGACCTCTATGATTACCTTATTGGTAGGCTAAGTGCGATACCACCTTATTGTATCGATTGTGGTAGGCTAAGTGCGAAACCACCGAGAGAGTAGTTGTGTGGATGTATTAGTGAGTAGTGTAGATGTGTGGATGTGTTATTGTGAAATAATGATGTGTTGTATATTGTGTAAATGCGATATTGAATGTAGGGGTGCATGTCAATGGTTATGAGTATGTGACTCGTGATGTGTTGGAAATGTGGTAAGGGATAGAAAAAGTAAGCATAATTGTGAATTACTTATGTTAGTATAATGCTAATTGTTGTTTAGCTTATATTATTATGCTTAATTGTTTATGTGTAAACTCAATAAGCTCAAAGCTTACTCCCTTTCTTTTCCATTGTCTTATAGAGTAATAGAGTTGAATCGAGATACGTGGATCAATTGGAAGATCGCCCACACTATCAGCACACTCTGGTACATTGGATTAAACGTTTTATATATGGCATGTATAGGGGCTAGACAAGTTAGTGATTTTTGGTTGTAAATGGCTAAGTCATGTTGGCCTTTAGATGGATAATCTATTTTGTATAATGCCATAGTTGTTGGCTATTTTATTATATGAAAAGATGTAGTTATCCATGTAAGATTGTGTTTCAAATTGAGTTGATTATGGATGTGTTGAATGAGTACATGTTGTGTATGCTAGGGGGTGAGAAGGGGCATGACAAATAGCTTTGTTCTTGCCCATGTAGGTAGACACACGGGCGTGTGTCTAGACCATGTGTGACACACGGTCAGCCCATGGGCGTGTGACTTGGCCGTGTGTCCCCTGCATGTTAGTATTTTAAGTCAGATTAGACCACGGACTAGTCACACGGGCGTGTGCCTAGGACGTGTGAGTTATTCAGTGTTGGCCACGGGCTAGCCACACGGGCGTATGTCTAGACTTTAAGTCCGTGTGAAGTAGTCAGTGTGCGCCACGGGTGGTGAACACGGGCGTGTGACCTAGCCATGGGACTTTGGCAGAATGGTTGAGTTTTGTGCACGGGTTGTGGACATGGGCGTGTGTGACTACACACGGGCGTGTATCAACTAGCACGGGCGTGTAGTCCCTGTCTAGATGGAGAAATTTTTTTTGAGATAGTAAGAGTTTCCGATATGGTCTCGAGAGCCCTCGTGTGTTTGAGTAAGGCCTCGTAACTCGAAAATGAGGTTGTCGTGGTGACTTAAGGAGAGTAGTCACGTTGAGCCTAAGTGGCGACCAAGTAGTTTTAATCCGGTAACACCTCGGACCCAGTTCTGACGGGGATTACGGGTAAGCGGTGTTACATTTAGTGGTACTAGAGCTATGGTTTAGTCGGTTCTAGGACTACCGTAGCGGGTGTAAGAGTCTAGCTATACATGCCATAAGTGTACAACGATAGTGTGGTGGTTTCTGATGATTTTAAACCTTGTTTTATATAGTATATGGATCCCGATCAATTGACTGTTGATGAAGCAGCTAGTAATGCACCGGCTCCTGCGCAAGGAACCGCGCCTGTAGAGAGTGGACCCGAGGTTAGGGGTCAAGGGGAAGAGGCTCGAGAAGCCTTTCTCCAGATGATGAGTAATTGGTACTCTGATTATGTTCGAGTGAACCCTAATGCTCAACCTCCTCCACCTCCTCCTATGCCTCAGCCAAATCCAATGACTCCTCAAGGTAATGATGTAGTGAGGATATCGAGACCTCCGGTGGATAAGATTAGGAAACACGGGGCTGAGGAGTTTAGAGCTAAGGTAGATGATGACCCTGAAAGGGCAGAGTTCTTGCTAGAGAACTCAATAAGAGTGTTTGATGAACTCTCATGTATACCTGAAGAGAGCTTGAAGTGTGCTGTGTCTTTGATGAGGGACTCGGCATACCATTGGTGGAAGACGTTGACGTCAGTAGTCCCGAGAGAGCGGGTGATGTGGGACTTCTTTCTAGAAGAGTTCCGGAATAAGTACATAAGCCAACGATTTACTGATCGAAAAAGGAAAGAATTTCTTGAGTTGAAGCAAGGAAGAATGTCAGTAGCAGAGTATGAGCGTGAGTTTGTTAGGCTTAGCAAATACGCCCAAGAATGTGTGTAGATGAAGACCATTCTGTGTAAGAGGTTCGAAGATGGACTGAATGAGGATATCAAACTCCTAGTTGGTATCTTAGAGTTGAAAGAGTTTGTTGTGTTGGTCGAGAGGGCAAGTAAGGCCGAAGAGTTGGGTAAAGAAAAGAGAAGGGCTGTGAGTGAAGCCCGAGATGCGAGAAAGAGGCCAATGGGCAAGTTGTACCAAGCCCAGTCGAAAAGATCCAGGGAAGTGAATCCTCGGACGACAGCATCAGTGGGATATTCACATCGAGACTTGGACCACATTCGTCCGGGTTCGAGAGTCCAAGCTACCTCGATGGAAAGTGTGGGCAATACGAAAAACAAACCGGAGTGTCCAAATTGTGGTAGATATCACACCGGAGAGTGTTGGGGAAACAGCCGAAAATGTTATAAGTGTGGTTCCCCTGACCATTTTATCCGAAATTGCCCTGAGAGGGATGATAAGGAAGAGAAACAAGATATGAGACCTAGTGATATGTCTGCAAGGGGTAGACCACCAAGGAACCCAAGAGGTGGGAATAGTGGTAGAGGTCGTCCAGAGACTCTGCTGTGAGACCAGAGGGTCAGGCACCTACGAGGACTTATGCCATTCGCTCCCACGAAGAGGCATCATCCCCAGATATGATAACGGGTACTTTTTCTCTCTATGACACCTTTGTTATTGCTTTAATTGATTCAGGGTCTACTCACTCTTATATTTGCATGAGATTAGCATCTGGTTTGAGTATGATCGTTGAGTCTACGGACATTGTGGTTAAGGTGTCAAACCCGTTAGGAAAATACGTGTTAGTGGACAAGGTGTGTAAGAATTTTCCTTTTTTGATTAAGAGTCATTGCTTTCCGGCAAACCTTATGTTGTTGCCATTTGATGAGTTTTACTTAATCCTTGGCATGGATTGGTTGACTACCCATAGTGTCTTAGTGAACTGTGGTAGTAAGTTTATCGAATTGAAATGTGAGAGTGAGATGTTGTTCGGGTTGAATCGGTGGATCGGATAGTCTACTGGATGATGATTTCTTCCCTAGTGGTGAGAAATGTTTGAGAAAAGGGTGTGAGTCCTATCTCGCTTTATTTTGAATACTCAAGAGGTTAGAGTAAAGTTTGATACAGTGCCGGTGGTATATGAGTGTCCGGATGTATTTTTGGAAGAGTTACCCGGATTACCTCCAGAGAGAGAGGTCGAGTTTGGGATTGAGTTAGTTTCGGGAACGGCACCTATTTCAATTGCTCCGTATAGAATGGCACCTTTAGAGTTGAAAGAACTGAAGGTTCAGTTGCAAGAGTTGACAGATAAGGGTTTTGCAAGACCGAGCTACTCACCGTGGGGCACTCCGGTACTATTTGTGAAAAAGAAAGATGGGTCTATGAGGTTGTGTATAGACTATAGGCAACTTAACAAAGTGACGGTGAAGAATAAGTATCATTTACCAAGAATTGATGATCTTTTTGATCAACTGAAAGGAGCTACAGTGTTCTCCAAGATTGACCTGAGGTCTAGTTATTACCAGTTGAGAGTGAAAAAGCAAGATGTGTTGAAAACTGCATTTCGAACAAGGTATGGCCATTATGAGTTTTTGGTCATGCCGTTTGGTTTAACGAATGCACCTGCGATTTTTATGGATTTGATGAACTGTGTCTTTCGACCGTATGTGGATAAGTTTGTGGTTGTCTTCATTGACGACATATTGATCTATTCTCGGGATGGGAACGATCATGAGGAACATTTGAGAATTGTCTTGCAAAATTTAAGAGATGAGCAATTGTATGCTAAGTTTAGCAAGAGTGAGTTTTGGCTCCGAGAGGTTGGATTTTTAGGACACGTTGTGTCGGGTGATGGTATTCGAGTCGACCCGAGTAAGATTTCGCTATTGTGGATCGGAAACAATGAGGAATGTGTCGGAAGTTAGAAGCTTCTTGGGACTAGCGGGATATTACGACGCGTTCCGTAAAGGGTTCTCGATGATTGCTACCCCGATGACGAAATTGTTGCATAAGGATGTCAAGTATGATTGACGGAGGCATGTCAACGAGTTTTGAGAGATTGAAAACATTGTTGATCGAGGCGCCGCTTTGGTTCAACCAGAATCGGGAAAGAGTTTGTGGTTTTCAAAGCGACGCGTCGTTTAATGGTCTCGGTTGCGTCTTGATGCAAGAGGGTAAGGTAGTCCTCACGCCTCGAGACAACTAAAACCGCATTTGCAGAAAGAATTATCGACTCATGACTTGGAGTTGGTCATGATTGTTTTAGCGTAAAGATTTGGCGACATTACTTATATGGTGAGAAGTGCCGAATCTTAACGGATCACAAGAGTTTGAAGTATTTGATGGATCAAAAGGATTTAAATTTGAGACAGAGGCGGTGGCTCGAGTTATTGAAAGACTATGAGTTAGTCATTGATTACTAATAAACCGTAATAATAACATATTTTAAACCCACATTTAGCATACTTTTGGATGATTTATCCCTTGAATTATGTAATTTGGTGCTCTTAATCCTTTAATTTCATGTTTTATACTCAGGAGAGCACCGGAGGATGAAAAGAACGAGAAACGGGCCTAAAACAGAGTAAATAGGCCATATCACGAAATCGACACGGCTGGGCCCAAGACCACACACTGCGTGCTCCTTCAAAGAGAGTTCGAACACGGCCTAGCCACGATTCACACGGGCGTGTGCCATGGGCGTGTCCCTGACGTGACAAAGAAGAATTTTATTCGGATTAGGGTACTTAGAGGCAAAGAAAGCCATTCCAAAAGCCTATATAAACACCCTAGAGGCCAACCTTCAAGGGGCGTCCAGCTAGGCCAATGAGCCGAGCCAGAGAGGTCAGAATTGTGGAATTTACTCGAAGAAAGCCAGTTGATTCATCTCAAGAAGTCGGAGTCATACTCAAGACAGAGGATCTTCTCTTTAATTCCTTCAGGGGTTTTTAGGGTTTTTCTTATGTTTTGTTTTATCTTTTCTTCTGAGATGTACTCTTTTATAATTATTAACTAAACCCTCAGATACCTGAGGGAGATGAAACCTAAGACGAATCTTGTTATCGTTTGCTGAACTATATGATAAATACTTGATTTGTTCTTAATTATGTGTTCTTAATTCTTGCTTTGATATTTCAGGATATTGATTCAAGTATTGATGTGCTTAGGCAGTGGAGCAAAAGTCCCTGTCTAAGAGTAGATCTAGCATAATTAAGCGGAGTTGCTCGCGCGCCTAGACATAGGGTGACGAAATTTTGCCGAATTAGGGTGAAACCTAATATGGGAATCCATAGATCGAGTTAATGCAATTTTAGGGGTTTTAATTAGAAAGAGATTTCAATTAATCAACCTAGGGTTAGACGTTAGTAGCCTCGACGGAGGTATTAATATACATTAGGGAATCCTATGGATCAAGTCAAGTGAATAAATCGTCTGGTTCAGAGTTAGATAACAAGTCTAGGTGGATTCTTCCTCGGGTATTGTCTTAATCAATTGGTTTTTTCCCACAAGTATTTTCCCAATTCATTCTCTTTGTCTTAGCATCTTTAGCTTAGTAGTTAGTTAATTTTAGTTTAAATAACAAATCCTTTAATTTTTAGGCTAAATAGTAGAAAGAAAGTTAGTATTAGTACTTTTAGTTCCTTTGGGTTCGACAATCTGATCTTGCCACTAAGCTATACTACTTTTCGATAGGTGCGCTTGCCTCAATCGTTGTCATAGTTAGTTTCTAGGCTCGATCATTCTTTATATAAATTTTTAAGACTCTGATACGCGATCAAGTTTTTGGCGCCGTTGCCGGGGAACTAAAATATTAAGAACGCTCAATTTTTATTACTTTAGCCATTTTTATTTTTTGCAATTTACTTTTATTCTGTTTTTTTTTACATTGCTAATATTCTTTCTTTTATTTTGTTCCTAGTAGGTACCTCTAGTTTATGACTAGAAGGAACCCGACAGGACCTTTAATTTACGACAGTGATATTGAAGGTACCGTTCGCAGAAATCGTAGAGAAATAAGGCGAAGCTTAAATTACATACAAGAATAGCAAGAAGACGAAACCAATACCACCGAAGAGATGGCTGAGAATAATCCGCTACCTCTAGAGGTGGCCGAAAATCATGCTCTTCGAACTATGTATGATTATGCTAAACCTAATTTAACAGGAACTGAGTCAAGTATTGTTAGACCTGCTATTGCTGCAAATAATTTTGAACTGAAACCTAACACTATACAAATGATACAACAGTTTGTTCAGTTTGATGGTTTGCAGGATGAGGATCCTAACACACACTTAGCAAATTTTCTAGAATTCTGTGATACCTTCAAAATAAATGGTGTTTCTGATGATGCCATTCATCTTCGGTTATTTCCCTTTTCTTTGAGGAATAAAGCCAAACAGTGGTTGCATTCTCTCCCCCGAGGATCAATCACTACATGGGATCAAATGACCGAAAAATTTTTATTAAAATATTTTTCGCCGGCCAAAACGGCCAAGTTGAGGAATGATATCTCTTCTTTTGTGTAGATGGATTTAGAGACACTCTATGATGCATGGGAGAGATACAAAGACCTATTGAGAAGGTGCCCACACCATGGATTACCCTTGTGGCTACAAGTCCAAACTTTTTACTACGGTGTGAATCCTTCAACCAGACAATTGATTGATTCAGACGCCGGCGGAACCCTGAATAATAAAACACCTGATGCAGCTTACGAATTTATTGAGGAGATGTCACTAAACAACTACCAATGGCAAGTCATGAGGACAAAGCCCACGTGTTTTCAGCCTCGACGCAGTAACCATGCTATCAAATCAGGTAGATGTGTTAACTAAAAAATTTGATGGTTTGTGTAATTCTTTGCAGGTACATCCAGTTATGCAGTGCAAAACAAGTGGAGGCGTGGCGAATCCTGAGTACCCGCCCTACGGACATGGCATGGAAAGCGAACAAACGAACTATGTAAGTAATAATTTCAGATCTCAAAATAACCCTCATAGCAATACTTACAATCCAGGTTGGAGGAACCACCCCAATTTTTCATGGGGTGGTCAAGGAAATCAAAGGCAACAACCCCCTCCAAACTTCCAACAGCAACCGTACCCACAGGAAAAGAAACCGAACCTTGAGGAGATGCTGACAAAATTCATCGCGGTGTCCGAAACTCGCTTCCAGAACACCGAAACAGCACTTAAAAATAATCAAGCATCGATTCAAGGGATCGAGAAGCAGTTAGGGCAACTTGCCGAGATCATCTCAGAACGACCACAAGGAAGCCTACCAAGCAACACCGAGACTAACCCAAGGGAGCAAATTCAAGAAATAACAGCTCAAGATAGTGAAAGGTTAGATGAGCCCCACTTAACGCAAGAAAATGTGGTAGAAGAAGGTAAGGTTGAGGTAAGCCACGATAAGCCAAAACCAGTAATTAAAGAGTACCAACCTCGCATACCATACCCCGAAGCAATGAAGAAAGATAACACAGAGGAACAATTTGGTAAGTTTCTTGAACTTTTAAAGAAATTACATATTAACTTACCCTTTCTTGAAGCTCTCTCGCAGATGCCAGATTCGAGGAAATTTTTAAAAGAGCTTCTAACAAACAAACGAAGGTTAGACGAGGCGTCGCATGTGGAGCTAAACGCAATGTGCTCAGCAATTCTAAAAAATAAACTACCACGGAAATTAAAAGATACAGGGAGTTTTACAATTCCATGTTTAATTGGTAGTTTATCTATTGATAACGCTTTAGCTGATTTAGGGGCAAGCATAAATGATATGCCTTATAAAATGTTTAAACAACTAGGTCTAGTGAAACCTAAACAAACTAGGATGAGCATTCAATTAGCTGATAAGATTATTCGAATTCCTAGGGGTATAATCGAAGATGTTCTAGTAAAGATTGATAAATTCGTATTCCCAGTAGAATTTGTAGTTTTAGACATGGACGAGGACAATAGTATCCCCTTAATTTTAGGAAGACCCTTTTTTAGCAACTGCCAGAACTAAAATTGATGTTGGTACAGGAGAAATCATACTCCGTGTAGGTGACGAATCAATCAGTCTTCAGGCTCTCGACTCAACCAGGACATCAAGAGATAGAGGTGAGAATGTAACACCCCAAACCCGGCCTAAACGTTACGACCGAATCTGGTATATCACAAGGAAAGGTTGTCTTGAATAACTTTGAAAATTTATAAGAGAAACATTCTTCGCGTTGTGTTAACCCTTTTTGAAAATCAAATTCGGTCAGGTTCTGTATTACGAAAACTGAAATCTAGTGGTATTCCGAAACGTGATATGTTGAAAGTAGTGTTTGTTGGTTTAAGAAAAATTTCCGAATTTAGTTAATTAACAGCTTGTTATCTTTTGTTAACACTTGAAAACATGATTGTTTAGATTTTTATCTTAGAAAACACCGTATTTGACAGTTCATAAAACATGCTATAACCAATTTAAAGCAAAAACCCAAATTAAAGTTATGGAGGCCTTATTACATTGCAAAAATCCCAAAATGAAAAAGTAAGTTTAAATAAGAAACGAAAGTTTACGAGAAAATAACGCATGGCCACCTCAAAGTCCGCCTCGGCTCCAAATCCGCGATCTAGGGATTACCTGCAAAATTAAGCAGAGGGGGTGAGTCACCGAGACTCAGTGTGTAAATCCTCATTAAACGAAATCTAGGCCTTAAGCCCACAGATGCACATTGGGCCTTAGCCCACTCAATATAGCATATATCACATGTATGCAATGTAGCCCAGCCCAACCTAGTTTTCCATCCTCTACACACCTGAATCATTCAAACACCCGTGGCATTATGCCACATTGGTTCTAGACCATCGTTGTCCCAGACCACTCGTGACCAAGTCACTAAAATATATAATCGTGGGGCCAACCCACTGTGGTCTCAGACCACCGTGACGATCTCTGATAAGTTTATGTATACGTGGGGCCAACCCACTGTGGTCTTAGACCACCGAGACAAGTCACTGATATATGTATACGTGGTTTTAAACCACCGTGGTTCTTAGACCACCGTGACAATAGTCACTGATTCACACTTCCCTTTTCATTCAATCCCAAGCCCATTCTCATTTTATCATACTAAAAATTAATGGAAACATACTCTCAATGTGTAACAGATAATTATTTCATACATGCATATAATCGAAAGTATCATCATAGCAGAACTTACTCGGCGTCTCAAACCATACCCACGAGGGTATCTCGACTATCAACACAGTCATTTCGGCTTTCAGCCCACACAGTTAATAACACAAAATAGTAAAGAAACGTGTGCGTATTACACACCTGATAACGCGTAAAACTAGACTCTCTACGTCGACGCTCTCACTAGCAGGGATAACAGCTATTTGTCTATCCCGAGCACGACGTCGGCTCTCTACCACAACCCAGGCGGATAGTCTCAAACCGCCGACACAAAGACGTCTTTTAAATTTGGGAGCGAGGATTACGAGTTCGCTCCCACCACAAACTTGACCAACACTTGCATCCATGAAGAGATTTGATCAAGACTTTCGAGTGAAACGTCGCTTTTCTAACAAGAGAATTGATTAAGGCAGACTACAACCGATAAGGGATATAATAACCAAGAACCCAAAAGAAGTGACTCCTACCTTGGTAAATGATGAACCACATAGCAACTGGTTCATCCTTGAATCAAAGATGAGTTGTGAGAGAACCAAAAGTTCGGCCTAGCAGTAAAAGTTACCCCCTTGAGTAATCGGCTAGAAGAAACTTAGAGAAGGAAAAAGTATCGCACGAGATTACCTTGTGTTATTGATGATGAAAAACCAAGATAGATTTGACAGAGAAGAATAGCCCTTCACGCCTTAGGCTATATGAGCAGCATCGATTCGAGTTGACAAAGAACCAGAGGTTCGGTTAGTGAAGAAAGAGATAGAAGATTCAGTTTTTAACAAAAGATAGAAAAGAAGATCATTACCTTCAACCATCGAGTAACAGGATGAAACCGATTCACTTGACCAAAGGAGTTATTCGGCTAAAGAGAGAAAATAAAAGGTGTCAATGGAGGAGGTGCAAGGTTTCGGCTAAAGAAGAAGATGAGGAGAAGAGAATAAAACGAGGGGAAACAAGATGAAAAGGAAGCAAAGAGTAGGCTGAGGTTCAACTATGGAGAAATAGAGTGTAGAAACAAATATAAAACAAAAGAAGAAGAAAGTTGTATGAGCAAGAAACAGAAATAGTGAGGAGGGATTCGGCTAGCAACAACAAAGATGGTTCAGTTATGGAGAAGAAGATGTTTACTTGAAGATGGAAGAGGCAAAGAAATGCTTTGATAAGAGATAGAGTACTTGCCAAAAATGAAGAAGGGAAAAACAGTAATGCACTTATGGACTTTCGGCACTCACAAAGAATAGGCAACCCGAAATGAACTTCAAAGGTGCTCTCTTTCACAACGGCACACACTCACTCCCTAAGATCGAAGATGCCAAAAAGAAATATCCTCAAAACAAAGCAAATTTCGGCACACACCTCTAGCAACTAAACCGAAAATGCTCAACAACAAAGGTCCCCTCACTTTTACCCACTTGATCGAATTCACCCCCTCATACATCCCAACTTTCGGCCAACTCCACAACCAACACCCAAATCCCACGATTTCCTCCTACTTTCACTCCCCCACACCCATTCAAACTTGTTGACCCAAACAAACACCACAAGCACCTCTCCACCACTCATTCAAAAGCATTTGACTCATTCAAAAACCACCATGAAGAGTCCAGCCAAAAACCACCACCTTAGCTCCCTAAGCACAAAAATAAAGCTTATGGATGCTGCTGACGAGACTCGAACTCCTTCCCCCTGCTGCTCCCTTGTGACGCCACTTCGCTTGATCCCTAAGTGGCGTCACCATGCCACCACACCACACACTTTCTTGTGTCAACAAACACAAGAAAAATACTCTTAAGACCTGCCTCAACCAGCTCTCCCCTAAAGTGCCTAAAAACAAAATTTTTACCTAGGCTCTAGCTTGACCCCGAGTCTTCTCGGGACCCTCAAACACACCAAATTAACATGCAGAACAAGCCAAACACACAGAAAACATAAAATGCAGAACCCCTAACCCCAGGATGTTACAGTTCTACCCCCCATAAAGAAATTTCGGCCTCGAAATTTACCTGAACAAAAGAGGTGAGGGTATTGATGTCGCATCACATCCTCTGGCTCCCACGTGGCCTCCTCTGAACCGTGATTCCGCCACAAAACTTTAACCAACGGAACTGTATTCCTTCTCAATACTTTAACATCTCGGTCTAAGATCTGAACTGCTTCCTCTTCAAAAGATAAATCATGCCTTACTTCGATTTCTTCCACTGGCACTATGTGGGATGGATCCGAACGGTAGCGCCTTAACATCGAGACATGGAATACATCATGTATCTGCCTCAATTCTGGAGGTAACTCCAGCTGATAAGCTACTGATCCCACACGCTTCAACACTCGATAGGGCCCGATGAACCTGGGGCTCAACTTGCTCTTTCGTCTAAACCTTAAAACTTTCTTCCAGGGCGAAACTTTCAAAAAAACCTGATCCCGCACTGAGAACTCAATATCCTAACGCTTCAGGTCTGCATAAGATTTCTGCCTGTCGGAAGCTTCCTTTAACCGAGCTTGAATTAACTTAACCTTTTCCTATGTCTCTGAAACCAATTCTGAACCCAACAACTATCGCTCACACAACTCTGTCCAGCAAGTAGGAGTACGACACTTACGGCCATACAACGCTTCATAGGGTGCCATCTGGATACTGGATTGATAGCTATTGTTGTATGTGAATTTCACTAGCGGTAAGAAATCCTCCCAACTACCCCTGAAATCGATAACGCAGCCTCTCAACATGTCTTCCAAGATCTGAATTACCTCTCGCATCGACCATCGATGCATGGATGAAACGTCAGTCTTTGAAATCCAGTTTTATACCCAACGCTTGATGCAACGCCTTCTAGAACTGTGATGTAAACCTGGGGTCTCTGTCTTATATGATAGACACTGGTACCCCATGTAACCTCATAATCTCTGCTACATACAGCTTGGCCAACTTCTATAATGAGTAATCAACACGAACCGGTATGAAGTGAGCGGACTTCGTTAACCGATCGATAATTACCCACACTGAATCTTTCTTAGTAGGCGTAAGAGGTAGCCCACTAACAAAGTCCATCGTTATCCTATCCCACTTCCAAAGTGGAATCTTCACTGGCTGTAGCAACCCCGAAGGCAACTGATGTTTCGCCTTCACCTGTTGACACGTCAAGCACTTACTCACAAACCCCGTAACTTCTCGCTCCAAACCTGGCCACCAGAACTGTTCACGCAAATCTCGATACATTTTGCTTCCACCAGGATGCATAGCGTATGGACTATTATGCGCTTCCTGCAGAATCTTCTGCCTTAACTCGGAATCCTTTTGCATACAAGCCTTTCCACGAAAGCACAATACCCCATCACTGTTCACACTAAAATCTATTGTCTCACCATCTGCCACTAACTAAAATTTAGAACTTAGTGATTCATCCGACAACTGCTTCTCTCTAATCCGACTGATCCAAGAAGGCTTCAGTTGGAGTTCAGCTAACAAACTTCCATCATCATATAAACTGAGATGAGCAAACATTGCCCTCAAATAACATATCACCTTACGGCTCAACGCATCCGCCACTACGTTAGCTTTACCTGGGTGATACTCAATCGAGTAATAGTAATCTTTCAACAATTCAATCCACCTTCGTTGCCTTAAATTCAACTCCTTCTAGGTAAAGAGATATTTCAAGCTCTTGTGATCGGTGTAGATAATTGACTTCTCACCATACAAGTAGTGCCTCCAAATCTTCAAAACGAACACTACTGCAGCTAACACTAGATCATGCGTAAGATAGTTCACTTTATGAGGTCTCAATTTCCTAGACGCATATGCTACTACCTTCCCTTCTTGCATCAACACACATCCCAACCCTGTGTGTGACGCATCACAATAAACGACAAACTCCTTCCCAGCCTCAGGCTGAATCAATACTGGTGCCCCTGTCAAAATCCTCTTCAACTTCTCAAAGCTTCCTTGCTGCTTATCGACCAGACAAACGGTACCCCTTTCCGTAATAACTTGGTTAACGGTGCAGCTATTAACGAAAACCCCTCAACAAACCTTCTGTAGTACCCAGCCAAACTGAGAAAACTTTAAATTTCCGCCACAGACTTCGGTGGTTTCTAATCCAAAATAGCTTCAATCTTCCGGGGGTCAACCCTAATCCCCTCGGCAGACACAACATGCCCCAAAAAGTAACTTCCCTCAACCAAAATTCACTCTTACTGAATTTGGCATACAGCTGCTTCTCCCTCAAAATCTGTAGAACAACTTGAAGATACGAATCATGCTCCTCCTCCGTCCTTAAATAAACCAAAATATCGTCTATGAACACTACGACGAACCGATCCAGATAGGGTTGGAACACCCGATTCATCATGTCCATAAACGCAGCTGGTGCATTTGTCAACCCAAACGGCATTACTAAAAATTCGTAGTGACCGTAATGGGTTCAAAAAGCTGTCTTATGAATATCCGCTTCCTTGACCTTAAGCTGATGATAACCTGACCTCAAGTCTATCTTTGAGAAGACCGAAGTGCCTCGCAGTTGATCAAACAAGTCGTCAATCCTTGGCAACGGGTGCTTGTTCTTGATCGTCAACTTGTTCAATTACCTGTAGTCAATGCACATCCGCATCGACCCGTTCTTTTTCTTAACAAATAACACCGGCGCTCCCCAAGGTGACACACTTGGTCGGATAAAACCCCGGTCCAACAGTTCCTGAATCTGGGCTTTAAGTTCTACCAGCTCTTTCGGCGCCATTCTGTATGGGGCAATAGACACTAGCGCTGTTCCCGGAAGAAGATCAATACCAAACTCCACCTCGCGATCCGGAGGTAACCTTGGAAGCTCTTCTGGAAAGACATCTATGAACTCCTTCACTGTTCTGACATCCTTTACAGTCAACTCCTCGGCCTCCAGAGCACTGATGAAAGCTAAGAACGCTTCACACCCTTTTCTCACCATCCTTTCAAATTTTAAGAGCGGATACACCACATTGGACAGATAATTCCTTCTTTCGCCTATCACTAACACCTCTTTATCCTCGGGAGTCTTCAACACCATGCGCTTAGTAGCACAATCCAAGTTTGCTCGATACTTAACTAACCAGTCTATGCCTAAGATCAAATCGAACTCGCCGAACGGTAGTTCCATCAAATCAGCCGGGAAGACTACCCCTTGTACTTCTAACGGCACACTCCTAAAGAGTTTGTTTACCACTACAGATTGTCCTAAAGGGCTAATCACATTCATTTCCCTAGAAGTAACCACAGGTTCTATGTTCAAAGTTTCAGACACAATACTAGCAACATACGAATGCGTAGACCCAATATCTATCAATGCTGTAAAGGGCGAACCAGAAATAAGGAACGTACCGATTATGACGTCTGGTGCATCACCCTCCTCTCGGCTTCTAGGTGCATAAACCAACCCAGGCTGTCTTGCATTTGTATTCCCAGCACCTCTGCCCGGTGCTCCTCGCCCTCGGCTAAATCCATTTCCCCCTCTGGCTGAACCACGACCTCTCGGTGGTTGCTGCCCACCTCTTCCGGACTGAGCATATCCCTGACCTACTGGTCGTACCCTGCTCGGCTCTTGTGGACAATCCCTTACCCGATGATCTACTGATCCACACCTGTAACATCCATTACTACTTGCCCAGCACTCCCCCGAGTGAAACTTCCCACACCTAGCACATTGCTGAGGCCGACCAATAAAAACGGGCTTCACAACTTGACTCGGCCCATCGAACCTAGGCCTCTTTTGAAAACCCCCAGCAGATCCTGACGACCCAAAATTCCTTTTATTTCTACCCCTATCCTTATCTTGATTCTGCCTTTCAGATCGCTTCACTCTTCGGCTATCTTAGCCTTCACAACCAGAACAACAAACTCTCTCTCCCGTTACAGAGCTATCAGTACTCGCAACTCGTCCCTCAGACCATCCTCAAATCGGACACAACGCTCATGATCTGTTGCAACAATACCCCGGGCATAACAGCTTAGATGTAGGAATTCCGCCTCATACTCGGCCACTGACTTATTCCCCAGGACCAAGTTCAAAAATGCCTTCCTTTGAGCGTCCACATAGCTCGATCCAATATACTTCCCCTGGAATGCTGACTTAAAGAAGTCCTAGGTAATGCGGTCCGCTGATGTACCATCTCTAACCGTGAGCCACCACTGGTATGCCTCATCTCAGAGAAGAGACACAACTCCTTTCAACTTCTCTTCCGCGGTATAGTCAAAATCGTCTATGATTCGTTCCACCGCTTCTAGCCAGTACTCAGCTACGTTAGGAGCCACACCAGAAATGCCCCTAAACATCTCAAATTTTCACCGGCTCTGGGTCGCTCGATACGCATTTTTGAGCTACTGACCCCGTGCTTGCTCTATCAACCCGCTCCAGAACTCAGAGCATAGCTTGAGACACAGTATCGTCTCCACCAGTTTGATCCTGAAATCTCGCTTCCGCAATTGGTGATGCTGGCACTTCACCTTCCGGCCCATGCCCCGATTCTGAAAGTTCAGCCCCAACACCTCGGCCTCTACCACGGCCTCGCATACCACGTCCACATCCTCTAGCGCTCATGACTACTAATTCGACTTAATCTGATTAAAAGTTTTATGAATTAGTACTTCTTCCACTGTTTATTACCGAACAGTCTTATGAAAATAGCATTATAAGTAGTTCTCGCGAACACATATATATACCTAAAGATTTCAGTCTCTAAAGTTGAATTTCTTAGTACTAGCAATCACAGCACAATACAATTACTTCATGCAAAACAACCAATAGCCAGAAGACTTACCGTACGGATTTGGTGCTGGAGACTCGGGTGCCATACTTCAAAAATAATATATATATATCTCTTAAAATATTTTAAACCCATTTTTGGAAAACATTTTCGAACCCATTCCACGGCCCGATTTTAGCAACCTGGACTCTGATACCAAAATTGTAACACCCCAAACTCGGCCTAAACGTTACGACCGGATCTGGTATGTCACAAGGAAAGGTTGTCTTAAATAACTTTGAAAATTTAAAAGAGAAACATACTTCGCGTTGTGTTAACCCTTTTTTAAAATCAAATTCGGCCAGGTTCTGTATTACGAAAACTGAAATCTAGTGTTATTCCGAAATGTGATATGTTGAAAGCAGTGTTTGTTGGTTTAAGAAAAATTTCCGAATTTAGTTAATTAATCGCTTGCTATCTTTTGTTAACACTTGAAAACATGATTGTTTAGATTTTTATCTTAGAAAACACCGTATTTGACAGTTCATAAAACATGCTATAACCAATTTAAAGCAAAAACCCAAATTAAAGTTATGGAGGCCTTATTACATTGCAAAAATCCCAAAATGAAAAAGTAAGTTTAAATAAGAAACGAAAGTTTACGAGAAAATAACGCATGGCCACCTCAAAGTTCGCCTCGGCTCCAAATCCGCGATCTAGGGATTACCTGTAAAATTAAGCAGAGGGGGTGAGTCACCGAGACTCAGTGTGTAAATCCCCATTAAACGAAATCTGGGCCTTAAGCCCACAGATGTACATTGGGCCTTAGCCCACTCAATATAGCATATATCACATGTATACAATGCAGCCCAGCCCAACCTAGTTTTCCATCCTCTACACACCTGAATCATTCAAACACCCGTGGCATTATGCCACCATGGTTCTAGACCACCGTTGTCCCAGACCACTCGTGAAAAAGTCACTAAAATATATAATCGTGGGGCCAACCCACTGTGGTCTCAGACCACCGTGACGATCTCTGATAAGTTTATGTATACGTGGGGCCAACCCACTGTAGTCTTAGACCACCGAGACAAGTCACTGATATATGTATACGTGGTTTTAAACCACCATGGTTCTTAGACCACCGTGACAATAGTCACTGATTCACACTTCCCTTTTCATTCAATCCCAAGCCCATGCTCATTTTATCATACTAAAAATGAATGGAAACATACTCTCAATGTGTAACAGATAATTATTTCATACATGCATATAATCGAAAGTATCATCATAGCAGAACTTACTCGGTGTCTCCAACCTTACCCACGAGGGTATCTCGACTATCAACACAGTCGTTTCAGCTTTCAGCCCACACAGTTAATAACACAAAATAGTAAAGAAACGTGTGCGTATTACACACCTGATAACGCGTAAAACTAGACTCTCTACGTCGACACTCTCACTAGCAGGGATAACAGCTATTTGTCTAGCCCAGGCAGACATCGACTCTCTACCACAACCTGGCGGATAGTCTCGAACCACCGACACAGCACGTCTTTTAAATTTGGGAGCAAGGATTACGAGTTCGCTCCCCACCACAGCTTGACCAACACTTGCATCCATGAAGAGATTTGATCAGTACTCAGAGTGAAACGTCGCTTGTCTAACAAGAGAATTGATTAAGGCAGACTACAACCGATAAGGGATATAATAACCAAGAACCAAAAAGAAGTGACTCCTACCTTGGTAAATGATGAACCACACAGCAATTGGTTCATCCTTGAATCAAAGATGAGTTGTGAGAGAACCAAAAGTTTGGCCTAGCAGTAAAAGTTACCCCCTTGAGTAATCATCTAGAAGAAACTTAGAGAAGGAAAAAGTATCGCACGAGATTACCATGCGTTATTGATGATGAAAAACCAAGATAGATTTGACAGAGAAGAATAGCCCTTCAAGCCTTAGGCTATACGAAAGCGAAAGATCGATTCGAGTTGACAAAGAACCAGAGGTTCTAAGTAGTGAAGAAAGAGATAGAAGATTCGGTTTTTAACAAAAGATAGAAAAGAAGATCATTACCTTCAACCATTGAGTAACAGGATGAAACTGATTCACTTGACCAAATGAGCTTTTCGACTAAAGAGAGAAAATAAAAGGTGTCAATGGAGGAGGTGCAAGGTTTCGGCTAAAGAAGAAGATGAGGAGAAGAGAATAAAACAAGGAGAAATAAGATGAATAGGAAGCAAAGAGTAGGCTGAGGTTCGGCTATAGAGAAATAGAGTGTAGAAACAAATATAAAACAAAAGAAGAAGAAAGTTGTATGAGCAAGAAACAGAAATAGTGAGGAGGGATTCGGCTAGCAACAACAAAGATGGTTCGATTATAGAGAAGAAGATGTTTACTAGAAGATGGAAGAGACAAAGAAATGCTTTGATAAGAGATAGAGTACTTGCCAAAAATGAAGAAGGGAGAAACAGTAATGCACTTATGGACTTTCGGCACTCACAAAGAATAGGCAACCCGAAATGAACTTCAAATGTGCTCTCTTTCACAATGGCACACACTCACTCCCTAAAACCGAAGATGCCAAAAAGAAATATCCTCAAAACAAAGCAAATTTCGGCACACACCTCTAGCAACTAATCCAAAAATGCTCAACAACAAAGGTCCCCTCACTTTTACCCACTTGACCGAATTCACCCCCTCATACATCCCAACTTTCGGCCAACTCCACAACCAACACCCAAATCCCACGATTTCCTCCTACTTTCACTCCCCCACACCCATTCAAACTTGTTGACCCAAACAAACACCACAAGCACCTCTCCACCACTCATTCAAAAGCATTTGACTTATTCAACAACCACCATGAAGAGTCCAGTCAAAAACCACCACCTTAGCTCCCTAAGCACAAAAATAAAGCTTATGGATGCTGCTGACGAGACTCGAACTCCTTCCCCCTGCTGCTCCCTTGTGACGCAACTTCCCTTGCTCCCTAAGTGGCGTCACCTTGCCACCATACCACACACTTTCTTGTGTCAACAAACAAAAGAAAAATACTCTTAAGACCTGCCTCAACCAGCACTCCCCTAAACTGCCTAAAAATAAGATTTTTACCATGGCTCTAGCTTGACCCCGAGCCTTCTCGGGACCCCCAAACACACCAAATTAACATACAGAACAAGCCAAACACACAGAAAACATAAAATGCAGAACCCCTAACTCCAGGATGTTACAGAGAAAGTAAATTCTATTGATAACCAATCTGTTAAACCTTCTTTTTAGGAAGCACCACAGAACAACACAACTGAGCCAAATCCTATATCTCATGCCAACAAAGAAATAACTCAGGAGGAACGAATGCTTCATATTGATGAACTAGATGAGTGGAAGACGCATTTTAAGAAAAAACTAGGGATACACGAAGCAGAACCAAAGCCACTCTATGGGACAGACAAATTCAAAATAGGAGATCAGGTATTGTTAGATAAAGCAAACCTTCGAATATCTCCTCCTGACCCGAATACAAACAAAGAAATCCCTTTTAGTGTAATCAATGTCTTCCCTTACGGAACAGTCGTGGTAAGTAATCCTACATGTGGCACTTCTAAAATAAATGCTACTCGACTTGAACTATATACTAATAATAGGACAGATAGCATGAAGAAGGATGTTCAACTCTTCAAACCACCCTGATTATGCGAATGAGAGGTAAGTCTAACTTAAGACTTTAAACGAGCGCTTCTCGGGAGGCAACCCGAGCACTAACCCTAATAATTAAGTTTAGTTTCTTTTCTTTTATTTATATTTAGGCGCAAATTTCCATACCACAGGCCCTTGCACACTACGTGGCGTGGCAGTGTGGATACTACGGACTCCGCATCGACATAGCGCAGAGGTAGTACGAGCTAATGACGAAAGATTCCCGATATAACGGACGACTATAAATTGCCACGGCTGCAGGTGATATGGCCGTGGCTGACACTAAGGGAAGTCACACGGGCTCCGACTAAACACCACGGCCGTGCGATACAGCCGTGGTCGGCACTATTTTATCAAACATGGGCGTGGTGACCACGAAACGGGCGTGAGAGAAACGAACGAAGCACAACACGGCCATGCGATACGACCGTGTGACCCAACACGCCCATGGTACACGGGCGTGGGGATGTACCAGACATCAAAACTCTATTTAAACCACCCCCCTCTTCTCAACTACTCCCCATTCCCCTTCCTCCATACATTCTCAGACCCCCCTTCCATATTCTCCTTCCTTGGCCCTTTTCCAAACTCTAGATGTACACCATATCCATGTCGAAGAAGCGAAAGGATCTTAGCACAATCTTCCCCTGTGGGAGACCGATCTACATAAGTTTATGCCAGCCGCTTCATCCACTCGACAAGCCAAGGATATTTGAGGCCATTTAGTTTTTAATTTTCTTTTTTCGTCGCATTTATTTTCCTTCTTTATCTTCCTTGTCCTTAAATAAATAATTAGTTTATTTTGAATTTTTCTTAGTATTTCTTGGCTATTTCTTCACGGGCTACCCAATTTCTTCATCTAGCGCAGTAATAGTGGGCAGCCCCCATACCACCACCAGAGACGTCTCCTCCAACTTCTCTTTCACCTCCGAATCAAGTTTCCACACCTTCAACTCAAGGAATCCATCCAAATTCAAGAAGTTTCATCTCTCCCTATCTTTTATGAATTTCCATCTATCTTTGTACATTGAGGGCAATGTACATCTTAAGTGTGGGGGGTGAATCTTAAAAGTGCCAAACTTTTTGCATTATTCTCAAATCCTGAATTATGTCTTGTTCTTAAGTAAAATTTCTCATATTACTGTTAAAATGAAATTTCCTTTGATTTATGATTTTTATTGATATGTTTTGGATTAAATCATTGATAATTGTGCAGTGATGATTTAAACTGTAGGAAACTAGAGAATCAAGCAGGATAAGTCTATTTTTCAGAAGTAAAAATTTTGTTAGGTTGTTTACCCGAATCTAATTATTACTTTGAAGTTTCAAATTTACAAGGTTGATATCAAAAAGCCCATAATTTTTTGTGAGATTTTGAGCCTTTTAGAGCATATATTCTTTTCCTTGCTCACTTTATTGATTATGAGGGTGTCAACATTGATTTTTTATTCTAGAACTTGCATCGATTATACATGTCGAGACCACACCTTTGATTTGATATATTAAGATGATAAAGGCACCTAGGATTTAACCCACTTACTCCATAAAAAGCCTACCCTCACAATTAACCCTTAGTGAGCCCCTTTAATCCTAACAACCCATTTTATTGACTCACCCACTAATATTAACCCAAAACCAACTTTTTATTTGTTATCACCATTTCTCTTGACTACCCCTATATCGAGATTTGATTTGATCGGTTACTTAACTATTTTCTTTATTCCAATTATTAAATTCTATATTATTATTGTACTTGATTTGTTCTTAATTAAAAAAAAATTGAAGTATATTCATTATTAGTTCTGTGATTAAATGAGCTTAAAACAGTTTAAATTCACATCTTTAGAAAAAGCTCGTGTTATTAGTATTAGTATTACAAGTTTCCAATTGATGTAATTATTTATTATTAGTTCGTTGTCTCTATTTAGGTAATTTGTCAAGTCAATCTCGATTCTAACCCTCTAATTCAGCCTTTATCCACACCTTTAACCAAAGCCCCGTTACAACCCTTTTAAAGACCTTTTAATTTGTGTATCATCTCATATTATAGTGGTGGAGATTTGATTCTCATGCAAGCCTATGGGATTAACTTTTCATGTTTGACTTATGAGTGCTTTTTCCTGAACCTTAAACACTTCGAGTGATTTGAGTAAATCTTTAGTGAGTATGTCAACCCTTGTCGATTTTAAATCAGAGGTAATTATTTAGATAAGGGGAAACACCTATGTTTTGTGCGAAAAAAACTATGACTTTGATTGTTTGAATCTTTAAGACTCTTTGAGTTGAATTATCCATGTATAAATTTGCTATGAATTATGATGAAACACTATTGATGAATATTATGAATCGAGGAAGTTTGTTTTAATTGTGAGTTGAGAATTTTGCTTGAGGACAAGCAAAAGCTTAAGTGTGGGGGTATTTGATAAACCATAATAATAACATATTTTAAACCCACATTTAGCATACTTTTGGATGATTTATCCCTTGAATTATGTAATTTGGTGCTCTTAATCCTTTAATTTCATGTTTTATACTCAGGAGAGCACCGGAAGATGAAAAGAATGAGAAACGGGCCTAAAACAAAGTAAATTGGCCATATCACAAAATCGACATGGCCTAGGCCCAAGACCACACGGCCGTGCTCCTTCAGCAGGTTCGAACACGGCCTGGCCACGATTCACACGGGCGTGTGCCATGGGCGTGTCCCTGACGTGACAAAGAAGAATTTTATTCGGATTAGGGTACTTAGTGGCAAAGAAAGCCATTCCAAAAGCCTATATAAACACCCTAGAGGCCAACCTTCAAGGGGCGTCCAGCTAGGCCAAGGAGCCGAGCCAGAGAGGTTAGAATTGTGGAATTTACTCGAAGAAAGCCAGTTGATTCATCTCAAGAAGCCGGAGTCATACTCAAGACGGAGGATCTTCTCTTTAATTTCTTCAGGGGTTTTTAGGTTTTTTCTTATGTTTTGTTTTATCTTTTCTTCTGAGATGTACTCCTTTATAATTATTAACTAAACCCTCAGATACCTGAGGGGGATGAAACCTAAGACGAATCTTGTTATCATTTGCTGAACTATATGATAAATACTTGATTTGTTCTTAATTATGTGTTCTTAATTCTTTCTTTGATATTTCAAGATATTGATTCAAGTATTGATGTGCTTAGGCAGTGGAGCAAAAGTCCCTGTCTAAGAGTAGATCTAGCATAATTAAGCGGAGTTGCTCGAGCGCCTAGACATAGGGTGACGAAATTTTGCCGGATTAGGGTGAAACCTAATATGGGAATCCATAGATCGAGTTAATGCAATTTCAGGGGTTTTAATTAGAAAGAGATTTCAATTAATCAACCTAGGGTTAGACGTTAGTAGCCTCGACGGAGGTATTAATATACATTAGGGAATCCTACGGATCAAGTCAAGTGAATAAATCGTCTGGTTCAGAGTTAGATAACAAGTGAAGTCTAGGTGGATTCTTCTTCGGGTATTGTCTTAATCAATTGGTTTTTTCCCACAAGTATTTTCCCAATTCATTCTCTTCGTCTTAGCATCTTTAGCTTAGTAGTTAGTTAATTTTAGTTTAAATAACAAATCCTTTAATTTTTAGGCTAAATAGTAGAAAGAAAGTTAGTATTAGTACTTTTAGTTCCTTTGGGTTCGACAATCCGATCTTGCCACTAAGCTATACTACTTTTCGATAGGTGCGCTTACCTCAATCGTTGTCATAGTTAGTTTCTAGGCTCGATCATTCTTTATATAAATTTTTAAGACTCTGACACGCGATCAATTACCATCTTGGAAAAGCAAATGTGGTTGCAGATGCCCTGAGTAGGAAATCCTTGTATGCTCTAAGAGTTATGAGCACGAGTTTAGCATTGTCTGATGATAGTGCTATATTGGTAGAGTTGAGAGCTAAGCCACTGTTTGTTCAACAGCTATGTGAGGCTCAAGAAAATGATAGTGAGATGCAAACTAAGAGAGCTAAGTGTGCATCAGAAAGTGACTCTGATTTTCGAGTGGGTTCGGATGGTTGTTTGTTATACCATGACAGAATTTGTGTACCTAGAGATGAAGAATTGATCCGGAAGGTTTTGCATGAGGCACATAGTGGTTATTTGTCAAGACACCCGGCAAAGATTTAAAATGTACAATGACTTGAGGAAATTTTATTGGTGGCCGGGTATGAAAAAGATATCTCTGAGTTCGTGACAAAATGTCTGATTTGTCAACAAGTGAAAGCTGAACATCAAGTGCCTTCGGGATTGCTTTAGCCAGTGATGGTTCCCGAGTGGAAATGGGATTGGATTACCATGGATTTTGTGACGGGGTTACCTATGACTCCGAAAAAGAAAGATATTGTGTGGGTTGTTGTGGATAGATTGACAAAGTCGGCTCATTTTATTCCAGTACGTGTGGATTATTCACTAAACAAGTTAGTCGAATTGTATGTTGCAGAGATAGTGAGGTTACATGGTGTGCCTATGTCTATAATATCGGATAGAGATCCGAGGTTTACTTCAAGGTTTTGGAAGAAGTTGCAAGAGGCCATGGGTACGAGGTTAAATTTTAGTACTGTGTTCCATCCACAAACTAATGGTCAGTCTGAAAGAGTGATTCAAGTTCTTGAAGATATGCTTCGATGCTGTGTGTTAGAATTTGAAGGTAGTTGGGAAAGATATCTACCTTTGGTCGAATTTTCTTACAATAACAGTTATCAGTCAAGTATACAGATGGATCCGTATGAGGCCTTGTATGGTCGTAAGTGTCAGACTCCATTGTATTGGACCGAGCTTAGTGAAAAGCGGATCCATGGGGTCGATCTAGTGAAAGAAACTGAAGAGAAAGTGAAAGTAATCCGTAATAGTCTGAAAGCTATTTCGGACCGACAGAAGTCGTACGCAAATTTGAAAAGAAAAGAGATTGAGTTTAAAGTGGGTGACAAAGTGTTTTTAAAAGTGTCCCCATGGAAGAAAATCATGAGATTTGGACGAAAAGGAAATTGAGTCCAAGGTTCATAGGGCCATATGAGATTACGATAGAGTTGGGCCAAAGAGCATACCGATTGGCTTTGCCTTGTAGAATTGGAAAAGATTCATAATGTGTTCCATGTGTCGATGTTGCGACGGTATCGCTCCGATCCTTCACATGTGATTCCTTCGACGAAAATTGAGATAAGACCGGATATGTCTTATGAAGAGGAGCCGATTAAGATCTTAGCTCGAGAAGTGAAATAGTTAAGGAATAAGAGCATAGCACTAGCGAAAATGTTATGGCAGAAACACGATGTGGAAGAAGCTACGTGGGAAACGGAAGAGGCTATGAGAGAGCAACATCCAAACCTCTTTCTCGGTAAGATTTTCTGAGCGAAAATCTCTAAAAGGGGGGAGAGTTGTAACATCCCGATTTAGGGCCTAGTCAGAATAGTGGTGCGAGACCACAAATTCGAGGCATAAGTATGAGTTTTTGAGGTCTATGCCATGTTTGCATGCTAGTGTGAAAGTTTCATGAAGCAATTTTGTTAAATTGTGGTTGAACTGTCCAAAAGGACTAAAATGCAAAAGTTGCAAAATGTGAGATTCTAGAAGCTATTTTTGTGAAATTGCTTTAGAATATCAATTAGAAGTCCTTAATGAGTAATTTTCACAATTTCTAATTTTTGGACAAATTTGGGCATGGATGAGTTAAATTAGGAAGTTTGTCAAAAAGGGTATTTTGGTCATTTGATAATTAAATGATTAAAATAGGAGAAAAGATGACAAAATTCATTCATCTTCTTCTCCAAGGTCAGAAAAATTTGAGAGAAGCCATTGTTAGGGCTCTTCAACTTTTCAAGCTAGCTAGTAAGTGTATTCTAGCTCGTTTTTGATATTCTTCGTATTTTTAAAGTCCTAGTAGCATGAGTAAGCTATTTTTAGCTATATGATGAGCTAAAATGGATGTTCAAAAATGTACCCATGTATGACATGCATGTATTTTTATGTTTTATGGAAGAATATGAAAGCTTGATGTTGTAGAAACATCTTTTACTAAGTGAGTTCCATGAAAAATGCATGTAGGGACTAGTTTGTAAAAGTCTTGAGTTTGGTCATACATGTGAGAATTAGTGAGAATTGATGATAGCTTTAATTGAGTAAGTGATTTGGCTAAGCATGAAAGGCTAGAAAGTTGAATAAAAATCACTTTACGGGCCTTAGGGCAAAAGTGTAAATATAAGAAAGATTAGGGGCAAAATGGGGATTTTGCTAAAGTATGAGATAAAGGTCAATTTAGTCAATGTGTGTATTTAATGTGTTGATTTGTCATTATAGATCAAGAAAGACGAAGCCCGGATCGAAACTGAGGCAAGGGCAGGGTCGTGGACTAAATTGCACATCTCTATACTTTTTGAGTACCGAGGTAAGTTTACATATAAACGATGCATTATGCGTATACTTTGTAAATTCTAGCTAGAGTATAGCATGGTTGAGAACCTATATGGTTCATGTGGAATGAATGAGTTAGTTATAGTGAACGAATGAATGAATGAACTACAAAGTAGATATGTGAATGTGTAGTGATAATGCTTGATGGTAAGCTAAGTGCGATGCTACCCCAATACTTAGCAACAATGAGCTGGGCTATGTGCGATGCTATCGCTAAGTATATTGTTTAGTGGGCTAAGTGCGAGACCTCTATGATTACCTTATTGGTAGGCTAAGTGCGAAACCACCGAGAGAGTAGTTGTGTGGATGTATTAGTGAGTAGTGAAGATGTGTGGATGTGTTATTGTGAAATAATGATGTGTTGTATATTGTGTAAATGCGATATTGAATGCAGTGGTGCATGTCAATGGTTATGAGTATGTGACTTATGATGTGTTGGAAATGTGGTAAGGGATAGAAAAAGTAAGCATAGTTGTGAATTACTTATGTTAGTATAATGCTAATTGTTGTTTAGCTTATATTATGATGCTTAATTGTTTATGTGTAAACTCACTAAGCTCAAAGCTTACTCCCTTTCTTTTCCCTTGTCTTATAGAGTAATAGAGTTGAATCGAGATACGTGGATCAATTGGAAGATCGCCCACACTATCAAAGACACTCGCACATTGGATTAAACGTTTTGTATATGGCATGTATAGGGGCTAGACAAGTTAGTGATTTTTGGTTGTAAATGGCTAAGTCATGTTGGCCTTTAGATGGATAATCTATTTTGTATAATGCCATAGTTGTTGGCTATTTTATTATATGAAAAGATGTAGTTATCCATGTAAGATTGTGTTTCAAATTGAGTTGATTATGGATGTGTTGAATGAGAACATGTTGTGTATGCTAGGGGTGAGAAGGGGCATGACAAATAGCTTTGTTCTTGTGCATATGGGTAGGCACACCCAGGCGTGTGTCTAGACCATGTGTGACACACTGGTCAGCCCATGGGCGTGTGACTTGGCCGTGTGTCCCCGCATGTTAGTATTTTAAGTCGATTAGACCACGGACTAGTCACACACGGCGTGTGCCTAGGACGTGTGAGTTATTCAGTGTTGGCCATGGGCTAGCCACACCGCGTATGTCTAGACTTTAAGGCCGTGTGAAGTAGTCGCAGTGCACCACGGGTGGTGAACACGGGCGTGTGACCTAGCCGTGGGACTTTGGCGTAATGGTTGAGTTTTGTGCACGGGTTGTGGACATGGGCGTGTGTGACTACTACACGGGCGTGTATCATCTAGCACGGGCGTGTAGTCCCTGTCTAGATGGAGAAATTTTTTTTTGAGATAGTAAGAGTTTTCGATATGGTCTCGAAAACCCTCGTGTGTTTGAGTAAGGCCTCGTAACTCGAAAATGAGGTTGTCGTGGTGACTTAAGGAGAGTAGTCACGTTGAGCCTAAGTGGCGACCAAGTAGTTTTAATCCGGTAACGCCTCGGACCCGGTTCCGGCGGGGATTACGGGTAAGGGGTGTTACAATACGAGCCTAGTATGAAAAAATGATTGTAAGAACTTTAGCACTTGTATAACAGAGAATTTATTTGAACTTTAAATTTTAAAACATGTTGTTAAACAAGGAGTTAGAATAAAGTTGTATGGTACACATGGGTTTATAAATTGGTGTTGTCTAATTCTGTAAATAAATCAAGCTAGAAAGGTCGTTAAGTAATATGGTTTAATTGTGACATTCGGTACTTGAACCCGGCGATTGGGTCAGGTATAGGGTGTTACATGAATCATAAAAGATAGAGACAAAGATGTGATTGAATGGACTAACAATACATTAGACTGAACCCAAGAAGAATAGATCCTGAATCTGTTTATGGATTTATTCACTTGTGACGTTCAAAGTGTGGCATACCTTAATCCTGAGTGGATGATGGACTATATATGCGTGACTCGTAAACTTTGATGTAAGTAAAAGCCTGAGTTCAAATGGTTAAGGAACCGAAAGTTGGTGCATTGGGTATACAACTTCTGCAGTATGTAATGTTATTCACAACAGTGAAACTCATAGCCTGAGATATGGGTAAATGGTATCCTCTCATTGGCATTACATTGTAGTTGAAAAGTAAACGTGGCCACGAGTCGTTCGTCTTTTTGATGAATGACTTGATTACTATTTGATAGCAATTGACTTTTCATGAAGGAAGATGTAATGGTTACTATAACGCCCTCAACCCGAACTGATTTGTCGGGTTTGGATGTAACAGTCTGATTTAGACCCTAATCGGAACGGTGGTTTCGAGACCACGAATCTGAGTCAGAAAAATATTTAAATATTATTTTTCGTGTTTATTATCTGTGAATTTGCATGTGTGAAAGTTTCGTATGAAAATTTGATTGCTTGTATGCTTAATTTAATAATAGGACTTAATCGCGTAAAATAAAAATTTAGTGGTTATTTGTATAAAGGGCCAAAATGCCATTTGCTTTTAAAATAGAAGTCTTTATGTTGCAATTAGCCATTAATTTGTTAAGTGGACGGTAAGAGGTTTATATTATAATGTTTTGATATAAATTTATTAAGGTTACTTTAATAAACTAATATTATCAATCATTATAATATCACATATATCATAATAATAAAAAAGAAAAGAAAAGAAAGCCATGCATTCATTCTTTGAAATGGCCAAATGTTGTAAGAAAGAAAAGAAACAAAAGGCTTAAGGGTTCGACATTTTAGAAGCTCGATTAAGGTATGTTTATGTTTCGGTTTTTGATAATTTTTACGTTTTTAAGATCTTTGCTTCGAATACTATCCGACCCATGCTATAATTTTTTATTTTGATACATATTTTGAGTTATACCATTGATGATACCTTGTGATTTTTGATGTTTGATGATGAAATAAGAATTATATGTGTTAGATTAATAAGTTTTGTCTTTGAATTTTTGATGAAACTGAGTATTTAGGATTAAATTGCAAAAATAATTTTTTGAGGGACTAAAATGTAAAAAATAAATGAAATGTATGGAATTTTATGAGTGTATGAAACATTCGGCCTAAGCATAATGTAGTCAAATTTTGAATATTTTGTGTTTTGTGCAATAGGGACTAAATTGTGAAAATGTGAAATATTAGGGGTAAAAATGTAATTTACCCATTTATGTGATTTTGGACTAAATTGAATGAAAATATGTTTGAATGAGCTTAATTTGAAATTTATTAGATCAAGAACAAAAAGGATCGGGATTGGATCGGGGAAAAGCGAAGTTAATCGAATAGTCGGGAAACATAGTCCTTCGATACTCGAGGTAAGTTTTTAAGCAATTGAGTTAAATTGAATTTTTATCTATAATGTTGTATATGTATTTTAATAGAAGTATATATGTACAATGTGACATTGCCGAATATGATATTGGTTGTGAGATGAATATATGGCCGAATGTGATGTATACATATATGCCAATAATATAGCCGAATGTGATGTTGTTATGGAGATTAAATAAGATAATTTGTATATATATATGTGTGTGTACTTGAGGTTTAAGTTTTATATATATGTGTTTATTTAAACGAGTAACAAGTTCGAGTAATGCACTATGTGTGCGAATGTAAATACCGAGCACTATGTGTGCGAAATCGGTCATTTGGCACTAAGTGTGCGGGATATTAAAGGTAACGGCACTAAGTGTGCGAAATGTTAATGTGACGGCACTAAGTGTGCGATACGTTACAGGGTTTGGTATTGAGTGTACGGGTTTATTGATCCATCAAGGATATCGAATATTGGAAATATTAAGAGAAATAAAATGAGCAGGTATGTGATGATATATCATATATGGATAGTAAGGTAAGTTTTGGTTGTTGAAATGAAAATTATGTATTATACGTATTAATTTGTGATTTATATGGTTTGAAATGTAAGTAAGAAATTTAGTAGGTAATATATATATAGACTTGTACAAATGTATATGTATTTGTTTTGAGATGTTGAATGGATTATAGATCTATGTGAAAGCTATTATTGAATGTGGGGATATTCGGCCTAAGGGTCATGAAATGTGAAAACTTTCTAATATAATGTTTAAATGCATTGTTATATAATTGCTTATAACTTACTAAGCTGTTAAAGCTTACTTGGTTCTTGGTTGCTCTCATGTTTTAGATTTACTTCGGTGATCGTTACGTGCTCGGGGATCGTCGCTAAAGCTCGTCACACTATCATCAATATTTTGGTACCTTTTTGAGGTTAAACTTAAAGTTTATGGCATGTATAGGCTATGTTACTTTTTGAGTTTATTTCGAATGATGTGTATATATATATATATGCCATGCGAAAATGGATAAATTGTGGTATTTTGGTCTTATGTGAATTCGGCCATGGTGTTAACATAATATGGAAGTATATTTCTTGGTGTATATATATGTTTGTGTTTAATGATATGGCTTGATCATGATATTATTTATGATGTATAATCGGTCAAGTAATTAGCTCATTTTAGGAGTATACCATAAAGTATATTATGCGTATTGGATGTTCTTATGATTCGATTTAAATGTTGAGGTATTTGATGAATGTGATTTCTATTGTGGCATGGCTTTATAAACTATGTGATGAAAACATCCTTAATTGTTAATTGGTTTTATTGATACGGATTGTAATAATAAGGGATGATATGTTTCATGAAGGTTTTGTCAAATATTTAGGCTGGTATAATGTGTATAATTGTTAAGGTTAAATTGATATGAAAAGGTATGCTAGTTGAGGTTTTACGGCGTGTTGTTATGATTCTTCTTGGTTAATTTAATAGCCAAATATGTGATAAGTGAATTGGTTGTTTATTAGAAATTTTGGTATAATATCTAGAGATTTTATTTGACTTGTAAATTTGATATGTTATCAATTATCATTTATGTCCGAAAATGATTAATGAATTATAGTGAAATGCTTATAAATTAGTAAAGTACAAGATTATATCGGACATTTGGTAATGTTTACTAATGTTTTATAATTGAATGTCGTAATATATGTGTTTGGTTTATGAGGTGAAATATGCTTGCTTATCATCTAGATATTCGAATTTCATACATGTAATGTTTGTATGTTTCGCACTTTATGTCTATTAAGTATAAGTAGTTTAGTTTTGATGTATGTTAAACGGTTTCATAATTTGATTAAATAAATGATAAGTATATGTTTGAACTTAAAAGCATGGATTGTTTATGTATTATTAGTAATAAAGCATGAATAGATTTTTGTTGGTTAGGTGATCTATATGTGATAAAATGATTTATATTAGCGTGTTGAACTATGTTATGTCAGATAATGCCTCATAACCTTAATTCGACGACGGATATGGGTTAGGGGTGTTACATTTGATTGGTATCAGAGCTACGGTTTAGTCGGTTCTCGGCTTAATATAGCGCGTGTGAGTGTAGCTATACATGCCATAATTTTTATTATGATAGTGTGATGACTTCTGACAAGGAAATATGTCTTTCTTCTTTCTTATAGTAAATGGATCCTGATCCCGAATAAGCCGTAGCCGATGATGTCGAGAGTGTGGCGCCTGCTCCCGCGCAAGGGACCGCGCTGGTTGAATCTCGACCAGCTACGAGTAACCAAGATGATGGGACTAAGCAAGCCTTCTTTAGTATAATGAATGATTGGTTTAATCAATATATCCGGACAAATCCGGCTGTTCAACAACCCCCGAACCCTGATAATCCACCTGTAGTACTTGTGGTACCCCCGGTCGTTAATCTTGAGAGATTAAATAAGCCTCCTGTTGATAAAATCAGAAAATACGGAGCTAAAGAGTTTAGGGCCACAGCTACTGATGATGCTGAGCGGGCTGAATTTTGGCTCGATAATACTATTTGTGTCTTCGATGAACTATCTTGTACGCCCGAAGAGTGCTTGAAATGTGCTATATCTTCATTACAGGATTCTACCTACTATTGGTGGAACACTTTGGTTTCGGTTGTTCCGAAGGAACGGGTCACTTGGGATTTCTTTCAAAAGGAGTTTTGCAAAAAGTATATCAGTCAGCGATTCATTGATCAGAAACGAAAAGAATTTCTCAAGTTAAAACAGGGTCGTATGACCGTATCTGATTATGAGCGTGAGTTTGTAAGACTCAGCCGATATGCCCGAGTGTTGCAACCGAGGATGCTATGTGTAAAAGATTTGAGGAAGGACTGAATGAATACATAAAATTTCTTGTCGGCACACTTGAAATAAAAGAGTTTGTAGTACTTTTTGAGCGAGCTTGCAAGGCCGAAGAGCTCGGAAAAGAGAAAAGAAAAGCTGAGTTCGAATCTAGAGATTTCCGCAAGAGATCAACAAGTAAAACTTCTTAGATGGCATCAAAGAAGTTTCGAAATGACAATAGCCGATCTAAGGCTAATGCTGGGATTTTCATACGAGAGCGACCACCAGTGAGTTCACAAGCCACCTCGATTGCTAGTGTTGGCAATACTCGATCGAATAAACCCGAGTGTCAACAGTGTGGTAGGTGACATTTTGGTGAATGTTGGGGCAAGTTCAACAACCGAGTTTGCTACAAGTGTGGTTCGCAAGATCATTTCATTCGGGACTACCCGGAATTAGCTGAGAAGGATAATGCTAAGAGTGTGAGATCGAGTGGTGCTGCAGTTAGAGGTAGGCTACCCTGGAATGCGGGAGGTAGAAGCGGCACTCAGAGAGGGACTTCGAATACAGCTGTTCGATCCGAGGCTCATGCACCTGCCAGAGCCTATGCCATTCGTGCCCGAGAGGAAGCTTCATCTCCAGATGTTATCACTGGTATATTTACTCTCTTTAGTACTAGTGTAATTGCTCTGATTGATCCCGGTTCAACTCATTCTTATGTGTGTGAAACATTAGTATCCAGTAAGACTTTACCTATTGAGTCTACTGAGTTTGTGATTCGGGTTTCGAACCCTCTGGGCCGGTGTGTGCTAGTTGACAAGTTGTGCAAGAATTGCCCTTTGATGATTCGAGATTCATGTTTTCCGGCTGATTTGATGTTACTACCATTTGATGAGTTTGATATCATTCTCGGTATGGATTGGTTAACCGTACACAATGCTGTAGTGAATTGTAGACGAAAGACTATTGATTTGCGGTGCAAGAATAATGAGATAATTCGAATTGAGTTTGCCGATTTAAATGGGTTACCAGCAGGGATATCTTCGATGTTGACTCGGAAGCTTATGAGAAAGGGTTGCGAAGCTTACTTTGCTTATGTAATTGATAGTAAAGTAACCGAAAAGAAGATTGAATCTGTACCGGTTGTATGTGAATACTCGAATGTGTTTCCAGAAGAATTGTCGGGTTTGCCACCTGTTCGGGAGGTAGAGTTTGGTATCAAGTTGGTGCCAGGGACGACTCCGATCTCGATAGCTCCGTATAGAATGGCACCGACTGAATTAAAAGAGTTGAAAGCTCAGTTGAAAGAGTTGACAGATAGAGGTTTTGCTCGGCCGAGTTTCTCTCCCTGGGGTGCGCCAGTGCTATTTGTGAAGAAGAGAGATGAAACTTTGAGAATGTGCATTGACTATCGACAGCTTAATAAAGTGACCATAAAGAATAAATACCCGTTTCCGCGCATCGATGATTTATTTGATCAGCTAAAAGGAGCCTCAGTATTTTTGAAGATCGATTTAAGATCAGGTTATTATCAGCTGCGAGTTAGAGACTCTGATGTGCCTAAGACTGCTTTTCGGACGAGATACGGCCATTACGAGTTCTTAGTGATGTCGTTCGGACTCACTAATGCCCCTGCTATTTTCATGGATTTGATGAACAGGGCATTCAGACAGTATTTGGATCGATTTGTGGTTGTGTTTATAGATGACATTCTAATCTATTTGCGTAATGAAACCGAGCATGCCGAACACTTGAGACTTGTGTTACAGATTTTGCGTGATAAGCAGTTGTACGCGAAATTTAGCAAATGTGAGTTTTGGTTACATGAAGTTAGCTTTCTGGGGCTATCCGGTTATTATAGACGCTTCGTGAAAGGTTTTTCAATGATTGCAAATCCGATGACAAAGCTACTTCAAAAAGATGTTAGATTCGAATGGACAGAAAAGTGCCAGAAGAGTTTCGGTCAGTGGAAAACTTTATTGACTGAAGCTCCAGTGCTTGTTCAGCCAGAGTCGGGTAAAGAGTTCGTTATCTTTAGTGATGCATCCTTGAATGGTTTAGGCTGTGTTTTGATGCAGCAGGGTAAAATTGTAGCCTACGCCTCGAGACAGTTAAAGCCACACGAAAAGAATTATCCGACACACGATCTTGAATTGGCTGCTATAGTCTTTGCTTTGAAGATATGGCGTCACTATCTGTTCGGTGAAAAATGCCATGTCTACTCCGATCATAAAATTTTAAAGTACTTAATGACTCAGAAGGATCTGAATTTGAGACAATGACGATGGTTGGAATTATTAAAAGACTACGAGCTTGTGATTGATTATCACCCGGGGAAGGCTAATGTGGTTGACGATGCCCTAAGTCAAAAATCACTATTTGCTTTACGTGCAATGAATGTAGATATGGCTATGACTGATGATGGTGCGATTATAGCAGAATTGAAGGCAAGACCGTTATTTGTTCAACATATTTGCGAAGCTCAAAAGGTTGATGATAACTTGATAGCAAAAAGGAATCAATGTGGTTCGAATGCTGACTCAGAATTTTAGATTGATGCTGAGGGATGTCTGCGGTTCAGAAACCGATTATGTGTACCGAAGGATCCTGAATTGATTCGGATGATTTGTAATGAAGCTCATAATAGTAAATTGTCTATTCACCCGGGTAGCACAAAAATGTATAATGATTTGAGACAGCATTACTGGTGGCACGGTATGAAACGAGATATTTTAGATTTCGTGTCAAAATGTTTGATATGTCAACAAGTAAAAGCCGAGCATCAAAAAGCCATCCGGATTGCTTTCAAATTGATTATGATACCCGAATGGAAATGGGATCGAGTCACGATGGATTTCGTATCTGGGTTACCGTTGACACCGAGCAAGAAAGATGCAATCTGGGTTATTGTTGATAGATTGACGAAGTCGACTCTCTTTATTCCGGTCCGTATAGATTACTCGCTCGATAATCTAGCTGAATTGTACATTTCTCAAATTGTACGATTACATGGAGTACCTAATTCTATTGTTTCGGATAGAGATCCGAGGTTTACATCGCGGTTTTGGAAGAAACTGCAAGATGCATTAGGTACTAAATTACATTTTAGCACCGCTTTTCACCCTCAGACGGATGGTCAATCCGAGAGAATTATTCAAATACTTGAGGATATGTTGAGATGTTGTGTTCTCGAGTTCGAGGGTATGTGGGAAAGATACTTGCCTTTAATTAAATTTGCGTACAATAATAGTTTTCAATCGAGTATCAAAATGGAACCTTACGAGGCTTTGTACGGTCGTAAATGTCGTACACCATTGTATTGGACCGAGCTCAGTGAAAATAAGATATACGGGGTTGATTTGATCAAAGAAACTGAACAGAAAGTAAAAATGATCCGTGAAAGTTTGAAAGCAGCATCAGATCGTCAGAAATCATATGCAGACTTGAAACGTAAAGACATAGAGTTTCAGATCGGGGATAAAGTATTTTTGAAAGTCTCACCGTGGAAGAAAATACTCTGATTCGGTCGTAAAGGCAAATTGAGTCCGAGATTTATTGGACCATACGAGATTATAGAGAGGATTGGACCGGTTGCGTATAGACTACTGTTGCCACCTAAGTTAGAAAAGATCCATAATGTATTTCATGTTTCGATGCTTCGACGATATAAATTCGATCCCTCGCATGTAATTAGTCCATCAGAGATTGAGATTCAGTCAGATATGTCGTACAAGGAAGAACCGATTCGTATTCTAGCTTATGAGATTAAAGAGTTACGAAATAAGAAAATTCCATTGGTTAAAGTACTGTGGCATAGACATGGGGTTGAGGAAGTAACGTGGGAGCCAGAGGATACAATGAAAGAGTGTTATCCGAACCTATTCACCGGTAAGATTTTCAGGGACGAAAATCCCTAAGGGGGGAGAGTTGTAACAGTCTGATTTAGACCCTAATCGAAACGGTGGTTTCAGGACCACGAATCCGAGTCAGAAAAATATTTAAATATTATTTTCCGTGTTTATTATCTGTGAATTTGCATGTGTGAAAGTTTCGTATGAAAATTTGATTACTTGTATGCTTAATTTAATAATAGGACTTAATCGCGTAAAATAAAAATTTAGTGGTTATTTGTATAAAGGGCCAAAATGCCATTGGCTTTTAAAATAGAAGTCTTTATGTTGCAATTAGCCATTAATTTGTTAAGTGGACGGTAAGAGGTTTATATTATAATGTTTTGATATAAATTTATTAAGGTTACTTTAATAAACTAATATTATAAATCATTATAATATCACATATATAATAATAATAATAAAGAAAAGAAAAGAAAGCCATGCATTCATTCTTTGAAATGGCCAAATGTTGTAAGAAAGAAAAGAAACAAAAGGCTTAAGGGTTCGGCATTTTAGAAGCTCGATTAAGGTATGTTTATGTTTCGGTTTTTGATAATTTTTACGTTTTTAAGATCGTTGCTTCGAATACTAACCGACCCATGCTATAATTTTTTATTTTGATACATATTTTGAGTTATGCCATTGATGATACCTTGTGATTTTTGATGTTTGATGATGAAATAAGAATTATATGTGTTAGATTAATAAGTTTTGTCTTTGAATTTTTGATGAAACTGAGTATTTAGGATTAAATTGCAAAAATAAATTTTTGAGGGACTAAAATGTAAAATAAATGAAATGTATGGAATTGTATGAGTGTATGGAACATTCGGCCTAAACATGATGTAGTCAAATTTTGAATATTTTGTGTTTTGTGCAATAGGGACTAAATTGTGAAAATGTGAAATATTAGGGGTAAAAATGTAATTTACCCATTTATGTGATTTTGGACTAAATTGAATGAAAATATGTTTGAATGAGCTTAATTTGAAATTTATTAGATCAAGAACAAAAAGGATCGGGATTGGATCGGGGAAAAGCGAAGTTAATCGAATAGTCGGGAAACATAGTCCGTCGATACTCGAGGTAAGTTTTTAAGCAATTGAGTTAAATTGAATTTTTATCTATAATGTTGTACATGTATTTTAATAGAAGTATATATGTACAATGTAACATTGCCGAATATGATATTGGTTATGAGATGAATATATGGTCGAATGTGATGTATACATATATGCCAATAACATAGCCGAATGTGATGTTGTTATGGAGATGAAATAAGATAATTTGTATATATATATATGTGTGTGTACTTGAGGTTTAAGTTTTATATATATATATATATGTGTGTTTATTTAAATGAGTAACAAGTTCGAGTAATGCACTATGTGTGCGAATGTAAATACCGAGCACTATGTGTGCGAAATCGGTCATTTGGCACTAAGTGTGAGGGATATTAAAGGTAACGGCACTAAGTGTGCGAAATGTTAATGTGACGGCACTAAGTGTGCGATACGTTACAGGGTTTGGTATTGAGTGTACGGGTTTATTGATCCATCAAGGATATCGAATATTGGAAATATTAAGCGAAATAAAATGAGCAGGTATGTGATGATATATCATATATGGATAGTAAGGTAAGTTTTGGTTGTTGAAATGAAAATTATGTATTATACGTATTAATTTGTGATTTATATGGTTTGAAATGTAAGTAAGAAATTTAGTAGGTAATATATATATAGACTTGTACAAATGTATATGTATTTGTTTTGAGATGTTGAATGGATTATAAATCTATGTGAAAGCTATTATTGAATGTGGGGATATTCGGCCTAAGGGTCATGAAATGTGAAAATTTTCTAATATAATGTTTAAATGCATTGTTATATAATTGATTATAACTTACTAAGCTGTTAAAGCTTACTTGGTTCTTGGTTGCTCTCATGTTTTAGATTTACTTCGGTGATCGTTACGTGCTTGGGGATCGTCGCTAAAGCTCGTCACACTATCATCAATATTTTGGTACCTTTTTGAGGTTAAACTTAAAGTTTATGGCATGTATAGGCTATGTTACTTTTTGAGTTTATTTCGAATGATGTGTATATATATATATGCCATGCGAAAATGGCTAAATTGTGGTATTTTGGTCTTATGTGAATTCGGCCATGGTGTTAACATAACATGGAAGTATATTTCTTGGTGTATATATATGTTTGTGTTTAATGATATGGCTTGATCAAGATATTATTTATGATGTATAATCAGTCAAGTAATTAGCTCATTTTAGGAGTATACCATAAAGTATATTATGCGTATTGGATGTTCTTATGATTCAATTTAAATGTTGAGGTATTTGATGAATGTGATTTCTATTGTGGCATGGCTTTATAAACTATGTGATGAAAACATCCTTAATTGTTAATTGGTTATATTGATACGGATTGTAATAATAAGGGTTGATATGTTTCATGAAGGTTTTGTCAAATATTTGGGCTGGTATAATGTGTATAATTGTTAAGGTTAAATTGATATGAAAAGGTATGCTAGTTGAGGTTTTACGGCGTGTTGTTATGATTCTTCTTGGTTAATTTAATAGCCAAATATGTGATAAGTGAATTGGTTGTTTATTAGAAATTTTGGTATAATATCTAGAGATTTTATTTGACTTGTAAATTTGATATGTTATCAATTATCATTTATGTCCGAAAATGATTAATGAATTATAGTGAAATGCTTATAAATTAGTAAAGTACAAGATTATATCGGACATTTGGTAATGTTTACTAATGTTTTATAATTGAATGTCGTAATATATGTGTTTGGTTTATGAGGTGAAATATGCTTGCTTATCATCTAGATATTCGAATTTCATACATGTAATGTTTGTATATTTCGCAGTTTATGTCTATTAAGTACAAGTAGTTTAGTTTTGATGTATGTTAAACGGTTTCATAATTTGATTAAATAAATGATAAGTATATGTTTGAACTTGAAAGCATGGATTGTTTATGTATTATTAGTAATAAAGCATGAATAGATTTTTGTTGGTTAGGTGATCTATATGTGATAAAATGATTTATATGAGCGTGCTGAACTGTGTTATGTCAAATAATACCTCGTAACCTTAATCCGGCGACGGATACGGGTTAGGGGTGTTACATTGGATCTCGGGTGTTGCTACACACGATACTTAACAAACTATCGAACAATTAACAAACAATCTTTACTTAAAACCTTTTTCTTATTAATTTAACTAAGAGACGTAATATTTGAAAATGAGATAAAATATTAAGTATAAATTTTTAATCCAAATTTGTTACAACTCATTACAGTATAAAAGTTTGTTAAAGACAGACTCTTAGGGCGTAACCTTATTCTACGTCACTTTTCCACTATATGCATAATAACCCACTTCGCTGCTACCCTGGCGCAGTCCTGGTGTAATCCTTCCTGGCGCATTCTCTTACCACAATACTTGAAACAATAACAGACATTGTAAGTTCAAGAGAACTTAGTGAGCTTTATTACAAAAAAAAAATACTTGGCGGATACTTTGCAATATTCGTAGAACATTGATGCGCCATCTATCCTTCTGAACCACTTACTTCTGTAACGGGTGGATACTATTACAGTTTCAGCTTACTCATAGTCACCAACTACCATACTCTTAGCTTACCAATTCTCTCTTAACTGACCAATTTAGGATCTTTCTATACATTTCATTAATCTTTTCTTTCACTTGACCACAAAAGTACTATTTTAAAGAATATACCTTTGGATCCCACTTCACACAGACTATCCCTCACATATACACTTATTCCAGACCAGTTGTTTACAAATATTAATCACTGGCGGATACATAGACGCTTGGCGGATACTTACACAGAACTGAATTCCATCAATCCGCTAATCAAATCATATTCTTGTACAATAACCCACATACTCATACTGATAATGAACTATACAAACCATTCAAATGAATTTCACACACAACTTTGTTACAGAATCTAGGATACTTAAAACAATGATGTCTTGAATTCTATGAGATTCCAAAAGAAGACAAGACACTGTTCAGATATGACGAAAATCAAATACTCAAATTTCAGCAATATAATGCAAATGAACTTGAAATGACAATTTCTTATGTCTTTCATAACCATGAATACGCCCATTTGCAAAACTAATAGATTACCATGGCGGATACCCCTTTTTAACATACATATACAAATTTCTTTTTAGAATTTCCTTTATCTAATTCAACTAAATTAACCTTATCATAGAAGTATCTATCACAGAACAATCAAAATTTACCCAGAACTTACCATAAGGGCGGATAAGCATACTTTACCAGACAAACTTAGCAGAGTACGCCACAAGGGCAAAACAGAATACGTCATAAAGGCATCATACAAATTTACGTGTTTATGTCTCGGCGGACTCTCACAGAAGGTGTTATGGGTTTCTCCCTCATGAACTTATATATAATTTCATGTATTGTGATCTACCAATTCGATTTACACATTACCGAAGGCTACGCCATGAACATACATATAATCAAATCTTACCATGGGTCTCAGCCACATGAACTTATACACATTCATGTATCGTGATCTACCAATCTAGTCTTCAACTTACTGGAGGCTACACCATGAGTGTTCTCGTATCATTCGATGCCATATGTCTTAACCTCATGGTCTTACACTTGATTTCTTATCGTTATTTGCCAATCTGGTTAACAATATAACTGTCTTACTAGAGGCTTCACAAAAGGGACATATCTCAACATTTACTTACCCAGATTTATTCACATTCTTGACTGACTCATACTTTTCGTATCTCTAACTTTGCCTAAACATACCAATCAAAATTTTTCTCAACAGACCTTTATACATATCATCATCTTCTATGTTGCTTCTACTTGAACAACTTACATAAAAGAGACAGGATAGAGACTCACCTGATACTTACCTACTGTAGTTCTAAGCTCCAGACTCAGACATCCTTCTCGAACCAACAACAATAACTACTTACAGAACATATGACCACCATTAAAACTCATTTACATACAAATTACTATCATCTTAATCTCTAATAACCCCCATGTAAAACCTTATACTACAACTTACTGTTCAAATATCACATAAAGACTTACTCATTCAGAAATTGACATGCAGAGCTGTAATACTTACTAGGAGATGAAATAACCACTCATTAGCTAAGAACCATAACTTCCAACTTAACAAGGAAGAGATACAATTAAACTTAAGAAAGAAAAATAAATCAGAAAGTACTATTAAAGGAAGAAGAAAAACGTTTCTCAGAATCCTTCTCACACATATAAATATGACTCATCCTACTTGATGTAACTTAACAAGTGTCACACATTTCAGAATTTGGATTCTCAATGGTTTACAGTTTCTAAGAGAAACATAAATAAGTACTCTGCATTTACAAATATCATACTAATCTATCCATTTGATTCCTAATCAGATTACTTTACAACCTAACTAGCACAGTACTTCAGATAAACAAGGCGTACTATACCTTTGGCGATAACTCATACCATACTTACCCCTTTTCACTTAACACAATCATTTCCTTTGAATAGCAGAATATCTTAAAATAAAATCTACACTTACTTATATGGCAGTTCTATACGCCCACACGTATACGCCAAAACAAGCAATTGGGTGGATTATACTTCACCAGACAGATTATTTTATTACTATACACCTTAATCTTAGACTTACCAAACTAGGGGTGTGACAATTACCATGAGATAAAATATAATCACATTGGGAGAATGGATTTATCCCAAAGAGATTAAAGATATTCGTACGATGGTAACAACTTATGACAAGATCATTGGACGAGCACCAATCGAATTGCTTTCATAATGGTATGCCATTAGGGAGACCTCAGTCACTATACTATAGTGGAATGACTTCGTGACAAAAATAGTTTATAATTAATAGGCAAAAATCTAGAACTTAATTAAAAATCATTTTAGCCCTAATCACATATGTCCAATCGGTCCCTCCGCTAGTTCGTTGAAACAAAAAAAAGAATTGAATGTTGAATAAAATGAACATAATTGGATGGAAATGGTAAAGTTAGAGAAATGGGAAACATGTGGAAATGAATGTAGTTTTCTCCAAATAGAAATGACCTGAAAAATTAATTTATGCTTTTTTAAAATTATTATTTAATTAATTAGTTAAATAATTGAAGTTCAAAAATGGAAATAAATTAATTGGTCAAAGTGAATCTGTTGAATGTAGAAATATTAAATATATTTTCTTATAGATTTTTTTACAGTAAAGTAGTCATGATTTTAATGGATTGAGAATTGGATTGAGAAAATTATTTAATTGGAGAATTAATTTATTTAAATTAATTAATGATGTTTATTTTGGGAAGTAGAAAAACAAGTATTGAGTTCGAATTCAATTATAAAATACTGGGTTAAAAGTCCAGGATGTACTTGAAATTGGACCCGATATGGGAGGGGCCCAAAAACCCCTCATGTTTAATGCTAAGGACGACAAACCCTAGTTTGTTTAACTAAGGTTGTCGCCCCACCTAATCCTAGTTAAACTAAGAGTTTTTTTTTTCTATTAAAATAAACTTTTACAATTCAACAAGGGTCTCACATCTTCTTCATATAAATAGATGGCACCAGTAGGGCTAAATACACAAAAACAATCTTTGAGATATTATTATTCTGCCCGAAAATAGTGAGAGTTTATTCTCTAAGTATTAATTCTATTTTTTAAAATAACAATTCTGTCAGTTTCTATTGAGAGAGATTTTGTTTTCATACTGAAAGTAAAGAAAACTATTTTTGGTTCTATGTTTGATTTGAATCGTTCGAGTTCACACTCGAAGTAGTTTGTGGTACGAGAATAGCAGAGAAGGCCGATCGGTTGAAAGCTGGGAACAACAAGGATCCGTCTAGCTAAAAACATAGGCGCGATTTTAGTAAAGGTTTTATTGCTATAAATTTCACAAATCGGCTCGATTTGCAAAATTTTTATTTTTCGCTGTGCAAGAAAACTGTTTTCGAATCGAATTTTTTCCAACATAGTCGTACTATAGTGAGTAGATAAATAACTATTTAGACTTCACTTTGCATGTTTGTTGCTCTTCTTTAATTCAATTTAGTTCATACTTCCCTGGGGTATGATCCTTAAAATACTTGTATTTCATTGTAATTTAAAACTATATTACAATTTAACCTGTATACTTGCAGTACACCGCACTTATCTAAATTTGTTTGCATTATTTATCTTTCTCAGTGCACACACACTAAGGAGCGATTAGTTGTCTTGAGGCTAGCTTGACAAGTCTTGAGACACTAAACATTTAGGTAAATTTTGTTCTTATAGTCTCAAGACACGTTCATGCTATATTGAGACTTAATGGTAAAAAGACCCTAAATGCGCATTCTCAAGTATCAAAACTATAACATGCCATGTAGAAGTTGTATATCCAACATACTGGCTTTCAACTTTATCACCAATTGAACCCAGGCTTTCAATACATCTGTAACACCTCGAGCCCAACCCGATTGCCGAGTCTAAGCTATAGGATGCCATATCCGTTGTCGGTGCAACGTCCACGAAAATACAATAATTATATCAATAAAATAGACATTTATAACTTAAATTCATTCATAATATGATACTTGAACTTTTACGAGACAAAATCAAGCTTATGGAAGCTCTTTTGTTGACCCGAGTATGAAATATGACCAAATTGCAAAGTTTTGAAAATTTAGGGTTGATTTCGCGACATCATCACGTCGTGACGTCGCCAAAATAGTATGTCACGTCACGACGTCAGACCACTTGTCATTGGGACATCACAAACTGTTGGCCAACATTGCAATGAGGAAAAATCAATGTTGGGACAATGACTCTATTTTTGGTACAAATTAGGCCATTTGGCACCTATTTCAAGCCATCTATACCATTGACCCATCTGTTGCATAATTGCACCTTTATACCTGCACAAAATTAACCAAAATACATCCTATAACATTACATTCAACCAATTCCAATCATTCAATCAAATACATCTCTAAATTGGTTACCAGACATACCAAATCAATTCACCAAAGTTTCATTCATCCCATCATGCTTTTGTTTATGCTAAACCATAATCTGCTAAACTATTTCACATTCAAAATGGTCATTCAAAATGCCAAATATGTTATCAACCAAACACATATACATATAGGCAATAATTTTATCAAAGATCAACCATTAACTATGATTCAAACCAAACTATCATTTCCAAATAAACTCATGTTTAAAACACCTATGTACATGCCACATAACCAGGATTTAAACGAATAAAATTCTACGAAATTGTTGAATGGATAGTGTGAGTTTTGTGGTGATCCAACCGATACATTCCGCAAAATCGAATAACTATAAGGAAACAAGTAGACAACGGGTAAGCATTTTAAATGCTTAGTAAGTCCATATGAAATTTACTTAACCTATCTTGACAATATAACAATTTAGCAATTAAACACATTGGTACAAACATGGCATACCATTGGCATCTAACACTTTCATGTACATTCACAAATACATCAAAAAGTTTAGTTCATTTGCAGAACTATATCATGATACTCAAAACAATTGTATATATATACAATCATTCAATCTCATATCAAATACTATAAAAACTATGCAAATTTTGAAAATATAACCATTCAATCCATATTCAATCATTTCAATTTTGTTTAATTACCGTTTTCATTTCTAGTTTCGTCTGAAGACCCCTAGTAAATTGAACTCGGATATACAAGATTGATTTATTCACATAAGTTAACATATTTGGGATGCTTACACTAGCTTGATAAATGCATATGAACATGTTTAAAGATAAATTTTATATGTGGGCCAAGACACACACTGGGCTTCTAGCTCACTCTTTTAATTTACCATATTTCAGGTAATCCTCAGACTTAGGGTTTGGCGGTGATTTCGGAGCTCAGTTAAGTTATTTGGACTTTAAGTATGTTTGATCTTTATTACGAACTTTACGGACTTTCAAATTAATTATTTTGTTGTCGGGACATTTATTATGGTTTTTGGTTTTTGCAAATATATATATTTTTAATTGGTAATTTTGACAAGACAACATAATCTATGAAACTTAATGTTTTTAAAAAACAATAACTCTAGAGAATTTTTCCACTGCAAATATTTAATCGGAACATTATGTTTTACGAAATAAGGAATTAAGGCAAAATGGTTTCAATAAACTAATTCTATAAGCAAATATTTCAAAATACACTTATATGTTATTGCGAGAAGCACTTTTTTTATTTAAATCAAAGTGATCAAAGTTTTAGGTTTCACTGTAACCTTTATAATTCGACTATAACATCTAGGCCGGGTATGGGGTATTACAAGCCGGGTAATCACCAGTTACAGTTTGCATCTAAGTGCCATACTGGAGGCGAAACATATAATATTGTATCTTATTTTCACCATCATATGTATCAACCCTCTAATACCTCCTTACATCATTCCAAATACAAAGCTTATACACCAAGGAAGGAGTTTTCATACCAATGCACATGCAGGACTCATGTCTACGATTTACCGATATCAATAATATGTGCATCGTCCTGTTTCCACATTTCATTTGACAGACATACAAAAACCAAAGTTTAAGGCAACTTACCTGTAAACAACAAGACAATTTAACACGTTAATACAATTAATAGACACAAAGTACAAATGAACTCACTAGTAACCTTCACATTGGGTTTTTTACTTGACGGGTTCTTTTTCCTTAGCACCGGGACCTTCTCCTTTATCTTTCGCTAAATAAAATCAAATAACTCTTTTAAATACAAGAACAACCGAAATTTAACATAAAAACAAGAACCGACAAACACGCAAACAATTTCCAAAAAGAAGTTTTCTTCCTGTCGGGTATTCAGATGGAAACCATAATGAACAACTTTTACGACTACTTTCTATCTGATAAAACTTAAAGAAGGATTTAAGAGTTTACCAACAGAACAACTTAAAGAAGATAGCTTCTATAAGCTTAACAATCAGCTCCTCTGAAATTAATGAAGAACACTTCTGAGTTTTCTTCGTTGATAACAAAAGTGAGCAAAGAAGATGAAATAAAAAATCTTCTATCCACTATTGGGTTGTCCTATTTATAGCTAACTCTAGTCCTAATCCCACTCAAATTGAATCTCTAATAAGTAATAATGCACACACGTTTCCACTAATTAATCACATCCTACGAGGCTTTATTGACACGTTACCTCCACTAGGATGCCAGATGACTTAAACATGTCCCACTAGCCACTATTTTTAATACACAATTACGTTCACAACAACACAAAACATGGGTGGCGGACTTATTTGCGAGAGAGTCCGCCAAATAAGGATCTCGTCAAAATAAAGGACTCGCCAAATGCGAAATAAGAGTTCACAACCTTGGCGAAGCTCAGTGAAATACTTCGCTAGGGAAATCACCAATGCTAATCAGCCTAAATCTCACGACTTAGTCGGTTTCGCCAGAACAACTTTCCAATCATATCAGTTCGTCAAATGAGGGTGTGACAAAATATGTTTGATAACTATTTTTCAACAATAATAACATGAAAAATAAAACAAAAAAATTACATTCATATGGGTTCAAATTAGAGTATCATATTTAATATTTGAAAACTATTAAAAAATATTTTTACTTATATGAGTTTGAACTAAGGCCAACAAATTCATTTAAAGTTAAAAATATTTGTCTTCATTACTTTTACTTTTAATAAACTTTTTCCCTAAAAACAACAAAAACCTTTATTTAGCATTTTTAGCAAAATAAGAATAAAAATTCTTTTAAAATTTTTTAACCAAATATATTTTTTAAATATTTTTTATTTTTCAAGAACACAAATTTCCTTTTCTAAAACTAAACAAAATTTGAAATTAATCTGTTAATCTCGGCAAAGTCTTACTATTGCAACTAATATTTGTTGGTGGATTATCTTAATTTTAATCTTTATCCTAATTATAATGATTTTTGCTTGAGTTTGGAGGCGTTGGTCTCGGACAAGACAACCCACCAATTGTTGCGGCTCTCTCAAGTGACAGGTGAAACTCTGAAACCAAATATTTATTGTAATAAAAATAAATAAATATGATATATCTTTAGAGAGAAAAGGAACAGCAACCTTTAAGACTTTTTACAGAGAGTGAGATCATTTCCTTTTCTTTTCTCTATAATGTCTTCAAATCTCCTCATTTCCTCTCCTACTCTTTCTTCTTTCTCTTCAGGTATGTTTGTGTCTTTGTTTTGCTTTTTTCTTTTACATTTATTGCCATCTTTTCTGTTAACTCTTTTCTTCCTACTGGTATCTTCTACTCCCACATAACATCACAAATCGCTGCTTTTTCCATCAGATCTTTCCCATTTTCTTGGTTTTTACTCCAAATGTCGATCCGGGTATTTTTGTTTTTATGATTTTAGCCCGTAAATTTGCTTCTTTAGTTCTTGCTGTTAAAATTGGAAGGCTTTGATTTTTGATACCAAAAAGAGTTACTCTCTTTTGGTTTGTTTTTGAAAAAAAATCAAAATGTAAGTGGAATCTTATATTAAGAGTGATGAATATTATATTTAGGACTCTATGTAGAAACGAGACTTTAAGTGAGCTTATTAAGCTCGGGAATATATGTTTCTTTGTACAGATCTCCTTCATTTTATCTATCTCTTGTGAGAAGTGGGATAACGGTATACTTTGTTTCTGTGATTTGGATTGTAAATTTGGCTATTTAGGAGTTAGGTGGAAGTATAAGTTGTCTTTTTTTTATGATACCTTTCTTATTTAGAAAGTTTTTATCGTCTACATCTTTTTGGTTATTAGGAATCCAATTTGGGGTTTTGTTTTTTATGAGAAAATAATGTAAAAAGGAAGTAACTTGCAGAGTTTTTTGTCACTAAGTACTGGATCTTCCCCCTTTGGTTGATTTTGTTTGAAATGTTGATTTGGGATATTTTTTTTTATAAAACTTTTATAAAGAAGTTTATTATTTGTGTGTGTATGTTCTCTTTTTGGTTTGATTCTGTTAGTCCCCAGGAAACTGTGCAATAGGACAAGGCAAGAAAACGCCTTCAATATTTCTTACTTTACTGAGTTTCCTGGCTCTCTGCTTGCTCCGTCAGATCTTTGTTTTTGCTTGATTCATGCCAAACCAAGATGTGTTTAAATTGTTTACGCTCTGGGATATGGTGAATAGTTGGCTAGTTCGTGAACTTTGTTTTCCTCCCTATTCCTATTGCCTAGGACTCTTTCAGGTTGTGCCTAATAAGAATTTGAAATATGAAATATGCTATTGCTTCACTTTCATTATTATAGTAACTATGCCGTTTTGTTTGATTTCATTAAGCTATGACATTTTTCTCCTTTCCAGTTAGTTGTCTCAGAACTTAGTACTAGTTATCTTTTCTTGAATAACTGCAGCTTTTTTCTTGAGATTTTATATTTTCTTGCCCTTCTGCCAGTTTTTATTAACTAAATTAAATAAGAGATTGAAGGCTTCAAAGCTATTGTACGCCGACTCTTCATTTCCCTTGTAGTACCAATGTCCAACACCCATATCTGACACATATTCGAACATGGCTATGGGGAAATGATTCTTCAAATATATGGAACAACTTAAAAAAAGATTGAGCTTACCCATATTGGACTAATACCTCTGATTTCGTGTAACATAGCTTCATACCTTAGTTCTTTGTTTGATTGTTGGTTACCTTTTGAAGCTGTTTCCTTCCTGGTAATTAACATTTTTGAGTCATAAGGTTTCTGGCATATATTGATTTAGGCAGTTCTTATGTATCCAATTAGGGTAGTAGGTAGCCATGCTAAAATGTGAAATAAACCTATCTAATGCTAATATATGGAGTTTGTCACTGTCTTGATTGCTTTGTTCAAGGGCACAATTTCTATTGTGATTTACTTGCTTTGTTTGACAGATAAATTTATCTTTGATGCCTTACCTTTTGATTTAAAATTATGCAATAGTCTCATGTAAATAAAATCTAACACTACTAAGGGATATTGTAGAACTTTTGGATCTTATAGCGTCAAATCATTATTCTAAACTTTTGGTTCTGTTTATTGATCATTATAGGCATATCCAAGATTATTGTAGACTGCTATAGTTGCTTTTATAGTTTTCCTCATTTGCGTGTCAATTAGCTCTTTACCTTTTGCTACTTTGTTAAGTCCGATATGTCTCTATAGTTAATTTGAATAAACCACTTTTCTGGTGACTAAGATGCTATTTCTTCTCAGGTGGGCTTTGAGTTTCTTGCGCTCATAGTTGCTAGCAGTTGTGTGATATCTTGGTGCATTCTACTTAGGAAGCTTGATGGGTTCCAGATTCCCATCTCATCAGCTCAGCAATGGGCTTTATGTGTCAGGCAGGAAAGAGCAGCCTAAAGAAAGGACTCCCACCATGAGCTCAGTAGCAATGCCCTATACTGGTGGAGATATTAAAAAGTCGGGAGAACTGGGGAAAATGTTCGATATCCCTATGGATGGTTCTAAGTCAAGGAAATCTGGGCCTATAAGCAGTGCTCCTTCAAGGACTGGGTCTTTTGGGGTTGCTGCTTCGCATTCTGGACCGATCATGCCTAATGCCGCACCTCGGGCAGGATATACAACATCAGGTCCTGCTGCTACTGGAGTCATGACTGGTTCCGCCTCATTAAAGAAGTCAAACTCTGGACCCCTGAATAGACATGGGGATCCTGCTAAGAAATCATCTGGTCCACAGTCTGGTGGAGTAACAACAAGTGGACGCCAAAATTCTGGTCCTATTCCTCCTGTTCTCCCTGCAACTGGCCTTATTACGTCTGGGCCCATCTCTTCAGGCCCGTTGAATTCCTCTGGGGCTCCTCGGAAAGTGTCTGGTCCTTTGGACTCTATGGGATCAATGAAAGTAAAAAGTTCTGTTGTTAATAGTCAGGCTGTGAATGTTCTTAGCCAAGATGATGACTTTTCTTTCAAGAGGAACTTCCCAAAACTAATATTATGGGCACTGATATTGCTTTTTGTAATGGGATTCATTGCTGGTGGTTTTATTCTTGGAGCAGTTCACAATGCCATTCTCCTTATTGTCGTTGTTGTTCTTTTTGGTGCTGTTGCTGCATTATTTTCTTGGAACTCCTTTTGGGGGAGAACTGCTATTATGGGTTTCATTGCTCGTTATCCGGATGCAGAGCTTAGAAATGCAAAGAATGGGCAATTTGTGAAAATTTCTGGGGTACGTGCTTTATGTCAATGATTTTAGATAATAGTTTCGTAATTGCTATTTGCTACTGTCAAATGAATAATCTACTATCACATGAGTGTCCAACTTTTTCTTTGGATGTTTTCTTCAATCCTGTTACTCAATGCCTTGGCTTTGTTGAGGGTCCTTGTTATGCTTGGTCCTAAGTCCCGATTTAGGATGAGGCTATCATGAAACTTTCTTAAGTCTTTATATTTGGATCTTATTCGAAATTGAATTTACTTACTGGAGAAGGCTTTGGCTCCGTTGTTTGATGGTCTTGCTTTCTCTTATTTGTCTATGGTTCTGTGTATTTACTTTTATGTTTTGATTTTTGTTTCTATTCACATTTTTTCCTAAAAAAAAGCATCAACCAAATGGAACCTTAGTTGTTCTTGTCATCTGTTTTCCTCAAGGGCCTAAGCCTGCTGGATAAAACATCATATATGGATAGGCATTCACAAACATTTATTTAATGTACGTTTTATCCCCATAACAGCTGTAAATCTTCCAAGTTGTGAATTTTGATTACTGGTTATTTATGTTTGTGTATGTAATTGTTTAGTTCTTCTTGTTAATGCATCAAAGACAGATTAATTGTTTGGTTTCTTTTTAGGTTGTAACATGTGGGAATGTACCTCTTGAGTCATCCTACCAGAGAGTTCCACGATGTGTTTACACGTCTACTAGTTTGTATGAGTATCGAGGATGGGATACCAAAGCTGCCAATCCTAAGCATCGTCGTTTTACTTGGGGACTTCGGTTGATGGAAGTGAGTATTTGGATTGTTAATTTTATTCTCTTTCCTGAAAATTTCTGCAAATTGTCCTGGCATACCCTTATTTTAAAATTTTAAGTAGCTCAAGAAGCTTCTGCTCTATAATAGAAAAAGGAAAAAAAAGGCTTTATTAGCATAGGTACGCAATGAATTTGTACTTATGCTATGTAATTTGTTTTAATTCCCTTTTGACAGGTTTTATGTCCTCTTTCCCCGTTTGTTCAGTTTTGTACCAGTCTCTAGGTTTCTTTCTTGTTTCAAATTATCAACTTTGTTGAAATAATCCACCAAGGAATCTAGAAGCTTTGATCAAATAAGTATTTAAATATTTTTCAGAAAATAAAAAGAAAAAAAAAAAAAAAAAAAACTGACTACTGTTTGTATGTTTTCCAAGAAACTGGATAAACTTTCATCAGGTTCTCTTTTTGCCATCTAAAACTCAAATTTATCTAATTGTTATCGCAAGAGGGATCTTCTTTGCAAACAATCACCACATATACTAGCCATTGGATGGTAAAACCTTTTTAATTGACCTTGAGATTTCATACTTCCAAAATAACATTGTATATGTCATTTTGACAGAGGCGTGCGGTGGACTTCTACATTTCGGATTTCCAGTCTGGGTTGAGAGCATTGGTAAAAGCTGGCCCCGGAGCAAGGGTGACTCCTTATGTGGATGACTCAATCGTTATTGATTTCAACCCAGCCAAAGAAGCATTGTCTCCGGAATTTGTCAGGTGGTTGAGAGAAAGGAACCTTTCAAGTGATGACCGTGTGATGCGAATGAAAGAAGGGTAAATGTTCTCCCTATTCATATTCTCACAATAATATTAAGTGCTTATGTTACAAGAACACGATAAACAATGGCCTGACAGTCGCCCTCTATATATATATTCTTTTGGTGCATTGAGGGTCTCTCTATTTCAGTGATGGCTAATAGGGCTTAATCTTGAGTTTGGAAATTCTTGAAGTTATCTTCTACAATTCATGGTTTTCTAGATGAGTTGTCTTTTGTGATTTTCTCCTGTTAGTTTGTTTCATAAGCTCGGATTGTAGAGTGAAGTGTAACGTAAGGTGACCTAGCTAGAGGTGTCACTAACCAATTTAATTATCCAGACTGGTTCGAGACTAAACTGGACTGGAGATAGTTCAAGCTGGAGGCAATCAAAACCTGAAACAGCTCAAACTTGTAGCAATTCAGACCTAAATAAGCCAGACTTGAAACGATCAGTAATGAGAGGTCCAGAGAAAAACCATAAAAATTTGAAAAAGCTCAAACTGTAACTAACACAAGACTGACTGAACTTGAGATATCCCAAACTAGAAATGGTCTGAATCCAAAATTGTTCAAACTTCAAACCCTAAAAAGGCCTGACTTGTCATTGTCCAATCTTGATATGGCCAAAATCTGAAGTGGTTTGATACCTGAAACTAAATATGAGATGACTTGAATCCAAAAGAATTTGAAATTGAAGCTAAATCGATTGGCTACAATGATGTGGGTTTGTAAATTATCCCCTCTTGGTTATTATTATGTCGTCTTATGTTGCAGCATCCTACTCATTTATGGTTGAATTGATCCACCATTAAATTTATTATGAAATTAATTAATACTGAATTAGGATTGTTTAAGGGGGAAGTCTGAAGGCGGATTGGGTTGGGATGGGATGTTAAATGCAACTTAGACCAGCTTGTTGTTTTTGCCGATGAGGAAAGGTTTATGAAGTGCTTGAAGTTCTAAGCTTAATAATTCTATTTTATGAGTTCGATATTAAAACCACGGAAGCTCTTATTTTTAGAATAAGTTGGTTTGATCTTGTTGTAAAGGATTTTGAAATTACAAATTTATGTTGATAGGTATATCAAGGAAGGAAGCACGGTTAGTGTAATGGGAGTTGTTCAGAGAAATGACAATGTGCTTATGATTGTTCCTCCGCCTGAGCCAATTACAACTGGATGCCAGTGGGCCAAATGTATCTTACCAGCAAGTCTCGAGGGTATTGTATTGAGATGTGAAGACACATCGAATACTGATGCCATAACTGTTTAGTAGTATGTGCATTGTAAGCTCTTTTCATAAACACAAATTTATTCTATTTTTTCCCCTTTCTATTAAATATCTGGCGATGATGGTGGCTGTGGTAAGGTCGACGGATGAGCATGAGCCCCTCTGGTGTTTATTATCCTTTTTAACTCTGTATAGCTTTTCCGAGGTTTATCTTGTAGGTTTGAAGGGTGTTTTTGCTTTAGGGTCGGGTTCATGCAGCTTACGTGTTTGCGAAGGATTCGGGATAATGTTACTAAGAAAAGAAAAAGAAAACAAAACATGAGTATATTTGTGTTTGCATGACAGTTTATGTTGCCAATGGCAGCTTCTCCCTTTGATTTTGGATCCTTGGCTTAAGAGAGATACCGGAAACAAACTGCAATCTCAATAGGTTGAAATTTAGTTTTGTAATAAGTGTATAGCATTAGTATTTCTAGTGCACATTTGTTTATTTTCTTAAATTTGGGTTTCCATCTTCCACTGTTTCCCTTCCGAGTTGCGTTCCATTTTTTCTTTGAATACATATATTTGAAAAGTTTATAATTTGTATTATATGGATTTTTTCATATTTTCGTGTCAAGTAGTGTTCTGATTAGTTTTTCATGTTATGTATTAAAATGATCCATTCTTTTTTTCTTTTTAAAGTTATATCTAGCATTGCACGACTTCCAAGTCGATTTGTCAATCCGACAAGTTCGCTTGGAGTCGATTTGGGTAACATTTTTAGATTATTTTGGAATTTGGTTGTTTCAAGTTGGGGGTTTATGTTATTCCTCATTAACCTTAAACCTTAATTGTCACACCCATGGTCTTCGCGGACCCAGATATATTCTAAAGTATGAACATAAGTTTGGAAATCTGAAAATGTTTTTTTTATTTTTTATCGTATTACTATTTTCACATTTAAAAATAATTAGTTTCTAATGACATGTGTTGGACATGATTTTATGTATTTCATTTTTAATTATTATAATTAAAATTTTAATTCGTTATTCGGATTGCTAAATATAATAAAAATATATTAACTTACTTAATAATTCAAATATAACAAAAAAATTTAATATTTTATAGATCAAAATTTTTTTAAATAATATTTAAAAAATTTCAAATCATAATCAAAATATTTGTGCTATTTTCAATATTGTGATTTACTTTGTGCAATCATTATTTAAAATAATAACTAATAAATACTATTAAAATATATTAATTATTTTGATCCTACTAAAAAATTTCCTATTATTAAATAATTTTTAAACAATAAAAAAACTCATATATTGTAAAATAATTCTTCACCATTCAATTTTTATTTTCTTAATAGTTAGTAAATTGACTATAAGAATTTGTAAATAATATATAATTAATATGCAGCAAAAAATCATATTAACTAAAAAAATAAAATATTAAAAATGTTTTTTAAATGATTGTAATTTTAAAAACTTTTTTTAATAAAAATAGTCATAATTTAATAGAAGTTGTGATAATTACATGTATAAAAATAATTAAAATTACAATTACAATTATTAGTTAAAAACTGTTGCTACTTTTAAGATAGAGTTCTTACTTGAGTAGAGCTCTAAGCATAACATATAATAATAAAAAAAAATAGTGATAATTATAATTATAATTTACCATTATTAGTTTAAAAAATTTTGACGTAAACAATAATTGTAATAATTTTATTGATGTAAAATAGAGATATCACTTAAATAGAATTCTAACCGTATTAATAATCACTTAATTAATATTATAGTTAATTATGTTAATTAGTTATTATTTTGAATAATGTTACTTTGAATTAATTATATAAAGTAAAACTATATTGTATGTGTTGAAATTACACACCCCCACATCTAAAAAAATATATGGTTGTGGAGTGTTTGTGCTATTATAAATAGATGTGGTTTCTCCACCTTTAAATCATCCCAAAATTTGTCATTTTCTTCATAAGATAAATTTTCTCTCTTTTTATTTATAATTTTTCACTTGTATCTTTTGCAATGAAATATATTTAGCAGTGTCCGGAGACGTAGGCGTAATTTGCTAAACCTCGTTAAGTTTCTGGTGTTCTTTATTGTTTTTATATTTCTTTCAATATTTTGTAGGGTACAATTGTAGTAATATAGTGCTATTAAATTACATTGAAGGGAGATTTTGTCTAGCAGGTTGGGTTTTAAGTGGAAACGTGTGTGACCTTGTTGCGAAATATTCAAATGATGTGCAAGTGTACACAGTCATCAACAAGTAATAAAATAGTAAGTAAAAAGTATCGTCTCCACACGAATTGTATAGACAAATATTGTGAAATTTATCACTTAGCGAATTGGTGATGGAAATAATTGGGAGCATATTGAATTAACTTAACTAAAATTAACTAAGTATGTAAAAAATAAATGAAAATGAAAACACGGAATAAAAATCAACAATTCACAAGTTTTAATTACTATGACATGAAAGAGTAAGATTAATTGCCTTCTTTAACTTAAAATTATTAAAATAATGTTACAGAAGAAAACCATGGCAATTCGACTATTTATTAATCCAACATGAATAAATTATGAAGTCATACTTATTTAATTATTAAATTTCTCTAGCATACTTCTATGTTCAATCAACTTAAAAATTTCATAGGCAAGCATCTTAAAAGGATTATGCAAGGTAACAATATTGTTTAATATTATTACTAATTTAATCGTTAAATGACCAAACATGCACCATTCAAATATTGTGTTAATTAATTACAATATTGTTCGGATTAAATAATTAATCCAATTGCTTCCCTACATTCATAATGCATGAGTAGCACGTTCATGTTTTTATTTGAATACATAAATAACCAAAGCACATAACATCATTAACAACATAATAATAATCTAAGCTAAGAGAATGCAATCAATCTAACAACAACATAATTAAATTATTTTAATTAAATTAAAAGCAAGAAAATACTTAGTAATCATGTTCATCGATTTAGAACAAAATAAAAAGATTAAAGGGAAAGAAACTAGAAGACAAATCCGATGTTTCTCCGTTGCTCGGCTTGAGTTTCCTTTCCTCCTTCCTTTTGCTTGCTCCTTTGCACGATTGCTCCTTAAGGTGTTGAATTTTGCTGCTCAAAAGAACTTTTGAAATGCTCCTCTCAAACTCTTGTGTTGCTCTCTCAAATGAGAAGTGAAAGAATGGAGAATATGAGAAGAGATGGTGAATGAGGGATGATTGAAATGAGTGAATTGCTAGCCACTAATATTAGACTAACTAAATCGTCCTACCAGAATAATAGATAATTCTATCAAATTATGAACTTAACAATGCCTAAACAACTAGTGTGGTGTATACTCCATAGAGAGTTCGCCAAACCACCGAGCTCGCCAAACACAAGATTTGCTAGTTGGCGCATTCAAAAAATCTTATGCTTAATCAAAACTAATGTCTTACCCATTCATAATTTACTTTAAATACCAAATCTCAATAAACAGTAACTAGATACTAAGACTTAGTCAGGCGGGTTGTTACAACGTTACCTTGGATAGTTTCAAACTTGGGGGTCTTCTTGAAGGTGGATATCGCGATACCCAAAGTAGATATCGCGATACCACTGAAGGGTGGTCTCTAATCTCAAGTCTATTGCAGGTATCACGATTCCAAGGTTTGGATATCACAATACCCTTTCTTTTGGTGCTTATCTCGCTCATTTTCAGCCTCCAACACTTCCCTACATCACTCAACCATACGTTAGGGCCCCCATTGGCACTATTGGCCAATTTGGGTTTTAAAATAAGTAAAAGTAAGGAATTTACACTTATTAACTTAAAATCTAAAAGTTATAAAAAAAAAGATGAAAAAGACACAACTTTGCTTGGAAATAAGCTCCTTAAGTATACCAAGAAAACCTAATTTGCCATATCAAATTATGGCATATTACAGAGCTCTCTTATCTTCTTCTTCTTCAGAGTAAATGAAGAAGATGATGGAGAGAACAAAATAGGGTTGAGAAAAATTCACCCCGGGAATTCATTTCTCTACTATTTATAGCTCTTCACGCCCGATTATCAACCTTATAAAAATCGTACATTAGTAATCATTTTGTTTCCATTAAGGAACTAGTTGATCTTAATCCAACCGAACTAAAATTGGAACTCAACTATGTCCAAATTAGCCATGAATTTTTTCCTAATTTTTCAATATCAGCTAGCAACTTACGACTTCTTTCAATTTAACCTCCAATTATTCCTAAATTTTGAACTCAAGGAAAACTGGGTGTGATAGAAACCATTTGGAAGCCAAACATCTTAGCTCGGTGGATACTTTGTATATTGGAGCGATGTTCTAATATTTTGAAAAATAAATATTTAATAAGTTTAAAACAATTTGAAACAATACTATGCCACTTATAGTTAGGGAGTGAGTAAACATTATTTGGCGGGAGCTTTGTAAACATGTGCAGGTTCGAATAAAATCATAAACAAGATAACACTCGATTAGAAGTTAAAAATTCAATTCTACTAGATGAACATTACTTGAAATAGTTTGCTGTGTAGGTCAGCAAAACTATATATGAAAATCAAGAAATACAAATCAACATTTTCAAATACATGTTTTGTTCCAGTTCAATCTAGCGGAATCTAACAAATATCTTAATTCCTCAGCGATTTCATGTTACACCAAGACAAGAGATGGCTCACAAATAGACTACAAACTGGTTGAATCCCTGCACGATACGTCCAACCTACAAGCCTGGAACTAAGAATAAAGGAAACTAAGTATGTTCATAAGAACTTAGTGAATTCCAAGGAAATATAACCCCACAATAGGGTTCAACAGACACTATTAGACTAAGAATTAGACAAAAAAAATGGTACGCCACTTCTGGCAGATACAATTTCCCTTTTTTCGAAGTATCCGCTGACAGATACTTCCACAAACGGACACAGCCCCATGGCGGAAACTATTCTCTATTGGAGACCTGCATATAACTGACACAAGGCACAACTACTCTATTTATATACCACCTTTGCAGACTACCCATTTATGGCCATTTATTGTATGTTTTACGCTTCATGCAATATTCAAACTTGTTTTTAACATAATATACACTTTTTATCTGTATACTCCTTTACTTGTGCTAGCTTCTGATCCTAGTTCCGAAGAACTATTATTCTTGGATCTTCATGTCGCTCCTTAGAGCCATTAGTCCAGTTATAACCTCTATACCTCCATCATTCCTCCATGTAATTTAAACACATGAGTGTTCCCCCGCAAGGCCAGGTATTCACCAGTCACAGTTTGCACCAGAGTACCATATGTAACACCCCTTACCCGTATTCAACGCTGGAGTCGGGTACAAGGCATTACCAAACTTATCTCGTTTGAACATACAACACTGGGCTATCAAATTTTATTTCCAATTTAAAACTTTTCATTCACATCCATAACATTCTTATTATGGGCCTACGAGGCCTAAATCATGCAAACGGAGGGCCTCAAGATCAAACCGGGAACTTTTGAAAACTTATAAAAATTTGGCTTTACTAGGGCCACACGCCCGTGTGGAGAGAGGGACACGCCCGTGTCACATGCCGTCACATGCCACACGCCCGTTTTTGACACCCGTGGTCGACACTGACTTGCATCACACGGCCTGTCACACGCCCGTGTGTCTGGCCCGTGGTTGCCTCTGACTAGCATCACACGGCCAGTCACACTCCCGCATCCTTCGACCGTGTGGCGAATTAAATTCCAAATTCAGGTGCAGACTTCACACGGCCTGGGCACACGCCCATGTCCCTGGTCGTGCCTTCCACACGGCTAAGACACACGGCCGTGTCTCTGTCCGTGTGTTTACTATAGAGCATACTGACTTGTAAAACTAACATACATGGGACACACGACCTAGCCACACACCCGTGGGACTGACCGTGTGTCTCACACGGCCTAGACATACGCCCGTGTGCCTACCCGTGTGGACAAGAACAAAGCTATTTGCCAAGCTCTTTTCATCACCCTACATCATACAACCTAAATCCATTCAACCAATTTCTAAGCAAAGCAATTATGTAACATACACATTCATGAATAACCTCGTCTTTGCATAAATTAGTAATAATAAGCCATCAACTATGGCTATATACAAAAGAATTCATCTTTAAGGGAGCCAATACACACTTGGCCAAAATAACAAAACAATTCATCTAGTCTAGCCCCTATACATGCCATACTCAAAATGCTAATTCTATATATATACCGAGATGAGCTGATAGTGTGGGTGATCTTTCAATTATCTTCGTATCCCGACCCAGCTCTTTGACACTATAAAATAAGGGAAAAGAAAGGGAGTAAGCTTTAAGCTTAGTAAGTTTACATGTTAACAATAAACATCATAATATGTGCTAATCGATAAATAGCATTTCACAATGAGTAAGAACATTCTACATTCCAAGATCATGCTTACTCATTTCATCTCTTACCACATTCCAACCATATCACAAGCCAAATGCCTACATTATTTAACATACATCCCTGAACTTATCAAATCACCACATGATCACATGAAACAACGCATTGCAATTTCACAATAAGCCATTCATAGTATTACCTAACACTCGATGGTTTCGCACTTAGCCCACCATTTAACTTTAATGGGGTGGTATCGCACATAGCCCACCAACGAGATTATTTACGGTGGTATCACACTTAGCCCACCAAACGATCGTATCGCACACAGCCCATCATGAATAAGTATTAAGATGGTATCGCACATGGCCCACCAACAAGAATAATTAAGGTGGTATCGCACACAGCCCACCATTAATTACTACGGATAATATTCCTTACCTATATATCTAATTCAACATCCAATAAGGAATTTATTCATTTTCTACCACATTCAATCCATTTAAATTGTAAGTGTTCTCAATCATACAATGCACCAATAAGTAACAACATGTATATTTAAGATGCATCATTTACACATAAACTTACATCGGTGCAAAATGTGTCGGCTCAATCTGTGACCTTGCCTTTTCCTCGGTCAAGGTTGATTCCGCGCTCTTCTTGGTCTATAATAACAAAATTCACTCATTCAATCATTTTATAATCATAATACATCATAATCTCTATTTAGGCAAAAATGACCATTTTGCCCTTGTACTTTGGCAAAATTACGATTTTGCCCCTAGGCTCGTAAATCATTTTTCATCACATTTCCTCATTAATCAAGCCTAGATAAACATTTATTACTCATTCAACTACTCTAAATTCAAACTATTTCATGCATTTATTACACAATTTCAACTTTTACAACTTAGTCTCATAAATGTGTTTTTATGACAACACCTTTCACAAAAGTTGTTTCTCATCTCCCTAACATTCATTTTCTTCCATAAAAACTCAGAAAACAACATAAACTCTCTCTCATGGCAAGTCCCTAGACTTTTAACCATATTGCAATTTAGTCCCCTCATTAGCTAGCTTAAGCTTTGGGGGTTCAAAAATACAAAAATCATCAAGAAAGACCTCTAAAATCACTTACTTGCTAGAGAATATGTTGGCTGATAGTTTGAGCTTCAAAACCCCTATTTCTTTCTGAAAATTTCGGTAGGAGAGGAAGAGAAATGAAAAAGATGATAGCTTTCTTTTTACTTATCTTATTTTATTCATTTTTATCACCTAACACCACCAAATTTTGACTCATTTAATGCTCTTGTCTCTCTCCTAGTTCCCTTGGCCGGCCATCATCTTTAGGGTGGTCTAATTGCACTTTAAGGACCTCCCATTAATATTCCATAACTATCAAACACTTCTATCTTATATAATAGAACTTTCGCACTTTATGCGATTTAGTCCTTTTTCACAATTAAGCCCACAATTGCTAAAATTAAGGCATCAAAATTCCCATGCAACCTTATAATCATGTTGTAATGCATAAAATAATACCAAAATAAATTTTCTCAATCTCGGATTAGTGGCCCCGAGACCACTATTCCAACTATCCCTGAAATCGGGCTGTTACAACTCTCCCCTCCTTAGAGATTTTTGCCCTCGAAAATCTTACCAGTAAAAAGGTTTGGATATTGTTCTCTCATGACTTCTTCCGGTTCCCAAGTAGCTTCTTCCACACCGTTTTTTTGCCATAACACTTTTACTAAGGCTATGTTCTTATTCCTCAACAGTTTCACCTCTCGAGCCATAATCTTAATCGGCTCCTCTTCATAAGTCATGTCCGATCATATCTCAATTTTCGATGGAGGGATTACATGTGAAGGATCGGAACGATATTGCCGCAACATTGATACATGAAACACGTTGTGTATTTTCTCTAACTCTACCGGTAAAGCCAACCGGTATGCCACTGGCCCAATTCTTTCAGTAATTTCATACGGCCCTATGAATCGTGGACTCAATTTTCCCTTTTGACCAAATCTCAATATTTTCTTCCACGGGGATACTTTCAGAAATACCTTGTCGCGCACTTGAAACTCGATTTCTTTTCTTTTCAAATTCGCATACGACTTTTTTCGGTCCGATGCGGCTTTCAGACTATTATGGATCACTTTCACTTTCTCCTCAGTTTCCTTAACTAGATCAACCCCATGAATTTGCTTATCATTAAGCTCGGTCCAATACAAGGGAGTCCGACATTTGCGACCATACAAGGCCTCGTACGGAGCCATCCGTATGCTCGACTGATAATTATTGTTGTAGGCAAACTCAACCAAAGGTAGGTATCTTTCCCAACTACCTTCAAATTCTAACACACAGCATCGGAGCATATCCTCAAGAACTTGAATCACTCTTTCAGATTGGCCGTCAGTTTGAGGATAGAATGCAATACTAAAATTCAACCTTGTACCCAAGGCCTCCTGCAACTTCTTTCAAAACCTCGAAGTGAATCTCGGATCTCTATCCGAGATAATAGATACAGACACTCTATGTAATCTCACCACCTCAGCAATATACAACTCGGCCAACTTATCCAATGAATAATCAACACGCACCGGTATAAAGTGAGCCAACTTCGTTAGTCTATCAACGATAACCCACACAGTATCTTTCTTTTTCATAGTCATAGGCAACCCCGTCACAAAATCCATGGTGATCCGATCCCACTTCCACTCGGGAACCATCACTAGCTGAAGCAGTCCCGAGGGTACTTGATGCTCAACTTTTACTTGTTGGCAGATTAAACATCTTGTCACAAACTCAGAGATGTCTCTTTTCATACCCAACCACCAATAAAATTTCCTCAGATCATTATACATTTTCGTGCTACCGGGATGTACTGACAAGTAACCACGGTATGCTTCATGTAAAATTTTTCGGATCAACTCATCATCTCTAGGTACACAAATCCTATCATGAAACATCAAACAATCATCCGAACTCACCCAAAAATCAGCATTATTTCCCGATTCACACTTATCTCTCTTAGCTTGCATCTCATTATCATTCTTTTGAGCCTTACATATCTGTTGAATAAATAGCGGCCTAGCCCTCAACTCGGCCAATATGGCACTATCCTCAGACAACACTAAGCTAGTACTATAGCTCTCAAAGCATACAGGGATTTCCTACTCAAGGCATCCGCAACCACATTCGCTTTCCCCGGATGGTAATCAATTACTAGCTTATAGTCTTTCAATAATTCAAGCCACCGCCGTTGTCGCAAATTCAAATCCTTTTGGTCCATTAAGTATTTCAAACTCTTATGATCAATGAAGATTTGACACTTCTCACCATATAAATAATGTCGCCAAATCTTTAATGCGAAAACAATCGCAGCCAACTCCAAATCATGAGTCGGATAATTCTTCTCGTGCGGTTTTAGCTGTCTCGAGGTGTAAGCTACTACCTTACCCTCTTGCATCAACACACAGCCAAGTCCATTAAATGATGCATCACTATATACCACAAACTCCTTGCCCGACTCAAGTTGCACTAAAATCGGTGCCTAAGTCAACAATTTTTTCAATCTCTCGAAACTCTGTTGACATTTTTCAGTCCATTCAAACTTAAAATCTTTATGCAACAGTTTCGTCATCGGGGTAGCAATCATGGAGAATCCCTTCACGAACCGTCTGTAGTACCCCGCTAAACCCAAAAAGCTTCTAACTTTCGACACATTTATTGGCAGTTTCCACTCTACAATAGCCGAGATCTTACTCGAATCAACTCTAATACCATCACCCGACACAATGTGTCCCAGGAATCTGACCTCTCAGAGCCAAAACTCACTCTTGCTAAATTTAGCATACAACTGCTTGTCTCTTAAAGTCTGCAAAACAATTCTCAAATGTTCCGCATGTTCACTCTCATCCCGAGAATAGACTAATATGTCGTCAATAAAAATGACTACAAACTTGTCCAAGTACGGTCGGAAGATGCGATTCATCAAGTCCATGAAAATCGCAGGAGCATTCGTTAAACCAAATGGTATGACAAGAAAATCATAATGGCCATACCTCGTCCGAAATACAGTTTTCGGCACATCTTGCTCTTTAACCCTCAACTGATAATAACCAGACCTTAAATCTATCTTGGAGAACACTGTAGCTCCCTTCAGTTGGTCAAATAAGTCATCTATCCTTGGCAAATGATACTTATTTTTCACGGTCACTTTATTGAGCTGTCTGTAGTCTATGCACAATCTCATCGACCCATCTTTCTTCTTCACAAAAAGTACTGAAGCACCCTACGGTGAATAGCTCAGTCTTGCAAAACCCTTGTCCGTTAACTTTTGCAACTGAACCTTCAATTCTTTCAACTCCAATGGTGCCATCCTATACGGAGCAACCGGGATAGGTGCCGTTCCCGGAACTAACTCAATCCCAAACTCGACCTCTCTAACTGGAGGTAACCCGGGTAGCTCTTCTGAAAACACATCTGGATATTCACATACTACCGGTACTGATTCAATCTTTACTTCCGACTCTTGAGTATTCAGCATAAAGGCAAGATAGGACTCGTATCCTTTCTTCAAGTATTTCTCGGCTACCATAGTTGAAATTATCACAGGAAAACTATCCGATTTACCTAATTCAACCCGAATGACATCTCTATTTTCACATTTCAATTCAATAAACTTGCTACCACAGTTCACTAAAACATTATGAGCCGTCAACCAATCCATACCAAGAATCAAGTCAAATTCATCAAACGGCAACAACATAAGATTTGCCGGAAAACAATGACCTCTAATTGTCAAAGGACAATTCTTACACACCTTGTCAACTAGCACATGTTTGCCTAACGGGTTTGACACCTTTACTACAAATTCCGTAAAATCAACAATCATGCTCATACTAGATGCCAGTTTCATGCAAATGTAAGAGGATCAATCAAAGCAATAACAGAGGTGTCATGAAGAGAAAAAGTACCCGTTATCATGTCTGGAGATGATGCCTCTTCGTGAGCGCAAATGACATAAGTCCTTGCAGGTGCCCGACCCTCCGGTCTCACAGTAGAGTCTCAAGGCGAACCTCTACTACTAGTCCCTCCTCCCAGATTCTTTTGTGGTCTACCCCTCGAAGATACATTGCTTGATCTTATCTCTTACTTCCTTTCCTTGTCATCCCTCTCAGGACAATTCCGGATGAAATGATCAGGCGAACCACACTTGTAACAGTTTTGGTTATTCCCCCAACACTCCCCAGTGTGCTACCTACCACAAGTTGGACACTCCGGTTTGGACTTCAGATTGCCCACACTTGCCATCGAAGTGGCTTGAACTCTCAAGCCCGAGTATGTGTTACCTCGATCTCGATGTGAATGTCCAACTGACGCTGTCGTCCGAGGGTTCATTTCCTTAGACCTCTTCGATTGAGCTTGGTATGATTTACTCGTTGGCTTTTTTCTCGCATCTCGGGCCTCACTCATAGCTTTTCTCTTTTCCTTATTCAGTTCTTCGGCCTTACATGCCCGGTCAACCAACGCTACAAACTCTTTTAACTCCAAAATCCCAACTAGCAGTCTAACATCCTCATTCAGCCCATCTTCAAACCTCTTACACAAGATAGCTTCTGTAGACATACATTCTTGTGCATACTTGCTGAGCCTAACAAATTCGCGCTCATATTCTGCCACAGTCATTCTTCATTGCTTCAGTTCAAGGAATTCTTTCCATTTCTGGTCCACAAATCTCTGACTTATATACTTCTTTCAGAATTCTTCTAAAAAGAAGTCCCACGTTATCCTCTCTCTTAGAACCACCGAAGTTAGCGTCTTCCACCAACGATAGGCCGAGTCCTTTAGCAATGACATGGCGCATTTTAAGCTCTCCTCATGTGTGCAGGAGAGTTCGTCAAATACCCTCATCGAGTTCTCAAGCCAGAACTCTGCCCTCTCAGGGTCATCGTCTATATTAGCTCTGAACTCCTCAACCCCTTGCTTCCAAATCTTGTCTACCGGGGGTTTGGTCATCCTCACTAAATCTATACCTTGAGGGGCCACTGGAACTGGCTGAGATATAGGAGGGGGTGGAGGAGGTTGAGCATTAGGATTTTCTCGTACATACTCTGTGTACCAATTACTCATCATTTGGAGAAAGGCTTCCCGAGCCTCTTCTCCTCGACCCGAGATCGGGTTCACTCTCTACAGGCGCGGTCCCTTGCGCGGGAGCCGGTGCATTACTAGCTGTGTCATCAGTAGCCGTTCGATCGGGATCCATTTACTATATAAAAACAAGGTTTAGATTTGTCATAAGTCACCACACTATCAATATATGCTTATGGCATGTATAGCTTAACTCTAACACGCTACGGTTGTAACATCCCGATTTAGGGCCTAGTCAGAATAGTGGTACGAGACCATAAATTCGAGGCATAAGTATGAGTTTTTGAGGTCTATGCCATGTTTGCATGCTAGTGTGAAAGTTTCATGAAGCAATTTTGTTAAATTGCGGTTGAACTGTCCAAAAGGACTAAATTACAAAAGTTGCAAAATGTGAGATTCTAGAAGCTATTTGTGTGAAATTGCTTTAGAATATCAATTAGAAGTCCTTAATGAGTAATTTTCATAATTTCTAATTTTTGGACAAATTTGGGCATGGATGAGTTAAATTAGGAAGTTTGTCAGAAAGGGTATTTTGGTCATTTGGCAATTAAATGATTAAAATAGGAGAAAAGATGACAAAATTCATTCATCTTCTTCTCCAAGGCTGCCAAAAATTTGAGAGAAGCCATTGTTAGGGCTCTTCAACTTTTCAAGCTAGCTAGTAAGTGTATTCTAGCCCGTTTTTGATATTCTTCGTATTTTTGAAGTCCTAGTAGCATGAGCAAGCTATTTTTAGCTATATGATGAGCTAAAATGGATGTTCAAAAATGTACCCATGTATGACATGCATGTATTTTGATATTTTATGGAAGAATATGAAAGCTTGATGTTGTAGAAACATCTTTTACTAAGTGAATTCCATGAAAAATACATGTAGGGACTAGTTTGTGAAAGTCTTGAGTTTGGTCATACATGTGAGAATTAGTGAGAATTGATGATAGCTTTAATTGATTAAGTGATTTGGCTAAGCATGAAAGGCTAGAAAGTTGAATAAAAATCACTTTACGGGCCTTGGGGCAAATGTGTAAATATGAGAAAGATTAGGGGTAAAATAGGGATTTTGCTAAAGTATGAGATAAAGGTCAATTTAGTCAATGTGTGTATTGAATGTGTTGATTTGTCATTATAGATCAAGAAAGACGGCCCCGGATCGGCGAGGCAAGGGCAAGGCCGTGGACTAAATTGCACATCTCTATACTTTTTGAGTACCGAGGTAAGTTTACGTATAAACGATGCATTATACGGATACTTTGTAAATGCTAGCTAGAGTATAGCATGGTTGAGAACCTATATGGTTCATGTGGAATGAATGAGTTAGTTATAGTGAACGAATGAATGAATGAACTACAAAGTAGATATGTGAATGTGTAGTGATAATGCTTGATGGTAAGCTAAGTGCGATGCTACCCCAATACTTAGCAACAATGAGCTGGGCTATGTGCGATGCTATCGCTAAGTATAGTGTTTAGTGGGCTAAGTGCGAGACCACTATGATTACCTTATTGGTAGGATAAGTGCGATACTACCTTATTGTATCGGTTGTGGTAGGCTAAGTGCGAAACCATCGAGAGAGTAGCTGTGTGGATGTATTAGTGAGTAGTGTAGATGTGTGGATGTGTTATTGTGAAATAATGATGTGTTGTATATTGTGTAAATGCGATATTGAATGCAGGGGTGCATGTCAATGGTTATGAGTATGTGACTCATGATGTGTTGGAAATGTGGTAAGGGACAGAAAGAGTAAGCATAGTTGTGAATTACTTATGTTAGTATAATGCTAATTGTTGTTTAGCTTATATTATGATGCTTAATTGTTTATGTGTAAACTCACTAAGCTCAAAGCTTACTCCTTTTATTTTCCCTTGTCTTATAGAGTAATAGAGTTGAATCGAGATACGTGGATCAATTGGAAGATCGCCCACACTATCAGCATACTCTGGTACATTGGATTAAACGTTTTGTATATGGCATGTATAGTGGCTAGACAAGTTAGTGATTTTTGGTTGTAAATGGCTAAGTTATGTTGGCCTTTAGATGGATAATCTATTTTGTATAATGCCATAGTTGTTGGCTATTTTATTATATGAAAAGATGTAGTTATCCATGTAAGATTGTGTTTCAAATTGAGTTGATTATGGATGTGTTGAATGAGTACATGTTGTGTATGCTAGAGGGGTGAGAAGGGGCATGACAAATAGCTTTGTTCTTGTCCATGTGGGTAGACACACGGGCGTGTGTCTAGACCATGTGTGACACACGGTCAGCCCATGGGCGTGTGACTTGGCCGTGTGTCCCCTGTATGTTAGTATTTTAAGTCAGAATAGACCACGGACTAGTCACACGAGCGTGTGCCTAGGACGTGTGAGTTATTCAGTGTTGGCCACGGGCTAGCCACACGGGCGTATGTCTAAACTTTAAGGCTGTGTGAAGTAGTCAGTGTGCACCACGGGTGGTGAACACGGGAGTGTGACCTAGCCGTGGGACTTTGGCAGAATGGTTGAGTTTTGTGCACGGGTTGTGGACATGGGCGTGTGTGACTACACACGGGCGTATATCATCTAGCACGGGCGTGTAGTCCCTGTCTAGATGGAGAAAATTTTTAAGATAGTAAGAGTTTCCGATATGGTCTCGAGATCCCTCGTGTGTTTGAGTAAGGCCTCGTAACTTGAAAATGAGGTTGTCGTGGTAACTTAAGGAGAGTAGTCACGTTGAGCCTAAGTGGCGATCAAGTAGTTTTAATCCGGTAACGCCTCAGACCCGATTCCGGTGAGGATTACGGGTAAGGGGTGTTACAACGATAGTCCGAGAACTGACTAAACCATAGCTCTGATACCACTAAATGTAACACCCCTTACCCGTATTCAACACCGGAATCGGGGACAAAGCATTACCAGACTTATCTCGTTTGAACATACAACACTGGGCTATCAAATTTTATTTCCAATTTAAAACTTTTCATTCACATCCATAACATTCTTATTATGGGCCTACGAGGCCTAAATCATGCAAACGGAGGGCCTCGAGATCAAACCGGGAACTTTTGAAAACTTATAAAAATTTTGCTTTACCAGGGCCACACGCCCGTGTGGAGAGAGGGACACGCCCGTGTCACATGCCGTCACATGCCACACGTCCGTGGTCGACACTGACTTGCATCACACGGCCTGTCACACGCCCGTGTGTCTGGCCCGTGGTCACCTCTGACTAGCATCACACGGCCGAATCCACGCTGCGTCCTTCGACCGTGTGGCGAATTAAATTCCAAATTCAGTGCATTTCTTCACACGGCCTAGGCACACGCCATGTCCCCGGTCGTGCCTTCCACACAAGCCGAGACACACGCCGTGTGTCTCTATCCGTGTGTTTACTATAGAGCTTCATCGACTTGTAAAACTAACATGCATGGGACACACGGCCTAGCCACACACCCGTGGGACTGACCGTGTGTCTCACACGGCCTAGACACACGCCCGTGTGCCTACCCGTGTGGACAAGAATAAAGCTATTTGCCAAGCTCTTTTCATCACCCTACATCATACAACCTAAATCCATTAAACCAATTTCTAAGCAAAGCAATTATGTAACATACACATTCATGAATAACCTCGTCTTTGCATAAATTAGTAATAATAAGCCATCAACTATGGCTATATACAAAAGAATTCATCTTTAAGGGAGCCAATACACACTTGGCCAAAATAACAAAACAATTCATCTAGTCTAGCCCCTATACATGCCATACTCAAAATGCTAAGTCTATATATATACCGAGATGAGCTGATAGTGTGGGTGATCTTCCAATTATCTTCGTATCCCGACCCTACTTCTTTGACACTATAAAACAAGGGAAAAGAAAGGAGTAAGCTTTAAGCTTAGTAAGTTTACATGTTAACAATAAACATCATAATATGTGCTAATCGATAAATAGCATTTCACAATGAGTAAGAACATTCTACATTCCTAGATCATGCTTACTCATTTCATCTCTTACCACATTTCAACCATATCACAAGCCAAATGCCCACATTATTTAACATACATCCCTGCACTTATCAAATCACCACATGATCACATGAAACAACGCATTGCAATTTCACAATAAGCCATTCATAGTATTACCTAACACTCGATGGTTTCGCTCTTAGCCCACTGTTTAACTTTAATGGGGTGGTATTGCACATAGCCCACCAACGAGATTATTTACGGTGGTATCGCACTTAGCCCACCAAACGATGGTATCGCACACAGCCCATCGTGAATAAGTATTAAGGTGGTATCACACATAGCCCACCAACAAGAATAATTATGGTGGTATCGCACACAGCCCACCATTAATTACTACGGATAATATTCCATGCCTACATATCTAATTCAACATCCAATAAGGAATTTATTCATTTTCTACCACATTCAATCCATTTAAATTGTAAGTGTTCTCAATCATACAATGCACCAATAAGTAACAACATGTATATTTAAGATGCATCGTTTACACATAAACTTACCTCGGTGCAAAATGTGTTAATCAACGGCTCAATCCGTGACCTTGCCTTTTCCTCGGTCAAGGTTGATTTTGCGCTCTTCTTGGTCTATAATAACAAAGTTCACTCATTCAATCATTTTATAATCATAATACATCATAATCTCTATTTAGGCAAAAATGACCATTTTGCCCTTATACTTTGGTAAAATTACGATTTTGCCCCTAGGCTCGTAAATAATTTTTCATCACATTTCCTCATTAATCAAGCCTAGCTAAACATTTATTAATTTTACAACTACTCTAAATTCCAACTATTTCATGCATTTATTACACAATTTCAACTTTTACAACTTAGTCTCATAAAGGTGTTTTTATGACAACACCTTTCACAAAAGTTGTTTCTCATCTCCCTAACATTCATTTTTTCCCATAAAAACTCAGCAAACAACATAAACTCTCTCTCATGTCAAGTCCCTAGACTTTCAACCATATTGCAATTTAGTCCCCTCATTAGCTAACTTAAGCTTTGGGGTTTCAAAAATACAAAAATCATCAAGAAATACCTCTAAAATCACTTACTTGCTAGAGAATATGTTGGTTGATAGTTTGAGCTTCAAAACCCCTATTTCTTTCTGAAAATTTCGGTAGGAGAGGAAGAGAAATGAAAAAGATGATAGCTTTCTTTTTACTTATCTTATTTTATTCATTTTTATCACCTAACACCACCAAATTTTGACTCATTTAAAGCTCTTGTCTCTCCCTTAGTTCCCTTGGCCGGCCATCATCTTTAGGGTGGTCTAATTGCACTTTAAGGACCTCCCATTAATAATCCATAACTATCAAACACTTCTATCTTATATAATAGAACTTTCGCACTTTATGCGATTTAGTCCTTTTTCACAATTAAGTACACAATTGCTAAAATTAAGGCCTCAAAATTCCCATGCAACCTTATAATCATGTTATAATGCATAAAATAATACCAAAATAATTTTCCTCAACCTCGAATTAGTAGTCCCGAGACCACTATTCCGACTAGCCCTGAAATCGTGCTGTTACACCATACCAGAGGCAAAACATAATATTTTGTGTTTTCTTTTCATCATCATACGTAACAACCCTCCAATACCTCATTACACCATTCTGGATACGGAGCTTGTGCACCAAGGAAGAAGTATTTATTATACCCATACACATGCAAACCTTCTGTATCTAATTTACTGACTTAACCATACATGCATCGACCCCTTACCACGTCCTTTTTGACACAAGTACCAGGACCAAAGGTTAAAGCTACTTACCTAGATATACAGCAGGTAAATTTAAACATAATAATGCATATAACAACTCAAGGTACAAAAGAACTCACCAGAAACCTTCACTTAGAGCTTCCTACTCAACGGGTTCTTTCCCTTTAGCATTAAGACCTTCTCCCATATCCTTGATTAAAACAATCAAATGACTTCCTTAAATATAAGAACAACCAAAACTTAATGAAATAACATGAACCGATAAACATGCAAATAGTTCCCAGATGGAAGTTTTCTTCCTATCCAGTATTTAGATGGAAACCCTATTGAACAACTCTTACAACAACTCCTTTCTACCTGGTAAAACATGAATAAGGATTTAAGAATTTACCAGCAGAAAACTCAAGGAAAGAATTTTCTATAAGTTTGACAGACGGCTCTTTTGTTAACGATGAAGAACACCTCTGGGTTTTCTTCAATGATAACGAAGGCAAGCAGAAAAGATGAAGTAGAAATTTTCTCTCAACTACCAGGTTGTCCTATTTATAGCTACCTCTAACCCAAACCCCAATCAGGGTTAAACTCTAATCAATAATCATACTCATATTTTTCCACTAATTAATCACATCCTACGAGGCTCTCCAAGTCTCCTAGTTATTGACATGTTACCTCCACTAGGATGCTAGATGACTTAAACATTTCCCACTAACCATTACAATTATCTCTGCAATAACATAAAACACGGGTGGCAGACTTATTAGTAGGAGAGTCCGCCAAATAAGAATCTTGCCAACCGCAAAATAAGATTCCACAAACTTAGCGAAATACTTTACCAAGAAGTTCGCCAAAGTTAACCCATCTAAGTCTCACGACTTAGGCGGTCCCGCCAGCGCAATCTCCCAAACAGTACTAGGTCACCAAAAGAGGATGTGACAAGTATTCTTAGCTAAGGGTAGTAAATAGCTCAGTTGAGGGTAATTAGCGACTTAATTGATAATTAGGGATTTAATCGATCATAGGCCAAGAGCTCGCATCGTTGACACTAGGAAAAGAAAATTACATTAGGATATCTAAGGTTAATTAAATTCCATTAGGTTATTTTTTAGGTTAATTAATTTAATTAGTTTATATTTTAATTTTGCATCAACACTATTAATTTGTGAATCAATTAGATTAGTAATTTTTTTCGGTAATTAATTTAATAATAAAATTTTCCAATATGCAATCACTTGGGATCCTTGGAATACGTTTCAAGTGTTTCATTGTAAAAAAAATGATATTACAATTTGACCCGTATACTTGTGGACATCATTGCTTAATTTTATATATTTTTGCTGCAGTATTTTCAATCCAGACGTTCGCACGTCTGGCGGCGGTCACCTAACATTTACAAAAATATCCCCACTTAAAAACTAATTTGTAAAGGCTTTGACCCCACTTTGCCTTCAAATTGACCTTTTAGAAATGTCCCTGTTAGGCTTCAATGTCATGACATCCTCATCAGTGAGGTGCATAGATCATTCAGTCCATGTCGCAACATTAGACTTTGTGGTTGTGACCTTGACTTCAGTGGGTTCCAATTGCTAATTTAGAAGAACATGCAATGTTGTGACATTAAGAACTAATGTTGCGACCTTGACTTCAGACTACTCAAGGTTACAATTGTTGAAGGTTGGCTCATTAGTTGATAAACTGTGCACAATGTTGCGACATCCATAGGTGATATCATGACCTTTGCTCCAGTCAGCTCACTTGTCTTCTCATTCTTCTCAACTAAGTCCTTGCAAAAATCTTGTACCACAAATAAGTCCGTAATGGAATATAATTATTGTTTTATTCAAATAAACATAAAATAAGCTAAAATTTGCAAACAATTAACATAAAATTTAACCTATGTATGAAAAAACTATAAAAGACTCAACCAATTGTTAAAAAAAGGTCTTTAAGTGCATAAAGAGCTTAATTTATTATATCGGAATACATCACATCACAAGTAGGTTATCATGCCAACATCGTTAAAAAAAATTAGTGTTTTAGTTAACATTTTTGTTAAGAAAAAACAATTTAACTCTTTTTGAAAGGTCAATGACTAAATTTAACTAAAAAAAGAAAGAATAAGAGCCAAATTAATAGAAAATGTAAACATTGAGAGTTAAATTTATTACTATTTAATTTTTAATTATGTAGGTTGAATTGTTAATAAGGTAGTATATCTTTTAGCTCAATTGGGATGTAGATTTTGAGGAATTAATATTAAAGCTGCAGATGAACTAAAAAATAACGTTATAATGAATATGAATTTTAAAAAATATTTTTAATAATGCTAACAACTAAACCTGAATTTTGATATCTAAAAAAGTAGGACTAACCCAAAAATAAAAATATATGGACTAAATTTTAAATTTACGAAGAGTATAAGGACTTTTGACATATTTTAACTTGATATAAAATATGAATACTTTAATTATATAAATATGAGTATTTATTTAAATAATGCTTAGCTTCATTTATCCTTTACAACTCTAATGTGTCAATATGTAATCTCATATATGTAATATATGTAATTTAAATTAAATTTTAATTAAGCATTATTTATTATTGAGTTTATATATGCCATTGATTATTACAAAATATTTTCTCATTATAAAATAAATTTTGATTCTTAAAAGAAAATTGTACTATAATATTTTATAACAAATATATATATATATATATATCATGTTTATTTTACAAAGAACAATGTAAAAGATAAATTTATAAATATAAAATAAACTCAATTAAATAATAAAAAATAAAAAAGATATCAAATATATGTTCGTTTTATTAAAAACAACCTTTATAAAATATTTTCAGAAAAGTTATCAAAGTTCATCCAAAATAAAAAAATATTAATTTCTCAAAAAAAAATATATTATTTTTCAAAAACTATTTTGGGTAAAACAAACAAAATATTATTTTATCCTCGGACACCAATAGCTCCTTAGCCGAATTAAATTATTTTATTTAATTTTATTAAAATTTTAAAACTAAAACAGCTTAGCGGGGGTGGTAGGTTTTGAGTTTGTTAATAGAAAGAGATGGAAATGAGAGCAAAGCAAGACATAGAAATAGGAGACGACATAACCCCATCTCTCCTTCCCCTCTCTTTTTCCCTCCACGATTCCTTCCTCTCTTCCCATTGTTCCTCTTGCTTCTCCCCTCTCTCTTTCCCTCCTCTTCCCCACCACCATCGCCCTCTCTACTGCTCCGCCGCCTGCTCCTCCTCCCACTCCCCTATCTCTTCTTCCTCCGCCGAATCCTTCCTCCCTCTCACCTGTCCCCGCTCCTCTGACCTCCGCACTGCTCTCCGCCTCCTCCTTTCCCTCCCCTCCACCTGTCCCCACCTCCACCGCTTTACCAACGGCCTCCTCACTAACTACCTTAAGCTTACCTCATCTCCCGAATTCGCCGCCCAAATCCGTCAGGGAGCGATTGCCATGGCAGCCGCTAGGAAACTACGAAAGGGACTCAGTTTAGACCAGAGCGAAGACGTTTTACTGGAAGAGGCCGTCTTATGCTTAGTTGTAACCAACGCCGTGGAAGTGCAGGACGAGAGCGGGCGTTCTCTAGGAATCGCTGTATATGATCCTAGCTTCTCTTGGATCAATCACAGTTGTTCGCCTAACGCTTGTTATCGATTCATAGTTTCGCCTCCCAATGCTACATCGTTTGGGGAGGACTCCGGTTCCGCGCTACGAATTGTTCCTAGCGTTTCAGAGGAAAACTTTGGTGTTTGTAGCTGTTCTGAGTACAATAAAGGTTGAACTTTTTTACTAAATTTATTTTAAAAGTTTATACGTTGATGTATTATTTGATTTGATGCAGGAACAGAAGGATACAAATACGGTCCGAAAATAATGGTGAGGAGTATAAAAAGAATAAAAAAAGGGGAGGAAGTTTGTGTTTCATACACTGATTTGCTTCAACCAAAGGTGTTTGCTTATTTTCTAATATAACAATTTAAATGTTGATTTGATTATCAAGGCTTGATTTGAACTGCAAAAATGAATGTGTGCAATGTGGCTAGACTTGTGTTGAGCTTCAATTAATGGAGTGAATGAGGTAGTAAAATGGTAAAAGCGATACCTATACATCTAGCTAATGTCTCAATCTCCCATGGATTAAAATAAGTAGAATCGACACTTTTGTAAATCTCATTGGTAAAGATGATGATAAATCATTTACTCAGGTCGTCAAGCACTTTGCATTTGCTTCGAGAACTAACAAAGAAGTCATCACTAAAAATGCTGAGTTTTGGTGTCTTTGGTGACCTTCCCATATACAAGTTAATCTACGGGTCAAGGAAGGGACGGAAACATAAACTTACTGAATTGCTGTGGATTAATGTGTTGTCCCATATGTTGGTCTGTATTTTTGTTGATTCCATTGTTTCACTTCTTTTCTGTAGGCAATGAGGCAATCATACTTGTGGTTTAATCATCAATTTACCTGTTCTTGTAGTCGATGCACTGTGTCTCCTTCAACTTTTGCTGACCATGCTTTGGAGGTAATGAGAAACTGCCTAAATATTCTGATTTAATCAAAGTGTTTCCGTTTCTTGCTACTTGAACATGTCAGTGTTATTAAATTCAGCTTAGAGGCTTGCAATGAATCAAAATTCAAGAACTTTTGCTATCTATCGTAAAACTGTTTTGAAATGTCTCCTTATGTAGTGCTTTGCTTGTTTTAGCTTTCTACTTGCTAGGGCTGGGTCCTCGTACACATTAGTAAATTTTATGCTTATGGCAGAAGATAATTTGGAATTTTATCTCCCTCTTTATGCTCCTGTACAATGATCACATTTTAACCATATTTTTTTATTGGATTTATTTCCATCTTTTGTTTTTCTTGAAATTCTAGTATTCATATTATTATTTGTTTGAGACTCATTAAATCTATAAACAAGCATGTCAAATCATCAACATTTAATTTCAGGAAATTTTGGCTTCCAATCCGAGCTTTTCAAGTGCAGGCCTTGACCTCAACCTTTATAGGGATGAAGCGAATAAAAAGTTGTCTCATTATGTGGATGAAACTATTACTGAGTTCTTATCAGTTGGTGATCCTGAATCCTGTTGTAAGAAGCTTGAGAGTGTGCTAGAAGGAGGTTTTCATGTTGAGCAATTAGACAGCGAGGATGGAAAATCACGGCTCAATTGCAAGCTTCATCCCTTTAACCATATTGCTCTCAATTCTTACATGACGCTTGCTTCTGCATATAGAATACGTTCAAGTGACTTCTTAGCCTTCCATTCAAAAACAGATGAATCTCAATTGAAAGCTTTTGAAATGAGTAGGATCAGTGCAGGTTACTCTCTGTTGCTGGCAGGTGCAACTCACCATTTGTTTTGCTCAGAATCTTCTTTGATTGTTTCTGCTGTGAATTTCTGGAAACAGGCGGGGGAATCTTTATTAACCATTGCTGGAAGCTCTGTCTGGAACTTATTGGGGTTGCCTATATCAGAGCTGTCGACAGTTGTGAAGTATAAATGCTCTGAGTGCTCATTGATGGACATATTTGGTGCCAAATCAATTCTTAACCAAGCCGAGAGAACAAATTTCGAAAACATATCTAGCGACTTTCTTGCTTGTGTGAGAAGCGCGTCGCCAAAGTTTTTGAGGTTTCTCATTCATGGTTGCCATTACCTTGAAACATTCAAAGATCCATTTGATTTCAGATGGCTTGCACACGCACATTGCGTTGAAGAGGACGTTGATTTCATAAAAGAGGACAGTAATTGTGAACATCATGCAGAATGGTATACTAATGCAAGGACACATATTTACAAGGTTGGTATGCATTGCCTAGTGTATGGTGTAATTTTAGCACACATTTGTTATGGACAGAATTCTCATTTAACCACTCATGTTCTGAATCATGTAGAGAACTTTGTGCATTGATTAATGAAAACTAATTAAATTGTGAAATACAAGCTATCATTGGGCATGCAATGCAAATGTGCGACAAAAATCATTTAGAATCAATTTAATGTATTTTAATATACGAAGTTGTCAAGAATTGAATTTTATCGAAACTAAGAACGTTTCTTTTTTTCTTTTGAAATGCAAACTAAGAATCTTAAAAACTCAAAGTTTGGTAGACATATTAGTTTAGATTAGGAAAAGAATGTATTTTGTACTTGTTTTAATCATTTATACTTGAAATTGGAAATAAAATCGTCGAGAAGGTTTTTAAATAAATTCTATGACATTTATTGATGGTTTCGATGTGATAGTTTCGATAAATTTTAAGAGTTTGTGTTGAAGTGGAGAAACAATTAGGTTTACCTATAGACACTTTGATCTAATCGATATGAGAATATTTATTAGGCGAATTCTTAGGATACCTTATAAAGAATGAGATTTTATCCCAATTAATTGTGATGAGTACTCCACAAAAGAATAGCGTGATAGATAAAAAGAACAAAACATTGCTAGATATGATTCTCTCATTTGTTGAGTTATTCGCAATTGTTTATATCTTTTGGGGATATGCATTACAAACTACTTACTACATTTTGAATGATATATCAATTAAGGTCGCACCTAAAACTCCATCATTTTAGGATTTGGGGATGCCCATCCCATATACTTGATAAAAATGTAAAGAATTTGGATTCATAGATGAATTTATGCATGTTTGTTGACTATCCAAAAAGAATGAATGGTGAATTGTTTTATAGCACGAAAGATCAAACCATTAAGGTGTGGACACATGCGATTTTCTTAGAAGAAAGTTACACGAATTATTTCAAACCTTAAATTAGATTGTTATTAGATGAACTTTCAAGAAATAAAGAAAACCATTTTGATTTTAGATCCTACTCCGAATTGTAAACCTACAAATGATTAGTAGTAGCATAGGGAGCTTCGTCATGGTGGGAGGGTCTCCCGGAGGCTTGGTTTCTTCTAGTATGGTGGAAGTGTTCTTAACACTGAGCCTATACTCAGATTTGATGAAGCGATGCATAGTACTAATTTCAAGCTCTAGGAAGTAGCTATGAAAGCTAAGATGGATTCTATAAAATCCAACTTAGTGTGGGAACTTCTTGACTTACTAGATGGATAAAACCCATTGAGTGTAAGTGAATCTACAAAAAGAAGAGAAATATAGAAGTAAAGGTTGAGACCTACAAGGCCAGACTAATGAAAAATTATTACACACAGAAAGAAGGTATCGATTACGAGGAAATCTTCTTTTCAGTAGTGGTGTTCAAGTTGATCTGTATTTTTTTATCCATTGCGGTAATTCTTGATTACGATATTTGACAAAAGGATGTAAAGACAACGTTTCTGAATAACTATCTTGAAGAAAACATCTACATGGTGCAACTACCCAGATATATATCTAAATGAAAACAACATAAAGTTTGCATACTACTTAGCTCTATATACTAACTTAAGCACACATCTCGCTCATGAAATTAAATATTTAATCAAGCGATCAAAACTTTTGGATTTAAACAAAACGTTGATGAACCTTGTATTTATAAACATATTGTAAATGGAAAGGTGGTGTTTCTAGTTCTTTATATTGATGACATACAACTTATTGGGAATGATGTAGCAACATTATCATTGGTTAAATTGTAGTTAACTCAATAGTTTAGTATGAAGGATTTAGGTGAAGCTAATTATGTTCTAGGAATTTGAATCCTTAGGGATCATAAGAACAAAGTGATAGCATTATTGCAAGCTTCATATATAGACAAGATATTGAAATGTTTTGCTATGGCTGATACGAAGAAGGGTACACAACCTTTCATATTGGGTTTTCATCTTTCTTTAAAGGATTGTCCTAATACAACGAAAGAAAGAGAGTATATGAGAAATTTTCATTATACTTAGACAATAGGAAGTCTTATGTATGCAATGTTATGCACACATCCATATATTTGTTTTGTAGTAGGATTGATGAGTCAATATCAGACGGATCCCGATCCAAAACACTAGCAAATAGTTAAGCATATACTCAAGTATTTACGGAAAATGAGGAAGATGTTTGTATACTCCGGAAAGGATTTAACTCTTTTCGGATATATAGATTTTGACTTCCAAGTGTGTCAAGATTCGAGAAAAATGATATTGGGCTATATTTTTGTCCTAGGCGGCGAAGCCATAGTGTGGAGAAGTGTCAAGCAATGTTGTACTGCAGACTCCATTATAGAGGCCAATATGTGGCTGCTTCTAAGGTAATAAAAAGAATCAGTCTAGCTTCAGAAGTTCTTTATGGATCTCAAAGTCATTCTTGTTATGGGAAAATCTATCACACTATATTGTGATAGCAGTGTGACAATTGCTAACACCAAAGAAACTACAAACCATAAGCAAATTGTAACACCCTGAAAATGTCAATGTTGTAAAATTCTTGATTTAAACAAATTCTTGATAAATTACAATATATGAATATCGATAATATACGAAAGACCATACGATGTAATCAAACTAGCTCGAGGACCGATAAGGAAAGATAGCAATTGAATTTATTTGATCCGGAAATAAAATTTTAGTACTCCATCTCTTTTTAGGTAAATTTTAGGGACGAAATTTTTTAAAGGAGGGGAGAATTGTAATGACCCGAAAGTCAATGAAGTCGGAAACAGTGGTTTTGGAATACTATTTCCTATGATAGGATCAGTGAATATTATTTATTAATATTTGCGAGGATATTACAGTATTATATTGAAGTTGGTCTAATAATTCTAATTATTGGAATGTTAGACAAGATACAAGTGTATCAGTTCTAAAGTCGATGGTTTTGGAAATTGAGGTATCAGGACCTCGTTTCCCTAAACCGGACTCGTAAATATTTAATAAAAATATTTGCAGAGTTATATTAGAAGTGAATTAAATTTTTGGTTATGTAATTTTGAAGAAAGAGTGTTTAATTAAAATAAAGAGACTAAATCAAATAAGTGGTAAAAGTAAGAATTAATACTAAATTATAAGATGAATCTATATTGAAGGACTCATTAAATAAATAGACCAATTTAATAAATAATGATAGTGGAAATGTATGAGCATCATCATGAATAGTATGGTAGTTATATAATATTTATTATTTTATTTATAAAATAAAATAAAAAGAAACAAATAGCTTAGTGGAGAGAGAGAATGAGTTTTAAGCTTCATTTTCTGTGCATGTCGATTTGGGGGAAAGAAGAAAACATATTCGGCCATTGTTGTTTTAGTTTGAAGCTCAAATTAGTTGGTATGTTTTGATCCTTTTTGCTTATAATTTATATTTTTGGAACCTTAGGATTATGAACTAGCATACCCATGTTGAAATTTGTGGAATGATTGTAGTTAATAGAAATTACTATGGTAGAAAATCTAAGTTCTTAATATTATTTTGGTAGATTTTTAAAACTGGAAGTGAAGTGAGATGATTTGTAAAGTCAATTCATGAAATTGTACATTGAGGATTATTATGGAAAATTTTAAAAATATGGGGGGTTAAATTGTTTATTTATGTGAAATTATCAGTGTATAAAAAAAAAAAATGTCATTGAGATATTTTGAAGTCTTTTATTTGAAAGAGTTTTGTTTGGGTGCTTGATGTTGAATTTGTGTTATTTTATAGAGTAAAATTTTACTACATTTAAAAATTAGGGATTTAATTGAGTAAATTATAAATGATAAGGATTTTATTATAAATTAAAGATATATATATATACAGGCTGTATATTAAGGGTTAAGTATTCGGCAATAGTGGGTTATGTGTTAATTGTGGAATTAACTTGGTTGAGATGATGGATTAAATTGTATAGGATGTAAATGTTTTGGGGCAAATGTGTAAAAGTGTAAATAAGTAGCTAAATGTATTGAATTGAATGGTATATGAAATTGAGATTAATATGTACAGAATCATTTTAGAAACGAGTAGAAGGATAGTTTGATAATTTTAATTAAGTACAATGATTAACTTAAATGGGTGATAAATTAGTAATTAGTATTAAATTTCACAGTGGGATTAGAATAAGGGACTATTTAAAAATTAGTCCATTAATTTGATGAGTATTGGATAGTAGATGGTTTTAATCTATTTTGTTAGTATTATATAAATATAATATATTAGAAAAGAAATAAAGTTTAAGATTATAATACTAATAGTAAGAGATAAAAGATATGGTAGGTGAAAAGAAGATAAGGGGGGGGTGAAATTCTTTTGTTTTTCTTCTTTGCTGCTGAAAACTAAAAGAAGAAGGGGGGAAGGGGCTGTTCGGCTATGGGGGTTTAATGCATGTGTAAATTTGTAAGTTTAGATTTGATTATTTTTGCATGAAATTTATATTTTTGAGGGTATAATGTTATGAGTTAGTTTACCCATATTGAAATTTTGAGAGTGAATGGAAATTATGACAGATACTATGGATGAGAAATTCAAAGGTTTGGGGTTATTTTATTGAATACTAAATGCCTTTGAGGTGATGATTGAGTATAAATTTTGTAGACTAAATTGGTCATATTGTGTGGTGGTTTTATTGATAATAGTTTTTAGGGATTAAAATGTTGTAAATTCAAAATAACATAGTTTAAATTGTTAGTTTTGTGAAATGTAGGGACTGTTTTAGTGGACTGTTCTTATGCTGGAAAATTTGGGATTTATTTACTAAGTCCATTAAGTTTGTAAAGTATTTTGTGATATGAAATTGGTTAGCATTAACTAGCAATGAGTTAAATGGTTAAATAAATTTAGCAAAGTATGACTTTATTAAATTTAAGATTATTGGGGATTGTTAATAAATTAAATGTATATTTAGTGAATTATTGAAATAAGAAGGAAATATGATCAATTAAATTTTTTATTGTTAATAGTTGAGTTGAGTAAATGACAATTGTTGTTAAATGAAAGTACGCACTAAGATATAAGATTCGATTAATTTTAGTAGAAACAAGAATGGTATTAATTGAGCTAAATTGCTAAAAATAGATCAAGTGAAGAATAGATCGAGTATCAACCGTGGGAAGGAAAAGATCACTGAGTAGACATCCGTCGTATTTTGGTAAGTTCGTAGTCCCCAAGCTCGAACTTCATAAATTGTTTTAATTAATCTAGTTACTACTTGATGCCTTAATATATATCCCTAATGTAATTGTTAATTAAATTGAATGGAAGTTTATGGAGGTATGAGTTAATTCAATTATATAGAGGTTTATGGAATGTGACATTATGGAATAAATTAATGTATGATTAGTAGGTAATTGGAGTGGAAGTGTTATTAAATTATGAAATTTGATATTGAGTTATGAAAAGTAAAAATTATGGACTTGCAAATGAATAATTGACATCGTCGTTTCGCTCGACTAGCGCTGGGCGCAAATATCGTTGGTTTATCCAACTAGAGCTGGGCTCACTAAATTATTCGTCGGTTTATCCGACTAGCGCTGGGCGCAACTTTCGTCAGTTTATCTGACTAGTGCTGGGCACACATTCGTCGGTTTATCCGACTAGCGCTGGGCGCAAATATTGTTGGTTTATCCAACTAGAGCTGGGCTCACTAATTATTCGTCGGTTTATCCGACTAGCGCTGGGCGCAACCTCCGTCATTTTATCTGACTAGTGCTGGGCACACATTTGTCGGTTTATCCGACTAGCGCTGGGCGCAAACTCTTTCGCGAATTATCTGCTAGGCACCGAGTGCCTTGTATCAACTGGACTATACAGAAAGGTTTTATGAACGATCTAAGGAGGATGGTTATAGGTATTACTAGAGATGATTATATTTACTTATGTATATACATTTATTCATTTGAAGATATGATATGTTCTTGAGTTAGATTATTAAAGTTGTGAAATAAATTCAAATGCTTTAGATATACTTGTGTTTATTCAAATAAGTGAAGTTGCTTAATGTGGATTGGTTTGTGCGATAATATAAGTAAATTTTTGATTGATCTATGCAAAGTTATTAATATAACTAGTGATGTGAACTGAGATGAATGTTCAAACCAACTAAAGGTGAATACTAGTGAAAATTGAGTATAGTATGAAATAAAGTGATGAAAGGCATGAAATTGAAATGGTGATATCTTGTAATTGTATGTTTAGATAGTAGTATGGTGATATAATTCAATTTGAGCATTCATGTATCATATCATGTCTTAAAATGTTTGGATTATAGAAATATCACTGAGTTTTACTCAGCGTGCGACTTTGTTTTCTGTACGCAGGTTAGGTACTCTCTTTTGATCGCCGACTCAGCATCCAACAACAACAATCATGATCTCAAGTGTGGTGATGTTTAATTTTGTAATGGAATGTACCTAGGATGTCTTTGGTTGTTAGTTGTTTTGTGAATGTGATGTAAATTGAGTTATAAGTATATGTTTATGTTTGAAGCTAAATGTTAGTATGCGTTTTAACCAAAGGCTTGATGTGTGTATGAAACTTAAAGCTTAGTGTCTTAAGTAGCTTTATGTTAGGCTAAATTGAGTGATTTTGACACATTTTAGATCCACACGGCCAGACACACGGGCGTGTGACTTGGCCGTGTAAGACACACGGCTAACACACGGCCGTGTGAACCTTGCAGTAAAAAAAAAAATTGCAAGTTCTTCTTTAACTTTTCAAATGATTTCTATTAGTCCCAAAATGTTTTTAAGGGAACTTTAAAGCTCGATTAGGGACAATTCGCATTTTAATGATTGAATTAGAATATGCTTATGATTACTTAAGAATTGGTTGTTAAATGCTTTGATTGGTTGGTAATATTCTGTAACCCTACTCCGGCGACGGATATGGGTTTGGGGTGTTACATAATCGATAATTTTCTTCACAAGACTAAATTGAAACTTTGTAATAAATGAGGGACTAAAAGGGCAAGTTTTCCGTTAAGTAACTAGGGACTAAATTGAAACTTGTAATTAAACCATGGGAATTTATGTAGCTTATTTGATGGATAACTATTATATATATGTTTAATTTCCTTCATGTTAAGGGAAATTAGGTGGATGAAATGTGGCTTTAAAAAGATTAAAGGTGAGTGATGATTAATGTGCTAGCTTAGTTTAATGTGATTTTCACCTACTTGCTTACCATTAACCGGTCACTTGATGGAGCTTTTAATTCCAATCTGTGGAGAGGAAAGAGAAGAGATCTTCTCTTCTCCCACACTTTTTCTCCTTTTGGTTTTGAAGATTAAATAAAAATAGAACTCCACGATTTCTTCTCATTTAGTTTGTGCAAGTATAGTTTGTTTTGTTTGCATAATTTATTAAATAGTTAAAGCTTATAGAATTGTTGGTGTTGTTTGATGATAGGAAATGTGAATTCATACTTTGATGATCATGAAATTTATTGGTAAAATGCTAAATATATTTTAGTGATTTTGATTATGAAATTATCATGAAAATTGAAGGATTTGTGTATTAATAACGATAACGAGAATGAACTATTAAATGATGTCAGACAGAATTTTGGATATAATTGACATGTCATAGAATTCGATATGTCTAAGGATGTTAAAGCGCTGAGTGCATTTTATTTAACTCTTGTATTCTCGGAGGGTAGGAAAGTTCTCTAATTCACGGATGGTCAAGAACAAGACTATAATTCTTGAAAGGTTGAATTCATATAATTAGATCTAATTCCTTGAGGGTCAAGAGCGTACATTGACATATTAAATCTAACTCCAGTGTTCTTGTAACGCCCCAAAAATTTGTTTTTTGGCTTTTGTAAATTTTTGACACAATTGGGTATCTGCTTCAGTGGTTAAGTGTTCTGGGTGTGTGTGAGAGGTCCTAAGTTCAAGCTAAGTATTTGGCTAAATTCTGGTATATTTTTGAATAAATCTTAAACCCCGCTCAGTAGGCTTAAGTTTAATTATTTGTAAGTACATGTTAGAATGGGCCTGTTGGTCTGGTGGTTAAGTGGAGTATTAGTATGCTGGATGTCTGGTGTTCGAATCCCTGTGTGGGTAAGGGGGAATATTTTTTGCTCGGTTTGATGGCTGGGAGTTTGAGTTGTACTGAAAATCTGAGTAGTGGTTGGTTGAGATGTAGTGCATTAGTGGGAGAAAATCAAGGGATGTTCACATCTTCTCTCCTTTGTTTTTTTCCCCAAAATTTCAGTTATCCCTCTTTTTGGCAAAAAGCTGAAGTTTCATCTCCCTCTCCCTACGTTTTCTTTTTTTTCCTCCATTGATTTTGATCTTTCATATCGTAGTCCTTCCGTCTCGTTATTTTGGTGTTGCGCACAATTCTGGTAAGTGGGATCATTGTGTTTAGTTTTTGATTTCTGAAGATTGAAGTTCTGTAATTTGTTATGTAGGGGACGGTAGTGAACAATAGTTTCACTTCAACAGTCTGCTTTGTGCGATTAACGGGTGTGATTGCGGTAAGTGAGTGTGTTTGGCTTAGTTTGGGTTTGAGAAATTCGTTAATCAATTGCTGAATCATGATTGGGTACTCTGGTTATAGGTTCTGGTGGCCTTAGGAGTACTTTTTCGTAAAAATGAACCTGGTGTGTACCCGAAAACGCTGAAAACGGGGTTTTAACGAAAGCCAAAAACCCCACTTTCGACGCCACACGAGCGTGTGGTCGCCCGTGTTAGTCGCCCGTGTGGTAGGCCGTGTGCCATAACACGGGCGTGTGATTGACGAGGCCAGGCCGTGCGCACAAGACATGGCCTTGTGCGACACACGGCCTAGACTGATTTGGGCCATGTGGGCCACACGGGCGTGTGGGCCCACACGGGTAGTCCACACGGGCATGTGGGAATTTAGGCCAGGTCGTGTGATCCACACGGGCCAAGGCCAATATGGGCGTGTGGGCCACACGGGCGTATGGGCCCACACGGGCAGGCCACATAGGCGTGTGAGCCCATTTAACTGAAATGTGTTCTAAGGTTGCACGGGTCGCCCAAGTCGACTGTGAACCTACTGTAGGGTCGGCAAGCACTACTTAGACCCTTAAATTCGTGAACTGTATGTATGATGTATGTACTAAGCATGATGATTATATGAACGAATACTGAATTGTATGTGTAACTGATATTCATGTATTAGCATGCCATATACTGTATGTTGCATTGCATTGGGTTGGGATGTTTATATTTGGAGGAAGTGTACTGAAAGGCTCTTAAGCCTATTATCTGGCAGCTCAGCTGCAATTTACTGTTTATGTGCCGCATTCGGTACTACTTGGATGTAGGGATAGGTGGGTGTTTTAAACCCCACATGGAGTGTAGGGATGGACGGAGATGGTGTGTAGAGGCTGGTTGGGTAGGATTACATTTCGATTAATATATATCCGATATCAGAATCGTGACGGGCTTAGGCCCTAAAGCATATTTGATACTGAAACTTAATGGGCTAAGGCCCAAATCTCATCGAATCGAAATGGGCTTAGGCCCGCATCAGATTTGGTCGCTTGTTGTGATTGATCAGATGCATGTCTCTGGGGATTACACACTGAGTTTACGTAAACTCACCCCTTTTTGTTTTATCTGTACAGGTAATTCCCATACTTAGAGGGATTCGGTGCGGCAGAGGACTCAGTGGTGACCACAAGTTTATTAAACGGTTTTAATTTCTTAATGGTTTTAATTTCTATTATTTTGGGAGTATTTTTGTTGTAATTTGGACTTTTGGACGGTTTGCATTCATTTTGGTTTATTTTGCTGTTTTCATGAACTTTTGAACTGCAACGAAAACTCGGTTTTAATAAACACAATGTTTTCTTAAACGCGAATGATTTTCTCTAAATAACACGTTTTTAAAAGCTTCCGCTACACAATATGTTTTTAAATGAATCCAACTTAACGAGGAAATGATTTTGAAATTGTCAAGAGATACAAACGGAAACGGTTTTAACTTGATAAGTTCGATTTCAAATTCCATTCCATGTGACATCGCTAGATTCGACAATAACGGCTAGGCCAGGTTTGGGGTGTTACAGTTCTCGATGGGTGAGGGAGTTCTCAAATTCTCGGAGGATCGAGAATAGTACTCTAATTCTCGGAGGATCGAGTACATATCATTACCTTCAATTCCTTAAGGGTCATTAGCGTATATTGATGTACTAATCTACGTATCTGTTATTGAGTCCTCACTCGATTAATAGAGGCTAAAATGTAAAAAGAAAACGAGGATAAATTACAACAGTGAAACTTGATTTACTTGGCATATGAAAGAGTTCATGCAAATACCTTAAGGGTAAATTGGTATCTTGGTATATGTTTAATGTAACGATCCATTGGTATGATGGTTGTTTAAACATCGTGAGAGTGAATTGATATAATGACATGTGGAATTGTGTTATACGTATGAAAAAAAGAAATGATGATTCAAATACCCTAAGGGTGAGTTGGTATCTTAATATATATACACAAATTGCATATCATTGAATATTAATTTTAAATTGTGTGCCACACTTTTTGATCTAGCTTCGATATCATGTTTCAGATTGTCTAAGTTGCTACGGCAACGAATGTGGCCTCTTGCATTCGGATTTTCCTCCTGAGTCGGCTGTGAGGTGTCACATGGACAAACACAATGATAAAAAAGATCATATTATATGAGAGGTGGTGGCAAATGGAATAGTAGATGCAGTTAAAAGTCACATCCGAGGACAACTGACTGCCAACATATGTGCGTTAAAATATGCAAAATTATAGATATGAAATGTAGTGCGGTATGTACTTCAAGTGTACATGTCAAATTATAATATAAAATGTTTTACGACGAAATATGGAAGTATTCCAAGAATCGTACCCAAGGGAGATAATGTAATCTTTAGCAATAAAACGAAATGCATGTACTAGGATGTTTACCAATCTAATTGAACAACCAATTATTAGAACAATCAAAATCAAGTGAATTTATAAAAAAAAAACTACAGTAGAGAAAATGAACATAAAATGTTTTCAATTGATAGAAATTAATGAAGGAAACAACAATGATTGGTTAATTCTCATGAAAACGATGAAAAATACTTCTAAAAGATTCAATTGACAATTTCCTCAATTAATTTTACCTCTTTGTCTCAATTAATCGAATAAGGAACTTAATCAAATTCTCCTCCTAGCTTCACTTAATTAAGCTAAAATGAATCAATTTGTACACGATAGATTATTCTATTTTCCTCATCTATCTCAATTTTCCCTTAGAGTTGTCAATTCCAAGTTTTGAAGTTTATTCAATTTAGTCCAAATTGCTCAATTGAATTATTTGACATAAATTAATGAACCACCTAGTTCATACCCATAGAAAAATTAAACACAAATCAATTTCATACAATTTAATTCAACAACATTAAATAAAAAAAATGATGAAAATGAATAAAGTTTAGAAATGCTCAATAAGATTGAAGAACTTCTTGAATCCAATGGTGAAAAATATTCAATCCACAAGAGTTGTTGAAAGCCCAATAGTAAAATATTCAATTGAAATATAAAATAACTAGAAAATATAAGAAAGTTTGAGTAAAAAGCACTAACCTTACAATTGCCTCCTAACCTAACAAATATCAACTTTTTAATTCTAAAACACTAGCTTAACACTTATTAACCTCTTCTTAGTAGTTGAATTGTAATCGATATTTATAGAGAAAATTCACTTTAACATCCAACTACTAGTTTGCCCTTACAAAAAATCTAAGGTAAGTTTGACCAATAGCTCCCCATGTTTGCCCTTTGCAAATCTCAATAGATTTTGTAGTTACGAGATCGATGTCAGGGCAATGGAGGTTGGAGGTCATGGCGCTGCAACTCAGAAGGCTCAAGGTTGCGACACCCCATATCCAATGTCATGACACTGCATGGCTTTCTTTGTTCATCTTCAGGGGTCAATGTCGCGACACCACAAGTTCGGTGTCGCGACCTTGTGATCTGCCATTAATTGATATACAAATTAATTCCTTTTTGACATTTAATGATCTTGTATGTATGCATTTTATGTCTTTATTTCATACATTCAGTATTTATTAGATTTTTTTTATTTTAGAATTTAATTTTATGCGTTTTTAGTGTGTTTTGGGACCAAAATGGAAAAATCTTGCCTTTTGTAGTTTAACAATTAATTTGAGCTTGTGCTGGAGGTGACAAAGACGAGAACTTGAAGAAGTCTCGATACTCTGCTCAGAGTCGTGACACCAGATCTTTAGTGTCATTACATCGAAGCATTCCATTACCACGATGACTTGAATATTAACAACAACACACCGTAGGTGAACTAGTGGAGTCACGACATTGAATGGTGTGAGTCACGACATCGAGCTCTATGGTCGTGACAATGAGTTCCTAAGGTTGTGACATCAAAGGCAGACACCAAGTGTAACATCCTGGAAAGGGACTATGCGTTTTCGGTTTAATTGTACGAAGTAACATGTTTTATGTACTAAGAATAAATTTTGAATAATTTTGGAAACCTGAAAATGTATGAAAATGTTAAGTAAAAAAAAATGGAAAGTGAACATTTTTGGAAACTTGGAAATGGATGGAAATGATTTGGAAATGATTCAAAATAGGAAAGTGCACATTTCTGGAAACTTGGAAATGTAAGGAAATGTCTTGTCTTGGAAATGTAAGGAAATGTTTTGGAAATGTGAGGAAATGTCTTAGAAATGAAAGGAAATGCCTTAGAAATGTTAAGTTTTAAAGTTTAAAAGAGGGAACTAAGGCAAGGTGGCCTTAAGAAAATTTATGGAGGAAATATGACATGAAATTGGGCTTGGAAAAGTGGCTTAGAGATGCCACTTAGAGCTCTGGAAATGACGCCACATGCTAGGGGGAAGGACTTGTGTTCGAGTCGCGTGGGAAGCAAAATTTTAAAGCCTTTATTTTTCTAAGTGGCGTCAATAAGAGGGAATAGGGGACTGACACATGGCTAAATTCTAGGAGTTTTATCCCTTTATATTTTATTGAGGATAAAAGATGATAAATGAGGATTATTCTTTTATTTTTTAAAATAAAGAGATAAGGAGGAAAATAAGGGAGAGTGATGGCCAAGTAAGGGAGTCTTGGCCTAGTAATTTCGGCAATAGGAGGAAAAGAGAGACCATTCTGCATTATTTTCTTTTTCTTGAGAGCCTCTGCCAATTCTCTCTGCAACCCTTTTCTTTTTCTTTTCAATTCTCCAAAAAGCTGAGAGTAAGATCCCTAGTCTTGCCAAAATTTCTCCATCACTCTCTTCTCTTTTTCTTTTACTGCTTCTGGCCAAGAATCTTTCAAGAGATCATCAAAAGCCAAACCAAGTTCCATTAGCCATAGCCGATTTCTCTGTGGATTCCAAAGAAGGTGCAATCGTTTTCAATAGTGAGGTAAGATCTCATTCGGTTTCATCCTTTTTCTTTTAAGATTTGCCAAATCTAGGACTAACCCCATTAATATCTTGTTACTTGAAACTTTGAAGAGATCTTTCGGGATTTACTAAGTGTCGGCTACAAGGAAGGAGAAGTTCTTTTCTCGAAGGTACACCATAGGCCGCGTGCTCCTAGTTATTCGGTGAGTTTCTGGATTTAAAATCCATAAGGTAAGTGTCTATAGCATTCGGTCAAGGCCTATTTTGGAACCCGGATCTATTTCTTACTTCAGATAAAAGCGAAAACTAACCCATTTGTTAATTTAATGCTTGGCCGAATACAAGAAGGAATAAAGCAAAGTTTTCTTGGATTTGTTGGTGACCAAATCGGCAACAAGGTAGGTTTTGAAAGTACTAATCCTATTAGGATTTGGTCTTATAGCCGAATAGGCTCTTTGCTAACATATTAAGGTTGGCTAAATGTAGGGATTTAAGATCTAAGGCATTAGATCAAGCTTTTCGGGATTTAAGTGAACCGCTAAGTGTATCGTGTGTACCCCACACTACTTCTTAATATGTTTCATGGCCTGCTTTATTAAAATATGTGATATTAAGAATATGAAAGTGGCTAGGGTACCATGTTATGGTACTAAGTACTCAGTGCACGTTTCCTACTTCTACAAAGAATATGAAAAGGTCATTAGTAACATGAGAATATGATAAGAATGTGAACTCGGCATATTTATGCATATCATCATTATATGGGGCATATGGGTTTGTTTGAAAAGGGAAGTGAATGTGGTGACCTAAGACCACGAACACGGTGACCTAAGACCGTGATATCTCGAAAGTGGTGACCTAAGACCACAATGTCTGAAAGTGGTGACCTAAGACCACGATGAATCTGAGCGTGGTGACCTAAGACCACAAATGCGGTGACCTAAGACCGCGATATGGAGTGTAGCGGAAGGAGGGTCGACTTAGTAGTCCCCACGGTGCATGCAAAGTTGGTACGGGAGTGTAGCGGATGGCTTATTAGGTTTGGGTTTGGGAATGCATCATAATTTGTATGCTATGATATGAATGCGTAACATTTGTATGCCCGATTCTATTTTGATTTAGTGTTTGTGTACACATTGAGTCTGTTTGACTCACTCACCCGTTGGGGAATATTTTTCAGTGATGATGATGATGATGGACCAGACTGGCAGAACTTGTGGTGGCCATGCTCAACATGAAGTTTTTATTTTATGAACTACTATTTCTATTTAAGTACTTGAATTACTTGGAAATTATTTGATGTAATAAGGCCATAAGGCCATAGTTGGATTGTTTTCCATTTATTTCTATTTATTATGATTATGAGTTTTACCTATTAAAGTTTAAGTAAAATTTTTAATATAAAGAATTGAATTCGTTTTCAACACAAGCCCAACCCAAAACAATTTTTTTCAAAATCGCACAAGTTTTCTCTAGGTAACGAAAGAATTTTGAAACCGGTTTACTTGAGGAACATACCAAATCTGGGCAAATCTCGTGGGCCGGGTTTGGGGTGTTTCGATTTGATATCGAGCCAGTTTTAAAACTCTCGACCTATGGGCCAAGGCCCAAAACGTTTTCAAAGCGAGCCCAAATGAGTTTTTTTTGAAAATATTTTATGAAACAAGCAGGTTTTCTGGCATGGCACCTAAAGTCTCCGACCCGCAGTCCACCAGGTAAGTACCCCTAACTATTTGTGTGATTATGTGTAATGAATATTAGAAGGGTAGAAAAGGAATGGAACGTAGAATAGCATGATAGGAACTTGAACCCTAGGACTAGTCTACTCAAACACAAACACATAAGACTTAAGGAACGTTAAACAAACCCATGGCTAAGTCACTAAGTTAGGGTGTGGTAACCCCTCAATGCGCATGTCTAGGATTGGATCCGTAAGAGCCTCGGTATTTAAGCGATCCTAGTGACTCACCTCCTCTTCGCAGAATCCTGCCCGTGCGTAGCCGGTTCACACCCTAATCCGAGGGCTCGATGGGGTGTGGCAACCTGCATGCGCATGTCTAGGAATGGTTTCGGTGGGAGCTTGGTATTTAAGCGATCCGCGTGACTCACCTCCTCTCCACTCGAATCCTGCACAGTGCGTAGCTTTGGTTCACCGACCAAGAGGACTCGGTCATAGGCTAAACACAATAACTAAAACCCGAAAGGAATTAGCCGTGTTTTTATAAAAACAACAAAACCCTAGTTTTAGAACTCTTAAAACTTTCTTCTAAATTCATGAAAACCATCTTTACAAAATTTTCAAAAGATTTCAGATTTATACAAAAATGACCCTAGTGGTAAAATTACCAAAATACCCTTGGTTTATAAAATGACCAACTACCCAACAGTTTTGCCAAAATTTCATTACTTTATCAATGTTCAAAAACCCTAATTTGCAAATTATCAAAATACCTTGAATTTTGGAAATTTCAAAATTGCCCCTAACTTATAAAATTACCAAAATGACCTCGATTTCCAAAATTTTTGCAACATCACCGCTTTTGAAAAGTACAATTCTCAAAAGAACCCTCAAAGTTTTACAACCTTTGAAATATCCCCGATTTATAAGATTTTACAAATTTACTACCTTTACTTGGAAAAAAAAATCACCAAAATACCCCGAGGTCCAAAATCACCGAAATACCCCCGGATTTCAAAATTTTTCAAAATACCCTGGAATTTAAAAATACCAAAATACTTTGTGACAAAACCACCAAGGAACTTTTTCCTTTTGAAAAATTACGAAAATACCCCTGTAGGACAGAATTACGAAAAACACCCCTAGGTAGTGGAAGGAAAAAAAATAATAACAATGGAAACTACAACCTTTCTCTGAATGAACGAGAGTTCATGATTGTTTGATGGATGTATGGATGAATGAATGGAAAGACTGTGTGCATACGAAAGAACCACTCATAAAACTCTTTTCATAAAAATTTCTTCGCGGGTAATCAAGTGAAACAAAGACTAATTCATAAAACTTCTTAATCAGATCACGACGTTAGAAATGAGCTCTAGAGGACGTGGTCGTCATGGATGAGGTAGAGGAAGGATGACGGTGTCAGAACCCGTTAGATCGGGTCAAGGGTCTGACAATGAGATACCACCGCCACCACCACCCCCAGTTGTTGGTGTTGAGCGTGAAAGCTCGGACGGGGATGATCTTTGTGTCGCGCAGTCGTCTTTGCGAGTTTTGGAGTTGGTGGTCGTGTGCGGGAGGAAATTCGGGAACCCGTAAGTCTCAGTACTGGCGGCTCAGAGCTAATGGAGCCGAAATGTTTCGTGGAGTATCGGGTGTGGCACCCAGTTCAGCTGAGTACTGGTTGGAAGCAACAGAGCGCATCATGGATGAGCTTGACTTGACCCTTGAGGAGAAGTTAAAAGGAATGGTGGCACTTTATTCTGCGATGAAGCGTATCGATGGTGGTTGACTGTCGTTCGGGATGGTGCCACGGCTGAGGATCTGATCTGGGAATATGTTAAGGAAGCATTTGAGAAGAAGTATATGGGAACCAGGTATACTGATGAACAAAGGAAGGAATTTCTAGGGCTGGTTCAATGGAACAAGTTTGTGACGAGTATGAGGTCAATTCTAAGGTTGAGCCGATATGCTCGAGGAGTAATGGCAACCGAGCATGAGCGCTGTGTCTATTTTGAGGACGGGCTAAGGGATGATCTGAGACTGTTGATAGCACCGCATCGTGAGCGGGAGTTTTCTCTTTGGTAGAAAAGGCCAAGGTGGTGAGGGAATCAAGGATTCTACAAAGCGGGCTATGGATAGGAATAGGCCCAAAAGAGGTTTTGGAACGTGCGAAAGGTTCATAAGAGGCCTAGAGTTGATGGGCCGCGAGGTCGACAAGTTGGTTCGGAAGGCGGTATCGACCTTGTGATGTGTGTGGAAAGAAGCACTTAGGAGAGTCTTTGGAAGAAAACAGGAGGATGTTTTAGATGTGGGTCCAAGGACCATGTGATCAAGGATTGTCCTAAGCAATCGGATGAAAGCCGACCAACGACTCAAAATGTTAGTCGACCGGTAGAGGAGGAGGACCGCACCTCAACGAGGTCGTGGTTCGAGTAATGAGAGGTAATGGTGTTGGCGAGGCCATGGAACACAAGGCGAGAGGTGCTTTGCTAATCTTTGAGGCAAGGCCACCAGTTTGGTTTATGCGGTTCGCGGAGGGAAGATTAAGACGCACCGGATGTTATAACCGGTACGTTCTTTATTTTTGACAAGCCCTATGTTTCTCTAATTGATGTGGGCTCGACCCATTCCTATGTTGCATGTAGTGTAGTGGAAACACTAGGCCTAGACTCAAACCTTCCGATAGGCGGATGACTCGTAGTAAGCCCATTAGGCCTAATCAGAGTGGTGGATAAGATCTTTCGAGAATGTACCCCTAGAGATTCAGGGAGTGAACTTTCGGGCTGACTTAATGGAACTACCTTTCGGGGAGTTTGGAATAGACTTACTACCGGGAACAGCTCCTGTGTTAATCGCTCCATACCGAATGGCGCCAAAGGAGTTAGTTGAGCTCAAGGCTCAAATCCAAGAGTTGTTGGATCGTGGGTTCATACGACCCAGTGTGTCTCCATGGGGAGCACCAGTTCTGTTTGTAAAGAAGAAGGAAGGAACTATGCGTATGTGCATAGATTACCGTCAGTTAAATAAGCTGACCATCAAGAACAAGTATCCTTTGCCAAGGATCGATGACTTGTTCGATCACCGAAAGAGGCCGCAGATATTCTCAAAGATAGACTTAAGGTCGAGGATATCACCAGTTGAAGGTGAAGGAGGCAGATATCCATAAGACCGTTTTTAGGACAAGATACGGCCATTTTAAGTTTGTGGTGATGCCGTTTGGATTGACAAACGCTCCAGCCATGTTCATGGATATGATGAATCGAGTTTTTCAACCCTACTTGGATAGGTTCGTCGTTGTGTTCATCGACGATATTTTGGTGTATTCTAAGTCTGAAGAGGAGCATGATGAACATCTCCGAGTGGTGCTACAAGTGTTAAGGGAGAAGAAGCTCTATGCCAAATTCAAGAAGTGTGGATTTTGGCTTAAGAAGGTGGCATTCTTAGGGCATGTGGTATCCGCAGAAGGAATAAGAGTGGATCCTAAGAAGATCGAGCGGTGTTGGATTGGAAACCACCTAGGTCCGTGGTCGAGATTCAAGTTTCTTAGGTTTGGCGGGCTATTACGAGAAGGTTCGTAGAAGGATTCTCGTCCAATAGCCGCGCTTTGACAAAGTTACTAAGGAAGGAAGTACCCTTTGAATGGTCTGATAAGCAACAAAAGAGCTTTGACAACCTTAAGAAGGTGTTAACGGAGGCTCCAGTGTTAATTCAGCCGGAGGCTGGGAAGGATTTTGTGGTGTACTGTGACGCTTCGCATACGGGATTAGGATGTGTGCTAATGCAAGAAGGAAAAGTAGTCGCTTATGCGTCTCGGCAACTAAGGCCTCATGAGGTTAACTACCCAACTCATGACTTGGAACTGCAAGGCAGGGTTTTCGCCTTAAGGTTTGGAGGCACTACCTCTATGGAGAAAGGTCAGTGATCTACACAGACTACAAGAGCCTTAAGTATCTGTTGACTCAGAAGGAGTTGAACTTGAGGCAACGAAGGTGGATGGAGTTGTTGAAGGACTACGATCGCTCGATAGAATATCATCCGGCAAGGCGAATGTGGTAGCCGATGCCCTAAGTCGGAAGGTTGTGTCGGATCTAAGGGCTATGTTCTCTCACTTAAGTTTGTACGATGATGGAAGCTTTGTTGGCGAGTTGCAAGTCAAGCCCACATGGTGAAGGAGGTGAAAGAGGGACAGTTGGTTGATAAGGATCTAAGTGCTAAGTTACGACAAGTGCGAGCGGAGAGTTAGAGGTTATAGTGTTAATGATGAGGAGTATTGTGTTACAAAGGAAAAGTCGTATCTTAAGAAGACAAGGAGTTAAGACAAAGGATTCTTTGGGAGGCGCATAGTAGCCCTTAAACTATGCATCCCGGAGGCATTAAGCTGTACAGAGATCTAAGGGAACAAGTTTGGTGGTCTGATCTTAAGCAAGAAGTGACTGAATTTTGTGGGGAAATGTTTGACGTGTCGCCAAGTTAAGGTTGAACACCAAGTTCCATCGATTGCTTCAACCAATCGAGATTCCGCAATGGAAGTGAGAGAGAATTACCATGGATTTCGTTAGTGGGCTTCCCCTTACGCCTACTAAGAAGGACTCGGTATGGGTGATAGTGGACCGTTTGACTAAGTCCGCGCACTTCATCCCGGTAAGAGTTGACTATTCTCTTGAGTCGGCTAAGTTATATGTGGCGAAAATTGTGAGGTTACATGGTGTACCAAAGATCGATCATCTCCGACGAGAGACCCAAGGTTTACGTCTCGATTCGGAGGGCACTTCATCAAGCTTTAGGCACTAAGTTGGACTTCACTACGGCTTTTCATCCATAATCGAGACGGGTAGTCCGAACGAGTTATACAAGTGTTGGAGGATATGTTGAGAGGTCAGTGTGATGGATTTCCGAGGAAGTTGGGAAGACTATTTGCCTTTAGCCGGGTTCGCCTACAACAACAAATGCTATCGTGCTAGCATTCGGATGGCACCATATGAAGCATTGTATGGTCGGAAGTGTAGAACTCCTACTTGTTGGACCGAGTTAGAGAACGCGTCGAGTTTTGGGTCCAGAGTTACTTGGCAAATCGAAGAGAAGGTTGAGATGATTCGAGCACGGTTAAAGGAAGCCTCGATAGGCGTAAGTCGACGCAGCACCTTAAGCGGAAGGAAATAGAATTTGAAGTGGGAGACCAAGTGTTTACGAAAGTCTCGCCTTGGAAAAAGGTAATGAGGTTCGGTCGCAAGGGAAGTTAAGCCCAAGGTTTATAGGGCCCTATCGAGTGCGAAGCGAGTTGGAGCAATGGCATACCAATTGGAGTTGCCACGAGTTGCGGCAGATGCACGACGTATTCCATGTATCCATGGTGCGTCGTTACCGATCGGATCTGTCTCATGTGGTACCTTTCAAGAAGTAGAGCTAAGGCCAGACTTATCCTACGAGGAAGAGCCGATTCGGATATTGGAACGTGATGTGAAAGTGCTACGGAGGAAGTCGGTTCCTCTAGTCAAGGTGTTATGGCGCAATCATGGATCGGAAGAAGCTTCGTGGGAACTGTAAGAGGCAATGCGACAACAATACCCTCAATTATTTTAGTTAGAAAATTTCGAGGACGAAATTATTTTAAGGGGGTAGAATTGTAACATCCTGGAAAGGGCCTATGCGTTTTTGATTTAATTGTACGAAGTAACATGTTTTATGTACTAAGAATAAATTTTGAACAATTTTGGAAACCTGAAAATGTATGGAAATGTTAAGTAAAAAAAAATGGAAAGTGAACATTTTTGGAAACTTGGAAATGGATGGAAATGATTTGGAAATGATTCAAAATAGGAAAGTGCACATTTCTGGAAACTTGGAAATGTAAGGAAATGTCTTGTCTTGGAAATGTAAGGAAATGTTTTGGAAATGTGAGGAAATGTCTTAGAAATGAAAGGAAATGCCTTAGAAATGTTAAGTTTTAAAGTTTAAAAGAGGGAACTAAGGCAAGGTGGCCTTAAGAAAATTTATGGAGGAAATATGACATGAAATTGGGCTTGGAAAAGTGGCCTGGAGATGCCACTTAGAGCTCTGGAAATGACGCCACATGCTAGGGGGAAGGACTTGTGTTCGAGTCGCGTGGGAAGCAAAATTTTAAAGCCTTTATTTTTCTAAGTGGCGTCAATAAGAGGGAATAGGGGGACGGCACATGGCTAAATTCTAGGAGTTTTATCCCTTTTATTTTATTGAGGATAAAAGATGATAAATGAGGGATTATTCTTTTATTTTTTAAAATAAAGAGATAAGGAGGAAAATAAGGGAGAGTGATGGCCAAGTAAGGGAGTCTTGGCCTAGTAATTTCGGCAATAGGAGGAAAAGAGAGACCATTCTGCATTATTTTCTTTTTCTTGAAAGCCTCTCGCGAATTCTCTCAACCCTTTTCTTTTTCTTTTCAATTCTCCAAAAGTCGAGAGTAAGATCCCTAGTCTTGTCGAAATTTCTCCATCACTCTCTTCTCTTTTTCTTTTACATTCAAGCCGAATCTTTCAAGAGATCATCAAAAGCCAAACCAAGTTCCATTAGCCATAGCCGATTTCTCTGTGGATTCCAGTGAAGGTGCAGTCGTTTTCAATAGTGAGGGTAAGATCTCATTCGATTTCATCCTTTTTCTTTTAAGATTTGCCGAAATCTAGGACTAACCCCATTAATATCTTGTTGCCGAAACTTTGAAGAGATCTTTCGGGATTTACTAAGTGCCGGCTACAAGGAAGGAGAAGTTCTTTTCCCGAAGGTACACCATAGGCCGCGTGTTCCCTAGTTATTCAGTGAGTTTCGGGATTTAAAATCCACAAGGTAAGTGTCTATAGCATTCGGTCAAGGCCTATTTTGGAACCCAGATCTATTTCTTACTTCGTATAAAAGCCGAAAACTAACCCATTTGTTAATTTAATGCTTGGCCGAATACAAGAAGGAATAAAGCAAAGTTTTCGGGATTTGTTGGTGACCAAATCGGCAACAAGGTAGGTTTTGAAAGTACTAATCCTATTAGGATTTGGTCTTATAGCCGAATAGGCTCTTTGCTAACATATTAAGGTTGGCCGAATGTAGGGATTTAAGATCTAAGGCATTAGATCAAGCTTTTCGGGATTTAAGTGAACCGCTAAGTGTATCAGGTGTGTACCCCACACTACTTCTTAATATGTTTCATGGCCGTTTTATTAAAATATGTGATATTAAGAATATGAAAGTGGCTAGGGTACCATGTTATGGTACTAAGTACTCAGTGCACGTTTCCTACTTCTACAAAGAATATGAAAAGGTCATTAGTAACATGAGAATATGATAAGAATGTGAACTCGGCATATTTATGCATATCATCATTATATGGGGCATATGGGTTTGTTTGAAAAGGGAAGTGAATGTGGTGACCTAAGACCACGAACACGGTGACCTAAGACCGTGATATCTGAAAGTGGTGACCTAAGACCACGATGTCCCGAAAGTGGTGACCTAAGACCACAATGTCTGAACGTGGTGACCTAAGACCACAAATGCGGTGACCTAAGACCGCGATATGGAGTGTAGCGGAAGGAGGGTCGACTTAGTAGTCCCCACGGTGTACAAGTTGGTACGGGGGAGTGTAGCGGATGGCTTATTAGGTTTGGGTTTGGGAATGCATCATAATTTGTATGCTATGATATGAATGCGTAACATTTGTATGCCCGATTCTATTTTGATTTAGTGTTTGTGTACACATTGAGTCTGTTTGACTCACCCCGTTGGGGAATATTTTTCAGTGATGATCGGTGATGGACCGGACTGCGGAACTTGTGGTGGCCATGCTCAACATGAAGTTTTTATTTTATGAACTACTATTTCTATTTAAGTACTTGAATTACTTGGAAATTATTTGATGTAATAAGGCCATAAGGCCATAGTTGGATTGTTTTCCATTTATTTACATTTATTATGATTATGAGTTTTACCTATTAAAGTTTAAGTAAAATTTTTAATATAAAGAATTGAATTCGTTTTCAACACAAGCCCAACCCAAAACAATTTTTTTCAAAATCGCACAAGTTTTCTCTAGGTAACGAAAGAATTTTGAAACCGGTTTACTTGAGGAACATACCAAATCTGGGCAAATCTCGTGGGCCGGGTTTGGGGTGTTTCACCAAGGTTGAGAAGTCCCAACCATCCAAGGGTCAGAATTGCGACACCAAGGATGTCACATCCCAAAAATTGGTCTAGTAGTATCGGGTTAGAGAACTGGGAATCCGATCTGAATTCCAGAAGTAGGTCCGAAGTGATTAATAAAATAAAATATTATAATAATTGGGTGTAAAATTAAGGTTTGGAAATTAGAATTAAGCATTCGAGAATTAATTACCTTAAAACGAATTTCAAGAATAAAATCGGATATGAAAATAATTTAAAAAATGTGTTTTTTTAAAAAGGGGGACCAATTTGAAAAAGGGAGAAAACTGAAAGTTTTTAAAAGGAAATTTCCCTAAATTTAAAAACTAGTTTTTCCCCTTGCTTATTTAAACCCCCAATTCTGTTTTCCCTCTCTTCCCATCATCTATTTGAAATTTCTCTCAAATCCAAATCATAGTGTTTTCTCACAAATTAGCAAAACCTAAATGAATTTCGTACCTTCCAAACACCAAATCATCTTTTAGTTTTAAATAAAATTCAAGTTTTCATCATCAATTTCTTCACCTGTTCTCAAACATTTTTCATCAAATTAGAGTATCAACTCGTCGTTTTTCTACAATTGTGGTAACATTCTGATTCCTATTAATAAATCTAAGCTTATTGTTTTTACAATTTGAAATTTAATCAATTATATTGGGAATTACATAGATCTAAAGCTTTTAAACCGAAGTTTGGCATAAAAATGGTGAAACCTAAAATAATAAGTTAAATGACTATTTTAAATTAATTCTCAACTTACTTTGGACTGAATAGAAGTTTTTTTTTTTTAATCTCAATTTGATAGATCGTTAAAGAATTTTGAAAAATTGAGAGTTTTCCCTCTTTTAATGCTCATGCATGATCGATTTCTTGGAAAAGTTAAATCTAAGAAATTAGGTGATTTTGATAGTTTACATATGCTATAATATGATATTTAGGATGTTTATAAACATGCTTAGGGGTTAGAAACGAAAATTGAATAAGGAACACAAAGATTTTAGTTAACTAGTTAAGTTTTCAATTTAAGAAAGGAGATGAGTCATCTGTGTTTTTGTTGTTGTTTGAATGTGTTCAAGGCTGCTAATGATGAGTCTATATTGTGTTTAATGTGTTTGCAAAGTGTCGGATCCATTGGGTGCCTCTACGAGCAAAGCGAAAGGGAAAGAAAAGCTGATTTGAGCTTTTGGCATTCAAGCGAAGGCTAAATTGGTGATTGATGTGGAATTACTGCTTCTAGGCACAATTCACTACGTTAATTGGGAGCTTAGGTTAACCTAAAAACCTATCTTAAGTTCCAAGAGTAAGCTTTCCTACTCGATCTATTATTATGTTACAAATAATGCCTTTGTGATGTGATATGTGATGAATGATGAGTTGTCATTGCAAATGCTATGTGCTTATGAAAAAAAAATATGATATGAGGCTTGCTGGTTTTATGCACACACATGATAACTATATGAATACGGCTCATTGAGCATTATGTGAGAACTTGAAAGTGCAATATAAGTTAATATGAAAGTGTCATAAGCATATGCTATATGATAAGTGGAATTGTGCATAAAACAAGAAGTAAATATGTTTAAGTGGATATGTTGGCATTTTGATATCTTGAAACCATTGGATATCATTGGCATACCATAAGATTTGTGAGTATTCACCCATATTTTAATGTTTAGGCGTTGAAGCCCTGAGATATGTTGGAGAGATAAGGGAATGTTGAGCTTAGCTCCATTCAACGGGATATGTTGGTTGTGTTGGAGAGTGTTAGCTATATGCTACACTTCATGGGATATGTTAGACGCTTTGAGTCATTGGCTATGTTTGGATATTCATTTATCCAATGTACGATAGTTTTATTCATGTTTTACAGTCACAAGATGCCAATACATCAATATAAAATGATATGAGATATGCTTAATGCAATGCCATGAATGAATGATATAGTATGCTTTCTATTAACATTTGATATTGTGGCTTATTTGTGGCTTTCAGGAACACACATTGAGATTGGTTGAGCTCATAGTCTTATATGAGTATTTTGCAAAAAAAAATTGCTTAAATGGGGAGTAGAAGTGAGTGAGCCAAGTGATCCTAGCAAGGCAAATGTCTTAAGAATGTGATGTGGTTTACAAATCCCAAAATAAAGGCAATGTGGGATTAGTTTTGTTGGGGACTAGACTTCATTTTTGCTGGTTTTTAAATGGAATTTAATGGACTATTCAAAGGATTTTGAACTTTAAATTTGCTCTTGAATGATGCTAGTGATGAATGATTTGAATATGCATGGTTATTGGTTTAAGGTGTATGTTACTGATATGTATGACTCGATGTTAAATAATGATGTATATGCTTAAATGGTATGCTAGATGTTTTGATAAGTTTAAAATAACCAAATGGTGTAAAATGAAAAGGTATTTCTTTCATAAATGCATGATATGCAAGTTTGGTATGTTGAGTATTTGATTTGTGAACTTAAGAATGGATGATAGAGTAACCAATTGCTTAGGATGCCAAATGTTTCTATTGAATGTTATGATGTACTTGAGCATGTTTTAAATCATCTATGAATGCTATATGACATGTTAGAATTGATAAACAGTCTTAGATGTATAAAATGGTATGTCTAGTGTTGGTTCAAATTGTCAAATGTATGTTTTTTGGATGTTTCTGCAGAAATTGTAGGTGACGTCAGAACGACATTCGTATGACATCGCAATGTGGCAATCGCGTCGTCACGACATAGCTTATTGTAAGTTTGAGTCTTGATTTGTTTTCTTTGGAATTGAGTCCTAATTTTTATGCAATGCAATTGGAGTCCTTATATGCTATAAAATGTTTTGAAAATTTTCATGACTATGTCTTATATGTCTAATTTCATAATTTTTCTTTCAATTTTGTAAAAAAGGGTTTTCTAAATATTTTGCTAAATTTATGATAATAATTTAAGTTTTACTTATCGATTTTAACTGATTCTTTCAAATATTGTCTTTAATAAAATGCTATAAATTGTAGGTATGTTTAATGTATTGTTTTAGAAGTATTTTGTATGATCAGTGTGAAATGATGATTTAACCCTTGATAATCGTTTGATGATTTTTGCTAGACAATTCATGTATTTGGGTTTGTATGTTTTCTTTGAATTGTATGATTGATAAATTATGCATGAATAAAGGTTGTGGTGTGAATGTTGGTCTGTAGTCATGCAAGTGACTAGTGTGATGTTCTGGATTTGGGTCGAACCATCTCGGTCGAGTTTGGGGCACCACACTTGGTGGTATTAGAGCCAAGGTTTATCAACTTTGAGGCCACAAGTTTTTGCAACATTCAAGCTTAAATTTTTTTGAAAATTTTGAATTGTTGGTTTAGTTTTAAAATAAAACTGATCATTTTTAAACCCTGGATGAAAATACCCTTTTACAAAATTACTTTTTTTTTGGAGTAGGAATTGGAACATATTGCCTTTATTAAAATGTTTTTCTTTGCAGGACTATGCCTTGGTTCACTTGTCACTTTTCCATATTATTTCTTTTTATGTTTATAGTATATACGTTATGCCTCATAGATGAGAAAGTATTAGTGCGAATGCTCCGAAGTGTGGTGGTACGTCTACTGCACCACTTATGCCACCACAGAGGCAAGCTACACTGGATGCTGGTGTTGAACTCTTGATGAAAGCAATGATTAGGGCTTTTCAACAGATTGCTGGTGGTAACCTTGCTCCTATTAGTTGTGGACTGCCACTCGAGTGTCTTCGAGCTTTGGGTGGAAAGGAGTTTAGGGGTGTGAAAGGAGTCGACCCTACTTAGTTGAGTTTTGGCTTGAGGGAGTTGGGAGGATCCTTGAGCAGATGTCTTGCTCGAACGAGGAGAAATTGGGCTGCACCGTATCCTTATCTAATGGTGAGGCTCATCATTGGTGGAATACTGTGAAGAGATGAACTACTCCTGATTGTTTGACTTGGGGATATTTTTTGGAGATGTTTAGGAAGAAATATATGAGAGAGCAGTACATGGAGGCTTGTAAGCACGAGTTATTGATTTAATTCAGGGAAACATGACTGTGGCTGAGTATGAGTTAGAGTTTCTGCAACTTAGTTAGTATGCTCTTGAGATGGTTTCTATGGAGAAGGAAAGATGTAAGAGGTTCCGGTATGGGTTGAATCGTGACATCCGTGTGTATCTGGTAGTGCAAAATACTAAGGCATTTGATGAGATGGTTGAGAAGGCCAAGGCTGTTGAGGAGACTTTGATCGAGCCATCGTGACTAGCGGTGACTGAGTCTGGAAAGAGGGCTTCTAATCAGTTAGGTACTTTAGGGGACTGAATAAGAGAGATTGTGATTCACAAAGATCTGGTAGGAGTGCTCGACGTGGGTTCTAATTGAACCAGTGCAGGCAGCAGAGTAGTGCAGCAGTTGGCGTTGGTGGTTCGTTGAGAGCTTCAGGATGGCCACTTTGTGAGCATTGTGATCATAGACATTCGGGTTATTGTAGTAGGCTAACTAGAGAATGTTTTGTTTGTGGTTCGGATGAGCATCTATTGAGAGATTGCCCCAGGAGAGTTGTGGTTTCCCAGATTCAGAGTTTTGCACCTACATCTACTAGAGGTCGAGGCCAAGGTCATGGTGGTAATAATAGATAGATTGGACAAAATACAGTTGCACACACAGTAGATGCTCAGATCGAGTCCGAGGGACTAGCGCGAGTCTATGCTGTTAATGAGCCACAGGATTGTGACTCGATCGACGTGATTGCAGGTACTTTTACTTTGCAGTCAATTCCTCTATTTTCGTTAGTAGATTATGGCTGTATACATTCGTATATCATGAGTGATTTGGTTAGAGAGTTGGGCATTCTAGTACAGATTATTAGGTTGGGTATGGTTGTCACGAGTTCTTTGGGTTAGAGCGTCATGGTGAATAGAGTGTAAAAAAGGTGTCCTCTGATGATTCAGGGATAAGTCTTTCCCGTAGATTTGATGGACTTTTCATTTTATGGATTCGACGTAATTTTTGAGATGGACTGATTGACCGAGCATAAGGCGATGGTGGATTTCGAGATGAAGCAGAGTACCTTGTAGGGTAAAGATGGTCTGGAGATCGTGGTTGTTCGGGAGAGACCTAAATTTCTCTCCAACATGGTTTCAGTGACTAAGGAAAAAAATGATGGGAAAAGATTGTGAAGCAAACCTAGCATATGTGTTGAATTGGGGAAGCAAGTAGCTGAGAGTTTAGGATATCCGTACAGTAAGGGAATTTCCTGATGTGTTTTTGGAGGAGTTGCCTAGTTTACTGCCAAGTCGAGAAGTGGAGTTCGATATTGAGGTTTACCCTAGTACCGCACCGATGTTCATTGCACCCTACTGTATGGCACCGAGAGAACTCGAAGAGTAGAGATCCAGTTGTAGGAACTACTTGATCGAGGTTTCATTTGGTCGAACATGTCTCCTTGGGGTGCACTGGTTTTGTTTGTGAAGAAGAAGGATGGTACTTTAAGGCTGTGTATAGATTACCGACAGCTGAATAAGTTAACCATTAAGAACAAGTATCCGTTACCCCGAAATGATTACTTGTTCGGTCTGTTTAAAGGAGCGATTATGTTTTTGAAAATTTATTTGTGGTCTAGATACTATCAGCTTAAGGTGAAGGAGTCGAATATTCTGAAAACTACGTCAAGGACCCAATATGGTCACTATGAGTTTCAAGTCATGCCGTTTGGTTTGACTAGCGCCTCGGCTACGTTCATGAATATGATGAATCGTGTCTTCCACTTGTACCTAGATCAAATTGTAGTTGTCTTTATTGATGACATTCTCGTGTATTCCCGTATAGAGGATGATCATGATGCACATTTGTAGATTATTTTATAGATTTTACAAGAGAAGCAGTTGTAAGCGAAACTGAGTAAGTGTGACTTTTGGTTGAAAGAGGTGATATTTTTGGGACATGTTGTGTCTGCAGAAGGTATCCAAATTGATTTGAAGAAGATTGAAGCGATTGTGGAGTGGAAGTCACCGTAGAGTGTTACCAAGTTTCGAAGTTTCTTGGGTTTGGCTGGTACCTTAGATTCGTTGAGGGGGTTTTCATTATATCTACACCCTTAACAAAGCTACTACAAAAGAATGTGGTGTTTGAGTGGACTGATGAGAGACATAAGATTTTTGAGAAGCTAAAAGCAGTTTTGTTTGAAGCGCCAGTGTTGATTCAGCCGGAGTCTGAGAGAGATCATGTTATCTATAGTGATGCTTCTTGGGTCTTGCTTGTGTATTGATGCAGGATGGGAAGGTTGTGGCATATTCCTTCAGACAATTGAAGACACATGAGCGTAATTACCTGACCAATGATTTGGAGTTAGCTGCTGTGGTCTTTGCGCTCAAGATTTGGCGTCACTATCTGTATTGTGAGAGGTGTATTATCTACACTGATCACAAGTTTTAATTACCTCCTTACCTTGAAGGAGTTAAACTTGAGATAGAGGCATTGAATTGATCTATTGAAGGACTATGATTGTGTGATCAAGTATCATCTCGACAAAGTGAATGTTGTTGCTTATGCTTTAAGCCAGACATCGATGATCGAGTTGCGAGCTATGTTTGCACATTTAAGTGTGACTAGTGATGGTGGTTTATTAGCTAAACTTCAGGTGAAACTGACTTTGTCGCAATAGATTAAGGAGAAGCAGTTGTTTGATGAAGGTTTGGTGAAGAAGATCCATCAGGTTGAGCAAGGTGATGGTGGAGAATTTGATCTCAATGCTATGGTATTTGTAGTATTCGAGGGAGACTTTGTAGGCTTGTTGATGTGGAACTAAGGCATGCGATTCTTACTGAGGCGCATATACGCTATGCATCCCAATAGTAATAAGATGTACCATGATATTCAAGAGATGTATTGGTGGCCTGGGTTGAAGCGTGATGCGACAGACTTTGTGGCTACATGTTTAGTCTACCAGAAGGTAAAGACGGAGCATCAACATCTTCAAGTTTGCTTCAGCTGATTAGGATTCTAAAGTGAAAATGAGAGAAGATCACGATGGACTTTGTCTTGGGTTGGCCTTTAACCCCGACAAAGAAAGATACAGTTTGGGTGATTATGGATCAATATTTGAAGAGTACACATTTTCTGGATATGTATACTCGTTGTAGAGGTTGGCAGAGTGCAAATTACTCGCTGAGAGGTAGGCAGAGTTGTATATAACTGAGATAGTGTGTCTGTCACACCTTGAGTCTAGCGGATCTGAGTTTAAGACGTAAAGCTGTGAAGTTATTTGTTTGGCGTAGTGTAATCTGCCATGTTACAGTCTTCTGGAATATAGGAAAGTGGCACATAGTAATCACCGTAGAGGTGAATAAAGGTTTTATGTTATTCTTATTTTTTTTATCTAAGAGAAAGGTATATCAAGTGAAGTATAAGTCGATTGAGTTACCACCATATGCATGGTGCACCCAGTTTGTCTGAGTACTGTGTTAGTTGGGTTTAGTAATGAGATCTGGTTAAGAGTCAACTAGATTGACTAGTCAAATATCAATCATACAGTATGCTCATTTATGTTTCTCTCGGAACCTATAGGCCATTATAAAGGACAAATTTTGGATTCAAGCGACACTTGTCAAGTTACAACAATGAGAAGTTGGTTATATATATGTGGGTGAGAAGGGTTTGTGAGGAAGTTTTCTTCTTCTTTTAGTATTATTCTCTGCTTCCTTTTTCTTAAATCTAAATGTTATATTTTTCTCATTAAATTGGAAGCTAAGGTTCTTGATTTAATCAGTGGTTGTTCTATCTCGTAGTAAGTATTATAGCTGTTCATGTTAAGCTTTTGAAGAAGTAAAGATGTTAAGAATTGTAGGAATAGTAAGTATTCTTTATGATTGAGATGTTAGCAAATTGTATGAAAATTGGTTTTAAATGGTGAATTTGTATTCTTTAAGAAGTGGTTGTTGCTGGGTCGAGATGGATGTCTGAGTCTAGAGCTTCGAGCTATAGTTTAGGTGAGTATCAGGTGAGTCTCTATCCTGACTCTTGCATGAAAACTGTTTAAGTAAAAGTAAATATATATAAATGATAATGAAATCTCTAATAATTGATACGTATATGAAGAATAGTAAATATGATATGTGTGCTATGATGATATGTATAAAGTTCTATTCAAAAGAATGTTGATTGGAAAGTATACAGGTAAAGTTTTATATAAAGAAAAATATGAATCAATCATGTGTGTCAACAATCTGGTACGTGAATTCTGAGTAATGTCCTTTTATGAAGCCTTTGGTAGAGCAGTTATAATGCTAACTAGATTGGCAGATCACGATATGAAAATAAGAGTAAGATTATGTGGTTTAGACTGATAGCAATATATGATATGAAAACACTCATGGTGCGACCTCCAGTAAGATGAAAATTGGACTAGCAGATCATGACATGAAAGTGTGTAAGTCCCTTATAGCTGAGACCCATGGCATAATATGATATGATGATATGAACATTCATGGTGAAACTTTCGATAATATGTAATCGAACTGGCAGATCACGACATGAATTTATGTATAAGTCCATGAGGGAGAAACCCGTTACACCTTCTATGAAAGTCTGTGGGGACAGTAAACACATAATTCTATATGTTTGTCTGTATGGTGTGATCTTCTAAGCCTTAGTGGCGTATTCTGTATGGTCTATGTGGTAAGTTTTGTATCATTCCATTGGTGTATTCGATAATACCTGTATGGTAGAATGTGGTTATTTACCCTTGTGTTAAAATCTGGGTGAGTTCTAGGATCTCTTCGATAGATAGTTCTATGGTGAGTATCTGACAAGTTGAATTTAAATTGGGTTATTCGATCTGGTAATAAAGTTTGATAAATCGTACAAGGTATATTCTAAATGGAAAATTTGTGTTTGTATTTCTAAAGGGAATTCGCCATAATAGTCTGTCATATTAGAAAATGGCCGTATTCAGATTACAAAAGGTATGAATGTTCGTCAATACGAATTTGGATTACATTGTGAAAGATTGAGATCTGAATTATCTAATATCTATCACTTGTGAGTAGTATCATGTCTTATTTGGGGATAATTGGAATCTAAATTTTCGATAAATTTGGTATTCTTATGCTAAGAAATATATATGTTTGGATTTTTTATGTATAATCTGGAAGCTTTCTCATCAGTATGAGTATGTACTGCGTAGAATCAGGGTATGTACTATTGAAGATCTGGTTTGGCAAACTCAGTATGGGAATATGCCAAATGTAAGATCCATAAGTAGTATTCGCCAAGAATACTACTAGTGATCAATAGTTCTGGAATAAACATTGAAGGTTGTTTGAAGGGAAGAGAAGAGGTAGTACGTATGGTAAGAGTGGGAATCAGCCGTATAGTAAGTGAAAAATAATAAGTAAAGAATGGTAAGTGGCGTATAGGTATGTATAGTTATTCAACGATGAAAAGGGTATTCGCCAAAGGCAAAAATGGGTAATTCAAATATTCAGGATGATGAGTTGAGCAAGAGTGGTTTAAACGTATTTTATATTTAAGCTCATTAGGTTAGAGTAACTTATGAAGGTTATGTTTTAGGTATCATTGTAAGAGTGGTTACGTCAGGAGGGAGACGCCAGGAATGGGCCAAGAAAGTGGCGAAAAGGGTTATTATGCATACAATGAACAACTTTGGAGAGTGGTGCATAGTAGACCCTCACCTTAAAGAGTATGTCTTTAACAAACTTTTGTGTTGTAATAAATTATGATAAGTTTGATGTATTAAACTCTTTTTAATTACTTTTCTTTGTTTCCTTGATAAAGAGATTTTAGATAAAATAATAAGAAAAATGTTTTCAGTCGAGAGTTAAAGAAAGCTGTTGTGAGATTTTGTTAAATACCATGATGTAACACCCAAGTTCTGGACTCGGTGATTTGAGTCGGGTTAAGGGCGTTAAAGCGTCTCCATGGTGTTTCGATTTCCATTATTTCAGATAAAGAATCATGTTTTACTTCAAGATTTTGGAGGAGTTTGCAGGAAGCTTTAGGTTTGAAGCTTAACTTCAGTACAACTTATCATCTTTAGACAGATGGTCAGTTTGAAAGGGTGATTCAAATACTTGAGGACATGTTGCGCATCTGTGTCATTAATTTCGGTGGAAATTGGGAGCGATATCTGCTGTTAGCGGAGGTTGCCTACAACAACAGTTTTCAGATGAGTATTCTGATGGCACCGTTTGAAGCATGTATGGTAGGAAATGTAGAACTTCTTTCTGTTGGACAGAGTTGGATGAGAGGTAGACTGTTGGGTTGGATTTGATACGGGAGACTGAAGATAAGGTGAAATTGGTCTGTGAGAGAATGAAGGCTGCTTCAGATAGGCAGAAGTCTTATGCAGATTTGAAATGTTGTGATATCGAGTTTTAAGTCGGAGATAAAGTGTTTATGAAGGTTTCACCATGGAAGGAGGTCTTGAGGTTTGGATAGAAGGATAAGTTGAGTCCTATATTTATTGGACCTTTTGAGGTTGTTGAAAGGTTGGACCGATAGTGTATCGACTCAAGTTACCATTAGAACTAGAGCATATTCATGGTGTGTTTCACGTGTCCATGTTGTAGAAGTATCGATTTGGTTCATCGCACATAGTATCGATTGAGGAGATCGAGTTTAGATCTGATCTTACGTACAAGGAGGAATCAATTGAGGTTCTGGCATGTGAGGTGAGGGTATTGCGTAATAAGAGCGTACCGTTGGCGAAGAGTTTCTAGCGTAACCACAAAACTAAAGAGGCTACCTGGGAAGCCGACAACGCGATGAGATGTCAATATCCCTATATGTTAGGTTCAAGTAATTTCGAGGAAGAATATCTTTTGGAAGGGGGAAAGTTGTCACGTCCCAAAAATTGGTCTAGTAGTATCGGGTTAAAGAACCCGGAATCTGATCCGGATTCTGAAATTAGGTTTGAAGTGATTAATAAAATAAAATATTATAATAATAATTAGCCTCTGTGGGGATAACTCTAAGATTCGTCCCCACTACAAACTTATTACAAATGTAAGAATGGGTAAACCTAGGGTCTATCAATGCATATATGCATGTGTCAAATAAAGAGAATTTACCCGTAATAACGTCATAGGCTTCGACATCCTCTATTGCCTACATAACATATACTCTTACTGACGCCTTCAAGCCAGGCCTAAATGTATTTCTTTTTTCGGCTCCCTAGACCAACCCTGATTTAGTCGCCGTCCTAGTTTTCACTTCAGATTGGGATTCCCTAACTACCTGAACAGATTGTTCAATATTTTCTCTTATTCTTATGGGGCAATCCTTCTTGTAATGGTCCAAGGCTCAACAATTAAAACATCCCCAAGTGGCCCTCCAGCATATGTCAGTATAGTTCTTTTAGAAACTATTACAAACGGGAATTTTCATTCTCTGGGATCCTCCCGTGTTGGCCATAAACGTCGCTTGGCGCAAATTCCGTTCTTATTGGAAACCTGATCTACCGTAATTCGATGTAGTAGATTAAACTAGTTTTTGCATTTAAGGAGTTTGAATGCAAGCATTTTTGTTATGTTTTAATTAAGTTTTCTTAGTTTTACTTACATTCAATAAAGTGTGCAAATTGAATCTTTTATTGACCTTAGAGGTCAAATGAGGCCTAAGGGTGAGCTAACGTACTTTGTGAGTGTGTAGGAGACAATTAGAATGTGTACTAAATGAATATTGGTTGTTATGTCACAACATGGATGACTCGATGTCGCAACATAGGGAACAAAATAGAGAAAGCTCAAGTCTGCCTTCGATGTGGGGACACAGACAAAAGGTGTCGTGACATACCCCTGAAGACATCTCAAGGAGGAGTATACTATCACCTCTGTCACGACACAGGTCCCGGTGTGTCGCGACATCGACTCTGTGACGGAAATAAAACACTAAACAGGGGCATTTTGGTCTGTACAATCAAAATTTAAACTCGAGGACGTCAGCTAACCTAGGGTTAAGGACGACGACCACCTAAAAGTTATAAATAGGCTCCTTTGGCACATGTTATGGACATTCTTTTAACCTAAATTCTCTTTGTAAAATTTAGTTTACTTTTCTTTTGTTCTTAGGTTTTAGGTTTCTTTCATTTATTTTTGTTGATTTCAAGAGATCTAAACTGTGGAAGCATTCAAGCTTTGTGGATTCGCAATTAATTTCAATACAACCAACCTCTTTCATTTACTTTACTTTGTTGGTTTAATTAGCATGCTTTCTCTTTATATCGATTCCATATTGTCTATGAAATCCATGAGGAACTAATCCCTCTATGGGGGGTTAGAGAGTGGAGGTATGATCTATTAATTGTGTAGGATTACTCAACGAATCAACTATTCGGGAGACGAAGAATGCGAGATAAAATCCGGGCCTGACAACCCTGGGAAGTCATCAATGTGGGAATTAACCCAAAATTTGTATTGCCCATCCGTGATCACCTTCACCCCAAGCCAATATGGATTGTGAGGTTGGAAGATAAGTAGTTCTTGTTGACTCGTTATCTTAATAGAAGATCGGAAGATCCTGCTAGGGTAGCGACTAGTCGATTGACGAGGAACCCGAAACAACAATTTATGGGGATTATCGAAGTGAGCTAATCACCCATAATTGAGATTTGATTCATTCTACATTTCTATCTTTTGAACTTTTATTTCTTTTATGTTATTGTCTTTTATTTTATTGTTATTATAAAAACACTTAAACCACCTTTTTTTTTATGTTTTCATGCTATAACTGATTTAAAGTACTAAGTAGATCCTTTCAGTGTTTAGATTAGAATTGACTTAGCACTCGCCTCCCTTGGGAACGATCCTCGTAGTACTCACCTACTCCATTGTAAAAACTATATTACAACTCAACCCGTATACTTGTGGATACCACCTCATATTTCTATATCTTATTGCAGTATTCATACTCTGGATGTTAGTACGTCTGGAGGTAGTCAAAACCCACAGTCTGTGACTCCCTTGCTGAGGCTGCAGAATACCCTCTAACTTCTCTGGGTCTTTTGAACCTAACATAGGACACCGTGTCAGATGCTACGCGCTTACTCCTTTCCCTGTCCCTAACCTTATTTCTTTCTTGAATGGTTGTCTCCATTCTTTGGGCCTTCGTAGACAAGGAAGAAAAGTCTCCAATCTCAAAGGTAGACCATAGTACCCTCAATTCCTCGTTTAAACCTCCTTTGAACCTAATGCATAATCCTTCCTCGTTTGGCACCAAGTTCTTGGCGTACTGGCTTAACCTGATAAATTCCTTCTCATACTTAAACACTATCATTTTTCCTTACTTAAGTTCCAAAAAGTCTTTCTTCATTTATTCAATGAAGAGACTGTTGATGAACTTTTCCTTGAACTACTTCAAGAAAAAGTCCCAATTCACCTGATCTCTTGGGGCTATACTGGATATTGTGGTCTACCACTGATACACCTCATCTTCAAGCAGAGAGATGGTGCATCTCAAACTCTTAGCTGAGGAGCACTGTAGTTCCTCAACTACCTGGTAGACTCGGGACAGCAAGTTTTCTACTGTAACTGGATCATCCTATTTCGACGTGTGTCCGCCCATGTAGGTATTTGAATGATCCAGTTGTAGTAGAAAACTGGCTGTCCCAGCCCGTGTGTTGGCCCATGTGGGTATTCGAAATAAGATCACACAGTTGTGTACCACTTTGTGACCATGTGGTTCATCCTACACTTAAAATTAATAGCACACACGGTTGTGTGAGGAAGCCGTTTGTGACACGCGGCCGTGTGTGGCATGTAACAACTCGTTTTTCAACGGTGTCAAAAATGGTGGTTTCGAGGCCACAAATCTGATGAGTGAGTCCGTAAATATTATTATTTAATACTTACGAGTCAAATATAGTATTATAATAAATTTTTATTGGATAATTTTTTGTTATTTGAATGAATAGTTAAGTTTAAGTGGTTTGTCCCTAAAGTTAAGTGGTTTTAGAAAATGAGGTTTTGGGACCTCATTTCTATAAACCGAGCTCGTAAATATTTTTATCAAATATTTACAGAGTGATTATATATGTGTTTTGAAATTTGGTCCAAAAATTTTAACTTTTAGATAGTTAATTAAATAAAAATGACTAAATCGTAAAAGCTGCAAAACTTAATCGCTATTGACTTTCAGTAATTAAATGGTCAAATTAGTGATTGAGGAGGACTTATATGGAAAATTGGCCATTTTAATTAGTTTGGACAATCAAAGCTTTGTTTTCAGTTTAAAATGAATGTTATTATTATTATTTAAAATTTAAAAGTAATAAAACATAATAATAAAAGTAAAAAGATAAAAAAAAAAATTATCATCGTCTTTATTCTCATCTTTTGAAAACCGAAAACCCCATGGAAGGAACCTTCAAAGCTTCGGTCTTCTCTTTTTCTTTTGCATGGTATGTAGCTTTGATTCGTTTCTTGTAATTTTTATGTTTTTGAAATCATTGCAATCAGGTCCAGCTAACCCGTACAATTGTTTTTGAAACTGTTAAGGATTTTGGATATTTCCATTGATGAATCTTTGTTATATTTTTATGTTAAATGATGGATTTGATTTATTAGTTGTTGATTAGGATTAGTTTGTAAATTAATTTTTTATAGCTTTTAGTTAAAGGACTAATGTGATAAAATATTAAATCGATAGGAAATCCTTTTGAATTTTGAATAATTATGGGTTGTATTTGTACAAGTGTTAGTTAACATGGGAAATTATGAAATTTTGATAAATTTGAAATTTTGGTTTAAGGACTAAATTGAGAGAAATGTAAAAGTTTAGAAAAATGTGTAAATAATGAAAACTTAAGGGTCATATGTATAAAATTGAGTTGTGATGTGTATTTTAATTTTTTAATATTGAATTTAATTATGATAAATAGAGATTTTATTCGTACGGAAGATAACTGGGGAAAAGAAAAAATTACGGATTAGTCTCTATGAGTCGACCGTTAGTATATATTAGGTAAGTTCATAGTGTAAGTATGTGTATATGAATATTTCTTTATATTTGTATTAATGTTTACTGGGCAATTGCAATTAATGTGAAATTTCATTATTTACCTATAAATTATTAATTGCTGCGATTGAGTACAAATGGTAAATGAATATTTTAAAGTGATGAATTTTGTGGTTTCACAAAATTGAAATGAATATAAAGGACTTATGGTATGTGTATGAAAATAAGAAGTGCCTCAGAATGATTGGTTTATCAATATTGTGAATTTAATTATAATGGGCGGTTGAACGTAGTAAACGGTTAGGATACGATTGGTATGCCAATAAGGTTAGTACGCGCACTTGGACGAGATTGCACTTCGGTGCCTATGTTTGCACTTCAGTGCCTCTGTTAGCATTTTAATGCTCTCTGGTGTGATTTGGAGGAAACCCGAGTATCCGAGTTAATTTTCTATAGTTCAACGGGCCATGAAACTTTATGATTAATTGTAAAATCATTTCATGAATTGAAATTATGAATAATGACTTGTTTGGACATATATATGTGAATATGTATGGAAACATGAATAGTTTTGATTTGAGCTATTGTGTATATTGAGTTATATGAGATGAATGTTTTGATTAGTATAGTTTGATAATGAATATTAATACCTTCCTGTAATTATATGTTTCATATATCTATAATTATGTTATCTAGTTATGTTTGTGGTGTGTTTAGAGAATTAAATGGTCATATGAGTATTTTCCGAGTATTCGAGGTTATTTCATTGGTTCAATGGGTAAATAAATCTTTAAAGGGTATGTGATTACATGAAATGATTTATGATTTTTGAGTAATGATATGGATTATGATGAAATATGTAATTGAAAGGAAAAGATGCTTTAGAATATATGTATGAATGGTGAATTTTGAAAGTGAAATGTTAGATATGTTTTATACTATGTTTTGATTGAAATTATATATGAAATGTTACACCAACTAACCTTAGGAGGTGGTGTGTATAGGAAAGGAAAGTTGACTTATGACATAAGGAAATTATGCTTCGTTGTTTAACTTAAAATGTTTGGTAGGTTAAGTTTCCTTTATACGAACTTACTAAGCTTTAGTTGCTTACATAGTTGTTTTTCTCTACTTGTAGATTCCCAGAAGCTCGAGTGGTTGGAATCTCATCGGAGCACCATTACACTATCCATTCTTCATATTGGTAGTTTTGATTTTTTTTGGTTAATGGTTATAAATGGCATGTAAAAGGAGTTTGTTTATTCTATTTGACAATGTGATGTGGTTTAAGTTTATTTGTCTATATGCCTTGATGTTAGCTTATAAATGTATATATGTAAGTTTAAAACATGAATTAATGACATTTAGTTTGAGTTGATTTGGATGTTGACTTATGGTACCAATGAGGGTACATTAGTTAGACATTTAGATTAAATTATATGTGTGCTTTGGCATGTAATAGGGCTTGAATGTTGATTTGATAACTTGGTTTATTTTAAGTTTATGCCAAGCTTATGTGTCTTAATGTCCTTAGTTGATGAATTGTAAAATGAAAGTGAAAATATATGGTATGTGACATTTATGTATTCTCATATGAAAGTAGTTAAGATATGTTTGAATGGTATGCTTTGAAATGGTTATTTGGTATATGTGAAGTATGCTTAAGAAATGAACTTGAAATGTCAAATTGAGTTAAGTTGAGGTGTTAAAATGTTATGCAAGAAAAGGTCAATGCTTTGGCTTGTTTTAAGGTCATTTTGAGAAGCACACGGCTTGGGACACGGGTTGTCACACGGCTGTGTGCCACACACGGCCACCCCACACGACCATGTGTCATTATTGTTTTTAGTGTAGGTTTCACACGATCTTAGACATGGCCTACGACACGGCCGTATGTCTCAAGTTAGTCTGTAACTCAGTCTGGCACACGGTGTAAGACACGGTCGTGTGACCCAACACTGAATGCACACACAGTTTGGCACAAGGGCTACGACACGGTCGTGTGGCCCTAATTCGAATACCTACACGGGTGGACACACGGGCAGGGACACGACCGTGTGTCTAGACTTCGAATGTTCACACAGTCTGGGCTATGTCACACGACCTAGCTACATGGCCGTGTGACCCCTGTTTCAAAAGTTTTCAAGTTTTTCTTGAATTTTCTAATTTTTTCGGATTTGATCCTAACTATTTTTAAGGCCCCGTAAACTCGAATTAAGGCCCATAAATGTATTTTTGCCATGATTAGATTCAATTATTATATGTTAGTATTTAATTTGTATAATTGTTTTTGTTGTGAAGTTAAATGTTTTGTTTTGCTCGATAATACTCCGTCACCCTAATCTGGAAATGAAAATGGGTTAGGGGTGTTACATGGCACACGGTCGTGTGGCAGCCCGTGTCTTAGGCCATGTGCATCCACTAAGAGCTCTAATGCAAGCCTAAACAACAAGCATTTCTTAGACATCCAACCAAACCTCTTCCAATCATATTCACATGGTTAAAACACATTCAAACATACAAAAAAACATGCCAAAATCATTCAACCTATGTGCCTAACCAATATGCCATCACTTGGCACCACAACTCAAACACCAAATCAATTCAAAACAATATTATAAGTCCAAACCTTAAACATACATCATACACACTAGTTAACCATTTCATTTACATTCCAATTCTACCATAAGTCACCCACTTCAAAGGCATAAATAGTTGACCCAAGACATATATTCACATAGATATTTACAATCCTAAATCAAGGACATATATATACAAGTAAGCTAAGCATAAGCTCAAACCACATCACTTTGGAAAAATAGCATAAAAGCTCCTACAACATGCCATTTATAAACCATTAACCAAAGTAACCAAAAACTACCAATGTAACAGCCCGATTTTGAGCCTAGTCGGAACAGTGGTTTCGGGACTACAAATCTGACGCAGTAAAAATTATTTTTATTATATTTTTATGGTCTACAGTTTTATGGAATGATTTCGTGAAAATTTCGTTCGAAAATTTTGATGTTTGGGCACTCAATTTAGTTAAAAAGACTAAATTGCAAAAGGTGCAAAATGTGTGTTCTAGAAGCTAGAGGTGTCTAATTGCTATGAAATTTTAAATTGGAGGTCCTTAAATGGTAATTAGACCATTATACTTTAGTATGGACAAAAATGGACATGGTTAGGTGAAATTTCAAAGTTTGGCATTAAGGGAATTTTGGTAAAATAGTAAATAAAGACAAATAAAACTAATAAAAAGATGTCATCTTCTCCAATTTAATCCCCTTGTGCCGAATTTGAAGAGTCACCATAGCTAGGGTTTTTGGCCAAGCTTCCAAGCTCGATTGTAAGTCCGTCCTTGTCCCGTTTTTAATGATTTTTACATTTTTGTGAATGTTGTAACTTGATTTAGCTATTTCAAGGACTAATTTGAAAGAAAATCAAAGTCTAAAATTTTACCCATGTTAGTTATTTGTGTACTTTGATGTCTAATGGTAGATTATGCAAGTTTGATGTTGGATAAACAATATTTACTAAGTGATTTTTTGATGAAAATGTTAAATAAGGTAAAAGTTGTAAAATGTGTGTAAAAATGTGAATAAATGAAAAATGTGGGCTGTTATGAGCATGCAATAGGTTTGGCTAGGCTTGGTGTAATGAAATTGAATGAAAATCATTTTCCGAGCCTAGGGACTAAAATGTAAAAAGTTAAAAAGTGAGGGGCAAAATGTAATTTTTGCCATAAGATGTTTTTGGGATTAAATTGAATAATGTGATAATTGAATAAGCTAAATTTGATATTATAGATCAAGAAAGACGAGGTTCTGACCTAGACAATGGAAAGAACAAGATTGTGGACTAAATCGAACAATTATCCATTTTGTACCGAGGTAAGTTCGTATGTTAAAAATAAGCTTTAGAATAATTGTATTTAAATGCTTTAATATTGCATGAATTGTATGTTTGATTCTGTGAATGAGTATAATCCTACGAACGAGTCCAAAGACTAATCTACAAACAAGAAATCCCGTTTGAACCTTAGGAATAGGTTAGGATACAAGTGACATGTCTCTAGGGTCATTATGTGTTATGTGATTATGTGATCCGCGTCTTTGGTCTCAGTGACGTCCTACCGTGTGGTGAGTATACCGGCATATGTTGCGGATACTTGACAGCTTGTGTGAGCAGCACCGTGTAGCTACGTCTTGACTGACAGCTTATGTGAGCAGGCTCGTCGATAGCTCGAGAGCGAGCGATTATATGATATGAGACTTAGGTAGCTTTGGCTACATATATGGCACTTAGTGTGCAAATTTTCCCGAGTATCCGACATTGTTATTCCGAGTGGTTCACGGGTATTTTAAAGATGAAAATATGTGTAAGTTCATTTCGAGATGGCTCAGGTATGTACATAAAGCTCATGCTTAATAAATGTGTGAAGTGATGAATATGAGGTAAGTTTTTATGATGGAATAGATTATGATCATGAGACCATGGTAAGTCTACATTTAATTATGTTATAATAATTGAATGTTATATGCATGGTAAGGTTGCTTTTTCTTGCATACGAGCTTACTAAGCTATATAGCTTACTCCGTTTATTTTCCATGTTTTTATAGTGTCGCCAAGCTAACTCGAAATCGGAGATCATCACAGATTCGGATCACACTATCAAACTCTCATTTTGGGTATTAATGGTCTTAGCATTTTGAATGTATGGCTTGTATAGGTACTTGGTCATTCTGTTATATGTGTCATTGGTAATGTGGCCAAATGTATTGGCTTACAATGGTTAATGATTTCATTTTGTATATGGCCATGTAAGTTGGCTAATGTTGGTTAGGAGTATATTCATATGTTGATACCATTCATGATTATGAAAACTTGCATGAATTGTGTCGATAAATTATGATGTTAAAGCATGTTAGATGTTGGCATGGGGATGTGATGTTAATACCTTGGTTGTGGATGCTTTGGTTGCCTAAGTATGATATGAATTGTGTCATTGAATTGGTGTAAGTATATGTGTAAATGAGGGTGGCAAATGGCTTGGTAAATAGCCTTATTTTTGTCCACATGGGTAGACACATGGGCGTGTGTCTAGGCTGTGTGTGACACACGGTCTGCCCCACGGGCATGTGTTTCAGTCGTGTGTCCCCTACACCTTAATTGTTGCAAAATAGAATGTCCAGAATTGAGCACACGGGTAGAGACACAGGCGTGTGTCTCAACCGTGTGTGCTACACGGCCTAGAACATGGGCGTGTGTCTTGGCCGTGTGAAAACTGCACCTAATTCGAATTAAATTAATTAACCACACGGCCTAGCACACGGGCGTGTGGCACGGCCGTGTGGCACAAGTCAGAGAGTTCCCTAATTTGAACACGGTCTGAAGCACGGGCGTGTCCCAGGGTCACACGGGCGCGTGAGCCCTGCTTCTAGCAAAAATTTTCTAAGTTTTGTAAAAATTTCCTGAGTTCTCAGTTTAGTCCCGAACCACTTCTAAAGTATGTTTTGGGCCTCGTAGGCTCGTAATTGAGACTTCATGATTGAATATAAATGGTTTTAATTTGGATGCAAATTTATGACTCGGAATTGTGTGAATGCTTGTGTTGTAAGTCCGGTAATGCCTCGTACCCTGTTCCGGTATTGAATATGGGTAAGGGGTGTTACAACCAAAATGATGGATGGATAGTGTGATTGTACTCTGACGAGATTCCAACCAATCGAGCTTTTCGATGATCTATAAGAAGAGAAAACAACTAAGTAACCCACTAGTGCTTAGTAAGCTCGTACAATTACAAACGTAAACTTACCTACTAGGCTAAACTATATAAACTTGATGCATAATTTTTATTATCATGCTCATGAACTTATAATATCCTATACACATCAAAAGTCCGAACAAGTTAGTGAGTTAAACAAGATACACACATAATCTTATCATAAGCACATAATAATAACATACCAAATATATCTTTCGTTTATCACAAATACCATTTTGCATAACACATTCCATTCGAAGCATTAAACCATCACCTTCTGTTTCAGCATTCATAATCACATTACACTTCATATAATTTAACTCACATTTTAATTCATTAATACCCATTGAATCAAATGAAACAAATGACTTTATTATGGCATAAAACATTACAAGTACACGTATTTAAAACTCAATTCAACCTTCTATTCGCATAACAAACCTTAGAACATTGACATAATAGTCATTCAATTGATATCCTTTTCAACCTTTCCATTGTTTCGAGGATGCCATGGTATCTTTCAACCAATGTCTTACACAATCTCGAAATGATGCCATAGTATCTTTTAACCATGGTCTTTTCCTTTTCAAGTATAATGCCATGATATCTTTCAATCATGGTCTTTCCCTTTTCTCAAATCAAGAAATTCAATCACCAATTCATATATATGTATTTATAGATATCAATTTACATCACAAAATCAAATGAATTACTTTAATTGAAATACAAACTTACCTCGACTAAAACAGTTGCAAAAACAGAGTCGACAACTAGTCCAAAACTTTAGCATTTTCTCGATTTAAATCCGGTTGTAGCATTTCTTAATTGAAATAGTAATTTCATTCAATTAATACTTTTCTAGCACTTAAATAAGCAATTTGATACAATTTAGCCCTTCAATCACTATTTTACAAAATTACCCCTACATTTTAACTTTTGTACAATTTAGTCCCTAAACCCGAAACTTGCAATTTTACCATTTTTAAAGAAAAATCATGCTAGCTGAATTTACTAGGGACCCTCTACAGCCCATATTTATCATGTTTTTAAAAAAATTCCATGAAGTTTTACTATTTAAACAATTTAATCCCTAAACATTAAAATTACTAAAAATTACTTAACAAAATACTTCTATTTAATAACCAAGCTTAATAATCTATCAATTAAATTCACAAACACACTTAAACCATTCATGGCAAGTCCCGAAACTTTAAAAAATCTTACGAATTGACCCCCGATTAGCTAGATTAAGCAAAAACGATCACAAAAGCATAAAAATCATTAAAAATGGACCTCAAAATCTCACACATGCATTGAAGGAAGCTTGGTCGAACCTCCCTTGCCCAAAAATGGTGTTTTTGGCTAAGAATTTTGAAAGAACAAGATAATATCAAGTATTTTACTATTTGTTTATGTTATTTTTTACTAAATTACCATTTTTCTATTAAAACAACATAAAATAAATATAAAATGCAAGTATAAACCGTCCACTTAAACAACCAAAGGTCAATTTATCCAATAAATCCATCCAATCTTATATCCTTATTAATTTAACACCTTTAACTTAATAGAAACTAAATTTTGCAACTTTTACGATTTACACCTTTTTACTTAATTAACTATGTTAAAATTTCTTAACCAAATTTCAATACACCTATATAAACATTCTGTAAATATTTAATAAAAATATTTACAGGTTTGGTTTATAGAAACGAGGTCCCAATACCTCATTTTTTAAAACCACTTGACTTAAGGAATTAACCACTTGAACTTCACTATACAATCAATTAACGAAATTTATTAAATCAAAATTTTAATAATATTATACTTGACTCAATTTTATTAGTTAATAAAATTTATGAACTCACTTGTCGGATTTGTGGTCATGAAACCATTGTCTTCGACACACTAAAAAACGAGTTGTTACAGATGGTTTCTGAGAATCGGCTAAACCGAAACTCTAATACCAACAAAACTATAACAACCCACACCCAACCCGATCGTCGGATCCAGGTATGGAGTGCCACAATTGACTCGTTGGAAACACAACACTCCTCTTTTTAAAACAATTGTCCATTTTAGTTGATCCCTTTTTTTTCCAGCATGGTGTTCCGCTAATTTAATACTACTTTTATTTGGAAACGAAACTTTAAAATGGTACCCAGCCTCACTTAATTGTTTAAAGATACAAGAAATAGCCTTTGGCGGTAGCTTAACAACATTCATAGATTACAAATAATGATAAGCCAACAAGGCTATTGATAAACATTCGAAGATTTCAAAATAACGTTTCAAGTACAAATTAATGGTTTAAAAATGGCGGCATCTAATAATCGTCCTAGCACTCCCAACAAATACATGTTACCTAATAAAAATAAGAAGGCTCACAAATGGGCACAGATCTAGCTTTTTCCCTTCAATCACCATGCCCAACCTAAGAACCTGAAAGTAAGAAGAAATTGGGTAAGTTCGTGAGAACTTTGTGAGTTCCTGGGGAAATAAATCCCACCATAATTACAATCAAACATTAAGAAATAGGACTCATGCTGACAAACTAGTTCGCCATATTTGGCTAATACATCTCTCTGATTTGTAGATCAGTTGGCGGATACAACCGTAGTCAAACTCAGCCTATCGGCAGACAACACTAGTTTATTAACTCATACATGACGGTCACGAGCATAACTGCTCCGCGAATACGCCACTTGTGTGAACTACCCTTTTATGACTGACAGGCTTACTTTAATTTTCATGCAACGTGCCCTACCACATGCACCCATTTTTTCACGTTCTCTCTTTCTTGTGCTAGCTTCTGATCCTTGTTCCGAAGAACCATTTTTTTTTGTATCTTTATATCCGCACATTAGAGGTTTTTAACAAACATCACCTCCGTATCCTTCGAACTTCCCTCCTTGTTTGAACACATATGTGTTCCCTCGAAAGGCCAGGTTTTCACCAATCACGGTTTGCACCAAAGTTTCATACTTGAGGCAAAACATTTTATCATGTGTCTTCTTTCTTTAACATTATACATAACATCCCTCCATTGCCTACTTACACTAGTCTGTATATGGAGCTTGTGCACCAAGGAAGGAGTACCCATACCATGTATATACTAGGTTTTCTAGATCTATTTAACCATAATTAACTTTGCATATGATTCCTTAGACATGAACACCAGAGACAAAGGACAAATCCACTTACGTGGTTGTATAGTAATAAAGATTTAACGAATTAACAAAGATACCATACACAAGGAACAAAGGAACTTACCAGAATATTTTACTTAGAACTTGTCTACTCTACTGGTTTCTTCCCTTTAGTACTGGGACCTTCTCCCTTTTCTTTAGCTAAAACAATAAAACAACATCTTTAAACATAAAAAATGACCAAAACTTTACGATATAGAAAGAATATGTAGATATGCAAACATTTTCTAGATAGAAGTTTCCTTCTAACCCAGTATTCAAAGAAATCCTACTAAACCTCTCTTACATTAGCTTCTATCTATTTGGTAAAGCTTAAAGGAAGGTTTAAGAATTTACCAGCAGACAACTAGTATAAAAGCTATCCTAAGCTTTACTAGTCAACACCTTCATTAGCAAAGAAGAATTTTTCAGGTTTCTTTGATGATAATTCTTCTTTGCTAACAAAGTCTAGTAGAGAAGATGAACCAAAATTCTTCTCTCCACTATCACACTATGTAACGCCCAGAATTTGGGCCTAGTAGAATTGGGCCTATTGGGCCTTGGGCATGGGAGCGTTTAAATTTTTTGAGAACAAGAGAACTGCATTAATGCAAGTTGGACCTATTAGGTGAGTGATTTTGGAAGGTTACGGGGCTTCCATGAAGTCCCGAGTTGAAACCTAGGCTTTAGGGAAAATTTTGGTTTTAGGTGAATAAAGCCCTGGGGGTAAATAAGTAGGCTTTAAGAATAAATTGTGGAAAAAAATGGCACAAAAGGAGTTGTGGTCTAGTGGAAAATGGCGCCACATGGGAGACAAGGAAGTGACGCAATAGAGGAAGCAATGGGTCCAAGGTTCAAGTCTTGGCACTTGCAATTCATTTTGTTTTTCTTTTAAATGAACTTAGACTTTGGCCCATAGGTTTATATTTAGTTGTGCATGTTCTAAGTCACAAAAGGAGCTTGTGTTGTGGTGGCATGTAGCGTCTGGAGCATAGGAGAGGGCAAGGGTTCGAATCTCATGTCAAGCAAGGGAATGTTTATTTTGCGGATTGGACGGCCAGAGTTTGTGTTGGATTTAAACTCTGCTGAAGGTGGGATCCCACATCGGGAAGCTAGCATGAGGATAGGCAAGGAGCTGGCTTTAAATAGAGCAAACCATGAGGAGAGTAAGCATACCTTTCTTGGCTTATCCCTTTCGCTTTGTGGCGTGCTCGTTTGGGTTAGGCGTTGGATCATTCGTTGATCTGTATGCCGTTGGGTCGCGGTGGTGGTGACCGAAGTTGATCGACACACCCCTTGGGGGTCAAGGGTGCGATCATTGTTGGCTTCTCGCACGCATAGTGTTCGTGTGAGCGCGGATTAACTTCAGATTCCTATCAGGTGTGTATTTCGCACTACTCTAGCTGTAGAGTGGCAAATGCCGAAATGTCGGTCACACGGCTATGGTAGCCACACGAGCGTGCGAGCGCATGTGTGGGAGCTTCTACGCGATAGTTGAGGCCATCATGAGTGTTCTTGTGGGTTTAGGCTGTTTGGGCCGAAAGGGGCCATATGGGCCCAATGGGCCCGTGGGCCCATATGAATAAATTGTATGATTGTGTAGTAGATATTAGACTGGACTATGTGAATCTCATATCTGTGGCTAGATTTGGGCTAAATGGGCCACACGAGCGTGTGGGCCCATTTGGGCCGAGAATGGGCCCTAGGCCCATTCGCATCGTTATATCTGTTTAGAATACCCTTGGTTTATAAAATTACTGAAATACCCCCAGTTTACAAAATTACTGAAATACCCTCAGTTTGGAAAATTATCAAAATGCCCCCGATTTGCAAAATTACAAAAATACCCTCAGTTGGTAAAATTACCAAAGTACCCCTGATTTGCAAAATTACCAGAATACCCCGATTTGTAAAATTACCGAAATACCCCTGATTAATGAAATTACCGAAATACCCTCAAATTGTGAAATTACCGAAATACCCTTGATTTGTAAAATTACCAAAATACCCCTGATTTGTGAAATACCCCTGTAGGGTAGAATTACCGAAATACCTTTATAGGGTAAAGTGACTATTTTGCCCTTGCGGGTAACTGACTGATTAGGACTATGATTGATCTAACTGGGATTATATGGCTGATATGTTTTCAATATGTGTGTAAATGACTGTTTCTGAGCATGTCTATTTTGCATACACGTGTAATGATTGAGCATGACATACACGACATATTGCATGGGGTTGGGACTTTGATACGGAGGAAGTTCTAATAGGGTCGCACGGGTCGCATGATGACTGTGGACCGACAGATGGCTTAAAGCCGCGTATGGCTCTGTACCAACCTAAATATGGCTCTGTGCCATCTTGATTATGGCTTTGTGCCAATCGTATTTACCCGTGGCTATGTGCCTAACATATATACCGATGACTTTGTGTCGATCATATTTACTCGTGGCTGTGTGCCGATTATATTACAGTTACCGATGGCTATGTGCCAATTATGAGACCGTTATTGAAGGCTTAAAGCCGTATAAATACTAGCAGCTAGGCTGCATTATTGGAGAGATTGGCTGGATGGGTAGACGTGGTCCCCACATGGAGAGATGGTTGGTACGGGTGGAGAGTTGGCTGGACAGGGTTGGGGTACATACATGTTTTGCATTGATATGATTTAGGGCTTAGGCCCAGATTGCTACCGAATAGGGCTTAGGCCCAGATTGTCACCGAATAGGGCTTGGGCCCAGACCATGACCGTAATAGGGGATTGCACACTGAGTTTTCGTAAACTCACCCCATTTTTAATCAATGCAGTAATCCCGGCTTTAGGAGGATCGGTCTTTGTGAAGTATTCGGAGATGGCCACACGTCTACGCTTTATACTTTGGACTATATTTTTGAGAATCTAGTTTGGGTTTTAATTTTTGTAATAAGGCCTTGTAAGTGAAGTTGTGGGTTTTTTGTTATGGTTTTATAATTTCTAGAAGTAGAACATGGTTTTCCAAATTAAATACTATTTTTCAAAATATCATGCTTCCACAACTGTTTTAAATTAAGTTTCCGCAACAAGCAAGGTTTTAAAGATAATAATGTTTTACAAGAGAATGACTTTTAATAAACCACGTTTTGAAACTAAGCAAACAAAATTTGAGGTTTTAAAGGCAGAAAGTTTTAAATTGTAAGAAGGGTTTTCAATGAACGCGTAGTTTTCAAAAAGACTCTTCAATGTGACACGCCAGATTTGGGCCTAACTTCTAGGCCGGGTTTGGGGTGTTACATTTAATAGTATCAGAGCCAAGTTGCAAAACTCGGCTATGGATTGGGTTTTTAAAATTGAATTTCTGAAAGAACTGTTTCAAAAGATTTGAAGTATGTGAAATGTTTTACTGAATATTTTTCTGGGAGTGTGGTTCACCGAGTCTCCGGCGCCGAATCCGTAAGTTTTCTGAAAAACGTTGTCTGCTGTTATGCAATAGGAAACACTGTGATTACCCTAGATATTAGACTGTACTGTGATGCTTAAATTTAGATTTTGTATTTATTCTGTGTGATGTTGTGGATATGGAAATTGTATTTTTATGATATCTATCTGCTCTAGTGAATTGGTATTTCGGGTGTGCGTAAGAGGTAAGGTTTTGGAAATAGAGTGCACAGAGGAAGCGCGGTTGTGTAGTTGGGTTGTGCGACTGTTCTAAGAGTTGGAAATTTTGAGGACGAAATTTCTTTAAGGAGGGTAGAATTGTAACGCCCTGAATTTGGGCCTAGTAGAATTGGGCCTATTGGGCCTTGGGCATGGGAGCGTTTAAAATTTTTAAGAACAAGAAAACGGCACTAATGCAAGTTAGACCTATTAGGTGAGTGATTTTGGAAGGTTAGGGGGCTTCCATGAAGTCCCGGGTTCAAACTTGGGCTTTAGGGAAAATTTTGGTTTTAGGTGAATAAAGCCCTGGGGGTAAGTAAGTAGGCTTAAAGAATAAATTGTGGAAAAAAATGGCACAAAATGAGTTGTGGTCTAGTGGCAAATGGCGCCACATGGGAGACAAGGAAGTGGCGCCATAGAGGAAGCAAGGGTCCAAGTTTCAAGTCTTGGCGCTTGCAATTCATTTTGTTTTTCTTTTAAATGAACTTAGACTTTGGCCCATAGGCTTATATTTAGTTGCGCATGTTCTAAGTCACAAAAGGAGCTTGTATTGTGGTGGCATGTAGCGTCTAGAGCATAGGAGAGGGCAAGGGTTCGAATCTCATGTCAAGCAAGGGAGTGTTTATTTTGCGGATTGGACGGCCAGAGTTTGTGTTGAATTTAAACTCTGCTGAAGGTGGGATCCCACATCGGGAAGCTAGCATGAGGATAGGCAAGAAGCTGGCTTTAAATAGAGCAAACTATGAGGAGAGTAAGCATACCTTTCTTGGCTTTATTCCTTTCGTTTTGTGGCGTGCTTGTTTGGGTTAGGCGTTGGATCATTCGTTGATCTGTATGTCGTTGGGTCGCAGTGGTGGTGACCGAAGTTGATCGACACACCCCTTGGGGGTCAAGGGTGCGATCATTGTTGGCTTCTGCGCAGAACAGTGTTCAGAGCGCGTATTAACTTTAGATTCTTATCAGGTGTGTATTTCGCACTACTCTAGCTGTAGAGCGGCAAATGCCGAAATGCCGGTCACACGACGATGGTAGCCACACAAGCGTGCGAGTGCACGTGTGGGAGCTTCTACGCGATAGTTGAGGCCATCATGAGTGTTCTTGTGGGTTTAGACTGTTTGGGCCGAAAGGGTCATGTGGGCCCAATGGGCCTGTGGGCCCATATGAATAAACTGTATGATTGTGTAGTAGATATTGGACTGGACTATGTGAATCTCATATCTGTGGCTAGATTTGGGCTAAATGGGCCACACGAGCGTGTGGGCCCATTTGGGCCGAGAATGGGCCCTAGGCCCATTCGTATCGTTATCTCTGTTTAGAATACCCTTGGTTTATAAAATTACTGAAATACCCTTGGTTTACAGAATTACTGAAATACCCCCGATTTACAAAATTACTGAAATACCCCCGGTTTGTAAAATTACTGAAATACCCTCAGTTTGGAAAATTATCGAAATACCCCCGATTTGCAAAATTATCAAAATACCCTCAGTTTGTAAAATTACCAAAGTACCCCTAATTTCCAAAATTATCGAAATACCCCGATTTGTAAAATTACCGAAATATCCCCAATTAATGAAATTACCGAAATACCCTCAAATTGTGAAATTACTGAAATACCCTTGATTTGTAAAATTACCAAAATACCCCTAATTTGTGAAATACCCCTGTAGGGTAGAATTACCGAAATACCCCTGTAGGGTAGAATTACCAAAATACCCTTATAGGGTAAAATGACTATTTTGCCCTCGCGGGTAATTGACTAATTAGGACTATGATTGATCTAACTGTGAATGTATGACTGTTTTTTAACTGATTTGACTGGGATTATATGGCTGATATGTTTTCAATATGTGTGTAAATGACTGTTTCTGAGCATGTCCATTTTGCATACACATGTAATGATTGAGCATGACATACATGACATATTGCATGGGGTTGGGACTTTGATACGGAGCAAGTTCTGATAGGGTCGCACGGGTCGCATGACGACTGTGGATGCAATATTGATATGTTAAGGTCGCACGGGTCGCATGACGACTGTGGACCGACGGACGGCTTAAAGCCGCGTAATCCGATTATGGCTCTATGCCAACCTAAATATGGGCCCTAGGTCCATTCGTATCGTTATCTCTGTTTAGAATACCCTTGGTTTATAAAATTACTAAAATACCCTTGGTTTACAGAATTACTGAAATACCCCCGATTTACAAAATTACTGAAATACCCCCGGTTTGTAAAATTACTGAAATACCCTCGGTTTGGAAAATTATCAAATAATACCCCGATTTGCAAAATTATCAAAATACCTCGCTTGTAAAATTACCAAAGTACCCCTAATTTCCAAAATTATCTAATACCCCGATTTGTAAAATTACCAAATATCCCCAATTAATAAAATTACCAAATACCTCAGTTGTGAAATTAACAAATACCCTTGATTTGTAAAATTACCAAAATACCCCTAATTTGTGAAATACCCTCAGTAGGGTAGAATTACAAAATACCCACGTAGGGTAGAATTACCTAATACCCTTATAGGGTAAAATGACTATTTTGCCCTCGCGGTAATTGATCGATTAGGACTATGATTGATCTAATCGTGAATGTATGATGTTTTTTAATCGATTTGGATCGGGATTATATGGTCGATATGTTTTCAATATGTGTGTAAATGATCGCTTTACGAGCATGTCCATTTTGCATACACGTGTAATGATTGAGCATGGCATACACGACATATTGCATGGGGTTGGGACTTTGATACGGAGGAAGTTCTGATAGGGTCGCACGGGTCGCATGACGACTGTGGATGCAATATTGATATGTTAAGGTCGCACGGGTCGCATGACGACTGTGGACCGACGGACGGCATAAAGCCGCGTAATCCGATTATGGCTCTGTGCCAACCTAAATATGGCTCTGTGCCATCTTGATTATGGCTTTGTGCCAATCGTATTTACCCGTGGCTATGTGCCTAACATATATACCGATGACTTTGTGTCGATCATATTTATCCGTGGCTGTGTGCCGGTTATATTACATTTACCGATGGCTATGTGCCAATTATGAGACCGTTATTGAAGGCTTAAAGCCGTATAAATACTAGCAGCTAGGCTGCATTATTGGAGAGATTGGCTGGGTGGGTTGACGTGGTCCCCACATAGAGAGATGGTTGGTACGGGTGGAGAGTTGGCTGGACAGGGTTGGGGTACATACATGTTTTGCATTGATATGATTTAGGGCTTAGGCCCAAATTGTTACCGAATAGGGCTTAGGCCCAGATTATCACCGAATAGGGCTTGGGCCCAGACCATGACCGTAATAGGGGATTGCACACTGAGTTTTTGTAAACTCACCCCGTTTTTAACTGTGCAGGTAATCCCTAGCTTTAGGAGGATCGGTGCTGTGAGGGACTCGGAGATGGCCACACGTCTACAGTTTCTTTATACTTTGGACTATATTTATGAGAATCTAGTTTGGGTTTTAATTTTTGTAATAAGGCCTTGTAAGTGAAGTTGTGGGTTTTTTGTTATGGTTTTATAATTGCTAAAAGTAGAACATGGTTTTCCATATTAACTATTGTTTTTCAAAATATCATGCTTCCGCAACTGTTTTAAATTAAGTTTCCGCAACAAGCAAGGTTTTAAAGATAATAATGTTTTACAAGAGAATGACTTTTAATAAACCACGTTTTGAAACTAAGCAAACGAAATATGAGGTTTTAAAGGCAGAAAGTTTTAAATTGTAAGAAGGGTTTTCAATGAACGTGTAGTTTTCAAAAAGACTATTCAATGTGACACGCCAGATTTGGGCCTAACTTCTAGGCCGAGTTTGGGGTGTTACACACTATCCTATTTATAGATAACTCACGTCTAAATCCGTATCAAGATTACCTCTAATCATTACTCGTTCTCGCACGCTTCTACTAATTAATCACATCCTATGAGGCTCTCCAAGTGTCGTAATTACTGACACGTTACTTCCACTAAGATGCTAGGTGACTTAAACGTGTCCCACAAGCTATTATACTTACTTTAGCAGCAACACACAAAAATATGGGTGGCGATCTTATTAGCAGGAAAGTCTGCTTAATAAGGTTATCACCCTAACCTTGATCTCGCCATCACTCAAAATGGTATTCCGCAGTATTGGCGAAGTTCTATAAAGTATTTCGCCACAAAGTTACCAACCTTATCCGATCTAAGTCTCGCAACTTAGGCGGTCTAAGTCTCGCAACTTAGGAGATCTTCGCTGGCGTAGTCTCCTGAATCGATCCAGCTCACCAAGCCAGGGTTTGACACACCACGACATCGCACGTATGGCATCACGATAATATCTAGACTCCTGCGCGATGAAGAGGCCGTTAGCCAAGTCCATATGCCACGGCATGACGAGGAACGCCCTCACATCGCGACGTCAACCCTAAATTTTAATTTTTTTTATTTTAGTCCTAATTCGACCTCTGATTAGTTTTAGAGCTTTCGTAATCTCGTGTAAAACCCGAGAATGATTGTATTTTATGTTGAATGTATGTTTGTTTGATTTCATCATTAAATTGTATATTTTAATTGTGAATTGATCGTAGTTACTCCGGTAACGAATGTGACACACTATAGCTCAGACTCGATGACCAAGTCGAGTATAGGGTGTTGCATAGATATAACATTCAGTACAAAACAATGTAAAGATCAAAGAAAAGAATGGAAAAATATGAAAGTTCTTGTAAAAGAAAACAATAAATCTAGATGGTCATATTGTGGAGGCAGTACCTCTGAAGAGACCCAAGACATAAATAATTATTAGAACTCTAGAAGAGATTCAGGTACCTGAAATTGAAGATGGAAGTAGTGAAAATAAAGAGATCTCAATATGTTATGTCAATACGAGAAAATATGGAATCGTAAGAATGAAAAGTTGTCGACAACGATTTTGCATGCAATTTAATTATTGTGATAATGAAAGAAAATGAGAATCTAGAAGAAATTTCTTGAGAATTATAGAAATGGAATAGATTGGCCAAAACAGAAAGGCACAATTTAAGTAGAATTAGATTTGTGAAGTTTTTGGACTAGTAGTCCGAACATCTAAAGGTATAAAGTCAGTGAGTGTACAAATGAGTAGTTTTGTGAAAACAAAATAAGAAATATGAAGTTTTTCACTAAGTCCTGACATTGACTATGAAATGTATAATATTCTTTTGTGGTGGATGCAATAACATTTGGATATCTTATTAGTCATGAAGTTCATGAAAAATTGGCATGCGTCTAATAGTTATCGTTACAATTTTTATATAAATCACTATATAGTGAAGTTTATATTAAAATCCTTGAAGGTTTTAGAATGCTAGAAGCATATAAAAATTCGCAATAACTTATTCAATATGTTTGTGTAAATATTTATTAAATTTTTTGAACATGTGTATTATTATAGAAGGAACACTATCAAAGTTTGTTATGGTTATTATTGAAACTCCTAATGAAATCAAAATATATTTCCCCAAAATTCTTCTTCACTCATAACTTCTAGAAGAATGATGATATAAAACGTTTATCAAATCCATTCAAGTAATAAATTGAAAAGCTAGCATTCAAGATTGAATAAATAGAATATGATATATTATGTTCCTTGGGAGTAAATACGCGTTGTACTCTTTTTCCCTTAACCAAGGTTTTGTCCCAATGAGTTTTCCTGGTAAGGTTTTTAATGAGCCAACATGTTATGCGTATTATAAATATGTGTACTCTTTTTCCTTCACTAGGAATTTTTTTCCTACAGGGTTTTTATCTTATTAAGTTTTAACGAGGCATATTATCTAGTAATGGACATCTAAGAGGGAGCATTATGAATATTTTATTACTAAGTAGATGTCCATCAAGATCAAGATAACTTTGTTGCACTTTATGACTCTAATAGTCATTAGAAGTAGAATTTTATTTTATTTATACTTCTTTTGTCTATAAATAGACTTTGGAGAAACATTGTAAACATCTCTATTGATGAATAATAATACATTCTTCTTGTGTTCTCATATTTCTTGTTCTTTTGTTTTCTTTTTATTTTATAACAAAAATAATTTTTTATTTTTTTCTTATAACGAAAAAGTCATATTAAAAAACAAAAATGCTAAAAAAAAAGAAGAAGAAGAAAACCAATCATTTTGCTTAATGTTTTTTTTTTCTATGTTTTCTTGAAGAATGAGTATTAGATATTTCTTTACATATAATATACAGAGAAAATTTGGAAGGTTTAAAAAATATTCTCATTTTCTTACTTTATATATTTTTGAAATTTTTATTTCTTTTCTTTTATTTTTATTTTTTATAATTTTATATTTTTAAAAAAGAATTTTAATTTTTATCATTTTATATATAATCAAGATCTAATTGAAAAAAAACAAAAATTAAGGACTAAAATTATTGTTATACCAATAAAAAGTGTCACTTAATAGTCAGGTGACAAAAAACAATTTTGAAAATTTAATAACTAAATTATAAATTTTTTTAAATAAGTGATCAAAAGTAATTTAATGAGTAATTGTGTAATTTAATTTATATAATTATAATAAAGACCAAGAAAAAGAGGCAGCGGAGAAATAGTCGGTGCATATATTTATATATGACAAACAATTATGGAGCTAGAGCTGTATAAGATATTTCCAAGAAAATGACAAATTATGTCAAATTGCCCAATTAAGCTGGCGTAGACTTGTTTTCATTAGTCATTGACCACCTCGCCGGCTGACTTTGGCTTGCCCTTATTTCATAAAACTAATGACTCATGAGAAATTACAAATAAAATGGGATGATATGTCGGTTTTTTATTATAACTAGTTTTTAAGTTAGGTAATTTTACGTATTTAATTTTTAATTATTTTTTAAATTGTTGGACATAATTAAAATATATTTGTAAGTTATATACGTGGATAAAGATCAATTAATGATGACAATGTTAGAGTAGTTACATAAATTTACATAGGATGTTTATTAACCTTATTAATTTTTTAGTAATTGTATTGTCAAATATTTTCTTGGACTAAAATATTACAAACAATGATTTGATTTTAAGCTTTGTTACTTGTTTAGATATTTTTTTCTCTGTATTATTGATAATTTTATAATAATTAATTTTCAGAATTTAAAATTACATAATTGTGAAATCATAATTAAATTAACAAACATGGTATATGAAATTACAATATAATTATACTTTGTCACGAAAAAAACTTACAAAAAATTAAAATTTTGTTATAATTACAGTGTAATTTAACATGTATGATATATAAATAAAATATGAAATATGACGATTAAATTGTTAAAATATTAATTATATATAAATTTTTAATTGATGTATTTTCCTTGTTAACTTTTGAATCTGTTGATTACTCAACTCTTTTATGAGTTGAGGATGGATTTGAAATTTTGGAATGAAAATAAAATATTATAAATATAGATAATCATATTTACATCTAGAAGGGAAAAAATAAGAAAGCAGATATTGGGTTAACAACAAATGAAGATGAAGGACAGATGTGGCACGTTACATATATTTATATTTTATGATTAGATGAAGAGCTGTCCATTTCCTAATAAGGGGGAAAAATGAATGCACATGTGATACATCTGTCCCTTTACAAATTATTAAACTTCCCTCACATGAAATAAAAATAAAGAAAATTAAAAGTCTTTGGATTCTTATTTATAATACAGCCTTGAAAATATTCTTTTAAAAGTTGATGCAACAAAATGTGGGGTTAATTTGGGCCCATAAAACAAATATATTTTATTTGAATAAATACTTAATTTTTCTTTCTGATACACAGGTTGAGATTTGAATTTTAAAACAAATATTTTTGGCCTTCTCATCGCTTAATTAAAGAAATGTTTAATTAAAGAAATGTTATGATCACAATTGGCCAACCATAGATTGTTTAATTATTACAATACAATTCTATATCCTCTCTTTTTTCTATTGGTAGAGGCAAATACCATCATAATTTAACTTTTCTCCTTTTTTTTTTTTATCTCTTCAATTTACATTATTTGTTAAATCAGCCTAAAATGGATAGAAAAGTTAATGTCTGTCAATTTTGCTCATCTGACATCAACATTAGCAATTAATTAATGTTTTTTAAAAATATTTTTTAATATTTTTGAAAAATTATTTTTTTTTACATTTTTAATTAATTTCTAACGTGGCAATCCACTTGTATATCACATCAACATAGTTAACAGATGTTAACTTGTCCATTTATTTTAGGGTAATTTGACAAATAGCACAAATTTAAAAACTAAAAAAACAAAATTTAAATAGATTAAAGGAAGATTAAACTTTCAATACTTAATCTTTAACCCAATCATTTGAATCAAAAGAACCTAAGGATTGGTCCACTAGTTAAGGGTATACTTTCGTGTTTATGCTAGTGGTGTATCCTAAATGAGTTGTACCAAAATTAATATGAATAGAAATAAATGATCTGTAATGATTTACGTTTTAACAAATTTGGCCACCAAATCAATTTTTTTTTTTTTGGTGGGTGCTTTATAATTAATTAAAACCAGAAATAGCACATGCATTAAAATTTAATATTTAAGGGTAAATTATATTTGTAGTTATTAAATTATTGATAATTTTATTTATTGGTCATCTAATTATAAAATGTTACAAAATGGTCACCTAATTATTCGATTTTTTTCGTTTTTTATCATCAATCCTTAAATAATTTAGGGGAAGATGACATCGCAGTTGTTAAAATTGGCATAATAGTAACTTTAACCCTCAACAGTTATACATTGTGTCAATTTAGTCTTGATTCTAAAGGAACATTAACCTTCAATGTCTACACATTATATAATTTGGTTTTTTTTTTCTTCAATTTTTCTTTTTCTTTGTGACCCTTTCACCTAAAAAGCTAAAAAAAATAAATGAATCAACTAAATTTGATCGGAAGCACCCAAAATTGAAAACACCCGAAAATCCAAAATAATAATTTTCATCCTTTCTTATTCTTTTAAAATTAACCATCAATGTCACAAATAAAAGTAGAACTACAAAGAAAAAAAATCTAAATTACACAATGTGTAATTGAGGGTTAAAATTACTATTATGCCATTTTAAATCCTTCCAAGTTATTTTTCCATTAGTAATTTAACAACTGGTGACCAAAAGTGAAAAACTCAAATAGTTGGTTGACCAAAAAACAAAAAGTTTAATAGTTAGGTGACCATTTTGTAACTTTTTATAGTTTGACAACCAAAAAAAGAAATTTACTAATAGTTGGGTAACTACTGATATAATTTTCCCGTATTTAAATAGGAAGTAACGCTGGAAAAAATTGCTCTTCTAATTTCACCCTTCTAGGATTACCTATAAGTAGATCCACTTTCATTATTTTTCAAAAAAAAAAAAAATTCTTTTCCAAAGTAAGAAGTGTGTATTTTGGCAGTAAGAATTGTAAAAATTAAAGGAAGTTTTTTTTTTATATATATAAAAATTGAAAACTGAGAGTTCTTTTCTAAATAATTACATTAAGTAATCACAAGTTCATTTTGTACAGTGAAGTTATTTTATGCAATTATTTTTTAAAATAATAATAATTTTAAAATTCAAATAATAACATTTATATTTTTTTTCTCGATTAGACTATTGTTTCTATTTTACCAGAATTTGTACTATGAATAATCTAAGGTCTAATTAATGATATTATAAATTAGTCTTCTTTTAACAAGATTTGTTATCAGAATCTCATTAGAAGAGGTCTTGCCTAATCACAATCAGCAACACCTCGCTAGCTTTGAGCCTCGTAGACGAGTACATGTGCAACACATGGAACTCCCTTAACCCACTTTTCCAAGGATAGTTGTTGGGTTATTTTTTGCGTAGATCATACATGGGGCCCCTACCAAGTCCATGTCAATCACATTGTCGCCTATCTAGAAGGTTGTTTGCTCCCTAAGTGGTCAACCATAAGAAGACAGTTGTAGGCCACGTCTCAAGGCCAAAGGCCAAATAGAGATCACCCTTGTCTATAAATATTCCCCATTGGCCTTCTTGTTCTTCTTCTAGAACACTTCACCTTTAAACACTTTACACCTCACTCATTTTTCTTTAGTGACTCTAGACACTTCTCCAGTATCTGAACCACCATCTTCTACCTTCTTCTACTTTTGTCCCTCAACAATTTAGTGAGGTGATCGTGGATAGCATGACTCATCCCAATGAGAACACTCTTGAAATCCTTGCTATATACACCAACCCTACTACTTAGCACATTGACCAAACCAGTAACCCTCACTCGATCTATCCTTATAATCCCTATAGTCACACCTACAAGAGCTGATATTGTTAGTAGTTCATGCATAACACTACATTTCCTCATTCTCCAAATATACATCGAATACCAATGTTCGAAGAACAAACCAGCCAGAACCCTAACTCTTGCTCCCATTAATTTTTGGAGCATCAAGATCAAATGAGAGCTTTAAGGAATCAAATGATATAGTAGAATTTGAGGCATGATAACAGTGCCAACAAAACTAAGATCAACCCACCAAAATATCAAAATTATAAGAGAGTTTAAATCAAGTCAGAATCCCTTCAATTCCAAAACCAGCATAACGAAGTTGCTTCTTCCCTAAATGCCCAAGGCCACGCTTATAATCCCATCTAGAGTATCAACCACAACAACAACAAATGTGGCACAATGAGATGGAGGCATTAAGAAGAGATATTCAAGCTTTAAGGCCTGAAGCTGAAGATATAGAAGTTCTAATAATCTCCTTATGCCCAAGATTGCAAATGTTAATTTTCCACAAACCTTCAAGTTCCCTAAGGAAACCTGTAACAACTCGTTTTCAATGGTACTAGAAATGATGGTTTTGAAACCCTATTCTCCGATGATCGAGTTCGTAGATAGTAATATTTGATAATCATTGGTTCAATATAGTTTTATATGAAATTTTGGTTCAGTAAATTTGATTGATTAGAAAATTTATTATAGTATAGGGATTAAAATCGTAAAAGTGGTAAAAGTTTATTATTATTATGTATTTCTATTTGCTAATGATTAATACATTAATTGATTAGGGCTTAAGATGACAATTTAGCTCTTTTCTTTATAGATAGTGGTCGGTTAGGTGTTGACACTATTTAAAATAATGTTAATTTTATATAATAATTAGATTATATATGTAACAGCCTAGTTTTAGGTAAATCAGAACAGTGATTTTGGAACCACAAATCCGATGTCAAAAAATTATTTTAATATTATTTTCGGTATTTACAGCATGTTATTTGATATGTGTGAAAATTTCGTGAGCTAATTTTATCGTTTGGATGGTTAATTAGAGAAAAAGGACTAAATCGCGTAAAGTGCAAAATTGATGTTCTATTAGCTAAAAGTGCCTAATAGTTATGGAAATTAAAAGAGGAGGTCCTCATGTTGTAATTAGACCATTAATAGTATGAGTGGACATTTATGGGCATAGAATGGATGTTTTTAATGGTTTATGAACAAGGTTAATTTTGTAATTTAGTTAATAAGCATAATTAAATGTGATAAAATTCATATCATCTTTTTATTTTCTTCATCATCAACCAAATATTAAAAGAGAAAGAAGCCATGGGAGAGAATTTAGGGTTCGGCCAATTCCTAGCTTAATTGGTAAGTGTTTTGAGCTCGATTTTTGATAATTTTTACGTTTTTGAGATCGTTGCTTCGTATTCTAGCTAGCCCATACCTTAGATTTCGAAATTGTTAAAGATTAAACATGTTGCCATTGTTGAATAATTGAGTAATTTGATGATTGATGATAGATTATGAAGGTTAATTGATAGATTAATAGTTTTTGTAAAGTGATTTTTTTGACAAAAATGTCAAAAAGGGATTAAATTGAGAAAATGAGAAATTTAGTGGTTAAAAGTGTGAATAAATAAAAATTATGGGTTTTTAGGGGCACTATGGTAATTCGGCCAAGCATGGGTTTTTTTGAATTATGTGAATTTTGTGTATTTGTGAAATAGGGACTAAATTGTGAAAATATAAAAGTTTAGGGGCTAATATGCAAATATGCTTAAATGTGTGTTATGGACTAAATTAAAAAGATATGTGATTGAATAATTTAATTATGAATTCATGTAGATCAAGAAAGAAAGAATTCAGATTTAGGTCGGGGGAAAAGCAAGGTTATCGAGTAGTTGACTCGATCCGTTAATTCCGAACACGAGGTAAGTTCGTATGCAATGAGTTTATTTATAATTGTATTTTTTATGATTTTATATAGCATGAACTGTAATTATGTGTTTACGGACAAGTTCAGGAATGATTCGAAATGATTCGACTACGATTTTGTATTGAAAAATCCTGGATGAACCTTAGGAATAGTCTAGGATGCTAGTGACATGTCATTAGGCTATTGTTTTGGCTTCGGGCCATGATATCGGCACTTCGGGTGCGAGTTTTACCTTGATTTGGCTTTGGGCCATGGTATAGGTATTTCGGAGATGAGTTACCTTGATTTGGCTACGGGCCATGGTATAGGTACTCCGAGGATAAGTTACCTTGATTTGGCTACGAGCCATGGTATAGGTACTTATTGATTGAGATCCTTGAATATCCGACTTCTATTCCGAATGGTTCAATGGAAAAGTGAAAGATATGGACAAGAATGAGATTGGTACGAGTTGGTACAGGTATGTACGTAAAGTTTATAAACATTGAATCCATGAAATGGATGAATTCTTGGTAAGTTAGTGAATGACTGAACGAATGGCTTGAGATTTAATGTATTTTTGTTATCTTACATTTATATTGTTTGAATTGTGAATGAACGGTGAAGTTACTCATTACGTTAATACGAACTTACTAAGCTATGAAGGTTACTTCGTGTTATTTTTCTATGTTTTATAGTGAATCAAGGCTAGCTCGGATCCGGGAGTCGTCGGAAACATCATCGCAGTATCAAACATCTAAGTTGGTACTTTTGAGTTGTGTAAATATGGTATATGGCATGTATAGGCTAAATTTGGTATTTTGGTTGTGATTATAGCCATGAGATTTGGCTTGTAAATGTATATGATATGGTTTGTATATTTAGCCATGAGTGATGGCTTATTTTGGCATGTTTGGTATGAATATGGTTATGGTTTATAATTGCTCAAATGATAAATTGTTTTGTGAAGTATAAATGCTTGAGAAATACCTTGAGGAGGTATGATTTTAGATGTTGTGTTGATTATTTAAAAGGAAGTTATGTATGTGTGAATTATGGTAAATGAACCATATTGATTGATATTGTTTTGGCATGTATTTGGTTAAGTAATTGGTAGTGAATTGAGAATTGGAATTGATGAGAGTATAATGGTATGAATTGTGCATTTGGTTGATGATTTTGGCTGTCTAATTGTATGATGAAATGGTACTATTTTGGTTGTTAGGTAAGCATGAGTTGTGGTGGTAAATTGGCTTTGCAAATGGCCTATTTTTGTCCACACGGGTAAAGATATGGGCGTGTGTCTCAGCCGTGTGCGACACACGGTCATGTTACACGGCCGTGTGTTCCCTGGTGTTGAAATTAAATGAAGTCAGTATGCTCCACACGGTCTCACACACGGGCGTGTGACCGGCTGTGTGGTAAAAATCAGTATACCCCCTAATTGGCACACGGCCTAGCACACGGGCGTGTGACTTGGCCGTGTTGCATAAGTCAGTATACCCTACAGTTTTGGCACGACCTGACACACGGGCGTGTGTGGCCTCTTCGAAGGGCACACGGGCTAGACACACGGGTTTGTGGTTGGCCGTGTGACCCAAGTCAGTATGTATGCCCTGTTTCCACACAGCCTAAGACACGAGCGTGTCTGGAGCCGTGTGAGGCACACGGCCTGTTCACACGGGCGTGTGACCCCTGTATTGATGAAAAATTTCTAAGTTTTCCAAAATTTTCGTATGTTATCGGTTTAGTCCTGAACCATTTCTAAAGCATGTCTAAGGCCTCATAGGCCCTAATAAGGGACAATGTGATTGTGTTAAATGGTATTTGAGTATGAATTCATAAATGTATGAGTTATGTATGCTTTATGATGTATATTGATCGGTAATGCCTCGTAACCCTACTCCGGCGACGGATACGGGTTAGGGGTGTTACAATATATGCTATAACATAGTGGATGGGGGAGGAAATTCATTTTTTTTTCTTTCATCTTCTCCATCACCATTTTTCTTCCTTGTTGAGCTAGGGAAGTTCAGCCAAGTTTTGTACTCTTGCATGGTAAGCTAATTCAAGCCCATTTTGCCAGTTGTGTCTATTCCTAAAACTTTTAAAGATTCATGGGATTGCCATCGTTGAATGCTTGAAATTATGGTGTTAAATGATTACATTAGAAGAGAGGTTATGAAAAAACACCATTTTGTAAAATAAAAATTTGTTAGTTTCGAATATCAGGACTAAAGTGTAAACATTTTGAAACCAATTTGAGATTTCTATAAACGTTGTTATAAAAGGGCTCGACTGTATAATGTGTGAGATTTAAGGGAATTGCGAGTGATAGGATTGAACTAACTTATGTGCATAATAAGCTGATGAATGATGTTGGTTGATGAAAATTAAAGTAAATTATGTTATAGATCATGATTTAAATTCGCCGAGAGAAAATCGTAGGAAAGGGAAAGTTTTTTAGTAGACTCTATCATGGTGTGTCACCATTCCGCCAGGTAAGTTCATATGATTTAAACTTTGTTTACTTTTTGTTCTTTAATTGTATAATTGGAAGTTTGATAGGTGAGATTCGATTTGCTTAACATATGAAGGAGATATTGAATTATGATACAAGGAAATAAGTGATACGATCTCGGTTCCGTAGAGTTGTCCAAGTCGTTTAAGCGCCCGATCGTTAAAACGAGAAAGTATCGCTCAGGATTGAAGTTTGGTCGGAATTAGGCTAGGTATAGGTTTAGGTAACAAAGATAGGCTTGGAGTAGTGAAGATAGAAGGTTTATATGTTCGACTTAAAAGAAATTAAAGAAGAAAGAGGTTATGGAAGAATGGTACGAATTGGACTTAAGGGTCAAGAGTGAACCAACACTATAAACGAGTGTTGACCCCAAACTTATAAGATGATTAAGGTGGTTTTATAATGATAATTTAGGACCTTGACCCTTTACTTAGATAAGTACAAACCAAAGAGACTCGGTTTAAGGAGTGGTAAGTTCAAAGAGACTCGGTTGACGCCACTAGAAAACTAGATAAGTCAGTTTGGGTCTCGGACGAAATTTGAGAGAAAGTTTTCTCACAAAAATGGCAGCAATTCATTAAAGTATCAAAAAGTCTAAAATACATATTTTGAGCTTAATATTTATATAGCTAAGAACTAGGCTAGCCGAATGGACAAAATGCCTAGCTAAATAGTCAGCCTTTAATTCACTTAATTGAGCTGAATGTTCTTGAATTTTCCAGGTAGCTTCCTTGTGCATGGAGGATGCTGAAAGTCAGCTTCTAGAGGCCTTGAAAATCAGCTAAAATAATTGGAGTGCCTTGGGAGCTGAATGGTGCATGTAGGTTCAGCCTAGGGGCTTGAATTAACTTTAATTGGGGCTCCTTAATCAGCTGGACAGTTTTAGAGCTCCATAAATTCAGCTTGAGTTCCTCAATGGTTTTTAGATGTGAACACTTGAAGTTGAGTAGCCCTTGTGTGTGAACACACAAAACCGAATGGACTTGAGGTGTGAATGGAATATTCAGCTGGTGGGGACTTTTAAGGATGCTTTGGTGAGCTGAATGATCAGCTTGGGAGAAGGAAACAACAGCTCCCTAATGTCCCTTGCTATACACGAAGGGTTGCTTGGAGGATAGCAACCAGCAGCCCACCTTCTTTAATGCCGTCCCTTGTCCTTGTACCTGCACCAATTTAAATCAATCAATTAATTCATAAAAATTGGCAGCAAGACATATTAAATTTTAGCAGCCACACTAGAACATAATTAAAACATATTATTAGCTAAGACAACTTAATTACCTACATATTAAATGCGGCTGAACAAGGACATATTAAAATCATGTATTAGACTAGGACAAATTAATAATATGTACTAATTAAAACATGTATTAAAAATAAAACATACTTAATATAAAATTAATAAGCTCAAATTAAATCATGTTTATGAGCTGAAACTAAATTAACTAACTTAATTTAAATAACTAGTTTAGTCCAGCAATGTGAATCGCACAAACAATAAAAATAAGGATGAGCTCGATTGAGTCGAAACGAGCTCAGGGTGCTAAATTCGAGCTTAGTTCAGCTTGCAAAAGATTGTAAGGAGAGCTCATTGAGTTGGTCTGATCTTCCTTGAAGTGTTCAGCCAAGGTCTCGCCCCACACTTGCTCCACTAAGGCCGAAATGGCCTTCTTAAATTATTTGGCTCTAGCTTGTGTGATTGGGCCTTGGGGTAGCGACAGGGGTCCTTGTTCGAGCTAGATGCATTCCGAGGCGTGGTCGCATCAATAAGATTATAGAATGAAATCATCTCGATGAACTTAGTAAAAGGCTCATGCATATGGTTACATGCTATTTCTTGATGATTCTGAGATCCAACATTTGTTGCGGACTCGAAGATGCATATGAAACAGGTTTAGCCTAGACTAGTAACCTGATTTCATTTTAAAGGTTTAGCCTGGATTGGTAACCTTACATGTATATAAAGCCCTGGCCAGGTTATTATCGTATCGTTAAAGGTTTAGCCCAGACGGGTAACCTGAAATCTCTATATATGACTAGCTCAAACAAGCCCCTAATGTGTTTGCGTTCCTGTGTTTATGATGGTTCATCGGGTAGCATAAAACTTGCAAAGTGTTAAATTTGCATGTTATGAAAGGAAAGGTAACGAAAGATTTGATTGATAAATTCTGAGTACACAAAAATTAAAAGGAAAGTAGATTATTTGGATATGAAAGTTTAACATATCATGTCCTGTATTGGGCATATTATATATTGATTTAGTGTAAAAACTTACATTATTGGAATTGTGTGGTATGATAGGTAAACTTATCATGTATATTAAACTACATATATTTGTTGTAAGGTAAGTTAAGTGTTGAAATAGTATGAGTGTAACACCCCTAACCCGTATCCGTCGCCAAATTAGGGTTACGGGCATTACCAGATAATCATTACTTTTATTCAATCAATTAGATTATATTTAAACAAATTTATATAATAATACACATATAAGCAAACAATTACATATGCATAAAACATATTTATTCCACTACCAAATCATATATGGCACAAGCATTGACAAACATAAGCTGAACATGCAAAATATATTTTATTAAAATTACAAAATAATGCAAGTACCGTAAGCCTCATTTGCTATGTCCTTATTTACTTATGAAATACTCAAGCAATTAACCCATTAGTATCTATATGATTAAATAACATGATTCAATTATCATTTTATACTAACTCACTTAAAAGGGCCGAATATACCAAAGATAAAAGATATTAGCGGATGTCCAAACTTACAAACTCAATAAACATCATATAAATACATACCTACTTGACCAAATATACAAAGACACATATATGCAATTATATGTACCTAGCTCATACCAAAGTTCAGATAGATCCAAATAATCAATCAGATCAATGTTCACACGAATTCGTTTGCATGCACATAATTGAACCGAAAATAACTATACGGTATATACATTATTTTTGTAATAGTTAGATTCATATACAGACATTTATTATAATTTAATAAGATTATATCAACTCATGCATTTTTATCATTTCCAACAAATCATATTATCAAGCTATCTAAATACCTATTCGGCCTATACTCATCATTTCAAACCAATTAATCATGCCAAAACTCTTATATATATATACCAAACGTTTCACATTTACCAATTACATGTGTCATTTAAAATTTTATGAAAAAATGAGTTTAAGTCTTCATCAAACATAATCGAATACAGAACATAAACATAACAAGCACATCACACTTGTATTCTATGGCTAATTACACATTATTAAGACATTATCTTAATCCATAATGCAATTTCCCACAAGACCGAATTACACCTACTATATGCACATATACCATAGCCGAATATAAGCTAAATAAAATCCATACAACCCTTGCATCATAATGACATAAACATATACACCATTTGATCATTAAAATCATACATTTCAACACCAAACTAACACAGGATATAAGCCATATTCGTATGGCTATAATACATATAAAGACAAAGTCTTCAACTCAAACATAGACATTATCCATTCTATACATGCCTTTATCCAAAATAAACCAAACTAAAAGAGTACCAAAAAGATGATAGTGTGGTTGGCTTTGCTGATGATTTTCCGAGCCTGTAGCTTGACCAAAATCTATAAAATGTAACATTGAACATAAGCGAGTAAGCTTACTAGCTTAGTAAGTCTTAAGCAAATTATCTATAACAATTAAACATTTTAATCATTAGGTTTATGGCATTGAGTATAAATTTTTCAATATGTACATTAATCATAGCCAATGTTTGTCATTACCCTTAACCTAAGTATTAGCACTTTATTTCCAAGGACATATACATCATCAAAACACATAAATATCACATGTATTCACATAATCCAAGTCAAATGAATATATCATGCATATCGTTCACATATACTTATTTGTACACATATACAAACACATCCAAAACTCTCTCACCATCCACCTTACCACTTATAGCCGATTCTTCAAAATAATGCATTTAAACTCAATTTCGTATATATAATGTTCATACTTAACTCAAATGATGATATACTGACTTACCTCATTCCTTACTAATATATATAAGGCTTATACTTACCCGAGCTTTTAGCTCATTGCACTAAATATGTCTCACCTTGTATGTTTCCCGAATTCTCTGTTTATAATGTATCACCAGATTAAGCTTCGCTAGGCATCAAAGCCCGAAATACACACCGGCATTGAGCACCAAGCTAGAATAGAGGTTCGAGATTTAAACACCGGCATTTAGCCTGCTAGGCAATAAGCCCGATATAATTCACCGGCACGAGGCCTGCTAGGCATTTAGCCTGATATAAATCACTGGCACGAGGCCTGCTAGGCTCGAAGCCCGAATATCAACATAATTAACCATTCCATGCACATTTATTAATTCCAAAACCACATATAACACATATATTTCATAATATCACATATCAAATTTGGATAAAATTAACCACATTACATCAAATAAAATCAATTCAATATTATACTAACCACATTCGGCAATTCCACATATATATTTCCAAAATTTCCGAATTTCATCATTTATTATATTACGTAAATAATTTTCAACATATAATTGCTTAAAGACTTACCTCGACTATCGACGGACAACGAAGATCGGCTATTCGATAACATTTGCCTTTCCCCGATCCAAATCCGTTTTTCTTTGTTCTTGATCTAAACACATTAAAATTTAGCTCATTCAAGCACGTTTCATCTCAATTTAATCCCAAAACACATAAATAGGCAAATTGCCATTTTACCCTTAATGTTTCACATTTTTACAATTTAGTCCTATTTGCACAAAACACAAAATACACAAAATTTCATTACACAACCTAAGGGCCGGATATTCATAGGGACTATACAAGTCCATTTATTTCATTTATTTTGCATTTTAACCCTTCAAAATTTTATTTTTGTAATTTAGCCCAAAATACTTAAATTCACCAAAATTTCCAATACAAAACATTTTAATCTATAACATAACTTTAACATATATTCATCAAACATCACAAAGCATAAGCTTCTATCATGGTCGAACATCACATACACACTAATCTCAAAAATTCTAGCATGGGTCGGATAGTATTCGAAGCAACGATTATAAAAACGTAAAAATTATCAAAAACTGAAATCAAACTAACCTTGGATTTAAGCTTACAAGTGCCGAAATTTAAGCTTGTATTTCTCTTTTCTTCCTTAGCACATTCAGCCTTAAGAAACAAAAAGATGATAATGGCTTTTCATGTGTTTTATTTAACATATAATATGTTATTTATTTATTTACTAATATAACCTTATATTATAAGATTTTATAACATATAACTTAAGGTTACTATTGTAATATACCACCCACTAACCTTAAAAATGGGCTATTTTCCCTTTTAATACCTCATATTAAAAAGCCATTATCATTTTAGCACTTTTCACTATAGTTTGCAACTTTTGCACTTTACGCGATTAAGTCCTTTTTGTCAAATTAAGCACACAAACGATCAAATTTTCATACGAAACTTTCACACACATTAATTCACATATAATAAGCATCAAAAATAATATTTAAAATTTTTTTTAGACTCGGATTCATGGTCCCGAAACCACCGTTCCGATTAGGGTCAAATTCAGACTGTTACAATGAGCTTATTAAGTATTTAAAATATTTACTCCCATATTACTATATTTTCTATAGATTTTGATCATTTGGGTCGCACCAATCAGATCCACAAGAAGCTCACGCTATCTACTTGCTGACTAGTAGATTTTGCTCTTTTGTTGTTGTGGTAAAGTGGCATGTATTTAGGTGGATACTGTCACATGAATATAAGAGAGTCAAAGTTGTAGCTGAATGCTATGGTCCCTTTTTATGTTATAAATGAAATGAAATGGATATCGATTTTGATTTTGAACATGTATGCAAATGATACATTTAAATTTGGTTGTTGTTATGAAAAGCATGGGACTGTATGTGTCATGGTTAAATGTCTACGGGACATTCTGCAATATAGGTGTCTGGAGGAAATTCTACAACATAGGTGTTTGCAAGACCTTCCGTAATATAAGTGTCCACAGGACATTCCGCAATATAGGTGTTTATGGGACAGCTCGCAGTTTAGCAATCTGTACGACGGTACACAATTAGACTACCCAGAGGATAGTCCGCCATGTATTTGTCTGCTAAACGGTCAACTATATATATATATGTGTGTGTGTACTGTGTATTTCATGTACTCTGAGTTATGCAAGCTGTGTGTCTACGAGCTGTATCAAGTGGTGTAAAAAAATTGTTCCGATATTGATGATAATATCCTATAGCCTAGGTTCGACAACCGGACCGGACTATGGGTGTTACAAAACCTATAAAGGACACACAGATCCAGTTATGCATCTAATGTAATATAATAACTACATAAGTATTATGAGAGCTTCATACGTTTTTAAGCGTAAAGCTTTTCCTACCACTTTATGAGGGAGCACAAAGAATTGGTATTTTCCTCTTTATGATGGTCAAGTTCATAATTTCTATGTAACACCCTATATCTAACCAGATTGCTAGGTCCAAGCTACGAAATGTCACATTCGTTACTTGTTGTTGTCGAAGCAACTATGATCACAATTCCAATCAATTAAACAATTTATACAAAGATTAAAGTTTATTACATAATCACAATATGTTATATAATTAACTTTGGGTTTAAACGAGCTTACAAAAGCTCTTTCAATAACCCGAGGCCATTTTAGGACTAAAATTTAAAATTTCCAAAGTTTATTGAGTTAGCGTCACGACCATGAAGGTATCATGTTGCAACATCAAGGACAAAAGCTTGGTGTCGTGACTTTTATAGTGAAATGTATATGTCCATAGATAGCTTCAAAGCAACATACATTTATATATAAAGATATTCAAGACACTTTAAACACTTCATCATAGCATAAGTGTTAAGTCATGATATGCTAAACATTCAACTCAACATGTGGAACTCCTATTACTATGTATTGGCATGGGAATATACCATTGACCAACTAAGTTTAAAATAAGGTTACAAACATTATCTTGAGTTGAGGTACTGGGTCTGAATGCTTCGAAAGTCCACTATCTACTAGAAAGTTTACTTGACACCTACACATGGAAACAAACACGTCCGCTTACTGAGCATTTAAAACTCAATGGTGCTAGCATAATTTTGAAATCAATGCATATACATATTAAGTAAATAAACATCATAGCTTGAAAATCAATTTTTCATGACATAATTTTGAAATCAATGCATATACAAATTAATTCATTATAATATATCATACAATCAAGTTCATAATAAAAATCAATTTCTCCTGACATCATTTCCATAAGCTTTCATACAAACATCATAGCTCAATTCATATTTCGTATATCGACATATCGATGCACCTTGATTTCATAAATTAATTAACTTAGTTCGTTTCATAGTATCATTCACATTTCAATTTCAAACTCAAGCATAAGTCATTTTCATATTTCAACCACATAATATTTTGTATTTTAGCCACATAAAATTTATATTTTATCCCCTATTAACTGAAAACGGACTCAAGGGCAAATACATAGATTAATACTTTGTTACTCGCTCACGACCCTTAGGGTATTTGAAACACCCCACACCCGGCCCACGAGCCTGAACCGGATCTGGTATGTTCCTTAAATAAATCGGTTTTCAATGTTCTAAATGACTTAGAGAAAATTTGTGTAATTTAAAAAAAATTATTTTGGGTTGGGCTTAATTTGAAACCTATTTAATAAATTCTGGAAATCCAACTTAAATAAGGTGACAAAATAATTTTTGGGCTTATTATTTTAAAAGAAATAAATTTACTTATCTTTAATCAAACATAATTTGTATCATATTTAAATAAAAATAAACAGGAATAAAGAAAATCCAATTGGGCCTTATGGCCTTATTACATCATTCAAACCCAAAATAAAGTTTAAAGTACTAAAATTTCATAAAGTCCAAATTCCAAATAATTTCTTCAAGCGATGCATGGCCACCTTTAGCTCCTGCCGACCCGGTCCATTACTGCTCATCACCTGAAAAATAATTCCCCAACGAGGTGAGTCAACAGACTCAATGTGTACATAGTACTAATTTCCAACAAATCGGCATACAAGTCATATCAATATCATGTTCATACAAAATAAAGGATGATGCAACCCAAATCCAAACCTATTTGTCCATCCGCTACACACCACCCGTACCAACTTTGCATAAGTGGGGACTACTAAGTCGACCCTCCATCCGCTACACACCTTCGAAGGCGTCATTTGCGATCGACGTGCTCATCGCCCACTTATGTTGTGTCATTAGACACTTGTATTCACTAGATGTAACCGAAGTTACCACTTTTCACTTTATGTGACCGTAGTCACCACTTTACGTTGGTGAGACCGTAGTCATCACCTTCACTTTCTTCCTCCACAAATATCCCGAATGCCCCAATTATTTCATAACATATTTCACATACTAAATTTTCATTCATGTTACTAATCACATGTTCAAAATATATCACATTCACAATCCTATCAAAAGTAGGAAACGTGCACTGGTACTCCTTACCACATTTGTGGTGCTTAGCCACATTCACATACTGTTACATATTTACATATCTAATGATTGCCATGCAATTTATTGAAAGTTAGTAAGAGTACACACACTTTTTCTCGCTTAATAGTTTCCGTGAATTCCGTAGAGCGATCTACCGATCTAGATCTTTCACTCCTATATTCGGCCATTAATTAAAACATATAAATAAACCTATTTGGTCTTAAAACCAAATCCTACTAGAAGTAGAATTACTTACCTAGTTGCCGAATTGATTTAATCAAGTCCCAACAGTTGCTAGAATTCCTCTTCCTTGAAATCGGCTAATACTAGGTATGTAACCATGTCGGTTTCGGTTTTGAAATAATGGAAAACACTTAAACAAATTATGCCTTGGCCGAATATCCCTTACCTTATGATGGGATTCCAAATCAAGAGGATTCCTTTATAAGCTGTTGAAATCCTATAACTTCGTGTTAGATTAGATCTAACTTTGAAAACGTGAATCATAATCTTTAACCACATATTTATATTTATAATCCTTACCTTAGATCCTTAGATTTCCCGAAAGATCCCCTTTTGATGTTGTGGATGATTGCCCTCTTTCTTAGAATCCACAAAGATTCAAATTAACGATGAGAACAGAGAAGAAAATAGAAGAAAAAGAGAGGATTTTTGCTTAATGAAAATTCGGCAGAGAGGGGTTTTGCCTAGGGAGAATTTCGTGAGAGAGAGGAAGAGGAGCAAATGTTGATGAGATGCCCTCCTGTCCTCCTTTTATAGCCAAAGTTATCAGCCTAGGAGTCCTTTACTTGGCCACCACTCATCTTTTTGATAATATTATCTCTTTTATTTAAAAGATAAAAGCCTTTAATCCATCAATTATCTCCTCAATTATCTCATTAGAAAATAATCCTTTATTTATCTCTTATTATTCACATATTTATGTGAATAAAACTCCTTTATTTATCTCTTATTATTCACATATTTATGTGAATAAAACTCCTTTATTTATCTCTTATTATTCACATATTTATGTGAATAAAACTCTTTATTTATCTCTTATTATTCACATATTTATGTGAATAAAACTCCTTTATTTATCTCTTATTATTCACATATTTATGTGAATAAAACTCCTTTATTTCTCTCATATATCCAAGTTTCCCGAAATGTTCAAGTTTCCATTTTTGGATCATTTCCAAAAATGTTTAGGTTTCAAAAATGTCTAAGTTTCCAAAATGTCCATTTCCATTTCCATTTTCATTTCCATCTCCATTTTCATTTCCATTTTCATTTTCATTTCCACTTTCATTCATTTCTAGGTTTCCAAAAGTATCAAAAATTTATTCATAAAACTTAAGACTTGTCATTTCATACAATTGATCCAAAAATACATAGGCCCTTCCTAGGATGTTACAGCTTCTACCCCTTAAATAAAATTTCGTCCTCGAAATTTCCTAACTAAACAGATTGAGGGTATTGCTTTGTCGTATTGTCTCTTCCGGCTCCCACGAAGCTTCTTCCGATCCATGATTGCGCCATAACACCTTGACTAAAGGCACCGACTTCTTTCGTAGTGCTTTCACGTCACGTTCCAAGATCCGAATCGGCTCCTCCTCGTAGGATAGATCCGCCTTAACTCCACTTCTTCAACAGTACCACATGAGACGGATCCGATCGATAGCGGCGTAGCATGGACACATGAAATACGTCGTGCATTTGATGCAACTCGGTGGCAACTCCAATTGGTATGCCACCGCCCAACTCGCTTCAAGATGCTTGATAGGGCCCTATAAACCTTGGGCTTAGCTTCCTTTGCGATCGAACCGCATAACCTTCTTCCAAGGTGAGACCTTTAGAAACACTTGGTCTCCTACTTCAAACTCAATTTCTTTCCTCTTAAGGTCTGCGTCGACTTACTTCGCTCTATCGAAGCTTCTTTCAACCGTGCGAATTAATTCCACCTTCTCCTCGCTTTCGCCACTAACTCGGACCCAAAACGCGGCGTTCTCTAACTCGGGTCCAACAAGTTGGTGTTCTACATTTCCTTCCATACAATGCTTCGTATGGTGCCATCCGAATGCTTGCACGATAGTCATTGTTGTAGGCGAACTCACCTAGAGGCAAGTAATCTTCCCAACTTCCTCGAAATCCATCACACACCTCTTAGCATATCTTCCAACACTTGTATAACTCGTTCGCATCGCCTCCGTCGATTGTGGATGAAAAGCCGTAGTGAAGTCTAGCTTAGTGCCTAATGCTTGATGAAGTGCTTTCCAAAATCGAGACGTAAACCTTGGGTCTCTATCGGAGATGATCGACATCGGTACCCGTGTAGCCTCACGATCTCCGCCACATATAACTTGGCTAACTTTTGAAGGGAATAGTCGATCCTCACGGGGATAAAATGTGCGGACTTGGTCAAACGGTCCACTATCACTCATACCGAGTCCTTCTTAGTGGGCGTAAGGGAAGCCCACTAACTAAGTCCATGGTAATTCTTTCCCACTTCCATTGGGGAATCTCAATTGGTTGAAGCAATCTGATGGGACTTGGTGTTCACCTTTACTTGCGACATGTCAAACATTTCCCCACAAATTCAGTCACCTCTCTGCGTTTGTGTCGACCACCAAAATTGTTCCCTTAGATCTCTATACGACTTGATGCCTCCGGGATGCATAGCATAAGGACTACCATGCGCTTCCCAAGAATCCTTTGTCTCAACTCCTTATCCTCGGCATACAAACCTTTTCCTTGTAGCACAAGACTCCTTCATCATTGACGCCATAATCCTTTCATCTTCCTTGCCGCATTTGCTGTAACTTAGTACTTAAGTCCTTATCCGCCAACCGTCCCTCTTTCACCTCCTTGACCAGGTTGGCTTGACTTGTAACTCGCCAACAAAGCTTCCGTCATCATACAAACTTAAGTGAGCGAACAAAGCCCTTAAATCGACACAACCTTCCTACTTAGGCGTCGGCTACCACATTCGCCTTGCCCGGATGGTATTCTATCGAATACAGTCATAATCTTTTAATAACTCCACCCACCTTCGTTGCCTCAAGTTCAACTCCTTCGAGTCAACAAATACTTAAGGCTTTTGTGGTCCGTGTAAATTATCGACCTTTCTCCATAAAGGTAGTGCCTCCAAACTTTGAGGGCGAAAACCACTGCCATGAGTTCCAAGTCATGAGTTGGGTAGTTCACCTCATGCGGCCTTAATCGTCGAGATGCATAAGCGACTACCTTTCCTTCTTGCATTAGCACACATCCTAACCACGTGTGCGAAGCATCACAATATACTACGAAGTCCTTACCTGCCTCCGGCTGAATTAACACCGGAGCTTCTGTCAGCACCTTTTTAAGCTTTTCGAAGCTCTCCTGTTGCTTATCCGTCCACACAAACGGTACTTCCTTCCTTAGTAACTTTGTCAAAGGTGCGGCTATCGACGAGAATCCTTCCACGAACCTTACGTAATAGCTTTGCCAAGCCTAAGAAACTTCGATTTCAAACCACCGACCTAGGTGGTTTCCAATCTAACATCGCTTCGATCTTCCTAGGATCCACTCTTATTCCTTCATGCGGATACCACATGTCCTAGGAACGCCACTTCCTTGAGCCAAAATTCGCACTTGCTGAATTTGGCATAAAGCTTCTTTTCCCTTAACACTTCTAACACAACTCGGAGATGCTCATCGTGCTCCTCCTCCGTCTTGGAATACACCAAAATGTCGTCGATGAACACCACGACAAATTTATCCAAGTAGGGTTGGAAAACCCTATTCATCATATCCATGAACGCGGCGGTGCGTTCGTCAACTAAACGGCATCACCACAAATTCAAAATGACCGTACCTTGTCCTAAAAGCGGTCTTATGAATATCGACCTCCTTCATTTTCATTGATGATACCCCGACCTTAAGTCGATCTTTGAGAACACAAATGCCCCTTTTCGGTTGGTCGAACAAGTCATCTATCCTTGGCAAAGGATACTTGTTCTTGATGGTCGGTTTGTTCAATCGACGATAATCTATGCACATCCGCATAGTTCCATCCTTCTTCTTCACAAAGAGAACCGGTGCTCCCCACGGAGACACACCGGGTCGAATGAACCCACGATCCAACAACTCTTGGATTTGAGCCTTGAGCTCCACTAACTCCTCTGGTGCCATTCGGTAGGGAGCGATTGACACAGGGAGCTATTCTGGTAGCAAATCTATTCCAAATTCCACTTCTCTATCCGGGGGTATTCCGGACAACTCCTCCGGAAATACATCCTCAAAATCCTCACTGTTCTAACTCCCTTGACACCTTCCTCTTCTCCTCTTAACGCAGCCACGAAGGCTAAGAATGCCTTACATCCTTTCTTAACCATTTTCTCGGCCTTCAAAGGTTTAAAACTACGTTAGACAAGTAGTTCCTCCTTTCTCCGATCATCACTACTACCTCATCTTCCGGGTTCTTAGTTCCATACGTTTAGCCGCACAATCCAACACGGCTCGATGCTCTACTAGCCAATCCATTCCAAGTATAAGCTCAAACTCTCCGAAGGGTAATTCCATTAAGTCAGCCCGAAAGTTCGCTCCCTGAATCTCTAGGGGTACATTCCGAAAGATCCTATCTATCCTCACCGTTTGGCCTAAAGGGCTTACTACGCTTATCCGCCTATCGTAAAGTTCGAGTCTAGGCCTAGTGTTTCAACCACACTACATGCAACATAGGAATGAGTTGAGCCCACATCAATAAGAGCAAAATAGGGTTTGTCATGAATAAAGAACGTACCGGTTATAACATCCGGCGCGTCTCCCTCTTCCCTCCGGCGAACCGCGTAAACCAAACCCGGTTGCCTTGCTTCGGCGTTAGCTGCACCTCGGCCCTGAGCTCCACGGCCTCTGCCACTACCTCTGTTGGCCGACCCACGACCTCTTTGAGGCTGTTGTCCGCCTCTACCAGCCTGGTTAGCATTCTGAGCTGCTGGTTGGCTCTCATCTAATAGCTTGGGGCAATCCTTAATCATATGGTCCTTGGACCCACACTTGAGACATCGTCCCGCCTTTTTCCAACACTCTCCCCCGTGCTTCCTTCCACAATGTTCACAAGGGGCGAAATTGCCACCCGTGCACACACTGTTGACTTTGTGGCTCATCAACTCTAGGCCTCTTGTGGCCTTTTCCGGATGGCCCAAAACCTCTTTTGGGCTTATTTCTCGCCACACACTGCTTGGTGGCGCCCTTAATTCCTCACCCACTTTAGCCTTTTCCACCAAGGCGAGAATTCCGCTCCCGATGCGGTGCTATCAAAAGTCTCAAATCGTCCCTAAGTCCGTCCTCAAAACGAACACAGCGTTCATGCTCGATCGCCACTACTCCTCGGGCATATCGGCTCAACCTCAAGAATTCCGCTTCATATTCGGTGACGCGGACTTACTTCCTTGTACCAACCCCTGGAAAAGCCTTCCTTTGCTCATCTATATACCTGGTTCCCACATACTTCTTCCGAAATGCTTCCTTAGCATATTCCCGAGTCGAATCTTCCGCCGTGGCACCGTCCCGAACGGTTAACCACCATTGATACGCTTCATCGCAGCGTAAAGGTGCCGTCACCCCTTTCAACTTCTCCTCGGGGTCAAGTCGAGCTCATCCATGATGCGTTCATTGCTTCCAACCAAGATCACGGTATCGGGTGCCACTCCCGATACTCCTCTAAACATTTCACTCCATTAGCACGGAGCCGCTCGAGCACGCAGACTTTACGATTTCTGAATTGTTTCTGCACCACCACCAATTCCAAAACTCGCAAAGCCACGACTGCGACCACGGCATCTTCCTCATGCGAGCTCGCGCTCAACATTGACAAACCGGGGTGATGGTGGTGGTGGTATCTCATTGTCGAACCTTGTCCCGATCTAACAGTCATCCTTCCTCTACCTCTTCCACGACGACCACGTCCTCTTGAGCTCATTATCGACGAGATCCGATTAAGGAATTTTATGTATTAGTATTCTTGTTTCACTTATTACCCGCGATGATATCTTATGAAGAAGAGTTTAAGAGTGGTTCTTTCAGTATTCATACATGCATACAGATCTTGCATTCATTCATTCATCCATCAACAAATATGAACTTTCGTTCATTCAAAGAAACGTTGTAATTCTTGTTGTTGTTTTCGTTATTTTGCTTTTCCACTACCTGGGCATTTTCATAATTTTATCCTACAGGGTATTTTCGTAAATTTTCAGAAATAAAAAGTTCTCGTGATTTTGACGAAAGTATTTTGGTACTTCTAAAGTTCCGGAAATTTTGGAAGAATTTTGAAATCCAGGGTATTTCGGTAATTTTGATCTCGGGGTATTTTGATAATTTTTCCAAAAATCGGGGTAAATTTGTAAAATTTATTAAGTTAGGATATTTTCCAAGATTGTAAAACATTGAGGGTTCCTTTGAGAGTTACACTTTTTAAAGCAATGATATTGTAAAAATTTTGGAAATCAGGGTCGTTTTGGTAATTTTGTAAGTTAGGAGCAATTTTGTAATTTTCCAAAATCAAGATAGTTTGATATTTTACAAATTAGGGTTTTTTTGAACATTTGATAAAGTAATGAAATTTTGTTAAAACTATGGGTGGTTTGGTCATTTTATAAACCAAGGGTATTTTTTTTTTTAGAAGAAAATGTTGTAAAATAGTTCTCATAAGTTTCTAAGAGTTTTAAAACTAAATTTTGGTTATACATTTTTTTTTTATTTTTTTTATAAAAGAAAAACGGCTAAGTCCCTTTCGGGTTTTATTCTTTGTGTTTAGCCTATGACCGAGCCCTCTTGGTCGTAGTGAACCAAAGCTACGCACTGAGCAGGCAGATTCGAATGAAGAGGAGGTGAGTCACGCGGATCGCTTAAATACCAAGCTCTCACCGACCTTTCTAGACATGCGCATGCAGGTTGCCACACCACCGAGCCTTCGAGTTAGTTAGAACCGAACTGCTACGCACCGGGTAGGATACTGCGAAGAGGAGGTGAGTCACTAGGATCGCTTAAATACCGTGCTCTTCCGATCCAATCCTAGACATGCGTCATGTGGGTTGCCACACCCTAGCTTAATAACTTAGTCATAGGTTTGTTAAGTTCATTAAGTCTTATGAGTTTCAAGTGTTTGAGTAGTCTAATCCTAGGGTTCAAGTTCCTATCACACTATTCTACGTTCCATGCCTTTTCTACCCTTTTACAATTCATAATTCACATAATCACACGGATGGTTAAAGGTACTTACCGTGGATCATGGGTCGGAGACTTAGGTGCCATGCCATAAAACTCGCTTATTTCAAAGAAATTCATTTGGGCTCGAATTGAAAACGTTTTGGGCCTGAGCCCACAGCCGAGAGTTTTAAAACTGGCTCGATACCAATCAAACACTCCCACACCCGCCCACGAGCCTGAACCGGATCTGGTATGTTCCTTAAATAAATCGGTTTTCAATGTTCTAAATGACTTAGAGAAAATTTGTGTAATTTAAAAAAATTATTTTGGGTTGGGCTTAATTTGAAACCTATTTAATAAATTCTGAAATCCAACTTAAATAAGGTGACAAAATAATTTTTGGGCTTATTATTTTAAAAGAAATAAATTTACTTATCTTTAATCAAACATAATTTGTATCATATTTAAATAAAAATAAACAGAATAAAGAAAATCCAATTGGGCCTTATGGCCTTATTACATCATTCAAACCCAAAATAAAGTTTAAAGTACTAAAATTTCATAAAGTCCAAATTCCAAATAATTTCTTCAAGCGATGCATGGCCACCTTTAGCTCCTGCCGACCCGGTCCATTACCGCTCATCACCTGAAAAATAATTCCCCAACGGGGTGAGTCAACAGACTCAATGTGTACATAGTACTAATTTCCAACAAATCAGGCATACAAGTCATATCAATATCATGTTCATACAAAATAAAGGATGATGCAACCCAAATCCAAACCTATTTGTCCATCCGCTACACACCACCCGTACCAACTTTGTACAAGTGGGGACTACTAAGTCGACCCTCCATCCGCTACACACCTTCAAGGCGATCAACTGCGATCGACGTGCTCATCGCCCACTTATGTTGTGTCATTAGACATCGTATTCACTAGATGTAACCGGTTACCACTTTTCACTTTATGTGACCGTAGTCACCACTTTACGTTGGTGAGACCGTAGTCATCACCTTCACTTTCTTCCTCCACAAATATCCCGAATGCCCCAATTATTTCATAACATATTTCACATACTAAATTTTCATTCATGTTACTAATCACATGTTCAAAATATATCACATTCACAATCCTATCAAAAGTAGGAAACGTGCACTGGTACTCCTTACCACATTTGTGGTGCTTAGCCACATTCACATCTTCATTACATATTTACATATCTAATGATTGCCATGCAATTTATTGAAAGTTAGTAAGAGTACACACCTTTTTCGCTTAATAGTTTCCGTGAATTCCGTGAGAGCGATCTACCGATCTAGATCTTTCACTCCTATATTCGGCCATTAATTAAAACATATAAATAAACCTATTTGGTCTTAAAACCAAATCCTACTAGAAGTAGAATTACTTACCTAGTTGCCGAATTGATTTAATCAAGTCCCAACAGCTTGCTAGAATTCCTCTTCCTTGAAATCGGCTAATACTAGGTATGTAACCATGTCGCTTTCGGTTTTGAAATAATGGAAAACACTTAAACAAATTATGCCTTGGCCGAATATCCCTTACCTTATGATGGGATTCCAAATCAAGAGGATTCCTTTATAAGCTGTTGAAATCCTATAACTTCGTGTTAGATTAGATCTAACTTTGAAAACGTGAATCATAATCTTTAACCACATATTTATATTTATAATCCTTACCTTAGATCCTTAGATTTCCGAAAGATCCCCTTTTGATGTTGTGGATGATTGCCCTCTTTCTTAGAATCCACAAAGATTCAAATTAACAAAGAGAAACAGAGAAGAAAATAGAAGAAAAAGAGAGGGATTTTTGCTTAATGAAAATTCGGCAGAGAGGGGTTTTGCCTAGGAGAATTTCGGCAGAGAGGAAGAGGAGCAAATGTTGATGAGATGCCCTCTCTGTCCTCCTTTTATAGCCAAATTTATCAGCCTAGGAGTCCTTTACTTGGCCACCACTCCTCTTTTTGATAATATTATCTCTTTTATTTAAAAGATAAAAGCCTTTAATCCATCAATTATCTCCTCAATTATCTCATTAGAAAATAATCCTTTATTTATCTCTTATTATTCACATATTTATGTGAATAAAACTCCTTTATTTATCTCTTATTATTCACATATTTATGTGAATAAAACTCCTTTATTTATCTCTTATTATTCACATATTTATGTGAATAAAACTCTTTATTTATCTCTTATTATTCACATATTTATGTGAATAAAACTCCTTTATTTATCTCTTATTATTCACATATTTATGTGAATAAAACTCCTTTATTTCTCTCATATATCCAAGTTTCCCGAAATGTTCAAGTTTCCATTTTTGGATCATTTCCAAAAATGTTTAGGTTTCCAAAAATGTCTAAGTTTCCAAAAATGTCCATTTCCATTTCCATTTTCATTTCCATCTCCATTTTCATTTCCATTTTCATTTTCATTTCCACTTTCATTCATTTCTAGGTTTCCAAAAGTATCAAAAATTTATTCATAAAACTTAAGACTTGTCATTTCATACAATTGATCTGAAAAATACATAGGCCCTTCCTAGGATGTTACAGTATTTGAGTACCATTTTCGATCCCCAAGGTATTAGAGAACTATCAAATGAGATGCACCAAGCGCTAAAGCTTTTTTTGACATAACGAACCCTATGACATGTCAACTATACCCATAATTCTACCCGAGAACATTTAATAGGGCATTCTCAAGATCATTTAGCTTGGATTCAAATATCATTCATCCCTTTCATTATGTTTTCATATTCACAACATATCACAAGTGTATGCACATATATAATCATCTCAACAAATATCATCAAAGTCACTAAGCTTGACATACCTTTCATGGAACAATCGTTGATATCATTTCATTCAACTTAATTACTCAATAAGTTATGAATTGAGAATAAATTACGATAGCATAAACTGAAATTACTACTCATTTGTCTCATTCTCTTTTCTTTTCACTTTTGAGGTCCTGATGTTGCCTTTACCTACATACGATAATTCAATTACGAAAATAGTACTAGTTTCACATTTAACAAAAACATTACTATAGTCAAACATGAATGTATTCTCTCAACCTAGAACACTTAGTGTTCTAACGTTTGATTTTTCTGTAGTTCACAATCCACCCAATCAAATCTAAATCCAACTTTATAAATATACTCTAGGGACCCCAAACTATTTAAAAATCCACCCAATCAAATCTAAATCCAACTTTATAAATATACTCTAGGGACCCCAAACTATTTAAAAACATATATAACTTTCAAAGTTCTCATCATTTTCTCCCAAGCATCCAAGAACTCATCAATGGTTATATTAATAAAGCTTAATCAAACCTTGTTCCAACATAACCAACTTCATTTCTAACATGTGTCCACTATAGTTCAAGCTTAACTCTAAACTTTCATAGATTCAAGCTTTCATCATCTAAGTTCTCTAAAGCTCCAACAATGGTAAACTATAGAAAACCTTCACAATTCCAAAATTTAATCAATGGGTTCAAGTTATCTAGCATTCTAGACTAAGAATCTAATAAGAATTCAATTGGAAAGCTTCCTTACCTCCTTAAATGATGGACCACAATAGACGAAGAAAACCAAAATTTTATTTCTTTTCTTCTAGGGAATGGTTGAAGAAAGGATGAAGATGAGTAAAAGTTGTGATTATTCTCTAACCCACTAATGTATATATACATAGTTTAATCACTTAATTAACCTTAATTAATCTTCAAGCTAATGGTTAGTATTTATTTAGAAATAAGATAATGGAAATGGATGGATGAAATCAACACATCCCATTAATCATATTTTAGCTATGGTCCAATTGCTAATAAGACCTTGGCTTAATATTTCTTTAAGGACTTGCTCAAATCCTCTAATTTACTTACCATGCAATTTAGTCAATGTACTGTACTTAATAATTTATCTAATTTAATCGCTTAGTAATTCGATCCTATAATTTCATATATGTCACATAGATTCCTAGATTATAATTTTTGGACTAGCTCGACTCAAGAAATTCAGCCTCGAAACTGAAGTTTCTAACACCAATGGAAATCGAGCCATTACAATTTGTAAGATTAGTCCAAGGAAAAAAGTTTGTGAGATATCAAATTTTGACACACTCCAAAAAAATTGGTGTAAACTATGGGAGAGCAATTGGTTTAATCGGTCGGTTCAATCGTTTTCTTAACCAACTTAATCGACTTTAACATGAGAAAATCGACCCAACCGACTTTAGTTGGGAAAACCGACCAAATGGAATTGACTTTAATTCAATCGATTTGATCGATTTTTTGGGTTAACTAACTATGAGTTATTGGATTGGGTTTAGGGTTTTGGGATTGGTTTATATAACCATATATGTATTATATATTATAAAATATAAATATACTAACTCTCTTACCCCTGCGGTGTATGAATTAGTCATATATATTTATTAATTAAATTGTGTGAATAAAATTGTTAATGTTTAATTAACAATGATTCAAAATTAACAAATTAACACATTAAATAAAAGTTAGGTCAAATTATCATTTGCATAAACATATTATTATGTAATTACAAGTGTATGTGAAAATTGTAAGTATGTTAATAGGAATTGTAACTAGGATTGTTACCTATTTTTGCAATAAAACCTTACTTTATATAACACGTTTGCTATATGATTAAGAAGTACATAATTGTTTAAAGTATTGATTTATGCAATGTAGGGTAGCATAAGTTTGGAATAGATAACCAAATTTTAATATTTTTTTATCAATAAATATAATGAACGAAATTTGCTTTAATGGTATCTTAAGAATTATAAGTTGCTGGCTTATTTGTTCATAAAGAAATTGTAATCAATATTGGTTAAATAATATATTAAAAGTTACAATTTTGTTTAAGAATAAACCCTCACTGTAATATAAGTGATTAAATATATTCCCATAAGTTGAAGGTCAATTCAAGGTTATAAAAAAATGAAGCATCTTCTAAAATTTAAGTATTGTTTCCACAAAAAAGATGTAATTAAGGAGAAAAAATAAGTAATAAATAATGTGGAAAGTTGGGTAAACACGACCATCTTTCATGTGGGGATAGTTAATATTAATAAGCTTTTGGAAAGGATTTTTAGATTAGTGAAACTATTTTTTCAGCTCTGCTTTAAGCTTCATATTTTGAATCCCTGTATGAGTTACACTTGTTCAAATGCTTCTCCTCATATCTTCATTCTTCTAATCATAAAACAATTCTGAAAGGTAGTTCTTTGTACCCTTGTTTACATTAAATGTATCTCTGAATTTTAAGCTTCTTCTAATCTTCATTTCATACTTTACCTCCACGGCAATGAATTTACATTTTTCAATTATTTGGCACATTAATGGATTTCCAGCAATTAAATGGATTTTATTGAAATTAAAAAGTCTATTTTTTTTTTAAAAGGAAATGATTTTAATAAAAAGCATCAAAGGAATTGTTTTCCATAAAAATTTAAGTGAATGAATATCAAGCCTGAAATTTAGGTAACTCATGTTTGAACTAGTTGGGGAGGTTTTAAAAAAAATATAGAGTAATTAAGTAATTTTCTTTAACATCAGTTTTATTGTAGGTTCTTATCATATTTTTTATTTTTATTTTTTATACAATACCTAAAATTACTTATAGTCACTCCCCAACTATTAAATAGGAGGATAATGCACTTCAATGCACTTGAACTCACGTTCCCTGCACTGACAATAATACCGATGCCAATCAACCAATACTCAATCGGCATAAATGTCTTCTTTTAAATTTGTTCACTTAACTTAAAATTCTATGTTTGGGTAAAAACCTTGCTATAATATATAGACTTGGTTTTAATATATTTATCAAATTTAGGGATTATCTTAAACAAAAAAAATTCAAACCCTAATATAGGAGTAATTACTAAGTTCCACCATCAAATAGTGATTTAACCTTTAAAAAAATATAAAATTTGACTTTTTTTTAAAATCATTAATTTAAACAATTATATTTTTTTTACAATCATGTACCTATATTGGTTATTTAAATATCAAATACCTAAAATTAAGGTAATAAAAATATGAAAAATTAAATTAAATATTATTTAATATCATCATATTTACTAATTACTTAATATTATAAATAAAAAAATTGATTTATAATTTTTATATAATTGAGTGTATGACACATGACAGAAATTTAAGTAGTTCATGCGTAAAAATTCTAGGGATCCACAATGATATATATATATATATATATATATTGTGAGGCAGTTTTAAATGTTATATGTAATAGATATAATATTTTTTAAAATAAATGGTTTTTCTGTTTAATGAGAGAAAAATAAGGTAAATAAATTGAAATTATTATTAAAATTTATGAAGATGTATTTTTAAATTGTCAAGTTTAGAGGAAGAGGTTGGAAAAACATTACAATTAATGAATATAATGGGACCAAAATATTGCCTGATTGCCTACAATAAAAATGCCTAAATACTAATAATGTGGCAGTATTTCAAATACAATTAATTATTGTGATTTACGGAATCAAGTAATGAAGAATGTGTTGAGAAAATTTATAGGAATGTGGAAATATAATATTAATTATAAATAAAATTATGGGGGAGCATTGAAAATTTGAAGGGTTTAGGGAAGAGTTGAAAATGAATGTAACAATATATAATTATTATTACTCGCAAGAAAACAATGTTTAAAATTTAATTATAAAAAGGGATCCATTTTAAATATATATTAAAACTTAAACTAACTTAGAATATATATGAATGATATATATTAGATATATATGATTTTTAATAATTTTAAAAAAATATAAAACAAGTCAACTTTTTGATTTGTTCAATTTCAAGATTCAAAATTTGATAATTGGCTGAATTAACTAATTAAGCCGAGGTCAAAATCGGCCAACCTGCCCAACTTGACTAATCTAAAATCGAAAAATTGAATTGATTCGTTTTTCAGTTTTCATTTTTTTGGGTAAATTACACCAACAGTCACCCAACTTTGGGGTAGCTAACAAAACAGTCACCTAGGTTTCATTTCAGTCACTCAACTTTCGAAAAGTTACAAAACAGTCACTAACGTTATGAAAAAGTGACAAAACAGTCACTGATTAACAGTTTCCGTTAGGGTGTTAACGGGACCGCTGACGTGGCAAGTTAACCACCCGATGTGGCAAGTTATCTTGCCACGTTGGTGAAGCGGCTAAGGGGTATTGGCTTGGGGCGGGTTTAGGGAAAGAAATTGAAGGGTTATGAGATTAGTTTTAGGGTTAGGAACGATTAAGAGGGTTTGGGGGAAAAAAAAAGAAAATCGATTTGGGGAAATTTTAGTTGTAATTTGGGGTAATTTTAGGGTTGAAACTGATTTGGAAATCGATTAAGAAGGGTTTAGGGTTAGAAATCGAATCAATAATCGATTAACAGTGTATAAGGGTTTAGGGTACGATTGTTTTTTTTTTGTTTTGGGAGAAAAGAAGACGAAACCAGAAACCATTCAGTGTTTTTGTTTCTCAGCGACAATGGGCAATAGAAGAGAAGCTACCAATGTTGTTACATCCACATTAACGGGTAAGTTGTTGCAGTTAGTTTTAAATTTTTTGGATTTCAATGTTGTTATTTTGATTTAGGGTTATTTCGATTTCAATTCTGATTTCGATTATGATTTTGATTTTGATTTCTATTTTGATTTTGATTTCAATTTTGAAACACTCACTGATTCTGATTTTATTTGTTATTTATGTGCATGACAGATTAGGGTTTGGTTATTAAAGTGTATGACATATAATGTGTATTGTATGCCATGTGCATGATGTTTATTGTTTGTATCTGCCATTGTATGAATGCCATAATCAAACCGATGTTTATTGTGTATATCTGCCATTGTTTGTATCCAAGCTGCTATATTGTTATTTACCTTCTTTATTGTACTGGTTATTTACCTTCTTTATTGTACTGGTTATTGTCTGTTATTGTCTGCCATGTGCATGACAAAAATGGTTGTGTTTGTATTAAATTATTTTTGTATTGGTTGTTGTCTGCCATGTGCATGACAAAAATGGTTGGGTTTGTATTAAATTATTCGGTATTTTGTTTTGGTTATTGTCTGACAGAAATGGTTAAAGTGTTTGCCTATGCTGTCTGCCTTTATTGATGAGTACTTTGTTTGGCAGGTTTAATTGATGACAATTTTAATGAGAATGAAGAAGACATGTCTGGTAGTGATGTGTCTGGTAGTGATGCATCTGAAAGTGATGTGTCTAATAGGATAAGAGTTAGTTTAGATGGTTTAAACATGGATGGTATAGGAGTGGATGAACTGTGTGATAGTGATGATTCTGGGAGGTTAGATAGTGCACATGAATCTGACTCAGATGGCCAAAATTGGCCTGAGTTCAATCTAGAGAATGACATGAGTAATCCTAGACTTAAGGTTGGAATGTTATTTAAGTCTAAGGACAGTCTAAAAGAAGCTGCCAAGCAGTATGGTAGGTTGAACAATTATTTTATTAAGTTTCCCAAAAATGATTTAAAAAGGTTAAAGGCAATCTGCAGTGAAAAATGTCCTTGGTTCATATGGGCTTCTAGACTAAACCCTAATGACCCTACTGACCAGACTTGGCAAATTAGGAGTTCAAACCCTAACCATACTTGTTCTAAAGTATATAAAAATAAGAATGTAACCTCAGCTTGGATAGGTGAACATTATAAAGAAAAATTCATTTCTAATCCTGATTATTCTCTGAAATCATTACAACAAGATGTCAAAAGAGATTTGTGTTGCATAGTCTCACTAACCAAATGTAGGAGGGCTAAACTTAGGGCATTGAAATTAATTGAAGGAGCTTATAAGGCTCAATATGAGAAGATTTATGAGTATTTGTTGGAGGTTAGGACACAAAATGAGGGAACAACAACAATCTGTTATCTGGATAACAGGTTGTTTCAAAGGATGTATGTCTGTCTGCAGGCATGCAAAGATGGCTATAGGGCTGGTTGTAAGAGGATAGTAGGTTTAGATGGATGTTTTTTGAAGGGCTACTATGGTGGCTACTTGCTTGCAGCTGTTGGGATAGATGCAAATAATGGCATCTATCCTCCTGCATATGCTGTTGTGGAAAGTGAAAACCAAGCATCATGGCTTTGGTTCTTGGAGTTGCTTGCAATAGACTTGGAAATTGTGAGCTCGTACCAAATATCTTTCATGTCTGACAAATAAAAGGTAAAACTCTGTTTATTTATTTTTTTATGTTGTTTCTATTTAGGGATTGTCAAAGAATTAAACTATTTTTTTCTAATTGCAGGGACTTTTAGAAGCAATATGTATGTTGTTTCCTAATGCAGAAACAAGACACTATGTTAGACATCTACATGCCAATTTCAAGAAGGCTGGTTTCCGAACAAAGGAATTGAAAGATTTGCTTCGGAAAGCTGCCAGAGCAAGCACTACAAGGGATTTTGAGGATGCCATGGATGAACTGAGGAAAACCAATCAGCATGCTTATGATTGGTTAAAGGAAAAGAACCCTACTCACTGGTCAAGGTCTCACTTCTCAATTAGGAGCCATTCTGACATGTTGGTGAATAATCTTTCTAAATTATTTAACAAGGTAAACCCCTATGTTTTATGTTTCTTACTAATCATTAGCAATTCACTAATCATTTATGTTGTTTACTGACAGATGATATTGGAAGCAAGAGGGAAACCTATTCTGACCATGATGGAAACAATAAGGACCAAGATTATGTTGCTTATTGTCAAGAAGAAAGAAGAAGCTGACAAATGGAAAGGAATGTTGTGTCCAAAGATCAAGAAAAAGCTGGATGTAAATATAAAAGATTCCTTGAGGTAAAGTTACCATTTTTAATATTTCTGATGCCTTTATTCTGACTTCATGTTGCCGTTATTCTGACTTCATGTTGCTAGTCACATGCTGTTTTAGTGAATGTTTTTTAATATGCATGCAGTAATTGTTGGTGTGTTGACTATTTTTCAATATGCATGCAGTGAGTATTTTTTTATAATATGCATATAGTGACTGTTTTTTAGGGGTCTGTGTATGTATCATTATTGGTGGGGCTGCTCAAAAAGTTGTTTTAGTGATTATTTTTTAACCAAGCATGCTTGACTGTTTTTTAGGTGTGTTCCATCACATGCTGGTGGGGACAAGTATTAGGTTGAATGTGGTCCCGCAAACAAAGATGTGGTGGACTTAGTTGAGAATTGCTTTTGCTCTGCAGAATTCTGATCTCACTGCATCCCTTGCATGCATGCATTGGCTGTCATTCATCTAAAAGATGAGTTCCCAGAGACCTATGTGCAAACCTGGTACACCAAGCAAACCCAGCTTCAAATTTACTCCAACTTTATAAGTCCAGTAAGGGGTCCTAAACAATGGGCCTCTTTGTCAAACATGCTGCCAATACTGCCTCCTACTCTAAGAAGACTACCTGGTAGACCTACTAAGGTGAGAAGGAAAGAACCTGATGAAACACAAACAACAGAAATGTTGAGCAAGAGATGGGTGGACATGAGGTGCAGTAAATGCAAAAGAATAGGCCACAATAAGAGGAGTTGCAAAGGGGAAGTTGGCCAAAACATTCCAGTAAGCCATTTGCCTTAAGTTTTAGTATACTTCTGTTTATGAATTTTTTGATAGATTTCTCTTGTTCCTATAGGTCAAAAGACATAAAGTTGGTGTCCCAACTCAGCAACAGGCTACCCTAAATCAGCAAGAGAGTACCCCAACTCAACAGGCTGCCTCAACTCAGTTACCTACTGCCCCAACTCATCAACAAGCTGCCCTAAGAGAAAAGCTCCCATTCAAGAGAAGACCAACCATCACATTAGATGGATGCCTTCTACTCAAGAGTCATCCATGATGCACCATTGATTAACCAGAAACCAGAAACCTTATTTTGTTAACTTTTTGAAAAAGTGTAAATTTGCCTGCTACTGATCTATTAACTTAGGCAGATAATTTTTTTGTAAATTTGCCTATGATTGCTACATTTGATAAACTTAGGCATATAATCACTGAAATTTTTTGTAAATTTCCCTACAATTCACATATGTTCACTTGTGTTGAATTGTAGGAAAATTTGGCAATATTTTGCCCCTCATTCCTTTTGTAAACAGTTTGGTGTTTTGGCCTTAATATATGAGCATTGATCCATGCTATTTTTGTTATCTCTTATCTTCTAACATAAGTATTGAAAAAACAAATGTGTGAGAATTGAGAAATACATATGTGTTTTTCCATCTGTTATCTCTTATCCATGCTATTTTTGTTATCTCTTATCTTCTGCATTTTGAGTATTGAGAAATACATTTGTGTTTTTCCATCTGTTATCTTCTAACTGTTGTAAGCAACAAAAATATTACAAAACAATTTGTAATCAACAAAAATATCCCATTTCAAGTCTTTCAAGTGTTTGTAAACAACAACATGAGCTGGTTAGCCATGTATACCGGCAGCCATGTATAACATATGTTAAGCAACAATATACCAGTAGCCAGCAGCCATGTATACCAACATAACCAACAATATACCAGCAACAATATTACAAAACATAAGCTGGTTTTCAATGCTAACAACAACAACATAAGCTGATTTTTAAGGTTTAAAAAAAACAACACAGTTACAAATATAAGCACCAAAAACCAGGTTCTTCTCTCCCTCCTCCTTGCATCCTCCAATGTCCTCACTTTTTTCAGAAGACCCAACAACACAATTCGTGAACGGGGGCGTCAATGGCGGATCAAACCAACTGAAAAACCGACATGGTTTTCGAAATCCAGAGCCAAATTTGTTACACCCAAAAAACTTCCTACCTGGGTTGTCATTGGACCAAGACGTGTTCAACTTGGCTGGGTTTCCACAATAGCACACCGAAATCACTTCAGGCATCTCCATTTTTCCTCTTCTCATTCTTCTTCTTCTTCTTCTCCTCTTCTTCTTCTTCTTCTTCTTTTTCTCTAACCCTAAAATGCTGTTGGTAGGGCTGTTCAAGTGAGAGTAACCGGCTAGCTGGACAGTTTTTTGACACCAACGACGCCGTCACCTGCCATGTCAATTTACCGTGACGTCTGTGACGAAAAACGACAAAAAAAACTATTTTGTAACTTTTCAAAAGTTGAGTGACTGAAATGAAACCTAGGTGACTGTTTTGTCAGCTACCTCAAAGTTGGGTGACTGTTGGTGTAATTTACCCTCTCTTTTTTTGTTAAAATTGAAATTTGCTCTTCCTTAGTGTAAACAACATAATATCTGTTAACTTCACCGTAATAATTATTCAAAAGGTTACATCCAAAGTATCATCATCTGAACTAGGTGAGTCTATCATCCAAAGACACTTCACCTTTGACAATTTTAATCACGGAGTTGTAAGTCCTGACAAAGCTTGCATCGACAACAACACCAATGTCCTCACCTTTATTAGGTTCATCATAAAGCATCTTCACTCATAGAACTTCTATAGTAACAATTATGTTTACGACACTTATAATAAATGTAAAGCCTCAAGTTCACTCAATTTTCTTAAAATTATTGAACCTAGTGTATCTATGGCATCTTGCGGCCAAGCTTCCTTGATAACAAATTATCAACATTTACACCTCCCCTAAGGTCATCTGCTTGGAGTTGTTGGAACTCTTCTCTTCTAAGCAATACTTCTAAATTTTCTTTATGGTCACTAACTCTTCTATCTTCGAAGGGTGACCCCATGTATAGTGAGTGTATAGAGCTTTCTCAAATATGTTCTCCAAATTTGAGATTTTTGTGCACTGTTCGCTACTTGGCGTAAACCAACAAATAGAAAAATCAAACAACTCCTTGTTTTTCTGCTTGATAAATATGTGTTTGAGTTTGTTAAGGAAAAGATGCTCACGTATTTTTTTTTATTTTCTACTGCTTGTTTGGGTGAGGTGTGAAGTATACCATAACTCGCATTGCTCAGTATTGGATATTACGAGCCTATATATGTTTCTAAAGGTAGTTAACATTGGGGGTTTGCCTCTTGCATAGTAGTTTATAAGAAAAAAAATACATTAATGTCCATCTTGAGAAGCCCGCTAGTTGGCCAAGAGTTATGTCGTACTCTTTCAATGCCTTGCGAAAGAAGGGATGCAGAGACAAATGGAATTCAACTTAAAAAAATGTACATCAGTAGATAGAAACCCCAACCACATCACTCATACAATTTACCCCATATGGAACTGAGAAATCAAATGCATAGTTTGGAAATATAATGTACCTCACGTCTAGCATTTTTACCATCTCTAATTCTTTGCTGTTGCACGACCATTCATTCCTAGTTACAACAATAAGAAACTCCTTATATTTGTTTCTTTATCGCCGTCATTCTACATGAACTAGCTTAAGCTTATCTCTTCCCCTATTTACAACCCCTCACCACTCCTCATTCGACTACCTTCATTAGCCATTATATACTAAGTGCAAAACCTTTTTTATTCCTAAACTTTCAACTAAAAATCTAACACACAAAGAAAGAAAAATAAATAAAAACTTACCAAAAATGAATTTGACATAAAACTCCAACAAGTAACTCGAACAATAGAAGATTTCTCAGAAGCACCCTTTAAAATTTCAAGAGAGAATTTTTTTTTCTATTTATAATGACCAAGCCATGTAAGAGAAGATTTTAAAATGACACAACTTTCCACAACCGATATGATGTTAGACACATGTTCTCTTTATTAGCTAACAAGAAATCAAAAGACACATCCCTTAAATTTATTTGAAGTATTTGCATAACCTCCCATGTGCACAAAACGTGCTTTCTCCTCACCAGATATGCACCACATGTGCAATTATTCACAACAAACAATGAGGCAATTCATCTCGAGGCATGTCACTTTATAGCCTCCCCATCAACTGGAGGGGCAATTGTTATCAATACCTCTCTAGAGCAAGCCTCACCACCCTCACTTCACCTAATCGCAACCTTGCCAACCATGACTTCACCTGTATGCAACATCTCGCTAGCTTTGAGCCTCGCAAGCGAGTACATGTGCAACACGTGGAACTCCCTTAATTTGCCTTGCCAAGGATAGGTGTTGGGGTTATTCTTTACATGAATCACACATAGGGCCCTACGAAGTCCATATCAATGGCATTACTACTTATTTAAAGGGTTACTTTGTTTCCTGAGTGGCAAACCATGACAAGATAGATGCAGGTAACGTGTCAAGGCCAAAGGGAGATTGACTTGGCCTATAAATATCGGGGGTTCAACTATACGCTTAGAGAAAAAATAGACATATCAAAATTTTTAACGTTATACTAAAATTTATGACGCTATACCAATACCAAAATGTCTAACGTTTACCAAAATTTCTAACTCTTTATTTAGAAGTTTTAGTATACACTTCTTTAGCGCATGGTAAATATACCCCCTTGGCCTTCTTGTTCCTCTTCTAGAACACTCCACCTTTAAACACTATGTACCTCATTCATTTAACGACTCTCAACACTTCTTCAACGTGTGAATCGTTATCGTTCACCTTCTCCTCATTTTGTCCTTCAACAAGGTTAAAAAAATGGCTTGACTTTGGTTTTTTTTTTTTGTTTAAAGAAAATATTTATATGAGCAGGTCTGGTAAACAGAAAATGACTAAAAGAGGCAACAGCTATAATTTGGAGAAAATAATATAATAGGTATGGTTGAATTTGTTTGATCTACTGTTAGAAGAATATGAAACGAAAAATTAATTGTGAAATTATGCTGCCGTTAGGAATCATGGAATTGACTATATAACTGCATGTTATACAAAATAAATAAAAAACAAGGCATTATGGAATTGTTTTCTATCTAATTAATTAATATAGAGATTCGTTAGGAATCGACCAACCTTACTTTTAAGGTTGTTTTAATTATGTTGTTAATCCCTATACTACGAATTTAGTTTTATATTTTAATTTGGTCATTTTCAATTTCGGTGTTTTGTTAATTTTGTAATTTCAATTCTAACCAAATAGTAGATGTTAAATTCATTTGAAAAAAGTTTTACAATTTCAAAAATTTGATGTGAAAAACATATTATCACATGTGTAATCCTATGTGAGTTTGTTATTTTCACATATTACTAAAAAAACCAATTAATGAATTTAATAGTTGTAATTCACATAGATACTAAAATTTTAAAATTTAAAAAGTATAAAGAATAAGAATGATTCAACTGAAGAACATAAATTAAATTTATAACTTTACACATAATACAAGACTAATAGCAGAAATAAACAAATTTAATTGTTACCTTTTAAGTCAAGAATGAAATTTCAAAATTTAAAATATACAAAGATCAAAATTAATCATTATAAAAATTATAAGAGCTAAAATTAATTAAATTGAAATATTAAAACTAAATTCATAATTTTTACAAACTTAGTTAAGAATTTAAAATTATATTCCAACTTAGGTTTTTCTTTTTTTCTGTTTTATGACTTACCGTTAGATAATAATGATATATATTTGTTTATATTGAATAATGAACATGTTAGCATCGACCCGATTAAGCAACAAGTAAAAAAAATAGCGGAATAAATTAAAAAATTGAACACACAAATTTAACGTGGAAAAACCCCTCCAAAGAGGATAAAAAACCACATGCAAAGATAATTTTACTATAATGGAAAAAGAACGAAGAGTACAAAAGATGTAGATAAAAACTAAACCCCGAAAACCCGAAAATAAAGAACCCTCAAAACGTAAACACAAAATTCTCTAAATATGTTATGAGTTCTAATATCTAATGAGTGTATTTTCTAAGGTTGTAAAAGAGCCTATTTATAGGCTAAATTCATAGGTCAAATAATAATAAAATAATCTAAACTAATCAGTGTTTGATTGAAACAAATAAACAGAGTTTAACTAGAAGATTATTTCTCAAATTTGACTGAACACATAAAAGAAAACAACCATCATTATAGTCCCCAAATCTTCTTGATCTAATTTTTTTTCCTAGTGATCCGTAGAAAAGCATAGATTTTGGGTTAAATTGTAAAATTTCCCATTTTATTTAGGCAGAGGCCTTGACACCAAAGTTCAAGTTTCATAATGTGTAATTACAATGTGCGAGTCTTCGTTCCATCTTGTACATGTGTCATGTGTGGATTTTATTCAGTTGTTTCCGATTCTTTATCTGCTATACTTTAAACTAAATTGATTTTATATTATAATCGGTCCAACATATTTTTAAACGTAATCCTTTCAAATTTTTTTTTTACAAATTATATATATTAAAGTCGGAGCTTAAAATATTTAGGTTTATTCATTAGTGTTTTTTTGTTTTTTTTGAAAGTCTCATTTTCAACCCTTTCGTGGTCGTTCTTGTAGTAACATAGATTTACAGAAAACCACCAATTTCTAAATAAATGATAGTCTGTTTGGCTTTAAGAAACATATGCTATTTTTATTTTTTAAAAATAAAAAAAATCAAAGAAAACACAGTTAAATTTTTTAAAAATACTTTTTAAAAAATAAAAATAAAAATATGTGAAAATTAAGAAAATTTAAAAAGTTGCTTTCATTGTTTTCACTAAATTTGTCTTGTAAAAGTTAAAAACAATAATTTTTAATGTTAAATGAATTGACCCTAGTTTAAATCTATATAAATGCAAAAATATTTTTTTTTTCATTAAATCAAGTTCTAAATTCAGCTTTTGAAAATTAAAGTAGAAAATATTTTCATAAATCGACTTTTAAATTTAGCTTTTGTTTTAGTTTTGTTCTAGCGTAGTATATACAAGATTTGTTGAGGTAAGAGTGTAACACCTCTAACCCGTATCCGTCGCCGGAACAGGGTTACGGAGCATTACCAAAGTTTACAGAATAATTACAGATATTTCACATCATTTACTATTCATTCTGATACTAATCATATTGTCTCTTGAGTGGGCCCTCGAGGCCCAATATAAACATTAGAATCAAATCGGGACTTAATCGGGATCTCAGAAAATTTTTCATTAATTTTTTTTTCATGAAATTTCAAAATTTCTCCTAGATGCAGGGCTCACACGCCCGTGTGGCTAAGGGACACGCCCGTGTGACCCTATGACACGCCCGTACATCAAGCCATGTCCTGCCCCGTGTAACTCTCTGACTTGCATCACACGACCAAGTCACACGCCCGTGTGCTAGGCCGTGTTACCCACACGGCTGAGACACACGCCCGCGTCTCTGCCCGTGTGCCTAATTCTGAGCATTCTGTTTCTAAAATTTAAGATGCAGGGGACACACGGCCAGACCACACACCCATGTGCTAAGCTGTGTGTCACACACAGTCAAGACACACGCCCGTGTGTCTACCCGTGTGGACAAAATAAAGCCATTTTCTAGCTTTATTTTTCACCCCTTTTAGCCATGCACCTATATCAACACTTATACACAATTCATCACATTCACCAACCGCATTTTCATACCAAATTTAAGTCTCATACATGTCAAATTATACTCATATTTATCTAGATACCATGTTCACATTTGTGCATATTGTATCAAATGTGCTAATTTAATTCATTCATACATATCTCATTGTGATTTCTATTAATCAATCATTTTTAAACATATACCATGATATAGTCTTTTATACATAAGCACCAAAACATGCTCATAACTAGCCATTCCAATAGCTAGTCATTAACAAATATTTACATGCCATTCCTTGGCCAATTTAACCTATACATGCCATTATAACCATAATTGTTTTACCTTATATATCAAATTGAGTTGATGGATAGTGTGAATGATCTCTGTCGAGCTTCCAATCCAATGAGCTTCCGATTTACTATAGAACAGGGAAAAATAAAACAGAGTAAGCATATAATGCTTAGTAAGTCCGTATAACTTGGTAACTAACTTACCAACTATTCATATTAAAGATAAACATGTAAATCACAATCAACCATTTGATCCCAAGCCCTAACACATATTCTCATCACCTTTGTTAGTAACTTATTTCATATAAACATCAAGAAACACATATATGAGCTCAACAATATTCGGATTCTCATACACATATGTTTTCCACATCATGTATTCATATAACATATATACAAATTATTTCCATATTTTTCGGGTACATTCTATAATAATTCATCTCGAGTTTTAGTATATTTCATGTCAGAACTTTGCTCATTATTCAACTGAAATATTGATAATCACACAGATAATACACTCGAGATGTACAAATCTATTCTTATAGATGAATGTATTCATCAAACAAATTTCCGTGTTTATATATCATAATATCATAATTTCATATTTCATATAACATCATTTTCATGTACTTTAGGAAGATACATGTAAAAACCCATTTCCTTTCATGTCAGGATTTTACCCGTTGAATTATTGAAAATATCGATGGATACTCAGGTAGTACACACAAAGTGTACAAATCAGTAAATCCATCAATTCATATTCAGGAGTACCCATTAGGGCACTTAATCAGAAAACACACTCTCGAGCCACATATCATATAACAAGATTACCAGTCCAGGCTAAATCCTGTCTCCAACATATGCTCACACGAGCTTAATTAGGATTACCAGTCCAGGCTAAATCCTTTCTATAACATATGCTCAGAAGAGCTCAATTAGGATTACCAGTCCAGGCTAAATCCTAATTGTAACATATGCTCGAGAGGGATTATATTAGGATTACCCATCCAGGCTAAATCTTATCTGTAATGAGGTCAATAGGATTACTCGTCCGAGCTGAATCCCATCAGCAACAAATGTAGGACCTCATTCATTTCGGGAAATCACATATCCATCGATTTTTCATTTATTCAAACGAAATTTGACATTTACCAGGTAATTGTCGGGTATGTGATCAATCTCATATATTTATGCATTTATGAAATTCAAATGTTCACATTCAACTCAAGGATAAAAATAACATTTTTATCATTTATTACTTATCGGGTATTATCATTTATTTCAAGCACTTTCATTTATCGGACTTTAACGAATATGTGATCATTTCACATATTTATGGCATTTATACAATTTACATACACAACATTCAATTCAAGCATATAAATATATACACTTTAGTTATACGAACTTACCTCAATAAGTTTTCGTGTACATAAAGTCTACTAATCCGACATTTTCTCATTTCCTCGTTCTAACTCCATATTTGGTTTATCTGGATCTATACGAGTAAATTTAACATCAATTTAATGTAATTCATACTCAATTTAGTCCAATTTACACTTTAGGCAAAATTACCATTTGCCCCTAAACTTTTAATAAATGACGATTTTGTCCCTAGACTCGGAAAATAAAATTCATGCAATTTAATCCTTGTTTCGAGCCTAACCGAATTTTTCATGTAATATTTACAGCCCATATATTTCATAAAAATTAGAATTTTTCCATGGATTTCTCATTTTTTACAATTTAGTCCCTAAATCAAGTTTTCATCAAAATTCACTTTGTAAAAGTTGTTTATCTATCAACAACCTTTCATTCTCTACCATAAATTCCACAATTTTAGCATATTCATCCATGGTAAAAATTCTATACTTTGATATCTTTTCAAATTGATCCCCAAAATAAATAGATTAAGTTACCCCGATCTTAAAAATATAAAAATTACTAAAAACGGGCTTGAATACTTACCTAATTTGACCAAGAAAGCTTGCTTTCTCTTTCCTAGGGTTTCCATGCAAAATATTTGGGGAAGATGATGATAAATGATGATATTTTCATCTTTTATTATTTATCACCTTTATTTTTTTATTCTTTCAATTTTGTCCTTTTCTTTAATTTTATTTTCCATGGATGAATCATCATCCTCAATGACTAAGCATTTTTTAATGGTCTAATTACCATATAAGGACCTCCAATTTAAAGTTCTATAGCTATTTAATCCCTTTAGCTATTAGAACTCAACTTTTGCACCTTGTGCAATTTGGTCCTTTATTGATTTAAGCATGTAATCGATAAAACTTCTTTATGAAATTTTCACACAACATTATTATCATATTATAGACCATAAAATAATATTAAAATAAATTTTCTTTCCGAAATCGAATTTGTGGTCCCGAAACCACTGTTCCGATTTCTCTAAAAATAGGCTATTACAAAGAGTGCCTCTAGATCTATTAGTAATCGTTATTAGAGTATCTTTGGGGCCTTTGGCAGGAGTTAATTGAATGATTGGAGTTTATTTTTGGAGTGATCTAACGATGGCGGGGCTAGGATGCAGTTATTAGCAATTGATCAACGAGATGCATCTTTGGTTAGTTTCTTTTTTTTTTATTCACTTCCTTTCATATTAGTGTACCATCACGACTCTTGATATTGATTTTTTGATACAATGCCTAGAATTACCCACAACCCCTTTCCACCCCTTAAATAAGAGGATAATACGCTTCAGCGCACTCAAACCCACGTCCTCTTGCATTGGCAACAATGTTGATGCTAATTGAGCTAAGACTCAATCAACATCTTTGGTTAGTTTCTTAACCTCCTAGTGTTGTGGTTAGTGTTAGTTTTCCTTTCTCCTCTAGTGTAACCTCCCTAACCTTTAATATAAGAGGATAATATGCTTCAGCACACTCGAACCTATGTCCTCTTGCATTGGCAACAATGCTGATGCCAATTGAGCTAAGAATCAATCAACATCTTTGGTTAGTTTCTAAACCTCCTGGTGTTTTGGTCAATGTTAGTTTTCCTTTATCCTCTAGTGTAACCTCCCTAACCCAACCTAGACGTTAGACCTGAATTCAGAAGATTATATTAGCCACCGAAATGACCCAGTAAGTTATCAGAGTTTTAAAAATAATCATTTTAAAACATTTGTTTAATTTAGAAGAATCTTTAGTCTATTTTCAGAAAACTTGCAAGTTATGAATATTTATTTAGATTAGCTAACCTATGTAACAGTGAATCCTTTTTGAAAACTTATTTAATCACCAACTTATTTTTTAACCAAAATTTAATTATAACCTAACAACGAAAAATTTAATTACCATGCACACGGGACACCTTCTGTTGGGGCGTCCATGCCAATTCGACCGGCGTGTGATCCATGATGGCTATACGAATAGATACACGTTCAAACACCTCGGGAAGACTGTCACTTTAGCGCCTCTTACCCCAAAGCAAGTTTACAAAGATCAAGTCAAAATGAAGCAATCTGTAGAAAAATCAAAAGAAAAAGAACAAAAGAAGAAGAGTGAAAAAGGAAAGAAAGTGGAAAAAAAGAGAGAAAAAAGTGAGAATAATGAGTAAAAAATGCGAGTGGAAAAAGAAAGACGAAACGAGAGTGAGAGTGAAAAAATAAGCGTCTTTGTAAGGAAAAGAGAAGTTCGGAAGTTGCTCTTGTTGAAACAGCCCATTCTTGTACTTATGTACAAAGAATGTCTTTTTGAGACTAACGAAATTGAAAATACATTGCCATCTCCTGTTGTTTCTTTGCTCCAGGAATTTGAAGATGTATTCCTGAATGAAGTGTCGAGCGGCTTGCCTCCCATCCGAGGCATTGAGCATCAAATTGATTTTGTGCCCGGAGTAACGATACCTAACCGATCAGCTTACTGGAGTAACCCCGAGGAGACGAAAGAATTGCAAAAATAAGTTGATGAGTTGATGGAGAAAGGATACATCCGAGAAAGCTTGCGTCAGTGTGCGGTGCCCGTTTTACTAGTGCCTAAAGAGGACAGATCGTGGAGAATGTGCGTTGATTGTCGTGCCATCAATAAGATCACCATCAAGTATAGGCACCCAATTCCCCGTCTCGATGATATGCTCGATGAGCTAAGCGGAGCCCAACTATTCTCAAAGATCAATTTAAAGAGCGGCTATCATCAGATTCATATGCGGGAGGGGGATGAATGGAAGACCACATTCAAGACTAAATACGGTTTGTACGAATGGTTGGTAATGCCATTCGGTCTTACTAATGCTCCTAGTACATTTATGAGATTAATGAATCATGTATTGCGTGCCTTCATTGGAAAATTTTGCATGGTTTATTTTGATGATATTTTGATATACAACAAGTCTTTGGAAGACCAAGTTTAGCATTTGCGTGCGATACTAGAAGTTCTGCGTAAGGAGGTACTCTATGCTAATTTCAAGAAGTGTTCTTTCTGTACTAACAAGGTTGTGTTTCTAGGATTTGTGGTGAGCGCTGATGGCCTAGAAGTCGATCAAGAGAAAATCCAAGCAATTCGAGATTGGCCACGTCCTACGAACATCAGCCAAGTACGGAGTTTTCACGGGTTAGCAAGTTTTTATAGAAGGTTTGTGCCCAACTTTAGTACCTTAGCCGCCCCCTTGACAAGTATCCTAAAGAAAAACTCTCATTTCAATTGGACTGATGAGCAAGAGATTTGTTTAATTAAATCAAGGATTGTTTAACTAACGCTCCTCTGTTGTCACAACCTGATTTTAACAAAACATTCGAAGTTGAATGTAATGCCTCAGGAATCGGAATCGGAACGGTTTTGACTCAAGACGGACGACCCATTGCGTACTTTAACGAGAAACTCAACGGAGCTACTCTCAATTATCCTACATACGATAAAGAGATGTATGCCTTGATTCGGGCCTTAGAGACATGGAAACATTATCTCTGGCCTAAAGAGTTTGTCATCCATACGGATCATGAGGCCTTGAAGCACCTTAAGGGACAAACCAAGCTGAACAAGCGCCATGCCAAGTGGGTGGAGTTTTTGGAATCTTTCCCTTACGTGATTAAATACAAGAAAGGTAAAGAAAACATTGTTTCCGATGCATTATCACGAAGGTATGCTCTTATCAATCAATTAGATTCCAAACTGCTTGGTTTTGAGTTATTGAAAGATCTTTATAAAACTAATATTGATTTTGGTGAGATATATAAGTCTTGTGTGCGAGGTGCTCATAAAAAGTATTACCAGCAAGATGGCTATCTATTTCGTGAAGGTAATTTGTGTGTACCCCAAAGTTTAGTTCGACAACTGCTCGTTAACGAAGCCCACAGTGGAAGACTTATGGGACACTTTGGTGTAGCCAAAACCTTGTCCATACTTTAAGAACATTTTTATTGGCCTAAGATGAAACACGATGTGATGAGAAAGTGTGATCGTTGTATTGCTTGTAAGAAAGCAAAGTTGCGAATCAAGCCACACGGTCTGTATACACCCTTGCCAATATCGGATGCACCATGGGTTGATATATCTATGGACTTCGTTCTAGGGCTTCCTAGAACCAAGAATGGAAAAGATTCAATTTTTGTTGTTGTAGACCGATTATCTAAAATGGCCCATTTCCTTGCTTGTCATAAAATTGATGATGCTATTAATGTTGCTAATTTGTTTTTCAAGGAAATCATTCGATTGCATGGAATACCCTGAACCATCGTCTCCGATCGAGATGCCAAGTTCCTCAGCCATTTTTGGAGGACCTTGTGGGGTAAGCTAGGCACCAAGCTATTGTTCTCAACAACGTGCCACCCCAAACGGATGGACAAACGGAGGTAATCAACCGAGTTTTATCGACCTTACTGCGGGCCATCATTAGGAAAAAATTAAAGTCGTGGGAGGAATGCTTGCCACACATAGAATTCGCGTATAATCGATCGGTTCATTCGGCTACTAAGCACTCTCCTTTTGAAATGGTATACGGCTTCAACCCTTTAACTCCTCTTGATTTAGTTCCTTTTCCTTCTAACCAATTAGTACATGTTGATGGGAAAAGAAAGGCTAATTTTGTCAAACAACTTCATAAGAAAGTCAAAGAAAATATCGAGAGGAGAACCGAGCAATATGTCCGTGGAGCAAACAAGGGACGAAAACAAATCGTATTCAAAATCGGTGAATGGGTTTGGATCCATATGAGCAAGGAAAGATTTCCCGAACAAAGAAGGTCTAAACTCCTACCAATGGGTGATGGTCCATTTCAAGTCTTGGAGCGGATCAACGATAATGTTTACAAGTTGGACTTACCCGGTGAGTATGGAGTTAGTGCTAGCTTTAATGTTGCTGATCTTTCCCCTATTGATGTAGGTGACGATTTGGGGACAAATCACCTCGAAGAGGGGGGAATGATGCGAGCTTAACCAAGGAGCTAGTGGCCGAACCTTTGGAGCTGCCTTTGGGACAAATTACCCAAGCCTGAGCTAAGAGGTTCCAAGAAGCTATATCAAGCTACATTGATCGAGCTTGGAGAGAAGAAGTGACCGATCATTGTTGGACCAGCTCACCAAGCTTAGTTTGCAACGTCTTGCAAGCTGGCTTAGCTCGACTTAGCTCAAGGAGCTCAATTCGGCTTGATGCTAGCTCATTGAGCTTGATTCCAATTTATTTAATTTCATGCATTTAAGTTGCTGGAATAAATTTATTTAATTGAGTTAGTTAATTAGTTAAAGTTCAGCTCAAATAATTTAACTTTGTTTTAATGTGTCTAAATTCTGGACATTTTAATTTAAGCTTAAATGTGTTTTTAGTTAATACATATTTTTAATGTGTCAAGTTTAGGAAAAAATTAATTCTTGTTGCTAATTAATTTGTCCAGCCGAATGTAGCTATTTAAGTTGTCTTAGCTGCTGCCTATTTAATTTGTCTTTGTTCCAGCCGAATTTATGGTGTCCTAAAACTAATTAATTTGTTCAATTAAATGTGTATAGGTACATGTATGGGACGACATGGATATTGTCAGCCCTTGAATGCTATTAACCAACAACTCTTCGGTGACACCAAGGGCCAAAAGGTAGCAGATGCTTTCTTTCCTTTAGGCTGACCGTTCAGCTCTTCAAAGCAGCATTTTAAAGTGTTCACATTGCTGGAGATCCTTTTCACATGGAATGGCTGATCGGTTTTGTGCATTCACACCAAGGGACTACTCACATTCAGCTTTCACACTTTAAGGACCATTGAAGTGCCCCAAGCTGATCATTAAAATTCAGGACCTTTTAGCTCAACCAAGTAGCTCCATTAAAGAGCATTTAGTCCCCTTGGCCAAACATAGACAAGGCTATTCAGCTCACCACCCTTTCAATTAAGGTCCAGCTGAATGATCATCATCTAGAAGCTGTCCATTTGTGTTTTTCATGCCAAGAAGCTTTTAGGGACGTTCAAGAAACTTAAGGAAATTTCCAGCCCCTTTCTAGCTTCAATGTGCCTTCCATTCAGCATCCCTAATAGCCCATTCGGCTACCCCATGTTTAGACTATAAATATGTAGTTTCATTCACTTTGTAAGGACTTTTTTTTTGCTGGATCACTTGATGAATATCTTATTACTTTGTGAGTGTTCATACTCTCATTGTTCTCCATAGACTGAATTGACTTATCAAGCAACCCTTGTGGCATCAATCCCGTCTTTCTTGAACTTATCACTTTGTTAAAGTGCGGCGTTCACCCGTACCAAGGTTCCTATCTTCCATAGATAGTGGGTCGAGGTTTTTTATCAATTTATCCTTCCTATTTCCATCACTTTTCAATCTAAGTGCTTGTCTAAGTTTCGGGTCAACACGGCATATTGTGTTGGTTCATTCTTAAGCCTTATCCAAAACCATACCTTTGTTTCCATATCCGTTTCGAAACCATCCCATTTGAACCTATCTTTCATAACTTCAAGCATATTTTACAAATCATTCAGACTTACTCAATTTTAGAGATCGGGCAAACAGTACGACTCGAGACATCTACAACTGAGCTCGTATCATTTGTTATCAGAGCTGGTAAAATTAAAGTAAGTATCAGCATTTTCGGTATTCCCGAGATTGTATTCTCTTAAAATATATATATTTGAAGTGCAAATTTGAAATTATTAAAAAAATCGGAAGTAAGAAAAAAAAAGAGAAAAGTTAGTCGTACAAGTTTTTTGCCCGAAAAATCATTTCTTACCAACAAGCCATTTGGCCACACTTAAACCCTTTCATTTTGTTTGCTAGCCTACCCAGTTTCCCAACATCAATCCCTCACCTCAACCTAACATCACTTTTGCAAACCGACTCCCAACGGGAGCTGATTCGTCTAAGTAATCATTGGAGAACTTCGAGAGGCAAACTTGAGCGGAAAAAGGCAAGAGTGCGGTGAGATTATCCGAGAGGTTAAAAGCCAAATTGTGTGAACTTTTCTTTGTGGGAGAAGTGTGAGGGTTGTTGTGTGATTAAAATTCCATGTCCAGAAGTCCGGAAAGGAACCAAATGGACGGAGGTGGATTGCGACCCATTCGTAATGTTGCTGGTGAATGAGTTCCTAACTTGACGTTCCAAGCTCTCATGCGAGAAATGGAGCGGCTGTTCGACCGTAAACTTGAGCCCATCGAAGATCGGCTATTTCGAGTCTAAACACGAGAACAACGCGAAGGAACCCTCGAAGTTGCAAGGCATGGGCATGGGTGCGGGCGTCCAAACCAAAACCAGGAAGATCCCTATAACTCAAGCGAGCAAGAAAGTGACCACTCATCTGCTCGAAGTGTACGGCATCGAGGCCAATGAAATTGGGGCTATAGAGAAAGAGATCATCCCGACGAAAATCTCAAGAACATCAAAATGACTATACCACCATTCCAAGGGAAGAACGACCCCGAAGCATATTTGGAGTGGGAGAAGAAAATCAAACTTGTCTTCGAGTGCCATAACTACTCGAAGAGCAAGAAGGTAAAGCTCGCGGCCATAGAATTTTTCGATTACGTAATTGTATGGTGGGATCAACTCGTGACGAGTCGAAGGGGGAACGAGAAAAGGCCTATTTCGACTTGGGCCGAAATGAAGACAATCATGAGGAAACATTTTGTTCCATCGTACTATCACCGAGATTTGTATCAGCGGCTACAAAACCTCACTCAAGGCAACCGGAGTGTCGAGTATTATTATAAAGAGATGTAGGTTTCCATGATACGAGCCGATGTCGAGGAAGACCACGAGGCGACGATGGCTAGATTCCTAGCGGGGTTGAACCGTGACATCGCCAACATAGTGGAATTACAACACTATGTTGAAGTGATGGACATAGTCCACATGGCGATTAAAATCGAGAAACAACTAAAGCGGAAGGGAACCAAACGAACCTATCCTACCTTTTCTACCAACAAGTGGAGTCAAGGGACTAGTAAAGCCCCTATGCGTTCTAAGGAGCCTATTGCGACCACCAAAACCAATCAACTGAGTGGTGAGGCAAGTAAAAGTAAGAACGATCCTGTCCCTAATTATTCTCGGGATATTAAATGTTTCAAGTGCCAAGGGAGGGGACACATAACCAGTCAATGTCCCAACCGTCGAGTGATGGTGGTTAGACCAAACGGCGAAATCGAGTCTGAGGAAGAAAAAGAGGAGGAGCCTGAAACCCCTACCAACGAAGAAGAAGAACTTGAATATCCCGTCGAAGGTGATATTCTTGTTGTCAAAAGAAGCTTAAAATTCAAAGTGTTGAAGACGAGCAACAAGGGAAAATATATTTCACACTCGCTGCCACGTTCAAGGAAAAGTGTGCAGCATGATAATCGACGGAGGGAGTTGCACCAACGTTGCGAGTAGCATGCTCGTAGAAAAACTTGGCTTAGCCACGAAGAAACATCCAAACCCTTACAAATTGCAAAGGCTAAACCATGGTGGTGAACTCAAAGTAACCAAGCAAGCTATAGTGGCATTTTCGATCGGCAAGTACCAAGACGAGGTGGTATGTGATGTAGTGCCCATGCACGCGGGACACCTTCTGTTGGGGCGTCCATGGCAATTCGACCAGCGTGTGATCCATGACGGCTATACGAATAGATACACGTTCAAACACCTTGGGAAGACTGTCACTTTAGCGCCTATTACCCCAAAGCAAGTTTACGAAGATTAAGTCAAAATGAAGCAATCTGTAGAAAAATCAAAATCAAAAGAACAAAACAAAAAGAGTGAAAAAGGAAAGAAAGTGGAAAAAAAAGAGGAAAAAGTGAGAATAATGAGTCAAAAATGCGAGTGGAAAAAGAAAGACAAAACGAGAGTGAGAGTGAAAAAATGAGCGTCTTTGCAAGGAAAAGAGAAGTTCGGAAGTTGCTCTTGTTGAAACAGCCCATTCATGTACTTATGTACAAAGAATGTCTTTTTGAGACTAACAAAATTGAAAATACATTGCCATCTCCAGTTGTTTCTTTGCTCCAAGAATTTGAAGATGTATTCTCGGATGAAGTGTCGAGCGATTTGCCTCCCATCTGAGGCATTGAGCATTAATTTGACTTTGCGCCCGGAGCAACGATACCTAACCGACCAGCTTATCGGAGTAACCCCGAGGAGACGAAGGTATTGCAAAAACAAGTTGCTGAGTTGATGGAGAAAGGATACATCCAAGAAAGCTTGAGTCCGTGTGCGGTGCCCGTTTTACTAGTGCCTAAAAAGGACAGATCGTGGCGATTGTGCGTTGATTGCCGCCCCATCAATAAGATCACCATCAAGTATAGGCACCCAATTCCTTGTCTCGATGATATGCTCGATGAGCTAAGCAGAGCGCAACTATTCTCAAAGATCGATTTAAAGAGCGGCTATCATTAGATTCGCATGCGGGAGGGGGATGAATGGAAGACCGCATTTAAGACTAAATACGGTTTGTACGAATGGTTGATAATGCCATTCGGTCTTACTAATGCTCCTAGTACATTTATGAGATTGATGAATCATGTATTGCGTGCCTTTATTGAAAAATTTTGCATGGTTTATTTTGATGATATTTTGATATACAGCAAGTTTTTGGAAGACCAAGTTCTGCATTTGCATGCGGTGCTAGAAGTTCTGCGTAAGGAGGTACTCTATGCTAATTTCAAGAAGTGTTCTTTCTGTACTAGCAAGGTTGTGTTTCTAGGATTTGTGGTGAGCGCCGATGGCTTAGAAGTCGATCAAGAGAAAATCCAAGCAATTCGAGATTGGCCACGTCCTACGAACATCAGCCAAGTATTGCTTGTAAGAAAGCAAAGTCGTGAATCAAGCCACACGGTCTGTATACACCCTTGCCAATACCAGATGCACCATGGGTTGATATATCTATAGACTTTATTCTAGGGCTTCCTAGAACCAAGAATGGAAAAGATTCAATTTTTTGTTGTTGTAGACCGATTATCTAAAATGGCCCATTTCCTTGCTTGTCATAAAACTGATGATGCTATTAATGTTGCTAATTTGTTTTTCAAGGAAATCATTCAATTGCTTGGAATACCCCGAACCATTGTCTCCGATCGAGATGCCAAGTTCCTTAGCCATTTTTGGAGGACCTTGTGGGGCAAGCTAGGCACCAAGCTAGGCACCAAGCTATTATTCTCGACAACGTGCCACCCCCAAACAGATGGACAAATGAAGGTAATCAACCGAGTTTTATCGACCTTACTGCGGGCCATCATTAGGAAAAATCTGAAGTCGTGTGAGGAATGCTTGCCACACATAGAATTCGCGTATAATCGATCGGTTCATTCGACTATTAAGCACTCTCATTTTGAAGTGGTATACGGCTTCAACCCTTTAACTCCTCTTGATTTAGTTCCTTTGCCTTCTAACCAATTAGTACATGTAGATGGCAAAAGAAAGGCTGATTTTGTCAAACAGCTTCATAAGAAAGTCAAAGAAAATATCAAGAGGAGAACTGGGCAATATGTCCGTGGACCAAACAAGGGGCGAAAACGAATCGTATTCGAACCCGGTGATTGGGTTTAGATCCATATGCACAAGGAAAGATTTCCCGAACAAAGAAGGTCTAAACTCCTACCAATGGGTGATGGTCCATTTCAAGTCTTGGAGCGAATCAACGACAATGTTTACAAGTTGGACTTACCCGGTGAGTATGGAGTTAGTGCTAGCTTTAATGTTGCTAATCTTTCCCCTTTTGATGTAGGTGACGATTTGGGGACAAATCGCCTCGAAGAGGGGGAATGATGCGAGCTTAACTAAGGATCTAGTGGCCGAACCTTTGGAGCTGCCTTTGGGACCAATCACCCGAGCCCGAGCTAAGAGGTTCCAAGAAGCTATATTAAGCTACATTGATCGAGCTTGGAGAGAAGAAGTGACCGATCATTGTTGGACCAGCTCACCAAGCTTAGTTTGCAACGTCTTGCTAGCTGACTTAGCTCGACTTAGCTCAAGGAGCTCAATTCGGCTTGATGCTAGCTCATTGAGCTTGATTCCAATTTGTTTAATTTCATGCATTTAAGTTGCTGGAATAAATTTATTTAATTGAGTTAGTTAATTAGTTAAAGTTCAGCTCAAATAATTTAATTTTGCTTTAATGTGTCTAAATTCTGGACATTTTAATTTAAGCTTAAATTTGTTTTTAGTTAATACATATTTTTAATGTGTCAAGTTTAGGACAAATTTAATTCTTATTGCGAATTAATTTGTCCAGCCGAATGTAGCTATTTAAGTTGTCTTAGTTGTTGCCTATTTAATTTGTCTTTGTTCTAGCCGGATTTATGGTGTCCTAAGACTAATTAATTTGTTCAATTAAATGTGTATAGGTACATGTATGGGACGACATGGATATTGTTAGCCCTTGAATGCTATTAACCAGCAACTCTTCGGTGACACCAAGGGCCAAAAGATAGCAGATGCTTTCTTTCCTCTAGGCTGACCATCCAGCTCTTCAAAGCAGCATTTTAAAGTGTTCACATTGCTGGAGATCCTTTTCACATGGAATGGCTAATCGGTTTTGTGCATTCACACCAAGAGACTACTCACATTCGGCTTTCACACTTTAAGGACCATTGAAATGCCCCTAGCTGATTATTAAAATTCAAGACCTTTTAGCTCAACCAATGAAACACCCCAAACCCGGCCCACGAGCTTTGACCAGATTTGGTATGTTCCTCAAGTAAACCGGTTCAAAATTCTTTTGTTCTTAGGAAAACTTATGTGATTTTAAGAAAAATAGTGTTTTGGGTTGGGCTTGTGTTGAAAACAGGTTCGTTTTATATTGAAATCTCTTTTATTTTAAGTGACAAAATATTTAGGGTTTAGTTTAAAAGAAATTTTAATTAAATTTTAATAGATAAAATTCATAATCATAATAAATAAAAATAAGTGTAAAGTAATTCAACTATGGCCTTATGGCCTTATTACATCAAATAATTCCCAAAATAATTCAAAGTACTAAAATAAATTCAAGAGTCCTCAAAAATATAAACTTCATGTTGAGCATGGCCACCACAAGTTCTGCCGTCCCATGGTCCATCACTGTTCATCACCAAAAATGTTCCCCAATGGGGTGAGTCAACAGACTCAATGTGTACACGACACTAAATCATAATAGAATCGGGCATATCACATATTACACATTCAAAACATAGAATACAAAGTTATGATGCATTCCCAAACCCAAACCTAGTTGTCCATCCGCTACACACCCCGTACTGCCATCACACCGTGGGGACTACTAAGTCAACCTCCATCCGCTACACTCCATCGAAGCGATCATTTGCGATCGACGTGCTCATCGCCCATATAAAATTTGTGGCATAGCCACTCGAATAATTGTGTCATGAGACACCACATTCGAATAATGTAACCGAAGTTACCACATTCGGATAATGTGACCGAAGTCACCACATTCAGATAGTGAGACCGTAGTCATCACATTCACTTCCCCTTTTTCATATACCCCGAATGACCCATATTATTCATATCATACTTAAATTCACATTCTTATCATATTTCACATGTTAAATATAACATATTTCGTAATCCTAATAGGAGTAGGAAACGTACCTGAGTACTTTGTACCATATTATGGTACCTTAGCCACATTCTTATAAACATGCATATATTACATATTACCATAAATCTTATTAAAAGTTAGTGTGGGGTACACACCTGATTCGTTTAACGAAGTCCTTGAAATCCCGAAGAATCGATCTACTGATTTAGATCCTTAACTCCTATATTCGGCCAATCATTTAAACACATTAATAAACCTTTTTGGCTTTAAAACCAAATCCTAGTAGGATTTGTATACTGAAAACCTACCTTGTGGATTTTAAATCCCGAAACTTACTGAATAACTAGGGAACACGTGGCCTATGGTGTACCTTCGGGAAAAGAACTTCTCCTTCCTTGTAGTCGACACTTAGTAAATCCCGAAAGATCTCTTCAAAGTTTCGGCAACAAGATATTAATGGGGTTAGTCCTAGATTTCGGCAAATCTTAAGAAAAAAGGATGAAACCGAATGAGATCTTACCCTTACTTGAAGAAATCGATTGCACCTTCACTTCAACCTTCAGAGATTCAGCTATGGCTAGATGATGATCTCACAACTTTCGGCTTTTAGAGGGATTAAAAAGAAAAGAGAAGGAAGAATAAAGATGGAGGATTCGGCTAGATCACAAGGTATTTCAGCTTGGCAAAAATAAAAGAAGAAGAAGATTTGGTGAAGAGAATTCGGCAGAGAAAGGAGGAAGCACAAATTGATGAGTAGCCCTCCTTCCTTCCTTTTATAGCCGAAATTATCATCTAAGGAGTCCCTTACTTGGCCACCACTCCTCTATCTGATAACTTTATCCTTTAATTATCACTTAAAATAAAAGATAATTCAGCAACTATCCTTACTTAGCCGAAATTATTAAACTCAAAGTCCCTTACTTGGCCATCACTTCTCCCTTATTTTCCTCTTTATCTCTTTAATCAAATTAAAAGAATTTAATCCAACAATTATCTCTTGAAAATAATGATAAATAAATCCCTTATTTATCCACTATTTATAAAATAATAAAAGCTCCTAATTTATAGCCATGTGTCGTCCACCTCTCTGCTCCTTGTAGCAAAATAAAATTTCTTTTATTTGCTTCCCATGTGACTCGAACTTAGGCCCATTCCTCTTGCATATGGCGCCATTTCCATAGGCCCTAAGTGGCATCTTCAGACCACTTTTCCAAGCCTGTTTGTGTGTCAAATTTCACAAACTTTTTCTTTTAAGGCCACCTTGCCTTAATTTCCCCCTTTGAACCTTAAAACTCGTCATTTCTAGGTCATTTCTAAGTTTCCAAAAATTTTCGATCGGCTCTGTAAACTTGACATTTCCTTACATTTCCATGACATTTCCTTACAATACATTTCCTTACATTTCCAAGACATTTCCTTATATTTCCATGACATTTCCTTACAAGACATTTCCTTACATTTCCAAGGTTCTAAAAATGTTCACTTTCCTCTTTTAAACTTAACATTTCCATACATTTCCAGGTTTCCAAAAGTGTTCAAAATATATTCATAACACATAAGATATGTCATTTCGTACAATTAAACCAAAAATGCATAGGCCCTTTTCAGGATGTTACAACCAAGCAGCTCCATTAAAGAGCATTTAGTCCCCTTGGCCGAACATAGACAAGGCTATTCAGCTCACCACCCTTTCAATTAATGTCCAGCTGAATGATCATCATCTAGAAGCTGTCCATTTGTGTTTTTCATGCTAAGAAGCCTCTAGGGACGTTCAAGAAACTTCAAGGAAATTTCCAGCCCCTTTCTAGCTTCAATGTGCCGTCCATTCAGCATCCCTAATTGCCCATTCAGCTACCCCATGTTTAGACTATAAATATGTAGTTTCATTCACTTTGTAAGGACTTTTTTTTTTTCTAGATCACTTGTTGAATATCATATTACTTTGTGAGTGTTCATACTCTCATTGTTCTCCATAGACTGAATTGACTTATCAAGCAACCCTTGTGGCGTCAATCCCATCTTTCTTGAACTTATCACTTTGTTAAAGTGTGGCGTTCACCCATACCAAGGTTCCTATCTTTCATAGATAGTGGGTCGAGGTTTTTTATCAATTTATCCTTCCTATTTCCATCACTTTTCAATCTAAGTGCTTGTCTAAGTTTCGGGTCAACACGACATATTTTGTTGGTTCATTCTTAAGCCTTATCCGAAACCTACCTTTGTTTCCATATCCGTTTCGAAACCATCCCATTTGAACCTATCTTTCATAACTTCAAGCATATTTTACAAATCGTTCAGACTTACTCAATTTTAACGATCGAGCAAACAATACGACTCGAGACATCTACAACCGAGCTCGTATCAAATACAGTAGCAACCAGTATACCTATAACAGTTCAATTCAGTAGCAATTAATATGCTTGTGACAAATCAACTCAGTAACTAGAGTCATGCTTTATATGTGATTGGTTTAACGGTATAAGGCATACTATAATCACAAATACAAATACAATAGACAAATGTGTTGTTCACAGTTCATGAAAATATATATATCATATTAATTCAGTTAATCAAATCATTGATTCTAACATAATTCATACTATCAGGGATTTACTTGAATAAATAAAACACTAAAATAGTTCAGAGACCATTCAGAGAATAAACTGATCAAATCATAAAGTTTTGGGCAAACACTGTAAAATCTAAGAAACAAGGGACACACAACCATGTGGCTAGGCCGTGTGGGATACTATAGATCACGTGGAGGGGTTACATGGCCGTTTGGCTAGGCCGTGTAACAAGTTGTGGCCGTGTGGAAATTGCAAAATCGACCTCCAGGGGAGACACAACCGTGTGGTAGGTCGTGTGAGATTCGAACTATCCTAGGGTTCAAAGGGGACATGGCTGTGTGAGGGGCCATATGGCCCTATCCTAGGCATGATTCACTTCTAAAAAAACATACACCTTTCGTCGAGAGCTCGAACGACATTCCTCACGTTTAAATTTGATCTAGGGTACCTAGATCGGGTCCTTCAATGACAAAAGCACATGAATTAATGGTTGATTTCAAGATAAATCAAGATTTTTGAAAGATTTGATGATAAATCGAGAATGGTCATTTAATTGTTTGCAAGATTATCATTAGATAGGATTTCTATAAAGATTCGAGATCAAAAGTTAGGATTGAGACATACTTACTGTTTCTTGGCAACAATCAAAGAGTCTTTCTAATAGCGATTAAGAATCTGGTTGAGAAATGAGTTGAAATTGGGAATAGATTTTGATTCGGGAACAAAAATAAATTTATGCAATGGGGAAAAATATTTTTGCAAAGAAAAAGAGGAAAAAGAAAATGGGGAAGAAATAGGGAGAGAAGAAAAAAAATTTCAATTTAATTTGGAGAAGAAAACTATAGTTAAATTGTGATTAGGAAAAGGTTAAATACCTAGGGTTCTCAAAATTTGAGGGGGCCGGATGGCAATTTACCCCTACTGTCGAAAATGAAAGGGAAATGAAGGGGAAAGACATAGCTTGATCGTAGTCATGCAAGGGAGAAGGATGAATGCTTAACTATTGGGTTGCCACCCATTTCTTATTAAGTTTCTACTGCAACTAATATTTATTTTGGTTTGGTTTTTATCATGGTTTACTGAAATTAAAAAGAAAAGAAATGGGAGAGAAGTGGATAAAACTTAGGATATCTGGGGAGTACACTAGCTACTTAACCATCAAGCTTAATTCATTACTTGGTTAATTATTTCATTTAATCCCTTATATTTTGGGGTGTTACAGTTCTCCCTTCATTTAAGAAATTTTGTACTCGAAATTTACCTGATCTTAATTTGAAAATGTCCAATGCATGGATTCTAGCACTGGACTCAAATGGAGATGTTTTACAACGGGTTGAATGCGCACACAACGATGGTAGTTGATGCGTCTGCCAATAGTACTTTGCTAGAAAAAAACTTATAATGAAGCATATAAGATCTCAGAAAAGATTGTCAACCACGATTATCTGTATCCGACCACGAGAGTTGGGATGGGTAAGAGAGAGGCTTGTCGATCTTTATGTGACGACGCTTTTTGGTAAAAATCGAACAGTGGTTTCGGGACCATAAATCTGATTTCGAAAGAAAAATTATTTTTATATTATTTTATGGTATATAGTATGATATTAATGTCATATAAAAATTTCGTAAAGAAATTTTACCGATAACATATTAATTTGATAAAGGACCAAATTGCACAAAGTGCAAAAGTTGAGTTCTATTAGCTAAAGGGATTAAATAGCTATAGAACTTTAAAGTGGAGGTCCTTATATGGTAAATAGACTGTTTAAAAATGCTTAGTGGTTAAGGATGATGATTCATCCATGGAAAATAAAATAAAGAAAAGGATGAAATTGGAAAGTGAAAAAAAATTAAAGATGATAATTAATTAAATAATAAAAATACCATCTTTTCATTATCTTTCCCCAATTATTTTCATTGAAACCCTAGCTAAGAGAAACTAGCTCAAGCAAACTTATTTTGATAAAAAAGGTATGTTTTCTTGTCCCGTTTTTAATGATTTTTATGTTTTCGAGATCTTAATAGCTTAATCTAGCTATCTCGGAGACTAATTTGTAAAGTTATCAAAGAACTAGGGTTTTGTCATGGATGAACATAGATGAATTATTAAGTTTTATGGTAGAAAATGAAAAGTTTTTGATAGATAAACAACTTTTGTAAAGGGAATTTTGATGAAATTATGATTTAGGGACTAAATTGAAAAGATGTAAAATTCATGGAAAAATTCTAAATTTTATGAAATACATGGGCTGTAAATTTTACATGTAAAAATCGGCTAGGCTTGGAATAAGGATTAAATTGCATGAATTTCATTTTTTGAGTCTAGGGACGAAATCATCATTAATTAAAAGTTTATGGGCAAAATGGTAATTTTGCCTTAGAAATCATCAAAAACCGAACAAATTTCATACCTCTATCAAGATGAACAAGGGCCGAATAGATGAAAACTCAAAACCCTCTTTCTTTTGCTGATTTTCGGCTATGAATGATGATAATATGGCTTATTTTCACTTTGTTTTATTTAATATTTACTTAATAACCTAATTACCATTTTAACCTTGATATAAAACATTTAATAATCCACTAACTAATGTCCAACCATGTCATTTCATGAATTTAATGGCCCATTTACAACATAAGGACCTCACATTTAAAGAGACACATCAAATAAACACTTTTAACTACTAGCACACAACTTTTGCATTTTTCGCGATTAGGTCCTTTTTCACAAATCAGCACACAAACGATAAAATTTTCACACAGAACTTTCACACATACTTTATCACATGCCGTAAACATCAAAAATAATATTAAATTATTTCTCCGACCTCAGATTTTTGGTCCTGAAACCACTATTCTGATTAGGGTCTAAACCGAGCTGTTACAACTCTCTCCCCCTTAGGGATTTTCGTCCTCGAAAATCTTACCAGTGAATAGATTCGGGTATTGCTCTCTCATAGCATCCTCAGGCTCCTACGTAGCCTCTTCAACCCCATGTCTGTGCCACAACACTTTCACTAAAGCAATTTTCTTATTTCTCAACTCTTTAATCTCACGAGCCAGAATTTGAATCGGTTCTTCGCTATACGATAGATCAGACTGAATCTCAAATTCAGTAGGGGCAATCACGTGCGATGGGTCAGATCTGTATCATCGAAGCATCGATACATGAAATACATTATGAATCTTCTCTAGCTCAGGTGGCAACAACAATCTATAAGCAACCGACCCAATATGCTTAGAAATCTCATACAGCCCGATAAACCTCGGACTCAATTTGCCTTTTCTGCTGAATCGGATTATTTTCTTCCACGGAGATACTTTCAAAAATACTATATCACCGATTTCAAATTCAATATCTTTTCATTTCAAATCTGAGTATTATTTCTGTCGATTAGACGCTGCTTTCAGACTATTTCGTATCACTTTTACTTTCTGTTCAGTCTCTTTAATTAAATCAATCCCGTGAATTTTATTCTCTCTAAGCTCAGTCCAGTACAATGCTGTTCTGCATTTACGACCGTAAAGAGCCTCATATGGTGCCATTTTAATGCTTGATTGAAAGCTATTCTTATATGCAAATTCAATAAACGGTAGGTACTTTTCCCACGTACCTTCAAACTCAAGAATACAACATCTCAACATATCCTCAAGAATCTGAATGATCCGCTCGAATTGACCATCCGCTTGCTGATGAAAAGCAGTACTGAAGTGCAACTTCGTACCTAAAGCCTCTTGCAATTTCTTCCAAAATCGTGAAGTAAACCTCGGATCTCTGTCAGACACAATAGATAGTGGCACCCCGTGAAATCTCACAATATCAGAAATGTATAACTCAGCTAACTTATCAAGCGAGTAATCCGTTCTCACAGGAATAAAATGAGCTGATTTTGTCAATCTGTCAACTATAACCCAGATTGCATCTTTCTTTCTCGGAGATAGGGGCAATGTCGACACAAAGTCTATCGTGATTCTCTCCTATTTCCACTCAGGAATCATGATCGGCTGTAATAAGCCCAAAGGTACCTGATGTTCAGCTTTGACTTGCTGACAAACTAAACATCTCGAAACAAACTCTAAGATATCCCGTTTCATTCCAGGCCACCAATAAAACTGTTTCAGATCATTGTACATTTTCATACTTCCCGGATGAACAGATAAACGACTATTATGTGCTTCATTCAAAATCAATTGAATCAACTCTGAATTTCTCGGAACACAAATCCGATCTAGGAATCTCAAATAATCATTATCATGAACTTGAAATTCTGAATCAAAGTTCAAATCACACTGAGCTCGTTTCGCTAACATTTCATTGTCAACTTTATGGGCAACACAAATCTACTATATAAACAACGACCTCTCTTTCAACTCAACTATAACCAAATCATCATCACACAAATCTATCTGAGTATTCATTACTCGTAAAGCGAATAAAGACTTTCGGCTCAAAGCGTCAGCAACAACATTTGCTTTTCCCGGATGATAATCAATCACAAGCTCGTAGTCTTTTAACAATTCTAACCATCTTCTCTATTGCAGATTCAAATCTTTCTGAGTCATCAGATATTTTAGGCTTTTATGATCTGAAAACACATGACATTTCTCACTGAAAAGATAGTGGTGCCATATTTTTAGAGCAAACACGATCACAGCTAACTCAAGGTCGTGCGTCGGGTAATTATTTTCATGTGGTTTTAACTGTCTCGAAGCATAGGCTATAACTTTGCCTTCTTGCATCAACACACAGCCTAAACCATTCAACGATGCATCACTATAAACTATGAATTCTTTACCCGATTCAGGTTGAACTAACACTGGTGCCTCTGTCAACAATGCTTTCAACTGTTCAAAACTCTGCTGACACTTTTCTGACCACTCAAATTTAACATCTTTCTGTAGCAATTTCGTCAACGAAGTTGCAACCATCGAGAAACCTTTTACGAACCGTCGGTCATAGCCAGCAAGTCTCAGAAAACTGCGGACTTCAGACACATTTCTCGGAGGTTTCCAATCTAAAATTGCTGAAACCTTACTCGGATCAACTCATATCCCCGCAGCTGACACTATATGTCCCAGAAAACCAACCTCGCGTAACCAGAACTCACATTTACTGAACTTTGCATACAATTGCTTATCACGCAGGTCCAGAACACAATTCTCGTGTGCTCAAAGATGTTCCGTCTCATCACAAGAATAAATCAAAATATCGTCAATAAACACAACGAAAAATCGATCCAAATACAGCCTGAATATCCGGTTCATCAAGTCCATAAATACTGTAGGGGCATTCGTTAGTTCAAAAGGCATAACTAAAAATTCATAATGCCCATACCTCGTTCTGAAAGCAGTTTTCGGAATGTCTGAATCTTTTATTCGCAACTGATAGTATCCCGATCTCATATCTATATTTGAAAACACAGTAGCTCCTTTTAACTGATCGAACAAATCATTGATTTTGGGCAGAGGATATTTATTCTTTATCAACACTTTATTAAGCTGTCGGTAGTCAATGCACATCCTCATAGTACCATCTTTCTTTTTCACAAACAATACAGGAGCACCCCAAGGCGAGAAACTTGGTCGTGCAAATCCTCTGTCTGTCAACTCTTGTAACCAAGATTTCAATTCTTTTAGCTCTGTCGAAGCCATTCTATATGGGGCTATTGAGACAGGGGTCGTCCCCGGTACTAACTCAATGCCAAACTCAACTTCTCGTATTGGAGGTAATCCCAGTAATTCTTCAGAAAACACATCAGGGAACTCACAAACCACAGGCACAGATTCAACATTCTTTTCTGTCACTTTCGTATCAATCACATACGCAAGATAAGCTTCAAATCCCTTTTTCACATAATTTAGAGCTTTCATCGAAGATATTACAACCGGTAACCCATTCAAATCACTAGATTCAATTCGGACTATCTCATCATTCTAACTTTTCAAATCAATAGTCTTCCGTTTGCAATTCACAATAGCATTATATCAAATTCATCAAAGGGTAGTAGCATCATATTAGCTGGGAAACAGATATCTCGAAATATCAACGGACAATTCTTGCACACTTTGTCAACCATAACACACTTGCCTAAGGGGTTCGATACTCTAATTACAAATTCAGTAGACTCAGCAGGCAGAGTCTTACTAGATACTAAGTTCACACACACATATGAATGAGTAGATCCTGGATCTATCAATGCAATCACATCAGTATCATAAAGAGTGAAAGTACCAGTAATGACGTCGGGAGATGACGCTTCTTCACGAGCGCGAATAGCGTAGGCTCTGGCAGGTGCTCTTGCCTCCGATCTCACAGCTGTATCCGTTGTTCCTTCCTGACTACCACTCACAATTCCTGTGTTTCTGGGTGGTCTACCCTTAGCTGCTGTGTTACTCGGCCTCGCACTCTGAGCATTATCTTTCTCAGCCAACTCCGGGCAATCCCGAATAAAGTGATCTCGTGATCCACATTTATAACAAACTCTATTATTATACTTGCCCCAGCTTTCACCAATATGACGTCTCCCACACTGTCTACACTCAGGCTTATTATTTCTGACACTTCCAACACTTGATTCTATTGGAATTTGAGCTTTAGGACTCGTATATTGTTTCACACGATCTCTACTTGAATGTCTAATCGAAGCATTTGAATGACTGGTTACATCTCTGAATCTCTTTGATGAAGAGTGATACGACTTACTCATCGACCTTTTTCTCTCGTCTCTAACTTCTGAGTCTGCTTTCTTCTTTTCTTTACTAAGTTCGTCAGCTTTACAAGCTCTTTCAACCAATACCACAAATTCAGTCAAGTCAAGAATTCTGACCAGAAGTTTAATATCTTCATTCAACCCTTCCATGATTCGTTTACACATAGTACTTTCTGTCGAAACACATTCTCGTGCATACTGGCTCAATCTCACAAATTCTCTCTCATATTCCGTAACAGACCTACAGCCCTATTTCAGCTCAAGGAACTCTTTGCATTTCTGATCTATAAACCGTTGTCTGGTATATTTCTTCTGGAATTCAGTTTTGAAGAAATCCCAGGTGATTCGTTCTCTCGGAACCACAGATATCAATGTTTTCCACCAATGATATGCTGTATCTCTCAACAGTGAAACATCACACTTAAGACATTCATAAGGAGTACATGATAATTCATCAAACACTCTAATGGTATTCTCAAGCCAGAATTCAGCTCGCTCGGCATCATCATCAACTGTGGTCCTGAACTCTTCGGCCCCATACTTACGAATCTTATCAACTGGAGGTTTACTCAATCAAATCGGGTCTATAACTTATGGTGCTACAGGCGAGGGTGAAGGTTGTTGAGTAGCCGGATTCGTTCGAACGAACTCTGTGAACCACTCATTCATCATTTGGAAGAAGGCTTGCTTTGCCGCTCCCTTGTGACTACTAGAAATCGGCCTAGTTTCAGCCGGCGCTGTCCTTTGAGCTGGAGTAGGCGCATTACTCTCAACATCATCAGCTACAGCTTGATCAGAATCCATTTACTATACGAAAACACATTTTATCGGTCAGGATTCATCACACTATCACAGTTCGTATATATGCTATGTATAGCTAGACTCTCACATGCTACATTAGTCCTAGAATCGACTAAAACGTAGCTCTGATACCAATCAAATTGTAACACCCCTAACCCGTATCCATCGACAGACTAGGGTTACAAGGTATTAGCAGTCGAATCATAACATCTAAACAACCATTGCTCACACATCATCATATGATAGTTAATCAATAACACAAAGTTCTTTTAGAAGGTCTACGAGACCTTAAACATGCTTTGGAAGTGGTTAGGGACTGAACTGATCATATTTAAAACTTTTACGAAACTTTGAAAATTTTTCTCTTCGTAACTGGGCACACGCCCATGTGGCTAGGTCGTGTGCCTCACACGGCCATGCCTTACACCATGTCTTACCCCGTGTGCAACACTGACTTGGGTCACACGGCCTATCACACGCCCGTGTGTCTAGCCCGTGTGCAATACTGACTTGAATCACACGGCCTGTCACACGCCTGTGTGTCTGGCCCATGTGCAAGTCTGACTTACTTCGAATTGGGACATTGAAGGACACGGTCGAGACACACGCCCGTGTGCTCACCCGTGTGGGCAATTATAGGCCATTTACAAGGCCAATTTTCCACCCAATTTCGTGTCATCCCTACATGTTCAATTCTAACATCAAATAACATACAAATCATTCACCATCTCAAATACCAAATCAAGCATGAAACATACCATTTCTATTTCACCAAAGCATACCATAATGGCCATTCACACAAGACCATATATACACCTCACATACACCATTTTTACATAGCAAAACATATACCAAAATCAATCCAAAGTCTCATCCATTATCAAGCCATATCACATGGCAAGATTTATACATCTCAAAACATTCCACAACTTCACTAGCCTATATATGCCATATACCATATACACAACTTTCAACAGGTACCAAAATAGATGTTCGATAGTGTGATTGAGTCGCTGACGATCCTCGGATCCGAGCTAGCTTTAAATACCACTGTAAAACAGAGAAAGACTTCACACAGTAAGCTTTAAAGCTTAGTAAGTTCGTAATATAACACAATTAACTCAACAATTCAAATTCAATATGCAAAATTAACTAACACTTAGTTCCATTCACATCACTACTCAATCTCATCCATGGCTTTTACTCACTTTCATACCATATCTATAGGTTCATATACAAGCATTTATAATGCTACTCAATCCAATTCTTGTCTTCATTCATTCACATAATCTTCCATCTATCTCATACACAATATCATCAACCACTTAGGTTCTGTACATACCTGTACCATCACGTATTTATCTATCACATTTACCACTTCAATGCTCAATGCCATAATTCATTCAATCCTCTTTAAACAATCGATGAACTCGTACACTTAGTGCCAATTAATTACCCGAAGCTATTATAATATCGCACACTTAGTGCCATCACATAAAACTGAATTTATCTCGGTATCGCACATGTAGTGCCAAATAATACAGCCAATGCTTTCTTTATCTCGCACCCTCAGTGCCATTCATCACTGTAACTATTCTATTTACGCACGCTTAGTGCCTCATATCTTTGAACTCACATTTCTTATTATCAAACTCTACAATCACATTTCCATTTGTTTCATCACATATGAACATTATGTAAATAATACGTATTATATATGAACTTACCTCAGACATAGAAACAACGATACTAGTCGATCAATCGAGCACTTTGTTCTTGCCTCGATTTAGGTCTGAATTTCTCTTTTCTTAATCTATATAATATCAAATTCAACTCATTCAATCTCATCTTTACTCAATTCAATTCACAAACACACAATTAGGGCATTTTGCACTTTAACCCTTATAATTTCACACTTTAGCATTTTAGTCCTTATTTCACAAATACATCAAATCCACAAAATCCAATATAATTCATGCTTAGCTGAATTACCATAGTGCTCCTAGCAGCCCATATTTCACATTTATTTCACATTTCAACACAGTTTTCACATTTCTCAATTAAATCCCAAAAAATGTATTTTTACTCAAAATCACTTTAGAGAATATGTATATCAATCATCAAACACTTAGTTTTCATCATCAAAAATCACAAAGCTCACAAAATCAACAATGGTACTTCACAAAATCTTCAAAAAATTCAAAAATTAAGACATGGGCTAGCTAGTACTCAAAGCAACGATCACAAAAACATAGAAATAATCAAAAACTGAACAAATTTCATACCTCAATCAAGATGAACAAGGGCCAAATAGATGAAAACTCAAAACCCTCTTTCTTTTGCTAATTTTCGGCTATGAATGATGATAATATGGCTTATTTTCACTTTTTTTTATTTAATATTTACTTAATAACCTAATTACCATTTTAACCTTAATATAAAACATTTAATAATCCACTAACTAATGTCCAAGCATGTCATTTCATGAATTCAATGGCCCATTTACAACATAAGGACCTCACATTTAAAGAGACACATCAAATAAAAACTTTTAACTACTAGCACATAGCTTTTGCATTTTTCGCGATTAGGTTCTTTTTCACAAATCAGGATACAAACGATAAAATTTTCACACAGAACTTTCACACATACTTTATCACATGCCATAAACATCAAAAATAATTTTAAATTATTTCTCTGACCTCGGATTTGTGGTCCCAAAACCACTATTCTGACTAGGGTCTAAACCAGGCTGTTACAATTTCAATCTCAATCTAAGAAATTGAGAGAATTGTATGCTCGTTCGAGTGCTTCAGCTGGGTATTCTAATGGAGATCGTGGGAAGCAATATTCGGGTTCTAAGGCCCAAACTACATACGTAGCGAGCGTTGGTAACGCTATGTCTGGTAGGCCTGAAAGTCAGCATTGTGGCAGAAGACATCCCGGTGAATGTAGAATGAATGATTGGGATTGTTTTAAGTGTGGCTCTCAAGACCACTTTATTCGGGACTGCCCTGAGATGGTTGAGAAAGACAAGATTTAGAATGCAAGATCGGGCAACACTGCCACTAGAGGGAGACCCTTGAGGAATACGGGGAATACGGGGAATGCAAAGAAGTGACATCTCCCGATGTTATCACTCGTACTTTTTCTCTCTATAATACTAATGTAATTGCATTGATTGATCCTGGATCAACTCATTCTTATGTTTGCATGAAATTGGTAGCTAGTAAGAGCTTACCTGTTGAGTTTACCGAGTTTGTGATTAAAGTGTCAAACCCCTTAGGCAAACATGTATTAGTTGATAGAGTTTGCAAGAATTGTCCCTTGATGATTTGAGGTCACTGTTTTCCGGCGTTGCCATTTGATGTGTAACAGCCCAATTTCGGTGAAATCGGAATAGTGGTCTCGGGACCACAAATCCGAGCCGAAAAATAAAATTTATTTTTATTTTATTATATGATCCATATTATACTAGAAATGTCGTGTGAAAATTTTGAAAAGAAAATTTTACCGATTATGTGCTTAATTACGAGAAGGACCAAATCGCATAAAATGCAAAAGTTGGATTCTAGTAGCTAGAAGGATCAAATAGCTATGGAATTCAAAACTTAAGGTCCTTATATGGTAATTAGACCATTAATAAAAAAGTATGTAGATATTTTTGGATGATTCATCCATGGAAAATGAGAAAAAGGCTAAGGACTAAATTGGAAAGTGAAAATATTAATTAATTAAAAAGATGAAAATAAAATAAAAATCATATTTTCTCATCTTCTTCCCCAAAATAAAACATGGAAACCCTAGGAGAGAGAGAAGAAACTTTCATGGTCAAATTGGGTAAGTTTCCTTATCCCGTTTTTAGTAATTTTGATATTTTTAGAATCGAGATAGCTTAATCTCTCTATTTGGGGGATTAATTTGAAAAGTTATCAAGGTATGGAAAATGGGTCATGGACGTATATGCTGGAAATTAGAAATTTATGGTAGAAAATGAAAGATTATTAATAGATAAACAACTTTTACAAAGTGATTTTTGATGAAAACATGATTCAGGGACTAAAATGTAAACTTGTGAAATTGAAGGAAAAATTCTAAAATTTTATGAATACTTGTTCTGTAAATTTTGTAATGGGGCTTTGGCTAGGCTTGGAATAGGGAGTAATTTGCATAAGTTTCATTTTCCGGGCCTAGGGACGAAATTAGAATTTATGGAAAAGTTAGGGGCAAAATAGTAATTCTGCCTAGAGTAAAAATTAAGTCCACTTGAATGTGAAATATGATAAATTGATGTTAAATTTACTCGTATAGACCCGTATAGACCAAATTTGGAGCTAAGACGAGGAAAGAGGAAAATGTCGGATTAGTGGATTTTACTTATACGAACATTGTCGAGGTAAGTTCGTGTAACTAAAATATGTATATTTACATGCTTGTTTTGATTGTGATTGTGTAAATTGTGTGAATGTTATATATATATATATATATATGAAATGATTACATATCCGATCAAGCCCGATAAATAAAAATGTTCAAATTAAATGATAATGCCCGATAGATGAAAAAGGGTAAACGATGAAAATGTTACCTTTATGCTTGGAATGGATGTGGAATGTGATCATTTGAATTATATGGATGTTATAGAGGTATGAAATAATCACATACCAGAAAATGCTTGAAAATGTTAAATCCCGATTGAATAAATAAAAAATCAATGGATACGTGATTTCCCGAAATGAATGAGGTCCTGCATTTGTTGCGGACAGGATTTAGCTCGGACGAGTAATCCTATTAACCTCATTATAAAAATGATTTAGCCCAGACAGGTAATCCTGATAAAAGTCCTCTCAAGCATATGTTGGATTGGATTTAGCCCGGACGGGTAATCCAGATCGAGCTCCTTAGAGCATATGTCGTAAAAAGGGATTTAGCCTGGACTGGTAATCCCGTTGAATACATGTGTGGCTTGAGAGTGTACTCTCTGAAATAGTACCTTATGGGTACCATTGAATATGAATTGACGGATCCTGATTTGTACGCCTCGAGTGTACTACCTGTGTATCCATCGATAATTTAAATAAATTAAACGGGCAAAGTTCTGACGAGGGCAAATATGAATTTAAGATAAATTGACATAGAATGGTATATATATATATGATACGGAAATATGATATGAAGAGAATATTACATGAAGTACAAGAAAATGATGATACATGACAAGAGATGTATGAAAGTATGAAAAGATGATATTTGTACATAGAAGTTATTAGATGAAAATGTTCATCCTTGGTTATAGACTTGTACACTTTGAATGTACCATTACTCATGTGACATTGATATTATGAGTATTATGAATAAAGTTCTGATATGAAATAATCTAAACTCGAGATGAGTTATATGAAAATATACTTGAGCTATAACAATGTGATTTATACATGTTGTGGAAAGCATATATGTGCATGGAAACTTGATTGTTTTTGATGTTATTATGGAATATATGACTAAAAAGGGCAATGAGGATATGTGTAGGGCTTGAGGTCAAATTAAGTGAATATGCCTTTCATAGTTACCTCAAAATAGGATGAATGGTAAGTTAAGTACCATGTTATACAAACTTACTAAGCATTTTATGCTTACCCCGTTTTATTTTCCCCAGTTTTAGAGTAAATTGGAAGCTTGTTGGATTGAAAGCTCAGCGGAGATCACTCACACTATCCATCAGCCCATGACGGTACAATATTGTAAATCAGTTATGGTTGTAATGGTATGTATAGGTTATATTGGCCACATTGGCATGTAAATATAAATGATGCTTGTAATCTAGCCATTGGAATGGCTAGTAACGGTTTGATTTGATGTATTTGTAATGTCATACTATGGTAGCTACACATGTGTTAAGTAGTTGATCAAATTATGCCTATCATATGGACTAAACCAAGACAATATTATGAACATGTATGCATGAAATGATATGCCATGATGAATGATGGAATTTACTTGATTTGAATGCTTGAAATGGTTGGTATTCGGATGTGTGATTCAAGTGCAGGTCATGGGTGAGATTTTGGGTGAGAAATGAAGCTAGGAATGGCTTTATTTTGTCCACACGGGCAGACACACGAGCGTGTGTCTAGACCGTATGTGACACACGGCCTACCCCATAGGCGTGTGGCCTGGCCATGTGTCCCCTGCACCTTAAATTCGAGATGCTCAGAATTGAGCACACGGGCAGAGACACGAGCATGTGTCTTAGCCTGTGTGTTACACGGCCTAGAACACGGGCATGTGTCTTGGCTGTGTGAAACTTGCACCTAATTCGAATTGAATTAATTAACCACACGGCCTAGCACACGGGTGTGTGGCATGGCCGTGTGGCGCAAGTCAGAGAGCAACCTAAATCGGACACGGCCTGAGGCACGCGCGTGTCTAAGGGTCACACGGCTGTGTCCCTTGAACCACACGGGCGTGTGAGCCCTGCACCTTGTAAAATTTTTGAAATGTCACAAAAAATTCTTAGAGTTTCTGATTAAGTCTCGAATCGATTCTAATGCTCGTATTGGGCCTCGAAGGTCTATTTAAGGGACGTTACGAATGATCTCGGTTAATGAATAGTGATTTACATGTTTTATCTGAAAATGTTCTGAAAAGTTTCGGTATCGCTCCATAACCCTGTTCTGGTGACGGATACGGGTTAGGAGTGTTACATTTAGTGATATTAGAGCTATGGTTTAGTCTGTTCTTGGACTAAACGTGGCATATGTAAAGTCTAGAAATACATGCCATTATATAACCTGTGATAGTGTGATATCTCCCGACTCTGATGAAAATTGTTTTACAAATAGAAAGATATGTTTTCCAATCGAGCTAATTTCGATGACTCCGAAAGAGATACTCAAATATCTGAGTAAAATGTTACTAATGATGAAATAGAATTCGAAAAGGTATGGATAAATGTTTTATAGTACATGAGAATGATAAATGTTGTGTTATATGAGTATATATATACGAAAGTTAATTTTTGAGGCTTACGAACTCCACCCCCTTACCAGTATAGTGCTATACAATGAAATTCACAAGATTTATATATATTAAGCTCATGAATGTGGAACTAAAGAGTTCAAAGGCTGAATGATTAATGATGTAGTCAGAATGAGAATGGGTTAGTAAGTAAAGACGGTATTAAAAGAGATATCAAATTTTTCTGAAGATTATTCTAAATATGTGATGTCATTGTTAATGAAAAAGTTATTCATGAGTAATTGGCTTATCCAGATATGATAATTACAGAACGTATTAGCCGAAAATTCTTCTGACTTGATTCTTTCAGTGAACTGAATGATGTAAGATTATTGATGACTTTATTGGTCAGTGGAATAGTGATAAAATTGCAAAGATATTTGAATACAGCTGTTATAATTAAGTATATTTCAGCAATCTCTTCTGGGTATTCTATATGTTCTGTTATTTTCAGAGGTATATGAAATTGTGCATGTACAGATGCAATATTTATCGTATTGAAAGACTAGTAAATTATGATAGATGGAATTACTAAAAGTCTGGTTGATTCATGAGCGGTATTACTCTATTTTACTTGGGTTGCTAATTCATCATGATTGATATAAGATTTAATGATAAGGTTCATATGATGTTATTTACTACTTCTACTGGTTGAAGCTCTAAGTTGCGAATGTGCAACTTATTTTGTCTATATCACAGTTGTTTCTACTCAGTATGGTGATAGAGATCACAGATTATAGAAACTGAATTGCTGCATTGGTTATTCTTGGGGCTACTTTCGGTTCTCCCTTTTCTGATTTGAGGTACACTATTGATATTAAAGTGTTGCTTTATCTATACGATTGAAATGTCGGTCATATTTATGCACTATGGTTTTGAATCTATCTGATGGTTGTGGCTTTGGAAAAAAGAAAACTCAAAGCTTCAATGTTAATAACTGAAATAGCTACATTGATGACATAGTTATTACAGAAAGGATGTAAGAGTTGAATTGATCGATAAATGTTAGTAAGGTTTTGAACAGTTTGAAGCTTTGTTGATCAAATTATTAATTCTGGTTCAGCCTGAATCGGGTAAGGAATTTGTTATTATAGTGATATACTATTGAATGGGATTAGATTGTGTTTTGATGCAGTAAGTCGAGATAATAGCCTGTGCTGTTAGACAGTTAAAAACCACATGGAAAGAATTACCCGATACATGATCTAGAATTGACAGCCATTGTTTCTGTATTGAAATCTGATAACATTTCTTGTTTGGTGAAAATGTCATATATTCACTGATTATAGAAGTTTGAAGTATTTGAAGTTGTTAAAAGATTTGAATCTGAGATAGCGTATGTGGTTTGAAAGGTTGAAAGATTGTGATTTGATAATTGCATATCACTCGGAAAGAACGAAGGTAGTTACAGATGTTCTGAGTAGAAAATCTTTGTATACTTTGCAAGCCATGGATATCGAATATGATTGTCTGATAATAGCTTAATTTTAGCTGAGTATAGAGTTAAACCGGTGTCTCTAAAATAGATCAGTGAAACTCAAAAAAGTGATAATGAGTTGTGAGTTAAATGAGTATAGTGTGAAATAATTTCTGAATTAAAATTACAGAATAGATTCGGTAAATGTCTGTTATTTAGCGACAGAGTCTGTGTACTGAAGAATTTGGAACTTGTACAGAAAATTATACATGAATGATCACAGTGGTATTATGTCTGTTTATCTGGAGAATGATAAAATGCACAACGATTTGAAAAAGATGTATTAGTAGCCGGAATGAAATGTGGTATTTTTGAAATTGTATTCAAATGTTGGACGTATCAGCAAGATAGAGATGATAATTTCAAGATGGTTATAGCCAGCTACGATATTGAAGTGGAAATGGGACAAAGTTACTATGAAATTTATGTTGGGATTATCCCTGTCTATGAAAAAAAAAAAGAAAAATACTATTTAAGTAACTGTTGATTGTTTGACAAAGCCTGCACATTCTATTCTAACATGAATGGATTTCTCACTTGATATATTGCTTGAATTGTCTGTTTTTGAGACTGTCAAATTATATGATGTGATAACTTATGTTATTTCTGATAGAAATCTACAGTTTATATTCCGACTCTAAAACAAGTTACAAGAAACTTTGGGTATACAGTTACATTTTAGTACCGTGTTTTATTTTCAGACGGAACATATGATTCAGACTTTGGAAGATATGCTTCGATATTGTGTACTTGAATTTGAAGGTAACTGAGAAAAGTATTTGTCTTAGGTTGAAATTACTTATAACGGTTGACAGTTACATATAAATTTATACTGTATGAGGCTTTATATGATCACAAATGCAAAACTCCGGTGTTCTGGACGGAGTTCAGTGAGAAAAGATACATGTGGTAGTTTTGACTCGTTGAACCCAAAGAGAGATGAAAGGGACCTGAGACAATTTAAAAGCAATATTTGATCGTCAGGAATCCGATGTGGATCTAAAATGAAAAGAAATAGAGTTTCTGATGGTGACAAAGTATTTCTGGAGATTCACCATGAAAGAAAGTTCCCCAGTTTGCCTGTAAAGGCAAATTAAGTCTGTGGTTTATCAAGTCATAAAGATTATTAAAAAGAATTGGACTGGTTTCGTATTGATTGGTATTATTATCAGAGTTCTACAGAATTCATAATGTTTTTATGAGTATATGTGTTATGACAAAATCGATCAGACCCATCATCTGTTATTGCTTTGATAAATGTTAAATTCAGCTTGGCATGACTTACAACGAGTGATTGGTTGAAATTATGGCCTGTGAAGTGAAAGAAACGAAAAGTATAAAGGTATTTTTAGTGAAAGTTCTTGGACAATGATATGATATAGAGAAAGCTATTTGGGAACCGAATAGAATCATGAGAAAGTAATGCCTGAATCTTTTACTGGTAAAATTTTCGAGGACAAAAATTTCTTAAGGGGCAGAGTTGTAACAGCCCAATTTCGGTGAAATCGGAACAGTGGTCTCGGGACCACAAATCCGAGCCAAAAAATAAATTTTATTTTTATTTTATTATATGATCCATATTATACTAGAAATGTTGTGTGAAAATTTTGAAAAGAAAATTTTACCGATTATGTGCTTAATTACGAGAAGGACCAAATCGCATAAAATGCAAAAGTTGGATTCTAGTAGCTAGAAGGATAAAATAGCTATGGAATTCAAAACTTAAGGTCCTTATATGGTAATTAGACCATTAATAAAAAAGTATGTAGATATTTTTGGATGATTCATCCATGGAAAAAGAGAAAAAGGCTAGGGACTAAATTGGAAAGTGAAAATATTAATTAATTAAAAAGATGAAAAGAAAATAAAAATCATATTTTCTTATCTTCTTCCCCAAAATAAAACATGGAAACCCTAGGAGATAGAGAAGAAACTTTCATGGTCAAAATGGGTAAGTTTCCTTATTCTGTTTTTAGTAATTTTGATATTTTTGGAATTGGGATAGCTTAATCTCTCCATTTGGGGGATTAATTTGAAAAGTTATCAAGGTATGAAAAATGGTTCATGGATGTATATGCTAGAAATTAGAAATTTATGGTAGAAAATGAAAGATTATTGATAGATAAACAACTTTTACAAAGTGATTTTTGATGAAAACATGATTTAGGGACTAAAATGTAAACTTGTGAAATTGAAGGAAAAATTCTGAAATTTTATGAATACATGTGCTGTAAATTTTGTAATGGGGCTTTGGTTAGGCTTGGAATAGGGAGTAATTTGCATAAGTTTCATTTTTCCGGGCCTAGGGACGAAATTAGAATTTATGGAAAAGTTAGGGGCAAAATAATAATTTTGCCTAGAGTAAAAATTGAGTCCACTTGAATGTGAAATATGATAAATTTATGTTAAATTTACTCGTATAGACCGGGATAGACCAAATTCGGAGCTAGGACGAGGAAAGAGGAAAATGTCGGATTAGTGGATTTTACATATACGAACATTGTCGAGGTAAGTTCATGTAACTAAAATATGTATATTTTTATGCTTGTTTTGATTTTGATTATGTAAATTGTATGAATGTTATATATATATATATACATATGAAATGATTACATATTCGATCAAGCCCGATAAATAAAAATGTTCAAATTAAATGATTGTAACACCCATATCCCGTAACCGTCGCCGGAATAGGTAAGGGGCATTACCGGACTTGTAACTCAAACCGAAACAGTAAGACTTTAATTTATCAACCGTCAACATCATTCAGCACTAATCCAACATATCATGCTTAAAACAATTATATAAGCTTATACTAACGTGACCATTCCATGTAGACATATATATAAGCATCTAAATACCACTTACAAATTAAGCACATTTCAACATTCTTATCAACTCATCCATAATCACATATCATTCAAACCAAAATGCCAATTATAAATTTTACCACTAAATGCACATATCATATAATGCTTTCCTTTCAAACTAACTTTTCTCATATCAAGCCATATCACAAAGCTTGATCATAATACCCAAAATTCATCTCACATTCATATAAACAAGTGAACATATAATCAACTTATTAACTAGCCTATACATGCCATATTACCCAATTTCAAAGAGTTCAGAAATACCAATTGCCTCCTGGATAGTGTGATAGATTCTTCGATGACTTCCAACCTGCGTGAGCATTCGAATCACTGTAAAATACAGAGAATAGAAAGAGTAGGCTAATAAGCTTAGTAAGCTCATATGATTATCAGCACTATATAAAAGATTTAACATTAAGCTTGTCATTTTAAGCAATAAGATTGCTTTTAAACTAGCCTCATCTAATTCAATATTTATTTCCTTAACAGTCATGTAATTTATCACATCTACTCACTTGTCATATAAATTTATCAATGTCACTTGCTTGTCAAGTGTATCATGTATACCTGTACTGATTTGTATTATCATTTCTATTCTCGCAGCATCATCTTTACAGTTGAACCCTTGAGACCAACATCGAAAACCCTGTATCTTGCATCCTAAGTACCATATATGTAACTAAACCATTTATATTACATATCACCAATACAATATCAATATCATAGAATTCACATAGCATTGGGTCGATTTATTTCATTACGTACAACCTGTAACACCTTTATATAACCGATAACAGAATTATACCCGTATAATACTAACTTATCAGTACCATCAATAATTCATAATTTTCATTTCAACAACTAAAACTTACCTTACTATCCATATATGATATATCATCACATACCTACTCATTTTATTTCGCTTAATATTTCCAATAACCGATATCCTTGATGAATCAATAAACCTGTACACTCAATGTCAAACCTTGTAACGTATCGCACACTTAGTGCCGTCACATTAACATTTCGCACACTTAGTGCCAAATTCTCGTAACGTATCGCACACTTAGTGCCGTCACATTAACATTTCGCACACTCAGTGCCAAATTCTCGTAACGTATCGCACACTTAGTGCTGTTACCTTTCATATCCCGCACACTTAGTGCCAAATTCTCGTAACGTATCGCACACTTAGTGCCGTTACCTTTAATATCCCGCACACTTAGTGCCAAATTCTCGTAACGTATCGCACACTTAGTGCCGTTACCTTTAATATCCCGCACACTTAGTGCCAAATTCTCGTAACGTATCGCACACTTAGTGCCGTTACCTTTAATATCCCACACACTTAGTGCCAAATGACCAATTTCGCACACATAGTGCTCGGTATTTACATTCGCACACATAGTGCACTACTCAAACTTGTTACTCTTTTAAATAAACACATATATATAAAACTTAAACCTCAATTACACACATATATATATAAATTATCTTATTTCATCTCCATAACAACATCACATTCGGCTATATTATTGACATATATGTATACATCACAATCGGCCATATATTCATCTCACAACCAATATCACATTCGGCAATGTCACATTGTACATATATACTTCTATTAAAATACATGTACAACATCATAAATAAAAATTCAATTTAACTCAATTGTTTAAAAACTTACTACATGGTATCGTATGTAGATATATAAATATATATATATATAATCATATCATTTCACTCATCCAATTTGTACATCTATCATGCAACCGTCTATACCATTATCAATCACACAGCTTTACGATCAATAATATTAACTCTATAGGTTTAATACTCACCTGCTCAAATTCAAATTTATAAATCATAAATACTTCTCAAGAAATTCAAGGCAAAAATACATTCAACTATTCCCAATTAATCGAAAAGTCACACACTTAGTGCCAGTAGTTATTCAACATTATATATCGAATTCGCACACTTAGTGCTCAATACTTAAGCTTGCACACTTAGTGCTCAATAATCAGGCTCGCACACTTAGTGCAATTTTTACATCTGTAACCTTCTATACTCGCACCCTCTGTGCCGAAATTCAATTACTCATTATTCATCAATTCAAATTTATCAACTTTATTTGCATTCGGCAACCTCAACTTTTTTTTATACATTTCAATTTGGCACATATATGTATATATAGTATTTAATTTAATCAACAACAAATGTTTAATTAGTAACTTACCACATACAAGGCATTTAATTTATCATATACTAAAGCTCAATTAACTCCAATATACATTTACTCAAATTTCAAAGTATTTCATTACTACCAAACACAAGACCGAATATATATTATGGCATTCCATCATCATGTAATATTAATATAATCAAGTACAAAGCCATTTAACATATCTACCATTACATACTCACAATTTGGCCGAATATCCATCATTTCTTATAACATATATATATTTTTGTATCAATTTAATCATATAATTCAGTAACTGCATCATATTCATAGAGCCGATAAATTTTAGTAATTTATTCATTATGTAAACAATTAACATCAATTAAAACAATTTCAGTAGCTAATAATTCGATTTTTAACCATACGAACTTACCTCGTGTATCCGTCGACTATTCGTCTACTTTCCAATTTTCCTCGATCAAAATCTTGAATTCGTTTGTCTTGATCTAATTTAACCAAATTTAACTCAATTATTCACTAACATAATTAATTAAATACATATACAAGTATTTTGGCCATTTTGCAAAATAGCCCTTATATTCTCATACTTTAACAATTTAGTCCTTAATGCATAATTATGCAAAAATACACAAAATCCCAACCTACATGTATTTAGCCGAATTTTCTATAGTATTTAAACAGCCCATATTTTCATTTTATTCACATTTCTAACCACAAAAATTCTATCTTTTTCAATTTAATCCCAAATACTCAATTTCATATAAAATCTCTTTATAAAACTTGTATATCTATAAACAACCATCAATAATTTAACAAGAAATATTAAAACAAACATGCACTCATCAATGGAACACTTCAAAAACACAACCAATTTCAGAAATTGAGGTACGGGTCAGTTAAAACCGAGCTGCAACAAGCTCAAAAACATAACAATCATTAAAAACGGATCAAAAACCGTACCTTAATCCCTTAGAAAGCCATGGCCGAATGTTAAAGCTTCCAAACCCTTGCTTTGTTTTGTTATTCGGTTGATGATGATGAAAAACATAATAAAAATATCATATGGCTTTATTTTATTAAGCATTATAACATAATTTACCAAAATACCCATGTTTAATAACCATATAAATTATGTTATTCAAGGTCCACTACCGTCCACTCAAATATGAAATGGTATAAGTACCATGCAAGGACTCCCATTTATAAAGCCATCATCAAATAAGTCATTTTACTAATGGCACACAGTTTTCGTTTTATGCACTTTAATCCTTTTTACCGAATTAACTATTTAATCGGTAAAATTTCTTTACGAAACTTTCACACAATAATACTACCACACTGTAAACATTATTAAAATAAAAAAATAATATTTTAACTCGGTTAAGTGGTCCTGAAACCACTCATTCCAATTAGGGTCTAAACCGGACTATTACAACTCTCCCCCCTTAGAGATTTTTGTCCCCGAAAATCTTACTGGTAAACAGGTTAGGATACTATTTTCGTATAACTTCCTCTATCTCATGTTTACACCAAAGAACTTTCACAAGTGCTATACGCTTATTTCTTACCTCTTTAATCTCTCGAGCTATAATTCTGATCAGTTCTTCATTATATGATAAATCCGATTGTATTTCCACATCAATAAGAGATATCACATGTGATGGATCAGATCGGTAACGAAATAGAATCGAAACATGAAAAACATTATGTATCTTTTCAAGTTCAGACGGTAAAAAGAGTCGATATGCTACTGGCCCTATTCTTTTAACAATTCCATATGGCCCAATGGATCGCGGACTTAACTTTCCTTTACGACCAAAACGAAGAATTTCTTCCAGGGTGATACTTTCAAGAATACACGGTCTCCGACCTGAAATTCTATTTCTTTACGTTTTAAATCTGCGTATGGTTTCTGTCTATCAAAAGCTGCTTTTAAATTGTTGTGAATCACTTTCACTTTTTCTTCAGTTTCTCTGATCAATTCAACCCCGTGTATCTTTTTCTCACTCAATTCTGTCTAGTATAACGGTGTTCGGTAATTGGAACTATACAATACTTCATATAATGCCATCTGTATAATCTGATAACCATTACAGAAACTCCACCAACAGCAAGTGCTTTTCTCAGTTACCTTCAAATTTTAAAACACAAAAACAAAACATATTTTCCAAGAATTTGAATCATCTGACCATCAGTTTGAGAATGAAATGCCATATTAGAATTCAATCTTATATTTAAAATTTACTGTAGCCTTCTACCGAACCGCAATATAAATCTCGGGTTCTCAAGATAATAGAGACTGACACACCGATAATCTAAAAATCTCTAAAATATACCACCCAACAAGTCTATTAAAAGAGAAATTTGTACGTATAAAAATGAATGTGCAAACTTTTTAAACATTCGACAGTAACTTAGATAACATCTTTCTGTTTCGGTGGTAAGAACAATCCCAATACAGAACCCATCGTATTACTAACCCATTTTTTTCACTCTGATATCATCTCAGACCATAACAGTCCCGAAGACACATATCAATCAATTTATCTTGCTAATACTTTAAACTTCAAAGCGTAGAATCAAAATTATCTTGTTTAATACCTGTCTATCAATATAACTGTTTCAGATTATTAAACATCTTATGTTTCCTGGAAAATTAGGCTAACTACTACTGTGAGCTTCATATCTCAATCGCTGTAAAATCTCTGGATTTCTCGGTACTTAAACTCTATTTCATATCTTCTAGAATATGAACTCTTCATTCAGACTACCCGTCAATTTACCTATAAGCGTACAAGATTTATTTTTCAAATCTATTGATAACTCAAGTACACCAAATTTAAATACCCTTCAAACGGATAACTCAACCAAAATAATCAAATGAATCAATTTCTCCTGTCAATAATGCAGTTCAGAATAAAAAAGGGAAATCAATATAATTCCAATAACAACCAATGCAAAATCACCATCTCTATAGATCCGGAATTTGTATAACCAGAGTGAATATAACTATATCCATTCTATAAATATCTTTCACATGTAACCACATAGAATCATAAGAAATCCGAGGTACTGTAATCCCGAATATAATAATATACTAAACTTTTTGGAGAGAACACCTATATCAAATGATAAATATCCCAATCATGTGCTAAAGGAAATCCAGAATTAAAGCATCACTCATATGCACTGGATTCAATGGTAACAGAAGAAATATGAGTTTCATGTATATTCAACAGAACAATAACCAAGAAAAACAAAATACCAACATCATATAGATTTTACAGTTGACTTCTATCAACACAAGGTAATAGAATACCGGAGAAAATAGAATAATGCCGATCATAACCCGAATAGCCCAACAAAGCCTTCATAAATCAGTATATTTAGATAACATTTTCATATGATAAGAATTTCATCTGAAGATATACAGTTTTACATACCTCTGAAGATAAATGAGCACGTAAAATACCCGAAAGAAATCATCGCAATATACTTTAACTATATTCACTGCACTAAGCTATCAGTACAATTCAATTATTACTTCATTATCTAGTCTTGTCATCACTATTCCCAGATTATCTCATCCATTATTTATAATCAATTCAGAAAAGATTCCAGTAATGCATTCTTTAATTAACATACCTATATAATTTAGTCAACTGAAGTAAAATTTCTTCTTTAACAGTAGCATTGCATAATCCGAATGATCTCTTGAGAAATCTATCATTTTTTTTCCATGACAGTCTTTATTTGTTAATCCATTCTCATATCTGACTATGTTATAAATAATTTAATCATTGAGCTCTTTGATTCCATACTTGGGAACTTATTCAATCTAAATCTGATGAATTTCATTATAACTCTGTACCAGTAAGGGGGTGAAGGTTGTAAAGCCTCATAATTTGACTCTCACATATATTCGCATATAACATAACATTTATCAATAACATAATGTTATAAACTATCATTCATACCTTTATGAGTTTCAACTCATCACACATACATTTTACTCGGTATTCACGTATCATAATCAGTACTATCAGAATTAGCTCGGTTGGAAGACATATCTGTCTCATCAAAACTTTTTTTTTTTAGAGTCACGAGATATCACACTATCGCAGGTTAAATATGGCATGTATAGCTAGACTCACACACGCTATGGTAGTCCTAGAATCGACTAAACCATAGCTCTGATACCAATAAAATGTAACACCCTTATCCCGTAACTGTCGCCGGAATAGGTAAGTGGCATTACCAGACTTGTAACTCAAACCGGAACAGTAAGACTTTAATTTATCAATCGCCAACATCATTCAACACTAATCCAACATATCATGCTTAAAACAATTATATAAGCTTATACTAACGTGACCATTCCATGTAGACATATATATATATAAGCATCTAAATACCACTTGCAAATTAATCACATTTCAACATTCTTATCAACTCATCCATAATTACATATCATTCAAACCAAAATGCCAATTATAAATTTTACCACTAAATGCACATATCATATAATGCTTTCCTATCAAACTAACTTTTCTCATATCAAGCCATATCACATAGCTTGATCATAACACCCAAAATTCATCTAACATTCATATAAACAAGTGAACATATAATCAACTTATTAACTAACCTATACATGCCATATTACCCAATTTCAAAGAGTTCAGAAATACCAATTGCCTCCTGGATAGTGTGATAGATTCTTCGATGACTTCCAACCTGCGTGAGCATTCGAATCACTGTAAAATACAGAGAATAGACAGAGTAAGCTAATAAGCTTAGTAAGCTCGTATGATTATCAGCACTATATAAAAGATTTAACATTAAGCTTGTCATTTTAAGCAATAAGATTGCTTTTAAACCAGCCTCATCTAATTCAATATTTATTTCCTTAACAGTCATGTAATTTATCACATCTACTCACTTGTCATATAAATTTATCAATGTCACTTGCTTGTCAAGTGTATCTTGTATACCTGTACTAATTTGTATTATCATTTCTATTCTCGCAGCATCATCTTTACAGTTGAACCCTTGAGACCAACATCGAAAACCCTGTATCTTGCATACTAAGTACCATATATGTAACTAAACCATTTATATTACATATTACCAATACAATATCAATATCATAGAATTCACATAGCATTGCGTCGATTTATTTCATTACGTACAACCTGTAACACCTTTATATAACTGATAACAGAATTATACCCGTATAATATTAACTCATCAGTAACATCAATAATTCATAATATTCATTACAGCAACTAAAACTTACCTTACTATCCATATATGATATATCATCACATACCTACTCATTTTATTTCGCTTAATATTTCCAATAATCGATATCCTTGATGAATCAATAAACCTGTACACTCAATGTCAAACCCTGTAACGTATCGCACACTTAGTGCCGTCACATTAACATTTCGCACACTTCGTGTCAAATTCTCATAACGTATCGCACACTTAGTGCCGTTACCTTTCATATCCCGCACACTTAGTGCCAAATTCTCGTAACGTATCGCACACTTAGTGTCGTTACCTTTAATATCCCGCACACTTAGTGCCAAATGACCAATTTCGCACACATAGTGCTCGGTATTTACATTCGCACACATAATGGACTACTCAAACTTGTTACACTTTTAAATAAACACATATATATAAAACTTAAACCTCAATTACACACACATATATATAAATTATCTTATTTCATCTCCATAACAACATCACATTCGGCTATATTATTGACATATATGTATACATCACAATCGGCCATATATTCATCTCACAACCAATATCACATTCGGCAATATCACATTGTACATATATACTTCTATTAAAATACATGTACAACATCATAAATAAAAATTCAATTTAACTCAATTGTTTAAAAACTTACTACATGGTATCGTATGTAGATATATATATATAATCATATCATTTCACTCATCCAATTTGTACATCTATCATCCAACCGTCTTTACCATTATCAATCACACATCTTTACGATCAATAATATTAACTCTATAGGTTTGATACTCACCTGCACAAGTTCAAATTTATAAATCATAAATACTTCTCAAGAAATTCAAGGCAAAAATACATTCAACTATTCCCAATTAATCGAATAGTCACACACTTAGTGCCAATAGTTATTCAACATTATATATCGAATTCGCACACTTAGTGCTCAATACTTAAGCTTGCACACTTAGTGCTCAATAATCAGGCTCGCACACTTAGTGCAATTTTTACATCTGTAACCTTCTATACTCGCACCCTCTGTGCCGAAATTCAATTACTCATTATTCATCAATTCGAATTTATCAACTTTATTTGCATTCGGCAACCTCAACTTTTTTTATACATTTCAATTTGGCACATATATGTATATATAGTATTTAATTTAATCAACAACAAATGTTTAATTAGTAACTTACCACATACAAGGTATTTAATTTATCATATACTAAAGCTCAATTAACTCCAATATACATTTACTCAGCCCCAAAGTATTTCATTACTACCAAACACAAGACCGAATATATATTATGGCATTCCATCATCATGTAATATTAATATAATCAAGTACAAAGCCATTTAACATATCTACCATTACATACTCACAATTTGGCCGATTATCCATCATTTCTTATAACATATATATATTTTTGTATCAATTTAATCATATAATTCAGTAACTGCATCATATTCATAGAGCCGATAAATTTTAGTAATTTATTCATTATGTAAACAATTAACATCAATTAAAACAATTTCAGTAGCTAATAATTTGATTTTTAACCATACGAACTTACCTCGTGTATCCGTCGACTATTCGTCTACTTTCCGATTTTCCTCGATCAAAATCTTGAATTCGTTTGTCTTGATCTAATTTAACCAAATTTAACTCAATTATTCACTAACATAATTAATTAAATACATATACAAGTATTTTGGCCATTTTGCAAAATAGCCCTTATATTCTCATACTTTAACAATTTAGTCCTTAATGCATAATTATGCAAAAATACACAAAATCCCAACCTACATGTATTTAGCCGAATTTTCTATAGTATTTAAACAGCCCATATTTTCATTTTATTCACATTTCTAACCACAAAAATTCTATCTTTTTCAATTTAGTCCCAAATACTCAATTTCATATAAAATCTCTTTATAAAACTTGTATATCTATAAACAACCATCAATAATTTAACAAGAAATATTAAAACAAACATGCACTCATCAATGGCACACTTCAAAAACACAACCAATTTCAGAAATTAAGGTACGGGTCAGTTAAACCGAGCTACAACGAGCTCAAAAACATAACAATCATTAAAAACGGATCAAAAACCGTACATTAATCCCTTAGAAAGCCATGGCCGAATGTTAAAGCTTCCAAACCCTTGCTTTGTTTTGTTATTCAGTTGATGATGATGAAAAACATAATAAAAATATCATATGGCTTTATTTTATTAAGCATTATTCCATAATTTACCAAAATACCCATGTTTAATAACCATATAAATTATGTTATTCAAGGTCCACTACCACTCAAATATGCAATGGTATAATTACCATGCAAGGACTCCCATTTATAAAGCCATCATCAAATAAGTCATTTTACTAATGGCATGCATAGTTTTCGTTTTATGCGATTTAATCCTTTTTACCGAATTAACTATTTAATCGGTAAAATTTCTTTACGAAACTTTCACACAATAATACTACCACACTATAAAAATTATTAAAATAATAAAAATAATATTTTAACTCGGTTAAGTGGTCCCGAAACCACTCGTTCCAATTAGGGTCTAAACCGGACTGTTACAATGATAATGCCCGATAGATGAAAAAGGGTAAACGATGAAAATGTTACCTTTATGCTTGGAATGGATGTGGAATGTGATCATTTGAATTATATGGATTTTATAGAGCTATGAAATAATCACATACCAGAAAATGCTTGAAAATGTTAAATCCCGATTGAATAAATGGAAAATCGATGGATGCGTGATTTCCCGAAATGAATGAGGTCCTGCATTTGTTGCGGACGAGATTTAGCTCGGACGAGTAATCCTATTAACCTCATTATAAAAAGGATTTAGCCCGGACAGGTAATCTTGATAAAATTCCTCTTGAGCATATGTTATGGATTGGATTTAGCCCGGACGGGTAATCCAGATCGAGCTCCTTAGAGCATATGTCGTAAAAAGGGATGTAGCCTGGACTGGTAATCCCATTGAATACATGTGTGGCTCGAGAGTGTACTCTCTGAAATAGTACCTTACGAGTAACATTGAATATGAATTGATGGATCCTGATTTGTACGCCTCGAGTGTACTCCCTGTGTATCCATCGATAATTTAAATAAATTCAACGGGCAAAGTTCTGACGAGGGAAAATATGAATTTAAGACAAATTGACATAGAATGATATATATATATATATATATATATGATACGGAAATATGATATGAAGAGAATATTACATGAAATACAAGAAAATGATGATACATGACAAGAGATGTATGAAAGTATGAAAAGATGATATTTGTACATGGAAGTTATTAGATGAAAATGGTCATCCTTGGTTATAGACTTGTACACTTTGAATGTACCACTACTCATGTGAAATTGATATTACGAGTATTATAAATAAAGTTCTGATATGAAATAATCTAAACTCGAGATGTTATATGAAAATATACTTGAGTTATATCAATGTGATTTATACATGTTGTGGAAAGCATATATGTGCATGGAAACTTGATTATTGTTGAGCTCATACTTGTTTTTGATGTTATTATGGAATATATGACTAACAAGGGCAATGAGGATATGTGTAGGGCTTGAGGTCAAATTAAGTGAATATGTGATACGAGCTCGGTTGTAGATGTCTCGAGTCGTATTATTTGCCCGATCGTTAAAATTAAGTAAGTCTGAATGTTTTGCAAAAATATGCTTGAAGTTATGAAAGATAGGTTCAAAGAGAATGGTTTTGAAATGGTTATGGAAACAAAGGTATGGTTTCAGCTAAGGCTTAAGAATGAACCAACACAATATGTCGTGTTGACCCGAAACTTAGACAAGCACTTAGATTGAAAAAGTGATGGAAATAGGAAGGATAAATTGATAAAAACCTCGACCCACTATCTATGGAAGATAGGGACCTTGGTATGGGTTAACGCCACACTTTAACAAAGTGATAAGTTCAAGAAAGACGGGATTGATGCCACAAAGGTTGCTTGATAAGTCAATTCAGTCTATGGAGAACAATGAGAGCATGAACACTCACAAGGTAATATAATTTCATAAAAATGTTCAAAAGTCCTTTCACAATGTGATGAACCAAGTATTTATAGCTACATTATAGGCTAGCCGAATGGACTTTAAGCAACTAAAAAGTCAGACTTCATTCAGCTCAAATGAGCTGAAACTTCTATGAAGTTTCATAGTAATTTCCTAGAAGTTTCCTAACAAGCTGAAAAAAATTAAAATTGAGCTGAAAAGTCTTGATAGGTTTGGCCAAATAGGATGCTTGGAGTTTAATATGCTGCTTTGATCAGCTGAATAGTCTTGAGCATTTTAATAGCACCTTGAGTACTCCAATGGCCAATAGCCGAATGTGAGTAGCCTCCTAACTTGCTAGCTGATGGAATTAATGTAGGCAACTATCGGCCTTTGATCTCCACGAAATAGGCACCTATGGAAGCTCAAAACAGCAGCTTGGAGTCAATTGAGCTTCATGAAAAGTCAGCTAAAAAAAATAGTAGCTCCTTTAATGTCGTCCCATGCATTAGCCAAATGCATGTTTTTTTCTTTAATGCCATCCTTTGCCATTAAGCTAGCTGATTCATCTGAATGAGACACCTATTAACATAAAATAAATTCGGTTATGACACCATGATTAGCTCAATTAAGTTGTCTAAACTTAAGACACTTTAATTAGTTGTATTAACTAAGACAACTTAAATATGCTTCAGGCAAATTAAATGGCTGTACTAATTAACACAAATTAATTAACTAAGACATATTAATTACTGAACTAAATGAGACACATTAAATTAACTTAAGACACATTAAAGACTTAAACTAATAATAACTAAGCAACATTAATGTTTTTATTCCAGCAAAATGCAATCAGCTCAAAAAGACAATTCAGCTTGCAAGACGTTGCGAACTAAGCTTGGTGAGATGGTCCAACAATGATTGGTCACTTCTTCATTCCAAGCTCGTTCAATGTAGCTTGATATAGCTTCTTCGAACCTCTTAGCTCGGGCTCGGGTGATTGGTTCCAAAGGTAGCTCCAAAGGTTCGGCCATTAGCTCCTTGGCCAAGCTCGCATCAATATGCCTTGCATAGTTACCTCAAAATAGGATGAATGGTAAGTTAAGTACCATGTTATACGAACTTACTAAGCATTTTATGCTTACCTTATTTTATTTTACCCTATTTTAAAGTAAATCAGAAGCTTGTTGGATTGGAAGCTCGGCGGAGATCACTAACACTATCCATCAGCCCATGACGGTACAATATGGTAAATCAATTATGGTTGTAATGGCATGTATAGGTTATATTGGCCACGTTGGCATGTAAATATAAATGATGCTTGTAATCTAGCCATTGGAATGGTTAGTAACGGTTTGATTTGATGTATTTCTAATGTCATACTATGGTAGCTACACATGTGTTAAGTAGTTGATCAAATTATGCCTATCATATGGACTAAACCAAGACAAGATTATGAACATGTATGCATGAAATGATATGCCATGATGAATTATAGAATTTACTTGCTTTTAATGCTTGAAATGGTTGGTATTTGGATGTGTGATTCAAATGCAGGTCATGGGTGAGATTTTAGGTGAGAAATGAATCTAGGAATGGCTTTATTTTGTCCACACGGGCAGACACATGGACGTGTGTCTAGACCGTGTGTGACACACAGCCTACCCCATGGGCGTGTGGCCTGGCCGTGTGTCCCTTGCACCTTAAATTCAAGAAAATAGAATGCTCAAAATTGAGCACACGGGCAGAGACATGGGCGTGTGTCTCAGCTGTGTGTGTTACACGGCCTAGAACACGGGCGTGTGTCTTGGCTGTGTTAAACATGCACCTAATTCGAATTGAATTAATTAACCACATGGCCTAGCGCACAGGCGTGTGGCAATGCCGTGTGGCACAAGTCAGAGAGCAACCTAAATCAGACACGGCCTGAGGCACGGGCGTGTTTAAGGGTCACACGGGCGTGTCCCTTGAACCACATGGGCGTGTGAATGTCACGAAAAATTCTTAGAGTTTCCAATTAAGTCCCGAATCGTTCTAATGCTCGTATTGGGCCTCGAAGGTCCATTTAAGGGACATTACGAATGATCTCAGTTAATGAATAGTGATTTACATGTTTTATCTGAAAATGTTCTGAAAAGTTTCGGTATCGCTCCATAACCCTGTTCCGGTGACGGATACGGGTTAGGGGTATTACATGATGAGTTTGATGTTATTTTGGGTATGGATTGGTTGACACTGCATGATGCTGTAGTGAATTGTAGACGGAAAATTATTGAATTGAAATGTGAAAATGGTGAAATTCTTCGGATTGATTCAGATGAGTTGGGTGAGTTACCTGTTGTGATCTCTTCGTTGTCTACCCAGAGATATGTAAGAAAAGGTTGTGAAGCTTATCTAGCATATATGTTGAATACAAAAGTGTCTGAATTGAAAATTGAATCAGTGCCGGTAGTTTGTGAATATCCGGATGTTTTTCCAGAAGAGTTGCCTGGGTTGCCACCGATTAGAGAAGTTGAGTTTGGTATTGATTTAGTACCAGGGACTTCACCGATACCGATTGCTCCGTATAGAATGGCTCTGACCGAGTTGAAAGAATTAAAAGCTCAGTTGCAAGAGTTGACAGATAAGGGTTTTGCAAGACCGAGTTTTTCTCCCTGGGGTGCACTACTATTATTTGTAAAGAAGAAAGACGGATCTATGAGACTTTGTATCGATTATCGATAGCTCAACAAGGTAACAGTAAAGAACAAGTATCCTTTGCCAAGAATTGATGACTTGTTTGATCAGTTGAAAGGGGCAATAGTGTTCTCAAACATTGATTTGAGGTCTGGCTACTACCAGTTGAGAGTTAAAGAGTCGGATGTACCAAAAACCGCTTTCAAAACAAGGTACGGGCATTATGAATTTCTTGTTATGCCTTTTGGACTAACTAATGCTCTTACTGGTTTTATGGACTTGATGAACCGAATCTTCCGACCATATTTAAACAAATTCGTGGTTGTGTTTATTGACGATATTCTAATTTATTTTCGAGATGAGACTGAGCATGCTGAGCACTTAAGAATTGTATTGCAGACTTTGAGAGATAAGAAATCATTTGCTAAATTCAGTAAAAGTGAGTTTTGGCTTCGAGAAGTCAGATTTTTGGGACATATTGTTTCTGGAGATGGTATTCGGGTTGATCTGAGTAAGATTTTGGCAATTGTTGATTGGAAAATGCCGAGAAATGTATCTGAGGTTAGAAGCTTTTCGGGCTTAGCCGGCTATTATAGACGTTTTGTTAAGGGTTTTACGATGATTGCTACTCCTATGACTAAGCTGTTACAAAAAGATGTTAAGTTTGAATGGTCCAAAAAATGTCAGCAAAGTTTTGAGAAGTTGAAAGCATTATTGACTGAGGCGCCGGTTTTAGTGCAACCTGAACCGAGAAAGGAGTTTGTGATATATAGTGATGCTTCACTGAATTGATTAGGATGTGTATTGATACAAGAGGGCAAAGTGATAGCCTATGCCTCGAGACAGTTGAAACCGCATGAGAAGAAGTATACGACGCACGATCTAGAATTGGCTGCCATTGTGTTTGCTTTGAAGATTTGGAGATATCACTTGTATGGTGAGAAATGTCATGTCTTTTCGGGTCATAAAAGTTTAAAGTACTTGATGACTCAAAAGGATTTGAATTTGCGACAACGGAGATGGCTTGAGCTTCTAAAAGATTATGAGTTGGTAATTGACTACCATACCGGAAAGGCGAATGTAGTCGCAGACGCTTTGAGCAGAAAGTCCTTATTTTCCTTGAGAGCTATGAATACAAGGTTGACTTTATCTGAGAATGGTTCGATTTTCGCTGAGTTGAGATCTAGACCGGTATTTCTTCAACAAATTTACGAAGCTCAGAGAAGTGACAAAGAACTTCAAGATAAAAGAGTTCAGTGCAAATCGAATAGTGATTCAGACTATCAAATTGGGACCGATGATTGTTTGATGTTTCAAGGTAGGATTTGTGTACCGAAAGATACCAAGCTTATTCAAAAAATTCTTCACGAGGCACACAGTGGTTGTTTGTCTATTCATCCGAGCAGTACAAAAATGTATAATGATTTGAAGAAATTGTATTGGTGGTCGGGTATGAAGCGAGATATTTCAGAGTTTGTCACTAAATGTTTGATTTGTCAACGAGTAAAAGCCGAACACCAAGTACCTTCGGGTTTACTTCAGCCAATGATGTTACCCGAGTGGAAATGGGACAAAATTACAATGGTTTTCGTAATGGGTTTACCTTTGACTCCGAAAAAGAAAGATACCGTTTGGGTCATTGTTGATAGATTGACGAAATTGGCTCATTTTATTCTGGTACGTATCGACTATTCACTTGATAAGCTAGCTGAATTGTATGTTGCTGAAATTATGAGATTGCACGGGGTGCCTATTTCTATTATTTCAGATCGAGATCCGAGGTTTACCTCGCATTTTTGGAAGAAGTTGCAAGAAGCTTTGGGTACGAAGTTAAATTTTAGTACCGCATTTCACCTGCAAATCGATGGTTAATTTGAAAGAACGGTTCAGGTTCTCGAAGATATGCTCCAATGTTGTGTTTTAGAATTCGAAGGTAGTTGGGAAAAATATCTACCTTTATTCGAATTTGCATATAACAACAGCTTTCAGTCGAGTATTAAGATGGCACCGTATGAGGCAATGTATGGCTGCAAGTGTCGAACTCCGTTGTACTAGACCGAGATCAGTGAGAGACAGATTCACGGGGTCGATTTGGTTAGAGAAATCGAAGAAAAAGTGAAAGTAATTCGCGTTGTTTGAAAGCAGCTTCGGATAGACAGAAATCCTATGCGTATTTGAAAAGAAAAGAGATTGAGTTTCAAGTTGGTGATAAAGTATTTCTAAAAGTATCTCCGTGGAAGAAAATTCTGAGATTTGGTCGCAAAGGCAAGTTGAGTCCGTGTTTCATCGGGTCGTATAAGGTTATTGAAAGAATAGGGCCAGTGGCATACCGGTTAGCTTTGCCGATAGAGTTGGAAAGGATTCATAATGTGTTTCATGTATCGATGTTACGACGTTATCGATCAGATCATTCACACATAATTTCTCCGACAGAGGTTGAGATTCGACCTGATATGACATATGGTGAAGAACCGATCAAAGTATTAGCTCGGGAAGTCAAACTGTTGAGAAATAAAAGTATAGCTCTAGTGAAAGTTTCATGGCAACGACATGGGGTCGAAGAGGCTACGTGGGAGCCTGAGGAAGCTATGAGAAAACAATACCCAAACCTTTTTTCTGGTAAGATTTTCGAGGACGAAAATCCCTAAAGAGGGGGAGAGTTGTAACAGCCTGAATTTGGGTCTAGTCGAAACAGTGGTTTCGGGACCACAAATCTGACGCAATAAAATTTATTATTATTATATTTTTATGGTCTATAGTTTTTTGGAATGATTTCGTGAAAATTTCGTTTGAAAATTTTGACGTTTGGGCACTCAATTTAGTTAAAATGACTAAATTGAAAAAGGTGCAAAATGTGTGTTCTAGAAGCTAAAGGTGTCAAATTGCTATGGAATTTCAAATTAGAGGTCCTTAGATGGTAATTAGACCATTGGTTAAATTGGTGGACAAAAATGGACATGAATTAGGTGAAATTTGGGTGTTTTAAAGAAAAGGCATTTTGGTCATTTGGTAATTAAATGAATTAATAGGTAAAATAAAGCCAAAATCTTGTCCATCTTCTTCTCCCATGGCCGAAATTCACTAAGAAAGACATAGCTAGGGTTTTTTCATCTTCCAAGCTCGATTGTAAGTCTGTTTTTGCCCCGTTTTTAATGCTCTTTACATTTTTGAAGTTGTTGTAACCCGATCTATCTATTTCTACCACTAATTTAAGATATGATCAAGGTCTAGGGTTTGACCCATGTTAGACATGGGTGTATTTTGATGTTTAATGGTAGATTATGCAAATTTGATGTTGGATAAACAACTTTTACTAATTAATTTTTTTGATGAAAATGTCAAAAATGACCTATTTGGTAAAAGTTGTAAAATATGTAGTAGAAGTGTGATTTAATAAAAAATGTGAGCTTTTATGAGTATGAAAATGGTTCGGCTAGGCTTGGTCTTTGAAGAAATTAACTATATTTCATTTTACGAGCCTAGGGACTAAAGTGTAAAATGTTAAAAAGTTAGGGGCAAAAATTTAATTTTGCCATAATGTGATTTTTGGACTGGATTGAATAATGTGAGTACTAAATGAGTTAAATTTTTTATTATAGATCAAGAAAAATGAGGTTTGGACCTAGATCGGGGGAAAAATAAAATGTTTGACGATTAGGTCCATTTCTACTATTTTTTGTACCGAAGTAAGTTCGTATGTTAATAATGCAACGTTACAATTGTATTTATAATGTTTTGATATTGCATGAATTGTATGATTGACTCTATGGATGTAATTAACGAAGTTTTGACAAGCGAGAAAATCTCGGTTGAACCTTAGGAATAGATTAGGATACAAGTGACATGTCACTAGGAACCCATGTGAATATGAAATTATGTGATTTATGTGTCCCGGGTGATGGTCCTGTACGTCTTACCGGTGGCTGGGTATACCGACATATGTTGCGGATACCTAACAGCTTGTGTAAGCAGCACCGTGTAGCTATGTCTCTACTAACAGCTAGTGTGAGCAGGCCTGTGGATAGCTCGAGAACGAGCCTATATGTGTTATGAGGTTTGTAGTAGCATTGGCTACTTATGTGGCACTTATGTGCAAGAATTTCGTGTATCCGATAGTATTCCAAGTGGTTCAACGGGTATGTCAAAGATGAGAAAGTATGTGATTATGTTACGAGTTGGTACAGGTATGTATGAAAAACTCAAAGAAAATGGATTCGGTATATGATGAACTATTGGTAAGGATGTGACTGAATAAGTTATGCTTATGAAGTTTTAATTACATTTATGTTAGCACAAGTTATGTTATTCATATGACAAATGTATAATTAATGTTGTTTATTATTTGCATATGAACTTACTAAGCTATATAGCTTACTCCCCTTTCTTTTACTTATCTTATAGTGTCACCAAGCTAGCTCGGGAATTGGAGATCATCGGGGATCCATTCACACTATCAACCATTCTTTTGGGTATCATTGAAATGTCAATATTTTGAGTTATGGCATGTATAGGGACTTGGTCATTTTGTTATATGTGTCATTGGTAATGTGGCCAAATGTATTGGCTTATAGTGGTTAATGATTACATTTTGTATATGGCCATGAAAGTTGGTTAAGGTTGGTTATAAGTATATTTATCGGTTGATACCATTCATGAATGTGGAAACTTGCATGGTTTTTGAATTGATAAATTATGATGTTAAAGCATGTTAAAGGTTAGTATGTGGATGTTTTGGTTGCCTAAGTATGCCATGATTTGTACCATTGAATTAGTGTAAGTGTAGGTGTAAATGAGGGTGGCAAATGGCTTGGTAAATAGCCTTTAGTTTTGTCCACATGGGCAGACAAACGGGCATGTGTCTAGGCCGTGTGTGACACACGTTCTGCCCCACGGGCATGTGTTTCGGCCGTGTGTCCCTTGCACCTTAATTTTTAGAAACAGATTGTCTAGAATATAGCACACGGGCAGAGACACAGGCGTGTGTCTCAGCCGTGTGTGCTACACAGCCTAGAATACGGGTGTGTATCTTGGCCGTGTGAAACCTACACTTAATTTGAATTAAATTAATTAAGCACACGGCCTAGCACATGGGCGTGTCGCACGGCCGTGTGGCACAAGTCAGAGAGCACCCTAATTTGAACACGGTCTGAAGCACGGGCGTGTCCCAGGGTCACATGGGCGTGTCCCTTGGACCACACGGGCGTGTGAGCCCTGCAGTTAGCAAAAATTTTCTAAGTTTTGTAAAAATTTCCTGAGTTCTCGGTTTAGTCCCGAACCACTTCTAAAGTACGTTTTGGGCCTCGTAGGCTCGTATTAGGGACTTTATGATCGAATATGAATGGTTTTAATTTGGATGCAAAATTTATGACTCGGAATTGTGTGGTAAGTCCGATAATGCCTCGTACCCTGTTCCGGCGTTGATTTCGGGTAAGGGGTGTTACATGACAAATAGGAGAGTTTGGTTAAATATGCAATTCTAGCTAGATATATAAATTATTCACAATTTTTAACCTCAAACATGTTAGTTCCTTAAGTTCTAAAGGAAACAAGTTAAAGTTAGTTAAGCATATTCTTCCATCAAAATGAATACACAAGTACAACAACTATGTTTGAAGAATACAGGTAATTCAATATCCCAAGTACTCAATTTAACTTTCATTCGTGTTTTGAACTCTAGTATAGTACTAACAAGTATAAGCAACTCAACGAGTATTTGTGCAATTATGAGTAAAAAATTCTAAAGTACTCATACTTTTTATTTGATTTTTGGTTCTCTCTTCACTCACATTGATTTTGTTCGTTCTATGATTTTATAACTCTCGCTTTGCTTTTAACCCTCACAATGCTTTTGTTCTCTCATTAATTTTTATTTAAGTCTATACTTACAAGGATTCTATACTTGTTGTACTCTATTGTTCCAATATCCATGGATTCAAATAATTGAGTTATAAAATTTGAACAACCTGTAATTGTAGCAAGCATACATGCCTTCTCGTGTATGCCTTAATAATTTGGTATGGTTAACTACTTTTTCCTATTTATAGTTTAACAGACTGAACTAACTAGTCTAAAATTAAATCATCTAAAATAATTTATTATCAAACAAAATTTTACAGTTTATAAAAATAACCTATTTACATGCTCCTAACCAATCACTTGTATTTATATAAGCTCAAGCACAAACAAACACACAAGAAAAAGAAAAAAACAATTCAAAAAAAAGACAAAAATAAACAAAAACAAATTTAAAGTTTATATGTTACCCCGCACACTTTATTTGGCACATTGTCCTTAATGTGCACCCAAAAATAAATAAGAGAAGAGTGACGTGAACCTGGTTACGAGTTGATTCACAATTTTAATGTCTCGATCGTCTAAATATGTAATTGCTCAAAATTGGGTGAATTATAAAAGGAAAGATAAACAAAAGATAGATTTTGGATATAACTTACAAATAATAAACGAACTAGAAATGAACCAACGCTATAGGACAACGCGACCCAATTTCTATAAGGTTGTTTACAACTCGAGAAGTTTGGAAAATGATAGAGACCTTGACCCGCTATCTATAAGGAGATAGAAACTAGAGGTATAAGGTTTGATCGCCAAAACTGGGAAAGTGATAAGATTGATTTGGGTGAACGCTACAAGAACGAGTTCTTGAAGAACAAAGAGAATGAACTCAAATGTGTTTTATAACAAAAATCATCTAACCTTAACAATACTTCAAACTGAACTATTTATAGGTCTTACGTGTAAATAACTAATGTAATTGTGCAAGTGTACACGTGTACACATCATTCAAGTAATAAAGTGATAAGTAAGTATCGTCTCCATAGGGATCGGAAATTGGTAAGAGATTGATTAAGTTATTATAATGCTATTAACTATACTAAATAGCAGGAAATACTCTTAAATTGAATAAGATATTGGTATAATGAATTAATGTAATTTAATGCTAAAAATAGAGAATTGATATGCCAAATAAAATATAGTGGCAAATTACAAAGAAAAGCAAGAGTAATTCTGTTGTAGAATGAATAAGGCTGGAATTATTCAGGTGAAATGCTCATGCCAAAATAATGTCATGGAAAAATATTGTCTAATTAACTGCTCAGAGAGTTACTACTATAACTTGCCTCTTTTTATATCTAGATTTTAAGCTAAAAATCTAAGTTATTGTATGTCTACAGAACTCTGGATTAATAACTGTAATGAATGTTCTTTTCTGCACAACTCGCAACATCTATGTCTAGAGTGCTACGAATATTCTGTCAAATATTCGCTTGCATCAAACGATTCTAGATCCAGTATATTTAACCTTTTCAAAATTAAAAATACATCTATGAACACAACATACAATAAGGTATGTCTAGAGCTTGCATGCATGTATTTCAAACAGGCATAAATCGAATGAAACAGTGATATAGGCAATCTCAAATCATGAGCATTAAAGATGATAAACATCCACCCAAATAACTCCAACCTAGAAAAGATTTAGTTCATGGGTGGAAAGGTAAACACCAAATTTAAATCATTCATCAACATTTAAAGAAGTTTGAATCATACAAATCAGGAAAACTAAAGGCAGAACTATAGGATTTACCACCACACGTCAGCTTCTCTTTTATATTCCGATCGTACGTGAATCAAGGATGGATGTCTCTTCCCCTTCTTCACGTCTGTATTCTGCTCTCTGTAGCTGCTACCCATTCTTTCTCTAAAATTCTCCAATGGAGTTTTTCTCTATACAGAGAGAGGACTGCTGTCACGAGTCTCTTTCTCAAACAAATTCTACTCCCTTTTTTTTCTTCTTCTCTCTCCTTCTTTTATTGGGTAGATCCTTCCCACCTCAGCACACCTTTTTCATTCCTCTTTTCAGGTTAGATTTTCTGGTACACACACAGCTGGCTGAGAATGACGTGGATAAAGTGCTGAGTCATCTTCTCAGAATTACCATGGCAAATCTGTTGGCAATCAATTTCACCATTTGCCACGACGATATTTCACTTCCTTTATTTTCGCTTTTCATCTTCTTGCTCTTCCTACACCTATATTCACACAAAACCACACCTTTCCTCCCCAAGTGATAAAAGTAACAAATAATGACCATTATATCACAATCCAAGATTTGTTATGCAATGTTCTAAAAATATCCTAAAAATGCAAATGTATTCACTTAATTACAACCAATTAATTCTATTTAAAGGCCTTAAATATAACTCTTTCCAAGAGTTATCACATCCCCAAACCTGAATTATTTCTTATCCTCAAGCAAATGATGTTTTAATATGCATGAATGCATGGAATTGCCAAAACAATCAATCACCAAATGTACTGCCAAATCGTAATAAGCATACTGTGTACCTCTATTCTTAGCAATCTTCTACTGAAACAAAGAAAAAATGCTTACAATTGTTGTAAACCTATTTAGCAAATGCAGTGCAGAAAATGGTTCCTAAAGGTAAAATTTTCTAAATATTTCAGCAATTAAAACCATAGCAGATCTCTCTAAATATAATTAGGTTATCTCTCTCCTAAACTCAATTTTTTTAGGCACTTATTCAATTTTCAACACAAAATTTCCTAGAGAATTCGTATTTTCATATTATTATATACTTGACAACCTCAATGGAGCATACACTAGACTGCCACGTATTATATCATGTCACAATTTGAATATAAATCACTCATGAAACAAAAGTTTTTAACTAAAAAGATGGATGGAGCAAACAACTACCTTCTTAGTAATTTAGCCTCAAGATTCAGTGGAGTGTCCCTAAAATATGAACATATATTTTTTTAGAGAAACACTCATATTTGAACTCATTTTTCTGGTCAACAATATATGGAGCAAACAAAATATTACTGACCTACTCAACAAGTTCAAACATTGGAGTATTCATATTATTTTACCATGACAAAATTATACCCTATTACTATACTGAAATTAAGTCAAGAAGTCCTGAATTTATTCAAATAATGCTGCTATAACCTAATTGCATTTATATTTCAATTATTCTACTTTTAGAAAGACATTTTTAACAACTGTCCTATGCTAAATATGCCTAAACAACTCTCACCCTATTTTCTAAGTTTACAAAGAAGAGTTATTATCCTCATTGAACATCATTGATAACCATATACTCATATAATCCGATAGTAAAATTGCAATTGAACGTTATGACAATGCAGTATATATGCACAACACACCCCAAAACCTAAGGGATGCATTGTCCTCAATGCATGAAATAATAAAGTAAAATTAATAAAAGCTACATGAATGCAGGAAATAAATAAAAAACTGAAATGAAGGATCATGAAAATATAAAAATCAAAGCTTAGAAGGGAAAGAAATTACTTCACTTGGATTGGGTGGATTTATTTACAGCTTTCTTGTAACGTTGCGGTATGTCCTGGTCATCACTATCAGCTTGAACGATTTTACCAACAACCTTCTTAAATCTTTTTATCTTAAGTTGGTTGATGGGCACCTCTTCCTCTTCATCATCAGAATTGGACTTTGTGATTTCATCAATTAGTTGATGAACCGCACACCCCTGGGCATTCATAAAGGCCTTGGATTGTGGTGTAGGTGTGGTAGTCTGAGTGGTATCCCTTCCATCAATATCAGATTCAATGTGGACAGATTATGTCCTAGCTTCATCTTACTCTGGGTCTTGGTTGTGCGTGGGGGCAGTAGTAGGTTCTTCATCTTCTACTTCAGGATTCAATAGCAGTTCCTTAGAAAAAAATAGGAAATTGTGGCATTGGGTGCGAGAAATTCTTTTGCAGGGATTAATGAATTGCAATATCACATTGGCGGACATATCCCAAAAGATGGTCATTTCCTCTTGATCTTTGCCAAATTCAGTGACAAGCATTTTCTGATGTTTTTCCACCACACAAAAATATTGTTTCAAACCTTCTACAGCCTCTATCATTCACTGTTCAAACTCAGTGTGAGAAATTGAGCGGCAACAGAAGCACTCCTAAAGGGAGAAGATGGAGGTGTGCCAGTTTGCCTTAGCATTTCCTCGCTAGCCAGTTTCTGTGTAATACACGTAGTGTAACAGCCCAATTTAGGGCCTAGTCAAAATAGTGGTTGCGAGACCACAAATCCAAAGTAGAAATATGTGTTTTATGATTTTTATGAGGCTTATGATATGTTTGCATGATTATGTGAAAATTTCATAAGGAAATTTTATTAATTAGTAATCAATTTGTCTATTAGGACTAAATTGCAAAGATTGGAAAATATGAGATTCTAGAAGGTTTAAGTATGAAATAGAATTATAAAAATTATTAGAAGTCCTTATTTAGCAATTAGACCAATATATGTCAAGATGGACAAAAATAGACATGGGAAGGAAAAATCTCAAGAAAGGGGTTTTAAGGGCATTCTTGTCATTTGGTTAATAAAGGAATTAAAAAGGAAAAATAAGCTAGAAATCATGTCCATCTTCATCCTCCATAGTCGAAAATTTCAAGGACTCCATAGCTAGGGTTTCTTCAACTTTCAAGCTTAATTATCAAGAAACACGAAGCCCGGACTGAAACTGAGGCAAGAACAAGGTTGTGGACTAAATCGAACAACTATACATATTTTGAGTACCGAGGTAAGTTGTGTGAAATTAAAGTTACATAATGTTATTATGTTTTTAATGACTTTATTTTATGAGAAATGTATATTACTTCCATGAAGTTGATTTATGATGTCTCAATGAGATTGTAATGAGAATATGTTAAGTCGAAGTCTCGGTTGAACAGTAGGAATAAGAAGGATACCATTGTCACAGCATGAGATAAGAAAGGTCCCGTATAAGACCATGTCTGGGACATGCCATCGGCACCGCAAAGAAGGTCCCGTATAAGACCATGTCTGGGACATGGCATCGGCACTGCAAGGAAGGTCTCGTATAAGACCATGTCTGGGACATTGCATCGGCACTGCAAAGAAAGGTCCCGTATAAGACCATGTCTGGGACATGGCATCGGCACCAAATAAAGGAGGTCCCGTATAAGACCATGTTCGGGACATGGCCTCAGCACCAAAGAAAGATCTCGTGTAAGACCATGTCTGGGACATGACATCGACACCTATATATGATCTCGTATAAGACCATATCTGGGATATGGCATCGACATCGAGATATGATATCCCGTGTAAAACCATATCTGGGATATGGCATCGGCATCAAGATGTGATCCCATGTAAGACCATATATGGGATATGGCATTGGCATCGTGATACATGTATGATGAGATTGAGTACCCTTCGATATTTCGAGTAGTTCAGCGGGCAAAGAGCCAAGTTTATGTACAAATGCCAAAGAGCAAATTTCTATGTTTAAAGAGTATAAAAGTTCTAAAGTTATGTGATGAAGTGATACAGGTACCCATGAGTAACTTATGATAAATGAGTGCAAAATGTGATATGAAATTGGGTAAGAGTATGCATGAGTAAGTGTAACATCCAGGATTTAGGGGCTTGGCATTATTTGTGTTACTGTGTGTTGGCATGTTTTGTTTGTTCTTTTTATGTGTTTGGGGGATCCCGAGAAGGCTCGGGGTTAAGCTTGAGCCTTGGTGAAAATTCTATTTTAGGCACTTTAGGGGGAAAGCTAGCAGAGGCAGGTCTTAAGAATAAATATTTGGGTTTGATGACACAAGAAGAGAGGTGGTAAGGTGGCAAGGAGGCACCACTTAAGAGTGTATGGAAGTGGCGTCACAAAGGAGTAGCAGCAGGGAGAAGGTTTGAATCCCACAAGCCTCACTGTGGAGTTTTATTTTTGCGCCTAGGGAGCTAGAGTGGTGGATTCGGCTAGGGCTCTTCAAGGATGGGTGTTGAAAGAGTCAAACCGTTTGAATGAATGGCCATGAGGGATTTGGGGAGTTTAAATTGGTCAAACTATTCGAATGGGTGATGGGGAGCATTCGGTGGAGGAAATCAATGAGAGGGTTGGTGTTTGAGTGTTGGCCGAAAGTTAGAGTTTGGGGGGAGGAGAGTGACGGCTATGTGATGTTGTGGTTGGGGGATTTTCGGCATTGAGTGTGGGTTTACAAACCGAGAGCTCCTAGTGAAGGTGTGTGAATTTGTGAGCCTTTGTTTCATTTGGGATGTCTAGCATCGTGTGCCGAAATTGCCTAAGATCACCTAAGGGTTTCTCTCCTTTTTCTTTTGGTGACTTTCAACTCTTTTCTCATCTTTTTCTCTGAACTGCAAACCTCTCATTCGTGCACCTTGTTCTTGAAAGCTATCAAACCACCTTTGGCCGACTATTTCCTTACCATACACCCTCCATATTACTTTTTGCCATCTTTTTTGCTCTTCTCTTAAGCACCATAACCGAATCCAAATCAACCCTCATCCCCTCTCTTGTCAAGCCGAAATTCCTTTTCTTCTCTACTTTTTCTCCAAAGCCGAAACACCTTCTTGCTCCATTTCTTTTCTTCTTGTTCTTCATAGTCGAATCTCCCTAGTTCATCTTCTCTTATTTCTTCTTCAAAACCGAATCGTCACCCTTCCATCGATTCTTGATAGAAGCCAAACATAGACTCTCCATTCGGCATATTCTTGTTGTGTTAAGAAGCTCTTCTCTCTTTTCATCTCATTCTTTTTCTTAATCCTCATTGCAATAGTTAACCGAAGGTTCCGACTCACTTCCTGGGCACTGACCGATTATAGAAGGGTGTGTTCCGTCATCTCTTTTTCGTGTGGCCTGTTTTCAAAGGGGGTTTTGGCAAGTAGTCATTGGCCAAATAGGAGGTAGGGATTCTTTATTGACTTGTTTGGCCGAAAGGCCACTTCTTTTAATCTATCTGGAGAACCGATTCTAACATGGTAATTATTTAGAAGCTTAAACGGTTTCTTAAGCCAAGTCTGTTGACGTTCGGCTTCTGTTGATCAAGGTAATGAACTTTATCGATTTGAGTTCTTATTCTCTCTATTCTCTTTCAATGCCTTAACCCTGTTTCCTGATCAAGAACCTTTCATGGATACAAGAAACGGTCAAGTCAAGGAGTGGAGTGTACCCATAGTATCCATTCCAAACTTTAAACGTCGTGCGGTATCGGCGGTTCAGGATTTTCTGCCGGGCTGTGGTAGAGAGCCGATGTCTGTCTGGGATAGGCAGATAGTCGCTGCTCCTCTGTTAGCAAAAGCGTTGACGTAGATAGCTTGGTATTACGCGTTATCAGGTGTGTACTATTCACACACTTATCTGTAGTTATGTTATTAACTGTAATGGCCAAAAGCCGAAAGGATTGATGTGATAGGCAAAATACCCTTACGGGTAAGGTTGGAGACACCGGGTAAGTTCTTCATGGTTGATATTCTTGATTATATGCCTGTATGTATGTTTATTGTTATTCATGTATGAAATAGTATCAGTTATGCATTATGATGATGATTGCATACACATTGTGCACGATGTAAAGAGCATGGGCTCGAGAATTGAAAGGAGGGGGAAGTATTGATTAAGTGACTATTGTCACGAGTGACTATTGTCACGAGTGGTCTGAGTACCACGGTGGTTAATACCACGATTGCTTATAACAGTGACTTGTCTCGGTGGTCTAAGACCATAGTGGGTTGGCCCCACGTAAACATAAACTATTCAGAGATCGTCACGGTGGTCTAAGACCACAGTGGGTTGGCCCCACGATTATATTAAGTGACTATTGTCACGAGTGACTATTGTCACGAGTGGTCTAGAACCACGGTGGTCATGAACCACAGTGGCATAATGCCACGGGTGTTTGGATGGAGAGTTAAACTGGGATTGGGCTGCATTGCATACATGTGACATATGCTATATTGAGAGGGCTAAGGCCCAGTCTGTGTTATACGGGGATTTACACACACTGAGTCTCGACGACTCACCCTTTTTTGCGAATTCTACAGGTAATCAGTAGATAGCGGATTTGGAGTCGAGACAGACTCGAGGTGGCCATGCGTTGCTACTTTTTTTTAGTAAACTCAAACTTTACTTTAAACCTACTTCTTCTATTTCGAGATTTTAATCTGTAATAAGGCCGCTTTAAATTTATTTCTGTTTTGGGGATTTTACTTATATACTGATTTTATGCACGTTATGAATTATCGAGGAACGGGGTTTTCTTAAAAACGTAATAGAGGTTTTCTAAAATTTCAACAAAGGAACGATAAGCTACAAATAACTAAAACTAGGGATTTTTCTTAACAATTTCAGAAAAAAATATTATTTCCAATGATTACGTACCTCAACTTTTACATTGATGATCACCTTTCAAAAATTTTTGAGTTCGATTTTGGTAAAATAAACTCGTTTTCAGCACCTAATTAACTCAAAGAGAAGATAGTATGCCCTGACTTGAACTCTCTAATCCAAATGTTTTTCTCAACTCTGATATTGCCAAAAGTTTTTTTTTAATTTTCTCCTTATAACAACTCAAATTTGGTCGTAACGTTTTGACCGGGTTTGGGGTGTTACAATTATGGTATCAGAGCCAAGTTTCAAAAACTCAGCCATGGGTATGGGGTTCAAAAATGTTTTAAAAGACGGTTTAGAAATATATGTTCTCTGGAAGCATGGCACTCGAGTCTCCGGCACCAAATCTGCACGGTAAGTCTTCTGACTTTTGGTTGTTTTACATGAACTAGGTGTAAGATGCTATGATCACTTGTACTGGGAAATGCAAATCTAGAGACTGAAACCTTAGGTGTGCATGAATTGGCGAAAATTACTCATAATGATAACTTCATAAAACTGCTCTGTAATAAACAGTGGAAGAAAACACTAACTCATAAAACTCGTAATCATATTAAATCGCGTTAGTAGTAATGAGTACTAGAGGATGTGGATGCGGTATACGAGGCCGTGAAAGTGGCCGAGATGTTGGGGCTGAGCCTTTGAAATCTGGGCATGGGCCGGAAGGTGAAGTGCCCACATCGCCAGTTGCGAAAGCAGAGTTTCAGGACCAAACTGGTGGAGACGATGCTGTGTCTCAGGCTATGTTACGCGTTTTGGAGAGGGTGGCTGGAGCGAGCACGGGATCAGCGGCTCGGAAATCTGTGTCGGAGCGACTTCAGGGGAATGGGGCTGAAATGTTTAGGGGCATTTCTGGTGTGGCTCCTAATGTAGCCGAGTACTGGTTAGAGGCGGTGGAACAGATTATGGATGATCTTGACTGCACCGCGGAAGAAAAACTGAAAGGAGTTGTGTCTCTTCTCAGAGATGAGGCTTACTAGTGGTGGCTCACGGTCAGAGATGGTACAGCAATGGACTGTATTACCTGGGACTTCTTTAAGTCTGCGTTCCAGGGGAAATACATTGGGTCGAGTTATGTGGACGCTCAGCGGAAGGCATTCCTTAACTTGGTTCAGGGGAGTAAGTCGGTGGCTGAGTATGAAGTGGAGTTCTTGCGTCTTAGCCGATATGCCCGAGGCATTGTGTCAACGGATCACGAGCGTTGTGTCTGATTTGAAGATGGCTTGAGGGACAATTTGTGAGTACTGATAGCTCCGCAACGGGAAAGAGAGTTTGTATTTTTGGTGGAAAAGGCTAAGATAGCTGAAGAGGCAAAGTAGTCTGAAAGGTAGAACCAAGATAGGGACAAGAGTAGGAATAAAAGGAATTTTGGATCGTCAAGATCTACTGGAAATTTTCAGAAGAGGCTTAGGTTGGATGGGCCGGGTCGAGCCGTGAGGCCCGTTGTTACTGGTCGGCCGCAGCAATGTGCTACGTGTGGGAAGTTTCATTTAGGAGAATGCTGGGCAAGAAGTAATGGATGTTTCAGATGTGGATCAGTGGATCATCGGATAAAGGATTGTCCGCAAGAACCAATCGTAGTAGTACGGCCGATGGTCGAATTATGTACACTGGGTAGGAGTGGTCGACAACCTCGGAGAGGCCGTGGTCCGGCGAGAGGAGGAAATGGTTTTGGTCGTGGGCGTGGAGCACCGCGAGGTGCTCTTTGGGAAACACTGATGCAAGACAGCCTGGGTTGGTCTATGCAGCTAGACGCAGAGAGAAGGGCGATGCACCGGACGTCATAACCGGTACGTTCCTCATTTACAGATTGCCTTTTTCTGCACTGATTGATATTGGATCAACACATCCCTATGTTGCTAGTACTGTGTCTGGAACTCTGAACATAGACTCTGATATTGTTTCTAGGGAGATGACTGTACTTAGCCCTTTAGGACAATCTGTAGTGGTGAACAAACTCTTTAGGGGTATGCCTCTAGAAGTTCAAGGGATGGTTTTCCCGGCTGATCTGATGGAACTGTCGTTCGGGGAGTTTGATTTAATCTTAGGTATGGACTGGCTAGTGAGATATCGAGCTAACTTGGATTGTGCTGCTAAGCGCATGGTGTTAAGGACTCCTAAGGGTAATGAGGTGGTGGTGATAGGTGAGAGGAGGAACTACTTGTCTAATGTAGTATCTGCATTAAAGGCTGAAAGAATGGTGAGAAAATGATGCGAGGCTTTCTTAACTTTCGTGTGTGCTTTGGAGGCCAAGGAGTCGACTGTAGGGATGTCAGAACGGTGAAGGAATTTTTTGATGTTTTTCCAGAAGAGCTTCCAGGAATACCTCCGGATCGTGAGGTGGAATTCGGTATTAACCTCCTTCCAGGGATAGCGCCAGTGTCTATTGCCCCATATAGAATGGCACCGAAAGAGTTGGTGGAACTAAAAGCCCAAATTCAGGAACTGTTGGATCGGGGTTTTATCCGACCAAGTGTGTCACTGTGGAGAGCACCGGTTTTATTTGTTAAGAAGAAGGACGGGTCAATGCGGATGTGCATTGACTATAGGCAGTTGAACAAGTTAACGATTAAGAACAAGTACCCACTGCCTAGGATAGACGATCTATTTGACCAGTTACGAGGCGCTTCGGTCTTTTCAAAGATAGATTTGAGGTCAGGTTATCACCAGCTTAAGGTCAAGGAGGCAGATATTCATAAGACAGCTTTTCGAACTCGTTATAGTCACTACGAGTTCTTGGTGATGCCGTTTGGATTAACAAATGCACCAGCTGCGTTTATGGACATGATGAACCGGGTATTCCAACCCTATCTGGATCAGTTTGTTGTGGTGTTTATAGACGATATTTTGGTCTATTCAAGTTCAGAGGAGGAACATGATTCGCATCTTCGGGTGGTGCTGCAAATTCTGAGAGAGAAAGCAGGTTGTACGCCAAATTCGATGTAAGTGTGAATTCGGCCGAGGAAGTTACCTTTTTAGGACATGTTGTGTCTGCTGAGGGGATTAGGGTAGATCCCCGGAAAATTGAAGCTGTGTTGGATTGGAAACCGCCTAAGTCTATGGCAGAAATTTGGAGCTTTCTCGGTTTAGCTGGATACTACAGGAGGTTTGTTGATGGATTCTCGTTAATAGCCGCACCGTTAACCAAGTTGTTACGGAAAGGGGTACCGTTTGTTTGGTCAGATAAGCAACAAGAAAGTTTTGAGAAGTTAAAGAGAATTCTAACTGAGGCTCCAGTACTGATTCAGCCTGAGGCTGGGAAGGAGTTTGTCGTTTACTGTGATGCATCGCACACGGGTTTAGGATGTGTGTTGGTGCAGGAAGGGAAGGTGGTAGCGTATGCGTCTCGGCAGTTAAGATCGCATGAAGTAAATTATCCCACGTATGATCTGGAATTGGTGCGATGAGTGTTTACTCACGAAGATCCGAGACATTATCTGTATGGGGAGAAATCCATCATCTATACAGAGACCACAAGAGCCTAAAATATCTCCTTACCTAGAAGGAGCTGAATTTAAGGCAGCGGAGGTGGATCGAATTATTAAAGGATTATGATTGCTCGATCGAGTACCACCCAGGTAAAGCTAACGTGGTGGCAGATGCGTTAAGTCGTAAAGTGATATCAGACTTGAGAGCAATGTTCGCCCATCTTAGGTTGTATGATGATGGAAGTGTGCTAGCTGAACTTCAAGTGAAGCCTTCTTGGGTCAGTCAGATAAAAGAGAAGCAGTTGTCTGATAAATCGCTAAGTGTAAAATTTCAGCTAGTAGCAGGTAATGAGACAGCAGATTTTAGTGTGAACAGTGATGGGGTTTTGTGCTTTCGAGGAAAGGCTTGTATGCCGAAGAATTCTGAATTGAGGCAGAAGATTTTACGGGAAGCGCATAGTAGTCCATACGCTATGCATCCTGGTGGGAGTAAGATGTATAGGGATCTGCGAGAATAGTTTTTGTTGCCGGGTCTGAAGTAAGAAGTGACTGAAATGGTGGATAAATGTTTAACGTGTCAACAGGTGAAGGCGAAACACCAGTTACCTTCAGGGTTACTACTGCCAGTAAAGATTCCACTTTGGAAGTGGGAAAGGATAACGATGGACTTTGTGAGTGGGCTACCCCTTACGCCCACGAAGAAAGATTAAGTGTGGGTAGCTGTGGATCGGTTGACGAAGTTTGCTCATTTTATGCCGGTTCGAGTTGATTATTCATTACAGAAGTTAGCCAAGTTGTATGTGGCGGAGGTTGTGAGGTTGAATGGGGTACCCGTGTCTATCATATCGCATGAGACCCCGTGTTTACGTCGAGATTCTGGAAGGAGTTGCATCAAGCGTTGGGTACAAAACTGGATTTTAGCACAAATGTTTCATCCACGTGTGATGATGGTCGGAGAGAGGGTAATTCAGGTCTTGGAAGACATGTTGAGAGGTTGTATTATTGACTTCGGGGGTAGTTGGGAGGATTTTCTACCGTTGGTTGAATTCGCATACAACAACAGCTACCAATCCAGTATTCAGATGGCACCCTACGAAGCGTTATATGGTCAGAAGTGTCGCCCTCCTACTTGTTGGACTGAGTTGGGTGAGTGACAATTGTTGGGTCCGGAAATGGTTTCTGAAACAGATGAGAAGGTTAAGTTGATTCGGACTCGGTTAAAGGAAGCTTCTGACAGGCAAAAATCTTACGCGGATCTGAAACATAAAGATATAGAGTTCTCTGTGGGTGACCAGGTTTTCTTAAAGGTTTCACCGTGGAAGAAAGTATTAAGGTTCGGACGGAAGGGCAAACTGAGCCCCAGGTTTATCGGGCCTTATCGTGTGTTGAAGCGTGTGGGACCAGTAGCTTATCAGCTCGAGCTACCTTCAGAATTGAGGCAGATTCATGATGTGTTTCATGTCTCGATGTTAAGGCGCTACCGTTCGGATCCATCTCATATAGTGCCAGTAGAAGAAATCGAAGTAAGGCCTGACTTATCTTTTGAGGAGGAACCAGTTCAGATCCTAGACTGATATGTTAAAGTGTTGCGGAGGAAGACGATTCCGTTGGTTAAAGTGTTGTGGCGGAATCACGGTCTTGAAGAAGCCACGTGGGAGCCAGAGGATGTGATGGGACAGCAATACCCTCACCTCTTTTGACGAGGTAAATTTCGGGGCCAAAATTTCTTTAAGGGGGTAGAACTGTAACATCCTGGATTTAGGGGCTTGGCATTATTTGTGTTGCTGTGTGTTGGCATGTTTTGTTTGTTCTTTTTATGTGTTTGGGGGATCCCGGGAAGGCTCGGGGTTAAGCTTGAGCCTTGGTGAAAATTCTGTTTTAGGTACTTTAGGGGGAAAGCTAGCAGAGGCAGGTCTTAAGAATAAATATTTGGGTTTGATGACACAAGAAGAGAGGTGGTAAGGTGGCAAGGAGGCGCCACTTAAGAGTGCATGGAAGTGGCGTCACAAGGGAGTAGCAGCAGGGAGAAGGTTCGAATCCCACAAGCCTCACTGTGGAGTTTTATTACTGCGCCTAGGGAGCTAGAGTGGTGGATTCAGCTAGGGCTCTTCAAGGATGGGTGTTGAAAGAGTCAAACCGTTTGAATGATTGGCCATGAGGGATTTGGGGAGTTTGAATTGGTCAAACTATTCGAATGGGTGATGGGGAGCATTCGGTGGAGGAAATCAAGGAGAGGGTTGGTGTTTGAGTGTTGGCCGAAAGTTGGAGTTTGGGGGGAGGAGAGTGACAGCTATGTGATGTTGTGGTTGGGGGATTTTCGACATTGAGTGTGGGTTTACAAACCGAGAGCTCCTAGTGAAAGTGTGCAAATTTTTGAGCCTTTGTTTCGTTTGCGATGTCTAGCATCGTGTGCCAAAATTGCCTAAGATCACCTAAGGGTTTCTCTCCTTTTTCTTTTGGTGACTTTCAACTCTTTTCTCATCTTTTCTCAACTGCAAACCTCTCATTCGTGCACCTTGTTCTTGAAAGCTATCAAACCACCTTTGGCCGACTATTTCCTTACCATACACCCTCCATATTACTTTTTGCCATCTTCTTTGCTCTTCTCTTAAGCACCATAACCGAATCCAAATCAACCCTCATCCCCTCTCTTGTCAAGCCGAAATTCCTTTTCTTCTCTACTTTTTCTCCAAAGCCGAAACACCTTCTTGCTCCATTTCTTTTCTTCTTGTTCTTCATAGTCGAATCTCCCTAGTTCATCTTCTCTTGTTTCTTCTTCAAAATCGAATCGGCACCCTTCCATCGGTTCTTGATAGAAGCCGAACATAGACTCTCCATTCGGCATATTCTTGTGGTGTTAAGAATCTCTTCTCTCTTTTCATCCCATTCTTTTTCTTAATCCTCGTTGCAATGGTTAACCGAAGGTTCTGACTCACTTCCTGGGCACTGACCGATTGTAGAAGGGTGTGTTCCATCATCTCTTTTTCGTGTGGCCTGTTTTCAAAGGGGGTTTTGGCAAGTAGCCGTTGGCCGAATAGGAGGTAGGGATTCTTTATCAACTTGTTTGGCCGAAAGGCCACTTCTTTTGATCTATCTGGAGAACCGATTCTAACATGGTAATTATTTAGGGGCTCAAACGGTTTCTTAAGCAAAGTCTGTTAACGTTCGGCTTCTGTTGATCAAGGTAAGGAACTTCATCAATTTGAGTTCTTATTCCCTCTATTCTCTTTCAATGCCTTAACCCTATTTCCTGATCAAGAACCTTTCATGGATACAAGAAACGGTCAAGCCGAGGAGGGGAGTGTACCCATAGTATCCATTCCAAACTTTAAACGTCGTGCGATATCGGCGGTTCGGGATTTTTCGTCGGGCTGTGGTAGAGAGCCGATGTCTGTCTGGGATAGGCAGATAGCTGTCGTTCCTGTTAGCAAAAGCGTTGACGTAGATAGCTTGGTATTACGCGTTATCAGGTGTGTACTATTCACACACTTATCTGTAGTTATGTTATTAACTGTAATGGCCAAAAGCCGAAAGGATTGATGTGATAGGCAAAATACCCTTATGGGTAAGGTTAGAGACACCGGGTAAGTTCTTCATGGTTGATATTCTTGATTATATACCTGTATGTATGTTTATTGTTATTCATGTATGAAATAGTATCTGTTATGCATTGTGATGACGATTGCATACACATTGTGCACGATGTAAAGAGCATGGGCTCGGGAATTGAAAGGAGGGGGAAGTATTGATTAAGTGACTATTGTCACGAGTGACTATTGTCACGAGTGGTCTGAGTACCACGGTGGTTAATACCACGATTGCTTATAACAGTAACTTGTCTCGGTGGTCTAAGACTACAGTGGGTTGGCCCCACGTAAACATAAACTATTCAGAGATCGTCACGGTGGTCTAAGACCACAGCGGGGTTGGTTATTACGATTATATTAAGTGACTATTGTCACGAGTGACTATTGTCACGAGTGGTCTAGAACCACGGTGGTCATGAACCACAGTGGCATAATGCCACGGGTGTTTGGATGGAGAGTTAAATTGGGATTGGGCTGCATTGCATGCATGTGACATATGCTATATTGAGAGGGCTAAGGCCCAGTCTGTGTTATACGGGGATTTACACACACTGAGTCTCGACGACTCACCCCTTTTTTGCGAATTCTACAGGTAATCAGTAGATAGCGGATTTGGAGCCGAGACAGACTCGAGGTGGCCATGCGTTGCTACTTTTTTTTAGTAAACTCGAACTCTACTTTAAACCTACTTCTTCTATTTCGGGATTTTAATCTGTAATAAGGCCGCTTTAAATTTATTTCTGTTTTGGGGATTTTGCTTATATACTGATTTTATGCACGTTATGAATTATCGAGGAATGGGGTTTTCTTAAAAACGTAATAGAGGTTTTCTAAAATTTCAACAAAGGAACGGTAAGCTACAAATAACTAAAACTTGGGATTTTTCTTAACAATTTCAGAAAAAAAATATTATTTCCAATGATTACGTACCTCAACTTTTACATTGATGATCACCTTTCAAAAATTTCTGAGTTCGATTTTGGTAAAATAAAAATCATTTTCAACATCTAATTAACTCAAAGAGAAGATAGTATGCCCTGACTTGAACTCTCTAATCCAAATGTTTTTCTAAACTCCGAAATTGCCAAAAGTTTTTTTTTAATTTTCTCCCTGTAACAACTCAAATTTGGTCGTAACGTTTTGACCGGGTTTGGGGTGTTACAGTAAGTTATGTTAATGTGTTTGAGAACTTGAGTATTATCTAATGAGATGAATGGATACTATTATAAGTCTTAATGTTGCTATTTATTTCATGCAAACTTACTAAGCTTTATGCTTACCCCTCTCTTTTCCCTTTTCCTTATAGTATCGCCAAGCTAACTCAGGGATCGTAGGACGTTGGAGTTCGGATCACACTATCAACTATTCTTTTGGTATAGTAAAGTTGATTTATTTTGGGCATGGCATGTATAGGAACTTGGTCATTTTGGTTATGTCATATTTGTTAGCCAAAGTGTTGGCTATTAACGTTATGCATTCATTTTGTAAATGGCCATTGGGAATTGGTCAATACTTGTTAAGTTTTATATATATATCCAATGATGATAATGTTCATGAAGTGCAAGTTCGTATAATTGATCGAGTAAAATGTGAAGTGTATGCATGACGAATTGTGATTCTTCATAGTGTATTTCTGCTATGTTATGTGTTGCTTGTGGTGATATAAGTGTATTTGTTTTTTAGGGTGGCAATTGGCTTGGTAAATAGCCTTCTAATTGTCCACACGGGTAGACACACGGGCGTGTGTCTAGGCCGTGTGTCACACATGGCCAGCCCGTTGGGTGTGTTGTTGGGCCGTGTGTCCCCTGCATCAAAATTTCAAAAATTTAATTCGTCACACGGGCCATCACACGGGTGTGTGACTAGGCCGTGTGCCCTTAAGTGTTTGCTAACGTCATAAGCAGAATGCTAAGGTTTTCACACACGGGTGAGGACACGGGCTTGTCTTGGCCGTGCGAATGACACGAGCCATAGACACGGGCGTGTGCCAGGCCGTATGAAAACCCCTGTAGGTTCAAAATGAAAAATAAAATCCACATGGGTTAGGAACATGGGCGTGTGTGACCACACGGCCTGTCCACACGGGCGTGTTCCATCCCACACGGGCATGTGGCCCTATTTTAAGCAAAAATTTTCTATGTGCGCAAAAGTTTCCAATTTAGTCCCGAACCAATCTGTATGTATGTTTAGGGTCTCGTAGACCCATAATAGGGACGTTTTGAATATGAATGAAAGGTTTTAATTTGAAACGAAATTTTATGGCCCGATGTTATATGTTTGAGTAAGTTAAGTTCGGTAATGCCTCGTATCCGATTCCAGCATAGAATACGGGTGAGGGGTGTTAAATTTAGTGGTATCAGAGCTACAGTTTAGTCGATTCTCGGACTAACGTAGCGTATGCATGAGTCTAGCTATACATGCCATACCTATGAGTATTTACATAATGATAGTATGATGACTCCTAACGATTGAAATTGTGTTTTCATATAGTAAATGGATCCCGACAAAGTTGTGGCGAATGATGTAGAAAGTCAGAGAGGAGGAGAAGAGGCTAGGGAAGCCTTTCTCCACATGATGAATGCATGGTATACGAAGTTTGTTCGCACGAACCCGAATACACAACCCCCTCCACCCCCACCTATTCCTCGGTCTACCCCGGTAGGTCCCCAAGTGGTAGAAGTGGTAAGGAGAGAAAAGCCTCTGGTTGACAGAATCCGGAAACAAGGAGCCGAGGAATTTCAAGCTAGTAAAGATGACGATTCGGAGAGGGCAGAATTTTGGCTTGAAAATACCATCAGGGTATTTGATGAATTATCTTGCACACCTGAAGAGTGCATGAAATGTGTGGTGTCTCTTTTGAGAGATTCCGCTTATCAATGGTGGAACACCCTTGTGTCAGTTATACCAATGGAGAGAGTTAATTGGGAGTTTTTCCAAGAAGAGTTCCGAAAGAAGTACATTAGCCAAAGATTTATTGATTAGAAAAGAAAGGAATTCCTTGAACTGAAATAGGGCAGAATGACAGTAACTGAGTATGAGCGCGAGTTCGTAAGGCTCAGCAAATACGCTCGGGAATGTGTATCCTTTGAAGCCATTATGTGTAAAGGTTTGAGGACAGATTAAATGAAGATATCCGATTATTTGTTGGTGTCCTAGAATTGAAGGAATTTGTCGTGCTAGTGGACAGGGCTTGCAAAGCTGAAGAGTTGGTTAAAGAGAAAAGAAAAACTGAAATGGAGTCTAGTGACTCAAGAAAGAGACAACTGAACAAGCCATTTCAATCCTCATCTAAGAAGTCAAGAGATTTCACTACTCGATCAGCTACTTCAGCTGGGTTTCCAAGTAGAAGTAAGAGCAAACAGTACTCGGGGTCTAAAGCCCAGACCACTTCAGTTGCTAGTGTTGGGAACGTTTGACCAAATAGACCAAAATGTCCATAGTGTGGCAGACATCACCCCGGTGAGTGTCGAGCCCATGAGAGAGCCTATTTTAAGTGTGGTTCCTAATATCATTTTATTAGAGAGTGCCCCGAGATGGTCAAAAAAGAGAAAATTCAGAATACAAGATTGGGAAGTACTACTAGAGGGAGACAGCAGAGAAACCAGGGAAGTGGAACTAGTAATAAGAGTACACCCAGAGAGCAGACTACAAGATCTAAGGGTAGAGCGCCTGCGAGGACTTATGCCATTCGTGCTCGCGAAGAGGCGTCATCCCCTGATGTAATTACGGGTACATTTTCTCTCTATGATACTAATGTTGTTGCTTTAATTGATCCGGGATCTACCCACTCATATATTTGCATGAAATTAGTATCTAGTATGAGTATGCCTGTAGAGTCTACAGAATTCATGATAAAAGTGTCCAATCCCTTAGGCAAATGTGTGTTAGTTGATAAGGTATGCATAGATTGCCCATTAATGATTAGAGGTCATTATTTTAAGGCGAATCCTATCCTATTTCCATTTGATGAATTCGATGTAATTCTTGGTATGGACTGGTTAACCGCTCATGATGTGACAGTAAATTGTGGAAAGAAATACATTGAATTGAGATGTGAAAATGGGGACACTCTTCATGTTGAATCAGATGAACAGGACAGATCGCCTGTAGTGATTTCTCATATGTCTGCCCAAAATATGTAAGAAAGGGATATGAAGCTTATCTTGCCTTCGTGATGAATGCCAAAGAAACTGAGTTAAGAATTGAATCAGTGCCGATAGTATGTGAGTATCCAGATGTATTCCCAAAAGAATTGCCAGGGTTGCCTCCGGTTAGAGATATTGAATTTGGCATTGAGTTAGCCCTTGGTACTACGCCTATATCGATTGCTCCATACAGAATGGCTCTAACTGAGTTGAAAGAATTGAAGGCACAGTTACAAGAGTTGACGGAAAAAGGTTTTGCAAGACCGAGTTATTCTCCGTGGGGTGCTCCTAGTATTATTTGTGAAAAAGAAAGATGGTTCCATGAGATTATGTATAGATTATCGGCAGCTTAATAAGGTAACCGTGAAGAACAAGTACCTATTACCAATGATCGACGATTTGTTTGATCAATTGAAGGGAGCCACTGTGTTTTCCAAGATAGATTTGAGGTCCGGTTATTACCAGTTGAGGGTCAAAGACTCAGATGTGCCGAAAACCGCATTTTGGACAAGGTATGGGCACTATAAGTTTTTAGTCATGCCTTTCGGTTTAACAAATGCCCTGCTGTGTTTATGGATTTAATGAACCGCATCTTTTGGCCATACTTGGACAAATTTTTTGTGGTTTTTATTGATGACATATTGATTTATTCTTGTGATGAGAATGAGCACGCCGAGCACTTGAGAACAGTTTTACAGATTTTACGAGATAATCAGTTGTATGCCAAGTTTAGCAAGAGTGGATTTTGGCTCAAAAAATTTAGATTTTTGGGGTACATTGTCTCCGAAGATGGATTCCGAGTTGACCCGAGCAAGATTTCAGCTATTGTTGATTGGAAACCGCCGAGAAATGTATCTGAGGTTAGAAGTTTTCTGGGCCTAGCTGGCTATTAAAGACGGTTTGTCAAGGGATTTTCTATGATAGCCACTCCGATGACGAGACTATTATAGAAAGATGTAAAGTTTGAATGGACAGAAAAATGCCAACAGAGTTTTGAGAAATTAAAGGCATTGTTGACTGAGGCTCCGGTTTTAGTGCAACCTGAACCGGGAAAAGAATTTGTGGTATATAGTGATGCATCCTTGAATGGATTGGGTTGTGTGCTTATGCAAGAGGGCAAGGTGATAGCATATGCCTCTAGACAGTTAAAGCTGCATGAGAAGAATTACCCAACACATGATTTAGAGTTGGCTGCCATTGTGTTTGCATTGAAGATATGGAGACACCATTTGTATAGTGAAAAATGTCAGATATTCACCGATCATAAAAGCTTAAAGTACTTGATGACTCAAAAGGAATTGAATTTAAGGCAACAAAGATGGTTAGAGCTGATAAAGGATTATGAGCTAGTGATTGACTACCACCCGGGAAAGGCGAATGTAGTCGCCGATGCTTTGAGTAGGAAATCCTTGTTCGCATTGAGAGCCATGAATACACGGGTGACTATGTCAGATGATGGTTCTATCCTAGCTTAATTGAGAGCTAGATCGATGTTTCTCCAAGAGATTTGCGAAGCTTAGAAAGGTGACAGCGACTTGCAAGCCAAAAGAGTTCAGTGTGAGTCGAGTGTTAAATCAGATTTTCGGATTAATTCTAATGGATGCTTGATGTTTCGAGATAGAGTCTTTGTACCAAGAAATGAGGAGCTCATTCGGAAAATTTTACACGAGGCACATAGCGGATGTCTATCTGTACATCCAGGCAGCACAAAAATGTACAATGACTTGAAGAAATGGTATTGGTGGCCGAGTATGAAGAAAGTTATTTCTGAGTTTGTATCGAAATGCTTGATTTGTCAGCAAGTGAAGGCTGAGCACCAAGTACCTTCGGGTTTACTTCAGCCTATTATGGTACCCGAGTGGAAATGGGACCGTATTACTATGGACTTTGTGATGGGTTTACCGTTGACACCGAGTAAGAAAGATGTTGTTTGGGTTGTAGTCGATAGACTTACAAAGTTGGCCCATTTCAAACCGGTACGTGTTGATTATTCGCTTGATAAGTTAGCATACTTGTATGTTTCAGAGATTGTAAGACTACATGGAGTGCCTTTGTTGATTATATCGGATAGAGATCCGAGGTTCACATCACGATTTTGGAAAAAATTGTAAGAAGCTTTGGGCACAAAGTTAAGTTTTAGTACAGCTTTCCATTCGCAAACTGACGGACAGTCAGAGAGATTGATACAGATACTTGAGGATATGCCCCAGAGTTGTGTCCTTGAGTTTCAGGGCAGCTGGGAAAAGTACTTACCATTGGTAGAGTTTGCCTATAATAACAGTTTCTAGTCAAGTTTGAAAATGGCGCCTTATGAGGCATTGTATGGGCGGAAGTTTCGAACGCCTTTGTATTGGACCGAACTCAAAGAAAATCAGATTCACGGGGTCGGTCTGGTTAGAGAAACCGAAGAGAAGGTAAAAATAATTCGTGATTGTTTAAAAGCTGCTTCGGATAGACAAAAATCCTACTCAGACTTGAAACGGAAAGAGATCGAATTTCAAGTTGGTGATAAGGTATTCTTAAAAGTGTCACCATGGAAGAAAGTTCTTAGGTTTGGCCAGAAAGGCAAATTAAGTCCGCGTTTTATCGGACCATATGAGATTACAGAGAGAATAGGACCAGTAGCTTATCGATTGGCTTTGCCATCTGAGTTGGAAAAGATTCATGATGTGTTCCACGTGTCTATGTTACGTCGTTACCGATCAGATCCTTCGCATGTGATTACACCGACAGAGGTTGAAAATCAACCCGACATGACTTATGGTGAAAAACCGGTTAAGATTTTGGCACGAGAAGTTAAACAATTGAGAAACAAAAGTATAGCCCTTGTGAAAGTACTATGCCAAAGACATGGGGTAGAAGAGGCTACATGGGATGTAACGCCCTGAATTTGGGCCTAGTAGATTTAGGCCTATTGGGTTGTAACGCCCCAAAAATCCCGAAACTTTAAATTTCTGTACACTGAGGTTGGTATGTATAAGTAGCACTTAGAATATTAATTTTAAGGTATTATCGGGATTATTTGAAGTCTTAGAGATAGGGAAGACCATAGGGAAAAATTTATTTTTCTTGCTTTAGTGGACCCTAGTCTAAGGCATTAGGCCTCTTAAACAGATTAAGGGGAAAATAAGACACATATGGGCTTGTGGTCCAGTGGTGTCACTAGGAGAGCTACAAGGTGGTGTGAAGAGGTCCAAGGTTCGAGTAGTGGTAAAGTGTTTTTGGGTGTTTAATTTTGCATAGTGGACGGCTAGAGTTGTGTAGAATTTGGACTCTTTCATTGAAGTGTTTGAATTGGTCTTGTGAGCTGATAAATGAGGGAATTTCGGATGAGATAAAGGAGATATCATGGAGAAAAATTAGGAGATGAGAAGTGGGAAGAGTTGGTGCCGAATTGGACTGTGGGGGAAGGTAGGATTCGGCTATTGGCTATAAAAGGAGGTGCCGAATTCCTTTGAGAGGTTCCTTGGGTTCCATTACTTTTCTTTTTCTCCCCCTTAGCCGAATTCTTCCATTTGCCGAAAAAAAAACCCATCATTCCTTTGCCGAATTTTGGTTTTCTCTCTAGCCGAATTCCTCATACCTTCTCTTCTTAAATTCCTTTTCTTGTTCACCTTTAGTTCTAGCCGATAACTTCTCCTCTTCTTCTCCCTATTGGTGCCGAATTGTCTCTGTCACCATACTAATCTCAAAAGCTGAATTTAGGCCGCAGGATCAAAAGTGGGTTTGGTAAGTATTCGGATAACCTCTCTTGTACGTTTTGCTAAAAGCCGAAAGGCTATCTAACTGACCTATCATTAACTCTGTAGTAACAAGGATAAGGTTCAAAGATCGCAAGCGTGGTAGGATCGTTAGCAAGGGTAAGTGTTCTTTACTTCGGTTTAAGGGTTGGCCGAATGGTCATATATGTTGTGAGGGTGACTTGTATTGGATGCAAGTCATCTATTACTTAGGCTCTAATGTTTAAGTTGGTACAGATCTAGGGTCTAATCGCAGTTGGTGTTAAAGAAATGAGCTATTAAGGCTTGTCGCACACGATAAGGCTACGGTGAGGTTTCGATTTTTGATAAAGTTTGTATTTAGCCTATGATTAATGATTAAGGAATATCGAATGTAGGTTCGTGACTAGAGGAATTCGCAGCACGTGCTATTACCAAGTGTGTACAAACACTACACACACACGATAACGGCAATGCCGAAAAGCTGAAAAGCCGAAAGTGGCTAAATGGGCCTGCCGAACTTGTGGGCCCAAAACGGCAATGGTTGATATGTTAGCATGAATGATGAAATGGGAACGGTTGTATGATTTGATCGTATTCGAGTCCAATGGGCTATATGAGCATGAAATTTGTTTAACGGGCTATATGAGCATGAAATTGGCTTAATGGGCTATATGACATGAAATGGGCTTAATGGGCCTTATGGGTTTTTAGAAATATATGTTAGGGTTTAATGAACTCTAGGCCTAGTTTGACAAACTCTTGAATAACATAAAACTCTTGTAATAATCAAACATGTCTTTGGACAAGTTGATTAGTTAGAGTGTGGTAACCGACATATGCATGTCTAGGATTGGATCTAGGGAGAGCTTGGTACTTAAGCGGTCCTAGTGACCCACCTCCTCTTTTCTGAGATCCTACTTGGTGCATAGTGTTTGTTCACTTTAACCGCGAGGACTTGTTGATGGGCCAAAGTTCATAACTAAAACTTGAGATGAAAGAAATTACGGAAATACCCCTGTAGGTAGAATTACGGAAATACCCCTGTAGGGTAGAATTACAGAAATACCCCTGTAGGGTAGAATTACATTAATACCCCTGTAGGGCAGAATTACGGAAATACCCCTATAGGGTAGAATTATAGAAATACCCCTGTAAGGCAGAATTTCAGTAAAACCCCTGTAGGGCAGAATTACGGAAATACCCCTATAGGGAAGAATTACGATAATACCCCTGTAGGGTAGAATTACGAAAATACCCTTGATTATGAATGACTAAAATACCCATATGTGTTAAATATAAGTTTTATGGATGTTATTCATGTGCATGCCGCATTCATATGATATTCTGTTTAGGATGCATATGGGTGGGAATTATGGTACGGAGGAAGAATTTGAGGATCGTATAGTCGCTTAACGCGCCGTGTGGATCCACCGGTAGCTTTAAGCCCATTATATGATTAGCGCCTTTGCTTGCAACATTCGATAGTGTCATTGTGAGTGCTACCATTGGTGTGTAGCGGGGGTGGGTCGAGCTAGAATTCCCCACGGTGTATAAGGTTGGAAGGAAATGGTGTGTAGCGGATGGATTTTTGGGAAGGGTTTTGCATTACCTTGTTTTGCATATAATATGATATGATATGATCTGATATGAGGTCATTGTGGGCTAAGGCCCAAGACCACCGATTTTGGTAGGGCTTAGGCCCAATCTGATAATTGTATATTAAATTGATTGCCAAGGGTCGTACACACACTGAGTTTTGAAACTCACACCCTTTTATTTAATGTTTCAGTGGCCGCTCGATGAGACGGCTCGGCGTGGAAGAGGGACTCGGAGATGGCCACATTGCAAGTTAATTAGAAGTTTTTTTGTTTATTTGTTTCGAATGACTTTAGTTTAAATCCTTTATTTCCATTGGTTGTAATAAGGCCTTGTATCTCCAATTTGATGTTACTTATAGGTTTTATTATTATTTCCGCTGCTTACTTTTTATTTTAACTTAAATAAATTTCTAAAGTTTAACAAGGTTTTCAAAATAACTATAACCTATGGGCTTTTATTTGAAAACATGGGCTTTCTTCTTAACTTAACAAGATTCAAAGATTTTGGGCTTTTATGCCTTAGATTTTAACTTAGCAAAATTGTTTGAGATTGTGCCTTTGATGTGACATTCCCGGATACGGCCATAACGTCTGGGCTGGGTTTGGGGCTGTTACATTGGAGCCCGAGGAGGCTATGAGAAATCAATATCCAAACCTTTTTACCAGTAAGATTTTCGGGGACGAAAATCCTTAGGGGGAGAATTGTAACATCCCGATTTAGGGCCTAGTGGGAATAGTGGTTGCAAGACCACAAATCCAAAGTAGAAATATGTGTTTTATGATTTTTATGAGGCTTATGATATGTTTGCATGATTATGTGAAAATTTCTTGAGGAAATTTTATTAATTAGTAATCAATTTGTCTATTAGGACTAAATTGCAAATATTGGAAAATATGAGATTCTAGAAGGTTTAAGTATGAAATAGCATTATAAAAATTATTAGAAGTCCTTATTTAGCAATTAGACCAATATATGTCAAGATGGACAAAAATAGACATGGGAAGGAAAAATCTCGAGAAAGGGGCTTTAAGGGCATTTTTGTCATTTGGTTAATAAAAGAATTAAAAGGGAAAAATAAGCTAGAAATCATGTCCATCTTCATCCTCCATAGCCGAAAATTTCAAGGACTCTATAGCTAGGGTTTCTTCAACTTTCAAGCTTAATTATCAAGAAACACGAAGTCCAGACTAAAACAGAGGCAAGAACAAAGTTGTGGACTAAATCGAACAACTATACGTATTTTGAGTACCGAGGTAAGTTGTGTGAAATTAAAGTTACATAATGTTATTATGTTTTTAATTACTTTATTTTATGAGAAATGTATATTACTTCCATGAAGTTGATTTATGATGCCTCAATGAGATTTTAATGAGAATATGTTAAGTCGAAGTCCCGGTTGAATAGTAGGAATAAGAAGGATACCATTGTCACAACATGAGATAAGGAAGGTCCCGTATAAGACCATGTCTGGGACATGGCATCGGCACCGCAAGGAAGGTCTCGTATAAGACCATGTCTGGGACATGACATCGGCACCGCAATGAAGGTCCCGTATAACACCATGTTTGGGACATGGCATCGGCACTGCAAGAAAGGTCCCGTATAAGACCATGTCTGGGACATGGCATCGGCACTGCAAGGAAGGTCCCGTATAAGACCATGTCTGGGACATGGCATTGGCACCGCAAGGAAGGTCCCGTATAAGACCATGTCTGGGACATGGCATCGTCACCAAATGAAAGAGGTCCCGTATAAGACCATGTCTGACATGGCCTCGGCACCAAAGAAAGATCTCGTGTAAGACCATGTTTGGGACATGGCATCGACACCTATATATGATCTCGTATAAGACCATATCTGGGATATGGCATCAACATCAAGATATGAGATCCCGTTTAAGACCATATCTGGGATATGGCATCGGCATCAAGATGTGATCCCATGTAAGACCATATCTGGGATATGGAATTGGCATCGTGATACATGTATGATGAGATTGAGTATCCTTTGATATTCTGAGTAGTTCAACGGGCAAAGAGCTAAGTTTATGTACAAATGACAAAGAGCAAATTTCTATGTTTAAAGAGTATAAAAGTGCTAAAGTTATGTGATGAAGTGATACAGGTACCCATGAGTAACTTATGAGAAATGAGTGCAAAATGTGATATGAAATTGGGTAAGAGTATGCATGAGTTAGTTATGTTAATGTGTTTGAGAACTTGAGTATTATCCAATGAGATGAATGGATACTATTATAAGTCTTAATGTTGCTATTTATTTCATGCAAACTTACTAAGCTTTATGCTTACCCCTCTCTTTTCCCTTTTCCTTGTAGTATCGCAAGGCTAACTCAGGGATCATAGGACGTCGGAGTTCGGATCACACTATCAACTATTCTTTTGGTATAGTAAAGTTGATTTATTTTGGGCATGGCATGTATAGGAACTTGGTCATTTTGGTTATGTCATATTTGTTAGCCAAAGTGTTGGCTATTAATGTTATGCATTCATTTTGTAAATGGCCATTGGGAATTGGTCAATACTTGTTAAGTTATATATATATATAAATATATATATCCAATGATAATGATGTTCATGAAGTGCAAGTTCGTATAATTGATCGAGTAAAATGTGAAGTGTATGCATGACAAACTGTGATTCTTCATAGTGTATTACTGCTATGTTATGTGTTGCTTGTGGTGATATAAGTGTATTTGTTTTTGAGGGTGGCAATTGGCTTGGTAAATAGCCTTCTAATTGTCCACACGGGTAGACACACGGGCGTGTGTCTAGGCCGTGTGTGACACACGGCCGGCCCCATGGGTGTGTTGTTAGGCCGTGTGTCCCCTGCATCAAAATTTCAAAAATTTAATTTGTCACACGGGCCATCACACGAGCGTGCGACTAGGCCGTGTGCCCCTAAGTGTTTGCTGACGTCATAAATAGAATGCTAAGATTTTCACACACTGGTGAGGACATGGGCGTGTCTTAGCCGTATGAAGGACACGGGCATGTGCCAGGCCGTGTGAAAACCCCTGTAGGTTCGAAATGAAAAATAAAATCCACATGGGTTAGGAACATGGGCGTGTGTGACCACACGGCCTGTCCACACGGGCGTGTTCCATCCCACACGGGCATGTGGCCCTGTTTTAAGCAAAAATTTTCTATGTGCGCAAAAGTTTCTGGTTTAGTCCCGAACCAATCCGTATGTATGTTTAGGGTCTCGTAGACCCATAATAGGGACGTTATGAATATGAATGAAAGGTTTTAGGTTGAAACAAAATTTTATGGCTCGATGTTATATGTTTGTGCAAGTTAAGTTCGGTAATGCCTCGTATCCGGTTCCAGCGTTGAATACGGGTAAGGGGTGTTACACGTAGTAATAGCCCATTTGTTAAGAAAGTGGTCTTCATTTTGTGACAAGGGAACCTTAACTCTTTGGCAGAGTGCAGTGATCAGCGAGGGGAAATTTAATGTGCTAGCATTTTTCTGGGCACAGCGATGAAACTCATGAAAGATGATTTTCCAACATTAATCTTTTGGCCTACCATTATGGAGTGGAGAAGCAATAATTGGTCCTTAGAGATTGTAGCATTATGTGTAGAAGGAATAAGATGAGTTTTTAAGAAATGGTACCAAATCTTGCTTTGAGGCTTCAATGAGATTCTGTCGATGGTGTAATAGTCATTTCTTGTGATTGACCATTGTGTTCCCTCCACACAAACATGAATGAGAACATGGGCTAAATGCTCTGGGGACATTGTCTTCACAAAGTTATCATGCTCGTCAGGACATTCGGACAATTCATATTGAGCATTAATGGAGTCCTCATCAAATAGAATTGATGCGCCACGTATGTATATAAATGCATTGTCAAGAGAGGTAATGTGGGCATAAAACTCTTTCACTACCTTTGGGAGGACATCATTAGGATGGAGGCAAAAAATTCCCCACCCATGCTTTTCGAAGACTGATGAAATGGCCTCAGTATACCCCATAAAGGGAGCATCTTGAAAAAGAAATCCTTTTTCCATGCAGAATGGTCGTTTGGAATTATTTTTATGTTATTTCTCCCCAACAATTTTACTGAAGAAGGTGTGTGGAGAGGCAGAGGTTAAAGCAGAAGTCTTTTGAAAAGCCATTGAAAAGAATATTGACAGTTGAAAAATGAAAAAGGTGAGATTTGATTTTAGTTATGAGTGAGACAGAGAGAAAAAGCAGAAAACAAAGCGGGATGAAAATGTGGAAGAAAATTGAATCAGTTAGGTAAAACATGGGGGAGAAGAAATTGTGACATGTGCGATAAGACTGGCCTCAATCATGTACTGACAAGGTAAAAGAATTAACATTTAGCGGGAAAAGGAAATGAAATTAGCACAAATTGGGAGGGCTAAAATAATTTGGGCTAATGGCTCCAAGCTGTACTTATTCTGGCCCAAAGAAAAACCTATAACAAGAAGGAAAAATTAAATGAGTTTAGTGAATAAAAAAATAAAAATTAAATTAGATGAAGAAAAGTTTAAATGCAAGAGAGAAATTTTAATTATTCCCAAGAGAAACAAAATTTGGTTATAGTTTTTTTCTTGATCAGTAGGAGATATGGAAAAATATAATTCCTCAGGGAACCTTGGCCTTTTTACATAAGGTTGTCACTAGGTGCGGGAAATAAATTTGACCTTCTTGCCATTGATGCACATCAGCATGGACTAGTAGATCCATTTTCCCATGCAAACATGTCATTTCTGCAAAATAACATCAAGCAAAATTGCTCTAAAAGCATTTACGTTAAACACGTTTTGGGATGGCGAAATCCGAGTGCGGATGAACTGCATCCACATCTTAGCAATTAGGAACATTAGTGCCTGATCCGAGTCCACTCGCCTCTCCCATCGGTAAGGTATTGTATGATGTTGTTCATATCAATACCTTTATAGTAATTTAAATGAAGATTGTCAAGAAAATCAAAGGCATAATATGGAGCATCGTAAAAATGACATATTTCTCGAGGAGTGTAACACCCCATACCCGAGTCCGAGGCTAAGACCGGATACGAGACATTACTATGCTTGAACTTTCTTAAACATGTACTTACGGGCTATAAAATTTCGTTCCGAATTAAAAACTTCTCTTTCTTAGTCAAATCAGACATTTCATGGGCCTACGAGGCCTCAGACTTACGTCCCGAAACTTTCGGAACTCATCTGGATACTTTCTCTCGAAACAGGGGTCACACGTCCGTGTGACTTGGGACACGCCCGTGCACCCCTAAAACATGCCCGTGTCTTTCACCCGTGGAGGATACTGGCAAATTACACACGGCCTGGACACACCCGTGGCCCTGGCCCGTGTGCCAAACCTTGGTATTTTGACTTATTCACATGGTCTGTACACACGCCTGTGTGCGTCAGCCGTGTGACAATGGAATTTCTAAGTGTCAAGTGCAGACTTCACATGGCCTTGGAACACGCCCATGTGCCAACCGTGTGTATCACACGGCCTGAACAAACAGCCGTGTGACCAGCCCATGGTCTAATCTGACTTAAGATACTAAGGTGCAGGAGACACACGGCCTAGACACACGCCCGTGTGTCTATCCGTGTGGGCACTTAGAGGCTATCTTACCAAGCCTTTTACCACTCCCGTTTGCATACATTCATATACTACTTCAAAACATTCTCAAATCATCAATTAAAACACATGAATTAACACATTAATCATTAAAGAGATAAAGTCTTTATCCCATACACTAGGGAGAACTACTCCCAATACAAATACAGCCAACTTAAGCCATCATCTATGGTCATACACAACCAACTCTAGATTCTCTTAGGCCAATACAATTTGGCTACATCGGTTAGAACTTAATCAACTTTAAAAGAATCCCTATACATTCCATGACTCATAAGGACTTGATACCTCAAGCCAAGTGTCTGCTCGATAGTGTGAAAACATCTCCGGCGGTCTCCAAACCGAGCTAGTTAAAATAACCTATAAGGGATGAGAAAAGTAAAGGAGTAAGCAATAATGCTTAGTAAGCTCATCTGCATAATGTGTCAAATATTTATATTCATTGAATATACATAATTACAAAGTATCATACCGAGTTTTCTCATTAACTCACGGTTACTTGCTCAAATATTCTTGAAACTTACTCATTCAATATCTTACCAAATTCTTACCGTGTCACAAGCCAATTGCTCGTTCAATTAGCATACATTCCTGCACTGATCACCACATGATCATATAAAACAACAAATCAAGCATTTTCAATAAGCTGCTCATGCTACTAATATCTCAGTGGTTTTGCACTTAGCCCACCATTGAATCTCTAATAGGGTGGTATCGCACATAGCCCACCAATCATTTATATTTATGGTAGTTCCGCACTTAGACCACCTTTCATTTTACATTCATGGATAGTAATCCACATGTATATCTCTATTTCAAATATTCATCCGAGAACATTCTCACACACTTCTATTCTTACTTAACTTTCTATGATACTCGTTTGCATTCACACAATACATTAATAAATCTATCTCATGCAACTAAAGTGTATTGAATACACATAACCCACTAAGGGTTCATCATACACTGAATCCATATCAATTCAATTCTAACACACACTTGTGCTTTTCGTGGTACAACCACATAGTTTCTTCATTTCCACATATACGTTGAATCACTCAAGTTATTAAATAACTCTCTTGAGTCTCATACTCATAATGTCACATAGAATTTATACCCCAATAGGGTCTTACTTGCATTAACATATCGATACCATGTCCCTGACATGGTCTTATATGAATTCTTACATCGAGGCCATATTCCAATATGGTCTTACACTATCATCATATCATTCTACATACATTTCCCATTACTCTTAGATTCAATTCTTTTGACCTCTCATCAAAGATATTTCATACATTCATAGAGTAAATATACATTCCATACAACATTGGAACATTAAATTAACTCATACGTAATTGCAACATTCGCACATGAACTTACCTCGATGTCAAAAGGGCCGATAGGGACTTTTTGCCCTCATTTCTCTTTTCATCCGTTCTAGGTCCGAAACTCGTTTTCTTTGATCTAAAACAATGAAATTTACTGATTTAATCACTTATAAATCATAATACACCATAATCTATACTTTAGGCAAAAATGACTATTTTGCCCCTACACTTTGGCAAAATTACAATTTTGCCCCTAGGCTCGTAAATAAATTTTCATCACATTTTCTTGTTAAACAAGCCTAGTTGAACATTTAATCCTCTTACAACTATCCACAATTCCAACTATTTCATGCCTTAATGAACAAATTACAACTTTTGCATTTTAGTCCCAATTAGGTGTTTTCATGACAACACCTTTCACAAAAGTTGTTTCTCATCATCCTATCATTCATTTTCTTCCATAAAAACTCATCAAACAACATAAACTCTATCATGGTAAGTCCCTAGACTTTCAACCATATTGCAAACTAGTCCTCTCAATAGCTAGCTTAAGCTTTGAGGACTCCAAATATACAAAAATCATCAAAAATAAACACCAAATTGACTTACTTGAATGGAGTAAAGCTTGCTGAAATTTTAAGCTTTCAAACCCCTCCCATGGCTGATATTTTCGGTTGGAGAAGAAAGATAAATAAAAAGATGATAACTTTAGCTTATATCATCTTATTTTATTCAATTTTCCAACTAATATCACCAATTTTCTATCATAATAAATGCTCTTGTCCCCTATGTATTATTATGGATGGCCAACTCACTTAAATAAGGCCAAATTGCACAATTGGGACCTTCAATTAATAATCCATAGCTATTTGGCACCTCTAGCAAATAAAATAGAACTTTCGCACTTTATGCGATTTAGTCCTTTTTCACAATTTAGCTAGAATTCGCTAAAGTTAAGGCACCAAAATTTTCATGCATCCTTATAAACATGTTATAACACATAACATATCATGCAAATAATTTTCTATAACCTCAAATTAGTGATTCCGAGATCACTGTTCTGACTAGCCCCTAAATCGAGCTGTTACAATTCTCCCCCCCTTAAGGATTTTCGTCCCCGAAAATCTTATCAGGAGGATTTGCTACTAACATTCTTAAAACGTTTCCATCTACTCTTCAAAATCGCCAATCCACTTATCTTCAAGTTTCTCTTGCCAATAACTTTTAAGCTGTGATACATAAGGTCGAAACATAACTTGAGACCTAGGTTATTCTTCCTCTGGGGCATATACTCTGTAATCTACCAATTTGGAACTCTGCACATGTCCAAATGATCATTCGAATCTTTACTGGTTGATTTACTACAATTCGAACGACATTTCCCTTTCTTGGAAATTTTGTCAAACCAAATTTGAAATCTATAAGGTTTTATCACACTTTCTCGTTAAAGCATTCACCAACTGTAGTAGCCTTGTCTTGTGTGCTTTGGAAACTCAGCTTTTAGTGGTCAACTACTTCTGACCATAACTCGATCATATTGTGAAATGTACTCTATTGTCAAAACATTTATGCTCATAACCGTACTTCCTTATTCTTGCATTAATAGATATGCTACTACTAAATCTCATACTAAAACTTCTGCATAAGTTCTGGATTCATCATCATTCAAATTCTATCTCAAGGAAACATCAACAATGGAAATCTTATCCAACTTGAATTTTATCCCCTTAAATAAACTCATTCAGAGCTTATTTAAAATACCATTTACTATCTCACTTCTGAACCCTTTTGTTCTGAAAAGGAAACTCGCTCTAGTCACTAACCTCGCTGAAACTAGGATATTACCAACTAGAGTCAACCGAGTAACTAACTCACATTACTAAACATGGATCTTTCATTCAGACATCTGTAATATGTCTACTATCTGAGTAGTATCACAATAACTATACCCACCATTGTAATAGCTCAAGTCGTTCCCACTATTTCTTCTTCAAAATATTCTGTAACATAAGATACCCTCACTAATTAAAGTTCAAAAAATACACATCGATCTTCCCATGGATCAATACATAATATCTAACTCACAACACAGACACAAAAGTGGTCGTCTCTGGATCACCAACTTGTCAACTCTTTCTCTCGATTCAGACTGATCTCAGTACTAGAACTTTCAAATAAACAGTTCTTTATATAGCTTTCAACTCAACCATCACGATTTGAACATTTCGATGAGCATATCTTTGTATCATGCTCCCTACTCACGTAACACGTAATTTTATTCTCTTTCTTCGATTCATGCGTGAATATACACAGTAACTTGAATCATATCTCAATACAATAATCTACTCTTTTCTCCATACTGAGAACATATTTTAAGCACACTCTCATCTGAGTTTCTATTGTTATGCTAATCTAAAACCGTTACTATCATCATATCTCGCGATAGGAGGGACATCTCGATCGAATTCATTAACTCTATCCATCTTATTCGAAAACTCATCATACGACGTGAAACTTGTGATTTCATTTCTTATACTAGAATCATCACCAACTTCCTCCTCAAGGTACCCAATTAAGGTTACGAGGAGATAGAGGAATGTCGATTTCAATTAACTAAATCGACAACCGTTTAGTCTACCTTTTCTGTCAGTTAACGTTCTCACACAATCACAATTTCATGAAAAGAACGACCACATCATCCCTGAAGGGAAACATGTATTAGTACATAATACTAAAGGAGATCATTATAATCCCATCCATGGCATTAACTAACCATGCATAAACCATAGGCTTCTAGCCAACTTACTCATACTTGCCCTTATATAACATGTTCCGTGTCATATATCGTAATCGTCTCTTCGTGATTCATTCACGAGTACATGTTTTCACTCTTTCACATGACTTTAGTACCATTCTCATTTCTACCTCTAGACTTATCTATCTGTCCCATTGATCACTAGGGATAATCAAAGACGCATGTTCATCGTCATTCATGTAGGTACAAAACCAATGCCACATTCCCGAGGTGGTCTTATATGGAGTCACCTCTAAATGCCAATGCCATATCCCAGATAAGGTCTTATATGGACTTCAACAACAAGCATCAATTCCGTATTCTAAATATGGTCTTACACGATTCTCATATTCATTACAGAAGCCATACCCCGGATATGGTCTTATACGGGATTTCAATTTGGTGCCGAGGCCATGTCTTGGACGTGGTCTTATACGAGACCTTATCTATCTCATATTTTGATGATAGCATTTTCATATTCATTATAGTCCCCTAGGACTTCAACCTCACGTTCCAAAGCAATTACTCTATTTAGTAGAGTATCATGTATCAATGCGATACAAAGCATTCTCAACTATGCTAACATAATTTTTTGCATTAATCACATGTAAACTTATTCAATTTGACTCTCATAACATCTCATCATGATTTAACAGTGGTAAGGGGGTGAAGTCGTAAAGCCCCTAACTTGATTCTCTTGACTACATACATGTGATTTAGCATCCCTAATTAACGAAATATCATCGTAGTCACACAACTCGCTCCAAGCAAGTTTTCATACTTACTCACGTTACAATGGTTTCTATCATCCATACTTTCGAACGGTGATTTCACTTACTCAAGTTTCACATTAATATCTACTTTCTCTTACTATTGCTTATTAATCTAGAGAATGTCTTACGGGTTTGAGTACATCGTTTACTTGATTGCCATAGTCCAACTACGGTCTTACTTGTATCACAACATCATAGCCCAGCTATTACTTTACATGTCATCACGATGCCATAGCCTCGCTATGGTCTTACACGAAATCTCATATCAATACCAATGCCATATCCCAGATACGGTCTTACACGAAATCTTATATCGATATCAACGCCATATCCCAGATATGGTCTTACACGATCTCATACCGAAGCCAGGTCCCAGACATGGTCTCACACGATATTACTATTTGATGCCGATGCCATATCCCAGATATGGTCTTATACGGGATCTCACAACAAATATCGATGCCATATCCCAGATATGGTCTTATCTAATTAACTTATTCAATACCGAAGCCATATCCCTGATATGGTCTTATACGAGATCATGTATCGATGCCAATGCCATGCCCCAGACATGGTCTTATATGGGATCACATATACCGCCATGGTCCAACCATGGTCTTATTCATCATTTTATCATTGAACGACCGTACTCATCTCCTGCATTCTACTTAATCAAACTTTTCAATTTTACTCTCACACTATAATATGTGTGACTTTGTAACAGGGTCATAAGATGAAACATTATATCTTATCTGCTTTAACAGTCACACGTGAGATTTAACCATGTGGACATATTTATCATAAACAATGGCATCACAAATCTCAAATGCTTACTTACTCTTACTGCTTCTCACATACATCATGGTACTTACTAGTCTCATGTTTGTAAGGTAAACAAGGTACCTGTAACACTTGATCACATAGATCAGTATAGTTTACTATAACAAGCATAATCTCAACATCATCATTCATAACATGAATTATACTTGTTAGTCAGCCTTCACTAGCATGACATGATATCAACTTTACTACTAACTTTCTTGCTATCTCATTTAAGCTTTACTCTTTTGCCGGATGAATTACTATGAATGACTGAGGATACTGAATCTCATTTTACATGTATCTTGATGCCAATGCTATATCCTTGATATAGTCTTACATGGGATCTCTTACTTGGTATCGATGCCATGTCTTGACATGGACTTACACGAAGTCTTGCTTGTGGGTTCCCTTGGGAACTTATCATTGCCATGTCTCGACATGGTCTTACTTGGTATCTTTACTTGTCAATGCCGAGCCTTGGCTTGGACTTACATGAAATATTTCTTGTTACTCACCAATGCCATGCCTTGGCTTGGACTTACATGGGATCTCTATCTCTGTATAGCTTTTCAATGCCAAGACTTGTCTTGGACTTACATGATAACTTTGCTTGGAGACTCACCAATGCCATGCCTTGGCTTGGGCTTATATGGGTCTTCATCTCATAATAACTCTTCAATGCCAAGACTTGTCTTGGTCTTACATGATAACTTGCTTGATTGCCGATGCCATGTCTTGACATGGTCTTATACGGACTTTCTTGTCTCATGTGGCAGATTAAGTATCCTAAGTAATTCATTTTCAATCGGGACTTTCATATACATGCTCTTAGTAACTTCTTTGTTTAATAAATCATTAAACATTTTCATGGAAATAATGTGCATAAAACAACATCACAAGCAATTCAATGAAAATATCCATGAAGCTTGAAAATCATACAACTTACTGAAATTAGCTCGGTTGGGAATCATCTCTGTCTTAACAAAACAATTTTGTTAGAGCCGGGAGACATCACACTATCACGGTCCACATATGGCATGTATAGCTAGACTCTTACTCTCGCTAGGTTAGTCCTAGAACCGATTAAACCATAGCTCTGATACCACTAAATGTAACACCCCATACCCGAGTCCAAGGCTAAGACCGGATACGAGACATTACTATGCTTGAACTTTCTTAAACATGTACTTACGGGCTATAAAATTTCGTTCCGAATTAAAAACTTCTCTTTCTTAGTCAAATCGGACATTTCATGGGCCTCACGAGGCCACGGACTTACGCCTCAAACTTTCAAAACTCATCCGAAACTTTCTCTCGAAATGTGGGTCACACGTCCGTGTGACTTGGGACACGCCCGCACCCTAAAACATGCCCGTGTCTTTCACCCGTGAAAGATACGGCAAATTACACACTACCGACACGCCCGCGGCTGGCCGCCCGCTTGCCAAACCTTGGCATTCGACTTATTCACACGGTGCGTACACACGCCCGTGCATCACCGCAGTGACAATGGAATTTCTAAGTGTCAAGTGCGGACTTCACACGACCTTGGCACACGCCCATGTGCCAACCGTGTGTATCACACGCGGCTGAACAACGGCGTGTGACCAGCCCGTGGTCTAGTCGACTTAAGATACTAAGGTGTAGGAGACACACGGCCTGAGACACACGCCCGTGTGTCTATCCGTGGGGCGCTTAGAGGCTACCTTACCAAGCCTTTTACCACTCTCGTTTGCATACATTCATATACTACTTCAAAACATTCTCAAATCATCAATTAAAACACATGAATTAACACATTTAACCATTAAAGAGATAAAGTCTTTATCCCATACACTAGGGAGAACTACTCCCAATACAAATACAGCCAACTTAAGCCATCATCTATGGTCATACACAACCAACTCTCGATTCTCTTAGGCCAATACAATTTGGCTACATCGGTTAGAACTTAATCAACTTTAAAAGAATCCCTATACATGCCATGACTCAAAAGGACATCATACCTCATGCCAAGTGTCTGCTCGATAGTGTGAAAACATCTCCGGCGGTCTCCAACCCGAGCTAGTTAAAATAACCTATAAGGGATGAGAAAAGTAAAGGAGTAAGCAATAATGCTTAGTAAGCTCATCTGCATAATGTGTCAAATATTGATATTCATTGAATACACATAATTACAAAGTATCATACCGAGTTTTCTCATTAACTCACGGTTACTTGCTCAAATATTCTTGAAACTTACTCATTCAATCTCTTACCACATTCTTACCATGTCACAAGCCAATTGCTCGTTCAATTAGCATACATTCCTGCACTGATCACCACATGATCATATAAAACAACACATCAAGCATTTTCAATAAGCTGCCCATACTACTAATATCTCGGTGGTTTCGCACTTAGCCCACTATTGAATCTCTAATAGGGTGGTATCGCACATAGCCCACCAATCATTTATACTTATGGTAGTTCCGCACTTAGCCCACCTTTCATTTTACATTCATGGATAGTAATCCACATGTATATCTCTGTTTCAAATATTCATCCGAGAACATTCTTACACACTTCTATTCTTACTTAATTTTCTATGATACTCGTTTGCATTCACACAATATATTAATAAATCTATATCATGCAACTAAAGTGTATTGAATACACATAACCCACTAAGGGTTCATCATACACTGAATCCATATCAATTCAATTCTAAAACACACTTGTGCTTTTCGTGGTACAACCACATACTTTTTTCCTTTCAACATATACGTTGAATCACTCAAGTTATTAAATAACTCTCTTGAGTCTCATACTCATAATGTCACATAGAATTTATACCCCAATAGGGTCTTACTTGCTTTAACATATCGATGCCATGTCCCTGACATGGTCTTATACGAATTCTTACACCGAGGCCATATTCCAATATGGTCTTACACGAGACTTTAACTATCATCATATCATTCTACATACATATCCCATTACTCTTAGATTCAATTCTTTTGACCTCTCATCAAAGATATTTCATACATTCATAGAGTAAATATACATTCCATACAACATTGGAACATTAAATTAACTCATACGTAATTGCAACATTCGCACATGAACTTACCTCGATGTCAAAAGGGCCGATAGGGACTTTTTGCCCTCATTTCTCTTTTCATCCGTTCTAGGTCCGAAACTCGTTTTCTTTGATCTAGAACAATGAAATTTACTGATTTAATCACTTATAAATCATAATACACTATAATCTACACTTTAGGCTAAAATGACTATTTTGCCCCTACCCTTTGGCAAAATTACGCTTTTGCCCCTAGGCTCGTTAATAAATTTTCATCACATTTTCTTGTTAAACAAGCCTAGATGAATATTTAATCCTCTTAAAACTATCCACAATTCCAACTATTTCATGCCTTAATGAACAAATTACAACTTTTGCATTTTAGTCCCAATTAGGTGTTTTCATGACAACACCTTTCACAAAAGTTGTTTCTCATCATACTATCATTCATTTTCTTCCATAAAACCTCATCAAACAACATAAACTCTATCATGGTAAGTCCCTAGACTTTCAACCATATTGCAAACTAGTCCTCTCAATAGCTAGCTTAAGCTTTGAGGACTTCAAATATACAAAAATCATCAAAAATAAACACCAAATTGACTTACTTGAATGGAGTAAAGCTTGCTGAAATTTTAAGCTTTCAAACCCCTCCCATGGCTGATATTTTTGGTTGGAGAAGAAAGATAAATAAAAAGATGATAACTTTAGCTTATATCATCTTATTTTATTCAATTTTCCAACTAATATCACCAATTTTCTATCATAATAAATGCTCTTGTCCCCTATGTATTATTATGGCTGGCCAACTCACTTAAATAAGGCCAAATTGCACAATTGGGACCTCCAATTAATAATCCACAGCTATTTGGCACCTCTAGCAAATAAAATAGAACTTTCGCACTTTATGCGATTTAGTCCTTTTTCACAATTTAGCTAGATTTCGCTAAAATTAAGGCACCAAAATTTTCATGCATCCTTATAAACATGTTATAACACATAACATATCATGCAAATAATTTTCTCTAACCTCGAATTAGTGATTTTGAGATCACTGTTCCGACTAGCCCCTAAATCGGGCTGTTACAAGGAGTGACAAGCACTTCCTTGCCCCTTACTGTGACATGTGTGTGGATTTCACTCAGTAGTTTATTATTTTCCCTTTCTTTCAGGAAGTATAAAATTCGTAAACTATTGACTTGATTGTCGGTTCATTTCGGGTCAAACAAAAAATCCTCCAATAATGAAAGTGGACTAACTCCTAAATTGCATCGCACATGGTCATTGGTAGGTCAAACCCCCGTTCCTGTATAAATGTTCAACCTTGAGTTCCAAGAAGTATTTTTCAAACTCTTTGTTACAGAATTGGTCAGAACTGACATCTATTGATGACTCATTGGTTGTAGTTCACCTAATTTTTCTAGGTGCCATTGCAATAATATGAACTTTTAGTTAAGCAAATTTTCCTAAAAATCAATTAGGTAGAAAATATGAACAAATAACGAAATTAGGACACCTAACCTTTCTTGTCAACGTATTTGAACTTGCCAATGGATTAGATTGTTGTATATGTGATGTGTAATACCTACAAAACAAAGATATAACCAAAGAAAAATAACAATGTAGCAGAAAAGAGAGCAAGAGAGGAAAGAAATTAAGAGGAGATGGGGAGGAAGAGTGTGTGGCGGCTTTTAAGGGGTTTGGGTGGTTGATTAAGAATTTTTAAGTGCGGTGATTCGGGCTAAAATATGATGAGGTATAAATACAATCCTAGCAGGTCACATAGAAATTGGGTAAAAAAAAGTTCTAGACTCGACTCAGGGTCATGACACTGAACTTTGAATATCCCAAGTTTGATTTTGTGATGTCGTATCGTGACACGTGACACTAGGTCTGGTGTCACGACTGTCACATGTGAATATGTAATGTGAATGTGCAAGTATACATGTTGAATCAAGTAATAAAGTGATAAGTGAGATCGTCTTTACAAGGATCGGAATGGATTAACATGGTTGAGTTATCACTATGAACTATACTAATTAAGCTACAGCAAAATGAACATAATAACAATTTGATGATGAGTATTAATGTATGAAATATTAAGATCAAAAACTGAATAAATTGTTGTGGCAAATATATGAGACAAAGTTGGGAGGATTTATGCTTTTGAAAGGGAAGGTTGGCATTACTCAGATTATATCTTTATAACATAATAGTGCCATGACAAAACCTTAATCAAATTATTGTTCAGAGTATAACTATTACAGTCTGCTTCTTTCAAGAGCTAGACTTTAAGCTACCATTCCAAGACTTTGCATGTCTACAAGACTTTAAGCTGGCTGAGAGTGACGAGGACTAAGTGTTGCATCAGCATCTTCCTAAAATTGCCATGGCTGTTTTTATTGGCAATTTGTCCAACCTTTTTTCCATGGCAATATTTCACTTCCTTCATTCCCTTCCTCCTTTTTCTCATTCTCTTTGTCCTTCCTGCACCTACTACATACAACAACCAATTCCTTTCTTCCTAACAATAAAAGTAACATATAATGACATTCAAGGCACAATCTTCCAAGCTTTATTATGCAATATTTTAATAATAACCTAGAAATACAAATATATCCACTTAAGTACAAGAAATTCATCAAGTTTAGAGGCTTGAGATATAACTCTTTTCAAGATTTATCACACCCCCAAACTTGAGTTATTTCTTGTCCTTAAGCAAAATGTGTATGAATGCATGGATGCAATTTTCCAATACAACACAATTACCTCTTGTACTACTAGACTATACGAAGCATATTTTATACCTTCATTCTCAGCAGTCTTCTGTCTCAAAAAGTTGGTTCAAATTTTATAGGTTTGTTTAGCATACGAAGTCCAGAAAATGTTACCTAAAAATAAAAGTTCCTAAATATTCATGCAATTTTGACTATAGCAAACACCTCCTAATGTACTTAGTTTATCTTTCCTCTAAACTCGGTTTCTCTACTCACAATTATTTTTTCATTGCATAATTTAATTAATAAAAAAAAATTCTAGGGAATTCATCTTGTCACATGGTTTCTTTATTTGACAATCTCAATGGAGCATACACTAGATTGCTAGGTATCACATCATGCCACAATTTGAATGTAATTCACTCATGAAGTTAAAGCTTTTAACTTAGAAGATGGATGGAGCAAACAACTACCTCCTTAGCTACTCAGTCTAGAACTGCAGTGGAGTGTCCCTAAACTATTTTTTTTACTCACTCTTATTTGAACTTACTTTTCTTGTCAATAATACAATGGAGCAAACAAAATATTACTGACCTAATCAACATTTTCAAACATTTGAGTGTTTCATGGCATCTTTCCCTCTCTTTTTTTTATTCATTGACAATTTACTAAACTTAGGTTCAAGAACTTCTAAGTGTATTAAAAGAAACCTACTATAGACTAATTGCAATTATTGTAACACCCCTAACCCGTAACCGTTGCCGGTTTAGGGTTAAGGAGTATTACCAAACAAACCAGAACATTTACAATCATTTTACAACACAAAGTATTTCATCATTCAAACATATCAAGATATATACATATAGTCCCTTAACGAGGTCCATGAGACCTTAAACATGCACTAGAAAGGGATCGGGACTTAACCGGGATCATACAAAAAATTTTCCAAAAATTAAACATTTTTCCAAGCTACAGAGGTCACACGCTCGTGTGGGCAGGCCGTGTGCCTCACACGGCCTCAGACACGCCCATGTGCCAAAGCCGTGTCAAAACAAGGCATACATACTGACTTGACCACACGGCCTGAGACACGCCCGTGTGCCTCACCCGTGGTCGAGCCTGACTTGCATCACACGGCCAGTCACACGCCCGTGTGTCTAGCCCGTGGTCGAGCCTGACTTGTTTTGAAATGCAACCACGAAGGACACGGTCGAGCCACACGCCCGTTTGCTCAACTATGTGGGCAATTATAGGCCATTTGCAAGGCCAAATTGCCACCCACTCTTAGGGTCTCACTTACAAGCATTTTACCATATGCATTTATACCTCAAATGGCAACCAAAACATACCAATATATGCACCAAACAATCATCATCTAACCATCTACATTCATACTCAAATTCAACTAAAAAATATCCATCTTAATTATCAATTTCACACCCCAAAACTCACAAAACTATCCAACATTCATTACTTACCAATTCTATCATAAAACATACCATTTCCATCTTACTAATTTATGCAATAATGATCACTCATATAGAACACACATATATACATGTAATTCATCCTTTTCACATAACCAAAACATTTACCAAGACATCAACTATCAAGCCAAATCACTTGGCAAGATCCAAACTTCTCAAAATATACCATAACTACTAGCCTATACATGCCATATTCAAATATTTACATCTTCCAAAAGTACCAAAATAGATAGCCGATAGTGTGATCGAGTCATTGACGATCCCCGGATCCGAGCTAGCTTTAAATATACTGTAAAACAGAGAAAACTTCACACAGTAAGCTTAAGAGCTTAGTAAGTTCGTAATATAATACAATTAACTCATTGAATCAAATCAATATACAAATTCAACCATCACATAGATAATTTAACAAATATACACATGCTCAATTATATCCAATACTCACATAACCATCCATTCATCTACTTTCAAATTTATCAACCACTTAGGTTTCATACATACCTTTGCCAACACTTAGCTAACAACCAATTTTGCTACTCAATGCTCGATACCACATTTTGATCAATCCTTATTATCTCTTCGATTCAATCACACACTTAGTGCCCGATTCATAGCCGAAGCTTAAATAACATCGCACACTTAGTGCCTCTATATCAAACCAAAATTGATTCGGTATCGCACACACAGTGCCAATCAGTATAGTCGATACTTTCTCTATTTCGCACACACAGTGCCATTCATTACTGTATAAATTCTATTTCGCACACTTAGTGCCACATTTCTCAAGTTCACAATTAACATCTCTAATTCAATAACCATACATTCATTCATTTCATAACTCATTGATATGAATTTAACAATTCGTATTATATCCGAACTTGCCTCGGACGTAGAAATACCGAGACTAGTCGATCAATCAAGTACTTTGTCTTTGCCTCGATCTCGATCCGAATCTCTCTTTTCTTGGTCTATACATAATCAAATTTAGTTCATTCAATCACCAAATCACTCAATTTAGTCCAAACACACATACTTAGGGCATTTTACAAAATAGCCCTCACATTTTCACATTTTGACACCTTAGTCCTTATTTCATAAAATCATCAAATACACATAATTTCATTTCACCCATGCCTAGCCGAATTCTCCTTATGTCCATACAAGCTCACAATTTCATTTATTTCACATTTTTGTCCTCCAATTTCTTATTTTCACAACTAAGCCCAAATTATTCAATTTCACTAAAAATTCAAAGACAAAATATGTTAATCTTTCACCTATCTTTCATATTTCATCATCAACTATCATAAAGCTCAAGCATTCATCAACGGCATATCTCAAAATCACCATCAAATTCTAAAATTTAAGCATGGGTTTGATAATATACTAAGCAACGATCACAAAAACGTAGAAATCATCAAAAACCGAGCTCAAAACATACCTTGATTTTGAGCAACTATGGTTGAATGCTTCAAAGCCCTATTTCTTTCTTTTTCTTTCAAGTTTCAGCACAAAGAAGATGATAAAATGGCCATTTAATTGTTTGTTTTGTTTAATAATAACTTAATAACTCAATTACCATTTTAACCTTTAATTAAAACATTAAAATTCCACTAATATAAGCCCATTTTTGTCCATCCCATCTATCAATGGTATAATATCAACATAATGACTTCTCATTTGATAAGCCATGCCTATTAAGCACTTTAACAATCAGCACACAGCTTTTACATTTTATGCGATTAAGTCATTTTTCATAATTCGGCACACAATCGATAAAACTTTTACACGAAATTTTCACACATGCTTAATCACAAATTATAAACACCAAAAATAATATTAAAATATTTTTTGACCTCGGATTTGTGGTCCCAAAACCACTATTCCGACTAGGGTCTAAACCGGGCTTTTACAATTATAATTAGGTCATTCTACTTTTAGGGATTAATTTTCACACAACTATCCTAAGCTAAACATACCTAATCAACTATCACAATTTTCTAAGCTTATTGAAGAATTATTATCCTCATCGAACATCATAGATAACAATATACTTATCATAGTCTAACAGTCATTTGGCATTTGTATGTCATGGAAAAATGAGTGACAAAATGAGCAAATGTTAAGACAATTATCTAATTCATACAATATGTACAACACACCCCGAAACCTAAGGGATGCATTGTCCTCAATGCATGATCAGAAACAAAATGCAAAATGAAAAAAGAAACATATATATAATGCAATCAAAACAATTATGAATGCATGAAAAAAACATGTTATATAATGAAAAGTATGCAAATAAAAATAAAAGCTTGGAAAGAATTTGGTGTTACTTTAATTGGGTCGAGTAGATTTCCTGCAGACATGATAGAGTGAAGTAACAGCATGTGCTCTTTTGAAATAGTAAAGTTATGAGTTGAAGGGCTAAGGTGAGATTTAAGAAAATGATACCATACCCAACATTGGGGCTTCAAAGAAACGTGTTCGATGTTGTAGCAATCTTGTCAAGAAATTGTTCATTTTTTTCCTTCTACACAGAGATCCTTAGTAACTTGTTGTAGACCTTCTACTGTTATTGTTGCAGCAAACTGAGAATGTTTATCAAGACCCTAAGGTAAACCATATTGTGCGTTGATGGAGTACTCATCAAATAGCACTGAAACGCCTCATACATAGATAAAAGCATTATTTGGAGAGGTTAAATGGGCAAAAAATTCCTTTACAACCTTATGAGAACATCGTCAAGATGAAGGCAAAATATTTGACAGCTGTTTTTCAACTATAGAAGAAATCGCTTCAGTATATCCCATAAAGGTTGTTGATAGCACTAGAAAGAACACAGGTTTTCCCCTTACTTATTGGTTAAATTGTTCCCATTTAGTTATCCTTAGCATACATTTTAGCATTTTCAGTTTAGTAAATTGCTTTTTATAACTCAGTGAATCCTAGCCTATTTTATCCTTAATTTTGCTATCTTATTGCATTAATGTCGCTATATGAGTTAATCCCAGATTGCGTCCAGAATTTCTCGTTGCACCTGACAGCTGCCCGCAATGTCACTGCATGAGTTAATTCCAGATTACGTCCAAAATTGTCGCTGCACCTAACAATTGTCCGGATAAGAACCAAAACTGCGTGAGCTGTCCAGTCTGGCATAACCAACATGTACGTACAGAGACAAAATAATTTTAAGGAAAGGACACCTGTACTGTTGGACATAAAAGGTGGACGTAAGAAGAAAAAGAAAGCTTTTTTCTCCATCATCATCTTCATCATCCTACCTTGAAGCTTGCGGCCATGGCAGCTTAAGCCTCTCACGGGTGAGCCAACGTGAAAACCAGATGCAGACTAGCTCTTGACAAGGAGACCTAAGTGCGCGACAAGAGGGAATAGAGAGATTTAGTCGAGTTATCTAGGAATAGTATTCTCCACTCGATTCTTTCTTATTTCTTTCTGAATGCTGCTGATTATTCTTTGTTTTCTGTTGTATGGAAGTACAAATGAATTCTTGGTTAAACGTTATCTTATTCAATCTTGCTTTTATCATTTAATCTTGGGGTTTGAATGTTTTTTAACATGGAAGTGTTATTACAGTCACTGACACTGGAAAGTGCAGTGATAGTTTAAGCCAACAAGCATTTTAACGGAAGTTGAGTGAGGATTAGAGGAATTTAGTCCACTTTTTCTTAATAGTGTCGTATTGCCATCATCGGAAGGTGAGGTTAATATGCATGTTTAAGTCTCAGATTAAATAGAGGAGTAACGCTAGGTAAGATATACATTGAATTTTATTGCCTCGACAATCACCTATATTTTTGTACCTTGTGAGCACTTAGTATTCTGTTGAAGATTCATGTTGGGGATCCCAGTTTATCATTATCATATTTTATTTTATTGTTTTCAAGTTATTGCATCAACAACTATTCTCACAATTTATCTCGTTTCTATCTAGTTGTGCACCGACATTAATAGACAAAAGACAACCATCCCTGTGGGATCGATATCCGATAGACTCACATCTATCAACTATATTTGCATCGACTGTGTACGCTTGCACATTATTGCTGTGACATTAACAGTCGATCAAGTTTTTGGCGCCGTTGCTGGGGATGGCATTTGTTTGATGTTTTTTTTTTGTTTTTGTGCGTTTTTTCACTTTATTTTCCCTATTTAATATTTCGTATTCACTAACTGGTTTTTCTTTTTTGATTTTTTAACTTCAATTTAGGTATTTTATGACCCAAAGAAATTCGAATTTTCTTGCCAATTTTGATCCAAAAATTGAAAGGACTGTTCAGAATAGACTTCGAGAACAAAGTAATATGGCTCTACCAAGGAACAATGCAACCATACCTCCGATGCAACAGCAAAATGTTAATAACCCATTATTGCAGCAAGATGCTCACATACAAAATAGGACTATACGAGATTTTTTAGTACCTATCTTGGATGATCTACAACCAGGAGTTGTTAGGCCAGCGATCCAAGTTGGGAATTTTGAACTCAAGCCAGTAATGTTCCAAATGTTGAATTCTAATTGACAAAATGCTGGACTGCCACATGAAGATGCGAAAGAACATCTTAAATTCTTTTTATTGATATGTGCTTCCTTTAGTCAACAAGGTGTTCCTGATGATGCCTTGAAGATGCAATGATTTCCTTATTCCTTACAAGGAAGAGCCCGTACTTGGTTGTTTGGACTACCTACCGAGTCAATTACTTCTTGGGATACACTAGCAACACAGTTTGTTTTGTGATTCATCCCGCTGACAATGAATGCTCGTCTTAGAAATGATATTACTGCTTATCATCAGCTGGATGATGAAAATCTTCACACCAAATAGGAACGTTATAAATCTTTACTTTGACGTTGTCCCATGCACGACATTCAACCAGAAACACAAATTGAGATTTTTTATAATGGGTTGGATTCACGTACAAAGAATCTTGTTGACACATCAGCCAATGAACCTCTGCTGGATTGTACTTATAATGATGCTGTGAGAATTATTGAGAGAATTGCTCAAAATGATTATCAATACCCTATTTTAAGAGCTGCACAAGAAAAAACTACTTCATGAGTTATTGAATTGGATGCAATAACCACATTAAGTGCTCAAGTTTCTTCTCTCACAAACATGATTAAAAATATGCAAGGGACGAGTGGAGTTGCACCTATACAAGTCACTCAATAAATTGATGTTCCTACTTTTTGTTGTCAGATTTGTAGTGACAACCATAGCTATGAAGATTGTCCATAACATGCAAAGAATGCCTGTTATATTAGTAACATCTGCAACAATTCTTATGGTAATCCTTACAACAACTCTATACGCAACCAACAATTTTAGGGCACTCAGAATGCTGGACAAAATGTTGCGACATTCAGATATGGGAATACATATACTCGGGGCAATTATAATCCCAGACAAGGGAATTACAATCAGTAGCAACAGAACTATAATCAACACACTCAAATGCATCCAACACAAGGCCAAACACATCCACACCAAAATCTGATACAACCACAACACTCTTCAATACCAAATCAACATATTCAAGGACATCGACAGCAACTGTACACTCAAGCTTCTACTTCTAACCCGTTAGCAACTCTTGAGGCATTAATGCGGGAGCATATTACTCGCACAGAAGCTATAGTACAAGGGAATTCATATTCCATTCGAGCATTGGAAGCACAATTAGGACAACTTGCTTCAAATTTGAATACTCGACCACCAGGTTCATTACCTAGTGACACAAAAAATCCTAGTCTGAGGGGGAAAGAACATTGTAAGGCTATCACTCTTAGGAATGGTAAACCAATTGGCGAACCGTTTATCGGCTCTATTGTAGTACCTCACAATACAAATGGAGTGATCACTGATGAGAAGGTTGAATCTGAAGAATTTGTCAATGCATTAGACAAAGAAGTTCCACAAATTGTCACTCATATGCCTAATGTCCGACCTTCTAAACTGTCGACGCAATCAAAGATGTCAACGTAAGCAGATATATCTCTACCTTTACCCTTCCCACAAAGATTCAGGAAGAATGAGCATGACAAGCAGTATCAGCAGTTCCTGGACACACTGAAACAACTGCAGATCAATATTCCTTTAGTAGATGTTCTGGTACAATTTTGAGTTATGGGAAATTTATGAAAGACCTCTTGTCTAAGATGAAGAAGCTTATGGATATTGAAACTATTGCACTCACAGAAGGCTGTAGTGTTGTTTTGACAAACAAGTTGCCCCATAAATTGAAAGATCCTGGGAGCTTTACCATCCCATGTTCAATTGGCAATCATTATTTGGGTAAGACTTTATGCGACTTGGGAGCTAGCATTAACCTAATGCCACTATCTACTTTCAGAAAGTTGGGAATTGGTCACATGAAATCTGCTACAGTGACATTACAACTAGTCGATCGATCCTTGGCTCAACCTGAAGAGCAAATAAAAGATGTTTTAGTTTGCGTGGATAAATTCGTTTTTCCGGCTAATTTTATCATACTTGACTGCGAGACAGACAAGGAGGTTCCCATAATCTTGGGATGACCATTTTTAGCCACCTGTCAAACTCTTATTGATGTTTATAAGGGTGAACTAACCATGCAACTTAATGATGAGCAAGTCACCTTCAGTGTTTTTGAATCTGTTCAATGCAAGGTCAAAGAAGAATGTTATACTGTTGATGTGCTAGATGATCTAATTGAGGAAGAATTCAATGACCAAAGCACAGTAATTTCTCGAGAGTTTGCAGTGACATCTGATGCTAAATCCTTAGACGATTGTGACAGCATGGTTGAAGCTAATAATCTTGAACTCAAGCATGGATGGCATATTGAATCCTTAGACCTAGCCAACAGAACAACCCCAATTTTCAAACCATCTATTAAAGAAGCTTCTACTCTGGAACTGAAACCACTACCTCCTTATCTTAAATATGTCTTTCTAGGTGATCACAATACTCTTTAGTTATTGTCTCTACAACACTGGATGTACCTCAAGAAGAGAAAATAGTCCATATTCTCAAGAAACATAAATGAGCTATTGCTTGGAGTATTACCAATATTCAAGGTATTAGTCCTTCTTTTTGCATGCACAAGATCAAATTGAGATTGAGGGCAAGCAATCGATTGAACAGCAAAGAAGATTAAACGAAAAAATGAAGGAAGTTGTCAAGCAGGAAATCATAAAATGGCTTGATGCTGGAATTATTTACCCGATTTCTGATAGCAATTGGGTAAGCCCAGTGCAATGCGTACCTAAAAAGAGTGGCATCATCGTGGTTCACAATGATAAGGATGAATTAATTCCTATATGCATTTCCACAGGATGGCGAGTTTGTATGGATTATTGCAAATTGAATGTGGCCATAAGGAAGGATCACTTCCCACTTCCTTTCATCGACCAAATGCTGGATCGACTTGCTGGAAAGGCCTATTATTGCTTTTTAGATGGCTATTCTGGGTGCAATCAAATTGCTATTGCACCAGAGGATCAGGAGAAAACAACCTTCACCTGCCCTTTTGGTACTTTCGCTTTTCGCGGTATGCCTTTCTGTCTTCGCAACACACCAACCACATTTCAAAGATGCATGATGGCAATATTCTCAGATATGATCAAAGACTCTATAGAGGTTTTTATGGATGATTTCTCGGTCTATGGGAACGATTTTGATCATTGCGCTGACAATTTGGATAAAGTACTGAAGCGATGTGAAAACACACATCTTGTCCTGAATTGGGAAAATTGACGTTTCATGGCAACTGAAGGTATTGTGTTAGGACATCGTATCTCTAACTAAGGTGGAAATCATTGAGAAATTACCTCTACCAACAAACGTGAGGGGTATCCGCAATTTTCTGTGACATGCAGGGTTTTACCGACGGTTTATTAGAGATTTTTCAAAAATTGAAAATCCCTTATGCTCATTGTTGGAACAGAATCAAAAATTCTTCTTTGACAATGCATGTTTGGATACCTTTATTCAGTTAAAAAAGAAACTAGTAAATGCACTCATTGTCGTTGCACCAGATTGGTCTCAACCTTTTGAAATTATGTGCGGTTCAAGCGACTTTGCTGTGGGTGTAGTGCCAGGACAACGAAAAGGAAAAATATTTCATGCCATCTATTATGCTAGAAAAACTCTTACAGAGGCTCAACTCAATTATACAACTACAGAGAAAGAATTGCTGGCTGTAGTCTTTGCTTTCGACAAGTTTCGTTCTTATCTTGTCGGTGCAAAGGTTACAGTATTGATCACTCGGCGTTGAGATATCTCTTTGCGAAAAAAGATGTCAAACCAAGACTGATACATTGGATATTACTGTTTCAAGAATTTGACATCGAGATAAAAAACTGTAAGGGTTTAGAGAATCAAGTTGTAGACCATCTGTCTCAATTGGAAGTTGGTAGCGAAGACAAAAACATACTTCAAATTGTCGACGCATTCCCAGATGAGAAGTTATTTGCTGTAGATGCAACTCCTTGGTATGTGGATTTTGTTAATTTTCTAGTGTGTGGAAAACTCCCATTGGGTGTCACAGGCCATAAAAAAGAAATATTTCTTCGTGACGTAATGAAGTATCATTGGAACGAGCTGTATTTATTCAAGGTATGCAATGACAACATCATTCGACGTTGTGTTCCGGAAGAGGAGATGCATTCAATCTTGAAGCATTGTCATGATGCTCCTTATGGAGGTCATTTCGGTGGTATGAGAACTGCTGCTAAAGTTTTCCAATCAGGATTAAATTGGCCAACATTATTCAAAGGCGCCCACAATTTTGTGAATCAATGCGACAGGTGTCAGCGCACTGGTTCCATATCCCAACGCAATGAAATCTTGCAGTAGCCAATTATGGAGGTTGAATTATTCGATGTTTGGGATATGGATTTTATGGGACCGTTTCTGAGCTCATTTGGAAATCTTTATATATTAGTAGCTGTTGACTACGTCTCGAAGTGGGTGGAAGCTGTTGTAGTCCCAAAGGATGTTGTAAAGACAGTGCTAAATTTTTTTCACAAGCATATACTCACCCGCGTTGGCATACCAAAGGCATTGATTAGTAATCAGGGTACACACTTTCATTGCAACCAAGTGGCGACCGCACTGAAGAGATATAGAGTTAATCATAGAATGGCTACTATTTATCATCTGGAAACCAATGGACAAGTTAAAGTATCGAATCGATAAATTAAAAAGATTCTTGAAAAGGTTGTAAACCCTTCGAGGAAAGATTGGTCTTTCCGATTGGATGACGCTTTATGAGCATTGCGAACAGCATAAAAAACTCCATTAGGGATGTCGCTATATCAATTGGTTTTTTAGAAAGCATGTCACTTGCTAGTTGAACTGGAACACAAAGCAATGTGGGCAATTAAGCAAGTGAACATGGACTATGTAGCGGCTAGAAAGAAAAGACTGTTGGATATCACTGAACTAGAGGAGATTAGGAGAAATGCTTATGAAAACGCTGCAATTTACAAGGAAAAGACCAAATGATGGCATGACAAGATTATTTTACAGCGACAATTTATCGCTGGTGAAGAGGTTTTATTATTCAATTTTTGACTCAAATTGCACCCAGGTAAATTGCGTTCACGTTGGTCTGGACCTTTTGAAGTTGTCGTCGTATTTCTTCATGGTGCAGTCACAATTTGAGATTTACGTGATGGACATCAGTTCAAAGTAAATGGACAGAGGCTGAAACATTATTTTGGCAACAGTGATCAAAAGCAGGCAAAGACCATTAAATTGGTCGAAAAGTTTACTTTTTAATTATTACTCTGTAATTTTAATTTATTTTATTTATGTTTTTTTAAAGTTTGTTTTCCTTCCTTTTTGCAGAATAATTAGGTACCATTGCCGACACATTGAAATCTTTCTCTCAGCGCATTCTATAAGCCTATATTACCATTTATAACTCATCAAAATTCAGAGAAATCAGATTCCACTGTTGGATAAAAAATCACTTAGCCGTTGGATCTTTATGAGCGGGCACAATTTCTATTGGACATAACTTTTCCCACCAGCCTTATATCTCTCCATGAAACAACACGCCTCTTTATCTTCCTCTTTCACCCACTATAAATCCTCTCCCACTGTACTGACTGTAACGCATTCAAGCAACCATTTTTATTTCTTTTCTCTTTTAAAAATCATATCTTTTTACCTTTAAACCATTCTCCCTTAACAAAAGATGGCCAAAACAAGAGACTCAGTCAAGAAAGTTACCAAATCTATTGGGGAACATGCGTCCTCTACTACAACAGTTTGTGAATCGGAATTCCCTTGGCCAGTGCTGATAAAGGAGCCAGTAACCTTTTTGAATAAAGCGGCTAAGGGAAAATTTCATGACAACATATTGAAGCACAACTTCCATCCTGAGCAAGGCATTTCCCTTTCGCCACAACAAGACTTGGGTAAACAAGTCTCCAAAACCATCTCGAAGTTAAAATGGGAAACTTTTTACACCCATCCTGGAAGCTGCTCGACTTCACCGGTACGTGAGTTCTATGATAATCTTTAGGATCATGAGTTTATTGTTTATTTTCGTTCGAGAAGGTTTAATACCATGGGACGCTACAAAAATTAACGAGCTGTACAAGACCAAAGTCAATGTCAAAGAACACTCTGAGCTCATTGATGACATCACAGATGAAAAATGAGACCTATTGGTGAGAGACTTGTGTGTCAAGGGAGCAGTGTGGACGGGTTCCAATCAAAATAACTATATAATGCACCGCCACTTCCTGACATTGCAAGGTAAAATTTGGTTTCATTTTGTCAACTGCAGGCTCAAACCCTCCACTCACAGCACCACAGTCACCTTAGACAAAATGTGTCTGATACATTCTATTGTCAAAGGCAGAAAAATTGATGTGGGTGCAATACTTCACCAAGAAATAGCTTACTACGTAGCAAGGTAGAGTAAGATCTTGGTTTTCCCATAACTAGTGATGTTATTGTACCAACAAAGAGGAAACATGCCTTGTGCTAGTGAGGAAGTCTTGGAAAATAAGGGCACAATCAATAAAGCCTCTGTAGAAAGAATGACTCGAGGCAAGGACACACTGATACTAAAGGAGGCAAAGACTAGCAAGATAAGAAAGGGCAAAGATAAAACCAACAGCAAAGGAACAAACCTGCATGCAGAGACATCATTATGGCGCAAACTGAAGGATGTCGAAAAAATGATCAATTCCATCAACAACAGGCAGATCAGGCTTGTGGCTACAATTGAAGATATGAAGAAATCACAGAATTTGTTCTACGCTTATACCAGAGCCTGGAATAGTTCTATTGTAGCCATATTAGGCCAACTGAGCCCATCCCTACTACTGGAATTTCATGTGTTTCCACCAATCATTTGCAATTATGACCCCTCTTCCTCGGATGACCACTAAGAAGATCGAGATGGACCGGTGGCATCCCACCCCTTGTACAGGTCTCTAATACTGAGAAAGAAGAAGAATCCAGGGAAATTGAAGAATGTCTGCGAAAGATTTATAGCTTGTTTGAGGATGGTATTTTTGCTGATCAAGAGGACATTGTTGTTGAGAAGGAAGTTGTTGCTATCGAAGAGGAAGTTGTTGCAGAAGAGGAAGTGGTTGTTGAAAAAGAAGTTGCTAAAAATGAGAAAGAAAAAGAAGAAGAATATTCTATTGAGAAGATTGTCACAAATATTGACAATTTGGAGCGAACTGGAGCGAGACCGGCGGAAGTTGCTGAGGTATCCAGTGAGGAGCAATGTAATTCATTGGCAATAGTGGTCTACACTGGACCACTCCAAGTGGCCTCTCCTACACAAACAGCAGCTGATGATGCTGGGGCAGAGCTGGGCATTGAGGAGCAATTTGAAAATCGTACAAAGCCCAAAGAAAAGAAAATGAAGCACTCCAAGGATAAAAAATGAAAGAAAGAGGAGAATAAAAGGAGGAGAAAGAAACATCATGCAGACACATCGACAGCTACGGATAACTGAGTTACTTTATTTTAGGCTTTAGTTATAGTATCCATGCATTACATGTAGCTATAGGTTTTATTTTGGTAAGTATATATTGTCATTTCATTTTCATGTTAGTGCATTAGGGACAATGTAAACTTTAAGTTTGGGGGAATGTACATGGGGCTTAGAAACGCACCCACATTTTTAAAAAAAAAAAATCAGAAATGAAGCATGCAAGGTTAATTATAGTTAATGAAAATTGTTCAAAAAAAAAATTTTGTTACATTCGATGCTTAATTCTTGAGTCATGTAAATTAGCAATGAATGAGTTGGATAAATTTAACAGAAGGTTGTAGCTTCAATTCTTTGATGAATGGATTAGACTGCATTAGTAATGGATGACTGCCATTATTCCTTAAATCTTGAATGAATCTATTTTTTACAGCTGCTTATATATGTATATATAGTTATAAAGTAGAGGCACTCCAAAATGGTTGTAGTATGGAATCTTAAAAAGGGAACACTCCAATACAAGCATTAGAAAAATCAATCTGGCCAAAGGTTGTCGTTGCATGAATGTGCGTCGATGCAATTACGTACTCCTTGGGGGTTTGTTGCACCCCATCGTTACTTCTCAGGAACAAGGTTACAATAATGCAATGATATCCCTTATTCCGAAATAATAATAATAATAATATGTATATATATACTTAGTATTGTATAATAAATGTTGTAATGGTAGATAGAACTTAGGGTTTGAAGCATGATGCCAGCATTGATGAAGTTGCAACCTTATTCATTCATGCTTATGAATTGTCAATGCAATATTCGTCCATCTGAATGTGATTCGTCCATTGGGAATTTAGAGGGTTCAAGTTGCAAGAATGATCATTTGCCTTAGTAAAATTTTTTGTAGCCTTGCTAGTTTCTATGTTACTTGAGGACAAGTAAAAACTCAAGTTTAGGGGTGTGATAGCACTAGAAAGAACACAGGTTTTCCCCTTTACTTATTAGTTAAATTGTTCCCATTTAATTATCCTTAGCATACATTTTAGCATTTTCAGTTTAGTAAATTGCATTTTATAACTTAGTGAATTTTAGCCTATTTTATCCTTAATTTTGTTATGTTATTAATGTCACCACAAGAGTTAATACCAGATTACGTCTGGAATTGTCGCCGCACCTGACAACTGACTGTAATGTCGCTGCATGAGTTAATTCCAGATTGCATCTAGAATTGTCGCCGCACCTAACAACTATCCAGATAAGAACCAAAACTGTGTGAGCTATCTAGTCTAGCATAACCAACCTGTACGTATAAGGACAGAATAATTTTGAGGAAAGGACACCTGTACTGTTGGAGGAGGACATAAAAGCTAGACGTAAGAAGAAAAAGAAAGTTTTTTTCTCCACCATCATCTTTATCATCCTACCTTGAAGCTTGTGGCCATGGTAGCTTAAGCCTCTCACTGGTGAGCCAACGTGAAAACCAGATGCAGGCTACCTCCTGACGAGGAGACCTAAGTGCACGAAAAGAGGGAATAGAGAGATTCAGTTGACTTGTCTAGGAATAGTATTCTCCACTCGATTCTTTCTTATTTCTTTCTGAATGCTGGTGATTATTCTCTGTTTTCTGTTGTATGGAAGTACAAATGAATTCTTGGTTAAATGTTATCTTATTCAATCTTGCTTTTATCTTTTAATCTTAGGGTTTGAATGCTTTTTAACACGGAAGTGTTATTGCAGTCACTGACACTGGAAAGTGCAGTGACAGTTTGAGCCAACAAGCATTTTAGCAGAAGTTGAATGAGGATTAGAGGAATTTAGTCCACTTGTTCTTAATAGTGTCGTATTGCCATCATCAGAAGATGAGGTTAATATGCATGTTTAAGTCTCAGATTAAATAGATGAGTAATGCTAGGTAAGATATACATTGAATTTTATTGCATCGACAATCACCTATATTTTTGTACCTTGTGAGCACTTAGTATTCTGCTGAAGATTCATGTTGGGGATCCCAGTTTATCATTATCATATTTTATTTTACTGTTTTCAAGTTATTGCATCGACAACTACTCTCACCATTTATCTTGTTTCTATCTAGTTGTGCACCGACTTTAATAGACAAAAGACTACCATCCCTGCGGGATCGATATCCGACAGACTCAAATTTGTCTACTATACTTGCATCAATAGTGTACACTTGCACATTATTGTTGTGATGTTAACAGCCGATCAGCTGCGCCTTGAAAAAGAAAACCTTTCTCCATACAGAAGGGTAGCTTAGATGTGTTCGTGGTGTACTTCTCTTTAGCAGCTTTGTTGAAAAATGTTCTCGGTGACACAAAGGGAGTAGCATGTCGAGCCATTTAGAGCAAGAAAGAGTACTGTAAAATAAAAAAAAAAGAACTTTATAGTTATAGAATAAACAAGGAAAATGGTGAAGGAGAAGACATTGTTAGTAATCGTGAAAGAAAATGAATCGATTAAGGTAAAAGTGAGAGAAAATAGGGTTGTTATGTGGGTGATAAGAAGGCTGAAATCATGGCCTAGTCCGTAATATACCTGCAAAGAAAAAATTTGTAATTGTTTCAAATGGGCTATCCACTAAACTACAAGGCCTAGTCTGTAATATACCTGCAAAGAAAAAAATAAAAATTAATTAACTGATCAAAGAAATCGAAAGCAAATAAAGCAAAGAGACAAATGCAGATTTGTACACTACGTAGTTCAAAGAGCAATGGAAAGTTTATCCCGAGTCAAAGGAACACCCCAATAATGCTTTAAATGTTGGCCATTGACTTTGAAAGTAATGCTAGTCTTGACATCTTTGACTTTTACAGCTCCATAAGGGTAAACATGAACTATCTCAAATGGTCCTGACCAGCAAGGCTTCAATTTGCTAGAAAAAACTTAAGTCTGGAAATGAACAACAACCCTTGTTGTCTAGGTATAAATTGCCGTGGCAAAAATATTTTTATCATGTCATCGCTTAGTCTTTCCTTTGTATAGTCGGGCATTCTCGTAAACTTGAGCTCTGAATTCCTCCATCTCATTCAATTCAAGTAGTCGGTTACTACCAGCAGTAACCCAATCCATGTTCAATTTCTTAATTGCCCAAAATGCTTTATGTTCAAGTTCAACCGGTAAATAACGAGGCTTCCCATACACAAGCTTGAAAGGTGACATTCCCAATGGTGTCTTGAATGCAGTACGATATGCCCACAAAGCTTCATCTGATCTGGATGACCAATCTTTGCGAGTGGGATTAACTACTTTCTCCAAATTTTGCTTAATCTCTCTATTAAAGACCTCCTCTTGTCTATTTGTCTGAGGATGGTATGTCATGGCAATCTTATGTTTGACAAAATATCTATTCAATGCAGTAGCAACTAATTTGCAGTCCAAATAGGAGCCTTCATCACTAATAAGAGCACAAGGTGTACAAAACCTGGTGAAAATATTCTTATGCAAGAACTTCATCACTAATTTGGCATCATTAGTAGGGAGAGTGATAGCTTCAACCTAGTTGGAGACATAATCTACAGCCACAAGTATGTATATATTGCCCCAAGAAGGTGTAAATGAACCCATAAAGTTGATTCCCCACACGTTAAACAACTCAACTTCTAAGACATTTTGCAATGGCATTTCATACCTCTTTGATAAGTTCCCAGTTCGTTGACAACTATCTCAAGCTTGGAAAAAGTCATGTGCATCTTTAAACATGTTTGGCCAATAAAAGCCAGATTGAAGAACTTTTTTAGCAATTCGCATTCCCTCGAAATGCCTTCCATATGGAGTTGAATGGCAGTGGTGTAAAACACTATGAATCTCGTCATCCAAAACACATCTCCAAATTATTTGATCTGCACAGTGTTTGAGTAAAAATGGCTCATCCCAATAATATTTCTTGGCATCATGAAGAAATTTCCTTTGTCTTTAACTGTTGAGCTCATGTGGTAGCAATCCACTTACTAGAAAATTGACGATATTGGCATACCAAGGTAATGCTGTGGCAACCAACAGTCGCTCATTTGGGAAATCCTCCTTAATGAGTTGAATATTGTCGTCATAATTGCCTGCTTCAAGTCTTGACAACTGATCAGCCACTTGATTCTCTATGCCTTTCCTATATCGAATTTCAAGATCAAATTTTTGTAGCACTAATATCCATCGAATTAACCTTGGCTTGGCGCCTTTCTTGGTCACTAAATACTTAATTGTAAAATGATACGTATAAACTGTAACTTTGGTGCCAACTAAATAGGATCTGAATTTTTCAAGTGTAAATACCACAACCAATAGTTCCTTATCAGTAGTAGTGTAGTTCAACTACATATTTGTCAGTGTCCAGCTTGTATAGTAGATGGCATGAAACACTTTATCCTTCATTTTCCCAAGCACTGCTCCTACAACGAAATCACTGGCATTGCACATAAGTTCAAAAGGTAATGTCCAGTCCAATGCTATGAGAATTGGTGTTGTTACCAGTTCCTTTTTCAATTCCTCAAATGCTTGCACACAAGGCTCATCAAAATTGAAAGCTCTATTATGTTCTAACAATGCACATAAGGGTTTGGATATCTTCGAAAAATCCTTAATAAATCATCGATAAAATCCTGCATGGCTAAGGAAACTTCAAATACCTTTAACTGTAGTGGGTGGTGGCAATTTCTCAATAACCTCAATATTCACTTAGCCTACGGTAATCTTTTGCTATGAAATTTTATGTCCCAGAACAATGCCTTCACAGACCATGAAATGGCATTTTTCCCAATTCAGAACAAGGTTAGTTTCTTCACAACGACAAAGAACTAGTTCCAAATTTTGTAAACAACTCTGTAAACAACTCCCAGACCATAACGAGTTGCCATCATGCAACGCTAAAATGCTGCAGGGGCACTGTACATCCAAATGGCATTCGTTTGAAAGCAAAGGTTTATAGGGACACGTGAACATGGTCTTCAATTGGTCAATAGGAGTTATGGCAATTTAGTTATACCCCGAATAACCATCCAAGAAGTAATAAAAGGCTTTCCTCGCTAATCTATCTAGCATTTGATCGATGAATGACAAAGGAAAATGGTCTTGCCGAGTTGCTTTGTTAAGTTTTCGATAGTCCATGCCAACTCTTCATCCTATGACAGTACGAGTTGGAATGAGCTCGTTGTTGTCATTGCTCACGACGGTGACACCCTTTTTCTTAGGTACACATTAAACATGGCTCACCCACAAACTATCAGAAATAGGGTATATTATTCCAACATCAAGCCATTTGATAATCTCCTGCTTGACGACTTCCTTCATAATGGGGTTTAGTCTTCTCTGGTGCTCAATAGAATTGCCATGGCAATCCTCTAGTAAAAACTTATGCATGCAGATGGCAGGACTGATTCCCTTGATATCAGCAATTGTCCACCCCAGCGCCTTTTTAGATCTCTTCAAGACTTCTAACAGTTTAGCCTCTTGATAAAATCTTAACTCTGCAGAGATAACTACTGTCAAAGTGTTGTTGTCTCCCAAGTAGGCGTACTTTAAATGTAGTGGAAAAGGCTTTAACTCCAAAGTAGAAAGGTCCTCTATAGAAGGTCGAGGAGGCTTAAGTAGAAAGGTCCTCTATAGAAGGTCGAGGAGGCTTAAAAGAACGATCTGATAAATCTAAAGATTCGAAACTCCTCCTTAACCTATTCTCAAGTTGCTTGGTCTCTATTAGTTCACTAAGTTCTTCAATTATTTCCACTTCAATCAACTCAAATAGGTCTACTTCATTGTCATAATTGTTGTGACAAAATTTTGCCAATTCTTTCTCTACTGTTGTGTTGATAAACCCAATGGCATGACATTTTTCATTGTCATTTGCACACTTCATAACATCGAAAACATTAAAAGTTATTTGCTGGCCATTAACCCTCATTGTCAATTCACCTTTATGCACATCAATTAATGTTCTACCAGTGGCTAGAAAAGGTCTTCCAAGAATAATTGGTACCTCTTTATCAGCTTCACATTCCCGAATAATAAAATCTACTGGAAAAATAAAGTTGTCAACTCTTACCAACACGTCTTCAATTTTACCTTCCAGATGTGCATAAGAGTGATCATGTAGCTGCAGCATTACTGTTGCGGGTCTCGCCTTCCCAATTCCTAGCTTCCTGAAAATAGACATAGGCATTAAATTTATACTTGCACCTAAATCACATAATGATTTGCCTACATAATGATTTCCAATTGAGTGAGGAATAGTAAAACTCCCTGGGTTCTTTAGTTTTGGTGGTAATTTATTCATCAACATTGTTGTGCACCCTTCAGTAAGAGCAACAGTCTCAAATTTCCCTAATCTGCGCTTCCTTGACAATATGTCCTTCATGAACTTTGCGTAATTGGGCATTTGCTCCAATGCTTCCACCAATGTTATGTTGATATGAAGTTGCTTCAGGACATCCAAGAATTTTTTAAACTGAAAATCTTGCTTCAACTTCTGAAATCGCTGAGGAAAAGGCAGAGGTGGCCTTCCTTCGAATTGTTGAGGTTGTTTTACCGTGGAATTCTTATTTGAAGCACGAGCTAATTTTGCTTCAACATTTTTCTGTTTGATCTTCTCATTTGTATATTGCTCCTCTACTGGTTCTGAATTCTTCTTATGTGTAAAATCTGAGCTATCTTCTTCAATAGTGGCATCGTTAACAAGTTCAGGTAAGTGAGTACCACTTCTGAGTGTAATGGCTTTGCAATGCTCATTCCCTTGAGATCTTGAATTTTTAGTATCACTCGGCAATGCTCCTTGCGGTCTTGAGCTTAATGCATTGGCAATTTGCCCCACGATTTTCTAAAGCTTTTAGAGATGGAGCTTGACCCTGAATTACATCATCATTCTTGGTCATATATTCCTTCAACAATGCTTCACAGATGAAGATGATGATGTTGAAATTTGTTGAACATTTTTCATGGCATGGGATGATTATATCCAGGTGGTGTACTTGTGACATTCTATCGAACATCATTACTGGAATTTCCCACCCATTGATTACTCTAACTGAAATTAGGATGTTGTTTCCATCCTGGATTATACGTATTGGAATATGGGTTATTATTTCGATTAAAATTTCCCATGTAATATACTGAGGCTGGGTTCGATAGGCATTCATCAAAAACATGATCTTCTCCACAATAAACACATGTTAGCTCGGCTGCTTTCATTTCCTCCACTACAGCTGGTCTCTTCATTATTTTAATCATATTGGTTAGGGATGATACCTGAGCTGTTAATGAAATGATCACATCAAGCTCCATAGCTCCAACAAGTCTTCTGCCTGTCCCTACTGTTGTAGTTGGATATTGATAATCATTATTGGCTATCCTTTCCAGAATCTCATATGCCTCATTATACGATTTATCCAGCAAACTGCCATTGGCAGATGCATCAACTACCATTCTTGTATGTGCATTTAATCCATTGTAAAACATTTTTATCTACGTCCAGAGTTGGAAACCATGCATCGGGCATTTTCTAACGAATTCCTTGAATCACTCCCAAGCTTCATACAATGTCTCATCCTCAAATTGCTAAAAATAGGTAATATCATTCCTTTATTTGGCATCATATTTTGAGGATTGTACCTTAACAAAAACCTCCGATAAATTTCATTCCAAGATGCCACCATTCTTGACGGTAAAGCATTCAACCATGCTCTGGCATGATCTCGCAATGAATAAGGAAATAGCTTGAGTCTCAGGGCATCTTCAGGAACACCTTGTTGCCTGAATGAATCACGAACCTCAAAAAGAGTCTTAAATGCAACCGTGGATCTTCAGTAGGTAATCCACTAAACTATCCTACTGTTTGTAGCATTTGAAACATCACTGGTTTCAACTCAAAATATTGACCTTGAATATGTGGCATAATAATCCCTAAATTCAAATCATCCAAGATTGGCACTACATGTTCTCTAATGGGTCTGTCTCTATCATCTATCACACGAGGAATATCAGCGTCCCTACCATTAGGATATAATGGATCTTATCTGCCTAGATCATTTCCAATCCTTGCCATTTCTTACAATTATTTTCTCCTTCGCCTCAAAGTTCTCTCAATTTCTGTGTCAAAAGAATACTCTTCGTTCTTAAGAATACCTCTACTCATAAACTAGCAGAAAACCTAATAAAGAATCAAAAACAACTAAGAAAGATAAAACTAAAAAAATTAAATAGATAATAACAACCAAATTTCACCAAATTGTCGACCTCCAGCAACGGCGCCAAAAACTTGTCGCATGTGATGCGAATGTGCAAGTATACACATCGAATCAAGTAATAAAGTGATAAGTGAGATCGTCTCCAAAGGGATCAAAATTGATTAAAATGGTTGAGTTATCACTATGAACTATACTAATTAAGCTATAGAAAAATGAACATAATAACTATTTGATGATGACTATTAATATATGAAATATTAAGATCAAATACTGAATAAATTGTTGGGGCAAATCTACGAGACAAAGTTGGGAGGATTTATACTATTGAAAAGGAAGGTTGGAATTACTCAGATTATATCTTTATAACATAATAATATCATGGCAAAACCTTAACCAAATTATTGTTTAGAGTATAACTACTACAGTCTGCTTCTTTCCAAAGCTAGACGTTAAGCTACCATTCCAAGACTTTGTATGTCTACAAGTCTCAAGAATGATACATAACACTCTCCTTTCTTTCTATGTACAAAACGCAGCTCTATGTCTAGATTGCTACGAGTATTCGTTCAAGTACTCGCTTGTATCATTTGATTACCATCCAACTCATTTAACCTTTTCAAAATTAAATCAAGTCTAAGAACATGCCATGCATTCATCTATGTCTAGAGCTAACATGCATGTATTTAAGATAACCAAAATCTAATGAAATAGTAGATCTACTCAAGATAATATCATGGTCATTAAAAGTAATAAAAATTCATCCAGTAATTCCAACCCAATGAGATTAGCTCATGGGTTGGGAATTAAAATCCAAAATATCAACATCATTCAACATCACCATCCACAATTTAAAAATCAAAAAAATTAATTAATTGAATAAAGGTAGAACTGCAGGAAGTTTTTGCCACTCCAGCTTTAACTCTGATGCTACCAAATTGTGCAAGACCCAAGGTTGAATGCGCCGTCCCCTTCCTTGCGTCTTTGTTCTCTTCTTAAGCTGCTATCCTCTTCCCTTTTTCTCTGAAATTTCCATGAGATTTTTTCTAGAGAGAAAAAACTGCTCTTCTTCTCTTTATCTTTATTTTTTTATAGGGTAGGTCCCCTCTCTCACAGCACACACATTTGCTCCCTCTTTTTCAGGTGAATTTATATGCTACACGTATAGCTGGATAAGGGTGACGAGGACTGAGTGCTGCGTCAGCATCTTCCTGGAATTGCCATGGCTTTTTTGTTGGCAATCTGTCCAACCTTTTTCCGTGGCAATATTCACTTCCTTCATTCCCTTCCTCCTTTTTCTCATTATCTTTGTCCTTCCTGCACCTGATGCTTACAACAACCAATTCATTTCTTTCCAATAATAAAAGTAAAATATAATGACATTCAAGGCACAATCCAAGCTTTATTATGCAATATTCTAAAAATAACCTAGAAATGCAAATATATCCACTTATGTACAAGCAATTCATCAATTTTAGAGGCTTGAGATATAACTCTTTTTAAGAGTTATCAGCAACATTGCCTCTGTGTTTTCAAAAATATTTTTGTTCAGAATGCAGCATCGCAACACTAGGAATCGATGTTGTGATATTGCCCTTAATTTCTCAAAAACTAGCTTTTACGGGGCGTGTCGAACTATCCTGTTCATACCCAATCAGAATACCTTCCATCATAAACACCTTCACTTCCTAGAGTCTTAATCTACCCTAACTGAATAAAAATAAAAATAATAAAAATAATAAGTTAAAAAAATCCAAAAAAAAACTATTATGCATAATTTACAACACAAAAAAAAGTTCAATGATAAATTTTTAAGTGTGGTTAAATTAAGAGGTGCTAGGTAAACTATTCTCTCGACCTCATTTACTTAGATTACTTCCTAAGGTCGTCAATCCTAGGGTTTAATCATTCATAATTTAATACAACAAATTCTAAGACAAACCTTAATTTTTTAATTAATTAATCTCATCTCTGATCGTTAATCTCTCTATGGGGTTTAGCTACTCATGAATCTAGATGCAAAATTCCTTAAATTTAATTTAAACATTCAAAGCATGAATTAAGCTAAAGATAAGGGAAAAGATATATTGATCTGTTTCAATATTGGATGCACTTGGAAGCCAAAAACCCTTTAACAGTTGTTGAGATAACACCAATTGCAATTGAAAACCAAAGAACAATTATAACTTACTAAAGAAACGAAAGTTTCGATTGAGATCAAATCCAAGTCTAAAAATAATAAATAAAAATTCAATAACATTTCAAAATAAATTGGAACTAAAACTAAGTCTCGTAAAACTACTCTAAAAATAGCCCTCAAACATTACTATATATAGGCAATTGTAATTGCCAAAATTAGGTCAAATACAAGCCATTAAGCTACATAAAATACATTGTGCAGACGAAAACACCCTTGGCAATATTTTGGCCCTCGTCACACCGGTGTTGCGACACTGAATATGGATGTCGTGACACTGAACATTGAAAGAGATTTTTGTTGATTCAAAGTTGGATGTCGCGACATAGCATTTTTGTGTCTTGACACTAAAGTCACTCCTCGTATTCCTTGGCTTGAATCGATGTTTTACACACTCAAGTAGCTCATTAGTCCTACCCTAGGCCCGTACTGGCCCAATGGGTCATTACAACACCCAAATATGCATAAAAATGCTTATTTTATTAAAATTAACTTTAAACTACTAAAATGGAAAATTAATCAAAATAACATAAAATAGCTCGAAAATAAGCTCATTAAGTGCCAGAAAGAACCTAATTTGCCAAAACGAATTGTGGTAAATCAAAATACACTACTAAAGAAAGAAAGACTGCTCATGGAAATTCACAAGCTCTAAATTTTATATTTAGTGGAGTTGACATTGAGCAATTTAAGATGATTTCCACTTGTGAGTCAAAAAAAGAAGGATGGACTATTTTGTATAATCATCAAGAAGGAAATACTTCTTTCAAAATGTCCAAACTACAAATCTTGACTACTAGGTTTGAAATTCTAAAAATGCGTAGAGATGAAACAATTTCAGATTTTTATACAAGACTACGTGACATATTTAATGAAGTTTTTGTCTAGGTGAACACTTTTCTAAGGTGAAACTGGTAAGAAAAGTTCTAAGGTCTTTTGCATATTTTTTTGTTATTAAAGTCATGGCTATCGAAGAAGCCAAGGATATCACCACTCTTAAATTGGATGAACTAATAGGTTATCTTAGAAATTTTGAGCTAAATTTAAAAGAAGGAAGGCGTGAGAAATTGAGACTTAAAAAGAACTCTATATTTGATGTTCAACCTGTTGTTCAGTCAGGAAAGTAAACTAAGGAGGCTATTGATGAGATCAAAAAGAAATTAGCCTTGCTCACAAAGAGCATGAAGAGAGCTTCTAAGAAGGGAACAAATTAGGTTCTGATGAGACAATGAAGACTCATATAAATGGGGATATTCTCAACCAAAGAAAAAGGCTTTTTTTGTGTCTTGAATGCAAAAGGTATGGCCATATTCAATCAGAATGTGCCAATACCAAGAAGTAAAAGCCCTTAGTTGCTATCTTGGGTGATGATTAGGATAAAAGTGAATTTTCAAACTTTGATGAAGAGATAAGCAATTATGTGGCCTTCACTACGACTGTTCAGTCACCTATTTAGAAAGATTATGAAAATCCTGATGAATTAGATTGTGATATTGGTACTCTAAAAAATAAATATTTTGAAATGGTAAAAAAAATGAAATTTGTGTGGTAGAAGAATGATGACTTGAGAGATGAGGTGTGCATTTTGAAGGAAGAAAATGAGAAGTTCAAAATGGAAATGCAAAGGAAAGATAATATGATTGTTGATCTTGAAATGGCTAATGAGATGCTTGATGAAACTGTCAAAGAAAGTGATGAGATATTTTCTATTGGGAGATCCGAATCTAGTCATGATGAACTTGGTGAAAAGAAGAATAAATAATATGTTTGTTATTATTTTTGAAAGGTCAAACATATTAGATCTCATTGTTACAAGCAAATGAAAGATCAAAAGTGGAGAAAAACAAAGCCTATCCAATCTAATGTTGCAACACTAAACAAAACATCACTTAAACAACAACATGTTTGCAACAAGATGAAAGGGTAGACTAGAAACAGGAGGATGATTTGAGACTATTGTGGGAAAGTTGGTCATATTAGGCCTTATTGTTACAAGTTGCAAAAAGACTTGTGGAAAATTAAATACGGTGCAATGCTTGTTCAAGCAGTTGATCAAACAACTGTTCAGACAGATAGAAGAATAAGATATTTTGATGTGAAACAAGTTTGGGAGAGAAAAGATTAACCATACTTGAGCTCTAAAGGTTAGCAAATTATTGATACTCATGTTGATGATATCGAAGAGACTTTAAATATCAAATATAATCCATCTCTTGGAAAAGGTACTTGTTGTTCCTTGAGTTATAATCCTTATTGTTCCCTTGAATAAACTTGAGGCAAACAAACAATGGGAGCATAGAGTATGGGGAGTAAGCTTGCTGATTTTGGTGTGGTATGGTTCACATTTATGTTGACTATGGTTTATGAATTTGAGATTTATTTAAGTTTTCTCCTTGGTATCTCTTGTGTACTGATGGCATGTTGATTAGAGGAGTATACACCATTTACTTATGTTTTGTCAAAAGGCCAAAGAGGGGATGGTTAGTGTAACAACCCATTTTAAGTGGTGTCAGAAACAATGGTTTTGAGACCACAATTCCGATGTGTAAGTCCGTAATTATTATTTATTCAATATTTATGAACCCATTATAGTGTCATATTGAAATTTGGTCTGGTAATTTTGATGTTTGTTTAGTTAATTAAAGAAAAAAGGACTAAATCATAAAAATTGCAAAAGTCAATTGCTATAAGTTTATAAGGACTAGTTCAGTAAAAAAATCATAATTGAATAGATTTAAATGGTAATCAAGCCATTCTTGAAGTTAGTGGCTGGTTATATGTTTGATTAATTAAGTTTTATTATTAAAAATGTATATTAAAATAATTTTAATGTATTATTAATAATAAAATATAAAGAAACCAATATCATCTTCCCCATTTCTTTCTATTTCCAACCAGAAACTCCATTGTTGTTAGCTAAAAAAGCTTCAGCCTTGCATATACTCTTGCATGTAAGTCAATTTCACACCCGTTTTGCATGAATTTTATGTTTTTAAAATCGTTGTAGTTTAATCTACTAGCCTAGAGACTATTTTAGAATATTTTATAAGTTTTGAAAACTTACCATTAATGTTGTTGAAGCTTTTTAGATGTTAATGCTTGAGTCTAAAGCTTAATGATGAAATAGGAATATTTTGTAAAATGATTTTAAATATTTTTTAAGTTTAGGATTTAAATTGGAAGTATGTTAAATTTGGCATGGATTTCTTGTAAAATTTTAGTATTGGAGGGCTTTATGGGGATGGATATGGATTCAACATGTTATTCTAGGGCTTAATTGTGAAAAATAAGCTTGTTTTGGTTTTAGAGACTAAATTGAATAAAATGAAAAATATTAGGGAAATTGTGAAAAATGTTAATAAGAAGTCAAATGCATCAAATGCAATGTTATAATGTAATTGAGGTTGATAAATTGAAATAAAATTACTGTATATATATCAAGAACTGATAAATAATCATGGAAAAGGAAAATTGCAAACTAGTCCCTGAAACTCCTATCTTTGTTGTTTGGCCCTGGTAAGTTCAAACGATATTGTCTTGTTTATTTTGGTAATGTATTTATTAAATTATGAATTTTGTGGATATTGAATGTGTTGGATCGCCAGTACACCACGCGGCGCAGCGAAAAAATTATTCCAATGATCATCAACTACGGATCCATGTACAAGGAATGTGTCGGGTTGAATATGTACCTTTTAGAACTGAAGAATGGCGAATAACAATGTTGGTTGGATTCCTTCAGACAATGTCAATCCTATCCGTAACAAAACGTTTTGGCTTCTACGTAGTCCACCCAATTAAACACGAACATCAAAAACTTTTTGAAATCTTTCAGAGAGAATCCAAAATCCGACTGCTAGGTCGTTTGAATTTTTTTACTCATTCACCCCCACATAATTAGGCATTATATTCCTTTTATTACTATAATATATTAACATGAAATAATTCCCCCTTTTACTTTTTAGAGAAAATCATGAAAGATATTGAAATTATATTCTTTCAAAAAGAAAACTAACTTCCATAAATATTAACTCTATAAGAAGTTGTGAATCACATCCGCCAGGTAATTCTATCCGCCAAGCGATATTGTTCTCCAGGTGATACTGTAACACCCCAAAATAGGACCTAAGAGTTTTAGGGGTATTTTAGAGTGTTCAGAATTTTTGCGACATGATTTATCGGTAATGTTTTTTTACTATGGTTTTTAGAAAATTAAATCAATTTTTGAAAATGAGTTTAAAATACATTTAATTTTGAAAATTTGACTGATTTGTAAAAGAGTCAAAATTGTGAGTTTTTAAGAGGCAATTAGACCAGATTTTAAACAGCAACCTAAAAACCCCCATTTATAGTTTTATTTTCATGTTAGTCTTCTTCTCCTCTCATACTTGTGCCGTACATAGTTCTCCCAACTCTCCAATTCCAAGTCCTAATTCCTTTTGATTTCTATCATCTCTTAAGTTATAAATCTCCATAGAAGCTAAGAAAAACACCCAAAAACACCATAGTTTTCTCCATTGTCAAGCTTTCGATTTTTTTGGATTTTTGATCAAACACTTTGTTTTTCATCATCTAAGGTAATGATTTAACTTCTAATTAGTTTTAAATGTTATCTAGTCCATAAAACTAAATTATTAGTCGTTAAATCGCATGTTTTAAATAAAAGCAAAAAATTGGGTCGTTAATGGTGGATTTTAGGATTTTGAGTAAAAACGTGGTTTCAAAGTAATTTTCAACTTATTTTCACTTGATTAGAAGGTTTCTAAACTTACTTTAAAGTTTCATTAAGAATTTCTAACGTTTTTAATTAATTTTTGAAAAATAGCTTTAAAATATGTTGAAAAAGTCAATACCATGAATTGAGTGTTTTATTGTAGTTTAAAGGTTGGGAATTAGTCGTAGATTAATAATTAGATGAATGAAACTCGTTTTAGGTGAAAATATTAAGTGTAGATCGAGATATTTGGATTTCAAGTTGGTTATGTTAAAGGTTTCGGCTACATGAGAACATAGCTTAGGCTTATGTTTTTTATTGCTTGTGGTGAGTCCTTGGCTGATTTTTGTATGTATTGTTGTGTAAATTATTGTTTTAAAGCTTCAGATTCACTAGGACCATCTACGAGCTAGGAATGGCTAGTTTAAGCTTTCGGCTTTTCGGTGAAAGTGTATTGGTGAGTGTTTGGGATAATTGCTTGTGGACATGATTCAATGCGTTATTTAGGAATTTAGTAGTAGCCTAAACCCCTACTCTAAATTTTGAGTATAGGCTTCCTTATACCTATGTTATCTTGTGAACTATGTACTTATGTGTTTCTAAATATGTGAATTGAGATGAGATGCTATAACATGTGATATGTGGTTATGATAACCGTTGTGAAAGTGCAAATGTGTACATGTTATGTATATGTTAAATGTTAGTGATAGTGTTTTACTAAATATGCAAATATGCAGTGATTGTGCACAAATAATCGATAAGTGATATGTGTTTTATTTCAGATATTTTGGCCTTGTGATCTTGAAACTGTTAGATATAATTGGCATGTTATAGGATTGTGAGCACTCACCTATATCTACAGTGATTTTGGGTGTTGAGGCCCTAGGACATGTTGGAGAGATAAGGGAATGTGAGCTAAGCTCCATTTAACGGGACATGTGAGGGGAAATAAGGAAAGTGTTAGCTTTATGCTTCACTTTTTGGACATGTTTGACTCTATGAGTCTATGTGGTGTGTTGGAGATCCGTGTATCCGATGAGTGATGATAGAGCTCACTTTTATGTTTCATAGCTCAAGTGCCAAATTATCTTAAACTATGAATATGTATGTATTGTGTTATGTGTTTATATGACATGTGACCATTATGCAATTTATCTATAAACATGTTTTTTAGTATTGTGATATATGCTTGAATGTTATGTGATTATATGAGTATTGTGATATATGCTTGAATGTTATGCGATTATATGAGTATTGTGATATATGCTTAAAGGTTATGTGATTATATGTGTAATATGGTATATGCTTAAAAGTGAATATGTTTACCATGTAAAAGAACTAGAAAATAATGCACGAGTAAGTATATTATGACACTAAAGTTGGAACTGTTAAAGTTGTGCTATATGGTTGTTTCGTTAATGCTTGATGAATTATTTGTATGGTGGTTGTTCTAATCATTCACCGAGCTTGTTAAGCTCACCCATTCTCTTCTTTACCCATTGTAGATTAGTTGTGTGCCGGTGTGAGCGGTGTGGTTTTCGAGAGGTGATCCAAGCAATACTTTGTTAATTCTCGTAGGTGTTTGTTCATTTAATTACGTACTGGGGAATAAGGCAATATGGTAGATTTATGGCTGACTATTGCCATGACGTTTTTGGTCTGTTTACTGATTTTTGGCTTTAGTATTTGAGATTTACACGTTTATATTATGCTCAGTTTTATGAACATTGAACTTGGTATTATATTTCTTATTTAGAAATGTTTTGACATATTGAACTGTCAATTTAGTTGTTTGGTTTGCTGAAGTAATAGATGCATGATGTCTAGAAACTAAATTAGAATAGATTGTTTGCATAAGTATGCTGCATTTTTTAGGTCTAGGGTAGAGGTATCGATAATCGGGTTTTTAAAATGATACTTCTGTGTCTTGAAATGTACAGGAAATCATAATAAAGATCTGGTATCGATACTCGGGGTAAATTTATCGATATTTCATGACAGATACTGATAATTTTTTAGACTTTGGTTTTAAAGTGAGAAACATAATGCAAGTTTGGTATCGTTTTTCTAGGTGGTATCGATACCACTTAAAGAAAATATCGAAACCCTAGGGTCAGTATCGATACCTACGTGATTATCTTAGAAATTTTGCTAAGTGGTCCAAATGCTTGAATTTTTAACACAATTAGTTACATTGATTTATGTCCAGCACAATTTAACAATGATTAATGCATGTATGTCTTAAAACCTGTGCAAATGCTATGAATTACATGTGTCTGCTTTAATAAACTGAACATTGTAATGTACAAGTAGTGAGACAATGGTATGGCATCTTTATATTCGGGCTAACAACCGGGCCGGGTCTAGGATGTTACAGATGCTGTCCGTTGGACGAAACTGTCTGTCAAGTGACACTTATTTGCTAATGATAAGAATCCACTAGTGGTATGTAAGAGGGTATACGCCCATTCTATTGGCGTGAAGTCTGTTCATTTTAACCATAGGGTGTGACCCTGTAGGTTCTTGTAACATTGATAGTAATACTAGAACATTTCTAATGTTACAAGCAATGAGTGGCATCTAGCAATGCATCATTGCTACCCAAGTTATAAGAAGTCATGATTCAACACAACCTTTCTATGATAAATTTTATATGTATTATATCATTTTATCCTTTATATCTAGATTGGACACAAGTCATGGTATAGTCACACTTGTATAATCCAATCTCATATTTCTTGATATTCTGAGTAGACTACAATAAATAAAAAAGTGTAATATGTCATATCAACTTATTTGAGCATGACCCTGCATTTCTAGTCTCACTCTATCAAGTGACCTAAGATATTACTCCGATTATGTAGGAGAGATAAATCCTTTCTTAATCTATCATATCCCACTACATGGATTGTGGTATATCTAACATCAATCTTTATGGTACAACTTGTTACGGTAGACGTTTGATTGTATCAAAATATACGTCTCTCGATGTTGGGATAATGATGATCTCAAGTTTGAGGATCATGTACATAGTTATCGCTATGAGTAATGTTTGTGACTCATAATAATCCAAGAAACATACTCATGGTAGGTCAGTCTAATATGTTGTTCTCTAACACATATTCATGTATTGATTTTGACATCTCTATGTCAATGACAACACTTTGTCATCAGTCAACTACACATTAGTCTCAATGTATTATTATTGTCCAAGCCCACAATAATACTTGACTAAGGACCTTTTAAGAATAATCATATTATTCTTAGGACTTTATTATTGATTAGTTTATTTATATACATAGAAAAAGAAACTGAAATAACAATGACAATGCCTTGTATCAATAACGAGGTAAAATAAGTATGTAATTACAACCATATCATGATTGGTCTTTGGGCATACTCTAACAGAATGTAAACTTAAATATTACGATTGAAACAGTGAAAAAATGGATTGAAATAGAAAGTGTTATACAGTTACATGTATCGAGCTCGGATGAATATAGGATAAGATACAATTGGCATGTCAATAGGTTATTTTACACGTTGTACGGGATTGATATGTGATATGGTGATATATGACATGCCATTATACACTGAAATACTGAAATCCAACATTTATTACGGATTTTTGAGTTATATTTACAGTGATCTTGGCGTGTTTCTAGGGGAGGATGTAAAGCCTTCGGGTTAGGCATGTGGTGCCCAGACGTGTTCTTGGTTGGATTAGCTCAGTTGAGCATTTTGGTGTGACTTGGGTGGATAACCGCGTATCTGTATCTGTTCATATTAGTTCATCAGGCTGAATAGTGATTGTTAAACAACGTAATGATTTGTGTTGATGCTTGGTAATAGTGTCTTGGTAAATGACTTGAAAATATGTGCTCACACTTATGGATATTATATCATGTCTTGGTATTGAATGATATTGTATAGCTTGAATGGTTATATGACTTGAATATAATAAACTCACTTATCGAAATGGTTGTGATGATAGGATTAAGTGTTTGTTAATTTTTTTGTTAAATTTTAAATGTGACATTAAGGTATGTTATATCAAATTTCTACCTATGAACTTACTAAGCTCAGTTGAAGCTTACTCTGTCTCGTTTTCCTGTTTTCCTGTAGTTGTTTTATTACAGAACTGGGCGATCGGATCAGCTTGAAGATCACACTATCCAAGTACGTTTTGGTAGACTTTGAAATCGTTATATTTTAATTTTGTGGCATGTAATAGAAGTATTTGGTATATATACTTATATGCTCATGAAAGTATATATGTCTTGTGCTTGTACAAATTATATATGTTTGATAGCTAAATGGTAAGGATGTACATGGTTTATATGGTAATATTAAACGTGGATTGTCAATGGTATATGATAGAATGAGATGAAATGTTGATAAGTTGTCATTTGTTATGGAAAGAATGGTTGAGTGATGGATTGGTTGGATGTTATAGTATTATGGTTGGATACTCGATTTGGATGTCATGAAAATTTGATATGTGCATTGATTATTTTGATGGCAAATTTATTAGTTAATATGCCTTAATAAATGGTTGTTAGTTGATGAAGGAAATGATGGCATTTTGACACTTTACATGGCATTATTTAGTTAAGCTTGAATTTGATAGAAAATAGAGTTGAACTTTAGGTTTGAATGTTGTTTGTGATGGTGCCCTATGGCATATTGGTTAGAACTAGGCAAATGACATGTTTTGGTATGTTTTTAGTGTGTTTTAAATTGCTTGAATGAATGGTTAATGGCATGCTTGTGGCCTGAGTATACAAATACATGTGCAATTTGCATTTCAAGGTACAATTTAGCACACACGGGTAGACACACGGGCTGTCACACGGCCGTGTGTCACGCATGTTCAAGTGACACAGCCATGTGCATTGTTTGTTCAGGATGGTTTTAGTTCCATACGACCATAGTTAGTTACACGGCCTGGCGACACAGCTGTGTGACTTAGGCATACATGACATTAGTTTGTTGCATGGTTTAGGGACATGAATGTGTGATATTGCACCATATGGCCTCAGCCTGTCACATGGCCTGACCATACAGCTGTGTGACCCATGTTTAGTCTTTTTACCATTTTTTTGTAAAAGTTTTAGATTAGTCCTAGATTGTTTCTAAGTTGGTTTAAGAGCTTCGTAAGCTCAATTAAGGCTCAATTTTGGTTGTTAATCATATTATATCTATGATATTGAATGTTTGTTGTTTAATTGCATATTTAAGATAAATTCATGTATGTTAAATGTTGTTAATTGTTGTAGCATTTTATAGCTCGGGTCCGATGATCGGACCAGGTATAGGGTGTTATAGTTAGAGCCAAGACTGTCCAGCAATGTTTGTTCAGTTACATGATCACTCAAAGATTTGGTCAATCAAGACACGAGACAACCTGGGCATATTTATATGTTGCCCTTTGTGACGTGTCGTATTGGATGTTGTTTTAATAAACAAATGGGCTTCTTGGACATTCTCATTCTATTCATTAAAGCTGAAATTGAAGTGATGTGTATTTGTAAAGAGTTTAAGTGTGTTGAAGAGTTTTACTTCAACTTGGATTATGGTGAGAGTTTTTCTCAATCTCAAGGATGTGTTTTATGGCTACTTTTAAGGAGATTAATTTTACTTTATTTTGAATAATAATTGGATATAATTCAAGAAGTTATATTCAAATTAAAATTGAGAGTTTTACTTTATCAAGACTACATGGAGAATTTGTCGAATTTAATCTATAAATAGGCTATTGTGATGCACATTTGGAGGTGGCTTTTGGAGTGTTTTTGGTTGGTTATTGTTTTATCTTTTACTTTGTATTTTTGTAGTCTTGTGTTGGGCTTTTATTGGATAGTTTATATTTGATGTAAGTGAGGTTTTGGGGTAACTGATTTGTAACAATTAGGGCCGGTGTTAGGCTTAAACTAATAGGCGACCCATGAAATTATTGAATATGAATCATTCATTGAGCGAGGCTCCACAGAGTAGGATTGTTTTCGAACTAAGCTAACAAATAACTGTGTGCAGAATCTGTCTTTACTTTTCTATATTTCGTTTCTATATCACTGTCTGATCAATACTGTGACTGGACACAATATGGAACAATTAGACTAAACTTGCAACAAATTGATATGTGTTTCTCCAGATAAATGAATCAAAAACTTTTATTCTGGTTCCAAATAGAATGTCAATTAAGCTTTTTTCTATTTATATATATATATATATATATATAATAAAATATTTGAGGCAATCGATTTCTATATCAAACAACACAAAATCGTAAAAAACTTCTACCATATCAAAAGTAAAAAAGTTAATACTTTTAAATTTTCACCACCACCTCCACCACCACTAAGCTTGAATTGCCTAAATCTTTTTAACATTATTTTTAATTTGCTCATCCTCTATAAAAATTGTCAATTATACTATAATATTTTGTAACAAATATTTTTAGGTTGTATTTATTTCACTAATAAAAATTTTTAGAAAATGATTTTAAGAAAATTTATAAAAAAACAAAAAATATTTTATACAAAATTATCTAAACACAGACAATATCAATTTGTAAAAAATAAATTTATTTTTCTAAATTGATTTTCCAAAAATTATTTTTGTGAAGCAAATGCAAATTGATTTAACCAAAATAAACACAAGAAAGAATCGACAAAATTAGTGGTATATGCTAATTTCAAGAAAAAAAAATAGGGGTATAGACCAAAATTTTAATTTTTTAGGGAAATGGGTCATTTAAAAAATTTTATTGTTTCAAGTTTTTTTAATTTAAAATTTTTTAATTAATGTTTTTAATAAAAAAACATGTTGTTTTCAAGTTTTTTATTTTTAATTTACCTTTTTAATTAATAATTCTTTTATTTATATAAATAAAATAATAAAAATGTAATTATATAATGAAAATATATTTATATATATTATAATGTTAAAAATATTTTTAATTAGTAACTCATTTATTTATATAAATAAATTAATATAAATATGTAATTATATAATAAAAATATTTTTACATTTATCGTTATGTTAAATATATTTTATTTTTTAAAAATATTAACTAATTTTTTTTGATATATTTTTCTTTATGTATAATTTTTATAAGTCAAATATTTATTTTTTCCATCTACAATGTGGGTAAGGTGATTTTTAATATTGTAAAATCAAATAATTATTTAAAGTATCATTTTTATTTTTATATATCATTTTTTCCACTTACATTGTGAGTATGATAAATTCTAATATTATAAAATTAATTAATTATTTCAAATATAATTATTTTTAGTAAATATAATTTTTATATTTATTTTTAATCTAGATCATGGGTGTGGTAAATTTTAGTATTATATATTTTTATATGTGTATTTGAAATGAAATTATATTTCACATATAAAAATAATGATAATTGAAATAATTATTTTTAATATTAGAATTTACCATAACTACAATATAAGTGAAAATATAATGATATTTGAAATATTTTACATATAAAAATAATAATATTTGAGATAATTATTTGATTTTATAATATTAAAATTTACTATATTCACAATGTAGGTGGAAACAATAAATATTTTACATATAAAAATTATATATAAAGAAAAATAAATAAAAAATAATTGATACTCTTAAAAGATAAAACATTTTTAACATAATAAATTATATAAAATATATTTTTATTATATAACTACATATAAAATAATTTTATGGTGATAATATATAAAAAAATATATTTTCAATTATATAATTACAATACTTATTATTTATTTATATAAATAAAAAATTATTAAAAATAATTTAAAAATAAGAAAAACTTGAAAATAATAATTAAAAGCATTAAATAAAAATTAAAAAAAAAACTTAAAACAACGTGAAAAAAAAAAAAAACAAGTCTCAAATGAAAGCGATGTTTTAGAAAGAGTTTTCTGAAACAACAGAAGAAAACCCTAATTCCATTTTGGTCAATTCGCCAACTCTTCCATTCAATTGCGTTCCACCCCTAATTTCTCGCTGGAATTTTATTCTGCACAAAGTGATTGACAGTTGCCTTCTAACTCAGCTGGGCTAAATCTTCTATTTAAATTTTTTTTTTCTGAATAAGTAAATTTTGTACTTCAAGAAAACCTTTCATTTTGATAACCCAAAAAGGAAACTTGAAATATCAAACTTCCAAAATACCCATTATCACCGCCAAGCACCACCGTGGCACGGTGGGACAACCCCTTGGTCCCACCACCTCCACTACCCTCCTAATATAAGAAAGTATAAAAATCCGGTTCATACTCATAGCCCATTTTAATCTCAGTCGCCAGTTGCTTATTTGTTTATTTACAGTCAGAGAGATTTTTATTGTTCAACAACTTTTGAGATGGAAAGTTGCAAAATTTGTGCATGTAAAAGAGAATGAAATATGATGTGAAGTAGATCTGTACGTAAGATTTGGTTTCTCTTTTCCCTTCTCTTGCTGATCTGCTCTGTCTCATCCCTTGTGTGTTAAGCGTTGAATTTTCACCAAGATTCTTTCCTTTCAGATCCTTTCTCTCTCTCTTTTAGAGGCTTTTGTCACAGATCAACATTAGCCACACTTTTCATTTTTTATTTTTCACAGAGAGGACCAATTGTTGGTAAAATTGGGTCTCTCTCTCTCTTTCTCTCTCTGAAGGAATCAATCAATAAGATGACAGTGTCAATAAAATAAAATAAAATAAAAAGTATTTGTTGTTTCATTTGTTTAATACTATAATATTATAATCATTGACAATCACACTATTATATTTCTAGCTGTCTTCCCATTTCTATATTTGGTTTTCTGCCTCTCTCTCTCTTTCTCTCTCTCTCTCTCAAGCTGTGTTTTTGTTCATTTCATTGTATAATGGTGTTGTTCTTGTAAAGGGTGCTTGAGAGAGAAACCGAGAGAGAGAGGTGGGAAGGTAAAGTTTGGGTTTTTATGAGGTTTGAGTGATGAAGGTGAAAGAGAGATAGCTATATTGAAGTGGGGTTTGTCTTGCTTTTGAAGCTTCGAGCTGTGTTTGTTGTTGGGGTTGGGGTTGGGAGGTAGATGGATACCAAAGGAAGACTTGTTGCTGGTTCTCATAATAGGAATGAGTTTGTTCTCATCAATGCTGATGAGATTGCAAGAGTAAGTACCTTCAAAGTTTATTGCCTCTTTTAGTATTTTGTTTCCCGTTACGGGCTACACCAATAGTTAGTGAAGGATTTGGGACGAGTAAGAGCTGGTCAATGTGTTGTTTCGTAGCTTCTTTAGGATTTAAAGCTTTTTTTTTTACCCCCATTTTTGGGTTTCGATGAGTCTCTCTCTCCCTTTCTCTCTCTTTCCTTATAAAGTTCTGGTTGGTGGATTAGCAGAAATTTTTACCCTTGCTTCCGTGGCTGTTTTCTTCAGCTTGATAGAATATCACATTCCAGGAAAATTTCTTCTCTTGTGGTGTTTTTTTTTGGGAGGGGGGGGGGGGTTGGCATAGTGTTTATATACACCTAGATTCAACAAAATCAAATTTCATTAACCATCCCTTGTTATCCCAATTTAGTATCTTATCTAGTTTGTAGATCTCTGAGCTGGTAGGTGCATCCCATTTAGGCAATTAGTAACTGTTGTTTTTTGTATTTTCATTTTTTGTTATTTAAGCTATTAAAAAAAGCTGAATCGTTGGATAACATAAATTGTTCTGTTCGGTTTACTGAAAAGCATATTTAATGATCTGGTGGCGATTGACGTTGTTAGTTGTGTAACTATGACTTGTAGGTGACTTCTGTTAAAGAACTAAGTGGGCAGATTTGCCAGATCTGTGGAGATGAGATAGAGATTTCGCTTGATGGAGAACCCTTTGTTGCCTGCAATGAGTGTGCATTCCCGGTATGCAGACCTTGCTATGAATATGAAAGAAGAGAGGGCAATCAAGCATGCCCTCAATGCAAAACCAGATACAAGCGCATTAAAGGTGAGCCTTGAGAAGTTGATCTTTTAGTAAAAAAGTAAAATTCCCTTGAAGATGATAGATTTAGCTAACAATGTGGCCTACTCCAGGTTGCCCTCGTGTGGAAGGGGATGAGGAAGAGGACGGTGCTGATGATTTGGAGAATGAGTTTGATATTGCTAGCCAAGATAGGGGAGATCCTCACCATATTGCTGCTGCTATGCTCTCTGCTCGACTCAATATCAATCGTGGTTCCCAACCTCATGTTTCAGGGATAAGCACCCCAGCGGAGTTTGATGCTGCTTCTGTTGCTACAGAGATCCCGCTTCTGACATATGGCGAAGAGGTGAATTATTTTTTGGTTAAGTTCTGTTTCTTTATGTATCGCATTGTTGGTTGACATTTCTAATTGATTATTACTAATGAAGGATGCTGGGATTTCCTCTGATAAGCATGCTCTTATCGTTCCTCCCTTTATGAGTTGTGGAAAACGGGTCCATCCAATGCCAGTTCCTGATCCTTCCTTGACTTGTAAGTTGTCTCATATGATTGGTAGAAATGTCCTAATTGTGTACATTGCTGTTATTCACATGTCCGTTCTAGTGTATAATGGTTTCTGTTGCTGACAATACAGTGCCACCCAGACCAATGGATCCTAAGAAAGATTTGGCGGATTATGGGTATGGAACTGTTGCATGGAAGGAAAGAATGGAGGATTGGAAGAGAAAACAGAATGAGAAACTCCAGGTGGTTAAGCATGAAGGATATAACAGAGATGAGTTTGAGGATCCTGATTTGCCAGTGTAAGTGCATTTTATCACTCTGAAATTCTTAACTGCTGCGTCTGAGCTTGTTTAAGTCACAAAAGCTTGTTCCTGCAATTGTTTATTTACTAGATTCCTCTTCCTTTTTTGGGTTAAAAAATATGGGAATTGTCAATTGATTCAGTTAATAATTATCAAAGACGGCACGAGTTGATAATTATTAAAGGTATTCGTGGTTAATTATATAAACATAATTGCTGTTTTTCACTTCTGCTAAAGAAACCATTTTTTCATTGGTTCCTTTTCTTTTGAGAAATACCAATCTTTTATATGATTGCGTTATCTACTTTTTGTTGGCTCTAGAGTTTGTATCCTCTTTACATTTATGTTACTTTTTTCATGTTGTGAGTGAATGAGTGCATCATTTTTCTGTGTTAGTGAAGTTATTCAAACTTGTATATAAGGTTTCTGCATGAAAAAAGCCATAATTAATATCTGTTTCATTTGCCAAACTTACTGTAGGCTAGAAGTCACTATATTCATTTATGACTGCTGTTTCACATTCACCAACTGTTTCAACTAAAAATGTAAACTTTGTGTTATTGTAGGATGGACGAAGGCAGGCAGCCACTTTCAAGGAAACTGCCCATCCCATCTAGCAAGATCAATCCATACAGATTAATTATCCTATTCCGGCTTGTGGTCCTAGTGTTGTTTTTTCACTATAGAATTCTGCATCCTGTGAATGATGCTTATGTTCTGTGGCTTCTTTCAGTGATCTGTGAAATATGGTTTGCTGTATCTTGGATATTGGATCAGTTCCCAAAATGGTGCCCAATTGAACGAGAAACATACCTTGACCGTTTATCATTGAGGTGATTTCATCCTCTTTTCTCTTCCCTTACCCACTTTTTCTCTCTTTGGATCTTAATCCATCCTTATGGTTCCTTCTGTTCTGACATTAAATTGTATGCATGTCAGAGAGAGAATACAGTTAGATATTAATTTAGACTTATATTATTAGATTTCTTTAACTTTTTTTCAGATATGAGAAAGAAGGGAAGCCATCTGAACTAGCTTCTGTAGACATATTTGTGAGTACAGTTGATCCCCTGAAAGAGCCACCACTTATCACTGCAAATACGGTTCTTTCCATCCTTTCTGTAGATTATCCAGTTGATAAAGTAGCTTGCTATGTCTCTGATGATGGTGCTGCCATGCTCACTTTTGAGGCTCTATCTGAGACATCTGAATTCGCAAGAAAGTGGGTACCATTTTGTAAGAAGTTCAGCATTGAACCTCGAGCTCCAGAATGGTATTTTTCTCAGAAAGTTGACTATTTGAGAGATAAAGTTGATCCAGCATTCGTTAGGGAACGCCGTGCTATGAAGGTTTGTAACTTTTCTCCTAATTATAGTATAACATATTTACTGCTGGCAATTGTCTGCCATCTGACTAGCTTACCTAGTACTTACATGCTACATGAAAGAATCAATTGAAAGCCAAGAAATTGCATTACCTAAGTATAAACTTTAGCAGGCAGAGAGGTTCTCTATTTTCTTTTGGCAAAAGAAATCCATTGCTTTCATTCATGGCATTTTTGTACACAAAAAGGTGTTCTCCATTGGTTTCAAGTAATGATATTCATCTTGGGGGTTCCTAATTTGTTGATACAGAGGGAATATGAAGAGTTCAAAGTTCGAATAAATGGCTTGGTTTCCACGGCACAAAAGGTTCCAGAGGAGGGTTGGACGATGCAGGATGGGACCCCATGGCCAGGAAACAATATCAGGGATCATCCTGGAATGATTCAGGTGAAGTGTTTTCTTTATGTTCTGTTTAAGATATGGTTCAGATGCTATCCTATCCCCAAACCGTTTCCAGTATGCATAACATTAGTAAAAATTGTTTATTCTTTGCTATAGGTTTTCCTTGGTCATGATGGTGTTCGTGATATTGAAGGGAATGAATTGCCTCGTCTAATTTACGTTTCTCGTGAAAAGAGACCAGGATTTGATCACCACAAAAAAGCCGGGGCTATGAATGCTTTGGTTTGTCTTTCTTTCCAATCTCAAGCACACACACACGACACAATCTCAATTTTGCATGCCCTCTGATCTGTCTGTTGTTTGATTATCTAATTGTTGAACATTTTTGGCTGATCAATGAAGGTGCGTGTTTCTGCTATCATCTCCAATGCTCCTTTCCTACTGAATGTTGATTGTGATCACTATATAAACAACAGCAAGGCTCTCCGTGAAGCTATGTGCTTCATGATGGACCCTATTTCAGGAAAGAAGATTTGTTATGTCCAATTTCCTCAAAGATTTGATGGCATTGATCGACATGATAGATACTCAAATCGCAATGTTGTATTTTTTGATGTAAGTATAGATTTTGGAAACTTTAATGTTGCACTTGCAAACACATTTCTTCCTAGAAGGAATAGATGATATCTTTTCATTTTTGTGAAAACAGATCAACATGAAAGGACTGGATGGAATTCAAGGGCCTATTTATGTTGGAACTGGATGTGTCTTCAGGAGGCAGGCACTCTATGGGTATGATGCCCCTGTCAAGAAGAAGCCTCCAAGAAGAACATGCAATTGTTTGCCAAAATGGTGCTGCTGTTGCTGTTGCCGATCTAAAAAGAAGAATAAGAAATCAAAGTCCAATGATAAGAAAAACAACAAAGAGGTTACAAAGCAGATATATGCTTTAGAGAATATTGAGGAAGGAATTGAAGGTAAGGATTATCTTCCAATTGGTTTCCGGCATGCATTTGCAAAATTTCCTATTTCTCATAGCACGTAATCCGTGTATTAAGGCGTAAATATAATTTATCCTGGACTAGTCTCTTCAGTCGTTTTGTCCCTGTCTAAATTATTGATATTTCCAGATATATTGTGACCTAGAATCAATTGCCTTTATCATTTTAGATATGTGCTCTCTTGCTTAATGTAGATTATGTTAGACCATTACCATTTAAAGTGCCAACATTTCATATTGCAGGTATTGACAATGAGAAGTCATCCCTTATGCCGCAAATCAAATTTGAGAAGAAATTTGGTCAATCACCAGTTTTCATTGCTTCAACACTTATGGAGGATGGAGGAGTTCCAAAGGGAGCAACTACTGCATCACTGTTGAAAGAAGCCATCCATGTTATCAGCTGTGGTTATGAAGATAAAACAGATTGGGGGAAAGAAGTATGTAGAAATTGTTTCTAACTTAATAAGTTAATTTGTCTTTCAAAGTTCTATTTTTTCCCTTTGAATTATTGCACTTCTATGGTGATGCTCATCAATGCTGATCTTCATCCAGGTTGGGTGGATATATGGCTCCGTTACAGAGGATATATTAACAGGCTTCAAGATGCACTGCCATGGCTGGCGATCAGTGTACTGCATTCCTAAAAGGCCTGCCTTTAAGGGTTCAGCTCCTATTAACCTCTCAGATCGTCTGCACCAGGTTCTTCGTTGGGCTCTGGGATCTGTTGAAATTTTCTTGAGCAGGCATTGCCCAATATGGTATGGGTATGGCTGTGGATTGAAACCCTTGGAGCGCTTTTCTTATATAGCCTCTGTCGTATACCCATTGACATCAATTCCACTGCTCATTTATTGTACGCTGCCAGCTGTCTGTCTCCTTACTGGAAAGTTTATTGTCCCTGAGGTAATTCGGAATGGAATATCATTCTAATGTGAAAATGCTCCTATTTGGGCTGTAACTATGATATTATTAGATTATTGCTAGATATACCATGAGAATTTCAAAATCTTGATGCTGCACTTAATATGGTTTTATCTGAGTTTCAGCTAATTCTGATTTTTCCTTGTGCAGATCAGCAATTATGCCAGTTTACTTTTCATGTCTCTCTTTGTTGTCATTGCCGTGACTAGCATTTTCGAAATGCAGTGGGGAGGTGTTGGAATACATGATTGGTGGAGAAATGAGCAGTTCTGGGTGATTGGTGGTGTCTCGTCACACCTGTTTGCTCTCTTCCAGGGTCTGCTGAAGGTTTTAGCCGGTGTTAACACAAACTTCACGGTTACCTCAAAAGGAGGAGATGATGGGGAATTTTCCGAGCTATACTTATTCAAGTGGACATCTTTGTTGATTCCTCCCATGACGTTGTTGATCATCAACGTAATTGGAGTTATAGTTGGGGTTTCAGATGCCATCTCTAATGGATATGACTCATGGGGGCCTCTATTCGGTAGACTGTTCTTTGCGATTTGGGTCATCGTTCATCTTTACCCATTCCTCAAAGGGTTGATGGGGAAACAAGACAGGCTTCCCACCATCATTGTGGTTTGGTCAATACTTTTAGCTTCAATTCTCTCTCTTTTATGGGCTCGAGTCAACCCCTTTGTTTCAAAAGGAGATATTGTTTTAGAAGTGTGCGGTTTGGACTGTGACTAAAATACAGGAAAAGAAAAAAAAAAAGGGGGTCGTATTTCATGAAGAAAGGCTGTCTGAAAATTGCATAAAATCAGGCAGCCCTTTTGGTGGAAAATGAAGACATGCTGGGATGCGACATTGTTGCCCTCAGCATGTAATAAGGTAAGCAAAAGGGAAAAACATGTTGGCATGATTGTAGATACATAGAACTACGATCCCCATATTTGTTCTGTTGAGTTTTTCATTGATTCTTTCGATACATGTTGATTTTGTGAGTTGGAGTTCATAAGAAGTCCTTGTAATTTGCAGAGGAGAGAAGATTGATGCCTATGGTATCATATTCCCTTCTCAATAAGGGACTTTGACATAAATGCCATGAATTGTAAAAACTTGGATTGGAATTTGTTTCTGCTTTTTATTTTAAGATTGTCTGCATTGTGTTGCTAATAAGATATGGCTACAAAAGCTGCAACAATAGTGACAAACATCACCATTGAGAAATGAAGGCTTCAGCGTTTTATTAGTTTTGGTTTTCCCAAGCAGTTTTAGAACAAAACTCAATGCTTCTGATTGAGTATTCTTATGATCCGTATAAAGCTTGAAATTATGATATAATTTAAAGTTCCTTTTTTATTTACTTGGATCTTGAGGTCCCTTTTTATCAAACATAATATATTATTATGGGGTGTGAAATCCTTAAGATGGCATATAAATAAAATTATTTATTTATTTCTGTTTTTAAAATTTATACTATATTTGAGCTCTTGATAAATAATGAAAAAACTTTATGCATTTTATAGAGTATATTATATTGTAGCATCTTTTTTATATTTTTACTAAAGATTTTACGCGTTTAATATTTAACTAATTTTTTAAAATATTGTACTTTTAATTGAAATAATTAACATAAATAATATTTCTTATTTGAATCATTGAATATAATTAAAATATATTAACTTATCAAATCAAATATTATAATAAAAAAATTTCAAATAATAATTAAAGTATTTTTAACATATTCAACCTATAATATAATTTTACTTTATGTAATTAAGACAAAGTAACCTTATTTAAAATAATAATTAATTAAAAATTTAAAATTAATTAAATGATAATTAATATGCTTAGAATTCTATTCAAATATTAGCACTATTTTACATCAATAAAATTACCCTACCTTTTTTAAAAATAAAGTTAGTACAAGTTTTGTTTATGTAAACTTTTTTAACTAATAATGGTAAATTATAATTTTCAAGTAATATATCTATTTTAAAATTAACGCAAGTTTTTTAATTAATAATTTGAATTTGAATTCTAATTATTTTTAAATGTGTAATTATCACAACTTTTATTAAATTATAATTATTTTTAAATGTATAATTATCACAACTTCTATTTTACTTAAATTTTTTAACTAATAATTCTAAATTAATTTTTTAAAATTAAATTATCACAACTTTTATTTTCGTCTGTTCAAAAGTTTTTCTAAACTTGTGCTTATATATTATTATTATTATTATTATTATTATTATTATTATTATTATAGATAAATCAATAAAAATTCACATATTTGAACTTAAAAACACTATACCATTCCTTCATTTGATTTTTATATATACTTCTAATAAATATATTTATTAAAAAAAATTTCAGCCATATGGTAGTTGTGTTGTAATTTAGTATAAGTCTATGTCTAAATTTTTCCACGAAATTTTATTAGTGCAATTTTTGCGCTCCATTAGCCGTTAGAAATAACTATAATGGATACTTCAGCGGAGTTGAAACAACATAGCTTTCACCAAGTAATCAAAATAGGCAGCCACAAAATGTTAATAAATTGCATGAGGCATATGTTGCAGCTCTAAAAAATGGAGCTCGACTTGTGGATGATGTTCCTTTTATGCTTTACCACACAAAAACAGAAAAACTAATAAAAAAAACCCAACATGCACGTTCCTAAACTTATAAAAGCCCAAGAGCCTATATGCTAAAACAATAACGCCACATGAAATTTAAAGGAATCAACACTTTACTGAAAGAAGTTTCTACATAGCTTAAAGGTCATGCACAAAGCGCGAGTGCTCAACCTCCCAAAAAAAAAAAAATAGGAAGTTGGCGAAAAACCAGATTTGGATAGTCAATGGAACCCTAAAGCTTTGATTATATATACCAACATCTAACTTGGCATTAGGTATGACCACACATTAATTTTAATTCCCTCTCATCATCTTCAACCTTCGATTCCTTTTATTTAGATAATAACTTATATATCGAATAGTATCTTAAAGTCCAAACTTTTGCACATCATAACTCATCCTTGTTTTGTAGATTTTTCGGCTATAAAGCTTAGCTCAACTAGTATCCAAGCCCAACAAAAGGACATCCACAATTGGCACTGTTTGTGAGAATATTGAACTAAAAGCCATAGATTCTCTCTCAATTCAACCTAACTTTATAGTAATTGACACCCCTGTTCTTTAATTAGCCCATCTACTTACGATAGCTCCTCCTAGCCTTTTGATAGAGAGTACTAGCCCAAACATTATCCCACATGGTTACAAGTTTCAAAAAGACCAACCCACCAAGAATCTCAGCTCCAACCAATCAATATGTTTTTTTAGATACTTTCAATAGTAACCGGTTTCCATACGGTCATTACCAAAATATTTTGAGTACAAGTTCTTAACAACCATCTCTACCATCAACCATGACTATCCATATTGCTAGAACACTTTGTAGATTGTTCGGCTATAAAGTGTAGCTCAACTAGTCTCCAAGCCCAACAAAAGAGACATCAACAAGTGGCACTGTTTATGAGAATATTAAACTAAAAGCTATAGGTCCTACCTCGATTCAAGCTAACTTTACAATTGCTAACGCCCTTGTTCTTGAGTTAGCCCAACCACTTACGATGGCTCCTCTTAACCTTTTGATTGAGAGTTTGAGCCCAAACATTTTCCTACGTGGTGACAAGTTCCAGAAAGACCAACCCACTAGGAATATCAGCTCCAACTAATTTGTATGTTTTTCTAAGATACTTCCAACAACAATTGGTTGCCATACGATCATTACCAAATATTGAGTACAAGTTCTCACAATCATATCTACCATCAACCATGACTACCCATATTGCTAGTACACTTTGTAGATTTTCTGGCTATAAAGTTTAGCTCAACCAATCTCTAAGCCCAGTGAAAGAGACATCAACAACTGACACAATCTGGGAGAATACTGAACTAAAAGCCATGGATTCTCCCTCAATTCAACCTAACTTTCCAATTGCTGACACCTCTATTCTTGAGTCAACCCAACCACTTATGATGACTCCTTCCAACCTTTGGAGAAAGAGTTTTAGCCCAAACATTATCCTGCACGGGGACAAGTTTTGAAAAGACCAACCCACCAAGAATGTAACAGTCCGAATTTGACCCTAATCGGAACGGTGATTTCGGGACCACGAATCCGAGTCTAAAATATTTTTAAATATTATATTTTGTGCTTATTATATGTGAATTAATGTGTGTGAAAGTTTCGTAGAAAAATTTAATCGTTTGTGTGCTTAATTAAATAAAAAGGACTTAATCGCGTAAAGTGTAAAAGTTATAAACTATAGTGTAAAGTGCTAGAATGATGATGGCTTTTTAATATGGAGTATTAAAAGAGTAATTAACCCATTTTATGAGTTAGTGGGTGGCAAAGGTCAAGTGTAACCTTATATTATAAGTTGTTTTTATTATTAATTAAAGGTTAAAATGGTAAAACATAAAAAAATGTTATTATATGTTATATTATATGAAATTAAAAGACATTTTAGTTGTTCTTCTTCTTCCATTGCCGTGAGTTAGCTAAGAAAAAGGGGTTTAAAGGCTTAAAACATTCGGCCATCATCAAGCTCAATTAGGTATGAATTTTAGCTCGGTTTTTGATAATATCTACGTTTTTGTGATCGTTGCTTCGTTTATTATCCGACCCATGCTAAAATTTTTGAGATTAGTGTGTATGTGATATTCGGCCATTGATATGTTCATGTGGTTTTTGATGTTTGATAATTTTAAATTAAAGATATGTTAAAGATTAGTGTGTTTTGTATTGGGAATTATAGTGAATTTAAGTATTTTGGGCTAAATTGCAAAAATGAATTTTTGAGGGGGCTAAAATGAAAAATAAATGAAATAAATGGACTAGAATAGTCCCTATGAACATTCGGCCCTTAAGTGTTATAGTGAAATTTTGTGTATTTTGTGTTTTGTGCAAATAGGACCAAATTGCAAAAATGTGAAATAGTAGGGGTAAAATGGTAATTTGATTGTTTATGTATTTTGGGACTAAATTAAAATGAAATGTACTTGAATGAGCTAAATTTTAATGTGTTTAGATCAAGAACAAAGAAAAACGAATTTGGATCAGGGAAAGGCGAAGATCATCGAATAGTCGGTATACGTTATCCATCGATGGTCGAGGTAAGTCCTTAAGCAAGTTATTACTGTAAATATTGTTCGTAATATAGTTTACATGTCAAACTTTGAACTGTTGAATTGAAATTTAATCATAGCCGAATGTGACATAAAGATTTGATTATGAATGGTAGTTAAACCTACTTGATTTCATTTTGTACAAGTGATTTAAATCAAGCACGGCACATGTTATATTTGAATTATATCGAATGTATCGGGCTTAATACCTAGCAGGCTTTGTGCCGGTGAAATGTATCGGGCTTCGAGCCTAGCAGGCCTCGTGCCGGTGAAAGATTTCGGGCTTATTGCCTAGCAGACTAAATGTCGGTGATTTTTAAATACGAGCTTATGCATATAAATTGGTGGACTTATGTTGACAAAAGGACAAACTTAAGCTTATTCGCATGAATTAAATTACAGAGCCGTACAGGTAAGTATCTGTGAGTTGTTTAATTGAGTTTTTATATATATATATATATAAATATATGTGATGTGGAACGAAAATGTGGTATATGATTATGTATGTATATTTGGCTGTTTGGTTAGGAAATCATATTGATATTTCGTGCATATTGAACCTTTAGAGTGATAAGATGTGAAGTGAATAAGCGCATATATATGCTCTTGTATATGATTCCATTTAAAATGATATGCATACGAATTGAGTATTTGGCAAGAAATGGATGCTTATCAATTGAATTTTGAGTTGAATTAATGAACTTTTTGTTAAAGGTAGGATAATGAGAAATGTTAAGTTAAATACGATATTGAAGTTCAGTAATGTGACACCATATGTGTGATTTGTTAAAGTTTGAAGTAATATTAAGTATTTGACTTGGAAAGTTTAGGTGTTAAATTGAATTATTTTATTTAAATTTGCTTAAGACTTACTAAGCTAGTAAGCTTACTCCGTGTGTGCTCTTTGTTCTGTTTTATAGATTTTGATCAAGCTACGGGCATCTGAGGATCGTCGGAAAAGTCAACCACACTATCACCCCTTTTGGTACTTAATCTTAGTTTTGAATCGAAGGCATGTATAAGTTAGACTAAGGTTTAGACTAAGGACATTCGGTCTTGTATATATGTATAGCCTTGCGAAAATGGCTATTTCTTTTGATCAAGTTTAATTCCTATGTTCATCATAATATAATGGCTTGATTATAATATTAAGGAATGTGAAATTCGGTCATGGTTTAATCATGTATGGAAAGTGGTCATATGATATACATGTTGTGGTGTGTGGTCATGTGTTTTAACAATGAAGAAAATGACGGATGCTTGATGAGTTATAACATGTAGTATATTAAATAAGTAATATGCCTATTATATAGAGATGTGTTGCGTTTGGGATAAGCATGACATATTGATATGTGTTGCATTTGTTTTGATTTGGTTCGAATGAGGTAGATATAGTTGAGAGAATGTACTTTTCGGTTGTGACTTAATTTGGTCTATTTGGATTATTAAAGATGTTAAGTTAATGTTTATGAATGGCAAGTTATAAGTAAAAAAAAAAAGAAAATGTGCATATGCCTTTGTAATAGTCATAAGTAATTGAATATTTAGGTTCGGCTTGTGATGACTAAGGATGATTATAAATTGTACTGACAAAGGTTAGCTTAATATTGAATGGTAAAGCTCTCTGTGCTACCCTTGACCTTATTTTTAATAGCCGAAATGGGCGAGAGAGAGAGAGGAATCGGTTTGTGAATGTGATTTATGCTTGGTAATTAACATGCGAATAGTGTATATAAGGGTTGCATTTTGTGCTTTTATATTGGTTCATAATGATAGATTATTACGCGTATTAAAAATGTTGCATAAATGTTATGTTTATCCATAGGATGATGACATTAAGGTTGCATATGTGTTTGGACAGAAATTTGTATGATATTTTACTTGCCAGCCGAATTGGATATGAGTCACATGGTTAAGTGTATACATACCGTGAATGAATGGCTAATTTCGATATAGTTAAAAGCGCATATAATTTTTGTGATTCATATTTTGCTTAATTATATATGGTGGATTGAAAGTGCAATATTGCTTGTGATTGTTAATTCATATATCTGTATGCTCAAAATTTTAAAGCAAAGTGTTCAAATTTTGTTAAGTAACACCTTGTGACCCCAATTCGGCGACGGATACGGGTTAGGGATGTTACAAAGAATGTCAACTCCAACTATTCGATATTTTTTTTTCTGAGATACTTCTAGCAACAACTAGTTTTCATATGATCATTCCCAAAATATTTTGAGTACATGTTCTCCACAACCATCTCTACCATCAACCATGACTACCTATGTTGTTAGTACACTTAACATACCCTCACTCTGCATGATATGCCTAATGGTTGATTGGATGTTATAAGTTGTTGTAAAGATGAATGTGGTTATTTGTACATGTTTTGCTATGTATTGGAATTGTTTTGATGTAGGTAACGTTGACCATTTATGTACAATTTGGTGAAATGTGTGGTACCATTGAAATAAGTACCAAATGACTCAAAATTTATCAAGAACAGAGTCCACATCCCAACAAGCAATCTTCCTTGTCGTAATTTCGATCGACAATAAGTCACGTCGCGATATCGAATGGCCTGAGGTCAAGACGTGACAAACTATTTGGTGATGTCATGACGTGGAAGAGGTGATGCCACGACGTCAAACTTGAGATTTTGAAACTTTACAATTTGATCTTATTTCGTGCACGGGTCAACAAAAGATCTTTCATAAGCTCGATTGGGACTCAAAATAGATTGTGTATTATGATGTAAATGTGTTTAACACTTAATTGCATGTTTGAATGATTATGTTACTGTTTAATTGACTGTAGTTGCTCCAGAAACAAATGTGGCATCTTATAATTCGGACTCGAAGATCGGGTCGGGTGAGGGGTGTTACATTTGATAACATACCATATAAACTAGGATGAATGCCACTTGATTTATTAATATTAATCATATACAAATGTTATTTACAAAAAACATTTGCAAGTTTTTTTTTTTTAAAAAGATTGAGTATGAGAAGGTTCCTAAACAAAACCCATGACATTTTTATTTGTCTTTATGTGTAAGCATGTAACTCCTCAAGATAGTTTTGTCATTGCCAAATTGTATGGGTTGGTTGTTTACCATTGTTGGTGTTGAGACAAGTAATTGAATTTGTTGCAATGTGACAATGGAAGTGCCTACTTCCATCACCATTGCAAGAGAATGCAACGTGCCATTTTTGGAGGATTGACAATTTATTGAAAAAAAAATCTTTGGAGAAACATATTCTGAGTATTGGATCGAATTGGATTGATTGTACCAAATCCATTGAATTAAGGATGTTGAATCGGGACAAAAACTTGAAGACTTATCTTACTTGTTGTTTAGAAAAAATTGTAATTGATCTTTACACAAAACTAAAGGTTTTTAGGGATAAGGTAGGACATAAAAAATCATCCTTTTTATCTCTAATTTAAAAGTTTCAAGGATATTTTCTAATTTGGTCCCCAATTCCTATACAGGGATGCAAAAAAAACCTAAAATTTGACGGGTTCAAATGTGACTCAATTTGTTAGGGTTGATTTTTTTTTTGAAAAATCGGGTTTGGTCCGATCGAGTGAATTTAAAAAAATAGTTGAGTCGGGTTGGGGTTTGATTTGAAGTAAATTCACTCTGCTCTAAGATATTTACAAAAATGCCATTAATATATATTAATTTTTAAGTCTAAACTAATAAAAATCTTATTTTTTTCAGAACAAAAAATAAAACAATTAAAAAATATAATTTTATTTACTTCAAAATAAAAAAATAAAACAATTAAATAAAATTTAGATTGGGTCGGAGTCGGGGTTGGGTCTCTATTAAATTTTGAGTTCAGATGGATTTTTTTTCTTTATGAATCAAGGTTGGGTTGGAGTCAGATAGATTCATCAAAGTTTGGGGTTAGGTCGGGGCAAGAAATGTAACACCCCAAACCCGGCCCAAACATTACGACCGAATTTGGTTTGCTACAGAGGAAACAATTTGAGAACCATTTAAAAACCGATTTAAGTTTTGTCGAAAATCTTTCAACTTCAAGTCTCTTGTTAAAAACCATACTTAGTGTTGTTTGAAAAAAATATTTATCAAGTCGAGTTGTTTATAGTTTTCAAATGTACCCGACGGTACTTTAAAACATTTTTCGTTCGATTTGGAAAAACATGTGAACTCATTATTAACATAATTAAATAGTTTAAACAAATATTCAAAGTATGTAACAATAATAAAATAATTCTAGGAGGCCTTATTACAACTTAACAAAAATAAAAGACTTAGAAAATAATTAATTTCAACAATGGCAAGGTAAATCAAATCCAACGATAAGCATGGCCGCCTCGAGTCCTCTCCGGCTCCATCTCCGCGTTCTACTCATCTGCAAAATGGTAAAGGAAGGGGGTGAGTCACCAAGACTCAGTGTGTAATCCCCCACCCGGTAAGATAACTCATACACAAGTCATTAATAAACATGCACATGCAACCCAACCTAACCATCCATACTCCTTTCCTACCCCGTGTGGTCAAAACCACTGGTGGTCAAAACCACTGATGACTTAGAGTCACAAATCAGATGATGGGGCCAACCCATCGTGTGGTCAAAACCACTGATGACCTTAGGTCACAATATATCAAATGTGGTCAAAACCATGGTGGTACCAAACCACTTTGGGACTTAGTCGCAAATAATCAATTGTTGTGGTCAAAACCACCGATGACCATAGGTCACAATAATCTGATGGGGCCAACCCATCTTGTGGTCAAAACCACCGACGACAGTCCATAAAATCATCCCCTCCTCTCATCAATCCCACCATCACATGCTTTTATAACAATTTTCATAAATCATAACGTAGCATTTAATCATCATGTGATGGCATGCAAATCATATATCGAAAATCACAAGTTAGGGGACTTACAGGAAACCATGCTTAAGCCCGCAAGCATATAATAGATCACTACCAAAATTTGTACTCAAGACAATAATATAGCAAGTTTATTAATAAAGTGTGTAAAGAGTTTACACACACAGCTTCTACCGAATTCCTATATCCCAAGATCCGATCTACGTCGCTAGATCTCTTGTCCTATAATCGACCAAAAAGCATGGTTAGGGACTTAGGCCTATTCGGCCAAACCAAGCATTTAAAAGGTTCTCTTTTTGAACCCGAGTCCTTACCCGAGTGTCTTTAAATAACTACTCCAAGCGTTACGCTTTCTATTAATCGGCAACCTTATGTTAGTAATCTTCGGCTTAAACACTAACTAAATAACTTGCTTAAATTAGATCTTACCATTACTTACCAAAATCAAATATTAGAGATCGGGGCACAATCGATCGCTTTACGTTTCCTACGTGCCTAGAAGAGATCGATTACCAAAAGTGTTTAGGAGCCCCTCTTGCCGAAATCAATACTTTATTCTTGTAAAAAGTCGATGAACATGAGTGAAAAGAACAATAGATATTCGGCCAAGATTCTCACCTTCTTAAATCGTTTGCCAAGGAAGATTCAAGGGGATCTATCCTACTCCAATATTCGGCCACAAGGAGTCTTAATAGGAGATAAGAGATTTCGGCAACAAGGTGTGGAGTACTTGGCTAGAGAGAAAAATAATGAGGAAAAAGGTGTTTAAGGTTTACAACAATGAGAGGAGTGAATATTCGGCCAAAGAAATGAATAAAGAAAAGGGAATTGAGGATGGGATTTCGGCAAAGAGAAACAAAAGATTGGGGTTTTGGGACTTTGAATCACGTTTATAAAAGAATGAAAATAGAAAAGTTGCTCCCTATGAAATTCGGCTATGTGCAAGAATGAAGAAAAGGAATTAAAGTGATAAGTATGTGCCTTAAAAGGATTCAAGCACCCTCCCTCAAGCTTGCCGTCCAACCCACTAGGGATTCAAAATTCAACCAATTCTAAATTCAAAAGAGTTTGAATTATAATATGCCTACTTTTTTTCCTTGCCAACTTATCATAATTTAATCCAAATAATATCCCTTTATCTACTATTATCTTGTTATCAAAACAATAATATTATCCTTGATTATCACTTATCAAATAAATAAAAAAAAACAAAGAATCCATGTGCTTCCAAACTCCACCGAATGCAAAAACAAAGGCCATGTGCGCCAACTCTTCACCCACGTTAGCGAAGAAAATAAAATAAAACCCACTTGCAAACTTTGGGGATTGAAACCAAGACCCCACTGCAGCCCCCTCTTCCAACGCCCCTGCCAACTCTTCCACCCAGACTTTCATGCCATAAAGCCACACCATTTAATTTTAAACCTTTTCTACTCCAGCCCATAACCGCATACAAAAATAAAACATGCAAGATGCTGCTCCAGCCCCTCGAACCCGTGACCTGCCTCTTCTAGACTCTCAAGTGGCGACCCAAGCCACTCCTACAACCTGGGCTTTGATGCCAAGATCCTTCACGAACTAATTTTAAGGCCTTCCTCGCTAATTCCAACGCCCAAAACAAAAAATTGAAACGCCACTTGCTGCCATCGTGCCTCGAACCCAGGCCCTTGCAACACCCTTAGACGCACCCAGTCCAATTGAACCAAGCCTTTTCCTTGTGTCACATTTTCCCAAATTTCTACTTAACCCCTATCTCGCCTAGCCTCCCTCCTTTAAACACAATAAAAATAAATTTTAATACTAAGTCAGGCTTAGCTCGGGATTATTTTTAGGTCTTAAAACATGCCAAATAAATCATAATATTTATTCTTCAGGCACCCACATGGGAAATTAATTAAATTACACACAACCCCTAATTTAGGATGTTACAATTCTACCCCCTAAAAAATAATTTCGTCCTCGAAATTACTTACTAACGAATAATCGTACATCCTAACTCACCGTACTACGCTTATGCTGCGCACTCTGATCTTAACAAATCTAACACATCCCCTAGAACTCATTTCTAACGTCGCGATTTAATCGATTAAAGAGTTTTATGCATTAGTACTTTTTTGTTCCACTTTGTTAATCCGCGAACGGTTTTATGAAACGAAGTTTTGAAGTTGTTCTTTCGATCAATCAAAGTTTCCAGTTCAAATTCACTATTCTAATTCGAGAGAATCGCATTCACATTCATCCACAACATTCACTTCACTACTTTGGACATTTCGATCATTCCTACCCAGGGGTAGTTTGATAAATTTGTCAATCGGGGATAATTTTGTAAATTTCAAAAGTCGAGGTATTATTTTGAAATACAAAATTTGAGAATTTATTGAAATCGGGGTAATATGGTAAATTCTAAAACAAAGGGCATTTTCGTAATTTTTCCACTAGGGGCATTTTGGTAATTTTGATAAATCGAGAATATTTTGAAAATTTTCCAAAAATAAATTTGTCCTACTATTTAAAAGAGATATTTTAGTGATTTTAAAACTAGAGTTTTCCTTAAAACATGGCTAATCCCTTTCGGGTTTTATTTAGCGTGTTTAGCCTAAGACAGAGTCCTCTTGGTTAGGGTGAACCAGAAGCTACGCACTGTAGGAATCTCGCGAAGAGAAGGTGAGTCACGAGGACTGCTAAGTACCAAGCTCTTAGGATCCAATCCTAGACATGCGCACAAGGGTTACCACACCCTAACTTTCGGTGACTTGGTCGTAGGTTTGTTTAATTAGGCTTTTAAAGTCTTATGTCCTTGTTTAGGGTAACTAGTCCTAAAGTTTAAAGCACTTATCATACTATCTACGTTCCATGCTTCCTACCCTTCTACAGAAAATAATTCATACAGAAGTTAGGAGTACTTACATGGGCGGATTGGTGCCGAGACTCGGGCCATCTTTGTTCAAAACCCAAAAACAATTCAAAAGGCCTACTAAAACATTTTTGGGCCTTGGGCCCCCACAGCCGAGCTTTGAACTGGGCTCTGATACCAATTTGTAACACCCCAAACCCGGCCCAAACATTACGACCGAATTTGGTTTGCTACAGAGAAAACAATTTGAGAACCATTTAAAAACCGATTTAAGTTTTGTCGAAAATCTTTCAACTTCAAGTCTCTTGTTAAAAACCATACTTAGTGTTGTTTAAAAAAAATATTTATCAAGTCGAGTTGTTTATAGTTTTCAAATGTACCCGACGGTACTTTAAAACATTTTTCGTTCGATTTGGAAAAACATGTGAACTCATTATTAACATAATTAAATAGTTTAAACAAATATTCAAAGTATGTAACAATAATAAAATAATTCTAGGAGGCCTTATTACAACTTAACAAAAATAAAAGACTTAGAAAATAATTAATTTCAACAATGGCAAGGTAAATCAAATCCAACGATAAGCATGGCCGCCTCGAGTCCTCTCCGGCTCCATCTCCGCGTTCTACTCATCTGCAAAATGGTAAAGGAAGGGGGTGAGTCACCAAGACTCAGTGTGTAATCCCCCACCCGGTAAGATAACTCATACACAAGTCATTAATAAACATGCACATGCAACCCAACCTAACCATCCATACTCCTTTCCTACCCCGTGTGGTCAAAACCACTGGTGGTCAAAACCACTGATGACTTAGAGTCACAAATCAGATGATGGGGCCAACCCATCGTGTGGTCAAAACCACTGATGACCTTAGGTCACAATATATCAAATGTGGTCAAAACCACTGGTGGTACCAAACCACTGGGACTTAGTCGCAAATAATCAATTGTTGTGGTCAAAACCACTGATGACCATAGGTCACAATAATCTGATGGGGCCAACCCATCTTGTGGTCAAAACCACTGACGACAGTCCATAAAATCATCCCCCTCCTCTCATCAATCCCACCATCACATGCTTTTATAACAATTTTCATAAATCATAACGTAGCATTTAATCATCATGTGATGGCATGCAAATCATATATCGAAAATCACAAGTTAGGGGACTTACCTTAAACCATGCTTAAGCCCGCAAGCATATAATAGATCACTACCAAAATTTGTACTCAAGACAATAATATAGCAAGTTTATTAATAAAGTGTGTAAAGAGTTTACACACACTTTCTACCTAATTCCTATATCCCAAGATCCGATCTACGTCGCTAGATCTCTTGTCCTATAATCGACCAAAAAGCATGGTTAGGGACTTAGGCCTATTCGGCCAAACCAAGCATTTAAAAGGGTTCTCTTTTTGAACCCGAGTCCTTACCCGAGTGTCTTTAAATAACTACTCCAAGCGTTACTCGCTTTCCTATTAATCGGCAACCTTATGTTAGTAATCTTCGCTTAAACACTAACTAAATAACTTGCTTAAATTAGATCTTACCATTACTTACCAAAATCAAATATTAGAGATCGGGGCCTGAATCGATCGCTTTACGTTTCCTACGTTACCTAGAAGAGATCGATTACCAAAAGTGTTTAGGAGCCCTCTTACCGAAATCAATACTTTATTCTTGTAAAAAGTCGATGAACATGAGTGAAAAGAACAATAGATATTCGGCCAAGATTCTCACCTTCTTAAATCGTTTGCCAAGGAAGATTCAAGGGATCTATCCTACTCCAATATTCGCCACAAGGAGTCTTAATAGGAGATAAGAGATTTCGGCAACAAGGTGTGGAGTACTTCGGCTAGAGAGAAAATAATGAGGAAAAAGGTGTTTAAGGTTTCGCAACAGAGGAGTGAATATTCGGCCAAGAAATGAATAAAGAAAAGGGAATTGAGGATGGGATTTGGCAAAGAGAAACAAAAGATTGGGGTTTTGGGACTTTGAATCACGTTTATAAAAGAATGAAAATAGAAAAGTTGCTCCCTATGAAATTCGGCTATGTGCAAGAATGAAGAAAAGGAATTAAAGTGATAAGTATGTGCCTTAAAAAGGATTCAGCACCCCCTCCCCTCAAGCTTGCCGTCCAACCCACTAGGGAATTCAAAATTCAACCAATTCTAAATTCAAAAGAGTTTGAATTATAATATGCCTACTTTTTTTTCCTTGCCAACTTATCATAATTTAATCCAAATAATATCCCTTTTATCTACTATTATCTTGTTATCAAAACAATAATATTATCCTTGATTATCACTTATCAAATAAATAAAAAAAAAACAAAGAATCCATGTGCTTCCAAACTCCACCGAATGCAAAAACAAAGGCCATGTGCAGCCAACTCTTCACCCACGTTAGCAGCAAAATAAAATAAAACCCACTTGCAGCTGCTGGGATTCGAAACCAAGACCCCACTGCAGCCCCCCTCTTCCAACGCCCACCGCCAACTCTTCCACTCACTTTCATGCCATAAAGCCACACCATTTAATTTTAAACCTTTTCTACTCCAGCCCATAACCGCATACAAAAATAAAACATGCAAGATGTCTTTGCTCCACCCCTCGAACCCGTGACTGCCTCTTCTAGACTCTCAAGTGGCGACCCAAGCCACTCCTACAACCTGGGCTTTGATGCCAAGATCCTTCACGAACTAATTTTAAGGCCTTCCTCGCTAATTCCAACGCCCAAAACAAAAAATTGAAACGCCACTTGCTGCCATCGTGCCTCGAACCAGTGCCCTTGCAACACCCTTAGACGCACCCACTCCAATTGAACCAAGCCTTTTCCTTGTGTCACATTTTCCCAAATTTCTACTTAACCCCTATCTCGCCTAGCCTCCCTCCTTTAAACACAATAAAAATAAATTTTAATACTAAGTCAGGCTTAGCTCGGGATTATTTTTAGGTCTTAAAACATGCCAAATAAATCATAATATTTATTCTTCAGGCACCCACATGGGAAATTAATTAAATTACACACAACCCCTAATTTAGGATGTTACAAGAAAAAATCCACCCTGCTCTATTGCCATCCCTATTCCTATAGTAATAGCTTTGGGGATGACTAGTTTAAGAAAACTATTATTTTAAGAATTAAAAAAGATTAATATATTGATTGTCAATTTCTAATCCTATTAAAAAAAATTGGGGATAAATTTCATATGCATTATCTTTTCCTTATATAAGCTCATCTACTTGTATTTGATTTCCGGTGATGTGCTCTACCCTTTTGAAATTTCTGGTGCCATGCGAGATTTTTCTTCAAAGTATTGTTGGCAGTGGGAGAGTACTAGGGTTATAAGGTCCTTCACATCATCTCCTTGAGATTCACAACATTGCTGTTGAATAGAGGGTAACCCTTTGTCTGATGTTTTACTTTCCTTACTCATTTCTAATTTGACAAATATTGGCATCCTGTTTTGCGAAGGCTTTCCCATTTGGAAAACTACTTTCATGTTAAGGTAGAATATATTTATCATGTTCCAAAATTTATAACAAACTATAACAACTACTGGTTAAGCTGATATCATGTTCCAAGTGCATCCATGTCCATCCATATCCATCCATACATATAAATGTCATCTTGGGCCACATTTTCATACAAGAATGAATATTCCTCTGTGAAAGGATAATAGAGGACTGCTGGTGAGATTTACTTTGCTTATGGGAAACTAGTGCCAAAAATAGGTATTCATGTGAATGGCATTGTTTATTGGCTCTCAAGTCAAGGAATTACTTCATTCAATCTCAATTTAGTGTTGTCTAAGTTCCTCTCTTCTGATTTGGAGAATAGGTTTTCCCAATAACATGGGAAATGCCTTTTGGTCCTTTAGTGTCTCCATAATCCTCTTTATTTAAGGTGTACAATAATATCCAGAACTCAACTCTTGACTCAACAAAGTTTGTATAGTTTTTGTTATGTTTATAACAAGTGGCATGTATCTAATGTCTTGACTTGGTCTTTAGGTTTATTTTGAAGTTTTGGTACTCATGATAGGAATGCTTGCATTTTGAATGTGTTCATGCTTATTTGATGGTATGTATATGCACTAATTTGGTGATACAATGTTATGTTTGCTCATTTTGTATATGTATGCTTGTAATTGAAGATTGCTTGCATGCTAAGCAATAGAGTGTGATGCATGAGACAAAATGAATATGTATAAGCATGTGATCATATGTTTAAAGATGTATAGATGTGTCAAGGACGAGATTTGGCAATTGAGTTAATGTTTCCAAATGTGATGAAATGAGTTTTTGGGTCACTTAGACCAAAATGAAATAGGTGCTTAGTGATCATGTATGATAAAAGGAAAATTTGAACAAACTAATCCTATGGTCTTGACTCTCCCTTACTAATGTTACAACACCAAGCCCTTGTTTGTAGTATCGTGACACTCCATTGTTGACGTCGCGACGTCAAGTTACTGTCTTCATGGTCGTGACTCACCCCAGATAAAGTCACGACAACATGCTACTACCTTCAGTGTCGCTACATTCATCCTTCGATGTTATGACAACACCTTTGTTTTAGTTATTTTTACGATTTGGTCCCTTTTTGGTTACCAATGATTCATGAGAGCTTTTGTAAGCTTATTTAGAACCTAGATTTCAATTAATAATGTCTTTAGAAGTAGTATAACTCATTTATTTTAGTAAATGTATGTTTAAACTTGATTTTAACATGTTTCATCTATTAGATATTCAATCAGGTTTGTAGTCGCTTTGGCAACGAATGTGGCATCTCATATCTTGGATCCGACGACCAGATCGGGAGTGGAGTGTTACAAAGAAATATTATCTCATTGATTATCTCATGTTTAACTAATACTAATCAGTATTATATGGATGGATCATAATACGGAAAGACAACTTATATTAGTAGATAATCAAAACATGTCATTAGTCTAATCTGAAATGAGCAAACCGATTGAAAGACTAATATGTCGTCTATCAAATCCAATTGAGGAGATACCTTGTCCTTGGTATTGGAGCAGATGACTCCCACAAGATAGAGACATAAATGTGACTGACCAGACTAACAGTACATCGGACATGATCTAAGTAGAATAGACATTAGATTCGTTTGTTGATTTATTTTCTTGTGATTATCATAATATGGCATACCTTAGTCTCGAATGGATGATTAAATATGTATGCATGACTCGTATACTTTGATGTAAATGAAGGCTTGAGTTCAAAAAGATAAGGAACCGAAACCTGGTATGTTGAGTATACGACTTCTGCAGTATGTAGCATCATTCCACAACAATAGAAATCATAGCCCAACAAAAGGGTAAATGATATCCTCTCATCGATATTACATGATAAATGAAAAGTAAACATGGACATGGGCCATGTGTCATTGTGATAAATGATTTAATTACTATTCGATAGTATTTGACTTTTCATGAAAGAAGATGTAATGGTTACCATGAGAAAAAATATGATCATATTGGGAGAACGCATTTATCCAAAAAAAGATTAATGATATCTTATGAGGGTAACACACTTATGAAAACCTCATTGGACGAGCACTTATTAAGTAACTTTCATAATGGTATATAATAAGGGAGAGCTCAGTCACGATACTTTAGTGGAATGACTTTGTGAGTAAATAAGTTTATAATTAGTAGGTGAAAAGCTGGAATTTAATTATAAATTATTTGAGTCCTAGTTATATATCCAATCGATCCGTCTGCTAGTTGAAATAACCAGAAGCGAATTGCATGAAGATCCAAAGAATGTATATGAATAGAAATGATGAAGTAAGAGAAATAAATCGCATGAATTACTATTAACAGTGAATGCACTTTCTCACTAAGTACATAAATGACTAGAGAATTAATTTAAAATTCTTCAAATTATTATTTAATTTAATTAATTATAATTAAATAATTGATGTTCGAATATGAAATTAAATTATTTAGTCATTATGATGTTTGTTGAATAAATAAATTAAATATATTTCCTTATAGATTCTATTACGATAAAGTTGTTATGAATTTAATATAATTAGAATTGAGTTGAGAATTATTTAAATTAGAAATTAATTTAGTTAATATAATTAATTAAATTAATTTATTAAATAATATTTATTTTGGGTAATAGAAAATAAATATTAAGTTTGATTAAATTATAAAGTGTTGGGTTAAAAGTCTAAAAAGTACATAAAATTGGACCCAATACATGAGAGGCCCAATTTGTGCCTTATGTGAACACAAGAGATGGAAACCCTAGTAAATTTAAAAAGGGTCTGCTGCCCCTCACTCTTCTACTTCTTGTAGGAGTCGTATTTTCTATTAAGTAATATTTTTTATCATTGACTTGTTCAACCAGAACTCTGGTACTTCACTCTATAAATAGAGAGCACTGGTTGACCCAAAAAATGCACTTCATACATTATTAATACATCGTTATTCTGCCAAAAAGTAGTGAAAATTTATTTACGAAGAATAAATTATATTTTCTGGGAATTACGAGTTTTACCGATTTATAGAGAGAATTTACTTTCCTATTGAATGTAAGTAAATCGTTTTTTTTCTGTGTTTTTTGTCTATGTTTCTTAAGCCAACACTTGACATGATTCTTGGTACAAGGATAGCGGAGGTCGTTCGGTTGAAAGCCAAGATCGACTTGAGTCTGCCTCTCACAAAGCACATGTATAATTCTAGTTCATGATTTATTACTATAAATATCACAAAAGGGCTTAGTTTTAAGAAAATTTTTATACTTCCATTGTACCAATAATAACCGCTTTCTTAACTAATTTTTCAATAATTGGTATCAGAGCTCTGATTGTGTTTTGTTTATAACATAAATAGATTTTTAATTTTCGCTCTATCTTTCATACTTGATTAAATTAGATAAAATGTAGCATTCCTAATCATATATGCATGTTTTGGAATATATGTATGTGATTGAATGTATGGGTATTATTTTATTTATGATAAAGTAGTTTTTCTAAAAGATGTGATTCCTAGAAATTAGAATGGGTGTAATTTAGGTTTTTCATAAATTTTTGGCTATGTAATTAGATCGTGGACTATCATTTCCATGTAGGTTTATTTATTTTTATTTTTCTAGAATAATTCATGAGATGGAAATGTGCTTAGGGTTTTTATAACCTAATTTTTTTCGACGAAACCCAGAGAAACGAGATGTATCCCAAAATAACCGAGATGATACAAACCCAACCAAACCAACTGGAAAGAAATTGGCAGTGGGCTGACCGATAGTTCATGTTGGTGGTAGGGGTGGACAGTGCTAGTCGGACCGACGGTGGCTAATGGCAGTGGTCGACGGTTGTGGCCAATGATGGGGTCGTGGAGTCATCCAATGATAGTTAGCTGCTGTGTTGACTGCGACGATGGTGATCAATGATAGCGTTGAACCGTGGTGGTGGTGGTGGTAGACCCCTTTAGTGGATTGTTTGAGTTTTTCGGGTTTTGGGTTCCGATGACACAATTGGGTTAATTTTGGGAAACCCAAATGATATTCAACTTTTACCTAGAAGACCAAAAGTATACTTAGGGAATAATGAATGTAATTCATTCATTTATTATTTATTTTTCTTAGGATGGGATCATGGAAATTTTTGGCTAGTCAAAGTCAATTTATTTTCTTCTTTTATATTATAGCATCGATATAATATGATGAAATTAAGTTTGATGGAAAAATTATGTTCAAACATATGAAAGATATAAGCATGCCATGCAGTTTAGGGAAAAAGAATGCCACATGTACTTGTCATTCCATTTTAATCATTCACAATTGAAATTGAAACAAAAAACCTTGCATGTTTTTAAAAGATTTAGTTGGGAAAGGTCCTTAAATAAGACCTACGACCTCCATTTAAGATCTTTGTGTTGACATGATAATTTGCAGGCCCTGAGGTTGGTATTATCGTGTTGATTTCACTAGGGAGATTTCCATCAAGAGAACAACTAGTCGTACATGCTACTCGTTGAGATTGTCCTACGATGACTCATTTATATTACATGCTATGATGGGTGTTGAATTGATGGCTATACACTCAGGATCATTCTAGTTAAGTAACTTCCCACAAAGCTCTACTCAAGTTAGAATGATGGCTAAACATGAAACGATTATTATTTCATGTGAATACCTAAGAAATTAGGTTCATGTATTAATTGGATGGAAATCCATGTTCTTAGTAGTTGATTACCCTCACAGTAACTTAACTCAATAGGTGATTACAAATGTTTTTAATGCTTAATGTAAGAAGCATGCATCATCTTAATGCATATCATATATTGCAAACCTTTTTCAAATATTTTTTAAATACAAAGATTTTAATGAACAAACGATTTTGTTTTATAGTTAGAAAATGGCACCAACTTCCTTAATTAATACCCTTACTAAGAACAAGTTGAATGGAAACAACTATAAGGAATGGAAAAGGAACCTCATGATTGTCCTAAGTTGTGAGAAACATAATATGGTTCTCGATAACAAATGCCCTTTGGCTAACCAAGCTGAGGCTAGAACTTGTTGGCATGAATATGATGAGATAGCTCGTTGCTATATACTGACAAGTGTGACCGGTACCTTATTTAAGCAACTGGAGAGCTGTGAATCTACCAAAGCTATGCTAGACAAACTGGAGCATGTTCAGAGGCCAAGTTGCCTTGGCTCAATAGTCTGCGATAACTAGTTTGATGAATGCCTAGCAAAAACTTGACACTCTGGTCAAATACCTTTTTGAAGGATTTTGTTGGCTTTAAGGAATCATATAACCTTGTGAACAAGCAATTGACGCTTACACAACTCAAGGAGTTACAATCCTATAAGTTGATGCTACATGACGGTCAACCAGTTAAAAAAACAGAAGCTAACTTAGTGGTTGCTTCTTCCTCTCAAGGGAGGGAAAGCAAGTTAAGATAAGCAAGGCTAAGTCGTCTGGGCCACCTAAAGTGGAATGGGAGAGAATTAAGAATCCTAAAGACTTATCTAAGCCTAAGTGTTTCTTCTACAATAAGAAAGAGCACTTTAAGGCCAATTGCAAAGAGTGGAAGGATTATTTAGCCACTGAAGGCAAAGGTTTGGAACTCTTTAAGATTGAAACATGTTTAGTGGAAGATTTAATAGACCACTAGGTCATTGATTCTGGAGCTACTAACTATATGCTTGTTTCTTAACAGTGGTTCATGGAAATGAAAGGTCTTAGAAATAAGTGTCTCTCATTGCAGACCGAATATGGGATAAATGTGGCATTAGAAGTAGTGGGAGATGTGTTGGAAAAAATCCAGTCCGAAAATGATTTTCTTGCATAGCAGGAAATTAAAATTGTTGAAAACTAAGTTGATTTATGATGTTTGTAACAATAAACTTTTCTTGAAATCACATCTATGTTTTCGGCTAGACGGATCCTTGTCGTTCTTGGTTTTCAATCGAATGGCCTTCTCCGCTATTCTTGTACCACGAACTGCTTCAAGTGTGGGCTTGAACAAATTTGAATCAAACAAAGAACCAAAATTATTTACTTTACTTTTAGCGGGAAAGCAAAAATCTCTCTTCAATAGAAACCAATAGAATTATTATTCCGAAAAATAGAATTTATACTTAGAAATAAATTCTCATTATTTTTGGGCAAAATAACAAAATCTCAAAGTTGTAAAAAGCTTATTGTGTATTTGGCCCTACCAATGCCATCTGTTTATAGGGTGGAGAAGTGAAACCCTTGTTGAATTAATGGAAGTCTATTTAATAGAAAAATAACTTTCTAGCTGACCTAGGAGAGAGAGGGGTGGCAAGCCTAGTTAAATATACTAGGGTTTGTCATCCCTTGTAATTAACATGAGGGGATTTTGGGCCTCTCCCGTATCGGGTCCAATTATAAGTGCTTATCAGACTTTTAACCCAACACTTTATAATTTAATCTAACCCAATACATGTTTTTTTTTATTTTCTAAAATAAACATCATAAATTAATTTAAATAAAGAAATTAATTTCCCAATTAAATAAGTTTCTTAACCCGATTCTGATTCCTTTAAAATCATGGCAACTTTATTGCAAAAGAGTTTATGAGAAAATATATTTAATATTTCTACATTCAATGGATTCACAATGAGTAGTTAATTTAATTCCATTTTTGAACTTCAATTAATTAATTAATTAGTAATTCACAAAAACAAAAAAGAATTCTTAGGTCATTTCTATACTTAGTGAGAAAACCACATTCATTTTCGAATGTTTCCCAATTGTCTAACTTTACCATTTCTATCAATTTTTTGTTAATTTGATTCAACATGCAGTTCATTTCTTATTTCAACGATCTAATGGAGGGACCAATTGGACATATGTGACTATAGCTCAAATGATATGTAATTAAGTTCTAGTTTTTGCCTATTAATTATAAATTCATTTAGTCACGAAGTCGTTCCACTATAGTATCGTGACTAAGCTCTCCCTAGTGACATACTATTATGAAAACAACTCAATGAGTGCTCGTCCAATGACCTTGTCATAAGTGTCTTAACATCATAGGGTATCCTTAATCTCTTTGGGATAAATCCACTCTCCCAATATGATCCTATTCTATCTCATGGTAACCATTACATCTTCCTTCATTGAAAGTAAATTACTATCAAATGGTAATTAAGTCATTCATCACAAAGACGAATGACTTGTGACCATGTTTACTTTTCATCTATCATGTAATGCCAATGATAAGATATCATTTACCCATGTCTCAGGCCATGAATTCCACTATTGTGAATGATGCTACATACTGTAGAAGTTGTATACTTAACACACCAGCTTTTAGTTCCTTATCTATTCAAACTCAGGATTTTACTTACATCAAACTATACAAGCCACACATATGATAGCACTAGAAAGAACATAGGTTTTCCCCCTTACTTATTGGTTAAATTATTCCCATCTAGTTATCCTTAGCATATATTTTAGCATTGTTAGTTTAGTAAATTGCATTTTATAACTCAGTGAATCCTAGCCTATTTTATCCTTAATTTTTCTATCTGTCGCTGCATGATTTAATTCTAGATTGCGTCAAGAATTGTCGCCGCACCTGACAGCTGTCCAAATAAGAACTAAAATTGTGTGAGCTGTCCAGTCTGGTATAACCAACCTGTACGTACAAGGATAGAATAATTCTGAGGAAATGACACCTGTACTGTTGGAGGAGGACATAAAAGGTGGATATGAGAAGAAAATGGAGCTTTTTTTTTTTGAATCATCATCTTCATCATCCTGTAACAGCTCGATTTTGGGCCTAGTCAGAATAGTGGTTTCAGGACCACAAATCTAACATAGAAAAGTTCATTTTTATTATATTTTTATGGTCTATAGTTTCATGGAATGATTTCGTGAAAATTTCGTTTGAAAATTTTGACGTTTGGGCACTCAATTTAGTCAAAAGGACTAAATTGTAAAAAGTGCAAAAAGTTGAGTTCTACATGCTAGAGGTGTCTAATTGCTATGAAATTTTAAATTGAAGGTCATTAGATGGTAATTAGACCATTGGTTAAGTTAGTGGACAAAAATGGACATGGAGTAAGAGAATTTTCATGTTTTAAGTTAGGGGCATTTTGGTCATTTGGCTAATTAAATGAATTAATAATCAAATTAAAAGCCAATTTTTTCTCATCTTCAGCCCCTTGGCCGAAATTTACAAGAGTGAGACATAGCTAGGGTTTTTCAAGCTTCCAAGCTCGATTGTAAGTCCGTTCTAGCCCTATTTTAATGATTTTCATGTTTTTGAGATCATTGTAACTTGATCTATCTATTTCTACCATTAATTTAAGGAATAATCAAGGTCTAGGGTTTGACCCATGTCGGATATTTGTGTATTTTGATGTCTAATGGTGGATTATGCATGTTTGATTTGTGATAAACAACTTTTGCTAGGTGGTTTTTGATGAAAATGTCAAAAGGACCTATTTGTAAAAAAGATTATAAATTGTGTGTAAAAGTGTGATTAAATGAAAAATGTGGACTGCTATAAGTATAAAAGAGGATCGTCTAGGCTTGGGAATCAAAGAAATTGAATAGATTTCATTTTTTGAGCCTAGGGGAAAAATGTAAATATGTCAAAGTTTAGGGGCAAAAATGTAATTTTCCATAATGTGATTTTTGGACTGAATTGAATAATGTGAATAATAAATGAGTTAAATTTGCTATTATAGATCAAGAGAAACGAGGTTCGGACCTAGATCAGGGGAAAAATAAAGTATTTGACGATTAGGTCCCATTCCTACTATTTTTGTACCGAGGTAAGTGCATATGTAAATAATGCATTGTTTTATTTATGTTCTAAATGCCTTAATATTGTATGAATTATGATCGACTCCTTGAATGTAATCGACAAAGTTTGACAAGCGAGAAAATCCTGGTTGAACTTTAGGAATAGTTAGGATACAAATGTCATGACATTAGGGTTATTGAGATTTCATGTAAGACCATATCTGGGATATGGTATCGATATGAGACTTCGTGTAAGACCATAGCTGGGCTATTGGCATCGATATGAGATCCCATGTAAGACCATATTTGGGATATGGCATTGGTATGGTACTGTGAATGCGAGATGTCCTGAGTATCCTTTAGTATTCCAAGTGGTTCAACGGGTAGTTCGACAGAAATGTTAAAGTTGTGAAAGACTTTGGTATGTTGCACTTGGGTACAGGTATGTACATAAGACTCATGCTTAATGAGCTCGATATGTAATGAACCCTCGGTAAGTTTATGATTGAGTAAGTTTGACTATGAGATTTATAATGACATTTATGTTAATTTACATCATGTTAATTATGTGTTAAATGTGTGTTATAATGCCTATTATTTGCATAGGAACTTACTATGCTTTAAACCTTACTCCTCTTTTCTTTTCTCTTGTCTTATAGTGTCACCAAGCTAGCTCGGGGATCAGAGACTATCGGAGATTCACTCACACTATTAACCTATCATTTTGGGTACCGATGAATTTAACATTTTGAGTTATGGCATGTATAGGGACTTGGTCATTTTGTTATGTGTCATAATTGATTTGGCCAAATGTGTTGGCTTATGATGGTTGATAATTCATTTTGTAAATGGCCATTGAAATTGGCTAATATTGTTTAAATATATTTATATACGATGATGCTTATCATGGATGTGGGAATTTGCATGCTTAAGTTGATAAGTATGTGATGGTTGTATGTGATAGATGGTAGTATATGAATGAGTGTTGCTGCCTTGGTTATGGCTGATTTGGTTGAATGTATATGCTTAGATTGGTGTTATGTTTTGTTGTGTAGGTATGTGCATCGAAGGGTGACAAAATGGCTTGGTAAATAACCTTGTTTTTGTCCACACGGGTAGACACACGGGCGTGTGTCTAGTCCGTGTGTGATACACGGCTTGCCCTATGGGCATGTGTTCTGGCCGTGTGTCCCCTGTACCTTAATTGTTGCAAAATAGAATGCTCGATGTGAGCACATGGGCAGAGACACGGGCGTGTGTCTCACCGTGTGTGGGCAAGACGACCTCGAACACGGGCGTGTGCCCTAGTCGTGTGAAGTCTGCACCTATTTTATGAAAAATTATGAAAATTTAATTGATCACACAGCCTAAGCACACGGGCGTGTGACTTGGCCGTGTGACCTAAATTTGATGATGACATGATAAATAGAAAGCCCCCTAATTTGAACACGGCCTGAAGCACGGGCGTGTCTTAAGGTCACATGGGCGTGTCCCGAACCCACACGGGCGTGTGACCCCTTTTACATGAAAAAATTTCTAAGTTTCCCAAAAGTTTCCAAAGTTCTCGGTTTAGTCCCAAACCACTTTCGATGCATGTTTTGGGCCTCGTAGGCTCGTAATAGGGACGATATGAATGTATATGAAAGGTTTTGAACTTGGATGGAAATTTATGTCTTGGTTTTATATGTTTGCTTGTGTTTATGTCCGGTAATGCCTCGTACCCTGTTTCGGTGTTGAATATGGGTAAGGGGTGTTACATTTAGTGGTATCAGAGCTACGGTTTAGTCGATTCTCGAACTAACGTAGCGTGTGTAAGAGTTTAGCTATACATGCCATAAATGAACTGTGATAGTGTGATGACTCCTGACAATTTTAAATTATGTTTCTTATAGTAATGGATCCCGATCGAGCTGTGGCTGATGACGTTGAAAGTAATGCGCCGACTCCCGCTCAAGGGGCAGCGCCGTCTGATAGTAGACCCACTACAGTTGGTCAAGGAGAAGAGGCTAGGGAAGTCTTTCTCCACATGGTGAATAAATGGTATACGAAATTTGTTCGAACAAATCCGAATGCCCAACCTCCTCCACCCCCACCTATTTCTCGATCGGTTCTCGTAGCTCCACAAGGTATAGAGTTTGAAAGAATGAATAAGCCCCCGGTTGATAAGTTCCGAAAGCATGGGGCTAAAGATTTTAGAGCTAATGTGGATGATGATCCCGAGAGAGCCGAGTTTTGGCTCGAAAACTCCATCAGGGTATTTGATGAGCTATCTTGCACACCGGATGAGTGTTTAAAGTGTGCCATCTCACTTCTAAGGGATTCTGCATATCACTGGTGGAATACACTGGTATCGGTGGTACCAAGAGAGAGGGTTACATGGGAATTATTTCAAAAGGAGTTCCGAAAGAAATATATTAGTCAGCGGTTCATCGATCAGAAACGTAAGGAATTTCTTGAGCTGAAGCAATGCCGTATGTCAGTTATCGAATATGAACAAGAATTCGTCAAACTTAGTAAATATGCTCGGGAGTGTGTTTCCACTGAGGCTATTATGTGCAAAAGATTCGAGGATGGTTTGAATGAGGATATTCGTGTGTTAGTTGGGATCTTAGAGCTGAAAAAATTTGTTGTGTTGGTTGAACGAGCTTGTAAGGCCAAAGAGTTAAATAAAGAGAAGAGGAAAGCTGATCTTGAAGCTAGGGATTTGAGGAAAAGACCTACGAGTAAGTCATTTCCGTCTCAGTCAAAGAAATCTAAAGAAATATATTCCCGTTCGAATGTTTCAGTGGGGTATTCACACCGAGATCGTGGGAAGCAACATTCGAGTTTTAAGTCTTAGGCTACTTTAATGGCAAGTGTGGGTAATGTGAGGTCTAACAGATTCGAATGTCAACATTGTGGGAGAAGACATCCTGGTGAGTGTAGGGTGAATGACCGGGCTTGTTTCAAGTGTGGTTCTCAAGAGCATTATTTCCGAGATTACCCTGAAATGGCTGAGAAAGAAAAATTTCAGAGTGCGAAGCCGAGTAATACTACTAATAGGGGTAGGCCACTGAGAAACACTGGAAATGGAGCTAGTAGTAAAGGTGTGATGAAAGATACAACCGTGAGATCCGAAGCTCGAGCACCTACTAGAGCTTATGCCATCCGTGCTCGCGAAGAAGCGACATCTCCCGATGTTATCACTGGTACTTTTTCTCTCTATAATACTAATGTAGTTGCATTGATTGATCCTGGATTGACTCATTCTTATGTTTCTGTGAAATTGGTAACTAGTAAGAACTTGCTTGTTGAATTTACTGAGTTTGTGATTAGAGTGTCAAACCCCTTAGGAAAACATGTACTAGTTGATAGAGTTTGCAAGAATTGTCCATTAATGATTCGAGGTCATTGTTTTCCGGTAGATTTAACGTTGTTGCCATTTGATGAATTCGATGTTATTTTGGGCATGGATTGGTTGACATTGCATGATGCTGTAGTGAACTGTAAAAGATTGAACTGAAATGTGAAAATGGTGAAATTCTTCGGATTGATTCAGATGAACCAGGTGAGTTACCCGTTGTAATTCTTTGATGTCTGCCCAAAGATATGTAAGGAAAGGCTATGAAGCTTATCTTGCTTATGTGTTGAATACAAAAGAGTCTAAATTAAAAATTGAATTAGTGCCAATAGTTTGTGAATATCCGGATGTGTTCCCGGAAGAATTGCCTGGGTTACCACCAGTTAGAGAAGTTGAGTTTGCTATTGACTTATTACCAGGGACCTCGCCGATATATATTGCTCCGTATAGAATGGCTCCGGCCGAATTGAAAGAGTTAAAGACTCAGTTGCAAGAGTTGACATATAAGGGTTTTGCGAGACCAAGTTATTCTCCCTGGGGTGCTCCAGTATTGTTCGTAAAGAAGAAAGACGGGTCTATGAGACTTTGTATAGATTACCGACAGCTCAATAAGGTAACCATTAAGAACAAGTATCCTTTGCCGAGGATTGATGATTTATTTGACCAACTGAAAGGAGCGACAATGTTCTTGAAGATAGACTTGAGATCTGGTTACTATCACTTGAGAGTAAAAGAGTGGGATGTGCCGAAAACCATTTTCAGAACAAGGTACGGACACTATGAATTCCTTGTTATGCCTTTTGGGTTAACGAATGCTCCTGTAGTTTTTATGGACCTAATGAATCGAATCTTTAGACCGTATTTGGACAAGTTTGTGGTTGTGTTTATTGATGATATTTTGATTTATTCTCGTGATGAGTCAGAGAATGTCGAACACTTGAGAATTGTTTTGCAGACTTTGAGAGATAAGAAGTTGTATGCTAAGTTCAGTAAAAGTGAGTTTTGGCTCCGAGAAGTCAGATTTTTAGGACATATTGTCTTAGGTGATGGTATTCAGGTTGATCCAAGTAAGATTTCGGCAATTGTTGATTGGAAACCGCCAAGGAATGTATCTGAAGTTAGAAGATTTTTGGGCTTAGCCGGTTATTACCGATGTTTTGTCAAAGGATTTTCAATGATTGCTACTCCAATGACCAAGTTGTTGTAAAAAGACGTTAAATTTGAATGGTCTGAAAAATGTCAGCAAATTGAAGGCATTATTGGCTGACGCACCGGTTTTAGTACAACCTGAATCGGGAAAAGAATTCGTAATTTATAGTGACGCGTCACTGAATGGATTAGGATGTGTGTTGATGCAAGAGGGAAAAGTGATAGCTTATGCCTCGAGACAATTGAAACCGCACGAGAAGAATTATTTGACGCATGATTTGGAACTAGCTGCTATTGTGTTTGCCTTGAAAATTTGGAGACATCATCTGTACGGTGAGAAATGTCATGTTTTTACTGATCATAAAAGCTTGAAGTACTTGATGACTCAAAAATATTTGAACTTACGGCAACGAAGATGGCTTGAGTTACTAAAAAACTATGAGTTGGTGATTGACTATCACCCGGGTAAAGCGAATGTGGTCGCCGATGCCTTGAGTAGGAAATCTTTGTTCGCTTTGAGAGCGATGAATACACGGTTGACTTTGTCCAGTAATGGTTCGATTCTAGCCAAGTTGAGAGCTAGATCGTTGTTCCTTCAACGGATTTGTGAAGCTCAGAAATTTGGCAGTGATTTGCAAGCTAAGAGAGCTCAGTGTGAATCGGCCAGTGATTCAGATTTTCATATCGGATCCGATGGTTGTTTGATGTTCCGAGGTAGAATATGTGTACCGAAAGATGATAAACTTATTCTAAAAATTCTCCGTGAGGCACATAATGTTTGCTTGTCTGTGCATCTGGGTAGTACGAAAATGTATAACGATTTGAAGACATTATACTGGTGGTCAGGTATGAAACGAGATATTTCAGAGTTTGTTTCGAGATATTTGATTTGTCAACAAGTAAAAGCCGAACACCAAGTGCCTTCAGGTTTACTTCAACCAGTGATGGTACTAATAACATGTTAATTTGCATGATTTCTTGTGTTTAATTCGGTTTATTTCTGAATCAATCCCTGCTAAATTAGTGTTTTTATGATTTAAATCTTGTCAGGGATGCAATTGGTCAAAAACAAGCTAAAAAGGGCCAAATTGAAAGACAATCATTAAAATGGGGCCAAATAAAAAAGATGGAGGAATCCAAGGACACATCAAATAATTTGACTTTGTAAAAGCCAAAAATAGGAAAATCTTATTTTATTTTATTTATTTATTTTTTATTTTATTTTAGATTTTATATTAAATTAGTTTAGGCTATTTTTAGTAAACCCTATGTATATAAATAGGGACTTTTTGTTCTTAGGAAATCATCAATTAATTCTTTTCCTACTTCAATTTGGAATTGTATTATCCTCTTTGTCTTTTTCCACTTCAATTTGGAATTGAATTATTCTCTTTTCTCTTTCAATTTGACGTGGGAATTTTGTTCATTTCATTTCAATTTCTTTGTTCATCCAAAATTGGCCCAATTGCCTTCCAAGCTCTTTTCCTTTCCAAATTCCATCATCCTTCATACAAATCCAATCACATTCCACAACCTTCAAGCATGATTAAATTCATGCTACACTAAATTCTATCTTAGCCTTAGGCCGGTGCTCTTTTCGGTTGGAAATCGTGAGATTTGTATTCACGCTAAAAAATCCTTCCAATCGATATTCACCTTTTTCCTAAGTATCGGGATAGCACAATCACCCCTTAAGGTTAAATTCGATTTCAAGTCAAAGTGCACGTTGGGTTGGAGTTGTGTTTGCTGATAGTTGGAGATTCGAGTCGGCCGTGCTGTATTCGAATTTTTGAGAACAAATCAAGGAAGAAGTGATCGGGTTTAAACGACCCACGCGGTTGAGGTCATTGATTCGAGTTGGGTTCTTCAGAATGCAAGGCTACTGGAATCTTCAATCGGGAACACGTGTATCTCGTTTAGATAATCGGTAAGGGTTGGTTCGCAGGACGTACCGGGACCAACTACGAGAGGAAGAATTGGTGGTTAGGACGTTCTTAATCGCTATAAACAGCTTATCGTTTGGGGGAGAAGATCAATTTTCGAGGATCGATCCTTAACACGGAATTTACCAAGTCTAAGGCTAAGGCTTATTATTTCTGTTTGTAAAATTCTGAATTTATTTCTGGATTTAATTTTATTTTCAATATTAATTAATTGTTTATTTACGCTGATTAGATTATTTACTTTCTAAACATTCTTGAAACCCCACGATTTACTTTTATTTTTATTTTTTTACATGTACGATTGGAGTCGTGGGCACGACTATTGCCACGACGTTTGACACGATGGACACTCTGATCATAAGTTATACACGGAAGTTGATTATAGCATCCAATCCTTGTGGACTCGACCCTACTACCACTCTTTCTACTATTTAGAGTTATTTTTAGGAATTATTTTTGGTGGTTTCGACGCCCATCAAATTTTGGCGCCGTTGCCGGGGAATAGAGATATTTTTCTAATTTTTGTTTGTTTACCTTATGACCAGATCAGAACCGGGAACTCTAGAGTTTGAACCAAAAATTGAGAAATTGGCCCGACAACTGCGGAAAGAAGCCATTCGACGTGGAAAACGGCCAAATCCCAGATTCGAAACCATATCATACACCGAGGAAATTTTCCCGTTCGACGAACCCAACGAGATGGCTGAACAGACGATACGCCAACTTGCTGCGGCACCGGATGAACAACAACCCTTATGTATAACCTATCCGACCGGAGGGACGCCGTTCGAGTTAAAGTAGGGTTTGATCTATTTACTACCTACTTTTCGTGAATTACAGAACGAGAATCCGCACGCCCACCTTAAGGAATTCCATATGGTGTGCACAAGCATGAAGCCTCAGGGAGTAACCGATGACCAAATTTGTAACACCCCTAACCCGTATCCATCGCCGGATTAGGGTTACAGGCATTACCAGACAGATCAGAGACTTTTACCGATAATTCATAATTTAGTCAACATTTCACATCAAAGCATCCCTTAATTAGGTCAACAAGAGCTCAAACATGCTTTATAATTGGGCCAGGACTGAGCAAATAACTTAGAAAAAATTCCAAAGTTTTCAACATTTTTCAAAACTGTAAAGGTCACACGCCCGTGTAGTCAGGCCATGTGCCTTCCACGGCTACCAGACACACCCATGTGTCCTGGCCGTGCCAAAACAGAGCATACCTACTGACTTGTCCACACAGCCACTAGACACGCCCGTGTGAAACTATGCTAGCTACTGACTTGATCACACGGCCATCCGGCACACCTGTGTACCATAGCTGTGTAAAATTAGGCTAGCTACTGACTTATTCACATGGCTACTAGGCACGCCCATGTGCCACGGCCGTGTAAGCAAAACAGGCCATTTGCAAGGCAATAATGCCACCCACATTAGGGTCATACCTACAAGCAATATACCAATTCATCTCATGCACAATTGACAACCAAAATCATGTCAAAAGATCAACATGCCATCTTATCCAATTTAAACTCAAATCATGCAAACTTATCTATCAATTTGCACAACCAGAACACATATACATTCAAGTATGATTCATCTACATTTACCTTTCATAAAACCATTTCTTTGATCAAACATACATACTCAAAATTTCATTCATATGCTTACCATAAACATGTCCATTTCATAGTCATAAGATCATGCTAAAACAAACATCATATACCATATTCACAAATGCATAATACCAACACATAACTGGCCACATCACATGGCTAAATTCATATCTCAAACTTATACCAAATAACTAGCCTATACATGCCATATTTAGCTATATACACATTTTCAAAGTACCAAAACAAGTTTGAGTAGTGTGATGACGATCCTCGACGGTCCCCGAGCCTTCAGTAGCTTCGACGATCTATAAAACAGAGCAAACACACACAGAGTAAGCTTTCAAAAGCTTAGTAAGCCATATACAAATAAACTTAGCATAAAATACACATAATCAAATTAATACAATGGCATTTATAGTTCTCATAGAAAATTCATCACATATTCCTTGGCTCATATGCTTAGCCATATCTTACCACATTCTTCAACTCAAATATCACTTATTCACATAGCTCATTCAAGCATATCTTCACATATTATCTCATCATTTCAATATACATATTCATCTTAATAAGTTCGTATAGACACTTACCTTTCATACACACATAGTGTACTTTGCAAACGTACCTGAAACAGATATACCATTCACATAGTCATTCATTTATCGAATTTGCCCGTTGAACCGTTCGAAATCTAATAGGATACTCAGAGTGATCGGAATAGTCGTACAATGCCAATGTCCTGCACTGGTCTTACATGTAACCGGATATCGATGCCATCGTCCCGCATGTGTTCTTACACGAATCAATACAATGCCAATGTCCTAGACATGGTCTTACACGTAAATCTCATATCGATGCCAACGTCCCAGACGTGGTCTTACACGATATCTCAAATCAATGCCAACGTCCCAGACGTGGTCTTACATGATATCTCAAATCAATGCCAACATCCCAGACGTGGTCTTACATGATATCACATATTGGACACCTATGTCATGACATATACTATCCTATCTATTCCTAGGTTCAAACGAGACTTCTCGGACGTTGACACTATGTCAATTCTATCTCGAAATTCATGTATACATCGCCTCATGTGCATTCATCCTTATCAATAGTCATATGAACATATATAATTCAATACAAATACATTTATTTGTATATCGACTTACCTCGAGTTTGATTTAACGGAAACGAATACGGCTACTCGATTACTTTCGATTTCCCGCGATCTAAGTCTATTTTCTTCAGTTCTTGATCTATACATATTCAAATTTAACCCTTTTATTCATCAACTTATTCAAATCAATCCAAAAACACATATTTAGGGTAATTTACAAATTAACCCCCACATTTTCACATTTGGACAATTTAGTCCCTATTTCACAAAATCACAAAATACATCAAATTCCATATCACCCATGCCTAGCTGAATTTCACCCATGTTCATATGAGTCTATACATTTCATTTATTTCATAATTTAGTCCCTCAAAATATTATTTTCTCAATTAAGCCCAAATTACTCAAAATCATCAAAACTCCAAAGACAAACTATGATAATCAAACATATATCTTTCATAATTCACCATCAAACATCATAAAACACATGAGTTCATCAAAAGATCATTTCAAAAACATCATCAATTCTCAAAATTAAAACATGGGTTTTATAGTTTACAAAGCGACGATTGTAAAAACGTAGAAATTATCAAAAATCGAAGTCAAAACTTACCTCATTTTTGCTTGAACATAGCCGAAACCTAGCTTGGATATTTTCTTTCTTTTTCATCAAACTTTCAGCACCCAAATAAGATGATAACATTCATCTTTTCATTTGTTTGTTTTATTACAAACATATTAATATACATTTTACCATACTAACCCTTTTAATAAACATTTAATAACATATATACATAAGGTCACTAATGTCTTTTAAACATCCACTAAATAATTATTGGCTTAATTGCCTCTCAAGGCCTCCTCATTTAAAAGCCATCTCAAATAGGTGTCTTTTCATAAATCATGCAAATTCTTCATTTAATGCAATTTAATCCTTTATCAAATTAAGCACACAGACAGACAAATTAACTTACGGAACTTTAACACATGCTTAATCACATATCAAAGACACAAAAAATAATATTAAAATATTTTACTGACTCGAATTTGTGGTCCCAAAACCACAATTCCGACTAGGGTCTAATCCAGACTGTTATAAAATTAAACTTCGTGGTTTTCCTTTATCACTAGCTGACTCTACTAGAGAGTGGCTATTTTATTTGCCACCGGGATCTGTCAACACATGGTCTGACATGTCTCGTTTTATTCTTGACAGGTTCTTCCCTACAGCTCGAGTAGCCAGACTAAAAATAATTATGCACAAGTAAGAGGAAGCTCCTGGGCAATGAAAAGGTGAGTGTCGGAGAAAATGTCTCTGCCGTTTTACAAAGAAAAATACCACCTAAATATAAGTACCAAGGTATGTTTTCCATATCTTTCAAAATAGGTAGTGTCAGCATTAAAAAAGCCATGTGTGACTTAGGCGCATCAATTAATGTTATGCCTTTGTCAATTTATAAACTACTTAACGCGAGTCCTTTAAAAGAAACATATGTAATTATTCAGCTTGCAGATAGATCCATAGTGCATCCGAAAGGAGTGCTGGAGGACGTTCTTGTTAAGGTAAATGAGCTAATATTTCTTGCAGACTTCTACATTATCGACATGGAGGATGACAACTCGACCAATTCGTCTGAGATACTTCTTGGGAGACCATTCTTGAGTACCGCGCGAACGAAAATTGATGTCTGGAGTGGAACACTCACCATGGAATTTGACGATGAAGTGGTTAGGTTTAGTGTTTTTGAGGATATGGGACATCCCAATGATAAGTTACAAATCGTACCTTGCAGGAATGTAGATCTCGATGTTAAGCAAGAGAAATTATAGATGATCCAAAAACCAATACATGAAGCTGTCATGAAAGCCTCGAAATTAGATCTGAAACCGTTTCCAGAATGTACAAGGATTCCGATAGAGAAAAATGCAAAATTGAACGGAGAAGCTCAAAGACACCTCAATCCACTAATGATAGGGGAATCCAGGAAGGGCTTCAATGATAGTGGAAAAAGGTCGAAACCTTTCTGCAAGAACATCCAAGTGCACAAGATGGAGAAATTAATTCTCAATAAGCCAAACGGATAACATTTAAGGTCGTCGAGCTAACGACATTAAACAAAAGCGCTTTTTAGGAGGCGACCCAACTTTATTTTCATTTTGAGTTTAAGTAAGATTTAGGTCGTAAATAAATAAATACTTTTTTTTAATCCAGTTAATTTGATGTTTTTAGGAACGTAATGGAGGTTTTTTTAAAGTCGGATAATGATGGTGGCGTGGGCATGCCGTGCTAAATGTTGACAATTATTTCTCAAATGCCGACAACATCGATTGAAACACATGGGGAGTATTCTTAACCTTTCTCTTTGCTTGTTGTTTGTAACACCCCAAACTCGGTCTAAACGTTACGAACAAATCTGGTATGTCACAGGGAAAGATAGTTTTGAAAATTTTAAAGAAACATCCTAATTTAGAAAACTTTCCGTTTTGAGTTTCCATCTTGAAAATTAAAATCAGTTTTAAGGGTTTGTTACCAACTTTTTATTAATATGAACTATGAGTCGTAAATAGGTTTGCTTTACGAAAGCCGAAATTAGGGACTTTCATAAACGTGATATTTTGAAAGCACTGTTGAGGTATTTAAGAAAGTTTTCCGAATTAATTAGTTATTCGCTTGTCATCTTTTGTTAACACTTTGAAAAAAAAATGGTTGGTTATATTTTTATTTTAGAAAAACTCCATATTTGACATTTCATAAAATATGTATAAACAGTATTAAAGCAAAACCCAAATTAAAGTTATAGAGGCCTTATTACATAGTAAAAACCCAAAATAAAAGTAAGTTTAAAATAAAGAAATGAAAGATTTACGGAAGTAGTAATGCATGGCAACCTCAAAGTCCACCTCGGCTCCAAATCCGCAACTAAGGGTTACCTACAAAATTAAGCAGAGGGGTGAGTCACCAAGACTCAGTGTATAATTCCCCTTATAATGCAATCTAGGCCTTAAGCCCATAGATGCACATTAGGCTTTAGCCGTCAAAACATAGCATATCAGAAATTGGATGCAATGCAATCCAGCCCAACCTAGTTTTCCATCCTCTACATCACCTGAATCAGCCAAACACCCATGGCACCAAGCCACTGTGGTTCTAAACCACTGTGGTTCCAAACCACTGTGACAGAGTCACTGATAAATGTATATGTGGTTCCAAACCACTGTGGTTCTAAACCACTGCGACAGTTACTAATAAATGTATGTGGGGCTAACCCACTGTGGTTCCAAACCACTGTGACAGTCACTGATAAATGTATATGTGGTTCCAAACCACTGTGGTTCCAAACCACTGTGACAAAAGTCACTGAATCACACTTCCCCTTTCAATCATATCCCAAAGCCCATGCAAACATATTAACAATATACAGCAGATAATCAAATCATACATAATCATGTTATATGAAAGGCAATCATAACGGTACTTACCTGGTGTCTCCAACCTTTCCCACAAGGGTATCTCAACTGTCTATACAGTTGTTTCGGCTTTCAGCCAACACAGTTATTAACGCAAAGTAATAAAGAAAAGTGTGAGCATTACACACCTGATTACGTGTAAAACTAAACACTCTAGATCGTCGACACTCTCACTAGAAGAAACAACCGCGATTTGTCTATCCCAGGCAGATGTCGGCTCCCTACCACAACCCGGCGGAAAGTCTCGAACCGCCGACACAGCACGTCGTTTAAACTTAGGAGCAGAGACTACGGGTCCACTCCCCTCCTTAGATTGACTGGAACTCGCATCCATGAAGAGAGCCTTGATCAGTACTCAAAGAGAAATGTTGATTGCCTAATAAGGAAATTTGGTTAAGGCAGACTGCAACGCAAAGGAAAAAATAGTAGAGAACCCGAAAAGAAATGATTCCTTACCATGATAAGTGATGAACCACACAACAACTGATTCGTCCCCGAATCAAAGATGAGTCGTGAGAGAAGCAGAGGTTCGGCCTAACAGTCAAAGGTTGCCCTTGAGTATTCGGCTTAAAGGAAAACTTAGAGAAGGAAAAGATAGTGTACAAAGTTACCTTGTGATGATAACGGTGGTGAAAAGCCAAAATAGATTCGGCAGAAAAATAGCCCTTCACGCCTTAGGCTACTCGAGCAGCATCGATTCGAGATGAAAAAGAAATAGAGATTCGGTTAGTGAAGAAAGAGATAGAGGAGCAGAGAAGAAAAGAGAAAGAAGACGAAAGAAATAGAAGGAAAAGGAGATTCAACTTTTATGAAAAGAGAGAAAAGAAGAACATTACCTTCAACAATCAAATAAACAAGGTGAATCCGATTCACTTGGGACTAAAGGGATTAGTCGGCTTAAGAAGAGAATAAAAGGATGACAATGAAACTCCTTCAAGGTTTTGGCTATGAGAAGAAAAGAGAAGACAGATGATAGGTATGGATGAAGAGAAGAAGAAATGCACAATTAGTCACTCTCAAGACTCAGCTAATACCAGAAAGTCAAGAAGAAAAGAAGAAATGAAGGGAAGCCACTCCAAAGACTTAAGTTTCGGCAAAAGGAAATGAGACTAGAATTGACCCCAATCGACAAAAAGAAAAGAAAAGCTCACACTTGCACTAATGCTCAGAGGTATGCTCTAAAATTCGGCACACACACAATACCCCAAAACCGGAAGCTCCTCCCATCAAAGACCCGTCTTGACCGAATTTACTTCCCCCCCAAACACTTCCCATTTTCGGCCAACTATCACCTCACTCCCACACCCATGATTTGCTCCTTGTTTCACTCTCCATCACCCATTTGAATTGGTTGACCAATTCAAACTCCTAAAGCACCTCTCCACCATCCATTTTGAACTTGTTGACTTATTCAAACTCCTCCTAGAAGAGTCCCAGCCGAAAGCTACCTCCTCTCCATCCTGACGCCAAAAAAAATAAAGCTCCATAGTGTGGCATATGGGATTCGAACTCCTCCCCTTTTCTCCTACAAGTGACGCCACCTCCACCTGGACACAAGCTCCTTTGTGTCAACAAGCACACGCAAATAATATTAAGGCCTGCCTCCACCAGCTCTCCCCCCTTTAAGCCCAAAAACCAAAATTTCACCAAGGATCTAGCTTGAACCCGAGCCTCCCCAGGACCCCCAAACACATCTAAATAACAAGCAGAACAAGCGAAGCACACAGAAAAACATAAAATGCAAAACCCCTAATTCTAGGATGTTATAGTTCTACCCTCCTTAAAGAAATTTCGGCCTCGAAATTTACCTGATCAAAAGAGGTGAGGTTATTGCTGTCGCATCACATCCTCTGGCTCCCACGTGGCTTCCTCTGAACCGTGATTCCGCCATAAAACTTTAACCAACGGAATCGACTTCCTTCTCAACACTTTAACATCTCGATCTAAGATCTCAGACCGGTTCTTCTTCAAAAGACAAATCAGTCTTACTTCAATTTCCTCTACAGCACTATGTGAGATGGATCCGAACGATAGCGCTTTAACATTGAAACATGAAATACATCATGTATCCGATTCAACTCCGCAAAGAACTCAAGCCGATACGCCATCGGTCCCACACGTTTCAACACTCGATAAGGCCCGGCGAATCGGGGCTCAACTTGCCTTTTCGTCCAAACCTTAAAACCCTCTTCCAAGGTGAAACTTTCAGAAAAACCTGATCACCCACTAAAAATTCTATTTCTTTACGCTTCAGATCTGCATATGATTTCGCTGTTTAAGCTTCTTTCAACCGAGTCCGAATCAACTTAACCTTTTCCTCTGTCTCTCTCAACCAATTTCGGACCCAACAACTGCCGCTCACCCAACTCATCCCAACGGTAGGGGAGTACGACACTTACGACGACCATACAACGCTTCATAGGGTGCCATCCGAATCTTCGATTGATAGCTATTGTTGTATGCAAATTCTGCCAATGGTAAGAAATCCTCCCAACTACCCCTGAAGTTGATAACACAGCCTCTCAACATATCTTCCAGAATCTGAATTACCCTTTCTGACTGACCATCAGCCTGTGGATGAAACGCCATGCTAAAATCCAGTCTTGTACCCAACGCTCTATGTAACGCCTTCCAGAATTGCGATGTAAACCTAGGGTATCTGTTTGATATGATAGACACTGGTACCCCATGTAACCTCACAATCTCTGCTACATACAGCTTGGCTAACTTCTGTAGTGAGTAATTAACACGAACCGGTATGAAGTGAGTAGACTTCGTCAACCGATCGACAATTACCCACACAGAATCTTTCCTAGTAGGCGTAAGAGGTAGCCCACTAACAAAATCCATCGTTATTCTCTCCCACTTCCAAAGTGGAATCTTCACTGGCTGTAGCAACCCCTAAGGCAACTGATGTTCCGCCTTCACCTGTTGACACATCAAGCACTTACTCACAAACTTGGTAACTTCTTGCTTCAGACCTGGCCACCAAAACTATTCACGCAAGTCTCGATACATTTTACTCCCACCGGGATGCATAGCGTATGGGCTACTATGTGCTTCCTGCAAAATCCTCTGTCTCAATTCGGAATCCTTTGGCATACAAACTTTTCCACGAAAACACAACACTTCATCACTGTTCAGACCAAAATCTTCTGTCTCACCACCTTCCACTTGCTGAAGTCGGGAACTTAACAATTAAATCGACATCCGCCTCTCTTTAATCGACTTACCCATGAAGGCTTCACTTGAAGTTCGGCTAACAAGCTTCCATCTTCATACAAACTGAGATGAGCAAACATTGCCCTCAAATCTGATATCACCTTACGGCTCAACGCATCCGCCACTACGTTAGCTTTACCTGGGTGATACTCAATCGAGCAGTCATAGTCTTTCAACAATTCAATCCATCTCCGCTGCCTTAAATTCAACTCCTTCTGGGTAAGGAGATATTTCAGGCTCTTATGATCGGTGAAGATAATTGACTTCTCCCCATACAAGTAGTGTCTCCAAATCTTCAAAGCGAACACTACCACAGCTAATTCCAGATCATGAGTGGGATAATTCACTTTATGCGGTCTTAATTACCGAGATGCATACGCTATCACCTTCCCCTCTTGCATCAACACACATCCTAACCCTGTGTGCGACGCATCACAATAGATGACAAACTCCTTTCCAGCCTCAGGCTGAATCAACACTGGTGCCTCCGTCAAAATCTTCTTCAACTTCTCAAAGCTTTCCTGCTGTTGATCTGTCCAATCAAACGGTATCCCCTTCCGTAATAGCTTGGTTAATGGTGCAGCAATCAACGAGAATCCCTCAACGAACCTTCTGTAGTATCCAGCTAACCCAAGGAAACTTCAAATTTCTGCTACCGACTTCGGTGGTTTCCAATCCAAAGCAGCTTGAATCTTTTGGGGATCCACCTTAATCCCTTCGGCAGAAGCAACATGCCCCAAAAAGGTAACTTCCCTCAGCCAAAATTCACACTTGCTGAATTTGGCATACAGTTGCTTCTCTCTCAAAATCTGCAGAACAATCCGAAGATGCGAATCATGCTCCTCTTCTGTTCTTGAATATACCAAAATATCGTCTATGAACACTACGACAAACCGATCCAGGTAGGGTTGAAATACCCGATTCATCATATCCATAAATGCAGCTGGTGCATTCGTCAACTTGAACGGCATCACTAAGAACTCGTAGTGACCATAACGAGTTTGAAAAGCAGTCTTATGAATATCCGCCTTCTTGACCTTAAGCTGATGGTACCCTGACCTCAAGTTTATCTTCGAGAAGACTGAAGCGCCTCGTAGCTGATCGAACAAGTCGTCAATCCTTGGCAACGGGTACTTGTTCTTAATCATCAACTTGTTCAATTGCCTGTAGTCAATGCGCATCCGCATCGACCTGTCCTTTTTCTTAACAAATAGCACCGGTGCTCCCTAAGGAGACACACTTGGTCGAATAAAACCACGGTCCAACAATTCTTGAATCTGAGCTTTAAGCTCCACCAGCTCCTTCGGCGCCATCCTATATGGGGCAACGGACACTAGAGCTGTTCTTGGAAGTAGATCAATACCGAACTCCACCTCGCAATCCGGAGGTAACCCTGGAAGCTCTTCTGGAAAAACGTTCGAGAAATCCTTCACCGTTTTCACATCTCTTACAGATAATTCTTTGGCCGCCAAAGCACTGACGAAAGCTAGAAATGCCTCACACCCTTTTCGCACCATCCTTTCAAATTTTTTAAAGCGGACACCACATTGGGCGGGTAATTTTTCTCTCACCTATCACCAGTACCTCCTTATCCTCAAGAGTCTTCAATATAATGCGCTTAGCAGCACAATCCAAGTTTGCTCGATACTTAACTAACCAGTCCATGCCTAAAATTAAGTCAAACTTGCCGAACGGCAATTCCATCAAATCAGCCGGGAAAACAATCCCTTGCACTTCTAAAGGCACACTCCTAAATAGTTTGTTCACCACTACAGATTGTCCTAAAGGGCTAATCACAGTCATTTCTCTAGAAGCAACCTCAGATTCTATATTCAAAGTTCCAAACACAGTACTAGCAACATATGAGTGTGTAGACCCAATATCTATCAAAGCTGAAAAGGGCACACCAAAAATAACAACGTATCAGTTATGACGTCCGGTGCATCTCCATCCTCTTGACGTCTAGCTGCATAAACCAACCCAGGCTGTCTCGCATCTGTATTCCCAGCACCTCTGCCCGGTGCTCTACGCCCTCGACCAAAACCATTTCCTCCTCTGCCGGACCACGACCTCTCGGTGGTTGCTTGCCCACCTCTTCCGCAGATCAGACATATCCCCGACCTCCATCGGCCGTGCCCTGCTTGGCTCTTATGGACAGTCCCTTACTGAATGATCTACGATCCACACCAAAGCATTCTCTATTTTGTGCCCAACACTCCCGAATGAAAATTCCCACATCTAGCACATGGTTGAGACCGACCAACAATGAATGAAGCCATGCAACTCGAACCGCCCATCAAACCTAGGCTTCTTTTGGAAATCCCCAGCAGATCCTGACGACCCATAGTTCCTCTTATTCCTATCCCTATCCTTATCCCGATTCTGTCTCTCTGACCACTTCACCTCTTCAGCTATCTTTGCCTTCTCAACCAGAGTAGCAAACTCTCTTTCCCGTTGCGGAGCTATCAGTACTCGCAACTCGTCCCTCAGACCATCCTCAAATCAGACACAATGCTCGTGATCAGTTGTGATGATACCTCGGGCATAACGACTTAAATGCAGGAACTCCGCCTCATACTCAGCCACTGACTTATTCCCCTGGACCAAGTTTAAAAATGCCTTTCTCTGAGCGTCCACGTAACTCGCCCCAACATACCTTCCCTGAAACGCTTTCTTAAAGAAATCCCAGGTAATACGGTCCGCTGATGTACCATCCCTTACCGTGAGCCACCACTGGTATGCCTCATCTCGAAGGAGGGACACTACTCCTTTCAACTTTTCCTCTACGGTATAGTCAAGATCGTCTATGATTCGTTCAATCGCTTCCAGCCAGTACTCAGCTACGTTAGGAGCCACACCAGAAATACCCCTAAATATCTCGACCCCATTAGCTCGGAGTCGCTCAGGAATAGATTTCCGAGCTCATCGATCCGTGCTTGCTCTAGCAACTCGCTCTAGAACACGCAAAGCATAGCTTGGGACACAAACATCGTCCCCTCCGTTCACTTCGAGACCCGCTCACGCTCGGGTGATGCTTTGCACTTCGCCTTCCGGCCCATGCCCTGATTCCGAGGGTTCAGCCTCAATACCCCAGCCTCTACCACGACCGCGCATACCATGTCCACGTCCTCTAGCGCTCATGATTACGGAATCGACTTAATCTGATTAAAATTTTATGAATTAGTATATCTTCCACTGTTTATTACCGGATAGTCTTATGAAAATATAATTAGAAGTAGTTTTTCGCAAAACATATTTCTAAAGGTCTCAATCTCTAAATTTGAATCTCTTAAAACTATCAATCACAACATAATATAATCTTTTCACAAGAAATCAAGCGATTATCGTAAAAAATTACAAAGATGCGGATTGGTGCCGGAGACTCGGGTGCCATACTTCCAGAAAACATGTATTTTTCTAAATCATATTCCAAACCAACTTGAAAACATTTTTGAACCCATTCCACAGCCGAGTTTTGCAACCTTTGCTCTGATACCAAAATTGTAACACCCCAAACCCGGTCTAAACATTACGACCGAATCTGGTATGTCACAGGAAAAGATAGTTTTGAAAATTTTAAAGAAACATCGCAATTTAGAAAACTTTCCGTTTTGAGTTTCCATCTTGAAAATTAAAATCAGTTTTAAGGGTTTGTTACCAACTTCTTATTAATATGAACTATGAGTCGTAAACAGGTTTGCTTTACCAAACCCGAAATTAGGGATTTTCATAAACGTGATATTTTGAAAGCACTGTTGAGGTATTTAAGAAAGTTTTTCGAATTAATTAGTTATTCGCTTGTCATCTTTTGTTAACACTTTGAAAAAAAAAATGGTTGGTTATATTTTTATTTTAGAAAAACTCCATATTTGACATTTCATAAAATATGTATAAACAAAGATAAAGCAAAACCCAAATTAAAGTTATGGAGGCCTTATTACATAGCAAAACCCAAAATAAAAGTAAGTTTAAAATAAAGAAATGAAAGATTTACTGAAGTAGTAATGCATGGCCACCTCAAAGTCCACCTCGGCTCCAAATCCGCAACTAAGGGTTACCTGCAAAATTAAGTAGAGGGTTGAGTTACCAAGACTCAGTGTATAATTCCCCTTATAACGCAATCTGGGCCTTAAGCCTACAGATTGACATTAGGCTTTAGCCCTCACAACATAGCATATCAGAAATTGGATGCAATACAACCCAGCCCAACCTAGTTTTCCATCCTCTACATCACCTGAATCAGCCAAACACCCGTGGCACCAAGCCACTGTGGTTCCAAACCACTGTGGTTCCAAACCACTGCGACAGTCACTGTTAAATGTATGTGGGGCTAACCCACTGTAACACCCCAAACCCGGTCTATGCGTTAAGACCAAATTTGACATGTCACACGGAAAGGAATATACATCTAGTCTTTTTAAAAATTTTAAGAAATCGAATTTTCTAAAACATCTTGACGTGAAGTTTATTGAAAACTAAGGTTGTTTGATAACTCAAACAATTTGAGTCGTAAGAATTTATAAATTGAAACTTACAAGAAGTTAAAATAATATTTCGAGAAAATTTAATAGAGTTCGAAAATAATTTTGAAAACAAAATTTTGAAGAACGTCGTTAACAGACAATTTTGCGAGTAAAAAAATTTAAGAATGAAAACCCTTTTTGCATATTTATTTTAAGAAAAAAACATTTATTTTTATTTTTAGAAAAGAAACCCCACATAAGTATTTAAAGCGTATTATAATATCCATCCACAAGTAAAACATCCATAAAAATTTAACCAGAGGCCTTATTACAGCTTAACTTAAATAGTAAAAATAATAAAAGTACTTAAAAAGAAATCCGAAATGTAAATAACCCATTATTCGTAGTATGGCCTTCACTGAGTCGTCCCCGACCCAAGTCTCCATCACTGATCATTACCTGAGGAGGGTAAGGAAAACAGGGGTGAGTTACTTAGAACTCAATGTGTAATTCACTTACCACTTTCACTGGGCCAAAATTCAATTAAGCATTTATTGGGCCAAAGCCCATTACAATCATAGCATTATATCATATATATAACATGCATGTGTTATGCAATTTCCCAACCAAACCTAGTTTTCCATCCGCTACACACCACCCGTACCAACCAACACACCTGTGGGGAGCTTTAGTCACCCACCCCGCCAACACACCAAACTGGGCATTAAGCCATATATCAAACTGGGCATTAAGCCATATATCAAACTGTGGACAAGCCACCAGAATTTTGTAGCAAAGCTACTAGAACTTCTCTTCGTCAAATATCCAACCCATGCAATCATGTATATAATATGCATAACAATCCATTCATATAATTATTCTAACATAAGGCCTATTATAAAAAAAAAATTATTGCAATCCGGCCTATTACACATTTTGGCCTATATAATCTCATAACACACTTGGCCCATTTATCAAATATCACATATGGCCCATTTTTCAAATATCACATAAGGCCTATTTTTCAAATATCACATTGGCCCATTTATCAAATATCACATATGGCCCATTTTTCAAATATCACATATGACCCATTTATCAAATATCACATATGGTCCATTTTTCAAATATCACATATGGCCCATTTTTCAAATATCACATATGGCCCATTCAGTCACTTTTATCGATTTAGCCCATTAAGGGCAAATTTTGTAATTTTCACGGTCTTAATACCAATTTCATAGTTTTTTTACCATTAAAATGATAAATATACTATTTTACCCGATTTCACTAACTTGTGATTTAATCTAACGATTAATACAATATAGTTATCCAACCCACGAGATATGGTGTGAGATTACACACCTGATTACGGTGAGCACTATACTTTCTTGATCGTCAACACCTAGAATATTTTTAACGCTCGATTAGATCATTAACACTTATAGTAATTTATTCTAAGATAAACGGTCTAGGATTTTTACCCTAGGGATCGTGAATAACTACGATTTGTCAATTTTCCCCGGTTGACGGTCCACAACCCGTTGGAAAATCCCGAATAGCTAATGGCTCAGAACTGCGAACAACCTCGAATAGTTGATTCTCACCGGATGAGGGTCCACAACCCGGTGGAAAATCTCGGATTGCCGAAACAGCCCTTCGTTTGAATTTATAGGGAATAACGAATCCGCTCCTTTTCTGATCACTATTCACCCTCCTTTTGATTCGATCTTGTTTGCCTCCATTGACAAAAGAATATTAGTCCAAACTAATACTTCGTTATTAAAACGATTGGTCTTAATGAGCGAAGTCGGCTTACCACGAATCCTTACGTTCAAAGGATGAAAAACAAGCAACAGAGTCTCTAAGATAAAATCGGTTAATAAACCCCATCTTTAACGAAATAGAGAGTAATATGGAATCCTTGATAGAAATCCTTACCTTAAAGTTTTGGACCGAATCCTAGCGATACACGATGATTTCGAACACTCCAAGTTTCGGCCTTCCACTAAGTTTCTATGATAAAGAAAAGATTTGAATGAAATATGGTATGATGATGGTCTCGATCCAAAAAGGCCATCCCATAAAAATTTGGACCATTTCTCAATTTGTGCGTGTCATCTTGCATTATTTTGGTGCTCAGCTAGTTTATTTATCCTATGTGTATGTTAAAATAGTCCTATAACTGAACATAAGATAATGGAATCTAAGCCTCGATTGAGGATTCCCTTGAATCAGATTTCTTGAGCCGGTGAGAGAGAAGGTTCAGGATTTATTTAGATTTGATATAATTTTTTTTGGAAATTATTATTTTAATGAAGTGGAACAAGTGACCTTATAGCTTAAGGTAATTAAGAGGTATAAGTTAACATAAGTTGAGCAAGTAGTAAAGGGGATATGGCGCCATGTGTGTTCCTTGAGGGAAGAGGTTCGAATCCCTTGATGTGCATGTGAATTTTACTTTTTTCCTCATAGTGTCGGTCAAGCCTAGTATTTATGGTAGGTTGGACTTTAATTTTTATGGTAAGGTGGCTAAGAGAAAAGGCAAGTGTAAACTTAAGGAAGGGAATCATATGAATAAGGTATGTAGGGGGAACACAAGGCACATAACAAGGAAGATGTTTTGGAAAGTTTAGAGTGGCCAAACTTTGACTTTGTGGCCATGTACTTGGACGGTTTTAGGGGCTAGGGGGGGAGTGACCGAAATTTTGATGGCCTTTGGTAGCTAGTTGGTCACTTTGGCTTTTGGTCATTTTTGTTTTGTTTCTCCAACACTTTTCTTTTCATTTCCTCTCCTTAGCCGAATGCACTTTGAACAATAGGTAAACATCTTTTTTTATTCTTTAGTCATTTCATATTTTTGACCATTTCGGTCTTATTGCTCCTTTTCTCTTCAAACCTTTTCCTCCTAAGTGCCGAAATCACCAAAACCTTGGAAGGCCATTTTCTCTTTTCTTTGCTTTTCTTTTTCACCCTTGCCGAATGCACACTAGCCTCAAACCCTTCTCTTTGTTCATCTTCCATTCTTGAAAAGAACCGAAACCTAAACACCAGTCCCTTCAATTTTTTCCTTCATAGCCGAATCTTTTACCACACTTATCTCCATCTCAATCATTTCTTTCTTTCTACTCACACTTTGATCAATCGGTAAGTGGCTAGTACAATACTTTGGTATTGTTATTTTTTTTTCTTTGTGCCGAATTTTCATGTTGGTATGGGATGGCCTTTTTGGATCGAGACCATCATCATACCATATCTCATTCGAATCTTTTCTTTATCATAGAAACTTAGTGGAAGGCCGAAACTTGGAGTGTCTGAAATCATCGTGTATCGCTAGGATTCGGTCCAAAACTTTAAGGTAAGGATTTCTATCAAGGATTCCATATTACTCTCTATTTTGTTAAAGATGGGGTTTATTAACCGATTTTATCTTAGGGACTCTATCGCTTGTTTTTCATCCTTTGAACGTAAGGATTCGTGGTAAGCCAACTTCGCTCATTAAGACCAATCGTTTTAATAACGAAGTATTAGTTTGGACTAATATTCTTTTGTCAATGGAGGCAAACAAGATCGAATCAAAAGGAGTGGTGAATAGTGATCAGAAAAGGAACGGATTTGCTATTCCCTATAAATTCAAACGAAGGGCTGTTTCGGCAATCCGAGATTTTCCACCGGGTTGTGGACCCTCATCCGGTGAGAATCAACTATTCGAGGTTGTTCGCAGTTCTGAGCCATTAGCTATTCGGGATTTTCCAACGGGTTGTGGACCGTCAACCGGGGAAAATCGACAAATCGTAGTTATTCACGATTTCGAGGGTAAAAATCCTAGACCGTTTATCTTAGACTAAATTACTATAAGTGTTAATGATCTAATCGAGCGTTAAAAATATTCTAGGTGTTAACGATCAAGAAAGTATAGTGCTCACCATAATCAGGTGTGTAATCTCACACCATATCTCGTGGGTTGGATAACTATATTGTATTAATCGTTGGATTAAATCACAAGTTAGTGAAATCGGGTAAAATAGTATATTTATCATTTTAATGGTAAAAAAACTATGAAATCGGTATTAAGACCGTGAAAATTACAAAATTTGCCCTTAATGGGCTAAATCGATAAAAGTGACTGAATGGGCCATATGTGATATTTGAAAAATGGGCCATATGTGATATTTGATAAATGGGCCATATGTGATATTTGAAAAATGGGCCATATGTGATATTTGATAAATGGGCCATATGTGATATTTGAAAAATGGGCCATATTTGATATTTGAAAAATGGGCCATATGTGATATTTGATAAATGGGCCAAGTGTGTTATGAGATTATATAGGCCAAAATGTGTAATGGGCCAAATTGCAATAATTTTTTTTTATAATAGGCCTTATGTTAGAATAATTATATGAATGGATTGTTATGCATATTATATACATGATTGCATGGGTTGGATATTTGACGAAGAGAAGTTCTGGTAGCTTTGCTACAAAATTCTGGTGGCTTGTCCACAGTTTGATATATGGCTTAATGCCTAGTTTGATATATGGCTTAATGCCCAGTTTGATATATGGCTTAATGCCCAGTTTGTTGTGTTGGCGGGGTGGGTGACTAAAGCTCCCCACAGGTGTGTTGGTTGGTACGGGTGGTGTGTAGCGGATGGAAAACTAGGTTTGGTTGGGAAATTGCATAACACATGCATGTTATATATATGATATAATGCTATGATTGTAATGGGCTTTGGCCCAATAAATGCTTAATTGAATTTTGGCCCAGTGAAAGTGGTAAGTGAATTACACACTGAGTTCTAAGTAACTCACCCCTGCTTTCCTTACCCTCCTCGTAATGTTCATGATGGAGACTTGGGCCTGGACGACTCAATGGAGGCCATACTACGAATAATGGGTTATTTACATTCCAGATTTCTTTTTAAGTACTTTTATTATTTTTACTATTTAAGTTAAGCTGTAATAAGGCCTCTAGTTAAATTTTTATGGATGTTTTACTTGTGGATGGATATTATAATACGCTTTAAATACTTATGTGGGGTTTCTTTTCTAAAAATAAAAATAAATGTTTTTCTTAAAATAAATATGCAAAAGGGGTGTTCATTCTTAAATATTTTTACTCGCAAAATTGTCTGTTAACGACGTTCTTCAAAATTTTGTTTTCAAAATTATTTTCGAACTCTATTAAATTTTCTCGAAATATTATTTTAACTTCTTGTAAGTTTCAATTTATAAATTCTTACGACTCAAATTGTTTGAGTTATCAATCAACCTTAGTTTTCAATAAACTTCACGTCAAGATGTTTTGGAAAATCCGATTTCTTAAATTTTTTAAAAAGACTAGATGTATATTCCTTTCCGTGTGACATGTCAAATTTGGTCTTAACGCATAGACCGGGTTTAGGGTGTTACACCCACTGTGGTTCCAAACCACTGTGACATTCACTGATAAATGTATATGTGGTTCCAAACCACTGTGGTTCCAAACCACTGTGACAAAAGTCACTGAATCACACTTCTCCTTTCAATCATATCCCAAAGCCCATGCAAACATATTAACAATATACAACAGATAATCAAATCATACATAATCATGTTATACGAAAGGCAATCATAACGGTACTTACCTGGTGTCTCCAACCTTTCCCACAAGGGTATCTCAACTGCTTCTATCACATTGTTTCACTTTCAATAACACACGCTTATTAACATAAAGTAATAAAGAAAAGTGTGAGCATTACACACCTAATTACGCATAAAACTAAACACTCTATATCGTCGACACTCTCACTAGAAGAAACAACCACGATTTGTCTATCCCAGGCAGATGTCGGCTCCCTACCACAACCCGGCGGAAAGTCTCGAACCGCCGACACAGCACGTTGTTTAAACTTAGGAGCAGAGACTACGGGTCCACTCCCCTCCTCAGATTGACTGGCACTCGCATCCATGAAGAGAGCCTTGATCAGTACTCAAAAAGAAACGTTGATTGGCTAATAAGGAAATTTGGTTAAGGCAGACTGCAACGCAAAGGAAAAAATAGCAGAGAACCCAAAAAGAAATGACTCCTTACCTTGATAAGTGATGAACCGCACAACAACTGATTCGTCCTAGAATAAAAGATGAGTCGTGAGAGAAGCAGAGGTTCGGCCTAACAGTCAAAGGTTGCCCTTGAGTATTCGGCTTAAAGGAAAACTTAGAGAAGGAAAAGATAGTGTACAAAGTTACCTTGTGATGATAACGGTGGTGAAAAGCCCAAATAGATTCGGCAGAAAAATAGCCCTTCACGCCTTAGGCTACTCGAGCAGCATCGGTTCAAGATGAAAAAGAAATAGAGATTCGGTTAGTGAAGAAGGAGATAGAGGAGCAGAGAAGAAAAGAGAAAGAAGACTAAAGAAATAGAAGGAAAAGGAGATTCAGCTTTTATGAAAAGAGAGAAAAGAAGAACATTACCTTCAACAATCAAATAAACAAGGTGAATCCGATTCACTTGGGACCAAAGGGATTATTCGGCTTAAGAAGAGAATAAAAGGATGTCAATGAAACTCCTTCAAGGTTTCGGCTATGAGAAGAAAAGAGAAGACAGATGATAGGTATAGATGAAAAGAAGAAGAAATGCACAATTGGTCACTCTCAAGACTCGGCTAATACCAGAAAGTCAAGAAGAAAAGAAGAAATGAAGGAAAGCCACTCTAAAGACTTAAGTTTCGGCAAAAGGAAATGAGACTAGAATTGACCCCAATCGACAAAAAGAAAAGAAAAGCTCACACTTACACTAATGCTCAGAAATATGCTCCAAAATTCGACACACACACAATACCCAAAAACCGAAAGCTCCTCCCATCAAAGACCCCTCTTGACCGAATTTACTTCCCCCCAAACACTTCCCATTTTCGGCCAACTATCACCTCACTCCCACACCCATGATTTGCTCCTTGTTTCACTCTCCATCACCCATTTGAATTGGTTGACCAATTCAAACTCCTAAAGCACCTCTCCACCATCCATTTTGAACTTGTTGACTCATTCAAACTCCTCCTAGAAGAGTCCCAGTCGAAAGCTACCTCCTCTCCATCTTGACGCCAAAAAAAAAAGCTCCATAGTGTGGCATATGGGATTCGAACTCCTCCCCTTTTCTCCTACAAGTGACGCCACCTCCACCTGGACACAAGCTCCTTTGTGTCAACAAGCACACGCAAATAATCTTAAGGCCTGCCTCCACCAGCTCTCCCCCCTTTAAGCCCAAAATCCAAAATTTCACCAAGGCTCTAGCTTGAACCCGAGCCTCCCCAAGACCCCCAAACACATCTAAATAACAAGCAGAACAAGCCAAGCACACAGAAAAACATAAAATGCAGAACCCCTAATTCTAGGATGTTACATTGTTTGAGTTACTAAACTTTATTGCATATAAAACATGCTTGAAGACAGGCATAGAGTAAGTAGGGGGGATTGACATAGTAAGTAAGTGGTAAATATGCATGATTTTTGCTGCATGTCTCTCTCTTTTGTATGTGTTCAATCTTATGCTAGAATTATTCAATAGTTTATTCCGACATTGAGCCTCTAATCTCATTACTTATTCAATTTGGACAATTGGGCAAATTTTGAATTAAAGTGTTCAAAGTATCTAGATTAGCCGACATTTGTGTTTTAAGGTTGATATATGTAACTAGACTTTTCATATAAATTGATTGTTTGATAAAATATTTGCTTTTACATAAATAATTTGCTTGTACATAAATAAATAAATAAATAAAATTAATGAATAAATAAAGGCTCCAGTTATGAGTGAAAGTTTCGAAAACGTGACCGAATTGAGTAACCGGAATAGGGTGCTTGGGTTGTCATTTTATCTCGCGTAAAAAGGTTCGAGTGACAAGTCGATAACTTGCAAACATTTCGCTAACCGAGCCTTCAAAAAAAAAAGAGACTAATTGAACTGAGTAACCGGGATAGGGTGCTTGGGTTGTCATCCTAGTTCACGTAAAAAGGTTTGACCATGTCTAAAATTTTTTACTAAAGTGTAGTTAATTAATAATGCCTTGCAAATTAGTGGATTCAAACTCAATTTAATGAAATTATCTAGTTCACATATTTCAAATTTTATGACACTTGTTGATTAAACTATATGTTCTGAGCATTTATTTATTTTTGTCTATGTTGTTTGCATTGATTATGGATGCGGAAAAGAGGCTCGATCTTTAATAAATTGTAGAATAATTTCTAGTGTTTGAAGGAACAACATGCTTGAGGGCAAGCATGAGCTAAGTAGGGGGGATTTGATAACATGTTAATTTGCATGATTTATTGTGTTTAATTTGGTTTATTTCTGAAATAATCCCTGCTAAATTAGTGTTTTTATGATTTAAATCTTGTCAGGGATGCAATTGGTCAAAAACAAACTAAAAAGGGTCAAATTGAAAGACAATCATTGAAATGGAGCCAAATAAAAAAGATGGAGGAAGCCAAGGACACATCAAATATTTGACTTTGTAAAATCCAAAAATAGGAGAATCTTATTTTATTTATTTTTTATTTTTATTTTATTTTAGATTTTATATTAAATTAGTTTAGGCTATTTTTAGTAAACCCTATGTATATAAATAGGGCCTTTTTGTTCTTAGGAAATCATCAATTAATTCTTTTCCTACTTCAATTTGGAATTGTATTATCCTCTTTGTCTTTTTCTACTTCAACTTGGAATTGAATTATTCTCTTTTCTCTTTCAATTTGACGTGGGAATTTTGTTCATTTCATTTCAATTTCTTTGTTCTTCCAAAATCGGTCCAATTGCCTTCCAAGCCCTTTTCCTTTCCAAATTCCATCATCCTTCATACAAATCTAATCACATTCCACAACCTTCAAGCATGATTAAATTCATGCTACACTAAATTCTATCTTAGCCTTAGGCCGGTGCTCTTTCCGGTCGGGAATCGTGAGATTCGTATTCGCGCTAAAAAATCATTCCAATCGGTATTCACCTTTTTCCTAAGTATCGGGATAGCACAATCATTCCTTAAGGTTAAATTCGATTTCAAGTCAAAGTGCACGTTGGGTTGGAGTTGTGTTTGCTGACAGTTGGAGATTCGAGCCGGCCGTGCTGTATTCAGATTTTCGAGAACAAATCAAGGAAGAAGTGATTGGGTTTAAACGACCCACGCGGTTGAGGCCGTTTATTCGAGTTGGGTTCTTTAGAACGCAAGGCTACCGGAATCTTCAATCGGGAACACGTGTATCTCGGTTAGATAATCGGTAAGGGTTAGTTCGCAGGACGTACCGAGACCAACTACGAGAGGAAGAATTGGTGGTTAGGACGTTCTTAATCGCTATAACCAGCTTATCGTTTAGGGGAGAAGATCAATTTTCGAGGATCGATCCTTAACACGGAATTTACCGAGTCTAAGGCTAAGGCTTATTATTTCTGTTTGCAAAATTCTGAATTTATTTCTTGATTTAATTTTATTTTCAATATTAAATAATTGTTTATTTACGCTGATTAGATTATATACTTTCTAAACATTCTTGAAACCCCCCGATTTACTTTTATTTTTATTTTTTTACAGGTACGATTGGAGTTGTGGACACGACTATTGCCACGACCTTCGACACGACGAACACTCTGATCATAAGTTATACACGGAAGTTGAGTATAGCATCCAATCCCTGTGGACTCGACCCTACTACCACTCTTACTACTATTTAGAGTTATTTGTAGGAATTATTTTTGGTGGTTTCTGTAACACCCCTAACCCGTATCCGTCACCAGATTAGGGTTAAAGGTATTACTGGACATATCGGAAATGTTTACAGACATTTCGTAATACAAGTCATCGATTTCAATCACTGTGTCCCTTAGATAGGTCACCGAGACCTTAAGCATGCTTTAGACGAGGGTCGGGACTAAACTGAACACATACAGAAATTCTCGGAAATTTAAAACTTTTTGAACACCGCAGAGGTCACACACCCGTGCAGTCAGGCCGTGTGCCTCCCACGGCTACTAGACACACCCATGTGTCTTGGCCGTGCCAAAATAGGGCATGTATATTGACTTATCTCCACAGCCACCAGGAACGCCCGTGTACCATGGCCGTGTACTCTTATGCTATATACTGACTTAATCCCACGGTCACTAGGCACGCCCGTGTGCCACAATCGTGTCTACTTAACAGGCCCTTTGCAAGGTCAATATGCCACCTACACTTGGGTTTACCCTACAAGCTACATACCAATTCATTTTATGTACAATTAACAACCAAAGACATGTCAAATGAACAATTCTTCACAACCAAACTCATTTCTAATCATGCCAATTTTGCACAACTAAATCATACATATACATAAGCATGTTTTAACCACATTTACTCTTCATAGAAACATTCTTTTCATCAAACATGCATACTCATAATGCATTCATATGCTTACCATAACTTTGACTAATTCATTGGCTATCAAACCATACCAAACTAAGCATTACATAACACCTTTACTCATACATATTACCAACACTTATTAAGCCATATCTCATGGCTACTTTATACACATTTCAAAGATAATCCAAAGTGACTAGCCTATACATGCCATATCTAGCTATATACATTTACAAAAGATACCAAAATGAATTTAAGTAGTGTGATGACGATCCTCGACGGTCCCCGAGCCCTCAGTAGCTTTGACGATCTATAAAACAGAGCAAACACACACAGAGTAAGCTTTCAAAAGCTTAGTAAGCCATATACAAATAAACTTAGCATAAAATGCATATAACCATATTGGAACAATGACATTATTGGTTCTCAAAGCAAATTCATCACATAAATTCTTTGGCTCACTTGCTTAGCCATATTTTACCAATTCCTTCAACTCAAATATCACCCATACACATGGCTCATTCAAGCATAACTTTTCATATAATCTCATCATTTCATATACATAATCATCATAGTAAGTTCATATAGATACTTACCTTTCATACACACTTAGTGTACATACCAAACGTACTTGAAACAGATATACAATTCACATAGTCATTTGTATCTCTGATTTGCCCATTGAACCGTTCGGAATCTAATAGGATACTCAGAGTGCTCGAAATGGTCGTACAATGCTAACGTCTCAGACGTGGTCTTACATGTAATCAGATATCGATGCCACTGTCCCAGACAGGGTCTTACACGAATCAAATATGATGCCAATGTCCCAGACATGGTCTTACACGTAAATCTCATATCGATGCCAACGTCCTAGACGTGGTCTTACACGAAATCTCTTATCGATGCCAACGTCCCTGACGTGGTTTTACACGAAATCTCGAATCAACGCCAACGTCCCAGATGTGGTCTTACATGATATCACATAACAGACACCTATGTCATGACATACGTAATTCCTATATATTCCTAGGTTCACACGGGACTTCACGGACTTTATCAGCTTACCGAATTATTAGCCAACTCAGATTTCACACACATTCCATCTCAATGGATAATCATAGTATTTCACATACCATATACACTCAAATAATTCAATACTAATACATTTATTTGTATATCGACTTACCTTGGATTCAGATATTCGTTTGGACTCAGTTATTCGACTACTTTCGCTTTCCCGCGATCTAAATCTGATTTCTTCAATTCTTGATCTATACATATTCAAATGTAATCCATTTATTCACTAATTCACTCAATTCAATCCAAATACATACATTTAGGGTAATTTGCAATTTAGCCCTCACATTTCACATTTGGACAATTTAGTCCCTATTTCACAAAATCACCAAATACTTCAAATTAACATGTACCCATGTCTAACCGAATTTCACTCATACTCATATGAGTCCATACATTTCATTTCTTTCACAAATTAGTCCCTCAAAACATTATTCTTTCAATTGAGTCCAAAATACTCAAATTCAACAAAACTTCAAATACAAACTATGATAATCAAACACATATCTTTCATTTTTCACCATCAAACATCATATAACACATGAGTTCATCAAAAGCTCATCTCAAAAACATCATCAATTCTCAAAATTAAGACATGGGTTTTATAGCATACGAAGCAATGATTACAGAAACGTAGAAATTATCAAAAATCGAAACCGAAACATACCTTAATCAAGATGAATAAAGGCCAAAACCTAGCTTTGTTTTTTTTCTTTTCTTTCTCTTTTAATTTCGGCACAAAGATGATAACAATAACTTTATTTAATGCCTTTGTTTTATTATAATAACTTATAATATATAATATAAATTTTATCTCATAAACTTAATATATAAAAACATATATATATACACATATCAATACTTAATGCCGTCCACTAGCCTTATGCGTGGCAAAATTTCCTTTTAAGGGCTCTACCTTATAAAAACAATGACAATTTAACACTTACATAATAATTAGCCACTTTTTCATTTTACGCGATTTAGTCCTTTTTTCAAATTAAGCACACAGTCAGACAAATTAACTCACGAAACTTTAACACATGCTTAATCACATATCATAGGCACAGAAAATAATATTAAAATATTTTTCTAACTCAGATTTGTGGTTCCGAAACCACTATTCTGACTAGGGTCTAAACCAGACTGTTATAGTTTCGACACCCATCAGGTACCCGAATGGAAATGGGACAGGATTACGATGGATTTTGTAACGGGATTACCTTTGACTCCAAAAAAGAAAGATGCCGTATGGGTTGTGGTTGATAGATTGACGAAATCAACTCATTTTATACCGGTACATACTGAGTACTCACTGGATAAGTTAGCTGAATTGTACATTTTTGAGATTGAGAGATTGCATGGGGTGCCTGTTTCTATTATTTTGGATAGAGATCCGAGGTTTACTTTGAGATTTTGGAAAAAGTTACAAGAGGCTTTGGGTACGCAGTTAAATTTTAGTACCGCGTTTCATCCGCAAACAAATGGTCAGTCTGAAAGAACGATTCAGATTCTTAAAGATATGCTTCGATGTTGTGTTCTGGAATTCGAAGGTAGTTGGGAGAAATATCTACAATTGATCGAATTTGCATATAACAAAAGTTTTCAGTCGAGTATAAAGATGGTGCCTTATGAGGCATTGTATGGCCGTAAGTGCCTAACACCTTTGTATTGGACCGAGCTCAGTGAGAAACAGATTCATGGGGTTGACTTGGTTAGGGAAACTGAAGAAAAAGTAAAGGTAATCTGAGATTTCTTGAATGCCACTTCAGATCGACAAAAGTCGTATGCAGACTTGAAAAGAAAAGAGATCAAATTTCAGGTCGGTGACAAAGTCTTTCTGAAAGTATCTCTGTGGAAGAAGATTCTAAGATTTGGTCGTAAAGGCAAGTTGAGTCCACGTTTCATTAGGTCGTATGAAGCTATTGAAAGAATAGGGCCAGTGGCATATCGGTTAGCTTTACCGACAGAGTTGGAAAGGATCCATAATGTGTTTCATGTGTCTATGCTGCGACGTTATCGTTCAGACCCTTCACATGTGATTTCTCTGACAGAGGTTGAGATTCGACCTGATATGACATATGATGAAGAATCGATTAAGATTTTCGCTCAAGAGGTTAAATAGTTGAGAAATAAAAACATAGCCTTAGTTGAAGTTTTGTGGCAACGACACGGAGTCGAAGAGGCTACGTGGGAAGCTGAGGAGGCTATGCAAAAACAATACCCAAACCTATTCTCTGGTAAGTTTTCGGGGACGAAAATCCCTAAGGGGGAAGAGTTGTAACAGCCTAATTTTGGGCCTAGTCAGAATAGTGGTTTTGGGACCACAATTTCGATGCATTAAAGCTCATTTTTATTATATTTTTATGGTCTACAGTTTCACGGAATGATTTCGTGAAAATTTCGTTCGAAAATTTTGACATTTGGGCACTCAATTTAGTTAAAAGGACTAAATTATAATAAGTACAAAAGTTGAGTTCTACATGCTAGAGGTGTCTAAATGCTATGAAATTTTAAATTGAAGGTCCTTACATGGTAACTAGACCATTGGTTAAGTTAGTGGACAAAAATGGACATGGAGTAAGAGAATTTTCATGTTTTAAGTTAGGGGCACTTTGGTTATTTGGCTAATTAAATGAATTAATAATCAAATTAAAAGCCAATTTTTGCTCATATTCAACCCCTTGGCCGAAATTTACAAGAGGGAGACATAGCTAGGGTTTGTCAAGCTTCCAAGCTCAATTGTAAGTCCGTTCTAGCCCCGTTTTTAATGACTTTCATGTTTTTGAGATCCTTGTAACTTGATCTATCTATTTCTACCATTAATTTAAGGAATAATCAAGGTCTAGGGTTTGACCCATGTTGGATATTTGTGTATTTTAATGTCTAATGGTTGATTATGCATGTTTGATGTGTGATAAACAACTTTTGCTAGGTGGGTTTTGATGAAAATGTCAAAAGGACCTATTTGTAAAAAAGATTATAAATTGTGTGTAAAGGTGCAATTAAATGAAAAATGTGGATTACTATAAGTATAAAAGAGGATCGTCTAGGCTTGGGAATCGAATAAATTGAATAGATTTCATTTTTCGAGCCTAGGAGCAAAAATGTAAATATGTCAAAGTTTAGGGGCAAAAATGTAAATTTTCCATAATGTAATTTTTGGACTGAATTGAATAATGTGAATAATAAATGAGTTAAAGTTTCTATTATAGATCAAGAGAAACAAGGTTCGGACCTAGATTGGGGGAAAAATAAAGTATTTGACAATTAGGTCCCATTCCTACTATTTTTGTACCGAGGTAAGTTCGTATGTAAGTAATGCATTGTTTTATTTATGTTCTAAATGCTTTAATATTTTATGAATTATGATCGAATCCTTAAACGTAATCGAAAAAGTTTGACAAGCGAAAAAATCCCAGTTGAACCTTAGGAATAGTTAGGATACAAATGTCATGATATTAGGGTTATTGAGATTTCGTGTAAGACCATATCTGGGATATGGCATCGATATGAGACTTTGTGTAAGACCATAGCTGGGCTATTGGCATCGATATGAGATCCCATGTAAGACCATATCTGGGATATGGCATTGGTATGGTACTGTGAATGCGAGATGTCTTGAGTATCCTTTAGTATTCCAAGTGGTTCAACAGGTAGTTCGACAGAAATGTTAAAGTTGTGAAAGACTTTGGTATGTTGCACTTGGGTAAAGGTATGTACATAAGACTCATGCTTAATGAGCTCGATATGTAATGAACCCTCGGTAAGTTTGTGATTGAGTAAGTTTGACTATGAGATTTATAATGACATTTATGATAATTTACATCATGTTAATTATGCGTTAAATGTGTGTTATAATGCCTATTATTTGCATAGGAACTTACTAAGCTTTAAAGTTTACTCCCCTTTTTTTTTCCTTAGTCTTATAGTGTCACCAAGCTAGCTCGGGGATCGGAGACTATCGGAGATTCACTCACACTATCAACCTATCATTTTGGGTACCGATGAATATAGCATTTTGAGTTATGGCATGTATAGGGACTTGGTCATTTTGTTATGTGTCATAATTGATTTGGCCAAATGTGTTGGCTTATGATGGTTGATAATTCATTTTGTAAATGGCCATTGAAATTGGCTAATATTTTTTAAATATATTTATATACGATGATGCTTATCATGGATGTGGAAATTTTCATGCTTGAGTTGATAAGTATGTGATGATTGTATGTGATAGATGGTAGTATATGAATGAGTGTTGCTTCATTGGTTGTGGCTGATTTGGTTGAATGTATATGCTTGGATTGGTGTTATGTTTTGTTGTGTAGGTATGTGCATCGAAGGGTGACCAAATGTCTTGGTAAATAGCCTTGTTTTTGTCCACACGGGTAGACACACGGGCGTGTGTCTAGTGTAACAGCCCGATTTTGGGCCTAGTCGGAACAGTGGTTTTGAGACCACAAATTCGACGTAAGAAAATTTATTTTTATTACATTTTTATGGTATACAATTTAACGGAACGATTCTGTGAAAATTTCGTTCGAAAATTTTGACGTTTGGGCACTCAATTTAGTCAAAGGACTAAATTGTAAAAAGTGCAAAACTTGAGTTCTAGAAGCTAGAGGTGTCAAATTGCTATGAAATTTTAAATTGGAGGCTCTTAAATGGTAATTAGACCATTGGTTAATTTTTTGGACAAAAATGGACATGAAATAGGTGAAATAGAATATTTTTAAGTTAAGGGCATTTTGGTCATTTAGTAATTAAAATGAATTAAAAACAAAATTAAAAGCCAATTTTTGTCCATATTCAACCCCATGGCCGAATTTCACAAGGGGAAACCATGGTTAGGGTTTTTCAAGCTTCCAAGCTTGATTGTAAGTCCGTTCTTGCCCCGTTTTTAATGATTTTTACGTTTTTGAAATCCTTGTAACAAGATCTATCTATTTCTACCACTAATTTGAGATATGGTTAAAGTATAGGGTTTTGAACCATGATGAATATGTGTGTATTTTTGGGTTTAATGGTAGAAAATGCATGTTTATGGTTAGAGAAACGACTTTTACTAAGTGATTTTCGGTAAAAATGCCTAAAAGGACTAATTTGTAAAAGTTATAAAATTTGTCAAAAAGTGTGAATTAGTGGAAATTGTGGGCTATTGTAGTTATGAAAATGGTTCGGCTAGGCTTAAAATACAAGGAAATTGAATAAAAATCCTTTTACGAGCCTAGGGGCAAAAGTGTAAATATGACAAAGTTTAGGGGCAAAAATGTAAATTTTGCCAAAATGTGAATTTAGGCTAATTTGAGTAGCAGTATGAATAAATAAATTAAATGTGTTGTTATCGATCAAGGAAAACGAGGTTTGGAATTAGAACGAGGGAAAAATAAGTAATTGACGAATAAGTCCTTTTCACCGATTTTACTTTCGAGGTAAGTTTGTATGTAAATAATACATCGTTTTTTTATTTATGTTTTAATATTTTGTTATATTATATGAGATATGGTTGAATATGGAGTAATTATTTGATGTAAATTATGAATTGTGATTGATTATGGATGAATTGGTAAAATGTTGAAAAGTGAGAATTCCCGGTTGAACCTTCGTAATAGAAAAGATACGAATGAGGTAGCTGGGTCACATGTGTGGTACTAAGTGTAGGCCACTATGTGTACAAGAGAGCTACGAGATGGTTTTAGGTCACGTGTGTAGTACTAAGTGCAGGCTACTACGTGTACCAGACGGATAGGTCGCATGTGTAGTACTAAGTGCAGGCTACTATGCGTGCAGATAGCTTCGATCACATGTGTGGTACTAAGTGCAGCCACTATGTGTAAGTGATGGTTTTGGTCACATGTGTAGTACTAAGTGCAGGCTACTATGTGCACTAGATACCTTCGGCTACAAGGGTGGTACTATGTGCAGGCCACCGTGTATCTCTTATTATTCCGATGAGTTCAACGAGAAATTGACTAAGTTAAAATACATGTGATCATGTAACGACTAAGTGTAATTGAATATGACTATGTGATGAATAAGTGCAGGTATAAGTGTGAAAATTTATGAATAATGTGCTTGATATTTGATCGAACCTTCGGTAAAATGAAATGGAGTAAGTGAAATTATGAAAGAGTAAATTTAGCAACAAAACAGTTTTGGATAGCAGCAGTTGTGTGACTCGAGTAGAAAGCTCTAGGTGAACATGAATAAATAGTGGAACTATGTGCAATTATGATTGTATTATCTTGAGAACATATTGTGAAGATTTATAAAAGCCTGTTAATAAATCACTTATTATTTACATACCTACTTACTAAGGTCCTTTCCTTTTTCCTATAGTGTCATAGAGGCTAGCTCGGGTTGGAGATCGTCGGAGATATTATCACACTATCAAGCTTTTGACTGGTATCAATGCCTTCAAGTAATTTAAGTCTATGGCATGTATAGGGACTTATTCATTTTGTGTATGTGTTATTATGTCTTGGCCAAATGTATTGGCTTGTAATGGTTAAAGGTTATTGTAGTATGTAGCCATGATAATTGGCTTATATTGGCTAATTGATTGTAAGCCTATATATATTATTTATATGCCAATGTCTTGTGATGTGAGCTGTGTTTGCATGATACATGATGAGTTGTGGGTTATGGCCTAAATACTTAATGGTTGAATGTGCTAGTAGTCTTGATGTCGAATGGCTAAGTTTGGCTCAATGGTATGGTATGATAATTAGATATAATTATGCATGTATAACAGTAGTTGAGGATGCATATTGAGTGTGACCCTATTTTGAAGAAAAAATTTCTAAGTGTTGTGAAATTTTTCAAAGTTCTCGGTTTAGTCTCGAACCGCTTCCAAAGCATGTTTTGGGCCTCGTAGGTCCATATTAGAGACTCTATGATTGAATATGAAAAGTTTTAAATTTGGATGGAAATTTGTGACTCGAAAATGATCAGTTATATGTGATTAAGTCCGGTAATGCCTCGTACCTTATTTCGGCGACGGATACGGGTAAGGGGTGTTACATTTAGTGGTATCAGAGCTATAGTTTAGTCGATTCTTGGACTAACATAGCGTATATGAGTCTAGCTATACATGCCATATTACAACTCGTGGTAGTGTGATATCTCCCGACTCTGACGAAATTGTTTTGTTAAGACAGAGATGACTTCCGACCGAGCTATTTTTCGGTAATGCTGATAATGATATTGAAATGATTGAAACGTGCTTATGATGTTTCAAAATTTGGAAAGGTATGAATAGAAGTTCACGATATGTATGTGTTAATGTATGAAATGATATAACCACAAGTTGAGAAATGTGAAAAGTGGAATGAAATGAAAGTTTATATTGTGATAAGCCCATCCATGTTTGTTTGGCATGCATATGATGTTATGTGCCCAACATATTTGATTAGGTGAATACGATAAGTAAATTTACTCAAATTGACAGAATGTGTGTTTATGTACACTTGTTTGAATAAGATAATCGAAAAAGTTCGTGTAACATGACTATGTATGTTAATTAGCTTGAAGTGAATTATGTAATTGTGATGATATGATGTTGGTGATGAAAGCTAAGTCATATGTATGTACTTATGAGAGTCAAATTAGAGGCTTTACGACCTCACCCCCTTACCAGTGTTGCTTTATAATGAAAATTCACGAGAACCATGTGGAATAAGTCCATAAATGTGAAACTAAAGAGTTTAGTGGTGAAATAATTAGTAATGCATACAGAGATAAGAATACTTTGGAACGTGGAAACAGTTTTGGAAGGATATCAGAATGTTTTGAAGATTATACAGATTATGCAATGTCACGGATAAAGGAGAGTCTCGGCTAATCAACTTATTCAGATATGATGTCTAAAGTATGTGTTTACTGAATTTTTTCCCGAATTGATTTTCGTTAGTGAGTGGAATAATACGGGGTTCATGATGACAAAATTAGTCAAAGAAATGATATTTGAGTAGTAAAGATGTCTGTGTGTGTGACAGTTACAGTTGAAATGAATATGATGATCTTTTCTTGGTATTCTATATATTATTTTATCCTCAGAGATATGTGTGTGATTGTTCCGTTTCTGATGGAGTTCTTATGTTGTGAGAAGCTAACTATGATGTTAGACGAAAGCCCTGTTGGTCTGGTCGGTTTATGATCGGTATTTCTTTATCTCTTCGGAATTATATTCAAATATGTTGGAATGAAGTCGATGGTAAAAATTTATGTGAGACTATTCTTATGTTTCTACTGATTATGGTTTTGTTTTATATATACAAAAAATATATTATCTCTGTTATGATGGAAGTCTAGAGCCGGTAAGCATTATTTTTCTGCTGGGTTTCTCTGAGGAATCATCAAGATCTCTGTTATTTTCTTATCAGTTATGTTCTTAGACTTTCGATATGGTATCGTATCTTGGATTTCTTTTTCTCGGTTTTCCTATTATTCTTATTTCTTGAATTATTGACCATGGCTCATCTTGAAATAGTGTTCTTCGACTTGTGATAACTATATCTATTATGGTTGTATTTCTGGTTTGATCATATGAACATGGTGACCCAGGTATCTGGATTTCTCTAATTTTCGTGTAAGGAATTGACTTTGGCAACGGTATAAATGATGGAAGCACAAACTCAAATCGTATGATGGATTTCTTTCTCAGGTAAGTTGATTAAAGTCAATGCATTCAATCGAGATGTCTTTGTTTCTTTGAGCTAATGTGATTGTAAAAGCCTTTGATTAGCATGATAAGAGAATTTTGAAATATTGTGTGCTTGAGACATTTTAATAGCATGAAGAAAGAAGTATTTTGAGATGTGTTATTCTATAGTTGAGATCGACTCAGCCGTTTTTATTAGAATGAGCTGATTTGTTGGGATGTGATTTGAGTTATACGTATTTAAGTATGTCCTCAGCTAAGAGAATGAATTTTGTGCATTCACGAGTGTATAGACGGGCAGTCTGAATGAAGAATTGATATTCTTGAAAGCATGATATAGAAAGATACCTATTAGATTTGTTTTAAATGGGTGATGTTATTCTGAATTAAACCTGTTCTATAAATAAAGTTATCCCAATTTTGAAAGTTTGAATGGTCTGGGCATGCTAACAAAGTTAAAGCAATTGAAGGTATTATTAACTGAAGCTCTGGTTTTGAGTTTAGTTGGAATTGAGTAATGAATTTATGATTTTTCAGTGATGCACTAGTGAACGGATTAGAATGAGTTTTATTGCTAGAATATAAAGTGATGGTTCATGTTTTCAGATAGTTAATGTCACATTAAAAAGAACTGTTCGACACTATTATGTCTGTAATGAGAATTTGATGACATTGTTTGTTCGACGAAGATTGCCATATGTTGCCTGATCTCAAGAGTTTAATGTATCTAATGGCACAGAAAGATCTGAGTTTAAGACAGTGTTGATGACTTGAGCTATTGAAAGATTGTGAGTAATTATTGATTGACCTGTGGGGAGGCAAGTGTAGTTACAGATGCTTGTATGGAAAATCCTCATTTATTTTGTGCGAGTTGGTTACTCGATTGATCTTATTTGATGATGGTCTGATTTTAGCTAAATAAAAAGCTAAAGTGATGTTTTCTTTGCAAGTTTGAGAAACTCAGAAATGTGTTAGTGAGTGATAAGCTAAATGAGTACAGTAAGGATCGACTTTTGATTCTGAACTTCAGGTTGGGCCTGATTCATTTTATTATTATTCCGAAATGGAATTTATGTACCGAAGAATTCGGGGCTTATGTAGAAATTTTTATACGAAGTTCACAGTAGTGGCTTGTCTGTTCATCTAGAGAGTAATAAAATGTGCAGTCATATGAAGTTGATGTTCTGGTAATTGCATATGTTACATGCTATTTTTGAGCTTGTGTTCAAATGTCGATTTGTCAACAAGTAAAAGCCGAATTTCAAGAGTATTCAGGACCATTACAGTCAGTGATGATTCTAGAAAGAAAATGAGATGGAAACACTATAGATTTCGTATCTGAATTATCTTGATCTCAGAAAAGGAAGATGTTATCGGATTGTGATTGATCGTTCGTGTACAGATTTCTTGTTTAACAAACCAGTCGAGTAAGATGTTTCTGGGATTATTCGATTATGCGAAGTATCAGTCTCCATTATTTCGGATTGAGATCCGAGGGTTATATCCCAATTATGGAAAAAGCTACAGGAAACTCTGACCAGGAAACTAAATTAAATTGTGATTATGATAAAAATTTGAAAGCAACTTCTTCTGGTAAGATTTTCGGGGACGAAAATCCCTAAGGGGGGAGAGTTGTAACAGCCCGATTTTGGGCCTAGTCAGAACAGTGGTTTCGAGACCACAAATCTGACGTAAGAAAATTTATTTTTATTACATTTTTATGGTCTAAAATTTCACGGAATGATTCCATGAAAATCTCGTTCGAAAATTTTGACGTTTGGGCACTCAATTTAGTCAAAAGGACTAAATTGTAAAAAGTGCAAAACTTGAGTTCTAGAAGCTAGAGGTGTCAAATTGCTATGAAATTTTGAATTGGAGGCCCTTAAATGGTAATTAGACCATTGGTTAATTTTTTGGACAAAAATGGACATGAAATAGGTGAAATAGAATATTTTTAAGTTAGGGCATTTTGGTCATTTAGTAATTAAAATGAATTAAAAACAAAATTAAAAGCCAATTTTTGTCCATCTTCAACCCCATGGCCGAATTTCACAAGGGTAAACCATGGATAGGGTTTTTCAAGCTTCCAAGCTCGATTGTAAGTTCGTTCTTGCCCCGTTTTTTAATGATTTTTACGTTTTTGAAATCCTCGTAACAAGATCTATCTATTTCTACCACTAATTTGAGATATGGTTAAAGTCTAGGTTTTTGACCCATGATTAATATGTGTGTATTTTTGTGTTTAATGGTAGAAAATGCATGTTTATGTTTAGAGAAACGACTTTTACTAAGTGATTTTCGGTAAAAATGCCTAAAAGGACTAATTTGTAAAAGTTATGAAATTTGTCATAAAAGTGTGAATTAGTGGAAATTGTGGGCTGTTGTAGTTATGAAAATGGTTTGGCTAGGCTTAAAATACAAGGAAATTGAATAAAAATCATTTTACGAGCCTAGGGGAAAAAGTGTAAATATGACAAAGTTTAGGGGCAAAAATGTAAATTTTTCCAAAATATGAATTTAGGCTGATTTGAGTAGCAGGATGAATAAATAAATTAAATGTGTTGTTATAGATCAAGGAAAATGAGGTTTGGAATTAGAACGAGGGAAAAATGAGTAATTGACGAATAAGTCCTTTTCACTGATTTTGCTTTTGAGGTAAGTTTGTATGTAAATAATACATCGTTTTTTTATATATGTTTTAATATTTTGTTATATTATATGAGATATGGTTGAATATGGAGTAATTATTTGATGTAAATTATGAATTGTGATTGATTATGGATGAATTGGTAAAATGTTGAAAAGTGAGAATTCCCGGTTGAACCTTCGTAATAGAAAAGATACGAATGAGGTAGCTGGGTCACATGTGTGGTACTAAGTGTAGGCCACTATGTGTACAAGAGAGCTACGAGATGGTTTTAGGTCACGTGTGTAGTACTAAGTGCGGGCTACTACGTGTACCAGACGGATAGGTCGCATGTGTAGTACTAAGTGCAGGCTACTATGCGTACCCGATAGCTTCGATCACATGTGTGGTACTAAGTGTAGGCCACTATGTGTAAGTGATGGTTTTGGTCACATGTGTAGTACTAAGTGCAGGCTACTATGTGCACCAGATAGCTTCGGCTACAAGGGTGGAACTATGTGCAGGCCACCGTGTATCTCTTATTATTCCGATGAGTTCAACGGGAAATTGACTAAGTGAAAATACATGTGATCATGTAGCGACTAAGTGTAATTGAATATGACTATGTGATGAATAAGTGCAGGTATAAGTGTGAAAATTTATGAACAATGTGCTCGATATTTGATCGAACCTTCTGTAAGATGAAATGGAGTAAGTGAAATTATGAAAGAGTAAATTTATCAACAAAACAGTTTTGGACAGCAGGAGTTTTGTGACTCGAGTAGACAGCTTGAGATGAACATGAATAAATAGTGGAACTATGTGCAATTATGATTGTATTATCTTGAGAACATATTGTGAAGATTTATAGAAGCCTGTTAATAAATCACTTATTATTTACATACCTACTTACTAAGCTATAATGCTTATCCCCCTTCCTTTCCTTTTTCATATAGTGTCACAGAGGCTAGCTCGGGTTGGAGATCGTCGGAGATATTATCACACTATCAAGCTTTTGACTGGTATCAATGCCTTCAAGTAATTTAAGTTTATGGCATGTATAGGGACTTAGTCATTTTGTGTATGTGTTATTATGTCTTGGCCAAATGTATTGGCTTGTAATGGTTAAAGGTTATTGAAGTATGTAGCCATGCTAATTGGCTTATATTGGCTAATTGATTGTAAGCCTATATATATTATTTATATGTCAATGTCTTGTGATGTGAGCTATGTTTGCATGATACATGATGAGTTGTGGGTTATGGCCTAAATACCTAATGGTTGAATGTGCTAGTAGTCTTGATGTTGAATGGCTAAGTTTGGCTCAATGGTATGGTATGATTATTAGATATAATAATGCATGTATAAGAGTTGTTGAAGATGCATATTGAGTGTGACCCTGTTTTGAAGAAAAATTTTCTAAGTGTTGTGAAATTTTTCAAAGTTCTCGGTTTAGTCTTGAACCGCTTCCAAAGCATGTTTTGGGCCTCGTAGGTCCATATTAGGGACTCTATTATTGAATATGAAAATTTTTAAATTTGGATGGAAATTTGTGACTTAAAAATGATCGGTTATATGTGATTAAGTCCGGTAATGCCTCGTACCCTTTTCCGGCGATGGATACGAGTAAGGGGTGTTACATCTAGACCGTGTGTGACACAGGGCTTGCCCTATGGGCGTGTGTTGTGGCCGTGTGTCCCCTGCACCTTAATTGTTGCAAAATAGAATGCTTAGTAATGAGCACACGGGCAGAGACACGGGCGTGTGTCTCAGCCGTGTGGACGTCACGGCCTCGAACACGGGCGTGTGCCCTAGCCGTGTGAAGTCTGCACCTATTAAAAATTATGAAAATTTAATCGATCACACGGCCTAAGCACACGAGCGTGTGACCCCAATTTGATGATAACATCATAAACAGAAAGCCCCCTACTTTGAACACGGCCTGAAGCACGGGTATAACACACCAGACCCGGCCTAGACGTCATGGCCGGATCTAGCATGTCACATCAAAAGGTTGTTAAAAAGCTATGCGTTCGTTAAAAACTTTGTATCCTTTTTGAAACTCCGAACTTCGTTGTTTGTAAAAACAAGATTTGCTTAAAATGTATTCTTGTAAAGATGTTATTATTTTCGTAAACTTTGTTTGTTGTAGAAGTCTGACTTAAAGATTTGATGAAACGTGATATTTTGAAAATAGTTGTTATTGTTTTAAAAACCAGCGTTTAATCGTTTAACAATTCATAACTAGCAAAATTACTAAATGAAAGTTTAAAAAGAAAAAAAAAAATCCAATGGCCTTATTACACAAAATATTAACCCAAAAATAATAATATAAAATAAATTAAAACCAAAATTACCAAGTTTCGTTAAGAAGCAAATCCGACGTATGGCCACCTCCGAGTCTACCACAGCTCCAAATCCTCCAACGCTGGAGATTACCTGCACGGTTAAAAGAAAGGGGTGAGTTATGAGAACTCAGTGTGTAATCCCCTATGACGGTTACTATCTGGGCCTGAGCCCATACGGTATCGGTCTGGGCCTGAGCCCTATTCGGTAACAAGCTGGGCCTAAGCCTTAAAATCATCTCAATGTATGTGGATATGTGCCCACCCCAATCCTACCAGCCGACTAACTCTCCACCCGTACCAACCAATCACACCATGTGGGGACCATGTCAACCCACCCAGCCAAAACTCACCAATATTGCAGTCAAGCTGCTAATCACGGTATATGTGGCTGAGCCACTAAAACGGTAGGTGGCGATGCCACTCAAACGGTATGTGGCAGAGCCACTAAAACGGTACTTCCACCAATCATAAAGCCCAACCCATGCAACATGATATGAATGCAGTGTATTACAACTATAAACAGATATATATAAAACCACATACACGATATTTAACCACAATCAAGGATATAACGATCATTTTGTCACGTAAGGGTATAACGGTAATTTTCACCCCTTTGGGGGTATTTCGGTAATTTACCCATCGAGGGTATTTCAGTAATTTACCCACTAAGGGTATTTTGGTAATTTAGGTAATTTACCCATCAAGGGTAATTTGATAATTTCAATCATCTAACGGCCTTTCCGGAGGCCTACTGTCGCCTCGAGCGACACGGGACCCCTTTTGGGTCTCTATGGTGTAATTGGGCCTAAAAACCCATTCTGACCCAAACGGGTCCACACGCTCATGTGGCCCATTTAGCTCGTTTTCGGTCTCGATTTTGTGAACTTTGCAGTCATATCAGTCATTCGGCAATTTTCCATCGATTTTGCTCATGTGGGCCCGTTAGCCCATTGGGCCCACTTAGCCTGTTTCGGCTCAATAAGGCCCATTACAGCCTCAGAATCACGGGAGTGTTCGTGACCCTCTCAACGGTCTACTGCCATCACTAGTGGCTCGGTTTATCACTACGAGTGCTCACACGCTCGAGTGCCTCGGTTGCCCATACTCTGGCTTTTCGGCATTTCAGCTTATGGCCAATTCACAGAACATCACATACTATCACAAACAATGGTGTGAGATTACACACCTGATTACAAGTTGTGTTTTCCAACGTTTCCAAAACACCTATAGTGATAGTTAATCAAGTGGTTAGTCTCAACCTTAAAAACCTTAACTAGAAGCGCCTTACTAGACTAACTTTACTTACCACGAACACGGTCTCCTTCAGTGCACCAAATAATCGGCCTTATCTCTTAGCTATCAAGTCCCTAACAATAATTTGTGAGCAAGAGAGGTATTAGCAATCATCCCACTTTTAGCCAAACCAAATATTATGGCAACGTTCTTACCTCACTTGCTTGATGAGTTAAAGGTAGAGATTTGGTTAATACAAATCACTTGTGCCCCTTCACCTTGTTGAAAACCCTAAGCCCAACGATGGCCACAAGACAAAAAGAACGTATCTTAGACCCAACGAAAGAGAAAGAAGAACACACCACTACAAAAGAAACCGAATGAAATCTGATCGCTGTAAATCAGAGTTTTAAAAATTTATAAAAGAATGATCGAACCTGGAAACTAACTCTGACAACGATTGAGGCAAGTGCACCTATCGAACAGTAGTATAGCTTAGGCAAGACCGGATTATCGAACCCAAAGGAACTAAAAGTACTAATACTCACCGTCTTCTTATTATTTAGCCTTAATATAAAGTGATGGTTGTTAAACTAAAACTAATCTACTTACTGAACTAAGATGCAAAGACAAAAAGAATGAATTCGGGAAATAACTTTTGGGAAAACTCAGTTGACTCAAGCGATACCCTTAGGAAAAATCCACCTAGACTTCACTTGTTATTTAACCTTGAACCATATGATTTATTTACTTAGTTTGATCCGTGAGACTCCCTAACGTATATTAAACCCTCTCTCGAGGCGAATAACGTCTAACCCTAGGTTAATTAGTGGAACTCGTTAAACTTATAATAACCCCTAGAATAGCGATGCAAATCGATCCGTGGACTCCTATATTAGGTTTCACCCTAATCCGGCAAAATCTCGTCACCCTATCTCTAGGCGTGCGATCAACTCCGCTTAATTATGTTGGATCTACTCTTAGCGGGGTCTATTCCTCCTCCACCTAAGCACATTAGATTTGGATTAAGTTCACACAATTAAGAACAAACTAAGTTATTATCATATAATTCAAAAATCAAATAACAAGATTCCTCATAGGTTTCATCCCTTTCGTATCCGAAGGTTTAGTTCATAATAATAAAAGACAACATCTCAAGAGAAAAGATAAAACAAAACATAAGAAATCCCTAAAACCCCTGAAGGAATTGAAAGAGGAGATCCTCCGTCTTGAGTAGAATTCTGGCTTCTTGAGATGGATCAACTAGCTATCTTCGAGTGATTCCCACAAATCTGACCTTTTCGGCTTGGCTTTTTAGCCTAGCTTTCCGCTTCTTTCAAATTGGTACCTAGGGTGTATTTATAGGCTTTTGAAACACGTTTCTTTCTCCCTAAGTATCCTTTCCTGAATGAAATGTCTCTTCTCTACGGCAGAGGCACGGCCATGGAACACGCTCGTGTAAATCGTGGTCAGGGCGTGTTCGACACTGTTGAATGAGGCACGGCCGTGTAAGTCGTGGTAAGGCCGTGTTCTAGTAGGAATGGTGGCACGACCGTGTGGCTTGAAGTCTAGGCTGTGTTGATTTCGTGGCTTGGCCCAACTTGGTCCGTTTTAAGCCCGTTTCTTGTTCTTTCCGTCATCGGGTGCTTTCCTGAGTATAAGACATGAAAAGAAAGGATTAATAGTACCTTTTTACATAAATTGGGCTTAAATCATCCAAAAGCATACTAAATGTGGGCTTATAATATGTTACTTTTATGGTTTATCAAAATCCAAGTTATAAACAAAAAGAGAACTACAACTTACCGATTGATACACTCCTTGCAGAACCATAGATGAAGATCAAAGAAGCTAGTTGAAGAGTAACAATGGAAAGGAAGTATGTATTCGGCTATGGAGAAAAGACAAGAAAAGGAGATGAGATGAAAAAGAAAAGAAACGGATGAGAAGAGATGGGAAGAAGAATTTCGGCCAACAAGTGTTTAGGCTAATAATAAGCAAAGAATAATATGCGGAAAGTGAGAACAAGAGAAAAAGAGGATTTGAGAAAATGGCAAAAGAAGAATTAAGGAGAAAAATGACCCGAGATGCTATAGTCAAAAGACCCAAAATGCAAATTCTCTCAAAAGAAAACTAGAGAAAACGGCACACTCACAACTCTCTCGACCAAAAATGCTACCAAAACACCAAGGAACATTCGGCACTCTCCACACACAACCTTGGACGAAATTGCCTAACACCTAATCCCCACATTCAGCCAACACCCATGCACTCCTCTATCCCTTGATTTCCTCCACCTTTTCCTCCTAATTATGCTCTCCTTCACCAGTTTGAAAAGTTTGACCAATTCTCCAACTCCCATAGCAGAGTTTGATCCCAACTCTGCTTCCTCCTCTCCTAAAGCATAAAATAAATGCCTTAATTTGCTTGCCAAGGGAATCGAACTCCACTCCCCCTTGTCCCCTAGTGACGCCACCACCAACTTGCCACTAGCTCAATTGTGTTAGTAAAACACACTCTAATTTACATAAGTCCTGCTTCCAACAGCCCTCTCCACTAAAGGGCCAAAAACCAAAATTTTTCCAGAGCTTGGACTTGAACCGGAACCTCCCTAGAACCCTCAAACACCCTCAAATAACTCGCTGAGCAAGCACAACATGCATTTAAGCAAAAATTTATAACCCCTAATTTTTTTGGGATGTTACAATTCTACCCCCTTAAAGAAATTTCGGACTCGAAATTTACCTGGTCAAAAGAGATGAGGGTATTGATGTCGCATTGCCTCCTCAGGCTCCCATGTGGCTTCCTCCGATCCATGATTACGCCATAGTACCTTGACTAACGAAACATATTTCCTCCTTAGCACCTTAACATCACGGTCCAAAATCTGCACCGATTGTTCTTCAAATGTCAGATCAGGTCTTACCTCAATCTCCTCCATCGGCACTATATGAGAAGGATCCGAACGGTAGCGTCTCATCATAGAAACGTGGAATACGTTATGTATCCAATTTAACTCAGGAGGCAGCTCAAGCTGATAGGCAACCGGTCCAACACGTTTTAATACCCGGTAAGGTTCGATAAATCTGGGGCTTAGCTTGCCCTTCGGTCCAAACCTCAGAATCTTCTTCCAGGGTGAAACTTTCAATAAGACAAAATCTCCCACCGAGTACTCGATCTCTTTACGCTTTAGATCTGCATATGACTTCTGCCTGTCAGAAGCTTCTTTTAACCGACCCCGTATCAACTTCACCTTCTCCTCAATTTTCGAAATTAGCTCTGGACCCAATAGTCACCGCTCACCCAATTTTGTCCAACAAGTAGGGGTACGACACCTAAGCCCATATAATGCCTCGTATGGTGCCATCTGAATGCTGGATTGGTAGCTGTTGTGGTAAGCATATTCTGCCAACGGTAAATAGTCCTCCCAACGACCTTTGAAATCAATCACACAGCTTCTTAACATGTCTTCCAAAATATGAATTACCCTCTTTAACTGACCATCAGTCTGCAGATGAAACGCTGTGCTGAAATCTAACCTTGTACATAGAGCTTCATGTAACACTCTCCAGAACTAAGATGTGAATCTAGGGTCACTGTCTGAGATGATAGACACTGGTACCCCATGTAGTCATATAATCTCCGCCTCATATAATTTGGCTAACTTCTGCAACGAGTGATCTGTGTGAACCGGGATGAAGTGAGTGGATTTAGTCAGCCGATCCACAATTACGCACACCGAAACTTTCTTAGTAGGCGTCAGGGGTAGCCCACTAACAAAATCCATGGTTACCCTCTCCCACTTCCAAAGTGGAATTTTCACCGGTTGCAGTAATCCAGAAGGTAGTTGATGCTCAGCCTTCACCTGCAGGCTTGTCAAACACTTACTTACGAAGTCGGTAACCTCACGCTTAAGTCCTGGCCACCAGTACAGTTCACGCAGATCTCGATATAATTTGTTCCCACCGAGATGCATAGCGTATGGGCTACTATGCGCCTCCCGCAGAATCAACTGTCTTAACTCCGAGTCCCTCGGTACACAAACTCTTCCCCGAAAACATAATACCCCTTCACTATTCACCCAAAATCCTCGGTCTCTCCTTCTTCACTGTTGGAGACGAAACCAACGACTCATCCAACATCTGCTTTCTCTTTAATCGACCAATCCAAGTTGGTTTCACCTCTGATTCGCTAACAAACTTCCATCCTCAAATAGGTCGAGACGAGCAAACATTGCTCTTAAATCAGACACAATCTTACGGCTCAGTGCATCCGCTACCACGTTAGCTTTTCCCGGGTGATACTCGATCGAGCAATCATAATCCTTCAGCAACTCTATCCATCTTCGTTGCCTAAGATTTAACCCTTTTTGGGTAAGGAGATACTTAAGACTCTTATGGTCGGTGTAGATGATTGACTTTTCCCCGTACAAATAATGTCTCCATATCTTTAGTGCGAACACTACCGCAGCTAATTCCAAGTCATGAGTGGGGTAGTTCACCTCGTGCGGCCTAAGCTGACGAGACGTATAAGCCACCACCTTCGCCTCTAGCATCAGCACAAAACCCAAACTCGTGTATGACGCAACACAATAGACAACGAATTCTTTTCCCGCCTCTGGCTGAATTAACACCGGTGCTTCAGTCAAAATCTTCTTCAGTTTCTCAAAACTCTCCTACTGCTTATCAGTCCAAACAAATGGTACCCCATTATGCAGTAACTTAGTTAAGGGTGCAGCAATCAATGAAAACCCCTCAACGAAGCGTCTGTAATACCAGGCCAGACCCAGAAAACTTTGAATCTCAGATACTGACTTTGGTGACTTCTAATCCAATACGGCCTCAACCTTCCGAGGATCAACCCTAATTCCCTCGGCAGACACGACATGCCCCAAAAATGTCACCTATCGCAGCCAAAACTCGCACTTGCTGAATTTGGCATAGAGTTGTTTTTCCCTCAATATCTGCAGAACAACCCGGAGATGTGAATCATGCTCCTCCTCGGTTCTTGAGTACACTAGAATATCATCTATGAACACGACCACGAACCGGTCTAGGTAGGGTTAGAAGACCCGGTTCATCATATCCATGAAAGCAGCTGGTGCATTTGTTAACCCAAACGGCATGACCAAAAACTCGTAGTGTCCATAACGAGTCCTGAATGCTGTCTTGAACACATCTGCCTCATTAACCCTTAACCGATGGTACCCCGACCTTAGATCTATTTTAGAGAAAACCGAAGCTCCTCGCAGCTGATCAAATAGATCATCTATCCTTGGTAGCGGATACTTGTTCTTAATCGTTAGCTTGTTTAACTGACGGTAGTCAATACACATGCGCATTGACCCATCCTTCTTCTTCACGAATAATACCGGTGCTCCCTACGAAGACACACTCGGTCTGATAAATCCTCGATCCAAAAGCTCTTGGATCTGAGCCTTTAATTCCACCACCTCCTTCGGTGCCATCCTATAAGGGGCGATGGACACCGGAGCCGTTCCCGGTAAAAGCTCCATACCGAATTTGACCTCGCGATTTGGAGGCAATCCTGAAAGCTCTTTAGGAAATACATCCAGGAACTCCTTTACAGTCCTGAAATTCTCAACAGACAAACTCTTAACCTCAGATTTGCTGACATAGGCTATGAACGCCTCACAACCTTTGCGAACCAGCTCTTCGGCTTTTAACGCTGAGAATACATTGGATAGATAATCCCTTCGCTCCCCTATTACAATCACTTCCTCATTCTCTGAAGACTTCAATACCATACGCTTAGCAGCGCAGTCCAAATTTGCGCGGTGTTTCACTAACCAGCCCATGCCCAGAATGAGATCAAACTCGCCAAATGACAGTTCCTTCAAATCTGCCAAAAAGACAACCCCTTGAACCTCGAGAGGCACATTTCTAAACAACTTATTCACTACAACAGACTGTCCTAAAGGACTAATCACCAACATCTCTTTATCAGCAAGTTCGAATTTTATACCCAAAGTTCCAGACACAGTACATGCCACATACGAGTGCGTCGACCCAATATCAATTAAAGCAATACATGGTACATCATGAATGAGGAACATACCGGTTATGACGTCAAAAAGTCGCCATCCTCCTCTTGACGACGGCGGATAAACCAATCCTAGCCGTCTCCTCACTCTGTAGATACCAAAGACTGCGCCGGTGCTCCACGACCTCGTCCTAACCCATTTCCCCCTGCAGGTGGACCCACGACCTCTCGGTGGGCTGCCGACCACCTCTCCTGGCTGCACATAGCCCCGACCTCTGCGCTTGCATCCGAGCAGGCTCCACGAGGGCGGTTTAGACCGATGATCCTTGGACCGACATCTGAAACACCCGCCAGTTCTTCTCTAACACTCTCCCAAATGTGGTCTCCCGCACTCAACGCATGGTTGCGGTTGACCAACAGCAACTGGAATCCTAACTTGGGCTGGCCCATCAAACCTAGGCCTCTTATGAAATCCCCCTGAAGAACCTGAAGGCCCAAAATCTCTCTTATTCCTGCCCCTTTCCTTCTCACAATTTTGACGCTCAAAGCGTTTCACGTCCTCGGCAATCTTAGCCTTCTCTACCAGGGCAGCGAAGTCTCTTTCCCTCTGCGGGGCTATCAGTACCCGCAACTCATCCCGAAGACCATCCTCAAACCGTACACAATGCTCGTATTCAGTCGTAACTATGCCCTGAGCGTACCGGCTCAAGTACAGGAACTCTGCCTCATATCCCGCAACGGACTTATTCCCCTGAACTAGATTCAAAAATTCCTTTCTCCGGGCATCCACATAACTTGCCCCTACATACTTCCCTTGGAAGGCCGTCTTAAAGAAATCCCATGTTAATCGGTCGGCCTGCGTGCCTTCCCTCACGGTAAGCCACCATTGATATGCCTCATCCCGCAAAGAAAGACACCGCTCCTTTCGGCTTCGTACATTACAACTGCAAATCAGTCATCCATGATTCGCTCTACTGCCTCTAACCAATACTCTACTACATTTGGGGCTATACCAGAGATGCCCCTGAAGATTTTCGCCCCATTTGACCGGAGCCGCTCAGAAATTGACCCTCGGGCCACCGACCCAGTACTCGCTCCAGCCACTCTTTCCGAAACTCGTAGCATCGCTTGAGACAAAGCATCATCCCCTCTGGCTCGGTCATGAGACCCCGTTTCAGTCACCGGTGATGCCGACGCCTCCCTTTCAGGCATATGCCCTGATGCTGAGGATCCAGCCCTAGCACCCCGGCCTCTACCACGGCCACGTGTACCGCTTCCGTGACCTCTTGTACTCATATCGGTGTAACGTGTTAATCTATTTAAGAGTTTTACGCATCAGCTTATCGTTCATGTAATTATTAACAAATGTTTTATGAAAAGAAAACAGTAATAAGAGTAGTTTTTGTAGATCGATTTTACTAAAGTTTCAGTCTCTATAGTCTCAGTTTCCCTAACTAAGAGTTCGGTATACTACTACTATCCTTAGTATTTTTTCAGTATAGTCGCTATAGCGTATAACAAAGTATAAGATCAGGAAACTTACGGATTTGGTATCGGAGACTCGGTGCGCCATACTTCCAGTAACACTATCACTTTTTCTAAACCAAAATTTAAACAGATTCGAAAAAATTTTCAAACCCACTCCACAGCCGAGTTTTGCAACCTGGCTCTGATACCATTAAATGTAACACCCAGACCCAGCCTAGACGTTATGGCCGGATCTAGCATGTCACATCAAAAGGTTGTTAAAAAGCTATGCGTTTGTTAAAAACTTTGTATCCTTTTTGAAACTCCGAACTTCGTTGTTTGTAAAAACAAGATTTACTTAAAGTGTATTCTTGTAAAGATGTTGTTATTTTTGAAAACTTTGTTTGTTGCAGAAGTCTGACTTAAAGATTTGCGGAAACGTGATATTTTGAAAACAGTTGTTATTGTTTTAAAAACCAGCGTTTAATCGTTTAACAATTTATAACTAGCAGAATTACCAAATGAAAGTTTAAAAAGAAAAAAAAACCAATGGCCTTATTACACAAAATATTAACCCAAAAATAATAATATAAAATAAATTAAAACCAAAGTTACTAAGTTTCGTTAAGAAGCAAATCCGACGTATGGCCACCTCCGAGTCCTCCACAGCTTCAAATCCTCTAACGCTGGGGATTACCTGCACGGTTAAAAGAAAGGGGTGAGTTATGAGAACTCAGTGTGTAATCCCTTATGAAGGTCACTATCTGGGCCTGAGCCCATACGGTATCAGTCTAGGCCTGAGCCCTATTCGGTAACAAGCTGGGCCTAAGCCCCAAAATCATCTCAATGTATGTGGATATCTGCCCACCCCAATCCTACCAGCCGACTAACTCTCCACCCGTACCAACCAATCACACCATGTGGGGACCATGTCAACCCATCCAGCCAAAACTCACCAATATTGCAGTCAAGCTGCTAATCACGGTATATGTGGCTGAGCCACTAAAACGGTAGGTGGTGATGCCACTCGAACGGTATGTGACAGAGCCACTAAAACGGTACTTCCTCCAATCATCAAGCCCAACCCATGCAATATGATATGAATGCAGTGTATTACAACTATAAACAGATATATATAAAATCACATACACGATATTTAACCACAATCAAGGATATAACGATCATTTTGTCACCTAAGGGTATAATGGTAATTTTCACCCTTTTGGGGGTATTTCGGTAATTTACCCATCGAGGGTATTTAGGTAATTTACCCACTAAGGGTATTTCGGTAATTTAGGTAATTTACCCATCAAGGGTAATTCGGTAATTTCAGTCATCTAACGGCCTTTCCAGAAGCCTACTGTCACCTCGAGCGACACGAGACCCCTTTTGGGTCCTTACTGTGTAATTGGGCCTAAAAACCCATTCTGGCCCAAATGGGCCCACACGCTCATGTGGCCCATTTACCTCGTTTTCAATCTCGGTTTTGCAGACTTCGCAGTCGTATCAGTCATTCGGCAATTTTCCATCAGTTTTGCTCATGTGGGCCCGTTAGCCCATTGGGCCCACTTAGCCCGTTTCGGCTCAATAAGGCCCATTACAGCCTCAGAATCACGGGAGTGTTCGTGACCCTCTCAATGGTCTACCGCCATCACTAGTGGCTCAGTTTATCACTACGAGTGCTTACACGCTCGAGTGCCTCGGTTGTCAATACTCCATCTTTTCGGCATTTCGGCTTATGGCCAAATCACAGAACATCACATACTATCACAAACAATGGTGTGAGATTACACACCTAATTATGAGTTGTGTTTTCCAACGTTTCCAAAACACCTATAGTGATAGTTAATCAAGTGGTTAGTCTCAACCTTAAAAACCTTAACTTGAAGCGCCTTACTAGACTAACTTTACTTACCACGAACACGGTCTCCTTCAGTGCACCAAATAATCGGCCTTATCTCTTAGCTATCAAGTCCCTAACAATAATTGGTGAGCAAGAGAGATATTAGCAATCATCCCACTTTCAGCCAAACCAAATATTATGGCAACGTTCTTACCTCACTTGCTTGATGAGTTAAATGTAGAGATTTGGTTAATACAAATCACTTGTTCCCCTTCACCTTGTTGAAAACCCTAAGCCCAACGATGGCCACAACACAAAAACAACGTATCTTAGACCCAACGAAAGAAAAAGAAGAACACACCACTACAAAAGAAACCGAATGAAATCCAAGTTATAAACAAAGAGAGAACTACAACTTACTGATTGACACACTCCTTGCAGAATCGTAGATGAATATCAAAGAAGCTAGTTGAAGAGTAACAATGGAAAGGAAGTATGTATTCGGCTATGGAGAAAAGACAAGAAAAGGAGATGAGATGAAAAAGAAAAGAAATAGATGAGAAGAGATGGGAAGAGGAATTTTGGCCAACAAGTGTTTAGGCTAATAACAAGCAAAGAAAAATATGCGGAAAGTGAGAAGAAGAGAAAAAGAGGAGTTGAGAAATCGGCAAAAGAAGAATTAAGGAGAAAAATGACCCGAGATGCTATAGTCAAAAGACCCAAAATGCAAATTCTCTCAAAAGAAAACTAGAGAAAACGACACACTCACAACTCTCCCTACCGAAAATGCTACCAAAACACCAAGGAACATTCGGCACTCTCCACACACAACCTTGGCCAAAATTTCCTAAAACCTAATCCTCACATTCGGCCAACACCCATGCATTCCTCTATCCATTGATTTCCTCCACCTTTTTCTCCTAATTATGCTCTCTTTCACCCGTTTGAAAAGTTTGACCAATTCTCCAACTCCCATAGCAGAGTTTGATCCCAACTCTGCTTCCTCCTCTCCCAAAGCATAAAATAAATGCCTTAATTTGCTTGCCAAGGGAATCGAACTCCACTCCCCCTTGTCCCCTAGTGACGGCACCACCAACTTGCCACTAGCTCAATTGTGTTAGTAAAACACACTCTAACTTACATAAGTCCTACTTCCAACAGCCCTATCCACTAAAGGGCCAAAAACCAAAATTTTTCCAGAGCTTGGACTTGAACCGGAACCTCCCTAGAACCCCCAAACACCCTCAAATAACTTGCTGAGCAAGCACAACATGCATTTAAGCAAAAATTTATAACCCCTAATTTTTTTGGGATGTTACATTTGGCTCAATGGTATGGTATGATAATTAGATATAATTATGCATGTATAAGAGTTGTTGAAGATGCGTATTGAGTGTGACCCTATTTTGAAGAAAATTTTTCTAAGTGTTGTGAATTTTTTCAAAGTTCTCGGTTTAGTCTCGAACTGCTTCCAAAGCATGTTTTGGGCCTCGTAGGTCCATATTAGGGACTCTATTATTGAATATGAAAAGTTTTAAATTTGGATGGAAATTTGTGACTCGAAAATGATCGGTTATATGTGATTAAGTCCGGTAATGCCTCGTATCCTATTCCGGCGATGGATACGGGTAAGGGGTGTTACATCTAGTCCGTGTGTGACACACGGCTTGCCCTATGGGCGTGTGTTCTAGCCATGTGTCCCCTGCACCTTAATTGTTGCAAAACAGAATGCTTAGTAATGAGCACACGGGCAGAGACACGGGCGTTTGTCTCAGCCATGTGGACGGCACGGCCTCGAACACGGGCGTGTGCCCTAGCCGTGTGAAGTCTGCACCTATTAAAATTTATGAAAATTTAATCGATCACACGGCCTAAGCACACGGGCGTGCGACTTGGCCGTGTGACCTCAATTTGATGATGACGTCATAAACAGAAAGCCCCCTACTTTGAACACGGCCGGAAGCACGGGCGTGTGTTAGGGTCACACGGGCGTGTCCCGAACCCACACGGGCGTGAGACCCCTTTTACATGAAAAATTTTCTAAGTTTCCCAAAAGTTTCCAAAGTTCCCGGTTTAGTCCCGAATCACTTCCGATACATGTTTTGGGCCTCGTAGGCTCGTAATAAGGATGATATGAATGCATGTGAAAGGTTTTGAACTTGGATGGAATTTATGTCTCAGTTTTATATGTTTTCTTGTGTTTATGTCTGGTAATGTCTCGTACCCTGTTTTGGTGTTGAATACGGGTAAGGGGTGTTACACATCCTACCTTGAAGCTTACGGGCATGGCAGCTGCCTCTCACGGGTGACCCAACGTGAAAACCAGATGCAGACTAGCTTCTGACAAGGAGACCTAAGTGCGAGATAAGACAGAATAGAGAGATTCTGTAACACCCCTAACCCGAGGCCGTCACCGGAATAGGGTTAAGAGGCATTACTGATCAATCGGAGCATTTCACAATTAATTCTCAACACAAAGTCAATCATCATTAAACCATATTCCAACATAATCATATAGTCCCTTATTAGGGTCCACGAGACCTCAAACACATGCTAGAAAGAAGTCGGGACTAAACCGAATATATACAAAAATTCTCAGAAATTTAAAACTTTTTAAACACTGCAGAGGTCACATGCCCGTGAAGTCAGGCCGTGTGCCTCCCACGGCTACTAGACACACCCATGTGTCTTGGCCGTGCCAAAACAGGGCATGTATACTGACTTATCCCCACGGCCACCAGGCATGCCTGTGTACCATGGCCGTGTACTCTTAGGCTATATACTGACTAAATCCCACGGTCACTAGGCACGCCCGTGTGCCATGACCGTGTATGCATAATAGGCTCTTTGAAAGGCCAATATGCCACCCACACTAGGGTCAATCAACAAGCTTCAAAGCAACACCAATTCATACTTCTAAATGCATTTAAAAATACCATTTCATACACCAATTAGTCATCCACAATATCATCTACTTCTCTACCTATTGACATCACAAATGAGTCCATCCAAGTATAAATTATACATCTCAAAACATTTATAACTCAAACATCATACAATCCATACCAAAACTCATCTTCTAATCACCTCTTTCATCAACCATAAAGTCATGAAACATACCACATTCATAGCTCATTCACAAACTCAATATTATCACACTTCCAAGCCAACTCACATGGCAAGGATTAAACATCACAAATCATACCATAACTTCTAGCCTATACATGCCATATTTAATCTATATACATCTTTCCAGAAGTACTAAAATAGATTGCCGATAGTGTGATTGATATGCTGACGATCCCCGGATCCGAGCTAGCTTTTGATCGACAACGCAGCGTAAAAATCACACAGTAAGCTTTCCAAAGCTTAGTAAGTCCGTAATATAATACATGTAATTCAACAATTCAAATCAATATACAAAAATAAGCCATCACTTAGATTAATTTATCAATGATACACCATCTCAACTATACTCAAAGCTCACATAGCACTCCATCCATCTACTTTCAAATCCACCAACACATAGATATCATACATACCTTAATCAACACATAGTTATCATACATACCTTAGCCAATACATAGTTATCACACATGCCTTAACCAACACATAGTTATCATACATACCTTTGCCAACACATAGTTATCACACATACCTTAACCAACACATAGTTATCATACATACCTTTGCCAACACATTGTTATCACACATGCCTTAACCAACACATAGTTATCATACATACCTTTGCCAACACATAGTTATCACACATGCCTTAACCAACACATAGTTATCATACATACCTTTGCCAACACATAGTTACTCACCAACCAAGCTACTCAATTGCTCGACTTTACATTTCGATCAACCTTTACTAAATTTTTGATTTATTCGCACACTTAGTGCCAATTCGTAATCGAAACATATTTATCATCGCACACTTAGTGCCAATTCGTTAAACCAAACTTGTATCGATATCGCACACACAGTGCCAATTTGGTAAGCCGAAGCTTCTATCTTTCCGCACACACAGTGCTAATCATCTCCATTTCGTTTCTAATTTCGCACACTTAGTCCCTTTAATTCAATTCCGCACATAGCATTTCTAATCTCATAATTATATATATAAATTCTGTTAATTCACATCACATAGATTTAGTTTACAATCAGTATTATATCCGAAATTACCTCGGACGTTGAAATACCGAAACGGTCGATTAATCTAGCACTTTGTCTTTGCCTCGATCTCGATCTGAACCTCTCTTTTCTTGGTCTATACACATTCAAATCCAATCCATTCAATCACCAAATCATTCATTTTAGTCCAAACACACATATTTAGGGCATTTTATAAAATAGCCCCCACATTTTCACATTTTGACACTTTAGTCCCTAATTCATAAAATCATCAAATACGCACAATTTCATATCACATATACTTAGCCGAATTCTTTTCATGCTAATACAGGCCCACACATTTCATTTATTTCACATTTTAGTCCTTCAAGTTACACTTTTCTCAATTTAGCCAAATTTACTCAATTTCACCAAAAATTCAAATACAAACTATATTAACCCAACACTAAGCTTTCATATTTTACGAACTATCAACACAAAGCTCACATGTTCATCAATGGCACATCTCAAAATCTTCAACAATTCACAAAATTGAAGCATGGGTTTTAAAGAGCACAAAGCAACGATCACAAAAACATAGAAATTATCAAAAATCGAGCTCAAAACATACCTTGATTAAACCAATTTGCTAGCCGAACCTAACAAGCTTTCTTTTTTTCTTTTTCTTCACTTTCGGCAAGAAGAAGATGATATAATGGCTTTTAATTTCTTTTGTCTTTATTATAATAACATTATAATATAATGTTTTAACTTTTATAATTAATATATATTTATAAACTATATATAATAATCATAATGTTACCCACTATCATTATTTTTGGGCAATTTACAACATAAAACCTCTAATTTATAAAGACAACAACAATTAGGCACTTTAACAATCAACACCACAGACTTTTACACTTTACGCGATTAAGTCCTTTCTCTTAATTAAATGACAATCGATAAAATCTTCCTACGTAAATTTCACACAGTCAATTCACATCTCAGTTTCACACACGAAAAATAATATTAAAATATTATTTTAACCTCGAATTTGTGGTCTCGAAACCACTGTTCCGACTAGGGTCTAAATCGGGCTGTTACAACTCTCCCACCTTAGGGATTTTCGTCCTCGAAAATCTTACCAGTGAATAGATGCGGATATTGCTCTCTCTCATAATGTTTTCAGACTCCCACGTAGCCTCTTCAATTCCGTGTTTGTGCCACAACACTTTCACTAAGGAAATTCTTTTGTTTCTCAACTCTTTAGTCTCTCGTGCCAATATTCGAATCGGTTCCTCACTATACGACAAGTCTTACTGAATCTCAACCTCAGTATGAGCAATCATATGAGACGGGTCAGATCGGCACTGTCGAAGCATCGACACATGAAACACGTTATGAATCTTTTCAAACTCAGGTGGCAACATCAATCTATAAGTAACCGGCCCAACTTGTTAAACGATCTCATACGAGCCGATTTAAAGTATTTTCTTCCACGGAGATAAAGGCAATCCCGACGAAAAGTCCATCGTGATTCTCTTCTATTTCCACTCAGGAATCATAATTGGTTGTAACAAACCGGACGGAACCTGATGTTCAGCCTTAACTTGCTGACAACTAAACACTTCGACACAAAGTCAGAGATGTCCCGTTTCATACCGTGCCACCAATAAAACTGTTTGAAATCATTATACATTTTTGTACTCCCCAGATGAACAGTCAACCGACTATTGTGAGGTTCATTCAAAATCAACTGAATCAACTCTGAATTCTTCGGAACACAAATCCGATCTCTAAATCTCAGACAATCATCACTATCAACTCGAAGTTCTGAATCAGAATTCAAATCACATTGAGCTCGTTTTGCTATCATCTCATCATCCATTTTCTGGGCATCACGAATCTGATGTACGAACATCGGTCTCATCTTCAACTCAGCCAAAACTGAACCATCATCACATAGATCTATCTTAGAATTCATAGCTCGCAAAGCACATAAAGACTTCTGACTTAAGGCATCAGTAACAACATTATCTTTTCCTGTATGATAATCAATCACAAATTCGTAATATAATACGTTCAACTCACTGAATCAAATCAATATACAAAGTAAACCATCACATAGATAGTTTCACCAAAATGCTCAAACTTAACTATATCTGATACTCACATAACCATCCATTCATCTATTTTCAAATTCATCAACCACGTAGGTTCCAATATACCCTTTTCCAAAACTTAGTTAACGATCATACATGCTATTCCATGCTCGATACTACACATCAATTGCTCTTTGTTATTTATTCGAATTAATCGCACACTTAGTGCCTTTACTGTAAAGCGAATTTAATTGGGTATCGCACACACAGTGCTGATTGATAAAGCTGAGGCTTCCATTACTTTGCACACACAGTGTTATTCACCTTCGTCCCGATTTTTAATTCTGCACACTTAGTGCCACATTTCTCAATTCCACATATAGCATTTCTAGTCAATAATCACATATTCATTCATTTCATAACTTTTAGATATAAATTTAACAGCTCATATTTCCCACAGCTGATATAATATGCCCAGAAATCCAACCTCACGAACCAAAACTCACATTTGCTAAACTTAGCATATAATTGTTTCTCGCGCAAATTCTGTAACACAACTCTCAAATGCTCGGCATGTTGCATCTCATCACATAAATGAATCGAATGTCATCAATAAACACTACAACAAAAAACGATCCAAATACGATTCCGAATATACGGTTCATCAAATCCATAAACACCTGCAGAGCATTCGCTAGTCCGAAAGGCATAACTAAGAATTCATAAATCACGAGCACGATTCAACTTTCTTATCGGTCACTTTTATATCAATCACATATGTCAAATAAGCTTTCGCAACCTTTTCTCACATAGTTCAAAACTTTCATCGCAGATACAACAACTGGTACCCCTTTCATATCAATAGATTCAATTCAAACTATCTCACCGTTTTGACTTCTCAAATCTATACTCTTTCGTTTACAATTCACAATGGCATTATGCAAAGTGAGCCAATCCATACTCAAAATTATATCAAATTTATCGAATGGTAACATCATCAAATTAGCCTGAAAGCATATATCCCGAAACATCAATGAGAAATTCTTGCACACTTTATCCATCAAGACACACTTATCTAAGGGTTCAATACTCTAATTACCAATTCAGTAGACTCAACAGGTAGAGTCTTACTTGATACTAAATTCACACACACATACGAATGAGTAGATCCTGGATCTATCAATGCAATCACATCAGTATAAAAAAGAGTAAAAGTACCAGTGATGATGTCTGGAGATGATGCTTCCTCTCGTGCACGTATTGCATAAGCTTGGGCAGGTGCTCTCGCCTCCGATCTCACAGCTGTATCAGTAGTCCCTCTTTGACTTCCACTTACATTTCTGGCATTTCTGGGTGATCTACCCCTAGCCGTCACATTACTTGGATTCACACTCTGAGCATTTTCTTCCTCAGCTAACTTTGGGCAATCTCGAATGAAATGTTCTCGTGATCCACATTTATAGCAAACTCTATTGTTGTATTTTCCCCAGCATTCCCCCACATGTCGTCTTCCACACCGTCTACACTCAGGTCTGTTGCTTTTAGTACTTTCAACATTTGATTCAATTGGAGCTTGAGTTCTCGGACCAACACTTAGTCTTGCGTGGTCTTTATTCGGATGTTCAAAGGAAGTATTTGATCGATTGCTTGAATCTCTAAATCTCTTTGTCGAAGGTTGAGACAACTTACTCATCGATCTTTTTCTTTCATCTCGAGCTTTAAAATCGGCTTTCTTCTTTGCTTTATTGAGCTCCTCGGCTTTGCAAGCTCTTTCAACTAACACAACAAATTCGTTGATATCAAGTATCCCAACCAACAGCTTAATGTCCTCATTCAGCCCTTCTATAAAGCGTTTACACATAGTAGCTTCGGTCGAAACACATTCTCGTGCATACTGGCTCAATCTCACAAATTCTCGCTCATACTCAGTAACTGAAAAATGGCCCGGTTTTAGCTCTAGAAACTCTTTACGTTTTTGATCAATGAATCGTTGACTGATATACTTCTTTCTGAACTCAACTTGAAATAAATCCCAGGTGATTCTCTCTCTCGAAACTATAGACGTCAACCTCTTCCACCAGTTATAAGCCGTATCTCTCAACAAAGAAACTGCACACTTGATACACTCATCAGAGGTCAACAACATCTCATCGAATACCCGAATTGTATTCTCGAGCCAAAACTCGGCTCACTCAGCATCGCCATCAGCTGTGGCCCTAAATTCTCCAGCCCCGTACTTACGAATCTTATCCACAGGAGGTTTATTTAATCTGATCGAATCTACAACTTGAGGCACAATAGGTACTTGTGGGGGTGTAGGTTGTGGAGCAGCCGGATTCGTCCGAACGAACTTTGAAAACCACTCACTCATCATACGGAAGAAGGCTTGCTTAGCCTCTCCTCCCTCACTACTTTCATTTGGCCTAGATGTGGCCGGCGCTGTCCCTTGAGCGGGAGCAGGCGCGTTAGTCTCTACATCGTCAGGAACTACTCGATCGGGATCCATTACTATATGAAAACACATTTATAACTGTCAGGATTCATCACACTATCGCAATTTCATATATGGCATGTATAGCTAGACTCACACACGCTACGTTAGTCTGAGAATCGACTAAACCGTAGCCTGATACCAATAAAATGTAACACCCCTAACCCGAGACTGTAGCCAGAATAGGGTTAAGAGGCGTTATCGATCAATCAAAGCATTTCATAATCAATTCTCAACACAAAGTCAATCATCATTAAATCATATTCCAACATAATCATATAGTCCCTTATTAGGGTCCACGAGACCTCAAACACATGCTAGAAAGAAGATGGGACTAAACCGAATATATACGGAAATTCTCAAAAATTTAAAACTTTTTGAACACTGCAGAGGTCACACGCCCATGCAGTCAGGCTGTGTGCCTCCCACGGCTACTAGACACACCCATGTGTCTTGGCCGTGCCAAAACAGGGCATATATACTGACTTATCCCCACGGCCACCAGGCACGCCCGTGTACCATGGCCGTGTACTCTTAGGCTATATACTGACTAAATCCCACGGTCACTAGGCACTCCCGTGTGCCATGACCGTGTATGCATAATAGGCCCTTTGAAAGGCCAATATGCCACCCACACTAGGGTCAATCAACAAGCTTCAAAGCAACACCAATTCATACTTCTAAATGCATTCAAACATACCATTTCATACACCAATTAGTCATCCACAATATCATCTACTTCTCTACCTATTGACATCACAAATGAGTCCATCCAAGTATCAATTATACATCTCAAAACATTTATAACTCAAACATCATACGATCCATACCAAAACTCATCTTCTAATCACCTCTTTCATCAACAATAAAGTCATGAAACATACCACATTCATAGCTCATTCACAAACTCAATATTATCACACTTCCAAGCCAACTCACATGGCAAGGATTAAACATCACAAATCATACCATAACTTCTAGCCTATACATACCATATTTAATCTATATACATCTTTCCAGAAGTACTAAATTAGATTGCCGATAGTGTGATTGATATGCTGACGATCCCCGGATCCGAGCTAGCTTTACTAACACTGCAAAGCAGAAAAACAAATCACACAGTAAGCTTTCCAAAGCTTAGTAAGTCCGTAATTTAATACATGTAATTCAACAATTCAAATCAATATACAAAAATAACCCATCACTTAGATTAATTTATCAATGATACACCATCTCATATATACTCAATGCTCACATAGCACTCCATCCATCTACTTTCAAATCCACCAACACATAGATATCATACATACCTTAGCCAATACATAGTTATCACACATGCCTTAACCAACACATAGTTATCATACATACCTTGTAACATCGCAAACCCAGCCTAGAAGTTAGGCCCGAATCTGGCGTGTCACATTGAAGGAAATTGAAAAGCTAAGCAATTGTTTAGAAAAGTTTTATCGGATTTTTGAACTCCGAGTTTATTGTTTGTTTGAGAAAAACGCGATTTGCTAAATGATCGTTTAAAAGTTGTTATTATTTTGAAAACTTGTTTTGTTATGAAAGTTGAACTTGCATCGTTGCGTAAACATGATATTTTAGAAAACGATTGCTAATGTTTTAAGAAAACCTCTGTATTTATAAGTTTAACAGTTATAAATGAAAACTTAGAAAAAATAAACCGATGGCCTTATTACAAAATATTAACCCAAAATAAATAATCTTAAAATAATGTAAAAATCGAATTTACTAAATCTCACGAGTAGTATCTCCGATGTATAGCCACCCCCGAGTCCTCCACGGCTCCCAATCCTCTATCGCTGGGAATTACAGAAACATTTAATAAAAAGAGGAGGTGAGTTTACGAAAAACACAAAGTGTACAACCCTCATCGGTAAGAACATGCATCACAACAATCCGGCCAAGCCCATTACAATGCTGGTGGCAATTGGGCCTTAGCCCAAAATAGCCTCGGTTGAGCCTTAACCCATATCATATGTCACAGCAGATAATGTATGCAATGCGATGTAAACCCAGCCCAACCTAATTTTTCCATCCGCTACACACCACCCTTACCTGCCAATCACACCAATGGGGATTTCTATAATCAACCCTCACTGCTACACACCATCGATGGCAGTCATGCTGCAGTTAGCTGCTCATCGTCAAAAATTGTGACGAAGTCACCAGGCTGAAATGGCAAAAGCCACCAGATTATCAGAGTTGTGACAGAGTCACCAGGCTGAAATGGCATAAGCCACTAGATTATCAGAATTGTGACATAGTCACCAGGCTGAAATGGCACAAGCCACCAGATACACTTCCCCTTCTATTCATGGCATATTTTCCCCCATGCAACATGAAATCATGGTGCGAGCATGCAACATATCTCAACATGTATCAGATGCAACATAAACTCATGTCAAAATAATCGCATAATTATCACAAATACAAATCACTAACATGATGTCTCGCTGTTACTTACCATATATAGAAGAACAACTAATGTCGTTATTTCGGCATCTCACCGTACATACACATACTTAAAAGTAACAACAAAGAGGTGTGAATATTACACACCTGATAACGCTCAACACTACCTACCAATGGTATTCTCGTAATTTACCTATCGAGGGTATTTCAGTAATTTTACACCTGTAATGATCTTTCTGAAGGCCTAATGTCGCCTCGAGCGACTCGACTACCATTTTCGGTTGTTACCGAACTATTGGGCCTAAAACCCGATTTTGGCCCATTCGGGCCCACACGCTCGTGTGGCCCAACTAGCACAAATTTAGCCACAGATATGAGATTCACCTAGTCCAGTCTAATATATACTACACAATCATACAATCTACTCATATGGGCTCATGGGCCAATTGGGCCCACTTGGCCCCTATCGGCCCATCGTGGCCCAAACAACATCAACCCACAAGAACACTAACGATGGCCTCAACTATCGCGTCGAAGCCCCCACACGTGCGCTCGTACGCTCGTGTGGCTACTATCGTCGTGTGACCGACATTCGGTATTTGCCGCTCTACAACTAGAGTAGAGAGAATACACACCTAATAGGAATCTGGTGCTAATCCGCGCTCCGACCACTCTTGTGCCCAAACGCCAACCAAGGTATATCCTTCCTCCCATCATAGATAGCTCTATATATAGCTAGCTTCTCACCTTCCTTCTTTGTATCTTTCCGATGTGGGATCCCTCCGCTAGCAGAGTTTAAATCCAACTCAAACTCGACCGTCCCAATCCATAAAATAAATACTCCCTTGCTGATCCCGAGACTTGAACCTCAGACCTCTTGCCAGCTGTAACGCCACCTTGCCACTAGGCCACAAGCTCCTCTTGTGTCTTAAAACATGCCCAACTAAAAATAAGTCTATGGCCAAGGTCTAAATCCATTTAATAAAATAATCTAAAAGAAATGCAAGTTCCATGCCTTGAACCTTGGACCTCCTTCCTTCCTTGTGGCGTCACTCCCTTGCTTCCTAAGTGGAGTCACTTTGCCACTACACCACACACTCCACTTGTGTCATTTTCCTCCACATTTTATTCTTAAATCCTACTACTAACTCCCAGGGTTTTATTCACCTAAAACCAAAATTTTCCTAAAGCCTAAATTTGATCCCGGGACTTGATAGAAGCCCCCTAACCTTCCAAAATCACTCACCTAATAGGTCCAACCTGCACTAATGTCAATCTCTTGATCTCAAAAATTTTAAGCGCTACTACGCTCAAGGCCTATTGGGCCCAATCCTACTAGGCCCAATTTCAGGATGTTACAAACCTTTGCCAACACATAGTTATCACACATGCCTTAACCAACACATAGTTATCATACATACCTTTGCCAACACATAGTTATCACACATTCCTTAACCAACACATAGTTATCATATATACCTTTGCCAACACATAGTTACTCACCAACCAAGCTACTCAATTGCTCGACTTTACATTTCGATCAACCTTTACTATACTTTTGATTTATTCGCACACTTAGTGCCAATTCGTAATCGAAACATATTTATCATCGCACACTTAGTGCCAATTCATTAAACCGAACTTGTATCAATATCTCACACACAGTGCCAATTCGGTAAGCTGAAGCTTCTATCTTTCTGCACACACAGTGCTAATCATCTCCATTTCGTTTCTAATTTCGCACACTTAGTGCCCTCTAATTCAATTCCGCACATAGCATTTCTAATCTCATAATTATATATATAAATTCATTTAATTCACATCACATAGATTTAGTTTACAATCAGTATTATATCCGAACTTACCTTGGACGTTGAAATACCGAAACGATCGATTAATCGAGCTCTTTGTCTTTACCTTGATCTCGATCCGAACCTCTCTTTTCTTGGTCTATACACATTCAAATCCAATCCATTCAAACACCAAATCATTCATTTTAGTCCAAACACACATATTTAGGGCATTTTATAAAATAGCCCCCACATTTTCACATTTCGACACTTTAGTCCCTAATTCATAAAATCATCAAATACGCACAATTTCATATCACATATACTTAGCCGAATTCTTTTCATGCTAATACAAGCCCACACATTTCATTTATTTCACATTTTAGTCCTTCAAGTTACACTTTTATCAATTTAGCCCAATTTACTCAATTTCACCAAAAATTCAAATACAAACTATATTAACCCAACACTAAGCTTTCATATTTTACCAACTATCAACACAAAGCTCACATGTTCATCAATGGCACATCTCAAAATCTTCACCAATTCACAAAATTGAAGCATGGGTTTTAAAGAGCACAAAGCAACGATCACAAAAACATAGAAATTATCAAAAACCGAGCTCAAAACATACCTTGATTAAACCAATTTGCTAGCCGAACCTAACAAGCTTTCTTTTTTTCTTTTTCTTCACTTTCGACAAAAAGAAGATGATATAATGGCTTTTAATTTCTTTTGTCTTTATTATAATAACATTATAATATAATGTTTTAACTTTTATAATTAATATATATTTATAAACTATATATATTAATCATAATGTTACCCACTATCATTATTTTTGGGCAATTTACAACATAAAACCTCTAATTTATAAAGACAACAACAATTAGGCACTTTAACAATTAGCACACAGCTTTTACACTTTACGCGATTAAGTCCTTTCTCTTAATTAAACACACAATCGATAAAATCTTCACATAGAAATTTCACACAGGTCAATTCACATACTGTTCACATAGAAAATAATATTAAAATATTATTCCGACCTCAGATTTGTGGTCTCGAAAACACTGTTTCGACTAGGGTCTAAATCGAGCTGTTACAACTCTCCCCCCTTAGGGATTTTCGTCCCCGAAAATCTTACCAGTGAATAGATGCGGATATTTCTCCCTCTCATAACGTTTTCAGACTCCCACGTAGCCTCTTCAATTTCGTGTTTGTGCCATAACACTTTCACTAAGGAAATTCTTTTGTTTCTCAACTCTTTAGTCTCTCGTGCCAATATTCGAATCGGTTCCTCACTATACGACAAGTCTTAATGAATCTCAACCTCAGTAGGAGCAATCATATGAGACGGGTCAGATCGGTACTGTCGAAGCATCGACACATGAAACACGTTATGAATCTTTTCAAACTCAAGTGGCAACATCAATCTATAAGTAACCGGCCCAACTTGTTCAACGATCTCATATGACCCGATTCAAAGTATTTTCTTCCATGGAGATAAAGGCGATCCCGACGCAAAGTCCATCGTGATTCTCTTCTATTTCCACTCAGGAATCATAACTGGTTGTAACAAACCGGACGAAACCTGATGTTTAACCTTAACTTGCTGACAACTAAACACTTTGACACAAAGTCAGAGATGTCCCGTTTCATACCATGCCACCAATAAAACTGTTTGAAATCGTTATACATTTTTGTACTCCCCAAATGAACAGTCAAACGACTATTGTGAGGTTCATTCAAAATCAACTGAATCAACTCTGAATTCTTCGGAACACAAATCTGATCTCTAAATCTCGCACAATCATCACTATCAACTCAAGTTCGAATCGAAATTCAAATCACATTGAGCTCGTTTTGCTATCATCTCATCATCCATTTTCTGGGCATCACGAATCTGATGTACGAACATCGGTCTCATCTTCAACTCAGCCAAAACTGAACCATCATCATACAGATCTATATGAGAATTCATAGCTTGCAAAGCACATAAAGACTTCTGACTCAAGGCATCAGCAGCAACATTATCTTTGCTTGAATGATAATAAATCACAAATTTGTAATATAATACGTTCAACTCACTGAATCAAATCAATATACAAAGTAAACCATCACATAGATAGTTTCACCAAAATGCTCAAACTTAACTATATCCGATACTCACATAACCATCCATTCATCTATTTTCAAATTCATCAACCACGTAGGTTCCATATATACCCTTTTCCAAAACTTAGTTAACGATCATACATGCTATTCCATGCTCGATACTACACATCAATTGCTCTTTGTTATTTATTCGAATTAATCGCACACTTAGTGCCTTTCTTTGTCGTAAAGCTTTAATTTAATTGGGTATCGCACACACAAAGGTTTGATTGATAAAGTGAGGCTTCCATTACTTCGCACACACAGTGTTATTCACCTTCGTCCCGATTTTTAATTTCGCACACTTAGTGCCACATTTCTCAATTCCACATATAGCATTTCTAGTCAATAATCACATATTCATTCATTTCATAACTTTTAGATATAAATTTAACAACTCGTATTTCCAAATGTGATACAATATGCCCAGAAATCCAACCTCACGCAACCAAAACTCACATTCGCTAAACTTGGCATATAATTATTTCTCGCGCAAATTCTGTAACACAACTCTCAAATGCTCGGCATGTTGCATCTCATCACATAAATGAATCAGAATGTCATCAATAAACACTACAACAAAACGATCCAAATACGGTCTGAATATACGGTTCATCAAATCCATAAACACTGCAGGGGCATTCGCTAGTCCGAAAGGCATAACTAAGAATTCATAAATCACAGGCACAGATTCAACTTTCTTATCAGTCACTTTTATATCAATCACATATGTCAAATAAGCTTCGCAACCTTTTCTCGCATAGTTCAAAACTTTCATCGCAGATACAACAACTGGTACCCCTTTCATATCACTAGATTCAATTCAAACTATCTCACCGTTTTGACTTCTCAAATCTATACTCTTTTGTTTACAATTCACAATGGCATTATGCAAAGTGAGCCAATCCATACTCAAAATTATATCAAATTTATCGAATGGTAACATCATCAAATTAGCCAGAAAGCATATATCCCGAAACATCAATGAGAAATTATTGCACACTTTATCCATCAAGACACACTTATCTAAGGGCTCAATACTCTAATTACCAATTCAGTAGACTCAACAGGTAGAGTCTTACTTGATACTAAATTCACACACACATACGAATGAGTAGATCCTGGATCTATCAATGCAATCACATCAGTATCAAAAAGAGTAAAAGTACCAGTGATGATGTCTGGAGATGATGCTTCCTCTCGTGCACGTATTGCATAAGCTCGGGCAGGTGCTCTCGCCTCCAATCTCAAAGCTGTATTAGTAGTCCCTCTTTGACTTCCACTTACATTTCTGGCATTTCTGGGTGATCTACCCCTAGCCGTCACATTACTTGGATTCACACTCTGAACATTTTCTTCCTCAGCTAACTTTGGGCAATCTCGAATGAAATGTTCTCGTGATCCACATTTATAGCAAACTCTATTATTTTATTTGCCCCAACATTCTCCCACATGTCATCTTCCACACCGTCTACACTCAGGTTTGTTACTTTTAGCACTTTCAACATTTGATTCAATTGGAGCTTGAGTTATCGGACCAACACTTAGTCTTGCGTGGTCTTTATACGGATGTTCAAAGGAAGTATTTGATCGATTGCTTGAATCTCTAAATCTCTTTGTCGAAGGTTGAGAAAACTTACTCATCGATCTTTTTCTTTCAACTCGAGCTTCAAAATCAGCTTTCTTCTTTTCTTTACTGAGCTCCTCGGCTTTGCAAGCTCTTTCAACTAACACAACAAATTTGTTGATATCAAGTATCCCAACCAACAGCTTAATGTCCTCATTCAGCCCTTCTATAAAGCGTTTACACCTAGTAGCTTCGGTCAAAACACATTCTCGTGCATACTGGCTCAATCTCACAAATTCTCGCTCGTACTTAGTAACTAAAAAATGGCCCTGTTTCAGCTCTAGAAACTCTTTATGTTTCTGATCAATGAATCGTTGACTGATATACTTCTTTATGAACTCAACTTGAAAGAAATCCCAGGTGATTCTCTTTCTCAAAACCACAGACGTCAACGTCTTCCACCAGTTATAAGTCGTATCTCTCAACAAAGAAACTGCACACTTAATACATTCATCAGAGGTCAACGACATCTCATCGAATACCCGAATTGTATTCTCGAGCCAAAACTCGGCTCGCTCAGCATCGTCATCAGCTGTGGCCCTAAATTCTTTGGCCCCGTACTTACGAATCTTATCCACAGGAGGTTTATTTAATCTGATCGGATCTACAACTTGAGGCACAATAGGTACTTGTGGGGGTGTAGGTTGTGGAGCAGCCAGATTCGTCCAAACGAACTTCGAAAACCACTCACTCATCATACGGAAGAAGGCTTGCTCAGCCTCTCCTCCCTTACTACTTTCATTTGGCCTAGATGTGGCCGGCGCTGTCCCTTGAACGGGAGCAGGCGCGTTACTCTCTACATCGTCAGCAACTGCTCGATCGGGATCCATTACTATATGAAAACACATTTATAACTGTTAGGATTCATCACACTATCGCAATTTCATATATGGCATGTATAGCTAGACTCACACACGCTACGTTAGTCTGAGAATCGACTAAACCGTAGCTCTGATACCAATAAAATGTAACACCCCTAACCCGAGACTGTCGCCAGAATAGGGTTAAGAGGCGTTACCGATCAATCGAAGCATTTCATAATCAATTCTCAACACAAAGTCAATCATCATTAAATCATATTTCAACATAATCATATAGTCCCTTATTAGGGTCCACGAGACCTCAAACACATGCTAGAAAGAAGACGGGACTAAACCAAATATATACGGAAATTCTCAAAAATTTAAAATTTTTTGAACACTACAGAGGTCACACGCCCGTGCAGTCAGGCTGTGTGCCTCCCACGGCTACTAGAGACACCCATGTGTCTTGGCCGTGCCAAAACAGGGCATGTATACTGACTTATCCCCACAGCCACTGTGCACGCCTGTGTACCATGGCCGTGTACTCTTAGGCTATATAATCGACTAAATCTGACGGCCACTAGGCACGCCTGTGCCATGACTGTATGCATAATAGGCCCTTTGAAAGGCCAATATGCCACCCACACTAGGGTCAATCAACAAGCTTCAAAGCAACACCAATTCATACTTCTAAATGCATTCAAACATACCATTTCATACACCAATTAGTCATCCACAATATCATCTACTTCTCTACCTATTGACATCACAAATGAGTCCATCCAAGTATCAATTATACATCTCAAAACATTTATAACTCAAACATCATACAATCCATACCAAAACTCATCTTCTAATCACCTCTTTCATCAACCATAAAGTCATGAAACATACCACATTTATAGCTCATTCACAAACTCAATATTATCACACTTCCAAGCCAACTCACATGGCAAGGATTAAACATCACAAATCATACCATAACTTCTAGCCTATACATGCCATATTTAATCTATATACATCTTTCCGTATACTAAAATAGATTGCCGATAGTGTGATTGATATGCTGACGATCCCCAAATCCGAGCTAGCTTTACTGACACTGCAAAGCAGAAAAACAAATCACACAGTAAGCTTTCCAAAGCTTAGTAAGTCCGTAATATAATACATGTAATTCAACAATTCAAATCAATATACAAAAATAAGCCATCACTTAGATTAATTTATCAATGATACACCATCTCAACTATACTCAATGCTCACATAGCACTCCATCCATCTACTTTCAAATCCACCAACACATAGATATCATACATACCTTAATCAACACATAGTTATCATACATACCTTAGCCAATACATAGTTATCACACATGCCTTAACCAACACATAGTTATCATATATACCTTTGCCAACAAATAGTTATCACACATGCCTTAACCAACACATAGTTATCATACATACCTTTGCCAACACATAGTTATCACACATGCCTTAACCAACACATAGTTATCATACATACCTTTGCCAACACATAGTTATCACACATGCCTTAACCAACACATAGTTATCATACATACCTTTGCCAACACATAGTTACTCACCAACCAAGCTACTCAATTGCTCGACTTTACATTTCGATCAACCTTTACTATACTTTTGATTTATTTGCACACTTAGTGCCAATTCGTAATCAAAACATATTTATCATCGCACACTTAGTGCCAATTCGTTAAACCGAACTTGTACAGATATCACACACACAGTGCCAATTCGATAAGCTGAAGCTTCTATCTTTCCGCACACACAGTGCTAATCATCCCCATTTCGTTTCTAATTTCGCACACTTAGTGCCCTCTAATTCAATTCCAAACATAGCATTTCTAATCTCATAATTATATATATATATAAATTCATTTAATTCACATCACATAGATTTAGTTTACAATCAGTATTATATCTGAACTTACCTTGGACGTCGAAATACCGAAACGGTCGATTAATCGAGCACTTTGTCTTTGCCTCGATCTCAATCCGAACCTCTCTTTTCTTGGTCTATACACATTCAAATTCAATCCGTTCAATCACCAAATCATTCATTTTAGTCCAAACACACATATTTAGGGCATTTTATAAAATAGCCCCCATATTTTCACATTTCGACACTTTAGTCCCTAATTCATAAAATCATCAAATACGCACAATTTCATATCACATATACTTAGCCGAATTCTTTCATGCTAATACAAGCCCACACATTTCATTTATTTCACATTTTAGTCCCTCAATTTACACTTTTCTCAATTTAGCCCAATTTACTCAATTTCACCAAAAATCCAAATACAAACTATATTAACCCAACACTAAGCTTTCATATTTTACCAACTATCAACACAAAGCTCACATGTTCATCAATGGCACATCTCAAAATCTTCACCAATTCACAAAATTGGAGCATGGGTTTTAAAGAGCACAAAGCAACGATCACAAAAACATAGAAATTATCAAAAACCGAGCTCAAAACATACCTTGATTAAACCAATTTGCTAGCCGAACCTAACAAGCTTTCTTTCTTTCTTTTTCTTCACTTTCGGCAAGAATAAGATGATATAATGGCTTTTAATTTCTTTTGTCTTTATTATAATAACATTATAATATAATGTTTTAACTTTTATAATTAATATATATTTATAAACTATATATATTAATCATAATGTCACCCACTATCATTATTTTTGGGAAATTTACAACATAAAACCTCTAATTTATAAAGACAACAACAATTAGGTACTTTAACAATCAGCACACAGCTTTTACACTTTACGCGATTAAGTCCTTTCTCTTAATTAAACACACAATCGATAAAATCTTCACACAGAAATTTCACAAGGTCAATTCACATACTGTTCACACAGAAAATAATATTAAAATATTATTCTGACCTCGGATTTGTGGTCTCGAAACCACTGTTCTGACTAGGTTCTAAACCGGGCTGTTACAGATTCAGTCGAGTTGTCTAGGAATAGAATTCTCTACTCGAGTCTTTCTTATGTCTTTCTAAATGCTGGTGATTACTCTTTATTTTCTGTTTGTATGGAAGTACACATGAATTCTTGGTGAAATGTTATCGTATTCAATCTTGCTTTTATTGTTTAATCTTGGGGTTTGAATTTTTTTAACACGAAAGTGTTATTGCAGTCATTGACACTGGAAAGTGCAGTGACAGTTTGAGCCAACAAGCATTACAATGGAAGTTTAGGGGGGATTATTGGAATTCAGTCCACTTGTTTTTAATAGTGTCATATTGCCATCATCGAAAAGTGGGGTTAGTATGCATGTTTAAGTCTCATATTAAATAGAGGAGTGATGCTGGATAAGATATACATTGAATTTTATTTCCTAGACAATCACCTATCTTTTTATACCTTGTGAGAACTTAGTATTCTGCTGAAGATTCATGTTGGGGATCCCAGTTCATCATTATCATATTTTATTTTATTGTTTTCAAGTTATTACATCGAAAACTATTCTCACAATTTATCTTGTTTCTATCTAGTTATCGCACTGACATTAATAGACAAAAGGCTACCATCCTTGTGGGATCGATATTCGACAGACTCACATCTGTCTACTATACTTGCATCGACAATGTACGCTTGCATATTATTGCTGTGAAATTAAACAGCCGATCAAGTTTTTAGCATCGTTGCTGGGGATGGCGTTTGTTTAATGTTTATTATTGTTTTTGTGTGTTTTTTCACTTTATTTTCCTTATATAATATTTCGTATTCACTAACTGGTTTTTCTTTATTGCTAATTCTTTAAATTCAATTTAGGTGTTTTATGACCCGAAGCAAGTCAGATTTTCTTGTCGGTTTTGATCCAGGAATTGAAAGGACTGTTAGGAGTAGACTTCGAGAACAAATAAATATGGCTCTACTAGGGAACAATGCAGCCATACCCCCGATGCAACAACAAAATGTTAATAACCCATTGTTGCCGCAAGATGCTAGCATACAAAATAGGACTATATGATATTTTGTAGTACTTGTTTTGGATGATTTACAACCAAGAGTTGTTAGGCCAGCAATCCAAGCTAGAAATTTTGAACTCAAGCCAGTAATGTTTCAAATGCTAAATTCTAATGGACAATATGCTGGACTACCACATGAAGATGCGAGAGAACATCTTATATCCTTTTTATTGATTTGTGATTCCTTTAGTCAACAAGGCGTTCTTGGTGCTGCCTTGAAGATGCAATTATTTTCTTATTTTTTTCAGGGAAGAGCCCGTACTTCATTTTTTGGGCTACCTGCCGGATCAATTACTTATTGGGATGCACTAGCAACACAGTTTGTTTTTGTGATTTAACCCACCGATAATGAATGCTCGTCTTTGAAATGATATTACTTCTTATCATCAGCTGGATGATGAAACTTCACACCACATAGGAACGCTATAAATCTTTACTTCGATGTTGTCCCATGCATGACATTCAACCAGCAACACAAATTGAGATTTTTATAATGGGCTAAATTCACATACAAGGAATCTTGTCGTCGCATCAGCCAATGGACCTCTGCTGGATTGTACTTATTATGATGCAGTAAGAATTCTTGAGAGAATTGCTCAGAATGATTATCAGTACCCTATCTCCATAGCTGCACAAGCAAAAACTACTCCAGGAGTTAATGAATTGGATGCAATAATCGCACTAAATGCTCAAGTTTCTTCTCTCACCAACATGATTAAAAATATACAATGGACTAGTGGTGTTGCATCTATACAAGTCGCTCAACAAGTTGATGTTCCTATTTTTTGTTGTGAAATTTGTACTGACAACCATAGCTATGAAGATTGCCCACAACATGCAGAGAATGCATGTTATATTAGTAACATCCGCAACAATTCTTATGGTAACTTTTACAACAACTCTGCACCCAACCAACAGTTTTGGGGAACTCAGAATGGTGGACAAAATGCTGTGACATTCAGATATGGGAATACATCTACTCAGGGCAATTATAATCCCAGACAAGGGAATTACAATCAACAACAGCAAAACTACAATCAGCGCACTCAGATGCATCCACAACAAGGTCAGACACATCCACACCAAAATCTGATGTAGCCACAACACTCTTCAATACCAAATCAGCATGTTCAAGGACATCGACAGCAACCGTACACTCAAGCTTCTACTTCTGACCTGTTAGCAACTCTTGAGGCATTAATTCGAGAGCATATTACTTGTACGGAAGCTATCGTACAAGGGAATTCATCTTCCATTCGAGCATTAGAGGCACAATTAGGACAACTTGCTTCAAATCTAAATACTCAACCACCAGGCTCATTACCTAGTGACACAAAAAATCCTAGTCCGAAAGGGAAAGAACATTGTAAGGCTATCACTCTTAGGAGTGGTAAACAAACTCGTAAATCATTTATTGACTCTACTATAGCACCTCAAGATACAGATGGAGTAATCACTAGTGAGAAGGTTGAATCTGAAGAGTTTGTCAATGCATCAGAGAAAGAAGTTCCACGAATTATCACTCATATGCCTAATGTCTGACCTTCGAAATTGTCGCCATAATCAAAGATGTCGGTGCAAGCAGATATATCTCTACCTTTACCTTTCCCACAAAGATTCAGGAATAATGATCAGGACAATCAGTAATAGTAGTTCCTGGACACACTGAAGCAACTACAGATTAACATTCCTTTAGTGGATACTCTGGTACAAATTCTGAGTTATGGGAAATTTATGAAAGACCTCTTGTCCAAGAAGAAGAAGCTCACTGATATTCAAACTATTGCACTCACAGAAGGTTGTAGTGCTATTTTGACAAACAAGTGGCCACCTAAATTGAAAGATCCTGGGAGCTTTAGCATCCCATGTTCAATTGGAAATCATTATTTGGGCAAGGCTTTATGCGACTTGGGAGCTAGCATTAACCTAATGCCACTATCTACTTTCAGAAAGTTGGGAATTGGTCACATGAAATCTACTGCAGTGACATTACAACTAGCCAATCGATCCTTGGCTCAACCTGAAGGGAAAATAAAAGACGTCTTAGTTTGTGTGGATAAATTCAGTTTTCCGGCTGATTTTATCATACTTGACTACAAGCCAGACAAGGAGGTTCCCATAATCTTGAGACGACCATTTTTAGCCACTAGCTGAACTCTTATTGATGTTTATAAAGGTGAACTAACCATGCGACTTAATGATGAGCAAGTCACCTTCAGTGTTTTTGAATCTATTCAATGCAAGAACAAAGAAGAATACCATACTGTTGATGTGCTTGATGATCTAATTTAGGAAGAATTCAATGACCAAAGCACAGTACTTTCTAAAGAGTTTGTAGTGACATCTGATGCCGAATCCTTAGATAATTATGACAGCATGATTGAAGCTAATAATCTTGAACTCAAGCATGGATGGCAGATTGAATCCTTAGACCTAGCCAATAGAACAACCCTAATTTTCAAACCATTTATTGAAGAAGCTCCTACTCTGGAATTGAAATCACTACCTTCTCATCTTAAATATGTCTTTCTAGGTGATCACAATACTCTCACAGTTATTGTCTTCGCAATACTGGATGTAACTCAAGAAGAAAAATTGGTCCATATTCTCAAGCAACATAAACGAGCTATTGCTTGGAGTATTGCCGATATTCAAGGTATTAGTCCTTCTTTTTGCATGCAGAAGATCAAGTTGGAAGATGAAGGCAAACAATCGATTGAACAACAAAGAAGATTAAATGAAAAGATGAAGGAAGTGGTCAAGAAGGAAATCATAAAATGGCTTGATGCTGGAATTATTTACCCAATTTCTAATAGCAATTGGGTAAGTCCAGTGCAATGCGTGCCTAAAAAGAGTGGCATCATTGTGGTTCGCAGTGATAAGGATGAATTAAATCCTACACGTATTCCCATGGGATGGCGAGTTTGTATGGATTACCACAAATTGAATAAGGCTACAAAGAAGGATCACTTCCCACTTCCTTTCATTGACCAAATGCTAGATCGGCTTGCTGGAAAGGCCTATTATTGCTTTTTAGATGGCTATTCTAAGTACAATCAAATTGCAATTGCACCGAAGGATCAAGAGAAAATAACCTTCACCTGCCCCTTTGGTTATTTTGCTTTTCGCCGTATGCCTTTCGATATTTGCAATGCACCAGCCATATTTCAAAGGTGCATGATGGCAGTATTCTCAGATATGATCGAAGACTTTTTAGAGGTGTTTATGGATGATTTCTCAGTCTATGGGAATGATTTTGATCATTGCGCTGACAATTTAGATAAAGTACTGAGCGATGTGAGGTCACACATCTTGTCTTGAATTGGAAAAATGTCATTTCATGGCAACTGAAGGAATTGTGTTAGGACACCGCATCTCTATTCAAAGCATTCAAGTAGACAAAGCTAAGGTGGAAATAACTGAGAAATTACCTCCACCAACAAACGTGAGGGGTATTCACAGTTTTCTTGGACATGCGGGGTTTTAACGAAGGTTTATTAGAGATTTTTTGAAAATTGCAAAGCCCTTATGCTCATTGCTGGAACAGAATCAAAAATTTTTCTTTGACGATGCATGTCTGGATGCCTTTATTCAGTTAAAAAAGAAGCTAGTGAATGCACCCATTGTCATTGCACCAGATCGGTATCAACCTTTTGAAGTTATGTGCGATGCAAGTGACTTTGTTGTGGGTGCGGTTCTAGGACAACGAAAGGGAAAAATATTTCACGCCATCTATTATGCTAGCAAAACTCTTACAGAGGCTCAACTCAATTATACCTCCACAGAGAAACAATTACTGGCTGTAGTCTTTTCTTTTGACAAGTTTCATTCCTATCTTGTCGGTGCAAAGGTTACTATATTTGTTGATCATTCGCCGTTGAGATATCTCTTTGCGAAAAAGGATGCCAAACCAAGACTGATATGCTGGATATTACTGTTGCAAGAATTTGACATCGTGATAAAAGATCGTAAAGGTTCAGAGAATCAACTTGCAGACCATCTGTCTCGATTGAAAGTTGGTAGCGAAGACAGAAACATATTTCAAATTGTCGATGCATTCCCAGATGAGAAGTTATTTGCTATAGATGCAACTTGGTATGCAGATTTTGTTAATTATCTAGTGTGTGGAAAACTCCCACTGGATGTCACAGGCCATAAAAAAATAAAGATTTCCTCGTGACGTAGTGAAGTATCATTGGAACGAGCCGTATTTATTCAAGGTAAGCAATGACAACATCATTCGACGTTGTGTTCCGGAAGAGGAGATGCTTTCAATCCTGAAGCATTGTCATGATGCTCTTTATGGAGGTCATTTCAGTGGACTGAGGACTGCTGCTAAAATTCTCCAATCAGGATTCTACTGGCTGACATTATTCAAAGACACCTATAATTTTGTGAATCAATGCAATAGGTGTCAGCGCACCGGTTCTATATCCCAACGCAATGAAATGTTGCTGTAACACCCCTAACCCGTCGCTGATACAGGGTTTCAGAGCATTACCGGAGTTTATAGAATAATCGTAGATAAATCGTGTTAAAGTACTATTCATGTTCGAAACAATCGTATTAACCCTTGAATGAACCCTCGAGGCCCAATATGTACAGTAGAATCAAATCAGGATTTATTCAAAACCACTGAGAATTTTTCGCGAAATTTCAAAAATATAAAAATTAATCCCCAAAATAAAGAGAGTAAACTATCTTGATTCCAAAAATATAAAAATTACTAAAAACGGGACTTGGAAACTTACCCAATTAAGCTTGTGTAGTTTCTTTTCTCTCTCCTAGGGCTTCCATAGATTATTTGGGGAAGATGATGAGAAAATAAGATGATATTTCTTTTATCATCTTTTAATTAATTAAATTAATTTAATTTCCAATTTAGTCCTTGCCCTTTTTCAATTTTTCCATGGATGATTTGACAAAAATATCTACATACTTTTCTCTAATAGTCTAATTACCATATAAGGACCTCAAGTTTTGAATTCCATAGCTATTTAATCCTTATAGCTAATATAATTCAACTTTAACATTTTATGCAATTTAGTCCTTTCTCTAATTAAACACATAATCGATAAAACTTTCTTTTCAAAATTTTCATATAACCTTCCTATCATGTCACAAATCATGCAATAATATTAAAATAATTTAACTTTTCAGCTCAGATTTGTGGTCACGAAACCACTGTTCCGATTTCACTGAAATTAGGCTGTTACAACTCTCCTCTCTTTAAGGATTTTCGTCCTCAAAAATCTTAACAGTAAAGTGATTTGGGTACTACTTTCTAATGGTATCTTCTGGCTCCCAGGTAGCTTCTTCTATTCCATGTTTCTGCCAAAGAACTTTTACCAATGCTACCTTTTTATTTCTTAACTCTTTTGTCTATTGTGCTAAGATTTTGATCGGTTCTTCACTATACGTCATATTAGGCTGAATTTCAACTTCTGTCGGAGAAATAACATGTAAAGGATCCGATCGATACCGTCGCAACATCGATACATGAAAGACATTATGGATTTTATCAAGTTCCGGTGGTAATGCTAATCGATATGCAACAGGCACAATTCTATCAATAATCTCATATGGTCCGATGAAACGTGGACTCAGTTTCCCTTTTCGACCAAACCGAAGAAATTTCTTCCAAGGTGATACTCTTAGATATACTTGATCACCAATCTGAAATTCTATTTCTTTCTGTTTAAGATCAGCTTAAGACTTTTGACGATCTGACGCTGCTTTTAAACTATCTCAAATCATCTTTACCTATTCTTTAGTTTTCCAAACTAAATCAACTCCATGTATCTTCTTCTCACTGAGCTCTGTCCAATATAATGGAGTTCTACATTTTCGACCGTATAATGTAACAGTCCAGTTTAGACCCTAGTCGGAATAGTGGTTTTGAGACCACAAATCCGAGTCAAAAAATATTTTAATATTATATTTGGTGCTTACAATATGAGAATAGGCATGTGTGAAAGTTTCGTGGTTTAATTTATCCGATTGTGTGTTTAATTTGATATAAGAATTTAATTGCATAAAATGCAAAATTAGCATGCCATGTGTTAAAGGTATCTATGTGTTATGTCTTTATAAATTTATATAAGTCAGTGGATGGTTAATGGACATTTATAACCAACCATTATATAAGTTTATATGTTTAATAATAAGGTTAAATTGGTAATTGAGTTAATAATATACATTAAAATAAAACAAACATTAAAAGATGGCTATTGTTATCTTGTTTAGCCGAATTTGAAAGAAAAAAAGAAAGAAAAGAAGCAAAATAGGGTTCGGCCATTACTAAGGTTGATTAAGGTATGGATTTTGATCGATTTTTGATAATTTCTATGTTTTTGTAATCGTTGCTTCTAGTACTACAAAACCCATGCTTTAATTTTTGAATTTGATGATGATTTTGAAAAGTGCCATTGATGAATGCTTGAGCTTTGTGATGTTAGATGATGAAAGATGAAATATATATGTTAGATTAACATGTTTTGTCTTTGGATTTTTAGTGATTTTGAGTAATTTGGACTAAATTGTGAAAATAATATTTTGAGGGACTAAAATGTGAAATAAATGAAATATATGGACTTATATGAACTGCATGAATATTCAGCCAAGCATGGGTAATATGAAATTTTGTGTATTTTGTGATTTTGTGAAATAGGGACTTAACTGTCAAAATGTGAAAATACGAGGGCTAATTTGTAAATTGCCCTAAATATGTGTTTTTGGATTGAATTGAATGATTTGGTGAATAAAAGAATTAAATTTGAATATGTATAGATCAAGAACCAAAGAAAACGGAGTTAGACCGAGGAAAGTCGAAAGTGATCGAGTAGTCGAATCCGTCCGTTTATTCAGAATACGAGGTAAGTCTATATACAAAAAAATGTATTTGAGATGATTTATTCATTCATTTAATATTGAAATGTGATGAATGGCTTTAGAAGATATACATGTGAAATCAAAAAAAGTATCGACAACGTAGCAAGGTTCGAAAAGTCCCGTACGAACCTTAGGAATAGATAGGATTAATATGTCATGACATAAGGATTTTGATATGTGATATCATGTAAGACCACGTCTGGGACGTTGGTATTGATTTGAGATTTACGTGTAAGACCATGTCTAGGACATTGGCATCATATTTGATTCGTGTAAGACCCTGTCTGGGACAGTGGCATCGATATTGGATTGCATGTAAGACCACGTCTGGGACGTTGGCGTTGTACGATTATTCTGTGTATTCCGAGTATCCTATTTGATTCCGAATGGTTCAACGGGCAATTCTGATAAATGAAAGACTATGTGAAATGTATAACCGTTTCAGGTACGTTTGAAGTATATGCTACTATTGAGTATAAAAGGTAAGTATATATGTATGTGCACAAGTGAGATATGTGCATAGACTTGTTAAGACAAAATGTGATATATGTATGAATGTGATTTGAATAAAAGAGATAGTTGGAGATATGATTGTTGGTAAGCAATGGCTAAACAAATGAGTCAAAGAAGAACTATGAATTTGCCATTGAGATATGTTAATGATCTTGTATTTGATATAATTATGAATGTTTATATGTTAAGTTTATTTGTATGTGGCTTACTAAGCTTTTAAAGCTTACTCCGTGTGTGTTTTCATTGTTTTATAGATCGTTAAAGTTACAGACGGCTCGGGGACCGTCGAGGAGCATCACTACACTATCAAACTCTATTTTGGTACCTTTTGAAAGTGTATATATTAAAGTATGGCGTGTATAGTCTAGTGAGTTTTGATTATGTTTTGAAAGGTGTAAAAATAGCAATTTGATATGGCTAGATAAAGAATGTGATGTGAATGAGTAGTTCATGTTTATGATGCATAATTTGGTATGGTTTGATGGATAAGGTTGGACTAATGAGATGGTCAAATTTATAATAAGTTCTATGATGCAAAGCTAGCATATTTTTGATGAAAGATTGTTACATTGAATTGGTAAGTTTTTGGATGGTTTATACTTAGAAATGCTAGTGATTAGATTGAGCTAAATAGCACAAAAGTTAGTGTGTTTGATATGTTCATGTATGGTTAGAAAAGATGGATATTTTGGTATGTTTTGGGTATTATTGATACTTGGAATGATGCTGATTTGTGCTTATAGGTATAACCCAAAGTGTGGGTGGCAAATTGGCCTTACAAATGGCCTATATTTGCCCACACGATTGAGCACACGGGTGTGTGGCTCGACCGTGTCCTTCGTGGTTGTAATTCAAAACAAGTCAGACTCAACCACGGGCTGGACACACGGGCGTGTGACTAGCCGTGTGGTACAAGTCAGTGTCGACAACGGCTGAGACACACGGGCGTGTCTCAGGCCGTGTGGACAAGTCAGTATGTATACCCTGTTTTGCCACGGCTTCGGCACACGGCCTGCCCACACGGGCATGTGACCTTTGTAACTTTGAAAAATGTTTGATTTACGAAAAAAATTTGTATGATCCCAGTTTAGTCCCGACCCGTTCTAATGCATGATTAAGGTCTCGTAGACCTCATTAAGGGACTATAAGCTTATATGTTGCTATGATTTGATGGTGATATACTTATTGATGTGAAATGTACATAATAGTTTTTGATTTGTCCGGTAATGCCTTTTAACCCTAGATCGGCGATGGTTACGGGTTAGGGGTGTTACATTTTATTGGTATCAGAGCTACGGTTTAGTCAATTTTAGGACTAACATAGCGTGTGAGAATCTAGCTATACATGCCATATATACGAACTGTGATAGTGTGATGAATCCTGACGTATAAAATATGTTTTTCGTTTAGTAATGGATCCCGAAAGAGCTGTAGCTGACGATGTTGAAAGTAATGCGTCTGCTCCCGCTCAAGGGACAGCGACATCTAATTCAAGACCAGCTACTAGCGGTTAGGAAGGAGAGGCTAAACAAGCCTTCTTCCAAGTGATGAATGAGTGGTTCACTCAATATGTTAGAACAAATTTGGCTGTTTCACAACCTCCGCCCCCGTCTAATCCTCCTCAGACTTACATTTGTACCTCATTGTGAATCGAATGCATTGAATAAGCCTCCAGTCGATAAAATCGGTAAGTATGGGGCTGAAGAGTTAAGGGCCACTAGTGATGATGATGCTGAGAGAGCTGAGTTTTGGCTCGAGAACACAATTTGAGTGTTTGATGAAATGTCATTGACCCCTGATGAATGCATAAAATGTGTCGTTTCCTTGTTACGAGATATACTTATCAGTGGTGGAAGACTTTGATTTCTGTTGTTCCAAAAGAATGGATTACATGGGATTTCTTTCAGTCTGAGTTCCAGAAGAAATATATCAGCCAGAGATTTATAGATCAAAAGCGAAAAGAGTTTCTGGAATTGAAACAGGGTTGTATGACTATCACTGAGTATGAACGAGAATTCGTGAGATTAAGTCAATATGCCCGGGAATGTGTTTCAATCGAAGCGATAATGTGTAAAAGATTTGAAGACGGCTTGAATGAAGACATCCGTTTGCTAGTTGGGATCCTGGAAATAAAAGAATTTGTTGTGCTTGTTGATCGAGCGTGTAAAGCTGAAGCACTTGGGAAAGATAAAAGAAAATCTGAGTCTGAAGCCAGAGATGTGAGAAAGAGATTTTCGAGCAAATCATTTCAGTCTGCTTCAAAGAAATTCAGAGATGAGCATAGCCTTTCAAAGGCTAATGTGGGACATTCAAACAGAGGTCGAGCTAGATCACAGTCGAACTTCAAAGCTCTAGCAACTTTAGTAGCTAGTGTTGGAAATGTCTGATCCGATCGACCTGAATGTAAACATTATGGAAAAAAATATCCGGGTAGTTGTAGATTGAATGACCAAGCCTGTTTTAGATGTGGATCATTAGATCATTTCATCCGGGACTGCCCTGAATCTGTTGAACAAGAGATTGTACAGAATCTGAAGTCAGATAATGCTTCAGCTAGAGGTAGACCTTCTAGAAACACAAGAAATGCGAGTGGTAGCCAGAGAGTTATGAAAGATACAGTTGCGAGATCTGAAGCTAGAGCACCTGCCAGAGCTTACGCTATTCAAGCTCGTGAGGAAGCTTCGTCTCCAGATGTTATTACAGGTACATTTACTCTTTATGATACTTCTGTGATTGCATTGATAGATCTAGGGTCTACTCATTTGCATATATGCATGAACTTAGTATCCAGTAAGACTTTGCCTGTAGTGTACTGAATTTGTTATTAGAGTATCGAACCCCTTAGGTAAAAGTGTCTTGATTGACAAAGTATGCAAGAATTGTCCGTTGATGTTTCGAGATGTTTGCTTTCTGGCTGATTTGATGCTATTACCTTTTGATGAGTTTGATATAATTTTGGGTATGGATTGGTTAACATTGCATGATGCTGTTGTGAATTGCAAAAGAAAGACTATTGATTTGAGATGTCAGAATGATGAAATAGTTCTGATTGAATCTAATGATTTGAGTGGGTTACCGGCTGTGATATCTGTGATGAAAGCTCAGAGTTATGTGAAAAAGGGTTGCGAAGCCTATTTTGCCTATGTGATTGATTCGAGAGCGACTGAAAAGAAAGTTGAATCTGTGCCAGTTGTTTGTGAGTTCCCTGATGTTTTTCCTAAAGACTTACCAGGATTGCCTTCGATGGGAGAAGTTGAGTTTGGTATTGATTTAGTACCGGGGACGACTCCTATCTCTATAGCTCCTTATAGAATGGCACCAATAGAATTGAAAGAGTTGAAGTCTTAGTTACAAGAGTTGACCGATAGGGGATTTGCACGACCGAGTTTCTCACCTTGGGATGCTCCCGTTCTATTTGTGAAAAAGAAATATGGCACGATGAGAATGTGTATTGATTACCATCAGTTGAACAAAGTGACAATAAAGAATAAATATCCCCTACCTAGAATTGATGATTTGTTTGATCAGCTGAAAGGAGCCACTGTGTTTTCAAAGATAGATCTGAGATTGGGATATTATCAATTGCAAGTAAAAGAAACAGATGTGCCTAAAACTGCTTTTAGAACGAGGTACGGACATTATGAGTTTTTAGTTATGCCTTTCGGACTAACGAATGCTCCTGCTATTTTTATGGATCTGATGAATAGAATTTTCAGACTGTATTTAGATCGATTTGTTGTTGTATTCATTGACAACATTTTGATTTATTCGCGTGATGAAACTGAACATGCTGAACATTTGAGAATAGTGCTACAAACTCTGCGAGATAAACAACTGTATGCAAAGTTTAGTAAATGTGAATTCTGGTTGCGTGAAGTTGGTTTTCTGGGACATATTGTGTCAGCATTTGGTATACTAGTTGATCCGAGCAAGATATCAGCTATTTTGGAGTGGAAACCTCTGAGAAATGTGTCTGACGTTTGTAGTTTTCAGGGACTTTTCGGTTATTATCAACGATTCGTAAAAGGATTTTCGATGATTGCAACTCCTATGACGAGATTACTTCAGAAAGATGTAAAATTTGAGTGGTCTAAAAAGTGTCAGAAAAGCTTTGATCAGTTGAAAGCCCTTTTAACCGAAGCTCCAGTAATAGTACAGCCAGAATCGGGTAAAGAGTTCGTGATTTATAGTGATGCTTCATTGAACAGACTGGGATGTGTTTTAATGCAAGAAGGCAAAGTTATAGCTTATGCCTCGAGACAATTGAAGCCGCATGAAAAGAATTATCCGACACACAATCTTGAGTTAGTTGCGATTGTGTTTGCTTTAAAGATCTGGCGTCATTATCTCTTCGGTGAAAAATGCCATGTGTTTTCGGGTCATAAAAGTCTGAAATATTTGATGACTCAGAAAGATTTGAATTTGCGACAAAGACGATGGTTAGAGCTGTTGAAAGACTACGAGCTTGTGATAGATTATCATCCGCGTAAGGCAAATGTTGTTGCTGATGCATTGAGTCAAAAATCGCTGTTTGCATTACGTGCGATAAATGTTCATTTAGATTTGTCTGAAGATGGTTCAGTTTTAGCTGAGTTGAAAGCAAAACCGTTGTTCTTACAACAAATATGTGATGCTTAGAAAGTTGATAATGAAATATTAGCAAAACGAGTTAAGTGTGATTTGAATTCTGATTCAGAATTTCGAATTGATGATGATAATTGTGTGAGGTATCAAGATCGGATTTGTGTTCCGAGGAATTCAGAGTTGATTCAGTTGATATTGAAAGAAGCTCATAGCAGTCGTCTATCTGTTCATCCGAGAAGTACAAAGATGTACCATGATTTGAAGCAACATTATTGGTGGTCTGGTATGAAACGGGATATTTTAGAGTATGTCTCGAAATGTTTAGCCTGTCTGTAAATTAAAGCCGAACATCAAGTGCCATCTGGTTTGTTACAAACGATAATGATTCCCGAGTGGAAATGGGATAGAGTGACGATGGATTTTGTTTCTGGGTTGCCTTTGACTCCGAGAAAGAAAGATGCAATTTGTGTCTTAGTTGATCGTTTGACGAAATTAGCCCATTTTATTCCAGTACAATCTGATTACTCACTTGATAGATTAGCTGAGCTTTATATTTCTGATATTGTGAGATTGCACGGGGTGCCACTATCCATTGTGTCTGAAAGAGATCCGAGGTTTACTTCACGATTCTGGAAGAAACTGCAAGAGGCTTTAGGTACTAAATTGCATTTTAGTACAGCTTTTCACCCACAGACGGATGGTCAATCCGAGCGGATTATTCAGATTCTTAAGGATATGTTGAGATGTTTCATTCTTGAGTTTAATGGTACGTGGGAACAATATTTTCCATTGATTGAGTTTGCATACAATAATAGTTTTCAATCGAGCATTAAAATGGCACCTTATGAAGCTTTGTACGGACTCAAATGTCGAACACCTCTGTACTAGTCAGAACTCAGCGAGAATAAGATATACGGGGTTGATTTGATAAAAGAAACAGAGCAGATAGTGAAAGTGATTCGTGATAGTCTGAAAGCCGCATCAGATCGTCAGAAATCTTACGCAGACTTGAAATGAAAAGATATCGAATTTGAGATTGGTGATAAAGTGTTCTTGAAAGTGTCTCCGTGGAAGAAAATACTTTGTTTAGGCAGAAAAGGCAAATTGAGTCCGAGGTTCATCGGGCCGTATGAAATTATTGAGCGATTGGGCCTGTTGCATACAGATTATTGCTACCATCTGAGCTAGAAAAGATTCATAATGTGTTTCACGTGTCAATGCTTCGATGATACAGATCCGATCCCTCGCATGTGATTTCTCCATCTGAGATTGAGATCCGATCCGATATGACTTACGAAGAAGAACTGATTCGTATCTTAGCTCATGAGGTTAAAGAATTGCGAAATAAGAAAATCTCATTAGTAAAGGTACTGTGGCATCGACACGTAGTGGAAGAGGCTACGTGGGAGACCGAAGATGCTATGAGACAACAATATTTGAATCTATTTAACCATAAGCTTTTCGAGGACGAAAATCCCTAAGGGGGACAATTGTAACAGTCCAGTTTAGACCCTAGTCGGAATAGTGGTTCCGGGACCACAAATCTGAGTCAAAAAAATATTTTAATATTGTTTTTGGTGCTTGCAATATGAGAATAGGCATGTGTGAAAGTTTCGTGGTTTAATTTATCCGATTGTGTGTTTAATTTGATATAAGGATTTAATTGCATAAAATACAAAATTAGCATGCCATGTGTTAAAAGTATCTATGTGTTATGTCTTTATAAATGTAGTGGCCTTATGAAGTAATTAAGCCATTATATAAGTAAGTGGATGGTTAATGGACATTTATAACCAACCATTATATAAGTTTATATGTTTAATAATAAGGTTAAATTGGTAATTGAGTTAATGATATACATTAAAATAAAACAAACATTAAAATATGGCTATTTTCATCTTGTTTACCCGAATTTGAAAGAAAAAAAGAAAGAAAAGAAGCAAAATAGGGTTCGGCCATTACTAAGCTTGATTAAGGTATGGATTTTGATCGGTTTTTGATAATTTCTATGTTCTTGAAATTGTTGCTTCTAGTACTACAAAACCCATGCTTTAATTTTGGAATTTGATGATGATTTTGAAAAGTGCCATTGATGAATGCTTGAAGTTTGTGATGTTAGTTGATGAAATATGAAATATATGTGTTAGATTAACATGTTTTGTCTTTGGATTTTTAGTGAATTTGAGTAATTTGGACTAAATTGTGAAAATAATATTTTGAGGGACTAAAATGTGAAATAAATGAAATATATGGACTTATATGAACTGCATGAATATTCAGCCAAGCATGGGTAATATGAAATTTTGTGTATTTTGTGATTTTGTGAAATAGGGACTTAACTGTCAAAATGTGAAAATACGAGGGTTAATTTGTACATTGCCCTAAATGTGTGTTTTTGGATTGAATTGAATGATTTGGTGAATAAAAGAATTAAATTTGAATATGTATAGATCAATAACCAAAGAAAACAGCCTTAGACCGAGGAAAGTCGAAAGTGATCGAGTGGTCGAATCCGTCCGTTTATTCAGAATGCGAGGTAAGTCTATATACAAATAAATGTATTTGAGATGATTTATTCATTCATTTAATTTTGAAATGTGATGAATGGCTTTGGAAGATATACATGTGAAATCTAAGAAAGTATCGACAACGTAGCAAGGTCCGAAAAGTCCCGTACGAACCTTAGGAATAGATAGGATTAATATGTCATGACATAGGGATTCCGATATGTGATATCATGTAAGACCACGTCTGGGACGTTGGTATTGATCTGAGATTTACGTGTAAGACCATATCTGGGACATTGGCATCGTATTTGATTCATGTAAGACCCTGTCTGGGACAGTGGCATCGATATTGGATTGCATGTAAGACCATATCTGGGACGTTGGCGTTGTATGATTATTCTGTGCATTCCGAGTATCCTATTTGATTCCAAATGGTTCAACGGGCAATTCCGATAAATGAAAGACTATGTGAAATGTATGACCGTTTCAGGTACGTTTGAAGTATATGCTACTATTGAGTATAAAAGGTAAGTATATGTGTATGTGCACAAGTGAGATATGTGCATAAACTTGTTAAGACAAAATGTGATATATGTATGAATGTGATTTGAATAAAAGAGATAGTTGGGGATATGATTGTTGGTAAGTAATGGCTAAACAAATGAGTCAAAGAAGAACTATGAATTTGCCATTGAGATATGTTAATGATCTTGTATTTGATATAATTATGAATGTTTATATGTTAAGTTTATTTGTATGTGGCTTACTAAGCTTTTGAAAGCTTACTCTGTGTGTGTTTTCATTGTTTTATAGATCGCTAAAGCTACGGAAGGCTCGGGGACTGTCGAGGATCATCACCACACTATCAAACTCTATTTTGGTACCTTTTGAAAGTGTATATATTAAAGTATGGCGTGTATAGTCTAGTGAGTTTTGATTATGTTTTGAAAGGTGTAAAAATAGCCATCTGATATGGCTAGATAAAGAATGTGATGTGAATGAGTAGTTCATGTTTATGATGCATAGTTTGGTATGGTTTGATGGATAAGGTTGGAATAATGAGATGGTCAAATTTATAATAAGTTCTATGATGCAAAGCTAGCATATTATTGATGAAAGATTGTTACATTGAATTGGTAAGTTTTTGGATGGTTTATACTTAGAAATGCTAGTGATTAGATTGAGCTAAATAGCACAAAAGTTAGTGTGTTTGATATGTTCATGTATGGTTAGAAAAGATGGATATTTTGGTATGTTTTGGGTATTACTGATGCTTGGAATGATGCTTATTTGTGCTTGTAGGTATAACCCAAAGTGTGGGTGGAAAATTGGCCTTAAAAATGGCCTATATTTGCCCACACGGTTGAGCACACGGGCGTGTGGCTCGACCGTGTCCTTCGTGGTTGTAATTCAAAACAAGTCAGACTCGACCACGGGCTGGACACACGGGGGTGTGACTGGCTGTGTGGTACAAGTCAGTGTCGACCACGGCTGAGACGCACGGGCGTGTCTCAGGCCGTGTGGAAAAGTCAGTATGTATGCCCTATTTTGCCACGTGTGCCGAGGCCGTCTGAGGCACACGGCCTGCCCACACGGGCGTGTGACCTCTGTAACTTTGAAAAATGTTTAATTTACGGAAAAATTTTGTATGATCCTAGTTTAGTTCCGACCCCTTTCTAATGCATGATTAAGGTCTCGTAGACCTCATTAAGGGACTATAAGCTTGTATGTTGCTATGATATGACGATGATATACTTATTGATGTGAAATGTACGTAATAGTTTCTGATTTGTCCAGTAATGCCTCTTAACCCTAGACCGGCGATGGTTACGGGTTAGGGGTGTTACATATAAAGCCTCATACGGTGCCATTTTAATACTGGACTGATAGCTGTTATTATAAGCAAATTCAACTAGTGGCAAATATTTTTCCCAGTTACCTTCAAATTCAAGTACACAACACCGAAGCATATCTTCCAAAATCTGTATAACACGTTCGGACTGGCCATCTATTTGAGGATGTAATGTAGTGCTAAGATGCAACTGTGTACCCAATGCTTCTTGCAATTTATTCCAAAATCGGGATGTAAACCGGGGATCTCTATCAGAGATAATAGAAATTGGTACCCCATGTAATCTGACAATTTCATAAATATATAACTCAGCCAATTTAACCAAGGAAAAATCCATACGTACCGTTATGAAGTGTGCAGAATTTGTTAATTGATCAACAATTACCCAAATGGCATCTTTCTTCCTTGATGACATGGAAAATCCCGATACAAAGTCCATAGTAATCTTTTCCCATTTCCACTCTGGTACAGTAACTGGTTGTAATAGTCTCGAAGGCAACTGATGCTCAGCTTTTACTTGCTGACATATCAAACATTTGGATACAAATTTAGAGATATCCCTTTTTATTCTTGGCCACCAGTACATCTTTTTCAAAACATTGTACATTTTATTACTACCAGGATGAACAGACATTTTACCATTATGAGCTTCATATAAAATTTTCTGTACCAATTCTGAATTCTTCGGTACACACATTCTTCCTTTTTGCATCAAGACGCAGCCTAAACCATTCAATGATGCATCACTATAAATTACAAATTCCTTACCTGATTCTGGTTGAACTAACATAGGTGCTTGCATTAATAAAGCCTTTAATCTGTCAAAACCCCGCTGGCATTTATCAGTCCACTCAAACTTTACATCTTTATGTAACAGACGGGTCATTGGAGAGGCTATCATCGAAAATCCTTTAACAAACCTTCGATAATATCCAGCTAGTCCCAGAAAACTTCTGACTTCAGACACATTCTTCGGTGGCTTCCAATTAATAATGGCTGAAATTTTACTCGGATCCACCCGAATACCCTCAGCAGACACAATATGCCAAAGGAATCTAACTTCCCGAAGCCAAAATTCACATTTACTGAATTTGGCATACAATTGTTTCTCCCATAGTGTTTGCAACACTATTCTCAAATGTTCAGCATGTTCATTTTCATCTCGGGAATAAACCAAAATATCATCAATGAGTACTACTACAAACTGGTCTAGGTACAGTCTGAAAATTCTATTCATTAAATCCATGAATACTGCTGGTGCATTAGTCAACCTAAAAGGCATCACAAGAAACACATAGTGCCCATACCTGGTTCTGAAAGTCATCTTTGGAACATTTGAATCTTTTACCCGTAGCTGATAATATCCTGAACGAAGATCAATATTTGAAAACACAGTGGCACCTTTCAACAAATCAAACAGGTCATCAATGCAAGGCAATGGATATTTATTCTTTATTGTGACTTTATTGAGCTGTCTGTAATCAATGCATAATCTCAGAGATCCATCTTTCTTCTTTACAAATAGGACCGGTGCACCCCAAGGTGAGAAACTAGGTCGAGCAAAACCTCTGTCAATCAGTTCTTGCAACTGTGTTTTCAACTCTTTCAATTCAGTAGGAGCCATTTTATAAGGTGCAATAGATATTGGAGTTGTTCCCGGCACAAGGTCTATAGAAAACTCCACTTCTCTAACTGGTGGTAATCCAAGTAATTCCTCCGGAAACATATCAGGAAACTCACAAACAACTAGCACTGATTGAATCTTTGGCTTAGTTACTTTAGTATCCAACACATATGAAAGATAAGCATCATACCCCTTTCTGATACATTTCTGAGCTGAAACTGCTGAGATCACATTAGATAAGCCATCCAATTTATCAGATTCAACATGAAGTAATTCACCATTCTGACATTTCAACACAATATATTTCTGTTTACAATTCACCACTGCATCATGCTGAGTTAACTAGTCCATTCCCAAAATCACATCAAATTCATCAAAGGGCAGTAACATCAAATTAGCCGAAAAACAGTAACCCTTTACCATCAACGGGCAATTTTTACAGATTTTATCCACCATAACACATTGACCCAGGGGATTGGAAACTTTAACCACAAATTCAATGAATTCCACAGGCAAATTTTTAATAGTCACTAAGTTTGTGCATATATATGAATGTGTAGAACCAGGATCAATCAGAGCAGTAATATCAGTATCAAGTAAAGAAAATGTACCAGTTATGACGTCTGGTGCAGAGGCATCTTCTCTCGCACCTATGGCATATGTCCTTGCCGGCTCGTGCCTCAGATTTAACTGTCGAATCTTTTGTAGCACTTCGACTACCACTAACATTTCTAGAATGTCGAAGCGGTCTACCTCTCGAGGCAAGATTACTCAGTTTTGGAATCTGATCAACATCTTTTTCAACCCTTTCTGGGCAATCTTTGAGAAAATGGTCAAATGAACCACATCTATAGCAGGCCCCGCTTCTCAAACGACATTCCCCAAAATGAGACTTATTACAATGTTTACATTTTGGTTTGGGATTACCGACACTTCCCACACTTGTCACAGATGGAGATGAAGACCTCAGGTTAGAGCGTTGAGAACCTCGCTCTTTTCTAGAATATCCAACAGATGAAGTAAAACGATCCTGGTATTTCTTTGATTTCTTGGAAACAAATGATTGGGACTTACCCATAGTTCTTTTACCAAATACCCGAGCTTCTCTTTCAGCTTGTTTATTTTCTTTACTCAATTCTTCAGCTTTATGTGCCCGATCAGCCAATACTGCAAATTCTCTTAATTCAAGGATACCAATCAGCAGCTTGATGTCTTCATTTAAACCTTCTTCAAAACGTTTACACATCTCAGCCTCAGTTTGGACCCATTCTCTGGCATATTTACTCAGCCGAAAAAATTCTCGTTCATATTCAGATACTGTCATATTTCCCTGTTTGAGCTCTAAAAATTCTTTTCTTTTCTGATCTAGAAATCTTTGACTGATATACTTATTTCTGAATTCTATCTGGAAAAACTCCCAAGTGATATTTTCTCTCGGTACAACTGAAGATATGGTTTTCCAACAATGATAAGTTGTGTCTTTCAGTAAAGATACTGCACATTTTAGACATTCCTCTGATGTACAAGATAATTCATCTAAAACTCGAATAGTATTTTCCATCCAAAATTCAGCCCTCTCCGGATCATCAGCAGCAGCCCTGAATTCCTCTGCGCCATATTTTCTGATTTTATCTACCGGAGCCTTTCTGATTCTATTAGGTTCAGTACCCTGTGGCATCTCAGGAACGGGTTGAGGAGCAGGTGGGGGAGGTTTCTGAACAACAGGGTTCGTTCTTAAGTATTCAAAAAACTATTCATTCATTGTTTGAAAGAAAGCTTCTTTTGCTTCATCACCTTGACCCTCAGATTCGGGCCTTCTACTACTAGTTGTAGCTCGTTGTACAGAAGCTTGAGCAGTACTCTCAGCTTCCTCAGATTCAGCTCTAGCTCGGTTGGAAGACATTACTATATGAAAAACACATTTAAAATTGGTCAAGAGATATCACACTATCGTAAATTATATAATGGCATGAATAACTAAACTCATACTTGCTACGTTTGTCTGAGAATCGACTAGACCGTAGCTCTGATACCAACAAATGTAACACCCCTAACCTGTCGCCGAAATAGGGTTTTGGATCATTACCGAAGTTTACAGAATAATCATAGATAAATCGTGTTAAATTACTATTCATGTCTGAAACCAATCGTATTATCCTTCAATGGACCCTCGAGGCCTAATATGTACAGTAGAATCAAATCGAGATTTATTCAGAAACACTATGAATTTTTCGTGAAATTTCAAAATTTTTCCTAGATGCAGGGCTCACACGCCCGTGTGGTTTAGGGACACGCCCGTGTGACCCTTAAACATGCCCGTGCCTCAGGCTGTGTTTACCCCGTGTAACTCTCTGACTTGTATCACACGGCCTGCCACACGCCCGTGTGCTAGGCCGTGTGGTTAATTTAATTTTCACAAAGTAGGTGCAGTTTTCACACGGCCAAGACACATGCTTGTGTTCTAGGCCGTGTCCCTCACACGGCTGAGACACAAGCCCGTGTCTCTGCTTGTGTGCTCCATTCTGATTATTCTGTTTCTAAATTTTAAGATGTAGGGGACACACGGCCAAACCACATGCCCATATACCAGGCCGTGTGTCACACACGGTCAAGACACATGTCCGTGTGTCTACCCATGTGGACAAAATAAAGCTATTTCCTAGCTTTATTTCTCACCCAAACTTTTCCATTAACCTACACCTAAACAAACTAACATATACCAACCAATTCAAGCATATTTCCAAGCTAAATTCCAACAACCAATATGATATATTATCACATGCAATCATGTTCATAACCTTACCTTTGTTTAATCTATTTCTTATGCAAAAATTAGTCAACTATACTTAACATTCTCAATTCATAAATAATTGTTATAGCATAACCTTAAGTATACCAAAATAACTATTACTAGTCATTCCAATGACTAGATTACATTTATCATTTACAAACTATAATTTGGTCATTTTAGCCTATACATGCCCTTATGTCAAAACTAGTTTGCTTTTGTACCAAAATTAACGGGTAGATAGTGTGATGATTGCTCCAACCAATCTCCAACCTTTCCGAGCTTTTGAGCACTATAAAACAAACCATTTTATGCTTAGTAAGTTCATATAACAAGAATTAAACTTACCATTCACACTTATTATAATAATGCATACATTAACATGTTTTCCATCAATTTGACAATTCGCCTAATCACATACACTCAAACAAGCATGTTAGTCACATATACATCAATAAGCATTGATGAGCTCATCATGCCATATTCATTCAAAACATTATTTCTTCCATCTCTTGTTTCTCATGTCATATTCAATATTTTATCCATTGAAACATTGAAATTCTGATGGATATTCATATAATACACTTAAGGTGTACAATTTATAATCCATCAATTCATATTCAGGAGTACCCATTAGGGCACTTTATCAGAAAGCACACTCTCGAGCCCTATAGCATATAACAGAATTACCAATCCAGGCTAAATTCTGTTATCAAGTGAGATCAGGATTACTAGTCCAGGCTAAATCCTTTCTGTAGCATATGCATAGGATTACCAGTCCAGGCTAAATCATTTCTGTTGCATATGCTATAATGAGCTTAATCTGGATTACCCGTCTAGGCTAAATCCAATCCATATTATATGCTCGAGAAGGCTTATATTAGGATTACCTGTCCAAGCTAAATCATTTGAAAAATGAGTCAATAGGATTTCTCGTCCGAGCTAAATCCACTCTACAACAAATGCAGGACCCCACTTCAATCGGGAAATCACCTTTATCCATCGGATTCCAATATTAAAATAGAAATTGTTTCTTTTTCAATCGAGTCCGAGCATGTATATATATATTTCTCACTTTTCAAAATCCATACATTCCATATTCAATACAATACAACATTTAAATCAACATGTTTACATACTTATTTAAGTTACACGAACTTACCTTGATATTCGTTTGTTTTTGAAAACTACTAATCCGAAACTTTTTCCTTTCCTCGATCCAACTTCTTGTTTGATCTTTTTGGATCTATATAAATGAATTTAATCATCAATTTCTCACATTTCATATTCATTCGAACTTAATTTACATTCTAGGCAAAATTACTATTTTGCCCTTAAACTTTCCATAAATTCTAATTTCATCCCTAGGCTCAGAAAATAAAATTCATGTAATTTACTCCCTATTCCAAGCCTAACCAAAATTTCAATATACAATTTACAGCACACACGTTTCACAAAAATAAGAATTTTCCATGCAATTTTTCCAAGTTTTCAATTTAGTCCCTAAATCATGTTTTCATCAAAATTCACTTTGTAAAAGTGGTTTATCTATCAACAACCTTTCATTTTCTACCATAAATTTCAATTCAGCATTTTTTTTTACATCCATGGCACAATTTCCATACTTTGATTACCTTTCAATTTAATCCCAAAATAAAGAGAGTAAACTATTCCGATTCTAAAAATATAAAAATTACTAAAAACGGGACTTGGAAACTTACCCAATTAAGCTTGTTTAGATTCTTTTCTCTCTCCTAGGGCTTCCATAGATTATTTGGGGAAGATGATGAGAAAATAAGATGATATTTCTTTTATCCTCTTTTAATTAATTAAATTAATTCAATTTCCAATTTAGTCCTTGCCCTTTTTCAATTTTTCCATGGATGATTCAACAAAAATATCTACATACTTTTCTCTAATAGTCTAATTACCATATAAAGACCTCATGTTTTGAATTCCATAGCTATTTAATCCTTATAGCTAATAAAATTCAACTTTAACATTTTATGCAATTTAGTCATTTCTCTAATTAAACACATAATCGATAAATTTTTCTTTTCAAAATTTTCATATAACCTTCCTATCATGTCACAAAACATGCAATAATATTAAAATAATATATCTTTTCAGCACAAATTTGTGGTCACGAAACCACTGTTTCGATTTCATTGAAATTGGGCTGTTATAGTTGCAGTAGCCAATTATGGAGGTTGAATTATTCGATGTTTGGTGTATCGATTTCATGGGACCGTTTCTGAGTTCGTATGGAAATCTTTATATATTAGTAGCTGTTGACTATGTCTCGAAATGGGTTGAAGCTGTTGCAGTCCCAAAGGATGATGCAAAGACAGTGCTAAAATTTTTTCACAAGCATATACTTACCCGCTTTGGCACACCAAAGGCATTGATTAGTGATCAGGGTACACACTTTCATTGCAACCAAGTGGCAACCACACTGAAGAGATATGGAGTTAATCATAGAATAACTACTACCTATCATCCGCTAACCAATGGACAAGCCGACATTCTTGAGAAGGTTGTAAACCCTTCGAGGAAAGATTGGTCTTTCTGATTGGATGACGCTTTATGGGTATTATGGACATCATACAAAACTCCATTAGGGATGTCACCATATCAACTGGTTTTTGGGAAAGCATGTCACTTGCCAGTCGAACTGGAACACAAAGCAATGTGGGCAATTAAGCAAGTGAACATGGACTATGAAGCGGCTGGAAAGAAAAGACTGTTGGATATCACTGAACTAGAGCAGGTTAGGAGAAATGGTTATGAAAACGCTATAATTTACAAGGAAAAGACCAAACGATGGCATGAAAAAATTATTTTACAGCGACAATTTATCGCGAGTCAACAGGTTTTATTATTCAATTCTTGACTCAAATTGCACCCAAGTAAATTGCGTTCATGTTGGTCTGGACCTTTTGAAGTTGTCGACGTATTTCCTCATGTTGCAGTCACAATTCGAGATTTATGTGATGGACACCAGTTCAAAGTAAATGGACAGAGGCTAAAACACTATTTTGGTAACAACAATCAAAAGCAGGCAGAGACCATTAAATTGGTTGAGTACTCCATGATTATAGTTTATTTTATTTATGTTTTATTAAAGTTTGTTTTCCTTCCTTTTTGCAGAATAATTGGGTACCATTGTCGACGCATTGAAATCTTAATGTCAACGCATTCCATAAGTCTGTACTACCATTTATAACTCATTAGAATTCTGGGAAATTAAAATTCCACTGTTGGATCAAAAATCGCTCAGTCGTTTGATCCTTCTAAGCTGGCACAATTTCTATTGGACACAACTATTCCCGCCAGCCTTATATCTCTCCATAAAACAACACGCCTCTCCATCTTCCTCTTTCACTCACTATAAATCCTCTCCCACTGTACTGTAACGCATTCAAGCAACCATTTTAATTTATTTTCTCTTCTCAAGATCATATCTTTTTAACTTTAAATCGTTCTCCCTCAACAAAAGATGGCCAAAACAAGAGGCTCGGTTAAGAAAGCCACCAAATCTGCTGGAGAACATGTGTTCTTTGCTACCACAGTTCGTGAATCGGAATCCTCCAAGCCAATGCAGACAAATGAGCCAGTAATCTTTTTGAATAAAGCGGAAAAGGGACGATTTCACGACAACATGTTGAAGTGAAACTTCCATCCCAAACAGGGCATTTCCCTTTCACCACAACAAGAATTGGGTAAGCAAGTCTCCAAAACCATCTCGAAGTTAAAGTGGGAAACTTTTTGCACTCATCCTAGAAGCTACTCTTCTTCACCGGTACGTGAGTTTTATGCTAATCTCTACGATCATGAGTTAGAGTTCATTTTCGTTCAAGAAGGTTTAATACCATGGGACGCTGAAAAGATCAACAGGTTGTACAACACCAAGGTCGATCTCAATGAACACTCCGAGTTCATTAATGACATCACAGATGAAAAATAAGACCTGTTGGTGAGAAACTTGTGTGTCAAGGGAGTAGTGTGGACGAGTTCCCATCAAAAGAATTATACGATGCACCATCGCTTCCTGACACTACAAGGCAAAATTTGGTTTCATTTTGTCAATTGCAGACTAAAGCCCTCTACTCACAGCACCACAGTCACCCTCGACAGAATGTGTTTGATACATTCTACCGTTAAAAGCAGAAAAATTGATGTAGGCGCAATACTTCAGCAAGAAATTGCTGAATGCACCGCAAGGCAGACTGGGATCTTGGTTTCCCCATCACTGGTGATGTTATTGTGCCAGCAAAGAGGAATCGTGCCCCGTGCTGGTGAGGAAGTCTTGGAAAATAAGGGCCTAATCAATGAAGCCTCTATCGAAAGAATGACTCATGGCAATGACACGTCGATACTGAATGAGGCGAAAACTAATAAGACAAGAAGAGGCAAAGCCAAAGCTGACAACAAAGGAACAAACCTGAATGCAGAGACATCATTATGGAGCAAACTAAAGGATGTCGAAAAAATGGTCAATTCCATCAACAATAGGCAGATCAGGCCTATCACTATAGTAGAGGATATGGAGAAATCCCAGAATTTGTTTTATGATTATACTAGAGCCTGGAACAACTCTATTGTAGCCACATTAGGCCAACTGAGCCCATCCCTGCTATCAGAATTCCCAATGTTTCCACCAATCTTTCAAAATTATGACATCTCTTCCTCGGATGACGACTTAGAAGACTGAGATAGATCGGTGGCATCCCCACCCATTGTGTAGGTATCTAATAATGAGAAAGAAGTGTAATCTAGGAACATTGAAGAATGCCTGCGAAAGATTGATAGCTTGTTTGATGATGGTATTTTTGCTGATCAAGAGGACACTGTTGTTGAGAAGGAAGGTGCTGCTACAGAAGAGGAAGTTGGTGCTAAAGTAGAAGAAGTTGCTGAAAATGAGAAAGAAAAAGAAGAAGAAGATTCTATTAAGAAGACTTTCATTGCACCCGAGTCTGTGGGTACAAGTATTGATAATCTAGAGCAAGCTGGAGCGAGACTGGCAGAAGTTACTGAGGTAACTAGTGAGGAGCAAAGTAATTCATTGGCAATAGTGGTCTACACTAGACCATTCCAGGTGGCCTCTCCTACATAGGAAGCAGCCGATGATGTCGGGGCAGAGCCGAGAACTGAAGAGCAATCCGAGGATCGTGCAAAGCCCAAACTAAAGAAAAGCAAACACTTCAAGGATAAAAAAAGGAAGGGAGGAGAAAGAAACATCGTACAGCCACATCGACAGCTGAGGATAACTGAGTTAGTTTATTTTAAACTTTAGTTATAGTATTCATGCATTGCATGTAGCTGTAGGTTTTATTTTGATAAGTATATATTGTCATTATATTTTTTTTGTCATTATATTTTCATGTCAGTGCATTGGGGACAATGCAAACCTTAAGTTTGGGGGAATGCACATGGGGTTTGGAAATGCACCCATATTTCAATTTTTTTTTTTGGAAATGAAGCATGCAAGGTTTAATTATAGTTAATGAAAATTGTTCAAAAAATTTTGTTACATTCGATGCTTAATTCTTGAATCATGTAAATTATCAATGAATGAATTGGATACATTTGACAGGAGGTTGTAGCTTCAATTTTTTGATGAATGGATTAGGTTGCATTAGTAATGGGTGACTGCTATCATTCCTTAAACCTTGAATGAATCTGCTTTTTACTGCTGCTTATATATGTATATATAGTTATAAATTAGAGACACTCTAAAGTGGGTGTAGTATGGAATGTTAAAGAGGGAACACTCCAATACTAGCATTAGAAAAATCAATCTGGCCAAAGGCTCTTGCTGCATGAGTGTGTGTCGGTGCAATTACGTACTCCCTGGGGATTTGTTGCACTCCATTGTTACTTCTCAGGAACAAGGGTACAATAATGAAACGATATCCCTTATTCTAAAAAAATGATATATAATATAAATGCTTAGTATTGTACAATAAATGCTGTAATGGTAGATAAAACTTAGGGTTTGAAGCATGATGCTTGCATTGATGAAGTTGCAACCTTATTCATTCATGCTTATGAATTATCGATGCAATATTCTTTCATCTGAATGTGATTCATCCATTGGGAATTTAGAGGGTTCAAGTTGCTAGAATGATGATTTCCCTTAGTAAAAATTTCTTTAGCCTTGCTAGTTTCTGTTTTACTTGAGGACAAGTAAAAACTCAAGTTTGGGGGTGTGATAGCACTAGAAAGAACATAGGTTTTTCCTCTTACTTATTGGTTAAATTGTTCCCATTTAGTTATCCTTAGAATATATTTTAGCATTTTCAGTTTAGTAAATTGCATTTTATAACTCAGTGAATCCTATCCTATTTTATCCTTACTTTTGCTATCTTATTACATTAATGTTGCTACATGAGTTAATTCCAAATTGCGTCCAGAATTGTCACCGTAGCTGACAGTTGTCAGGATAAGAACTAAAATTGTGTGAGCTGCCCAATCAGGTATAACCAACCTGTACATACAAGGATAGAATAATTTTGAGGAAATGACACTTGTAAAAGGTGGATGTGAGAAGAAAATGGAGCTTCTTTTTTTCTAGATCATCATCTTCATCATCCTACCTTGAAGCTTGCAGCCATGGCAGCTTAAGTCTCTCACGGGTGAGCCAACGTGAAAACTAGATGCAGACTAGCTTCTGACGAGGAGACCTAAGTGCGAGATAAGAGGGAATAGAGAGATTCAGTCGAGTTGTCTAGGAATAGAATTGTCCACTCGATTATTTCTTATTTCTTTCTAAAAGCTAGTGATTAGTCTCTATTTTCTGTTTGTATGGAAGTACACATGAATTCTTGGTGAAATGTTATCTTATTCAATCTTGCTTTTATTGTTTAATCTTGGGTTTGAATTTTTTTTAAGACGGAAGTTTTATTGCAGCCACTGACACTGGAAAATGCAGTGACAGTTTGAGCCAACAAGAATTACAATGGAAGTTGAGTGAGGATTAGAGGAATTTAGTCCACTTGTTCTTAATAGTGTTGTATTGCCATCATCGGAAGGTGGGGTTAGTATGCATGTTTAAGTCTCAGATTAAATAGAGGAGTGACGCTGGGTAAGATATACATTGAATTTTATTGCCTCGACAATCACCTATCTTTTTATACCTTGTGATCACTTAGTATTCTACTGAAGATTCATGTTTGGGATCCCAGTTTATCATTATCATATTTTATTTTATTGTTTTCAAGTTATTGCATCAACAACTATTCTCACAATTTATCTCATTTCTATCTAGTTATTGCATCGACATTAATAGAAAAAAGACTACCGTCCCTGTGGGATCGATATCCGACAGACTCACATCTGTCTATTATACTTGCATTGACAGTGTACGCTTGCACATTATTGCTGTGACATTAAACAACCGATCAACATACATAGTCCACCATCCACTAAGGATTAAGGCATGCCGCACTATGAACGTCACAAGTGAATAAATCCATAAACAGATCTAGGATCTATTCTGCTTGGGTCCAATCCGTTGTACTGTCAGTCCAATCAGTCACATCTATGCCTTTATCTTTTAGGAGTCATCTGCTCCGATGCCCAAGGCAAGGCATCTTCCCAATTGGAATTGATAGATGACATATTATTCTTTTAATTGGTTTTCTCAGTTTTTATTAGACTAAGGACATGTTTAGGTTTGTCTACTAATATAATTTGTCTTTCTTTATTATGCTCTGAAATACCGTTTAGTATTACTTTAAACATTAGACAACCATTGAGCTAATATTTGCTTCTATTTTTCTTTGCACACAAAAACCACATGAGATTATACAAATTATATTAATGTAGTCCACGAATAAATTTATTAACCAATCTGTTAAAAAAAAATACAAGTTTACAAAAGAATATACTACACTTAGGGAACCAAATCTAATAGTCTCTCACTTGCCCTAGTAAAGTAGATGAGTCATATTCTACATTCTCATGCTCTCCACATGTTTCTCAAAACTCCTAGCTAGTAGAGTCTTGGTAATGGGTTCGCAAGGTTGTCCTCGATGCAACTTTGACTACATCCATGATTCTGTCTGTAATACCTCTTTTGTGATATGATACTTTCTATCAATAAGTTTCATCCTCTTGTGGTTTTTGGTTTTCTTGGTATTAGCTATTGCTGCACTATTGTCACAATATAGTGTGATAGCTTTTTCTATAGTGGAGTCAGTAGAACAACTCTCTTTTACACTTCTCCACACAATGGACCAGCCGCCTAGGAAAAAAACACAACCTGATGTCGATTTCCTCGAATCCTGACACATTTGGAAGTCAAAAGCAGTATACCCGATAGGAGTAAGTGTTGGAAAAAGTCTGGTTCAATAACGATTTTCTTACACAGCAGAAAATAAAAATTTTGAAAATCAAGCCAGTTTATGATATTTATAGCAATAAACTGTAACATCCCAGTTCTGACTGATTCAAGGTTATGGCGCGTAGTTTCAAAATAGTATGTGTGGCGAAGTAGAATCCACCCAAATATTTCTTTTGGCATATAAGATGGGCGTATTCCAAACTTTGTGTAAGTTAATGATGTCTCTTTTCCAGATTACTAAGTTATTTGGGAAAATGATAGCAACAAAGTAAAAAGTTAGTTATGGTATGAGTTCATGCTAGAGGTGTAGTGTGCTTGTATGTCTGAAGTATTGTTCTAGTTATAATACAAGATAATCTAGTTAGGAGTCAACTGGATTGTATAACTGGGTATTTAAAATATTAGATTTTTATTTATTTCATTCTCGAATTCTATAGGTCATTATGAAAGACAAGCTCTAAATTCAGGTGACACGTGTTAGGCTATTGTAAGTGAAATTGGACTATCTATATAAGTGTATGAGCTTAGAGATAGAGGGTTGTTCTTCTTCTTCCTTCTTCTAGAATACTACTCTCTGATTTTTTCTAGAACCAAAAGAATTTCTTTCTCCTTTAAGCTAAAAGCTGTAATTCTAGATCTCATCAGTAATTATTATAGGTCTAGATAAGTAATATGATTATTCATGTTGAACTCAGAAAGAGTAGTACGTAAATAATAGACAAGTACTAGACTGAAAGTATGAGATTCTGCTTAGGGGTTGTCAGTGTTTGATATGTAAAGAATTTTTTTTGAATGAGTATTTGATGATGTTCCTATGTTCTATTAGCAGTGGTTGCTGCAAATTCATGATAGATGTGAGTCTGGAGATTAAACTGTTGTATGTGGGTGTCAAGTGAGTCTTTACTCTGATTCTTGCATGTATACTATTCATACTAAAATATGTCTATAGAAAACTAAATGAACTATGGATCCAAAACCATTGAATGTATAGTATAAATATGATATGTATGCAAATATATGAATTATTACTAAAGAAAATCTATGAGTGTATGTAACACCCCTCACCCGTATTCAACGCCGGAATAGGGTTACAAAGCATTATCAGACTTATAACACAATTACACATACATTTTCTCATACATTTACAAATTTCATTCAAATATCAATCAACACATTCATATCATCCCTAATAAGAGCCTACGAGGCCCTAAACATGCATCAGGAGTGGTTCGGGACTAAACCGATAACTTTGAAAACTTTTTTGAACATTTATAAAATTTTCTCAAAAACAGGGACACACGCCCGTGTGGCCTGACACACGGCCAAAGACACGCCCGTGTCACAGGCCGTGTGGACATTCGAAATGGGAGCACATGGCCGTGTTCTAGTCCGTGTTGACCCCGTGTAACTCTCTGACTTGGGTCACATGGCCAACACACACGCCCGTGTGGCTATCCCGTGTGCCCTACAAATGGCCATACACGCCCGTGTGCCAGGCCGTGTGCTAGGCCGTGTCAAACCTGTAGGGTATACTGACTTATGCCACACGGCCATGTCACACGCCCGTGTGTGAGGCCGTGTGGAGCATACTGACTTGATTTTATTTTCAACACCAAGGGACACACGGCCGTGTACATAATCGTGTGTCATACATGGCTGAGACACACGCCTGTGTCTATACCCGTGTGGACAAAAATAGGCTATTTACCAAACCATTTTGCCACCCAAACTTATGCACACCTACACAACTCATATGGCACAAAACATAGCATCAATAAACATATAATTCAATTCCAAATCAAGCATATTTTATACCATTACCAACACCAACCAATACAAAACATAAATACCACATTATGCTATCTAAGTTCATACCAAACTTTATCTTATCAAATCATTAAAATGACCATTAACAAATATACATCATTTGATCTATACTCTCAAGCATTTCAACCATTCAAAACTTGGCTATTAGATAACTATAATGCTAATTATCCACGAGCATAACATGTCCAACATTCAAAACATCACACAAGCCACATACACTTATATATATACATGATTCAAGCATACGAAACAAACCATCTCTTATGGCCATAAATACAAACCAAAACATATATATTTTCAATCCAATTCAAAAAGGCTAAATTCATTCCCAACATATAACCAAAATGACCAAAGTCCCTATACATGCCATATACTCAAAACATAAACTCAAAAGTACCAAACTATTAGATGGATAGTGTGATGGAGTCTCTGATGGTCCCCGAATATGAACTAGCTTTGAATTCACTATAAAACATGGAAAAATAAACAAAGTAAGCTTTATAGCTTAGTAAGCACGTATGAAAATAATAAGCAAGCTTCACCACTCAGTTACCATTCAAATTTAATGACATAACATAAAACAATGCATTAATCCCAAGCTCACATGAACTTAACTACATACTTGATCATAAACTCACAACTTCCATTGATTAAATGCTCGTATAGTTTTTAGTACATACCTGTACCGTTACTTATCCATTCCTCACGATTTCATACCTTCAATGTTCCCATTGAACCATTCGGAATAGAAGTCGGATACTTAGGGGTCTCGCACACTAAGTGCCAATATCATGGCCCAAAGCCAACTTAATATATCTCAAACCCGATGTAACACCCCAAACCCGGCCCAAACGCTACGACCAGATCTGGCATGCTACGGGGTTTATTATTATAACTTAACTTTAATGGTTCTTGGAAAATCTCAGTTTCTTTACTTAGGCATTTGATAAAAATAAGATTTTCGCTGAAAACCCTAGTATATTTTTTTTTATGTTGAACGTGTTTGAAAAACCCATTTTATTACTTTTTAAGACTTAAGTCCTTGAACATAAATTTTAAACGGTAAACATTAATAAATAAAAACAATAACCTAAGCCATGGGGCCTTATTACATAAATAATCCCAAACTTAAAACTTAAAGAAAAATGAAAATAGTCTATGAAAATAAATAAAGTAAAACTTGATGGCCCCTCGAGTCGCCTCGGCTCCCATGTCCACGATCTACTGCTCATCTGAAAGAGTAGAGAAAAATAAAAGGGTGAGTCACCAAGACTCAGTGTATAAATCCCGAAACACACAACGACCTGAGGCCCACAAACACATTATGGTCCTTGGCACATACGTTATGGCAACAATCATACATACATATTAAATGATGAATGGTAACTGGCCCAACCCATCCTAAAAGTCCATCCTCTACACACCAACCCGTACCAGCCAACACACATCGGAGATTTCTACAATCAACCCGCCAACCGCTACACACCATAACGACAGCCGTACTGCCTATTCCTATTAATCAGGAATCATTTAAGTGTGGCTTTGCCACCGATCACTATGTGACCTAACATTTTAAATTCGTGGTTTAACCACCGATCACCAAGTGACCTATCATGCTCTTCCCCTTCATTATCATAATTCCACCCCATGCATACACACATGAAAAGAAAACATCATACCACCTTTAAGAAAATAGGCTTTCATATATATATATATATATTTATCGATACACATAGAGATTTCTATGATTACGTACCTGGCATCCTTTACAGACCCTTTTTCGGGTTTTATTCGACTGTATACACAGCCTATTGCTGACTTTTTGCCCAATATATATTTAATACAATTAACTAGTGTGTTAGAGATCTACACACCTATTTACCGATAAAATGATACTTTCTATGTCGACGCTGTCCGTAGCCGACACCACTGCTATCTGCCTAAGGTGTTGTTCAGAAGTCGGTCCATAACCCGGTGGCCAATCCCGAACTCATCGAATCCTCGCTTGTTTCTTAAACTTAGGAATCGGGTTTTCAGATCTAGTCCCCCCTTTGCCTGATCGACATTCGATTCCATCAAAAAGGCCTTATTAATCATAACATATGGTTAAGATTGTGATTTCGATATCGAATCTAACGAGAACCTAAAGAGAATCCCTTACCTTGAAATTCCCGAAAAGTGATATGAGATTCAGGGACTAGTGTTTTCGGCTTTCAGATCTAAGAGATCTACTTCATTTCCCGAATGTCGCCCAACAAGAGAATACATAAAACCATTAAACCATTAATCAAACGTCAACCTTACCAATCTCAATAGCCTTTCGGCTTAACTTCCAAAAACCGAAAGAGAATAGTAAAGAGAAAAAGATCAGCACTTACCCTATCACAGGAGATTCGACTACTCCTAAAAGATTTCGACTTTTGAGAAGATCCAAAGAAAAGATGATAGGAAGAAGTCTATGTGGATTCGGCTTTAGTGAAGAAATCGACAAAAGGGAATAAGAAGTATTCGGCTATGGAGATGGGAATAGAGTTCAGAGTTTCGGCTTCTGAAAGAAAAGAAATTGCAGAGAATGGCTGAGGGTTTTGGCACAGAGAATGAAGAAAAGAATAGGGTTCAAAATGCCAGAATTGAAGAGATACCTCCCTTATTTATAGAGAATTTTGGCACTTTCCTATCAAAAACCGAAAGTGCCCCTCTTTTAATTGAAACTAAACTATTTGATCAAGGGAAATTTCGGCACCCCTTGATCATAGAAAAATTGATTTCTCCTCCCCCTCCCAGAGTCAAAATTTCGGCCACCACCTAGCCTTGCAGATAACTCCTTGATTCTCTCCTTATCCTCATCTGACTACTCATCCACAGTGCCATGGATGACACTACCTCTTCCTTCCTTTATCAGCATATTATCCACCTTATCCCAATAATTTAATCCTCCTATTTTCTAGCCCCATTGCCGTCCCCCCTTGCTCCCTTTTTAAGTGCCGAAAATGGCCCAAATACATGGGCTCCATGCGGCCAACACTTGGGCTCTCTCTCCATCTACTAGTGACGCCACCCTCTAGCTCCTTTGCAGCGCCACCTAACATTGGGCCACAAGCCCACTTTGGTATTTTAGACACAGATACCACCTTTTAAACCCTATATTTTCTCCCCTATCTACACCTTAAATTTCTCTCCTGAACACTCCCTTTCAGAGTCCCTTCCAATGCCAAGTCCTTCTGTCCAGGAAAAAAAATAAAACTCCTTAATTTTCCCTTCATAGGCCTCGAACCTCAGACCTCCTGACTGCCTAACACACCACCTCATAGTCCCTATATGACGCCACTTTCCACTGGGCTACAAGCCCATTTGTGTCCTCTCTTCTCTAATCTGCTTATGAGGCCTCATGCTTGAGACCAGGGTCCACTAAGTGAGAAAAATAAAATTTTCCCTAAGGTCACCCCTAACTCTAAGGCTTCAATTAATCCCGATACTATCTTAATAATATTCTAAGTGATATTTATATCTCAAAAAATTTAAACGCTCCCACTCCCAAGGCCCATTGGGCCTAATTCTTCTAGGCCCAAATTCGGGGTGTTACAATTCTACCCTCCTTAAAGAAATTTCATCCTCGAAATTCGAACTAACTATTAATCGTAATACCCAAGTCTCACCACTATGCTTTCGCTGCACACTCTAATTCTAAAGCCAAAAGAAACACTTAGTATACTATGGTATAGTACGCACCGGTATTCGCATCTAGAGCGTCCTCGTCCCCTTGGCGACGTGCTGCATAGACCAAAGCTGGCTGCCTCACCTCAGCATAACCTATACCTCCACGACCATGTCCTGTGCCATTGCCACCATTGACTTGACCATGGCCTCTTGGTGGTTGTTAACCACCTATTCCTGGCTGTGCATTCTCTTGGCCCGTGGGCCCTTCACTGCCCCGTTGCTACGGACAGTTCCTAACTTGGTGGTCCGTAGATCCACACCTAAAACACTTCCCACTACCTGGCCAACACTCGCCTACATGGAATTTACCACATCGAACACACTTCTGTGTCTGACCAACAGCATCAGGTCTCTCTTCCCGCCTCAGCCCGTCTGACCTAGGCCTTTTCTGAGTACGCCCAGCTGCCCCTGACAATCCAAAATTCCTCTTACTTCCACCCCTATCTCTATCCCAATTTAGTTTCTCTGTTCGTTTTACCTCCTCAGCTATCTTAGCTTTTTCCACAAGCACAGCAAATTCCCTCTCCCGCTGTGGAGCTATCAATACCCGCAAATCATCCCTCAGACCATCTTCAAATCGAACACAACGTTCATGGTCTGTGGCCACCATTCCTCGAGCATAACGGCTAAGGCGTAAGAATTCCGCTTTGTATGCAGCCACCGACCTACTTCCTTGTACCAAATTCAGAAATGCTCTACGCTGCGCATCCACATAGCTCGTCCCGATGTACTTACTTTGAAATGCCGTCTTGAAGAAATCCCAGGTGATACGGTCAGCCACCGCACCATCCTTAACCGTAAGCCACCATTGATACGCTTCGGTCCGCGCAGAGAGATACAACCCTTTCAACTTCTCCTCCTCCGTGAAATCCAAATCATCCATTATGCGTTCAATCGCCTCCAACCGATACTCACCAACTCCGGCTATACCGTAAACTCCCTAAACACTTCCGCCCCATTGGCTCTAAGTCGCTCGGATGATTTTCGGGCTCGTGCCCATGCTCGCCTCAAAGAACCCTCTCTAGAACCCTTAACATTGCACGAGACACCGCATCATCTCCGGCTGTCCGTCTCGAAATTCCTCCACCACGCTTGGTGGTACCGCAGATCTCGCTTCAGATCCATGGCGGACCCTCTACGGTTCTCGACACCGTCATCCTACCCCTACCACGACCACGCAACGGACGTCCTCGACCCCTTGTACTCATTCTACCGATTCGCGTTTATCTGATTAGAAATTTTATGAATTATTAGTTTTCTTCCACCGATTAACCACGAATAGTCTTATGAATAGTAGTTTTAAGAGTAGTTCTTTCGAATTCGCAATTATATCTACAATTCAGTCTCAAGTCCGCATCTTCTAGTTCTAGGAAGCACATACATTCAATCATTTAACATCAACATACAAGTAGAATCCACGAACTTACATTCATCACCTAAGGGTATTTTCGTCATTTCACTACTCATGGGTATTTTTGTAATTTTTCCTACAGGGGTATTTTCGTAATTTTTCAAAATAGGGTTCCTTGGTGATTTTGTGAAAGAAGGGTATTTTGGTAATTTTGCAATCCGGGGGTATTTCGGTAATTTTACAATTCGGGGGTATTTTGGTAATTTTACAAATCAGGGATATTTTGGTCATTTATAAATCAGGGGTAATTTAGTAGTTTTACAAAATAGAGTGGCTAGTCCCTTTCGGGTTTTAGTTATAAATTTTTGCCCGTCAACAAGTCCTCATGACTAAGGTGAACAGTCACTACGCACCAAGTAGGATTCTAGCGAAGAGGAGGTGAGTCACTAGGACTGCTTAAATACTAAGCTCTCCCTGAATCCAATCCTAGACATGCGTATGCTGTTGCTGCCACACCTAATCTCGCGACTTGTTCACGGTTTGTTTTTGGTTGGATTAAATCTTATGAATTTAGAGAGTTGTTTAATCTAAGCCTAAAGTCCATCAATGTCTAATATACTAGCCTACGTCCATCAAGCCCATCAAGCCCAACATACATATCACATCCAAAGGTTTAGAATGCTTACCCGCGTGGATCGGATGCCGGTAGACTCGAAGGCCATATCTTCATCCAAAACATTTTTCTCAAATTCACATCATTGTCAAATCATCTACTAGACCCATTCACAGCCCGAGTTTTGAACCTGGCTCTGATACCAAAATGTAACACCCCAAACCCGGCCCAAACGCTACGACCAGATCTGCCATGCTACGGGGTTTATTATTATAACTTAACTTTAATGGTTCTTGGAAAATCTCAGTTTCTTTACTTAGGCATTTGACAAAAATAAGATTTTCGTTGAAAACCCTAGTATATTTTTTTTTACGTTGAACGTGTTTGAAAAACCCATTTTATTACTTTTTAAGACTTAAGTCCTTGAACATAAATTTTAAACGGGAAACATTAATAAATAAAAACAATAACCTAAGCCATGGGGCCTTATTACATAAATAATCCCAAACTTAAAACTTAAAGAAAACCAAAAATAGTCTATGAAAATAAATAAAGTAAAACTTGATGGCCCCTCGAGTCCGCCTCGGCTCCCATGTCCACGATCTACTGCTCATCTGAACGAGTAGAGAAAAATAAAAGGGTGAGTCACCAAGACTCAGTGTATAAATCCCGAAACACACAACGACCTGAGGCCCACAAACACATTATGTGCCTTGGCCCATACGTTATGGCAACAATCATACATACATATTAAATGATGAATGGTAACTGGCCCAACCCATCCTAAAAGTCCATCCTCTACACACCAACCCGTACCAGCCAACACACCTCGGGGATTTCTACAATCAACCCACCAACCGCTACACACCATAACGATACTGCATCTCGCCATTCCTATTAATCGGGAATCATTTAAGTGTGGCTTTGCCACCGATCACTATGTGACCTAACATTTAAAATTCGTGGTTTAACCATCGATCACCAAGTGACCTATCATGCTCTTCCCCTTCATTATCGTAATTCCACCCCATGCATACACACATGAAAAAAAAACATCATACCACCTTTAAGAAAACAGGCTTTCATATATATATATTTATCGATACACATAGAGATTTCTATGATTACGTACCTGGCATCCTTTACAGACCCTTTTTCTGGTTTTATTCGACTATCTACATTGCCTATTGTCAGCTTTTTGCCCAATATATATATTTAATACAGTTAACTAGTGTGTTAGAGATCTACACACCTGTTTACTGATAAAACGATACTTTCTATGTCGACGCTGTCCGTAGCTGACACCACTGCTATCTGCCTAAGGTGTTGTTCAGAAGCCGATCCACAACCTCGGTGGCCAATCCCGAATCGCGACATCGCTGTTTCTTAAACTTAGGAATTGGGTTTTCGATCTAGTCCCCTTTGCCCTCGATCGACATTCGATTCCATCAAAAAGGCCTTATTAATCATAACATATGGTTAAGATTGTAATTTCGATATCGAATCTAACGAGAACCTAAAGAGAATCCCTTACCTTGAAATTCTTGAAAAGTGAAATGAGATTCAGAGACTAGTGTTTCCGGCTTTCAGATCTAAGAGATCTACTTCAATTCCCGAATGTCGCCCAACAAGAGAATACATAAAACCATTAAACCATTAATCAAACGTCAACCTTACCAATCTCAATAGCCTTTCGGCTTAACTTCCAAAAACCGAAAGAGAATAGTAAAGAGAAAAAGATCAGCACTTACCCTATCACAGGAGATTCGGCTACTCTTAAAAGATTTCGGCTTTTGAGAAGATCTGAAGAAAAGATGATAGGAAGAAGTTTATGTAGATTCGGCTTTAGTGAAGAAATCGGAAAAAGGGAATAAGAAGTATTCGGCTATAGAGATGGGAATAGAGTTTAGAGTTTTGGCTTTTGAAAGAAAAGAAATTGCAGAGAATGGCTGAGGGTTTTGGAACAGAGAATGAAGAAAAGAATAGGGTTCAAAATGTCGGAATTGAAGAGATACCTCCCCTATTTATAGAGAATTTCAGCACTTTCCTATCAAAAATCGAAAGTGCCCCTCTTTTAATTGAAACTAAGCTATTTGATCAAGGGAAATTTCGGCAACCCTTGATCATAGAAAAACTGATTTTCCTCCCCCTCCCAGAGTCAAAATTTCGACCACCACCTAGCCTTGTAGATAACTCCTTGATTCTCTCCTTATCCTCATCTGACTACTCATCCACAGTGCCATGGATGACACTACCTCTTTCTTCCTTTATCAGCACATTATCCACCTTATCCCAATCATTTAATCCTCCTATTTTCTAGCCCCATTGCCGTCCCCCCTTGCTCCCTTTTTAAGTGCCGAAAATGGCCCAAATACATGGGCTCCATGCGGCCAACACTTGGGCTCTCTCTCCATCTACTAGTGACGCCACCCTCTAGCTCCTTTGCAGCGCCACCTAACATTGGGCCACAAGTCCATTTTGGTATTTTAGACACAGATACCACCTTTTAAACCCTATATTTTCTCCCCTATCTGCACCTTAAATTTCTCTCCTGAACACTCCCTTTCAGAGTCCCTTCCAATGCCAACTCCTTCTGTCCAGGCAAAAAAATAAAACTCATTAATTTTCCCTTCATAGGCCTCGAACCTCGGACCTCCTGACTGCCTAACACGTCACCTCATAGTCCCTATATGACGCCACTTTCCACCACCTACAAGCCCATTTGTGTCCTCTCTTCTCTAATAATCGCTTATGAGGCCTCATGCTTGAGACCGTGGTCCACTAAGTGAGAAAAATAAATTTTTCCCTAAGGTCACCCCTAACTCTAAGGCTTCAATTAATCCCGATACTATCTTAATAATATTCTAAGTGATACTTATATCTCAAAAATTTTAAACGCTCCCATTCCCAAGGCCCATTGGGCCCAATTCTTCTAGGCCCAAATTCGGGGTGTTACACCCGAAGTGCCGATATCATGGCCCGAAGCCAAATCAAAGTAACTCACACCCGAAGTGCCGATATCATGGCTCGAAGCCAAATCAATGTATCCCCTAATGACATGTCACTAGTATCCTAATCTATTCCTAAGGTTCAACCGGGATTTCAAATGCCGAATTGTCATCGAACCACTATTTAACATATCCGTAGTCTTGTATTCACAGTTTATGCAATATCAAAGTATATAAAATACAATTGTAATGAAACTTATAACATACGAACTTACCTCGGACGTAAAAACGACGACACGGGTAAACTAATCCGAGACTTTGTTCTTTCCTCGATCTAAGTCTGTATTTCGCTTTTCTTGATCTATAATATCAAATTCAGCTTATTTAATTATCTCTCTATTCAATTTAATCCAAAACACTCATTAAAGCATATTTACACTTTTGCCCCCTAATATTTCAACATTTTTACAATTTAGTCCCTAGGCTCGTAAAAAAAATTCATTCAATTTCATCAAAACCCAAGCCTAGCCGAATATTTATCATGCATAGCAGCCCAAAATTTTCATTTATCACACATTTTAACCACTAAATTTACACAATTCACAATTTAGCCCCTTATTTACATTTTCATTAAAAATCACTTAACAAAACTTGTATATCTATCAACAAGCATTCATAATCTATCAAGAAACTTCAAAATACATGCTTATTCACAAATGGAAACATTCAAAATCTTTAACAAATTTGCAAATTAGTCCCTGGGCTAGCTCGACGTAATTGCAACGATCTCAAAAACATCGAAATTATTAAAAATGGGACAAAAATCACTCACCAATTTAAGCTTGAAGTTGCCGAACCCTAATAGCATCCAAAAACATTTTCTTTTCTCAATTTTCGATTGAAAGATGATAGATTAAAAGATAATATGTTTGTTTCTTTTATTTAATTTACCTTAATTTTCAAATTACATAAATAACCTTATTAATTAAACATAAAAATCACTTAAACAATGTCCAAGAATGTCCACTGATTTTATTAATGGGCTAATTGCAACTTAAATCCCTTGAATAATTAATTGCATAGCTAATAAAACCTTTTAGCTTATAGAACTCCCATTTTTCATACTACGCGACTTAGTCCTTTTTATCAAATTAACTAATCAAACGATAAAATTTCTTAACGAAATTTTCACACAAACATATTATCATGCTATAGACATTAAAATAATAAAATAATTATTTTGACTTTGGATTTGTGATCCCAAAACCACTGTTCTGATTTGACCAAAAATAGGCTGTTACAACTTTCCCCCCTTAGGGATTTTCGTCCCCAAAAATCTTACTAGTAAAAAGGTTAGGGTACTGTTTTCTCATAGCTTCTTCGGGTTCCCACGTGGTTTCTTCAACCCCGTGACGTTGCCACAAGACTTTCACTAAAACTATGCATTTATTTCTCAATTCTTTAACCTCTCGAGCCAAAATTCTGATCGGTTGTTCGTTGTATGTCATATCGGGTTGAATTTCAATCTCTGCCGGAGAAATTATATGTGTTGGATCTGATCTATATCGACGCAACATTGATACATGAAACACATTATGGATTTTCTCTAACCCAGTCAGTAAAGCTAGCCGATATGCCACTGGACCTATTCTTTCGATGATCTCATACGACCCGATAAAACGTGGACTCATTTTGCCTTTGCAACAAAATCTAAGTATTTTCTTCCACGTAGATACTTTCAGAAATACATTATCATCGATCTGAAATTCAATATCTGTTCGTTTCAAATCTACGTATGATTTCTGTCGATCTGAAGCTGCTTTTAGGCTATTTCAAATTACTTTTACTTTATCTTCAGTCTCTCAAATCAAATCAACCATGTGAATCTTTTTCTCACTATGTTCGGTCTAGTACAATAGAGTTCGGCATTTGCGACCACAAAAAGCTTCGTACGGTGCCATCTTTATACTCGATTGAAAGCTATTGTTATACGCAAATTCAATCAATGGCAGATATTTCTCCCAATTTCCTTCAAACTCTAAAACACAACATCGGAGCATATCTTCGAGAATCTGTATTACTCTCTTAGGCTGGCCATTAGTTTGCAGATGAAATGCTGTACTAAAATTCAACCTCGTACCTAGAGCTTCTTGCAGTTTCTTCCAAAATCGTGATGTAAATCTCGGATCTCTATCCGAAATAATAGAAACTGTTACCCCATGCAGTCTAACAATCTCAGAAACGTATAACTCAGCCAATTTATCAAGCGAATAATCAGTACGTACCAGAATGAAATGTGTAGATTTCGTCAGTCGATCAACGACAACCCAAATAGCATCTTTCTTCTTTGGAGGCAGGGGTAATCCCGATACGAAATCCATCGTAAATCTATCCCATTTCCATTCTGGTATCATCACAGGTTGTAGGAAACCCGAAGGCACTTGATGCTCAGCTTTTACTTGTTGACACACCAAACATTTCGATACAAATTCTGAAATGTCTCGTTTCATTCCTGACCACCAATACAATTGTTTCAGATCATTGTACATTTTCGTACTCCCCGGGTGAATAGATAAACATCCACTATGTGCTTCGTGCAAAATTTTCTAAATGAGCTCGGAATTCTTTGGTACACAGATTCTATTTCGGAACATTAAACAATCATCGGATCCGATTTGATTATCTGAATCACTATTCAACTCACATTGCACTCTTTTAGCTTGTAACTCGGTATCATACTTTTAAGCTTCGCAAATTTGCTGAAGAAAAACTAGTTTAGCTTTTAATTTGGCTAATATTGAACCATCATCAGACAAAGTCAGTCTCGTATTTATCGCTCTCAACACAAACAAAGATTTTCTACTCAAAGCATCTGCGACTACATTTGCTTTCCCCGGATGATAATCAATTACTAACTCATAATCTTTCAATAGCTCGAGTCACCTCCGTTATCGTAAATTCAAATCTTTCTGAGTCATTATATATTTCATGCTTTTGTGATCAGTAAAGATATGACACTTCTCACTGTATAAATGATGTCACCAAATTTTCAATGCGAAAACAATAGCAGCCAGCTCTAAATCATGCATCGGATAATTCTTTTCATGCGACTTCAATTGTCTGGAGGCATAAGCTATAACCTTTCCTTCTTGCATTAATACACAACCCAAACTGTTCAATGACGCGTTGCTATAAATCACAAATTCTTTACTCGACTCAGGTTGAACTAAAACCGGTGCCTCAGTTAACAATGCTTTCAACTGATCAAAACTTTGTTGACATTTCTCTGACCACTCGAACTTCACATCTTTTTGTAGCAATCTAGTCATCGGTGTAGTAATCATCGAGAATCCTTTAACAAAACGTCGATAATGACCGGCAAACCCCAGAAAACTTCTAACTTCAGATACATTTCTTGGTGGTTTCCAGTCAACAACTGCGGATTTCTTACTCGGATCAACTCGTATACCTTCTGCTGAAACAATGTGACCCAAATCCGGCTTCTCTGAGCCAAAACTCACATTTACTGAATTTAGCATAGAGTTGCTTATCTCTCAAGGTTTGTAGCACAATCCTCAAATGCTCGGCATGTTCAGAATCATCTCGTGAATAGATCAGAATGTGGTCAATGAACACAACAACAAATCTTTCTAAATACAGTCTAAAAATCTGATTTATCAAATCCATAAAGACTGCAGGAGCATTAGTCAATTCGAAATGCATAACAAGAAATTCATAATGTCCGTACCTCGTTCTGAATGCAGTTTTCGGCACATCTGAATCTTTAACTCGCAATTAATAATAACCAGACCGTAGATCAATCTTTGAAAACACTGTTGCACCTTTTAACTGATCAAATAAATAATCTATTCTCTGCAATGGATACTTAATCTTTATCGTAACCTTATTAAGCTGTCGATAGTCAATACACATTCTCATCGATCCGTCTTTCTTCTTTACGAATAACACTGGTGCACTCCAGGGAGAAAAACTAGGTCGTGCAAAACCTCTATTTGTTAATTCTTGCAACTGAGCTTTCAACTCTTTCAACTCTGTTGGAGCCATTCTGTACGGAGCTATCGATATCGGTGATGTTCCTTGTACTAACTCAATAGCAAACTCAACCTCTCTGATCGGTGGTAATCCAAGTAACTCTTTTGGAAACACATCTGAAAACTCACATACTACCGGTACTGATTCAATCTTCGATTCAGACACTTTTTTATCCAGTATATAAGCAAAAAAAGCTTCACAACCTTTTCTCACACATCTCTGAGTTGACATAGACGAAATCACAACAGGTAATCCACTCGACTCATCTGATTCAATTCGAAGAATTTCACTATTCTGACATTTCAATTCAATGATCTTTCGTCTACAATTTACAACGGCATCATGCAGAGTCAACATTTCCATACCCAGAATTACACCGAACTCATCAAATGGTGATAAACCGAAATAGTAACATATTTTAATCACACATTTAGCATACTTTTGGATGATTTATCCTTTGATTTATGTAAAAAGGTGCTCTTAATCCTTTCTTTTCATGTCTTATACTGAAGAAAGCACCCAAGAATAAAAGGAACGAGAAACGGGCTCAAAACAGACCAAAATGGGCCAAAGAAGAAGTTGACACGGCCTGGACTAAAGCCCACACGGTCGTGCCTCCTCAAATATACTAGAACACGGCCTGATGTCGATCTACACGGCCATGCCTCACTAACGGAGTCCAACATGGCCTGACCACGATTCACACAGACGTGTGCCATGGTCGTGCCCCTGCCGTGGAGGAGAGTAATTTCACTCGGAAAAGGATACTTAGGGGAAAAGAAACACATTCCAAAAGCCTATAAATACACCCTAAGTATAACCTAAAAGGGGAAGTCGACGGCCGGTCAACTAGGCCAAGGAGTCGAGCCAAAAAGGTCAGATTTGTGGGAAACTCTCAAGGGATAGCCAGTTGATCCATCTCAAGAAGCCGAAATTCTACTCAAGACGGAGGATCTCCTCTTCAATTCCTTCAGGGGGTTTTAGGGATTTCTTATGTTTTGTTTTATCTTTTCTTCTAAGATGTTTTCTTTTACTATTATGAACTAAACCCTTCAGATACCTGAAGGGGGATGAAACCTAGACGAATCTTGTTATTGTTTTCTGAACTATATGATAAATACTTGATTTGTTCTTAATTATGTGTGCTTAATTCTTGTGTTGATATTTCGCGGATATTAATTCAAGTATGATGTGCTTAGGTGGTGGAGCAAAAGTCCCTGCTTAAGAGTAGATCTAGCATAATGAAACGGAGTTGATCGCGCGCCTAGAGATAAGGTGACGAGATTTTGTCGGATTAGGGTGAAACCTAATATGGGAGTCCATAGATCAATTTATTGCTATTCTAGGGGGTTATTAATGGGAAAGAGATTTCAATTAATTAACCTAGGGTTAGACGTTATTCGCCCCGATAGAGGGTTTAATATAAATTAGGGAGTCCTACGGATCAAGTCAAGTGAATAAATCGTCTGGTTCAGTGTTAGATAACAAGTGAAGTCTAGGTGGATTCTTCCTAAGGGTATCGTCTTAATCAACTAAGTTTTTCCAAGTATTTCCCCAATTCATTCTTTTTGTCTTTGCGTCTTTAGCTTAGTAATTAGTTAATTTAGATTAATAAACAACTTCACTTATTTTAGGCTAAATAATAGAAAGAAAGTTAGTATTAGTACTTTTAGTTCCTTTGGGTTTGACAATCCGGTCTTGCCTAAGCTATACTAATTTTCGATAGGTGCACTTGCCTCAATCGTTGTCATAGTTAGTTTCCAGGTACGATCATTATATTTATAAATTTTAAAACTCTGACTTCACAGCGATCAAGTTTTTGGCGTCGTTGCCGGGGAACTAAAATCTTAAGAAAGCTCTATTTTTATTACTTTAGCCATTATTTTTATTTTATTTTATTTTCTGCAATTCACTTTTATTGTTAAGTTTAAATTTTAACTTTGCTAAATTTTTCTTTCTTTCTTTTCCTAGCAGGTACCTCTAGTTTATGACTAGAAGGAACCCGAGAGGACCACTAGTATACGACAGTGATATTGAAGCTACCGCTCGTAGAAATCGCAGAGAAATTAGGCGAGCCCTAAATTACCAAGAAGAAGAGCGAGAAGACAGATCCAATCCTACTGAAGGGATGGACGAAAATAATCCACCACCACAAGATGTGGCAGAAAATAATGCTCCACGTAATATGTATGATTATGCTAAACCTCATTTAATAGGAGTCGAATCTAGTATTGTTAGGCCTGCTATAGCCGCTAATAATTTTGAATTAAAGCCTAACACTATACAAATGATTCAACAATTTGTTCAATTTGATGGTTTGCAGGACGAAGACCTAAACACTCATATAGCTAATTTTTTAGAGTTCTGTGATACCTTCAAAATAAATGGCATTATTGATGATGCCATAAGGCTTCGGTAATTTCCCTTTTCATTAAGGAATAAAGCCAAACAGTTGTTAAACTCATTACCACGAGGGTCAATCACCACATGGGATCAAATGATCGAAATTTTTTTATGAAAATATTTCCCACCGGCCAAAATGGCCAAATTACGGAATGATATCTCTTCTTTTGTGTAGATGGATTTAGAGACATTATATGACGCATGGGAGAGATATAAGGATCTCTTGAGAAGGTGTCCGCACCATGGTTTACCCCTGTGGCTCCAAGTCCAAACTTTCTATAACGGTGTAAACCCCTCAACGAGGCAGCTAATTGATTCAGCCACTGGTGGAACCCTGAACAACAGAACTCCTGAAGCAGCCTACGAGTTTATTGAAGAGATGTCACTGAATAACTATCAGTGGCAGGTTACAAGGACCAAACCAAAAAAATCAGCCAGAGTTTTCAACATAGATGCAGTAACCATGCTATCAACACAGGTAGAGATGATGAATAAAAAGCTTGATAGTTTGTGTTCTTCGCAGGTACATCCAGTAATGCAGTGCGACGCAAGTGGAACCGTGGCGAATCCTGAGTACCCACCCTACCAATCGGGCACAGAGAGCGAACAGATGAACTATATAGGTAACAATTTCAGATCTAATAATAACCCATATAGTAATAATTATAACCCAGGTTGGAGGAACCACCCAAATTTTTCGTGGGGAGGTCATGGAAATCAAGGAAATCAAAGACAACAACCTCCTCAAAATTTCCAAAATCAGCCCTATCCACAGGAGAAGAAGCTGAACCTTGAAGAGACGCTGACAAGATTCATGGCATCCACAAAAAACCGTCTCCAAGACACTGAAACCACCCTTAAGACCCAACAAGCATCGATCAATGGGATCGAGAGCCAAGTTAGGGAAGTTACTAAATCAATTGAGGAAGTTTCTAAGTCAGTTGGACAACTCGTAAAGCTGATGTCTGAATGATCGCAAGGGCGTCTACCAAGCAACACTGAGATTAATCCAAAGGAGCAAATCCAAGCTATATCAGCTCAAGAAAGTGAAGGACTAGACGAACCCAGTCCAATACAAGGAAACGAGGTGGAAAAAGGTAAAGTTGAGGTAACACAAGAAAAACCAAAACCGGTAATCAAGGAGTACCAACCTCGCATACCATATCCCGAAGCATTAACGAGAGACGACACAGAGGAACAGTTCGGTAAGTTTCTTAAACTTTTAAAGAAATTACATATTAACTTACCGCTACTTGAAGCTCTTTCACGAGATGCGATTCGAGAAATTTTTAAAACAACTCTTGACGAACAAACGCAAATTAGACGAGGATCCACATATGGAATTAAACGCAAGATGCTCAAAGAATGTTACGAATAGACTACCACAAAAGCTAAAAGATCCGAGGAGTTTTACAATTCCATGTTTAATTGGTAGACTAACTGTTGATAATGCGTTAGTGATTTAGGGGCAAGCATAAATGTCATGCCTTATAAATTGTTTAAACAATTAGGTCTAGGGAAACCCAAACAAACTAGGATGAGCATTCAATTAGCTGATAAAACTGTTAGAATTCCTAGGGGTATTATCGAAGATGTTCCTATAAAAATTGACAAATTCGTTTTCCCAGTAGATTTCGTTGTCTTAGACATGGATGAGGATAATGCGATTCCCTTAATTTTAGGAAGACCCTTTTTAGCAACTGCCAGGACTAAAATTGATGTTGATGCAGGAGAACAAATACTTCGTGTAGGTAATGAGACAGTCACCCTCAAGGCTCTCGACTCAGCCAGAACATCGAGTAATCAAGGTGAGAACGTAAATTCTACTAATAACCATTCGGTTAACCCTTATTTTTATGAAGCACCACAAAAGAATACAACTGAACCCGATCCTAAACCCCATGCCAACAAGGAAGTAGTTTATGAAGATCAAAGGATTCAGATCAATGATCTAGACGAGTGGAAGACACACTTCAAGGAAAAATTAGGGATACACGATAAAGAACCGGAACCACACAAGGTAAAACTGAAGGAGCCCCCAGAAGAGCTCATAGGAACAACAAACCACTTCAAAATAGGAGACCAGGTACTGTTAGATAAGGCAGATCCTTGAATATTTCCTCCGGACCCTAACACAAACAAAGAAATACCTTTTAGGGTAACCAGTGTTTTCCCATACGGAACAGTCGAGGTAAGTAATCCTATTTTTGGTACTTTTACTATAAACACATCTCGACTTAAATTTTTTCACGAGGATAAAACTGATAGCATGAGGAAGGACTATCAACTCCTCAAACCACCCTGATGATGCAAATGAGAGGAAATTCTAGCTTAAGACTATAAACGAGCGCTTCTCGAGAGGTAACCCGAGCACTAACCCCATTAACTTTTACATTTTTATTTTTTCTTATTTATTCTATTTTACCCTTTCTTTATAGTATCTAGCTTTAAACTAACCAAAAGTACAGATTTCCAGGCCACACAGCCTAGCACACGGCCGTGGCCGTGGCCGTGTAGATGCCCCGGATCGCTGTACTGACATGGCAGAGGTGGTACGAGTCAGAGAGAATCAAATCTTCGAAGTCACGGACTCCAACCACCGCCCCACGGGCACCGACAGAATGGCACGACCGTGCACGCGGCTGTGGATGACATTGACTTATCACCAACGGGCGTGGAAATCTATAAAACGGGCGTGGGTGAACCAACACACCTAGACACATGACCGTGCGAGGCGGTCGTATGAATCGACACGCCTAAGGAGCACGGGCGTGGGATGGTACCAGGTTTGAAAATCTATTTAAACCCCCCTCCCTTCCCTCTTCTCCTACTAACTTTCAACCTTCAACTTTTCATTTTCTTTCCTACCCCTTTTCTCTATACCCTTGAGCTACACCAAAACAATGCCAAAGAAGCGGAAGAAGCCAAGCACAGTCTCCCTCATGGAGACCGATACATATAAGTTCATGCCGATCGCTTCAATCATCCGACGAACCAAGGATATTTGAGACCATTTAGTTTTTATTTCGTTTTTCTCTTTTGCTTCAATTTCCTTATCTTTACTTCTCTTACCTTAATTTAGTTTATTTTATCTTAGTTTCTTGATTTTAGGTTCTAAAGGCATGCTAGGGAATCACACCACGACCACCACCATATCCTCACTTCTAAATCACACCCAAAAATAAGGACTCTACGGTCCATCCATCTTTTCTTTTAATTTTAGTTTCATCTTTATTTTTCTTCACTTTAGCTTGCTTTTCTTTAATTATTTAATTAGTATAGTTTTAATTATTATTATTATATCCTGACTAATCCTCCACGAGCTACCCAATTTCTTCATCTAGCGCAGGATCGTCATCCAGACCGGCCCCTCCAACTTATCTTTCACCTCCGACTCAAGGAATCCATCCAAAATTCAGGGAGTTTCACTTCTCTCCATATCTTATGATTTTAGTATTATTGTCTATATATCTAACTTTGTACATTGGGGGCAATGTACATCTTAAGTGTGGGGGGTGAACAACCTAAAAAGGCGCCTAATTTTTTTTCATTATTCTCAAATTTCTGAAATTAGGTGCCAAACTTTTTGCATTGTTCTCAAAATCCTAAATTTAGTCTTGTTTTTTTTAAGTAAATTTCTCATATTATAATTAGGATGAAAATTTCTAATGATTTATGATTTTATTGATATGTTTTAGATTAAGTCATTGATAATTGTACATTGATAATTAAATTCTAAGAATACTAGAGAATCAAGCATGATAAGTCTAATTTTCAGAAATTAAAAATTTTCTAGGTTGTCGAACTGAGTTTAAATATTACTTTGAAGTTTTAAATTTACGAGGTTGATATCAAAATACCCATAATTTTTGTGAGTTTTTGAGCCTTATAGAGCATATATTCTTTTTCATGCTCACTTTATTGATTATGAGTATGTCAACATTGATTTTTTATTCTAGAACTTGCCTTGTTTATACATATCGAGACCACACCTATGATTTGATATACAGAGATGATAAAGGCACCTAGGTTTTAACCCACTAACTCCATTAAAAACCTACCTTCACAATTAACCCCTAGTGAACCCCTTTTAATCCTCACAACCCTTTTCATTGACATAACCGCTAATTTCAACCCAGAAACCCTTTTGTTTTTGTTATCCCCATTCCTTTTGACTACCCCTATATCGAGATTTGATTAGATTAATAGCATAACTATGTTTTTATTTCAGTAATTTATCCTTTGTTATGTATTTATGATTTGTTCTTAAAAATATATATATATATCGAAGTATAGTCGTTATTCATTACTAGTTTTGTGATTAAGTGAGCTTATACGTTTGAGTTCCAAATATTGAAGAAGAAGCTCGTATTATTAGTTTAAAGTTTCAATCCATTATGTAATTATTCAGCTTATTATTTCTAGTTAGGTAATTTATCAATTCAATCTCGATTCTAACCTTCTAATTTAGCCTTTATCCACACCTTAACCCTAGCCCCGTTACAACCCTTTCAAAGACCTTTTTGATTTGTGCATCATCTCATATTATAGTGGTGGAGATTTGATTTTCAGGCAAGCCTATGGGATTAACTTTTCATGTTCGACTTTTGAGCGCTTTTTCCAGAACCTTAAACACTTTGAGTGATTTGAGTGAATCTCTAGTGAGGATGTCAATCCTTGTCGATTTTGAATTAAAGGTAATTATTTAGATAAGGGGAGACGCCTATATTTTCGAACTACAAATCTATGACTTAGATTGTTTGAATCCTTAGGACTCTTTGAATTGAATTATCCATGTACAAATTATCTATGAATTATGATAAGACATTGTTGATAGGAATTATGAATTATAGAAAGTTCGTTTTAATTGTAAGTTGAGAGTTTTGCTTGAGGACAAGCAAAAGCTTAAGTGTGGGGGTATTTGATAAATTGAAATAGCAACATATTTTAATCCCACATTTAGCATACTTTTGGATGATTTATCCTTTGATTTTTGTAAAAAGGTGCTCTTAATCCTTTCTTTTCATGTCTTATACTCAGGAAAGCACCCAAGAATAAAAGGAACGAGAAACAGGCTCAAAACGGACCAAAATGGGCCAAAGAAGAAGTCGACATGGCTTGGACTAAAGCCCACACGGCCGTGCCTCCTCAAATATACTAGAACACGGCCTGATGTCGATCTACACGGCCGTGCCTCACTAACGGAGTCCAACACGGCCTGACCACGATTCACACGGGCGTGTGCCATGGCCATGCCCCTGCCGTGGAGGAGAGTAATTTCACTCAGAAAAGGATACTTAGGGGCAAAGAAACACATTCCAAAAGCCTATAAATACACCCTAAGTATAACCTAAAAGGGGGAGTCGACGGGCGGTCAGCTAGGCCAAGGAGCCGAGCCGAAAGGGTCAGATTTGTGGGAAACTCTCAAGGGATAGCCAGTTGATCCATCTCAAGAAGCTCGAATTCTACTCAAGACGGAGGATCTCCTCTTCAATTCCTTCAGGGGGTTTTAGGGATTTCTTATGTTTTGTTTTATCTTTTCTTCTAAGATGTTTTCTTTTACTATTATGAACTAAACCCTTCAGATACCTGAAGGGGGATTAAACCTAGACGAATCTTGTTATTGTTTTCTGAACTATATGATAAATACTTGATTTGTTCTTAATTATGTGTGCTTAATTCTTGTGTTGATATTTCGCGGATATTAATTCAAGTATGATGTGCTTAGATGGTTGAGCAAAAGTCCCTGCTTAAGAGTAGATCTAGCATAATTAAGCGGAGTTGATCGCGCGCCTAGATATAGGGTGACGAGATTTTGCCGGATTAGGGTGAAACCTAATATGGGAGTCCATAGATCGATTTACTGCTATTCTAGGGGGTTATTAATGGGAAAGAGATTTCAATTAATTAACCTAGGGTTAGACATTATTCGCCCCGAGAAAGGGTTTAAGATAAATTAGGGAGTCCTACAGATCAAGTCAAGTGAATAAATCGTCTGGTTCAGTGTTAGATAACAAGTGAAGTCTAGGTGGATTCTTCCTAAGGGTATCGTCTTAATCAACTGAGTTTTTCCAAGTATTTCCCCAATTCATTCTTTTTGTCTTTGCGTCTTTAGCTTAGTAATTAGTTAATTTAGATTAATAAACAACTTCACTTATTTTAGGCTAAATAATAGAAAGAAAGTTAGTATTAGTGATTTTAGTTCCTTTGGGTTCGACAATCCGGTCTTGCCTAAGCTATACTACTGTTCGATAGGTGCACTTGCCTCAATCGTTGTCATAGTTAGTTTCTAGGTCCGATCATTATCTTTATAAATTTTAAAACTATGACTTCACAGCGATCAAATGGCAAAAGCATCAAGTCATCCAGAAAATAGTAACCCCGAGTCATTAAAGGACAGTTCTTGCAAACTTTATCAACTAGAACATACTTGCCTAAGGGGTTCAATACTTTAATCACAAACTCAATAGACTCAACAGGAAAACTCTTACTAAACACTAAATTCATACAGATATATCAATTAGTCGATCCAAGATTAATCAATGCAATCACATTAGTGTCATAAAGAGAGAATGTACCTGTGATAACATCAGGTGACGATGCCTCTTCGCGAGCGCGAATAGCGTAAGCTCTAGCAGGTGCTCTGGCCTCGTACCTCATAGCAGAGTCTTTTGTTGTACCTCTTCTACTTGTCACATTTTCCACATTTCTCGGTGGCCTCCCTCTAGTGACTGTATTATCGGGTCTTGCATTTTGGAATTGATCTTTCTCAGCTACCTCAGGACAATCATGAATAAAATGATCTGGTGAACCACATCTAAAGCAAGATTTATTACTTTTATTCCAATATTCTCCAAAATGTCGTCTTCCACACTATTGACACTCGGGCTTATTGTTTCTCACATTGTCAACACTCGATACTGATGTAGCTTGAGTTTTAGGACTGAGTATTGTTTTCCACGATCTCGGCTCGAATACCCGATTGAAACATTTGGACGATTGAACGAATCTCTGGATTTCTTGAACAAAGACTTATATGGCTTAGTCATTGGTCTTTTTCTTAAATCTCTAGCTTCTGAATCTACCTTTCTCTTTTCTTTGCTAAGCTCCTCGACTTTGCAAGCTCTATCAACAAGGACAAAAAATTATTTTAATTCTTGAATTCCAACTAGAAGTTTAATATCCTCGTTCAACCCATCAACAAACCGTTTACACATGATTTCTTCAGTAGAAACATGCTCCCGAGCATACTTACTCAATCTTACGAACTCTCTTTCGTATTCGATTACAGTCATATGGCCCTGTTTCAGTTCTAAAAAATCTTTGTGCTTTTGATCGAGAAACCGCTGGCTTATATATTTCTTCCAGAACTCAGTCTGAAAAAATTCTCGGGTAACTCTTTCTCTCGATACCACAGATACTAGTGTGTTCCACCACTGATACGTAGTGTCCCTCAATAACGATATGGCACATTTTAAACACTCGGCTGGTGTACACGACAACTCATCAAATACTCGAATAGTGTTTTCTAGCCAAAATTCAGCTCTCTCGGGATCATCATCAATAGTAGCTCTAAACTCTTCAACTCTGTATTTCTGAATCTTATCAACTGGTGGCTTAATTAATCGTAGAAGTTCCACACCTTGTGGAGCTACGGGGACCAATTGAGGATTAGGTGGGGGTGGAGGTTGTTAAGCAGCCGGATTTGTTCATATAAACTCCGTAAACCACTCGCTCATCATTTGGAAAAAGGCTTCTTTAGCCTCTCCCCTGTGACTACTCAACATAGGTCTAGAATCAGATGGCGCTGCCCCTTGAGAGGGAGCTGGCACATTACTCTCTACATCATCAGGTACAGCTCGATTGGGGTCCATTTACTATATGAAAACACAGTTTAAATTGTCAGGAGTCATCACACTATCACAGGTTATATACGGCATGTATAGCTAGACTCACACACACGCTACGTTACTCCGAGAATCGACTAAACCGTAGCTCTGATACCAATAAATGTAACACCCCTCACCCGTATTCAATACCGGAATAGGGTTACGAAGCATTACCAAACTTATAACACAATTACACATACATTTTCTCATACATTTACAAATTTCATTCAAATATCAATCAACACATTCATATCGTCCCTAATACGAGCCTACGAGGCCCTAAACATGCATTAGGAGTGGTTCGAGACTAAATCGATAACTTTGAAAACTTTTTTGAACATTTATAAAATTTTCTCAAAAACAGGGGACAAACGCCCGTGTTGCTCGGTCGTGTGTCTCACACGGCCAAAGACACGCCCGTGTCACAGGCCGTGTGGACATTCAAAATGGGAGCACATGGCTATGTTCCAGCCCGTGTCTGCCCCCGTGCAACTCTCTGACTTGGGGCACACGGGCTAGCAACACGGGCAAATGGCCATACACGCTTATGTGCCAGGCCGTGTGCTAGGCCGTGTCAAACTTGTAGGGTATGCTGATGATAAACCGTAATATATACATATTTTAATCCCACATTTAGCATACTTTTGGATGATTTAATCCCATGAATTGTGGAATTCGATGCTCCTAATCTCTTAATTTCATGTTTTATACTCAAGAGAGCTTAGGGAATCGAAAGGAACGAGAAACGGGCCAAAAAAAGGGCAAAATGGGCTTACCTTAGAGACTCACACGGCCTGGACTATCACCCACGACCGTGCCTTTCGAGTAACAACCGAGACACGGCCTAAAACATCATACACGGCCAGATCACACAGTCGTGTGTGGCAAACAGGATCGACCACGGCCAAGAGAGTCGACCACGGGCTTGTCACACGGGCGTGTCCCTGCTATAGCTAAGATGAGTTTCATTCGTAATAGGATACTTGTGGGCCAAGAAAGACATTCTAAAGCCTATATAAACGCCCTGAGTGTAACCTAAAAAGCATCTTTGGTCGGGGGGCAAAGCCAGAGAGAGCTGAACACAGGGAAATACTCCAAGACAGCCAGTTGATCCATCTCAGAAGCTGGAATCATGCTCAAGACGGAAGATCTTCCCTTCAATTTCCTTCAGGGGGTTTTAGGGTTTTTCTTATGTTTTGTTATTTACCTTCTTCTGAGATGTATTCTCTATTATTCATGAACTAAACCCCTCAAATACCTGAGAGGGATGAAACCTAAGACGGATCTTGTTATTGTTTTCTGAACTATATGATAAATACTTGATTTGTTCTTAATTATGTGTTCTTAATTCTTGTTTTAATATTTCAGGATATTGATTCAAGTATTGATGTGCTTAGGCAGTGGAGCAAAGTCCTTGTTTAAGAGTAGATCTAGCATAGTTAAGCGGAGTTGATCGCAACCTTAGAGATAAGATGACGAAAATCTACTGGGTTAGGGTCAAACCTAATATGGGAGTCCATAGATCGAGTTAATACAACACTAGGGGTTTTAATTAGAAAGAGATTTCAATTAATAAACCTAGGGTTAGACGTTAGTAGCCTCGAAAGAGGTATTAATATAAATTAGGGAATCCTACAGATCGAGTCAAGTGAATAAATCGTCTGGTTCAGAGTTAAATAAAAAGTGAAGTGATAAACCGAAATAGTAACATATTTTAATCCCATATATAGTATGCTTTTGGATGAATTATCCCTTGATTTATGTAAAAAGGTGCTCTTAATCCTTTCTTTTCATGTCTTATACTCAGGAAAGCACCCAAGGATAAAAAGAACAAGAAACGGGCTCAAAACAGGCCAAAACGGGCCAAAGAGGAAATCGACACGGCCTGGACTTGAACCCACACGGCCGTGCCAAGTCAATCATCTAGAACACGGTCTAACCCCGACTCACACGGTCGTGTCTCATTAAAGAAATCCGAACACGTCCTGGCCACGATTCACATGGGCGTGCGCCATGGCCGTGCCTCTGCCGTGGAGAAGAGCAATTTCATTGGCCGTGCCTCTGCCGTGGAGAAGAGCAATTTCATTCGGTAAAGGATACTTAGGGAGAAAGAAACGTATTTCAAAAGCCTATAAATACACCCTAAGTATGACCTAAGAGGGAGAGCCCAAAGCCATCGTCTAGGGGCGTCGTGCTAGGCCAGAGAAGGCAGATTTGTGGGGATTCACTCAGGGATAGCCAGTTGATCCATCTCAAGAAGCCAGAATTATACTCAAGACGGCAGATCTCTCTTTCAATTCCTTCAGGGGGTTTTAGGGATTTCTTATGTTTTGTTTTATCTTTTCTCTTGAGATGTTTTCCTTTATTGTTATGAACTAAACCCTTCAGATACCTGAAGGGGATGAAACCTATGATGAATCTTGTTATTGTTTTCTGAATTATATGATAAATACTTAGTTTGTTCTTAATTATGTGAGCTTAATCCAAATTTAATGTGCTTAGGTGGAGGAGGAATAGACCCTGCCTAAGAGTAGATCCAACATAATTAAGCGGAGTTGATCGCATGCCTAGAGATAGGGTGACGAGATTTTGCCGAATTAGGGTGAAACCTAATATGGGAATCCATAGATCGATTTACTGCTATTCTAGGGGGTTATTATAAGAGAACGAGAGTTCCACTAATTAACCTAGGGTTAGACGTTATTCGCCTCGAGAGAGGGTTTAATATACGTTAAAGAGTCTTACGAATCAAACTAAGTGAATAAATTGTATGGTTCAGTGTTAGATAACAAGTGAAGTCTAGGTGGATTCTTCCTAGGGTATCATCTAAATCAACTGAGTTTTTCCCAAGTTATTTTCCAAATTCATTCTTCTTTGTCTTAGAGTCTTTAGTTTAGTAGTTAATTAATTTAGATTAGATAAACAATCTCTCTTTATTTTTAGGCTAGATAATAAGAAGAAAGTTAGTATTAGTACTTTTAGTTCCTTTGGGTTCGATAATCCGGTCTTGCCTAAGCTATACTACTGTTCGGTAGGTGCACTTGCCTCAATCATTGTCAGAGTTAGTTTCTAGGTTCGATCATTCTTTTTATAAATTTTAAAGCTCTGATTCACAGCGATCAAGATTTTGGCACCGTTACCGGGGAACTAAAATATTAAGAAAGCTCTATTTTTATTACTTTAGCCATTATTTTTTTATTTTCCGCAATTTATTTTTATTTTTATTGTTTTTTTTTAAATTTTGCTAAATTTTCTTTCTTTCTTTTCCTAGCAGGTACCTCTAGTTTATGACTAGAAGGAAGTCGAGAGGACCTTTAGTATACGACAGTGATATTGACGCTACCGTTCGCAGGAATCGCAGAGAAATTAGGCGAGCCCTAAATTACAGGGAAGAAGAGCGAGAAGACAGATCCAATCCTACTGAAGGGATGGATGAAAATAACCCACCACCACAAGATGTGGGAGAAAATAATGCTCCTCGTACTATGTTTGATTATGCTAAACCTCATTTAACAGGAGCCGAATCAAGTATTGTTAGGCTTGCTATAGGTGCTAATAATTTTGAATTAAAGCCTAACACTATACAAATGATTCAACAGTTTGTTCAATTTGATGGTTTGCAGGACGAAGATCCAAATACTCATATAGCTAACTTTTTAGAGTTCTGTGATACCTTCAAAATAAATGGCGTTTCTGATGATGCCATACAACTTCGGTTATTTCCCTTTTCATTAAGGAATAAAGCTAAACAGTGGTTAAACTCGCTACCACGAGGGTCAATCACTATATGGGATCAAATGACCGAAAATTTTTTATTTAAATATTTCCCACTGGCCAAAATAGCCAAATTACGGAATGATATCTCTTTTTTTGTGCAGATGGATTTAGAGACATTATACGATGCATGGGAGAGATATAAGGATCTCTTGAGAAGGTGTCCGCACCATGGTTTACCCTTGTGGCTCCAAGTCCAAACTTTCTATAACGGTGTAAACCCCTCAACGAGGCAACTAATCGACTCAGCCGCCGGTGGAACTCTGAATAATAAAACTCCTGAAGCAGCCCACGAGTTTATTGAAGAGATGTCACTGAATAACTATTAGTGGCATGTTACAAGGACCAAACCAACAAAATCGGCCGGAGTTTTCAACATAGATGCTTTGACCATGCTATCAACAAAGGTAGAGATGATGAATAAAAAGCTTGATAGTTTGTGTTCTTCGCAGGCACATCCAGTAATGCAGTGCGACATAAGTCGAACTGTGGCGAATCCCAGTACCCACCCTACCAACCTAGCACAGAGAGCGAAATGGATGAACTATATAGGTAACAATTTCAGATCTAATAATAACCCATATAGTAATAATTATAATCCAGGTTGGAGGAACCACCCAAATTTTTCATGGGGAGGTTAAGGAAATCAAGGAAATCAAAGACAACAACCTCCTCAAAATTTCCAAAATCAGCCCTATCCACAGGAAAAGAAGCCGAATCTTGAAGAGACGTTGAACAAATTCATATCATCCACAGAAGCCCGTCTCATAAAAAAATGAGGTAACACTCGACACCCAACAAACATTTATCAAAATGATCGAGAACCAAGTTGGAGGACTTACAAAGGCAATCGGGGAAATTACCCAGTCAGTCGGACAAATTCCGAAGCTATTATCCGAACGATCGCAAGGGCGCCTACCGAGTAATACTGAAATTAATCCAAAGGAGCAAATCCAAGCCATAACACCTCAAGAAAGCGAAGAAGTAGACGAACCCAGTCCAACACAAGGAAACGAGGTAGAAAAAGGTAAAGTGAGGTAACACAAGACAAGCCAAAACCGGTAATCAAGGAATACCAACCTCGCATACCATATCCCGAAGCGTTAACAAGAGACGATACAGAGGAACAATTCGGTAAGTTTCTTAAACTTTTAAAGAAATTACATATTAACTTACCGCTACTTGAAGCTCTTTCACAGATGCCAGATTCGAGGAAATTTTTAAAACATCTCTTGACGAATAAGCGCAAATTAGACGAGGATCCACATGTGGAATTAAACACAGTGTGCTCAGCAATGTTACAGAATAGACTACCACAAAAGCTAAAAGATCCAGGGAGTTTTACAATTCCATGTTTAATTGGTAGACTAACTGTTGATAATGCGTTAGCTGATGTAGGGGCAAGCATGTAACACCCCTAACCCGTATCCATCGCCGGATTAGGGTTACGGTATTACCAGATAAGTAAAAACTTTTATTCAATCAATTTATGTTTTAGTTAAACATCCTTATAAAACGGTTCAATTATAAACAGATAGTCCCATGCGTAACACATACTTAATATACTAAACTAAGTCATATTCAATATGATCACGAATGAACACAACATAATCATGCAATGTACATTTCAATAATTCCACACAACAATGCAAATAGCATAAACCTCATTTATCATTTCTTTTTATTTTATGAAATGCTCATACAAACAAACTAATCGTATCTAATTAATTAAAATAAGCATGATCCATAAATCATCCTATTTCAATTTACTTATAAGACCGAAAACATGTGGTTTAAAAACCTTATCCCATATGGTCGAAACATACAAGCTTATTACAATATCATGCACACACTCATTTACTTGGCCGATTATACAAAGACATACATATAATATTTCATGTACATTACATAGCTTATACTAAGTCTAGATAGAGTCAAACACTTAATCAAATCAAGAATTCACATATAGCTAATTTCATATATATATCAACACATCATAGCTATGCGCATTTACCAAATTTGAAATTAAGCTTAAACAACTAATTCATCAGACAATTTGGTTACATGTAGATATCTCTCATAAGCTTAACCGAACACACAAATGCATTACATAAGATATTTCATATTCCATAAAATGACTAAAGTTAATGCACACACATAAATTCCAATTAATACTTAACTAACACATACTAGCCTTGTCTTAACCATCTAATCGTTATTAACATCTTAGATTAAACCGAATAATCTTCTATAATATACATTCGAAAGTTATTCATACTAAATGATCTCATGGCAATCATCCACACACTTAGTCATCCAAATAAACTAAATTAAACCAACCGAAATGTACATCTTCCAAACATATCTACTTCATTCAAACCAAATTCAAAAATTGCAAAACATATCAATATGTCGAGTTTATACCAGATACACCACATATATATAATAGGAATTTTATTTAGCTAATATATTATATACTATGACTCGTCAAACATCCATCATTTTCCTCATTTCCAAACACATGACTAAACACTTAACATATATATATATATCACATGACTACTTGTCATACATGATTAAACCATGACCGAATTTTTATACATCCAAAAGCATTATAAACAAGCCATTATAACAAAAGTATGGGAATTAAATTTAACCCAATAGAGATAGCCATTTTCGCATGGCTATAAACATTAACAAGTATCATTCAAAATATCAAGCTAGCCTATACATGCCTTATGCTTAAAATTCAACTTCTATGAGTACCAAAATAAGTCGATAGTGTGAGTGACTTCAACGATGATTCCCGAGCCCTTAGCTTGATCAAAATCTATAAAATGCAACATTGAACACACACAGAGTAAGCTCACTAGCTTAGTAAGTCTTAAGCAATTACAATTCAGTAATTAAACATTCGAACATTTTATGCATATATATATAGACTTGTCTATGACATTAAATATAATTAATTTAACCTAAAATTCCATTATGGCCGAATTGCCATCTCTTTAACTTAGCATCTATCATTTTCTTATCGAAGGCATACAATTCTCCAAAGCACTTAAATGCCTTAGATATTCGTATATTCCATCACTAATAAGTATAACATATATCCTGATCACATGTAATTAGTCATACACAAATATAAGAATCTTCGATAACTCTCACCTTTGTCATTTTTACAAATGACCGAATCTCAAAGATATTTCCAAGCTTATATTTCAATATACATATCATACTCATAAATGAATAGATCAATTGCACATATCATATAAATTCATTACTGAAAACTTTGACCATTTCACAACTTATTTAATTCGAAAGGAAAGATAATAACTTACCTCATTCCTTGCATTTATAAAAATTTATACTTACCCGAGCATTTAGTTTATTGTAGTAATTACGTTCCACCTTGTACATGATTCATGAATTCTCTATTTATAATACATCACCGGCATTAAGCCATCTAGGCATCAAGCCTGAAATACACACCGCAAGACTAAGCTCTCTAGACCCAAGGTGCGAATTTGATCATCGGCATTTAGCACGCTAGGCAATAAGCTCGATACAAATCACCAAGCACAAGGCTGCTAGGCTCAAAGCCCAATTACATCACCGACACAAGGCCTGCTAGGCTCGAAGCCCGAAATACAATATTACTTCCATCTCATTCACATTACAAGCTAACCAGAATTATACAAACCATACATAATTCATATCACATGAACTTATCAATTCAATTAAAATTTAACAACACTTCATGCTAAAATATTTATCCACATTCGGCTATCTTATATATATATCCTCAAAATATTTAAATTTAATCATTCATTAAGTTACATAAATAATTTTCAACATATATTTGCTTAAGGACTTACCTCGACTATCGACGGACGACGAAGACCGGCTATTCGTGAATTTTCGATTTTCCCCGATCCAAATCCGATTTTCTTTGTTCTTGATCTAAACATATTTAAAATAAGCTCATTCAAGTACACTTCATTTCAATTTAATCCAAAAACACCTAATTAGGCAAATTACCATTTTGCCCCTAATATTTCACATTTTTACAAATTAGTCCTATTTGCATAAAACACAAAATACACAAAATTTCATTACACAACCCAAGGTCCGAATATTCATAGGGACTATACAAGTCCATTTCTTTCATTTATTTTGCATTTTAACCCCTCAAAAATTTATTTTCTCAATTTAGCCCTAATTACTCAATTTCACCAAAAATTTCAATACAAAACATATTAATCTAACATATATCTTTCATAATTCATCAACTATCATCATAAAACTCATGAGCTCATAAATGGCACATTTCAAAATATTCATCAAAATCAAAAATTCAAGCATGGGTCTTGAAGTATTCGAAGCAACGATTGCAAAAACGTAGAAATTATCAAAAACCGAAAGCAAAACTCACCTAAATTTTAGCTTGCAAGTACCGAATGCCTAGCTAATTTTTCTTTCTTTTTCTTTTATGGTTTCAGCAAGAGAATGAATAATATGAAGCCACTAACCCATTTTCTTTTATTATAAACTAATAGATTATAAAATACATATAATATAAAATATAATATACATTATCATAAAAATATTAAACATTATTTTAACATATAAAACTCATTCCATTTATTAGCTTGCCGTCTACTAACCATAAAAATGGCTTAATTGCCATGCAAGGCCACAATTTTTAAAAGCCACAACACTTTGATACCTCAATAACTAGCATGAAACTTTCACATTCCATGAAATTTCATCCTTATATCAAATTAATACACACAGACAAACAATTTAACTTACGAGAATTTACCACACGCTTAATCACATATTTACGGCACAAAAAATAATATTAAAATATTATTCAGACTCGGATTCATGGTTTTGAAACCACCGTTCCGATTAGGGTCAAATTCGGATTGTTACAAAGCATTAATTTCATGCCTTATAAATTATTTAAACAACTAGGTCTAGGGAAACCCAAGCAAACTAGGATGAGCATTCAATTAGTTGATAAAACTGTTAGAATTCCTAGGGGTATTATCGAAGATGTTCTTGTAAAAATTGACAGATTCGTTTTCCCAGTAGATTTTGTTGTCTTAGACATGGATGAGGGTAATTCAATTCCCCTAATTTTGGGAAGACCCTTTTTAGCGACTGCCAGGACTAAAATTGATGTTGATGCAGGAGAACTCATACTTTGTGTAGGTAATGAGACGGTCGCCCTCAAGGCTCTCGACTTGGCTAGAACATCGAGTAATCAAGGTGAGAACATAAATTCTACTGATAACCATTTGGTTAACCCTTATTTTTATGAAGCACCACCAAAGAATACAACTGAACCCGATCCTAAACCCCATGCCGACAAAGAAATAACTCATGAGGAACGAGAGATTTAGATCGATGATCTAGACGAGTGGAAGACACACTTCAAGGAGAAATCATGGATACACGACGAAGAACCAGAACCACACAAGATAAAACCGAAGGAGCCCCCAAAAGAGCTAATAGGAATAACAAACCACTTCAAAATAGGGGACCAGGTACTGTTAGATCAGGCAGATCCTTGAATATCTCCTCCAGACCCTAACACAAACAAAGAAATACCTTTTAGGGTAACCAGTGTTTTCCCATACGGAATAGTCGAGGTAAGTAATCCTATTTTTGGTACTTTTACTATAAACACATCTCGACTTAAATCTTTTCACGAGGATACAAATGATGGCATGAGAAAGGAATTTTAACTCCTCAAACCACCCTGACAATTCAAACGAGAGGAGAGTCTAGCTTAAGACTATAAATGAGCGCTTCTCTGGAGGCAACCCGAGCACTAACATAATTTATTCTCACATTTTGCTTTAAATTTATTTTTCTTTTTCTTCTTTTCTTTACACCTAGTTATAAACTAACCAAGAAGTGCAGATTTCCAAGTCACACGGCCTTGCACACGGTCGTGGCCGTGGCCATGTGGACCATAAGAATCCTCGTACTGACATAGCAGAGGCTGTGCGAATTAGTTCCAACCACTTTTTGACGTCATGGATCCAACCACTACACCACGGGCACCGACAAAGGGGCACGGCCGTGCCCCATGACCGTGTGAAGCTACTAACTTTCCAACCACGGGCAGAACATGCCCGTGCCTTAAAACCGTGCCAACATACTGACTTGTCGAATAAAGGCTAGACACGAGCATGGGGTAACCAACACACCTAGGAACACGGCCGTGTGAGTCGGCCGTGTGAATCGACACACCCTCCATCCACAGGCGTGGGAGAGCCTCAGATACAAAATTTTATTTAAACCCCACAGCCCTCCCCCTTCACCCCGCCTTCTTCCATCTTCTTTTTCTTTCAAAAATCTCCCTCCTTTCTTTAGAAACAAAGCCTCTATCACTCTTGAGCTAAGCTAGAACCATGCCAAAGAAGCGGAAGGAATTAAGCACAATCTCCTCAAAGGAGACCGATCTACATCAGTTCATGCCGGCCGCTTCATTCTCACGGCAAGCCAAGGATATTTAAGGCTATCTAGTTTTTAATTCGTTTTTCTCTTTTGCTTGAATTTCCTTATCTGTACTTCTCTTATGCTTAAATTAGTTTATTTTATTTTAACTTCTTAGTGTCAGGTTCTAAAGGCTACTAGGGAATCACGCCACGACCACCACCATATCCACAGCCTTAGAAATCACACCCAACAATAAGGACTCCATAGTCCATTTTTCTTTTCCTTTAGTTCTCGTTTCATCTTTATTTTTCTCCACTTTAGCTTGCTTTTCCTTAATTATTTAATTAGTATAGTTTTAATTATTATTAGTATATCATGGCTAATCCTGCATGAGCTACCCGATTTCTTCATCTAGCGCAGGATCGTCACCCAGAACGACCCCTCCAACATATCGTTCATCCAGCTCAAGGACTTCATCCATGATTCAGGGAGTTTCACTTATCCCCGTATCTTCTGATCTGAACATTACATTTATATTATCTATCTTTGTACATTGAGGGCAATGTACATCTTAAGTGTGGGGGGTGAATCTTAGACGTAGTACCAAACTTTTTTCATTATTCTTAAAATCCCTGAATTTAGTCTTGTTTGAAAGTAATTTCCTCATATTACTAATTAGGATGAAATTTCTGATGATTTATGATTTTTATTGATATGTTTTAGATTAAGTCATTGATAATTGTACATTGATAATTAAATTCTAAGAATACTAGAGAATCAAGCATAATAAGTCTATTTTTCTGAATTAAAAATTTTCTAGGTCGTCTACCTGAATTTAAATATTACCTTGAAATTTGATATTTACAAGGTTGATGTCAAAAATACCCATAATTTTTGTGAGTTTTTAAGCCTTATAAAGCATAAATTCTTTTTCTTGCTCACTTTATTGAGTATGAGTATGTCAACACTGATTTGTTATTCTAGAACTTGCATCGATTATACATGTCAAGACCACACTTTTGATTTGATATACAGAGATGATAAAGGCACCTAGGTTTTAACCCACTAACTCCATTAAAAGCCTACCTTCACAAATTAACCCCTAGTGAACCCCTTTTAATCCTAACAACCCTATTTATTGACTCACCCACTAATATTAACCCAAAACCCTTTGTAATTGTTATCACCATTCTTTCTAACTACCCCTATATCGAGATTTGATCTGATTAGTTGCCTAATTATGAATTTTAGTAATTTATCCTTTATTATGTATTTATTATGTACTTAAAAAAAACCAAGTATATTCATTATTAGTTATGTGATTAAATGAGCTTATACATTTATTTAAATTCCAAATATCGAAGAAGGAGCTCGTAGTGTTAATATTATTAGTTTTCAATTGATGTAATTATTATTATTAGTTCATTAGTTCTTAGTTAGGTAATTTGTCAATTCAATCTCGATTCTAACCCTCTAATTCAGCCTTATTCCACACCTTAACCCTAGCCCCGTTACAACCCTAACAAAGAACTTTTGATTTGTGTTTCATCTCATATTTCAGTGGTGGAGATTTGATTTTCATGCAAGCCTATGGGATTAACTCTTCATGTTTGACTTTTGAGTGCCTAAATTTTGAACCTTAAACACTTTGAGTGATTTGAGTGAATCTTTAGTGAGGATGTCAATCCTTGACAATTTCGAATCGTGAGGTAATTATTTAGATGAAGGGAAACACCTATGTTTTGTGCTACAAAATATAAGGCTTACAAAGTTTTGAATTTTTAGGACACTTTGAGTTGAATTATCCATGAATAAATTATCCCTGAATTATGATGAGACACTATCAATGACTATTATGAATTATAGGAAGTTCGTTTTAATTGTAAGTTGAGAATTTTGCTTGAGGACAAGCAAAAGCTTAAGTGTGGGGGTATTTGATAAACCGAAATAGTAACATATTTTAATCCCACATTTAGTATGCTTTTGGATGAATTATCCCTTGATTTATGTAAAAAGGTGCTCTTAATCCTTTCTTTTCATGACTTATACTCGGGAAAGCACCCAAGGATAAAAAGAACGAGAAACGAGCTCAAAACAGACCAAAACGGGCCAAAGAAAAAATCGACACGGCCTGGACTTGGACCCACACGGCCGTGCCAAGTCAATCATCTAGAACACGGTCTAACCCTGACTCACACGACCGTGTCTCATTAAAGAAATCCGAACACGGCCTGGCCACGATTCACACGGGCGTGCGCCATGGCCGTGGAGAAGAGCAATTTCATTCGAGAAAGGATACTTAGGGAGAAAGAAACGTATTTCAAAAGCCTATAAATACACCCTAAGTATGACCTAAGAGGGGGAGCCCAAAGCCATCGTCTAGGGGCGTCGTGCTAGGCCAGAGAAGGCAGATTTGTGGGGATTCACTCAGGGTTAGCCAGTTGATCCATCTCAAGAAGCCAGAATTATACTCAAGACGGCGAATCTCTCCTTCAATTCCTTCAGGGGGTTTTAGGGATTTCTTATGTTTTGTTTTATCTTTTCTCTTGATATGTTTTCCTTTATTGTTATGAACTAAACCCTTCAAATACCTAAAGGGGATGAAACCTATGATGAATCTTGTTATTGTTTTCTGAATTATATGATAAATACTTAGTTTGTTCTTAATTATGTGAGCTTAATCCAAATTTAATGTGCTTAGGTGGAGGAGGAATAGACCCTGCCTAAGAGTAGATCCAACATAATTAAGCAAACTTGATTGCACGCCTAGAGATAGGGTGACGAGATTTTGCCGGATTAGGGTGAAACCTAATATGGGAATCCATAGATCGATTTACTGCTATTCTAGGGGGTTATTATAAGAGAACGAGAGTTCCACTAATTAACCTAGGGTTAGACGTTATTCGCCTTGAGAGAGGGTTTAATATACGTTAGGGAGTCTTACGGATCAAACTAGGTGAATAAATCGTATGGTTCAGTGTTAGATAACAAGTGAAGTCTAGGTGGATTCTTCCTAGGGTATCATCTAAATCAACTGAGTTTTTCCCAAGTTATTTTCCAAATTCATTCTTCTTTGTCTTAGAGTCTTTAGTTTAGTAGTTAATTAATTTAGATTAGATAAACAATCTTTTTTTATTTTTAGGCTAGATAATAAGAAGAAAGTTAGTATTAGTACTTTTAGTTCCTTTGGGTTCGATAATCCTGTCTTGCCTAAGCTATACTACTGTTCGAAAGATGCACTTGCCTCAATCATTGTCACAGTTAGTTTCCAGGTTCGATCATTCTTTTTATAAATTTTAAAGCTCTGATTCACAATGATCATGAAGTATAGCTGGATTCTTCCTCGGGTATTGTCTTAATCAACTTGTTTTCCCACAAGTATTTCCCCAATTCACTCTCTGTGTCTTAGCATCCTTAGTTTAGTAATTAGTTAATTAAACATTGATTCCCTTAATACTTAGGCTAGATAGTAAAAGGATAGTAACTACTAGTACTCTTGGTCCTTGAGGATACGATATTTACGGTCTTGCCATAGCTATACTACCGAACGATAGGTGCGCTTGCCTTATTCGTTGTCATAGTTAGTTTGGACACGATCAAGTTTTTGGCGCCGTTTCCGGGGACTAAGATATTAGGAACGCTAAATTTTTATTACTTCAGCCATTTTTTTATATTTTTATTTTTAACTTTGCTAATTTTTCTCTTATTTTTTTGTTTTATAGGTATCTCTAGTTTATGACTAGAAGAAACCCGTCAGGACCCTTGATTTTTGACAGTGAAATAGAACATACCGCTCAACTCAAAGAGATGTCACTGAATAATTATCAGTGGCAAGTCATGAGGACAAAGCCTAATAAAGCAGCCGGTGTTTTCAACCTTGATTATGTCACCATGTTATCTAACCAGGTAAAGATTTTAAATAAAAAAATTTATGGTTTATATGGTTTTACGCAAGTACATCTGGTAATACAGTACGATACAAATGGAGGAGGGATGAACAACACAGAATATCTAACCTACAACCCTAGCAAAGAGAACGAACAAGTCAACTATATGGGTAACTATTCTAGACCTCAAAATAATCTTTATAGTAACACTTATAATGCAGGTTGGAGGTACCATCCCAATTTCTCGTGGGGTGGTCAAGGAAATCAAAGACCACCACCCCCTCCGGGATTTCAACAACCACCTTACCGACAGGAAAAGAAACCAAACCTTGAGGAGATATTGGAAAAATTCATCTTGGTGTCAGAGACTCATTCTCAGAATACCGAAACGGCGTTGAAAACTCAACAAGAATCGATTCAAAGGATTGAGAATCAAATTGGACAATTAGTCAAGATAGTTTCCGAAAGGCAACCAGGTAACTTACATAGTAACACTAACCCAAAAGAACATGTGAAGGCAGTTACACTAAGGAGTGGAAAGGGGTTGGTTGAAGCTGAAAAGAAGATGCCATGAGAAATTAGTAAGGAAAAAGGTGAGGAAGTAAACGAGAATATAATACCGAAACCTAAAGAGTATAACCCACCGATCCCATATCCAATAAAGTTGAAGAAAGACCGCATGGACACACAATTCGGTAAGTTTCTCGAACTCTTTAAACAATTACATATTAATGTACCTTGTAACAGTTCGGTTTATACCCTAGACAGAACAGTGGTTTCGAGACCACAAATCCGAGTCCGTATAATATTTTTAATATTATTTTCTGTGCCATTGATAAGTGATTAAGCATGTGCTAAATTTTCATAAGTTAATTTGTCCATCTGTATGTTTATTTTGATAAAAGGATTAAATTGCATTGAATGCATAATGTGTATGCTTTATGAAAAGTACCTAATTGTGGTGGTTTTTAATAGGTGAGGGATTTAATTGGCAAATAAGCCACTACAATGGTTAGTGGACGGCATTGAATGTTTTTATATGCTTTATATGTTAATTTTTTAAGTTAATATTAATATTATTATATTAAAAGTTATTATATTATAAAACAAAACATAAAATAAAACCATAATGCTTATTTTTACTTGTTCTTCCACCGTTTATATTGAAAGAAAAAGAAAGAACAAAACTTCAAGGGTTTCAGCCATTCTAAGTTCAAATTAAGGTATGTTTTGGCTTTAGATTTTGATGATTTTTATGTTTTTGAGATTGTTGCTTAGTCTACTATCAAGCCCATGTCTCAATTTTGTGTATTGATGATGTTCATGAGATATACCATTGATGATATGTTGAGCTTTGTGATGATTTTAGTTGTTAAATGAAAGATTTGAGCTAGATGAACATACTTTGTTCTTGAATTTTTGATGAAATTAGCTAAATAGGGCTAAATTGAGAAAATAGCAATTTGAAGGACTAAATTGAAAATTTGATGGAAAATGTGGGCTTGTATGAGATGTATGAATATTCGGCTAAGCATGAGCATGTGATGATTTTGTGAATTTGATGTTTTGAGAAAAATGGACTAAATTGATAAATTGTGCAAATGTGAGGGTTAATTTGCAAATAGCCCTAAATGTGGACTAAATTGAATGAATTAGTGAATAAAAGATTTAATTCTGAATATGTATAGATCAAGAACCGAGAAAAACAGACTTAGATCGCGGGAAAGCGAAAGTAACCGAATAGCCGTTTCTATTTCCAATAAATCGAATCCGAGGTAAGTCATATTTCAAATAAATGTAAGTGTATTGAATTGAGCTTATTCATATGCTTATTGATGATAATGAGATGCTTTGTACATGAATTCCGAGATATGGATGATATAGTGATAAGTCCGAGAAGTCCCGTACGAACCTAGGAATCTATAGGATTAACTATGTCAGGACATAGGTATCTGTTTTGTTTTATCATGTAAGACCACGTTCGAGACGTTGGCATTGATTTGATATTCGAGTAAGACCACATCTGGGACGTTGGCATTGATATGAGCTTTATGTGTAAGACCACGTCAGGGACGTTGGCATCGATATGAGCTTTACGTGTAAGACCATGTCTGGGACATCGACATCGTATTGATTCGTATAAGACCCTATCTGGGACAGTGGCATCGATAATTGAGTACATGTAAGACCTCGTATGGGACGTTGGCATTATACGATCATTCTGAATTTCTGAGTTCCTATTAGGTTCCTAACGGTTCAACGGGCAAGTCTGTGATACGAATGGTTAAGTGAATTGTATATTCGTTTCAGGTACGTTGATTTATACACTAAGTGTGTATATAAGGTAAGTACCTATGTGATCTCAATACGATGATTACGTATATTGGAATAACAATATGATATGTGAAAGTAAGCATGAATGAGCTATGTTTATATAAGATTTTTGAATTTCTGAATGTGACAAATATGGCCAAGTACATGGACCAAAGCATATATGTGATAGTTTGCTAAGTCATTAAGATGTGCCAATGTACCTATGTGCATATATGCCTTTCATGCTAAGTTTGTTTGTATTATGACTTACTAAGCTTTTGGAAAGCTTACTCTTTGTGTGTGTTTTCTCTGTTTTATAGTTCGTCAAAGCTACTGAAGGCTCGGGACCGTCAAGGATCGTCATCATACTACTAAACTCATTTTGGTACACTTTAGAAATGTATATAGCTAGATATGTCATGTATAGGCTAGTATTTGATATGAGTTTGTTATATAAACTTAGCCATGTGATATGGCTAGTTATGAGTTGAGAAATTGCTTGAATGAATGTGATATGTGAAGTATATTTTTGGATGGTTATTTTGGTATGTTCTTGGTTGCCAAATAGGCATGAGATGTCTTGATGATTTTGCTTGTAGGTAAGACCCATGTGGGTGGCATTTTGGCAATGCAAATGGCCTATAATGTCACACGGTTGTGGCACACGGGCGTGCCTAGTGACCGTGGGGTTAAGTCAGTAGCTAGCCTAGAAGCACACGGCCAAGACACACGGGCGTGTCTAGTAGCCGTGTGAATAAGTCAGTATATGGCCTATGAGTGCATGGCCTAAGCCCACGGGGGTGCTTGGTAACCGTGGAGCCAAGACAGATTAGACCACGGCCAAGGTACACTGGCGTGCTTGGTGGTCGTGGATGTATAGTCAGATTTGACCACAGGGAGGACACACGGGTGTCTCCAGCAGCCGTGGGAGGCACACGGCCAACCTACACGGGCGTGCAACCCCTGAAACTTAGAAAAAGTTTTAAATTTCTGAGAATGTTTGTATGTGTTTTGGTTTAGTCCCAACCCTATTTCTAATCATGCTTAAGGTCTCGATAACCTACTTAAGGGACACTATGATTGAAATTGATGAACGGTTGTATGGAATTTTCTGTAAATATTTCCTATCTGTCAGGTAACGCCCTTAATCCTAATCCTGCGACAGACTCGGGATAGGGGTGTTACATACCTTTTGTTGAAGCTATTTCGCAGATGCCTACGTACGCAAAATTCTTAAAAGAGCTTTTAACAAATAAAAGGAAGTTTGAAGAGCTATCAACAGTGGAACTTAACGAGGAATGCTCAACTATTCTCCAAAAATAAGCTACCTACAAAATTGAAAGATCCAGGGAGTTTTACTATTCCTTGTTTAATTGGTAGTTTAAATGTTAACCATGCTTTGGCTAATTTAGGGGTAAATATTAATGTCATGCCCTATAATATGCTCCTCAAACAACCATTATGCAAATAACAGGTAAGTCTAGCTTAAGACTTTAAACGAGTGCTTCTCGAGAGGCAACCCGAGCACTAACCCCACTAACGTCCATATTTTCGAATTTTAGCATCTAACTAAAAACTAACCAAATTTTTAAGCGCAGGTTTCCCTACCCACACGGCCTTGCACACGGGCATGGCCGTGGCCGTGTGGAAACAGGGCAAAACTTTTGCCAAAAACACGGGCTGCGATAAAATGCCACGGTCGTGTGATTCGGCTGTGGTCGAAACTGAGAAATCTACACGGGCGTGCGACACGCCCGTGGGACCTTTGAGTCCATTTATTTGTTCTTATTTTCATTTTTAATGTCTTTTATTTTATATTTCTTGTCTTTAATTTATATTATTATATTATTTTTTGAATTCTTTAATTCAGGTTTAAGGGGCTATTAACAAACGACCACACCACCACCAGAGTATCTTCCCCATCTTCACCTCTCTCCAACTTTACCGTTTCTTTTCATTGACTCCATCCAAAATTCAGGAAGTTTCACTTCTCTCCCTATCTTATGATTGTATTACTATATTGCTATTATCTATGTAACATCCCAAATATGGGGTTATTTGGAATTTGGTTATTTTCTTGTTATGAACTGCTGTGATATTATTAATGGAATAATAGAGCTTAATTTAAGGCTTTGAGTGTGCCCGGTTTGATAGAGAAAAATTTCAGTTTTTAATTTTAAAAGAAGGGAGCCTTAGCAAGAGGGGTGTTATAAGAATAAATGTGGGTAATTTATCACTAATTAGGCCTTGGATAAGTGGCAAAGCAAGCCCACTTAAGAGCTAGCATGTGACGCCACATCAAGAGGAAGGGAGAGCCTTGGTTCGAGTCACAAATTCCCTTTCTTTTTGCTCTTTATTTGGACGGCACAAGGGGAGAGAAATTCTCTCCTTGAATTCTTTTTATTATTATTAATAAGGGATAATATGAGTTTAAAATTTTGTTTTTTATTTGGATAATAAGGAGGCTATTTTACTCATGAATTATCATGGGATTAATTAGAGATGGCAAGAGGAAAAATAGGTAGTTGGGGTATTCAAATTAATTGGAATACTTTCAAGGGAGTTTGGCCGAATTTGAACTCCTTGTTGAAAGGAGTGGACGGCAAGGTATTGGGGGAGGATAGGGCCGAATTTGCCTAGTGATTTACTTCACAAAAATTCGGCTAGCCTTCACTTCTTTTAGATTTTCTCTCATTCTCCTCAAGCAAAACATCAACTTCTCTTTCTTTTGGCCGAATTCTCCACACCCTCTCCAACCTTTTTCTTGTTCTTTTCTTCTCAAAGTCCAGCCTTGATTGATATTGGAATCAACCATAGCCGAACCTACACCTTACCCTTTGCCGAAATCCCTTTTCTCCCTGTTAAACTCTCTCTAGCCGATTATACATCTCATCTTGGAGCCGAAGTTTCTTTTCCCTATCTGGAAACACCTTGGCCGAACAATAAGGGTAGGAGAGATCTCTTGAATCTTCCTTGGCAAACGATTTAAGAAAGTAAGTATCTAGGCCGAATGCCTATTGTTCTTCTCATTCATATTCTGTCGACTTTTACAAGAGTAAAGTGCTGATTTCGGCAGAAAAGGCTCCTAAACACTTTGGTAATCGATTTCTTTTAGGTACTTCGGGATCTCAAAGTAGTGAGATCGGATCTTTCATCTCTGGCAATCGGTTTTGGTAAGTAGTGGTAAGAAGATTTCCTTTAGTTTACTATTCGTTTAAGCCAAAGGCTAATAACTCTAGTGATGGCCGAATGTAGGAGTGAAGCAGGAATCGCATACCAAGTACCGAAGTGAGTACTCAAGGGGTGAAAGGTAAGGATTCGGGTTCAAGCAATAACCCAAAAAGGATTATTTGGTTTGGCCGAATGGCCCATATCACTAACACTATGCTGGCCGAATATAGGGGCTAGTGGATCTAAGGTGGCCGACTTCTTCATTCGGGATTTAGATTATTCGTGGGTGACAGGTGTGTACATACACACTTATAGCAGTTAATGTTGTGTTATATATGTTTTGTATGTAAATCTGCTTGATGTAGATGCGGATTGGTACCTTAACGGTACAAGTGAGGATCCCGGTAAGTCTCTGTTAATGTGAGATTACTTTAATGCTTTTGGGAAGCATGGCTTATTGATACATGTGATGAATGCATGAGATCTATTGTTAACTGTTTATTTTCTGTGGGTTATATGAGAGGAGGGGGCAGTGATGTTTCGTCTTTGACGAGCACCAGTGTTTTTGTAACACACTTGTGACTATATGTCACCGAGGTTTGGTACCTCCAGAGGTTTGGCACCTCATAGCGACTTGTCCCCGTGGTTAACACCACCGCCGTGGGTTGGCCCCACTTGAGATATGGGATCGTCTGCGGTGATTTGGTATCACACGATGGGTTGGCCCCATCACCCGATTTGTGTCTACGGACACCGTGCTTTGCTAGCACATTGTGACTATATGTCACCAAAGGTTTGGCACCACCGGTGTTTTGGTAACACATTGTGACTACGGTCACCAAAGTGGTTTGGTACCACATGGGGTAGACAAAGGCGTTTGGTTGGCTAGGTTGGGCACACGATACTCTGCATATTAATCTGTTATATGTTGTGTATGAAATGTTGTTTTTAAACGGGGAAGGGTTACATCATCTGAGTCTTGGTGACTCACCTTCTCCTTTAACATTTTGCAGTGTGACTCGTAGATGGCGGTTGAGGAGCCGGTTGGACTCGAGGTGGCCATGCAAAGGATTTAAATTTATAGAACTTTAAATTTGGTTTTTTTACTTTGGTTGTAATAAGGCCTCCATAAACTTTATTTGTGTTTTTTGGATGTTGGATATTTGCTTTAAACCGCATTATTAAATTGAACTAAAATCACATGATTTCTTAAGTTAACACGGAAAAGTTTAATCGTGCCATCGCACACACTTGAATCGTATAATAATCGGACTTAATAAAACCTCCAAATTAAATCCAAGTATAGTTTTGGCAAGATAACCAAAAACAAGAAGTTTTCAATGAAAATTAAATAGGTATCGAAATGGTGTTCACAAGGTTTTTCTCCGTAACAAATCAAATTCGGTCGTAATGTTTGGGCCGGGTTTGGGTTGTTACTGACTGGTATCGAGCCGTGTTCAAAGCTCACTGTGGGGCCCAAGGCCCAAAAATGTTTTAGTAGGCCTTTTGAATTGTTTTTGGGGTTTTAAGCAAGCATGGCCCGAGTCTCCGGCACCGATCCGCCCAGGTAAGTACATCTAAACCTCTTTGTGAATTATATTCTGTAGAAGGGTAGGAAGCATGGAACGTAGATAGACTTATAGGACTTGGACCCTAAGGCTAGATTGCTCAAACACAAACGAAGCATAAGACTTAAAGAACTAAACCAACCCATGACTTAGTCAATGAGCTAGGTGTGGTAACCCCACATGCGCATGTCTAGGATTGGATCCTAAGAGCACAGTATTTAAGCAGTCCTCGTGACTCACCTCCTCTTCGCAGGTATCCTACCTGGTGCGTAGCTTCGGTTCACCCTAACTCAGAGGGCTCAGTGGTGTGGTAACCTCTGTGCGCATGTCTAGAAAGGTTCAGTGAGAGCTTGGTATTTAAGCGGTCCGCGTGACCCACCTCCTCTTCACTCGACTCGCACAGTGCGTAGCTTTGGTTCACCCCGACCGGAAGGCTCGGTCATAGGCTAAACACAATGATTAAAACCCGAGAAGGGAATTAGCCTTGTTTTTCGAAATAGAATGAAACAAGCCCTAATGTTTTCAAAACTTGTCCAATAACTCTCTTAAACCCTAGAACATTACTTTTACAACGTTTTTCTCGGAAAACTTGACTTGTGGAAAATTACAGAAATACCCTTAGGAGTAAAATTACCAAAATGCCCCTGACCCATAAAATATTAATTCGACGGTTTTGCCCCAAAAAATTTCAACTATTTTACAAATATTCAATAACTTAGCTTTGGAAATCATCAGCAAAATATTCTGGTTCTGGAAAATTACGAAAATACCCCTGTAGGAAAAATGACGAAAATACCCCTGGGTTAGAAATGGGCAGAAATGTCCGATGAGCGAATAGGTATGGAAAGTATTAAGGAATGGATGCATGAACTTCTTTGTGTGAACTAGGATAGAAAACTAAAACATTGTTTGCTCGAAAGAATCTCTGATTAAACCTTATCCATAAAATTTCTTCGCGAGTAAAAAAGTGAAACAAATGCTAACGCATAAAATTTTTCTTAATCGATTAAAAGCGCGGTAGATAAAATGAGCTCTAGAGGACGTGGACGCCGTGGACGTGGTAGGGGTAGGATGACGGTGTCCGAACCCGCCAGTCGGGACAAGGTTCGAGAAAATGAGGTACCATCGCCACCACCACCTCCTACTTTTAGAGTGAGAGGAGCCGGAGCGCACCGGGTGGCGAGTCGGTATCGCAAGTCGTGTTGCGAGTCTTGGAGATGGTGGTGGGGCTGGTGGAAATGTAGGAGCTCGGAAATCGTCCCCGAGCGACTCCGATCTAACGGAGCGGAGGTATTCCGAGGTGTGTCGAGTGGCACCCAGGCAATGGAATCTGCTAGAGTCAACCGAAAGAATCATGGATGACCTTGACCGACCGAGGAAGAGAAGCCGAAGAAGGGGCGTTGTCGCTTCTAAAGGATGAAGCGTGTCGGTGGTGGCTTACGGTTCGAGATAGGGCTACAGCAGATGATTTGACTTGGGAGTATTTCGTAACCACCTACCGTAAAAGTATGTGGGCATTAGCTACACCGACGCCAGAGAAAGGCTTTTCTAGGATTAGTGCAAGGAACTAAGTCCGTGTCGGAATATGAGGCGGAATTTCTAAGGCCGAGTAGATATGCGAGAGGATCGTGTCCTCATCGAACATGAGCGCTGTGTGTCCGCTTTGAGGATGGACTCAGAGATGATTTAAGGTTACCGATTGCCCCACAACAGTTCGTGAGTTCTCATCTCTAGTGGAGAAGGCTAAGGTAGCCGAAGGAATCAAGGAGGCCGTGAGGCGTAACTATAGTAAGAACAATCGTAAGAGAAGTTTTGGGTCACCGGATCAAGCGGAAGTGCTCGAAAAAGGCTAGGCCAAGTGGGCCCAATCAGCAGACAAGGCCCACGATCGCTAATCGAGGCCGACTCGGTGCAATTGCTTGTGGAAAGACCCATTGGGAGGTTGTTGGACCGGTGACAAAGGATGTTTTGAGTGTGGGTCTTTGGAGCATCGTGTTAGAGATCGTCCCCCGAAATCGGCTAGAAGCGGCGGAGAGGCGCGCAACTGCTCGTGGATAGAAATGTAGGACCACGCAGGGTCGTGGTAATGGCAGAGGAAACAACGGTCCTAACCGAGGTCGTGGAACTCAAGGCGCAGGTTCAGGGCAACACGGAGGCTAGGCGGCCTGGTTTGGTTTACGCAGCAAGGTGTCGCGAGGAAGGTGACGCACCGGATGTCATAACCGGTACGTTTCTAATTTTTGGTTTTCCATATGTTGCATTGATTGATGTGGGCTCGACGCACTCGTACATTGCTAGTAGTGTGGTAGGAATTATGGACCTAAACTCAGAAACTGCTTCTAGGGAGATGACTGTAGTTAGCCCCTTAGGTCACTCCGTAGTCGTAGATAAACTCTATAGAGGCGTACTCTAGAACTTCAAGGGGTAGTGTTTGTAGTCGATCTAATGGAACTACCGCTTGGGGAGTTCGATTTGATCCTCGGTATGGATTGGTTGGTTAAGTACCAAGCAAGGTTGGACTGCGCGGCCAAGCGCATGGTTCTTAAGACGGCGGAAGGTGATGAAGTGGTTATGATAGGAGATAGAAGGAATTACCTATCCAACGTAGTGTCTGCCTTGAAGGCTGAAAAGATGGTCAAGAAGGGTTGTGAGGCGTATTTGGTTCAAATCAGTGCTTTGGAAGCTAAGGGGTTAGTAGTTGGAAAGGTCCGAACGGTTGGGGAATTTGTTGATGTATTCCCGGAAAGAACTTCCGGTTTGCCTCGGATCGAGAAGTCGAATTCGGTATAGACTTGCTACCGAACGGCACTGTGTCCATAGCACCATACCGAATGGCACCAAAGGAATTGGTAGAGCTAAAGGCTCAAATTCAGAGCTCTTGGATAGAGGTTTATACGACCAAGTATATCTCCGTGGGAGCGCCTGTGTTGTTTGTCAAGAAGAAGGACGGTTCTATGCGGATGTGCATCGACTACCGCCGCTTAAATAAGTTAACAATCAAGAACAAGTATCCGTTGCCTCGAATTGACGACTTGTTTGATCAACCGAAGGGGTGCCTCGGTGTTTTCAAGATAGACCTTAGGTCGTTATCATCAATTAAGGGTGAAGGAGGTGATGTTCACAAAACGGCATTCGAACTCGGTATGGGCATTTCGAGTTCTTGGTGATGCCATTCGGTTGACTAATGCGCCGGCATTTATGGACTTGATGAATAGAGTTTTCCAAAGAAGATTTGGACCATTCGTCGTGGTGTTCATAGACGACATATTGGTTTATTCAAAGACGAGAAGAGGAGCATGACAAGCATTTACTGGATAGTTCTGCAAGTATTGAGGGGGAAGCGATTATATGCCAAATTCAGTAAGTGTGAATTTTGGCTTAGGAAGTGGCTTTCTTAGGTCATGTAGTGTCACCAAGGAATTAGAGTGGACCTCTCGCAAGGTTGAAGCAAGATTGGAGTGGAAACCACCTAGGACGGTGGATGAAATACGAAGTTTTCTGGTTTAGCAGGTACTATCGGAGATTCGTGGAAGGATTCTCTCTAATAGCAAATACGTTAACTAAGTTGCTAAGGAAAGGTGTCCCATTTGTATGGACGGAGAAGCAAACAAGAAAGCTTTGATAAGTTAAGGAAGATTTTGACGGAAGCTCGGTTTTGGTACAACTGAAGCGGAAAGTTATTCACGCTTTATTGTGATGCATCTCACACCGGTTTGGGATGTGTGTTGATGCGAGGATGGGAAGGTAGTAGCCTATGCATCCCGTCGCTTAAGACCGCATGAGGTTAACTACCCAACGCATGACTTGGAGTTAGCGGCGGTCGTCTTCGCTCAAGATATGGAGACATTACTGTATGGAGAGAAGTCGATGGTCTACACGGATCACAAAAGCTTGAGGTATCTTCCGACTCGAAGGATCTCAATCTGAGACAGCGTCGGTGGATTGAACTACTAAAGGACTATGATTGTTCAATCGAGTACCATCCGGTAAGGCTAATGTGGTAGCCGACGCATTGAGCCGGAAGGTGGTGACGGACTTAAGAGCAATGTTCGCTCGGTTAAGTCTCAGATGATGATGGGAGTCTTTTGGCGGAACTCCAAGTAAAGCCGACTTGGGTTGAGGAGGTTAAGGAAAAGCAAGCTAGTGGATGAGGGCTTGAGCTCTAAGAGGGTACAAGTTCAAGACGGTGGTTTGGAAGGGTACAATCATCGAGTGATGGAGTGCTTTGTTTTCAAGGACGAGTATGTGTGCCAAAGGATACAGAATTAAGGCGAGAAAATTCTCCAAGATGCACATAGCAGCCATACGCTATGCATCCTAGGGGAAGCAAGATGTATGGAGATTTGCGGAAACAGATTACGTGGCCTGGTTGAAGCGTGAGATAACGAGTTCGTAGGGAAGTGTCCGACGTGTCAAGCAGTTAAGGCTGAACATCACCACCATCGGACTACTTCAACCGATAAAGATCCTCAATGGAAATGGGAGAGGATCACCATGGATTTTGTTAGTGGGCTACCCCACGCCCACCAAGAAGGATGCGATTTGGGTAATCGTGGATCGCTCGACTAAATCACTCACTTCATGCCGGTGAGAATGGATTACTCACTCGAAGCTAGCAAAGCGTATGTGGGGAAATAGTAAGGTTACATGGTGTGCCAAGATCGATTATCTCGGATAGGGATCCCGATTCACGTCAAGGTTTTGGAAAGCGTTGCATCAAGCTTTGGGTACACGTGTTAGATTTCAAGACGGCTTTCCATCCACAATCGACGGACACCGGGAAAGGGTGATACAAATTTTAGAAGACATGTTAAGAGGTCGTGTCTTGGATTTTAGTGGTAGTTGGGAGGAGTACCTACCATTAGCGGAATTAAACTTATAACAATAGTTATCAGTTTAGTATTCAAATGGCTCCATACGAGGCCCTATATGGACGAAAGTGTCGTACTCTACATGTTGGACGGAGTTGGGAGAAAGACAAGTTCGGGGTCCAGAATTGTAACCGAGACGGAAGACAAAGTCAAGGTGATTCGGTCTCGTCTCAAGGAAGCATCGAGATAGGCGTAAGTCTTATGCCGATCTCAAACGCAAGGAAATGGAGTATCTTTGTGGGAGACAAAGTCTTTCTGAAAGTGTCGCCTTGGAAAAAGGTGTTGAGATTTGGACGGAAAGGGAAGTTAAGCCCAAGGTTCATCGGGCCATATCTTTTGTGTGAAGCGAGTAGGACCAAAGTGGCTTATCACCTAGAGCCGCCAAGCCCAATCCGAGTCGATTCATGACGTATTTCATGTATCAATGCCGAGACGGTGATCGTCCGATCCTTCGCCGCGTTGTGCCGATGCTTGAGAGATTGAGGTGAACTCGGATTTATCTTTTGAAGAAGAACCGGTTCAGATTGTAGACCGAGATGTGAAAGTTCTACGAAGGAAGGCGGTGCCTTTAGTGAAAGTGTTATGGCGGAACCACGGAGTGGAAGAAGCTACGTGGGGAGCCCGAGGAGGTGATGCGGCAAAGAATACCCCCATCTCTTTTGATCGAGGAATTTCGAGGACGAAATTTATTTTAAGGGGGGTAGAACTGTAACATCCCAAATATGGGGTTATTTGGAATTTGGTTATTTTCTTGTTATGAACTGCTGTGATATTATTAATGGAATAATAGAGCTTAATTTAAGGCTTTGAGTGTGCCCGGTTTGATAGAGAAAATTTTGATTTTTAATTTTAAAAGAAGGAGCCTTAGCAAGAGGGGTGTTATAAGAATAAATGTGGGTAATTTATCACTAATTAGGCCTTGGATAAGTGGCAAAGCAAGCCCACTTAAGAGCTAGCATGTGACGCCACATCAAGAGGAAGGGAGAGCCTTGGTTCGAGTCACAAATTCCCTTTCTTTTTGCTCTTTATTTTGACGGCACAAGGGGAGAGAAATTCTCTCCTTGAATTCTTTTTATTATTATTAATAAGGGATAATATGAGTTTAAAATTTTATTTTTTATTTGGATAATAAGGAGGCTATTTTACTCATGAATTATCATGGGATTAATTAGAGATGGCAAGAGGAAAAATAGGTAGTTGGGGTATTCAAATTAATTGGAATACTTTCAAGGGAGTTTGGCCGAATTTGAACTCCTTGTTGAAAGGAGTGGACGGCAAGGTATTGGGGGAGGATAGGGCCGAATTTTCCTAGTGATTTACTTCACAAAAATTCGGCTAGCCTTCACTTCTTTTAGATTTTCTCTCATTCTCCCTCAAGCAAAAACATCAACTTCTCTTTCTTTTTGGCCGAATTCTCCACACCCTCTCCAACCTTTTTCTTGTTCTTTTCTTCTCAAAGTCCAGCCTTGATTGATATTGGAATCAACCATAGCCGAACCTACACCTTACCCTTTGCCGAAATCCCTTTTCTCCCTGTTAAACTCTCTCTAGCCGATTATACATCTCATCTTGGAGCCGAAGTTTCTTTTCCCTATCTGGAAACACCTTGGCCGAACAATAAGGGTAGGAGAGATCTCTTGAATCTTCCTTGGCAAACGATTTAAGAAAGTAAGTATCTAGGCCGAATGCCTATTGTTCTTCTCATTCATATTTTGTCGACTTTTACAAGAGTAAAGTGCTGATTTCGGCAGAAAAGGCTCCTAAACACTTTGGTAATCGATTTCTTTTAGGTACTTCGGGATCTCAAAGTAGTGAGATCGGATCTTTCATCTCTGGCAATCGGTTTTGGTAAGTAGTGGTAAGAAGATTTCCTTTAGTTTACTATTCGTTTAAGCCAAAGGCTAATAACTCTAGTGATGGCCGAATGTAGGAGTGAAGCAGGAATCGCATACCAAGTACCGAAGTGAGTACTCAAGGGGTGAAAGGTAAGGATTCGGGTTCAAGCAATAACCCAAAAGGATTATTTGGTTTGGCCGAATGGCCCATATCACTAACACTATGCTTTGGCCGAATATAGGGGCTAGTGGATCTAAGGTGGCCGACTTCTTCATTCGGGATTTAGATTATTCGTGGGTGACAGGTGTGTACATACACACTTATAGCAGTTAATGTTGTGTTATATATGTTTTGTATGTAAATCTGCTTGATGTAGATGCGGATTGGTACCTTAACGGTACAAGTGAGGATCCCGTAAGTCTCTCATTAATGTGAGATTACTTTAATGCTTTTGGGAAGCATGGCTTATTGATACATGTGATGAATGCATGAGATCTATTGTTAATCGCTTATTTTCTCGTGGGTTATATGAGAGGAGGGGCGTGATGTTTCGTGGCCGATGAGCACACCAGTGTTTTGTAACACACTTGTGACTATATGTCACCAGAGGTTTGGTACCTCCGAGGTTTGGCACCTCATAGCGACTTGTCCCCGTGGTTAACACCACCGTGGGTTGGCCCCACTTGAGATATGGGATCGTCTCGCGGTGATTTGGTATCACACGATGGGTTGGCCCCATCACCCGATTTGTGTCTACGGACACCAGTGCTTTGGTAGCACATTGTGACTATATGTCACCAGGTGGTTTGGCACCACCGGTGTTTTGGTAACACATTGTGACTACGGTCACCAAAGTGGTTTGGTACCACATGGGGTAGACAAAGGCGTTTGGTTGGCTAGGTTGGGCACACGATACTCTGCATATTAACTGTTATATGTTGTGTATGAAATGTTGTTTTTAAACGGGGGAAGGGTTACATACTGAGTCTTGGTGACTCACCTTCTCCTTTAACATTTTGCAGGTGACTCGTAGATGGCGGTTGAGGAGCCGGTTGGACTCGAGGTGGCCATGCAGTGGATTTAAATTTATAGAACTTTAAATTTGGTTTTTTTTTACTTTGGTTGTAATAAGGCCTCCATAAACTTTATTTGTGTTTTTTTGGATGTTGGATATTTGCTTTAAACTGCATTATTAAATTGAACTAAAATCACATGATTTCTTAAGTTAACACGGAAAAGTTTAATCGTGCCATCGGGCACACTTGAACTGGTATAATAATCGGACTTAATAAAACCTCCAAATTAAATCCAAGTATAGTTTTGGCAAGATAACCAAAAACAAGAAGTTTTCAATGAAAATTAAATAGGTATCGAAATGGTGTTCACAAGGTTTTTCTCCGTAACAAATCAAATTCGGTCGTAATGTTTGGGCCGGGTTTGGGTTGTTACAATCTATCTTTGTACATTGAGGAAAATGTACATCTTAAGTGTGGGGGTTAACTACAGTATTATTTGAAAATCTCTGAATTATGTCTTATTCTTAAGTAATTTTCTCATATTACTGTTAGAATGAAATTTCTTTTGATTTATGATTTTATTGATATGTTTTGGATTAAGTCATAGGCAATTGTGCAGTGATGATTTAAACTTTAGGAGACTAGAGAATCAAGCATGATGAGTTTATTTTCAGAATTAAAAATGTGTTAGGTTGTCTACCTGAATCTAGTTATTACCTTGAAATTTGAAATTTACAAGGTTGACATCAAAAGCCCATAATTTTTGTGAGATCTTGAGCCTTTTAGAGCATACATTCTTTTTCGTGCTCACTTTTTTTTTGATTATGAGTGTGTCAACATTGATTTGTTATTCTAGAACTTGCTTCGTTTATACATATTGAGACCACACCTTTGATTTGATATATTGAGATGATAAAGGCACCTAGGTTTTAACCCACTTACTCCATAAAAAAGCCTAACTTCATAATTAACCCCTAGTGAACCCCCTTGAGACTAACGAACCATTTCTTGACTCACCCATTAACATTAACCCAAAACCCACTTTGTATTTGTTATCACCATTTCTCTTGACTACCCCTATATCGAGATTTGATTTGATCGGTTACTTAACTATTTTCTTTATTTCAGTTGTTAAATTCTATCTTATTATTATTGTATGATTTGTTCTTAAAAAAAACGTGGAAAGATATTTATTAGTTCTATGTTATTTGAGCTTGAACAGTTAAATTCACATCTTTAGAAGAAGCTCATGTTATTAATGTAATTATTCATTATCAATTCAATGTTTCTAGTTAGGTAATTTATCAATTCAATCTCGATTCTAACCTTCTAATTCAGCCTATATCCACACCTTAAAACCCAAGCCCCATTACAACCCTTTTAAAGACCTTTTGATTTGTGTATCATATCATCTTACAGTGGTGGAGATTTGATTTTCATGCAAGCCTATGGAATTAACTTTTCATGTTTGACTCTTGAGTGCTTATTTTTGAACCTTAAACACCTTGAGTGATTTGAGTGAACCCTTAGTGAGGATGTCAATTCTTGTTGATTTTGAATCAAAAGGTAATTATGTAGGTAAGGGGGAACACCTATTTTTCGTACTATAAAAACTATGACTTCGATTGTTTGAATCTTTAGGAACCTTCTGGTTAAATTATCAATGTATGAATTACCTATGAATTATGATGAAACTTTATTTATGAAGGTTATGAATTGAGGAAATTCGATTTTAATTATGAGTTGAGAATTTTGCTTGAGGACAAGCAAATGCTAAAGTGTGGGGGTATTTGATAAACTGTAATATATACATATTTTAATCCCACATTTAGCATACTTTTGGATGATTTAATCCCTTGAATTGTGGAATTCGATGCTCCTAATCTCTTAATTTCATGTTTTATACTCAGGAGAGCTTAGGGAGTCGAAAGGAACGGGAAACGGGCCAAAAAAGGGGCGAAATGGGCTTACCTTAGAGACTCACACGGCCTGGACTATCACCCATGACCGTGCGTTTTGAGTAACAACCGAGACACGACCTAAAACATCGTACACGGCCAGATCACACGGCCGTGTGTGGCAAACAGGATCAACCACGGCCAAGAGAGTCGACCACGGGCTTGTCACACGGGCGTGTCCCTGCTATAGCCAAGATGAGTTTCATTCGGAATAGGATACTTGTGGGCCAAGAAAGACATTTCGAAGCCTATATAAATGCCCTAAGTATAACCTAAAAAGCGTCTTTGGTCAGGGGGCGAAGCCAGAGAGGGCTGAACACAGGGAAATACTCCAAGACAGCCAGTTGATCCATCTCAGAAGTCGGAATCACGCTCAAGAAGGAAGATCTTCTCTTCAATTTCCTTCAGGGGGTTTTAGGGTTTTTCTTATGTTTTGTTATTTACCTTCTTCTGAGATGTATTCTTTATTATTTATGAACTAAACCCCTCAAATACCTGAGGGGGATGAAACCTAAGACGGATCTTGTTATTGTTTTCTAAACTATATGATAAATACTTGATTTTTTCTTAATTATGTGTTCTTAATTCTTGTTTTAATATTTCAGGATATTCATTCAATTATTGATGTGCTTAGGCAGTGGAGCAAAAGTCCCTGTTTAAGAGTAGATCTAGCATAGTTAAGCGAAGTTGATCGCAACCCTAGAGATAGGATGACGAAAATCTGCCGGATTAAGGTCAAACCTAATATGGGAGTCCATAGATCGAGTTAATGCAACACTAGGGGTTTTAATTAGAAAGAGATTTCAATTAATCAACCTAGGGTTAGACGTTAGTAGCCTCGAAAGAGGTATTAATATAAATTAGGGAATCCTACGGATCGAGTCAAGTGAATAAATCGCCTGGTTAAGAGTTAAATAACAAGTGAAGTCTAGGTGGATTCTTCCTCGGGTATTGTTTTAATCAATTGGTTTTCCCACAAGTATTTTCCCAATTCACTCTCTGTGTCTTAGCATCCTTAGTTTAGTAATTAGTTAATTAAACATCGATTCCCTTAATACTTAGGCTAGATAGTAAAAAGATAGTAACTACTAGTACTCTTGGTCCTTGAGGATACGATATTTCCGGTCTTGCCATAGCTATACTACCGAACGATAGGTGCGCTTGCCTTATTCGTTGTCATAGTTAGTTTGGACACGATCAACTGACTTATGCCACACGGCCATGTCACACGCCTGTGTGTGAGGCCGTGTGGAGCATACTGACTTGATTTTGTTTTCAACACCAATTGACACATGGCCGTGTACATAACCGTGTGTCAGACACGACCGTGTACATAACCATGTGTCACACATGGCTGAGACACACGCCCGTGGCTTTACCCGTGTGGACAAAAATAGGCTATTTACCAAGCCATTTTGCCACCCAAACTTATGCACACCTATACAACTGAATGGAACAAAACATAGCATCAATAAACATATAATTCAATTCCAAATCAAGCATATTTTATACCATTACCAACACCAACCAATACAAAACATAAATACCACATTATGCTATCTAAGTTCATACCAACCTTTATCTTCTCAAATCATCAAAATGACCATTAACAAATATGCATCATTTGATATATACTCTCAAGCATTTCAACCATTCAAAACATGGCTATTAGATAAATATAATGCTAATTATCAATGAGCATAACATGTCCAACATTCAAAATATCACACAAGCCACATACACTTATATATATACATGATTCAAGCATACCAAACAAACCATCTCTTATGGCCATAAATACAAAACAAAATATATATATTTACAACCCAATTCAAAAAGGCTAAATTCATTACCAACACATAACCAAAATGACCAAAGTCCCTATACATGCCATATACTCAAAACATAAACTCAAAAGTACCAAATTGGTAGATGGATAGTGTGATGAAGTCTTCGACGGTCCCCGAATCTGAGTTAGCTTTAAATTAACTATAAAACTTGGAAAAATAAACAAAGTAAGCTTTATATCTTAGTAAGCTCGTATGAAAATAATAATCAAGCTTCACCGCTCAGTTACCATTCAAATTTAATGACATAACATAAAACAATACATTAATCCCAAGCTCACATGAACTTAACTACATACTTGATCATAAACTCACAACTTCCATTGGTTCAATGCTCGTATAGTTTTCAGTACATAGTTGTACCATTAGTTATCCATTCCTCACCGATTCATACCTTCAATGTACCCGTTGAACCATTCAGAATAGAAGTTGGATACTCAGGAGTCTCGCACACTAAGTGCCAATATCATGGCCCAAAGTGATACGGCCACGCCCGAGAATGGACTTGGTTCAGCTCACCAAGCGAGGCTTGCCATCCTTCGCAAGCTGACCTAACTCGAACTCAGCTCGTTGAGCTCAATTTAGCTCAATTTCAGCTCAATGAGCTCGTTTCCATCTTTTTTATTTTATGCATTTTAAGTTATTGGAATTAAATAAATTATTTAGTTAAATTAGTTAATTAGTTTCAGCTCATAAATTAATGTGTTTAGTAATTTAGTTAGCTTAGCTTAAGTTAATAAATGTGTGTTAATAAATATGTCTTAATCTGAACATGTTAAATTAGAAGTTTTTAAATGTGTCTAAAGTTGAGACAAATTAATTTCATGTTTTAATTAGTTTGTCTTAGCTGCTGTTGAATTTAATTTGTGTCTTAGTTATTATTGGTTTTTAATGTGTCTTAGCTTAGGCAAATTAATTACATGTTCCAAATTAATGTGTCTAGTTGCTTCCGAATTGATGTGTCTTAAGGTGAGTTAATTTGCTGAATTAATTTGCTGTAGGTTAAATGCTTGGGACGGCATTAAGTGAGCTTATTATTTAGCTAATTCAAGTAGCCTTTTCGTGGACACCAAGGGGCAAAGGAGCTGCTGATTTACTTCCCCAAGCTGACCGTCTAAGTCTCCAAGGCAACCTTAAAAGTTTTCACATTGCTGCACATTCCATTCACACTTCAAGGCTGTTCAAATGGAGTCCATTCAGCTTGTGGCTGATCAATTTCTTCCCTTCACACTTGAAGGCTGTTGGAGTTCAAGTATTCACACTAATTGGGTTGTTTGTGCTCCAAAACTCCCATTAAAATGCTGTTGCACGTTCAGTTTCTCAAGGCAGGATTAAATGAGCTCATTTAAGCACTTGGCTAAACATAGACATGGCCAATCAGCTCCCAACTCTTCCAAATACATTCAACTAACTTTCCTTCATCTAGAAGTTATCCAATGGCATTCTAAAGAGCTGAATATAGATATGGAATTTATTTGGTTTTATTCCAGAATTTTCCAGCTGATTAAAGCTGAATTATTTGTCCATTGAGCTGCCATTTGTCTATTCGGCTAGCTTAGTTCCTTAGCTATAAATATGTAGCTCATTACCTTTTGTAGGGACTTTTGGCTCTTTGATTAATGTTTATAACATTTTGTAAGTTTTTCAACTCTCTTATTTTGTTTTAGACTCAGCGTGACTTGTCTAGCTTGCTAGTGGCATCATTCTGTTTCTTTCGCTTATCACTCATTCCGAGTGTGGCGTTCAACCAAACTATACCTTTGGTTCCTACCTTCATAGGTAACCAGTAAAGGTCCACCTTAAGTGATGTATAAGTCTTGGGTCAGCACTTTAATATAGTGTTGGTTCTTACTTGTCCTTAAGATCGTTTTCCCATCCACATCTATCAACTTATTTATCTTGTTTCTTTGATTAGCCGAATTCCCATAATACTTATTCACTTAACCATTTTTCCACCATTATTCTACTTAACCGAACCATCCTCAACACATTCATAACCTTTGAACCATCTAGCCAACCTTTGTTTAAAGTCTTACTTAGCCGAATTCACCCATTACTCTGTTCAAGAATGATACTCCTCCATTCTATGATCGGGCAACTAATATGACTCGAATCATCACCGAGGCAGGTTTGTATCATTTGGTATCAGAGTTAGCAAAAATTAAGGAGTATGAACGTTCGTGAAGTTCCAGAATAAGTATTCAAAAAAAATGAAAAAGAATTCGAAAAAAAAATTTTCGTATATCAAAGTATATTCTTTGTAACCAGCATCTTGTAATTGGAATAAAAAAGAGAGTTTTGAAATTCCCAAAAAAAAAGAAGAAAGTTTATTTTGCAAGTGATTGAAAAGTGTTCATAAGTTACCCGATATTTAAAGCTATTTCTCCATCAAATTCAAACCCAATCGCCACACTTAGCACCATAATCTTTCTTTCAGCCTACCCACACCCATTTTATCATTACCCTTGTAAACCCCTTTGAAACCGACCCCTAGATTCGCTTGTAAGTCTAAACGAGTCTACTATGAACTTCAAGAGGAGAATCTAGTGGTAAAAGGCATGAGAGTTTATGAGAGCATTCGAGTGTAGAAAAATCCATTTAACGAGTGCAAACACGAGTGTGAGTGCCAACCAATTTTTCTTTGTGAGTGAAACGTTAGGTTTGTAGTGGTGAGGTATTTTTTTTTTCTATCTTGTTCTTATCACTTTTCTTTTCAGCAATAAATCATGTTTCAAGAAGAGCTTTCCAAATCAGAATTCCAATATGTGATGCAAGAGATGCGTAGAATGGTGAAATCTAAATTTGACAAGTTGCATGAACGATTGGACCGAGTGGAGGAAAGAGCCTAACGAAAGCAAATTTCCCAAGTCGAGGGACGGAGATAAGGTCATCACGAAAGCACACATCCAATGACCATTTGGGTAGAGATCTATATCATGGTTCTTATTCATCAAGGAATTTGAGGCGAAATAAGACAAGTTTCGAGTTTAAAGCCTATCAAGATGACGAATGAGAAAGCACAAGTCATTCTTCGTATGCATCAAAGTATTCATCCATGGAGGAGTCCTTACAAAGAAGTGAACGTGATTCGTATGTAAATCCTTCCATCTATATCCGACGGAAATCATCTCATTCTAATTCTTTCATTTTATCTTCATCTTGTAACGAAAGGAAGAGAGAAAAAGAAATAAAAAGAAAAGAGAGGCAAGAGAAGTTGATGCGAGAGAATGATTGGATCTTAAACGAAATCGAGAAAATAAAAAGAGAAATGAAAGAAAAAGAAATTGAAAAATAAAAAGAAAATGAAAGGAAGAAAAATGAGATTGAGAATCGTGAGCAAGGAACAAAAATTGAACATGAAAGTGAGATAAAAAGTGAGAATGAGTCCTCAAAAGAGACGATAGAAAAAGAGAGAGAGTTTGAAAATGAAACGAGTGAAAATGAAGAAAGTGAGCAAGAAAGAGTGATGAGTGTTTTACTAACCATCATGTGAGTTCTCATTGTATTGTTTCTTCTTTTCAGGTTTCTCGAAATCTCATTGATAAATTTCAAATTCACTATCTTTCCGGTGAGAGGCGATTCAAGTTGATCGAGAAAGGTAAGAACATAGATGACCCTATTCCACCGGCGCTTAAAGGTAAGCAAGGTGAGGGTTCTATGATGTTTAAGTCTCCACCATTCCACTTGAATGTTTGTGATAATATAGCTGATATGGTTAACTGCCATTCTTTGTTTAATGTTGATGCGTCCATTTTAAAAGATGGCAAGACGAGTTTCTCTAATGAAAATTACCGCATTGACAAGTGTGTTGGTGAAGTAAGTATAAATCAGCACAAACAATTTTTGAACTTGTGTGTTAAAAAGTTGCCATGTAAAACTCGTAGTCCGATTGTTTGTGATGATGGTGAGACGTTTCTGCTCTGTTGTGTAAATTTCGCATGTTTCTGTAAGTTTGATCGAATGAAACTTGAGATATATAGCTGTTTGAATGTTGGTATGTTCACATTTTCTTTATTTAACACATTTGGTAAAAGGTTTTTGTGTAAGACGATTAATCTATCCGATTGTGTTGTTCCTGAGACATCTTTAAATTCTTGTGCGAAATACTCATGTCTTTACATGTCAGTTCAAAAGAGAATCAAGAAGTTTTATGGCTTGAGCTTGTTTTTTCCTACATCCTCTTTACTTGGCATGTGTGACTTCTTGACGAAAAAGGAATTCTTGCTGCATTTTGGAAAGAATGATCAAAATCATGTGTTTAATCCTAGTTTGTTATTATGAATCGTCCATGAGAGAAAGCAAGAATCTTAAATTTTGTTTGAATGAATGTGTAAACAATTTTTGCTTGTATAATGCTTTGTCTTTAAGTCTGAAAATGAGACATGTGAATCTTGTTGGCTTGCCAAGTCAAAATAACATTTTTGACTCCGAAGGTTGTCCTATATTGTAACACCCCAAACCCGGCCCAAACATTACGACCGAATTTGGTATCTTACAGAGGAAAACATTTTGTAAAAATTCCTTTAGCCGCTTGAGTTTTGTCGAAAACGTTTCATTTTATATCGTTCTGTTAAGACCATTGAGGTGTGTGAAGAAACCGCACTTAGTTATATTTAAAGATCTATTAAGTCAGGTTGTTACCGATATTGAACGTACCCTATGGCACAATAAAACATTTTTTTGCGTTTAAATTTAAGAAAACCGTGTGTACCCATTTTAAAGTCATTAAGTAATTTAAACAAATTATCCAAAATGTGTAAAGTAAGCAAATAAAAATCTTAGGAAGCCTTATTACAACTTCAACGAATAAATCCACAATAAAATAAAAATAACCCAAAGTTTGTTTAAATCACATTCCCACTGCATGGCCACCTCGAGTCCATCCGGCTCCTCATCTGCGATCTACGAGTCACCTGAAAAAAAGTTAAAGGAGAAGGTGAGTCACCAAGACTCAATGTGTAACCCTTCCCCCGGTTTAATGCAACATCATGCACAATTTATAACTAAGTTAACATGCACTAAGTTTAATATGCACCCAACCTAGCCATCCAATATGCCTTTCTCTACCCCGTGTGGTACCAAACCACTGGTGGTGCCAAACCACTGGTGACTTAAAGTCACGATATCCATCATATTGTGGTGCCAAACCACTGGTGACCCGAAGTCACAAATCAAATGATGGGCCAACCCATCGTGTGATACCAAATCACTGGCGTCGATCCCATAATGTCAACTGTGGGGCCAACCCACTGTGGTGCTAAGCCACTTGGACAAGACGCTATGAGGTGCCAAACCTCTGGAGGTGCCAAACCTCTGGTGACCGTAGTCACAATGTGGTACCAAACCACTGGTGTCCGTCAACACGAATATCGCTCCCCTCCACTCATATATCCCACATCAATCCATGATATACAAATGATTTCATGCCAACATATATTTAAATCACATATACCAAATATGCCATGCTTCCCAAAAGCATCAAATAGTAACTCATATTGACAGAGACTTACTCTGATCATCCCTTATACCGCTACGGTATTAAATCCAAAGCTACATAAACCAGTTTAGCATATACAACATTTAGCACAGTTAATTAATCATAAAGTGTGTATGTACACACCTGTCACCAACGTTATCCCTAAATCCCGGAGAACCCAATCGGCCACCCACAATATCCTTGCTCCTATATTCGGCCAACACAAGATTAGTGCCATGGCCTATTCGGCCAAACCCAATAAATCTAAAGGGCATCTCTTAAACCCGAATCCTTACCTACACGCTTTTGAATACCCACCACAGCACACGATACACGAATCTGCTTCACCAAACTACAATTGGTCAATCAACAATATTCTAAACAATAGCCTTCGGCTTTTGAACACTAAAATAGACCTTACCCTCACTTACCGAATTCGATTGACAGAGAATGATGGTTCAGATCTATTGCTTTGAGATCCCGGAGTCCTAGGTGAAATCGGTTTCAACTGAAAGATTAGCCAACCATTAGTATATGCCGGATTTCGGCTTTTCCCCACCATCAAAACTTCAGAACACAAGAGAGAAAAGAAATAGCCATTCGGCTAACACACTTACCTACCCAAACCGATTGGAAAACACTGAAAAGGGATCACCCTTACTTTGATATTTGGCCAAGGCTACACCAAATAGAAGAAGGAAAATTCGGCACACCAAGGGAGTAGATTCGGCTATGATTGTTCAACACAATCAATCAAGGTTCGGCTTTGTATGGAAAAAGAGGAAGTAAGAAAGTGAAATAAGAGTTTCGGCTAAGGGTTTGAGAAGAGAAAAGAAAGAAATAGATGGGAGATTAAGGTATAGGAGATTCGGCCAAGGTTTTAGAAGAAGAGAAGGGTTTTCAGTTTTGAGAGAATGAAAAAGGAAGAAACAAAAAGATGGAGACTAGCCGAAATTATGAATAAAAATGCTAAGAAAATTTGGCTTCTCCCCCCCCATGCTTGCCGTCCACTCCTCTCCAAGGAGTTTAAAATTCGGCCAACTCCTTAATTCTCTCTTGGCCACTAATTTAAAATTATTCAAAATAATTTGAATACTCAAATGCCTATATTTTCTCTTTGCCACTTAATAAAAATTAATCAAATAAAATCTAACAAAAATCCAAATAATATCTTCATTATCCTTTTTATTATCTCCTATCATCAAAAGAGTTCAAAGAGAGAAAATCTCTCCCCCCTATGCCGTCATATTAAGGACCAAAAAGGGGATTTTCGCGACTCGAACACAGGCTTCCCCTTTCTCATTGTGGCGTCACTTCCAGCTCCCAAGTGGCCTTCCTTTTGCCACTTTTCCAAGGCCTAATTAGTGTCAATTAACCCTCCATTTATTCTTGTAACCCCTACTTGCTAAGGCTCCCTACCTTTAAAGTTTACAAAAATATTTTTCGACCATTCCGAGCCTACTCGAGACCCCTAATTAAGCCTTACTACACCACAATCAATACCATAGCAATTCAAACACAAGAGAATTAATTTAATCACAAATAGCCCCAATTTTAGGATGTTACAGTTCTACCCCCCTTAAAAATAATTTCGGCCTCGAAATTACCTGCCTAGAAGAGGTGGGGGTATTGCTGCCGCATCACATCCTCGGGTTCCCATGTAGCTTCCTCTGCACCATGGTTTCGCCAAAGCACTTTCACCAAAGGTACTGACTTCCTACGCAAAACTTTGACATCCCGGTCTAAGATCTGAACTGGTTCTTCCTCAAAAGATAAATCTGAGTTTACCTCAATCTCAGCCACTGGCACAACGTGCGATGGATCCGACCGATACCGTCTAAGCATCGACACATGAAAAACGTCATGAATCTGACTCAACTCTGCCGGTAGCTCGAGCTGATAAGCTACCGGTCCCACTCGCTTCAACACTGTATATGGGCCGATGAACCTTGGGCTTAGCTTCCCTTTTCGCCCAAATCTCAACACCTTCTTCCAAGGTGACACCTTCAGAAAGACTTTATCTCCTACTGCATACTCCGTTTCCTTACGCTTAAGATCAGCATAAGACTTCTATCTATCTAACGCTTCCTTAAGATGAGCCCGAATCACCTTAACTTTATCCTCAGTTTCTGTCACCAATTCCGGACCCAAAACTTGTCGTTCACCCAACTCTGTCCAACATGTCGGAGTACGGCATTTTCGTCCATACAGTGCTTTATATGGTGCCATCTGGATACTTGCTTGATAACTATTGTTATAAGCAAATTCCGCCAATGGTAGATACTCCTCCCAACTACCACGGAAATCCAAAACACACCCCCTCAGCATATCTTCTAAGATCTGAATAACCCTTTCCGATTGCCCGTCAGACTGTGGATGAAAAGCTGTACTGAAATCCAATCGTGTACCCAAAGCTTGATGCAACGCTTTCCAGAACCTTGACGTGAACCTCGGATCCCTATCTGAGATGATCGATACTGGCACACCATGCAACCTTACTATTTCTGACACATACAGCTTAGCTAGCTTTTGAAGTGGGTAATCCACTCTCACCGGTATGAAGTGAGCTGACTTAGTCAGACGGTCCACAATTACCCAAACTGCGTCCTTCTTGCTGGGCGTGAGGGGTAGCCCACTGACGAAATCCATAGTGATCTTCTCCCATTTCCACTGAGGGATCTTCACTGGTTGGAGTAACCCTGATGGCAACTGGTGTTCAGCCTTAACTCGCGACACGTCGGACACTTTCCCACAAATTCGCCATTACCTCACGCTTCAACCACGCCACCACGAATCAAGCTCCGTAAATCTCCATACATCTTGCTACCTCCAGGATGCATAGCATATGGGCTGCTATGTGCATCTTGAAGAATTCTTTGCCTTAATTCCGCATCTTTCGGCATACAAGGCCGCCCTTGAAAGCATAGTACACCATCACCAGTCAAACTATACCCTTCAAAACCCCCATCTTGAACTTGCAACTTCCTCGCGTTCAACCCTTCGTCTACTAACTGCTTTTCCTTAATCTCCTCGATCCAAGTTGGCTTAACTTGCAGTTCTGCCAAAAGACTTCCATCGTCGTATAGACTGAGATGAGCAAACATCGCTCTCAAGTCTGTCACGACCTTCCGGCTTAACGCATCAGCCACCACGTTTGCCTTACCCAGATGGTACTCAATTGAACAGTCGTAGTCCTTCAACAGTTCAATCCATCGGCGCTGCCTCAAATTCAAGTCCTTCTGAGTCAAAAAATACCTCAAACTTTTGTGATCCGTGTAGACTATCGACTTCTCCCCATACAAGTAATGCCTCCATATCTTTAAAGCGAAGACTACTGCCGCTAACTCCAAGTCGTGCGTTGGATAGTTAACCTCATGCGGTCTTAGCTGACGGGACGCATAGGCCACTACCTTCCCTTCCTGCATCAACACACATCCCAACCCAGTATGGGATGCATCACAATAAACCGTGAATAACTTCCCTGCCTCAGGCTGTACTAGAACTGGAGCTTCCGTCAGAATCTTCCTTAGCTTATCAAAACTTCCTTGTTGCTTCTCCGCCCATACAAATGGAACTCCTTTCCTTAATAGCTTAGTCAACGGTGCTGCGATTAAAGAGAACCCTTCCACAAACCTTCGATAGTACCCTGCCAGACCCAGAAAGCTTCGAATTTTTGCCACTGACCTAGGCAGTTTCCAATCCAACACCGCTTCAACCTTACGAGGGTCCACTCTAATCCTTCACCGACACTCGTGACCCAAGAAAGCCACCTCCTAAGCCGTAATTCGTACTTTCACCGAATTTGGCATATAATTGCTTCTCCTCGATTTGTAGAACTATACGCAAATGCCCGTCATGCTCCTCCTCCGTCTTTGAGTAAACCAATATGTCGTCTATAAACACCATAACAAATTGATCCAAGTATTGTTGAAACACCCTATTCATTAAGTCCATGAATGCTGCAGGCGCGTTGGTCAACCCAAATGGCATCACCAAAAACTCGTAATGCCCATACCGAGTACGGAATGCCGCCTTGTGCACATCAACCTCCTTCACCTTAAGTTGATGATAACCCGACCTAAGATCTATCTTCGAGAACACCGATGCACCCTTGAGTTGGTCAAATAAGTCATCAATCCGGAGCAAGCGGATACTTGTTTTTGATCGTTAACTTGTTTAGGCCGACGGTGAGTCGATACACATTCGCATTGAACCGCCCTTTTCTTGACAAACAACACAGTGCTCCCCATGGAGATATACTTGGTCGGATAAACCCTCGGTCCAAGAGTTCTGAATTTGAGCCTTCACTCCACCAATTCCTTTGGTGCCATTCGATGCGGTGCTATGAGACACGAGTGCCGTTCCGGGCAACAAGTCTATATCAACTCAACTTCCCGATCCGGAGAGCGGACTGGAAGTTCTTCGGAAATACATCAAAGAAATTCCCTTCACTGCTCGAACCTTCTCAATCTGTTGACCCCTTAGCCTCCAAGGCACATATACGAACCGAACCTCCTCACAACCCTTCTTAACCATCTTCTCATCCTTTAAAGCGGATACCACGTTAGATAGGTAATCTCTTCTATTGCCTATCATGACCACTTCATCACCCTCACCCATCTTTAGAACCATGCGCTTAGCAAATGATCAGCTCAACCTTGCTTGATACTTAACCAACCACCCATTCCAAGAATCAAATCGAACTCCTCAAACGGCGGTTCCATCGGATCGACCATAAATACTACCCCTTGGAGTTCTAGGGTACATCTCTACATAGCTTGTCCACAACTACAGAGTGACCTAGAGGGCTAATTCATCACATCTCCTAGAAGCGATCTCAAAGTCTAAGTTCATAGTCTCTACCACACTACTGGCAACGTATGAATGCGTCGAACCCACATCAATTAATGCAACATATGGAAGACTAAAAATTAGGAACGTACCGGTTATGACGTTCGGTGCGTCACCCTCCTCTCGACGCCTTGCTACGTAGACTAACCAGGCTATCTCGCCTCTGTGTTGCCTGCACCTCTGCCCGGTGTACCGCGACCTCGACTAGAACCATTACCTCCTCTACCATTACCACGACCCCTCTGTGGTGGTCCTTCGTTTCTAACCTGAGTGAGTACGGTTCTGACCCTCTGGCTGATTCTTAGCTAACTTCCGAGGACAGTCCCTTACACGGTGATCCAACGATCCACATTCAAACCATCCCCTTTCACCGGTCCAACAACCTCCCCAATGTGATTTTCCACAGCGATTACACTGGGTCGGTCTCTGATTAGTAGCCATGGGCCTTCCTGCCTGATTTGGCCCACTCTGCCTAGCCCTTTTCTGAACATTACCACCTGACCCAGACGACCCAAAGCCTCTCTTCTGCTTGTTCCTATCATAGTTCTGTCTCACGGACTCCTTGACCCCTTCGGCTACCTTAGCCTTTTCCACGAGTAACAAAAACTCACGCCCTGCTGTGGAGCAATCAAAGAACCTTAACTCATCCCTAAGTCCGTCTTTCAAAGCAGACACAACGATCATGCTCTGTTGACACAATTCCCGAGCATAGCGGCTCACCTCAAGAATTCTCGCTTCATACTCCGATGAGACTTATTTCCTTGTACCAACCCCGAAAAGCTTTCCTCATGCATCGGTGTAGCCGGTGCCCACATACTCTTCCGATAAAGCGGTTTGAAATACTCCCAAGTAAGATCATCTCTTTGTAGCACCATCCCGAACCGTGAGCCACCATTGATATGACTCATCCTTTGAAGCGACACCGCTCCTTTCGGCTTCTCCTCATCCGTCAGTCCAGATCATACATGATCCTCTCGGTCGATTCTAACCAATATTCGCGCCTTTGGGTGCCACTCCCGACACACCCGAATACCTCCGCTCCGTTGGATCGAGTTGCTCGGTGCATGCACTTCCGAGTTCCCAAATTTCCTCCCGCACCAGCCACCAACTCTAGAACTCACAGCACAGCCTGCGATACAGCGTCATCCCCCGTTTGGGCTTGCTACTCAACGCCCACAGCTGCGGGTGGTGGTGGCGGTGGTGCCTCATTGTCCGATCCTTAACCTGACCTAACGGGTTTCGACACGGTGATCCTGCCTCCACCGCGTCCACGATGGCCACGTCCTCTAGAGCTCATTCTAACTATTGCGCTTTAATCTGATTAAGAAATTTTCATGGATTAGTACTTGTTTCACTAGGTTATCCTGCGAAGAAATTTTATAAGGAGAGTTTGATAGAGATTCTTTCGATCAATTAAAGGTTTAAGTCCTCTATCCTAGTTTACACAGAAGGGCACATCCATTCCCTAATACCTTTCATATTTATTCACTCATCCCAGGAGTAGTTTCGTCTTTTTCCTACAGGGGTATTTTCGTAAATTTCCAAAGTCAGGGTATTATTTATTGTGTTTGGCCTATGACCGAGTCCTCTTGGTTTGGGTGAACCGAAGCTACGCACCAGGTAGGAATCCTACGAAGAGGAGGTGAGTCACGAGGACTTCTTAAGTACCAAGCTCTTCCGGATCCAGTCCTAGACATGCGCACAAGGGTTACCACACCCTAACTCGGCGACTTGGTCGTAGGTTTGTTTAATTAAGCATTTAAAGTCTTATGTATTTTGTTGGAGTGGGCTAGTCCTAAAGTTCAAACACCTATCATACTATCTACGTTCCATACCTACCCTTCTACCAATAATAATTCATACTGAAGTCAAGAAGTACTTACAGGCGGATTGGTGCCGAGACTCGGGCCATCTTGTTCAAAACCAAAAATATTTCCAAAAGGCCTACTAAAACATTTTGGGCCTTGGGCCCCCACAGTCGAGTTTTGAACCGGGCTCTGATACCAAATTTGTAACACCCCAAACCCGGCCCAAACATTACGACCGAATTTGGTATGTTACAGAGGAAAACATTTTGTAAAAATTCCTTTAGCCGCTTGAGTTTTGTCGAAAACGTTTCATTTTATATCGTTCTGTTAAGACCATTGAGGTGTGTGAAGAAACCGCACTTAGTTATATTTAAAGATCTATTAAGTCAGGTTGTTACCGATATTGAACGTACCCGATGGCACAATAAAACATTTTTTTGCGTTTAAATTTAAAAAACCATGTGTACCCATTTTAAAGTCATTAAGTAATTTAAACAAATTATCCAAAATGTGTAAAGTAAGCAAATAAAAATCTTAGGAGGCCTTATTACAACTTGAACGAATAAATCCACAATAAAATAAAAATAACCCAAAGTTCGTTTAAATCACATTCCCACTGCATGGCCACCTCGAGTCCATCCGGCTCCTCATCCGCGATCTACGAGTCACCTAAAAAAAAGTTAAAGGAGAAGGTGAGTCACCAAGACTCAATGTGTAACCCTTCCCCCGGTTTAATGCAACATCATACACAATTTATAACTAAGTTAACATGCACTAAGTTTAATATGCACCCAACCTAGCCATCCAATATGCCTTTCTCTACCCCGTGTGGTACCAAACCACTGGTGGTGCCAAACAACAGGTGACTTAAAGTCACGATATCCATCATATTGTGGTGCCAAACCACTGGTGACCCGAAGTCACAAATCAAATGATGGGGCCAACCCATCGTGTGATACCAAATCACTGGCGTCGATCCCATAATGTCAACTGTGGGGCCAACCCACTGTGGTGCTAAGCCACTAGGACAAGACGCTATGAGGTGCCAAACCTCTGGAGGTGCCAAACCTCTAGTGACCGTAGTCACAATGTGGTACCAAACAACTGGTGTCCGTCGACACGAATATCAGTTCCCCCTTCACTCATATATCCCACATCAATCCATGATATACAACAGATTTCATGCCAACATATATTTAAATCACATATACCAAGTATGCCATGCTTCCCAAAAGCATCAAATAGTAACTCATATTGACAGAGACTTACCTGAATCATCGCTTATACCGTTACGGTATTAAATCCAAAGCTACATAAACCAGATTTAGCATATACAACATTTAGCACAGTTAATTAATCATAAAGTGTGTATGTACACACCTGTCACCAACGTTATCCCTAAATCCCGGAGAACCCAATCGGCCACCCACAATATCCTTGCTCCTATATTCGGCCAACACAAGATTAGTGCCATGGCCTATTCGGCCAAACCCAATAAATCTAAAGGGCATCTCTTAAACCCGAATCCTTACCGACACGCTTTTGAATACCCGCCACAGCACACGATACACGAATCTGCTTCACCAAACTACAATCGATCAATCAACAATATTCTAAACAATAGCCTTCGGCTTTTGAACACTAAAATAGACCTTACCCTCACTTACCGAATTCAATTGACAGAGAATGATGGTTCAAATCTACTGCTTTGAGATCCCGGAGTCCTAGGTGAAATCGGTTTCAACAGAAAGATTAGCCAACCATTAGTATATGCCGGATTTCGGCTTTTCCCCACCATCAAAACGACAGAACACAAGAGAGAAAAGAAATAGCCATTCGGCTAACACACTAACCTACCCAAACCGATTGGAAAACACTAAAAAGGGATCACCCTTGCTTTGATATTCGGCCAAGGCTACACCAAATAGAAGAAGGAAAATTCGGCACACCAAGGGAGTAGATTCGGCTATGATTGTTCAACACAATCAATCAAGGTTCGACTTTGTATGGAAAAAGAGGAAGTAAGAAAGTGAAATAAGAGTTTCGGCTAAGGGTTTGAGAAGAGAAAAGAAAGAAATAGATGGGAGATTAAGGTATAGGAGATTCGGCCAAGGTTTTAGAAGAAGAGAAGGGTTTTCGGTTTTGAGAGAATGAAAAAAGAAGAAACAAAAATATGGAGACTAGCCGAAATTATGAAGAAAAATGCTAAGAAAATTTGGCTTCTCCCCCCTATGCTTGCCGTCCACTCCTCTCCAAGGAGTTTAAAATTCGGCCAACTCCTTAATTCTCTCTTGGCCACTAATTTAAAATTATTCAAAATAATTTGAATACTCAAATGCCTATATTTTCTCTTTGCCACTTAATAAAAATTAATCAAATAAAATCTAACAAAAATCCAAATAATATCTTCATTATCCTTTTTATTATCTCCTATCATCAAAAGAGTTCAAAGAGAGAAAATCTCTCCCCCCTATGCCGACCATATTAAGGAGCAAAAAGGGGATTTTCGCGACTCGAACACAGGCTTCCCCTTGCTCATTGTGGCATCACTTCCAGCTCCCAAGTGGCCTTCCTTTTGCCACTTTTCCAAGGCCTAATTAGTGTCAATTAACCCTCCATTTATTCTTGTAACCCCTACTTTCTAAGGCTCCCTACCTTTAAAGTTTACAAAAATATTTTTCGACCATTCCGAGCCTACTCGAGACCCCTAATTAAGCCTTACTACACCAAAATCAATACCATAGCAATTCAAACACAAGAGAATTAATTTAATCACAAATAGCCCCAATTTTAGGATGTTACATATATTGTGGTTTAAAAGATTTAATCATGTTTTGCAAGATTATGCTTCTCAGTTGCTACATGTTCTTTCTGAGTTGCCAGCCATGTCACTTTCGAGTCAAATTGAGAAGGTAGGAGGAATTATTGTATTTGAACCCGATGATTATTGCTCTTTATTCTTAATCAAGGGATTTGGACCATGGAATTTTAATTTTCGAGACTATAACCTTCGAATACTTTATGAATCTGGTTTGTTTCAATCGAAGAAAAAGGTAAGATCGATTTCTGTTTTTGATCCCGGTATTGGTTTATTTGTTCAAGTTGTGAATAAAATCTCAGAAAGTTCCTTTGTGTTTAACCTTCATCGTGTCACTAATTTGTTTTATTCTTTTGTAGGTGACAATGTGAGGTGGTACCCTCCTAAAGAGGGAGGACATGCAAATGACCATCTTTCTTTCCGAGCTATCTGTGGCTCTCAGAATGTTGAAAATGATTCTGTCCGGATCATGAACATAAGGGCTTGTGATCTTGAAAAAATTTTCTCGAGCAAGTGGCCTGGTTTGAGGACAAATCGCTTTAAAGAGGGAGGGGATGATACGGCCACGCCTGAGAATGACCTTGGCACCAAGCGAGGCTTGATCCTTCGCAAGCTGACCTAACTCGAACTCAGCTCGTTGAGCTCGATTTCAGCTCAATGAGCTCGTTTCCATCTTTTTTATTTTATGCGTTTTAAGTTGCTGGAATTAAATAAATTATTTAGTTAAATTAGTTAATTAGTTTCAACTCATAAATTAATGTGTTTAGTAATTTAGTTAGCTTAGCTTAAGTTAATAAATGTGTGTTAATAAATATGTCTTAATCTGAACATGTTAAATTAGAAGAGTTTAAATGTGTCTAAAGTTGAGACAAATTAATTTCATGTTTTAATTAGTTTGTCTTAGCTGTTGTTGAATTTAATTTGTGTCTTAGTTATTATTGGTTTTTAATGTGTCTTAGCTTAGGCAAATTAATTACATGTTCCAAATTAATGTGTCTAGTTGCTGCCGAATTAATGTGTCTTAAGGTGAGTTAATTTGCTGAATTAATTTGCTGCAGGTTCAATGCTTGGGATAGCATTAAGTGAGCTGATTATTCAGCTAATTCAAGTAGCCTTTTCGTGGACACCAAGGGGCAAAGGAGCTGCTGATTTACTTCCCCAAGCTGACCGTCTAAGTCTCCAAGGTAGCCTTAAAAGTTTTCACACTGCTGCACATTCCATTCATACTTCAAGGCTGTTCAAATGGAGTCCATTCAGCTAGTGGCTGATCAATTTTGTCCCTTCATACTTGAACGCTGTTGGAGTTCAAGTATTCACACTATTTGGGCTGTTTGTGCTCCAAAACTCCCATTAAAATGCTGTTGCGCTGTAACGCCCCGAATTTGGGCCTAGAAGAATTAGGCTTTGGGCTTTGGATCTCAGAAATTATTTTTTAGTGAGCGAGAAAATGAAAATTGGTATGTGGGCTCTGAGGGTTAATGAATTTGGAGTGTCTAGGGGTGTTGGAGAAGTCCTGAGATCAAGTAAAGGTACAGGAAAAATTTTGGTTTTAGCCTCAAGGGAACTGTGACTTCAGTCAGTAGGCCTCTTAAGTAGATTAAGAGAAAATAGGACACAAATGTGCTTGTAGTCCAGTGGAAAGTGACGTCACTTGGGAGCTATGATGTGGCGTGTGTGAAAGCTGAAGAGGTCCAAGGTTCGAGCAGGAGGAGTGTATTTTGGAGTGTTTTATTTTGCATAGGTGGACAGAAAGAGTTGTGTTGTTTTTGTACTCTTGCCGTGGAGAATTTGTAGGAAGCAGGACTGATGGATGTGGAGGAGATTTCGGATAAGATTAAGGTATTATCAGAGAGAAAAGATAGGAGATGAGGAGGGTGAAGTGTTGGGGCCGAATAGGACTGTGGGGGGAAGGTAGTTCCGCTTTGGCTATAAAAGGGGGGTGCCGAAATCTTTAGAAGGGGTTCTTGGAGTTTCCATCTTTCTTTCTCTCTTTTTTCCCCTCATCCTTATTTTCTTCCATTGCCAAATACCACCACCCCAGTTCGCCAAAATCCCTTTTTTGCCGAAATCCCTGTTTGCTGAAATCCCTATTTTTTGAAATCCCTGTTTGCCGAAATCCCTGTTTGCCGGAACCCCTGTTTATGCTAATTCTTTGTTGTTTGTTATTCCACCTCAATCGATTATTATCTACTCTTAGTCACGTTTGGAAGCCGAATCTTGTTCAAGTAGATATCTAAGCCGCAGGATCAAAGGAGAATTACGGTAAGTGCTTAGTTAAACTTTTTAGTGTGTTTTGTTAAAAGCCGAAGGGCTATCTAACCCAATCCTTGTCGTTAACCTGTATTAATAAGGGTAAGGCTCAACAATCGCAAGCGCGGTAAGTAAGGATTGCTAACAAGGTGGTAAGTGTTCTCGACTCAGTCATGGTTTAGTAAATGGCCAAATCTAATGTGGCTCATAGGGGTGACTTATGAACAATATGGGTCACTTGGTTTTGACGATATAGGTGTTTGGAGTGCAGATCTAGAGGATAATCGCCAATAGTAGCAAAGGAAGGGCTACTAGAACGTGAGGCACACGGTAAAGAGTGCAGTGAGGTTTCGGTTTTTGGTTAGTATGTGTTAACGCTTTGGTTAATCGCTAGTAATGTCAATTGTAGGTTTGTGACTAAGGAGTTCGCAGACACGCAGGTTACAGTGTGTGTACAAACACTACACACACGATATCGGTAATGCCAAAAGCCTAAAAGCCGAAGTGGCTAAATGGGCCGGTGGGCCCCGAGGCTAAGTTTGATAAAATGGTTTAGTTGATTATACAAATTAAGTTAGCTATGCTTGATACATGATCTGGATATGTTTTGGGCCTAATAGGCCATATGATGAGATTTGGGCCTAACGGTAGTAAGGACATGAGATGGGCTTATGGGGCGTGAGACAAGTATGTTAGGGTTAATGGACTTTAGGCCTAGCTTGAAAAACTTTGTAATTTCATAAGACTTAAGCTAATTAAACATGTCTGTGGACAAGTCGATTAGTTAGAGTGTGGTAACCGACATATGCATGTCTAGGATTGGATCTAGTCAGAGCTTGGTACTTAAGCGGTCCGAGTGACCCGCCTCCTCTTTTTCTGAGATCCTACCTGGTGCACAGTGTTTGTTCACTTTAATCGCGAGGACTTGTTTATGGGCCAAAGTTCATAACTAAAACCTGAGAGGGACCAAATACCCTTATATTTGTAAAATTACTAAAATACCCTTATATTTGTAAAATTACTAAAATACCCTTATATTGTAAAATTACTAAAATACCCTTATATTGTAAAATTACTAAAATACCCTTATATGTAAAATTACTAAAATACCCCTATATTTGTAAATTACCGAAATACCCCGAATGGCGAAATTACCAAAATACCCCTATTTGTAAAATTACCAAGATACCCCTATTTTGCCAAATTACCAAAATACCCCTGTATGGTAGAATTACGAAAATACCCCTGGGTAGTGAAATGACAAAAATACCCCTATATGACGGATATGAGTTTATGGATGTTACTTGTGTGTTTGATGCATTTATATGATATTCTGCTTAGGATGCATATGGGTGGGAATTATGGTACGGAGGAAGAATTTGAGGATCGCATAGTCGCTTGACGACTGTGGATCCACCGGAGGCTTTAAGCCCAATATATGATTAGCAGCTTTGCTGCAACGTTCGGTAGTACCGCAACCGGGCTACCCATGGTGTGTAGCGGAGGGGTGGGTCGAGCTAGAATTCCCCACATGTGTATAAGGTTGGAAGGGAAATGGTGTGTAGCGGATGGATTTTTGGGGTGGGTTTTGCATTATATTGTTTGCATATGATGCGATATGATATGATATGAGGTCATGGTGGGCTAAGGCCCAAGACCACCGATTTTGTTAGGGCTTAGGCCCAATGTGAATATTTGTATGTGATTTGATTGCCAAGGGTTGTACACACTGAGTTTCGAAACTCACACCCTTTAATTTAATGTTTCAGGTAATCCTGAATAGACGACTCGACGTGGGAGAGGACTCGGAGATGGCCACACTACAAGCTGTTCAAATGTTTTAATTTATTCAAATGATTCTGTTTTAAATACTCTATTTATTTTTCATTGGATCGTAATAAGGCCATGTAACTCCTACTCGACTTTGAATTTTGGGTTTATTTTTGTTATTGTTTTAACTACCCACTTAGGCAATTTCATTAAGTTATTAAAGTGTTAATATGGTTTTCGAAATAATCTTTTGTTTTGGGCTTTTGGGGCCTTAAATGGTTAACTAGTAAATTGTTTTGAAGTGCGCCTTTAATGTGACATTCTAGATTCGGGCCTAACTTCTCGACCGGGTTTGGGGTGTTACATTTTGTGGTATCAGAGCCCAGTTACAAAGCTCAGGCTGTGAAATGGGCCTTAGATTTTGGGTTTTAAAAAGTTTTTACAGGATTCTTGAAGTGTGGTTCTTCAAGTCCTCGACGTCGAGCCAAGTAAGTTTTCTGTACTACATTTGTTTAAATTACTGAACTATATAGATAATGGGCTACTTTAAAATAGGCTTTTAGAGACTAAAGCTCGTAGGAAACTTAAGCCTGTAGTGGGTTCACGACCACGAAATAGCTTTAAAAAAAAAATTGTTACTTACATAAGACATGCGCTTTAAACAGTGGAATTACAAACTAATTTCATAAAATTTTTAAATACCCAACGGTGAGCGCTAGAAGAGGCGCAAGAGGCCGCAGCCGAGGCCGTGGAAGTGTTAGGGCTTTGTAAACATTTGAATCGGAATTTGGAACTTATTCTGCATATGTTTGAGAATGGTTGCGATAGGTGGATGTTTTGGGTATGTATTAAAATTACTAGGGTCGAGTCTTGCAGCTGTGAGCGTGGTGGGGTAGTTGATACACGACCACCCTGTTAGTTGGAAATTTCAAGGATGAAATTTCTTTAAGGGGGAAGAATTGTAACGCCCCGAATTTGGGCCTAGAAGAATTGGGCTTTGGATCTCAGAAAATTTTTTTAGTGAGAGAGAAAATGAAAATTGGTATGTGGGCTCTGAGGGTTAATGAATTTGGAGTGTCTAGGGGTGTTGGAGAAGTCCTGAGATCAAGTAAAGGTACAAGAAAAATTTTGGTTTTAGCCCCAAGGGAACTGTGACTTCAGTCAGTAGGCCTCTTAAGTAGATTAAGAGAAAATAAGACACAAATGGGCTTGTGGTCCAGTAGAAAGTGGCGTCACTCGGGAGCTATGATGTGGCGTGTGTGAAAGCTGAAGAGGTCCAAGGTTCGAGTAGGAGGAGTGTATTTTGGAGTGTTTTATTTTGCATAGGTGGACAGAAAGAGTTGTGTTGTTTTTGTACTCTTGCCGTGGAGAATTTGTAGGAAGCAGGACTGATGGATGTGGAGGAGATTTCGGATAAGATTAAGGAATTATCAGAGAGAAAAGATAGGAGATGAGGAGGGTAAAGTGTAGGGGCCGAATAGGACTATGGGGGGAAGGTAGTTCGGCTTTGGCTATAAAAGGGGGGTGCCGAAATCTTTAGAAGGGGTTCTTGGAGTTTCCATCTTTCTTTCTCTCTTTTTTCCCCTCATCCTTATTTTCTTCCATTGTCGAATACCACCACCCCAGTTTGCCGAAATCCCTTTTTTGCCGAAATCCCTGTCTGCCGAAATCCCTGTTTACCGAAATCCCTATTTTCCAAATTCCCTGTTTGCCAAAATCCTTGTTTGCCGGAACCCCTATTTATGCTGATTCTTTGTTGTTTGTTCTTCCACCTCAATCGATTATTATCTACTCTTAGTCACGTTTGGAAGCCGAATCTTGTTCAAGTAGATATCTAAGCCGCAGGATCGAAGGAGAATTACGGTAAGTGCTTAGTTAAACTTTTTAGTGTGTTTTGTTAAAAGTCGAAGGGCTATCTAACCCAATCCTTGTCATTAACCTGTATTAATAAGGGTAAGGCTCAACAATCGCAAGCGCGGTAAGTAAGGATTGCTAACAAGGTGGTAAGTGTTCTCGACTCAGTCATGGTTTAGTAAATGGCCGAATCTAATGTGGCTCATAGGGGTGACTTATGAACAATATGGGTCACTTGGTTTTGACGATATAGGTGTTTGGGTGCAGATCTAGAGGATAATCGCCAATAGTAGCAAAGGAAGGGCTACTAGAACGTGAGGCACACGGTAAGGGTACGGTGAGGTTTCGGTTTTTGGTTAGTATGTGTTAACGCTTTGGTTAATCGCTAGTAATGTCAATTGTAGGTTTGTGACTAAGGAGTTCGCAGCACGCAAGGTTACCAGGTGTGTACAAACACTACACACACGATATTGGCAATGCCGAAAAGCCGAAAAGCCGAAAGTGGCTAAATGGGCCCGGTGGGCCCTGAGGCTAAGTTTGATAAAATGGTTTGGTTGATTATACGAATTAAGTTAGCTATGCTTGATACATGATCTGGATATGTTTTGGGCCTAATAGGCCATATGATGAGATTTGGGCCTAACGGGCCGTAAGGACATGAGATGGGCTTATGGGGGCGTAGACTAGTATGTTAGGGTTAATGGACTTTAGGCCTAGCTTGAACAACTTTGTAATTTCATAAGGCTTAAGCTAATTAAACATGTCTGTGGACAAGTCGATTAGTTAGAGTGTGGTAACCGACATATGCATGTCTAGGATTGGATCTAGTGAGAGCTTGGTACTTAAGCGGTCCGAGTGACCCACCTCCTCTTTCTCGAGATCCTACACGTGCATAGTGTTTGTTCACTTTAATCGCGAGGACACATTTATGGGCCAAAGTTCATAACTAAAACCCGAGAGGGACCAAATACCCTTATATTTGTAAGATTACTAAAATGCCCTTATATTTGTAAAATTACTAAAATACATTTATATTGCAAAATTACTAAAATACCCTTATGTGTAAAATTACTAAAATACCCCTAGATTTGTAAATTACCAAAATACCCCTGTTTGTAAAATTACCAAGATACCCCTATTTTGCCAAATTACCAAAATACCCCTATAGGGTAGAATTACGAAAATACCCCTAGGTAGTGAAATGACGAAAATACCCCTATATGACGGATATGAGTTTATGGATGTTACTTGTGTGTTTGATGCATTCATATGATATTCTGCTTAGGATGCATATGGGTGGGAATTATGGTACGGAGGAAGAATTTGAGGATCGCATAGTCGCTTGACGACCGTGGATCCACCGGAGGCTTTAAGCCCAATATATGATTAGCAGCTTTGCTGCAATGTTCGATAGTACCGCAACCGGGCTACCCATGGTGTGTAGCGGAGGGGTGGGTCGAGCTAGAATTCCCCACAGGTGTATAAGGTTGGATGGGAAATGGTGTGTAGCGGGTGGATTTTTGGGATGGGTTTTGCATTATATTGTTTGTATATGATGCGATATGATATGATATGAGGTCATGGTGGACTAAGGCCCAAGACCACCGATTTTGTTAGGGCTTAGGCCCAATGTGAATATTTGTATGTGATTTGATTGCCAAGGGTTATACACACTGAGTTTCGAAACTCACACCATTTAATTTAATGGTTCAGGTAATCCTGAATAGACGACTCGACGTGGGAGAGGACTCGGAGATGGCCACACTACAAGCTGTTCAAATGTTTTAATTTATTCAAATGATTCTGTTTTAAATACTTTATTTATTTTTCATTGGATCGTAATAAGGCCATGTAACTCCTACTTGACTTTGAATTTTGGGTTTATTATTGTTATTGTTTCAACTACCCACTTAGGCAATTTCATTAAGTTATTAAAGTGTTAATATGGTTTTCGAAATAATCTTTTGTTTTGGGCTTTTGGGGCTTTAAATGGTTAACTAGTAAATTGTTTTGAAGTGCGCCTTTAATGTGACATTCCAGATTCGGGCCTAACTTCTAGGCCGGGTTTGGGGGTGTTACATGCGCGTTCAGTTTCTCAAGGCAGGATTAAAAGAGCTCATTTAAGCACTTGGCTGAACATAGACATGGCCAATCAGCTCCTAACTCTTCCAAATACATTCAGCTGACTTTCCTCCATCTAGAAGCTATCCAATGGCGTTCTAAAGAGCTGAATATAGACATGGAATTTATTTGGTTTTATTCCAGAATTTTCCAGCTGATTAAAGCTGAATTATTTGTCCATTGAGCTGCCATTTGTCTATTCGGCTAGCTTAGTTCCTTAGCTATAAATATGTAGCTTATTACCTTTTGTAGGGACTTTTGGCTCTTTGATTAATGTTTATAACATTTTGTGAGTTTTTTCAACTCTCTTATTTTGTTTTAGACTCAACGTGACTTGTGTAGCTTGCTAGTGGCGTCATTCTGTTTCTTTCAAACTTATCACTCATTCCGAGTGTGGCGTTCAACTAAACTATACCTTTGGTTCCTACCTTCATAGGTAACGGGTCAAGGTCCACCTTAAGTGACGTATAAGTCTTGGGTCAGCACTTTAATATAGTGTTGGTTCTTACTTGTCCTTAAGATCGTTTTCCCATCCACATCTATCAACTTGTTTATCTTGTTTCTTTGATTAGCCGAATTCCCATAATCTTTATTCACTTAACCATTTTTCAACCATCATTCTACTTAACCGAACCAACCTCAATATATTTATAACCTTTGAACCATCTAGCCAACCTTTGTTTAAAGTTTTACTTAGCCGAATTCACCCATTACCCTATTCAAGAACGATACTCCTCCATTCTACGATCGGGAAACTAATACGACTCGAATCATCATCGAGGCGGGTTCGTATCATTTGGTATTAGAGCTAGTAATAATCGAGGAGTATGGACGTTCTTGAAGTTCCGGAGTAAGTATTCAAAAAAAATTAAAAAAATTCGAAAAAAATAAAAACATAATTCGTATATCAAAGTATATTCTTTGTAACCAACATCTTGTAATTGGAAAAAAAGAAGAGAGTTTCGAAATTCCCCCCCAAAAAAAAAGAAAAAAAAATTATTTTGCAAGTGCTTGAAAAGTGTTCATAAGTTACTCGATCTTCAAAGTTGTTTCTCCATCAAATTAAAACCCAATCGCCACACTTAGCACCATAATCTTTCTTTCAGCCTACCCACACCCATTTTATCATTACCCTTGTAAACCCACTTGAAGCCGACCCCTAGATTCGCTTGTAAGTCTAAACGAGTCTACTACGAACTTCGAGAGGAGAATCGAGTGGTAAAAGGCACGAGAGTTTATGAGAGCATTCGAGTGTAGAAAAAGCCATATAACGAGTGCAAACACGAGTGTGAGTGCCAACCAATTTTTCTTTGTGAGTGAAATGTTAGGTTTGTAATGGTGAGGTATTTTTTTTCTATTTTGTTCTTATCACTTTTCTTTTCAGCAATAAATCATGTTTCAAGAAGAGCTTTCCGAATCAGAATTCCAATATGTGATGCAAGAGATGCGTAGAATGGTGAAATCTAAATTTTACAAGTTGCATGAACGATTGGACCGAGTGGAGGAAAGAGCCCGACGAAAGCAAATTTCACCAAGTCGAGGGACAGAGATAAGGTCATCACGGAAGCACAAATCCAATGACCATTTGGGAAGAGATCTATATCATTGTTCTTATTCATCAAGGAATTCGAGGCGAAATAAGACAAGTTTTGAGTTTGAAGCCTATCAAGATGACGATTGAGAAAGCACAAGTCATTCTTCATATGCATCAAAGTATTCATCCATGGAGGAGTCCTTACAAAGAAGTGAACGTGATTCGTATGTAAATCCTTCCTTTCATATCTGACGGAAATCATCTCATTCTAATTCTTTCGTTTTATCTTCATCTTGTAATGGAAGGAAGTGAGAAAAAGAAATAAAAAGAAAAGAGAGGCAAGAGAAGTTGATGTGAGAGAATGAGTGGATCTTAAACGAAATCGAGAAAAGAAAAAGAGAAGTGAAAGAAAAAGAAATCGAAAAAGAAAAAGAGAATGAAAGGAAGAAAAATGAGATTGAGAATCGTGAGAAAGGAACAAAAATTGAACATGAAAGTGAGATAAAAAGTGAGAATGAGTCCTCAAAAGATACCATAGAAAAAGAGAGAGAGTTTGAAAATGAAACGAGTGAAAATGAAGAAAGTGAGCAAGAAAGAGTGAGGAGTGTTTTTACTAAACATCCCATGAGTTCTCATTGTATTTTTTCTTCTTTTCAGGTTTCTCGAAATCTCGTTGATAAATTTCAACTTCACTATCTTTTCGATGAGAGGCAGTTCAAGTTGATCGAGAAAGGTAAGAACATAGATGACCCTAGTCCACCGGCGCTTAAAGGTAAGCAAGGTGAGGGTTTTATGATGTTTAAGTCTCCACCATTCCACTTGAATGTTTGTGATAATATAGCTGATATGGTTAATTGCCATTCTTTGTTTAATGTTTATGCATCCGTTTTAAAATATGGCAAGACGAGTTTCTCTAATGAAAATTACCGCGTTGACAAGTGTGTTTGTAACACCCTAAACCCAGCCTAAAAGTTGGGCTCGAATCCGGCGTGTCACATTGAAGGGACAATTCCAAAACGACTTTGTTTAGTTAAAAACTTAAGTTTAAGGTTTAGAAGCCCAAAATCTATGAATCTTGTTAAGTTAGGTTGAAAAGCCCATATTTTAAGAAAACGTTCATATGTTGAGTTATATCGAAAACCACTTTTAAACTTTAGAAATTTATTTCAGTCTCATAAATAGGCGGCAGACATAATAATAAAACCCAAAATCTAAAGTCAACTTGGAGATACAAGGCCTTATTACAATCCAATGGAAAACAAAGTATTTAAAATAAATTCATTTGAACAAATTAAAACATCTAAATATCTTGTAGTGTGGCCATCTCCGAGTCCTCTACCAAGTCGAGCCACTTACTGTGCGTCACCTGAAACATTAATTAAAAGGGTGTGAGTTTCGAAACTCAGTGTGTACGACCCTTGGTAATCCAATGAACATGCAATTATCACAATTATCACGTTGGGCCTAAGCCCTATCAAAATCGGTGGTCTTGGGCCTTAGCCCACAATGACCTCATATCACATCAGTATCACATGAATGCAATGTACCCATCCCAAATCCAACCCTATACTCCACCCGTACCAACCCTACACTCCTGTGGGGATATAAATATCAACCCACCCAGCCCTACACTCCAAAGGTAGCACCAACAGCGGCACTACTCAACGTTGCAGCAAAGCTGCTAAGCATATAATGGGCTTAAGGCCACCGGTGGATCCACGATCGTCAAGCGACTATGCGATCCTCACATATCTTCCTCCATATCATCAAACCCACCCAAGTGCAACATATATCTAATGAATGCAACATACACATTTTCACACATTAAGCACCTAGGGGTATTTTAGTCATTTCACTACCAAGGGGTATTTTTATAAATCTACCCTACAAGGGTATTTTTGTAATTCTACCTTACAGGGGTATCACCTCGGGTTTTAGTTATGAAATTTGGCCCATCAATCAGTCCTCGCGGTTAAAGTGAACAAACACTATGCACCAGGTAGGATCTCAGAAAAGAGGAGGTGGGTCTCTAGGACCGTTTAAGTACCAAGCTCTACCTAGATCCAATCCTAGACATGCATATGTCGGTTACCACACTCTAACTAGTCGACTTGTCCACAGACATGTTTGATTAATAAATTAAGTCTTATGTAATTTTAAGAATTTGTCAGAACTAGGCCTAGAGTCCATTAAACCCTAGCATGCATTTCTAAAATCCCATAAGGCCCACTAAGCCCATTCATGTTTATATAGCCCATTTGGCCTGATCATTATCAAATCATACACCCATTCATGTCAATTCATTTTTCAAGTTCATATATCAATCTTTGCCGACTTGGGCCCACGAGCTCGGTAGGCCCATTTAGCCACTTTCGGCTTTTCGACTTTTCGGCGTTGCCACCATTGTGTGTGTGTAGTGTTTGTACACACCTTTAATTTCAAAGAATGCTACGATTCCTTAGCCACGAACCTATGATCAATCAAAACTAAAGTTAATCATACGCTTAGTATCGTTTCTCCCTTTTTATCAAAAGCCGAAAACATACCAATCCCTTACCTTGAACGATTAAGCCTATCAACCCTTCACTTATTCGCTAACTGCAATTGACTCCAAGATCTGTGTTAAAGAACCTTGACTATCAAGCTACACAACCAAGTGATTTACATCCATCAAAAGTCACTCTTAACCAATCCTAACCATATTCGGCCAACCATTAATCCAAGAATTATAGATGAGTACACTTACCGATTGACTAGGGACTTTACCACACCAAAACCCAAAGTGCGAGGAGAGTACCTCGTCAAAGAAACAACAATGATTCGGTAGAGAAACACAAGGGTTCGGCCTAGTTAAGAGAATGAGTGAAAGACACAATGAGGGGTTTCAACTAAGAATAAGATAATAAAGCGATTAAAACTTACCCCTTTTGTTGAATAAAGAAAGATTTGCTCTCTTACCACCACAAGTTTACTTGCCCACAAGATTTTAGATTATAGAGTGTGATTTTTAGAAGTGAGATTCGGTTTTACAAATGGAGATGAAGAAATTGGTTTGACAAATAATGAAACCCCAATGAGAGAATTTCTTTTCTATTTCAGCAATAGAAGAAATACTGTGGGAAGGAAGGAGAATTCGGTCTAGGCGCTTTTGTTTGGAAAAAGAAAGAAATTGTGATTACTCGGGTATTTTCCAAAGGGAAAGAAACTAAAAAGAATTGGGAGATTGGAAGGAAATTTCCCCTAATTAATCAACTAAACCACACAAAAGCAACAAATGCCCTACTTACCCATACGGCACACATATATATACTAAAATAAATAAATAAAATAAACCTACACTCCCCAGTCGACTCAAACTTATCACCAATTAAATTCATTTATTTTCTCCAAATTTTATCTTCATCCCCATCCAAAAATTCCTTTATTTAGCCAAAAATCCAATTTGAATTACATTCAAATTGCTTTCCCCGAACAGCAGCCATCCTTTGGTGTTTCGGTCCACTTTAAACACCTTCCCCACGCCAGCAGCAAAATAGCAGGTTATTGTGCACAAGGCAACTCGAAACCAAGACCTCCAGGCACCACCACATGCTACCAGCCACTGGGACTCGAACCTGCGACCACTCGGATCCATAGCACGCTTCTCGCCACTGCACCACAACTCTTCTTGTGATATGTTCCATTCTCAACTTCTTTTAAGGCCTATTTTCCAGCGACCGAATCATCCAAAGAATTCTAAAAATATTCGCCACACCTAGCTTCGAACCTCTAACCTCTTCACTATGATACACGCCCCTTCCCACTGCGCCGCCCACTTTATTTGAGTCATATTTCCTCCCTAATTAATTATAAACCTTTCTGTCACGCTCCAGGTTTACTAAAAAAAACCAACATTTAGCGCACGCCGCGACTAGAACCCTGATCCCCCTTCTACTTCTAACGCCTTTGCCACTGGGCCAGGCGTTTCTTTGTGTCGTGAATCAGACCCAACTAATTATAAGGCCTAAACTCTAGCCTTCATACTAACATATGCACAATAAAATTTTTTTTGCCAAGTCCAGGACTTTTCCAACACTACCAACCCTTCCTAAATCATCTAAAAATTAAACTAAACATGCAATCATAATTTTTTTTAAACACACTTAATTCATTATTCCCTTGCTTTTTTTCCCAATCGATAAAATCCATTCTCTCGACACACGAAACCCATTTATTCTAGGCCCAATTTTTGGGGCGTTACAGTGTTGGTGAAGTATAAATCAGCACAAACAATTTTTGAACTTGTGTGTTAAAAAGTTGCCTTGTAAAACTCGTAGTCCGATTGTTTGTGATGATGGTGAGACGTTTCTGCTCTGTTGTGTAAATTCCGCATGTTTGTGTAAGTTTGATCGAATGAAACTTGAGATATATGGCTATTTGAATGTTGGTATGTTCACATTTTCTTTATTTAACACATTTGGTAAAAGGTTTTCGTGTAAGACGATTAATCTATCTGATTGTGTTGTTCCTAAGACATCTTTAAATTCTTGCGCGAAATACTCATGTCTTTACATGTCAGTTCAAAAGAGAATCAAGAAGTTTGATTGCTTGAGCTTGTTTTTTCCTACATCCTCTTTACTTGGCATGTGTGACTTCTTGATGAAAAAGGAATTCTTGCTGCATTTTGGAAAGAATGATCAAAATCACGTGTTTAATCCTAGTTTGTTATTATGAATCGTCCATGAGAGAAAGCAAGCATCATAAATTTTGTTTGAATGAATGTGTAAACAATTTTTGCTTGTATAATGCTTTGTCTTTAAGTCTGAAAATGAGACATGTGAATCTTGTTGGCTTGCCAAGTCAAAATAACATTTTTGACTCCGAAGGTTGTCCTATATTGTGGTTTAAAAGATTTAATCATGTTTTGCAAGATTATGCTTCTCAGTTGCTACATGTTCTTTCTGAGTTGCCGGCCATGTCACTTTCGAGTCAAATTGAGAAGGTAGGAGGGATTATTGTATTTGAACCCGATGATTATTGCTCTTTATTCTTAATCAAGGGATTTGGACCATGGAATTTTAATTTTTGAGACTATAACCTTCGAATACTTTATGAATCTGGTTTGTTTCCATCGAAGAAAAAGGTAAGATCGATTTCTGTTTTTGATCCCGGTATTGGTTTATTTGTTCAAGTTGTGAATAAAATCTCAGAAAGTTCCTTTGTGTTTAACCTTCATCGTGTCACTAATTTGTTTTATTCTTTTGTAGGTGACAATGTGAGGTGGTACCCTCCTAAAGAGGGAGGACATCCAAATGACCATCTTTCTTTCCGAGCCATCTGTGGCTCTCAGAATGTTGAAAATGATTCTGTCTGAATCATGAACATAAGGGTTTGTGATCTTGAAAAAATTTTCTCGAGCAAGTGGCCTGGTTTGAGGACAAATCACTTTAAAGAGGGAGGGGATGATACGGCCACGCCTGAGAACGGCCTTGGTTCAGCTCACCAAGCAAGGCTTGCCATCCTTCGCAAGCTGACCTAACTCAAACTCAGCTCGTTAAGCTCAATTTAGCTCGATTTCAGCTCAATGAGCTCGTTTCCATCTTTTTTATTTTATGCGTTTTAAGTTGCTGGAATTAAATAAATTATTTAGTTAAATTAGTTAATTAGTTTCAGCTCATAAATTAATGTGTTTAGTAATTTAGTTAGCTTAGCTTAAGTTAATAAATGTGTGTTAATAAATATGTCTTAATCTGAACATGTTAAATTAGAAGAGTTTAAATGTGTCTAAAGTTGAGACAAATTAATTTCATGTTTTAATTAGTTTGTCTTAGCTATTGTTGAATTTAATCTGTGTCTTAGTTATTACTGGTTTTTAATGTGTCTTAGCTTAGGCAAATTAATTACATGTTCCAAATTAATGTATCTAGTTGTTGTCGAATTAATGTGTCTTAAAGTGAGTTAATTTGCTGCAGGTTCAATGCTTGGAACGGCATTAAGTGATCTAATTACCCAGCTAATTCAAGCAGCCTTTTCGTGGACACCAAGGGGCAAAGGAGCTCCTGATTTACTTCCCCAAGCTGATCGTCTAAGTCTCCAAGGTAGCCTTAAAAGATTTCACATTGCCGCACATTCCATTCACCGTTCAAGGCTGTTCAAATGGAGTACATTCAGCTAGTGGCTGATCAATTTCGTCCCTTCACACTTGGAGGTTGTTAGAGTTCAAGTATTCACACTATTTGGGTTGTTTGTGCTCCAAAACTCCCATTAAAATGCTGCTGCACGTTCAGTTTCTCAAGGCTGGATTAAATGAGCTCATTTAAGCACTTGGCTGAACATAGACATGGCCAATCAGCTCCCAACTCTTCCAAATACATTCAGCTGACTTTCCTTCATCTAGAAGCTGTCCAATGGCGTTCTAAAGAGCTGAATATAGACATGGAATTTATTTGGTTTTATTCCAGAATTTTCCAGCTCATTAAAGCTGAATTATTTGTCCATTGAGCTGCCATTTGTCTATTCAGCTAGCTTAGTTCCTTAGCTATAAATATGTAGCTCATTACCTTTTGTAGGGACTTTTGGCTCTTTGATTAATGTTTATAACATTTTGTGAGTTTTTTCAACTCTCTTATTTTGTTTTAGACTCAGCGTGACTTGTCTAGCTTGCTAGTAGCGTCATTTTCTTTCTTTTGAACTTATCACTCATTACGAGTGTGGCGTTCAACCAAACTATACCTTTGGTTCCTACCTTCATAGGTAACGGGTCAAGGTCCACCTTAAGTGACGTATAAGTCTCGGGTCAGCACTTTAATATAGTGTTGGTTTTTACTTGTCCTTAAGATCGTTTTCCCATCCACATCTATCAACTTATTAATCTTGTTTCTTTGATTAGCCGAATTCCCATAATTCTTATTCACTTAACCATTTTTCCACCATCATTCTACTTAACCGAACCATCCTCAACACATTCATAACCTTTGAACCATCTAGCCAACCTTTGTTTAAAGTCTTACTTTGCCGAATTCACCCATTACTCTATTCAAGAACGATACTCCTCCATTCTACGATCAGGTAACTAATACGACTCGAATCATCACCGAGGCGGGTTCGTATCATTTGGTATCAGAGCTAGTAATAATCGAGGAGTATGGACGTTCGTGAAGTTCTGGAGTAAGTATTCAACAAAAAATTGAAAAAAAATTCGAAAAAAATAAAAAAATTCGTATATCAAAGTATATTCTTTGTAACCAACATCTTGTAATTGGAAAAAAAGAAGAGAGTTCCGAAATTCCCAAAAAAAGAGAGAAGAAAGTTTATTTTGCAAGTATTTGAAAAGTGTTCATAAGTTACCCGATCTTCAAAGCTGTGTCTCCATCAAATTCAAACCCAATCGCCACACTTAGCACCATAATCTTTCTTTCAGCTGACCCACGCCCATTTTATCATTACCCTTGTATGTAACGACCCGAAATTGGGCCTAGTAGGATTGGGCCCAATGGGCCTTAAGCGTAGAAGCGTTTTAAAATTCATGGGAATTTGAGAACGACATTAATTCAAGTTAGACTTATTAGGAAGGTGATTTTGGTGAGTTACGAGGTTTCTAGGAAGTTCCGGGTTCAAGTTAAGTTATAGGAAGAATTTTGTGTTTAAGCACTTTAAGGAGAGATAGTAAGTGACCTCAATGTTTATGGAATTAAATGAGTAATGTGCTAGCATAAATGAGCATTTGGTAAAGGGGATATGGCGCCACATGAAGGACTTTGAGGGAAGAGGTTCAAATCCCATTGTGTGCAAAATTTTGACTATTTTTTTGTGTTCTTTCCCTAAGTGTCGGCCAAGATGGTATATAAGGCAAGTTGGACTTTTTATTTTTGGCAAGATGGCTAAGGAAAATAGGAAAGGATGAAGGTGAGGAAAGAAATCAAGAGAAAGGGGAAAGTAAGGGGAACATGTGGCCTTTTTCAAGGGAAATGTTATGGAAAGTGTGGTTGGCCAATTTTTGACCATTATGGTCATGAATGTGGACGGTTTTGGGTGTAGAGGGAGGTAGCCAAATTTTGTTTGGCAATTGGTAAAAGTTTTGGTGTTGTTTTGGCCAAAAACTCCTATTTGCAACTTTTGTGTCATTTTTCTTTTCTCTCCAAATTTCCTTCTCCTTCTTGCCGAATCTTCAAGCTTTGAGTGTACATCTTTCTCCTTTGTTTGGCCGAATCACTCACCTTTTTGTTCATCTCCCCTTAGATAGCTGAAACAATCTAGCACTCTTCTCTCAATCCATTCTTTTCTTTTGACCTTTTCATCAACATTTTCTCTATTCTTAATTCGACATTACCTTGTGATCAAAACATCCTCTTTTCGTAGTGATTTAAGTGAGTGGCGCTACAAGGAAATTAACAATTGGTAAGTAGTAGTTCTCTCTTTGTCGATAACTTTGTTTCATCTGAGTTTTTCCTTAATAATCGAGTGTTCTTCTTTCTCTCTCGTTGGGTCTGAGTTACATTCTTTTCTGTGATATGGCCATCGTTGGATTTAGGGCTTTCAACAAGGTGAAGGAGCACAAGTGATTTGTATTAACCAAATCGTTATGTCGACTTGTCAAGCAAGTGGGGTAAGAACGTTGTTATAAGATTTGTTTTGATCAAAGGTGGGATAATTGCTAACGACTCTTTCGCTCACCAAATATTGTTAGGACGGGATTTCAGTAGCTAAAGGGTAGGATCGATTTTTGGTGCACTGAGGGAGATCACATTCGTGGTGTTGAAACGGTAGAAAGCACAACTCTTAATCAAGGTGTGTAATCCCGTACCCTTACGTATACATATTTGAAATGGTGTGTAATCTCACACTTCTCTGAAAGTTTGCATGAAATATTCTGTGATTCGGTCGAAATACCGAAGAAAACCAAAAACTGGCATCCGTGATCACTTGGGCGTGAGTATGTCCGTAGTGGTAACCATAGTTTGTAAGGAAACAGTTTTTTGTCAGCAACAGTGACGTGATTTTGAAAACTCACGGAAAATAGGAGAAAAGGGATTAATAAGTGAATAAGATAACAAATTAAAGCTTACTGTGTCTATTTTGATATGGAAGAAACGGAGAAGGAAAAGGAATTTTATATTCTGAGATATCTTAATTTTAGTGAGACTGGTTCTGATCGACTTCGCGGTTCTCTGTTCTGTCTTGAAAAAATCGTTTAAAATTGTACAAAGGGAATTATGAGTATAAGTTATATGTATGGATTCCTTAGTGAGCCTATTTTCAATAGAAACAAGTGGGAGCAACATATGAAAACCGTACAGTGAGATATTTGAAATTAAGGTAAGAGAGGTCAGAATCGTTGGAGAGTGAAACAAGGGAAACTTTAAGGAATAAACTGTACTAAACGGCTAAGCCAAAAATTCTGGAAAAATTGTAGTAAGAATATATATGAGTCTAGTTTCATGAAAAATTTACGGATTTAAATTTCAAGTTTTCTAACTCGAGTTATAGTCAATTTAGTCAGTATGACGCAGATGGACAGTTTCAATTTTTTATGCCCAAATTAGTAGTTAAGTCCGGGGTTGCAAAATTACCAAAACACCCTTGGAGTGTAAATTACCGAAATACCCCAGTGTTGCAAGATTACCGAATTACCCTTAGTGGGTAAAATTACTGATTTACCAAAATGCCCTTATGGGCCGATTTGATAGATTGTTATAATGGGCCGATTACCGAAATGTCCTTATGGACCGAATTATCGAAATGCCCCTATGGGCCGAATGATCGTATTGCTTTAATGGGCTGATTCATAAAAAGTATTCAATATGTTAATGGATGTTATTTTTATATGGATGTTTTACGATTATGTATGATGCATCTTTACATATTGCATGGGATGGGAAAATTTGAATGAAAAGAAGTATAGACCGGTGGCATTGCCACAAATTCGATAATGGCTATGTGCCTAACATATGAATTAATGACTACGTGTGTCGATCATTTTACCGTATATGAATCTGTGGCTCAGCCACAAATAGTATAAATGATGACTTGACTGCAAATTAGAGAGAGGCAGCGGGGTGGGTTGACTTGATCCCTACAGAGAGAGGCTGGTGGTACGGGGAGATTGGATGGATGGGTTGGGTTGCATACTTTGCATTCATATATATATATCTTGTTTTGTAATTGGGCTTGGCCCAAGATTATCTTAAATGGGCTTAGGCCCAAGATATTTCTAAGCGGGTTCGGGCCCAGTGGATGACGGTAGTAAGGGGATTTCACACTGAGTTCTTGTAACTCACCCCCTTTTCTTAACCCTTGTAGGTAATGCTCAGTGACGAGGACTTGGGACCATGGATGACTCGGTGGAGGCCATACTTCAGAAACGGTGTTTTATTTTGAACTTTAGATTTTTAATTCTGTTCACTTTACTATTTTGGGTTTTTATGTTGTAATAAGGCCTCTAGAGTGTTTTATTATTTGCTTTATGGTTGATATACTTATTATTTTGCTTAAATTGTTTAAAACAAGAATTTTCTAAAACTTAAATAAAGGTTTTCCAAAATTGATTAACATATGGATTTCATAACAAACTTTTATAAATATTTTTAACATTGGAAATTTTCTCTCAAATTATCAATGATATTTTCAAAAGTCACGGTTTTAAAAGATTACTAGTTCGATTATCGATTTATCAAACAACCTCTCAAAAATACTTGCATTTTATCTACATTTCTGCAACGTTTTCAAAATGCTTCTGCAACTCTATTTCTAAACGTCACATTTTCGTAAATTGTTTATTTCAAATATGCTTCCGCAAATGAAAAGGTTTTTAAAGATAATTACGTTTTCAATTAAACATGAATTGCTTAAGTGTTTTGGGTTTTTAACAAAGAGGCTGTATTTCTCAAGCAAGTTTTTACTTCCATGAGACACACCAGATTCGGGCCTAACTTCTAGGCCGGGTTCGGGGTGTTATATTTTATGGTATCAGAGCCTAGGTTTCAAAACTCGGCTGTGGTTTGGGTTCAAAAGCGTTTTCAAAAGCTATATGAATTTTAGATTATAGATATATGTGTTAAAGGAAGCATGGCACCACGGGTATCCGGCACCAAGTCAAGTAAGTTATGTTTTCAATTTATGATTATTGTGGTATGACTGTAGAAATACTCTAGAACTCTTAGCTTTAGGAGCTAAAACTATAGAAATTGAGACCTTAGATACGTTCTACGAAAACAACTTTACTTCCTATACTCCATAAAACATTGTTTAATAAACATTGAATAATTATACTGATTCATAAGACTCGTAATCAGATTAAATCGGTTCAACAAATATGAGCGTTAAAGGACGTAGACGCGATAGATGTGGACGTGGTAGAGGCTGAGGTGCTAAGTCTAAATCTTCAGCATCGGGGCATGTTTCCAAAAGGGAGGCGCTGGCATCGCCAGTGGCTGAGACGAGATCTCATGATCGAGCTTGGGTTGTTTAGCTGACTCAAATAGTTAAGGAGGTATTGGAGGAGGTTAAAGGAATCAGTGAAGCACTTCGAGTTGAGTGTGTGAACTATAAGAAGAAAAGAGATCGCAGTTCTTTTGGGTCGCAGCATCTGCCCGTAAAAGCGTGATAAGGCACGTCCAAACTTTTCAGCTTGCGATTATTGCAGAAGACGTCATCCGGAAGAATGCTGGAGGAGGTCAGGAGCATGCTTGAGATGCGGGTCTAAGGAGCATAAGGCTCGGGATTGTTCCATCACCATTAAGCCAGGTATGTTTTGGTTGGGCGTGTTGATGTGGTTAGGTGTTTGGTTGTGTGAAAGAGGATTCAAGATTATGTTAAAAGTACATTAGTGTTATTAAGATCAGAGTGCACAGCAAAAGCATAGTGGTGTGATTTGAGCGGTGCGTTTAGTAGTTGGTTGGAAATTTCGAGGACGAAATTTCTTTAAGGGGGTAGAATTGTAACGACCCGAAACTGGGTCTAGTAGGATTGGGCCCAATGGGCCTTGAGCGTAGAAGCGTTTTAAAATTCATGGGAATTTGAGAACGGCATTATTTCAAGTTGGACTTATTAGGAATGTGATTTTGGAGAGTTACGAGGTTTCTAGGAAGTTCCGGGTTCAAGTTAAGTTATTGGAAGAATTTTGTGTTTAAGCACTTTAAGGAGAGATAGTAAGTGACCTTAATGTTTATGGAATTAAATGAGTAATGTGCTAGCATAAATGAGCATTTGGTAAAGGGGATATGGCGCCACATGAAGGACTTTGAGGGAAGAGGTTCAAATCCCATTGTGTGCAAAATTTTGACTATTTTTTTGTGTTCTTTCCCTAAGTGTCGGCCAAGATGGTATATGAGGCAAGTTGGACTTTTTATTTTTGGCAAGATGACCAAGGAAAATAGGAAAGGATGAAGGTGAGGAAAGAAATCAAGAGAAAGGGGAAAGTAAGGGGAACATGTGGCCTTTTTCAAGGGAAGTGTTATGGAAAGTGTGGTTGGCCAATTTTTGACCATTATGGTCATGAATGTGGACGGTTTTGGGTGTAGAGGGAGGTAGCCGAATTTTGTTTGGCAATTGGTAAAAGTTTTGGTGTTGTTTTGGCCAAAAACTCCTATTTGCAACTTTTGTGTCATTTTTCTTTTCTCTCCAAATTTCCTTCTCCTTCTTGCCGAATCTTCAAGCTTTGAGTGTACATCTTTCTCCTTTGTTTGGCCGAATCACTCACCTTTTTGTTCATCTCCCCTTAGATAGCTAAAACAATCTAGCACTCTTCTCTCAATCCATTCTTTTCTTTTGACCTTTTCATCAACATTTTCTCTATTCTTAATTCGACATTACCTTGTGATCAAATCATCCTCTTTTCGTAGTGATTTAAGTGAGTGGCGCTACAAGGAAATTAACAATCGGTAAGTAGTAGTTCTCTCTTTGTCGATAACTTTGTTTCATCCGAGTTTTTCCTTAATAATCGAGTGTTCTTCTTTCTCTCTCATTGGAGTGCTGAGTTACATTCTTTTTCTCGTGATATGGCCATCGTTGGATTTAGGGCTTTCAACAAGGTGAAGGAGCACAAGTGATTTGTATTAACCAAATCGTTATCGTCGACTTGTCAAGCAAGTGGGGTAAGAACATTGTTATAAGATTTGTTTTGATCAAAGGTGGGATAATTGCTAAAGACTCTTTCGCTCACCAAATATTGTTAGGGCGAGATTTCATGAGCCAAAGGCGGGATTGATTTTTGGTGCAATCGAGGAGATCACATTCGTGGTGTTGAAACGGTAGAAAGCACAACTCTTAATCAAGGTGTGTAATCCCGTACCCTTCCGTATACATATTTGAAATGGTGTGTAATCTCACACTTCTCTGAAAGTTTTCATGAAATATTCTGTGATTCGGTCGAAATACCAAAGAAAACCGAAAACCGACATCCGTGATCACTTGGGCGTGAGTATGTCCGTAGTGGTAACCATAGTTTGCAAGGAAACAGTTTTTGGTCAGCAACAGTGACGTGATTTTGAAAAATCACGGAAAAAAAGAGAAAAAGGATTAATAAGTGAATAAGATAACGAATTAAAGCTTACTGTGTCTATTTTGATATGGAAGAAACGGAGAAGGAAAAAAAATTTTATATTCTGAGATATATTAATTTTAGTGAGACTGGTTCTGATCGACTTCGCGGTTCTCTGTTTTGTCTTGGAAAAATCGTTTAAAATTGTACAAAGGGAATTATGAGTATAAGTTATATGTATGGATTCCTTAGTGAGCCTATTTTCAATAGAAACAAGTGGGAGCAACATATGAAAACCGTACAGTGAGATATTTGAAATTAAGGTAAGAGAGGTCAGAATCGTTGGAGAGTGAAACAAGGGAAACTTTAAGGAATAAACTGTACTAAACGGCTAAGACAAAAATTCTGGAAAATTGCAGTAATAAGATATATGAGTCTCGTTTCAAGGAAAATTTACAGATTTAAATTTCGAGTTTTCTAACTCGAGTTATAGTCAATTTAGTCAGTATGACGTAGATGGACAGTTTCAAATTTTTATGCCCAAATTAGTAGTTAAGTGCGGGGTTGCGAAATTACCAAAATACCCTTGGAGTGTAAATTACCAAATACCCACAGGTTGCGAGATTACCGAATTACCCTTAGTGGGTAAAATTACCGATTTACAAAATGCCCTATGGGTCGATTTGATAGATTGTTATAATGGGCGATTCTTCAAAATGTCCTTATGGACCGAATGCAAGAAATGCCCTTATGGGCCAAATGATCGTATTGCTTTAATGGGCTGATTCATAAAAAGTATTCAATAGGTTAATGGATGTTATTTTTATATGGATGTTTTACGATTATGTATGATGCATCTTTACGTATTGCATGGGATGGGAAAATTTGAAGTAAGAGAAGTATAGACCGGTGGCATTGCCACAAATTCGATAATGGCTATGTGCCTAACATATGAATTAACGACTCATGTGTCGATCATTTTACCGTATATGAATCGGTGGCTCAATACAAATAGTATAAATGGTAGCTTGACCGCAAATTGGAGAGATCGCGGGGTGGGTTGACTTGATCCCTACGGAGAGAGGACTGGTGAGTGCACGGGGTGAGATTGGATGGATGGGTTGGGTTGTATACTTTGCATTCATATATATATGCTGTTTTGTAATTGGGATTCGGCCCAAGATTATCTTAAATGGGCTTAGGCCCAAGATATTTCTAAGCGGGTTCAGGCCCAGTAGATGACGGTAAGGGGATTTCACACTGAGTTCTTGTAACTCACCCCCCTTTTTCTTAACCCTTGTAGGTAATGCTCAGTGACGAGGACTTGGGCCCATGGATGACTCGGTGGAGGCCATACTTCAGAAACAGTGTTTTATTTTGAACTTTAGATTTTTAATTCCATTCACTTTACTATTTTGGGTTTTTATGTTGTAATAAGGCCTGCAGGTGTTTTATTATTTGCTTTATGGTTGATATACTTATTATTTTGCTTAAATTGTTTAAAACGAGAATTTTCTAAAACTTGAATAAAGGTTTTCCAAAATTGATTAACATATGGATTTCATAACAAACTTTTATAAATATTTTTAACATTGGAAATTTTCTCTCAAATTATCAACGATATTTTCAAAAGTCACGGTTTTAAAAGATTACTAGTTCGATTATTGATTTATCAAACAACCTCTCAAAAATACTTGCATTTTATCTATGTTTCATAGCGTTTTCAAAATGTTCGCAACTCTATTTCTAAACGTCATATTTTCGTAAATTGTTTATTTTAAATATGCTTCCGCAAACGAAAAGGTTTTTAAAGATAATTACGTTTTCAATTAGACATGAATTGCTTAAGTGTTTTGGGTTTTTAACAAAGAGGCTGTATTTCTTAAGAAAGTTTTTACTTCCATGTGACACACCAGATTCGGGCCTAACTTCTAGGCCGGGTTCGGGGTGTTACATTGTAAACCCACTTGAAGCCGACCCCTAGATTCGCTTGTAAGTCTAAATGAGTCTACTACGAACTTCGAGAGAAGAATCGAGTGGTAAAAGGCACGAGAGTTTATGAGAGCATTCGAGTATAGAAAAGGCCATTTAACGAGTGCAAACACGAGTATGAGTGCCAACCAATTTTTCTTTGTGACTGAAATGTTAGGTTTGTAGTGGTGAGGTATTTATTTTTTTTCTATTTTGTTCTTATTACTTTTCTTTTCAGCAATAAATCATGTTCCAAGAAGAGCTTTTCGAATCAGAATTCCAATATGTGATGCAAGAGATGCGTAGAATGGTGAAATCTATATTTGACAAGTTGCATGAACGATTGGACCGAGTGGAGGAAAGAGCCCGACGAAAGCAAATTTCACCAAGTCGAGGGACGGAGATAAGGTCATCACGGAAGCACACATCCAATAACCATTTGGGAAGAGATCTATATCGTGGTTCTAATTCATCAAGGAATTCGTGGCGAAATAAGACAAGTTTCGAGTTTGAATCCTATCAAGATGACAAACGAGAAAGCACAAGTCATTCTTCGTTTGCATCAAAGTATTCATCCACGGAAGAGTACTTACGAAGAAGTGAACGTGATTCGTATGTAAATCCTTCCATTCATATCCGACGGAAATCATCTCATTCTAATTCTTTCATTTTATCTTCATCTTGTAACGAAAGGAAGCGGGAAAAAGAAATAAAAAGAAAAGAGAGGCAAGAGAAGTTGATGCGAGAGAATGAGTGGATCTTAAACAAAATTTAGAAAAGAAAAAGAGAAGTGAAAGAAAAAGAAATCGAAAAAGAAAAAGAAAATGAAAGGAAGAAAAATGAGATTGAGAATCGTGAGCAAGGAACAAAAATTGAACATGAAAGTGAGATAAAAAGTGAGAATGAGTCCTCAAAAGAGACGATAGAAAAAGAGAGAGAGTTTGAAAATGAAAGGAGTGAAAATGAAGAAAGTGAGCAAGAAAGAGTGAGGAGTGTTTTTACTAACCATCCTGTGAGTTCTGATTGTATTGTTTCTTGTTTTTAGGTTTCTCAAAATCTCTTTGATAAATTTCAACTTCACTATCTTTTCGATGAGAGGCGATTCAAGTTGATCGAGAAAGGTAAGAACATAGATGACCCTAGTCCACCGGCGCTTAAAGGTAAGCAAGGTGAGGGTTCTATGATGTTTAAGTCTCCACCATTCCACTTGAATGTTTGTGATAATATAGCTGATATGGTTAACTGCCTTTCTTTGTTTAATGTTGATGCGTCCATTTTAAAAGATGGCAAGACGAGTTTCTCTAACAAAAATTACTGCGTTGACAAGTGTGTTGGTGAAGTAAGTATAAATCAGCACAAACAATTTTCAAACTTGTGTGTTAAAAAGTTGCCATGTAAAACTCGTAGTCCGATTGTTTGTGATGATGGTGAGACGTTTCTGCTCTGTTGCGTAAATTTTGCATGTTTGTGTAAGTTTGATCGAATGAAACTTGAGATATATGGCTATTTGAATGTTGGTATGTTCACATTTTCTTTGTTTAACACATTTGGTAAAAGGTTTTCGTGTAAGACGATTAATCTATCCGATTGTGTTGTTCCTGAGACATCTTTAAATTCTTGTGCGAAATGCTCATGTCTTTACATGTCAGTTCAAAAGATGATCAAGAAGTTTGATTGCTTGAGCTTGTTTTTTCATACATCCTCTTTACTTGGCATGTGTGACTTCTTGATGAAAAAGGAATTTTTTCTGCATTTTGGAAAGAATGATCAAAATCACGTGTTTAATCCTGGAGTTTGTTATTATGAATCGTCCATGAGAGAAAGCAAGCATCGTAAATTTTGTTTGAATGAATGTGTAAACAATTTTTGCTTGTATGATGCTTTGTCTTTAAGTCTGAAAATGAGAAATGTGAATCTTGTTGGCTTGCCAAGTCAAAATCACATTTTTGACTCTGGAGGTTGTCCTATATTGTGGTTTAAAAGATTTAATCATGTTTTGCAAGATTATGCTTCTCAGTTGCTACATGTTCTTCTGAGTTGCCGGCCATGTCACTTTCGAGTCAAATTGAGAAGGTAGGAGGAATTATTGTATTTGATCCCGGTGATTATTGCTCTTTATTCTTAATCAAGGGATTTGGACCATGGAATTTTAATTTTCGAGACTATAACCTTCGAATACTTTATGAATCTGGTTTGTTTCCATCGAAGAAAAAGGTAAGACCGATTTCTATTTTTGATCCCGGTATTGGTTTATTTGTTCAAGTTGTGAATAAAATCTCAGAAAGTTCCTTTGTGTTTAACCTTCATCGTGTCACTAATTTGTTTTATTCTTTTGTAGGTGACGATGTGAGGTGGTGCCCTCTTAAAGAGGGAGGGCATTCAAATGACCTTCTTTCTTTCCGAGCCATTTGTGGCTCTCAGAATGTTGAAAATGATTCTGTCCGGATCATGAACATAAGGGTTTGTGATCTTGAAAAAATTTTCTCGAGCAAGTGGCCCAATTTGAGGACAAATCACTTTAAAGAGGGAGGGGATGATACGACCACGCCCGAGAACAGCCTTGGTTCAGCTCACCAAGCGAGGCTTGCCATCCTTCGCAAGCTGACCTAACTCGAACTCAGCTCGTTGAGCTCAATTTAGCTCGATTTCAGCTCAATGAGCTCGTTTCTATCTTTTTTATTTTATGCGTTTTAAGTTGCTGGAATTATATAAATTATTTAGTTAAATTAGTTAATTAGTTTTAGCTCATAAATTAATGTGTTTAGTAATTTAGTTAGCTTAGCTTACGTTAATAAATGAGTGTTAATAAATATGTCTTAATCTGAACATGTTAAATTAGAAGAGTTTAAATGTGTCTAAAGTTGAGACAAATTAATTTCATGTTTTAATTAGTTTGTCTTAGCTGTTGTTGAATTTAATTTGTGTCTTAGTTATTATTGGTTTTTAATGTGTCTTAGCTTAGGCAAATTAATATAGTGTTGGTTCTTACTTGTCCTTAAGATCATTTTCCCATCCACATCTATCAACTTATTTATCTTGTTTCTTTGATTAGCCGAATTCCCATAATCCTTATTCACTTAACCATTTTTCCACCATCATTCTACTTAACCGAACCATCCTCAATACATTCATAACCTTTGAACCATCTAGCCAACCTTTGTTTAAAGTCTTACTTAGCCAAATTCACCCATTACTCTGTTCAAGAACGATACTCCTCCGTTTTACAATCGGGCAACTAATACGACTCGAATCATCACCGAGGCGGGTTCTATCACAAAGCCAACTAAATATATCTTGCACCCGAAGTGCCGATATCATGGCCCGAAGCCAAATCAGTGTTTCCGCTAATGACATGTTGTAACACCCCAAACCCGTATCCATCGCCGAAACAGAGTTACGGAGTATTACCGAAACTTTCAGAACATTTTCAGATAAATCATGTCAATCATTGTTCATTTTCCAAGATTATTCATAACGTCCCCTAAATGGACCCTCGAGCCCAATATAATAATTAGAATCGTGTCGGGACTAAATTGGAAACTCTAAGAATTTTTTGCGACATTTCAAAAATTTTCAAGTTACAGGGCTCACACGCCCGTGTGGTACAAGGGACACGCCCTTGTGGTCCAAGGGACACGCCCGTGTGACCCTGGGACACGCCCGTGCTACAGGCCGTGTTCGACCCCGTGTAACTCTCTGACTTGTGCACACGGCCGCCGTGTGGTTAATTTATTCTTTTCAAAATCAGGTGCAAGTTTCACACGGCCAAGACACACGCTCGTGTTTAAGGCCGTGTCTCCCACACGGCTGAGACACACGCCCGTGTGCTCAATTCTGAGCATTCTATTTCTCAAATTTAAGTTGCAGGGGAAACACGGCCTAACCACACGCCCATGTACTAGGCCGTGTGTCACACACGGTCTAGATACATGCCCGTATGTCTGCCTGTGTGGACAAAATAAAGCCATCTCTAGCTTCATTTCTCACCCAAAATCACACCAATTACCTGCACTTAAACTCACATCCAATTACCAACCATTTCAAGCATTCAAGTTAAGCAAACTCCATCATTAAACATGGCATATCATTACATGCATTCGTGTTTATAATCTTACCTTGGTTTAGTCCATATGTTAGACATAATTTGATCAACTACTTAACACATATGTAGCTACCATAGTATGACATTACAAATATATCAAAACAAACCATTACTAGCCATTCCAATGGCTAGAATACAAGTATCATTTACATTTACATGCCAATATGGCCAATATAACCTAAACACGACATTACAACCATAATTGATTTACCATATATACCGATATAGGCCGATGGATAGTGTGAGTGATCTTCGCCGAGCTTCCAATCCAACGAGCTTCCGATTTACTATAAAATAGGGAAATAAAACTAAGTACGCATTACATGCTTAGTAAGTTCGTATAACATGGTACTTAACTTACCATTCATTCTATTTTGAAGTAACTATGTAAGGCAGATTCAATCAATTTGATCTCAAGCCCCACACACATCTTCATTGCCCTTGTTAGTCATATATTCCATAATAACATCAAAAACATATATATGGGCTTAACAACAATTAGATTTCCAGACATATATATATGTACATACTTTCCATATCCCGTATTCATAAAACATGTATAAATCACATCGTTATATCTCAAGTATATTTCCATATAATTCATCTCAAGTTCAGATTATTTCGTATCAGAACTCTACTTGTAATACTCGAAATATCAATGTCACACGAGTAGTAGTACATTCACAGTGTACAAGCCTATAATCAAGGATGACATATTCATCAAATGAAATCCATGTACAAGTATCATCATCTCATGTTTTCTTATATCAATTGTCATGTATCATCATTTTCATGTATTTCAGACATATACGTGTAATAACTCATTTCTTATTCATATTTTCTCATGTCAGGATTTTTACCCGTTGAATTTATTTGGAATATCGATGGATACACAAGTAGTACACACAAAGTGTACAAATCAGTAAATCCGTCAATTAATATTCAGTGGTACCCATAAGGTACTATTTTAGAGAGTACACTCTCGAGCCACACATATATACAACAGGATTACCAGTCTAGGCTAAATCCTGTCTCCAATATATATATACTCAATAGAGCCTTTTATGACATATGCTCTAAAGAGCTTGATCTGGATTACCCGTCCGGGCTAAATCCAATCCATAACAAATGCTCGAGAGGAATTATATCAGGATTACCCGTCTGGGCTAAATCCTTTCTATAATGAGATATCCGAGCTAAATCCGTCAGCAACAAATGCAGGACCTCATCCATTTCGGGAAAGCACATATATTCTTCGAATTTTCAATTTATTCAAACGAAATTTAACATCTTTCAAGCATTATCAAGTAGGGGGTCAATCTCATATATTTATGCATTTATGCAATTCAAATGTTCACATTCAACTCAAGCATAAAATTAACATTTTTTATCATTTATCATTTATCGGGCATTATCATTTATTGGGCTTTAACGAGTATGTGATCATTTCACATATTTATGGCATTTATACAATTCAAAAACACAACATTTAATTCAAACATAAAAACATATACAATTTAGTTACACGAACTTACCTCGACAAATGTTCGTGTACATAAATCTACTAATCCGACATTTTCCTCTTTTTCTCGTTTTAACTCCGAATTTGGTCTGTCTAGATCTATATGAGTAAATTTAACATCAATTTATCACATTTCATATTCAGGTGGACTTAATTTACATCCTAGGCAAAATTACCATTTTGCCCCTAACTTTTTCATAAATTCCAATTTCATCCCTAGGCTCGGAAAATGAAATTTATGCAATTTACTCCCTATTCCAAGCCTAACTAAAATCCTAACATAAAATTTACCGCACATATTTTCTATAAATTTTAGAATTTTTCATCAATTTTCACCACTTTGCATTTTAGTCCCTAAATCATGTTTTCATCAAAAATCACTTTGTAAAAGTTGTTTATCTATCAACAACCCTTCATTTTCTACCACAAATTTCTAATTTTCAGCATATACATCCATGACCTGTAACAACTCGTTTTTGGTTAATTTGGAACAGTGGTTTTGGGACCACAAATCTGAGGTTAAAATATTTATTTTATTATTATTTTAATGTTTACAGCGTGAATATTTGATGGTGTGAAATTTTCGTTAAGAAATTTTAACATTTGGTTGCTTAATTTGATAAAAGGACTAAATCACGTAAAGTGTAATGCTTGTGTGCTATTAGTTAAAGGTGTCTAATAGCTATGAATTATTAAAGTGAATGTACTTAAGTGGTTATTAGACCATTTATAAGATAGTGGAAGTTAGTAGCATGGCATTTGGAGTAGTTATTAAAGTTATTTAAGGTTAAATTTGGTATTTGGTATATATAGTTAATTAAATTAAAACAAAACCAATTTTCTATCATCTTTTATTACCTTCTTCACCGAAAATTGAAGAGAAGAGAAGCTATTTTCTTAGGTTCTTTCGGCCATGCTATTTTGACCTAATTAGGTACAATTTTTGTCCCGTTTTTAATGATTTTTATGTTTTTGAGATCGTTGCAGCTAGGTCTAGCTAGCCCAGGGACTAATTTACAAAACTGTTAAAGATTTTGAATGTTGCCATTGATGAATATGTATGAGTTTTGATGTTTGATGATAGATTATGAATATTTGTTATGAATTATACAAGTTTTTTAAGTGATTTTTGAGAAAAATGCAAAATAGGGATTAAATTGAGAAATGTGTAAATTGTGTGGTAGAAATGTGAAATAAATGAAAAATATGGGCTGCTAGGGGCATAATGGTAATTCGGCTAAGCATGGGTGTTTTGAAATTTGCATGAATTTGTGATTTTATGAAATAAGGACTAAATTGTAAAAGTTGTGAAACATTAGGGGCAAATGTGTAAAATTGACTTAATGAGTGTTTTGGACTAAATTGAATAGAGAGATGATTAAATGAGTTAAATTTGATTATATAGATCAAGAAAAATGACGTACGAAATTAGATCAAGGAAAAGACAAAGTTATTGATTAAACGATCGTTTTCCATCGTACGAGTTCGAGATAAGTTTGTATGTTAATAAGCATTATTATAATTGAGGTTTAATGCTTTATATTGAATTATTGATGAATATAATTGTATGAAAATATTCGACGAAGCTTCGGCTATGTATCGGCACTTAGTGTGCGAGATCGAGATAGCTTCGGCTATGTATTAGCATTTAGTGTGCGAGATCGAGATAGCTTCGGCTATGTATTGGCACTAAGTGTGCGAGATTCCTGAGTATCCAATATTATATTAAATGATTCAATGGGTATATCAAAGATATGAAATGGTGAGAGATAGTCATGTATCGGTACAGGTATGTACATAAATTCAATTGAATATTGAATCCATGAAATTGAAAGTTCATGATCAGTGTGGGAATAAATATATGGTAAACTTGGTTGATGATTATGTGTTAGGTTTTTGGGCTAAATTGAGTTGTGATATAGTATGTTTTACTCACTTAAATTGTGGTTCAACGGATATGAGAAAAAGGTAAAGCTTGTCAAATTATTCGATTAGAATTGCTATTGAATGCATGGAAAAGTAAGAGTTTTTGGATGCTGGAAATATATTTAAACATATGCTTGATATATGAATGCACATAAGTAATGTAAACTTATGCTATAATGTTTTGTAATAATTTGCTAAATTATATGATGTTTAAAATCGAAAAAGTTAATGTTGTTTGGGCTAGGACCAAGGCATGTTGGGTGACTTAAATGATTATGCTTATAAATTGAATGTTATAAGCTTCATTTCTTTGAATTACGAACTTACAAAGCATTTTATGCTTACTTTGTTTTAATTTCTTTGTGTATCTAGATATCGGAAGCTTGTTCGGGTTGGAAGGTGTCGGAGACATCATCACACTATCTATCGGCTATTTTGGTACTCATGGTTTTATACTTTCGGTTATAATGACATGTATAGGTCATTTTGGCTAATGATAGCCTACATGTTTTGTTAATGATGGATTTTAGCTATTTGATTTGGCTTGTAAATGTATATGTCTTGGTTGGTATCTAATAGCCATGAGAGTTGGCTTAATTTGAGTTAATTTGCTTGTGTATATGTGTATGTGCTTAGAGTTATTGTTATGTAAAATGAGGTTGGTTGTGTGATGCTTGATAGTTATAGATATTATGAATGTCAAATAGTTTGGTTGTGGATAATGGTATGCTTGTGAAATTAGGCTAAACAAAGCATACTTGAGTTTAGCCATTTTAATGTTTAAAGAAGTAAAGTTTGGTACAATTGGTATGGTACGTTTTTTTTTTATTTGTATATATGCAAAATTGGAAGTATGGAATGTGTATATTTTATGTTTGAATTGGCTGGTTTAGATGATTAGATATGCTATGTGCTTTGTGCCATATGAGTGGTATAAGTGTGCACAAAATAAGGTGGCAAAATGGCTTGGTAAATAGCCTATTTTTGTCCACATGGGCATGTGTCTCAGCCGTGTTGACACATGGTTAAGTACACGGCCATGTGTCCCCTGATGTTGAAATTGAAATGAAGTCAGTATGCTCCACACGGTCTCACGCACGGGCATTTGATCGGCCGTGTGGCATAAGTCAGTATACCCCATAATTTTCACACAGCCTAGCACACGGGTGTGTGACTTGGCCGTGTTGCATAAGTCAGTATACCCTACAGTTTTGGCACGGCCTAGCACACGGGCGTGTGTGCTGGCCGTGTGACCCAAGTCAGTAAGCTCACTTGTTTGGACATGGGGTAGGACACGGACTTGGACACAACCATGTGCTTCCATTTCGAATGTTCACACTGCCTGTGACACGGGCGTGTCTGGTGGCCGTGTGAGACACACAGCCTGGCCACACGGGCGTGTGTCCCCTATTTTGAGAAAAATATTCTAAGTGTTCCGAATGTTTTAAAAGTTATTGGTTTAGTCCCGAACCACTCCTAATGCATATTTAGGGCCTCGTAGGCTCGTATTAGGGACATATTGATTGAGATTGAATGATGAATGTTTGAATTGAGAAGATGTATGCTAAAAGTATGTATAAGTGTGTTGTAAGTCCGGTAATGCTCCGTAACCCTATTTCGGCGTTGAATACGGGTGAGGGGTGTTACATAACCCATTTTTCATACTTTGATAACTTCTCAAATTAATCCCCCAAATAAATAGATTAAGCTATCCCGGTTTCAAAAATATCAAAATTACTAAAAACGGGACAAGGAAACTTACCCAATTTGGCTATGAAAGTTTCTTCTCTCTCTCCTAGGGTTTCTATATATTTTTGGGGAAGAAGATGATAAAATAAGATGATATTTATTTTTATCATCTTTTAATTAATTAAAATATTTCACTTTCCAATTTAGCCCTTGCCATTTTTCTAAATTTCCATGGATGAGTCATCATAATATCTACATACTTCTCTGTAATGGTCTAATTACCATATAAGGACCTTAAGTTTTGAATTCCATAGCTATTTAATCCTTATAGCTACTAGAATTCAACTTTTGCATTTTATGCGATTTGGTCCTTATCGTAATTAAGCACATAATCGATAAAATTTTCTTTTCAAAATTTTCACATGACATTTCTAACATCATACGGTCCATATAATAAAATAAAAATAAATTTTATTTTCTGCTCAGATTTGTGGTCTCGAAATCACTGTTCTGATTTCACTGAAATTGGGCTGTTATGTAACATTCCAATTTAGGGCCTAGTCGGAATAGTGGTGCGAGACCACAAATCTGAGTTAGTAAATTGAGTTCTTAAGGCTTATGACATGTTTGCATGATAGTATTAAAGTTCCATGTAGAAAATTTGTGAAATTGACATGGAATGATCAAATAGGACTAAATTGCAAAAGTTGCAAAATATGAGTTTCTAGAAGCTTTTTGTATGAAATAGCTTTAGAATATCAATTAGAAGTCCTTAAATAGCAATTTTCCCAAATTATAAGTTTTGGACAAAAATGGACATTAGTTAGTAAAAGGGAATTTTTTGAAGAGAAGAGCATTTTGGTCATTTGTCTAATAAATGATTAAAATAGGAAAAAGATGATAAAAATTTCATTCATCTTCTTCCTCTTGTGCCGAAAATTTGGAGACTCCATAGCTAGGGTTCTTCATTTTTTTCAAGCTTGCTAGTAAGTTCATCTTAGCCCCGTTTTTAATATTCTTCGTGTTTTTGAAGTTCTCGTATTATGAATTAGCTATTTTTAGCTATAAAATGAGCTAATATGCATGTTCAAAAATCTACCCAAGAGTGACATGCTTGTAAAATGATATTTTATGGAAGTTTATGAGAGTTTGATGTTAGATAAACATCTTTTTCTAAGTGAATTTCATGAAAAATGCTAGTAAGGACTAGTTTGTAAAAGTTATGCAATTGGTCATACCTATTAGAAATAGTGGGAATTGATGATTGCTATAGTAGAGAAAATGAATCAGCTAAGCATGAAGTTTAAGAAAGTTGAGTGAGATTCATTTTACGAGCCTTGGGGCAAAAGTGCAAATATGAGAAAGTATAGGGGTAAAATAGTAATTTTGCCAAAGTATGTGTTAAGGGTCATTTTAGTCAATGTGAGTATTAAATGATCTATTTGTGATTATAGATCAAGAAAAATGAAGCCCGGATCGAAATCGAGGCAAGAACAAAGTCGAGGACTAAATTGCATATCTACATACATTTTTGTATATTGAGGTAAGTTTGTATGATTTCTAAGCTTTATAACTAATATCATTGAATTGCTTAGTATGATGTATAGTAATATCATGAAAATGTTTAATGTCATGTTAAACAAAGAAATTAATAAGATTAAGCAAGAGAAATTCCCTATTGAAGTTGAATTACCTAGGATACTCGATCTACCACATGAAATGAGAAAGCCCGTATAAGACCAAGCCAAGGCATGGCATCGGCAACCAAGCAAGTTATCATGTAAGACCAAGACAAGTCTTGGCATTGAAGAGTTTTTATGAGATGAAGACCCATGCAAGTCCAAGCCAAGGCATGGTATTGGTGAGTCTCCAAGCAAAGATGTCATGTAAGTCCAAGACAAGTCTTGGCATTGAAAAGCTATCAAGAGATAGAGATCCCATGTAAGTCCAAGCTAAGGCATGGCATTGGTGAGTAACAAGAAAGATTTCATGTAAGTCCAAGCCAAGGCTCGGCATTGACCAGTTCATGAGTAAAGATACCAAGTAAGACCATGTCAAGACATGGCAATGGTAAGTTCCCAAGGGAACTCACGAGAAAGACTTCGTATAAGTCCATGTCAAGACATGGCCACGAACCCAAGATGAGATATCCCATGTAAGACCGTATCTAGGATATGGCTTTGGCATCAAGTTATATGTGGAATGAGATTTAGTATCCTCGGTTATTCATAGAAATTCATCAGGAAAACGAGTAAAGCTCAAATGAGATAATAAGACAGTTGAGTAAGCAAAGTTATTATCAAGTTGAAAATGAGTATTATTCATGTTATGAATGATGAATCAGAGATTATGATTATTATGTTAAAATATGCTGATCAATGTGATCAAGTGATACAGGTACCTTGTTTACCTCTCAAGTATGAGACTAGTAAGTTTCATGAGATATGTAAGAATCAAGTATGAGTAAGTAAGCTTTATAGCTGAAATTTATGATACCATTGTTTATGTCAAATGGTTTATATTAAACAAGTATGTTGCTATGAGCATTATGCAAACTTACTAAGCTAAATGCTTACGTCTTTTATTCTTTCTTTTTATGTAGTCCCGCCAAGCTAACTTGTGGATCGTTGAAGTCGGAGCTCGAAGCACACTATCAATCCTTATTTTGGTATAGCCAAGTTGAAATTATATTAAGTATGGCATGTATAGGAAACATTTCATTTTGAGTATATGTCTTAGAAGGGGCAAAAGTATGGGCTATCAAGTTAATTATTCTTTTGTAAATGGCTAAGTGATTGGCCAAGATTGACTAAGTATGTATGTTATTGATATCAATGAAGCATGTTGTATTGTTCATGAAAGATGTAATACTTGAGTTGCTGAATTGAGCTTGAGTTGGGTCTTGATTTCAGGGTGGCAATTGGCTTGGTAAATAGCCTCTAAGTGCCCACACGGATGGACACACGGGCGTGTGTCTAGGCCGTGTGCACCCTGCACCATTGTATCTTAAGTCAGAATAGACCACGGACCAATCGCACGGGCGTGTGTTTAGACTCTAGGCCGTGTTAAGGTAGTCAGTGTGCACCACGGGTGGTAAGCACGGGCGTGTGCCTTGGCCGTGGGGCATTGGCAGAATGCTGGGGTTTTAGGCACGATTTGGGGCCACGGGCGTGTCCTTGCCGTGTGTATTTTGCCAGTATCCACCACGGGTGAAAGACACGGGCATGTTTTAGGGGTGCACGGGCGTGTCCCATACAACATGGGCGTGTGACCCCTGCTCTAAAGAAAAGTTTCTGAATATGTTCCGAAAGTTTTTAGACAAGTGTTTAAGGTCTCGTAGGCTCATGAAAGGTATGAATAGACTGAGAAAGAGAATTTTTTAATTCAGAGCAAAATTTTATAGACCGTAAGTACATGTTTAAGTGAGTCCAAGCATGGTAATGTCTCGTATCCAGTCTCGGTCACAGTACATGTTTTAGTTAATTTAGTTATTTAGTTTAAGTTATTAAATGTGTCATAATCTGGACATTTTAATTAAATGAGTGTTTTAATTATGTCCTCGTTAAGTACTTATTAATTGGTTGTTTTTAATGTGTCTTAGCTTAGGACAAATTAATTATATGTTGAATTAATTTTGTCCTAGCCGAATTAAATTTGTCCTAGCTGCCAAATTTAATTTGTCCTTAAAATTAACTTGGCTGAATTTATTTGTTGTAGGTACATGCATGGACGACAATTAAGATGGTATTCTGATGGTTGCCATCCTCCAAGCAACCATTCGGTTCTTGTAAGAGCCAAAAGAGAGCTGTTGTTTTCTCTTCCCAAGCTGCCTTTTCGAGCATGTCAACATCCCCAAGTGTTTTCACACTTGTTTTCACACACATGATTAATTGGTTCTTAGCTTTCACAATACAGGGGCTGCTCATATTCAGCTGAACCATGTACAAGTCCATTGAAGTGCCCAAGCTGCCCATTAAAGCTCATGACTATTTGGCAAACCAAGGCAGCTCCTCAAAGGCTGTTCACACCTTTGGCCGATTGTATTCAGCTAGGTTCAGCTCCATTTTCACTTTAATTAAAGCTCAGCTGACCTTGGAGACTTCATGGGATGTTTTAGGAAGGTGCCAAGAAGTTTCAGCTCAATTAAGCTTATTTGAAGCTGTCCATTTAGTTTCTTTTATGTCCATTCGGCTAGCCAAGGATTTGAGCTATAAATATGAAGCTCATTTGATGTAAATCATATTTTTGACACCTTTTATGCGTAATTCAACTTTTGTGAGTTTATTCAACTCTCATTGTTCGTTTAAGACTCAAGCTGACTTATCTAGCTTTGCTAGTGGCGTCTAACTTGTTTCTTTTTGAACTTATCACTCTTCGTGTGTGGCGTTCGACCCATATACCTTTGGTTCCTATCTCGTAATAGATAGTGGGTAAAGGTCCCAATTTTATCATCTATCCATCTTAAGTGTCCTACAAGAATCAGGTCAATACTCATCTATAGTATTGGTTCTTTCTTGACCTTAAGCTCTATCGATCCATTCCATTCACCAACTTTAAAAATCACCTTTATTCCTTGTTTGGCTGAACCTTAGCTTTACTCTTTCTCAAACCTATTCGAAAACCCTTACTTAAAGCTTTACTTATCCAGTAACAAAGGAAATCCAACGAAGAATGATACTTCTCAAATTTTACGATTGGGCACATTCACGACTCGAAATCAACAACGAGCACGAGTTCGCATCAATATATGAATTTTCAGATTGAAGGATGTAAGTAAAGAATCGAAGTCATTGATGAGAAACAAATTAATTCAAAATAAGGTATGGTTACTAGTGTGTTTAAAAGATCAGAATTCGAGGAAGTATTCGCCAGAAGCAAGGTTAAATGTTGAGAACAACAAGATTGTCATTATGAATCATTAGCTACATTGTGCATGTATCAGCTAAGGAAAAAGGGTGTTTTTCTCATTAAGTTCTTAAGAACATATCTATGTGTATGTATGCTTCAGGTTAGTATGCTGAGAGACTGTGCTTGGAGGGACAACGCCAGGACCACGCTAATGAGGTGGCGCATCGAGTTATTGTGCATATAGAGCACGTTTGGTGGCGTATAAGAATAAATAGTATTGTATAAGTTTCTATATTTAGGATAATTGTAATAAGTTATGATATTAGATGATAACTTTTGTAATTAAATTACTCTACACATCTTTGTATACATCATTGATGTTTATGTGATCAATTAAACCTGTAATTAATTGTGGTTTGTAGTAATAGTTTAAATTTATAATTAATTGTGGTTTGTAGTAATAGTTTAAATTTATGTCTGTATCCAAGTGGTAACACCCTAGATTCAAATCTGGTGAATCGGATCGGGTTGAAGGCATTACATAAACCCTTTATTGAAATCACTTTTGTGTTTTTCATTAGACGGATCCTTGTCATTCCTGGCTTTCAATCGAACGACATACTCCACTATTCTCACACCATGAACTACTTCGAGTATGGGCTCGAACAATTTGAATCAAACACAAAACCATGAATAGTTTTCTTTACTTTTAGTGTGCAAAAATCTCTCTCAATAGAAACTGATAGTATTGTTCTTCCAAAAAATAGAATTAATACTTAAAGAATAAACTCTCACTATTTTTAGGCAAAATAATAATATCTGAAACTTCTATATTTAGCCCTACTAGTGCCATCTATTTATAGTGAGAAGAGGTGAAACCTTAGTTGAATTGAAGAAGTCTTTTTCAAATAGAAAAGTGAACTCCTAGTCTAACTCAGAGTAGAAGGGGCAACAACCCTAGTTAATTATACTAGGGTTTGCCATCCCTAGCATTATCATGAAGGGCTTTTGGGCCTCTCCCATATCGGGTCCAATTACAAGTACTTCCTGAACTTTTAACCCAATACTTTATAATTCGATCCAACCCAATATTTGTTTTTCTATTTCCTAAAATAAACATATTAAATTAATTTAAATAAATTATTTTCCCAATTAAATAAATTTCTCAACCCAATTCTAATTCCGTTAAAATCATTACGACTTTACCGTAAAAGAATCCATGAGAAAATATATTTAATATTTTAACATCCAACATATTCATTTCCATTTTTGAACTTCATTTAATTCGAAATCCATAAATCCATTTCCAGGTCATTTTATTTTTGAAAAACCCAAATTCATTTCCAAATGCTTCCTCTTTCTCAATTTTTACCATTTCTATCCATTTGTGTTCATTTTATTCAACATGCAATTCATTTATGGTTTTAACAAGCTAGCAGAGGGACCGATTGGATATATGCAATTAGGGCTCAAATGATTTATAATTAACATCCAGCTTTTCACCTATTAGTTATAAACTCATTTAGTCATGAAGTCATTCCACTATAGTATCGTGACCGAGCTCTTCCCAACAACATACCATTACGAAAGCAACTTGATCAATGCTCGATCGTAAGTGTGTTACCCTCATAGGATATATTTAATCTCTTTGGGATAAATTCGTTCTCCCAATATGATCCTATTTTATCTCATGGTAACCATTACATCTGATAACTCTAGAATATAGATTTATCTTTTTTACTTTTAGACTAATAATTCATGCAAATTTTGAACGATTGGTAACAAATTTAGTAGTTTTTATAATAATTCTATCCTGTTGGACAATGTTGAGGAAAATTGTTATCTTGATTAATTTATATGCTAAATGCATAATTTTTTTTTAATGTATTTTTTACACTGAAAGAAAAGACGATCTTGAAGCTCACCTATTGATGCTCAATGTTGTAGTATATCTACAACAAAAGCCATGCAAGATTGGGCTGATGTTGTAACACCCTATACCCTACTCGATCACGAGGCCCGGGTACCAAATGCCACAATTAGATCGTTACATAAAAACATAATTCCAATTTATTTAATTCCCCACTAGACTCAATGCCACGTTCACATACAAATTTAACTCAATCAATTAACTAACCCAAGAAATTTCATAAATGAACATTGTATGAAATCTCTTATTATACGATAACTAACAAAGTAGAAAAATGTTCTTCACACATACCCATCTACTGAATATACCTATACACATAATTCTAAGGGCTCCCCTCTATATGCATGATACCGCTTCGAAGAAACTCACATTGATTCCGCGAGGTCTGGCTTGGTCCCTTCCCACAATTTCTATAACAACCTTTGATCTTGCATTCAAGGCAAACCACTCATAAGTTCGAATGAACTTAGAGAGATTCCATACATAAATTATTAAATAATAGCATTATGATGTTACGAGCAATAAGGATTAATGCATGTAAATAACTCCCCGAGTTTCATATAAACTCTCACAATTTGATTAGCATGGTTGACACCTATACACTCTTCTTGAACAGACTGTTGGTAGATACATCAGTGGCAAGATTTCTCTAAGTTGTATGTGCCTTGTCGACTCTTACGAGAGACCTAAAATTTGTCTAAGATTTAGAGCCTTTCTCTCCTAATAAACTTGTTAGATATCTAACCTTGTATCATTGGTTAACTCTGGTGGACTAGTCCAGACTTCATTGTAATGGAAGATTCTTACCTTGGTTCCTTTATTCCATGTCGAATCCAAAATCTACTTACTATATTATCCATTCACCCACTTCATTGTAATTTATCTTGTGTGTATACCATTTTAAGAGGGAAACCCATTTACTTCCATCCTCGTATGTGGCCTTCGCATATAAGATTTGGCAGATAGTTTAAGCACCACCCTTTTCTTGTGGCATTGCACTTGTAACATAGTCCCAATGGACCTTCCCTCTTCAAGATAGTTTGAATGGATTTTTCGTCAACAAATAACCCCCAATAGACAATCTCCTCATTAGATCACAGAAGGTAGACTTCTGATTTATAATACAGTCCTTAGCAGACTCTTAAACTCTAAATAGTCCTAACGAACATCCTTTTACATTAGTTAATCCTTGTGAACATTTTCGTCTTCAAGATAGTCCTTGGCAGACATTACACATAAGATAGTTTTTCACAGACTTCCCGTATAAGATAGTCCTTGGTAGACATTTCGCATAAGATAGTCCTTGGTGGACATCCCACATAAGATAGTCCTTAGTGGACTTTCCTTTTCTGGTAATCTCTTTGCCAAAATATACCTAGAAATGGAGTCTAGAGAACCATCTTGCTTTCTCATAACCAATGTGGGTTGGTTTGTTACCTTTGGCAGACTCTAATTGGTAGATACCTATTGGTAGATACGTTGGAAGAAACCCCCTTTTTTTTCCACTTACATCCACGTACAAGACGCTTTCAATTCCTCTTTCCTTCGCATCTTGGCGGGGCCTCTTATCTGTAATTTTCTAGTACTCCTATATGTGCCATAATCTGTCACGACGAGCTTTCCTTTACGAGAGTCATATAGTCACTTTCACGTGCATGCCCTAATGGGCTTCCTTGTTTACTATCCCGGCGGACTTCATTTTGCCATATGGGCGAACCTATCTCCTACTAGATCATTCTATGGCTAACCATGGACTCTCGACTCTAAGGAGTTAGTAAAACATTTACATGGTGTCACTCCGTAAAGCCAGTAGATAATTCCCATGATGCCACTACTTAGGGCCAGTAGACTATTTTCATGATGCCACTCCGTAGAGCCAGTAGACCATTTATCCAACCAACCTTCTCAAATCCTCCTTTCAAACCGTCCATTCCTCTATTACGCCAATTTTCCTATCTTTAACTAACATGCCAAAATAATCCCCATCGTGCTCCACACTTTATAATCATGCATAACACGCATATCAATACAACCAATACTACTTATTCATACCATATTATGGAGTACGCCACATATTAATTCATCATCACATAATTCCATCAGGCAATTAAAAGAACACACTTGGAAACATTCATATATTCACACTGTAACACCCTATACCTGGTCTGGTCACTGACCCAAGCTATAAGGTATTACAACTATAAAACTTTAACATTATTCATAATTTAATCAAACATAACCAAAATAATTCATATGAAATCATTTCCATGTTATTCAATAAAATTGAGACCTAAATTAAGCTTACAGAACATTTAAAACAAACTCAGAACAATTCTTGATTAAAATGAAACTTTTACAAAATTTTGAGCAAATAGTGAAAATAGGGGTCGAACGGCCATGTGACAGAGCTCAGCCCGTGTGGATCAAGGACATAGTCGTGTGGCCAAACCATGTAACAACTTGTGCCCATGTTACTCAGGGTCACACGGTCGTGTCGCTAGGCTATGTAACTCTCTGAGACCATGTGGACAAACCTGCACCAAAAATCAAAGACACCACATGGCCGTGTCATGCAACCGTGTGGGACACACGGTCGTATGGCAGATCGTGTCCCAGGCTTTGTGTGCCAAAAAACACCTTTCAATAAAAAACATTTCACATACAAAAAATTAGACTCCAAGCTATGCATTAACCAACTTTCAAACCTATTCAAAATATGCCAAAACATGCCAAAACATAGCAATTCACAATCAACCTATGTGTCTAACCAATATGCCTTCATTGGCACCACAATCCAAATATAAACAACAATCATTCAATCCAAAACATAAACCACAATTTAAACTCATTCAATCACCAATGAAGTCCTAAATACCAAATGCCAAAGTGCATCCATTTATGTCAACATTCAAATGCAAATATAATCCATCCTAAGTTCAAAATTTACCATAACAAAATGTAACGCCCCAAAAATATAGGGTCTTTAATTTTTCATGTTCTAATAAAATTTCTTGTTTGCTTTAATGGCTAAGTGATTTGGGTGTGTATGGGGGTATTTGAGAAGCCTGGGTTCAAGTTTTGGCTCTTACAAAATTTTAAACTTTTCCCTTAAATGAACCTGGACACTGGCACTTAGGCTTTATTTATAATAATGTTGGTTTTATGACATAAGAGGAGCTTGTGGCAAGTGGCGTGTGGTGTAACTGAGAGGTCTAAGGATCAAGTCTTGGGTTACGCATGGGGTGTTCATTTTGTTGCTTGTGCCGTGTAGGTGGAAGAGTTGGACTGAAATTCTGTAAGATGAAATTTGAATTAGTCTTGGAAGGAATTGTGGAGCAAAACAAGGAGGAGATTGGGGAGAAAATCAAGGATTTTTGAAATTGGGAGGTTGGTAGAGTGTGTGGCCGATTGGGACTCTAAGACTTAGTGGATTTCGGCTAAGGGGGGAAATAGGGAGCATTTTCGGCACTAAGCACTCCTTTATTTTGGTTTTATGGGATTTGAGAGTTGAATTGCCGATTTCTCTTGCTGACTGCTTACTTTTCCATTTGTTTTTTTCATTTTGGGTTTTACGTTTTAGCTATTGAAGTGACCAAAATTGCTTCTACTCTCTCCCTTTTTCCACAAATTGCCGAATAGGTATCTTTCATTGTGGTTTCTTTTTCCTTTCTTTGTCGATCCTATACTCTCCTACCAGTGCACTTCTCTTCTCTTCCCCTCCACTTTTCTATTTTGTATCTAAAGGTCGAACCTTCCCTTTCCCTTCTTTAACTTCTGCTCATCCTTTAATCTAAGCTGGCCGAATATTGCAGTTGTTAACCCCTCTCTGCGTTCGGTTACTGCAACGGTTCTCACAATCGGTAAGTGTTCAAATACATCCTTTATTTTATTATTTAAAACCGAATGCACCTTTGCTCCTCTTTTCTTTTCCAAAATCTAATAACCCTACTGATCGATTGTTATTTCATTCTTCACGTACTGCACTCATAGCGATTTTAGGGTCTTCCTCGAGGAGTGGTGAAGTGTGAACGGTTTGGAGGAGTCACACTTTCGTTCTCAAGCGTCCGGTAAGGAAATAAGGTTACCTCTGTTTTTAGGGGTTGGTCGAATAGGCCCTACCACTTACAAATCAATTCTTGACTGTACTTTAGGAAGGCAGCGAAGGCATGTGATCGTTTTTGAACAGCGATCATTGAGGGATTAAGGTCACCCTCATTCAAACAAGGTAAGAAGGGTTTCAGATTAAGTGTTATTAAGAGGGTGTTACCCTATCAATTAAGGACTAACATTGGATCTCGATGATTCTAGGTTGGGTGCTCGTAGATCTTGGAACGACTCCATAAAAAGGTGTGTAATCACACTATCTCTGCTATGAATCAGCAAAAGCTGAAAAGCTGAAACGTCAGCATTTGAGGACTCACGAGCGTACGAACGCTCGTGTGGAAAAACCGAGCCCACAACCGTGGGCGGTAGACTATAGAGGCCACCACGAATTTTCTCGTGCACTTGGGCCGTCAAGGGCCTCGTTGGGCCGAAATGGGCTGTGTAGACCCAATTGGGTCATGGGCCCCACACAGATAAGGTTTATGAAAAGTGGCAGAAACTGGATTGGGCTATGTTGTAACAGTCCGATTTAGGGGCTAGTCAGAATAGTGATCTCGAGATCACTAATCCGAGATTGGAGAAAATTATTTTCATGATATATTATGAGTTAGAACATAATAGCATATGAACATGACAATTTTGGTACTTTAATTTTAGCGATTTCATGTTTAATTGCAAAAAGGACTAAATCGTATAAAGTGCGAAAGTTCCATTCTACATGCTAAAAGTACCATATGGCCATGATTTGTTAATTAGGGGTCTTTAAAAGGCAAATTAGCCTTTGAAAGAGGCTTGGTCGGCCATAAGAAAGCATGGGAGACAAGATTTTCAATTTTAGTCAAAGTTAGTAGTAGTAGGTGGACTAATTTGACTTGTAATAATAAAATAAGGAGAGAAAAGATATCATCTTTTCCCCTATCATCTTCCACCGAAAATTAGCAGCATAGAAGGGGTAGAAACCTTTAAAAATTTCAGGAAGCTCTCATCTACTCAAGTAAGTGTTCTAGTGAACTTTTCTTGAAAATAATTGTACTTTTGAGACCCCTAAAGCTTAAGCTTTCAAATGAGGGGACTATTGTGCAATTTTATGAAAGGTTTAGAGTTCTACCATGAGAGCTACCTTAGTTATTTGCTGCATTTTTATGGAAGGACTTGAGTTTTAGTTACTAGATGAACAGCTTTTAAAAAGGGTGTTAGCATGAAAACACCAAATAGGACCTTAATGAAAAGGTTATAACTTTTGTAGTAAGTATGTAGAATATTGATTTTTGATGATAGCTTTAAGAGCATTAAATGTTTGCCTAGGCTTGTGGAGGATAAAAATGTGATTAGGATTAATTTTCGAGCCTAGGGGCAAAATGGTCATTTTGCCAAAATCTAGGGGTAAAATGGTAATTTTACCTATGCATAATTATTGAGATGATTATGTTAATGTAATGATTAAAATGAGCTAATTTGCTATTATAGAGTAAGAGGAGACGAGAATTTGCCTCGATTGGGGAAATGACAAAATCTGGACTAAACCGAAGAACTAGCTCATTTTGAAAACGAGGTAAGTTGTGTGTAATTTTTAATACAATATTGTATTAGCATAATTGAGAATGCTTGATGTCTTATTGATGCATGATACTTCAATAAATTGAGAAGTTTATATGAATGTGATATTGAAGTTCTAATGGACCATGAGGTATACGAAAAATACTATCACCCAATGTGAGTGTCAGTGTAAGACCATGTTTAGAACATGGCATCGGCTACATTATGAGTGCCAGTGTAAGACCATGTTTGGAACATGGCATCGGCTACATTATGAGTGCCAGTGTAAGACCATGTCTGGGACATGGCATCGGCCACATTATGAGTGCGGTGTAAGACCATGTGCAGGACATGGCATCGGCCACATTATGAGTGCGGTGTAAGACCATGTGCCGGGACATGGCATCGGCCACATTATGAGTGCCAGTGTAAGACCATGTCTGGGACATGGCATCGGCCACATTATGAGTGCCAGTGTAAGACCATGTTTAGAACATGGCATCGGCGTTGGGACAAGAGCTGACGCAAGACCATATCCAGGATATGGCATTAGCACATAGAGGTAATTCTCTACAAGACCATGCCCGGGACATGGCATTGGTATCTAGAGGAGACTTCATGTAAGACCACTTAGAGAATGTGATATTAACCTTATACTTATCGTAGAGATATGAATGAATACAAGTGCTATTGAATGAGTCATGAGAAATTGGCTCTATATGTGTTACGATAAACGTTAGATATGGGCGATTGTAAGTAAGGATTGTCAAGAAGTCCTGGTTTGTATATAATTATCTAATACTATGGATGAATTATTCTTTTATGAGGAGTATGATTTATAATTATTATCATGCAACTTACTAAGCTTATTGTTTACCCCTTTTCATTGCCCTTCTTTCTTATAGTATTACCAAGATAACTCGAAGATCGTAGACGCAGGGATTCAGAGATCACACTATCAACAACACTTTGGTATAACAATTTTTGACTTGTTTTGAATATGGCATGTATAGGACTTGGGTATTTTGTCAAGTTGTAATTGTTAGTTAAAGTGTTGACTGTAAGTCATTTTGTAAATGATTTCTTGAGCTAGGCAAATATTTGGCAAACTCTTTGTTTTTCAATGAAAATGAAATTAATGAAGTGTATGCCTCTTTTATTATTCTTCAGTATTTGGCTAGGTGATTGGCCAAAATTGTCTATGTATGTATGGTTATTGAAGTCAATGAAGTATGTAGTATTGTCTATGAGATGCATTGAATTGAGTTTGAGTTGATCTTGATTTCAGGGTGGCAAATGGCTTGGTAAATAGCCTTTAAGTGCCCACACGGTTAGATGCACGGGCGTGTGTCTAGGCCGTGTGTACCCTGCACCATAATGTTATGAGTCAGGATATACCACGGTCATATCCCACGGCCATTTGTTTGAGCCGTGTATAACACACGGTTAGGACACGGGTGTGTTCAGGTCGTGTGGATTCAGTCAGTGTCGACCACGGTTGGGAAGTACGGGCATGCCTTAGCCGTGAGTAAATTGGTAGAATGCCTGGGTTTTTAGGCACGGACTAGGGACATGGGCGTGTGTGTCTATACACGAGCGTGTCTAATCATGCACGGCCGTGTGAATATAGTTAGTAACTCCCCACGGTTTGTTGACATGGGCGTGTCTAAGGGTACACAGGCGTGTTCTAAGTCACATGGGCGTGTGAACCCTGCTTCAAAGAAAAGTTTTCGATTAAGTTCCGAAAGTTATCAGTTATGTGCCTAAGGCCTTGTAGGCCCATGAAATGTATGATTAGACTAAGAAAGAGAAGTTTTTATGTCGAAACGAAATTTTTCCACCTATAAGAGAATGTTTAAGTGAATCCAAGTATGGTAATGTCTCGTATCCAGCCCTAGCATCAGTCTTGGGTACAGGGTGTTACATATGTAGAGCACATAGCCGTGATTGAATTTGGGCCAGATGGGCCTACGAGCGTGTGGGCCCATTTGGGCCTAATATTGGGTTTTGGGCCCATTTACACTGTTTCGACCAAATGGATTATCTGTGTCGCTCGAGGCGACTGTAGGCCTTTGGAAAGGTCGTTAACTCTACCGAGACCGCTAGGGAGTAAAATGACTGAAATACCCCTAATGAGTAAAATGACCAAAATACCCCTAAAGGGAAAAATTACCGTTTTACCCCTAATACATGAAAATGACTATTTTTCCCCTAGAGATAGATTGGCAGATGAAAATATGTACTGTATGACTGTACTGAGTAGGACATGTTGTATTCACGAAATATTGATGACATGGCATACTGCATGGGGTTGGGATTCTGTTGTGGAGGAAGTACTATTACTGGTGGCTCTGCCACACATATCGATCTCGGGTGGCTCGCCACAATTATCGTTCTTCGTGGCCTTGCCACATATCTTTATCTTGGCACTCTACTACGTTATTATTACTGGCAGCTATGCTGTAATATTGGTTTGAGGGCTGGGTGGGTCGACTTTGTCCCCACGTGGTGTGTTGGGTTGGTGCGTATGGTGTGCTGGCTGGATTGGGATGGGTTTGCATACTTGCACCATGTCGACATCAGACGCTTAGGCCCACTCTATTTCTCAGATTGGGCTAAGGCCCGCATCATTCTCGCATGTACTACTGATTGAGTGATAGGGGATTACACACTGAGTTCTCGTAACTCACCCTTTTTCTTTTAATTGTACAGGTAATCCCCAAACTTAGTGGATTTGGAGCTGCGAGGGACTTGGAAGGGGGACACATGAGCGAGGATGTCTGTTTAAACGTAGTTAATTAAATATTTTATATTGGTTTAATATTTTTGTAATAAGGCCTCTGGAAATTTTTAATTTCTTTTCATTGGGTTTTTTAATTTCTTATTTTGAACTGCTAAACGGATACAAATAAGTTTTCACAACTAATAACTATTTTACAAGGAAAACACATATTTTTAACTTCAAGATAACCGTAAATGGAGTAGCTTCCGCGAATTTAAACCCACGGTAACAAACATGGTAACCGTTTTACTAAGTGGTGGTTTTTATAACTTACCAATTGTTTCCTAACAAATAAGAACTAAATGGATTTTTACTCAAACGTTTTCTCCCATCAGACTTTGATTTCAAAAAAGACTTCAATGTGACACGCCAGATTTAGCCGTAACGTCTAGGCCGAGTTTGGGGTGTTACATTTAGTGGTATCAGAGCCAGGTTGCAAAACTCGGCTGTAGAATGGGTTTGAAAAGTTTTTCTAAAAGAAGATTTTTAAGATTTGAAATGTTTTCGAAATATGTACAAGTGTGGCACACCGAGTCTCTGGTGCCAAATCTGTAAGTTCTCTAAATCTGATTACTGTTATACTGTGGAACTCTAGATAGAGGAAACTGAGACCGTAGGAGACTGTAAACTATAGTGAGACCTTGATCTGCAAAAACAAACCTCTAATGACTGCTTTTCATATTACATTTGTTAATAATTACTGAAGTTATAAGCTAATACATCAGACTTTTTAATCAGATAAATCGCATATCGAAATGAGCACAAGAGGTACTCGCGGAAGGGGTACACGGGGCCGAGGTAGAGGCCGAGGAAGTGCTTGGGCCGGATCATCGGCATTGGGCCATATGCCTGCTAGGGAGGCACCAGCATCACCAGTAACTGAGATGGGGTCTCATGATCGAGCAGCTGGGGATGATGCTCTATCCCAAGCAATGATCCGCGTTCTAGAGAGGGTTTCTGGAGCTAGTACTGGAACAGTGGGCCGAGGGTCAATTTCGGAGCGAATCCGGTCTAATGGGGTAGAAATTTTTAAGGGTAATTCTGAAGTAGCCCCAAATGTGGCAGAGTACTGGTTAGAGGTGACTGAACGAATAATGGACGACCTTGACCGCACTCTGGGCGTAAATTAAAAGGCGGCAAAGGTCTTCATGCGAGGCAGGCTTACAAATGGTGGCTCACCGTGAGAGAGGGTACGCAGGCCGATCGTGTGACGTGGGAATTCTTTAAGGTGGCATTTCAAGGAAAGTACGTGGGCGCAAGTTATGTGGACGCCCGACGAAAGGAATTTCTGAGCCTGACCTAGGGGAGTAAGACAGTGGCAGAATATGAGTCAGAATTCCTCCGGTTGAGTCGGTATGCTCGAGGGATAGTAGCAACTGAGTATGAACATTGTGTGCGATTTGAATATGGCCTTCGGGATGAGTTAAGGGTATTGATAGCTCCACAGAGGGAGCGAGATTTTGCTGCTCTTGTAGAAAAAGAAAAAATTGCTAAAGAGGTGTAGCGCTCGGAGCACCAAAACCGTGAAAAAGATAAGGGTAGAAATAAGAGGGATTTTGGGCCCTCAAGTTCTTCTGGGAGGCCTATTAAGAAGGCCATGTTTGAAGGGCCAATTCGGACTGGAGTTCCTGTTGCTATTAATAGACCGCAGCCTTGCGCTGATTGTGGGAGAGCTCACTAGGGTGAGTGTTGGAAGAGGATTGGGGCGTGCTTTAGATGTGGGTCCATGGATCATCAGGTTAAGGATTGTCCTCAGAGGCCTGTTCAGATGCAAGCTGCAGGACCGGGTCATGTTCAGGCAGTGAGAGGTGGTCAGCAGCCACCGAGAGGCCATGGGCAGGCCAGAGGTGGAAACGGTATAGGATGGGGTCGTGGAGCCCCAGGCAGAGGTGCTGGTAACACTGAGGTGAGGCAGCCAGCTTTAGTCTATGCTGCTCGCCGCCGAGAGGATGGTTACGCCCCTGATGTCATAACCGGTACGTTCCTAACTTACAATGTACCTTACACTACTTTAATTGATATTGGGTCTACACATTTGTACATTGCATGCACTGTGTCGGGAACTTTGGGTATTCAGTTCGAAAATACTGTTAGTCAGATGATTGTTATAAGCCCACTAGGTCAGTCGATTAGGGTAAATAAGTTATTCAGATATGTGCCCCTTGAGGACTAAGGAGTAATTTTTCCAGCGGAGTTGATGGAACTACCGTTAGGTGAATTTGACCTTATTTTGGGTATGGATTGGCTGGTAAAACACCGAGCTAGTTTAGACTGTGCTGATAAGCGTATGGTGTTGAAGACTACTGAGGACGAGGAGGTGGCTGTGATTGGGGAGCGAAGGAATTATTTGTCTTACGTGATCTCAGCATTAAGGGCAGAGAAACTGATTCGCAAGGGTAGTGAGGCGTTTTTAGCCTACGTTAGTATTTCTGATTCTGAAGGTCCTTCTGTCGGAGATATTAGAACTGTTAAGGATTTTACAGATGTATTTCCTGATGAGCTCCCTGGTTTGCCTCCGAACCGCGAAGTCAAATTTGGTATTGAACTCTTACCTGGAACAGCTCCAGTGTCCATCGCCCCATATAGGATGGCACCGAAGGAGCTGGTGGAGTTAAAGGCCCAAATTCAAGAGCTACTGGACTGGGGATTCATTCGACCGAGTGTGTCTCCATGGGGAGCACCAGTATTGTTCGTAAAGAAGAAAGATGGGTCCATGCGCATGTGCATCGATTATCGACAACTTAATAAACTGACCATCAAAAATAAGTATCCCTTTCCGAGAATCGACGATCTTTTTGATCAGCTGCGAGGAGCTTCAGTTTTCTCCAAAATAGATCTTCGCTCTGGGTACCACCAGCTTAGAGTTAAGGAAGCTGATGTGTATAAGACTGCGTTTAGGACTCGGTATTGTCATTTCGAGTTCCTAATGATGCCGTTTGGGCTGACGAATGCACCAGTTGCTTTCATGGACCTGATGAACCAAGTATTCCAGCCCTACCTGGACCGGTTTGTAGTGGTATTTATAGACGATATCTTGGTGTATTTGAGAACCGAGGATGATCGTGATGCACATCTCTGAATTATTCTGCAGATTTTAAGGGAGAAGCAACTATATGCTAAGTTTAGCAAGTGTGAGTTCTGGCTGCGAGAAGTGACATTTCTTGGTCACGTGGTGTCTGCCGAGGGGATTAGGGTGGATCCTCAAAAAATTGAAGCCATACTGGACTTGAACCACCTATGACCGTATCGAAAATTTGAAGCTTTCTGGGATTGGCAGGGTATTACAGACGTTTTGTTGAGGGGTTCTCATTAATTGCTGCACCTCTGACTAAGTTGCTACGTAAAGGGGTACCATTCAATTGGACTGATAAGTAGCAAGAAAGTTTTGAGAAACTGAAGAAGGTTTTGACTGAAGCCCCTGTCTTGATACAGCCAGAGTCTGGGAAGGAATTTACTGTCTACACTGATGCATCACACATTGGATTGGGTTGTGTACTGATGCAGGAGGGTAAGGTGGTTGCTTATGCGTCCCGTCAGCTTAAGCCTCACGAGGTGAATTACCCAACTCATGACTTGGAGTTAGCCGCGGTGATATTCGTACTGAAAATTTGGAGGCATTATTTATACGGCGAGAAGTGTATTATCTACACACGCATCACAAGAGCCTCAAGTACCTCCTTACTCAAAGGAGAGCCGAATCTTAGACAATGAAGATGGGTAGAGCTGCTTAAGGATTACGACTGCTCGATTGAGTATCACCCTGGTAAGGCTAACGTGGTAGCTGACGCATTGAGCCGTAGGGCTGTATCTGATTTGAGAGCAATGCTTGCTCGTCTCAGCTTGTATGATGATGGTAGCTTGTTAGCTGAGCTTCAAGTGAGACCGACGTGGATTGAAAAAATTAAGGGGAAATAGTTGGTGGATGAGTCATTGGTTTCTCGTTTTCGACAAGTTAAGAGTGGAGAGACTACAGATTTTGGTTTGAATGGTGGGGGAGTACTGTGTTTCCGTGGGAGAGTCTGTGTACCGAAGGATTTTGAGTTAAGGCAGTCTATACTGCGAGAGGTGCATAGTAGTCCATATGCTATGCATCCTGGCGGAAACAAGTTATACCGAGATCTTCGTGAGTTGTACTGGTGGCCAGTGCTGAAACACGAAGTTACTAATCTTGTGAGTAAGTGCTTAACATTCCAGCAAGTCAAAGCTGAGCATCAACTGCCTTCAGGGTTACTGCAGCCAGTTAAAATTCCACTTTGGAAGTGGGAGAGAGTAACCATGGATTTTGTGAGTGGGCTGCCCTTAACACCCACTAAAAAGGATTCGGTATGGGTTATTATAGACCGACTAACTAAATCTGCCCATTTTATACCAGTTCGTACGGATTACTCGTTGCAAAAGCTGGCAAAGTTGTATGTGGCTGAGATTGTGAGACTGCATGGGGTACCAGTTTCCATCATATCTGACAGAGACCCTCGATTCACGTCTCAGTTCTGGAAGAAATTGCACGAGGGTTTGGGTACTAGATTGGACTTCAGTACTGTGTTCCATCCTCAGTCAGATGGTCAGTCAGAGAGGGTGATTCAATTACTGGAGGACATGTTAAGAAGTTGTGTTATCGATTTCCGAGGTAGCTGGGAAGACTATTTGCCACTAGCAGACTTCGCATATAATAACAACTACCAGTCCAGTATTCAAATGGCACCGTACGAGGCGTTGTATGGTCGTAGGTGTCGTACCCCTACCTATTGGACTGAGCTGGCTGAGCGGCGAGTTTTGGGGCCAGAGTTAGTTTTTGATACCGAAGAAAAGGTAAAACCGATTCGAGACCGGTTGAAAGAGGCGTCTGATAGGCAGAAGTCTTACGCAGATCTTAAACAACGAGAGATCGAGTATTCCGTGGGAGACTTCATATTTCTCAAGGTCTCTCCATGGAAAAAGATACTGAGGTTTGGGCGAAAGGGTAAGCTTAGCCCTAGGTTTATTGGGTCTTATCGTATACTGAAACGTGTGGGATCAGTCACCTATCAACTTGAGTTGCCTCCGAAATTAGATCGGATTCACGATATGTTCCATGTCTCCATGCTGAGGCGTTACCGCTCCGATCCCACACATATAGTACCAGTCGAGGAGATTGAGGTTAGGCCAGATCTGACTTTCGAGGAGGAGCCAGTGCAGATATTGGACCGTGAGGTTAAGGTACTAAGGAAGAAATCGATCCCACTGGTTAAAGTGCTTTAGCGGAATCACGGTACCGAGGAAGCCACCTGGGAGCCTAAGGAGGCGGTGCAACAACAATACCCTCACCTATTATGACCAGGTAAATTTCGAGACCAAAATTTCTTTTAGGGGGGTAGAATTGTAACGCCCCAAAAATATAGGGTCTTTAATTTTTCATGTTCTGAAAAAACTTCTTGTTTGCTTTAATGGCTAAGTGATTTGGGTGTGTATGGGGGCATTTGAGAAGCCTGGGTTCAAGTTTTGGCTCTTACAAAATTTTAAATTTTTCCCTTAAATGAACCTGGACACTGGCACTTAGGCTTTATTAATAATAATGTTGGTTTTATGACACAAGAGCAGCTTGTGGCTTAGTGGCAATTGGCGTGTGGTGTAACTAAGAGGTCTGAGGTTCAAGTCCTGGGTTACGCATGGGGTGTTCATTTTGCTGCTTGTGCTGTGTAGGTGGAAGAGTTGGACTGAAACTCTGTAAGATGAAATTTGAATTGGTCTTGGAAGGAATTTTGGAGCAAATCAAGGAGGAGATTGGGGAGAAAATCAAGGATTTTTGAAAGTGAGAGGTTGGTAGAGTGTGTGGCCGATTGGGACTCTAAGACTTAGTGGATTTCGGCTAAGGGGGGAAATAGGGAGCATTTTCGGCACTAAGCACTCCTTTGTTTCGATTTTGTGGGATTTGAGAGTTGAATTGCCGATTTCTCTTGCTGACTGCGCAGTTTTCCATTTGTTTTTTCCTTTTGGGTTTTACGTTTTAGCTATTGAAGTGACCAAAACTGCTTCTACTCTCTCCCTTTTTCCACAAACTGTCGAATAGGTATCTTTCATTGTGGTTTATTTTTTCTTTTCTTTGCCGATCCTCTACTCTCCTACCAGTGCACTTCTCTTCTCTTCCCCTCCACTTTTTTATTTTCCTCTAAAGGTTGAACCTTCCCTTTCCCTTCTTTAACTTCTCATCATCCTTTAATCTAGGCTGGTCGAATATTGCAGTTGTTAACCCCTCTCTGCGTCGGGTTACTGCAACGGTTCTCACAATCGGTAAGTGTTTAAATCCATCCTTTGTTTTATTGTTTAAAACTGAATGCACCTTTGCTCTTCTTTTCCTTTCCAAAATCGAATAACCCTATTGACCGATTGTTATTTCATTCTTCACGTACTGCACTCATTACGATTCTAGGGTCTTCCTCGAGGAGTGGTGAAGTGTGAACGGTTTGGAGGAGTCACACATTCTTTCTCAAGCGTCCGGTAAGGTGATAAGGTTACCTCATGTTTTTGGGGGTTGGCCGAATAGGCCTTACCACTTACTAATCGATTCTTGACTGTACTTTAGGAAGGAAGCGAAGGCATGTGATCATTTTTGAACAGCGATCGTTGAGGGATTAAGATCACCCTCATTCAAACAAGGTAAGAAGGGTTTCAGATTGAGTGTTATTAAGAGGGTGTTACCCTATCAATTAAGGTCTAACATTAGATCTCTATGATTCTAGGTTGGGTGGTCGTAGATCTTGGAATGACTCCGTAAAAAGGTGTGTAATCACACTATCTCCGCTATGAATCGGTAAAAGCTGAAAAGCCGAAACGTCAGCATTTAAGGACTCACGAGCGTGCGAACGCTTGTGTAGAAAAACTGAGCCCACAACCGTTGGCGGTAGACTGTAGAGGCCATCACGAATGTTCTCGTGCACTTGGGTCGTCAAGGGCCTCGTTGGGCCAAAATGGGCCGTGTGGGCCTAATGGGGTCGTGGGCCCCACACGAATAAAATTTATGAAAAGTGGCAGAAACTGGATTGGGCTATGTAGAGCACATAGCCGTGATTGAATTTGGGCCAAATGGGCCACACAAGCGTGTGGGCCCATTTAGGCCGAATATTGGGCTTTGGGCCCATTTACACTGTTTCGACCAAATGGATTATCTGTGTCGTTCGAGGCGACTGTAGGCCTTTGGAAAGGTCATTAACTGTACCGAGACCGCTAGGGAGTAAAATGACTGAAATACCCCTAATGAGTAAAATGACCAAAATACCCATAAAGGGAAAAATTACCGTTTTACCCCTAATACATGAAAATGACTATTTTACCCCTAGAGATAGATTGACAGATGAAAATATGTACTGTATGACTTTACTGTGTAGGACATGTTGCATTGACAAAATATTGATTACATGGCATACTGCATGGGGTTGGGATTCAGTTATGGAGGAAGTATCACATTCGTGGTGGCTCGCCACACATATCGACATCTTGGTGGCTCGCCACAATTATCGCATTCTTTGGTGGCCTTGCCACATATACTATACTAGCAGCTCTGCTGCTTTATTATTACTGGCAGCTATGCTGTAATATTGTTGTGAGGGCTGGGTGGGTCGACTTTGTCCCCACGTGGTGTGTTGGGTTGGTACGGGTGGTGTACTGGCTGGATTAGGGTGGGTTTGCATACTTGCACCATACCGACATCAGACGGGCTTAGGCCCACATCGCTTCAGATTGGGCTAAGGCCCACACTACATCGTTCATCGAACAGGCTCAAGCCCGCATCATTCTTCGCATGTACTACTGATTGAGTGATAGGGGATTACACACTGAGTTCTCGTAACTCACCTTTTTCTTTTAACTATACAGGTAATCCCTAGACTTAGTGGATTTGGAGCTGCGAGGGACTCGGAGGGGGGCCACACGAGCGAGGATGTCTGTTTAAACGTAGTTAATTAAATATTTTATATTGGGTTAATATTTTTGTAATAAGGCCTCTGGAAATTTTTAATTTCTTTTCATTGGGTTTTTTAATTTCTTATTTTGAACTGTTAAGCGGATACAAATAAGTTTTCACAACTAATAATTGTTTTACAAGGCAAACACATATTTTCAACTTCAAGATAACCGTAAATGGAGTAGCTTCCACGAATTTAAACCCACGGTAACAAACATGGTAACCGCTTTACTAAGTGGTGGTTTTTATAACTTACCAATTGTTTCCTAACAAATAAGAACTAAATGGATTTTTACTTAAACGTTTTCTCCCATCAGACTTTGATTTCGAAAAACACTTCGATGTGACACGCCAGATTCGGTAGTAACGTCTAGGCCGGGTTTGGGGTGTTACACAAAAAATGGCCATTTTCAACAAGGCACAAAACATTCCAAATCAACCATTCAAAATGCATTTACCATCACACGCCACAATAAACTAAAAATAACCATTTAAGTTACATCAAAATACATACTTCATGCCTTAAATAACACACAAAACATAATCAAAATACTTATAACCATACATTAACAAACCCTATCTACATGCCACTTTTAACTGAGCCAAATAAACGATTAGCTACCGATAGAGTTGCTAGATAGTGTGATCTCCAACGAAGTTCCAATCGACAGCAAGAATTTAACAATCTACAAAGAAGAAAACCAAAAAGAGTAAGTTTACGTAAAGCTTAGTAAGTTCGTAAAACAAAAACATCATATATCTGTTAATTTAATTTACATGTCATATTTATAACATAGAACTAACCAAGCTTTGCCTTGTTTCATCATTCCAACTATACGAAATGATTAACCTGAATCGTTCACATCATCAGTACATAACATGTTAAGATTCACATACTAAGTGTAACAGCCCATTTTCAGTGAAATCAAAATAGTGGTTTTGGGACCAAAAATCCAATGACTAAATTAATATTTTATTATTATTTTAATGTCTATGGTATGTTAGTAGAGTCGTATAAAAATTTTGTTAAGAAATTTTGACGTTTGCAAGCCTAATTAAGCAAAAAAGGACTAAATCGTAAAAGGTGATAAAGTAGAGTTCTAAAGGTTAAAGGTATCAAATAGCTATGAAACTTTAATGTAAGAGGACTTAGATGGTAAATAGACCATTTATATAGTTAATGGATATTCATGGATTGTTTTTATTGAAATTTTGAATGTTTTTAAAGGTTATTTTGGTAATTAGGTAAATAAAGGATAAAAATTAAATAAAACAAATATTTCTTCATTCATTCATCTTCCTCACCAATTTTCTAAGGCAAGAACACCATTTTTAGGGCTTTTACATTTGGCTACTACAAGTGTTAGCTTGTAAGTGTTATTTTTGCCTATTTTTAATTATTTTTTTATGTTTTTGGAATCGTTATAGCTTAATCTAGCTAGCCTAAAGACTAATTTGCAAAACTGTTAAAGGTTTAGGGTTTTGCCATGAATTTTATTACATGATTTTTGAAATTTAATGAAAGATTATGAGTCCTTGATGTTGAACAAACAAGTTTTGTAGAGGGATTTTTTGATGAAATTTCCATTTAGGAACTTATGTATAAAAGTAATGAAATACCATGGAAATTTTGTGCAATACTGATTTGTACGGATTTCTAGAAGTCCTTAGTGAATTCGGCTAGTATGAAATGTGGATGAAATTGCTTAAATCTTATTTTACGAGATTAAGGACTAAATTGTGAAAAGCTAAAATGTTAGGGGCAAAATTGTAATTATGCATAAATGTGGATTATGGAATTGAATTAAATGTTTGAGATTGATTGAAACACTTAATTGAATATAATTATTTATTTAGATCAAGATAAATCTCAACCAGATCTAAACCGAGGAAAGGCAAAATCACGGATTAGCTCGATTGTATTTCTATGCTCTATTTGTCAATGTAAGTTTATAGTATTTAAATGTGTAAATGAATTTCTACTTGTATTTTCATATTATAGTTATGTAACTAAATGCTTATACCCTGAACTGCACATACGTGCCCCTATTTGTACTTCGGTACCTTGAATTGCACATACGTGCCCTGTTTCTACTTCAGTACCCCTGAATTGCACATACGTGCCCCTGTTTACACTTCGATAACTTTGACTCTGGTAAAATATGAATCATAGTCAATTTTTTTTTAAACTTAATGATATACTATGTTCTTACTAAGCTCTATAAGCTTATTCGTTTTTATGGATTATTTTGTAGATCATTGTTGTTGACTTTTGGACGGACCGAACCTACGACTCGCACTATCTAATGATGTTGGTAGTTCTTGTGTCTCTTAGGGTAGTGGCATGTATATTTGGCTATATAGGTTGTTTTGGTACAATATGTCAATATACTAAACTAAGTTGTTAGGTACTTTATTAAGGTTGTATGTAGGAATCTTTTTGGTACAATTAGAATGGTATGAAAATGAACACTTGTGAATTGTTTTGGCTTGAGAATAAATTAGGTGCTATGCTAGAAATGGATCAATATTACATGTTTATTTGTTGACGTAGGATATATTTGTGGTGTCTATAAAGGGCACATTGGTTGGTTGTTTTAAGACATTAAAATGGTATGTTATGCTGAGTTACTTGTAGCCTCAATTATGGTATGCCTTAAGATGAAATTGAATTAGTTGTGAATGTTTTAAGTGTAGTAATGCATACGATTAGGTAAGGTTGTTTGATTGTAATTGAGGTGCCTATATGGCATATTGGTTGAATGATATTTGGTCATTTGAATTGGTCATTTTATGCATGTTTTGGTATGTTTTGATGCCTTGGTTAAGGGTGCAAATGGCTTGTAGGTACATGCTTGAAGTGGGTGAAGGAAATGGCTTGATTTTGGCAAATTTATTGTCAACACGGCCTAAGACACGAGCTGTGTCTCAGCTGTGTGTGACACATAGCCATGCGACACGGTCGTGTGTACCTTGTAGGTTTTAAAGGTTTCAAGTCAGACAATTACACGGCCTAGTACACGGCTTGGTACACAGGCGTGTGAGGCCATTTCGAGTGTTACACGGCCTGGCACACGGGCGTGTAGCTTGGCCGTGTGACCCAACTCAGAGAGTTACACAGGCTGGGACATGGCCGTGTATCCCTATTTCAATTGTTACACGGGCGTGTGTCTCAGCTGTGTGACCCCTATAGTTTAAAATTTCTAACTTTTTCTTACATGTTTCACATGTTTTCGATTTAGTCCTGAATAGTTTCCAAAGTGTTTCCAAGGCCTCGAAGGCTCGATTAAGGGACGATATGCATGTATATGAATGGATTATGCTATGTTTATATTAATGTTTTAATATGTATGTTTTTATGTTATGTTTTTGCGGTAATACTCTGTAGCCCTATTTCGACAAGGATATAGGTTAGGGGTGTTACATTTAGTGGTATCAGAGTTACAATTTAGTCGGTTTTAGGACTAACGTAGCGAAGTAAGGTTTAGTATATACATGCCACATATGCCCTGTGATAGTGTGGTGCTTTTGATCCGTTCTAACGTTTTATTTCTTATAGATTCAAGATGTCAGCTGAATTTAATTGAGCTATAGTTAATGAAGCTAAAAGTAATGTTCAAGCTTCGAATCCTGAGGCAAGTAATAGTGCGCCTATTCTACAATCTGTTGGTGATGAGATGAAAAATGTATTTCTTGGTATGATGGACTAATGGTTCAACGAGTTCAAGCAAGCAAATCTTGCAACTTTGCCACCTCTACCCCCTGTTGTGCCTCCCCCGACCCCCTGATATTCCAAACCCTGTACCTGTGACGATTACCCGAGTATCTGTAGACAAAATTCAAAAATGTGGAGTGGAAGAGTTCAGAGGTACGGTAGATGATGATCCTTCAAAACTCGAGTATTGGCTATTGAACACAAAGAGAGTTTTTGTGGAGTTATTGTGCACCCTCGAGGATTACTTGAGGTGTGCGGTGTCTTTATTGAAAGATAGGGTGCATCTGTGGTGGGATACTTTGAGTACGAAGGTATCGGATGATCAGGTTAATTGGGACTTCTTTCAGAATGAATTCAAGAAAAAGTATGTTAGCTGGTTGTTCATAGATCGAAAAAAGAAAGAGTTTCTCGAGTTAAAATAAGGGAACCAGACTGTAGCTAAGTGTAACACTCCTAACCCGTATCCATCGCCAGACTAGGGTTACGAGGCATTACCAAACAAATCACAACCCAAAACAGGCAATCATATATAAAAAGCATACATCTCTATTACCAGTCGAATAGAATAAACTTCACTTGCATAGTTATTGAATGCCTAATTCATTATCAAACATACTTCAATCATATTACAATACATTATAGCTGATCAAAAATTTTATCGGATGTTTATATCATACTCACTTGCACATATTTAAGAATCAACAGATACCATTTCATTCATAGATCATTTTAACACATAATCATAGCAACTGTCTCGCGTGCATGTAATCAACCCAACCATTTACCTATCCATTTTAATACGTCTCACAACCAAATACATAAGTACTTTATAACAAAATTATTAAGGCAAATCAAAAGGCCGAATATGTCTAGGTATTACATGATCTATAATCTAAATCTAATGAACGTGTCATCAACAGTATACTTAACATCTCACGGCATTCATACATTTATTCATATCCTATTATATCTACTAAGACAAAATACATGCTCATCAATTTAATACATATACATAAAATCTAATCTTGTAATCTCTTACATCTTCAAATTAAACATGTTTTAAGCTTACTAAGAGAGCTATTTCTAAGTCATACGTGTCTTTACACAATCAAGATATATAATTCAAAACACCAATCATACATATCAGGTTTATAATATATATATCCAAGAAATCAAACCAACTCGTCCTATTTTATAAGTACAAATGCCGAATCAAATCATATGATTTGCACATTTTATACATTGTACTAAAATGTCAAATAAAAGCCAACTTACTTCTTATCAATTCGGCTAGCAAAACTTATCTTGAAACACTTCATTCGATTGTGAATTAAAAACCAAACCTATATAGCAAATTCATATTCAATACATACACCACAAATCACTCATACCAATACACATTATTAAGTCCTATCTAATACTTTAAGTTGCCAAAACAAATATCCATCCACCATGCAATTTATATCATAAGATACATTTCCAAACAATCTTAAACCATGATCGAATACACACATAAGTCATAATATTATAGGTAAGCCATTTTCGCATGGCTTAAATATATACATATCCCAAACAATCCTTTCAAAATATAACTTAGCCTATACATGCCATAGTTTCAAAAATTCAGCTTATAAAATACCAAAATTAGTCGATAGTGTGATAGACTTTGACGATGATCCCCGGGCTCGCAACTTGTCTCCAAAATCTATAAAATAATGCAATTAAACACACACAGTAAGCTATCATAGCTTAGTAAGTTTTAAGCAATTTTTGTGACAACAATGCATTATATCATTATCTCGTAAATTTAATAAAAAATTAATAGACAAAAATGCATTAACTACTCATTTACTTGTGCAACCACAAAACATTTCGTATCTCTCAAATGCAAGCCGAACCTAATATGATTATTTCTTCTCCATAAATTATCCATATATTCAAGTTCCAAACTATTCAAACATATTTCTTATACTAAAATTTCCACATATCTGAATCACATTTTGTAATTCATATACAATCAATATGACTATGTAAACATGTGTACATATCAACTTACATCATCTTAACTATACTTTTAAAAGACACATTCCATCCAATCCACAATAATCACTTACTCTTGATATCAAATACCACTTCTCGTAGTTTCAATACTTACCAAATTAGGTCTTTGAATTGAAAATTTACTCGTACCCTTAATGCTCATTGACCAATTTCGCACACTTAGTGCTCGGTAATTCAATTCGCACACTTAGTGCATAATGACCGATTTCGCACACTTAGTGCTCGGTATTTTAAATTCGCACACTTAGTGCATAATGACCGATTTCGCACACTTAGTGCTCGGTATTTTAAATTTGCACACTTAGTGCCTTTCTCAATCCTGTTACACATTTATATATCCAATCACATAAGAATTAATCCTCCACTATAAATATACGAATTAGCTTAATTCAATCTCAATAATCAACATCCCATTCGGGTGTACCAACGGCACATATACATATCTCACATTCGGCTATACTATGCACATATATATATGTATCACAATCGGCTATATCAATAATACTTATACATACTTCCATTAATATACTTATACATACTTCCATTAAATTCACATATACCACTATAGGTAAAATCCAATTCAACTCAATTGCTTAAAAACTTACCTCGAAAATCGACGGATTAGGTTTCCCGGCTATTCGTTCAACTTCGCTTTTCCCCGATCTAATCCATATTATTTTTGTTCTTGATCTAAATAATTTCAAATTAAGCTCATTCAAAATTTTTCTCATTCAATTTAGTCCAAAAACACATAATCGGGCAAATTACAATTTTACCCCTGACATTTACAATTTTTACAATTTAGTCCTTAATGCATAAAACACAAAATACTCAAAATTTCAAGGTACTTATGTTTAGCCGAATTTTCATAGTGCTCATATAAGTCCATACAATTCATTTATTTCACAGTTTAGTCCCTCTAAAATTTATTTTTGCAATTTAATCCAAATCACTCAATTTTATCAAAAATCCAAAGACAACATGTTAATTCAACACATATCTTCCATTTTCTATCATCAAACAACACAAATCATAGATTATCATCAATGGCATAACACAAAATCATCATCAATTTCAAAAATTCAAGCATGGGTCTTGCACATTTCGAAGCAACGATTATAAAAACGTAAAAATTATCAAAAACCGAACTCAAATCACTTACCTATTTGAGCTTGCAAGGGCTGAATATTACAAAGCTTATTCTCTCTTTTCTTTTCTCTTAGTTTCAGCCAAGAACAATGAAAAAGATGAGCACTTTCATCTTTTTCAAATATATCATTTTTATCATATTAAATTATAATATAATAATATAAAATATATCAAACATTTCAAACTACTATTACATGCAAATCATGACCAGCCACTATGTATTCTTTTATGGTCAATTTGCTAATTAAAGCCTTCAATTTATAAGAACATCAACAATTTGACACTATCTCATTTAACCCTCAATTTTTCATTTTATGCGATTAAGCCCTTTCTCACAATTAAGCACCCAAACGATCAAATTTTAATATGAAATTTTCACACACATCCATTCACACATAATAAACATATAAAATCATATTAAAACATTTTTCTGAATCGGATTCGTGGTCTCGAAACCACCATTTCGATTAGGGTCAAAATCGGGCTGTTACAACTCTCCCCCCTTAAGGATTTTCGTCCTCGAAAATCTTACCGGTGAATAGGTTAGGATAACATTCTTTCATTGAATACTCAAGCTCCCAAGTTGCTTCCTCGACCCCGTGCTTGTGCCACAGTACTTTCACCAATGAGATTTTCTTATTACGCAACTCTTTCACTTCGCTAGCCAAAATACGAATCGGTTCTTCCTCATAGGTCAAATCAAACTGAATCTCAATCTGTGACGGATTAATCACATGAGAAGGATCGGATCTATATCGTCGAAGCATCGAAACATGGAAAACATTGTGGATCTTTTCTAACTCAGGTGGCAACATCAACCTGTAAGCAACTGGCCCGATACGCTCAATAATCTCGTACGGCCCAATAAATCTTGGACTCAACTTGCCCTTGCGACCAAATCTAAGTATTTTCTTCCACGGCGAGACTTTCAAAAATACTCGGTCACCAATCCGAAACTCTATATCTTTACATTTCAAATCCGCGTAAGATTTCTGACAGTCTGACGCTGCTTTCAAACTTTCGCGGATGACTTTTACTTTTTGATCAGTTTCTTTGATTAGATCAACCCCGTGTATCTTGCTTTCACTTAGCTCGGTCCAATACAAAGGTGTACGACACTTACGACCGTACAAAGCCTCGTAAGGTGCCATTTTGATACTCGATTGAAAGCTATTATTATACGCAAATTCAATCAAAGACAAGTATCGTTCCCACGTACCCTCGAACTCGAGAACACAACATCTCAACATATCCTCAAGTATTTGAATAATTCTTTCAAATTGACCATCTAATCGTTGTATTCCAGAGTTTTAAATTTATAATGATCGATCCTGGAACTAACTATAAAAACCATTGAGGCAAGTGCACCTATCGAACAGTAGTATAGCTTAGGGAAGACCGAATTGTCGAACCCAAAGGAACTAAAAGTACTAGTACTAACTTTCTTTCTATTATTTAGCCTAAAATAAGTGAAGTTGTTTATTAATCTAAATTAACTAATTACTAAGCTAAAGACGCAAAGACAAAAGGAAAGAATTGGGGAAATACTTGGGAAAAACTCAGTTGATTAAGACGATACCCTTAGGAAGAATCCACCTAGACTTCACTTGTTATCTAACACCGAACTGCATTTATTTATTCACTTGACTTGATACGTAGGACTCCCTAATTTATATTAAACCCTCTCTCGAGGCGAATAACGTCTAACCCTAGGTTGATTAATTGAAATCTCTTTGTAATTAAAACCCCTAGAATAGCAGTAAATTGATCTATGGACTCCCATATTAGGTTTCACCCTAATTCGGCAAAATCTCGTCACCCTATCTCTAGGCGCGTGATCAACTCCGCTTAATTATACTAGATCTACTCTTAAGTAGGGACTTTTGCTCCACCACCTAAGCACATTCAACTTGAATTAATATCATGAAATATCAACACAAGAATTAAGCACACATAATCAAGAACAAATCAAGTATTTATCATATAGTTCAGAAAACAATAACAAGATTCATCTAGGTTTCATCCCCCTTCAGGTATCTGAAAGGTTTAGTTCATAACAATAAAGGAAAACATCTCAGAAGAAAAGATAAAACAAAACATAAGAAATCCCTAAAACCCCCTGAAGGAATTGAAGAGGAGATCCTCCGTCTTGAGTAGAATTCCGGCTTCTTGAGATGGATCAACTGGCTATCCCTTGAGAGTTTCCCACAAATCTGACCTTTTCGGCTCGGCTCCTTGGCCTAGCTAACCGCCCCCTTTTTAGGTTATACCTAGGGTCTTTATATAGGCTTTTGAAATAGGTTTCTTTGCCCATAAGTATCCTTTTTTGAGTGAAATTACTCTCCTCCACAGCAGGGGCACGGCCATGGCACACGCCCGTATGAATCGTGGCCAGGCCGTGTTGGACTCCGTTAATGAGGCACTGCCGTGTAGATCAACATCAGGCCGTGTTCTAGTATATTTGAGGAGGCACGGCCGTGTGGGCTTTAGTCCAGGCCGTGTCAATTTCTTCTTTGGCCGATTTTGGTTCGTTTTGAGCTCGTTTCTCGTTCTTTTTATTCTTGGGTGCTTTCTTGAGTATAAGACATGAAAAGAAAGGATTAAGAGCACCTTTTTACATAAATCAAGGGATAAATCATCCAAAAGTATGCTAAATGTGGGATTAAAATATGTTACTATTTCGATTTATCAAATACCCCCATACATAAGCTTTTGCTTGTCCTCAAGCAAAATTCTCAACTTACGATTAAAACGAACTTTCTATAATTCATAATTCCTATCAACAATGTCTTATCATAATTCATAGATAATTTATACATGGATAATTCAATTCAAAGAGTTCTAAGGATTCAAACAATCTAAGTCATAGATTTGTAGCTCAAAAAATATAGGCGTCTCCCTTATCTAAATAATTACCTTTAATTCAAAACCGACAAGGATTGACATCCTCACAAAAGATTCACTCAAATCACTCAAAGTGTTTAAGGTTCAAAATTTAGGCACTCAAAAGTCGAACATGAAAAGTTAATCCCATAGGCTTGTCTGAAAATTAAATCTCCACCACTATAATATGAGATGATGCACAAATTAAAAGGTCTTTAATTAGGGTTGTAACGGGGCTAGGGTTAAGGTGTGGTTAAAGGCTGAATTAGAGGGTTAGAATCGAGATCGTATTGATAAAATACCTAACTAGAAACAATAAACTAAATAATTACATAATGGATTGAAACTTTAAACTAATAATACGAGCTTCTTCTTCAATATTTGGAATTCAAACGTATAAGCTCACTTAATCACAAAACTAGTAATGAATAACGAATATACTTCAATTTTTTTTAAGAACAAATCATAAATACATAACAAAGGATAAATTACTAAAATAAAAAACATAGTTAGGCTATTAATCAAATCAAATCTCGATATAAGGGTAGTCAAAAGGAATGAGGATAACAAAAACAAAGGGTTTCTGGGTTAATATTAGTGGTTATGTCAATAAAAAGGGTTGTTAGGATTAAAAGGGGTTCACTAGAGGTTTATTATGAGGGTAGGCTTTTAATGGAGTTAGTGGGTTAAAACCTAGGTGCCTTAATCATCTATGTATATCAAATCAAAGGTGTGGTCTCGATTTGTATAAACGAGGCAAGTTCTAGAATAACAAATCAATGTTGACATACTCATAATCAATAAAGTGAGCATGAAAAAGAATATATGCTCTATAAGACTCAAAAACTCACAAAAATTATGGGTATTTTTGACATCAACCTTGTAAATTTCAAACTTCAAAGTAATATTTAAATTCAGTTCGACAACCTAGAAAATTTTAATTGAAAAAAAATGGACTTATCATGCTTGATTCTTTAGTATCTTAAAATTTAATTATCAATGCACAATTATCAATGACTTAATCTAAAACATATTAATAAAAGTCATAAATTATAGGAATTTCATTATAATGATAATATGAGAAACTTACTTTAAGAAACAAGACATAATTCAGGATTTTGAAAAATAATGAAAAAAGTTAGGCACGTCTAAGATTCACCCCCCCACTTAAGACGTACATTGCCCTCAATGTACAAAGATAGATAATATCAATATAATATTTAGATCAGAAGATATGGGGATAAGTGAAACTCCCTAAATTATGGATGAAATACTTGAGTTGGATGAACGATATGTTGGAGGGGTCGTTCTGGATGACGATCCTGCGCTAGATGAAGAGATTGGGTAGCTCATGCAGGATTAGCCAGGGATTATTAAGACACAATAATTAAAACTATACTAATAAAATTAAAGAGAAGCATGCTAAAGTGAAATAAATTGAAAATTAAAATAAAATTAAAAGAAAAATTAATGGACCGTAGTGTCCTTATTATTGGATGTGATTTCTAAGGCTAGGGATATGGTGGTGGTCGTGGTGTGATTCCCTAGCAGCCTATAGAACCTAAAATCAAGAAACTAAATTAAAATAAGTTAAATTAAGTAGAAGAGAAGTAAAGATAAGGAAATTGAAGCAAAAGAGAAAAACGAAATAAAAACTAAATGGCCTTCAACGTCCTTGGCTTGTCGTGTGATTGAAGCGGCCGGCATGAACTTATATAAATCGGTCTCCCTTAGGGACGCTTTGCTTGGCTTCTTCCGCTTCTTTGGCATTATTTTGGTGTAGCTCAAGGGTATAGAGAAAAGGAGTAGGAAAAAAAATGAAAAGTTGAAGGTTGAAAGTTAATAGGAGAAGAGAGAAGGAAGGGGGGAGGTTAAATAGATTTTCAAACCTGGTACAACCCCACGCCCGTGCGCCTTAGGCGTGTCGATTCACACGACCACCTCGCACGGTCGTGTGTCTAGGTGTGTTGGTTCACCCACCCCCATTTTACAGATTGCCACGCCCATTGGTGATAAGTCAGTGTCGTCCACGGCCGCGTCGCACGGCCGTGGCATTCTGTCGGTGCCCGTGGGGCGGTGGTTGGAGTCTGTGACTCAAGATTTGATTCTCTCGACTGCGTACCACCTCCGCCATGTCGATCTGGTGATCCGGGGCATCCACACTGGCCACACCACGATGCGTGTGCTAGGCGTGTGGCACAAAAAATCTGCACTTTTTGGTTAGTTTTAAAGCTAGATACTATAAAGAAAGGATAAAATAGAATAAATAAGAAAAAATAAAAATGTAAAAGTTAATGGCGTTACTGCTCGGGTTGCCTCCCGAGAAGCGCTCGTTTATAGTCTTAAGCTAGACTTTCCTATCGTTTGCATCATCAGGGTGGTTTGAGGAGTTGGAAGTCCTTCCTCATGCTATCAGTTTTATCCTCGTGAAAAAGTTTAAGTCGAGATGCGTTTATAGTAAAAGTACGAAAAATAGGATTACTTACCTCGACTGTTCCGTATGGGAAAACACTGGTTACCCTAAAAGGTATTGCTTTGTTTGTGTTAGGGTCTGGAGGAGATATTCGAGGATCTGCCTTATCTAATAGTACTTGGTCTCCTATTTTGAAGTGGTTTATTGTTCCTATGAGCTCTTCTTGGGGCTCCTTCAGTTTTACCTTGTGTGGTTCCGGTTCTTCGTCGTGTATCCCTAATTTTTCCTTGAAGTGTGTCTTCCACTCATCTAGATCATCGATCTGAATCCTTCGATCTTCATGAACTACTTCCTTGTTGGCATGGGGTTTAGGATTGGGTTCAGTTGTATTCTTTTGTGGTGCTTCCTGAAAATAAGGGTTAACCGAATGGTTATTAGTAGAATTTACGTTCTCACCTTGATTACTCGATGTTCTGGCTGAGTCGAGAGCCTTGAGGGTGACCGTCTTATTACCTACACGAAGTATGAGTTCTCCTGCATCAATATCAATTTTAGTCCCGCGGTTGCTAAAAGGGTCTTCCTAAAATTAAGGGAATCGAATTATCCTCATCCATGTGTAAGACAACAAAATCTACTGGGAAAACGAATTTGTCAATTTTTACAAGAACATCTTCGATAATACCCCTAGGAATTCTAATAGTTTTATCAGCTAATTGAATGCTCATCCTAGTTTGTTTGGGTTTCCCTAGACCTAATTGTTTAAACAATTTATAAGGCATGACATTTATGCTTACCCCTAAATTAGCTAACGCATTATCAACAGTTAGTCTACCAATTAAACATGGAATTGTAAAACTCCTCGGATCTTTTAGCTTTTGTGGTAGTCTATTTTGTAACATTGTTGAGCATACTGCGTTTAATTCCACATGTGGATCCTCGTCTAATTTGCGTTTGTTCGTCAAGATATGTTTTGAAAATTTCCTCGAATCTGGCATCTGTGAAAGAGCTTCAAGTAGCGGTAAGTTAATATGTAATTTCTTTAAAAGTTTAAGAAACTTACCGAACTGTTCCTCTGTGTCGCCTCTCGTTAACGCCGGGATATGGTATGCGAGGTTGGTACTCCTTGATTACTAGGTTTGGCTTGTCTTGTGTTTCCTCAACTTTACCTTTTTCTACCTCGTTTCCTTGTATTGGGTGGGTTCGTCTAATCCTTCACTTTCTTGAGTATTTATAGCTTGGATTTGCTCCTTTGGATTAATCTCGGTGTTGCTTGGTAGGCGCCCTTGCGATCGTTCGGACATCGACTTCGCGAGTTGTCCAACCGACTTAGAAACTTCCTCAAGCCCGACTTAGTGACTTCCCTAACTTGGCTCTTGATGCCTTTGATCGATGCTTGTTGGGTCTTAAGGGTGGTTTCAGTGTCTTGGAGATGATTTTCTGTGGATGCCATGAATCTTGTCAGCATCTCTTCAAGATTCAGCTTCTTCTCCTGTGGATAGGGCTGATTTTGGAAATTTCGAGGAGGTTGTTGTCATTGATTTCCTTGATTTCCTTGACCTCTCCACGAAAAATTTGGGTGGTTCCTCCAACCTGGGTTATAATTATTACTATATGGATTATTATTAGATCTGAAATTGTTACCTATATAGTTCATCTTTTCGCTCTCTGTGCCCGGTTGGTAGTGTGGGTACTCAGGATTCGCCACGGTTCCACTTACGTCGCACCGCGCATTCTGGATGTGCCTGCGAAGAACACAAATTATCAAGCTTTTTATTCATCATCTCTACACGTGTTGATAGCATGGTTCTTGCATCTATGTTGAAAACTCCGGTGATTTTGTTGGTTTGGTCCTTGTGACTGCCAACGATAGTTATTCGGTGACATCTCTTCAATAAACTCGTAGGTCGCCGGGAGTTCTATTGTTCAGGGTTCCACCGGTGGCTGAATCAATTAGTTGCCTCGTTGAGGGGTTTACACCGTTATAGAAAGTTTGGACTTGGAGCCACAAGGGTAAACCATGGTGCGGACACCTTCTCAAGAGATCCTTATATCTCTCCCATGCGTCATATAATGTCTCTAAATCCATCTGCACAAAAGAAGAGATATCATTCCGTAATTTGGTTGTTTTGTCCAGGTGGGAAATATTTTAATAAAAATTTTTCTGGTCATTTGATCCCATGTAGTGATTGACCCTCGTGGTAACGAGTTTAACCACTATTTGGCTTTATTCCTTAATAAAAAGGGAAATAACCAAAGCCTTATGGCATCATCAGAAACGCCATTTATTTTGAAGGTATCACAGAACTCTAAAAAATTGGCTATATGAGTGTTTTGATCTTCGTCCTGCAAACCATCAAATTGAACAAATTGTTGAATCATTTGTATAGTGTTAGGCTTTAATTCAAAATTATTAGCAGACTATAGCGAGCCCTAACAATACTAGATTCTCTCCTGTTAAATGAGGTTTAGCATAATCATACATAGTACGTTCAGCATTATTCTCTCCCACATCTTGTGGTTGAGGATTATTTTCGTCCATCCCTTCAGTAGGATTGGATTCGCCATCTCGCTCTTTTTCTGTGTAATTTAGGGCTCGCCTAATTTCTCTGCGATTTCTACGAGCGATAGCTTCAACATCACTGTGGTATACTAGTGGTCCTCTTGGGTTCCTTCTAGTCATAAACTAGAGGTACCTGATAGGAAAAGAAAGAAAGAAAATTTAGCAAAGTTAAAATTTAAACTTAAAAATAAAAGTAAATTACAGAAAATAATGGCTAAAGTAATAAAAATAGAGCTTTCTTAATATTTTAGTTCCACGACAACGACGACAAAAACTTGATCGTTGTATTTAAGAGTTTTAAATTTATAATGATCGATCTTGGAACTAACTATAACAATGATTGAGGCAAGTGCACCTATCGAACAGTAGTATAGCTTAGGCAAGACCGGATTGTCGAACCCAAAGGAACTAAAAGTACTAGTACTAACTTTCTTTCTATTATTTAGCCTAAAATAAGTGAAGTTGTTTATTAATCTAAATTAACTAATTACTAAGCTAAAGACGCAAAGACAAAAAGAATGAATTGGGGAAATACTTGGGAAAAACTCAGTTGATTAAGATGATACCCTTAGGAAGAATCCACCTAGACTTCACTTATTATCTAACACTGAACCAGACGATTTATTCACTTGACTTGATCCGTAGGACTCCCTAATTTATATTAAACCCTCTCTCGAGGCGAATAACGTCTAACCCTAGGTTGATTAATTGAAATATCTTTCTAATTAAAACCCCTAGAATAGCAGTAAATCGATCTATGGACTCCCATATTAGGTTTCACCCTAATCCGACAAAATCTCGTAACCCTATCTCTAGGCGCGCGATCAACTCCGCTTAATTATACTAGATCTACTCTTAAGCAGGGACTTTTGCTCCACCACCTAAGCACATTCAACTTGAATTACTATCCGTGAAATATCAACACAAGAATTAAGCACACATAATCAAGAACAAATCAAGTATTTATCATATAGTTCGGAAAACAATAACAAGATTCATCTAGGTTTCATCCCCCTTCAGGTATCTGAAGGGTTTAGTTCATAACAATAAAGGAAAACATCTCAGAAGAAAAGATAAAACAAAACATAAGAAATCCCTAAAACCCCCTGAAGGAATTGAAGAGGAGATCCTCCGTCTTGAGTAGAATTCCGGCTTCTTGAGATGGATCAACTGGCAATCCCTTGAGAGTTTCCCACAAATCTGACCTTTTCGGCTCGGCTCCTTGGCCTATCTAACCGCCCCCTTTTGAGGTTATACCTAGGGTCTTTATATAGGCTTTTGAAATAGGTTTCTTTGCCCCTAAGTATCCTTTTCCGAGTGAAATTACTCTCCTCCACGGCAGGGGCACGACCATGGCACACGCCTGTGTGAATCGCGGCCAGGCCGTGTTGGACTCCATTAATGAGGCACGACTGTGTAGATCGTCGTCAGGCCGTGTTCTAGTATATTTGAGGAGGCACGGCCATGTGGGCTTTAGTCTAGGCCGTGTCGATTTCTTCTTTGGCCCATTTTGGTCCGTTTTGAGCCCGTTTCTCGTTCTTTTTATTCTTGGGTGCTTTCCTGAGTATAAGACATGATAAAAAAGGATTAGGAGCACCTTTTTACATAAATCAAGGGATAAATCATCCAAAAGTATGCTAAATGTGGGATTAAAATGTGTTACTATTTCGGTTTATCACCATCCGTTTGACGGTGGAAAGCGGTGCTGAAATGTAATTTAGTACCTAATGCGTCTTGTAGTTTCTTCCAAAACCGCGATGTAAACCTCAGATCTCTATCCGAAACAATAGAAATAGGTACTCCGTGTAATCGTACAATTTGGGAAATGTATAACTCAGCTAGCTTATCAAGCGAGTAATCTATACGGACCGGAATAAAGTGAGTCAATTTCATCAATCTATCAATAATAACCCAGATTGCATCTCTCTTACTCGGTGTCAATGGTAACCCAGATACGAAATCCATCATGACTCGATCCCATTTCCACTCGGGTATCATAATAGGTTGAAGTAATCCCTATGGCACCTGATGCTCGGCTTTTACTTGCTGACATATCAAACATTTCGACACAAAATCTGAAATATCTCGCTTCATACCGTGCCACCAATAATGCTGTTTCAAATCATTATACATCTTCGTGCTACCTGGGTGCACAGACAATCTACCGTTATGAGCTTCATTACAAATCATTCAAATCAACTCAGGATCCTTTGGTATACATATTCGGTTTCTAAACCGCAAACACCCCTCAGCATCAATTTGAAATTCCGAGTCAGCATTCGAACCACAATGATTCCTTTTTGCCATCAAGTTATCATCAACCCTTTGAGCCTCGCAAATCTGTTGAACAAATAATGGTCTTACTTTCAATTCTGCTATAATTGCACCATTGTCAGTCATTGCCATATCTGCGTTCATCGCGCGCAAAGCAAACAATGATTTTCGGCTTAATGCATCAGCAACTACATTAGCCTTCCCCAGGTGATAATCAATCACAAGCTCGTAGTCTTTTAATAATTCCAACCACTATCGCTGTCTCAGATTCAGATCCTTCTGAGTCATTAAGTACTTTAGGCTTTTATGATCGGTATAGACATGGCATTTTTCACGGAATAAATAGTGGCGCCATATCTTCAGGGCAAAAAATATAGCGGCCAATTCAAGATCGTACGTCGGATAGTTCTTTTCGTGTGGCTTTAACTGTCTCGAAGCGTAGGCTACAACCTTACCCTCCTGCATCAAGACACAACCCAAACCATTCAAGGATGCATCACTGAAAATAACGAACTTTTTACCTGACTCTGGCTGAACAAGCACTGGGGCTTCAGTCAACAAAGTTTTCAATTGGTCGAAACTCTTTTGGCACTTCTCTGACCACTCGAATCTAACATCTTTTTGAAGTAGTTTTTTCATCGGAGTTGCAATCATTGATAAACCTTTCACAAAGCGTCTGTAATAACCGGCTAGTCCCAGAAAACTCCAAACTTCAGAAACATTAAGCGGGGGTTTCCAATCAAGTACAGCCGAAATCTTACTCGAATAAACCCAAATACCTGATGCTGAAACAACATGCCCCAAAAAGCTAACTTCGCGTAACCAGAACTTACATTTACTAAATTTTGCGTACAACTGCTTATCACGCAAAATCTGTAACACAAGTCTTAAGTGTTTGGCATGCTCGGTTTTGTTGCGCGAATAGATCAGAATGTCATCTATAAACACAACTACAAACTGATCCAAATACTGTCTGAATACCCGATTCATCAAATCCATGAAAATAGCAGGGGCGTTAGTGAGTCCAAACGGCATCACCAAAAACTCGTAATGGCCGTATCTCGTTTGGAAAGCAGTCTTAGGCACATCAGAATCTCTAACTCGCAACTGATAATAACCCGATCTTAAATCAATCTTCGAAAATACTGAGGCTCCCTTTAACTGATCGAATAGATCATCAATGCGCGGCAACGGGTATTTATTCTTTATGGTCACTTTATTAAGCTGTCAATAATCGATGCACATCCTCAGAGTTCCGTCTTTCTTCTTCACAAATAACACTGGCGCACCCTAGGGAGAAAAACTCGGTCGAGCAAAACCTCTATCTGTCAACTCTTGCAACTGAACTTTCAACTCTTTTAATTCAGTCGGTGCCATTCTATACGGAGCTATCGAGATCGGGGTCATCCCTGGTACTAATTCAATACCAAACTCTACTTCCCGAATAGGTGGCAATCCCAGCAATTCTTCCGGAAACACATCCGGATACTCACATACAATAGGTACAGATTCAATCTTCTTTTCAGTCACTTTACTATCAATTACATAAGCAAAGTAAGCTTCGCAACCCTTTCTCATATACTTTTGAGCCAACATCGAAGATATCACTATTGGTAGCCCATTTAAATCCACTTATTCAATTCGAATTATCACATTATTCTGGCACCGCAGATCAATAGTCTTTCATCTGTAATTCACTACGGCATCATGCATAGTTAACCAATCCATGCTGAGGATGATATCGAACTCATCAAATGGTAGCAACATTAAATCAGCCGAAAAACATGAATCTCGAATCATCAAAGGGCAATTTCTGCACATCTTATCTACTAGCACACACCGGCCTAGGGGGTTCGAAACCCGAATCACAAATTCAGTAGACTCAACAGGTAAAGTCTTACTGAATACTAATGTTTCACATACATAGGAATGAGTTGAAACGGGGTCAATCAGAGCAATTACACTAGTATTAAAGAGAGTAAATATTTCGATGATGACATCTGGAGATGAAGCCTCCTCTCGGGCACGAATGGCATAGGCTCTAGACACGAGCCTCTGATCAAATAGTTGTATCTAAAATCCATCTCTGTGTGCCACTCCTACCTCCCGCATTTTGGGTGGTCTACCTCTACCTGCAGTACCGCTCGGTCTTGCACTCTGAGCATTATCCTTCTCAGCTAACTCCGGGCAATCCCGAATGAAGTGATCCTGCAAACCACACTTGTAGCAAACTCGATTGTTGGACTTGCCCCAACATTCACCAAAATGTCGCCTACCACACTGTTGACACTCGGGTTTATTCGGTCGAGTATTGCCAACACTAGCAATCGAGGTAGCTCGTGAACTCACTGGTGGTCGCTCTCGTATGGAAATCCCAGCATTAGTTTTAGATCGATTACTGTCATTTCAGAACTTCTTTGATGTCATCTGAGAAGTTTTACTTGCTGACCTCTTGCGAAAATCTCTAGCTTCGAATTCAGCTTTTTTTTTTGTCTTTTCCGAGCTCTTTGGCCTTGCAAGCTCGCTCGACAAGTACTACGAACTCTTTTATTTCAAGTATACTGACAAGTAATTTTATGTCTTCGTTCAGTCCCTCCTCGAATCTTTTACACATAGCATCCTCGGTTGCAACACATTCTCGGGCATAACGGTTGAATCTCACAAACTCACGCTCATAATCAGATACGGTCATACGACCCTATTTTAACTCGAGAAACTCTTTACGTTTCTGATCAATGAATCGCTGACTGATATACTTTTTGCGAAACTCTGTCTGAAAGAAATCCCAAGTAACCCGTTCCTTCGGAACAACTGAAACCAAAGTGTTCCACCAATAATAGGCAGAATCCCGTAATAAGGATATAGCACATTTCAAGCACTCTTCGGGTGTACAAGATAGTTTATCAAAGACACGAATAGTATTATCGAGCCAAAATTCAGCCCGTTCAAAGCATCATCGATGGCGTGGCTCTAAACTCTTCAGCTCCGTACTTTTTGATTTTATCAACAGGAGGTTTATTTAACCTCTCCGGATTAACAATCGGGGGTACCACAGGTGGAGTATTTTGGTTCGAGGGTTGTTGAACAGCCGGATTGGTCTGGATATACTGATTAAACCAATCATTGATTATACTATAGAAGGCTTGTTTAGCCCCCTCATCTTGATTACTCGTAGCTGGTCGAGATTCAACAGGTGCGGTCCCTTGCGCGGGAACAGGCGCCACACTCTCGACATCATCAGCTACAACCCGCTCGGGATCAGGATCCATTTACTATATAAAAGGAAAAAACATATTTCATTGTCAGAAGTCATCACACTATCATAATAAATATATTTATGGCATGTATAGCTAGACTCACATGCGCTACGTTAGTCCGAGAACCGACTAAACCGTAGCTTTGATACCAATCAAATGTAACACTCCTTACCTGTATCCGTCGCCGGACTAGGGTTACGAGGCATTACCAAACAAATCACAACCCAGAACAGGCAATCATATATAAAAATCATACATCTCTATTACCAGTCGAATAGAATAAACTTCACTCGCATAGTTATTGAATGCCTAATTCATTATCAAACATACTTCAATCATATTACAATACATTATAGCTGATCAAAAATTTTATCGGATGTTTATATCATACTCACTTGCACATATTTAAGAATCAACATATACCATTTCATTCATAGATCATTTTAACACATAATCATAGCAACTGTCTCGCGTGCATGTAATCAACCCAACCATTTACCTATCCATTTTAATACGTCTCACAACCAAATACATAAGTACTTTATAACCAAATTATTAAGGCAAATCAAAAGGCCGAAAATGTCTAGGTATTACATGATCTATAATCTAAATCTAATGAACGTGTCATCAATAGTATACTTAACATCTCACGGTATTCATACATTTATTCATATCCTATTATATCTACTAAGACAAAATACATGCTCATCAATTTAATACATATACATAAAATCTAATCTTGTAATCTCTTACATCTTCAAATTAAACATGTTTTAAGCTTACTAAGAGAGCTATTTCTAAGTCATACGTGTCTTTACACAATCAAGATATATAATTCAAAACACCAATCATACATATCAGGTTTATAATATATATATCCAAGAAATCAAACCAACTCGTCCTATTTTATAAGTACAAATGCCGAATCAAATCATATGATTTGTACATTTTATACATTGTACTAAAATGTCAAATAAAAGCCAACTTACTTCTTATCAATTCGACTAGCAAAACTTATCTTGAAACACTTCATTCGATTGTGAATTAAAAACAAAACCTATATAGAAAATTCATATTCAATACTGTAACACCCCAAACCCGGTCAACACCCCACGACCGAATCTGGTATGTTACGAGGGAAAAACGTATTTGAGTGGTTAGGTTTTTCACTTAAAAGTTTGATGAAAACTCTTTGAGAAGTTTTGGACTTGTAGAAATCTTGGGCATGATTGTTGAAAACTTCATGTGTCATTTTGAAAACTCGGAAATCAAGAAGTTAAACAATTTATTTCATTTAGAAGTTCACGTTGTATCTTTTTGTTACAAAACGTTTAGACTTAGTAGAAAATCGAGTTTAGGTTAAAAAAATTATTTGAGTTTCCTTAACACCAAATCATAGTGTGATACCCGATGGTATAGTTTAAAACACATTGCGTTATAGTTTTGAAATCGTTGTCTTTCCAAGTTTTAGCAGATTTTAACTCAAGTAATTTATCAAGGCATATTAAAAAATCTACTTTAAGCATAACCATAGAAAAACATAATTTTAAAGGCCATTTACAATCCAAAATAAAACCAAATAGTAATAAATAAGCTAAAGTACCAAATTTTTATAAAGTCCGAGCAAATCTTTATTTAAGCATGGCATGAGCATCTCGAGTCCATCCCGGCTCCATGTCCGCGTCTAAGTGTCACCTGAAATGTCAAAGGAGAGGGTGAGTCGCAAGACTCGGTGTATAAATCCGCTCCCGATAATGTCAAACATGCTAACACACATCATATCATAGCAATGTAATTAATGCACCGATCCTAACCATCCATATCACCTTTACGCCCCGTGTGGTACCAAACCACCGGTGGTGCCAAACCACCGTGACCCAAAGTCACGATATCCATAAGTGTGGTGCCAAACCACTTTGGTGACCCAAAGTCACGAATAATCCAATGATGGGGCCAACCCATCGTGTGATACCAAATCACTAGTGACAATCCCGTATCTCACAAGTGGGGCCAACCCACGGTGGTGTCAAACCACGGGGGCGAGTCGCAATGAGGTGCCAAACCTCGGTGTCCCAAAGACACAAGTGTGATACCAAATCACCGGTGACCGTAGTCACAAATCCGATGATGGGGCCAACCCATCGTGTGATACCAAATCACCGGCGTCAATCCCGTATAATCAATCAGGGGCCAACCCACCGTGGTACTAAGCCACTTGGGACGAGACGCCGAGGTGCCAAACCTCTGGTGACCCAAAGTCACAAAATGTCATCTGTGGTACCAAACCACCGGAGGTGCCAAACCTCTCGGTGTCCCAAAGACACAATGTCCCAAAGACACGGATATCATACTCACCCTCCTCTCAATCACCCAACAACATATCATACTAATGCAAATGACATAAATCATACAATCATGTTAACATGCTCAAAATAGCATCTCATCATATTTTCATCATAACTCATGATATCTCATACATCATTACAGATTTCGTAATAAAACGGACTTACCCGTATCCGTGCTTATACCCCATCGGTACCAAATCCATCAATCATATTGTTTCACTTTAATAAGTAATCGGGTTATTAACCATATTACTAAGCGTAGTGTGTTAGTTTACACACTGTAAATCGCAAATCTAATCCCAAAGAGCCCGTCTAAAACCCTCGATCACCTCGACAACTTTGATCCTAAAATTGACCAACCAAGGGGTTAGCACACATATCATTCGGCCATAACCATTTAAACCAAAAAGGGTTTATCAATTAACCCTCACCTTGCAATCGTTTGGTTTCCTACCAAACCCGAACCACAATGGTTCCTCCTTCAACAATCGGCTACACCTTAAAAAGAGAACGATTAATCCTTTGAACCCTTAGACTTAATCGAAACTAAACAAATAAACTAATAATAATAGTACCAATCACTTACCACTACTTACCAAACAGTTAATCGAAAGAAGAAGCTCCACTTGTCTCCTTCAACAAACCGTATGTCCTATAATGAAGTCGATTACACAAGAGATTAGCTTTCTTTCAACAAATGCCCAAAGTCATCCTTAGCCTTACCAAAATCGATAGAGCACAAGAGAGAAAAGGAAAAGAATATTCGGCTAGCACTTACCTTATTCCAACCCGATTGAACACTACACAAGAGAGGTCCACCCCACTCCAATATTCGGCCAAGAGAGAACTACTAGGTGAGGGGTTGATATTCGGCCAAAGTAAGAACAAATGATAGAAGGAAATTTCGGCAGCATAAGGGAGGGATTCGGCTACAAACTAGAAAAATAAAACAAAATAAATGTGGTTCAAGAGAAGAGAGAAATCGGCCAAGAGTTGAAGAGAGGTTCGGCTCAAGAGTTTTTGAAATAGAAGAAAAATAAAATGGATAGAGGGAGAGTACTTACGGTTCAAAAGAAAAAGAAACGAAAGAAGGTATTTTGGAGGATGGGGTTTCGGCTAAGAAGATTTCAAGAAGAAAAAGAAAGTATAGGAAGAAGAGAGAAGTAAGTTTAGAAACACACAATATGAAGAGAAAAGAAAGAAAACAAGGCACAATCGGCTACCAAGAAAATTGAGAGGACAAAACAAATTCGGCAAGGCTATAGGGGTTTGGTCTTTCTGTTCAAAAAATGAAGAAAAATGAGAGAAAGTTCACTTGTAATTCAACTAACAAAAGACAAAAGAAAACCTTTCCTTTGACACAAAAATGACCGAATATGCACAAAATTCCAAATGAATTTCGGGACTACCCCACACCCACACTACCAAGCCGTCCTCCCCCAAACTCTCCTAAAATTCGGCCACATCCCCACAAACACTCCACACCACTCAATTCAAACTAGTTGAACTAGTCTCCCTCCTCAAATTACTCTCCACCCAACATTCCACCATTTGACCAAGTCTTAGGCGAGTTTGAACGCCTACAACTCCTCCCTCCATGCCACAAAATGGAAGCCAAAAATGTGGGATCTCATGCAACTCGAACACAAGACCTCCACCCTTACACTTGACGCCAACCACAAGCTCCAAGTGGCGCCTTGCTTTGCCACTTTGCTAGCTCACCTTTTATGCTCAAAACACCAAATAATACTCATATATCCCAGCTCCTCGGCTCCCTTACTTAGGCCTAAAAACAAAAATTTTCCCACCTACTCAGGGCATACCCCTAGCCTACAATTAAGTCCCGAAACACATAAACAACAACATAGCAAGCCAATAACATGCAAACAATGCCACCACAAAATAGCCCCTAACCCGGATATTACAGCTTCTACCCCCTTAAAATAAATTCGACCTCGAAATTACGATCGGAAGAGTTGCGGGTATTCTTTGTCTCATCACATCCTCGGGTTCCCATGTAGCTTCTTCCGCGCCATGATTCCGCCAAAGAACCTTTACCAAAGGCACAGACTTCCTACGCAGAACCTTCACATCCCTATCTAGAATCTGCACAGGTTCTTCTTCCATGGTCAAATCTGGATTCACCTCGATCTCTTCCACTGCTACCACATGCGATGGATCCGAACGATAACGCCGAAGCATCGAAACATGGAAAACGTCGTGGATCTGACTTAGCTCTGCTGGTAACTCAAGTTGATACGCCACTGGTCCCACTCGCCTCAGAACCTTATACGACCCAATAAACCTCGGACTTAGCTTGCCTTTCCTTCCGAACCTCAACACTTTCTTCCACGGCGAGACCTTCAGAAAAACTTGATCCCCCACAGCAAACTCTATGTCTCTCCACTTAAGATCGGCATAAGACCTCTGCCGGTCCGAAGCTTCCTTCAAACGAGTCTAAATCAACTTAACCTTGTCTTCGGTCTCAGCAACCAACTCGGGTCCCAACAACTGACGTTCACCTAACTCCATCCAACACGTAGGTGAGCGACACTTCCTGCCATACAACGCCTCATACGGTGCCATCTTGATGCTCGCTTGGTAACTGTTGTTGTAGGCGAACTCAGCTAATGGTAGAAACTCCTCCCAACTACCTCTGAAATCCAGAACGCAACCTCTCAGCATATCCTCCAATATCTGAATAACCCTTTCTGATTGCCCGTCAGACTGCGGGTGAAAAGCCGTGCTAAAATCCAACCGAGTACCCAGAGCCTGATGCAACGCTTTCCAGAACCTTGACGTAAACCTGGGATCCCTATCCGAGATGATCGATACTGGCACACCGTGCAACCTCACTATCTCTGAAACATACAGTTTCGCTAGCTTCTGAAGTGAGTAGTCAACCCTCACCGGAATAAAGTGAGCTGATTTAGTCAGTCGATCCACAATTACCCAAACTGAATCCTTCTTGCTTGGCGTAAGCGGTAACCCACTGACGAAATCCATGGTTATCCTTTCCCACTTCCACTGAGGAATCTTCACTGGCTGAAGCAACCCTGACGGCAACTGATGTTCCGCCTTGACCTGCTGACATGTCAGACACTTCCCTACAAACTCTGTCACTTCTTTCTTCAGACCAGGCCACCAAAACTGCTCTCTGAGATCCCTATACATCTTACTACCTCCAGGATGCATAGCCTAAGGGTTGCTATGTGCGTCCTGAAGAATCCTCTGCCTCAGCTCAACATCCTTGGGCATACAAGCTTTACCTTGAAAACACAGCACCCCATCACTAGACAAGTTGTAACCTTCCAAACCACCACTCTGTACCTGCAACCTCCGCGCACTCAGAACCTCATCCTCTAACTGTTTCTCTCTGATCTGCTCAACCCAAGTAGGCTTAACCTGCAACTCTGCCAGAATACTTCCGTCGTCATACAAACTCAAGTGGGCGAACATCGCTCTTAAGTCCGAAACAACCTTACGGCTCAACGCGTCTGCCACCACGTTAGCCTTGCCCGGATGATACTCAATCGAACAGTCGTAGTCTTTAAGCAACTCAACCCATCTGCGCTGCCTCAAATTCAAATCCTTCTGAGTCAAGAGGTACTTCAAACTCTTATGGTCGGTGTAGACTATCGATCTCTCTCCGTACAAGTAGTGCCTCCAAATCTTCAACGCGAAGACTACAGCCGCTAGCTCCAAATCGTGCGTTGGATAGTTGATCTCATGTGGCCTCAGCTGCCGAGATGCGTAAGCCACAACCTTACCTTCCTGCATCAGCACACAACCCAACCCCGTATGTGATGCATCGCAATACACTGTGTATTCCTTACCAGCCTCAGGTTGAATTAGAACCGGAGCCTCAGTCAAAATCTTCTTAAGCTTATCGAAACTCTCCTGTTGTTTCTCAGTCCATACAAACGGAACTTCTTTCCTCAACAACTTGGTCATCGGCGCTGCAATCAATGAGAAGCCTTCTACAAACCTTCGGTAGTATCCAGCCAAACCCAGAAAACTCCGAATCTCAGCCACTGACTTCGGTGGCTTCCAATCCAAAACTGCCTCAATCTTCCGAGGATCTACTCGAATCCCCTCAGCTGACACTACATGACCCAAGAAAGTCACTTCTCTAAGCCAGAACTCGCATTTACTGAACTTAGCATAAAGCTGCTTCTCCCTCAAAATCTGCAGTACCACACGCAAATGTGCATCATGCTCTTCTTCTGTCCTTGAATACACCAAAATATCGTCTATGAAAACCACAACGAATCGATCCAGGATCTTCTTTGAAACACCCTATTCATCATATCCATGAACGCAGCCGCGCGCGTTAGTCAACCCGAACGGCATTACCAGGAATTCGTAGTGCCCATACCGAGTCTAAAACGCTGTCTTGTGAATATCAGCCTCTTTTACCTTCAACTGGTGATACCCAGACCTCAAGTCAATCTTCGAAAATACCGCAGCACCCTTCAGCTGATCAAACAAATCGTCTATCCGTGGCAACGGATACTTGTTTTTAATCGTCAACTTGTTCAACTGGTGGTAGTCTATGCACATCCGCATCGTACCATCTTTCTTCTTGACAAAAAGTACCGGCGCACCCCACGGCAAAACACTTGGCCTGATAAAACCTCGATCCAATAACTCCTGGATCTGAGCCTTAAGCTCCACCAATTCCTTTGGCCCTATCCTATACGGAGCAATAGACACTGGCGCAGTCCCGGGTAACAGATCTATCCCGAACTCTACCTCACGATCTGGCGGCAACCCCGGAAGCTCCTCAGGAAACACATTAGCAAACTCCCTAACAGTTCGAACCTTCTCCACAGCAGATTCCTTAGCCTCTAAGGCATACACATGAACCACATACGCTTCACAGCCCTTTCTGACCATCTTCTGCGCCTTGAGAGCGGATACAGTTTGATAAGTAATCTCTCCTATTACCTATCATAGCCACTTCATCACCTCTCGATCGTCCTTAGAACCATGCGCTTAGCCGTGCAATCCAACTTCGCGCTGTACTTAACCAACCAGTCCATCCCAAGAATCAAATCGAACTCCCAAAATGGCGGTTCCATCAGATCGTGAAGAAACACTACCCCTTGGAGTTCTAGGGTACATCTCTAAACAACTTATCTACTACTACAGAGTGACCCAAAGGGCTAATTACGATCATCCGCCTAGAAGATATCTCGAGTCTAGATCCATGGTCTCTACTATACTACTAGCCACGTAAGAATGCACCAACCCACATCAATCAAAGCGGTAAAGGAGAACCAAAGATCAAGAACGTCTGGGTTATGACGTCCGGTCGCGCCGCCCTCCTCTCGGCGCCTCGTTGCATACACTAATCCAGGTATCGGCGTCGAAACTACCAGCACCTGCGCCCGGTGCTCCACGGCCCCGACCAGATCCATTACTACCTCTGCCATTACCACGGCCCCTCTGCGGTGGCGGTACATTATTCTGAATCGATTATGGCCCCGACTCTCGGGCAATCTCGGCCAACTTACGCAGACATACCCTCACGCGATGATCCGAGAGAACCACACTCAAAACAACCTTTTCCACCGGTCCCAAAGCCTCCCCAATGATATTTCCCACGGTGGTTACATCTGCGGCGGTCCCCGCCTAGCGCGACAACAAACCTACGGGCCGATTCGGCCCACTCTGTCTAGCCCTTTTCTGCGGATTACCCGACGATCCTAAGACCCAAAGCTCCTCTTATGCCTGCTTCTCGTCCATGCCCCGCCTTACGGACTCCTTAACACCCTTGGCTACCTTAGCCTTTTCAACCAAGACAAGAAACTCACGCTCCCGTTGAGGAGCAATCAGCGATCTCAACTCGTCTCTCGCAGACCATCCTCGAAACGAACACACCTCTCATGTTCGGTAGCCACAATGCCCCCTGGCATACCGACTCGACTTCAAGAACTCACCTCATGCATCGAAACAGACTTACTTCCTGGACTAGCCTCGAAATGCTTTTATTTGGCGTCGATATAACTAGCTCCAATGTACTTTTTCTGATATGCAGCCCTAAAATAATCCCACGTAAGATCCTCTGCTACCACACTGTCCCGAACCGTGAGCCACCACTGGTATGACTCATCCCGAAGAAGCGATACTATGCCCTTCAGCTTCTCTTCAGCAGTCAAGTCTAGATCATCCATGATCCGCTCGTCGCCTCCAGCCAATACTCAGCAGTGCTGGGAGCAACACCAGAAACACCTCGAAAGAATTTGGCCCCGTTTGCCCGGAGTCGCTCAGGAACAGATTTCCTAACTCCTGCGCCACCACCTACACCAGCTACCCTTTCCAACACTCGCAGCATCGCCTGTGACACTGCATCATCCCCAGTCTGATCTTGGAACTCACCACCTCCACCGGTGGCGATGATCACGGCATCTCATTCTCGACCACGACTGGATCCTACGGGTTCAGAAACTGTCATCCTACCACGACCACGTCCACGACCGCGTCCACCTCGAGCACTCATGACTAATATCTCTACGTATCTGATTTAGGAGTTTTATGCATCAGTAATTATTCCACTGTTTAAAAGCAAAGTCTTATGAATATTTAAGAAGCTTTGTTTTCGCGAATTCACAGAATCCTATCAGTTTCAGTTTCTAAAGTAATCTTACTATTGCTAACCATCCAATCACAGTACATCAAATCACAAGCAATAGTAAGGGGTACTTACTTGGGCGAACTGGTGCCGGAGACTCGGTGCCATGCCTTTCAAATCATGCTTTTAAAAACAAAACTATTAAAATAGACTTTTAAAACATTTTGGGCCTCGGGCCCACACAATGAAACCTTTGAACTTGGCTCGATACCACAATTGTAACACCCCAAACCCTGGTCAACACCCCACGGTAGAATCGGTATGTTCTACGAGGGAAAACGTATTTGAGTGGTTAGGTTTTTCACTTAAAAGTTTGATGAAAACTCTTTGAGAAGTTTTGGACTTGTAGAAATCTTGGGCATGATTGTTGAAAACTTCATGTGTCATTTTGAAAACTCGAAAATCAAGAAGTTAAACAAGTTTATTTCATTTAGAAGTTCACGTTGTATCTTTTTGTTACAAAACGTTTAGACTTAGTAGAAAATCGAGTTTAGGTTAAAAAAATTATTTGAGTTTCCTTAACACCAAATCATAGTGTGATACCCGATGGTATAGTTTAAAACACATTGCGTTATAGTTTTGAAATCGTTGTCTTTCCAAGTTTTAGCAGATTTTAACTCAAGTAATTTATCAAGGCATATTAAAAAAATCTACTTTAAGCATAACCATAGAAAAACATAATTTTAAAGGCCATTTACAATCCAAAATAAAACCAAATAGTAATAAATAAGCTAAAGTACCAAATTTTTATAAAGTCTGAGCAAATCTTTATTTAAGCATGGCATGAGCACCTCGAGTCCATCCCGGCTCCATGTCGCGTCTAAGTGTCACTGAAATGTCAAAGGAGAGGGTGAGTCGCAAGACTCGGTGTATAAATCCCGCTCCCGATAATACACAGATGCTAACACACATCATATCATAGCAATGTAATTAATGCACCCGATCCTAACCATCCATATCACCTTTCTACCCCGTGGTACCAAACCACTGGTGGTGCCAAACCACTGGTGACCCAAAGTCACGATATCCATAAGTGTGGTGCCAAACCACTGGTGACCAAAAGTCACGAATAATCCAATGATGGGGCCAACCCATCGTGTGATACCAAATCACTAGCGACAATCCCGTATCTCACAAGTGGGGCCAACCCACGGTGGTGTCAAACCACAGGGACGAGTCACAATGAGGTGCCAAACCTCTGGTGTCCCAAAGACACAAGTGTGATACCAAATCACTGGTGACCGTAGTCACAAATCCGATGATGGGGCCAACCCATCGTGTGATACCAAATCACTGGCGTCAATCCCGTATAATCAACTGTGGGGCCAACCCACCATGGTACTAAGCCACTGGGACGAGACGCTGAGGTGCCAAACCTCTGGTGACCCAAAGTCACAAAAATGTCATCTGTGGTACCAAACCACTGGAGGTGCCAAACCTCTGGTGTCCCAAAGACACAGTGTCCCAAAGACACGGATATCATACTCACCCTCCTCTCAATCACCCAACAACATATCATACTAATGCAAATGACATAAATCATACAATCATGTTAACATGCTCAAAATAGCATCTCATCATATTTTCATCATAACTCATGATATCTCATACATCATTACAGATTTCGTAATAAAACAGACTTACCCGTATCCGTGCTTATACCCCATCGGTACCAAATCCATCAATCATATTGTTTCACTTTAATAAGTAATCAGGTTATTAACCATATTACTAAACAGAAGTGTGTTGGTTTACACACCTGGTAAATCACAAATCTAATCCCAAAGAGCCCGTCCAAAACCCTCGATCACCTCGACAACTTTGATCCTAAAATCGGCCAACCAAGGGGTTAGCACACATATCATTCGGCCATAACCATTTAACCCAAAAAGGGTTTATCAATTAACCCTCACCTTACAATCGTTTGGTTTCCTACCAAACCCGAACCACAATGGTTCCTCCTTCAATAATCGGCTACACCTTAAAAAGAGAACGATTAATCCTTTGAACCCTTAGACTTAATCGAAACTAAACAAATAAACTAATAATAATAGTACCAATCACTTACCACTACTTACCAAACAGTTAATCGAAAGAAGAAGGCTCCACTTGTCTCCTTCAACAAACCGTATGTCCTATAATGAAGTCGATTACACAAGAGATTAGCTTTCTTTCAACAAATGCCCAAAGTCATCCTTAGCCTTACCAAAATCGATAGAGCACAAGAGAGAAAAGGAAAAGAATATTCGGCTAGCACTTACCTTATTCCAACCCGATTGAACACTACACAAGAGAGGTCCACCCCACTCCAATATTCGGCCAAGAGAGAACTACTAGGTGAGGGGTTGATATTCGGCCAAAGTAAGAACAAATGATAGAAGGAAATTTCGACAAAAGACAAGGGAGGGGATTCGGCTACAAACTAGAAAAATAAAACAAAATAAATGTGGTTCAAGAGAAGAGAGAAATCGGCCAAGAGTTGAAGAGAGGTTCGGCTCAAGAGTTTTTGAAATAGAAGAAAAATAAAATGGATAGAGGAGAGTACTTACGGTTCAAAAGAAAAAGAAACGAAAGAAGGTATTTTGGAGGATGGGGTTTCGCTAAGAAGATTTCAAGAAGAAAAAAAAGTATAGGAAGAAGAGAGAAGTAAGTTTGAAACACAATATGAAGAGAAAAGAAAGAAAACAAGGCACATTCGGCTACCAAGAAAATTGAGAGGGACAAAACAAATTTGGCAAGGCTATAGGGGTTTGGTCTTTCGGTTCAAAAAAATGAAGAAAAATGAGAGAAAGTTCACTTGTAATTCAACTAACAAAAGACAAAAGAAAACCTTTCCTTTGACACAAAAATGACCGAATATGCACAAAATTCCAAATGAATTTCTGGCACTACCCCACACCCACACTACCAAGCCGTCACTCCCCCCAAACTCTCCTAAAATTCGCCACATCCCCACAAACACTCCACACCACTCAATTCAAACTAGTTGAACTAGTCTCCCTCATCAAATTACTCTCCACCCAACATTCCACCATTTGACCAAGTCTTAGGCGAGTTTGAACTGCCTACAACTCCTCCCCTCCATGCCAGTCAAAATGGAAGCCAAAAATGTGGGATCTCATGACTCGAACACAAGACCTCCACCCTTACACTTGACGCCAACCACAAGCTCCAAGTGGCGCCTTGCTTTGCCACTTTGCTAGCTCACCTTTGTGCTCAAAACACCAAATAATACTCATATATCCCAGCTCCTCGGCTCCCTTACTTAGGCCTAAAAACAAAAATTTTCCCACCTACTCGGGCATACCCCTAGCCTACAATTAAGTCCCGAAACCACACAAACAACAACATAGCAAGCCAATAACATGCAAACAATGCCACCACAAAATAGCCCCTAACCTGGGATATTACAAATACATACACCACAATTCACTCATACCAATACACATTATTAAATCCTATCTAATACTTTACGTTGCCAAAACAAATATCCATCCACCATGCAATTTATATCATAAGATACATTTCCAAACAATCTTAAACCATGATCGAATACACACATAAGTCATAATATTATAGGTAAGCCATTTTCGCATGGCTTAAATATATACATATCCCAAACAATCCTTTCAAAATATAACTTAGCCTATACATGCCATAGTTTCAAAAATTCAGCTTAAAAAATACCAAAATTAGTCGATAGTGTGATAGACTTTGACGATGATCCCCGAGCTCGCAACTTGTCTCCAAAATCTATAAAACAATGCAATTAAACACACACGATGGCTATCATAGCTTAGTAAGTTTTAAGCAATTTTTGTGACAACAATGCATTATATCATTATCTCGTAAATTTAATAAAAATTTAATAGACAAAAATCCATTAACTACTCATTTACTTGTGCAACCACAAAACATTTCTTATCTCTCAAATGCAAGCCGAACCTAATATGATTATTTCTTCTCCATACATTATCCATATATTCAAGTTCCAAACTATTCAAACATATTTCTTATACTAAAATTTCCACATATTTGAATCACATTTTGTAATTCATATACAATCAATATGACTATGTAAACATGTGTACATATCAACTAACATCATCTTAACTATACATTTAAAAGACACTTTCCATCCAATCCACAATAATCACTTACTCTTGATATCAAATACCACTTCTCGTAGTTTCAATACTTACCAAATTAGGTCTTTGAATTGAAAATTTACTCGTACCCTTAATGCTCATTGACCGATTTCGCACACTTAGTGCTCGGTAATTCAATTTGCACACTTAGTGCTCGGTATTTTAAATTTGCACACTTAGTGCTCGGTATTTTAAATTTGCACACTTAGTGCCTTTCTCAATCCTGTTACACATTTATGTATCCAATCACATAAGAATTAATCCTCCACTATAAATATACGAATTAGCTTAATTCAATCTCAATAATCAGCATCCCATTCGGGTGTACCAACGGCCCATATATATATCTCACATTCGGCTATACTATGCACATATATATATATATGTATCACAATCGGCTATATCAATAATACTTATACATACTTCCATTAAATTCACATATACCACTATAGGTAAAATCCAATTCAACTCAATTGCTTAAAAACTTACCTCGGAAATCGACGGATTAGGTTTCTCGGCTATTCGTTCAACTTCACTTTTCCCCGATCCAATCCCGATTCTTTTTGTTCTTGATCTAAATAATTTCAAATTAAGCTCATTCAACATTTTTCTCATTCAATTTAGTCCAGAAACACATAATCGGGCAAATTACAATTTTACCCCTGACATTTACAATTTTTACAATTTAGTCCCTATTGCATAAAACACAAAATACTCAAAGTTTCAAGGTACTTATGTTTAGCCGAATTTTATAGTGCTCATATAAGTCCATACAATTCATTTATTTCACATTTTAGTCCCTCTAAAATTTATTTTTGCAATTTAATCCAAATCACTCAATTTTATCAAAAATCTAAAGACAAAACATGTTAATTCAACACATATCTTCTATTTTCTATCATCAAACAACACAAATCACAAATTATCATCAATGGCATAATACAAAATCATCATCAATTTCAAAAATTCAAGCTTGGGTCTTGTACATTTCGAAGCAACGATTACAAAAACGTAAAAATTATCAAAAACTGAACTCAAATCACTTACCTATTTGAGCTTGCAAGGGCCGAATATTACAAAGCTTATTCTCTCTTTTCTTTTCACTTAGTTTTGGCCAAGAACAATGAAAAATATGAGCACTTTCATCTTTTTCAAATATATCATTTTTATCATATTAAATTATAATATAATAATATAAAATATATTAAACAATTCAAACTACTATTACATGCAAATCATGACCAGCCACTATGTATTCTTTTATGGTCAATTTGCTAATTAAAGCCTTCAATTTATAAGAACATCAACAATTTGACACTATCTCATTTAACCCTCAATTTTTCATTTTACGCGATTAAGCCCTTTCTCACAATTAAGCACCCAAACGATCAAATTTTAATATGAAATTTTCACACACATCCATTCACACATAATAAACATAGAAAATCATATTAAAATATTTTTCTAACTCGTATTTGTGGTCTCGAAACCACCATTGCGATTAGGGTCAAAATCGGGCTGTTACACTAAGTATGAATGTGAATTTTTGAAGTTAAGCAAGTATGCTCATAACATCATATCCATCGAGGAAGAAATGTGTATCAGATTTGAAGATGGGTTGAATGATGAGATCCGTATGGCTGTAACAGCATTAACGCTACAGGAATTTGTATAACTTTTAGAGCGGGCTCAGAATGTTGAGAGAACAGTTCTTGTGTGTGATGAATGCAATAAAAGACATCTTGGTGAGTGTCGATCAAAATCGGGAGCTTGTTTCCATTGTGGGTCTACTGACCATTTTCTTCGTAACTATTCAAAGAAGCAAAATGACTTTGAAAATCAATCAAACAAGCCTAAAGTAACTTCTCAGAGAGGTAGACGATCTGGAAACGCTAGAAATGCTACTTCCATTTGAGGAAAGAATAATGAGATGAACGAAAGGTCCGAAGTAAGAACACCAGCTAGGGCCTATGTAATTTGAGCTTGAGAGGAAGCTACTGCTCCATATGTTATTGCAGGTACTTTTTCTCTCTTTGATATTAATGTATATACATTGATTGATCTTGGATCAGCTCATTCGTATATATGCACTATATTAGTAGAAAAAAATAAAATACCTGTTGAATTCACTGAATATATTGTCAAAGTTACAAATCCCCTGGGTCAGTGTGTTCTAGTTAATCAATTATGTAGATCATGTCCACTAAAAATTAGGGGTTATGATTTCCCCGCTAGTTTGATGTTGTTACCTTTTGATGAGTTTGATGTGATTCTGGGTATGGACTAGTTTACTCTACATGATGCTATTGTGAATTGTAGAAGAAAACATATTGTGTTGAAATGTCAGGATGGTAAATGGGTCCAAATTGAGTCAGACAGATTGGATGTTACATCTAATCTAATCTCAGCTATGACGGCACAGAAATATGTTAAAAAGGGCTGCGAAGCATATCTCGCTTACAGAGTTGATTCTAGGGTTTCAAAATTGAAATTAGAATCAGTCCCGGTTGTATGTGAGTTCTCAGATATCTTTCCAGAGGAATTACCAGGGTAACTGTCGACCCGAGAGGTTGAGTTTGCTATTGAATTGGTGTCGAGAACATCCTCGATATCGATAGCTCCATACAAATTGGCACCTACAGAATTGAAGGAGTTGAAAGCACAGCTGCAAGAGTTGACAGATAGGGGCTTTGCTTGGCCCAGTTTTTCTCCTTGAGGTGCTCCTGTGTTATTTGTTAAGAAAAAGGACGGATCTATGTGATTATGTATCGATTACCGACAACTCAACAAGGTGACGATTAAGAAAAAGTATCCATTGCCACGTATTGGCGATCTGTTTGATCAGTTGAAAGGTGAGACAGTGTTCTTAAAGATCGATCTTCATTCTGGTTATTATCATTTGTGAGTTAAAGACTCAGATGTGCTGAAAACTGCATTCAGGACTAGATACAGACATTATGAATTCCTTGTGATGCCGTTTGGTTTGACTAATGCACCTGTAGTATTTATGGACTTGATGAACAAAATCTTCAGACCGTACTTAGACAGATTCATTGTGGTATTCATTGACGATATCCTGAGTTATTCACGAGATGAGACAGAGCATGCCGAGCATTTGAGAATTATTTTGTAAACTTTACGCGAAAAACAATTGTTCGCTAAGTTTAACAAATGTGAATTCTGGCTTTGGAAAGTAGGTTTTCTGGGACATGTTTTATCAGCCGATAGCATTAGAGTGGATCCGAACAAAATTTTAGATGTCGTAGATTGGAAGCCTCCGAGAAATGTATCTGAGGTCAGAAGTTTTCTGGGTTTAGTCGGATATTATAGAAGATTCGTCAAGGGATTCTCGATGATTGCTACACCGTTGACGAGATTTTTGTAAAAAGAAGTTAAGTTTGAATGGTTAGAGAAATGTCAGCAAAGCTTTAATCAATTGAAAGCATTGTTAACTAAGGCACAGGTGTTAGTTCAGCCAGAGTCAAGTAAAGAATTTGTGATTTATAGTGATGCTTCGTTAAATGGTTTGGGCTGTGTTTTGATGCAAGAGGGCAAGGTGATAGCATATGCTTCTAGACAATTGAAACCGCATGAAAAGAATTATCTGACGCATGATTTAGAGCTTGCAGCGATTGTATTTGCCTTGAAGATTTGGTGGCACCATTTGTACGGAGAAAAATGTCATATCTTCATGGATCATAAAAGTCTGAAGTATTTGAAGTCAAAAAAAGATTTGAATTTGAGACAGCGCAGATGGCTCGAGTTATTGAAAGACTACGATTTAATCATTGATTATCATCTAGGAAAGGTTAATGTTGTTGCCGATGCTTTGAGTAGAAAGTCCCTATTTGCTTTGCGAGCTTTGAATACAAGATTGACGTTGATTGATGATGGTTCGACTTTACTAAGTTAAAAGCTAGACCGATGTTTTTACAAAAATTTTACGAAGCTTAGAAATGTGACGATGTGTTGATAGCTAAATGGAAACAGATTGAGATGACACCTGATTCAAATTTTCATGTTGGTTCCGATGGTAGTTTGTATTTCAAAAGAAGAATTTGTGTTCCAATAAATTTTGATCTCGTTCAGAAAATTTTATAGGAAGCCCATAGTAGTAGCTTTTCTATTCATCCTGGAAGCAATAAAATGTATGGTGATTTGAAATAAATGTACTGGTGGCTAGGTATGAAACGAGAGATCTCAGAGTTTGTATCGAGATGTTTAGTTTGTCAGCAAGTTAAAGCCGAACATCAGGTACCTTCTGGTTTGTTACAACCAGTGATGATTCCAGAGTGGAAATGGGAACGCGTCACGATGGATTTTGTATCAAGATTGCCTTTGTCTCCGAGAAAGAAAGATGTTGTTTGGGTCATTGTTGATCGTTTGACGAAATCCACACATCTTATTCCAGTACGTATGGATTTTCACTCGAGAGATTAACAGAGTTATATGTGAGTGAGATCGTTAAATTGCATGGTGTGCTAGTTTCTATTATTTCCGATAGAGATTCGTGGTTTACTTCTCAATTCTGGAGCAAGTTACATGAGGTTCTAGGTACTCGTTTGCATTTTAGTACCGTATTTTATCCTCGGATCGATGGTCAATCTGAGCCAGTGATTCAGATACTTGAGGATATGCTTTGATGTTGTGTTTTGGAGTTCGAAGGTAACTGAGAGAGATTCTGTAACACCCCTGACCCGTATCCGTCTTTGAAATAAGGTTTCAAAGCATTACTGGACTTATCAATTAAACAATCTATAACACCCCTTACCCGTATTCGACGACAAAACAGGGTACGAGGCATTACCAGATTTAAACACAAGCAAACATACAAAATCGAGACGTAATTTGCATCCAAATTTAAAACTTTTCACATACATTCATATCGTCCCTAAAATGAGCCTACGAGGCCCAAAACATACATTGGAAATAGTTCGAGACTAAACCGAGAACTTTAGAAAATCATACAACACTTAGAAAATTTTTCATGTTAAAGGGCTCACACGCCTGTGTGGTCCAAGGGTCACGCCCGTGTGACCCTTAGACACGCCCGTGCTACAGGATGTGTTCAAAATAGGGAGCTCTTTGACTTGTGCAACACGGCCGTGCCACACGCCCGTGTGCTCGGCCGTGTGGTCGATTTAATTTCCATAATTTTTCATAAAATAGGTGCAAACTTCACACGGCCAGGGCACACGCCCGTGTTCGAGGCCGTGACATCCACATGGCTGAGACACACGCCCGTTTGTCTACCCGTGTGCTCGATACTGAGCATTCTGTTTTGCAACAATTAAGGTGCAGGGGACACACGGCCGAAACACACGCCCATGGGCCAAGACGTGTGTCACACACGGCCTAGACACACGCCCGTGTGTCTACCCATGTGGACAAAAATAAAACTATTTATCAAGCCATTTTGTCACCCTTCCATGCATAAACCTACACAACAAACATAGAACCATTCCAAGCATACACCATCAACCAAATCAGCCACAACTAAGGCATCAACACCCCATTCACATGCTATCATTTATCATACACAAACTTCACATATATCTCAACTCAAATCATGCAATTTCCCACATCCATGATAAGCATCATCATATGCATATATATACTTAAACCAATATTAGCCTATTTCAATGGCCATTTACAAAATGAATTATCAGCCAACATAAGCCAACACATTTGGCTAAATCAATTATGACACATAACGAAATGACCAAGTCCCTGTACATGCCATAACTCAAAATATTAAAATCAATGGTACCCAAAATATTAAGTTGATAGTGTGAATGGATCTCCGACAGTTTCTGATCCCCGAGCTGGCTTGGTGACACTATAAGACAAGGGAAAAGAAAGGGGAGTAAGCTATATAGCTTAGTAAGTTCCTATGCAAATAATAAGCATTATAATCACACATGTATCATACAAATAAACATGATGAACTTGGCATAAATAATATCAAGATCTTCTAATCATAACTTACTCATTCATAACCTTACCGAGGGATTCATCACATATCGAGCTCATTAGTAAATGATTTTTACGTACGTACCTGTACCAACTCGCAACATAATCATAACCTTTCACAACTTTGATATACTCGTTGAATTTCCTGTTGAACCACTTGGAATACTAAAGGATACTCGGGAATCTCGCACACATAATACAATACCAATGCCATATCCCAGATATGGTCTTACATGGGATCTCCTATCGATGCTAATAGTCCAACTATGGTCTTGCATGAAGTCTCATATCGATGCCATATCCTAGATATGGTCTTACACGTAATCTCAAATAACCCTAATGTCATGACATTCGTATCCTACCTATTCCTAAGGTTCAACCGAGATTTCTCACTTGTCAAACTTTATCGATTACATCCAAGGAGTCAATCATAATCCATACAATATTAAAACATTTAAAACATAAATAAAACAATGCATTATTTACATACGAACTTACCTCGGTGCAAAAAATATAGTAGAAATGGATCTAATCGTCAAACACCTTGTTTTCCCTCGATCTAGGTCCGAACCTCGTTTCTCTTGATCTATAATAGCAAATTTAACTCATTTATTATCCAAATTTCTCAATTCAGTCCAAAAATCACATTATGGCAAAATTACATTTTTGCCCCTAAACTTTGACATTTTTACATTTTGGCCCCTAAGCTCGTAAAATGAAATCTATTCGATTTCTTCAAGACCCAAGCCTAGAAGAACCTCTTTCATGCTTAAAACAGCCCACATTTTTCATTTAATCACACTTTTACACACATTTTGAAATCTTTTTATAAATAGGTCCTTTTGACATTTTCATCAAAAATCACCTAGCAAAAGTTGTTTATCTAACATTAAACTTGCATAATCTACCATTAAACATCAAAATACACATGTCTAACATGGGTCAAATGCTATACCTCAATAATCTCTCAAATTAATGGTAAAAATAGATAGATCGAGTGATAACGACTTCAAAAATCTAAAGAGCATTAAAAACGGGACAAGAACGGACTTAAAATCGAGCTCGAAAGTGGCCAAACCCTAGCTATGGATTCCCTTCTAATTTTTGGCACAAGCATGAAGAAGATGAGCTAAATTTTGGCTTGATTTTTTGTTTTTAATTCATTTAATTACTAATTGACCAAAACGCCCTTCACTTAAAACTTTGAAATTTTATCTCACCATGTCCATTTTTGTCCACTAATTTAACAAATGGTCTAATTACCATCTAAGGACCTTCAATTTAAAATATCATAGCAATTGGACACTTCTAACATATAGAATTCAAGTTTTGCACTTTTTGCAATTTAGTCCTTTTGACTAAATTGAGTGCCCAAACGTCAAAATTTTCGAACGAAATTTTCACGAAATCATTTCATAAAATTGTAGACCATAAAAGTATAATAAAAATAAATTTTATTGTGCCAGATTTGTGGTCCTGAAACCACTGTTCTGACTAGACCCAAAATCGGGCTGTCACAACTCTCCCCTCTTAGGGATTTTCGTCCCTGAAAATCTTACCAAAAAATAGATTTGGGTACTGTTTTTGCATAACTTCCTCAGGTTCCCACGTAGCCTCTTTGACTCCGTGTCATTGCCACAAAACTTTAACTAGGGCTATGTTTTTATTTCTCAACTGTTTAACTTCCCGAGACAAAATCTTGATCGGTTCTTCACCATAAGTCATATCGGGTCGAATCTCAACCTCTGTCGGAGAAATCACATGTGAAGGCTCTGATCGATAATGGCGTAACATAGATATATGAAACAAATTGTGGATCCTTTCCAACTCTGTCAGTAAATCTAACCGATATGCCACTGGCCCTATTCTTTCAATAACTTCATACGACCCGATGAAACATGGACTCAACTTACCTTTACGGCCAAATCTCAGAATTTTCTTCCATGGAGATACTTTCAGAAATAATTTATCACCAATCTGAGATTCGATCTCTTTTCTTTTCAAATCTGCGTACGACTTTTGTCGATCTGAAGTTGCTTTTAAGCAATCGCGGATTACCTTTACCTTTTCTTTGGTTTCCCTAACCAAGTCAACCCCATGAATCTGTTTCTCACTCAGCTTGGTCCAATACAAAGGTGTTCGACACTTGCGGTCATACAATGCCTCATAAGGCGCCATCTTTATACTCGATTGAAAACTGTTGTTATAGGCAAATTCAACCAATGGTAGATATTTTTCCCAAATACCCTCGAATTCTAAAACACAATAACGAAGCATATCTTCGAGAACCTGAATCGTTCTCTCTGATTGGCCGTCAGTTTGCGGATGAAATGCAGTACTAATGTTCAACTTTGTACCCAAAGCTTCTTGCAACTTTTTCCAAAAACGCGAAGTAAACCTCGGATCTCTATTTGAGATAATAGAAATAGGCACTCCGTGCAATCTCACAATTTCAACAATGTACAATTCAGCTAGCTTGTCAAGTGAGTAATCGACACTTACCGGTATAAAATGAGCTGATTTCGTCAACCTATCGACAACGACCCAAACGGCATCTTTCTTTTTCGGAGTCAAAGGCAAACCCGTTACGAAATCAATCGTAATTTTGTCCCATTTCCACTCGGGTACCATCACTGGCTGAAGTAAACCTGAAAGTACTTGGTGTTCGGCCTTTACTTGTTGACAAACTAAACATCTTGAAACAAACTCTAAAATATCCCGTTTCATACCTGACCACCAATACAATTTCTTCAAATCATTATACATTTTTGTACAACCCGGATGCACAGATAAACAACCATTATGCGCCTCATGAAGAACTTTCTGAATAAGTTCATCTATTTTTGGTACACAAATTCTACCTCGAAACATCAAACATGTAACAGCCTGATTTAGACCTTATTCGGAATGGTGGTTTTGGGACCACGAATTTGAGTTAGAAAAATATTTTAAAATTATATTCTGTGTTTATTATGTGTGAATTTAATTGTGTGAAATTTTCGTGCTTTAATTTCGTTGTTTGAGTGTCCGATTAAATAAAAGGATTAAATCGGGTAAAATGAAAATTTAGTGGTTATTTTTAGAAGGGCCGAATAGTGGTTTTTCTTTTAATATGGAGGTTTTATGTTGCAAATATGCCATTGAATATATGAATGGACGACATTAAACTTATAGTATATAGTTTTCATATTAATTAGTAAAGGTTAAAAATGTAAAATGCATAATATGTTAATATATCATAAAACATAAAATAATTAAAGCCATGTTCTTTTTTTTTATGACCGAAACAAAAAGAAAAGAAAAAGAAATAAAGAAGCTTAGGGTTCGGCACTTTTGAAGCTTGATTCAAGGTGAGTTCTAGCTCGGTTTTTGATAATTTTTACGTTTTTGAGCTCGTGGCTAAGTTATCTACAAGACCCATGCTTGAATTTTTTATTTTGGTGAATATTTTGAGTTATGTTATTGTTGAAGCTTGTGATTTTTGTTGTTTGATGGTAGAAAATAAAAGATATGTGATAGATTAACATGTTTTGTATTGGAATTTTTGATGATTTTGAGTAATTAGGACTAAATTGCAAAAATAATATTTTGAGGGACTAAAATGTGAAATAAATGAAATAGATGGACTTGTATGAGCATGGGTAAAATTCGGCTAAAGCATGAGATATTGAGATTTTGAATATTTTGTGTTTTATGCAATAGGGACAAAATTGCAATAAAGTGTAAAATGTCAGGGGCAAAATGGTAATTTGCCCATTTATGTGTTTTTAGACTAAATTGAATAAAATGGTTTTTAAATAAGTTTAATTGAATATGTTTAGATCAAGAACCAAAGAAAACGGATTTGGATCGGGGGAAATAAAAAATAATCGAATAGTCGTTTATTCCGTCCGTCGATATCCGAGGTAAGTTTATAAGCATATAAATGTTGTTAAATTTGAATATATATATATATATATATAAATGTTATATGTTGAATGGAATTTTATGAATATTTATGTGTATCAGCCGAATATAATTGAGCTTGGGAGCTAAGTTACGAGTTCGATTCGATTAAGATTTACTGTCCGAAAGTCCCGTACGAACCTTAGGAATAGTTAGGATACATATGTCATGACATAGGATTCCGATATGTGTTTTCGTGTAAGACCACATCTGGGACGTTGGAATCGATTTGTGTTTACGTGTAAGACCATGTCTGGGACATTGGCATCGTATTTGATTCGTGTGTAAGACCGCATGCGGGGACGATGGCATCGATATGTGATTACATGTAAGACCACGTCTGGGACGTTGGCATTGTATGAGCCTTCCAACTATTCGAGTATCCTTTTTAATTCTGAATGGTTCAATGGGCATTGATAGGTTAAGATCGAGTATAACATCAAGTTAGAAAAGCTCAGGTATGTACACAAACTAAGTTATGAAAATAAGGTAAGTTGAATGTGTGAATTGATGGTATATTCCTTTATGTTAATGTGAACTATGTGCATGTAGATGTGAATGAATGTACATTCAGCCTAAGGTTATATTTGTATTTTAGAAAGTAAAGGTTAAGCATATTAATGTTCAATTGATTATTTGACCAAAGTTATTACAAGTAATATAAGTTTTGATATATAAGTTGATAAGTTGAATTATATATGAAATTATGATGGTTTATTACTACTTGTCTAGCTTAAATTATGTGAATGATTAAGTGTTTATTTGCTTATGACTTACTAAGCTTTGATAGCTTACTGTGTGTATTTGCTTTTCGTTTTATAGATTTTGGAAGTTGGTTACGAGCTCGGGATCGTCAGAGAAGTCTATCACACTATCGACTGTTTCGGTACTTTTATAAAGTTGAACTTAAACCTGTGGCATGTATAGGCTAGTTTGTGTTATGTTTGATTTTGGGTATGTATACGTTTAAGCCATGCGAAAATGGCTAGGAAAGACATTCAAGCTTAGTAAATTTCGGGTTTGTGTCATATATAAATATATATATGTATATATATGATATGTGTGATATGTTGGATTTTAGTCTTGGTGTTTTGGTTATGGTTTATTTATAAGTAAATATGCGTGAATCTTGTTTGATATGCTTTGATAAAGTATTGTTATGTGATTTGGTAAATGAGTGATTTCGGTTATGGCAATTAGATGAAATGAAGTTGATATGGTTTACTAATGTTTGAGGTTTATTATGTTTGATATTGAATGAGTTTATTTTGGTAAAATGTTAATGACATATATGATTAATGAAGGTGTTTGGCTATGATATTAAATCTAAGTAATGGGTACAAATTGTTGGATATTTGGTCATGGAGAATGAACCAAGAATTTATGTAATGTGTTGGCATAATTTTGATGATATGGTATGAATTTATGATTTAGTTAATAAGTGATTGATTAGTAAATAATGAACTAGATATGATTGATGTTTAAAGCCTAGTTACATTCGGTCATGTTATATATATATACTTGTGATGAGTTTGTTATAAAATGCAAATTATGGAATGATATATTTTGGTTCGGTACTATGCAATATTAAATGCGTGTGATGTGATTTAGTAAAATGAAAATAGACATTTACTAAAACATATGAATTAGCATGTTTATATTCGGCCCTTGTATTTGGGTTTTGACCATTTGAATAGTAACTTGTCTTATAATAAAACAAGAAGGATATATGTGTATTAAGTAAATTGGTTTTGTTATCTGGGCTTTAATGATTAAGTAGTTTATAGAAGTATAATGATACTTATATTAAATTCGGTCAAGTTTAGATAAATTGGATGAAAATGCATGATGTGCCGATTATGAAAAGGTGATTTTGATTTATTTGATATTTTTGCTTATGATTTATGTGACTACATATATGTTCGTTTTATAATAAGGAATGATTCGTAAAGACTTTATGTTAGCTTTATGATTTAAATTTTAATTGATTTAAGAGACTCGTTTATGTGTACATATAAAATTGTTCGGATGTGTGCTTTGTTTAGTAATGCCTTGTAACCCCATACCGGCGACGAATATGGGTTAGGGTGTTACAAAACAATCATCGGATCCGATATGAGAATCTGAATCACTACTCGTTTCACAATGAACTCTTTTGGTTTGCAAATCACTATCACATTTCTAAGCTTCGTAAATTTGTTGAAGGAATAACAGTCTAGCTCTCAACTCGGCTAGGATTGATCCCTTATCAGGCAAAGTCAACCGTGTATTCATCGCTCTCAAAGCAAACAAAGTCTTTCTGCTCAACGCATCTGTGACTACATTTGCCTTACTCGGGTGATAGTCAATCACTAGCTCATAATCCTTCAATAACTCGAGCCATCTCCGTTGCTGCAAGTTTAAATCTTTCTGAGTCATCAAGTATTTTAAACTCTTATGATCAGAAAATACATGACACTTCTCACAGTACAAATGGTGTCTCCAAATTTTCAAAGCAAACACAATGGCGGCTAATTCCAAATCATGCGTCAGATAATTCTTCTCGTGCGGTTTCAACTGTCTCGAGGCATAAGCTATCACTTTGCCCTCTTGCATCAACACACATCCTAATCCATTCAGTGACGCGTCACTATAAATTACGAACTCTTTTCCCGGTTCAGGTTTCACTAAAATCGGCGCCTCAGTCAATAATGTTTTCAACTTCTCAAAGCTTAGTAAGTTCCTATGCAAATAATAAGCATTATAATCACACATGTATCATACAAATAAACATGATGAACTTGGCATAAATAATATCAAGATCTTCTAATCATAACTTACTCATTCATAACCTTACCGAGGGATTCATCACATATCGAGCTCATTAGTAAATGATTTTTACGTACGTACCTGTACCAACTCGCAACATAATCATAACCTTTCACAACTTTGATATACTCGTTGAATTTCCCGTTGAACCACTTGGAATACTAAAGGACACTCGAGAATCTCGCACACATAATACCTATCGATGCCAATAGCCCAACTATGGTCTTACACGAAGTCTCATATCGATGCCATATCCAAGATATGGTCTTACACGTAATCTCAAATAACCCTAATGTCATGACATTCATATCCTACCTATTCCTAAGGTTCAACCGGGATTTCTCACTTGTCAAACTTTATCGATTACATCCAAGGAGTCAATCATAATCCATACAATATTACAACATTTAAAACAAATAAAACACTGCATTATTTACATACGGACTTACCTCGGTACAAAAAATATAGTAGAAATGGATCTAATCGTCAAACACCTTATTTTTCCCCCGATCTAAGTCCGAACCTCATTTCTCTTGATCTATAATAGCAAATTTAACTCATTTATTATCCACATTTCTCAATTCAGTCCAAAAATCATATTATGGAAAAATTACATTTTTGCCCCTAAACTTTGACATTTTTACATTTTGGCCCCTAGGCTCGTAAAATGAAATCTATTCGATTTCTTCAAGACCCAAGTCTAGCCGAACCTCTTTCATGCTTATAACAGTCCACATTTTTCATTTAATCACACTTTTACACACATTTTGAAATCTTTTTACAAATAGGTCCTTTTGACATTTTCATCAAAAATCACCTAGCAAAAGTTGTTTATCTAACATTAAACTTGCATAATCTACCATTAAACATCAAAATACACACATGTCTAACATGGGTCAAACCATAGACCTCAATCATCTCTCAAATTAATGGTAAAAATAGATAGATCGAGTGATAACGACTTCAAAAATGTAAAGAGCATTAAAAACGGGACAAGAACGGACTTACAATCGAGCTCAAAAGTGGCCAAACCCTAGCTATGGCTTCCCTTCTAATTTTCGGCACAATCATGAAGAATATGAGCTAGATTTTGACTTGATTTTTGGTTTTTAATTCATTTAATTACTAATCGACCAAAATGCCCTTCACTTAATACTTTGAAATTTTATCTCACCATGTCCATTTTTGTCCACTAACTTAAAAAATGGTCTAATTACCATCTAAGGACCTTCAATTTAAAATCTCATAGCAATTGGACACTTCTAACATATAGAATTCAAGTTTTATACTTTTTGCAATTTAGTCCTTTTGACTAAATTGAGTGCCCAAACGTCAAAATTTTGGAACGAAATTTTCACGAAATCATTTATAAAACTGTAGACCATAAAAATATAATAAAAACAAATTTTACTGTGTCGAATTTGTGGTCCCGAAACTACTGTTCTGACTAGACCCAAAATCGGGCTACCACACAATCAAACAATTCTCATATCCAAACAAATATCATTCAAATACAATCATATAGTCCCTAATAAGAGCCTTTGAGGCCTAAAATAAACATTAGAAGCGGTTCGGGACTAAACTGAGAACTCAGGAAAATTTTGGAAAAACATAGAAAATTTTCTAAGTACAGGGGACACACCCGTGTCACAGGCCATATGGACATTTGAAATGGGATCACATGACCGTTTCCAAGCCCATTTCCAACCCCGTGTAAATCACTGACTTGGGCCACATGGCCAACCACGCGCCCGTGTGACTAGCCTGTGTAACCTTCAAAATGGCCTCACACGCCCGTGTGCAAGGCCGTGTACCAAGCCGTGCAAAAACTAGAGGGTATACTGACTTATGCCACATAGCAAAGCCACACGCCCGTGTTCTAGGGCGTGTGAAGCTACTCACTTGATTTCTAATTAAATATCAGGGGACACATGGCCGTGTCACCTTGCCGTGTGTCACACACAGCTGAGACACATGCCCGTGTCTATGCCCGTGTGGACAAAAATAGGCTATGTTTCAAGCCACATTCCTCACCCAAAATGTTGTCAACCTAGGTTCAACAATGCACAAACAACCAATGCTTAATTAGGCACTTATAACCAACCAATTTCAAACCAAAATCATATACTACCAATATAAACAACCAAAATGCTCATAAACATCACAGTTGGGCATTCAAAATCATACTAAAATCACATCCAAAAATCACCTAAATGGTCAATTTCATATATGCATTATCTTGCCTAATACTTAGCATGCTAATACATTCTCAATTTCAACCATTTGCTATCATCAATACCAATTCTCAACAAGGCAATCACATATCAATTATAAACCACATATCAAAGGGCCATATATACATATTTACATAACCAAGTATACCAAAATAAGCCAAATCACATGTCTATACACATAACCAAAACATACACCATTTACAAGCCTAATTAATTGGCTATATACATTACAAACATATAGGCCATATTAACCACAACACCTATACATGCCATATAACCAAGTACACAAGTTCAAAAGTACCAAAACGACGGTTGGATAGTGTGATGAGATCTCCGACAACTCCCAATCCGAGCAAGCTTTAAAAACTATAAAACACAAAAAAGTAAACAGAGTAAGCTATTAAGCTTAGTAAGTTCGTATAGCAATAAACTCAACTTACCTTATGAACACAATTTAAGTAATTAAACATATCATAATATAACTCATATTGATCCACAAACCTATCACATATTCATTCCCAAGGTTAGATTTGAAATTCACAAGTTTCATAGACTCAAAGCTTATATGATTCACATACATACCTGTTATGATACGTATCAATCACTTATTCTTTCATACCATCAATATACTCGTTGAACCATTTGGAATAACATCGGATACTCGGGAATCTTGCACCTTAAGTGTCAATACATGGTCGAAACGATCTCAATCTCATCTCATATGTAAATGCTCATCTCGAGCTATCACTGGGTCTGCTCACACAAGGTGAGGGTCAAGACGTAGCTACACGGTGCTGCTCACACAAGCTGACGAGTGACAGCAACACATGCCGAAAAACTCAGCCACCGGTAGAACGTAAAGACCAGCACCCAAAACACAATAACCCCTAATGACATGTCATTTGTATCCTATCTAATCCTAAGGTTCAACCGGAATTTCACACGTAGCCAAATCTTCGTCGAACATTTCTGTAAAATCGTATTCATCAATAATGCAATTATAAAGCATTTAAAGCACAATTACATTAATACTTATTAACCTCGATCACAAAAACGATGGATTGGATCGACTAATCCAATACTTTATTTTCCCCCGATCTAGATCCGTACGTTGCTTTTCTTGATCTATATAATCAAATTTAACTCGTTCAAAATACATTCTATTCAATTTAATCCAAAATCATATTATGGCAATTTTACACTTTTACACCTTATATTTTAACATCTTTACAATTTAGTCCCTAGCTCATAAAAATGCAAATTCATGCAATTGAGTCCACACCCATGCTAGCCGAATTTCATCTATGCTCATAGCAGCCCACACATTTCATTATTTCACACATTTACCACATAATTTTCACATTTCGCAATTTAATCCCAAATTGACAATTTTATCAAAAATCACTTAACAAATGTTGTTTATCTAACAACAGCTATTCATTTTCTATCATCAAACATCAAAACACATACACATTCATCAATGGTAAAACCCTAGAAGATTAACAGTTTCACAAATTAGTCATTGGGCTAGCTAGATTAAGCTACAACGACTCCAAAAATTAGAAATCATTAAAAATGAATCAAAATTTCATACCTAAATGAAGAAATAAAGATGACCGAATGAAGCATTCAAAAATGGCTTCTTCCCTTTCATTTTTCAATTGAAAATAGATAATTGAAGATGATGAAAATATTTGTTTTATTTAATTAACCTTTATTTGTTAATTTCCTAAATAAACCTTTAAAACATTTAATAATTACACAAAATACCAAGCCATTATCATCCACTAACTCATTAATGGGCTAATTACTATATAAGGACCTCTATTTTAAAGATCTATAGCTATTAGACACCTTTAGCTAATAGAAATAAACTTTTACACTTTACGCGATTTAGTCCTTTTTATCGAATTAAGCATTCAAACGATAAAATTTCTTAACGAAATTTTCATATAATCATACTATCGTCCTGTAAACCTCAAAATAATAATAATTTGAATATTTTGACCTCAGACTTGTGGTCCCAAAACCACTGTTTTGATTTGATTAAAAATGGGCTATTACAACTTTCCCCCTTAGAAATTTTCGTCCCCGAAAATCTTACCAGAAAATAGGTTAGGGTACTGTTTTCTCATAGCTTCCTCAGTCTCCCACGTAGCCTCTTCAACACCGTGACGTTTCCAAAGAACCTTCACTAAAGCTATGCTTTTGTTTCTTAACTCTTTAATCTCTCGAGCCAAAATTCTGATCGATTCTTCACTATATGACATATCGGGTTGAATTTCAATCTCTGCCAGAGAAATTACGTGTGAAGGATCCGACCGGTACCGTCGTAACATTGATACATGAAACACATTATGAATCTTTTCTAATTCTGACGGTAAAGCTAGTCGATATGCCACTGGCCCTATTCTCTTGATAATCTCATACGGCCCAATAAATCGCGGACTCAATTTTCCTTTGTGACCAAAATCGAAGAATCTTCTTCCACGGCGATACTTTCAAAAATACTCTGTCGCCAATTTGAAATTCAATATCTTTACGTTTCAAATTCGCATACGATTTTTTTCGATCTGAAGCTGCTTTCAAACTGTCGCGAATTACTTTAACTTTCTCTCCGGTCTCTCTGATCAAATCAACCCCGTGAATCTTTTTCTCACTAAGCTCTATCCAATACAATGGAGTTTGGCATTTACGACCATATAAAGCTTCATATGGTGCCATCTTTATGCTCGATTGAAAACTATTATTATATGCAAACTCAACCAGCGGTAAATATTTTTTCTAGTGGCCCTCAAACTCTAAAACACAACAATGAAGCATATCTTCGAGAATCTGAATCACTCTCTCAGATTGACCATCGGTTTGAGAATGAAAAGTAGTACTAAAATGCAATCGTGTACCCAAAGCCTCTTGCAATTTTTTCCAAAATCGTGACGTAAACCTCGGATATCTATCCGAAATAATAGAAACTAGCACCCCGTGCAATCTGACAATTTCAGATATGTACAATTCAGCTAATCTATCAAGTGAAAAGTCTGTACGTACTGGAATAAAATGTGCAAATTTCATCAAATGATCAACAACAACCCAAATAGCATCTTTCTTTTTCGATGATAGGGGTAATCCCGATACGAAATCCATCGTAACTCTATCCCACTTCCATTCAGGTATCATCACTGGTTGTAGTAGTCCCGAAGGCACTTGATGTTCGGCTTTAACTTGCTGACAAATCAGACATTTGGACACAAAGTCAGAAATATCTCGTTTCATACTTGACCACCAATACAACTGTTTTAAATCATTGTACATTTTAGTACTCCCCAGATGAACAGATAAACAACCACTGTGTGCTTCGTGTAGAATTTTCTGAATAAGCTCGGAATTTCTCGGCACACAAATTCTACCTTGAAATAGAAAACAATCATCGGATCCGTTCTAATATTTTGAATCAGTAGTTGACTTGCACTGTACTCTTTTAGCTTGTAATTCATTGTCACATTTCTGAGCTTCACAGATTTGTTGGAGAAACACTGGTTTAGCTTTTAGCTCAGCTAAAATCGAACCTTCATCAGATAATGTCAATCGTGTGTTCATCGCCCGCAAAGCAAACAAATATTTTCTACTCAAAGCATCTGCGACTACATTCGCTTTCCCTGGATGATAATCAATCACTAACTCATAGTCTTTCAACAACTCGAGCCATCTTCGTTGTCGTAAATTCAAATCTTTTTGAGAAATTAGATATTCAAACTCTTGTGGCCAGTAAAAATATGGCATTTTTTACCAAACAAAAGATGTCGCCAAATTTTCAATGTGAATACAATAGCAGCCAACTCTAAATCGTGCATCGGATAATTCTTTTCATGCGGTTTTAACTGTCTAGCTATCACTTTGCCTTCTTTCATTAAAACACATCCCAAATAGTTCAATGACGCATCACTGAAAATCACAAACTCCTTACCCGACTCAAGCTAAACTAAAATTGGTGCTTCAGTTAGCAGTGCTTTCAACTGTTCAAAACTCTGTTGGCAATTCTCAGACCACGCAAACTTCACATCTTTTTGCAACAATCGAGTTATAGGTGTAGCTATCATCGAGAACCCTTTTACAAAACGCCGATAATAGCCAACTAATCCCAGAAAACTTCTGACCTCGGATACGTTTCTTGGTGGTTTCCAGTCAACAACTGCTGAAATCTTACCCGGATCAACTCGGATGCCTTCTGCTGAAACAATGTGTCCTAGAAATCCAACTTTTTGGAGCCAAAACTCGCATTTGCTGAATTTAGCAAATAGTTGCTTATCTCTCAATGTTTGTAACACAATCCTCAAATGCTCGGCATGCTTAGATTTGTCTCGGGAATAAATCAGAATGTCATCAATGAATACAACTACTAATCTATCCAAATACGGTCTGAAAATTTTATTCATCAAGTCCATAAAAATTACAGGAGCATTAGTTAACCCAAACAACATAATAAGAAATTCATAATGCCCGTACCTGGTTCTGAACGTAGTTTTTGGCACACCTAAATCTTTAACCCACAACTAATAATAACTAGATCTCAGATCAATCTTTGAGAATATTGTTGCTCCTTTTAACTGATCGAACAAATCATCAATTCTCGGCAAAAGATATTTATTCTTAATTGTAAGCTCGTTTAGCTGCCGATAATCAATACACAGTCTCATTGATCCATATTTGTTCTTTACAAATAGAACTGGTGTACCCCAAGGCAAAAAACTAGGTCGTGCAAAACCTCTATCTGTTAACTCTAGCAACTGAGCTTTCAATTCTTTCAATTCTATTGGAGCCATTCCATACAGAATTATCGATATCGATGATGTTCCCGATACTAAATCAATAGCAAACTCGACCTCTTTGATTGGTGGCAACCCAGGTAACTCTTCTAGAAACACATCTGGATATTCACAAACTACTAGCACTGAACCAATCTTCAATTTGGACACTTTTGTATCCAGTACATAAGCAAGGTAGGCATCACAACCTTTCCTCACATATTTCTGAGCTAGCATCGTCGATATCACAATAGGCAACCCACTTGAATCATCGGTTTGAATATGAAGAATTTCACTATTATGACATTTCAACTCAATAGTCTTTCGTCTACAGTTTACAACAGCATCATGCAGAGTCAACCAATCCATAACCAAGATCACATCGAATTCATCAAATGGTAAAAGCATCAAATCAGCCGAAAAACAATAACCCCGAGTCATCAAAGGACAATTCTTGCAAACTTTATCAACTAGAACATACTGGCCTAAGGGGTTCGATACTTTAATCACAAATTCAGTTGACTTAACAGGTAAACTCTTACTAGACTCTAAATTCATACAGACATATGAATGAGTCGATCCAGGATCAATCAAAGTAATTACATCAGTGTCATAAAGAGAAAATGTACCGGTGAGAACATCTGGTGACGATGCATCCTCGCGAGCGCGGATAGCGTAGGCTCTGGCTGGCACTCGAGCCTTGGATCTCACAACAGAATCCTTTGTTGCACCTTTGCTACTAGTTACATTTCCATTATTTCGAGGTGGTATCCCTCTGGCAGTTGTGTTACTCGGCCTTGTATTCAGAAATTTGTCTTTCTCAGGTAACTCAGGACAATCCTGAATGAAATGATCTTGCGAGCCACATCTAAAACAGGCTTTAGTATTCATTCAGCAGTCTCCAAAATGCCGTCTTCCACACTGTTGACACTCAGGTTTTGACACTACCAACACTCGATACTGAAGTAGCTTAAGCTTTTGGACTCGTGTGTTGCTTCCAACGATCTCTGTTGGAATACCCTATTGAAGCAGTCGAACGGTTAAACGAATCCCTTGATTTCTTTGAAGAGGAATGATAGGTTTTACTCATTGACCTCTTTCTCGAATCTTTAGCCTCAAAATCAGCTTTTCTCTTTTCTTTGCTAAGCTCCTCAGCTTTGAAAGCTCTGTCGACTAAAACAACAAATTCTTTCAATTTTAGAATTCCGACTAGAAGTTTAATGTCTTCATTCAACCCGTCTTCGAACCGCTTACACATAATTTCTTCAGTAGAAACACACTCTCGAGCATACTTACTTAATCTTACAAATTCTCTTTCGTACTCGGTCACAGTCATACGACCCTGTTTCAACTCCAAAATATTTTTGCACTTTTGATCAATAAACCATTGGCTTATGTATTTCTTTCTGAACTCAGCCTGAAAGAATTCCCACGTGACTCGTTCTCTCGGCACCACCGATATCAAAGTGTTCCACCACGGATATGCAGTATCTCTCAGAAGTGATACAGCACATTTAACACATTCCACTGGTGTACAAGACAGTTCATCAAATACCTGGATCGTATTCTCAAGCCAAAACTAGTCTCTCTCAGGATCATCATCAAATGTAGCTCTAAACTTTTCAACCCCATACTTTCAAATTTTATCCACAGGTGGGTTACTCATACGCAAAGGTTCCAAACCTTGAGGAGCTACGGGAATCGATTGGGGAATAGGTGGGGGTGGAGGTTGCTGAGCAACCGGATTTGTTCGGACAAACTCAGTGAACCATTCGTTCATCATTTGGAAGAAGGCTTCCTTGGCCTCTCCTCAATGACTCTTTGTAACACCCCTCACCCGTATTCAACGCTGGAATAGGGTTGCGGAGCATTATCGAACTTACCACACATTTAAATATACTTTTCTCATACATTTAATCAATACAAGCAATCATCATTCAATTCAATCAATATGTCCCTATTACGAGCCTACGAGGCCCTAAACATACTTTAAGAGTGGTTCGGGACTAAACCGATAACTTTAGAAATATTTGGAACACTTACAAAATTTTTCTCAAAACAGGGGACACACGCCTGTGTGGCCGGGCCATGTCTCACATGGCCATCAGACACGTCCGTGTCACAGGCCGTATGGACATTCAAAATGGGAGCACAAGGCCGTGTCCCAGCCCGTGTCCTACCCTATTTCCAAACAAGTGAGCTTACTGACTTGGGTCACACGGCCAACACACACGCCCGTGTGGCTAGCCCGTATGCCTTAAAAATGGCCATACACACCCGTGTGCCAGGTCGTGTCAAACCCGTAGGGTATAATGACTTACGCCACACGGCCAAGTCATACTCCCGTGTGTGAGGCTGTGTGGAGCATACTGACTTGATTTCTAAAACCACACTAGGGGACACACGGCCGTGTAACATAACCATGTGTCACACACGGCCGAGACACACGCCCGTGTGAACAAAAATTGGCTATTTACCAAGCCATTTTACCACCCAAATTTAGGTACACCTACACCTCTCAAATAGCACATAATATAGCATCAAAAGGCATATACTTCAATTACAATCAAGCATGATTTATACCAATTCCAACATCAACCAATACAAAAAATAAATACCACATATTGCAATCTAATTTCATGCCAATCTTTGTCTTCTCAAAACATCAAAATGACCATTTACAAGTATACATTATTATGCTCAATTCCACAAACATACCAATTCACAAATAATCATCTATTGACTTTCAAAATTACCTATTATCAATGAGAATTATGAATCCACCTCAATCACACAACATAGGTCAATTACCAACTCAAAACAAAAGCCATTTGCACACTTATAAACACATCCAAATCAACCAAAATATGCCAACTTCCTTGGCTATATACAAACTAAACATAGATGTTTATAAGCCAAATCAAATGGCTACATCATTTACCAAAATTGACTCAAAGTCCCTATACATGTCATATGACCCAAAAACATAGTTTCAAAAGTACCAAAGTGTCAGCGGATAGTGTTATGAAGTCTCTGACAATCCCCGAATCTGAGCTAGCTTGATATCACTACAAAACACGAGAAAAATAAACAAAGTAAGCTATATAGCTTAGTAAGCTCGTATGTTAACAATAAGCAAATATCACTATTCTTTAATCATTCAAATAATAGAAAGCAATACACAACAACTCTATTAAGTCACAAAGTTATCGATGATCATTCACATAACTTACCAAGGAAATCATCAATTCTATAGTTTCAATATTCAATTCATTTCCGTACGTACCTGTACCATCTTGTACCAATCTCATAGACATTCTCGTCTTTCATTTACCCGTTGAACCATTCGAAATAATATTGGATCTCAGGAATCTCGCACACTAAGTGCCAATACCTAGCCGAAGCTATCTCAATCTCACACACTAAGTGCCAATACATAGCCGAAGCTATCTCGATCTCACACACTAAGTGCCAATACATAGAAGTAACTATCTCGATCTCACACACTAAGTGCCAATACATAGACGTAGCTATCTCGATCTTGCACACTAAGTGCCGATACATAGCCAAAGCTTCGTCGAATATTTTCGTACAATTGTATTCATCAACAATTCAATATAAAGCATTAAATCTCAATTATAATAATGCTTATTAACATACGAACTTACCTCGTGTACGAAAATGACGGAACTAAGTCGATTTGTCGATAACTTTAGTTTTCCCTCGATCTAGATCCAAATTCCGCTTTTCTTAATCTAAATATATTCAAAATTAACTTATTTAATCATCTATTGTTCAATTCAGTCCAAAATACACTTTAGGCTATTTTACACATTTTTCCTAAATTTTTACATTTTCACAATTTAGTCCATATTTCATAAAATCACAAATTAATGAAATTTCAAATATACCCATGCTAGCCAAATTACCATTATGCCCCTAAAAGTCCATATTTTTCATTTATTTCACATTTTAACCACTAACTTTACACATTTCTCAATTTAATCCCTATTTTACATTTTTCTCAAAAATCACTTTACAAAACTTGTATAATTCATAACAAATATTCATAATCTATCATCAAACATCAAAATAATCATGTATTCATCAATGGAATCATTCAAAATCTTTAACAGTATTGCAAATTAGTCCCTGGGCTAGCTATACCTAGTTGCAACGATCTCAAAAACATAGAAATCATCAAAAACGGGACAAAAACGGACTTACATGCATGGACAATAGTTGGCCGAACCTTGAAGCTATTTTAATGGCTTTCTCTTCTTCATCATTCGGTTGAGAAAAGATGAACATAAGGGTTTTTCTTTAGTTTTCTTTAATCTAATATCCTTTATTAACAATTTACAACATTAACCTTAATAATATCATAAAAATTTCATATAACTATGCCCATAAATGTCCATCCAAATTTCAAATGGTTTATTTACCATTTAAGGCCACTACATTTAAAAACCAAAGCTATTTGACACCTTTAACTAATAGAATAGAACTTTTGCACTTTACGCGATTTAGTCCTTTTTATCCAATTGACTAATTAAACGGTAAAATTTCTTAACGAAATTTTCACACCAACATAATATCATGTTATAAATATTAAAATAATAATAAAATAAATATTTTGACCTCAAATTTGTGGTTCCAAAACCATTGTTCTGATTTAACCAAAAACGGGCTGTTACACTCTCAGTTACAGGTCTCGATTCAAACGGTGCTACTCTGTGAATGGAGGCTGGCACATTACTTTCTACATCATCAACAACTGCTCGATTGGGATCCATAGCTATATGAAAACATGATTTTAAAACTGTTAGGAGATATCACACTATCACAGGTTATATATGACATGTATAGTTAGACTCACACACGCTACATTAGTCCGAGAATTGACTAAACTGTAGCTCTGATACTAATAAATGTAACACCCCTAACCCGTATTCGTCTCTAAAATAGGGTTTCAGAGCATTACTGGACTTATCAATTAAAAAATCATATAATTCTCATATCCTAACAAATATCATTCAAATACAATCATATAGTCCCTAATACGAGCCTTTGAGGCCTAAAAAAAACATTAAAAGCGGTTCGGGACTAAACCGAGAAGTCAGGAAAATTTTAGAAAAACATAGAAATTTTTTGAAGTATAGGGGACACACTGATACGGTCTGCCTCGGGATGAGTCGAAACATATACGAGTTACCCAATCGTCTACGAGGAGGAAACAAGCCTTCGGAAAATAATCGGAAAAATATGGATGAGTTTGCGGAAGCTTTAGGTGAATTTGTTTAGAAAGTGGGTTTAAGTTAGGAATGGAGGTGTTTAAATGAAAGAGTTGATTTGGATAATGGAAAGAATAGGTTCGGTTTAAGATGAAGGGAAAGAAGATGGGATTCGGTTTAAGTTTGAACAAACAATGATAAGTTGATGGTAAGGAAAGTGGATAGATGGATAAGTGATAGTTTAGATAAATGATAGGTGATAGTTGATGAAAATTGATGAAAGAACTTAAACAAAGAATCGATTCAACACTAATAAAGTGTCACCCCAGGTTCTATAATTGTTTAAGGTGGAAAATGGAATCGAAGATGGACACGACCCGTTATCTAGGTAGATAAGAACCGATGGTATAGTTTGATGAAAGAACAAATCTAGACGCCACAAGAAACTGATAAGTCTAGGAAACTTGCACGAAATCGAAGAGGAGACAAGCTCACTCAAATGAACAACGTTCATATAATTTCATATATTGGCAAAAGTCTTAATATAACATCACCAATGAAAATAACAAGTATTTATAGGCTAATTAGAGCTAGTTGAATGGTCATCCAAATAGCTTAAAGGCTGTAACACCCCGAATTTGGGCCGAGAAGAATTGGGCCCAATGGGTCTTGGGAATGGGAGCGTCTAAAACTTTTGAGATATAAGTATCACTTAGAATATTATTAAGATAGTATCGGGATTAATTGAAGCCTTAGAGTTAGGGGTGACCTTAGGGAAAAATTTATTTTTCTCACTTAGTGGACCCTAGTCCCAGACATGAGGCCTCATAAGCAGATTAAGAGAAGAGAGGACACAAATGGGCTTGTAGTCCAGTGGAAAGTGGCGTCATATAGGGGATATGAGGTGGCGTGTTAAGCAGTTAAGGAGGTCCAAGGTTCGAGGCCTAGGAAGGGAAAATTAAGGAGTTTTATTTTTGTGCCTGGACAGAAGGAGTTGGCGTTGGAGGGGACTCTAAAAGGGAGTGTTCATGAGAGAAATTTAAGGTGAAGATAAGGGAGAAAAGATAGGGATTGGGAGGTGGATATAGTGGTGCTGAATTGGACTCTGAGGGAAGGGAAGTTTCGGCTAGCGGTTATAAATATAAGTGTCGAATTAAGTTCCTAGGTTAAAGCCAAATTTTTGCTTTCCTTCTAGCCGAATTTCTTCACTTGTGTGAGGCTCAGACGTTTCTTTTCTTTCTCTAAGGGTGCCATAGCCGAATTCTTCATACTCTCCCTTCTCGAATTCCCTTTTGGTTCACCACTCAGTTCTAGCTAAATCACTTTTATTTCTTATCCCTCAAGTGTTGCCGAATTGCCTCCGTCACCTTTCTAGTCTCAAAAGCCGGACTTAAGTCGCAGGATCAAAGGAAGATTTCGGTAAGAGCTTAGTTGAATTTTTAGTGTGTTTTTTTAAAAGCCGAAGGGCTATCTAACCCCTCTTTTCCGTTACCATGTATTAACAAGGGTGAGGCTTAGCAATCACAAGCGCGGTAGGTAAGGATTGTTATCAAGGTAGCAAGTATTCTCGATTCAGTTAGAGTTTTAATAAGTGACCGAATCTATTGTGGCTCATAGGGGTGGTTTATGATCTATATGGATCACTTGGTTTTGACGATATAGGTGTGGGATGCAGATCTAGAGGATAATCGCCAATAGTAGCAAAGGAAGGGGCTACTAGAAAGTAAGGTACACGGTGAGGTTTCAATTTCTGATAATGTGCATCTTAAGTTATGATTAATCGTTAGATGATGTCAATTGTAGGTTCGTGACTAAGGGGTTCGTAGCACGCAAGGTTACCAGGTGTGTACAAACACTACACACACGATATCGGTAATGCCGAAAAGCCGAAAAGTCGAAAGTGGCTAAATGGGCCCGGTGGGCCCTGAGGCTAAGTTTGATAAAATGGTTTGGTTGATTATACGAATTAAGTTAGCTATGATTGATACATGATCTGGATATGTTTTGGGCCTAATAGGCCATATGATGAGATTTGGGCCTAACGGGCCGTAAGGACATGAGATGGGCTTATGGGGCGTTAGACAAGTATGTTAGGGTTAATGGACTTTAGGCCTAGTTCTGAACAACTCTTAAATCACATAAGACTTAATCTAATAATCAAACACGTCTGTGGACAAGTTGATTAGTTAGAGTGTGGTAACCGACATATGCATGTCTAGGATTGGATCTAGTGAGAGCTTGGTACTTAAGCGGTCCGAGTGACCCACCTCCTCTTTCCTGAGATCCTACCTGGTGCATAGTGTTTGTTCACTTTAACTGTGAGGACTTGTTTATGGGCCAAAGTTTATAACTAAAACCCGAGAGGGACTAAAATACCCTTATATTGGAAAAATTACTAAAATACCCTTATATTAGAAAAATTACTAAAATACCCTTATATTGGAAAATTACTAAAATACCCTTATATTGGAAAATTACTAAAATACCCTTATGTTGGAAAATTACTAAAATACCCTTATGTTGGAAAATTACTAAAATACCCTTATGTTGGAAAATTACTAAAATACCCTTATGTTGGAAAATTACTAAAATACCCTTATGTTGGAAAATTACTAAAATACCCTTATATTGTAAAATTACTAAAATACCCCTGTTTGTAAAATTACCAAGATACCCCTAATTTGCCAAATTACCAAAATACCCAGTAGGGTAGAATTACTGAAAATACCCACAGGGTAGTGAAATGACGAAAATACCCTATGTGACGAATATGGGTTTGTGGATGTTACTTTTGTGTTTGATGCATTCATATGATATTCGCTTAGGATGCATATGGGTGGGAATTATGGTACGGAGGAAGATTTGAGGATCGCATGGCCGTATGGTATGGATCCGGGATCGCATAGCCATATGGTATGGATCCACCAGAAGGCTTTAAGCCCAACATATGATTAGCGACTTTCTTTAGCAACGTTCGGTGAATCACATGCAACCGGGCTACCCTTGGTGTGTAGCGGAGGGGTGGGTCGAGCTAGAATTCCCCACAGGAGTCATAAGGTTGGAAGGGAAATGGTATGTTTAGCGGATGGATTTTTGGGGTGGGTTTTGCATTATCTGTTTATAAATGATACGATATGATACGATATGAGGTCATTGTGGGCTATGGCCCAAGACCACCGATTTTGTTAGGGCTTAGGCCCAATGTGAATATTTGTATGTGATTTGATTGCAAAGGGTTGTACACACTGAGTTTCAAAACTCACACCCTTAATTTTAAATGTTTCAGGTAATCCTGAATAGGCGGCTCGACGAGGGAGAGGACTCGGAGATGGCCACACTACAAGTTGTTCAAATGTTTTAGTTTATTCAAATGATTCTGTTTAAATACTTTGTTTTTTCATTGGATTGTAATAAGGCCATGTAACTCCTATTTGACTTTGAATTTTGGGTTTATTATTATTGTTTCAACTGCCTACTTAAGAAATTTCATAAAGTTATTAAAGTGTTAATATGGTTTTCGAAATAATCTTTTGTTTTGGGCTTTTGGGCCTTAAATGGTTAACTAGTAAATTGTTTTGAAGTGCGCCTTTAATGTGACATTCCAGATTCGGGCCTAACTTCTAGGTCGGGTTTGGGGTGTTACATTTAGTGGTATCAGAGCCAAGTTACAAAGCTCGGGCTATGAAATGGGCCATAGATTTTGGGTTTTAAACAGTTTTTGCAGGATTCTTGAAGTGTGGTTCATCGAGTCCTTGACGTCGAGCCAAGTAAGTTTTCTATACTACATTTGTTTAAATTACTGAACTGTATAGATAATGGGTACTTAAGAATAGGCTTTTAGAGACTAAAGCCCGTAGGAAACTTAAGCCAGTAGTGGATTCTAGACTGCGTAATAGCTTTAAAATTTTTTTTTACTCGGATAAGACATGTGCCCTAAACAAGTGGAACTATGTACTAACTTCATAAAATTCCTAATTCAGATAATACGAGAATCAACGATGAGCGCTAGAAGAGGAGGAAGAAGCCGCAGCCGAGGTCGTGGAAGTGTTAGGGCTTTGTAAACATTTGAATCGGAATTTGGTACTTATTCTGCGTATGTTTGAGAATGGTTGCGATAGGTGGATGTTTTGGGTATGTATTAAAATTATTAGGGTCAGAGTGCGCAGCGGTAGCGTGGTGGGGTAGTTGATACACGACCACCCTGTTAGTTGGAAATTTCGAGGATGAAATTTCTTTAAGGGGGAAGAATTGTAACGCCCCGAATTCGGGCCTAGAAGAATTGGGCCCAATGGGCCTTGGGAATAGGAGCGTCTAAAACTTTTGAGATATAAGTATCACTTATAATGTTATTAAGATAGTATCGGGATTAATTAAAGCCTTAGAGTTAGGGGTGACCTTAGGGAAAAATTTATTTTTCTCACTTAGTGGACCCTAGTCCCAGACATGAGGCCTCATAAGCAGATTAAGAGAAGAAAGGACACAGATGGGCTTGTAGTCCAGTGGAAAGTGGCGTCATATAGGGGATATGAGGTGGCGTGTTAAGCAGTTAAGGAGGTCCAAGGTTCGAGGCTTAGGAAGGGAAAATTAAGGAGTTTTATTTTTGTGCCTGGACAGAAGGAGTTGGCGTTGGAGGGGACTCTAAAAGGGAGTGTTCAGGAGAGAAATTTAAGGTGAAGATAAGGGAGAAAAGATAGGGATTGGGAGGTGGATATAGTGGTGCCGAATTGGACTTTGAGGAAGGGAAGTTTCAAGAAGCGGCTATAAATATAAGTGTCGAATTAAGTTCCTAGGTTAAAGCCGAATTTTTGCTTTCCTTCTAGCCGAATTTCTTCACTTGTGTGAGGCTCAGACGTTTCTTTTCTTTCTCTAAGGGTGCCATAGCCGAATTCTTCATACTCTCCCTTCTCAAATTCCCTTTTGGTTCACCACTCGGTTCTAGCCAAATCACTTTTATTTCTTATTCCCTCAAGTGTTGCCGAATTGCCTCTGTCACCTTTCTAGTCTCAAAGCCGAATTAAGTCGCAGGATCAAAGGAAGATTTCGGTAAGAGCTTAGTTGAATTTTTAGTGTGTTTTCTTAAAAGCCAGAAGGGCTATCTAACCCCTCTTTTCCGTTACCATGTATTAACAAGGGTGAGGCTCAACAATCGCAAAACGCGTGTAGGTAAGGATTGTTATCAAGGTAGTAAGTATTCTCGATTCAGTTAGAGTTTTAATAAGTGACCGAATCCATTGTGGCTCATAGGGGTGATTTATGATCTATATGGATCACTTGGTTTTGACGATATAGGTGTGGGATGCAGATCTAGAGGATAATCGCCAATAGTAGCAAAGGAAGGGGCTACTAGAAAGTAAGGCACACGGTAAGGTTACTGTGAGGTTTCGATTTCTGATAAAGTGCATTTTAAGTTATGATTAATCGTTAGATGATGTCAATTGTAGGTTCGTGACTAAGGGGTTCGTAGCACGCAAGGTTACCAGGTGTGTACAAACACTACACACACGATATCGGTAATGCCGAAAAGCCGAAAAGCCGAAAGTGGCTAAATGGGCCCGGTGGGCCCTGAGGCTAAGTTTGATAAAATGGTTTGGTTGATTATACGAATTAAGTTAGCTATGATTGATACATGATCTGGATATGTTTTGGGCCTAATAGGCCATATGATGAGATTTGGGCCTAACGGGCCGTAAGGACATGAGATGGGCTTATGGGGCGTAGACAAGTATGTTAGGGTTAATGGACTTTAGGCCTAGTTCTGAACAACTCTTAAATCACATAAGACTTAATCTAATAATCAAACACGTCATGGACAAGTTGATTAGTTAGAGTGTGGTAACAGACATATGCATGTCTAGGATTGGATCTAGTGAGAGCTTGGTACTTAAAGCGGTCCGAGTGACCCACCTCCTCTTTCCCGAGATCCTACACGGTGCATAGTGTTTGTTCACTTTAATCTGTGAGGACTTGTTTATGGGCCAAAGTTTATAACTAAAACCCGAGAGGGACTAAAATACCCTTATATTGGAAAAATTACTAAAATACCCTTATATTAGAAAAATTACTAAAATACCCTTATATTGGAAAATTACTAAAATACCCTTATATTGGAAAATTACTAAAATACCCTTATGTTGGAAAATTACTAAAATACCCTTATGTTGGAAAATTACTAAAATACCCTTACCCTTATGTTGGAAAATTACTAAAATACCCTTATATTGTAAAATTACTAAAATACCCCTGTTTGTAAAATTACCAAGATACCCCTAATTTGCCAAATTACCAAAATACCCTGTAGGGTAGAATTACTGAAAATACCCACTGGGTAGTGAAATGACGAAAATACCCTATGTGTGACGAATATGGGTTTGTGGATGTTACTTTTGTGTTTGATGCATTCATATGATATTCTGCTTAGGATGCATATGGGTGGGAATTATGGTACGGAGGAAGATTTGAGGATCGCATGGCCGTATGGTATGGATCCGGGATCGCATAGCCATATGGTATGGATCCACGAAGGCTTTAAGCCCAACATATGATTAGCGACTTTCTTCGCAGCGTCGGTAGTACATGCAACCGGCTACCCTTGGTGTGTAGCGGAGGGGTGGGTCGAGCTAGAATTCCCCAGGAGTCATAAGGTTGGAAGGAAATGGTATGTTTAGCGGATGGATTTTTGGGGTGGGTTTGCATTATCTGTTTATAAATGATACGATATGATACGATATGAGGTCATTGTGGGCTATGGCCCAAGACCACCAATTTTGTTAGGGCTTAGGCCCAATGTGAATATTTGTATGTGATTTGATTGCAAAGGGTTGTACACACTGAGTTTCAAAACTCACACCCTTAATTTTAAATGTTTGAGTAATCCTGAATAGGCGGCTCGACGAGGGAGAGGACTCGGAGATGGCCACACTACAAGTTGTTCAAATGTTTTAGTTTATTCAAATGATTCTGTTTAAATACTTTGTTTTTTCATTGGATTGTAATAAGGCCATGTAACTCCTATTTGACTTTGAATTTTGGGTTTATTATTATTGTTTCAACTGCCTACTTAAGAAATTTCATAAAGTTATTAAAGTGTTAATATGGTTTTCGAAATAATCTTTTGTTTTGGGCTTTTGGGCCTTAAATGGTTAACTAGTAAATTGTTTTGAAGTGCGCCTTTAATGTGACATTCCAGATTCGGGCCTAACTTCTAGGCCGGGTTTGGGGTGTTACATTTAGTGGTATCAGAGCCAAGTTACAAAGCTCGGGCTATGAAATGGGCCATAGATTTTGGGTTTTAAACAGTTTTTGCAGGATTCTTGAAGTGTGGTTCATCGAGTCCTTGACGTCGAGCCAAGTAAGTTTTCTATACTACATTTGTTTAAATTACTGAACTGTATAGATAATGGGTACTTAAGAATAGGCTTTTAGAGACTAAAGCCCGTAGGAAACTTAAGCCAGTAGTGGATTCTAGACTGCGTAATAGCTTTAAAATTTTTTTTTACTCGTATAAGACATGTGCCCTAAACAAGTGGAACTATGTACTAACTTCATAAAATTCCTAATTCAGATAATACGAGAATCAACGATGAGCGCTAGAAGAGGAGGAAGAAGCCGCAGCCGAGGTCGTGGAAGTGTTAGGGCTTTGTAAACATTTGAATCGGAATTTGGTACTTATTCTGCGTATGTTTGAGAATGGTTGCGATAGGTGGATGTTTTGGGTATGTATTAAAATTATTAGGGTCAGAGTGCGCAGCGGTAGCGTGGTGGGGTAGTTGATACACGACCACCCTGTTAGTTGGAAATTTCGAGGATGAAATTTCTTTAAGGGGAAGAATTATAACGCCCGAATTCGGGCCTAGAAGAATTGGGCCCAATGGGCCTTGGGAATAGGAGCGTCTAAAACTTTTGAGATATAAGTATCACTTATAATGTTATTAAGATAGTATCGGGATTAATTAAAGCCTTAGAGTTAGGGGTGACCTTAGGGAAAAATTTATTTTTCTCACTTAGTGGACCCTAGTCCCGGACATGAGGCCTCATAAGCCAGATTAAGAGAAGAAAGGACACAGATGGGCTTGTAGTCCAGTGGAAAGTGGCGTCATATAGGGGATATGAGGTGGCGTGTTAAGCGATTAAGGAGGTCCAAGGTTGAGGCTTAGGAAGGGAAAATTAAGGAGTTTTATTTTTGTGCACTGGACGTAAGGAGTTGGCGTTGGAGGGGACTCTAAAAGGAGTGTTCAGGAGAGAAATTTAAGGTGAAGATAAGGGAGAAAAGATAGGGATTGGGAGGTGGATATAGTGGTGCCGAATTGGACTTTGAGGAAGGGAAGTTTCATTAAGCGGCTATAAATATAAGTGTCGAATTAAGTTCCTAGGTTAAAGCCGAATTTTCGCTTTCCTTCTAGCCGAATTTCTTCACTTGTGTGAGGCTCAGACGTTTCTTTTCTTTCTCTAAGGGTGCCATAGCCGAATTCTTCATACTCTCCCTTCTCAAATTCCCTTTTGGTTCACCACTCGGTTCTAGCCAAATCACTTTTATTTCTTATTCCCTCAAGTGTTGCCGAATTGCCTCTGTCACCTTTCTAGTCTCAAAAGCCGGAATTAAGTCGCAGGATCAAAGGAAGATTTCGGTAAGAGCTTAGTTGAATTTTTAGTGTGTTTTCTTAAAAGCCGAAGGGCTATCTAACCCCTCTTTTCCGTTACCATGTATTAACAAGGGTGAGGCTCAACAATCGCAAACGCGGTAGGTAAGGATTGTTATCAAGGTAGTAAGTATTCTCGATTCAGTTAGAGTTTTAATAAGTGACCGAATCCATTGTGGCTCATAGGGGTGATTTATGATCTATATGGATCACTTGGTTTTGACGATATAGGTGTGGGATGCAGATCTAGAGGATAATCGCCAATAGTAGCAAAGGAAGGGGCTACTAGAAAGTAAGGCACACGGTAAGGTTACTGTGAGGTTTCGATTTCTGATAAAGTGCATTTTAAGTTATGATTAATCGTTAGATGATGTCAATTGTAGGTTCGTGACTAAGGGGTTCGTAGCACGCAAGGTTACCAGGTGTGTACAAACACTACACACACGATATCGGTAATGCCGAAAAGCCGAAAAGCTGAAAGTGGCTAAATGGGCCCGGTGGGCCCTGAGGCTAAGTTTGATAAAATGGTTTGGTTGATTATACGAATTAAGTTAGCTATGATTGATACATGATCTGGATATGTTTTGGGCCTAATAGGCCATATGATGAGATTTGGGCCTAACGGGCCGTAAGGACATGAGATGGGCTTATGGGGGCGTAGACAAGTATGTTAGGGTTAATGGACTTTAGGCCTAGTTCTGAACAACTCTTAAATCACATAAGACTTAATCTAATAATCAAACACGTCTGTGGACAAGTTGATTAGTTAGAGTGTGGTAACCGACATATGCATGTCTAGGATTGGATCTAGTGAGAGCTTGGTACTTAAGCGGTCCGAGTGACCCACCTCCTCTTTCCTGAGATCCTACCTGGTGCATAGTGTTTGTTCACTTTAACTGTGAGGACTTGTTTATGGGCCAAAGTTTATAACTAAAACCCGAGAGGGACTAAAATACCCTTATATTGGAAAAATTACTAAAATATCCTTATATTAGAAAAATTACTAAAATACCCTTATATTGGAAAATTACTAAAATACCCTTATATTGGAAAATTACTAAAATACCCTTATGTTGGAAAATTACTAAAATACCCTTATGTTGGAAAATTACTAAAATACCCTTACCCTTATGTTGGAAAATTACTAAAATACCCTTATATTGTAAAATTACTAAAATACCCCTGTTTGTAAAATTACCAAGATACCCCTAATTTGCCAAATTACCAAAATACCCCTGTAGGGTAGAATTACGAAAATACCCCTGGGTAGTGAAATGACGAAAATACCCCTATGTGACGAATATGGGTTTGTGGATGTTACTTTTGTGTTTGATGCATTCATATGATATTCTGCTTAGGATGCATATGGGTGGGAATTATGGTACGGAGGAAGATTTGAGGATCGCATGGCCGTATGGTATGGATCCGGGATCGCATAGCCATATGGTATGGATCCACAGAAGGCTTTAAGCCCAACATATGATTAGCAGCTTTACTGCAACGTTCGGTAGTACCGCAACCGGGCTACCCTTGGTGTGTAGCGGAGGGGTGGGTCGAGCTAGAATTCCCCACAGGAGTCATAAGGTTGGAAGGGAAATGGTATGTTTAGCGGATGGATTTTTGGGGTGGGTTTTGCATTATCTGTTTATAAATGATACGATATGATACGATATGAGGTCATTGTGGGCTATGGCCCAAGACCACCAATTTTGTTAGGGCTTAGGCCCAATGTGAATATTTGTATGTGATTTGATTGCAAAGGGTTGTACACACTGAGTTTCAAAACTCACACCCTTAATTTTAAATGTTTCAGGTAATCCTGAATAGGCGGCTCGACGAGGGAGAGGACTCGGAGATGGCCACACTACAAGTTGTTCAAATGTTTTAGTTTATTCAAATGATTCTGTTTAAATACTTTGTTTTTTCATTGGATTGTAATAAGGCCATGTAACTCCTATTTGACTTTGAATTTTGGGTTTATTATTATTGTTTCAACTGCCTACTTAAGAAATTTCATAAAGTTATTAAAGTGTTAATATGGTTTTCGAAATAATCTTTTGTTTTGGGCTTTGGGCCTTAAATGGTTAACTAGTAAATTGTTTTGAAGTGCGCTTTAATGTGACATTCCAGTTCGGGCCTAACTTCTAGGCCGGGTTTGGGGTGTTACATTTAGTGGTATCGAGCCAAGTTACAAAGCTCGGGCTATGAAATGGGCCATAGATTTTGGGTTTTAAACAGTTTTTGCAGGATTCTTGAAGTGTGGTTCATCGAGTCCTTGACGTCGAGCCAAGTAAGTTTTCTATACTACATTTGTTTAAATTACTGAACTGTATAGATAATGGGTACTTAAGAATAGGCTTTTAGAGACTAAAGCCCGTAGGAAACTTAAGCCAGTAGTGGATTCTAGACTGCGTAATAGCTTTACATTTTTTTTTTACTCGTATAAGACATGTGCCCTAAACAAGTGGAACTATGTACTAACTTCATAAAATTCCTAATTCAGATAATACGAGAATCAACGATGAGCGCTAGAAGAGGAGGAAGAAGCCGCAGCCGAGGTCGTGGAAGTGTTAGGGCTTTGTAAACATTTGAATCGGAATTTGGTACTTATTCTGCGTATGTTTGAGAATGGTTGCGATAGGTGGATGTTTTGGGTATGTATTAAAATTATTAGGGTCAGAGTGCGCAGCGGTAGCGTGGTGGGGTAGTTGATACACGACCACCCTGTTAGTTGGAAATTTCGAGGACAAAATTTCTTTAAGGGGGAAGAATTGTAACGCCCCGAATTCGGGCCTAGAAGAATTGGGCCCAATGGGCCTTGGGAATAGGAGCGTCTAAAACTTTTGAGATATAAGTATCACTTAGAATATTATTAAGATAGTATCGGGATTAATTAAAGCCTTAGAGTTAGGGGTGACCTTAGGGAAAAATTTATTTTTCTCACTTAGTGGACCCTAGTCCCAGACATGAGGCCTCATAAGCAGATTAAGAGAAGAAAGGACACAGATGGGCTTGTAGTCCAGTGGAAAGTGGCGTCATATAGGGGATATGAGGTGGCGTGTTAAGCAGTTAAGGAGGTCCAAGGTTCGAGGCTTAGGAAGGGAAAATTAAGGAGTTTTATTTTTGTGCCTGGACAGAAGGAGTTGGCGTTGGAGGGGACTCTAAAAGGGAGTGTTCAGGAGAGAAATTTAAGGTGAAGATAAGGGAGAAAAGATAGGGATTGGGAGGTGGATATAGTGGTGCCGAATTGGACTTTGAGGGAAGGGAAGTTTCGGCTAGCGGCTATAAATATAAGTGTCGAATTAAGTTCCTAGGTTAAAGCCGAATTTTCGCTTTCCTTCTAGCCGAATTTCTTCACTTGTGTGAGGCTCAGACGCTTCTTTTCTTTCTCTAAGGGTGCCATAGCCGAATTCTTCATACTCTCCCTTCTCAAATTCCCTTTTGGTTCACCACTCGGTTCTAGCCAAATCACTTTTATTTCTTATTCCCTCAAGTGTTGCCGAATTGCCTCTGTCACCTTTCTAGTCTCAAAAGCCGGAATTAAGTCGCAGGATCAAAGGAAGATTTCGGTAAGAGCTTAGTTGAATTTTTAGTGTGTTTTCTTAAAAGCCGAAGGGCTATCTAACCCCTCTTTTCCGTTACCATGTATTAACAAGGGTGAGGCTCAACAATCGCAAACGCGGTAGGTAAGGATTGTTATCAAGGTAGTAAGTATTCTCGATTCAGTTAGAGTTTTAATAAGTGACCGAATCCATTGTGGCTCATAGGGGTGATTTATGATCTATATGGATCACTTGGTTTTGACGATATAGGTGTGGGATGCAGATCTAGAGGATAATCGCCAATAGTAGCAAAGGAAGGGGCTACTAGAAAGTAAGGCACACGGTAAGGTTACTGTGAGGTTTCGATTTCTGATAAAGTGCATTTTAAGTTATGATTAATCGTTAGATGATGTCAATTGTAGGTTCGTGACTAAGGGGTTAAGTAGCACGCAAGGTTACAGTGTGTACAAACACTACACACACGATATCGGTAATGCCGAAAAGCCGAAAAGCCGAAAAGTGGCTAAATGGGCCAGTGGGCCACGAGGCTAAGTTTGATAAAATGGTTTGGTTGATTATACGAATTAAGTTAGCTATGATTGATACATGATCTGGATATGTTTTGGGCCTAATAGGCCATATGATGAGATTTGGGCCTAACTAACGGTAGTAAGGACATGAGATGGGCTTATGGGAGCGTGACAAGTATGTTAGGGTTAATGAACTTTAGGCCTAGTTCGAACAACTCTTAAATCACATAAGACTTAATCTAATAATCAAACACGTGCTGTGGACAAGTCGATTAGTTAGAGTGTGGTAACAGACATATGCATGTCTAGGATTAGATCTAGTGAGAGCTTGGTACTTAAGCGGTCAGAGTGACCCACCTCCTCTTTCCCGAGATCCTACACAGTGCATAGTGTTTGTTCACTTTAATCGTGAGGACTTGTTTATGGGCCAAAGTTTATAACTAAAACCCGAGAGGGACTAAAATACCCTTATATTGGAAAAATTACTAAAATACCCTTATATTGGAAAAATTACTAAAATACCCTTAGATTGGAAAATTACTAAAATACCCTTATATTAGAAAATTACTAAAATACCCTTATGTTGGAAAATTACTAAAATACCCTTATGTTGGAAAATTACTAAAATACCCTTATGTTGGAAAATTACTAAAATACCCTTATATTGTAAAATTACTAAAATACCCTGTTTGTAAAATTACCAAGATACCCCTAATTTGCCAAATTACCAAAATACCCACGTAGGGTAGAATTATGAAAATACCCCAGGTAGTGAAATGACGAAAATACCCTATGTGACGAATATGGGTTTGTGGATGTTACTTTTGTGTTTGATGCATTCATATGATATTCTGCTTAGGATGCATATGGGTGGGAATTATGGTACGGAGGAAGATTTGAGGATCGCATGGCCGTATGGTATTGATCCGGATCGCATAGCCGTATGGTATGGATCCACGAGAGGCTTTAAGCCCAACATATGATTAGCGACTTTTTCGCAACGTTCGGTAGTACCGCAACCGGGCTACCCTTGGTGTGTAGCGGAGGGTGGGTCGAGCTAGAATTCCCCACAGGAGTCATAAGGTTGGAAGGGAAATGGTGTGTTTAGCGGATGGATTTTTGGGGTGGGTTTTGCATTATCTGTTTATAAATGATACGATATGATATGATATGAGGTTATTGTGGGCTAAGGCCCAAGACCACCGATTTTGTTAGGGCTTAGGCCCAATGTGAATATTTGTATGTGATTTGATTGCCAAGGGTTGTACACACTGAGTTTCGAAACTCACACCCTTAATTTTAAATGTTTCAGGTAATCCTGAATAGGCGGCTCGACGAGAGAGAGGACTTGGAGATGGCCACACTACAAGTTGTTCAAATGTTTTAGTTTATTCAAATGATTCTGTTTAAATACTTTATTTTTTCATTGGATTGTAATAAGGCCATGTAACTCCTATTTGACTTTGAATTTTGGGTTTATTATTATTATTATTGTTTCAACTGCCCACTTAAGAAATTTCATAAAGTTATTAAAGTGTTAATATGGTTTTCAAAATAATCTTTTGTTTTGGGCTTTTTGGCCTTAAATGGTTAACTAGTAAATTGTTTTAAAGTGCACCTTTAATGTGACATTCCAGATTCGGGCCTAACTTCTAGGCCGGGTTTGGGGTGTTACAAAGGCTAAGTAAAATTAAACTTAGAATAAGCTAGAAAAATCTAGAATAAAGTCTCTTAGTTTGCTTGGCTAGGTTGGCCGAACAAGGCCCTTGATATGCTTGGCAAATTCGGCTGAATGTGGCCTTATGAGCTTGCTATATTCGGCTGCATGTGGGAGGCAAATGGGCAGCTTCTAGATGGTACATTTCTCTTGGCAAGATGAGTGCACTTGGAAGACTAATGGCCATGTCCATGTTCATCCTTTGGGAACGCCAATAGCCAACTTAATGGAGAAGGAAATGAGCTGATTGCATTTGGTCAGCAAGGGCACTCCAATGGACTATTTTTAGAAGGATGAATGTGCAAGAATTAACTCAAAATTCGTCCAAGTTAATGGGCAGCCTTTGGGAATGTCAAGGGGCAGCTTAATGATGAAGAAAACTAAACTTGATTAACTTGGCTGTAGGAAGATGAATGGCATTGTCCAAATTCATCCATAGCTTTAAAAATAATGCCAATAGATTCCCCTTGGCCGAATGGTCACTTAGGAGAGTCAATGAATCAAAATAATTCATGTAGCTTGACATTCATGCATTCGGCCATGCAATGTATGTTGTGGTTCATGCATTTAATTCCTCATGAACTTGTCTTCAAATTCCAGCCGAATAGGTGCCTTAAAAATCCAATAACCAGCAGCAATTAATCCATGCTTCCAACCATCCATGCACCTCCTAGGTTCCTTGATGTATTCGGCTAGGTACAATGCACCTAGGTGCATGTATCACTTAAATGCACTCTAATGGTTCGACTGAACCTACATGAACCAAGAAAACATATTAAAACTCTTTAAATCAGCTGAAAAATAATTGAACATGTCCATGACACACTAATGGACACTTTGGACACATTAAACATCCCATTTAAAAGACTTTGAAATTCGACAGCCCTCTATTTTAACTAAAAAAAACTGCACATTTAATTTAGCTTTTAAACAACTTAAAAACATGTAATAAAATGTGACAAAATTAATTTAAGCTTAAAAAAACTAAATCCAACACTAAATTAATTATTTAAACATATTTAATTTGCTGTAGGAATTTTAATAAATTAAATACTCAATTTATTTAAAGCATTAAAATGATGTAATCAGCTCAAGGAGCTGGAGCGAGCTCGAGTGAGCTCAAATTGAGCTCGAATGAGCTAACCCGGCTCAATTTAGAAGTGCATGAAGATGCACATGAGCTCCACGATATTTGGGACTTGGGCCTCAAGCTTCATCAACTTAAAAATCAGTGGTGCCCCCGGCATGCCCGTATCACACACGCCCGTGTGGCCCAGCCGTGTGTCTCACACGGCCAAAGACACGCCCGTGTGGCCCAGCCCTGTGTCTCACACGGCCAAAGACACGCCCGTGTCACAGGCCGTGTGGACATTCGAAATGGGATCATGTAACACCCCAAACCCAGCCTAGAAGTTAGGCCCAAATCTGGTGTGTCCCATTGAAGTGTTTTTCGAAAACCTTGTTTTCATTAGAAACCCTTCTTGTTTAAAAGCTTAAGTAAACTCTCAGTTACGTTAGTTTATTTTTAAAACGTGGTACATTGAAAAATTATTAATTTTATTCCCAAAATATCTTTTTAGTTGCGGAAGCAAATTTTGAAAGAAATTGATTTAGGAAAAAGATTAAGTCGCGAAACCATTTCGAAAATGTTGCAAAAACGTAGTGTTGTTTAAAAATAGTTAACATTTTGGAAAACCGTGATTTACTTCTAACGGATATAATTCAAACATAAATAAAACCCAAAGTTAAGATCCAGAAACTTAAAGAGGCCTTATTACAAAAATTAAAACCCAAAATAGAATCTAAAGCATAAATGAAATCCAAAGGCAGTCGTGTGGCCATCTCCGAGTCCCTCGCAGCACCAATCCTCCTAAAGATGGGGATTACCTGCACAGTTAAAAACGGGGTGAGTTTGTGAAAACTCAATGTGTAATCCCCTCCTAATTAAAATAGTTAGTAAAACAGACAGAAATCATAATCAGTATGGGCCGGAGCCCAATTACAGTAACAGAATAATACAGTATAGATCAGAGCATATGTGGGCCAAAGCCCACTACAATATCAATTGGGCCTAGCCCAAACCAATAACAGAATAAGTGGGTCTAAGCCCAGTACAATTCCACTTGGGCCTCAGCCCTTATCAGAATCAATTCCATATGCATAGTGTGTGATGCATGCTAACCCATCCCATACAACCCTGCACTTGCCTCCGTCCAACCCTGCACTACATGCGGGGAATAAATCACCCACGCCATCCCTACACTCCCAATGTTAGCACCGGTTGCGGCACTAACCAAAATCGCAGCAAAGCTGCTAGTATATATATATACGGCTCTAAGCCTTCAATATCGGTATTATAATTGGCACAAAGCCATCAGTAACTGTATTATGTTTGGCACATAGCCATCAGCGATGGTAATATAATCAGCACACAGCCTTGGGTAAATATGAACGACACAGAGTCATCGATATATATGTTAGGCACATAGCCACAATCAAGATGGCACAGAGCCATATTTAGGTTGGCACAGAGCCATAATCAGATTACGCGGCTTTAAGCCGTCCGTTGGTCAACAGTCGTCATGCGACCCGTGTGACCTCAACAGATCAATACTGGATCCACAGCCGTCATGCGACCCGTGTGACCCTATCATAACTTCCTCCATATCAATGTCCCAACCCCATGCAATATGTCGTGTATGTCATGCTCAATCATTACACGTGTATGCAAAATGGCCATGCTCAGTAACAAACATTTAGACATGTAATAAAAGCATATCAGTCATACAACCACAGTCAAATTAGTCAACTCATAGTCTAAGTCAGTCATTTACCCACAAGGGCAAAATAGTCATTTTACCCTATAAGGGTACTTCGGTAATCCTACCCTTCAGGGGTATTTCGGTAATTCTACCCTACAGGGGTATTTCGATAATTCTACCCTACAGGGGTATTTTGGTAATTTTGCAAATCGAGGATATTTCAATAATTTTGCAAACTGAGGGTATTTCAGTAATTTTGCAAATCGAGGGTATTTCGGTAATTTTACAAATTAGGGGCATTTCGATAATTTCACAATCTGAGGGTATTTTGGTAATTTTGTAAACCAAGGGTATTTTAATAATTTTGGAAACCAAGGTATTCTAAACAGAGATAACGATGCGAATGGGCCTAAGGCCATTCTCGGCCCAAATGGGCCCACATGCTCGTGTGGCCCATTTAGCCCAAATCTAGCCACAGATATGAGATTCACATAGTCCAGTCCAATATTTACTACACAATCATACAACTTATCCCATTGGGCCCACGGGTCCATTGGCCCTACATGGCCCCTTTCGGCCCATCGTGGCCCAAATAGCCTATACCCACAAGAACACTCATGATGGCCTCAACTATCGCGTCGAAGCTCCCACACTTGTGCTTGCACGCTCGTGTGGCTACCATCGTCGTGTGACCGACATTTTGGCATTTGCCGCTCTACAGCTAGAATAGTGCAAAATACACACCTGATAGGAATTTGGAGTTAATCCACACTCTGAACACTCCTATGCCCAAACTCCAACCAAGGTATGCTTACTCTCCTCGTAAATCGCTCTATTTAAAGCCAGCTTCTCGCCTACTCTCATGCTAGCTTCCCGATATGGGATCCCTCCATCAATCATCCAAAATCGTCCCAACTGCGCAATAAATATCCCTTTTTGCTTGCAATGGGATTCTAACCCTTGCCCTCTCCTATGCTCCAGACGCTACATGCCACCACAACACAAGCTCCTTTTGTGACTCAAAACATGCGCAAATATTTATAAAACCTATGTGCCAGTGTCTAGATTCTTATAAGAGCCAAAAATTAAAGAAATTCTACAAGAGCCAAGATTTGAACCCAGGCTCCCTTACAACCTTAATGATGCCACAACCACTAGGCCACATGCTTCCTTGTATCATTTTTTTATCAAAATAATTTAAAAGGCCTACATCCAAGCAACCATGGTTTTATTCACTTAAAACCAATTTTTTTGCTAAAGCCCAGGTTTGAACCCAGGACTTTTCCAACACTTCTCAAGACCCTTAACCACTTGAGCAAACATTTAATTGTGTCATTTCCTTGCACAGTTAAATACCTATTTGCAGCCTCCTTACGGACCCATACTCAAGGACCAATACTTCTAGGCCCAAATTTGGGGCGTTACAGATCACATGGCCGTCTCCCAGCCTGTGTCCAACCCCGTGTAACTCACTAACTTGGGTCACACAGCCAACCACATACCCATGTGGCTAGCCCATGTACCCTTCGAAATGGCCTTACACGCCCGTGTGCAAGGCCGTGTACTAGGCCATACGAAAATTGGAAGGTATACTAACTTATGCCAGACGACCAACCCACACGCCCGTGTGCTAGGCTATGTGAAACTACTGACTTGATTTGTAATTAAATATCAGGGGACACACGACCGTGTCACCTTGCCGTGTGTCACACACGACTGAGACACACGCCCGTGTCTATGCTCGTGTGGACAAAAATAGGCTATGTTTCAAGCCACATTCCTCACCCAAAATGTTGTCAACCTAGGTTTAACAATGCACAAACAACCAATGCTTAATTAGACACTTATAACCAACCAATTTCAAACCAAAATCATATACTACCAATACAAACAACCAAAATGCTCATAAACATCACAATTAGGCATTCAAAATCATACTAAAATCACATCCAAAAATCACCTAAATGGTCAATTTCATATATGCATTATCTTGCCTAATACTTAGCATGCTAATACTTTCTCAATTTCAACCATTTGCTATCATCAATACCAATTCTCAACAAGGCAATCACATATAAATTATAAACCACATATCAAACGGCCATATCTACATATTTACATAACCAAGTATACCAAAATAAGCCAAATCACATGGCTATACACATAACCAAAACATACACCATTTACAAGCCAAATTAATTGGCTATATACATTACAAACATATAGGCCATATTAACCACAACACCTATACATGCCATATAACCAAGTACACAAGTTTAAAAATACCAAAACGACGATTGGATAGTGTGATGAGATCTTCGACAACTCCTAATCCGAGCAAGCTTCGAAAACTATAAAACTCGAAAAAGTAAATAAAGTAAGCTATAAGGCTTAGAAAGTTCTTATAGCAATAAACTCAACTTACCTTATGAACACAATTTAAGTAATAAAACATATCACAATATAACTTATATTGATCCACAAACCTATCACATATTCATTCACAATGTTAGATATGAAATTCACAAGTTTCATAGACTCAAAGCTTATATGATTGACATGCATACCTGTTATGATACGTATCAATCACTTATTCTTTCATACCATCAATATACCCGTTGAACCATTTGGAATAATATCGGATACTCGGGAATCTCGCACCTTAAGTGTCAATACATGGTCGAAACCATCTCAATCTCATATCTCAAATGTAAATGTTCATCTCGAGCTATCACTGGGTCAGCTCACAAGTGAGGGTCAAGACGTAGCTACACGATACTGCTCACACAACCTGACGAGTGATCGCAACACATGCCAGAAAACTCAGCCACCGGTAGAACATACGGACCAGCACCAAAAACACAATAACCCCTAATGACATGTTGTAACACCCCAAACCCGGCCCATGCGTTTCGACCAGATCTGGTATGCTACTAGTTGTACATTAAAAACTTTTGTCTTGTTGGTTTTGGAAGTCGTAAATTAAATAGACATTATTTAAGTAAATAAGCGGCAATTTAAAAATAAAACCTTGTATTAAGTATAATTAAACCTTTGACATAATCTCATAAGTTGCAAAACATTAAAACTACTTAGTTGGATAAAACTATGGGGCCTTATTACATTGATAATTCCAAAGTAAAAATAAAATAATACTTAAAGAAATCCCCCAAAAAATAATTTATAGAAACAAAGCTTGATGGCCCCTCGAGTCCGTCTCGGCTCCCATGTCCACGATCTCTTGCTCATCCGGAAGAGTAGAGAAAGGAAAGCGTGAGTCACCAAGACTCGATGTATAAATCTCAAAACACACAACGACCTGAGCCCACAAACACATTATGGGCCATGGCCCATGCATAAAGGTATCAATCATAATCACATGATAAATAATAAATAATGAAAAACCCAACCCATCATAGGTTTCCATCCTCTACACACCATCCCGTACCAACCATCACACCTTGAGGATTTCTACAGTCAACCCTCCATCCGCTACACACCAAAACGACAGCCGTATTGGCTATTCCTGTTAATTAGGAATCATTTAACGTGGCATCGCCACCGATCACTATGTGACCTTTCATTTAAATTATGTGGGATTTCTACCACCGATCACCAAGTGACCTATCATGCACTTCCCCTTCAATATCATCATTCCCACCCCATGCATACATACATAAAGAAAACATCATACAGACTTATATACTTTTCGATACACATAGGGAGTTCTATGTTTACGTACCTGGCATCTTTTCCTAACCCTTTTAGGGTTCTATTCGACTGTCTACACAGCCTCATTCCAGCTTTTTAGCCCATAACATATATAAATAAACATACATACAAGTTTATTAGTAGTGTGTTAGAGATCTACACACCTGATTAATGTCGATACCCTTGCTACAACTTTGCTCAAAAAGTCTAAAAGATGTGAAACTAGGGCCTCTCCTATATTCGGCCATGGTTAGTGTTCTACCCAATTTTATATATTTGAATAACAAATCTTCTTACCTTAAAATCCCAAAATTAGAGACTTATGATTTTCGGCTTTTAGATCTAGTCGACTAAGCTTCCTTCAAATCCCGAATTGCCGCCCATCATAAAACCATTAAACTATTAGCTTTTGGCTTTTGCCTTTCAAAAACCGGGAATAGATCATGAGAACTAATCAAAAATCAACACTTACCTTAGCATAGGAGATTCGGCTAGCACTAGAGAGAGGATTCGGCAATGCCCATGGAAGATTTAAATGCCAGAAGTATAGAACTAATTCTCAAATAGGATGAATAGAAGAAAAGACTATGGATGCTTCGGCTTCCTAGAGAAATCGACACAAGAAGGAAAAAGTGGAGAAGAGTTTCGGCTTTTAAAGAAATTGGAGAAAAGAAATTGGAGAGGGAGAGGCTAGGGAATTTTGGCACAATGGGAGAGAAATTTAGGGTTTTCAGTGTCAGAATCAAGGAGCTAGCCCCCTATTTATAGATATTTTGGCACCTCTTTTGCTAAAAACCAGCAAACGCCCTTAAAATTCAAGCTAAAAGAGAGAAAAATTCAGTACCCTCCTTGCCATGCGATGGCCGAATTTTACACTCCTCTAGGTGGTGAATTTTCGGCCAACACTTCCCTTGAAGATAAGCTCCTAACTTTTCTCCTTTTTATCTATGATATTATCACTTAAAAATCCACATAAATTCTCCTATTTTATAGCCTTGTAGCCGTCCACCTCTACTAATCCCTAATGCCAAATTTAACTCACTTAAATTAAAATATTTGGGCCTCATTAAACTTAATACTTGGGCCCCTAATTCCTTGTGTGTGGCGTCTCCTCTCTTCATTTAAAGTGCCGAATTTGGCCTAAAACATGGGCTCCTTACGACCCAAAACTTGTTCCTTTTAATCATTAATGATGCCACTTTAATCTGGGCCTTTTTGCCTAATTCTAAGCCCAAATTTAGACCCCTATCAATTAAATTAACATAGTAAACCTATCCCTACACTAAATGTATAGGCGTAAATTTAGGATGTTCACAGTTCTACCCCCTTAAAGAAATTTCGTCCTCAAAATTTCCAACTAACTATTAATCGTACTACCCAAGTCTCACCACTATGCTTTCACTGTGTGCTCTCGATTCTAAAGCCGAAAGAAACACTTAGTATACTATGGTAGAGTACGCACTTTGATGTTAGCATCTAGAGCGTCCTCGTCCCCTTGTACTCATTTTACCGATTCGCGTTTATCTGTTTAGAAATTTTATGAATTATTAGTTTTCTTCCGCTGATTAACCACGAACAGTTTTATGAACAATAGTTTAAGAGTAGTTCTTTCGAATTCGCATTCATATTACAGTCTCAAGTTTGTAACCTCTAACTAAAATAAAACACATACATCATACAAATAACATCCAAGCACTTACATTCTTCACGTAAAGGTGTTTTCGTTGATTCACTACCCAGGGGTATTTTCGTAATTTTATCCTACAGGGGTATTTTCATAACTTTTCATAATAAAGTTCCTTGGTGATTTTGTGAAAGAAGGTTATTTTGGTAATTTTTACAATCTGGGGGTATAACGGTAATTTTATAATCTGGGGGTATTTCGGTAATTTACAAACCAGGAATATTTTGATTTTTTTTTTCAAAACATGGGCACTTTGGAAAATCTAGTTACTCTTGTAAACATAGGGTTTTTGGGTAAATTTTTCATAGCTGTGAACATTTTCAAATCAAGTGTATCTTTTTGGAAATGTACAAAACTTAGGGGTTTTTTTTGCCAAAATAGGGTGGTTGGTCCCTTTTGGGTTTTAATTATGGGTTCAGCCCATGAATAAGTCCTTATAGCTAGGGTGAACAGTCCTTTGTGCACCGTAAGATTCAGCGAAGGGAGGTGAGTCACTTGGGTGTTTTAAATACAAAGCTCTTAGGATCTATTCCTAGACATGCATATGCCTGTTGCCACCCCTTAGTCTTGCGACTCGTTTACAGGTTTTGTTTAGTGAAATTAAGTCTTATGGATTTGAAGAGTTGTTTGTCTAAGCCTAGAGTCTATCAAGTTCTAACCTAGATAGTCTACGTCCCATAAGGCCCATTAAGCCCACATTTATCTCACAATCAGGAGTTCAGAATACTTACCTGGGTGGATTGGGTGTCGGTAGACTCGAAGGTCATATCTTCATCCAAAACATTTTTTTCAACTTTTTAAAACAGTACTAGACCCATTTCACAGCCCGAGTTTTGAACCTAGGCTCTGATACTAAAATGTAACACCCCAAACCCGGCCCATGCGTTTCGACCAGATCTGGTATGCTACTAGTTGTACATTAAAAACTTTTGTCCTGTTGGTTTTGGAAGTCGTAAATTAAATAGACATTATTTAAGTAAATAAGCGGCATTTTAAAAATAAAACCTTGTATTAAGTATAATTAAACCTTTGACATAATCTCATAAGTTGCGAACATTAAAACTACTTAGTTGGATAAAACTATGGGGCCTTATTACATTGATAATTCCAAAGTAAAAATAAAATAATACTTAAAGAAATCCCAAAAAAATTAATTTATAGAAACAAAGCTTGATGGCTCCTCGAGTCCGTCTCGGCTCCCATGTCCACGATCTACTTGCTCATCCGGAAGAGTAGAGAAAAGGAAAGCGTGAGTCACCAAGACTCGGTGTATAAATCTCAAAACACACAACGACACGAGCCCACAAACACATTATGGGCCCCGCCCATGCATAAAGGTATCAATCATAATCACATGATAAACAATAAATAATGAAAACCCAACCCATCCTAGGTTTCCATCCTCTACACACCATCCCGTACCAACCATCACACCTTGGGATTTCTACAATCAACCCTCCATCCGCTACACACCAAAACGATAGCAACCGTCTTGCCTATTCCTATTAATTAGGAATCATTTAACGTGGCATCGCCACCGATCACTATGTGACCTTTCATTTAAATTATGTGGGATTTCTACCACCGATCACCAAGTGACCTATCATGCACTTCCCCTTCAATATCATCATTCCCACCCCATGCATACATACATAAAGAAAACATCATACAGACTTATATACTTTTTGATACACATAGGGAGTTCTATGTTTACGTACCTGGCATCTTTGCCTAACCCTTTTAGGGTTCCATTCGACTGTCTACACAGCCTCATTCCGGGTTTTTAGCCCATAACATATATAAATAAACATACATACAGGTTTATTAGTAGTGTGTTAGAGATCTACACACCTGATTAATGTCGATACCCTTGCTACAACTTTGCTCAAAAAGTCTAAAAGATGCGAAACTAGGGCCTCTCCTATATTCGGCAATGGTTAGTGTTCTACCCAATTTTATATATTTGAATAACAAATCTTCTTACGTTAAAATCCTGAAATTGGAGACTTATGATTTTTGGCTTTTAGATCTAGTTTACTAAGCTTCCTTCAAATCCCGAATTGCCGCCCATCATAAAACCATTAAACTATTAGCTTTTGGCTTTTGCCTTTCAAAAACCGGGAATAGATCATGAGAACTAATCAAAAATCAACACTAACCTTAGCATAGGAGATTCAGCTAGCACTAGAGAGAGGATTCGACAATGCCCATGGAAGATTTAAATGCCGGAAGTATAGAACTAATTCTCAAATAGGATGAATAGAAGAAAAGACTATGGATGCTTCGGCTTCCTAGAGAAATCGACACAAGAAGGAAAAAGTGGAGAAGAGTTTCGACTTTTAAAGAAATTGGAGAAAAGATATTGGAGAGGGAGAGGCTAGGGAATTTCGACACAATGGGAGAGAAATTTAGGGTTTTCAGTGTCAGATTCAAGGAGCTAGCCCCCCTATTTATAGATATTTTGGCACCTACTGCTAAAAACCGAAAACGCCCTTAAAATTCAAGCTAAAGAGAGGAGAAATTCGGCACCCTCCTTGCCATGCAAAGAGCAATTTTACACTCCTCTAGGTGGTGGATTTTCGGCCAACACTTCCCTTGAAGATAAGCTCCTAACTTTTCTCCTTTTTATCTATGATATTATCACTTAAAAATCCACATAAATTCTCCTATTTTATAGCCTTGTAGCCGTCCACCTCTACTAATCCCTAATGCCAAATTTAACTCACTTAAATTAAAATATTTGGGCCTCATTAAACTTAATACTTGGGCCCCTAATTCCTTGTGTGCGGCGTCACCCTCTCTTTATTTAAAGTGCCGAATTTGGCCTAAAACATGGGCTCCTTACGACCCAAAACTTGTTCCTTTTTAACTGTTAATGATGCCACTTTAATCTGGGCCTTTTTGCCTAATTCTAAGCCCAAATTTAGACCCCTATCAATTAAATTAACATAGTAAACCTATCCCTACACTAAATGTATAGGCCTGTAAATTTAGGATGTTACACATGTCATTTGTATCCTATCTATTCCTAAGGTTCAACTGGAATTTCACACATAGCCAAATCTTCATCAAACATTTTCGTAAAATTGTATTCATCAATAATGCAATTATAAAGCATTTAAAGCACAATTACATTAATGCTTATTAACATACAAACTTACCGCGAGCACAAAAATGACGGAATAGGATCGACTAATCCAATACTTTACATTTTCCCCCGATCTAGATCCGTACGTTGGTTTTCTTGATTTATATAATCAAATTTAACTCATTCAAAATACATCTATTCAATTTAATCCGTAATTCATATTATGGAAATTTTACACTCTTACCCCTTATATTTTTACATATTTACAATTTAGTCCCTAGCTCATAAAACTACAAATTCATGCAATTGAGTCCATACCCATGCTAGCCAAAATTCATCTATGCTCATAGCAGCCCACACATTTCATTATTTCACACATTTACCACATAATTTTCATATTTCTCAATTTAATCCCTAATTAACAATTTTATCAAAAATCACTTAACAAATATTGTTTATCTAACAACAACTATTCATTTTCTATCATCAAACATCAAAACACATACACATTCATCAATGGTAAAACCCTAGACTATTAACAGTTTCACAAATTAGTCCTTGGGCTAGCTAGATTAAGCTACAACGACTCCAAAAAAATAGAAATCATTAAAAACGAATCAAAATTTCATACCTAAATGAAGAAATGATGTAACAGTCCGGTTTATACCCTAGTTGGAACAGTGGTTTTGGGACCACAAATCTGAGTCAGTGAATTAATTTAATATTATTTTTTGTGCCGTTGATATGTGACTAAGCATGTGTTAAATTTCTGTAAGTTAATTTGTCCGTGTGTATGTTTAATTTGATAAAAGGATTAAATTGCATTGAATGCAAAATGTGTATGCTTTATGAAAAGAACCTATTTGTGATGGCTTTTAATAGGTGAAGGCCTTATATGGCAATTAAACCACTTTTAAGATAGTGGATAGTAGTTGGACGAATGTGTCCTTATTGTTTAATTGTTTCAAATGTTTATGAAATGACTAATTTGGTAAATGAATAAATTATATGTTATAATGAATAAAAGCATGAAATGAAAGCCAAAGTTATCATCTTTGGCCGAATGTGTTAAAGAAGAAGAAAAGAAAAAGAAAGCTAGGTTTCGGTTGATTTTGAGCTTGATTAAGGTGAGTTTTGACTTTGGTTTTTGATAATTTCTACGTTTTTGTAATCATTGCTTAGTATACTCTAAAGCCCATGTTGTAGTTTGAAGAATTCATGATATTTTTGAGATGTGTCATTGATGAAATGGTAAGCTTTTTGATGAGTTTAATTGTTAAATGAAAGATATGTGTTAGATGAACATGCTTTGTTCTTGAAATTTTGATGAATTTAGCTAATTAGGGCTAGATTGAGGAAATAGTAATTTGAGGGACTAAATTGCAAATTTGATGGAAAATATGGGCTTGTATGATATACATAAGCATTCGGCTAAGCATGAATATGTGATGATTTTATGTATTTGATGTTTTGAGAAAAATGGACTAAATTGATAAAATGTGCAAATGTGAGGGTTAAGTTGCAAATAACCCTAAATGTGTGATTTTGGATTGAAATGAATATGTTGGTTAATAAAAGGGTTAAATTTGAATATGTTTAGATCAAGAACCGAGGAAAACAGACTTATATCGCGGGAAAGCGAAAGTAACCGAGTAGCCATTTTTGTTTCTGTTAAATCGAATCCGAGGTAAGTCATTATGCAAATAAATGTATTTGTATTGAATTGAGTATGTTCACATAACTATTGATAACGATGAATGTATATGAGATGTTGTGTACGTTAAATTCGATATAAGAACGACATAGTGGCAATGTCCAAGAAGTCCCGTATAAACCTAGGAATAGATAGGATTAGCTATGTCATGACATAGGTGTCTGTTCTGAAATATCATGTAAGACCACGTCTGGGACGTCGGCGTTGATATGTGATTTCGTGTAAGACCACGTCTGGGATGTTGGCATCGATATGAGATTTACGTGTAAGACCATGTCAGGGACATTGGCATCGTATTGATTTGTGTAAGACCACATGCGGGACAAAGGGCAACGATATCTGAGTACATGTAAGACCTCGTCTGGGACGTTGGCATTGTACGACTATTTCGAGGTTTCTGAACATCTTATTAAATTCTGAACGGTTCAACAGGCAAGTCTGTGATACGAAAGGTTACGTGGATTATAAATTCGTTTCAAGTACGTTTAATAAGTACACAAGGTGTGTATGAAAGGTAAGTATCTATATGAGTTTACTAAAATGAAAACGTGAGCAATGAAATGATGAGGAGATATGTGAAATTATGCTAGATGAGCTATGTGCTTATGTGGTAATGAGTTGAAGTATGTGATAAGTTATGGCTAAACAATTGAGCCAAACTCTATGTGAGATGTATATGCTATGAGAACCATTATTGTCATTGTATAAATATGCTATGTGCATTTTAAGTTAAGTTTATTTGTATATGACTTACTAAGCTTTTGGAAAGCTTACTCTGTGTGCATGTTTTCTCTATTTTATAGATTGTCAAAGCTACTGAAGGCTCGGGGACTGTCGAGGATCGTCATCACACTACGCAAACTTATTTTGGTATCTTTTGAAAATGTATATAGCTAGATATGGCATGTATAGGCTAGTATTTAGTATAAGAATGAGATGTGAACTTAGCCATGTGATTTGGCTAGTTATGTGTTGGCAATATGCATTAATGAAAATGATATATGATGCATGTTTTGGTATGACTTGATAGCCTTTGAAATGGTTAAGTTTTTGGTTATTAAATATGAATGAATTATGCTTATGTACACATGTGTTTTAGCCTTGTAAATTGGCATGAATGGAATTGGATTGGAATGTAGAGATTTGATGATTATTTTGGTATGTTCTTGGTTGTCAAATGTGCATGAATTTCTTTGGTCATATGCTTGTAGGTTTGACCCTTATGTGGGCGGCATTTTGGCCTTGCAAATGGCCTATTTTGCCACACGGTTGTGGCACACGAGCGTGCCTGATGACCATAGGTGTAAGTCACTATTTAGCTAAGGGTACACGGCCATGGCACATGGGCGTGCTTGGTAGCTGTGTTGTTTAGTCAGAATAGACCACGGCCAAGGTACATGGGCATGCTTGGTGGCCGTGGAATTAAGTCAGGTTCGACCACAGGGAAGACACATGGGTGTGTCTAGTAGCCGTGGGAGGCACACGGCCTTCCCACACGGGCGTGTGTCCTGTATAACTTAGAAAAGTTTTAAATTTTCGAGAATTTCTGTAAGAGTTCGACATAGTCTCGACCCTACTCTAAAGCATGTTTAAGGTCTCGTTGATCTATAGATGGGACATGATGATGATTGAAATGATGATTTATATTATGATTTGTCTGAATAAGTTTCTGATCTGTCTGGTAATACCTTTAACCCTAATTTAGTGACGGATACGGGTTAGGGGTGTTACAAATGAAGATGGCCGAATGAAGCATTCAAAAATGGCTTCTTCCCTTGCATTTTTTGGTTGAAAATAGATAATGGAAGATGATGAAAAATTTTGTTTTATTTAATTAACCTTTATTTGTTAATTTCCTAAATTAACCTTTAAAACATTTAATAATTACACAAAATACCAAGCCATTATCATCCACTAACTCATTAATGGGCTAATTACCATATAAGGACCTCTATTCTAAAGTTCTATTGTTATTAGACACCTTTAGCTAATAGAACTCAACTTTTACACTTTATGCGATTTAGTCCTTTTTATCGAATTAAGCATTCAAACGATAAAATTTCTTAACACAATTTTCATACAATCATAATATCATGATGTAAACCTCAAAATAATAATAAATTAAATATTTCAACCTCAAATTTATGGTCCCAAAACCACTGTTCTGATTTGATAAAAAACGGGTTGTTACAGATTCCTACCGTTTGTTGAATTTGTGTATAACAACAGTTATCAATTGAGCATTAAAATGGCACCATATGAGGCTTTATATGGTCGGAAGTGTCGAACTCTATTATATTGGACAGAGCTTAGTGAGAAAAAGCTTATCGGGGTTGATTTGATATGAAAAACTGAAGAAAAGGTTAAAGTTATATGAGATAGTTTGAAAGAAAATTCATAATCCACATTTATAAAAGTGCAATAACCGAACCTCTTTTTTGGTAAGATTTTTGGAGATGAAAATTCTTTTAGGGGGAAAGTTGTAACATCCCATTTTCAGTGAAATCAGAACAGTTGTTTTGAGACCACAAATTTGATGAGTAAATTAATATTTTATTATTATTTTAATGTCTATGATATTTTAATAGAGTCGTATAAAAATTTTGTTAAGAAATTTTGACTTTTGCATGCCTAATTAAGCGAAAAGGACTAAATCGTAAAAGGTGAGAAAGTAGAGTTCTGTAAGTTAAAGGTATCAAATAGTTATGAAACTTTAATGTATGAGGACTTAGATGGTAAATAGACCATTTATATAGTTAGTGGATATTCATGGATTGGTTTTATTGAAATTTTGAATGTTTTTAGAGGTTATTTTGGTACTTAGGTAAATAAAGGTTCAAAATTAAATAAAACAAATATTTCTTCATTCATTCATCTTCCTCACCGATTTTCTAAGGCAAGAACGCCATTTTTAGGATTAATCTATCTCTTGAAAATCAAGTGGGGAAAATAACGAATGCTCTAAATTCAAGGTCACAAGGAGTATTGCTAAGTGATACCGAGAATTCAAGAACACAAGGAACGAAGCATTGCAAAGCAATCACCCATAGAAGTGGGACTCGGTTGAGTAATGTTGTTCACGATGCCGCAGCAGAATAGGATAATCTAAGTAACAATCAGGTAAAGATCCCAAAACCATCTAAAAAGCATACAACATCTGAAAAGAATAAGCAAAAGAATGTTATGGTAAAATCAGATCATGTTGCCAACAAAAATGCCATAACAAAACAATATCAACAACCTAAAGGAAGACCACCTCTACCTTTTCATCAGCAATTCCATAATTCCAAACAAAATGCTCAGTTTAAAAGATTTTTGGAGGTTTTGAAGCAACTCTATATTAAAATATGGCTAGACGTAGCTTTGGAGCAAATGCCAAATTATGTGAACTTCATGAAAGATATACTGTCAAAGAAAAATAGGTTGGTAGAATTTGAGACTATTGCTCTCACTGAAGGGTGCACAACAATGTTGATGAATAAGCTGCCTCTAAAGTTAAAGGACCCAGGGAGTTCCATTATCCCATGTTCAATTGGAAATTATTATGTAGAAAAAGCATTATGCAATCTAGGCGCAAGTATAAATCTAACGCCTATGTCTATTTTTAGGAAGCTAGGAATTGGGAAAGCGAGACCTACCACAATAACGTTGCAATTGGCTAACCGATCTTACGCCCATCCAGAAGGTAAAATTGAAGATATATTGGTAAGGATGGATAAATTTATCTTTCCTGTAGATTTTCTTATTTTAGAATGTGAAGCTAACCATGATGTACCAGTTATTCTTGGAAGACTATTTCTTGCTACTAGTAGGACCCTAATTGATGTATAGCTAGGCGAGCTAACAATGAGAGTGAATGATCAGTATGTTACTTTTAATGTATTTAATGTGTTAAAATGCACAAATGAGAATGATCTCACACCATTGGCTTGATAGAAGCAGTAGTGGACGAACTTGTAAAATTTTGTTCCGGCAATTCTGATAATGAAGAAGATTTGATGGAGCAAGGTGACATAGTAAGTTTTGAAGAGCTTGGTGAATTTATGGAAGCCCAATAGATAACGAATAGGTCAAGGAAGAAATTTGAATCTTTGGATTTAACAGAACAATCTTTTAAGCCTCCTAAACCATCTGTAGAGGAATCTCCCATTCTAGAGTTGAAGCATCTGTCACAATATTTGAAATATACATATTTGGGAAATAACAGTACTTTTCCATTCGAAATTTCTACTAAGATAACACTTGAATAAGAGGACAGGTTGTTAGAAGTGTTACGGCGATCTAAAAGAGCACTGGGTTTAACCCTTGCCGATATAAAGGGAATTAGCCTCACATTTGTATGCACAAAATTTTATTGGAAGATTGCCATAGCAAATCCATTGAACAGCAGAGATGACTGAATCCAATTATGAAGGAAGTTTTCAAGAAAGAAATTATCAAATAGCTTGATGTTGCCATTATTTACCCAATTTTCGACAGCTCGTGGGTAAATCATGTGCAATGCATACCCAAGAAAGGGGGTAAGTTAGTTGGTGGAATTGCAAGAGGTAAAGGAATTGCAAGTCAAACCAACATGGTTAAATGACGTAAAGGAAAGTCAGTTGGTGGATGAGGATCTAAGTGTTAAGTTACAACAAGTACGGAACGGAGAGTTAGAGGATTATGGTGTTAATGATGAGGGAGTATTGTGCTTCAAGGGAAAGGTATGTATGCCTAAGGACGAGGAGTTAAGACGGAGGATTCTTCGAGAAGCGCATAGTAGCCCTTATGCTATGCATCCCGGAGGCACTAAGTTGTACAGGGATCTAAGGGAACAGTTTTGGTGGCCTGATCTTAAGCGGGAAGTTACTGAATTAGTGGGAAAATGTCTGACGTGTCAGCAAGTTAAAGCTAAACACCAAGTTCCATCGGGATTACTTCAGCCAATCGAGATCCCGCAGTGGAAGTGGGAGAGAATCACCATGGACTTCGTTAGTGAGCTTCCCCTTACGCCTACTAAGAAGGACTCGGTATGGGTAATAGTGGACCGTTTGACCAAGTCCGCGCACTTTATTCTGGTGAGAGTCGACTATTCTCTTCAGAAGTTGGCAAGATTGTACGTGGCGGAAATTGTAAGGTTGCATGGAGTGCTGGTGTCAATTATTTCCGATAGAGACCCAAGATTTACGTCTCGGTTTTGGAAGGCACTTCATCAAGCTTTAGGCACTAAGTTAGATTTCACTACGGCCTTTCATCCACGGATGGACGGCAATCCAACGCGAGTAATCCAAGTGTTAGAGGATATGTTGAGGGGCTGTGTGATGGACTTCAGAGGAAGTTGGGAGGAGTATTTTCCTTTAGCAGAGTTTGCGTACAACAACAACTATCATGCCAGTATTCGGATGGCACCGTATGAAGCGTTGTACGATCGGAAGTGTCGAACTCCTACGTGTTGGACTGAATTAGGAGAACGTCGAGTTTTGGGTCCAGAGTTAGTGGCAGAATCTGAAGAGAAGGTTGAGATAATTCGAGCACGGTTGAAGGAGGCATCTGATAGACAAAAGTTGTACGCAGACCTCAAACGGAAGGAAATAGAGTTTGAAGTGGGGGACCAAGTGTTTCTGAAAGTCTCGCCTTGGAAGAAGGTGATGAGGTTTGGGCGCAAAGGGAAGTTAAGCCCAAGGTTTATAGGGCCCTATCGAGTGTTGAAGCGAGTTGGACCAGTGGCATATCAGTTAGAGTTGCCACCGGAGTTGAAAAAGATGCACGACGTATTCCATTTTTCCATGCTACGTCGATATCGATCGGATCCATCTCACGTAGTACCGGTTGAAGAGGTGGAGCTAAGGCCAGACTTATCCTACGAGGAAGAGCCGATTCGGATCTTGGAACGAGGCGTGAAAATGTTACTGGAGGAAGTCGGTTCCTCTAGTCAAAGTGTTATGGCGCAACCATGGATCGGAGGAAGCTTCGTGGGAGCCGGAAGAGGCAATGCGACAAAGAATACCCTCATTTATTTTAGCCAGCAATTTTGAGGACGAAATTATTTTAAGGGGGTAGAACTCGTAACATCCCGAAATGGGCCTATGCATTTTGATTTAATTATACGAAATGGCATGTCTTATGTGTTATGAATGTATTGTGAACATTTTGGAAACTTTGAAATGTAAGGAAATGCTTTGGAAATGTTAAGTTTAAAAGAGGAAAGTGAACATTTTTGAAACTTGGAAATGTAAGGAAATGCTTTGGAAATGTTAAGTTTAAAAGAGGAAAGTGAACATTTTTGGGAACTTGGAAATGTAAGGAAATGCCATAGAAAATGTTAAGTTTAAAGTTTAAAAAGGGGAAACTAAGCAAAGGTGGTCTTAAGAGAAAATGTATGTGAAATATGACATACAAATAGCCTTGGTAAAATGGCTACAAGGCGCCACTTAAGGGCCTAGCAAGTGACGCCACATGCAGGAGCAAAAGGGTCTCGAGTTCGAGTCACTTAGGAAGCAAAATAAAGTTTTTATTTTTTATTTTTTCGACATAAGGGGGAGGTAATGGACGGCACCAAGGCACTTGAAGAAGAGTTTAAACTCTCTTAAAATTTCGGCTAAGGGTGGATAAATAATAGATTTATTTTAGATTATTGTCAAGAGATAAATAAGGATTTATTCTTTAATTTTATTTTCAAATTAAGGTGATAAAGCCATCAAAATAGAAGTGATGGCCAAGTAAGGGATTCTCTTGGTGATAATTTCGGCAAAAGGGGAGGAGATTAAGGCTATCATTCATTCTTCTTCCTTTTCCTTCCCATTCTCTGCCGAATTCTCTAAGCAACATCTTCTTTCTCTTCTTCTTTTGTCAAACCGAATTCCTCTTCTGCCCAAGTCCACCATTGCCGATTCTCCCTAAGTTCTTATCCCTCTCTTTTCAATTCAGTTGAAGCCGAATACATAAGTGACCATAGCCATCCAGTCTCCAAGTCTTCATAGTCGAATCATTGAAGGGCTTCAAACAAAGGTGCTGTCGATTTCATCAAGTAAGGGTAAGATCCAAATTTGGTTTCCATTCTTTATATTTTAGACTTACCAAAATTTAGGGACTAATCTCTATTATCAATCTTGGTCGAATTATGGAAGGGAGGTTTCGGGATTTATGTGTTGTTGACATCAAGGAAAGATCTTTCGGGATTTTTAAGATTCAAGGTAAGATGACATTCGGCCTTAGGCCATTCTTAATGTGTTCAAATGATAGGAATTGATCTAACATAAATCCATGGGAATTTCGACGGATTATCCGAGGCAAGGGATACTTTTCGGATTTGAGAATTTCAAGGTAAGTGTACTCACATATTCGGCCAAGGCCCTATCTTAAGTACTTAGATCTATTTGTTTTAACCGAAAACTAACCGATACAAGGGATCTAGTGATTAGCCGATTTCAAAGGGGAGAATACAAGTTTCCTGTATTTGATTACACATCAATCGGCACCAAGGTAAGTTTTGAGTAATAACAATCCTAATAGGATTTGGTTTTATGGCGAATGGTCTTCATTAAATTTTTAAAGTGATGGTGAATGTAGGAAGTTAAAGATCCGAGGCGGCATACATCGGATTTCGGGATTTCAAAGTGAATTGTTAAGCGAATCAGGTGTGTACCCCACACTAATCTTAATAGATTTATGGCTTTAACTTGATATATGTGTTAATATGAAAGTGTAAGAATGTGGCTAGGGTACCATGTTATGGTACAAAGTACTCAGGTACGTTTCCTACTCCTACTAGGATTATGAAATATGTTATGTTTAACATGTGATAAGTGATAAGAATGTGAAATTTGGCATGTTAATGCATAATATGTATGATATGGGGCATATGGGTTATTGAAAAGGGGAAGTGAATGTGGTGACCTAAGACCACGGTATTTGAATGTGGTGACCTAAGACCACGATATCTGAATGTAGTGACCTAAGACCACGATATCTGAATGTGGTGACCTAAGACCACAAATATTTATAAGGGCGATGAGCACGTCGACTGCAGTGACTGCCTTCGATGGTGTGCAGCGGATGGAGGGTTGACTTAGTAGTCCCCACGGTGTGCAGGATGGTACGGGTGATGTGTAGCGGATGGCATATAGGTTTGGGTTCGGGTTGCATCACTTTTCTATCGGTTATGTGAATGTGAATGTAATATGATAATGTATGCCTGACTATTAAATTTTAGTGTTGGTTACACATTGAGTCTGTTGACTCACCCCGTTGTGGGAACATGTTTCAGGTGATAGACAGTGATGGACCGGGACGGCAGAACTTGTGGTGGCCATGCTCAGCTTGAAGTTTATTTTATTTGAACATTTTATTTCATTTAAGTACTTTAAATTATTTGGGTTTGTTTTGATGTAATAAGGCCACAATTGAACTATTTTACATTTATTTTTATGTTTACAAATTTTTATTAAGTCAAAGGTTAAGTAATTTATTTTAAATGTACTCTAAATGTTTTATCACCTAAAAATTTAAAAAGGGTTTCCATTATTAAAACGAATTTGTTTTCTACTCGAGCCCAACCCAAAACAATATTTCTATCAAAACACACTATTTATCGAGTAACACATGAATTTTGATCCGTTTTACGTCGAGGAGCATACGAGATCCGGTCAAGGCTCGTGGGCGGGTGTGGGAGTGTTTCGATTTGGTATCGAGCCCGCTTTTAAACTCTCGGCCTGGGGTTAAGGCCCAAAACGTTTTTAAAATCTAGCCCAAAAGAAATTTGTGGAAATTTTCATGTTGTTCTGGCGTGGCACCTAAGTCTCCGACCCGACGTCCACCAGGTAAGTACTTCTATCCATTGTGTGGATTATATTATGATGTGTAGAAGGGTAGAAATGGAATGGAACGTAGATTAGCATGATAAGTACTTGAACCCTAGGACTAGTTTTCCCCAACATTTACATAAGACTTAAGTGCCTAATTAAACAACCCTGTGACTTAGTCGCGAGGAGTTAGAGTGTGGCAACCCCATGCGCATGTCTAGGATTGGATCCTAAGAGCACAGTACTTAAGCGGTCCTAGTGACTCACCTCCTCTTCGCGCAGAATCCTACAGTGCGTAGCTTCGGTTCACCCTAACCAAGAGGACTCGGTCATAGGCTAAACAATAACTAAAACCCGAAAGGGAACTAGCCGTGTTTTTATAAAAACCCTAGTTTTAAAAACTCTTAAAATTACCTTTTTAATTTGTGAGAACTATTTTTACAAAATTTTCTGAAAAATTTCTGAATTGCAAAATTACTAAAATACCCCTAATGGTAAAATTACAAAAATGCCCTTGGTTTATAAAATGTCCAAAATACCCACAGTCCTTATTCAAAATTACGTTACTTTATAAAATGTTCAAAAACCCTAATTTGCAAAATATCAAAATATCTTGATTATGGAAAATTACGAAATTGCCCCTAACCTACAAATTACCAAAATGACCCTAATCTCGAAAATTTTTGCAATATCACCAAATTAGGAAACAAATTCTCAAAAAGAACCCTCAAAGTTTTGCAAATTTTGGAATACCCCTGAATAATTAAACTTTACAAATTTACCCTGGTTTATTACCAAAATACCCCTGAGTTTCAAAATTACTATAATATCCTCAGATTACAAAATTTCCAAAATACCCCCGGAAATGCAAAATTACCAAAATACCCTTACTGACAAAATCACCAAGGAATCTTATTTTGAAAAAAATTACGAAAATAACCCTGTAGGGCAAATGACGAAAATACCCCTAGGATAGGAACGGACAGAAATGTCCGAAGAGTGAATGTGTATGGGAGATACTATGGAATGGATGTCACTGAATGAATGAATGTTTGAATGAATGTACTTCTCTGAATTAGGATAGAAGATTTGAATTTGATTGATCGAAAGAACTACTATTAAACTTCTTTCATAAAATTTCTTCGCGAATAATAAGTGAAACAAGGACTAATTCATAAAAATTTTAATCGAATCGCGACGATAGAAATGAGTTCTAGAGGGCGTGGGCGTAACGTCTGAGGGAGCGGTAGAGGTAGAATGACCGTGTCAAAACCCGTTAGATTGGGTCAAGGATCTGAGAATGAGGTACCACCACCACCACCAGCTGTTGGTGCTAAACAAACAGGATCGCACGGGGAGACGATGTTGTATTGCGGTCGTACTACGAGTTCTTGAGTTGGTGGTCTGCAGTGCGGGAGAATCGGGAGCTCGAAAGTCGGTACCTGAGCGACTTCGTGCCAACGGAGCTGAGGTGTTCCGAGGAGTATCGGGTGTAGCACCCAGTACCGCTGAGTACTGGTTGGAGGCAACCGAGCGCATTATGGATGAGCTCGATCTGACCCCTGAGGAGAAACTAAAAGGAATGGTGGAATTGCTACGCGATGAAGCGTATCAATGGTGGCTCACAGTTCGTGATGGTGCCACGGCTGAGGATCTGACCTGGGAGTATGTTAAGGCCGCATATCAGAAGAAGTATGTCAGTACAAGGTATACTGATGAGCAGAGGAAGGCTTTTCTGGGGCTGGTTCAAGGGAATAAGTCGGTAGAGGACTATGAAGCTGAGTTTCTGAGGTTGAGCCGATATGCTCGAGGAGTAGTGGCTACAGAGCATGAACGGTGTGTTCGGTTTGAGGACGGACTAAGGGATAATCTGAGGTTGTTGATAGCTCCACATCAGGAGCGGGAATTTTCTACGTTAGTAGAAAAGGCAAAAGTAGCTGAGGGAATTAAGGATTCTACAAAGCAGAACTTCGACCGGAACAGGTAGAAAAGAGGCTTTGGATCATCAGGATCATTTGGGAATAAAAGGTCTAGAGTTGATAGGCCGCGAGGTCAGCAAGCTACTACAGGAGGGCAGTATCGTACTTGTGATCAGTGTGGGAAGAGACACTTAGGAGAGTGTTGGAAGAAGACAGGAGGATGTTTCGGGTGTGGGTCCAAGGACCATATGATCAAGGATTGTCCTATGAAACCAGATGGAAATCAACCATGCTCTCGTAATGTTAATCAAGCCGGTAGAGGTGGGCAAGCAGACCTCGGCGAGGCCGTGGTCAGAATGGCCGAGGTAATGGTGCGGTAGAGGACGTGGAACACCGGGGAGAGGTGCTTGGCTATAACGAGGCAAGGCAACCGGGTTTGGTTTATGCGGTTCGCCGGAGGGAGGATGGAGACGCGCCGGACGTCATAACCGGTACGTTCCTTGTATTTGGAAAACCTTATTATGCTCTGATTGATATGGGCTCGACTCACTCCTATGTTGCATGTAGTGTAGTGTAGTGGAAACACTAGGCCTAGACTCGAACTTTCTCGATAGGGAGATGATCGTAGTAAGCCCACTAGGTCAAACTGTAGTGGTGAATAAGATCTTTCGGAGTGTACCCATGGAAATCCAAGGCGTAGTATTTCCTGCTGACTTAATGGAACTCCCTTTCGGAGAATTCGACCTTATTCTTGGCATGGACTGGCTAGTAGAGCATCGAGCCGTGTTGGATTGTGCAAAAAGCGATGGAGTTGAGGACCCGAAGGATGAGGTGGTCATTATGATAGGAGAAAGAAGAAACTACCGCCTAATGTAGTTTCGGCGTTAAAGGCGGAGAAAATGGTTCGGAAAGGGTACAAGGCATTTCTGGCCTTCGTTAGTGCCGTGGACGCAAAAGAAGGGGGAATTAGTGGAGTTAGAACGGTAAGGGACTTCGTGGATGTTTTTCCGGAGGAGCTACTGTGAATACCCCGGATAGGGAGGTGGAATTTGGTATAGACTTGCTACCGTGTGCGACTCTGTGTCAATCGCTCCATACCGAATGGCGCCAAAGGAGTTAGTTGAGCTCAAGGCTTAGATCCAAGAGTTGTTGGATCGTGGGTTTATTCGACCCAGTGTGTCTCCATGGGGAGCACCGGTCCTGTTTGTAAAGAAGAAGGACGTAACTATGCGCATGTGCATAGATTATCGTCGATTAAATAAGTGACCATCAAGAACAAGTATCCTTTGCCAAGGATAGACGACTTGTTCAATCACCTTAAGGGGCCGTATTTTCAAAGATCGATCTAAGGTCCGGATATCATCGGTTGAAGGTGAAGGAGGCGGATATCCATAAAACGACCTTTAGGACAAGATACGGCCATTTTGAGTTTGTAGTAATGCCGTTTGGGTTGACGGACGCTTGACCCGCGTTCATGGATATGATGAACCGGGTTTTTCAACCTTACTTAGATAGGTTTGTCGTTGTGTTCATCGACGACATTTTGGTATACTCAAGTCGAGAGGAAGAGCATGATGAGCACCTACGGATAGTGTTACAAGTATTAAGGAGAAGAAGCTCTATGCCAAATTCAAACAAGTGTGAATTTTGGCTTAAGGAGGTGGCATTCTTAGGGCATGTGGTATCCGCAGAGGGAATAAGGGTGGATCCTAGGAAGATCGAAGCAGTGTTGGATTGGAAACCACCTAGGTCCGTGGCTGAGATTCGTAGTTTCTTAGGTTTGGCAGGCTATTACAGAAGGTTCATGGAAGGGTTCTCGTCAATAGCCGCGCCTTTGACAAAGTTGTTAAGGAAAGAAGTACCCTTTGTATGGACGGATAAGCAACATGAGAGCTTCGAGAAGCTTAAGAGGGTCTTGACCGAGGCACCAATTCTGATTCAGCCTGAGGCAGGAAAGGATTTTGTGGTGTACTGTGACGCTTCGCATACGGGATTAGGCTGTGTTCTAATGCAATATGGAAAAGTAGTCGCCTATACGTCTCGACAGTTAAGTCCTCATGAAGTTAACTATCCAACTCATGACTTGGAATTGGCGGCTGTGGTCTTTGCTCTGAACGTATGGAGGCATTACCTTTATGGAGAAAAGTCGGTAATCTACACGGACCACAAGAGCCTCAAGTACTTGTTGACTCAGAAGGAGTTAAACTTGAGACAGCGAAGGTGGGTAGAATTATTGAAGGACTATGATTGTTCGTTAGAGTATCATCCGGGCAAGGCAAATGTAGTGGCGGATGCCCTGAGTCGGAAGGTTGTCTCAGATCTGAGGGCGTTGTTCTCACATTTGAGTCTCAGATGATGATGGCGACCTATTGGCGAGAATGCAAGTCAAACCAACATGGTTAAATGAGGTAAAGGAAAGTCAGTTGGTGGATGAGGATCTAAGTGTTAAGTTACAACAAGTACGGAACGGAGAGTTAGAGGATTATGGTGTTAATGATGAGGAAGTATTGTGCTTCAAGGGAAAGGTATGTATGCCTAAGGACGAGGAGTTAAGACGGAGGATTCTTCGGGAAGCGCATAGTAGCCCTTATGCTATGCATCCCAGAGGCACTAAGTTGTACAGGGATCTAAGGGAACAGTTTTGGTGGCCTGATCTTAAGCGGGAAGTTACTGAATTAGTGGGAAAATGTCTGACGTGTCAGCAAGTTAAAGCTGAACACCAAGTTCCATCGGGATTACTTCAGCCAATCGAGATCCCGCAGTGGAAGTGGGAGAGAATCACCATGGACTTCGTTAGTGGGCTTCCCCTTATGCCTACTAAGAAGGACTCGGTATGGGTAATAGTGGACCGTTTGACCAAGTCCGCGCACTTCATTCCGGTGAGAGTCGACTATTCTCTTCAGAAGTTGGCAAGATTGTACGTGGCAAAAATTGTAAGGTTGCATGGAGTGCCGGTGTCAATTATTTCGGATAGAGACCCAAGATTTACGTCTCGGTTTTGGAGGGCACTTCATCAAGCTTTAGGCACTAAGTTGGATTTCACTACGGCCTTTCATCCACAGTCGGACGGGCAGTCCGAACGAGTAATCCAAGTGTTAGAGGATGTGTTGAGGGGCTGTGTGATGGACTTCAGAGGAAGTTGGTAGGAGTATTTGCCTTTAGCAGAGTTTGCGTACAACAACAACTATCAAGCCAGCATTCGGATGGCACCGTATGAAGCGTTGTACGGTCAGAAGTGTCAAACTCCTACGTGTTGGACTGAATTAGGAGAACGTTGAGTTTTGGGTCCAGAGTTAGTGGCAGAATCTGAAGAGAAGGTTGAGATAATTCGGGCACGGTTGAAGGAGGCATCTGATAGACAAAAGTCGTACGCAGACCTCAAACGGAAGGAAATAGAGTTTGAAGTGGGGGACCAAGTGTTTATGAAAGTCTCGCCTTGGAAGAAGGTGATGAGGTTTGGGCGCAAAGGGAAGTTAAGCCCAAGGTTTATAGGGCCCTATCGAGTGTTGAAGCGAGTTGGACCAGTGGCATATCAGTTAGAGTTGCCACCGGAGTTGAAAAAGATGCACGACGTATTCCATGTTTCCATGCTACGTTGATATCGATCAGATCCATCTCACGTAGTACCAGTTGAAGAGGTGGAGCTAAGGCCAGACTTACCCTACGAGGAAGAGCCGATTCAGATCTTGAAACGAGACGTGAAAATGTTACGGAGGAAGTCAGTTCCTCTAGTCAAAGTGTTATGGCGCAACCATGGATCGGAGGAAGCTTCGTGGGAGCCAGAAGTGGCAATGAGACAGCAATACCCTCATTTATTTTAGCCAGGCAATTTTGAGGACGAAATTATTTTAAGGGGGTAGAACTGTAACATCCCGAAATGGGCCTATGCATTTTTTATTTAATTATACGAAATGGCATGTCTTATGTGTTATGAATGTATTGTGAACATTTTTGGAAACTTGGAAATGTAAGGAAATGCTTTGGAAATGTTAAGTTTAAAAGAGGAAAGTGAACATTTTTGGAAACTTGGAAATCTAAGGAAATGCTTTGGAAATGTTAAGTTTAAAAGAGGAAAGTGAACATTTTTGGGAACTTGGAAATGTAAGGAAATGTCATAGAAAATGTTAAGTTTAAAGTTTAAAATGGGGAAACTAAGGCAAGGTGGTCTTAAGAGAAAATATATGTGAAATATGACATACAAATAGCCTTGGTAAAATGGCTACAAGGCGCCACTTAAGGGCCTAGCAAGTGACGCCACATGCAGGAGCAAAAGGGTCTCGAGTTCGAGTCACTTAGGAAGCAAAATAAAGTTTTTATTTTTTATTTTTTCGGCACAAGGGAGAGGTAATGGACGGCACCAAGGCACTTGAAGAAGAGTTTAAACTCTCTTAAAATTTCGGCTAAGGGTGGATAAATAATAGATTTATTTTAGATTATTGTCAAGAGATAAATAAGGATTTATTCTTTAATTTTATTTTCAAATTAAGGTGATAAAGCCATCAAAATAGAAGTGATGGCCAAGTAAGGGATTCTCTTGGTGATAATTTCGGCAAAAGGGGAGGAGATTAAGGCTATCATTCATTCTTCTTCCTTTTCCTTCCCATTCTCTGCCGAATTCTCTAAGCAACATCTTCTTTCTCTTCTTCTTTTGTCAAACTGAATTCCTCTTCTCCCCAAGTCCACCATTGCCAATTCTCCCTAAGTTCTTATCCCTCTCTTTTCAATTCAGTTGAAGCCGAATACATAAGTTACCATAGCCATCCAGTCTCCAAGTCTTCATAGCCGAATCATTGAAGGGCTTCAAACAAAGGTGCTGTCGATTTAATCAAGTAAGGGTAAGATCCAAATTTGGTTTCCATTCTTTATATTTTAGACTTACCGAAATTTAGGGACTAATCTCTATTATCAATCTTGGTCGAATTATGGAAGGGAGGTTTCGGGATTTATGTGTTGTCGACATCAAGGAAAGATCTTTCGGGATTTTTAAGATTCAAGGTAAGATGACATTCGGCCTTAGGCCATTCTTAATGTGTTCAAATGATAGGAATTGATCTAACATAAATCCATGGGAATTTCGACAGACATCTGAGGCAAGGGATACTTTTCGGGATTTGAGAATTTCAAGGTAAGTGTACTCACATATTCGGCCAAGGCCCTATCTTAAGTACTTAAATCTATTTGTTTTAACCGAAAACTAACCGATACAAGGGATCTAGTGATTAGCCGATTTCAAAGGGGAAGAATACAAGTTTCCGGTATTTGATTACACATCAATCGACACCAAGGTAAGTTTTGAGTAATAACAATCCTAATAGGATTTGGTTTTATGGCCGAATGGTCTTCATTAAAATTTTAAAGTGATGGTCGAATGTAGGAAGTTAAAGATCTGAGGCAGTACATCGGATTTCGGGATTTCAGTGAATTGTTAAGCGAATCAGGTGTGTACCCCACACTAATCTTAATAGATTTATGGCTTTAACTTGATATATGTGTTAATATGAAAGTGTAAGAATGTGGCTAAGGTACCATGTTATGGTACAAAGTACTCAGGTACGTTTCCTACTCCTACTAGGATTATGAAATATGTTATGTTTAACATGTGATAAGTGATAAGAATGTGAAATTCGGCATGTTAATGCATAATATGTATGATATGGGGCATATGGGTTATTGAAAAGGGAAGTGAATGTGGTGACCTAAGACCACGGTATTTGAATGTGGTGACCTAAGACCACGATATCCGAATGTGGTGACCTAAGACCACGATATCCGAATGTGGTGACCTAAGACCACGATATCCGAATATGGTGACCTAAGACCACGATATCCGAATGTGGTGACCTAAGACCACAAATATTTATAAGGGCGATGAGCACGTCGATCGCAGCGATCGCTTCCGATGGTGTGTAGCGGATGGAGGGTTGACTTAGTAGTCCCCACGGTGTGCGAGGATGGTACGGGTGATGTGTAGCGGATGGCATATAGGTTTGGGTTCGGGTTGCATCACTTTTCTATCTCATATGTGAATGTGAATGTAATATGATAATGTATGCTCGACTATTAAATTTTAGTGTTGGTTACACATTGAGTCTGGTTGACTCACCCTGCTGTGGGAATATGTTTCGTGATGGACGGTGATGGACCTGGACGGCGAGAACTTGTGGTGGCCATGCTCGACTTGAAGTTTATTTTATTTGGACATTTTATTTCATTTAAGTACTTTAAATTATTTGGGTTTGTTTTGATGTAATAAGGCCACAATTGAACTATTTTACATTTATTTTTATGTTTACAAATTTTTATTAAGTCAAAGGTTAAGTAATTTATTTTAAATGTACTCTAAATGTTTTATCACCTAAAAATTGAAAAAGGGTTTCCATTATTAAAACGAATTTGTTTTCTACTCGAGCCCAACCCAAAACAATATTTCTATCAAAAAACACTATTTATCAGAGTAACACATGAATTTTGAACCGGTTTACGTCGAGGAGCATACCAGATCCGGTCAAGGCTCGTGGGCCGGGTGTGGGGTGTTTCAATCTTCCAAGAGGTCCATAGGTGTGCTAATAAGAATGCTGGGAGTTTGAATTTTCCTTCCTTTATTTATGCCCTATGTAAGGCGGCAAATGTGCCTTTAGTTGATGCTGAGGACGTTACTACTAATAAGGGTGGGATAACGTCAGCAATTTTTGCCAGGCTTCGAGGAACTGAGTTTGTCGCAGCATCCCAGCACAGTCAAGCTTCCCCTACCACACGTATTCCCACAACAACATCTCCTGCCTCTCAAGAATAGGAAATCTTGACTTCACTAAGAGGTTACCGTTGTTTGAGGTGCAGCAATACCAAATGTTGGAAGAGGTGGAACAAGGCAACGAATGCTAGGCTCAATACTTGTCATATGTGAAAGATAGGGATTTGGCATTAAGAAGATCCCTCCAAAAAAATTTTTTGAGACCCATGCCAAAGTTTCCTACTTTTCCAGTTACTTCGCTCTCGTCTAATGAGTGCGAAAAGTGCAAGTTCCACCCGCTGCCAGAACTGACCCCGTGACTAAAAAAGTCACTACAGACAAAGGAAAAGCTGCTGAGGAGGAGTTAGAAAAGTCAACCTCTGTCGCACTAGAGACGGAAGTAGAAGAAGGAAAGGAAGAAACAAATGTACCTACCACTACATCAGCTACTGCCACTGAAAAAGGTAAAAATCCTGAACCGACATCTTCACCCATCTCTATTACTGTACAAGATCAAGTAACCGGTCAACTGATCGATAAACTAACGAAGACCGACAAAGAAGGTGAGGAAGTTAACCTACGGAAAAGGAAGACGCGATACAAAGTCAATGCTCACAAGTCCACGAGAAAGAATTGAATGAAGTGCCAACATTCAAGTCCAAGGAGGTTCAATTTTGTGTTTCTCTCATGCATTGCATAACTTTTTTTTATCGTTTGTGAACATATTCATACTTGTTATATATTGTTCATGATTTCACATGCATTGAGGACAATGCATCCCTTAGGTTTGGGGGTGTATTATGCATCTAGGTTGCATTTTGTATGTTCATTTTGGTATATAGGATATTTTTCCATGGACTAATAACTATTGAAATACTACTTTGTCTATAAGAAGTACAACTTTTCTTTATGATGTTCGATGATGAGTTTAAAATTTTGTCGATATACCTAGAACAAGTAACAATGGATTGGGTGAAGTTAGCTTAGGCTAAGTTGCTTGCAAATTGATTTCTAAAAATGGGATGTCCTATACTCAGTTTTGTTTTTGTTTTTTTGAAATATAGTAAGTATATTTTTAATGCCCTTAGGGATTTTTGAACCCAAACACTAGTTAAATTGCCACAGCATTTTGTTTAAATAAGTATGCACTCTAATGCTTAGAGTTGATAAGTAGGTCAGCATGTAACACCACAAAATAGGGCCTAGGAGATTTGAGGGTATTTTAGGAATTTTAGCCTTAGAGTGTTCGAAATTTTGCGACATGATTTATTGATAATATTTTTTATTATGGTTTTTAGAAAATTAAATGAATTTCTAAAAATGATTTTAAATACCTTTAATTTTGAAAATAGGACTGATTTGTAAAAAACTTAAAATTGAGAGTTTTTATGAAGCAATTTAACCAGATTTTAAAGTCCAAGCTAAATAACCTCTCTTCACCAAGTTATTTCACGTAAAAACTACCCAAAATTTGTGTTTGTCATCCCTTGATTCTCTCTTGCTATTTCAATCAATTTTGAACTTCAAATCCTAATTCCTTATGATTTCTATCATCTCTTAAGTTATAAACCTCTATAAAAACAAAGAAAATCAGCCAATAACTTCATCATCTACATCATCTTCTCCAAACGTGGGTTTTTCTGGATTTTCTTCTAAACTCGTTTCTCTTCCACCGAAGGTAACCATTCGACTTTTTGTGAGTTTTAAATAATATCTAGTACCTTAAACTGAATTTGTAGCCATTGAAACACATGTTTTAAATAAAAGCCAAAAATTAGTTCGTTAATGGTGGATTTTGAGATTTTGCATAAAAATGTGGTTTTAAACTATTTTTCAACTTGTTTTAACATGATTAGAAGGTCTCTAAATTTATTTTGACATTTCGTTAAGGATTTCTTGAGTTTTAATGAATTTTCAGAAAATAGCCATAAAACATGTCACAAAAGTCGATATCATGAATTGAGTAGTTTTGTGTAGTTTAAAGGTTGAAAATTAGTTGTGGGTGATTTATAAGATGAACGGAATTGGTTTTAGGCAAAAAGATTAAGTATAGACCAAGATATTCGGATTTAAAGTTTTCTATGTTAAAGGTTTCAGTTACATGAGAACTTAGTTTAGGCTTATGTTTTGTATGCTTGTAATAAGTCCTTGACTGATTTTTGGATGTATTGTTGTGTGAACTTGTTGTGTTGAAGTTTCGGATTCGATAGAACCTTCTACGAGTAGAGATAAAGGCAAGGAAAAGCTAGTTTGAGCTTTTGGCTTTTCAGCGAAAGCGCAATTGGTGAGTGTTTGGAATAATTATTTGTGGACATGATTCAGTGCATTATTTGGGAATTTATTAGTATCCTAAACCTCTACTCTAAATTCTGAGTGTAAGCTTTCTCATACCTATGTTATATTGTGAATAAAGTGCTTATGAGTTTGTGAATATGTGAATTGAGATGAGATGCTATAACATGTGATATGCGGTTATGATAATTGTTGTGAAAGTGAAAATATGTACATGTTATGCATATGTTAAATGTTAGTGACAGTGTTTTACTAAAGATGCAAATATGTAGTGATTGTGCACGAATAAACGGTAAGTGATATGTGTTTGACTTTGGATATTTTGGCCTTATGATCTTGAAACCGTTGGATATAGTTGGCATGCCATAGGATTGTGAGTACTCACCTATATGTACAGTGATTTTGGGCGTTGAGGCCCTGGGACATGTTGGAGGGATAAAGGAATATGAGTTAAGCTCCATTCAACGGGACATGTGAGGGGAAATAAGGAGAGTGTTAGCTTTATGCTTCACTTTTGGGACATGTTTGACTCTATGAGTCTATGTTTGGTGTGTTGGAGATCTGTGTATTCGATGAGTGATTATAGAGCTCACTTTTATGTTTCATAGCTCAAGTGCCAAATTATCTTAACTTATGAATACGTGTGTATTGTGATGTGTGTTTATATGGCGTGTCCATTATGCAATTTATCTATAAAAATGCTTTAGAGTATTGTGGTATATGCTTGAATGTTATGTGATTTTACGAGTATTATGACATATGCTTAAACGTCATGAGATTATATGAGTATAGTGATATATGCTTGTATATAGGTGACTATATGTGAAATATGTTAAATGCTTAAAAGTGAATATGTTCACCATGTAAAAGAACTAATAATAATGCACGAGTAAGTATATTATGACACTAAAGATGGAACTTTAAGGTCAGGCTATATGGTTGTTTCGTTAATGCTTGATGAACTATTAGTATGGTAGTTGTTCTAGTAATTCACTAAGCTTGGTAAGCTCACCTACTCCCTTCTTTAACCATTGCTGATTAGTTGTGTGCCGGTGTGAGCAGTGTGGTTTCTGAGAGGTGATCCAAGCCAGACTTTTGCATTATTTCATAGTTGTTCTATATTTATTTACATTTTGGGAAAAAGGCAATGTGGTAGACTTGGTTAGTGTCATGATATGTTTGGGTTATTTTTCGACTTTGTTAACTCGTTTTTGGAAATTTGCGAGTTTATATGTTTTCTTATGTTCATGAACTTAAATGATGTCTTGGTGTATCTTGTTTGGACTCGTTTAGATGATTTGAACTGATAATTTTAGCCATAGGATGATTATTTATCGAATTAAATGATGCATGATACTTAGAATTTGATTTGGAATGAGTTCATTGCATATGTATGCTACTTTTAATGTCTAGGGGTAGAGGTATTGTAACACCCCTAACCCGTATCCATCGCCAGATTAGGGTTAAAGGCGTTACCAGACAGATCAGAAACATTTTCAGAAGTTCATACATTCATCCATCAATCTCAAACATAATGTCCCTTAATACGGTCAACGAGACCTAAAACATGCTTATAAACCGGGTCGGGACTAAACCGGAACACATACAAAATTTTACGAAAATTTAAAACTTTTCTAAGTTTCAGGGGTTACACGCTCGTGTAGGCAAGCTGTATGCCTCCCACGGCTGCTGGACACCCCCGTGTGTCCTCCCTGTGGTCGAATCTGACCTCACATCCACGGCCACCAAGCACGCCCATGTGCCTTGGCCGTGGTCGAATCTGACCTCACATCCACGGCCACCAAGCACGCCCATGTGCCTTGGTCGTGGTCGAATCTGACTTTACACCCACGGCCACCCAGCACCCGTGTGCTAAGGCCGCGTACTCTTAGGCCATATACTGACTTTCTTACATGGCTACTAGACACGCCCGTGTCTTGGCCGTGTGCTATTAGGCTAGCTACTGACTTAGCCCCACGGTCACTAGGCACGCCCGTGCGCCACAACTGTGTGACATTATAGGCCATTTGCAAGGCCAAAATGTCACCCAATGGGTCATACCTACTAGTAAAATCATCAAGACATCTCATTCCCATTTGACAACCAAAATCATACCAAAATAACCATCCAGATTACAAGGCTAAAACTCATCTCATCACAAGCATAATTCATTCCTTTGCTTAATCAAAACTTGACCATTTCATGCATCAACTAACCATGCCAAAAAAACATACTTCATATATCACATACATTAAAGCAAATTCTCAACCCATAGCTAGCCAAATCACATGGCTAAGTTCATATAACAAAGTCATATCAAATACTAGCCTATACATGCCATATTAAGCTATATAAATATCCAAAGTGTACCAAAAATGAGTTTAGTAGTGTGATGACGATCCTTGACGGTCCCGAGACTTTAGTAGCTTTAACGACCTATAAAACAGAGAAAACAAACACACAGAGTAAGCTTTCCAAAAGCTTAGTAAGTCATAATACGAACAAACTTAGTAGGAAAGGCATATATGTACATAAGTACATTGGCACATCTTAATGACTTAGCAAACTATCACATATATGCTTTGGTCCATGTACTTGACCATATTTGTCACATTCATCAATTCAAAAGTCTTATATAAACATAGCTCATTCATGCTTACTTTCGTATATCATAATGTTATTCCAATATACATAATCATCATAGTAAGATCACATAGGTACTTACCTTATATACACACTTAGTGTATAAATCAACGTACCTGAAATGGATATATCATTCACTTAACCATTCGTATCACAGAATTTCCCGTTGAACCGATAGGAACCTAATAGGATACTCAGAAAGCTCAGAATAGTTGTATAATGCCAACGTCCCAGACGAGGTCTTACGTATACTTAGATAAAGATGCCACTATCCCAGACAAGGTCTTATACGAATCAATATGATGCCGATGTCCCAGACATGGTCTTACACGAAAAGATAATATCGATGCCAACGTCCCAGACGTGGTCTTACATGAGAAGCTCATATCGATGCCAATGTCCCAGACATGGTATTGCACGATAAGATAATATCGATGCCAACGTCCCAGACGTGGTCTTACATGAATGTCAAATCAACGCCAACGTCCCGGACGTGGTCTTATATGATAAAAATAGAACAGATACCTATGTATTCCTAGGTTTGGACGGGACTTCTTGGACATTGTCGCTAAGTCGGTCTTATCTCATAAATCATTTGCATTACAACACATAAGCATTTAATATCGACAATAGGCATATGAATATGCTCAACTCAATACAATTACATTTATTTGCAATATGACTTACCTCGGATTCGATTTACTGAAACAGAAACGGCTACTCGATTACTTTTGCCTTCCCTCGGTCTAAGTCTATTTTCCTCGGTTCTTGATCTAAACATATTTAGAATTAATCCTTTTATTCACTAACTCATCCAATTTAGTCCAAGGACACACATTTAGGGCTATTTGCAAATTAACCCTCACATTTGCACAATTTATCAATTTAGTCCATTTTTCTCAAAACATCAATTTCACAAAATCATTACATACACATGCTTAGCCGAATATTCATACATATCATACAAGCCCATATTTTCCATCAAATTTGCAATTTAGTCCTTCAAGTTACCATTTTCTCAATTTAGCCCTATTTAGCTAAATTCATCAAAAATTCAAGAACAAAGTATGTTAATCTAGCTCAAATATTTCATTTAACACCATAAAACATCACAAAGCTCAACATAACATCAATGACATTTCTCATGAACAACATCAATACACAAAATTGAGACATGGGCTTGATAGTAGACTAAGCAACGATTGCAAAAACGTAAAAATTATCAAAAACCGACTAAAATCATACCTTGAATTTGACCACAGTAGTGTCGAAACCTAGCTTGGCTTAATCCTTTATTTTCCTAGCTATTTTCGGTTCAAATAAGATGATAACTATCATCTTTCAATTGTTTCTTTTACCAATTTTTGCTAATAATTCAATTACTAGATTGCCCATAATGACATTCTACCATCCACTATCTTAATAATGGCTTAATTGCCATACGAGGCCTCCACCTTTACAAAGCCACAACACATTGGTATTTTAACAAATAACATACAACTTCCACATTTAATGCAAATCAATCCTTTGCTCAAATTAAACACACAGACGGACAAATTAACTTACGAAACTTTAGCACACGCATAATCACTTATCAGAGACACAGAAAATACTATTAAAATATTATTCAGACTCGGATTCGTGGTCCCAAAACCACTGTTCTGACTAGGGTATAAACCGAACTATTATAGGTATCGATATTCAGGATTTAAAATTGATAAATGTGTTTCAAAACGTGTAGGGAGTCAGAATAGAGATTTGGTATCGATACCTTTTCTCGAGTATCGATATTTCGTAACTGGTACCAATAATTTTAGATACTTCAGGATTTTGGTCGAGAAATAGTATGCTCTTTTGGTATCATTTTTCCAAGTGGTATCGATACCACTCAAGGAAAATATTGATACCTGGATATCAGTATCAATACCTACGAACATTTTTATGAAATTTTTCTAATTGGCCCTTATGCGTGTTTTTAATTGTATGTTGGACTGATTAACGAATGATTTGCATGTAACAATGTCAATTATCTATTTGGACGACTTAAAACTTATTCGGTTTAACAAAAGATGATCATTTTGCTTGGATCTAGTTTCCCAATTGATGTACATGAGACGAGATGGTGGTGTGGCATCCCGTATCAGGGCTTGGCGACCAGGCAGGGTATAGGGCATTACACAGCATCACTTTATTTGCTCCATCATGCTGTTGATTAGAAAGTAGGACCTAAGTAAGAGTGTGTAACACCCTCTTCCCGTATTCAATGCCGGAACAAGGTACGAGGCATTATTAGACTTACATCGCAAGCGAACATACAAACTGAGTCACAAATTTGCATCCAAATTAAAACCATTTGTATTTAATCATAAAGACCCTAATACGAGCCTACGAGGCCCAAAACATGTTTTGGAAGTGGTTTAGGAATAAATCGAGAACTTAGGAAATTTTTACAAAACTTAGAAAATTTTTGCCATGTACAGGGGTCACACGCCCGTGTGGTTTGGGACACGCCCGTGTGGGTAGGCCGTGTGGTCACACACACCCGTGTCCCTAACCCGTGTAACTCTCTGACGTACAAGGCATGAACAAATTGAAGTCACATGGCCGTGTCACACGCCCGTGTGCTAGGCCGTGTGGTTAATTAAAATTTCATAAATAAATGCAGACTTCACACGATCAGGACACAAGCCCGTGCATGAGGCCATGTCCCTCACACGGCTGAGACATACGCCCGTGTCTTTGCCCGTGTACTAAATTCCGAGTATTTTGTTTCTCAAAATTAAGGTGCAGGGGACACACAACCAAAACACATACCCATGACACACGGCCTGGACACACGCCCTTGTGTCTACCCGTTTGGACAAAATAAAGGCTATTTACCAAGCCATTTACCACTTTCATTTACATACACACATACACAAGTTCAATGGCATGAAACATGGTATAATTAGGCAACCAAAACATCCATAATCATGGCCAATACATGTCAATGCAATACCATTACCTATCATGCTCATGACATTTCATTATGCCAAATTAAACATACTAATTTTGCATTCAAAACACCACTAAGACTACTGATAAACCATAATTTATACATATTTTAACCCCATGCTTAGCTTATTTTTGGATGAGTTTTCATTAGATTTGATGAATTCGATGCTCCTAATCCTTTAATTTTATGTTTCACACTCAGGAGAGCTTAGGTAGTCAAAAAGAACGAGAAACGGGCCAAAAAGGGACAAAATTGGCCTTTCTTAGAAATCAACACGGCCTGAACCATTGGACACGGCCGTGTGTTACGAGCAGGATCAACCACAGCCTGGATCAACATACACGGACGGATTACACGGCCGTGTGTGGTGAGCAGGAGCGAGCACGGCCTATGGCTATCGAGCACGGGCGTGTTACACGGGCTTGTCCCTACCGTATCAAAAGGTTAATTCTATCCAGAAAAGGTTACTTGTGGGCAAAGAAAGACGTTCCAAAGCCTATATAAACACCCTAGGGGCTGACCTAAAAGGGGACGGTGAATAGAACGCAGGGAAATACTCGAAGACAGCCGTCAGAAGCGCTCGGAGGAAGGATCTCCATCAAGACTGAGGATCTCCCATCAAGTTCTTGAGAAGTTTTTGGGTTTTCTTATGTTTTGTAGTTTTCCTTATTTTGAGATGTTTCCTTTTATCAGTATGAACTAAATCCCTTAGATACCTAAGGGATGAAACATAAGACGAATCTTATTATTATTTGATTTATAAGATGAATACTTTTTCTTATTCTTAATTGTGAGTTCTTATTCTTGTTTTGATAATTCAGGTTATCGATTCAAGTCAAATGTGCTTATTCAGTGGAGCAACATTCCCTGTTTAAGAGTAGATCAACACAATTAAGCGGAGTTGATTGCAACCCTAGACATAGGGCGACGAAAATCTGCCGGATTAGAGTCAAATTGTAACATCTCGATTCAGGGCCTAGTCGGAATAGTGGTGCAAGACCACAAATCCGAGTTAGTAAATTTATTTCTTAAGGTTTATGACATGTTTGCATGATAGTATTAAAGTTCCATGTAGAAATTTTGTGAAATTGACATGGAATGATCAAATAGGACTAAATTGCAAAAGCTGTAAAATATGAGTTTCTAGAAGCTTTTTGTATGAAATAGCTTTAGAATATTAATTAGCAGTCCTTAAATAGCAATTTTCCCAAATTATAAGTTTTGGACAAAAATGGACATGAGTTAGTAAATTGTAGATTTTTAAAGAGAAGGGCATTTTGGTCATTTACCAATTAAATGATTAAAATGGGAAAAAGATGATAAAAATTTCATTCATCTTCTTCCTTGTGCCAAAAATTTGGGAGACTCCATAGCTAGGGTTCTTCAAATTTTTGAAGCTTGCAAGTAAGTCATCCTAGCCCCGTTTTTAATATTATTCGTATTTTTGGAGTCCTCGTATTATGAATTAGTTATTTTTAGCTATAAGATGAGCTAAGAAGCATGTTCAAAAATCTATCCATGTGTATCATGCATGTAAAATGATATTTTATGGAAGATTATGGGAGTTTGATGTTAGATAAACATCTTTTCCTTAGTGAATTTCATGAAAAATGATAGTATGGACTAATTTGTAATAGTTATGAAATTGGTCATACCTATTAGAAATAGTGAGAATTGATGATTGTTATAGTAGAGAAAATGAATCAGCTAAACATGATGTTTAAGAAAGTTGAATGAGAATTATTTTACGAGCCTAGGGGCAAAAGTGCAAATAAAAGAAAGTTTAGGGGCAAAATAGTAATTTTGCCAAAGTATGAGTTAAGAGTTAATTTAGTCAAAGTGAGTATTAAATGATCTAATTATTATTATAGATCAAGAAAAACGAAGCCCGTATCGAAACAGAGGCAAGAACAAAGTCAAGAACTAAATTGCATATCTACATACATTTTGTATATTGAGGTAAGTTTGTATGATTTCTAAGGTTTATGATTATTATCATTGAATTGCTTAGTATAATGTACATTATTACCATAGAAATGCTTATTGCTATGTTAAATAAAGAAATTAATGAGATTAAGCATGAGAAAGTCCCGATTGAAGTTGAATTACTTTGGATACTCAATCTACCACATGAGATAAGAAAGTCCGTAGAAGACCAAGCCAAGGTATGGCATCGACAATCAAGCAAGATATCATGTAAGTCCAAGACAAGTCTTGGCATTGAAGAGTTATTATGAGACGAAGACCCATGTAAGCCCAAGCCAAGGCATGGCATTGGTGAGTCTCCAAGCAAAGATGTCATGTAAGTCCAAGACAAGTCTTGGCATTGAAAAGCTATCATGGGGTAGATATTCCATGTAAGTCCAAGCCAAGGCATGGCATTGGTGAGTAACAAGAAAGATTTCAGGTAAGTCTAAGCCAAGGCTCGGCATTGACCAGTTCATGAGTAAAGATACCAAATAAGACCATGTCAAGACATGACAATGGTAAGTTCCCAAGGGGACACACAAGGAAGACTTTGAGTAAGTCCATGTCAAGACATGGCATCAATACCAAGATGAGAGATCCCATGTAAGACCATATCGAGGATATGGCTTTCGCATCGAGTTATGTGGGATGAGATTCAGTATCCTCGGTTATTCATAGAAATTCATCGGGCAAGAGAGTAAAGCTCAAATGATATAGTAAGAAAGTTAAGTAAGTAAAGTTATTATCAAGTTATGCTAGTTAAGAGTATTATTCATGATATGAATGATGAAGTTGAGATTATACTTATCATAGTAAAGTATACTGATCTATGTGATCAAGTGATACAGTATATTTGTTTACCGCATTTGAGCATTAGAATAGTAAGTACCATGAGATATGTAAGAATCAATGAAGAGTAAGTAAGCTTAAATACTTGAGATTCATAATGCCATTGTTTATGATGAATGGTTAATGTTAAGAAAATATATTGCTATGAGAATTACATGCAAACTTACTAAGCTAAATGCTTACGTCCTTTATTCTTTCTTTCCATGTAGTCCCGCCTAGCTAATATCGTGGATCATCGTCACCGGAGCTCGAAGCACACTATCAATCGCTATTTTGGTATAGCCAAGTTGTTTATATTAAGTATGGCATGTATAGGAAACATTTCATTTTGAGTTATGTTTTAAAACTAGCCAAAGTGTTGGCTATCAAGCTTAGCATTCTTTTTGTATATGGCCAAAGAGATGAGTCATGAATGATTAAGTATGTATGTTTTAATCTATCAATGAAGTATGCATCCTTGTTCATGTTAGATGTAATACTTGAGTTGCTGAATTGGGCATGAGTTTAATCTTGATTTCAGGGTGGCAATTGGCTTGGTAAATAGCCTCTAAGTGACCACACAGATGGACACTCGGGCATGTGTCTAGGCCGTGTGCACCTTGCACCTTTGTATCTTAAGTCAGAATAGGCCACGGGCTAGCTACACGGGCGTGTGTCTAGACTCAAGGCCATGTTAAGGTAGTCAGTGTGCACCACGGGTGGTAAGCACGGGCGTGTGCCTTGGCTGTGGGGCATTGGCAGAATGCTAGGGTTTTAGGCACGGTTTGGGGCCACGAACGTGTCCAGGCTGTGTGTGATTTGCCAGTATCCACCACGAGTGAAAGATACGGGCATGTTTTAAGGGTGCACGGGCGTGTCCCAAGTCACACAGACGTATGACCCCTGTTTGGAGAGAAAGTTTCCAGATGAGTTTCGAAAGTTTCGGGACGTAAGTCTGAAGCCTCGTAGGCCTATGAAATGTCTGATTTGATTAAGAAAGAGACGTTTTTTATTCAGAACAAAATTTTATAGCCCGTAAGTACATGTTTAAGTGAGTTCAAGCATGGTAATGTCTCGTGCAGCCTTAGTCTCGACACTGGGTATGGGGTGTTACATTTAGTGGTATCGTGAGAGCTACAGCTTTAGTCGCTTTAGGACTAACATAGCACGAGCACGAGTCTAGCTATACATGCCATACATAAGAATGTTTTTATGATGATAGTGTGATGACTCCTGATGACTTAAATTATGTTTATACATTTAGTAAATGGATCTCGATAGAGCTGTGGCGGATGAAGTAGAAAGTAACGCGCCGGCTCCCGCTGAAGGGACGGTGCCAAATGAGAATGAGAATAGACCCACTACGGTGAGTCAAGAAGGAGGAGAAGAGGCTAGATAAGCCTTCCTCCATATGATGAATACATGGTATACGGAGTTTGTTAAATGCAAACTGAATGCGCAACCCTCCACCCCCACCTATTCCTCAACCTATCCCAAGAGCCCCTCAAGTAGTAGAGGTGGTAAGAGGAGAGAAGCCTCCAGCTTGATAGAATCAGAAGCATGGGGCGAGAAGAATTTCTGGCTAGAAAAGATGATGATCCTAAAAAAGTCGAATGCAGTTTAGACAATACCATCGTGGTATTTAATGAGTTGTCATGCACATCCGAGGAATGCATGAAGTGTGTAGTCTCTCTTTTAAGAGATTCACGCTTTTCAATGGTGGAACACATTGGTGTCTCAGTGGTACCGAGGAAAAGGTCACATGGGAATTCTTCCAAGAAGAGTTCAAGAAAAAGCATATCACCAAAGGTTTGTGGACCGAGAAAAAAGAAAGGAATTTCTAGAGTTAAAGCAAGGCAAGATATCCGTGACTGATTATGAGCGTGAGTTTGTACGGCTCAGCAAATACACTCGAGAATACGTGTCCACCGAGGCCATCATGTGTAAGAGATTTGAAGATGGGCTAAATGAAGACATCAAATTGTTTGTTGCTGTCCTAGAACTAAAGGAATTCGTTGTGCTAGTAGAGAGGGCTTGTAAAGATGAAGAACTAGTAAAGGAGAAGAGAAAGTCTGAAATAGAGTCTCGCGACTCTAAAAAGAGATAGTGGAATAAGTCATTCCAATCCTCATCCAAGAATTCAAGATATTTCTCCACTCGATCGGCTACTTCCATTGGGTTTTCAAAGAAGGACAACAGTAAGCAGTATTTGGGAAGTAAGGCACAGACGACCTCGGTTGCTAGTGTGAGGAACATCCGATCGGATAGACCTGAATGCCCACAGTGTGGCAGACGTCATCTTGGAGAATGTCGAGCACATGAAAATGCATGTTTCAGATGTGGTTCTCAGGACCACTACATAAAAGATTGTCCAGAGACAATGAAAGAAGATAGAGCTCAGAACCCGAGATCCGGGAGTGTGGTCAGAGGAAGACCGCAGAGGAACCCAGGAAGTGGGGCAAGTGGGAGAGGTAACCCTAGAGAGCAGGCTGTGAGACCCGAGGGTAGGGCGCCTGCGAGGACTTATGCCATTCGTGCTCACGAAGAGGCATCTTCTCCTGATGTTATTACGGGTACCTTTTCTCTTTATGATATCAAATTTATTACTTTAATAGATCCCGGATCCACACACTCTTACATTTGTATGAAACTCGTATCCAGTATGAATATGCCTATAGATTCTACAGAATTTACGATTAAGGTGTCTAATCCTTTAGGCAAGAGTGTGTTAGTTGATGAAGTATGTAAAGATTGTCCGTTAATGCTTAGAGGTCATTACTTTAAAGCAAATCTTATGTTGCTACCATTTGATGAGTTTGACATCATTCTTGGTATGGACTGGTTGACCACTCATGATGTAATAGTTAATTGTGGGAAGAAATATATTGAGATGAGATGTGAGAATGGGGATATTCTCCATGTAAAATCAGATGAACAAGGTAGGTCACCGGCAATGATTTCTTATATGACGGCACAGAGATACATAAGAAAGGGGTATGAGGCATATTTAGCCTTTCTGATGAATGATAAAGAAACAGAGTTAAAGATTGAGTCAGTATCGATAGTATGTGAGTACGTGGATGTTTTTCCCAAAGAATTACCAGGACTACCCCCAGTAAGAGATATTGAGTTCGGTATTGAACTGGCTCCCAGTACTGTACCAATATCTATTACTCCTTACAGAATGGCTCCAACGAAGTTGAGAGAGTTGAAGTCACAGTTGCAAGAGTTGGCAGATAAAGGTTTTATGAGATCAAGTTGTTCTCCATGGGGCGCTTCGATTTTATTTGTGAAAAAGAAAGATGGCACCATGAGATTGTGCATAGATTACCGTCAACTTAATAAAGTGACAGTAAAGAACAAGTACCTATTGCCAAGGATCGATGATTTGTTCGATCAATTGACGGGAGCCACTGTGTTCTTTAAGATAGACTAGAGATCAGGGTACTACCAAATGAGAGTAAAGGATTGGATGTGTCCAAGACACTTTTTCCGAACAAGGTATGGGCATTATGAATTTTTAGTCATGCCCTTTCGTTTGACCAATGCTCCTGCGGTATTCATGGACTTAATGAACCGCATTTTTAGACCATACCTCGACAAGTTTGTAGTCATTTTCATTGACGACATACTGATTTATTCCCGAGATGAGAATGAGCATGCTGAGAACCTACGGACGCTTTCTGCACTTTGAGAAAATCAATTATATGCCAAGTTCAGTAAAAGTGAATTTTGGCTCAAGGAAGTAGGATTTCTGGGACATACTGTCTCGGGAGATGTAGTCCGAGTAGATCCAAGTAAGATTTCAGACATAAGGGACTGAAATCCACCGAGAAATGTCTCTGAGGTTAGAAGTTTTCTAGGCCTAGCTCGCTATTATAAACGATTCGTCAAGGGGTTTTCTATGATTGCAACCCCGATGACTAAATTGTTACAGAAAAATGTGAAGTTTGAGTGGACAGAAAGATGCCAACAAAGTTTCGAGAAACTGAAAGTGATGTTGACAGAAGCTCTAGTTTTAGTACAACCTGAGACAAGGAAAGAATTTGTGATTTACATCGATGCATCCTTAAATGGATTAGGTTGTGTACTTATGCAATAAGGTAAAGTGATTGCTTACGCCTCAAGACAGTTGAAGCCACATGAGAATAATTATCCGACCCACGATCTAGAGTTGGCTGCCATAGTCTTCGCATTGAAGATATGGAGACACCACCTATATGGTGAGAGATGTCGGATCTTCACCGATCACAAAAGTTTGAAGTACTTGATGATGCAGAAAGAGTTGAACTTAAGGCAGCGGAGATGGTTAGAGTTGATAAAAGACTATGAATTGGTCATTGACTACCATCCCGGGAAGGTGAATGTGGTCGCCAACGCTTTGAGTAGAAAGTCCCTATTTGCATTAAGGGCAATGAATTCACGGATGACTTTATCCGACGATGGTTCTATTTTAGCTGAGTTGAAAGCCAGACCAGTATTCCTCCAAGAGATTTTTGAGGCTCAGAAAGAAGATAGTGAATTGCAAGTCAAGAGAGCTCAGTGCGAGACAGATGTTGAGTCTGATTTTTGGATTAGTCCCAATGGAAGTCTGATGTTCAAAGTTAGAATTTGTGTACCGAGAAAGGACGAGCTTATTCAGAGAATTTTGCATGTGGCACATAACGGATGTTTATCTATACATCTGGGTAGTACCAAAATGTTTAATGACTTAAAGCAATAGTATTGGTGGCCGAGAATGAAGAAAGATATTTCAGAGTTTGTTTCCAAATGCTTGATTTGTCAGCAAGTAAAGGCTGAACACCAAGTACCTTCGGGTTTGCTTCAACCCATTTTGGTTCCGGATTGGAAATGGGACTGTATTACTATGGATTTTGTAACGGGTCTACCATTATCTCCGAGCAAGAAAGATGTTGTATGGGTTATAGTTGATAGACTTACGAAGTCAGCCCATTTTATACCTGTACGAGTTGATTATTCACTAGACAAGTTGGCAAACTTGTACGTTTTAGAAATAGTAAGGCTTCACGGTGTTCCGTTGTCAATCATCTCGGATAGAGATCCGAGGTTTACATCCAGATTTTGGAAGAAGTTACAAGAGGCCTTGGGTACAAAGTTGAACTTTAGTACCGCTTTTCATCCTCAAACTGACGGTCAGTCGGAGAGGTTAATTCAAGTACTCGAGGATATGCTCAGATGTTGTATTCTCGAATTCCGAGGCAGTTGGGAAAAGTTTCTCCCATTGGTAGAGTTTGCCTACAATAATAGTTTCCAGTCGAGTTTAAAGATGGCGCCTTATGAGGCTCTATATGGGCGTAAGTGCGTAACGCTTTATTTTGGATCGAACTCAAGGAAAACCAAATTCACGGGGTTGATTTGGTTAGAGAAGCTGAAGAGAAAGTGAAAGTGATATGAGAATGTTTAAAAGCCGCATCAGATAGACAGAAGTCCTATTCAGACTTAAAGAGAAAATAGATAGAGTATCAAGTAGGAGATAAAGTTTTATTGAAAGTGTCACCATGGAGAATAGTTCTCAGATTTGGCCGTAAAGGCAAGTTGAGTCCACGTTTTATCGGACCATACGAGATTACTGAAAGAGTTGGGCCGGTAGCTTATTGATTGGCTTTGCCATCAGAGTTAGAAAAGATTCACGATGTATTTCACGTGTCAATGTTGAGACGCTACCGATCAGATCCTTCACATGTAATTACCCCGTCAGAGATAGAGATTCATCCCGACATGACTTATGGTGAAGAACCAATTAAGGTTTTAGCTCGGGAAGTCAAACAGCTAAAGAATAAAAGTATTGCCCTAGTAAAAGTATTGTTGCAAAGACATGGAATATAAGAAGCTACGTGGGAACCAAAAGAGAGCATGAGAAACCAGTACCCAAACCTGTTTGTTGGTAAGATTTTCGAGGATGAAAATTCCTAAGAGGGAAGAATTGTAACATCTCGATTCAGGGCCTAGCCAGAATAGTGGTGCGAGACCACAAATCTGAGTTAGTAAATTTAGTTTTTAAGGTTTATGACATGTTTGCATGATAGTATTAAAGTTCCATGTAGAAATTTTGTGAAATTGACATGGAATGATCAAATAGCACTAAATTGCAAAAGTTGCAAAATATGAGTTTCTAGAAGCTTTTTGTATGAAATAGCTTTAGAATATTAATTAGAAGTCCTTAAATAGCAATTTGCCCAAATTATAAGTTTTGGACAAAAATGGACATGAGTTAGTAAATTGTAGATTTTTAAAGAGAAGGGCATTTTGGTCATTTACCAATTAAATGATTAAAATGGGAAAAAGATGATAAAAATTTCACTCATCTTCTTCCTTGTGCCGAAAATTTTGGAGACTCCATATCTAGGGTTCTTCAAATTTTTGAAGCTTGCAAGTAAGTCATCCTAGCCCCGTTTTTAATATTCTTCGTATTTTTGGAGTCCTCGTATTATGAATTAGTTATTTTTAGCTATAAGATGAGCTAAGAAGCATGTTTAAAAATCTACCCATGTGTATCATGCATGTAAAATGATATTTTATGGAAGATTATGGGAGTTTGATGTTAGATAAACATCTTTTCCTTAGTGAATTTCATGAAAAATGATAGTATAGACTAATTTGTAATAGTTATGAAATTGGTCATACCTATTAGAAATAGTGAGAATTGATGATTGTTATAGTAGAGAAAATGAATCAGCTAAACATGATGTTTCAGAAAGTTGAATGAGAATTATTTTATGAGCCTAGGGGCAAAAGTGCAAATAAGAGAAAGTTTAGGGGCAAAATAGTAATTTTGCCAAAGTATGAGTTAAGATTCAATTTAGTCAAAGTGAGTATTAAATGATCTAATTATTATTATAGATCAAGAAAAACGAAGCCCGGATCGAAACAAAGGCAAGAACAAAGTCGAGAACTAAATTGCATATCTACATACATTTTGTATATTGAGGTAAGTTTGTATGATTTCTAAGGTTTATGATTATTATCATTGAATTGCTTAGTATAATGTAGATTATTACCATAGAAATGCTTATTGCTATGTTAAATAAAGAAATTAATGAGATTAAGCATGAGAAAGTCCCGATTGAAGTTGAATTACTTAGGATACTCGATCTACAACACGAGATAAGAAAGTCCGTAGAAGACCAAGCCAAGGCATGGCATCAGCAATCAAGCAAGATATCATGTAAGTCCAAGACAAGCCTTGGCATTGAAGAGTTATTATGAGATGAAGACCCATGTAAGCCCAAGCCAAGGCATGGCATTGGTGAGTAACAAGAAAGATTTCATGTAAGTCTAAGCCAAGGCTCAGCATTGACCAGTTCATGAGTAAAGATACCAAATAAGACCATGTCAAGACATGACAATGGTAAGTTCCCAAGGGGACACACAAGGAAGACTTTGAGTAAGTCCATGTCAAGACATGGCATCAATTCCAAGATGAGAGATCCCATGTAAGATCATATCGAGGATATGGCTTTGGCATCGAGTTATGTGGGATAAGATTTAGTATCCTCGGTTATTCATAGAAATTCATCGGGCAAGAGAGTAAAGCTCAAATGATACAGTAAGAAAGTTAAGTAAGTAAAGTTATTATCAAGTTATGCTAGTTAAGAGTATTATTCATGATATGAATGATGAAGTTGAGATTATACGTATCGTAGTGAAGTATACTGACCTATGTGATCAAGTGATACAGGTATATTGTTTACCGTACGAGCATGAGAATAGTAAGTACCATGAGATATGTAAGAATCAGTAAGAGTAAGTAAGCTTAAATACTTGAGATTCATAATGCCATTGTTTATGATGAATGGTTAATGTTAAGCAAATATATTGCTATGAGAATTACATGCAAACTTACTAAGCTAAATGCTTACGTCCTTTATTTTTTCTTTCCATGTAGTCCCGCCTAGCTAATCTCGTGGATCATCGTCACCAGAGCTCGGAGAACACTATCAATCGCTATTTTGGTATAGCCAAGTTGTTTATATTAAGTATGGCATGTATAGGAAACATTTCATTTTGAGTTATGTTTTAAAACTAGCCAAAGTGTTGGCTATCAAGCTTAGCATTCTTTTTGTATATGGCCAAAGAGATGAGTCATGAATTATTAAGTATGTCTGTTTTAATATATCAATGAAGTATGCATCCTTGTTCATGTTAGATGTAATACTTGAGTTGCTGAATTGAGCATGAGTTTGGTCTTGATTTCAGGGTGGCGATTGGCTTGGTAAATAGCCTCTAAGTGCCCACACGGATGGACACACGGGCGTGTGTCTAGGCCGTGTGCACCCTGCACTTTTGTATCTTAAGTCAGAATAGGCCAAGGGCTAGCTACACGGGCGTGTGTCTAGACTCTAGGCCGTTTTAAGGTAGTCAGTGTGCACCACGGGTGGTAAGCACGGGCGTGTGCCTTGGCCGTGGGGCATTGGCAGAATGCTGGGGTTTTAGGCATGGTTTGGGGCCACGGGCGTGTCCAGGCTATGTGTGATTTGCCAGTATCCACCACAGGTGAAAGATACGGGCATGTTTTATGGGTGCACAGGCGTGTCCCAAGCCACACGGACATGTGACCCCTATTTTGAGAGAAAGTTTCCAGATGAGTTTCGAAAGTTTTGGGATGTAAGTCTGAGGCCTCGTAGGCCCATGAAATGTCTGATTTGACTAAGAAAGAGAAGTTTTTAATTTGGAACGAAATTTTATAGCCCGTAAGTACATGTTTAAGTGAGTTCAAGCATGGTAATGTCTCGTATCCAGTCTTAGTCTCGGACTCGGGTATGGGGTGTTACACAAATCTAATAAGGGAATCCATATATCAAGTTCATGCGACAATAGGGGTTTTAATTAGAAAGAGATTTCAATTAATCAACCTACAGTCAGTTGTTTTTAGTCTCGAGAGAGATATTAACATAAATCAGGGATTTCTACGGATTAAGTCAAGTGAATAAATCATATGAATCAAATGTGATAAGTGAAGTCTAGGTGGATTATTCCTTAGGTATTGTCTATCTCATAAAGTTGTCTAAAAGTATTTTCCTAATTCTTTCGTTGTCGTGTTTTTAATTTAGTTTTAGTTTAAAATAATTCACTCCAATACTTAGGCTAAATAATAAGAAGATAGTAACTACTAGTACTCTTGGTCCTTGTGGATACGATATAACCGGTCTTACCATAACTATACTATTAAACGATAGGTGCGCTTGCCTTTATTGTGGTCATAGTTAGTTTTAGACACATCAAGTGTTTGGCGCCGTTGCCGGGGGCTAAGATATTAGGAACACTAAATTTTTATTACTTTAGCAATTATTTTTATTTTTATTGCAATTTAATTTCTTTTCTACTTTTCTAATTTTTCTTTCTTTGCTTCTGGCAGGAACTTTTAGTCTATGACTAGAAGGAACCCGTCAGGACCATTAATTTTTGACAGTGATATAGAAGGTACAACTCGCAGAAACCGAAGAGAAATAAGGTGAAGTCTACAATACATAGAAGAAGAGCAAGAAGACGAAACTAATACTACGGAAGAGATGGCTGATAATAATCCGCTACCTCCTGTGGTTGTCGCAAACCCGGTGAATCAAAATCCAGCTCCTCGTACTATGTATGATTATGCTAAACCTAATTTAACAGGAACCGAGTCGAGTATTGTTAGACCTGCTATTGCTGCAAATAATTTTGAACTGAAACCTAACACTATACAGATGATTCAACAGTTTGTTCAATTTGATGGTTTGCAGGATGAGGATCCAAACAATCACTTGGCGAATTTTCTGGAATTCTGTGACACTTTCAAAATTAATGGTGTTTCTGATGATGCCATTCACCTTCGATTGTTTCCTTCTCGTTGAGAAACAAAGCTAAACAGATGGTTGAACTTCGTTACCACGGATCAATCAATCACTACATGGATCAAATGACCGAAAATTTTTTACTTAAATACTTTTCGCCAGCTAAAACGGCTAAGTTGAGGAATGATATTTCTTCTTTTGTGCAGATAGATTTAGAAACACTTTATGATGCATGGGAGAGATACAAGGATTTACTAAAAAGGTGCCCTCACCATGGGTTACCTTTGTGGCTTCAGATTCAAACCTTTTACAATGGTGTGAACCCCTCAACTAGGCAGTTGATCGATTCAGCCGCCGGTGGAACCCTAAATAACAAGACCCCTAAAGCGGCTTATGAGTTTATAGAGGAGATGGCACTAAATAACTATCAGTGGCAAGTTATGAGGACAAAGCCAAAAAAAGCCGCCAGTGTTTTCAACCTCGATGCAGTGACCATGTTATCAAACCAGGTAGAACTGTTAAATAAAAAGATTGATGGTTTGTGTGGTTCTTTGCAGGTACATTCAGTGATGCATTGCGATACGAATAGAGGAGGAATGGGCAATACCGAATATCCATCCTACAACCATGGCATAGAAAATGAACAGATGAACTATATGGGTAATAATTCTAGACCTCAGATTAATCCCTATAGTAACACTTATAATCCAGGTTGGAGGAACCATCCCAATTCTTCATGGGGTGGTCAAGGAAATCAGAGACAACAACCCTTTCCAGGCTTCCAACAATAAACCTACCAGCAGGAGAAAAAGCCGAGCCTTGAAGATGTGTTAGCAAAGTTTATTTCGATGTTAGAGACTCATTTTCAGAATACCAAAACAGCATTGAAAAATTAGCAAGCATCGATTCAAGGGCTTGAGAATCAAATTGGACAACTGGTTAAGTTAGTTTCCGAAAGGCAACCAGGTAGTTTACCTAGTAACACCAAACCTAAACCAAAAGAGCATGTGAAAGCAGTTACGCTAAGGAGTGGGAAGGAGTTGGTTGAAGCTGAAAAGAAGATGCCACAAGAAACTAATAAGGAAAAGGGTGAGGAAGTAAACGAGAATGTAACAACAGTACTTACAGAGTATAAACCACCGATCCCATATCCGGCAAAGTTGAAGAAAGACCGCATGGATGCACAATTCGGTAAATTTCTTGAACTTTTTAAACAATTACATATCAACTTACCTTTTGTTGAAGCTATTTTGCAGATGCCGACATACGCAAAATTCTTAAAAGAGCTTCTAACAAATAAAAGTAAGTTTGAAGAGCTATCAACCGTGGAACTTAACGAGGAATGTTTAGCTATTCTCCAAAATAAACTTCCAACCAAATTGAAAGATCCAGGAAGTTTTACCATTCCCTGTTTAATTGGTAGTTTAAATATTGAGAAAGCATTAGCTGATTTAGGTGCCAGTATTAATTTAATGCCTTATAAAATGTATAAGCAGCTTGGTCTTGGGGAACCAAATCCCACTAGGATGAGTATCCAATTAGCTGACAGATCTATTAAATATCCTAGGGGAATTATTGAAGATGTTTTGGTAAAAGTTGATAAATTCATATTCCCTGTTGATTTTGTTGTGCTTGACATGGATGAGGACGTTGAGGTACCTTTAATTTTAGGACGCCCATTTTTAGACACTATTAGGGTTGTTATTGATGTAGGTGATGGTAAACTTGTGCTCATGATAGGTGACGAGGAAATTATTTTTAAAATTTATGATGCTATGCGATACTCTAGAGAGCAAGATGATTCCTGTTATTTTATCGATGCTATTGATCATTCTATTCAAGATTCTTTTCAGGAAATCATATATAAAGACACGTTGGAACTGTGTCTTGCCCAAGCAGAGGAGGCCAATGACGATACCAATGAGATGGGGGAGGTAAAAGTTTCTTCCCCAAGACAAAAGAAGTATGAGGGCATTGAAATAAACGACGTACTAAAACAAAAACCCTCTATTGAAGAGCCCCCCAAATTGGAATTGAAACAGTTACCAAATCACTTAGAGTATGCATTCCTCGGAGATGATTCTACACTACCGGTAATTATTTCTTCAGAATTGGAACCTAATGAGAAAGATGAGTTAGTGCAGGTACTAAAGGAGCATAGAAGATCTATAGCTTGGAAAATTTCTGACATTAAAGGGATAAGCCCATCGTTTTTCACCCACAAAATTTTAATGGAAGATGAATATAAACCATGTGCGCAACCTCAAAGACAATTAAATCCCAACATGAAGGAAGTTGTTAAAGATGAGGTAATTAAACTTCTATATGCTGGAATTATTTATCCTATTTTTGACAGTACTTGGGTAAGCCCCGTGCAGGTTGTTCCAAAGAAGGGAGGCATGACTGTTATAACCAATGAGAAGAATGAATTGATTCCAACAAGGACAGTCACAGGTTGGAGAGTTTGCATTGATTATAGGAAATTAAACGATGCCACGAGAAAAGATCACTTTCCCTTACCATTCATTGATCAAATGTTAGAAAGATTATCTTGGCATATGTACTATTGCTTCTTGGACGGACTCTCTGGCTACTTCCAAATCCCAATAGCTCTTGAGGATCAAGAAAAGACAACATTTACATGTCCATACGGTACGTTTGCTTATCGTAGAATGCCTTTTGGATTATGTAATGCTCCTGCTACTTTTCAGCGATGCATGCTAGCCATCTTTGATGAACTTGTGGAAGATATTATGGAGGTATTTATGGATGACTTTTCAGTATTTGGTAATTCTTTCCACCTTTGCCTTAAAAATTTAAAAAGAGTTCTAATGAGATGTGAGGAAATAAACCTTGTGCTTAATTAGGAAATGTGTCACTTTATGGTTCGAGAAGGGATTGTGTTAGGTCACAAAATTTCTAGTAAAGGGATTGAGGTTGATAAAGCAAAAATTGAAACCATAGAAAAATTACCTCCTCCTAGTTCAGTTAAGGCTATTAGAAGCTTTTTAGGACACGCTAGATTTTATAGAAGATTTATCAAGGATTTTTCTAAAATAGATAAGCCCTTAACTAAATTACTAGAAAAATATGTGCCTTTCAATTTTGATCAGGAATGTTTAGATCCATTTAATACCCTCAAAAATAAATTAATAAATGATCCAATTATAATTGCACCTGATTGGAATTTACCCTTTGAACTAATGTATGATGCGAGTGATTTTGCAGTAGGTGCGGTTTTGGGACAGCGAAGAGACAAGCATTTTCAGCCAATTTATTATGCTAGCAAAACATTGACGCTTGCAAGAAGAAAATTACACCACCACGTAAAAAGAGTTGCTAGTCGTGGTTTTTGCATTTGATAAATTTAGACAAAGATTTGATATTATCTAAAGTTGTCGTTTACACTAACCATTCAGCTCTTCGTTATCTTTTAACTAAATCTGATGCAAAACCTCGACTCATAAGATGGATTTTACTCTTACAGGAATTTGATTTGGAAATTCAGGATAAGAAAGGAGCTGAAAATCTCGCAGCAGACCATCTTTCTAGACTTGAAAATCCACATATCAACGAACTCGATGAAAGTGAGATAAATGACTCGTTTCCTGAAGAACAACTCTTTGCTATTTCCGACTCCGAGGTACCTTGGTTTACAGATATTGCGAGTTATTTAACTGCTGACATCCTGCCAAAAGGGTTAACACATCATCAAAAGAAGCGATTCTTTGCTGATGCGAAAAACTATTTTTGGGAGGACCCTTTTCTTTTTTGTATATGTGTAGATCAAGTAATTCGGAGATGTGTTACAAAGGCAGAAGCAAGAAAAATACTAGAACATTGCCATTCAGGACCATCAGGAGGACATTATAGTGGGATTAGGAAAGCACATAAAATGCTCGAATCAGGTTTTTATTGGCCCACTCTGTTCAAGGACGCTAACAGGTATGTTACTTCGTGTGATAGATGTCAGAGAATAGGTAATATCTCTAAACGCGATGAAATGCCTCAAACATATATGCTATCATGTGAAATATTTGATGTATGGGGTATTGATTTTATGGGTCCATTCCCTAGCTCATTTGGGAATAAATACATCTTAGTAGCAGTTGATTATATGTCAAAATGGGTGGAAGCTCAAGCTTTACCTACTAATGATGCTAGAGTGGTAGTAAGATTTCTTAAGAGACTCTTCTCTCGATTTGGAACACCTAGAGCAATTATTAGTGACAGGGGTACTCATTTTTGTAATACTTAATTTGATAAAGTCTTAAAGAAATATGGAGTACACCACAGAACAGCTACCCCTTATCACCCTCAAACCAGTGGACAAGTGGAAGTAGCAAATCGAAAGCTTAAGCGTATTCTAGAGAAAACAGTAGAATCAAACAGGAAAGATTGGGCATTAAAAGTAGACGATGCTTTATGGGCCTATAGAACCGCTTTTAAAACTCCCATAGGAACATCCCCATACAGACTTGTCTATGGAAAGAGTTGTCATCTACCATTCGAATTAGAGCACAAAGCATTTTGGGCTATAAAATTCTTAAATTACGATCTTAAACTCGCATGTGAGAAAAGAATGATACAGTTGAACGAGCTAGATGAGTGGCGAGCTAATGCCTACGAGAACTCATGTTTATATAAGGAGGCAACAAAGTGACGCCATGATGCTCGTTTGAAGCAACCGAAGCAATTTGAAGTGGGAGATCTTGTTCTACTATACAATTCAAAGCTCAAATTGTTTCTTAGAAAGATGAAATCAAGATGGTTAGGTCCATTCGTAGTCAAAACCATTTTTCCTTATGGCACAATCGAGGTAACTCATCCGACTCATGGCACATTCAAGGTAAACGATCAACGACTTAAACTATATAACAGTGAGGATTTTAGAGATATTAGAGCGGAGCTTCAGCTCTGTGAACCTCCATAAAGAGCGGATACAAGGTAAGTCTAGCTTAGGACTCTAAACAAGCACTTATCGGGAGGCAACCCGAGCACTAACTTCATTAATGTCCATATTTTCGATTTTTAACACCTAACTAAAAACTAACCAGACTAATAAGCACAGATTTCCATACCACACGGCCTTACACACGGGCGTGGTCATGGCAGTGTGGACACCACAGGTAGGCACATCGGCGTGGCGGAGACCGTGCGGGCCAAGGACGGAAATTTTTCCCAAAACACGGGCTACGATAAAATGCCACGATCGTACGACACAGTCGTGGTCAAAATTGAATCAAAAACACGAGCTGTGATAAAAGGCCACGGCCGTGCGATACGACCGTGGTCGATACTGAGTAAATGACACGGGCAAGTAACACGCCCGTGTCAAAAAGCCGTGGGTGAAACTGAGTAAGTTACACGGGCATGCGACACGCTCGTGCCTATAGGCCGTGGTCGACACTGACTAAGTTAACACGGGCGTGGGAGAAACGAACGAAGCATTACACGGTCGTGCGATCAGGTCGTGTGACACAACACGCCCAGGGAACACGGGCGTGGGCCACGATTCAGACGCCCCCTAACTCAAAATTTTCGAATCACACGGGCGTGGCCCCTGACCGTGTGCCCTAATCCCTATTTAAACCAAACCCCTATTCATCTTCCCCCCAAATCCCCTCCCAAAAACCCTAGCCACTCTCTACTCTCCCTACTCACTTTCCCCATTCCGGCCACCACCGTCCCTCCACTCCCCCCTCCTCCTCTTCCTCTCATTTTTCTCCTTTCCCCTTTTTTTTTCAACGCACACTAGCACGCAGTCCACGCCCGTGTCTGACACCACGCCCGTGCCCACCACCACGACCGAGCCATAACTTCAACACCTCCATCGGTTCACCTTTCTACACCATTTTTACTTATTTCTTTCATCTTTAATTATTTATTTGATATTATTCATTGTTCTTATGATTATCTTCATTTTTGCTATTACCTTAGTTATTTTGATAGTTAGTTTGAATATATTAGTTTGATACTAATGATTACTCTTGTTAACTCGTACTAATGTTAGAATAAATTGATAATCTGATCTCACTATTATAGGTTTATTTAGGAATACTAGGATAGTACATTTTTCGCTGGCAATGATACTTTATTCATTGAAAATATTTGTACGTCTTTTGCAGGTACGTAATAACGCCCCCACGTGGGAAGAAAACCTTCATTCTCGCTTCAAAAAAGTGAAAAGGTGCCGGTGCGACCTCCTTAAGCGCTTTTGCCGTAGTACGCCACCCATTCCTACAGTTTCCTTCGGAACCCCAGGAGGAGCTCTTTCGGTTACTTCGCGCATGACCCATCGGCGTGGGGAGGTGTATTGATTGGGCCGCCCTAGAGCAAGTCCAACTAGCCGATGCGGTTCGAGCCCTTTTTTCCACCGACCTATGGGGACACTTCTTTGATATCATCGAGCCTACATACCTAGAGCTCACTTTGGAGTTCTGTTCTACTTTCCACCTCCAGACGATCATGACGAACTTTGACGACTCTTGCACAATCCAATTCCGTCTCAGAGGCCAGCCGCTTTGGGACTTTACACCGAGGAGTTCATGGAGGATGACGACTTCGAGGATCTCTATTCCCATATCCACCGCTCCCCTTCATCATGTTGGACCGACTTGGTCCCTATCTCAGCGACATATGATCCCAGTCGCTCTAAGGCCTCCACTCTCGCCCCATCATTGAGGTACTTACACGCCATCCTGGCTCATACTCTGACAGGTAGGCAAGAGAGCACCGGCATCGTCAACACCCACGACGCCTACTTTCTATGGTGCATGGCGCACGGGCACGTCTTCGACCTAGCTTACTTCATCGCCCGCGCCATTCAGCATCAGACGGAGCAGCATAGGAGAGGAGTCATCTCCATGGGTCCCTACATCACGCGCCTGGCTCGATATTTTGGGCTCCTCAACACTGCCACTCAGTCCTCCTCACTCACACTTATAGGACAGATGTCCCCACAGGGCATCCAGATGATGCTTCACATGAGGATGATTGAGCGCCGCCGTGGGTTTGATCCTCCTCGATGGCGCGCTCTCGCAACCCATCGAGCAGGGCGACCCGCAGGACATTATCGATGATGTCCCCACAAAGAAGAGGAGCAACCGCTCACGCCACCACCGCCACGCCGGCCACTCACTCATGCGGCAGCTTCACTGACTGACATTTCTGAGTGCCTCACTAGGTTCGAGCAATACTGTACTCAGCAATTTAACAACAATGCTCGACGATTCGACGGCATCGAGGCGACCCTCCACCAGATTTGTCAGCACTTCCACATATCGCCGCCACCCTCACCTCGCGACGCATCCGACGATGAGGACCTTTTGAGTCCGATTATTTAATTTTTTTCTATTTTTATTTTCATTTTATTTTTATTTCTAGTCTATTTCCCTTTATATTTTGTATTATAATTCCAAAAAACTTATCTTTTATATTTTGAACTTTATTTTAGTTTTTATAATTATTCCTAATCGAGTAATCCCGTAACCTTCTTCCACAGTTGTGTTTATGTTCTTAATAGTTGCTCAGAATTATGCACTCCACTTTGTTATATCTATAATTCCGCGTCAACTACTCCATGGATTTCATCCAAAATTCAGGAAGTTTCACTTATCTCCCTCTCTTATGATTTTCTTATTATATTGTCATTATATATCTTTGTACATTGAGGACAATGTACATCTTAAGTGTGGGGAGGTTATTGATTTCATTACCAGAAAATCCCTGAATTATGTCTTGTTCCTGAGTAATTTTCTCATATAACTAATTAGAATGAAACTTCTATTGATTTATGATTTTCATTGATATGTTTCGGATTAAGTCATAGATAATTATGCATTAATGGTTTAAAATTTAAGACATTAGAGAATCAAGCATGATAAGTCTATTTTTAGAATTAAAAATTTTTAGGTTGTTTTCCTAAATTTAAATATTACTTTGAAGTTTGAAATTTGCAAGGTTGACATCAAAAACCATAAATTTTGTGAGATTTTGAGCCTTTTAGAGCATATATTTTTCTTGCTCACTTTATTGTTGGTTATGAGTGTGTCAACATTGAACTGTTATTCTAGAACTTGCTTCGATTATGCATGTTGAGACCACACCTTTGATTTGATATGCTGAGATGATAAAGGCACTTAGGATTTAACCCACTTACTCCATTAAAAGCCTACCTTCATAATTAACCCCTAGTGAACCCCTTTTTAGCCTAATAAACTGTTTTCTTGACTCACCCATTAATATTAACCCAAAACCAAATTTTTACTTCTCTTACTTTGACCTCCCTTATGTCGAGATTTGATTTGATCAGTTGCCTAACTATTTTCTTTATTTCAGTTGTTAAATTCTATCTTATTATTGTATGTTCTTATTAAAAAATATTGGAAATTTATTCATTATTAGTTCTTTGTTATTTGAGCTTAAGCAGTTAATTGTAGATTTTGAGAAGAAGCTCGTGTTATTAGTGATAAGTTTTCAATTGATGTAATTATCAGTATTAGTCCATCTTTTCTAGTTATGTAATTTATCAATTCAATCTTGATTCTAACCCTCTAATTTAACCTTTATCCTCACCTTTAACCCAATCCCCATTACAACCCTTTAAAAGACCTTTTGATTTGTGTATCATCTCATTTTATAGTGGTAGAGATTTGATTTTCATGCAAGCCTATGGGATTAACTTTTCATGTTTGACTTCTGAGTGCTTAATTTGAACCTTAAACACTTTGAGTGATTTGAGTGAATCTTTAGTGAGGATGTCAATTCTTGTCAATTTTGGATCAAAGGTAATTATTTAGATGAGGGGAAACACCTATGTTTTCGGGCTACAAAAATTTATGACTTAGATTGTTTGAATCTTTAGGACCCTTTAAGTTAAATTATCAATGTATGAATTATTTGTGAATTATGATGAGACATTATTGATGAGAATTATAAATTAAGAAAGTTAGTTTTAATTGTGAGTTGAGGATTTTGCTTGAGGACAAGCAAAGGTTTAAGTGTGGGGATATTTGATAAACCATAATTTATACATATTTTAACCCCATGCTTAGCTTATTTTTGGATGAGTTTCATTAGATTTGATGAATTCGATGCTCCTAATCCTTTAATTTCATGTGTTACACTCAGGAGAGCTTAGGTAGTCAAAAAGAACGAGAAACGGGCCAAAAAGGGACAAAATGGGCCTATCTTAGAAATCAACATGGCCTGGACCATTGGACACGGTCGTGTGTTACGAGCAGGATCAACCACGGCCTGGATCAACGTACACGGGCGGATTACATAGCTGTGTATGGTGAGCAGGAGCGAGCACGGCCTAAGGCTATCGAGCACGGGCGTGTTACACGGGCGTGTCCCTGCCGTACCAAAGGTTAATTTTATCCGGAAAAGGTTACTTGTGGGCAAAGAAAGACGTTCCAAAGCCTATATAAACACCCTAGGGGTGACTTAAAAGGGGACGCAGAATAGAACGCAGGGAAATACTCGAAGACAGCCGTCGAAAGTAGCTCGGAGGAAGGATCTACATCAAGACTGAGGATCTCCCATCAAGTTCTTGAGAAGTTTTTGGGTTTTCTTATGTTTTGTAGTTTTCCTTATTTTGAGATGTTTCCTTCTATCAGTATGAACTAAATCCCTTAGATACCTAAGGGGATGAAACCTAAGACGAATCTTATTATTATTTGATTCATAAGATAAATACTTGTTCTTATTCTTAATTGTGAGTTCTTATTCTTGTTTTGATAATTCAGGTTATCGATTCAAGTCGTATGTGCTTATTCAGTGGAGCAAAAGTCCCTGTTTAAGAGTAGATCAACACAATTAAGCGGATTTGATTGCAACCTTAGACATAGGGCAACGAAAATCTGCCGGATTAGAGTCAAATCTAATAAGGGAATCCATAGATTGAGTTAATGCGAAAATAGGGGTTTTAATTAGAAAGAGATTTCAATTAATCAACCTAGAGTCAGTTTTTTTTAGTCTCGAGAGAGATATTAACATAAATCAGGGATTTCTATGGATTAAGTCAAGTGAATAAATCATATGAATTAAAAGTAATAAGTGAAGTCTAGGTGGATTCTTTCTTAGGTATTGTCTATCTCATAAAGTTGTCTAAAAGTATTTTCCTAATTCTTTCGTTGTCGTGTTTTTAATTAAGTTTTAGTTTAAAAGAATTCACTCCAATACTTAGGCTAAATAATAAGAAGATAGTAACTACTAGTACTCTTGGTCCTTGTGGATACGATATAACCAGTCTTACCATAACTATACTATTAAACAATAGGTGCCCTTGCCTTTATTGTAGTCATAGTTAGTTTTAGACACATCAACTACTTTCAATTTGCATTAACTTATCAAGATAATCCAACATACCAATAAACAAAACTTACCCATTTTACAACAAGTCATTAAGCCACAGTCAACATTTAGTAAATCAATATAAACCACATCACCAAAAGGGACATTGGCACATACATGCATATATTTCTATATGAGCTTACAATCCACTTAACCAAAATGAGCCAATTTACATGGCCAAATACCAAATTCAAGCCTTTGACAATTACAATCCAATACATTTGGCAAAAATCATGATGACACGTATAACAAAATGACCAAGTCTGTAACACCCCTAACCCATAATTCGTCGCCGGTCTAGGGTTAAGAGGCATTACTGGACAATCGAAAACTTTTACAAACATTTCGTATTATAAAGTATAACATCATCAAATCATAACAGAATACAAACATATAGTCCCTTAATGAGGTCTATGAGACCTTAAACATGTATTACAAAGGGGTCGGGACTAGGCCGGGATCATACAAAATTTTTCTGAAATTCAAACATTTTTCAAAGTTACAGAGGTCACACACCCGTGTGGGCAGGCCGTGTGCCTCTCACGTCCTCAGACACGCCCATGTGCCTGAGCCGTGTCAAAACAGGGCATACATACTGACTTGTCCACACGGCCTGAGACACGCCCGTGTGTCTAGCCCATGGTCGAGTCTGACTTGTTTTGAAATACAACCACGAGGAACATGGTCGAGCCACACGCCCGTGTGCTCAACCGTGTGGGCAATTATAGGCCATATTCAAGGCCAAAATGCCACCCACACATTGGGTCATCCCTACAAGCACATACAAGCATCAATCCAACACTTATGGTAACCAAAAACATACCAAATTGACCATCTATTTTACATCATTCAAGAACATTTCATCACAACATTTTATATGCCAATTAGCCCAACTAAATCACAAGTAAATCCAAGCATGATTCATCCACAACTTACCACAATAATAGACATATTATCATCAATGATATACCAACTTTGCATCAATAAGCTTACCAATACTTTGACCATTTCATTAGCTAACAAACTATACCAAATTAAGCATCATATGGCTTGATTACTCATTCATATAATGTCATTATCTAGCCATATCACATGGCTAACTATACACCCTTTCAAAACATAACCATATCGACTAGACTATACATGCCATACTTAATATATACATATTCAAAAGGTACCAAAATATGATTTGAGTAGTGTGATGACAATCCTCGATGATCCCCGAGCCTTCTGTAGCTTTAACGATCTATAAAACAAAGAAAACACACACAAAGTAAGCTTTCCAAAAGCTTAGTAAGCCATATACAAATAAACTTAACATATAATTGATAAACCGTAAAAGTAACATATTCTATACCCACATTTAGTATGCTTTTGGATGATTTAAGCCCTAATTTGTGTAAAAAGGTGCTCTTAATCCTTTCTTTTCATGTCTTATACTCAGGAAAGCACCCGATGACGAAAAGAACGAGAAACGGGCTTAAAACGAACCAATTTGGGCCAAGCCACGAAATCAGCATAGCCTGGACTTCAAGCCACACGGCCGTGCCACCATTCCTACTAGAACACGACCTTACCACGACTTACACAGCCGTGCTTCATTCAACAGTTTCGAACACGGCCTGGCCACAATTTACACGGGCGTGTGCCATGGCCGTGCCTCTTCCGTGGGGAAGAGAAATTCCATTCGGGAAAGGATACTTAGGGGGAAAGAAACGTGTTTCAAAAGCCTATAAATACACCCTAGGTACCAGCTGAAAGGGGGGGCGGAAAGCTAGGCTAAAAAGCCAAGCCGGAAAGGTCAGATTTGTGGGAATCACTCGAAGATAGCCAGTTGATCCATCTCAAGAAGCCGGAATTCTACTCAAAACAGAGGATCTCCTCTTCAATTCCTTCAGGGGGTTTTAGGGATTTCTTATGTTTTGTGTTATCTTTTCTCTTGAGATGTTTTCCTTTATTGTTATGAACTAAACCTTCGGATACCCGAAGGGGATGAAACCTATGATGAATCTTGTTATTTGATTTTTGAATTATATGATAATAACTTAGTTTGTTCTTAATTGTGTGAACTTAATCCAAATCTAATGTGCTTAGGTGGAGGAGGAATAGACCCTGCCTAAGAGTAGATCCAACATAATTAAGCGGAGTTGATCGCACGCCTAGAGATAGGGTGACAAGATTTTTTCGGATTAGGGTGAAACCTAATATGGGAATCCACAGATCGATTTACTGCTATTCTAGGGGGTTATTATAAGCGAACGAGAGTTCCACTAATTAACCTAGGGTTAGACGTTATTCGCCTCGAGAGAGGGTTTAATATACGTTAGGGAGTCTCATAGATCAAACTAAGTAAATAAATCATATGGTTCAAGGTTAGATAACAAGTGAAGTCTAGGTGGATTTTTCCTAAGGGTATCGCTTGAGTCAACTGAGTTTTTCCAAAAGTTATTTCCCGAATTCATTCTTTTTGTCTTTGCGTCTTAGCTTAGTAGGTAGATTAGTTTTAGTTTAACAACCATCACTTTATATTAAGGCTAAATAATAAAAAGACGGTGAGTATTTGTACTTTTAGTTCCTTTGGGTTCGATAATCCGATCTTGCCTAAACTATACTACTGTTCGATAGGTGCACTTGCCTCAATCGTTGTCAGAGTTAGTTTCCAGGTTCGATCATTCTTTTATAAATTTTAAAACTCTGATTTACAGCGATCAAGTTTTTGGCGCCGTTGCCGGGGAACTAAAATATTAAGAAAACTCTATTTTTATTACTTTGGCCATTATTTTTATTTTTTCACAATTTATTTTTATTTTTAGTTTTAATTTTAAATTTTGCTAAATTTTATTTCTTTCTTTTCCTAGCAGGTACCTCTAGCTTATGACTAGAAGGAACTCGAGAGGACCTTTAGAATACGACAGTGACATTGAAAATACCGCTCGAAGAAATCACAGAGAAATTAGGCGAGCCCTAAATTACCAAGGAGAGAGAAAAGACCGATCCAATCCTACTGAAAGGATGGACGAAAATATTCCACCACCACAAAGCGATGTGGTGGATCAGAATGCTCCTCGTACTATGTTTGATTATGCTAAACCGCATTTAACAGGAGCCGAATCTAGTATTGTGAAGCCTGCTATAGCTGCTAATAATTTTGAACTAAAGCCTAACACTATTCAAATGATTAAACAATTTGTTCAATTTGATGGTTTGTAGGACGAAGATCCAAACACTCACATAGCTAACTTTTTAGAGTTCTGTGATACCTTCAAAATAAATGGTGTTTCTGATGATGCCATACGTCTTCGGTTATTTCCCTTTTCATTAAGGAATAAAGCTAAACAGTGGTTAAACTCGTTACCACGAGGGTCAATCACTACATGGGAACAAATGACCGAAAAATTTCTACTAAAATATTTTCCACCGGCCAAAATGGCTAAGTTACGTAATGATATATCTTCTTTTGTGCAGATGGATTTAGAGACATTATACGACGCATGGGAGAGATACAGAGATCTCTTGAGGAGATGCCCACACCACGGATTACCATTGTGGCTCTAAGTCCAAACTTTTTACAACAATGTGAATCCTTCAACGCGGTAATTAATTGATTCAGTCGCCGGTGGAACCCTGAATAATAAGACTCTTGAGGCAGCCTACAAGTTTATTGAAGAGATGTCACTGAACAACTATCAGTGGCAAGTTACAAGAACAAGGCCAACAAAAATAGCCGGAGTTTACAACCTCGACGCAGTAACCATGCTATCAAACCAGGTAGAGTTGATGAATAAGAAGATTGATAGTTTGTGTTCTTCGCAGTAAATCCAAAGGTGATGCGATTGTGACGCAAGTGGAACTGCGTGGCGAATTGCAGTACCCACCCTACCAACCGAGAGCAAAACGGATGAACTATATAGGTAACAATTTCAGATCTAATAATAACCCATATAGTAATAATATTAATCCAGGTTGGAGGAACCACCCAAATTTTTCGTGGGGAGGACAAGGAAATCAAGGAAATCAAAGACAACAACCTCCTCAAATTTTCCAAAATCAGCCCTATCCACAGGAAAAGAAGCCGAGTCTTGAAGAGACGTTGAACATATTCATAGCATCGGCAGAGGCCCGCTTCTAAAAGACTGAGACAACAGTAGATAATCAACAAACAACGATCAAAATGATCGAGAGTCAAGTTTGGGAATTTATTAAGTCAATCAAACAACTTACTGAGATGGTTTCCAAAATTCTACCAGCGAATCTCTCTAAAGAAATGGAACAGGTAAAGGCAGTTACACTAAGAAGCGGAAAGGAGCTAGTCGAACCAGAGAAAAGAATGCCACCCGTAGATGACAGAACAAAAGATATGGAAATTAAAGATGTAATTCCAGTCCATAAAGAAAGTAAACCACCGATCCCATATCCAAAAAGCTTGAAGAAAGAACGACTAGACTCCCAATATGGTAAGTTTCTCGAGCTTTTCAAACAAATACATATTAACCTACCTTTTGTTGAAGCCATTTCACAGATGCCGACGTACGTGAAATTCTTGAAAGAACTCTTGACGAATAGAAGGAAGCTTGAAGAAATATCAATGGTGGAGCTTAATGAAGAATGTTCGACCATCTTCCAAAACAAGCTACCAACCAAATTAAAAGACCCAGGAAGTTTTACTATTCCTTGTTTAATTGGCAGTTTAAATATTAAGAAAGCATTAGCTGATCTAGGTGCCAGCATTAATTTAATGCCTTATAAGATGTTTTAAAGACTAGATCTTGGGGAACCAAAACCCACTAGGATGAGTATTCAGCTAGCTGATAGATCTATTAAATATCCTAGGGGAGTTGTCGAAGATGTCCTGGTAAAAATTGATAAATTTCTTTTTCCCGTTGATTTTGTTGTGCTTGACATGGATGAAGACATTGAGGTCCCCTTAATACTAGGGCGCCCTTTTTTAGCTACTGCTAGGGCTATTATTGATGTAGGTGATGGTAAACTTGCATTAAGGATAGGTGATGAGGAAATTAATTTTCAAATTTATGATGCCATGAAATATTCCAGAGAACAAGATGATTCATGTTATTTTGTTGATACCAATGACCATCTTGTTCAAAACTCTTTACAGGAAATCCTGCATGATGACACGATGGAACTGTGTCTCACTCAAGAAGAGGGGGAAGAAGATGAAGCTTCTGAGCTAAAATTATCATCAAAACAAATGGAGAAAGAAAGCATCGAATTTGATGACAATTTCAAATAAAAACCCTCTGTTGATGAACCGCCCAATTTAGAATTAAAGCAACTGCCAAATCACCTAGAGTACGCATTCCTTGGGGAAAATTCTACATTACCAGTAATTATCTCTTTAGAATTAGAACCCAAGGAAAAAGAGGAGTTGATACAGGTACTGAGAGAGCATAAAAAAGCCATAGCTTGGAAAATCTCTGACATTAAGGAAATAAGCCCAACATTTTGTACCCACAAAATTTTAATGGAAGATGAGTACAAGCCATGTGTGCAACCACAAAGACGTCTAAATCCCAACGTAAAATAAGTCGTGAAAGCCGAGGTAATTAAACTTCTAGGTGCTGGAATAATTTATCCTATTTCTGACAGCAAGTGGGTGAGTCCTGTGCAGGTTGTCCCAAAGAAAGGAGGCATGACCGTGGTAGCTAACGAAAAGAATGAACTAATTCCTACCAGGACAGTCACAGGTTAGAGAGTTTGCATAGATTATAGGAAACTGAATGACGCCACTAGAAAAGATCACTTTCCCCTACCCTTTATTAATCACATGCTAGAAAGGTTATCAGGACACATGCACTATTGCTTCCTAGATGGACTCTCCAGCTATTTCCAAATCCCAATAGCACCTGAAGATCAAGAGAAGACAATGTTCACATGCCCATACGGTACGTTTTCTTATCATAGAATGCCTTTTGGATTATGTAATGCTCCTGCTACTTTTCAGCGTTACATGCTAGCAATTTTTGATGAACTCGTGGAAGATATCATGGAGGTATTTATGGTTGATTTCTCAGTTTACGATAATTCTTTCCATCTTTGCCTTAAAAATTTAGAATGAGTCCGAATGAGATGTGAGGAAACAAACCTTGTTTTAAATTGGGAAAAGTGTCACTTCATGGTACAAGAGGGAATAGTATTAGGACATAAAATTTCTAGTAAAGGGATCGAGGTAGATAAAGCAAAGATTGAAACCATAGAAAAATTACCTCCTCCCAATTCATTTAAGGCCATTAGAAGCTTTTTAGGACATGCAGGATTTTACAGAAGATTCATTAAAGTTTTTTCTAAAATAGCTAAGCCTTTAACAAAATTACTAGAAAAAGATGCTCCTTTCGATTTTGATCAGGAATGTTTAGATGCATTCAATATCCTTAAGGATAAACTAATAAATGCTCCAATTATAATTGCACCTGATTGGAATCTACCCTTTGAACTAATGTGTGATGCAAGTGATTTCGCAGTAGGTGTAGTTCTGGGACAACGAAGAGGCAAGCATTTTCAGCCAATTTACTACGCTACCAGAACACTAACACACGCACAAGAAAATTATACCACCACAGAGAAAGAATTGCTAGCCGTAGTTTTTGCTTTTGATAAATTTAGGCAGTATCTAATATTGTCTAAAGTTGTCGTTTTCACTGACCATTCAGCTCTTCGTTATCTTTTAAACAAACCTGATGCAAAACCCAGACTCATACGAAGGATTTTACTCTTACAGGAATTCAACTTAGAAATACAAGATAAGAAGGGAGCCGAGAATCTTGCAGCAGATCACCTTTCTAGACTTGAAAATCCACACACCAAAGAAATCGATAAAGGTGAAATAAATGATTCATTTCCCGAAGAACAACTCTTTTCTATAACACATTCTGAGGTACCTTGGTTTGCTAATATTGCGAATTATTTAGCAGCTAACGTCTTGCCAAGGAAATTAACACTTCACCAAAAGAAGCGATTCTTTGCTGATGTGAACAATTATTTTTGGGAAGATCCCTTTCTTTTTCGCATATGTGCAGATCAGATAATTCGAAGATGTGTTACAAAGATGGAAGCGAGCAAAATCTTGGAGCATTGCCATTCAGGACCATCAGAAGGACACTATAGTGGTATTAAGACAGCACACAAAATACTCGAATCGGGTTTTTATTGGCCCACTCTATTTAAAGATGCCAACAGGTATGTTACCTCGTGTGATAGATGCCAAAGAATAGGTAATATTTCTAAACATTATGAAATGCCTCAAACATATATGTTATCATGTGAAATATTTGATGTGTGGGGTATTGATTTCATGGGACCATTCCCTAGTTCGTTTGGAAACAAGTACATCCTAGTGGCAGTTGATTACATGTCAAAATGGGTAGAAGCGGAAGCTTTACCTACCAATGATGCTAGGGTAGTAGTCAAGTTTCTCAAGAAACTGTTTTCCCGATTTGGCACACCGAGAGCCATCATTAGTGATAGGGGTACTCATTTCTGTAATACTCAATTTGCAAAAGTCTTAAAAAAATATGGAGTATACCACAGGATAGCCACCCTATATCATCCTCAAACCAGCGGGCAAGTTGAGGTAGCGAACCGAGAACTTAAGCGCATTCTAGAAAAAAACAGTTTAATCAAATAGAAAAGATTGGGCAGTTAAAGTAGGTGATGCTTTATGGGCCTATAGAATAGCATTTAAAACACCCCTAGGGACATCCACATACAAACTTGTATACGGGAAAAGCTGTCATCTACCATTCGAATTAGAACACAAAGCTTTTTGGGCAATAAAATTTTTGAATTCTGACCTAAAAATTGTAGGAAAAAGAAGAATGATGCAGATGAACGAGCTGGACGAGTGGAGAACGGAAGCTTACGAGAACTTAAAACTATACAAAGAAGCAACAAAGCGACGCCACGATGCTTTTCTCAAGAGATCAAAGCAATTCGAAGTAGGAGACCTGGTCCTACTATACAACTCAAGGCTTAAACTATTTTCGGGAAAGTTAAAATCAAGATGGTCAGGCCCATTTATGATCAAAATAATTTTTCCATATGGCACCATCGAGGTAACTCATCCCACTAAAGGCACATTTAAGGTAAATGGTCACCGACTTAAAATTTATAATGGTGCAGATTTTAGAGATATGAGAGAGGAGCTTATGCTCCATGAGCCTTCTTTTAGAACCGAAAACAGGGAAAGTCTAGCTTAAGACTATAAACAAGCGCTTATCGGGAGGCAACCCGAGCACTAATTCACTAACATTTTATTTTCAATTCTTTTTTTATTTTATTTATTCCTTTTACTCAACATCTAACTCCATACTAACCCAGACTAATAAAAGCGTAGGTTTTAAACCACACGGCTGTCGACACGGGTGTGCTAATGGCCGTGTTGAAGACAGGGGATAAAACACGGGCGTGCCAGTAGCCGTGCACAAATAGGGATGAAACGATTTGCCCTACACGGGCTGCGACATCAGACCGCGCCCGTGCCAACATTCCGTGTGAGGCTACTGACTTATTAAGCACGGGCTAAACACGCCCGTGGCTTACAACCGTGCGAGGCTATTGACTTATTGAGCACGGGCTACACACGCCCGTGCCTTACAACCGTGCGAGGCTACTGACTTATCGAACACGGGTAACACACGCCCGTGCAACCTCACCGTGCCCACATACTGACAATTAAAACACGGGCGTGCTAATTTACCCACGGACGTGCCAAGAACCCTGAAACGCGCCCAAATGCCGGATATCGTAAAAAGCACGGGCATTTTCAAATGAACACGGGCGTGGCGATGGACCGTGCCACCTCCTCTATATAAAATCAACCCGTCTTCCCCCCCAAAACCTAACCCTAGAATCAGTTTTAAACACCCTTTTCTCCCAAATCTAGCCGCACATACACCCTCCCCCATCCAAAACATCCCCCCTTGCCTTTTCTCTCCAAAACCATCCAAAATCGCCAGACGCTCATGCTACACTGCAGCGTGCACCAATGAATGCCGCCCCCGCCACATTGTGTTAGTCCTGCAAAACCCGCCCCACCGCCGTGCTCCGCCCGTGCTTGCTCGCATCCCACCATCACAACCCCTGGTTCCCTTCACTACCTTAATTTCTTGACTAAAAAATTGATAAATATTATGCCATTTTGCTTTATTCCTTTTTTTTAATATTAAGCATGATTTATATTTAGAGATTTCTCTCAAAAACTCATGATTACTTAGTAAAAATCTCTGATGAATTGGTTGCTGATTGGTTTCATTTTAGGAATAAACTTTTGCATTTGTTTTGATAAACTTCTTTGTTTGAAAGAATCATTATCACAATATCCACTAATTACCATTTGGCTTGATTTAGTACGAAATACTTTGGCTATATTATTGTTAACGAACTTGCTTTATATTTGATTATTTTTCAGGTACAAATGTCATCACCACGACCAAAGCGATCCACAGCCACCCCAAGCAAGAAAAGAAAGGGGCCCGGATCGTCTTCCACGAGTGCTTCTTCCGAGGTTAGGCATCCATTCCTCCGATTTTCTCAGAACACTCGTGAAGAGCGTTACAAAGCACTCGGGATAGACCCCTGCACCGGTAGGCGCATCGATTGGGCCGCAGTGGAACACGTCGGGCTCGCAACCGATATTCGAGCCTTTATTTCAACCGATTTGTGGGAGCAGTTCTTTTCCATCATCGAGCCCACATACATGGAGCTTACCCTCGAGTTTTGCACCACCTTCACTTTACAAACTGTGATGGCACATTTTGATGATCCGCACGCGATGCGCCTCGTCTAGCGGTATGGTACGTCGATCGAGCATACCACAATTCGGCACACTCTCTAGGACTTTACACACCGAATTCATAGAAGAAAACCCACTCGACGATCTAAACCGTGAGCTCCATCAAGATCGCAATCAAATGTTTGGCGAAACCTACACCCCACTACAAGCATCTACGATCCCAGTCGCTCTAAGGCGACGGCACTTTCTCCAGCTCTAAGGTATATTCACGCCATTCTCGTGCACACCATCACAGGTCGCAGAGAAAGCACAGGCGTCATAAACAACCAGGACATTTACTTCCTATCATGCATGTCTGAAGGACATGTTTTCGGCTTAGCATATTTTATCGCATGCGCGATTCAACATCAGACAGAGCAACATAGGAAGGGGATTTTGTCAATGGGGTCATACATTACTAGGTTGGCTCGGCACTTCAACCTCTTCGACACTGAAGCTCAGATCACCTCCCTCACACTGATCGGCAACATGGTACCTCAAGGCATCCAGACAATGCTACACATGAGGATGATTAAACATCGACGAGGGACTGAACCCCCTCAATATCGATTAGTGACCGCCATAGATAAGGGGGAGCCCGAGGACATTACTAATGATGTCCCACCACCATCACAGGAGGTACCGGTTCCGAGTCAGCGACCGTCCCGTACAGAACCATCATTAGCGGACATCTCTGCACGGCTTGACCAGTTCTAGCTGTATTTTGCTGAAAACACTCGGCGCTTTGACGGGTTAGAGGCCACCCTTCAACAAATATGCCAGCACCTTCATATCTCACCACCAGGACCACTACAGGACCTGGCCGAGGATGAGGACTTTTGAGTCCTTTAATCTAGTTTTCTTTTACTTTCAAGTTTTTTTATTTTTATTTTATTTTATTGTCTAGTTATTTTCATTTAATTTCGATTCATCTTAAGTTTGAACATTTTAATCATACATTTGATAACTTTTATCATGATTATCATTAACTCCTAACCTTCGAGTATTCCTAACATTTCTTTAGTTACATCCCAAAAGAATTCTAACTGATGACTTAGCAGTTTCAACGAGCAATAAACCACTACTCAAGTCATCAGCCAACACCAACACCATCCCGATGCCTCGCCGTGTTTTCCACATAAGAGATCATCCATTCATTCAGGGAGTGTCACTCTCTCCCCTCTCTTTTGATTTTACATATTAATTATCATTATATATCTTTGTACATTAAGGTCAATGTACATCTTAAGTGTGGGGGGTGAACAACCTAAAAAGATACCTAACTCAAAGCCTGAATTTAGTCTTGTTTTTAAGTAAATTTCTCATATTGCTAATTAGGATGAAATTTCTGATGATTTATAATTTTTTATTGATATGTTTTAGATTAAGTCATTGATAATTGTGCATTGATAATTAAATTTGAAGAGTACTAGAGAATCAAGCATGATAAGTCTATTTTTCAGAAATTAAAATTTTTTTAGGTTGTCGAACTGAGTTTAAATATTACTTTGAAGTTTGAAATTTATGAGGTTGACATCAAAATACCCATAATTTTTGTGAGTTTTTGAGCCTTATAGAGCATAAATTATTTTTCTTGCTCACTTTATTAATTATGAGTATGTCAACACTGATTTGTTATTCTAGAACTTGCATCGATAATACATGTCGAGACCACATTTTATGATTTGATTCATAGAGATGATAAAGGCACTTAGGATTTAACCCACTAATTCCCTAAAAAGCTTACCGTCACAAATTAACCCCTAGTTAACCCTGTTTTAACCTGACACCCTTTTTATTGACATACCCACTAATATTAACCCAGAACCCCTTTGTTTTTGTTATCACCATTCCTTTTGACTACCCTTATATCGAGATTTGATCTGATTAGTTTCCTGATTATGAATTTTAGTAGTTTATCCTTTATTATGTATTTAGTTTGTTCTTAAAAAAACAACAACGAAGTATATCCATTATTCATTATTAGTTGTGATTAAATGAGCTTATACGTTTAGATTCCAAATATCAAAGAAGAAGCTCGTATTATTAGTATTATTAGTTTTCAATTGATGTATTTATTATTATTAGTTCATTAGTTCATAGTTAGGTAATTTGTTGATTCAATCTCGATTCTAACCTCTAATTCACCTTACTCCCACACCTTAACCCTAGCCTCAGTTACAACCCTAACAAAGACCTTTTGATTTGTGTTTCATCTCATATTTTAGTGGTGGAGATTTGATTTTCATGCAAGCCTATGGGATTAACTCTTCATGTTTGACTTTTGAGCGCCTAAATTTTGAACCTTAAACACTTTGAGTGATTTGAGCGAATCTTTTGTGAGGATGTCAATCCTTGTCGATTTTGAATCAGAGGTAATTATTTAGATGAAGGGAAACGCCTATGTTTTGTGCTACAAAATCTATGACTTATACTGTTTGAATTTTTAGGACACTTTGAATTGAATTATCCATGTATAAATTATCTATGAATTATGATGAGACACTATCAATAGGAATTATGAATTACAGGTTGTTCATTTTAATTGTAAGTTGAGAATTTTGCTTGAGGACAAGCAAAAGCTTAAGTGTGGGGGTATTTGATAAACCGTAAAAGTAACATATTCTAAGCCCACATTTAGTATGCTTTTGGATGATTTAAGCCCTAATTTGTTTAAAAAGGTGCTCTTAATCCTTTCTTTTCATGTCTTATACTCAGGAAAGCACCCGATGACGAAAAGAACGAGAAACAGGCTTAAAACGGACCAAGTTGGGCCAAGCCACGAAATCAGCACGGCCTGGACTTCAAGCCACACGACCGTACCACCATTCCTACTAGAACACGGCCTTACCACGACTTACACGGCTGTGCCTCATTCAACAGTTTCGAACACGGCCTGGCCACGATTTACACGGGCGTGTGCCATGGCCTTGCCTCTATCGTGGAGAAGAGAAATTCCATTCGGGAAAGGATACTTAGGGAGAAAGAAACGTGTTTCAAAAGCCTATAAATACACCCTAGGTACCAGCTGAAAGGGGGGGCGGAAAGCTAGGCTCAAAAGCCAAGCCGGAAATGTCAGATTTGTGGGAATCACTCGAAGATAGCCAGTTGATCCATCTCAAGAAGCCGGAATTCTACTCAAAACGGAGGATCTCCTCTTCAATTCCTTCAGGGGGTTTTAGGGATTTTTTATGTTTTGTGTTATCTTTTCTCTTGAGATGTTTTCCTTTATTGTTATGAACTAAACCTTCGGATACCCGAAGGGGATGAAACCTATGATGAATCTTGTTATTTGATTTTTGAATTATATGATAATAACTTAGTTTGTTCTTAATTGTGTGAACTTAATCCAAATCTAATGTGCTTAGGTGGAGGAGGAATAGACCCTGCCTAAGAGTAGATCCAACATAATTAAGCGGAGTTGATCGCACGCCTAGAGATAGGGTGACGAGATTTTTTTGGATTAGGGTGAAACCTAATATGGGAGTCCACAGATCGATTTACTGCTATTCTAGGGGGTTATTATAAGCGAACGAGAGTTCCACTAATTAACCTAGGGTTAGACGTTATTCGCCCCGAGAGAGGCTTTAATATACGTTAGGGAGTCTCACGGATCAAACTCAGTAAATAAATCATATGGTTCAAGGTTAGATAACAAGTGAAGTCTCTGTGGATTTTTCCTAAGGGTATCGCTTGAGTCAACTGAGTTTTTCCAAAAGTTATTTCCCGAATTCATTCTTTTTGTCTTTGCGTCTTAGCTTAGTAAGTAGATTAGTTTTAGTTTAACAACCATCACTTTATATTAAGGCTAAATAATAAAAAGACGGTGAGTATTGGTACTTTTAGTTCCTTTGGGTTCGATAATCCGGTCTTATCTAAACTATACTACTGTTCGATAGGTGCACTTGCCTCAATCGTTGTCAGAGTTAGTTTCCAGGTTCGATCATTCTTTTATAAATTTTAAAACTCTGATTTGCAGCGATCAATAATCATTTATAAGCATAGCAATTCAAATACATTAATATTTTCATTTTAAACACATAGATTTCTCTTTGACTCAATTGGTTTGCCATTGCTTACCAATATATGATACCTCAAGCATCTCTTTTGCTCATATGTCAAACATACATATATAACACTCTATTCATTGCATCTATTTACATATTTACTCACCTTTCATGCCTATTCAAAGCATATACATCAAACGTACCTGAAACGAATATACAATTCACATAGTCATTCATTTCTCGGACTTGCCCGTTGAACCGTTTGGAATCAAATAGGATGCTCAGAATACTCAGAATAATCGTACAATGCCAACGTCCCAGACGTGGTCTTACATGTAACCAAATATCGATGCCACTGTCCCAGACAGGGTCTTACACAAATCAAATACGATGCCAATGTCCCAGACATGGTCTTACACGTAAATCTCAAATCGATGCCAACGTCCCAAACGTGGTCTTACACGATATCACATATCGGAAAACCTATGTCATGACATATGCAATCCTATCTATTCCTAGGTTCGTACGGGACTTCTCGGACATTGATACATTGTCGATATTTCCTCGGATTTCATATACGAATCATCTTGAACATATTCATCGCAATAAAAATTTCATAGATGCATAAATAAACCAATTCTAATGCATTTATTTGTATATCGACTTACCTCGGATTCGTGTAAACGGAAACGAACAGCTATTCAACTATTTTCGACTTTCCTCGATCTAAATTTGTTTTCTTCGGTTCTTGATCTATAAACATTCAAATTTAATCCATTTATTTACCAAATCATTCAATTCAATCCAAAAACACATATTTAGGGCAATTTACAATTTAACCCTCATATTTTCACATTTTGACATTTTAGTCCCTATTTCATAAAATCACAAAATACACCAAATTTGCATACACCATGCTTAGGCCGAATATTACCCATGCTCATACAAGTCCATATATTTCATTTATTTCACAATTTAGTCCCTCAAAATATTATTTTCTCAATTTAGCCCAAATTACTCAAATTCACTAAAAATCCAAAGACAAAACATGTTAATCTAACACATATATTTCATATTTCATCACCAAACATCACAAAACTCATGAATTCATCAATGGCACATTTCAAAATCATCATCAATTCACAAAATTAAGGCATGGGTTTTGAAGAACACAAAGCAACGATTACAAAAACGTAGAAATTATCAAAAACCGAAACCAAAACATACATTAATTTGCTTGAGCAAGGGCCGAATACCTAACAAGCTTTTTCTTTATCTTTTCTTTGCATTTTCGGTGGATGAACACTTAAATGTCCACCATTTTAAACTTTGTTTTTAGTTTATTAACATTATTAACTAATTTACAATATTAACCTTTAATTATTACCATATATAACATGTATATTCAATGGCCTTACCCTCTACTAACCAATATAATGGCTAATTTTCATCTTAAGGACTTCCTCTTTATAAAGACACATCAATTCGGCCATTATTCAAATAGAAAGCTACTTTTACATTTTATGCGATTTAGTCCTTTTCTTTAATTAAGCACACAAACGGACAATTTAATCCACGAAACTTTCACACATGCTAAATAACATACTGTAAACACAGAAAATAATATTAAAATATTTTTATGACTCGAATTTGTGGTCCCGAAACCACTGTTCTGACTAGGGTCGAAACCACTGTTCTGACTAGGGTCTAAACCGGACTGTTACAAACTCCCTATACATGCCATATACTCAAAATGTTTAAAATCATCGATACGCAAAATGATAGTTTGATATTGTGATGCGTCTCTGACGATCTCCAATCCGAGTTAGCTTGGTGACACTATAAAACATGGAAAGTAAAACAGAGTAAGCTATATAGCTTAGTAAGCTGGTATGTAAGAAATAAGCGAACCTTACCATATATTTAACATTCAAATAATATAATATAAGACGATGTAATTTACCATAATCTCATAACCATATTGCATTTCATCACAGCTTATTTAATTCGACATTTCTCGAATTTAATATTCATAAGCTCTGTGCACATACCTGTACCATATTGTAATGGTTTCATACTTATTCTCATCTTTGACATACTCGTTGAACCATTGGAATACTATTGGATACTCAGAAATCTTGCACACAAGGTGCCACATATGTAGCCAATGCTACCTCAATCACATAAAGCTCAGTCTTGAGCTAATAACGGGCCTGCTCACACAAGCTATCAGTCAGGATGTAGCAACACGGTGCTGCTCACACAAGTTGTCAAGTAACTGCAACATATGTCTGTATACTAAGCCACCGGTAGGACGTACAAGACCAGCACCCGGACCACATAAATCACATAATCACATAAGTTCCTAGTGACATGTCACTTGTATCCTAATCTATTCCTAAAGTTCAACTGGGATTTCACATTTGCCGAATCTTAGTCGAACGTGTCCGTAAGGTCATTAATACAGTTTATACAATATTAAGGCATTTAAAATGCAATTATAATAATGCTTAACATACGAACTTACCTTGGTTACAAAAATGGTGTAAAAGACCTATTCATCAAATACTTTGATTTTCCCCCGATCTAGGTCCAAACCTCATTTTTCTTGATCTATAATATCAAATTTAACTTATTTAATCATCACATTATTCAATTCAGCCCAAAAATAATATTATGGCGAAAATTACATTTTTGCCTAACATTTCAACATTTTATAATTTAGTCCCTAGGCTCGTAAAAATGAATTTCATTCAATTTCATCACAACCCAAGCCTAGCCGAATATCACTTGTACTCATAACAGCCCAAAATTTTCATTTATTCACACTTTTCTACACATTTTATAACCTTTTACAAATAAGTCCCTATTTGACATTTTTACCGAAAATCACTTTACAAATGTTGTTTAACTAACTATAAACATGCATTTTCTATCATCAAACATCAAAATACATGCATATTCAACATGGGTAAAACTCTAGACTTTAACTTTCTCTCAAATTAGTCCTCGGAATAGGTAGATCAAGTTACAACGATCTCAAAAATATAAAAATCATTAAAAACAGGACAAGAACAAACTTACAATCGAGCTTGAAAGCTTGGCCAAAAACCCTAGCTATGGCTTCTTCAAATTTTCGGCTACGGGGACTAAATTGAAGAAGATGGACATCTTTTATTAGGTTAATTTGTCTTTATTTACCAAATTACTAAAATACCCTTAATGCATAACTTTAAAATTTTACCTAGCCATGTCCATTTTTGTCCACCCTAAAGTATAATGGTCTAATTACTACATAAGGACTTCCAAGTAAAATTTCATAACAATTAAACACCTTTAACTTATAGAATTCAAGTTTTGCACCTATTGCAATTTAGCCCTTCTAGACAAATTGAGTACTCAATAGACAAAATTTCTTAACGAAATTTTCATACAATCATTCTATCATACTGTAGACCTTAAAGAAATAATAAAAATAAATATCTCTACTTCAGATTTGTGGTCCCGAAACCACTGTTCTGATTTGACCCAAAAATGGGTTGTTACAACTCTCCCCCTTAGGGATTTTCGTCCCCAAAAATCTTACTAGAAAAAAGGTTTGGGTATTGTTTTCTCATGGCTTCCTCGGGTTCCCACGTAGCCTCTTCGACCCCGTGTCGTTGCCACAAAACTTTCACTAAAGCTATGCTTTTATTCCTCAACTGTTTAACCTCTAGAGCTAACACTTTGATCAGTTCTTCACCATATGTCATGTCGGGTCGAATCTCAATCTCTGACGGTGATATTACATGCGATGGATCTGATCGATATCGTCGCAACATCGACACATGAAATACATTGTGGATCTTTTCTAACTCTGACGTCAAAGGTAGTCGATATGCTACTGGCCCTATTCTTTCAATACTCTCATACGACCCAATGAAACGAGGACTCAACTTGCCTTTGCGACCGAATCTAAGAATTTTCTTCAACGGAGACACTTTCAGAAACACTATATCACCAATCTGAAATTCGATATCCTTCTGTTTCAAATTCTCGTATGATTTCTGTTGATCTGAAGCTGCTTTCAGACAATCTCGAATTACTTTCACTTTCTCTTCAGTTTCTCTAATCAAATCAACCCTGTGAATCTGTTTTTCACTAAGCTCAGTCCAGTACAATGGTGTTCAGCATTTGCGGCCATACAGTGCTTCGTACGGTGCCATCTTTATACTCGATTGAAAACTGTTGTTGTAAGCCAATTCGACTAACGGTAGATATTTCTCCCAACTACCTTCAAACTCTAAAACACAACAGTGAAGCATATCTTCGAGAATTTGAATCACTCTCTCAGACTGGCCGTCGGTTTGTGGATGAAATGCAGTACTAAAATTCAACTTTGTACCCAGCGCTTCTTGCAATTTCTTCCAAAATCGCGACGTGAACTTCAGATCTCTATCCAAAATAATAGAAGTAGGCACCCCGTGCAATCTAACAATCTCAGCAATGTACAATTTGGCTAGTTTATCAAGTGAATAATCGGTACGTACCAGAATGAAATGAGTTGATTTCGTCAATCTATCCACAACAACCCAAATAGCATCTTTCTTCTTCGGAGTTAGAGGTAACCCTGATACGAAATCCATCATAACTTTATCCCATTTCCACTCGGGTATCATCATAGGCTGAAGTAATTCTGAAGGCACTTGATGTTCGGCTTTCACTTGTTGACAAATCAAACATCTCGTTACAAACTCTGAAATGTCTCGTTTCATGCCTGACCACCAATACACTTTCTTCAAATCATTATACAGCTTTGTACTTCTAGGATGAACAGATAGACAACCATTATATGCCTCGTGAAGAATTTTCTGAATCAATTCAGTATTTTTTAGAACACAAATCCTACCTCGAAACTTCAAACAATCGTCAGATCCAATCTGATAATCTGAATCACCATTCAATTTGCACTGAACACTTTTAGCTTGCAACTCATTATCATCTTTCTGAGCTTCGCAAATTTGTTGAAGAAATACCAGTCTAGCTCTCAACTCGGCCAAAATCGATCCATCATCAGATAAGGTTAACCACATATTCATCGCCTTCAAAGCAAATAAAGACTTTCTACTTAAAGCATCTACAACTACGTTCGCCTTCCCCGGGTGATAGTCGATCACTAACTCATAATCTTTCAATAGTTTGAGCCATCTCCGTTGTCGCAAATTCAAATCTTTCTGAGTCATTAAATACTTTAAACTCTTGTGATCAGTAAAGATGTGGCATTTCTCACCGAATAAATGGTGTCTCAAAATCTTTAAAGCGAACACTATAGCGGCTAGTTCCAAGTTGTGCGTTGGGTAATTCTTTTCGTGCAGCTTCAACTGGCTCGAGGCATAAGCTACCACTTTACCCTCTTGCATCAATACACAACCAAGACCGTTCAATGATGCATCACTAAAAATCACAAACTCTTTTCTCGACTCTGGTTGCACTAATACCGGTGCCTCAGTCAACAACGCTTTCAACTGTTCAAAACTCTTTTGACACTTCTCAGACCACTCGAATTTCACATCTTTTTGTAACAATTTGGTCATAGGTGTAGCAATCATCAAAAATACCTTAACAAAACATTGATAATAACTAGCCAAACCCAAAAAGCTCCTAACTTTAGATACGTTTCTCGGGGGTTTCCAATCCATAATTATCGAAATCTTACTCGGATTGACCCGTATGCCTCCGCTGAAAAAATGTGTCCCAAAAATCTGACTTCTCGAAGCCAAAACTCACTTTTGCTAAATTTAGCAAACAATTTATTATCTCTCAAAGTCTGCAATACAATTCTTAAATGTTCGGCATGCTCAGACTCATCTCGGGAGTAAATCAAAATGTCATTAATAAAAACAACCACAAATTTATCTAAATACGGTCTGAAGATTCGATTCATCAAGTCCATAAAAACTGCAAGAGCATTTGTTAATCCAAACGGCATAACAAGGAATTCATAATGCTCGTACCTCATTCTAAACGCGGTTTTTGGCACATCTGAATCCTTAACTCTCAACTGATAATAGCCTGACCTCAAGTCTATCTTTGAGAACACTGTTGCCCCTTTCAATTGATCAAACAAATTATCAATTCTCAGTAAGGGATACTTGTTCTTTATCGTAACCTTGTTAAGCTGAAATAGTCAATATAAAGTCTCATGGATCCGTATTTCTTCTTGACGAATAACACTGGTGCACCCCAGGGAGAAAAACTCGGTCTCGCAAAACCCTTATCTGTCAACTCTTGCAAACTTTATCGACTAAAACATATTTTCCTAAGGGGTTCGACACTTTAATCACAAACTCAGTAGACTCAACAGGCAAATTCTTACTAGATACCAAATTCATGCAAATAAAAGAATGAGTCGATCCAGGATCAATCAATACAACTATATTAGTATCATAGAGAGAAAATGTACCAGTGATAACATCAGGAGATGACGCATCTTCAAGAGCGCGAATAGCATAGGCCCTAGCAGGTGCTCTAACATCTGATCTCGTAGTTAAATCTTTCTTTACACCTTTGCTACTGGTCCCATTTCCCGTATTTCTCTATGGTCTCCCTTTAGTGGCAGTGTTGCTCGGTCTTGCGTTCTGAAAATTATCTTTCTCAGTCATTTTAGGGCAACCTAGAATGAAGTGATTTGGGGAGCCAGATTTAAAGCAAGCCCAGTTATTCATTCTACATTCACTAGGATGCCGTCTACCACAATCTTGACATTCAGTTCTATTAGACCTAGCATTACCAACGCTCACTATTGACATAGTTTGGGCCTTAGAACCCGAATATTGCTTCCCACGATCTCTGTTGGGATGCCCAGCTGAAACATTCGAACGAGTATACAAATCGCTCAACTTCTTTGATGAAGATTGAAATGACTTATTCATCGGTCTCTTTCTTAAATCTCTAGTCTCAAACTCAGCTTTTTCTTTTTCTTTGCTCAACTCTTCGGCTTTCCAAGCTTGTTCGACTAGTACAACAAAATCTTTCAACTCTAAAATTCCAACTAACAGTCTGATATCCTCATTCAACCCACCTTTAAATCTCTTACACATGATAGCCTTTGTTGAAACACATTCCTGAGCGTACTTGCTGAGTCTAACAAACTCTCGCTCGTATTCAGTCACAGACATACGGCCCTATTTCAGCTCTAGGAATTCTTTACGTTTCTGATTTATGAACCGTTGACTGATATTTTTTTTTCTGAACTCATCTTGAAAGAATTCCCAGGTAACTCTTTCTCTCGGTACCACAAATACAAGAGTATTCCACCATTGATACGCCGAGTCCCTCAGAAGTGATATAGCACATTTCAAGCACTCATCCAATGTGCAAGAAAGCTCATCAAATACTCTAATAGAGTTCTCAAGCCAAAACTTTGCTCTCTTGGGGTCATCGTCAATATTGGCTCTAAATTATTCAGCCTTTTGTTTTCGGATCTTATCAACTGGAGGCTTGTTCAGTCTTAACAATTCCACACCTTGGGGAGCTACAGGAACCGGTTGGGGGTTAGGTGGGGGTGAAGGATGTTGGGCAGTCAGATTTGTTCGAACAAACTCAGCAAACCACTAATTCATCCTTTGGAAGAAGGCTTTTCTAGCCTCTCCTCCCTGACTAACCGTTACTAGTCTACTTTCAGATGGCGATGTCCCTTGAGCAGGCGCCGACGCATTACTTTCAACATCATCAGCTACCTCTCGATCAGGATCCATTTACTATATGAAGATTCAAATTAAATTGTCATGAGTCGTCACACTATCACAATTTATATATATGTCATGTATAGCTAGACTCTCACACACGCTATGTTAGTCCGAGAATTGACTAAACCGTAGCTCTGATACCACTAAATGTAACACCCCTTACCCGTATTCAACGCTGAAACAAGGTACGAGGCATTACCAGACTTACATCACAAGCGAACATACAAACCGAGTCACAAATTTGCATCCAAATTAAAACCATTTGTAGTCAATCATAAAGACCCTAATACGAGCCTATGAGGCCCAAAACATGCTTTGGAAATGGTTCAGGACTGAACCGAGAACTTAGGAAATTTTTACAAAACCTAGAAAATTTTTGCTGTAACAGCCCGATTTTGACCCTAATCGGAACAGTGTTTTTGGGACCACAAATCTGAGTCCAAAAAATATTTTAATATTATTTTTTGTGTTAATTATGTATGAATTTACATGCGTGAAAGTTTCGTGAATTAATTTTATTGTTTGTGTGCTTAATTTGATAAAAGGGCTTAATCGCGTAAAATGAAAATTTGATGGTTAAATAGGAAAGTGCTTAATTATTGTTGTCTTTATAATTTGGAGGTTTTATGATGCAAATAGCCCATTATATAAATTAGTGGACGGCACTAAGGTTATTGTATATAGATTTTATGTTATATATAAAAGTTAGAATAATAATTAATATATTATAAGTTAATATAATAAAATAAGCATAACTTAAAAAAAAGAGCCATGTTCATCGTTTTGGCTTTGAATCGAAACTAAGGAAAAAGAAAAAGAAATAAGTGAGCTAGGGTATTCGGCCATTGTCAAGCTAAATTAAGGTATGTATTTTACTCGGTTTTTGATAATTTTTACGTTTTTGAGATCGTTGCTAAGTTATCTTCAAAGCCCATGTCTTAAATTTTGAATTTGATGATGATTTTGTGTTTTGCCATTGATGATAGTTTGTGATTTTTGTTGTTTGATGATGAAATATTAAGGATATGTGTTAGATTATCATGTTTTGTCTTTGGATTTTTGATGAATTTGAGTAATTATGGCTAAATTATAAAAATAATATTTTGAGGGACTAAAATGTGAAAAAAATGAAGTATATATGCTGAATTGAAATATGTAAATTATATATATTAGTCGAATGTGAATAAGCTTGACAGGAATGTTTATGAATTTGTTTCGACCGAGTTACGACGTCTAAAAGCCCCGTATGAACCTTAGGAATAGATAGGATACATATGTCATGACATAGGATTTCCGATATGTGTTATCATGTAAGACCACGTCTGGGACGTTGGGATCGACTTGTGTTTACGTGTAAGACCATGTCTGGGACATTGGCATCGTATTTGATTTGTGTAAGATCCTGTCTGAGACAGTGGCATCGATATGTGATTACATGTAAGACCACGTCTGGGACGTTGGCATTGTAGGAGCTTCCGACTATCTGCGTATCCTTTTTAATTCCGAATGGTTCATCGGGCAATGATAAGTGTGATCGTATGTTTAAATTGAGCTAAAATGATTAGGTATGAATGAGTTTATTTTCTACTTGAAATAAGGTAAGTAAGCTACTTGATATTTATTGTAAGTCTTGTATGAAGTAAAGGAAGAATGTATGTGAACATGGTAAGTGTATTCAGCTTAATGAATAAATGATATGAAAATTGTGGATTTGATTCTTAAATATGTGTATATATGACCATGTATGTTCGGCCACATAAGTAATATATGTACATGATGTTATATTATGATAATTGAGTTTGTGTATATGGGTGTATGTATATTTGGTTATATAATGACATTTTGGTTTTGAAAGTTGAAAGATAATTTGTTATTTTAAATATATGAGGATTCGGCTAAAGTAGCATTTATGTATGAAAATTGTATTATTTATGTAATTTGTAAGTTTGAGACTAATTGTGGTAATGATAATATAACTTGGTTTAGTTTAAATGAGTTGATTATATTGTTAAATTGTTTATTTGCTTATGACTTACTAAGCTTAAATAACTTATTGTGTGTGTTCCTGTATACCTCTGTTTTATAGATTTTGGGGTCAAGTTACGAGCTCGGGGATCGTCAGCAAAGCCTATCACACTATCAACTGTTTCTTTCGGTATTTTACTAAGTTGAATTTGAGCATATGGCATGTATAGCATAGATGGAATGTTTGATTTTGGGACATGTATATATATAGCCATGCGAAGATGGCTTGATTATATATTTAAGTTGGATTTATATATTCTTAGTTTTATGCTTGATGTGTTTGGTTTTAGTAATTTGGCCATGGCATATTTAAATGTGGAAATTAGATTAGATTAATGATAAAGGATATATGTGCTTTAGTAATCGGTCATGATATTTTAGTTGAGTTCTTATATGTCTTTACATGTATATATATATGCGCTTATATTATGGTTGATATGTATATGTGCATGGCTATATAGATTTGTAGTTATTTATAAGTTTATAAATATATAAATAAACAAATTGTGTTAACCGAATAGATAAAGAAATGAAATGGGTTTTATTTATAACCGAATGCTTATTCTTAATTTGTGTTAACATGTAAAACATATGAATTTCATATAAGCTAATATATTAATGCCGCATAAATGAATAAAAAGGTAGTACTGAAATTTTTGTCTCAATTGATGTATAAATTGTACATGCGCATGTCTTTTATAAAATAGATTTAATATACAATTATTGGAGTTGATGATTTGTTATATGTTCTGTATGTGTATAACTTGTTTTATATATATTACATATGGCCATATTGAAATGATGTTAAGGCCGCATATGTGATTGGATATTAAGTTGTATACATATTGGTTTGATTGGTTTCATTATGTACTTATAAAGAAGTTATGAGATGAAATGTTTGATACTTAGCTAATGTAAATATGTACTGATATATGTGCTGAACATGAAAAGTGAGGACATGTGCTTGAATATGATTTACTTATGATAATATCATTAATGTGATGGATATAGGGAATCGAATATTGAAAGTATTAAATACGTGAGCATAGCTTTGATGTATACAAGTTTGGTTCGAATTGGTAACTATGAAATATGTTCAATTGAGTTTTGATATATGTTCGAATTGATTTGGTTGAAACTTTGAAATGTGATTATTTTTATACATGATTAGTAAGGTGTGAATGATTTAAATTGTAATTATGATTCATGTATTCGAATTTAAAATAAGTGAATTTTGGATATTCAAGTTTGATAATGTTATAATTGTATCGTTATTCTTTGGTGTATGAAAGGTGATAAATGATTGTGCTGAACTGTGTTTTGAATGGTAATGCCTCGTAACCCTAATTTGGCGACGGATACGGGTTAGGGGTGTTACAATTTGATTGGTCTCAGAGCTACGATTTAGTCGATTCTAGGACTAACGTAGCGCGTGTGAGTCTAGCTATACATGCCATAATTTTATACTGCGATAGTGTGACGACTTCTGACATCTGAAAATGTGTTTTCGTATAGTAATGGATTCCGATCGAGCCGTAGCTGATGATGTCGAGAGTATAGCGCCTGCTCCTGTGCAAGGGACAGTGCCGGTCAATTCTCGACCGACTTCGGGCAACCAGGAGGGAGAGGCTAGATAAGCCTTTTACCAAATGATGAACGACTGGTTTACTCAATATATCCAGACTAATCCGACTGCACAACAACCTCCACCCCCGACTAATCCATCTTCGATACCTATTATACCTCAAGTGAGTGATCCGTTGAGATTGCTAAAGCCTCCTGTTGATAAAATCAGAAAACATGGGGCTGAAGAGTTCAGAGCCACTGATGATGATGATGATGAGCGAGCTGAATTCTAGCTCGATAATACTATTCAAGTGTTTGATGAGTTATCTTGTACCCCTGATGAGTGCTTAAAATGTGCCATATCTTTGCTACGAGACACAGCATATCACTGGTGGAATACACTAGTATCGGTGGTTCTGAAAGAACGAGTGACCTGGGAATTCTTTCAGACTGAGTTTCGTAAGAAATACATCAGTCAGAGATTTATCGACCAGAAACGCAAAGAATTTCTTGAATTGAAACAGGGTCGGATGACAGTGACAGAGTATGAGTGGAAATTTGTGAGACTCAGTCGGTATGCCCGAGAGTGTGTTTCGACCGAAGCTATAATGTGTAAAAGATTTGAAGATGGGCTGAATGAAGACATTAAATTTTTAGTTGGCATACTTGAGATAAAAGAGTTCGTGGTACTTGTTGAGCGAGCTTGCAAAGCCAAAGAGCTTGGGAAAGATAAAAGAAAAACTGACTCTGAAGCTAGAGATTCACGTAAGAGACCATTGAGTAAGTCATTCCATTCGACATCAAAGAAGTTCTGAGATTCTAGCCATTCAAAGACTACTGTGGGTTATTCTAGACGTGATCGGGATAGACCACCTGTGACCTCGAGAGCTACTTCAGTAGCTAGTGTGGGTAATGTCAGATCAAATCAACCCGAGTGTGAACATTGTGGTAAATGACATCCCGACAGTTGCAAATTGCATGATCGAGCCTATTTTAAATGTGGATCGAGGGATCATTTCATTCGTGAGTGCCCAGAGTTAGCGGATCAAAATCTGGTACAGAATACGAGATCGGGTAACACTGCAGCTCGAGGTAGACCACCCAGAAATACGGGTGATCGTTGTATTTTAGAGTTTTAAATTTATAATGATCGATCCTGGAACTAACTATAACAACGATTGAGGCAAGTGCACCTATCGAACAGTAGTATAGCTTAGGCAAGACCGGATTATCGAACCCAAAGGAACTAAAAGTACTAATACTAACTTTCTTTCTATTATTTAGCCTAAAATAAGTGAAGTTGTTTATTAATCTAAATTAACTAATTACTAAGCTAAAGACGCAAAGACAAAAAGAATGAATATGGGAAATACTTGGGAAAAACTCAGTTGATTAAGACGATACCCTTAGGAAGAATCCACCTAGACTTCACTTGTTATCTAACACTGAACCAGATGATTTATTCACTTGACTTGATCCGTAGGACTCCCTAATTTATATTAAACCCTCTCTCAAGGCGAATAACGTCTAACCCAAGGTGGATTAATTGAAATCTCTTTCTAATTAAAACCCCTAAAATAGCAGTAAATCGATCTATGGACTCCCATACTAGGTTTCACCCTAATCTGGCAAAATCTCGTCACCCTATCTCTAGGCGCGCGATCAACTCCGCTTAATTATGCTAGATCTACTCTTTTGCAGGGACTTTTGCTCCACCACCTAAGCACATTCAACTTGAATTAATATCCGCGAAATATCAACACAAGAATTAAGCACACATAATCAAGAACAAATCAAGTATTTATCATATAGTTCAGAAAACAATAATAAGATTAATCTGGGTTTCATCCCCTTTCAGGTATCTGAAGGGTTTAGTTCATAATAATAAAGAAAAACATCTCAGAAGAAAAGATAAAACAAAACATAAGAAATCCCTAAAACTCCCTGAAGGAATTGAAGGAGAGATCCTCCGTCTTGAGTAGAATTTCGGCTTCTGGATATGGATCAACTGGCTATCCCTTGAGAGTTTCCCACAAATCTGACCTTTTCGGCTCGGCTCCTTGGCCTAGCTAACCGCCCTCTTTTAGGTTATACCTAGGGTCTTTATATAGGCTTTTGAAATAGGTTTCTTTGACCCTAAGTATCCTTTTCCGAGTGAAATTACTCTCCTCCACGGCAGGGGCACGGCCATGGCGCACGCCCGTGTGAATCGTGGCTAGGCCGTGTTGGACTCCGTTAATGAGGCACGGTCGTGTAGATCAACATCAGGCCGTATTCTAATATATTTGAGGAGGCACGGTCGTGTGGGATTTAGTCCAGGCCGTGTCGATTTCTTCTTTGGCCCATTTTGGTCCATTTTGAGCCCGTTTCTCGTTCTTTTTATTCTTGGGTGCTTTCCTGAGTATAAGACATGAAAAGAAAGGATTAAGAGCACCTTTTTACATAAATCAAGGGATAACTCATCCAAAAGTATGCTAAATGTGGGATTAAAATATGTTACTATTTCGGTTTATCAAATACCCCCACACTTAAGCTTTTGCTTGTCCTCAAGCAAAATTCTCAACTTACAATTAAAACAAACTTTCTATAATTCATAATTCCTATCAACAATGTCTTATCATAATTCATAGATAATTTATCCATGTATAATTCAATTCAAAGAGTTCTAAGGATTCAAACAATCTAAGTCATAGATTTGTAGCTCAAAAATATAGGCGTCTCCCCTTATCTAAATAATTACCTTTAATTCAAAACCGACAAGGATTAACATCCTCACAAAAGATTCACTCAAATCACTCAAAGTGTTTAAGGTTCAAAATTTAGGCACTCAAAAGTCAAACATGAAAAGTTAATCCTATAGGCTTGCCTGAAAATCAAGTCTCCATCACTGTAATATGAGATGATGCACAAATCAAAAGGTCTTTAATTAGGGTTGTAACGGGGCTAGGGTTAAGGTGTGGATAGAGGCTGAATTAGAAGGTTAGAATCGAGATTGAATTGATAAATTACCTAACTAGAAATAATAAACTGAATAATTACATAATGATTGAAACTTTAAACTAATAATACGAGCTTCTTCTTCAATAAATAGACTTTAATCAGAAGCTAAGCTCGCTTTCATCGTACTAATACTGAATATATATATATATATAATACATCTATTCATATACTAAGATGAAATAATTAGGTAGCTTAATCAAATCAAATCTCGATATAAGGGAATTCGAAAAAGAATGGTGATTAACAAATACAAAGGGTTTTGGGTTAATATTAGTGGTTATGTCAATAAAAAGGGTTGTTAGGATTAAAAGGGGTTCACTAGGGGTTAATTGTGAAGGTAGGCTTTTAATGGAGTTAGTGGGTTAAAACCTAGGTGCCTTAATCATCTCTGTATATCAAATCATGGGTGTGGTCTCGATATGTATAAACGAGGCAAGTTCTAGAATAACAAATCAATATTGACATACTCATAATCAATAAAGTGAGCATGAAAAAGAATATATGCTCTATAAGGCTCAAAAACTCACAAAAATTATGGGTATTTTGATATCAACCTTGTAAATTTCAAACTTCAAAGTAACATTCAAATTCAAGTGGACAACCTAGAAAAATTTTTAATTTCTGAAAAATAGACTTATCATGCTTGATTCTCTAGTATTCTTAGAATTTAATTATCAATGCACAATTATCAATGACTTAATTTAAAACATATCAATAAAAATCATAAATTATAGAAATTTCATCCTAATTAGTAATATGAGAAAATTACTTAAAAACAAGACTAAATTCAGGGACTTTCAAATAATACTATAGTTATTCCCCCCACACTTAAGATGTACATTGTCCTCAATGTACAAAGATAGATAATAGCAAAATAATAATAAAATCATAATATAGGGAGAGAAGTGAAACTTCTTGAATTTTGGATGGAGTCAATGAAAAGAAACCGGATAGGAATTGAGCGGAGGTGAATGTGGGGAAGCGTCTCGAACCGTTTGAAATTGAATCCTCAAAGTAGCCGATCTGATTTTATTGTATCCTAAGCTAAATCTAAATGGTATGAAGAATAAGAAGAAAATAATAAAGAAAATAAAAATAAAAATAAAAATAAAAATAAAAATAAAAATAAAAATAAAAGTAATTAATGGAAAATAAAAATAAGAATAAAAGTAAATAATGGAAAATGAAAGAAGAAAGAAAACTTAACAAGAAAAAGGAAGAAGGGGGGTCTAAATAGAGATTATGGATCTGGTGGTTGCCCCCGCCCTTGTACCTTCCTGTGATGGCCACACGACCACGGCCATGGCCGTGTGTAAGGCCGTGTGGTCTGGAAATCTGCACTTTGGTTAGTTTATAGTTAGGTGCTAAAAAGGAAAAATAAAAGTAAAAGAAGAATTAAAAGTGTAAAAATTGATGGGGTTAGTGCTCGGGTTGCCTCCCGAGAAGCGCTCGTTTATAGTCTTAAGCTAGACTTTACCTCTCATTCGTATGGTCATGGTGGTTTGAGGAGGTGAAAATCCTTTCTCATGCGATCAATTCGGTTGTGGATATAAAGTTTAAGTTGAGTAGTGTTTACCTTAGAAGTGCTAAATTTAGGATTAGTTACCTCGACTGTTCCATCTGGGAAGATTTTGAGTACCTGATCTCTTATCTTAAGCTGGGTTGTCCCATCGTTAAGTTTCTCGTGGAGTTGCCTCGTTTTTGCTTTGTGTATTTTTAGTCTCTCCTTCAAGTGTGTCTTCCATTCGTCTAGTTCATCGATTCGAAGCTTTCGTTCCTCATGATTTTCTTCTTTATTAACATGAGGTCTAGGATCTGGCATCTGCGAAAGAGCTTCAAGAAACGACAAGTTAATAAGAAACTTCTTTGGAGGTATAAGAAATTTACCGAATTGTTCCTCTGTGTGGTCTTTCTTTATCGCATTGGGGTATGGCATATGAGCTTGGTACTCTGTAATTACCGGTTTTGGCTTGTCTTGTGTTTCCTCAACTTTACCTTTTTCTACCTTGTTTCCTTGTATTGGACTGGGTTCGTCTAATCCTTCACTTTCTTGAGCTGTTATGGCTTGGATTTGCTCATTTGGATTAATCTCAGTGTTGCTTGGTAGACGCCCTTGTGATCGTTCAGACATCAGCTTCGCGAGTTGTCCAACTGACTTAGAAACTTCCTCAACTGACTTAGTGACTTCCCTAACTTGGCTCTCGATCCCTTTGATCGATGCTTGCTGGGTCTTAAGGGTGGTTTCGAGTGTCTTGGAGACGGTTTTACTGTGGATGCCATGAATCTTGTCGACATCTCTTCAAGGTTCGGCTTCTTCTCCTGTGGATAGGGCTAATTTTGGAAATTTTGAGGAGGTTGTTGTCTTTGATTTCCTTGATTTCCTTGACCTCCTCACAAAAAAAATTGGTGGTTCCTCCAACTTGGGTTATAATTATTACTATAAGGATTATTAGATCTAAAATTGTTACCTATATAGTTCATCTGTTCGCTCTCTGTGCCCGGTTGGTAGTGTGGGTACTCGTGATTCGCCACGGTTCCACTTACGTCGCCTTTGCATTCTTTGGATGTACTGCGAAGAACACAAACTATCAAGCTTTTTATTCATCATCTCTACTTGTGTTGATAGCATGGTTACTGAATCTATGTTGAAAACTCCGGCTGATTTTGTTGGTTTGGTCCTTGTAACCTGCCACTGATAGTTATTCAGTGGCATCTCTTCAATAAACTCGTAGGCTGCTTCAGGAGTTTTATTGTTCGTGGTTCCACCTGGGTTGAATCAATTAGTTGCCTCGTCGAGGAGTTTACATTTATTATAGAAAGTTTGGACTTGGAGCCACAAGGGTAAACTATGGTGCGGACACCTTCTCAAGAGATCCTTATATCTCTCCCATGCGTCATATAATGTCTCTAAATCCATCTACACAAAAAAAGAGATATCATTCCGTAATTTGGCCGTTTTAGCCGGTGGGAAATATTTTAATAAAAAATTTTCGGTCATTTGATCCCATGTAGTGATTGACCCTCGTGGTAACGAGTTTAACCACTGTTTTGCTTTATTCCTTAATGAAAACGGAAATAACCGAAGACGTATGGCATCATCAGAAACGCCATTTATTTTGAAGGTATCACAGAGCTCTAAAAAGTTAGCTATATGAGTATTTGGATCTTCGTTCTGTAAACCATCAAATTGAACAAATTGTTGAATCATTTGTATAGTGTTAGGCTTTAATTCAAAATTATTAGCTGCTATAGCAGGCCTAACAATACTTCATTCTGCTCCTGTTAAATGAGGTTTAGCATAATCATACATAGTACGCAGAGCATTATTCTCTCCCACATCTTGTGGTTGAGGATTATTTTCGTCCATCCCTTCAGTAGGATTGGATCTGTCTTCTCGCTCTTCTTCTATGTAATTTAGGGCTCGCCTAATTTCTCTGCGATTCCTGTGAACGGTAGCGTCAATATCACTGTCGTATACTAGTGGTCCTCTCGGGTTCCTTCTAGTCATAAAATAGAGGTACCTGATAGGAAAAGAAAGAAAGAAAATTTTGCAAAGTTAAAATTTAAACTTACAAATAAAAGTAAATTACAGAAAATAAATAAAAAAATAATGGCTAAAGTAACAAAAATAGATCTTTCTTAATATTTTAGTTCCCCGGCAACGGCGTCAAAAACTTGATCGTTGTATTTCAGAGTTTTAAATTTATAATGATCAATCCTAGAACTAACTATAACAACGATTGAGGCAAGTGCACCTATCGAACAATAGTATAGCTTAGACAAGACCGGATTGTCGAACCCAGAGGAACTAAAAGTACTAATACTAACTTTCTTTCTATTATTTAGCCTAAAATAAGTGATGTTGTTTATTAATCTAAATTAACTAATTACTAAGCTAAAGACGCAAAGACAAAAAGAATGAATTGGGGAAATACTTGGGAAAAACTCAGTTGATTAAGACGATACCCTTAGGAAGAATCCACCTAGACTTCATGTAACACCCTGAATTCGGGCCTAGAAGAATTGGGCCCAATGGGCCTTGGGAATGGGAGCGTTTAAAATTTTGAGATATAAGTATCACTTAGAATATCATTAAGATAGTATCGGGATTAATTGAAGCCTTAGAGTTAGGGGTGACCTTAGGGAAAAATTTATTTTTCTCACTTAGTGGACCCTAGTCTCAAGCATGAGGCCTCATAAGCAGATTTAGAGAATAGAGGACACAAATGGGCTTGTAGTCCAGTGGTAAGTGGCGTCATATAGGGTTTAAAAGGTGGTATTTGTGTTTAAAAGACCAAAGTAGGCTTGTGGCCCAATATTAGGTGGCGCTGCAAGGGAGCTAGAGGGTGGCGTCACTAGCAGTTGAAGAGGCCCACGTTTTGGCCGCAAGGAGCCCATGTCTTTGGGCCATTTTCGGCACTTAAAAAGGGAGCAAGGGGGGACGGCAATGGGGCTAGAAAATATGAGGATTAAATGATTGGGATAATATGGATATTATGCTGATAATAGTAGGGAGAGGTGGTGTTATTTAGGCCTCTTCTAAAGGTATGAATAGATTAAGATAAAGGAGAAAAGATAGGAGCTATCTGCTGAGTGCAGTGTTGGCCAAAATTCCATCACCTAGAGGAGGGAAGAAATCGGTTTCTTTATGGCAAAGGGGTGCTGAAATTTCCCCTATTATTTGATGAGTTGTTAGTTAGCAAGAAGGGCACTTTCGGTTTTTGATAAGTAAGTGCTGAAAGTCTCTATAAATAGGGGTAGTATCTCTTCAATTCTGGCATTTGAACCCTATTCTTTTCTTCATTCTCTGTGCCGAAACCCATAGTCACTCTCTGCAATTTCTTTTCTTTTGATTTCTTCAAAACCCGAAACATCCCAATTTTTCTCAACATCTTTTCTTTCAAAAGCCAAAACTCTGAACTCTATTCCCATCTCCATAGCTGAATACTTCTTATTCCCTTTTTGCCGATTTCTTTATTAAAAGCCGAATCATCATAGACTTCTTTGAATCATCTTCACTTCCTGACTTTCGCAAAAAGCCGAAATCTCCTAAGAGTAGCCGAATCTCCTCTATTAAGGTAGGTGTCGACTCTTGTTATTTCTTAAGATCTCTTTCGCTTTTAGGAGTCAAGGCCGAATGGCCACTTGGTTTGTTAAGGTCATCGATTGAGGCTAATACTTTCTCTCTTTTTGCGTTTTGGGCGGCATTCCGGATTTGAAGGAAACTCGATCGTCTAGATCTAAAAGCCGAAAATCGCTAGTCTCTAATTTCGTGATTTTAAGGTAATGGGGTTCTCTTTAGATTTCCATTAGATTTGCTATCACATTTGAGATCTTAACCATATGTTATGGTTTAACAACCCTATTTCGTTATAGTAGTTCTGACAAGGACTTTTGATGGAATCGAATATGGATCAGGCAAAGGAGAGGATTGGGTCTGTAAACCCAATCCCTAAGTTTAAGAAGCGTGCGGTGTCAGCGGTTCGAGATTGGCCACCGGGTTGTGGACCACTTTTTCCGAACAACACCTTAGGCGAGATAAGCGCTGTGTCGACTACGGATAGTGTCGACATAGGAAGTATCGTTTTATCGATAATCAGGTGTGTAGATCTCTATCACACTACTTAACCTATTTATATACATGTGTTATGGGCTAAAAGCTGGAAAAGTAGGCTGTATGAACAGTCGTGTTACCCAAAAAGGGTAGGCAATGGATGCTAGGTACATAATCATAGAAATCTCTATGTGTATCGATAAATGTATATATGAAAGCCGGTTCTCTTAAAGATGGTATGATGTTTTCAATTTTTCATGTGTGTATGCATGGGGTGGGATTATGATAATGAAGGGGAAGTGCATAATAGGTCACATGGTGATCGGTGGTTAAACCACAAATTCAAATGTTAGGTCACATAGTGATCGGTGGCTATGCCACGTTTAATGATTCCTGATTAATAGGAATAGGCAGTACAGCTGTCGTTATAGTGTGTAGCGGATGGAGTGTAACATCCGGGATTTATGGCTTATGCGTTAATGCCTAATTGTATGAAGTAGCATGCTTATGTGTATATGAATGTGTTTTTTATGAATTTTGTGAACCCTAGTGTGTAGGCAAATGCCATAGAAATTATTTGACTTTAAGTCTAAAAAGGGGGAGCCAGGCTAAGGGGGCCTTAAGAGAAATTGCGGGGGGATTTATGACACAAGAATGGGCTTGGTAAAGTGGCTTGGAGGTGCCACTTAGGGTCTTGGTATGTGACGCCTCAAGCAAGGGAGAAGGGAGGATGTTCGAATCATGTTGGCAGCATGGGAGTGTGGCTTTTATTTTGCATGTTGGCGTCAAGGAGGGGAGAAGTGTTGGACGGCATGTGGACTTCAAAAAGATGAGGATAAGTCTTGATATTTTTTTAAAATTCGGCTAGATGAGGGGAGATAATGGTTGACCATTCAAATTATTTTGAATGGGTAGAGAAGAGAGAAAGTAGGAGCAGAAAAAAGGGATGTGATAGGAGGAGATGTAGTGGTCGAATATAGGACTCTAGGGGCTTGCATTTTTTCGGCTTAGAAGTGTGGCAAGGAGTAAGTGCCGAATTTTTCTTTTAGTGAGCATCAATTCTCTTCTTCTTTCTCCTTTAGTCTTACTCGCCGAATTCTCCTAAGTGTTTCCCAAGTAATCTTTTTCTTTCTTTCCCTTCAACCTTACCCCTTCCTCTTGTAGCCGAATATTTCATAACCCTTTGAGAGCCATAGCCGAACCCTGTGCTCTCTCTTTCTTAATATTTTCTTGGAAGTCGAATCCCCAAGGAAGGTGCCACGGCCACTCTCTTTTAGTCTCTTCAAACAACGTGTAGTGGTAAGTATTTCTCTCCTAGCAATCGGTTATGGGTTTCCTTCCATTTGAGTGCCGAAATCAATGGTTAAGCCTTGATTTCTAAGGATGGCCGAATGTGTATTAAGCCATAATTTCGTGTTTTGGTTGTAGCCAGCGTGACGGAGTCTTTTGGGATTGGAAGTGATCGAGGTAAGTGATATGAAGCATTCGGTCATGGGCCACTTTCATGGGATTAAGTGTTAAAACCGAATCTAACATATACCTATAGGGATCTCGACATCACCAAGAGCAAGTAGTAATTTCGGGATTTAAGACTCGCAAGGTAAGTGAACCTGAATATTCGGCCAAGTCTATATTTAGTGATTCAAATATGTTTCTTAGTTATTTAGAAGCCAAACTAACCAAGTCGGTGATCTAGTATTGGCGATTGCAAGGAAGGAGTGTCACAAAGTTTCGGGATTTGATTAGTAATCAAATCGGCGAAGAAGGTAAGGATTTTGATTGCAATAATCCTTCGGGATTTGATTGTTTAGCCGAATGGCTTTTTACTAAAAGTACTAAGTGTTGGCCGAATATAGGAACTAAGGATCTAGAGTGTTAGATCGGGATTTTCGGGATTTCAGTGAAAAGCATTAAGTAAACCAGGTGTGTACCCCACACTAACTCTTAATCGATTTATGGCATCAATTTAATATATGTGTTAATAATAGTGTGAAAAGTGGGCAAAGGCACCATGTGATGGTACAAAGTACTCATGTACGTAACCTTAACATTATGTTAATAAATGATATGAATATTATTATGATATGAATATTTGGAATATGGTACATATGTGAATATCGATAAGAATGTGAAATAAGGCATAAGGCATGATATTGCATATTCTGTGTGACATGGGGCATATGGGTTATATGGGAAGGGAAGTGATCCGTGGTTTATACCACAATATCTCGAATGTGGTGACTCATGTCACGAAATCGAATGTGGTGACTTATGTCACAATTACTATCCGGTGACTTTGTCACATTATCTCGTGGCTATGCCACAACTTATAAGGGCGATGAGCATGTCGTCTGCAATGATCGCTTTTGATGATGTGTAGCGGATGGAGGTTCGACTTAGTAGTCCCCACGGTGTGATGGTTGGTACGGGTGATGTGTAGCGGATGGTTATCTAGGTATGGGTTCGGTTTGCATCATTATTTCTATCTCATTATATATACGTATGATATGATATGATATGCCCGAATCGTTAGGGCTTAGTGTTGGTTATACACACCGAGTCTGCTTGACTCACCCGTTGTGGGATATTTTTCAGTGACACTCGATGAACGGACCGGGTCGGCGGGAGCTTAGTGGTGGCCATGTTCAACTCGGACTTTATTTTAATTTTGGACTTTTTTTACTTCTAAGTATTTTGGATTTATTTCGGGTTTTGCTTTGATGTAATAAGGCCATAGCTATAAACTGATTATGCATGCATTTTTATTTATTTTTATTATGATACAATTTTTATCCATTTAAAGTTTAAGCAACTTTTCTTAAAAATAAATTTTAAATGTTTAGACACCTAAACACAAACGATTTTCGAATTAAAGATTAACTCCAAAACAACTCGGCATTTTTTTTATAAAACCACCCAAATTTTCCAAAGTAATAAACATGAATTTGAAACGTTTTACTCGAGGAACATACCAGATCTGGTCTGGGCTCGTGGGTCGGGTTTGGGGTGTTTCAATTTGGTATCAGAGCCCAGTTTTAAACTCTCGGCCTTAGGTTTAAAGCCCATAACGTTTACAAAATAGAGCCCAAATAAGTTTTGTGAAAATTTTCTGAAATGAGTAGGTTTTTCTGGCATGGCACCTAAGTCTCCGGCCCGAAGTCCACCAGGTAAGTACCCCTAACCGTTGTGTGAATTAATGTATGATTTGTATGTGGGTATAACGGGAACGTAGATTAGTATATTAAGTTATGGAACCCTAGGATTAGTTTACCTCAACACAAGAACTACATAAAATTTAAGGCCTAACTAAACAAACCTGTGACTAAGTCGCCGAGATAGGGTGTGGCAACCATTGTGTGCATGTCTAGTATTGGATTCAGGAAGAGCCTGGTATTTAAGCAGTCCTAGTGACTCACCTCCTCTTCGCTCGAATCCTACCTAGTGCGTAGTGACGGTTCACCCTAACCAAGAGGACTTATTCACGGGCTAAACTCAATAATTAAAACCCGAAAGGGACTAGCCATATCTTTTATAAAAACCCTAGTTTTAAAATCATCAAATTACCCCTTTGGTCCATAGCAAAATTTATTTTGAACATTTTTCCAAAATATTTCTGATTTACCAAAATTACCCAAATACCCCTGGGATTAAAACAGACAAAAATGTACAAGTGATGAATGTGTGTAGTAGATACTACTGAATGAAGGTGCATCTTTCTCTGAACTCGGATAGAAGACTTGAAACAAAAATCTGAAATGATCGAAAGAACTACTACTAAACTTCTTTACATAAAAATTGTTCGTGGATAATTAGTGGAACAAATACTAATGCATAAAATTCCTTAAATCAGATTAAAGCGCGATCGTAGAAATGAGTTCTAGGGGACGTGGTCGTAATGTGCGAGGACGTGGTAGAGGCAGAATGGCCGTATCGGAACCAGTTAGGTCTGGTCAAGGGTCCAAAAATGAGGTACCACCACCCCCACCACCAGCTGTTGGTGTTGAGCAGCAAGATCAGACGGGGGATGATGCAGTATCGCAGGCAGTGCTATGAGTTCTTGAGATGATAGCTGGAGTAGGTGGAGGTGGGGGAGCTCGAAAATCTTTACCCGAGTGACTCCGAGCCAATGGAGCTAAAGTATTCCGTGGCGTATCTGGTGTGGCACCCAGTACGGCTGAGTATTGGTTGGAAGCGACAGAGTGAATTATGGATGAGCCGGATCATTTCTTTGAAGAGAAGTCGAAGGAATGGTGTTGCTACTTGCGATGAGGCATATCGGTGGTGGCTCACGATTTGGGATGGTGCTACGGTGAGGATCTCACTTGGGAGTATGTTAAGGCGGCATATCAGAAGAAGTATGTTGGAACTAGTTATACTGATGCTTAGAGGAAGGCATTTCTGGGGCTGGTTCAAGGGAACAAGTCCATAGCGGAGTATGAGGCTGAATTCTTAAGGTTCAGCCGGTATGCTCGAGGTATCGTGGCTACGGAGCATGAGCGATGTGTCTGGTTTGAGAACGGCCTGAGGGATGACCTAAGGTTGTTGATAGCTCTGCAGCAGGAGTGGGAATTTGCCGTGTTAGTAGAGAAGGCTAAGGTAGCCGAAGGAATTAAGGACTCTGTAAGGCAGAATACTGACCGGAATAGGCAAAAGAAAGGTTTTGGGTCGTCAAGGTCATCTGGGAATGCGCAGAATAGGCCTAGAGTTGATGGGCCGCGAGGTCGTGAGGTTTGCTACGGGAGGCGATGTCGTACTTATGATCAGTGTGGGAAGAGGCACCTAGGAGAGTGTTGGAAGAAGACAGGGGGATGTTTCAAGTGTGGGTCCAAGGACCACATGATTAAGGACTGTCCTATAAAAATAGACGGGGCCCGACCAACAGGTCAGAATTTCAATCAGGCTGGAAGAGGTGGACCGCAGCCTCAGCGGAGTCGTGGTCCGATTGGCAGAGGTAATGGTTATGGAGGAGGACGTGGAACACCGGGCAGAGGTGTTGGTAATACGGAGGCAAGGCAGCGGGTCTGGTGTATGCAGTTCGTCGGAGGGAGGATGGAGACGCACCGGACATCATAACCGGTATGTTCCTTATAGCTGATAAGCCTTATTTTGCTTTAATTGATATTGGTTCAACCCACTCGTATGTTGCAAGTAGAGTAGTTGAAACTCTAGGCATAGCCTCTGAACTGTCTAGTAGAGAGATGACTGTAGTAAGCCCGTTAGGTCAAACTGTAGTGGTGGACAAGATATTTCGGAATGTACCCCTAGAGATTCAGGGAGTGATATTCCCTGCCGACTTGATGGAACTACCTTTCGGAGAATTTGATCTCATACTTTGCATGGATTGGCTAGTGGAACATCGGGCTATATTGGATTGTGCAGCCAAGCGAATGGAGTTAAGGACCCCGGAGGATGAGGTGGTAATTATGATAGGAGAAAGAAGAAACTACTTGTCTAACATAGTTTCTGCATTAAAGGCTGATAAGATGGTTCGAAAAGGGTGCAAGGCATTCTTGACTTTCGTTAGTGCGTTGGATGCAAAAGAAGAAGGAGTTAGTGGAGTTAGAACCGTAAGGGAATTTGTGGATGTTTTCCCAGAGGAGTTACCTTGAATACCCCCTGATAGGGAGGTGGAGTTTGGAATTGACTTATTGCCTGGAACGGTGCCAGTATCTATCGCTCCGTATAGAATGGCACCAAAGGAATTGGTGGAGCTCAAGGCTCAAATACAGGAGTTGCTTGATCGTTGGTTTATTCGACCCAGTGTGTCTCTATGGGGAGCACCGATTTTGTTTATGAAGAAGAAGGACGGGACTATGCGTATGTGCATAGATTACCGTTAGTTGAATAAGCTGACCATCAAGAACAAGTACCCGTTGCCAAGGATAGATGACTTGTTCGATCAGCTTAAGGGAGCCGCGGTGTTTTCGAAGATAGATCTAAGGTCTGGGTATCATCAGCTTAAGGTGAAGGAAGCGGATATCCATAAGACAGCTTTCTGGACAAGATACGGGCATTATGAGTTTGTAGTAATGCCGTTCGGATTGACGAACGCCCCAGCCGCGTTCATGGATATGATGAATCGGGTTTTTCAACCCTACCTGGATCGATTCGTTGTTGTGTTCATAGACGACATCCTAGTGTATTCTAAGTCGGAGGAAGAACATGACGAGCATCTCCGGACAGTGTTGCAAGTGTTAAATGAGAAGAAGCTCTACGCCAAATTCAGCAAGTGTGAATTTTGGCTTAAGGAGGTTGCATTCTTAGGGCATGTAGTGTCTGCAGAAGGAATAAGGGTGGATCCTAGGAAGATCGAAGCAGTGTTGGATTGGAAACCACCTAAGTCGGTGGCAGAGGTTCGTAGTTTCTTGGGATTGGCAGGCTACTACAGAAGGTTTGTAGAAGGGTTCTCATCAATAGCTGCACCTTTGACGAAGTTGTTAAGAAAAGAAGTACCTTTCGTATGGACAGATAGGCAACAGGAGAGCTTTGAGAAGCTTAAGAGGGTCTTGACTGAAGCTCCAGTCTTGATTCAGCCGGAGGCGGGAAAGGATTTCGTGGTATACTGTGATGCTTCTCATACAGGATTAGGATGCGTATTGATGCAAGATGGGAAGGTAGTCGCTTATGCGTCTCGACAATTGAGGCCACATGAGGTGAACTACTCGACGCATGACCTGGAATTGGCGGCAGTGGTCTTTGCTCTTAAGGTATGGAGGCACTATTTATATGGAGAAAAGTCAGTGAATTACACAGACCACAAGAGCCTTAAGTATCTGTTGACTCAGAAAGAGCTAAACCTGAGACAGCGAAGGTGGGTGGAGTTATTAAAAGACTACGATTGTTCTATAGAGTATCATCCGGGCAAGGCGAATGTAGCGGCAGATGCTCTAAGTCGAAAAGTAGTGTCGGATCTGAGGGCGATGCTTGCACATCTGAGCTTGTATGACGACGGAAGTTTCTTTGCGAGTGCAAAGTTAAGCGAGCATGGTTGAATGAGGTGAAAGAGAGTCAGTTGATAGATGATGATCTAAGAGTTAAGTTGCGACAAGTGCAGAGTGGGGAGTTAGAGGATTATGGAGTTAGCAGCGATGGAGTATTGTGTTTCAAGGGTAAGGTCTGTATGCCGAAGAACAAGGAGTTAAGGCAGAGGATTCTTCGGGAATCGCATAGTAGCCCCTATGCTATGCATCCTGGAGGTAGTAAGTTGTATAGAGACCTAAGGGAACAGTTTTGGTGGCCTGGTCTTAAGAGGGAAGTTACCGAATTTGTAAGGAAGTGCTTGACGTGTCAGCAAGTCAAAGCTGAACACCAAGTTCCGTCAGGGTTGCTTCAACCGATAAAGATTCCGCAGTAGAAGTGGGAGAGAATCACCATGGACTTCGTTAGTGGGCTTCCCCTTACGCCTACTAAGAAGGACTCGGTATGGGTGATAGTGGATCGATTGACAAAATCATGTGCATTTCATACCAAAGGTCTTGGGTTGACTATTCTTTACGAAGTTGGCGAAGTTATATGTGGCGAAATTGTGAGGTTGCATGGAGTGCGGTGTCGATTATCTCGAGATAGAGATCCAAGGTTTACGTCTCGGTTCTCGGAAAGCACTACATCAAGCTTTGGGCACGAGATTAGACTTCATGACGGCATTTCATCCACAAATGACGGTCAATCTGAGCGAGTGATCCAAGTGTTGGAAGACATGTTGAGAGGTCGTGTAATAGACTTTAGAGGAAGTTGGGAAGAATACTTGCCTTTAGCAGAATTTGCATATAATAACAGCTATCAAGCCAGTATTCGGATGGCACCGTATGAAGCGTTGTATGGACGGAAGTGTCGCACTCCTACGTGTTGGACAGAATTAGGAGAACGTCAAGTTTTGGGTCCAGAAATTGTGGCAGAATCCGAAGAAAAGGTTAAGTTAATTTGGGCACGGTTAAAGGAGGCATCTGACAGGCAGAAGTCGTATGCGGATCTTAAGCGAAAGGAAATAGAATTTGCTGTGGGAGATCAGGTGTTTCTTAAAGTTTCGCCATAGAAGAAGGTGATGAGATTTGGTCGCAAAGGGAAGTTAAGTCCAAGGTTTATAGGACCTTATCGGGTATTGAAGCGAGTTGGACCAGTGGCATACCAATTAGAGTTGCCTCCGGAGTTGAAGCATATGCACGATGTATTCCATGTTTTTATGCTACGTCGTTATCGATCGGATCCATCTCATGTGGTGCCAGTTGAGGAGGTGGAGCTAAGACTAGACTTGTCCTACGAGGAAGAGCCGATTCAGATCTTAGAACGAGATGTGAAAGTGTTGCGAAGGAAATCAGTTCCTTTGGTCAAAGTGTTATGGCGTAATCATGGACCGGAAGAAGCTTCGTGGGAGCCAAAAGAAGCAATGCGACAGCAATACCCTCACTTATTTTATCCAGGTAATTTTGAGGTCGAAATTATTTTAAGGGGGTAGAACTGTAACATCCGGGATTTATGGCTTATGCGTAAATGCCTAATTGTATGAAGTAGCATGCTTATATGTATATGAATGTGTTTTGTATGAATTTTGTGAACCCTAGTGTGTAGTCAAATGCCATAGAAATTATTTGACTTTAAGTCTAAAAAGGGGGAGCCAGGCTAAGGGGGCCTTAATAGAAATTGCGGGGGGATTTATGACACAAGAATGGGCTTGGTAAAGTGGCTTGGAGGCGCCACTTAGGGTCTTGGTATGTGACGCCTCAAGCAAGGGAGAAGGGAGGAGGTTCGAATCATGTTGGCAGCATGGGAGTGTGGCTTTTATTTTGCATGTTGGCGTCAAGGAGGGGAGAAATGTTGGACGGCATGTGGACTTCAAAAAGATGAGGATAAGTCTTGATATTTTTTTAAAATTCGGCTAGATGAGGGGAGATAATGGTTGACCATTCAAATTATTTTGAATGGGTAGAGAAGAGAGAAAGTAGGAGCAGAAAAAGGGATGTGATAGGAGGAGATGTAGTGGCCGAATATAGGACTCTAGGGGCTTGCATTTTTTTCGGCTTAGAAGTGTGGCAAGGGAGTAAGTGCCGAATTTTTCTTTTAGTGAGCATCCATTCTCTTCTTCTTTCTCCTTTAGTCTTCTGGCCGAATTCTCCTAAGTGTTTCCCAAGTCATCTTTTTCTTTCTTTCCCTTCAACCTTACCCCTTCCTCTTGTAGCCGAATATTTCATAACCCTTTGAGAGCCATAGCCGAACCCTGTGCTCTCTCTTTCTTAATATTTTCTTGGAAGTCGAATCCCCAAGGAAGGTGCTGTCGGCCACTCTCTTTTAGTCTCTTCAAACAACGTGTAGTGGTAAGTATTTCTCTCCTAGCAATCGGTTATGGGTTTCCTTCCATTTGAGTGCCGAAATCAATGGTTAAGCCTTGATTTCTAAGGATGGCCGAATGTGTATTAAGCCATAATTTTGTGTTTTGGTTGTAGCCAGCGTGAAGGAGTATTTCGGGATTGGAAGTGATCGAGGTAAGTGATATGAAACATTCAGCCATGGGCCACTTTCATGGGATTAGGTGTTAAAACCGAATCTAACATATACATATAGGGATCTCGACATCACCAAGAGCAAGTAGCAATTTCGGGATTTAAGACTCGCAAGGTAAGTGAACCTGAATATTCGGCCAAGTCTATATTTAGTGATTCAAATATGTTTCTTAGTTATTTAGAAGCGAAACTAACCAAGTCGGTGATCTAGTATTGGTCGATTGCAAGGAAGGAGTGTCACAAAGTTTCGGATTTGATTAGTAATCAAATCGGCAGAAGGTAAGGATTTTGATTGCAATAATCCTTCGGGATTTGATTGTTTAGCCGAATGGCTTTTACTAAAAGTACTAAGTGTTGGCGAAATATAGGAACTAGGGATCTAGAGTGTTAGATCGGGATTTTCGGGATTTCAAAGTGAAAAGCATTAAGTAAACTGTGTGTACCCCACACTAACTCTTAATCGATTTATGGCATCAATTTAATATATGTGTTAATAATAGTGTGAAAAGTGGGCAAAGGTACCATGTGATGGTACAAAGTACTCAGGTACGTAACCTTAACATTATGTTAATAAATGATATGAATATTATTATGATATGAATATTTGGAATATGGTACATATGTGAATATCGATAAGAATGTGAAATAAGGCATAAGGCATGATATTGCATATTCTGTGTGACATGGGGCATATGGGTTATATGGAAAGGGGAAGTGATCTGGTGGTTTATACCACAATATCTGAATGTGGTGACTCATGTCACGAAATCTAAATGTGGTGACTTATGTCACAAATTACTATCTGGTGACTTTGTCACATTATCCGTGGCTATGCCACAACTTATAAGGGCGATGAGCATGTCGTGCGCAGCGATCGCCGATGATGTGTAGCGGATGGAGGGTCGACTTAGTAGTCCCCACGGTGTGATGGTTGGTACGGGTGATGTGTAGCGGATGGTTATCTAGGTGCGGGTTCGGGTTTGCATCATTATTTCTATCTCATTATATATACGTATGATATGATATGATATGCCCGAATCGTTGGGGCTTAGTGTTGGTTATACACACCGAGTCTGCTTTGACTCACCCTGTTGTGGGATATTTTTCAGTGACACTCGAAGAACGGACCGGGTCGGCAGGAGCTTAGTGGTGGCCATGTTCAACTCGGACTTTATTTTAATTTTGGACTTTTTTTTTACTTCTAAGTATTTTGGATTTATTTCGGGTTTTGCTTTGATGTAATAAGGCCATAGCTATAAACTGATTATGCATGCATTTTTATTTATTTTTATTATGATATAATTTTTATCCATTTAAAGTTTAAGCAACTTTTCTTAAAAATAAATTTTAAATGTTTAGACACCTAAACACAAACGATTTTCAAATTAAAGATTAACTCCAAAACAACTCGGCATTTTTTTTATAAAAGCACCCAAATTTTCCAAAGTAATAAACATAAATTTGAAACGTTTTACTCGAGGAACATACCAGATCCAGTCTGGGCTCGTGGGCCGGGTTTGGGGTGTTTCATGGAGGGTTGATTGTAGAAATCCCAGAGGTGTGATGGTTGGTTGTGCGGGTTGGTGTGTAGAGGATGGAATTCTAGGTTGGGTTGGGCTATTCAACATTTATTATTTATCATGTAAATATGATTGTTGCCTTTATGTATGGGCAGGGCTCTCATAATGTGTTTGTGGGCCTCAGTGTTGTTGTGTGTTTTCGATTTATACATTTGAGTCTTGGTGACTCACCCTTTTATTTTCCTACTCTTTCGGATGAAGCGATGAGATCGCGGACATGGGGCCGAGGAGCGGACTCGAGGGCCATCAAGTTTTACTTTATTTATTTTCTTAGACTATTTTGGTTTCCTTTAAGTTTTAAGTTTGGGATTATTTATGTAATAAGGCCCCATGGCTTAGGTTATTGTTTTTATTTGTTAATGTTTACCGTTAAAAATTTATGTTCAAGGACTTAAGTCTCAAAAAGTAATAAAACGGGTTTTCCATACATGTTCAACGTAAAAACAAAGGTTTTCAACAAATGTCTTATTTTTACCAAATGCCTAAGTAAAGAAACATTGATTCTTCAAAATCAATTAAAGTAAAGTTTTTCATATTAAACCTCGTAGCATACCACAATAAACTCCAAAATCTGGTATGCTACGGGGTTTATTGTGAAAAACTTTACTTTAATTGATTTTGGAGAATCAATGTTTCTTTACTTAGGCATTTGGTAAAAATAAGATATTTGTTGAAAACCTTTGTTTTTACGTTGAACATGTATGGAAAACCCGTTTTATTACTTTTTGAGACTTAAGTCCTTGAACATAAATTTTTAACGGTAAACATTAACAAATAAAAACAATAACCTAAGCCATGGGGCCTTATTACATAAATAATCCCAAACTTAAAACTTAAAGGAAACCGAAAATAGTCTAAGAAAATAAATAAAGTAAAACTTGATGGCCCCTCGAGTCCGCTCTCGCTCCCATGTCCACGATCTACTGCTCATCCGAAAGAGTAGGAAAAATAAAAGGGTGAGTCACCAAGACTCAAAGATATAAATCTGAAACACACAACGACTGAGGCCCACAAACACATTATGAGCCCTGCCCATACATAAAGGCAACAATCATATTTACATGATAAATAATAAATGATGAATAGCCCAACCCAACCTAGAATTCCATCCTCTACACACCAACCCGTACTAACCATCACACACCTGGGATTTCTACAATCAACCCTCCATCCGCTACACACCATAACGACAAAATCATCGCCTATTCCTATTAATCGGGAATCGTTAAACGTGGCATAGCCACCGATCACTATGTGACCTAACATTTGAGTTTGTGGTTTAACCACCGATCACCATGTGACCTATTATGCACTTCCCCTTCATTATCATAATCCCACCCCATGCATACACACATGAAAAATTGAAAACATCATACCATCTTTAAGAGAACAGGCTTTCATATATACATTTATCGATACACATAGAGATTTCTATGATTACGTACTTGGCATCCATTGCCTACCCTTTTTGGGTAACACGACTGTTCATACAGCCTACTTTTCCGGCTTTTAGCCCATAACACATGTATATAAACAGGTTAAGTAGTGTGATAGAGATCTACACACCTGATTACCGATAAAACGATACTTCCTATGTCGACGCTATCCGTAGTCGACACAACTGCTATCTACCTAAGGTGTTGTTCAGAAGCCGGTCCACAACCCGGTGGCCAATCTCGAACCGCTGACACCGCACGTTTCTTAAACTTAGGGATTGGGTTTACAAACCCAATCCTCTCCTTTGCCTGATCCATATTCGATTCCATCAAAAGTCCTTATCAGAACTACTATAACGAAATAGGGTTGTTAAACCATAACATATGGTTAAGATCTCAAATGTGATAGCAAATCTAACGGAAATCTAAAGAGAACCCCCTTACCTTAAAATCCCGAAATTAGAGACTAGCGATTTCCGGCTTTTAGATCTAGACGATCAGGTTTCCTTCAAATCCCGGAATGCCGCCCAAAATGCAAAAAGAGAGAAAGTATTAGCCTCAATCGACAGCCTTAACAAACCAAGTGGCCATTCGGCCTTGACTCCTAAAAATCGAAAGAGATCTTAAGAAATAACAAGAGTCGACACCTACCTTAATAGAGGAGATTCGGCTACTCTTAGGAGATTTTGGCTTTTTGCGAAAGTCAGGAAGTGAAGATGATTCAAAGAAGTCTATGATGATTCGGCTTTTAATAAAGAAATCGGCAAAAAGGGAATAAGAAGTATTCGGCTATGGAGATGGGAATAGAGTTCAGAGTTTCAGCTTTTGAAAGAAAAGATGTTGAGAAAAATTGGGAGGTTTCGGGTTTTGAAGAAATCAAAAGAAAAGAAATTGCAGAGAATGACTGAGGGTTTTGGCACAGAGAATGAAGAAAAGAATAGGGTTCAAATGCCGGAATTGAAGAGATACTACCCCTATTTATAGAGACTTTTGGCACTTACTTATCAAAAACCGAAAGTGCCCTTCTTGCTAACTAACAACTCATCAAATAATAGGGGAAATTTCGGCACCCCTTTGCCATAAAGAAACTGATTTCTTCCCTCCTCTAGGTGATGGAATTTCGGCCAACACTGCACTCAGCAGATAGCTCCTATCTTTTCTCCTTTATCTTAATCTATTCATACCTTTAGAAGAGGCCTAAATAACACCACCTCTCCCTACTATTATCAGCATAATATCCATATTATCCCAATCATTTAATCCTCCTATTTTCTAGCCCCATTGCCGTCCCCCCTTGCTCCCTTTTTAAGTGCCAAAAATGGCCCAAAGACATGGGCTCCTTATGGCCAAAACGTGGGCCTCTTCAACTGCTAGTGACACCACCCTCTAGCTCCCTTTCAACGCCACCTAATATTGGGCCACAAGCCCACTTTGGTCTTTTAAACACAAATACCACCTTTTAAACACTATATGACGCCACTTACCACTGAACTACAAGCCCATTTGTGTCCTCTATTCTCTAAATCTGCTTATGAGGCCTCATGCTTGAGACTAGGGTCCACTAAGTGAGAAAAATAAATTTTTCCCTAAGGTCACCCCTAACTCTAAGGCTTCAATTAATCCCGATACTATCTTAATGATATTCTAAGTGATACTTATATCTCAAAATTTTAAATGCTCCCATTCCCAAGGCCCATTGGGCCCAATTCTTATAGGCCCAAATTCGGGGTGTTACACTTCATTTGTTATCTAACATTGAACCAGACGATTTATTCACTTGACTTGATCCGTAGGACTCCCTAATTTATATTAAACCCTCTCTCGAGGCGAATAACATCTAATCCTAGGTTGATTAATTGAAATCTCTTTCTAATTAAAACCCCTAGAATAGCAGTAAATCGATCTATGGACTCCCATATTAGGTTTCACCCTAATCCGGCAAAATCTCGTCACCCTATCTCTAGGCGCGCAATCAACTTCGCTTAATTATGCTAGATCTACTCTTAAGCACGGACTTTTGCTCCACCACCTAAGCACATTCAACTTGAATTAATATCCGCGAAATATCAACACAAGAATTAAGCACACATAATCAAGAACAAATCATGTATTTATCATATAGTTCAGAAAACAATAACAAGATTCATCTGGGTTTCATCCCCCTTCAGGTATCTGAAGGGTTTAGTTCATAATAATAAAGAAAAACATCTCAGAAGAAAAGATAAAACAAAACATAAGAAATCCCTAAAACTCCCTGAAGGAATTGAAGGAGAGATCCTCCTTCTTGAGTAGAATTTCGGCTTCGGAGATGGATCAACTGGCTATCCCTTGAGAGTTTCCCACAAATCGACCTTTTTGCTCGGCTCCTTGGCCTAGCTAATCGCCTCTTTTAGGTTATACCTAGGGTCTTTATATAGGCTTTTGAAATAGGTTTCTTTGCCCCTAAGTATCCTTTTTCGAGTGAAATTACTCTCCTCCACGATAGGGGCACGGCCATGGCGCACGCCCGTGTGAATCGTGGCCAGGCCGTGTTGGACTCCGTTAATGAGGCACGGCCATGTAGATCGACATCAGGCCGTATTATAGTATATTTGAGGAGGCACGGCCGTGTGGGATTTATTCCAGGCCATGTCGATTTCTTCTTTGGCCCATTTTGGTCCGTTTTGAGCCCGTTTCTCGTTCTTTTTATTCTTGGGTGCTTTCTTGAGTATAAGACATGAAAAGAAAGGATTAAGAGCACCTTTTTACATAAATCAATGGATAACTCATCCAAAAGTATGCTAAATGTGGGATTAAAATATGTTACTATTCCAGTTTATCAACGGGTAATGTGAGTGGCAGTTAGAGAGGGACCAAAGATACAGCTATTAGATCTGAGGCTCACGCACCTGCCAGAGCCTATGCTGTTCGTGCACGCGAGGATGCCTCATCCCCAGATGTTATTACTGGTATTTTCACTCTCTATGATACTAGTGTTGTTGCATTAATTGATCCAGGTTTGACTTATTCTTATGTGTGTGAGACTTTAGTATCCAGTAAGACTTTGCCTGTTGAGTCTACTGAGTTTGTGATTAAAGTATCGAACCCCTTAGGCTGGTGTGTTTTTGTTGATAAAGTGTGCAAGAATTGTTCATTGATGATTTGAGATTCATGTTTTCCGGCTGATTTGATGTTGTTGCCAGTCAACGAGTTTGATATAATTCTGGGTATGGATTGGCTAACTCTGCATGATACTATTATGAACTGCAAACGGAAGACTATTGATTTACGGTGCCAGACTGATGAGATTATTCTGATTGAGTCTAATGATCTGAATGGTTTACTTGCAGTGATATCTTCAATGTTAGCTCAGAAATATGTGAGAAAGGGTTGTGAAGCTTACTTTGCTTATGTGCTCGACTCTAAAGTGACCGAAAAGAAGATTGAATCAGTATCTGTTGTGTGTGAGTATCCAGATGTGTTTCCTAAAGAATTATCAGGTTTGCCACCGATACGAGAGGTAGAGTTTGGTATTGAGTTAGTACCGGGGACGACTTTGATATCGATAGCTCCGTACAGAATGGCACCTACGAAATTAAAACAATGAAAGCTCTGTTGCAAGAGTTGACAGATAGAGGTTTTGCGCGACCGAGTTTCTCTCCCTGGGGCGCACCAGTTTTATTTGTGAAAAATAAAGACAGAACTATGAGAATGTGTATTGACTACAGACAGCTCAATAAAGTGACTATAAAGAATAAGTATCCCTTACCACAGATTGACGATCTATTCAATCAGTTGAAATGGGCTACAGTGTTTTCAAAAATAGATTTGAGATCAGGCTACTATCAGTTGCGAGTTAAAGACTATAATGTGCCAAAGACAGCTTTCCGAACGAGGTACGGACACAATGAGTTTCTGGTTATGCCTTTCGGACTTACTAATGCACCTTCTGTTTTCAAGGATTTGATGAATCGGATCTTCAGACAGTATCTGGATCGGTTTGTGGTAGTATTCATAGATGATATTTTGATCTACTCCCGTGATGAAACCGAGCATGCCGAACATCTGAGACTTGTATTACAGACTTTGTGAGATAAACAGTTGTATGCAAAGTTCAGTAAATCTGAGTTCTGGTTATGCGAAGTCAGTTTTCTGGGCCATGTTGTATCAACATCAGGTATTTAGGTTGATCCGAGTAAATTTTCAGCTATACTTGATTGGAAACCTCCTAGAAATGTCTCTGAAGTTCAGAGTTTTCTGGGACTTGCTGGTTACTATAGACAATTTGTGAAAGGTTTCTCTATGATCGCAACACCGATGACGAAGTTGTTACAGAAAGATGTTAAGTTCGAGTGGTCGGAAAAGATTCGATAAGTTGAAAGCTCTTTTGACCGAAGCTCTAGTGTTAGTTCAGCCAGAATCGGGTAAATAATTGTCATTTATAGTGATGCATCTTTTAGTGGTCTGGGTTGTGTTTTGATGCAGGAAGGCAAAGTCATAGCTTATGCCTCGAGATAGTTAAAGCCGCACGAAAAGAACTATCCGACGCACGATCTGGAATTGGCAGCTATTGTGTTTGCATTGAAGATTTGGCGTCACTATCTGTTCGGTGAAAAATGTCATGTTTATTCTGATCATAAAAGCCTAAAGTATTTGATGACTCAGAAATATCTGAATTTGAGACAACATCGATGGTTAGAGTTGTTAAAATACTACGAGCTTGTGATTGACTATCATCCGGGAAAAGCTAATGTTGTTGCTGATGCTTTAAGTCGAAAATCATTATTTGCTTTGCGTGCAATGAATGCGCATATGGTTATATTTGATGATGGTTCGATAATAGCTGAATTAAAAGCAAGACCGTTATTTGTTCAAAAAATTTGTGATGCTAAGAAAGTTGATAATTATTTGTTAGCAAAGCGAACTCAATGCGAATCGGATGTTGAATCTGAGTTTCGAGTTGATACAAATGATTTTTTGAGGTTCAGAAACCGAATATGTGTTCCGAAAAATTCAGAGTTGATTCAGATGATTTTGAACGAATCTCACAGCACTTGGTTATCTATTTACCCTGGGAGTACGAAAATGTATAATGATCTAAAACAGCTTTACTGGTGGCATGGTATGAAACAAGACATTTCTGACTTTGTTTCGAAATGTTTAGTTTTTCAGCAAGTAAAAGCCGAGCATCAGGTACCTTCTGGGTTACTTCAGCCGATTATGATACCCGAGTGGAAGTAGGACAGAGTTACAATGGATTTTGTATCTGGTTTACCGTTGACACCGAGCAAGAAAGATGTAATCTGGTTTATTGTGGATAGATTGACTAAATCAGCTCACTTTATTCCGATTCGTACAAATTATTCGCTTGATAAACTGGCTGAATTATATGTTTCTCAGATTGTGAGATTACACGGAGTGCCTATTTCTATTGTTTTGGATCGAGATCCGAGGTTCACATCGCGTTTTGGAAGAAGTTGCAAGATGCTTTAGGAACGAAACTACACTTTAGCACAGCTTTCCATCCGTAAACAGATGGTCAGTCCGAACGAATTATTCAGATACTTAAGGATATGTTGAGATGTTGCATTCTCGAGTTTGAAGGTATACTTACCTTTGATTGAATTTGCTTATAATAATAGTTTTTAATCTAGTATCAAAATGGCACCTTACGAGGCTTTTTACGGTCATAAATGTCGTACACCATTGTATTAGACGGAGCTCAGTGAAAATAAGATATACGGGATCGATTTGATCAAAGAGACTGAACAGAAAGTGAAAGTGATTCGTGACAATCTAAAAATAGTACCGGATCGTCAGAAATCATATGCAGATTTGAAACGAAAAGATATAGAATTTCAGATTGGAGACAAAGTCTTTTTGAAGGTATCACCGTGGAAGAAAATACTCAGATTCAGTCGTAAAGGCAAATTGAGTCCGAGATTTATTGGGCCGTATGAGATTATAGAGCGTATCGAGCCGGTTGCTTATAGACTGCTGTTGTCACCTGAGTTAGAAAAGATTCACAATGTATTCCATGTTTCGATGCTTCGTAGATACAGATCTGATCCTTCACATGTGATTAGCCCGACAGAGATTGAGATTAAGTCCGATATGACATATGAAGAAGAACCGATTCGTATTCTGGCTCGTGAGATTAAAGAATTGCGAAATAAGAAAATTTTGTTAGTTAAGGTACTGTGGCATAAGCACGGAGTTGAGGAAGCAACTTGGGAACCAGAGGATACAATGAAAGAGTGTTATCTGAACCTATTCACCGGTAAGATTTTCGGGGACGAAAATCCTTAAGGAGGGGAGAGTTGTAACAGCCCAATTTTGACCCTAATCGGAACAGTGGTTTCAGGACCACAAATCCGAGTCCAAAAAGAGTATTAATATTATTTTCTGTGTTAATTATGTGTGAATTTACATGTGTGAAAGTTTCGTGAATTAATTTTTTTGTTTGTGTGCTTAATTTGATAAAAGGGCTTAATCGCGTAAAATGAAAATTTGATGGTTAAATAGGAAAGTGCTTAATTGTTGTTATCTTTATAATTTGGAGGTTTTATGATGCAAATATCCCATTATATAAATTAGTGGACGGCACTAAGGTTATTGTATATAGATTTTATGTTATATATAAAAGTTAAAATAATAATTAATATATTATAAGTTAATATAATAAAATAAGCATAACTTAAAAAAAAGCCATGTTCATCTTTTCAGATTTGAACCGAAAATAAGGAAAAAGAAAAAGAAATAAGAGAGCTAGGGTATTCGACCATTGTCAAGCTAAATTAAGGTATGTATTTTACTCGATTTTTGATAATTTTTACGTTTTTGAGATCGTTGCTAAGTTATCTTCAAAGCCCATGTCTTAATTTTTTAATTTGATGATGATTTTGTGTTTTGCCATTGATGATAGTTTGTGATTTTTGTTGTTTGATGATGAAATATTAAGGATATGTGTTAGATTATCATGTTTTGTCTTTGGATTTTTGATGAATTTGAGTAATTAGGGCTAAATTATAAAAATAATATTTTGAGGGACTAAAATGTGAAAAAATTAAAATATATGGACTTGTATGGAGCTTGTGAATATTCGGCCTAAGCATAGTATATGCAAATTTTGTGTATTTTTTGTTTTATGCAATAGGGACTAAATTGCAACAAGTGTAAAATGTCAAGGGCAAAATGGTAATTTGACCATTTATGTGTTTTTGGATGAACCTGATTGAATATTTAATTAAATAAGTTTAATTCATATTAATTTAGATCAAGAAAAGAGAAAATCAGATTTGAATCGGGGGGAAACTAAAGTTGTCGACTAGCCGTTCCGGTTCGTTTTTTCATCGTCCGAGGTAAGTTTATAAGCAAATAGACGTACTTAATTATAATTAAATGTGAAATATATATGCTGAATTGAAATATGTAAATTATATATATATATTAGTCGAATGTGAATAAGCTTGAAAGGAATGTTTATGAATTCGTTTCGACCGAGTTACGACGTCCGAAAGCCCCGTATGAACCTTAGGAATAGATAGGATACATATGTCATGACATAGGATTTCCGATATGTGTTATCGTGTAAGACCACGTCTGGGACATTGGCATCGACTTGTGTTTACGTGTAAGACCATGTCTGGGACATTGGCATCGTATTTGATTCGTGTAAGATCCTATCTGATACAGTGGCATTGATATGTGATTACATGTAAGACCACGTCTGGGACGTTGGCATTGTACGAGCTTCTGACTATCTGCGTATCCTTTTTAATTCCGAATGGTTCATCGGGCAACGATAAGTGTGATCGAATGTGTAAATTGAGCTAAAATGATCAAGTATGAATGAGTTTATTTTCTACTTGAAATAAGGTAAGTAAGCTACTTGATATTTATTGTAAGTCTTGTATGAAGTAAAGGAAGAACGTATGTGAACATGGTAAGTGTATTCGGCTTAATGAATAAATGATATGAAAATTGTGGATTTGATTCTTAAATATGTGTATATATGACCATGTATATTCGGCCACATAAGTAATATATGTACATGATGTTATATTATGATTATTGAGTTTGTGTATATGGGTGTATGTATATTTGGTTATATAATGACATTTTGGTTTTGAAAGTTGAAAGATAATTTGTTATTTTAAATATATGAGGATTCGGCTAAAGTAGCATTTATGTATGAAAAATGTATTATTTATGTAATTTGTAAGTTTGAGACTAATTGTGGTAATGATAATATAACTTGGTTTAGTTTAAATGAGTTGATTATATCGTTAAATTGTTTATTTGCTTATGACTTAATAAGATTAAATAGCTTACTGTGTGTGTTCCTGTATACCTCTGTTTTATAGATTTTGGAGTCAAGTTACGAGCTCGGGGATCATCAGCAAAGCCTATCACACTATCAACTGTTTCTTTCGGTATTTTACTAAGTTGAATTTGACCATATGGCATGTATAGCATAGATGGAATGTTTGATTTTGGGACATGTATATATATAGCCATGCGAAGATGGTTTGATTATATGTTTAAGTTGGATTTATATTTTCTTAGTTTTATGCTTGATGTGTTTGGTTTTAGTAATTCGGCCATGGCATATTTAAATGTGGAAATTAGATTAGATTAATGATAAAGGATATGTGTGCTTTAGTAATCGGTCATGATATTTTAGTTGAGTTCTTATATGTCTTTACATGTATATATATATGCGCTTATATTATGGTTGATATGTATATGTGCATGGCTATATAGATTTGTAGTTATTTGTAAGTTTATAAATATATATATATAAACAAATTGTGTTAACCGAATAGATAAAGAAATGAAATGGGTTTTATTTATAACCGAATGCTTATTCTTAATTTGTGTTAACATGTAAAACATATGAATTTCATATAAGCTAATATATTAATGCCGCATAAATGAATAAAAAGGTAGTAATGAAATTTTTGTCTCAATTGATGTATAATTTGTACATGCGCATGTGTTTTATAAAATAGATTTAATATACAATTATTGGAGTTGATGATTTGTTATATGTTCTGTATGTGTATAACTTGTTTTATATATATTACGTACGGCCATATTGAAATGATGTTAAGGCCGCATATGTGATTGGATATTAAGTTGTATACATATTGGTTTGATTGGTTTCATTATGTACTTATACAAAAGTTATGAGATGAAATGTTTGATATTTAGCTAATGTAAATATGTACTGATATATGGGCTGAACATGAAAAGTGAGGACATGTGCTTGAATATGATTTACTTATGATAATATCATTAATGTGATGGATATAGGGAATCGAATATTGAAAGTATTAAATACGTGAGCATAGCTTTGATGTATACAAGTTTGCTTCCAATTTGGTAATTATGAAATATGTTCAATTGAGTTTTGATATATGTTCGAATTGATTTGGTTGAAACTTTGAAATGTGCTTATTTTTATACATGATTAGTAAGGTGTGAATGATTTAAATTGTAATTATGATTCATGTATTCGAATTTAAAATAAGTGAATTTTGGATATTCAAGTTTGATAATGTTATAATTGTATCGTTATTCTTTGGTGTATGAAAGGTGATAAATGATTGTGCTGAACTGTGTTTTGAACGGTAATGCCTCGTAACCCTAATCCGGCGACGGATACGGGTTAGGGGTGTTACATTTGCCATGTACAGGGGTCACACGCCCGTATGGTTTGGGACACCCCCGTGTGGGCAGGCCGTGTGGTCACACGCGCCCGTGTCCCAAACCCGTGTAACTCTCTGACTTGCAAGGCATAAGCAAATTGTAGTCACACGGTCATGTCACACACACGTGTGCTAGGCCGTGTGGTTAATTAAATTTTCATAAATAGGTGCAGACTTCACATGGTCAGGACACACGCCCGTGCCTGAGGCCGAGTCCCTCACACGGCTGAGACACACGCCCGTGTGCTAAATTTTGAGCATTCTGTTTCGCAAAATTAAGGTGCAGGTGACACACGGCCGAAACACATGCCCTTGGCACACGACCTAGACACATGCTCGTGTGTCTACCCATGTGGACAAAATAAAGGCTATTTACCAAGCCATTTGCCACCCTCATTTACATACACACATACACAAGTTCAATGGCATGAATTATGGTATAATTAGGCAACCAAAACATCCATAATCATGGCCAATACATGTCAATGCAATACCATTATCTATCATGCTCATGACATTTCATTATGCCAAATTAAACATACTAATTTTGCATTCAAAACACCACTAAGACTACTTTCAATTTGCATTAACTTATCAAGATAATCCAACATACCAATAAACCAAACTTACCCATTTCACAACAAGTCATTAAGCCACAGTCAACATTTAGTAAATCAATATAAACCACATTACCAAAAGGGACATTGGCACATACATGCATATATGTGTATATGAGCTTACAATCCACTTAACCAAAATGAGCCAATTTACATGGCTAAATACCAAATTCAAGCCTTTGACAATTACAAGCCAATACATTTGGCCAAAATCATGATGACATGTATAATAAAATGACCAAGTCCCTATACATGCCATATACTCAAAATGTTTAAAATCATCGATACCCAAAATGATAGTTTGATAGTGTGATGCGATCTCCGACGATCTCCAATCCGATTTAGCTTGGTGACACTATAAAACATGGAAAGTAAAACAGAGTAAGCTATATAGCTTAGTAAGCTCGTATGTAAGAAATAAGCGAACCTTACCATATATTTAACATTCAAGTAATATAATATAAGACGATGTAATTTACCATAACCTCATAACCATATTTCATTTCATCACAGCTTATCTTAAATTTGTCATTTCTCGAATTTAATATTCATAAGCTCTGTGCACATACCTGTACAATCTTGTAATGATTTCATACTTATTCTCATCTTTGACATACCCGTTGAACCATTGGAATACTATTGGATACTCGGAAATCTTGCACACAAGGTGCCACATATGTAGCCAATGCTACCTCAATCAAATAAAGCTCAGTCTTGAGCTGATAACAGGCCTGCTCACACAAGCTGTCAGTCAGGACGTAGCTACACGATGCTGCTCACACAAGCTATCAAGTAACCACAACATATGCCGGTATACTCAGCCACCGGTAGGACGTACAAGACCAGCACTCGGACCACATAAATCACATAATCACATAAATTCTTAGTGACATGTCACTTGTATCCTAATCTATTCCTAAAGTTTAATCAAGATTTCACATTTACCGAATCTTCGTCGAACGTGTCTGTAAGGTCATTAATACAGTTCATGCAATATTAAGGCATTTAAAATGCAATTATAATAATGCTTATTAACATACGAACTTACCTTGGTTACAAAACGGCGTAAAAGACCTATTCGTCAAATACTTTGTTTTTCGCCGATCTAGGTCTGAACCTCATTTTTCTTGATCTATAATATCAATTTAACTTATTTAATCATCACATTATTCAATTCCACCCAAAAATCACATTATGGCAAAAATTACATTTTTGCCCCTAACATTTCAACATTTTACAATTTAGTCCTTAGGCTCGTAAAAATGAATTTCATTCAATTTCATCACAACCCAAGCCTAGCCGAATACCACTTGTACTCATAACAGCCCAAAATTTTCATTTATTCACACTTTTCTACACATTTTATCACATTTTACAAATAAGTCACTATTTGACGTTTTTTTACCGAAAATCACTTTACAAATGTTGTTTAACTAACTATAAATGTAATATCCTAAATTGGGGGTTATGCGTTTGGAGCATAACTCAAGTTTTAGTAGGCTTTAAGTGTGGTTGAGCATGTTTTAAGGGTTTTGAGAATCCAAGGATGTAGGAGGAAGTCTTGGAAAAATATTGGAATTTTATTTTTAAATGAGAAGTTAGGTGAAGGAGGCCTTAAGGAAAATTTTTAGGAGTTTATGGACATGAAAGTTGGCTTGGTAAAGTGGCTTGGGACGCTACCTTAGGTGCTTGGGAGGTTGCGTCAAAAGGGAGTTCAGGGGGAAAAGGTTCGAGCATCGTGGGAAGCATGAAAGACTTTTATTTTTGCGTCAAAAAGGGGAACTGGGCTAAGGAGGCTTTAAAGAAATTTTTAGGGAATTAATGACACAAGGAATCATGTGGTAAAGTGGCAATGGACGCCTTGTGCAGTGGGGTTAAGGGCCTTGGTTTGAGTTGCGAAGGAAGCAGGAAGGAGTGTTTATTTTTGCGTCAAGAAGGCGCCTGGCGAAAGAGGTTTTAAAAGAAATTATGGGTGAATCATGTCACAAAAAACGCCTTGGAAAAGTGGCCTGGGGCGTTATCTGCAGCTTGCGTCCAAGGGCTCCAGTAGGTCTTGGGTTCGAGGCTGGTGAGCAGCAAGGGGAGTGTTTTATTTTGCTTTTGTGTCAAGGTAGAGTTGGAAGAAAGTGGACGACACAGGGGACTTTTAATTGGATGAGGATTCAGCTTATTCTCCTATTAATTTCGGCTAAGGTAGGATAATTGATGATTATTTTATTTTATTTTAAGTTGGTAGATAATAGATAATTATTGTTTTATTTATTCAAGTAGGATAATTGTTGATTTAATTATTTTGTGCAAGATGAAGAAGAGATAAATAAGGATTTATTTTATTTATTTTGGTTTAAATAGGTGATAAGAGATAATATAGGAGTTTGATAAGGGATTAATGTTGGATTAATTTATTTTATTTGTTAAGGAGATAATAGAGGAGATTATCAAAGAGTTTGATAATAGCAAGGATATAGTAGCCGAATTCTTTATAAGGGGGGAGTAATCATCTTTGATATCTTTTTCTTTAAATTTCTTTGTGCCGAATTTCTTCCCACTCACACCTCTCATTCTTTTATTTCATCCAACACCAAATCTATTTCTATTTCTTTGAAGCCATAACCGAAGCTTAAAGTGCCTATTCTCTTGGTTTTGCCGTAAGTCACAAAAGCTAAAACCCTCTGTCGTTGTTCTTTGTTGCCGAAATCTCCGGGCATAAAACCCTCTCCATTGTTGCATTTTCTCTTCACCATTAAGTGCCGAAACCATCATTGTTGTGCTCTAAGCCGAATCTTTAAAGGAGGGTGCTGTCGACTACTTACTTTAGGCTCTTCAAAGCAAACGTGTAATAGTGGTAAGTGAATTCTCCTTTGGTAATCGGTTTTGATTCTTCAAGGTAGGCCAATAAGGCATTCGGCCGAGGCCATCTTTAGGGTTTAAATGTGACCGATTGGTATTATGGTTAATTAGGGGCAAGTCGGCGGCGTAGGACAAGCTTCGGGATTCAAGATTTATTTCGGTAAGGATATTTAGTATATGTAGATTTGATTTGATATATTAAAGTAGTAGTGATTAACCTGTTGATCTGATTAAGTATCGTTATGGAGGCGAATGCTAGTCAAGGAGGACAAGGGATAGCCCCTATCCCGAAGTGTAAGAGAAGATCTGTTTTGCGATCCGGGATTGGCCACGGGGTGTGGACCGTCGGAAACAAGAAAGTAGGCAAATAGCCATAGTATCGCCTAGTGATAGCATCGATGATCGAAAGCGTAGTTCTCCAAGTGATCGGTGTGTGATTAACCCACCGTTTCCGGTTTATGCTATATTTGCATGTGTTATGTTTATGGGTTAACTAGTGCGATGTGATGTGATGTGATATGGATACCCTAGAGGGGTATATCGAATACCAAGTTAGTGTTGATTATTGAAAGAATGTGAATGTGCCTATATGAATGAGATTGTATGTATGAACAACTTTGTACATGCATTATTATCATGACATTATTATATGTTGCATGTGCATGGGTGGGATATGATATGAAAGAAGATGCGGGTGTACTTTGAGTGCGTGGTTTGATGTTAGCCTTGAGCTACATCGTGGATTGACGTTGACTGAGGTCACGTTGTGGATTAATTACGATTTAGTTCGCGTGGCTTGATGAGTAGCTCTGTGCCTTATCGTGGTTGATATAAGCTATGTGCTATATCGTGGTTGATGTGTGACTATGTGTCCCATCGTGGTTTTGGTGTTAGCTACGGCTACATCGTGGATTGGCGCTGATCGAGGTCGCGTTGTGGATTATTGTGCTTAATTGCCCGTGGGACGGCATTGATTGCCTTTGGAGTAAAAAGGAGAGGCTGATTTGTTAATCCCCTGGTGTGTGGTAGGCTGGATACGGGGGTGTGTAGAGGATGGACCCTAGGTTGGGTTGGGTGCACTTTGCATTTCAATGGATATGTGGATTAATGTGAAAATGGGCCAAGCCCGATATATGAATGTGGATCGGTGCGGAAATGGGCTAAGCCCGATATGTGGAAATTATGCGGTTAATTACCTCATTGCACGATAAGTGACATGAATATGGGCCAAGCCCGAGAATGTGTTATTATGTGAATATGTTATCTTGTTATCGATATATGGGTTAATATGTGGTTAACATGTGGGTGGAATTCGATGGATTAATTACACACTGAGTCCGTATGACTCACCCAAATTTTTATCAACATCGTAGGTGATGGATGATGATCGGACCGGGTTGGAGTGGATACGAGGTGGCCCATGCGAAGAAGTTTTTTCATTATATAATAGAATTTATTAACTTGATATTTTAAGTATTTTTGAATAGTTATTTGTTGTAATAAGGGCCTTAAAGTATTTGAATTTTGCTATGTTTCATTGGATTTGTAATTAAGTTAATATTTTGGTAGTTTAATTTTAAAAGCTATTTATATCTCAAAAGTCATATTAAAGTTTTGAATCCGGTATTTTTATCACCACTTAATTTTATTTAGAATGTTTTAAATGTTTTATCAAGGGCAACAAATTTTTAACGGTTTTCTTGTTAAGTAAGAATATTTTTAAACGTTTTCCGCATGGGCATTTCAAATTCGGTCGTGTCGAATGGGTCGGGTTTAGGGTGTTACTGATTTGGTATCGAGCCGGTTCAAAACTCGGCTTTGAGGTTTTGGGCGAAAATAGTTTTCAAAAAAATGGGCTTTTCAAAATATGGGCTTTTATTTCGAGTTTATTCTAGCATGGCACTGTATCTCCTACCAAGTCCACTGTAAGTACTTACGGCTATTGAAGTAGTTTGAATATGTGAACTATATGGGCTTTTATGGGAACGTAGATTAGTAGATTAGGCTATTGGACCCTAGGACTAGTCTACTCAAACACAAGTGCATAAGACTTAAGGACCATTAAACAAACTCGTGACTAAGTCACCGAACTAGGTGTGTGGCAACCATTGTGCGCATGTCTAGGAGTGGATTCAGAAGAGCTTGGTATTTAAGCAATCCTAGCGACTCACCTCCTCTTTACTCGAATCCTGCAGTGCGTAGCTACTGTTCACCCTAACCAAGAGGACTTAGTCACCTAGGCCAAACCAATGATTAAAACCCGAAAGGGACTAGCCTTACTATTTACAAAAACTTAGTTTCTAAATCTCCAAATTACCCTTTTTCTGATTTGAAAACACTAAATTAGACTTTGGAAAAATATTTTTTCGAGTTATTCCCGGTTGGCAAAATTACCTAAATACCCCTAGTGGTGAAATTACTAAAATGCCCCTAGTTTGAATTTTTTTTTTTGAAATTTCCATACTACCACAACTTTTACTGAAATATTCCTACTTTGCAAAAATAATAAATCTCTATTTTGCGAAATTTGATTTAAAAAAAATTTACGAAAATGCCCCTGACTTACAAAAATTACCAAAATGACCCCGATTTCTAAAATTTCTGCAACACCGCTGATTTGGAAAACAAATTTTCAAGATAACCTCGAGTTTTTGTAAATTTTGAAATATCGTTGATTTGTAAGGATTTTCAAATTTACCTCAGTTTATTACCAAAATACCCTTATAGGACGAATGAAGAAATTACCCAGGGTTGGGAAAGGACCGAAATGACCATAGAAGTGTAGTGAATGAATGTGTCTCTGTTTATGAATGTGAATGTGACCCTCTCGAATTTGAGTAGTGAACTTGAATCAACCTTTGTGTAATCGAAAGAACTACTTCTAAATACTTTACTTCATAAAATTGTTCGCGGTTAATAAGTGGAACAAAATTACGATGCATAAAACTTTTTAATCGGATAAATCGCGACGTCGAGAAAATGAGCTCTAGGAGACGTGGTCGAATGACGATGCTCGGAACCCGGTAGGGTCCGCCATGGGTCGAAGTGACGTGCCGCCGCGCCATCGGTGGCGCAGAGGATCAAGATCCGACAGAGGAGGAGATGACATCGTATCGCAAGCTATGCTACGTGTGCTACAGCAAGTAGCAAGAGTTGGAATGAGAATTGGAGCTCAGAAGTCAGTTTCGGAGAGACTTAGGACCAACGGAGCTGAAGTTTTTAGAGGAGTATCCGGAGTGGCTCGAATGTAGCGGAGTATTGGTGGAAGCGATCGAAAGAATCATGGATGATCTAGATCATGCTGCTGAGGAAAAGCTAAAAAGCGCGGTCTCGTTGCTACGAGATGAAGCTTATCGGTGGTGGCTCACTATCAAACAAGGTGTCCCGGCAGATCGATTGGATTGGGATTTCTTTAAGGCTAAGTTTGAAGGAAAGTATGTGGGAGCCGCCATTTAGACTCTCGCAAAGGAAAGCGTTTCTAAACTTGGTTCAAGGAAGCAAGTCGATGAGCGAGTATGAAGTGGAATTTGTGCGGTTAAGTCGATGACGCCAAGGGGATCGTGGCTACCGATTATGAAAGGTGTGTCCGATTCAAGACGGGTTGTGGAATGAGCTACGAGTGTTGATTGCTCATGAAAGAGAAAGGGACTTTGCGATTCTAGTGGAAAAAGCTCGGATAGTGAAGAAGCTAAGAAAACCGCGAGGCGAACCGAGAGAAGAATAAGAATTCGAACAAAAGGAGTTTTAGACCATCGATTGCCATCCGAGGATGTTCGAAAAAGACCAAGGATCGAGAATTCATGCGTGCACTGTGCGCTTTACGAGAATCGGAGTCGTTCATGTGCTCGGTGTGGAAGAGCTCATGCGGGAGAATGTTGGGGAAATAGTAAGGAATGTTTCCGGTGTGGGTTTAAGGCTCATTTGGTTAAGAAATGTCCGCAAGTGATGGATAGGGCTCGAGGCCAAGGTCGTGGAACACCGGCAGAGGAGGAGTGAAGGTTCGGATGTGAGACAACCAAGGATGTGATAGCGGGTAAGTTCCTTGTTTTTGGAGTATTATTTGTTGCTTTAGAGATAGTTTATTGTTGTATTGCTAGTGAAGTGTATGAAACCTTGGATGTGAACTTTAAAACGTGCCTAGAAGGTAAGATAGTTTTATTAAGATCAGTCTTGTGAATGAGAGTAGTGTGGTGAGTTAAGAATGCACGATTGAATGATAGTAAGTAATTTCGAGGACGAAATTATTTTTAAGGAGGGTAGAACTGTAATATCCTAAATTGGGGGTTATGCGTTTGGAGCATAACTCAAGTGTTAGTAGGCTTTAAGTGTGGTTGAGCATGTTTTAAGGGTTTTGAGAATCCAAGGATGTAGGAGGAAGTCTTGGAAAAATATTGGAATTTTATTTTTAAATGAGAAGTTAGGTGAAGGAGGCCTTAAGGAAAATTTTTAGGAGTTTATGGACATGAAAGTGGGCTTGGTAAAGTGGCTTGGGGCGCTACCTTAGGTGCTTGGGAGGTTGCGTCAAAAGGGAGTTCGGGGGGAAAAGGTTCGAGCATTGTGGGAAGCATTAAAGACTTTTATTTTTGCGTCAAAAAGGAGAACTGGGCTAAGGAGGCTTTAAAGAAATTTTTAGGGAATTAATGACACAAGGAATCATGTGGTAAAGTGGCAATGGACGCCATGTGCGGTGGGGTTAAGGGCCTTGGTTGAGGAGTTGCGAAGGAAGCAGGAAGGAGTGTTTATTTTTGCGTCAAGAAGGCGCCTGGCGAAAGAGGTTTTAAAAGAAATTATGGGTGAATCATGTCACAAAAACGCCTTGGCAAAGTGGCACAGGGCGTTATCTGCGACTTGCGTCCAAGGGCTCCAGCAGTCTTGGGTTCGAGGTGGTGAGTGGCAGCAAGGGAGTGTTTTATTTTGCTTTTAAGCGTCAAGGTAGAGTTGGAAGAAAGTGGACGACACACGGGGACTTTTAATTGGATGAGGATTCACTTATTCTCCTATTAATTTCGGCTAAGGTAGGATAATTGATGAGTATTTTATTTTATTTTAAGTTGGTAGATAATAGATAATTGTTGTTTTATTCAATCAAGTAGGATAATTGTGGATTTAATTATTATGTGCAAGATGAAGAAGAGATAAATAAGGATTTATTTTATTTATTTTGGTTTAAATAGGTGATAAGAGATAATATAGGAGTTTGATAAGGGATTAATGTTGGATTAATTTATTTTATTTGTTAAGGAGATAATAGAGGAGATTATCAAAGAGTTTGATAATAGCAAGGATATAGTAGCCGAATTCTTTATAAGGGGGGAGTAATCATCTTTGATATCTTTTTCTTTAAATTTCTTTGTGCCGAATTTCTTCCCACTCACACCTCTCATTCTTTTCTTTCATCCAACACCAAATCTATTTCTATTTCTTTGAAGCCATAACCGAAGCTTAAAGTGCCTATTCTCTTGGTTTTGCTGCAAGTCAGAAAAGCTAAAACCCCTCTGTCGTTGTTCTTTGTTGCCGAAATCTCTAGGCATAAAACCCTCTCCATTGTTGCATTTTCTCTTCACCATTAAGTGCCGAAACCATCACTGTTGTGCTCTAAGCCGAATCTTTAAAGGAGGTCTGTGTCGACTACTTACTTTAGGCTCTTCAAAGCAAACGTGTAATAGTGGTAAGTGAATTCTCCTTTGGTAATTAGTTTTTGATTCTTCAAGGTAGGCCAATAAGGCATTCGGCCAAGGGCCATCTTTAGGGTTTAAATGTGACCGATTGGTATTATGGTTAATTAGGGGGCAAGTCGGCGAGTAGGACAAGCTTCGGATTCAAGATTTATTTCGATAAGGATATTTAGTAAATGTAGATTTGATTTGATATATTAAAGTAGTAGTGATTAACCGGTTGATCTCGATTAAGTATCGCTATGGAGGCGAATGCTAGTCAAGGAGGACAAGGGATAGCCCTATCCCGAAGTGTAAGAGAAGATCCGTTTACTGCGATGCGGGATTGGCAACCGGGGTGTGGACCAGTCGGAGAACAAGAAAGTAGGCAAATAGCCGTAGTATCGCCTAGTGATAGCATCGATGATCGAGCGTAGTTCTCCAAGTGATCGGTGTGTGATTAACCCACCGTTTACGGGTTTATGCTATATTTGTATGTGTTATGTTTATGGGTTAACTAGTGCGAAGGACGGTGATGTGATATGGATACCCTAGAGGGTATATCAAATACCGTGTTAGTGTTGATCATTGAAAGAATGTGAATGTGCCTATATGAATGAGATTGTATGTCCGAACAACTTTGTACATGCATTATTATCATGACATTATTATATGTTGCATGTGCATGGGTGGGATATGATATGAAAGAAGGTGCGGGTGTACTTGAGTGCGTGGTTTGATGTTAGCCTTGAGCTACATCGTGGATTGACGTTGACCGAGGTCACGTTGTGGATTAATTGCGATTTAGTTCACGTGGCTTGATGAGTAGCTCTGTGCCTCATCGTGGTTGATATAAGCTATGTGCTATATCGTGGTTGATGAGTGACTATGTGTCCCATCGTGGTTTTGGTGTTAGCTACGGCTACATCGTGGATTGCGCCGATCGAGGTCGCATTGTGGATTATTGTGCTTAATTGCACGTGGGCGGCATTGATTGCCTTTGGAGTAAAAAGGAGAGGCGATTTGTTAATCCCCGGTGTGTGGTAGGTTTGGATACGGGGTGTGTAGAGGATGGACCCTAGGTTGGGTTGGGTGCACTTTGCATTTCAATTGATATGTGGATTAATGTGAAAATGGGCCAAGCCCGATATGAATGTGGATCGGTCATAAATGGGCTAAGCCCGATATGTGGAAATTAAGCGGTTAATTACCTGTTACACGATAAGTGACATGAATATGGGCCAAGCCCAAAATGTGTTATTATGTGAATATGTTATCTTGTTATCGATATATGGGTTAATATGTGGTTAACATGTGGGTGGAATTCAGTGGATTAATTACACACTCGAGTGCGTATGACTCACCCAAATTTTTATCAACATCGCAGTGATGGATGATGATCGGACCGGGTTGGAGTGGATACGAGGTGGCCCATGCGAGAAGAAGTTGTTTTCATTATATAATAGAATTTATTAACTTGAGTATTTTAAGTATTTTTGAATAGTTATTTGTTGTAATAAGGGCCTTAAAGTATTTGAATTTTGCTATGTTTCAGTTGGATTTGTAATTAAGTTAATATTTTGGTAGTTTAATTTTAAAAGCTATTTATATCTCAAAAGTCATATTAAAGTTTTGAATCCGGTATTTTTATCACCACTTAATTTTATTTAGAATGTTTTAAATGTTTTATCAAGGGCAACAAATTTTTAACGGTTTTTACTATTAAGTAAGAATATTTTTAAACGTTTTCCGCTGTGGCATTTCAAATTCGGTCGTATCGAATGGGCCGGGTTTGGGGTGTTATAATAAACATGAATTTTCTATCATCAAACATCAAAATACATGCATATTCAACATGGGTAAAATTCAAGACTTTAACTTTCTCTCAAATTAGTCCTCGAAATAGGTAGATCAAGTTACAACGATCTCAAAAATATAAAAATCATTAAAAACGGGACAAGAATGGACTTAAAATCGAGCTTGAAAGCTTGTCCAAAAACCCTAGCTATGGCTTCTCCAAATTTTCGGCTATGGGGACTAAATTGAAGAAGATGGACATCTTTTGTTAGGTTAATTTGTCTTTATTTACCAAATTACCAAAATACCCTTAATGTATAACTTTAAAATTTTACCTAGCCATGTCTATTTTTGTCCACCTTAAAGTTTAATGGTCTAATTACTACATAAGGACTTCCAATTAAAATTTCTTAGCAATTAAACACCTTTAACTTATAGAATTCAAGTTTTGCACCTATTGCAATTTTTTCCTTCTAGACAAATTGAGTACTCAATCGACAAAATCTCTTAACGAAATTTTCACACAATCATTCTATCATACTGTAGACCTTAAAGAAACAATAAAAATAAATATTTCTACTTCAGATTTGTGGTCCCAAAACCACTGTTCTGATTTGACCCAAAAGCGGGCTGTTATAGAGTGTGTGGTATAACTTTATGGGCACTCCGCTGTAGCAAAAAGGATTGAGTAGCTAAGGAGGTAGTTGTATGCTCCATTCATCTTTTTAGTTAAACGCCTTAGCTTCATGAGTGACTTTTGGTTTAAATTGTGACATGATTGAGTACTCGGCAATTCGTTGAATGCTCCATCAAGATTGTCTAGTCAAAGAATTTTGTGACATGCTAAAACCCCTAGTAATAATAATTTACTTTACTATTTGAAAAAAGAGAGGAGAGAGAGAGAAGAATAAATATATGAAAATGTGAATAATATATTTTGATATGGGCTTAAAGCAAATGACTTCTATTTAGGTAACGAATGAACTAAGTACGTAAAAAGATATTTGCTATAGAACGAAGGAAAGAATGCATGGGTACTGAGGAAATTTTGTTTTTAGGGAGAAATTTTTGCACTACCTTTACTGATCAAACCTTTGACATTTGAATCAATTTTAGCAAAATAAAAGATTGCTGAGAACGGAGGTATAAACTGTTTTTCGAATAACTAGGTAGTACGAGAAAGTTTTTTTTTGCCAAGGCAAGATGGGTACATTCATGCATTTAGTCGTATTTTGCTTGAGGACAATAAATTGCTCTGGTTTAGGGTTGTGATAACTCCTGAAAACAGTTATATTTCATGCCTTTATACCTAGCTAATTGTTTGTACTTAAGTACATTTTGTTGCATTTTAGTTAGCAATTTTAGTATTGTATTAGGACTTGGACTGTGTTGGAATTAGGTGTTTTTAATCACTTGCGGTGGAGTTTTTTGTGTGGCAGGAATAGGTTTTGGAGCGAATAAATAAAGGAGTGAAGTTTTGTTAGGGCAAAACGCGGACAGTTTGCCAGCACAGATGTCGTGGCAATGCCAGGAACACCAAGTCAACATTTTCCATGCAACAGTCCCAGTTCAAATTCAAATTCAAATTCAAACTTGTACCAGATAAATCCTCCTAATAGAGGGGAAGATAATCATGATTTGTTAGCTGACCCTAGCCTAATCTATCTATAAAAATTGATGAAGGGGACCTCACAAATGACATAAGAAAAAGGGAGAGAGATCCTTAGGTGTGAATAAGGGACCGGCTGCGCAAAGGACAAGAAGTCGAAGGGAATCCTTCTTAGCCATCATAGGACGTTGTTCTGTAGAAGTGTGGACTGGGCAAGTGAAAGCATATTTCTTAATTTCTTCCATTATTTCCATTAGTGTTCCTTCGAAAGATTGAATTGAAGTAGTGAACGCAATGTTAGATAATATTTTGGTTTGGAATTTTATTTCCCAACCCATGAGCTAAATCTCTAGGGTTGGGATTACTTTCGATGAAACTTTAACTATTTTTATGGATGTCATATATATCTAATTTACTTTATTGTTTCATTTGATTATTCTTATTTCTTAATTAAAATGCAACGATCTCTAGACATAGAAGGTTGTTTGCATGCTATAAACTGATTCTAATTCCGAAAGGGTTGGAATGGTTGGATTAAAAATTAAATGAAATGAGCAAGTACTTGATAGACACTTGTAGTCGACTCCAGACATAAAGTCACGATCATATGGAAGGAACCCATGCAAGATATCTAAAAAGTCTATAGACACGGGCAAGATAACTTAAGGTTTTGCCCTCACGAGAGGCGAACCATTTTAGAACTATTATGTGTAGTAAAGTAGATACGATTTTGCCAAAGCATTATTGACAGTCAGGGTTGATTCTGGGTAATCTCGACCTTCCGAATCAACATCACTCTATCTTTATTCTTTGTCATAGTAACTTTGCCACAACATATTTAGTTGTTTATTTCTTTGTTTACATTCTGTTCGGATAATCACTCTTGTTATTGCCATTACATTTCTGCTTTCACTTTTGACATAGCATTTTATTCATCAGTCTTACCATACCATTAATCAGATTATAATAACTTGACCACTTTTGTGCCTCAATCCAATCCTCATGGTAACGATACTCACTTATCACTTTATTACTTGAACCGACGTGTATACTTGCACAAAATCACACATCATTTTACACACGAAAATATCACAATTATATCTTTAACAATTACTAAAAAGATATATAAGGAGATGGGTAATTAAAATAAAATTACCAACCAAGGTTGCATGGTTCCATTATATCCCATTCAATGAAGTTTATTTATTCAAACTTATACGCCAAATCGTTTAAATATTATTTTGAACTGTCAATGATGCACATTTAAACCTTTGCAAAATAATAACTATCATATGTTTTATACTTATGCTTCGTAAAAATTTTATAAAGCTTCTACTGCATGATTTGCTCAAATTTTTCTGATTTAAGTTATTGCACATCATACTCAGATCCAATTATTGAGTCGGGTTTGGCATGTTACAAGTTTCGTATCAAAGCCAAGGTTGAGCTGATCTAAAAAATTGAAGGTTGTGTCACATCCTATCATGCATGATAAACCTCTTGCTTAGTCCCTATAATTTGAACTAATTTCAATTCTCTTGTACTGTTGACAAAATGTCTAAAGGATCCAGGAAAGCTACCCATGAAGATATAGTAAGTTATGTGCCTCTTGTTCCAGAGCAAATACCTGTAGTTGGTTTGGGAGCAGCTACAAATGCTTTCCAAAACATTTTCTTTACGATGATGACCCAAATGTTTGATCAATTTATGGGGACTACTCAAGCACCCCAACCTCAACAGCCTTAGCAACCAGAAGAGGTACGACCAACACTACCTAGACCACCTGTTCTAGTTGTAACTCCATCTAATGGAGATCCTGTGAAGGAGATTTGAAAGAGAGCTGCTAAGAAAGTTTTGGGTGATAAAGGTGATGATCCCACTATAGCTGTGCAGTGGTTATCACGAGTTTGTAGAGTGATTAAAGAATTGAAATACGCACCAGAAGATAGTTATTTATGTGCAATCTCTTTGCTAGAAGGAAAAGCCTACCAATGGTGGGAGACGTTGACTAGTGTAACCCTTGAGAAGATGGTTGATTGGGAATTCATTCTAGAAAAATCCAAAGAAAGATATATGAATAAAATGTATGTAGAACAGATGAAAAAGGAATTTATGTATCTTAAGCAGGGACAAATATATGTAATGAAGTATGAACGCGAGTTTGTTAGACTCAGCTATTATGCCAAGAATATGTTCCAAACAGAGAAAGAGATGTGTGATAAATTTGAACGAGGATTGAGAGATGAGATTCGTGCTTTGGTAGTAGCCTCAGAGTGTAAAAGCTTAGCATCCATGACAGCTAAGGCTTACAATTTGGAAACAATTATTTGAGATAGAAGCAGAAGTTTTGAAAGAAAAAGAATGAAGCATGGAATGTCTAGTCCTCCATCTCTAACAAATTTCAAGAAGTCAAGAGATCATACTTTTTCAACATCAAGAAGAAAGTCACGGCATATGAGTTTTAGGCATGATGGAAATAGTAGACCGACTGTTTTGATGGCAAGTTTTTGTAGATCTAGAATAATGAGAAATTCTAACTATGGACACTGGGGAAGAAGTTTTGGAGGAGAATGTTGGAGGCATTCTAAAGTATGCTTTGGATGTGGATCCAAGGATCATCAAGTTAAGGATTGTCCTCCCAAGATAGAGATAAGTACATAATAGTCTATCCGTGGGCCCTAGAAGTTTCAACATTAGGCTAAGTCTGGCATACGAACAAAATTTGGCTTAGTTCAGGAGACTCCAAGGAAGAGCTACACAAAGCCTAGTTCTAGAGTATCAGCCAAAGCGTATGTAATGAAGGAAAAAGAATATGCTAATTTGCTAAAAGTCATAGCGGGTAAATTTTCTTTCTTTGGAAACAATAATTATGCATTGGTATATCCAGGATCAACTCATTCTTATATCTGTACTAAATTTGTAGAGGGTTTGTGTAACAGCCCAGTTTAGACCCTAGTCGAAACAGTGTTTTTGAGACCACAAATCAGAGGTTAAAAAAATATTTTAAAATTTATTTTTAGTGTTTACAGTATATGATTAAGCGTGTGTAAAATTTCTGTGTGAAAATTTTATTGTTTGTGTGCTTGATTTGAAAAAAGGACTTAATCACATAAAATGCAAAAGCTGTGTGCTGATTGTTAAAGTGCTTAATTGTCATGGCTTTTTAAATGAGAAGTCCTTATGTTGTTATTAAGCCATAAATAGATTGTATGTGTAACAACCCAAACCCGGCCCAAACACTACGACCGAATTTGACTTGTCACGGAGAAAAACCTTGTGAACACCATTTCGAACCCATTTAAGTTTTATAGAAAACTTCTCATCTTTGGTTATCTTGCCAAAGTAATACTTGAATTTAGTTTGGGAATTTTAATTAAGTCCAATTATTATACCGGTTCCAAGTGTGCCCGATGGCACGAATAAACTTTTTCGTGTTAACTTAAGAAAACATGCGATTTAATTCAATTCAATGATATAGTTTTAAGTAAACATCCCACATAAAGAAAAAAAAAACAAATAGTGTTTATGGAGGCCTTATTACAACCAATAGTAAAAATAAGGAAATATAAAGTTCTATAAATTTAAATCCACTGCATGGCCACCTCGAGTCCAACCGGCTCCTCCACCGCCATCTACGAGTCACCTGAAAAATGTTAAAGGAGAAGGTGAGTCACCAAGACTCAGTATGTAACCCTTCCCCCGGTTAATACAACGTTTCATACACAACATATAACAGTTAATTAAGCAAAGTATCGTGTACCCAACCTAGCCAACCAAACACCTTTGCCTACCCCATGTGGTACCAAACCACTGGTGACCGTAGTCACGATGTGTTACCAAAACACTGGTGGTGCCAAACCACTGGTGACATATAGTCACAATGTGCTACCAAAGCACCGTGTCCGTAGACACAAATCGGGTGATGGGGCCAACCCATCGTGTGATACCAAATCACCGCGCGATTTATCCCATATCTCATGTGGGGCCAACCCACGGTGGTGTTAACCACAGGGACAAGTCGCTATGAGGTACCAAACCTCTGGAGGTACCAAACCTCTGGTGACATATAGTCACAGTGTGCTACCAAAGCACTGGTGCTCGTCAGCACGATATCACTGCCCCCTCCTCTCATCAACCCATATCAAGTAGTTAGAAACAGAACATACATATATCACATGTATCAAACAAACCATGCTTCCCAAAAGCATTATCATCAATCTCATACAAATAGAGACTTACCGGTATCCTCGCTTGTACCTTTAAGGCACTAAAGCCGTATCTACATAAAGCAGATTTACACATAACATACACTTAATACACTTTATTAACTATTATACGTGTGTATGTACACACCTGTCACCAACGAGGAGTCTAATCCCGAAGATTAAAGAAATCGGCCTCCCCAGATCCACTTGTTCCTATATTCGGCCAAACATGGGAGTTAGTACTATGGCCTATTCGGCCAAACCAAATATTGAAAGGGGTTCCTTGTGAACCCGAACCTTACCTATCACCCCTTGAGTACTCACTTCAGTGCTTGGTAGGCGATTCCTGCTCCACTCCTACATTCGGCCATCACTAGAGTTATTAGCCTTTGGTTTAAACGATTAGTGAACTAAAGGAAATCTTCTTACCACTACTTACCAAAGCCGAATGCTAGAGATTAGGAGTTTGGGTCGACTTCTCGCTTCACGATCTTGGGGTACCTAGAAGAGATCGATTACTATCATTTAGAAACCTTGCTAGCCACTGCCGAAATCGGCACTTACCCTAAATAAGAGTCGACAAAGACTAGTGAAGGGATCCCATGAAGTTTCGGCACAACTTACCTTCACCAAAGCGATTGACCACGAAAATCCAAGGAGATCTATACTGCTTCTACTATTCGGCCAAGATGCTACCAAAAAGAAAAGAGACTTTCGGCACTTCAATATGGGTGTATCGGTTTTATGAAGGAAATTAATGGCATGAGAGGGTGATAAAAGTGTTGGCTAAAGGAGTGGATGTTCGGCCAGCAAAGAAAATACAAGAAAGGAGGGATTGAAGGTGGGGATTCGGCAAGGAGAAGTGGAGAGTGTTTCGGCCAAGGGTTTAAGAGAATGGAGAAAAATATCGAACACACAGGGAGAAAGGTTGAGGGTTTCAGCTCAAATGAAAGAAAAGAACAACAAGGTGGTAGGTTGGGGCTTTTATAGGCATTCGCACCCCCTTAGTGACCTTGCCGTCCACTTCTCCATGAAGTGTTTAAATTTCAACAAACACTTCCAACCTCTCTGGCCACTCATTCATTTTAATTCAAATAATTTTGAATTAATCACCTAATAATCCCTTTTAATTTAAATAATATCCTTGATGCAATTATCATATCTCTTGTATTATCAAAAGGTTTAAGCAAATTAAAACTAATTTAAAATGCTTAAATTATCCCTTAATAAAAACCCTTTATTATCCAAAATAAAAAGAATTTGAGGAGAGAAAACTCTCCACAAGTGCCGCCCATCCAAAATGCAAAAGGAGGGATCCTTGTGACTCAACCAAGGCTCTCCCTTCCCCTAATGTGGCGTCACATGTAGCTCTTAAGTGGGCTTCTTTTGCCACTTTACCAAGGCCTAATTAGTGTTAATAATACCCACATTTATTCTTATAACACCACTTACCAAGGCTCCCTTCTTTTAAAAGTTAAAAACTAAAATTTCCTACCAACTCGAGCCAACACAAAGCCTTAAATTGATCATTATTATTCCATAAATAATGACTCAGCAGTTCATACATAAGAAAAATAATTTATTTCCAAATAGCCCCGTTTTTGGGATGTTACAGTTCTACCCCCCTTAGAACAAATTTCGTCCTCGAAATTTCTTGATCAAAAGAGATGGGGGTATTGCTGCCGCATCACCTCCTCGGGCTCCCACGTAGCTTCTTCCACTCCGTGGTTCCGCCATAGCACTTTTACTAAAGGCACTGCCTTCCTACGTAGAACTTTCACATCTCGATCTACTATCTGAACCGGTTCTTCCTCAAAAGATAAGTCCGTGTTCACCTCAATCTCTGCCATCGCACAACGCGGCGAAGGATCCGACCGATACCGCCTCAAAGATTGATACATGGAATACGCCATGAATCGACTCGATTCTGCGCGGCAACTTTCTAGTTGATAAGCTACCGGTCCCACTCGCTTCACAACAATAAAGATATGGCCCAATGAACCTTGGGCTTAACTTCCTTTCCGTCCAAATCTCAACACCTTTTTCCAAGGCGACACTTTCGTAAAGACTTTGTCTCCCACAAAGATACTCCACTTCCTTGCGCTTGAGATCGGCATAAGACTTTTGCCTATCCGGCTTCCTTGAGACGAGTCCGAATCACCTTGACTTTGTCTTCCGTCTCGGTTACGATTCTGGACCTGAACTTGTCTTTCTCCCAACTCCGTCCAGCATGTAGGAGTACGACACTTTCGTCCATACAGGGCCTCGTATGGAGCCATTTGAATACTCGCTTGATAACTATTGTTATAGGCGATTTCCGCCAATGGTAGGTACTCCTCCCAACTACCACTAAAATCCAAGACACAACCTCTTAACATGTCTTCCAAAATCAGATCACCCTTTTCCGATCGTCCGTCGACCGTGGATGGAAAGCCGTCTTGAAATCTAACCGTGTACCCAAAGCTTGATGCAACGCTTTCCAAAACCTTGACGTGAATCGGGATCCCTATCCGAGATAATCGACACACGGCACGCCATGCAACCTCACTATGTCACCTACATACACCTTCGCTAGCTTCGGAGTGAGTAATCCATTCTCACCGGCATGAAGTGAGCTGATTTAGTCGAGCGATCCACAATTACCCAAATCGCATCCTTCTTGGTGGGCGTAAGGGTAGCCCACTAACAAAATCCATGGTGATTCTCTCCCATTTCCATTGAGGAATCTTTATCGGTTGAAGTAGTCCCGATGGTGACCGATGTTCACCCTTAACTCACGACACGTCGACACTTCCCTACGAACTCCGTTATCTCACGCTTCAACCTGTGCCACCAAAATCAAGCTTTCCGCAAATCTCCATACATCTTGCTTCCCCGGGATGCATAGCGTATGGATCACTATGGGCATCTTGGAGAATTTTTCGCGCTTAATTCTCAGATCCCTTGGCATACATGCTCGTCCTGAAAACAAAGCACTCCATCACAAGACAGATTGTCACCCTTCCAAACCACCATCCCGAACTTGTACCTCTTAGCGCTCAAGCCTTCATCCACTAACTCGCTTTTCCTTAATCTCCTCAATCCATGTTGGCTTTACTTGAAGTTCCGCCAAAAGACTCCCATCATCATATAGACTCAACCGAGCGAACATTGCTCTTAAGTCCGTTACGCTTTTTTATTTCTCGGTCGGCGTCGGCTACCACATTAGCCTTTCCTGGATGGTACTCGATTGAACAATCGTAGTCCTTTAGTAGTTCAATCCATCGGCGCTGCCTCGATTCGCATCTTTCCGAGTCGAAGATACCTCAAGCTTTTGTGATCCGTGTAGACCATCGACTTCTCTCCATACGGGTAATGTCTCCATATCTTCATTGCAAAAACGACCATTGCTAACTCCAAGTCGTGCGTTGGGTAGTTAACCTCATGCGATCTTAATCGACGGGATGCATAGGCTACTACCTTCCCATCCTGCATCAACACACATCCCAAACCGGTGTGAGATGCATCACAATAAATCGTGAATAACTTTCTGCTTCAAATGTACCAAAACCGAGCTTCCACAAAATCTTCCTTAACTTATCAAAGCTTTCTTGCGCTTCTCCGTCCCATACAAATGGGACACCTTTCCTTAGCAACTTAGTTATTACGGCGCGCTATGCTATTAGAGAAATCCTTCCACGAATCTCCGATAGTACCTGCTAAACCTGAAAAACTTCGTATTTCACCCACCGCCCCAGGTGGTTTCCACTCCAATACACTTTCAATCTTGCGAGGGTCTACCTAATTCCTTCAAATTACACTACATGACCTAAGAAAGCCACTCCTAAGCCAAAATTCACACTTACTTCAATTTGGCATATAATCGCTTCCCCTTAATACTTGCAGAACTATCCGTAGATGCTTGTCATGCTCCTCTTCGTCTTTGAATAAACCAAAGATGTCGCCTATAAACACCACGACGAACTGGTCCAAGTACTCTTTGGAATACTCTATTCATCAGTCCATGAATGCCGCCGCATTAGTCAACCCAAATGGCATCACCAAGAACTCAAAATGCCCATACCGAGTTCGAATGCCTTTTGTGAACATCACCTCCTTCACCCTTAATTGGTGATAACTCGACCTAAGGTCTATCTTTGAAAACACCGAGGCACCCTTTCAGCTGATCGAACAAGTCGTCAATCCGAGGCAACGGATACTTGTTCTTGATCGTTAACTTATTTAATCGACGGTAGTCGATGCACATCCGCATAGAACCGCCCTTCTTCTTGACAAACAACACACGCGCCTCCCCACGGAGATATACTTGGTCGTATAAACCCTCTATCCAAGAGCTCCTGAATTTGAGCCTTTAGCTCCACCAATTCCTTTGGTGCCATTCGGTATGGTGCTATGGACACAAAGCCGTTCCTGTGTAGCAAGTCTATACCGAATTCGACTTCTCGATCCGGAGGCAAACCCGGAAGTTCTTCTGGGAACACGTCAATAAATTCCCCAACCGTTCGGACCTTTTCAATTACTAACCCCTTAGCTTCCAAAGCACAGACTTGAACCAAATACGCCTCATAACCCTTCTTGACCATCTTTTCAGCCTTCAAAGCAGTCACTACGTTGGATAGGTAGTTCCTCCTATCTCCTATCATAACCACTTCATCACCTTCATCGTCTTATGACCATGCGCTTTAGTCACAAGAATCCAAACTCGCTTGGTACTTAACCAACCAATCCATACCAAGGATCAAATCGAACTCCCCAAACGGTAGTTCCATTAGATCAGCTACAAATACTACCCCTTGGAGTTCTAGGGGTACGCCTCTATAAAGTTTATCTACGACTACGGAGTGACCTAAGGGGCTAACTACAGTCATCTCCCTAGAAGCAGTTTCAGAGTTTAGGTCCATTGTTCCTACCACACTACTAGCAATGTACGAGTGCGTCGAGCCCACATCAATCAATGCAACATAAGGAAAACCGAAAATTAGAAACGTACCGGTTATTACATCCGGTGCGTCACCTTCTTCGCGACACCTCGGCTGCGTAAACTAAGCCAGCCGCCTAGCCCTCGTGTTGCCCGAACCTCGCGCTTGAGTTCCACGACCTCGGTTGGGACCGTTGTTTCCTCTACCATTACCACGACCCTCCGTGGTCCTACATTTCTATCCCGAGCACGGTTCTCGCCTTCCGGCGCTTCTTAGCTAGTTTCGGGGACAATCTCGACACGATGCTCCAAAGACCCACACTCAAAACATCCTTTGTCACCGGTCCAACAACCTCCCCAATGGGTCTTTCCACAACGATTGCACCGAGTCGGCCTCGATTAGCGATCGTGGGCCTTGTTTGCTGATTGGGCCCACTTGGCCTAGCCTTTTCTCGAGCACTTCCGCTTGACCCACCGACCCAAAACTTCTCTTCCGATTGTTCTTACTATAGTTCTCGCCTCACGACCTCCTTGATTCCTTCCCGGCTACCTTAGCCTTTTCCACTAGAGACGAAAACTCACGAACTTGTCATGGGGGCAATTAGTAACCTCAAATCATCTCGAGTCCATCCTCAAAGCGGACACAAATACTCATGCTCAGTGAGCCACGATGCCTCTCGCATATCTACTCAAATTTAAAAATTCGCCTCATATTCCGACACGGACTTAGTTCCTTGAACTAATCCCAGAAAAGCCTTTCTCTGCGCGTCAGTGTAGCTAATGCCCACATACTTTTTCTGATAGGCGGTTCTGAAATACTCCCAAGTCAAATCATCGACTGTAGCCCCATCTCGGACCGTAAGCCACCACTGATATGCTTCATCCTTCGTGGCGACACCGCCTTTTCGGGCTTCTCTTCCTCAGTCAGGTCAAGGTCATCCATGATCCTTTCAGTTGACTCTAGCCAATATTCCGCTGCACTGGGTGCCACTCCTGACACACCTCGGAATACCTCCGCTCCGTTAGATCGGAGTCGCTCGGGGACAGATTTTCGAGCTCCCACATTTCCACCAGCCCCAGCCACCATCTCCAAGACTCGTAACACAGCTTGCGATACCGACTCGCCACCGGTCTGCTCCGGCTCCTCAGCTCTAAAAGTAGGAGGTGGTGGTGGCAGTGGTACCTCATTCTCCGAACCTTGTCCTGACCTGACGGGTTCAGACACCGTCATCCTACCCCTACCACGTCCACGGCGTCCACGTCCTCTAGAACTCATTCTATCTACCGCGCTTTTAATCTGATTAAAAAAAATTTTATGCGTTAGCATTTGTTTCACTTTATTACTCGCGAAGAAATTTTATGGATAAGGTTTAATCAGAGATTCTTTCGAGCAAACAATGTTTCAGCTTTCCTATCCTAGTTCACACAAAGAAGTCCATGCATCCATTCCTTAATACTTTCCATACCTATTCACTCATCGGACATTTCTGCCCATTTCTAACCCAGGGGTATTTTCGTCCTTTTTCCTACAGGGGTATTTTCGTAATTTTCCAGAACCAAAATATGTTGCTGATGATTCCCAAAGCTAAGTTTTTGAATATTTGTAAAATGGCTAAAATTTTTGGGCAAAAATCATTGAATCAATATTTTATGGGTCAGGGGCATTTTGGTAATTTTACTCCTAAGGGCATTTCTGTAATTTTCCACAAGTCAAGTTTTCCGAGAGAACATTGTATACGTAGTGTTCTAGGGTTCAAAAGGGTTATTGGACAAGTTTTGAAAACATTAGGGCTGGTTATTCATTCTATTTCGAAAAAAACATGGCTAATTCCCTTCTCGGGTTTTAATCATTGTTTTTAGCCTATGACCGAGCCTTCCTGGTCAGGGTGAACCAAAGCTACGCACCAGGCAGAATTCGAGTGAAGAGGAGGTGGGTCACGCGGACCGCTTAAATACCAAGCTCTCACTGAACCTTTCTAGACATGCGCACGAGAGGTTACCACACCACCGAGCCCTCTCGAGTTAGGGTGAGCACTGGCTACGCACTGTAGGATACTGCGAAGAGGAGGTGAGTCACGAGGACCGCTTAAATACCAAGCTCTTCCTGATCCAATCCTAGACATGCGTCATGGGGTTACCACACCCTAGCTCATTGACTAAGTCATAGGTTGGTTTAGTTCTTTAAGTCTTATGCTTCGTTGTGTTTGAGTAATCTAGCCTTAGGGTCCAAGTCCTATAAGTCTATCTACGCTCCATGCTTCCTACCCTTCTGCAGAATATAATTCACGTAAAGGTTTAGATGTACTTACAGGCGGATCGGTGCCGAGACTCGGGCCATGCCTTTGCTAAAAACCCAAAACAATTCAAAAGGCCTACTAAAACATTTTTGAGCCTTGGGCCCCACAACAGAGCTTTGAACTGGGCTCGATACCACTCTCAGAACAACCCAAACCCGCCCAAACACTACGACCGAATTTGACTTGTCACGGAGAAAACCTTGTGAACACCATTTCAACCCATTTAAGTTTTATAGAAAACTTCTCATCTTTGGTTATCTTGCCAAAGTAATACTTGAATTTAGTTTGGGAATTTTAATTAAGTCCAATTATTATACTGGTTCCAAGTGTGCTCGATGGCACGAATAAACTTTTTCGTGTTAACTTAAGAAAACATGCGATTTAATTCAATTCAATGATATAGTTTTAAGTAAACATCCCACATAAAGAAAAAAAAAAAACACAAATAGTGTTTATGGAGGCCTTATTACAACCAATAGTAAAAATAAGGAAATATAAAGTTCTATAAATTTAAATCCACTGCATGGCCACCTCGAGTCCAACCGGCTCCTCCACCGCCATCTACGAGTCACCTGAAAAATGTTAAAGGAGAAGGTGAGTCACCAAGACTCAGTATGTAACCCTTCCCCCGGTTAATACAACGTTTCATACACAACATATAACAGTTAATTAAGCAAAGTATCGTGTACCCAACCTAGCCAACCAAACACCTTTGCCTACCCCATGTGGTACCAAACCACTCGGTGACCGTAGTCACGATGTGTTACCAAAACACCGGTGGTGCCAAACCACCGTGACATATAGTCACAATGTGCTACCAAAGCACCGTGTCCGTGAGACACAAATCGGGTGATGGGGCCAACCCATCGTGTGATACCAAATCACCGCGCATTTATCCCATATCTCATGTGGGGCCAACCCACGGTGGTGTTAACCACGGGGACAAGTCGCTATGAGGTACCAAACCTCTGGAGGTACCAAACCTCTGGTGACATATAGTCACGAAAGTGCTACCAAAGCACTGGTGCTCGTCGAGACGATATCACCGCCCCTCCTCTCATCAACCCATATCAAGTAGTTTAGAAACAGAACATACATATATCACATGTATCAAACAAACCATGCTTCCCAAAAGCATTATCATCAATCTCATACAAATAGAGACTTACTGGTATCCTCGCTTGTACCTTTAAGGCACTAAAGCCGTATCTACATAAAGCGATTTACACATAACATACACTTAATACACTTTATTAACTATTATACGTGTGTATGTACACACTGTCACCAACGAGGAGTCTAATCCAAGATTAAAGAAATCGGCCTCCCAGCATCCACTTGTTCCTATATTCGCCAAACATGGGAGTTAGTACTATGGCCTATTCGGCCAAACCAAATATTGAAAGGGGTTCCTTGTGAACCCGAACCTTACCTATCACCCCTTGAGTACTCACTTCAATTGCTTGGTAGGCGATTCTGCTCCACTCCTACATTCGGCCATCACTAGAGTTATTAGCCTTTGGTTTAAACGATTAGTGAACTAAAGGAAATCTTCTTACCACTACTTACCAAAGCCGAATGCTAGAGATTAGGAGTTTGGGTCGACTTCTCGCTTCACGATCTTGGGGTACCTAGAAGAGATCGACACTATCATTTAGAAACCTTGCTAGCCATCACCGAAATCGGCACTTACCTAAATAAGAGTTGACAAAGACTAGTGAAGGGATCCCATGAAGTTTCACAACTTACCTTCACCAAAGCGATTGACCACGAAAATCCAAGGAGATCTATATCGCTTCTACTATTCGGCCAAGATGCTACCAAAAAGAAAAGAGACTTTCGGCACTTCAATATGGGTGTATCGGTTTTATGAAGGAAATTAATGGCATGAGAGGGTGATAAAAGTGTTGGCTAAAGGAGTGGATGTTCGGCCAGCAAAGAAAATACAAGAAAGGAGGGATTGAAGGTGGGGATTCGGCAAGGAGAAGTGGAGAGTGTTTCGGCCAAGGGTTTAAGAGAATGGAGAAAAATATCAGAACACAAGGGAGAAAGGTTGAGGGTTTCAGCTCAAATGAAAGAAAAGAACAACAAGGTGGTAGGTTGGGGCTTTTATAGGCATTCGGCACCCCCCCTTAGTGACCTTGCCGTCCACTTCTCCATGAAGTGTTTAAATTTCGGCAAACACTTCCAACCTCTCCTGGCCACTCATTCATTTTAATTCAAATAATTTTGAATTAATCACCTAATAATCCCTTTTAATTTAAATAATATCCTTGATGCAATTATCATATCTCTTGTATTATCAAAAGGTTTAAGCAAATTAAAACTAATTTAAAATGCTTAAATTATCCCTTAATAAAAACCCCTTTATTATCCAAAATAAAAAGAATTTGAGGAGAGAAAAACTCTCCACAAGTGCCGTCCATCCAAAATGCAAAAAGGAGGGATCCTTGTGACTCGAACCAAGGCTCTCCCTTCCCCCCTAATGTGGCGTCACATGTAGCTCTTAAGTGGGCTTCTTTTTGCCACTTTACCAAGGCCTAATTAGTGTTAATAATACCCACATTTATTCTTATAACACCACTTACCAAGGCTCCCTTCTTTTAAAAGTTAAAAACTAAAATTTCCTACCAACTCGAGCCAACACAAAGCCTTAAATTGATCATTATTATTCCATAAATAATGACTCAGCAGTTCATACATAAGAAAAATAATTTATTTCCAAATAGCCCCGTTTTTGGGATGTTACAGTATGGACATAAATAGGTTTATAATTGATGATCAAATGGTTTAATGATAAAGGGTAAAATGGTAAAGTAAATACTAATGTATAATAAATAAAACATAATGTAATATTATCATCATTTTTGCTTATTCCACCGAAAATTAAAAGGAAAGAAAAGCCATGGATGTGTTTTAGGTTTCGGCTAGCATAAAGCTCAATCAAGGTATGTTTTGAGCTCGGTTTTTGATGATTTTTACATTTTTGTGATCGTTGCTTCGTGTTCTAGCTAGCCCATATCTTAATTTTTCATATTTTTGGTGATTTTGAAAGATGCCATTGATGAATGTTTGAGCTTTGTGATAGTTAATGGTGAAATATGAAAGTTTGATGTTGGGTTAATATATTTTGTTCTTGAATTTTTGGTGAATTTGAGTAATTAGGGCTAAATTGAGAAAAGTGTAAATTGAAGGACTAAAATGTGAAATAAATGAAATATGTTGGTTTGTATGGACATGAGGAAAATTCGGTTAAGCATGAGTATAGTGAAATTATGTGTATTTGATGATTTTATGAAATAAGGACTTAAGTGTCAAAATGTGAAAATGTGAGGGCTATTTTGTAAAATGCCCTTAATATGTGTGTTTGGACTAAATTGAATGATTTGGTGATTGAATGAGCTAAATTTGAATATGTATAGACCAAGAAAAGAGAGATTTGGATCGAGATCGAGGCAAAGACAAGGTGCTCGATTGATCGACTTATTTTGTTATTTCGACGTCCGAGGTAAGTTCAGATATAAAAGAGTTGTTAAATTTATGTCTTATTGCTAGGAAATGAATGAATATGTGATTATTGAATTAGAAATGCTATATATGGAATTGAGAAAAGTGGCACTAAGTGTGCGTAATTAGAATCGGGACAGAGGTGAATAGCACTGTGTGTGCGAAGTAATGAAAGCCTTGGCTTTATTGATTGGCACTATGTGTGAGATACCGAGATAAATTCGGTTAAATGTAAAGGTACTAAGTGTGCGATGATATTTAAGCTTCAGTTATGAAATTGGCACTAAGTTTGCGATATCATTTATGGACAAATGGTTAGTTGTGTAAGCATATGACTAAGGATAAGATTATGCATTCTTGTAATATAATCTATGTAATGGTTTATTTTGTATATTGATTTTGAATCATAGAGTTAAATGTATTATATTACGAACTTACTAAGCTTTAGAGCTTACTGTGTGAAATGTTTCTCTATTTTACAGTGTATTTAAAGCTTGCTCGGATTTAGGGATTGTCAGCGACTCACTCACACTATCGGCTATCTATTTTGGTACTTTTGGAAGATGTATATATTTGAATATGGCATGTATAGGCTAGTAGATATGGTATATTTTGAGTTGTATAGTTCTTGCCATGTGATATGGCTTGAAAGATGGATGATTTTGGTATATGCCTTAGATGTGTAAATAGAATGGTTAATATGTGAATGTGTGCTCTATGTGAATGGTCTTTATGAGTAGTCTTGGATATATGGAAGTAGTATGATCATGCCTTGAAATGGTATGAATTTGATGATACATAAATTTCATGTTTTTGAATGTGTAATTGATATTTATGGTAGTAAGTTGAGAGGGATTTGTATAGGAAAATAATTGATGATGTTATGAGGTTATAAAGATGCATAATTGGTATATTTTGATTGCATTTGTGGCATTGTTTGGAATTGGTTGATGCTTGTAGGTGATTCCTAAGTGTGGGTGGCAAGTTTGGCCTTGCAAATGGCCTATAATTGCCCACACGGTTGAGCACACGGGCGTGTGGCTCGACCGTGTCCTTCGTGGTTGTATTTCAAAATAAGTCAGACTCGACCACGAGCTGGACAAACGGGCGTGTGACTGGCCGTGTGGTGCAAGTCAGTGTCGACCACGGGTGAGGTACACGAGCGTGTCTTAGGCCGTGTGGAAAAGTCAATATGTATGCTCTGTTTTGCCACGGCTCGGACACATGGGCGTGTCTGAGGCCGTGTGAGGCACACGGCCTGCCCACACGAGCGTGTGACCTCTGTAGCTTTGAAAAATATTTGATTTTTGAAAAAAATTTGTATGATCCCGGTTTAGTCTCGACCCCTTTCTAGTGCATGTTTAAGGCCTCGTAGACCTCGTTAAGGGACTATATGTATATATCTTGATATGTTTGAATGATGATATACTTTGTGTTGTAAAATGATTGTAAATGTTTCAGTTTGTTTGATAATACTCCTTAACCCTAATCCGGTGATGGTTATGGGTTAGGGGTGTTACAGTTTGAGTCTTGAGGTTGTGTATTCTGAAATGAAGGTGTTATTGACTAATCCTCTGGGTCAGAGTACAATGGTTAATATGATGATAAAGAACTTCTGTTGGTTTTTGGCGAGTATATTTTCTTGGCAGACTTGTTGCTATTAAGTTTTCATGAGTTTGATGTTATTTTGGGATTATGCTGATTGACTAAACATAATGCTTTGGTGGACTGTCGTGCTAGTGGTGTGCGTTTATTAACTACATAAGGTAAGTATAATTGCTCAACGTACAGACTAGTTTGGCGACTAGGATAATGTTTGTTCTATCCGCTAGAAAATTTTTACTTCAGGGCGCAGACGCTTATTTAGCATACATTATGGATTCATCTGAATCGAGAAAGGACATCTGTCAAGTTCCTATTGTAAGGGATTTTTCAAATGTGTTTCCAAGAGAGCTTCCAAGGATGCCACCTGATAAAGAAATAGAGTCTTCAATTAAATTAGAACCTAGTACAATGCCTATCTCATGTACTCCTTATAGAATGGAATTGTTTGAGCTGAAAGAGTTGAAAGCACAGTTGCAAGATCTGTTAGACAGGGGATTTATACAACCGAGTGCTTCACCATGGGGTACGCCAATTTTTTTTGTGAATAAGAAATATGGGAGACTTCACCTATTTATATATTATCACTAGTTGAATGAGGTAATGTAAAGAATAAGTATCCACTGCCTAGAATTGAAGATTTGTTTGATCAGCTGAGTGGGGCTACAAATTTCTGCAAGTCTGTAATAGCCTGTCTGGTGGAATTTCTGTATTTTGTTATTTTTTAGCTAATAGATGGTAAATTAAGGATAAATTTGAGTAAGTAAAGTAATCGTGTAACAAAAAATTAAGGATAAATTGTTTAGCCTCCCTTAAAAAAATTTCATCCCCAAAATTTCCAGCTAACAGGGTAGTCGTGTAACAACTACCCCACTACGCTACCGCTGCGTACTCTGCTTCTAATATCCCTATCACATATTAACTAGAATTTGGAACTCCCTACACATACTCAAAACACCAAACCATTAAAGCAGACAGATATCTCATACGCAACAAATTTCTATATCCAAACATCACATCCAAACCAAACACACACAAAAAAAATACAAAAAATACAAGCCAATACCTAAAAGAATCATCGTATTTCAAACTCACTGTATTTAAATTGCTAAATAGACAAAAGTATTCAGAAAACTTACGGATTCAGCGCCGGAGACTCGGTGTACCACACATTCAGAAAACGGTCAACACAACATTTCAGAATTTCAAATCTTTTCAAGGCTTTTTGAAACAACACTTTCAGAAATTGAATTTTGAAAACCCAATCCACAGCCGAGTTTTGCAACTGGGCTCTGATACCATTAAATGTAACACCCCAAACCCGGCCTAGAAGTTAGGCCCGAATCTGGCGTGTCACATTGAAGGGTTGTTTAAAAACTTGCGCGTTCGTTAAGAAGTTCGTGTTCTTTTGAAACTTTGAGCTTCGTTGTTTGTTTGTAAAAACCCGATTTGCCAAATGTCTATTTTTATAAAGTAGTTATTATTTTGAAAAAACTGTTTGCGAGATTTGAATTTGAATAGTTGCAAAAACGTGATATTTTGGAAAACGATTATTAATGTTTTAAGAAAACCACGTATTTATAAGTTTAACAGTTATTAATGAGAACTTAAAAGAAAAATAAACCAATGGCCTTGTTACAGAATATTAAACCTGAATTAAACAAATTAAAGTAAAGATAAATTAAAACCGAATAAAGCAAATTCTAAGTATGGCCACCTCCGAGTCCTCCGCAGCTCCAAATCCTCTAACGCTGGGGATCACCTGCAAGGTTAAAGTAAAGGGGGTGAGTTACGAGAACTCAGTGTGTAATCCCATAACCGGTCATTATCTGGGCCCGAGCCTATACAAAAGCAGACTGGGTCAAAGCCCTATATGAGAAGCAAAGCGGGCCAAGCCCATACTGAGAACTGATCGGGCCAAGCCCTATTCGGTAACAATCTGGGCCTTAGCCCTATAAACATGATAATGAAAATGATGTAATGCAGCCCCCAACCTAATAGTCCAACCGCTACACTCCACCCGTACCAGCCCTACACTCCATATGGGGATTTCTAAATCAACCCACCCATCCGCTACACTCCAAAAATGCAGTTGAGCTGCCAGTAAAAACGCAACAAAGCTACCAGTATCAATATATGTATATACGGCTCTTAAGCCTTCAGTAGCGATATTATAATTGGCACAGAGCCATCAGTAACGGTAATATAATCGGCACACAGGCTTGGGTAAATAAGATCGACACAGAGTCATCTTTATCTGTTAGGCACATAGCCACGGGTAAATACGATTGGAACAAAGCGGAAGTCAAGATGGCACAGAGCCAAGCTCTCCAATAATGCAGCCAAGCTGCTAATAACAGTATATGTGGCTGAGCCACCAAAATAATAGAATATACGTGGTGTAGCCACCAGAACAGAATGTGGCAGAGCCACCAGAATAACTTCCTCCGATCATCAAAATCCCAACCCATGCAACGTGATATGAATGCAGTGTATGTCATGCTCACTCATTACATGTGTATGCAAAATGGCCATGCTCAGTAACAATCACTTCAACACACATTAACAACATATCAGACACACGCCCACAGTCAAGTCGGTTCAACACAGCCATACAATTACGGTCAAATCGGTCATATCATAGCACAAGCCAATCATTTACCTACAAGGGCAAATCAGTCATTTTACCTTGTAAGGGTATTCCGGTAATCCTACCCTTCAGGGGTAGTTCGGTAATTCTACTCAAAACTAATTCCTGTATGCAGTGCATCTCAAACATAATCAATCATACAATTAACATATTCAACGCTAGTACTACCACGAGGGCTCAACGGTCATTTTGTCGTTTAGGGGTACAACGGTCATTTCACCCTTTGGGGGTATTTCGGTAATTTTGCAAACCAGGGGTATTTCGGTAATTTTTCAACCTGAGGGTATCTCGGTAATATTGCAAACCGGGGGTATTTCAGTAATTTTACAAACCAAGGGTATTTCAGTAATTTTACAAATCAGGGGTATTTCGGAAATTTTGCAATCCGAGGTTATTTTGGTAATTTTGTAAACCAAGAGTATTTTAGTAATTTTGTAAACCCCTCAGAAGGTCTACAGTCGCCTCGAGCGACTCAAGTATTCTAAACAGAGATAATGATGCGAATGGGCCTAAGGCTCATTCTCGGCCCAAATGGGCCCACACGCTCGAGTGACCCATTTAGCCCAAATCTAGCCACATATATGAGATTCCCATAGTCTAATCCAACATCTACTTACACAATCATACAACTTATTCATATGGGCCCATTGGGCCCACTTGGCCCCGTTCGGCCCATCGTGGCCCAAACAGCATCAACCCACAAGAATACTCATGGTGGCCTCGACTATCACATCGAAGCTCCCACACGTGCGCTCACACGCTCGTGTGGCTACCATCATCGTGTGACTGGCTTTTCGGCACTTGCCGCTCTACAGCTAGAGTAGTACGAGATACACACCTGATAGGAGTCTGAAGCTAATTCGCGCTCCGAATGCTCCTATGCCCAAACGCCCACTAAGGTATCCTTCCTCTCCTCATAGACAGCTCCATTTATAGCCAGCTTCTCACCTTCCCTCTTGCTAGATTTTCGATGTGGGATCCCTCCTTCAGTAGAGTTTAAATCCAACACAAACTCTGGCCGTCCAATCCGCAAAATAAATACTCCCTTACTTGTCGTGAGATTCGAACCCAGGCTCCCCTGTAACATAATCCACGCCGCTAGCCACTTTACCAACTAGATCCTTGTTGTCTTAAAACATGCGTAACTAAATATAAGCCTATGGCCCAAAGTCTAAGTTCATCTAAAAAGAAATCAAAATTAACAAAAACCGACTAAAAACTTACCTTGAATTTGGCTTGAAAGTAACCGAAAATCAAACGAACCTAGCTCCATTTTCTTTCTTCAATATTCGGCCAAGAGAAAGATGAAGTAAACATGTTTATTTTTGTGTTTTAATTAACATATATGTTAAGTAATTGTTTGATTACTAAATTAACCTTTATACTTTAATATATAAACAAATAATACTAAGGTTATTCTTGGTATATGCCGTCTACTAACTCTTAGGATGGGCTAATTGCCCTTTTAATACCTCATATTAAAAAGCCACCATCAATTTAGCACATTTCACTATAGTTTGCAACTTTTACATTTTACGCGATTAAGTCCTTTTGTCAAATTAAACACACAAACGATAAAATTTTTCCTCTGAAACTTTCACACACATTAGTTTACATATAATAAGCATAGAATATATTATTTAAATATATCTCAGACTCGGATTCGTGGTCCCAAAACCACCGTTCCGATTAGGGCCAAATTCGGACTATTACAGGCCTTGTTACAGAATATTAAACCCGAATTAAACAAATTAAAGTAAAGATAAATTAAAACCGAATAAAGCAAATTCTAAGTATGGCCACCTCAGAGTCCTCCGCACCTCTAAATCCTCTAACGCTGGGGATCACCTGCAAGGTTAAAGCAGAGGGGGTGAGTTACGAGAACTCAGTGTGTAATCCCATAATCGGTCATTATCTGGGCCCGAGCCCATACAAAAGTAGACTGGGCCGAAGCCCTATACAGAAGCAAACTGGGCCGAAGCCCATACAGAAGCAGACTGGGCCGAAGCCCTATTCGGTAACAATCTGGGCCTTAGCCCTATAAACATGATAATGCAAATGATGTAATGCAGCCCCCAACCTAATAGTCCATCCGCTACACTCCACCCGTACCAGCCCTACACTCCATGTGGGGATTTCTAAATCGACCCACCCATCCGCTACACTCCAAAAATGGAGTCGAGCTGCCAGTAAAAATGAAACAAAGCTGCCAGTATTAGTATATGTATATACAGCTCTTAAGCCTTCAGTAGTGGTATTATAATTGGCACAGAGCCATCAGTAACGGTAATATAATCGGCACACAGCCTTGGGTAAATAAGATCGACACAGAGTCATCTTTATCTATTAGGCACATAGCCACGGGTAAGTACGATTGGCACAAAGCCATAGTCAAGATGGCACAGAGCCAAGCTCTCCAATAATGCAGCCAAGCTGCTAATAACGGTATATGTGGCTGAGCCACCAAAATAATAGAATATACGTGGTGTAGCCACTGAATGTAATGTGGCGAGCCACCGAATAACTTCCTCCGATCATCAAAATCCCACCCATGCAACGTGATATGAATGCGATTGTATGTCATGCTCACTCATTACATGTGTATGCAAAATGGCCATGCTCAAAGAACAATCACTTCAACACACATTAACAACATATCGGACACACGCCCACAATCAAGTAGGTTAAACAAAGCCATACAATTACGGTCAAATCGATCATATCATAGCACAAGCCAATCATTTACCTACAAGGGCAAATCAGTCATTTTACCTTGTAAGGGTATTCCGGTAATCTTACCCTTCAGGGGTAGTTCGGTAATTCTACTCAAAACTAATTCCTATATGCAATGCATCTCAAACATAATCAATCATACAATTAACACATACAATGCTAGTACTACCACGAGGGCTCAACGGTCATTTTATCATTTAGGGGTACAACGGTCATTTCACCCTTTGGGAGTATTTCGGTAATTTCGCAAACCAGGGGTATTTCGGTAATTTTGCAACCCGGGGGTATCTCGGTAATATTTCAAATCGGGGGTATTTCAGTAATTTTGCAAACTAAGGGTATTTCAGTAATTTCACAAATCAGGGGTATTTCGATAATTTTTCAATTAGAGGTTATTTTGGTAATTTTGTAAACTAAGGGTATTTCAGTAATTTTGTAAACCCCTCAGAAGGTCTACAGTCACCTCGAGCGACTCAAGTCTTCTAAACAGATATAATGATGCGAATAGGCCTAAAGCCCATTCTCGGCCCAAATGGGCCAACACGCTCGAGTGGCCTATTTAGCCCAAATCTAGCCACATATATGAGATTCCCATAGTCTAATCCAACATCTACTTACACAATCATACAACTTATTCATATGGGCCCACTTGGCCCCGTTCAGCCCATCGTGGCCCAAACAGCATCAACCCACAAAAATATTCATGGTGGCCTCGACTATCGCGCCAAAGCTCCCACACGTGCGCTCGCACGCTCGTGTGACTACCATCGCCGTGTGGCCCGGCTTTTCAAGCACTTGCCGCCTCTGACTAGAGTAGTGCGAGATACACACACGATAGGAGTCCGAAGCTAATCCGCGCTCCTAATGCTCCTATGCCCAAACGCCCACCAAGGTATCTTTCTTCTCCTCATAGACAGCTCCATTTCTAGCCAGCTTCTAACCTTCCCTCTTGCTAGCTTTCCGATATGGGATCCCTCCTTCAATAGATTTTAAATCCAACACAAACTCGCCGTCCAATCCGCAAAAATAAATACTCCCTTGCTTGTCATGAGATTCGAACCTGTGCTCCTCAGAACATAATCCGCGTCGCTAGCCACTTTACCAACTAGCTCCTTGTTGGCTTAAAACATGCGCAACTAAATATAAGCCTATGGCCCAAAGTCTAAGTTCATCTAAAAAGAAATCAAAATGAAATGCAAGCGCCAAGACTTGAACCTTGGACCCCTTGCTTTCTTTGTGTGGCGTCACTTCCTTGCTCCCTGAGTGGCGTCACTTTGCCACTTCACCACAACTCCTTGTTGTGTCATTTTTCTCAACATTTTATTCTTAAAGCCTACCTTCTAACTCCCAGGGTTTTATTCACCTAAAACCAAAATTTTTCCTAGAGCCCAGGTTTGATCCCGGGACTTCATGGAAGCCCCCTAACCTTTCAAAACCCCTCACCTAATAGGTCTAACTTACATTAATGTCGTTCTCTTGTTCTCAAAAAAAATTTAAACGCTCCCACGCCCAAGGCCCAATGGGCCCAATTCTACTAGGCCCAAATTCGGGGCGTTACAAATCTACCTCCCTTAAAAAAATTTCGTCCCCAAAATTTCTAGCTAACAAGGTAGTCGTGTAACAACTACCCCACTACGCTACCGCTGCGTACTCTGCTTCTAATATCCCTATCACATATTAACTAGAATTTGGAACTCCCTACACATACTCAAAAAACCTAACCATTAAAGCAGACAGATATCTCATACGCAACCAATTTCTATATCCAAACATCACATCCAAACCAAACACACACAAAATAAATACAAAAAATATAGTCCAATACCTAAAGGAATCATCGTATTTCAAACTCACTGTATTTAAATTGCTAAATAGACAAAAGTATTCAGATAACTTATGGATTCGGTGTCGGAGACTCGGTGTACCACACTTTCAGAAAACGGTTAACACAACATTTCATAATTTCAAATCTTTTCAAGGCTTTTTGAAACAACACTTTCAGAAATTCAATTTTGAAAACCCAATCCACAGTCGAGTTTTACAACCGGGCTCTGATACCATTAAATGTAACACCCAAAACCCGGCCTAAAAGTTAGGCCCGAATCTGACATGTCACATTGAAGGGTTGTTTAAAAACTTGTACGTTCGTTAAGAAGTTCGTGTTCTTTTGAAACTTCGAGCTTCGTTGTTTGTTTGTAAAAACCCGATTTTCCTAATGTCTGTTTTTATAAAGTAGTTATTATTTTGAAAAAACTGTTTGCGAGATTCGAATTTGAATAGTTGCGGAAACGTGATATTTTGGAAAACGATTATTAATGTTTTAAGAAAACCACGTATTTATAAGTTTAACAGTTATTAATGAGAACTTACAAGAAAAATAAACCAATGGCCTTGTTACAGAATATTAAACACAAATTAAACAGATTAAAATAAAGATAAATTAAAACCGAATAAAGCAAATTCTAAGTATGGCCACCTCCGAGTCCTCCGTAGCTTCAAATCCTCTAACGCTGGGGATCACCTACAAGGTTAAAGCAGAGGGGGTGAGTTACGAGAACTCAGTGTGTAATCCCATAATCGGTCATTATCTAGGCCCGAGCCTATACAAAAGTAGACTAGGTTGAAGCCCTATACAGAAGCAAACTGGGCCGAAGCCCATACAGAAGCAGACTGGGTCGAAGCCCTATTCGGTAACAATCTGGGCCTTAGCCCTATAAACATGATAATGCAAATGATGTAATCCAGCCCCCAACCTAATAGCCCATCCGCTACACTCCACCCGTACCAGCCCTATACTCCATGTGGGGATTTCTAAATCGACCCACCCATCCGCTACACTCCAAAAATGCGATCAGTCCGATAAGAAAACGCAAAGCAAAGCCGCGATGTCGATATATGTATATACAAATTCTTAAGCCTTCAGTAGCGGTATTATAATTTGCACAGAGCCATCAGTAACGGTAATATAATCGGCACACAGCTTTGGGTAAATAAGATCGACACAGAGTCATCTTTATTTGTTAGGCACATAGCCACGAGTAAATACGATTGGAACAAAGCCATAGTCAAGATGGCACAGAGCCAAGCTCTCCAATAATGCAGCCAAGCTGCTAATAACGGTATATGTGGCTGAGCCACCAAAATAATAGAATATACGTGGCATAGCCACCAGAACAGAATGTGGCAGAGCCACCAGAATAACTTCCTCCGATCATCAAAATCCCAACCCATGCAACGTGATATGAATGCAGTGTATGTCATGCTCACTCATTACACGTGTATGCAAAATGGCCATGCTCAGTAACAATCACTTCAACACACATTAACAACATATCAGACACACGCCCATAGTCAAGTCGGTTAAACACAGCCATACAATTACGGTCAAATCGGTCATATCATAGCACAAGCCAATCATTTACCTACAAGGGCAAATCAGTCATTTTACCTTGTAAGGGTATTCTGGGAATCCTACCCTTCAGGGGTAGTTCGGTAATTCTACTCAAAACTAATTCCTGTATGCAATGTATCTCAAACATAATCAATCATACAATTAACACATACAACGCTAGTACTACCACGAGGGCACAACGGTCATTTTGTCGTTTAGGGGTACAACGGTCATTTCACCCATTGTGGGTATTTCGGTAATTTTGTAAACCAAGGGTATTTCAGTAATTTTGCAACCCGGGGTATCTCGGTAATATTGCAAATTGGGGGTATTTCAGTAATTTTACAAACCAAGGGTATTTCGGTAATTTCACAAATCAGGGGTATTTCGGTAATTTTGCAATCCGAGGTTATTTTGGTAATTTTGTAAACCAAAGGTATTTCAGTAATTTTGTAAACCCCTCAGAAGGTCTACAGTCGCCTCGAGCAACTCAAGTATTCTAAACAGAGATAATGATGCGAATGGGCCTAAGGCCCATTCGCGGCCCAAATGGGCCCACACGCTCGAGTGGCCCATTTAGCCCAAATCTAGCCACATATATGAGATTCCCATATTCTAATCCAACATCTACTTACACAATCATACAACTTATTCATATGGGCCCACGGGCCCACTTGGCCCCGTTCAGCCCATCGTGGCCCAAACAACATCAACCCAAAAGAGTACTCATGGTGGCCTCGACTATCGCTTCGAAGCTCCCACACGTGCGCTCGCACGCTCGTGTGGCTACCATCACCGTGTGACCGGCTTTTCGGCACTTGCCGCTCTACAGCTAGAGTAGTGCGAGATACACACCTGATAGGAGTCTGAAGCTAATCCGCGCTCCTAATGCTCCTATGCCCAAACGCCCACCAAGGTATCTTTCCTCTCCTCATAGACAGCTCCATTTCTAGCCAGCTTCTAACCTTCCCTCTTGCTAGCTTTCCGATATGGGATCCCTCCTTCAATAGATTTTAAATCCAACACAAACTCTGGCCGTCCAATCCGCAAAATAAATACTCCCTTGCTTGTCATGAGATTCGAACCCAGGCTCCCCTGTAACATAATCCGCGTCGCTAGCCACTTTACCAACTAGCTCCTTGTTGGCTTAAAACATGCGCAACTAAATATAAGCCTATGGCCCAAAGTCTAAGTTCATCTAAAAAGAAATCAAAATGAAATGCAAGCGCCAAGACTTGAACCTTGGACCCCTTGCTTTCTTTGTGTGGCGTCACTTCCTTGCTCCCTGAGTGGCGTCACTTTGCCACTTCACCACAACTCCTTGTTGTGTCATTTTTCTAAACATTTTATTCTTAAAGCCTACCTTCTAACTCCCAGGGTTTTATTCACCTAAAACCAAAATTTTTCCTAGAGCCCAGGTTTGATCCCGGGACTTCATGGAAGCCCCCTAACCTTCCAAAACCCCTCACCTAATAGGTCTAACTTACATTAATGTCGTTCTCTTGTTCTCAAAAAAAATTTAAACGCTCCCACGCCCAAGGCCCAATGGGCCCAATTCTACTAGGCCCAAATTCGGGGCGTTACAAATCTACCTCCCTTAAAAAAATTTCGTCCCCAAAATTTCTAGCTAACACGGTAGTCGTGTAACAACTACCCCACTACGCTACCGCTGCGTACTCTGCTTCTAATATCCCTATCACATATTAACTAGAATTTGGAACTCCCTACACATACTCAAAAAACCTAACCATTAAAGCAGACAGATATCTCATACGCAACAAATTTCTATATCCAAACATCACATCCAAACCAAACACACACAAAATAAATACCAAAAATACAGTCCAATACCTAAAAGAATCATCGTAGTTCAAACTCACTGTATTTAAATTGCTAAATAGACAAAAGTATTCAATAACTTACGGATTCGGCACCGGAGACTCGGTGTACCACACTTTCAGAAAACGGTCAACACAACATTTCAGAATTTCAAATCTTTTCAAGGCTTTTTGAAACAACACTTTCAGAATTCAATTTTGAAAACCCAATCCACAGCCGAGTTTTGTAACCGGGCTCTGATACCATTAAATGTAACACCCCAAACATGGCCTAGAAGTTAGGCCCGAATCTGGCGTGTCACATTAAAGGGTTGTTTAAAAACTTGCGCGTTCGTTAAGAAGTTCATGTTCTTTTGAAACTTCGAGCTTCGTTGTTTGTTTGTAAAAACCTGATTTGCAAAATGTTTATTTTTATAAAGTTGTTATTATTTTGAAAAAATTGTTTGCGAGATTCGAATTTGAATAGTTGCAGAAACGTGATATTTTGGAAAACGATTATTAATGTTTTAAGAAAACCACGTATTTATAAGTTTAACAGTTATTAATGAGAACTTAAAAGAAAAATAAACCAATGGCCTTGTAACACCCCTAACCCGTACCCATCGCCGGATTAGGGTTATGAGGCATTACCAAACTAAACACCGTTCTGAATGGACGTTCAGTTGAATTCGACACAAGTAAAGCGATCCCTATGTATCACATAACAAAATCTTATATTCATTCATAAATCTATAATGCATATACAAGAATATCAAATTACATCCTGACCAAACATACAATTGATATTATGAACTTATATCGCATGCATTTCCTTATAACAATGTCACATTTATACTTGCACATGATTATTCATATATCATAAACTAAATTCGCATACATTTATTAATGTACCTGAACCTTGCAATTTATTTTTAACCATTCAAAGGTTTGGCCATACTATTACCAATATCATAATCATATCGCAGTGTTTCAAATATTGAGATCAAACCATACCGTTTTCACATACCATTTGAGATTCATGCCTAAACGAAATATTACAAATACCAACTACCTCAAGTATACATCATTTACTATATTGTCGAAGCCTATGTCACCACTCAATCATCATTAGTAATGTATATTAGCAAGTAATTCACGAATAGTCCTTGGACAAGATCATTCATACAATGCAACACCCATATTCCGTATATATACACAATTCAAGGCTCGGTATATTGATCCAAACATATAACAAGATTATCACCTAACTACTATATATATATATACCTACATAAATCACCAAGTATCATCACCATCTCTTTACTAGCCAAATGCATAACTAAACACATCACACATATATGCCATGACAAGATTATATCTACGATATGCACCTAGACTATAGTCGAATATAACAAAATAAAATCCATATTATCCATGCATCATAATAACATATCCATATGCACCATTAGATCATTAAAAACCGTATGTCTCCACATTAACTAACATAGAACATAAGCCATATTCGTATGGCTATAATACATATAATAATAAAGTTTCCAACTCAAACAAGGACATTTACCATCCTATACATGCCTTTATCCAAAATAAACCAAACTAAAGGAGTACCAAAAAGATGATAGTGTGGTTGACTTTGCTGACAATTTCCTGAGCCTGTAGCTTGACCAAAATCTATAAAACAGATCATTGAACACACAAAGTAAGCTTACTAGCTTAGTAAGTCTTAAGCAAATTCAATACAACATTTAAACATATAGGCCCTTTTAATCATTGAATTCGTAACATAGAATATAAACATTTCATTATGTAAATAAATCAAGACCGAATGCTTTTAGTACTATTAACCTAAGTATTAACACTTTATCACCATAAGCTTGTAATTATCAAGTCACATAAATATCATATGCATTTGTATATTCCAAGTTGAATGAACATATTTTAAACATCAATCACATATTCATTCTCATACACACATGCAAATACCTTCAAACTCTTTTACTATGAACATCTCCCCTTATAGCCGATTCCTCAAAGTAATATACATATAAAACTCAATTTCATATATCTAATGTTCATACTCATCATGGATAGCTTAATAGCATATAATAAAATCCTTATTGAATTATCAACTTAATCATATCATACTCAACTCAATGATAATATACCAACTTACCACATTTCCTACTAATACAATAGACTTACACTTACCCGAGATTTTAGCACATTGCATTAAATGTGTCTCACCTTGTTTAATTCTCAGATTCTCCGTTTATAACTTATCACCGGCATTAAGCCTGCTAGGCATTATAGCCCGAATTACACACCAGCATTGAGCCTACTAGACCAAAGGTCCGAAATAATTCACCGGCACGAGGCCTGCTAGGCAATAAGCCCGAAATAATTCACCGGTACGAGGCCTGCTAGACAATATGCCCGAAATAATTCACTGGCACGAGGCCTGCTAGGCTCGAAGCCCGAATATCAATATAATCAACCATTCAATACACATTTCTTAATGCTAACATCACAAACATCTCATATAATTCATATTACCTTCACATATTAAACCGAACATACTTATTCACATTACATTAAACAAAATAAAGTCAATCCAATATAATACCCCCACATTCGTCCATCTCATATATTTATGTTTAAAATTTCCAAATTTCATCATTTACTATATTCATAAATAATTCTTTGACATATATTTTCTTAAGGACTTACCTCTACTATCGACGGACAACGTAGACCGGTTATTCGATAACCTTCGCCTTTCCCCGATCCAAATCCGTTTTTCTTTGTTCTTGATCTAAACACATTAAAATTTAGCTCATTCAAGTACATTTCATCTCAATTTAGTCTCAAAACACATAAACAGACAAATTACCATTTTACCCCTAATGTTTCACATTTTTACAATTTAGTCTTATTTGCACAAAACACAAAATACACAAAATTTCATTATATCACCTAAGGGCCGAATGTTCATAGGGGCCATACTAGTCCATTTATTTTATTTATTTTGTATTTTAACCCCCTCAAAAATTCATTTTTGCAATTTAGCCCAAAATACTCAAATTCACTAAAATTTCCAATACAAAACATGCTAATCTTTAAGATATCTTTTATATGAAATCATCAAACATCAAAAACCAAAAGAACATGTCAATGGCTGAACATCAAGCGTGCTCAACTTTAAAAATTCTAACATGGGTCAACTAATGTTCGAAGCAACGATCTCAAAAACGTAAAAATTAACAAAAACCGACTAAAAACTTACCTTGAATTTGGCTTGAAAGTAACCGAAAATCAAACGAACCTAGCTCCCTTTTCTTTCTTCAATATTCGGCCAAGAGAAAGATGAAGTAAACATGTTTATTTTTGTGTTTTAATTAACATATATGTTAAGTAATTGTTTGATTACTAAATTAACCTTTATACTTTAATATATAAACAAATAATACTAAGGTTATTCTTGGTATATGCCGTCTACTAACTCTTAGGATGGGCTAATTGCCCTTTTAATACCTCATATTAAAAAGCCACCATCAATTTAGCACATTTCACTATAGTTTGCAACTTTTACATTTTACGCGATTAAGTCCTTTTGTCAAATTAAACACACAAACGATAAAATTTTCCTACGAAACTTTCACACACATTAGTTTACATATAATAAGCATAGAATATATTATTTAAATATATCTCAGACTCGGATTCGTGGTCCCAAAACCACCGTTCTGATTAGGGCCAAATTCGGACTATTAAAAGCCTTGTTACAAAATATTAAACCCGAATTAAACAAATTAAAGTAAAGATAAATTAAAACCGAATAAAGCAAATTCTAAGTATGGCCACCTCCGAGTCCTCCGCAGCTCCAAATCTTCTAACGCTGGGGATCACCTGCAAGGTTAAAGCAGAGGGGGTGAGTTACGAGAACTCAGTGTGTAATCCCATAATCGGTCATTATCTGGGCCCGAGCCCATACAAAAGTAGACTGGGCCGAAGCCCTATACAGAAGCAAACTGGGCCGAAGCCCATACAGAAGCAGACTGGGCCGAAGCCCTATTCGGTAACAATCTGGGCCTTAGCCCTATAAACATGATAATGCAAATGATGTAATGCAAATTTCAACCTAATAGTCCATCCGCTACACTCCACCCGTACCAGCCCTACACACTCCATGTGGGGATTTCTAAATCGACCCACCCATCCGCTACACTCCAAAAATGGAGTCGAGTGCGATAAAAATGCAACAAAGTCGCGCAAGATTAGTATATGTATATACAGCTCTTAAGCCTTCAGTAGTGGTATTATAATTGGCACAGAGCCATCAGTAACGGTAATATAATCGGCACACAGCCTTGGGTAAATAAGATCGACACAGAGTCATCTTTATCTATTAGGCACATAGCCACGGGTAAGTACGATTGGCACAAAGCCATAGTCAAGATGGCACAGAGCCAAGCTCTCCAATAATGCAGCCAAGCTGCTAATAACGGTATATGTGGCTGAGCCACCAAAATAATAGAATATACGTGGTGTAGCCACCAGAACAGAATGTGGCAGAGCCACCAGAATAACTTCCTCCGATCATCAAAATCCCAGCCCATGCAACGTGATATGAATGCAGTGTATGTCATGCTCACTCATTACATGTGTATGCAAAATGGCCATGCTCAGTAACAATCACTTCAACACACATTAACAACATATCAGACACACGCCCACAATCAAGTAGGTTAAACAAAGCCATACAATTACGGTCAAATCGGTCATATCATAGCACAAGCCAATCATTTACCTACAAGGGCAAATCAGTCATTTTACCTTGTAAGGGTATTCCGGTAATCTTACCCTTCAGGGGTAGTTCGGTAATTCTACTCAAAACTAATTCCTATATGCAATGCATCTCAAACATAATCAATCATACAATTAACACATACAATGCTAGTACTACCACGAGGGCTCAACGGTCATTTTATCATTTAGTGGGTACAACGGTCATTTCACCCTTTGGGAGTATTTCTGTAATTTACGCAAACCAGGGTATTTCGGTAATTTTGCAACCCGGGGTATCTCGGTAATATTTCAAATCGGGGTATTTCAGCAATTTTGCAAACTAAGGGTATTTCAAAGCATTTCACAAATCGTGGTATTTCGATAATTTTTCAATTAGAGGTTATTTTGGTAATTTTGTAAACCAAGGGTATTTCAGTAATTTTGTAAACCCCTCAGAAGGTCTACAGTCACCTCGAGCGACTCAAGTCTTCTAAACAGATATAATGATGCGAATAGGCCTAAAGCCCATTCTCGGCCCAAATGGGCCAACACGCTCGAGTGGCCTATTTAGCCCAAATCTAGCCACATATATGAGATTCCCATAGTCTAATCCAACATCTACTTACACAATCATACAACTTATTCATATGGGCCCACTTGGCCCTGTTCAAATATCGTGGCCCAAACAGCATCAACCCACAAAAATATTCATGGTGGCCTCGACTATCGCGCCAAAGCTCCCACACGTGCGCTCGCACGCTCGTGTGGCTACCATCGCCATGTGACCGGCTTTTCGGCACTTGCCGCTCTACAGCTAGAGTAGTGCGAGATACACACCTGATAGGAGTCTGAAGCTAATCCGCGCTCCTAATGCTCCTATGCCCAAACGCCCACCAAGGTATCTTTCCTCTCCTCATAGACAGCTCCATTTCTAGCCAGCTTCTAACCTTCCCTCTTGCTAGCTTTCCGATATGGGATCCCTCCTTCAATAGATTTTAAATCCAACACAAACTCTGGCCGTCCAATCCGCAAAATAAATACTCCCTTGCTTGTCATGAGATTCGAACCTGTGCTCCTCAGAACATAATCCGCGTCGCTAGCCACTTTACCAACTAGCTCCTTGTTGTCTTAAAACATGCGCAACTAAATATAAGCCTATGGCCCAAAGTCTAAGTTCATCTAAAAAGAAATCAAAATGAAATGCAAGCGCCAAGACTTGAACCTTGGACCCCTTGCTTCCTTGTGTGGCGTCACTTCCTTGCTCCCTAAGTGGCGTCACTTTGCCACATCACCACAACTCCTTGTTGTGTCATTTTTCTCAACATTTTATTCTTAAAGCCTACCTTCTAACTCTCAGGGTTTTATTCACCTAAAACCAAAATTTTTCCTAGAGCCCAGGTTTGATCCCGGGACTTCATGGAAGCCCCCTAGCCTTCCAAAATCCCTCACCTAATAGGTCTAACTTGCATTAATGTCATTCTCTTGTTCTCAAAAAAATTAAAAGCTCCCACGCCCAAGGCCCAATGGGCACAATTCTACTAGGCCCAAATTCGGGGCGTTACACATGATATTGGCACTTAGTGTGCAAGATTCCCAGGTATTTGATATTATTTCGAATGGTACAATTGGTATATCTAAGATACAGATGAGTAAGAGACTAATAAGAGGTGGTACAGGTATATACATGAATCGTATAAGCTCTGAAGTAAAGAAACTTATGAATTTCAAATCTAATCTTATGCTTAAAAATGTGGAAGATTTATTAGTTAATATGAGCTATGTGTTGTTATATGAAAGAGTGGTAAGGTTTAAATTATGTAATTTCTTATGAAATGGTTTATCATGTGATTAATTCCAAAAGAGCTATGTTTAAATGCATTAGCTTGCGGTTATGGTTGATGATATGCTTATGTCTTATGTGTTATGCATATGGATCGTGTGTGGAAAGTAATGAAATACAAATGAAAATAAAGAAATGTGGAGAAGTTTAAAGTTGTTTAAAATTCTAATTTGTTAGGGATAATAGGTATAAGTGATGCTATGGAATTATTCAATTTGTGAATTGTTGAATTTGGTTTCATGAACTGTGTGGTATCAGTATATGATTATTCTTGAATTGTATAAATTTCATATTTGAAATGGATAGATATTATTAAAGTTTATACGAGCTTACCAAGCACTCATTACTTACGTAGTTATTTTTCTTTACTTTTCAGACTATAGAAAGCTCGATTGGGTTGGAAGCTCGATCGAGTTGAAAGCTCGTCGGAGATTTATCACACTATCCATAGATTATATCAGTAGATGTTAATGTTTTGATTTTGGTTATAATGGCATGTATAGGTATTCTAATTAATATTGGTCTATGTGTTTGAATGTTGAAATAGCCATTTGACTTGGTTGAGTTTTGGTATATTGATGGTATAATAGCAAAGTTTGGCATGCATATGAGTAACCTTGTTATGGTTAATGTTTGGCTTGTTTGTTTGAACGATAAAATATGAAATGGTAGTTGAATATGCATATGGTATATGTGATGTATGATATGTGATATATGTGGTAATTTGGTACCTTGTTATGTATAAGTATTTTAGTTATTTGATATTAGTTAAAGAATGGAATTTTGGTACCAAATGGTTTATGTTTTGGTAAGTAAGATTTATGGTATGTATGGATGCAAATCAAATTGGAAGTTAGTTGTTTATTTTGACCAAATGGAGTACTTGGTGACACATGTTTATAAGTTGTTATTTGAGATGCCTATGTGCATATTGGTTGAGTGTGGTTATACTATATGTATAAAGCTAGATTATGCATGATTTTGGTGCCTTTTGAGGGCTTATGTATATGTGCAAAAGGGATTATAGGTACATGTTGAAAAGGGTAAGAAAAATGGCTTGTAAAATAGCCTATTTTCGTCCACACGGGCAAAGACACGGGCGTGTGTCTCAGCCGTGTGTGACACACGGCTAGGTAGCACGGCCATGTGTCCCCTATAGTTTTCAAGGGTTGTAAGTCAGGTTTTACACGGCCTGGCACATGGCCTGGCACACGGGCGTGTGGTTTGGCCGTGTGATCCAAGTCAGTGAATTACACGGGTACGAACACGGGCTGGGACATGGCCGTGTGACCCCTGTAGTTTGTAAATTTTCATATTTTCCCTAAAATTTTTATATGTTTCTAATTTAGTCTCGATTTGCTTTTAATGTGTTTTCAGGGCCTCGAGGCTCGTATAAGGGACAATATGTATGCTATTGATTGGTTTTGTTGTGACTGATGATACGAATTAAATGTTTTAAAATTTTTGATAGTTATGAAATGTAAACTCTGGTAATGCTCCGTAACCCTGTTTTGACAATGGATACGGGTTAGGGTGTTACATGTTGGGTCGAGTTTTGTGTGTTATAGGTTTGGTATCAGAGCAAAGGTTGGGTCGATTCTCAGAAAACCAAACGTTGTGTCACGTCCCATCACGCATGATAGACCTCAAGCTTAGTACCTATAATTTGAACTAATTTGAATTATCCTGTAGTGTTGAAAAAATGTCTGAATGATCCAAAAAAGCTACCCGTGAAGAGATAGAAAGTCATATGCCTCATATTCCAGAGCAAATACCTACAGCTAGTTTGGGAGCAGTTGGAAATGCTTTCCGAAATGTTTTCATCATGATGATGACCCAAATGTTTGATTAATTTATAGGGACTACTCAAGTACCCCAACCTCAATAGCCTCAACAAACACAACCAGAAGTGGTACTGCGAGCACCGCCTGCACCACCAATGCAAGTTGCAACTCCATCTGAGGGACATCATGTGAAGGACATTCAAAAGAAAGGTGTTAAGAAAATTTTAGGTGACAAGGGTGATGATCCCACTATGGCTGAGCAGTGGTTATCATGAGTTTGTCGAGTGATTAATAACTGAAGTGCACGCCAAAAGATAGTCTTTTGTGTACAATCTCTTTACTGGAAGGAGAAACCCATCAATGGTGGGAGACTTTTACTAGTGTAACCCCTAAGAAGATGATTTATTGGGAATTCTTTCAAGAAAAACTCAGATAAAGATATGTGAATCAAATACATGTAGAATAGATGGAAAAGGAATTTTTTTATCTTAAGCAGGGAAGAATGTATATAATAGAGTATGAACACAAGTTTGTTAGACTAAGCAGTTATGCCAAGAATATGTTCCAGGCAGAGAAAGAGATGTGTGATACGTTTGAATGGGGATTGAGATATGAGATTCGTTCTTTGGTAGCAACCTCAGAGTGTAAAAGCTTAGCAGCCATGACAGCCAAGGCTCACAAAATGAAAAAAATTATTCGAGATAGAAATAAAAGTTTTGAAAGATAAAGAACAAAGAGTGGAATGTCTAATCTCCCACTTTCAACATTTCAAGAACCTGAGAGATCATACTTTTTCAACATCAAGAAGAAAGTCATGGCCTATGAGCTTCAGGCGTGATGGAAATAGTAGACCAATTGTTTTGATGGCAAGTTCTAGTGGATCTAGAATAATGAAAAATTCTAACAGTGAACATTGTGCAATAAGTCATAGAAGAGAATGCTGGAGGCGTTCTAGAGAATGCTTTGGATATGGATCCTTGGATCATCTGGTTAAGGATTGTCCCTCTAAGATAGAGGTAAGTATAGAATAGTCTATTCGTGGGCCCTAGAAGTTTTAGATGAGGCTAAGTCTGGCATACCAACAAAATCTGGCTCAATTTAGGGGACTCTGATGAAGAGCTACACTAAGCCCAGCTCTGGAGTATTTGCCAGATCATACGTAATGAAGGCAAAAGAATATGTTGATTTGCCAGAAGTCTTAACGGGTAAATTTTTTTCCTTAGAAACAATATTTATGCATTGATAGATCCAGGATCAACTCATTCTTATATACGTACTAAAGTTGTAGAGGGTTTGAGTCTTAAGGTTGTGTATTCTGAAACGAATTTGTTAGTGACTAATCCTCTAGGTCAAAGTACAATGGTGAATAGAGTAATTAAAGATCGCCCATTGGTTTTTAGCGAGTATACTTCCCTGAAAGACTTGTTACTATTGAGTTTCCATGACTTTGATGCTATTTTGAGATTAGACTGGTTAACTAGGCATAATGTTGTGGTGGATTATCTTGCTAGAGACGTGCATTTGTTGACTAGAAAGGGCAAGGAAGTATTATTGCCCAGCGTACTAACTGGTTTAGCGAATAGGATAATTTTGGATGTATTCGCCAGAAAATTGTTAGTTAAGGGCACAGACGCTTATTTAGCATACATCATGGATTCGTCTAAATCGGGAAAGGACATCAATCAAGTTTGAGTTGTAAGGGATTTTTCAAATTTGTTTCTAGAATAGCTTATAGGGATGCAACTTGATAGATAAGTAGAGTTTTCAATTGAATTTGAACCTGGTATAGTGCCTACCTCTTGTAATCCTTATAAAATGGTATCGTTAGAATTGAAAGAAGTAAAAGCAAAATTGTAAAATCTGTTAGGCAGGGGATTTATACGACTGAGTGTTTCACCTTGGGGTGCCCCATTTTTGTTTATGGAGAAGAAATATGGGATACTTAGTCTATGTATAGATTATCGCCAATTATCAACTGAAGATTAGAGGTGATGATGTGACTACATTTCCTTCAAGGTATGGCCATTATGAAGTTTTAGTAATGCCCTTTTGCTTAACAAATGCACCTGCAATATTCATAGACTTAACGAATAGCGTGTTTCAGCCCTATTTGGATAATTTTTTATGGTTTTCATTGATGATATTATGGTTTATTCTAAGAATGAAGTTGGTCATGATGAGCATTTAAAGATTGTGTTGAGAACTTTACGTGACGATTAGTTATACGCCAAATTCCACAAGTGTGAATCTTGGCTGAGAGAACTTCATTTTCTAGGTCATGTGATTTCTACTGAAGGTACTAAAGTTGATCATGATAAAGTAAAAGTAGTGCTTGAATGGAATCTGCCCAAGAATGTCACTGAAGTTCATAGTTTCTTGGGTCTAGCAGGCTACTATAGAAGTTTTGTGAAAGGCGTTGCAATGTTGGCAACTCCCCTCACTCATTTGTTGAAAAAGAAAGAATAGTTTGAATAGACTGATGATTGTCAACGAAGCTTTGAAAAGTTGAAAATAATTTTAAATAAAGCTCCTATCTTAGCTCAACTAGAATATGATGTGGAGTATATCATTTATACTGATGCATCATTGAATGGGCTTGGATGTGTACTTATGCAGAAGGGTAAAGTTGTGGCATATACATCGCGCCAACTCAAGCCACATGAGAGGAATTATCCAACTCATGATTTGGAGCTGGCAGCAGTGGTTTTGACGTTAAAGATATACAGACATTACCTTTACAGGGAAAAGTTTTGTGTGTTCTTAGATCATAAGAGTTTGAAGTATTTGATGACACAAAAAGATTTGAATCTACGTCAAAGACATTGGATGGAACTTCTAAAATATTATGATCTGGTAATAGAGTATCACCCTGGAAAAGATAATATTGTGGATAATGCTTTGAGCAGAAAAATAGTGGCAACGTTAACATCCCTACAAGCAAGAGTAAGTATGGTTGATGATGGATCATTATTGGAAGAGTTAACTGTCAGGCCAACCTTTCTCTCTTAGATTCTAGAAGAACAGGTGAAGGATGCATAGTGTGATTTGTATAAGCAACATGTGATGTTTGGTAATGCAGCAAACTTTGGCTTGGGTAAAGATGGTGAATTGCGATTTATAGGGAGAATGTATGTGCCAACTGGGAATAGTTTAAGACGATAATTCCTAAGAGAGGCTCATCAAGGATCCTTCTCACTTCATCCAAGAGGTGTCAAGATGTATCGAGAATTCAAATATTTACACTGGTGGTCTAGAATGAAGAGAGAAATCACTGAATATGTTTCAACTTGTTTAACTTGCCAACGAGTTAAAGCATAGCATCAAGTTCCTTCAGGTAAGTTGTATCATTTGAAGATAGCAGAGTGGAAATGGGATAAAATCATTATGGATTTTGAATCAAGATTTCCTCTCAGTCCTTCAAAGAAGAATTTAGTTTGGGTTATTGTAACAGCCCGTTTTTGGGGTCAGATTAAAACAGTGGTTTCGGGACCACAAATCCGAAGTAGAAATATTTATTTTATTATTTCTTTAAGGTCTATAGTATGATTGAATGATTGTGTGAAAATTTCGTTAAGAAATTTTATCGATAGAGTGTCCACATTGACTAATAGGACTAAATTGCAATAGGTGCAAAATGTATGTTCTAGAAGCTAAGGGTGTTTAATTGTAAAGAATTCTTAAATTGGAGGTCCTTAAAAGGTAATTAGACCATTATACCTTAAGATGGACAAAAATGGACATGGAGTAAGTAAAATTTCAAAGTTTAAGTGAAGGGTATTTTGGTCATTTGGTAAATAAAGACAAAATTAACTAATAAAAAGATGTCTATCTTCCCAATTTCATCCTCCCATAGCTGAATTTCACAAGGAGTCCATAGCTAGGGTTTTGGCCACTTTCAAGCTCGATTGTAAGTCCGTTCTTGTCCCGTTTTTAATGATTTTTATGTTTTTGAAGTTGTCTTAACCTAATCTAGCTATTTCAAGGACTAATTTGAAAAGATGTCAAAGTCTAAAATTTTAACCATGTAGAATATGTATGTATTTTGATGTTTGATGGTAGAAAATGCATGTTTGATGTTAGGAAAACAACATTTACAAAGTGATTTTTGATGGAAATGTCAAAAAGGGACCTATATGTAAAAGGTTGTAAAATGTGTGTTAAAATGTGAATAAATGAAAACTGTGGGCTGTTATGAGTATGAATAAGTTTCGGCTAGGCTTGGGTTTTTAAGAAATTGAATGAAATTCATTTTACGAGCCTAAGGACTAAAATGTAAAATGTCAAAAGTTTAGGGGCAAAAATGTAATTTTGCCATAAGGTGTTTTTGGGCTAAATTGAACAATGTGATAATTAAATGAGATGAATTTGGTATTATAGATCAAGAAAAACAAAGTTCGTGTCTAGATTGGGGGAAAACCAAAGTAATTGATGAATAGACCCGTTTGGCCGTTTTTGTAACCGAGGTAAGTTCGTATGTTAAATAAGCTTTAATATAATTGTATTTAAATGCTTTAATATTGCATGAACTGTATGATTGATTATGTGGACAAGTCTAATTCTATGGACGAGTCCGACGACGATTCGACAAATAAGAAATCCCGTTTGAACCTTAGGAATAGGTTAGGATACAAGTGACATGTCACTAGGGTTACCATGTGTTATGTGATTATGTAATCCGGGTGCTGGTCCTGTACGTCCTACCGGTGGCTGAGTATACCGGCATAGGTTGTGGTTACTTGACAGCTTGTGTGAGCAGCACCGCATAGTTACGTCTTGACCGAAAGCTTGTGTGAGCAGGCCCCTTGTTAGCTCGAGAGCGAGCAACTATGTGATATGAGACTTAGGTAGCATTAGCTACATATGTGGCACTTAGTGTGCAAGATTCCCGAGTATCCGACATTATTATTCCGAGTGGTTCACAGGTATGTCAAAGGAGCGAATATGTGTAAATTCATTTCGAGATGGTACAGGTATTTACTCAAAGTTTATGCTAACCCGTAATCCGTCGCCGGTCTAGGGTTAAGAGGCATTACCGGACAATCCGAAACTTTTAAAAACATTTCGTAGTATAAAGTATAACATCATCAAATCATAGTAGAATACAAACATATAGTCCCTTAATGAGGTCTACGAGACCTTAAACATGTATTAGATATGGGTCGGGACTAGACCGGGATCATACAAATTTTTTTCGAAATTCAAACATTTTTTTAAAGTTACAGAGGTTACACGCCCGTGTGGGCAGGCCGTGTGCCTCCCACGGCCTCAGAGACGCCCATGTGCCCGAGCTGTGTCAAAACAGGGCATACATACTGACTTGACCACACGGCCTGAGACACGCCCGTGTGCCTCACCCGTGGTCGAGCCTGACTTGCAACACACGGCCAGTCACACGCCCATGTGTCCAGCCCGTGGTCGAGTCTGACTTGTTTTCAAATGCAATCACGAGAGACACGGTCGAGCCACACGCCCGTGTGCTCAACCATGTGGGCAATTATAGGCCATTTTCAAGGCCAAAATGCCACCCACACATTGGGTCATCCCTACAAGCACATACAAGCATCAATCCAACACTTATGGCAACCAAAAACATACCAAATTGACCATCTATTTTACATCATTCAAGAACATTTCATCATGACATTTTATATCCCAATTAGCCTAACTAAATCACAAGTAAATCCAAGCATGATTCATCCTCAACTTACCACAATAATAGACATCTTATCATTAATGATATACCAACTTTGCATCAATAAGCTTACCAATACTTTGACCATTTCATTAGCTAACAAACCATATCAATTTAAGCATCATATGGCTTGATTACTCATTCATATAATATCATTATTTAGCCATATCACATGGCTAACTATACACCCTTTTAAAACATAACCATATCGACTAGACTATACATGCCATACTTAATATATACATATTCAAAAGGTACCAAAATATGATTTGAGTAGTGTGATGACAATCCTCGATGATCCCCGAGCCTTCTGTAGCTTTAACTATCTATAAAACAAAGCAAACACACACAAAGTAAGCTTTCCAAAAGCTTAGTAAGCCATATACAAATAAACTTAACATATAATCATTTATAAGCATAGCAATTCAAATACATTAATATTTTCATTTCAAACACATAGATTTCTCTTTGGCTCAATTGGTTTTCCATTTCTTACCAACATATCATACCTCAAGCATCTCTTTTGCTCATATGTCAAACATACATATATCACACTTTATTCATTGCATCTATGTACATATTTACTCACCTTTAATGCCTATTCAAAGAATATACATCAAACCTACCTGAAACGAATATACAATTCACATAGTCATTCATTTCTCGGACATGCCCGTTGAACCGTTTGGAATCAAATAGGATGCTCGGAATACTCATAATAATCATACAATGCCAACGTCCCAGACGTGGTCTTACATGTAACCAAATATCGATGCCACTGTCCCAGACAGGGTCTTACACGAATCAAATTCGATGCCAATGTCCCAGACATGGTCTTACACGTAAATCTCAAATCGATGCCAACGTCCCAGACGTTGTCTTACACGATATCACATATCGAAAAACCTATGTCATGACATATGTAATCCTATCTATTCCTAGGTTCGTAAGGACTTCTCGGTCAATGATACATTGTCGATATTTCATCGAATTTCATATACAAATCATCTCGAACATATTCATTGCAATCAAAATTTCATAGATGCATAAATAAACCAATTCTAATGCATTTATTTGTATATCGACTTACCTCGGATTCGTGTAAACGGAAACGAACGGCTATTCAACTATTTTCAACTTTCCTCGATCTAAATCTGTTTTCTTCGGTTCTTGATCTATACAGATTCAAATTTAATCCATTTATTCACCAAATCATTCAATTCAATCCAAAAACACATATTTAGGGCAATTTACAATTTAGCCCTCATATTTTCATATTTTGACATTTTAGTCCCTATTTCATAAAATCACAAAATATACCAAATTTGCATACACCATGCTTAGGCCGAATATTACCCATGCTCATACAAGTCCATATATTTCATTTATTTCACAATTTAGTCCCTTAAAATATTATTTTCTTAATTAGGTCCAAATTACTCAAAATCACCAACAATCCAAAGACAAAACATGTTAATCTAACACATATATTTCATATTTCATCATCAAACATCACAAAACTCATGAATTCATCCATGGCACTTTTCAAAATCTTCATCAATTCACAAAATTGAAGCATGGGTTTTGAAGAACACGAAGTAACGATTACAAAAAAGTAGAAATTATCAAAAATCGAAACCAAAACATACCTTAATTTGCTTGAGCAAGGGTCGAATACCTAACAAGCTTTTTCTTTATCTTTTCTTTGCATTTTCGATGGATGAACACTTAAATGTCCACCATTTTTAACTTTGTTTTTATTTTATTTACTTTATTAACTAATTTACAATTTTAACCTTTAATTTTTAACATATATAACATGTATATTCAATGGCCTTACCGTCCACTAACCAATATAATGGCTAATTTTCATCTTAAGGACTTCCTCTTTATAAAGACACATCAATTCAGCCATTATTCAAATAGAAAGCTACTTTTACATTTTATGCGATTTAGTCCTTTTCTTTAATTAAGCACACAAACGGACAATTTAATCCATGAAACTTTCACACATGCTAAATCACATACTGTAAACACAGAAAATAATATTAAAATATTTTTCTAACTCAGATTTGTGGTACCAAAACCACTATTCCGACTAGGGTCAAAACTGGACTGTTACAATTCTCCCCCTTAGGGATTTTCATCCCCGAAAATCTTACCGTTGAATAGATTCGGATATTGTTGTCTCATTGTATCTTCAGGCTCCCACGTAGCCTCTTCTACTCCGTGTCGATGCCACAATACCTTTACTAATGAAATTTTCTTATTTCGCAATTCTTTCATCTCATGAGCTAAAATAGAATCGGTTCCTCTTCATAAGTCATATCGGATCGGATTTCAATCTCAGACGGAGTAATCACATGTGATGGATCGGATCTTTATCGACAAAGCATTGACACGTGAAATACATTATGAATCTTTTCTAATTCTGGTGGCAATAACAATTTGTATGCAACAGGTCCAATACGCTCAATGATCTCATATGGCCCGATAAATCTCGGACTCAATTTGCCTTTACGTCTGAATCTGAGTACTTTCTTCCATGGAGATACTTTCAAAAACACTTTATCACCGATCTAAAACTCGATATCTTTTCGTTCCAAATCTGCGTAAGATTTTTGATGATCAGACGCTGCTTTCAAAATATTACGGATCACTTTCACTTTTTGTTCTGTTTCTTTAATCAAATCAACCCCGTGAATCTTATTCTTGCTGAGTTCTGACCAATACATAGGTGTTCGACATTTGCGTCCATACAGAGCTTCGTAAGGTGCCATTTTAATGTTCGACTAAAAACTATTATTGTACGCCAACTCAATCAATGGAAAATATTGTTCCCACGTACCAACAAATTCAAGGATGCAACATCTCAACATATCCTCGAGAATCTGAATAATCCACTCGGATTGTCCATCTGTCTGTGGGTGAAAAGCTGTACTAAAATCCAATTTAGTACCTAAAGCCTCTTGCAGTTTCTTCCAGAACCGTGAAGTAAATCTCAGATCTCTGTCAGATACAATAAATAGTGGCGCCCCGTGCAATCTCACGATATCAGAAATATAAAGCTCAGCTAACTTATTAAATGAGTAATCAGATCGTACTGGAATAAAATGGGCTGATTTCGTCAATCTGTCAACTACGACCCAAATTGAATCTTTCTTTCTCGGAGTCAAAGGCAACCCAGAAACAAAATCCATCGTCACTCTATCCCATTTCCATTCAAGAATCATTATCGGTTGTAACAAACCAGATGGAACCTGATGTTCAGCTTTAACTTGCTGACAGACTAAACATTTCAAAACAAAGTTAGAGATGTCTCGTTTCATACTGGCCCACCAATAGTGTTGCTTCAAATCATGGTACATATTTGTACTTCCCGGGTGAACAGATAAGCGACTATTATGTGCTTCATTCAAGATCAACTGAATCAACTCTGGATTTCTCGGAACACATAATCGATTTCAAAATCTCAAGCAATCATCAACATCAACTCAAAATCCAGAATCAGAGTTCGAATCACACTGAGCTCGTTTTGCTAACATTTCATTATCAACTTTCTAAGCATCACATACTTGTCAGAAGAATAATAGCTTAAGCTTTCAATTTAGCCAAAACTGAACCATCATCAGACATGTCTAAATGAGCATTCATCGCACGTAATGCAAACAGTAATTTTCGACTCAATGCATCAGCAACAACATTTGCCTTACCCAGATGATAATCTATCACAAGTTCATAATCTTTCAATAGCTCTAACCATCTTTTCTGTCGTAAATTCAGATCTTTCTGAGTCATCAAATATTTCAAACTTTTGTGATCAGAATAAATATGACATTTCTCACTGAACAGATAGTGGCGTCATATCTTCAATGCAAATACAATAGTTGCCAATTCCAGATCGTGGGCCGGATAATTCTTTTCATACGGCTTTAATTGTCTCGAAGCATAAGCTATGACTTTGCCTTCCTGCATCAAAACACATCCCAGACCATTTAACGAAGCATCACTATAAATCACAAACTCTTTACCCGATTCTGGTTGTATTAAAATTGGAGCTTCGGTCAAAAGGGCTTTCAACTGATCAAAGCTTTTCTAACATTTATCGGACCATTCAAACTTCACATCTTTTTGAAGCAGTCTAGTCAACGGAGTAGCAATCATCGAAAAGCCTTTTACGAACCTTCGATAATAACCAGCAAGCCCCAGAAAACTATGAACTTCGAACACATTTCTCAGAGGCTTCCACTCCAAAATAGTTGAAACCTTGCTCGGATCAACTCGTATTCCAGAGGCCGATACAATATGTCCCAGAAAACTGACTTCACGCAACCAGAATTCACATTTACTGAATTTTGCATACAATTACTTGTCTCGCAGAGTTTGCAACACAATTCTCAAATGTTCAACATGTTCAGTTTCATCACGCGAATAAATCAAAATGTCGTCAATGAATACCACAACAAATCAATCTAAATACGATCTGAAAATTCTGTTCATCAGATCCATAAAAACAGCAGGAGCATTCGTTAGTCCAAAAGGCATAACTAAAAACTCATAATGTTCGTACCTTGTTCAGAAAGCAGTTTTCGAAATATCTAAATTTTTTACTCGCAACTGGTAATATCCCGATCTTAGATCTATCTTTGAAAACACAGTGGCTCCTTTAAGCTGATCAAACAAATCATCATTTCTCTATAGAGGATATTTGTTCTTTATTGTCACTTTGTTCAACTGATGATAGTTAATGCACATTCTCATCGTGCCATCTTTCTTTTTCACAAATAGAATAGGAGCACCCCAAGGTGAGAAACTCGGTCTTGCAAATCCTCTATCAGTCAATTCTTGCAACTGTGACTTCAACTCTTTCAATTCTGTCGATGCCATTCTATACGAAGCTATTGAAATAGGAGTCATTCCCGGTAATAGATCAATACCAAATTCAACTTCACGTATCGGAGGTAATCCTGGTAACTCTTCAGGAAACACGTCAGGGAATTCACAAACCACTGGCACTGATTCAACTTTCTTTTCAGTTACTTTCGAGTCGATTGCATAAGCAAAATAAGCTTCACAACCCTTTTTCACATAATTCTGAGCTTTCAACACTGATATCACAGCCGATAACCCATCCAATTCATTAGACTCAATCCAAATTATTTCATCATTATGACATCTCAAATCAATAGTCTTTCTTTTGTAATTCACAACAACATCGTGCAATGTTAACCAGTCCATACCTAAAATTATATCGAACTCATCAAAAGGTAATAGCATCAAATCAGCCGAAAAATAGATATCTCGAAACATCAACGGACAATTGTTGCATACTTTGTCAACCAGAACACTTTTACCTAAGGGGTTCGATACTCTAATAACAAATTCAATAGACTCTACAGGCAAAGTCTTACTGGATACTAAATTCATGCATACATAAGAATGTGTAGATCCAGGGTTTATCAATGCAATCACAGAAGTATCATAAAGAGTAAATGTACCCGTAATAATATCTGGAGATGAAGCTTCCTCACGGGCTCGGATGGCGTATGCTCTAGTAGGTGCCCTAGCTTCAGATCTCGCAACAGTGTCTTTCGTAGTTCTCTAACTACCACTGACACTCCTTGTATTTCGAGAAGGTCTACCTCTAGCTGAAACATTATCAGATCTCGTATTCTAAACAATCTCTTGCTCAACAGGTTCTGGACAATCTCAAATGAAATGGTCTAATAATCCACATCTGAAACAGGCTCGATCATTTAATCTACAACTACCTGGATGTCTTTTACCACAATGTTTACATTCAGGTCGTTCGGTTTGGACATTTCCAACACTAGCTACTGTAGTTACTGGAGCTTTGGAGTTTGATTGCGATCTAGCTCGATCTCTGTTCGAATGCCCCACATTAGTCTTTGAACGATTATGCTCATCTCTGAATTTCTTTGAAGCAGACTGAAATGGTTTACTTGAAAACCTCTTTCTCACATCTCTAGCATCAGATTCAGCTTTTCTTTTATCTTTCCCGAGTGCCCCAGCTTTGCATGCTCGATCAACAAGCACTACGAACTCTTTTATTTTCAGAATCCCAACTAACAAACAGATATCTTCATTTAAACTATCTTCGAACCGCTTACACATTATTGCTTCAGTTGAAACACATTCTCGAGCATATTGACTTAGTCTTACGAACTTTCATTCATATTCAGTGACAGACATGCGACCCTGTTTCAATTCAAGAAATTTTTTTCTTTTCTGATTAATAAATCTCTGATTGATGTATTTCTTTCGAAACTCAGACTGAAAGAAATCCCATGTAACCCGTTCTTTCGGAACAACAGAAATCAAGGTCTTCCACCATTGATAAGTTGCGTATCGTAGCAAAGAAACAACACACTTTATGCTTTCATCAGGAGTCAATGACATTTCATCAAATACTCGAATTGTGTTTTCAAGCCAAAACTCAGCTTTCTCGGTATCGTCATCACTAGTGGCTCTTGTAACACCCCAAACATGGCCTAGAAGTTAGGTCCGAATCTGGCGTGTCACATTGAAGTGTTTTTCAAAAACCATGTTTTCGTTGAAAAACCCTTGTACATTGAAAGATTATTAATTTTATTCCAAAAATATCTTTTTAGTTGTGGAAGCTAATTAAAGAGAGTAGTCAATTTATGAAAAAGTTTAAGTCGTGCAACCATTCTGAAAATGTTGCGCAAACGTAGTGTTATTTTAAAAACAGTTGACATTTTGGAAAACCGTGACTTACTTCTAATCGATATAAACCAAAGTAAAGAAAGACCCGGAGTTAAAATCCAGAAACTTAAAGAGGCCTTATTACAACCCGAATCAAAATACTTGAATGTAAATAATTAAAATGAAAGTCATAAGGAGTGTGTGGCCTTCTCCGAGTCCCTCGTAGCACCGATCCGTCTAAGGCTGAGGATTACCTGCATAGTTAAAAACGGGGTGAGTTTACGAAAACTCAGTGTGTAATCCCCTTACTAGAGTAACAGTCAGTATACAGAAATAGAACCCGAAATAGTCTGGGCCAAAGCCCTTTAACCGTAACAGTACAGTCCAGTTCAGAGCATACATGGGCCATAGCCCACTACCACTTCATTTGGGTCACTGCCCATACAGAATCAATTGGGCCTAGCCCAAACTAATAACAGAACAAGTGGGCCTAAGCCCAGTACAGTGACAGATCTCAAAACAAGTATGCAACAGTATGAGGATGCATCCTACCCCGATCCAGCCAACACACCACCCGTACCAACCCTACACTTACGTGGGGATAAAATTGACCCACCCAGCCAACACACCAATGTTAGCACCAGTTGTGACACTAATCGAAATCGCAGCAAAGCTGCTAGTATATATATACGGCTCTAAGCCTTCAGTAACGGTATTATAATTGGCACAAAGCCATCAGTAACTGTATTATGTTTGACACATAGCCATTAGCGACGGTAATATAATCGGCACACAGCCTTGGGTAAATATGATCGACACAGAGTCATCGATATATATGTTAGGCACATAGCCACGGGTAAATACGATTGGCACAAAGCCATAATCAAGATGGCACAGAGCCATATTTAGGTTGGCACAGAGCCAAAATCATATTACACGGCTTTAAGCTGTCTGTCGGTCCATAGTCGTCTCGGGCGACCCGTGCGACCTTAACAGATCAATATTGGATCCACAGTCGTAATGCGACCCGTGCGACCCTATCAGAACTTCCTCTGTATCAATGTCCCAACCCCATGCAATATGTCGTGTATGTCATGCTCAATCATTACACATGTGTGCAAAATGGCCATGCTCAGTAACAAACATTTAGACATGTAATAAAAGCATATCAGTCATACAACCACAGTCAAATTAGTCAACTCATAGTCTAAGTCAGTCATTTACCCACAAGGGTAAAATAGTCATTTTACCCATAAGGGTATTTCGGTAATTCTACCCTATAGGGGTATTTCGGTAATTCTACCCTATAGGGGTATTTCGGTAATTTTGCAAAATAGGGTATTTAGTAATTTTACAACTCGAGGGTATTTTGGTAATTTTGCAAACCAGGGGTATTTCGATAATTTTACAAACCGGGGGTATTTTGATAATTTTGCAAATCGGGGGTATTTTAGTAATTTTACAAATCAGGGGTATTTCAGTAATTTTGCAAACCTGGGGTATTTCTGTAATTTTGCAAACCAGGGGTATTTCAGTAATTTTACAAACCGGGGGTACTTTGGTAATTTTGTAAATCGGGGGTATTTCAATAATTTTGCAAACCGATGGTATTTCAGTAATTTTGCAAATCGGGAGTATTCCGGTAATTTTACAAACCGAGGGTATTTCAGTAATTTTGCAAACCTGGGGTATTTCGGTAATTTTGCAAATCGGGGGTACTTCGGTAATTTTACAAGTCGAGGGTATTTTAGTAATTTTGTAAACCAAAGTATTCTAAACAGAGATAACGATGCGAATGGGCCTAGGGCCCATTCTCGGCCCAAATGGGCCCACACGCTCGTGTGGCCCATTTAGCCCAAATCTGGCCACAGATATGAGATTCACATAGTCCAGTCTAAGATTTACTACACAATCATACAACTTATCCGATTGGGCCCACGGGCCCATTGGCCCCACATGGCCCCTTTCAGCCCATCGTGGCCCAAACAGCCTAAACCCACAAGACCACTCATGATGGCCTCAACTATCGCGTCGAAGCTCCCACACGTGCGCTCACACGCTCGTGTGGCTACCATCGCCATGTGACCGGCATTTCGGCATTTGCCGCTCTACAGCTAGAGTAGTGCGAAATACACACTTGATAGGAATATGGAGTTAATCCGTGCTCTGAACACTCCTATGCCCAAACGCCAACCAAGGTATGCTTACTCTCCTCATAGATCGCTCTATTTAAAGCCAGCTTCTCGCCTACTCTCATGCTAGCTTCCCGATGTGGGATCCCTCCATCAAACCTCCAAAACCGTCCCAAATTAGAAAAATAGTCATATTTTGCATGCAAGGGGTTTCAAACTCAGGCTCCCCTGCAACTTAATCCACGCCGCTAGCCACCTTACCAACTAGCTACTTGTGTCATGATTTCCCCAACAATATTCTTAAAGCCTACTCACTTACATCCAGGGTTTTATTCACCTAAACCAAAATTTTTCCTAAAGCCCAGGTTTGAACCCAAGACTTCATGGAAGCCCCCTAACCTTCCAAAATCACTCACCTAATAGGTCCAACTTGCATTAGTGCCGTTCTCTTGTTCTCAAAAATTTTAAACGCTCACATGCCCAAGACCCAATAGGCCCAATTCTACTAGGCCCAAATTCAGGGTGTTACAGCTCTAAACTGTTCAGCCCCATACTTACGAATTTTGTCAATCAGAGGTTTATTCAACAGATTCAGATTCATAACCGAAGGCACAACTGAAGTCTGAGGAGGATTAGGCGGGGGCGGAGGTTGTGAAATAGCTGGATTAGTTCTAATGTACTGAGTGAACCACTCATTCATCATTTGGAAAAAGGCTTGTTTAGCCTCTCCCTCATGACCGCTAGTAGTCAGTCTCGGATAGGATGGAGCTGTCCCTTGAGTGGGAGCAGATGCGTTTCTTTCAACATCGTCAGCTACGGCTCTTTCGGGATCTATTACTATACGAAGAACACATTTTACACGTCAGGATTCATCACACTATCACATTTCATATATATGGCATGTATAGCTAGACTCTCACACGTTGTAACATCTCAGTTTAGGGCCTAGTCAGAATAGTGGTTCGAGACCACAAATCCGAGGGTTATGAATGAGTTTTTGAGGTTTATATTATGTATGCATGCTAGTGTGAAAGTTTCATGAAGCAATTTTGTGGAATTGTGGTTGAATTGTCCAAAAGGACTAAATTGCAAAAGTTGCAAAATGTGTGTTTCTAGAAGCTATTTGTGTGAAATAGCTTTAGATTATTAATTAGAGGTCCTTAAATAGTAATTTAACCAAATTCTAATTTTTGGACAAAAATGGGCATGGATGAGTCAAAATTTGAAGTTTATCAAAAAGAGCATTTTGGTCATTTATCAAATAAGTGATTAAAATAGGTGAAAAGATGACAAATTCATTCATCTTCTTCCCCTTAGCTGCCAAAAATTAGAGAAGCCATTGTTAGGGCTCTTTCAACTTTTCAAGCTTGCTAGTAAGTGCTCCTAAGCCCGGTTTTGATATTCTTTGTATTTTTGAAGTCTCGGTAGCATGAGTAAGCTATTTTTAGCTATTTGATGAGCTATAATGGATGTTCAAAAATATGGTCATGAATGACATGCATGTATTTTGATGTTTTATGAAAGATTATGAAAGCTTGATGTAGTAGAAACATCTTTTGTTAAGTGATTTTCCATGAAAATGCATGTAGGGACTTGATTGTGAAAAACTTTAGTTTGGTCATACATGTGTGATTTAGTGAGATTTGATGAATGCTTTAGTTGAGTAAGTGGTTTGGCTAAGCATGAAAGGATAGAAAGTTGAATAAAAATCACTTTACGAGCCTTGGGGCTAAAGTGTAAATATGAGGAAGTTTAGGGGCAAAATAGTAATTTTGCTAAAGTATGAAATGTGGGTCAATTTAGTCAATGTGTGTATTGAATAAGCTGAATTATTCATTATAGATCAAGAAAGGTGAAGCCCGGATCAAAACCGAGGCAAAAGCAAGGTGGTGGACTAAATTGCATATTTTCATACTTTTGAGTATCGAGGTAAGTCTATGCATAAATAATGCATTCATACTTACAATTTGTTAATGCTAGCTAGTGTGTAGCATGTTTGAGAACCTATGTGGGATGAATGTAGTAGAAAATGTGGAATGAATGTATGATCGAGAATGATTAAGTAAGTAGACATGTGCATGAGTTGTGATAATGCTAGATGGTGGGCTAAGTGCGATGCCATCCTAATGCATATTGACGATGAGCTAGCTATGTGCGATGTTATCGTGAGGTATATTGTTTGGTGAGCTATGTGCTAAATCACCATGAACACCTTTGTGGTAGGCTAAGTACGATACCACCTTATTAATCAATTGCGGTGTGTTAAGAGCGAAACCACTGAGATATTGGCTGTGTGGATTAATTGTGTGTATTAGCTATGTATAATAGCTGTGTGGATTAGCTATATGAACTAGCTATGTGGATAGGCTGTGTGGATAAGTTATGTGGATAAACTGTATGGATAAACTATGTGGATGTATTACGAGAAATAATGATGTGTTGTATATTGTGTAAATGTGACATAGAATGCAGGGGTGCATTTCGATGGTTATGAGTATGTGACTCATGATGTGTTGGAAATGTGGTAAGGGTTAGAAAGAGTAAGCATAGTTGTTCATTACTTTTTGTAGTATAATGCTAATTGTTGTTTAGCTTATACTATGATGCATATTTGTTTATGTGTAAACTTACTAAGCTCAAAGCTTACTCTCTTTCTTTTCCCTTGTCTTATAGATTAAAAGCATTGAATCGAGATACGAGGATCATCAGAAGATAGCCCACATATCAAAGACACTTTGGTACATGAAACTTAATGTTTTGTATATGGCATGTATAGGGGCTAGATAAGTTAGTAAATTTTGTTGTAAATGGCTAAGATGTGTTGGCCTTTAGATGGATAGCTTATTTTGTATAATGCCATGGTTGTTGGCTATTACATTATATGAAAGAAAGGTGTAGTTTTCTATGTGAGAATGCACTTCAATTTGAGTTGATTATGATGGTGTTAGATGAGTATATGTTGTGTATGTTAGAAGGGTGAAAAGAACTTGACACTTAGTCTTGTTCTTGACCATGTGGATAGACACACGGGCGTGTGTCTAGGCCATGTGTGACACACGGTCAGCCCACGGGTGTGTGCCTTTGTGGCCGTCGTCCTCGCATGTTAACATTGTAAGTCAGGATAGTCCACGGGCTAGCCACACGGGCGTGTGACTAGGCTTTGAGGCCGTGTGAAGTCTACACTTGACACTTAGAAATTTAATTGTCACACGGCCAGGGCCACGGGCGTGTCCAAGCCGTGTGGATTTAGTCAGTGTCGACCACGGGTGGAAGGCACGGACATGTAATAGAGTACACGGGCGTGTTCCCAAATCGCATGGGCGTGTGCCTTAACCGTGGGGCATTTGGCAGAATGCTTGGGTTTTTAGGCATGGTCTGGGGACATGGGCGTGTGTGCCCATGCACGAGCATGTCTAATCTTGCACAGGCGTGTGAGACGTGTATAAAAGAGAAAAAATTTAAGGATCGTAAAAGTTCTGAATTAGTCTCGAGAGCCCTCGTGTGTATGAGTGAGGCCTCGTAAGTCGAGAATGAGGTTATAGCGAGTAATGATGTTGAGCCTAAGTGGCGATTAAGTGGTTTGAGTTCGGTAACGCCTCGGGCTCGGTTCTCGGCATAGAACCCAGGTAAAGGGTGTTACACACGCTACGTTAGTCCAAGAATCGACTAAACCGTAGCTCTGATACCAATCAAATGTAACACCCCTAACCCGTAATCCGTCGTCGGTCTAAGGTTAAGAGGCATTACCGGACAATCAGAAACTTTTAAAAACATTTCGTATTATAAAGTATAACATTATCAAATCATAGCAGAATAAAAACATATAGTCCCTTAATGAGGTCTACGAGACCTTAAACATGTATTAGAAAGGGGTCGGGACTAGACCGGGATCATACAAAAAATTTTTGAAATTCAAACATTTTTTTTAAAGTTACAGAGGTCGCATGCCCGTGTGGGCAGGCCGTGTGCCTCCCACGGCCTCAGACACGCCCATGTGCCCGAGCCGTGTCAAAACAGGGCATACATACTGACTTGACCACACGGCCTGAGACACGCCCGTGTGCCTCACCCGTGGTCGAGCCTGACTTACAACACACGGCCAGTCACACGCCCGTGTGTCCAGCCCGTGGTCGAGTCTGACTTGTTTTGAAATGCAATCACGAGAGACACGGTCGAGCCACACGCCCGTGTGCTCAACCGTGTGGGCAATTATAGGCCATTTTTCAAGGCCAAAATGCCACCCACACATTGGGTCATCCCTACAAGCACATACAAGCATCAATCCAACACTTACGGCAACCAAAAACATACCAAATTTACCATTTATTTTACATCATTCAAGAACATTTCATCACAACATTTCATATGCCGATTAGCCCAACTAAATCACAAGTAAATCCAAGCATGATTCATCCTCAACTTACCACAATAATAGACATCTTATCATTAATGATATACCAACTTTGCATCAATAAGCTTACCAATACTTTGACCATTTCATTAGCTAACAAACCATATTAATTTAAGCATCATATGGCTTGATTACTCATTCATATAATATAATTATTTAGCCATATCACATGGCTAACTATACACCCTTTCAAAACATAACCATATCGACTAGACTATACATGCCATACTTAATATATACATATTCAAAAGGTACCAAAATATGATTTGAGTAGTGTGATGGCAATCCTCGACGATCCCCGAGCCTTCTGTAGCTTTAACGATCTATAAAACAAAGCAAACACACACAAAGTAAGCTTTCCAAAAGCTTAGTAAGCCATATACAAATAAACTTAACATATAATCATTTATAAGCATAGCAATTCAAATACATTAATATTTTCATTTCAAACACATAGATTTATCTTTGGCTCAATTGGTTTGCCATTGCTTACAAACATATCATACCTCAAGCATCTCTTTTGCTCATATGTAAAACATACATATATCACACTTTATTCATTACATCTATGTACATATTTACTCACCTTTCATGCCTATTCAAAGCATATACATCAAACGTACCTGAAATGAATATACAATTCACATAGTCATTCATTTCTTGAACTTGCCCGTTGAACTGTTTGGAATCAAATAGGATGCTCGGAATACTCATAATAATCGTACAATGCCAACGTCCCAGACGTGGTCTTACATGTAACCAAATATCGATGCCAATGTCCCAGACATGGTCTTACACGTAAATATCAAATCGATGCCAATGTCCCAGACGTGGTCTTACACGATATCACATATCGGAAAACCTATGTCATGACATATGTAATCCTATCAATTACTAGGTTCGTACGGGACTTCTCGGTCATTGATACATTATCGATATTTCCTCGGATTTCATATACGAATCATCTCGAACATATTCATTGCAATCAAAATTTCATAGATGCATAAATAAACCAATTCTAATGCATTTATTTGTATATCGACTTACCTCGGATTCGTGTAAACGGAAACGAACGGCTATTCAACTATTTTTAACTTTCCTCGATCTAAATCTATTTTCTTCGGTTCTTGATCTATACACATTCAAATTTAATCCATTTATTCACCAAATCATTCAATTCAATCGAAAAACACATATTTAGGGCAATTTATAATTTAGCCCTCATATTTTCACATTTTGACATTTTAGTCCCTATTTCATAAAATCACAAAATACACCAAATTTGCATACACCATGCTTAGGCCAAATATTACCCATACTCATAAAAGTCCATATATTTCATTTATTTCACAATTTAGTTCCTCAAAATATTATTTTCTCAATTATGTCTAAATTACTCAAAATCACTAAAAATCCAAAGACAAAACATGTTAATTTAACACATATATTTCATATTTCATCATCAAACATCACAAAGTTCATGAATTCATCCATGGCACTTTTCAAAATATTCATAAATTCACAAAATTGAAGCATGGGTTTTGAAGAACACAAAGCAACAATTACAAAAACGTAGAAATTATCAAAAACCGAAACCAAAACATACCTTAATTTGCTTGAGCAAGGGCCGAATACCTAACAAGCTTTTTCTTTATATTTTCTTTGCATTTTCGGTGGATGAACACTTAAATGTCCACCATTTTTAACTTTGTTTTTATTTTATTAACTTTATTATCTAATTTACAATTTTAACCTTTAATTATTAACATATATAACATGCATATTCAATGGCCTTACCGTCCACTAACCAATATAATGGCTAATTTTCATCTTAAGGACTTCCTCTTTATAAAGACACATCAATTTAGCCATTATTCAAATAGAAAGCTACTTTTACATTTTATGCGATTTAGTCCTTTTCTTTAATCAGCACACAAACGGACAATTTAATCCACGAAACTTTTCACACATGCTAAATCACATACTGTAAACACATGAAATAATATTAAAATATTTTTATGACTCAGATTTGTGGTCCCAAAACCATTATTTCGACTAGGGTCAAAACTGAACTGTTACAATTATTAGCTCGTGAAATGATGATTTCTAGCTTACTCCGTTTATTTTCCATGTTTTTATAGTGTCGCCAAGCTAGCTTGGATTGGGGATCGTCGGAGATTCGCCTCACACTATCAAAACTATCATTTTGGGCATTGATGAAATTTAGCATTTTGAATATATGGCATCTATAGGGACTTGGTCATTTTGGGTACATGTGTCATTATTATTTGGCCAAAAGTATTGGCTTGTAATTGATAAATGCTTTATTTTGTATAAGGCCTTGAAAGATGGCCCGTCTTAGTTAAATTGGATGTGAGTTATGCATCGACTAATGTTATTTGTGATATGCCTTTTATTTTCTAGGTGGATGAATGATTGTGGCTTAATAACTTAGGTGTTAAATGGGGAGATTTGGCTTGATGGTAAGTTAGTGAAATTGGGCTAGACTATACATATTGAAAGTAATCATATTGAATGCTTGTGGATGTGCTTGTGGTACGTTTGAGTTTGAGTTTGGAAAAGTATGATGTTTTAATCATGATAGACGTTGGCTTTTAAATGACATGTTTAGGCCTTAGTTATGATGGTATTGGTTGCTTGTTTGTGCTATGAATTATGCCATTGAAGTTGTGTACAAGTGTGTGCAAATGAGGATGGAAAACGGCTTGGTAAATAGCATTATTTTGTCCACACAGGTAGACACACGGGCGTGTGTCTAGGCCGTGTGTCCCACGGGCATGTGTTTCAGCCATGTGTCCCCTGCACCTTAATTTTTTAGAAACAGAATGTCAAGAATTGAGCACACGGGCAGAGACACGGGCGTGTGTCTCAACCGTGTGTGCTACACGGCCTAGAACACGGGCGTGTGTCTTGGCCGTGTGAAACCTACACCTAATTCGAATTAAATTAATTAACCACACGGCTTAGCACATAGGCGTGTGGCATGGCCGTGTGGCACAAGTCAAAGAGCTACCTAAATCGAACACGGCCTGTAGCACGGGCGTGTCCCAGGGTCACATAGGCGTGTCCCTTGGACCACACGGGCGTGTGAGCCCTGCTTTTAGCAAAAAATTTCTATGTTTTGTAAAAATTCCCTGAGTTCTCGGTTTAGTCCCAAACCACTTGTAAAGCATGTTTTGGGCCTCGTAGGCTCGTATTAGGGACTTTATGATTAAACACAAATGGTTTTAATTTGTACATAAATTTATGACTTGGAATTGTATGAGTGCTTGTGTTGTAAGTTTGGTAATGCCTCGTACCTTATTCCGGCATTGAATACGGGTAAGGGGTGTTACATTTAGTGGTATCAGAGCTACGGTTTAGTCAATTCTTGGACTAATGTAGCGTGTGTAAGAGTCTAGCTATACATGCCATATATAAATTGTGATAGTGTGACGACTCCTGATAATTTAAATTGTGTTTTCATATAGTAAATGGATCCCGACCGAGAAGTAGCTGATGATGTTGAAAGTAATGCGTCGGCTCCCGCTCAAGGGGCAGCGCCATCTGATAGTAGACCAGTGACAGTCAGTCAGGGAGGAGAGGCTAGGGAAGCCTTCTTCCAAAGGATGAATGAGTGGTTTGCCAAGTTTGTTCGAACAAATCCGGCTGCCCAACATCCTCCACCCCCACCTAACCCCCAACTGGTTCCCGTAGCTCCCCAAGGTGTGGAATTGGTAAGACTGAACAAGCCTCCAGTTGATAAGATCTGGAAACAATGGGCTGAAGAATTTAGAGCTAATGTTGACGATGATCTCGAGAGAGCAGGGTTTTGGCTTGAGAACTCTATCAGAGTATTTAATAAACTTTTTTGCACACCAGAGGAGTGTTCGAAATGTGCTATATCACTTCTAAGAGACTCGGCATATCAGTTGTGGAATACTCTTATATCTGTGGTACTGAGAGAAAGAGTTACCTGTGATTTCTTCCAAGATGAGTTCAGAAAGAAATATATCAGTCAGCGGTTCATTGATCAGAAACGAAAAGAGTTCCTAGTGCTGAAACAAGGTCGTATGAAAGTGACTGAATATGAGCGAGAGTTTGTTAGGCTCAGTAAGTATGCTCGGGAATGTGTTTCCACCGAGGCTATCATGTGTAAGAGATTTGAGGACGGGTTGAATGAGGATATCAGACTATTAGTTAGGATTTTAGAGCTAAAAGAATTTGTTGTGCTAGTCGAACAAGCTTGTAAAGCCGAAGAGTTGAGCAAAGAAAAGAGAAAAGTTGAGTTTGAGACTAGAGATTCAAGAAAGAGACCGATGAATAATTCGTTTCAATCTTCGTCAAAGAAATTGAGGGATTTGTATACTTGTTCAAATGCTTCAGCTGGGTATCCCAATAGAGATCGTGGGAAGAAATATTCGGGTTCTATGGCCAAACTACGTCGATAGCGAGCGTTGGTAATGCCAGGTCTAATAGACACAATGTCAAGATCTGTGGTACTTACATCCCGATGAATGTAGGATGAATAATCGGGCTTGCTTTAAATGTGGCTCCCAAGATCAGTTCATTCGAGATTACCCTGAAATGACTGAGAAAGATAGTTTTCAGAATGCAAGGCCGAGTATCACTGCCACTAGAGGGAGGCCACCGAGAAATACTGGAAGTGGGAACAGTAGCAAAGGTGTGACGAAAGAATTAACTGCGAGGTTAGAGGTTAGAGCACCTGCCAGAGCCTACGCTATTCGTGCTCACGAAGATGCGTCATCTCCTGATGTGATCACTTGTACATTTTCTCTCTATGATACTAATGTAGTTGCATTGGTTGATCCTGGATCGACTCATTCTTATATTTTGTAACAGCTCGATTTTGGGGCTAGTCAGAGCAGTGGTCTCAGGACCACTAATCCGAGTTTGAGGAATATTATTTTCATATTATTTTATGTGTTATAGCATAATTATATGGGTGTATGAAAATTTTGGTGCATTAATTTTGGTGATTTCGTGCTTAATTGTGAAAAAGGACTAAATCGCGTTAAGTGCGAAAGTATTGTTCTACAAGAAAAAGGTGTCTGATAGCTGTAGATTTTTAATTGGAGGTCCCTAATGTGCAAATAGACCTTTCTAAGGTTAATAGCTGGTCATAGGGGACAAAGAAATAAATTTTCAAAGCATTAGGTGAGATTTTGGTGGTAACTTGTCTAGTAATATAATAAAATAAGGAGAAGAAAAGATATCATCTTTTCTCCTTCTTCTCTCCACCGAAATTTCCAAAGAAAAACACCATTGGAGCTTGAAAATTTTTAGCAACTCCTCACCTCTACAAGTAAGTGATCTTGGTGGTTTTTATTGAGAATTTTTGTACTTTTGGAGTCCCCAAAGCTTAAGCTAGCTAATGATGAGACTAATTTGCTAAATGGTTGAAGGTTTAGGGACTTGCTATGAGAGTGTTCATGTTGTTTGCTGAGTTTTTATGGAAGAAAATGAATGTTAGTGAGTGAAGGAACAACTTTTGTGAAAGGTTTTACCATGAAAACACCTAAATGGGACTTAGTTGTAAAGATTGTAAATGTGTAATAAATGAATGAAATAAATGGTCTTGTGAGTTGTTGTAAGAGGAATAAATGTTCAGCTAGGCTTGTTTAATGAGCAAATGTGATGAAAAATGATATACGAGCCTAGGGGCAAAATCATAATTTTGCCATAATATAGGGGCAAAATGGTCATTTTTGCCTAAGTAGAAAATTTGATGTATCATAAGTTTTAAATTGATTGAATGAGTGAATTTTATTATTATAGATCAAGAAGAACGCGAAAACAACCTTGACCGGGGAAAAGGCAAGGTTACAGATTAAGCCGTAGATTAACACATTTTACATCAAGGTAAGTTTATGTGTAAATGGTACATCTTGAATACTTATGTTGTTACTTATTGGTGTATTGTATGGATGAGATCATTTATGATTGAGATGGATTGAATTCGATAGAAAATGAGTAATTCCCGTATGAACCTTGAAATAGATATGTAAGTGTAGAATATTATCCGTAATAATCATTGGTGGGCTGTGTGCGATACCACCTTATTACTTACTCACGATGGGCTGTGTGCGATACCATCATTTATATTATCATTTGGTGGGCTAAGTGCGATACCACCGTAAATATTCTTATTGGTGGGCTATGTGCGATACCAGCCTATCATAGATTAATGGTGGGCTGTGTGCGAAACCACCGAGTGTTTGGTATTATTCCGAATGATTCATTTAGAAAATGTTTAAGTATATGTTTCATATGATGTTGTGGTGATGAGTGCAGGGAATGTATGCAAATAAATAAGAGCATTATATTTGTTATATGGTTGAAATATGGTAAGAGATGAAATGAGTAAGCATGATTATGAAATGTGGATTGTTCTCGCTTGGTATGAAAAGCATTGATTGATATATACATATATATATGTTATGAGGCTTATTTTTTACATGTAAACTTACTAAGCTTAAAGCTTACTCCCTTTCATTTTTCCCTTATTTTATAGTGTCAAAGAGTCGGTTTGGGATACGAAATTATTTGGAAGATCACCCACACTATCAGCTCATCTCGGTATAGTTAGACTTAGTATTTTTGAACATGGCATGTATAGGGGCTAGGCTTAGTGGAAATGTTTTGTTATTTTGGCCAAGTGTGTTGGCTCCTTATAGATGAATTCTTTTGTATATGGCCATAGTTAATGGCTCATTATTACTAATTTATGAAAAGATGAGGTTATTCATGAAAGTGCATGTTGCACAATTGGGTTGCTTAGTGAATGGTTGAATGGATTTTTGATGTGTGAGTTAGGGTGGCAAAAAGAGCTTGGCAAATAGCCTTGTTCTTGTCTACACGGGTAGGCACATGGGTGTGTGTCTAGGCCGTGTGTAACACACGGTCAGTTCTATGGGTGTGTGGCTAGGCCGTGTCTCCCCTGCATGTTAATGTCGCAAGTCAGTGTCGACCACGAGCTAGACACACGGGCGTGTGCCTAGGCCATGTGACCCTTATGAGGTTGCTGACGTCACAAGCAGAATACCCAGGTTTTTACACACGGGCGAGGACACGGGCGTGTCTAGGCCGTGTGAAGCACACGGGCCAAGAACATGGGCGTGTGTCCAGCCGTGTTAAAACCCCTGTAGGTTCGAAATGGAAATAAATCCTACACGGGCTAGGGACATGGGCATGTGTAACCACACGCCTGCCCACACGGGCGTGTCCCATTTCACATGGGCGTGTGGCCCTGTTAAGGCAAAATTTTTCTAAGTATACAAAAGTTCCCGGTTTAGTTTCGAGACCCACCGTTTGCATGTTTAAGGTCTCGTAGCTCATAATGAGGATGTTTTGGATGTGAATGGAAGGTTTTAAATTGGGATGAAATTTGATAGCCAAAGTTGTATGTTCAAATGAGATAAGTCTGGTAATGCCCTGTACCCGATTCCGGCGATGAATACGGGTAAGGGGTGTTATATATTTGCATGAATTTGGTATCCAGTAATAATTTACCCGTTGAGTCTACTGAGTTTGTGATTAAAGTGCCGAACCCTTTACGCAAGTATGTTTTAGTTGATAAAGTTTAAAAGAGTTGTGCTTTAATGATTTGGGGTCAGTGTTTTTTGGCTGACTTAACGCTTTTTCCGTTTTATGAGTTCGATGTAATTCTTGGAATGGATTGGTTGGCTCTATATGATGTCGTAGTGAATTGTAGACGAAAGATTATTGAATTGAAATGTCAAAATAACGAAATTCTTTGAATTGAACTGGATGAGTCGGGTGAGTTGCCTATTGTGATTTCATCGATGTCGGCTCAGAGGTATGTAAGGAAAGGTTGTGAAGCATTTCTTGCATATGTACTAAATACGAAAGTGTCTGAATTAAAGATCAAATCTGTGCCGATAGTTTGTGAATATCCAGATGTGTTCCCAGAAGAGTTGCCTGGATTACCACCGATCAGAGAGGTGGAGTTTGCTATTGATTTGGTACTGGGAACTTCACCGATATCGATAGCTCCGTATAGAATGGCTCTGACCGAATTGAAATAATTGAAGTATCAGTTGCAGGAGTTGACAGATAAGGGTTTTGTGAGACCGAGTTTTTCTCCCTAGGGTGCACCAGTGAGTTTTGTCAAGAAGAAAGATGGATCCATGAGACTTTGTATCGATTATTGTTAACAACAAGGTTACGATAAAGAAAAAGTACCCTTTACCAAGAATTGACAATTTGTTCGACCAGTTGAAAGGGGCAACAGTGTTCTCGAAGATAGATTTGAGGTCCGGTTATTACTAGTTGAGAGCTAAAGACTCAGATGTGCCGAAAACCGCGTTCAGAACGAGGTATGGGCATTATGAGTTTCTTGTTATGCCTTTTGGATTAACTAATGCTCCTGCCATTTTTATGGACTTGATGACTCGAATCTTCAGACCGTATTTGGACAAGTTTGTAGTCGTGTTTATTGATGACATCCTGATTTTTTCTCGAGATGAGTCTGAGCATGCCGAACATTTAAGAATTGTATTGCAGACTTTGAAAGATAAGAAATTGTTTGCTAGGTTCAGCAAAAGTAAGTTTTGGCTCCGAGAAGTAAGATTTTTGGGCCACATTATTTCAGCGGAAGGCATACGGGTTGATCTAAGTAAGATTACAGTAATTGTTGAATGGAAACCACTGAGGAATGTATCCGAGGTTAGAAGCTTTTTGGGCTTGGTTGGTTATTATCGGTGATTTGTTAAGGGATTTGCGATGATTGCTACACCTATAACAAGATTGTTACAGAAAGATGTTAAGTTTGAATGGTCTGAGAAATGTCAAAAGAGTTTTGAACATTTGAAGGCATTGTTGACTGAGGCACTGGTATTAGTGCAAGCTGAGTCGGGAAAAGAGTTTGTAATTTTCAGCGATGCGTCTTTGAACGGTCTTGGTTGTGTGTTGATGCAAGAGGCCAAAGTGATAGCTTATGCCTCGAGACAGTTGAAACCGCACGAAAAGAACTATCCGACGCATGACTTAGAATTGGCTGCCATTGTGTTTGCTTTAAAAATTTGGCGACACCATTTATTCGATGAGAAATGCCACATCTTTACCGACCACAAGAGTTTGAAGTATTTAATGACTCAAAAGGATTTGAAATTGTGACAAAGGAGATGGCTCGAGTTCTTGAAAGATAATGAGTTGGTAATCGATTATCATCTGAGAAAGGCGAATGTAGTCGCCGATGCTTTAAGTAGGAAATTTTTGTTTGCCTTGAGAGCAATGAATACGCGACTGACTTTATCCGATGATGGTTCGATTCTAGCTGAGTTAAAAGCTAGACTGGTATTTCTTCAGCAAATTTACGAAGCTCAAAAAAAGTGACAAAAAATTCAAGCTGAAAGAGTTAAATGCGAATCGACTAGTGATTCAGACTATCAGATTGGGACCAATGACTGTTTGATGTTCCGAGGTAGGATTTTTGTACCGAGAGATACTAGTTTATTCAGAAAATTCTTCACGAAGCACACAATGGTTGTCTGTCTGTTCACCCAGGAAGTATGAAGATGTACAATGATTTGAAGAAATTGTATTGGTGGTCAGGCTGAACATCAAGTACCTTCGGGTTTACTACAGCCTGTGATGATTCCCAAGTGGAAATGGGACAGGATTATGATGGATTTCGTAATTGGGTTACCTCTGACTCCGAAGAAGAAAGATGATGTTTGGGTCGTTGTTGATAGATTAACGAAATTGACTCATTTTATTCTAGTACGTACCGACTATTCACTTGATAAGCTAGCTGAATTGTACATTGTTGAGATTATTAGATTGCACGGGGTGCCTATTTCTATTATTTCAGACAGAGATCCGAGGTTTACGTCTCGATTTTGGAAGAAGTTGCAAGAAGCTTTGGGTACAAAGTTTAACTTTAGTACCGCATTTCATCCGCAAATCGACGGACAATCTAAAAGAACGATTCAGGTTCTCGAAGATATGCTTCGCTGTTGTGTTTTAGAGTTCAAAGGTAGTTGGGAAAAGTATCTACCATTAGTCAAATTTTCTTATAATAATAGTTTTCAGTTGAGTATAAAGATGGCAGCGTATGAAGCATTGTATGGCCACAAGTGTCGAACTCCGTTGTACTGGGGCGAGCTCAGTGAAAAATAGATTTATGGGGTTGATTTGGTTAGAGAAACCGAAGAAAAAGTGAAAGTAATTCGTGATTGTTTGAAAGCAGCTTCGGATAGACAGAAATCGTACGCTGATCTAAAAGGAAAGGAAATTGAATTTCAAGTCGGTGATAAGGTATTTCTGAAAGTGTCTCCGTGGAAGAAAATCCTTAGATTCAGTCGCAAGGGTAAACTGAGTCCGTATTTTATTGGCCCGTATAAGGTTATTGAAAGAATAAGGCCGGTGGCATATCGGTTGGCTTTACCAATAGAGTTACAAAGGATCCACGATGTGTTTCATGTATCGATGTTGCGCCGTTATCGATCAGAGCCTTCGCACATAATTTCACCGACGGAGGTTGAGATTCGAGCAGATATGACTTATGGTGAAGAACCGATAAGATTTTGGCTCGAGAAGTTAAACAGTTGAGAAATAAAAGCATAGCCCTAGTGAAAGTTTTGTGGCAAAGACATGGGGTCGAAGAGGCTACGTGGGAACCTGAGGAAGCTATGAGAAAACAATACCCAAACCTCTTTTCTGGTATGATTTTTGGGGACGAAAATCCCTAAAGGGGGAGAGTTATAACAGCCCGTTTTTGGGTCAAATCAAAATAGTGGTTTCGGGACCATAAATCCAAAGTAGAAATATTTATTTTATTATTCTTTAAGGTCTACAGTATGATTGAATGATTGTGTGAAAATTTCGTTAAGAAATTTTATCGATAGAGTATCCAATTCGACTAATAGGACTAAATTGCAATAGGTGCAAAATGTAAGTTCTAGAAGCTAAGGGTGTTTAATTGTAAATAATTATTAAATTGGAGGTCCTTAAATGGTAATTAGACCATTATACCTTAAGATGGAAAAAAAAATGGTCATGGAGTAAGTAAAATTTCAAAGTTAAAGTGAAAGGCATTTTGGTCATTTGGTAAAAAATGACAAAATTAACTAAGAAATAGATGTCCATCTTCCCAATTTCATCCTTCCACAGCTGAATTTCACAAGGAGTCCATAGCTAGGGTTTTGGCCACTTTCAAGCTCGATTGTAAGTCCGTTCTTCTCCCATTTTTGATGATTTTTATGTTTTTGAAGTTGCCTTAACCTAATCTAGCTATTTCAAGGACTAATTTGAAAAGATGTCAAAGTCTAAAATTTTACCCATGTAGAATATGTATGTATTTTGATGTTTGATGGTAGAAAATGCATGTTTGATGTTAGGAAAATAACATTTACAAAGTGATTTTTGATGAAAATGTCAAAAAGGGACCTATATGTAAAAGGTTGTAAAATGTGTGTTAAAATTTGAATAAATGAAAATTGTGGGCTGTTATGGGTATGAATAAGTTTCGGCTAGGCTTGGGTTTTTAAGAAATTGAATGAAATTCATTTTACGAGCCTAGGGACTAAAATGTAAAATGTCAAAAGTTTAGGGAAAAATGTAATTTTTGCCATAAGGTGTTTTTGGACTAAATTGAATAATTGATAATTAAATGAGATGTATTTCGTATTATAGATCAAGAAAAATGAAGTTCGGGTCTAGATCGGGGGAAAACCAAAGTAATTGACGAATAGACCCGTTTGGCCGTTTTTGTAACCGAGGTAAGTTCGTATGTTAAATAAGCTTTAATATAATTGTATTTAAATGCTTTAATATTGCATGAACTGTGTGATTGATTATGTGGACGAGTCTAATTCTATGGACGAGTTCGACGATGATTCGACAAATAAGAAATCCCGTTTGAACCTTAAGAATAGGTTAGGATACAAGTGACATGTCACTAAGGTTACCATGTGTTATATGATTATGTGATCCGGGTGCTGGTCCTATACGTCCTACCGATGGCTAAGTATACCGGCATATGTTGCGGTTACTTGATAGCTTGTGTGAGGAACACCACGTAGTTACGTCTTGACTGACAGCTTGTGTGAGCAGGCCCGTTGTTAGCTCGAGAGCGAGCAATTATGTGATATGAGACTTAGGTAGCATTAGCTACATATGTGGCACTTAGTGTGCAAGATTCCCGAGTTTCCGACATTATCATTCCGAGTGGTTCACGGGTATGTCAAAGACATGAATATGTGTAAATTCATTTCGAGATGGTACATGTATGTACTCAAAACTTATGATTATTAACTCGTGAAATGATGATTTCAAGGTAAGTTTTGGAAGTGAAATATGGGCATGAGATTATGGTAAATTACATTATCTTATGTTACATTACTTGCATGTTAATGTATGGTAGGGTTTGCTTATTTCTTTCATACGAGCATACTAAGCTATCTAGCTTACTCTGTTTATTTTCCATGTTTTTATAGTGTCGCCAAGCTAGCTCGGATTGGGGATCGTCGGAGATTCGCCTCACACTATCAAAACTATCATTTTGGGTATTGTTGAAATTTAGCATTTTGAGTATATGGCATGTATAGGGACTTGGTCATTTTGGGTATATGTGTCATTTTGATTTGGCCAAAAGTATTGGCTTGTAATTGATAAATGTTTTATTTTGTATAAGGCCTTGAAAGATGGCCTGTCTTGGTTAAATTGGATGTGAGTTATGCATGGGCTAATGTTATTTGTGATATGCCTTTTATTTGCTTGGTGGATGAATGATTGTGGCTTAATAACTTAGGTGTTAAATGGGGAGAATTGGCTTGATGGTAAGTTAGTGAAATTGGGCTAGACTATACATATTGAAAGTAGTCATATTGAATGCTTGTGGATGTGCTTGTGGTATGTTTGAGTTTGGAAAAGTATGATGTTTTAAGCATGATAGATGTTGGCTTTTAAATGACATGTTTAGGCCTTAGTTATGATGGTATTGATTGCTTGTTTGTGCTATGAATTATGCCATTGAAGTTGTGTACAAGTGTGTGCAAATGAGGGTGGCAAACGGCTTGGTAAATAGCCTTATTTTGTCCACAAGGGTAGACACACGGGCGTGTTTACACACGGCCTATCCCATGGGCATGTGTTTAAGCCGTGTGTCCCCTGCACCTTAATTTTTGAGAAACTGAATGTCCAAAATTTTGCACACGGGCAGAGACACGGGCATGTGTCTCAATCGTGTGTGCTACACGGCCTAGAACACGGGCGTGTGTCTTGGCCGTGTGAAACCTGTGCCTAATTCGAATTAAATTAATTAACCACACGGCCTAGCACACGGGCGTGTGGCATGGTCGTGTGGCACAAGTCAGAGAGCTACCTAAATCGAACATGGCCTGTAGCACGGGCATGTCCCTTGGACCACACGAGCGTCTGAGCCCTGCTTTTAGCAAAAATTTTCTATGTTTTGTAAAAATTCCCTGAGTTCTCGGTTTAGTCCCGAACCACTTCTAAAGCATGTTTTTGGCCTTGTAGGCTCGTATTAGGGACTTTATGATTGAATACAAATGGTTTTAATTTGGACATAAATTTATGACTCGGAATTGTATGATTGCTTGTGTTGTAAGTCTGGTAATGCCTCGTACCCTATTCCAGCGTTGAATACGGGTAAGGGTAGTTACAGTTATAGTGGATTGGCTCACTAAATCAGCTCATTTTCTACCAGTACACACCAGCTATTCACTAAAAAAGTTAGTTGAGCTCTATGTCTCTGAGATAGTATGCCTTCATGGAATTTCATCTTCTATAGTTTCAGAAAGAGATCCAATATTTAATCAAGATTCTTGAAATAACTACAAGGATCATTAGGAACCAAGATGCAATTTAATACTACCTTTCATCCTTAGACAGATGGACAGTCTGAAAGAGTCATTCAAGTTCTAAAAGATATGTTACAAAGTTGTTTGATTGACTTTCGGCTGAACTGGGAAAAATATCTTCCTTTGATAGAATTTATGTATAATAACTGTCATCATGCCAGCTTGGGTATGTCACCATTTGAAGCTCTATATAGAACAAAGTGCAGAATGCCCACATGTTGGATGGATCTTAGTGAAAGGAAATTGGTAAGTCCTAAGTTTGTTCAAGAAACAAAAGAAAATGGTTCTATCATCTATAATCATCTAAAAGCTGCCCAAGATCGCCAGAAAGCTTATGTTGATCTGAAGAGGAAATATATCTCATATGAAGTTGGTGATAAAGTGTTCTTAAAATATTCTCCTTGGAAGAAAATTAAAAGATTTGGTCAGAAAGGAAAGTTAAATCCACGTTTTGTAAAACCGTATGAGATTTTAGAGCAAGTTGGGAAAGTGGCTTACAAGTTGGCATTACCTCCAGAGTTATCGAAGATCTATAGTGTGTTCAATGAGTCTATACTGAGAAGGTACCGATCAAATCCAGACTATATTGTGCATATCAAAGACTTAGAAGTAGAACCATATATGTCATATGAAGAGGAGTTTATTCGTATCATAGCAAGAGAAATGAAAGAGCGAAGGAATAAAAGGATTCCATTGGTGAAAGTATTGTGGAAAAATCATAATAAAGAAAAAGCTACTTGGGAAAGAGAAAGTTTAATGAAAGAGCAGTATCATCAGCTTTTTACAGGTATGAATTTTGAGGAAGAAATTTCTTAAGTGGGGGAGAATTTTAATAGCCTGCCAGGTAGAATCTCTGAATACATGATAAATTAAGAATAGATTTGAGTAAGTAAAGTAATTTTCCTAGCTAATTAGAATATTTTGAGTGATTCGCCATTTGACGAACTCCTAGTTTTGGCGAGCTTTAGGGTTTGGCAGACTCTTTTGTTAGGTATCCACCCACCCCAAATGCTTTAGGTGAACTCGTCAAGTTCGCAGTTGTTTAGATTTGTTTATTATTTTAATGCATGATGATTTGGTTAGTCATGTAAATATTTAGTTGAGATTTAGTCAAAACTGAACTAGACTACTGTACATGATAAAACCTAAAACTTGGTAAGTGCACTTAATCACAGGAATCAAGAGTTTTAGTGGAATTATCTGATTCGTCCACTAATTATTGTCTCTGTTGCTTAAGTATAAAAGGATAGCGGTGGTCTTTCTAAATCACCTTTATGTATTCTTCTTCTCTCTTAAATTTCTTTGAAAATCTCTGAAAAATGTAAGTTTAGAATAACTTCATCGAAAATAAAGTTTGCAGTGTTTAACTATCACCTACATTAATACCAGCTTACCTGTAATTATTGATGAACCCTTAGGTTATTATTGAAGTCATTTAAATGTTTATCGTACTACATGCATAGACGTTAGAATTGCTTGCGAGGAAGGAAACTTCCTGATTATGGATTGTGTGCTATCTATTCTTGGATGCATGATAGATTTCAATTGATTGATGATCTGATATGTATAATTATCTTTCTTTTAGCTCAAGAAGCTAACAAAGGTCCCAGCGATAAAGGAAAAGGACCTGCTTTGTAGATTTGTACTAGAGTTTCTGGTGAGTTCCTTCTTACTTCCATGTGTTGTAAATTCCATTGTTATATAAATTGTGAACGATAAGTAACCTTCCTCAATACTGTATGAATGGTATATGTGTGGGTAATGGTCGTCTAGTGTAATTAGTTTGAGTTCAATCTGTCTGTGTTATGAAGTAAACACCATCTTTCATGCTCAAGCTAGTACCGACAATTTGTGATATGCAAGATATGATCTATGGTGATGAAGAAGGGGAGATATGTTTGTGATGCCTTCGGTAGGGTAGCTATATTGCAAACCAGACTGCCAGATCACAATAAAACATGTCATTCTAAATGATATCAATATGGGGAGATGATGGGGAATATGTATATGAATGAGACTGTATGATCCTCTTCTGACTCTGAATTCTAGGTATGTGGCTAACATGAAGATGGGTTGTCTAAGTCGGGTTAATTTGGTGTACGGTATCGGCCCATGCGTTATAAGCTGGTGTATTATGTCCATGCATGTTCTGCAGAATGTCATTTGGCGTATTATGATTATCCCGTAAGTAATCGACTGTCACAAGGCAAGCGCATTAAAACAACGAATTTATATAACAATTTTTAAATCCCAATTTTACTACAAGTGTACAGGTTAGTTGTAATATTTATAGTGTTATAATGGAACATCGGAGTATTCCAAGGATAGAAACCAAAGGAAGAGGCGATTAAACAATAACTAACATACACAATAGAGTCTAAGCGGCTACTAATATGATTTTATAGTATAGCTATTCATAAAAAGATAAGTTTCCAAGAAAATTAAATATTCTACTCCAAAGACTAAAGTGTAAGAAATGTAAAACTAGAGGGACTATCCAACAAATAACTATGGCAATTGGTTGACTTCAATGTGGTTCACCAAATCTCGAACTAGGGACATAAATCGCGTAACTTACCAAGTGACTCCATTTTATCTTCCGATCTTAATTTTACCAATTTAGACAAATTACGTCCAGTTTATTTTCCGATCTCGCCAGTTAATCTAGGACTAACGAACGGGTGCGCGACAAGATTCGATCCCACTTTATCTTGATATTCCCTAAAGGGCGTCACTACCTAAGTTCTTAGTTCTATTCAAATTAGTCTAATTTGTTACGATTAGTCCTTTGTCCAAGGGATATTACTTTACCTACATCACCATCAACCAATCTCTTTTAAGGTTTAGCTACTCATGCTCAAAGTAAAGAAAATAAATGTAAACATGGAAAACAAGCTTTAATAGATTAAAAGTGAAATAACCGAAATATATTATACTAAAGCTTAAAGAGTCTTGAAAGCAAGGTACAGGGCCTAGAAAAGTAAATAAACCTCATCCATAGTGTTAACTAACTTAACTAACACTAAGGACAACAAGAACAAGAAGTAAATGCAAAAAAAAAAAGTAAACTCTAATCTAAGGTAGAAGAGAAAAATAAAAACCCTAGAAAATTGCAGAGAAAAGCTATAGAAAACCTAGAGAAAAAAAACCTAAAGCTAAGCTAAAATGTGTCTCTCTCCTCCTCACCAATTTCGACTATTTTGAAGTGTATTATGATGACTTTTTGATGCCAAAAATGACCTTACATGGGCTTTGTGTGATTGGTGGGCTAGGTAGACAAAGGCTGCCCTTCTTGTCCAAGTTTGACCCCCTAACGAAGGTGATATCGTGATACCCAAAAGAGGATATCGCGATATCTCGAGCACTGTTGAAACCTAGGGTCTTCCTTGTGAAGTGCATATAGCGATACCCAAGATGATATCACGCAAATCCTTGATCTTCTACACTGTTGGAGGTATCGCGATCCCAAGGGTTGGATATCATGATACCCTTTCCCTATGTGTCATTCTTGCTCGTTTTTTACCTTCAACATGTACCTACAGCACTCAAACAGACGTTAGGCCTCCAAATGGCACTAGTGGCCAATTTGGGTAAAAAAATAGACAAAAAACAGACATTTTCACTTATTACTTGAAAATATAAAAATAATGAAAATAACGAAAAACTATGCTAAAAACTCTATTTTGCTTGAGAAAAATTTCCTTAAATGTATCGGAAAAGCCTAATTTGCCACATCAATTTGTTGCAAATCATAAACCTATATGAAAGGTTTGGTATTATCCTAAATAATGATGTATATAAATTCTCTTTGTGTTTTGGAACTCACTAAGTTCGTATGAACTTATTCTGTTATATTTTCCTTTTCAGGCTTGCTGACTAATGGAAGGCCTTCTATTAAAGAGATTACGCTAGAGAATAATTGCTATTGTGAGCTGTCTTTTTTTTCATGTATCATGGATGACTTCTTAGGGGTGGCGTGTAATTGTACTTTTGAAAATGATCTATATAACGAACTACTATTTTGATGAGACAATGTTTTTATGATAACCTTATCAAATTTCAATGCTCAGATTTAAATTATTATAACCTATTCAATGAAGTTTATTTATTCAAATTTATACATCAAATGGTGTAACATCCCGAAATTGGGCCTAGGAGAATTGGACCCAATGGGCCTTGGGCGTAGTAGCGTTTAAAATTTTTGAGAACAAGAGAACGGCTTGTTGGACCTATTAGGTGAGTGATTTTGGAAGGTTAGGGGGCTTCTATGAAGTCCCGAGATTAAACTTGAGCTTTAGGAAAATTTTGGTTTTAGGTGAAAAAAACCCTGGGAGTCGGTAGGTAGGCTTTAAGAATAAAATGTGGAGAAAAATGACACAAGTGGAGGTGTGGTGTAGTGGCAAAGTGACGCCACTTAAAAGGCAAGGGAGTGACGCCACAGGGAAGGAAGGAGGTCCAAGGTTTAAGTCTTGGCTCTTGCATTTTGGTTTTCTTTTTAAATGGACTTTAGAATTTGACTATAGATTTATATTTAGTTGCGCATGGTTTAAGACACAAGAGGAGCTTGTGGCTTGGTGGCAAGTGGCGTGTTGAACTATTGAAGGGAGCCTGGGTTCGAATCTCATGAAAAGCAAGGGAGTATTTATTTTGCAAATTGGACGGCAAGAGTTTGAGTTGGATTTAAACTCTACTGACGAAGGGGTCCCACATCGGAAAGATACAAAGAAGGAAGGTGAGAAGCTAGCTATATATAGAGCATTCTTTGATAGGAGGAAGGATACCTTGGAGGGCGTTTGGGTACAGGAGGTGGTCGGAGCGCGGATTAGCACCAGATTCTAATCAGGTGTGTAACTCTCTCTACTCTAGTTGTAGAGCGGCAAATGCCAAAGTACCGGTCACGGCAATAGTAGCCACACGAGCATGCGAACGCACGTGTGGGGCTTCGACGCGATAGTTGAGGCCATCAGTAGTATTCTTGTGGGTTGAGGCTGCTTGGGCCACGATGGGCCGAAGTGGGCCAATGGGCCCGTAGGCCCAATTGAATAAAATGTATGATGGTGTAGTATATAGTGAACTAGACTAGGTGAATCTCATATACGTTGCTAGATTTGTGTTAGGTGGGCCACACGAGTGTGTGGGCCCAAATGGGCCGAAATCGAGTTTTAGGCCTAATAGTCCGGTACGACCGAAAATGGTAGTTAAGTCGCTCGAGGCGACATTAGGCCTTTGGAAAGGTCATTGTAGGTGCGAAATTACTGAAATACCTTTGGTTTACAAAATTACTAAAATACCCTTGGTTTACAAAATTACTGAAATACCCTTGGTTTACAAAATTACAGAAATACCCTCGATTTGTGAAATTACTGAAATACCCCGGTTTGCAAAATTATTGAAATACCCCAATTTACGAAATTACCAAAATACCCCCGGTTAGTGAAATTACCAAAATACCCCCAGTTTGTGAAATTACCGAAATACCCCCAGTTTGCAAAATTAGCAAAATACCCACGATTTTCAAAATTACTTGAAATACCCTCGGTTTGCAAAATTACGCTTTACCCTAAACGACAAAATGATCATTGTACCCTCGTGGTAGTACTAGCGTTGTATGTGTTAATTGTATGATTGATTATGTTTGAGATGCGTTGCATACATGGATTGGTTATGAGTAGAATTATCGAACTACCCACAGTAGGGTAGAATTACCAAAATACCCTTATAGAGTAAAATGACCGATTTGCCCTTGTAGGTAAATGATCGACTTGTGCAATGAGTGGACTAATTTGACTGTGGTTGTATGGTGATATGCTTTTATTACATGTTTAAATAATTGTTACTGAGCATGGCCATTTTGCATACACGTGTAATGATTGAGCATGACATACATGACATATTGCATGGGGTTGGGATTATTAATACGGAGGAAGTGCTAATAGGATCGCATGGTCGCTTGACGACTGTGGATCCACCGAAGGCTTTATAGCCACCGCAGGCTTTTTAGCCACCGAGCAGCCATACTGCACCGATAATGTTACTGAGGGCTGTGTGCCATTAATATGGCTTCGTGCCGTAATTATGGGCTTTGTGCCAATACCGAAGGCTCTGTGCCAATATTATGGCTTTGTGCCAATCGTATTTACCGTGGCTATGTGCCTAACTTATATATCGATGACTCTGTGTCGATCATATTTACCCAAGGTCAGTGTCGATTATATTACCGTCGGCGATGGCTATGTGCCAAATATAATACAACATCGATGGCTTTGTGCCAATTGTAATATCACTCTCGGCTTTTTTAGCCACCGAGCAGCTATCTTTTGCACCGATAAGTTAGTGCCACAACCAAAGCTACATAAGGAGTGTAGGGATGGGTGGGTCGATTAAATCCCCACGAGAGTGTAGGGTTGGACGGAGACGGAGTGCGGGGTTGGTATGGGCATTAACGCATTGCATATCCGGATTATATTATCGAGATGGGCTTAGGCCCCGATTTATATGTATGACATGTGACATTTGACTTGGGTTAAGGCCCAACCGAGGCTATTTTGGGCTAATGCCCAATTGCCACTGTTACTTTAATGGGCTTGGGCCCAAATTGTTTTGATGCATGTTCTTACAGATTTTGTTCGTAAGGGGAATTACACACTGAGTTTTCGTAAACTCACCCCCTCTTTTTAATTTTTCTTAGGTAATCCTCAGTAGGCAGTTCGACGTACTGGAGGACTCGGAGGTGGCCACACTATGAGCAGTTTTGGACTTTAGTATTTTACTTATTTTTAACTTGGGTTAATATTTTGTAATAAGGCCGCTTTAACTTTAAATTTGGTATTTTATTTGGTTTAGCTTTTAATATGATACTGCCTATTTCTTAAATGTTTAATACACGATTTTTCTAAACCCTTAATAACCGTTTTCCAAAATGTTAACAAAAGGATAACAAGCAAATACATAATTAAACTCGAAATTTTTAACAAACGCGCAATTTTTAAACAACCCTTTTATGTGACATGCCGGATCTGGTCGTAACGTTTTGACCGGGTTTGGGGTGTTACAAATGGTTTGAATATTATTTTGAACTTTCAATGATGTAAATTTAAACATTTGCAAAATAATAACTACCATACGTTTTATACTTATACTTCGTAAAATTTTTATAAAGCTTTCATTGCATGATTTGCTTAAATTTGTCTAATTTAAGTTGTGACACATCATACTCGGATCCAATTATTGGGTCAGGTTTGGCATTTTACACTCCAGTAAGGGGTAGTCTTGCTCCTTCTGTAAGCATAGGAGTATTAGGAACAGAAGCTAGGGATACTTTGTTGGATATGATGGGCAATGGTACGATTGATACGTGGGAGCTACTCCAACCTCATCACCTAAACGTTGAGATGAATCGGTGAGACAAGACTAGACAAAAAAAATGGTAGAGGTTGCACTACTAGCATGCCCTGTACCTCCAACCCCAACTATAGCAATATCTCGAGGGGGTCCTATAAAGATCATCCAAAAGATAGGTGCCAAAGAGTTTTGAGGCAACAAAGAGGATGATCCAGTTACAATGGAAACTGGACTTCCTAAGTTTGTCGAGTGGTGGAGGAATTGCAATGCTCCCCAATTGAATATATAAGATGTGTCATCTCCCTACTGGAAGATGAAGCATAACAGTGGTGGACCACGATGTCTAGAATGGTCCCTAGAGACTAGGTGAACTGGAACTTTTTCCTAAGGAAGTTCAAGGAAAAGTTCATCAACAGACTCTTTATTGAACAAATGAAGAGAGACTTTTTGTAGTTTAAAAAGGGAAGAATGATGGTGTTTGAATGCGAGAAGGAGTTCATTCGGTTAAGCAAGTGTGCCAAGGAGTTGGTGTTGGATGAGGAAGGGATGTACCTCAAGTTTGAAGGTGGGTTAAATGAGGAATTGAGGGTGTTATTGTCTACTCTTGAGATAAGAGATTTCGCAACTTTGTCTACTAAGGCTCAAAGGATGAAAACTGCCATCCAGGAGAGGACTAAGATCTAGGACAGAGAAATAAGCAAGCATTTAGCTTTAGGAGCTGTGTTTAATGTCAGGTTCAAGAGACCCAGAGACGTTCGAGGCTACTTTGTTGCCCTAGCTAAGGAGTTGCAAAATATGGGCTTCCAACAAGAAAGGAGTGTACGTCAAATGTTGTCTATGGCCAGTACGGGACGATCACAGAGGATGAAATTTCCCTTCTATAAAATTTGCAGGAATGATCATAACGGTTTATGCTAGAAAAATACCCAGACCTATTTTGATTGTGGAGCCTAGGACCATTTCAGGAAGGATTGTCCCATGGTGGTAGGAGTAAACACTGAACAATCTATTCAAGTAGTTAGAGAAACCCAACCTGAAGCAAAGACGGGGACGGTGGCTAGATCAAGGTCAGTCTAGGGAACTCCCAAAAGAAATGGAGTCAGACCCAGCCCGAAGGCTTCAGCAAGAATGTATGTTATGTAGGATAGTGAGGACGCTGAAGCACATGACATCATTACGAGTATCTTAGTATCTACTAACGGTGATAGAGTGTTTGTCTCGGGAGTGAAGCGAGATATCAATGATAGCTTAGTCTTAGGAGTGTTAGTCCAAAAATTGTTGGTTATGGGCGAAGATGCCTACTTAGCGTATATTTTGGAGTCTAAAAAAGTAATGGAAGATTCTAGACAAGTATTAGTTGTGAATGAATTTCCAGATGCCTTTCCTTTGGAATTATAGGGGATTCTGTCAAACAGAGACTTGAGTTCTCTCTTGATGTAACACCAAAAACTGCACCTATATGGAGTGTGTTTACAGAATGGCTCTAGTTGAGTTGAAAGAGTTGAAAACACAACTCAAAGAATTGTTAGATAAGGGATTCATCAAACCAAGGTTTTTTTCCTTGGAGTGCACCAATATTGTTTGTCAAGAAGAAAGATGGGACCCTACAGTTGTGTATCGACTACAAACAGCTAAACAAGGTGACCATAAAGAACAAGTATCCATTGTTCGATCAATTAAGCAGAGCCAAGGTGTTTTCGAAGATAGATTTGTGGTCAAGATATTATTAGGTGAAGATAAAAGGAGATGATATTCCTAAGACTGCATTTCACACTCACTACTGTCATTATGAATTCTTAGAGATGCCTTTTGGTTTAACCAATGTGCCAGCAATGTTCATGGATTTGATTAACATAGTATTCCAACCTTACCTTGATTGATGTGTTGTTGTCTTCATAGATGACATCCTGGTTTACTCTAAGAGTGAAGCGAAGCACGAGGAACACCTGCGTATAGTTTTAGGTGTACTTTGAGAAAATAAATTGTACAGCAAATTTAGTAAGTGTGAATTCTATCTGAAGGAAGTCTATTTCTTAGGACATGTTATATCCGCTGAAGGAATCAAGGTGGATCCTGAGAAGATTAGCGCCATCCTGGATTTGAATCTGTTGAGAAACGTTACTGAGGTGCGCAGTTTTCTTGGTTTTGCGGGTTATTATAGAAGGTTCTTGAAAGCTTTTCAATGATGGTGATATCACTAACTAAGTTGTTAAAAAAGGATGAAAAATTTTGCTGGTCAGAAGAATGTCAACAAAGTTTTGATGGATTAAAGAAGACGTTGACTGAAGCTCCAGTGTTAAGCCAACTAGAACCAGAAGTGGAATACGTCATTATCATTGATGCATCCTTGAATAGGTTAGGCATGCCTCAAGGAAAGGTGATTGTGTACGTGTCGCGCCAACTCAAGCCTCATGAGAAGAATTATCTAACTCATGACTTGGAACGGGAAGTTGTAATGCTCACTCTAAAGATTTGGAGGCATTATCCTTATGGAGAAAAATGCCGCATATTTTCTGATCACAAGAGCCTAAAGTATCTACTCACTCAAAAGGAGTTGAATATACGCTAGCGAAGTTGTGTTGAACTGTTAAAAGATTATGACTTGACTATTGAGTACCATCCAGGCAAAACGAATTTGATAGTTGACACCCTAAGCTAAAAGACTGTATCAACTCTGGCTTCTTTGAGAGTAAGGGTATGTCTGGAGTATGATGGGTCAATTCTTGTTGAGTTGAGGGAACGACCCATGTTCCTTTCTCAAATAGTAAAAGTAAAACAAAAGGATGCACGAGGAAACAAAATAAAGGAATGCATAAAATCTGGCAAGAATAAGAATTATGCTTTATGGAAGGACTATATGTTCCAAATGAGGAAAATCTCAAGCAGAAAATAATGAGAGAAGCTCACCAAGAACCCTATTCCCTTCATCTTGGAAGTATGAAAATGTACCAGGATCTAAAGAAATTATTTTAGTGGCCAGGAATGAAGAGAGAGATATCGGACTTTGTGATAAAGTGATTAACCTACCAGAGGGTCAAGGCAGAACATCAGTTCTTTCTACAAAATTATGTTTGCTAGAGATTCCAAAATGGAAGTGGAATAGAATCATGATGGACTTTGTGATGCGATTGCATGTCGAAGTATCTAAGAAGAATGTAGTTTGGGTGATAGTGGATCGACTAACAAAGTCAGCCCACTTCATGGCAGTAAGAACGAACTACTCGTTGGAGAAATTAGGGGAGCTGTACATTTCAGAGATAGTTCGCCTGGACGGTATTCCTTCTTCGATTGTGTCTGACTAAGACCCTAGGTTCACATTGAGATTTTGGAAAAAGCTACAGTCATTTCTTGGAAGTTTAGGTTCAGTACTGTTTCTTGGAAGTTTAGGTTCAGTACTGTTTTCCATCCTCAAATTTATGTACAATCAAAAAGGGTAATCCAAGTGCTAGAAGATATGCTTGGAAGTTGCGTAATCGATTTTGGAATGAATTGGGAAAGGTATATGCCCTTAGTAGAGTTTTCCTATAATAACAGCTATCATACCAGTTTAGTCATGCCACCTTTTGAGGCACTGTATGGAAGGAAGTGTAGATCACCAATTTGTTAGATGGAGCTCACTAAAAAGAAGCTAGTTGGCCCAGATATAGTCCGAGAAATGGAAGAAAAAGTAATGGCTATGTAACAGCCTGATTTTGGGTTTAGTCAAAATAGTAGTTTCGGGACCACAAATCCGACACAGTAAAATTTATTTTTATTATATTTTTATGGTCTACAGTTTTATGGAATGATTTCGTGAAAATTTCGTTCGAAAATTTTAACGTTTGGGCACCCAATTTAGTTAAAGCAAAAAGTGCAAAATTTGAGTTCTATATGTTATAAGTGTCCAATTGCTATGAGATCTTAAATTAGGGGTCTTTAAATGGTAATTAGACCATTATACTTTAGTCTGGACAAAAATGGACATGGTTAGGTGAAATTCTGAAGTTAGGCATTAAGGGCATTTTGGTCATTTGGTAAATAAAGCCAAAATAACTAAAATAAAAGATGTCATCTTCTTCAATTTCATCCTTGGTGCCGAAATTTGAAGAGGAGTCCATAGCTAGGGTTTGGCCATCTTTCAAGCTCGATTGTAAATCCGTTCTAGCCCCGTTTTTAATGATTTTTATGTTTTTGAGATCCTTGTAACCCAATTTAGCTATTTCAAGGACTAATTTGTAAGAAAATCAAAGTTTAAAATTTTACCCATGTTAGATATTTGTGTACTTTGATGTTTAATGGCAGATTATGCAAGTTTGATGTTGGATAAACAATATTTACTAAGTGATTTTTTATGAAAATACCTAAAAGGACCTATTTGTAAAAGTTATAAAATATGTAGTAGAAGTGTGATTTAATGAAAAATGTGGGCTGTTATGAGCATGAAAATGGTTCAGCTAGGCTTGGGTTTTGAAGAAATTGACTATATCTCATTTTACGAGCCTAGGGACTAAAATGTAAAATGTCAAAAGTTTAGGGGCAAAAATGAAATTTTGCCATAATGTTATTTTTGGGCTAAATTGAATAATGTGAGTATTAAGTGAGTTAAATTTTTTTATTATAGATCAAGAAAAATGAGGTTCGGACCTAGATCGGGGAAAAAACAAAGTGTTTGACGATTAGGTCCAATTCTACTATTTTTGTACCGAGGTAAGTTCATATGTAAATAATACATTGTTATATTTATGTTTTAAATGCTTTGATTTTGTATGAATTGTGATTGACTCTTTCGACGTATTCGACAAAGTTTCGACAAATGAGAAATCCCGATTGAACCTTATGAATAGAATAGGATACGAGTGACATGTCACTAGGAACCCATGTGTATATACGATTATGTGATCCGGGTGATGGTCTTGTACGTCCTACCAGTGGTTGGGTAGTACAGCATGTGTTGTGGATACCTGACAGCTTGTGTGAGCAGCACTGTATGGCTACGTCCTAACTGACAGCTTGTGTTAGCATGCCCATGAATAGCTCAAAAGCGAGCCTATATGCATTATGAGATATGAGGTAGCTTTAGCTACATATATGGCACTTATGTGCAAGATTTTTGAGTATCCGTTAATATTCCCAGTGTTCAACAGGAATGTCAAAGTTGTGAAAGGATATGGCTATGATGCGAGTTGGTACAGGTATGTACGAAAAATTCATAAGTAATGAGCTCGATATGTGATGAACCTTTGGTAAGGTGGTGATTGAGTAAGTTACGATCATAAGATAATTATAACATTCATGCTAATTTTTATCATGTAATTTGTATGTTAAATGTGTGCTTAAGATACTTATTATTTGCATAGGAACTTACAAAGCTATATAGCTTACTCCGCTTTTCTTTTCCCTTGTCTTATAGTATCACCAAGCTAGCTTGGGGTTTGGAGATCTTCGGAAATCCATACAAACTATCAAAAATTATTTTGGTATCAATGAATTCAACATTTTGATTTATGGCATGTATAGGGGACTTGGTCATTTTGTTATGTGTCATAATTGATTTGGCCAAATGTGTTGGCTTATATTGGTTAGAAGTTCATTTTGTATAAGGCCAATTGAAATTGGCTAATATTGGTATAAGTATATTCATATGATGATGCCTTTCATGAATGAGGAAACTTGCATGATTTGAGTTGATAAGTTATGTGATGTGTATGTATGTTAGATGTTGGCATGTGAATGATGTGTTGCTGTCTTGGTTATGGATGATTTGGTTCTATGTATAAGCTTGAATTGGTGATATGTTATGATAAGTAGGTGTGTGCATTAAAGGGGTGGCAATGGCTTGGTAAGTAGACTTATTTTGTCCACACGGGCAGACATATGAGCGTGTGTCTAGGCCGTGTATGACACACAGTCTACCCCACGGGCATGTAGTTTAGCCGTGTGTCCCCTGCACCTTAACTGTTGCGAAACAGAATGTCCAGAATTGAGCACATGGGCAGAGACACGGGCGTGTGTCTCGACCGTGTGTGCTACACGGCCTTGAACACGGGCATGTGCCCCGGCTGTGTGAAGTCTACACCTATTTTATGAAAAATTATGAAAATTAAATTGACCACACGGGTGTGTGGCACGACCCTGTGGTACAAGTCGGAGAGTACCCTAAATTGAACACGGCCTGTAGTACGGGCGTGTCTCAGGGTCACACGGGCGTGTCCCTTGAACCACACGGGCATGTGACCCTTGTAACATGAAAAATTTTCTAAGTTTTGTAAAATTTTCTAAAGTTCTCGGTTTAGTCCCGAACCACTTCCAAAGCATGTTTTGGGCCTTGTCGGCTTGTATTAGGGACTTTATGATTGAATGTGGATGGTTTTAATTTGGACGCAACTTTTATGTCTCGAAATTTCTGGAATGCTTATTTGGTAAGTCCGGTAATGCCTCGTACCCTGTTCCGGCATTGAATACGGGTAAGGGGTGTTACATGCTATAAGGAATCACTTGAGTGCTGCCCAAGATTGCCAAAAAGAATATTGCAACAGAAAAAGGAAGGATATGTCTTATGAAGTTGGCAACAAGGTGTTTCTTAAAATTTCACCCTAGAAGAAGATCATTCATTTTGTATTAAAGGAAAAACTTAGCCAAAGGTTCATTGGACCATATGAAATTTATGAGCATATAGGGACAGTGGCATATCGGTTAGCTCTCCCACTATAATTATCCAAGATCCAGTATGTGTTTCATGTATCAATGCTGAGGAAATATCGCTCGAACCCAAACCATATAGTTCAGTTGGATAGGGAGATTAAGACGCTTAGGAGTAAAAATAATTCCATTTCCATTGGTTAAAGTGTTGTGGTGAAACCACAAAGTTGAGGAAGCTACATAGGAGAAAAAAAGCACCATGAAGGAACAATATTAGCATCTTTTTCTAGGTATGAAATTTTGGGGTCGAAATTTATTTTTTGGAGGGAGGAGTTGTAACACCCTGATTTGGCGAACCAGATCAAGTTGCGAAGGCTACACCAGTAAAGGATGCCTAGGTTGTTGGAATTAGCCCAATGAAGGTTGGCAACTGTATGGCAAAGTACTTCGTAGGATTTTGCCAATGTGGCAGGATATAATAGTGAGTAATGGTAAGGTAGAGATTAGGGCGGGGACCTTATTAGGTAGACATTTTCACTAATAGGGTCGCCAATCGTGTTTTTACATAGTGATTAGAGTAAGTAAAATAGCTTGTGAAACACGTTTAAATCATTTAACGTCCTATTGGAGGCAACATGTCGATAACTAGGACACTTGAAGGGCCTTGTAACATGTGTTTAATTAGTGGAAGCGTGCGAAAGCTAGAAATGATCACGTATTAGTTACGTGTCAAATTCTTTGTAAAGAACATGTCATTTTGCATGACACATGTAGAGCCTCGTTAATGGTGTTTGATTAGTGGAACCGTGTGTGATTAGTGGAATTTTGTGTGCATGAAGAGTGATTAGGTAACCCATTATAGTGAGATTATGGGCTAAGTCCTATATAAATAGGATGAAGTCTTAACAGAGAAAGATTCTATTTTTTGTTTTTTGTTCATCCTTATTCTTTTAAATAGAAACCTAGTGTGTTTTTGCTTTGTGAAGAAGGTACCAGCTTTCAGCTTATTTAGTAATAGATTTTCTCAAGCCAACTACTGGTAAACTCTTGAGTCCTTTAGTTTAATACCAGAGAATGATAAGGTTGTAGGAACCATTTATCTAGGTTTCTACTAGAAGTCGGAAGGAAGGAAACTTCATTCGGGTTAATATTTGCATGTTTCCAATTCCTATTTTTACATTAAAAGTTTAATTGTTTTTGTAATTAAGGAATGTTTAATTTTATTTAGCTAAAGAAATGAGAGAAGACCCTAGTATAAAAGGAAAAGAACCCATAGAATAGGCAAAGCTCATATTGGTCATCTCTAGTGAGTTCCTCCTACTTGTGATTCTATTAAATCTCAACTAATTTCCTGATAGTGTTTTTTCTATGTAAGTATGTTATTAAAAAGCAATTGTGCATGTCTATGATAATGAACTAAAATGATAAAGACAATATATGCATGAATTGTTGTGAATGGATACTATTCCTTGGCGTACAAGCTCCGTATTCGGAATGGTGAAAGAGGGGAAATGGTGGAAACTGTTGAGATTTGATGAGAGATATGTATGGATATTATGATATGAAATGAGATTTACCTCTGGTAGGGCATGTAAATGCAAATCACGAATGGTGAATGCCCCAGCCTTGCAGGGAATATGTAAGGGTTCGAATTAGCAAGAAGGATTTGCGGAGGTTCGGTTGGATATTTGAAATGCTGGCTTATTGGACCAATACTGTGAATATGAAACCGTGGCTCTTCGAAGCGTTATGTGGATCAGAAGATAATGCAAGAAAGGGGTCCATGAACAGTTCATGCAAAGCATGCAAGTGAGAGTTATGTAAAGTTAATGCACATGAACAGTGTCTAGATAATAGAGTATCTACGTGATTTGTGCTTAACAATGACAGGTAATTGCATGTGAACAAACTTTTTCTGTGGCATGAAACAATTTGTGTATGTGATTTGACATAACTAATGTTCGTATAAGAATAGAGACATTGGTGACTGCACTTTACTGGCAGACAGTATCTGTCAATGAACCCTAATGTTAGTAAAGTTGTGTGATTGATTTCGGAATGAACAAGGAAAGATATTTTGTAACAGCCCGTTTTTAGTGAAATCGGAATGGTAGTTTCGAGACAACAAATTTGTCATGAAAATATTTAATTTATTATTATTTTAATGTCTACAGCATGTTAGTAGTGTCGTATAAAAATTTCGTTAAGAAATTTTATCGTTTGCATGCTTAATTCGATAAAAATGACTAAATTACAAAAGGTGCAAAATTAGAGTTCTATAGGCTAAAGTATTAAATAGCTATGGAACTTAAATGTTTGAGCACTTGTCTGGTAAATAGACCATTTTTAAATTCAGTAAATGATCGGTTGTCACAACAATAATCTGAAAGCGTACACTGTCAATGCAAGTATAGTAGACAGATATGAGTTTGTTGGATATCAATCCCGCGAGGATGGTTGTCTTTTGTCTATCAATGTCAGTGCAATAAATAGATAGACACGAGATAAATTGTGAGAGTAGTTGTCGAAGCAATAACTTGAAAACAATAAAATAAAATATGATAATGATAAACTGGGATCCCCAACGTGAACATTCAACAGAATACTAAGTGCTCACAAGGTATAAAAATATAGGTGATTGTCGATGCATTATTGCAATGAATATCTTACCAAGCTTAACTTCTATATTTAATCTAGGACTTAAACATGCACATTCACCACACCTTCCGATGATGGCAATGAAACACTATTAAGAATAAGTGGATTAAATTCCTCTTTTCCTCAAGCAACTTCTGTTCTCATGCTTGTTAGCTTTGAACTGTCGCTGTAATTTCCAGTGTCAGTGACCGCAATAACACTTCCATGCTCAAAACATTCAGACCCAAAGACTAAACAGTAGAAGCAAGAATGGATAAAATAACATTTAACCCAAAAATCATGTATACTTCCGTACAAACATGAAATAGAAAGTAATCACCATCGTTCAGAAAAGAAATAGAAAAGAAACAAGGGGAGAGTATTATTCCTAGAAAATCTCGACTTGATCTCTCAACTCCCTCTTGTGTCGCACTAAAGGCTCTTCGTCAAAAGTTGATCTGCATCCCTTTCACGTTGGTTCACCCGTAGGAGACTTATGCCGCCATAGCCAAAAAGCTTCAAAAGATAGGTTGAAAAAGATGATACCCCCCCAAAAAACCACTCATTTTTCCTTTTCATGTGAATAATAATATTTATCCAAATAGCACAGGTGTCTGTTTATCAGAATCATACTGCCTCTGTACATACAAGTTGGTCGTACCAGACTGGACAACTCACACAATTTTGTTCTTATCTGGATAACTGTCAGGTTTGGCAACAATTCTGGGCGCAATCTGGAAATACTCATGCAACGACATCGGTACCAAAACATGACAAAAATAAGGATAAATAGCCTAAGATCCACTGAGTTATAAAATGCAATTTATTGAAGTGAAAATGCTAAAATATGTGCTAAAGATAACTAAATGGGGACAAATTAACTAATAAGTAGGGAGAAAACATATGTTCTTTCTAGTACTATCACACCCCCAAACTTGAGTTTTTACTTGTCCTCAAGTAAAACAGAAACTAGCAAGGCTACACAAGAATTCACTAAGGCAAATGATTATTCTAGCAACTTGAATCACCTATGCTTCAAGACAGCTAAAACCACATGAAAGAAACTACCCAACACATGATCTTGAATTGGCAGCCATTGTGTTTGCATTAAAAATCTGGCGGCATTATCTGTTTGGTGAAAAATGCCACATATTCATTGATCATAAAAGTTTGAAATATTTGATGTCACCGAAAGATTTGAATTTGAGACAGCGTAGATGGCTTGAATTACTGAAAGAATATGATCTTGTTATTGACTACCATCCGGGAAAAGCCAATGTAGTGGCAGATGCTTTGAGCAAAAAATCTCTGTATACTTTGCGAGCAATGAACACCCGATTGTCATTATATGATGATGGTTCAATTATAGCTCAGTTAAAAGCTAGACCAACATTTTTATAGCAAATCTCTGAAGCTCAGAAAAATGATAGTAAGTTGCAAGCAAAATGGATACAAAGTGAATCGACACCTGACTCAGAATTTCAGATCGGGACTGATGGTTGTTTGTTATATAGAGACAGAGTATGTATACCAAAAGGTTCAGAACTAGTACATAAGATTTTGAATGAAGCTCATAATGGTAACATGTCTATTCATCCTAGTAGTAATAAAATGTACAATGATCTGAAAAAGATGTACTGGTGGCTGGGAATGAAACGAGATATTTCTAAGTTTGTATCTAAATGTTTGATATGCCAGCAAGTAAAAGCTGAACATAAGTTGCCTTCTCAATTTATTCTGACCAGCCACAATCTTCGAATGGAAATGGGAAAGAATTACTATGGACTTTGTATCGGGGTTACCCCTGTCTCCAAAGAAGAAAGATGCCATTTGGGTAATCGTCGATCGGTTAAAAAAGTCGGCACACTTTATTCCGATATGTATGGACTTTTCCTTGGATAGATTGGCTGAATTATATGTTCTTAATATTGTCAGACTGTATAGAGTGCCTGTCTCCATTATTTCAGATAGAGATCCTCGTTTTACATCTCGATTCTCAAGCAAATTACAAGAAGCTCCGGGTACTTAGTTACACTTTAGCACTGCATTTCATCCCCAGAGATGGTCAATCTGAACAGATGATACAGATCTTGGAAGATATGCTTCGATGTTGTATAAGTTTGACGGTAACTGCGAAACGTATTTGCCTTTGGTTGAATTTGCTTATAATAATAGTTATTAGTCTAGCATTAAAATGGCACTGTATGAAACCTTGTATGGACGCAAATGAAGAACTCCATTGTATTGCACAGAACTTAGTGAGAAAAAGTTACACGGAATTGACTTAGTCTGTGAAACTGTGGAAAAAGTGAAAGTAATTCGAGACAGTTTGAAAACAACCTCTGATCGTCAAAAGTCTTATGCCGATTTGAAAAGAAAAGAGATAGAAATTTAGGTCGGTGACAAGGTATTCTTGAAAGTATCGCCTTGGAAGAAAGTTCTCCGATTTGGTTGCAAAGGAAAACTGAGTCCACGGTTTATTGGACCATATGAGATTATAGAAAGAATTGGACCGGTTGCATATCGATTAGCTTTACAGCCAGAACTTGATCGGATTCATAATGTTTTTCATGTGTCAATGCTATGACGATATCGATCCGATCCTTCGCATGTTATTTCTCCGACAGAGGTAGAAATCCAGCCTGATATGACTTACAGTGAAGAACCAATAAAAATCTTAGCTCGGGAAACAAAAGAGTTAAGAAATAAAAAGGTAGCATTAGTAAAAGTTCTTTGGCAACGACATGGTATTAAGGAAGCTACTTGGGAACCAGAGGATACTATGAGGAAGCAATACCCGAATCTTTTTACTGGTAAGATTTCGAGGACGAAAATCCTTAAGGGGAGAGTTGTAACAGCCCATTTTTTAGTGAAATCGGAATAGTGGTTTCGGGACCACAAATTCGACCCAAAAATATAGTTTATTTTTATTTTATTACATGGTCCGTATTATGATAGACATGTCATGTGAAAATTTTGATACGAAAATTTTATCTATTAAGTGTTTAATTACGAGAAGGACTAAATCACATAAAATGCGAAAGTTGAATTCCACTAGCTATAAGGATTAAATAACTATGGAATTAAAAACTTTAGTTCCTTATATGGTAATTAGACCATTAAAGAAAAGTATGTAAATTTTTGGTGACTCATCCATGGAAATTTAGAAAAAGGGCGAAGACTAAATTGGAATTTGAAAAACATTTAATTAATTAAAAGATGAAAAGAAAATATCATCTTATTTTCTCATCTTCTTCAACCTAAAATACATGGAAACCCTAGGAGAGAGAGAAGAAACTTTCATGGCTTAATTGGGTAAGTTTCCTTGTCTCGTTTTTAGTAATTTTTATATTTTGAAACCGGGATAACTTAATATATCTATTTGAGGGATTAATTTAAAAGTTATCAAGGTATGAAATTTGTGTCATGGATGAATATACTGAAAATTAGAAATTTATGGTAGAAAATGAAAGGTTGTTGATAGATAAACAACTTTTACAAAGTGATTTTTGATGAAAACATTATTTAAGTGTAACACCTCGTACCCGAGACTGATGCTAGGGCTGGATACGAGACATTACCATACTTGGATTCACTTAAACATTCTCTTATAGGTGGAAAAATTTCGTTCCGAGATAAAAACTTCTCTTTCTTAGTCTAATCATACATTTCATGGGCCTACAAGGCCTTAGGCACATAACCGATAACTTTCGGAACTTAATCGAAAACTTTTCTTTGAAGCAGTGTTCACACGCCCATGTGACTTAGAACACGCCCGTGTACCCTTAGACACGCCCATGTCTACAAATCGTGGGGAGTTACTGACTATATTCACACGGCCGTGCATGATTAGACACGCCCGTGTATAGACACACACGCCCATGTCCCTAGTCCGTGCCTAAAAACCCAGGCATTCTACCAATTTACCCACGGCCAAGGCACGCCCGTCCTTCCCAACCGTGGTCGACACTGACTAAATCCACACGACCTGAACACGCCCATGTCCTAACCGTGTGTTATACATGGCTCATACAAACGGTCGTGGGATATGACCGTGGTATATCCTGACTCATAACATTATGATGCAGGGTACACATGGCCTAAACACATGCCCGTGCGTCTAACCGTGTGGGCACTTAAAGGCTATTTACCAAGCCATTTGCCACCCTGAAATCAAGATCAACTCAAACTCAATTCAATGCATCTCATAGACAATACTACATACTTCATTGACTTCAATAAACATATATACATAGAAAATTTTGGCCAATCACCTAGCCAAATACTAAAGAATAATAAGAGAGGCATACACTTTATTAATTTCATCTTCATTGAAAAACAAAGAGTTTGCCAAATATTTGCCTAGCTCAAGAAATCATTTACAAAATGACTTACCGTCAACACTTTAACTAACAATTACAACTTGACAAAATACCCAAGTCCTATACATGCCATATTCAAAACAAGTCTAAAATTGTTATACCAAAGTGTTGTTGATAGTGTGATCTCTGAATCCCTGCGTCTACGATCTTCGAGTTATCTTGGTAATACTATAAGAAAGAAGGGCAATGAAAAGGGGTAAGCAATAAGCTTAGTAAGTTGCATGGTAATAATTAGAAATCATACTCCTCATAAAAGAATAATTCATCCATAGTATTAGCTAATTATAAACAAACCAGGACTTCTTGGCAATCCTTACTTACAATCGCCCATATCTAACATTTACCATAACACATAAAAAGCCAATTTCTCATGACTCATTCAATAGCACTTGTAATCATTCATATCTCTACGATAAGTATAAGGTCAATATCACATTCTCTAAGTGGTCTTACATGAAGTCTCCTCTAGATACCGATGCCATGTCCCGGACATGGTCTTATAGATAATTACCTCTATGTGCTAATGCCATATCCCAGATATGGTTTTACGCCAGCTCTTGTCCCAACGCTGATGCCATGTTCCAAACATGGTCTTACACTGGCACTCGTATCAATGCCGATGCCATGTTCCAAACATGGTCTTACACCGGCACTCATAACGTAGCCGATGCCATGTCCCAGACATGGTCTTACACTGGCACTCGCATCAATGCCGATGCCATGTTCCAAACATGGTCTTACACTGGCACCCATAATGTGGCTGATGCCATGTCCCAGACATGGTCTTACACTGGCACTCAAATCAACGCTGATGCCATGTTCCAAACATGGTCTTACACTGGCACTCATAATGTAGCTGATGCCATGTCCCAGACATGGTCTTACACTGGCACTCGCATCAACACCGATGCCATGTTCCAAACATGGTCTTACACTGGCACTCATATTGTGGCCAATGCCATGTCCCAGACATGGTCTTACACTGGCACTCGTATCAACGCCGATGCCATGTTCCAAACATGGTCTTACACTGGCACTCATAATGGATGATAGTATTTTTCGTATACCTCATGGTCCATTAGAACTTCAATATCACATTCATATAAACTTCTCAATTTATTGAAGTATCATGCATCAATAGGACATCAAGCATTCTCAATTATGCTAATACAATATTGTATTAAAAATCACACACAACTTACCTCATTTTCAAAATGAACTAGTTCTTCGGTTTAGTCCACGATTTTATCCTTTCCCCGATCGAGGCAAAATCTTGTCTCCTCTTGCTCTATAATAGAAATTTAGCTCATTTTAATCATTACATTAACATAAGCATCTCAATAATTATGCTTAGGTAAAATTACTATTTTACCCCTAGATTTTGGCAAAATGACCATTTTGCCCCTAGGCTCGAAAATTAATCCTAATCACATTTTTATCCTCAACAAGCCTAGGAAAACATTTAATGCTCTTAAAGATATCATAAAAAAATCAATATTCTACATACTTACTACAAAAATTATAACCTTTTTATTAAGGTCCTATTTGGTGTTTTCATGCTAACACCCTTTTTAAAAGTTGTTCATCTAGCAACTAAAACTCAAGTCCTTCCATAAAAATGCAGCAAATAACTAAGGTAGCTCTCATGGTAGAACTCTAAACCTTTCACAACATTGCACAATAGTCCCCTCATTTGAAAGCTTAAGCTTTAGGGGTCTCAAAAGTACAATTATTTTCAAGAAAAGTTCACTAGAACACTTACTTGAGTAGATGAGAGCTTGCTGAAATTTTTGAAGGTTTCTACCCCTTTTATGCTGCAAGTTTTCGGTGGAAGATGATAGGGGAAAAGATGATATCTTTTCTCTCCTTATTTTATTATTACAAGTCAAATTAGTCCACCTACTACTACTAACTTTGACTAAAATTGAAAATCTTGTCTCCCATGCTTTCTCATGGCCATTAAGCCTCTTCCAAAGGCTAAATTGCCTTTTAAAGACCCCCAATTAACAAATCATGGCCATATGGTACTTTTAGCATGTAGAATGGAACTTTCGCACTTTATGCGATTTAGTCCTTTTTCGCAATTAAACATGAAATCGCTAAAATTAAAGTACCGGAATTGTCATGTTCATATACTATTATGTACTAACTCATAATATATCATGAAAATAATTTTCTCTAATCTCGGATTAGTGATCTCGAGATCACTATTTCGACTAGCCCCTAAATCGGACTGTTACAATTCTCCTCCCTTAAGGATTTTCGTCCTCAAAAATCTTACCAGTGAAAAGGTTGGGGTATTGGTTTCTTATCGTTTCCTCGGTCTCCCATGTGGCCTCTTCTATTCCATGCCTTTTCCATAGGACTTTCACTAGGGCTATGCTTTTATTTCTTAACTGCTTGACCTCACGAGCCAATATTTTAACTGGTTCTTCACCATAAGTCAAATCTGATTGTATCTCTACCTCTATCGGCTCTATAACATGTGAAGGGTCTGAACGGTATCGGCGCAACATAGATACATGGAAGACTTCATGAATCTTTTCTAACTCAGGCGGCAAAGCTAGCCGATTAGTTACCAGTCCTATCCTTTCGATAACTTTATAAGGTCCGATAAAGCGCGGACTCAATTTGCCCTTCCGTCCAAATCTGAGGACTTTCCTCCAAGGTGAAACTTTCAGGAATACTTTATCACCAACTTCATACTCTATCTCTTTCCTCTTTAAATCTGAATAGGACTTCTGTCTATCTGAGGCGGCTTTCAGGCAGTTACGAATCACTTCTACTTTCTCTTCAATTTCTTTAACAAAATCAACCCCGTGTATCTGTTTCTCTCTGAGTTCTGACCAATAAAAGGGAGTTCGACACTTACGTCCATACAATGCTTCATAAGGCGCCATCTTCAGACTTGACTGAAAACTGTTATTATAGGCGAATTCCACCAATGGTAAGTATTTCTCCCAACTGCCGTGGAATTACAAAACACAACATCTAAGCATGTCTTCTAGTATCTGAATTGTTCTCTCTGACTGCCCGTCGGTTTGGGGATGGAAGGTAGTATTGAAACTCAATTTCGTGCCCAAAGCTTCTTGCAGCTTTTTCCAAAACCGTGACGTAAATCTCGGATCCCTATCTGAAATGATTTGCAACGGTACACCGTGAAGTCTCACTATCTCAGACATGTACAAGTCTTCCAATTTATCGAGTGAGTAGTCGACTCGCACTGGTATAAAGTGGGCTGACTTAGTGAGTCTATCGACCACTACCCAAACTGCATCTTTCTTCTTGGGAGTCAACGGTAAACCCATCACAAAATCCATAGCAAGACGGTCCCACTTCCACTCGGGAACCATAATAGGTCAAGTAAACCCAAGGTACTTGATGTTCAAATTCACTTGTTGGCAAATTAGGCATCTTGTTACAAACTCGAAAATATCTTTCTTCATACCTAGCCACCAATACCTTTTCTTCAAATCTTGGTACATCTTTGTGCTTTGCTGGATGCACGTTCAAACATCCGTTATGAGCTTCCCGCAAAATTTTTCAATAAGCTCATCATTCCCGGTACACAGACCCATTCGATCTCAAAATGTCAAACATCCATCAAGATTTACTCGAAAGTCCGACTCAACGCCCGACTCACATAAAGCTCTTTTGGCTTGCAAACTGTTATCGTCCTTCTGAGCTTTGCAAATCTCTTGGAGGAACAATGGTTTAGCCCTCAACTCAGCTAATAGGAAACCATCATCTAACAAGGTCATCTGGGTGCTCATAGCTTTTAATGCAAATAATGATTTTCTGCTCAAAGCGTCAGCAACTACATTTGCCTTTCTCAGATGATAGTCAATTACTAGTTCATAATCTTTAATCAATTCTAGCCATCTCCGTTGCCTCAAATTTAATTCCTTCTGGGTCATCAAATATTTTAGGCTTTTGTGGTCGGTAAAAATCCGACACCTTTCACCATATAAATGATGCCTCTAAATTTTCAACGCAAACACGATTGCGGCCAACTCTAAATCATGAATCGGGTAGTTCTTCTCATGCGGCTTCAACTGTCTAGAGGCGTATGCAATCACTTTACCCTCTTGCATAAGTACACAGCCTAAACCGTTCAAAGATGCGTCACTGTAAACCACAAATTCCCTTCCCGACTCAGGTTGCACTAATAAAGGAGCCTCAGTCAACAGTGTCTTAAATTTCTCGAAACTCTGTTGACACTTTTCCGTCCAAATAACTTTACATCTTTCTCGAGAAGTCTCTCATTGGTGTAGCTATCATAGAAAACCCTTTGACAAAACACCTATAATAGCCTGCTAGGCCCAGAAAACTCTTTACTTCAGTTACGCTCCTCGGCGGTTTCCATTCGACAATTGTTGAGATTTTACTCGGGTCGACTCTTATCCCATCTCCCGAGACAATATGCCCTAAATATCCCACTTCCTTGAGCCAAAATTCACTCTTACTGAATTTAGCATACAATTATTTTTCTCTTAAAACTTGTAGAACTATATTCAATTGCTCAGCATGATCATTCTCATCTCGAGAGTAGATCAGTATGTCATCGATGAAGACCACAACTAATCTATCCAAATACGGTCGAAAAATGCGGTTCATCAAATCCATGAAGATAGCGGGGGCATTCATTAGACCAAAAGGCATGACCAAAAATTCATAGTGGTCGTACCTAGTTCTAAACGCGGTTTTCGGTATGTCCGAGTCCTTGACTCTCAACTGATAATACCCTGACCTCAGATCTATCTTAGAAAATACTGTAGCTCCCTTCAACTGATCAAATAGATCGTCTATTCTTGGCAACGGATACTTATTCTTCACAGTCACCTTGTTGAGTTGTCGATAATCTATACGTAGTCTCATGGAACCATCTTTCTTCTTCACGAATAGAACGGGAGCGCCCCATGGAGAAAAACTCGGCCTCACAAAACCCTTATCCATTAATTCTTGCAACTGTGCTTTTAGCTCTTTTAGTTCGGTTGGAGCCATTCTATACGGAGCAATAGAAATAGGGGCAGTACCCGAAACTAGATCAATTCCAAATTCAATTTCTCTCTCCGGAGGTAGCCCTTGCAACCCTTCTGGGAAAACATCTAGGTATTCACATACTATGGGTACTGTCTTAATTTTCGAATCAATCTCTTTAGTGTTTAACACAAAGGCAAGATAAGCCTCATACCCCTTCCTTAGGTATTTTTGAGCTAACATGGTCGATATCACTATTGGTGAACTATCCAATTTATCTGACTCAACACAAATAAGATTACCGTTTTCATCTCTCAACTCTATATGCTTCCTCCCACAATTCACAATTACATTATGAGTAACTAACTAATCCATCTCGAGAATGACATCAAACTCGTCAAACGGTAATATCATAAGATCGATAGGGAAACAATGACCCTTAATTATCAAAGGACACCCTTTACAAACTCTATCAACCAACACGCACTTACCTAGGGGATTTGACACTCTTATGATGAATTTAGTAGACTCTATAGGCATACTCATGTTAGAGACTAGTTTCATGCATATGTACGAGTGGGTAGATCCCAGGTCAATTAAAGTTATAACACGAGTATTATGAAGAGAAAATATACCCATGATTACATCAGGGGAAGACGCTTCTTCACGAGCACGGATGGCATAAGTCCTCGCTTGTGCTCTACCCTCAACTGTAGCAGCTCGTTCTTTAGGTGGATTCTTGTTTCCCATATCACTCCTCGAATTTTTCAATGGTCTCCCCTTAGGGGTACTTCCCGATCTCGCATTCTGAGGCCTTCCTTTCACATCTACCTCGGGGCAGTTTCTAATAAAATGGTCCAAGGACCTAAATCTGAAACAACCTTTCTCATTAGCTCGGCACTCACCAAAATGGTACCTGCCACACTGAGGGCATCCCGGTCCATCTGGACGGACGTTGCCCACACTAGCAACTGATGTAGTTTGCCCTTTTGATCCCGAGAATTGCCTGCCCTTATTTCGGGTTGAAAACCTCGCAGAAGTGACTGATCGAGCAGTGAAATCCCTCGCTTTCTTGGATGAGGATAAGTGAGACTTGTTCAATTGCCTCTTCCTCGAGTCACGAGACTCGTATTCTGCTCTTCTCTTCTCTTTAGCCAACTCTTCGGCTTTACAGGCCCTATCCACCAACACTACAAACTCCTTTAATTCGAGAACTCTCACGTATAAGTAGATATCTTCATTTAATCTGTCCTCGAACCTCTTGCACATGATGGCTTTGGTAGACATGCACTCTCGTGCATACTTGCTAAGTCTGACGAACTCCCATTCGTAGTTGGTCACTAACATACGGCCTTGCTTCAACTCCAAGAATTCCTTTCTCTTGTGGTCGATGAATCTTTGGCTGATATACTTCTTCCGATATTCTTCTTGGAAGAATTTCCAGCTAACTCTCTCCCTCGATACCACCGACACCAAGGTGTTCCACCATCGGTAGGCTGAATCTCTTAGGAGAGATACTGCACACTTTAAGCACTCCTCAAGTGTGCAGGATAACTCATCGAATACCCGAATGGTATTTTCGAGCCAGAATTCTGCTTTATCCAGGTCATCATCCTTATTCGCCCGAAATTCTTTGGCTCCTTGCTTCCGGATGTTATCTACCGGAGGCCTTTCTCTTCTCACCACCTCAACCACTTGAGGAGCTACTGGAGCCGGTTGAGGGATAGGTGGGGCGGAGGGGGCTGAGCATTGGGATTTACTCGAGTATACTCAGTATACCAGTTGCTCATCATATGGAGAAAAACTTCTCGAGCCTCATCCCCCTGACCTAAGGTCTCGGGTCTACTATTAGCTGGCGCAGTCCCTTGAGTAGGAGCCGGTGCATTACTCGTAGCATCATCGGCTGTAGTTCGATCTGGATCAGAATCCATTTACTACATAAAACACAAATTTATACGTCAGGAGCCATCACACTATCATTACTCAGACACTCTTACATATGGCATGTATAGCTAGACTCGTACTTATGCTACGTTAGTCCTAGAATCAACTAAATCGTAGCTCTGATACCACTAAATGTAACACCCCGTACCCGAGACTGATGCTAGGGCTGGATACGAGACATTACCATACTTGGATTCACTTAAACATTCTCTTATAGGTGGAAAAATTTCGTTCCGACATAAAAACTTCTCTTTCTTAGTCTAATCATACATTTCATGGGCCTACAAGGCCTTAGGCACATAACCGATAACTTTCGAACTTAATCGAAAACTTTTCTTTGGAAGCAGGGTTCACACGCCCATGTGACTTAGAACACGCCCGTGTACCCTTAGACACGCCCATGTCTACAAACCGTGGGGAGTTATCGACTATATTCACACGCGGCCGCATGATTAGACACGCCTGTGTATAGACACACACGCCCATGTCCCTAGTCCATGCCTAAAAACCTGGCATTCTTGCCAATTTACCCACGACCAAGGCACGCCGTGCTTCCCAACCGTGGTCGACACTGACTAAATCCACACGACCTGAACACGCCCGTGTCCTAACCGTGTGTTATACATGGCTCATACAAAGGGTCGTGGGATATGACCGTGGTATATCCTGACTCATAACATTATGATGCAGGGTACACATGGCCTAGACACACGCCCGTGCGTCTAACCGTGTGGGCACTTAAAGGCTATTTACCAAGCCATTTGCCACCCTGAAATCAAGATCAACTCAAACTCAATTCAATGCATCTCATAGACAATACTACATACTTCATTAACTTCAATAAACATATATACATAGACAATTTTGGCCAATCACCTAGCCAAATACTAAAGAATAATAGGAGAGGCATACACTTTATTAATTTCATCTTCATTGAAAAACAAAGAGTTTGCCAAATATTTGCCTAGCTCAAGAAATCATTTACAAAATGACTTACCGTCAACACTTTAACTAACAATTACAACTTGACAAAATACCCAAGTCCTATACATGCCATATTCAAAACAAGTCTAAAATTGTTATACCAAAGTGTTGTTGATAGTGTGATCTCTGAATCCCTGTGTCTATGATCTTCGAGTTATCTTGGTAATACTATAAGAAAGAAGGGCAATGAAAAGGGGTAAGCGATAAGCTTAGTAAGTTGCATGGTAATAATTGAAATCATACTCCTCATAAAATAATAATTCAGCCATAGTATTAGCTAATTATAAACAAACCAGGACTTCTTGGCAATCCTTACTTACAATCGCCCATATCTAACATTTACCATAACACATAAAAAGCCAATTTCTCATGTCTCATTCAATAGCACTTGTAATCATTAATATCTCTACTATAAGTATAAGGTCAATATCACATTCTCTAAGTGGTCTTACATGAAGTCTCCTCTAGATACCGATGCCATGTCCCGGACATGGTCTTATAGATAATTACCTCTATGTGCTAATGCCATATCCCAGATATGGTTTTACGCCAGCTCTTGTCCCAACGCTGATGCCATGTTCCAAACATGGTCTTACACTGGCACTCGTATCAATGCCGATGCCATGTTCCAAACATGGTCTTACACTGGCACTCATAATGTAGCCGATGCCATGTCCCAGACATGGTCTTACACTGGCACTCGCATCAACGCCGATGCCATGTTCCAAACATGGTCTTACATTGGCACCCATAATGTGGCTAATGCCATGTCCCAGACATGGTCTTACACTGTCACTCAAATCAACGCCGATGCCATGTTCCAAACATGGTCTAACACTGGCACTCATAATGTAGCTGATGCCATGTCCAAGACATGGTCTTAGACTGGCACTCGCATCAACACCGATGCCATGTTCCAAACATGGTCTTACACTGGCACTCATATTGTGGCCAATGCCATGTCCCAGACATGGTCTTACACTAGCACTCGTATCAACGCTGATGCCATGTTCCAAACATGGTCTTACACTAGCACTCATAATGGATGATAGTATTTTTCGTATACCTCATGGTCCATTAGAACTTCAATATCACATTCATATAAACTTCTCAATTTATTGAAGTATCATGCATCAATAGGACATCAAGCATTCTCAATTATGCTAATACAATATTGTATTAAAAATCACACGCAACTTACCTCGTTTTCAAAATGAACTAGTTCTTCGGTTTAGTCCACGATTTTATCCTTTCCCCGATTGAGGCAAACTCTTGTCTCCTCTTGCTCTATAATAGCAATTTAGCTCATTTTAATCATTACATTAACATAAGCATCTCAATAATTATCCTTAGGTAAAATTACTATTTTACCCCTAGATTTTGGCAAAATGACCATTTTGCCCCTAGGCTCGAAAATTAATCCTAATCAAATTTTTATCCTCAACAAGCCTAGGCAAACATTTAATGCTCTTAAAGCTATCATAAAAAAAATCAATATTCTACATACTTACTACAAAAATTATAACCTTTTCATTAAGGTCCTATTTGGTGTTTTCATGCTAACACCCTTTTTAAAAGTTGTTCATCTAGCAACTAAAACTCAAGTCCTTCCATAAAAATGCAGCAAATAACTAAGGTAGCTCTCATGGTAGAACTCTAAACCTTTCACAACATTGCACAATAGTCCCCTCATTTGAAAGCTTAAGGTTTAGGGGTCTCAAAAGTACAATTATTTTCAAGAAAAGTTCACTAGAACACTTACTTGTGTAGATGAGAGCTTGCTGAAATTTTTGAAGGTTTCTACCCCTTCTATGCTGCAAGTTTTTGGTGGAAGATGATAGGGGAAAAGATGATATCTTTTCTCTCCTTATTTTATTATTACAAGTCAAATTAGTCCACCTACTACTACTAACTTTGACTAAAATTGAAAATCTTGTCTCCCATGCTTTCTCATGGCCGGCCAAGCCTCTTCCAAAGGCTAAATTGCCTTTTAAAGACCCCCAATTAACAAATCATGGCCATATGGTACTTTTAGCATGTAGAATGGAACTTTCGCACTTTATACGATTTAGTCCTTTTTTGCAATTAAACATGAAATCGCTAAAATTAAAGTACCGAAATTGTCATGTTCATATACTATTATGTACTAACTAATAATATATCATGAAAATAATTTTCTCTAATCTCGGATCAGTGATCCCGAGATCACTATTTCGACTAGCCCCTAAATCAGACTGTTACAATTCTCCTCCCTTAAGGATTTTGATCCTCGAAAATCTTACCAGTGAAAAGGTTGGGGTATTGGTTTCTTATCGTTTCCTCGGTCTCCCATGTGGCCTCTTCTATTCCATGCCTTTGCCATAGGACTTTCACTAGGGCTATGCTTTTATTTCTTAACTGCTTGACCTTACGAGCCAATATTTTAACTGGTTCTTCACCATAAGTCAAATCTGATTGTATCTCTACCTCTATCGGCTCTATAACATGTGAAGGGTCCGAACGGTATCGCGCAAAACATAGATACATGGAAGACGCCATGAATCTTTTCTAACTCAAAGCGCAAAGCTAGCCGATAAGTTACCGGTCCTATCCTTTCGATAACTTTATAAGGTCCGATAAGCGCGGACTCAATTTGCCCTTCCGTCCAAATCGAGGACTTTCCTCCAAGGTGAAACTTTCAGAATACTTTATCACCAACTTCATACTCTATCTCTTTCCTCTTTAAATCTGAATAGGACTTCTGCTCTATCTAAGGCGGCTTTCAAGCGCTTCTTAATCACTTCTACTTTCTCTTGATTTCTTTAACAAAATCAACCCCGTATCTGCTTTCTCTCTAAGTTCCGACCAATACAAGGGAGTTCGACACTTACGCCCATACAATGCTTCATAAGGCGCCATCTTCGACTTGATCGAAAATCATATTATAGGCGAATTCCACCAATGGTAAGTATTTCTCCCAACTACCGTGGAATTCCAAAACACAACATCTAAGCATGTCTTCTAGTATCTGAATTGTTCTCTCTGACTGCCCGTCGGTTTGGGGATGGAAGGTAGTATTGAAACTCAATTTCGTGCCCAAAGCTTCTTGCAGCTTTTTCCAAAACCGTGACGTAAATCTCGGATCCCTATCTGAAATGATTGGCAACGGTACACCGTGAAGTCTCACTATCTCAGACATGTACAAGTCTGCCAATTTATCGAGTGAGTAGTCGACTCGCACTGGTATAAAGTGGGCTGACTTAGTGAGTCTATCGACCACTACCCAAACTGCATCTTTCTTCTTGGGAGTCAACGGTAAACCCATCACAAAATCCATAGCAATACGGTCCCACTTCCACTCAGGAACCATAATAGGCTGAAGTAAACCCAAAGGTACTTGATGTTCAGCCTTCACTTGTTGGCAAATTAGGCATCTTGTTACAAACTCAGAAATATCTTTCTTCATACCTAGCCACCAATACCTTTTCTTCAAATCTTGGTACATCTTTGTGCTGCCTGGATGCACGTTCAAACATCCGTTATGAGCTTCCTGCAAAATTTTTCGAATAAGCTCATCATTCCTGGGTACACAGACCCGATCTCAAAATGTCAAACATCCATCAAGATTTACTCGAAAGTCTGACTCAACGCCCGACTCACATAAAGCTCTTTTGGCTTGCAAACTATTATCGTCCTTCTGAGCTTTGCAAATCTCTTGGAGGAATAATGGTTTAGCCCTCAACTCGGCTAATAGCGAACCATCATCTAACAAGGTCATCTGGGTGCTCATAGCTTTTAATGCAAATAATGATTTTCTCAATCAAAGCGCCAAGAACTACATTTGCCTTTCTCGGATGATAGTCAATTACTAGTTCATAATCTTTAATCAATTCTAGCCATCTCCGTTGCCTCAAATTTAATTCCTTCTGGGTCATCAAATATTTTAGGCTTTTGTGGTCGGTAAAAATCCGACACCTTTCACCATATAAATGATGCCTCTAAATTTTCAACGCAAACACGATTGCGACCAACTCTAAATCATGAATCAGGTAGTTCTTCTCATGCGGCTTTAACTGTCTAGAGGCGTATACAATCACTTTACCCTCTTGCATAAGTACACAGCCTAAACCGTTCAAAGATGCGTCATTGTAAACCACAAATTCCCTTCCAGACTCAGGTTGCACTAATACATGAGCCTCAGTCAACAGTGTTTTAAATTTCTCGAAACTCTATTGATACTTTTCCGTCCAGTCGAACTTTACATCTTTCTGCAGAAGTCTCCTCATTGGTGTAGCTATCATAGAAAACCCTTTGACAAAACACCTATAATAGCCTGCTAGGCCCAGAAAACTCCTTACTTCAGTTACGCTCCTCGGCGGTTTCCATTCGACAATTGTTGAGATTTTACTCGGGTCGACTCTTATCCCATCTCCCGAGACAATATGCCCCAAATATCCCACTTCCTTGAGCCAAAATTCACTCTTACTGAATTTAGCATACAATTATTTTTCTCTTAAAACTTGTAGAACTATATTCAATTGCTCAAAGATGATCATTCTCATCTCGAGAGTAGATCAAGATATGTCATCGATGAAGACCACAACTAATCTATCAAATACTACGAAAAATGCGGTTCATCAAATCCATGAAGATAGCGGGGCATTCGTTAGACCAAAAGGCATGACCAAAAATTCATAGTGGTCGTACCTAGTTCTAAACGCGGTTTTCGGTATGTCCGAGTCCTTGACTCTCAACTGATAATACCCTGACCTCAGATCTATCTTAGAAAATACTGTAGCTCCCTTCAACTGATCAAATAGATCGTCTATTCTTGGCAACGGATACTTATTCTTCACAGTCACCTTGTTGAGTTATCGATAATCTATACGTAGTCTCATGGAACCATCTTTCTTCTTCACGAATAGAACGGTAGCGCCCCATGGAGAAAAACTCAGCCTAACAAAACCCTTATCCATTAATTCTTGCAACTGTGCTTTTAGCTCTTTTAGTTCGGTTGGAGCCATTCTATACGGAGCAATAGAAATAGGGGCAGTACCTGAAAATAGATCAATTCCAAATTCAATTTCTCTCTCCGGAGGTAGCCCTCGCAACCCTTCTGGGAAAACATCTAGGTATTCACATACTATGGGTACTGACTTAATTTTTGAATCAATCTCTTTAGTGTTTAACACAAAGGCAAGATAAGCCTCATACCCCTTTCTTAGGTATTTTTGAGCTAACATGGTCGATATCACTATTGGTGAACTATCCAATTTATCTGACTCAACACAAATAAGATTACCGTTTTCATCTCTCAACTCTATATGCTTCCTCCCACAATTCACAATTACATTATGAGTAACTAACCAATCCATCTCGAGAATGACATCAAACTAGTCAAACGGTAATATCATAAGATCGACAGGGAAACAATGACCCTTAATTATTAAAGGACACCCTTTACAAACTCTATCAACCAACACACACTTACCTAGGGGATTTGACACTCTTATGATGAATTTAGTAGACTCTATAGGCATACTCATGCTAGAGACTAGTTTCATGCATATGTACGAGTGGGTAGATCCCGGGTCAATTAAAGTTATAACACGAGTATTATGAAGAGAAAAGATACCCGTGATTACATCAGGGGAAGACGCTTCTTCACGAGCACGGATGGCATAAGTCCTCGCCGGTGCTCTACCCTCAACTGTAGCAACTCGTTCTTTAGGTGGATTCTTGTTTCCCATCTCACTCCTCGAATTTTTCAATGGTCTTCCCTTAGGGGTACTTCCCGATCTCGCATTCTGAGGCCTTCCTTTCATATCTACCTCGGGGCAGTTTCTAATAAAATGGTCCAAGGACCTCAATCTGAAACAACCTTTCTCATTAGCTCGGTACTCACCAAAATGGTGCCCGCCACACTGAGGGCATCCCGGTCCATCTGGACGGACGTTGCCCACACTAGCAACTGATGTAGTTTGCCCTTTTGATCTCGAGAATTGCCTGCCCTTATTTCGGGTTGAAAACCTCGCAGAAGTGACTGATCGAGCAGTGAAATCCCTCACTTTCTTGGATGAGGATAAGTGAGACTTGTTCAATCGCCTCTTCCTCGAGTCACGAGACTCGTATTCTGCTCTTCTCTTCTCTTTAGCCAACTCTTCGACTTTACAGGCCCTATCCACCAACACTACAAACTCCTTTAATTCGAGAACTCTCACGTATAAGCAGATATCTTCATTTAATCTGTCCTTGAACCTCTTGCACATGATGGCTTCGGTAGACACGTACTCTCGTGCATACTTGCTAAGTCTGACGAACTCCCATTCGTAGTTGGTCACTAACATACGGCCTTGCTTCAACTCCAAGAATTCCTTTCTCTTGTGGTCGATGAATCTTTGGCTGATATACTTCTTCGGATATTCTTCTTGGAAGAATTTCCAGCTAACTCTCTCTCTCGGTACCACCGACACCAAGGTGTTCCACCATCGGTAGGCTGAATCTCTTAGGAGAGATACTGCACACTTTAAGCACTCCTCAAGTGTGCAGGATAACTCATCGAATACCCAAATGGTATTTTCGAGCCAGAATTCTGCTTTATCCGGGTCATCATCCTTATTCGCCCGAAATTCTTTGGCTCCTTGCTTCCGGATGTTATCTACCGGAGGCCTTTCTCTTCTCACCACCTCAACCACTTGAGGAGCTACTGGAGCCGGTTGAGGGATAGGTGGGGGTGGAGGGGGCTGAGCATTGGGATTTACTCGGGTATACTCAGTATACCAGTTGCTCATCATATGGAGAAAAACTTCTCGAGCCTTATCCCCTTGACCTAAGGTCTCGGGTCTACTATTAGCTGGCGCAGTCCCTTGAGTAGGAGCCGGTGCATCACTCGTAGCATCATCGGCTGCAGTTCGATCTGGATCAGAATCCATTTACTACATAAAACACAAATTTATACGTCAGGAGCCATCACACTATCATTACTCAGACACTCTTACATATGGCATGTATAGCTAGACTCGTACTTATGCTACGTTAGTCCTAGAATCAACTAAATCGTAGCTCTGATACCACTAAATGTAACACCCCGTACCCGAGACTGATGCTAGGGCTGGATACGAGACATTACCATACTTGGACTCACTTAAACATTCTCTTATAGGTGGAAAAATTTCGTTCCAACATGAAAACTTCTCTTTCTTAGTTTAATTATACATTTCATGGGCCTACAAGGCCTTAGGCACATAACCGATAACTTTCAGAACTTAATCAAAAACTTTTCTTTGAAGTAGGGTTCACACGCCTATGTGACTTAGAACACGCCCGTGTACCCTTAGACACACCCATGTCTACAAACCGTGGGGAGTTACTGACTATATTCACACGGCCGTGCATGATTAGACACGCCCGTGTATAGACACAAGCGCCCATGTCCTTAGTTCGTCCCTAAAAACTCAGGCATTCTGCCAATTTACCCACGGCCAAGGCATGCCCGTGCTTCCCAACCGTGGTCGACACTAACTAAATCCACACGACCTGAACACGCCCGTGTCCTAAACGTGTGTTAAACACGGCTCATACAAATGGTCGTGGGATATGACCGTGGTATATCCTAACTCATAACATTATGATGCAGGGTACACACGGCCTAGACACACGCCCGTGCGTCTAACCGTGTGGGCAATTAAAGGCTATTTACCAAGCCATTTGCCACCCTGAAATCAAGATCAACTCAAACTCAATTCAATGCATCTCATAGACAATACTACATACTTCATTGACTTCAATAAACATACATACATAGACAATTTTGGCTAATCACCTAGCCAAATACTAAAGAATAATAAGAGAGGCATATACTTTATTAATTTCATCTTCATTGAAAAACAAAGAGTTTGCCAAATATTTGCCTACCTCAAGAAATCATTTACAAAATGACTTACAGTCAACACTTTAACTAACAATTACAACTTGACAAAATACCCAAGTCCTATACATGCCATATTCAAAACAAGTCTAAAATTGTTATACCAAAGTGTTGTTGATAGTGTGATCTTCGAATCCTTGCGTCTACGATCTTCGAGTTATCTTGGTAATACTATAAGAAAGAAGGGCAATGAAAAGGGGTAAGCAACAAGCTTAGTAAGTTGTATGGTAATAATTAGAAATCATACTCCTCATAAAAGAATAATTCATCCATAGTATTAGCTAATTATAAAAAAACTAGGACTTCTTGGCAATCCTTACTTACAATCGCCCATATCTAACATTTACCGTAACACATAAAAAGCTAATTTCTCATGACTCATTCAATAGCACTTGTAATTATTCATATCTCTACGATAAGTATAAGGTCAATATCACATTCTCTAAGTGGTCTTACATGAAGTCTCCTCTAGATACCGATGCCATGTCTCGGACATGGTCTTATAGATAATTACCTCTATGTGCTAATGCCATATCCCGGATATGGTTTTACGCCAGCTCTTATCCCAACGCTGATGCCATGTTCCAAACATGTTCTTACACTGGCACTCGTATCAACGCCGATGCCATGTTCCAAACATGGTCTTACACTGGCACTCATAATGTAGCCGATGCTATGTCCCAGACATGGTCTTACACAGGCACTCGCATCAACACCGATGCCATGTTCCAAACATGGTCTTACACTGGCACCCATAATGTGGCCGATGCCATGTCCTAGACATGGTCTTACACTGGCACTCGTATTAACACTGATGCCATGTTCCAAACATGGTCTTACACAGGCACTCATAATGTAGCCGATGCCATGTCCCATAAATGGTCTTACACTGGCACTCATAATGTGGCCGATGCCATGTCCCAGACATGGTCTTACACTGGCACTCGTATCAACGCCGATGCCATGTTCCAAACATGGTCTTACACTGGCACTCATAATGGATTATAGTATTTTTCGTATACCTCATGGTCCATTAGAACTTCAATATCACATTCATATAAACTTCTCAATTTATTGAAGTATCATGCATCAATAGGACATCAAGCATTCTCAATTATGCTAATACAATATTGTATTAAAAATCACACACAACTTACCTCGTTTTCAAAATGATCTAGTTCTTCGGTTTAGTCCACAATTTTATCTTTTCCCCGATCGAGGCGAATTCTCGTCTCCTCTTGCTCTATAATAGCAATTTAGCTCATTTTAATCATTACATTAACATAAGCATCTCAATAATTATGCTTAGGTAAAATTACTATTTTACCCCTAGATTTTGGCAAAATGACCATTTTGCCCCTAGGCTCGGAATTTAATCCTAATCACATTTTTATCCTCAACAAGCCTAGGCAAGCATTTAATGCTCTTAAAGCTATCATAAAAAAAATCAATATTCTACATACTTACTACAAAAATTATACCCTTTTCATTAATGTCTTATTTGGTGTTTTCATGCTAACACCCTTTTTAAAAGTTTTTCATCTAGCAACTAAAACTCAAGTCCTTCCATAAAAATGCAGCAAATAACTAAGGTAGCTCTCATGGTAGAACTCTAAACCTTTCACAACATTTCACAATAGTCCCCTCATTTGAAAGCTTAAGCTTTAGGGGTCTCAAAAGTACATTTATTTTCAAGAAAAGTTCACTAGAACACTTACTTGAGTAGATGAGAGCTTGCTGAAATTTTTGAAGGTTTCAACCCCTTCTATGCTGCAAATTTTTGGTGGAAGATGATAGGGGAAAAGATGATAGCTTTTCTCTCCTTATTTTATTATTACAAGTCAAATTAGTCCACCTACTACTACTAACTTTGACTAAAGTTAAAAATCTTGTCTCCCATGCTTTCTCATGGCCGGCCAAGCCTCTTCCAAAGGATAAATTGCCTTTTAAAGACCCCCAATTAACAAATCATGGCCATATGGTACTTTTAGCATGTAGAATGGAACTTTTGTACTTTATGCGATTTAGTCTTTTTTCGCAATTTAACATGAAATCGCTAAAATTAAAGTACCAAAATTGTCATGTTCATATACTATTATGTACTAACTCATAATATATCATGAAAATAATTTTCTCTAATCTCGGATTAGTGATCCCGAGATCACTATTCCGACTAGCCCCTAAATCGGACTGTTACATTAAGGACTAAAATGTAAAATTATGTAATTGAAGAAAAATGTTGATTTTTTTTAATACATGTGCTGTAAATTTTGTAATGGGATTTTGGTTAGGCTTGGAATAGGGAGTAAATTGCACAAGTTTCATTTTTCGAGCCTAGGGACGAAATTGGAATTTATGGAAAAGTTAAGGGCAAAATGGTAATTTTCCTTAGGACGTAAATTGAGTCCAAATGAGTATGAAATATGAGAAATTAATGATTAAAGCTATTTATATAAATACGGACAACACAAATTCGAGGTTAGACCGAGGAAAGAAAAAGGTTTTGGATTAGTAGATTACTTACGCGAATAAGTGTCAAGGTAAGTTCGTGTAACTTAATCGAGCATGTAAATATGTTTAACTGAATGTTGTGTTTGTATGGAATGTAACTTATATTGATGTACATTATTTGAATTCTATAATGAGAAATTTAATACATGCTTGAAATGGTGAAAAGGGGGTTAACTCCCGACTGAATATTGAATTCTGATGAATATATGTGCTTTCCCGAAATGGATGAGGTCCTGCATTTGTTCCTGACAGATTTAGCTCAGACAAGTAATCCTATTGACCTAATTATAGAAAGGATTTAGCCCAGATGGGTAATTCTGATTTAATACCTCTCGAGTATACGTTACGATTAGGGTTTAGCCTGGACTGGTAATCCTAATTGAGCTCTTCTGAGCATACATTATATAAAGGATTTAGCCTAGAATGGTAATCCTATTATACGATTTGTGGCTCGAGAGTGTTTTCCTTGATTAAGTTCCCTAATGGGTACTCTAGAAAAAGAATTGACGGGTTATTGAATAGTACACCTCGTGTGTACCACTTGAGTATCCATCAGAATTTCAATGATTCAACGGACCTAAAACTCTTGACATGGTGTGAGAATTATGAGATGAAATGATAATGTCTTGAAAGAATATTGCATGATGAGCTCATCTATCCTTACTTGATGTATATGTAAAGTTTGTGACTAACATGTTGATTGGATGCATGTGTTTAGGCAATTTTGTCAAATGGATGGAAAACATGATATTGTATGCTCAGATTTAATAAACGGGATTGGTAAGTTTAGTTTCCGTTATACGAACTTACTAAGCATGTAATGCTTACTCCATTTTATTTTCCCCTATTTTATAGTGCTCGGAAGCTCGCGAAGGCTGGACATCATTGGAGCCTCGTCACACTATCAACTAGCTTATTTGGGGTATGCATAGTAAAATTATTTTGGTATAATGGCATGTATAGGACAACTTGGCCTTTAGTGGCTTGATAATGATGTTTGTAATCTAGCCATTGGAATGGCTAGTAATGGTTGTTTTGATATACTTGTAATGTCATGCTATGGTAGCTATATATATATGTTAAGTAGTCGTTCAAATCATGTTTAACACATGGATTGAACCAAGGTAATGTAGTAAACATGTATGCATGCAATGATATGCCATGTTGAATGATGGAAATTGCTTAATTTGAATGCTTGAAATGGTTGGAATGTGTTTGGTATGTTTTAGTGCAGGAAAATGGTAAATTTGGATGACAAATGAGGCTAGGAAATGACTTTATTTTGTCTACACGGGCATGTGTCTAGACCGTGTGTGACACCCGGCAGGGTACATGGGCATGTAGTTAGGCTGTGTGTCCCCTGCACCTTAATTTTGAGAAACAGAATGCTCAGAACTAAGCACACGGGCAGAGACACGGGCGTGTCTCTCAGCCGTGTGTGCTACACGGGCGTGTGTCTTGACCGTGTGAAACCTGCACCTAAATTCGAAATGAATTAATTAACCACATGGCCTAGCACACGGGCGTGTGGCATGGCCGTGTGCACTAGTTAGAGAGTTACACGGGGTCGAACACGACCTGCAGCACGAGCGTGTCCCCTGGACCACACGGGCGTGTGAGCCCTACACCTTGGAAATTTTATAAAATTTTGTAAAAAATTCTTAGAGGTTCTAATTAAGTCCCAACTTGATTCTAATGCCCGTATTGGGCCTCGAGGGTCCATTTAAGGGACGTTATGAATCATTTCTGAACTTGAATAGTAACTTGCATGAATTATATGTAAATGTTTCTGAATGTTCTCGTAATGCTCTGTAACCCTGTTCTAGCGATGGATACGGGTTAGGGGTGTTACATTTAATGGTATCAGAGCTTCGGTTTAGTCAATTCTCGGACTTAACGTAGCGAACACGGGTTTAGATATACATGTCATTATATAAATTGTGATAGTGTGATGACTCCTGATCATTTTAAATGTATTTTTCATATAGTAATGTCATCCAACCGAGCTAGAGCTGAATCCGAGGAAGCTGAGAGCAATGCTTCAGCTTCAGTCCAAAGAGTTGCTTCTGCGTCTGGTAGTGAAAGGCCCACGTCTGAGGGCCGAAGTGAGGAGGCAAAACAAGCCTTCTTTCAAATGATGAATGAATTGTTTACGCAGTATCTGAGAACAAACCCCGCTGTACAACGACCTCTCCCACCTGCTCCTCAACCGGTTCCCGAGGTACCACAGGGTGCTGAACCCGCTAGAACTGGTAAGCCCCTGGTAGATAAAATTCGTAAATACGGGGCGGAAGAATTTAGAGCTACCGCAGATTATGATTCAAAAAGGGCTGAGTTTTGGCTAGAAAATACTATCTGGGTTTTTTATCATTTATCCTGTACACCTGCTGAATGTCTGAAATGAGCAGTATCTCTACAAAAAGACACAGCTTATCATTGGTGGAATATCATAACTTCAGTAGTACCGAGGGAGAATGTTACATGGGAATTCTTCCAGGCTGAATTCAGGAAGAAGTATGTGGGTCAGAGATTTATGGATCAGAAAAAGAAAGAATTTTCAGAGCTCAAGCAGGGAAATATGACTGTGTCTAAATATGAATGAGAATATATTCGGCTGAGTATATATGCTAGAGAATGGGTCCAGTCTGAGGTCGAGATGTGTAAACGCTTTGAAGAGGGTTTAAATGAAGACATCAAATTGTAGATCAAAATTCTCGAAATAAGGGAATTTGTGGTACTGGCCGAACGAGCACATAAAGCTGAAGAATTGAGAAAATAGAAGAAACATGCTGAAAGAGAGGCTCGGGTTTCTGGAAAAAGAACTATGAGTAAGTCACAATCATTTGCTTCTAAGAAATTAAAGAAGTATTATGATCGTGTTACCACCTCTACGGGATATTTTGGAAGAGAGTGGGGCTCTCAACGTTCTAACCCGAGGTCTTCATCTCCATCTGTGACCAGTGTGGGTAGTCTCGGTAATCTCAAACTGAAATGTAAACATTGTAACAAATTTCATCATGGGGAATGTCGGTCTAGAAGTGGAGCTTGTTTTGGATGTGGTTCACTGGACCATTTTCTCAGAGATTGTCCAGAAAGAGTTGAAAAAGAAATAGAACCAGCTCCAAAGCCTTGTAATCTTGTTTCAAGAGGTAGACCACCCCGTCACCCCGGAAATGTTAGTGGTAGTCGAGGTACTACCAGGGATACAGCAGTTAGATCTGAGGCACGAGCACCTGCAAGAACATATGCTATTCGTGCTAGAGAAGATGCCTCTACGCCCGATGTCATTACTGGTACATTTTCTCTACTTGATACTGATATTACTGCTTTGATTGATCCTGGTTCCATACATTCATACATATGCACGAACTTAGTGACTGTTAAAAATTTATTTGTTGAATTCACTAAATTTGTGGTTAAAGTTTCAAACCCCCTAGGTCAGTGTGTTATGGTGGATAAAGTTTGTAAGAACTGTCTATTGATGGTAAAAGATTATTGCTTTTCGGCTGACTTGATGTTATTTCCATTCGATGAATTTGATGTGATTTTGGGAATGGATAAGTTAACCCAATATGATGCAGTGGTGAATTGTAAACAGAAATATATTGTATTGAAATGTCACAATGTTGAATTACTTCGTGTTGAATCCGATAAATTAGATGGATTACCTAATGTAATTTTAGCAATATCAGCACAGAAATATGTCAGAAAGGGGTATGACGCTTATCTTGTATATGTGTTGGATACTAAAGTATTTGAGTTAAAGATCCAGTCAGTGTCGGTTGTATGTGAATTTCCTGATGTATTCCCAAAAGAATTACATGGTTTACCACCGAATAGAGAAGTAGAATTCTCTATAGATCTTGTCCTGGGAACAACACCGATATCCATAGCACCTTACAGAATGGCTCCTACTGAATTGAAAGAGTTGAAAGCACAGTTGCAAGAATTGATTGATACTGGTTTTACTCAACCCAGTTTCTCACCTTGGGGTGCATCGGTTCTGTTTGTAAAGAAGAAAGATGGATCGTTGAGGCTATGCATTAATTACAGATAGCTCAACAAAGTTACAATAAAGAACAAGTATCTATTGCCTCGTATTGATGACTTGTTTGATTAGTTAAAATGTGTCACTATATTTTCAAAGATTGATCTCCGTTTTGGTTACTATCAATTACAGGTAAAAGATTCAGATGTACCCAAGACAGCTTTTAGAACCAGGCACGGACACTATAAGTTTCTTGTGATGCCATTCGGCTTGACAAATGCACCTACAGTGTTTATGGATCTGATGAACAGAATTTTTAGCCCATATTTAGACAGGTTTATTGTGGTATTTATAGATGATATTTTGGTTTACTCCCGAGATGAAAATGAACATGCTGAGTATTTGAGAATAGTGTTGCAAACTCTATGAGAGCAACAATTGTATGCCAAATTCAGTAAATGTAAATTTTGGCTACGGGAAGTTAGTTTTCTTGGGCATATAGTATCTGCTGAAGGTGTCAGGGTAGACCCGAATAAATTTTAGCCATTGTTAATTGGAAGCCACCGAGGAATCTGTCTGAAGTCTGAAGTTTTCTAGGACTAGCTGGTTATTATCGGAGGTTTGTAAAAAGTTTTTCAATGATAGCTTCTTCGATGACTCATTTACTACAGAAAGATGTAAAGTCTGAGTGGACTGATAAATGCCTGCAGAGTTTTGACAAATTAAAGGCCTTATTAACAGAAGCTCCAGTATTAGTCCAGCCTGAGTCAGGTAAGGAATTTATAATTTACAGTGATGCATCGTTAAATGGTTTAGGCTGCATTTTGATGCAAGAAGGTAAAGTAGTAGCCTATGCTTCAAGACAGCTAAAACCACATGAAAGAAACTACCCGACACATGATCTTGAATTGGCAACCATTGTGTTTGCATTAAAAATCTGGTGGCATTATCTGTTTGGTGAAAAATGCCACATATCCACTAATCATAAAAGTTTGAAATATTTGATGTCACAGAAAGATTTGAATTTGAGACAGTGCAGATGGCTTGAATTACTGAAAGATTATGATCTTGTTATTGACTACCATTCGGGAAAAGCCAATGTAGTGGTAGATGCTCTGAGCAGAAAATCTTTGTATTCTTTTATGAGCAATGAACACTCGATCATCATTATCTGATGATGGTTCAATCATAGCTGAGTTAAAAGCTAGACCACCATTTTTACAGCAAATTTTTGAAGCTCAGAAAAATGATAGTAAGTTGCAAGCAAAACGGATACAAAGTGAATCGACACATGACTCAGAATTTCAGATCAGGACTGATGGTTGTTTGTTATACAGAGACAGAGTATGTATACCGAAAGGTTCAGAACTAGTACAGAAGATTTTGAATGAAGCTCATAATAGTAACATGTCTATTCATCTTGGTAGTAATAAAATGTATAATGATCTAAAAAAGATGTACTGGTGGCCGGGAATGAAACGAGATATTTCTGAGTTTGTATCTAAATGTTTGATATGTCGCTAAGTAAAAGTCGAACATCGCTTGCCTTCTCGACTATTACTGCTACTTTATACCTAATGGAAATGGGAAAGAATTACTATGGACTTTGTATCGGGGTTACCCCTGTCTCCAAAGAAGAAAGATGCCATTTGGGTAATCGTCAATCGGTTAACAAAGTCGGCACACTTTATTCCGGTACGTATGGACTTTTCCTTGGAAAGATTGGCTGAATTACATGTTTCTGAGATTTTCAGACTGCATGGAGTGCTTGTCTCCATTATTTCAGATAGAGATCCTCGATTTACATCTCGATTCTAGAGCAAATTACAAGAAGCTCTGGGTACTGAGTTACACTTTAGCACTGCATTTCATCCCCAAACAGATGGTCAATCTGAACGGGTGATACAGATCTTGGAAGATATGTTTCGATGTTATATACTTGAGTTTGAAGGTAACAGGGAAAGGTATTTTCCTTTGGTTGAATTTGCTTATAATAACAGTTATCAGTCTAGCATTAAAATGGCACCGTATAAAGCCTTGTATGGACGCAAATGTAGAACTCTATTGTATTGAACAGAACTTAGTGAGAAAAAGTTACACGGAGTTGACTTAGTCTGTGAAACTGAGGAAAAAGTGAAAGTAATTCGAGACAGTTTGAAAGAAGCCTCTGATCGTCAAAAATCTTATGCTGATCTAAAAAGAAAAGAGATAGAATTTTAGGTCGGTGACAAGGTATTCTTGAAAGTATCGCCTTGGAAGAAAGTTCTCCGGTTTGGTTGCAAAGGAAAACTGAGTCCACGGTTCATTGGAGCATATAAGATTACAGAAAGAATTGGACCGGTTGCATATCGGTTAGCTTTACCACCAGAACTTGGTCGGACTCATAATGTTTTTCATGTGTCAATGCTACGACGGAATCGATCCGATCCTTCGCATGTTATTCCTCCAACAAAGGTAGAAATCCAGCCTGATATGACTTACAGTGAAGAACCAATAAAAATCTTAGCTCGGGAAACAAAAGTGTTAAGAAATAAAATGGTAGCATTAGTAAAAGTTCTTTGCTAATGACATGGTATAGAGGAAGCTACTGGGGAACCAGAGGATACTATGAGGAAGCAATACCCGAATATTTTTACTGGTAAGATTTTCGAAGACGAAAATCCTTAAAGGGGAGAGTCGTAACAACCCATTTTTCAGTGAAATCAGAACAGTGGTTTTGTGACCACAAATCTGACCCGAAAATATAGTTTATTTTTATTTTATTATATGGTCCATTTTATGATAGACATGTCGTGTGAAAATTTTGATACAAAAATTTTATCTATTAAGTGTTTAATTACGAGAAGGACTAAATCGCATAAAATGCGAAAGTTGAATTCTAGTAGCTATAAGGATTAAATAGCTATGGAATTCAGAACTTGAGGTTCTTATATGGTAATTAGACCATTAAAGAAAAGTATGTAGATTTTTGGTGACTCATCCATGGAAATTTAGAAAAAGGGCGAGGACTAAATTGGAATTTAAAAAACATTTAATTAATTAAAATATGAAAAGAAAATATCATCTTATTTTCTCATCTTCTTCAACCTAAAATACATGGAAACCCTAGGAGAGAGAGAAGAAACTTTCATGGCTTAATTGGGCAAGTTTCCTTGACCCGTTTTTAGTAATTTTGATATTTTGAAGCCGGGATAGCTTAATTTATCTATTTGGGGGATTAATTTGAAAAGTTATCAAGGTATGAAATTTGGGTCATGGATGAATATGCTGAAAGTTAGAAATTTATGGTAGAAAATGAAAGGTTGTTGATAGATAAACAACTTTTACAAAGTAATTTTTGATGAAAACATGATTTAAGGACTAAAATGTAAAATTGTGAAATTGAAGAAAAATGCTAAATTTTTATGAATACATGTGATGTAAATTTTGTATTGGGATTTTTGTTAGGCTTGGAATAGGGAGTAAATTGCACAAGTTTAATTTTCCGAGCCTAGGGACGAAATTGGAATTTACGGAAAAGTTAGGGGCAAAATGTTATTTTTTTCCTAGGACATAAATTATGTCCAAATGAGTATGAAATATTATAAATTAATGATTAAAGCTATTTATATAGATCCAGAAAACACAAATTTGAGGTTAGACCGAGGAAAAGAAAATATTTCGGATTAGTAGATTACTTACGCGAACAAGTGTCGAAGTAAGTTCGTGTAACTTAATCGAGCATGTAAATATGTTTAATTGAATGTTGTGTTTGTATGGAATGTAACTTATATTGATATACATTATTTGAATTCTATAATGAGAAACCTAATACATGCCTGAAATGGTGAAAAAGGGGTTAAGTCCAGATTGAATATTGAATTCCGATGAATATATGTGCTTTCCCGAAATGGATGAGGTCCTGCATTTGTTGCTGACGGATTTAGCTCGGACGAGTAATCCTATTGAGCTCATTATAGAAAGTATTTAGCCCAGACGGGTAATTTTGATTTAATACCTCTCGAGTATATGTTACGATTAGGGTTTAGCCTGGACTAGTAATCCTAATTGAGCTCTTCTGAGCATCGTTATATAAAGGATTTAGCCTGGACTGGTAATCCTGTTATACGATTTGTGGCTCGAGAGTGTTTTCCTTGATTAAGTTCCCTAATGGGTACTCTTGAAAAAGAATTGACGTGAAACACCCCCAAACCCGGCCCACGAACCCTGATCGGATCTGGTATGTTCCTGGAGTAAAACAGTTCAAAACTTGTTTGTTACTTTGGAAAATTTGGTCATTGTGAAGAGAAATCGTTTGGAGTTGTGATATCAAAGAAATCGGTGTCATTTTAAAAGTCTAGGTTTTAATAAAACTTTGTTTAAATATTTTCAGAACTCATAAGTTAAAAGAAATACCGAGTTTTTAGAGTTTATCATTAAATTGAAAATCATTTGTGTTTGGGTGTCAAACATTTAAAATATATTTTTAAGAAAAGTTATTTAATAATAAATGTATCATAATAAGTTTAATAGAATGCATGCTTTAAATAGCTAAAAGTAATGGCCTTATTACAACTGAAAAATACCACATAAATCTCGAATAATAAAGTATTAAGAAAGCGCAAGTTCAACTTTTGAAATCCCAAAATATTCACTGCCACCACATAGTCTCCGTGACCCGGTCCATCTACCGAGTGTCACTGAAAAAGATATCCCACAACGGGTGAGTCAAACAGACTCGGTAAAATAACGACCAACACCAATCCCAACGATTTAGGCAAATCAAATCATACACATATAACGAATATAAATAATGATGCAATCCCGAACCCAAACCTAGATAACCATCCGCTACACATCACCCGTACCTGCCATCACACCGTGGGGATTACTAAATCGACCCTCCATCCGCTACACATCATCGAAGCGATCGCTGCAGACGACTTGCTCATCGCCTATAAATTGTGGCATAGCCACGGATAATGTGACAGAGTCACCAGATAACAATTTGTGACATAAGTCACCACATTCAAATAATGTGACATAAGTCACGGATATTGTGGTAAAACCACCGATCACTTCCCTTTTCATATTCACCCATATGCCCCATGCGTCATACAATCATGCATACATCATGCCATTTTCCTTATTCCATATTCATAACACTTTCACATATGTGCCATATTCCAAATGTTCATAACATTTATTAACATAATATTAAAGGTTACGTGCTCAATACTCAGACTCATTGTATGGTACCTTTGGCCACATTTCCATATTATTAACAACACATACATAACATTAGTACCATAAATCTATCGGGAATTAGCGTAAGGTTACACACCGTTACTAACGCTTTCACTCGAAATCCCAAACTCCCGATCTAATGCTCTAGATCCCTAGTTCCTACATTCGGCCAAACACTATATCATTTGACTGTTAGTTTTCGCTTTTGAACGAATAAGGAACATATCCGAATCACTAGAACCCTTACCTTGCGGATCTAAATCCCGAAATTAATCCTTGCTCCTGATGATGTCGAAATACCTATAGGCTCATGTTAGATCCGCTTTTCAATCACTTAATGAACTTAATAAATGGCCTTTGGCCTAATATCACCCTTGCTAACCTTAGATCTAGAAATCCCGAAGATCTCCTCTAGAAGTCGTCTACTCCAAAAACCCCGAAAGATCCTTCAAGGTTTCGGCTAGAAACAATAATGGGATTAATGCCTTGATTTTCGACAGTTAGAGAAAGAAAAGAACAAGAGTTCGGCTAGAGAGATCCTTACCAACAAGATGACTAAGACGCAATTGATCACTACCTTCAAGAAATCGGCAAGAGAGCTTGAAACATCCCAAACCCGGCCCACGAGCCTTGACCGGATCTGGTATGTTCCTTGAAGAAAACCAGTTCACATTTCCTTTATTACCTTTGAAAAACTGTGGGTTTTGAAGAAAGTTTGGTTGTGGGTTGGGCTTGAGTTGAAAACAAGTTTGTTTTATGTTAAAAACCCATTTACCTCGAGTGACAAAATATTTAAAGTTTATTCTTAAACTAAATTGACTTAAACTCTAATAAAATTTCATCACATAGCAAATAGAATGTAAAATTAACATAGTTCACTATGGCCTTATTACATCAAATAAAACCCAAAAGAAAATTTATAAAGTGCTTAAATAAATTAAAATGTCCAAATTAAATAAAACTTCAAGTGAGCATGGCCACCACAAGTTCTCGCTGCCTCGGTCCATCACTGCTCATCACCAAACATGTTCCCACAACGGGGTGAGTCAAACAGACTCAATGTGTACACAAACACTAAATCAAAATAGAATCAGGCATACAAATGTTACACATTCATATCATAGCATACAAATTATGATGCATTCCCAAACCCAAACCTAATTAGCCATCCGCTACACTCCCGCACTCAACCTCGCACACCGTGGGGACTACTAAGTCGACCCTCCTTCCGCTACACTCCATATCACGGTCTTAGGTCACCGCATTCGTGGTCTTAGGTCACCACATTCGATATCGCGGTCTTAGGTCATCAAGCGTTAGTGGTCTTAGGTCACCACATTCACTTCCCTTTTCAATAACCCATATGCCCTATATAATAATATGCATAAATATGCCGAGTTCACATTCTTATTCTTACTCTTATGTTACAATTAATATAGGTCATAATCCTAGTAGGAGTAGGAAACGACTGAGTACTTTGTACCATAACATGGTACCTTAGCCACTTTCATATTCTTAATATCACATATATTAATTATACATAGCCACAAAACATATTATGAAGTAGTGTGGGGTACACACTGATCCGCTTAACAATTTCCTTGAAATCCCGAATCTGATCTACCGCTTAGATCCTTAATCCCTACATTTGATTAATCACTTACTAATTTAATAAAAGCCATTCGCCATAAATCCAAATCCTAGTAGGATTAGTATACTTAAACTTACCTTGTTGCCGATTGGAACACCAACAAATCCTCAAGTTTATCCTTGTTTTCCTAGGAATGTCGAAATTCCTATAACCTTACGTTAGATTTATTCTAATCATCGGACACATAAAACATGGCCTTTGGCCGAATATACATGTGTCTTACCTTAATCTTAGAAATCCCAAACCTTCCTCCTTGTAGTCGATAAATACAAAATCCCAAGCTTTCCTTCAAAGTTTCGCCAACATGAATATGTCATTAGAATCTTGACTTTCGGTTAAAGAAAAGAAGATAATAGCAATAGATCCTTACCCTTTTATATGGAAATCGGCAACACCTATGCTTGATGCCCTCCAAGATTCGGCTTTTGAATGGATTGGAAAGAAAGAAATAGGAAGAAAAGAAATGTAATATCCCGGTTGGGGGGCTATTTTGTTGTTGCATGATATTGCATGTGTTGGTGTGCTATGTTGCTATTTCTATGTTTTAGGGGCTTAGTTGTAGGCTTGGAGTATGCCCGAGGAATGGGAAAAATTTAGTTTTTGAGCTTTAGGTGTAGGGAGCCGATGGAGCCGAGGGATATGTATTTTATTTGGTGCTTGTTGCACAAGTGAGGAGCCGCAAAGTGGCAAGGCATGCGCTACTTGGGAGCTAGGTGTGGCGCCAATCGCATGAGGTGGAGGTCTTGTGTTCAAGCCGCAAAGACCTCATTTTGGCTTCCATTTTGACATGGCATGGAAGGAAGAGTTTGTAGGCGCTTCAAACTCGCTTTGGACTTGGTCTACCCATTTGAATGGTGGGTGGAGAGGGATTTTAGGAGGAAGACTTGTTCAACTCATTTGAATTGAGTGGTGTGGAGTGTTAGTGGGGATATGGCCAATTTTAGGAGAGTTTTGGGGGAGTGACGGCTTGGTAGTGTGGGTGTGGGGTAGTGCCAAAATCCATTTTGAGTTTTGGTGTTTTTCGGTCAAAATCTTTAGAAGCAAATTTTCTTTTGCCATACCAAAACCGAAAAGTGTAAGCTCTCAATTGCCGAACTGTGTTGCCTTTTGAGAAGGTGTTAGCCGAAATTCATCTTGGTATTTTTGGGCATTTTTATTCGGTCACTTTGTTTCAAAACAAAGTCCTTTCTTTGTCAAGAGCCTAAGCCGAATTTTCTCCAAGTAAGTCTCTTTTCCCTTTTCAAAACCGAAAGCTTTAGGCAACTTCATCCTTGCCGAATTTGGCTTTGTGTTTTCTCTCAAAATCCCTTGTTGTTCGAACCTAGCACCCCACTTCCATTTCTTTTCTCTTTTGAAACCTTGTGTCAAACTCCACCTCTCCAAAACACCTTTTCCATCTTTATTCCCTTCTTTCCCTAAACCCAATTGCCGATTCCTCCATTTCTTTCCACCTCTATTTCTTCTTTCCTTTTACATTCAAAGCCGAAAGTAGGAGTGTTAAACACCTAGGGCCGAATATTGGTGTAGTGTTGGTGTTCATCCCGTGTTGGGCAATCGGTTAGTGAAGGTGAGTATTTGGCCGAAAGGCTATCTCTTCTCCCCTACTTCTAACGATTTTGGTAAGGCAAAAGGATGATTTTCGCTTCATTAGAAGAGAACTAATCTCTTGTGTAACCAATTTCTTTTAGGGCCTTCGGGATTCGGCAAATAACAAGGCCGTTATCCGAACTCGATTGATTGGTAAGTGATGGTGAGAGGTTGTTCATGGTTTATTCGCTTAGTTCTATTAAGCCAAGTTATTAAAGGTGTGATCGTTGTTGTTATAGGAGTTGGCCATCGCTTGGTTCGAGATTTGGTAGGAAACCAAATCAAATATTAGGAGCAAGTAATCAATGGGCCTTAGATCGATTCTTTTGGTACTAAAGATCATGCTTTTACAGTGTGTGTAAACTAACACACTTCTGCTTTGGTAATATGATTGATAACCTAATTACTTATTAAAGTGAAACAATATGATTGATGGATTTGGTACCCGATGGGGTATAAGCACGGATACTGGTAAGTCCGCTTTCATTACGAGATCTCAGTAGTGATATATGTGATAACATGTTTTATGATGTAAATACCATGAGATGTCATTTGAGCATGTTAGCATGATTGCATGTTTTATATCATTTGCATTAGTATGACATGTGTGGGTGATATGAGAGGAGGGGGAATATGATATCCGTGTCTTTGGGACACTGTGTCTTTGGGACACCGTGAGGTTTGGCACCTCCAAAGGGTTTGGTACCACAGCTGATTTTGTGACTTCGGTCACCAAAGTGATTTGGTATCACATTTGTGTCTTTGGGACACCGAGGTTTGGCACCTCATAGCGTCTCGTCCCCAGTGGGGCTTAGCACCACAGCGGGTTGGCCCCACTTGATTGATTATACGATTGACGCCAAAGATTTGGTATCACACGATGGGTTGGCCCCATCATCGGATTTGTGATCATGGTCACCAAAGGTGATTTGGTATCACACTGTGTCTTTGGGACACCGAGGTTTGGCACCTCATTGCGACTCGTCCCCATGGTTAACACCACCGTGGGTTGGCCCCACTTTGAGATATGGGATCGTCTGCTAGTGATTTGGTATCACACGATGGGTTGGCCCCATCATTGGATTATTCGTGACTTTGGGTCACCAAAGGTGGTTTGGCACCACACTTATGGATATCGTGACTTTGGGTCACCAGTGGTTTGGCACCACCAAAGGGTTTGGTACCACACGGGTAGAAAGGTGATATGGATGGTTAGGATCGGGGTGCATTGATAATGTTGCTATGATATGATGTGTGTTAGCATGTTGTTTTATCGGGAGGATTTATGCACCGAGTCTTGCGACTCACCCTCTCCTTTGACATTTCGTGATGACACTTAGACGCTTGGACATGGAGCCGGGATGGACTCGAGGTGCTCATGCCATGCTTTAATAAAGATTTGCTCGACTTTTACAAAATTTGGTACTTTAGTTTATTTATTACTATTTGGTTTTATTTTGGGTTGTAAATGGCCTTTAAATTAGGTTTTACTATGTTTATGCTTAAAGTAGCTTTCTAATATGCTTTAACAAATTAATTGAGTTAAAATTGCTAAAAACTTGGAAGGTCAACGGTTTCAAAACTATAACGCAATGTGTTTTAAACTTTACCATCGGGTATCACTCTAAAACATTAAAATATGACAAAGCAATCATGCCAAGATTTCGAAAAGTATAAAATATGACAAGGAGTTTCTCATCGAATCTTTAACCAGAAACCTAACCCTTCAAACGCGATTTTTCCCCGTAACATGCCAGATTCGGTCGTGGTGTATTGACCGGGTTTGGGGTGTTACAAGAAAGGTGAAGAAATTGGCTTGCTTTGCTAGAGTTTTCGGTTTTGGCAAAATAGTAGAGAAGAAAGAATTTGCTAGGGAAAATTCGGCAAAGAGAGAGGAGAATTGCTTAGGGAATTTCGACAAAGGAAAAGTGAAGGGATGGATGGCCTCTTTTCCTCTAGTAGCCGAAATTACTAGCTAGAGTCCCTTACTTGGCCACCACTCTCCTTTATCTTGATAACTTTATCTCCTCAATTTAAAATAATTAAAGAATAATCCTTATTTATCTCTTGGAAATAATCTAAAATAAAATCCATTATTTATCCTCATTAGCTTAAATTTAAAGAGGATAAAACTCCTCTTTCTAAATGCCTTGTGCCGTCCACCTCTCTCGCTTCGGGAAGCAAAAATAAAATTTCTTTTATTTGCTTCCCATGTGACTCGAACTCAGTGCCCAATTCCTTTGTATGTGGTGCCATTTCCAGAGGCCCTAAGTGACATCTTCGTGCCACTTTTCCAAGCCCATTTGTGTGTCATATTTCACATACATTTTCTCTTAAGGCCTCCTTGCCTTAGTTTCCTCTTTTAGACTTTAAAACTTAACATTTCTATGACATTTCCTTACATTTCCAAGTTTCCAAAAATTTTCGCTTCCCTCTTTAAACTTGACATTTCCTTTCATTTCCAAGTTTCCAAAATGTTCGCTTCCTTTTGAATCATTTCTAAATCATTTCCTTACATTTCCTAGTTTCCAAAAATATTCAGAATACATTCATAACACATAAGACATGTCATTTCGTACAATTAAACCGAAAATGCATAGGCCCTTTTCAGGATGTTATAGAGCTTGGTCAATTGAAGAGGAAGGGAAGAAGAAACAAAGAGAGCAAATTGAATTCCTAAGGACTTTTCGGCACAAAGAGAGAGATGAGAAGAGAAGAAATTTCTCGCACATAACCTCCCTTGTATGACCGATTGCCTCACTTACTTCCCCCCTCCTGAATTCGGCTAGCATTCAAACACTAGCTACTCCTTGCTTTTCTCCTATTTTCTCTCTTCTTTGCACATTCAAAATAATTTTAAATAAATCAACATTTATCTTTTACCTTAGCCGAATGTTAAAAGGAATTGACCAAGTCTAATCCTCATCTAAATAAAGTCCCTATGCCGTCCACTCATCGCTCCCCATTGTCGCAAAAATAAAAGCCCCAAATGTTGCTTGTGCCGCTCGAACCCAAGCCCTTGCACACCGGACATTATGGCGTCACATCCCTAGGCTTTAAGTGGCGCCTCTTTGCCACTCTTTAATGCCCATTTTTTATGTCCAATTTCCTTACAATTTCTCTTAAGGCCTATCAGCTTAGCTCCTCTTTAAAACTTAAAATACAATATTTTCTAAGGCATTCACCTACACTCAAGTTCTCAAAATTCATAAAACACATTCAAAACACACACAGCATGCTTCCACATATATTTAAGCAAAAATGCACAAGCCCTAAATCCCGGATATTACAATTCTACCCCCCTTAAAATAATTTCGTCCTCGAAATTACCTGGCTAAAATAGGTGAGGGTATTGCTGTCGCATTGCTTCTTCCGACTCCCACGACGCTTCTTCCAATCCGTGATTACGCCATAGCACCTTGACTAAAGGAACTGATTTCCTTCATAATACCTTCACATCTCGTTCCAAAATCTGAATCGGTTCCTCCTCGTAGGACCAATCTGGAATTAGCTCCACCTCTTCAATCGGCACTACATAAGATGGATCCGATCGGTAACGACGTAGCATAGAAACATGGAATACATCGTGCATCTGCTTCAACTCCGGAGGCAACTCTAATCGGTATGCCATCGTCCAACCCGCTTCAATACCCGGAGCAAGGTCTTATAAACCTGGGACTTAACTTCCCTTTGCGACCAGATCTCATCACCTTCTTCCATGGCGAAACTTTAAGAAACACCTGATCTCCCACAACAAATTCTATTTCCTTTCGCTTAAGATCCGCATACGACTTCTCGCCTCGCCGATGCCTCCTTTAACCGTGTCGAATTAACTTAACCTTTTTTGGATTCTCGCCACAATCTCGGATCCAAAACTTGACGCTTCTCCTAATTCTCGCCCAACACGAGGTGTACGACACTTCCGCCCATACAAAGCTTCATACGGTGCCATTCGAATATCGGCTTGATAGTCATATTATATGCAAATTCCGCTAAAGCCAAATATTCTTCCCAACTTCCTCTCAAGTCTATCACACAAAATTTCTCAACATATCTTCCAACACTTGGATCACTCGCCAGATTGACCGTCCGATCGCGGGATGAAATGCCGTCATCAAATCCAACTGTGCCCAAAGCTTGATGTAGTGCTTTCCAAAACCGAGACGTAAACCTTGGATCCCTATCTCAAATAATTGACACCGGCACTCCATGCAACCTCACAATTTCAGCCACATACAACCTCGCCAACTTCTCGCAAAGAATAGTCAACCCGCACCGTAAGAAATGCGTGAACTTTGTCAATCGATCCACTATCACCCATACCGAGTCCTTCTTAGTAGGCGTAAGGGGAAGCCCACTAACGAAGTCCATGGTGATTCTTTCCCACTTCCACTGCAGAATCTTTATCTACCAAGCAACCTCGACGGAACTTGGTGCTCGCCTTGACTTGTTGACACGCCAAGCACTTCCTACAAATTCTGAACTTCCCGCTAAGACCAGGCCACCAAAACTGCCTTAGATCTCGGTACATCTTACTACCTCCAGATGCATAGCATAAGGGCTACTATGCGATTCTCAAGAATTCTCTGCTTAACTTCTTATTCTTAGGCATACTGCACCTTGCCATGAAAACTTAGCACTCCTCATCATTAATACCATAATCCTCTAACCTCCATTCTCGCACTTGCCGCAACTTAGCACTTAAATCATCATCCGCCAACCGCCTCTTCTTTCACCTCATTCAACCATGACGGCTTAACTTGCAATTCAGCCAAAGAAACTTCCATCGCCATATAAGCTCGGATGTGCAAACATCGCCTCTCGATCCGACACTACTTTTCGACTTAGAGCATCCGCCACTACATTCGCTTGCCCGATGATACTCTATAGAACAATCGTAATCCTTTAATAACTCCACCCACCTTCGCTGCCTCAGTTCAGACTCTTTCTCGAGTCAAGCAGATACTTAAGGCTCTTGTGGTCCGTGTAGATCACTGACTTTTCTCCATATAAATAGTGCCTCCATACCTTAAGGGCAAAGACCACTGCCGCCAATTCTAGGTCATGCATCGGGTAGTTCACCTCATGTGGCCTCAATTGTCGAGACGCATGTTTACTACCTTCCCGTGCCTTGCATTAATACGCATCCTAATCTCGTATGAGAAGCGCCACAATACACCACGAAATCCTTTCCCGCCTCCGGCTGAATCAAGACCGGAGCTTCACCAAGACCCTCTTAAGCTTCTCAAAACTCTCTTGTTGCCTATCTCGTCCATACGAAAGGTACTTCCTTTCTTAACAACTTCACAAAGGTGCAATGCTATATTGATGAGAACCCTTCTACAAACCTTCCGTAGTAGCCTACCAATCCCAAGAAATCATGCGAACCTCTCGCCACCGACTTAGGTGGTTTCCAATCCAAAGATCGCTTGATCTTCCTAGGATCCACCCTTATCCCTTCTGCACACCACATGCCCTAAGAATGCAACCTCCTTAAGCCAAAATTCACACTTGCTAAATTTTGCGTGAGCTTCTTCTCCTTAACACTTGCAACATCGTCCGAGATGCTCGCCATGTTCTTCCTCCGACTTCGAATACACTAGGATGTCGCTCTATGAACACAACGACGAATCGATCCAAGTAGGGTTGAAAACCCGTTCATCATATCCATGAACGCACCGGGCGCTTCACAATCCCAATGGCATTACTACGAACTCATAATGCCCGTGATCTTGTCCGGTGTCGCCTTATGGATATCCGCTTCTTCACCTTAAGCCGATGATATCCGACCGTAGATCTATCTTCGAGAACACCGCTGCCCTCTAAGCCGATCGAACAAGTCGCCATCCTTGGCAACGGGTACTTGTTCTTGATGGTCACTTATTCAATCGATTTCAGTAATCTATGCACATACGCATATTCCCGCCCTTCTTCTTCACAAACAGACCGGTGCTCCTATGGAGACACAATGGGTCGAATGAACCCACGGTCAAGCAACTCTTGGATTTGAGCCTTGAGCTCCACCAACTCCTTTGGTGCCATTCTATACGGAGCGATAGATACCGCGCTGCCCAGCAAGAAGTCAATTCCAAACTCCACCTCCTTATCGTGGGTATTCTGTAACTCCTCCGGAAAACATCCACAAATTCCTCTTACTGTTCTAACTCCACTAACTCCTTCTTCTTTTGCATCCAACGCACTAACGAAAGCCAAGAATGCCTTGCACCCTTTCCAACCATCTTATCACCTTTAATGCGTAAACTATGTTAGACAAGTAGTTTCTTCTTTCTCCTATCATAATTACCTCCTCATCCTCCGGGTCCTTAACTCCTTCGCTTAGTCAAGCACAATCCAATATAGCCCGATGTTCTACTAGCTACCCATGCCAACTATGAGGTCAAACTCTCCGAAGGGTAATTCCATTAAGTCGGCAGGAATATCACTCCCCGAATCTCTAGAGGTACACTCAAATATCTTATTCACCACTACGCTTTGACCTAACTGGCTTACTACAGCCATCTCCCTATTAGATGCTTCGTGGCTATGCCCGTAGTTTCAACTACTCTACATGCAACATACGAGTGGGTCGAGCCAATATCAATTAAAGCAAAGTAAGGCTTATCACCTATAAGGAACATACCGGTTATGACGTCCGGCATGCCTCTCTATCCTCCCTCCTGAATCGCATACACTGCACTTACTGCCTTGCTCTCCGTGTTACCAACACCTCGCGCTCGGTGTTCCCGTCCTCTTCCAAAGCACCATTTCTCTCGCCATTTGGACCACGACCCTGGTGGTGGCGCGTCCACCTCTTCCACTGATTGAAATTTCGACTGCTGGTCTACCCCGCCTATTTTTATAGGACGCTCTTAATCATGTGGTCCTTGGACCCACACTTGAAACATCCCCTGCCTTTCTTCCAACACTCTCCTAGGTGCATCATTCCACACCGAGTACAAGTACGGATCGCCTCTCTTGTAACAAACTTGTCGACTCGCGCCCATCAACTCTGTGCCTCTTTTGAACATTCCCGATGACCTCGATGACCCAAAACCTCTCTTGTGCCTATTCCGCTCAAAGATTCTGCGCCTCACAGAGTCCTTAATCCCTTCTGGCTACCTTAGCCTTTTCCACCAACACGGCAAACTCGCTCCTACTGTGGAGCTATCAACAATCTCGTGTCATCCTCACCCGTCCTCACATCGGACATCGCTCATGCTCCGTAGCCACGATACCTCGAGCATACCGGCTCAACCTTAAGAATTCACCTCAGATTCGCTACGGACTTGTTCCTTTGAACCAAATTTCGTAAATGCCTTCCTCCGAGCATCAGTATAACTAGTTCCAATATACTTCTTCCGATATGCCGCCTTAACATACTCCCAAATGAGATCCTCACCGTAGCACCATCCCGAATCGTGAGCCACCACTCGATATGCCTCATCGCTAAGTAGCGACACCATTCCTTCACTTCTCTTTAGCAAATGATCCAATCCACTCATCCATAATTCGCCTGTCGCTTCCAACCAATACTCACCGCATCGGGTGCCACACGGATACGCCAAGGAATACTTCACTCCATTGGCTCTGAGTCGCCGCATGCAGATTTCCGAGCTCCTCACCTCCACCGCTCCACCCACCATCTCAAGAACCCACAAAGATCGCCGCGAGCATCGCATCATCCCCGTCCGATCCTCGATGCTCAATGCCAGCACCGGTGGTGGTGGTGGTACCTCATTCTCTGACCCTCGACCGCACCTAATGGGTTCCGATACGCCATTCTCTCCCGCTCTACCACGCCTCGCGTATTACGACCACGCCCCTAGAACTCATGTTCATCAAACACCCCAAACCCGCCCACGAACCCCGACCGATCCGGTATGTTCCTCGAGTAAAACAGCTTCAAAACTTGTTTGTTTCTTGGAAAACTTTGGGTGATTTAGGAGAAAATTTGGATTGGGTTCAAATTGAAAACATCGTTATTCTCGAAGATTAGGCTTTATTAAGACTTTATTGTTATATTTCAAAACCATAAGTTAAAGGAAAAAGTCGAGTTTTTTAGAGTTTATATTTAAATTGAAAATCATTTGTGTTAGGTGTTAAAACATTTAAAGATTTATTTTTAAGAAAAGTTGCTTAAACTTTAAATTGATAAAAATTGTATCATAATAAAAATTTGAAACATAAAATAGTTTAATAATAATGGCCTTATTACATCAATAGCAAACTCGAATTAAATCCAAAATACTTAGAAATAAAAAGTCCAAAATTAAAATAAAGTCTGAGTTGAACATGGCCACCACTAAGCTCCTGCCGACCTTGGCCTCATATCGAGTGTCACCAAAAATATCCCACAATGGGTGAGTCAAACAGACTCGGGTGTATAACCAACACTAAGCCCCAACGATTCGTGCATATCATATCATATCATACGATATATAACAGATAGAAATAATGATGCAAACCCAAACCCATACCTCGATAACCATCCGCTACACATCACCCGTACCAACCATCACACTGTGGGGACTACTAAGTCGACCCTCCATCCGCTACACATCATCGAAGGCGCCGCCGCAGCATTTACTTGCTCATCGCCTCTTATAAATTTTGTGGCATAGCCACCAGACATTATTTTGTGACATAAGTCACCACATTCGCATTTCGTGACATGAGTCACCACATTCGAATATTGTGGTATAAACCACCGCATCACTTCCCTTTCCATATAACCCATATGCCCCATGTCACACGTAATATGCAATATCATGCCTTATGCCTTATTCCACATTCTTATCGATATTCACATGTGTACCATATTCCAAATATTCATATCATAATATTATTCATATCATTTATTAACGTAATGTTAAGGTTACTTACCTGAGTACTTTGTACCATCACATGGTACCTTTGCCCACTTTTCATATTATTATAAACACATATATTAAATTGATGCCATAAATCTATTAAGAGTTAGTGTGGGGTACACACCTGGTTTACTTAACGAGTTAACTGAAATCCCGAAAATCCCAATCTAAACCTCTAGATCCTTAGTTCCTTGCTGCCGATTGGTTACTAATCAAATCCCGAAACACCACTTGCCTTATGAAGATGTCAAAATCCCCTACTAATCAACTTGTTAGAATCGGCTTTAATACAAGAGTACTTAAGGAAAAAGCCCTTGGCCGAATAATACATTGGCTTACCTTGATCACTTCAAATCCCGAAAGTCTTCCTTCACGATGGCTACACAAAACACGAGAATATGACTTAATGAACATTCGGCCATCCTTAGAAATCAAGGCCAACCCTTGATTTCGGCACACTAAAAGAAAAGAACCCAAACCGATTGCTAAAGGAGAGAAAATACTTACCACTATGAAAGCACCCTCAGAGAATTGGCTCTTAGATCCCAAAGAGAAAGGTTTCGGCTAATCCACAAGAAGTGTTTCAGCTTCTAAAACTTGCGACAAAGAAGAGAGAATAAGGGCACCTTGAGATTCGGCTATGGCTTCTATTGGAGATGGGATACTCGACTATCTCAAGAATATTTCGGCTATTGAGCAAGCTATGAGAAGAAGAAGTGAATGCTATAGTGGTTCGGCTAACCAAAAGAAAAGAAAAAGTTTGGGAAAAAGAAATAGGTTCGGCCAAGAAACAAATAGAGAAAGAGAAGAAGAAAACGCTAATGACCTTAATGGTCTTTGAAGTTTCGGTCACCAACCAAAAGAGTATGAAAGCCGAAACTAGATGACTATCAGCACAAGGGGAAGGAACGGCACTTAGAGAGAAAAGAAAGGTCTAAATTTCTAACACCCTCCTTATCAACTTCAAAACCGAAAATGCCACCCTTAGAGTCCTATATTCGGCCACCACCCTTTCTCCTCTCCTATCCCTTATCTTGCTCCTATTTTCTCTCTTCTCTACCCATTCAAAATAGTTTGAATGAGTCAAGCATTATCAGCTCCCTTTAGCCGAATTTTAAAAGGAATTTAATCTCATCTAAAGCTCATCCCCGCCTCCCCATGCCGCCGTCCACTTCGCTCATCCTTGCTGCAAAAATAAAACTCCTTTTTCTTCCCTTGTCGCTCGAACCTAGGCCCTTTTTCCCCCGCTTGTGGCGTCACTTACTAAGGCCCTAAGTGGCACCTCCTTGCCACTTTTCCAAGCCCAATCTTGTGTCTAATTTCCCTACTATTTCTCTTAAGGCCTCTTTTGTTCAATTCCCTTCAATACTTAAAATTTAATATTTTCTAAGGCATTCACCTACACTCTTAAGGTTCTAAAATTCATAAAACATATTTACAACACACATAGGCATGCTACTTCACATAATTACGCAATAATGCACAAGCCATAAATCCTGGATATTTCAAATTTACCTCTTAAAATAATTTCATCCTCGAAATTACTCCGGTGAAATAAGTGAGGGTATCATTGTCGCATTGTTTCTTCCGCTCCCACTGAAGCTTCTTCCGATCCATGATTACGCCATAACACTTTGACTAAAGGAACCGATTTCTTCGTAATACCTTCACATCTCGCTCCAAGATCTGGATCGGCTCCTCCTCGTAGGACAAATCTGGCCTTAGCTCCACCTCCTCAACCGGCACTACATGAGATGGATCCGATCGGTAACGACGTAGCATAGAAACATGGAACACATCGTGCATCTGCTTCAACTCCGGAGGTAGCTCTAACTAGTATGCCACTGGTCCAACCCGCTTCAATACCCGATAAGGTCCTATAAACCTGGGACTTAACTTCCCTTTTCGACCAAATCTCATCACCTTCTTCCAAGGCGAAACCTTAAGAAACACTCGATCTCCCACAGCAAATTCTATTTCCTTTCGCTTAAGATCCGCATACTACTTCTGCCTGTCAGATGCCTCCTTTAATCATGCCCGAATTAACTTAACCTTTTCTTCAAATTCTGCCACAATCTCTGGACCCAAAACTTGACGTTCTCCTAATTCTGTCCAACACGTAGGAGTGCGACACCTCTGTCCATACAGTGCTTCATACGGTGCCATCCGAATACTGGCTTGATAGCTATTATTATATGCAAATTTTGCTAAAGGCAAGTATTCTTCCCAACTTCCTCTAAAGTCTATTACACAGCCTCTCAACATATCTTCCAACACTTGGATCACTCGCTCAGATTGACCGTCTGACTGTGGATGAAATGCCGTAGTAAAATCCAATCTGGTGCCCAAAGCTTGATGTAGTGCTTTCCAGAACCGAGACATAAACCTTGGATCCCTATCTGAGATAATCGATACTGGAACTCCATGCAACCTTACAATTTCAGCCACATACAACCTCGCCAACTTCTGCAAAGAATAATCGACCGGCACCGGTAAGAAATGCGCAGACTTTGTCAGTCGATCCACTATAACCCATACCGAGTCCTTCTTAGTAGGCGTAAGGGGAAGCCCACTGACGAAGTCCATGGTGATTCTCTCCCACTTCCACCGTGGAATCTTTATCGGTGAAGAAATCCCGACGAACTTGGTGTTCAAATTTGACTTGTTTGACACGCCAAGCATTTCCTACAAATTCTGGTAACTTCCCTCTTAAGACCAGGCCACCAAAACTGCTTCCTTAGATCTCTATACAACTTACTTACCTCCAGGATGCATAGCATAGGGGCTACTATGCGATTCTGAAAGAATTCTCTCGATTAACTTCTTATTCTTAGGCATACAGACCTTGCCATGAAAACTTAGCACTCCTCATCATTAATACCATAATCCTCTAACTCCCGATCACACTTGTCGCAACTTAACACATAGATCATCATCTACCAGCCGTCCTTCTTTCACCTCATTCAACCATGACGGCTTAACTTGCAATTCACCAAAGAAACTTCCGTCACATACAAGCTCGGATGTGCAAACATCGCCCTCAGATCCGACACTACTTTTCGACTTAGAGCATCTACCACTACATTAGCCTTGCTCGGATGATACGTTATAGAACAATCGTAATCCTTTAATAACTCCACCCACCTTCGTTGTCTCAAGTTCAGCTCTTTCTGAGTCAACGGATACTTAAGGCTCTTGTGGTCTGTGTAGATCACTGACTTTTCTCCATATAGGTACTGCCTCCATACCTTAAGGGCAAAGACCACTGCCACCAATTCCAGGTCATGCGTCAGGTAGTTCACCTCATGTGGCCTCAATTGTCGAGACGCATGTTTACTACCTTCCCGCCTTGCATTAATACGTATCCTAATCCTCGTATGAGAAGCGCCACAATACATCACGAAATCCTTTCCCGCTTCCATTGAATCAAGACTGGAGCTTCAGTCAAGACCCTCTTAAGCTTCTCAAAACTCTCTTGTTGCCTATTTGTCCATACAAAAGGTACCTCCTTTCTCAACAATTTTGTCAAAGGAGCAGCTATTGATGAAAACCCTTCCACGAACTTTCAGTAGTAGCCTCACCAATCCCAAGAAACTACGTACCTCACCCACGCACTTAGGTGGTTTCCAGCTAGCACCGCCTCAATCTTCCTAGGATCCACCCTTATCCCTCTCTCGCACACTACATGCCCTAAGAACGCAACCTCCTTCACCCAAAATTCACACTTGCCGAATTTGGCATAAAGCCTCTTCTCCCTTAACACTTGCAACACTATCCAAGATGCTCGTCATGTTCCTCCTCCGACTTAGAATACACTAGGATGTCGTCTATGAACACAACGACGAATCGATCCAAGTAGGGTTGAAAACCCGCTTCATCATATCCATGAACGCTGTCATGCGTTAAGTCAATCCGAACGGCATTACCATGAACTCATAATGCCCGTATCTTGTCCTGGAAAGTCGCCTTATGGATATCCACCTCCTTCACCTTAAGATGATGATATCCAGACCGTAGATCTATCTTCGAGAACACCGCGCCCCCTAAGGTGATCGAACAAGTCGCCTATCCTTGGCAACGGGTACTTGTTCTTGATGGTCACTTTATTCAATCGACGGTAATCTATGCACATACGCATAGTCCCGCCCTTCTTCTTCACAAATGACCGGTGCTCCCCATGGAGACACACTCGGGTCGAGATGAACCTACGGTCAAGCAACTCCCGAATTTGAGCTTTGAGCTCCACCAACTCCTTTGGTGCCATTCTATACGGAGCGATGGATACTGGCACCGTTCCAGGCAACAAATCAATTCCGAACTCCACCTCCCTGTCCGGGGGTATTCCAGGTAATTCCTCTAGGAAAACATCCACAAATTCCCTTACTGTTCTAACTCCACTAACTCCCTCTTCTTTTGCATCCAACGCACTGACAAAAGTCAAAAATGCCTCACACCCTTTCCGAACCATCTTATCCGCCTTTAATGCTGAAACTACATTAGCCAAATAGTTTCTTCTTTCTCCTATCATAATTATCTCCTCATCCTCCGGGGTCCTTAACTCCATTCACTTAGCCGCGCAATCCAACTTAGCCCGATGTTCCACTAGCCAATCCATGCCAAGAATGAGATCAAATTCTCCGAAGGGTAGTTCCATCAAGTCGGGAGGGAATATCACTCCCTGAATCTCTAGAGGTACACTCAAAATATCTTATTCACCACTACAGCTTTGACCTAACGGCCTTACTACGCCATCTCCCCATTAGATGTTCGTGGCTATGCCCAGAGTTTCAACTACTCTACATGCAACATACGAGTGGGTCGAGCCAATATCAATTAAAGCAAAGTAAGGGTTATCACTATAAGGAACATACCTGTTATGACGTCCGGCATGTGCGTCTCCATCCTCCCTCCGTGAATCGCATACACGGCACCTTACCGCCTTGCCTCAGATACCAACACCCTTGCCCTGTTCCACGTCCTCTTCCAAAGACCATTTCCTCTCGCCATTCGGACCACGACCCGCGCAGTTGGTCGCGGTCTACCTCTTCCACTGATTGAAATTTCACTGCTTGGTCGGCCCCGCCTCTATTTTTATAGGGCGAGCCCTTAATCATGTGGTCCTTGGACCCACACTTGAAACATCCTCTGCTCTTCTTCCAACACTCTCCTAGGTGCATCTTCCCACACCGAGTACAAGTACGGTACTATCCTCCCAGTAGCAACTCGCTTGACTCGCGGTCCATCAACACTCTGTCTCTTTTGAGCATTCCCGATGACCTGATGATCCAAAACCTCTCCTTTGCTGCTCTTATCCGTATTCGCCTTGCAGCATTCCTTAACCCCTTCACTACCTTAGCCTTTTCCACCAACATCGCAAACTCCCGCTCCCGCTGTGGAGCTATCAACAACCTTAGGTCATCCTCGGTCCGTCCTCAACCGACACGCCGCTCATGCTCCGTAGCCACGATACCTCGAGCATACCGGCTCAACCTTAAGAATTCACCAGATTGCTACGGACTTGTTCCCTTGAACCACCCTAGAAATGCCTTCCTCTCGAGCATCGGTATAACTAGTTCCAACATACTTCTTCCGATATGCCGCCTTAACATACTCCCAAGTGAGATCCTCACCGTAGCACCATCCCGAATCGCGAGCCACCACCGATATGCCTCATCGCTAAGTAGGGACACCATTCCCTTCACCTTCTCTTCAAAGAAATGATCCAGCTCATCCATAATTCGCTCTATCGCTTCCATCCAATACTCACCGCATCGGGTGCCACACCGTATACGCCACTAATACTTCACTCCATTTGCTCGGAGTCGCCGGGTGCAGATTTACGAGCTCCCATACCTCCACCGCTCCACCCACCATCTCAGAACCCGCAAAGATCGCTCATGCGATATCGCATCATCCCCGTCCCGATCTTTGTCGCTCAACACCAACAAATGTGGTGGTGGGGGTGGTGGTACCTTATTTTCGGACCCTTTTCGAGACCTAACGGGTTCCAATACGGTCATTCTGCCTCTACCACGTCCTCGCACATTACGACCATGTCCCCTAGAAATCATGTCTACGATCGCGATTTAATCTGTTTTAGAGAGTTTTATGCATTAGTCTTTGTTCCACTAATTATCCACGAACAAGTTTTATGTAAGGAAGTTTAGTAGTAGTTCCTTCGATCATTTCAGAGTTTTCATTTCAAGTCTTCTACCCTAATTCAGAGAAGCACATCCATTCAATAGTATCACACATTCATCACTCGAACATTTTCGTCCGGTCCAATCCCAGAGGTATTTTCGTAATTTGTCCTATAGGGGTATTTTGGTAATTTTTGTAAATCGGGAATATTTCGAAAAAAAAATTTTAGAGGTCTAAAATAGTTTTTACAAATCAAAGGGGTAATTTGGTGATTTTAAAACTAAGGTTTTTATAAAAATATGGCTAGTCCCTTTCGGGTTTTAATTATTGAGTTTAGCCTGTGAATGAGTCCTCTTGGTTAGGGTGAACTGTTACTACGCACCAGGTAGGATTCGAGTGAAGAGGAGGTGAGTCATTAGGATCGCTTAAATACTGTGCTCTTCCTGAATCCAATCCTAGACATGCACACAATGGTTGCCACACCTAACTCCTCGACTTAGTCACGTGTTTGTTTCGTTAGGCCTTAAATTTTATGTAGTTCTTGTGTTGGGGTAAACTAATCCTAGGGTTCCATAACTTAATATACTAATCTACGCCCCCGCTATACCCATATACAAATCATACATTAATTCACACAACGGTTAGGGTACTTACCTGTGGACTTGGTCTGAGACTTAGGTGCCATGCCGAGAAAACTCACTCATTTCACGAAAATTTTCACAAAACTTATTTGGGCTCGATTTTTGAAAATGTTGTGGGCTTTATACCCAAGGCTGAGAGTTTAAAACTGGTCTCTGATACCAAGCTAAAACACCCCAAACCCGACCCACGAACCCTGACCGGATCTGGTATGTTCCTGGAGTAAAACAGTTCAAAACTTGTTTGTTTCTTGGAAAACTTTGGGTGATTTAGGAGAAAAATTTGGATTGGGTTCAAATTGAAAACATCGTTATTCTCAAAGATTAGGCTTTATTAAGACTTTATTGTTATATTTCAAAACCATAAGTTAAAGGAAAAAGTCGAGTTTTTTAGAGTTTAATATTTAAATTGAAAATCATTTGTGTTAGGTGTTAAAACATTTAAAGATTTATTTTTAAGAAAAGTTGCTTAAACTTTAAATTGATAAAAATTGTATCATAATAAAAATTTGAAACATAAAATAGTTTAATAATAATGGCCTTATTACATCAATAGCAAACCCGAAATAAATCCAATATACTTAGAAATAAAAAGTCCAAAATTAAAATAAAGTCCGAGTTGAACATGGCCACCACTAAGCTCCCGCCGACCCGGTCCGTTTCGAGTGTCACTGAAAAATATCCCACAACGGGGTGAGTCAAACAGATCTCGGTGTGTATAACCAACACTAAGCCCCAACGATTCGGGCATATCATATCATATCATACGATATATAACAGATAGAAATAATGATGCAAACCCAACCCATACCTAGATAACCATCCGCTACACATCACCCGTACCAACCATCACACCGTGGGACTACTAAGTCGACCCTCCATCCGCTACACATCATCGGCGATCCCACTGCAGCGACTTGCTCATCGCCCTTATAAATTTTGTGGCATAGCCACGTGACATTATTTTGTGACATAAGTCACCACATTCGCATTTCGTGACATGAGTCACCACATTCGAATATTGTGGTATAAACCACGAGATCACTTCCCTTTCCATATAACCCATATGCCCCATGTCACACAGTAATATGCAATATCATACCTTATGCCTTATTCCAAATTCTTATCGATATTCACATATGTACCATATTCCAAATATTCATATCATAATATTATTCATATCATTTATTAACATAATGTTAAGGTTACTTACCTGAGTACTTTGTACCATCACATGGTACCTTTGCCCACTTTTCACATTATTATAAACACATATATTAAATTGATGCCATAAATCTATTAAGAGTTAGTGTGGGGTACACACCTGGTTTACTTAACGAGTTCACTGAAATCTCGAAAATCCCGATCTAAACCTCTAGATCCTTAGTTCCTTGCTGCCGATTGGTTACTAATCAAATCCCGAAAACACCACTTGCCTTATGAAGATGTCGAAATCCCCTACTAATCAACTTGTTAGAATCGGCTTTAATACAAGAGTACTTAAGGAAAAAGCCCTTGGCCGAATAATACATTGGCTTACCTTGATCACTTCAAATCCCGAAAGTCCTCCTTCACGATGGCTACACAAAACACGAGAATATGACTTAATAAACATTCGGCCATCCTTAGAAATCAAGGCCAACCCTTGATTTCGGCACACTAAAAGAAAAGAACCCAAACCGATTGCTAAATGAGAGAAAATACTTACCACTATTAAAGCACCCTCAGAGAATCGGCTCTTAGATCCCAAAGAGAAAGGTTTCGGCTAATCCACAAGAAGTGTTTCAGCTTCTAAAACTTGCGACAAAGAAGAGAGAATAACTCCTATTGGAGATGGGATACTCGACTATCTCAAGAATATTTCGGCTTTTGAGCAAGCTATGAGAAGAAGAAGTGAATGCTATAGTGGTTCGGCTAACCAAAAGAAAAGAAGAAGTTTGGGAAAAAGAAATAGGTTCGGCCAAGAAACAAATAGAGAAAGAGAAGAAGAAAACACTAATGACCTTAATGGTCTTTGAAGTTTCGGTCACCAACCAAAAGAGTATGAAAGCCGAAGCTAGATGACTACTGCACAAGGGGAAGGAACGGCACTTAGAGAGAAAAGAAAGGTCTAAATTTCGGCACACCCTCCTTATCAACTTCAAAACCAAAAATGCCACCCTTAGAGTCCTATATTCGGCCACCACCCTTTCTCCTCTCCTATCCCTTATCTTGCTCCTATTTTCTCTCTTCTCTACCCATTCAAAATAGTTTGAATGAGTCAAGCATTATCACCTCCCTTTAGCCGAATTTTAAAAGGAATTTAATCTCATCTAAAGCTCATCCCCTCAGTCTCCCCATGCCGTCCACTTCTGCTCATCCTTGCTGCAAAAATAAAACTCCCTTTTTCTTCCCTTGCTGCTCGAACCTAGGCCCTTTTTCCCTGCTTGTGGCGTCACTTACTAAGGCCCTAAGTGGCGCCTCCTTGCCACTTTTCCAAGCCCAATCTTGTGTCTAATTTCCCCTACTATTTCTCTTAAGGCCTCTTTTGTTCAATTCCCCTTCAATACTTAAAATTTAATATTTTCTAAGGCATTCACCTACACTCTTAAGGTTCTAAAAATTCATAAAACATATTTACAACACACACAGGCATGCTACTTCACATAATTACGCAATAATACACAAACCATAAATCCTGGATATTACATCTACGATCGCGATTTAATCTGTTTTAGAAAGTTTTATGCATTAGTCTTTGTTCCACTAATTATCCACGAACAAGTTTTATGTAAGGAAGTTTAGTAGTAGTTCTTTCGATCATTTCAGAGTTTTGTTTCAAGTCTTCTATCCTAGTTCAGAGAAAGATGCACCTTCATTCAGTAGTATCTACTACACACATTCATCACTTGTACATTTTTGTCTGTTTTAATCCCAGGGGTATTTTCATAATTTTTCCTATAGGGGTATTTTGGTAAATTTTCAAATTAGGGTATCTTGATATTTTGCAAAAATAGGGGTTTTTGGTATTTTTGGTAAAGTAGGAATATCATAATAAAAGTCGAGGATAATATGGTAACTTTATAAACCAATGGTATTTTAGTAATCTTACAAACTAGGGGTATTTGGGTAATTTTTTTGTAAATCGGGAATATTTCAAAAAATTTTCTTTTTAAGGTCTAAAATAGTTTTTACAAATCAAAGGGGTAATTTGGTAATTTTAAAACTAAGATTTATAAAACAATGTAGCAGGTCCCTTTTGGGTTTTAATTATTGAGTTTAGCCTGTGAATGAGTCCTCTTGGTTAGGGTGAACCGTTACTACGCACCAGGTAGGATTTGAGTGAAGAGGAGATGAGTCACTAGGACTACTTAAATACCAGGCTTTCCCTGAATCCAATCCTAGACATGTGCACAATGGTTGCCACACCCTAACTCGGCGACTTAGTCACAGGTTTGTTTAGTTAGGCCTTAAATTTTATGTAGTTCTTGTGTTGGGGTAAACTGATCCTAGGGTTCCATAACTTAATATACTAATCTATGTTCCCGTTATACCCATATACAAATCATACATTAATTCACACAACGGTTAGGGGTACTGTAACACCCTGATTTAGGGGCTATGCAGGTTGGGTATAATTCGTGTTCTAGTAGGTTTTGGGTATGCTTGGATGTGTGTGAGAGGTGTTATGAATGCTCGGATTAAAGGGGAAGATTTTGGAAAATTTTAGTTTTTTTTAGGTGCTAAAAGGGGAGCTTGGCTGTGGGTGTCTTAAGAGAATTATTTGGTGAATCTTATCACAAAGATTGGGCTGGTTGAGTGGCAAGGGAGGCGCCACTAAGAACTTGGCAAAGTGACGCCTCAGGTACAAGAGAAAGGGGGGGGCCAGTGTTCGATTCGCAAGGGCAGCAAGAGGCTTTGTTTTTGCGTCATCTAGGTAGAGTGTTGGACGGTTTTTGGGAGGCTTAAAAGATGGACAAAGACTTGGTCTTTGCTTTTTGAATTTGGCTAGGTAGGTTTGACTTTTTCAAATCTTTTTGAATGGATGGAAGGGAGGTGTTTTAGGAGAGTTTTGAGGATTTTTTTTTTTTTGGAGCTTGGAGCTTGGCCGATTAGTATAAATAGGGGGGAGGTGTTCATTTATTTTCACCATTTGCTTTCTCTCCCTTGCCGAATTTTGCTTCCCAAAATTCCTTTGTTGTCGAAACTTCCTTCTCCAAATTCTTTTGCTCTCACATTTTCCAAATGGCCAAACTTCAAGGTCATATAGCTATCTTCTTCTCCTCATTTCTTTTGAGCCAAAACCACTCCATTTTATCCTCAAACCTTTATCCTCTTTTCTATTGCCGTAACCCCTATCCCTTTTCATCCGCTTTTCCTTCAAGCTTCAACCCTTACTTCCTTGGTGGTGGCCGATTCTTGTTAGAGGAAGGGTAGTGGTTAGCAAGGTAAGGGTGTGTTAGTTTTGCTATGGTTTCTTGTCTTGGCCGAATGGCCTTAAGTGTTACCTGCTTTTGTGCAAGGTCGATTATAGGGAGGAGAGCCTAGCGCAGAGACCTTTCGGGATTTGTTTAGTCGCCAGCAGCAGATGGTATAAGGTTGCGTTTCGAGGGTAGATCGGGTGTGCTATCTAGGTGCGTAATCATCGCACTATTTCTCGGTTTGATTGCTAACGTTTAAACTGTGTGTTAGGTGTGGTAGCCATTTATAATGGCTTAAGTGATGAGTACCGTGATGGTAGGATTATTGGTGATGTATAATTGTATATGTGTATATTTATATACCTATGTGATACAATGACTTAACATGTAGCATTTATATATTTGCATGAGGTGGGGCTTGATTCGATGAAGGAGGAAGTGTACACGAGGTGTACGTGGTCTAATGATAGCTCCGGCTACATTAGCGCTTGATGGTTAGCTTTGTGCTACCTCAAGGAGATGTTGGCTTGGTGCCCATCTCGGCGGTTGATTGCTATGTGCATCACCGTGAGACGATTACGATATTTGGATCACTTTGGTTGATCGGTGGCTCACCCACGGCCTCGAGCAAATGAGATTGCCGAGGTAAGATTTATGGATCACGATGTGATCGGTGGTGGTTTATCCACGGCCTTAGGCGTGAGTCCGCTAAGGTTGGTGTTACTGGTTGGAGTGGGTTGGGCTGAGATGCATATGTGCATGACTTGCTATGTGAATTGTTTGGTATGGGGCCAAGCCCATACGCGGAAACTTTGTGTTGTGATTATGCACCGAGTCGCTGGACTCACTCTTTTCATTAACCATTTGTGTGATGCGTAGATTGGACCGGGATCGGAGAGGACACAAGGTGGCCCATGCAGAAGATGTGTTACTCCATTTAAGTATTTTATATTATCAATATTTTGGAATTTTACTTGATGTAATAAAGGTCCCTTTGATTTAAAGTACTCTGTTTATGATTGTGGGAGTTAATACTATACTTGAATATTTTCATAAAAGATGCATATTATACTTATAATAATATTTTATTCCAGAAATTTTCAACAAACTTATATTATTTATTAATTTTTAAGTGGACATAATTTTCAAAAGATAGTAAATTTTCATGTTTTAAATTCTAAGTAAAGAAACATATTTTCACTAACATAACCAGATTCGGTCGTAGTGAATAGGCCGGGTTTGGGGATGTTACAGTTTGGTATCAGAGCCCGGTTCAAAACTCGGCTTTGAGGGTTTTGGGCCCAAAAACATTTTTAAATGGGTTTTCAAAGATATGGGTTCGTGAAATATTTTTCAGGTTATTCTGGCATGGCACCTGTACCTCCGACCCGAAGTCCACCAGGTAAGTACTTCGGACTTTCTTGAAGTGAATGGTTTACATGAATTGATTTGGGCTTAGTTTGGGCTCGTAGAATAGAATGATAGGGCTATTGGACCCTAGGACTAGTCTACTCGAACACGCGCATAAGATTTAAAGTGCCTAATAAACAAACTCCGTGAAATAAGTCGCGAAAGTTAAGGTGTGGCAACTTTGTGTGCGCATGTCTAGGATTGGATCCTAAGAGCACGTACTTAAGCAGCCCTCGTGACTCACCTCCTCTTCGCAGAATCCTACAGTGCGTAGCTTCGGTTCACCTTAACCAAGAGGACTTGTTCATAGGCTAAGCCAATTATAAAACCCGAAAGGGAATTAGTCTTGCTATTTTTAAAATTCCTGCTTTAAAATTTTCAACTCTACTCCTTGGGTTTGTAAACTCTAAATCAGATTTTGAAAGATGTTTTCTCGATTTACAAAATTACCAAAATGCCCCTAGTGGCAAAATTACAAAAATGCCCCTGTGTTATAAAATGACCGTATTACCCTCAACTTTTGTTTAAATGATTTTTACTTTGCAAAATACCAAAATCTCGAAATTTCAAAATGTTAAGATACTCTGGTATGGGGAAATTACAAAAAAATACCCCTGTGTTGAAAATTACTAAAATGCCCCTGACTTTCAAGATTTCCGGTTTAACTCCAATTTTAATAAAATTTCCCTACTTTGCAAAAGTATACAAAAACGCTATTTTCAAGATACCCTGATTTGAAAATTTACAAAATTACCCCTGATGAACAAAATTACCAAAATGCCCTTGGTTTCAAAATTTTCATAATTCCTCGATTTTTACTAAAATGTTCTTACATTATGAAAATATCAAAACTTCTGCTTTACAAATATCGAGATATCCCGATTTGGGAAATTTACTGAAAATGCCCTTAACGTCCCCAATTATCAAATAACCCCGATTTCTCAAATTTTTACAACACATCCGGTTTGAAAAACAAATTTTCAAGATGACCCCGAGATTTTGTAAACTTTGAAATATCTTTAATTTGAAAACTATTTTCAAATTGACCTCGAGTTATTACCAAATACCTTCTATAGGAAATGACGAAATTACCCCGGGTTGGGAATGCTCAAGAAAGTGACATGGATGAATGAATGTGTCTTTAGTGAAGTATGTGAATGTTTGAATTAGAACAGAGAACTTGAGATGAAACTTTGATTGCTCAAAAGAACGACTTCTAGAAACTTCATTCATAAAATTTGCTCGTGGATAAAACAAAGGGAACAAAATTCCTAATGCATAAAACTTTTAATCGATTAAATCGCGACGCTAGATATGAGTTCTAGGGGACGTGGTTGTCGTGGGGCGTGGTCAAGGTGGAATCATAGCTTTATTAAGATCAGAGTGCGCAGCGATAGTGTAAGTTTGGAGAGTTAGGACGTGGACCGTTAGTCTAGCCAAGTAATTTCGAGGACGAAATTATTTTAAGGAGGGTAGAATTGTAACACCCTGATTTAGGGGCTATGCAGGTTGGGTATAATTCGTGTTCTAGTAGGTTTTGGGTATGCTTGGATGTGTGTGAGAGGTGTTATGAATGCTCGGATTAAAGGGGAAGATTTTGGAAAATTTTAGTTTTTTTTAGGTGCTAAAAGGGGAGCTTGGCTGTGGGTGTCTTAAGAGAATTATTTGGTGAATCTTGTCACAAAGATTGGGCTGGTTGAGTGGCAAGGAGGCGCCACTAAGAGCTTGGCAAAGTGACGCCTCGTACAAGGGAAAGGGGGCTGGTGTTCGATTCGCAAGGGCAAAGCAGGAGGCTTTCTTTTTGCGTCATCTAGGTAGAGTGTTGGGCCGTTTTTGGGAGGCTTAAAAGATGGACAAAGACTTGGTCTTTGCTGTTTGAATTTGGCTAGGTAGGTTTGACTTTTTCAAATCTTTTTGAATGGATGGAAGGGAGGTGTTTTAGGAGAGTTTTGAGGATTTTTTTTTTGGGAGCTTGGAGCTTGGCGATTAGTATAAATAGGGGGGGAGGTGTTCATTTATTTTCACCATTTGCTTTCTCGCCCTTGCCGAATTTTGCTTCCCAAAATTCCTTTGGTTGCCGAAACTTCCTTCTCCAAATTCTTTTGCTCTCACATTTTCCAAATGGCCGAAACTTCAAGGTCATATAGCTATCTTCTTCTCCTCATTTCTTTTGAGCCAAAACCACTCCATTTTATCCTCAAACCTTTATCCTCTTTTCTATTGCCGTAACCCCTATCCCTTTTCATCCGTTTTCCTTCAAGCCAACCCTTACTTCCTTGGTGGTGGCCGATTCTTGTTAGAGGAAGGGTAGTGGTTAGCAAGGTAAGGGTGTGTTAGTTTTGCTATGGTTTCTTGTCTTGGCCGAATGGCCTTAAGTGTTACCTGTTTTGTGCAAGGTCGATTATAGGGGAGGAGAGCCTAGCGCGCAGAGACCTTTCGGATTTGTTTAGTCAAAAGCAAAGGTATAAGGTTGCGTTTCGAGGGTAGATCGGGTGTGCTATCTAGGTGCGTAATCATCGCACTATTTCTCGGTTTGATTGCTAACGCTTTAAACCTCGTGTTAGGTGTGGTAGCCATTTATAATGGCTTAAGTGATGAGTACCTGGTGATGGTAGGATTATTGGTGATGTATAATTGTATATGTGTATATTTATATACCTATGTGATACAATGACTTAACATGTAGCATCTATATATTTGCATGAGGTGGGGCTTGATTCGATGAAGGAGGAAGTGTACACGAGGTGTACGTGGTCTAATGATAGCTCCGGCTACATTAGCGCTTGATGGTTAGCTTTGTGCTACCTCAAGGGAGATGTTGGCTTGGTGCCCATCTCGGCGGTTGATTGCTATGTGCATCACCGTAGACAGATTACGATATTTGGATCACTTTGGTTGATCGGTGGCTCAGCCACGGCCTCGAGCAGCGAGATTGCCGAGGTAAGATTTATGGATCACGATGTGATCAGTGGTGGTTTATCCACGGCCTTGGCGGAGTCTGCTAAGGTTGGTGTTACGGTTGGAGTGGGTTGGGCTGAGATGCATATGTGCATGACTTGCTATGTGAATTGTTTGGTATGGGGCCAAGCCCATACGCGGGAAACCTGTGTTGTGATTATGCACTGAGTCAGTGGACTCACTCTTTTCATTAACCATTTCGGGTGATGCGAGATTGGACCGGATCGGAGAGGACACAAGGTGGCCCATGCGAGAAGATGTGTTACTCCATTTAAGTATTTTATATTATCAATATTTTGGAATTTTACTTGATGTAATAAAGGTCCCTTTGATTTAAAGTACTGTTTATGATTGTGGGAGTTAATACTATACTTCGAATATTTTCATAAAAGATGCATATTATACTTATAATAATATTTTATTCCGTAAATTTTCAACAAACTTATATTATTTATTAATTTTTAAGTGGACATAATTTTCAAAAGATAGTAAATTTTCATGTTTTAAATTCTAAGTAAAGAAACATATTTTCACTAACATAACCAGATTCGGTCGTAGTGAATAGGCCGGGTTTGGGGATGTTACAGGTACTTACCTGGTGGACTTCGGGCCAGAGACTTAGGTGCCATGCCAGAAAAACCTGCTCATTTCACAAAAATTTTCACAAAACTTATTTGGGCTCGATTCTGAAAAACGTTATGGGCTTTAAACCCAAGGCCGAGAGTTTAAAACTTGGCTCTGATACCAAACTGAAACTCCCCCAAACCCAGCCCACGAACCCTGACCGGATCTGGTATGTTCCTGGAGTAAAACAGTTCAAAACTTGTTTGTTACTTTGGAAAATTTGGTCATTGTGAAGAGAAATCATTTGGAGTTGTGATATCAAAGAAATCGGTGTCATTTTAAAAGTCTAGGTTTTAATAAAACTTTGTTTAAATATTTTCAGAACTCATAAGTTAAAAGAAATACCGAGTTTTTAGAGTTTATCATTAAATTGAAAATCGTTTGTGTTTGGGTGTCGAAACATTTAAAATAAATTTTTAAGAAAAGTTATTTAATAATAAATGTATCATAATAAGTCGAATAGAATGCATGCTTTAAACAGTTAAAAGTAATGGCCTTATTACAACCGAAAAATACCATATAAATCTCGAATAATAAAGTATTAAGAAAACGCAAGTTCAACTTTTGAAATCCCGAAAATATTCACTGCCACCACATAGTCTCCACGACCGGTCCATCTACATGAGTGTCACCTGAAAAGATATCCCACAATGGGGTGAGTCAAACGGACTCGATGTGTAACGTACCAACACCAATCCCAACGATTTAGGCAAATCAAATCATACACATATAACGAATATAAATAATGATGCAATCCCAACCCAAACCTAGATAACCATCCGCTACACATCACCCGCACTTCGCCATCACACCGTGGGGATTACTAAATCGACCCTCCATCCGCTACACATCATCGGCGATCGCTGCCGCAGACGACTTGCTCATCGCCTCTTATAAATTGTGGCATAGCCACTGATAATGTGACAGAGTCACGGATAACAATTTGTGACATAAGTCACCACATTCGAGATAATGTGACATAAGTCACGGATATTGTGGTAAAAACCACCAGATCACTTCCCTTTTCATATTCACCCATATGCCCCATGCGTCATACAATCATGCATACATCATGCCATTTTCCTTATTCCATATTCATAACACTTTCACATATGTGCCATATTCCAAATGTTCATAACATTTATTAACATAATATTAAAGGTTACGTGACTGAATACTGTATCCATTGTATGGTACCTTTGGCCACATTTCCATATTATTAACAACACATACATAACATTAGTACCATAAATCTATCGGGAATTAGCGTAGGTTACACACACGGTTACTAACGCTTTCACTTGAAATCTCGAAACTCCCGATCTAATGCTCTAGATCCCTAGTTCCTACATTCGGCCAAACACTATATCATTTGACTGGTTAGTTTTCGACTTTTGAACGAATAAGGAACATATCCGAATCACTAGAACCCTTACCTTGCGGATCTAAATCCCGAAATTAATCCTTGCTCCTGGTGATGTCGAAATACCTATAGGCTCATGTTAGATCCGCTTTTCAATCACTTAAAAAACTTAATAAATGGCCTTTGGCCTAATATCACCCTTGCTTACCTTAGATCTAGAATTCCCGAAGATCTCCTCTAGAAGTCGTCTACTCCAAAAACCCCGAAAGGTCCTTCAAGGTTTCGGCTAGAAACAATAATGGGATTAATGCCTTGATTTTCGACAGTTAGAGAAAGAAAAGAACAAGAGTTCGGCTAGAGAGATCCTTACCAAAAAGATGACTAAGACGCAATTGATCACTACCTTCAAGAAATCGGCAAGAGAGCTTGTAGGAGAAATCGATTCAAAGAGTGGCAATGAAGTGAACTTTCGGCTTTGAACCTTCGGCTAGGGGTTACCTTGAGTGTTCGGCTTTTGATGATCACTTAGAGAGATTCGGCTTCAACAAGGGAAAGAAAAGAAAAAATATGAGGCTTATGGAGAATCGGCAATGATGGGATTTGAGAGAGGAATATTCGGCTTGGTCAATTGAAGAGGAAGGAAGAAGAAACAAAGAGAGCAAATTGAATTCCTAAGGACTTTTCTAAGACAAAAGAGAGAGATGAGAAGAGAAGAAATTTCGGCACATAACCTCCCTTGTATGACCGATTGCCTCACTTACTTCCCCCCTCCTGAATTCGACTAGCATTCAAACACTAGCTACTCCTTGCTTTTCTCCTATTTTCTCTCTTCTTTGCACATTCAAAATAATTTTAAATAAATCAACATTTATCTTCTACCTTAGCCGAATGTTAAAAGGAATTGACCAAGTCTAATCCTCATCTAAATAAAGTCCCTATGCCGTCCACTACTGCTCCCCATTGCCGCAAAAAAATAAAAGCCCCAAAATGTTGCTTGTCTTGCTCGAACCCAAGCCCTTGCACACTGATTATGGCGTCACCTCCCTAGGCTTTAAGTGGAGCCTCCTTGCCACTTTAACAAGCCCATTTTTTTATGTCCAATTTCCCTTACAATTTCTCTTAAGGCCTATCAGGCTTAGCTCCTCTTTAAAACTTAAAATACAATATTTTCTAAGGCATTCACCTACACTCTGAAGTTCTCAAAATTCATAAAACACATTCAAAACACACACAGGCATGCTTCCACATATATTTAAGCAAAAATGCACAAGCCCTAAATCCTGGATATTACATGACGGGTTATTGAATTGTACACCTCTAGTGTACCACTTGAGTATCCATCGGAATTTCAATGATTCAACGGACACTAAACTCTTTACATGGTATGAGAATTATGAGATGAAATGATAATATCTTGAAAGAATATTGCATGATGAGCTCATTTACCCTTACTTGATGTATATGTAATGTTTGTGACTAACATGTTGATTGGATGCATGTGTTTAGGCAATTTTGTCAAATGGATGGAAAACATGATATTGTATGCTTAGATTTAATAAACGGGATTGGTAAGTTTAGTTTCCATTATCCGAACTTACTAAGCATGTAATGCTTACTCCGTTTTATTTTCCCCTGTTTTATAGTGCTCGGAAGCTCACGAAGGTTGGAGGTCATTGGAGCATCGTCACACTATCAACTAGCTTATTTTGGGTATGCATAGTAAAACCATTTTGGTATAATGGCATGTATAGGACAACTTGGCCTTTAGTGGCTTGATAATGATGTTTGTAATCTAGCCATTGGAATGGCTAGTAATGGCTGTTTTGATATACTTGTAATGTCATGCTATGGTAGCTATATATATGTTAAGTAGTCGTTCAAATCATGTTTAACACATGGATTGAACCAAGGTAAGATAGTAAACATGTATGCAGGCAATGATAGGCCATGTTGAATGATGGAAATTTCTTAATTTGAATGCTCGAAATGGTTGGAATGTGTTTGGTATGTTTTAGTGCAGGAAAATGGTAAATTTGGGTGACAAATGAGGCTAGGAAATGGCTTTATTTTGTCCACACGGGCATGTGTCTAGACCGTGTGTGACACACGGCCGGGTACATGGGCGTGTAGTTAGGCCGTGTGTCCCCTGTACCTTAATTTTGAGAAACAGAATGCTCAGAATTGAGCACACGGGCAGAGACACCGGCGTGTGTCTCAGCCGTGTGTGCTACACGGCCTAGAACACGGGCGTGTGTCTTGGCCATGTGAAACCTGTACCTAATTTTGAAATGAATTAAAAAACCACACAGCCTAGCACACGGGCGTGTGGCATGGCCGTGTGCACAAGTCAGAGAGTTACACGGGGTCGAACCCGGCCTGCAGCACGGGCGTGTCCCAGGGTCACACGGGCGTGTCCCCTAGACCACACGGGCGTGTGAGCCATGACCTTAGAAAATTTTTGAAATTTCGCGAAAAATTCTTAGAGGTTCCGATTAAGTCTCGACTCGATTCTAATGCTCGTATTGGGCCTCGAGGGTCCATTTAAGGGACGTTACGAATGATTTCAGATTTGAATGGTAACTTGCATGAATTATCTATAAATGCTTCTGAATGTTTCAGTAAGGCTCCGTAACCTTGTTCCGGCGACGGATACGGGTTAAGGGTGTTACATTAACAATAAAGCCCAAGTGCGTCGACAATGGTACCTAATTATTCTGCAAAAAAAAAGGTAAAACAAACTTTAACAGAAACAAAAATAAAATAAAATTCCATAAAAATTAAAATTTTTCGACCAATTTAATGGTCTTTGCCTACTTTTGATCAATATTCCCAAAATAATGTTTCAATCGCTGGCCATTCACTTTAAACTGGCGTCCATTATGTAAATCTCTGATTGTGACCGCACCATGAGGAAATACTTCGACAAATTCGAAAGGTCCAGACCATTAAGAGCACAATTTACCCAGGTGCAGTTTTAGTCTAGAATTGAATAATAAAACTTGTTGACCCGTGATAAATTGTCGCTGCAAAATAATTTTTTCATGCCATGGTTTGGTCTTTTCCTTGTAAATTGCAGCGTTTTCATAGGCATTTCGCCTAATCTCCTCTAGTTCAGTGATATCCAACAGCCTTTTCTTTCCAGCAGCTTCATAGTCCATGTTCACTTGCTTAATTTCCCACATTGCTTTGTCCTCGAGTTCAACTGGCAGGTGACATGCTTTCCCAAAAACCAATTGATACAACGACATCCCTAATGGAGTTTTGTATGCTGTCTGCAATGCCCATAAAGCGTCATCTAGTCTAAAAGACCAATCTTTCCTCGAAGGGTTCACAACCTTCACAAGAATGTTTTTAATTTGTCGACTCGAAACTTCAGCTTGTCCATTAGTTTGCGGATGATAAGTAGTAGCCATACTATGATTAACTCCATATCTCTTCAATGCAGCCGCCAGTTGGTTGCAATGAAAGTGTGTCCCCTGATCACTAATCAATGCCTTTGGTGTGCCAAAGCGGGTGAGTATATGTAATACCCCTTACCCGTATTCGACGCTGGAACAGGGCTTGAGGCATTACCGGACTTATAACACAAGCATTCACACACTTCTGAGTCATAAATTTGCGTCCAAATTAAAACCATTCATATTCAATCATAAAGTCCCTTATAGGAGCCTACGAGGCCCAAAACATGCTTTGGAAGTGGTTCAGGACTAAACCGAGAACTCAGGAAATTTTTACAAAACTTAGAATATTTTTGCTAGAAGCAGGGCTCACACACCCGTGTGGTCCAAGGGACACGCCCGTGCTTCAGGCCGTGTTCAAATTTGGGTGCTCTCTGACTTGTGCCACACGGCCATGCCACATGCCCGTGTGCTAGACCGTGTAGTACACACGGCTGAGACACACGCCCATGTCTCTGCCCGTGTACTCAATTCTGGACATTCTATTTTTCATAAATTTAGGTGCAGGGGACACACGGCCGGAACACATGCCCGTGGGGCAGACCGTGTGTCACACATGGCCTAGACACACGCCCATGTGTCTACCCGTGTTGGCAAAATAAAGGCTATTTACCAAGCCATTTGCCACCCTTTTTCACACATACACTTACACCAATTCAAAGGCACAAAACTATACTTACTTAGGCAACCAAAACATCCATATTCATGGTTAAAACATATCAACTTTATGTCTTTGTCTAACATATTCACTACATTTATTAAGCCCTAAATCAAACATACAAATTTCACATTCATTAGGCTTTATTCACCTACTTTCTAGTTACCAAATTATACTCAGATACCTTATCTCATCAATATGTCACATTTCCAAGAGTTTACACAATCATGTCACAAATCACATTTCCAAACATTTCACATTCACCAAGCATACCATGATCATATCACCATAGGCATTGACACATATATGAATATACCTAGGCTTACAACCATGTTAGCCAATATAGGCCAACTTACATGGCCAAATAGCAAAATAAGCCTTTGACGAATTACAAGCCATTACATATGGCCAAATTAATCATGACACATATAACAAATTGACCTAGTCCCTATACATGCCTTAGACTTAAAATACTTGAATTCATTTATACCCAAAATGATAGCTTGATAGTGTGATAGAATCTCCGGCGATTTCCAACTCGAGCTAGCTCAATAAGCCTATAAGACATTGGAAAGGAAGGGGGTAAGCTATATATATATATAGCTTAGTAAGTCCGTACGAAAATAATAAGAAACTCTTACAAATCTTTTATCAAGTTCAATAATTTAAACACAATATAGTACAAATTGCTATGAATCTCACAGTTATAATTTTTTATTCAGTCATAATGTTTACTCTATCAACTTATAAGCATAATTTAACATATCTTGGCATCAGCCTAACAACCATAATCTCTCATTTGTAACATATTACAGCAATTCAACAAATCATTTCAAACCTCATAGTAAACATGCACATTAATTATGTGTACTCATGTTTCCGAGCATATGCCTTAATATCTTTCAATTGCCTAAACTCTTATCTTCCCTTACTTCCATAACCATTTTAATAGACAATTATGCCAATCTTTCCTTTTTCTCATATCCGATAAATCACAATTTGTGTGAATAAAACATGCTATATCAAAACATAATTTGGCTCGAAGGCCAATCACAAAATCATCAATCAAATTTACCATGTATTTCATACATCACAAGTATAGACCAATAATCCCAAGGTTTTCATAAAAATCATTCTCGTGGAAAATCATGAACTCACAATTTCATGAAGTCAATGCTTATAAACTTTACGTACATACCTGTACCAATTCGTAATACTTACATACCCTTTCTCTTCTTTGACATACCCGTTAAATTTCCCGTTGAACCATTTGGAATACTAAAGGATACTCGGGGATCTCGTACACACAGTACCGTACCAATGCCATATCCCACATATGGTCTTACATGTAATCTCGTATCCATGCCAATAGCCCAGCTATGGTCTTACACGAAGTCTCATATCAATGCCATACCCAGATATGCTCTTACACGAAGTCTCATATTGATGCCATATCCCAGATATGGTCTTACACGTAATCTCAGTAACCCTAATGTGATGACATTTATATCCTATCTATTCCTAATTTTCAATCGAGATTTCTCTCTTGTCGAAACTTCATCGAATATACTCATAGAATCAATCATACATTTCATGCAATATCAAAAAATTAAAATACAAATACAACATTGCATTATTTACATACGAACTTACCTCGGCATAAAAAAAAAGGGCAAAAAGGACTAAATCGTCAAATACTTATTTTTCCCCCGTTCTAATTTCGAACCTCATTTTTCTCGATCTATAATATCACATTTAACTTATTTAATCATTATACTATTCAAATCATACCAAAATCACATTATGGAAAAATTACATTTTTGCCCCTAAAGTTTGACATTTTTATAATTTAGTCCCTAGGCTCGTAAAATGAACTTCATTCAATTTCTTCAAAACCCAAGCCTAGCCGAACCATTTTCATACTCATAACAGCCAACATTTCTCATTTATTCACATTTTTCTACTCATTTTATAACTTTTACAAATAAGTCCTTTTTGACATTTTTACCGAAAATCACTTGGCAAAAGTCGTTTAACAAACAACAAACATATATTTTCCACCATCAAACATCAAAATTGATACATGTTCAACATGGGTACAATTTAGACTTCGACATCTCTTCAAATTAGTGGTAGAAATAAATAGATCATGTTACAAGGATTTCAAAAACATAAAAATCATTAAAAACGGGGCTAGAACGAACTTACAATCGAGCTTGGAAGCTTGAAAAACCTTAGCTATGGCTTCCCCTTGTAATATTCGGCCATGGGAGGAAGATGGACAAAAATTGGCTTTCAATTTGGCTTTTTAATTCATTTAATTTCCAAATTACTAAAATGCCCTTAATGAAAAACTTTAGAAACATACCAAACCATGTCCATTTTTGTCCACCAACTTAACCAATAGTCTAATTACCATTTAAGGACCTCCAATTTAAAATCTCATAGCAATTGGACACCTTTAACGTATAGAATTCAAGTTTTACACTTTTTTGCAATTTAGTCCTTTTGACTAAATTGAGTGCCCAAATGTCAAAATTTTCGAACGAAATTTTACAAAATCGTTCCATAAAACTATAGACCATAAAAATATAATAAAAATGAATTTTTCTTCATCAGATTTGTGGTCCCGAAACCACTGTTCTGACTAGACCCAAAATCGGGCTGTTACAACTCTCCCCCCTTTAGGGATTTTCGTCCCCGAAAATCTTACCAGAAAAGAGATTAGGGTACCATTCTCATAGTTTCCTCTACCTCATCGAAGAGTCCTCTTCAAGGGCAATACTTCCAGAAGCACTCTGTCATCGATCTGGAATCCAATATCTTAAATTTTCAAATCTGTATACTACTTATGTCAGTCTGAAGTTGCTTTCAACTTTCATGAATCACTTTCACCTTTTTCCTCAAAGTCCTAAATCAATTCCACCTTGTATATCTCTTTCCAATAACCTTTGAATTCTAAAACACAGTTTTGGAGCATATCGTCAAAGATTTGAATTACTCTGAATGAACGAACGAGCTACTACTGAGTCTCGTACAACATTTTCTGCATATGCTCTGGATAATTCAATACACGAATTCTATCTCAGAGTAATAATAACAGAAATTAGAATCAAAATTCATCTCATACTGTACTCGTTTAGTTTACCACTCACTATCACATTCCTGAGGTTCTCAATCTTGCAAAGAAAACATCGCTTTAGCTTTCTAGTTTAGCTAAATTCAGACTTCCATCAAATAAGATTAATCATGTAACCAACACTCACAAGATGAAAAAAGGCTTTCCATTCAAGTATTTGCAACTATATCTACTTTCCCGAAGGTTGATTGAAAACTGCTCACAATCTTTCAATAGTTCAAGCCATCTATGATGTTTCAGATTCAGATCTCTCTGGGACATTAGATACTTTAAATTCTTGGGATCAGGAAACATATGAGATTTTTCGTCAGACAACCGGTGTCATCAAATTCTCAACACAGATATAAAAAGTTGCCGACTCTAAATAACCCGTCGGACAGCTCCTTTCATGTGACTTTACCCGTCTGAAAGCATAAACTATCACTTTACATTCTTATATTAAAACACATTCCAATCAGATTGATAGTGCATCGCTGAAAAATCACAAATTCTTTACTCAATTTAAATTGGACCCAGAATCAATGCTTCGGTTAACAATACCTTCAACTATTTTCAACTTTGCTAATATGCAACAAACCATTCAAACTTTCACAAATGTGATATCTTTATCAATAGGGACAGCTTTAACTCATAACAACATCATTCGATTAGAACAAATCTAATAGGTATATCTCTGTATCATTCTTTCTAGAATATGAATTCCTCCTTCAAAATGTCTGTCTATTCACCCATGAATGTACAAGATTTCATTTTCTTACTTGAGGATAAACTTAAATGCATATAACTCAAATTACCTTTCAACTGACTAGCTCGCTCAGATAAAAACAATTGAGTCGATTTCAACTATCAAATAATAACATATCAAAATGCTCCTTTCTTCATGTTGTTAAACAACCCAAATACACAATCTTTTATAATTCTCTTATCATGCTAATCAAAGATCTTTACAACTGCATTAGCTCAAGGAAACAAAATATCCTGATTGAATTCATTGACCTTAATCAAACTTACCTAAGAGAAGAAAACCATCACACAATTTGAGCTTGAGCTTCCACTATCTATACCTTTACCGGTGTCAATTCCTTTCACGAGGATTAGATAAATCCCGATACCAGAATCACCACGTTTCTATGATCGAACCAAGAATACACTCATTATAGACATAGTTATCACAAGCCAAAGAACATACTTTAAAGATGAGCCATGATTGATAATTTACGAAATAAGGATGATAAGAAAACTGAGATAAAGAAATCCAAGATGCGATATCATACTGGAAGTCCGAGAACATAACTCATAAGAAAATAATAAAGATCTTGATGATTCCTCAGAGAAAACCAGAAGAAAAACAATGCTTATACGCTCTGGAATCAATTGAAACAGAGATAATATATTTTCCAAATATATATATAAAACAAAACAACATCCAGTAGAAACAGAAGAATAGTCTCACATAAATTTTCACCATCAACTTTTATTCCAAACATAATAAAATAGAATCCCAAAGAGAGAGATAAGAAATGCCGCTCATCAACCAACCAGACTAACAGTTCTTTCATCTAACATTATAATCAGCTAGCATTCTTATACGATAAGAATTTCATCCGAAAACGATCAATCACATATATCTTTGAGGATAAATGAATATATAAAATATCCAGGAGAGATCATCATAATCTATTCAATTACAACTGTTACACTCAGACATCTTTACGATTCAAATATCATTTCTCTGACTAATTCTGTCATCACTAATCCCGTATTATTCCATTCACTAACAAAAATCAATCTGGAAGACATTCCAGCAAATACATACTTTAGACATCATACCTGAATGAGTCGATTAGCCGAGATTAACTTTTTCTTTAATCGTGGCATCGTGAAATCCGAATGATCTTTAGAATAACCTGGCATCTTTTCCAGAACTGTATTCACTTACCAAACTATTCTCAACTCTGACCACATTATTAGTTATTCTGTTACTGAACTCTTTAGTCTCTCACTTGTGAGCTCATTCAACTTAAATCTCGTGAAATTTCATTATAAAATACCATGTTGGTAAGGGGGTGAGGTCGTAAAGCCTCTAACTTGACTCTCATAAATATACACATATAACTTAGCATTCATCATCAACATAATATCTTCACAATCATGTAATTCACTTCAGGCTAATTAACATACATATTTATGCTACATGAACTTTTCGATTATCTTTATTCAAACAAGTGTACTTAAACATACATTCCATAAATTTTGAGTAAGTGTACTTATCGCATTCACTTAATCAAACAAGTCGGGCACATAACATTATGTGAATGCCAAACAACAAGGACGCTTATCACAATATAAACTTTCATTTCGTGTCACTTTTCCATATTTTAAGAATAATTCCCACTAAACTATTGTAGTTTTGATGGATATTTGAGTAGTATACTCAAGGTATGCATGTCAATAATCTGTCATTTCATATTCAAAAGTGCCCTTTTGGCACATATTCATAGAGCACACTCTCGAGCCACATATGATATAACAGGATTGCCAGTCCAGGCTAAATCCTTTCAGTAATGTATGCTCTAAAGGGCTTACTCTGGATTACCCGTCCGGGCTAAATCCATTTCATAACATATGCTCGAGAAGGCTTAATTCAGGATTACCCTTCTGGGCTAAATCCTTTTAGTAACATTTAAAACATTTTACTCGTTTCATAAAATCATCATAATCCATTGAAATACAACGTTCAACTGGAACAATGACATTTTATCCATATTTCTCAACTTTTGGTTATTCGATTTTGTACATCAACACATACATATCATGAACTCTTATTCATACCTTTCCAAGTTTTGACTCATCAAAAACACATTTTCAAACATCTTAGTATCACTTTCAGTATTTTCAAAAATAGCTCGGTTGGAAAGCATCTCTACCTCAACAAAATAATTTCATCAGAGTTGGGAGATATCACACTATCACGAGTAGTAATATGACATGTATAGCTAGACTCACATACGCTACATTTATCTGAGAATCAACTAAACCATAGCTCTGATACCACTAAATGTAACACCCCTTACCCATATTCGACGCCGAAACAGGGCTCGAGGCATTACCAGACTTATAACACAAGCATTCACACAATTTCGAGTCATAACTTTGCGTCCAAATTAAAACCATTCATAATCAATCATAAAGTCCCATATACGAGCCTACGATGCCCAAAACATGCTTTGGAAGTGGTTCGGGACTAAACCGAGAACTCAAATTTTTTTTACAAAACTTAGAATTTTTTTGCTAGAAGCAGGGCTCACACGCCCGTGTGGTCCAAGGGACACGCCCGTGAGACCCTGGGACACGCCCGTGCTTCAGACCTGTTCAAATTTGGGTGCTCTCTGACTTGTGCCACACGGCTATGCCACATGCCCGTATGCTAGACCGTGTAGTACACACGGCTGAGACACACGCCCGTGTCTCTGCCTGTTTGCTCAATTCTAGACATTCTGTTTTTTAAAAATTTAGGTGCAGGGGACACACGGCCGGAACACATGCCCGTGGGGCAGACCGTGTGTCACACACGGCCTAGACACACGCCCGTGTGTCTACCCGTGTTGGCAAAATAAAGGCTATTTACCAAGCCATTTGCCACCCTTTTTCACACATACACTTACACCAATTCAAAGGCACAAAACTATACTTACTTAGGCAACCAAAACATCCACATTCATGGTTAAAACATATCAACTTTATTTCTTTGTCTAACATATTCACTACATTTATTAAGCCCTAAATCAAACATACAAATTTCACATTCATTAGGCTTCATTCACCTACTTTCTAGTTACCAAATTATACTCAAACTTCTCATCTCATCAATACGTCACATTTCCAAGAGTTTACACAATCATGTCATAAATCACATTTCCAAACATTTCACATTCACCAAGCATACCATGATCATATTGTAACAGTCCGGTTTAGACCCTAGTCGAAATAGTGGTTTTGGGACCACAAATCTGAGTCAAGAAAATATTTTAATATTATTTTCTGTGTTTTTAGTATGTGAGTTGACATGTGTGAAATTTTCGTGATTAAATTTGATCGTTTGTGTGCTTAATTTGTAAAAAAGACTTAATCGCGTAAATTTTAAAAGTGGCATTCTAATTGTTAAAGTGCTTAATTGTTTTGATTAATTAAAGATGAAATCCTTATGTTATAATTTGGCCATTAAACCATGGGATGGACAGCTATGGGCTTATGTTATATGAGTTTCTTATTAAATTACAAAGGTTAATTGAGTAAATAGTATATTAATATGAAATAAATAAAACAAATGAATTTGTAAGTGGGATGTTCATCCATTCTAGCCAAAAATAAGAAAAACAAAAAGGGTTTTAAGCTTTCTTAACATTCGACCATTGAAAGCTTTTATTGAGGTATGTTTTGATTCAGTTTTTGATATTTTTTTATGTTTTTGAGATCGTTGCTATGTAATCTATCAAGCCCATGTCTCAATTTTTGAATTTGATGATGATTTTGTGTTTTTCCATTGTTGAAAGCTTGTGGTTTTTGTTGTTTGATGATGGAAAATAAAAGATATGTGATAGGTTATTATGTTTTGTCTTTGGATTTTTGATGAATTTGAGTAAAGTGGACTAATTTGTGAAAATGTTATTTTGAAGGACTAAAATGTGAAATAAATGAAATGTGTGAACTCATATGAGCTTAGTGAATATTCGGCCAAGCTATAGTGTGGTCAAATTTTGAATATTTTGTGTTTTGTGAAATAGGGATTAAATTGAGAAAAATGTGAAATGTCAGGGGCAAAGTGTAATTAGCCCATTTATGTGTTTTTGGACTAAATTGAATGATTTGTTGAATAAAAGAGTTAAATTTGAATGTCTATAGATCAAGAACCAAAGAGAAAAGAATTAGATCGGGGGAAATCGAAAATCGTTGAATAGCCATTTATTTTCGTTTGTCGTTGTCCGAGGTAAGTTCATAAGTAAATAAATGTCGTTAAATTCGATTGTATATATTTTATTTGTACCAAATTGAATTATTACTTGTATATATATTTGTGAATGTCAAACTGGTAAAAGTATGGAAGAATTGTCTACGTGCCTGAATCGATCGAGTTACGACCTCTGAAAGTCCCGTACGAACCTTAGGAATAGTTAGGATACATATGTCATGACATAGGATTCCGATATGTGTTTTCGTGTAAGACCACGTCTGGGACGTTGGCATCGACTTGTGTTTACGTGTAAGACCATGCCTGGGACATTGGCCTCGTATTTGATTCGTGTAAGACCCTGTCTAGGACAGTGGCATCGATATGTGATTACATGTAAGACCACGTCTGGGACGTTGGCATTGTACGAGCTTTTCGACTATCCGAGTATCCTTTTTAATTCCGAATGGTTTAACGGGAATTATCAAGTTAAGATCGAATGTGGAAACGAACTAAAAGGTTTAGGTACGTGCTATGTTATATGAATATCAAAGTAAGGTAATCATATGTTTGAGATGAATATATGAATTAGACTTGGTAAAAGGGAAATTTATATGTGATTATGAGTATATGTGCATTCGGCCATTGATGTTATAATGCTATTGTATATGTGATAATGTTTGAGTTTGCAAGCATAATAAATGTACATTTGGTTAAGGTTTGTTTGATTTGGCTAGTTGATTTAATGCGAATGTTTATTTGATCATTATTTGCTTATGACTTACTAAGCTATGAAAGCTTACTCTCTGTGTGTGTTTGTTTATTATTTTATAGAATGTTTATTTGATCATTATTTTCTTATGACTTACTAAGCTATGAAAGCTTACTCTGTATGTTTGTTTGTTTATTGTTTTATAAATCATCAAAGCTACTGGAAGCTCGGGGAATGTCGAGGATCATCACCACGCTACCGAACTATAATTTGGTACCTTTTGAAAGTGTACATATTTAAGTATGGCATGTATAGGCTAGAGAAATTTGATTATGTTTTGAAATGTGTAAATTTAGCCATGTGATATGGCTTGTTAATGAATGTGCTTATGGATGTGTTTAGTTCATACTATATGATGCAAAGGTTGGTATGTTTTGATATGCTCATGAATGGCCAAAAGGAAAAGGTCAATGTTGGTAAGTTTTATAGTTAATTTGGAAAATTGATATGATGAGAAATGCTATGAAATGCTATGGATTAAAATGATGTATGAATCACATGTTTTTTATGTGAAATTGATGATTTGAATTGGTATGTTTGAGTTGGATTTGTATATAGAAATGAATGATGTTATTAAAAGTCAAATTGTGCATGATTTGGTATGTTTTTGGTTGCCTTTGGGACATGAATTGAGGCTTGTATGATGCTTATGGGTATGACCCAATTTTGGGTAGCAAATTGGCCTTGCAAATGGCCTATATTTGTTCACACAGTTGAGCACACGGGCGTGTGAGAGGACGTGTGAATCAAGTCAGTGTTGCACACGGGCCAGACACACGGACGTGTCTTCGACCGTGTGGTGCAAGTCAGAATGTATGCCCTATTTCACATGGTATTAGACATGGGCGTGTCTTGTGGCTGTGTGAGGCACATGACCTGATCACACGGGCGTGTGACCTCTGTAACTTTGAAAAATGTTTAAATTTTAAAAAAAAATTGTATATGCTCAGTTTAGTCCCGACCCCTTCGCAATGTATGTTTAAGGTCTTGTAGACTTCTAAAGGGACTCTATATGTATTTTCACCATGGAATATTGTGAATGTTTGATGTCAATGAAATTTTTGCGATATGTCCGGTAATGCCTCTTAACCCTTGTCCGGAGATGGATACGGGTTAAGGGTGTTACAATTTGATTGGTATCAGAGCTAAGGTTTAGTCGATTCTAGGACTAACGTAGCGTGTGTTAGTCTAGTTATACATGCCATATTTATAAACTTCTATAGTATGATGATTTGTGACAATTGAAATGTGTTTTCGTATAGTAAATGGATCCCAATCGAGCCGTAGCTGATGATGTAGAAAGTATAGTGCCTGCTCCCGCTCAAGGGACAGTGCCAGCTGAATCTCGGTCGACTTCGAGTAACCAAGAAGGAGAGGCTAAACAAGCCTTTTTCCAAATGATGAATGAATGGTTTACTTAGTATATCCGGATAAATCCAGTTGTTTCACAACCTTCTCCCCCACCGATTCCTCCTCAAATACCTGTTATGCCACAAGTTACTGATCCAGTGCGAATGAATAAGCCACCGGTTGATAAAATCAGAAAACATGGGGCTGAAGAATTTAGAGCCACTATTAATGATGATGCTGAGCGAGCTGAATTCTAGCTCGATAATACTATCCGTGTATTTGATGAGCTATCTTGTACACCCGATGAGTGTATTAAATGTACTGTATCTTTGCTTCGAGATTCTGCGTATCACTGGTGGAATACACTGGTTTCAGTGGTTTCAAAAGAACGGGTTACATGGGAGTTCTTTCAGACTGAATTCCATAAGAAATACATCAGTCAGAGATTCATCGATCAGAAGCGCAAAGAATTCCTCGAGTTAAAACAGGGTCATATGACCGTAACAGAATATGAGCGAGAATTTGTGAGACTTAGCAGATATGCCTGAGAGTGTGTTTCAACAAAAGCAATTATGTGTAAAAGATTCGAAGACGGGCAGAATGAAGATATTAAATTGCTCGTTAGGATTCTTGAAATAAAAGAGTTCGTTGTACTTGTTGAGCGAGTATGCAAAGCTGAAGAGCTCGGGAAAAAGAAAAGAAAAGCTGATTTTGAAGCTAGAGATTTTCGTAAGAGATCATCGAGTAAGACATTTCAGTTAGCATCGAAGAAATTCAGGGATGATTTTAGCCGATCAAAGGCTACTGCAGGATATTCTAGACGTGATCGGGACAGACTACCTGTGAGTTCAAAAGCTACCTTAGTAGCTAGTGTTGGTAATGTCAGACCAAATCAACCGGAGTGTAAATATTGTGGTAAACAACATCCCGGTAGTTGTAGATTGAATGATCGGGCCTGTTTCAAATGTGGATCATTATATCATTTCATCCGTGAATGCCCTGAGTTAGCTGAGCAAAACACAGTACAGAATGCAAGACCGAGTAACATGTCAGCTCGAGGTAGACCACCCAGAAACACGGGTAATGTGAGTAGCAGTCAGAAAGGAACTAAAGACACAGTTGTTAGATCTGAGGCTCGCGCACCTGCCAGAGCTTATGCTATTCGTGCTCGTGAAGAGGCTTCATCCCCAGATGTTATTACTGGTACTTTCACTCTCTATGATACTAGTGTTGTTGCATTGATTGATCCTGGTTCGACTCATTCTTATGTATGTGAGACTTTAGTATCCAGTAAGACTTTGCCTGTAGAGTCTACTGAGTTTGTGCTTAGAGTATCGAACCCCTTAGGCCGGTGTGTTTTGGTTGATAAAGTATATCAGGGTTGGCAGTTGATGATTCGAGATTCATGTTTTCCGGCTAATTTGATGTTGTTGCCATTAAACCAGTTTGATATAATTCTGGGTATGGATTGGTTAACATTGCATGATGCTATTGTGAACTGCAAACAGAAGACTATTAATTTGCGATGTCAGAATGATGAGATTATTCGGATTGAGTCTAATGATCTGAATGGTTTACCAACAGTGATTTCTTCGATGTTAGCTCAGAAATATGTAAGAAAGGGTTGTGAAGCCTACTTAGCTTATATGCTCGATTCTAAAGTAACCGAAAAGAAGATTAAATTAGTACTAGTTGTGTGTGAGTATCCGGATGTGTTTCTGGAAGAATTATCGAGTTTGCCGCCGATTCAAGAGGTAGAGTTTGGTATTGAGTTAGTGCCAGGGACGACTCCGATTTTGATAGCTCCGTACGTAATGGCACCTACTGAATTAAAAGAATTGAAAGCTCAGTTGCAAGAATTGACGGATAGAGGTTTCGCACGATCGAGTTTTTCTCCCTAGGGTGCACCGGTTTTGTTTGTAAAAAAGAAAGACAGAACTATGAGAATGTGCATCGATTACCGACAGCTCAATAAGGTGACTATAAAAAATAAATATCCTTTGCCACGGATTGACGACTTGTTCGATTAGTTGAAAGGGGCCATTGTGTTTTCTAAGATAGATCTGAGATTGGGTTACTATCAGCTGCGAGTTAAAGATTCTGATGTGCCAAAAACTACTTTCCGAACGAGGTACGGACATTATGAGTTTCTGGTTATGCCTTTCGTACTTACTAATGCCCCTGTTGTTTTTATGGATCTAATGAATCGGGTCTTCAAATAGTTTTTGGATCGATTTGTGATCGTGTTCATAGATGACATATTGATCTATTCCCGTAATGAATCCGAGCATGCTGAATATCTGAGATTAGTGCTACAGACTTTGCGTGACAAGCAGTTGTATGCAAAGTTTAGTAAATGTGAGTTCTGGTAATGAGAAGTCAGTTTTCTGGGACATGTATCAGCATCGGGTATTTGGGTCAATCCGAACAAGATTTCAGCTATACTAGATTGGAAGCCTCCTAGAAATGTATCTGAAGTCCAAAGTTTTCTAGGACTAGCTGGTTACTATAGACGGTTCGTAAAAGGTTTCTCTATGATTGCAACCCCGATGACACGACTACTTCAGAAAGATGTTAAGTTTGAGTGGTCAGAAAAGTGCCGTAAAAGTTTCGATCGGTTGAAAGCTTCGTTGACCAAGCTCGAAGCTAGTTCAAATGAGAATCGGTAAAGAATTCAAGTATCTATAGTGATGCATCGTTGAACAGTTTAGGCTGTGTTTTGATGTAGGAAGGAAAAATTATATCTTATGCCTCAAGACAGTTAAAGCCACACGAAAAGAACTATCCGACACACGATCTGGAATTGGCAGCTATTGTGTTTGCATTGAAAATTTGGTGCCACTATCTGTTCGGTGAGAAATGTCACGTTTATTCTGATCACGAAAGCTTAAAATATTTGATGACTCAGAAAGATCTAAATTTATGGCAGCGAAGATGGTTAGAGTTGTTAAAAGATTATGAGCTTGTAATTGACTACCATCCGGGGAAAGCTAATGTAGTTGCTGATGCTTTGAGTTGAAAATTGTTATTTTCCATTCATGCGATGAATACTCAGTTGGCCCTATCCTATGACGGTTTGATAGTAGCTGATTTGAAAGTGAAACCGTTATTTATTTAGAAAATTTGTGAGGCTCAGAAAGTTGATAACGAATTGATAGCAAAACGGGCTCAATGTGATGCGAATACTGATTCAGAATTTCGAGTTGATACTGAAGGTTGTTTGAGGTTCAAAGACCTAATGTGTGTTCCAAGAAATTCAGAGTTAATTCAGATGATTTTGAATAAAGCTCATAGTAGTCAGTTATCTGTTCACCCGGGTAGTACTGATAAACCGTAATATATACATATTTTAATCCCACATTTAGCATACTTTTGGATGATTTAATCCATTGAATTGTGGAATTTGATGCTCTGAATCCTTTATATTCATGTTTTATACTTAGGAGAGCATAAGAGAATGAAAAGAATGAGAAACGGGCCGAAAATGGAGAAAATGGGCCAAAGTAAGAAATCAACACGGCCTGGGCTCGAATCACACGGTCGTGCCACCTTAGCAGGCCCGAACACGGCCTGGACTCGATTCACACGGGCGTGCTCCACGGGCATGTCTCTGCCGTGACCCGTTGTAACTCTACTCAGAAAAGGATACTTAGGGATGAAGAAAGACATTCCGAAGTCTATATAAACACCCTAAGTATGACCTAAAAGGGGGAGTTCGACAGAAGCCTTCTGTCAGGGCTTTTGATGAAGGAGCGAAGCCAGAGAGGGCTGAATAGAGGGGATTACTCCAAGAAAGCCAGTTGATCCATCTCAGAAGCCGGAATCACGCTCAAGATGGAAGATCTTCCCTTTAATTTCCTTTAGGGGGTTTTAGGGTTTTTCTTATGTTTTGTTATTTACTTTCTTCTGAGATGTATTCTTTATTAAACATGAACTAAACCCCTCAAATACCTAAGGGGGATGAAACCTAAGACGGATTTTGTTATTGTTTTTTGAACTATATGATAAATACTTGATTTGTTCTTAATTATGTGTTCTTAATTCTTATTTTAATAATTCAGGATATTGATTCAAGTATTGATTTGCTTAGGCAGTAGAGCAAAAGTCCCTGTTTAAGAGTAGATCTAGCATTGTTAAGCAGAGTTGATTGCAACCCTAGAGATAGGATGACGAAAATCTGTCGGATTAGGGTCAAACCTAATATGGGAGTCCATAGATCGAGTTAATGCAACACTAGGGGTTTTAATTAGAAAGAGATTTCAATTAATCAACCTAGGGTTAGACGTTAGTAGCCTCGAAAGAGGTATTAATATAAATTAGGGAATCCTAAGGATCAAGTCAAGTGAATAAATCGTCTGGTTCAGAGTTAAATAACAAGTGAAGTCTAGGTGGATTCTTCCTCGGGTATTGTCTTAATCAACTGGTTTTTCCCTAAAAGTATTTTCCCAATTCACTCTCTGTGTCTTAGCATCCTTAGCTTAGTAATTAGTTAATTAAACATCGATTCCCTTAATACTTAGGCTAAATAATAAAAGGATAGTAACTACTAGTACTCTTGGTCCTTGAGGATACGATATTTCTGGTCTTGCCATAGCTATACTACCGAACGATAGGTGCGCTTGCCTTATTCGTTGTCATAGTTAGTTTGGACACGATCAAGTTTTTGGCGCCGTTGCCGGGGACTAAGATATTAGGAACGCTAATTTTTTATTACTTTAGGCATTTTTATTTATTGCAATTTATTCTTATTTTTATTTTTATTTTTTTTACTTTGCTAATTTTTCTTTTATTTGCTTTTGGCAGGTAATTTTAGTCTATAGAGGAGATGGCACTGAATAACTATCAGTGGCAAGTTATGAGGACAAAGCCAATAACAGCCGCCAGTGCTTTCAACCTCGACGCAATGACCATGCTATCAAACCGGGTAGAACTATTAAATAAAAAGATTGATGGTTTATGTGGTTCTTCGCAGTACATCCAAAGGATGCGGTGCAATACAAATAGAGGAGGGGTGAACAACACAGAATATCTATCCTACAACCCTAGCACAGAGAACGAACAAGGCAACGATATGGGTAACAATTCTAGACCTCAAAATAATCCCTATAGTAACACTTATAATGCAGGTTGGAGGAACCATCCCAATTCCTCGTGGGGTGGTCAAGGTAATCAAAGACCGCAACTTCCTCTAGGTTTTCAACAGCCACCTTACCAGTAGGAGAAGAAGCCGAACCTTGAGGAGATGCTAACGAAATTTATCTTGGTGTCAGAAACACGTTTCCAAAACACTAAAACAGTGCTTAAAACTCAACAAGAATCGATTCAAAGGATTGAGAATCAAATTGGACAATTAGTCAAGATAGTTTCCGAAAGGCAACCAGGTAACTTACATAGTAACTGTAACAGCCCGATTTTGGCCCTAATCGGAATGGTGGTTTTGGGACCACGAATCCAAGTTAGAAAAATGTTTTAAAATTATATTTAATATCTATGATATATGTTTGAGCATGTGTTAAAATATCGTGGATTAATTTGTCCGTTTGTGTGTTCAATTTAAGAAAAAGGAATAAGTTGCATAAGTTGTAAAAGTAGCCTTTTATTAAATTGAGTGGCTTAATTGATTTCTCTTCTTTTATATGCGGACTTAGGTTGTAAATTAACCATTTAGCATGTTAGTGGACGGCATGTGGTTTTAATTTCATGTTAATATGTTTTTATATATTATATAAAATATAAGTTAAAATGTTATAATATAAGTTAATAATATTAAAATAAAAAGACATGTGTTTCTTTATTATTTTTACATTCTTCTTCACCGAAACTAAAGAAGAAAGAGAAAGAACTTAAGCTCTCAACACATTTGGCCCCTTGCATGCTTGATTAAGGTATGCAATTGAGTTCGGTTTGTGATAATTTTTACGTTTTTGAGATTGTTGCTTCGAATACTATCCGACCCATGTTAGAATTTCTATTTTTGATGCATGTGTGGTGTTCGGCCATTGATGAAAGCTTGTGTTTTATGATGTTTGATGATTTTATATTAAAGATATGTTTTAGATTAACATGTTTTATATTGGAAATTTTGATAATTTTGAGTAATTAGGACTAAATTGAGAAAGTTGTAAATTGGAGGGTCAAAATGTGAAATAAATGAAATGTATGAGTTTGTATAAGAGCTATGAATACTTGGCCCTAAAGGAATATGTTCAAATTTTGTGTATTTTGTGTTTTGTACAATAGGGACTAAATTGTAAAAATTGTAAATGTCAGGGGTAAAATGGTAATTTGCATAATTATGTATTTTTGGATTGAATTGAATGAAAATATATTGAATGAGCTTAATTTGAAATTATTTAGATCAAGAACGAAAAGAATCGGGATTGGATCGGGGAAAAGCAAAGTTGAACGAATAGTCGGGAAACCTAATCAGTCGATTCCGAGGTAAGTTTTTAAGCAATTGGGTTAAATTGAATTTTAGTCTATATCGAGGTGCATTTGTCAAATAAAAGTAAGCTTGTTAAATTAATTAATGCCGAATGTGACATTGAATAATTTAAGTGTTAGCCGAATATAAGGTTGGTATTTTTATAAGCTTTGATTTAATTGAGTTGAATGGTTATACATAGTTGAGATATAGATAAATGTGGAATTGTAATGGGTGATGGTTGTATTGAATAAGTGAATGTACATGTTTATTTTCTATGGCCGAATGTGATGGTAATTAGTAGGAGAAATGAGTTGTTTGAACATGTATATATATGTGTATATATGAATGAATTGAAATTATATGTGTTTTTTTTTTATGAATGAGGAAAGATAGGTTAAGGAGCACTATGTGTGCGAACTTAAATACCGAGCACTGTGTGTGCGAAATCGGTCATCTGGCACTAAGTGTGCGGAAACAAGTAATGGCACTAAGTGTGCGATACATTACAAGTAAATGGCACTACGTGTGCACTTTATCAAAGTAACGGCACTAAGTGTGCGATACGTTACATGGTTTGCACTATGTGTGCGGGTTTACGGATCCTCCAAGGATATAAACTAATGAATGGTGATAAACGAGGGGAAATAAACAGGTAAGTAATGTATGATAGTTGAATAGATAAATATTAATGAGGTAAGTTGTTCCCGTTCATGAAACTAAAGAAATGAAATGCGATTATTAATTTTGAGTATGTTTGGGATGGAATAATGATAGGTGAGTATTCGGTTTTGAGACCACTATATACAGTAGTTAGTGAATGTTAATATGAGGTATATATATATTCGGTTATGAGCTCATTGATGATCATGTTAGATCGATTTAATTTGTATAAGGATTAATTGTATACTTTACCATTTCTTATAACTTACTAAGCTATGTTAGCTTACTGTATGTGTTCATTTGACTGTTTTATAGATTTTTGGAAGTCTACATACGAGCTCGAGGATCATCGTCGAAGTCATTCACACTATCAACTACTTCCGGTACCCTTTTTGATAGGTTGAACATTTGGAAACTATGGCATGTATAGGCTATATTACTCTTTTGAATTATTTTGCATATGATGTATAAAAGGCCATGCGAATATGGCTTTACTCTTACGTTTGGGTTTGAGTTGATTATGAATATTTAATCATGATGATAATGTTTGTCTATGTTCGGTTTTGTTGTAAGTTGATTTCGGAAGTTTATATCTTGATATTTCATTATGTCATATATGTGGATGCATGAATAAGGTTATGAGTAGGACATATAGTAAATTAAGTGATTGAATAAACTTATGTACAATTATGTGTATGTACCGCATGTCAAGTTATGAAATGATAATGTCATGCTCTATGTGTTTAGGCTAACTTTTGTTTGGATCCTTTAAAAGTTGTATATGTATTAAGTTATATGAAAGTAGCTAGACTATTATGTTTGAGCTTGATATATATATTATGTTATTAGTTAAATGATTGAGTATTTGGTTTTGATGATTCGGCTTGGTATATATATATGATATGGAGCACATCTTGTAAGGATAGTATCTTGGTTTTATGTTTTCCTTGGTTTTGCCGTAAATGATTCATGATATATTTCACATTAGTAAGATTAATCATATTATAAATGCTGTGAGAAGTTAAGTATGGTACATGATAGGGAGTAAATGACATCATGAGTTATGTTCTAGAATGTGTATATATATTTGAACATAATATGCATGAGTTTTTTATTGGAAATGGATATTATAGAATTTAAGTTATATATATATATATGAAATGTATGGTTTTGAGTATTTTAGTTATGTCATTTATAAGAAATTGAATATAAATGTAGTTGAATGTACTCGGTAATAAATTTGGTAATGGATCTATGTTAAGCTAATTTGGTTTGGCTAGGTTTTGGCATAAGTATATTTGGCCTATAATGTTTAACACATTGTTGTTATAAATGAATAAGAACCATATGCATATTCGGCCCTACTTCTAAAATTGACCAAATGAATAGTGTTTTTTTTAATAGGTAAAGTAAGTATGTACTTTCATGCGTATATTTGATTGATTATGATTAAATTGAGAGCACATTTACTTAATTGTTCCATGAAGTTAATTACCTTTAGCTAAATATTTGATTAATTATATAGTACTTATTTTGCTATGGGCTTTGCTATGTCTAGTAATACCCTATAACCCTAATCCGGCGACGGATGTGGGTTAAAGGTGTTACAGTAACACCAACCCAAAAGAACATGTAAAGGCAGTTACACTAAGGAGTGGAAAGGGGTTGGTTGAAGCTGAAAAGAAGATGCCACGAGAAATTAATAAGGAAAAAGGTGAGAAAGTAAACGAGAATGTAATACCAGAACCTACAGAGTATAACCCACCGATCCCATATCCAGCAAAGTTGAAGAAAGACCGCATGGACGCACAATTCGGTAAGTTTCTCGAACTCTTTAAACAATTACATATTAACGTACCTTTTGTTGAAGCTATTTCACAGATGCCTACGTACGCAAAATTCTTAAAAGAACTTTTAACAAATAAAAGGAAGTTTGAAGATGTAACACCCTGATTTAGGGGTTATGCGTTTGGAGCATAACTCGAGCATTTAGTAGGCTATGGTCATGTTGGGAGAATTTTTAGGGGTTTTGGAGAACCTTAGAAGGCAAGGGATGCCTTAGAAAATTTTTAAATTTTAGGGTAATAAGAGGGAAATAGGGTAGAAAGGCCTTAAAATAATTTTGTGGAGTTTAAGGCACAAGAAAGGCATTGGCAAAGTGGTGCCCGTGCGCCACTTAGGCGCTAGAGGATGGTGAGGGCACTGGTTCGAGTGGTAGAAGCGGCATTTTGGTGTTTTATTTTATATGCGGTTATGGGCTGGCGTAGGAAGGGTTTAAAAATTAAATGGTGTGGCTTAGGGACATGAAAGGCGTGTGGGCGGAGTGGCTAAGGCGCTACTTGAGAAGGGCTTTGTGTGCAGTCGCGGGTTCGAGGGTCGGAAGCAACATTTTGGCATGTTTTATTTTATGCGGATATGGACTGTAGTATGAAGGCCTTAAAAATAAAATGGGTGGCTTTATGGCATAAAAATCAAAGTGGCCGAATGGCCTGGCACTACTTGGTCGTTTGCTTCCCCAGACCCGTGTTCGAGACCTATGGGCAAAGAATTTGGGGTGTTGTTTTTATTTTGATTTTTGTTGCAAATTTGAAGGATGGACGGCACATGGAACTGCGCAGGTGGGGATAAAGATTAAGTTTAATTTTGTTTTATTTCTACTGGAGTGATAAGGGTGGGTTTTATTTTTTTATTTATTTTAGATAATAGGATAATTGTAGGAGTATTTTAACAGAGTTAGATTAGTGGTTAGTTTTTAAATTCGGGAGGGAGGGGTAGCTTTGTTAGTTTATTATTTTAAATAATTATGGGATAATTATTTATTATTTATTATTATTTATTTAGATTAAGTGGAATTATTATTAGTTATTTGTTTTTTTAATGATAATGGAATATTAAGAATAATATGAGTTTTTTAGGATTATTATAGGAGATAATCAAGGATATTATGAAGATTAAAAGAATTATTATTGGATTATTAGTGAAGTGTTCAAGTGGAATTAAATTAGTGAAGTGTTGGCCAAATTTTGGAGACTTCAAGGGGGGTTGGCCGAATGCTATAAATAGGGGAGGGGGGAGTGCTAGTTGTTCATCAAGTCTTTTGCCTCTCCCTCTTGGTGTGCCGATTTCTCCTTTGGCCTTTGTAGCCAAATAATTCTTTTATTTTAATCCCTTGGTAGCCGAAATTTCTCCTCTTTTATTAGTTTGCCCTTGGCCGAATTCTAGGTGTGGATCTCTTCGGATTCTTCTCCTCAATCGTTGGTAGTCAGATTCGGTAAGTGGTGGTAAAGATCCATGTTGTAATTATTCTTTTAGTATTCGAAAGCCGAAGGCTATTAAGGCTAATCATTTATGCGTTTTAGGGTGTGGTCGGTTGCAAAAAGGACCATTCCGTAGTCCTGAGATTTGATTGGAAATCAAATCAGCCTTGAGGAGCAAGGATAGTTAGGAACATAGATCAATTCTCCGGGATTCAGAATATTTTGGTAAGCAATATTTGGTAAAGGTTTAACATTTAGTTTATAACCTGGAGGTTTAACCCGTTTATCTGATTAAGTGACTTTCGATGGAGGCGAATACCAGTCAAAGTGGGCAAGGGAAAGCTCCCATCCCAAAGTTCAAGAAGAGATCCGTTTCTGCTGTTCGAGATTGGCCACCAGGGTGTGGGCCAACAGCGAGAAACGTTAGGCAAAAAGCCGTAGTTTCGCTAGACGATAGCATCGAGGATCGAGAGTCTAGAACTCCTAGTGATAAGGTGTGTAGTTAATCATTGTTTCCGGATTTGCGTGATATTTGCCTGTTTTATATGTTGCTAACAAGTGCAAAGATATGTGAGAATGATACCCTTGAAGGGGGTATGAGGACGATCGGAGTTAGTAGCAAGGTTGTAAATATGTGATCACCGATTTTATTATGTGAGTATGCCTATGATTGTGTTTAATATGTACATGCACCACCTTATCATCATTTTATGTTACATGTGCATGGGTGGGTTATGAAAGAAGGTGCGGGTGTACTTGAGTGCGTGGTTGATGTCGACTTTGTGCTACATCGTGGATTGGCGCTGACCGAGGTCGCGTTGTGGATCTTTGCGATTAAGTTCGCGTGGTTACCTTGATTGATATGGGCTTTATGCCATATCGTGGCTTGATGGATTGCTGTGTGTGCTCCATCGTGGTTTGATGTTGGCTATACGCTACATCGTGGATGGCATTGGTTGCCTTTTGGAGGAAAAGGAGAGGGTGACTCGATAGTCCCCGGTGTGTGGTAGGTGGATAAGGGGTGTGTAGCGGATGGACCCTAGGTTGGGTTGGGAATCATGTTGCATTATTTTTGTGATAATATGGAAATGGGCCAAGCCCAATATGACATGTGGATAGGTATGTTTTGGAAACATACGTGGAAATGGGCCAAGCCCAGTGTAATCAGTGGATTGATGAGAAAAGGGCCTAGCCCAGTATTTGATATGATTTGATTGTGGGCCAAGCCCAGATTGTGGTAATGTTTAAATGATTATATTTATATGTTGCATTTGATATTTGGGTTGATTTGTGGCTAGCATGTGGGTGGATATCGCTGGTTTAATTACACATCGAGTCATTGTGACTCACCCAATTATTTATCCATCATCGCAGGTGAGTCATGACTAGTGGACGGGTTGGAGTGGATACAAGGTGGCCCATGCAGAAGCAGATTTTCATGCAGAAGTAGACGTTTTGAATATTTTTATTTGAAGCTTTTTAATTCAAAGTATTTGGTTTATCTATTTGATGTAATAAGGGTCACTTTTGATTAAAGTACGCTATTTAATTTTGTTGAAGTTTACATTATATTCAGAAATATTTTTATTAAAAAGAGTTATATTATAGTAAATTATAATAAAGTTTTAATTCATCCCAAGCTTATATTATTTAATAATTTTAAATGGACATGACTTTACCAAGATAATGAACTTTCATGTTTTAAATTCTAAGTAAAGAAACATATCTTCACTAACATAACCTGATTCTGGTCGTAGTGAATAGGCCGGGTTTGGGGTGTTACTGATTTAGTATCGAGCCCTGGTTCAAAACTCGGCTTTGAGGGTTTTGGGCCCAAAACATTTTCAAAATGGGCTTTTAAGAAATATTTGAGTTTTTACGGCATGGCACTGTGTACCTCCACCCGAGTCCACTGTAAGTACTTGGACTTTTGAAGTGCTTTACTATTATGAACTGTTATGGGCTTAGTTGGGCTCGTAGATTAGTGAACTAGGATCTATTGAACCCTAGGACTAGTCTACTCAAACATATGCATAAGACTTAAAATTACCAAACAAACCTCGTGATTAAGTCGCGAGAGTTAAGGTGTGGCAACCATTGTGCGCATGTCTAGGAGTGGATCCTAAGAGCACAGGTACTTAAGCAGTCCTCGTGACTCACCTCCTCTTCGCTGGAATCCTACCTGGTGCGTAGCTACGGTTCACCTTAACCAAGAGGACTTGTTCATAGGCTAAACCCATTATTAAAACCCGAAAGAGATTTGCCTCACTGTTTTAAAACCCTTAGTTTTAAAATTTCTAAAAAAAATACCCCTGTAGGAAAATGACGAAATTACCCCTGGGTAGGGAAGAAAACTTGATTGCTCGAAAGAACTACTCTCGGAAACTTCTTTCATAAAATTGCTCGTGGATAAAATAGTGAAACAATAATTTCTAATGCATAAAACTTTTTAAACAGATTAAATTGCGACGATAGAGATGAACTCTAGGGGACGCGGTAGAGGTAGAATGGCCGCATCGGAACCGATAGGGTCTGGCCATGAGTCAGAAAGTGAAGTGCCGCCAGCTGTGGACGTAGAAGGGCAAGATCAGATAGAAGAAGATGATGCAGTGTCGCGGGCCATGTTACGAATTTTAGAACGTGTAGCAGGAGCTAGTAGAGGAAATGGAACTCGAAAGTCGGTGTCGGAAAGGCTTAGATTGAACGGAGCTGAGATCTTTAGAGGAATATCTGGAGTAGCTCCGAACGTAGCGGAGTATTGGCTAGAAGCAGTCGAAAGAATCATGGACGATTTGGACTGCACCAATGAAGAAAAGCTGAAGGGTGCTGTTTCGTTGCTTCGCGATGAAGCTTATCGTTGGTGGCTCACTGTCAAGCAAAGTGTACCAGCAGATCGACAGGATTGGGACTTCTTTAAGGTTAAGTTTGAAGGAAAGTACGTAGGAGCCAGTTATTTGGACTCGCAAAGGAAAGCGTTTCTAAATCTAGTACAAGGAAGTAAGTCGATAGCTGAGTACGGCGGAATTGTGCGACTTAGTCGGATGCTAAGGGAATTGTGGCCACTGATTATGAGAGGTGCGTCCGATTTGAAGACGGATTGCGAGATGAACTTCGAATGGTGATTGCTCCGCAGAGAGAGAGAGACTTCGCGGTGCTAGTGGAGAAAGCTCGGATCGCTGAAGAGGTTAAGAAGACCATAAGAGAAAACCGAGAAAAGAATAGGAGCGAGAATAAGAGAAATATTGGACCGTCAGTATCGGTTGGTAATATCCAGAAAAGACCAAGGACCGAGAACCCTGTAAGTGCACTTGTACCAATGGATCGGAGTCGTTCTTGTGTTCAATGTGGAAGACCTCACACAGGAGAGTGTTGGGGAAATAGTAAAGAATGCTTTCGGTGCGGATCTAAGGCACATTTGGTTAAGAATTGTCCTCAAGCAACGAGGGGTCGTGGTTCAAGTCATGGAAGGAATGGTTCTAGTGAGAGTCAACCAAGGATGTGATATTAGGTAAGCTCCTTTGCTTTGGTACATGCTTTAATTACTTTGTTTCATTACGATTTAGCCTTTTCTCAGTTGCTAAGAGAGGTGTTTTTAGCATGAACTTAGAGATTGTGTAGGTACAATAACCTTAGTAAGATCAGTGCGCAGCATAAGCGTAAGGTGGTAAGATGGGTTGTATGGACGTTTGTTAGTAAAGTAATTTCGAGGACGAAATTATTTTAAGGAGGGTAGAATTGTAACACCCCTGATTTAGGGGTTTTGCGTTTGGAGCATACCTCGAGCATTTAGTAGGCTTTGGTCAGGTTGGGAGAATTTTTAGGGTTTTGGAGAACCTTAGAAGGCAAGGGATGCCTTAGAAAATTTTTAAATTTTAGGGTAATAAGAGGAAATAGGGTAGAAAGGCCTTAAAATAATTTTGTGGAGTTTAAGGCACAAGAAAGGCATTGGCAAAGTGGTGCCCGTGCGCCACTTAGGCGCTAGAGGATGGTGAGGGCACTGGTTCGAGTGGTAGAAGCGGCATTTTGGTGTTTTATTTTATATGCGGTTATGGGCTGGCGTAGGAAGGGTTTAAAAATTAAATGGTGTGGCTTAGGGACATGAAAGGCGGTGGGCGGAGTGGCTAAGGCGCTACTTGAGAAGGGGCTTTGTGCAGTCGCGGGTTCGAGGGTCTGGAAGCAACATTTTGGCATGTTTTATTTTATGCGGATATGGATCTGTAGTATGAAGGCCTTAAAAATAAAATGGGTGGCTTTATGGCATAAAAATCAAAGTGGCCGAATGGCTCAGGCACTACTTGGTCGCTTGCTTCCCCCAGGACCCAGGTTCGAGACCTATGGGCAGCAATTTGGGGTGTTGTTTTTTATTTTGATTTTTGTAGCAAATTTGAAGGATGGACGGCACATGGAACCTGCAGGTGGGGATAAAGATTAAGTTTAATTTTGTTTTATTTCGGCTGGAGTGATAAGGGTGGGTTTTATTTTTTTATTTATTTTAGATAATAGGATAATTGTAGGAGTATTTTAACAGGATTAGATTAGTGGTTAGTTTTTAAATTCGGCTGGAGGGGTAGCTTTGTTAGTTTATTATTTTAAATAATTATGGGATAATTATTTATTATTTATTATTATTTATTTAGATTAAGTGGAATTATTATTAGTTATTTGTTTTTTTAATGATAATGGAATATTAAGAATAATATGAGTTTTTTAGGATTATTATAGGAGATAATCAAGGATATTATGAAGATTAAAAGAATTATTATTGGATTATTAGTGAAGTGTTCAAGTGGAATTAAATTAGTGAAGTGTTGGCCAAATTTTGGAGACTTCAAGGGGTTTGGCGAATGCTATAAATAGGGAGGGGGAGTGCTAGTTGTTCATCAAGTCTTTTGCCTCTCCCTCTTGGTGTGCCGATTTCTCCTTTGGCCTTTGTAGCCAAATAATTCTTTTATTTTAATCCCTTGGTAGCCGAAATTTCTCCTCTTTTATTAGTTTGCCCTTGGCGAATTCTAGGTGTGGATCTCTTCGATTCTTCTCCTCAATCGTTGGTAGTCGATTCGGTAAGTGGTGGTAAAGATCCATGTTGTAATTATTCTTTTAGTATTCGAAAGCCAAGGCTATTAAGGCTAATCATTTATGCGTTTTAGGGTGTGGTCGGTTGCAAAAGGACCATTCCAGAGTCCCGAGATTTGATTGGAAATCAAATCAGCCTTGAGGAGCAAGGATAGTTAGGAACATAGATCAATTCTCCGGGATTCAGAATATTTTGGTAAGCAATATTTGGTAAAGGTTTAACATTTAGTTTATAACCTGGAGGTTTAACCCGTTTATCTGATTAAGTGACTTTCGATGGAGGCGAATACCAGTCAAAGTGGGCAAGGGAAAGCTCCCATCCCAAAGTTCAAGAAGAGATCCGTTTCTGCTGTTCGAGATTGGCCACCAGGGTGTGGGCCAACAGCGAGAAACGTTAGGCAAAAAGCCGTAGTTTCGCTAGACGATAGCATCGAGGATCGAGAGTCTAGAACTCCTAGTGATAAGGTGTGTAGTTAATCATTGTTTCCGGGATTTGCGTGATATTTGCCTGTTTTATATGTTGCTAACAAGTGCAGTATATGTGAGAATGATACCCTTGAAGGGGGTATGAGGACGATCAGGTTAGTAGCAAGGTTGTAAATATGTGATCACTGATTTTATTATGTGAGTATGCCTATGATTGTGTTTAATATGTACATGCACCACCTTATCATCATTTTATGTTACATGTGCATGGGTGGGTTATGAAAGAAGGTACGGGTGTACTTCGAGTACGTGGTTGATGTCAGCTTTGTGCTACATCGTGGATTGGCGCTGACTGAGGTCGCGTTGTGGATCTTTGCGATTAAGTTCGCGTGGTTACCTTGATTGATATGGGCTTTATGCCATATCGTGGCTTGATGGATTGCTGTGTGCTCCATCGTGGTTTGATGTTGGCTATACGCTACATCGTGGATGGCATTGGTTGCCTTTTTGGAGGGAAAAGGAGAGGGTGACTCGATAGTCCCCTGGTGTGTGGTAGGCTGGATAAGGGGGTGTGTAGCGGATGGACCCTAGGTTGGGTTGGGAATCATGTTGCATTATTTTTGTGATAATATGGAAATGGGCCAAGCCCAATATGACATGTGGATAGGTATGTTTTGGAAACATACGTGGAAATGGGCCAAGCCCGAGAATCGCGGATTGATGAGAAAAGGGCCTAGCCCAAAGATTTGATATGATTTGATTGTGGGCCAAGCCCGATTGTGTAATGTTTAAATGATTATATTTATATGTTGCATTTGATATTTGGGTTGATTTGTGGCTAGCATGTGGGTGGATATCGTGGTTTAATTACACACTTTGAGTCATTGTGACTCACCCAATTATTTATCCATCATCGCAGTGAGTCATGACTAGTGGACGGGTTGGAGTGGATACAAGGTGGCCCATGCGATGCATTTTCATGCAGTAGACGTTTTGAATATTTTTATTTGAAGCTTTTTAATTCAAAGTATTTGGTTTATCTATTTGATGTAATAAGGGTCACTTTTGATTAAAGTACGCTATTTAATTTTGTTGAAGTTTACATTATATTCAGAAATATTTTTATTAAAAAGAGTTATATTATAGTAAATTATAATAAAGTTTTAATTCATCCCAAGCTTATATTATTTAATAATTTTAAATGGACATGACTTTACCAAAGATAATGAACTTTCATGTTTTAAATTCTAAGTAAAGAAACATATCTTCACTAACATAACCAGATTCGGTCGTAGTGAATAGGCCGGGTTTGGGGGTGTTACAGAAGAGCTATCAACAGTGGAACTTAACGAGGAATGCTCAGCTATTCTCCAAAATAAACTACCAACAAAATTGAAAGATCTAGGGAGTTTTACTATTCCTTGTTTAATTGGTAGTTTAAATGTTAACCATGCTTTGGCTGATTTAGGGGCAAGTATTAATGCCATGCTTTATAATATGCTCCTCAAGCAACCATTATGCAAATAACAGGTAAGTCTAGCTCAAGACTTTAAACGAGTGCTTCTCGGGAGGCAACCCGAGCACTAACCCCATTAATTTTCATATTTTTGATTTTTAGCACCTAACTAAAAACTAACCAAATTTTTAGGCGCAGGTTTCCCTACCCACACGGCCTTGCACACGGGTGTGGCCGTGGCTGTGTGGAAATAGGACAAAACTGATCCCAAAACACAGGTTGCGATAAAATGCCACGGCCGTACGATTCGGCCATGGTCGAAACTGAGAAATCTACACGGGTGTGTGACACGCCCGTGGGACCCTTGAGCCCATTTATTTTTTTCTTTTTCTTTTATTTTCATTTTTATTTTCTTTTCTTTTATCTTTCTCATCTTTAATTTATATTATTATATTTTGATTTCTTTAATTTAGGTTCAAGGGGCTGTTAACGAACAACCACACCACCACCGGAGTATCCTCCCCACCTTCACCTCTCTCCAACTTTATCGTTTCTTTTCATTGAATCCAAAATTCAGGAAGTTTTACTCCTCTCCCTATCTTATGATTTTCTTACTATATTGTCACTATTTATTTTTGTACATTGAGGACAATGTACATCTTAAGTGTGGGGGGGAACTATTAATATTATTTGAAAATCCCTGAATTATGCCTTGTTCTTAAGTAATTTTCTCATATTACTGTTAGAATGAAATTTCTTTTGATTTATGATTTTCATTGATATGTTTCGGATTAAGTCATAGTTAATTGTGCATTGATGATTTAAACTTTAAGATATTAGAGAATCAAGCATGATGAGTTTATTTTCAGAATTAAAAATTTGTTAGGTTGTCTACCTGAATCTAATGATTACCTTGAAGTTTGAAATTTACAAGGTTGACATCAAAAGCCGATAATTTTTGTGAGATCTTGAGCCTTTTAGAGCATACATTTTTTGTGCTCACTTTATTGATTATGAATATGTCAACATTGATTTGTTATTCTAGAACTTGCTTCGATTATACATGTCGAGACCACATTTTTGATTTGATATACTGAGATGATAGAGGCACCTAGGTTTTAACCCACTTACTCCATAAAAAGCCTACCTTCACAATTAACCTCTAGTGAACCCCTTTGAGACTAACAAACCATTTCTTGACTCACCCATTAATACTAACCCAAAACCCACTTTGTATTTGTTATCACCATTTCTCTTGACTACCCCTATATCGAGATTTGATTTGATCGGTTACTTAACTATTTTCTTTATTTCAGTTATTAAATTCTATATTATTATTGTACTTGATTTGTTCTTTAAAAAAAGGCTCAACTATTCATTATTACTTCTTTGTTATTGGAGCTTAAGCAGTTAATTTTACATTTTGAGAAGAAGCTCGTGTTATTAATTATTAATTGATGTAATTATTTAAGTTTTAGTTATTTTTCTAGTTAGGTAATTTATCAATTCACTCTCGATACTAACCCTCTAATTCAGCTTTTATCCACACCTTTAACCCAAGCCCCGTTACAACCCATAAAAGACCTTTTGATTTGTTTATCATCTCATTTTACAGTGGTGGAGATTTGACTTTCAGGCAAGCCTATGGGATTAACTTTTCATGTTCGACTCTTGAGTGCTTATTTTTGAACCTTAAACACCTCGAGTGATTTGAGTGAACCCTTAGTGAGGATGTCAATTTTTGTTGATTTTGAATTAAAAGGTGATTATTTAGGTAAGGGGAAACACCTATTTTTCGTATTATAAAAACTATGACTTTGATTATTTGAATCTTTAGGAACCTTCTGGTTAAATTATCAATGTATGAATTACCTATGAATTATGATGAAACATTATTGATGAAGGTTATGAATTGAGGAAATTCGATTTTAATTGTGAGTTGAGAATTTTGCTTAAGGACAAGCAAATGCTTAAGTGTGGGGGTATTTGATAAACCGTAATATATACATATTTTAATCCCACATTTAGCATACTTTTGGATGATTTAATCCCTTGAATTGTGGAATTTGATGCTCCTAATCCTTTAATTTCATGTTTTATACTTAAGAGGGCATAGGAGAATGAAAAGAACGAGAAACGGGCTGAAAACAAAGAAAATGGGCCAAAGTAAGAAATCAACACGGCTTGGGCTCGAATCACACGGTCGTGCCACCTTAGCAGGCCCGAACACAGCCTGGACTCGATTCACATGGGCGTGCTCCACGGGCGTGTCTCTGCCGCGACCCATTGTAATTCTACTCGGAAAAGGATACTTAGGGACGAAGAAAGACATTCCGAAGTTTATATAAACACCCTAAGTATGACCTAAAAGGGGGAGTTCGACAGAAGCCTTCTGTCAGGGCTTTTGACGAAGGAGCGAAGCCAGAGAGGGCTGAACAGAGGGGATTACTCCAAGAAAGCCAATTGATCCATCTCAGAAGCCGGAATCACGCTCAAGACGGAAGATCTTCCCTTCAACTTCCTTCAGGGGGTTTTAGGGTTTTTCTTATGTTTTGTTATTTACTTTCTTCTGAGATGTATTCTTTATTAAACATAAACTAAACCCCTCAAATACCTGAGGGGGATGAAACCTAAGATGGATCTTATTATTGTTTTCTGAACTATATGATAAATACTTGATTTGTTCTTAATTATGTGTTCTTAATTCTTGTTTTAATATTTCAGGATATTGATTCAAGTATTGATGTGCGTAGGCAGTGGAGAAAAAGTCCCTGTTTAAGAGTAGGTCTAGCATAGTTAAGCGGAGTTGATCGCAACCCTAGAGATAGGATGACAAAAATCTTCCAGATTAGGGTCAAACCTAATATGGGAGTCCATAGATCGAGTTAATGCAACACTAGGGGTTTTAATTAGAAAGAGATTTCAATTAATCAACCTAGGGTTAGACGTTAGTAGCCTCGAAAGAGGTACTAATATAAATTAGGGAATTCTACGGATCAAGTCAAGTGAATAAATTGTCTGGTTCAGAGTTAAATAACAAGTGAAGTCTAGGTAGATTCTTCCTCGAGTATTGTCTTAATCAACTAGTTTTTCCCCAAAAGTATTTTCCCAATTCACTCTCTGTGTCTTAGCGTCCTTAGCTTAGTAATTAGTTAATTAAACATCGATTCCCTTAATACTTAGGCTAAATAATAAAAGGATAGTAACTACTAGTACTCTTGGTCCTTGAGGATATGATATTTCCGGTCTTGCCATAGCTATACTACCAAACGATAGGTGCGCTTGCCTTATTCGTTGTCATAGTTAGTTTGGACACGATCAAGTACGAAATTGTATAATGATTTAAAACAGTTTTACTGGTGGCCTAGTATGAAACGAGATATCTCTGACATTTTTTCGAGATGTTTGATCTTCCAGCAAGTCAAAGCTGAGCATCAGGTAGCTTATGGGTTACTTCAGCCGATTATGATATCTTAATGGAAATGGGACAGAGTCACGATGGATTTTATATCGGATTTACCTTTGACATTGAGTAAGAAAGTTGCAATCTGGGTTGTTGTGGATAGACTGACTAAATCGGCTCATTTCATTCTGGTTCACACAGATTATTCACTTGATAAGCTTGATGATATTGTACATTTCTCAGATTGTGAGATTGCACGGAGTACCTATTTCTATTGTTTCGGATAGAGATACGAGATTCACATCGCAGTTTTGGAAGAAACTACAAGATTCACTAGGTACGAAACTACACTTTAGCACTACTTTCCATCCGCAGACAGATGGTCGGTCCGAACAGATTATTCAGATACTCGAGGATATGTTAAGATGTTGCATTCTTGAGTTTGAAGGTACATGGGAACGATATTTTCCACTACTTGAACTTGCGTATAATAATAGCTTTCAATCGAGTATCAAAATGGCACCTTATGAGGCTTTGTACGGTCACAAATGTTGAACACCATTGTATTGGACTGAGCTCAGTGAGAATAAGATACACGGGGTCGATTTGATCAAAGAGACTGAATAGAAAGTGAAAGTGATTCATGATAGTTTGAAAGCCACGTCAAATCGTCAGAAGTCGTACGCAGACTTGAAACGTAAAGATATTGAGTTTCAGATCGGGGACAAAGTGTTTTTGAAAGTCTCACCATGGAAGAAAATACTCTGATTCGGTCGTAAAGGCAAATTGAGTCCAAGATTCATTGGGCCGTATGAGATTATAGAGCGTATCGGGTCGGTTGCTTACAGATTGTTGTTGCCACCTGAGTTAGAAAAGATTCATAACGTATTTCATGTTTTGATGCTTCGACAATATTGATCCAACCCATCGCATGTAATTTCCCCGTCTGAGATTGAGATTCGATCCGATATGACATACGAGGAAGAACCGATCCAGATTTTAGATCACGAAGTGAAAGAATTAAGAAATAAGAAAATTTCTTTAGTAAAGGTCTTATGGCATCGACATGGGGTTGAAGAACATGGGAGCCAGAAGATGATATGAGAGAACGTTACCCAAACCTATTCGCCGGTAAGATTTTCGGGGACGAAAATCCCTAAGGGGGGAGAGTTGTAACAGTCCGGTTTGGACCCTAGTTGGAATAGTGGTTTTGAGACCACAAATCTGAGTCAGGAAAATATTTTAATATTATTTTCTGTGTTTTTAGTATATGAGTTGACATGTGTGAAATTTCCGTGATTAAATTTGATCATTTATGTGCTTAATTTTCAAAAAAGACTTAATCGCATAAATTGTAAAAGTGGCATTCTAATTGTTAAAGTGCTTAATTGTTTTGATTAATTAAAGATGAAATCCTTATGTTATAATTTGGCCATTAAACCATGGGATGGACGGTTATGGGCTTATGTTATATGAGTTTCTTATTAAATTACAAAGGTTAATTTAGTAAATAGTATATTAATATGAAATAAATAAAACAAATGAATTTGTAAGTGGGATGTTCATCCATTCTAGCCAAAAATAAGAAAAAGAAAAAGGGTTTTAAGCTTTCTTAACATTCAGCCATTGAAAACTTTAATTGAGGTATGTTTTGATTCCATTTTTGATATTTTCTATGTTTTTGAGATCGTTGCTATGTAATCTATCAAGCCCATGTCTCAATTTTTGAATTTGATGATGATTTTGTGTTTTTCCATTGTTGAAAGCTTGTGGTTTTTGTTGTTTGATGATGGAAAATAAAAGATATGTGATAGGTTATTATGTTTTGTCTTTGGATTTTTGATGAATTTGAGTAAAGTGGACTAATTTGTGAAAATGTTATTTTGAAGGACTAAAATGTGAAATAATTGAAATGTGTGAACTCATATGAGCTTAGTGAATATTCGGCCAAGCTATAGTGTGGTCAAATTTTGAATATTTTTTATTTTGTGAAATAGGCATTAAATTGAGAAAAATGTGAAATGTCAGGGGCAAAGTGTAATTAGCCCATTTATGTGTTTTTGGACTAAATTGAATGATTTGTTGAATAAAATAGTTAAATTTGAATGTCTATAGATCAAGAACCAAAGAGAAAAGAATTAGATCGGGGGAAATCGAAAATCGTTGAATAGCCGTTTATTTTCGTTCGTCGTTGTCCGAGGTAAGTTCATAAGTAAATAAATGTCGTTAAATTTGATTGTATATATTTTATTTGTACCAAATTGAATTATTACTTGTATATATATTTGTGAATGTCGCACTGGTAAAAGTATGGAAGAATTCTCTACGAGCCTGAATCGATCGAGTTACAACGTCCCAAAGTCCCGTACGAACCATAGAAATAGTTAGGATACATATGTCATGACATAGGATTCCGATATGTGTTTTTGTGTAAGACCACGTCTGGGACGTTAGCATCGACTTGTGCTTAGTGTAAGACCATGTTTGGGACATTGGCATCGTATTTGATTCGTGTAAGACCCTGTCTAGGACAGTGTGTAACAGCTCGGTTTAGACCCTAGTCAAAATAGTGGTTTTGAGACCACAAATCTGAGGTCAAAAAAATATTTTTTAATTATTTTTGGTGTTTACAATATGTGATTGAGCATGTGTGAAAGTTCTGTGTAAAAATTTTAACGTTTGTGTGCTTAATTTGCAAAATAGACTTAATCGCATAAAATGCAAAAGCTGTGTGCTAATATTAAAGTGCTTGATTGTCATGGCTTATTAATTGTGGAGTCCTTAAATTGAAATTATACCATTTAAAGCATGCATGGACAGTTAAGGACATTGAAAATGCATGTTTTCTATGTTTTATTAAAAGGGGGTAAAATGTTTAAATGTGTATTAATGATATTATAATAAAAACAATGAATAAACGGTGGCCATTCTTAGTGTTCATCAACCGAAAATAAAAAGAAAAGAAAAATAAAAAGGCTAGCTAGGTTTCGGCTATGCTCAAGCAAAATTGAGGTATGTTTTTGACTCAGTTTTTGATAATTTCTATGTTTTTTTTTTATCGTTGCTTCGAGTACTACAAAACCCATGTCTTAATTTTGGAGTTTGATGAAGATTTTGAGATGTGCCATTGATGAATGCTTATGCTTTGTTATGTTAGTTGATGAAATATGAAATATATGTATTAGATTAACATGTTTTGTCGTTGGATTTTTGGTGAATTTGAGTAATTTGAATTAAATTGTGAAAATAATATTTTGAGGGACTTAAATGTGAAATAAATAAAATATATGGGCTTGTATGAGCATAAGGAGAATTCGGCTAGGCATATGTGAAGTGAAATTATGTGAATTTGATGATTTTATGAAATAGGAACTAAAGTGTCAAAATGTGAAAATGTGAGGGCTATTTTGTAAACTGCCCTAAATATGTGTGTTTAGACTAAATTGAATGACTTGGTGATTGAATGAGCAAAATTTGAATATGTATAGATTAAGAAAAGAGGGATTTGGATCAAGATCGAGGCAAAGATAAAGTGATCGATTAATCGACTCGTTTTATTATTTCAACGTCCGAGGTAAGTTCGGATATAATACGAGTAGCTAAATTTATGTCTAAATGCTATGAAATGAATGAAAATATGATTATTGAATTACAAATGCTATATGTGGAACTGAGAAATATGGCACTAAGTGTGCGTAATTAGAATCGAGACAGAGGTGAATAGCACTGTGTGTGCAAAGTAATGGAAGCCTCAGCTTTATTGATTTGGCACTGTGTGTGCGATATCGAGATAAATTCGGTTTAATGTAAAGGCACTAAGTGTGCGATGATATTTAAGCTTCGGTTATGAAATGGGCACTAAGTGTGCGATTGAATCGAAGGGACAACGAAGATTTATCAAAATGTGGTATCGAATATTGAGTAACAAGAATGGATGTTAACTAAGTGTCGGCAAAGGTATGTTCGAAACCTATGTGGTTGATGATATCATTTATGGACAAATGGTTAGTTGTGTAAGCATATGGCTAAGGATGAGATTGTGCATTCTTGTAATATAATCTATGTGATGGTTTAATTAGTATATTAATTTTGAATCATAGAGTTAAATGTATTATATTACGAACTTACTAAGCTTTAAAAGTTTATTGTGTGAAGTGTTTCTCTGTTTTACAGTGTCCTTAAAGCTAGCTTGGATCCGGCGATCGTCAGCGACTCAATCACACTATCGGCTATTTATTTTGGTACTTTTGGAAGATGTATGTATATGGTATATGGCATGTATAGGCTAGTAGATATAGCATGTTTTGAATTGTATAATCTTTTCCATGTGATTTGGCTTGGTAGTTTGATGGTTTGGTATATGTTTTGAACACGTGAATGAATGACTTATATGTGTATGTGTATGTTCCTTGTGAGTGATCATTATGGCATAAATTAGCAAAATGGAAATGGTATATTTCATGATAGAATTGGTAAGGAATGAATGTTGAATAGATTATAAGTTTTGGGATGTGAAATTGATATTTTAGATGGACTTATTTGAGTTGAATTTGAGCATGGAAGTAAATGGTGTGGTTGATGATTATTTGGTGCATATATATTGGTATGTTTTGGGTTGCCATTTGAGGTATAAATGCATATGGTATGATGCTTGTAGGTGATTCTAAGTGTGAGTAGCAAGTTTGGCCTTGCAAATATCCTATAATTGCCCACACGATTGAGCACACAGACGTGTGGCTCGACTGTGTCCTTCGTGGTTGTATTTCAAAACAAGTCAGACTCGACCATGGGCTAGACACACAGGCGTGTGACTGGCTGTGTGGTGTAAGTCAGTGTAGACCACGGGTGAGGCACACGGGCGTGTCTCAGGCCGTGTGGATAAGTCAGTATGTATGCCCTGTTTTGCCACGGCTTGGACACATGGGCGTGTCTGAGGCCGTGTGAGGCACACGGCCTACTCACATGGGCGTGTGACCTCTGTAGCTTGGAAAAATGTTTGATTTTCAAAAAATTTTATATGTGTTCGGTTTAGTCCCGACCCCTTTCTAACACGTGTTTAAGGTCTCGTAGACCTCATTTAGGGACTATATGTATATATTTTGTTATGTTTGGACGATGATAGACTTTGTGTTGTAAAATGTGAGTAAATGTTCCGGATTGATCGGTAATGCTTCTTAACCCTAGACCGGTGATGGTTAAGGGTTAGGGGTGTTACATTTTATTGGTATCAGAGCTACGGTTTAGTCAATTCTAGGACTAACGTTGCGCGTGTGAGTCTAGCTATACTTGCAATATACATAATTGCAATAGTGTGATGATTCCTGACAGTTAAAAATGTATTTTCGTATAGTAAATGGATCACCTACGAGCAGTTGCTGATGATGTTGAGAGCAATGCGCATGCTCCCGCTTAAGGGACAACGCAGGCCGAGTCTAGGCCGATTGCTAGTAGTCAAGAGGGAGAGGCTAAGCAAGCCTTCTTCTGAATGATGAGTGAGTGGTTTTCGGAGTTCGTTCGAGTGAATCTGGCTTCTCAACAACCTCCACCCTCACAAGTACCTGTAGTGCCACAAGTGATAGATCCAATCCGATTGAGTAAGCCTCCTGTGGATAAAATTCGAAAATATGGGGATAAAGAGTTTAGAGCTACGATTGATGATGATGCTGAACGAGCTGAGTTTTGGCTCAAGAATACAATTCGAGTGTTTGATGAGATGTCATTGATTCCTGATGAATGCTTAAAATGTGATGTTTCATTGTTGAGAGATACGGCATATAATTGGTGGAAAATGTTGATATCCATGGTTCCGAGAGAGAGAATCACCTGGGATTTCTTTCAAGTTGAATTCCGAAAGAAGTATATCAGTCAACGAGTCATAGATCAGAAACGTAAAGAATTCCTTGAGCTGAAACAGAGCCGTATGTCAGTTACTGAATATGAATGGGAGTTTGTGAGATTAAGTCAGTATGCACGAGAATGTGTTTCGACCGAAGCTACTATGTGTAAACGTTTCATTAAAGGGCTGAATGAAGACATTAAATTCTTGGTTGGAATACTTGATTTGAATGAATTTGTAGTGTTAGTTGAAAGAGCCTGCAAAGCTGAAGAACTGAGCAAAGAAAAGAAGAAAGCAGAACCCGAAGCTAGAGATGAAAGAAAAAGATCGATGAGCAAGTCGTATCAACCTCTATCAAAGAGATTCAAAGATGCAAGCAATCGATCAAATGTTTCGTTTGGACATTCGAGTAGAGATCGTGTGAGACAAAATGTTGGTCCAAGAACTCAAATTCCGATTGAATCAAGTGTTGTAAGTGTCAAAAGCAACAAGCCTGAGTGTAGATAGTGTGGAAGACGTCATATCGAAGAATGTTGGGGCAAGTATAATAATAGAGTTTGCTATAAATGTGGGTCACGAGATCACTTTATTCGGGATTGTCTAGAGTTAGCCAAGAAAGACAATGTTCAGAGTGTGAGGTCGAGTAATACGACGGCTAGGGGTAGACCACCCAAAAACACCGAAAATATGAGTGGAAGTCAGAGAGGGACAACCGATACAACTGTGAGATCCGAGGCAAGAGCACCTGCCCGAGCCTATGCTATTCGTGCTCGCGAAGAAGCATCATCTCCAGTCGTTATAGCTGGTACTTTTACTCTTTTCGATACTGATGTGATTGTATTGATAGATCCAGGATCTACTCATTCATATGTGTGTGTGAATCTAGTATCTAGTAAGACTCTACCTGTTGAGTCTACTGAATTTGTAATTAGAGTATCGAACCCCTTAGGTAAGTGTGTTCTGGTTGATAAAGTATGCAAGAACTGTCCATTAATGTTTTGAGATATTCATTTTCTGGCTAATCTGATGCTGCTACCCTTTGATGAATTTGATATAATTTTGGGTATGGATTGGCTAACCTTGCATAATGCTATTGTGAGTTGTAAACGAAAGAGTATTGATTTGAGAAGTCAGAATGGTGAGATAGTTTGAATTGAATCCAGTGATTTGAATGGATTACCGGCTGTTGTATCTTCAATGAAAGCTTTGAATTATGTGAAAAAGGATTGTGAAGCCTATCTTGCGTATGTGATAGATACAAAAGTGACTGAAAAGAAAGTTGAATCTGTACCTGTAGTTTGCGAGTTCCCAGATGTGTTTCCTGAAGAACTATCGGGATTACCCCTGATACGAGAAGTTGAGTTTGGTATTGATTTAGTGCCAGGAACAACTCCTATCTCAATAGCTCCGTATAGAATGGCACCGACAGAATTGAAAGAGTTGATGTCTCAGTTGCAAGAGTTGACAGATAGAGAATTTGCACGACCAAGTTTCTCGCCCTGGGGTGCTCCTGTGTTGTTTTTGAAAAAGAAAGATGGAACTATGAGGATGTGTATTGATTACCGACAGTTGAACAAAGTGACGATAAAGAATAAATATCCTCTACCGCGAATCGATGATTTGTTTGATCAGCTGAAAGGAGCTACAGTGTTTTCTAAGATAGATTTGAGATCGAGCTATTATCAGCTACGAGTTAAAGAATCAGATGTGCCGAAAACTACTTTTAGAACGAGGTACGAACATTATGAATTCTTAGTTATGCCTTTTGGACTAACGAATACTCCTGCAGTGTTTATGGATTTGATGAATCGGATATTCAGACCGTATTTGGATCGATTTTTCGTGGTGTTTATTGATGATATTCTGATTTATACTTGTAATGAGACGCAACATGCCGAGCATTTGAGAATCGTGTTACAGACTCTACGTAAGAAGCAATTGTATGCAAAGTTTAGCAAATGTGAGTTTTGGTTGCGTGAGGTTGGTTTTCTGGGACATATTGTATCAGCTACGGGAATACGAGTTGATCTGAACAAGATTTCAGCAATTTTAGAGTGGAAGCCTCCGAGAAATGTGTCTGAAGTCCGTAGTTTTCTGGGACTAGCGGGATATTATAGGCGGTTTGTGAAAGGCTTTTCGATGATTGTGACTCCGTTGACGAAATTGTTACAGAAAGATGTTAAATTCGAGTGGTCAGAAAAGTGCCAGCAGAGTTTTGAACAGTTGAAAGCATTGTTGACAGAGGCACCAGTGTTAGTTCAACCTGAATCGGGTAAAGAATTTATAGTTTACAGTGATGCATCGTTGAATGGTTTGGGCTGTGTGCTGATGCAAGAGGGCAAAGTTATAGCTTATGCTTCGAGACAGTTAAAGCCGCATGAAAAGAACTACCCGACGCACGATCTTAAATTAGCTGCGATTATATTTGCATTAAAGATTTGGCGTCATTACCTATTTGGTGAGAAATGTCACATTTATACTGATCACAAGGGTTTGAAATATTTGATGACTCATAAAGAATTAAATTTGAGACAACGGAGATGGTTAGAATTACTAAAAGACTATGAATTAGTAATTGATTATCATCCGAGAAAAGCTAATGTTGTTGCTGACCCTTTGAGCTGGAAGTCTTTATTTTCTTTACGAGCAATGAGTACTCAAATAGATCTGTGTGATGATGGTTCGGTTTTGGCTGAGTTGAAAGTGAGACCAATGTTTATACGTCAATTTGTGATGCCCAGAAAAGTTATGATGAGAAGATGGCAAAACGAGCTCAATGTGGTTTGAATTCAGATTCAGAATTTTGAGTGGATAATGATGATTGTTTGAGATTCAGAGATTGGATTTGTGTTCTGAGGAATTCAGAGTTGATTCAATTGATTTTGAATGAAACTCACAATAGTTGTTTGGTTGTTCATCCGAGAAGTACAAAAATGTATAATGATCTGAAACAGTTTTATTGGTGGCATGGTATGAAACGAGATATCTCAGAGTTTGTTTCGAAATGTTTAATATGTCAGCAAGTTAAAGCTGAACATCAGGTTCTATCCAGTTTGTTACAACCGATTATGGTTCCTGAGTGGAAATGGGAGAGAATCACGATGGACTTTGTGTCGGGACTACCTTTATCTCCGAGAAAGAAAGATGTAATTTGGGTGATAGTTGATAGATTGACGAAAGCAGCTCATTTTGTTCCGGTGAGAACAGATTATTAACTTGATAAATTAGCTGAATTGTATATTTCTGAGATTGTGAGATTGCACGGGATGCCACTATCTATTGTATCTAATAGAGATCCGAGATTTACCTCGCGGTTTTGGAAGAAATTGCAAGAGGCTTTAGGCACAAAGCTGCATTTCAGTACAGCATTTCATTTGCAAACGGATGGTTAATCCGATCGGATCATTAAGATTCTTGAAGCTATGTTGAGATGTTGTATACTTGAATTTGAAAGTACGTGGGAAAAGCATTTGTCGTTGATTGAATTTTCATACAATAATAGTTTTCAATCTAGCATCAAAATGGCACCATATGAGGCTCTTTACGGTCGAAAATGTCGAACTCCATTGTACTAGACTGAGCTTAGCGAGAATAAGATTCACGGGGTTGATTTAATCAAAGAGACTGAGCAAAAAGTGAAAGTGATTCGTGATAGTTTGAAAGCGGCTTCAGATCGTCAGAAGTCCTATGCAGATCTGAAATAGAAAGATATTAAATTTGAGATCGGTGATAAAGTGTTTTTAAAAGTATCTCCGTGGAAGAAAACACTTCGTTTTGGCAAAAAAAGGCAAGTTGAGTCCGAGGTTCATCGGGCCGTATGAGATTATTGAACGAATTGAGCTGGTTGCTTATAGATTGTTGTTGCCACCTAAATTAGAAAAGATTCATAATGAGTATCACGTATCGATGCTTCGACGATATAGATCTGATCCATCGCATGTGATTGCTCCTACTAAGGTTGAGATTCAATCAGATTTATCGTATAGTGAAGAACCGATTCGAATATTGGCACGAGAGACTAAAGAGTTGAGAAACAAGAAAATTTCTTTAGTGAAAGTGTTGTGGCACAAATACGGAGTTGAAGAGGCTACGTGGGAGCCTGAAGATGTTATGAGAGAGCAATATCCAAACTTATTCACTGGTAAGATTTTCGAGACGAAAATCCCTAAGGGGGAGAGTTGTAACAGCCCGATTTAGACCCTAGTCATAATAGTGGTTTCGTGACCACAAATTCGAGGTCAAAAAATATTTTAAAATTATTTTTGGTCTTTACAATATGTGATTGAGCATGTGTGAAAGTTCTGTGTAAAAATTTTATTGTTTGTGTGCTTAATTTGCAAAAAGGACTTAATCGCATAAAATACAAAAGCTGTGTGCTAGTTATTAAAGTGCTTGATTGTCATGGCTTATTAATTGTAGAGTCCTTAAATTGAAATTATACCATTTAAAGCATGCATGGACAGTTAAGGACTTTAAAAATGCATGTTTTTCTATGTTTTATTAAAAGGGGGTAAAATGGTCAAATGTGTATTCATGATATTATAATAAAAACAATGAATAAATGGTGGCCATTCTTAGTGTTCATCCACCGAAAATACAATGAAAAGAAAAAGAAAAAGGCTAGCTAGGTTTCGGCTATGCTCAAGCAAAATTGAGGTATGTTTTTTACTCGATTTTTGATAATTTTTATGTTTTTGTGATCGTTGCTTCGAGTACTACAAAACCCATGTCTTAATTTTGGAGTTTGATGAAGATTTTTAGATGTGCCATTGATGAATGCTTGAGCTTTGTGATGTTAGTTGATGAAATATGAAATATATGTATTAGATTAACATGTTTTGTCTTTGGATTTTTGGTGAATTTGAGTAATTTGGTTTAAATTGTGAAAATAATAATTTGAGGGACTAAAATGTGAAATAAATGAAATATATGGGCTTGTCTGAGCATAAGGAGAATTCGGATAGGCATATGTGAAGTGAAATTATGTGAATTTGATGATTTTATGAAATAGGGACTAAAGTGTCAAAATGTAAAAATGTGAGGGCTATTTTGTAAAATGCCCTAAATATGTGTGTTTGGGCTAAATTGAATGATTTGGTGATTGAATGAGCTAAATTTGATATGTATAGATCAAGAAAAGAGGGATTTGGATGAAGATCGAGGCAAAGATAAAGCGCTCGATTAATCGACTCGTTTTGTTATTTCGACATCCGAAGTAAGTTCGGATATAATACGAGTTGCTAAATTTATGTCTAAGTGCTATGAAATGAATGAAAATATGATTATTGAATTACAAATGCTATATGTTGAACTGAGAAATGTGGCACTAAGTGTGCGTAATTAGAATCGAGACAGAGGGGAATAGCACTGTGTGTGCGAAGTAATGAAAGCCTCGGCTTTATTGATTTTGCACTGTGTGCGCGAAACTGAGATAATTCAGTTTAATGTAAAGGCACTAAGTGTGCGATGATTATTAAGCTTCGGCTATGAAATGGGCACTAAGTGTGCGATTGAATCGAAGGGACAATGAAGATTTATCGAAATGTGGTATCGAATATTGAGTAACAAGAATGGATGTTAACTAAGTGTCGGCAAAGGTATGTTCGAAACCTATGTGGTTGATGATATCATTTATGGACAAATGGTTAGTTGTGTAAGAATATGGCTAAGGATGAGATTGTGCATTCTTGTAATATAATCTATGTGATGGTTTAATTAGTATATTGATTTTGAATCATAGAGTTAAATGTATTATATTACGAACTTACTAAGCTTTAAAAGCTTACTGTGTGAAGTATTTCTCTGTTTTACAGTGTCTTTAAAGCTAGCTCGGATCTGGCGATCGTCAGTGACTCAATACACTATCGGCTATCTATTTTGGTACTTTTGGAAGATGTATATATATGGTATATGGCATGTATAGGCTAGTAGATATAGCATGTTTTGAAGTGTATAAACTTTTCCATGTGAGTTGGCTTGGTAGTTTGTGGTTTGGTATATGTTTTGAACATGTGAATGAATGACTTATATGTGTATTGTATGTTCCTTGTGAGTGATCATTATGGCATAAATTAGCACAATGGGAATGGTATGCTTCATGATAGAATTGGTAAGGAATGAATGATGAATAGATTATAAGTTTTGGGATGTGAAATTGATATTTTAGATGGACTTATTTGAGTTGAATTTGAGCATAGAAGTAAATGGTGTGGTTGATGATTATTTGATGCATATAAATTGGTATGTTTTGGGTTGCCATTTGAGGTATAAGTGCATATGGTATGATGCTTGTAGGTGATTCTAAGTGTGAGTGGCAAGTTTGGCCTTGCAAATGGCCTATAATTACCCACACGGTTGAGCACACGAGCGTGTGGCTCGACCGTGTCCTTCGTGGTTGTATTTCAAAACAAGTCAGACTCAACCATAGGTTGGACACACGGGCGTGTGACTGGCCGTGTGATGCAAGTCAGTGTCTACCACGGGTGAGGCACACGGGCGTGTCTCGGACCGTGTGGACAAGTCAGTATGTATGCCCTATTTTGCCACGGCTTGGACACATGGGCGTGTCTGAGGCCGTGTGAGGCACACGGCCTACCCACACGAGCGTGTGACCTCTGTAGCTTGGAAAAATGTTTGATTTTCAAAAAAAATTATATGTGTTCGGTTTTTTCCCGACCCCTTTCTAACATGTGTTTCAGGTCTCGTAGACCTCATTAATGGACTATATGTATATATTTTGTTATGTTTGGACAATGATAGACTTTGTGTTGTAAAATGTTAGTAAATGTTCTGGATTGATAGGTAATGCTTCTTAACCCTAAACCGGCGATGGTTAAGGGTTAGGGTTAGGGGTGTTACATAGTGGCATCGATATGTGATTACATGTAAGACCACGTCTGGGACGTTGGCATTGTACGAGCTTTTCGACTATCCGAGTATCCTTTTTAATTTTGAATGGTTCAACAGGGATTATCAAGTTAAGATCAAATGTGAAAACGAACTAATATGTTCAGGTACGTGCTATGTTATATGAATATGAAAGTAAGGTAATTATATGTTTGAGATGAATATATGAATTAGATTTGGTAAAAGGGAAATTTATATGTGCTTATGAGTATATGTGCATTCGGCCATTGATGTTATAATGCTATTGTATATGTGATAATGTTTGAGTTTGCAAGCATAATAAATGTACATTTGGTTAAGGTTAGTTTGATTTGGCTAGTTGATTTAATGCGAATGTTTATTTGATCAATATTTGCTTATGACTTACTAAGCTATGAAAGCTTACTCTGTGTTTGTGTTTGTTTATTGTTTTATAGATCATCAAAGCTACAAGAAGCTTAGTGATTGTCGAGGATCATCACCACGCTACCGAACTATAATTTGGTACCTTTTGAAAGTGTACAGATTTAAGTATGGCATGTATAGGCTAGAGAACTTTGATTATGTTTTGAAATGTGTACATTTAGCCATGTGATATGGCTTGTTAATGAATGTGCTTATGGATGAGTTTAGTTCATACTATATGATGCAAAGGTTGGTATGTTTTGATATGCTCATGAATGGCCAAAATGAAATGGTCAATTTTGATAAGTTTTATAGTTAATTTGGAAAATTGATATGATGAGATATGCTATGAAATGATATGGATTAAAATGATGTATGAATCACATGTTTTTGATGTGAAATTGATGCTTTGAATTGGTATGTTTGAGTTGGATTGGTATATAGAAATGAATGATGTTGTTAAAAGTAAAATTGTGCATGATTTGTATGTTTTTGGTTACCTTTAGGACATGAATTGAGGCTTGTATGATGCTTATGGGTATGACCCAATTTTGGGTAGCAAATTGGCCTTGCAAATGGCCTATATTTGTTCACACGGTTGAGCACACGGTCGTGCGAGAGGACTTGTCAATCAAGTCAGTGTTGCACACGGGCCAGACACACGGGCATGTCTTCGACCGTGTGGTGCAAGTCAGAATGTATGCCCTGTTTCACATGGTCTTAGACATGGTCGTGTCTTGTGGCCGTGTGAGGCACACGACCTGATCACACGGGCGTGTGACCTCTGTAACTTTGAAAATTGTTTAAATTTTTAAAAAAAATTGTATATCCTTGGTTTAGTCCCAACCCCTTCCCAATGTATGTTTAAGGTCTTGTAGACTTCTAAAGGGACTCTATATGTATATTTCACCATGGAATATTGTGAATGTTTGATGTTAATGAAATGTTTGCGATATGTCCGGTAATTCCTCTTAACCCTTGTCCGGCGACGGATACGGGTTAGGGGTGTTACACATATCACCATAGGCATTGACACATATATGAATATACCTACGCTTACAACCCTGTTAGACAATATAAGCCAACTTAGCCTTTGACGAATTACAAGCCATTACATATGGGCAAATTAATCATGACACATATAACAAATTGACCTAGTCCCTATACATGCCTTAGACTTCAAATACTTGAATTCATTTATACCCAAAATGATAGCTTGATAGTGTGATAGAGTCTCCGGCGATTTCCAACCTGAGCTAGCTCAATAACCCTATAAGACATTGGAAAGGAAGGGGGTAAGCTATATATATAGCTTAGTAAGTCCGTATTAAAATAATAAGCAACTCTTACAAAACTTTTATCAAGTTCAATAATTTAAACACAAGATAATACAAATTGCTATGAATCTCACAGTTATAATTTTTTATTCAGTCATAATGTTTACTTTATCAACTTATAAGCATAATTTAACATATCTTGGCATCAGCCTAACAACCATAATCTCTCATTTGTAACATATTACAGCAATTCAACAAATCATTTCAAACCTCATAGTAAACATGCACATTAATTATGTGTACTCATGTTTCCGAGCATATGTCTTAATATCTTTCAATTGCCTAAACTCTTATCTTCCCTTACTTCCATAACCAGTTTAATAGGCAATTATGCCAATCTTTCCTTTTTCTCATATCCGATAAATCACAATTTGTGTGAATAAAACATGCTATATCATAACATAATTTGGCTCGAAGGCCAATCACAAAATCGTCAATCGAATTTACCATGTATTTCATACATCACAAGTATAGACCAATAATCCTAAGGTTTTCATAAAAATCATTCTCATGGAAAATCATGAACTCACAATTTCATGAAGTCAATGCTTATAAACTTTATGTACATACCTGTACCAATTCGTAATACTTACATATTCTTTCTCTTCTTTGACATACCTGTTAAATTTCCCGTTGAACCATTTGGAATACTAAAGGATACTCGGGGATCTCGTACACACAGCACCGTGCCATATCCCAGATATGGTCTTACATGTAATCTCGTATCGATGCCAATAGCCAAGCTATGGTCTTACACGAAGTCTCATATCGATGCCATATCCCAGATATGGTCTTACACGAAATCTCATATTGATGCCATATCCTAGATATGGTCTTACACGTAATCTCAGTAACCCTAATGTCATGACAATTTTTATCCTATCTAATCCTAATGTTCAATCGGGATTTCTCTCTTATTGGAACTTCGTCGAATATGCTCATAGAATCAACCATACATTTCATGAAATATCAAAACATTAAAATACAAATATAACATTGCATTATTTACAAACGAACTTACCTCGGCATAAAAAAAAGGGCAAAAAGGACTAAATCGTCAAATACTTGTTTTTCCCCCGTTCTAATTTTGAACCTCATTTTTATCGATCTATAATATCACATTTAACTTATTTAGCCATTATACTATTCAAATCAGCCCAAAATCACATTATGGAAAAATTACATTTTTGCCCCTAAAGTTTGACATTTTTATAATTTAGTCCCTGGGCTCGTAAAATGAATTTCATTCAATTTATTCAAAACCCAAGCCTAGCCGAACCATTTTCATACTCATAACAGCCCACATTTCTCATTTATTCACATTTTTCTACTCATTTTATAACTTTTACAAATAAGTCCTTTTAGACATTTTTACCGAAAATCTCTTAGCAAAAGTCGTTTAACAAACAACAAACATGTACTTTCCACCATCAAACATCAAAATACATACATGTTCAACATGGGTAAAATTTTAGACTTTTACATCTCTTCAAATTAGTGGTAGAAATAAATAGATCATGTTACAAAGATTTCAAAAACATAATAATTATTAAAAACGGGGCTAGAACAGACTTACAATCGAGCTTGGAAGCTTGAAAAACCCTAGCTATGGATTTCCCTTGTAATATTCAGCCGTGGGATGAAGATGGACAAAAATTGGCTTTTAATTTGGCTTTTTAATTCATTTAATTACCAAATTACTAAAATGCCCTTAATGAAAAACTTTATAAACATACCAAACCATGTCCATTTTTGTCCACCAACTTAACCAATCGTCTAATTACCATTTAAGGACCTCCAATTTAAAATCTCATAGCAATTGGACACCTTTAACATATAGAATTCAAGTTTTGCACTTTTTGCAATTTAGTCCTTATGACTAAATTTAGTGCCCAAACGTCAAAATTTTCGAACGAAATTTTCACGAAATCGTTCCATAAAATTGTAGACCATAAAAATATAATAAAAATGAATTTTTCTTCGTCGGATTTGTGGTCCCGAAACCACTATTCTGACTAGACCCAAAATCGGGTTATATGCTTGTGAAAAATTTTAAGTACTGTCTTTGCATCATCCTTTGGGACTGCAACAGCTTCAACCCATTTCAAGACGTAGTCAACAGCTACTAATATATAAAGATTTTCAAATGAACTTGGAAATTGTCCCATAAAATCCATACCCCAAACATCGAATAATTCAACCTCCATAATTGGCTGCTGCAACATTTCATTGCGTTGGGATATAGAACCAGTGCGCTGACACCTATCGCAATGATTCACAAAATTATGGGCGTCTTTGAATAATGAAGGCCAGTATAATCCTGATTGGAAAACCTTAGCAGCAGTTTGCATGCCACCAAAATGACCTCCATAAGGAGCATCATGACAATGCTTCAGGATTGAAAGCATCTCCTCTTCCGGAACATAACACCGAATAATGTTGTCATTGCATACCTTGAATAAATATGGCTCATTCCAATGATACTTCACTACTTCACGAAGAAATCTTTCTTTTTTATTGCATGTGACACCCAATGGGAGTTTTCCACACACTAGATAATTAACCAAATCTGCATACCAAGGGGTTGCATCTACAACGAATAACTTCTCATCTGGGAATGCGTCGACAATTTGAAGTTTGTTTCCATCTTCGTTGCCAACATCCAATCAAGACAAATGGTCTGCAACTTAATTTTCTGAACCCTTGCGATCTTTTATCTCGATGTCGAATTCTTGCAACAGTAAGATCCAGCATATTAGTCTTGGTTTTGCATCCTTCTTCGCAAAAAGATATCTCAACGCTGAGTGATCAGTAAATACGGTAACATTTGCATCGACAAGATATGAATGAAACTTGTCAAAAGCAAATACTATAGCCAATAATTATTTCTCTGTAGTTGTATAATTGATTTGAGACTCTGTAAGAGTTTTGCTAGTATAATAGATGGTGTGAAATATTTTTCCCTTGCGTTGTCCTAGAACAGTACCCACAGCAAAGTCGCTTTCATCGCACATAACTTCAAAAGGTTGAGACCAATCTGGTGCAACGACAATGGGTGCATTTATTAGCTACGTCTTTAATTGAATAAATGCATCTAGACATGCATCATCAAAGAGGAATTTTCGATTCTGTTCCAATAATGAGCATAAAAGCTTTGCAATTTTTGAGAAATCTCTAATAAATCTTCAGTAAAACCTGCATGCCCAAGAAAATTGCGAATACCTTTCACATTTTTGGGTGGAGGTAATTTCTCAATGATTTCCACTTTAGCTTTGTCTACTTCAATGCCTTGACTAGAGATGCGATGGCCTAACACAATGCCTTCAGTTGCTATGAAATGGCATTTTTCCCAATTTAGAAAAAGATGTGTGTATTCACATCACTGCAATACTTTATCCAAATTATCAGCGCAATGATCAAAATCATTCCCATAGACTGAGAAATCATCCATAAAAACCTCTAAAGAATCTCTAATCATATTCGAGAATATTGCCATCCTGCACCATAGAAATGTGGCTGGTGCGTTGCAAAGACCGAAAGGCATACGGCAAAAAGTAAAAGTACCAAAGGGACATGTGAAAGTTGTTTTCTCTTAATCCTCTGGTGCAATAGCAATTTGATTGTACCCAGAATAGTCGTCTAAGAAGCAGTAATAGGCTCTTCTAGCAAGCCTGTCCAACATTTGTTCAATGAAAGGAAGTGGGAAGTGGTCCTTCCTTGTGGCAGCATTAAGTTTGCGATAATTCATACAAACTCACCATCCCGTAGGAATGCGTGTAGGAATTAATTCGTCTTTGTCGTTGCTAACCACAGTGATGCCACTCTTTTTAGGAACACATTGGACTTACCCAATTGCTATCAAAAATAGGGTAAATAATTCCAGTATCAAGCCATTTTATAATTTCTTTCTTAACAACTTCCTTCATCTTCTCATTTAATCTTCTTTGTTGCTCAATCAATTGCTTGCCTTCATCTTCTAACTTGATCTTGTGCATGAAAAAGGATGGACTAATGCCTCGAATATTGGAAATACTCTAAGCAATAGCTCATTTATGTTGCTTAAGAATATAGACCAATTTCTCTTCTTGAGTTACATCCAGTGTTGTGGAGACAATAATTGGGAGAGTATTGTTATCACCAAGAAAGATGTATTTAATATAAGTAGGTAGTGGTCTCAATTATAGAGTAGGAGCTTCATCAATAGATGGCTTGAAAATTAGAGTTATTCTGTTGGCTAAGTCTAAGGATTCAATCTGCCATCCATGCTTGAGTTCAATATTATTAGCTTCAACCATGTTGTCACAATTATCTAAGAATTCATCATTAGATGCCACTGCAAACTCCTCAAAAATTATTGTGCTTTGGTCATTGAATTCTTGCTCAATTAGATCATCTAGCACATCGACAGTATATCATTCTTCTTAATCCTTACATTGAATAGATTCTAAAACACTTAAGGTAACGTGCTCATCATTAAGTTGCATGGTCAGTTCACCTTTTTAAACATCAATAAGAGTTCGTCTAGTTGCTAAAAATGGTCATCCCAAGATTATGGGAACCTCCTTGTCTGCCTCGCAATCAAGTATGATAAAATCAGCCAGAAAAATGAATTTATCCACACGAACTAAGATATCTTTGATTTTCCCTTCAGGTTGAGCCAATGATCGATCAGCTAGTTGCAATATCACTAAAGTAGGTTTCATGTGACTAATTCCCAACTTTCTGAAAGTAGATAGTGGCATTAGGTTGATGCTAAGCCTTGCCCAAATAATGGTTGCCAATTGAACATGGGATAGTAAAGCTCCCAGGACCTTTCATTTTGGGGGGCAACTTATTTTTCAAAACAGCACTACAGCCTTTTGTGAGTGCCATAGTTTCCATATCACTAAGCTTCTTCTTTTTGGACAAGAGCTCCTTCATAAATTTCCCATAATTCGAAATTTGCACAAGAGCGTCTACTAAAGGAATATTGACCTGAAGTTGCTTCAGTGTGTTTAGGAACTGTTGGTACTGCTTATCCTGCTCATTCTCCCTGAATATTTGTGGAAAAGGTAAAGGTGGAGATACATCTGATTGCACCGACACCTTTGATTGCGTCGATAGATTCGAGGGTCAGACATTAGGCATATGAGTGACAATTTGTGGAACTTCTTTGTTTGGCACATCAACAAGCTCTTCAGATTCAACCTTCTCACCAGGGATCACTTCACCAGTATCTTAATGTGCTACAGTAGAGTCTGTAGTTGACTCGCTGGTTTGTTTACCACTCCTGAGCGTGATAGCCTTGCAATGTTCTTTCCCCCTCGGACTGGGATTTTTCATGTCACTAGGTAGTGTGCCCGGTGGTCGAGTATTCAAATTCGAAGCAAGTTGTCCTAATTGTGCCTCCAATGCCCAAATAGAAAATGAATTCCCTTGCACAATAGCTTTTGTTCGAGTCATATGCTCTCGCATTAAAGCCTCAAGAGCTGCTAACGAGTCAAAAGGAGAAGATTGCATGTACTGTTGTTGTCGATGTCCTTGAACATGCTAATTCTGCATTGAAGAGTGTTGTGGCTGCATCTGATTCTGGTGCGGATGCATATGGCTTTATTGTGGATATATCTGAGTGTGCTAATTGTAGTTCTGCTATTGTTGATTGTAATTCCCTTGTCTTGAATTATAATTGCCTTGAGTAGATATATTCCCATATCGGAATGTCGCAGCATTTTGTCCAGCATTCTAAGTTCCCCAAGACTATTGATTGCGTGTAGAATTATTATAAGAGGTGCCATAAGAATTGTTGTGGATGTTACTAACATAAAAGGCATTCTCTGCATGTTGTGGACAATCTTCATAGTTGTGGTTGTCACTGCAAATCTCACAACAAAAGGTAGGAACATCAACTTGTTGATCGACTTGTATAGGTGCAACGTCACTAGTCCCTTGCATATTTTTTATCATATTTGCAAGAGAATAAATGTGAGCACTAAGTACAGATATTGCGTCCAATTCAATAACTCCTAGAGTAGCTTTTGCTTGTGTAGCTCTAGAGATAGGATATTGGTAATCATTCTGAGCAGTTCTCTCAAAAATTTCAATAGCATCATTATAAGTACAATCCAGCAAAGGACAATTGGCTGATGCATCGACAAGATTCCTCGTGTGCAAATTCAGCCCATTATAGAAAATCTCAATCTGTGTTTCCTGTTGAATGTCGTGCATGGGACAGTGTCAAAGCAAAGATTTATAATGTTCCCATGTGGTGTAAAGATTTTCATCATCCAGCTGATGAGAAGTTGTAATATCATTTCGGAGACGAGCATTCATTTTCGGTGGATTAAATCATAAAATAAACTGTGTTGCTAGTGCATTCCAAGAAGTAATTGATCCAGTAGGTAGCCCAAGGAACCAAGTACGAGCTCTTCCCTACAAGGAATAAGGAAATAATTGCATCTTCAAAGCGTCATCAAGAACGCCTTGTTGACTAAAGGAAGCACAAATCAATAAAAATGATTTAAGATGTTCTCGTGCATCTTCATGTGGTAGTCCAGTATATTTCCCATTAGAATTCAGCATTTGAAACATTACTGGCTTCAGTTCAAAATTTCAAGCTTGGATTGTTGGCCTAACAACTCCCAGTTTTAAGTCATCCAAGACAGGTACTACAAAATCTCATATAGTCCTGTTTTGTATTTGAACGTCTTGTGGCAACGGTGGGTCATTAGCATTTTGGTGTGGCATCAGGGGTATGACTTCATAGTTTCTTAGTAAAGCCATATTCATTTGTTCTTGAAGTCTCCTCTAAACGGTTCTTTCAATTTCTGGATCAAAATTGGCAATAAACTCTGAATTAATTCGGGTCATACAACACCTAAAATAAAATGTAAAAATAGCGACAAAAGGAAAACAAGTTAGTAACACTAAATATTATGAAAGAAAAATAAACAAAAATAAACATCAAACAAATGCCATTCCTCAGTAACAGCGCCAAAACTTGATCGGCTGTTTAACATCACAGCAATAATGTGCAAGAATACACTGTCGATGCAAGTATAGTAGACAGATATGAGTCTGTCGGATATCGATCCCATGAGGATGGTTGTCTTTTGTCTATCAATGTCAGTGCAATAAATAGATAGAAACGAGATAAATTGTGAGAGTAGCTGTCGAAGCAATAACTTGAAAACAATAAGATAAAATATGATAATGATAAACTGGGATCCCCAGTAGACAGATATGAGTCTATCGGATATCGATCCCATGAGGATGGTTGTCTTTTGTCTATCAATGTCAGTGTAATAAATAGATAGAAACGAGATAAATTGTGAGAGTAGTTGTCGAAGCAATAACTTGAAAACAATAAGATAAAATATGATAATGATAAACTGGGATCCCCAACATGAACATTCAACAGATTACTAAGTGCTCACAAGGTATAAAAGGATAGGTGATTGTCGATGCATTAAATTGCAATGACTATCTTACGAAGCTTAACTTCTATATTTAATTTAAGACTTAAACATGCACATTCACCACACCTTTCGATGATGGCAATGGAACACTATTAAGAACAAGTGGATTAAATTCCTCTAGTCCTCAAGCAACTTCCGTTGTCATGCTTGTTAGCTTTAAACTGTCGCTGCACTTTCCAGTGTCAGTGACCACAATAACACTTCCATGCTAAAAACATTCAAACCCAAAGATAAAACAGTAGAAGCAAGACTGAATAAAATAACATTTAACCCAGAAATCATGTATACTTCTGTACAAACATGAATTAGAAAGTAATCACCAGCGTTTAGAAAAGAAATATAAAAGAAACAAGTGGAGAGTACTATTCCTAGAAAACCTCGACTTGATCTCTCAACTCCCTCTTGTGTCGCACTTAAGGCTCTTCATCAAGAGCTAATCTGCATCCCTTTCATGTCGATTCACCCGTAGGAGACTTAAGTCGCCATAGCCGAAAAGCTTTAAAAGATAGGTTGAAGAAGATGATACCCCAAAAAAAAGTCTCTTTTTTCCTTTTCACGTGAATATTAATATTTATCCAAATAGCACAGGTGTCCTTTCATCAAAATCATGATGCCTTTGTACGTACAAGTTGGTTGTACCAGACTGGACAACTCACACAATTATGTTCTTATCTAGACAACTGTCAGGTGTGATGACAATTTTGGGCGCAATCTGGAAATACTCATCCAGCGACATCGGAACCAAAACTTGAAAAAATTAAGGATAAATAGGCTAAGATCCACTGAGTTATAAAATGCAATTTATTGAAGTGAAAATGCTAAAATATGTGCTAAAGATAACTAAATTGGGACAAATTAACCAATAAGTAGGGAGAAAACATATGTTCTTTCTAGTACTATCAGTAGACAAAGATGGACATTAAATAGATACATTTTAAGGTTTATAATAAAGGTTGTATATGTAATTTAAAAAATAAAATCAAATTAAGTAAAACAAAGCCAATTTTCTTCTTGCCGAAATTGAAGGGAGGAAATACACTATTTTTAGGGTTCTTAAGCACTCGGTCAAGTCTCCTTGTGCATGTAAGTGATTTTTGGTCTCGTTTTTAATAATTTCTATATTTTTAGAGTCATTGTAGTTTAATCTAGCTAGCTCAGGGACTAATTTACAAAGCTGTTGAAAGTCTATGGTTTTGCCATGAATGTATATTAGTTGGTTGTGATGTTTGATGGAAGAAAATAAATCCTTGTTGTTAAATAAACAACTTTTGCTAAGTGAGTTTTGATGAATTTTTCAATTAAGGTTTTAATTGAAAAATATGAAATATTCATGGTGTAATTTGTGAAATAATAAAATGTGTGGGCTGCTATGAGCTTGTATGAAATTCGACTAGGCTTGGATAGGAGGAAATTGCAAAAATTTCATTTTACAAGCTTAAGAATTAAATTGTAAAGAAATCAAAACATTAGGGGAAAAATCATAATTTTACAAAAATGTGAATTTGGATTGAATAGTATAGAATAGTGATTAAATTAATTGAATTTATTCATTCAGAACAAGAAAGACCTCGTACGGCTTTAGATCGAGCCAAAGAAAAAGATTCGGAATAATTGACTCCATTTCTACATTTTATCATTGAGATAAGTTCATACGTTTAAATAGCATTTTAAATTATGTCTTAAGTGCTATTATTTTATAACATAAAATTGTGTTACGGTGGAAAAATCCAACGGTGTATCGATGATCATCGACCAATGAAAAGGGATAGCTTCGGCTATCCAATTATGAAAAGGGATGGTGACGACCATCAACCATGAAAAGGGATGGTGACGACCATCGAAATATGAAAAAGGATAGCTTCGACTATCGAATTATGAAAAGAGACGGTGATAACCATCAACAATGAAAAGGGATGGTGACGACCATCGAAATATGAAAAGGGATAGCTTATGCTATCGAACTATGCAAAGGGATGGTGACAACAATTGTAATTTTACTTCGCGTGGGCTTTGGTAAGAATTTTTGATGCAATTCACTTTGTTAGAATGGAAGGTAGGATATATGTGCATGCTTGATGCTGGAAAGTATGGATTCATATGTTTTAAACTTAAGAAAGTTATTTTATCATGCGTTGATATTAAATTATGTGATTAAGCATTAATTTGGATTTATTGTGATGCTTAGACCTGTACCAAGCTTGTACTAGATTTGATCCATAATTATTTTAATAGTTTATGTGTTACGAACTTACTAAGCATTATATGCTTACCTCATGTTTTTTTATGTTTTGTAGTAAATCAGAGGCTCGTTTGACTGGAAGTTCGTCGGAGACCTATCACACTATCCATCGGCTATATCAATATATTTTGATGTCTTTAAGTCATGGTTACAATGGCATGTATAGGTGTTTTGTGTTTGATGAGATAGCTATTATGTTTGGCTTGTAAAAGTGGTATTTTGGTTAATGAATTAGTTGTCATGTTGGCTTGTATATATATGTGGTTTTATGGTGGTGGATAATTTGGAATTTTGGTGCTTTTTGTGCTAGATGATGGAATAGTCAAGTTGATGTATGTTTTAGCGACCATTTTGGTCTATTTGAATGTGAATTTGGTATGGTCATTTTGGTAGAATTTGGTATGGAAATTGGTTGCAATTATTGAGTTGTTAAATGGCTAAGTTATGCTTGTGTTTGAGTATATGTAATGTCATGAAAATTGAGGTGCCTTTTGGCATATTGGTTGTATGAATATGTATCATATTATGCTAGCTTGGCTATGCATATTTTAGGTACAATTTGGATGTTTGAAATAGGTGCAAATGGATTGTTTATGTGTGCATAATTTAGGTGAAGGAAAAGGCTTGAAAATGGCCTATTTCTTGTCCACACGGCCGTGTGTCTCAGCCATGTGCGACACACGGCCATGCGACACGGCCGTGTGTCCCCTGTAAGTTTCAAAGGGTTGCAAGTCAGGCTGTTACACGGCCCAGCACACGGGCGTGTGAGGCTATTTTGAGGGTTACACGGCCTGGCACACGAGCGTGTGGCTTGCCCGTGTAACCCAAGTTAGAGAGTTACATCGGCATGGACACGGGCTGGGACACAGCTGTGTGTCCCTACTTCGAATGTCCACACGGGTGTGTGTCTCAGCCGTGGGACCCCTGCAGTTTGAAAAAAATTCTAACTTTTGCCCGAAAATTCTATACGTTTCTGATTTAGTCCTGATTCATTTCTAAAGTATTTTTTAGGGCCTTGAGGGCTCGTATAAGGGAAAATATGCATGTATTTGAATGGATTATAATATGATTTATGAAATGTTTAGAAATGAATGTTTCAAGTTTTAAATCTTTCGATAATACTCCGTAACTCTATTCCAGCGACGGATACTGGTTAGGGGTGTTACATTTAGTGGTATCAGAGCTATAGTTTAGTCGATTCTCAGACTGAACGTATCGTGTGTGAGCCTAGAAATACATGCCATTGTATAACCTATGATAGTGTGATAACGCCTAACTCGTTTTGAAATGTGTTCTCATATAGTAATGACATCTAACCGAGCTGACTCCGATGAAATTGAAAGTAACACACAAGCCTCCATTCACGGAGCAGTGTCGAGTGGTACAAGGCCCGTATCTAAGGGCCGGGGAGGAGAAGCTGAGGAAGCTTTCTTCCAAATGATGAGTGAGTGGTTTATCGAGTTCGTATGGACAAAGAAAACGGCTCAACGACCTCCACCCCCACCTGTTCCCAAACAGATTCCTATTGTTCCTCAAGGTTTGGAACCAATGCGAGTTAATAAACCACCAGTCGACAAAAATCTCAAATATGGGGCTGAAGAATTTAGAGCTAAAGTTGATGATGATCCAGAGAGAGCTGAATTCTGGATAGAAAATACTATCAGAGTTTTTGACAAGCTATCTTGTACACCAGCAGAGTGTGTAAAATGTGTCGTATCTCTACTAAAAGACTCAACATATCAGTGGTGGAATACTTTGGTTTTGGTTGTGCTGAGAGAGCATATCAATTGGGAATTATTCCAAATCGAGTTCCGAAAAAAATATATAAGTTAGAGATTTCTTGATAAAAAATGCAAGGAATTTCTTGAGCTTAAATAGGGTCGTATGTCAGTGTCTGAATATGAAAGAGAGTTTGTTAGATTGAGCAAATATGCCCGGGAATGTGTTCCAACCGAGGTTGCTATGTGTAAACGGATCGAGGAAGGGTTAAATGAATATATAAAGCTTCTAGTAGGGATACTTGAACTAAAAGAATTTGTTGTGTTAGCTGGTCGAGCTCATAAGCAGAGGAGCATAGCAAAGAGAAGAGAAAAGTTGATTATGAAGTTAGAGATTCAAGAAAGAGATCATCGGGAAAGTCATATCGGTCGTCATAGAAGAAATCGGGAGAACATTAAATAATCGTTCAACTGCTTCAGTGGGATATTCTGGTAGAGACCGAGGTAAACAATAGGCGGGTTCAAAGGCGCAAGCTACGTCTGTAGCGAGCGTAGGTAACGTTAAAGATAATAAGCCTAACTATCAACGGTGTGGATGTCGACATTTTGGTGAATGCAGGGTGAAAGACAATGCGTGTTTTAAATGTGGTTCATCTAAGCATTTTATTTGAGAATGCCTAGAGGAACTCGAGAAAGAAAAAAGTTCAGAATGTTCGACCTAGCAATACTATCACTAGAGGTAGACCACCTCGTAATCCTCGAAATACGAGTAATAGCCATACTAGAACAAAAGACTCTACTGTGAGATCTGAGGCACGAGCACCAGCCAGAGCTTACACAATTCGAGCACGAGAGGAAGCTTCTGTGCTAGATGTTATTACTGGTATCTTTTCTACCTTTGATACTAATGATACTGCTTTAATTGATCCGGAATCAACCCATTCGTATGTATGTACGAATCTAGTTTCAAGTGAGAATTTACCTGTTGAGTCCACTGAATTCATGGTTAAAGTATCAAACCCCCTACGTCGGTATGTGCTAGTTGATAAGGTTTGCAAAAAATGTCCATTGATGATTCGGGGTTGTAATTTTCTGGCTGATTTGATGCTATTGCCGTTTGATGAGTTTGATGTGATTTTGGGCATGGATTGGCTGACTCTGCATAATGCTATTGTGAACTGTAGACGAAAGCTTATTGTGTTAAAATGTCAGAATGGTGAAAAGCTTCAGATTGAATCAGATAGTTTGAGTAGTATGCCTAGTGTTATTTCGGCTATGTCAGCACAGAAATATGTGAGAAAGGGTTGTGATGCGTAGCTTGCGTATGTATTTGATTCTAGAGTTTTTGAGTTGAAGTTACAATCAATTCCAATGGTTTGTGAGTATCCAGATGTGTTTCCAAATACCCGGGTTATCACCGATCAAAGAGGTTGAGTTTGCCATTAAGTTAGTACCGGAAACATCACTGATATCGATAGCTCCTTACAGAATGGATCCTATGAGTTGAAAGAGCTGAAAGCACAGTTGCAAGAGTTGATAGATAGGGGTTTTGCTCGACCCAATTTTTCACCTTGGGGTTCACCTATTCTGTTCATTAAGAAAAAGGACAGATCTATGAGATTATGCATTGATTACCACCAACTCAACAAATTTACGTTCAAGAATAAATACCCATTACTACGTATTGATGACCTGCTTGATTAGTTCAAAGGTGCAATAGTATTTTCGAAGATTTATCTTCGTTCTGGTTACTATCAACTAAGAGTTAAAGATTCTAATGTGCTAAAAATTGTGTTCAGGACCAGGTACAGATATTATGAATTTCTTGTGATGCCGTTTGGTTTAACTAATGCACCTGCAGTATTTATGGATTTGATGAACAGAATTTTTAGACTGTATTTAGATCGGATTGTGGCGGTATTTATCAATGAGATCTTGATTTACTCACTAGATGAGACTGAGCATGCCGAGCATTTGAGAATTATTTTGCAAACTCTGCGCGAAAAGCAATTATTCGCCAAGCTTAGAAATTGTGAATTCTGGCTTCGAGAAGTTGGATTTTTAGGAAATGTTGTATCATTCGAAGGCATCAGAGTTGATCCGAGTAAGATTTCAGCCGTTGTTGATTGGAAACCTCCAAGGAATGTATCCGAGGTTAGAAGCTTTCTAGGACTAGCCGGGTATTATAGAACGTTTGTTAAGGGATTTCGATGATTGCTACGACAATGATGAGATTATTGCAGAAAGATGTAAAATTTGAGTGGTCTTTTCCAACTCTACCGGCAAAGCCAACCGGTAAGCCAACTCTACACGTTATGAATCTTTTCCAACTCTACCGGCAAAGCCAACCGGTAAGCTACAGGCGAAATTCTGTCTGTAATCTCATACGGCCCTATGAACCTTGGACTCAATTTCCCTTTTTGTCCAAATCTCATAATCTTCTTCCACGGCGATACTTTCAAAAATGCTTTGTCGCCTACTTCAAACTCAATTTCTTTTCTTTTCAAATTCGCATACGACTTCTGTCGGTCCGAAGCAGCTTTCAGACTATTACGGATTACTTTTCACTTTCTCTTCGGTCTCTTTTATCAGATCGACCCCATGGATCCGCTTCTCGCTAAGCTCGGTCCAATACAAAGGAGTCCGACACTTGCGGCCATACAAAGCCTCATACGGTGCCATCTGTATACTCGACTGATAAATATTGTTATAGGCGAATTCGACCAAAGGTAGATATCTCTCCCAACTACCTTCGAATTCTAACACACAGCATCGAAGCATATCTTCAATAACTTGAATCACTCTTTCAGACTGACCATCGGATTGCGGATGGAACGCAGTACTGAAATTCAATCTCGTACCCATGGCCTCTTGCAACTTCTTCCAAAATCTCGAAGTAAACCTCGGATCTCTATCCGATATAATAGACACAGGTACACCATGCAATCTCACTATCTCGCCATTACAACTCATTTAACTTATCCGGTGAATAATCAACACGTCTTCGGAATAAAGTGAGTGACTTAAATCAATCTATCCACAACGACCCACACAAAGATCTCTCTTTCTGAGTCGTCGGCAACCCCGTTACAAAATCCATGGTAACCCGATCCCACTTCCATTCGGGAACCATCACCGGTGAAGCAATCCCGAAGGCACTTGATGCTCGGCTTTCACTTGTTGGCAAATCGGACACTTAGTCACAAACTCAAATATCTCTTTTCATACCCGACCACCAATATAACTTCCTCAAGTCGTTGTACATTTTAAATCTTTGCCGGATGTCTTGACAAGCACCCACTTTGTGGGCTTCATGCAAAACCTTTCGAATCAACTCCTCATTTTTAGGAACACAAATTCGCAGTCGCGATACATCGACAACCATTCAAATTCATTCGAATATCAGAATCACATTTCGACCCGCACTTAGCTATCTTAGCTTGCATCTCGCTATCATTTCTCTGAGCTTCACATATTTGTTGAACAAATAGTGGCCTAGCTCTCAACTCTGCCAAAATAGCACCATCATTAGACAATGCTAAACTCGCTCTCATAACTCTTAGAGCATACAGGGATTTCCTACTTAAGGCATCTGCAACCACATTCTCTTTTCCCGGGTGGTAATCAATGACTAACTCATAGTCTTTCAACAACTCAAGCCACCGTCTCTGTCTCAAATTCAGATCCTTCTGATCCATCAAATACTTTAAAATCTTGTGATCCGTAAAGATTCGGCACTTTTCGCCATGCAAATAATGTCGCCAAATCATTAACGTAAAAACAATCGCAGCTAACTCAAAATCGTGAGTCGGATAATTCTTCTCGTACGATTTTAACTGCCTCGAGGCGTAAGCGATTACCTTACCCTCTTGCATCAACACGTAACCGAGACCATTAAACGACGCATCACTATAAACCACAAACTCCTTCTCCGATTCGGGTTGAACCAAAACCGGTGCCTTAGTCAACATTATTTTCAGTCTCTCGAAGCTCTGTTGACATGTCTCAGTCCATTCAAACTTGACATCCTTATGCAATAGCTTCGTCATCGGGGTAGCAATCACAGAGAACCCCTTTACAAAACGTCTTAAATATCCCGCTAATCCCAAGAAACTTCTGATTTCTGACACGTTCCTCGGCGGTTTCCAATCTATAATAGTCGATATCTTAATCGGGTCAACTCTAACACCATCACCTGACACCATGTGTCCTAGGAATCCGACCTCTCGGAGCCAAAACTCACTCTTGCTAAACTTAGCATACAACTGCTTATCTCTGAAAGTTTGCAAGACAATTCTCAAGTGCTCTTCATGATCATTCTCATCTCGAGAATAGATCAATATGTCGTCAATAAAGACAACCACAAACTTGTCCACATATGGTCTGAAAACACGGTTCATCAGATCCATAAAAATCGCAGGTGCATTCGTCAACCCAAACGGTATAACCAAAAACTCATAATGGCCATACCTTGTCCGAAATGTAGTTTTCAACACATCTTGCTCTTTCACTCTGAGCTGATAATAACCAGACCTACCACAACTTGGACACTCCGGTTTACTCTTTGTATTACCCACACTTTCCATCGAGGGGGCTCGGACTCTCGAACCCTGATGAGTATTGTCCAAGTCTCGATGCGAATATCCCACTGAGGCTGACGTCCAAGGATTCACTTCCTTGGATCTTTTCGACTGAGCTTGATACGTCTTGCCCATCGGTCTCTTTCTTGCATCTCAGGCTTCACTCATAGCCCACCTCTTATCTGAACTCAACTCTTCGGCCTTACTTGCCCTCTCAACTAATACCACGAATTCTTTCAACTCCAAAATGCCAACTAGGAGTTTGATATCCTCATTCAACCCATCTTCGAACCTCTTGTACAAGATGGTCTCTATCGACACACATTCTTTAGCGTATTTGCTAAGCCTAACAAACTCACGCTCATATTCTGCTACTGACATTCTTCCTTGCTTCAACTCAATGAATTCTTTCCTCTTCCGATCAGTAAATCTTTGGCTTATATACTTCTTCCGGAACTCTTCCAGAAAGAAGTCCAACATTACCCCCTCTCTCGGGACCACTAATGTCAGCGTCTTCTACCAATGGTATGCCGAGTCTCTCGGAAAAGATACGGCACACTTCAAACTCTCCTCTGGTGTACATGAGAGCTCATCGAACACCCTCATCGAGTTCTCTAACCAGAACTCCGCCCTCTCAGGGTCGTCATCTACTTTAGCTCTAAACTCCTCAGCCCCGTGTTTCCTAATCTTATCTACCGGGGGTTTCGATATCCTGACTACATCCGTACCTTGAGGAGCCACTGGATTTGGCTGAGGTATAGGAGGAGGTTGAGCATTAGGGTTCGCTCGAATGTAGTCTGAGTACCAATCACTCATCATATAGAGAAAGGCTTCTCGTGCCTCTTCCCCTTGACCCCTCGCCTCGGGTCCACTTTGCACCAGCACGGTTCCTTTCGAAGGAGCCGGCGCATTACTAGCTGCTTAATCAGCAGTCAATGGATCGGAATCCATATTCTATATAAAACAAGAATTAAAATCATCAAAAACCACCACACTATCATCGTACACTTATGGCATGTATAGCTAGACTCTTACACCCGCTACGGTAGTCCTAGAACCGACTAAACCATAGCTCTGATACCACTAAATGTAACACCCCTTACCCGGGTTCTACGTCGAGAACCGGGCCCGAGGCATTACCAAACTAAACCCACTTAATCGCCACGTAGGCTCAATGTCATTACTCTCTATAACCTCATTCTCGACTTACGAGGCCTCACTCATACACACGAGGGCTCTCGAGACTAATCTGGAACTTTTACAATCCTTAAAAGTTTTCTTCTTTTATACAAGGCTCACACGCCTGTGCACTATGTAACACGCCCGTGTATGGACACACACGCCCATGTTCCCTAGCCGTGCTAAAAACCCGAGCATTCTGCCAATTGCCCCACGACCATGGCATGCCCGTGCTCCCCAACCGTGGTGAACACTAACTTCCCTCGCACGGCCTAGAGTCTAGACACACGCCCGTGTGCCTAGCCCGTGGCCAACACTGATTAATCCCACACGTCCTAAGCACACACCCGTGTGACTAGTCCGTGGTCTATTCTGTTTTAAAATATTAACATGCAGGGGAGGCACGGCCACAGCACACGCCCGTGGGCTGACCGTGTGTCACACATGGTCTAGACACACGCCCGTGTGTCTAACCACATGGTCAAGGACAAAGCTAAGTGCCAAGTTCTTTTCACCCTTCTAGCATACACAACAAATACTCATCCAACACAATCATAATCAACTCAAATTGACTAAAATCTCACATAGAAAACTATATCTTTTTCATATAATGTAATAGCCAACAACTATGGCATTATACAAAATACACTTCCCATAAAAAGACTAACACCTCTTATCCATTTACAACAAAATTGACTAACTTGTCTAGCCCCTATACATGCCATATACAAAACATTAAGTTTCATGTACCAAAGTGTGCTGATATGTAGGCTATCTTCCAATGATCCTCGTATCTCGATTCACCACTTTTAATCTATAAGACAAGGGAAAAGTAAGGGAGTAAGCTTTGAGCTTAGTAAGTTTACACATAAACAATTAAGCATCATAGTATAAGCCCAACAACAATTAGCATTATACCAACATATGATACACAACTATGCTTACTCTTTCTATCCCTTACCATATTACCAACACATCATGAGTCACATGCTCATAACTATTGAAACGCACTTTTGCATTCAATATCACATTTACACAATATACAACACATCATTATTGCTCAATAATACATCCACATAGCTAACTCACATAGCTAATCCACATAACTAATCCACATATCTTATCCACACGGCTATTACACATAATTAATCCACACAAACCAATATCTCGGTGGTTTCGCACTTAGCACACCACAATCAATTTATAAGGTGGTATCGCACTTAGCCTACCACAAAGGCAATCATATTGATCTACACATAGCCACTTTGAATGATATACTTAACGATAGCATCGCACATAGCCACTCATCGTCAATATGCATTTTGATGGTATCGCACTTAGCCCACCATCTAGCATTATCACAACACATGCACAAGTCTATTTACCCAATTATTCATCCATTCACATCTATATTACATTCATTCTACTTGAACCACATAGGTTCCCAATCATTCTCATTCATTCTCATTCATGCTACACCCTAGCTAGCATTAACAAATTGTAAGTATGAATGCATTGTTTAGGCATAGACTTACCTCGATACTCAAAAGTATTGAAATGTGCAATTTAGTCTACCACCTTGCTTTTGCCTCGGTTTCGATCCGGGCTTTGTCTTTCTTGATCTATAATGAATAAATCAGCTTATTAAATACACACATTGACTAAATTGACCCACATCTCATACTTTAGCAAAATTACTATTTTACCCTTAAACTTTCTCATATTTACACTTTAGCCCTAAAGGCTCGTAAAGTGATTTTTATTCAACTTTCTAGCCTTTCATGCTTAGCCGAACCACTTACTCAACTAAAGCATTCAACAATTCTCACTAAATCACCCATGTATGACCAAACTTAAGATTTTCACAACTAAGTCCCTACATGCATTTTCATGGAAAATCACTTAGCAAAAGATGTTTCTACTACATCAAGCTTTCATATTCTTCCATAAAACATCAAAATACATGCATGTCATACATATGTACATTTTTGAACATCCATAATGGCTCACCAAATAGCTAAAAATAGCTTACTCATGCTACTAGGACTTCAAAAATACGAAGAATATCAAAAAACCGGCTTAAGAGCACTTACTAGCAAGCTTGAAAAAAGCGAAAGAGCCCTAACAATGGCTTCTCTCATTTACTTTGCAGCTTGGGGAGAAGATGAGTGAATTTTTATCATCTTTTCACCTATTTAATCACTTATTTGATAAATGACCAAAATGCCCTTTTTGATAAACTTCAAATTTTGACTCATCCATGCCCATTTTTGTCCAAAAATTAGAATTTGGGTAAATTGCTATTTAAAGACCTCTAATTAATAATGTAAAGCTATTTCACACAAATAGCTTCTAGAAACACACATTTTGCAACTTTTGCAATTTAGTCCTTTTTGGACAATTCAACCACAATTTCACAAAATTGTTTCATGAAACTTTCACACTAGCATGCATACATAATATAAACCTTAAAAACTCATTCATGACCCTCGAATTTGTGGTCTCGAACCACTATTCTGACTAGGCCCTAAACCGGGATGTTACAACTCTCCCCCTTTTAGAGATTTTTGCCCCCGAAAATCTTACCAGAAAAGAGGTTCGGATGTTGCTCTCTCATAACTTCTTCCGTTTCCCACATAGCCTCTTCCACGCCATGTTTTTGCCATAACACTTTCCCTAGTGCTATGCTCTTATTTCTCAACTGTTTCACTTCTCGAGCGAAGATCTTAATCGGCTCCTCTTCATAAGACATATCCGGTCTTATCTCAATTTTCGTTGAAGGAATCACATGTGAAGGATCGGACCGATACCGTCGCAACATCGACACCTGGAACACGTTATGAATCTTTTCCAACTCTACAAGCAAAGCCAGCCGTGCTTCTACAGGCAAAATTGCATGCATAATCTCATACGACCCTATGAACCTTGGACTCAATTTCCCTTTTTGTCCAAATCTCATAATCTTCTTCCACGGTGATACTTTCAAAAATGCTTTGTCGCCTACTTCAAACTCAATTTCTTTTCTTTTCAAATTCGCATACGACTTACAGCCGGTCCCAAGCGACTTTTCGAGACTATTACGGATTACTTTTCACTTTCTCTTCGGTCTCTTTTATCAGATCGACCCCATGGATCCGCTTCTCGCTAAGCTCGGTCCAATACAAAGGATTCTAACACTTGCGGCCATACAAAGCCTCATACGGTGCCATCTGTATACTCGATTGATAACTATTGTTATAGGCGAATTCGACCAAAGGTAGATATCTCTCCCAACTACCTTCGAATTCTAACACACAGCATCGAAGCATATCTCCAAGAACTTGAATCACTCTTTCAGACTGACCATCGGATTGCGGATGGAACGCAGTACTGAAATTCAATCTCGTACCCATGGCCTCTTGTAACTTCTTCCAAAATCTCAAAGTAAACCTCGGATCTCTATCCGATATAATAGACACAGGTACACCATGCAATCTCACAATCTCTGCCACGTACAACTCAGATAACTTATCCAGTGAATAATCAACACGTACTGGAATAAAGTGAGCTGACTTCGTCAATCTATCCACAACGACCCACATTGCATCTCTCTTTCTCGGAGTCCTCGGCAACCCCATTACAAAATCCATGGTAACCTGATCCCACTTCCATTCGGGAACCATCACTAGCTGAAGCAATCCCGAAGGCACTTGATGCTCAGCTTTCACTTGTTGGCAAATCAAACACTTAGTCACAAACTCTGAAATATCTCTTATCATACCCGGCCACCAATATAACTTCCTCAAGTCGTTGTACATTTTCGTACTGCCCGGATGTACTAACAAGCACCCACTGTGGGCTTCATGCAAAACCTTTCGAATCAACTCCTCATTTTTAGGAACACAAATTCCGGCCGCGATACATCGGACAACCATTCAAATTCATTCGAATATCGAATCACATTCCGACCCGCACTTAGCTATCTTAGCTTGCATCTCGCTATCATTTCTCTGAGCTTCACATATTTGTTGAACAAATAGTGGCCTAGCTCTCAACTCTGCCAAAATAGCACCATTATTAGACAATGCTAAACTCGCTCTCATAACTCTTAGAGCATACAGGGATTTCCTACTTAAGGCATCTGCAACCACATTCACTTTTCCCGGATGGTAATCAATGACTAACTCATAGTCTTTCAACAACTCAAGCCACCGTCTCTGTCTCAGATTCAGATCCTTCTGATCCATCAAATACTTTAAACTCTTGTGATCCGTAAAGATTCGGCACTTTTCGCCACACAAAAAATGTCGCCAAATCTTTAACGCAAAAACAATCGCAGCTAACTCCAAATCGTGAGTCGGATAATTCTTCCCGTGCAATTTTAACTGCCTCGAGGCGTAAGCGATTACCTTACCCTCTTACATCAACACACAACCGAGACCATTAAACGATGCATCACTATAAACCACAAACTCCTTCTCTGATTCTGGTTGAACCAAAACCGGCACCTCAGTCAACATTGTTTTTAGTCTCTCGAAGCTCTGTTGACATGTCTCAGTCCATTCAAACTTAACATCCTTATGCAATAGCTTCGTCAACAGGGTAGCAATCACAGAGAACCCCTTTACGAAACGTCTGTAATATCCCGCTAATCCCAAGAAACTTCTAATTTTTGGCACGTTCCTCGGCGGTTTCCAACCCATAACAGCCGATATCTTATTCGGGTCAACTCTGACACAATCACCTGACACCATGTGTCCTAGGAATCCGACCTCTCGGAGCCAAAACTCACTCTTGCTAAACTTAGCATACAACTGCTGATCTCTCAAAATTTGCAAGACAATTCTCAAGTGTTCTTCATGATCGTTCTCATCTCGAGAATAGATCAATATGTCGTCAATAAAGACAACCACAAACTTGTCCACATATGGTCTGAAAACACGGTTCATCAGATCCATAAAAATCGCAGGTGCATTCGTCAACCCAAACGGCATAACCAAAAACTCATAATGGTCATACCTTGTCCGAAATGTAGTTTTCAACACATCTTGCTCTTTCACTCTGAGCTGATAATAACCAGACCTCAAGTCTATCTTGGAGAACACTGTAGCTCCCTTCAGTTGATCGAAAAGATCATCAATCCTTGGCAAAGGATACTTATTCTTAACCGTCATTTTGTTAAGCTGTCTATAGTCTACACACAACCTCATAGACCCATCTTTCTTCTTCACAAACAATACCGGAGCTCCCCATGGCGAGTAGCTCAGTCTTGCAAAACCCTTATCTGTCAACTCTTGTAACTGAACCTTCAGTTCTTTCAACTCTACAGGTGCCATTCTATACGGGGCAATCGAAATAGGTGTCGTTCCCGGAACAAACTTAATTCCAAACTCAACTTCTCTCACTGGAGGTAACCCGGGTAACTCCTCCGGGAATACATGTGGATACTCACGTACCACTGGCACTGTTTTAAACTCCACCCCAACCTCTCGAGTGTTCAACACAAACGCAAGATAGGACTTACATCCTTTTCTCAAACATTTCTCAGCCACTAGGGAAGAAATCATCACTGGTAGACTATCCGATCCACCTGATTCAACCCGAACCACATCTCCATTCTCACATTTCAATTCAATGTACTGACTACCACAGTTCACTAAAACACTATGGGTAGTCAACCAATCCATGCCTAGGATTAAATCAAACTCATCAAACGGCAAAAACATAAGGTTTGCCAGAAAATAATGATTCTCAATCAACAAAGGACAATTCTTACACACTTTGTCCATTAACACATGCTTTCCTAACGGGTTTGACACCTTAACTACTATGTCCGTAGACTCAACGGTAATACTCAAACTAGATGCTAATCTCATGCAAATATAAGAGTGAGTAGACCCTGGATCTATTAAAGCAATAACAGAGGTGTCAAAGAGAGAAAAAGTACCCGTTATCACATCAGGGGAGGATGCCTCTTCGCGAGCGCAAATGGCATATGTCCTCGCAGGTGCCCGACCCTCTGGTCTCACAGTAGAGTCCCTGGACGCACCTCTACCACAAGCCCCTCCTCTTGGGTTCCTTGGTGGTCTACCCCTCATAGACACATCACTAGGTCTCACTTCTTGCCTCTCTTCCTTATCATCCCTCTCGGGACAGTTACAGATAAAGTGGTCAGGGGAACCACATTTGTAACATTTTCGACTGTTTCCCCAACACTCTCCGGTGTGATACCTACCACAACTTGGACACTCCGATTTACTCTTTATATTACCCACACTTTCCATCGAGGGGGCTCGGACTCTCGAACCCTTACGAGTATTGCCCAAGTCTCGATGCGAATATCCCACTGAGACTGACGTTCGAGGATTCACTTCCTTGGATCTTTTCGACTGGGCTTGATACGTCTTGCCCATCGGTCTCTTTCTCGCATCTCGGGCTTCACTCATAGCCCTCCTCTTATCTGAACTCAACTCTTCGGCCTTACTTGCCCTCTCAACTAATACCACGAATTCTTTCAACTCCAAAATGCCAACTAGGAGTTTGATATCCTCATTCAGCCCATCTTCGAACCTCTTGCACAAGATGGTCTCTGTTGACACACATTCTTTAGCGTATTTGCTAAGCCTAACAAACTCACGCTCATATTCTGCTACTGACATTCTTCTTTGCTTCAACTCAATGAATTCTTTCCTCTTTCGATCAGTAAATCTTTGGCTTATATACTTCTTCCGGAACTCTTCCAGAAAGAAGTCCCACGTTACCCGCTCTCTCGGGACCACTAATGTCAGCGTCTTCCACCAATGGTATGCCGAGTCTCTCAAAAAAGATACGGCACACTTCAAACTCTCCTTTGGTTTACATGAGAGCTCATCGAGCACCCTCATCGAGTTCTCTAACCAGAACTCTGCCCTCTCAGGGTCGTCATCTACTTTAGCTCTAAACTCCTCAGCCCCGTGTTTCCTAATCTTATCCACCGGGGGTTTCGACATCCTCACTACATTCGTACCTTGAGGAGCCACTGGATTTGGCTGAGGTATAGGAGGAGGTGGAGGAGGTTGAGCGTTAGGGTTCGCTCGAACGTAGTCCGAGTACCAATCACTCATCATATGGAGAAAGGCTTCTCGTGCCTCTTCCCCTTGACCCCTCGGCTCGGGTCCACTTTGCACCAGCACGGTTCCTTTCGAAGGAGCCGGCGCATTACTAGCTGCTTCATCAGCAGTCAATGGATCAGAATCCATATTCTATATAAAACAAGAATTAAAATCATCAGAAACCACCACACTATCATCGTACACTTATGGCATGTATAGCTAGACTTTTACACCCGCTACGGTAGTCCTAGAACCGACTAAACTATAGCTCTGATGCCACTAAATGTAACACCCCTTACCCGGGTTCTACGTCAGGAACCGGGCCCGAGACATTACCAAACTCAACCCACTTAATCGCCACTTAGGCTCAATGTCATTACTCTCTATAACCTTATTCTTGACTTACGAGGCCTCACTCATACATACGAGGGCTCTCGAGACTAATCTGGAACTTTTACGAACCTTAAAAGTTTTCTTCTTTTATACAGGGCTCACACGCCCGTGCACTATGTAACACGCCCGTGTATGGACACACACGCCCATGTTCCCTAGCCGTGCTAAAAACCCGAGCATTCTGCCAATTGCCTCACGGCCATGGCACGCCCGTGCTCCCCAACCGTGGTGAACACTAACTTCCCTCGCACGGTCTAGAGTCTAGACACACGCCCGTAAGGCTAGCCCGTGGCCAGCACTGATTAATCCTACACGCTCTAGGCACACACCCGTGTGACTAGTCCGTGGCCTATTCTGTTTTAAAATATTAACATGCAGGGGACGCACGGCCACAGCACACGCCCGTGGGCTAACCGTGTGTCACACATGGTCTAGACACACGCCCGTGTGTCTAACCACATGGTCAAGGACAAAGCTAAGTGCCAAGTTCTTTTCACCCTTCTAGCATACACAACAAATACTCATCCAACACAATCATAATCAACTCAATTTGAATACAATCTCACATAGAAAACTATATATTTTTCTTATAATGCAATAGCCAACAACTATGGCATTATACAAAATACACTTCCCATAAAAAGACTAACACCTCTTATCCATTTACAACAAAATTGACTAACTTGTCTAGCCCCTATACATGCCATATAAAAAAATTAAGTTTCATGTACCAAAGTGCGCTGATATGTGGGCTATCTTCCAATGATCCTCGTATCTCGATTCACCACTTTTAATCTATAAGACAAGGGAAAAGAAAGGGAGTAAGCTTTGAGCTTAGTAAGTTTACACATAAAAAATTAAGCATCATAGTATAAGCCCAACAACAATTAGCATTATACCAACATATGATACACAACTATGCTTACTATTTCTATCCCTTACCATATTACCAACACATCATGAGTCACATGCTCATAACTATTGAAATGCACCCCTGCATTCAATATCACATTTACACAATATACAACACACCATTATTGCTCAATAATACATCCACATAGCTAACTCCCATAGCTAATCCACATAACTAATCCACATATCTTATCCACACAGCTATTACACACAATTAATCCACACAGCCAATATCTCGGTGGTTTCGCACTTAGCATACCACAATCAATTTATAAGGTGGTATCGCACTTAGCCTACCACAAAGGCAATCATAGTGATCTCGCACATAGCCAATAAATGATATACTTAACGATAGCATCGCACATAGCCAGCTCATCGTCAATATGCATTTGGATAGTATCGCACTTAGCCCACCATCTAGCATTATCACAACACATGCACAAGTCTATTTACCCAATTATTCATCCATTCACATCTATATTACATTCATTCTACTTGAACCACATAGGTTCCCAATCATTCTCATTCATTCTCATTCATGCTACACCCTAGCTAGCATTAACAAATTGTAAGTATGAATGCATTGTTTAGGCATAGACTTACCTCGATACTCAAAAGTATTGAAATGTGCAATTTAGTCCACCACCTTGCTTTTGCCTCGGTTTCGATCCGGGCTTTGTCTTTCTTGATCTATAATGAATAAATCAGCTTATTAAATACACACATTGACTAAATTGACCCACATCTCATACTTTAGCAAAATTACTATTTTGCCCCTAAACTTTCTTATATTTACACTTTAGCCCTAAAGGCTCGTAAAGTGATTTTTATTCAACTTTCTAGCCTTTCATGCTTAGCCGAACCACTTACTCAACTAAAGCATTCAACAATTCTCACTAAATCACCCATGTATGACCAAACTTAAGATTTTCACAACTAAGTCCCTACATACATTTTCATGGAAAATCACTTAGCAAAAGATGTTTCTACTACATCAAGCTTTCATATTCTTCCATAAAACATCAAAATACATGCATGTCATACATATGTACATTTTTGAACATCCATAATGGCTCACCAAATAGCTAAAAATAGCTTACTCATGCTACTAGGACTTCAAAAATACGAAAAATATCAAAAACCGGCTTAAGAGCACTTACTAGCAAACTTGAAAAATTGAAAGAGCCCTAACAATGGCTTCTCTCACTTTCGGCAGCTTGGGGGAGAAGATGAGTGAATTTTTATCATCTTTTCACCTACTTAATCACTTATTTAATAAATGACCAAAATGCCCTTTTTGATAAACTTCAAATTTTGACTCATCCATGCCCATTTTTGTCCAAAAATTAGAATTTAGGTAAATTGCTATTTAAAGACCTCTAATTAATAATCTAAAGCTATTTCACACAAATAGCTTCTAGAAACACACATTTTGCAACTTTTGCAATTTAGTCCTTTTTGGACAATTCAACCACAATTTCACAAAATTGTTTCATGAAACTTTCACACTAGCATGCATACATAATATAAACCTCAAAAACTCATTCATGACCCTCAGATTTTTGGTCTCAAACCACTATTCCGACCAGGCCCTAAACCAGGATGTTACAAGTTCAGCCTGAGTCGGGTAAAGAGTTCATGATTTTCAGTGATGCTTCATTGAATGGCTTAGGCTATGTTTTGATGCAGGAAGGCAAAGAAATAGCTTACGCTTCTAGACAGTTAAAGCCGCACTAAAAGAATTATCTAACACATGATTTAGAGCTTGCAGCTATTTTATTTGCGCTAAAGATTTGGCGACACCATTTGTACGGAGAAAAGTGTCACATCTTTACAGATAATAAAATTTTGAAGTATTTAATGTCACAAAAAGATTTGAATCAGAGACAACGCATATGGATCGAGTTATTGAAAGACTATGACTTGATCATTGACTATCATCTAGGTAAAGCAAATGTAGTCACTGATGCTTTGAGCAGAAAATCTCTATTTACTTTGCGAGTGTTGAATATGCAACTGATGTTGTTTGATGATGGTTCAATTCTAGCTGAGTTGAAGGCTAGACCGATATTTTTACAACGGATTTGCAAGGCTCAAAAACATGATAATGCATTGTTAGTTAAATGGAAATAGTGCGAGTCGACTTCTGATTTAGATTTTCATATTGGATCCGACGATTGTTTATACTTCAAAGGCAGAATTTGCATTCCGAGAAATTCAAATCTTGTCCGAAAGATTTTGCATGAGGCTCATAGTGGTAGCATTAAGATGTACAGTGACTTGAAACAAATGTACTGGTGGCCGGGTACTAAACAAGAAATTTTTGAGTTTATATCGAGATGTTTAGTATGTCAGCAAGTTAAAGCTGAACATCAGGTACCTTCTGGTTTGTTACAGCCAGTGATGATACCAGAGTGGAAATGGGAGCGTATAACCATCGATTTCGTATTGTGGTTACCCTTGTCTCCGAGGAAGAGAAATGCAATTTGGGTTTTCGTTGATCGTCTGACGAAGTCTGCACATTTTATTCCTATATGTACAGATTATTCTCTTGAAAGGTTAGATGAGCTATATGTGAGATTGTCAGATTGCACGGGGGGCCGGTTTCCATTATTTCGGATAGAGATTCGCGATTTACATCACGATTTTGGAGCAAGTTACAGGAGGCTCTAGGTACGCGGTTACATTTTAGCACTGCTTTCCATCCTCAGACAGATGGTCAGCTCGAACGAGTAATTCAGGTACTCGAAGATATGCTTCGATGTTGCGTTTTAGAATTTGAAGGCAACTTGGAGAAATATTTACCGTTGGTTGAGCTAACTTACAATAACAGTTATCAATTGAGCATAAAGATGGCACCATACGAAGCTTTGTATGGTCGTAAATCCCAAACTTCGTTGTATTGGACTGAGCTTAGTGAGAAAAAGATTCACGGGGTTGATTTGATTCGAGAGACTGAAGAAAAAGTGAAAGTAATCCGAGATAGTTTGAAAGTAGCTTCAGATTGAAAGAAATCGTATGCGGGTTTAAAACATAAAGATATTGAATTTCAAGTTGGCGATAAAGTATTCCTAAAAGTATCGTCCTGGAAGAAAGTTCTTCATTTCGGTCGTAAAGGAAAGCTAAGTCCGCGATTTATTGGGCCGTATGAGATTATTGAAAGTATCGGGCTAATAGCGTATCGTTTAGCTTTGCTGTTAGAGTTGGAAAGGATTCATAATGTGTTTCACGTATCAATTCTATGACGGTATCGATCAAACCCTTCGCATGTTATCTCACCAATGAATGTTCAAATTTAGCCTGATATGTCATATAGCGAAGAACCGATCAAAATCTTAGCTCGAGAGGTTAAAGAATTATGAAATAAAAACATAGCTTTAGTGAAAATTCTCTGGCAACGACACGGGATAGAGGAAGCCACCTGGGAACCAGAAGAAGCTATGAGAAAACAATATCCGAACCTCTTTTCTGGTATGATTTTAAGGGACGAAAATTTCTTTAGGGAAGAGACTTGTAACAGCCCATTTTTAGTGAAATTGGAACAGTGGTTTTGAGACCACAAATCCGATGTGAAAATATTTAATTTATTATTATTTTAATGTCTACAGCATGTTAGTAGTGTCGTATAAAAATTTCGTTAAGAAATTTTATCGTTTGCATGCTTAATTCGATAAAAAGGACTAAATTGCAAAAGGTGCAAAATTAGAGTTCTATAGGCTAAAGCATTAAATAGTTATGGAACTTAAATGTTTAAGCACTTGGATGGTAAATAGACCATTTTTAAATTGAGTGGACAAAGATAGACATTAAATAGATGAATTTTAAGGTTTATAATAAAGGTTATATATGTAATTTAATAAATAAAATCAAATTAAGTAAAACAAAGCCAATTTTCTTCTTCATCCATCTTCTTGCCAAAATTGAGGGGAGGAAATACACCATTTTTAGGGTTCTTAAGCATTCGGACAAGTCTCCTTGTGCATGTAAGTGATTTTTGGTCTCGTTTTTAATGATTTCTATGTTTTTGGAGTCGTTGTAGTTTAATCTAGCTAGCCCAGGGACTAATTTACAAAATTGTTGAAAGTCTAGGGTTTTACCATGATTGTATATTAGTTGTTTGTGATGTTTGATGGAAGAAAATGAATCCTTGTTGTTAGATAAACAACTTTTGTTGATGAATTTGCCAATTAACGTTTTAATTGAAAAATATGAAATATTCATGTGCAATTTGTGAAATAATAAAATGTGTGGGCTACTATGAGCTTGTATGAAATTCGACTAGGCTTGGATAGGAGGAAATTGCATGAATTTCATTTTACAAGCTTAAGGATTAAATTATAAAGAAATTAGAACATTAGGGGCAAAATCATAATTTTACAAAAATGTGAATTTGGATTGAATTGAATAAAATAGTGATTAAATTGATTGAATTTATTCATTTAGATCAAGATAGACCTCGTACGGCTTTAGATCAAGGCAAAGAAAAAGCTTCGGATTAATCGACTCCATTTCTACGTTTTATCGTCAAGGTAAGTTCGTACATTTAAATAGTGTTCTAAATTATGTCTTAAATGCTATTATTTTATAACATCAAATTGTGTTTCGGTGGAAAAATTCAATGGCGTATCGACGATCATCGACCAATGAAAAGGGATAGCTTCAGCTATCCAATTATGAAAAGGGATGGTGACGACCATCAACCATGAAAAAGGATAGTGACGACCATCGAACTATGAAAAGGGATATCTTTGGCTATCGAATTATGAAATGGGATGGTGACGACCATAAACCATGAAAAAGGATGGTGACGACCATCAAAATATGAAAAGGGATAACTTCGGCTATCGAATTATGAAAAGGGATGGTGACAACCATCAACAATGAAAAGGAATGGTGACGACCATCGAAATATGAAAAGGGATAGCTTCAGCTATCGAACTATGAAAAGGGATCGTGACAACCATTGTAATTTTACTTCGTGTGGGATTCGGTAAGAATTTTTTATGCAATTCGCTTTGTTATAATGGAAGGTAGGAAATATGTGGATGCTTGATGTTGGAAAGTATGGATTCATATGTTTTAAACTTAAGAAAGTCATTTTATCATGTGTTGATATTGAAATTATTTGATTAAGCATTAATTTGGATTTATGGTGATGCTTAGGCTTCTGCCAAGCTTGTACTAGATTTGATCCATAATTATTTTAAGCTTACGCATTGTATTAGTAAGCATCGTTTATGTGTTACGAACTTACTAAGCATTATATGCTTACCTCGTGTTCTTTTTTTTATGTTTTGTAGTAAATCGGAGGCTCATTTGGGTTGGAAGTTTGTCGAAGACCTATCACACTATCCATCGGCTATATCGGTATATTTTGATGTCTTTAAGTCATGGTTACAATGGCATGTATAGGTGTTTTGTGTTTGATGAGATAGCCATTATGTTTGGCTTGTAAAAGTGGTATTTTGGTTAATGAAGTAGTTGTCATGTTGGCTTGTATATATATGTGGTTTTATAGTGGTGGATAATTTGGCATTTTGGTGCTTTTTGTGCTAGATGATGGAATGGTCAAGTTGATGTATGTTTTAGTGACCATTTTGGTCTATTTGAATGTGAATTTGGTATGGTCATAGGAGTAGCAATCATCAAAAAACCCTTAACAAAACATCGGTAATAACCGGCTAAGCCCAAAAAGCTTCTGACCTCTGATACATTCTTCGGTGGTTTCCAATCAACAATTGTCGATATCTTACTCGGATCAACCCGAATACCATCTCCAGAGACAATATGTCTCAAGAATCTGACTTCTCAGAGCCAAAACTCACTTTTACTGAATTTAGCAAATATTTTATTATCTCTCAAAGTCTGCAATACAGTTCTTAAATGCTCGGCATGCTCAGACTCGTCTCTAGAATAAATCAGGATGCCATTGATGAACACAACCACAAACTTATCTAAATACGGTCAGAAAATTCGATTCATCAAGTCCATAAAAACAGCAGGAGCATTAGTTAGTCCAAAAGGCATGACAAGAAATTCATAGTGCCTGTACCTTGTTCTGAAAGCGGTTTTTGGCACGTCTGACTCTTTAACTCTCAACTTGTAACACCCCTTACCTGTATTAGACGCCGGAACAGGGTACGAGGCATTACCAGACTTAAACACAAGCAACCATACAAAACCGAGACATAATTTCCATCCAAATTTAAAACTTTTCAAATACATTCATATCGTCCCTAAAACGAGCCTACGAGACCCAAAACATATAGTGGAAGTAGTTCGGGACTAAACTGAGTACTTTTGAAAATTATACAGCACTTAGAAAATTTTTCACTAAAACAGGGCCACACGCCCGTGTGGTCTAAGGGACACGCCCGTGTGACCTTTGGGCACGCCCGTGCTACAGGCTATGTTCAAAACAGGGAGCTCTCTGACTTGTGCCACACGGTCGTGCCACACGCCCGTGTGCTAGGTCGTGTGGTCGATTTAATTTTCATAATTTTTCATAAAATAGGTGCAGACTTCACACGGCCAGGGCACACGCCCGTGTTAGAGGCCGTGCCATCCACACGGCTGAGACACACTCTCGTGTCTCTACCCGTGTGCTCAATACTGAGCATTCTGTTTTGCAACAATTAAGGTGCAGCGGACACACGGCTGAAACACATGCCTGTAGGGCAGACCGTGTGTCGCACACGGCCTAGACACACACCCTTGTGTCTACCTGTGTGGACAAAAATAAGGCTATTTACCAAGCAATTTTGCCACCCTTACTTGCACCAACCTACACAACAACAAGCAACACTAATCCAAGCATATACATACAACCAAATCAGCCACAAACAAGATATCAATACATCATTCACATGCTATCATTTATCATACACAAACATCACATATATCTCAACTTAAATCATGCAATTTCCCACATCCATGAAAAGCATCATCATATGCATATATATGTATATATATACTTAAACCAATATTAGCCAATTTCAATGGCCATTTACAAAATCAATTATCAACCAACATAAGCCAACACATTTGGCTAAATCAATTATGACACATAACAAAATGACCAAGTCCCTATACATGCCATAACTCAAAATATCAAAATCAATGGTACCCAAAATATTTAGTTGATAGTGTGAGTGGATCTCCGACAGTTTTTGATCCCTGAGCTGGCTTGGTGACACTATAAGACAAGGGAAAAGAAAGGGGAGTAAGCTATATAGCTTAGTAAGTTCCTATGCAAATAATAAGCATTATAATCACACATGTATCATACAAATAAACATGATAAACTTGGCATAAATAGTATCAAGATCTTCTACTCATAACTTGCTCATTCATAACCTTACCGAGGGATTCATCACATATCGAGCTCATTAGTAAATGAGTTTTACGTACGTACCTGTACCAACTCGCAACATAATCATAAACTTTCACAACTTTGACATACTCGTTGAATTTCCCGTTGAACCACTTGGAATACTAAAGGATACTCGGGAATCTCGCATACACAATACTATACCAATGCCATATCCCAGATATGGTCTTACATTGGATCTCTTATCGATGCAAATAGTCCAGCTATGGTCTTACACGAAATCTCATATCGATGCCATATCCCAGATATGGTCTTACACATAATGTCATGACATTTGTATCCTAACTATTCCTAAGGTTCAACCGGGATTTCTCGCTTGTTGAACTTTGTCGATTACGTTCGAAGAGTAAATCACAATTCATACAATATTAAAGCAATTAAAGCATAAATAACAGTGCATTATTTACATACGAACTTACCTCGGTACAAAAATAATAGAAAAGGACCTAATCGTCAAACATCTTGTTTTTCCCCTGATCTAGGTCCGAACCTCGTTTCTCTTGATCTATAATAACAAATTTAACTCATTTATTATCCAAATTTCTCAATTCAGTCCAAAAATCTTATTATGGAAAAATTACATTTTTGCCCCTAAACTTTAACATATTTACATTTTAGTCCCTAGGCTCGTAAAATGAAATCTATTCGATTTCTTCAAGACCCAAGCCTAGCCAAACCTCTTTCATGCTTATAACAGCCCACATTTTTCATTAAATCAGATTTTTACTACCCATTTTATAACCTTTTACAAATAGGTCCTTTTTAGGTATTTTCATGAAAAATCACTTAGTAAAAGTTGTTTATCTAACATTAAGGCTCCGTTTGTTTCACTGAAAATGACTTCCGGAAAATGATTTCTGGAAAATGATTTACTTTTCTGGAAAAGCTAATATTTTCTGGTGTTTGGATGAATCTGTGTAAAATATTTTCTGTTGTTTGGTTGATTTCTTTAAAATATTTCATAAAAGTTGTTTTCAATTAAACAAATATACATTTGAGATTTTCTTATTTTTTCATTGTTTAATTGAATTTATTTTTATCTATAATTTTATATTTTAGATTGTTTTTGCATATATTAAAATATTATGTTAAATTCAGATTCATTACAACGTCATTTTTTAATTACATGACTACTAAGTGAGTATTTTTTATTTAAAAATGTGACATCAACAAAATTGACAAAAAAAAACGATGTCAAAAATTGAACTTGATTTTCAAATTTGAAAAGTAAAGGGACTAAATTCTTGAAAATAAAAGTACAAAGGCTAAATTACAAATCTGTGAAGTGTACATAGACTTATGACATATTTTAACATTTATACTACAAAACATTTATTATTAATATATTTATAATTGTAATAAATATTTATTATTAAAATATTAATATTGAATATTTTCAATAATATGTGAATAATATTATTTAAAATTATTTTATTAAAATAAAATTGAAATCTTAAATAATTTATTAAAATAATTTATTATATTAATAATTTATTATATGACTAAATATAAATAATTAAATATGTATGTTTAATAATATTAAAAAATATAATATTTTAAATATTTTTAAAAATAAAAATAAAATTTATTATTAATACAGTAATATTAAGCTTGATTTAAGTTAATTTTTATAAAAAAAAAATTATCTATAGATGCGCTCTTTTCCAGAAAATGACTTACGCTTTTTAAAAGGGTAAGTCATTTACAGGAAAAACGGCTTATTTTACCTTGACCTGTAAGTCATTTTCCATTGACCAAACTATTTTCTGTGAAACAAACACAGGAAAATGCAGAAAACATTTTCCATAAAACATTTTACATGTAAACAAACGGACCCTAAACTTGCATCATCTACCATTATACATCAAAACACATACATGTCTAACATGGGTCAAACCCTAGACATCAACCATAACTCAAATTAATGGTAGAAATAGATAGATCGGATGATAAGGACTTCAAAAATATAAAGAGCATTAAAAACGGGGATATGATGTACTTACAATCAAGCTTGGAATTTGAACAAGCCCTAGCTATGGTGGTCTTCAAATTTTCGTCTATGGTGAGGAAGATGGACAAGAATTTTGGCTTTATTTTCCCTTTTTATTCATTTATTTACCAAATGACCAAAATGCCCTTCACTTAAAACTTTGAAATTTTATCTCACCATGTCCATTTTTGTCCACTAACTTAACAAATGGTCTAATTACCATCTAAGGACCTTCAATTTAAAATTTCATAGAAATTAGACACCTCTAGCATGTAGAACTTAACTTTTGCACTTTTTACAATTTAGTCCTTTTTACTAAATTGAGTGCCCAAACGTCAAAATTTTCGAACGAAATTTTCGCGAAATCATTTCGTAAAACTGTAGACCATAGGAACGTAATAAAAATGAATTTTACTACGTCAGATTTGTGGTCCCGAAACCACTGTTCTGACCCAAAATCGGGCTGTTACACAACTGGTAGTAGCCAGACCTCAAATCAATCTTCGAAAACACTGTTGCCCCTTTCAACTGATCAAACAAGTCATCAATTCTTGGAAAAGGATACTTGTTCTTTATAGTCACCTTGTTAAGCTTTCGGTAATCGATACAAAGTCTCATGGATCCATCTTTCTTCTTGACAAATAACACCGGTGCACCACATGGTGAAAAACTCGGTCTCGCAAAACCCTTATCCGTCAATTCTTGTAACTGAGACTTCAATTCCTTTAACTCAGTTGGAGCCATTCTATACGGGGCTATTGATATCGGTGAAGTCCCTGGTACTAAATCAATACCAAACTCAACTTCTCTAATCGGTGGCAACCCAGGCAACTCTTCTGGAAAAACATCCGAATATTCACTAACTACCGGCACTGATTCAATTTTCAATTCAAACACTTTTGTATTCAACACATAAGCTAGATAAGATTTACAACCCTTTCTCACATATCTTTGGGCAGTCATTGAAGAAATCACAATAGGTAACTCACCCGACTCTTCTGAATCAATTCGAAGAATTTCACCATTCTCACATTTCAATTCAATAATTTTCCATCTACAATTCACTACAACATCATGCAGTGCCAACCAATCCATACCCAAAATGACATCAAACTCATCAAATGACAACAACTGTAACACCCCTTACCCGTATCCAACGCCGGAACATGGTACGAGGCGTTACCGGACTTAAAATTTATTAAACATGTAAAACCGGGTCATAAAATTTCGTCAAATTTAAAAATTTTCTAACACATGCATTTTGTCCCTTATATGGGTTTATAAATCTCAAAACATCCTTTAGGATGGTTCAGAACTAAACCGAGAACTTTGGAAACTTTTGGGAAATTTTAGAAAATTTTGTCAAAACAGGGTCACACGCCTTGCAGTGTGATGCAGGACACGCCCGTGTCCCTAACCCGTAACTCTCTGCTTATGATGTCATCATCAAAATAGGGTCACACGGCCTTGGCACACGCCCGTGCTCTTGGACCGTGTACATCACATGGTGAGACACATGGCCGTGTCTCTCGCCCGTGGCCTGGAAGTTGGCTATTTTCCAAGCCAGTTCCCCACTCTAAAACACAAACTTTCTTGTATCCATTTCATCAACATGTATCATGCCATAATTGGACATCTGAATATCCAATTTTGCATACACATTCCCATACACATCGTCATTCATGAAATCATTTGTATACCACATCCACAACATCTCAATTATGCAATTACCACATACATGAATAACCACATCATAGGCGTATAACAACCATCAATATTGGCCATCTCCAAATAGCCTTAATCAAAATGAAAATTTATTAAATAAGGGCCAACATTTTAGGCCATAAGAAATATGACATATATGAAAAAATGACCAAGCCTACTATACATGCCATAACCCAAAAATTAATGTATCTAGATATACCAAGTGTTCCAATTGATAGTGTGAGCGAATCTCCGACGTCCACCGATCCCCGAGCTAACTAGGGGATACTACAAGGCAAGGGAAAAGAGAGGGGAAGTAAGCATAAATGCTTAGTAAGTTCATATGCAAATAATAAGAAATTAATAAACTTGTGTGGATAAATCCTCACAATAATTTCTTAAGATAATATAATCATTATATCACATGCTCACACCTTATTACTCATGTTCACATTAATTTGTCTACTTGAGTCACTATCACTAAATTATTTATTTCTCGAGCTACAGAGCTCTGAATGAAAAACCGTTAATTTTCCTTGAACCTAGACTCACATAACTTCTTACCATAGAAATTTCAGAATTTTTGGTCTAGCCAATTAGTACAGTTTATTCATTAAATTTACCCATATTTTGCTGTCCAATAGTTCTGACACTTCTTCACTACGAATCAATTTTATCCTCGTATAAAATTCATATGATGTTATCGTTTATTTCACTTTAAAATAAACTTATTAAGGATTTCAAGTATATGAATTAAACTCCATAATTATTTTTGTACAATTTTTACTGATTTTCCAAAGTTGGAACAGGGGATTCCGAAACTCATTCTGACCCTGTCTCACTAAAATTAAAATATCTCATAATTCACACTTCTTTTTCTTAATCTATTTCTTTTATAAAAAAAATAGACTCATTAAGATTTAATTTCATATCTCACCCTGATTTTAATTCAATTTCCACCATTTTTGGTGATTTTTAAAAGTTATACTAATGCTGCTACCCACAACTGTTTTAATGTCAATTTCACTCATTCATTAATTCTTTGTGTTCACTTTCATTTATACACACTTACACCAAAGCATATTATAACTTGGCACATAACAATCAAGTGATCATAGACACATCTTACTCGTTTGCATCCTTATCATTAATGCATCATAATTCGAGCACATTATTTATGAGTCTCGTATACATACCTGTGCCTAGTCATAATACTCACATATCCTATTCTTACTTATCTTGAGCATTCTCCTTGAATTTCCCATTGAACTACTTGTAATATTAGGGATGTTCGGAATATCTTGTACACCTGGTAGGACGCCAATGCCATAACCCAGATATGGTCTTACATGGGATCACATATCGGTGCTGATGCCATGCCCCAGACATGGTCTTACACTGGCACTCATCTCGAGCCGATGCCATGTCCCAGACATGGTCTTACACTAGCTCATACTCATCTCGGTGTCGATGCCATGTCCCAAACATGGTCTTACACTGACACAACTTGAGGCCAATGCCATGTCCCAGACATGGTCTTACACTGGCACACTCACTGCCATGGTCCAACCATGGTCTTTTCCACACAATTAAATCACGAGTCGTGTAATGCGAATGTACTTGACCCTGCATTTCTCACGATTGATCCTTCAATCCACTCTAAATACTTGCATAAAGTCATGATTAGATAAAAAACATATATAAAATAATACATCATCTCAATTCAAATTTAATAATCGTTCACTATAGACTAACCATATGAACTTACCTCGACGCGAATCGGTCATTTTGATTGACATTTCCCCGTACTTGGTCCAAATCTCGATTTCTTTGATCTAAAATGTCACATTTCACTTAATTATCACTCACATTACTCATTTTAATACAAAAATCATACTATGGCAAACTTACAATTTTGCCCCTAAACTTTCTCATAATTACGATTTTGCCCCTAGGCTCGTAATATGATTTTTATTCAATTTCTATAAAATTAAAGGTCAGCTGAACCTTTTTCTCTTCCAAAGCAACCTCAAATTCTTATTATTTCACACTTTTAGGAGCATTTACAACTTTTACTAATTAACCTGTTTTAACAATTTTCAACGAAAATCACTTAGCAAAAATCGTTCTTCTAACCTCGTGCACCCTTATTCTACCATTAAACATCAAAATGCACAAATATCTAGCATGGATCAATTTTTAAAGTTCATTTTTCATGCAAATAAATGGTAAAAATAGAAAGGTTAAGCTTCTAGGATCTCAAAAATACGAAGAACATTAAAAACGGGGCTCAAATGCACTTACAATTGAGCTTTGAAAAAGCTTGAAACCCTAGCCATGGCTTCTTGAAAATTTCGGCAGCATGGAGAAGAGAATGAGCAGATTTTTGGGTTTCAATTTTGTCTTTTATGCCTTAAAACACCCAAATGACAAAAATGCCCTTTTTACTAAACCTTCAATTTTTACCCTTCCATGACTAGTTTTGTCCATAACAAAATATGATGGTCTATTTTCCATTTAAAGACCTCTAGTTTAAACCCCCATTTAAAACAAGTACTTATGTTCTAGAACTCATATTTTGCAATTAATGTAATTTAATCCCAATAATAAAATTGGGCACTTTATCGATAAAAATTACTTAACAAAATTTGCACACCATCACCCAAACATATCATAGACTCTAAAATAATCATAAATTAAATATTTTTACTTTGGGTTTATGGTCTCGAAACCACTGTTCCAACTAGGCCCTATTTTGGGCTGTTACAACAACATTAGGTCAGCCGGAAAACAATGACCTCGAATCATCAATGGACAATTCTTGCAAACTTTATCAACTAGCACATATTTGCCGAAGGGGTTTGACACTTTAATCACAAATTCAGTAAACTCAACAGGCAAGTTCTTACTAGCTACCAATTTCATGCAAACATAAGAATGAGTCGATCCAGGATCAATCAATGCAAATACATTAGTATTATAGAGAGAAAAAGTACTAGTGATAACATCGGGAGATGTCACTTCTTCGCGAGCATGAATAGCATAGGCTCTAGTAGAGGCCCTAGCCTCAGATCTTACAGCTGTATCTTTTGTCACACTATTACTACTAGCTCCATTTCCTGTGTTCCTTAGTGGTCTCCCTTTAGAGGCAGTGTTGCCCGATCTTGCAGTCTGAAACTTATCATTTTCAACCATCTCTGGGCAATCTTTAATAAAGTGGTCGTGAGAGCCACACTTAAAACAAGCCCGGTCATACATTCTACATTCGTCGGGGTGTCGTCTGCCATAGTGCTGACATTTAGGCCTACTAGACTTAGCATTACCAACGCTCGCTACTGATGCAGTTTGGGTTTTAGAACCCGAGTATTGTTTCCCACGATCTCTGTTGGGATACCCAGCTGAAGCACTCAATCGAACATACAAATCTCTCGATTTCTTAGACTGAGATTGAAATGACTTACTCATCGGCCTTTTTCTTGAATCTCTAGCCTCAGACTCAGCTTTTCTCTTCTCCTTACTTAATTCTTCAGCTTTACAAGCTCGGTCGAACAGCACCACGAATTCTTTCAGCGCAAGGACTCCAACTAACAATCGGATATCCTCATTCAACCCATCTTTGAACCTTTTGCACATGATAGCCTCGGTGGGAACACATTTCTGAGCGTACTTACTGAGCTTGACAAACTCTCGTTCATACCCGGTTACAGACATTCGGCCCTGTTTTAGCTCTAAAAACTCCTTACGTTTCTGATCAATGAACCATTGGCTGAAATACTTCTTCCGAAATTCATCTTGAAAGAATTCCAAATTAACCCTCTTTCTCGGTACTACTGACACAAGAGTTTTCCACCACCAGTACGCTGAGTCTCACAAAAGTGATACGGCATATTTCAGACATTCATCCAGTGTGCATGACAGTTCATCGAATACCCTGATAGAATTCTCAAGCCAAAATTCTGCCCTCTCGGGATCATCGTCAACATTTGCCCTGAAATCTTTAGCCCCATGCTTTCAGATCTTATCAACCGGAGGCTTACTCACTCTTACATATTCCATACCTTGACGAGCTACTGGAACCGGTTGAGGAATAGGTGGGGTGGAGGGGGTTGAGCATTCGGATTTGTTCGAACAAATTTCGTATACCACTCATTCATCATGTGGAGGAAGGCTTCCCTACCCCCTTCTGCTCCTCCCTGACTAACCGTGGAAGGTCTACTTTCAGACGGTGCTGCCTCTTAAGCGGGGGCTGGCGCATTACTTTCTACGCCATCAGCTTCAGCTCGATTGGGATCCATTTACTATATGAAAACACATTTTAAAATTGTCAGGAGTCATCACACTAACAAATTCCGTATACCACTCGTTCATTATGTGGAGGAAGGCTTCCCTACCCCCTTCTGCTCCTCCCTGACTAACCGTGGAAGGTCTACTTTCACGGTCTTTGCCCTTCTTAGCGAAATCATGCATTACTTTCTACGTCATCAGCTTCAGCTCGATTGGGATCCATTTACTATATGAAAACACATTTTAAAATTATCAGGAGTCATCACACTATCATAGTTCATTTATGGCATGTATAGCTAGACTTTCACACACGCTATGTTAGTCTGAGAATCGACTAAATCGTAGCTCTGATACCATTAAATGTAACACCCCTTACCCGTATTCAACGTCAAAACAAGGTACGAGGCATTACCGAACTTAAACACAAGCAAACATACATTTCTGAGTCATAAAATTTTCGTTCAAATTAAAACTTTTCATACACATTCATATTGTTTCTAAAACGAGCCTACGAGGCTCAATATATGCTTTGGAAATGGTTCGGGACTAAACCGAGAACTTTATAAAATTTTACAAAACTTAGAAAATTTTTCATGTTACAGGGCTCACACGCCCGTGTGGTCCAAGGGACATGCCCGTGTGACCCTTAGACACGCCCGTGCTACAGGCCGTGTTCAAAATAGGGTGCTTTCTGACTTGTGCCACACGGCCGTGCCACACGCCCATGTGCTAGGTCGTGTGGTCAATTTAATTTTCATAATTTTCATAAAATAGGGGCAGACTTCACACGATCGAGACACACGTCCGTGTCCAAGGCCGTGTAGCACACACGACCGAGACAAACGCCTTTGTCTCTGCCTGTGTGCTCAATTATGGACATTCTGTTTTGCAACAATCAAGGTGCAGGGGACACACTGATACGATCCCGAGTTGCAGAGGAATTCCGGGCGTATTTGTGCCCGATCATTAAATCGATGAAGTATCGTTGTATTCGAAGTTGCTAGAAGTTTGGGCTGTTTGTAGGCAAAGTAAAGGTTGCTAATGGTTCAAAAGAAGGTTATGAGTCAAATGAAATAGGCTCGGTTCAGTAACAAGGGAAATAAGGCAATTAATCGGGTAAGGTTGGATAGGTGAACTTAAGGACAAGTTCGAACCAATACTAAGTAGTATTGACCCGGTACTTATAAGTCACTTAAAGTTGCTGGAATTGGTTGGTAAAACTTCGACCCACTATCTATATTGAGATAGGAACCGGAAGTATGTCGGGTGAACGCCACACTTGTTGTCGAGTGATAAGTTCGAAGAAATAAACAAGGTTGACGCCACTAGAGAACTAGATAAGCCAACTCGAGTTTAAAACGAAACTTGAGAGTGAATAACTCACAAAGTAATAGATTTTCATTCAAGGTTTCAAAAGTCCCCTCCAAATGGCTGGTTACACTTATTTATAAGGACAGAAAAAACTAGCTAAAAAGTCACATCTTAATGTGCTAATTAAAACTGAATTAAAACTCAAGACTCTTGATATTCTTGTAACAATTTACTCCATGCTTGAATTCACTTTAATTCAGCTTGATTGATCATCCTTTAATGCTTAAAATGTCTCTTGAGTTGTCCCTTGGCTAGCTGAAAAGACACCAGCAACTAAATGGTGTTTTGAATGCTTGTTTTCATCTTTTAATGAGCCAAAAACTGCTGGTAAGTGAAGAGGTTGCTGCCGAATTTAAGAGGAGTTAAAATGCTCCTTAAAAACTCCTTAATTGATGTATTAAACATCCCTTGTAACAGCCACTTCATTTGTAACCAAAAATCAACTAAAAAGTCACTTCAATTAAGTTGTAACAGTCTTGAAATGTAACGGTTGTGAGCTGAAGAGACACCTGCAATAAACACATTAAAATGAACTTATTAATCACAATTAAACACTAATTAAACTCAAACACATTAAACACTTGACTTCAATTAATGAACTAAAAGTAAAGACATCAATTAATGCAGTAACTAGTTTAATTATAGAAGCAGAATTAAACAAACTTAAACTCATGCTCCATTAAATTATCCTAGTAACTAGATTAATTAAATAAGCTTCTTATTAAACACATTTAATTAACTATTTGACAACTATTTAAAATGAGCTTAATTTATTTAAGCTAACTAAATAAACTAACTTAATTATTTCAGTAAATTAGAATGCATGGAAATTAAATAATTTCAAATCAAGATCAACAAGCTTGCGTCAAACCGAGTTGAACTCCAATCAGCTGATTCAAACAAAAATTATCCCGATAATAAACTGAATTGAGTTGGACGGAGCTCGGGGAGCTGGAAATGAAATAGGATCAGCTTGCCAACAGTGCAATACTCGGCTGGGTAAGCTTGGCCAATGTAGTTAGTGGGGCGGGTTCGTATCACACACGGCCGGAACACATGCCCGTGGAGCAGGCCGTGTGTCACACACAGCCTAGACACACGCCCGTGTGTCTACCCGTGTGGAAAACAATAAGGCTATTTACCAAGCCATTTTTCCACCCTTACTTGTACATACACACACAACATCATATGGCACCGATCTAAGCATTTACATACAACCAAATTAGCCACAAACAAGACATCAACACATCATTCACATGCTACCATCTATCATACACAAACATCACATGCTTATCAACTCAAATCATGTAAATTCCTACATCTATGAAAGGCATCATCATATAAGTTGCTCATACCAATTGTTGCCAATTTTTCAATGGCCTTATACAAAATGAACTTTCAACCAATATAAACCAACACATTTGGCCAAATCAATTATGACACATAACAAAATGACCAAGTCCCCTATACATGCCATAACTCAAAATGTTGAATTCATTGGTACCAAAATAATAGTTGATAGTGTGAATGGATCTCTGACGATCTCCAATCCCGAGCTAGCTTGGTGACACTATAAGACAAGGGAAAGAAAAGGGAGTAAGCTATATAGCTTAGTAAGTTCATATGCAAATAATGAACAACATTAACCACACAATTGCCATATAAGTAACATCCGTATATCAACCTAAATGTCATTAAAACCTCATGAACATAACATACTCAATCACATTCTTACCAATATTTCATCATATACCGAACTCATTCCTTTGAGTTTTTCGTACATACCTGTACCAACTCGTAACATAATTACATACTTTCTCGTCTTTGACATACCCGTTGAACCACTTGGAATACTATCGGATACACAGAAAACTTTGTACATAAGTGCCACATATGTAGCTATTGCTATCACAATTCTCATAACACATATAAGTTCGCTCTCGAGCAAATCCACGGGCCTGCTCACACAAGCTGTCAATCAAGACGTAGCTACGCAGTGCTGCTCACACAAGCTGTCAGGTATCCGCAACATATGCAGGTATACCCAGTCACCGATAGGACGATCTGAGACCAAAGACACCGTGACACATAAATCACATAAGCACATGGGTTCCTAGTGACATGTCACTTGTATCCTAATCTATTCCTAAGGTTCAACCGGGATTTCTCTCTTGCCGGAACTTTATGGAATATACTCATAGAATCAATCATAAATTTCATGCAATATCAAAACACTAGAATACAAATATAACATTGCATTATTTACATACGAACTTACCTTGGTACAAAAATAGTAGAATTTGACCTAATCGTCAAATACTTTGTTTTTCCCCCGGTCTAGGTCTGTACCTCGTTTTTCTTGATATAATAACAAATTTAACTCATTCAATCATCACATTATCCAATTCAGCCCAAAAATCATATTATGGCAAAATGACATTTTTCCCCTAATGTTTCACATTTTTACAATTTAGTCCCTAGGCTCGTAATTTGAAATCTATTCAATTTCTTCAAAACCCAAGCCTAGCCGAACCTTAATCATGCTTATAACTGCCCACATTTTTCATTAATTCACACTTTTACTACATGTTTTATAACTTTTACAAATAGGTCCTTTTAAGCATTTTCATCAAAAATCACTTAGTAAAAGTTGTTTATCTAACACCAAACTTGCATAGTCTACCATTAAACATCAAAATAAACAAATATCCAACATGGGTAAAATTTTAGACTTTGATTTTCTTTCAAATTAGTCCTTGAAATAGCAAGATTAGGTTACACCGATCTCAAAAATGTAAAAATCATTAAAAACGGGACAAGAACGGACTTACAATCAAGCTTGGAAGATGAACAAACCCTAGCTATGGAGACCCCTTGTGATTTTCGGCCATGGGAGGATGAAATTGAGAAGATGACATCTTTTATGTGTTTAATTTTGTCTTTATTACCCAAATGACCAAAATGCCCTTAATGCCAAACTTTGAAATTTCACCCTACCATGTCCATTTTTGTCCAACTTAAAGTATAATGGTCTAATTAACATTTAAGGACCTCCAATTTAAAATCTCATAGCAATTGGACACTTCTAACATATAGAACTCAAGTTTTGTACTTATTACAATTTAGTCCCTTTAAATAAATTGAGTTCCGAAACGTCAAAATTTTCGAACAAAATTTTCACGAAATCATTTCATTAAACTATAGACCATAGAAATATAATAAAAATAAATTTTACTACGTCGAATTTGTGGTCTCGAAACCATTGTTCTGACTAGACCCAAAATCAGGCTATTACAAGTATGGAAATTGGTTGCAATTATTGAGTTGTTAAATGGCTAAGTTATGCTTGTGTTTGAGTATATGTAATGTCATGAAAATTGAGGTGCCTTTTGGCATATTGGTTGTATGAATATGTATCATATTATGCTAGCTTAGTTATGCATATTTTAGGTACAATTTGAAGGCTTGAAATAGGTGCAAATGGATTGTTTATGTGTGCACAATTTGGGTGAAGGAAATGGCTTGAAAATGGCCTATTTCTTGTCCACACGGCCTAATACATGGCCGTGTGTCTCAGCCGTGCGTGACACACTACCATGCGACACAGTCGTGTGTCCCCTATAGGTTTCAAAGGGTTGCAAGTCAGGCTGTTACACGGCCTAGCACACGGGCGTGTGAGGCCATTTCGAGGGTTACACGGCCTAGCACACAGGCGTGTGGCTTGCCCGTGTGACCCAAGTCAGTGAGTTACATGGGCACGGACACGGGCTGGGACACGGCCGTGTGTCCCTACTTCGAATGTCCACATAGCCTGAGACACAGGTGTGTTTCTCAGCCGTTTGAGTCACAGGGCCATGTGACCCCTGTAGTTTGAAAAAAATTCTAACTTTTTCCCAAAAATTATATACATTCCTAATTTAGTCCTGATTTGTTTCTAAAGTTTTTTTTAGGGCCTCGAGGGCTCGTATAAGGGACAATATGCATGTATTTGAATGGATTATAATACGCTTTTTGAAATGTTTAGAAATGAATGTTTCAAGTTTTACATTTTTTAGTAATACTCCGTAACTCTATTCCAGCGACGAATACGAGTTAGGGGTGTTACATATTTGCCATTGGAAAATTTGCCTACAACAATACCCATCACACTCCAGCATTGGCATGTCTCTTTTCGAGGCTTTGTATGGAAGAAAGTGCAGATCTTCAGTCTGCTAGATAGAGCTCGACGAAAGAAAAAGCTTGTTAGCCCTGATTTAGTTCATGAGATTGAAGAAAAATTTCTAATTGTCAAAAATCATTTAAAGGTTGCTCAGGATCACCAAAGGTATTATAAGTATCTTAGAAGAAAGGACATTTCCTATGAAGTTAGCGATAAAGTGTTCCTCAAAGTCTCACCTTGGAAGAAGATCATTCGATTTGGCATGAAAAGCAAGCTTAATTTGAGGTTTATCAGACCTTATGAGGTCGTAGAGCTGTTGGGATCAGTAGCGTACTGTCTAACGCTACCGCCAGAGTTGTCAAGGTTCCACAACATTTTCTCAACCATATTTTTCCAACAAGTGGAAGAAAGAGAATACATGAGAAAGGTTCCTTATGTTTTGGTAGTAAGAAGTCTCATTTATGTTATGTTATGCACACGTCCAAATATTTGTTCCGTAGTAGGGTTGGTGAGTCGATTGAGAAAACATATGTAATTGAACATATTTTGATATCATGATTGTAACACCCCTAACCTGTATCTGTCACCGGAACAAGGTTACAGAGCATTACTAAAATTTATAGATTAACTATAATTAAGTCATATCATTTACTATTCATATCCAAAATTAATCAAATTGTCCCTTGTATGGGCTCTCGAGACCCAATATACATGTTAGAATCAGATCGGGACTAAACCGAAAACTTAGAGAATTTCGCGAAATTTCAAAAAAAAATTTAGGTACAGGGGACACACGCCCGTGTCCCAGGCCGTGTGGGCAATCGATGTGAGACACATAGCCGTATCCTAACCCGTGTCCTTACCCGTGTAACTCTCTAACTTGGGTCACACGGCCAGCCACACGCCCGTGTGTTAGGCCGTATGGACAATTTAATTTTCAAAAATTAAGTGCAGGTTTTACACGGTCAAGACACACGCCTATGTCTCTGCCCATGTGACCAATTTTGAGCATTATGTTTCTCAATTTTAAAGATGCAGGGGACACAAAGCCAAACCACACGCCCGTGCACATGGCCGTGTGTCACACACGGTTGAGACACACGCCCGTGTGTCTACCCGTGTGAATGAAAATAGGCCATTTCCATGGCCACTTTTCTCACCCAAATTATCTTCAACCTACATCAGTACTTGCATATATATATACCAATCAATTTAAGACATTGAAACCAAGCTAACATTAACATTATGCATAATATATCATCACATGTATTTATGTACTCAAACTTACCTTTTGTAAAACATATATGTTTACCATAATTCAATCTAACCATACCAAGCATACATATATTAATCATTATATAACCTCATATATATATACACTAAACATACCATTACTAGCCATTCCAATGGCTAGATTACAAACAACCATTTACATGCCAACATTGGCCAAGTTAGCCTATACATGTCATTATACCAAAATAAGTTTCCTATTTATACCAAAACGAGCTAAAGGATAGTGTGATGATGCTTCGACCGATTTCCAACCTTTACGAGCTTCCGAGTACTATAAAATAGAGGTAAGAAAATCGAGTAAGCATTTCAAATGCTTAGTAAGTTCGTATAACAGGAAATTAACTTACCAATTATGTTCATTTAAAACAAGCACTCATAGTACATCCAAATCAAAGAAATCAATAACCTAATCACACATAAATCCTCATCAAGCATGTTAGTTATATAGTTCATATAAATACTAATAAATATGGATGAGCTCATCAATTTCCATTTCCACATACATGTACTTATCATTTCGAACCTCCAAGGAACATGTGTATACCACACTTTTGCATGTTAAATATTCTCATGGTATTTCATTTTAGATTTATATTATCCTTTACCAAGATGTTACCCGTTGAATCATTTGAAAACTTGATGAATACATGGGCGATACACTCAAGGTGTACAATACGGTAAATCTTTCAACCCATATTCAGGAGTGCTTATAAAGCACATAAACGGGAAGCTTATCCGGGCTAAAATAGGAAGCTCAGTAGAGCAATATTCATGAAGCTCGTGCGAGCCTATAACGGGTAGCTCTGAAGAGACAATAATCTGGGAGCTCCGGATAGCCATATATCGGGAAGTTCAAGCGAGCCATATCGGGAAGCTCACATAGAGCCAATTAACAGGAAGCTCACGAAGAGCCGTAATTGAGAAGCTCGTAAGAGCTAAGGTGTGTCCACAACACATGTAGGATCACAACCTATCGAGATGCTCCGAAGAGCTATAACGGGAAGCTCGCAAGAACCATATATCGGGAAGCTCATGAGAGCTAATAACAGGACGCTCTTTCAAGCTATGGTGTGTCTGCAACATATGCAAGACCACAACTAATACAGGGGCCCAGTATCCAATCGAATTTCATGTATTCAAACGGGATTTAATAATTACCAAGCATTATCAGAATTCTGAATTTATTTCCTGAACATACCAAATTCATAATTCAACATTCACATATACAACATTTCACTCAAACATGTAAATATACACAATTTAGTTACACGAACTTACCTCGATACTTGTTCGTTTCGAGAATCTACTAATCCGACACTTTTTGTTTTCCTCGATCCAATTCAACACTAGGTCTTTCCAGGTCTATATAAATGAATTTAACATCAGTTTAATCCATTTCATACTCAATTTAATTCAATTCACATCCTAGGCAAAATTACCATTTTGCCCCTATACTTTCAATAAATGACAATTTCGTCCCTAGGCTCGTAAAATAAAATTCATGCAATTTAATCCTTATTACAAGCCTAACTAATTTTTACATATAATATTTACAGCCCATGTATTTCACAAAAATCAGAAATTTTCCATGAATTTTACATCTTTTCAATTTAGTCCCTAAATTACAATTTCATGAAAATTCACTTTACAAAAGTTGTTTATCTATCAACAACCTTTAAATTTCTACCATAAATTTCAAAATTTCAGCATATACATCCATGGAAAAATTTTAATACCTTGATAACTTTGCAAATTGATCCCCAAAATAGATAGATTAGGTTGTTACGATCTCGAAAATGTAAAAATTACTAAAAATGGGACATGATTACTTACCTAATTAAGCTTGCTTGAAGTTCTTTCTCTTAGCTAGGGTTTCCATAAAAGTAATTTGGGAAAAATGATGAAATAAGATGATATTAAGCTATTATCATCTTTTTTTATTTCAAATTCCAATTTAGTCCTTTTCTTTTTCTAATTTTCCATGGATGAATCATTATAAATATCTACTAACTTCTCTTAATGGTCTAATTACCATATAAGGACCTCAAGTTTTGAATTCCATAGCTATTTGATACTTATAGCTACTAGAACTCAACTTTTGCATTTTATGCAATTTGGTCCTTTCCATAATTAAACATGTAATCGGTAAAATTTTCTTATCAAAATTTTCATATAACATTCCTATCATAATGCAGACCATGCAATAATATTAAAATAAATTTTCTTTCTGACTCGAATTTGTGGTCCCAAAACCACTGTTCCGATTTCACTGAAAACGGGCTGTTACAATGATAATAATTAAGAATCATTCGAACAATATGTATACTTGAGTTGCATAATTTCAAAATTCTTGTTCTTGAGCATAATTACACTAAGCTCATAATTGTGGGAGAAATGTATTCCGAAGAAATTTTTCAAAAGGTGATTTCAAGCAACTTCTTTTACAATTTGTGCATTACTCGAGACGAGCAATGAATTAAGTTTGGGGGTGTGGAAACACAAAATTATATAGACTTTAGCAGCTCCTCTTTAGCTCTAATTATGTAGTTTCGTAGTAATTTTTGTCGAAAATCATACTTTAATTATAAAATAATTAAATTACACTCAAATTATGAACATTTTAAATTTAAATTATTTTTATAATAAATTTACACAAATTTAATTTATTTTTGATAGTTTTGCACGAAGGGTGAAAATCGGCTCGGTGGGCACCTTGAGAAGCTTGAACCGTTGAGGCAATTTTTGTACCAAGCGACCCAAGAGCATGGCCGATTATTTTTTTCAGCCAAGGGACGGTCTAATAATAATTATTAGACATATTTTATAATTAATTTTAATCCAACAAAAATTGGGTTAAAATTAATTACAAGCCTGATGAAGAGAAAGAGGCATAGTTGTGCTAAGTGAAGAAGACTGATCCACCAAGAAAATGGCAGCCCAAACCGTCCACATTAGCTGACCCAATCAACTTATTTTAGCTGATTTTTGTACTTGTAAATCAGCCCTTGAACTTTTCCTAAATGTCATTCAAACCCCTCCTCTTTTCATGCCTTCTATTTTTAGCCACAAGCTGAAAATAGCAAGTTTGAATCAACCAAACCTCCCACTTAGCATTGCCAGCCATGGGAAGGGGGATTGGCTACTATTTTTAGCAGCCATCTCCCACTAACAAAAGCCCCCTTCACTCCCTCATTTCTCATCACTCACTTCACACATCTCTCTCATGTTTTCTCTTTCTCCCTTCTAGTTGCCTTTCAATTCCCTTCTACCCTTATCGATTTCCCCTCTTGAAAAAGAGCTTGCACACCTTTTGGATTAGTAGCAATCAAGTGTTTGTGAAGGCCTTGGATCAGCAAAACGAGCAAAGAAGAGAGGAGCGAACTAGTCTAGCTTTGAAAAACCACCGAGATTTGTTCTTCTAGTTCCCTTCTCTTAATCATTGTTTTAATTTTGTTTTGATCATGAACATGAATATTTGTATTGTTGTTCTTCAACTAATTAAAATGACTTAAATTCCTTTCGTGTTAGATTAATTGCATTTTGTCTGCTTAGATTATTTAAAATGTGTTTGTGTTGTTATTATGTCTCAGTAAATTGTTCAATTAAATAAAATCATGCTTATGTTATGCTTGCATTTTAATTGTAAGGTAACAATTGAATTAATTATTTCAACGGATTGAAATTGTAATTAATGGACACAATATTTAATTGGTGTATGTTTAATCGTCTGATGTCGCTGAAGGTTAAATTAGTGACAGTATTAAACAATACATTAGCCTTGCATAACGTGTAAGATTATTGTGATTAAATTGTTTCAATATAGAGATATATTGTTACTTCACTTAATCTTTTATTTTCTTATTAAAATTTGATTAATCATTTGAATTGATATAGAGATATGGTTAAGAGGTTATTGGGTTTAGTATGTAAGTATGTGCATTAGTTAGCAAGTTACCGAGTTGCCGTGAAATTATTCATAATAACATAAACACAACTTTAATTATTCTAAGTTAAAGAATAAAATTGATCTAACACATTTATGTCATATTGATTAAAACTCATCTTTTAGAAATCATACATTGGAATATTTTTACTTTTTATTTTTTCTTAGTTATAATTACTTAGTTGATTTTTAGTTTTTATAAAACCTCTTCAACCCAATATATTTTCCAACACCAAATTGTTTAATTTTGCATTTCAAATATATTTTCTTGCACAGTCCCTACGGGTACGATAACTCGACATTACTTGTCACTTTATTACTTGTTGTGATTGTGTACGCTTGCACATTTCTGTCGTTCCAACTATATGTGATAAACCGTAAAAGTAACATATTTTAATCCCACATTTAGCATGCTTTTGGATGAATTATCCCTTATTTTATGTAATTTGGTGCTCTTAATCCTTTGTTTTCATGTTTTATACTCAGGAAAGCACCAGAGGATGAAAAGAACAAGAAACGGGCTTAAAACGGGCCAAATGGGCCAGATCACGAAATCGGCACGGCCTGGACCCAAGACCACACGGCCGTGACTCATTAATGAAGTCCAACACGGCCTGGCCATGATTCACATGGGCGTGTGCCATGGTCGTGCCCCTGCCGTGGCAAAGAAAAGTTTCATTCGAATTGGGATACTTAGGGGCAAAGAAACACATTCCAAAAGCATATATATACACCCTAAGTATGACCTAAAAGGGGGAGCCCAAGGCTATCGTCTAGGGGTGTCTTGCTAGGCCGCAGAAAAGCGATTTGTGGGGATTCACTCGAGGATAGCCAGTTGATTCATCTCTAGAAGCCAGAATTATACTCAAGACGGAGGATCTCTCCTTCAATTCCTTCAGGGGGTTTTAGGAATTTCTTATGTTTTGTTTTATCTTTTCTTCTGAGATGTTTTATGTTATTGTTATGAACTAAACCCTCAGATACCTGAGGGGGATGAAACTTAGATGAATCTTGTTATCGTTTACTGAACTATATGATAAATATTTGACTTGTTCTTAATTATGTGTTCTTAATTCTTGTGTTGATATTTACGGGATATTGATCCAAGTTTGATGTGCTTAGGTGGAGGAGCAAAAGTCCCTGCCTAAGAGTAGATCTAGCATAGTTAAGCGGAGTTGATCGCGTGCCTAGAGATAGGGTGACAAGATTTTTCCGGATTAGGGTGAAACCTAATATGGGATTCCATAGATCGAGTTAATGCAATTCTAGGGGTTTTAATTAGAAAGAGATTTCAATTAATCAACCTAGGGTTAGACATTATTCGCTTCGAGAGAGGGTTTAATATACATTAGGGAATCTTACGGATCAAGTCAAATGAATAAATCATCTGGTTCAGAGTTAGATAACAAGTGAAGTCTAGGTGGATTCTTCCTTGGGTGTCGTCTTAATCAATTGGTTTTTCCTCAAGTTATTTTCCCCAAATTCATTCTTCTTTGTCTTAGAGTCTTTAGTTTAGTAGTTAATTAATTTAGATTAAACAACAAATTCCCTTTATTTTAGGCTGGATAATAAAAAGACAGTTAGTATTAGTACTTTTAGTTCCTTTGGGTTCGACATTCCGGTCTTGCCACTAAACTATACTACTGTTCGATAGGTGCGCTTGCCTCAAATCGTTGTCATAGTTAGTTTCCAGGTTCGTTCATTCTTTTTATAAATTTTAAGACTTAGACATCGCGAAAACAATGATCAAGTTTTTGGCGCCGTTGCCGGGGAACTAAAATATTAAGAAAGCTTAATTTTTATTACTTTAGCCATTTTTCTTATTGCAATTTATTTTCATTATTATTTTTTATTTTTATTTTTTTTACTTTACTAATTTTTTCCTCTATTTGCTTTTGGCAGATAATTTTAGTTTATAGAGAAGATGGCACTGAATAATTATCAGTGGCAAGTCATGAGGACAATTCCTACTAAAGTAGCCAGTGTCTTCAACCTCGACGTGGTCACCAGGTTATCTAACCAGCTAGAGATGATGAATAAAAAGTTTGATGGTTTGTATAGTCTCTCGCAGGTACACCCAATAATGCAATATGACTCGAATCTAGGAGGCGTGGCGAATCTTGAGTACCCACCCTACGGATATAGCATGGAGAACGAACAAGTCCACTAAATGGGTAACTATTCTAGACCTCAAAATAATTTTTATGATAACACTTATAATGTAGGTTGGAGGTACCATCCCAATTTCTCGTGGGATGATCAAAGTAGCCAAGGACCAGAACTTCCTCCAAATTTTCAACAACCACCTCACCAATAGGAAGAGGAGTCGAACCTCGAGGAGATGCTGACAAAATTTATAGCAGACTCAGAAAAACGTTTCCAAGATACAGAAACACATTTCCAAAAGATAGAAACGAAACTTGAGGCATCAACACAAGAGATCAAGGATCAGTTTGGTCAGCTTACTAAGCTGATCTCAGAACAACTACAAGAAAGCTTGCCAAGCAACACTGAAACTAACCCAAAAGAGCAAATTCAAGTTGTAACAGCTCATGATAGTGAAAGGTTAGTGGAATCTTACCCAAGGCAAGAGCCTGTGGTAAGTGAAGGTTAGGTTGAGGTAAGCGATGATTTACCAAACTCGGTGATTACAGAGTACAAACCCCGTGTGCCATACCCCGATGCGACAAAGAAAGACCACATAGAGGAACAACTCGATAAGTCTCTTAAACTTTCAAAGAAATTTCATATTAACTTGCTGTTTCTAGAAGCTCTTTCGCAGATGCCAGATCCTAGACCTCATGTCGATAAAAAAGAAATTCATGAGGAACGAAGGCTTTGGATCGATGAACTAGACAAATGGAAGACACACTTCAAGGAGAGACTAAAAACACACGAAGCAAAGACGAGGCTGTAACACCACATACCCGAGTCCGAGGCTCAGACCGGATACGAGACATTACTATGCTTGAACTTGCTTAATCATGACATTACGGGCTACAAAATTTCGTTCCGAAATTAAAACTTCTCATTCTTCAACAATTCGTAAATTTCATGGCCCTACGAGGCCTTAAACTTGTACTGGTAAACTTTCGGAACCTTATCGAAAAAATTTTGTTTGAAACAGGGGTTACACGCCCGTGTAAGATAAGACACGCCCGTGCATAGGCATACACGCCCATGTCCTTAGACCGTGCCCTAAAACTCAGTATTCTACCAATTTCCACACGCCATAGCACGCCCGTGGTCCTAGCCCGTGTGAAAAACCTTAGCATTCTGACTTATAACACACGGCCATGGCACGCCCGTGGACTTAGACCGTGTACTACATCTTGATATACTGACTTATTTCACACGACCGGGCACACGCCCAAGTTCTAACCGTGTGTCATGCACGGCCTTAACACACGGTCGTGGGATTAGTCCGTGGCCTATTCTTACTTATAAGACTAAGGTGCAGTTTATGCACGGCCTGACACACGCCCCAGTGTCTAACCGTGTAAACACTTAGAGGCTATTTACCAAGCCAATTGCCATCCTGAAATTAAGACCAAACTCAAGCTCAATTCAGCAACTCAATTATTACATCTTTCATGAACAATATAACATGCTTCATTGATATTAATAACATACATACTTAGTCAAACTTGGCCAATCACTTAGCCATTTACAAAAGAATAATAAACTTAATAGCCTATACTTTGGCTCTTCTTAAAACATTTACTCAAAATGTAATGCTACCTATACATGCCATACTTAATAAAACAACTTGGCTATACCAAAATAGCGATTGATAGTGTGCTCTGAGCTCCGATGATGGTGATCCTCGATATTAGCTTCGCGGGACTACATGGAAAGAAAGAATGAAAGACATAAGCATTTAGCTTAGTAAGTTTGCATAATACACATAGCAACATTCTTACTTAATATAGACCATTTGATATAAACAATGGCATCATAAATTCAGCTATATAAAGCTTACTTACTCATACTTGATTCTTACATAACTCATGAAACTTACTAGTCTCATACTTGATAGGCAAACAAAGTACTGTATCACTAGATCCCATTGATCAAAGACATACTTGAACATAATACTCATAATTTCTAATTCATCATTCATAACATGAATAATATTCATCCCCCACTTGATAATGATTTTGCTTACTAAACTTTCTTGTTATCTCTTGTGAGCTTATCTCATTTGCCCGATGAATTCCCATGAATAACCGAGAATACCAAATCTCTTACCATGAAATTGATGCTAAAGCCATATTTTGGATATGGTCTTACATGGGATATCTCATCTTGGTTTCAAGGCCATGTCTTGACATGGACTTATATGAAATCTTCCTCTTGATAACTTGTTCAATGCCAAGCTTGGATCCTTGGACTTACATGATGACTTGTTCAATGCCAAGCTTGGGTCCTTGGACTTACATGATAAACTTGTCGATGCCAAGCTTGGGTCCTTGGACTTACATGATAAACTTGTCAATTCCAAGCTTGGGTCCTTGGACTTACATGATAAACTTGTCAATGCCAAGCTTGGGTCCTTGGACTTACATGATAAACTTGTCAATTCCAAGCTTGGGTCCTTGGACTTACATGATAAACTTTTCAATGCCAAGCTTGGGTCCTTGGACTTACATGATAACTTGCTTGATTGCCGATGCCATGCCTCGGCTTGGTCTTATACGGACTTTCTCATACTTGATCTCATTAATTTCATTGTTTAACTTAACGTTAAACAATTTCATAATAACATTGTATATTATACTAAGCAATTCAATGATATAAATCATAAAGCTTAGAAATCATACAAACTTACCTCAATATACAAAATGTAGCTAGGTATGTAATTCAGTCCTCGACCTTGTTCTTACCTCGGTTTCGATCCGGGCTTCATTTTTCTTGATCTATAGTCATAAATAGATTATTTAATACTCACATTGACTAAATTGACTCTTAAATCATACTTTGGAAAAATTACTATTTTGCCCCTAAACCCAAGGCTCGTAAAATAATTTTCACTTAACTTTCTTAAACTTCATGCTTAACTGAATCATTTTCTCTACTATAACAATCATCAATTCTTGCTATTTTTAACATGTATGACCAATTTTCATAACTATTACAAAATGGTCCATACTATCATCTTTCATGAAATTCACTTAGAAAAAGATGTTTATCTAACATCAAACTCTCATAAACTTCCATAAAACATCATTTAACATGCATATCAATCATGGGTAGATTTTTGAAAATGCACTTTAGCTCACTTTATAGCTAAAAATAGCTTACTCATGCTACCGGGACTTCAAAAATACGAAGAATATCAAAAATGGGGCTAAGATGAACTTACTAGCAAGCTTGAAAGATGAAAAAACACTAGCTATGGGTTCTTCAAAATTTCGGCACACACAAGGAAGAAGATGAATGATTTTTATCATCTTTTTCCTTTATTAATCATTTAATAGGCAAATGACCAAAATGCCCTTCTCTTAAAAATATCACCATTTACTAGCTCATGTCCATTTTTGTCCAAAAATTATGATTTGGGCAAATTGCTATTTAAGGACTTATAATTGCTATTCTAGAGCTATTTCATACAAAATTCCTCTAGAAACTCACATTTTACAACTTTTTCAATTTGGTCCTTTTTGACCATTCAACTTCAATTTAGCAAAATTGCTTCATGAAACTTTCACACTAACATGCAAACATGGCATGAACCTTAAAAACTCATAAATTCACCTCGGATTAGTCGTCTCGCACTACTATTCCGATTAGGCCCTAAATCAGGCCGTTACAATTCTCCCCCTTTAGGGATTTTCGTCCTCGAAAATCTTACCAGCAAAAAGGTTTGGATACTGGTTTCTCATACTCTCTTCTGGTTCTCATGTGGCTTCTTCTATTACATGTCTTTGCCACAATACTTTCACTAAGGCAATACTTTTCTTTCTTAGCTGCTTTACTTCCCGAGCTAATATCTTGACTGGTTCTTCACCATAAGTCATGTCGGGATGAATCTCTACCTCTGACTGGGGAATTACATGCGAAGGGTCTGATTGGTAGCGTCTTAACATTGACACGTGAAACACATCATGTATCTTTTCTAACTCGATGGCAAAGCCAATCACATAAGCTTCTGAGCCCAACCTTCTCGGTAATCTCATACGGTCCAATAAAACGTGGACTCAACTTGCCTTTCTGGCCGTCGAGAACTTTTCTCCGAGGTGACACTTTCAAGAAAACTTTATCTCCGACTTGATACTCTATCTCTTTTCTCTTTAAGTCCAAATTGGACTTCTGTCTTTCTGATGCAGCTTTTAAACTTTCTCGTATCACTTTCACTTTCTCTTTTGCTTCTCTAACCAAATCAACCCCGTGAATTTGGTTTTCTTTAAGTTCGGTCCAATAAAGAGGCGTTCGAAACTTACGCCCATATAAAGCCTCATAAGGCGCCATCTTTAAGCTCGACTGAAAACTATTATTGTAGGCAAACTCTACTAATGGGAGAAACTTTTCCCAACTGCCTCAGAATTCAAGAATACAACATCTGAGCATATCTTCGAGTACTTGAATTAACCTCTCGGATTGACCGTCAGTTTGAGGATGAAAAGTGGTACTAAAGTTTAACTTTGTACCCAAGGCCTCTTGTAACTTCTTCCAAAATCTGGATGTGAATCTCGGATCTCTATCCGATATGATTGACAAGGGAACTCCATGAAGTCTTACTATTTCTGAAACATATAAGTTTGCCAACTTGTCGAGGGAGTAATCCACTCGAACACGTATAAAATGGGCTGATTTCATGAGTCTATCAACTACAACCCATACGGCATCTTTCTTGCTCGGAGATAGTGGTAAACCCGTTACAAAATCCATAGTAATACGGTCCCACTTCCACTCCGAAACTAAAATGGGTTGAAGCAAACCCGAAGGTACTTGGTGTTCAGCCTTTACTTGCTGACAAATCAAGCATTTGATAAACATCCATTATGAGCCTCATGCAAAATTTTCTGAATAAGCTCTTCTTTTCTCGGTACACAAACTCTGTCTTTGAACATCAGACTTCCATTGGGACTAATCTGGAAGTCAGACTCAACATCTATCTCGCACTGATCTCTCTGAACTTGCAATTCACTATCCTCTTTTTGGGCTTCAATGATCTCTTGGAGGAAAATTGGTCTAGCTCTCAACTCAGCTAGAATAGAACCATCATTGGATAAAGTCATCCGTGAATTCATTGCCCTTAATACAAATAAGGATTTTCTACTCAAAGCGTCAGCGACCACATTCGCCTTCCTGGGATGGTAATCAATGACCATCTCATAATCTTTTATCAACTCTAACCATCTCCGTTGTCTTAAGTTCAACTCTTTCTGTGTCATCAAGTACTTCAAACTTTTATGATCAGTGAAAATCCGACATTTCTCACCATATAGGTGATGTCTCCATATCTTCAATGCGAAGACTATGGCAGCAAATTCTAAATCATGCGTCGGGTAATTCTTCTCATGAGGCTTCAACTGTCTGGAGGCATAAGCAATAACTTTTCCTTCTTGCATAAGTACACAACCTAATCCATTTAAGGATGCATCATTGTAAATCACAAATTCTTTCCCCATCTCAAAGTTGTACTAAAACTGGAGCTTACACAATAATGCTTTCAATTTTTCAAACTTTGTTGGCATATTTCGCCCACTCGAACTTCACATTTTTCTGTAACAACTTCGTCATCGGGGTTGCAATCATGGAAAACCCCTTGACAATTCGTCTATAATAGCCGTCTAGGCCTAGGAAACTTCTAACCTCAGAGATATTCCTCGGTGGTTTCCAATCCGTAATAGCCGAGATCTTACTTGGGTCTACTCGAACCCCTTCTCCCGAGACAATATGTCCCGAGAAATCCTACTTCATTGAACCAAAACTCACTTTTACTAAACTTGGCATACAACTGATTTTCTCGAAGAATCTGTAAAACTGTTCATAGGTGCTCAGCATGCTCATTCTCATCTCGGGAATAAATTAGTATGTCGTCAATAAAAACGACTACAAACTTGTCGAGGTATGGTCTCAAGATGCGCTTCATTAAGTCCATGAATACTGCGCGGAGCATTGGTCAAACCAAAAGGCATGACTAAAAATTCATAATGCCCATACCTTGTTCGAAAAGCGATCTTGGATACATCCGATTCATTTACTCTTAATCGGTAATACCACGATCTCAAGTCTATCTTAGAGAACACGGTGGCTCATTTCAATTGATCGAACAAATCATCGATCCTTGGCAATGGGTACTTGTTCTTTCTCACACTTTATTAAGTCGATGGTAATCTATGCACAATCTCATAGTGCCATCCTTCTTTTCACAAATAAAACTGGAGCACCCCAGGGAGAACAACTTGACCTTGCAAAGCCTTTGTCTGTTAACTCTTGCAACTGTGTCTTCAACTCTTTCAACTCCGTTGGAGCCATTCTGTAAGGAGTAATAGATATCGATGCGATGCAGGAGCTAGCTCAATCTTGAACTCAACCTCTCTAACGGTGGTAGTCCTGGCAATTCCTCAGGAAACACATCCACGTACTCACATACTATTGAAACTGACTCAATCCTTATCTCTGTTTCTTTTTCATTCATCACAAAATCCAAATATGCTTCATACCCCTTTCTCATGTATCTCTGTGTCACACACGTGAGAAATCAATTACGACAATCTACTCTGTTCATCTCGATTCTATGTGAAGGGTGTCCCCATCCTCACATCTCATTTCAATGTATTTCTTCCCACAATTAACTATTACATTATGGGCGATTAACTTGATCCATACCGAGAATGATATCAAACTCGTTAAATGGTAACAACATATGGTTTGCTTTAAAACAATGACCTCTAATCATTAATGGACATTCTCTACATACTTCATTCACTAACACACTCTTGCCTAAAGGACTAGACACTCTAATCACAACTTCTGTAAACTCTATAGGCATACTCAAATCGGATACCAATTTCATGCATATGTAAGAGTGTGTAGATCCGGGATCTATTAAAGCAATAACTTTAACATCATGAAGAGAAAAGGTACCCGTGATAACATCATGGGAAGATGCCTCTTCGCGAGCGCGAATGGCATAAGTCCGTGGAGGCGCCCTACCCTCGGGCCTCACGGCCTGCTCTCTAGGGTTACCTCTTCCACTAGCCCCACTTCCGGGGTTTCTCTGCGGCCTTCCTCTGACCATACTCCCGGATCTCGGGTTCTGAGTTTTGTCCTCTTTCATCATCTCTGAACAATCTTTTATGTAGTGGTCCTGGGAACCACATCTGAAACATGCATTTTCATGTGATCGGTATTCCCCTAAATGGCGTTTGCCACAATGTGGGCATTCGGGTCTATCAGATCGAACATTCCCCACACTAGCGACTGAAGTAGTCTGTGCTTTATTTCCCGAATACTGTTTACTCTTGTCCTTCTTAGAAAATCTAGTGGAAGTAGCCAATCGGGCAGGGAAATCTCTTGACTTCTTGGATGGAGATTGGAATGACTTATTCCACTGTCTCTTTTTCGAGTCACGGGACTCCATTTCAGATTTCTTCTTCTCTTTTACTAGTTCTTCGACTTTACAAGCCCTCTCGACTAGCACAACAAATTCCTTCAATTCTAGAACAGCAACAAACAGTTTGACATCCTCATTTAGCCCATCTTCAAATCTCTTACTCATGATGGCTTCGGTGGACACGCATTCTCGAGCGTATTTGCTGAGTCTTACAAACTCACACTCGTAGTCAGTTACAGACATCTTGCCTTGTTTCAGTTCTAAGAATACCTTCCTTTTCTGGTCCACAAACCTTTGACTGATATACTTTTTCTTGAACTCTTCTTGAAAGAATTCCCATGTGATCTTTTCTCTTGGGACTACTGATACCAAGGTGTTCCACCATTGATAGGCAGAATCTCTTAAAAGAGAAACTACGCACTTCATGCACTCTTCAGTGTGTACATGACGACTCATTAAATACCCGATGGTATTTTCTAACTGAATCCACTCTTTTCTGGATCATCATCTTTTCTAGCCCGGAATTCTTCTGCCCCATGTTTCCTAATTCTATCAACTGAAGGCTTCCCTCCTCTTACCACCTCTACTACTTGAGGGGCTATTGGGATAGGTTGAGGAATAGGTGGGGGTGGAGGGGGTTGTGCATTTGGGTTTGTACGAACGAACTCCGGGTACCATGTGTTCATCATATGGAGGAAGGCTTCTCTAGCCTCTTCTCCTCCTCCTTGACTCACCGTAGTAGGTCTATTCTCGTTCTCATTTGGCACCGGCCTTTCAGCGGGAGCCGGCGCATCACTTTCTATGTCATCCGCCATATCTCTTTCAGGATCCATTTACTATATATATAAACATAATTTAAGTCATCAGGAGTCGTCACACTATCATTATAAAACATTCTTACGTATGGCATGTATAGCTAGACTCGTGCTCATGCTACGTTAGTCCTAGAACCGACTAAACACCCCATACCTGAGTCCGAGGCTCAGACCGGATACGAGACATTACTATGCTTGAACTTGCTTAATCATGACATTACGGGCTATAAAATTTCGTTCCAAAATTAAAACTTCTCATTCTTAAACAATTCGTACATTTCGTGGGCCTACAAGACCTTAAACTTGTACTGGTAAACTTTCGGAACCTTATCGAAAAACTTTTCTTTGAAACAGGGGTTACACGCCCGTGTAATATAAGACACGCCCGTGGATAGGCATACACGCCCATGTCCTTAGACCGTGCCTAAAACTCGAGTGCGCCAATTTCCACACGGCCATAGCACGCGCCGTGGTCCTAGCCCGTGTGAAAAACCTTAGCATTCGACTTATAACACACGCGCCATGGCACGCCCGTGGACTTAGACCGTGTACTACATCTTGATATACCGACTTATTTCACACGCGACCGGGCACACGCCCAAGTTCTAACCGTGTGTCATGCACGCGCCTTAATACACGGCCGTGGGATTAGTCCGTGGCCTATTCTTACTTATAAGACTAAGGTGCGGTTTATGCGGCCCTGACACACGCCCGTGTGTCTAACCGCAGTAGGCACTTAGAGGCTATTTACCAAGCCAATTGCCATCCCGAAATTAAGACCAAACTCAAGCTCAATTCAACAACTCAATTATTACATCTTTCATGAACAATATAACATGCTTCATTGATATTAATAACATACATACTTAGTCAAACTTGGCCAATCACTTAGCCATTTACAAAAGAATAATAAACTTAATAGCCTATACTTTGGCTCTTCTTAAAACATTTACTCAAAATGTAATGCTACCTATACATGACATACTTAATAAAAACAACTTGGCTATACCAAAATAGCGATTGATAGTGTGCTCCGAGCTCCGATGACGGTGATCCTCGATATTAGCTTGGCGGGACTACATGGAAAGAAAGAATGAAAGACATAAGCATTTAGCTTAGTAAGTTTGCATAATACACATAGCAACATTCTTACTTAATATAGACCATTTGAAATAAACAATGGCGTCATAAATTCAGCTATATAAAGCTTACTTACTCATACTTGATTCTTACATAACTCATGAAACTTACTAGTCTCATACTTGATAGGCAAACAAAGTACTGTATCACTAGATCCCATTGATCAAAGCATACTTGAACATAATACTCATAATTTCTAATTCATCATTCATAACATGAATAATATTCATCCCCACTTGATAATGATTTTGCTTACTAAACTTTCTTGTTATCTCTTGTGAGCTTATCTCATTTGCCCGATGAATTCCTATGAATAACCGAGAATACCAAATCTCTTACCATGAACTTGATGCTAAAGCCATATTTTGGATATGGTCTTACATGGGATATCTCATCTTGGTTTCAAGGCCATGTCTTGACATGGACTTATATGAAATCTTCCTCTTGATAACTTGTTCAATGCCAAGCTTGGATCCTTGGACTTACATGATGACTTGTTCAATGCCAAGCTTGGGTCCTTGGACTTACATGATAAACTTGTCAATGCCAAGCTTGGGTCCTTGGACTTACATGATAAACTTGTCAATGCCAAGCTTGGGTCCTTGGACTTACATGATAACTTGCTTGATTGCCGATGCCATGCCTCGGCTTGGTCTTATACGGACTTTCTCATACTTGATCTCATTAATTTCATTGTTTAACTTAACGTTAAACAATTTCATAATAACATTGTATATTATACTAAGCAATTCAATGATATAAATCATAAAGCTTAGAAATCATACAAACTTACCTCAATATACAAAATGTAGCTAGGTATGCAATTTAGTCCTCGACCTTGTTCTTGCCTCGGTTTCGATCCGGGCTTCATTTTTCTTGATCTATAGTCATAAATAGCTCATTTAATACTCACATTGACTAAATTGACTCTTAAATCATACTTTGGCAAAATTACTATTTTGCCCCTAAACTTTCTCATATTTGCACTTTTGCCCCAAGGCTCGTAAAATAATTTTCATTCAACTTTCTTCAACTTCATGCTTAGCTGAACCATTTTCTCTACTATAACAATCATCAATTCTAGCTATTTTTAACATGTATGACCAATTTTCATAACTATTACAAAATGGTCCATACTATCATCTTTCATGAAATTCACTTAGAAAAAGATGTTTATCTAACATCAAACTCTCATAAACTTCCATAAAACATCATTTAACATGCATATCAATCATGGGTAGATTTTTTAACATGCACTTTAGCTCACTTTATAGCTAAAAATAGCTTACTCATGCTACCAGGACTTCAAAAATACGATGAATATCAAAAACGGGCTAAGATGAACTTACTAGCAAGCTTGAAAGATGAACAAACCCTAGCTATGGGTTCTTCAAAATTTCAGCACACACAAGGAAGAAGATGAATGATTTTTATCATCTTTTTCCTTTATTAATCATTTAATAGGTAAATGACCAAAATGCCCTTCTCTTAAAAATATCACCATTTACTAGCTCATGTCCATTTTTATCCAAAAATTATGATTTGGGAAAATTGCTATTTAAGGACTTATAATTTCTATTCTAGAGATATTTCATACAAAATGATTCTAGAAACTCACATTTTACAACTTTTGCAATTTGGTCCTTTTTAACCATTCAACTTCAATTTAGCAAAATTGCTTCATGAAACTTTCACACTAACATGCAAACATGGCATGAACCTTAAAAACTCATAAATTCACCTCGAATTAGTGGCCTCGCACCACTATTCTGATTAGGCCCTAAATCGGGCCGTTATAGAGGCAACTCCACGACAAACTTAATAATGGGACAACCCAGCTTAAGATAGAAGATCAGGTACTCAAAATCTTCCCAGATGGAACGGTCGAGGTAACACATTCTAATTTCAGCACTTTTGAGGAAAACATTACTCGACTTAAATTTTATATCAATAACCGAATTGATCGCATGAGAAAGGATTTTCACCTCCTCAAACCACCATGACCAAACGAATGAGAGGTAAAGTCTAGCTTAAGACTATAAACGAGCGCTTCTTGGGAGGCAACCCAAGCACTAACCCCATTAATTTTTACATTTTTTTATTTTTTACTTTTATTTTTCCTTTCAGCACCTAACCATTAACTAACCAAAATACAGATTTCCATACCACACGGCCTTGCACACGGCCGTGGTCGTGGTCGCAGTGGCCACCATGTGTAGGTACAAGGCGCGGGCCAACTACCGATCCATAATTTCTATTTAACCCCTTCTTCCCTTCCTTTTCCCGTTATCTTTCTTCTTTCATTTTCCATTATTTACTTTTATTTTTATTTTTATTTTTTTTATTTTCTTTATTATATTCTTCTTATTCTTCGTACCATTTAGATTTAGCTTAGGATACAATAAAATCAGGACGGCTGCTTCAAGGACTCAATTTCAAACGGTTCGAGACGCTTCCCCATGTTCACCTCCAATCCTATCCGGTTTCTTTTCATTGACTCCATCCAAAATTCAGGAAGTTTCACTTCTCTCCCCATCTTACGATTTTATGATTATTTTGATATTATCTATCTTTGTACATTGAGGACAATGTACATTTTAAGTGTGGGGGGTTAACTATAGTATTATCTGAAAATCCATGAATGATATCTTGTCTTGAAGTAAGTTTCTCATATTGTGATTAGAATGAAATTTCTTTTGATTGATGATTTTTTTATATATGTTTTAGAGTAAGTCATTGATAATTGTGCATTGATGAATAAATTTGAAGGATACTAGAGAATCAAGCATGATAAGTCTATTTTTCAGAAATTAAAATTTTTTTAGGTTGTCTACCTGAATCTGAATGTTACCTTGAAGTTTGAAATTTACGAGGTTGATATCAAATACCCATAATTTTTGTGAGACTTTGAGCCTTATAGGGCATATATTCTTTTTCGTGCTCACTTTTTATTATGAATGTCAACATTGATCTGTTATTCTAGAACTTGCATCGTTTATACATGTCAAGACCACACTTTTGATTTGATATACAGAGATGATAAAGGCACCTAGGATTTAACCCACTTACTCCACTAAAAGCCTACCTTCACAATTAACCCCTAGTGAACCCTTTTTAATCCTAACAACCCCATTTATTGACTTACCCGCTAATATTAACCCAAAACCCTTTTTATTTGTTATCACCATCCTTTGTTACTACTCTTATATCGAGATTTGATTTGATCAGTTGCCTAACTATGATCTTTATTTCAGTAATTTATCCTTTATTATGTATTTGACTTATTCTTAAAAAAACGAAGTATATTCATTATTAGTTCTATGTTCTATGAGCTCAAAACAGTTAAATTCACATCTTTAGAAGAAGCTCGTGTTATTATTAGTGTTATGAGTTTTCAATTGATGTGAATACTTATATTCAGTTCGTTGTTTATGGTTAGGTAATTTGTCAGGTCAATCTCGATTCTAACCCTCTAATTTAGCCTTTATCCATACATTAACCCAAGCCCCGTTACAACCCTGTTAAAGACCTTTTGATTTGTGCATCATCTCATATTATAGTGGTGGAGATCTGATTTTCATGCAAGCCTATGGGATTAACTCTTCATGTTGACTTTTGAGTGCTTAATTACAACCTTAAACACTTTGAGTGATTTGAGTGAATCTTTAGTGAGGATGTCAATCCTTGTCTTTTGAATCAAAGGTAATTATTTAGATGAAGGGAAACACCTATGTTTTATACTACAAATGTATGACTTAGATTGTTTGAATCTTTAGGACTCTTTGAGTTGAATTATCCATGTATAAATTATCTTTGAATTATAATGAAACATTATCAATGACTATCATGAATTGAGGGAAGTTTGTTTTAATTATGAGTTGAGAATTTTGCTTGAGGACAAGCAAAAGCTTAAGTGTGGGGGTATTTGATAAACCGTAAAAGTAACATATTTTAATCCCACATTTAGCATGCTTTTGGATGAATTATCCCTTATTTTATGTAATTTGGTGCTCTTAATCCTTTGTTTTCATGTTTTATACTCAGGAAAGCACCAGAGGATGAAAAGAACAAGAAACGGGCTTAAAACGGGCCAAATGGGCCAGATCACGAAATCGGCACGGCACGGACCCAAGACCACACGCACGCGCCTCATTAATGAAGTCCAACACGGCCCGGCCATGATTCATACGGGCGTGTGCCATGGCGTGTGCCTGCTGTGGCAAAGAAAAGTTTCGTTGATTGGGATACTTAGGGCAAAGAAACACATTCCAAAAGCCTATATATACACCCTAAGTATGACATAAAAGGGGGAGCCCAAGGCTATCATCTAGAGGCGTCTTGCTAGGCCAGAGAAGGCGATTTGTGGGGATTCACTCGAGGATAGCCAGTTGATTCATCTCTGTGAAGCGAATTATACTCAAGACGGAGGATCTCTCCTTCAATTCCTTCAGGGGTTTTAGGGATTTCTTATGTTTTGTTTTATCTTTTCTTCCGAGATATTTTACATTATTGTTATGAACTAAACCCTCGGATACCCGAGGGGATGAAACTTAGATGAATCTTGTTATCGTTTCTTGAACTATATGATAAATATTTGACTTGTTCTTAATTATGTGTTCTTAATTCTTGTGTTGATATTTCCGGGATATTGATCCAAGTTTGATGTGCTTAGGTGGAGGAGCAAAAGTCCCCGCCTAGAGTAGATCTAGTATAGTTAAGCGGAGTTGATCGCGCTTCTAGAGATAGGATGACGAGATTTTGCCGATTAGGGTGAAACCTAATATGGGATTCCATAGATCGAGTTAATGTAATTCTAGGGGTTTTAATTAGAAAGAGATTTCAATTAATCAACCTAGGGTTAGACGTTATTCGCTTTGAGAGAGGGTTTAATATACATTAGGGAATCTTACGGATCAAGTCAAATGAATAAATCGTCTGGTTCAGAGTTAGATAACAAGTGAAGTCTAGGTGGATTCTTCCTTGGGTGTCGTCTTAATCAATTGGTTTTTTCTCAAGTTATTTTCCCCAAATTCATTCTTATTTGTCTTAGAGCCTTTAGTTTAGTAGTTAATTAATTTAGATTAAACAACAAATTCCCTTTATTTTAGGCTGGATAATAAAAAGAGAGTTAGTATTAGTACTTTTAGTTCCTTTGGGTTCGACATTTCGGTCTTGCCACTAAACTATACTACTGTTCGATAGGTGCGCTTGCCTCAAATCGTTGTCATAGTTAGTTTCCAGGTTCGATCATTCTTTTTATAAATTTTAAGACTTTGACATCGCGAAAACAACGATCAATATGCCACATTCTAATTCGCTAGAAGGCTGTAACATGGTGGATTTCAATACGCCAAACAAATAACTTCACAATTCTACACCTTAATCTCGGATCTAACTGACTTGGGGTTTGATAGAAAACTGGTGCATTGAGTATACGACTTCTGCAGTATGTAGCATTATTCACAATAGTGGAATTTATAGCCCAAGAAATGGGTAAGTTATATCCTCTCATTGGCATTACATAATAGATGAAAAGTAAACTTGGCCACGGGTCGTTTGTCTTTGTGATAAATGGCTTGAATACTATTTGATGGTAATTGACTTTTCATGAAGGAAGATGTAATGGTTACCATAAGATAAAATAGAATCATATTGGGAGAACATATTTATCTCAAAGAAATTAAAAATATCCTATAAGGGTAACACACTTATGACAAGGTCGTTAGACGAGCAATTATTAAGTAGCTTTCGTAATATAATAAGGGAAAGCTCGGTCACAATACTTTAGTGGAATGACTTCGTGACTAAATAAGTTTATAAATAATAGGCGAAAAGCTAAAACTTAATTATAAATTACTTGAGTCCTAATTATATATGTCTAATCAATACCTTCGCTAGCTCGAAATAACCAGAAGTGAATTGCATGTAGAACCAAAGAATGGATATGAATAGAAATGATGAAGTAAGAGAAATAGATTGAATGTAACAATATTCACAATGAATGTGTTTTCTCGCTAAGTACAGAAATGACTTGAAAATTAATTTAAGATTTTTTGAATTATTATTTAATGATTTATAATTAAATAATTGAAGTTTAAAGATAGAATTAAATCAATTAGTCATTATGAATATGTTGAATAAGGAAATTAAATACATTTTCTTCATAGATTCTATTACAATAAAGTTGTTATGACTTTTAACGAAATTCAAATTGAGTTGAAAATTTTATTTAATTGAGAAATTAATTTAGTTAATTTAATTAATTAAATTAATTGATTAAATAAAATTTATTTTGAATAATAGAAAATAAATATTGATTTGAATTAAATTATAAAGTGTCGGGTTAAAAGTCTAAAAAGCACATATAATTGGACCTAATACATGAGAGGTCCAACTTGTGCCTCGTGTAAACACAAGGGGCGGCAACCCTAGTAAAATTAAAAGGGTTGCGCCACCCCTCACTCCTCTAGTTTTAGTAAGAGTCTTATTTTCTATTAAATAATATTATTTATCAAGGACTTCCCTCTATAAATAAGGACACTGGTTGACCTAAAAAGTACACTTCATACATTATTAATACATCGTTATTCTGCCATAAAGTAGTGTAAATTTATTTACTAAGAATAAATTCTATTTTTTGAGAATTACAAGTTTTACCGGTTTATAGGGAGAGCTTACTTTCCTATTGAAAGTAAGTAAATAGTTTATTTTATGTGTTTTGGTTTGTGTTGCTCGAGCCCACACTCAACGAGATTCGTGGTACGATGATAGTGGAGAAAATCATTTGGATGAAATCAGGATTGACTTGAGTCCACCTCGCATAAAGCACAAGTATAATTCCGATTTAGGATTTGTTACTATAAATATTACAAAAGGGCTTAGTTTTAAGAAAAATTGTAAACATTCGTTATATTAATGATAACTATTTTTTATTAATTTTTCCTATAATTATTACACCAGTAACCAAACTTAGCATAAATAATAATACATTATATTTATTTTTAAATAATAATACATAAACTAAATAATTGATTCCGAAACTAAATAATACATTAAAATTATTATTTTAAATAGTTTAATTTTAAAATAAATTATTTATTATTTTTACATCAAAATTATTATTATGGATATTAAATTTAACACTATAAATAATACTAATATTTTTTTAACAAATTGTAGGTCATAAAATCAAACCGATGGAACAATGATATCATCAACTTTTTACTTATATTATAGACTTGTTATTTATTCCATGTTATAATATTACTTTTCAATTTTATTTTTATTTTAATAATTTTAAGGAATAATCAATTTATAATTACTTAGTTATAATCAATTTAATATCATATTTATAATTTAAGGAATTAAACATTTATGTTATAATGATTTTTATTCAAAGTAAGATTATTGAATTTTAATAAAAATTTAAAGTAATTAATTTAATAAATTTATATTTATACACATGATTATCCCATGTATTGTGGTAGTATAAAAAAGTTAGAGGAAGATGTGTATATTCCTTGTTCGGCCACGTCACAAACGACGGCTCTGGAACTCTCGCTCTTTTTGTCGCAGGTTTCGTTTTCTTCTGCGAGTAAGCTAAAAGAAATAGGCTAAACAGGCAGCAACAACAAAACGACATAAAAAATGTGGGCAAAAAAACGAACGACATAAAAAGACAAAAGCGGGGCCCCAAATTCCTTGAAAGCCACGTCATTACCCGCACGTGCAAACGAACCGCTTCGTTCACTATATAGGAAGGCTCCGCCTCGCGTCTTCCTGTCTTTTCCCTTCCCTCTCTGCGCTCCTCCAAAATTAATAGGAAAATTAATAAAAAGAAAAAAAGTTATAAAAATAATAAAACATTAATAACATTCCATTCATATACATAATAATATATACTACGGGTCAAAACAAACCTAGTATTTATCAACTCTACTTTTGTTTTTAAAAATTTAGAGGAATTTTGGACTTTCTGTTTGTTCGGAGAGAGAGAGAGACAGAGATGGCGACGGCCACGACGGCGGTTCCTGTGGCTCCGGAAACGGCAGGGGGCGCGGCGGTGGGAAGTGGTTATATGAATGTGTCGCTTTACGTGGGGGATCTGGAGGAGAACGTGGTGGAAGGGCAATTGTATGATCTGTTTGGCCAAGTTGGAACTGTTCTTTCCATTAGAGTTTGTAGGGATCAGAATAAGCGATCTTCTCTCGGTTATGCTTACGTCAATTACAGCAATTACCAAGACGGTAATTTTCTTTTTTTATAGAAATAGATGATCGTCTTTCTCTCTGTTGTTTTAAAATGATCCAAGTGATTACGATGCTTATTTATTTTTGTTATATTTTATTCTTGATTAGAGGGTGGAAACTGGAAAGCATTGTTTGGTTGATTTTGTGATAATCAGACTGAACTTGGATATTGTTTTTACTTGTCAGTGTGATCATTGATAATTCATGAATAAAAATGGGAAATTGTAGTTAATAATAAAAAAATGATTTGGACATATTTTTTGCTAATGGGATGAAGATCAGTGATTGATTGTTATCATCGTGATTGTGTCTAGGATCAACACATACGAGTGTCTTGAAGTGGGGAAAAAGTTACTCTCTTTTTTCTTTTTTTTTTTTTTTTTTTTTTTTTTTTTGTATTTTACAAAGTTTTAGTGACCGATGACTGCTAATGTGAATCCTTAACTGCTTTGTCTTGACGACATACACTGTTTGTAAACTGCAGCTGCTCATGCCAAGGAAATGTTTAACTTCACTCCCATCAATGGAAAACCTATACGAATTATGTTTTCTCAACGCGACCCTATTATTCGTAAGACTGGATATGCCAATGTCTTTATCAAGAACCTGGACCCAGCTATTGATAACAAGGCATTGTATGACATTTTCGCTGCCTTCGGGAATGTACTTTCTTGCAAGGTTGCTACTGATAGAAATGGGCAAGCAAAAGGATTCGGCTATGTTCAGTTTGAAAATGATGAAGCCGCACAGATTGCAATCAATAGGTTAAATGGTATGCTAATAAATGATAAACAAGTTTATGTTGGACGTCATGTTCGACGACAAGAACGGGTTCCAGCCAATGTGACGCCGAAGTTCACTAATGTTTATGTAAAAAATTTGTCGGAAACAACAAGTGATGAGGACCTTAAGAAAGTTTTTGGAACTTATGGTACCATCACCAGTGTTGTTGTCATGAAGGACCAGAATGGTAAGTCCAGATGTTTTGGTTTTGTGAACTTTCAGAGCCCAGATGCAGCTGCCGCTGCTGTCGAGAAGTTAAATGGGATGAAAAATAATGACAAGACGTGGTATGTGGGAAGGGCTCAAAGGAAAGCAGAAAGGGAAGCAGAGTTGAAAGCCAAATTTGAACAGGAAAGAACTAGTAGATATGAAAAACTACAAGCTGCAAATTTGTATCTGAAAAATCTGGATGACAGCATAGATACTGAAAAACTGAAGGAGTTATTTTCCGAGTTTGGAACAATTACCTCATGCAAGGTACGGCTTTATAATGGATAGGCTTGTACTTCCTTCCCACTCTTTCCATTAAGTTTTTGTTTCTTATCTCTTTCCTTTTCTTTCATGTTTGGTTACAATAATTCTTGAAATGTTTTTTGTCCCTTAATCATTGTTTAAGGTTATGTTTGATCCACAAGGAGTTAGTAAGGGCTCTGGTTTTGTTGCCTTTTCTACACCTGAAGAAGCTTCGAAAGCTGTAGGTTTTAATTGTTTAATGCCTGCTTATTTTTATTTTAGGTCTTCTGCATTCATTAATTGTTCTTTATTTTTACTTTCTACAGCTGAATGCAATGAATGGAAAGATGATTGGAAAGAAGCCTCTGTATGTTGCTGTCGCTCAACGCAAAGAAGAAAGAAAAGCTAGATTACAGGTGATTTAATCTCATGTTTCTATTTAGCATAGACTCTTGAGATGTTGTCTTTGTCTTAGCTTGCCTACTTGTAATTGGACAAAGCTATCCAAATACACTAGGACATGTAAATGCCAAATGATCTTTAGCTTGTCAAACAAGCCGTTTATGGAGCAAATAGACGATTGAACTTTATGATGTAGATTTATCATTTTTAACAGGATTTTCAGTTATAAATCTATATGATGACATTGTTTCTAGCAGCATGTTTTTTGGATTAGCACCATCCTGGAATAAGAATCAGACTCAGTTAGTTGAGGTTTAAAATTCTTGTTCTTTGCATGGTAATTTATGTAGCCTTAATTGCCTCCGTGAACAATTTTTGTTTCCAGTCGTATTTTGCTCAACTTCGTACACAAGGTGCCATGTCACCTTTGGCATCAGGGGTTCCTGGATATCATTCTGGTCCTCATAGGCTTGATCCTCAGCAGCTATATTATGGTCAAGGTAGTCCTGGTCTGTTACACCCTCAGCCTGCAGGATATGGTTACCAGCAGCAACTCATACCTGGAATCCGTCCTGGTGTCACTCCAAATTATATTATGCCATACAACCTCCAAAGACAACAAGGACAACCAGGTCAAAGGATGGGTGTTCGTCGAGGTGGAAACTCCCAACAAATGCTGCAGCAACAGGTAGCAGGCACTTTTCCCCATTGTAGTTCTTTTGCAGGGCTTAATAGATAATTACTATATTACAGAATTTCTTGTTCTTCAGGTGCTGCACCGTAATACCAACGAAGGTTTGGGATACATGGGTAATGCAAGAGATGGTGTGGATCAGTCTACAGTTACCCAAAGCGTTGTAGGCCCTATCCTGCCATTACCATATGGTGTTTCAAGGATGCCAGTAAACCCTGTTGAAGTGCAACGACCTAACCCAGTGCACATATCGACACTCATATCTGCTTTAGCTTCTGCTTCCCCTAGAGAACGTAACAAGGCATGTAGTATCCTTTCTATTTATAATGATTGGTCTTGCTGTTTTACTCGTCTTAACATCTATAATGATTGGTCTGTTAAGGTGTGCTAACATGTAATTCATTTTCTTCTTTGATGATACTTTTTATTATATATTTATATATATACAAATGCAGATGTTGGGAGAACAACTTTATCCGCTGGTGCAGGGTTTTGAGCCTGAACATGCGGGAAAGGTGACTGGGATGTTGCTAGAGATGGACCAAACAGAGGTTCTCCATCTCATCGAGTCTCCAGATGCTTTGAAGGAGAAGGTGGCTGAGGCAATGGCTGTCCTTCGGGATTCTGCAGCAGGAGAATCTGATGCGAGTAAGGAGTTGGTCATTGGAACTGACTGAATGGAGTTCACCTGTTATCAATAGGTAAATAAATATATTACTTTATAGGTGCAATGGTCTGTCATTTTTTAGAGGGCCCAAAAAGTCTTGACTTCATTGGGCTTTCTCCGGAACTAATTTTTTTAGGAATTTTTCTAGACTTTTGAGATGCTTTAAGATATCTGAGACATATAGACCATCATCATTTATTAGCTTGGTTCTAGTATTTATTTGATTTGGGATTCTCTAGAACGAATTTCCCTTTCTCTCGTTTGTCCTTGGAGATAGTCTGCATATACTAATTGATCTTGCTGGCTGTGTTGTGTGAACGCGTGTGCATGCTCATGCTGCTATTTCTCTTCTGGTTAGCTTGACTGCTGTGGCATGGTCCAGTGGCGGAGCCACGATTTTTTAAAAAGAAATATTTTATAAAAAGAAAATTAAATTATTTATATATAAATAATAATTTGTCCCTTCAAATTTAAAAATAAATTAATTTATATAAAATTAAATTAATTTCTCCCCACCCACTAAATTTCAAATTTTCATTTTTTTTTAATTTCTTTTAAAATTCATTTTTTTTCTCTCAAATTTCTCTTTTTTCTCTTATACTCTCTCTATAAATTTTACAATATTGACAATCAATCTCTCAATACTTTCAAGTAAATCTCTTTAATTTGATAGCATTTTTTTTTCTTTTCAATATTTCTTGATTTAATCTCTATAAAAAGTAAGAAAAGTGCCTTTCTTTTTGATAATTTAATTTTATACCAAATTAACTTTTATTGATTTAATGATGTTTAGATATTTATTTTATATGAAACCACTCATATCGTGATTATAACTATGTTTAGAAGTTAATTAATACAAATCATTGAAGAAATTAGGATTAATTGTCTTATAATTTTGAGTTTCTTAAATGTTGATTAGAGATTTACCATTTTCCTTATAAATTATTGTGAATTTTGTATTTACATTCATTTTGTGTTTGACATATTACATTCTCAAGACACCAAAAAAACATTTTAAGTGATTTTTATTTATGTAAAGAAATTATATTTTTATCCCCTAAACACTTTAAATTGTGAATTTCTTTCGACATAAAATTTTCATTTTTCAAAATAATGTAAAATTTGTGGTTAAGCTTGACTAAAAACAAAATTTTGACAGTGAAAAATCTAATTGAATTAAAGCCTTTTTTTTTTTTTGTCAAATTAGAAGATTTAACTTATGTGTGAATTACTGTTGGTTTAATACTAATATTATAGTTTACTTTATGAAAATTTACGCACTTAACTTTTTGATTTATTTAGGCATTTAAAAAAGTTTTATAATATTTTTATATTTAATCATATTATATATTTATTTATCGAATGCCAATATTAAACATTAATTTATAACATTTTAGCCATTTTAAAATTTCAAATTTTGACTTTTGAATCAACTTTTTTTTCTCAGTCGTTGTCTTTACTAAAGCCTCATTCTTCAAGTGGATTTTCACCACAGGAGCAATGAAGGACATCTGGTTTTTGAGGTCAAAATTGTGGTGAAAAAGTGTCATTGTCTTTATTAAAGTCTCATTCCTCATTGCATTTGAGAAGCCAAAAGTGGATTTTCACCGCAAGAGCCATGAAGGACATCTGGTTTTTGGGTTAAAATTGTGGTGAAAAAGTATTTTTTTTATTCAAACGTAAAAGTTATGATTTATGTATTTTTGACTTTTGGGTTTGAAAGCGAAAATCATCAAAATATTCTTATTTATATTAACTATTTAAAAATTTAAAAAATATTAGATTAATTTATATTTTATGTATCATTATATTAAATTATTTAAATATCATTTATTATTATATAAATATAATTTATTATTATATTTAAGTTTTTAAAAATTTTATGTATCACTAATTTTACAAATATTTTTTTATTAATTACTTAAAAAATTTAAAATTAATAGTTCATGTATCATTATATTAAATTATTTAAATATTGTATAACTTAAGTAATTTTTAACTTTCCACAATCATGTCCAAAAAAGCTATTTTAATCTTCAATCATAACTTTTGACAATAATAAAGAACACTAAAAATTAATAAATCAAATTTTTTTACAAAACTTTTCTACCACATTTTTTAAATATACTTTGTCTAAAAATCACTTCTCAACCAAAACAGTAATGGAAAAGTAACCCCAAGTGTGAGAAGATAACAAGCATGGGTAGCAGCAGCAAGGTTTTGTTTCCAATACGATTACTAGATAAGCCCTCTAATTACACATTATCTTCCTTGCTTATCATGTCATAAGGCTTTACTCTTAATTACACGTTGTCATCCTTGCTTTATCATATGCTGTGAAATGAGCATGCACCTAATTTGATGCTATTTCCCTTTTGCCTTTATGAAGTTTATGATCACCAATCTCATCATTTTACGTATTAGCAAAGTAGTAGAATGAAGGCTGCTGCATTTTGGTACTATAGTAGAAGAATCAATCATTGGCTTTAATGCGTGAACGTTGAAAGACTTGGCGGGTTTTCACCCATCTACTTGTCGCTTCACCTGCATAAATGTTGCGCCACCCCAGCTGCGGAGCCATGTAGAGGCCCGGGGCCATGGTCCCCCAAAGTTTAAATTTTTTTAATTTAATTCTTTGTAAATATATTATGACTCTTTCAAAAATATAAATAGATCTCCCAAGGTTTAAATTTTTTGTAGTTTCCCCTTTTATATATATTATAGCCCTCTTAAAAATATAAGTAGGCCCTTCTAATATTTTTATAGTATTAAAAATAATATTAAAAATATAAGTAGGCCCCTCCTAAAAGTCGATTGTTACATAATACATTTAATTTTAGTTTGATCCCTCAATATTAACATCCTGACTTCGTCATTGAACCACCTATCCGATTTTTATACCTTCCACCTCGAATCCGATTTTATTTAAAATTTTAATATATATCCTCCAACTTTGATTAATTTTTTATCCAATATACATATACTAATTCAAAACCAAAAAATGAGCTTTGTTGGCATTGTTCTTTGGACGACATTTAACTGTCAGGTGGATATATAAATTCGAAATTGAAAGTAATAAATTAAATATGAAAAAAGTATTGGTTTTGATATTTTAGTATACAATTGAAATCGAAGGTGGCAAAACCAAAACTTTTGTTTCATTCACCACCAGGCTTGAAATTCTATCTCCATATCATTATATGAAGATTTCATTGATTTTTATAGTGCAAACAATGTAGATTTAGAACAATTAAAAATAAAATATTTTTAAAATAAATTATTCTACAAAAGCAATTTGTATAAATATACATGAGTATGAGCCACAAGGGTTTTTTACTGAAATGGGATGAGAAAAAAAAAACCAAAATGGGCTGCGTTCTTGGTTATTTACCGAAATGGTATAACCAGGGTGGTCACGCCACTCCCATAGGCGGCACCACCCTGGTGTCAGCCATTACCTGCATCAAATTTTAAAAAAAAAGTTAGAAACAGTGAATAGAAATAGTAAACGACAGAGGCATGCAGCAGCAGAAGAAAAAAATAGTTTTAAACAGTGGAAAAAGCCGACAGAAGCTGAACAATGGACTGCCAGAGGCGGCACCGCCTGGACAATGGCATGCTAGAGGCGGCACCAAAGCCAGGACAATGGCCTGCCAGAGGCGGCACCGACTGGTGGACAAGACGTTTCCTGCATGCGGTTTTGGCACCTTGTGCCTCATGGGGACCTTAAAATGGTCCCCTCCCCCCCCCCACCCGAAGTTTGAAGCAAGAAGAAGAAGAAGAAGAAGAAGAAGAAGGTGGTGGCGCCGGAAAAAGAAAGAGGAAGAAGAAAGAAATCAGGGAAAAAAAATAGGAAAATTAGGTATATTTTTTTTTTAAATAATGTTTGTGTTCTTGATTTGTTGTTGTTAGTATATTATTTTATTATATATTAATTTTTATTTTATTACTTATTTGTTGTTAGTAGTTTATATTAATAAGTATTGTTACTTAGTTAGGATTAGTAGGAGGTTAAGTAGTAATTTAGTTATTTAGTAAGTTAGTTATATTATTATTGGTAGGTAGTTAGAAACCCTAAAAAAATAGTTATGTTAGTTAGTATGTTAGTATATATTAATATGTTAGTTTTTAACACTAACATTATTTTATTTGGTATATTGTTATTAGTTAAATCTTAATGATTAATTTAGATAGTATATAAAACAATTATTATTATTGTTAGTGTAATATTGTTGTTAGTAAAAAATGGTAAATGTTATTTTATTTAGTATTATATTATTATTGTTAGTAATATATTATAATTATTGTTAGTATAAAAAAACAATAAAATAATACGTAAAACATTATGTATTAAAATAAATAATATAAAATAATAAGATACGAGAATAGTATATTTTTTGAAAGTAATAGAATTTGAGAAAAAGGAAAATACGAATAAATGGTCAAAATAAGTGGTTATTACTAAATTGATATATAAAAAACAGTAAAATAATACATTTAGAACATTACGTACTAAAAGAAATAATATAAAATAATAAAATACGAAAATAGTATTTTATTGAAAGTTATAGAATTTGAACACTTAGAAAATAGGGACGAACATAGTGCCAAAATAAGTGGTTTTTATTAAATTTATATAAAGTGAACAGTAAAATAATATATTTGAATCATTATGTACTAAAATAATATAAAATAAAACGAACAAAGGCTCGTAATATATAATAATTATGTACTAAATTATTATTTGTTATCACTGGTTTTATTAGAAAAAGGTAGGTATACGTATACGTAATTTTGTTATTAAGGAATCTTAAAAATTATTATTATTACTTTAGCTATGTTAATATAATATTATTATTAAGAAACCGTAAATATTATTATTAGTTATTATAATTGTTTGTAAAAAACCTTAATTATTATTTGAGTTAATATTATTATGTTTGTATAAATAATAAAATATTATATTTATTATGCGTCGTTTACATGATGTTTTTGGTATATTATTAGTATTGGCATGTTATTTGTTACTAATTTAATATAGATTTATTGTTTTTTATGTAGGTAAAAATTTATTTGAGACGGAAATGGCTTCATTGATTAGTAAAGATCCTCACATATCTGACGCTGCTAATAATATGGTAATGTATTGTTATTTATTGATCGCGGGTTATATTAACAAAATAGCTACATAACAAATTATGTTATTAATCATAAGTAGTAATTTTTTTATGATTTAACACTGTCAGGACTCGTACCGTGTATTAAGGGGCCGGTGAATGGCTTAAGAAATCCTCCGGATGAACGATTGATGCCGTATATAGAGCAAGCTGGATTCGGTCAGCAGCACTGATCCGGACGTTTGACTTGCGGTATGATTTAATATCCGCACTAGTCGAGCGTTGGCGCCCGGAGACCCACACTTTTCATTTACCGTGTGGAGAGTGCACACATTTCACTCTGAGGATGTTGCATTGCAGCTTGGGCTCCCAATTGACGGGAGTCCCGTTCTGACGCGCCGGTCGCGATAGTGACCCGTTTACACTTTGTCGAGCCTACTAGGGGACTCAGATAAAGAATGATGGAGAAAATTTTACAGAATTGAAATTTACATGGCTGAGAGCGAGGTATGAACAGTTATCAGCTGATGCCACTGAAGGTGAGTTGATGTGCGCTAGTCGATCGTACATTATGCACATCATAGGGGGTGAAATGATACCCGGTGCAAACAATAATAGGGTTCATATTCAGTACTACCCCTATTGGCTGATTTGAGCAATGCTCGCTTGTATAGTTGGGGCTCCGCAGTTCTTGCGTGGTTGTACCGTGAGATTTGTCGAACGACAAATCCAGCGGCCGTAGACATAGGCGGCTGCCTTACACTATTGCAGTCCTGGGCTCTGTATCGGATGCCATTCTTGGCATCAGTTACCCACCAACCATACGTATACCCGCTAGTAAACAGGTGATAAAATATAACTTGTTATTAATTGAAAATTTCTTTATATCGATACTATTTGACTTAAAAAAAAAAATTTGTAGGTGGAGTATTTATCCGGGTATCGGAAGGTCGTACACTATCTTGATATACCGGCTTATGATTGAACAACATGCCGGGGAAGGGGTAAGCGATTCCAATATTGGTTACGTGGTAGTTTGTATATCTTACGCACACCGTGTTTAATTTTAACAATGTTATTAATCGTGCAGTTTATATGGATGTCATACCGTAGACCAAAAATTGTAGCCGTTATACCCCCGTCCGCCTATATCCACTCGTATATGTGGTGTACAAACGCACCAATTGTCTGTTTCAATGTAGTCGAGTGGTATCACGGGGACCGAGTGCTGCGGCAATTTGGTTGCGTCCAATATATCCCGGATCCGCCATGCCAGGTGGGAGAGGTTCATTGCAAAAATAAGAGAGGGAGACAAGACTTGGATTGGGGGGTTAGGCATGGCCAATTTATTGCGGTGTGGAATGATCGCATGTCCCGAATGCCTCGTATGAATATGGCTTCCGGTCTTCAACCTCCATTAGGGTACATACAATGGTACTCTAGTATGGGGAAGCCATATACTCTCGGAGGCGATCGATCGTAGTCCCCACACACATCAATGACATGGGGCATACGAGCGATGCGGCGAATATAGAGGTCGAGGCAACAGAAATCCTGATCCCGAGCAGGAGCCCGAGCCGGAGCCCGAGCAATCACATTCATATTCGGATGCACATTCGTATCATCCATATGTCCCGGGAAATGACTACTTTTTGGGCTCGTCAGGAGGTGGATACCAGTACGGGTTTGATATATTTGGATCGTACACCGCAAAGATGCAAAGACTCCTTCGCCAGATCCATCTGCGGGACATCAGGCCTCCTGGGTCGTATCCACTGCAGCAGGGCACTCCTTCTGGCTCGAGTTCATCTATGCCCTTCGAGTCACATGATTTTTCAGCCATGTTTAGCACACCCCCCTGGACCCCCACCTGGTCCCCCACCCGAGACTGAAGAGGATATTGGTCGTCGCGGGCACCCACGACGTGCACGTCGACCACCGCAAAAGTACACACCGATGACTACACCATCGAACCATCAGTTTTAGGTGTTTCTTGCGGTTTTGATTTTCTTGTATTTTGTATTTGTAAATATTACGATGTTTGTACTTTATTTGTATAAAATAAACTTGATTATTTAGAGCTTTAAAATTTCGTAACAAGGTTTGACCATGCGATTGAATATTTAAGTTTGATTTTTGGTCATGTATATGGTCGCTATGATTAGTTAATATTGCTATGATTTTTGGTAAATGTTTGGATTTGGTATTTAAGTGAGTTCGGTTAGGTCTTTTAAAATGAACGATGTGTATAGCTTATATTGATTAGGTTTGAATTGGCAATGTATGTTATATTAATTGTCCGATTGTAGATTAACTTAGTTTGTGGTAAGAATGAAATTTATTTTGCATACAAATCCATATTCATACAAATCCATACATGTAATTTATTTTGCATTTCAGTCCGTAAATTAATTTTTTTTTGCAATTAAGCTCTAATTAATCAAAATCACCAAAAATCAGAATACAAAACATGTTAATCTAAATAAACTCAATTCCCAGTCGCTCGTGACGATTGTCCAACATGATAGTTTCGATGCGGGCATTTACTTCGATTATGACCACCTAACCTGCATATTCCACAGCGTTTACCGTCGGATTTCTCCCTAATGTCCATTTCATTACGGATTCTAGATGATTGCGGACGACCTCTCGGATTCCTGCGTAGCGCTCTGTCTGGGACAAGCTCGAAAGTCGTCCGAGGCACCTCCCATGTAGACAGGTCGGGCAGGACAGGGAACTCATTTTCCCAGACACGCAACGTACGCTCGAGCGTGTACACATCATCAACAAAATGTTCAACATTAAGGTTCGCTTTAGCACACGCTGCCACGACATGTGCACACGGATAATGAAGTGTTTGGAACCTCCTGCATTCGCACTGTCTGTTTCGAAGATTGACTCCATAAGACCTAGGTGGCAAATCGGGTCAACGATCGATGGACTCCGTAACTCGAAAAGTTTCCATTCGTCGTGAATATATTTCTACAGTCATCGACCTCGCAATTCGACGGCTTGCAATCAATACATCCCTAACATCTTCCACAAACACGTGTCCCGCATTCATCTGGTTGACTTGTTGTTCACCCATTCTTGGCATCAAGATTGCCAACCTGTAGAATGTAGCCGAGAAGACAGATGAAATCGGAAGATGTCGTGTTTTTAACAACACAGCGTTGACCCCCTCCACCAAGTTTGTGGTCATTTGACCATAACGAAAGCCCTCGTCAAAACTTTGAGCCCATTACCACGGCTCCATTGTACCCAACCACTCCCGAAAAGATTTGTTCGTTTGACCTTCCATGTCACTCTCAAGTTGAGTCATTATTTGGCGAAAAATATGTGGCTCTAACTCGTGCGCTGTACATGTTTTACAAAAAGATAAGTTACGGTAACTGGATAACATAAAAACAGTAAACTTATATTGAAAATATAAGGTTATCCTTTTACCCATTTTCACCACTTCTCTCTTCCAATTTGCATTCTTATACTCTCGAAGAAAGTTAGCCACAATGTGACGGATGCAGTAAATGGATCTCCATGGCACACCGGAACGCCTAATTGCGGCAATTAATCCTTTCCCTCTATCGAAGATGATGCAAATATTATCGTTGCTAATAACATACCTCCGGAGGTTGGTAAGGAAGAATTCCCAGGATTCCATATTCTCCTTATCTACTATTGCAAACGCTATTGAGAGCACGTTCCTATTGCCGTCTTGAGCAACCGCAATAAGTAAGATCTGTGTATATTTTCCGTATAGCCATGTCCCATCCACCTGCACAAACGGCTTGCAATGTGGAAATGCACGTACACATGGATCAAACGTCCAGAACATCCGATGAAAAATTCTTTTCCTCGGCTATAATTGGTCATTTGGGCTGTAAAAAGGTCGTGTCTATAACTCAATCACAGTTCCCGGTATGTACTCCCGCATAGCAGCTATCCATCCTTGTAGCTCGTTATACAATGAATCGTAATCCCCATACAATTGTTCCATTGCCATCTGTTTAGCTATCCACGCCTTTCGATATGATACTCGATCTCGGAATCGTGCTTGTATTTCAAAGAATCGATCATCGAAACTTTAATAGTCGGCATGTCCTTCACCATTGGCATGATACACGCATATATAGTTTTGGAATCAAGTTTTCGATGATCTTCATTCATGCGTGTCGATCTGCGCATGTGTGAGGCCCAACTAATTTTTTTTTATCTCCCACATCTCGCGAATTTTGAATGAATGCACTGTACTCGCCAATTGCACCTTCCCCGCCTTCCAACACTCCACAATATATACCGCCGATTTAGACATCTGCGACTTTGTAATCCATCGATATATCCATGCTATACCGCTTAATAGCGATACGCACTCTTCTTTACTTCAATCTCACACGCCTACGAATAACTCCTCATGATCGGAATTTACGGCCATCCGGTGAGCATGATATATTTCGTAAGTACTCAGAGAACTCGCCACACGTCTTTGCCTCGGGTCTATGAAGCGACATGTGTGGCCCAAGATTATTGTGTATCATAATACATCGTGATCGGTTCCCGACCGAAGACGCGCTAATGTTTCCATCGTCGTTCACGTCTTCATCGTCAATATCATCTGGTATATCGTCCATATCGGGATCACTGTCACTATCGACCTCTTCCTCACAATGATCACTACTATCGTGTCCATTATCACCAACCACATCAATATCGGGTGTAATATTAAGATCAATATCGATCCCACGTATATTCGATTCGGCATCAACATACGATATTGAAGGCACCATGCACGGTTCTTGAGCTCCATGTTCTTCACCATATGCATTGATGTCTTCATTTGCCTCAATACCGGCTAACTCAGGAAATAAGTGAATCGGTGTATTTTTGTTACTCCCATTCCCACAGTAAAGAGCGATCATTGTCTCCACGTCTTTGTCGTCTACAAGTTCCATTTCTATGAATTTGATCGGATCTGCTGAAACTGGAAACTTGTAGAAAATTCTCGAAATCGTTCTCCCACAACGTCTAACAATTTTTGCGTTAATCCTTCCCTTCATATCATCCAACGAGACATTTCTATTAAATCTCATTGCTATTTGTTGCCGACATTCAAATATGCATCCAACGGTTGTTGTCAAGATGATTCCATCGAAATAAACGCATACGAAAAACTGATCATCCATCTTCAATGGTTAATCTGTTAAAAAATAAACATAATTTCTCAAAAAAAAATTAAAACATAACATTCACAATAAAAAATTAATTAATATAAACACATAACTTACTAACAAATCAAAATAAACAAACAAAATACCTTTAAAACAAAACTAAAAAATTAAAAAATAACAAAAATAATAATTAGGTTTTTTACTATACTAACAATATTAATAATACGAACTAAAATATACTAACTAAAATATTAACTTTTTAGAGTAATATACTAACGTATTAATATACTAACTAACAATATATTATTTTAGGGTTTTAAACTATGAGATTAATATACTAACAATACACTAACTAACATATTAATATACTAACAATATACTAACTAACATATTAATATACATACTAACTAACAATATATTATTTTAGGGTTTTTAACTAACATTTATTAATATACTAACAATTTACTAACTAACATATTAACTAACATATTAATATACTTACTAACCAAAAATTTTTTTTAGGGTTTCTAACTACCTAACAATTATAATATAAGTAACTAACTAACTAACTAACTAAAATACTAATTAACCTACTAATCCTAACTAACTAACTAAACTAACTAACTAACAATAGCTATAATCTAAACTAAACTAAACTAAACACAAGCATTGTTTAAAAAAAAAAATTATACCTAATTTCCCTTCTTCTTTTTTCTTCCTCTCGATCTTTCTTTCTTCCTTCTTTCTTCTTTTTCTTTCTTTCTTTCTTTCTTTTCTTCTCTCCTACGCCACCACCTTCTTCTTCTTCTTCTTCTTTTCTCGCCTACTTCTTCCTTCACATTTCGGGGAGGGACTATAATGGCTTCTGTGCGCCTCTGTGAGCCATTGTCCCGCTTTGGTGCCGCCTTTGGCATGCCATTGTCCAGGTGGTGCCGCCTCTGGCAGTCCATTTTTCAGCTTCTGTCGGCTTTTTCCACTGTTTATAACTATTTTTTTCTTCTGCTGCTACATGCCTCTGTCATTTACTGTTTCTGGTCACTGTTTCTAACTATTTTTTTTTTTAAATTTGATGCAGGTAATGGCTGACACCAGGGTGATGCCGCCTATGGGAGTGGCGTGACCACCCTGGTTATACCATTTCGATAAATAACCAAAAACGCAACCCATTTTAGTTTTTTTTTCTCATCCTATTTCAGTAAAAAACCCGAGCCACAATATTATGGTTCAGAAACAAGTAATTTGTATGAATATTCATAAATGCTTTGTGCCACCGAGTTATGGTTTAAAAAGAAGTAACTGTAATATATAATGTGGACATCTCCTTTTTTTTTTTTTTTTTGCTAGTAAAACATTTTTCAGAAAATATTTTACTTATTTTACTGAAAAATATTTTTTAAAAATACGGGTAAATGAAATGGTTTTTAGGTAAAACATCTTTATCGATTTTATTTCTGTAAGACATTTTCCATCTTCCTCTACTCTTACCATAAATTCTTTCCTCCTTCTTCCGTTCTTTTATCTTCCTTCTTCCTTCTTCATCCACTTCCCTTCTTGAACTCAATCAATGTAACTTTTTTATGCTTTATTTAATCTGCCTTCCTCTTATTTCATTCGGTTCTTCTTCCCTTTTTTTTTCTTTTGTTGAAGAATCTGTTTGGATTTTACATCTATATTTCTGGGTTTTGAATCACTCTTCGTCAAGTTTTGAATTAATTTATTCCTTAAAGTTTATGCTTGCTCTTCTATTACCCTTTCTAGTATGATTTGTTTTTTTTTTCTTTGATTTTCTGAAGTGAAATTATCGTTCTCCTTCACTCTCTTCACAGCAGCCATTCTCCTTCCTCTCTGTCCATCAGCCTCCGCCTCTCCTCCTCATCTCTGTTTGTTGGCCTCACCTCTGAATCCAAGTCTCGTCATCTCGTCGTTCTTACCAAGTCTGCATTTTGAAGAAACCCCAAAATCTAGCTTTCCATTCCTATCAGGGTATATCATTATCTTTTATTTTGAGTATTTTTGTTCTTCAAAGTTATTGTATTTTAGTTACTCTGTAAATTCGTTGCTTTCTCCATGGCCACTTGTGAGTTTCTCTTTTTCTCTTTTTATGTGATTTTTTAGGGTAAGTTGACCAAGATTTTAATTGGGGGTTTTGGTTGTTTTTCAAGCTTGGTTATTGAATTAGCTTGGTTCTTGGCCAACATTTTCTTGAATTGTTAACAGATTGGGATTCAAGACCGATTGGGTTTTTATTTAGCATATATATGTCGGAAATTATTATCCATTTTTTCATTTGTTTAATAGTCTGTTTCCATCTACAACCTAGGATTCGGTAAGTCTGTTGATAAGTGTGTTATTCTATACTAGCTTATTTGTTTTGCTATGATTAGTTAGGCTCTCATGCCTGAGTTGTCTGTCATGGCTCCCAATGGTTTGATTCTAGTCTAGATTCTACAATGGTTTCTTCACAGACTATCATTAGATAAAATTAATTAACTTATATTATAGTACTAGTATGTCTTTGCTGCAATATACTTCCTTATTTGTTGATTCGCAAGCATAGAGTCGTTCTACTTACATTTAACTACCCGACATTAGTAAATCCTGCTATACTTGACTGGCACTAGCACCAGCACCGGCCCCGGCCCCGGCCCCGGCCCCGGCCGTCACGTGCATGATCATTCCTGTGTTAGAAAAGATAAAACAAACATTCCATGCTTTCCTTCTGTTACCTTGCATACAGACTATTCATGGTTTCCAGGCCATGAAATATCAACCCTTTGTATTTCCTTCCTTCAGCTTTGCTTATATTAGTAGGTTTGCCCGGTCCAAGGTTTAAAAGAAAGGGCTTCTCTTTTCAAAGCCTGAGTACTATTATATGTATTCAGAATTTTTAATAGTTTTTGAAAAAAAAAACGAATATTTATATTCATATTTATGTTTGAATATATCTACTTTCGGCTTTTCTTCATTTTGATAAAGTCAAATGCTTTTAAAGACATCCAATAATCCTCGTGCATGTTAGTACCTTTCTCCATTAAAAACAATTTTTTCAAGTTGGGTTTCCAACAACTAACTCTTTGCAACCAATACAAGTTGTATTTAATAGAATGTTTGTTTTTTTTGGTTCAATACCCCTTTGACAGAATTATGTTATTAAGGTCAAAGCTTTGAAAATAAAGTTATAATAAATAAATTAAATTAAGTTAAACACTTTCTAAAAGGTGAGATAATAAATAATATAATACTCAAATTGAGGGACTCCATTTTCAAGGGAGCTGCTTCAACTCTGATTATTCCACTATCTTATTATATCACAGATTTAACCATAAATTTTGTAGCTTATCACGGAAAGCCTTTGTTTTGTTCATCTTTATCTTTTTATTATTTCTTTACCTTTGCTTTAGTAACGAAATGAATAGGATGCCAAAAAAATGGAACATTGTGATTGGGTTCTACTTTAATTAGTGGCCTAGTTGGATTAATCCAATTTCCTTTTTCAACAAATCTCATTTAAACAGCAATTAATTATCTTATCATTGCTTGAGAAACTTTCATATATGTATGTATGCACTTTAGTCATGATAACTTTAGTCATATATGTGATCTTATAAAAAGCTTGCATCTTTTTTGTAGTGATCAAATATTTGTGTGGCATTATTTTGTGTAGATGGATCGTAATCAATATCAAAATGCAATTGTCGGAGTCATGGCTTCAGTTTTAACTTTTGGGGCTCTTTGGATTAAAAAATTAAAAACTAGGAAGGAAATTGATTCTCACCCTTGTGTGAATCGAGATTATGAAAGAGAAAATTATATTAATAGTATTTTATATAGTGGTGACCAGCATTGTATTGATGTGATAAAGATGAGACCGATTACCTTTTTTAATTTGTGTGATATTCTTAGTAGGAATAATTTGTTACAATCAACTAAATCGGAGAATATTAGGGAGCAAGTAGTTATATTTTTACATATAATTGGCCATAATGTAAGGCTTCGAGTGATTGGATCTAGATATTATAGATCAATTGAGACAATTCACCGTTACTTTAGGGTTGTATTGAGAGCTATTTTGAAATTGTATAAACTAGTTATTAGATTACCTGATGAGTCAACTCCTAGTGAAATCAGAAACAATTGAAGGTTTTATCTTTATTTTAAAAATTGTATTGGAGCATTAAATGGAACTCATATTCGTGCATACGTTACACTTAGCATTCAAGGAAGATTTAGTAGCCGTAAAGGGGGGACGACACAAAATGTATTGGCTGTCATTGCATTTGATTTGAAATTTTTCTATGTTCTAGCCGGTTGGGAAGGTAGTGCACATGATTCTCATATTTTAAGTGATGCACTTTTACGCCCAAGAGGATTAAGAATTCCAGAAGGTAAGAATTAACATTAAATGCCAAATAGTTCTAGTAAACTCATAATTTATTAGTAATAATTATGTTTTGTAAAATTGTAGGTAAATATTATCTTGTTGATGCTGGATATGGCATCCGAAATAAATATATTACCCCATATCGTGGTGTTCGATATCATTTAAAAGAGTTTAGTGCTCAGGGGCCTGAAAATGCAAAGTAACTCTTTAATCTTCATCTTTCATCATTGCGAATCACTATGGAACGTGTTTTTGGGATTTTGAAGAAATGGTTTCATGTATTAGATGTTGAACCATTTCGAAATTTTCAAACTCAAGTAGATATAGTTTTGGCTTGTTGTATCATTCATAATCATATAATGGGAGTTGATCCTAGTGATTTATTTAATCAAGGATTATACGAGGAGCCTGAGTCTGATTTGATAATACTAACTCTTACGGAGCGAGAAGAAAGAGAAGAAGCAAGAGAATGGTCTACTAAGAGAGAGGAAATTGCACAAACTATGTGGACTGGTTATATGGCTAGAAATATTAGGTAGGTTTAGGGCTTAATGTTATTGTTTCTATGTTATGTATGTTTTAGTATTAAAATTATTTTTTTTTATTAATGTTGGTTAGATAATGATATTGAAATTAATTTGTTGGATTTTGAAATTATTATGGCTTGAATTTGTTAGATATTGAATTTATTATGTTTTAAGCTTGTTGGATATTGAAATGATTGACAATGACAATTATTAATGTAGAATGGGTAAGGGCAACAAAGAAGGGACCTCTAAGCAATTCAGGTGGACAAATCCGATGGAAGATCTTTTTCTTGAAATTCTAGCAGAGGAGGCCCAGAAAGGAAATAAGCCTTCTAACACTTTCAAAGCAGTTTCTATTAATCGAGTTGCCGTAGCTATTTCTAAAAGATTTCAAGTACAATGCTATGCGAAGCATGTGGAAATTCATTTGAGGACTGTAAAAAACTAGTGGTAGATTATATGCACAATTCGGGCTGAAAGTGGTTTTGGATGGGATGATAACATGAAAATGATCACATGTGATAGAGCGACATATGATGCAGCAGTGATGGTAATATATGTATATATATGTTAAGTATATTTCAATTATTTTTTATTTGTTATTCTAATTGTGTATAATATCCAACAGGCGCACAAGAAGTATTGTAACACCCCTTACTCGTGTTCGACGCCGGGACAGGATATGAGGCATTACCGTACTTAACCTTACTTGAACATGCATTATCGGGCTATAAAATGTCGCTCTGATTTAAATCTTTTCCTTCTTCTTCTCATCGTATAATATGGGCCTCACGAGGCCTTAAACACACATCCAAAGATTTTGGAGTTCAACCTAAACTTTTGCGCTCTTTGAAAATTTTTGCCTGACATAAGGGGTCACACGCCCGTGACATGGGACATGCCCGTGTGGGCAGACCGTGTGGTCTCACACGCCCATGTCCCTAACCCGTGTAGAATTTATTTTTCATTTCGAACCTACAGGAGTTTTCACACGGCCGGACACACGCCCGTGTCAATAGCCCGTGTCCCTCACACGGCCTAGACACGCCCGTGTCCTTCACCCGTGGAGCTCTCTGTTTATAACGTCATCACACCCATAATGGCACATGGCCAAGGCACACGCCCGTGTGCTGGCCCGTGTGATGAATCGAATTCTCGCAATTAAAATACAGAGAACACACGGCCTATCAACACACCCATATGGGTTGACCATGTGTCACACACGGCCTAGACACACGCCCGTGTGTCTACTCGTGTGGACAGTTTAAGGCTATTTTCCAAGCCTTCTTGCCACCCTGAAACATAAGCTCATTCATTTCATCACAAGAAGCACATAACATAGCAATAATAAACTATTAAGAATCCTTAAATTATCATTCATTCCATCCACATCTTACTCATTACCTTGCATGAACATTCATTTCATTATAACCATCAACCTTAAAACATGAACTTGACAATATTGGCCAATTCATCATGGCCATTTACTAAATGAGTGTGAAACATTAATAGCCAACCCTTTGGCCTTCAAGCATGACATGACACAAACGATTAAATCCCTATACATGCCATACTCAAAATGAATTAACTTTACTATACCAAAAGAACGGTTGATAGTGTGACCCGAGCTCCGACATTCTATGATCCCCGAGCTAACTTGGCGAAACTACAAGAGAAAGGGAAAATAGAGGGGTAAGCATATAGCTTAGTAAGTTTGCATGAAATTTTACAGCAACATAATTACTCAAATCAAATTTAACCAACTCATGAAACAATAGCAACATAAGTCTCAGTTGCTTAGGCATCTTATTCGTACTTACTCACACTTATTCTTACCCATCTCATGTCACATTATGATTTCGTAACTTGTACTTATTCATGGTACCTGTATCACTTAATCACATGACTTAGCACATATGCTATCATGAACATAAACTCAAATCTTCATCATTCTTATCATAGGTGAAACTCAAGGTCATCCATAACGAATTTGACTCTATACCATTTTATATACTTAGCTCTTTTGCCCACGAATTAATCAAATTATCATAGAATACTCGAACTCATCGTTCATAAAATTTGATGCCAACGCCATATCCCAGATATGGTCTTACATGGGATCACCCATTGATGCCGATGTCATATCCCGGATATGGTCTTACACGGGATCTTATAACTCGATGTCGATGCCATGTCCCAGACATGGTCTTATACGAGATCTTCCTTTGGTGCCGAGGCCATATCCCAGACATGGTCTTACACGTGACCTTCTTTATTTAATGCTAATACATGGGTAACCTCATTATTCCGAATCTTTATTCAGGATTTCTCATAACTTATATTTCACCATTTCTTCATCGAGGCTTCATCACTCGATTTTCATAGCAATAACGTACATTGTCATAATATTAAGTAGTTTCAAATATCGAAACATTATGAAACTCTAACTTCATACATACTTACCTCGATTCTCAAAATGTGTATCGATGCTCGATTTAGTCCTCGATTTTGTTCTTGCCTCGATTTCGATCCGGGCTTCGTATTTCTTGATCTATAATAATAATTTCACTTGTTAAATACACACATTGACTAAATCGACTCATAATTCATATTTTGGCATAATTACGATTTTGCCCCTAAACTTTTACATAATTACATTTTTGCCTCTAGGCTCGTAAAACGATTTTCATTCAACTTTCTTGTATTTCAAGCCTAGCCGAATCATATTCTCAACTATAGCAACCTTCAATTTCCACTATTTCACTCATGTATGACCATTTTTTATAACTTTTACAATTTGGTCCTTTATGCATTTTTCATGAAAATCACTTAAAAAAAGATGTTTATCATACATCAAACTTTCATATTCTTCCATAAAACATCAAAATATATGCATGTCACACATGGATAAATTTTTTAACATGAACCCTAGCTCAAAATATAGCTAGAAATAGCTAAACTGAGCTACGAGGGTCTCAAAAATACGAAGAACATTAAAAACGGGGCTAGGATGCACTTACTATCAAGCTTGAAAGTTGGAGAAATCCTAGCTATGGCTCCTTGAAATTTTCGGCACTAGAGGAAGAAGATGGACATCATTTTTGCTTCCTTTTCCCTTTTAATTCTTCTATTAATCAAATGACTAAAATGCCCTTAATGATCCTTTCTTGAGATTTTTCCTTCTCATGTCCATTTTTGTCCATCATTAAATATAATGGTCTAATTGCTAAATAAGGACCTCTAAAAATTTTTATAATTCTATTTCATACTTAAATCTTCTAGAATCTCATATTTTCTATTCTTTGCAATTTAGTCCTAATGGACAATTTAATCACTAATCAATAAAATTTCTTCATGAAATTTTCACACAATCATGCAAACACCTCATAAGCCTCATAAAAATCATTAAAACACATATTTCTACTTTGGATTTGTGGTCTCGCACCACTATTCCGATTAAGCCCTAAGTCGGGCTGTTACAAGTTTGAACCATTTTTGAATAAAAGCATTGATCATTATGATAAAATGGTTTTGGTTGTTGGCAAAGATATGACAACAGGGAGTTTTGCTAGAACATTTGCTGACATAGATTTGGATGATGGTAACCAAGATTCAGTGCCTATAGATTGCGACAATGAAGAGATTGAGGAGGTAAGAAAAAAAGTATCTTTATTTGGCACATCTAAACATAAAATAAAAAATGCTAAAGAAAGTGTCGTTGATGAACAAATTAAATTTGTAGGTGAACAACTTGACAAAATTGCTAATGCTTTGGAACAATTTATTGCGGATAAGACACCACATGTTTACGAAGAAGTGATGTCGATGGAGGTAGAAGGATTTGATGATGACTTCCTTTGTAGTGTGTTTGATTATCTTGTGAGTCATGAATCCGATGCCAAAGTTTTTTTAGTTAAAAGTAAGAAGCATAGAAAAATTTGGCTTCAAAAATTTTCTCAAGGTTGAAGATATTGATACTTTAATGTAGTGTAATATTAGTTATGCACTTGGACAATGTTGTTATTATCATATGGTATACTACTAATTATGCATTTGGATAATATTATTAATTTCTAGTATTAATTGTGGTTTGAAAGCTAATTTATAATTATTCAATCTTTGTTTTTTATTTTTTTTATAACACAATTAGAAATAATTTATTTGACTTTGGTTGTTTTTAATTTATGACTGTTAATATTCTAGCTTAATAATTGAGTATTATTATATATTTAATTTGATTTATTTATTTATAAATAAATCATTGCAATATATGTATAAACAATTTAAAATATAAATTTATTAATATATATAATAAGCTCAATTAAATAATGAAAAGATAATAAATTCTTAAATATATATTTATTTAATTTAAAACTGATTTTATGAAATATTTTTAAGAAATCTGCCAAACAGAAATTATTTTACATAAATTCCTAAACACATGGATGCTCCACTTTTCAACGCTCCAGATTCTCTTAATTTTCTCGTCAATTCAATACTCACCCTTTGATCCTCTCTCTCTCTCTCTTTCAAGTTCAACACTTTGGTTTTGTAAAAAGGAAGGAAGAGTGGTTCTTTTTTCCTATTTTTATGTTTTTTATTTATTTATGATTTTTCTCTATTTGTTTGTAATTATTAAACTTAGATTCAGATTTACACTTATAGAAGTTAAAGCTTCTTCCAGATCTATGAAAAAAATTCCCACTGATTTTCTTCCATTGTTTTCTTTGCTCTTTAAAACTGTAAGGGTTAGACGACGTGTTGGATTTCATTACATCCCACAAAGATGAAAGAGGGTTTTCATTGGCAACTGTTATTCCATCACTCCACAGAGGTTAATAGGCAGATTCCCCAAAGGGAAGCCAGCCGCATTTTGCTCACTTCAATTTGGTGCCACATCGATGAGAGTAGAAGATGTTTAAAAAAGTTGGAGGGAATGACTTTACTATAGTATAGAAAAAGTGTTAATTATATTTTGGTCAATAAAAAGGGTTGACCATATAAAAACCACATGAAGTTAACCCTAGGCAATATAATAAAAATAGCATTTCAAGGAAAACAAAAAAGCCGCAGTTGCCTCTGGTGAACAACCATCACTGTTGAAACCATGTCCATGTCTCTGGACTCTCATATAGAGAAGGTTCTTTGGACCCAAGATCAGATTCTGGACCGAGTAGCCCAGATCGCTTCTCAAATTACCTTTGATTTTAAAGCTGCTCCCGACCCTCCCCTCTTTGTAGGAGTCGCCACCGGTGCTTTCTTGTTCTTGGCTGATCTTGTCAAGAAAGTCCAGCTCCCTCTCTCCGTTGACTTGGTTCGAGCTCAATCTTATGGCTCCGGTACTCTCTCTAATGGAGCTCCTTCCATTTCCCTTGATTTGAAGCTCGATGTGAAGGGAAAACACGTCATTCTCGTAATCCCCCATTACCCTTTCTCTTATGTTTATTATTTTTTTTCACTTTGATAGTTGCAACTTTTTTCTATGCTTTTGAAAGAAATGTAATGTAGTGTTGTTCAATTGTTGATTTGCAGCTTTTTATTTATTTTCCAAATGAAAAAGGAAAATGGGTGTTTGAAGAATTGACAATTCAATGCTTTATTTTTATACCAAATCATTTTTGAAATAATTACATTGTGGGTTGATATCGTAATTTGATTGTTTATTACTTTGCTTTCTACGAATGTTTATGAAATTTATAATAATAATAAAAAAGCAACAATGGTAAACCATTTGGTTGATATTATTGCAATTTGCCTTTTCTTCTTATTCATAAAATGAATAAGAAGTGGGTTTATATGATTAGGTTCTCCAAATAGTATTATTGAAGAACTAAAAGTTTGGAAGGGTATTTTTTGTAGCAAAAAGACTACAGGTTTTGAATTGATATAAACTATATTCAACTTGGTGTTGCACCTTAGCCATTTGATTAAGTTTAGTCTATTGTTATGCATTTTAGCAACTTTTGGAGAAGTAAAAACTAAATAACTAAAAGGGGTGTTAAAAAAAGAAAAGAAAAGAAACCTCCAAAATAAAATGATATGATCATCAAAGCATCAATCATTTTATTGCAGTCAGTTGAGTCCTAAAACATCTTTTCTCATCCATTTGAGTCCTCAAAAAACCTTGACATGTGTGTAGCTGCAGTTAAAGCTCCCTATAGGTAGCTAGATGACAAGGGTTCAAACCTTATCATCCCCCATCCCCACCCCCAATAGTGTATTCATAAAACAAAACCCTGATTAGACGGAAATTGGTAATGGCCATTAATCGATTTTCATCTGGTCAAGAGCTTAATTGGGTGAAAATAGATGTTTTAGTGCTTAATTGATTGCACTAGAGAGATTTTGAACTTTTGATGATTATTCAGTCTTTGTTTAGGATTTATATATATATACACACATAACATAAGGTTCCTTAGCAAAAGTAATAAATAAAGAAACCTTAAAGATTGTTCTAATAAGAGTATTACCATTAACATTTAGAACCAAGTTCACTAATAGATTAGTCCATTTTATATTGTCTTAGGTTGAAGATATTGTAGATACAGGATGCACTTTATCCTGTCTAATCGAACACTTGGAAGCAAAAGGAGTGTCCTCCGTATCAATTTGTGCTTTTCTTGATAAACCTACGAGAAGGAAGGTCCATATCAAGCTAGTTGGTGATGGAAAGTTCTACAAGGGATTTGAGGTAAAAATCTATAGCCAAACTTTTTATGCACATATGTTGTGATTTTGATTATTGTTGTATCTTATTAATTGCTTTTCAAAGAATACACTCTTTTTTTTCTCAGAATCTATGATCATTTATAGAAAGAATTATTGCTTGTCTTTTTCCAAGTACTATTGAAAGAAACCTCATTGTAGATTAATATTTTGGAGCTTCTGCTAGATATGTTGCATTTTAACCATCATGCTTTCAAATTTTTTTACTGGTAAAAAGTACTACTTGTTAGCTTTGAATAATAGGTACAACATTACTCATGTTTCCTGGAAATGGAGCATTTGATTGTATCACATTGCAAAACTTTCTCAGGCACTTGGTTTGAAATTCCCATTTGTTTTCTTGATGGTTTATATCTACATACCTTTGGTTATATGGTCAATCTGCCAGTATGCTCAAGGGGTTTTCTCTTTAGCATTGGCAAAATGCATGGTTTCTTAAATATTAATTTGTGCATTGCTGCGTTTTTTCTTTTATAATATTTTCTGTTTTGATATTATGTTTTTTTGCAGTGTCCGGATTATTTTGTTGTAGGTTATGGAATGGACTTTGCAGAACTATATAGGAACTTGCCTTATATTGGTGTCTTGAAGTCCGAATTCTACAAGTGATTTGATTTATCCCTGGCAGTTTTAGTAGGGTATATTTCAGGTCTTAGGATTCAAGAAGCAACCCTGAAAATTGTTTGAATTTTCTAGCATTGTGATTAATTTGGACTTTAGATTTGGCTTTTGGCATTACTTGCTTTAGAAGACAGATATTTTAATCAAAAGGAAATAAAAAACAAAAGGCAGTGGTTATTCATAAGGGAATCCCCGTTCTTATTGGCAAACATGGCAGTGGAAATGTTCCTTCTATCAGCAATGCAGTTGTTGATAAATCTGTCAAATAAATAATAATAATTATGATAATAAAGAAAAGGTAGAGAAAGGTCCCATTGTCTTGGCAAGGTGCAGGTGCATTTGGTTGCATAAAAGGTACCGGGCATGGATTATGTTGCTCTGACTTTTATTTTAAAGTATTTTATTAAATTGTTCACTGACGCATAATTATGGACAAATGATTTTCAGAGATCTTTTAAATACTTTGAAAACGTAGAAAATTAGATTATGTTGGTGTTTGACACATATTTGTTGTATATGAGGATGAAAGGAAAGAGAGCATAAATGTAGAGAATGAATGAGGCCAAGCATGAAGTAAAGGTAGCATCAAGCAAATGGAAATTCCCTGCTGCTCTAAAGTGCTAAGAAATATGGGGGAAAAGGGTTGTGAAAATTGGCGTAGTAATAATAATGGAATTGTGTTGAAATTAAGTCTTAGCTATCGTCCATTTCCAAAGATACTTGGCCTCTCCCATATATCAGAAGGCCATTATCTCATCTCTTATATAATATTTAAAATAACTTTTCACCTTTTTCTAACTTTGTCTTTATCCTGCTCTTCTTTCGTCTTGATATTTTTGTTTTTCTTTCCTAATATTTTAAATTATTCTTTTATAATCTTGATTGTGACCCGTGTTTATAGAATTTTATAAAAATACATATTTTTTTAAAAAACTTTTTAAAATTATAAATAAAAAAATTAAAAGTTCAAAAAAAATAAAATAAAATTTCAAAAATTATATACTTTACAAAATTGAAGTATCAAGATAATATAATAAAAAGTATAATGATATAATTAGCTTTTAATATTTACATTTTTTTTCGGGCAATTTACCAATAAATACCTTTTTTTTAAAAAAATTACGAAAATAAACCTATTATTCAATTATTTACCGGAATAGGTCATTTTCCCCGAAAGTGCGTCCACGTCAGCGCGATGTCAGGGTATGTGGCAGGAAAACGTGTCTTTGGGGGAGCGTTTTTGCCACATCGCAGAAATTGCGTCCTTGAGGGCGCTTTTGCGATGTGGCAAAAACGCTCCCCCAGTGACGCGTTTTGCCCGTGTAACGGCTATTTTTTTGACCGTTTGGCCTCCAACGGTAAAAAAAAAAGAAAACTATAAAAGTTCCCCTTTCAATTTTTTCACACAAAAGTCCTTTTACAATTTCTACAATTTCTCTCAGCTTTCTCTCAAATTTCTCTCAAATTTCTCTCAAATTCCTCTCAAATTTCACAAAAGTCCTTTAATTTTTACAAAAAAACCCTGTTTAAAAGTTTTTTGAATTAGTTTTTATTTAAATTAAGAAATATTCGATCGTGTTAGCAAAGGCCGGAGAATTAATTCATCTCGATAATAAACACATCTCCATCGATCAAATGACAATGGTAAGTTATAATTTTAATTTTTCAATACTATTTAATATTTTTTTCATTTATGCAATTTTAATTAATTTTTATTTTATAATTTTTTATAACAGTCTGTAGATCGGGTGTTGCAATGCTATATTCGTAATATGCCTGGTCCGTCATCGCCGTTGATAGAGAATTACCTGCGGGAAGCGGGTTTTTGGCACGTGGCCACGATAGGCCGAGGTGCAAGTTGGACCCAAATTAATCGGTGCGTTGATAGAGAGGTGGAGACCGAGATGCACACTTTCCATCTTCCATGCGGAGAGTGTACTATCACTCTAGAAGACGTGCGATTGCAATTGGGATTGCCGGTGGATGGAGTGCGTAGTCACCGGTCCGCAACTTCCGGTGATTGGGGAGCCGTATGCTACGAGCTTTTGGGTGCTATTCCTGATAACATTAACGGAGGTCGGATCGAGATGGGGTTACGAGACACATTCCCGAGTCGGATAATGATTCGACCAATTAGAAAGAATACGGTATGCTCGGGCATACATTCTTGAGATGATTGGAGGCTATCTCGATGCCGACTTGTCACGAAACCTCGTACATCCGAGATGGTCACTGAAACTCGTTGATTTTAGAGCGTACCATGCGAATTGAGTTGGGGTCCGCCGTGCTAGCAAAATTGTATCGGGAGATGTGCGGGCGACGCGACCAGAATAAAGCCAAAATCGGAGGTTGCTTATCACTACTGCAATCATGGGCACGGTTTAGCTTTCCATTTTTACGTCCTCGAGTGGACCACCCATATACATTCCCACTCAAAACGAGGTAAATTTAATATTAGATTTTACAATTATTACGTAGATTTAAAATACAATTGTATGCTAAAAATTTATTTAATTAGGTGGAACCATTCAAGTGAGTTATGTTGGAATACCTACCTCGCTTGAAGATATACGACTTCTATTAGACCAACGGTTGGAAGCACAAGTAAGTATTAAATAAAATATATTTTAAGTAATAAAATAGTCGTTTTCGTATTTAGTATTTACTATTTAGTATTTAGTATTTAGTATTTAGTATTATGTATATAACTAATATTTTTATCATGTTAATATAGTTTCATGGACACCATCACGAGGATCCGACAATTCGAGCAATAATTCGGATGAATTATTTCAAAATCCGAACATTTGGCATGTGAAGGTCCCATTGGTCAACTATGCCACCGTGGAGATGCACCAATCGGATCGGGTTCTGCGACAATTTGGATTCCGACAACCGATTCCGTGGCACCGAGGTGCTCGATGATGAGCACAAAGTCGACTTACGGCGAGCTTGCATACGGATTGGCGAGATTTTGGTCAACATATATCGAATTGTGGGAAAACCGGTATGATTATATACCTACTCGGGAACCGATCATCGCCGTTCTGAGTTAGCGTGCGTCTTTGGAATACATGCCATGATTTAGGATCCATGGCAAGTCGTATTCATTGTCGGAAGAGGAGAGCGGCGACAACTTCGTGTCTGAGGGGAACGACGGGGCCCTTTAAATTCAAGGAGAATGGATGATGGGGCGGGCCCATCAACAACGCCGAAGCAATCACCGGGCCCATCAACGGCGCCAGCGAACCATCGCCGGGCCCAACACTTCACCAACGACATCCACATCACGGCCTTTTCGATTATGCCGAGTGCGTATCCTAACCCTTATATGTTTCCTTTTCCCAGTCCTATGGCAGGTTGGAATGCATGGCCCGGTTCATCTCCGTTCCCGATTATTCCGAGTGGACCACCGATCTATAGGCCGCCGTCGCATGAAGGATCGCACGAGGCGCCGTCGGGGAGCTCTTCTTTTTACCAATCTCCTTCGCCTTATGGGATTCAAACACCTCCGCAGTCGTTATTTTATCAAGGTGGGTCATCCTCTCAACACCCACAACCGGATCCTGCCGAGGAGAACCAATCCCCTGAGCAACCACAACCCCGCTAAGTCAGAATAAACAGGGATCCAATCGGTAATCGTAACCACCACCCCCCCATATGCCTCGATTCCGACCGACACCAACATTGATTTTTTTAATATATTTGTATAAACTTATTTATATTGTTTCATTTAATAAAATAAAAGTTGTTTTTAATATTTTAATTGGCCATTTAATTCTTATATTTTTAATAAAATAAAAGTTGTTTTTAATATTTTAATTGTAATTTAATTTTTATATTTTTAATAAAATAAAAAGTTGTTTTTAATATCCTAATTGTAATTTACTTTGTATATTTTTAATAAAATCTATTTTTTTAAATAATGCACTATTTTTAATATTTTTATATTTTTAATATATTTCTACAAACTTTTTTATATTGTTACATTAAATAAAATAAAAGTTATTTTTAATATTTTAATTGTAATTTACTTTTTATATTTTTAATAAAATAAAAGTTGTTTTTAATATTCTAATTGTAATTTACTTTTTATATTTTTAATAAAATCTATTTTTTTAAATAATGCACTATTTTTAATATTTTTATATTTTTAATACATTTCTACAAACTTTTTTATATTGTCACATTTAATAAAATAAAAGTTATTTTTAATATTTTAATTGTAATTTACTTTTTATATTTTTTTTAATAAAATAAAAGTTATTTTTAATATCCTAATTGTATTGGTTCAAGTAAGGGCTAAATTGTAAATGTGAGAAAAGTTTTGTGGCTCAAGAGTAAATATTCAAAATTTGAGGCGTTAAAATGTATATATGAAAAACTTGAAAGGCCAATAGTGTAAATATATTAAGGGTGGAATGATCTAGAAACTAAGAAAAAATGGATGAATTAAGACTAAATTGAATAAGTAAAAAAGTATGAGGGGTTAAATTGCAATTTTATCAATATGGGTGTTGATCCAATGTAGGAATTTTGACGGATCATAAGGGGCAAAATAATCATTTAGCAAGAAAGATAATTTTGAAGAATAATGATGATGGTGATATTTTAGATTAATTAAATAGATAAATATTAGTTTAGTAATATTTTGATTTGATATTTATTTATATTTTATTAATTTTTACTTAGTATATACGGAAGGAAAGATGAAGAGTCTTCATCCTTCCATCTTTCCAACGTGAGTAAGGAGAAGAGAAAAGAAAAACTTTTTTTTTTGTTTTGCAACTTAGTCCTTCTATAAAAGTTCACCATTTTCATCAATAAATTAAAAGAATTTTCTTAGCCACCAAGAGACAAAAATGATAAGGAGACTATCAACTATTTCGATCTGGACATGAGTGAGATGTATGGCCTGGGTTCCTACACCATCCGCATAACTTCCGTTGGTTGGCTGTTTCTCGGATATCCATATTGTTGCGTATTTTAGTCGAGCAAGGTCGACCCTTTGGTTTGTGACATAGTTCTCTATCCGGTAACAGCTTAAACGGAGCAAGCGATACAGAGGACCACTTACGTTCATCTGGGACTGGTGGGAATACGTGTCTCCACACATTGTACATGTATTCTATTTTGTACACTTTGTCGACATAGCTCATGGGATCCGTATTTAAGATTCGACGACAAGCCGCAATTACATGAGCGCATGGATAACGGCGTCGTCAAATATCCACGATCGCAGTCCTATTTCTCAAGTGTACACGATATTGCCCGCCAATAATACCTTGGTTCGGTCTGTCAAACTCCGTCACACGAAACCATAGGTTGTCGCGATCGTGACACACTGTGTGCATGGTGTTGGCTCGTGCTTTCGCCTTGTTAATTTCTCGCAATACCTTCGCGCACCATACATGGCCTCCCTGCATTTGGCCTTTATAACTCGCTGCTCGCTTCGAAAATAGTGCCGCTAAACGAAAATATGTCTCTCGCACAATCGATGTTATCGGCAAATGACGTGTTCCTTTTATAACAGAATTTATGCATTCAACCAGGTTTGAGGTCATATGACCATATCGTAGGCTGCCGTCGTATGCTTGTGTCTACTGTTCGAAAGGTTTGTTGCATAGGTAGTTTGCACCTTCTTCGTAACTAAGCGCAAAATCGCTAACATCTCGTGAAAACGGTCCTTATTGATCTCGTACCCTGCCAATACAAGTTGATAGCGAATATTACATACCACTCTTCAATTAAGAATAAATTGAATATTACAAACGAAATTATATTAATAGATATTACATACCCATGTTGGTCACTTGCCGTCATTCACTTGTAGATTGATGTTGCCCGTGGTAGTTGGACGCAACATGTCTTAGGCAATTTCGATGGTGTGTGCGATGCCATAGGCTTCCCTGTCGCTCTATTGCGGCTAGTATTCCATGGCCCCGATCCGATATAACGCATATATCAGGTTGGGGGCAGACATGCCTCCTTAACCTAGATAGAAAGAAATCCCAGTCATCAGCTGACTCCCCCGGTGTTATTGCAAACGCAATTGGAAGGATTCTCCCACTGCCATCCTGTGCCACAGCTAGCAATAGCCGATGCGTATATCTACCATACATAAAGGTACCATCAATTTGTACCAATGGCTTGCAGTATAGAAATACGTCTCGGCATTGTTTAAATGTCCAGAACAGACGCTTGAACACTTGGCATCCACAGAGCAATCGATCATTGTAGTATGCATGTACCGTTTCAAGGTCTGTTATGCTGCCTGGGACATATCTCTTCAGCACCTGACACCACTGCCACACTTCATTATATGAAGCGTCCCACCGACCATGCAACTTTTCTAACGCCTTCTGCTTAGCTATTCAAGTCTTGCGGTAAGAGGGCGTGTACCCCAATTGGCTACGAATATTGGCAATTAAGAACGGTACTGAAGTCTTGGGATCCGCCTTCATCGTCGGTATTATTAAGCTAGCCAACATATCTGAATCCATCTTGGGATGATCTTGTGAAACACCTGTCAACGAAGTACGTTAAATAATGCAACATTACGTAATATTAGTATTATTCAAAAACCCTAAACACCTAGTGATACTGTACCGGCAACACATATATGTGAACCTTTGTACTTTTTAATATCCCACAAGTATGTCCTTTTCCTCAACGAGGCCATGATTTTCCATGAACATGTACCGTCTTGCACTGCACACTTGGCCTCATACTTATCGGGTTTGGATTTAACCACGTTGTAGTTAACCCCGTTCTTGATGCTATATTGTTTCAATGCACCAAGAAAACTATCCTTGTTGGAAAACTCTTTACCAACTTTTAATTCACCCGAATCTAACGACGAACTTGTACGGTCACGCCTTCTGTGTGGTAGTTCTGGAAACTCCAACGCATCATCTTGAGATAGATCGACATTATGCATGTGGGCTGGAGGCGAGTACGCCCTGAATCGCGGATCTTCTTCTTCTTCATCCGAACCCCTTCAACATCTTCGGTATGGTTGGAACAGAGCTCGGTTCGTAAAATAATGCAACTTCGCACCATCGGGGCCGGGCTCTCGAGGTGGATCCACGTCGGACTCATCATCCGACCCACCATCATCTGCAACGAACAAGGTTCCCTCGCCGGTGGATGTCGTGGGGAGTACATTATCCCTTCTTAAACAACTTTCGTAATGTCTCCAATCATATGTAGATTGCCAACCACTAGAAGTTGATGACGTTCCCCAATACGTATTTCTAGCATCGAACATCGACCTACTAATATGCATGTCCCATCCACCAACTGAGGGTCATACATGGGTTGTGTTTTCCATACTACCACCAAACACGGGCGTTACCGTATTCTGCCTCCCACTAACAGAGTGTCGGCTTGGGGTCGTGTATTCCCCTCGAACAACAGTAGATGTTGAAGTCGAAGGAATATCACTTGGCGATGAAAATTGTACATATACCTCAAGATAGGGTGATCCACTGGCAAGATGAGTCTCCACCATTGCCTCCAAGCTCCGAGGACCTTTGATGTCGAATGAGTCATATCTCACGGGATCAACCGAAACACAAAATCTATACTTAATAGACAAAACTTTCATTGGCGTTGTTCCGAAGATTTTACACCTAATTCTTTTACGAAGTTCTGTCAAATCTATGTTCTAGTTAAAAACCAGTCGCGCTGTGTTCTCCGATAAAAAAACAACACTGTTTTTGGTGTCACGAACCTCACCATCATAGTAAATAACAGTACTAATACGTTCACTCATCTTCAGTTTCTATTATACTTTTGCCTCAATTTCTATTATGCAACTTGGGAATGAAATTTGGCTCATTTATAGTCTAAGGCCAAATAGGAACTCATCAGAGTAGCAAGAGCGTCCCGTGGGGAGCTTTTTCAAAGATATTATTGCCGATGATGCATCCTGCGCTTGAAGCGTTTTGGTCACTATTTTTTCGAAACGCTCTTCTCAAAATTATCTTTTAGGAACTATCAGAGCAAAAAAGAGCGTCCACGTGGGAGCTTTTTTCAAGACTCTTCTTGACAATTGCATCCTCGCTTGAAGTGTTTTAGTCACTATTTGTTCAGAAACGTCTTCTCAAAATTATTTTATCAGATACTACTGTAAAAAAAAAAAATTTTTATATTGCTAATATATTTTTTCCAAAACCCTAAACACAAAATTATTTTAATTATTTAACCCTAAACCCTAATTCATTAATTTTTCCCTAAAAAAACCCTAACCTTAAACCCTAAAACCCTAACTTTAGCCCCCAAATCCTAAAAACCCTAACCCTAACCCTAAAAACAGCTAAAAACCCTAACGACAAAAAGGCAAAACGCGTCTATGGGGGAGCATTTTTGGCACATCAGCAAAGCGCGCCCTCAAGGACGCGATTTTTGCTGATGTGGCAAAAACGCTCTGCCAGAGACGTGTTTTCCTACCACATACCCTGACATCGTGCTGACGTGGACGCGTTTTCGGGGAAAATAACCCATTCCGGTAAATAATTGAATAATAGGTCTATTTCCGTAATTTTTGAAAAAAAATAGTATTTATTGGTAAATTGCCTTTTTTTTAATTAGATATTAATATTTTAAAAAGAGTCAAATTGTTATTTCTTTAATAAAAAGATTAACTAAAATGTTAATTATTTAAATATAATAGCTTGTATGACAATTTACATGTATTTTATTTTAATTTTTATATATTTTTAAATTATTTATTAATGTACTAAATAGTATGAGGAGAGTCGCTATTATTAAAAGATTAATATTTTAATCTAACAATTCTTTTAAAAAATATTTATCTATTTTTGAAAATTTAACAACCGAATTTAACTAAAATTGACTTATTATGTCCAAAAGAGAAATAAATAACAAGGCGAGAAGGGCACAGATAGAGCTACGAACCCTTAAACAAGTAACATTTGAAAAGCAGAAACGCCAACAAAATATACAGCAAAAGACAATGAAAAGAAGCAGCAATTCACTTGCCGACCTCTGCAACCTTGTTGTCTCCTCTAAACTTATTTCTTCAACTAATCCATTAAACCCCATCAAGCCTTTTCCATTAATTAGGCCTCTATCTTCCTCCAACACTAAAACTACTATAAAAACAGCAAAACTACAACCTTCTTCACCAAAATCCCATAGAGACTCCCTCATTCTTGAAAAGTTCCGACAAAGAAAGCTCAAAGGCAACTCCGTCTCCAAACCTACCTCTACTGTTGTTGAAAAGGAAAGAGAAAGAAATGACGTTGATTCTGAGAATGACAAGAACAAATGTGGTGCTACGAAATTTGTTTCTAGTTTCCAAGAACTGGGGTTGGAAGCTGACATAATTGGGGCTTTGAGTGAGATGGGAATATGGATTCCTTCTGAAATTCAGTGTGTTGGGATCCCAGCTTTGTTGGATGGGAAAAGCGTCGTCTTAAGCTCTGAATCTGGATCTGGAAGGACTTTGGCTTTCTTGTTACCTCTCATACAGGTAAACCCTTTTTTTTTTATTTTTTTTTATCGCTAACATGGTAACCTTATACTTGTCATTTTGATCCTTAATTTTCTCTTTGGAAGCTGTACTTTGCAACCGAAGTAACCTGAGTAAATATGTAAGCATATAGAATCTAAAATTATATCTAGTGCTTCGACATTAAAGTTCAAACAAGTGGTTGTCCAAGATTGTAACTCCATACTCTCTTTATAATTGATTTATGTTTGTCAGCAACTTCTTTTGAAGATTGTGATACTGGTATATATCTATTCTACACTGCTATGAATCATTAATTTCCTTTTGTTGAATTCATGAAATGAAGTCAATCAGTATTCTTGTATCCCTCCAAAAATTTAGGAATTAATAATTATACCAGTTCAACAAATTAATTCCAATTATTATATAACTTTTCTTTGATATTCATAATAAAATGTTTCTAGTTATGTAATAGCAGCCAAATGTTTGCAATAAAGGTTGAACAAATTACTGACATTGAGTTGAACAGCTGCTTAGACGGGACGAGGCGTTGCTCAGCGTGAAGCCAAAGCATCCTCGAGCTATTGTTTTGTGCTCTTCGGAGGAACAGTGCGACAAGGTTCTTTGTTACCACTTCTTGGACATATATCTTTAGTTCTTTGAGGGGTTCTTTTTTGTACTTTTAATTAAGATGCCACTATGTTGATAAGTCCATTGTTAAAGTTATTTATGTATCTGTTTTGTTGTTTTTTTATACCCGTGTGAGAGAACCTCACAGTTAGATTTGCAAATCCCATAGTTCTCGTCAGTGCAAGTTTGTGATTAAATCAAGATCATCATGCAGGATTTTCAAACAGCAAGATTCATCAGCCATCATGCTAAGTTGAATTCTACTTCAGAATATGGTTATGGCAAGTCAAGAATCTCGGAGAATTGGGCAAATGACTCAATAGGCATGCTTGTTGCTACTCCGAGTGAAACTATTCAGTACATTGAGGAGGGTAGTGTTGTTCCAGATGACATCAAATACTTGGTATCCCAACATTTTGACTTTTAACTACATAATTTACGCAACAATGATTTAGAATGCTGCAATTTATATATTAGAGTTCTGGCTTCTGGAGGTACTAGGATACTCTGTTTCTTAATGATATCCAATATCTTGCATATTTAGTGACAGCAAAAATCTCTAAACAGGTATTGGATGAAATGGATGCCATGTTCGATCATGGCTTTGGTTCCCAAATTCACAAGATCCTCAACCAACTAAAGAATCAACAACTATCAAAAGCCAAAGACCTTGGACTTCAAACTGTTTTAGTCACTTCAACAATAACAAAGGTAAGACAATTATCTGCTCAATGTTCTACAGTATTATCATCTTAGTGAACCGATAATTAATTTGCAAGGCTTTAGACCATGCATCAAAGTTCCAAATAATCTGTATAGTGAACTGCATCTCTGTTCCGAATAATTTATATATTGTTTTATTTTTCCCTTTGTCAAAAATAATAGATGTTGGGGAAACAGTTATACCCTCTTATGGAGCATCTTGAACAAAATAATTCTGGAAAAGTGGCTGCGATGTTGCTGGAGATGGATCGACAAGAGGTATTTGACCTCACTGAGTCTTTGGATGCTTTGAAGATAAAAATTGCTGAAACAATGAATTCGTTTCATTCGTCTTGATTGTCAATCCTTGCCATGCTTTGAGGGGACCGAGCCTTTTCTGTATGCATAGCTATTGTATCTTTAATTGGTCTTCACGAGTTGTTGTTTTGAATCGTTACATTTTGTACTTGAAAATTTTGATCCTTTTATAGGGAAAATAGTTGGCCAATTTGATGTGTTGCCATATTTAAGGTCTCTTTGTCGAGGTGGAGTGCATAGGTAAAGTGTCTTGCATCTTGTCCACGGTCCGCACCGACCTAAGATATTGTTTGTTTTGATATAATGAGTCTCCTAGGTTAAACACTTGTGTCTGTTGTTGAACTTTTGTACATATCCAATGTGGAATTTGGGATCCTGTTGGGATAGTTCTAATGAGTGTTCATGGTCTGATCTCAAATATCAAGGAGTATTATTCGTATTTGGCTCATGAAATTTGTAGTTTTAGGCCTCAACTTGGGGCGATTCTCAATGTTATTTGAACCGAATTGGATCAGTCAGCATAACTGGGAACAGACTGGAGTACCAATCCGGAGAAGGGTTAGAATGGTTGATTTGTGAACCGCTTGGAACTGTTGAAGTACCTTATCCAACACTTTTGTCCGACCACCAAATACGTAGGAAAACATAGAATAATTTGCTCATATGCATGTTCAACGTATACAAAAACCAGTATTCACACCCGAATTTGAGTAGCTCAACAGTTGCGTCTTTCTTCTATTCTAATTGCGTTTAAAAGAAAAAAATGAAGTTGAAACCTACTGCCTGTTTGTCTACTAATTATTTTGCTGTTCTGTTTTTTAAATATTCTTTTGTAAATGATGGAACTTCACCCTGTTAACTACAAAACTAAATTCATATTTTTGTTTGCTGATAATGAATTTGTACACGCAAGTGCTATGTGGATTAAGTATAAGTCATAAGTTAGAATCCTTCTCCCACGAGACCAATACAGTTATTACATTAAACTACTGAAGTTCAACGGGCTCTCTCTCTCTGCGAACAATTGTAGAACCCTCATTCTTGTTGAAAGCTAATTTAGCGACGTGATCAGTTTTTATATTCTCTTCTCTAGGAGTATGTATCATTTCCCATTAGATCATTTTCTACAAAAATTGTTAAATACGTCTAATAAGTGTTGAATTAAAAGTCCTTGAGAAAGCAACTTGGATGGGCTGAATAACTTCCACGCTATCCGTTCAAATTGTTATGAGTTACCATCAAGCCATCTAAACTATCCCATAACTCAGAATTGAATGCAGAATAAAGTCTCAAACTCCTATTAAACCCAAGAACCCATTGCTCATGCTAATCCCTCAACACCCCTCAGTAGAGGCTTCTCCCGAATCATTTATTTATTTTTATTTACTTTAGATCAATAAAAGAATATCTAAAAACTCGTAAAAAGAAATAAAGCGCCAATTTAAGAGACATGGGTTGGAATTATGTCATTTTTCTCTCTTTGCTTTTATAAGTTTTTTTTTTTTTGGCTTATTTCAATCTCTAACATTATCATATCTTCATTGTTGCGATATCTATCTAATGATATGTTGTCACGTGTCATATTATGGCATTATAGTGACATCATCATCTAAAAAATCTTATAAAATCTTTAAAAAATTTATTTGAAAATTATTAAAATTATAAATACTTGCAAAAATTATAAAATTATAAAAAAATTACAAAAAATATAAAAATATATAAAACATTTATTAAAAAATTGGAAATTTTAATATTTTATAATTATATAAATCATATTTACTAGAGCTAAGTGATAATTTTTAAAATTTTTAATTATTTAAATAATAAAAAATAATGTTTTTGTAATTAAATAATAATTTAAATAATATTTTTAATTATTTCAAATATTTTTTACTTAAGACATTATTTATCTTGTAATAGCCCGTTTTTAGTGGTGTCGGAAACAGTAGTTTCGGGATCACAATTCCAATGAGTGAATTATTATTTTATTATTTATTTAATGTCTACAGGATTATATTAAGGACGTATTAAAGTTTTATTAAGAAATTTTGATGTTTAAATGGTTAATTAGGTAAAAAGGACTAAATCGTAAAATGTGTAAAAGTTGAATTCTATTAGTTAAAAGGGTTAAATGGTTATGGAAAGGTAAATTAATGGACTTGAGTGATAATTATACCATTAAATGAGTTAGTGGACAAATATGGACAAGGTTAACTTGAAAATTTTTATTATTAATAGGGGTAAAATGGTAAATTAAACCTAAAATAAACTAAGTAAAGGTTATCATCTTTCCCATTTCCTTCTTTATTGGCTGAATTTACCATTTTTGAAGGGGGCAGAGCTTTGGTTTGAATTTCTTCTTGCATGGTATAATTTTGTGCCCCATTTGTAATGATTTTTATGTTTTTGAGTTCGTTTTAGCTTAATCTAGCTAGCCTAGGGGTTAATTTGCAAAACTATTAAAGATTGAGGGACTTTCCATGAATGATTTTGATGTGTTTGTGATGTTAAATGATGGATTATTAATATTGGTTGTAAAATAAACATGTTTTGTTAAGTGATTTTAATGAAATTGCATTTAGGAATTTATTTGAGAAAATAGTAAAATTTCATGGTAAAATTATGAAATAATGATTTAAGTGGGTTGGTTTGAGTCCTTATGAAATTCGGCTAGCTAGTATGGAGGATTAAAATGGTTAAATTTCAAATTATGAGCTTAAGGACTAAATTGTGAAAAGTTAAAATGTTAGGGGTAATTTTGTAATTTTACATAAATATGAATTATGGATTAAATTGAATACTATAAGTACTTAATTGAATGAAATTATTTATTTAGATCAAGATAAACCACAATTAGACTTAAATTGAGGAAAGACTAAAGCTTCGGATTAGTGTTCGATTCTACTTCTATGACCAAAGTTATCGAGGTAAGTTCGTATGAATTGTAATCGTATTAATATTAGTTAAATTTGACTATCTATTATATTGTGTTAGTTATGAATTAGTTATGAATGAATTTGAATATAAATGTATCAATGCTATGAATAATTGACGGATAACGAATCCCGTTTGAACCTTAAGAGTTCTAGGATACGAATGATATGTCATTAGGGATTTCATGTTTCGGGTGCTGGTCTTGAATGTCCTACCGATGGCTGAGGTCCTGCATTTGTTGCAGATTCTCCATAGCTCGTGTGAGCAGCATCATGTAGCTTACATTCTGACCTACGGCTCGTGTGAGCAGGCCCATTTCACAGCTCGTGTGAGCATTATTGAAAAGGAAATATTACAGTTATATGGAAAGGCACCTTATGTGTGAGTATTCCCGAGTATCCGATGCAATTCTAGATGGTTCAACGGGTAAGAAAATGAAATGAAACGGTAAGTTTACAAATGAAACGGTTCATTATAATATGAAAAAGTTGATGAATCAAATGATGTATATGTGAAAGTTACCTACTATATGATTGAATATATTTGTATCATGGATAAGCATACTAACATGTGAGTTTGATGGTGCTTGTATAGGCTTATGCTAAGCTTAAAGTCTTGGTTATGATATTGTGCTTATTCTATAAATTGTGCTAATGAAATGGTAAGTTATGTTTAAGTTTATACGAGCTTACTAAGCACTCATTGCTTACGTAGTTACTTTCTTTTGTTTTATAGATTATCGGAAGCTCGACCGATTGGAAGCTCGTCGGAGACCTATCACAGTATCCAGTAACCATTTCAGTAGTTTTTGAGTATTTTAGCCAAGGTTAATAATGTCATGTATAGGATCTCTGTAATGGATGTTTTGGCATATTTATGCTTTTGAAGTTATGTTTGGGTTGATGAACTTTAATGCTTTACCAAGTTGTATCATTTTGGCCTTTCTTAAGTACTTATATATAAGGTTCTTTTGGTATGTATGTGATGGTTTGGGAATGGTCATTTGTGGTATCATGTAGTAGTTAAATGAACTAAGTTGTGTGCTTAAGATATGTTCAAATTGCTTTAGTTTGATCCATAATGTTTTGATACAATTGTGGTGCCTTTGAATGACATATTGGTTAGATGAATTAGGATGTTTGAAATGACATGTTTGTGTGTGTTTGAATGGTGTTTAAATCCCTTGAATGTGTGCCCAAATGGAATGGTTGGTTAGATATGGTTTGGCTTTGAAATGACATGAATTTTGGGTCAATTTTTGGATCACATGGCTTGGCGACACAACCGTGTATCATTTGAAATTTATTTGTGTTCCAAGTTGGTGAGTTACACAGCCTAACACACAACCTGGCACACGGCTGTGTATGGCAACTCAAAGAGTTACATGGCCTGCGACACGGCCGTGTGACCCTACTCAGTGAGTTACACAGGTGAGGACACGGGTTGGGACATGGCCGTGTGTCCCTTTGTTCGAATGTTACACGGCCTGGCTACGTCACACGGCCGTGTGACCCCTGTTTTCCAATTTTTCCAACTTTTTCCCAAATCTTCTGTTTTGTTTCAAATTAGTCCCAAACTGCTTCTAAGCTGTTTTTAGGGCCTCGAAGGCTCGATTTAGGGACCAAATGCATATGTTTGATTGTATTTAATGTGATTTACTTAAGTAATATTTAATTATTGTATTGAGATGCATTAAGATTAAATGTTTTTTGATTGTATGGTAATGTTCTGTAACCCTAATCTGACAACAGAGACGGGTTAGGGGTGTTTCATATCCCTAAACTAATATATTAATTCAAAAATAAAATTTTTTAAAAGTGAAGTGGTTATCTAAAAATTAACATGCATATTCTATGCCTTAAAAGATTGGAACCCAAATATTTTTTGAGTCCTTAATATTTATTATCATAATTACAAATCAAATACTTGCAAATATCCGAATAAGTCATCGTTCTTCCTAAGTACAACACTATTATCGAGTGCTTAACCATTCTAAAGAACTTTGGTACAATTTTTATAAAAATTTATTGTACTTTTAGCTATATACAATTTTTGTATCAAAATCAATGTAGTCGTACCGTAATACTGGATGTATCGTTTCCACCTTGATACTAGTGTCACAGGCCGCAGATCAAAGCCCATGACTAATGTACAAATAGCGTCATTTAGAGGTCAATTGATTAAATGAGGTTCATTTGACTCATTTGAACTGGCCCGATTCGTGGAACATGTGGAGAAGTCCATATACTTGAAGCCTTGGTGGCCTAGTGAAGCACTTAAGTTCCTTTCATTTTTGAGTTGCTTTTGCTTTATTTTCAGTGCCTTGGATAATTTCCAGGAGAATTCTCATTTTTCGAGAGTTAGGTTGACTTAAGAAAATTTGAAGAAAAAGATCGTCTAAGGCTGTGTGGTTTGCCAGGATAAATTTCTAACCCTATGACGGTTGGTATCTGAGCTAAGGTTTAAGGTGACAATCGAGATGATGAAAGGAATAGACAAGCAGGTTGAGCCTAGGGAGACCCATGGTGGGGGCAAGAAAGCTAGCAGTTCGAGGGATATACTGTCAGCTTTAGATGACAGGGTTTCCAAATCGAGGGATCCATAAGTGATGTGAGGGACCCTTGAGAAAGTTGATGTGCGTACCACAAAGTTGAAATTGAGGCAAGATCAACTTAAGGAACAAGTGGTAGAGGCCCTCAGTGCTAATGTGGATGCGGCACAAGGGGTCCTTAGTACCGCTATGGGTGAGTTGACTAAGAAGGATGATGCTCTTGATGCTATGGTGTGTTGGAAAAAATCTGGTTTGAAAACAGTTTTCTTACACAACGAAAATATAAAAATTTTGAAAACTAAGCCGGTTTTTTATATTTATAGCAATAAACTTTTTCCCGAAATAATAACTGTGCTTTGAGCGAAATAGATCCTAGACGTTCCCAACTTTCAACCAAATAAATTTCTCCACTATTCTCGTACCATGAATTGCCTCGAGGGTGGGCTTGAATAGTTTTGAATCAAACACAAAATTAGAAATAATTCTTACTTTCAGCAGGGATGTAACAGCCCAATTTTGGGTCTAGTCGGAACAGTGGTTTCGGGACCACAAATCTGACGTATTAAAATTTATTTTTATTATATTTTTATGGTCTACAAATTTACGAAATAATTTCGTGAAAATTTTATTCGAAAATTTTGACGTTTGAGCACTCAATTTAGTAAAAAGGACTAAATTGTAAAAAGTGAAAAAGTTGAGTTCTACATGCTAGAGGTGTCTAATTGCTATGAAATTTTAAATTGAATGTATTTTGATGGTAATTAGACCATTTGTTAAGATACTGGACAAAAATGGACATGGTGAGATAAAATTTCAAAGTTTTAAGTGAAGGACATTTTGGTCATTTGGTAATTAAATGAATTAAAAAGCCAAAAATCAAGCCAAAATCTTATCCATCTTCTCCCCCTTGTGCCGAAAATTAGAAGGAAGACATAGCTAGGGTTTGGCCAACTTTCAAGCTCGATTGTAAGTCTGTTCTTGCCCCATTTTTAATGCTCTTTACATTTTTGAAGTCGTTATCACTCGATCTATCTATTTCTACCATTTATTTAAGGAATAATCAAGGTCTAGGGTTTGAACCATGTTAGACATTTGTGTATTTTGATGTCTAATGGTAGAAAATGAATGTTTGGTGTTAGATAAACAACTTTTACTAAGTGATTTTTGATGAAAATGCTTAAAAGGACCTATTTGTAAAAGTTATAAAATATGTAGTAAAAGTGTGTTTTAATGGAAATTGGGGGCTGTTATAGTTATAAAAATGGTTCGTCTAGGCTTGTACATTAAACAAATTGAACACGTTTCATTTTACGAGCCTAGGGACCAAAATGTAAATATGTCAAAGTTTAGGGGTAAAAATTTAATTTTGTCATAATAAGATTTTTGGACTGAATTGAATAATGTGAATAATAAATGAGTTAAATTTGCTATTATAGATCAAGAGAAACGAGGTTCGGACCTAGATCGGGGAAAAAATAAAGTATTTGACGATTAGGTCCCATTTCTACTATTTTTGTACTAAGGTAAGTTTGTATGTAAATAATGCATTTTTTATTTATGTTTTAAATGCTTTAATATTGTATGAATAATGATTGACTCCTTGTGTAACAGCCCGATTTTGGGCCTAGTCGAAACAGTGGTTTTGGGGCCACAAATCCGATAAGAAAAAAATCTTATTCTTATTATATTTTTATGGTCTACGATTCACGGAAAGATTCTGTGAAAAATTCGTTCAAAAATTTCGACGTTTGGGCACTCAATTTAGTCAAAAGGACTAAATTGTAAAAATTGCAAAAGTTGAGTTCCACATGTTAGAAGTGTCCAATTTCTATGAAATTTTAAATTGGAGGTCCTTAAATGGAAATTAGACCATTGGTTAAATTGTTGGACAAAAATGGACATTAGATAAGTGAAATAGGATATTTTTAAGTTAGGGGCATTTTGGTAATTTGGTAATTAAATGGATTAAAAGACAAAATAAAAGCCAAAAACCTTTGTCCATCTTCTTCCTTGGCCGAATTTAGCATGGGGAAAGCCATGGCTAGGGTTTTCAAGCTTTCAAGCTCAATAATCAAAGAAAACGAGGTTCGGACTTAGAACGGGGGGGAAAACGAGTAACTAACGGTTAGGTCCTTTCTTGCCATTTTGGTATCGAGGTAAATTTGTGTGAAACTAAAGCTACATAATGTTTTTATATTTTTAATTTCTAGATATTATGTGAAATGAATATTATTTCTATGAAATCGACTAATGGTGCCTCGATTAGAGTATGATGAAAATATGTTAAGTTGAAGTTCCGGTTGAACATTCGGAATAGCAAGGATACTAGTGTCACAACATGAGATAAGGAAGGTCCCATATAAGACCATGTCTGGGACATGACATCGGCACCAAATGTAGGTCCCGTATAAGACCATGTCTAGGACATGGCATCGGCACCGAATGTAGGTCTCGCCAAAGAAAGATCTCGAGTAAGACCATGTCTGGGACATGGCATCAACATCGAGATATGAGATCCCGTGTAAGACCATATCTGGGATATGGCATCGGCATCAAGATGTGGTCTCATGTAAGACCATATCTGGGATATGGCATTGGCATCGTGATACATGTATGATGAGATTAAGTATCCTTCGATATTCCGTGTAGTTCAGCGGGCAAAGAGCTAAGTTTATGCATCAATGACAAAGAGCTAAGTTTATGCATCAATGACAAAGAGTTAAGTCCATGCTTATGATGTAAGAATATGTGGGAAATGTGGATTGTGATCATGTGTGAGGCTTTTAAGCCAAATTAAATTGAGAAATGAAATGTTCAAGTTTTTGTTGTTGATGTGTAAGTTAAATTGGCCAATGAATGGCTTGTAAATATTTGATGATGACTAGCTATTGGCATGGCTAACTATGGATATGCTTTAGTATTATAAGTGTGTAAATGAGAATTAATACAAAGAAAACATGATAGAGTAAAATTAGCAATAAAACAGTTTGGACAGCAGTAGTTGAATCACTTTAAAAATTCACCAAAAATGGTAGAAATTGAATTAGAAGTTTAATAAGATATGAAATAAAAGCTTATTGAGTCTATTTTCGCATAAAAGAGATGGTGTAAGAAAAGTGATTTCAGATTATGAGAAATTTGAATTTTTATAAGACAGGGTTAGAATGATTTCGGAATCCCCTGTTCTGACTTTGGAAATTCATTAAAAATTTTAAAAAAATAATCAAGGGATAAAATTTATATTCTTGACTTTCTTAATGAGTCTATTTTCAATAGAAACAAACGGTAACGTATTTCGAGTTCTTTCAATGAGAAAATAAATTTTTAGTGAATAGGTATCAGAACTGTCGGACAGCAAAATAGGGGAAACTTTAAAGAATAAACTGTACTGATTGGCTGAACCAAAAATTCTGGAAATATTATGGTAAGAAGATATGTGAGTCTAGTTTCAAGAAAAAAATAGCGGATCTTAATTTTGAGTTCCGTAGCTCTGGACAAAAAAAAATAGTGACTGTAACTCGAGTAGACAGCTCAAGATGACCATAAGTGAATTGAGAAATTTTATGAAATAATGATGGCATTATCTTGAGAACTCAAAATAAGGATTGTTAAAAGCATGGTAATAAATTGTTTATTATTTACATACATACTTACTAAGCTTTATAGCTTACTCCCCTTCCTTTCTCATATCATGTAGGGTTTTATACTAGCTCGGGTTGGAGATCGCCGGAGATGCTATCACACTATCAAGCTATCATGTTGGGTATAAGTGAATGCAAAACCTTTTGAGTCTATGGCATGTATAGGGACTTAGTCAATTGAGTATGTGTCATTTGATTTGGCCAAATGTGTTAGTTCATAATGGTAATATGGTTCATTTTGTATATGGCCATGAGATGTGGCTCATATTGGTTAATGAGTTATAATGCCTATTTATATGTGTGTGCTTATTCTAAAGGTTTCATGTGATGTGGTTATGTGTGTTTGGTATGGATGGATTTGAGGATGTGTTGATGATAATCATGGCATGAAAGTTTGATAAGTTTAAGCTAGGCAAAGTATGGTGCCTCATGCATGAATAAGATTATATGAACTTGCTATGATCATGACTTGTTTGATGATGTTTAAGTGCTCAATTATGCCATGAAAGATGCCATTGAAGTTGTGTTTAAGTATGTACAAATGAGGGTGTCAAATGGTTTGGTAAATAGCCATTTTTGGCCACACAGCGAGCGAGACACAAATGTGTGTCTCAAAGATGTGGAGGACACGGCCCCGGGACATGGGCGTGTGCCCAGGGCGTGTAAAGTCTGCATCTATTTTTTGGAATTTAATTCGCCACACGGCCTAAGCACATGGGCGTGTGACTTGGCCGTGTGACCCTATTTTGTTGATGACGTCATAAACAGAGAGTTACACGGGCTGAGGACATGGCCGTGTGTGACCACACGGCCTACCCACACGGGAGTGTCCCAAGCCACACGGGCGTGTGACCCCTGTTTTGATGAAAAATTTTCTAAGTCTTCTTAAAGTTTCCTAAGTTCTCGGTTTAGTCCCGAACAGTTCCCAATGATTGTTTTTGGGCCTCGTGGGCCCATATAAGGGACGATTTGCATGTGAATGAGTGATTTTAAATTGAATGAAATTTTATAACCCGGTTTTGTATAAATGTTTATGTTTAAGTTCGGTAATGCCTCGTATCCTATCCCGGCGTCGAGCACGGGTAAGGGGTGTTACACCTTGGATGTAATCGATAAAGTTTGACAAGTGAGAAAATCCCGGTTGAACCTTAGGAATAGGTAGGATACGAATGTCATGACATTAGGGTTATTTGAGATTACGTGTAAAACCATATCTGGGAAATGACATCGATATGAGACTTCGTGTAAGACCATAGCTGGGCTATTGGCATCGATAAGAGATCCCATGTAAGACCATATCTTGGATATGGCATTGGTATAGTATTGTGTGTGCGAGATTCCCGAGTATCCTTTAGTATTCCAAGTGGTTCAACGGGAAATTCAACGAGTATGTCAAATTTGTGAAAGGTTATGGTTATGTTGCGAGTTGGTACAGGTACGTACGTAAAACTCATTTACTAATGAGCTCGATATGTGACGAATCCCTTGGTAAGGTTATGAATGAGTAAGTTATGATTAGAAGATCTTGATACTAATTATGCCAAGTTCATCATGTTTATTTGTATGATACATGTGTGATTATAATGCTTATTATTTGCATAGGAACTTACTAAGCTATATAGCTTACTCCCCTTTCTTTTTCCCTTGTCTTATAGAGTCGCCAAGCCAGCTCGGGGATCGGAAATTGTCGAATATCCATTCACACTATCTACAACTATTATTTTGGTACCAATGAATTCAAATATTTTGAGTTATGGCATGTATAGGGACTTAGTCATTTTGTTATGTGTCATAATTGATTAGCCAAATGTGTTGGCTTATGTTGGTTGATAATTCATTTTGTAAATGGCCATTGAAATTGGCTAATATTGGTTTAAGTATATATATGCATATGATGATGCTTTTCATGGATGTGGGAAATTTGCATGGTTTGAGTTGATAAGTATGTGATGGTTGTATGTGATAGATGGTAACATATGAATGAGTGTTGATGTCTTGGTTGTGGTTGATTTGGTTGAATGTATATGCTTAGATTGGTGCTATGTTTTGTTGTGTAGGTATGTGCATGGAAGGGTGACAAAATGGCTTGGTAAATAGCCTTATTTTGTCCACACGGGTAGACACACAGGCGTGAGTCTAGGTCGTGTGTGACACACGGGCGTGTGTCTAGGCCGTGCGTGACACACGACTTGCCCCATGGGTGTGTGTTCCTGTCGTGTGTCCCCTGCACCTTAATTGTTGCAAAACAGAATGCTCAGAATTGAGCACACGGGCAGAGACACAGGCGTGTGTCTCAACCGTGTGGACGGCACGGCCTCTAACATGGGCATGTGCCCTGGCCGTGTGAAGTCTGCACCTATTTTATGAAAAATTATGAAAATTAAATCAACCACACGGCCTAGCACACAGGCGTGTGGCACGGCCATGTGGCACAAGTCAGAGAGCTCCCTAATTTGAACACGGCCTGAAACACGGGCGTGTCCCAGGGTCACACGGGCGTGTCCCAGGGTCACACGGGTGTGTTTCTTGGACCACACGAGCGTGTGAGCCCTATAACATGGAAAATTTTCTAAGTTTTGTAAAATTTTCTAAAGTTCTCGGTTTAGTCCCGAAACACTTCCAAAGCATGTTTTGGGCCTCGTAGGCCCATATTAGGGACTTTATGATCGATTATGAGCGGTTTTAATTTGGATGGAAATTTATGATTCTTAAATGTATGTTTGCTTGTGTTTATGTCCGGTAATGCCTCGTACCCTGTTCCGACATCGACTACGGGTAAGGGGTGTTACAAGGGAAGTAAATCTCTCTCTCTCTCTTATAGAAATCGGTAGTATTGTTATTCTCGGAAAATATAATTTATACTTAGAAATAAATTTTGACTTATTTTCAGGTAGAATAACAATATCTCAATTTTTTTATAACTTCTTGTTGTGGTGTGCTTAAAGCCCTACCGGTATCATTTATTTATAGGGAAAGGAAGTAAAACCCTAGTTGAATGAGTAGAATACAAAATATTTATTTAATAGAAAAAAAAATCCTCTAGTTGAATTAGGAGAAAGAAGGGTGGCTAACGCTAGTTATTTTACAAGGGTTACCACCCATCATATTTACTATGAGGGGTTTTGGGCCTCTCCTGTATTAGGTCCAATTTTATGTGTTTCTTAACTTTTAACTCAACACTTTATAATTTAATTCAACCCAATGCATGTTTTTCTATTTTCTAAAATAAATATTATTTATTAAAATAATTTAAATTAATTAATTTTGCTAATTAAATAATTTTCTCAACTCAATTCTAATTCCGTTAAAGTCATAACAACTTTACTGTAAAAGAATCTGTGAGAAAATATATTTAATTTCTACATTCAACGAATTCACAATGACCAATTAATTTATTTTCATTTTCGAACTTCAATTATTTAATTAAATAATGTTAGCTCTAGTTGTTCAAGTATTTTGATATAACAAAAAGAATATTAAAAATCCCCTACTTAAAATTACAAAAATTGTTTATAAGTTTGAAAAATATTTTCAAAGTGTTGGACAAAATAGAAATTTAAAAAGCCTTGAATTAACTTGATTTTTAACGAGTTTTTTGAAGCCTAAAGGACTTCTACCGATACTTAGGTGGACAAGTGTCGGTAGAACTCAAGATGAAAATGACCTTGAAAAGGCTACAGAATTCTACCGATAGAACTCGAAGTTATACCAATACAACTCTTGGTTCTACCGATATAACCCGAACTTCTATCGGTAGAACACACTCCAGTAAGCAAGGTAGTTTTGGCTTGGGACTTCTATCGATACCCTGGTCAGACCTACCGATATTCCCAGAGTTTTACCGCTACCTTGAGGACTTCTACCACAACAAGTCAAAATAGTAACCAAGGTTCAGCCTCTCCTACATTTCTACAAAACTCTGATGGCTTCTACTGATACGAGTTCAAACCACCAGAGTTCTACCGATACCTTGAGGACTTCTATTGAAACAAGTCAAGACAGTAGTCAAAGTACAACATCCCCTGCACTTTTACCGATACTCTGATTGGTTCTACCAATACCAAATGAAACCCTCAGAGTTCTACCGATACAAGGGAACTTATACCGATAGAATGAGTCAAACAGTCATATTTTGGACAGACTTCTACCGATATAAGATTCATTCTACCGATACAACAAAGCTACAGACTGCATTTAATGCTAGTTTTTATGGCTGCAATGACTCTATTTTGTTTCTAACAACTACTAACGTCCACAAGGTTGTTAGAGGACTTAAATATAAGGTCAAGGCTCCTCATTGAAGTCAACAAAGACAAGAAACAAGTACCTAACCTCTAAGGACTTAAAATTTCAATCTTTCTCAATCTTTCAATAAATATTTCTTGTACACACTTGTGGGTTAAGTTTTCTTCATTCTTTCAAGTGTTGTAACTTTATATGAGAGTGCTTAATTTTTTATTATCTACCTTTTAGAGGTATCATCTTTTTCATCATTATTTTTTCTCATTTGTGAGGTGTTACTTAAGGTTTTGGGTAGAAAACCTTAAGGGGAGGTGGTTTTATCTTACCTTTGAAAAGATAGGGTTTCGTAAGGTTAAACCTTGTCCTTAAAGGTTCAAATCTAGTGGATTTGGAAAATTCTTAGTTGAGGAAAGCTAAGGTATTGGATGTAGGCAATTGAGGCCGAACCACTATAATTTCTTGAGTCATTTGATTTTTGCCATTTCCCGAAAACCTTTTAAAACACCAATTCACCACCTCTTGGTGTATTTTGATCTCAACAAATAATAGTTCAAAAAACTTAAATTAATTCTTAGGTCATTTCCATTCTCAGTGAGAAACCACATTCATTTCAGAATGTAACTCATTTATTTGACTTTATCATTTCTATTCATTTGATTCAACATGCAATCAATTTCTGGTTTCAACAAGGTAGTAAAGGGACAGATTGGACATATATAATTAGGGTTGCATTCAATCAAAGATAGTGTGATAGACTGCAAGCTGAAGCCAAATTTGTGAGGAAGTTAATTGATAAACACAAGGTTTGAATGCATTATCTATATGCCTTGCTTGATGAAGAATAGTTTGGCATTTTTTTGTCCAAAAAGGGGGAAGAAAAGAAACGATGCTTGATAATGTTGGAAGTTATTCTTGAAGGGGGGAGTCTATCAAAATGGAAAGTTTTTGTTGGGAGATTTCTGTTGGAAAATTGGGTTTGGAAAAGGCAGCGAAAAATAAATTTAGGGAAAAACTAGAGTTTTAATTTTTTTTCCAAAACAAGAACTTGAATGTGATATCTAAAGTAATAAACACTTAATCAAAATTGTACCTTTTCGATTCGTCTAGGATGAACGCTTCGACTGAGTAGTCTTCTCCGCTATCCTTAAGCTCACGTCTGCCGAGTGTGGGCTCGCTTTGAATAAAAATAAATTTCACAAAACTTACCAGTGGAGTAATTTCACAATTTCTGTAAACTTTTGGGCCAAGTTGTAAATAAGAAAAATATCTCTAGAAATTTTCTGAAATAATTTCTTCAGAGAATTTTCTCTTTACAACTTTCTCTTGAATTCAAGTGTGTGAAAAATAATGACCCATGGTTCTCTTTATATAGAGAGAGTATAGAGAGTTCAATTGTGATTAAACTTAATCACTTTAGTATTAAATTAATATAATATTTATCAAGATAAATATTAAATTTAATTTAATATTAAATCTTATTAAATTAATAGAATATTTATCTACAAGATAAACATTAAATTAAATTTAATATTAAGATAATCATTTTAATATTAAATTAATAAAATACTATTTAGATAAATAATAAATTAAATTTAATATTAAGTCTATTAAAATAATATTATTTTTAGAATAGTTAATCTGAAACCAAATTCTTTAGTAGAGTCCCAGTGGGAGTATAATTCTTCCACTGCTCAACCACCAAAGAACTGCAGCTGCCGATCATTTGTCGGCCACCAAAATGTCGTCGTTGCAGTCGTCGACACCCCGAGCTAGATCGATTTTCGGTTCGGTCTGGGCCAGTGACAGCCTGACCGGTTCGGTCCAGCCATCAGTTGGACCGTCGGCCTGGTTTCACATATCAGGCCCGGTTCGACCAGTTTTTGGGTCTTGGTCTCGATTTGGGCTCCCAGGCCCAATTTTTGATCTCAAGTCCAATTACCCATTGGACCAATTGTTTGACTTGAAAATTAATTTTCAAAAATATCATATTAATTTTAATTAATTTTATTAATTTAATTTTACTTTATCAAAATTAATTTTCCTAAAAATTACTTAGATTTTCCAAATTAGTTTTTCAAGAAAATTTTTTAATCAAATTCTCTATTTGAACAATTCTTACGACTGCCCAATTTAATTCCACATCGAATAAATCGACTCAATTAAATTATTTCTAAAGTCGTAGAATTTACTTTTGATCTACCGTAATTCGGTGTAGCAAATTAAACTAGTTTTCGTACTTGAGGAGCTTGAATACAAGCAATTTTAGTATGATTTATTTATTTTTTCTTAGTTTAGTTAAATTCAATAAAAAGTGCATTTTGAGTCTTTTATTGTGTAACACCCCAAAATTGGGCCTAGGAGTTTTTGGGGTATTTTAGGGATTTTAGCTTTAGTGAGCTCGGGAATTTCGTTAGCATGGTATCCGGAAATGTTTTTGTCTATGGAATTTTGAAAATTAAATCAATTTTTGAACAAGATATTGAAAAGGCTTTCAATTTTGAAATTAGGACTAATTTGTAAAAGGGTCAAAATTCTGTGTATTTATGAAGTAGTTTTACCAAATTTTAAAATTCAACCTATTTTTCTCTTCTTCTACGGCAAACTCACGATAGTTTATTTCCTTTACTTTGTTTGTGTCGTCCCTTGTTCTCCCTTGCCCTCCCATTTGATTTTGATTTCCAAAACTATATTCCTTTGATTTCTATCAACACTCAAGCCTTAAACCTCCATAAAATTTCAAGAAAAACACTAAAAATACCATAAATTTCTCCAATATCAAGTTTGTGGGTTTTTCGAGTTTTCAACCAAGAGCTCATTTTTCTTCCATCGAAGGTAACCGTTCGTCTTTCTATTAGTTTTTAATGCTATCTAGTCTTTAAAATTGAATTTTTAGCCATTGAATCGCACGTTTTAAATAAAAGTTGAAAATTGGGTCGTTAATGGTGAATTTTTAGATTTTGGGTAAAAGCATGGTTTCAAAGTGTTTTTCAATTAATTTTGATGAGATTAAAAGGTTTTTAAACTTATTTTGAAGTTTTGTTAAAGATTTCTAAGGATTTAATGAATTTTCATGAAAATTGCCATAAACATGTTAAAATTTTCGATATCATGAATTGAGTAGTTTTGCATAGTTTAAAGGTTGAGAATCTATCGTAGTGAATAATTAGATGAATGGAATCAGTTTTAGGCAAAACGGTTGAGTGTAGAACGAGATAATTAGGTTTTAAGTTTGATGTGTCGAAGGTTTCGGTTACTTGAGAACATAGCTTAGGCTTTTGTTTTTTATTGTTTAAGGTGAATCCTTAGCTAATTATTGATTGTGTTATTGTGTGAATTATTATGTTGAAGCTTCTGATTCATTAGGACCTTCTACGAGCTAAGGAAATGCTAGTTTGAGCTTTTAGCATTTTGGTGAAAGTGTATTGGTAAGTGTTTGAAATCGCTACTTGTTGACACGATTCAATGCGTTAATTGGGAATTTAGAAGTAACCTAAACCCCTACTCTAAATTCTGAGAGTAAGCTTCTCGTACTCTTAATTTTAATATATGATTGTGTAATGTTAAATTGTGGATTAAAAGATGAAATTGTGACATATGAAATAAGCTTATAATGGCTATTGTGAAAGAGTTTATTATGAGAATGTTTTACGTGCTATATGACAGTGATGTTGTTGTGTTTATAATGTGATATTTGAAGGGAATTAGTGTTGTAAACAGTAAGTAAAATGTGTGTTAATAATGGATATTTTGGCCTTGTGAACTTTGAGACCGTTGGATATAGTTAGCATGCCATAGGATTGTGAGTACTCACCTATATGTGTTATGTGATTTGGGCGTTGAGGCCCTGGGACATGTTGGAGAGATAAGGGAATGTGAGCTAAGCTCCATTCAACGGGACATGTTTGGTGTGATGGAGAGTGTTAGCTATATACTTCACTTTTTGGGATATGTTCGACTTTATGAGTCATTTGGTGTGTTGGAGATCCATGTATTTGATGTGTGGTGGTAGAGCCCACTTTTATGTTTCATAGCTCAAGTGCCAAACTATCTTTATATGTGATTGTATGAAATGTGTTATATGTTGAAAAGTGAATGTGATTACCATGTAAATGAACTAATAAATAATGCATAAGTGAGTGTAACATGACACTAGAGTTGGAACTGTTGAGGTTGTGCTATACAGTTGTTTCATTAATGCTTGATGAATTGTTTGCATGGTAGATGTTCTGGCATTCAGTGAGCATTTTAAGCTCACCCAGTCCTTTTAATCCATTGCAGACTAGTAGCGTTTCGATGTGAGCGGTGTGGTTCCAAAGGATTGATCCAAGTGAGACTCTAGTAATTCTTCGTATGTGATTTATTATTTGTTTATGTTTTGGGAATAAAGACAATGTGGTATGCTTTTTGATGATATTTTCCATGATATTTTGGATGCTTCCCTAGCTTATTTGTTCTTAAGATTTTAAGATTTGAGTTGTGATATGTTGATTATTGCTCGGACGTTTATTTGATATGGTAAAAGATGCATGTTATATAGACTTGTGTTGGATTGGATTGTATGCTTAAATATGTTGCATTCTTACTGTTTGAAGTAGAGGTATTAATATCGAGTTTTAAAAACAATACCTCTATGCTTTTCAAATGTGCAGGAAGTCAAAATCAAAATTTGGTATCGATACCATGTCACAAGTATTGATACTTGGGGTAAAATTACCGATACTAATTGAAAGGTACTGATAATTTCTGGTGTTATATTTTTAGGCAAAAAACAAAATGTTGTTTTAGTATCGATTTTTCAATCGGTATCGATATCGTGTAAGGAAAATATCGATACCCATGTTCCAATATCGATACCTATGTAGTCAGTTTTGAAATTTTGCTAAGTGACCCTCATAATTGTAATTCTACCAATGAATACATCTATGTCTCTACCCATGGAGTCAACTGCTCTGATAGCCAAAGTTAGCCATCTCCTCAATTAGAATTGTAGACGACATAATAATTCTTCTCAGTATTTGAATCAAATGCTGACTTTGATTCTTTTACAGGGTTACAGACTCATTTAGATTATCTATTGAATTAAGTTGTCTTTCTCGCAATGTAAACGTTCTTACAATGCCACTTATCATCAGTTTGAACTTAGACAATCAATAAGCTAATATTTGCTTGTCACAATTTCGTTATGCGTGTAAAATATGAAAGGTAGAAATACAAAATACATAATAGTGAAATGTCAAATTTATTTAGTCATCGTTCAAATACATAGAAAACAATTACATGTTTACTACAATATGACCACATTTCCCAACAATTTCTGCTACTAGTTTATTATTGATGATGAAACTGATGGTGAACTGATTCTGCTTATGAATTACCTTTACATTGATTCATACTTTCCATTACTTACCATGCTTACCTAGTAATAATTATGGTTGGTTGGTTGGTTATTGATGCAAATATGTACTAGCATTGATGATTAATTGCTTAAGCATTTTCTAAGTCAAGTTTAGTTAAGTTAATGGGAATATATTAAGGAGGAGCTTTTGTTGATTGATGATTCAAGCTTTCTATTTTGTGTGTTTTGTTCAACAAATTTCCAAAGGGGGAGATTGTTGAAAAATATGAAACCAACAATTTGGTGCTATAGAGAGTGCCCATTTTCTTGACCACCAAATCTATATAGAGACAATTTCCATATTTAAAGTGTTGGTAGTTTATTGAACGTATTATATGGACTACGTTTAGTATATGAAAGATATTTAGCCCATCAATGAAGAATATATCACTTGGGGAAACATGTTTTGGAGATAGGATCGAATCAGATCACCCTTATCTAATCCCTTAAATCAATGAAGTTGGATTGGATTGAATCCTTAAAGACTTAGTTACCAAGAATCCTTGTTTACCTTGTTTATTATTATATTGTATTCAACTTATATAAGGGTTGTTTTATAGGGATTGTGATAGATCTTCTCTATGCTAGCAAATCTCAAAATATTCTTTGTAAATGGAAAGATTTTTATAAGTTTATGTACCTATGTACCTAGAATTGAGAACACTAAATTTGTTCAAGTAAAGAACTATATTTTGTGAGTGCACATTGATAGTAAAACCTGTGTTGTGGTTATACTTTCTAAATTCACAAGGGTGAATTTAGTGGTGAGGGTTTTAGTATTGAAAGATACAAGTGAGGAAATTTTCATGGGTGTGTGTGTAACATCCCGATTTTGGGTCTAGTCGAAATAGTGGTTTCGAGACCAAAAATCCGAAGTAGAAATAATTATTTTATGAACATTTTGAAGTCTATATCATGATTGCATGATTGTGTGAAAATTTCATGAAGAAATTTTATGCATAAAGTGACTAATTTCGAAATTTAGGACTAAATTGAATAAGTTGCAAAATATACATTCTAGAAGCCTTGAGCATGAAATTTCCATGGATTTTTAATTAGAGTGTCTTAAATAGAAATTTTACCAATTTCTATTTTTATGGACAAAAATGGACATGGATAGGTAAAATTTCAAAGAAAGGCATTAAGGGCATTTTGGTCATTTAGTAATTAAAAGATTAAAAAGGGAAAATCAAGTAAAAAATTTGCTCATCTCCTCCATGCTTGTGCCGAAAATTCTAAGGATCCATAGCTAGGGTTTTTCCAACTATCAAGCTTGATTGTAAGTCCGTTCTAGCCATGTTTTTAATGATTTTTACGTTTTTGAAATCCTCGTAACAAGATCGATCTATTTCTACCACTAATTTGAAGAGATATCAAAGTTTAAAATTTTACCCATGTTGAATATTTGTGTATTTTGGTGTTTGATGGTAGAAAATGAATGTTAGTTGTTTGTTAAGCGACTTTTGCTAAGTGATTTTCGGTGAAAATGTCAAAAAGGACTAATTTGTAAAAGTTATAAAATGAGTAGTAAAAATATGTTTTAATGGAAATTGTGGACTGATATAGTTATGAAAATGGTTCAGCTAGGCTTGTTTATTAAAGAAATTGAATAGATTTCATTTTACGAGCCTTGGGGCAAAAATGTAAATATGTCAAAGTTTGGGGGCAAAAATGTAATTTTGCCATAATATGATTTTTGGACTGAATTGAATAAGTTGAATAATAAATGAGTGAAATGTGATATTATAGATCAAGAAAAACGAGGCTCGAACCTAGAACGGAGGAAAAATGAGTAATTGTCGATTAAGTCCTTTTGCCATTTTGATGCCGAGGTAAGTTCGTATGTAAATAATGCATTGTTTTATTTATGTTTTAAATGCTTTAATATTGTATGAATTATGATTGACTCCTTGAACGTAATTAACAAAGTTCGACAAGCGAGAAAATCCCGGTTGAACCTTAGGAATAGTTAGGATACAAATGTCATGACATTAGAGTTATTTGAGTTTAGGTGTAAGACCATATCTGGGATATGGCATCGATATGAGATTTTGTGTAAGACCATATCTGGGATATGACATCGATATGAGATTTCGTGTAAGACCATATCTGGGTTATGGCATCGATATGAGATTCCATGTAAGACCATAGCTGGGCTATTGGCATCGATATGAGATTCCATGTAAGACCATATCTGGGATATGACATTGGTATGGTACTGTGTGAGTGAGATTTCTCGAGTATCCTTTAGTATTCCAAGTGGTTCAATGAGAAACTTAACGACAATGTTAAGGTTAAGAAAGACTATGGTATGTTGTGAAAGATCATGGTAAGTTACAAGCTAGTACAGGTATGTACATAAAACTCATGCTTAATGAGCTCGATATGTGATAAACCCTCAGTTTGGTTTGATTGAGTAAGTTACAATATTAAGGTTTTAATATCATCTATCCCAAGTTTGACTATGAGATTTACAATGACATTTATGTTAATTTATTACATGTTGAGTATATGTTAAAGTGTCTTTATGATGCTTATTATTTGCATAAGAACTTACTAAGCTTTAAAGCTTACTCTCTTTCTTTTTCCCTTGTCTTATAGTGACGCCAAGCCAGCTCGGGGATCGAAGACTGTCGGAGATCCATTCACACTATCAACTTAACATTTTGGTACTTATGATTACATTATTTTGAGTTATGGCATGTATAGGGACTTGGTCTTTTTGTTATGTGTCATAATTGATTTGGCCAAATGTGTTGGCTTATAATGGTTGATGATTCATTTTGTAAATGGCCATTGGAATTGGCTAATATTGGTTAAGTATATATAAATGTGAAGATGTCTTTCATGAATGTGGATTTTGCATGGTTTAAGATGATAAGTATGAGATGTTGTGTGTGATAGGAAATAGCATGTAATTGATGTGTGGATGACTTGGTTGTGGCTGAATTGGTTGTATATATACTTGAATTTGTGCTGCTTGTTGTTGTATAGGTTGGTGCAAGAAAGGGTGGCAAAATGGCTTGGTAAATAGCCTTATTTTTGCCCACACGGGTAGACACACGGTCGTGTGTCTAGGCCGTGTGTGACATATGGCTTGCCCCAAGGGCGTGTGTTCTGGCCGTGTGTCCCCTGCACCTCAATTGTTGCAAAACAGAATGCTCAGTAATGAGCACATGGGCAGAGACACGGGCGTGTGTCTCAGCCGTGTGGACGGCACGGTCTTGAACACGGGCGTGTTCCCTGGCCGTGTGAAGTCTGCACTTATTTTACAAAAAAAAATTAAGAAAATATAATCGATCACACGGCCTAAGCACACGGGCATGTGACTTGGCCGTGTGACCTTAATTTGATGATGACATCATAAACAAAATGCTCCCTATTTTTAACACGGCCTGAAGCACGGGCGTGTCCCGAACCCACACGGGCGTGTGACCCCTTTTGCATGAAATTTTTTCTAAATTTCCCAAAAGTTTCCAAAGTTCTCGGTTTAGTCCCAAACCACTTTCGACGTATGTTTTGGGCCTCGTAGGCTCGTAATAGGGACGATATGAATGTATATGAAAAGTTTTAAATTTGGATGGAAATTCATGTTTCAGTTTTGTGTGATTGCTTGCGTATAAGTCCGATAACACCTCGTACCCTTTTTCGGCGTAGAATACGGGTAAGGGGTGTTACAGCGTGATAGGTTTAGGATCACTAAGTAAGAGTTTTAAGATAATGGATACTTATCATTGAGCTTGTGTAAAAACCAGATAGTCAGGGGTGTCAGAAAGTGTATTTCTGGGACTCCGTTTCTACAAACCGGACCCGTAAACATTTTTATTAAATATTTACGGAGTTATATTAGAGACGAATTAAATTTTAGACAAGTAAATTTTATGAAATTAGGAGTTATTAAGGTACGGGACTAAATCGCGAAAGGGTTAAAAGTTGAATTATAGATTGAATTAAATAAAAGGGACTAAGCTTGTAATAGCCCTTTTTCAGTTGTGACAGAACTGTGGTTTTGGGACCACAAATTTCCGTTGTGTCGACCCGTATATTTATAGAATATTTACGGAGTCATTAGAGTAGTATTAAAATTTGGTTAAGAAATTTTAACATTTAGATAGATAATTAAAGAAAAAGGACTAAATTGTAAAAGGTGCAAAACTTGTTGATTATTGCAATTAGATGATCAAATGGCTTAATTATTAAATGTGGGAGGGCCAATAAGGTAAATAAACCTTATATTAATTAAGTGGACGGTCTAGAATGGTTTTTAATGAAATTTTAGTTGATTTTAAAGGTTAAAAAGGTAAATAATCATTAAATAAACAAAAACAAAACATGAAATTATCTTATTCTTCTTTAATTTTTCTTGTTTAAAACCGAATAGCCATGGTTTCTTATGCTTAGAGAATCAGCTAAGTTCAAAACATTGCATGTGAGTGATTTCTCTATCTATTTCTTGTAATTTTTATGTTTTTGATATCGTTGCAACTAGGTCCAGCTAGCTCGTACCTTCGTTTTTGAATTTGTTAAAAATTTTAGAAGTTACCATTGATGAATCTTGAATTTTTTGATGATAACTATGTGTTTGAAGCTTTGGTTGTGGTATTTGGTTTTTTTGTGAAGTGATTTTTGTTAGATTTTGATTTTAGGATTAAATTGTTAAAATGTCAAAATTTCAAGGTTTAATGGTGAATAAGAGGTGTTTTGTGGATTTTTTAGAAGGCTTGAATATTGGGCTGTAAATTTTGACTTGTGAAAATGGTTAATTTGATGATTTTCAGGTTAAGAGACTAAATTGCAAAAGTTATGGGCAATTGTGTAATTTTGAAAAATAAAAGGGTATAAAATGTAAAGTAAATTAGAATATGGAATGTAAGCTAATAATTGGGATTTTTTTTATTTTAGATCAAGACCCTGTTGATTTACGTGGAAAAGGGAAAATTATGAAATAGTCCATGAACTTCTGCAACTATTACAACTTAGTCCAAGTAAGTTTGTACGGTCTAAGATTTAATATTTCTATGAATTGTATGATAATATAATATGATATAGTAGATATTAATTGTATTAATGATGATGTAAAGTTCGTTTGAGAAAATGTTATTGAAATTCGATATTTGGGTCAGATGAATGCAAGATAGAGTACAATTGAATGACGACGTGTTATGTGTGGATGGAGTGGAGATTGATGAGGTGTACTTTATATATTTTTTCCGTGTATACCGAGGTTCAACATTTTTTTGCAAATCCTCGTGTTCTGGGGGCGGATGTATAGCTCTTATGAGCATTTGGCGTGTTATCGGTTGGATTAGCTCTTATGAGGGTTTGACGAGTTTCGGTTGGACTACTTGTTTACTCGTATCTGTAAGTCGTTCATCAGATCATAAATTATTGTACTATAACCTGTTTAATGACTTGAATGGCATGACATATATTTGATATCCTATCTTGATCCTATTATGGATATGTATGTTTTTCTTCAAAAGTTACCATTTGAGCTTTGAATTGAATTAAGCAATTCACCAGTTTGACATTTTTTATGGCAGGAAACACTTGTTGTTGAATTATTATTGATTGAATTGTTATATTTACTTCGATAAGATTGATTTATTCTATAAGTCGAACTTACTAAGCTTCAATAAGCTTACTTGTGTTAATTTATGTTCTTATAGTTACTTCTGAAAGTTGGATGATCGGATCAGCACTCGAGTCACACTATCCACCCATTTTTGGTAGTTTTTGGAACGTTTATTTTGGATTATATGACATGTAATAGGCTTGTTTTGTCTTTAATTTTGTTTTGGTATATATATATGTAAAGAATGAGCTTAAGTGAAATTTGGTAACATAAATATCACTACATGATCTTGATGTTTACTTGGCAAATGTTTGGATGATGTTTTATAATGTTGTTTAAGAGTTTAATTGTGGTACCATTGAGGGTACATTGGTTAGGCACTTAGTATGGTTGATTTAGCATGTTTTGAGCTTGTTTAATGTCATTTTGAATAGGTCTAATGGCTGGTAAATGGATTACTTAGGATCCAAGAAATCTTGAAATGGTAAACTTGATGTTTAAGGTTCAATTAGGTGCACACGAACACGCCCATGTCACTTGGTCGTGTGCCACACACGGTTTGAGACACAGCCGTGTGTGTTAAGTCAGTGTGTTACACGGCCTAACACACGACCTGCGACACGGCCGTGTGTCATAAGTTAGAGAGTTACACAGTCTAGTACACGACCTGAGACACGGCTGTATGGCCCAACTCAGTGAGTTACATAGCCAGGGGGTTGGGACACAACCGTGTGTCCCCTACTTTTTAAAATTTTCAACTTTTTCTTAAAACTTCTGTTTTGTTTCAATTTAGTCTCGAATTGCTTATAAGCTATTTTTAGGGCCTCGAAGGCTCGATTTAGAGACCAAATGCTTATGTTTGATATATATTGAATGATATTAAATTATTGAATGTTATGTCGATAAATGTTTTTTGATTGATCGGTAATGCTCCGTAACCCTAATTCAACGACGAAAACGGGTTAGGGGTGTTACAAAAGTTGCAATTATACCATTAATTAAATGGTTGGGTGGTGGTCGGTCATGGTTTAATGATATATGCATGTGTATATTATATATATGTTATATTTATAAGTTAACTAAAATAATAATAGATAATGGTAATAAACAACCAAAACCATTGTTTTCTTTTATTATTACATGCAAAATCGAATTGAGAAAGAAAGAAAGGAATAAAACGCACGACCATAAGGGTTTTAGGCATTCAAGCTTCAATTGGTTAGTCAATTTAGTCCATTTTCTTGTAATTTTTACCTTTTACAAATCCCGATACTTAGAACTAGCCGACCCATATTATAATTTTTAGTATTGTTTAAGATTTTGGATGTTTCCATTGTTGAGTAGTTAAAGCATCAGGGGTTAATTTTAAAGTTAGAAGTGAAAAATGACTAAATATTAAAATTAATTATTTTTTTGACAATGAATGTGTAACAGCCCAATTTAGGGCCTAGTCAGAATAGTGGTTGCAAAACCACAAATCCGAAGTAGAAATATGAGTTTTATGAATTTTTATGAGGCTTATGATGTGGTTGCATGATTGTGTGAAAATTTCATGAGGAAATTTTATTTATTAGGGATCAATTTGTCCAATAGGACTAAATTGCAAAGATTAGAAAATATGAGATTCTAGAAGATTTAAGTATGAAATAGAATTATAAAAATTACTAAAGGTCCTTATTTAGCAATTAGACCATTATATGTTTAGATGGACAAAAATAGACATGGGAAGGAAAAATCTCAAGAAAGGACCATTAAGGGCATTTTTGTCATTTGGTAAATAAAAGATTAAAAAGGGAAAAAGAAGTCAAAATTGTGTCCATCTTCTTCTCCCATGGCCGAATTTCACTAAGGAGCCATAGCTAGGGTTTCTTCAACTTCCAAGCTTGATAGTAAGTGCATCCTAGCCCCATTTTTAATGTTCTTCGTATTTTTGAGATTCCTGTAGCTCGGTTTAGCTATTTCTGGCTATATTTTGAGCTAGGGTTTATATTAAAAAATTTACCCATGTATGACATGCATGTATTTTGATGTTTTATGGAAGAATATGAAAGTTTGATGTATGATAAACATCTTTTTCTAAGTGATTTTCATGAAAAATGCATAAAAGGATCAAATTGCAAAAGTTATGAAAGTGGTCATACATGGGTGAAATAGTGGAAATTAGGGGCTGTTGTAGGTAAAAAAACGATTCGGCTAGGCTTAAAATGCAAGAAAGTTAAATAAAAATCATTTTACGAGCCTAAGGGCAAAAGTGTAATTATGTGAAAGTTTAGGGACAAAATCGTAATTTTTGCCAAAGTATGATTCATGAGTCAAATTAGTCAATGTGAGTATTAAAAAAGTGAAATTGTTATTATAGATCAAGAAACACGAAGCCCGGACCGAAACTGAGGTAAGAACAAAGTGTTGGACTAAATTGAACATCTACGCACATTTTGAGTACCGAGGTAAGTTTGTGTGAATTTATAGCTACATAATATTAATATGATTTTAATTACTTAATTTTTATGAGAAATGCATATTATTAATATCATGAGATTGATTTATGACGCATCGATGAGATTATAATGAGATTATGCAAAGTTGAAGTCCCGGTTGAAGGTTCAGAATAACGAGGATACCTATGTCACAACATGAGATAAGGAAGGTCCCGTATAAGACCATGTTTAGGACATGGCATCGGCACCAGATGTAGGTCCCGCATAAGACCATGTCTGGGACATGGCATCGGCATCGAATAAGGAAGGTCCCGTGTAAGACCATGTTTGGGACATGGCCTCGGAACCAAAGGAAGATCTCGTGTAAGACCATGTCTGGGACATGGCATCGACATCTATGTACGATCTCGTATAAGACCATGTCTGGGACATGGCATCGACATCGAGTTAAGAGATCCCGTGTAAGACCATATCTGGGATATGGCATCGGCATCAAGAGGTGATCCCGTGTAAGACCATATCTGGGATATGGCATTGGCATCGTGTTACATGTTTGATGAGACTAAGTATCCTCCAACATTCTGAGTAGTTCAACGGGCAAAAGAGTTATGTATGTAAGGATGATAAAGAGTTAAGCTATACAAAGAAGAAAAATAGTTACATTCAAGTTAAGGATGATAATGATTTAAGTTTATGTTCATGATAGCATAAATGCTGAATTGTGTGATGAAGTGACACAGGTACCATGAGTAAAATACAAGTTATGAAACCATATTGTGATATGTGATGGGTAAGCTTAAGAATGAGTAAGTATGTCAAAGAACTTGAGAACTTGGGTTGTGATTGTTCTATGAGATGAATGTATTTTACATTGAGTATTTATGTTGCTATTTTAATTCATACAAGCTTACTAAGCCATATGCTTACCCCTCTCTTTTCCCTTTTCCTTGTAGTTTTGCCAAGCTAAACCGGGGATCGTAGGACGTCGGAGCTCGGATCACACTATCAACTTTTCTTTTGGTATAGTAAAGTTGATTCATTTTGAGTATGGCATGTATAGGAGATTGGTCATATTGTGTTATGTCATATTTGAAAGCCATAGTGTTGGCTATTAATGTTATACACTCATTTTGTAAATGGCCATTAAGGATTGGCCAATATTTGCCAAGTTTTATAACTTAATGATGATGAGATCTATGTTATGCATGAACGATGAATTGTGAGTCTTCATAGTGTATTATGGCCATGTTATGTGTTGCTTGTGTTGGTATATGTGTGTTTATGTTTCAGGGTGGAAAAAGGCTTGGAAAATAGCCTTCTAATTGCCCACACGGGTAGACACACGGGCGTGTGTCAAGGCCGTGTGTGACACATGGCCAACCCCATGGGTGTGTTGATAGGCCGTGTGTCCCCTGCATCAAATTTACGAGAATTCGATTCGCCACACGGGCCAGCACACGGGCGTGTGCCTAGGCCGTGTGTACTTAAAAGGTTGCTGATGTCATAAACATAATGCAAGGGTTTTCTCACACGGGTGAGGACACGGGCGTGTCTAGGCCGTGTAGAGGACACGGGCTAGAGACACAAGCGTGTGTCTGGCCGTGTGAAAACCCCTGTAGGTTCGAAATGAAAAATAAATTCTACACGGGCTGGGAACATGGGCGTGTGTGACCACACGGCCTGCCCACACGGGCGTGTTCCTTTCCACACGGGCGTGTGGCCCTGTTTTAGGTAAAAAAATCCTAAGTGCATAAAAGTTTTCAGTTTAATTCTCGAAACCTCCCGAGCCATAATAAGGATGTTATGAATGTGAATGAAAAAGTTTAAAGTTGTAACAAAAAATTATAGCCAATGATGTATATTTAAGCAAGTTAAGTCCAGTAATGCCTCATACCCTATCCCGATATCGGTTACGGGTAAGGGGTGTTACAGAATGGGCTCGAAGGCCACTACCTCAATTAAATTGCATCAATAATTATAAGGTTGTGGATATCATTAGGATAATCCATCTCAAATGTCAAGTTACAACAATTAGAGAATGACCATTTACAAAGAAAATCAGCCACCTTATTGCCGCCTCGATTCACCCATTTGACTTCGGCCTTCGAGAAAGAATCTAGCATCTCGCGAACCTTTTTAATGCGGTGGCCAAAAATAGTAATATCATTTTTGTGTTTACAAAGGCGGTTAATAGTACAAGCACAATCCATTTCGAAGATAACCTTGTCGAAATTAAGAGACTAAGCAAGCCGAATTCCTACAATGAGAGCATCCAGTTCTGCCCACTTGGGATTAGCAGCCTTATCAATGAAGATTGCCTTACCACAAAGAACAAAGCCATTCGAGTCTCTAAGGATAATGCTCAAACGCGTCTTATTATCTTTCACAGATGCATCGACGTTCACTTTAGCAACACCCTCCAGGGTTTTTCCCATTTACAATCTCTAGGGACCCGAGGTAAAATTGGTTGAAGAGAGAAATTATGAATCTGAAAGTCATCGTTGAGCTTGCGGGCTCTTTCCCATATCACACGAGGATCTTCCTCTTTACCCCTAAAAATAGCATTATTTCTGTTGTTCCAAATATTCCAAAGGGTATTATGAAATCCTCAAAATCTTTTTTTTCTAAAACTCGCTTAGAGTCTTCGAGCCAGTCAACGCAGCAATCTTTTGTCAAGATCACCCATTGTAACACCCCCTACCCGTATCCGTCACCGTAATAAGGTACGAGGCGTTACCGGAGTTTACAAAATCATTTTTCATTAAACCGAGTCAATTTACAATTCATATTCCAAACGTAATTATAATGTCCCTCTATTGGGCTCTCGAAGCACAAAACATACATTAGAAATGATTCGAGACTAAATCGGGATCATAGGGAATTTTTCGCATAATCCCAAATTTTTTTCTCTATTTCAGGGGTCACACGCCCATGTGCTATAGGGACACGCCCGTGTGGTTCAGGCCGTGTGACCAACACACCCATGTGACTTACCTCGCACCAGGCCGTGTGGCTTCACATGCCCGAGTCCCTAGGCCGTGTAACTCTCTGACTTGCAACTCATGAACAAATTGATCTCAAACAGCCAAAGCACACGCCCGTGTAGGCCTTGTGGTTAATTTTTATTTTTGAATTAGGTGCAGGATTCACACGGCCGTATCACACGCCCGTGTATCCAAGTCGTGTACCTCACACGGGCAAGGCACACACCCGTGTGGGAGCCCGTGTGCTCGATCCTGGGCATTCTATTTTGCAATTTCTGGATACAGGGGACACACGGCCTTGACACACGCCCATGTACTAGACCGTGTGTCACACACGACCTAGACACACGCCCGTGTGTCTACCCGTGTGGACAAAAACAAGGCTATATCCAAGCATCATTTCTCACCCAATTGGTCTTTTACTTACATTAACATTTAAGTATGTTCAAGATTAATTTATACGGTTGAATATCTAAATTTATCAATCAACTATTCATATATATATATAGACATTTTCATAAATTTTTATAGCATTCTTAACCATCATCTTCATCCCTATACTTATACCATCTCATCATTTGTTCATTTTAAACCCATATCAAACATGATAAAATCATAATTATATGTAACTCAAAACTTACTAAATACAAGCCATACCAATGGCTAGTTACAGTTAGGTCATTTATAAGCCAACATTAACTAATTAACCTATACATGCCATTATAACCATAATTCATTTACCATACATACCAAAATAGACCGATGGATAGTGTGAGTGATCTTCGTCAAGCTTCCTAACCAACGAGCTTCCGAAAACTCACTCATTTAAATTTAATATAAACATACAAGGCATATTCAATCATCTTGATCATGAGCCCTAACACATAACCTCATTACCCTTGTTAGTCGTACATTTCATATAAATACCAAGAAACATGTATAGGCTCAATTCTCATTAAATTTCTCATATATATAGACAATTTCACATTATGTAATCATATAACATATAGCAACCATATCTCTGTATTTTAAATACATTTTCATAACAACTTGTCTTGATTTCATACTATTTTATATTTGAGCTTTACTCATCAAAGTATTTGAAATATCATCTTTATGCAAATAGTACACATGAGGTACATAATTCCATAATTATGAATGAACATATTTATCAAACATATTCCATGTTCATATATCATAGTCTCATGTCTCCATATATCAATAACCATCATTTTCTTGTATTTCAGATAAATACTTGTAACCATACATAAGTATGCAATTCGCTATTTCTTCCTGTCAATCACAATTTCAAATGACAAATTCTTGTGAATTCGCTCACCAATTTCATAATTCCATGTATTTACTGTTTTTCATATTCATCCCGTTGAATTCCTCGGAATTTCGATGGATTTCCTGTAGTACACTCATGGTGTACAATCTCATTAACCATCAATTCGTACTCATATATACATAAGTCCTTTTCAGAGAGCACACTCCCGCGAACCTCATTTCTTACAGCAGGATTACCAGTCCAGACTAAATCCCCTGTAAGAGAGCACACTTCCTCGAACCTTATTTCTTACAATGGATTACGATTCAAAGCTAAATCCCACAGTAACATATGCTCAAAGAGTATTGTCGGGATTACCATCATTCAAAGCTAAATCCCAATGAATGACAAATACTTTATAGAGCTTTGTATGGATTACCAGTCCAGGCTAAATCCAGACTCACATTTACTTTGGATTACCCGTCCGGGCTAAATCCATTTCACACATATTCTTCGGGAGGGCTTATATCAGGATCACCCATCCTGGCTAGATCCTTTTCACACATATTTTTCGAGAGGGCTTATATCAGGATCACCCGTCCGGGCTAGATCCTTTTTACCGTCAAATCCCTTTCAGTGATCCATCGAATTCCATTCCATTCAACCGAGATTTATTTCCCTTTTTATTGAATATTATCAACATTTCATCAATAATCATACATTGAGCATTCAAATCACATTTTTCATCACATAAACATACATTTCAAACATTTAAGAATACAATTCAAGTTATACAAACTTACAATTCGATTTTTATACCATAACGATAATCTTAATTTCATAATAAATATTTGAAATAAAACATTATATCATTTCTAATTCAACGTTTATCGATTATAATCGGGCATGTGATCAATTTAAACACAAGTCATTCATATATTTTCCTCCTCCTCCTCTCCATTCCACATCCTTAATGTATATATCACACTTATAAGTAACATTATCTATAATTTCACTATTTACTTATATGTATATTCAAAGCTGTCCATCCGTGTCGTAGTCACTAAATTATTTTTATCTTTAGATACAGAACTTAAAATTAAGATCTGCTTGATGTTTTTGAAACTAGATTCATATATCCTTTTACCATAGAAATTTTAGAATTTATAGTTTAGCCAATTAGTACAGTAAAATCTTCAAATTTATCCCTGTTCTGCTGTTTGACAGCTTTGACCTTTTCTTACTAGAAATTAATTATCTCTTAACACAAAATTTGGATGATATTTCCGCTTGTTTATCTTGAAAATAGACTCATTAAGAATTTAAAAATATAAATTTAAGCCCCGAATTATTTTTCTCCAATTTTTGATGATTTTCCAAATTCAGAACAGGGGAACCCGAAATCATTCTGACCTTGTCTCACAAAATTTATTATATCTCATGATTTACAATTCCATTGCTTACACAGTTTCTTCTATGAGAAACTAGACTCAACAAGATTTAGTTTCATATTTTATTTATCCTCTAATTTGATTTCCACAATTTTTGGTGATTTTTCAAAGTTAGACTACTGCTGCTGTCCAAAACTATTTTAGTGCAAAATATTGATTACCATTTTTCCCCTAAACTTTTAATACATGACAATTTCGTCTCTAGGCTCGAAAAATGAAATTCTTGCAATTTAATCCTTATTCCAAGCCTAATTATTCTCATACATACCAATCACAGCCCATGAATTCCATGAAATTTCAGAATTTTCCATAAATTCTACACTTTTCAATTTAACCCCTAAAACATGTTTTCATCCAAAATTCTTTAATAAAACAACTTTAAACATCCATTAACATCTTAATTTCATCATCAAATAACAAAAATCATATGAACTTATCAATGGTAACTTCCAAAATTTTCAACAAAATAAAAAACTAATAGAATACTAAGTTGGACCTAATTGTAAAAGTCCAAAAATATAAAAAATTCAAGGAAAAAGCAAGAATTGAACTTACTTGAAGCTAAAATATGAAACACCAGCTCAAAACCCTCTTCCATGGCTGTTTTTGACAGAAAGTTGAAGAAGAAATGGCCTAGAAATCATTAAAATCAACGTTGGCCATGTAACTTTTGTTAAAATTCCAATTTTGTCCTTTTCACATAAAAATCTTTGATTTTTTTTCACGCTATGCCACCTCAGCCATTTTAAAATGGTCCATTTTCCCTTTTAGTCCTTCCTTATTTAATGGTTAAGCTATTTAATCACTTTAGCAAGTTTTGCACATTTTCAATTTAGTCCTTTTTATCTAATTGACTACCGAAACGTTAAAATTTTATGACAAAATTTTAATACTACCTTATTGACACTTCGTAAATATTCATAAAAATATTTATGGCTCGGTTTATAACACCGAGATCTCAATACATCTTTTTCTCAATTTCTTAACCAAATAAATCTTTATAAAACACAATTTACTATTTCAAAAATCTTTTAAAAGCTACATTTGGCTCGTAAATATTAAATAATATAATTTATGAGTTCATTTATCGGATTTGGTGGTCTCGAATCACTATTTCCTACATCGCTAAAATTTGGGCTATTACACCTGCAATAAGGACATCTCGAACTTTAGGGCAATTTCTTAAGGCGTGAAGCATTGTTTTGTCACCACCCCTACATCTCGAGCAATCCTGAGCGATATTATGCTTAATGGCCGAGATCTTAACATTTGTTGGGAGCAATTCGTGCCCAATCCACCGAGCAAAGACACAAATGTTTGGAAGGACTCCCCAACTTTCAGAGGAGGCTCAAAAGAGGGACGTAAGGCATCACATCAAGACCCTCGAAACCCAACCTATCTTCACCGAGCCGAATGCTACAACCACCTCCCACATGCCAACCAAATCCATTCTTAAGAGCTCTCACTACCGCCAATACACTTGACCAAGTGAAGGACGATTTATCAATCTTCTTGGGATGGAATAAGTCACCGTCTGGGAAATATTTTGAGCTAAGAACTTGAAATCACAAAGTGTCTTTCTACGAGATGAGCCTCCACACTTGCCGTCTTAGTACAACCAAGTTAAAAAGCTGCAAGTCTTTCAATCCAATGCCTCCCATACCCTTCGATAAGCAAAGGCTGTTCCAAGCGAGTATAGCCCATCCTCGACCCCTCTCCTTGCTAACCCACCACCAACGACAGATTTTAGAAGCCATCTACTCTATTGTACCCCTAAGAGAAAGAAAAACAGACATAACATAAGTAGGTAGCGATTGTAAAATAGATTTGATGAATATCTCTTTACAACTATAGGGCAGAAGGCGTTTAGACCAACCGTTAATTTTATTGGAGAAACGATCCAGAACGTGCTTAAAAGCCCCCGTTTTTTGCTTTCTAATAAACAATAGGGACTGAATTGTTGATTTTGAGCAATAGGGACTAAATTGTGAAAAATTCAAAATTTAGGGGTAGAATTGAAAATAGGGAGCTAAATTTGGCTTAGAGTGAAATTAGTATAAAAATTTGAGGTTAAGTGTGGAGATTAAATTAGTCTTGGTTTAGGGACTAAATTGAAGTTTAAGCAAGTATGGTATAAAATTTAAAATTTATTGAGAATTGAGTTGTGTATTATTGATTTATTTTAATTATTTTATTTTGTAGCGAACATCATTCTGGAATCCTTGAGTAAGAAGGGGAAAGACAATGTTGAAATCGAGTAGCTCGGAATATACGGTTTGTATTTCTATAATCCTAACTAAACTATGTTTTACTACATATTGATATAATTACCATGGTAAGCATTAAGGTGAGAATTGTGATTCGATTGGATTATTAGAATTTATTGTTGCTTATGAAAGCAAATGATACATAATTGAAAAGTATGTGTATTTTTATATATATGTGAGTTGGAAATATATATATGTATAATTATATATAGTATAAATGTGAATTCGATACATTGGCTGAAATTGAAGAGGAAATAAAAACCCTATTAACTGTTTCAGGCTAAGTCGGATATAGATGGCATACCATAGGATAGGAAGAGCTCAGGGATTTCTTCGATTTCGAGTCGATGAGGCACTGGGTGCCAATTTGCTTTTGTTTAACCGATGAGACACCGGGAGTCAACTTATTATAGCGCTGAGCGTAATTATTGCTTCAGATTTATCCGATGAGGTATTGGGTTCCAAACTAGTGTGTTGGTTGGATCCGTGTATCCGTCTGAGTTTGATTCGTGTTAATAGGGGAAATTAAATGATAAAATTTATGTATTATATATTTAAATGATAAGAATGTGAAATGGAATATGAAATGGTGAAATTGGTTGCGAAAATTGAATGAATTATGAGAAATGAATTCATGAATTGGACATAGAGATGAATCATGCCATTGCATGAGTTGAATTATCAAATGCCATATAAAATGCTATTGCCATGTGCTAGAATTTGTGAAAACTATTGGATGTGGACAAGGAATGAATAAACTAACATTATTGACTTGATATATATATATATATAGTACATAACATTACTTATTTGCATTTTAATAATTTATATCAAGTTTTAAATTTTCAGATTATAGAAATACCATTGAGTTATACTCAATGTACGGTTTTGTTTCCCGTGCGCAGGTTAGGTACTTTTCAGCTTATTACCGATTCAACATCAATCAACGATCCTAGACTCAAGTGTGGTGATGTTTTATTTTGTAATGGCATGTACCTAGGAGATCTTTTGAATGATAGTTGTTATGTAATGTGATGAGTTTAGGAGTTCCATGTGTAATGGTATTTATGTGTTCATAAAACTGAGGCTTAATCTATGTTTTGGTATGTTAGTCAAGATTAATGTTTTGCATGTGTTTTAGTTTTAAGCTTGGTAGCCTAAATAGCTAAAACATTAGTTCAATTATGGTCATTTGGTATGAATGAATGTTTGGATGGTTGATGTCTTATTGATATGTTTGGAAATATAAAATTTGGTACCAATGAGGGTACATTGGTTAGACATTTGAGATGGATGTTTTGGTATGTTTTAAGCATGTTTAATTGTGTTTTGAATAGGTTAAATGGTTGGTAATTGGGTTGCTTAGTGTCCAAAATGGTTGGTAATTGGGTTGCTTAGTGTCCAAGTAAGCATGATTCGGTAAACTTGAGTTTTAAGGTACATTTAAGTACATACGGCCTAGCCACACGGCCGTATGTCTTGTGAATTTTAGTGTAGGTTCGGTCTGGCACACGGCCTGCGACACGATCGTGTGACCCAAGTCAGTGAGTTACACGGGTAGAGACACGGGCTGGGACACGGCCGTGTGTCTCAAGTCAGTGAGTTACATGGGCTGGGACACGGCCGTGTCTCTCAACTTCGAAAGCCACACAACTTGGGGCATATCATACGGCCTGGCCACACGGCCGTGTGACCCCTGTTTCTAAAATTTTTGAAAAATTTCCTGATGTGGGCACATCCAAGCCAATCAAGGAGGATGATCTAGAGGTCTTTCCATTAGGACCTATCACACGATCTAAGGCAAAGAAATTCAGGAAAGTTCTTTCTTTTACTTGTGCTAATATTTTTGATTCTTTCGAAAGTGAATGTGCCTTAGAAGATAAGTTTTATAGTGTGTTGCATGGTGATATGTGACATACTTATGCCATACTACTTATATTGGTGTGTTTAGTATGTATATATTATGCTAAGTATGTTTTTGGATTGGGTTGATAGTATTTGTATTGTCTTCAAGTTGTTTGTGTATTAACGAATAAGTGTGCCTGTAACAGTCCGAATTTGACCCTAATCAGAACGGTGGTTTCGGGACCACGAATCCGAGTTCGAAAAATATTTAAATATTATTTTCTGTGTTTACTATATGTGAATTATTATGTGTGAAAGTTTCGTATGAAAATTTGATTGTTTGTGTGTTTAATTAAATAAAAGGACTTAATCGCGTAAAGTGTAAAAGTTACAAACTATAGTGTAAAGTGCTTAATTGCTGTGGCTTTTTAAATTGAAGTCCTAAAAGGGCAATTAGCCCATTTTAGGAGTTAGTGGACGGCATAGGACAACTTTGTCCATATCATTATGTTTTATAATTAAACATTAAAAAGGGTAAAATAGTAAACTTTTTATAAATTATAATATATGTTAAAATAACATAAAATGAAACCATGTTGTCATCTTCCTTACTTAGCCGAATTTAACAAAAGAAAAAGAAAGAAGAAAACCTAGCATATTCGGCACTTGGGAGCTTGGATTTAGGTATGTGTTTTGTTCGGTTTTTGATAATTTTTATGTTTTTGAAATCGTTGCTTCGAATACTTCAAGACCCATGCTTGAATTTTTTATTTTGATGAATATTTTGAAGTGTGTCATTGACGAGTTCATGAGTTTTATGATGATAGTTGATGGATTATGAAAGAAATATGTTAGATTAATATGTTTTGTATTGGGACTTTTGGTGAATTTGAGTAATTAGGGCTAAATTGAGAAAATAATTTTTTTAGGGGTTAAAATGCAAAATAAATAAAATTTAGGGACTTATATATTTATGTGGAAGATTCGGCCTAACTACATTGTTGTGAAATTTTGCTTAATTTGTGTTTTGTGCAAATAGGACCAAATTATAAAAGTGTGAAATATTAGGGGCAAAATGGTAATTTGCCCATTTCGGTATTTTTGGATTAAATTGAAATGAAATGTACTTGAATGAGCTTATTTTAAATATGTTTAGATCAAGAACAAAGAAAATCGGATTTGGATCGGGGAAAATCATCGTTGAAGTCACCCACATTATCGACTTATTTCGGTACTCTTAGAAGTTGAATTTTAGCATAAGGCATGTATAGGCTAGTTTGACATTTTGAATGATACTTTGTTAATGTTTATAGCCATGCGAAAATGGCTTGCCTTTTATTAATTAACCTATGGTTATGCAAATCTTGTTTATGGTAAAAGTGCAAGTTTACTTGGATAATGATTATGGATGTGTTTTAAATCATGCTAAGCAAAATGATGGAATATGTATGTTTAATATGTAACCTCATATACGAGTCTTTGATAGACCTTTTGAGTGTGAATATGTGTGGTAGTTTAATAAATTTGATTAAAATTCGGTGTATATTATTTTGATGTGAAATTTGGAAACATGAGTTGACTTTGTAAACTTTGTAATTGGGTAATATGGGTAACTAATGGACATGTACTTGAATGGCATATTCGGTTATGAAAGTCATAGGTGCATGTGTATCAAATTCATTTTATGTGAATTAGTATTGAGCTAGCCAAGTGATGGGAATATGGTCTTGATGGCATACTACCATATGCTTGAACATTATAAAATTTCAATTGGTAATATATGTATGCATATGTTTGTAGTTTGACTTATTTTGAGTCTATTATGTCATGCATAACATTTGATAGATTGTCATTTTAGAAGTTGATCTTATTATGTGTATTGAGCCAAAAGAAGTTGCATTTTGGAAATTAGTATATGTTTGAATGATTTGCAAATTAGGTACGGTTGGTGTATGTGAGAGTAATAAACAAGTTGTATAAATATTTGTGGCTCAATTCAGCATGTCAATAGATTAAAGTATGCGATGGATTGATTGAGTGTTGGTTCTATTTGATTTGACATGAGAAATGTGCATGTGATTTCATATATGCTTATTTAAATGCCATGATTATTACATAGTTACTGAACTAATTATGTGAATATATGTATCGAGTTAAGGTGACTTAACTTATTAAATGAAATGAACCAATTGGTAAATCGTTGCAATGACCCATTTGGAGTATATATATATATATGTAAAAATAATTTACATTAGTTAATTAATTGAATGAAGAGTGTTTTAAATTATCTTATATATATGTTTTGTAGTATGCATAAATGTTCATAGTATGTTCAAATTATGTTCTTTAATGATTATGTCTTTGTATATGACCTAGGTCTAGCATGGTAAGTATGTTTTAAGAAATTAAATGTAATACATATTTACATGCATATATGATCTGCTTTTAAATTTATGTGTATTTCTTTATAAGATTGTTGTTTATGTCTTAAGTGATTGATTAAAAGTTGTGACATAACTAGCAATGCCACAGTAACCATAATCACAGTGACGGATACGAGTTAGGGTGTTACATTTGATTGGTATCGAGCTTATGGTTTAGTCGATTCTAGGACTACCGTAGCGTATGTGAGTCTAGCTATACATGCCTTAAATTTTATAATACGATAGTGTGGTGACTTCGACATCTAAATTGTGTTTTATATAGTAAATGGATCCCGATAGAGCCGTAGCTGATGATGTTGAGAGCATAGCGCCTGATTTCGCTCATGAGTGTAAGATCGATAAACTCTCGACCTGTCTCGAGTAGCCATGAGGGGGAGGCTAAACAAGCCTTCTACCAGATGATGAACGAATGGTTTACTCAATATATCCGACTAATTCGGCTATACAACAACCTCCACCCCCGAATAATCCAATTCCAATACCTTTAGCACCTTCTGGTGATAGATTCAATGAGATCTAGCGGGCATCCCATTGATAAAATCGAGAAACATGGGGTCGAAGAATTTAAAGCCAATGATGATGACGATGCGGGCGGTGAGATGTGGCTTGATAACACTATTCGGTGCTTGATGAGTGTCATGTACTCGGATGAATGCCCAGTGTGCTATATCTTTACTACGGACACTTTGCATATCACCGTGGAATACACTAGTATCGGTGGTTCTGAAGAAAAAGTGACTTGGAATTTCTTCGGATCGAGTTTCGTAAGAAATATATCGATCGAGATTCATCGATCAAAAGCGAAAAAGAATTTCTAGAATTGAAACAGGTCGAATGACCATGACCGAGTATGAGCGGAAGTTCGCCGATTGAGCCGATATGCCCGAGAGTGTGTGTCAACCAAGCCATTATGTGCAAAAGGTTTGAAGACGGTGCGAATGAAGATATTAAATTGTTAGTTGGCATACTCAAGATTAAAGAGTTTGTAGTACTTGTCAAACGAGCTTGCAAAGTCAAGAGCTTGGGAAAGAGAAAAGAAAAGTCGAGTTTGAAGCAAGAGACATTTGAAAAAGATCATCGAGTAAGACCTTTCATTCCGCATCAAAGAAGTTTAAAGATGAATCCGATGCGCCATAAGGCTACTTGATTTCTCTAGACGAGATCGGCCTCCTGTGGGTTCTCGAGCCACTTCGATGGCTAGTGTTAGTAATGTTCAGTGAGAATCGGGCCGAGTGCAAGCATTATGGAAAATGGCATTCGGGAGTTGTAGATTCCATGATCGGTCCCGCTTTAAATGTGGATCGTCGGACCATTTTATTCGAGAGTGTCCGATGCTAGCCGAGGCAAAATACGGTTCGAACACTAAACCGAGCAACGCGTCGCCAACAAGAGGCGAACCACCCGGATATTCGGGAAATGTAGGTGGCGATCGAGAGAAACGGCGAAGGACAGCTGCGATTCGATCGAGAGCTCGAGCACCCGCTAGAGCATATGCTATTCGCGCTAGGGAGGATGCCGCTTCTCGGATGTTATTACCGGTATTTTCACACTTTATGATACTCACCGTGATTGCATTGATTGATCCGGTTCAACTCATTCTTATCTCGTGTGAAACTTTAGTATCCAAATGAAAGACTCACTGTTGAGTCTCATCGAGTTTGTGATTTGTGTGTCCAACCCCTTGGGTAGATGTGTTCTCGTTGATAAAGTGTGTAAAGGTTGCTGCTTGATGATTCGAGATTCATGTTTTCCAATGATTTAATGTTGTTGCCTTTCGACGAATTTGATATAATTTTGGGAATGGACTAGTTAACTTTGCACGATCTTTGTGGTGAATTGCAAAAGAAAGACCATTGAATTGAAATGTCGAATCGGTGAGATCATCCGGATTAAATTTAATGACCTGAATGGGTTACTGGCAGTAATATCCTCGATGTTAGCTCGTAAGTATGTGAGAAAAGGATGTGAAGCTTACTTGGCCTATGTGTTGGATAATAAAGTGTCCGAAAAGCAAATTGAATCCATTACCGGTTGTGTGTGAATACCCGAGGTGTTTCTGAAGAATTACCGGGTTTCTGCCAGATTTGAGAGATAGAATTTGGTATTGAATTAGTACCGGGATGACTCCGATTTCAATAGCTCAGATCGAATGTCACCTCTTTGAATTGAAAGAGTTGAAAGCACGATTGCAAGAATTGACAGATAGGGGCTTTGCACGACCGATTTTTTTCCCCTGGGTGCACCCAATTACATTTGTGAAAAAGAAAGATGGGACTATGCGAATGTGTATTGATTATCGGCAATGAATAAAGTGACAATAAAGAATAAATACCCGTTGCTTGGATTGATGACTTATTTGATCAGTTGAAAGGGGCTTCAGTATTTTCGAAGATAGATTTGAGATCGGGTTATTATCAGTTGCAAGTCAGAGATTCTGATGTGCCAAAGACTGCATTTCGAACGAGGTACGGACATTATGAGTTTTTGGTTATGCCTTTTGGGCTTACTAATGCACCTGCTATTTTTATGGATCTGATGAATCGGATTATTAGACAGTATTTGGACCGATTTGTGGTAGTATTTATAGATGATATTCTGATCGACTCCAGAGATGAAACCGAACATGCTGAGCATCTGAGACTGGTGCTACAAACTTTGCGAGATAAACAGTTGTACGCAAAGTTTAGCAAGTGTGAGTTTTGGCTAAACGAGGTAAGTTTTACGAGCCACGCGTTGTTTGAGATCGGTATTCGGGTTGATCCGAATAAAATATCGGCTATACTCGATTGGAAACCCCAAAAATGTTTCAAATTCAAGTTTTACGGGACTTGCTTTGGTTACTATAGAAGATTTGTGAAAGGTTCTTCTATAATAGCTACCCCGTTGACAAAGCTATTACTGAAAGATCCGAGATTTGAATGGTCGGAAAAGTGTCGAGAAAAAGTTTCGATCGGTTGAAAGCCCTTTTGACCAAGCTCCAGTATTAGTTCACTGAGTCGGGTAAAAGAATTTGTTATTTATAGTGATGCTTCTTTGAATGGTTTGGGTTGCGTTTTGATGCGGGAAGGTAAAGTTGTAGCCTACGCCGAGACAATTGAAGCCGCATGAAAGAAATTACCCGACGCATGATTTAGAGCTAGCAGCTATTGTATTCACATTGAAGATTTGGCGTCATTACCTATTCGGGGAGAAATGTCATGTCTATTCAGATCACAAAGTTTGAAGTATCTGATGACTCAGAAAGATCTAAACTTGAGACAACGCAGATGGTTAGAGCTGTTGAAAGACTATGAATTAGTGATTGATTACCATTCGGGAAAAGCCAATGCTGTTGCGGATGCTTTAAGTCAAAAATCATTATTTGCTCTTCGTGCGTTGAACGCACATATGACTACGTTTGTTGATGGTTCGATAGTAGCTGAATTAAAAACAAGACCGTTATTTATTCAACAAGTTCGCGATGCCCGTAAAGTTGATAAAGAATTGTTAACAAGACGAGTTCAGTGTGAAGGTAACGTTGAATCAGAGTTTCGAATTGATGAGAATGATTGTTTGAATTTCAAAGGCCGAATGTGTGTGCCGAGAAATTCAGATTTGATTGAGATGATATTAAATGAAGCTCACGATGAGCCGATTGATCTGCATACATCCGGTAGTAATGCGAAATGTATAATGATTTGAGACAGTTTCTATTGGTGGCTCGGTATGAAACGGGACATATCCGAATTTGTTTCAAAGTTCTTAGTTTGTCAACAAGTAAAGGCCAACATCGGTGCCTTCTCAGGTTACTTCACCATCATGATACCTCGAATGGAAGTGGGACAGAATTACTATGGATTTTGTATCCGCTTGCCTATGACACCGAGCAAGAAAGATGCAATTTGGGTTATAGTGGATAGACTAACCAAATCACTCATTTTGTTCCAATTAAATGCGGATTATTCGCTCGATAAGCTTGTTTGAGTTGTATGTATCTCAAATTGTGAGATTACATGGTGTACCGATTTCCATTGTTTCGGACAGAGACCCGAGATTCACGTTGCGGTTTTGGAAGAAATTGCAAGATGCTTTAGGTGCCAAACTACATTTTAGCACAGCTTTTCATCCGCAGACAGATGGTCAGTCTGCACGAACCATTCAGATACTTGAGGACATGTTGAGATGTTGCATTTTCGAGTTTGAATGTACGTGGGAATGATACTTACCTTTGATTGAATTTGCTTACAATAATAGTTTTCAATCTAGTATCAAAATGCCACCTTACGAAGCTTTGTACGGCCGCAAGTGTCGTACACCATTATCTTCGACCGAGCTCGGTGAAAACAAGATACACGGGGTTGATTTGATTAAAGAGATCCGAATGAAGAAAGTGGCGAATCCGAGATAATTTGAAAGTTGCATCCGATCGAAAAAAAGTCCTATCTTGATTTGAAACGTAAAGACATTGAGTTTCGTGTCGAGGTCGAGTATTTTTGAAAGTTTCTCCGTGGAAGAAAGTACTTCGATTTAGTCGTAAAGGCAAATTAAGTCCGAGATTCATCAGACCGTATGAGATTATCGATCGTATCGGGCCTGTTGCTTATAGATTGCAGTTGCCTTCTGAATTAGAAAAGATACACAACGTATTTCATGTTTCGATGCTCTGTAGATATAGATCAGATCCGTCACATGTGATTGTCCCGTCTGAGATTGAAATCCAATCCGATATGACGTACGAGGAAGAACCGATCCGTATTTTAGCTCGTGAAATGAAAGAGTTGAGAAACAAGAAAATTTTGTTAGTAAAGATACTATGGAATCGACATGGGGTAGAAGAGGCTACGTGGGAGCCTGAGGATTCGATGAGGCAACAATATCCGACTTTGTTCAACGGTAAGATTTTCGGGGACGAAAATCCCTAAGGGGGGAGAGTTGTAACAGTCCGAATTTGACCCTAATCAGAATGGTGGTTTCGGGACCATGAATCCGAGTCCGAAAAATATTTAAATATTACTTTCTGTGTTTACTATATGTGAATTATTATGTGTGAAAGTTTCGTATGAAAATTTGATTGTTTGTGTGTTTAATTAAATAAAAGGACTTAATCGCGTAAAGTGTAAAAGTTACAAACTATAGTGTAAAGTGCTTAATTGTTTGTGGCTTTTTAAATTGAAGTCCTAAAGGGCAATTAGCCCATTTTAGGAGTTAGTGGACTGACATAGGACAACTTTGTCCATATCATTATGTTTTATAATTAAACATTAAAAAGGGTAAAATAGTAAACTTTTTATAAATTATAATATATGTTAAAATAACATAAAATGAAACCATGTTGTCATCTTCCTTACTTAGCCGAATTTAACAAAAGAAAAAGAAAGAAGAAAACCTAGCATATTCGGCACTTGGGAGCTTGGATTTAGGTATGTGTTTTGTTCGGTTTTTGATAATTTTTATGTTTTTGAAATCGTTACTTCGAATACTTCAAGACCCATGCTTGAATTTTTTATTTTGATGAATATTTTGAAGTGTGCCATTGACGAGTTCATGAGTTTTATGATGATAGTTGATGGATTATGAAAGAAATATGTTAGATTAATATGTTTTGTATTGAGACTTTTGGTGAATTTGAGTAATTAGGGCTAAATTGAGAAAATAATTTTTTTAGGGGTTAAAATGCAAAATAAATAAAATCTAGGGACTTATATATTTATGTGGAAGATTCGGCCTAACTACATTGTTGTGAAATTTTGCTTAATTTGTGTTTTGTGCAAATAGGACCAAATTATAAAAGTGTGAAATATTAGGGGCAAAATGGTAATTTGCCCATTTCGGTATTTTTGGATTAAATTGAAATGAAATGTACTTGAATGAGCTTATTTTAAATATGTTTAGATCAAGAACAAAGAAACTCGGATTTGGATCGGGGAAAATCATCGTTGAAGTCACCCACACTATCGACTTATTTCGGTACTCTTAGAAGTTGAATTTTAGCATAAGGCATGTATAGGCTAGTTTGACATTTTGAATGATACTTTGTTAATGTTTATAGCCATGCGAAAATGGCTTGCCTTTTATTAATTAACCTATGGTTATGCAAATCTTGTTTATGGTAAAAGTGCAAGTTTACTTGGATAATGATTATGGATGTGTTTTAAATCATGCTAAGCAAAATGATGGAATATGTATGTTTAATATGTAACCTCATATACGAGTCTTTGATAGACCTTTTGAGTGTGAATATGTGTGGTAGTTTAATAAATTTGATTAAAATTCGGTGTATATTATTTTGATGTGAAATTTGGAAACATGAGTTGACTTTGTAAACTTTGTAATTGGGTAATATGGGTAACTAATGGACATGTACTTGAATGGCATATTCGGTTATGAAAGTCATAGGTGCATGTGTATCAAATTCATTTTATGTGAATTAGTATTGAGCTAGCCAAGTGATGGGAATATGGTCTTGATGGCATACGGCCATATGCTTGAACATTATAAAATTTCAATTGGTAATATATGTATGCATATGTTTGTAGTTTGACTTATTTTGAGTCTATTATGTCATGCATAACATTTGATAGATTGTCATTTTAGAAGTTGATCTTATTATGTGTATTGAGCCAAAAGAAGTTGCATTTTGGAAATTAGTATATGTTTGAATGATTTGCAAATTAGGTACGGTTGGTGTATGTGAGAGTAATAAACAAGTTGTATAAATATTTGTGGCTCAATTCTCTGCGCATGTCAACAGATTAAAGTATGCGGTGGATTGATTGAGTGTTGGTTCTATTTGATTTGACATGAGAAATGTACATGTGATTTCATATATGCTTATTTAAATGCCATGATTATTACATAGTTACGAACTAATTATGTGAATATATGTATCGAGTTAAGGTGACTTAACTTATTAAATGAAATGAACCAATTGGTAAATCGTTGCAATGACCCATTTGGAGTATATATATATATATATATGTAAAAATAATTTACATTAGTTAATTAATTGAATGAAGAGTGTTTTAAATTATCTTATATATATGTTTTGTAGTATGCATAAATGTTCATAGTATGTTCAAATTATGTTCTTTAATGATTATGCTGTATATGACCTAGGTCTAGCATGGTAAGTATGTTTTAAGAAATTAAATGTAATACATATTTACATGCATATATGACTGTTTTAAATTTATGTGTATTTCTTTATAAGATTGTTGTTTATGTCTTAAGTGATTGATTAAAAGTTGTGACATAACTAGCAATGCCCTGTAACCATAATCTGGTGACGGATACGAGTTAGGGGTGTTACAGTGCCTTTGTTTACAACTTATTAGACTATGTTATATTAAGTTTACATAGCTTTGATAAGTGTTATATTGTTTTGTAACATGTATACGAAAGGACTCCAGCTTACGAGAGTATATGCAGCTCACCTTCAGCTCAAGTCAGCTCAGAGGCTTGATCCCCAGCTCAACTCAGCTAAGAGCGCTCTACACCAGCTCATGTCAGCTCATTTCACTTCTAACTAGCTGAATTCAGCTCAGTTTAGCTCCAGTCAGCTCACCTCCGGCTCCACTAGCTCAACTTCACCGACAAGTCCGTAAGTAGCTGAATAGTGTCCTACGTGTCTGAGAGTACACCAAGCACATGTGGCGACCTAGGTGGCGTCCAAGCATGTGGATGTGCATGTGCCAGCCTTTTACACATGTGGTGCACATGTGTGACCAAAAACCAGCCCGTTCTTGTGCATTTGTACGGCAATTGAAGAGATAAGGATAAGGAAAGTTGTGTGTTTGAATTTCAAACGAAATTAACACATTTTTAAAGTGATAAACATGACAACTCCCTCTTTTTTACTTGGCTGCAAATTAATTCCGCTCAAAAGGAGTTATTTCAATTCAAATTTAATTTTTAAACTCCTTTAATGTTAACCACACAATGTAATTCGGCCACCTCTTCATTCTTCTATATATTTGTACTTCAAACATTGTTAAAAAGTAGACTATTTGAAATAAAAATTACTTTGTGAGTTTTATCTCAAATTCGGTTCTTTTTTTTGAACTTCTTTCTTGACATTTCAATTATGAATTGTTGTGTCAATCTTGTGATACTTCGGGTTCCTAGATCGCTATCTAGTGGGTCCAAGTCCGTTGACGTAGAACAGATTCGATTTGGGTTTGCATAACAGATTGTGCAAGTTCTTTCGAGTTCTTCGTTGTTCAAATTCCCAGCCAGTTTCCAGCGTTATTTCTACCATTTTTTTATTATTTTTTTTGAATTGTTCAAGGCTGCCATGGATGAATTTTGAAGCATTCACCTTCTACCTTCTTCAAATCTGTCTTGAAATTCCAGCAACATCTTTTCTTCTTCAAATCTGTTCAATTTCGTATTTTTTAAGTCTAAAACCAACCTCTTTGTTTTGTTTAATTGCAGGGAAGTGCTTGCTACAATCCTAGATCCGTAAACACTCAATGATCATTTTTTTGCCAAGCAACACCTTATCATATGGTAATCAGAGCCCAGGTTGGATTTTTTAGCACATTCTCCACTCAAAATCAAGAAAACAAAATAAAAAGTTAAAAAAAAAAACAAATTTGAAAATTCAAAAAAAAAACACAAAAAAAATCAGATTCGAAACACAGCAACAAAACAGAAACAAAAGAAAAAAAAGTGTGCTAATTTGTTGAAATGATAAAAGATGCTCATATTATGCCATGAAATGCTTGGAAATCAACCGAAACAACTTATTCTTATCTGTTCGGTGATAGGTTCGTTGTAAGCATTTCGTTGCAGTAAGTTGTTGATTTTTTTTCCTTCTTATTTTCATCCTTGTTTTCTTCATTTCTTTTGTTAATTTTCCAGCCTTGTATTTCATTGTTTTCAGCCTTTATATCTCATTTTTTTCCAGCCCTATTTTCATTCTAACCCTTGATTCTTTATCCTTGTTGTTTCTTACAAGTTGACACGTAAATGTGATTACGAAAGATCAAAATTTGTTCCTTTAAAGAACTGATTATGAGAGATTGAGTGGAAAAGGCAATTGAGCGTGTGAGATCAGAAGGGGAGACAAAAAGAGCCTTTAAAGTTTTCTCCTGAGTGAAACACTGAAATGAGTAAAATTGTTGAGTGTTCTTTCTTTGGGAGCGATCTGTGAGATCGTGTGTTGAGTGTCTTTGTGAGATCCATTCCTTTATTTTCACTAACCTTTAATAGTGTTTTTGCTTGTTTCTTTTATTATTATTATTATTTAAAATGACAGGTTCTAATGAGAGCAACCGGGATAGCCGGCAACCAAACTTGCAAATGCAGACCATAACACGTGAACTTCAGCATCTTTTAAGACAAGGACTTGAACCCCTACAATCGAGGATGGACAGAATTGACGGTGGTGGTTCCCAATCAGTCCCTAATGAAGGAAATGACGAGAATGAAGTTGATCAGTCTCTGAGGCAGAATCTGAGAAGACATATACAACTTGATGATAACATTAAAGTTGCTATTCCATCATTTCAGGGACGAACAGATCCTGATGCTTATCTCGCTTGGGAAAGCAAAGTCGAACATGTTTTTGAGTGTTACAATTACTCAGAACAGAAGAAGGTTCATTTGGCTGCGATGGAATTCACTGATTACGCTTTGATCTGGTGGGATCAAATGCTAATTATTCAGAGATGCACCGGTGAAGGTCTAGTGAGAACGTGGAATGAAATGAAACAAATCATGCGTAAGAGATTTGTTCATTCTCATTACCATCGTGACTTATTCCAGAAGTTGCAAACGTTGAAATAGGGGAGTAGGAGTGTTGAAGACTACTACAAGGAAATGAAAGTGTCCATAATGCGAGCCAATATTGTTGAGGATCGAGAGGCTACTATGGCACGTTTTCTTGCAGGTTTGAATTCCGAGATTGCTAATGTTGTTGAGTTACAGCATTATGTCGAGTTGGAGGACATGGTGCATATGGCGATAAAAGTTGAACGACAGCAACGTAGGAAGTTTTCAAATCGAGGTAATACTCCATTTAAATCATTTTCAAATCCTTTATCTACTCCTAACAATTTGAAGCCTACACCACAAGCACCACTTCGATTCGAGATAAGGCGAGTCAAGCAAACCAAAGACTCCTATTCATCGAAAATATGCGTGACAAGCAGGTGGTGACACAAGAACGTTTGAGGGACATTCTGTGTTTCAAGTGCCTTGGTCGAGGGCATGTTGCCAGTCAGTGCCCAAATCGGAGGACCATGATGTTGTTGGATAGTGGCGAGATTGAATCTGAGTCCGAAGAAGACAAACAGGAGCCCCCTACAGTGGACGTTGAAAAAGATGATGATAATGTGCAGACGTTTGCCATCGGTGAAGCACTTGTTATCAAGAGGAGTCTGAATACTCAACCGATTCAGGATGAACAGCAACGAGAGAACATCTTTCACACGAGATGTCTCATCAATGACAAGGTATGTATTGTAATTATCGATGGTGGTAGTTGCACTAATGTTGCTAGTTCTGTGATGGTTGATAAGTTGGGTTTAAAGACGACACGACATCCAAATCCTTACAAGTTACAGTGGCTAAATGACGAAGGAGAAATTAGAGTGACTAGGCAGGTTCTTGTGCCGTTTGCCATTGGAAAGTACAAAGGTGAAGTACTTTGCGATGTCGTTTCAATAGATGTGAGCCATTTACTGTTGGGACGCCCATGGTAGTTTGACAAGAGGGTGATACATGATGGCTTTACAAACAGGTATTCTTTTGTTCATGCAGATAAAAAGATCATCTTAGCACCTTTGACACCGAGCCAAGTGCAAGAAGACCAAATGAGATTGCGAAAGAATATCGAAGAAGCTCGAGGGAAAAAGAAGATGAATGTGTACGCTAGCAGCAAGGAAATCAGGAAATGTCTTTCCTCTCAGCATTCTATGCTTATTTTTTTGTTTAAAGATAATTGTTTATTAGCTGAGATTCCTAGTGATTTGCTGTTTCTATTTCATCTCTTTTGCAGAATTCGAGGATGTGTTTCTGATGAAACACCGAAGGTTTACCCTATTCGTGGCATCGAACATCGATTGAGTTTATTCCAGAGCCACGATTCTAAATAGACCAGCATACCATAGTAACCCTGAAGAGACGGAGGAACTTCAAAGACAAATTTTTGAGTTGTTGGACAAGGGGTACATTCGAGAGAGTTTGAGTCCGTGTGTTGTACCAGTGTTGTTGGTACCCAGAAAGGATGGAACTTGAAGGATGTGTGTTGATTGTCGAGCAGTGAACCAGATTACAATCAAGTATCGACATCCTATTCCTCGCCTTGATGACATGTTGGATGAGTTGTGCGGAGCGACTACCTTCTCCAAAATTGATTTGAAGAGTGGATATCATCAGATTCGCATGAAAGAAGGAGACGAGTGGAAGACAGCCTTCAAGACGAAACTAGGACTGTATGAATGGTTAGTGATGCCTTTTGGTTTAACTAATGCTCTTAGTACTTTTATGCTTTTGATGAATCATGTTCTGCGATCTTTTATTGGTAAGTTTTGTGTTGTGTACTTTGATGACATTTTGATTTATAGCAAGACTTTGCAGGATCACATAAAACATTTGCGAGCTATTTTGCAGACTTTGCAAGAAGAGAGATTGTTTGGTAACATGGAGAAATGTGTGTTTTGTACTGATAAGCTTATATTTCTTGGTTATATTGTTAGTTCTCAGGGAGTTGAAGTTGATCCTGAGAAGATTAAGGCGATTCAAGAGTGGCCACGACCGACATCGGTTAGTCAAGTTAGATCGTTTCATGGTTTAGCTAGTTTCTACCATCGGTTTGTTCCTCATTTCAGTTCAATTACTGCCCCCTTAACAGGGATTATAAAGAAGAATTCAGTCTTCTCATGGGGTAAAGAGCAAGAGGACGCCTTTCTGAAAATAAAGGAGTGTTTGACAAAAGCACCTGTTTTAGCATTACCTAACTTTGATAAAATGTTTGAAGTTGAATGTGATGCTTCTGGAGTTAGTATAGGTGCTGTTTTGTCACAGGAAAAGAGGCCCGTTGCATATTTTAGTGAAAAGCTTAGTGGAGCGACGTTGAACTATCCTATCTATGATAAGGAGATGTATGCACTGATTCGGGCATTGGAAACTTGGCAGCATTATTTGTTGCCTAAGGAGTTCGTGATTCACACTGATCATGAGGCTTTGCGATATATCACAGGTCAGCATAAATTAAACAAACGACATGCTAAATGGGTTGAATTTCTTGAGTCTTTCCCTTATGTCATTCGTTACAAGAAAGGTAAAGACAATGTCGTTGCTGATGCTTTATCATGCAAGTATGCACTTTTAAATTACCTTGATTCTCATTTGATTGGATTTGCATATGTTCATGAGCTATACACTGATGATCCTGATTTTAGAGATAAGTTTAACGCTTGTGAAAAAGGTGCAGAAGGAAAAATTTATAGGCGTGATGGCTATCTTTTCAAAGAGAACAGGATATGCATTCCACAAGGATCCATGCGTGGTATTCTGATCCATGAAGCACATGAAGGTGGACTGATGGGTCTTTTTGGAGTCACCAAAATGTTACAGACATTAAAGGAGCATCTATTTTGGCCTAAAATGCGTAGGGACGTTGAACGGTACTGTGAATGTTGTGTGACATGTAAGAAAGCAAAATCGAAGGTTTCACCACATGGTATGTACTTGCCTTTACCTATTTCTGATTCCCCTTGGACTGATATTTCAATGGATTTTGTTTTGGGATTGCCTAGAACTAGGACCGGTAGAGATAGTATATTTGTTGTGGTTGATAGGTTCTCGAAGATGGCACATTTTATTACTTGCCATAAAATTGATGATGCTGTAAATGTGGCTAACTTGTTCTTTAGGGATGTTGTTCGTTTACATGGTATTCCTAGGTCAATTGTTTCTGACAGGGATGTAAAGTTTTTGAGTCACTTCTGGAGGACTCTTTGGAGCAAATTAGGTACAAAACTTATGTTTTCTACTACTTGTCATCCCTGCACTAATGGACAAACCGAGGTTGTTAATGTGGTTTTATCTACTTTACTTCGTTCCATAATTAAAAAGAACATAAAAACTTGGGAAGATTGTTTGCCACATGTTGAATTTGCTTATAATCACGCTATACATTCTGCTACTAAGATGTCACCATTTGAGGTTGTTTATGGATTTAATCCTATTACTCCTCTAGATATGTTGCCTTTGCCACAAGAACAGTGATGAACAGGGGGGCGGTAAAAGCGAAAGTAGAATATGTGAAGAAGTTGCATCAACAAAGTTAAGGAGAACTTAGAACGGAGGACTCAAAGTGATGCGAAAAGCAAGCAAACAAAGAAAGAAAGCGAGTCACCTTCGATGTTGGTGATTGGGTTTGGGTTCATTTCTCGAAAGGAACATTTTCCACCCCAAAGACGGTCTAAGTCATATTCTGCAGTGAGGAGATGGTCCTTTTCGGTGTTGGAGAAAGTGAATGACAACGCCTACAAATTGGACTTACCGGGTGAATATAATGTAAGTGCCACATTTAATGTTTTGGATTTAACCCCTTATGACAATTCTGCAGATTTGAGGACCAATCCTTTTCACGAAGGGGGGCTGATGTGGGCACATCCAAGCCAATCAAGGAGGATGATCCAGAGGTCTTGCCATTAGGACCTATCACACGATCTAAGGCAAAGAAATTCAGGAAAGTTCTTTCTTTCACTTGCGCTAACGTTTCTGACTCTTTCGAAAGTGAATATGCCTTAGAAGATAAGTTTTATAGTGTGTTGCATGCTGATATGTGACATACTTATGCCATACTACTTATATTGGTGTGTTTAGTATGTATATATTATGCTAAGTATGTTTTTGGATTGGGTTGATAGTATTTGTATTGTCTTCAAGTTGTTTGTGTATTAACGAATAAGTGTGCCTTTGTTTACAACTTATTAGGCTATGTTATATTAAGTTTACATAGCTTTGATAAGTGTTATATTGTTTTGTAACATGTACACGAAAGGACTCCAGCTTACGAGAGTATATGCGGCTCACCTTCACTCAAGTCACTCGGAGGCTTGTTCCCAGTTCAACTCACTCGTAGCGCTCACACTAGCTCATGTCACTCATTTCACTTCTAACTAGCTGAATTCAGCTCGGTTTAGCTCCAGTCACCTCACCTCGGCTCCACTAGCTCAACTTCACCGACAAGTCCGTATAGCCGAATAGTGTCCTACGTGTCCTGGGAGTACACCATGCACATGTGGCGACCTAGGTGGCGTCCAAGCATGTGGATGTGCATGTGCCACCTTGTACACATGTGGTGCACATGTGTGACCAAAACCAGCCCGTTCTTGTGCATTTGTGCGGCAATTGAAGAGATAAGGACAAGGGAAGTTGTGTGCTTGAATTTCAAACGAAATTAACACATTTTTAAAGTGATAAACATGCCAACTCCTCTTTTTACTTGGCTGCAAATTAATTCCGCCCAAAAGGAGTTATTTCAATTCAAATTTAATTTTTAAACTCCTTTAATGTTAACCACACAATGTAATTCGCCACCTCTTCATTCTTCTATATATTTGTACTTCAAACATTGTTAAAAAGTAGACTATTTGAAATAAAAATTACTTTGTGAGTTTTCTCTCAAATTCGATTCTTTTTTTTTTTGAACTTCTTTCTTGACATTTCAATTCTGAATTGTTGTGTCAATCTTGTGATACTTCGGGTTCCTAGATCGCTATCTAGTGGGTCCAAGTCCGTTGACGTAGAAACAGATTCAATTCGGGTTTGCATAACAGACAAATGCGAGTTCTTTCGAGTTCTTCGTTGTTCAAATTCCCACCGGTTTCAGCGTTATTTACGCCATTTTTATTTTTATTTTTTGAATTGTTCAAGGCTGCCATGGATGAATTTTGAAGCATTCATCTTCTACCTTTTTCAAATCTGTCTTGAAATTCCAGCAACATCTTTTCTTCTTCAAATCTGTTCAATTTCATGTGTTTTTAAGTATAAAACCAACCTCTTTGTTTTGTTTAATTGCGCGGGAAGTGCTGGCTACAATCCTAGATCCGTAAACACTCAATGATCGTTGTTTTGCCAAGCAACGCCTTATCATTTCCCCAAACCCTTTTGAATTGTTTCGAATTAGTCCCTATTTATTTTTTGATTAATTTTTAGGGTCCCGTAAACTCGTATTAAGGATTGTAAGAGTATTTTACACTAATTTTAAATGAAGTAGCAAACCTTAACTAGGTGAAGCAGGTCATTATACTAATATCATCGGATGTAGATAGCCAGAGTATAATTCAATACTCTGATGCTAATAATTAGAATAGTCTTGTTATGTATCCAACTTCTAGCTTTAAGAGGGGATAAATAGTGATAAGAGTGTAAATAGTGAAAGACCAAGTTTAGCATTGCATAGCATATCTCATCATTTGGTTGTATAAGATAATAATAATATTGAAGTATTAGATTTCTGCTCTCTGTATAATATGAATGTTAATAGTTAGCTTGCACCTTTGATTATGTTGTAATTAAATGTTTTAATTGGTCAGTAATGCCCGTGACTCTAATCCAACAACGGAGGTGGGTTAGGGGTGTTACAGCTAGGCTCCACAGATGTAGGGAAACTAAATTGCGTAAACAACTTCCTTGTGTTCTGTTTATTTTCTGTTTTAACATTTGGTGGTTAAGAGAGTGCCCACTACCTTAGGCACCACTTCACCTAAACAATTTGATTCTCAAAAAACGTTTAGATTATTTCAACATGCGTGGTGAAGGTGCGTAAATCAAGAGAGTGTTGTGCTGATTTGCGAAAGTTATCTTTGTTATTTTTCCTTTGTATTTTTACACTCTATTATTAGGCTCTTTTTTTTTTTTTTTTTGGTGAGAGATTGAACCTTTGTAAGTGAGATTTTGGGTGAATGGTTGCGACTAGCTATTGGGGTTGCAATTACTTTTTTGTGTAAGGGTAGATTGAGCTTTAGTCAATAGATGATATGGATGATTATTAAATATGAGTCAATTATTGAGTGAGGTTCCACAAAGTAGGATTGGTTCCGAACTGGGTTAACAAATCTCTTATGTTTATTTATCTTGTTTTCTTATTTGCTTACTATATGCGTTCTGTTCGAACATGTGTCTAAACATCTCTTTGAACACCACCTATTTAAAAATTATTCTGAACATTAAACTGTATTTTAGCAAACCGAAGTTCTTACATAGATATTGCAAATTTGCTTATCATATTTATTATCTAATATTAATTTATAGTGGATACAAATATGAGGAAAAATATTTGAGAGTTTTAAAGCTGGTGAAACATTGTAGTTTAAGGGCAGCCCATTGTAGAAGCTTGTGTTCTTCATGAGTAGGCTTAAAAGATTAATCCAGCATGGACTTGCTCATCCTTCACAATATGAGTTATGTATAACAACTGCATAATCAACACTAAGCTAAACTATGTATGAGTTTGGATTTGTCCTCACTTTGTTAACAATGATAATCCAATAACCATTTGCCTTGGCAAACTACTAAAACAAAGCTACATCGTCTCAATAATTACATCAAAGCTATTAACTCTTTCACGTCCTTGATTCTTGTTGGAGGTGACGAGTGTTTAAGAAAGATGGTTCTTTTCTTAAATGAGTTTTAAGTGTGACAAATCGAATTTCTCATTAAAATTTTTAAGTTGATTGGCATAAACCCTAGATGATATATTTATTAACATTATTTTAAAAAAAATCATATATTTTAATTATAATATGTTATAATATATATGATGGTACAATGATCAATATAGTGGAGATGGATGATTCACCTTGTAACTTCAAGCCACCAAGTAAAATGGTCAGAGTAGAAAGAGAGGAGGAGATGTGGATGTTGGAGATAAGCAGAGAGGATTACAGGATGCTTGGTCTTGTTCTTAGACCTTGGGCCTCATATAGATGTTGTCTCTTGTCCCAATGTGCCATGTGTCGGGCTGTTATTAGTGAGTCAAGGGCAAATGGGTTAGTACTATAGACTTAGATAGAGTGGTGCTATGATGCACCCTAAGTCGCCTTAGATGGAACGTACGGAAATTTCCTTCCATATTTAAAATAAGTTTGAGGATACTTTATTTTTTTTTTTAAATAAACCAATAAAAAAATAACATGTAGTGAGTTTGAACCCATATTAATTGAGTTGATAAAACTTTAATCTTATCACTTAACCAAAACATTATTTTATTTGTTTTATAATAAACATTTTAAATTTATTGTGCATATTTTATTACCTTCTTCAATTGTGTATATTGATAAAGTTATTATTGAGTTGGTATCACAAGTTAACTCTACACCAACTAAAGATTGGTGTTAAACCTAGGATAAATAATTATAGTGGATTTAGTATTCTTAATCTGATGCATTTAATCTATTATTTTTCATTTTAATATCGTAAACATTTCATGTGCTATTATTAATTAGTTACGAACTATATATTTCATTATCTATTGAATATCATTTTTAAATAGACCTCTATATTCTAAATACATAGTTTCCATCCGTATGTGTGATAAGATTTGTATTTTAATTTTTAATTTTATAATGTATATTTGATTTAATATTGAAAAAGATTATATAATAAAAAATGTAATATATAAAATTGAAACCAGCTTAAATTTTTTTTAAAATAAAATAAAATAAAGATAAAAAAGGATAAAATAAATAAAATGGGATTTGTGAGCAAAAATATCCCTAATCTTGTTTGTTGCCTACTCCCAAAGTCCCAAGAGAAAAAGGATGATGTTGGGACCTCACCTCCCTAGTGCCTTGAAAGCTTAGCTAATGCTGCAAACAAATACAAAGTAGCAGCAGCGAAAACAAAACCAAAAACTATATCTGTCCTCACAGACAACATGATGCAGAAAGCTATGATGGCTGCTACTTCAAGAACTCTCCTTTCTGTCTCTCTTCTTTCCTCTCCCAAACATTGCTCTTACTACCCTTTTCTCAAACCCTCTAGGGTTTTTCGAGGGTTTAAGCCTTTCTGCACTGCCCCATCCCCAATCCCCACCACCGTTGATCCTGACGACTTGAAACACTCCATGCTACTTGAAAGGCTTAGAACCAGACATCTTAAACATTCTGCGAAACTCCCATCCTCATCACCTTCTAAGCCTCCACAAAACCTGCCCGTTTTGGGTCAAGAGACCGAGGCTTATGATAAGGGGAAAGGGAAGAAGAAGAAGAAAATTATGGCCGATAGTTTTGAGGAGTTGGGTTTGAGTGAAGAAGTGATGGGTGCTGTTAGAGAGATGGGGATTGGAGTTCCTACTGAGATTCAGTGTATCGGGATTCCTTCTGTATTGGAAGAGAAAAGTGTGGTTTTGGGTTCTCATACTGGCTCTGGCAAGACTCTTGCATACATGTTGCCACTTGTTCAGGTCTCCTTTTTCTCTTGATTTTCAGAATTAATTGTGGATTGTTTTGAAGCGGTTTTTGTGCTTCCTTGTATCGTTTTCCATTTTCTGCTCAAGTGTCTTCTTTTCATTCATTTCTCTTCTTTAATTCTTGTATTTAGTGATTACGGTGTCTGGGTGATTCGACTAGGCTTTGGGTGTTTATCTCATCATATGCCTTGTTGATGAATTAGAAATTTTGAGGTGTTTCTTTTTGCACCTTTATTGAGCTTGGGCCTTGGGGTACTGAGTATTAATTTGCATTGGAATTGTGATTTTGGTTTCTTAGCATTCTCATATGAATTTGCATTCGCATTCCACAGCATTAGAATTTTGATTTTGATTTCTGAGCTTTCGCTTCTTTCTTCTATTGGCTCAAGAAGTAACCGATTTCACGTGAACTGTGTTGGTAGCGGAAGTTTTTAGAATTTAAAGGCAATTTGCTTTTGTGTGTTTGTCTTGCAGTTGCTGAGGCGGGATGAGGCAATGTTAGGCATGCTAACAAAGCCCAGGCGTCCACGAGCCGTTGTTCTATGCCCCACAAGAGAGCTGTCTGAGCAGGTTTTGGTTACTCACCCTGCTATGATTTGGACCTCTGAATTTGTTCTATATTTATAGACTTTGACTTTTATCAATTGGGAGCATCCGAGATGAAAGTCTCTTGCACAGTTTTGAGTGAGAGAAAGAATAGAGGAATCCTCTTTTCGACTCTTACTCTCCCACTCTGCTCACTTCTTTTCTTTTTGTTACTAGATTGATGTTAGTGGCTTTTTAGGTTTTTCGTGTGGCAAAGTCTATTAGCCATCATGCAAGATTTAGGTCTACTATGGTCAGTGGGGGAGGCCGGTTAAGACCACAAGAGGACTCTTTGAATAACCCAATTGACATGGTAGTTGGGACCCCTGGTAGGGTCCTTCAACATATTGATGACGGGAACATGGTTTATGGTGATATCAAATACTTGGTAAGGATGCTAACTTATATATTTGAATTTACTTATTTTATAGAGCTGTGTTCAGTGTCCTTCTAAATAAATAAACACATTTTTTCAATGGTTTGAAAATTTATGAAGAAACTAATAGTCTATAGATTTATTAATGTTTCTAATCCTTTTGTAGGTTTTGGATGAGGCTGACACTATGTTTGACCGTGGCTTTGGTCCTGACATTCGCAAGTTTCTTGGTCCATTAAAAAATCGTGCTCTAAAAGCCAGTGGCCAAGGATTTCAAACTATTTTAGTGACAGCTACAATGACAAAGGTTTGCTGGTTCAGCTTACTCTCGTGTCGGCATTCATGTTATGCACTATTCTTGAATTTAAGTTTTTGTTTTTGCTCACAAAATGTCATTATTTACCTTTATAATATTTACAGTTAGTCCATTCACTTCTATTGGGATCTTGATATTGGGATGTTGAACACTGAAGAAATTCCTTCTTTATTACGTAGTTAATTATATTATAAACGTGATTATTGTTATTATTTATTGTTCAGGGCATTAGAATTTAGAGGTAAATCTACAATGATGCTTCTGACATTGAGCAACTTTTTTAAGGATTTAATGCCGGCGCATATTGAAGGCCAATTATTTAGTTAGAACATTCCCAAAGATCTATAACGGAAAACTTTGACTTGATTATATTTTAGGTGGGTTTAAAGAGGGAGAATTTTAAGGGCATACTTCTCATTTTTATGTTTTTTTATAAACACTTGAGAGAAATTTTAGGTGCATGGTTACTTCTTAAATATTTAGGTTTATAGTAACTTTTTACTTATTTGTTTGATTTAATGAGAATTTAAATTTTAATATCCGTGAGACTTTCAGGCTGTGCAGAAACTGATTGATGAGGAATTTCAAGGAATAGAACATCTACGAACATCAACACTGCACAAGAAAATAGCATCTGCTCGTCATGATTTCATCAAACTTTCGGGTTCTGAAAACAAGCTGGAAGCATTACTGCAGGTCTAATCCTATGGTTTTTTCTATCAACTTTTACTTTGTCATTAATAGTGGTCAGTTAGAAATTTTAAAATTTAATGCAGAAAATCTCAAGAAGAAAACATTACAGTATTATTCAAGATAAGAGGACCATATTATTGTGCTGTTCAAAAACCTTTAGTTAATGGTTAATAGATACACATGAAATTGTTGCAAAGAGGGCATCTTGTAGGTAATGTGGTGCATCTGGTAGAATTCAACTAATCATTTATAACTGATCCCTCAAAAATATAGAGTTGTTCCAAGTCTGTATTTTGATCATGATTCTCTTTTACAATTATTTTACCATTTGTTTCAACATAATTATTTTAAAATTATCATAGTTAATGTAGTTTTGAAATCAGGGACTCATCTAGGTTAACGACCATATTAAAATCCTTTTGAGTGTTAAGCGGCATTATATCCCATATTAGTTACGTTTGTAGTTCGCTGTGGTCTTTGATTTATATTGGACCTCCTCAATTATTCCATTTGGTTTTATATTGGACACCCATGCTTTAATATGATAGCAGAAGCCGATTGTTTGTTGCACCTTTCTTTTCTTCCTGTCTTACTTCTTGTTGGCCTACATGTGATGTTAACTAGTCATACTATCCTAAATTGCTTAGGTTTATACTTTATAGTGGCCTTACATTTGGCTTGAACCTGTGGACCTATTTGCTTATTTGTTTTAATTTGATTCTGATGCTTTAAAAAGAAGGATCTGCATCATAGAAGGGCAAAGTATAATCTTCTCGAATATAGATGTTCTTTCAACAGTTTATGCAAGCACTGGGTAGAAGATGGAAATGCTATTGCAGAGTATTTGCCAGACATATAATGATAATATCCAATATCTGTCACCCTGAAGCTGCTTCATAACTCAATCTGTCTGCCTTTTATTTGCCTTCAAAATCTTCAGCCAACCTATACATTATAGTGGTGGCTAAAATCCTGGTATATACAACCTGCCTACCTTCTTTTACACGTTTGGCAGGATCTTGGTAGTGATGTTGTTATCTGCATGTTCTCTGAAAAATCGTTTGATTAGCATTTTGACAAAATTAGTTAAGTATTTTCTTCAGCAAACATTAATTTTCTAGTGAAATGAGATATGACATTAACTTAACAGTGAAATTGATCTAGTTCTGTATTATCTGGCTAAGTACAGTAACTTATGTAGCTCCGGTTGTGATGTCATGACAGGTTCTTGAGCCAAGTTTAGCTAAGGGGAACAGAGTAATGGTGTTTTGTAATACATTAAATTCTAGCCGTGCTGTTGATCATTTTCTTGGTGAAAATCAGATCTCTACTGTAAATTACCATGGTGAGGTGCCTGCAGAACAAAGGTGAGATATTACAAGATGTACATGGTATATCTGATGCTGGATATGATGCTCCGGATGTATGTTCGCCCAAAGTAAATACTCAGATTTTTTTTTTTTTTTTCTGAAAACAGGGTTGAAAACCTGAACAAGTTCAAGAGTGATGATGGAGACTGTCCCACATTGGTTTGCACGGACTTGGCTGCTAGAGGGCTGGACTTGGATGTTAATCATGTTATCATGTTTGATTTCCCTTTAAACTCTGTAAGCATCATTTCTTTGATCAACTTGTTTGGGTCTTAGCTTGCCCTTCTCTCAAACCTGAACTCCTTTGCTTTTGTGCCCCCTTTCTTTATGGTTCTATTTTTTCTCACTTCTGTTTGGCCTTTTAGATCGACTACCTTCATCGCACTGGAAGAACTGCACGAATGGGTGCCAAAGGTCTGACCATTTCATTTCAAGTCTGTGCATATTAGCTTGTTTTATTTCTATTTGCTTAAGTAAACATGCTTTATCAACTTCACCAATCTTAATATTTCTTCTTTCAACAGCAAGGTAAAGTGTACTGTATGGAAATTTGCCTAAGAAAATTTTGATTGATCATATTCCCAAACAACCATAGTATTATTATCAATAAACTGTTTATACTTCCCTTTTGGAGATCAATTTGTCCATTGAGCCTTCTTTCCATGAGAGCTTTGCTAACAAGTGTCCTTAGGGCACTCTTTTAGGTTACTGCTTTACTGTTTATAGTGATAACATTGTATTAGATGCAATAATTGACAATTTTATTCTACATTTCCAATGCACTGTGTGAGATATTACTATATATAGCATCCTTAAAAAGTGCCCCTTTGGTCGGTCATTATCAAAATCTTTGGACATAGTAATATCTAATTCTGTATCTTCTTTAAGTGGATACCATGACATTTTTGCCTCTAATGCCGTATCGTCTTGTCTTGACTTAGAGGCAAGGGCCATTTCTTTCAGCAAAATTAAATCACAAAATATTTTGTTTTCAGGGAAAGTAACAAGTTTGGTGGCTAAAAAGGACTTACTGTTGGCAGAAAGGATAGAGGAGGCAATAAGAAAGAATGAGAGTTTGGAATCTCTTACAGTTGATAATGTCCGAAGGGATACTGCAAGGACTCGGATTACTGAGCAGAAGGGGAAGAATGTTAAACTGTTTAAGGCGTCGAATCAGAAAAACAAGACGAAAGCTGTGTCTGCATCTGTGCGCACATCAGGGAAAAAACCCACAATTGCAAAGTTGGTAAAATCTACTGCTCCAGCCAAACCTTCAAAGAAAATAGTTAAGGTCTCAAAAAGTTTGAAGACTGGAAAAACATCTGCAGTGGGAAAGAAAAACAGGTCAATTGGTGGGAGTCATGAAGGCAAGAAACTGAAGGTTGTTGGATTTAGGGGACAAGGTTCCTCGAGCAAGAGAGAATCGTTTACACCAAGTTGATTGTGGTCAAAGTTTGGGATTCTGCAAATGGCTTTTAACATGTAATCAATCAATAATTGAAAAAAAAATCATGTTAAATTCATCTCTCTCTTATCTTAGCACTTAGAATTGATTGCAACACATCTATATTTGTTTTTCCACTTTGCACCCTTCAAGGTTAGCTGAGGATGTCTTAGTGGGAGTTTATAATAGCCTGTTGTGCAGAAAATTCATACATGGATTGGGGATAGAGATTCAAGTCCCCCTCCTGTATGGGTATTGATTTTGTTCCATTATGACTGTTAATGCAACGCATAGAATTCAGTAGTGCATAGGGTTATAAATATACCAGGAGGAGGTTTGTTTTTACAGGATATTCTGATATTTTGAACATTTTCTATCATATTATGTTGACAGGCTGGGAGTATGTGGCATGGAAAATATAATTAAAATATTACACATAGCACAACACGAACAAGGATACATAAATTGTGGTAATGGACGTCAAACTTGTTTACTTCCATGTGAGTAGACGAGGAGTTTTGGAAGAGGTAACAACATTGCCTTCAGAATCATATATTATGACCCCAGAAAAATCAGGTAGCTGACACTTCTCTCCCATGAGAATGTTCTTCTGCCAAACTGGTTGTTCACGGCTGAACATGCTTGTGTCCGCAACATCTTCAGCTTGGTAGCCACTGATTTCGGCGTTTGTATCTTCATGCTGTATTTCTATGACAGGATCGATATAATCCTCATCGAAAAATTCATAGCAGGCTCTCCATTGACGGCGCAGTTTGCGCGTGTGGGAAGCACACTTGATTAATGCAAAAGCGCATAGAAGAAGGGTAACTGCAGCCAGGCCTGCTTGAGAGGCGTTGAGTGGTGTTGAACTTGGTGGTGTTGAGTAAAGTTGGCGAGCCATGGGAGACCTGAGACACATTTCTGGGAAAATGGTGAACAACTTTATATATACGGCCTTTTTTGTGTGGCTAAATGAATGGGGTTGTTGAAATTGAAGGATTTGTTAGATTTTAGACATAACTAATATTCTTTCTTTTTTTTTTGGTGGTTTAGGTTAAGATTGACCTTTCCTTCATAGGTTTCAGCAGCACGCAAAAGTTGATTTTTGCATGCATTTTGTTTGCTTCAACTGAATCTATTTGACTTATAATTCTAATAGTTGAAACTGTGGAGATATTTATGGGTTGAGTCTAATCAAATTTGGATTTAAAGCTCTTATTTGTAAATAGTTAGCTCGCCTTGATTTCAAGCTCATTCATATTTTTTTTTTTTTATAATTAAATATTTAATAATTTTATATTTTTCATTTGTTAAAATTTTATTTGTAATCAACTTAATATTTTTTAGTATGTTTATATTATACTATTTATATATCATTATAGATTTAATTTTACTTGTTATAAGTTACATAATTTATGAAAGTAGCATTATACTGTATTACAAATTTAAAAAATGAATCGGGTTGGACCAAAGTCGGATATTAAATACTTGAGTCTAAGTTTAGCTCAATATTTAAATGGATTTAATTTTTTCTATTTAAATCTATTTTTGAAATCTAATATTTGTGTTCAAATTCTTTCAAATTTCTAATAAACATTCGAGTTAAGGCGAATAACCTAACTTGAAAATGTCTAAAAATGGAGAACTACAACCCTACAAGGTGGTAGGTTGCTCATTAGTACAAGGATCAGATATCTCTTATGGATTAAGTAAACTGTACTAAAAGTATAAGATGACTAATGCAATTTTCTTCATTATTTGCGTCAGGTGCAAAATGTAAATGCGCTTTCCTTTTCTTTTTCTTTTCCAAAAAGGTTTAATGCACTGTTTTATCCGTAAATTTAGTATTTTTTTTGATATTTAATTTTTTTTGTCCATATTAGTTTGAGGTAGTTTTCTCTAATTTAATCTTTAAATTTGGTTTTTGTTTAGATGTGATGATATGATACTCTACTATTATGTCATGCCATTATTTGAAAATTTTAAAATACCTATGTATTTTGTATTTTTTATATTTTATAATTTTTAAAATTTTCAAGTGATGATGTGCTATAATCATGTCACATCATCATACTTTAACGAAATTAAGTTTAGACATTAAATTGAAAAAATTGCCAAATTTTGAGACTAATGTAGAAAAAGAAAGAAACTAAATCAATAAAAACAATAAAGTTCAAGATCTAACTGTAATCTAGTGAAGTTTAAGAGTTTATTACAAGCCACAAACTGGTATAAAAAATATGAATTAAGGAAAAATCAAAGTCTTGCCTCTTCTCTATGCTTGAAGGAGTGCATAAGGTTTTTTTGTTGTGTGCATGCTTTTGTCTTGTTTGTCAAGGGTGTCCATTTTGATCGTTGCTTGTTGATTGGTTGAGATGTTGTTGTGTAGCTATGGAAACTGAGTTCCAAAGGTTGTTCGTTCAAGAGAAGGAGGAAGAGGAGCTTGTCCTCGAGCTTGAGGAAGTGAAGGCAGAGAACAATTATAAAGACCAACGTGTGGGGCATTTATTTAACCTTTTGGTGAGGTTGGTCTTTATCTTATCCAGTTCTATCATAAGGTTGATATGAAGAAGATGATAGTAGGAGGCATGTATTTAACTAGGGTTGCCACCCCCTATACTTCTAGTTAGATTAGGATTTCATTTTTCTATTTGAAATAGACATTTTCCTATAAATAGACAACACCGGTAGGGCTAAATACAGAACTTTTGAGATATTGTTATTCTGCCCAAAAATAGTGAGAGTTTTATTCTCTAAGTACAAAATTCTATTTTCCAGAATAACAATTCTACCAATTTCTATTAAGAGAGAATTTTGCTTTCACCCTGAAAGTAAATAAAATTATTTTTGGTTCTTTGTTTGATTCGAATCATTCGAGCCCACACTTGAAGTAGTTCGTGGTACGAGAATAGCGGAGAAGGTCATTCGGTTGAAAGCCAAGAACGACAAGTATCCGTCTCACTGAAAACACAAGTGCAAATTTGGTAAAGGGTTTATTTCTATAAATATCACAAACCGGATCGATTTTCAAAATTTTTATTTTTCGTTTTGCAAGAAAACCATTTTCAAATCGGATTTTTTCCAACACTGTTGCAGATCATAGAGTATTATGTCTCTACGGAGACCCTGGTGTGGTGGAGGGATGCATTTGCATATGGATATACACTTGATGCCTATGGGCTTTGCACTTCGGTGCCCTAGTGTGATGTAGTTTAAGCTCTTATGAGCTACCTAGTGTGGTGTAGTTCACCCATGTATCCGAGTTTGTTTTACTAGGATATGATTTTGTGTCATATTTGATTCTATTAAGTGTGATTACTTTAAGTTACACGAGCTTGGTATGATAAATGTTGCACGAAATATTCAAGTTGTATGTTGATCGATAAAGCTCAGTGGTACTTTCTATGATTCAAGACAATAAACCAAAAACATTAACACATATGAATATAATCAATACCTGATCTATTTTCAACCAATTCAATTCATTCATGTATATATATACCAATTTAGTGCTCAATCTCATTTGGTAATCCATGAGAACATATAAAACCATGATTTCAATTAACTATTCTAATTCACTTTCATTTAATATCAAATTAATCGTTCATTTTACTATTTCATTCTTTCTCAAGTATACTTGTAATGACTTGATTTTCAGTGGTGTCAAAAAACACAGTTTCGGAATTCCATTTTTATAAACAGAGTTCGTAAGGATGAAATATAGGGATTAATGAAGATAGTATGAAAATATATTGAAGATATATTAAGTAATTTAATTGAGAAATTAGTTAATTAAAACTTAGGGACTAAATTGTAAAAGTCTAATTGCTATTAAGTTTTACCTAAGAAAATGCTTGGGGGACTTAGATAGCAATTATCCAAAGACCAAAATGGTTAATTAACCAATTTTAAATAGTAGATAGTGGATGGTGATGATGATGATGATAGTCATTAAGTTAATATAATTATGTTAAATAAATAAGGTTAATTAAAATATAAACATGATTATCTTAATCCTTTCTTAATCTAACTATAAATATAACTCGTTAGTGGAAAGATGAAACCAAATCATCATCTTCTCCAAGCCACTATCATCCACCATTAGAGAAAAAAAGAAAGAAAACCTTCAACCTAGTTAAACATTTGGCCACTATTTCAAGCAAGTCTTTAAGCTCTTTTTCTTTGATTTTTATGGAATTTGAAAATCATGGAAGCTTATTTAGCTAACCCATGTATTAATTTGATCAGTTGTTAAGTTTTTAGCAAGTTGTCATTATAGAGAAATTAATGAATTAGACTTGAATTTGGTAGTTAATAAGCTTAGATCATGATAAAGACTAAATTGTAATGCTAATTAAGCTTGTCAGATAACTTTGAAACATTAGGGACTAAATTGAATAAATTGAAAACTAAAATGAGATTATTCTATGAATAGGAAGTATAGGGTTCCTAATGAAATAATGTGAAATTGGATTTTAATTCGATGCTAGATATTGAAAGATAGACATATCCTGAGTATAGGGACTAAATTGAGTAAAATGAAAAATACGAGTGGCTATGTATTTAGATGTGAATTGAGTATAAACTGATATTATTTTTATTATTGAATTATCGAATGTAGCTAAAGATGACATCGGGTTGTCGGGATGGAAGGGAAAGGCGAGAGTTGTTGACGAGTAATGACAATTTCAGTTTGTACTTTTATGATTCAAGATCATTAAATTTATATTCATATACATGTTGATTTTATGATTATTTATCGAGGTAAGCTTATGTTTTTCGTATGGATTGATTCGTGTAGAATGATAATTTGTTGAGAATTGATATGAGATTTACATAACATAAATGCACCTAATATGAAATCGATAATGACATATTATGTGAATTGATGGAATGAAATGATATATGATATGTGAATGGGTTATATCATGTAATTGGATCATTGGTACCTTATTAATTGTTTGGGAAAAGTCGGATATGTGTGAATTGGACTTCAATTATACGCTGATGAGTTCTGGGCGCATTTTATTTTGGATGTTCCAATGAGTGCTGGGCACACGTTATACCTCGGTTGTACCAAGGAGCGATGGCCGCAAACTTATGCTTTGGACATTCTGATGAGGCACTGAGTGCCAAATTGGTGTGTTGGTTGGATGATTTGTGTATCCATCCCGAGTCTGAGTCTGGTTAATAGGGGTTATATAAAGTATGAACCCGATAAATGATATTAAATTGAAATGATATTATGAAATGGTACCACAGGTATGTGAAATGTATTTCACGATAGCATGCAAAAGACCATGCGAACTAGTTTATATGAGCCTAGAGGGCCGATATGGAAATTGAACGAATCAATAGATTTGAGAATGAGACGAGTTAAAGAAATGAGAAATTGGTATGTTATGAAATGAAGATATATGTATCTTATTGTTGAATGGTATGATATAATAAGTTTTAATGAAAATGTCAAATGAATTTATATACAAAACTGTTATATGCATATACCATATTTTAATGGAAACTCTTGGCATGAATGGAATGTGAATTGGCTAAATTTTGAACTTGAATTAACTGTGTTCATTTTATTAATGCTATTATTATATTGACTTGAATCATGAATGTAACATCCCGATTTAGGGCCTAGTCAGAATAGTGGTGTGAGACCACAAATCTGAGGTATATGTATGAGTTTTGAGGTTTATGCTATGTTTGCATGTTAGTGTGGGAGTTTCATGAAGAAATTTTGTTAAATTACGGTTGAATTGTCCAAAAGGACTAAATTGCAAAAGTTGCAAAATGTGAAATTCTAGAAGCTAATTGTATGAAATAGCTTTGGATTATCAATTAGAGGTCCTTAAATAGTAATTTCCCAAATTCTAATTTTTGGACAAAAAGGGGCATGAGTGGATGATATAGGAAAGTTTAGTGAGAAGGGGCATTTTGGTCATTTAACAATTAAATGATTAAAAATGGGAAAAGATGACAGAATTTCATTCATCTTCTTCTCCAAGCTGCCGAAATTTGAAGGGAGCCATTGTTAGGGTTCTTCAATTTTTCAAGCTTGCTAGTAAGTGCATCCTAGCCCCGTTTTTGATATTCTTCGTATTTTTGAAGTCCTAGTAACATGAGTAAGCTATTTTTAGCTATATGTTGAACTAGGATTGATGTTAAAAAATGTAACCATGTATGACATGCATGTATTTTGATGTTTTATGGAAGAATATGAAAGCTTGATGTAGTAGAAACATCTTTTGCTAAGTGAATTCCATGAAAAATGCATGTAGGGACTAGTTTGTGAAAGTCTTGAGATTGGTCATACATGAGTGATTTAGTGAGAATTGATGATTGCTTTAGTTGAGTAAATGATTCGGCTAAGCATGAAAGGCTAGAAAGTTGAATGAAAATCACTTTACGAGCCTTGGGATAAAAGTATAAATATGAGAAAGTTTAGGGGCAAAATGGTAATTTTGCTAAAGTATGAGATAAGGGTCAATTTAGTCAATGTGTGTATTGAACGGGTTGATCTATCATTTTAGATCAAGAAAGACGAAGCCCGGATCATAACAGAGGCAAGAGCAAAGTAGTGGACTAAATTGCACATCTCCATACTTTTTGAGTACCAAGGTAAGTTTACGTATGAACGATGCATTTATGCGTATACATTGTTAATGCTAGATAATGTGTAGCATGATTGAGAACCTATTAGATTCTAGTGGAATGAATGAGATAGTAGTTGTGAATGGATGAATGTATTACAAAGTAGACATGTGAATGTGTAGTGATAATGCTTGATAGTGGGCTAAGTGCGATACCACCTTGATACTTAACAATGATGGGCTATGTGTGATACTATTGTTAAGCATATTATTTAGTGAGCTATATGCGAAATCACTATAATTATCCTTTGTGGTAGGCTACGTGTGATACTACCTTATGATCTGATTGTGGTGGGCTAAGTGCGAAACCACCGCGTAATTTAGCTGTGTGGATGTATTATTGAGAAATAATGATGTGTTGTATTTTGAGTAAATGTGCTATTGAGTGCAGGGGTGCATGACAATGATTATGAGTATGTAACTCATGATGTGTTGGAGATGTGGTAAGGGATAGAAAGAGTAAGCATAGTAGTGGATGTGAATTACATATGTTAGTATAATGCTAATTGTTGTTTAGCTTATACTAGAATGCTTAAATTGTTTATGTGTAAACTTACTAAGCTCAAAGCTTACTCCTTTCTTTTCCCTTGTCTTATAGAGAACAAGGATTGAATCGTGATACGCAGATTAATCGGAAGATCGCCCACACTATCAGCACACTCTGGTACATTAGACTTAATGTTTTGTATATGGCATGTATAGAGGCTAGACACGTTAGGGTATTTTGTTGTTTTGGCTAAGATGTGTTGGCCTTTAGATGGATAATCTATTTTGTATAATGCCATAGTTGATGGTTACATTATTATATGAAAAGATGTATTTATCCATGTAAGATTATGTTCATTATGAGTTGGTTATGGATGTGTTGAATGAGTACTTGTTGTGTATGCTAGAGGGGTGAGAAGGGCATGACAAATAGCTTTGTTCTTGTCCATGTGGGTAGACACATAGGCGTGTGTCTAGGCCATGTGTGACACACGGTCAGCCCATGGGCGTGTGACTTGGCCGTGTGTCCCCTGCATGTTAGCATTTTAAGTCAGAATAGACCACGGGCTAGCCACACGGGCGTGTGCCTAGGCCGTGCAAAGTGGTCAGTGTTCACCATGGATGGAGAACACGGGCATGTCCAGGCCGTGTGAATTTAGTCAGTGTCGACCACGGGTGGAAGACACGGGCATGTCTTGAGGGCACACGGGCATGTCTTGAGGGCACACGGGCGTGTCCCATTCCACATGGGCGTGTGACTCTTGTCTAAGTGAAAGAAATTTTAAGATCGATAAAGTTTCGGTAGAGCCTCGGAAGCTCTCGTATGTATGTTTAAGACCCCGTAGGTCCTTAATGAGGTATTTGTGGTAGCTATTGAAAGTAGTCACGTTGAGCCTAAATGGCGATCAAGTGGTTTTAACTCGGTAATGCCTCGGGCCTAGTTTCGGTGTAGAATACAGGTAAGGGGTGTTACAATGAAAGTACCACTGGGCTTTATCGCTTAGCGTACGGTTTGTTTATTCCATGAGCAGGTATAGGTGGATCTCGAAGTCCCGAGAAGTGATTTCACCATCCAATCTGCAGCTCTTGACTCAACAATGTTTGTATAGTTCCTTAGATTTAGATAAATGGCATGTACCTAGGATTGAATCGGTTTTTAGTTGTAATGGTCAACTTGGTGTTTTGAGCATTTGATGTTGTTAATGAAATGGTTCATAATGGTTAAAGTCTTTATAGCTTGAATGTGTAATTGAGCATATATACATTGAGTTGATTGTCTTTTGAGGACTCAAGTCTAATGGTATTTTGAAATTTGACAAGTTGAAATCAAGGATGTATGAGTTGAAGGATTATGCTTTCAAAGTCGCAATACCACCCCATAGAAGTCGCGACACCAGTTTTCAACGTCGCGACATCCTTTGTTTGAAGTCACAATGTCAACCTACTAATTTGAAAGTCACGACACTCCTTCATCAAGGTCACGACGTTCAGCTTTTTTTGTTGATGTCGCAACTTGAGACCTTTACGGTCGCGATGCCAAGACGATCTACTTTGAAAACTTTGCAGTTAGGTCCTCAAATGGTCTCAGGTTATCATAAGAGCTATTATAAGCTTGTATAAGCACCGGATAAGATAATATAACATGTTATATTAATGTATTAATTATTAAAACTTCTTTTTAATTAATGAATGAATTGGAATTATTTTCATAGTTGCTCCGACAACGAATATGACATCCTATAGCTTGGACCCAGCGATCGGGTCAGGTGTGGTGTGTTATACTACAAGCTCATTCATATTCAAATTAGCCCCCAGGGCTCATTTTTAACCAGTTCGCATGATCTTTTACATGTTCTCAATTATCACATCTCATATGCATGCAAAACATTTCATTTTCAAATGACATTTCATATCAACCATCGTTAAGCAAGTTCGTGTTTTATAACCCTTATTAACTAAACATGGACTGAGGATAGGTACACGGATCATCCGAACATCACACCAAGCTGGCACGCAATGCCTCATTGGAACGTCTGAAGTATAATTTGCACCCAACGCTCATTGGTATATCTGAAGTAAAATGTGTGCTTAGCACTCAATGGAACGTCCGAAGTAATATGCGCCCAACGCTTATTGATATATAATTGAAGTATAACCTGTACACAATCTAATCCTATGACATGCCAACTATATCAATATGCCCAAGACAGTTAATAGGGTAACTAATGTTCCAATTACACATCATTTACATGTTCACATATCATAGTTCCATATCATTTTCATCATCATTTCATATCACGAATCATATAGCAAGTTCATATCATGCTTGTTTTTACTATGCTCAAATTAATTCAATTCTCAGCATTCAAAACCTTCAAATATAAATCAATTCATGAGACAAGTAATAATCTTGCCTCGATAGCTAGTATTCAACAATCATATATGTATATATATATTGAACTCGAATCATAAACGTACAAAATGAGTTTTCGTTACTCATCTACGACTCTCATTTTTCCTTTCTCTCAAGACGGCCCAACATCTTCTTTAGCTATATTCGATGATTCAATTAAAAAATCAATATCAGTTCACATCCAAATAACATTAAAATACATAGCCAAACATATTTTGCATTTTATTCATTTTAGTCCTTATAACCGGGATACTTATATTTTTTCATATCTAACATCAGATTAAAATCCAATTTCATATCCTCTCATTAGGGACCTTATAATTTCTATATATAACATTATTTCATGTCAATTTTCAATTTATTAAATTTAGTCCCTAATGTCACAAAGTTATCTAACAAGCTTAACTTAATTTCTAACCTAGTCTTTAACAAAATCTAAGTTCACTATTTAATAATCTTTGCAATTTCAAGACTGATTCACCAATTCCATTCTAATGACAACCTGCTAAACATCAACTAATTGAACAAATTAACACATGGGCTAGCTAGATCAAGCTCCAATGATTCAAATTCCATAAAAAATTCAAAGATTTAGCTTGATTGTAACGCCCCGAATTTGGGCCTAGAAGGAAATAGGTCTTGAGTGTCGCAGCACATAAAAGTTTATGTGGGCAAGAAAATGACACAATTGATTGTTTTCTTTGATGGTTAAATGATTTAGGAGTGTTTGGGAGTGTCTAAGAAGTCCTGGGTTCAAGCCCTGGCTTTTGCAAAATTTTGGTTTTCTCTTAAGTGAACCATGGTATTAGCATATAGGCTTTAAAAGAAATTATGGCGGAATGGGTGACACAAGTTGAGCTTGTAGTCCAGTGGCAAGGTGGCGTTAGGAGTATGCATGTGGTCTGAGGTTCAAGTCAGGGCGTGTGCAGAATTTTTGGTTGTTCCTTGAATAAACCTGGATATTGGCGTGAAGACTTTATAAAATATTGAGGATAAGTTATGACATAAAGAGCCTATTGGCTTGATGGTAAGTGGCGTGATAAAGCTTTAAAGGGGATGGTGTTCGAGTCACGCCTGGAACGAAGAAATATTTATTTTGCTAACATGGGACGACAAGTGTTGGAAGTAGATTCAAACTCTGTTGAGTGAAAGTTTGAACTGGTCTTGGAGTTGTTATGGAGGATATTAAGAAGTGAATCAAGGAGGGAAAGGGGAGTGATTTGTGGAGATTTTCAAGGAATTTGAAGTGTGTGGGGAGTGTTGGTGCCGAATTGGTACAGGGAATTTCAGCTGAGGGGTTTTCTCTTAGTTTGGTTAATTTGTCACCAGTTTCTGAAACTGTTAATACTCTTTTCTTTCTCTGCTCTCTTGTGCCGAATTTGCATGTAACACCCCTAACCCGTATCCGTCGCCAGAACAGGGTTAAGAGGCATTACCGGACGAACGGAGACTTCTACAGACATTTCATAACTTAATCTGATTAATCACATCAAAGTGTCGCTAGATTAGGTCAAAGAGACCTTAAACATGCTTTAGAATAGGGCTGAGACTAAACCAAACATACAAAAATTATTGGAAATTTGAACATTTTTAAAACTGCAGAGGTCACACGCCCGTGCAGTCAGGCCGTGTGCCTCACACGGCTACCAGACACGCCTATGTGTCTAGGCCGTGCCAAAATAGAGTATACATACTAACTTGTCCACACGGCCACCAGACACGCTCGTGTGCCATGGCCGTGTGAAAAATAAGCTAGCTACTGACTTGGTCACACGGCCACTAGGTACGCCCGTGTACCACGACCGTGTAACCTGCCCAGGCACACTTCGAAGTGGCCCTTGAGCTACACGGTAGAGACACACGCCCGTGTCCCTTGGCAGTGTTTGCAAAATAGGCCATTTGCAAAGCCAAAATACCACCCACACTTGAATCATACCTACAAGCATGAATAAGCATATTTCTCAATACAATTGGCAACCAAAAACACACCAAATGGTTATCATATTATCCCATTCAATCTGTAATAGCCCGATTATGACCCTAATCGGAACGGTGGTTTCGGGACCACGAATCTGAGTTAGAAAAATATTTTAATATTACATTTAATATCTATGATATATGTTTGAGCATGTGTTAAAATATCGTGAGATAATTTGATTGTTTGTATGTTCAATTCAAGAAAAAGGATTAAATTGCATGAGTGGTAAAATTATGCCAATTTTGCTCAATTGGAAGATTAAATCAATATGTCTTTTTAATTAAGGGGTTTTATGTTGCAATTACCCCTATTATTTTTTTAGTGGACGGCAAAGTGGAAATATAATGTGTTTCTTTATTTTATATGTTAGAATATATATATATATATATATATTAATGTTATAATATATTTAATATGCATAATGGAATAAAACATAATAAAATAAGAGAGCCATTGCATGTTCATCATTTTTTTGATCTCTCTTGGCCGAAACTAGCAAAAGAAAAGAAAAGAAAAAAAACCCAACAAGGGTTCGACACTCATCAACCAAAATTAGGTAAGTTTAAGCTTTAGATTTTTGATGATTTTTGCATTTTTGGGATTGTTGTTCACTTTAATTTCTAGCCCATGTGTTAATTTTGTGTATTGGTCATGTATGTGAGATATGCCATTAATGTTAAGTTGAGCTTTATGATGATTTTTAGTACATAATGAGAGATTTGAGCTAAATGAACACATCTTATTCTTGATTCTTTGGTGAATGTAGCTAATTAAGGATTAATTTGTGAAAATATTATCTTGAAGGGTTAAATTGAGAAATTTATGAAATATATGGACTTGTATAGTCCTTATGAAGATTCGGCCCTAAAGGATGATAGTCAAATTTTGTGTAATTTGTGAGTTGTGTATAAGGGACTAAATTGTAAAAGTTACACATGTCAGGGGTAAATGGTAATTTATTTAATTATGTGATTTTGGATTAAATTGAATGGAATTGTATTTGAATGAGTTCAATTTGGAATTAATTAGATCAAGAACAAAAAGAAACGGGATTGGATCAGGGAAAGGCGAAACTGAACGAGTAACCGGGAAACCTTAATCCGTTGAATTCCGAGGTAATATTTTAAGTAATTGAGTTAAATCAAATATCTTTATATAATGTATCTATGTTAATGAAGGTAAGTATAATGAATGGCATATTGCCGAATGTGATGGTGAATTTGGTATAAAATAGCTTAATATGAGATTACTTTGAATTCGAATATGGTTTCATGAGTTGAATATCTAAAAGTTAATGATGCACATGGATTGAGAGATACTAAATTATGACATGAACATATGAAATGATAAAATAGTTACATGCTATTGTTTTGGCCGAATATGACATTTCTATTTGGGGTGTGAAATAATAAAGTTATGTTTATAAGTATTGCTGTGGATTTGATTTTTGGTTATATGTATAAATGCACATTTAAATGACTTACAGGTCTATGAAGGGTACTAAGTGTACGGATCTATAACCGGGCACTAAGTGTGCGAAACCGGTCTCATGGCATTAAATGTGCGTAAATGTTGAGTAATGGCACTAAGTGTGCGATACGTTACTGGGAATTTTGCACTAGGTGTGCGGAAATGTTGAGTAACGGCACTAAGTGTGCGATACGTTATTGGGAATTTGGCACTAAGTGTGCGGAAATGTTGAGTAACGGCACTAAGTGTGCGATGCGTTACTAAATCTATTTATTAAGTGTGCAGGTAAGAGGTTCGTTAAATGACCTTATTTGCTAAGGCGATTAAGTATATGAAAAGGGATTGAATATATTATCATATGTTTTGCATAAACGGATAAGTTGTGAAAAGTAAGTAAATTGAAGGTATGTGTTATATATATATTAACTTGAGGTTGTTGGTAGCCTGAAATGTAAAGTATAGGATTCGGTAAGTAGAAGATGTGTGTGCAATTTATTTAATATGTGATGGTGATATATGGAAATAGGTATAAGGATATATGTGTATATATATATGTTGCTATGAATTTTATTCTTGAATATATTTAGTTATTCGGCAAGGATTTTACAAATGAGATTAGTTATGAAATCTTGAATAAGCTTAATTGTGTATGAATTGCTTAAATCTTACTAAGCTGTGAAAGCTTACTTCGAATGTGGTTGTTTGTGTATTGTTTATCTCTTTGGGTGTTCATCTCGTGCTCGGGGATCACAGTCGAAGCTCATCACACTATCATCGAAGTTTTGGTACCTCTTTTGTTTATAAACTTAAAGTCTATGGCATGTATAGGATAAACCGATTTTGAAGTGGCTTAAAAGATGTTTATATGAATGTATAAATGCCATGCGAAAATGGCTTACTCTTATGTTTGGGGTTCAAGTTGAATATGATCATTTAACTATGATGATAAGGTTTATCTATGCTCGGTTTTAATGGTAAGTTGATTTTGGAATGTTTATTCTTTGGTATTTCATTTATGTTATGTATGTGAATGCATGATTTAAGTTATGAGTAGGTCTTATAGTATATGAAGTGATTGAATAATTTGATGAATAATTATGTGTATGCACCGTATGGCAAATTATAAAATGATAGGATCATGTTTTATGCATTTAGGTTAATATATGCTTGGGATCATGCTTAAGTTGTATATGCATTAGGTCATGCGAAAGTAGTCGAACTACTATGATTGAAATTGATAGACATATACATATATATATATATATACATACCTTATTTGTTTGGTTTTGAGTATTCATGTGATTGCAGGTTATTAGCAATTAATGTAGTAATCAGTCTTTTTTTTTAAAGTTAATTTGAGTTGGTTAAGTTTTTGGTATGAAAATTTTCGGCCTATAATGTTAGCATTTTGTTAATATAGCTAATAAATGACCATATGCATATTCGGCCTTACTACAGAAAATGACCAAATGAATAGTAATTTTGTTAGTTGAACGGAATTGGTTCTAAATAATGCTAATGATATTATTTGTTGGTGACTTACTTGATTTCAATAGCATGAATTGTTTTGGTATAAATTAATGTATTATGACTTTATTTGAATAAGTGGTCTTGTGATTGGATAAGTAATGCCTCGTAACCCTAATTTGGTGACGGACACGGGTTAGGGGTGTTACAATTTGATTGGTATCAGAGCTACGGTTTAGCCGGTTCTCAGACTAACGTAGCGCGTGAGTGTCTAGCTATACATGCCATAGTTTATAATGTGATAGTGTGATGACTTTTGACAGTAAAATGTGTTTGTTTCTTTCGTATAGTAATAGATCCTAATCCCGAGCAAGCTATAGCTGATGATGTCGAGAGCGTGGCGCCTGCTCCCGCGCAATGGACCACGCCGGAGGAATCTCGACCAGCTGCGAATAATCCCGATGAGGGGGCTAAACAAGCCTTTTATAGTATGATGAATGATTGGTTCAGTCAATATATTCGAGCCAATCCGGCTGTTCAACAACCCCTGAATCCGAACACTCCCCCTGCAGTACCGGTGGTTCCCCCGATCGTAAATCCTGAGAGAGCAAGCAAGCCTCCGGTTGACCGTATTAAAAAACACGGGGCTCAAGAATTTAGAGCCGAAGATGATGATGATGCTGAGCGAGCTGAATTTTGGCTCGATAATACTATTCGTGTTTTCGATGAGCTGTCTTGCACACCCGATGAATGCCTGAAATGTGCCATATCATTATTACAGGATTTTGCCTACTATTGGTGGAATATTCTTGTATCAGTTGTTCCGAATGAGAGAGTTACTTGGGACTTCTTTCAGACGGAATTCCGTAAGAAATACATAAGTCAGCGCTTCATAGACTCTAAACGTAAAGAATTCCTCGAGCTTAAGTAGGGTCGTATGACCGTATCTGAATACGAGCGCAAGTTTGTGAGACTTAGTCGCTACGCTCGGTATGACCGGATATAAAGAACTAAAGTTGACGTTATTTGGTTATAGTTAAGAAAACAAGTTTGGTTATAATTAATCGATAAAATACTACTAATTTCTAGAGGTTGATTGAAAAATCGATAATCGAACTAGTGATCTTTTAAAACGTGACTTTTGAAAATATTATTGATAATTTGCAGGAAAAATCCAAGTTAAATTATTTGTACATATTTATTATGAAATCCGTTTGTTGATAAATTTTAAGAAAAACCGTTGTTTATGATTTTAGAAAATCCCCGTTTAAAAAAATTCATGTAAGATAATAAATACGTCAAACATAAAACAAAATAAAAATCCCAGAGGCCTTATTACAACTTTAAACCCAAAATAGTAAAAGTAACGAAATAAAGCGGAAACAAAATTTACTAAGGTTCGAAAATATTATTTTAAAAGTATGGCCTCCACCGAGTCATCCATGGGCCCAAGTCCTCATTACTGATCATTACCTGCAAGGATTAAGAGAATGGGGTGAGTTACTAGAACTCGATGTATAATCCCCTTACCGTCATCCATCGGGCTGAACCCAGTATAGCAACATTTTGGACCGAAGCCCATTTGCATAACAATATTTAAATGAAATGAATGTAACCCAACCCATCCATCCATCACACCCCCGACCAGCCAATCACACCTGTGGGGATCAAGTCAACCCACCCCGCCGCTCACACCAATTTGCAATCGAGCTGTTATTTGTATAATATTTTTGTGGTCAAGCCACCGGAATCATAATTAAGCACAATAATAAACGAATTGTGGCAATCCCACCATGCTACACTGCTCTCCATACAATTTTTCCCAACCCATGCAATATGTACAGATGCAACATAATAAAAATATATCCTCATATATAACAACCATTAATCTAATGAAAAATTTCGGTGAATCGGCCCATTAAAGCACTTTGATAATTCGGCCCATAAGGGTATTCTAGCAAATCGGCCCGTTAGGGTATTTTGGTAAATCGGCCTATAGGGCATTTTTCGTAATTTAGCAAATTAATACCGATTTTGACAGATCTTTAGAACTAATGTTGTTTAAGCAAGTTACTCGATTCATGCCATATTACAGTGTTGACCAAAATTCTCCCTTTTCTCCTTACCAAAACCGTGTACCACCTTTACCAAAAAGATGAGTGTTGACCAAAATTCTTTCCCCAAACTCCTTCCAAAAATTCGGCCAACATATCCCCTCCCTTATCCCTTTCCTTTATTTCTTTCCTTATTTTTCCCTTGATCTCCTCCTTACTCTTCTCCTTAGTGTTCTTTCCATCATTAGAAAGTCTTCCTTTCCTTCTTTAATGTCTTGGCCGACACTTACCATCTTCCACATGATTAGCACAAAAAAAATTAAATCCACAAGTTGCAATAGGTGGGATTCGAACTCCACCCCTTTAGCGCCTTTATGTAACGCCTCACCACTTTGCCACTAGCTCTTCTTGTGCTAGCTAAATACATACTTATTTCCTTAAGCCTTGACGCCACTTACCTTCTCTCCTTAAAGTGCTTAAACACAAAAATTTCTACTAGGGCCCAACTCAACCCCAAGCCTTCTTAGGGCCCCTAAACATACACAACTAACATTTTTAACTAGCCTAACGTATGGTATAATGCAAAACATAAAATCCCGAATTTCAGGATGTTACAATTCTACCCCCTTAAAGAAATTTCAGCCTCGAAATTTACCTGATTAAAAGAGATGAGGGTATTGTTGCCGGATTGTGTCCTCTGGCTCCCATGTAGCTTCCTCTGACCCGTGATTACGCCTTAATACTTTGACTAACGGAACCGACTTCCTTCTCAGCACCTTAATATCCCGATCTAAAATCTGCACTGGCTCTTCTTCAAACGACAAGTCAGGTCTTCTTTCGATTTCCTCCACTGGCACAACATGAGACAGATCCGAACGGTAACGCCTTAACATCGAGACATGGAATACACTATGTATCTGACTTAACTCCGGAGGTAACTCAAGCTGATAAGCCACTGGCCCAACACGTTTCAATACACGGTAAGGTCCGATAAATCTAGGGCTCAACTTGTCCTTCCGACCAAATCTTAAAATCTTTTTCCAAGGTGAGACCTTCAAAAAGACCCGATCACCCACAGAGAACTCTATCTCCTTCCGCTTCAGATCCGCGTATGATTTCTGTGTAACACCCCAAACCCGGTCAATACGCCACGACCGAATCTGGCATGCCACGAAGGAAAACGTTTTGAGGAAAAACAAGTTAACGATAAAATTTTAGTGAAAAACTTTTTATTATTCTAAATTCGTAGAAAATTAAGTTGAAAACTGATATTTTACTTTGCAATTCCGTAAATAGATTTTTAAAACTTAGTCGCAGCTTAGATTCGTAAACCATTTATAAATTAAAGAGAAACTAAAGCAATTAGGTTGAAAATCGTATCTAATAGAAATTTGGAAACTTAAGTTTTGTAAAATAGTTTGAGTTATCGAAAATACTTAAGTTGTAAAAAAAATTATCAATTTATTTAGGTTACCCGATGGTAACATTTTAAAAACCACCGCGCTTTGTATTTTAGAAAACTTTGTTCACATATCATTAAATCAATCATGTAATTTGCAAGTTATTCCTAAAACAAATCCAAAACATATAAATAATCCAAAAACATAATTAAAGAGGCCTTATTACAAACCCATAAACATGAAAACCAAATTAAAATCAAGTACCCAAATGGAAGTTCATGTAAAACCAAATTTCATTGCATGGCCTCCTTGAGTTCATCCGGCTCCTCATCCGCGAATTTACAAATTACCTGAAAAAGTAAGGGAGAAGGTGAGTCACCAAGACTCAGTGCATATTCCCTCTCCCGGGTAAATGCCACATACTTACACAAATTATAACCAAGCAATGTATATATATGATGCACCCAACCTAGCCATCCGTAACTCCTTTTTCTACCCCGTGTGGTACCAAACCACTGGTGGTGCCAAACCACTGGTGACCAAAGTCACAAATAATCAAGTTGTGGGGCCAACCCACTTGTGATACCAAATCACTGGCGACAATCCCATATCTCAAAAGTGGGGCCAACCCACGGTGGTGTAAATCCACAGGGACGAGTCGCTATGAGGTGCCAAACCTCTGGTGTCCCAAAGACACAAATGTGATACCATATCACTGGTGACCAAAGTCACGAATAATCAAGTTGTGGGGCCAACCCACGTGTGATACCAAATCACTGGCGACGATCCCAATACATCAAAAGTGGGGCCAACCCACGGTGGTGCGAAACCACTAGGACGAGACGCTATGAGGTGCCAAACCTCTGGTGTCCGAAGACACGAATATCAATCTTCCCCCTCCTCTCATATTGCCCATACCAATGCAATAGATAAACAAATCATGTCAACATACTTTGATATAAATCACATAGCAAAATATCATAAATCGTAGATCATGATTTCAATCCACATGTATTAACAACATATAGAAACGGACTTACCCGAATCCTCATTCATACCATCATGGTATCATATCTAGATCTCATCGTTTTCCCACTTTAATAATATGATTAGTAACTTAATATTATAAAAACATATACAAAACCGAGTTATAAAGTGTGTAAGATACACACCTTTCTCCAAAAGCAAATACTAACGTCCGAAGATCCGATCTACCACACTAGATTACTTGTCCTACAATCGGCCAAATCACAATATTTTAAACAAAGGCCATTCGGCCAACATCATAACACTTTAACCCCAAAAACTTTAGTCTTTTCAAAAGAATGATGAATCGACAAGAATCCTTACCCCCTTGACTTACCAACCTTAGATTGCTAGAGAGATAGGGCTTAAATCGATTGCTTCCGAAATCCCAATGAGCCTAAATGAATAATCAAATCCTAAAAATAGTTAGAATCTTGCAACAAATGCCCATAGGTTCGGCCCTTGTCCACAAGAAAATGACATAGAAAAGAGAGAAAAATGAAGGAAAAACAGTTATGAACACTTACCCTTTTTATCCAAAATCGATTGAAGAAACCAAAGAGAGTCTACCCTTGAATAATCGGCCAAACTAAAACTAAAAGGAAGTAGAAGATTCGGCTATTTGCTTATGAGAGAAGAAAACAATTGATTTGAGTCTAATAGGATATGAAATACGAAAGTAGAAGAGAAGAAAAAGAGAGAGCATTCGATTTTTAGCAACAATGGAAAAAAAAGAAAAATGAGTTTGGAGAAGAGAGAGAGATTCGGCCAAAAGGAAGAAAAGAATAAGAGAGAAAATGGGGTTGAGAGATTTGGCCAACTCCTTGTTTGCCAAAAAGAAAAGTGCACAAATTGAATAAATGAACTTTTGGTTTCAAAAGCAAAGATGAAAGAAAGGAAATAGCATTTTTGGTTCAACAAAATGAAGGCTAAAACAAAAGCAAAATTTGCACAAATTGCACAATATACATTCGGCCAAGGTGGAAGTTTTTGGAGAGGAAAAACAAAAATGTAAAAAGATGCACAAAAAGAAAAATTGGCCAACTATTCCCCCCAAGCTACCTATCAAAATTCGACCACCCCCCTAGCCTTACATGCCGTCCACATACATGCTCTAAAGGCCTAGGAATACTTTCCAAAACATCCTCCTAAAACCAAGCCTTATGTCTCCCAACCTTCCATAACTTTAAGATTCTTATCCCCAATTTCATGCTTTCCTTAAACCAACATTCAACTTACTAAAAGATGAAAGTCCAACCTATCATAAACATAGGTTGACCGTCCATAATTGCTATGTAGAAAAAAATAAAATCCTCAAAATGCTTTCCATGCTACTCGAACCACTAACCTCAAGCAGCCCTTCAAGCATCCTAACCACTTTGCCACTAACTCCTCTTGTGCTTTAATTAACACTTAAATTAACTTAAGTGCTAAGCTCACTTAATCCACTTCATTAAATGAACCATACTAAAATTATTCTATCTTCCTAAATAGAATCAAGCCTTCACAAGACTATGCTAACACACAAAAATTCATACCCGAGCCAACACAAATAATACTCAAATTTTGGGATGTTACAATTCTACCCTCCTAAAAAAAAATTTCGTCCTCGAAATTACCTGCTCAAAAGAGTTGAGGGTACTGCTTCCTCATCGCATCCTCCGGTTCCCACGTAGCTTCTTCCACGCCATGGTTCCGCCATAAAACCTTCACTAAAGGAACGGACTTCCTACGCAAAACTTTCACATCTCGATCTAGAATCTGCACAGGTTCTTCTTCTATCGTCAAATCTAGACTCACCTCTATTTCCTCTACTGCCACGACATGCGATGGATCAGAACGATAGCGTCTAAGCATGGAGACATGGAACACATTGTGAATCTGACTCAGCTCTGATGGCAACTCGAGCTGATAGGCTACTGGTCCTACTCGTCTCAACACCTTATACGGTCCAATAAACCTTGGACTTAACTTGCCTTTTCTCCCAAATCTTAACACTTTCTTCCATGGCGAGACCTTCAGAAAAACTTTGTCACCCACGGCAAACTCTATATCCCTCCGCTTGAGATCGAAGATATGACTTCGCGCCTATCTCAAGCTTCCTTCGAATGAGCTCAATCGTCTTAATCTTATCCTCAGTCTCTGTAACCAACTCTGGTCCTAACATCTGATGCTCATCCAACTCTGTCCAACATGTAGGTGTGCGACACCTCCTACCATACAACGCCTCATATGGTGCCATCTTAATGCTTGCTTGATAACTATTGTTGTATGCAAATTCAGCTAATGGCAAAAACTCTTCCCAGCTGCCTCTGAAGTCCAATACACAACCTCTCATCATATCCTCTAAAATCTGTATAACTCTTTCCGACTGCCCGTCAGACTGTGGATGAAATGCGGTACTAAAATCCAATCGCGTACCCAAAGCCTGATGTAACGCTCTCCAAAACCTCGACGTAAATCTAGGATCTCTGTCTGAGATGATCGACACTGGTACACCGTGCAACCTCACTATTTCCGCCACATACAACTTAGCTAACTTCTGAAGCGAATAATCCACCCTTATCGGAATAAAATGAGCTGACTTAGTCAGACGATCCACAATCACCCAAACAGAGTCCTTCTTACTAGGTGTAAGGGGTAATCCACTGACAAAGTCCATAGTGATTCTTTCCCACTTCCACTGTGGAATCTTCACCGGCTGAAGTAACCCAAACGGCAACTGATGTTCCGCCTTGACCTGCTGACACATCAGACATTTACCCACAAACTCGCCACCTCACGCCGGACTGCCACCAAAAAAATCGCTCTCTTAAATCCCGATACATCTTGCTACCTCCAGGATGCATAGCGTATGGGCTACTATGTGCGTCCCGAAGAATCCTTTGCCTCAACTCAACATCCTTTGGCATACAAGCTCTTCCTTTAAAACACAATACTCCATCCTTGGACAAACTATAATCCTCTAAACCACCATTCTCAACTCAGTAACCTCCGATCATTCAAACCATCATCCTCTAACTGCTTCTCCTTGATTTGCTCTAACCAAGTCGAAACGACTTGCAATTCAATAAAAGACTCCCATCGTCATATAAGCTAAGACGAGCAAACATCGATCTTAAGTCGGGTCACAACCTTACGGCTCAACGCTGTCGCCACCACATTAGCCTTGCTCGGATGATACTCAATCGAACATCGTAGTCCTTCAACAACTCAATCCATCTACGCCGCCTCAAGTTCAAATCCTTCCGAGTCAAAAGATACTTAATAATCTTGTGATCCGTGTAGACTATCGACTTCTCTCCATACAAATAGTGTCTCCATATCTTCAAAGCAAAACCATCGCAGCTAATTCCAAGTCATGCGTCGGATAGTTAACTTCATGTGGTCTTAACTGTCGAGATGCATAAGCCACTACCTTCCCTTCCTCAGATCAAGACACATCCCAAACCAAGATGTGATGCATCACAAGAAACCGTGAATTCCTTGCTCGCCTCAGATGAATCAAAACGAGCTTCATCGAAATCTTCTTCAACTTGTCGAAACTTCCTTGCTGCTTCTCGGTCCACACAAATGGAACTCCTTTCCTAAATAACTTAGTCATAGGTGCTTATCAAAGAAAATCCTCTACAAATCTTCTGGTAATACCGTCGGACCTAGAAAACTCGAATCTCGACCATCGACTTAGGCGGCTTCCAATCCAACATCGCCTCAATCTTTCGAGGATCCACTCTAATCCTCACCGATACTACGTGACCCAAGAAAGTCACCTCCTAAGCCGAACTCGCACTTACTAAATTTGGCGTACAACCGCTTTTGCCTCGTAATCGCAACACTACTCGCAAATGCGCATCATGCTCCTCCTCTGACTTTGAGTATACCAAAATATCGTCTATAAATACCACAACAAACTGGTCTAAAAACTGCTAGAATACCCGATTCATCATGTCCATGAATGCTGCCGGCGCATTAGTCAACCCAAACGCGGCATTACGTAAACTCGTAGTGCCCATACCGAAAAGCGAAATGTCGTCTTATGGATATCAGCCTCTTTCACCTTCAGCTGATGATATCCAGACCTTAAATCAATCTTGGAGAAAACCGCTGCCCCCTTAAGCTGATCAAACAAGTCATCTATCCTCGGCAAAGGATACTTGTTTTTGATCGTCAGCTTATTCAACTGGCGATAGTCTATACACATCCGCATCGTACCATCTTTCTTCTTGACAAAAATGCCCTGCTCCCCAAGCGAAAACACTTGGTCGGATGAAACCTCGATCCAACAACTCTTGAATTTGAGCCTTCAATTCCCCTAATTCCTTCGGTGCCATCCTATACGGAGCAATAGACACTGGCGCAGTTCCGGGTAACAGATCTATACCAAATTCAACTTCACGATCCGGAGGCAATCCCGGAAGTTCTTCTAGAAATACGTCAACATATTCCTTTATCGTTCAGACATTCCCCACAGTAGATTCCTTAGCCTCCAACGCACACACATGAACCACGAATGCCTCACAGCCCTTCCTGACCAACTTCACAGCTTTCAACGCAGATACCACGTTGGATAGATAATCTCTTCTATTACCTATCATAACCACCTCTTTGCCCTCAAATTGTCTTCAAAACCATGCGCTTAGCAAAGACAATCCAAACTTGCTTGATACTTGACCAACCACCCATCCCAAGAATCGGATCGAACTCCTCAAACGGCGAGTTCCATTAGATCGACTACAAACATTACCCCTTGGAGTTCTAGGGGTACATCTCTATACGACTTATTTACTTCTACAAAGTGACCCAGAGGGCTAAGTACTGTCATCTTCCTAGAAGTAGTCTTAGAGTCTAGATTCATAGTCTCTACTATGTTACTAGTAACATACGAATGTGTCGAACCCACATCTATCAAAGCGTTATATGGTTCACCAAAGATTAAGAACGTATCGCTTATGACGTCCGGCGTCACCCTCCTCTCGACGTCTCGCATACACCAAACCAGTCGTCTTGCCTCAGTGTTGCTAGCACCTCTGTCAGATGCTCCGCGGCCTCGACCAGAACCATTACCTCCTCTACCATTACCACGACCTCTCTGCGGTGATGGTCCCTCATTTCTGAACCGAGCACGACCTTGACCCTCGGGATCGATTCTCGGCTAGCTTACGTGGACAATCCTCACACGATGATCCAAATGAGCCACACTCAAAACATCATTTCCCTCCGGTCCAAAGATTCGCCCCAATGAGATTTTCCACATCGATTACACATCGTCTTTGGTCCCTCGATTAGCGATAGAATGTGCCTCCCAGTTGATTCGCCCACTCGCCTAACCCTCTTCTCGAGAATTATCGGTGGACCCGGATGATCCAAAACCTCTCTTATGTTTATTCTTGTCGTGCCTCCGCCTTCATCGATTCCTTTATCCCTTCGGCTATCTTAGCCTTTTCGACTAGAGCAAAGAAACTCGCTCCCGATGTGGAGCAATCAGCAATCTCACTCATCTCTCAAACCATCCTCGAACCGGACACATCGCTCAGACTCAAAGCCACGATACCTCCAAAGATACCGGCTCAATCTTAAAAATTCTGCCTCATATTCTGATACGGACTTATTACCTTGGACCAAACTCGAAAATGCCTTACGCTGTGCATCAATGTAACTAGACCCAACATATTTCTTCCGATACGCCGCCTTAAAATAATCCCAAGTGAGATCCTCCACGCAAAGACTATTCTGCACCGTGAGCCACCACCGATATGACTCATCCCGAAGAAGCGACACTATCCCTTTCACTTTTCTCGGCATTCGGATCCAAGTTATCCATGATTCGTTCCGTCGCCTCTAACCAATACTCACTGCATCTGGAGCCACACCAAACACCTCGAAATACCTCACCTCCATTGGCTCCTGAGTCGCCGCACGATTTTCGAACTCCGCGCTCCCACCTATTCCAAATACCCTCAAGGACTCGCAGCATCGCTCGAGACACCGTGTCATCCCCGCTTGATCCTCGATGCTCAACTCCAACCGTGGTGGTGGGGTAGTGGTACCTCATTCTTGGATCCTTGACCGGACTCTCACCGGCTCGCACACGACCATCCTACCCCGACCGCGTCCCACGAGTAAAACGACCTCGACCACGAGTACTCATGTCTAAAGTCTCGACTTATCTGATTTAAAAGCGTTATGCATTAGTCATTATTCCACTTCCTTTAAAACACAGTTTTATGAATAATTTTAATAAGAAGTTGTTTTGCGAGTACATTCAACCTATAGTTTGGGTCTCTAGAGTAGTTCCTACTACTATACAGTCATGCCAACATCATCATATCATATCATCAAAATCAACAGTTTGATGTACTTACCAGAGCGGATTGATGTCGGAGACTCGGGGCCATGCCTTTCTAACCATACAATTTTCAACAAAATCATTTTAAAACCATACTTTAAAACATTTTGGGCCTCAGGCCCACAGCCGAGCTTTTGAACTTGGCTCTGATACCAATTTGTAACACCCCAAAATCGGTCAATACGCCACGACCGAATCTGGCATGCCACGAAGGAAAACGTTTTGAGGAAAAACAAGTTAACGATAAAATTTTAGTGAAAAACTTTTTATTATTCTAAATTGTAGAAAATTAAGTTAAAAACGATATTTTACTTTGCAATTCGTAAATAGATTTTTAAAACTTAGTCGCATGACTTAGATTCGTAAACCATTTATAAATTAAAGAGAAACTAAAGCAATTAGGTTGAAAATCGTATCTAATAGAAATTTGGAAACTTAAGTTTTGTAAAATAGTTTGAGTTATCGAAAATACTTAAGTTGTAAAAAAAAATTATCAATTTATTTAGGTTACCCGATGGTAACATTTTAAAAACCATCGCACTTTGTATTTTAGAAAACTTTGTTCACATATCATTAAATCAATCATGTAATTTGCAAGTTATTCCTAAAACAAATCCAAAGCATATAAATAATCCAAAAACATAATTAAAGAGGCCTTATTACAAACCCATAAACATGAAAACCAAATTAAAATCAAGTACCCAAATGGAAGTTCATGTAAAACCAAATTTCATTGCATGGCCTCCTTGAGTTCATCCGGCTCCTCATCCGCGAATTTACGAATTACACCAAAAGTAAGGGAGAAGGTGAGTCACCAAGACTCAAGTGCATATTCCCTCTCCCGGTAAATGCCACATACTTACATAAATTATAACCGAGCAATGTATATATATGATGCACCCAACCTAGCCATCCGTAACTCCTTTTTCTACCCCGTGTGGTACCAAACCACTGGTGGTGCCAAACCACTGGTGACCAAAGTCACAAATAATCAAGTTGTGGGGCCAACCCACTTGTGATACCAAATCACCGGCGACAATCCCATATCTCAAAAGTGGGGCCAACCCACGGTGGTGTAAATCCACGAGGGGCGAGTCGCTATGAGGTGCCAAACCTCGGTGTCCCAAAGACACAAATGTGATACCAAATCACTTTGGTGACCAAAGTCACGAATAATCAAGTTGTGGGGCCAACCCACGTGTGATACCAAATCACTGGCGACGATCCCAATATATCAAAAGTGGGGCCAACCCACGGTGGTGCGAAACCACTGGGGACGAGGCGCTATGGGTGCCAAACTCTCTGGTGTCCCAAAGACACAAATGTGATACCAAATCACTTTGGAGGTGCCAAACCTCTCGGTGTCCAAGACACGAATATCAATCTTCCCCTCCTCTCATATTGCCCATACCAATGCAATAGATAAACAAATCATGTCAACATACTTTGATATAAATCACATAGCAAAATATCATAAATCGTAGATCATGATTTCAATCCACATGTATTAACAACATATAGAAACGGACTTACCCGAATCCTCATTCATACCATCATGGTATCATATCTAGATCTCATCGTTTTCCCACTTTAATAATATGATTAGTAACTTAATATTATAAAAACATATACAAAACCGAGTTATAAAGTGTGTAAGATACACACCTTTCTCCAAAAGAAAATACTAAAGTCCGAAGATCCGATCTACCACACTAGATTACTTGTCCTACAATCGGCCAAATCACAATATTTTAAACAAAGGCCATTCGGCCAACATCATAACACTTTAACCCCAAAAACTTTGGTCTTTTCAAAAGAATGATGAATCGACAAGAATCCTTACCCCCTTGACTTACCAACCTTAGATTGCTAGAGAGATAGGGCTTAAATCGATTGCTTCGGAAATCCCAATGAGCCTAAATGAATAATCAAATCCTAAAAATAGTTAGAATCTTGCAACAAATGCCCATAGGTTCGGCCCTTGTCCGCAAGAAAATGACATAGAAAAGAGAGAAAAATGAAGGAAAAACGGTTATGAACACTTACCCTTTTTATCCAAAATCGATTGAAGAAACCAAAGAGAGTCTACCCTTGAATAATCGGCCAAACTAAAACTAAAAGGAAGTAGAAGATTCGACTATTTGCTTATGAGAGAAGAAAACAATTGATTTGAGTCTAATAGGATATGAAATACGAAAGTAGAAGAGAAGAAAAAGAGAAAGAATTGATTTTTAGCAACAATGGAAAAAAAAAAGAAAAATGAGTTTGGAGAAGAGAGAGAGATTTGGCCAAAAGGAAGAAAAGAATAAGAGAGAAAATGGGGTTGAGAGATTCGGCCAACTCCTTGTTTGCCAAAAAGAAAAGTGCACAAATTGAATAAATGAACTTTTGGTTTCAAAAGCAAAGATGAAAGAAAGGAAATAGCATTTTTGGTTCAACAAAATGAAGGCTAAAACAAAAGCAAAATTTGCACAAATTGCACAATATACATTAGGCCAAGGTGGAAGTTTTTGGAGAGGAAAAACAAAAATGTAAAAAGATGCACAAAAAGAAAAATTGGCCAACTATTCCCCCCAAGCTACCTATCAAAATTTGGCCACCCCCCTAGCCTTACATGCCGTCCACATACATGCTCTAAAGGGCTAGGAATACTTTCCAAAACATCCTCCTAAAACCAAGCCTTATGTCTCCCCAACCTTCCATAACTTTAAGATTCTTATCCCCAATTTCATGCTTTCCTTAAACCAACATTCAACTTACCAAAAGATGAAAGTCCAACCTATCATAAACATAGGTTGACCTCCCATAATTGCTATGTAGAAAAAAATAAAATCCTCAAAATGCTTTCCATGCTACTCGAACCACTAACCTCAAGCAGTCCTTCAAGAATCCTAACCACTTTGCCACTAACTCCTCTTGTGCTTTAATTAACACTTAAATTAACTTAAGTGCTAAGCTCACTTAATCCACTTCATTAAATAAACCATACTAAAATTATTCTATCTTCCTAAATAGAATCAAGCCTTCACAAGACTATGCTAACACACAAAAATTCATACCCAAGCCAACACAAATAATACTCAAATTTTGGGATGTTACATTCTGTCTATCTGAAGCTTCTTTTAACCGAGCCTGAATTACCTTAACTTTTTCCTCCGTCTCCGAGGTCATCTCAGGACCCAATAAATGTCGCTTCCCCTGGCTCAGTCCAACAAGTAGGAGTACGACACCTACGACAATACAACGCCTCGTAGGGTGCCATCTGGATGCTGGATTGATAGCTGTCGTTGTATGCAAACTCTGCCAATGGTAGAAAATCTTCCCAACTACCCCTGAAGTCGTTCACACAGCCCTTTAACATGTCTTCTAGAATCTGGATTACCCTCTCCGACTGACCATCTGTCTGTGGATGAAACGTCGTGCTGAAATTTAGTCTTGTACCCAATGCTTCATGTAGAGCCTTCCAGAACCGTGATGTAAACCTAAGATCCCTGTCTGATATAATAGACATCGGTACCCCATACAACCTCACGGTCTCTGCTACATACAATTTGGCCAACTTCTGCAATGAATAATCCGTACGAATAGGTAGAAAATGAGTAGATTTCGTTAATCGATCCACTATAACCCATACTGAATCTTTCTTAGTAGGCATTAAAGGTAACCCACTAACAAAGTCCATCGTTATCCTTTCTCATTTCCATAGTGGGATTTTCACCGGTTGTAGAAACCCTAAAGGCAGTTGATCTTCCGCCTTCACCTGCTGACATGTCAAGCACTTGCTCACGAAATCAGTAACCTCCCGTTTCAACCCTGGCCACCAATACTGCTCACGGAGGTCTCGGTACATTTTGTTTCCCCCGGGGTGCATAGCATATAGGCTACTATGCGCCTCACGCAGAATCATTTGTCTCAATTCCGAATCCCTGGGCATACAAACTCTTCCGCGGAAACACAATACTCCATCACTATTTAATCCAAAATCCCCTATCTCACCACCTTCCACTTGCTGAAGCCGAGAACCCAACCTTTCATCTAACAACTGCTTTTCCTTAATCTGACTTACCCATGCAGGCTTCACTTAAAGTTCAGCTAACAAGCTACTATCTTTATAAAGGCTGAGATGAGCGAACATCGCTCTCAAATCCGATATCACCTTACGACTCAATGCATCTGCCACTACGTTAGCTTTACCTGGGTGATACTCGAATGAGCAGTCACAATCTTTCAATAATTCTATCCACCTCCGCTGTCTTAAGTTCAACTCTTCTCGGTGAGGAGATACTTGCACTCTTATGATCCGTGTAGATAATCGACTTCTCCCCGATGCATAGTGTCTCCATATCTCGTGAGCAAACACCAATGCAAATAATTCCAAATCATGTGTGGGATAGTTCACCTCATGCGACCTTAATTGATGAGATGCATAAGCCACCACTTTCCCCCCATCAACACACATCCTAAGCCCGTGTGTGACGATCACAATAAACAATAAACTCTTTACCACCTCAGTCGATCAATCTTGGCCGACGCTTCGCCGAATCTTTTCAATCTCTCAAAGCTTTCTTCTTTGCTTATCGACCACACAAACGGTACTCCTTACGCAATAGTTTAGTTAGAAGTGCGGTAATCAACGAAAACCCTCAACGAAACACCGTAATACCCAAACAAACCTAGAATACTTGGATTTCTACCATCGACTTCTGACTTCCAAATTAATACTGACCTTGATTTTCGAGAGATCAACTCTAATTCCCTCGGCAGACACAACATGTCCCAAAAAGGTCACTTCCCTTAGCCAAAATTCACACTTACTGAATTTGGCATACAGCTGCTTCTCCCTTAATATCTGCAATACGACCCGTAGATGCGAATCATGCTCCTCTTCTGTCTTTGAGTACACCAAGATGTCATCTATGAACACCACTACAAACCGATCTAGATAGGGTTGGAAGACTCGGTTCATCATGTCCATAAATGCAGCTGGTGCATTTGTCAACCCAAATGGCATCACCAAGAACTCGTAATGCCCATAACGAGTTCAGAACGCAGTCTTGTGAATATCTGCCTCCTTGACCTTTAGCTGGTGATACCCCGATCTCAAGTCTATCTTCGAGAAGACCGACGCTTCTCGAAGCTGATCGAATAGGTCATCGATCCTCGGTAACGGGTACTTATTCTTGATCGTCAACTTATTCAATTGTCTATAATCGATGCACATACGCATCGACCCATCCTTTTTATTAACGAACAAAACCGACGCTCCCCACGGTGACACACTTGGTCGAATAAATCCATGATCCAACAACTCCTGAATTTGAGCTTTAAGTTCAACTAGCTTCTTCGGGGCCATTCTGTAAGGAGCAATGGACACCGGAGCCGTTCCTGGCAACAGCTCAATACCAAATTCCACTTCCCGATCCGGAGGCAATCCTGGAAGCTCCTCGGAAAAGACGTCTAAAAACTCTTTCACCATTCTAACACTCTCTACTGACAACTCTTTGGTATCCAAAGCACTGATAAAGGCTAAGAATGCTTCACACCCTTTTCGTACCAACCTTTCCGCCTTTAAAGCAGATACCACATTAGATAGATAATTTCTTCTTTCACCTATCATCATCACTTCCTTATCCTCTGAAGTTCTTAGTACCATCCGATTTGCAGCACAGTCCAAGTTCGCACGGTGTTTAACCACCATCCATGCCCAAAATAAGATCGAACTCGCTAATGGCGCTTCCATCAAATCCGCCGTAAATACTTCCCCGAACTTCTAAGGGGGCACATCCCTAAACAACTTATTTACTACCACCGACTGCTAAAGGGCTAATCACACTTGTTTCTCTAGCGAGTAATCTCCAGATCTAATATTCAAAGTTCCAGACACAGCACATGCAACATACGAATGGGTGGGTCCAATGTCTATCAAAGCGGTAAAAGGTACATCAGATATGAAGAACGTACCGGTTATGACGTCCGGTGCGTCACCATCCTCTCAACGTCTGATCGCATAGACCAAACCCGGCTGTCTCGCCTCCGCGTTACCCCTGTTACTGGTACCTCTACCCAGTGTACCTTGACCTCGTCCTACACCATTACCTCCTCTACCTGGCCCACGGCCTCTCGGCGGCTGCTGAGCGCCTCCTGCTGGCTGCACAAATTTGTTACGAACTACCTGAATCTGAGCAGGCTCTCGAGGGCAATCCCTAAACCGGTGGTCTTTGGATCCACATCTGAAACAACCTCCAGTTCTCTTCCAGCACTCTCCCGAGTGAAGTTTTCCACAATCCACACAAGGTTGCAACTGATTGGTAGTAGCTGGAGCACCCAATCGAACTGGTCTCTCATTCATGGGCTTTTTCTGAAATCCTCTAGCAGGACCTGAATATCCAGAGTCTCTCTTGTTCTTGCCTCTATCCTTGTCTCGATTTTGCCATTCCGAGTGTTTAACTTCTTCAGCTATCTTAGCTTTTTCCACCAGTGTAGCAAAATTTCTCTCCTTCGTGGGGCTATCGACTACGCAACTCATCACACAACCTGGTCCTCAAACGCGCACACAGCTTCATAATCAGTCGGTACTATACCCCGGGCATACCAACTCAGACGCAGAAACTTCGCCTCGTATGCTGCCACAGACCTACCTCTTTGGACCAGATTCAAGAATTCCTTCCTTCGGGCATCCATATAGCTAGCCCCGACATATTTTCCCTGGAATGTTGTCTTAAAGAAATCCCGTGTCTGATCACCTGAGTGCCTTCCCGAACAAAGGAGAGCCACTACCGATATGCCTCGTCTCTCAAAGAATGACACAACCCCTTTCGGTTTACGCTCACCAGACAATCCGGATCATCCATAATTCGCTCCACCGCCTTAAGCCAGTACTCTACTACACTAGGGGCTACACCTGAAATACCCCTAAAAACTTCAGCCTCATTCGATCTAAGTCGCTCAGATATCGACCCACGAGCTGCTGACCCAGTTCTAGCCCCAGCAACCCTTTCTAGAACTCGTAACATCGCTTGGGATAGAGCGTCGTCCTCTCTCATTCGATCATGTGACCCAGCTTCAGTCACTGGTGACGCAGGTGCGTCCATTTCAGGCATATGTCCAGATGCCTCAGATGCAACTCTAGCACCTCGGCCTCTACCACGGCCACGTCTACCATGTCCACGTCCTCTAGCGCTCATATTTGCTAAGTCGATTTAATCTGATTAAGAGTCTTATGAATCAGTATGCTATTCAATGTTTATTAAACAATGTTTTATGGAATATATGAAGTAAATTTGTTTTCGCAAAACATATCCTAAAGTCTCAATCTCTATAGTTTCAGCTCCTAAAGCTAAAAGTTCTAGAGTATCTCTATTTTGTGAAGTTTTCATACTACAGTCATACCACAATAATCATAAAAATGAAAACAAAAACTTACTGACTTGGTGCCGGATACCCGTGGTGCCATACTTTCTCTAAAACATGTATTTATAAATCGAATTTCAAGCAGTTTTAGAAAACATTTTTGAACCCAAACCACAGCCAAGTTTTGCAACCGGGCTCAAATACCATAAAATGTAACACCCTAAACCCGGCCCACGCAGTATGACCGGATCTAGCATGTCACATAAAGAAAACGTATAAAGAACTAAAGTTGACGTTATTTGGTTATAGTTAAGAAAACAAGTTTGGTTATAATTAATCGATAAAATACTACTAATTTCTAGAGGTTGATTGAAAAATCGATAATTGAACTAGTGATCTTTTAAAACCGTGACTTTTGAAAATATTATTGATAATTTACAGGAAAAATCCAAGTTAAATTATTTGTACATATTTATTATGAAATCCGTTTGTTGATAAATTTTAAGAAAAATCGTTGTTTATGATTTTAGAAAATCTCCGTTTAAAACAATTCATGGAAGATAATATATACGTCAAACATAAAACAAAATAAAAATTCCAGAGGCCTTATTACAACTTTAAACCCAAAATAGTAAAAGTAACGAAATAAAGCGGAAACGAAATTTACTAAGGTTCGAAAATATTATTTCCAAAGTATGGCCTCCACCGAGTCATCTATGGGCCCAAGTCCTCATTCATCGATCATTACCGCAAGGATTAAGAGAATGGGGTGAGTTACTAGAACTCGCATGTATAATCCCCTTACCGTCATCCACTGGGCTCGAACTCAGTATAGCAACATCTTGGACCAAGCCCATTTACATAACAATATTTAAATGAAATGAATGTAACCCAACCCATCCATCCATCACACCCCCGACCAGCCAATCACACCTGTGGGGATCAAGTCAACCCAACCCTCCGCTCACACCAATTTGCAATCGAGCTGCTATTTGTATAATATTTTTGTGGTCAAGCCACCGAAATCATAATTAAGCACAATAATAAACGAATTGTGGCAATGCCACCATGCTACACTGCTCTCCATACAATTTTTCCCAACCCATGCAATATGTACAGATGCAACATAATAAAAATATATCCTCATATATAACAACCATTAATCTAATGAAAAATTTCGGTGAATCGGCCCATTAAAGCACTTTGATAATTCGGCCCATAAGGGCATTCTAGCAAATCGGCCCGTTAGGGCGTTTTGGTAAATCGACCCATAGGGCATTTTTTGTATTTTAGCAAATTAATACCGATTTTGACAGATCTTTAGAACTAATGTTGTTTAAGCAAGTTACTCGATTCATGCCATATTACAGTTATTAGATTTATAAGCAACAACGATCTATTTTCCAACATGATAGTGAATCACGAATCTATGGAATTTCGGTGTGAGATTACACACCCGATTACGGTAAGAATTAAACCTTCTTGATTGTCGACACCCTTAGTATCGTGAACGACCACGATTTGCCTACTCTCACTAGAAGATGGTCCACAACCTGGTGGAAAATCCCGAACTGCCGATACCGCCATTCGTTTAAACTTGGGAGTAGAGATTGCAAGTCCACTCCCTTTTTGTCCTCCTATCGATTTTCCCTTAATAACTCTACCACTTGCCTCCATTGAAAGAGTCTCGATTAGAATAATAATACTACGATGAGAGAAATTAGTTGTTTAGGGAAAGGATTTTGGCTTACCACTACTTCCGAAGGACCAACGAGTAGAGAAAAACGAGTGATTTAGTCCCTAGAATAAATGATTAGACATAACCATCGATCCGTTTTAACAGAATAACCAAGCAATGAAAGAGATCGAAATGAACCTTGAAGAAATTCCTTACCTTAACAATGATAGATCCGACTCCCACCAATTGGGCTTATGGCTACGGAAGAATCGACAAGGATGTGATATACGGCCACCCACTAGAACACTATGAAAAAGAGATAATCACGATATGAGGGAGTAGGAGAGAGTGATGTTTTCGGTTTAGAGAACCATCCAATGATAAGAGCACCTAATCGTCCATGAAGAAAAGAAAATGAAAAGAGGAGAATGAAACCACTTACCGATTCGGTCAAAGAAGAGAGTGCCCAACACAAAGGAAAATGAAGAAGAGATAAAGTGCTATAAGGTTCGGCTATTTAGAGAGAAAAGGACAAGGAAGATTCGGCCATCAAGTATTATTGACTAATGAAAAAGAGGAAGATTGGGGAATGGTGAGAAAGAAAAGAAAAGAAAAGCAAACTGTGAAAAGATGAGAAAAAGAAGAGAAAGTATTCCTTAAGGTCACGGTTTTAGGTAAGAAAAAAAGTACCAAATGGTCAAAAGAAAAGAACTTTCAAATGGAACAAAAACTTCTCAAAATGCCTAAGAAAATTCGATAATCAAAGGAAAAAAAATTGGAAAAGAGAGCACCAAAATGTTAAAAAGAAATGAAAGCCTTTCATGCACAAACTTGCAAAAAAAAAAAGGCCAAAAGAATTTCGGCTCCCCTTTTCTCCCTACCAAAACCGTGTACCACCTTTACCAAAAAGATGAGTGTTGACCAAAATTCTTTCCCCAAACTCCTTCCAAAAATTCGGCCAACATATCCCCTCCCTTATCCCTATCCTTTATTTCTTTCCTTATTTTTCCCTTGATCTCCTCCTTACTCTTCTCCTTAGTGGTCTTTCCATCATTAGAAAGTTTTCCTTTCCTTCTTTAATGTCTTAGCCGACACTTACCATCTTCCACACGATTAGCACAAAAAAAAAATTAAATCCACAAGTTGCAATAGGTGGGATTCGAACTCCACCCCTTTAGCTCCTTTATGTGACGCCTCACCACTTTGCTACTAGCTCTTCTTGTGCTACCTAAATACATACATATTTCCTTAAGCCTTGACGCCACTTACCTTCTCTCCTTAAAGTGCTTAAACAAAAAAATTTCTACTAGGGCCCAACTCAACCCCAAGCTTTCTTAGGGCCCCTAAACATATACAACTAACATTTTTAACTAGCCTAACGCATGGTATAATGCAAAACATAAAATCCCGAATTTCAGGATGTTACAATTCTACCCCCCTTAAAGAAATTTCGGCCTCGAAATTTACCTGATTAAAAGAGATGAGGGTATTGTTGTCGGATTGTGTCCTCTGGCTCCCATGTAGCTTCCTCTGACCCGTGATTACGCCATAATACTTTGACTAACGGAACTGACTTCCTACTCAGCACCTTAATATCCCGATCTAAAATCTGCACTGGCTCTTCTTCAAAAGACAAGTCAGGTCTTATTTCGATTTCCTCCACTGGCACAACATGAGACGGATCCGAATGATAACGCCTTAACATCGAGACATGGAATACACTATGTATCTGACTTAACTCCGGAGGTAACTCAAGCTGATAAGCCACTGACCCAACACATTTCAATACACGGTAAGGTTCGATAAATCTAGGGCTCAACTTGCCCTTCCGACCAAATCTTAAAATCTTTTTCCAATGTGAGACCTTCAAAAAGACCCGATCACCCACAGAGAACTCTATCTCCTTCCGCTTCAGATCCGCGTATGATTTCTGTCTATTTGAAGCTTCATTTAACCGAGCCTGAATTACCTTAACTTTTTCCTCCGTCTCCGAGATCAACTCAGGACCACATAACTGTCGCTTCCCCTGGCTCAGTACAGCAAGTAGGAGTACGACACCTACGACTATACAACGCCTTGTAGGGTGCCATCTGGATGCTGGATTGATAGCTGTCGTTGTATGCAAACTCTGCCAATGGTAGAAAATCTTCCCAACTACCCCTGAAGTCGATCACACAGCCCTTTAACATGTCTTCTAGAATCTGGATTACTCTCTCCGACTGACCATCTGTCTGCGGATGAAACGCCGTGCTAAAATTTAGTCTTGTACCCAACGCTTCATGTAGAGCCTTCTAGAACCGTGATGTAAACCTAGGATCCCTGTCTGATATAATAGACATCGGTACCCCATGCAACCTCACGGTCTCTGCTACATACAATTTGGCCAACTTCTGCAATGAATAATCCGTACGAATAGGTAGAAAATGAGCAAATTTCGTTAATCGATCCACTATAACCCATACTGAATCTTTCTTAGTAGGCGTTAAAGGTAACCCACTAACAAAGTCCATCGTTATCCTTTCCCATTTCCATAGTGGGATTTTCACCGGTTGTAGCAATCCTAAAGGCAGTTGATGTTCCGCCTTCACCTGCTGGCATGTCAAGCACTTGCTCACGAAATCAGTAACCTCCCGTTTCAACCCTAGCCACCAATACTGCTCACGGAGGTCTCGGTACATTTTGTTTCCCCCGGGGTGCATAGCATATGGGCTACTATGCGCCTCACGCAGAATCATTTGTCTCAATTCTGAATCCCTGGGCATACAAACTCTTTCTCGGAAACACAATACTCCATCACTATTTAATCCAAAATCTCCTATCTCACCACCTTCCACTTACTGTAGCCGAGAACCCAACCTTTCATCTAACAACTGCTTTTCCTTAATCTGACTTACCCATGCAGGCTTCACTTGAAGTTCAACTAACAAGCTACTATCTTTATAAAGGCTGAGATGAGCGAACATCGCTCTCAAATCCGATATCACCTTACGACTCAACACATCTGCCGCTACGTTAGCTTTACCTGGGTGATACTTTATTGAGCAGTCATAGTCTTTCAAAAATTCTATCCACCTCCGCTGTCTTAAGTTCAACTCCTTCTGGGTGAGGAGGTACTTCAGACTCTTATGATCCGTGTAGATAATCGACTTCTCCCCGTACAGATAGTGTCTCCATATCTTAAGAGCAAACACCACTGCAGCTAATTCCAAATCATGTGTGGGATAGTTCACCTCATGCGACCTTAATTGACGAGATGCATAAGCCACCACTTTCCCCTCTTGCATCAACACACATCCCAAGCCCGTGTGTGACGCATCACAATAAATAATAAACTATTTACCAGCCTCAGGCTGGATCAATACTGGCGCTTCTGTCAGAATCTTCTTCAATCTCTCAAAGCTTTCTTGTTGCTTTTCTGACCACACAAACGGTACTCCCTTACGCAATAGTTTAGGTAGGGGTGCGGTAATCAACGAAAACCCCTTAACGAAACGCCTGTAATACCCAGCCAAACCTAGAAAACTTCAAATTTTTGCCACTAACTTCGATGACTTCTAGTCCAATACAGCCTCGATCTTCTGAGGATTAACTCTAATTCCCTCGGCAGACACAACATGTCCCAAAAAGGTTACTTCTCTTAGCCAAAATTCACACTTACTGAATTTGGCATACAGCTGCTTTTCCCTTAATATCTGTAATACGACCCGTAGATGCGAATCATGCTCCTCTTCTGTCTTTGAGTACACCATGATGTCATCTATAAACACCACCATAAACCGATCTAGATAGGGTTGGAAGACTCGGTTCATCATGTCCATAAATGCAGCTGGTGCATTTGTCAACCCAAATGGCATCACCAAGAACTCGTGATGCCCATAACGAGTTCGAAACACAGTCTTGTGAATATCCGCCTCCTTGACCTTTAGCTGGTGATACCCCGATCTCAAGTCTATCTTCGAGAAGACCGACGCTCCTCGCAGCTAATCGAACAGGTCATCGATCCTCGGTAACATGTACTTATTCTTGATCGTCAACTTATTCAATTGTCTATAATCGATGAACATACGCATCGACCCATCCTTTTTCTTAACGAACAAAACCGGCGCTCCCCACGGTGACACACTTGGTCGAAAAATTCCACGATCCAACAACTCCTGAAGTTGAGCTTTAAGTTCTACTAGCTTCTTCGGTGCCATTCTGTAAGGAGCAATGGACACCGGAGCCGTTCCTGGCAATAGCACAATACCAAATTCCACTTCCCAATCCGGAGGCAATCCTGGAAGCTCCTCGGGAAAGACGTCTAAAAACTCTTTCACCGTTCTAACACTCTCTACCGATAACTCTTTGGCATCCAAAGCACTGATAATGGCTAAGAACGCTTCACACCCCTTTCGTACCAACTTTTCCGCCTTTAAAGCAGATACCACATTAGATAGATAATTTCTTCTTTCACCTATCATCATCACTTCCTTATCCTCTGAAGTTCTTAGTACCATCTGCTTTGCAGCACAGTTCGCACGGTGTTTAACCAGCCAGTCCATGCCCAAAATAAGATCGAACTCGTCGAATGGCAGTTCCATCAAATTCGCCAGAAATACTTCCCCCTGAACTTCTAAGGGCACATCCCTAAACAACTTATTTACTACCACCGATCGTCCCTAAAAGGCTAATCACGCTTGTTTCTCTAGCGATAATCTCGGATCTAATATTCAAAGTTCGGACCACGGCACATACAAACATACGAATGGGTGGATCCAATATCTATCAAAGCAATAAAAGGTACATCAGATATGAAGAACGTACCAGTTATGACGTCCGGTGCGTCGCCATCCTCTCGACGTCTGACCGCATAGACCAAACCTGGCTGTCTCGCCTTCGCGTTACCCCTGTTACCGGTACCTCTACCCAGTGCACCCTGACCTCGTCCTACACCATTACCACCTCAACTTGGCCCACGGATCGCACTTGTTATAAGTGTGGTTCGTAGGATTATTTTATTCGGGATTGTCTGGAGACTGGTGAAAAGGGTATTGCTCAGAGTGCGAGACCCAGCAACACTACAGCTAGAGGTAGAGCATCTTGTAATGTGGGAGGTAGGAGTGGTGCTCAGAGGGGGACTTCGGATGCAGCTATTCGATCAGAGGCCCGTGCACCGGCTAGAGCTTATGCCATTCGTGCCAGAGAGGAGACTTTATCTCCTGATGTCATCACTGGTATATTCACTCTCTTTGATACTAGTGTAATTGCTCTGATTGATCCTGGTTCAACTCATTCGTATGTGTGTGAAACATTAGTATCCAGCAAGACTCTACCTGTTGAGTCTACTGAGTTTGTGATTCGGGTTTCGAACCCCCTGGGTCGGTGTGTGTTAGTTGATAGAGTGTGCAAGAATTGCCCTTTAATGATTCGAGACTCATGTTTTCCGGTCGATTTGATGTTGCTACCATTTGATGAGTTCGATATTATCCTCGTATAGATTGTTTAACCGTGCATGATGAAATAGTGAATTGCAGACGTAAGACTATTGATTTGAGGTGTCAGAATAACGAGATTATTTCAATTGAATCTGCGGATTTGAATAGGCTACCAGCAGTGATATCTTTGATGTTGGCTCGACAGTATTTGAGAAAAGGTTGCGAGGATTATTTAGCTTTTGTGATTGACAGTAAAGTAATCAAAAAGAATATTGAATCTATACCGGTTGTTTGTGAGTATCCGGATGTATTCCCGGAGGAATTACCGGGATTGCCACCTGTTCGGAAGGTAGAGTTTGGTATTGAGTTAGTGCCAGGGACAACTCTGATTTTGATAGCTCCATATAGAATGGCACCGACCGAATTAAAAGAGTTGAAAGCTCAGTTGCAAGAATTGACAAATAGAGGTTTTGCTCGACCGAGTTTCTCACCCTGGGGTGCGCCAGTCCTATTTGTGAAAAAGAAGTACGAAACTTTGAGAATGTGCATCAATTATCGACAACTCAATAAAGTGACCGTAAAGAATAAATATATGTTGCCACGTATTGATGATTTATTTGATCAGCTTAAGGGAGCTTCGGTATTTTCGAAAATAGATCTGAGGTCAGGTTTCTATCAGCTGCGAGTTAGAGACTCGGATGTACCAAAGACTGCTTTTCGGACGAGATACGGTCATTACGAGTTCTTAGTAATGCCGTTTGGACTCACTAATGCGCCTGCTATTTTCATGGATCTGATGAATAGGGTATTTAGACCGTATCTAGATCGGTTTGTGGTTGTATTCATAGATGACATACTGATCTATTCACGTGACAAAACCGAGCATGCTGAGCATTTGAGACTGGTGTTACAGATTTTACGTGAGAAGCAGTTGTACGCGAAATTCAGCAAATGTGAGTTTTGGTTAAATGAAGTTAGCTTTCTAGGGCATGTTGTTTCAGTATCGAGCATTCGGGTTGACCCGAGTAAAATTTCGGCTATACTGGATTGGAAATCTCCGCGGAATGTTTCTGAGGTACGTAGCTTTCTGGGACTTGCCTAATATTATAGAAATTTCGTGAAAGGGTTTTCTATGATAGCAGCCTCGATGACAAAGCTATTACAGAAAGACGTTAAATTCGAGTGGTCAGAAAGGTGCCAGAAGAGTTTTAATCAGCTGAAGACCTTGTTAACGGAAGCTCCAGTGCTTGTTCAGCCAGAGTCGGGTAAGGAGTTCGTTATTTTTAGCGATGCATCCTTAAATGGACTGGGCTGTGTTTTGATGCAAGAGGGTAAAGTTGTAGCCTACGTTTCAAGACAGTTGAAACCACATGAGAGGAATTATCTGACTCACGACCTTGAGTTGGCCGCTATAACTTTTGCTTTGAAAATTTGGCGTCACTATCTATTTGGTGAAAAATGCCACGTTTATTCGGATCACAAGAGTCTAAAGTACTTAATGACTCAGAAGGATCCAAATTTGAGACAGCGACGATGGTTGGAACTATTGAAAGACTACGAGCTTGTGATTGATTATCACCCGGGAAAGGCTAATGTGGTGGCTGATGCACTCAGTCGAAAGTCACTATTTACTCTACGTGCGATGAATGCGGATATAGCTGTGACTGATGATGTTGTGATTATTGCAGAATTGAAAGCGAGACCGCTGTTTGTACAATAGATTCGTGAAGCTCAAGAGGTTGATAATGACTTAATAGCAAAAAGGAGTCAATGTGGCTCGAGTGCTGATTTAGATTTTCAATTAGATGCTGAGGGGTGTCTACGGTTTAAAAATCAGATATGTGTGCCTAAGAACCCTGAGTTGATTCGAATGATTTGTGATAAAGCTCATAAAAGTAGATTGTCAATTCACCTGGGTAGTATGAAAATGTATAACGATCTGAGACAGCATTACTGGTGGCATGGTATGAAACGAGATATTTTAGACTATGTGTCGAAGTGTTTGATATGTCAACAAGTGAAAGCCGAGCATCAGGTGCCATCGTGACTACTCCAACCGATTATGATACCTGAGTGGAAGTGGGATCGAGTTACGATGGATTTCGTATCTGGTTTGCCGTTGACGCTGAGTAAGAAAGATTCAAACTGGGTTATTGTTGATAGATTGACAAAATCGGCCCATTTTATTCCGGTACGTACGGATTTCTCACTTGATAAGTTAGTTGAGTTGTACATATCTCAAATCGTATGATTGCACGGAGTACCTATTTCTATTATTTCGGATAGAGACTCGAGGTTTACATCGCGGTTTTGGAAGAAACTGCAAGATGCTCTAGGTACCAAATTGCATTTCAGCACTGCTTTTCACCCTCAGTCGGATGGACAATCCGAACGTGTTATTCAAATACTCAAGGACATGTTGAGATGTTGCATTCTTGAGTTTGAGGGTACGTGGGAACGATACTTGCCTTTGATTGAATTTACGTACAATAATAGCTTTCAATCAAGTATCAAAATGGCACCTTACGAAGCTTTGTACGGTCATAAATTTCGTACACCTCTATACTGGACCGAGCTAAGTGAAAACAAGATACACGGGGTTGATTTAATTAGAGAGATTGAGCAGAAAGTAAAAGTAATTCGAAAAAGTTTGAAAGCCGCCTCAGATCATTAGAAATCGTATGCGGATTTGAAACGTAAAGATATAGAGTTTCAAGTGGGCGATCAAGTATTTTTGAAAGTTTCTCCGTGGAAAAAGATACTTAGATTTGGTCGTAAAGGAAAGCTGAGTCCGATATTTATTGGGCCGTACGAAGTTATTGAGCGTATTGGGCCAGTTGCGTACAGACTTATGCTGCCATCTGAGTTAGACAAGATTCACAATGTCTTTCATGTATCGATGCTTCGACGATACCAATCCGATCCTTCTCATGTGATAAGCCCATCAGAGATTGAGATTCAACCTGACATGACTTATGAGGAAGAACCGATTCGTATCCTAGCTCATGAAGTGAAGGAGTTACGAAATAAGAAAATCTCGTTGGTTAAACTAATGTGGCATAAGCATGGGGTTGAGGAAGCAACCTGGGAACTCGAGGAATCAATGAAAGAACGCTATCCACATTTATTCAATGGTAAGATTTTCGGGGACAAAAATCTCTTAAGGGGGAGAGTTGTAACAGCCCGATTATGACCCTAATCAGAACGGTGGTTTCGGGACCATGAATCTGAGTTATAAAAATATTTTAATATTACATTTAATATCTATGATACATGTTTGAGCAGGTGTTAAAATATCGTGAGATAATTTGATTGTTTGTATATTCAATTCAAGAAAAAGGATTAAATTGCATGAGTGGTAAAATTATGCCAATTTTGCTCAATTGGAAGATTAAATCAATATGTCTTTTTAATTAAGGGGTTTTATGTTGCAATTACCCCTATTATTTTCTTAGTGGATGGCAAAGTGGAAATATAATATGTGTTTCTTTATTTTATATGTTAGAATATATATATTAATGTTATAATATATTTAATATGCATAATGGAATAAAATATAATAAAATAAGAGAGCCATTGCATGTTCATCATTTTTTTGAGCTCTCTTGGCCGAAACTAGCAAAAGAAAAGAAAAGAAAAGAAAAACCCAACAAGGGTTCGGCACTCATCAACCAAAATTAGGTAAGTTTAAGCTTTGGATTTTTTATGATTTTTGCATTTTTGAGATTGTTGTTCATTTTACTTTCTAGCCCATGTGTTAATTTTGTGTATTGGTCATGTATGTGAGATATTCCATTAATGTTAAGTTGAGCTTTATGATGATTTTTAGTATATAATGAGAGATTTGAGCTATATGAACACACCTTATTCTTGAGTCTTTGGTGAATGTAGCTAATTAAGGATTAATTTGTGAAAATATTATCTTGAAGGGTTAAATTGAGAAATTTATGAAATATATGGACTTGTATAGTCCTTATGAAGATTCGGCCCTAAAGGATGATAGTCAAATTTTGTGTAATTTGTGAGTTGTGTCTAAGGGACTAAATTGTAAAAGTTGCAAATGTCAGGGGTAAATGGTAATTTATTTAATTATGTGATTTTGGATTAAATTGAATGGAATTGTATTTGAATGAGTTCAATTTGGAATTAATTAGATCAAGAACAAAAAGAAATGGGATTGGATCGGGGAAAGGAGAAACTGAACGAGTAACCGGGAAACCTTAATCCGTTGAATTCCGAGGTAAGATTTTAAGTAATTGAGTTAAATTAAATGTCTTTATATAATGTATCTATGTTAATGAAGGTAAGTATAATGAATGGCATATTGCCGAATGTGATGGTGAATTTGGTATAAAATAGCTTAATATGAGATTACTTTGAATTCGAATATGGTTTCATGAGTTGAATATCTAAATGTTAATGATGCACATGGATTGAGAGATACTAAATTATGAGATGAACATATGAAATGATAAAATAGTTACATGCTATTGTTTTGGCCGAATATGACATTTCTATTTGGGGTGTGAAATAATAAAGTTATGTTTATAAGTATTGCTGTGGATTTGATTTTTGGTTATATGTATAAATGCACATTTAAATGACTTACAGGTCTATGAAAGGTACTAAGTGTACGAATCTATAACCGGGCACTAAGTGTGTGAAACCGGTCTCATGGCACTAAGTGTGCGTAAATGTTGAGTAACGACACTAAGTGTGCGATACGTTACTGGGAATTTGGCACTAGGTGTGCAGAAATGTTGAGTAACGGCACTAAGTGTGCGATACGTTACTGGGAATTTGGCACTAAGTGTGCGGAAATGTTGAGTAACGGCACTAAGTGTGCGATGGGTTACTAAATCTATTTATTAAGTGTGCAGGTAAGAGGTTCGTTAAATGACCTTATTTGCTAAGGCGGCTAAGTATATGAAAAGGGATTGAATATATTATCATATGTTTTGCATAAATGGATAAGTTGTGAAAGGTAAGTAAATTGAAGGTATGTGTTATATATATATTAACTTGAGATTGATGGTAGCCTGAAATGTAAAGTATAGGATTCAGTAAGTAGAAGATGTGTGTGCAATTTATTTAATATGTGATGGTGATATATGGAAATAGGTATAAGGATATATGTATATATATATATATATATGTTGCTATGAATTTTATTCTTGAATATATTTGGTTATTCGGCAAGGATGTTACAAATGAGATTAGTTATGAAATCTTGAATAAGCTTAATTGTGTATGAGTTGCTTAAATCTTACTAAGCTGTGAAAGCTTACTTCGAATGTGGTTGTTTGTGTATTGTAGATCTCTTTGGGTGTTCATCTCGTGCTCGGGGATCACAGACGAAGCTCATCACACTATCATCGAAGTTTTGGTACCTCTTTTGTTTATAAACTTAAAGTCTATGGCATGTATAGGATAAACCGATTTTGAAGTGGCTTAAAAGATGTTTATATGAATGTATAAATGCCATGCGAAAATGGCTTACTCTTATGTTTGGGGTTCAAGTTGAATATGATCATTTAACTATGATGATAAGGTTTATCTATGCTCGGTTTTAATGGTAAGTTGATTTTGGAATGTTTATTCTTTGGTATTTCATTTATGTTATCTATGTGAATGCATGATTTAAGTTATGAGTAGGTCTTATAGTATATGAAGTGATTGAATAATTTGATGAATAATTATGTGTATGCACCGTATGGCAAATTATAAAATGATAGGATCATGTTTTATGCATTTAGGTTAATATATGCTTGGGATCATGCTTAAGTTGTATATGCATTAGGTCATGCGAAAGTAGTCGAACTACTATGATTGAAATTGATAGACATATACATATATATATATATACATACCTTATTTGTTTGGTTTTGAGTATTCATGTGATTACAGGTTATTAGCAATTAATGTAGTAATCGATCTTTTTTTTTAAAAGTTAATTTGAGTTGGTTAAGTTTTGGGTATGAAGATTTTCGGCCTATAATGTTAGTATTTTGTTAATATAGCTAATAAATGACCATATGCGTATTCGGCCTTACTACAGAAAATGGCCAAATGAATAGTAATTTTGTTAGTTGAACGGAATTGGTTCTAAATAATGCTAATGATATTATTTGTTGGTGACTTACTTGATTTCAATAGCATGAATTGTTTTGGTATAAATTAATGTAATATGACTTTATTTGAATAAGTGGTCTTGTGATTGGACAAGTAATGCCTCGTAACCCTAATCCAGTGACGGACACGGGTTAGGGGTGTTACACAATCTCATTTCTAAACATGCCAATTTGCACAATCAATTCACATGAAAATCCAAGCATGATTCATCCACAACTTCACTATATCACTATGGCATCAATCCATCAATAAGCTTATCGTTCGTGAGGGCATTTCATTGCCATCAAGCCATACCAAAACATGTATCATATATCAATTTCACACATGCATATTGCCAACATTTATCTAGCCAAATCACATGGCTATTTACATCTCAAGCATATACCAAAATGACTAGCCTATACATGCCATATTTAGCTATATACACATTTTCAAAGTACCAAAACCAGTTTAAGTAGTGTGATGATGATCCTCGACGGTCCCCGAGCCTTCAGTAGCTTTGACGATATATAAAACAGAGCAAACACACACAAAGTAAGCTTTCAAAAGCTTAGTAAGCCATATACAAATAAACGTAGCATAAAATACACATAACCATATTGATACATTGACATTAATGTTCCTCAATGCATATTTATCACATATTCTTTGGCTCATTTACTTAGCCATAGCTTGCCACATTCTTCAACTCAAATGTCACATATACACATAGCTCATTCAAGCATATATTCACATATTATCTCATCATTTCTATGCACATATTCACCTTAGTAAGTTCATATAGACACTTACCTTTCATACACACATAGTGTACTTTTCAAACGTACTTGAAACGGATATACAACTCACATAGTCGTTCATTCCTCGGACTTGCCCGCTGAACCGTTCGGAATATAATAGGATACTCAGAGTGCTCGGAATAGTCGTACAATGCCAACGTCCCAGACAAGGTCTTACATGTACTCAAATATCGATGCCGCTGTCCCAGACAGGGTCTTACACGAATCAATACGATGCCAATGTCCCAGACATGGTCTTACACGTAAATCTCATATCGATGCCAACGTCCCAGACGTGGTCTTACACAAAATCTCGAATCAACGCCAACGTCCCAGACGAGGTCTTACATGATATCACATAACAGACGCCTATGTCATGACATATACAATCCTATCTATCCCTAGGTTCAAACGGGACTTCTCGGACTTTAACAACTTATCGACTTACTCGTAAACTCGGATTTTACATACATTCCATCTCAATGGATATTCATAGCAATTCAAATTCCATATATGCACACATAGTTCAATTCAAATACATTTATTTGTATATCGACTTACATCGGATTCGGTTATTCAACAACTTTCGATTTCCCGCGATCTAAGTCCGTTTTCTTTGGTTCTTGATCTATACATATTAAAATTTAATGCTTTTATTCACCAAAACATTCAATTCAATCCAAAAACACATATTTAGGGAAATTTATAAATTAGCCCTCACATTTTCACATTTGGACATTTTAGTCCCTATTTCACAAAATCATCAAATACACAAAATCACCATATACCCATGCTTAGCCGAATGTTCATGTAGCTCATACAAGTCCATACATTTCATTTATTTCACAATTTAGTCCTTCAAAATACTATTTTCTCAATTAAGTCCAAAATACTCAAAATCAACAAAACTCCAAAGACAAAACATGTTAATCAATTACAAATACATCATATTTCATCATAAAACTTCACAAAGCTTATGAATTCATCAATGGCACTTTTCAAAATATTCACCAATTCTCAAAATTTAAGCATGGGTCTTGTAGTATACAAAGAAACGATTACAAAAACGTAGAAATTATCAAAAACCGAAGTCAAAACTTACCTTAATTTAGCTTAAACCTAGCCAAAACCTTGCTTTCTTCTTCTTTTCTTTTTCTTTTTGATATTAGCACTATGGCTTTATTTTCATGTTTTGTTTTATATAATAACTTATAATATATTAATGTTAATATTAACTTATAAAAATTAACATATAAAAGCATATATAAACATTTAATGCCGTCCACTATTCTCATTTATGGCCAATTTGCAACATGAATACCCATATAAAAGAAGACACACCAATTAAACCACTCAATCAAATAGAAGGCCACTTTTACCTTTTATGCGATTTAGTCATTTTCTCAAATTAAACACACAAACGACCAAATTTAATCACGAAACTTACACACATGCTTAATCACATATCATAGGCACAGAAAATAATATTAAAATATTTTTCAGACTCGGATTTGTGGTCCCGAAACCACTGTTCCAACTAGGGTCAAAACCAGACTGTTACATTGCAAGTGGCCATTTGTGCATTTTGGGTGTTCGACTCCTACCAATCTGGTAAATTAAACTATTTTTTCAAGTCCATTTCTCTCCCTTTTTTTGTACCAACATCTGCTGAAACCTACCCTTCTTCTCTATTCCTTTCAAGTTTCGGCCAACTGTTTGTTTCATCCCTTTTTACCTATTGACTTCTTTTGGCCGAACCTATCACCCTTGCCCCCTTTTACTCTTTCTCCTTTTAGGCTTGTGACCGAAAGTTCTCCCCTCCCTTTTCGATTCGGGTTCTTCTCTTCTCTGGGTGGTTCTTACTTTAGACGAAACTCAACACTGTCCCCTCTCTGTTTCGATTCTGCAAGTATTTGTAGCAAGTCGGTAAGTGGTTGTATTCCCTCTTTTTATTCAAATCTGGTTTCTCTAAACCTTTCTAAAAGCTGAATGTTCTTGTCTATACATGTGTTGACTACGGGTTTCGTACCTTAGTTGCGATATGGTGTTCAGGGGACTCTAGGGAGTACAAACTATTTGGGAAGCGATCGAAACCTTTTTCCTCGTTAGCCAATCAAGGTACAAGCATTACCTTATCTTCTGTATCTAGGCCGATTATCTCATTGTCTGTAAGATCATTATTTATGGTTGTAAGCCACAGTTTTAATCTATCCATTTCAATCAGCAATCTTGGAGAGATAGATCGCTTATCATTCGGTCAAGGTTGGGTGCTCGTGGATCTTAGAATAATTTTGTAAATAGGTGTGTAATCTTACTATCTCTGCTGTGAATCGACAAAAGCCAAAAAGCCGAAAAGCTGAAACTTCGGCATTCGAGGCCACACGAGCGTGCGATCGCTCGTGTGGTAAACCGAGCCCACAAATCATGGGCGATAGATTGTAAAGGCCACTATGAGCGTTCTCGTGATCTTGGGCCTCGTTTGGCTGAAATGGGTCGTGTGGGCCCAGTGGGCTTGTGAGCCCCACACGGATAAAAATCCATGTTATGTGGCAAATATTGGACTGGGCTATGTAGTTCGCATAGCCGTGACTGAATTTGGGCTAAATGGGCCACACGAGCGTGTGGGCCCACTTGGGCCAAATATTGGGCCTTAGCCCCATTTACACTGTTATGACCGTAATGTCCCTGTAGGGTAAAATGACCGTAATGCCCTTGTAGGGTAAAATGACCGTAATGCCCTTGTAGGGTAAAATGATCGTAATGCCCCTGTAGGGTAAAATGACCATAAATGACTATTTTGCCCCTCGAGGGTAAATGACTGACTTGTGATATGATTTGATTGATTTAACTGTGATTGTATGACATGATCTGATTGACTTAACTGTGAATGATATGATGATTTGTGGGCCAGACATTTTGCATACATGACATACTGCATGGGGTTGGGATATCTATTATGGAGGAAGTGTATCACATCGGTGGCTTTGCCACATATATCATTATCGGCGGCTCTGCTGCGTTATTGTCTTGGCGACTCTGTTGCAATATTGGTGTGTTGGCTGGGTAGGTCGATTTTATCCCCACATGGTGTGTTGGTTGGTACGGATGGTGTGTTGGTTGGATTGGGGTGGGTGAATCGGGCTCAGGCCCAGACTGTTACCGCATATATTACTGACTGAATGATAGGGGATTACACACTGAGTTTCATAAACTCACCCTTTTCTTTTAACTGTACAGGTTATCCCCAGCCTTAGATGATTTGGAGCCGCGAGGGACTCGGAGGCGGCCACACGTTCGCTAATATTTTATTTTAGACCTAGTTATTTAAATTTTTATATTGGGTTAACATTTATGTAATAAGGCCTCTGGTGGTTTCAGTTTCTTTTAATTGGGTTTAATTTCTTATTTTGAAACTGCCAAACTGATACAAACAAGTTTTCAAAAAAAAAATAATTATTTTAAAAGACAATCACACATTTTTCAAACTTCAAAATGACATTCATTAGAGTAGCTTCCGCGAGTTTTTAACCAACTAAGAAACCAATAGTAACAAACATGGCAATCGTTTAAAAACGGTTTTCTCTCAACGAGCCTGATTTCAAAAAACACTTCGATGTGACACGTCAGATTCGGTCGTAACGTCTAGGCTGGGTTTGGGGTGTTACATTTAGTGGTATCAGAGCCCGATTGCAAAACTCAGCTGTGGAATGGGTTTTTAAATTCTGGATTTCAATAAGTTTTTTTTCAATAGGTGAAGGGTTTGAGATATTTCTTCTGTAAAGAGTGGCACACCGAGTCTCCGACGTCGAATCCGTAAGTTTTCTGAATATTTTTGTCTGTTTAGAAACTGAAATGCAGTAAGTTAGGAAGTATTGTGGCTACTTTAGAAATTAGACCATACCACTCTAGATAGAGTAAACTGAAACTATAGGAAATTGAAAACTGTAGTGAGACTACGATCTATGAAAACAAACTCTTAAATACTGATACTGCTTTCCATAAGATATCTGTTAATAAACACTGAAACTGTAAACCACTCCACATAAAATAGTTAGTTCTGATAAAACGCGAATAGAAATGGGCACAAGAGATACACGCGAACGTGGTTCAAGAGGCTGTAATAATGTTTTGAAATCAGAGTACGCAGCGGGAGCGTGGTGGTGAAGTCTGTGTGGTGCGACTATTCTGACAGTTGGAAATTTCGGGGACAAAATTTATTTAAGGAGGGGTGAATTGTAAAGCCCCAAATTTGGGCCTAGAAGGAAATAGGTCTTGAGCGTCGGAACACATAAAAGTTTATGTGGGCAAGAAAATGACACAATTGATTGTTTGCTTTGATGGTTAAGTGATTTAGAAGTGTTTGGGAGTGTCTAAGAAGTCCTAGGTTCAAGCCCTGGCTTTTGCAAAATTTTGGTTTTCTCTTAAGTGAACCTTGGTATTAGCATGTAGGCTTTAAAAGAAATTATGGTGGAATGGGTGACACAAGTGGCAAGGTGGCGTTAGGAGTATGCATGTGGTCTGAGGTTCAAGTCAGGGCGTGTGCAGAATTTTTGGTTGTTTCTTGAATAAACCTGGATATTGGCGTGAAGGCTTTATAAAATATTGAGGATAAGTTATGACATAAATGGCCTATTGGCTTGATGGTAAGTGGCGTGATAAAGCTTCAAAGGGGGGTGGTGTTCGAGTCACGCCTGGAACGAAGAAATATTTATTTTGCTAACATGGGACGTCAAGTGTTGGAAGTAGATTCGAACTCTGTTGAGTGAAAGTTTGAACTGGTCTTGGAGTTGTTATGGAGGATATCAATGAGTGAATCAAGGAGGGAAAGGGGAGTGATTTGTGGAGATTTTCAAGGAATTTGAAGTGTGTGGGGAGTGTTGGTGCCGAATTGGTATAGGGAATTTCGGCTGAGGGGTTTTCTCTCTGTTTGGTCAATTTGGCACCGGTTTCTGAAACTGTTAATACTCTTTTCTTTCTCTGCTCTCTTGTGCCGAATTTGCAAGTGGCTATTTGTGCATTTTGGGTGTTCGACTCCTACCAATCTGGTAAATTAAACTATTTTTTTCAAGTCCATTTCTCTCCCTTCTTTTGTACTAACATCTGCTGAAACCTCCCCTTCTTTTCTATTCCTTTCAAGTTTCGGCCAACTGCCTGTTTCATCCCTTTTTACCTATTGACTTTTTTTGGCCGAACCTATCACCCTTGCCCCATTGTGACTTTTTCTCCTTTTCGGCTTGTGACCAAAAGTTCTCCCCTTCCTTTTTGATTCGGGTTTTTCTCTTCTCTGGATGGTTCTTACTTTAGCCGAAACTCAACACTGTCCCCTCTCTGTTTCGATTCTGTAAGTATTTCTGACAAGTCGGTAAGTGGTTGTATTCCTTGTTTTCATTCAAATCTGGTTCCTCTAAACCTTTCTAAAAGTTGAATGTTCTTGTCTATACATGTGTTGACTGCGGGTTTCATACCTTCGTTGCGATATGGTGTTTAGGGGACTCTAGGGAGTACAAACTGTTTGGGAAGCGATCGAAACCTTTTTCCTCTTTAGCCAATCAAGGTACAAGCATTACCTTATCTCGGATAAAAATCCACGTTATGTGGCAAATATTGGACTGGGCTATGTAGTTCGCATAGCCATGATTGAATTTGGGCTAAATGGGCCACACGAGCGTGTGGGCCCACTTGGGCCGAATATTGGGCCTTGGGCCCATTTACACCGTTATGACCGTAATGCCCCTATAGGGTAAAATGACCGTAATACCCCTATAGGGTAAAATGATCGTAATGCCCCTATAGGGTAAAATGACCGTAATGCCCCTATAGGGTAAAATGACCGTAATGCCCCTGTACGGTAAAATGACCGTAATGCCCCTGTAGGGTAAAATGACCTTAATACCCCTTTAGGATAAAATGACCGTAATGCCCCTATAGGGTAAAATGACCGTAATGCCCCTGTAGGGTAAAATGATCGTAATGCCCCTATAGGGTAAAATGACCGTAATGCCTCTTTAGGATAAAATGACCGTAATGCCCCTGCAAGGTAAAATGACTGTAATGCCCCTGTAGGGTAAAATGACTGTAATGCCCTTGTAGGGTAAAATGACCGTAATGCCCCTGTCGGGTAAAATGACCGTAAATGACTATTTTGCCCCTCGAGGGTAAATGACTGAGTTGTGCTATGATTTGACTGATTTTGCTGTGATTGTATGACTATGATTTGATTGACTTAACTGTGAATGATATGATGATTTGTGGGCCAGACATTCTGCATACATGACATACTGCATGGGGTTGGGATATCTATTATGGAGGAAGTGTATCATTCATCGGTGGCTTTGCCACATATCTCATATCGCGGCGGCTCTGCTGCGTTATTATTATGCGCTACTACACCAATATTGGTGTGTTGGCTGGGTGGGTCAATTTTATCCCCACATGGTGTGTTGGTTGGATTAGGGTGGGTTGCATATTTGCACCATACTGATATTGTATTGGGCTTAGGCCCACATTGTTATTGTACTGGGCTAAGGCCCACACTGCATCTTATTCTTCGAATCGGGCTCGTGCCTGCATTCATACCGCATATATTATCGATCAATGATAGGGGATTACACACTGAGTTTCATAAACTCACCCTTTTCTTTTAATCGCATGAGTTTATCCTCACCTTAGATGATTTGGAGCCGCGAGGACTCTCGAGGCGCCACACGTTCGCTAATATTTTATTTTAGACCTAGTTATTTAAATTTTTATATTGGGTTAACATTTATGTAATAAGGCCTCTGTGGTTTCAGCTTCTTTTAATTGGGTTTAATTTCTTATTTTGAAACTGCCAAACTGATACAAACAAGTTTTCGAAAAAAAATAATTATTTTAAAAGACAATCACATATTTTTCAAACTTCAAAATGACATTCATTAGAGTAGCTTCCACGGGTTTTTAACCAACTAAGAAACCAATAGTAACAAACATGGCAATCGTTTAAAAATGATTTTCTCTCAACGAGTCTGATTTCGAAAAACACTTCGATGTGACACGTCAGATTCGGTCGTAACGTCTAGGCCGAGTTTGGGGTGTTACATTGATTACCTTAGAAAATTGAATGGTTGAATTTTTAATTACTTGCTTGTTGTTTCCTTCTTTATTTCTTTTAGCTTGGACGACAACAAGTATGAAAAGATGAAGTTATCATATTTTTCTCTCCACTATATAATATTTATGCTAAGATTAATTGATTAATCAATCTTAATTAACTAATTTAATTCTAGTTTAAACCTTTAATCTTATTTAGTTAACTAATTAACATTACTAATCATAAGTAAGTGGATTACCATCAACATCCACTAACTTAATTCACTATAATGGTTAAATAACCATTTTAGGCCCTTTGAATAATTGCTAGCTAGGTCCCCAAGTATTTTCTAAATTAAAATTCAATAGCGATTGGAATTTTATAATTTAGTCCATGACCTTTAATTAACAATTTTCATGGTTAAATTACTAAATCAATCTTTAATATATTAACACATTAACTACATAATTATTCCTATTTTATCTTAACGAACTTGGTTTACGAAAATGGGGTTCCGAAACCACCTAAAATCATGTCATTACACATTCTCATGGCAGGTCAGTCCAATATGTTGTTCTTTAACATGTACTTATGCATTGACTTTAACATCCTTATGTCATTGACAACATTTTTTCATCAATCAGCTACATATTAGTCGCAATGCATTATTATTGTCCAAGCCCACAATAATACTTGACTAAGGATATTTAAGAATAATCATATTATTCTTATGACTTTATTGTTAAACAGTTTATTTAACACACATAAATAAAAATTGAAATAACAATGACAATGCCTTTTATTAGTAAACTAGGTGAACAAGTATGCGTATACGATTATCTCATGATTTGTCTTTGCGCATACTCCAATAGTTTGTGTTTGTGTTGAGTCGACTTATTACCAATAATATGTTGGTGGCTTTTGAGGTGATGCATCATATGAAAAATAAGGGGAGAAGTAAGGTAGATGAGGCAAAATTAAAAAAAAAAGAAAGACATTAGTAAGGCTTATGATCTAGTTGATTGGAGTTTTTATGCTTTGTGATTTGTAAATTGGGTTTGCATGAGATGTGGTGAATTGGTTAATGCTTTGAGTCTCTATAGTTTAGTATAAAGTTGCTTTTAATGGGATTGAAATTGTTCCGATTGCCCCGGGTATGGGACTTAGATATGGGGACCCATTGTCACCTTACCTGTTCATTATCTGTATTAAAAGGGCTTAGGTTTTTTTTTTTGTTGAGACAAGTTGAGTTGTAGGGTAATATTCATGGTGTTTTTATTTGTAGGGGTAGCTCACGAGTGTCTCATCCGTTTTTTGTTCATGATAGCTTTTTCTTTTCTTTTGGGCTATATGTGCCATATTTTGATATGACAAATTATGCTCTTTAAACACTTAAGGAGCTTGTTTCTGGGTGATTAGTAGAGAATTTTAATGCTTTTATGGACTTAGGTTAAATTTCATATTTTATGGAAATTTTTAGTTAATTTTGTTTTTTTTTAGAATAAAATGGCAATTTCATGCCATTATAGACTTAACCTGTGGAAGAGATCATTTCAGAAACTTAATTGATGTAAAAGTGAAAAAGATAAACTTAAACTGGAACTGTAGTTGTGATATCGAGGAGTCAATGTTGTGACACCAACACACTTTCCATTAACTAAAGAGAGAGCCCTCAAGAAATTGCACCCTCAAGTGGACTGCCACCAAGTTTGCGACACCAAGGGGTTGATGTCATGATACTAACTTTCAGGATCACGACATCGGGTTGGTGATGTTGCAACACTGACCACAGTCCATGAAGTTGAAGAAGTCGAGCCAGTTTGAGCACAATGTCGTGACACAAGCTACCATTGTTGCGACATCGAGTGACCAAAAGCTCGAAATGCCTAAATTGTTGAGGATGTCACAACACTAGCTTGTGGGTATCGTAACATCGACATCTGACGAGGCTAAATTTTAAGGGGCAATTTGAAGGCAACAGTAGTCAAACTTTTCATACTTAAGTTTATAAACAAGGATACTTTGTAATTGAGGATTTATTATTATTTTTCCTTATAACCTTATATAATTATGTGAGGGTGGCTAGGCTAAGTAGAAAAGTAGGTTAGATAATTAAAATTTAGAATTTTCTTTTTCTTTATTCTTATTTTTATTAGATTAGGGTTTATTTTTCTGCTTCTTTTATTTTAATTTCGACTTGGTGAATCCTTTCTACTTTTTGCTGGGTTTTGCATTGAAGATTGCTTGGATTTTTATGCTTCATCTGATATTTATACATGAGCATTTCTTCACTCAATTCTTATTTTTATATGTTGTTTATCACATGTTTGATAAAATGTTTCTATGAGAATTTGAATGGATTATGGGCTATTATGATTATCTCGTATTGGTTTATTAAGTATTTGGATGTTTGATTAAGTGTTTATTTATATTCGATTGGTTGTTTTATTTGATTATACCATATTGTACAATACACTATAATTGATGACTCTAGTAGAATATTTAGGCAAATGAGACTAAGAGGAGAATTTGTCATGCAATGATTTGGTAGGATTGTGTTCAGTGGTGAGACTAAGAGGAGAACTGTATGCCTAAGTGAGACCGAGAGGAGAGCTCAGGTGGTAACCCTTAATTAGGAGGGGGCAAATGGGATAATCCTCATTAGGAGTAATAAACAACTCGATTAGAATACTTATACTAGCTTAATTAGCATTTAGTATATTAATTTACCTTTGTTTAATTGTGTTCAATGTTCTAGTAAGAAGTAGAGAATTATTTTATGCTTATTAGTTGTTACCTTAGTAGTAGTTTATTTTAATCATGTATTTGGTTGCATTAATAATTCATAAATTTATTAGACTAAAAATTGCTTTGTAATAATTGACTTAACAAAGACATTCACCAAATTTGACAATCCATTGGGATCGGTCCTTGAAATACTTCCACATTTCGTTATAAATTTCTATATTACAACTTGACATTGTATGCTTGCAGCTAAAAACTGCTTTTAAATTGTTTTATAATTTTTTTTTTTGTTTTCTATGCACGAGCACAAACGGTCAACTAAAGGTCAATACATTAAGAACATTTTGGTGGCCTACGAAGAAGCTTCAGGTCAAGCTATTAAATTTCATAAGATGAGTATTTGTTTCCTTTGAATACTAAGTTGACTGATAGGCAAGCGATCTGCTTGATTTTGGGGGTTCAATCCTCGTTGGATCACAGTCGTTATTTAGGTTTGCCTATTCTGGTAAGGAGAAATAAGAAGCAAAAATTTTCATTTATTCGAGATCGTCTGTGTAAGTGTGTATTTTTAGTTGGAAAAATAAACTTTTGTCAAAGCTAGGTAAAAAGGTGGTGTTGAAAATGATAGCTCAAGCTCTTCCTACCTATTGTATGAGCATATTTTTACTTTCGTTTAGTAAATATGACGCCCTTAAAAAATGATGAATTTTTTTTGGAAGGGTTCAGGGGCCGACAAGCATAAGAAAATTCATTGGGCTTTTTGGGAGAACTTGCGTGTTTTGAAGAAGTTCGAAGGTATATGCTTTCAGAACCTTTTTTGTTTTAATGTTGCAATGTTGGCTAAACAGGGTTGTAGATTTCTTCGAATCTGAGTCTTTTCCGTCTTGAATTTTCAAAGCTAAATATTTCCCTAAGTGTGGTTTTCTTAAAGTAGATGAAGGTAGAAACCCTTCTTTTATTTTGAAGAGCATTGTTGTAGCTAAATAACTTTTGACTAAAGGTGTGAACATGTGAACTGGTGATGGAGGTTTGATCGCTTATAAACGTGTTATCGTTTATAGTATAAATATCATACCAAATATATATAATTAAATCGGCAGTGTCTGCAAGCGTACGAGTCAAATTGTAATATAGAAAAGTTTACAACAAAACACTGGTAAGTATTCCGAGGATCGTACCGAAGGGATTGTAGATTGGAGAAACTATTATTAAATTAATTACAGAAAATAATTATTAATCTAATCGAGTCACGAATTATTAGTGTTAGTCCAAATTAATAGATTTATTAAACTAATTAAATTATTAAACCTAAATTAACCTAATGGAGTTTCCTATTCCTAGTGTCGACAATGTGAGCCGCTAGCCTATGATCAATTAAATCTCTAATTATCTAATTAAATAATTAATTATCCTAAATTGAGTTATTTATCACCCTTAGCTAAGAATACCATCTCGATCTCATCTTCACTAAGGATTTCGGTCTCTTCATAGGCATACAAATAGCCTTTCGGTCTCACCTGTCTCGATATTCTATCAGAGGCATCATTTCCTAATATACTAAGTACTCTTAAATAATCAACCAATTTTGGATAAATAATTACTTAATGGATAAATTAGTTTATTAATTGAATCATGCGAGATATGAAATAAGCACAAGAAATTATTCAATTATTTATACAAAAGCTAATTGATAATGTTAACGAAAATATAAATAAAAGAATAAGAGATAGGAAAAAGCTCATGAATATATATTGAAACACGATCCCGTAGTAATCTCCACTCGTAAATGTCTTCACATCAGAATAGAAAAGTTCCGATTAAATGAAAATAAAAAGAAAATACAAAGAAAATTGAATAGGAAAAATCGTCTGTCTAAGTCTGCACTCTAATTTCGATGACCTTAAGGTTGCTTATATAGGCAATGGGCTACTTGGTGACCACTATACCGTAGATACACTTAGATACCAATTAATACAATATTTTGATAACTGCTAGGGTCCAAATAAGGAAATATCCCAAAAGTACCGTCCAAACAATCAACAATATTTTGGCCCGCCGTCATTGCATCATCATGACATGGGAAGGCTCCTCGTCACAACGTCGCCACCATGAATGCATTCCTATCTTCATCGTGTCGTCATGACGAGAGGAAACATTTGTCACGACGTCAAGTGCTTTCCCGGCCTTAGCAACTTCATTGTGCTATCGGGCTTCCTTGTCTCGTGACCTGATCATCATCCCTTGTATTATTAGACCTAAATTGGTATTCTACACACTTAAATGACCCATTAGTCACTCACGAGGCTCGAGTTAGCCTTACGAGTCATTGAAATAGTAGAAAATGCGTAAAAACACTTATTTTATTAATATTTCATTCCTAACCTACTAATACTGAAAATATAATAATTAATTATAAAATGCCAAGAAAACAAGCTCGTTAAGTGCAAAAATGACCTAAAATAACTACTACATTTGACGACAAGCCAAGGTTCTGTTGTATTATTTAAGGATTCGTGGGTTTTTTATGATAACAATTTTTTGGTTGACTTGGTTCCGTTGGATGGGTTGGAAGATATGGAGTTCAATGAGCTATTGAGTGTTGATGGTTCTTGTTAGGATGAAGGCTTGATTGTGGGTTTACTGTTACCTTATGGTGGTACTCGTATTCTTAATATGTCACTTGCTTATACCATGGGTTATGATCACCAGAATTATTTTTTCGTTATGCCACGAGGCATACCGACGTTCCAATAGAACCCATGCCCACTTCAAAAGATTTCATCACCTTAGCAAAGCTTGAAGAGTAGGTATAAATTCTTTAAGTGTTGTCTCCTATAGGTTTGGTATATACATAGGTTGAACTCTTAACAATTTTTTGGTTGACTTGGTTCCATTGGATGGGCTGGAAGATATAGAGTTCAGTGAGCTATTGAGTGTTGAAGGTTCTTGTTGGGATGAAGGCTTGATTGTAGGTTTACTATTACCTTATGGTGGTGCTCATATTCTTAATATGTCGCTTGCTTATACCATGGGTTGTGATCACCGAAATTATTTCTTCACTGTGCCACGAGGCATATCGACGTTCCAATAGAACCCATGCCCACTTCAGGAGATTTCATCACCTTAGCAAAGCTTGAAGAGTAAGTATAAATTCTTTAAGTGCTGTCTCCTATAGGTTTGGTATATACATAGGTTGAACTCTTATCTAGTACCAAGTTGGTTGGTTTGAATTTGGCATTATAATGTTGTAAGTTATGTAGAAATGATGCGGGAAGTGATATATGAAAGATTACATTTGTTTTGAATGAATCCATGAAGGCTTAATATGTTTTAAATATCCTTTTAATGATTTTATGTATGTAATGTTTGGTTGAAAATATTTAGGGAATTATTTTTACATGTATTTGGATTATCTTTAAGCATGTTTTGTGTATACTATGTTTGAAGGTGATCTGAGGATAATTTGGAGTGTTTTTGGGTTGCTTTGCTTTGACGTCACGATTGTAACGTCATGACATTGTAGCTCAAAAGGTGATGTCGTGACCTTGTCCTTGCAACATCACGACATTCACCTACGACATTGTGACTTTGCCCAAATAGCAAGTGACATTACGACCTCATGTAATGTCCCAACATTGTGCACAACCTTATTCCCATTTCATTGTTTAACTTGTTTTGAGTCCCAAACACATTCAATGTTCCTGAACCACTCCTAAATGATTTTAAATTGATTCTAAAGCCTCTAAATTTTCGTAAAGTTGATTTATTGATATTATAAAAATGTTTTAAATTGGGAACGATAAAAAGGAAAAAAAATATTTCAAGATTTCTTGTTCGTATATGTTCCGACAATATCTCCCATTTCGGCTGGACGGTGGGACAAGTGAGGGGTGTTACACAAGTAAAGGTATACCATGTTTTATGATATTAAACACTTTTCAAGATCACATAATTAGGAGCTCTTTGAACATCCATTCATTATCTCATGTTTTTAAATTTAATACATTCATTTATTAATATATTCAAGCACTTAGTTCTCTCAACAATATTGAACATTTTCAGTTATTTTTTACTCTCTTTTTAATAAAAAAATTATTACATCAAATTTCAACTTTTAACTCATTTTAGTAATAATTCACATTTTACCACACTATGACATAACTATAATTATCTTGACACCTTTTTAGTCTATTTAAATGCCATAAAGCCAAGTTCATAAATTTTACTATATTTATTCCAATTATCACAACTCACTAAACTATTATTTTTCTCATATAAGTACTTTTAATCACTTTTTAAATATACATATATTTCACCATTTTAACAATTTTCATGATCATTTATTAAAGGGAGGTTAAAAGACTACATGATACCTCTTTAATAGCAAAAGTTTCAAAACAAAGCTTCTCTTAGCTTTCTCAACACGCGGATCCACCCATTCATCCACTCAAAGTCTTATTCTCCATCCATTCAACTTTTTTTAGTACAAAATATAAACAAAATATTAATACACATCCTTCATCACATTTCTGATATTAAATACCTTAAATAATTAAGGTGATATAAAGAAAACATATTTTCTTACCTTGGAGCTTTGTCTCTCTAGCATAGCTTTATTTGATTAACCCACTTGAAATCTTAGCCTCAAATAAAGAAAACAATTGTGGAAATCAAGCAAAAAAATGTTTTCTAGAAGTAAGATTTAATGGAACAAAACTTGGGTGGGTGGGTGTTGATTGAAGAAAAAAAGCCATAGGAGGACCTCTCCTCCCCTCTCATGTTGTTGCAAGAAATAAGAGAGAAAATATCTCATTTTTTCTCCTTTTATTTACCACATAAATGAGATCAAAGTCAACTAGTCAAAATTATTCAAATATATGGTCTACATTTTATCTCTATGTTAAAAATTAATTCCACGACTCCAAATTATTTCTAGTAATTTAATATCTCAAAATATAATATTTTTAATGTAGATTTCATGTAAAATGATCAAAATGCCCCCTTATGAGGTAAATTTCACTTTAGTCCCTTTTTGTCTCATCACCTTTCTCTATTCCATTTAACTTTAGTACCTCAAATTTTTCATGATTTGCACTTATCATCCATAACAATCAATTATTCATACATAAAGTTACATTTAGGGTCTTTGTCGGTAGAAATAAAAATTTAGGGTTTAATCCCTAAACTTTCATTTTCAATCAATTTCACATAATCTTGTATTCACCATCATTCCCTTTAAATCTCTTTTCCACAACTCATTTTAATCCTTTAGGACTTGTCTTCGAATTTCTTTAAAAATTCACTATATTGGGTTTTGGGCATTACAATTACAATATCAACAAGAAATTTAATTTTTTTTATATCTATACTATTAATTAAGAGTTTGATTGAGTTTTTGTTATTTATCAAGTGAGCTCCAATTTAGTTGTAAAATTACAAAAAAAATTGTGATTTTTACAAGTAACAAATATTATTTTAAAGTTATTTTATTTTTTTTGAAGAAAATTAGATATACATAATAAAATTTAAACTCAAAATATAATATTTTTTGAAAAAAAAATATAACAATTTTTACTATCTCAAGTGTATCATTTCAACCAAATCATATTTAATTTTTATATCAATTTTCTATAAAATTGGTACATAAACCTGTGGAGTATATCTTAAATAACCGCCTACTTATTTTTAGTGCGTAATATATTAAATATCAAATTATCGGCCTTTCTTTAAACAAGTAGGCCCATTTAACACTCACATATAGGGTTAAGGTCGAATCTAAGCAGGTCTATTCTCATTATAGGCCTCAGTTGTTCACATCTCATTTCTCGATTTATTCCTTCTTCACCTCTATTGAATTGGAATTGAAAAAAGGTTCCAAGAAATGGCTAATCGTTCTCTAGTTTCCCTTTACAAGTTCCTTTTCAGGCACCCTTTTCAATCATCTGTAAAACCCACGTCTCCTTTTCTCTTTAAATCCCTTTCTCCGTTTCAGACTCAACTCGTGGCCAACTCTGTCCCATCTCCGAGACCTGCCTCTTTTCGATTCCCAGTCTTCCAAACCTCACAAGTTCAGCACCCAATTTACCACATCCTGAGGAAGTACAGTTCTGAGTCACCAGCATCCAAGTTGGATGTGAACAAGGAGGTTGACTCGATCAACCTCAAGTTTGCAGAGGCAAGAGAAGAGATAGAGATGGCAATGGAGTCTAAAGAGACCGTTTATTTCAACGAAGAAGCAGAGTGTGCTCGTGCTGCTGTTAAAGAGGTTTTGGACATGTTTGAAGGGCTTTTAGGAAAGCTACCAGAGGCCGAAAAGGCTGCTTTGCAACGTTCAATGGGACTTAAGATTGAGCAGCTCAAGGCTGAGCTTCAACAGTTGGATGATTGATGAGGTTTGTTTAAATGGATTTTCCTCAATATATATATTTTTGGCTGTCTTACTTCATTTTTCATAACATAGCTGAGGGATTTAGTGATTTTAGCTGTGACATTCGATTGGATTGAAAGATATGATTTTGAATAATGGGTTAGTATGGTTTACATTCTATGGTTATCATTTTGAAGGTGATGATAAAGGAAAACTGTAGCATTCAGAGGGAACAATTGAGAATATTTGTGAACTTGTATCAGCTATAATTAGATGATAATTTCTCTCTCTCTCTCTCTCTCTCTCTCTCTCTTTACCTTATGATTTGTTAGCTTATTTGGCAGTAATGTTTACCCAATTGTGTTACTTCGAAATATTAGCTGAAATGCTAGAAACCTGAGTCAGGTTGGCAAGTTTTTGCTTAAACTAGATTAAAGCACAGAGAGTTTTCATTGTCCACTTTTGGTTCCTTTTGTTCTATGTTTGAAGGATAGTATAGCCAATGGTCCAAAATGCTGCAACTCTTTAACTAATCATTCTTTTTCTGGCACTTAATCATGGCAAGCCAATCCCAACTTCAATTGAACATTACTTAAAATGACATAAACTTTTGCCATTAGTTAAGCTTTTGGTAGGGAACTCATTTATTAGGCAAGCTAAGTAGGTTTGGGCATTCTGGAGCAGGTTACTATTTTTTAGGCCAAGAGGCTGTAGAACAGATGAACAGAAACTTGGATTTACTTAATCAGTCATGGTTTGTACATTGGCAAGAGCAATACATCTTAAGAGTAAATCATAAGACTATCTTGTTTGATGAAGTGAGGGGTCACTCTTACTAACCCTTTAATAGTGTATTTATACTATAACTCTTAGTAAGGGTCACTCGCTATCACATAAGAAGATATAATACAGACTCAAACATAATAACTAAGAACATAAGCATAGACAGTTAATCTAAATTCAGTGCTCCTACATCATTTTTTTTTCCAGAGTTGCCAACATTTTTTTGTGCATGTTTTAGCTGTCTTTACGTGCAAATAGATACCTTGGCTGAATGAACTAGTTCTGAGCTTCGGTTGCACCAGAACTTGTAAGCAACTTCAGCTTTTTTTCATTTGTCCATTACCACCTATACATACATATATTTTTGTGGAAAGGGAACTAAGCATCAGTTTAGTATCCCCTCCCCCCAAAAAAAAAAAAAAAAAGAAGAAAAAAGATCACTTCTATAATAACTATGCTTGCATGTGAACGAACATCTTAGTGCATAACATATCTTGATATATTTGCTAAGGATTTCCTTTTTGTTATGTAACATAATAATGGTTTGAAGAAATAACTGAAGGAGGAAGAAATTTGATTTTTCTTTTTCCAGAAAGGAAAGAAGAAAAAGGTATATGAAGAAAGAAAATCATGTCAAAAACAGTTTATGTTTTGGTTCTAAGATTATGACTGATTATTCTAAAGTTGTAGAAAAGTGTTGTACTTTTTGTCATTTTTAATAAAAAGAAATGAACTATACTTTAAAATATTGTTAAACTTGAAAGTATGCTATACAAAAAAAAAAGAAAAAAAAAAAAAGAACTTTTGGTACATTACCAATTGGGGGAGGGGATGCCATTGCCAAGACTTGAACCCTGGACCTTAGGGTGCCATTATAAAGCTTCAAGTAAGTACTCCTTTAGGTTGTTGGTGCTATACAAATATTATGTAGCAGCTACGAACTTGGCTTCTTTCTCATCTGTATATGTTAGCTTGAATTCTTTGATTTCATTTGCAAGGGATATATACTTTTTTGAGTCCTTTCTAAGCACAGATTCATGTTCATATCCTATGGTCTACCACGAGGACCTTCATTTAAAGGTGCTTCAGAAAATTGACCTTTACTTTTTCTTTGTCTCAATTTCTAAACACTCAGTACATACTCCAAATATTCTGTTATAAAAGAATTTTTTGTGATTTTTATAACTTGAAATACTTTAAGAAGAACCTTCCTTCACTATTGTTTTTTTCTGCTTGCCTTTTAACCTGAGCATTATTTTTTTTATTTATTTGACTTCTCATTTCCCTCAAGTCTTACAGAGGTGGATATGGAAGTCATCCTCCAAATATGAGGAAAAGCTTTGAAGAAATTGAACCTACTGATATGGACGCTTTTATTGTAATAGGAATTTTAGTTTTATTTATTATATCAGGTTTTATTAAGAGTTTTAGTTTTACTTATTTTCTCTATTATATTAGGTTTTTGTTTCTTCATAAACTCTAAATTAGGAATGTAGAAACTTTAGTAATCTGATTACTACTATTGTTAATTAGCTTACAAGTATAAAAAGAGATAAACTATCCTAAGGAAGGAAATAATCCCTAAAAAGTCAGTAATTGTCCTAAGAATCAAGAACAATGATTAGTTCCTATTTACGAAGATTTCCTTAGTAATCTATCCTTAATTCTAGGAATTCCAACACTCCCCTCAAGCCGGTGTGTAGATGTTTATCAACCCTGACTTGCCAACATGTTCTTCAAACATGTTTTTATTTAAGCTTTTGTCAACATATCCGCAACTTTGTTGTCCGGTAGGAAGATAGGTAACACTCACTTCGCTTTGAGTGTACTTTCTCTTTTATGAAGTGTCGGTCTATCTCAACATGTTTGGTACGATCATGATGCACAGGATTGTGAGCTATCTTGACAGAGCTTTGTTGTCACAATGCAATCGCATAGGTCTATTATAAGGAACCTTTAGTTCTCTTATCGCCTTTGTATCTAAATTCCTTCACAAATACCATGCGCTAGTGCTCGATACACGCTTTCCGATGCTGCTGCTGCGTGCTACCACAGTTGCTTTTTACTCCTCCATGTCACTAGATTACCCCAAACATAGCCGCAATAACCACCGGTTGACCGTCTCATTAACAAATCCTGCCTGATCCAACATCGGTATACACTTCCACATTTCTGCTTTGTCATTTTTCTTGAAATATAGGCCCTTGCCGTGAGTTCCCTTTAGGTATCTAAGTATTTGATATGCACTTCTAGGTGTTTCTCCTTGGGGCATGCATATATTGACTTATGACGCCGACACTAAAAGCAATGTCGGTCGAGTGTGAGCCAAGTAGATAAGTCTCCTACTAGGCGTTGATATCTCCCCTGTCAACTTCTTCTCCATCTTCATCAATTACTAAACTTGAGATTAAACTCCATAGGAGTTTCAATGGTTTACACCCCATCAACCCAACTTCCGACAAAGAATTCAAGGACATATTTCCTTTGGGAAATAGAAATACCTTTTGAGACCTTGCTATCTCCATACCTAAAAAATATTTAAGATTTCCCAAATCTTTAAGTTCAAATTCTGCATCCAAGAAACTCTTTCAATCTCCCAATTTCACTTGTATCATCTCCTGTCACTATTATATCGTCCACATAGACAATTAGGATGCAACATTTTCCTTGTTTGAATGCTTGTAGAACATGGTGTGGTCTGCTCTGTCCTTGAGTATACTCCTCGCTCATCATGGCTTTCGCCGTCGACTAAACCACGCCCTTGGAGATTGTTTCACCCGTACAAAGACTTTTTCAACTTACACACTTGGCCCTTTCTTTCTTCAAATCCGGTGGGAAGTCCATGTAAACTTCTTCATTTAACTCTCCATTGAGAAAAGCATTTTTAACATCCAATTGAGTCAATTGCCAATTAAGATTGACAAAGAATGGACAAAAGGACTCTAATTGTGTTAAGTTTGGCAACCGGTGCAAATGTCTCTTCATAATCAAGCCCATAAGTTTGAGTGAATCCCTTAGCCACAAGACGAGCCTTGTATCGGTCAATCGGCCATCGAGTTTGAATTTAGTAGTAAAAATCCATTTGCAACCCTCTTGGTTTCTTTCCTTTAGGTAGATCCGAAACTTCCCACGTTCCATTATTTTTGAGGGCCTCCATTTCTTCCATCACGGCTTGTCTCCATTCAGCTAACTTAAATGCTTCTTCTATATTTTTTGGAGTTTTAATAGAATCAACATTATTCACAAAGGTTTGATAAGACTTAGACAAGTTTCCATAGGATACAAACCGAGAGATAGGGTGTTGAGTGCAGCTCCTCGTGCCTTTCCTCATTGCAATTGGAAGATAGATGGATGGTGATACTTCCTTTTCAGAACAGTCCTCGGTTGAAGATGGGAGTGGCACTGCTGTATCAGTTTCAGGACGTCGAATACGTCTGGAATAAACCTGCAGTTCGGGCACCGTTGTTGTTCTTTGTTTTCCTCGGGGGGCCTGCTCGATGATGGTGTTGTTATCAGGAATTATAGTGCTAGGTTCTTGTGGTATAGGAGGAACAATAACAGTGTCTAGGTTGGGTTTAGGCTTAGTGATAGTGGTGGTAGGGTCTGGCGGTATGATGAGAAGGGTATTAAGGTTCTCATCTTCATTAAAAGTCTCCCCCTGAAGATGAGAAGCTCTAAAGAAAGGTTCGGTTTCAAAGAAGGTGACATCCCGAGAAACAAATAGTCGGTGCAAGGTTGGTGAGTAACATTTATATCCTTTTTGAGTGGGGGAATACCCAACAAATATACAGGTGTGGGCTCAAGGATCAAGTTTGGATTGATTTGGTTGATGATTATGGACAAAGGCTTTGCAACCGGATATTTTTGGTGGAAGGTTAGGAACATGAAATAGAGGAAAGGATTTGTGAAGAGTGTTTAGAGGTGTTTGGAAGTTTAGAACTTTTGATGGCATTCGATTTATTAGGTAGCGAGCAGTGAAACGAACAAATACATTTCATAAATATTTTGGGACATTCATGGTGAACATTAAGGCCCGAGCAACATCAAGGAGATGTCGATTTTTCCTCTCGGAGATCCCATTCTGTTGGGGGTATTTGGACATGAACTCGGTGAATGATTCCTTGATCTCGAAGGTATGAACTTAGGACAAATTAAAGTATTCTCTCCCGTTGTCCATGTGTGAGAGTTTGGATGATAGAGTTGAATTGAGTTCGAACCATTGAGTGAAATTTTTGAAAGGCTTTGGGTGTTTCAGATTTTCTTTTAAAAGGTAGACCCAACATACCCTAGTGTGATCATCAATAAAAGTAATGAACCACTTAGCACCAGTAATGTTTTTCACTCGGCTAGCTCCCATAAGTCACTGTGTGTATTAATGAAAAAGGTTTGGATTGAGTGTATGGTTTTAAAGGGTATGGAACACGGGTATGTTTGGACAATTCACAAATATCACACTTTAAGGAATTTATTTTCTTATTTCAAATAACAATGGAAGATGCTTTTTAGGTACAAAAGATTTGGATGTCCTAACCTCACGGTGCCATAGCATAATAGTATCCTCTTTTGCGATAGATAGAGCTAATCCCCTTGTGTGTGCTATCTTTATTCCACACATACACCCATCATCAACCTTAGCAATGCCAATCATCCTCCCGATTTACATTCTCGTAATTTACAACCAATTGCGAGAAAATTCAGCAAGCATTTTCCCATCTTTAGTAAGTTTACTTATTGAAAGTAAATTACAGGATAAGTTGGGAACATATAGAACATTATCAAGGAGAAATTCTCATTATTTTTCTCGTCCCTATTCCATTACAGTGAGTATGAACCATCAAAGCAATCTGATTCGGGACTTGTTATGACAGGTGGTGTAAGTTTGGAATAGAGTGAGGTTACCCATCATGTGGTCCAAGCACCAAATCTAGTATCCAAGAGGATTGGTTATTAGATTCAAGAGCAATATTGATAGCAATTACCTTGAGTGGCTAAATTCCCATGACCAGTAGAGGTACTAAGAATTTTATGGAGATTTTCGAGTTGAGTCTTGGTTAGGCGCACATCCAACCTCTCATCTGCGGTATTGGAAGAAACCAGGCGATTTTCTTGTCTTTCTGCTTTCTTATCGGGATAACCATGGAGTTTAAAACATTTTTCCTTTGTGTGACCAACACGGTTGCGAGTGGCTACACCATGGCCTGCTCAATCCGGACTCATTTCCAAAGACGAGGTTTTTGTGTTTGAGGACCTTTGGACACAAGAGCAAAGCAGATTCGATGGGTCGGTCGAAGAGATTATCGGTTTGGGTTCTCCCATCATGACAAGACGACGTTTCTCTTCTTACTACGCAAAAGCTTCAAAGAATGGTTGGGAGAGGTGATCCGCCCAAAATTCTCCCCGGACCTCGTCTAACTCATGCCTCACCCGCTTAGAAACTCATAGAGACGTTCGTTGTTGAGGTGAGTCATAAACCTAGTGTGTTCTAGGCCTTCCCCCAATCACCCTCATAGTACATATCTAACTCCTGCCACACAAGATTTTCGATTGTTGTAGTAGTGAGTTACCTCAAGTGTCCCTTGTCGAGTGTCTCTCAACTTGAGTTTGATCTCAAAAACCTGGGAAGCGTTTCCAAGATCAGAGTAGTTCTCTTTGACTGCATCCCACATGTCTTTTGCAGTCTTGAAGAGAAGGTAAGTTCGGCTTATATGGCCTTCCATCGAATTGATCAGCCATGCCATAACAATGGAGTTATTGAGTTCCCAAGTAGCATAAGTAGGGTCTGCTACGTTCGGTCGTGGAAGTTCTCCATTGATGTATCCTAATTTGCCTCGGCCACGGATCACCATAAGAACAGATTGAGACCATTGTAGAAAATTCTTCCCATCTAGTCGATGACTAGTGATCATAAGTGAAGAATTAAGATCACTTTGATTGACAGACTGGTTAATATTACGAGACATTTGTGACATCTCGCTTTAAGACAAGGCTTCATTAAGGTCACCCATGGGAGAAAAAAAATTGAGGGATTTTTAGGAAAATGGAAGAGAACTCGGAGGAATTTTTAGGAAGATGAATGAGAGGATCGAAAAATTCCTAAAGCTCCGATACCATGTAGAAACTTTAGTAACTGATTACTACTATCATAATTAGCTTACAAGTATAAAAAGAGATAAATTATCCTAAGGAAGGAAATAATCCTAAAAAGTCAGAATTGTCCTAAGAATCAAGAACTATGATTAGTTCCTATTTACGTAAGATTTCCTTAGTAATCTATCCTTAATTCTAGGAATTCCAACAAGGAATTCTATTTTATGTCAATTAGGACTCTTTCCTTTGTTATTAACAGTCTATAAAAGGCTGCCAATATGAAATAAAGAGGCAAGCAATTATTCTATAAAAAGAAACTTTATTTTGAGAGGGGTTCAGAGGCAGACAACCTCGCTTTTTGAGTAACCATAGCTCGAAGCAAGAATTCTTTCTCGTCTAGACCTGTGACTAGATCCTACGCGAAGGTGCATAACAAGTTGGTATCAGAGCCGGCTGTCATGGGTGACGAAAAGACTTTGACAGCCAAGTTGGAGGCTTTCATGGAACAAATGGCTACAAGGCAACAAGCATTAGAGGAGCAGGTGGCGATATTATCTCTTTCGGTCCAAAAGATAACGAAAGGAGATTCTGAGAAGAATAATGAAGAACAGGCAAAGAATGAGGCGGAAAAGGAATTTAGACTTGCAACACGGTGGGTGCATGGTGCCACGATACTCTAAGATGGAATTTCCCACTTATGATGGTGTTGGAGATCCTTTAGGGTGGTTGAAAAGATGCGAAATTTTTTTGGCAATCAACGAACTAGCGAAGAAGACAAAGTAAGCTTAGCATCATTCCATTTTTTAGGAGAGGCACAGTTGTGGCTTGATCGAATGGAAGAATAGGAGGCAAATCTTGATTGGGGGCGCTTCAAAGAGTGTTGTCATGTAAGGTTTGGGCCACCTATGAGTAATAACCCCTTGGGAGAACTTGCCAACTTGAAACAAACTGGGACTGTAGAGGAATATCAACGTCAATTTCAATCACTATTGGCTAGGACTACTGATCTTAAACCTCGACAACAAGTAAACCTCTTTACTGCCGTGTTGATCGAGTAACTTAGAATTGATATTGAGATGCAACAACCGGAAAACCTTGGAGTTGCAATGAATATGGCTCGAACATTGGAACGTAAACAAAATGTCTCTTCTAAACTGTTATCTCGAGCCATCCTGAATTGGCCAACTTCCCAAAACATTGGCAGCAATTCAATCATTCCAACAACTAAGAGCATTGCAAAGGGAGGGGGACAAAAAACAGAACCAACAGGGAACAACGGCAAAATAGGTTCTTCTGCACCATTTATTAAGAGATTGACACAGACAGAAATGGTGGAAAGAAGGGCTAAAGGGCTGTGTTATAATTGTGACGAGTCTTATTCCATGGGACACAAATGTAAAAGGTTATTTTGGATAGAAGTACCATATGTTGAAGGCAAGCAAGATGATGATGAGATAGATGATTTTGGATAAGTTCTGAAGTTTATTCTAAATTTGAGCTTGAGGACAAGCTCAACTCCGAGAAGGGGAGTAATGATATGGACGCTTTTATTGCAATAGGAATTTTAGTTTTATTTATTATATCAGGTTTTATTAAGAGATTTAGTTTTACTTATTTTCTCTATTATATTAGGTTTTTGTTTCTTCATAAACTCTAAGTTAGGAATTCTATTTTATGTCAATTAGGACTCTTTCTTTTGTTATTAACAGTCTATAAAAGGCTGCCAAAGGGGGTTCAGTCAAGGACGAACCTGCCTTTTGAGTAACCATAGGTCGAAGCAAGAATTCTCTCGTCTAGACCTGTGACTAGATCCTACGGCAAGGCGCATAACACCTACCTTTGTCCAATTCATACTTGCATCACACTTATGTCCAAATCCAAGTGACATAGAGCCAGGCATTCTATACTTCTCTTTCTTGTGAACCACAAAATTTATGTATTTTCTAATGGTTTAAGAAATAAATTGCTAGTCTGTAAACAGATCTGCTGTTATTAGTACATTACCCGAAATGAGTCAAGCTTTATTTATGACTTAGTTTGAGTACTTGGTCTTGTATCAATGTAATCACTCTAAATTACTAGTTCGATAGATTAGTTTTGCTTGTTTTGAACCTACAATCCTCTTGCTATTCTGCAAGTCAATACAGATAGCAAGTTTCCACTTAGTGTTTGTGACTATGTTTCAGATATGGGTTCTTCCTAGAAAGAAGCTAATGTGTATTAAATTGCCCTAATATAGCATCATCCATGCTGACAATTGTAAATCGTTGATGTCCTCACAAAAAAGTATAAAAAGTAGAGCCCCTGAAAGGTTCAATAACATCTGAGGTATTACTCTGTGTGTATATTCCCATTAGCGGTAACTTGTTCTTGAGAGGTTAATGATACCTTAAAGTTGCACATTGCATTGAGAGTTTATGTAGTGGAGAGGTTTAACAGGGACTTAACATTCAAACTCTCTTGTTTCTCTCTGTCACTTCAATATTTCTGTTAGTAGAGTGAAGTTTGGTGACAAGTGACCTATAGTGAACTTTGTAATGCTTTTGTAGCAATTTCTTCAGCTGTTTAATAAATACTTGTAAACCTTTGGTGGCAGGAGATTGTCTAAGTGCATTCTCAAGGCAGTGATCTGTTTTTTTTTTTTTTTTGCGCTAGAAAATGAAAAGTCTAGGATTTCAAGCTTTCCCTATTGTCGCACATGCTACAACAATTTCTTCAATGAATTACTTCAATTCACTTGTGCAATTTTTACTAGTCACACTTGTGATAACCAATGCTTTACAATGAAAAGAATTCTGTGTTTAAAACTTTTCACTTTGATACCTAATTTTGAGATAAATTAGAAGCTATTTGAGGAATCATACTAGCTTCAAGGACATGTGTTTGTTTCAGAAAGATGATCCGAGATAATAAGTAGAAAGGGAGGATCCAGAGGATGAGATGTTTTGTTTCCCCTAGTATCTTCAACTGTGTATGATTTGTTATCAAGTCTCGGAAGTTTATGATATGGCTTTCTATTACCCTTCCCCCCTTGTGTTTTCTTCATGCAGGATTTGTTTGTTTTTTGTTCTTAAACTTTTTTGTTGGCTTAAAAGTTTGTTGTGAAGTGTCTCTCATTGTTCTACCTTTGAGGAATAGGCTATGCATTGCTGCACGTGCATTTGCATTGCAATTGTTCCTACTTCTGCCAAAACTTTGTTTTATCTTTTACAAATATGGAAGCTTTGTTGCATGTTCATGGACTCTGAAATGATGTTTTGCCGACATATCCTGTTTCTGAACATGAACATCTAAAGCAACTATGTAGGCGATCTCTCAACAGGAACCATGAGAAAAAGACTATATATAGATTGATAAAGCAGTTGATTTCTCAGAGAATGTGGGTTCGATATGGAATAAAAGAAGTGACAACTATGGATTTATGGTTCAATTCTATTTATAAAATGCATAGGTGACTAATTTCTTATGGTGTTAATGAAAGTGTTGAATCTGCAAAATTCAGTCAATAAAGTGCTTCATCTTATTTTATCTTTAAATTTTATTAAACTAAAAAAATATTCATATCATTTAGAATTTGGAAACAATAGTTTAATCACGTTTTATTTTAATGAAATGCCTATTTAGAATTTTGACACATTGTTGTCGAAGTAATTTAGACCCAGAAATATAAAAAATGGGTGAATTTAGATTTTGAAAATTTTTATACTTTTTTAAATTAAAAGGATAGGAATTAAAAGTTTGGACACTTTTTTAGTGGTTTGGTTTTAATGGTCTATATTTACTAATTTGTATTCTTCAATTAAAGATTGTCACAACTCATTATTTTCTCTTACACCATATTTGGTTCACTGAAATTGAATAGGGTTATAATGAAATAGAGTTATATTAGAGATGTAATAGAATAAAGCTGTAATCAATTGTTTGGTTGAATAGAATGGAATAGAATTGTAATAGTATTCTTGTGATTGGTTGAATGGAATAGAGGTTGTAATAGCATATGAAGAAAGTTGAAATAACCAGAGCACCCTTAATAGAAATTTTTTAAGTAGATGATTATTGTTATTAAATTTTAATTAGATTATTATTAAATATAATTTAATAAAAATAAAATAAATAATTTAATCATATTTTAATAATAATATTATTAAATATAATTTAATAAAATATATAATTTAATAATAATGTTTTTATTTTTGTAATAACATTTTTAATATAATTATGTTTTTAAAAGCGCTATGTTTTTATTTTTGTAAAAATAATTATATTTTATATCCAACAATTCCATTACAAGCACACATCACAGTCATCAATTTGTGTTATGCCACTCTAGAAACATTGTGATGACAGTTTGAAAATAACAAATAATTCATATTGGAGACTTCTTCAAAAACTATTTAATATTTCAATTAAATAAATGATGATTTGGAGAAGAGTTTTATAAGGACAAAATCTTAAAACAACGTCCTACATTAACAGTAAAAACCCTTTTCGGCACTTTCATAGCATATATATCCCCAGAAATTAAAGAAGAGGTTTGCAACATCCAAGCTACAATTATATATAGGGAACAATCCCCTAGAAATGATAAACTATTCGTATAGCATTCAAGTGTATGCAGCCTATCTCAAGGAAAGCGAATAAGATGCCTTGTTGATGCAATACCTGATTGGCAAGGTCCAGTTCAACAAATACATACTCATATTATGCCATTGATGCCAAGAGAATGCACTCACTAAATTGATCATCAATCTTCATCTGATGTATATCTTTTCACTCTAACCCGTTCGCCATTAAAGTGGATGTATTTCCATTTGCTCATGTATCTTTTAAGAAACAACTTCTGCTTGTCTTAAATGTAGAAACTATAGGTCCATGCAACTTAAAAGCAAATAAACTACAATAGTTATTTGGATTAATACCCTTAGAGCTCTCTTCTTCACCTTGTTCATTACAGAAAATTGTTTGAGCCTAGCTTTCACAGTCTCACCTAATGGAACATTGGGTGCTTTCTTGGCATTTTGTAGCTTGTGCCACCCCCTGCTTAGTCTCTGTATGCAAACACGAGAAATCTAGTTTATATCTATTTTTCTAAAAGTAAAAGAGTAGATAGTGAACCGTATGCAAAAGAATACATCAAACTCCTGATACATAATATTAAAGATAATTAATTTTTTTTTCTTTATATCTCTCTTTTCTTTATCCGAACTCTGGAAGCACACATTGTCTCTACATTTATCTCGAGATATAACCTTCATGATGTCAGATGAAAAAAAAAGGGAAGTACTTGAAAATAGAAAGACAAACCTACCTAGAATGGTGGCACACCACAAAGTAAAATATAGACGATGACTCCAGCACTCCATACACCAACCTCTGGGCCATAATTACGTTTAAGAACCTTTAGAGCCATGTAATATGGGCTTCTCACGATCTCATTGAATCGTTCACCTGTTAAAAGAGAGCATTCTTGAGCTGCTTGAGCATAAATATAAAAAGGAGATAACTGAAGCAGCCCTATAGTTGCATGGACCTATAGTTCCTAGAAAATAACCGCTTTGAGATAGAACGATTGTGTGTATGTAAAACCATGTTCCACAATGATCCAGCCTCATCCACTCTGTTATCCATATCAAATGCAAGTAGAAGGGTGTCATATGTTCCCATCATAGCTCCTTGTCCTTTGCTCAATATCCAGTTTGTCACCTGAGTATCAGCGACTTCATGAAATCTAATTTAAGCCGAGAAAATACTAAACATAACCAAGCCGACAACCACAACTTAAATTATAGCATCTTGAACAAATAGGTTGAATCAATAGAAGCACACCAAATAATCATTCAATGAATCTTTCAGCGTGAGAAAACCAGAGGAAGATGCAAAATTTAAGTTCCCTGCCCCCTTCCCAAAAAAAGGTAACTTTATATAGACTGTTTTCTTTTCAAACAGTAATCCAAAAGTTAAAATATCTGGCCCCAGAATAGCACCATTAAATAAGAACCCAATGTTTCAGTGAAGGCATTTATCCCCATAGAAATTAACAAATAGGTAGTCATACAGAAATGTGTAATTAAAAAAAAACTAAAACATCCAAGTTTTAACTTCTAACCAAAAAGGCACCATGCGTTTAAAAACTATCTTCTGTTACACCCCTTGTTTTTCTTATGATCAAAAGGGTAGTAGACTAGTGATGAAAAATATAAACACAATAATTGCAATAATTACATTCACATGATAACAAAATGAAATACATGATAAACCATTTTCTTTAAGTCAACAAGGACTATGCATTATGCATATAGCAATTCAAAGAACTAAAATGCAAGGTTGTCACCTTTTTCTTCTTGCTTCTTCTTCTTTTCTCTGGGAACAAAGTTTCTATCATTTTTGGCGATACAATCTGACTTTGTCTTTGCATATTGTATCCGCTGTTCCAAATTAATCATACAGTCAATCAAACCTAAGAATCATTATAACTAAAATTGCATATAAATTAAGCCTGGAAAAAGAAATTGATTGCAATCAAAAGTGATGCTTAGAATAAAGTAAGTTTGGTTCAAGCAGCCACCCGCAAAATAAAACATGTTTGGTTCAAGCTGCAAATGGTGTTATTGATGAGTAGCAAAAGTCTTCCATGGTTGCAGAAGGAACAATAGCCATAATTTATATAGGAAAAAATAAAATGGCTCCTAAAATTTCAGCAAAATGGGTTCTCTGTAAATAATAGAATAACTCCAACAACATTAGCACAAAATAGATTTCAATCAGTGGGTATACAGTAACAGTGAAATCACAAAACAAATGCAACACAAACATCATTAAAAATCGAAATTAAACTTCAAATACTAAATCCATACTATAACTAAACACTATACCCAATATAGAACAAATAAGCAAATTAAACTTACAATTCTAACAAGATTGAGTGCCTTTTGTCCAGAGCTAGCTGAATCTCTTTTCTTCTACAAATGATGCTCGTTCTTTCCAACCTTCTTCACTGGTTTCCTGCACCTTCAAAAATTTAGTAACTTTGGGCTTCTAATTCAAGATTCTGATAAATTGAATTTAATCTTTTAAAGGAGACCCACTTCTCAACTACTCTAGAAATGCCTAGTGATTGTTCACCCAGCTTTTGTGAACATTTAACATAGGGAGTTCTGCAAATTGAAAGCCCATGACCTAATGAAAAAGCTACTTCGTTTTGAACCTAGAAAAAAATTCAACCTTTTTCAATTACAAATGTTCAGTAAATTAAGATGGCAACCTGAAAAAGGAAAATGAAACCTGAAAGTTTCAATTTATCAACCTTGTTTTTGGACCATGTAGATAATGGATAACTTCTTGAATGAATATGACTATAAGCCATTGATTTACTTCTCTACTCGAGAGAGAAAAAAAAACTTACCATCAAAACAAGCAGGGCCTTGCTAAGCACCAGGCGATTCCAGTGATGGGTTGGAATCGCTTAGGAGTGGTAAACGAAGTGTGGGTCTTTGGCCTTTAAGTTGATTTTCTTCCTTTCATGTTGATTTGAGCGTGATATTGTTGATGGCGAAAGAAAAAAAAGTGAAACCGTTGAGAAATTTCAGTCTGAGGGTGTTTTCGGAAGGGAAAAGAAGGGTCATTCGGTTGGCACCTCCTCCCCTGAATGGCTATTCAACGATTTTCAGAATGAAGCTGTAATCACCATTCGGCGTTTTAAGCTTTCCAATGAACCAAACCTCTGCTTTACTGTAGAAATTGGAACCATCCTGTAATGGCTTTGCCATTACATTGAACCAAACGAAGCATTGGTGTTTATGGTTAAACATAAACCCTATATAATTTTAAGGCTAATCTCGAAATACTTTAGTTTTTATGGTTCAACTAGTAATACTCCCAATTTACAATTGGTGAAATAAAAAAAAGTAAATAAATGAACCTTTAGAAAGGAAGGTTTTTACAAGTTTTTACTAATACAATAAAATGAGACTTTTAAAACATTTAACAATAAGCTCTTAGAAATATGTACAACAGAATAATGAAAGATAAAAGAATTCAAAGTAAATTCTCTTGCTTTGTTGTTTGGAAGTTTATCTTTTGTTTGGATATTGATCTCTCAATTCTTTTAGTGTTCTTAGGGTATATTTATAGTAAGAAATGAGTTTCTTTTAGCTGTTTAAAGCCATTGAAAATGAAAAGTAGTCGTTGGAATGTGAAAAATCATAATGCATACTTGAAAGATCGATTGGAGACATACAATTTCAACCTCAAGTACATTTTATCTTAATTGGTGCTCATGTATCATCAAAGCAAGTCTTGAAAACACTTTAAGATAAGGTATCCAAAATAAATCTAATAATCATACAAGTTAGAGATTAGATCAAAAGAAATGAGGGCATGCATGCTTAACCAATAATTCACCAAACACCAAAATATGTGTCAATCAAGTGAGCCCTAAAACTCAACAACTAAATGCTTAATATCTCATGAGACACCTTACACTCGACTCGGATGGCAGATCCGAATGTGAGATGATATATTACGTTGACAGAGCAACTTAGGTTATTATCGGATGTTGAGTTCACTAAGTAATTTAATTTAAATATTTTTATAAAGCCATTCCATAATAACTAAAATAGATTTTAGGATTTTAGAATCAAGTTGAAAACATTTTAAAATGATCTCTAGATGTCCAGAAGTAATCGAGACCAAATTTACATCTTCGGGAGTAGAAAAACTTAAAATAGGAGAAGGACCCTTGTTTTGCATAGATGTATCAATAAAAGTAGGGACTTGTGCCGATACAAGTCTCTAGTATTGTAGCTGTGGACATACTGACTTACTTGTTGTGATACAACTTACAATATGTATCGATCCAACTATGCCTGAACTTAAAAATCTCTTCAAAACTCACCTAATTTGACCTTTAACATCATCACATCAAAATTATGATTTATAAAACTCAAACCAAGTTCAAAACAACAACTTCAAACATCATAAACACATACATACTATAAGATTATCATGCTTGTCCATCAAGCTAGTTTATTTGGCAAGTAGCAACCAATCATTCAAGTGCATAACCTTTATATATCTACTTCATACTTCATCTAAGGCATTAAACATAAACATATAATATACATACTCTAAACACAATTTAGCTCCACATATACAATCATCCAAAACACCAAAATGACTAACATAGCCTAACAGATTTCAACAACTACCTATTAACTTAGGTACATGCTAAGACACCATATATTCAAAATTTTGCAATCAATTTCATATGTAACACATCATTTTCACTAAATTCATGACATATTAGTATAAGAAAAATATGGGTATCCAAGGATACTTGCCTCTTGGATGTACATATACACAAAATCAGTCCTCCCATTACATGGATCCATCCTCAACTAGCTTGGATTTTCCATTTACCATCATTTTCTCATACACAAGAATATATATAAAAAAAAATAATACCTAAGCTTTCTAAGTGTTTTCATAACAAACAAAATTAAATATCAAGTTAAGAGAGGTGAAAAACATCATTACTTACTTTATTAAAGCTCTCTCTTTAACTTCAACTTTCTCTCTCAAGAACCATGAAACCCCTGCTAAAAACGGAGAGAGTTAAGAGTGGAATGAGTTTTGAAGAAGTTTTTCGAGTGATTATGATAAAAGCTCAAGGTGAGCGTTGAGATTTTTCAAGAGATTTGGAGAAAAATGGTGAGAAGAGAAAAGAGAATATTCTCTAATGTGAAGGGAGGTGAAGGACTGGAAACACAAAAATAGACTTTTTCAGCACCTTTTGAGCCCTAATTCAGGTAGTAGTAAATTTTGTCGAAATTCATACTTTAATTATAAAATAATTAATTTGCACTTAAATTATTAATATATTAAATTTTAATTATTTTTATAATAAATTTTCACAAATTTGGTTTATTTTCGACAGTTTTGTATAAAAGGTGAAAATTGGCTTGGTAGACACCTCGAAATTTTTGAATTGAGTGAACCAAGAGCAAGGCTGAATACTTTTTCCAGCCAAGGAAGGTCCAAATGATGATTATTTTATGCACTTGATATTTAATTTTTATCCAAAGTTAATTGGATTAAAAATTAATATAAAGCCTGAAGGAGAAAGTGGTCCAATTGTGCCAATAAAAGAAGATTGATCCAACAAGAGAAATGACAGCCCAAAACCATCCAACAAGCTGGCCCAATTAGCTGATTTTTTCTGATTTTTATGCTTGCAAAACAGCCCTCAAAATTTCCTTAAACTCCATTCAAACCTCTCCACTTTTTGTGCCTTTGAAAATTTGCCCCAAGCTAAATTTAGCAAGGTTTGAAACATTCAAACTTTGCTCCTTGTGTGGCCGGCCAAGGGAGTGTATGACTGCTAATTATTTGATATTTTTAGCTGCCACTCCCACCTATAAATACCCCCTTTTGCTACTTCATTCAACACACCTTCATTTCCACACATCTCTTTCTCTTTCACTCACTTTCTCTTCTTTGTTTTTTTTTTTCCCTTTTTTTGTCCATTTCCCTTGTCGATTTCCCTCTTGAAAAAGATCCTTCTTCCACCTTGTAATAACACTATTCAATTTTTCGTAGAGGCCTTGGCTCAACAGCATGAGAAGAGAAGAAGATGAGCGAACTAGTCTGGCTTCAAAGAAAACACTGGATTTGCTTTCTAGTTCCCTTCTCTTTAATTTTCTTGTTTATGTTGTGATTATGAACATGAATAATTGTTTTGTTGTTGTTATTATTTTAATTAAAATGAATTAAATTAATTCGTGTTAGATTGATTGCATTTTGTCCACTTGAATTATTAAAATCATGTTTGTGTTGTTATAGGCCTTGGTGAGTTGTTCAATTAAATAAAACCATGCTTATGTTATAATTGCAGTATAAAATGTAAGGTAACGAATGAATTAATTATTAAACGTATTGAAATTATAATTAATTGACACAATATTTAATTGGTGCATGTTTAATCTTCTAAGGTAGCTGAAGGTTAAATTAGCGACGATATTAAACGGTACATTAGCCTTGCATAACTTGTAAAATTATTGTGATTAAACTGTTTTAATATAGAAATATATTGTTACCTCACGTAATCTTTTATGTGCTTATGAAGATTGATTAATTGTTTGAATTGGAATTGAAAAATGTTCAAGAGATTAGTTGATTTAGTACGTATGAGCTGTAGTTAGCAAATTACCAAGTTGCCATGAAAATATTCGTAACAACATGAACATGGGTTTAGTAATTCTAAGTTAAGGAATGTAATTGATCTAACACAATTATGTCATATTTATTAAAACTATCTTTTGAAATCGTGTATTAAATTTTTTATTTTATTTTATTTTACTTAGTTAAATTTTAGTTTTTAATCACTTCCTCAAAATCAAAATATTTTTAATCACCAAAGTGTTTGATTTACATTTCATAAATATTTTTCTTTCATAGCCCTTGTGGGTACGATAACTTGACATTTACTTGTCACTTTATTACTTGTTGCAATTGTGTACACTTGTATATTTTTGTCGTTCCAACGACAACAGGGTTGGAAGAAGATTTCCTTTTTTATTTTTTTTTCAATTTTTAAAGCACTTAAAAGGATTAAGTCAATGTTTGGTTAAAAGTCCAAGTAAAAGATACAATGTGACCTGTAACACCTCTAACCCGTATCTGTCGCCGGACTAGGGTTACAGGCGTTACCGGACAAATCGGAGACTTTTATGGATAATTCATAACTTAGTCATCATTTCACATCAAAGCGTCCCTTAATTAGGTCAACAAGACCTCAAACATGCTTTATAATTGGGCGGGATCAACCGATCACTTAGAAAATTTTCCAAAGTTTTCAACATTTTTCAAAATCAGAAGGTCACACGCTCACTTTGTGCGATCGGCCGTGTGCCTCCACGGCTACGGACACACCCATGTGTCTGGCGGGTGCCAAAACAGAGCATACCTACTTGACTTGTCCACACGGCCATCAGACACGCCCGTGTGCCATGGCCGTGTGAAACTATGCTAGCTACTGACTTGATCACACGGCTACTAGGCATGCCCGTGTACCATAGCCGTGTAAAATTAGGCTAGCTACTGACTTATTCACACGGCTACTCGGCACGCCCGTGTGCCACGGCCGTGTAAGCAAAGCAGGCCATTTGCAAGGCCATAATGCCACCCACATTAGGGTCATACCTACAAGCAATATACCAATTCATCTCATGCACAATTGACAACCAAAATCATGTCAAAAGATCAACATGCCATCTTATCCAATTTCAACTCAAATCATGCTAACTAATCTATCAATTTGGACAACCAGAACACATATACATTCAAGTATGATTCATCTACATTTACCTTTCATATAACCATTTCTTTGATCAAACATACATACTCAAAATTCCATCCATATGCTTACCATAAACATGTCCATTTCATAGTCATAAGATCATGCCAAAACCAACATCATATACCATATTCACAAATGCATAATACCAACACATAACTAGCCACATCACATGGCTAAATTCATATCTCAAACTTATACCAAATAACAAGCCTTTACATGCCATATTTAGCTATATACACATTTTCAAAGTACCAAAACAAGTTTGAGTAGTGTGATGACGATCCTCGACGGTCTCCGAGCCTTCAGTAGCTTCGACGATCTATAAAACAGAACAAACACACACAAAGTAAGCTTCTAAAAGCTTAGTAAGCCATATACAAATAAACTTAACATTTAAGCATTCAAGACATATAATCAAGATGAATTCACTAATAGCTCAATTGCATAGCCATAATTCTTCTTGGCACATTTACTTAGCTATTCATCTTTCAATCTTGCATATCATCATATACTTGTTAGCTCATAGCTTTTCCATTCATGTATCACATTTACATTCTCATATTCAAATACACAATTCATCTAGGTAAGTTTATGAATATACTTGCCTTCTTATACACACAAAGTGTATTTATCAGACGTACCTGAAATAGATATGCAAACCATATAGTCATTCGTATCTCGGACTTGCCCGTTGAACCGTTCGGAATCTAATAGGATACTCAAAGTGATCAAAATAGTCGTACAAGGCCAATGTCCCAGACGTGGTCTTACATGTAACCATATATCGATGCCACTGTCCCAGACAGGGTTTTACACGAATCAATACGATGCCAATGTCCCAGACATAGTCTTACACGTAAATCTCATATCGATGCCAACGTCCCAAACGTGGTCTTACACGAAATCTCGAATCAATGCCAACGTCCCAGACATGGTCTTACATGATATCACATATCGGACACCTATGTCATGACTTATGCAATCCTATCTATTCCTAGGCTCATACGGGACTTCTCAGACTTTAATAACTTGTCAACTTATTCGCAAACTCGGATTTCACATACATTCCATCTCAATGGATATTCATAATAATTCAATTATCATATATACTCAAATAGTTTAATGCAAATACATTTATTTGTATATCGACTTACCTCGAGTTCGGTTTAACAGAAACGAATACGGCTACTCGAGTACTTTTGATTTCCCGCGGTCTAAGTCCATTTTCTTCGGTTCTTGATCTATACATATTCAAATTTAACCCTTTTATTTACAAACACATTCAATTCAATCCAAAAACACATATTTAGGGCAATTTGCAAATCATCCCTCATATTTTCACATTTGGACAATTTAGTCTCAATTTCACAAAATTACAAAATACATAAAATCACCATATACCCATGCTTAGCCGAATGCTCATGTAGCTCATACAAGTCCATACATTTCATTTATTTCACAATTTAGTCCCTCAAAATGCTATTTTCTCAATTAAGCCCTAATTAGCTATATTCACTAAAAATTCAAGAACAAAACATGTTCATTAAACACATATCTTTCATTTAACACCAAAACTCATCACAAAGCTCACCATTTCATCAATCATAAACATCATCAATTCTTCAAATTACAACATGGGCTTGATAGTAAACTAAGCAACAATCTCAAAAACATAAAAATCATCAAAAACCAAACTCAAAACATACCTTAATTATGCAATTCAATGGCCGAACCCTAGCTTGTGTTTTTCTTTTCTTTCTTTTGTGAATTTTGGCTAGCTATGGATGATAATGTGGCCATTTTCATGTTTTTATTACATTAAAATAAACTTAATAACATAATTCCAATTTTAGCCTTTAAAACAAAATATATATAACATATAATACAAGGTCATTTTTGACCATTGCCATCCACTAACTAAATAGTGGTTTAATTGCCTCATAAGGCCTCAACATTTAAAAGCCACAACACATAGGTGCTCTTAACATGTGACATGCCAATTTTGCATTTTCGCAATTAAATCCTTATGTCAAATTAAGCACACAAACAGACAAATTTTCGTACGAAACCTTCACACATGCTTAGTCACATATTAAAGTCACAGAAAATAATATTAAAATATTTTACTGACTCGAATTTGTGGTCCCGAAACCATTGTACCGACTAGGGTCTAAACCGGACTGTTACATGACCAACATTTAATTACCTTAATTTGATCATATCCAATGGTCCATTTACTCCATATATCAAATAATTCTTCAAAATAATATTTCCAATAACAAATACTTGAGAATTGATCAAAATGCCTTTATGGGGCAAAATTATCATATTGCCCTTTTTTACGTCTTAACATAATTTCTTAACAATAATAGACATTTATCGAATTCAAACCTCAAAAAATCAAATTTGAATCTTAATATTATTCCTTAGGTGGTGAAAATTATACTCATGTCCTTTTCTTAGTAAAAATGGGAAAAATTATAATTTAGTCCTTGTACTTTTAAATATTTTCAAATTTGGTCCAAAAGTGTTTTCATCACACCAGTTCATCTTTCAATTTATATCTCATGTCAAATAATTAATAATAATTCATATTTATTTTTTTGTTAAAATTTGTAATTTAGTCCTCCAATGTTTCAAAATTTACATTTTAATCATTTTTGATACATTTTCACATCCACAATATCTTTCGTTGATTTCTATCTCCAATATAAATTTTACTTTCATGAATATTCTTTATTTGACTAATTTTACAATTTTCTCGAGACTTCACTATATCCAATCCCAGAACAATATCAAAATTTTTAGGGTGTTACACCCTTTCACATTTTACTAAGGACATGTTGTGTTGTTTCAATTGGACAAAATCTCACTTTTTCTTTTGCAGATAGAGGCGACTCACATACTTATTCTAGACCTCATTCAAAAAGAAACCTAGTTCACATGGTCCCGTGGAGTTACACTAGTCACGATGACCCACCATTGGTATGCCTCTTCTTTTAACAAGGAGATTGAACACCTCAGACTATCCTCTAGTGTGCACTATCGTTCCTCTAACACCCTTTGGTATTTTCCAACCAATACTCCCTAAAGATGGATCATCTCTTTTTTTTTACCCTTGGATTCTTTAATCGATACTTATGGAGTTTCCCGAGTAGAGGTTGATGAACAGCCGCAGGAATAGAGGGTGTAATAGGTGGTGGAGTTGATGCTTGGGGTTAGGGAGCTTGAGAAATAGCTACCAAGAAGGAACTCGAATTAGGAGTAGAAGCATTGCTTTCTACCTCTATGACAACCATTTGTCTCGAATCTGTTGACAACATAAATCTAAATAGAAATCGAAGTTAGCTTAAGATAGGATCTCATCACATTATCATATCCCCTATGTGGCATATGCTTCTAGGCTTAATGTAAGACCCAATTTAGTCCTAGTATTGAATATATGTAAGTTCTATTAGCACTAAATGTAATACTCCTCTCCTATCACAACATTTAATATAGATGAGATATGCCACCTGAGCACATACATATAAAAATCTAAAAAATATTTAGGAATTCAAAGTTCAAAACAATTTAATAAAATTATAAAATTGAGATAAAATCACTTTGAAGGATTTATAATCATCCTAATATCATTAAGAAAAATTTCATGGGTAATTGGAGGTGTACAGAACCAAATACAAGCTTTGGATAACGTAAAACGCTAAAAGCAGTGCAGTGGCACTGTCCAGGGGCTATGTACTGATACCTAAAGGTATGTATCTGTTAGAGTATGCCTAAAGACCAATCATGAGATGATTGTAATAACATACTTATTTTACCTCGTTTATTAATATGAGGCATTGCCATTATTATTTAGTTTCTTTTCTGTGTATATAAATAAACTATTTTATAATAATGTCCTAAGAATAATATGATTATTCTTAAAAGGTCATTAGTTGAGTATTATTGTGGGCTTGGACAACAATAATGCATTAAGACTAACGTGTATTTTATTGATGACAAAGTGTTATCATTGACATGGGATGTCAAAATCAATACATGAGTATGTGTGTTAGAGAACAACATATTGAAATGACTCGCTATGAGTTTGTTTCTTAGATATTATGTAATTGTCACAACATTACTCATAGTGATTACTATGTATACGATCCTCAGACTTGAGATCATCATTATCCCAACATCGTGAGTCGTATATTTTGATATAGTCAAACATCCACCGTAACTGGTTGTTCTATAAAGGCTGATGTTGGATATACCATAATCTATGTAGTGGGATATGGTTGATCAATATAGGATTTGATCCTCCTACATAATGGGAGCAATATCTTAGGCCACTTGATTAATTGAGACTAGAAATGAATGACCATGCTCGAATAAATTGATATGAGATATCATACTTATTTATTTATTATAGCCTACTCAGAATATCTAGAAACATTAGATGGACTATGCAAGTGTGACTATTCCATGACTTGTGTCCATTCTAGATATAAAGGACAAAAGGATTTAATATATGAAGGGTTAATCACAGAGAGATTATGTCAAATCATGACTTCTTGTAACTTAGGCAGCAATGATGCATTACCAGATGCCACTCATTGTTTGTAATATTAGAATCGTTCTAGTATTACTGCTAACGTTACAAGAACGTAAAGGGTCACACCCTATGGTTGAAACGAACGGAATCCAGACATGGTTGGTATTGTTTTTAGCTATCACATGAATTAAATTGATTATAGAATTAATTTAATTGGGTAGTTAAATATCAAATGAATTATATGTACAAATATGTTGTACACATAATGAGAACATGGTTAAATTAATATATATGAATTTGGTTCGTATAAAATTTAACTAAACATAATTTATTGAAATCCTTATTATAATTATTGTAATTATAATTTATGATAGAATATTATTATAATTATTGTAATTGTAATTTTTTTGGTCAAACATTATTATAATTATGGTAATTATACTTATAATATTCGGTTAATTATTCAAATATAAACTATTCCTGAATTAGGAAATATAAGATTTTTTTTAAAAACCTAATATATCCTAAATAAAAAGGAGTGAGGTCTAGAAACCGTAAGGGAGTGAATTATCTCTAAAAAAGTTTTAGAGAGTTCTTGCCGTTCGTTGTCACACTGGGTGGATTACGTAGAGGCCAAAACTTTTCGTAGTGGCTTCGAATCGACATACAATTGTGTAATCAGTTACACAATAGTTATCTTCAGTTTTCAGATGATTAAAGGTAATCGTTCATACCCTTCTCACCCCGATTCGTTCCTCGTGCACGGATTCTTGGTTTGGATTGTCAGAATATTTTTTTCTACTGCGCCACGGGGCGTCCCGGTGACCTAATAGTATTGGTATATTGAGGCAATGGATCAGAACATATGCCCTGTATTGTAGCTTTTTAGCTTCTGTTAACTAAAGTTCCAATACATAAAGCATTTATTCCAGAACTTGGATTCCTGTGACCAAATTTTGGTCATTGAGTTGCAAAGTTTCGTTACATATCAAGGTTCTAAAACCTTGATGCAGAGGACCAAAAAAATCAAATTAGAACACTTTTAACACACTCTAATTCACCTTTTTACAAAACAATCATAACACATACTCAAATGATAATTTGGAGATATAGAAATTCAAACTCAAGTTGATAGGGGCAGCGAACCAAGATCGTATTCAAGTTGTTCGACTAAAAAAAGATTCAGATCTAACTTGAGAGAAGAAACAAACAAATTTAGAAACAAAGAAAATGAAAACAACTAAAAGAAGAAATTCAAGAATAAAAAAAAAATTCGAAACATAGATAAATAAAGAAAACGAAAATTAAAATGTGAAAGATGGATAGAATAAACTGATGGATATGGATAGAAAATAGTTATCGAACTGAACCTTTAGATAAACTCCAATAAAGTCAATTAATGGCTCTAATCAACCATCCAAGAAATGATTATTGACAAATTGAAAGATGAAGAATGAATTCCCACGACTCATTCAAGAAAATCAAGAAGAAAAACTTCTTCTAAAACTACAAGAAAACAATCTTGCACAAAAGAAATTAACTTAGGAGTTGAAATTTTTATTAATGAATGAAACAATTGTTGGAAAAAATCGGTTTGTAAACAATTTTCTTAGGCCGAATTGGAGAAGTTACAGAAATACTATAAACACAAACTTCTAACAAATTGGAAAAAAAATTGAAAGCACAAATAATTAAAATAACTGATTAGTTTTTGTCAAAATATATAGATTACCCTTAACTTTTAATACCTAAATTATTTGTATTTGTAATTTTTAATACCTAAATTACTTTTATTTACTCCTAATGAGTTCCAATAGGATTGATTTTATATTATATATATAAATTTGAGATTTGCAATTGAATTTATAATGTGACGTGAATAAAGTGAAAAAGAAAGTTGATATGAAAGTAAGGAAATTGAGATGATGGCCACAATATTAAAATGGAGTTAATAATATAAAAATTGTATATAACGAATTTAGAAAATTGAATTAAAATATCAAAAGATATTTTCGGTATCGAATGTAATATATTTTATCCAGGATGTCAACGGTTTAGGTGAGGATGTTACATATTTTGAAAAATAAGTTATATATATATTAAGATACAATTTTTTGTTTTACATTATTATAACTAATAAAAAATATACATACTAAAAAGTAAATTTAACTTATTTTAAAATAAAATAATATGCATTAAGAAACATTTAGACTTAGATAAGTCTTTCGGCTTCCTAGTTCTCTTCCTTTCCACTTGTGGTGGCCAAGAGATCTTAGCCTTGCAATGCTTTCCTTTCCCTTTTGAAGAAGAAGCGACATATATGTTTGCTTTTGCTTTTCAGACCGGCTGATCGCCATTCAACATCAACTCATAGGATTGTAACTCCTTCATGAGTTGTGTAAGCGTTAGGTTCTTGTTCCCAAGGTTATATGCGGCCTAAAAGCCTGCAAAATCCTTAGACAAGCTCTTGAACACCATCTCAATCTGATTGTTATAGTCCAAATTGGCCTAATTATTCGCATCCTCAGGAAAGTAGCCCATAAGAGTGATTATATGGTCTTTGACCAGAGTGTCAGGGTTTTGCTAGGCATTCATCAAGCTAGTTATAGCAGACTGTCGAGCCAAGACAGCTTGACCTCTAAACATGTTTTCTAGCTCATCTAGAATCGCTTTGGTAGTCTTACAGCTATCTAGTTGCTTATATAGGGTGCTGGTCATGCTTTCCAGCATATAGCAACAAACTATCTCATCAGACTCCTTTAAACGTTTTCTAGCCTCAGCTTAAGTGGCCGGTGGGCACTTATTATCAAGAATTGTTTTAAATTTCTCATAGCTCAGGACAATTATTAGGTTCTTTTTCCATTCCTTATAGTTATTTCCATTCAGTTTGTTTTCAGTGAGTATGTTTAATAAGGGAGTTGATGTCATTTTTGAAAAAAAAAACATTAATATATTAATATCTTTGTATTAAGCAAATGTTTGAAAACATTTTGCAACATTACAATATGTATTAAGATGTTGCATGCGTCTTACATTAAACCTTGGAAACATTTGTAAGCCTTTGCAATGATAATTCCTACACCCACTGAATCAAGCCACCTTGGGTGATCATGATTAACTAGTAAGAACATGGATTTCCATCAAATTAGTAAATGAACCTAATTCCTTAGGCATTCACACATACTAATAATCGTGTAATGTTTGACAATCATTCTAACTTAAGCATATCTTCTTGGGGAGTTACTTAACTAGATGATCTTGAGTGTATAACAATCAACTCAACACTTATTGCATCATGCACCACAAATGAGTCATATTGGCTCAACTCACTGAGTAGCATGCTATGATTAGTTGTCCTCTTTGAAGACATAATTTCTTAATGTATCGCCTGATAATAACTACCACAAGGGCCGGTCTGACTATCATATGATGATAATATAATTCTGCTTACTTTCAGGAAGCATCCTCAATGAATTCTGCATGATAACGTCTACCTTGGGGCAGGTCCATTTGATGCCATCACAAGTGACCATTGATGGACGTAGGTCTTGTTTAGTGTCATTCTCCCATTCAATATTTTAAAAATATGCAAGGTTTTTAATTTCTGGTTTCAATCATGAATGATCAACTTATGCATGACAAGTACATGTGGCATTCTTCCCTAAACTTATGGCATGCTTATCTCATATATGCATGACATGCTATGAAAATTTTATAATATTCACATTTATAAAAATCAACAATTCTGATTCTCCTCATTTTTTCATTTAAGGAAAAAAAGATGAAGTGAATGCGAATCGTGCACCAGGTAGGGTCCCGGGAAAGGGAGGTGAGTCGTATTCGACCGCTTAAAAACCAAGCCTTTCCTTGCCAGATTCAATTCTAGACATGCACCTTCTCATTACCTCACTTCTTATCTTAATTGGTTAATTGTGGATCATATCATACATATATATATATCATAATTATATTATTAAAAAATACTAAACAAATATATAATGAGATGACTAATTAAGTAAAATTGCCAGCCAAGGTTTTCATGGTTCTATTTCTAGAAAATAAATGAAAAACCAAAAATTACACAATTTTTCACCACAAGGCATTCCTTGTGTCTTCAACTGCCAACGCCCCATCTTTTCCTCGTTATGTCTTTTGTCCGCTTGTAGCTTGCAAGAATTCTATATAAAATAAATAATCCTACGTGGAGATGATAGTCCACGATCTATTTCCTAAGAACCACAACCTTGGTAAAAAATAATAATTATATAACAAATATATAATAACACATTCATTCACATACATTCCCCTAAACATGTGAATAATTATAAGAATGCCACATCTTACAAATATTAATCAAACAAGATGAAAAAAGAGATTTGATATAGATTTACACCATAAATATAGCACAACTTGACTCTGATACCAATTATTGGAAAAAATTCGGTTTGAAAACGGTTTTCTTGCTTCGCAAAAAATTAAAATTATGAAAATCGACTTGGTTTGTGATATTTATAGTAATAAACCTTAGATTGAAATTGTACCTATGTTTTTGGATAAGCGGATCCTTGATGTTTTTCGGCTTTCAACCAAACGATCTTCTCCATTATTCTCATGCCATGAACTGCTTCGAGTGTGGGCTCAAACCAATTGATTTGAAACACATAACTAGAAAAATGTTTTCTTTCCTTTTTTGGGGTGGAAACGAAAATTCTCTCTTCTTAATAGAAACCGGTAGAATTGTTATTCTAGAAAAATATATTTAACAATTGAGAATAAATTCTCTCAATTTTTCGGTAGAGTAACAATCTTTCAAAGTTGTGTAAATAGCTCTACCAGTGCTATCTATTTATACGGAGAAAAGGTAGAACCTTTGTTAAATTGTAAAGGTTTATTTCAAATAGAAAAATGACTTCCTAGTCCAAATAGGAGAGGAGAGGGGCTAATAGGGTGTGCTTCCCCTCATATGTATTATGATGGGGATCTGAGCCTCTCTCACATCGGGTCCCATTACGAGTACTTCTTAGGCTTTTTGACTCAATAATCTTTAATGTGATCCAACCCGATTCAGTTTTTCTATTTTCGAAAGTAAACTTTAATATTCTATTATAAACAATTTCCTCATCCTTATTTTACCCCTAGTAAAGTTTTTATGATTTTACCCATGGTAAAATTTTGAGAAAATAAGTTCAATATTTCATAACTCAACGTGTTCACTGTGACTAAATTATTTGTTATCATTTTCGTGCTTTAAAACAGCTCAAAAACATAAACTCATTCTTCCGTTCATTTTTAAGTAATCCATATAGAATTGAAAATGAATCACTTCCATTTCCATTTCTATTTTTGGAAACCCACCATTAATTTCCAAATGATTCTATTTTTACATTTCGTAAAAAACCATAATCATTCATGAATGTTTTCCATTTCTCTTTTCCTATTCATTCTGTTCATTTATATTCAAACTCGTAATTCATTTCTAGTTTCAATGAGCTAGCGAAGGGACTGATTGGATTATGTAATTATGGATCTAATGGTTTATAATTAAGTTCCGAGTTTTCGCCTATTAATTATAAACTCATTTAGTCACAAAGTCATTCCACTATAGTATTGTGACTGAGCTCTCCTTAACAACATATTATTACGAAAGCAACTACTCAGTTTTCGTCCAATGACCCTATCATAAGTGTGTTACCCTTATAGGATATACTTGATATCTTTGGGATAATATTCGTTCTCCTAATATGGTTCTATTTTATCTCATGGTAACCATTACGTCTTCCTTCATGAAAAGTCAATCACTATCAAATAGTGATCAAGTTATCCATCAAAAAGATGATCGACCCATGGCTATGTTCACTTTTCATCAACCATGTAATGACTATGAGAGGATATCATTTACCCTTGTCTTGGGCTATGAATTCCACTTTTGTGCATGACGTGACATATTACAGAAGTTGTACACCCAACGCACCAGTTTTTGGCTCCTTATCTATTTGAACTCAGGCTTTTACTTACATCAAAGTGTACGATTCATGCATAGGTAGTCCGCCATCCATTCAAGATTTGGGTATGCCACACTATGAACATCACAAGAAAATAAATCCATAAACAGATTCAAGATCTATTTTGCTTGGGTACAATCCGATGTACTGTCAGTCCAGTCAGTCACATATACGTCTCTATCTTCTAGAAGCCATCAATTTTGATGCCCAAGACAAAGAATCTCCCCAATTGGACTTGATAGACGAAATATTAGTCTTTCAATTGGTTTGCTTATTTTCGATTAGAATAAGAACATGTTTAGATTTTTCTACTAATACAAGTTGTCTTTCTGTATTACGATCCGACCATGTAATACCACTCAATATTAGTTAAACAATAGACAACCAGTGAGCACCATTTGCTTCCATTTTGTTTTGCGTTCAAAAACCATGTGAGGAAAATATACAAAGTTTTAATGTAATTCATGAATAGTTTATTAACCAATACAAGTGTACTTGACGAAAATATTAGACTTAGGGCAACAGATCTGACAGAGTGATCGATGATGCAATCTGTCTCCAATTATTTCTGTTTTCAATTTTTGACAACGCCTACGAATGCCTCGTTTCCCAAGAGTTGGGATCCATCATGACATGAGATGTCTTAGTGATAACTCTTGCTAATTTCCCCATTAGTCGAACCATCCAATTAAGGCGTGATATTGCTAATTTTAAGCTATTCAAAGGCGAGAATTTATATGAAGCTTGGGAACGCTTCAAGTCGTTACTTAGGAAGTGCTCACACCACGGTATGTAAGTCTGACTTCAATTGGAAGTCTTTTACAATGGATTGGATAGGAGCTTAAGTGCTGGCTTAGATGGCGGATTAGCCGGTGCCTTCATGAACAATACTTACGGGTGAGCCTGGTAATTGATCGAGGACATGGCAATGAACTCATATATGTGGTTGAACGAACACTTTTCTTATAGCCAGAAGTCATCAACGGCTAAGGTGGTTATGGAAGACGATAAGTATCAGCAGATCTTGGAAAAATTACATCGTCTAGAGACCACTATCAAGCCATCGATGAATGATGTCGCTTGAAGATACACGTCATACCCGAAGGCCCAATCAGAGGAGGTAAAATACTTGGGAAATAAGGGTGGAAATCCCTATGTAAACACATACAACCCCGGTTGGATGGACCATCCGAATATAAAGTGGGGAGGCAATCAAGCTAGCAAAAACCCAGCTCTGAATAGACCAAACTCTCCATATCAACCCCCGCATTTACAAAGATCTTAAGAGATATCCATGGGTAATGACCATGTTTTTTGTGGTCAACGCTTGGACCAAATTGAAAATGAGCTGCATCTTATGAGGTTCGACATTCAATACGTAAAGATTGAATGCGCACGAACTCACACGAAAGTTTTTGAATTAAAGAAAGAGATGTGCAATATCATGAGCGCGTTGAATGAAATACGAAGGCAAATGGGCACGGGTATTTCGAGTAATACCAAAAAAATCCTCGAAAGGAAGGAAAATAACATGTAAATGCTATCGCACTTCGTTCGAGTAGAACACTAGTCTTGATCACATAGATCAGTATACTTTACTATGATAAGTATAATCTCAACTTCATCATTCATATCATGAATAATACTCTTAACTAGCATAACTTGATAATAACTTTACTTACTTAACTTTCTTACTATATCATTTGAGCTTTACTCTCTTGCCCGATGAATTTCTATGAATAACCGAGGATACTAAATCTCATCCCACATAACTCGATGCCCAAGCCATATCCTCGATATGGTCTTACACGAGATCTCTCATCTTGGTATTGATGCCATGTCTTGGCATGGACTTACTCAAAGTTTTCCTTGTGTGTTCCCTTGGGAACTTACCATTGCCATGTCTTGACATGGTCTTACTTGGTATCTTTACTCATGAATTGGTCAACGCCGAGCCTTGGCTTGGACTTACATGAAATCTTTCTTGTTACTCACCAATGCCATGCCTTGGCTTGGACTTACATGGGATCTCTATCTCTTTATAACTTTTCAATGCCAAGACTTGTCTTGGACTTACATGATAACTTTGCTTGGAGACTCACCAATGCCATGCCTTGGCTTGGGCTTATATGGGTCTTCATCTCATAATAACTCTTCAATGCCAAGACTTTTCTTGGTCTTACATGATAACTTGCTTGATTGCTGATGCCATGCCTTGGCTTGGTCTTATACGGACTTTCTCATTTCATGTGATAGATCGAGTATCCTAGGTAATTCAACTTCAATCGGGACTTTCTCATGCTTAATCTCATTATCTTCTTTGTTTATCATAACATCAAACAATTTCATGGTAATATTGTACATTATGATAAGCAGTTCAATGATATAAATCATAAAGCTTAGAAATCATACAAACTTACCTCAATATACAAAATGTATGTAGATATGCAATTTAGTCCTCAACTTTGTTCTTGCCTCGGTTTTGATCCGGGCTTTATTTTTCTTGATCTATAATAATAATTAGATCATTTAATACTCACATTGACTAAATTGACTCTTAACTCATACTTTGGCAAAATTACTATTTTGCCCCTAAACTTTCTCTTATTTGCACTTTTGCCCCTAGGCTCGTAAAATGATTCTCATTTAACTTTCTTAAACATCATGCTTAGCTGATTCATTTTCTCTACTATAAAAATCATCAATTCTCACTATTTCTAATAGGTATGACCAATTTCATAACTATTACAAATTAGTCCATACTATCATTTTTCATGAAATTCACTAAGGAAAAGATGTTTATCTAACATCAAACTCTCATAAACTTCCATAAAATATCATTTTACAAGCATGTCACTATTGGGTAGATTTTTGAACATGCTTTTTAGCTCATCTTATAGCTAAAAATAGCTAATTCATAATACGAGGACTCTAAAAATACGAAGAATATTAAAAACGGGGCTAGGATGACTTACTTGCAAGCTTCAAAAATTTGAAGAACCCTAGCTATGGAGTCTCCAAATTTTCGGCACAAGGAAGAAGATGAATGAAATTTTTATCATCTTTTTCCTATTTTAATCATTTAATTGGTAAATGACCAAAATGCCCTTCTCTTTAAAAATTTACAAACTACTAACTCATGTCCATTTTTGTCCAATAATTATAATTTGGGAAAATTGTTATTTAAGGACTTTTAATTAATATTCTAAAGCTATTTCATACAAAAAGCTTCTAGAAACTCATATTTTGCAACTTTTGCAATTTAGTCCTATTTGATCATTCCATGTCAATTTCACAAAATTTCTACATGGAACTTTAATACTATCATGCAAACATGTCATAAACCTTAAGAACTCAATTTACTAACTCAGATTTGTGGTCTCGCACCACTATTCTGACTAGGCCCTAAATCGGGCTGTTACATTACAAATGTATTTTATATACTTTGATATTGCATAAACTGTGAATACGAGACTATGGATATGTTTGATAGTGGTTTGACAACAATTTGGCATTCAAAATCCCGGTTGAACCTTACGAATAGATTAGGATACTAGTGACATGTCATTAGGGGATACTTTGATTTGGCTTCGGGCCATGATAGCGGTACTTCGGGTGCGAGATATATATATTGAGTTGGCTTCGGGCCATGATATTGGCACTTATTGTGAGAGACTCCTGAGTATCCAACTTCTATTCTAAATGGTTCAACGGGTATATTGAAGATGTGAATTGGTGAGAGATAGATACGTATCGGTACATGTATGTATAGTAAACTACTTGAGCAATGAATCAAAGGAAGTTGTGAGCTTATGATCAATTATGTGATTAAATTCATGTTATCTTGGTGTTTAATTTTTTGATGCAATTTATGTTACTTATTTGAAAATGTAAATGAATGGTGAGATTCGCTAAATTATTTCATACGAGCTTACTAAGCTTTACAGCTTACATTGTTTATTTTTCCATTTTTTATAGTGATTTTTAAGCTAGCTCGGATTCGGGGATCGTCAGAGACTTCATCACACTATCAGGCTATCAATTTGGTACTTTTAAGCTTATGATTTGAGTATATGGCATGTATAGGTATTTTGAGTCATTTTGATTATGGGTTGATAATGATTTTGGTCATTTGAAATGGCTTCTAAATGTATATGTTTTGGTTTGTAAATATAGCCATGAGATTTGGCTTAATTTGGTTGTTTTGGTTATGTATATATATATGTGCATATATGGTTTGTATTGTAAGTTCATGATGGATATGTGTATGGCTTATATTATGAAGCTTATGGATATAGATATGGTAGATACTAAATGGTTGATATTGAGAATTGGTATGCTTGTGAGATTAGGCTAAATAATGCATATTTGGGATTGGTTATTTTTAATGATTTGATAAGTGAATTTGGTATGAAAGTTATGGCATTGTTTGTGATTTGTGTGTATGGAGAATGAGAAAATAGAATGTGCATGAATTATGTTTGAATTGGAAGATTAAAATGCATATTGATGCTATGTTTTGGTGCCATTTGGGTTGATGTAGGTGTGCACAAGTTTGGGTGGCAAAATGGCTTGGTAAATAGCCTATTTTTGTCCACATGGGCAGAGACACGGGCGTGTGTCTCAACCGTGTGTGACACACAGTTATGTACACAGCCGTGTGTCCCCTGGTGTTGAAAATAAAATCAAGTCAGTATGCTCCACATGGCCTCACACATGGGCGTGGGACATGGCCGAGTGGCATGAGTTAGTATACCCTACAGGTTTGGCACGGCCTAGCACACGGCATGGCACGGTGTGTATGGCCATTTTTAGGGCACACGGGATAGCCACACGGGCGTGTGTGTTGGTAGTGTGACCCAATTTAGAGATTTACACGGGGCCGTGTGGACAAAAATAGGCTATTTACCAAGCCATTTTGCCACCCAAATTTGTGCACACCTACATCATCTCATTAGACACCAAAACATAGCATAACATTACATTTTAACCAACCAATTCAAGCTTAATTCATGCATATTCTGTAACACCCCATACCCGAGTCCGGGGCTTAGACCGATTCTTACACCGATGCCATGTCCTTGACATGGTCTTATATGGATTCTTACACCGAGGCCATATCCCAATATGGTCTTACTCGAGCCTTTAACCATCGTTCTATCGTGCTATACACCTTTCCCATTACTCTAAATTCGATTCCATTGACATCTCATCAAGATACATTTCATACATTCACATAATAATATACATTCCATACAACATTGGAATACTAAATAAGCTCATACGTAATTTCAACATTTGCACATGAACTTACCTCGATGTCGAAAGAGCCGAAAAGGGCTTTTTGCCCACATTTCTCTTTTCATCCGTTCTAGGTTCGAAACTCATTTTCGTTGATCTAAAACAATTAAATTTACTCATTTAATCACTTAATGATCGTATTACAACATAATCTCTACTTAGGCAAAAATGACCATTTTGCCCCTATACTTTGGCAAAATTACGATTTTGCCCCTAGGCTCGTAAATAAATTTTCATCACATTTTCTTGTTAAACAAGCCTAGATGAACATTTAATCCTCTTACAACTATTCTCAATTCCATCAATTTCATGCCTTAATGAACAAATTACAACTTTTGCATTTTAGTCCCAAATAGGTGTTTTCATGACAACACCTTTCACAAAAGTTGTTTTTCATCATCCTATCATTCATTTTCTTTCACAAAACTCATCAAACAACATAAAATCTCTCATGGAAAGTCCCTAGACTTTCAACCATATTGCAAACTAGTCCCCTCTTTAGAAAGCTTAAGCTTTAGGGGTCTCAAAAGTACAAAAATTAACATCTAAAGCCATCAAAATCACTTACTTGAGTGAAGAGAAGCTTGCTGAAATTTTAAAGCTTTCCAAGCCCTCCCATGGCTGATATTTTCGGTTGAAAGAGAAGAAGTAAAAAGATGATAGCTTTTTGGCTTATTTCATCTTATTTTATTTCTTTTTACACACCTAACATGACCACATTTAATGATCTTGTCCCCTTAGCTTACTATGGCTGACCAACTCACTTAGACAAGGCCAAATTGCTCATTTGGGACCTCCAATTACTAAGCCATAGCTATTTGGTACCTTTAGCTTATAGAATGGAACTTTTGCACTCTATGCGATTTAGTCCTTTTTCACAATTTAGCTAGGAATCGCTAAAACTAAGGCACCAAAATTTTCATGCATCCTCATAAACATGTTATAACTCATAACATAACATGAAAATAATTTTCTCTAACCTCGAATTAGTGATTCCAAGATCACTGTTCCAACTAGCCCCTAAATCGGGCTGTTACAATTCTCCCCCCTTAGGGATTTTCGTCCCCGATAATCTTATCAGGAGGGTTAGCTACCAACATTCTTAAAATGTTTCCATCTAATCTTCAAAATTGCAAATCCACTTATCCTCAAATTTCTTTTTCCGATAACTCTTAAGCTGTGATACATAAGATCGAAACGTAACTTGAGACCTAGGTTATTCTTCCTCTGGGGCTTATACTATATCCAGAAATCCACTAATTTGGAACTCCGTACATGCCCAAGTGATCGTTCGGATCTTCACTGGTTGATTTACTACAATTCGAATGACATCCCCTTCTTAGGGAATCTTGTCAAACTGAATTTGAAATCTATAAGGTTTTACCTCACTTTCTCATTAAAGCATTCACCGACTGTAATAGTCTTGACTTATACACTTTGAAAACTCAGCTTTTAGTGGTCAACTATTTCTGACCATAATCTCAATCATATCGTGAAATGTACTCTATTGTCAAAACATTTATGCACATAACTGTACTTTCTTTTTCTTGCATTAGTAGATATGCTACCACTGAATCCCATACCAAAACTTCTGTATAAGTTCTGGATTTATTATCATTCCAATTCTATCTCGAGGAATCATCAACAATGGAAACTTATACAACCTGTATTTATCATCTCGAATAAACTCATTCAGAGCTTATTTAAAATACCATTTACTATCTCACTTCTAAACTCTTTTTGTTCTAAAAAGAAAACTCGCTCTTGTCATTAACCTTGCTGAAACTAGGATATTACCAACTAATATCAACCGAGTAGCTAACTCGCATTGCTTAACATGAATCTTTCATAACATCTAACTCACATCACAAACATAAAAGTGATCGTCTTAGGATCACCAACCTGTCAACTCTGTTTCTCAATTCGGACTGAACTTAATATTAGAACTTTCAATTTATAGTTCTTTTTATAGCTTTCAACTCCACTAACATGGTTTGAACATTTCGATGAGCATACTCTCGTATCATGCTCCCTACTTAAGTATACACAGGATTTGAATCATATCTCAATACATTAATCTACTCTTTTCTCCACATAGAGAACATTTTTCTAGCACACTCTCATCGAAGTTTCTCTTGCTGTGCTAATCTAAAGCCTTTACTAGCATCATATCTTACGATAGTAGGGACATCTCGATCGAATTCATTAACTCTATTCAGCTTACCTAAAAACCCATCACGCAATGTGAAACTTGTGATTTCACCTCTTATACACGAATCATCACCAACTTCCTCCTCAAGGTACCCAATTAAGGTTACGAGGAGATAGAGGAAATGTCGATTTCAATTAACTAAATCGACAACTGTTTAGTCTACTTTTTTTCGTCAGTTAACGTTCTCACACAATCACAATTTCATGAAAAGTACGACCATAATATCCCTGAAGGGAAACATGTATTAGTACATAATACTAAAGGAGATCATTATAATCCCATCCATGGCATTAACTAACCGTGCACAAACCACAGGCTTCGAGCCAACCTACTCATACTTGCCATTTATTTAGCACCTATCGTGCCACACATCGTGCTAGTTTCTTCTTGATTTATTCACGAATATCTGCATTCACTCCTTCACATGACTTTAGTACTAATCTCAATTATACTTCTAGACTCATCTATTTGTCCTATTGATCACTAGGGATAATCAAAGACGCAAATTCGTCGTCATTCATGTAGGCACGAAACCAATGCCACACCCCCGGGGTGGTCTTATATGGAGTCACCTCTAAATGCCAATGCCATATTCTAAATAAGGTCTTATATGGACTTCCACATAAAGTATCGATGCCATGTTCTGAATATGGTCTTACACGATTCTCATATTCATTCCTGATGCCATATTCTAGATATGGTCTTATACGGAATCATAACTTGGTACCGAGGCCATGCCTCGAACATGATCTTATATGGGACCTTGTCTATCTCATATCTCGATGATAGCCTCATCATTTTAGTCCTCTAGGACTTCGACCTCATGTTCAACAACAGTTACTCTATTTAGTAGAGTATTATGCATCGATGTGATACAAAGCATTCTCAAAATGCTAACATAAATACTGCATTAATCACATATAAACTTACTCAATTTAACTATCATAACATCTCATCATAATTCAACAGTGGTAAGGGAGTGAGGTTGCAAAGTCCCTTAGCCTAAATCTCGTGACTACATACATATGATTTACTACTCATTGTCAATGAAATATCATCATAGTCACACAACTCGCCTCGAGCAAGTTTTCATACTTACTCATGTTACAATGGTTTCTATCACCCATAATTTGAAAGGTGACTTCACTTACTCAAGTTCCACCTTAATGTCTACTCAAGTACTCAACATTAAACTCTAATTCCTCTTACTATTTCTTATTAATCTAGAGAATGTCTTACGGGTTTTGAGTACGTCGTTTACTTGATCGCCATAGTCCAGCTATGGTCTTACTCGTATCACAACATCATAGTCCAGCTATTATTTTACATGTCGTCACGATGCCATAGCCTCGCTATGGTTTTACACAAAATCTTATCTCGATATCAACGCCATATCCCAGATATGGTCTTACATGATCTCATACCGAAGCCAGGTCCCAAACGTGGTCTCACACGGGATTACTATTTGATGCCGATGCCATATCCCAGATATGGTCTTATACGAGATCATACTTAGATGTGATGCCATGTCCCGGACATGGTCTTATACGAGATCATACTTAGATGTCGATGCCATGTCCCGGACATGGTCTTATACGAGATCTTTCTTTGGTGCTGAAGCCATGTCCCAGACATGGTCTTACACTAGCATACGTATCAACACCGATGCCATGTTCCAAACATGGTCTTACACTGGCCCTCATAAGGTGGCCGATGCCATGTCCCAGACATGGTCTTACACTAGCACACGTATCATCACCAATGCCATGTCCCAGACATGGTCTTATATGGGATTTCCTCTAGGTGCCAATGCCATATTCCAGATATAGTCTTACATGGGATGACATGTACCGTCATGGTCTTATTCATCATTTTATCATTGGACGATCGTACTCATATCCTGCATTTTACTCTTACTGCTTTTCACATACATCATGGCACTTACTAGTCTCCTGCTTGTAAGGTAAACAAGGTACCTGTAACACTTGATCACATAGATCAAGATACCTTACTATAATAAACATAATCTCAAAGATCATTATTCATAACATGTATTATACTTGTTAGTCACCTTAACTAGCATGGCATAATATCAACTTTGCTACTAACTTTCTTGCTATCTCATTTAAGCTTTACTTGTGTGCCCGATGAATTTCCATGAATAACTGAGGATACTGAATTTTATCTCACATGCTCGATGCCAAAGCCATATCCTAGATACGGTCTTACATGGAATCTCTCTTCTTGGTTTCGAGGCCATGTCTTGACATGGGCTTATACGAAGTCTTTCTCGTTCTCACCAATGCCATGCCTTGGCCTGGACTTACATGATAACTTGTTCAATGCCAAGCTTGCCTTGGACTTACATGATAACTTACTCAATGCCAAGCTTGCCTTGGACTTACATGATAACTTGTTCAATGCCAAGCTTGCCTTGGACTTACATGATAACTTATTCAATGCCAAGCTTGCCTTGGACTTACATGATAACTTGTTCAATGCCAAGCTTGCCTTGGACTTACATGATAACTTACTCAATGCCAAGCTTTCCTTGGGCGTACATGATATCTTGCTTGCTTACCGATGCCATGCCCCGGCTTGGTCTTATACGAACTTTCTTGTTTCATGTGGTAGATCGAGTATCCTAAGTTATTCAACTTCAATCGGGGCTTTCTCATGCTTGATCTCATTAATTTCTTTGTTTAACATAACATTAAACATTTTTCATAATAACATTGTACATTATACTAAGTAATTCAATGATATAAATCATAAATCTTAGAAATCATACAAACTTACGGAAATTAGCTCGGTTGGGAATCATCACTGTCTTAACAAAACAATTTCGTTAGAGCCGGGAGACATCACACTATCATGATCCACATACGGTATGTATAGTTAGACTCTTACTCACGCTAGGTTAGTCCTAGAACTGACTAAACCATAGCTCTGATACCACTAAATGTAACATCCCATACCCGAGTCCGGGGCTTAGACCGAATACGAGATATTACTATGCTTTAACTTGCTTAATCATGCACTTACGGGCTGTAAAATTTTGTTCCAAATTAAAAACTTCTCTTTCTTAGTCAAGTCATTCGTATCGTGGGCCTACGAGGCCTTAAACTTGCGTTCGAAAACTTTTACGAGTTAAAGGAAACTTTCTTTAAAACAGGGGCCACACGCCCGTGTATAATGAGACACGCCTGTGTGTAGACACACACAGCCATGTTCAACAATCGTGCTTAAAAACCTAAGCATTCTGCCAAATGCCCCACGGTTAAGGCACACGCCCAAGCGGTTTGGGATACGCCCGTGCACCCCTTTACACGCCCATGTCTTCCGATCGTGGTCGACACTGACGAATTACACACGGCCTTGACACGCCCGTGGACTCAGACCGTGTACCATACCTTGATATACTGACTTATTACACACGGCCGGGGCACACGCCCATGTTCTAACCGTGTGTCATGCACGGCTTCAACACACGACCGTGGGATTAACCCTTGGCCTATTCTAACTTATGAGATTTAGGTGCAAGTTACGCACGGCCTAGACACACGCCCGTGTGTCTAACCGTGTGGGCACTCAGAAGCTATCTACCAAGCCTTTTCTTACTCTCCATTGCCTACATTCATATACTTCTTCAAAACATTCTCAAAAAATCAATTGAAACACATAAATTAACACGTTTGGTTCATGAAAATAAAGTTTCCTCTCATACACTTGGGAGAATTGTTCCCACAACATTTACAACAACTTAAACCATCATAATTGGCTATACACAACCATACTATGAATACTCTTTGGCCAACAACATTTGGCTACCACAATTTGACTTCATCAACCTTAAATGAATCCCTATACATGCCATGACTCTTAAAAACTTGATACCTTATACCGTATGTCTGCTCGATAGTGTGAAAACATCTTCGGCGGCCTCCAACCCGAGCTAAGTAATAAAACCTATAAGAGATGAGAAAGTAAAGGAGTAAGCAATAATGCATAGTTAGTTCAGCTGTATAATTTGACAAATATTGATATTCACTGAATATACATAACACCAAGGCAATATGTTGAGTTTTTCTCATCAACTCATGGTTACTTACTCAACCATTCCTGAAACTTACTCATTCAATCTCTTACCACATTCTTACCATATCACAAGCTAATTCACTCGTTTAATTAGCATACGTTCCTGCACTGATCGTCACAAGATCATATATAACAACACATTAAGCATTTTCAATAAGCCGCTCATGCAACTAATATCTCGGTGGTTTCGCACTTAGCCCACCATTCCTTTATAAGTGATGATATCACACATAGCCCATCGATCAATAATCAATAAGGTGACATTGCACATAGCATACCGTTATTTACATTCATGGATAATAATTCACAAGTATATCTCTATTTCAAATGTTCATTCAAGAACATCCTCACATGTTCCCATTTTTTTTAACTTTCTACGATACTCGTTCTCATTCACATAATGCATCAAATACACGTACCCCACTAGGGGTTCATCATTTATTGAATTCATCTCAATTCAATTCTACACCTACTTGTGCTACTCATAGTACAACCACATACATGCACATATACATTGAATCATTCGAATTATTAAATAACTCTCTTGAGTCTCATGCACATAGTTCTCGTTGTCACTCTACCCCAATTGGGTTTTACATACTCTAACATATCGATGCCATGTCCCTGACATGGTCTTATACGGATTCTTACACCGAGGCCATATCCCAATATGGTCTTACTCGAGCCTTTAACCATCGTTCTATCGTGCTATACACCTTTCCCATTACTCTAAATTCGATTCCATTGACATCTCATCAAGATACATTTCATACATTCACATAATAATATACATTCCATACAACATTGGAATACTAAATAAGCTCATACGTAATTTCAACATTTGCACATGAACTTACCTCGATGTCGAAAGAGCCAAAAAGGACTTTTTGCCCACATTTCTCTTTTCATCTGTTCTAGGTCCGAAACTCATTTTCGTTGATCTAAAATAATGAAATTTACTCATTTAATCACTTAATGATCGTATTACAACATAATCTCTACTTAGGAAAAAATGACCATTTTGCCCCTATACTTTGGCAAAATTATGATTTTGCCCCTAGGCTCAGTATAAATAAATTTTCATCACATTTTCTTGTTAAAAAGCCTAGCTGAACATTTAATCCTCTTACAACTATTCTCAATTCCATCAATTTCATGCCTTAATGAACAAATTACAACTTTTGCATTTTAGTCCCAAATAGGTGTTTTCATGACAACACCTTTCACAAAAGTTATTTTTCATCATCCTATCATTCATTTTATTTCAAAAAACTCATCAAACAACATAAAATCTCTCATGGAAAGTCCCTAGACTTTCAACCATATTGCAAACTAGTCCCCTCTTTAGAAAGCTTAAGCTTTAGGGGTCTCAAAAGTACAAAAATTAACATCTAAAGCCATCAAAATCACTTACTTGAGTGAAGAGAAGCTTGCTGAAATTTTAAAGCTTTCCAAGCCCTCCCATGGCTGATATTTTCGGTTGAAAGAGAAGAAGTAAAAAGATGATAGTTTTTTGGCTTATTTCATCTTATTTTATTTCTTTTTACACACCTAACATGACCACATTTAATGATCTTGTCCCCTTAGCTTACTATGGCCGGCCAACTCACTTAGACAAGGCCAAGTTGCTCATTTGGGACCTCCAATTACTAAGCCATAGCTATTTGGTACCTTTAGCCTATAGAATGGAACTTTCGCACTCTATGCGATTTAGTCCTTTTTTCACAATTTAGCTAGGAATCGCTAAATTTAAGGCACCAAAACTTTCATGCATCCTCATAAACATGTTATAATTCATAACATAACATGAAAATAATTTTCTCTAACCTCGAATTAGTGATTCCAAGATCACTGTTCCGACTAGTCCCTAAATCGGGCTGTTACATATTCTATACCACCTTTCTCAATACACACAAGACACAAAATATACAACACCATTTAGACCAACATTACATATACAATTCAATTAAATGTACACTTACAAATATGCATCTTTTAACCTAAAATTCACAAGAAAATCAATATCCACAAATCCACCATTTGATACACATCATGCCTATTACCATTAAGCATCACACAACCATCACTCAACACATTCCACAAGACATAGACACACATATATATACATGATTTAAACATACCAAAATAGCCTAAAATAAGCCATCACTCATGGCTATATATACAAACCACAACATAAGCATTTACAAGCCAACTTAAGTGGCACAACATATTACAAAATATACCAAAATGACTAAAGTCCCTATACATGCCATATACCAAAACACCAAAGTTCAAATGTACCAAATGATAGTAGGATAGTGTGACGAAGCCTCCAACGATCCCCGAACCAGAGCTAGCTTGATTTCACTATAAAATATAGAAGATTAAACAAAGTAAGCTATATAGCTTAGTAAGCTCGTATGAAATAAACTCAACTCAATCAAAAATATCCATATCAACCAATTGAACATAGCAACATTTAGATCATTTAACTAATAAACCTTTCTTATGTTTAATCATATGTTTATATGTGCACTTCACAACTTCTTCGATTTAAAGCTTATACGGTTTATGTACCTACATGTACCATCTCATACCAATCTCATACACATCCTTGTCTTTCCTCTACACGTTGAACCATTCAGAATACTATCGAATACATGGGAAACTCGCACCCGAAGTGCCACATATCTAGCCGAAGCTATCTTAATCTTGTATCACATATACTGCTCACACTAGTGCTATCAACGGGCCTGCTCACACAAGCTGTGGGTCAAGACGTAGCTACACGGTGCTGCTCACACAAGCTGTCAAGTAACTGCAACACATGCTGGTATACTCAGCCATGCAGGACCAGCACTCGAATCACATAATCACAATAATTACAATAATCCCCTAATGACATGCACTAGTATCCAAATCTATTCCTAAGGTTCAATCGGGATTCCGAATGTCGAGTCATCATTGAATCATTGTTGAACATATTTGTAGTCTCGTAATTACAATTTATGCAATATCAAAGCAATTTAAATATATTTATAATGGAATTTATCACATATGAACTTACCTCGGATGTAAAAACGACGAAACAGGTCGATTAGTCGATAACTTTATTTTTCCCCCAATCTGGATCCGAGTTTCACTTTTCTTGATCTATATGTAAACAAAATTAACTTATTTAATTATCTCTCTATTCAATTTAGTCCAAAATTCACTTTAAGGCATTTTTACACAATTGCCCCTAAAGTTTCACAACTTTTACAATTTAGTCTTTATTTCACAAAAACACACATTTATGCAATTTGACCATAACCCATGCTAGTCAAATTACTTTTATGCCCCTAGCAGCCCATGTTTTTCATTTATTTCACATTTTAACTTCAAAGTTTCCACATTTCACAATTTAATCCCTAATTTGTATTTTCACTAAAAATCACTTAACAAAACTTGTATAACTATCATCAAACATTCATAATCTATCATTAACATCAAAATACTCATGTATTCATCAATGGTAACATTCAAAATCTTTAACAGTTTTGCAAAATAGTCCCTGGGCTAGCTAGACCTAGTTGCAACGATCTCAAAAACGTAGAAATCATTAAAAACGAAACAAAAATCGTACCTTAATTAGCAAAGATAGCATAGCCGAATGAAGAGAATAGAAATGGCTTATTTTAGCCCTAAATTTCGGTGATGAAGCTTAATGAAGATGATGATATTATGTTTTCTATTATTTTTACTTAATTTATTTTCAAATTACTATATTAACCTTTGTTATAATTCATTTAAATTCATTTAATCATGTCCATCTTTGTCCAATCACACTAATCATGGTCTAATTACAACATAAGGACCTCTAATTTATGATTCCTTAGCTATTAGATACTTTTAACTAATAGAACAACACTTTTGCACTTTATGCGATTTAGTCCTTTTTATCAAATTAACTAATCAAACGATAAAATTGCTTAACGAACAAACATATTTTCATGCTATGGATGTTATAATAATAATAAAAATAATAATTTTGACTTTAGATTTGTGGTCCCGAAGCCACTGTTCTGATTTGACTAAAAACGGGCTGTTACAACTTTGTCCCCTAGGGATTTTTGTCCCCGAAAATCTTACCAGTGAAAAGGTTAGGGTACTGTATTCTCATAGCTTCCTCAGGCTCCCACGTAGCCTCTTCGACACCGTGCCATTGCCAAAGTACTTTCAGTAAAGCTATGCATTTATTTCTCAACTCTTTAATCTCTCGAGCTAGAATTCTGATCGGTTATTCATTGTACGTCATATTGGATTGAATTTTAGTCTTTACTGGAGAAATTACATGTGAAGGATCCGATCTATATCGACGCAACATCGACACATGAAACACATTGTGGATTTTCTCTAGTTCTGACAGTAATGCTAACCGATATGCCACTGGACCTATTCTTTCAATGATCTCATACGACCCGATGAATCGCGAACTCAGTTTACCTTTACGACCAAGTCGAAGAATTTTCTTCCGCGGAGAAGCTTTCAGAAACACTTTCTCATTGATTTGAAATTCAATGTCTTTTTCGTTTCAGATCCGCGTACGATACCTGTCGATTTGAAGCTACTTTTAGACTGTCGCAAATTACTTTCACTTTTTCTTCAGTTTCTCGGATTAAATCAACCCCGTTAATCTTTTTCTCACTAAGTTCGGTCCAGTACAATGGAGTTTTGCATTTGTGACCATACAAAGCTTTGTATGGTGCCATTTTTACACTCGATTGAAAGCTGTTGTTATATGCAAATTCAACCAGCAGCAAAAATCTCTCCTAGTTACCTTCGAATTCTAACACACAACAACGAAGCAAGTCTTCGAGAATCTATATTACTCTCTCAGACTGACCGTCGGTTTGCGGATGAAATGTTGTACTAAAATTCAACCTCGTACCCAGACCTTCTTGCAATTTCTTCCAAAATCACAATGTAAATCTCGGATCTCTATCCGAAATAATAGAAACTGGCACCTCGTGCAATCTAACAATCTTAAAAATGTACAACTTAGCCAATTTATCAAGTGAATAGTCAGTATGTATAGGAATGAAATGTGCAAATTTTGTCAGTCGATCAACGACAACCCAAATGGCATGTTTCTTTTTCAGAGATAGAGGCAATCCCGATACAAAATCCATTGTAACTCTATCCCATTTCCACTCTGGTATCATCACTGGTTGTAGCAAACCCGAAGGTACTTGATGTTCGACTTTAACTTGGTGACATACTAAACATTTCGATACAAATTCTGAAATGTCTCGTTTAATACCCAACCACCAATACAATTGTTTCAAGTCATTGTACATTTTGGTACTCCCCGGGTGAACGGATAAACATCCACTGTGTGCTTCGTGCAAAATTTTTTGAATAAGCTCAGAATTCTTTGGTACGTAGATTCTACCTTGGAACATTAAACAATCACCGGATCCGATCTGAAAGTCAGAATCATTAGTCGAATCACATTGTTCTCTTTTGGCTTGCAATTCATTATCATATTTCTGAGCTTCACAAATTTGCTGAAGAAATACCGGTTTAGCTTTCAACTCTGCTAGAATCGAACCATCATCAGATAAGGTTAACTGAGTATTCATCGCTCTCAAAGCAAATAGAGATTTTCTATTCAAAGCATCTGCGACCACATTTGCTTTCCCCGAATGATAATCAATTACTAACTCGTAATCTTTTAATAGCTCGAGCCATCTCTGTTGTCGCAAATTCAAGTCTTTCTGAGTCATAATATACTTTAAGATTTTGTGATTGGTAAAAATGTGGCATTTCTCACCGTACAAATGATGATGCCAAATTTTTAATGCGAAAACAATAGCAGCCAACTCTAAATCATGCGTCGGATAGTTCTTTTCATGTGATTTTAACTGCCTGGAGGCATAAGCTATAACTTTTCCTTCTTGCATCAAAACGTAACCCAGACCATTCAATGACGCGTCGCTAAAAATCACAAATTCTTTACTCGACTCAGGTTGAACCAACACTGGTGCCTCAGTTAACAATGCTTTCAACTGATTAAAACTCTGTTGACATTTCTCAGACCACTCAAACTTCACATCCTTCTGTAATAGTCTGGTCATCGGTGTAGCAATCATTGAAAGTACTTTTACAAAACGTCGATAGTAACCAGCTAACCCTAGAAAACTTCTAACTTCGGATACGTTTCTCAGTGGTTTCCAGTCAACAACTGCTGAAATCTTGCTCGGATCAACTTTTATACCTTCCGCTGAAATAATGTGTCCCAAAAATCTAACTTTTCGGAGCCAGAATTCACATTTGCTGAATTTAGCATATAGTTGCTTATCTCTCAAGGTTTGTAACACAATCCTCAAATGCTTGGCATGCTCAGACTCATCTCGTGAATAGATCAGAATGTCGTCAATGAACACAAAAATGAATCTGTCTAAATATGGTCTAAAAATCTGATTCATCAAATTCATAAAAACGACAGGAGCATTAGTCAATCCGAAAGGCATAACAAGAAATTCATAATGTCTGTACCTCGTTCTAAATGCAGTTTTTGGCACATCTAAATCTTTAACTCGCAACTGAGAATAATCAGACCGCAAATCAATCTTCAAAAACACTGTTGCGCCTTTCAACTGATCAAATAAATCATCTATTCTTGGCAACGGATACTTATTCTTTATTGTAACCTTGTGGAGCTGTCTATAGTCAATACACATTCTCATTGACCTGTCTTTCTTCTTTACAAATAATACTGGCGCACCCCAGGGCGAAAAACTAGGTCGTCCAAAACCTCTATTCGTTAACTCTTGCAACTGAGATTTCAACTCTTTCAATTCTGTCGGAGCCATTCTATCTGGAGCTATCGGTATCGGTGTAGTTCACGGTACTAACTCAATAGAAAATTCAACCTCTCTGATCAGTGGCAACCCCGGTAATTCTTCAGGAAACACATCCGAATATTCACAGACAATTGGATCTGATTCAATCTTTGATTCAGACACTTTTGTATCTAAAACAGAAGCAAGATAAGCTTCGCAACCTTTTCTCAGACATTTCTGAGCTGACATAGACGAAATCACAACCGACAATTCACTCGACTCATCTAATTCAATTCGAAGAATTTCATTGTTCTGACATTTCAATTCAATAGTCATTCATCTACAATTCACAATAGCATCATGCAGAGTCAACCAATCCATACAAAAAATTACATCAAATTCATCAAAAGGTAATAACATCAAATCAGTCGGAAAACAGTAACCCCGAGTCATTAAAGGACCGTTCTTGCAAACTTTATAAACTAAAACATACTTGCCTAAGGGGTTCAATACTTTAATCACAAACTCAATAGATTCAACAGGAAATTTCTTACTCGACACTAAATTCTCACAAACATACGAATAAGTCGATTCAGGATCAATCAATGCAATAACATTAGTGTCGTAAAGAGAAAATGTACCGGGAATAACATTTGGTGATGACCGTCTTCACGAGCACGAATAGCATAAGCTCTAGCAGGCGCTCTGGCCTTGGATCCCACTGTAGAATCTCTCGTAGTACCACGATTACCACTCGTATTTCCCGCATTTCTTGGTGGCCTCCCTCTATTGGCTGTGTTACTCGGTCTTGCATTTTGAATCTTATCTTTCTCTACTAATTCTGGGCAATCCCGTATGAAATGATCTTGCAAACCACATTTAAAACAAGCTCTATTATTCATTCTACATTCACCAGGATGATGTCTTCCACATTGTTGACATTTAGGTCTGTAACAGCCCGATTTAGACCTTAGTCAGAACGGTGGTTTCAGGACCACGAATCCGAGTCGGAAAAATATTTAAATATTATTTTCTATGCTTGTTATGTATGAATTAGTGTGTGTGAAATTTTCGTATTAAAATTGGATCGTTTTAATGCTTAATTTTGAAATAAGGGCTTGATCGCGTAAATTGAAAATTCGATGGTTAGATGAGATAGTGCTTAATTGTTGATGTTTTAATAAATTTGAGGCTTAAAGTAGCAATTTGGCCATAAAGGAATGTTAGTGGCTGGTTGGTATGCATGAAATAGTGATCTAAATTGTTTATTATTTCTTTAGGTGAAAATGGGACATTATTTTAATATGTTAGTGGTTATAATAGAATAAAATAAACAAAATGAAAGAGAAATGTGCATAGTGGCCGGCCATGATGTGCATGAAATAGTGAGTGGAATTTTTATTATATTTTATATTAAAATATATTAGTTTAATATATGTTATAATAATAAAATTGATAAAAGATGAAAGTGCTCATCTTTTCTCATTGTTCATAGCCGAAACTTAGAGAAAATAAAAGAGAGAAAGCTTTGTGATGTTCGGTCCTTTGGAAGCTCAATAGGTAAGTGATTTGAGTTCGGTTTTTAATAATTTTTACGTTTTTGAGATCATTGTTATGTGATTTAGCTAACCCATGCTTGAATTTTTGAATTGGTTGTGTATTTTGTGAATTGCCATTGAAGAGAGCTTGTTGCTTTTGTGGTTTGATGGTGAAATATTGATTATGAGTGCTAGATTAACAAGTTTTGTTCTTGAATTTTGATGAAATTGAGTAAATAGGATTAAATTGCAAAAATAAATATTTGAGGGACTAAAATGCAAAATAAATGGATTGTATGGATTTGTATGGGCATGGGTAACATTCGGCCCTAAAGGAGTATTTTCAAATTTGGTGTATTTTGTGTTTTATGCAATAGGGACTAAATAGCTAAAAATGTAAAATGTATGGGGTAAAAGTGCAAATTACTTATTCATGTGTTTTTGAGTGAATTTAATTGAATACTGATTAAATAAGTTTAATTTATATCAAATTAGATCAAGAAAAGAGAAAGTCGGATTTGAATCGGGGAAAGACAAAAATAGCCGAATAGTTGATTTTACGTTCGCCGATATCCGAGGTAAGTCTATAAGCAAATGGTTGTTCGTAATTTTAATTAAATGTAAATTATTCATGCTGAATTGAAATGTTTACAATTATATTTGTTATTGCCGAATGTGAGGGATGGTATTTGATATGTTCAAGGAACTATTTGAGTAAGTTTATAAGCAATTGGATTCAATCGAGTAGTTATTATAATGAAAGGTACATTTTCAATTGAATTTATGGATTATATTTTCAATTGCCGAATGAGATATGGAAATTTTTTTATGTGTTAGCCGAATGTGATTTAATATGTACATGATTATACATATATCTCTTGATTAGTTGAAATAAGCATATTAATATCCATTTTTGCCGAATATGATATGGAATGGATTAAATATATGTACTAGCCGAATGTGTGGATGATTTATGCATGGAATTTATATATTTAAGTTGAATGAATACTTATGAATTTAGTAAAGGTTAAATGTGGACCATGGAATAGGTGATGGTTGTGATTGAATAATTAACTATGTGTATATATATAAGCGTGGCCGAATGTAAGGGTAAGTCATGGGAAGAAAGTTTTGGTTTGAATATGTGTATATAAGTATGATATATGAACAAAAATGTAAATTGTATATGTGATGTGTAATAGGAGGAAATCAGATAATAGGCACTATGTGTGCGAATTTATACACCGAGCACTATGTGTGCGATATCGGTCGAATGGCACTATGTGTGCGAATTTATACACCGAAACAATCGTGTGTGCGATATCGGTCGAATGACACTATGTGTGCGAATTTATACACCGAGCACTATGTGTGCGATATCGGTCGAATGGCACTATGTGTGCGAATTTATACACGAGCAGCAATCGTGTGTGCGATATCGGTCGAATGGCACCGTGTGTGCGGAAAAAAATTAAGTAATGGCACTAAGTGTGCGATACATTACAAGTAATTGGCATCAAGTGTGCTCTTTTACAAGTAACGGCACTAAGTGTGCGATACGTTACATGAGTTGCACCGTAAAATGCGGGTTATCGGATTTTCTCAAGGATGGGAAACATTGAATGAAGGTAATCGAAAGTGACAGGTATGCAAGTAATGCATGATAGTTGAGTATCTTGGTGCAAATTAGGTAATTTGTTTCGATATAAATTAAAGTTTGAAATGTGATATATTTGTTAATCTTTGAGTTATTTCGTGATAGACATAGAGTATGGGAATATTCGGTGTTGGAGATCTAATGTGTATGATATTGTTGAATGGTAACATATTATATGTATTGTAGTTACCACTTTATCAATAATTAAGTTGAAATAAAAAAAATAAAAAAATAAGGTAAGTGAAGTTACTTAAAGAGGAACATGGATTATATGAGAAAAGTGATTATATATGTGAATGTGATTAACCAATTTTGGCCTATTTGAATTGAATTATATATGTTTCTATGGTGAATTATTTGCTTATGGCTTACTAAGCTTTTAAAGCTTACTTTGTGTAATCTTCCTATGTTTATAGAGTTTCGAGGACTTGCTCGGGTTGGAAGTCGAACGAGATCTCATCACACTATCCACTTTTCGCTTCGGTAAATAAATGCTTGGAGATTTGGTTACGTGGCATGTATAGACTAGTCTTGATATTGCTGGTTTCGAAATTGTGTATATATATAGCCATACGAAAATGGCTTGATTATGATGTTTGGTCGTGGTTTTGGTTGATTTGGTTTTGGTATTTATAAGTATGGTTAATATATAGAGTTTAAATGAAATGGAGTAAAGATGTTATAAACTAGTTAACCATAATTTTGCAACGAAACAGTTTTTGGTTAGCAGCAGTGACGTGATTTTGAAAAATCACCAAAAATAGGAGAAATGTAATTAGAAAGTGAATAAGATATAGAATTAAAGCTTATTGTGTCTATTTTTATATAAAAGAAACAGAGTAGGCAAAGAAATTTTATATTCTGTGATATTTAAATTTTAGTGAGACTGGTTCTGAATGACTTTGTGATCCCCTGTTATGTCTTGGAAAAATTATTAAAAATTGTACAAAATGAATTATGAGTTATATTTTATATGTCTAGATTCCTTAGTGAGTCTATTTTCAATAGAAACAAGTGGGAACATCATATTAAAACTGTACAATGATATATTTTAATTTAGGTTAAGAGAGATCAGAACCGTTGGTCAGTGAAACAGGGGAAACTTTAATGAATAAACTATACTAAATGTCCACATGAAAAATTCTGGAAAAATTATATTAAAAATATATATGATTCTAGTTTCAAGGAAAATTTACGGATCTAAATTTCGAGTTTTGTAACTCGAGTTATAGTCAATTTAGATAACATGATGCAGATGGACAGTTTCAATTTTTATGCCCCGAATTAGTAGTTAAGTCTAGTAACGCCTCATGCTCGACTCCGGCAACGGTCTCGGGTAAGGGGTGTTACAAGGTCTATAGTTTCTCACACCACCAACACTCAATATCGATGTAGCTTGAGCTTTAGGACTTGAGAATTGTTTTACACGATCTCTGCTCGAATGCTCGATTGAAACATTTGGGCGATTGAGTGAATCTCTGAATTTTTTTGACAAAGATTGATATGGCTTATTTATCGGTCTTTTTCTCGAGTCTTTAGCCTCTGAATCTGCTTTTCTTTTTTCTTTGTTAAGCTCCTTAGCTTTGCAAGCTCTGTCGACTAGGATAATAAATTCTTTCAATTCTAGAATTCCGACTAGAAGTTTAATATCCTTGTTCAACCCATCAACGAACTGCTTGCACATGATTTCTTCAGTGGAAACATACTCCCGAGCATACTTACTCAACCGTACAAATTCTCTTTCATACTCAGTTATAGTCATTCGACCCTGTTTCAATTCTAGAAACTCTTTATGCTTTTGATCAAGAAACCGTTGACTTATATATTTCTTCCGGAACTCAGTCTGAAAGAAATCCCAGGCCACTCTTTCTCTTGGTACCACAGACACAAAGGTATTCCACCATTGATACGCTGTGTCTCTCAATAATGATATGTCACATTTTAAACACTCGGCTGGAGTACATCACAATTCATCAAATACCCGAATAGTGTTTTCAAGCCAAAATTCAGCTCTCTCATGATCTTCATCAATGGTAGCTCTAAACTCTTCGGCCTCGTACTTTCGTATTTTATCAACTGGCAGCTTATTCAGTTGTTGAAATTTTACAACTTGAAGGGCTACGAGAATCGGTTGGGGATTAGATGGGGGTGGAGGTTGTTGAGTAGCTGGATTTGTCTGGACATATTGTGTGAACCACTCGTTCATTATTTGGAAAAAGGCTTCTTTAGCCTCTCCTCTGTGACTACTCGATATATTTATAGATTTAGAAGATGCTGTCCCTTGAGCGGGAGCTGGCGCTGTAATATCCCGGGTTAGGGGGCTATTTTGTTGTTGCATGTTATTGCATGTGTTTAGTGTGCTGTGTGGTTATTTCGGTGTTTTAGGAGCTTAATTGTAGGCTAGGAGTGTGCCTGAGTGAATGGGAAAATTTTGGTTTTTGGGTGTTAAGTGAAGGAGCCGAGAGAGCGGGGTTTAAGAATTTTATTTGAGGTTTTGTTGCACAAAGGAAGAGCTGGCAAAGTGGCAAGGCATGCGCCACATGGGGGAGCTTGATGTGGCGTCATTTTCAGGTGAGGGAGGTCCAGAGTTCAAGCAGCGGAGTCCCCATTTTGGCTTCTTTTGGGACGGCATGGAGGAGAGGTAGAAGGCTAGTGGAACTCTACCTTGGACCAAGTCTCCACTTTCAAATGGAGGGTGGAGAGGAAGTTTAGGAGGAGGACTTGGTCATCACATTTGAAATGTGAGGAGTGGAGTGAATGGGGGATTCTTGGCCGAATTTTGTGGGGTGTTGGAGTGGGGGTGTGGACGGTTTGGTAGAGAGAAGGGAGGTGTGCCGAAATGCACTTCTCATTTTGTGCATTTTCGGCCAAAAGCATTTGGGAAGCAATTCTCTCTTTGTGCCTTACCAAAACCGAAAGTTTTAGCACTTGCCGAATTGTTCTTTGCTCATTTTTGTTTTCTAATTTTCCTTTGCTAGCCGAATGTCACCTTGAAGACACACCCGTGGTTTGTTTTCTTTCACTTTTACTTTTGGCCGAACCTAGCATTCCTCTTTCATTCTTTTTCTTTTTCTCTTTTGAAACTCTAATAGCCGAATATTCTCCTCCTCATCTTCTTTTCTTTTGTCCATTGTGAGCCGAATTCTCCATTTCCTTTCTCCTTTCTTTTTGTGCCAAACTCTACCCATTTACAATCTTTTTCTCTCCTTTACACTAAAGCCGAATTTAAGGATATTAAAACACCTGGCCAGAATTCTTTTCTCCTATTGTAGCCTTGGCCGAATCTCTTGTGGTTCCCTCCTAGAAGTCATAGTTTGGCCGAATATTGGGTGTTGGTAAGTGCAGGGCGAATGGCCATATCTCCTCTCTTGCGATCTTTGTTGGTTATGGTTTGGTTAAGGGGATTATGGTCAGGTTGGAAGGGTGTTAACCGTTTGGTTTAATCTCTTCGTTATAGGGTCTTTGGATTGCGAAATCAAGCGGGAGGAGTCATCTTTTCTCGTTAACCGATTGGTAAGTAAAGGGTAAGCGGTTGGTATATTTTTGTTAGTGCAATCGCTTGATTTCGATTAAGTTTAAAGTGATTAGTGATTAACTATTGGTTTGTTAGAGTGCCGATTGTTGGAAGAAGAATCATTGCTTGATTCGGATTTGGTAAGGAATCAAATCAAGAGTAAGGTAAGGGTTCGATATTAACCCTTTGGGTTTATATGTCTTTGGCCGAATGGTCTTAGTGCCTAAATCTATGTTGGCCGATTGTTGTAAGGGCTTGATAATCAAGGGACTCAGAGTGATTCGTGGGGATCTTTAGACTCGGTTTTACCAGTGTGTAACTAACACACTCTCTACTTAGTAACGTTGTTAATAAACTTGATTGCTTAATAAGATTGAAACAGTGAGAAGGATGATTGGATACCCAAAAGGGGTATGTATACGATTCGAATAAGTCTGTTTCTATGATGAGTATTAATGATAATACATGATATCATGATTTATGTTATGCATGTTATGTGTTGTAATGCTTGATATGTTGGCATGATATGCATGGCTTGTATGAGATGCATAATCCCATGAGTATGATATGTGTGGGTGATACGAGAGGAGGAGCGAGTGGTATATTGTCTTGTGAGCACCGAGTGCTTTGGTAGCACACTTTGTGACTTTGGGTCACCAGAGGTTTGGCACCTCCAGAGGTTTGGTACCTCAGCGTCTCGTCCCAGTGGCTCAGATACCACGATGGGGTTGGCCCCACGGATGATTATACGGGATTGACGCCAAAGTGATTTGGTATCACACGATGGGGGTTGGCCCCATCACGGTTTGTGACTACGGTCACCGTGCTTTGGTAGCACACTCGTGTCTTTGGGACACCGAGGTTTGGCACCTCATTGCGACTTGTCCACGTGTGGTTTGACCACCGTGGGTTGGCCCCACTTGAGATATGGGATCGTCCTCGCTAGTGATTTGGTATCACACGATGGGTTGGCCCCATCATCATCGGATTTGTGACTACGGTCACGGTGCTTTGGTAGCACATCGTGTCTTTGGGACACCAGTGGTTTGGTACCACAATGATGGATATTGTGTCTTTGGGACACCAAAGTTTTGGTAACACATTGTGACTATATGTCACCAGGTGGTTTGGCACCACCAGTGGTTTGGTACCACACGGGGTAGAAAAGGCGATATGGATGGTTAGGATCGGGTTGCATTAATTATGTTGCTATGTATGATGTGTGTTAGCATGTTGTTTCTTCGGGAGCGGGATTTGCACATCTGGGTCACTCGACTCACCCTCTCCTTTGACATTTCAGTGACTCGTAGACGCGGACATGGAGCCGGATGGACTCGGGTGCACATGCCATGCTTAACAAAGTTTTACTCCGACTCTACAATTTGGGTACTTTAGTTTAGTTACTTCTAATTGGGTTTTATTTGGATTTGTAAAAGGCCTTTAAAGTTATGGTTTATGTTGTTTACGCTTTAAGTTGATTTTTGACATGCCTTAACAAAGTAACTTGGAATAAATTTTACTAAAACTTGGAAAGATAATGATTTCAAAACTATAACGCACTGGGTTTTTTTTAAACTATACCATCGGGTATCACACTAAGTCTTTTGATAAACAAATATAACTGGTTTCCAATTCAAACTTGTAGTTCTCCTAAGTTTAAAAGTGTTTTATGTATCTCTAAGAAACTAATGAGGTTTTAAATGGTATAAACCCGTGTTAACTACACATTCTGGCTAAGTTTTCAAAATCTTCGGGTTTCAAATACATCAACCGTTTTTTTTAACAAGACTACTCAAATTTGTTTCAAACACACTTTGTTTTTCACTCACTTTTAAACGGAACATCTAACTTTTCAAAACGATTTCCCGTAGCATACGGTTCGGACGTGGTGTCTTGTCCGGGTTTGGGGTGTTACAGGCGCATTACTCTCAACATTGTCAGCCACAGCTCGATCGAGATCCATTTACTATACGAAAACACAATTTAAATTGTCAGGAGTCATCACACTATCACATGTTATATATGGCATGTATAGCTAGACTCTCACACATGCTACGTTAGTCCTAGAATCGACTAAATCGTAGCTCTGATACCAATAAATGTAACATCCCTCACCTGTATTCAATGACGGAATAGGGTTATAGAGTATTACTAGATTTATAAAACAATTAAACATTCACTTAGCGTACATTTTCACAATTCATGCATTCATCATTCAATCTCAATCAATTTATCCCTAATACGAGCCTACAAGGCCCTAAATATGCTTTAGAAGTTGTTTAGGACTAAACTGATAACTTTAGAAACTTTAAGAATCACTAGAAAAGTTTCTCCAAAATAGGGGACATACGTCCGTCTAGCCTGCCCGTTTATCTCACACGGCCAACAGACACGCCCGTGTCACAGACCGTGTGAACATTCAAAATGGGAGCACATGGCCGTGTCCCAGCCCATGTCCAACCCCGTGTAAATCTTTGACTTGGCTCACACGACCAACACACACGCCCGTTTGGCTAGCCCGTATGCCCTACGAAATGTGCTAGGCCATGTCAAACTTGTAGGGTATACTGACTTATGCCACACGGCCAAGTCACACGCCCGTGTGTGAGGCCGTGTGGAGCATACTGACATTTTAATTTCAACACCAGGGGACACACGGCCGTGTAATGTAACCGTGTGTCACACTCGGCTGAGACACACGCCCGTGTGGACAAAAATAGGCTATTTTGCCACCCAAATTTGTGCACACCTACATCATCTCATTAGACACCAAAACATAGCATAACATTACATTTTAACCAACCAATTCAAGCTTAATTCATGCATATTCTATACCATCTTTCACAAGACACAAAATATACAACAACATTTAGGCCAACATTACATATACAATTCAATTAAATGTACACTTCCAAATATGTATCATTTAACCTGAAATTCACAAGCAAATCAATATCCACAAATCCACCATTTGATACGCATCATGCCTATTACCATTAAGCATCACACAACCATCACTCAACACATTCCACAAGACATAGACACACATATATATACATGATTCAAACATATCAAAATAGCCTAAAATAAGCCATCACTCATGGCTATATATACAAACCACAACATAAGCATTTACAAGCCAACTTAAGTGGCACAACACATTACAAATATACCAAAATGACCAAAGTCCCTATACATGCCATATACCAAAATACCAAAGTTCAAAAGTACCAAATGATAGTAGGATAGTGTGACGAAGCCTCCGACGATCCCCGAATCTGAGCTAGGTTGATTTAACTATAAAACACAGAAAATTAAACAAAGTAAGCTATATAGCTTAGTAAGCTCGTATGAAATAAACTCAACTCAATCAAAAATATCCATATCAACCAATCGGATATAACAACATTTAGATCATTTAACTAATAAACCTTTCACATGTTTAATCATATGTTTATATGTGCACTTCACAACTTCTTCGATTTAAAGCTTATATGGTTTATGTACATACTTGTACCATCTCATACCAATCTTATACACATCCTTGTCTTTCCTTTACCCGTTGAACCATTCGGAATACTATCGGATACATGGGAAACTCGCACCCGAAGTGCCACATATCTAGCCGAAGCTATCTCAATCTTGTATCACATATACTGCTCACACTAGAGCTATCAACAGGCCTGCTCACACAAGCTGTGGGTCAAGACGGATGATACGACCAAGCCCCGAGACTCATCAAGGGCTGACAAGGAACCTCTGGAGCTGCCCTTAGGACCGATAACTCGAGCTCGAGTCAAAATATTCAAAGAGGCTGTTTCGGCTCTAGTTGATCGAGTATGGGGAGAGAACGTTGCTGGGCTCATTGAACGAACATGGACAAGTCACCCGAGAAAGCCTTGCAACCTTCTACAATCCCATCTTGTTCATTCATAGCCCATTGAGCTCAGCTCCAGCTCGTTTTAACTTAGCAATATTTTGTTGCTGGAAATAAGGATTTCAATCCATTTTAGTTATTTTAGTTTGTATCTTTAATTATGTCATAGTTTGAACATCATTAATATGAGTCTTTAATTATGTCATAGTTTGAACATCATTAATATGTGTTCTGCATTTAATAAAGTCTTGCATTATGTAACTTTTATGTTAGTTAAGTTTGCATGATTAAATTAAGTTATGCATTATGTAACTCATTTGTTCATTTAGTTAGCATCTTAGACCATGCATTTAAGCATCCTAGTTGTTAAATAAGTTTGAGTTTGTTTATTTAAGTATGTTATTTAATTTGGCTGTTACTTTTTAATGCATAAATTTAAGTGTGATTATTTTCATTTTAATAAGGTGATTTAAATTGCATGTTCAATTAATTCGTGTGCATGGGTGTTGTTAAATAAGTTGTTTTTATTAGTGTTTTAAGTTATTTTTTAATCTTAAATATCTATTTTGCAGGTGACTTTTCATAGATCAAAGACTTTTTAAAGTTGGACAGTTTTAAAGCTTTTAAAAGAACATTAAGGAGGCTGTTTAATGGACCAAAAGAGACTCTTCAAGTCTGAACATTTTTGGAGTCTTAAGTCTTCATCATGGTGCCATTTAAGAGGATGTTACATAAGCTTTTATCATGTGGTTAGAAGGGAGCTATAGGGACATCAATCAAACACATTAAGGATACTTTAAGTCTTCATTAATGGATAGAGTCATGCCTTTTCATCTACACCAGGATCAAATGAAGAGACATGACCATTGGATTTCCTACATGAGTTAAAAACGAAATTAAAGCTTGTAATAACCTTAGTTAATTGCTGAAGGTGAAAGGTCACAAATAGACATTCGAATAGTCATAATAGTGCCTATAAATAGATTGTAAGAAGACATTATTTTAGTTAAAAAAACTTTTGATACTTTTATGAATTTTTACATCTTTGTGAGTTTAATTTAACTCTCATTATTCTTCTAAGACTCAAGCTGACTTATCTAGCATTGCTAGTGGCGTCCAACTTGTTTCTTTGTGAACTTATCACTCTTTGACTGTGGCGTTCAACCCCGATACCTTTGGTTCCTATCTCCTCATAGATAGTGGGTAAAGGTCCTTTTTAACTATCAACCTTTCCACCTTAAGAGTCAATATAAGATTCGGGTCAATACTCCTTATAGTATTGGTTCTTTCTTGGACCTTAAGCCTTTTCCATCCATCCAAATTATTCCTTTCAAAGTTATCTTATTTTTCTTTATTTAACCGAAACATTCACTTAGACTATTCCAAAACACTTAAAAACCATCTTTGCTTTAGCCTACACTTAGCCGAATCCACTCAACTCCAAATTGAATGAAACTTCTCTATTTTTACGATCGGGCAACACTACGACTCAAAATCAACTCATGAGACGAGATCGTATCATTTGGTATCAGAGTTATCAAAATCGAGGAGTACAAGCATTCATAGCAGCCCCGGAGTAAGTTCTTGAAAATAATTTTCGAAAAAAAGTCAGAATTATAAAAAAAGTTATTTTTTTCCCGATCATCAAATTTCATTTTTGTCAAAAACACTCCATTTCGCCACACTTGAGAACCCATATTTTTTTTTCTTTCAGCCCACCTAACACCTACACCAATTTTTTATCCTTTGCAACCCTTTGAAGCTGACCACCCCCTAAGCTTGCTTCTAAGTCTAAACGAGTCTTCTACAAACTATGAGAGGAGAAACGAGTGGTAAAAGGCACGAGAGTTGTGAGATCATTAGAGTGATTGAAAAAGCCAGTCTTGAGTGCAAGCACGAGTGGAGTATCATCTTTGGTTTTCTTTGTGAGTGAACGTGAGGTTTTGTGGTGAGGATTTAAATATTCATGTCTCGAAGCCCGAAATGAAATGTGACAGAGGGTGGTGGTCTTCGTCCTATTTGAAATATTGCAACCGGAGGAGGAGTGCTTGATTTAACACTCCAAGCCCTCATGCGTGAAATGGAGCGCATGATAAATAGAAAGTTTGAGCCATTCCAAGAGCGTTTAGAACGTGTCGAAGAATAGGATCAGCGTGAGAGAACTCCCCAAAGTCCAATAAGGGAGAAAGGCTGACCGAGGCTCAATCAAAATGATTTATACAATCCAAGAAATTTTGAGAGTGACCAAGGGTCGAATCGAAGCTATAGACAACGCGGACAAAGAAATCGAGGCCCTCAAGAGCGAGAACGAGTTGATGATGGCTTGAAGAATATCAAATTGTCTATTCCACCATTCCAAGGTAAATCTGACCCGGAGGCATATCTTGAATCGGAAAAGAAAATAGAATTGGTCTTCGACTGCCATAATTACCCGGAGAGCAAGAAGGTGAAGCTACCAGCGATCGAGTTCTCCGATTATGCCATGATCTAGTGGGATCAACTCACAACGAGTCGGAGACAAAATGGAGAATGATCGATATCCACTTGGGCTGAAATGAAGGCTGCTATGCGCAAGCATTTCATTCCCTTCTATTACCATCGAAAGCTATATCAAAAGCTCCAAAACCTTACTCAATGCAATAGGAGCATGGATGACCATTTTAAAGAAATGGAGATTACAATGATCCGTGCTGATGTTGAAGAAGGCCGAGAGGCGACCATGGCACGATTCCTAGCTGGACTCAATCGCGATATAGCAAACATGGTGGAGCTCCAACATTAAATCGAAGTGGTCGACATGGTGCACATGGCCATAAAGGTCGAGAAGCAATTGAAAAGAAAAAGGTACTATTCAATCCTACACTAATCCCTCTACTATTTCAAAGTGGGGACAAGGTACAAGCAAGAAAGAGTCAACTAGCCGTGCCAAAGATCAAGTGGTGCCTGCAAAGTCTAACAAGCCTATTGGTGACTCAAGCAAAGGCAAGGCCGAAGCTTTACCAAACCGAATAGACATAAAAATTTTTAAATTCCTTGAGAGAGGACATATCGCCAGCCAATGTCCAAACCAAAGCAACATGGTGGTTCGAGCCAATGGCGAAATCGTGTCAGAGGAGGAAAATGAAGATGAACCCGATGCAACCACCGACGAAGAGGAAGAACTCGAATATGTTGTTGATGGTGAAATACTTGTCATCAAAAGGAGTTTAAGCCTTCAAAGCATGGAGAACGAGCAACAACGTGAAAATTTTTTCACACACGGTGCCATGTACAAAGCAAAGTGTGTAGCGTTATTGTTGATGGTGGGAGTTGCACCAACGTTTCCAGCACTTTGATGGTTGAAAAATTAGGCCTTCCAACAACTAAGCATCCACATTCGTACAAGATCTAATGGCTTAATGACGGTGGCGAGTTGAAGGTGACTAAACAAGTCTTGGTTGCATTTTCAATTGGAAAGTACAGCGATGAATTCCTTTGTGTTGTTGTGCCCATGCATGCTGGACACTTTCTGTTGGGACGACCTTGGCAATTTGATCGGATGGTCATCCACGACGGCTACAAAAATCGCTACACATTCAAACATTAGGGGGAAAATGTAACTTTGGCTCCATTGACACCAAAGCAAGTTTATGAAGACTAATTAAAATTGAAAAATTTTGTTGATCAAGTGAAAGAAAAAGAAAAGAGTGAGAATGAAAAAGAAAAGATAGTTGAAAAAAAATGAGGAAAAATGAGAGAAAAGAGCAAAGAAAGTGAAAAGAAAGTGAGAGAAGAAAAAGATGAAAAAGAAAAAAAAGAGATAGAAAAATTAAACGTGTATGCAAAAGAGAGAGAGTTTCGAAAATCCTACTTGTTGAAACAGTCGATTCTTGGGCTCATGTACAAGGAAATTTTTTTGAACACTAACGACTTGGTTGAAAATCTTCCTTCTTCAGTTGTTTTTCTTTTACAAGATTTTGAGGATGTGTTCCCAGAAGAAGTCCCTAGTGGGTTGTCGCCCATTCGAGGGATCGAACAGCAAATCGACTTCATGCCCGGAGCCATCATTCCTAATCGCCTGCCGTATCGTAGCAACCCTGAAGAAACCAAAGAGCTGCAACGATAAGTAAACGAGCTTATGGAAAAGGGGTACATCCGCGAAAACCTTAGCCCTTGCGTCGTACCTGTGTTATTGGTGCCAAAAAAAGACAGAACTTGGCGCATGTGCATGGACTGTCGAGCGGTGAACAAGATAACGATTAAGTATCGGCATCCAATATCGCGTTTAGATGACATGCTTGATGAGTTGAGTGGTGCTCAATTATTTTCTAAAATCGACCCTAAAAGCAGATATCACCATATTCAAATGTGTGAAGGTGACGAGTGGAAGACCGCTTTTAAAACTAAATTCGGTTTGTAGGAATGGTTGGTCATGCCATTTGGCTTAACCAACGCACCTAGTACATTTATATGACTTATGAATTATGTTTTGCGAGCGTTTATTGGTAAGTTTTGTGTTGTATATTTTGATGACATTTTAATTTATAGCAAGTCTTTAGATGAACATGTGTTACATTAGAAATCTATTTTGGAGGTTCTTCGAAAGGAGACCTTGTATGCAAACCTTAAGAAGTGTACATTTTGTTCTAACAAAGTTGTCTTCTGTAACGCCCAAAAAATATAGGGTCTTTAATTTTTCATGTTCTGACAAAACTGCTTGTTTGCTTCAATGACTAAGTGTTTTGGGTGTGTACGGGGGTATTTAGGAAGCTTGGGTTCAAGTATGGCCTTTGGTAAAATATGGATCTTTACTCTTTAGGGAAACCTGGAGGTTATCTTAAAGGGTTTATATATTAAGTGGTGTTGTTTTAGGACACAAGAGAGCTTGTGTTGTGGTGGCAAGTGGCGTGTTGGGCATGCATGGGGGAGGGGGTTCGAATCCCATGGTATGCAAGTTAGAGGTTTTATTTTATGACTCTATGGCGTGAGAGGTAGAGTTTGATTCAAACTCTGTAGAGGAGGTTGGAGACTTGGTCATCAAGTTTGAATGAGTTTGAATGGGGGGTGTGGAGTGAATCAAGGAGCAAATAGTGGAGATTTTTAGGGAATTTGAGTGAGGGGGGAGTTTGGCCGAATGGGGGAGCTTGAGTAGGGGAATTCGGCTAGGGACTTTCATTTGGTACATTTTCGGCACCTTTGTGAGAGGGTAGAAACCGGAAATCCTCTCAGTTATTTCAGGTTTTCTTTTTGTGCGTTTCAGGATTTACTTCTTCTTGTGGCATCTCGTGCAGCTTTTTGACCATTCGGATCTTTTTCTTTTCATCTGTATTTCTCAATTGCTGCCCACTCTTGTCCAAAACATAAACATCAAGTGTTGAGTTCTCCTTCGAAGTTATTCTCCTTCTTCATCTCTCTGCCGATTTGGCATTCCTCTTATTATTCTTTCCTTAATTTCTTCTCTGGCCGAATCACCTTCTTCTCCTCTTGGTTTTCTTCTTTGGCCAAATCTAACTTACTTGTCTCTCTTGATTCCCTAAGCTGATTATTCTCTTTTCCTTGTGACGCCAACCTTTGTCAAGTGGCCGATTGTTGCTTCATTCGACCATTCCTATCAACTACTTTTGGGTAAGTATTCCTTGTTTTTATTCGGTTCTTGGTTTTTTTGATGTCTCTCTTCTCTGGCAAAGCCGAATGATTCGGTTAAGGGTTGCTAACTTTTGGACCCTTCTCTCGTGTTGGATTCTTTTGGTCAATGCAGCATTTTGGGAGGAAAGGGGTATAGATATCTTTCGGTTAACATCATAAGTGGTTTAGATAGCATTCTTGGGTGAAGGTGAGTATCAATACCATTCTCTTTGGGATTTAATGTTAGTATTATGTATTGATATTAACCGAAAAATGTTGATAGATGTAGGTTCGATGTTCGTGGGTTGCTTGTACGAGCTGCGAAAAAGGTGTGTAATCGTACACCCAATGCTGCTTCTGTAAAAATGATGGATGAAGGTGTGTATTTACACCCCTGCGTAATTGTGAATCGGCTAAAGCCGAAAAGCCGAAACTTCAGCATCTGAGGGCTCACGAGCGTGCGAATGCTCGTAGGAACAAATTGAGCCACAATTGTTGGCGATAGACCGTAGAGGCCTCCACAAACGTTCTCGTGGGCTTAGGTCGTAGTGGGACTCGTTGAGCCGAAATGGGCCATGTGGGCCCAATGGGCTCATGGGCCCCACAGGGACGAAATCCGCGGTAAGTGACTAATAAGGGATTGGGCTGCGAGGTTCGCATAGCCGTGACGGAATGTGGGCTGAACAGGCCACACGAGCGTGTGGGCCCACTCGGGCCAAGTAACGGGCCTTGGGCCCAATTACACTATTTCGGCCATATAAGTTGTCCGAGACGACGATAGGCCTTTGGAAAGGCCGTAAACTGTACCGAAATACCCTCGAAGGGTAAAATTATCGAAATACCCTCGAAGGGTAAAATTATCGAAATACCCTCGAAGGGTAAAATTATCGAAATAACCTCGAAGGGTAAAATTACTAAAATACCCTCGAAGGGTAAAATTATCGAAATACCCTCGAAGGGTAAAATTACCGAAATACCCCCGAGGGGTGAAATTACCATTTTACCCCTAACTGACGAAATGACCATTATACCCCTAGTGGTAGTTTAGTTGATGTGTGTATGCTATCTATTTGACTGTTTATGAATATGACATACTGCATACACGTAATATTTATGTCACGACATTCTGCATTGGGGTTGGGATTGTGATTTGGAGGAAGTACTGTACTAGTGGCTCTGCCACATTTTTACTGTTCTAGTGGCTTCGCCACTATTCTGATTTTAGTGGCTGGGCCACATTTACTGCTATTAGCAGCTTCACTGCGCTACTATTAGCAGCTATGCTGCGATATTGGTGTGTTGGCTGGGTGGGTCGACTTAGTCCCCACATGGTGTGTTGGTTGGTACGGGTGGTGTGTTGGCTGGATTGGGTTGGGTTGCATTTTTACTCTGTACTGATATTATAAGGGCTTAGGCCCACACTGTAATTGTATAGGGCTAAGGCCCAGACTGGATTACTACTGAATAGGGCTTTGGCCCAGTCTGCACTGCATATACTGGTTCTGTTTGTCAGTTAGGGGATTACACACTGAGTTTTCCCAAACTCACCCTTTTCTTTTAACTGTACAGGTAATCCCCAGCCTTAGATGATTTGGAGCTGCGAGGGACTCGGAGGTGGCCACATGCTCGCGAGTATTTAAATTTATACCTAGTTTTTTATATTTTAATTCAGGGTTTGATGTTTTTGTAATATGGCCATTTGAGGTTTAATTTTTTTTATCTGGTTTGATTTTTTACTTTAACCTGCTAGATTAGAGAACAGGGGCTTTCAAAACAATAACTGTTTTCAAAGAAAATCACGCATTTCAAATCTTAAAGGTTACAAATAGAAAAGCTTCCGCGATTTTTAACCCAGATGAATGAACTTGTAATAAACGATATGATCAACAAGTGATTAACAAGTTTTGATTTTACAACCTTAACCTTTTCATTAGCAATTGGTTTAAAAAGGATTTTAAGCTTTAGTCACGAATTTTCATCGACAAAATTGGTTTTCAAATCATCGCTTCGATGTGACACGTCAGATCCAGTCGTAACGTCTGGGCCGAGTTTGGGGTGTTACATTTAGTGGTATCAGAGCCAGGTTACAAAACTCGGCTGTGGAATGGGTTCTTGTAGATTTTTCTAAAATTTTCTAAAATTTGGTTTTGGAAAGAAAAGTAAAAGGTTATTCTTGAAAGTGTGGCACACCGAGTCTCCTACGCCAAATCAGAAGTTCTCGACCTTTATCGTCGTTTTACATTATATCTTTGAAATGTTATAATTGAGAAACTACTATGGATAGTAGTATTGTACTGAAACTCTTTAGTTAGAGTAAACTGAGACTATAAAAGACCGAAAACTGTAGTGAGGTCTCGATCTGCGAAAACAACTTTAAATTACTGTTTATTATAAAATATCCGTTAATAATTATTGAAGTTATAAGCTGATGCATAAAACTCTTAAAACAGATAAATACGCTATATCGATATGAGCACAAGAGGTCGCGAAAGGGGTACACGTGGCTGCAGTAGGGTCCGAGGAGGTGCTAGGGCTGGGTTTTCAGCATCGGGTCACATGCCTGCTAGGGAGGCACCAGCCTCACCAGTAACTGAGATAGGGTCTCATGACTGAGCAGTTGGGGATGATGCTCTGTCCCAAGCAATGCTACGAATTCTCGAGAGGGTTGCTGGAGCGAGTACTGGATCAGTGGGCCGAGGGTTAATTTCTCAGCGACTTCGATCCAATGGAGCGGAAATCTTTAGGGGTGTCTTTGGTGTAGCCCCGAATGTGGCAGAATATTGGTTAGAGGCCATCGAACGAATAATGGATGACCTTGACTGTACTTTGGGACAGAAATTAAAAGGAGCAGTGTCCTTACTGTGAGACGAGGCATACCAATGGTGGCTCACTGTAAGAGAGGGTACCCAGGCTGATCGTTTGACATGGGACTTCTTTAAGGCGGCCTTTCAAGGAAAATATGTTGGGGCAAGTTATGTGGATGCCTGGAGAAAGGAATTTCTGAGTCTGATCCAGGGGAATAGGTCTGTGGCAGAGTTTCTGCGGCTGAGTCAGTATGCTCGTGGTATAGTCGCAACTGAGTATGAACGCTGTGTGCATTTCGAGGATGGCCTCCGAGATGAGTTGCGGGTGTTGATAGCTTTGCAGAGGGAACGAGACTTTGCTACCCTTGTTGAGAAGGCAAAAATTGTCGAGGATGTAAAGCGCTCAGAGCGCCAGAACCGTGAAAAAGATAGGGGAAAAAATAAGAGGAATTTTGGGCCCTCAAGTTCTTTTGGTGGGCCTAAGAAGAAGCCTAGATTTGATGGGCTAGCCCGAGCTGGGGTTCCTGCTGTTGTTGCTAGACCGCAGCCTTGCGCTGATTGTGGGAGATCCCACCAGGGTGAATGCTGGAAAATAACTGGGACGTGCTTGAAATGTGGATCCATGGATCACTAGGTCAAGAACTATACTCAAAGGCCTGTTCAGATGCAAGCCGCAGGTCAGGGCCATGTTCAGCCATGGAGAGGTGGTCAGCAGCCACGGAGAGGCCATGGTCAGGCTAGGGGTGGAAATGGTTTGGGACGAGGTCGTGGAGCACGGGGTAGAGGTGTTGGCAATACTGAGGCGAGACAACCAGCTTTGGTTTATGCTGCTCAGTGCCGAGAAGATGGCGACGCTCCTGACATCATAACCAGTACGTTCCTAATTTATGATGTAACTTACACTGCTTTAATTGATATTGGGTCTACACACTCGTATGTTGCATGCACTGTGTCTGAGACGTTGGGTTCTCAGTGTAAAATTACTGATAGTGAGATGACTGTGGTAAGTCCACTGGGACAGTCGGTTAGGGTGAATAAGTTGTTTAGAGACGTGCCCCTAGAGGTCCAAGGGGTTGTGTTTTCGGCAGATTTGATGGAACTGCCATTTGGCGAATTCAATCTGATACTAAGCATGGATTGGCTAGTGAAACACCGTGCGAATTTGGACTGTGCTGCTAAGCGTATGGTGTTAAAGTCTTCTGAGGATGAGGAGGTGGTTGTGTTAGGGGAGCGGAGAGATTATCTGTCTAACGTAATCTCAGCATTAAAGGCCGAGAAACTGGTTCGCAAGGGTTGCGAGACGTTTTTAGCTTATGTCAACAGTCCTGATTCTAAGGGTCCTTCTGTTGGAGATGTCAGAACTGTTAAGGAGTTTCCGGATGTATTTCCTGAAGAGCTACCGTGAGGTCCTACCGGGAACAGCTCCGGTGTCCATCGCCCCTTATAGGATGGCACCGAAGGAGCTGGTAAAATTAAAGGCTCAAATTCAAGAGGTACTGGACCGAGGGTTCATTCGGCCGAGTGTGTCTCCATGGGGAGCACCAGTGTTATTCGTAAAGAAAAAGGATGGATCTATGCACATGTGCATCGATTATCGTCAACTGAACAAACTGACTATTAAGAACAAGTACCCTTTACCGAGGATAGATGATCTGTTTGACCAATTGCGAGGAGCTTCAGTTTTCTCCAAAATAGATCTTCGATCTGGGTACCATCAGCTAAAGGTTAAGGAAGCGGATGTGTATAAGACTGCGTTTAGGACTCGTTATGGTCACTACGAGTTCCTAGTGATGCCGTTTGGGCTGACGAATACACCAGCTGCATTCATGATATGACAAACTGAGTATTCCAGCCCTATTTGGATCGGTTCGTGGTGGTGTTTATAGACGTCATCCTGGTGTATTCAAGAATCGAGGAGGATCATGATGCACATCTTCGAATTATTTTGCAAATTCTGAGGGAAAAGCAACTATACGTAAAGTTCAGCAAATGTAAGTTCTGGTTGCGAGAAGTGACATTTCTGGGTCACGTGGTGTCTGCTGAGGGGATTAGGGTGGATCCTTGAAAAATTGAAGCCGTATTGAATTGGAAACCACCAAGGACTGTATTTAAGATTCGAAGTTTTTTGGGTCTGGCTGGGAATTATAGACGTTTTGTTGAGAGGTTTTCACTAATCGCTGCACCGCTAACTAAGTTGTTGCGTAAAGGGGTACCATTTAAATGGACTGATAAGCAACAAGAGAGTTTCGAGGAACTGAAGAAGGTTCTGACTGAAGCCCTTGTGTTAATACAGCCAGAGTCTGGGAAGGAATTCATTGTCTACAGTGATGCGTCGCACACTGGATTAGGTTGTGTGTTGATGCAAGAGGGTAAGGTGGTTGCATACGCGTCTCGTCAACTTAAGCCTCACGAGGCGAATTACCCCACTCACGACTTGGAGTTAGCTGCAGTGGTATTCGCACTGAAGATTTGGAGGCATTATTTATATGGTGAGAAGTCTATTATTTACACAGATCATAAGAGCCTCAAGTACCTCCTTACTCAGAAGAATTTGAACCTTGGGCAACGAAGATGGATAGAGTTGCTTAAGGATTATGATTGCTCAATTGAGTACCACCCTGGTAAAGCTAACGTAGTGGCTGACGCACTAAGCCGTAGAGTTGTATCTGATTTGAGAGCAATGTTTGCTCGTCTCAGCCTATTCGATGATGGTAGCTTGTTGGCTGAAGTCCAAATGAGACCGACCTGGACTGTTCAAATTAAGGAGAAACAAGTTGTATCAAGATTTGCGTGAACTGTACTAGTGGCTAGTGCTTAAGCACGAGGTTATTGAGTTCGTGGGTAAGTGTCTGACATGCCAGCAAGTTAAGGCTGAGCATCAACTACCTTTTGGGTTATTGCAACAAGTAAAGATTCCACTCTGGTAGTGGGAGAGGGTAACCATGGATTTTGTAAGTGGGCTACCCTTAAAGCCGACTAAGAAGTATTCGGTATGGGTTATTATTGACCGACTGACTAAATCTGCCCACTTTATACCGGTCCGTAATTATTCGCTGCAGAAGTTGGCTAAGTTATATGTGGCTAAGATTGTGAGACTGCATGGGGTACCAGTTTCTATCATTTCGGACAGACACCCTAGATTCACATCTCGATTCTGGAAAAAGTTACACGAGGCTTTGGGTACAAGGTTGGAATTCAGTACGACATTTTATCCTCAGACCGACAGTCAGTCGGAGAGGGTGATACAGATATTGGAGGACATGTTAAGAAGCTGTGTAATTGAGTTCAAAGGCAGTTGGGAAGACTATTTACCGCTGGCAGAGTTTGCGTATAACAATAGCTACCAATCCAGTATTCAAATGGCACCGTACGAGGCGTTATATGGTCGTAGGTATCGTACTCCTACATGTTGGACTGAACTAGGTGAGCAGTGAGTTTTGGGACCAGAGTTGGTTTTTAAGACCGAAGAAAAAGTAAAGTTGATTCGGAATCGGTTAAAGGAAGCATCTGACAGGCAGAAGTCATATGCGGACTTAAAACGTAAAGAGATCGAGTTCTCTGTGGGGTATTATGTCTTTCTGAAGGTCTCACCACGGAAAAAATTCTGAGACTTGGACGGAAAGGCAAACTGAGCCCTAGATTCATCGGACCTTACCAAATATTAAAGCGAGTGGGACCGGTCACCTATCAGCTTGAGCTACCTCCTGAGTTAAACCGGATACATGATGTGTTCCACATCTCTATGCTGAGGCGATACCGCTCTGATCCCTCACATATAGTGCCGGTGGAAGAGATAGAGGTTAGACCTGATCTGACTTTTGAGGAAGAACCGATGCAGATACTGGATCGTGATGTCAATGTATTAAGGAGAAAATCTGTTCCTTTGGTCAAGGTGCTTTGGCATAATCACGGTACCGAGGAAGCCACGTGGGAGCCTGAGAAGGCGATGCAACAACAATATCCTCACCTTTTCTGACCAGGTAAATTTCGAGGCCAAAATTTGTTTTAGGGGGTAGATTTGTAATGCCCCAATAATATAGGGTCTTTAATTTTTCATGTTCTGACAAAACAACTTGTTTGCTTCATTGACTAATTGTTTTGGGTGTGTACGGGGGTATTTAGGAAGCCTGGGTTCAAGTATGGCCTTTGGCAAAATTTGTATTTTTGCTCTTTAGGGAAACCTGGAGGTTAGCTTAAAGAGTTTATATATTAAGTGGTGTTGTTTTAGGACACAAGAGAGCTTGTGTTGTGGTGGCAAGTGGCGTGTTGGGCATGTTGGAACGCCGGCACCCCCATGGTGCAGCAAAATAAAATTAATTCCGGCGATCCAAACCATGAATCCATGTGTGAGGAACGAATCGGGGTGAAATAAAGGTTTCGAAATTACCAAAACTTCAATCTGAGTAGACAGCGACGCCTCGGCAACAAGAGTTTTGATCTACTGTCGAACCAAGCCGCAACCTTTTTCCGATGTCGGCCTCTACGTAATCCACCCGGTTTAACTATGAACGAAAGAAATCTTCAAAACTATTTTGGAGGTTTATTTGCTTGACGGCTGCTAGACCTAACAAACAATCTCTTAGGGTTTCTCTTAAGCTTTGTATCTTTTTAATACCTTTTATAATTGGTATCTCTTGAATGTACCATAAAATTAAATAAATACAATAAAGTTTTTAACCGAAAATTATAATTACATTAATTATATCCGAAAATTATAATTACATTAATTATAACAAGGATTTTGGTAAACTATATTTATTTAAATTTATATACGAATCAAATTCATATATTAATAGAACTATGTTGTCATTATGTGTACAACATCCTTGTACATATAATATGTTCAATATTTGATTGCCCAATTAAATTAATTCTTTAATTTATGTAATTCATGTGACAACCAAACACAATACCAACTATATTTTATTCCGTTCATTTCAACCATAGGGTGTGACCCTGTAGGTTCTTGCAACATTAGCAGTAATACTAGAACGATTCTAATGTTACAAATAATGAGTGGCATCTAGCAATGTATCATTGCTACCTAAGCTACAAGAAGTCATGATTCGACATAACCTTTTTGTGATTAACCTTTCATGCATTAATCCTTAAGTCCTTTATCTCTGGAACGGATACAAGTCATGGGATAGTCACACTTGCATAGTCCATCCCATGTTTCTTGATATCTTGAGTAGACTATGATATACAAATCAGTATGACATCTCATATCAACTTATTTGAGCATAGCCATGCATTTCTAGTCTCACTCAATCAAGTGGCCTAATATATTACTCCTATTATGTAGGAGGGACTTATCCTATATTGATCAACCATATCCCTCTACATAGATTGTGGTATATCCAACATCAGCCTTTATAGAACAACCTGTTACGGTGTATGTTTGACTGTATCAAAATATAGAACTCACGATGTTGGGATAATGATGATCTCAAGTCTGAGGATCATATACATATTAATCACTATGAGTGATGTTGTGACAATTACATAATAATCCAAGAAACATACTCATAGCGGGTCAATCCAGTATGTTGTTCTCTAATACACATATTCATGCATTGATTTTGATACTCCATATCAATGACAACTCTTTATCATCAATCAACTACATGTTAGTCTTAATGCATTATTGTTGTCCTAGTCAACAATAATACTTGACTAAGGATCTTTTAAGAATAATCATATTATTCTCGAAAATTATTATAAAATGTTTATTTGTACACACGTAAAGAAAAAGCAAAATAATAATGACAACGCTTTATATTAATAAACATGGTAAATCAAGTATATTATTACAACCATCTCATGATTGATCTTTGGGCATACTCTTACAGGGCATGCATGGGGGAGGGGGTTCGAATCCCATGGCATGCAAGTTGGAGGTTTTATTTTATGACTCTGTGGCGTGAGAGGTAGAGTTTGATTCAAACACTGCAGAGGAGGTTGGAGACTTGGTCTTCAAGTTTGAATGAGTTTGAAGGGGGGTGTGGAGTGAATCAAGGAGCAAATAGTGGAGATTTTTAGGGAATTTGAGTGAAGGGGAGTTTGGATGAATGGGGGAGCTTGAGTAGGGGAATTTGGCTAGGGGCTTTCATTTGGTACATTTTTGGCACCTTTGTGAGAGGGTAGAAACCGAAAATCCTCTCAGTTATTTCGGGTTTTCTTTTTGTGCATTTCGAGATTTACTTCTTCTTGTGGCATCTCGTGCAGCTTTTTTACCATTCGGGTCTTTTTCTTTTCATCTGTATTTCTCAATTGCTGCCCACTCTTTACCGAAACATAAACATCAAGTGTTGAGTTCTCCCTTGAAGTTCTTCTCCTTCTTCATCTCTCTGCCGATTCGGCATTCCTCTTTCTCTTTTTCCCTTAATTTCTTCTCTGGTCGAATCACCTTATTCTCCTCTTGGTTTTCTTCTTTGGCCAAATCTAACTTACTTGTCTCTCTTGATTCCCTAAGCCGATTATTCTCTTTTCCTTGTGACGCCAACCTTTGTCAAGTGGCCGATTGTTGCTTCATTCGACCATTCCTATCAACTACTTTTGGGTAAGTATTCCTTGTTTTTATTCGGTTCTTGGTATTTTTGATGGCTCCCTTCTCTGGCAAAGCCGAATGATTCGGTTAAGGGTTGCTAACTTTTGGACCCTTCTCTCGTGTTGGATTCTTTTGGTCAATACAGCATTTCGGCAGGAAAGGGGTATAGATATCTTTCGGTTAACATCATAAGTGGATTGGATAGCATTCTTGGGTGGAGGTGAGTATCAATACCATTCTCTTTGCGATTTAACGTTAGTATTAGGTATTGATATTAACCGAAAAATGTTGATGGATGTAGGTTCAGTGTCCGTGGGTTGGTTGTACGAGCTGGGAAAAAGGTGTGTAATTGTACACCCAATGCTGCTTCTGTAAAAACAATGGATGAAGGTGTGTATTCACACCCCTGCGTAATTGTGAATCGGTAAAGCCGAAAAGTCGAAACTTCGGCATCTGAGGGTTCACAAGTGTGCGAATGTTCGTAGGGACAAATTCAGCCACAATCATTGGCGATAGACCGTAGAGGCCGCCACGAACGTTCTCGTGGGCTTAGGTTGTAGTGGGCCTCGTTGGGCCGAAATGGGCCATGTGGGCCTAATGGGCTCATGGGCCCCACAGGGACGAAATCCATGGTTAGTGACTAATAAGGGATTAGGCTACGAGGTTCGCATAGCCGTGACAGAATTTGGGTTGAACAGACCACACGAGCGTGTGAGCCCACTCGGGCCAAGTAACGGGCCTTGGGCCCAATTACACTATTTCGGCCATATAAGTTGTCTGAGTCATTCGAGACGATGGTAGGCCTTTAGAAAGGTCGTAAACTGTGCCGAAATACCCTCGAAGGGTAAAATTATCGAAATACCCTCGAAGGGTAAAATTACCAAAATACCCCTGAGGGGTGAAATTACCATTTTACCCCTAACCGATGAAATGACCATTATACCCCTAGTGGTAGTTTAGTTGATGTGTGTATGCTATCTATATGACTGTTTATGAATATGGCATACTGCATACACGTAATATTTATGTCACGACATTCTGCATTGGGGTTGGGATTGTGATTTGGAGGAAGTACTGTACTAGTGGCTCTGCCACGTTTTTACTGTTCTAGTGGATTCGCCACGTATTCTGATTTTAGTGGCTGGGCCACGTTTACTATTATTAGTAGCTTCGCTGCGCTACTATTAGCAGCTATGCTGCAATATTGGTGTGTTGGCTGAGTGAGTCGACTTAGTCCCCAAATGGTGTGTTGGTTGGTACGGGTGGTGTGTTGGCTGGATTGGGTTGGGTTGCATTTTTACTCTGTACTGATATTATATGGGCTTAGGCCCACACTGTTACTATATAGGGCTAAGGCCCAGACTGGATTACTACTGAATAGGGCTTTGGCCTAGTCTGCACTGCATATACTGGTTACTGTTTGTCAGTTAGGGGATTACACACTGAGTTTTCCCAAACTCACCCTTTTCTTTTAACTGTATAGGTAATCCCCAGCCTTAGATGATTTGGAGCTGCGAGGGACTCGGAGGTGGCCACATGCTCGCGAGTATTTAAATTTATACCTAGTTTTTTGATATTTTAATTCGGGGTTTGATGTTTTTGTAATAAGGCCATTTGAGGTTTAATTTTTTTTATCTGGTTTGATTTCTTACTTTAACCTGCTAGATTAGAGAACAGGGGCTTTCAAAACAATAACTGTTTTCAAAGAAAATCATGCATTTCAAATCTTAAAGGTTACAATTAGAAAAGCTTCTGCGATTTTTAACCTTGTTGAATGAACTTGTAATAAATTATATGATCAACAAGTGATTAACAAGTTTTGATTTTACAACCTCAACCTTTTCGTTAGAAATTGGTTTAAAAAGGATTTTAAACTTTAGTCACGAATTTTCATCGACAAAATCAGTTTTCAAATCATCACTTCAATGTGACACATCGAATCCGATCGTAACGTCTATGCCGAGTTTAGGGTGTTACATCTTCTTAGGTTTTATAGTTAGTTTGAACAGACTCGAGGTGGACCAAGAAAAGGTGAAGGCAATCCGAGAGTGGCCTAAATCGATGAGCATAAGCCAAGTGAGGAGTTTCCATGGCTTGGCAAGCTTTTATAGGTGTTTCGTTCCTAACTTCAAGGCACTGTTGACGAGGGTGATCAAGAAGACTTCATCTTTTCAATGGAACGGGGAACAAGAGAAAGCATTCATATCTATTAAGGACCATCTAACTAGTGCTCCTTTGCTTATTTAGCCTGACTTTTCTAAAACTTTTGAAATTGAATGTGATGCATCAGGTGTAGGGATCGGAGCTTTTCTAACTCAAGATGGGAGGCCTGTTGCCTACTTTAGTGAGAAATTAAACGCAACCACGTTGAACTACTCGACCTACGACAAGGAAATGTACACACTAATTCAGGCCTTAGAGACTTGGCAGCACTATTTGTGGCCTAAGGAGTTCGTAATTCATTCTGACCATGAGTACGTGAAGCAGCTACACCAAAAAGGGGGCCAATATTGAGGCAAGAACTGAAAACTACATGCATGAGGCAAACAAAGGTAGAAAGCGAGTTGTGTTTGAACCTGGAGATTGGGTTTGGGTTCACATGAGGAAGGAATAATTCCCAGCTCAACGAAGGTCAAAGTTATTGCCGCGAGGAGATGGTCCATTCCAAGTGCTGGAACAGATTAGTGAGAACTCTTACAAGCTCGACCTTCCAGGTGAGTATAACATCAGCGCAAGTTTTAACGTATCTGATTTATATCCCTATGATGTAGGTGACGATTTGGGGACAAATCGCCCTGAAGAGGGGGGATGATACGGCCAAGCCCTGAGACTCATCAAAGGCTGACAAGGAACCTTTGGAGCTGCCCTTAGGACCGATAACTCGAGCTCGAGTCAAAAGATTCAAAGAGGCTGTTTCAGCTCTAGCTGATCGAGTATGGGGAGAGAACGTTGCTGGGCCCATTGAACAAACGTAGACAAGTCACCCGATCAAGCCTTGCAACCTTCTACAATCCCATCTTGTTCATTCATAGCCCATTGAGCTTAACTCCAGCTCGTTTTAACTTAGCAATATTTTGTTGCTGGAAATAAGGATTTCAATCCATTTTAGTTATTTTAGTTTGTGTCTTTAATTATGTCATAGTTTGAACATCATTAATATGAGTCTTTAATTATGTCATAGTTTGAACATCATTAATATGTGTTCTGCATTTAATAAAGTCAAGCATTATGTAACTTTTATGTTAGTTAAGTTTGCATCATTAAATTATGTTATGCATTAAGTAACTCATTTGTTCATTTAGTTAGCATCTTAGACCATGCATTTAAGCATCCTAGTTGTTAAATATGTTTGAGTTTGTTTATTTAAGTATGTTATTTAATTTGGTCATTACTTTTAATGCATAAATTTAAGTGTGATTATTTTCATTTTAATAAGGTGATTTAAATTGCATGTTCAATTAATTCGTGTGCATGTGTGTTGTTAAATAAGTTGTTTTTATTAGTGTTTTAAGTTATTTTTTAATCTTAAATATCTATTTTGCAGGTGACTTTTCATATGATCAAAGACTCTTTAAAGTTGGACAGTTTTAAACCTTTTAAAAGAACATTAAGGAGGCTGTTTTGTAACAGCCCGACTTAGGGCCTAGTCAGAATAGTGGTGCGAAACCACAAATCTGAAGTAAAAATATGAGTTTTATTATTTCTATAAGGTTTATGAGGTGATTACATGATTGTGTGAAAATCTCATGAAGAAATTTTATTAATTTGTGATTAAATTGTCAATTAGGACTAAATTGCAAAGATTACAAAAAATGAGATTTTAGAAGAATAATGGAAAAAAATGGAATTATAAAAATAGAATTATAAAAATTTCTAGAGGTCCTTATTTAGCAATTAGACCATTATATTTTATAATGGACAAAAATAGACATGGGAAGGAAAAATATCAAGAAAGGATCATTAAGGGCATTTTTGTCATTTGGTAAATAAAAGATTAAAAAGGGAAAAATAAGGCCAAAAATCATGTCCATCTTCTTCTCTAGGTGCCAAAAATTTGGAGAGAAGCCATATCTAGGGTTTTACTCATTTTCAAGCTCAAAGTAAGTGCATCCTAGCCCCGTTTTTAATGTTCTTCGTATTTTTAAAACCCTCGTAGCTCGGTTTAGCTATTTCTAGCTATATTTTGAGCTAGGGTTTATGTTCAAAAATTTACCCATGTATGACATGCATGTATTTTGATGTTTTATGGAAGAATATGAAAGTTTGATGTGTGATAAACATCTTTTTCTAAGTGATTTACATGAAAAATGCATAAAAGGACCAAATTGTAAAAGTTGTAGAAATGGTCATACATGAGTGAAATAGTGGAAATTGAATGTTGTTATAGTTGAGAATATGATTCGGCTAGGCTTGAAAGGCAAGAAAGTTGAATAAAAATCATTTTACAAGCCTAGGGGTAAAAATGTAATTATGATAAAGTTTAGGGGAAAAATTATAATTTTGCCAAAATATGAATTACGAGTGATTTAGTCAATGTGTGTATTTAACAAGTGAAATTGTTATTATAGATCAAGAAACACGAAGCCCGGATCGAAACTGAGGCAAGAACAAAATCGAGGACTATATCGAGCATTAATACGTATTTTGAGAATCGAGGTAAGTTTGTATGAAGTTAAGTTTCATAATGTTTCAATATTTGAAACTGTATGATATTATGATAATGTATGTCATTCTATGAAATTCGAGTGAGGAAGCCTCAATGAGGAAATAGTAAGAATAAGTTAAGTTAAAGTCCCGGTTAAAGTTCCGGAGTAAGGATGATACCTATGTATTCATAAGAGATAAGGAAGGTCCCGTATAAGACCATGTCTGGGACATGGCCTCGGCACCAAAGGAAGATCTCGTGTAAGACCATGTCTGGGACATGGCATCAACATTCATGTACGATCTCGTATAAGACCATGTCTGGGACATGGCATCGACATCGAGCTATATGATCCCGTGTAAGACCATATCTGGGATATGGCATCGGCATCAAGAGGTGATCCCATGTAAGACCATATCTGGGATATGGTGTTGGCATCAAGATTTATGCATGATGAGTTTGAATTTCCTATGATAATCCGATTAGCTCATGGGAAATAGAGCTAAGAAGGAAAAATGGCATTGAGCCAAAACTATTTATGGATGATCTTGAGTCTCATTCATGTTATGATTGATGAAGATTTAAGTTTTATGCTTATGTTAGTATAAGTGCTAAGTTATGTGATAAGTGATACAGGTACCATGAGAAAATGCAAGTTATGAACCCATAATGAAAAATGAGATGGGTAAGAATAAGTATGAGTAAGTATGGATGAGTATGCCTAAGCATCCAAGATTTATGTTGCTATTGTATTAATAGATGGATGAGTTTAGAGTAAACAATTATGTTGTTATTTAAGTTTCATGCAAACTTACTAAGCTATATGCTTACCCCCCCTCCTTTCCCTTTTCCTTGTAGTTTCGCTAAGTTAGCTCGGGGATCACTGAACGTCGGAGCTCGGATCACACTATCAACCGTTCTTTGGTATAGTAAAGTTAATTCATTTTGAGTATGGCATGTATAGGAATTTGATCGCTTTGTGTCATGTTAAGTTTGAAGGCCAAAGGGTTGGCCATCAATTTTTCACACTCATTTTGTAAATGGCCATGGTGAATTGGCCAATATTGTCAAATATATATTACAAGGTTGATGGGTATAAAGAAATGAATGTTCATGCATGATAATGAGTTAAAAGTGGATGGAATGAATGTTAACTTAAGGATTCTTCATGGTTTGATATTGTTATATTATGTGTTTCTTGTGATGAAATGAATGGGTTTATGTTTCAAGGTGGAAAAAAGGCTTGGAAAAAAGCCTCTAAGTGTCCACACGGGTAGACACACGGGCGTTTGTCTAGGCCATGCGTGACACACGGTCAGCCCCCATGGGTGTGTTAATAGGCCGTGTGTCCCCTGCACCTAATTGCGAGAATATAATTCATCACACGGGCCAGCACACGGGCGTGTGCCCTGACCGTGTGCTATTTAAGGTTTGATGACGTCATAGTCAGAGAGCTCCACGGGTAGGAGACACGGCCGTGTCTAGGCCATGTTAAGGAAACGGGTTGTAGACACGGGCGTGTGCTCAGCTGTGTGAAATAAGTTAGTGTTGACCACGGGTGTCAAACATGACCATGTCTTAGAGGCACACGGTCGTGTCCCTCAGACAACACGGGCGTGTCCCTCGAACAACACGGGCGTGTGGCCCCTGTCTAGGTAAAAATTTTCAAAAAGTGCAAAAGCTTACGGTTGAACTCCGAATCCTTCCGGATGTATGTTTAAGGCCTCATAGGCCCATGAAATGTAATTTATGAATAAGAAAGAAAAGTTTTAAGTTGGAACGAACCTTTATAGCCATAAATATTTGATCAAGCAAGGTCAAGCACGGTAATACCTCATATCCGGTTCTGGCGTCGGACATGGGTAAGGGGTGTTACATGTTTAATGGACCAAAAAGACTCTTCAAGTCTGAACATTTTTGGAGTCTTAAGTCTTCATCATGGTGCCATTTAAGAGGATGTTACATAAGCTTTTATCATGTGGTTACAAGGGAGCTATAGGGACATCAATCAAACACATTAAGGACACTTTAAGTTTTCATTAATAAATAGAGTCATGCCTTTTAATCTACAACAGGATCAAATGAAGAGACATGACCATTGGATTTCCTACATGAGTTAAAAACGAAATTAAAGCTTGTAATAACCTTAGTTAATTGCTGAAGGTGAAAGGTCACAAATAGGCATTCGAATAGTCATAATAGTGCCTATAAATAGATTGTAAGAAGACATTATTTTAGTTAAGAAAACTTTTGATACTTTTATGAATTTTTACATCTTTGTGAGTTTAATTCAACTCTCATTATTCTTCTAAGACTCAAGTTGACTTATCTAGCATTGCTAGTGGCATCCAACTTATTTCTTTGCGAACTTATCACTCTTTGAGTGTGGCGTTCAACCCCGATACCTTTGGTTCCTATCTCCTCATAGATAGTGGGTCAAGGTCCTTTTTAACTATCAAGCTTTCCACCTTAAGAGTCAATATAAGATTCGGGTCAATACTCCTTATAGTATTGGTTCTTTCTTGGACCTTAAGCCTTTTCCATCCATCTGAATTATTCCTTTCAAAGTTATCTTATTTTTCTTTGTTTAACAGAAACATTCACTTAGACTATTCCAAAACACTTAAAAACCATCTTTGCTTTAGCCTACACTTAGCCGAATTCACTCAACTCCAAATTGAACGAAACTTCTCTATTTTACGATCGGGCAACACTACGACTCGAAATCAACTCACGAGACGATATCGTATCAACGTAGCTACACGGTGCTGCTAACACAAGCAGTCAAGTAACCGCAACACATGCTGGTATACTCAGCCACCGGTAGGACGTACATGACCAGTACCCGGATCACATAATCACAATAATTATAACAATCCCCTAATGACATGTCACTAGTATCCAAATATATTCCTAAGGTTCTGTAACAGCCCGATTTAGACCCTAGTCAGAATAGTGGTTTCGAGACCACAAATCCGAGGTCAAAAAAATATTTTAATATTATTTTTGGTGTTTATAATATGTGATTGAGCATGTGTGAAAGTTTTGTGTGAAAATTTTATCAATTGTGTGCTTAATTAGCAAAAAAGACTTAATCGCATAAAATGGAAAAAGCTGTAGTCTTTGAATGTTAAAGTGCTTAATTGACATGGCTTATTAAATGAGAAGTCCTTATGTTGATATTAAACCATTGATAGATGGGATGGACAAAAATGGGCTTATATTAGTGGAATTTTAATGTTTTAATTAAAGGTTAAAATGGTAATTGAGTTATTAAGTTATTATTAAACAAAACAAATAATTAAATGGCCATTTTATCATCTTCTTTGTGCTCAAACTTGAAAGAAAAAGAAAGAAATAGGGCTTTGAAGCATTCGGCCATAGTTGCTCAAAATCAAGGTATGTTTTGAGCTCGGTTTTTGATGATTTCTACGTTTTTGTAATCGCTGCTTCGTGTTCTTCAAAACCCATGTCTTAATTTTATGAATTGATGAAGATTTTGAAAAGTGCCATTGATGAACTCATGAGCTTTGTGATGATTGTTGATGAAATATGAAATATATGTGTTAGATTAACATGTTTTGTCTTTGGATTTTTAGTGAATTTGAGTAATTTGGACTAAATTTAGAAAATAAGAAATTGGAGGATTAAAATGTGAAATAAATGAAATATATGGGCTTGTATGAGCATAGGGAAAATTCGGCTAAGCATATGTGAATGGCGATTTCGTGTATTTTGTGATTTGATGAATTAGGGACTAAAGTGTTGAAATATGAAAATGTGAGGGCTATTTTGTAAAATGCCCTAAATATGTGTGTGTGGACAAAATTGGATGAATTAGTGATTGAATGAGATAAATTTGAATATGTATAGACCGAGAAAAGAGAGATTCAGATCAAGATCGAGGCAAAGACAAAGTACTCGATTGATCGGATAGTCTCGATATTTCGACGTCTGAGGTAAGTTCGGATATAATACGTGTTTTTATGTTTATGTTTAAATGCTATGAAATGAATAATTATGTGATTATAGGATTAGAAATGTTACATGCGAAATCGAGAAATGTGGCACTAAGTGTGCGTAATTTGAAATTGAGACAGAGGTGATTAGCACTGTGTGTGCAAAATAACAAAAGCTTCGGCTCTATTGATTGGCATTATGTGTGCGATACCGAGTTAGAATCGGTTTAAAGTAAAGGCACTAAGTGTGCGATGATATTTAAGCTTCGGCTATGAAATTTGGCACTAAGTGTGCGAATAAATTGAATGAATAACAAAGGTTGATCGAAATGATGTATTGCGTATTGAGTTGCATGGATGGTGATTAACTAAGTGTTGGCCAAGGTACGTATTGAACCTATGTGGTTGATGAAATTGTAAATGGATTTATGAATGGTTGAATGAGTATATTAGCTATGGATGATATGGTACATATTTGTGAATTGATCTATGTGATGGATTAACTTTGTATATTGTAATTGTATTATTGGATTAAATGTATTATATTACGAACTTACTAAGCTCTAAAGCTTACTGTGTGAAGTGTTTTTCTGTTTTACAGTGTCTTTAAAGCTAGCTCAGATCCAAGGATCGTCAGTGACTCAATCACACTATTGGCTATCTATTTTGGTATTTTTTGAAAGGTGTATAAATTTGAATATGGCATGTATAAGCTAGTAGGCATAGCATGTTTTGAAGTGTACGAACTTAGCCATGTGATTTGGCTTGGTAGCAAATGATTTTGGTATATGTTTTGGGGTTGAGTAAAGATTGGTCAATATGTGAATATTGTTCTAGTGTATGACCTTATGGTATGTTTTGGTAACATGGAGATAGTGAGTTCATAGTATGACGTGGTTGAGATTATATGGTGCATGAATTACAAGTTTTTGTAATGAAATTGGTACTTTGGATTGATAGGTATAGATGGATTTGTTTGGAATAATGAATGATGATGTTAAGAGATTAAATTGAGTATGTTTTGGTATGTTTGAATGCTATTTGAAGTATGAAATTGAATTGGTTTGTGCTTGTAGGTGAAATCCTAAGTGTGGGTGGCAATTTGGCCTTGCAAATGGCCTATAATTGCCCACACGGTGGAGCACACGGGCGTGTGGCTCGACCGTGTTATTTGAGTTTGCAAATTGAAATAAGTCAGGCTCGACCACGGGCTAAACACACGGGCGTGTGACTGGCCGTGTGATGTAAGTCAGGCTTGACCACGGGTGAGACACACGGGCGTGTCTCAGGCCGTGTGAACAAGTCAGTATGCATGCCCTGTTTTGACACGGCTCAGGCACATCGGTGTGTCTGAGGCCGTGTGAGGCACACGGCCTGTCCATACGGGCGTGTGACCCCTGTAGCTTGGAAAAATGTTTGATTTTTAGAAAATTTTGTATGTGTTCGGTTTAGTCCCGACCCCTTTCTATCACGTGTATAAGGTCTTGTAGACCTCATTAAGGGACTATATGTTTATATTTTGTTATGTTTGGATGATGATAAACTTTGTGTTGTAAAATGTTAGCAAATATTCTGAATTGATCGATAATGCTTCTTAACCATAGACCGGTGACGGTTACGGGTTAGGGGTGTTACATTTTATTGGTATCAGAGCTACGATTTAGTCGATTCTAGGACTAACATAGCGCGTGTGAGTCTAGCTATACATGCTATATATAATAGCGATAGTGTGATGAATCATGACAGTTAAAAATGTGTTTTTTTATATAGCAAATGGATCCCGATCGAGCAGTTGCTGATGATGTAGAGAGCAATGCGCCTGCTCCCGCTCAAGGGACAGCGCCGGCCGAGTTTAGGCCGATTGCTATTAGCCAAGGGGGAGAGGCTAAGCAAGCCTTCTTCCGAATGATGAGTGAGTGGTTTTTGGAGTTCGTTCGAACGAATCCGGCTGCTCCACAACCTCCACCCGCACAAATACCTATTGTGTGAAAAGTTACAGATGCGATTCGATTGAATAAGCATCTGTAGATAAAATCTGAAAGTATGGGGCGGAAGAGTTTAGGGCCACAGTTGATGATGATGCTAAGCGAGCTGAGTTTTGGCTCGAGAATACAGTCCAAGTGTTTGATGAGATGTCATTTACTCCTGAAGAATGCATTAAATGTGTTGTTTCATTATTGAGAGATACGACATATAATTGGTAGAAAACGTTAATATCAGTGGTTCCGAGAGAGAGAATCACCTGGGATTTCTTTCAAGCTGAATTTCGAAAGAAGTATATCAGTCAACGATTCATAGATCAAAAACGTAAAGAGTTTCTAGAGCTGAAACAAGGCCGCATGTCCGTTACTGAGTATGAACGGGAGTTTGTGAGATTGAGTCAGTATACATGGGAATGTGTTTCGACCGAAGCTGCTATGTGTAAACATTTTATTGAAGGGCTGAATGACGACATTAAATTACTGGTTGGAATACTTGACTTGAATGAATTTTTTGTGTTAATTGAAAGAGCCTGCAAAGTCGAGGAGCTTTGCAAAGAAAAGAAGAAAGTAGATTCTGAGGCTAGAGATGAAAGAAAAAGATTGATGAGTAAGTCGTCCCAACCTTCGATGAAGAGATTTAAAGATGCAAGCAATCGTTCAAATGCTTCATTTGGAAATTTGGGTAGAGATCGTGTGAAACAAAGTGTTGGTCCAAGAATTCAAATTCCAACTGAATCAAGTGTTGGAAGTGTCAAAAGTAACAAGCCTGAGTGTAGACAGTGTAGAAGACGACATGTTGGAGAATGCTGGGGCAAGTACAATAATAGAACTTGTTATAAGTGTGGATCACGAGATCATTTCATTCGAGACTGCCCAGAGTTAGCTGAAGAAAGAAAATGTTCAGAGTGTGAGACCAAGTAATACGATGGCTAGGGGTAGACCACCCAGAAACACCGAAAATGTGAGTGGAAGTCAAAGAGGGACTACAGATACAGCTGTAAGATCCAAGGTGAGAGCACCTGCCCGAGCCTATGCTATTCGTGCACGAGAAGAAGCATCATCTCCAGACGTCATTACTGGTACTTTTACTCTATTTGATACTGATTGTGATTGCATTGATAGATCCAGGATCTACTCATTCATATGTATGTGTGAATCTAGTATCAAGTAAGACTCTACCGTTGAGTCTACTGAATTTGTAATTAGAGTATCGAACCCTTTAGGCAAGTGTGTTTTGGTTGATAAATTGTGCAAGAACTGCCCGTTGATGTTTCGAGATATCTGCTTTCTGACTAATTTGATGTTGCTACCTTTTGATGAATTTGATATCATTCTGGGTATGGATTGGCTCACTTTGCATAATGCTATTGTGAATTGTAAACGAAAGAGTATAGATTTGAGAAGTCAGAAAGGTGAGATAGTTCGAATTGAATCTAGTGATTTGAATGGGTTGGCGGCTGTTATATCTTCGATGAAAGCTTTGAACTATGTGAAAAAGGGTTACGAAGCTTATCTTGCATATGTGATTGATACAAAAGTGACAGAAAAAAAGTTGAATCTGTACCTGTGGTTTGTAAATTCCCTGATGTGTTTCCTGAAGAATTATCGGGATTACCTCCGATATGGGAAGTTGAATTTGGTATTGATCTATTGCCGGGAACGAATCCTATCTCAATAGCTCCGTATAGAATGGCACCGACAGAATTGAAAGAGTTGAAGTCTCAATTGCAAGAGTTGACCGATAGAGGATTTGTACGACCGAGTTTCTCGCCCTGCGGTGCTCCTGTAGTGTTCGTGAAAAAGAAAGATGGTACTATGAGGATGTGTATTGATTACCGACAGCTGAACAAAGTGACGATAAAGAATAAAGACCCTTTGCCACGTATTGATGAGTTGTTTGATTAGCTGAAAGGAGCTACAGTGTTTTCTAAAATAGATTTGAGATCGGGTTATTATCAGTTGAGAGTCAAAGAATCGGATGTGCTGAAAGCTTCTTTCAGAATGAGGTACAGACACAATGAATTCTTAGTTATGCCATTTGGACTAACGAATACTCCTGCAGTGTTTATGGATTTGATGAATCGAATATTCAGACTGTATTTGGATCAATTTGTCGTGGTGTTTATTGATGACATCCTGATTTATTCTTGTGATGAGACGCAACATGTCGAGCATTTGAGAATCGTGTTACAGACTCTGTGTGAGAAGCAATTGTATGCAAAATTCAGCAAATGTGAGTTTTGGTTACGTGAGGTTAGTTTTCTGGGGCATATTATATCAGCTGCGGGAATACGAGTTGATCTAAGTAAGATTTCAACTATTTTAGAATTGAAGCCTCCGAGAAATGTGTCTGAAGTCCGTAGTTTTCTAGGACTAGCGGGATACTATAGACGGTTTGTGAAAGGTTTCTCAATGATTGCGACTCCGTTGACAAAGTTGCTACAGAAAGATGTTAAATTTGAGTGGTCAGAAAAGTGCCAGCAGAGTTTTGAATAGTTGAAAGCATTATTGACGGAAGCACCCGTGTTAGTTCAACCTGAATCGGGTAAAGAATTCATGTCTACAGTGATGCATCGTTGAATGGTTTGGGCTGTGTTCTGATACAAGAGGGCAAAGTTATAGCTTATGCTTCGAGACAGTTAAAGTCGCATGAAAAGAACTACCCGACGCACGATCTTGATTTAGCCGCGATTGTATTTGCATTAAAGATTTAGCGTCATTACCTATTTGGTGAGAAATGTCATATTTATACGGATCACAAGAGCTTGAAATATCTGATGACTCAGAAAGAATTGAATTTGCGACAGAGAAGATGGTTAGAATTGTTGAAAGACTACGAGCTTGTGATTGATTATTATCCGGGTAAGGCTAATGTAGTTGCTGATGCTTTGAGTTGAAAGTCTATATGTGCTTTGCGAGCAATGAATACTCAGATAGATCTATGTGATGATGGTTCGGTTTTGGCTGAGTTGAAAGTGAGGCTGATGTTTATACGTCAGATTTATGATGCTTAGAAAAATGATGATGAGATGATAGCAAAACGAACTCAATGTGATTTGAATTCTGATTGAGAATTTCGAGTTAATAACGATGATTATTTGAGATTCAAAAATCGAATTTGTGTTCAGAGGAATTCAGAGTTGATTCAGATGATTTTAAATGAAGCTCACAATAGTCGTTTGGCTGTTCACCCTGGGAGTACAAAAATGTATAATGATTTGAAACAATTTTATTGGTGGCATGGTATGAAAGGGGATATTTCAGAGTTTGTTTCGAAATGTTTAATATGTCAGCAAGTTAAAGCTGAACATCAGGTTCCATTCGATTTGTTACAACCGATTATGATCCCTGAGTGGAAATGGGAGAGAATCACGATGGACTTTGTGTCGGGACTACCTTTAACTCCGAGAAAGAAAGATGCAATCTGGGTGATAGTTGACAGATTGATGAAATCAGCTCATTTTGTTCCTGTGAAAATAGAATATTCACTTGATAAATTAGCTAAATTATATATTTTTGAGATTGTGAGATTGCACGGGGTGCCACTATCCATTGTATCTGACAGAGATCCGAGATTTACATCGCGATTTTGGAAGAAATTGCAAGAGGCTTTAGGCACAAAGTTGCATTTCAGTACTACATTTCATCTGCAAACGGATGGTCAATCCGAGCGGATCATACAGATTCTGGAGGATATGTTGAGATGTTGCATCCTTGAGTTTGAAAGTACGTGGGAAAAACATTTGCCGTTGGTCGAGTTTGCGTACAATAACAATTTTCAATCTAGCATCAAAATGGCACCATATGAGGCTCTTTACGGTCGAAAATGTCGAACTCCATTGTATTGGACTGAGCTTAGTGAGAATAAGATTCACGGGGTTGATTTAATCAAAGAGACTGAGCAGAAGGTGAAAGTGATTCGTGACAGTTTGAAAGCGGCTTCAGATCGTCAGAAGTCCTATGCAGATTTGAAACGGAAAGATATTGAGTTTGAGATCGGTGACAAAGTGTTTTCGAAAGTATCTCCGTGGAAGAAAATAATCCGTTTTGGCAGAAAAGGCAAATTGAGTTCGAGGTTTATCGGGCCGTATGAGATTATTGAAAGAATTGGGCCAGTTGTTTATAGATTGTTGTTGCCACCTGAATTAGAAAAAATTCATAATGTATTTCACGTATCGATGCTTCGACGATACAGATCTAATCCATCTTAAGTGATTACTCCTACAGAGGTTGAAATTCAGTCAGATTTATCGTATAATAAAGAACTGGTTAGAATTTTAACACGAGAGACTAAAGAATTGAGAAACAAGAAAATTTCTTTAATGAAAGTGTTGTGGCACAAACACGAAGTTGAATAAGCTACGCGGGAGCCTAAAAATGTTATGAGAGAGCAATATCCAAACCTATTCACTGGTAAGATTTTCGAGGACGAAAATCCCTAAGGGGGGAGAGCTGTAATAGCCCGGTTTAGACCCTATTCAGAACAGTGGTTTTGAGACCACAAATTCGAGTTCGGAAAAATATTTTAATATTATTTTTGGTGTTTATAATATGTGATTGAGCATGTGTGAAAGTTTTGTGTGAAAATTTTATCAATTGTGTGCTTAATTAGCAAAAAAGACTTAATCGCATAAAATGTAAAAACTGTGTGTTGAATGTTAAAGTGCTTAATTGACATGGCTTATTAAATGAGAAGTCCTTATGTTGATATTAAACCATTGATAGATGGGATGGACAAAAATGGGCTTATATTAGTGGAATTTTAATGTTTTAATTAAAGGTTAAAATGGTAATTGAGTTATTAAGTTATTATTAAACAAAACAAACAATTAAATGGCCATTTTATCATCTTCTTTGTGCCAAAACTTGAAAGAAAAAGAAAGAAATAGGGCTTTGAAGCATTCGGCCATAGTTGCTCAAAATCAAGGTATGTTTTGAGCTCAATTTTTGATGATTTCTACGTTTTTGTAATTGTTGCTTCTTGTTCTTCAAAACCCATGTCTTAATTTTGTGAATTGATGAAGATTTTGAAAAGTTCCATTGATGAACTCATGAGCTTTGTGATGATTGTTGATGAAATATGAAATATATGTGTTAGATTAACATGTTTTGTCTTTGGATTTTTAATGAATTTGAGCAATTTGGACTAAATTGAGAAAATAAGAAATTTGAGGATTAAAATGTGAAATAAATGAAATATATGGTCTTGTATGAGCATAGGGAAAATTCGGCTAAGCATATGTGAATGGAGATTTTGTGTAGTTTGTGATTTGATGAATTAGGGACTAAAGTGTTGAAATATGAAAATGTGATGGCTATTTTGTAAAATGCCCTAAATATGTGTGTGTGGACAAAATTGAATGAATTAGTGTTTGAATGAGCTAAATTTGAATATGTATAGACCGAGAAAGGAGAGATTCAGATCAAGATCGAGGCAAAGACAAAGTACTCAATTGATCGGATAGTCTCGGTATTTCGACGTCCGAGGTAAGTTCAGATATAATACATGTTATTATGTTTATGTTTAAATGCTATGAAATGAATAATTATGTGATTATAGGATTAGAAATGTTACATGTGAAACCGAGAAATGTGGCACTAAGTGTGTGTAATTTGAAATTGAGACAGAGGTGATTAGCAATGTGTGTGTGAAATAACAGAAGCTTCGGCTCTATTGATTGGCACTGTGTGTGCGATACTGAGTTAGAATCGGTTTAAAGTAAAGGCACTAAGTGTGCGATGATATTTAAGCTTCGACTATGAAATTTGGCACTAAGTGTGCGAATAAATTGAATGAATAACAAAGGTTGATCGAAATGATGTATTGAGCATTGAGTAGCTTGAATGGTGATTAACTAAGTGTTGGCCAAGGTACGTATTAAACCTATGTGGTTGATGAAATTGTAAATGGATTTATGAATGGTTGAATGAGTATATTAGCTATGGATGATATGGTACATATTTGTGAATTGATCTATGTGATGGATTAACTTTGTATATTGTAATTGTATTATTGGATTAAATGTATTATATTACGAACTTACTAAGCTCTAAAGCTTACTATGTGAAGTGTTTCTCTGTTTTACAGTGTCTTTAAAGCTAGCTCAAATCCGGTGATCGTCAGTGACTCAATCACACTATCGGCTATCTATTTTGGTATTTTTGGAAAGGTGTATAAATTTGAATATGGCATGTATAAGCTAGTAGGCATAGCATGTTTTGAAGTGTATGAACTTAGCCATGTGATTTGGCTTGGTAGCAAATGATTTTGGTATATGTTTTGGGGTTGAGTAAAGATTGGTCAATATGTGAATATTGTTCTAGTGTATGACCTTATGGTATGTTTTGGTAACATGGAGATAGTGAGTTCATACTATGATGTGGTTGAGATTATATGGTGCATGAATTAAAAGTTTTTGTCATGAAATTGGTACTTTGGATTGATAGGTATAGATGGATTTGTTTGGAATAATGAATGATGATGTTAAGAGATTAAATTGAGTATGTTTTGGTATGTTTGAATGCTATTTGAAGTATGAAATTGAATTGGTTTGTGCTTGTAGGTGAGATCCTAAGTGTGGGTGGAAATTTGGCCTTGCAAATGGCCTATAATTGCCCACATGGTTGAGCACACGGGCGTGTAGCTCGACCGTGTCATTTGAGTTTGCAAATTGAAACAAGTCAGGCTCGACCACGGGCTAGATACACGGGCGTGTGACTGGCAATGTGATGTAAGTCAGGCTCGACCATGGGTGAGACACACGGGCGTGTCTCAGGCCGTGTGAACAAGTCAGTATGCATGCCCTGTTTTGACACGGCTCGGGCACATGGGCGTGTCTGAGGCCGTGTGAGGCACACGGCCTGTCCACACGGGCACGTGACCCCTGTAGCTTGGAAAAATGTTTGATTTTCAGAAAATTTTGTATGTGTTCGGTTTAGTCCCGACCCCTTTCTATCACGTGTATAAGGTCTCGTAGACCTCATTAAGGGACTATATGTTTATATTTTGTTATGTTTGGATGATGATAAACTTTGTGTTGTAAAATACTAGTAAATATTTCGGATTGATCGATAATGCTTCTTAACCCTAGACCGGCGACGGTTACGGGTGAGGAGTGTTACAGGTTCAACCAGGATTTTGAATGTCGGATCATCATTGAATCATTGTTGAACATATCTGTAGTCTCGTAATTACAGTTTATGCAATATCAAAGCATTTAAAATACATTTATAATGGAATTTATCACATACGAACTTACCTCGGATGTAAAAACGACGAAACAGGTCGATTAGTCGATAACTTTATTTTTCCCCCGATCTAGATCTGAGTTTCGCTTTTCTTCATCTATATGTAAACAAAATTAACTTATTTAATTATCTCTCTATTCAATTTAGTCCAAAATTCACTTTAAGGCATTTTTACACAATTACCCCTGAAGTTTTACAATTTTTACAATTTAGTCCTTATTTCACAAAAACACAAATTTATGCAATTTAAGCACAACCCATGCTAGCTGAATTACTTTTATACCCCTAGCACCCTATATTCTTCATTTATTTCACATTTTAACCTCAAAGTTTTTACATTTCATAATTTAATCCCTAATTTGTATTTTCACTAAAAATCACTTAACAAAACTTGTATAACTATCATCAAACATTCATAATCTATCATTAAACATCAAAATACTCATGTATTCATCAATGGAAAAATTCAAAATCTTTAACAGTTTTGTAAAATAGTCCCTGGGCTAGCTAGACCTAGTTGCAACGATCTCAAAAACGTAGAAATCATTAAAAACAGAACAAAAATCGTACCTTAATTAGAAAAGATAGCATAGCCAAATGAAGAGAATAGAAATGGCTTCTGTTAGCCTTAATTTTTGGTGACGAAGCTTAATGAAGATGATGATATTATGTTTTCTATTATTTTTACTTAAGTTATTTTCAAATTACTATATTAACCTTTGTTATAATTCATTTAAATTCATTTAATCATGTCCATCTTTGTCCACTCACACTAATCATGGTCTAATTACAACATAAGGACCTCTAATTTATGATTCCTTAGCTATTAGATACTTTTAACTAATAGAACAGCACTTTTGCACTTTATGCGATTTAGTCCTTTTTATCATATTAACTAATCAAATGATAAATTTCTTAATGAAATTTTCACACAAACATACTTTCATTCTACAGGCATTTGATTTGTGGTCCCGAAATTTCTTAACGATAATAATTTTGACTTTTGATTTGTGGTTCTGAAACCACTGTTCTGATTTGACTAAAAACGAGCTGTTACAAATTCAATACCGAACTCTAGTTCTTAATCCAGAGGCAACCTTGGCAGTTCCTCGAGAAAAACATCAGGAAATTCCCTTACTGTAAAAATGCTATCAATTGAAGGATCAACGACGCTTGCACCTCGGGGCATAAGCCAGAAACACTTCACAACATTTCCGTAACATCTTCTCTACTATCATAACTAAGACCATATTGGATAAATAATTTTGACGTACCCAAACCATAACAATTTCCTTTCCAAACTCAGCCACCAAAGTTACCCTCTTTAGTGAACAATCCAAATGGACTTGGTGTTTAACCAACCAGTCTATTCCCAAAATTAGATCTAATTCATTGAAGGCAATTCCATTAAGTTAGTGGGAAAAATCTCCCTTTGAATTTCTAAAGGGCATCTCTTATAAATTTTATTCACAAGTATAGATGATCCTAAAGGGCTGACTACAATAAAAGTATTCTCAATTTTCTCTACCCTAATCCCTAATTTTGCAGTCACATCACAAGCAATATATGAATAAGTAGATCCTATATCCATTAATGCAAAATAAGGCACTCTTAAGTTTCTACTTGGGAGTGAAGTCTAGATCATCCAATATACGTTCAATGGTCTCTATCTAGTACTCAGCCACTATAGGGGTAGTTCCAGCAATACCCTTGAACAACTCTGCCCCACTAGAGTGAAGCCTCTTAGTCATCCCATGACTAACACTACCAATCGAGGCCCCAACAACCCAATTTAAAGCCCTTAACAAAGCTTGTGTAACTAGATCATCTTCATTATATTCATTATTGTAGTCCTGATTATCCATATACCCACCCTCAATAGTGGGTTCACTAACAACCTCATTCGGTTCATTCTTCTGCGCAGGCTCTTGAGACGCAGTTGACTCAGCCGGAGCCATCGGAGGTCGCCCTCTACGGCTCCTCCTACCATGAGTTATCATTCCACGGGTATTCATTTTGATGTTTTATGGAATCTACATGTTACAAGTAAGAAAATTTTTAGTATTTTTGTTTAATCTTTTATCGTACTTTTAACTAAGTTCTTTCATTTAAAATTTTATCCAATAGTCTCTAGTATCTTTCTATATTTTCAATACTATTTCTATGGGCATTTAACATTGGACCTTCGGACTTTGTCGTCTCCTGAAAGAAATACTTTTCAAAATAATGTGGTTTGTTTTTCCCAAAAATTCCCTTTTTATGGATGCATGCATGCAGACTCATTTTTGAAAAAAAATAAAAATTCAGTCTGATGTTTTGAACCTAGGTTCTGATACCACTAAATATAACCACCCAAACCTGGTCTAGACGTTATGGTCGAATCGTGAAGGTCACATGGACACCCAAACTATGAATCTACTCTATCGCTGGTTGAAAACCTCAAATACGCTCTCTTTTAAATCACAATTACCTTTTTTATTTTGGGAAAGCGTTCATTTAATAAGTTCAACTTTTATTAAGTCAAGTTAATAAGATTGGCATGGTTTTAAGAAAAACACATTGCTTGTCATTACTTTTGAAAGCCCTATTAAATTTAGTTACAATGAAAAATCGATTAAAGATCCAATTATTTATTAAGCCAAGTAGCATGCTTAGTCCAATTTCAGAATATACATATAAACTAATTTAAATTATGTAAATTATGCATACATGAAAAACCCCAAAACAAAAATAAACCCAAACCACAATTCAAATAGCTTTACAGTCTAAAAACCAAATAAATTAGGGAACTTTAAATAAAATGTATAATAAGTCCAAAGTCTGTTGTACATCCGCATGCCATGTCCGACCCTAGTCTCGATCATTACTTGAGAAGGTTGTCAATTATGGGGTGAGCGAACTAGCTCAGTGCATGTCTAATAAAAAAAATACATTTAACATACGTTTAAGATCAATCACACAAAAATCCATGCAACATAATCGTAGCAACAATATCACATTAGAATGATTCTTGAATGTAAGGTAATGCAAAAATGGTTTCCTACCCCAACCATCCACTACACACCATGAGTTCCCCATGACTTGTCAGTGAAACTCCAAATAGTGCGAGCAAAGCTCGATGTGGTTAAACCACCATATAAACATAGTGCAAATATTCTACCATTTAACATAAAATGCGATAAAATCGCCATTCTCCATAGTACTCCTGGTGCAGTGCACTGACTACATATAAATGTAGACTTAATATGTCGCCATTACTCCACAGAACTCCTCCGTCAATTACAATATCCCACCCCATGCACATGCAATATGTCATACAATATTTCAATCAAATGCACGTTTCATACGTTTTCTTTTAGTAGCATAATTTACATGCCATCATTTAACATTCACATATCAAGCGTTCAATTTCACCATCAATACGGTGACATTTTATCACACCATCATCCATTAACAATTTAGGAAAATATTTCTAGCGCATGTATAGCAGTTTTTCCATTCAATACTTTTCATGGCACTATACCCAACAGGATTTTGGACATCCAATATTTATTTCAAATTTAATACATTCTATATATACAACCAATGATACATTACATTAACAAACCATTCACATCATTATCAACCAATTAATCATTTAGTCAACCATGCAACTTTGGAAATATATCATTTAGTTAAGGCCAATAACGTACCTAATTTAGCCACTTTAACACATTCACTTAGTCATTTAACTAAGCCCGAACAACAAGCTTAATCCACTTTTATATCATTTAAAATATTATTAAAACATTCAAGTTAACAAGTTAGGACAAACACCTTATTTTTGCACTATTGCAACACACTAGTGAAACCCGCAGATTCTCTTTAACACCTTAAATCGAGCCTAAATTAAAAATAAATCTTTTATTGAATTATTACACCACTTAAACAACCCTAAAACACCCTCTTAAGGGTCCAATCCAAATAGCATAACCATATCAATTTTTTAGATCCAAATTAGGTAGGTTACTTACACTAGTTTGTTGGGAAATGTATGCGTGAACGTCTAACGGCTTCACTGTTGGTTTGGGATGTTTGGGTCGACACCTAACACCATTAAACTACTGAAAAATAAGCTATACCATCAAAAAATTATTCAATTCAATCAATTATCAATTTCCCCAAAAATTAAGTCAAAACTACGCGCTAGCCCACAATCAACCATACTTACACTTCTCGAATTATCAGATATGAGTTGTCAAATGATCAAGATTTAATTTTACAAACCACACATGATTAAAGGCTGATTATGAAGGGTTCTTGGGACCAATATATTTCTGGAAATAGGTGGGAAAAATTAAAGAAAACCTCAGCCCCCTTTGGTGCCTCTAAGCGTGGCGCACCGCCACCAACGGTGGCAAATCCGTGTTGATTTAAAAAGCCAATTGAAATCAGTTTTCAAGGCTAGAAAAATACCCTTAAAATAGTTAAAAATATATGAAATTAAAAATAGTGAAATTTGGGTATTCCCTTGAAAGATTCATCAAGAGAATTAAAGAAAATAGGTAGTTACACAGGCTAGAAGAAAGGGGCGGCAATGGCAGTTCTTGGGCTCCAATGGAGATCGTTCTTGAAGATTAAAGATTTCAGATTTATAACTGGAAAATTAAGGAAAAATGGAAGAAATAATGAGAGGATAATGATGCAAGAACTCGTGGCAAAAGAAAAGAAAAAAGAGATGGTGGTTCTATGTAGTTTGGGCGGTGACAACAAGAGGAAAAGAACGAAAAAAATTAAAGAGAAGAGAAGAGAGAAAAAGGGAGGGGGCTAGGGTGAAGAAAAAAATCAATTAAAGGTTGATAAAGTTAATTAAAAGTAGTATTTATACCTAGGTTTTACTAAGTATGGACAACACACATAAAGGAAAAAGAGGGATTTGTGCAAAATTAAATTATTTGCAAGGAAAGGGAATCAAACTTGGAACCTTAATCTAATTTCCATGCTTTATCATTTTTCTTTTAAACACTAGGCTATTTCCTCATTATTGAAATAACTTTTCATTCCTATCAAGCTAAAATTTGGGATGTTACATCAAAGCCAAAATACCTAGAAAATGAAGGCAGTGTCGAGACACCTGTCCTGTGGTGTCGCCACACTGAGTGATGAATAGGAATTTTAATTAAGGGTACTTTAGTTCACACAATGAACCTTAATAAGATTTTGGGCTATTTAACAACCTAATTAGGTCTGAGCATAAATTCTATAAATAGGCTTGTTAAGTCTCATTTGAGAGGCTTGGTCAAGTGAGCCATTTCAATATTTTAGGGTTTTTAGTTTTGTTTTCATTTCTTTTCAGTTTAGCCCTTTTTATACTTTTGTTATTGTTTTAACTTTGATTGGATTTCGATCCAAGGTTTTAATATATTAGTTTTTCATTATTTTGGTGTTGGTTCTAATTCCATTCGAGGTGAATTTTGTGACTGTTAAAGGATATTTCATTTTTGAGCTCAATTCAAAAGAAAAAAAAACGAACTTATTTCTCTACTCCTTACTTTTATTTAATTTGTTGTTTTGCATGTTAAATACGATTTTATAAATTATTGTATTTAGATCCATGAGTAGCTAATTTCCTTAGGGAGATTAACAAATGGATGTGTGAATAATTAACAAATGAATGAGGGTTGAAATCCAAGCTAGTTGGTTTAAATTATGTGCGATTAAGCCTTAGGAAGTGATGCCCCTGGGAAGTAATTTAGGATAAACAAGATCGAGAGATAAGTTTATCGAGCAAATCATAATTTATCCCGGTTAAGAAAGTGAGGCAGATAAGTAAACATGTATTTGTTGATTAGCTACTTAGTTAGAGGCCGAGAGTTAATAACTGGTTAATTAATAGCTAACTCAATAAAACCCAAGTTCTAAAGTTAATTAGGATCACTGAAGTGAGTTGATCTCCTTCCTGTTTTATTAGATTATTTTTTATTATTAAATTGGTTAATTTTTTAGTTTAAATAATTTTTAGGTTAATTTAGTTAATTGATGTTAATTTGATTTTTCGTAATATAATTTTAAATCAGTACTATTTAGACTTATTAGTGTAGAGAATTAATTCTGGTTTAATTCAACCTCCCTTGGGTACGATCATCGAAATCCTTCCCGAATTATTTCGTTGTAACAATAGTCTATATTAGAATTTGACCCATATGCTTACGGAGATCACAAACTGTGTCACACAACTGTGTGGGGCACACGGTCGTGTGGCAGACTGTTTCACAGGTCGTGTGTACCAAAACCATCTTCAAACACAAGTAATGTCATCCATCCTTTCTTAAAATGCAGGTTATACCATTTTCAACATTTTAAACCTATTCAAAACTCACTAAAACATGTTAAAACATACTAATTTAACATTCAATCTAAGTCTAACCAATATGTCCATAATAACATCACAAACAAACACAAAACAACAACCATCGAAAACATTTACATTACCATTCCAACACCATCAATAATGAACATTTCCTTATCAAACATGCTATTATCCAACATCTATATAAGCATTCCAAATGACTAACATCATACTATTTTCATATATCACATAGGTTCCAAACATGAAAATATATCCAAATACATTCAACCTTCCATCCATCCAACTAACCACCTATCAAGACAATTATAACCATATATCATCATCTACCAAAAATCAATTATGATCAACCACATCATTATATTAACAAGACAATATAACCATCACACAAATACAAAACATACACTTCTTGTAAATACTTATAAACACATATACAAGATGTTCCGATTACATGCCACATAACCCAAAATAAGCGTTTTCAAAATCTATCGGAAAATAGTTGGATAGTGTAATCTTCAAATTGATACGGTCGTTCAATTCCACAAAATGATATCTACAAGGAAAAAATAAAAAGGCATGAGTAAGCTTCAATAGAGCTTAGTAAGTTCATCGGTCGAAACGATAAAACTTGCCGTATAAACATAGCACCACATTTAACAACAATGTTAATTAACATTAATCCTGCCAACCACAATCATGTAACAGGTGAGTTTTATATACACGATTTACATAATCTATTCAATCATACAAGATCATTCAATAAAAAGTCACGATATAATACTGGAAATCATGTAAACATTTATATGATTCATTAGCAAGTCATTTAACCATTGAAATTCTGCTTGATGAATGATATAAATAGATACGGATACGCGACTATCCACCCAAGACACGCTAAAATGCTCAACAAAGCCAATCCAACCAAGAACACGCTTGGGCACCAAGTGCCTAGCCGTAGGCTATCATCCCTCCAGAAACACGCCTGGGCACCAAGTGCCAAGCCCGTAGGCTTTGCATCCGTCCCCAGAAACATGCCAGTATCACTATAAATATAACTCGGTAATCCGGAACAAATGTTAGATTTCGGTATATCCAGTATATAATAACAAGTTTAGAATCATCATCTCATCACAAGTTAATCCCGTACAACGCACAAAATTGTATTCTCTCCTATGTTCATCCGGGCTCGATATACAAAATTGCATAATACTTTATAATTCAATTACATTTCTCACCTTGAATCAACTTTGTGATTATTTCATTATATATATACAAATATTCAACAAATCATAATTCGCAAGTCAATAAAATATTACAAATTATACTAAATTGAATTGTATGAACTTACCAGTGCCAAATTACAGAAATATCAATATTGGGGACTAGTCAACAATTTTCTCTTTTCCACGATTTTCTACAGGTTATTGATCTATACGATAATTTATTTCAATAATTAGCCCCAAATACTTATAAAAAATTTTAATTAATCCATATGACTTCTTTATTGATATTTTTCACAATTGCCCTGAACTTTTACATTTATTCAATTTAGTCCCCAATATCAAAACAAGCTTATTTTCACAATGAACTCATAAACCCATATTTCCAAATTTTTAGCCACATCTAAACAACTCTCAAATTCTAAAATTTTTCAAGAAAACCCTACCAAATTTTACATAATTTCAGTTTAATCCTTAAACTTAAAAACTATACAAAATCAATTTACAAAATAGTCATATTTCAATATCAAGCTTCAAACTCAACCGTTATCAACTAAAAAGCTTCAATAACATTAATGGCAAGTTTTAAAAACTTTGATAGTATCATAAATTAGTCCCTAGTCTAGCTAGATTAAACTACAATGATCTCAAAAACATAAAATTTACGAAAAACTGACCAAGAAAATACTTCCATGCATAGGCCGGAAGTTTAGAAAGTTTAAAGCTTTATTCTTCTCCTTCCATGGAGGTATTTTCAGTGATGGAAAGAAACAATTATGATAACTTTTCTTTTTTTAATTTAGTTTTATTATTTTAACTTTTGTTTAATTTAATAATATTATAAAATAAAAAAATTACTTTAATTCATCCACTAATCGGCCATGCTACTTAATTATGGTTTATTTGAAACATAAAACCTCCAACATAAACTCTTTAAATCATTTAGTTAAGAAAAATCAATAACAAGCAACTTTTACAGCTTTTATGATTTAGTCTTTTTTCTTCAATTAACAAGCAAATCATTAAATTTCCGGACCAAACTTCATTATACATATATATAACTCCGTAAATATACATTAAAAATATTTACTAGATCGATTTACAAAAATGAGGTCCTGATACCTCATTTTCTGAAACCACTTAATTTTAGAGACAAACCACTTGTACTTAACTATTTGTTCAATTAGCAAAAATTATTAATTCAAAATTCAAGATAATACTCTACTTGACTCATAAATATTAAATAATTAATATTTACGGACTCTCACGTCGAAATTGTGGTCCCAAAACCATTATTTTCAACACCAATGGAAAATGGGCTGTTATAGATGAAATCAAGGGTTCTTAGTTTATAAAGGATGTCGTTAAAGTTAAGGTACACCCTGTTTGTCTAGCTAATGTATAAGTTTTATAGTAACGAGATAGTTAGGAGTGAACGATGAGTCAGATCAAAGATATAAAATGATTTTTGGATTCTTGTACATGCTTCTCTACAACTATAAGCTACTAATAAGGGCAGTTTTGAAAGTTAGAGACACGTGTCAAGTTCCACTATGAGAACAAGGATTTATATATTTAAGTGAGCTTCTGAAGAAAGAAAAGTTACCTTCTCCCTTCTATTGTAAACGCCATTTTTAACTTGCTTTGGAGTTGATCAGGAATCTATCTTTCTAAACTGAAACTTAGGATCGGGGGTTTTTACGTAGGGATTGTTTTCTCATCCTACTAATTTCTAAGAGTTTGAGGATAAATTTTTGGACCTAGAGATCAAGTTAATGTTCATGGGTATCAAGTGAGTCCTTAGATTGACTCTTGCATGTGTATTATGTTTGTCTAAAAACTTCTATGCTAAGTGGCCAAAGCATGAAATTGAAACTAATAAAGTATAATGTGACTAATCTATTAAGAAATGTAAGACTTATGAATCTGTTAACAACAAGACTAGAGTGCGCCAGACTATGTGGTGAACCTAGAACATTCCATTGGAAAGGCCCACTGAAAAAGGAACAGTTAATGAGTCATTAAAGGACAAGGCGAAGGACGCAAATGAGGTATCAAAGATATGAAAGGCATGTTATGGTTCCCAGACAAGGTATGACGTCTATGAAATAAGAATGGAACCATAGCGAGGTACTCGCCAGAGTCCAAGGAAGGATAAGACAAAGAAGATTGATAATGGAGTTCTCAAATAAGATTCAGGTAAAAGAGGGTTTACTCACTAAGTTCTCATGGACTTACTTCTCTGCTTTTATGTCATAGGTAAGCTGAGATGGGACTACGCCAGGAGGGATGATGCCAGGGATGTGCCAGAGAGAATGGCAGGATGGGTTGTTATGCATACAGAGCGAGTGAAGCAGCGTGTTAGTGTCTGATAGAAATGTTATGAATAAGTTATGGAATTCACCAAGAAGCCTTGTAGCATAGCCAGTAATATTGCTTAGAGGTAGAATAAGTAGAGTCATGTAAATAAGTGTGTTATGTATACTTGTAATTCACCGCTAAGTGAAATACCTTGTTCAAATGGTTGTAAGTACACATTATACACCCAAATGTAAGTTGGTTGGGTAACATTACTAAATAAGATGTATTTTTTGAATGTTGTAAATTTTTGTCAAGTATAAGTCTTTTATAGAGTGGTAACACCCAATATTTGGACCCAACGAATCAAATTGGGTTGAGGGTGTTACAGGTCATACCTCTAAAGCTGAAGGCACATTAAATTCATCTAACCAGTTAATGGGATCAGTGTCACAACAACCATTTGGACTTTTGTTTTACAAACATTACTAGAAAACATTCTAACTAACTCTCCCAACTCAAGAGTATGCCCCCTGTTTAGACGTTTGAACTACTTATTAGCAAATTTCTAATTAACAAGTTGATTATGAGAACAAATGGATTTTTGGGGAAGTGACCAATAGGTGGGAAAACCAAATCCATTCTCAAGTTTACAAACAACCCTTATGAACTTCTCATTTTTCTAATGTAGACTGGAAAGACTATTTTGAATGATTGGATCATAACCTTGATGAACACTAAAATGGGCAAATCCAGCACTAGCCCCTTGTCTTGTAATCTTCAGTTGGTAGAATTTTTGGAAAATTCCTAAGAGGGGTGGTTCGTTACGCTTGTAGGAGTCAATGAAATATGTTACCAGAGTCCACCAGGATAAGGCCGATACCTATTTTGGTACGATTTCATACTCAGTTAAAATCGAGAAGAAGAATGGATGAAAAGGTAAGTGAAAACTAGCTTCTAATAAGATCAGTGGAAGGATGAAACCTTGGGTTTTATCACTCAAACGACACCTTGGTGGTTGTCTGACTTTGTAAGAAAAGTTTGGGTGAAAAAAGCCTCGAGTTGCCAAAAATTCGTGTGCTTCTTCTTGTGTGGTGCTATATTCATATAAGGGAGTGGTAATGCGTGGGGGAGTATTCTCAAGTTATTGGGTTCCGATTGTGAAAGGATTTCTAGGGGTTAAGTTTCTGTTACTCTAGTTTCGACCTCTACCACTAGTATTTGTTCTTTACATTTTGGTTGTAATCGGGGAAAAAGAAAGGAAATGAAGAGAAGAATAAGATTACCTTAAGAAAACTAAGATTGATGATGATGAAGACAAAAAGACTGCGCAGAAATGAAGTTAGGGATTTAAATGACAGCAAAAGTGTCGATGAGGTGTTTGAGTCTCTATTTTATTGAAGCAAACTTGTGCAAAAAGTTTATTTTAGGGAAACTGTTCAGGTTCTCCAATATAATCATGACATCTATCAAATCGAGTAAGCATGAAATGTTTAAATTTGCACAAGTAATCGCCAAATCCTGAATTTGTTTAACTCATGGTACGTGATTGGTGTGATCAGTTAGTTATCATATATACTTGGAATTTTTCTCAAAGTTAGAAATTTCGAGGAAGAAATTTTGTCAAGGGGAGGAGAGTTGTAACACCCTAGTTCTAGAGTTCTGGGCGTATAGTAATAAACAGTCTGTTTGGCATGGAATTATCTGCCCAAATGATCATTTTGATGCATACGTATGGGTGTATAGTGACTGCCACTTGAGTTAGTATGAACTTGATTTCATGATATTTTGTTATATTAATGAAATGTTCGTGTTAAGTGATAAAAGGGAAATATAGGATGAGTATTCGTCAAAGGTATAGTACATCTGGTTTGTATGGAATATTGTGCTAGTTAGACTTTAAGTAATTTGGTTAGAAACCAACTGTATAGTTTCACTTGATAAGTTTGATGAAGGGAACTTATTTACATTTTTCTCGAAAATTGTAGGCCAATAAGAAGGCAAGTTCTGACATATATAACACTTGTTAAATTCCATTAAGCAAGACGATTCATATTTATTTCTGAGAGTGTGTTCTAAAAGGGGGTTCTTCTTCCTTCTTCTTTCTCTTCCTTAATTGGAAATTACTAGTACCTTTCTGAAGTCTAGATGTATCTCTTTATCGATAATCTAGAAGGTAAGGTTATGTTATGATTAGTGGCTATTCCATTGATAGTTAAGTATTACTATTCTGCATGTTAAATTCTGAAAGAGTAAGTCTGTAAAAGGTGCACTAATAGTAAGATGTAAGTATAAGGCTTTACATGGGAGTTGTCAGTGCTCGAATTGATGGTAAATTGTATACGAATGAGTCTCAATGATGTTCTTATGTTCTGAAAGCAGTGGTTATTGTTGGTTCAAGATGGATATCTGGATCTAAAGTTTTTAATTGTCGTCACTGAGAATCAGGTGAGTTCTATGCTGAATCCTGCATGTATACTATTCATATCATGAGTCATTTATAGGAAATTGATTGAACTATGGATTTGAAGTCATGAAAAGTATAGTATGTGAGGATTAGTGTACGAATGTTGAAACATTCAATTATGGCTGAGTACGTTTATGTCTGAAATGTATGCTATGGATGTGTGTTCTTATTGTGTGTATGTTAGTGAAGTAAAATGTTGAATTTAGATTGTCAATACATGAAGAGCCTGTCAAGAGAGTTTGGGTTTGTTCACTATGGTGGTGTCTGATGGAGTTTTTCAAGACTAAAAACATAAACTTTAATATTAACTTTGAAGGAAAAGTCCATGGCCATGGCACCCTTTGAAAAGGAATTAATGGATGATGATTTCCCAAGGGGGTTTTCTATGTGTCTCGAGACGATGATGGGCAAACCTCATGTAATGTGAGTTTAGACGAATCCATATCATAAACACGATAGGTAAAGAACAGCCTTTGTAGAGAACTCTGAAAGGAATGCCTCTGTGGAAAATTCTAAATAGAATGCATTGGTGGCATACTTTATATGATTGCCTATGTGGAATGTTTTGTTGGGCCTATGTGGTGTAAATTGTCAAGGATGTCTAGTAAGATCTGAATCTGAATGTCTATCTCTATTGTAATGTATGAGTAAATTCTTTTAGTTCTATAATAAGCTAAGGTGAAGTATTTATATGTTCTGGGTTATGAGTATGTTTTGGGTTATGAGTGACTAAGTCTTAAGGGTTCTCTATGAAAAAGAGATGTGTATCTGTATGTCAAGAAGGGCATCCGTTATGTTGATCTATAAATATGGAAAATGATTGGTATTGTACCTACTTCTAAAATTATTCTAAACCAGAGTTAATGTTATATTAAATTATGGGATTTTGATATTTAACGTCATGGAACTCGTCAGAGTGGTTTATTCAATGATTTATCAGTAAGGATATGTGTGGTACTGAATCAATATATAATTGAGTATGAATTGATAGTATTATATTCTATAAAAGTATTCGCCAAACATATATGACTATTCGTCCGTGATAAATGTTAGTGAACAACTATTTGAAATAAGAAAATGAGTTAAGGCATATATTATTAAAAGTGTTTTCTAAGGGTATATAATGTTAAGAAGGTATTATGGGACAAAATATTCATAAATTGATTGGAAGGATTCTCCAAATAATCAGATATGAAAGATTAAGTATAACAAGGATATGATAATTGGCGTATACGGGAGTGATAATGTAACATCCCGTTTTTAGTCAAATCGGAACAGTAGTTTTGGGGCCACAAATTCGAGGTTAAAATATTTATTTTATTATTATTTTAATGTTTACAACATGATTGAATGATTGTGTGAAAGTTTCGTTAAGAAATTTTATCGTTTGGTTGGTCAATTCGATAAAAAAGACTAAATCGCGTAAAGTGTAAAACTTGAGTTCTAATAGCTAAAGGTTTCTAATAGCTATAGAACCTTAAATTTTAGGTCCTTATATGGTAATTAGACCATTAAATAGATAGTGGATGATAATGGCTTGGCAAAATTGAAATATTGAATTAGTAATAAGGTTATTTTTGGTATTTAGTAAATATAGATATTTGTAATAAAACAAACAAAAAGGAAATGCAATTAGTCTCATCTTTTAACCGAAATTGAAGAAGAAAGAAGAGGATATTAGGGTTCTTCATTCAGCTAAGGAAAATTCATGCAATTAGGTATGTGTTTTGTCCCGTTTTTAATGATTTTTATGTTTTTGTGATCGTTGCAACTAGTACTAGCTAGCCCAGGGACTATTTTGCAAAACTGTTAAACATTTTGAATGATGTCATTGATGAATACATGTGTATTTTGAAGTTTCTTGATAGATTATAAATTCTTGTTGATAGATATACAAGTTTTGTTAAGTGATTTTTAGTGAAAATACAAAATAGAAATTAAATTGAGAAATGTTGAAACTTTGTGGTTATCTGAAATAAATGAAAAATATGGGCTTCTAGGGGCTTAATAGTAATTCGGCTAGCATGGGTATATTTGGAATTTCATTAATTTGAGATTTTACGAAATAAGGACTAAAATGTGAAAAATGTGAAATATTAGGGGCAAAAGTGTAAATATGTTTTAAAGTGTGTTTTGGATTGAATTGAATAAATAAATGATTAAATAAGTCAATTTTGAATATACTTAGATCAAGAAAGGAGAAATACAGACTTAGATCGGGGAAAGAACAAAGTTACGGAATAGTTGACTCGATTCGCCGTTTTAGCAACTAAGGTAAGTTCGTATGTTATAATTTCATTTTGAATGTATTCTATATGCTTTGATATAGTATAAATTGCGATTATGTGACAACGGACAAGTTTGGAAATGATTCGACGATAATTCGACAAATGGAATTCCGGTTGAACCTTAGGAATAGTTTAGGATACTAGTGACATGTCATTAGGGGATACAGTGAGCTGGCTTCAAGCCATGATATTATCACTTCAGGTACGAGATATACTAATTTGGCTTCGGGCCATGCATATCGGCTGATTTGGCTTCGGGCCATGATATTAGTACTTTGGATAAGTTACCTTGATTTGGCCTCGGGCCATGGTATAGGTACTTATCGTGTGAGACCTTTGAGTATTCGACTTCTATTCCGAATGGTTCAACGGGAAATTGTAAGACGAGAATGTGTATGAGATTGTTACAAGTTGGCACAGGTATGTGCATAAACCATATTAGTTTTGAATCTAAGAAATGATAAAGAAAGTATATAACTTTGTGAATGAGTAATGGAAAGGTTTGTTAGTTGATGTGAATTCATGTATCTATAATTAATTGTTAAATTATGAGTTTATGATTTTATCAAGTTTATTTCATACGAGCTTACTTTGTTTATTCTTCCCGTGTTTTACAGTGTTATCAAAGTTAGCTCAGATTCGAGGATAGTCGGAGATCTTTTCACACTACCACTTATCACTTGGTACCTTTGAACTTTGGTATTTTAGGTATATGGCATGTATAGGTATTTTGAGTCATTTTGATTATGGTTTGATAGTGATTTTGGTTGTTTGTAATGACTTGTAATGACATATGTTTTTGGTTTGTAAATATGGTCATGAATGTTGACTTAATTTGGTGGATTTGGTTATGTGCATATATGTGCATATATGGTTAATATTTTGAGTTCATGGATGGATATGTGAATGGCTTATATTATGAGACTTGTGGATATTGATTTAGTAAATGTTAAATGGTTGATATTAGATATGAATTATGCTTGTGAATTGGTGTAAAAGGATGTATGTTTGGTAAATGTCTAGTTTGTTGATTTGTATATGTGTTTTGGTATGTTTTGATTGAGTAAGACTGGAGGTTATAAGTATGTTGGTTGTTAGTATTGGAAATGGTATGAATTAGCCTTGATTTTGGCTAAATTAGATGTTCATTTATACTATGAATTGGTGCCATTTTGGTTGTGTAGGTGAGCATAAGTTTGGGTGGCAAATTGGCTTGGTAATTAGCCTATTTTTGTCCACACGGGTAGAGACACGGGCGTGTGTCTAAGCTGTGTGTGACACACGGTTATGTTAGACGGCCGTGTGTCCCCTGGTATGGTTTTAGAAATCAAGTCAGTATGCTCCACACGGTCTTACACACGTGTGTGTGATCGGCCGTGTGGCATAAGTCAGTATTGTAACCGCCCGTTTTTGAGTCAAATCAAAACAGTGGTTTTGGAACCACAAATATGAAGTTAAAATATTTATTTTATTATTTTATTATAGTTTACAGCATGATAGAATTATTATATGAAAGTTTCGTAAAGAAATTTTATTGTTTGAATGTTTAATTCAGTAAAAAGGACTAAATCGCGTAAAGCGTAAAACTTGTGTTCTATTAGCTAAAAGTGTCAAATAGCTATAGAACATTAAAGTAAAGGTCCTTAAGTGATAAATAGGCCATTTGTGGTTAGTGGATGATGATAGCATGGCAATTGGTGTAGGTTTTAATAATTTTAAAGGTTAATTTAGTAAATTGGTAAATAAGGTTAATAAAATAAAACACAACAATTTTGGCTTCATTATTATCTTAATAGTCGAAATTTTAGGGCTTAGAAAAGCCATGGAAGCACTTTGAAGGTTCGGTCACATTGAAGCTAAATAGTAAGTTCGTATAATTAGAATCGAACTTTTAAATACTTGTATTTATTTGTAATGAATGTGTATAATTGAGTAATTGATATACTTGGAATACAAACGCCTTATCGATATAGTTTGATGGTTACTGAGTCCCGTTTGAACTGTATGAATTCGTAGGATATGAGTGACATGTCACTGGGGTTACCGTTTTGGTCAAGCTCCTGCATTTGTTGCGGACTCACCACAGCTTGTATGAGCTTCCCGTTATATCATCTCGTAAGAGCTTACTGTTTTCAGCTCATCAGAGCTTACCATTTCAGCTTAATAGAGCATACTGTCCATCAGCTCAGGAGGAGCTTACTGTTCATACCTCGAAAGAGTGGTAAATGATAAGGAATTGACGGAATACTGATGTATATCACCTGAGTATACTTTGAAATTCTAATGGGTTCAAAGGGCATAAATTCTGTTTATACGGACGAATACTGTTACTGAATGAAGTATTGATTTTATGATTGAAAATGAAATGTTGAATACAAGATATATTGAGTATTGAATTGTGATAATGGATGATTTAATGTATTAATATGACTAACCTATGGATGAATGTTTGTGTTAGGCATTTGGAAATTGTATAGAGTTTACCTTAATTATTTGTATTAATTTGGTATAAATGGTAAGTTTAATTCTAAATTATACGGGCTTACAAAGCTATAAAGCTTACTCTGTTCCTTTTTCTATGTTTTATAGAGGTTCGTTAGCTTGCTCGTTTTGGACAAGTCGGAGTTACATATCACACTATCCAGTTGCCGATTGGTACTTATGAACTTGTGAATATATGTAAATATGGCATGTATAGGCTAGGTGTAATAATGATAGAGATGGTTATTTGAGATTGTAGTTTTGGCACATTTTGTGTATAGGTTAAGCCATGTGAATTGGCTAAACTTGATATTATGTTTTGGTAGTTTTGGGCAAATGGTTGATGAATGGAAAAATGCAAATGTCATATTGAAATGTGGTTAGTATGTGAATGGACAATGCATGTTATTTATTAGGCATTTGAATACTTTGTTAAATTGGTGTAACATGTGTATGAAATGTCAAGGATTGGCTGCCTATTGAGTTGTGAAATTTTGCAATTTATGCTTGTATAGGTATGTGCAAATTGGGTGGCAAATTGGCCTTGAAAATGGCCTATTTTTGTCCACATGGGTAGAGACACGGGCGTGTGTCTCAGCCGTGTGTGACACATGGCCATGTTACACGGCCGTGTGTCCCCTGGTGTGGAAATTAAATTGAAGTCATTATGCTCCACATGGTCTCACACACGGGCGTGTGACTGGCCGTGTGGTACAAGTCAGTATACCCCCTAAATGGCACACGGGCTAGCACACGGGCGTGTGACTTGGCCGTGTTGCATAATTCAGTATACCCTATAGTTTTGGCACGGCCTAGTACACGGTCTAACACACGGGCGTGTGTGGCCACTTCGAAGGGCACATGGTCTAGACACACAGGCGTGTGGTCAGCCGTGTGACGCAAGTCATTATGTATGCCCTGTTTTCACACGGCCTGGGACACGGGCGTGTCTGGAGCCGTGTGAGGCACACGGGCTGTCCACACGGGCGTGTGACCCTTGAAATGTTGAAATTTTTATAAGCTTCCAAAATTTTTGTATGTTATTGATTTAGTCTTGAACCACTTCTAATGCATGTTTAAGGCCTCGTTGGCCCTTATAAGGGACAATATGTTTGTGATGGAATGGTGTTAGAATATGAATGCATAAATGCATGAGTTTTGTTTATTAAGTGATGTGTATTGATCGGTAATACCTCGTAACCCTATTCCGACGATGGATACGGGTTAAGGGTGTTACATTTATTAGTATCAGAGCTACGGTTTAGTCAATTCTAGGACTAACGTAGCGTATGTGAGTCTAGCTATACATGCCATATATAAAACTGTGATAGTGTGATGACTCCTGACGTTTTCAAATGTGTTTTATATAGTAAATAGATCCTGAACGAGCCGTAGTTGATGAGGTTGAGAGTAACGCGCCTGCTCCTGCGCAAGGGATAGCGCCATCTGACTCTTGACCCGTAACGGGTAGCCAGTAAGGAGACGGTTAAGAACAAAGAGAAGAAGGTGCTTAGGCCTTAACAGATTCGTTCAACACAAGAAGAACCAATGTTTTAAGAGAGAAAATGTTCGGCTATCTTGAAAAGAAAAGAAAAGAATAATGAGAGGGAAAAGAAGAAGTTGAGTTCGGCCAAAGGAGAAACCGAAAGAAGAAAAAGATGATTCGGCAGAAAGTGGACAGAAATAGAGAAATAACGATGAAAGGAAAAAAAAAGAACCCGAATGGTAAAAGGTTGCATGAGATGCCACAAAAGAAATAAATCTCGAAATTTGCAGAGAGGGATTTCTGTTTCTCTCCTCACACAAGACTGTCGAAATGCTCAAATGACACCCCTCTAGCCGAAATCCCCCTTACTCAAGTTCTCCCATTTAGCTAGGACTCCCCTCAATTCCCAAATCCTTCTAACACTCCCCCAAATCCTCCTTGAATTGCTCTCAGCCTCCCATTTGAAATTGTTGACCAAGTCTCCAACCCCTCTGTAGAGTTTGATTCAAACTTTACCTCTCGCACCACCAACTCATAAAATAAAAGCCTCCTATTTGCATGCCATGGGATTCGAACCCCAATTCCCTTGCCATCTTAGTGATGCCACAACCATCAAGCCACAGGCTCTCTTTGTGTTCTAACACAACACCACTTATTATATAAACCCTTTAAGCTAACTTCCAGATTTCCCTAAGGAGCAAAAATCAAATTTTTGCCAAAGGCCATACTTGAACCTAGGCTTCCTAAAATCCCCAAAACACACTCAAAGCACTTAGCCATTGAAGCACTCATAGAATTTAAGCCAAATCATGCAAGAGTACAAACCCTACATTTTTGGGGCATTACAATGAATCTTTTCAAGTTCTGACGGTAAAGCTAGTCGATAAGCCACTGGCCTTATTCATTCAATAATCTCATACGGCGCGATGAAACGCGGACTTAATTTTCCTTTACGTCCAAATTGAAGAACCTTTTTCCATGGTGAAACCTTTAGGAACACTCGGTCTCCTACTTGAAACTCAATTTCTTTACGTTTCAAATCTGCGTAGGATTTCTGTCGATCTGAAGCTGCTTTTAAACTATCGCGAATCATTTTCACTTTTTTTTTCAGTTTCTTTGATCAATTTAACCCCGTGAATCTTTTTCTCACTCAATTCAGTCCAGTATAGCAGAGTTCGACATTTACGGCCGTATAAAGCTTCATACGGTGCCATATTTATACGCGAGCTCAATAAGCGGTAAGTATTTTTCCCAACTGCCCTTAAACTCTAAAATACAGGATCTCAACATGTCTTCAAGAATCTGAATTAACTCTCTCAGTCTGGCCGTCAGTCCGAGGATGAAAAGTAGTACTGAAATTCAACTTTGTTCCCAAAGCTTCTTGCAGTTTCTTCCAAAATCACTCTCGGATCTCTATCAGTAATAATAGATAGTGGCACTCCATGTAACTGAACAATTTCAGAAATGTACAACTCAGCTAATCTATCAAGTGAGTAATCTGTACGTACCGGTATGAAATGAGCAGATTTCGTTAGTCGATCAATGACAACCCAAATAGCGTCTTTCTTTTTCAGAGTTAAGGGCAATCCCGATAAAAAATCCATTGTAACTCTATCCTATTTCACTCGGGAATCATCACAGGCTGCAGTAAACCAAATGGTACTTGACGTTCGGCTTTGACTTACTGACAAATCAAACATTTAGAAACAAATTCCGAGATATCTCGTTTCATGCCTTGCCACCTGTAAAACTGTTTCAAATCGTTGTACATTTTGGTACTTCCAGGATGAACAGATAAACAGTTATTGTACGCTTCGTGCAAAATCTTTTGAATGAATTCTAAATTTCTCGGTATGCAAATTCTATTCCGGAACCTTTAATAATTATCAGTTCAAATCTGAAACTCTGAATTCGGGATGTTCTCACATTGAATTCGTTTAACTTGCAATTCATGGTCATCTTTCTGAGCTTTACAGATTTGTTGAAGAAATACCGGTTTAGCTTTTAATTTAGCTAAAATAGACCCATCATCACAAATCATCAACTGGGTATTCATTGCTCGTAATGCAAGCAAAGATTTTTGGCTCAGGGCATCAGCAACAACATTAGCTTTTCTCGGGTGATAGTGAATCACAAATTCATAATCCTTCAATAACTCAAGGCATCTTCGTTGTCGCAAATTCAAATCCTTCTGTGACATCAGATATTCTAAGCTTTTTTTGTAACACCCCAAACCCGACCTAGATGTTACGACCGAATCTGGCATGTCACATGGAAAGGTTGTTAAAGAAACTTCGTGATCGTTTAAAAATTTCGAGTTTTGATTCCATTTTGAAAATCAGACTTGATCTTATGTTTTCTTGAAAAAGGTTATAAATAGTACTAACCAACAAAAACTTGTTTTATAATATGAGAATCGAAAACCAGCGGATTTCAGTATGTGACGTTTTTGAAAACAAGTATTGTAGTTTGAAGGAAATCCCGAATTTAATTGTCAATAGTTGGTGATCCATTCTTTAGTATTTTGGAAAACGGTTATTTAAGTTTTTAGGAAAACCCCATATTAGTCAATTCATAGTGGATAATAATTGCATTAAAATAAAAACCAAATTAAAATCATAGCGGCCTTATTACAGAACATAATTCCAAAGTTAAAGTAAATTTAAAGTAATGTAAAGCAGAGTTTACTAAAGGAACAATGCATGGCCACCATAGAGTTCACCTCGGCTCTAAATCCGCAAAGCTAGGAATTACCTGCAAAATTAAGCAGAGGGGTGAGTTACGAGAACTCAGCGTGTAATTCCCCTCAAGAACAACATTTTTGGGCCTAAGCCCACCGAAGCAAATTGGGCCTTAGCCCTCTCTTAAGCAAATTGGCCGAAGCCCATACGGATCGAATTGGGCCATAGCCCTAAAACATGGCATATCAGATAATGAATGCGATGCAACCCAGCCCAGCCTAGTATTCCATCCACTACACACCATTCCGTATCCAACCTAACACACCTGTGGGGATTTCTACAATCAACCCTCCATCTGCTACACACCTCATTGGCAGTCATGCTGACAGTCATGCTGCTCAAAGCCGAAATTGTGACAAAGTCACCGAAATATGTGGCAGAGCCACCGAAATACACTGCCCCTTTTCATCAATATCATATCCCAATCCCATGCAAATATTATCATAATGTAATGAATGCAAACATATATCAGTGTACATCGGATAATCGGAGCATACATATATTCACGCAAAGTTATTTAAATGACAGATTCATAAAGGTTACTAACCTGGTATCTCCAACCTTACCCTCAAGGGTATCTCAACTGCTGTTACAGTTATTTCGGATTTTTAACCATACACATAATTATTACTGAACCACAAGAGAAAGTGTAAGAATTACACACCTGATTACGCGAAGGACTAAACACTCCTGATCGTCGCTACTCTCACTAGCGAGAATAACCACTATCTGCCTATCCCAAACGGATGTCGGCTCTCTACCACAACCTGGTGGAAAGTCTCAAACCGCCAAAACCGCACGTCGTTTGAACTTGGGATCAGAGACTACGAGTCCACTCCCCTCAGGCTCCTTTAACGCTACCCCCTTAGATTGGCTAGCACTCGCATCCATGAAGAAAATCTCGATCAGAGATCGTAATACAATGAGGATTGGTGATTATCTAATAATGAGGCTTGGTTATGGCAGAGTAAAACGAAAGGTGAAAGAGGAATGAAATCGAATAAAAGAGAACTCCTTACCTTAATAAATGAGGAACCGCACAACCACCGATTCGTCCTCAAAGCAGAGATGAGTTGAGAGAGAGACAGAGGTTCGGTCTAATATTCGAAAGAAACCCAAATAGGAGATTCGGCACTTAACACCAATGATGAATCAAAGGGAAAGATATGATTCGGCAACCAATGAACCCTCAAGCTTCAGTCCACCAAATGATCGGCTAATGGTGAATGGTATAGAAGAAGATGCAAAAAGAGAGAATGATGAGAAGCAAGTTTCGGCTAGAAGAATAGAACAAGAAGAAACAAAACGAAAAGAAAAGCAAGTGGGCAAGCTGAGGTTCGGCTATGGAGAAAAGGGTGTAGAAGAAGAGTGATTCAGCTTAGGTATAGGGAGTTAAAGAAAATGGAAGGGTGTGGAAGAAAATGGTTCGGTCAAGAGAAGAAAGAAATAGAGGTGCTAAGAAGGAAAGAAAGAAACAAAAGAAGTAGGAGAAGAGTTGAAATTCGGCTATCACACAAATGAAAAGAAAAGATGGAGAGGAAAGTTTGAGAGATTCAGCACAAGCACCAAAAATGAGTAACAAACCTGAAATGCCTTAAGAGTAAAACACCACCTCGTTAAATAGAAAAGCTAAAGAAAACTATAAAATTCGGCACATTCCACTAAATGGTTTTGTTTTGCTATCACACACCAAAATGCCGAAATTCCCTAGCCAACTACATCACATAGCCAAAATTCTCCCCCCACAACTCCCACATTCGGCCAACTCTCATCCACCCTCTCCAAATCCCTTGTTTTTCTCCTCCATTCACTCTCTATCTCCTATTTCGAATTGATTGACCAATTCAAACTCCCCAAGCTCCTCTCCTCCATCCATTTGAAAACCTTTGACCCATTCAACAACCACCTAGGTAGAGTCCCAGCCGAATGCCACCTCTTCCCCTCCTTGAGCACAAAAATTAATGCTCCATAATGCAGCAGATGGGATTCGAACTCCTTCCCTCCTTGCTCTACCAGTGACACCACCTCCACTCCACCTCATGCCCACTTTTTGACATCAAACACAAATAAATATCCTTAAGGCCTGCTTCCACTAGCCTCCCTCTTAAGTGCCCTAAAAACAATTTTTTTCCAAAGCTCTGACTCGAACCCGAGCCTCCCCAGGACCCCCAACCACACCTAAATAACAAGCTGAGCGAGCCAAACACATAGAATAGCACAAAATGCAGAACTCTTAATTCTAGGATGTTATAGTTCTACCCCCTTAAAGAAATTTCGGCCTCGAAATTTACCTGATTATAAGAAGTGAGGGTATTACTGTCGCATCACATCTTCCGGCTCCCACGTGGCTTCCTCTGAACCGTGATTACGCCATAACACTTTAACAAATGGAATCGATTTCCTTCTCAACACCTTAACATCCCGATCCAAGATCTGCACTGGTTCCTCTTCGAAAGACAGGTCGGGTCTTACTTCAATTTCTTCCACCGGCACTACGTGAGATGGATCCGAACGATAGCACCTTAACATCAAAACATGGAATACATTATGTATCTGACTCAACTCCGGAGGTAACTCAAGCTGATAAGCCACTGGTCCTACACGTTTCAACACTCGGTAAGGCCCGATGAATCTGGGGCTCAACTTGCCCTTCCGTCCAAATCTTAGAACCTTCTTCCAGGGTGAGACTTTTAAGAAGATGTGATCCCCTACTGAAAATTCTATTTCCTTACGCTTCAGGTCTGCATACGATTTCTGCCTATCAAAAGCTTCCTTCAACCGAGCCCAAATCAACTTAACATTTTCCTCGGTCTCTGAGATCAATTCCGAACCCAACAACTGACATTCACCCAACTCTGTCCAGCAGGTAGGGATACGACACCTACGACCATACAACACCTCGTAGGGTGCCATTTGAATGCTGGATTGATAGCTATTGTTGTACGCGAATTCAGCCAATGAAAGTAATCTTCCCAACTACCTCGAAATCAAGCACACACCCTCAACATGTCCTCCGAATCTGAATTACCCTTTCCGATGACCATCGATGCGTGGATGAAACGCGTTGTCTTTGAGATCCAGCCTTGTACCTAAGGCTTCATGCAAAGCCTTCCAGAATCATGATGTAAACCTAGGGTCCCTATTTGATATGATAGACACTGGTACCCCATGTAGCCTCACAATATCTGCTACATACAGCTTGGCCAACTTCTGCAACGAATAGTCGACACGAACTGGTATGAAGTGGGCGGACTTCGTCAACCGATCGACAATCACCCACACTGAATCTTTCTTCGTAGGCGTCAGGGGTAGCCCACTAACGAAATCCATCGTTATCCTCTCCCACTTCCAAAGTGGAATCTTCACTGGTTGCAGCAACACCGAAGGTAACTGATGTTCCGCCTTCACCTGCTGGCATGTCAAACACTTACTCACAAAATCGGTAACTTTACGCTTCAACCCTGGCCACCAGTACTGTTCCCGCAGATCTCGGTACATCTTACTTCCACCGGGATGCATAGCGTAAGGGCTACTATGCGCCTCCCGTAAAATCATCTGTCTCAACTCAGAGTCCTTCGGTATACAAACCTTTCCACGAAAGCATAATACCCCTTCACTATTCAGACCAAACTCCCCTGTTTCACCATCTTCCACTTGCTGAAGTCGAGAACTTAACAATTCGTCTAATAATTGTTTCTCTTTAATCTGACTTACCCAAGTTGGCTTCACTTGAAGTTCGGCTAACAAGCTACCATCTTCATACTGACTGAGATGAGCAAACATTGCCCTCAAATTCGTTATCACCTTACGACTCAACACATCTGCCACTACATTAGCTTTACCCGGGTGATACTCAATTGAGCAGTCATAGTCTTTCAACAATTCAATCCATCTCCGCTGCCTTAAATTCAACTCCTTCTGAGTAAGGAAATATTTCAGACTCTTGTGATCCGTATAGATAACCGACTTTTCCCCATACAGGTAATGTCTCCATATCTTTAGGGCGAACACTACTGCAGCTAGCTCCAGGTCATGAGTAGGATAATTCACTTCATGTGGCCTTAATTGTCGAGATGCATACGCTACCACTTTCCCTTCTTGCATTAACACACAACCCAAACCTGTGTGCGATGCATCGCAATAGATGACAAATTCCTTCCCAGCCTCAGGCTGAATCAATACCGGCGCCTCAGTCAGACTCTTCTTTAACTTCTCAAAACTTTCCTGTTGCTTATCGGCCCAAACAAACAGTACTCCTTTTCGCAGCAACTTGGTTAAAGGTGCAGCAATCAACGAAAACCCCTCAACAAACCTTCTGTAGTACCCAGCCAAACCCAAAAAACTTCGAATTTCTGACACTGACTTCGGTGGTTTCCAATCCAATATAGATTCAATCTTTCGGGGATCAACCCTAATCCCCTCAGCAGAGACAACATGTCCCAAAAAAGGTCACTTCTTTCAACCAAAATTCACACTTGCTGAATTTGGCATACAGTTGCTTCTCTCTCAAAATCTGCAGAACTGTCCGAAGATGCGAATCATGCTCCTCCTCAGTCCTCGAATATACCAAGATATCATCTATGAATACCACGTCAAACCGGTCTAGGTAGGGTTGGAATACCCGGTTCATCATATCCATAAATGCAGCTGGTGCATTCGTTAACCCAAACGGCATCACTAAAAACTAGTAGTGCCTATATCGAGTTCGAAAAGCAGTCTTATAAATATCTGCCTCCTTGACCTTTAGCTGATGATACCCAGATCTCAAATCTATCTTCGAGAAAATTGAAGCTCCTCGCAGCTGATCGAACAAATCGTCAATTTTTGGTAGCGGGTATTTATTCTTAATAGTCAACTTGTTTAATTGCCTATAGTCAATGCACATACGCATCGACCCATCCTTTTTCTTGACAAACAATACCGGTGCTCCCCATGGTGACACACTTGGTCGGATAAATCCACGGTCCAACAGTTCTTGAATCTGAGCTTTAAGTTCCAGCAGCTCCTTTGACGCCATCCTATAAGGGGCAATGGACACCGGAGCTGTTCCTGGCAACAGATCTATGCCAAATTCAACCTCGCGATCCGGAGGTAATCCCGGAAGCTCTTCAGGAAAAACGTCTAGAAACTCTTTTACGGTTCTGACATCCCCAACAGTCAATTCCTTGGCCTCCAAAGCACTGATGAAAGCTAAAAATGCCTCACACCCTTTCCTCACCATCCTTTCCGCCTTTAATGCCGACACCACATTGGACAGGTAATTCCTTCTTTCTCCTATCACCAGCACCTCCTTATCCTCAGAAGTCTTCAATATCATGCGCTTAGCAACACAATCCAAATTTGCACGGTGCTTAACTAGCCAATCCATGCCTAAGATCAGATCGAACTCACCGAACGGTAGTTCCATCAAGTCTTCCGGAAATACTACTCCTTGAACTTCTAAAGGCACATTCCCAAACAACTTGTTCACTACCACAGATTGTCCTAGAGGGCTAACCACAGATATTTCTCTAGCGGCAATTTCAGATCTAATACCCAGAGTCCCAGACACAGTACAGGCAACATATGAATGTGTAGACCCAATATCTATCAAAGCTGTAAAGGGTACATCAAATATAAGGAACGTACCGGTTATGATGTCCGGTGCGTCGCCATCCTCTCGACGTCTAGCCGCATAAACCAATCTAGGTTGTCTTGCATCTGTATTACTAGCACCTCTGCCCGGTGCTCCACGCCCTTGACCAAAACCATTTCCTCCTCTGGCCGGACCACGACCTCTCGGTGGCTGCTGACTACCTCTTCCTGGCTGTGCAAATCCCTGACCTACCGATCGCGCCCTAGCCAACTCTTGTGGACAGTCCTTTATCAGATGATCCCTAGATCCACACTTGAAGCATCCTCCAGTTCTTCTCCAACACCCCCCCAAATGTATTTTCCCACACCGAGCACACGATCGAGACTGACCAACAGCAACAGGCATCGCAACTCGTTCCGGCCCATCAAACCTAGGCCTCTTCTGGAAACCCCCAGTAGACCTTGACGTCTCAAAACTTCTCTTATTCTTGCCCTTGTCTTTATCCCGGTTCTGCCTCTCAGAACGCTTCACTTCTTTGACTATTTTTGCCTTCTCAACCAGTATAGCAAAATCTCTTTCTTGTCTTGGAGCTATCAAGATTACTACTCGCCCCGTCCATGAGACCATCCTCGAACCAAACACAACGTTCATAATCAGTTGCGACAATACCCTGGGCGTAACGGCTTAGGCGCAGAAACTCCTCCTCATATTCAGCCACGGACTTATTCTCCTGGACCAAGTTCAAAAATGCCTTCCTCTGGGCTTCCACATAACTCGCCCCAACATACTTTCCCTGGAACACTGTCTTAAAGAAGTCCCAGGTAATACGGTCCGCTGGAGTACCTTCCCTCACTGTAAGCCACCATTGGTATGCCTCATCCCGCAGAAGGGACACTACTCCTTTCAACTTCTCCTCTACAGTGCAATCCAGGTCATCCATAACTCGTTCAACCGCTTCCAGCCAGTATTCAGCTATGTTTGGGGCCACACCAGAAATGCCCCTAAACATCTCAGCCCCATTTGCCCGAAGTCGCTCAGGGATAGATTTTCGGGCTACCGATCCAGTGCTTGCTCCAACAACCCGTTCCAGAACACGCAACATTGCTTGAGACAAAGCATCGTCCCCTCCAGTTCGGTCTTGAGACCCTGCTTCCGCTATTGGCGATGCTGGCACTTCGCCTTCCGGCTCATGTCCTAATTTTAAGGATCCAACCTCAGCACCTCGGCCTCTACCACGGCCGCGTGTACCACATCCTCGTTCTCTAGCGCTAATGTTTACTGAATCGACTTAATCTAATTAGAAATTTTATGAATTAGTATATCATTCCACTGTTTATTAACGGATATCTTATGAAGACAGATTTAGAAGTAGTTTCCGCATTTCGTATTTCTAAAGGTCCCGATCTCTAAAATTTTATCTCTTATAACTAGCAATCACAACACAATAAAAATCCTTTCATAAAATCAAACAGAATCAGAAGACTTACGGTACGGATTTGGTGCCAAAGACTCGGGTGCCATACTTGCAAAAAGACATATATTTTTCTAAACCATATTTCAAACCAATTTTGGTAAACGTTTATGAACCCATTCCACAGCTGAGTTTTGCAACTTGGGCTCTGATACTACAAAATGTAACACCCAAACCCGGTCTAGACGTTACGACCGGATCTGGCATGTCACATGGAAAGGTTGTTAAAGAAACTTCGTGATTGTTTAAAAATTTCGAGTTTTGATTCCATTTTGAAAATCAGACTTGATCTTATGTTTTCTTGAAAAAGGATATAAATAGTACTAACCAACGAAAACTTTTTTTATAATACGAGAATCGAAAACCAGCAGATTTTAGTATGTGACGTTTTTGAAAATAAGTATTGTAGTTTTAAGGAAATCCCGAATTTAATTGTCAATAGTTGGTGATCCATTCTTTAGTATTTTGGAAAATGATTATTTAAGTTTTTAGGAAAACCCCATATTAGTCAATTCATAGTGGATAATAATTGCATTAAAATAAAAACCAAATTAAAATCATAGCGGCCTTATTATAGAACATAATTCCAAAGTTAAAGTAAATTTAAAGTAATGTAAAGTAGAGTTTACTAAAGGAACAATGCATGGCCACCACAGAGTTCGCCTCGGCTCCAAATCTGCAAAGCTAGGAATTACCTACAAAATTAAGCAGAGGGGTGAGTTACGAGAACTCAGTATGTAATTCCCCTCAAGAATAACATTTTTGGGCCTAAGCCCACCGAAGCAAATTGGGCCTTAGCCCTCTCTTAAGCAAATTGGCCGAAGCCCATACGGATCGAATTGGGCCATAGCCCTAAAACATGGCATATCAGATAATGAATGCGATACAACCCAGCCCAGCCTAGTATTTTATCCGCTACATACCACTCCGTATCAAACCTAACACACCTGTGGGGATTTCTACAATCAACCCTCCATCTGCTACACACCTCATTGGCAGTCATGCTGACAATCATGCTGCTCAAAGCCGAAATTGTGACAAAGTCACCGATATATGTGGCAGAGCCACCGAAAAAATGTGACAGGGTCACCGAAATATGTGGCAGAGCCACCGAAATACACTGCCCCTTTTCATCAATATCATATCCCAATCCCATGCAAATATTATCATAATGGAATGAAAGAAAACATATATCAGTGTACATCGGATAATCGGAGCATACATATATTCACGCAAAGTTATTTAAATGACATATTCATAAAGGTTACTAACCTGGTATTTCCAACCTTACCCTCGAGGGTATCTCAACTATCGTTATAGTTATTTCAGCTTTTTAACCATACACATAATTATTACTGAACCACAAGAGAAGGTGTGAGAATTACACACCTGATTACGCGAAGAACTAAACACTCCTGATCGTAGCTACTCTCACTAGCGGGAATAACCACTATCTGCCTATCCCAAACGGATGTCGGCTCTCTACAACAACACGGCGGAAAGTCTCGAATCACCGACACTGCACGTCGTTTGAACTTGGGAGCAGAGACTACGAGTCCACTCCCCTCAGGCTCCTTTAATGCTACCCCCTTAGATTGGCTAGCACTCGCATCCATGAAGAAAATCTCGATCAGAGATCGTAATACAATGAGGATTGGTGACTATCTAACAAGGAGGCTGGGTTATGGCAGAGTAAAATGAAAGGAGAAAGAGGAATGAAATCAAATAAAAGAGAACTCCTTACCTTAATAAATGAGGAACCGCACAACCACCGATTCGTCCTCGAATCAGAGATGAGTTGAGAGAGAGATAGAGGTTCGGTCTAATATTCGAAAGAAACCCAAATAGGAGATTTGACACTTAACACCAATGATGAATCGAAGGGAAAGATATGATTCGGCAACCAATGAACCCTCAAGCTTCAGTCCACCAAATGATCGGCTAATGGTGAATGGTATAGAAGAAGATGCAAAAAGAGAGAATGATGAGAAGCAAGTTTCAGCTAGAAGAATAGAACAAGAAGAAATAAAATGAAAAGAAAAGCAAGTGGGCAAGCTGAGGTTCGGCTAAGGAGAAAAGGGTGTAGAAGAAGAGTGATTCGGCTTAGGTATAGGGAGTCAAAGAAAATGGAAGGGTGTGGAAGAAAATGGTTCGGTCAAGAGAAGAAAGAAATAGAGGTGCTAAGAATGAAAGAAAGAAACAAAAGAAGTAGGAGAAGAGTTGAAATTCGGCTATCACACAAATGAAAAGAAAAGATGGAGAGGAAAGTTTGATAGATTCAGCACAAGCACAAAAAATGAGTAACAAACCCGAAATGCCTTAAGAGTAAAACACCACCTCGTCAAATAGAAAAGCTAAAGAAAACTATAAAATTAGGCACATTCTACTAAATGGTTCGGTTTTGCTATCACACACCAAAATGCCGAAATTCCCTAGCCAACTACATCACATAGCCGAAATTCTCCCTCTACAACTCCCACATTCGGCCAACTCTCATCCACCCTCTCCAAATCCATTATTTTTCTCCTCCATTCACTCTCCATCTTCCATTTCGAATTGATTGACCAATTCAAACTCCCCAAGCTCCTCTCCTCCATCTATTTGAAAACCTTTGACCCATTCAACAACCACCTAGGTAGAGTCCCAGCCGAATGCCACCTCTTCCCCTCCTTGAGCACAAAAATTAAAGCTCCACAATGCAGCAGATGGGATTCAAACTCCTTCCCCCTTGCTCTACCAAAGGACGCCACCTCCACTCCACCTCATGCCCACTTTTTGACATCAAACACAAATAAATATCCTTAAGGCCTGCTTCCACTAGCTCTCCCTCTTAAGTGCCCTAAAAACAAAATTTTTCCAAAGCTCTGACTCGAACCCGAGCCTTCCCAGGACCCCCAACCACACCTAAATAATAAGCTGAGCAAGCCAAACACATAGAATAGCACAAAATGCAGAACCCCTAATTATAGGATGTTACATTTTTTATCCGTATAAATGTTACATTTTTCACCGTATAAGTAGTGTCGCCATTTTCAACACAAATACAATTGCAGCCAACTCTAAGTCATGTGTCGGATAGTTCTTTTGATGTGGTTTCAATTGTCGAGAAGCATAAGCTATAAATTTTCCTCCTTGCATCAGAACACATCCCAGACCGTTTAATGACGCGTCGCTATAAATCACAAATTCTTTCTCCGATTCTGGCTGTACCAAAATTGGTGCTTCAGTTAACAGTACTTTCAACTATTCGAAACTCTGCTGACATTTTTTTGACCATTCAAACTTCACATGTTTTTAAAGCATTCGTGTCATAGGTGTCGCAATCATCGAGAATCCTTTCACGAATCTTCAGTAATAGCCCGCTAAACCCAGAAAACTACGGACTTTAGATACATTCCTCGGAGGTTTCCAATCAACAATAGCAGAAATTTTACTCGGGTCAACTCTATTACCATCGGCTGAAACAATAAGCCCCAGAATTCCAACCTCTCAGAGCCAAAACTCGCATTTGCTGAACTTTACAAATAATTGCTTGTCACGTAGAGTTTGTAACACAACTCTCAAGTGCTCAGTATGTTTAGATTCATCTCGCGAATAGATCAAAATGTCATTAATGAATACAACAACAAATCTATCTAAATACGGTCTGAATATCCGGTTCATCAAATCCATAAAAACTGCAGGAGCATTAGTTAATCCAAAAGGCATAACAAGGAATTCATAATGTCCATACCTCGTTCTGAACGCGGTTTTCGGCACATCCAATTCTTTAACTCGTAACTGATAATAACCCGATCTCAAATCAATCTTTGAAAATACTGTAGCCCCTTTCAACTGACCAACTAAATCATCAATCCGCGGTAGAGGATATTTATTCTTTATAGTCATTTTATTCAATTGTCTATAATCGATACACATTCTCATCGTGCCATCTTTCTTTTTCACGAACAATACCAGTGCACCTCAGGGAGAATAACTCGGTCTTGCAAAACCTCTATCTGTCAATTCTTGCAATTGAGCTTTCAACTCTTTTAATTCTGTTGGAGCCATTTTGTATGGAGCTATCGATATCGGTGTTGTTCCCAGTACTAATTCAATACCAAATTAAACTTCTCTGATCGGTGGCAACCCCGGTAATTCTTTTGGAAATACATCCGAAAACTCACAAACAACAGGTACAGATTCAATCTTTGATTCAGATACCTTAGTATCTAATACATATGCAAGATATGCATCACAACCCTTTTTCATGCATTTCTAAGCTAATATAGATGATATCACAGTAGGTAATTCACTCAAATCATCAGACTCAATCCGAAGAATTTCACCGTTTTGACATTTCAATTCGATAGTCTTTCGTCTACAATTCACAACTGCATCATGCATGGTCAGCCAATCCATACCCAGAATCACATCAAACTCATCAAACGGTAGAAGCATCAAGTTAGCTCGAAAACAGTAACCCCAAGTCATCAAAGGACAATTCTTACAAATTTTATCAACTAAAACAGACTTGCCTAAGGGGTTCGATACTTTAATTACAAACTCTGTAGACTGGACATGTAAACTCTTTTTAAATACTAAATTCATACAGATATATGAATGGGTTGATCCAGGATCTATCAACGCAACTATATCAGTATTAAAAAGAGAAAAGTACTGGTAATAACATTTGGCGATGATGCCTCCTCCCATGCACGGATAGCATAAGCTCAGGCAGGTGCTCGTGCCTCAGATCTCACAGTAGAATCTCTCGTAGCACATCGGTTACCACTCGTATTTCCAGTGTTTCGGGGTGGTCTCCATCTAGTAGCCGTATTACTCACTTTTGCTGGTTGATCTCTTTCAGCTATAGACTTTTCTGGACAATCCCAGAGATAATGATCAAGAGATCCGCATTTAAAGCAAGCTCCGCTCACTAATCTACATTCACCGTAATGTCTCTTATTGTAGTGTTTACATTTAGGTCCAGCATTTTTAACACTTCCCACACTAGCAACAGATGTCGCCTGAGGTTTAGAAATGAAATGTCTCGTATCTCTGTCTCTAATTGAAATTCCCACAGAAGCCATAGAACGAGGATGATATTCTCTAGATTTCTTTGATAATTGACTGATGTGATTTACCCGTAGATCTCTTTCTAGAATCCTTAGCCTCTGAATCGGCTTTGGTTTTTTCTTTGCAAAGCTCTTCGGCTTTACAAGCTCTATCAAATAGAACGATAAACTCTTTCAGCTCAAGAATTCCAACTAAAAGTCTGATTTATTCATTCAATCCATCTCAAATCTTTTACACATTATAGCTTCAGAAGAAATGCATTCACGAGCATATTTGCTGAGTCGTACAAACTCTCTTTCATATTCTGTGACTGACATACGACCCTGTTTAAATTCAAGAAATTCCTTTCTTTTCTAATTGATGAACCTTTGGCTGATATATTTCTTTCTAAATTCAACTTGAAAGAACTCCCAAGTAACCCTTTCTCGTGGAACTGCAGATATCAAGGTATTCCACCACTGATAAGCAGTATCTCGTAACAGTGATATAGCACATTTTAAACATACTTCAGGTGTGCAGGACAGTTCATCAAATACCCAAATCGTGTTCTCGAGCCAAAACTCGGCTCTCTCAGGGTCATCGTTAACAGTGGCTTTGAAGTCTTCAGCCCCGTGTTTCTGTATCTTGTCAACAGGTGGTTTATTCAATCGCAGAGGATCAGTACCTTGAGGAACTACAGGGATCAATTGAGGAACAGGTAGGGGTAGAGGTTGTTGAGCAGCCGGGTTCGTACGAATGTAATGTGTGAACCATTCGTTCATCATTTAGAAAAAGGCTTCTTTAGCCTCGTGCAACCTTTTACCATTCGGGTTCTTTTTTTTCCTTTCATTGTTATTTCTCTATTTCTGTCCACTTTCTGTCTAATCATCTTTTTCTTCTTTCGGTTTCTCCTTTGGCCGAACTCAACTTCTTCTTTTCCCTCTCGTTATTCTTTTCTTTTCTTTTCAAGATAGCCAAACATTTTCTATCTTAAAACCTTGGTTTTTCTTGTGTTGAACGAATCTGTTAAGGCCTAAGCACCTTCTTCTCTTCGTTCTTAACCGTCTCTAAATCTCGTCGATTTATTGGTAACTGATAACTTTAGCCGAATCTTGGTTGGCTTCCTTCTCCATAGTCGGTTTTGTTTCTCTTGGGCCGAAAGGCTGTTTCCCCTAGTTGCCGTGGAGATAAGTTTATCTAACACCTTCTTTCTTGTTCGATTGATGCTAGGGACTCGTTTTCCTTAACCAAGAGGTAGGCCGATTACTTTTCCCCTGCAAGAGATCTTTTGATTCGTGGTAAGTGCTTTAAGCCTAAGTATAAATATGTTCTTATGGGATGGTAGATTCTTATTAATCTGTTAATGGTTCTTGTGAAAGTAATAGCATCGAGGGGATACGTGGTTTCGAAACTAGAGGAGATTGCGGTTGTTGATTGGTAAGTAGCGTTAGTTTGATTAAAGCGTTTTCAATATTATGGTGATGGATTAACAAGGGTTTGAGACTAATTAATGGGGCCGTTGTTATCATAGGTGTTTAATCTTGGAAGCGTTTCAACCTATAACCCATTACAGGTGTGTAATCGTACACCCAATACTGTTTCTGTAAAAACGATGGATGAAGGTGTGTTTTTCACACCCTTGCGTAATTGTGAATCGGCTAAAGCCGAAAAGTCAAAACTTCAGTATCTGAGGGCTCACGAGCGTGCGAACGCTCGTAGGGACAAATCGAGCCACAATCATTGGTGATAGACCGTAGAGGCCGCCACGAACATTCTCGTGGGCTTAGGTGGTAGTGGGCCTCATTGGGTCGAAATGGGCACATGGTCCCCACACGAGCAAAAATTCACGATAGTGACAAATAATGGATTAGGCTGCGAACTTTGCATATCTGTGACTAAAATTGGGCTGAACGGGCCACACGAGCATGTGGGCCTAGTTGGGCCAAGTAACGGGCCTTGGGTCCAATTACACTATTTTGGCCTTATAAGTGATCCGAGTCGTTCGAGATGATGATAGGCCTTTGGAAAGGTCATAAAATTACCGAAATACCCTCAAAGGGTAAAATTACCGAAATATCCTCAAAGGGTAAAATTACTAAAATACCCTCGAAGGGTAGAATAATCGAAATACCCTCGAAGGGTAAAATTACTAAAATACCCCAAAGGGTAAAATTACCGAAATACCCTCGAAGGGTAAAATTACCAAAATACCCCCGAAGGGCAAAATTATCGAAATACCCTCGAAGGGTAAAAATTACCGAAATACCCCTAGTGGTAGTTAAGTGATGTGTGTATGATATTTACATGACTGATTATGATTATGACATATTGCATACACGTATTATTTATGACACAACATTTTGCATTGGGGTTGGGATTCAGATTTGGAGGAAGCACTGTACTAGTGGCTCTGCCACGTTTTTACTATTTTAGTGGCTTTGCCACGTATTCTGATTTGAGTAGCTTGGCCACGTTTACTGTTACTAGCAGCTCTGCTGCATTACTATTAGCAGCTATGTTGCGATATTGGTGTGTTGGCTGGATGGGTCAACTTAGTCCCCACATGGTGTGTTGGTTGGTACAGGTGGAGTGTTGGCTGGATTGGGTTGGGTTGCATCACTGTTCTGTTCTATGATTATTTGGGCTTAGGCCCACATCACATTATATAGGGCTAAAGCCCGGTGATCGACTCGATCATCGAATAGGGCTTTGGCCCAGACTATTACTGCATGATTGGGGATTACACACTGAGTTCTCGTAACTCACCCTTTCCTTTAACTGTGCAGGTAAACCCCAACCTTAGATGATTTGGAGCTGAGAGGGACTCGGAGGTGGCCACACGTTCGTTGTTATTTAATCTTAGACTTAGTTATTTTATTTTTATATTGGGTTAATAATTATGTAATAAGGCCATTGAGGTTTTAACTTTTATTTGGGGTTTTCTTTTTATTTCAACCTGCTAGACTAGGAAACACGGGTTTTTAAAACAATAACTGTTTCTTATGAAAATCACGTTTTTCAAATCTTAAAGTTTACATCTAGAAAAGGCTTCCGCGGTTTTATTCCAGACTGATAAACTGATAATAATTGATATGACCTATAATTGGACATGATTTGATGTTACAACACCAACATTTTCAATAGCAATTGTTTAAATGGGATTTAAAATTTTGTAACGAACTTTTATCGACAAGCTTGGTTTTCAAATGACACTTCGATGTGACACGTCAGATCCAGTCGTAACATCTAGGCCGGGTTTAGAGTGTTACATTTAGTGGTATTAGAGCCGAGGTTGCAAAACTCGGTTGTGGAATGGGTTTCTGAAGATTTTCTAAAATTGTCTGAATTCTGGTTTTTGAAAGAAAATTGAAAGGTTGGTTACTGAAAGTGTGGCACACCGAGTCTCCGGCACCAAAATTGTAAGTTCTCTGACACTATTTTCTGTTATATACTGAAATGTTATACTGAAACTCTTTAGTTAGAGTAAACTGAGACTATAGAAGACCGAAAATTGTACTGAGGTCTCGATCTGTGAAAACAACTCTAAATTATTGTTTATCATAAAATATCCGTTAATAATTATTGAAATTTTAAGCTGATTCATAAAACTCTTAAAAAAGATAAATACGCTATATCGATATGAGCACAAGAGGTCATGGAAGGGGTATATGTGGCCACGGTAGAGGCCGAGGAGGTGCTAGGGCTGGGTCTTCAGCATCGGGTCACATGCCTGCTAGGGAGGCACCAGCCTCACCAGTAACCGAGACAAGGTCTAATGACCGAGCAGTTTGGGATGATGCTCTATCCTAAGCAATGTTACGGGTTCTCGAAAGGTTTACTGGAGTAAGTACTGGGTCAGTGGGCCGAGGGTCAATTTCTGAGCGACTCTGATCTAATGGAGCAGAAATCTTAAGGGGCATTTCTGGTGTAGCCCCGAATGTGGTAGAATATTGGTTAGAGGCTACCGAGCGGATAATGGATGACCTCGGTTGTACTGTGGAGCAAAAATTAAAAAGAGCAGTGTCCTTACTGCGAGACGAGACATATCAGTGGTGGCTCACTGTAAGAGAGGGTACACAGGCCGACCATTTAACGTGGGATTTCTTTAAGACAACCTTTCAAGGAAAGTATGTTGGGGTGAGTTACGTGGATGCCCGAAGGAAGGAATTTCTGAGCCTGGTCCAGGGGAATAGGTCAGTGGCAGAGTATGAGGCAGAGTTTCTGCGGCTTAGTCGGTATGCTCGCGGCATAGTCGCAACTGAGTATGAGCGCTGTGTGCGTTTCGAGGATGGCCTCCGAGATAAGTTGCGGGTGCTGATAGCTTCACAGAGGGAACGAGACTTTGCTGCCCTTGTTGAGAAGGAAAAAATTACCGAGGATGTAAAAGAGCGCCAGAACTGTGAAAAAGATAGGGGCAGAAATAAGAGGGATTTTGGGCCCTCAAGTTCTTTTGGTGGACCTAAGAAGAAGCCTAGATTTGATGGGTCAGTCCAAGCTGGGGTTCTTGTTGTTGCTGCTAGACCACAGCCCTGCGCTGATTGTGGGAGAGTTCACCAGGGTGAGTGCTGGAAACGAACTGGGGCATGTTTCAAATGTGGGTCCATGGATCATCAGGTCAAGAACTATACTCAGAGGCCTATTAAGATGCAAGCCGCAGGTCAGGGCTATGTTCAGTCGGGGAGAGGTGGTCAGCAACCGCCGAGAGGCCGTGGTCAGGCTAGAAGAGGAAATGGTTTGGGAAGGGGTCGTGGAGCACCGGGTAGAGGTGCTGGTAATACTGAGGCGAGATAGCCAGCTTTCGTCTATGCTACTCGGTACCGAGAGGATTGCGATGCTCCGGATGTCATAACCGGTACGTTCCTAATTTATGATGTACCATACACTACTTTAATTGACATTGGGTCTACCCACTCGTATGTTGCATGCACGATGTCTGGGACGTTGGGTTTTCAGTTTGAAATTACTGATAGTGAAATGACTGTGTTAAGTCCACTGGGACAGTCGGTTAGGGTGAGTAAGTTGTTTAGAGATGTGTCCCTAGAAGTCCAAGGGGTTGTCTTTCCGACAAATTTGATGGAACTGCCGTTTGGCGAATTCGATCTGATATTGGGCATGGATTGGCTAGTGAAACACCATGCAAATTTGGACTGCGCTGCTAAGCGTATGGTGTTGAAGTCTTCTGAGGATGAGGAGGTGGTCATGTTAGGGGAGCGAAGAGATTATCTGTCTAACGTAATCTCAGCATTAAAGGTCAAGAAACTGGTTCGCAAGGGTTACGAGACGTTTTTAGCTTATGTCAGCAGTTCAGATACTCAAAGTCCTTCTGTTGGGGATGTTAGAACTATTAAGGATTTTCCGGATGTATTTCCTGAAGAGCTTCCTGGGTTACCTCCAAACCGTGAGGTCGAATTTGGTATTAAGCTCCTACCGGGAACGACTCCGGTGTCCATCGCCCCTTATAGGATGGCACCGAAGGAGCTGGTGGAGTTAAAAGCACAAATTCAAGAGTTGCTGGACCGAGGGTTCATTCGGTCGAGTGTGTCTCCATGGGGAGCACCAGTGTTATTCGTGAAGAAAAAAGGATGGATCCATGCGCATGTGCATCGATTATCGTCAACTGAACAAACTGACGATTAAGAACAACTACCCTTTACAAAGGATAGACGATCTGTTCAACCAACTGCGAGGAGCTTCGGTTTTCTCCAAGATAGATCTTCGGTCTGGGTACCATCAGCTAAAGGTTAAGGAGGCTGATGTGTATAAGACTGTGTTTAGGACTCGCTATTGTCATTACGAGTTTCTCGTAATGCCGTTTGGGTTGACGAATGCACCAGCTGCTTTCATGGATATGATGAACCAAGTATTCCAGCCCTATTTGGATTGGTTCGTAGTGGTGTTTATAGACGACATCCTGGTGTATTCCAGAATCGATGAGGATCATAATGCACATCTTTGAATTATTTTACAGATTTTGAGGGAAAAGCAGTTATATGCAAAGTTCAACAAGTGTGAGTTCTGGCTGCGAAAAGTGACATTTCTGGGTCACGTGGTGTCTGCTGAGGGAATTAGGGTGGATCCCTGAAAAATTGAAGCCGTATTGGATTGGAAACCACCAAAGACTGTATCTGAGATTTGAAGCTTTCTGGGTCTGGTTGGGTATTACAGGCGTTTTTTCGAGGGGTTTTCACTAATTGCTGCACCTCTGACTAAGTTACTGCATAAAGGGGTATCGTTTAATTGGACCGATAAGCAGCAAGAGAGTTTTGAGAAACTGAAGAAAGTTCTAACTGAAGCCCTAGTGTTAACACAACCAGAGTTTGGGAAAGAATTCATTGTCTACTATGATGCGTCGCATACTGGATTAGGCTGTGTGTTGATGTAAGAGGGCAAAGTGGTTGCTTACGCGTCACGCCAACTGAAGCCTCACGAGGCGAATTACCCCACTCACGACTTGGAGTTAGCTGCGGTGGTATTCTCACTAAAGATTTGGAGGCATTACTTATACAGTGAGAGGTCTATTATTTACACAGACCATAAAAGCCTCAAATACCTCCTTACTCAGAAGGAGTTGAACCTTAGGCAACGAAGATGGATAGAGTTGCTTAAGGATTATGATTGCTCAATTGAGTACCACCCTGGTAAAGCTAACGTAGTAGCTGACGCACTGAGCCGTAAGGTTGTATCCGATTTGAGAGCAATGCTTGCTCGTCTCAGCCTGTTCGATGATGGTAGCTTGTTAGCTGAACTTCAAGTGAGACCGACTTGGACCGACCAATTTAAGGAGAAACAGTTGTTGGATGAATCGTTGGTTCCTCGTTTCCGGTTGGTTGAGAAGGGAGAGACTACAAATTTCGGGCTAAATAGTGAGGGAGTATTATGTTTCCGTGGGAGAGTTTGTATACCGAGAGATTCTGATCTGAGGCAGTTTATTCTACGGGAGGCACATAGCAGTCCTTATGCTATGCATCCTGGTGGAAACAAGTTGTATCGAGATCTGCGTGAACTGTATTGGTGGCCAGGGCTTAAGTGCGAGGTTACTGAGTTCGTGAGTAAGTGTCTAACATGCCAGCAAGTTAAGGCTGAGCATCAACTGCCTTCTGGGTTACTATAGCCAGTAAAGATTCCACTCTGGAAGTGGGAGAGGGTAACCATGGATTTTGTAAGTGGGCTACCCTTAACACCGACTAAGAAGGATTTGGTATGGGTTATTGTTGACCAACTGACTAAATCTGCCCATTTTATACCGGTCCGCACTGATTATTAGCTGCAGAAGTTGGCTAAGTTATACGTGGCTGAGATTGTGAGACTGCATGGTGTACCGATATCTATCATATCTGACAGGGATCCTAGATTCACATCTCAATTCTGGAAGAAGCTGCACGAGGCTTTGGGCACAAGATTGGATTTCAGTACTGCGTTCCACCCTCAGACAGATGGTCAGTCAGAGAGGGTGATTCAGATACTGGAAGACATGTTAAGAAGCTGTGTAATCGATTTTTGAGGCAGCTGGGAGGACTTTTTACCACTGGCAGAGTTTGCGTATAACAATAGCTACCAGTTCAGTATTCAAATGGCACCGTACGAGGTGTTATATAGTCGTAGGTGTCGTACTCCTACATGTTGCACTGAACTGGGTGAGCGGCGAGTTCTGGGACTAGAGTTGGTTTCTGAGACTGAAGAAAAAGTAAAGTTGATTCGGAATCGGTTAAAGGAAGCATCCGACAGGCAGAAGTCTTATATGGATTTAAAACGTAAAGAGATTGATTTCTCTGTGGGGGATTATGCCTTTCTGAAGGTCTCACCATGGAAGAAAATTCTGAGATTTGGACGGAAAGGCAAACTGAGCCCTAGATTCATCAGACCTTACCGAATGTTAAAGCGAGTGGGACTGGTCGCCTATAAGCTTGAGCTGCCCCCTGAGTTAAACCGGATACATGATGTATTCCACGTCTCTATGCTGAGGCGATACCACTCTGATCCTTCACATATAGTGCCGGTGGAGGAGATAGAGGTTAGGCCTAATCTAACTTTTGAGGAAGAACTGATGCAGATACTGGATCGTGATGTTAAGGTATTAAGGAGGAAATCTGTTCCGTTGGTCAAAGTGCTTTGGCGTAATCACAGTTCAGAGGAAGCCACGTGGGAGCCTGAGGAGCCGATGCGACAACAATACCATCACCTATTCTGACAAGGTAAATTTCGAGGTCGAAATTTCTTTAAGGGGGGTAGAGTTGTAACGCCCCAAAAATGTAGGGTTTGTACTCTTGCATGATTTGGCTTAAATTCCATGAGTTCTTCAACGGCTAAGTGTTTTGAGTGTGTTTTGGGGATTTTAAGAAGCCTGGGTTCAAGTATGGCCTTTGGCAAAAAATTGATTTTTGCTCCTTAGGGAAATCTGGAAGTTAGCTTAAAGGGTTTATATAATAAGTGGTGTTGTGTTAGAACACAAAGGGAGCCTGTGGCTTGATGGTTGTGGCGTCACTAAGATGGCAAGGAAATTGGGGTTCGAATCCCATGGCATGCAAATAGGAGGCTTTTATTTTATGAGTTGGTGGTGCAAGAGGTAAAGTTTGAATCAAACTCTGCAGAGGGGTTGGAGACTTGGTCAACAATTTCGAATGGGAGGCTGGGAGCAATTCAAGGAGGATTTGGTGGAGTGTTAGAAGGAGTTGGGAATTGAGGGGAGTCCTGGCCGAATGGGAGAACTTGAGTAAGGGGGGATTTCGGCTAGAGGGGTGTCATTTGAGCATTTCGGCAGTCTTGTGTGAGGAGAGAAACCGAAAACCCTCTCTGTAAATTTCGGGATTTATTTCTTTTGTGGCATCTCGTGCAGCCTTTTACCATTCGATTTCTTTTTTTTCCTTTCATCGTTATTTCTCTATTGCTGTCCACTTTCTGCCGAATCATCTTTTTCTTCTTTCGGTTTCTCCTTTGGTCGAACTCAACTTCTTCTTTTCCCTCTCGTTATTCTTTTCTTTTCTTTTCAAGATAGCCAAATATTTTCTTTCCTAAAACCTTGGTTCTTCTTGTGTTGAACGAATCTGTTAAGGCCTAAGCACCTTCTTCTCTTCGTTCTTAACTGTCTCTGAATCTCGTCGATTTATTGGTAAGTGATGACTTTAGCCGAATCTTGGTTGGCTTCCTTCTCCATAGTCGGTTTTGTTTCTCTTGGGCCTAAAGGCTGTTTCCCCCTAGTTGCCATGGAGAAAAGTTTATCTAACACCTTCTTTCTTGTTCGATTGATGCTAGGGACTCGTTTTCCTTAACCAAGGGGTAGGCCGATTACTTTTCCCTTGTAAGAGATCTTTTGATTCGTGGTAAGTGCTTTAAGCCTAAGTATAAATATGTTCTTATGGGATGGTAGATTCTTATAAATCTGTTAACGATTCTTGTGAAGGTAATAGCATCGAGGGGATACGTGGTTTCGAAACTAGAGGAGATTGCGGTTGTTGATTGGTAGGTAGCGTTAGTTTGATTAAAGCGTTTTCAATATTATGGTGATGGATTAACAAGGGTTTGAGACTAATTGATGGGGTCGTTGTTATCATAGGTGTTTAATCTTGGAAGCGTTTCAACCTACAACCCATTACAGGTGTGTAATCGTACACCCAATACTGTTTCTGTAAAAACGATGGATGAAGGTGTGTATTTCACACCCCTGCGTAATTGTGATTCGGCTAAAGCCGAAAAGCCGAAACTTCGGCATCTGAGGGCTCACGAGCGTGCGAATGCTCGTAGGGACAAATTGAGCCACAATTATTGGTGATAGACCGTAGAGGCCACCACGAACGTTCTCGTGGCCTTAGGTGGTAGTCGGCCTCGTTGGGCCGAAATGGGCCATGTGGGCCCAATGGGTACATGGGCCCCACACGAGCAAAAAATCATGATAGTCACAAATAATGGATTGGGCTGCGAAGTTTGCATATCCGTGACTGAAATTGGGCTGAACGGGCCACACGAGCATGTGGGCCCAGTTGGGCCAAGTAACGGGCCTTGGGCCCAATTACACTATTTTGACCTTATAAGTGATCTGAGTAGTTCGAGACGATGGTAGACCTTTGGAAAGATCGTAAAATTACCAAAATACCCTCGAAGGGTAAAATTGCTGAAATACCCTTGAAGGGTAAAATTATCGAAATACCTTCGAAGGGTAAAATTACTAAAATACCCCCGAAGGGTAAAATTATTGAAATACCCTCGAAGGGTAAAATTACTAAAATACTCTCGAAGGGTAAAATTACGGAAATACCCTCGAATGGTAAAATTACCAAAATACCCCCGAATGGTAAAATTACGAAATACCCTCAAAGGGTAAAAATTACCGAAATACCCCTAGTGGTAGTTAAGTGATGTGTGTATGATATTTACATGACTGATTATGATTATGACATACTACATACACGTACGTATTATTTATGACACGATATTTTGCTTTGGGGTTGGGATTCGGATTTGGAGGAAGCACTATACTAGTGGCTCTGCACGTTTTTACTATTTTAGTGGCTTTGCCACGTATTCTGATTTGAGTGGCTTGGCCACGTTTACTGTTACTAGCAGCTCTGCTGCGTTACTATTAGCAGCTATGCTGCAATATTGGTGTGTTGGCTGGGTGGGTCGACTTAGTCCCCACATGGTGTGTTGGTTGGTACGGGTGGTGTGTTGGCTGGATTTGGTTGGGTTGCATCACTGTTCTATTCTGTGACTATTTGGGCTTAGGCCCACACTGCTACTGTATAGGGCTAAAGCCCACACTGATCTGATACTGAATAGGGCTCAGGCCCAAACTATTACTGCATGATTGGGGATTACACACTGAGTTCTCATAACTCACCCTTTCCTTTAACTGTGCAGGTAATCCCCAACTTTAGATGATTTGGAGCTGCGAGGGACTCGGAGGTGGCCACACACTCGTTATGATTTAATCTTAGACTTAGTTATTTTATTTTTATATTGGGTTAATAATTATGTAATAAGGCCATTGAGGTTTTAAATTTTATTTGGTTTTTTCTTTTTATTTCAACCTGCTAGACTAGGAAACATGGGTTTTTAAAACAATAACTGTTTCTTATGAAAATCACGTTTTTCAAATCTTAAAGTTTACATCTAGAAAAGGCTTCCGCGGTTTTATTCCAGACTGATAAACTGATAATAATTGATATGACCTATAATTGGACCACATGATTTGATGTTACAACACTAACGTTTTCAACAGCTATTGTTTAAATGGGATTTAAAATTTTGTAACGAACTTTTATCGACAAGCCCGATTTTCAAACGACATTTCGACATGACATGTCAGATCTGGTCGTAACGTCTAGGCCGGGTTTGGGGTGTTACATTCATAATGTTTTTTAAATTTCTATGCTACGTCGATACAGATCTGATCTGTTGCATGTGATTTCTCCGATAGATGTTGAGATAAAGACTGATTTGAAGTATAGTGAAGAACCGATCAGGATTTTGGCTCGCGAAAACAAAGATTTGAGAAATAAGCGCATAGCCCTAGTAAAGGTTCTTTGGCATAAACATGGGATCGAGGAGGCTATGTGGGAACTGAGGAAGCTATGCGAAAACAGTACCCTAACCTATTTACTGGTAAGATTTTTGGAGACGAAAATCCCTATAGGAGGAGAGTTATAACAGCCCGTTTTTGAGTCAAATCAGAACAGTGGTTTTGGAACCACAAAAATGAAGTTAAAATATTTATTTTATTATTTTATTATAGTTTACAGCATGATAGAATTATTATATGAAAGTTTCGTAAAGAAATTTTACTGTTTGAATGTTTAATTCGGTAAAAAGGACTAAATCGCGTAAAGCGTAAAACTTGTGTTCTATTAGCTAAAAGTGTCAAATAGCTATAGAACATTAAATTAAAGGTCCTTAAAGGATAAATAGGCCATTTTTGGTTAGTGGATGATGATAGCATTGCAATTGGTGTAGTTTTTAATAATTTTAAAGGTTAATAAAACACAACAATTTTGGCTTCATTATCATCTTGATAGCTGAAATTTTAGGGCCTTGAAAAGCCATGGAAGCACTTTGAAGTTCGGTCACATTAAAGCTAAATAGTAAGTTCGTATAATTAAAATCGAACTTTTAAATACTTGTATTTATTTGTAATGAATGTGTATAATTGAGTAATTGATATACTTGGAATACGAATGCCTTATCGATATAGTTTGATGGTTATCGAGCCCCGTTTGAACTGTATGAATTCGTAGGATACGAGTGACATGTCACTAGGGTTACCGTTTTGGTCGAGCTCTTGTATTTGTTGCGGACTCACCACAGCTCGTATGAGGTTCCCGATATATCAGCTCGTAAGAGCTTACTATTTTCAGCTCATCAGAGCTTACCGTTTCAGCTCAATAGAGCTTACTGTCCATCAGCTCAGGAGGAGCTTAATGATAAGGAATTGACGGAATACTGATGTATATCACCCAAGTATCCTTTGAAATTCTAATGGGTTCAACGGGCATAAATTATGTTTATACGGACGAATATTGTTACTGAATGAAGTATTGATTTTATGATTGAGAATGAAATGTTGAATACAAGATATATTGAGTATTGAATTGTGATAATGGATGATTTAATGTATTAATATGACTAACCTATGGATGAATGTTTGTGTTAGGCATTTGGACATTGTATAGAGTTTACCTTAATTATTTGTATTGATTTGGTATAAATGGTAAGTTTAATTCTAACTTATACGGGCTTACTAAGCTATAAAGCTTACTCTGTTCCTTTTTCTATGTTTTATAGAGGTTCGTTAGCTCGCTCGTTTCGAAAAAGTCGGAGTTACATATCACACTATCCAGTTGTCGATTGGTACTTATGAACTTGTGAATATATGTAAATATGGCATGTGTAGGCTAGGTGTAATAATGATAGAGATGGTTATTTGAGATGGTAGTTTTGGCACATTTTGTGTATAGGTTAAGCCATGTGAATTGGCTAAACTTGATATTATGTTTTGGTAGTTTTGGGCAAATGGTTGATGAATGGAAATATGCAAATGTTATATTGAAATGTGGTTAGTATGTGAATGGACAATGCATGTTATTTATTAGGCATTTGAATACTATGTTAAATTGGTGTAAAATGTGTATGAAATTTAATGGATTGGCTACCTATTGAGTTGTGAAATGTTGCAATTTATGCTTGTATAGGTATGTGCAAATTGGGTGGCAAATTGGCCTTACAAATGGCCTATTTTTGTCCACATGGGTAGAGACACAGGCGTGTGTCTCAGCCGTGTGCGACACACAGTCATGTTACACGGTCGTGTGTCCCCTGGTGTTGAAATTGAATTGAAGTCAGTATGCTCCACACGGTCTCACACACGGGTGTGTGACTGGCCGTGTGGTACAAGTCAGTATACCCCCTAAATGGCACACGGCCTAACACATGGGCGTGTGACTTGGCCTTGTTGTATAAGTCTGTATACCCTAAAGTTTTGGCCTAGTACACGGTCTAACACACGGCATGTGTTGCCACTTCGAAGGGCACATGGGCTAGACACACGGGCGTGTGGTCAGCCGTGTGACCCAAGTCAGTATGTATGCCCTGTTTTCACATGGCCTGGGACACGGGCGTAGGCGTGTGACCCTTGAAATGTTGAAATTTTTCTATGTTTCCAAAATTTTCGTATGTTATCGGTTTAGTCCTGAGCCACTTCTAATGCATGTTTAATGCCTCGTTGGCCCTTATAAGGGACAATGTGTTTGTGATGGAATGGTGTTAGAATATGAATGCATAAATGTATGAGTTTTGTTTGTTAAGTGATGTGTATTGATCGGTAATACCTCGTAACCCTATTTCGACGACGGATATGGGTTAGGGGTGTTACAAGTATACCCTATAATTTAGACACGACTTAGCACGCGGGCGTGTGACTTGGCTGTGTTGCATAAGTCAGTATACCCTACAGGTTTGGCACGGCCTAGCACTCGGCCTGGCACACGGGCGTGTGTGGCCACTTCGAAGGGCACACGGGCTAGACACACGGGCGTGTGGTTGGCCGTGTGACCCAAGTCAGTAAGCTCACTTGTTTGGAAACGGGCTGGGACATGACCATGTGCTTCCATTACAAGTGTTCACACGGCCTGTGACACAGGCATGTCTTGTGGCCGTGTGAGACTCACGGCCTGGCCACACGAGCATGTGTCCCCTAATTTGATAAAAATTTTCAAAGTTCGTGATAGTTTCTTAAGTTATCGGTTTAGTCTCAAACCACTCCTAAAACATGTTTAGGGCCTCGTAGGCTCGTAATAGAAACATATTGATTGAGATTGAATGATGAATGTTTGAGTTGAGAAAATGTATGCTAAAAGTATGTATAAATGTGTTGTAAGTCTAGTAATGCTCCGTAACCCTATTCCAGTGTTGAATATGGGTGAGGGGTGTTACAGATAAGACCGTATGATATCAGTTGAAGTAAATGAAGTAGAGGAGTAGTTGACTCAAAGAAATTCCTACAAGATTTCAGAGCATCTATCAAGGTATGATTCATGAGCTCATTAAGTACTCTTGTACTTAATGTAACACCCCTAACCCGTAACCGTTGCCAGAATAGGGTTAAGAGGTATTACCAATCATTTCAGAACATTTAATTTCATTCCACATCAAACATAGCAATTCACATTCATATAGTCCCCTAATTAGGTCTACGAGACCTTAAACACGTGTTAGAAAGGGGTTGGGACTAAACCGAACACATACAAAATTTTTGGAAGATCAAAATTTTTTCAAAGCTATAGAGGTCACACGCCTGTGTGGGTAGGCCGTGTGCCTCACACGGCCTCAGACATGCCCGTGTGTCCAAGCCGTGGCAAAACAGGGCATACATACTGACTTGTCCACACAACCTGAGACACGCCCATATACCTCACCCGTGGTCGACACTGACTTGCACCACACGGCCAGTCACACGCCCGTGTGCTCAACCGTGTGGGCAATTATAGGCCATTTGGAAGGCCAAAGTTGCCACCCACACTTAAGATCACCTACAAGCATCATACCATATGCATTTATACCTCAAATGGCAACCAAAACATACCAATATATGCACCAAATAATCATCAACCACACCATTTACTTCCATGCTCAAATTCAACTCAAATAAGTCCATCTAAAATATCGATTTCACATCTCAAAATTTATAATCTATTCAACATTCATTCCTTACCAATTCTATCATGAAACGTACCATTTCCATCTTGCTAATTTATGCAATAATAATCACTCCCATAGAGTATACACATACACTTATAAGTCATTCTTTTCACATGTTCAAAACATATACCAACCATCAAACTACCAAGCTAAATCACATGGCAAGGCTTATACACTTTAAAACATGCCATAATCACTAGCCTATACATGCCATATACCATATATATATATATATATACATCTTCCAAAAGTACCAAAATAGATTGTCGATAGTGTGATTTAGTCGCTGACGATCCCCGAATTCGAGCTAGCTTTAAATATCTCAGTAAAAGAGAAAAACTTCACATGGCTTTTTAGCTTAGTAAGTCCGTAATATAATACATTTAACTCTATGATTCAAAATCAATATACAAAATAAACCATCACATAGATTATATTACAAGAATTGCACAATCTCATCCTTAACCATATGCTTATACAACTAACCATTTGTCCATAAATGATATCATCAACCACATAGGTTTCGAACATACATTTGCCAACACTTAGTTAACATTCATTCTTACTACTCAATGTTCGATACCACATCTCGATAAATCTTCCTTATTTGTTCGATTTATTCGCACACTTAGTGCCCAATTCATAGCCGAAGCTTAAATATAATCGCACACTTAGTGCCTTTACTTTAAACCGAATTTATCTCGGTATTGCACACACAGTGCCAAACAATAAAGCCGAGGCTTCCATTACTTCGCACACACAGTGCAATTCATCTTTGTCCCGATTCCAATTACGCACACTTAGTGCCACATTTCTCAATTCCACATGTAGCAATTCTAACTCAATATTCATATATTCATTCATTTCATAACACTTAGACATAAATTTAACAACTCATATTATATCCGAACTTCCCTCGGACGTCGAAATAACAAAACGAGTCGATTAATCGAGCACTTTATCTTTGCCTCGATCTCGATCCAAATCCCTATTTACTTGATCTATACATATTCAAATTTAACTCATTCAATCACCAACTCATTCAATTTAGTCCAAACACACATATTTAGGACATTTTACAAAATAGCCCTCACATTTTAACATTTCGACACTTTAGTCCCTATTTCATAAAATTATCAAATTCACATAATTTCATTTCACACATGCCTAGCCGAATTCTCCTTATGCTCATAAAAGCCCATATATTTCATTTATTTCACATTTTAGTCCTCCAATTTCTCATTTTCACAATTTAGCCCAAAATAGCCAATTTCATCAAAAATTCAAATACAAACTATATTAACCCAACCTTAAGCTTTCATATTTCATCAACTAACATCACAAAGCTTAAACATTCATCAATGGTACATCTCATAATCTTCATCAAATTCCAAAATTAAAGCATGGGCTTGAGAGAACACGAAGCAACGATTACAAAAACGTAGAAATTATCAAAAACCGAAACTAAAACATACCTTAATCAAGCTTTACCAATGCCGAATGTTTAAGAACTTAAACCCCTTTGTTTTCTTTTCTTATTTTTGGTGGATGAACACAATTAAAATGGCCACCATTTTGTCTTTATTTTTATTATAATCACATTAATACACATTTTACCATAATAGCCTTAATGAATTAATAAAAGAAACTATATAACACAAGCCCATAACCGTCCACTACATTGTTCAATGGTCTAATATCCATTTAAGGACTTCACCATTATTAAACCATGTCAATTAAGTACTTTAACAATCAACACACAGCTTTTGCATTTTATGCGATTAAATCCTTTTTGCAAATTAAGCACACAATCGATAAAATTTTCACACAGAAATTTCACACAAGCTTAATCATATACTGTAAACACCAAAAAATAATAAAAAAATATTTTTCTGACTTGGATTTGTGGTCCCGAAACCACTATTTTGACTAGGGTCTAAACAAGGTTTTTACAACTCTCCCCCCTTAGGGATTTTCGTCCCCGAAAATCTTACCAGTGAATAGGTTCGGATATTACTCATTCATAACATCCTCAGGCTCCCACGTAGCCTCTTCAACTCCGTGTTTATGCCACAACACTTTCAGTAAATAAATATTCTTATTTCTCAACTCTTTGATCTCACGTGCAAAAATTCGAATCGGTTCAGCACTATACGACAAATCTGACTGAATTTCAACCTCAGTAGGAGCAATCACATGCGATGGATCAAATCTATATCGTCGAAGCATCGACACATGAAATACATTATGAATATTTTCTAGTTCCGGTGGCAACAACAATCTGTATGCAACTGGTCCAAGACGCTCGATAATTTCATACGGCCCGATGAATCACAGACTTAACTTGCCTTTTCGGCCAAAGCGAAGTATTTTTTTTCCACGGAGACACTTTAAAAAACACTTTATCACCGATCTCAAATTTAATATCTTTCCGTTTCAAATCTGCGTAAGATTTCTGACGGTCTGAAGTCGCTTTCAAACTGCCACGAATCACTTTCACTTTCTGCTCAGTCTCTTTGATTAAATTGACCCCGTGTATCTTATTCTCACTAAGCTCAATCCAATACAGTGGAGTTCGGCATTTACGGCCATAAAGAGCCTCATATGGTGCCATTTTGATGCTAGATTGAAAACTATTATTGTATGCAAATTCAATCAACGGAAAATGCTTTTCCCACATACTTTCAAATTCAAGTATACAACATCTCAACATATCTTCAAGAATCTGAATGATCCGCTCAGATTGACCATCCGTTTGCGGATGAAATGTAGTACTGAAATGCAGTTTTGTGCCTAAAGCCTCTTGCAATTTCTTCCAAAACCGCGACGTAATTCTCGGATCTCTGTCAGATACAATAGATAGTGGCACCCCGTGCAATCTCACAATTTCGGAAATATACAATTCGGCTAACTTATCAAGTGAATAATCTATTCTCACCGGAACGAAATGAGCTGATTTCGTCAATCTGTCAACTATCACCCAGATTACATCTTTCTTTCTCGAAGATAAAGGCAATCCCGACACAAAGTCCATCGTGATTCTCTCCCATTTCCACTCAGGAATCATTATCAGTTGTAACAAATCGGATGGAACCTGATGTTCAACTTTAACTTGGTGAAAAACTAAACATCTCAAAACAAACTCTAAGATATCCCATTTCATACCATGCCACCAATAAAATTGTTTCAGATCATGATACATCTTTGTACTTCCTGGGTGAACAGATAAGCAACTGCTATGAGCTTCATTCAAAATTAACTGTATTAACTCTGGTTTTCTCGGAACACAAATCCGATCTCTGAATCTCAAACAATCATCATTATCCACTCGAAATTCTGAATCAGAATTCAAATCACATTGAGCTCATTTTGTCATCATCTCATTCTCACTATTCTGGGCATTACAAATCTGACGTATAAACATCGGCCTCACTTTGAACTCAGCCAAAACCCAAACATCATCACACAGATCTATTTGAGTACTCATTGCTCGCAAAGCAAATAAAGACTTTCGGCTCAAAGCGTCAGCAACAACATTAGCTATTCCCGGATGATAATCAATTACTAATTCATAGTCTTCTAGTAACTCTAACCATCTCCGCTGTCTCAAATTTAATTCTTTCTAAGTCATCAGATATTTCAAACTCTTGTGATCAGTATAAATGTGACATGTCTCACCAAATAGGTAATGACGCCAAATCTTTAATGCAAATACAATTGCAGCTAATTCAAGATCGTGCATCGGGTAGTTCTTTTCATGCGGCTTTAACTGTCTCGAAGCATAAGCTATAACTTTGCCCTCTTGCATCAGCACACAGCCCAAACCATTCAACGATGCATCACTATAAATCACAAACTCTTTACTTGATTCTGGCTGTACCAAAATTGGAGTTTCAATCAAAAGGGCTTTCAACTGATCAAAGCTTTTTTTGAAATTTTTCAGACAATTCAAATTTCACATCTTTCTGAAGCAATCTAGTCAACGGAGTCGCAATCATCGAAAAGCCTTTTACAAACCGTCGATAATAACCAGCAAGTCCCATAAAACTACGGACTTCAAACACATTTCTAGGAGGCTTCCACTCCAAAATAGCCGATATCTTGCTCGGATCAACTCGTATACCAGATACCGACACAATATGTCCCAAAAAACTAACTTCACGCAACCATAATTCACATTTGCTAAATTTTGCATACAATTGCTTATCTCGCAGAGTCTGTAATACGATCCTTAAATGCTCAGCATGTTGCATCTCATCACCAGAATAAATCAAAATATCATCAATGAACACAACAACAAATCCATAAACACTGCAGGAGCATTCGTTAGTCCGAAAGGCATAACTAAGAATTCATAATGTTTGTACCTTGTTCGGAACGCAGTTTTCGGAATGTCTAAATCTTTTACTCGCAATTGATAATATCCCGATCTCATATCTATCTTTGAAAACACAGAAGCTCCTTTTAGCTAATCAAACAAATCATCGATTCTGGGTAGAGGGTATTTGTTCTTTATTGTCACTTTGTTTAACTTACAATAGTCAATACACATTCTCATCGTGCCATTTTTATTTTTCACAAACAACACAGGAGCACCCCAGGGCGAGAAACTCGGTTGTGCAAATCCTCTATCTGTTAACTCTTACAACTGAGACTTCAACTCTTTCAATTCAGTCGAAGCCATTCTATACGGAGCTATTGAGATACGAGTCATTCCTGGCACTAAGTCAATGCCAAACTCAACTTCTCGTATTGGAGGTAATCCCGATAGTTCTTCAAGAAATACATCAGGGAACTCACAAACTAGAGGTACAGATTCAACTTTCTTTTCAATCACTTTTGTATCTATCACATACGCAAGATAGGCTTCGCAACCCTTTTTTCACATAATTCAGAGCTTTCATTGAAGATACAACAGCCGGTAACCCATTCAAGTCACTAGATTCAATTCGAACTATCTCACTATTCTGACTTCTCAAATCAATACTCTTCCGTTAACAATTCACAACAGCATTATGCAAAGTGAGCCAATCCATACCCATAATTATATCAAATTCATCGAATGGTAGCAGCATCGAATTAGCCGGAAAACAAATATCTCGAAACATTAACGGACAATTCTTGCATACTTTATCAACCAGAACACACTTGCCTAAGGGGTTCGATACTCTAATTACAATTTCAGTAGACTCAATAGGCAGAGTCTTACTAGATACTAGATTCACACACACATGTGAATGAGTAGATCCTGGATCTATCAATGCAATCACATCAGTATCAAATAGAGTAAAAGTGCCAGTTATGACGTCTGGAGATAACGCTTCTTCACGAGCGCGAATAGCGTAAGCTTGGGCAGGTGCTCTTGCCTCGAATCTCATAGCTGTATCTGTTGCCCCTCTCTGACTTCCACTCAAATTTCTGGTGTTTCTGGGTGGTCTACTCGTAGCCGTCATATTACTCGGCCTCGCACTCTGAACATTGTCTTTCTCAGCTAACTCTGGGCAATCTCGAATGAGGTGATCTCGTGATCCATATTTATAGCAAGCTCTGTTATTATACTTGCCCCAGCATTCTCCAACATGTCATCTCCCACACTGTCTACACTCAGGCTTGTTACTTTTAACACTTCCAACACTCGATTCAATTGGAACTTGTGTTTTAGAACTAACATTCTGTTTCACTCGATCTCTACTCGAATGTCCAATCGAAACATTTAAGCGATTAGTTGCAACTCAGAATCTCTTGGACGAAGGTTGATATGACTTACTCATCGACCTCTTTCTTTCATCTCTAGCCTCCGAATCCGCTTTCTTCTTTTCTTTGCTCAGTTCTTCAACTTTAGAGGCTCTTTCAACTAACACTACAAATTCATTCAAATCAAGTATTCCAACCAACAATTTAATGTCTTCATTCAGCCCTTCAATGAAACGTTTACACATAGTAGCTTCGGTCGAAACACATTCTCGTGCATACTGACTTAATCTCACAAACTCCCGTTCATATTTAGTAACTGACATACGGCCCTGTTTCAGCTCAAGGAATTCTTTACGTTTCTGATCTATGAATCGTTGAATGATATACTTCTTTCGGAATTCAACTTGAAAGAAATCCCAAGTGATTCTCTCTCTCAAAACCACGGATATCAACGTTTTCCACCAATTATATGTCGTATCTCTCAACAATGAAACATCACATTTTAGGCATTCATCAGGAGTCAATGACAGTTCATCAAACACTCGATTTGTATTCTCGAGCCAAAACTCAGCTCGCTCTGTATCATCATCAACTGTGGCCCTAAACTCTTCTGCCCCGTACTTTCAAATTTTATCAACAGGAGGCTTATTCAATCGGATCAGATCTGTCACTTGTGGTACTACAGGTACTTATGGGGGTAGAGGTTGTTGAGCAGCCGGATCCGTTCGAACAAAATCTGAAAACCACTCACTCATCATTCGGAAGAAGGCTTACTTAGCCTCTCTCTCGTGGCTAGTAGCAATCAGCCTAGATTCGGTCGGCGCTGTCCCTTGAGCGGGAGTAGGTGCATTGCTCTCAACATCATCAGCAACTGCTCGATTGGGATCCATTTACTATACAAAAACACATTTTTAAGTGTCAGGATTCATCACACTATCGCAATTATATATATGTCATGTATAGCTAGAATCACACGCGCTACGTTAGTCCTAGAATCGACTAAACCGTAGCTTTGATACTAATAAAATGTAACACCCCTAACCCGTAACCGTTGCCAGAATAGGGTTAAGAGGTATTACTAATCATTTCGAAACATTTAATTTCATTCCACATCAAACATAGCAATTCACATTCATATAGTCCCCTAATTAGGTCTACGAGACCTTAAACACGTGTTAGAAAGGGGTTGGGACTAAACCGAACACATACAAAATTTTTAGAAAATTAAACATTTATCAAAGCTTCAGAGGTCACACGCCCGTGTGGGTAGGCCGTGTGCCTCACACGGCCTCAGACACGCCCGTGTGTCCAAGCCGTGGCAAAACAGGGCATACATACTGACTTGTCCACACAACCTGAGACACGCCCATGCGCCTCACCAGTGGTCGACACTGACTTGCACCACAGGGCCAGTCACATGCCCGTGTGTCTAGCCTGTGGTCGAGTCTGACTTGTTTTTGAAATACAACCACGAAGGACACGGTCGAGCCACATGCCCGTGTGCTCAACCGTGTGAGCAATTATAGGCTGTTTGGAAGGCCAAATTTGCCACCCACACTTAAGATCACCTACAAGCATCATACCATATGCATTTATACCTCAAATGGCAACCAAAACATACCAATATATGCACCAAATAATCATCAACCACACCATTTACTTCCATGCTCAAATTCAACTCAAATAAGTCCATCTAAAATATTGATTTCACATCTCCAAACTTATAATCTATTCAATATTCATTCCTTACCAACTCTTTCATGAAACATACCATTTCCATCTTGCTAATTTATGCAATAATAATCACTCACATAGAGTATACACATACACTTATAAGTCATTCTTTTCACATGTTCAAAACATATACCAACCATCAAACTACCAAGCCAAATCACATGGCAAGGATTATACACTTCAAAACATGCCATAATCACTAGCGTATACATGCCATATACCATATATATATATATATATATATATACATCTTCCAAAAGTACCAAAATAGATAGCTGATAGTGTGATTTAGTTGCTGACGATCCTCGAATCTGAGCTAGCTTTAGATATACTGTAAAACAGAGAAAACTTCACACAGTAAGCTTTAAAGCTTAGTAAGTCCGTAATATAATACATTTAACTCTATGATTCAAAATCAATATACAAAATAAACCATCACATAGATTATATTACAAGAATTGCACAATCTCATCCTTAACCACATGCTTACACAACTAACCATTTTTCCATAAATGATATCATCAACCACATAGGTTTTGAACATACATTTGCCAACACTTAGCTAACATTCATTCTTGCTACTCAATGTTCGATACCACATCTCGATAAATCTTCCTTATTTGTTCGATTTATTCGCAGACTTAGTGCCCAATTCATAGCCAAAGCTTAAATATCACCACACACTTAGTGCCTTTACTTTAAACCAAATTTATCTCGGTATCGCACACATAGTGCCAAACAATAAAGCCGAGGCTTCCATTATTCCACACACAGTGCAATTCACCTTTGTCCCGGTTCTAATTACGCACACTTAGTGCCACATTTCTCAATTCCACATGTAGCAATTCTAACTCAATATTCATATATTCATTCATTTCATAACACTTAGACATAAATTTAACAACTCATATTATATCCGAACTTACCTCGGACGTTGAAGTAACAAAACGAGTCGATTAATCGAGCACTTTATCTTTGCCTCGATCTCGATCCAAATCCCTCTTTTCTTGATCTATACATATTCAAATTTAACTCATTCAATCACCAACTCGTTCAATTTAGTCCAAACACACATATTTAGGGCATTTTACAAAATAGCCCTCACATTTTCACAGTTCGACATTTTAGTCCCTATTTCATAAAATCATCAAATTCACATAATTTCATTTCACACATGCCTAGACGAATTCTCCTTATGCTCATACAAGCCCATATATTTCATTTATTTCACATTTTAGTCCTCCAATTTCCCATTTTCACAATTTAGCCCAAAATAGCCAATTTCATCAAAAATTCAAATACAAACTATGTTAACCCAACCTTAAGCTTTCATATTTCATCAACTAACATCACAAAGCTTAAACATTCATCAATGGTACATCTCATAATCTTCATCAAATTCCAAAATTAAAGCATGGGCTTGAGAGAACACGAAGCAACGATTACAAAAATGTAGAAATTATTAAAAATTGAAACTAAAACATACCTTAATCAAGCTTTACCAATGCCGAATGTTTAAGAACTTAAACCCCTTTGTTTTCTTTTCTTATTTTCTATGGATGAACACAATTAAAATGGCCACCATTTTGTCTTTATTTTTATTATAATCACATTAATACACATTTTACCATAATAGCCTTAATGAATTAATAAAAGAAACTATATAACACAAGCCCATAACCGTCCACTACATTGTTCAATGGTCTAATATCCATTTAAGGACTTCACCATTATTAAGCCATGTCAATTAAGTACTTTAACAATCAGCACACAGCTTTTACATTTTATGCTATTAAATCCTTTTTGCAAATTAAGCACACAATCGATAAAATTTTCACACAAAAATTTCACACATGCTTAATCATATACTGTAAACAGCAAAAAATAATATAAAAATATTTTTCTGACTCGGATTTGATGTCCCGAAACCACTGTTCTGACTAGGGTCTAAACCGGGCTGTTACACTTAAAAGATTTGTTATTTCATTTCAAGAATTGAGAAAAGACTTCGTCGGGAGGGACGATGCCAGGAGTGCGCACCGAGATGGTAGCGAAGTGGGCTATTGTGCATACAGTGGAATTGTGGCGTAGTCTAGGAATACACCCTCCTAGTCTATTTTTGATAAACTTCCATTTTGTAAAGTATATTGGGTTCAAGTCTATTCTAATTAAATATATTCTAAACACAATCCTTGTTTTCTTGTAATAAGCATTTAATTAAAATGTCAGAATAATTGTTTTAGTGAAATAGGTAATTGTAAATTGTTTATGTTAAAGATTGAGTTTTGTATGGTAACACTCCGGACCTGGTGAATTGGGTCGGGTTTGGGGCGTTACACCTAATGTCTTGAATTGGCCTTTAGGTTCATTTTGATGTTCTGGTTTATAGGGTAGGGGTGTTTACATTTTGAACATGACCATATATGTTTGGTGATATGTATATGTATTAATCTAGTGAGTTAATAGTTTGCTTGCCTATTTGTCCATGTTGTTCTTGTAATTAAGTTATTTTTTGCTTACCAAGTAAATGAATATGTATATTTGATAACTCTAAATTATATAGACTTTTTCAGCACATTTTTACTAGTAATTCATGCAAATTCCGAGTATTTAAATAACGAATTTGGTAATTTTATTACAAAATTACTTAAATGGACTAAATGAAAGAAAAATTTCCATTTTTAATTATTTAAATGCTAATTTGACATATTTTTACCTTTTTGTTGCAGTTTTGTGCAATAGGAGGAAAATTGGCCTCGAAGCTCACCTACTCAATGCTTGATACTGTAGCAGTCTTCTGTAGCAAAAGCCATGCTAAGGAGGGCTGATAATTAATCAACTATGGACATCCAAAATAATTAAATTATGGATAATGGACAGACTTGACCTAGCTCGAAAATTGGATCAGTGAAGTAGTTAAGTTTGCTGCTCAATTTTGAAGCTATACCATCCAATAAGGAAGGGAGAGCCCAAATTTGATTAACCAGCAGCCCAACCATCCATAGAATAATTAAATTAAGGGTCCCTATACTTTATAAAAGTTACAAAACAACCCCAACAAGTTTGCCAAGTGACTGTTCAACTCTTTCCTTAAAACATGCCTTGTTTTTTGCTATTTTTAGCAAAACCATCCTACACACTCTTCACTCCCTCATTTCAGCATCCCTCATTCATTCATCTTTCTCTCTTTGCTTTCCTTTCCCCTTTTCCCATTTTTCAAGTGAGTTGTGTAAGGATTTGAGAGCAGCCCATTCGACCATTGGAGGAGCATTTTGGCATGATTGCTACGGTAAGGAGCGAAGCACAAAGGAGGAGCAAGGAAGCTATGCCACAGAGAACCACCGGAAATGGCTTTGCATTTCTTTCCCTTTACTCTTTTAATTTCTTATTGTTCAATTTAATAAATATGTTTGTATTTATTTGCAACTAAAGTTTATGCTTTTAATATAATTATGGCTCTTTCGGTGTTAGAATAATTTAATTTCCATAGCTTAGATTATTTATGTTGTTAGTGATGTTATGTGACTCGACTGTTTATGCATTCAGATAAAATTATGACTATGTTATTCATGCATTATAAATGTAGGTAATGCAACTAAATTAATTATTTAATCCTAACCGGACCGTAATTAATTGGCACACTATCTGAATGGTGCATGTTTAATCTATATTTGAGAAAATTAGGTTAACTTTTGTAATAATTTGAGAGAATCTTATTACCTTGCATAATCCTAGGATTCATGTGATTAAACTATTTCAGTATAGAAACATTAATGTTACCTCACATTAATCTGTTTTTCTGCCTATTAATTTTACTAAGTTGTTGACATAGACATATGCTATACTTAATAATTTAATAAGCTGAACTCTTAGACGATGCCTAAAAATGTAACCTTGAAGTCATAACAGACATAGACATATGCGGACAAAAAGTTAAACTTCAGACTTTAAGAGAAGCCAAAGTACTCGTAATTAAAATAGGATTAATAAATACCGAGTTGCCATGGAATTTTCCATAACATCATTAGCAACATTAAAATAATTCTAAGTTAGGAAAGAGAATTATTCTGACACATGCATGATATTGTGATTTCTCTGAAAGACTTGCATACTCATTCTTTCATTTTATTTAATTTAATTTTAAGCATACTTAGGTTAGTTAATTTAATCAAACCCATCACTTAAATTTATTTTTATCACCAACAAATTTGCTAGTAGTTAATTTTGCAATACTTGATTCACATAGACAATCCCTGTGGTGACGATACTCGATATACTTATCAATTTATTACTTGTTAATGATTGTGTATACTTGCACATCAATCAAATCAGTTCGAGACAATATTACTTGTTATTATGTATTAATTGATGTTTAATATGCTAAGGATGGTAAATTGGAAATTGTGTTAATGTCTATAATGTGATGAGTTGAGCTTTTGAGTCATTTAGTCCAAATTGAATTGATGCTTGGTAGGTTAGAGGAAAATAGATGCAAAATTTGAGGAAATTGTCCTCATAATTGCAGCATTCCCTTGTTGAAGTCGCAACATTATGCCCCTATCTTTCAGGTCGTTACATTCCCCTGTTAAAGTTGCAACATCATGTTCTTGCTTCCAAAGTCATGGCATACCTTAGTGGAGTCGAGACACCTAGAGTTAATTGTCCTCAGTGTAACAGCCCGTTTTTGAGTCAAATAGGAACAGTGGCTTCGGGACCACAAATCTGAAGTCAAAATATTTATTTTATTATTTTAATAAGGTCTATAGCATGATATAATTTTTGTGTGAAAGTTTCGTAAAGAAATTTTACTGTTTGAGTGCTTAATTCGGTAAAAAGGACTAAATCGCGTAAAAGGTAAAATGCATGTTCTATTAGTTAAAGGTGTCAAATAGCTTTGGCTTTTAGTTATGGAGGCTTTAAATGGTAATTAAACCATTTAAGAGGTTAGTGGACATTTAAGTCCATAGTTTATGTGAAATAATAATGTTTTATTAAAAGTTATTAAGGTAATTGTTAAATAAAGATTAGTAAAATAAAATAAAAAAAATGAAAGGCTTCCATTATCATTATCTAACCGAAATTGAAGAAGAACAAGAATAAAAATAGGGTTCTTCATTCGGAAATCTTAAATTCTTCAATTAGGTATGTATTTTGACTCGTTTTTAATGATTTCTATGTTTTTGTGATAGTTGCAACTAGTACTAACTAGCTCAGGGACTAATTTGCAAAACTATTAAAGATTTTGAATAATGCCATTGATGAATATGTATGATTTTTGATGTTTGATGATAGATTATGAATATTTGTTATGAGTATTACAAGTTTTGTTAAGTGATTTTTAGTAAAAATGCAAATTAGAGGCTAAATTGAGAAATGTTGAAAGTTAGTGGTTAAAATGTGAAATAAATAAAAAATATGGGCTGCTAGGGCTATTATGGTAATTCGGCTAGCATGGGTTTATTGTGAATTTCATTAATTTGTGATTTTATGAAATAAGGACTAAATTATGAAAAATGAGAAAGTTTAGGGGCAAATGTGTAAATGTTCCTTAAAGAGTATTTTGGATTAAATTGAATAAAGTAGTGATTGAATAAGCTCAAATTGATATTATATAGATCAAGAAAAGCGGAATTCGGATCTAGATCAGGGGAAAACTAAAGTTATCGACTAAACGACTCGATTCGCCGTTTTAGCATCCGAGGTAAGTTCGTACGTGATAAACATTGTTACAATTATGCTTTTAATGCTTTGATATTGCATAAATTGTATAAACGAGACTATGGTCATGTTCGATGATAAATCGACTATGTTTAGCACTTAGTGTGCGATTCAAGATAGCTTCGGCTATTTATAGCACTTAGTGTGCGATTCAAGATAGCTTCGGCTATTTATGGCACTTAGTGTGCAATTTGGAACAACTTCGGCTATTTATGGCACTTAGTGTGTGATTTGGAACAGCTTCGGTTATATATGGCACTTAGTGTACGAGACTGAGATAGCTTCAGCTTTGTAAGGCACTTAGTGTGCGGGATTATAATAGCTTCGGCTATGCGATGGCACTTAGTGTGCGAAACATCGAGTATTCGACAGTGTTACGAGAAGGTATGAGTTCGTTATGAATTTGTACAGTTATGTACATGTAAGTATGAAGTTCAAATAGAAAAGGGTATGACTATGCATATAATTATATGAATAAGCTTATAAAAGGTTTGATGTTATCATGAATTATACATTAACTTGTTCAAATTGATGATTTGTATTTTATGAATTGTTGAGTATATTTAGTACGAACTTACTAAGCTTTGTAGCTTACATTGTTCGTTTTTCTCGTGTTTTATAGTGAATTCAAAGCTAACTCGGATTCGGGGACCGTCAGAGACTACGTCACACTATCCAATCATCTACTTGGTACTTTTGAGTTGTGTATATATGGTATATGGCATGTATAGGCTTGAGTCATTTTGGTATGTTTGATGAACATGTATTTTGAGCCATTTGAGTTGGCTTATGATAATGAATTTGACGATGTTTATAAATGTGTAAATGGTTCTATTTTGAGTTTGGTAATTGACCTATATTGTGTGGTTGAAGTTGAATCTATAATGCTAAATGATATTAGGTAATTTGGAAAGCTATGTGCTTGAGAATTGATGATTGATAATGTATGTATGGAATAGTTTAGTTGATTGAATTGAATATGTGAATTAGGTATGAAATTAGATGATAAATTGTAGCATATTTGTAAATTATATTGATGGTAAAGAATGGGTATGATTTGAACATTTGTTGATGTTATTTGGATGCATATTAGTGCCTTGAATTGGTACCATTTGTGTTTATGTAGGTATGTGCAAAATGGGGTGGCAAAAAGGCTTGGCAAATAGCCTATTTTTGTCCACACGGGAAGAGACACGGGCGTGTGTGACACACAGTCAAGTTACACGGTCGTGTGTCCCCTGGTGTTTAAATTGAATTGAAGTCAGTATGCTCCACACGGTCTCACACACGGGCGTGTGACTGGCCGTGTGGTACAAGTCAGTATACACCCTAATTGGCACACGGCCGTGTTGCATAAGTCAGTATACCCTACAGTTTTGGCACGGCCTAACACACGGGCTGGCACATGGGCGTGTGTGGCCACTTTGAATGATACACGGGCTAGACACACGAGCGTGTGGTTGGCTGTGTGACCCAAGTCAGTATGTATGCCCTGTTTTCACACGGCCTGAGACACGAGCATGTCTATTAGCCGTGTGAGGCACACGGCCTGTTCACACGGGCGTGTGACCCTTGTTTACATGAAAAATTTATAAGTTTTCAGAATTATCGTAAGATTTCGGTTTAGTCCCGAACCACTTCTAAAGCATGTTTTAGGCCTCGTAGGCCCTTATAAGGGACAATGTGATAGTGTTAAATGATTTATAAGAATGAATGCTTATTGTTGCGTAAATGTATGTTATATATGTTGTGAATTGATCGGTAATACCTTGTAACCCTATTTCGGCGTTGAATACGGGTGAGGGGTGTTACATTTATTGGTATCAGAGCTACGATTTAGTCAATTCTAGGACTAACATAGTGTGTGTGAGAGTCTAGCTATACATGCCATATATAAACTATGATAGTGTGATGACTCCTGACAATTGAAAATGTGTTTTTATATAGCAAATGGATCCCAATCGAGCGATAGCTGATGAGGTTGAGAGTAATGCGCCTGCTCCCACGCAAGGGACAGCGCCATCTGTTTCTAGACCTGTGACGGGTAGCCAATGAGGAAAGGCTAAAGAAGCCTTCTTCCAAATGATGAATGAGTGGTTCACTCAATATATTCGAACAAACCCGGCTGCTCAACAACCTCTACCCCCTCCTAATCCCCAACCCGTACCCGTACCTCATCAAGGAGTCGAGCTTTTAAGATTGAATAAACCTCCAGTTGACAAGATCCGTAAACACAGGGCTGAAGAGTTCAGGGCTAATGTTGATGATGATCCTGAGAGAGCGGAGTTTTGGCTTGAAAATACAATTCGAGTGTTTGACGAGCTTTCTTGCACGCCAGCTGAATGTTTAAAGTGTGATATATCCCTTTTAATAGATACTGCGTATCAATGGTGGAGTACCTTAGTATCGGTGGTGCTGAGGGAGTGAGTCACCTGGGAATTCTTTTAGACCGAATTCCGAAAGAAATACATTAGTCAACGGTTTTTGGATCAAAAGCATAAAAAGTTTTTAGAACTGAAACAAGGCCACAAGAACTGAAATAAGCATAAAAATTATGAGAGAGAATTTGTATGGTTGAGCAAGTATGCTCGTGAGTATGTTTCTACCGAAGAAATTATGTGCAAGCGATTTGTAGATGGGCTGAATGAAGATATTAAACTTCTGGTTGGGATTTTAGATTTAAAATAATTTGTTGTGTTAGTTGAACGGGCTTGCAAAGCCAAAGATTTTAGCCGGGAAAAGAAAAAGGCTGATTCAGAGGCAAGAGATTCAAGAAAGAGATTGATGAGTAAACCTTATCATTCCTCGTCGAAGAAATCTAGAGACTATTTTAACCGATCGACAGCTTCAGTGGGATATTCTAATAGAGATCGTGAAAAGCAATACACCAGCACTAAGGCTCAAGCTACATCGGTATCGAGTATTGGCAATGTGAAAGATGTTAAACCTGAGTGTCAACTGTGTGGAAGACGGCATTTTGGAGATTGTTGGATGAAAACTAATTACAGTTGTGGTTCACAAAATCATTTAATTAGAGATTGTCCCGAGCTAAACGAAAAAGATAAATCTCAGAATGCAAGATCAAGCAATACAGCTACTCGAGGAAGGCCACCAAGAAACGCGGGAAATACAAGTGGTAATTGTGGTACAACAATAGATTTTACAGTGAGATCTGAGGCCAGAGTACCTGCTAGAGCTTACGCTATTCGTGCTCACGAAGATGCGTCATCACCAGATGTCTTTACTGGTACATTTTCTCTTTACGACACTAATGTTATTGCATTGATTGACCCTAGATTGACCCATTCGTATATATGTATGAGCTTGGTGTCTAAAAAGAGTTTACATGTCGAGTCTACAGAGTTTGTAATTAAAGTATCGAACCCCTTAGGCAAGTCTATTTTAGTTGATAAGATTTGTAAGAATTGTCCTTTGGTGACTCGGGGTTACTGTTTTCCAGCTGACTTGATGCTTTTACCGTTCAATGAGTTTGATGTGATTCTAGGTATGGACTAGCTAACTATGCATGATGCAGTTGTGAATTGTAGACGAAAGATTATCGAATTGAAATGTCAGAATGGTGAAATTCTCTGAATTGAGTTTGATGATTCGAGTGAATTACCTACTGTGATATCGTCTATGTTAGCTCATAAATGTATGAAAAAAGGCTATGATGCATATTTTGCATATGTATTGGATACAAAGGTTTCTGAATCAAAGATTGAATTTGTACCTGTTGTTTGTGAATTTTCGGATGTGTTTCCAGAAGAATTATCGGGTTTTCCACCAATCAGATAGGTTGAATTTGGTATTGAATTCGTATCGGGAACAACACCGATATCGATAGAACAGTACAGAATAGCTCCAACAGAATTAAAAGAGTTGAAAGCTCAGTTGCAAGAGTTAACAAATAGAGGTTTTGCACGAACGAGTTTTTCACCTTGGGGTGCACCTGTATATTTTGTAAAGAAGAAAGATGGCACGATGAGAATGTGTATCGATTACAAACAGTTGAATAAAGTGACTATAAAGAACAAATACCCTCTACCGCAGATTGATGATTTATTTGATCAGTTGAAAGGTGCAACAGTGTTTTCAAAGATTGACTTGAGATCGGGTTATTATCAGTTGCGAGTAAAAGACTCAGATGTGCTGAAAACTGCATTCAGAACGAGGTACAGACATTATGAATTCCTTGTTATGCCTTTTGGATTAACTAATACTCCTGCAATTTTTATGGATTTGATGAATCGGATTTTTAGACCATATTTAGACAGATTTGTTGTTGTATTCATTGACGACATTCTGATCTATTCACAAGATGAGTCTGAGCATGTCGAGCATTTGAGGATTGTGTTGCAAACCTTGAGAGATAAGCAACTGTATGCTAAATTCAGTAAATGTGAGTTTTGGCTCTGGGAAGTTGGATTTTTGGGACATATAGTCTCGACGGATGGCATTCGAGTTGATCCAAGCAAGATTTCTGCTATTGTTGATTGGAAACCTCTGAGTAATGTATTTGAAGTCCATAGTTTTTTGGGTTTAGCAGGCTATTACCGAAGATTCGTAAAAGGATTTTTCATGATTGCGACACCGATGACATGACTACTTCAGAAATATGTGATATTCGAATGGTCAAAAAATGTCAACAAAGTTTTGAACAGTTGAAAGCATTGTTAACTGAGGCACCAGTGTTGGTTCAACCTGAGCCGGGTAAAGAATTTGGGATTTACAGCGACGCATCACTGAACGGTTTGGGTTGCGTATTGATGCAAGAGGGAAAAGTTATAGCTTATACCTCCAGACAGTTGAAACAGCATGAAAAGAACTATCCAACGCATGATTTGGAGTTAGCTGCTATAGTTTTTGCATTGAAAATTTGGCGTCATTATTTGTTTGGTGAGAAATGTCATGTTTATACCGACCACAAAAGTTTGAAATATCTGATGACTCAGAAAGATTAGAATTTGCGACAGAGAATATGGTTAGAATTGCTAAAAGACTATGAATTAGTGATTGATTATCATCCAGGGAAAGCTAATGTAGTTGCTGATGCTTTGAGCCGAAAGTCCTTATTTGCTTTACGTGCTTTGAACACACAATTAGCTTTGTCTGACGACGGTTCGATAGTAGCCGAGTTGAAAGCAAGACCGCTATTTCTACAGCAGACTTGTGAGGCTCAAAATTTTGATAATGAATTGCAAGCAAAATGAACTCAGTGTGAGTTGATTTCTGATTCAGAGTTTCGAATAGGGCCTGATGAGTGTTTGATGTTCCGAGGTAGAATTTGCGTACCGAGAAATCCCGAGCTTATTCAGAAGATTTCAAACGAAGCACACAGTAATTGTTTATCAGTACATCCGGGAGGCACGAAAATGTATAATGATTTGAAATAGCTTTATTGGTGGCACGGCATGAAACGTGATATCTCAGAATTTGTTTCGAAATGTTTGATTTGTCAGCAAGTCAAAGCTGAGCATCAAGTGCCGACAGGTTTATTACAGCCTGTTATGATTCCTGAGTGGAAGTGGGCTAGAGTAACAATGGATTACGTATCGAGTTTGCCCTTATCTCTGAAAAAGAAAGATGCAATCTGGGTTGTTGTTGACAGATTGACGAAATTAGCTCATTTTATTCCGGTACGTACAGATTTCTCGCTTGATAAATTAGTTGAGCTGTATATTTCTGAAATTGTGAGATTACATGGTGTTCCCCTATCTAGAGATCCAAGATTTACTTCGTGATTTTGGAAGAAATTGCAAGAATCTTTGGGTTCAAAGTTGCATTTTAGCACTGCGTTTCATCCGCAAACGGATGGTCAATCCGAGTGAGTTATTTAGATACTTGAGGATATGTTGCGTTGTTGCATTCTTGAGTTTGAAGGTAGCTGGGAGAAATATCTACCGCTGATTGAATTTGTTTACAATAATAGGTTCCAATCGAGTATTAAAATGGCACCGTACGAGGCTCTATATGGTCATAAATGTCAAACACCATTGTACTGGACTGAGCTTAGCGAGAACAAGATTCACGGGATTGATATGATCAGAGAGACCGAAGAAAAAGTGAAAGAAATTCGCGATAGTTTGAAAGTAGCTTCGGATTGACAGAAATCGTACGCAGACTTGAAACGGAAAGATATTGAGTTTTAGATCGGGGACAAAGTGTTTTTGAAAGTGTCACCGTGGAAAAAGATATTACGGTTTGGTCGGAAAGGGAAATTGAGTCCGTGATTTATCGAACCGTATAAAATTACTGAGCGAATTGGGCCAGTGCCATATCGACTATATTTACCGTCTGAGTTAGAGAAAGTATATAATGTGTTTCATGTGTCGATGCATCGACGATACCGATCCGACCCTTCACATGTCATTTCCCCAACCGAGATTGAAATTCAGTCTGATATGTCATATGCTGAAGAACCGATTCGAATTTTAGCTCGTGAGATCAAAGAGCTGGGAAATAAGAAAATCGCATTAGTAAAAGTATTATGGCATCAACACGGGGTTGAAGAAGCTACGTGGGAAACCGAGGAAGCTATAGGAAAACAGTACCGAAACCTATTCACTGGTAAGATTTTCGGGGACGAAAGTCCCTAAGGGGGAGAGTTGTAACAACCAGTTTTTTAGTCAAATCGGAACAGTGGTTTCAGGACCACAAATCCAAAGTCAAAATATTTATTTTATTATTTTAATAAGGTCTAAAGCATGATAGAATTTTTGTGTGAAAGTTTCGTAAAGAAATTTTACTGTTTGAGTGCTTAATTCGGTAAAAAGGACTAAATCGCGTAAAAGGTAAAATGCATGTTCTATTAGTTAAAGGTGTCAAATAGCTTTGGCTTTTAATTATGGAGGCCTTAAATGGTAATTAAACCATTTAAGAGGTTAGTGGACATTTACGTCCATATTTTATGTGAAATAATAATGTTTTATTAAAGGTTATTAAGGTAATTGTTAAATAAAGATTAGTAAAATAAAATAAAATAAAAACAAATAAAAGGCTTCCATTATCATCATCTAACCGAAATTGAAGAAGAACAAGAAGAAAAATAGGGTTCTTTATTCGGCAATCTTAAATTCTTCAATTAGGTATGTATTTTGACTCGTTTTTAATTATTTCTATGTTTTTGTGATCGTTGCAACTAGTACTAACTAGCCCAGGGACTAATTTGCAAAACTTTTAAAGATTTGAATGATGTCATTGATGAATATGTATGAGTTTTGATGTTTGATGATAGATTATGAATATTTGTTATGAGTATTACAAGTTTTGTTAAGTGATTTTTAGTAAAAATGCAAATTAGGGGCTAAATTGAGAAATGCTGAAAGTTAGTGGTTAAAATGTGAAATAAATGAAAAATATGGGCTGCTAGGGGTATTCTGGTAATTAAGCTAGTATGGGTTTATTGTGAGTTTCATTTATTTGTGATTTTATGAAATAAGGACTAAATTGTGAAAAATGTGAAAGTTTAGGGGCAAATATGTAAATGTGTCAGAACTACAATCTTTAGTGTCGCAAAAAGATTCTTTTTTAGCCATATTTGTATTTTAGACCCTTACCCTTTATTCGTGATTCATGAAAGCTTTCGTAAGCTTACTTAGAACCCAAATTTGAATTAATAATTCTTTTAGAAGTTGTAAAAACTTATTTATTTCAGTATATGCATGATTACACTTAATTGTTCACATGATTTGTCTTTTGGATATTGTAATGAAATCGTAGTTGCTTTGGCAATGAATGTGACATCTCAAGTCTTTGAGATCCAGCGACCGGGTTGGGAGTGGGGTGTTTCACATAAGGCTTAAAACTAGGGCATAGATAAACATGTCAACTAAGCGCCAACTAAACGACAACTAAGGATGACAACTAACTAACTAACTTAATAAAGATGTGAAAAATGTTTTTAAGTGTGGAATGAATGAAAATTTGATCAAGACATATAATGGGCTCCTTGGGTTGAATTTTTACACGTGATCCACTTATTAAATTAAAACTTGGACATAGAGTTAAAAGAATTAAAAAATGGGTCATTTTAATAATTTGGACGAATATTCAACTAAGTCTTTCATGAAACTTCAAGCGGGCTTATGGATGTCCCAATGGGTTAATTTTTCAAGAACTTGAATTTGTGATCCGTTGCTTTCAGATTTGGCTCATTCAAGCTCGAAAGTGTGATATGTTGTGCATCGACTTCAAGAATTGGGTTCTTGGACCAATAATTCCAATATTTTAAATCTTTATTTTCTTAATTCTTGAAAACATCCAAAATAGCGAAATTGGACCAAGACTCGGTTTCTTGATTTTCTTGAAAAGAAGAAAGTGAATCTTAATTTTCTTTTTACCTCATATGTGCATGTAAGGCCTTCGTGATGAAGTCTTAAACAATCTCGTTCAATCTTGCTTTGATTTGCTTTACTTTCGACCTCATTATTGTGCCTTGAGGTAGAGAAAACTCATCATGTCCATAATCGCTTTTCTGGGTCTTGATGTTTGCATCACAAGGTATGTAGAGGTATAGAAATACTATTTCATAGATTCCTATTGTTTAATGGGATATGAGCGTTAGGCTAATTCGACATTTCTATAGACAAGGAATTTATATGGTTAAATCAAGGAATCAAGTTGCTAACTCTTTATATATTTTGATTACTATAATTAGCAATTTTTGTGGCATCTAAGTCTTCCCCCTAACGCGAAGGAATTTATGTGGAGATCATCGGATTACATTTTTCTAGTTAAGACATGCTTTATTTTTTTATGGTAAGGCAGTGGACTATTTGAATATATAGGGTCATAAGGATAATGTATTCAATTTATCTTTGGTTGATTAAGGTACTAGTCAATTTGTCCACAACATCTGCCATGGAACAATTTTGTGTGAATTGTTGGCAACTTTGGTGGGCAAAGAATGCAGTTGTATGGAATGATGTGGATGGACCTACACCGTTTATGATACAAGCATGGATGGAGTGTGTAACAGCCCGGTTTAGACCCTAGTCAGAATAGTGGTTTCGGGACCACAAATTCGAGTCAGAAAAATATTTTAATATTATTTTTCGTATTTATAGCATGTGAATTGATATATGTGAAAGTTTCGTATGAAAATTTTATCGTTTGTGTGCCGATTTGTGAAAAAGGACTTAATTGCAGAAAATGCAAAAGTAGCTTTCTAATTAGTTATATGCCGAATTGACATGGCATATTAATGTGAAGTCCTTATGTTGTGAATAGACCATGGATAGTGGGAATTGACATGAATAGCCATCCATTATGTGTTTTTAAATGTTTTATAATAAAGGTTAAAGTTGGTAATTGATAATTATGTTAATATAATTAAAACAAAACCAAATTTTGTATCATCTTTTATGATACTTAGCCGAAAATACAAAGAAAAAAAGGAAGCTTTCATGCATTTTAGGGTTCGGCCATGTTAATGATCAATTGAAGGTTCGTTTTTTATCTATTTTTAATGATTTTTATGTTTTGTGATCTTTGCTTCATGTTCTCTTAAGCCCATGCTCTAATTTATGAAATTAAAGATGATTTTGAGTTATACCATTGTTGATTTTATGAGCTTTATGATGTTAGTTGATGAAAAATGAAAGATATATGTTGGGTTAACATGTTTTGTATTTGGATTTTTGATGAATTTGAGTATTATGGGCTAAATTGTGAAAATGAGAAATTGAAGGACTAAAATGTGAAATAAATGAAATATATGGGTTTAAATGAACTCCATGAAAATTTGGCAAAGCATGAAAAATGTGAAATTATGTATATTTTGCGATTTTATGAAATAGGGACTAAAATGTCAAAATGTGAAAATGTGAGGGCTAATTTGTAAAATGACCTAAATATGTGTATATGGATTGAATTGAATGATTTGGTGAATAAAAGAGTTAAATTTGAATGTGTATAGATTAAGAACCAAAGAAAACGGAATTAGATCGGGGAAATCGAAAGTAGTTGAATAGCCGTTTGTTTCTGTTCTTCCCGTACGAGGTAAGTCTATATACAAATAAATGAGTTTGAATTGAATTATTATTGCTTATATGTTAATGAAATGTGATGAATGGCTATTGGAGCTGAATATATGAAATCCGAGAAAATTCTGATAATGTGATGACGTCCGAAAAGCCCCGTACGAACCATAGGAATAGAATAGGATACATATGTCATGACATAGGATTTTTTATATGATATTTACGTGTAAGAACACGTCTGGGACGTTGGCATCGATTTGAGATTTATGTGTAAGACCATGTCTGGGACATCGGCATCGTATATGATTTTGTATAAGACCCTGTCTGGGACAGAGGCATCGATAATTAATTACATGTAAGACCACGTCTGGAACGTTGGCATTGTACGAGCTGTATGAGCCATCCGAGTTTCCTTATTTATTCCGAAGGGTTCAAAGGGCATTTCGAGTAATGAATAAGTATACGAATGTGCATCTGAAATCCGATACGTATGTATGTATATGAAATTTGGTATTGAAAGGTATGTATGAATATGATCATTTGATATGTGAGTTACATTACATGATATATGTGATTATGAGCAAGTGAACATGATCAATTGTAATATAAGAGAAATATGACTTGTGATTGTGTTATGTCATGAACCATATGTATAAAATGGTTTATAATTGTTCTATGTGGTAAGTTTATTTGTATATGGCTTACTAAGCTTTTGAAAGCTTACTTTGTGTGTGTTTGCATTGTTTTATAGATTATGAAAGCTACTGGAAGCTCGGGGATCGTCAAGGATCATCACCACACTATCGAACTATACTTTGGTACCTTTTGAAAATGTACATATTGAAGTATGGCATGTATAGGCTAGAGAATTTTGATTATGTTTTGAAATGTGTAAATATAGCCATGTGATATGGCTTGATAATAGATGAGACTTTGGATTGATTTTGGTATATGTTTTGCTATGTGAAAATGGTGTATGTGATGGGTTATAATGGTCTTGTGTGAATGGCCATTATGGTATGCTTTAGAGAAATAGAAATAGTATGTTTCATACTTGATTTGGTAGTTGAGATGGTGAATATATTGCATGTTTGAAATGGTTTGAAATGAGATGTGAATCATATGCTTTTGGTATGGAATTGTATATGAAAATGAATGAGGATATTGTAACATGAATTGTGCATGTTTAGGTAAGATTTTGACCATTAATTGGGTATGAATTGAGTATAGAGTGATGCTTATAGGAATGACTCTAAATGGGTGGCAATTTGGCCTTGCAAATGGCCTATAATTGCCCACACGGTTGAGCACACGAGCGTGTGTCTCGACAGTGTCCTTCAATGCTCCAATTCGAAGCAAGTCAGACTTGCACACGGGCCAGGCACACGGGCGTGTGACAGGCCGTGTGATTCAAGTCAGTTTGTCACATGGGCAAGAAGCACGAGCGTGTTCCAGACCGTGTGACCCAAGTCAGTGTTGTACACAGGCTGAGACATGGTCCAGGGCACGGTCGTGTGAGGCACACGGCCTAGCCACACGGGCGTGTGCCCTGCTTTGAAAGAAAAAATTTCTAAGTTCCGCAAAGTTCCCGCATGAGATCGGTTTAGTCCCGAACCTTCTCTAAAGCATGTTTAAGGTCTCGTAGACCTTCTAAAGGGACTCTATGTGTATATTTCGTTATGGAATGGTTGTGAATGTTTGATGTTAGTGAAATGTTTTTGATATGTTCTGATATGTCCAGTAATGCCTCTTAACCCTCGTCAGGCGACAGATACGGGTTAGGGGTGTTACAGAGTGAAATTTATTAAATTCTATTCACTGAAGTTGTCAATTTTTATATTTGGAAAATTAGTCAATTTGCAACAACTTTTTGGTTGGGATCTAGGCATTTTTGGGTTGAGATGCCTTTATAGCATCCGAAGAGTTATCTCTTTAGTTCAAAACACGCTTTGAATCACTAGATTTCAAGTTCGAAAGCTTAAGTTATGATTTTTCAGTGAAGACTACACGAGCAGAATTTCTAGACGGTATTATTATGGGAAATTGTGTGTTTCGAGTTTAAGTTATATTGGATTCATTTTTTAGGCTTAATTTTTATTATATATGAGTCCAACATTATATCTATTAGGTTTTATATTATTATTATTATTTATTTATTTATTACAGAATTTTAGGATATATTTTAAGTATTTAAAATTGTTTAGAAGTTTTATGTTTCTTAGTTAAGAAGAAATTTTAGTTATACTAAAACTACTTATTGTTTAAATTTATTAGAGTTTCATTATACTTGAGATTTTTATTTGGATATAATTAGCTAGCCCATGTAAAGGTCTCTTCATTATTCATTAAATGATTCATTCATTTATTGATAAAATTTTCAACTCTTGCGTTAAATTCTTTCGTGCAAAAGTGCTTTTTTGTAATTTTTAAAAGTGATTTTTCTTATTGATTTTCTTCAATGAGTTGTGAGAATTTAATCTTCATATTTCAATTTGCCAATTATTATTTCTTGGAGAGTTGATTAGAGTCATCAATTGAGTTTGTTGAGGTTTATATCTCAAAATGTTCAATTAGACAACTATCTTCTATCAGTATCTATTTGTTTATTCGATCCATCTTTCACCTTTTAATTTATTATTTCTTTATTTGTCTATGTTTTGAATTTTTTCTTTTAGTTGTTTTCGTTTTCTTTGTTTCTAAATTTGTTGATTCTTCTTTCAGGTAAAATCCGAATATTTTTTCAAATCGAAAAACTTGAATACAATCTTTATCCGCTACTCTTATCAATTTATTTTATCATTTACGTTGCATCTTTTACATGAATGGTAGGAGGCTCGTGCAGATCTCTTCGATGCTGGTGTGCTGCCTGTCTAGGGCGGGACAGTGTTTGACAACTTGACTGTGCAAAGCAGCTGGTGGAACTGCTGGGTGGGTGCCACCATTTTCGAAAGGGAAAGGAGGCGGGGTTTTGGAATTATCATTAAAAGAATGGATGGTAGTTTTGACAAGGCTATTGTATCTCTCATGTTGCTATTTCTCACCAAAGATGGTCGAGACTATGGCTTTGAGATGGATGGTTCCAAATTTTACTGCAGGAGGTACTATTTTCACTGATGCTCAAGAAGTTGCAGCAACGTGGCAAATTGGGCTGAATTTGGGGGACTTATCCTTGAATCTAAAGAGATGCTATGCACTCGGGATGATATCAAAGTTAAATGGACTGGACGATCCAACAAGGAGGAGGCTCATAAGCTTACCTAATTCTCTATTTCCTTTAATTCTATTCAAGTTTTGGACTTTGTCCCTAGTTGTATTGAACATTAATCTATAATAAAATACAACTGATATTTTCAGAACATAAGAAAATATATTTATTAAAAGGATAAAATATACCACAAGTCTGAATACTTTTTGCGTATTTAAAATTTAGTCTATTTACTTTTATTTTTAAGAATTTAGTTTCTATATTTTTAATATTTTGAAATTCAAATCCAATTACTAGTACTGTTAAAATTTTAATATTAAATTCAATTGTATGACATTTTGAAATAAAAAAAAATACTCATTTGGTAGTCATATAATAAAATATGATGTTGTAATTAACATGAATTTAATCGAAGAAAGAATTGGACTTGCACTTTTAAAGCCAAAAAGTAGATGGACTAAATATTTTGTAAGGTAACAAATTAATTATAGTGAATTGAAAAACCATTGATTGAGGTATACCAAGGTAGTAGAAGTAGCGATTGAGGCGAACCATTATAATTTGATTGTCCAAAATTTTATTTCTTTTAACTCCTTTATTTTAAAAAAGTTTATTGAAATTTTAAAGACATAATAACTTATTTGGCCCTCCAATTTCACAAAAAATAAAAAATAAAAAAAATTAATCATCCATTTAATTTTTTGCTTCTTTTATCCCTTACACTTGCATTATTTGTCAAGTCACCACAAAATAAATGGAAAAGTTAACATTTTTTAACCAATCAACGTGTATGCCACGTAGCAATTAATTAATTTTTTTTAATTTTTAAAAATTCAAAAACTTATAAATATTATTTAAAAAATTATAAAATTTTTTAAAAAATTAATTAATTGTTAATGTGACAAACATGTGGGCTGCCACGTCAACAAAGTTAACAAACGTTAACTTTTTCATTCATTTTGAGGTGATTTGATGAATAATGCATGTTTAAAAGCTAAAAGACAAAAGAAATTAAATTGAGGGTTAATTTTTTTTTTTTTTTTTTTTTAGAATTGGATGGGGAAATAAGTGATTAGGCTACTTTTAAAATACAATTCACTCCTTTGAAATAGACTACTATTTTAACCTTATTAAAAAATGTCAGGAACTAAAAGATTATTGATAAATTAAGAAGGAAAGAAAATGACCTGTTCAAAACTATTATAATTAGAAACATAATTTTGTTTGTATAAAATTTGTTCTTTTTATTCATTTCACAAATAAAAATAAAACAATATCCCTTATCTATTTTTCTTTTAAAATATTATAGTAAAATATATACACAAATAATTTTTTAATAATAAAAAAATAGGTTGCTTTATAACTAGACAAGAAGTGCAATTGGAACCGTTAGTTCAAAAACTAATATAATTTATGGATTTATTTTGTTTTTCTTGAATAAGAGACTTTCTTTTATTTGGATCAAATTTTCATAAGGAATTATTTATAAATTATAATAAAAATTAGATTAAAACATACTCATAATGAAAAAAAAAATGTAACAAATATATTTATAAAAAATTAATATAAAAATAAATAAAGTTTTTGTTGAAACGATGAAGTTAAAATACTAAAAATCATAGTATTTTATGTTTAAATTTTATCATGTGTAATTTTTTTAGATTTTTACTTAAAATATAAAAGAAAAATTACTTTCTTAATAATATTTGTTATATTATAGGGTAAACTGCACCAACTATCCCTAAATTTTATTTAAAATTACATTTCAGTCACCCAACTTTCAAAAGTTACGTAATCCAAGAAATCCTAGAAACTTTTCTCTTTTTTTTTTTTTTTTGTAAGTCGTTTGTTTCTTCTCTTTTGTTTTGCCCAACGGCGATGCCAGCCTTCGGGTTGGCTACCGCATGCCTTTTTCTCCCTCTCACCAATCCTCTCTTTCTTTCTTCTTCTCATTGACTCAATGTGTCTTCTCACTTTCTAGTTTGTAGATCTATTTTGTGGGCATCTTTATCATCTTTACAAGTTGTGATGGATAGATGATGGTGCCTGTCGTCGCTGAAACTCCATCAACCACTAGCAATTTCTCTTGGAAAGTGTGTGGCTCTTCGTCAGCTTCTTAATTTGTTTATGTTTTGAAAGTATTTCAGAATAATAAATGATTTCACGAGTAAATTTAGACTCGTTTTGTCATAACTCTTATAAGTTCTTTTTTGTTTATTTTTCATTGTTTAATAAGTCTTTATTTTTAGAAGTTTTTGTCTACTCTTGTAGCACATTTTTAGTCTTGCTTATGAATATAGTCTCACTTTTGCAAGTGATTTTAGGGATAGTTTTGTTGTCGTCCTCTTTAGTTTGGTGGATGCTCGATTCTTTTACCTTGCCTCTTTGGATCATCTGGAGTTGATTTCCATATCGTATTAAGCACTTGCATCACTTCAGATATGTCGTGCTTGAGTTGAGACAGAGTCAATTGTCAACATGTCATAATGTTCTATTAATGCCGAAGCATTTATTATATTGATAGAGCTTGTCCTCTTCCACATAAGATGGATATTTGTTGTTTATTTTTTTTCGAATTGTATAATCCTTTTCATGAAATTAATTAATAATTTTTTCTTTAAAAACAATAATACTATAAATAAATATGTTACTTGACATTGAGGAAACAATTAGTCACCATCAACGCGCTTTTATTTTGTATTTATGGAGTGACATGGTGGCATAATCTGTACTATGATTGAAACATGTGTAAGATGTTGTAACTGAGTCTGTTGTGTTCATTGAGTTTTAAAAATCCAAATAACTATAATAAAAACTAATAATTACAAAGCACAAATAAATTGAAAATTGAAATATACCAAAACTTAGATAAGAATGAGGGACTAAAAACGTAAACATAATTTGCATAAGAATGAAACTTTAGAATCTCAAAGATCTCCCAACCTCAATATTAATACCTTATTAACATCATTATATTTTCAAATATATTAGTTAAAAAGCTATCCATGATTTGAATTACTCATTAAAAGAAATAACACAACTTTTTGAAATAATAAAGTTTCTAAAGAAAATAATATCTGGAAAGGAACAAATCAGGAAAGCCTGGCCTGAGCATCCCACCTGAAGGAAAAGGGAAGGAGTATGAGTGATCAGGATTTAAATGACGGGTTTAAGTGACGACAAATATGCATTGTGGGCAGCCATGAGCATATGATATATGGCCGACCGTTCCAATGGAGACCAGACTGAGCAATTGACAACTGGTCTCCCATTTCGAGACCATTCGCTGGCCCCTCAGATGCAATGTGTAATCCTATTTCACCGACTCACTATCATCCATCCCTATCAAAGTGGAATTCAATTTATTGGATATGTTAAATTTAATTATAAAATATTTTTCAATAATAGAATTGAGTTATTGATCCAAATATCGACTATGATTTAAACATGATTGATATAACCTTTCCTCCCTCAAATTTTAACTTAACTTTGCACCTACTTCCCTGTTAATAAATTTGTTGATGATGAAGCAATTAGCTTTGTAAATACATGTGGAAGATGAGTTTAGTAAAGCATCCAGTCATTATTATTTAAACACTAAGGAGCAGAGAAACTTGGTTTGTTTTGAGGCTTATGTTTGTCAACTGATAACAACATTAGTAACGAAGACTCGGCTAAGCAATTCTAATGTTGCTATGTGCTCAGTCGCAAAAGATTACAGTCCGTTGATGTAGTTATAATACAGTTCTTGATGTATCAATGGAATTTAAGTTAGATCAATCAACATTATGAAATAATTCTTATATCTATTTCTCAGGTTCCTTCAAAAGGTGAAGTTCTCTTAATTCTTGATTTTATTATCACTTGTTTACTCTTCCTAATTCCAACATGGTATTAGAGTTTTGATTACTTCGCTTTATACAATCCTCATCTCCCATTAATTTTCTACTTCCGTTTGGTTGAGGATCAGTGGATTTGCTATTGTTTCTGTGCGAGGTTGATAACGACATCTTTAAACTCATTGAGCACTAGTCACCTAAGCATTCATTCACTCCAAAATCTAGTTTAATTATCTCAAAAATCGGTTTAGAAAATAATGTTTTTAATCATAGTGTATGTTTAAATTTGGATTGTGATATTTATAATAATAAACTTTTAACTGAAATAATGCTTGTGCTTTGTACGAGACAGTCTAAGTCGTTTCCCGGCTTTCAACTAATCGATTTTCTCCACTATCCTCGAACCCCAAATTGCCGCACAAAATGGAAACTTTTATTAACTTTTAGTGAAAAAATTAATTTTCTTTATTTAACTGAAAACTACGAGCTTTTTACAAAAAATAAAATGTATTCTAAAATTAAATTACAACTATTTTCTGACAGAATAATGATGCTCAATAATGTATGTGTTTAAAGAGGTTAGCTCATAGTTCCTATTTATAGAGAAACGGTACAAGAATTCTACTTGAGCAAGAGTTAATTAAATAACAATATTTTAATAGAAAATACAATAATTGTACTTGGTATAGAATACATGAAGCAACAACACACCTTATGGAATACTAAGGTTTGTCGCTACTCTCATATAACAAGACCTATTTAGGCATTTTGTGTACTGGGTACAATTATATGTTATCTGGACTTATATTCAACATTTATAATTTATTCAATCCAATAACAATTTTCTATTTTTGCACAAATATTAATTAATTAATTTAATTAACTAGTTAAATTAAAATGATTTCTCAAATAAATTATTTTCTCAATCCAATTCTAATTTCGTTAAAGTCATGACATCTTTACCGTATTAGAATCCATGAAGAAATTAATTTAATTGCCATCTTCAATAAATCTATGATGACTAATAAATTTAATTCTCACTTCGAACTTCAATTATTTAATTACAATCAATTAAATAATAATTTGAAGAAATTAAATTAATTTCTAAGTCATCTTTTGTACTTAGCGAGAAAACGTATTCACTGCTGATAGTGATTCATGCGTTCTATTTGTCTTAGTTATTTGTTTTCATTCATTACATAATTTATCGGTTTTACATGAAATTTATTTTTGGTGATCTTGAACTAACGGATGGACTGATTGGACATATATAATTCGAGCTCAAATAATTTTTAATTAAGTTTTGACTCTTCGCTTATTATTTATAATTTATTTAATCATAGAGTCATTCCAATATAGTACCATGACTTAACTCTCCCTTATTATATACCATTACGTAAACTAATTTATTAAGTGCTCATCCAATGACCTTGCCATAAGTGTGTTACCCTCATAGGATATCCTTAATCTGTTTGGGATAAAATTCGTTCTCCCGATATGATCCTATTTTATCTCATAGTTTCCATTACATCTTTCAATATGAAAAATTCAATTACTAACACATAGTACTTAAATCATTTGTCTTATGACAAATTACTTGTGACCACTTTCCTATTTCATCAATCATGTAATGCTAATGAGAGGATATCTATAAAACTAAACATCGGTAATGATAATATAGAACGATCGCAAAGTAATATGTTAACTCGATACAATGAACCGAAATCGTCAAGAGAGGGAGAATTGGCCTTTTCAAAAAATAGTGGAAGTAAAGAGAGAAAATTAAAATTATTGACACAAAGATTTATAGTGGTTCGGCCCCAATTGCCTACTCCACTACCTTAGCTTTCCACCACTAAGGATTTTCCCAAATTCACTAATTTGTTCAACCTTTGAGAACAAGGTTTAACCTTACAACTCCTTAAGATTTCTACCCCAAATCTTAAGTTACAAACCCTCTCAAAGAGATACAAATAAGCAAACAAAGGAACAATCCTTACAAGATTAAATTGTTTGCAAATGAAGCTCAAATACAATAAAATACACTTGAGCAAAGGAGTAGAAATAAAGCTCATAAGTGTATGTAAGAAGAATATGAAACTATTAAGCTCTAAGATTGTTTGATTGATGATTTTTGCTTGAAAGTGTTTTCTTGTTGTTGTAGGAACTTTAGAATTTGGTATTTATACCCCTTAATTGGTTTCCAACCGTTGAGGTTGTTTGTGTCATGAATAGAGTCATTGGGGATGTAAAAACCAGAGCATTTATTTCACCTGCAACACCAAGTATCGATACCATATAGAAGGGTATCAATATTTTTTTTACAATAAATGATAAATTCAGTGGCCGTTGGGATTTATTAACCGATACCAAAAATATTTTATCAGTACTTTTGGAAAAAGGTATCGATACCAGATCGATACTTTGTAGGGTTTGTAAGAAACATAATGCTATTTTGGTATCGTTTTTAGGGAAGATATCGATACCTCAAAAATGGTATCGATAATTTTTAGGATTTTTTAAAAAAGAATGCAAGTTTGGTCTCGATTTTTCTAAGGGTGTCGATAGTTCCAAAATTATCGATACTTGGCCAAATGGTATCAATACTTTTTGGCCTGAAACAATTTTGACTTGTTTGAAAACCATTTTGATGTGTGAAAATGACTTTAACTTGGTTGAAATCATTTTGACTTGGTTAAAATCATTTTAACTTGATTTTAAAATTGTTTCAAAATTTTCTAAGAGTTTAATGTAAGTATTCAAAATTTTATCTCTTAGACTTTAAATTTAAAAATCATTTTGTCAATTTTAACTTATATTCAAAACATTTAAATTTGTTATATCAAAATCTTTTATCAAATAAAGCCTAGATTAACAATCTCCCCCTTTTTGATATAACAAAACATTTGGTAAATTATTTTTTGAATAATTGCTCCCCTTTAATAAAAGACATTTTAAATTTGAGGCCAAAATAAAATTTGTCATTCATTTTTTTCTTTGAGGAAAATTGGTCATAAAATTTGCATTTAGTTAGCATCAAAGAATAATCAATCAATTTACCTTAATTTACCTTTTCTTCTCCCCCTTTTTGTTATATCAAACATCAAATAAAGCTCAATGAGAAAAGAAGTTTGTTCATCACAATAGATAGATAAAATTGAATAAGCAATGAACTAAAAAAAATCAATATATCTCAAAATACAAAGAAAGCAAGAAAGTGCAATAAAAACAAAGACATAGGCATAAACATATAAATGAAGGTGAAAATGCTATGAAAATTAAATGTATGTCCTAGAGCTACTCTAATAATCATGATGAGGGGAGAGAGGAGGCGTCAAAGGAAAACATGCAAAGAGAGACTCCATTTGAGACTCTAAAGTAGATAGCCGAGAATTAATGTCTTCCCTATGAGATCGAACCTCTTCTCGAAGACCCTGAACTTCATCGCTATTAGTTCTAACTTCTTCTCGAAGTCCCTGGACATCGTTTCTCAAGGAAGGTATGGCATCAAGCATGGCACTATTAACTTCCGATGAAGGTTGAGCAGCATGTGATGAGGAAGTCGGTGGAGGAGCGTGCTCGGGTGTGTTAATGTCATCATCTTCATGTTCCACCAGATTGTCACTTTTAAGGCACACACTGGTGTTGGCATCAAAAAGATATCCCACATGATGAAGGGCCCCATAACTAATTGGTTGGTTTGAAGTAACAAGGGTGTCTTCATGGGTACTAATACCTAATTGCCTAAAAAGGTATGACAAATATGTTCCATGAGTAAGGGTGACATTTGTATTCATCTCCCTCCCAATAGCTTTAGTAATATTATTAAACATTATTAGGGTGAGGCCAGGATGCCTATCGAATTTAAAGTAATCGAGCCACCAATAATCGGTGTTTTGAAACTTGGCATGCTTTTTTATAAGTCTAAGGTTCCAAGTAAGAATTAAATGGAGGACATGATCATAGAGATTTAGTTCGGATGCTGATCCGAACTGTAACACCCCTTACCCGTATTCAACATCGGAACAGGGTACGAGGCATTACCGGACTTACAACACAAGCATTTACACAATTTTGAGTCATAAATTTGCGTCCAAATTAAAACCATTCATATTCGATTATAAAGTTCCTAATACGAGCCTACGAGGCCCAAAACATGCATTGGAAATGGTTCGGGACTAAACCGAGAACTTTAAAATTTTTTACAAAACTTAGAAATATTTTTGCTAGATGTAGGGCTCACACGCCCGTGTGGTCCAAGGGACACGCCCGTGCTTCAGACCGTGTTCAATTTAGGGTGCTCTCTGACATGTGACATAATGCCATGCCACACGCCCGTGTGCTAGGCTGTGTAGCACACACGGCTGAGACACACACCTGTGTCTCTGCCCGTGTGCTCAATTCTGGACATTCTGTTTCTCAAAATTAAGGTTCAGGGGACACACGGTCAGAACACACGCCCGTGGGGCATACCGTGTGTCACACACGGCCTAGACACACGCCCGTGTGTCTACCCGTGTGGACAAAATAAAGGCTATTTGTAACAGCCCAATTTTGGGGCTAGTCGAAATAGTGGTTTCGAGACCACAATTTTGAGGTTGGAAAAATTATTTTTAATATTATTTTATGTGTTATAGCATGATTATATGAGTGCATGAAAATTTTGGTGGAATCATTTTTAGCGATTTTATGCTTAATTTTGAAAAGGGACTAAATCGTATAAAAGGTGAAATTTGTGTTCTACTAATTAGAAGTGTCATATAGCTAGAGAACCTTAAATTAGAGGTCCTTAATGTGCAATTAGGCCTTTAAGATAGTTATGGCCGGCCATAGAGACAAGGAAATGAAAATTTTCAAAGGTTGTAACATTCGGGATTTAGGGGCTCTGCATTTATCTTATTTCTGTGTGTTTGGTATACTTTGTATGTTGTTTGGGTGTGTTTGGAGCCTTCGGGAAGGCCCGGGGTTAATCCGGAACCTTGACCAAAATTTTAAATTTTGGGCACTTCAGGAGGGAAGCTGGTTGGGGCAGGACTTAAGGTTTATTATTTGTGTTTGGGGACATAAGAATTAAGGTGGTGTAGTGGCAGGGAGACGCCACATAACAAGCAGGGAGGTGGCATCACAAGGAGAAGCTGAGAGGGGGAAGGTTCGAATCTCTCAAGCAGTACAAGGGAGTATTATTTTTGGCTCAAGCTAGGGAGGCAGCTGGATGGTAATCAAACTCTGGAGGAGAGAGACAAGACTTGGTCAAATAGTTTAAACAAGTGGTAGAGAGCTATTTGGGGAGTTTGAATTATTCAAACTAAATTAAATGAGTAGAGGAGAGGGAATTAAGGAGTGTTTCAAGGAGAAAGCTTGGGGATTGAGGTGAGAGGCAGTTTGGCCGAATTTTTGAAGGGTGTTGGGGAAAAAAAACCGGTCTTGTGGAGCCTTGGAAGGGGGTAAGCATTCGGTGTTCCTCTATTTGGCAACCATTCTCTTTAGTTTTCCAAAATTCCTCAACCATTTCCTCTTCATCATAGTGCTTAGTAAGGCCGAAACCTACAGGGCACTCTTTTCCCTTTCTATTTCTTTCTTCTTCTTCTCATGTACCCCCCTCTTGCCGAATTCTCTTAGCACCCATTATTCTTCTTTTCTTGTGCTTCTTCCCTCATTCGCTAAAAGCCGAATCCTCGCCCCATGTTTTGGTAAGTTCTCTTTTATTCTCCTTTTTTTCTCTTTTCTTCTTTAGGCCGAATCTTTTCCCTTAAAACCCTTTTGAGTTTTGTTTTCATTCTTCTCCCCCTTATAGCCGAATTTCTAATTATTGTTCCCTTTTCTGCTCCTAGAGGTATCATCTCCAAATCGAATCTTCTCTGCCTTGTCAACTTGTGCCGAATCTTTGAGGGGCATCTTTTGGTTTTGATAAGGGATCTTCTTCACTTTTCTATCTGTTTTCTCTCTTTTTCTATTTTGGGTTGGTTAATCAAAGGTGATTAGGTGGTGTCATGGTGTTTTGGCCGAATGATGGAAGGAGGGCTTATGTATTCCGTTTGGCCGAAAGGCCATCTCCTCTAATCTATTCTCTTTCAATCGATTCTCACTAGGTACTTGCATAGGTACTCGATCGACTTCTTAATCCAAGCCTTCTAATCTCTGGACTCTATCGACTTAGGTAAGAAATTGTTATATTATTATGCGTGTATCCTTAATTTCTCTACTTCGATGTTTTAACTCGGTCTTCTGACTAAGATCGTTTTTATGGAATCATATACCAATAAGGCAAAAGAAGGGGTTGGACCCGTAAACCCAACCCCTAAGTTTAAGAGACGTGCGGTGTCTGTCGTTAGAGATTGGCCACCGGGTTGTCGGCCGACTTTTGAAAGGGATAAACAGATCGCTGTGATCCCTGCAAGTGAGGACATTAACAAGATCGATAGTGTAGTCTTGCGTGTTCACAGGTGTGTAATTATCACACTACCCCTTTTGTTTGTTGTAATAATCATGTATGTGTTATGAAAGCTGGAAATCCCGGCAATGGTGATTGAGTTATCCCTGTTGGGTAAAACCGAAACATCAGGTTAGTGTATCTTGGTTAAACCTTAACATTTCGATAGCATGATTGTGTGTGACATTACATATAACATGTTTATTATACTATGTTGCATATGCATGGGATATCGGGATGTTATGATATGAAGGGGAAGTGCTTATGGGTGACAATGTCACACCTATTGATGGTACATTATTGTATCGGTGATTTGGTCACATAGTGATCGGTGGCTAGGCCACGTTTTATTGTCTTTGAGCAGTGTGTCTGTCAGCATGACTGCCAAAGTGGAGTGTAGAGGATGGAGGGTTGATTGTAGAAATCCCCAGGTGTGTTGAGGTTGGACATATGAAGTGGAGTGTAGAGGATGGAAAAACTAGGCTGGGTTGGGCTAGCATGTTAATTATTTGTTTGTGCTGTATGATTGGGCTTCGGCCGATGGTGCTTTGGGGGCTTAGGCCCAATTGTGGAGTATGTGGACTAATTGCACACTGAGTCTTGTGACTCACTCTTTTGTTTAAACAATTGCGGGTAATTCTTAGCATGATGGATCAATTTGGAGGGAACCCGAGGTGGCCACGCATGGGTTACTAGTAAACTTTATTTTATATATCGTTTATAACTTTTGGGTATTTTTCTTTGATTTATAATAAGGCCACTACAAAACTTGGAATTTACTTTCGGGTTTTAATTTTGGACATGTTAATTATAGATCTTTCGATGGGGCGTTTTTAAAATTGCAAACTAAAGTTTTCTTATAACTCCCCCAATAACATTTCATACAATAAAAGACATTTTCATTGAAAATCTGATAAACTAATAATTGGTAAGTGTTTTCAAATGTCACCTAATCGTAAGGGCTCGACTAACTGAATTTTTAAAGTTAACTAAACAACGGGTTGTCAACTGAACCATGAAATTCGAGATTTTAAAATGACTTAGAATTTTCTGAAACCTGTCAAACTTCCTAAACTTCTTCCTAGTGACATGCCAAATCCAGTCTTAGTGTTTGGGCCAGGTTTGGGGTGTTACAATTTGGTATCAGAGCCTGGTTTAAAAAGCTCGGCCTTGGGTTTTGGGTTCAAAACGTTTTCCAAATTTCGTTTTTAAGAAAAAAATATATATGGATCCGTTTTTGAAGTGTGGCACCCGAGTCTCCGGCCCAAGCCTGCCAGGTAAGTTTTCTGATGGCTAACTGATTGCATAAAGTTGATGTATTATGTGAATGTGTTGTTATGGATGATGGAATTAAGAAACTTTGCTGTAGAGATGAAAACCTTTAGGTATACACATGCTTGCAGAAAAACTACTTATAATCTTATCTTCATAAATCTACTTGGTAATAAACAGTGGAAGAAATACTAATTCATAAAATTTGTAATCAGATAAGACGAAACGTTAGACATGAGTGCTAGACGTGGACGTGGCGCACGTGGCCGTGGTAGAGGCCGAGGTGTTGAAGCTGAGTTCTCGGAAGCAGGATATAAGCCTGAGGGTGAAGTGCTCGCATCACCTGTGGCGGAAGCAGGACTGCAAGATAGAACTGGTGGAGATGATGCCCTGTCTCAGGCAATGTTGCGTGTGTTGGAGCAGTAGTCAAATGTGTAGTGGAACAAAGAACTTGAAGTCTATCCTCAATGACTTTCGCGAATAGAGCCGAAATGTTTAGAGGTATCTCTGGAGTAGCTCCAAACGTGGCTGAGTATTGGCTAGAGGCAGTCGAGAGAATCATGGATGACTTGGACTGCACGGCGGAAGAGAAGGTGAAAGGAGCGGTGTCTCTTCTTCGAGACGAGGCACATCAGTGGTGGCTTACCGTGAGAGAGGGTACTCCGACGGACCGAGTTGATTGAGATTTCTTTAAGATGACGTTCCAGGGAAAGTACGTTGGGGCCAGTTACGTGGATGCTCAAAGGAAAGCATTCTTGAATTTAGTTCAAGGGGGTAAGTCGGTAGCTGAGTATGAGGCAGAATTCCTACGGTTGAGCCAGTATGCTCGAGGGATAGTTGCGACTGATCATGAGCGTTGCGTACGGTTCGAAGATGGGCTACAAGATGAGCTGCGAGTGTTGATAGCTCCACAGCGGGAGAGGGATTTCGCTATTCTGGTGGAAAAAGCTAAAATAGCCGAGGAGGTGACGCGGAATGAAAGGCAAAATAAGGACAAGGATAAGACCAGAAATAAGAGGAGCTATGGACCGTCAAGGTCATCTGGGGGTTTGCAGAAGAGGCCCAGGGTTGATGGGCCGAGTCGAGTTGCAACGCCACCATTTCTTTTTTCGACGATGTACTCTCAAGGTGTGGGAGGTCACATCTTGGAAGTCTTTGGGAAGAGATAGGATATGTTTCAGGTGCGGGTCAAAGGATCATCTGATCAGAGACTGTCCATTAGAAAGGACCAGGGCTCGGATGGTAGGTCAGGGATATGTGCAGCCAGGTAGAGGTGAACAGCAGATGCCGAGAGGTCGTGGTCCGAACAGAGGAGGGAATGGTTTTGGTCGGGGACGTGGAGCACTGGGCAGAGGTGCTGGGAGTAAAGAGGCGAGACAGCCCGGGTTAGTCTATACAGCCAGACGCCGAGAAGAGGAGGATGCACCAAATGTTATAACGGGTACGTTTCTCATTTTCGGTTTGCCCTTTACTGCATTAATTTATATTGGGTCGACGCATTCCTATGTTGCTAGTGTGGTGTCTGGAACTTTGAACATAAACTCTGAAACTGCTTCTAGTGAGATGACGGTACTTAGTCCTCTAGGGCAATCTGTAGTAGTAAATAAACTTTTTAGGAATGTGCCTCTAGAAGTACAAGGGTTGGTTTTCCCGGCTGATTTGATGGAACTACCGTTCGGGGAGTTCGATTTGATCTTAGGCATGGATTAGTTGGTAAGATATCATGTAAACTTAGATTGTGCTGCTAAGCGCATTGTGTTAAGGACTCCTGAGGATGATGAAGTTTTGGTGATAGGCGAGAGGAGAGACTACTTGTCCAATGTAGTGTCTGCTCTTAAGGCGGAAAGAATGGTGAGAAAAGGGTGCATGGCTTTCTTAACCTATGTCAGTGCCTTGGATGCAAAGGAAGTGACCGTGGATGAGGTTAGAACAGTAAAGGAATTTGTGGATGTCTTTCCTGAAGAACTTCTAGGGTTGCCTTCGGATCGTGAGGTGGAGTTTGGAATTGAGTTACTTCCGGGAACGGCTCCGGTGTCCATCGCCCCTTACAGGATGGCACCGAAGGAGCTAGTTGAACTTAAAGCTGAAATCCAAGAGTTGTTAGACCGTGGTTGTATCTGACCCAGTGTATCTCCGTGGGGAGCACCGGTGTTGTTTGTGAAGAAGAAAGACGGGTCCATGCGAATGTGCATTGACTACCGCCAGTTGAACAAGCTGACTATCAAGAATAAGTACCCGCTGCCGAGGATAGATGACCTGTTTGATCAGCTCAAAGGTGCCTTGGTCTTTTCAAAGATAGATTTGAGGTCAGGATATCATCAGCTTAAGGTCAAGGAAGCGGATATATGCAAAACGGCTTTTTGGACTCGCTATGGTCACTATGAGTTCCTGGTGATGCCGTTTGGGTTGAAAAATACACCAGCTGTGTTCATAGATATGATGAACCGGGTTTTTTAGCCCTATCTGGACCGGTTCATCGTTGTGTTCATAGACGACATTTCGGCATATTCCAAGACTAAGGAGGAGCATGATTCACATCTTCGGGTGGTTGTACAGATTTTGAGGGAGAAGCAGCTGTACGCCAAGTTTAGCAAGTGTGAGTTTTGGTTGAAAGAAGTTACCTTTCTGGGTCATGTGGTATCTGCAGAAGGGATTAGGGTGGATCCCCGGAAGATTGAAGCGGTGTTGGATTGGAAACCGCCTAAGTCTGTGGCAGAGATTCAGAGTTTCCTTGGTCTGGCTGGGTATTACCGAAGGTTCGTTGAAGGGTTCTCATTAATTGCGGCACCTTTAACCAAGCTGTTGAAAAAAGGGGTACCTTTCGTTTAGTCTGGCAAGCAACAGGAAAGTTTTGAGGAGCTGAAGAGGATTTTGACAGAGGCTCCGGTTTTAATTCAGCCTGAGGCTGGGAAAGAGTTTGTAGTATATTGTGATGCTTCACACACGGGGTTAGGGTGTGTGTTGATACAGGATGGGAAGGTGGTTGCATATGTATCTCAGCAATTAAGACCGCATGAGATTAACTATCCTACGCATGATCTGGAGTTGGCTGCGGTAGTTTTCGCTCTGAAAATCTGGAGACATTATTTGTATAGAGAAAAGTCCGTTATCTACACCGACCATAAGAGTTTGAAATATCTTCTAACTCAGAAAGAGTTGAATTTAAGGCAGCGAAGGTGAATTGAGCTGTTGAAGGATTATGACTGCTCGATTGAATATCATCCGAGTAAGGCTAATGTGGTGGCGGATGCGTTAAGCCGGAAAGTAATAGCGTATTTGAGAGCGATGTTCTCTCATCTCAGTTTATATGCGGACGGAAGTCTATTGGCTGAACTCCAAGTGAAACCGACGTGAGTGAATCAGATTAAAGAGAAACAGTTATCGGATGATGTCTTGAGCGCTCGACTTTTGCAAGTGCAGAATGGTGGGGTAGAAGATTATAATTTGAACAGTGATAGGGCTTTGTGCTTTCGTGGGAAGGTTTGCATGCCGAAGGATGTAGAGTTGAGGCAAATGATTCTTCAAGAAGCGCATAGTAGCCCTTACGCTATGCATCCTGGAGGGAGTAAGATGTACCGGGATCTGCGTGAACAGTTTTGGTGGCCTAGATTGAAGCGGGAGGTTACAGAGTTTGTGGGAAAGTGTTTAACTTGTCAGCAGGTTAAAGCGGAGCATCAGTTGCCTTCAGGGTTGTTGCAGCCGGTGAAGATTCAACAGTGGAAATGGGAAATGATCACTATGGACTTTGTTAGTGGGCTACCTCTTACGCCTACTAAGAAAGACTCAGTATGGATGATTGTGGATCGGTTGACGAAGTCTGCCCATTTCATACCCGTTCGTGTTAACTATTCTCTTCAGAGATTGGCTAAGCTGTATGTGGCAGAAATTGTGAGGTTGCATGGGGTACCAGTATCGATCATATCAGATAGAGACCCTAGGTTTACGTCGCGGTTCTGGAGGGCACTGCATCAAGCTTTGGGTACGAGACTGGACTTCAGCATAGCTTTTCATCCACAGAATGATGGTCAGTCTGAGAGGGTAATTCAGATCTTGGAGGACATGTTGAGGGGTTGTGTCATTGACTTCAGGGGTAGCTGGGAGGAGTTTCTACCGCTGGCGACTCGCACAACAACAGCTACCAATCTAGTATTCAGATGGCGCCCTATGAAGCATTGTATGGGCAGAGGTGTCGTACTCCTACCTGTTGGACAGAATTGGGTGAACGTCAGATTTTGGGTCCAGAATTAGTTACAGAGACAGAGGAAAAGGTTAAGTTAATTAGGACTCGTTTGAAGGAAGCGTCCGATAGGCAGAAATCATATGCAGATCTGAAGCGGAAGGAGATAGAGTTTGCAGTGGGTGATCAGGTTTTCTTGAAAGCTTCACCTTGAAAGAAGGTGATGAGGTTTGGACGGAAGGGCAAGCTAAGTCCTAGGTTCATCGGGCCTTATCGAATTTTGAAACGTGTGGGACCAGTGCCGTATCAACTGGAGTTACTTTTAGAATTGAAACAGATGCATGATGTGTTCCATGTTTCAATGTTAAGACACTACCGTTTGGATCTGTCTCATGTTGTGCCAGTGGAGGAAATTGAAGTAAGACCAGACTTGTCCTATGAGGAGGAACCAATCCAAATCTTGGAACGAGACGTCAAGGTGCTAAGAAGGAAATCGGTCCCGTTGGTTAAAGTCTTATGGCGGAATCATGGAATAGAATAGGCGACATGAGAGCCAGAGGATGCGATACGTTAGCAGTACCCGCATCTCTTTTAATCAAGTAATTTTTAGGCCGAAATTTCTTTAAGGGGGGTAGAACTATAACATCCGAGATTTAGGGGCTCTGCATTTATCTTGTTTCTGTGTGTTTGGTATACTTTGTATGTTGTTTGGGTGTGTTTGGAGCCTTCGGGAAGGCCCGGGGTTAAGCCGGAACCTTGACCAAAATTTTAAATTTTGGGCACTTCATGAGGGAAGCTGGTTGGGGCAGGACTTAAGGTTTATTATTTGTGTTTGGGGACATAAGATTTATTGTGGTGTAGTGGCAGGGAGACGCCACATAACAAGCAGGGAGGTGGCGTCACAAGGAGAAGTTGAGAGGGAGAAGGTTCGAATCTCTCAAGCAGTACAAGGGAGTATTATTTTTGGCTCAAGCTAGGGAGGCAGCTGGATGGTAATCAAACTCTGGAGGAGAGAGACAAGACTTGGTCAAATAGTTTAAACAAGTGGTGGAGAGCTATTTGGGGAGTTTGAATTATTCAAACTAAATTAAATGAGTGGAGGAGAGGGAATTAAGAAGTGTTTCAAGGAGAAAGCTTGGGGATTGAGGTGAGAGGCAGTTTGGCCTAATTTTTGAAGGGTGTTGGGGAAAAAAATCGGTCTTGTGGAGCCTTGGAAGGGGGGTAGGCATTCGGTGTTCCTCTATTTGGCAACCATTCTCTTTAGTTTGCCAAAATTCCTCAACCATTTCCTCTTCATCATAGTGCTTAGTAAGGCTGAAACCTACAGGGCACTCTTTTCCCTTTCTATTTCTTTCTTCTTCTTCTCATGTACCCCCCTCTTGCCGAATTCTCTTAGCACCCATTATTCTTCTTTTCTTGTGCTTCTTCCCTCATTCGCTAAAAGCTGAATCCTCACCCCATGTTTTGGTAAGTTCTCTGTTATTCTCTTTTTTTTTCTTTTCTTCTTTAGGCCGAATCTTTTCCCTTAAAACTATTTTGAGTTTTGTTTTCATTCTTCTCCCCCTTATAGCCGAATTTCTAATTATTGTTCCCTTTTCTGCTCCTAGAGGTATCATCTCCAAATCGAATCTGCTCTGCCTTGTCAACTTGTACCGAATCTTTGGGGGGCATCTTTTGGTTTCGGTAAGGGATCTTCTTCACTTTTCTATCTGTTTTCTCTCTTATTCTATTTTGGGTTGGTTAATCAAAGGTGATTAGGTGGTGTCATGGTGTCTTGGCCGAATGATGGAAGGAGGGCTTATGTATTCCGTTTGGCCGAAAGGCCATCTCCTCTAATCTATTCTCTTTCAATCGATTCTCACTTGGTACTTGCATAGGTACTCGATCGACTTCTTAATCCAAGCCTTCTAATCTCTGGACTCTATCGACTTAGGTAAGAAATCGTTATATTATTATGCGTGTATCCTTAATTTCTCTGCTTCGATGTTTTAACTCGGTCTTCTGACCAAGATCGTTTTTATGGAATCATATACCAATCAGGCAAAGGAAGGGGTTTGACCCGTAAACCCAGCCCCTAAGTTTAAGAGACGTGCGGTGTCTGCCGTTCGAGATTGGCCACTGGGTTTTGGGCCGGCTTCTGAAAGGGATAAACAGATCGCTGTGATCCCTGCAAGTGAGGACGTTAGCAAGATCGATAGTGTAGTCTTGCGTGTTCACAGGTGTGTAATTATCACACTACCCCTTTTGTTTGTTGAAATAATCGTGTATGTGTTATGAAAGCCAGAAATCCTGGTAATGGTGATTGAGTTATCCCTGTTGGGTAAAACCGAAACATCAGGTTAGTGTATCTTGGTTAAACCTTAACATTTTGATAGCATGATTGTGTGTGACATTACATATAACATGTTTATTATACTATGTTGCATATGCATGGGATATCGGGATGTTATGATATGAAGGGGAAGTGCTTATGGGTGACAATGTCACACCTATTGATGATACATTATTGTATCGGTGATTTGGTCACATAGTGATCGGTGGCTAGGCCACGTTTTATTGTCTTTGAGCAAAGGTGTGCACAAAGATGACCGCCAAAGTGGAGTGTAGAGGATGGAGGGTTGATTGTAGAAATCCCGGTGTGTTGAGGTTGGACATATGAAGTGGAGTGTAGAGGATGGAAAAACTAGGTCAAGGTTGGGCTAGCATGTTAATTATTTGTTTGTCTTTGTATGATTGGGCTTCGGCCGATGGTGTTTTGGGGGCTTAGGCCCAATTGTGGAGTATGTGGACTAATTGCACACCGAGTTTTGTGACTCACTCTTTTGTTTAAACAATTGCGGTAATTCTTAGCATGATGGATCAATGGAGGGAACCCGAGGTGGCCACGCATGGGTTACTAGTAAACTTTATTTTATATATCGTTTATAACTTTTGGGTATTTTTCTTTGATTTGTAATAAGGCCACTACAAAACTTGGAATTTACTTTCTGGGTTTAATTTTGGACATGTTAATTATAGATCGCTTTCGATGGGGCGTTTTTAAAATTGCAAACTAAAGTTTTCTTATAACCTGTCCAATAACGTTTCATACAATAAAAGATATTTTCATTGAAAATCTGATAAACGAATAATTGGTAAGTGTTTTCAAATGTCACCTAATCGCAAAGGCTCGACTAACTGAATTTTTAAAGTTAACTAAACAACGGGTTGTCAATTGAACCACGAAATTTGAGATTTTAAAATGACTTAGAATTTTCCGAAACCTGTCAAACTTCCTAAACTTCTTCCTAGTGACATGCCAAATCCGGTCGTAGTGTTTGGGCCGGGTTTGGGGTGTTACAAAGGTTAGGTGAGGTTTTGGTGACAAATTGGACTAGAAATAAAAAAATATAAAGAGAAAAAGATATCACCTTTTCATTTTCCTCATCTCCACCGAAAATATCAGCAAAATAAGGGTTTTGGAAGCTTGAAATTTCAGCCAAGCTTTTCTCTTGCAAGTAAGTGATTTTGGTGGTTGTTTTTGTTAATTTTTGTGTTTTTGGAATCCCTATAGCTTAATCTAGCTAATGAGGGGACTATTTTGTAAAATGGTTGAGAGTCTAGGGTCTTTCCATGAGAGTACTTATGTTTTTCGCTGAAATTTTATGGAAGAAAATGAATATTGGTTGTTAAATAAACAACTTTTGTGAAAGGGGTTTTCACGAAATCACCTAAAATGGACCTTTTTGTAAAAGTTATAAAATGGGTAGTAAATGTGTGAAATAATTTGGATTTGTGGGTTGCTATAAGAGTAATAAAGGTTGGGCTAGGCTTGTTAAAGGATAAAATTTGATTAAAATCGTTTTACGAGCCTAGGGGCAAAATCGTAATTTTGTGAAAGTCTAAGGGCGAAATGGTAATTTTGCCAAAGTAGGAATTTTGAAATGTTTTGATTAATGTGGTGATTAAATGAGTAAATTTTTTCATTATAGATCAAGAAAAACGAGATCCAGACTTAGACCGGGGGAAAACCAAAATAGTGGACTAAATCGAACTAGTCGCCCATATTTTGTATACCGAGGTAAGTTGTACGTAAATAATACAACTTTATTGTTATTATGTATTAAACAATTGATATTGCATAAAATGTTTAATTATTGTTATGAATATGCATGACAAAAATTGATGTGGTATACTCCCGGTTGAACCTTAGGAATAGATTGGATATCCAAGCCATGGCATTTGGTTGATATGTGTGCTAGTGTAAGACCATGTCTGGGACATGGCATCGGCCACATTATGAGAGCCAGTGTAAGACCATGTTTGGGACATGGCATCGGTGTTGATATGTGAGCTAGTGTAAGACCATGTCTGGGACATGGCATCAGCCACATTATGAAAGCCAGTGTAAGACCATGTCTGGGACATGGCATCGGCCACATTATGAGAGCCAGTGTAAGACCATGTCTGGGACATGGCGTCAGCATTGAGATGAGAGTTAGTGTAAGACCATGTCTAGAACATGGCATCGGCCTCGACATTTGAGCCAGTGTAAGACTATGTCTAGGACATGGCATCGGTATCGTACCCATTCGTGTGAGGCTTGTCGGGTATCCTTTGGTATTCCAACTGGTTCAACGGGTAATTTAAAGCTTGTGTTAAAAGTGAGAATAGTTACGACTATGTTGTAAGTGGTACAGGTACCTACTCGAAATTCATAAGAAATGAGTTTGATTTATGTTGTGTGATTAGTAAGGATGAAAATGAGTAAGTTATGCCTTAAATCATTTGAGAATTATGTGCAAGTTTATAATATGCTATGAGTATAATAATGCATGGTAATTGTTGTTAATTATTTACATGCGACTTACAAAGCTTTATGCTTACTCCCTTTCCTTTCCATTTTCTTATAGTATCGCCAAGCTAGCTCGGGGATCAGAGGATGTCGGAGGCTCGATCACACTATCAATCTGAACATTTGGTATAGTTAGATTTATCATTTTGAGTATGGCATGTATAGGGACTTGGTCTTTTGTCAAGTGTCATATAGTTTTGGCCAAATATGTTGGCATGTCTTGAAGATTGATTCATTTTGTATATGGCCATAGATGTTGGCTAATACTTGTTATTGATATATGATAATGATGATGTTTTTCATGAATGTGAAAATTGCATGGTTGAGTATTTGGTATGTTAATGCATGAATGAGTAGGTTATTTGATGTGGCTTATGTTGGTGCAAGTAAAGGTGGCAGAAAGGGCTTGGTAAATAGCCTTGTTTTCGTCCACACGGATAGACACACGGGCGTGTGTCTAGGCCGTGTGTGACACATGGTATTCCCCATGGGCGTGTGGTCTGGCCGTGTATTCCCCTGCACCTTAATTTGGTAAAACAGAATGCCCAGTAGTAACCACACGGGCTGAGGCACGGCCGTGTTTCTCAACCGTGTGGAAGACACCGTGTGAAGTCTGCACTTGATTTTAGGAATTTAATTCGCCACACGGCCTAAGGACACGAGTGTGTACCTTGGCTGTGTGACCCTAAGATGTTGCTGACGTCAGAAATAGAATGTCAAGGTTTTTGCACACAGACGGAGACACGGGCGTGTCATGGCCGTGTGAGGGACACGGGCCATGGGCACAGACGTGTGAAAGGCCGTGTGAAAACCCCTGTAGGTTAGAATTGAAAAATAAATCCACACTAGCAAGGGACACGGGCGTGCCCCTATATGTGGAGGCCGTGTGAGTTACACGGTCCTTCAACATAGCCAAGTTATTAGGTCACACGGGCGTGTCGCCCTTCCACATAGGCGTGTTGCCCTTCCACACGGGCGTGTGCCCCTGTTTTTAGTGACATTTTCCAAAGTTTTTCTAAAGAACTCGGTTTGATCTCGAACAGTTTCTAAAGCGTGTTTTGGGCCTCGTAGGCTCATATTAAGGATTTTAAGACAAACTTTGAAAAGTTTTAAATTTGAACGAAATTTCATAACCCGGAAGTGTTTGTATACATGTTATTAAGTTAGGTAACGCCTCGTACCTTGTTCCGGCATAGAATACGGGTAAGGGGTGTTACACTATTTACCAAGCCATTTTCCACCCTTATTCATACATACACTTACACCAATTCAAAGGCACAAAACACAACATGCTTAGGCAACCAAAATATCCACAATTATGAACAACACATGCCAACACAATATCAACATCTATCATACTCACAACAATTATTAAGCCACAATTGACTACTTTCAAGATACCTAATTGTACACCACTTTATCATCTTTTCAATAGGCCACATTTCCAAACATTTCACATTCATGTCATAAATCACATTTCCATCATTCACCAAGCATACCGTGACCATATCACCAAAGACATTGGCACATATATAAGTATACTTAGGCTTACAACCATGTTATCCCAAATAAGCCAATCTACATGGCCAAATATACAAGCCAACACATTGGCTACAATCATAATGAAACATATAACAAAATGGCTAAGTCCCTATACATGTCATACCCTCAAAATACTAAGATCATCAATACCCAAAATGAGAGGGTTTGATAGTGTGATCCGAAACTCCGATGATCTCCGATCCCGAGCTAGCTTGGTAACACAATAAGATAAGGGAAAGAAAGGAGGTAAGCTATATAGCTTAGTAAGTTCATATGCAAATAATAAACAACATTAATTATACATTTGTCATATGAATAACATAACATATATCAACATAAATGTCATTAAAACTTCATGAGCATAACTTACTCAATCACAATCTTACCAATAGTTCATCATATATCGAATCTATTTCCTTTGAGTTTTTCGTACATACCTGTACCAACTTGTAACATAATCACATACTTTCTCATCTTTGACATACCCGTTGAACCACTTGGAATACTATCGGATACACGGAAAACTTTGCACATAAGTTCCATATATGTAGCCAATGCTACCAAAAATCTCATAACACTTATAGGCTCTCTCTCGAGCTATCCACGGGTCTGCTCACACAAGCTTTCAGTCAAGACGTAGCTACACAGTGCTGCTCACACAAGCTGTCAAGTATCCGCAACATATGCCGGTATACTCAGCCACTGATAGGATGTACTAGACCAGCATTCGGGACACATAAATCACATAATTACATACTCACATGGGTTCCTAGTGACATGTCACTTGTATCTTAATCTATTCCTAAGGTTCTACAGGGATTTTCTCGCTTGTTGGAACTTCATCAATTACATCCATAGAGTCAATCATACAATTCATGCAATATCAAAACATTATAAATTCAATTGTAACGTTGCATTATTAACATACGAACTTACCTCGATACAAAAATTGCCAAACGGGTCTATTCGTCAATTACTTTGGTTTTCCCCTAATCTTGACCCGAATATCATTTTTCTTAATCTATAATACCAAATTCATCTCATTTAATCATCACATTATTCAATTCAACCCAAAAACACACTATGGCAAAATTATATTTTTGCCCCTAAACTTTTGACATTTTACATTTTAGTCCCTAGGCTCGTAAAATGAATTTCATTCAATTTCTTAAAAACCCAAGCCTAGCTGAAACTTATTCATACTCATAACAGCCCACATTTTTCTACTCATTGTATAGACTTTTACAAATAAGTCCCTATTTGTCGTTTTTGCTGAAAATCACTTTACAAAAGTCGTTTAACAAACAACAAACATGCATTTTCTACCATCAAACATCAAAATACATACATTTTCAACATGGGTAAAATTTTAAACTTTACCTTTCTTTCAAATTAGTCCTTGAAATAGCTAGAATAGGTTACAAGGATCTCAAAAACATAAAAATCATTAAAAACGGGGTTAGAACGGACTTACAATCGAGCTTGGAAGCTTGGCCAAAAATCCTAGCTATGGCTTCTCCTAATTTTCAGTTATGGAGGAAGAAGATGGACAAAAATTGACTTTATTTTGCTTATTAATTCATTTAATTACTAGTTTACAAAAATGCCCCTAATGCAAAACTTTGGAAATTCACCTAACCATGTCCATTTTTTTCCACTATGAAGTATAATGGTCTAATTACCATTTAAGGACCTCCAATTTAAAGTTTCATAGTAATTGGACACCTTTAACATATAGAACTCAAATTTTACACTTTTTGCAATTTAGTCCCTTTAACTAAATTGAGTTCCCAAACATCAAAATTTTTGAACGAAATTTTCACGAAATCATTCCATAAAACTGTAGATCATAAAAATATAATAAAAATAAAATTTTCTTTGTCGGATTTGTGGTCTCGAAACCACTGTTCCGACTAGACCCAAAATCAGGCTGTTACACGGACGGAATAAAAAGGGATGGATCAAAACGTCCTTTTTCGTCAGAGTAACCTCTGGGAGGTAAATGAAGATAATCGCCAAACTCTTCGATAGTGAGGCGAATAGGGGTTCCCATTAAAAACGAGGTGATGGCAGTAACGATATCGCCGAACTCATCATGTTCGAGTTTGGCATTTGAAAAGAAAGCTTGAAGAATATTCAAATAAGTTAGCGAAGAAATATTTAAAAATATCATCCACCCCCAATTTTGTAAAATAGGGAGATAAGCAAAGCTAATAGACTCTAACATGGCTACATCAACTTTCCTAGACTCCTATACACGTTTTGAAGCAAAATGTGAGTTAAAACAAGATATTGAGTTAGAGTTTTGAAAACATTCATTAAAGGATGATTCTAACTCACTAGAAGGATTAGAAGATGATGCACTAGTCCTAGAACGCTTCTTTGGGGCCATTCTAACTATTAACCACATAGAAAAACACTAAAACAAAAAAAAAATCCCTTTGAGGAATTTTATCAAACACTTGGTGGGTCAAGGTTTTTGATAAAAATTTTAACAAAAGCCTTAAAAAATAGGGATCCTCATGCAACAAAATAAAATATATATTGTCCATAAAAACCTAATAAACCATCAACAAGCATTATTTCAAACTACATTTTGTAAAAACAACAAGTTCAAAAATTTAGGGTTTTACCTCAAAAATGTTGAAATATGCAAAAATCCCAAGCAATGTTGAATAAATCTTGTGGAAATTATGTTTGGAAAAATTGGAGTGTCAAGATTTAGTAAAGAAATCAAAAAAAATTGAGAGATTTTTGAAGATGGGGAGATGGTTTTCGAAGAGAAAAAAAAAGTTGGGTGTTTTGAAACTGTTTTGAACAATATCAGCAGCAAGTACTGTGAAAACCCCAGTAGTATCGAAATTTTTTTCCAAGAGTATCGATATTTTTTATAAAAGTATCGGTACTTTTAAATTGGTATCAATACCAAATTTCCACTCTGTTTTCCAAGTGTAGTAAAATAGCAAAAACGAGATTTTTAGGTCCTATAGTTTTCTAAGAGTCCTAAAATGACTCCAAAACTATTCCTAACCGTTTCATATGCATAAAAATGTATAGTGTGAGTAAGATGCATGTAATGCATGAAACAAAAATATGTTCTCAAAAATAAAATGACTAAGTTGATAAGATTTAGCCTATTCTAACATGTTCAATACCATCAAAAGATAAGTCATGCTAGATAAATAAAGTCAAAATAGATCAAATTTTCACATAAAACTCCTCCTACCTTTTTGCATATAAGAGCCATGAACATCATACTTACCAAGCTTTTTGCACAAAAAAATCAAATAAAGTACATGGAAAAAATTAACACAAAGTCAATGCGATGTGGTGAAACCTAGTTCTCTCCTAGGTGTTCAAAATATTTCCTTGTCTAAAGCTTTTGTAAAAATATCAGCTAATTGATTTAAGGTGTCTACATATTCTAAAACTATTTTACCTTTTTGGACATAATCTCTAATGAAATAATGTCTAATTTTAATGTGTTTAGTCCTAGAATGTTGGATGGGATTTTTAGTGAGACAAATAGAACTAGTATTGTCACACTTGATAGGAACGATATCTACATCAATTTCATGAGCATAAAAACTACTAGAAAAAATATATTCCGCTTCGGTGGTAGACAATGCAACACTATTTTGTTTCTTTGAAAACCATGAAATTAGCATGTTGCCTAGGAATTGACAAGTACCGAAGGTGCTTTTCCTATCTAATTTTCAACCTCCAAAATCCACATATGAGAAAGCATGCAAGCTAAAGGATGAGTCTCTAGAATACCAAAAGCCTAAATTTGAAGTGTCTCTAAGGTATCTAAAGATTCTCTTAAGGGCTTGTAAATGTGATTCCTTAGGATAATATTGATATCTAGCACACAAGCATATACTAAACATAATGTTGAGTCTACTTGCGGTAAGATAAAGCAAAGAACCAATCATTGACCTATATAATTTTAAATCAACACATTTACCTTCCTCACCTTTATCAAGATTTGTAAAAGGGCTCATAAGAGTAGATTGTGGTTTGAGAGTGTCCATCACAAACTTATTGAGCATTTCCTTTGTGCATTTAGCTTGATTTATGAAGATGTCATCCTTTCTTTGGTTGATTTGGAGTCCCAAAAAGAAATTTAGTTCTCCCATCATGCTCATCTCAAACTCACCTTGCATTAGCTTAGAAAATTCTTAACAAAGAAGATCATTAGTAGAACCAAAAATAATATCATCAACATAAATTTGAACTACTAATAAATCTTTGTCTTTTTATTTAATAAAAAAGTGTTGTGTCAACCTTCCCTTTACAAAAACCTTTTTCAACTAGGAGCTTGTTTCAAACCATATAAAGCTTTTGAAAGTTTGAAAACATGGTTTGGAAATTTTGGATCTTCAAAACCGGGTGGTTGTTCAACATGCACTCTTCATTTATAAACCATTTAGAAAAGAACTTTTCACATCCATTTGATATAATTTGAAATCATTAAAGCATGCAAAGCTAAAAGCATTCTAATGGCTTCCATCCTAGCTACAGGAGCATAAGTTTCATCATAATCTATTCCTTCCTCTTGAGTGTAACCTTGAGCAACAAGTCTAACCTTATTCCTCACTATGTTACCACTCTCATCTAGCTTGTTCCTAAAAACTCATTTAGTACCTATAGTAGATTTATCACTAGGTCTATCAACTAGGGTCCATACTTTACTTCTCTCAAATTGATTTAACTCTTCTTGCATGACTAATATTCAATATTCATCATTTAATGCTTCTTTGATATTTTTAGGCTCAATGCATGAGATAAATGCAACATACTTACAAGAATTTCTAAGAGAATATCTAGTAGTTACTCCTTGGGATGGATCTCCCAAAATCATACCATTCTTCACATAGTTGAACTCTCTTAGATGAGTGACTTTCATTTCCTCAATTGAAAGTTCTTCTAGAGCATCGTGTGTTTGTTCTTAAATTTTTTTCATTTGATGATTGATCCTCTTTATCATTGTTAAAAAAATTTGCATTATCATCATCAACACAAGAATCATTTCTAGGAAGAGGATTATAGTCATAAAAAATAACATGTATAAACTCTTCTACTACTAAAGTTCTTTTGTTAAAAACTCGATAAGCTTTAGAATTTAAAGAATAACTAAGAAAAATTCCTTCATCACTTTTTGCATCAAATTTACCAAGATTATCTTTGCCATTATTTAAAGCAAAACATTTGCATCCAAAGGGATGAAAATAGCTAATGTTAGGCTTTTTATTTTTGAAAAGTTCATATGGAGTTTTCTTTAAAATAGGCTTAATCATTACTCTATTAACAATATAACAAGTGGTGTTTGTGGCTTTCGCCCAAAAATATTTTGGTAAATTATTTTCACAAAGCATGGTTCTAGCCGTTTCTTCTAAAGTTTTATTTTTCCTCTCAACAACTCCATTTTATTGAGGGGTTCTATGTGCAGAAAAATTATGGCTAATTCCATTTGAGTTGCCAAAATTTTCAAAACCAAGATTTTGAAATTCGATTCCATGGTCACTTCTAACACAAGTGATAGAGTAACCTTTTCATTTTGATTCATTTTTGAAAATGTGATGAATTTTTCTAAAGCTTCATCTTTAGTACTTAAGAATAGAGCCCAAGTAAATCTAGAATAGTCATCAACAAGCACAAAAGCATAATATTTTCCACCCGAGATAGTTGCCCTAATAGGACTAAGTAAGCCTATGTGAATTAGTTGAAGAGCTCTACTAGTTGATACATCATTAATAGGTTTAAAAGAGACTCTTTTATGCTTACCCTTAACACATGCATCACAAACTTTATCTAGTCCAAAATCAATTTTAGGCAAACCTCTTACTAAGTCATTTTTAGTTAATTTATGCAATATGCTCATGCTAGCACGTCCTAGTTTTCTATGCCACAATAAAAAACTATTTTCATTTTTAGCAACAAGGCATATGTTAGAATTATGCAAATCATCTAAATGCACTGTATATATTTTTTCTATCCTATATCCTACAAGCACAATCTTATTAGAAGCAATGTCAATAACTTTACAACCTTTAGACTCAAATATGACATTGAAACCTTTATCACATAATTGACTAATACTTAGAAGATTATGCTTAAGACCGTTGACATATAAGATATTCTCAATAATAATTGAAGAGTTTTTACCAATAGAGCCTATTCACTCAATTTGTTTTGCAGAGTTTTCACCAAATGTAATTTCTCTTCCAGTTTTTAGCTTCAAATTGATAAAGTGACTCTTGTCACCAGTCATGTGTCTTGATCATCCACTATCAAGGTACCATAAGTTTTTCCTTGAAAAATCCACCTTAAAGTAATGCTCCTTTTCCTACAAACATAGAATTAAAGTTTGATTTTTGGTGCCCAAATTCTTTTGGGTCCGTAAGCATTAGTTCCTATAATTTAGTCCCTTTAGGTATCCATTTTGAAATCAATTTCTTATCTTGAGTAGTTATGAGTCCTTTAGGGACCCATATACTTTTAATGATTTTTCTCTTGTAAAAGTTTTGGGGACCTCTATGTTTATAGAAATTAAAGCTATTTTTAACAAAGTTTTGTTTTGAATTTTCTCCTTTTTCTAAAACTTTGTTAGAGTGAGCTTTTTCACTCTTAAGCAACTCAAGTTGCTTTTGATGATCATCATGAACTTTAAAAAGAAAATTATGCAAGTCTAAATTCTTTTTCTCAAAATGATTTATAGTAGCTTGCATATCATTTATTTTGCCATCAAGTTCATGATTGACTTTGGAGAGTGAATTGTTTTTATCTTTAAGTTTGTAACACCCCAAACCCGACCTAGACGTTATGGCCGAATCTGGCTGTGTCACATGGTAGTGTTTTTCGAAAAGTGATTTATCGTCAAAAACCTCATTTCTTTATCACTTCTTTACACTCTCTTATGCTTAATTCCAAGACGTGTCGACCAATTTCAAACGCGATTCATATTCAAAAGTTATTTTCTTTCAAAACGTTATTAATTTTCAAAACGTCACTTATTGCGGAAGCTTTTTAAAATAGTTTACATATTTGTGCGTATTTTGTTAAAACGTTTGATTCGTTTTGAAAACTAGATTATTCCTACTACTAGAAGTTATAAATCAAAACAATAGAAACCCCAAATTAAAAGTAAAAATCCAAAGAGGCCATTATTACAGTAAAATACCCCCAAAATAAAATCAAAACTATAATTAAGTACTAAGTCGAATTGAATAGGTCATGTGGCCACCGCTGAGTCCTCCGTCGCATCGATCTTCCTATGTCTGGGGATTACCTGTACAATCAAATCAGAAGGGTGAGTTTACGAAAACTCAGTGTGTAATCTCATATAAAGCAAACAGACAGAAAGCAATCACAGTCTGGCCTAAGCCCTTTTTAGTATTAGTGACAATATCAGTTTGGGCTTTAGCCCATCTCAGCACAGAAGCAATCATGTGTTTGGGCCTTGGCCCATTACAATAATAATAATTAGTACAGTAACAGATTATACAGTATACAGGTCCTACCCAGCTAGCCTCTACACTCCATCTCCGTCTAACCCTACACTCCATGTGGTGATATAATCAACCCACCCATCCCTACACTCCAAAAAGTACTGAATGCGGCACTAGACAGTAGTTTGCAGCTGAGATGCCAGTAAATTAGGCTCGAGGCCTTTCAATACACTTCCTCCGATCAAAATAAACCCCCAACCCAATGCAATGCTGTATACAACTATGATATGATATAATCGAGAAATGATATATGTACTAAATTGCAAATTCAAATGTGATAAATGATTGTTATGTAATAGAACAATATACAAGGTACAAAAATGCATATGTGACCGAACTCAGAGTATGAATATGTGAGTAAAAATGATTATAGGTATGGAAATCTTTATATGTAAAATTGATGCCTATGTGAACTTAGTATAAGTTTAAGATATGATTGGCACGCCATTAGGCTTATATGTGTGCTTATACGAGATATGTGAGTGTATGGAGATTACTACAGATTATATCGAGATCCAACATTTGTTGCAGATCATCGAATATTATATGTCTCTACGGAGAACTCGGTGTGGTGGAGGGATGTATATGAATATGTATTTGATGCCTACGGGCTTTGCACTTTGGTGCCTTGGTGTGATGTAGTTTAAGCTCTTATGAGCTACCTGGTGTGGTATAGTTTACTCGTGTATCTGAGTTTATTTTACTAGGGTTCCAAAATAGAATAAGGTACCAAAACAGATTGGAATAAGAGAAAGATTGAAAATGTATCGAAACAAATTGATAAAACAATAAGGTACCGAAATGAATACGAATAAGTTTTAAACTCTAGAAATGTAACTGAATGACTTGTAAATGTAACACCCCAAACCCGGTCAATACGCCACGACCGAATCTGGTATGTCACTAAGGAAAATATTTTTGAAAGAATCGAATTAACAATTAAATTTTGTGAAAAACTCTTTGAAATTCTTTATTTGTCGAAAATAAGTTAAAACTGATATTTACTTTGAATTACATAAAACTTTAAAACTTAGTTGATAAATCATAGGATAGAAAACATTTATATCTTTTTAAGAAAATTTGAAATATCACTTTGAAAATCCGTTTGCAATTGAGTATAGAAACTTGAATTTTGGAAATCACTTAATTTGTTGAAAACACTTAACTTGTAATTTTTCTATCGAACTATTCATATTACCCGATGGTAAGATTTTTAAAACCATTATGAGTTTATAGTTTAGAAAACTTTGAGCTCAATTATTAAATTAATCAAGTGATATACTTAAACATGTCTAGAATAAATCCCAAAGCATATAAATAATTCAAAACCATAATTAAAGAGGCCTTATTACAAATCCATAAAATATGAAAACCAAATTAAAATAAAGTACCCAAATGGAAGTTCATGTAAAACCAACTTTATTGCATGGCCTCCTCGAGTTCATCCGGCTCCATATCCGCGATCTCACGAATCACCTGAAAAGATAAGGGAGAAGGTGAGTCACCAAGACTCGATGCATATTCCCTCTCCCGGTAAATACCACATACTTACACAAATTATAACAAAGCAACATATATGTATAATGCACCCAACCTAGCCATCCATAACTCCTTTTCTACCCCGTGTGGTACCAAACCACCGGTGGTGCCAAACCACCGTGACCAAAGTCACGATATAAATGTGATACCAAATCACCGTGACCAAAGTCACAAATAATCCATCTGTGGGGCCAACCCACGTGTGATACCAAATCACCGCGCATTTCGATCCCATATCTCAAAAGTGGGGCCAACCCACGGTGGAATTAACCACGTGGACAAGTCGCTATGAGGTGCCAAACCTCCGTGTCCAAGACACGAATGTGATACCAAATCACCGGTGGTGCCAAACCATTGGTGTCCAAGACACGAATCATCAAGTTGTGGGGCCAACCCACGTGTGATACCAAATCACCGCGCATTTATCCCATATCTCAAAAGTGGGGCCAACCCACGGTGGAATTAACCACGAGGGGACAAGTCGCTATGAGGTGCCAAACCTCTGGTGTCCGGAGACACGAATGTGATACCAAATCACTGGAGGTACCAAACCTCTGGTGTCCGAAGACACGAATCAATCTTCCCCCTCCTCTCATATTGCCCATACCAATGCAATAGATAAACAAATCATGTCAATAAACTTTGATATGTATCTCATAACGAATATAACATAAATCGTAGATCATAATTTCAATCCACATGTATTAACAACATATTGGAACGGACTTACCCGAATCCTCATTCATACCATCATGGTATCATATCCAGATCTCATCGATTTACCCACTTTCATAATATGATTAGTTATAACACACAAATATACATATATAAACCAAGTTATAAAGTGTGTAAGATACACACCTTTCACCAAAGCAATAACTAACGTCCGAAGATCCGATCTACCACTAGATCACCTTGTCCTACAATCGGCCAATATTAAGATTATGAACAAAGGCCATTCGGCCATAACACTAAATCCCAAGATAATTATCCTTCAAAAACCAAGTCTTACCTAAACTTACCCAAAACGATTGTCAACGAATCGAGACTTAGATTGATTGCTTCCAACGTCCGAAAAGCCTAAAAGAAATCGGTTTCTAAGAATGATTAGAACCTTGCAAACCAATGCCCATAGATTCGGCCTTAGTCCACAAGAAAATAACATAGAGACGAGAAAAGAATTGAAGAAGAAACGCCAAGAACACTTACCCTTTTCCAAAATCGATTGAAGAAAAATCAAAGAGAGTCTACCCTTGAATATTCGGCCAAAAATAATACTAAAAGGAAGTAGAAAAATTCGGCTATGGTGAAGTGAAAAAGAAAAGAAAATAGAATGGTAATGGATGTTTAAACTTTGAGTGAAAGAAAAGAAATGGAATTTGAGATGGGTAAAGATTCGGCCAAGAGAGGATGAAAGAAAATGTGATTAAAAAAATCAAATGAAGAAAAGAGAGATGTGGGAGAGAGAGTTCACCAAACACTATTTTGCCAAAGAAGAAAAGTGCACAAAAGTTCCAATGTTGTTTCGGTTTCAAGAGGACAATTGAAAGAAGAGAAATGGTATTTGGTTCACACAAAATAAGGCTAAAACCAAAAGCAAAAATTGCACCAAAATGCACAATAACATTCGGCCAAAGAGAGTGTTTTTGGAGAGGAAAACAAAAATGCAAAAAGATGTTCAAAAGGCAAAAATTGACCAACTATTCCCCCAAAGCTACTTACAAAATTCGGCCACCCCTAGACACCCATGCCCACATTCATCCACTAAAGGCCTAGGATTACTTTCCAAAACATCCTCTATATTCCATGCCTTTTGTCCCCTCTTAATACCATAACTTCAAGATTCTTATCCCCAACATCATGCTTTCCTTAAACAAAATTCAACTTACCAAAAGAAATAGTCCAACCTATCATAAACATAGGTTGACCGACCATCAATGCTAGAACAAAAATAAAGTCTTCAAAAAAAATGTTTTCCATGATACTCGAACCTCTAACCTCAAGCCACCTTTCAAGCTCCTTAACCAACTTGCCACTTACTCCTCTTATGCTTTAATTTAACACTTAAATTAACTTAAGTGCTAAGCTCACTTAATCCACTTCATTAAATAAACCATACTAAAAATTATTCTAGCTTCCTAAATAAAATCAAGCCTTCACAAGACTATGCTAACACACAAAATTCATACCCGAGCCAACACAAAAAAATACTCAAATTTTGGGATGTTACAATTCTACCCCTTAAGAAAATTTCGTCCTCGAAATTACGATCAAAAGAGTTGAGGATACTCTTTGCCTCATTACATCCTCCTGGTTCCCACGTAGCTTCCTCTACGCCATGATTCCGCCATAAAACCTTCACTAAAGGAACTGCCTTCCTACGTAAAACTTTCACATCTCGATCTAGGATCTGCACAGGTTCTTCTTCTATCGTCAGATCTGGACTCACCTCTATTTCCTCTACTGCCACAACATGCGATGGATCAGAACGATAGCGTCTAAGCATGGAGACATGGAACACATCGTGAATCTGACTCAGTTCCGCTGGCAACTCAAGCTGATAAGCTACTGGTCCCACTCGTCTCAACACCTTAAACGGCCCAATAAACCTTGGACTTAACTTGCCTTTTCTCCCAAATCTTAACACTTTCTTCCATGGCGAGACCTTCAGAAAAACTTTGTCACCCACGGCAAACTCTATATCCCTCCGCTTGAGATCTGCATATGACTTCTGCCTATCCGAAGCTTCCTTCAGACGAGCCTGAATCGTCTTAACCTTATCCTCAGTCTCTGCAACCAACTCTGGTCCTAACATCTGACGCTCACCCAACTCGGTCCAACATGTAGGCGTGCGACACCTCCTACCATACAACGCCTCATATGGGGCCATCTTAATGCTTGCTTGGTAACTATTGTTGTATGCGAACTCAGCTAATGGTAAAAACTCTTCCCACCCTCTCAAGTCCAAAACACATCCTCTCAACATATCTTCTAAAATCTGAATAACCCTTTCCGATCGCCGTCGATCGTGGATAAAATGCGATCTTCAAATCCAACCGCGTACCCAAAGCCTGATGTAACGCTCTCCAAAACCTCGATGTAAATCTAGGATCTCTATCTGAGATGATCGACACTGGCACACCGTGCAACCTCACTATCTCCGCTACATACAACTTAGCTAACCTCACAGCTTAATAATCTATCTCACGGAATGAAATGAGCTGACTTAGTCAGACGATCCACAATCACCCAAACTGAATCCTTCTTACTAGGCGTAAGAGGTAATCCACTGACAAAGTCCATAGTGATCCTTTCCCACTTCCACTGTGGAATCTTCACCGGCTGAAGTAACCCAGACGATAGAATCGATGCTCGCCTTGACTGGCGACACGTCGACATTTACCCACAAACTCGCCACCTCACGCCTGCACTGCCACCAAAATCGCTCTCTTAAATCCCGATACATCTTGCTTCCTCCAGGGATGCATAGCATATGGGCTGTTATGTTCATCCCGAAGAATCCTTTGCCTCAACTCAACATCCTTCAGCATACAAGCTCTCCCTTTAAAACACAGTACTCCATCGCTGGACAAACTATATTCCCCTAAACCTCCGTTCTGAATCTGCAACCTCCGATCATTTAAACCATCATCCTCTAACTGCTTCTCCTTGATTTGCTCTAACCAAGTCGGCTTGACTTGCAGTTCAGCCAAAAGACTCCCATCGTCATATAAGCTAAGACGAGCAAACATCGATCTTAAATCCGATATAACCTTACGGCTCAACGCGTCTGCCACCACGTTAGCCTTGCCGGGATGATATTCGATCGAACAGTCATAGTCCTTCAACAACTCGATCCATCTACGCTGCCTCAAGTTCAAGTCCTTCGAGTCAAAAGGTACTTAAGACTCTTGTGATCCGTGTAGACTATCGACTTCTCTCCATACAAATAGTGTCTCCATATCTTCAAAGCAAAACCACAAAGAGCTAATTCAAAGTCATGCGTGGGATAATTAACCTCATGTGGTCTCAACTCACCGAGATGCATAAGCCACTACCTTTCCTTCCTGCATCAAAGACACATCCCAAACCAAGATATGTGATGCATCACAAGAAATCTGTGAATTCCTTGCCCGCCTCGGTTGAATCAAAATCGGAGCTTCACTCAGAATCTTCTTCAACTTGTCGAAACTTCCTTGTCGCTTCTCGGTCCACACAAATGGAACTCCTTTCCTCAATAACTTGGTCATAGGTGCCGCTATCAAAGAAAATCCTTCTACAAATCTTCGATAATACCCCGCTGCACCTAGAAAACTCCGAATCTCACCCACGACTTAGGCGGCTTCCAATCCAATATCGCCTCAATCTTCCGAGGATCCACTCTAATCCCCTCACCGATACTACGTGACCCAAGAAAGTCACCTCCTAAGCCGAGTCGCACTTACTAAATTTGGCGTCTGTAACCGCTTTCCTCGAATCGCAACACTACTCACAAATGCGCATCATGCTCCTCCTCTGACTTTGAGTATACCAAAATATCGTCTATAAATACCACAACAAACTGATCCAAAAACTGCTGGAATACTCGATTCATCATATCCATAAATGCAACACAATAGCGTTAGTCAACCCAAATGGCATCACCGTAAACTCGTAGTGCCCATACCGAGTGCGAAAAGCTGTCTTATGGATATCAGCCTCTTTCACCTTTAGCTGATGATATCCAGACCTTAAATCAATCTTGGAGAAAATCGCTACCCCCTTAAGCTGATCAAACAAGTCATCTATCCTCGGCAAAGGATATTTGTTTTTGATCGTCAGCTTATTCAACTGGCGGTAGTCTATACACATCCGCATCGTACCATCCTTCTTCTTGACGAAGAGTACCGGCGCTCCCCAAGGCGAAACACTTGGTCGAATGAAACCTCGATCCAACAACTCTTGAATTTGAGCCTTTAATTCCATCAATTCCTTCGGTGCCATCCTATACGGAGCTATAGACACTAGCGCTGCTTCGGCAATGATCTATACCAAATTCAACTTCACGGTCCGGAGGTAGTCCCTAAGTTCTTCAGGAAATACGTCAACATATTCCTTTACCGTGCGGACATTCCCCACATTAGACTCCTTAGCCTCCAACGCACACACATGGACCACGAATGCCTCACAGCCCTTCCTAACCAACTTCACAAATTTTCAATGCAGATACCACATTGGATAGATAATCTCTTCTATTACCTATCATGACCACCTCTTCGCCTCAATCGACTTCAAAACCATGCGCTTAGCAACGCAATCCAAACTTGCTCGGTTGCTAACTAACCCATCCCAAGTATCGATCGAACTACTCAAATGGCAATTCCATCGGATCGCCTACTGAACGCTACCCCTTGGAGTTCTAGGGTACATCTCTATCTGACTTATTTACTTCTACAGAGTGACCTAGAGGGCTAAATACGGTCATCCTCCTAGAAGCGATCCTCGAAAACTAAGCTCATGGTCTCTACTATGTTACCGGCAACATACGAATGTGTCGAACCCACATCTATCAAAGCAAGATATGGTTCACCAAAGATTAAGAACGTCACGGTTATGACGTCCGGTGCGTCGCCCTCCTCTCGACGTCTCACCGCATACACCAAACTAGGGTCGTCTTGCCTCGGTGTTGCCAAAGACCTCCGATGATCCTCGACCTCGACCGAACCATTACCTCCTCTACCATTACCACGACCTCTATGTGGTGGCGGTCCTCATTTCAACCGAGCACGACCTTGACCCTCCGACCGATTCCTCGCTAGCTTACGTGGGCGCTCTCTCACACGATGATCCAAATGAGCCACACTCGAAACATCCTTTCCCTCCGGTCCAACATTCGCCCCAATGATATTTCCCACATCGATTACACCGTGCTAGTCCTCGATTAGCGATGCGTGCCTCCTGCATCGATTCACCCATTTTGCCTAGCCTCTCTTTTGAGAATTACCGGTGATCCCGATGATCCGTAACCTCTCTTATGCTTGTTCCGGTCGTAACTCTCGCTTGCAGATTCCTTGATTCCTTCGGCTATCTTAGCCTTTTCAACCAAAGTAGCAAACTCGCTCTGATGTGGAGCAATCAACAATCTCACTGGTCCCTCAAACCATCTTGAATCAAACACATCGCTCGTGCTCAGATGCCACAATACCTCCAAATACCGGCTCGGTCTTAAAATTTCGCCTCATATTCTCGACACGGACTTACTACCTTGGATCAAACTCGAAATGCCTTACGCCGCACATCAATGTAATTAGACCCAACGTATTTCCGACGATACGCCGCCTTGAAATAATCCCAAGTGAGATCCTTCACTGCAAAGCACCATTCTCAGATCGCGTGAGCCACCACCGATATGACTCATCCCGAAGAAGCGTCCCGATCCCTTTCAGCTTTTTCTCGGTATTCGGATCCAAATCATCCATGATTCGCCTCCGTCGCCTCTAGCCAATATTCACCGCACTAGGAGCCACGCCTGAAACACCTCGAAATACCTCAGCTCCATTGGCTCGAAGTCGCTCAGATATGGATTTCCGAATTCCCGCGGCTCCACCTATTCCAACTACCCTCTCAAGAACTCGCAGCATCGCCTTAGATACTGCATCATCCCCCGTTTGATCCTGTTGCTTAACTCCAACTGCTGGTGGTGGGGGTAGTGGTACCTCATTTTCGGATCCTTGACCGGACCTCACCGCTCGCATACGCCATCCTACCCCGACCGCGTCCACGAATCATACGACCTCGACCACGAGTACTCATGTCTAAAGTCTCGACTTATCTGATTAAAAAGCGTTATGCATTAGTCATTATTCCACTTTCTTTAAAGCACAATTTTATGAAAAGTTTTAATAGGAGGTTGTTTCGCGAGTACATTCAACCTATAGTTTTGGGTCTCTAGAGTAGTTCCTACTACTATACTGATCATGCCAACATCATCATATCATATCATCAAAATCAACGGTTTGATGTACTTACTGTATGGATCGATGTCGGAGACTCGAGGCCATGCCTTTCCAACCATATAATTTTCAACAAAATATTTTAAAATCCATTCTTTAAAATATTTTGGGCCTCAAAACCACAAATGAGCTTTTGAACTTGGCTCGATACCAATTTGTAACACCCCAAACCCGGTCAATACGCCACGACCGAATCTGGTATGTCACTAAGGAAAATATTTTTGAAAGAATCGAATTAACAATTAAATTTTGTGAAAAACTCTTTGAAATTCTTTATTTGTCGAAAATAAGTTAAAACCGAGATTTACTTTGAATTACATAAAACTTTAAAACTTAGTTGATAAATCATAGGATAGAAAACATTTATATCTTTTAAGAAAATTTGAAATATCACTTTGAAAATTCGTTTGCAATTGAGTATAGAAACTTGAATTTTGGAAATCACTTAATTTGTTGAAAACACTTAACTTGTAATTTTTCTATCGAACTATTCATATTACCCGATGGTAAGATTTTTAAAACCATTGCGAGTTTATAGTTTAGAAAACTTTGAGCTCAATTATTAAATTAATCAAGTGATATACTTAAACATGTCTAGAATAAATCCCAAAGCATATAAATAATTCAAAACCATAATTAAAGAGGCCTTATTACAAATCCATAAAATATGAAAACCAAATTAAAATAAAGTACCCAAATGGAAGTTCATGTAAAACCAACTTTATTGCATGGCCTCCTCGAGTTCATCCGGCTCCATATCCGCGATCTCACGAATCACCTGGAAAGATAAGGGAGAAGGTGAGTCACCAAGACTCAGTGCATATTCCCTCTCCCGGTAAATACCACATACTTACACAAATTATAACAAAGCAACATATATGTATAATGCACCCAACCTAGCCATCCATAACTCCTTTTCTACCCCGTGTGGTACCAAACCACTGGTGGTGCCAAACCACTGGTGACCGAAGTCACGATATAAATGTGATACCAAATCACTGGTGACCAAAGTCACAAATAATCCATCTGTGGGGCCAACCCACGTGTGATACCAAATCACCGCGACGATCCCATATCTCAAAAGTGGGGCCAACCCACGGTGGAATTAACCACGGGACAAGTCGCTATGAGGTACCAAACCTCCGGTGTCCAAGACACGAATGTGATACCAAATCACCGGTGGTGCCAAACCACCGGTGTCCAAGACACGAATCATCAAGTTGTGGGGCCAACCCACGTGTGATACCAAATCACTGGCAGACGATCCCATATCTCAAAAGTGGGGCCAACCCACGGTGAAATTAACCACAGGGAAAAGTCGCTATGAGGTGTCAAACCTCTGGTGTCCGAAGACACGAATGTGATACCAAATCACTGGAGGTACCAAACCTCTGGTGTCCGAAGACACGAATCAATCTTCCCCCTCCTCTCATATTGCCCATACCAATGCAATAGATAAACAAATCATGTCAATAAACTTTGATATGTATCTCATAACGAATATATCATAAATCGTAGATCATAATTTCAATCCACATGTATTAACAACATATTGGAACGAACTTACCCGAATCCTCATTCATACCATCATGGTATCATATCCAGATCTCATCGATTTACCCACTTTCATAATATGATTAGTTATAACACACAAATATACATATATAAACCAAGTTATAAAGTGTGTAAGATACACACCTTTCACCAAAGCAATAACTAACGTCCGAAGATCCGATCTACCACTAGATCACCTTGTCCTACAATCGGCCAATATTAAGATTATGAACAAAGGCCATTCGGCCATAACACTAAATCCCAGATAATTATCCTTCGGAAAACCAAGTCTTACCTAAACTTACCCAAAATGATTGTCAACGAATCGAGACTTAGATTGATTGCTTCCAACATCCGAAAAGCCTAAAAGAAATCAGTTTCTAAGAATGATTAGAACCTTGCAAACCAATGCCCATAGATTCGGCCTTAGTCCACAAGAAAATAACATAGAGACGAGAAAAGAATTGAAGAAGAAACGGCCAAGAACACTTACCCTTTTCCAAAATCAATTGAAGAAAAATCAAAGAGAGTCTACCCTTGAATATTCGGCCAAAAATAATACTAAAAGGAAGTAGAAAAATTCGGCTATGGTGAAGTAAAAAAGAAAAGAGAAATAGAATGGTAATGGATGTTTAAACTTTGAGTGAAAGAAAAAGAAATGGAATTTGAGATGGGTAAAGATTCGGCCAAGAGAGGATGAAAGAAAATGTGATTAAAAAAATCAAATGAAGAAAAGAGAGATGTGGGAGAGAGAGGTTCGGCCAAACACTATTTTGCCAAAGAAGAAAAGTGCACAAAAGTTCCAATGTTTTTTCGGTTTCAAGAGGACAATTGAAAGAAGAGAAATGGTATTTGGTTCACACAAAATAAGGCTAAAACCAAAAGCAAAAATTGCACCAAAATGCACAATAACATTCGGCCAAAGAGAGTGTTTTTGGAGAGGGAAAACAAAAATGCAAAAAGATGTTCAAAAGGCAAAAATTGACCAACTATTCCCCTCAAAGCTACTTACAAAATTCGCCACCCCTAGACACCCATGCCGTCCACATTCATCCACTAAAGGCCTAGGATTACTTTCCAAAACATCCTCCATATTCCATGCCTTTTGTCCCCTCTTAATACCATAACTTCAAGATTCTTATCCCCAACATCATGCTTTCCTTAAACAAAATTCAACTTACCAAAAGAAATAGTCCAACCTATCATAAACATAGGTTGATCGACCATCAATGCTAGAACAAAAATAAAGTCTTCAAAAAAAATGTTTTCCATGATACTCGAACCTCTAACCTCAAGCCACCTTTCAAGCTCCTTAACCAACTTGCCACTTACTCCTCTTATGCTTTAATTTAACACTTAAATTAACTTAAGTGCTAAGCTCACTTAATCCACTTCATTAAATAAACCATACTAAAAATTATTCTAGCTTCCTAAATAAAATCAAGCCTTCACAAGACTATGCTAACACACAAAATTCATACCCGAGCCAACACAAAAAAATACTCAAATTTTGGGATGTTACAGTAAATGTTTAAATTATGTGAAATAGAATTTGGATTGAATGTTATAATGTTGAGGTTATGAATGTTTGATTTATGAATTGGTAATTTTAGCTAAAGGGTTATAAGTTAGGTCTTGATATATGTAATTGAATTTGATCATTTATAATGCTATGATGGTTGAATTGGTTTACCACTTGATATATATATGTGCACATTCATATGGAAATGGTTATGTAGTGTGATGCAATATGGAACATATTTGGGAATTATGTAAATCTTGTTATATTGAAATCGTTATCGTATGTTATATTATCTTGGATCATGAAAGTACAATTGAGCTTTATCGCTCAACGTACAGTTGTTTGTTCTGTGTACAGGTACAAGTATTTCTCAAAGCCCGGGGAAGTGAAATCAGCATCCAAACTGCCATTTTTGACTCAACTAAGTTTGTATAGCTCATTTCATTTTGGTTAAGTGGCATGTACCTAGGATTACCTTGTTACATATTATAAATAGCCAAACTAATGTACATAAGTTATGATTATATGTAAATGGTTTTGGTCATGTATGGAATGTAACAGCCCAATTTTAGCCCTAATCGGAACAGTGGTTTCGGGACCACGAATCCGAGTTAGAAAAATTTTTAAATATTATTTTCTGATTTATTTATGTGTGAATTGCTATGTGTGAAATTTTCGTGATTTAATTTTATTGTTTGAATGTCGAATTATTAAAATGGGCTTAATCGCGTAAAGTGAAAACTTGATAGTTTAATGTGTTAGGACCAAATTGTGGATGTCTTTTTAATTGGAAGTCTTTAAGATGCAAAAAGTCCATTTTAATAGATAGTGGCCGGTCATGGACTATAATGACCTTATATTATAATGTTTTATTAAATTATAATAAAGGTTATAAAAGTAATTAAATATTAAGTTAATATATATGTTAATAAAACATAAAATAATAGCATTTTGTTCATCTTGTTTCTCTTGACCAAATACATGCAATAAAAGAAAGAAATAGACAAAGCTTAGGTTCGGCCACTCTTAAGCTTGAACCAAGGTATGTAACTAGCTCGGTTTTTTATAATTTTTACATTTTTGAGATTGTTGCTTCGGATACTATCCAACCCATGCTAGAATTTCTGATTTTGATGCATGTTTGGAGTTTGGCCATTGATGAGAATTTGTGTTTGTGATGTTTCATGATTATATATTAAAGATATGTTTTAGATTAATATGTTTTATATTGGAAATTTTGATGATTTTGAGTAATTAGGACTAAATTGTGAAAATTTTAAATTGAAAGGTTAAAATGTGAAATAAATGGATTGTATGGATTTGTATGGACATGAATAACATTCGGCCCTAAAGGAGTATGTTCAAATTTTGTGTATTTTGTGTTTTGTGCAATAGGGACTAAATTGTAAAAATTGTAAATGTCAGGGGTAAAATGGTAATTTGCATAATTATGTGTTTTTGGATTAAATTGAATGAAAATATATTTGAATGAGCTTAATTTGAAATTATTTAGATCAAGAACAAAAAGAATCGGGATTGGATCGGGGAAAAGCAAAGTTGAACAAATAGCTGGGAAACTTAATCCGTCAATTTCCTAGGTAAGTTTTTAAGCAATTGGGTTGAATTGAATTTTAATCTAAACTAATATGCATATGTAAATAGAAATAAGTTTGTTTAATCTCATAGTGCCGAATGTGACATTGAATGTATTATGTATTATCCAAATGTAAGCTTAGTATACCTATATATAAGCTTTGATTATTTGAGTTGAATGAATATGTATATATATGTACTAAGAGTTAGTTAGATGTGAAAATGAAAAGAGAGAGATGGTTGTATTCGAATTGGTGGATATAAATATATGTATATTAAGTGTTGCCGAATGTGATGGTATTTGGTAGGAGAAATGAGTTGTTTGAACATGTACATATATGTGTATATATGAATGAAAATGAAATCATATGTGTTTTTATGAATGAGGAAAGATGGGTTAATGAGCACTATGTGTGCGAGCTTAAATACCAAGCACTGTGTGTGCGAAATCGGTCGTCTGGCACTAAGTGTGTGGAAAATAAGTAATGGCACTAAGTGTGCAATACATTACAAGTAAATGGCACTATGTGTGCACTTTATCAAAGTAACGGCACTAAGTGTGTGATACGTTACATGATTTGCACTATGTGTGTGGGTTTACAGATCCTCCAAGGATATCAACTAATGAATGGTGATAAACGAGAGGAAATAAACAGGTAAGTGATGCATGATAGTTGAATAATTTAGTACTAATGAGGTAAGTTATTCTTGTTTATGAAACTAAAGAAATGAAATGTGATTATTAATTTTTGAGTTTGTTTGAGATGGAATAATGATATATGAGTATTTGGTTTTGAGATTATTAACTATGGTAGTTATTGAATGGTGATATGAGGTATATTTACGGTTATGAGTTTGTTGATGATCATGTTAGATTGATTTAATTTGTATAATGATTAATTGTATATTTTACCATTGCTTATAACTTACTAAGCTATGTTAGCTTACTGTATGTGTTCATTTGACTATTTTATAGATTTTGAAGTCTACGTTCGAGCTCGGGGATCATCGTCAAAGTCAATCACACTATCAATTATCTTTGGTACCTTTTATAAGTTGAACTTTTGGAACTATGGCATGTATAGGCTATATTAATCTTTTGAGTTTATTATAACTAAGATGTATAACAAAGGCCATGCGAAAATGGCTATATTTTTATATATGGGCGTGATTTGGTTATACATGATAATGATAATATTTGTGTATGTTCGGCCTTGTTATAAGCTTAACTTGGAAACTCATTTTCAATATGTTATATATATGATATTTGAATGCATGGATATGGTTTTGAGTGAGACATATATTATATTATGGTTGTTGGATGATTTCATGCATATGTACATGTATGTACCGTATGTTAATTTATGAAATAACTATGTTATGCCTTATATACATAACTATTGGATGTGTTTTTTGAATGATTGAATAAGGGCACATACGTGTGAATTAGTAAGTATGGTTACATGATAGGGAGTAAATGACATCATGAGTTATGTTCTTGAGTGTGTATATTCGAACATAATATGTGCGAATTCTTATTTGGAAATGGATATTATATGATTTAGGTCATATATATATGAAATGTATGGTTTTGAGTATTTTAGTTATGTCATTTATAAGAAAATGAGTACTAACATAGTTGAATGTACTCGGCAATAAATTTTGTAATTGATCTATGTTTAAGCTAGTTTGGTTTGGCTAAGTTTTGGCATGAGTATATTTTTGGTCTAAAATGCTTAGCACATTGTTGGTAAAATGAATAAGAACCATATGCATATTCGGCCTTTGCTTCTAAAATGACCAAATGAATAGTGTTTTTAATTGGTGATGTAAGTATATACTTTCATGCGCATATTTGATTGATTATGGTTAAGTTGAGAGCACATTTACTTAATCGTTCCATGAAGTTAAATTATCTTTAGCTAAATATTCCGTTATGATTAATTATATAGTACTTATTTTCCTATGGTCTTTGTTATGTCTAGTAATATCCTGTAACCCTAATCCGGCGACGGATGTGGGTTAAGGGTGTTAGATTTTAATTGGTATCAGAGCTACGATTTAGTCGATTCTTGGACTAACGTAGCGCGTGTGAGTCTAGCTATACATGCCATAATTTATAATGTGATAGTGTGATGAGTTCTGACAATGAAATGTGTTTTCTTCTTTCGTATAGTAAATGGATCCTGATCCCGAGTGAGCTATAGCTGACGATGTCGAGAGTGTTGCGCCTGCTCCCGCGCAAGGGACCGCACCGGATGAATCTCGACCAGCTACGAGTAATCCTGATGAGGGGGCTAAACAAGCCTTCTTTAGCATAATGAATGATTGGTTCAACCAATACATCCGGACCAATCCAGCTGTTCAACAATCCCTGAATCCGAATACTCCACCTGTAGCACCGGTGGTACCCCCGACCATTAATCCTGAGAGAATAAAAAGCCTCCTACGATTAATGTGAATCGTAAAACACGGGGCTCAAGAGTTTAGAGCTGAAGATGATGATGATGCTGAACGAGCTGAATTTTGGCTCGATAATACAATTCGTGTTTTCGATGAATAATCTTGCACACCTGATGAGTGCCTGAAATGTGCTATATCCTTATTACAGGATTCTGCCTACTATTGGTGGAATACTCTCGTATCGGTTGTTCCAAAAGAATGAGTTACTTGGGACTTCTTTCAGACAGAGTTTCGCAAGAAATACATCAGCCAGCGATTCATAGATTTGAAATGCAAGGAATTTCTCGAGCTTAAATAGGGTCGTATGACCGTATCTGAGTATGAGCACAAGTTTGTAAGACTTAGCCGATACGCCCGTGAGTGTGTTTCATCTGAGGCTGCTATGTGTAGAAGATTTGAAGAAGGTTTAAATGAAGATATAAAACTACTGGTTGGCATACTTGAAATAAATGAGTTCGTGGTACTTGTTGAGCGAGCTTGTAAAGCCGAAGAGTTGGGGAAAGAAAAACGGAAAGCTGAGTTTGAAGCTAGAGATTTCCGTAAGAGATCAGCGGGTAAATTTCCTCAAACGTCATCAAAGAAGTTCAAAAATGACAGTAGCCGATCGAAAGCTAATACATGGATCTCTATACGAGAACGACCACCAGTGAGTTCACGAGCTACCTCGATTGCTAGTGTCGACAATACTCGACTGAATAAGCCTGAGTGTCAACAGTGTGGTAGGCGTCATTTTGGTGAATGTTGGAGCAAGTCCAACAATCGAGCTTGCTACAAGTGTGGTTCGCAGGATCACTTCATTCGGGATTGCCCGGAGATAGCTGAAAAAGACAATTCTCAGAGTGCAAGACCGAGCAAGATCAGCAGAATTAGAGGTAGACCACCTCGCAATGTGGGAGGTAGGAGCAAGACTCAGAGAGGGACTTCAATACAAACTATTCGATCGAGAGGCTTGTGTGCCGCTAGAGCCTATGCCATTCGTGTGATGTAGAGGAAGCTTCATCTCCAGATGTTATCACCGGTATATTTACTCTCCTTAATACTAGTGTAATTGCTCTGATTGATCCCGGTTCAACCCATTCCTACGTGTGTGAAACATTAGCATCCAGCAAAACTCTACCTGTTGAGTCTACTGAGTTTGTGATTTGGGTTTCGAACCCCCTGGGCCGGTGTGTGCTAGTTGATAGAGTGTACAAGAATTGCCCTTTAATGATTCGAGATTCATGTTTTCCGGCTGATTTGATGTTGCTACCATTTGATGAGTTCAATATTATCCTCGGTATGGATTGGCTAACCGTGCACGATGTGGTAGTGAATTACAGATGAAAGACTATTGATCTGCGGTGTCAGAATAATGAGATAATTCGAATTGAATCTGCGGATTTGAATGGGTTACCAGCAGTAATATCTTCGATGTTGGCTCGACAATATTTGAGAAAGGGTTGCGAAGCTTACTTTGCTTATGTGATTGATAGTAAAGTGACCGAAAAGAAGATAGAATCCGTACCAGTTGTCTATGAGTATCCAGATGTGTTCCCAGAGGAATTGCCGGGATTGCCACCTGTTCGGGAGGTAGAGTTTGGTATTGAATTAGTACCAGGAATGACCCCGATCTCGATAGCTCCATATAGAATGGCACCGACCGAATTAAAAGAGTTGAAAGCTTAATTGCAAGAATTGACAGATAGAGGTTTTGCTCGACCGAGTTTCTCTCCTGGTGCGCCGCTTTATTTGTGAAAAAGAAGGACGGAACTTTGAGAATGTGCATCGACTCACCGACAACTCAATAAAGTGACTATAAAGAATAAATATCCGTTGCCACGTATCGATGATTTATTTAATCAACTAAAGGGGGCTTCATATTTTCAAAAATCGATCCGAGATCGTGTTATTATCACCGTGTGAGTTAGAGACTCAGATGTACCTAAGACCGCTTTTTGGACGAGATACGGCCATTACGAGTTTTTGGTTATGCCGTCCGGACTCACTAATGTCCCTACTATTTTCATGGATTTGATGAATCGAGTATTCGCATTCATATCCGATCGATTTGTGGTTGTATTCATAGATGATATTTTGATCTATTCGCGACAAAACCGAGCATGCCAACACTTGAGACTTGTGTTACGATTTTATGGATATAAATAAAATGTAATGGAAATTCAAAAATGTGAGTTTTGGTTTAGTGAAGTCGGGCTCTGGGCATGTTGTTTCAAAGATCGTATTTGGGTTGACCCGAGTAAAATCTCTGGCTATACTTGATTAGAAACCCCGCAAAATGTTTCAAGTTTAGAGTTTTCTCGACTTGCCGGGTACTATAGACGCTTTGTGAAAGGGTTTTTCTATGATTGCACTCGATGACAAAGTCATTACAAAAGACGTTAAGTTCGAGTGGTCGAGAGGTGTCGTAAGAGTTTTGATCACCTAAAAACCTTGTTAATGGAAGCTCCAAAGGCTTGTTCACCGTAACCTCGGGTAAGGAGTTCGTTATCTTCAGCGATGCATCCTTAAATGGTTTGGGCCGTGTTTTGATGCGAGAGGGTAAAGTTGTAGCCTACGCCTCGACACAGTTGAAGCCGCACAAAAAGAACTATCCGACACACGATCTCGAGTTGGCTGCCATAGTTTTTGCGTTGAAAATATGGCGTCACTATCTATTCGGTGAAAAATGTCATGTCTATTCTAATCACAAGAGTCTAAAATATTTAATGACTCAGAAGGATTTGAATTTGAGACAGTGACGATGGTTGGAACTGTTAAAAGATTACGAGCTCGTGATTGATTATCACCCGGGGAAAGCTAATGTGGTTGCCGATGCACTAAGCCAAAAATCACTCTTTGCTCTACGTGCAATGAATGCGGATATAGATATGACTGATGATGGTGCGATTATTGCAGAGATGAAAGCGAGACCGTTATTCGTTCAACAGATTTGCGAAGCTCAAAAGGTTGATAATGATTTATTAGCAAAAAGGAATCATTGTGGTTCGAATACTGATTCAGAATTTCAAATTGATGCTGAGGGATGCCTACGGTTCAGAAACCGAATATGTGTGCCAAAGAATCCTGAATTGATTCAAATTATTTGTAATGAAGCTCATAATAGTAGATTGTCTATTCACCCGGGTAGTACAAAGATGTATAATGATTTGAGACAACATTACTGGTGGCACGGTATGAAACGAGATATTTCAGACTATGTGTCGAAGTGTTTAATATGTCAACAAGTAAAAGTAGAGCATCAGGTGCCATCTAGGTTACTTCAGCCGATTATGATACCCGAGTGGAAATGGGATCGAGTCATGATGGATTTCGTATCTGGGTTGTTGTTGACTCCAAGCAAGAAAGACTCAATCTGGGTTATTGTTGATAGATTGACAAAATTGGCCCATTTTATTCCGGTACGTACGGATTTCTCGCTTGATAAGTTAGCTGAATTGTACATTTCTCAGATTATACGATTGCACGGAGTACCTATTTCTATTGTTTCAGATAGAGATCTGAGGTTTACATCGCGGTTTTGGAAGAAACTGCAAGATGCCCTAGGTACAAAATTGCATTTCAGTACCGCGTTTCACCCTCAGACGGATGGTCAATCCGAACGTGTTATTCAAACACTCGAGGATATGTTGAGATGTTATGTTCTTGAGATCGAGGGTACGTGGGAACGATACTTGCCTTTGATTGAATTTGCGTACAATAATAGCTTTCAATCGAGTATCAAAATGGCACCTTACGAAGCTTTATACGGTCGTAAATGTCGTACACCTTTATACTGGACTGAGCTAAGTGAAAGCAAGATACACGGGGTTGATTTAGTCAAAGAGACCGAACAGAAAGTAAAAGTGATTCGAGAAAGTTTGAAAGCGCCGGACGATCGCCGTAAGTCATATGCGGACTTGAAACGTAAAGATATAGAGTTTCAGGTGGGTGACCGAGTATTTTTGAAAGTTTCACCTTGGAAGAAAATACTTAGATTTGGTCACAAAGGAAAGCTGAGCCCGAGATTTATTGGGCCGTACAAGATTATTGAGCGTATCAGACCGATTGCGTACAGGTTGATGTTGCCACCTGAGTTAGAAAAGATCCACAATGTTTTCCATGTTTCGATGCTTCGATGATATAGATCCGATCCTTCTCATGTGATTAGTCCATCAAAAATTGAGATCCAGTCTGATTTGACTTATGAGGAAGAACCGATTAGTATTTTGGCTCGCGAAATGAAAGAGTTGCGCAATAAGAAAATATCGTTGGTGAAAGTACTATGGCATAAGCACAGGGTCGAAGAAGCAACATGGGAGCTTGAGGATTCAATGAAAGAATGCTACCCACATTTATTCATTGGTAAGATTTTTGGGGACGAAAATCCCTTAAAGGGGGAAGAGTTGTAACCGCCCAATTTTAGCCCTAATCGGAACGGTGGTTTCGGGACCACGAATCCGAGTCGAAAAAATTTTTAAATATTATTTTTTGAGTTATTATGTGTGAATTGATATGTGTGAAATTTTCGTGATTTAATTTTATTGTTTGAATGTCGAATTATTAAAATGGGCTTAATCGCGTAAAGTGAAAACTTGATAGTTTAATGTGTTAGGACCAAATTGTGGATGCCTTTTTATTGGAAGTCTTTAAGATGCAAAAAGTCTATTTTAATAGATAGTGGCCGGTCATGGACTATAATGACCTTATATTATAATGTTTTATTAAATTATAATAAAGGTTATAAAAGTAATTAAATATTAAGTTAATATATATGTTAATAGAACATAAAATAATAGCATTTTGTTCATCTTGTTTCTCTTGACCGGATACATGCAATAAAAGAAAGAAATAGACAAAGCTTAGGTTTGGCCACTCTTAAGCTTGAATCAAGGTATGTAACTAGCTCGTTTTTTGATAATTTTTACGTTTTTGATATCGTTGCTTCGAATACTATCCGACCCATGCTAGAATTTCTAATTTTGATGCATGTTTGGAGTTCGGCCATTGATGAGAATTTGTGTTTGTGATGTTTGATGATTATATATTAAAGATATGTTTTAGATTAATATGTTTTATATTGGAAATTTTGATGATTTTGAGTAATTAGGACTAAATTGTGAAATTTGTAAATTGAAAGGTTAAAATGTGAAATAAATGGGTTGTATGGATTTGTATGGACATGAATAACATTCGGCCCGAAAGGAGTATGTTCAAATTTTGTGTATTTTGTGTTTTGTGCAATAGGGACTAAATTGTAAAAATTGTAAATGTTAGGGGTAAAATGGTAATTTGCATAATTATGTGTTTTTGGATTAAATTGAATGAAAATATATTTGAATGAGCTTAATTTGAAATTATTTAGATCAAGAACAAAAAGAATCGAGATTGGATCGGGGAAAAGCAAAGTTGAACGAATAGCTGGGAAACTTAATCCGTCAATTTCCTAGGTAAGTTTTTAAGCAATTGGGTTGAATTGAATTTTAATCTAAATTAATATGCATATGTAAATAGAAATAAGTTTGTTTAATCTCATAGTGCCGAATGTGACATTGAATGTATTATGTATTAGCCGAATGTAAGGTTAGTATACCTATATATAAGCTTTGATTATTTGAGTTGAATGAATATGTATATATATGTACTAAGAGTTAGTTAGATGTGAAAATGAAAAGAGAGAGATGGTTGTATTCGAATTGGTGGATATATATATGTATATTGAGTGTTGCCGAATGTGATGGTATTTGGTAGGAGAAATGAGTTGTTTGAACATGTACATATATGTGTATATATAAATGAAAATGAAATCATATGTGTTTTTATGAATGAGGAAAGATGGGTTAATGAGCACTATGTGTGCGAGCTTAAATACCGAGCACTGTGTGCGAAATAGGATGTCTGGCACTAAGTGTGCGGAAAATAAGTAATGGCACTAAGTGTGCGATACATTACAAGTAAATGGCACTATGTGTGCACTTTATCAAAGTAACGGCACTAAGTGTGCGATACGTTACATGATTTGCACTATGTGTGCGGGTTTACGGATCCTCCAAGGATATCAACTAATGAATGGTGATAAACGAGAGGAAATAAACAGGTAAGTGATGCATGATAGTTGAATAATTTAGTACTAATGAGGTAAGTTATTCTTGTTTATGAAACTAAAGAAATGAAATGTGATTATTAATTTTTGAGTTTGTTTGAGATGGAATAATGATATATGAGTATTTGGTTTTGAGATTATTAACTATGGTAGTTATTGAATGGTGATATGAGGTATATTTACGGTTATGAGTTTGTTGATGATCATGTTAGATTGATTTAATTTTTATAATGATTAATTTTATATTTTACCATTGCTTATAACTTACTAACCTATGTTAGCATACTGTATATGTTCATTTGACTATATTATAGATTTTAAAGTCTACGTTCGAGCTCGGGGATCATAGTCAAAGTCAATCACACTATCAACTATCTTTGGTACCTTTTATAAGTTGAACTTTTGGAACTATGGCATGTATAGGCTATATTAATCTTTTGAGTTTATTATAACTAAGATGTATAACAAAGGCCATGCAAAAATGGCTATATTTTTATATATGGGCGTGATTTGGTTATACATGATAATGATAATATTTTTGTATGTTCGGCCTTGTTATAAGCTTAACTTGGAAACTCATTTTCGATATGTTATATATATGATATTTGAATGCATGGATATGGTTTTGAGTGAGACATATATTACATTATGGTTGTTGGATGAATTCATGCATATGTACATGTATGTACCGTATGTTAATTTATGAAATAACTATGTTATGCCTTATATACATAACTATTGGATGTGTTTTGTGAATGATTGAATAAGGGCACATACGTGTGAATTAGTAAGTATGGTTACATTATAGGGAGTAAATGACATCATGAGTTATGTTCTTGAGTGTGTATATTCAAACATAATATGTGTGAATTCTTATTTGGAAATGGATATTATATGATTTAGGTCATATATATATGAAATGTATGGTTTTGAGTATTTTAGTTATGTCATTTATAAGAAAATGAGTACTAACGTAGTTGAATGTACTCGGCAATAAATTTTGCAATTGATCTATGTTTAAGCTAGTTTGGTTTGGCTAAGTTTTGGCATGAGTATATTTTTTGTCTAAAATGCTTTGCACATTGTTTGTAAAATGAATAAGAACCATATGCATATTCGGCCTTTGCTTCTAAAATGACCAAATGAATAGTGTTTTTAATAGGTGATGTAAGTGTATACTTTCTTGCGTATATTTGATTGATTATGGTTAAGTTGAGAGCACATTTACTTAATCGTTCCATGAAGTTATATTATCTTTAGCTAAATATTCCGTTATGATTAATTATATAGTACTTATTTTGCTATGGTCTTTGTTATGTCTAGTAATATCCTGTAACCCTAATCTGACGTCGGATGTGGGTTAAGGGTGTTACATGGAATTGGTATTAACTACTTGGAAATGGCATATTAAGCATGTCTAATTGTGTAGAATGGTTGATATATGATCTTGGGACCAAATGGTGTTTATCATGCTTGGTGGAAATCATTTGAAACAGGGGATTAGTGGTTTGCTATCAATGTTGCGACATTGCAACCTGAATGTTGCAACATTCCCTTGCACGTCGCCGCGTCCTATGCTTGAGGTCACAATGTCAAACCTGTTTTATTTTGAAAAACTTCCTAAATGATCCTCAGGTTAGGAAGTTTGGCTACTGCCTTCAATGTTGCGACACCAAGCCTTGGAAGTAACAACATTCACCTGAAATGTTTTAAAAATCTTAAATTTTGGCCCTTATTCCATCTCGAGACGATACTAAGCCATCGTAAGCTCATATTTGACCTAAAAATGATTATTTATTGTATATTAAGCACGTTTTATGTAGAAATGATTATAAAATATGGATAATTATTTATGATTGATCTTAGTTGCTCAAGTAACGAATGTGGAATCCTATAGCTCGGACTCGGTGATCGGGTCAAGTATGGGGTGTTACATGCCGCCTAAAAAGGAAGTTGAATTTGCTATGGATATAGCACCTGGAACTATGCCAATTTCCATTGTGCCGTATAGAATGGCTCCAGCCAAGTTAAAAGAATTGGAAGCTCAATTGCAAGAACTTTTGGATCGATGGTTTATCAAACTGAATGTATTGTTGTGGGGAATTCAAGTTCAGTTTGTGCAGAAAAAGGATGGAACCTTGAGATTGAAACACCCCAAACCCGGCCCACAAGCCCCGACTGGATCTGGCATGTTCCTCGAGTAAAACATTTCAAATCTTGTTTGTCAATTTGGAAAATGTGGTCATTTTGAAAAGGAATCGTTAGGTGTCAAAACATTTAAAAATTGTTTCTAAGTTATTTAACCCTCGATTTAATAATAATCGTATCATAATAAAAATTTGAAACATAAAACAGTTTAATAATAATGGCCTTATTACATCAATAGCAAACCCGAAATAAATCCAAACTTAAAAATAAAGTCTCAAAATAAAATAATCTGTAAAGTGAGCATGGCCACCACTAAGCTCCTGCCGACCCGGTCCATCTACTGAGTGTCACCTGAAAAGATATCCCACAATGGGGTGAGTCAAACAGACTCAGTGTGTAACGGCCAACACCAATCCCAACGATTTAGGCACATCAAATCATACACATATAACGAATATAAATAATGATGCAATCCCAACCCAAACCTAGATAACCATCCGCTACACATCACCCGTACACGCCATCACGCCGTGGGATTACTAAATCGACCCTCCATCCGCTACACATCATCGAAGCGTCATGCTGCATGACGACTTGCTCATCGCCCTTATAAATTTTGTGGCATAGCCACGGACATTATTTTGTGACATAAGTCACCACATTCGATTTTGTGACATGAGTCACCACATTCGAATATTGTGGTATAAACCACCGAGATCACTTCCCTTTCCATATAACCCATATGCCCCATGTAACACGTAATATGCAATATCATGCCTTATGCCTTATTCCACATTCTTATCGATATTCACATATGTACCATATTCCAAATATTCATATCATAATATTATTCATATCATTTATTAACATAATGTTAAGGTTACTTACTCAGTACTTTGTACCATCACATGGTACCTTTGCCCACTTTTCACATTATTATAAACACATATATTAAATTGATGCCATAAATCTATTAAGAGTTAGTGTGGGGTACACACAGTTTATATAACGAATTCACTCAAATCCTGAAAGTCTATCGAATCGGATTGTACTCCTCCCTAAGCGATCTAAACCCGAATTTATCCCTTATCTTTGAAGATGTCGCAATACCTTAGATTTTGAAATCCCGAATGATCTCCTCCTCGTAGTCGACAACAACCAAATCCTGAATTCCTCCTTCAAAGTTTCTACCAAAGTGCATTAATGGGATTAGTTCCTAGATTTCGCTAAAAGAAAAAGGAATGAAAATCGAATAACATTTGATATTACCCCTAATGATGAAATCGATCGCACTTTGCTTGCTTGAAATCACAAAGAGATTCGGCTATATAGGCTAGATGTTGATCAATAGGTTTCGGCTTTTAAGACTTGCGACAAAGAAGAGAGAGAGAATGTGGGGCTAAAAGATTCGGCTAGGCTCCCAAATGATGATGAGGATATTCGGCTATCACCGAAAATAGATATAGACTTGAGTTTGAGTGGAAGAAAAGAAGTATGGAAGTGAGCTAGGAGAATTCGGCAATGGTGTACTTTGAGAGAGAGAGGTTTCGGCTATGGTGTTTCTTTAAGGTGTCAAGCAAAGAAAAGAGAAAAAAGAAGCTACCAAATTCGGCTATGACTCTAGGTGCAAATAGGGTATTCGGCCAGAAGGAAAATAAGTATGGATTTGGAGTTTGAAAGAACGAAAAGAAGAATAGGAGAAGAGTGGAAGAATTTTGGCAACACCTTAATACACTAAATGACCGAAACTTGGAGAATATGAGCATCCTACCAACTAAATTTCGGCACCCCCCCTAGAGTCCTACATTTGGCCACTAGCCTTCCTTCTCTCCTATCCCTTATTTTGCTCCTAATTTTCCTCTCTGCCTCTCATTCAAAGAATTTGAATGAGTCCAACCTTCATCCACCCTCCTTAGCCGATATTTGAATGCATTTGACTTGATCAAATGTTCATTCACCTACACTCTTAAGGTTCTAAAAATTCATAAAACATATTTACAACACACACAGGCATGCTACTTCACATAATTAAGCAATAATGCACAAGCCCAAAATCCCGGATATTACAGTTCTACCCCCTTAAAATAATTTCGTCCTCGAAATTACCTGGCTGAAATAAGTGAGGGTATTACTGTTGCATTGTTTCTTCCGGCTCCCACGAAGCTTCTTCCGATCCATGATTGCGCCATAACACTTTGACTAAAGGAACTGACTTCCTTCGTAGCACTTTCACATCTCGTTCCAAAATCTGAATCGGCTCTTCCTCGTAGGACAAATCTGGCCTTAGCTCCACCTCCTCAACCGGTACTACATGAGATGGATCCGATCAGTAACGACGTAGCATAGAAACATGGAACACATCGTGCATCTGCTTCAACTCCGGAGGTAACTCTAGCTGGTATGCCACTGGTCCAACTCGCTTCAATACCCGATAAGGTCCTATAAACCTTGGACTTAATTTCCCTTTGCGACCAAATCTCATCACCTTCTTCCAAGGCGAAACCTTAAGAAACACTCGATCTCCCACAAAGAAATTCTATTTCCTTTAACTTAAGATCCGCATACGACTTACGCTCACGATGCCTCCTTTAATCGTGCCCGAATTAACTTAACCTTTTCTTCGATTCTCGCCACAATCTCTCGGACCCAAAACTTGACGTTCTCCTAATTCTCATCCAACACGTAGGAGTGCGACACTTCCGCCCATACAAACACTTCATACGGTGCCATCCGAATCGGCTTGATAGTTGTTATTATATGCAAATTCGCTAGAGGCAAATATTCTTCCCAACTTCCTCTCAAGTCTATTACACGACCTCTCAACATATCTTCCAACACTTGGATCACTCGCCGATTGACCGTCTGACTGTGGATGAAATGTCGTACTGAAGTCTAATATGGTGCCCAAAGCTTGATGTAGTGCTTTCCAAAACCGAGACGTAAACCTTGGATCCCTATCCGAGATAATCGACATTGGCACTCCATGCAACCTCACAATTTACGCCACATATAACTTCGCCAACTTCAGAAAGAATAGTCAACCCGTCACTGCAGATAAGAAATGCGCGGACTTTGTCAATCGATCCACTATCACCCATACCGAGTCCTTCTTAGTAGGCGTAAGGGGAAGCCCACTAACGAAGTCCATGGTGATTCTCTCCCACTTCCACTGCAGAATCTTTATCGGCTGAAGCAATCCCGACGGAACTTGATGTTCACCTTGACTTGTCGACACGCCAAGCATTTCCCTACAAATTCGGTAACTTCCCTCTCTAAGACCAGGCCACCAAAACTGCTCCCTTAGGTCTCTATACATCTTACTACCTCCGGATGCATAGCATAGGGGCTACTATGCGATTCCTGAAGAATTCTCCGTCTTAACTCCTCGTTCTTCGGCATACAGACCTTACCCTTGAAACACAATACTCTATCGCTGTTAACACCATAATCCTCTAACTCCCCACTCTGCACTTGTCGCAACTTAGCACTTAGATCATCATCTGCCAACTGACTCTCTTTCACCTCATTCAACCATGACGGCTTAACTTGCAATTCAGCCTGCAAACTTCCGTCGTCATACAAGCTCAGATGTGCAAACATCACCCTCAGATCCGACACTACTTTTCGACTCACAGCATCTGCCACTACATTCGCCTTGCCCGGATGATACTCTATAGAACAATCGTAATCCTTTAATAACTCTACCCACCTTCACTATCTCGAGTTCACTCTTTTCACGAGTCAACAGATACTTAAGGCTCTTGTGGTCTGTGTAGATCACTGACTTTTCTCCATATAGATAGTGCCTCCATACCTTAAGAGCAAAGACCACCGCTGCCAATTCCAAGTCATGCGTCGTATAGTTAACCTCATGTGGCCTTAATTGTCTAGACGCATAGGCAACTACTTTCCCATCTTGCATTAAAACACATCCTAACCCCGTGTGGAAGCATCACAAGACACCACAAAATCCTTCCCCGCCTCAGTCGAATCAAAACCGGAGCTTGGTCAAAACCCTCTTAAGCCTCTCAAAGCTCTCCTCCTGTTGCCTATCTGTCCATACTGAAAGGTACCTCCTTTCTCAATAGCTTCACAAAGGAGCAAATTATTGATGAGAACCCTTCCACGAACCTTCAGAGTAGCCTACCAATCCCAAGAAATCTGCGAACCTCTCACACCGACTTAGGTGGTTTCCAATCCAACACCGCTCGATCTTCCTAGGATCCACCCTTATTCCCTCTACTGCACACTACATGCCCTAAGAATGTGACCTCCTTAAGCCAAAATTCACACTTGCTGAATTTGGCGTGAAGCTTCTTCTCCCTTAACACTTGCAACACTAACCGGAGATGCTCGTCATGTTCCTCCTCCGACTTAGAATACACTAGGATGTCGTCTATAAACACAACGACGAATCGATCCAAGTAGGGTTGAAAAACGCGGTTCATCATATCCATGAACGCGGTTGGGGCGTTCGTCAATCCAAACGGCATTACTACGAACTCATAATGCCCGTATCTTGTCCGGAAAGCTGTCTTATGGATATCCGCTTCCTTCACCTTAAGCTGATGATATCCAGATCGTAGATCTATCTTCGAGAACATCGCGGCTCCCTTAAGCTGATCGAACAAGCCGTCTATCCTTGGCAACGGGTACTTGTTCTTGATGGTCAGCTTATTCAACTGACGGTAATCTATGCACATACGCATAGTCCCGTCCTTCTTCTTCACAAACAAGACTGGTGCTCCCCATGGAGACACACTAGGTCGGATGAACCCATGATCAAGCAACTCCTGAATTTGAGCTTTGAGCTCCACCAATTCCTTTGGTGCCATTCTATACTGAGCTATAGATCTTCGGCGCCGCCCAGCAATAAGTCAATTCCAAACTCCACCTCCCTATCGGGGGTATTCGAGTAACTCCTCCGAAAACATCCACAAATTCCCTTACGGTTCTAACTCCACTAACTCCTTCTTCTTTTGCATCCAACGCACTAACGAAAGTCAAGAATGCCTTGCACCCTTTTCGAACCATCTTATCAGCCTTTAATGCAGAAACTATGCTAGACAAGTAGTTTCTTCTTTCTCCTATCATAATTATCTCCTCATCCTCCAGGTTCCTTAACTCCATTCGCTTAGCTGCACAATCCAATATAGCCCAATGTTCCACTAGCCAATCCATTCCAAGTATGAGATCAAATTCTCCGAAAGGTAGTTCCATCAAGTCGGCAGAGAATATCACTCCCTGAATCTCTAGAGGTACATTGCGAAATATTCTATTCACCACTACAGTTTGACCTAACGGGCTTACTACAGTCATCTCCCTACTAGACAGTTCAGAGGCTATGCCTAGAGTTTCAACTACTCTACTTGCAACATACGAGTGGGTCGAGCCAATATCAATTAAAGCAAAGTAAGGCTTATCAGCTATAAGGAACATACCGGTTATGACGTCCGGTGCATCTCCATCCTCCCTCCGACGAACTGCATACACCAGACCCGGCTGTCTTGCCTCTGTGTTACCAACACCTCTGCCCGGTGTTCCACGTCCTCTTCCAGCACCATTTCCTCTGCCATTCGGACCACGACCCCGCAGTGGTTGCGGTCCACCTCTTCCAGCCTGATTGAAATTCTGACCTGTTGGTCGGCCCCCGTCTATTTTTATAGGACAGTCCTTAATCATGTGGTCCTCGGACCCACACTTGAAACATCCCCCTGTCTTCTTCCGACACTCTCCTAGGTGCCTCTTCCCACACTGATCACAAGTACGATAATGCCCTCCTGTAGCAACCTGCTGACCTCGCGGCCCATCAACTCTAGGCCTCTTTTGAACATTCCCGGATGACCCTGATGACCCAAAACCTCTCTTGTGCCTATTTCGTTCAGTATTCTGTCTCACAGAGTCCTTAATCCCTTCGGCTATCTTAGCCTTTTCCACCAACACGGTAAACTCTCGCTCCTGCTGTGGAGCTATCAACAACCTTAGGTCATCCCTCAGGCCGTCCTCAAATCGGACACATCGCTCATGCTCCGTAGCCACGATACCTCGAGCATACCGGCTCAACCTTAAGAATTCAGCCTCGTACTCCACTACGGACTTGTTCCCTTGAACCAGCCCCAGAAATGCCTTCCTCTGAGCATCAGTATAACTAGTTTCAACATACTTCTTCTGATATGCCGCCTTAACATACTCCCAAGTAAGATCCTCAGCTGTAGTACCATCCCGAATCGTGAGCCACCACCGCGATATGCCTCATCGCGAAGTAGCGACACCATTCCTTCACTTCTCTTCAAGCCCGATGATCCACTCATCCATAATTCGCTCTGTCGCTTCCAAACAATACTCACCGCATCGGGTGCCACACCGTGATCGCGCCACTTTAATACTTCACTCCATTTGCTCGAGTCACTCGGTACATTTTCAAGCTCCCATACCTCCACCGCTCCACCACCATCTCAAGAACTCGCAGATCGCTCGCAATCTCGCATCATCCCCGTCGATCTTGATGCTCAACGCCAGTAGCTGGTGGTGGTGGTGGTACCTCATTCTCGGACCCTTGACCAGACCTAACGGGTTCCGATACGGCCATTCTGCCTCCACCACGCCCTCGCACATTACGACCACGTCCCCTAGAACTCATGTCTACGATCGTGATTTAATCTATTTTAGAAAGTTTTATGCATTAGTCTTTGTTCCACTAATTATCCACGAACAAGTTTTATGTAAGGAAGTTTAGTAGTAGTTCTTTCGATCATTACAGGTTTCATTTCAAGTCTTCTACCCTAATTCTAGAGAGATACATTCATTCAAGGAGTACCTACCACACACATTCACCATTTGAACTTTTTTTTTTTGTCTGTTCCTATCCCAAGGGTATTTTCGTAATTTGTCCTACAGGGGTATTTTGGTAAATTTTCAAATCAGGGTATCTTGATATTTTGTAAAAATAGGGTTTTTTGGTATTTTTGGTAAAGTAGGAATGTCTTAATAAAAGTCGAGGATAATATGGTAACTTTATAAACCAAGGGTATTTTAGTAATCTTACAAACCAGGGGTATTTGGGTAATTTTTAAAACTAAGATTTATAAAACAATGTAGTAGGTCCCTTTCGGGTTTTAATTATTGAGTTTAGCCTGTGAATGAGTCCTCTTGGTTTGGGTGAACCGTTACTACGCACCAGGTAGGATTCGAGTGAAGAGGAGGTGAGTCACTAGGACTACTTAAATACCAGGCTCTTCCTGAATCCAATCCTAGACATGCGCACAATGGTTGCCACACCCTAACTCGGTGACTCAGTCACAGGTTTGTTTAATTAGGCCTTAAAGTTTTATGTAATTCTGTATTGAAGTAAGCTAATCCTAGGGTTCCATAACTTAATACACTACTCTACATTCCCGTTATACCCATATACAAATCATACATTAATTCACACAACGGTTAGGGGTACTTACCTGGTGGACTTCAGGTCGGAGACTTAGGTGCCATGCCAGAAAAACCTGCTTATTTCAAAAAATTTTCACAAAACTTATTTGGGCTCAATTTTTGAAAATGTTGTGGGCTTTAAACCTAAGGCCGAGAGTTTAAAACTGGGCTCTGATACCAAATTGAAACACCCCAAACTCGGCCCATAAGCCCCAACCGGATCTGGCATGTTCCTCGAGTAAAACATTTCAAATCTTGTTTGTCAATTTGGAAAATGTGGTCATTTTGAAGAGGAATCGTTAGGTGTCAAAACATTTAAAAATTGTTTCCAAGATAAGTTATTTAACCCTCGATTTAATAATAATCGTATCATAATAAAAATTTGAAACATAAAACAGTTTAATAATAATAGCCTTATTACATCAATAGCAAACCCAAAATAAATTCAAACTTAAAAATAAAGTCTCAAAATAAAATAATCATAAAGTGAGCATGGCCACCACTAAGCTCCCTCCGACCCGTCCATCTACTGAGTGTCACCTGAAAAGATATCCCACAACGGGGTGAGTCAAACAGACTCAGTGTGTAACAGCCAACACCAATCCCAACGATTTAGGCACATCAAATCATACACATATAACGAATATAAATAATGATGCAATCCCGAACCCAAACCTAGATAACCATCCGCTACACATCACCCGTACACCGCCATCATCACGCCGTGGGATTACTAAATCGACCCTCCATCCGCTACACATCATCGAAGGCAGTCGCTGCAGACGACTTGCTCATCGCCCTTATAAATTTTGTGGCATAGCCACCAGACATTATTTTGTGACATAAGTCACCACATTCAGATTTTGTGACATGAGTCACCACATTCGAATATTGTGGTATAAACCACGGATCACTTCCCTTTCCATATAACCCATATGCCCCATGTCACACAGAATATGCAATATCATGCCTTATGCCTTATTCCACATTCTTATCGATATTCACATATGTACCATATTCCAAATATTCATATCATAATATTATTCATATCATTTATTAACATAATGTTAAGGTTACTTACCTGAGTACTTTGTACCATCACATGGTACCTTTGCCCACTTTTCACATTATTATAAACACATATATTAAATTGATGCCATAAATCTATTAAGAGTTAGTGTGGGGTACACACCTGGTTTACTTAACGAATTCACTGAAATCCTGAAAGTCTATCGAATCGGATTGTACTCCTCCCTTGCGGATCTAAACCCCGAATTTATCCCTTGTCTTTGAAGATGTCGCAATACCTTAGATTTTGAAATCTGAATGATCTCCTCCTCGTAGTCGACAACAACCAAATCCCGAATTCCTCCTTCAAAGTTTGGCCAAAGTGCATTAATGGGATTAGTTCCTAGATTTCGCTAAAAAGAAAAAGGAATGAAAATCGAATAACATTTGATATTACCCCTAATGATGAAATCGACTGCACCCTTGCTTGAAATCACAAAGAGATTCGGCTATATAGGCTAGATGTTGATCAATAGGTTTCGGCTTTTAAGACTTGCGACAAAGAAGAGAGAATGTGGGGCTAAAAGATTCGGCTAGGCTCCCAAATGATGATGAGGATATTTGGCTATCACCGAAAATAGATATAGACTTGAGTTTGAGTGGAAGAAAAGAAGTATGGAAGTGAGCTAGGAGAATTCGGCAATGGTGTACTTTGAGAGAGAGAGGTTTCGGCTATGGTGTTTCTTTAAGGTGTCAAGCAAAGAAAAGAGAAAAAAGAAGCTACCAAATTCGGCTATGACTCTAGGTGCAAATAGGGTATTCGGCCAGAAGGAAAATAAGTATGGATTTGGAGTTTGAAAGAACGAAAAGAAGAATAGGAGAAGAGTGGAAGAATTTCGGCAACACCTTAATGCACTAAATGACCGAAACTTAGAGAATATGAGCATCCTACCAACTAAATTTTGACACCCCCCCTAGAGTCCTGCATTCGGCCACTAGCCTTTCTTCTCTCCTATCCCTTATTTTGCTCCTAATTTTCCTCTCTGCCTCTCATTCAAAGAATTTGAATGAGTCCAACCTTCATCCACCCTCCTTAGCCGATATTTGAATGCATTTGACTTGATCAAATGTTCATTCACCTACACTCTTAAGGTTCTAAAAATTCATAAAACATATTTACAGCACACACAGGCATGCTACTTCACATAATTAAGCAATAATGCACAAGCCCAAAATCCCGGATATTACAGAGATTGTGTATCGATTACCAATAATTGAATAAGGTAACGATAAAGAAAAAAATCCACTTCCCCGTATTGATGATTTGTTCAACCAACTCAAGAGAGCAAGTTTGTATTAAAAAATTGATCTTCGATCGGGATATTATCAAGTCAGGGTTAAGGAGTCAGATGTACCAAACTTGAAAAGGACATTACGAATTCTTGGTAATTCCATTTGGGCTTACTAATGCCCTCACCACTTTTATTGATTTAATTAACAAAATCTTTCACCCGTATTTGGACCAATCTGTGGTGATGTTTATTGACGAATTTTTTATTTATTCAAAGAATGGGGAAGATCATGACTGATATATGAGAGTTGTGTTAAAAATTTTACAAGAAAAGCAATTATATATGAAATTTAGAAAATGTGAATTTTGGCTCCAAGAAGTGGGATTTTTGGGGTATGTGGTATCGACTGAAGGTATTTGGGTTGATCCTAGCAAAATCTCAGCCATTTTAGATTGGAGATCCCCCAAAGAACATTATGGAAGTGAGAAGCTTTTTGAGCTTAATGGGATACTATTGGCAATCCGTAAAAGAGTTCTCGATGATGGCCCATTTGTTTGTAAAAGAATGTTAGTTTAGAATGGTCCAAAAAGAGCCAGCAAGGTCTTGAAAATTTTAAATCCATGTTGAATGAGACATTGATTTTAATATAGCTTGAATCCGAAAAAGATTTTGTTGTGTTCAACGACGTGTCTCACAATAGTCTTGGGTGTGTATTGATGCAAGAAGGGAGATTAATTTGCATATGCTTCCTGACAACTTAAGCCGCATGAGAATAATTATCCTACTCGTGATCTAGAACTCGTAGCTTTGGTATTTTCCTTATAGATTTGGAGGCACTACCTTTACGAAGAGAGATGTCATATTTTCACCGATCATAAGAGTCTGAAGTATTTGCTCACTCAGAAAAAACTGAACTTGAGGGAATGTAAATGGCTCAAGCTACTTAATGACTATGATTTCATCATTGATTTTCATCTGGGAAAAGCTAATGTTGTAGTTGATGCCTTAAATAAAAAATCCCTATTTGCTTTGAAAGTGATGAATGCAAATTACGCTTTAGAGTGAGATGGTTCTATTTTCAAAGAATTCGAGAATTGAAAAAATGCAATAACGAACTAGAAGCAAAGGGGAAGCTTGTTGAAAATGAACAAACCAATGAATTCAACATAAGTAGCTGATAAACTGAAATAGTAACATGTTTTAATCCCACATTTAGTATGCTTTTGGATGATTTATCCCTTGATTTATGTAAAAAGGTGCTCTTAATCCTTTCTTTTCATGTCTTATACCCAGGAAAGCACCCAAGGATAAAAAGAACGAGAAACGGGCTCAAAACGGACCAAAATGGGCCAAAGAAGAAATCGACACGGCCTAAACCTTAGCCCACACGGCTGTGCCTCACTGATCATCTAGAACACGGTCTTCCCTCGAGTGGCACGGCTGTGCCTCATTAAAGAAGTCCGAGCACGGCCTGGCCACGATCCACATGGGCGTGTGCCATGGCCGTGTCCCTGTCGCTAAAAAGAGTAATTTCACTCGGATTTGGATACTTAGGGAGAAAGAAACGTATTCCAAGAGCCTATATAAACCCCTAAGGTCACCTTGTGAAGGGCGGCGTTAGCTAGGCCAAGGAGCCAAGCCGAAAAGTTCAGATTTGTGGGAATCACTCGAAGATAGCCAGTTGATCCATCTCAAGAAGCCGGGATTCTACTCAAGACGGTGGATATCTCCTTCAATTCCTTCAGGGAGTTTTAGGGATTTCTTATGTTTTGTTTTATCTTTTCTCTTGAGATGTTTTCTTATTTAGTTATGAACTAAACCCCTCAGATACCTGGAGGGGATGAAACCTATGATGAATCTTGTTATTATTTTCTAAATTATATGATAAATACTTAGTTTGTTCTTAATTATGTGAGCTTTATCCAAATTTAATGTGCTTAGGTGGATGAGGAATAGACCCTGCCTAAGAGTAGATCTAGCATAATTAAGGGAGTTGATCGCACGCCTAGAGATAGGGTGACGAGATTTTGCTAGATTAGGGTGAAACCTAATATGGGAGTCCATAGATCGATTTACTGCTATTCTAGGGGGTTATTATAAGAGAACGAGAGTTCCACTAATTAACCTAGGGTTAGACGTTATTCACCTCGAGAGAGGGTTTAATATACGTTAGGGAGTCTTACGGATCAAGCTAAGTAAATAAAATCATATGGTTCAGTGATAGATAACAAGTGAAGTCTAGGTGTATTCTTCCTGAGGGTATCGTCTAAATCAACTGAGTTTTTCTGAAAGTTATCTCCCCAATTTTAGTCTTTTTTCGTCTTTGTGTCCTTAGCTTAGTAATTCGTTAAATTTAGATTAAAAGCAACTTCAAGTATTTTAGGTTAAATAATAAAAAGAAAGTTAGTATTAGTACTTTTAGTTCCTTTGGGTTCGATAATCCGGTCTTGCCTAAGCTATACTACTGTTCGATAGGTACACTTGCCTTTAATCGTTGTCAGAGTTAGTTTCCAGGTTCGATCGTTCTTTTTATAAATTTTAAAGCTCTGATTCACAGAGATCAGTAGCAATGAGAATTTATACTTCTGTGGTAGATTGTGTGTGTCGAATGATACATGATTGAAACGTGATATTCTCCACGAAGCTCGCAACAATACCTATGCAATGCATCCAAGTGGAAAAAAAATGTATAATGATTTGAGACAGGTCTACTGTGGCCAGACATGAAAAGGGAAATAATCGAATATGTAGCCCAATATTTGGTATGTCAGTAGGTAAATGTAGAGAATCTAGTTCCTTTGGGATTATTGCTACCTATAATGATTCCTGAGTGGAAGTAAGAGAGAGTCATTATGAAATTTTTGACAAGATTGACATTATCGTTGAAAAATAAAAACTCAATTTGGGTGATAATTGAAAAATTGAAGAAGTCCACTCATTTTATCCCAATAAGAGTTGATTATTTGTTGGAGAAACTGATCAAATTGTATACCTCTAAAATTGTGAGATTATATGGAGTACTATTGTCTATCATTTCGGATCAGGATCCAAGATTTAACTCTAGATTTTGGGGTAAATTGCATGAAGCTCTAGGCATAAGGTTGAACTTTAGTATAGCGTTTCACCCTCAAACGGTTGGTCAATCTGAACAAGTGATTCAAAAACTCGAAGATGTGTTGTGTTATTGTGTAAGTGAATTCGAGGGAAAGTAGGAATATTCCTACCTTTGGTTGAATGTGCATACAATAAAAACTACCAATCAAGTATCAAAATGTCACCTTACGAAGCTTTGAATGGTTGTAAATGTTGAACTCCTCTATGTTGGATAGAATTGAGTGATAAAAAGATGACATGAATTGATTTGGTAAGAGAGACTGAAGTTAAAGTCAGGGTTATTCAAGATTTCTTAAATGATGCTTTTGATAGACAAAAGTCTTACGCCGATTTAAAAATAAAAGACATTGAGTTTGAAGCTGGCGATAAAGTCTTCTTGAAAGTATCGCCTTGGAAGAAAATCCTACATTTTGGTAGAAAAGGGAAGCTTAGTTCAAGATTTATTAGGCCCTACGGAATTCTCGAAAGGATTGGACCTGTGGCATTCAGATTAGCCCTACCTTCTAAATTAGATAAAATCCATAATGTTTTTCATATGTCGATGTTAAGGAGATCTTGGTTCGATCCCTCGCATATCTTCACTCTTAATGATATCGAGTTATAACCTAACTTGACATATGGAAAAGAACTAATTAAAATCTTACCTCAAGAAGTGAAAGAACTGAGAAACAAGCTTGTGGCATTAGTAAAGGTATTATGGCACCGCCACAGTGTAGAAGAGGTTACTTGGGAGCCGGAAGAAACTATGAGGTCACAATATCATCATCTTTTCTCAGGTAAATTTCGGGGACTAAATTTCTTAAGGAGGGGAGAATTATAACGGTTTGATTTTTAGTGATATAAAAAAAATACGGTTTTAGAACCCCATTTCTGTAAATCGAGCTTGTAAGTATAAAATAAAAATGTTTACGAAATAAGTATAAAAATATATTGAAGGATGGTTAATAAATTTAGCCGATAAAATAGTTAATTAAGGCTCAGGGACTAAATTGTAAAAGTCCAATCGCTATAGAATTTTAATTTACAAAGGCTTGAGGACTCAAATAGCAATTAACGAAATGTCCAAAATGGTAATTAAACCATTTTTAAATAGGTGGTAGTGGATGATGATGGCAACTCCACTATGTATGATTAAAGATTAGTTTAATTTGATTAAGTTATGATTAGTTATTAAATAAGGTTAATTAACAACTAATTAAAGTGTAAATAAAGTAAAGTTAGTTAATTCCATCATCTTTTTCCATTCACCACTGTCCACTATAGCTAAATTTGGATGAAATCTTCAAGGGTTTTCATCAAATTTTTTCCATTTAATAGGTAATGAAATCAAGTCATTTTCTTGCAATTTTTATATATTTATGATCATGGGAGCTTAATTTAGCTAGCCCATGTATCAATTGGTGCAATTTTTAAAATTTTGGCATGTTTCCACTGTTGATAAATTGATGAATTAGGCTTGAAATCGATAGATTTTAAGCTTAGATTATGAAAAGGACTAGATTGAAAAGTTAATTTAGATTGTTTGTTAACTTTTTATATTAGGGACTAAATTGAATAAATGTAAAACTTGTCATGAAATTATGTTACAAATAGAAAGTATAAAGTCCCTAATGAAGTAAGTGAAATATGATTTTAATCCGAAGCTAGGAATCAGGAGTTATGTTTATCCCTAGCTTAGGGACTAAATTGAATAAAATGTAAAATATGTGGGAAATCAAAAATTGGATTTACTTAGGATCATGCATCTAATGGAAATGTATGATAATGTTTGGTATTTATTTGGTATATAAAATATTTGTATAGATCAATAATTAGATCAAAGTGGAGCTAATAGGGAAAAGTTAAAATTGTGAATTAGACCTTGAAGAATCCACCCGTTTTGTGTTTTGAATAGGTAAGTTCATATGGAACTTACTATCTTTATCTTGTGTAATATGTAAGTTTGTGTTTACTTTGATATATATTTGAACTTACTTTGAAATATTAATGAATTTGGCAAATAAGGGTAGTAATGGGATTGAATTGAAATGAATTGTCATAATTGATTATTATGAGACAATATAAGGTATAAATGTGAAATTTTAAATGATTATAGGGTATGGAAATGTAAATGTGACCACTTACAAGGTATGATATGAAAATGTGAATGATACAATGTATGAAAATTTAAAATGTATAATTGATGCCCATGCAAACTCAGTAAAAGGTTATGATACGACTGGCATGCCAGTAGGGTCATATGTGCGCTTGTATGAGATATGTGATTGTACGAAGATTATTATAGGTTATATCAAGATCTAGCATCTGCTACAGACCATCAAGTATTATATGTCTCTACGGAGACTTTGGTGCGGTGGAGGGATGTATTTGAAAATGTTTATCTATTTGCCTACGGGCTTTGCACTTCGATACCTTGGTGTGGTGTAGTTTAAACTCCTACGAGCTATCTGATGTGGTGTAGTTCTCCCATGTACCTGAGTCTGTTTTACTAGGGTTTCATTGGGCGAAATAATATAATTGAATCTGGAAATTTAAAAATGAAATGAACTGAATTTGAAAAACCAACTTCATATGTAATTCACTTGATAAGGAATAAATCATGGATAAAATATAGAGTATGACATTGAGATAAGTTATGTGTAGTTGATATAAATTTATGGTTTGATGATACAATGTGGCATTGAGATGAGTTACGTGGAACCAATTCATATTGGTAATGTTGTGAATTATGCTTATAATGTTTGAAGAGCATGAACAATTTTTCTTACCTTGTTGTTATATTGAGAGTCGTGTTCTAGCCAAAAGTATGTAAAAACTAAGATAGCTAGTATTGTAACCTCCCTAACCAGGCCTAGACATTATGGCTAGATTGAGAAGGCTACATTAGCCACCGAAATGGATAAGCTAACTTATTGTAGAGAAAAACCGTAGTTGTACTTTGAGTTAGTTTAAAAACATTCATTTATTAGGTTGTAAAACCCCAAACCCGGCCTAGACGTTATGGCCGTATCTGGCAATGTCACACGATAGTGTTTTTGAAACCTCATTGTTACGATGAAAACATTCCATGTTATCATCTTTGGTAAACCATTGTTAGAACTTAGGAAGTCGTCTTTATTCATTTAAAACATTTGTTTTGAAACATCCCTCGTTGCGGAAGCTTTAATAAAACAATCTAGGTGATTATGCGTTTAGAAATTACTTTAACTTTTTGAAAACCGAATTTCCTACGACCAGCAGGTATAAATCCATAAAGTAAAATAAAAAAATGAAAACCCAAATTTAAAACCAAAGTCCCAAAGGGTCCTTATATTACAACCCAAATAATCAATAATAAGCAAATCATAAATCGTAAATTAAAAACCATGAAGTCCAAAAATTATTGTGGTCACCACTGAGTCCTCCGTCGCAGCGATCCATCTAAGTCTGGGGATTACCTGTGCATATTAAACAAAAAGGGTGAGTTTACGTAAACTCGATGTGTAATCCCCGTAGAAACAAACAAACAATCGGTATTCACAATTGCTGCAGTTGAAATGCCTTGGGCCTAAGCCCTTTTCATGATCGATGATGATTTGGGCCTTAGCCCATCTCGAGACAATGTCAAAAATGCAATAGGGCCTTAGCCCATCACATGATCGATGCGTGCATGATTATGCAAAGAGCAAAATCCTACCCAACCAGCCTCTACACACCATCTCCGTCCAACCCTACACTCCATGTGGGGATATAATCAACCCACCCATCCCTATACTCCAAGTAGTACCGAATGTAGCACAATACAATAGTTTGCAGCTGAGCTGCCAGTAAATTAGGCTTAAAGCCTTTCAGTACACTTCCTCCGAATAACAACCCCCAACCCAATGCAATGCAACACACAATGGATGACATGCTATTATGCAATTTCAGTACATATATTCAGTTCAGATATTAACATGCCCAGTACAGATATCATTCAGTCAATTTCACACATTTAGGGGTCTAAGTAGCGCTTACCGACCTTGCAGTAGGTTCACAGTCGACTTGGGCGACCCGTGCAACCTTAAAAAATTTTTGGTAAAAATGGGCCCACACGCCCATGTGATCTTCCCGTGTGGGCCCACACCCCCGTGTGGCCCACTCGGCCCAAATTGGTCTTGGCCATGTGATCCATTTTTAAAGTAACCCATGCTAGCTCAAAACTCATATATGTTTTCACTATTTACTTATATGTTCATTCAAAGCTGTCTACTTGAGTCATTATCACTAAATTATTTATATCTTGAGCTAAAGAATTCCAAATTAAGATCCGATTGATGTTTTTGAAACTAGACTCAAATACCTTTCTACCATAAAATTTTCAGAATTTATAGTTTATCAAATAAGTATAGTAAAATCTTTAAAGTTATCCCTATTCTACTATTTGACAGCTTCATCCTTTCCATACTAAAAATTATTTATCTCTTAGTACAGAATTTAGATGATGTTTCTGTTTATTTCTCTTGAAAATATACTCATTAAGGATTTAAAAATATAAATTTAAGCCCATAATTATTTTTTAAAATTTTTTTATGATTTTCCTAAGTCAGAACAGGGGAACCCGAAATCATTCTGACATTGTCTCACAAAATTTATTATATCTCATGATTTACAATTCCATTACTTACACTGTTTCTTCCATGAAAAACTAGACTCAATAAAATTTAATTTCATATTTTATTCAACCTCTAACTCAATTCTCACTATTTTTGATGATTTTTCAAAGTTAGACTACCGCTGCTGTCCAAAACTATTTTAGTGCAAAATGTTGATTTCCAAGTTTATAACACCCTTATTTCCTTTCTCTAATTTTTTTTGTATCATTTTATCTTATTTCTCTTATTTCTCGACAAAGCAAGCAATTTTGGCTTTTCACCAAATCCTATTTTCTCGTGTTTCGGTACACACCTAGTATCGTTTCGATGCGTAAGCACTCCTAAGCCTCCGAACCTAAAAATCGACCAACATATCTCCGGATTAATCACTTAATTCGTTTTTAATCAACCAATTTCGGAAGGAACTCGACTAAAAACCTAGCAAAACCCTTACCTCACTTGAGTAACCATGACTTCGCACAATCACAGCATCGATTCAAAACCACCAGCCCCTTGATTAACTCCTAAACACAAAAAAGGAATCCCCCTTTTAGAGATTAACCAAGAACGACTAACAATAGACAAAACCGTTACTTACCGAACACGCGCAACCAACGATGAACAACCGAATCAATTGGAAAAAAATAAAAAAACGGAAGGGGAAAAAATAATGGAAATTTCGGCAGCAACTAGGGGAAAGAATCGACAAAGGAGGGAAAAAAGGAAGAAGAAGAAAACGTCAGAAAAAGTTTGGGGAATTAGAGAGAAAACCGAAACTCTACTCTCTTTTTTTGCAACAAAAAGATAATCAGATTATTTTTTGATAACCTCTCCCCAATTATCTCCTAAAATCACTCCCTATTAACCCACTAAAACACAACTACTCAGAATTTTTCCCCAACACAACGCTTAGCCAAAATTGGAGTAAAAATACTGTCTCCACGCCATCACAGAGAATTGAACACAGGACCTCCAACACTCCAACACTCCACTTAACCACCAGACCAGCTGGCCCATTCTGATATAAACTTACCAAAAATTAAACTTAAGCCCTTTGCACAAGGTTAAGGCTTCATTTATAAAAAATACCAAAATTTTCCCAAGTAAGGCTTGAACTTGGGACCTCTCACACATACCCAGAACGCATAACCACTGAAGCAGATAGACATTGTGTGACACACATACACGAAATCAAAAATTAAAATTTTGGGGCGTTACAATTCTACCCCCTAAAAGAAAATTTCGTCCTCGAAATTTACCCGGTCAGAACAAATGAGGATATTGCTGACGCATCGTATCCTCAAGCTCCCACTTAGCCTCCTCAATGCTATGATTATGCCAAAGAACCTTAACCAGTGGAATAGATTTCCTCCTCAGTACTTTTACATCTCGATCCAGAATCTGAATCGGCTCCTCCTCAAATGTCAAGTCTGGCCTAACCTCAATCTCCCCAACAAAAACGATGCGAGTAGGATCAGAGTAGTAGCGCCTTAACATCGAGACGTGGAACACGTCATGGATACGATCCAACTCTAGAGGTAGCTCCAACTGATAAGCGACTGGTCCCACTCGCTTCAAAATACGGTAAGGTCCAATAAACCTAGGGCTCAACTTGCCCTTACGACCAAACCTCAGTACCTTCTTCCATGGCGAGACCTTAAGGAATACAAAGTCCCCCACTGAATACTCAATCTCATGTCGCTTCAGGTCTGCATAGTATTTCTGTCTATCAGAAGCCGCTTTCAGTCGATCCTGAATCAGTCTAACCTTATCATCTGTCTCAAAAACCAATTCAGGACCCAGAACACGTCGCTCGCCCAACTCAGTCCAACATAAATGAGTGCGACACTTACGACCATACAGTGCCTCGTAAGGTGCCATCTAGATGCTAGACTGTAAACTGTTATTATAGGCGAACTCTGCTAGCGATAGATAATCCTTCCAACTGCCTCGAAAATCAATAGCACAGCTCCTGAATCTGAGACTTAAGCTCCACAAGCTCCTTCGGTGTCATTCGATAGGAAGCGATGGACACCAGAGTTGTACCTGGAAGTAGCTCAATCCCAAATTCTAACTCGCGATTCAGAGGTAACCCCGGTAGCTCCTCAGGAAAGACGTCCGGAAAATCCTTTACTGTTTTGATATCCTTAACTGTAGAATCCCCAGAATCCGAAACACTTATATAGGCCAAGAATGCCTCACATCCCTTATGAACCATCTTCTCTGCCACCAGTGCAGAGATCACATTAGATAAGTAATTTTGGCGTTCTCCAATCGTGACTACTTCCTTATCCTCCTCAGTCCTTAGTACGACCCTCTTAGTCGCACAGTCCAAGCTAACACGATGCTTGACCAACCTGTCCATCCCCAGAATTAGGTCAAACTCCCCAAATGAAAACTCCATCAAATCAGCCAGGAAGATTGCCCCTTGTACCTCTAAAGGAACATCCCTATACAGTTTGCTAACTCTAATAGATTGCCCTAACGGGCTCAATACCGTAACCTCACTCGTAGTGCTCTCAACTAAAATCCCCAAGTTTACAGACACAGTACAAGCTATATAGGAGTGAGTGGATCCAATATCTATCAATGGAATATTAGGTACATCATGAATGAGGAACAAACCCGTGATGATGTCCGGAGCATCTCCATCATCTCGGCGACGTGCAGCATATACTAGAGCCGACTGCCTTGCCTCAGTCTATCCAGCACCTCTGTCCGGTACTCTCTACCCACGGCCCATGCCATTACCAACCCTAGCGTGACCACGGCCGCTCGGTGGCTGTTGTACTACCCTCTGTGGCTGTGCATTACCAGTACCCTGAGCTTGCATCTGATCAGCCTTTAATGGACACTCCCTGATAAGGTGATCCAATGACCCACACCTCAGACATGCCCCAGTCCTCCTCCAACACTCGCCCTGGTGGCCTCTACCACAACCAACACACGGCTGCTGTCCAGTAGCAGCAACAAGGGGCCCAGCTTTAACTGGCCCATTAGCTCTAGCCATTTTCTTAGGCCTCTATACAGAACTCGAGGGCTCCGAATCCCTCTTGTTCCTACCTCTCTCTCTATCGCGATTTTGGCGCTCAGTGTGCTTAACCTCCTCGGTGATCTTCACCTTCTCGACCAAGGTAGAAAAATCTCGCTCCCTCTGCGGAGCTATCAGAACCCTCAAGTTATCCCTGAGGCCATCCTCAAAGCGAACACATCGCTCATACTCCGATGCCACCATACCTCGCGCATAGCGGCTCAGTCTTAGAAACTCGGCCTCATACTCAGCCACTGATCGATCTCTCTGTGCTAGATTCAGAAACTCCCTCCTACGGGCATCCACATAACTGACTCCCACATATTTTCCCTGGAAGGTGGTCTTAAAGAACTCTCAGGTCAGACGTTCGGGCTAAGTGCCCTCCTTAACAGTAAGCCACCACTGATAAGCCTCATCCCGCAGCAGTGAGACTGCACCCTTTAATTTCTGCTCAGGGGTGCAATCTAAATCATCCATAATCCTCTCCGTGGCCTCAATCTAGTACTCGGCCACATTAGGGGCAACTTCAGAGACACCCCTGAAGAACTCAGCTCTATTGGACTAGAGTCGTTCAGTGGCTCCGACCCTCGGGCCCCGAGATCGATGATTGGGCCCAAATGACCCTCTCCAAAATCCTTAGCATAGCCTGGGACAATGAGTCGTCCCCAGCCATACGATCTTGAGACCCATTCTCAGTAGCAGCTGAGTGAAGAGGACTCAGCTCGAGCTCCTCTGCAGCCCCTACCTCGGCCTCTAGTACCCGGGTCCATGATACCTCGTGCGCTCATTGTCTAATCACGTTTATCTCGTATTAATAGTTTTATGAATCGATTCTGATTCAGTGTTTATTAACAAATGTTTTATGTAAAATAGTATCGATTATTCAAAGTTTATTTTCGTAAATCGCAGTCTCACTACAGTTTTCAATTTCTCTACAATTTTCAGTATACACTAACTAGAGTGTTTTCAGTACAGTTTACTACCTATAGTAGTTTCAGAATATACTATCCATAATAGTTTCAATTTAAAACAAATCACAGTTCAGAATACTTACAGGACCGGCGTCGGAGACTCGGTGTACCACTTACTCAGTAAAAACTTTTCAAATTATTTGGAAATCAATCAATTTTTTGAAAGCCCATTTTTTTATAAAACCCATAATCCAAAGCCAAGTTTTGTAACCTGGCTCTGATACCACTAAATGTAACACCCCAAACCCGGCCTAGACATTATGGTCGTATCTGGCAATGTCACACGATAGTGTTTTTGAAACCTCGTTGTTACGATGAAAACATTCCATGTTATTATCTTTAGTAAACCTTTTTTAGAACCTAGGAAGTCGTCTTTATTCATTTAAAACATTTGTTTTGAAACATCCCTCGTTGCGAAAGCTTTAATAAAACAGTCTAGGTGATCATGCGCTTAGAAATTACTTTAACTTTTTGAAAACTGAATTTCCTACGACCAGCAGGTATAAATCTATAAAGTAAAATAAATAAATAAAAACCCAAATTTAAAACCAAAATCCCAGAGGGTCCTTAAATTACAACCCAAATAATCAATAATAATCAAATCATAAATCGTAAATTGAAAACCATGAAGTCCAAAAATTACTGTGGTCACTGCTAAGTCCTCTGTCGCAGCGATCCGTCTAAGTCTAGGGATTACCTGTGCACATTAAACAAAAAGGGTGAGTTTACGTAAACTCGGTGTGTAATCCCGCAAAACAAACAAACAATCGAGTATTCACAAAGGCACGCTTGAATGAGCCTTGGGCCTAAGCCCTTTTCAATGATCGATGATGCTTTGGGCCTTAGCCCATCTCAATCTGATGTCAAAAATGCAAGAGGCCCTTAGCCCATCACGATGACGATGCAATAACAGCTATGCAAGAGCAAAATCCTACCCAACCAGCCTCCACACACCATCTCCGTCCAACCCTACACTCCATGTGGGAATATAATCAACCCACCCATCCCTACACTCCAAGTAGTACCGAATGCGGCAAACACTGATGAGTTTGCGGTTGAGTCGCCATAAATTAGGCTTAAAGCCTTTGGTACACTTCCTTCGAATAACAACCCCCAACCCAATGCAATGCAACACACAATGGATGACATGCTATTATGCAATTTCAGTACATATATTCAGTTCAGATATTAACATGCCCAGTACAGATATCATTCAGTCAATTTCACACATTTAGGGGTCTAAGTAGTGCTTACCGACCCTACAGTAGGTTCACGGTTGACTTGGGCGACCCGTGCAACCTTAAAAACATTTCGATAAAAATAGGCCCACACGCCCATGTGATCTGCCCGTGTGGGCCCACACCCCCGTGTGGCCCACTCGACCCAAATTGGCCTTGACCGTGTGATCCATTTTTAAAGTAACCCATGCTAGCTCAATACTCATATATGTTTTCACTATTTACTTATATGTTCATTCAAAGTTGTCTACTTGAGTCATTATCACTAAATTATTTATATCCTGAGCTACAGAATTCCAAATTAAGATATGCTTGATGCTTCTGAAACTACACTCAAATGCCTTTCTAACATAAAATTTTTAGAATTTATAGTTTATCAAATAAGTATAGTAAAATCTTTAAATTTATCCCTATTCTACTATTTGACAGCTTTTGTAACGCCCCAAATTTTGGGCCTAGTAGAGTTGGGCCCATTGGGCTTTGGGTTTCATAAAATTTTTTTAGTGAGCAAGAAAATGACAAATGACATGACAGCTTTAAAGGTTTAATGAATTTGGAGTGTGTAGGTGTGTTGGAGAAGCTCTGGGTTCGAGTTTTGTGGTAGAGGATTCTTAATTTAATTAATTAAAGAATCAGGGTTGTGAGTAGTGGGCTTTTAAATAAAAATAAGTGAAAAATGGTAAAAAGAAGCCTGTGGTGAAGTGGCTAAGTGACGCCACTAGGGTGTAGAGAGGTGGCGACATATGCATGCAGGGAGGTCTGAGGTTCGAATGCTAGCTTTGTTTTATTTTGGAATTTGATTTTAGGCTTCTAGAAGGCTGAAAGTGGCGTGTAGAGGGACTCTAAGGAGAAGTGATCAGTAGAGAGAATTTAGGAGAAGGATAAGGGAGATATCATGGAGAAAAATTAGGAGATGAGCAGTGGATGAAGTGGTGCCGAATTTGACTTTAGGGGGTGCCAAAGTTTCGCTATAGGCTATATAAATGTGTGTGTGCCGAATCTGGGGTCCTAGGTAATGCCGAATTTTCCATTCTTTTTCTTTCTTTTCTTCCCCTCAACCGGTTCCTCCCATAGCCAAACTCTCCCATTACCGAAATCTCCTAAAGCTGAATTCCTTTGTGCCGAATTCTCTCATAGCAAAACTCTTCTATAGCCGAATTACCACCATCTTTTCTCTTGCCGAAATTCCTAATAGTGCCGAATCTTGGTGGTTGTTCCTCCATCACAAATCAATTGTTACCTACTCTCAGTCAAGTGTTGAAAGCCGAATCTAGTTAATAGCTATCTAGGCCGCAGGATCGAAAGGGGATTTGGTAAGTATTCAGTTAACCTCTTTTGTACATTTTGCTAAAAGCTGAAAGGCTATCTAACTGTCCTATCGATAACTCTATGATAACAAGGATAAGGATCAAAGATCGCAAGCGTGGTAGGATCGTTAGCAAGGGTAAGTGTACTCAACTCGATTGTGGTTTAAGTGAATGGCCGAATGTGAGTTTGATCTATAGGGGTGACTTGTGTGGATTATGTGTCAGTCAAATCTTGATGGTGTGTGTGTGAGTGCAGATCTAGGGGATACTCTTGATTAGTAGCTAAGGAAGGGCTATTAGAACCCGGTGGCACACGGTAAGGTTACGGTAAGGTTTCGGCTTTTGGTAGATATTTTGTTTAAGTATGGGTGATTGATTGAAGGTTGGTTGGTTGTAGGTTCAAGACCAAGGATTGTATAGCATGTTGCAGTAACCAGATGTGTACAAACACTACACACACATGATATCGGCAATACCGGAAAGCCGAAAAGCCAAAAGTGGCTAAATGGGCCCGGTGGGCCTTGAGGCTAAGTTGGATGAAATTGATTGATTTGATTATATGAATTGAGTTAGACATGCATGTTACATGATCTGGAATTGTTTTGGGCCTAACGGGCCATATGAATGAGACTTGGGTCTAATGGGCCATAAGGATGTGAATTGGGCATAATGGGTTATATGAACGTGAAATGGGCTTGATGGGCTTTATGAAGACGTAGACAAGTATGCTAGGGTTTAATGGACTTTAGGCCTAGTTCTGAACAACTCTCAAACTGCATAAAACTTAATTCTATTAATTAAACATGTCAGTGGACAAGTCGCTGGGTTAGAATGTGGCAACGGACATATGCATGTCTAGGAGTGGATCTAGGGAGAGCATGGTACTTAAGTGGTCCTAGTGGCCCACCTCCTCTTCTCTGGAATCCTACCTGGTGCATAGTGTCTGTTCACTTTAGCCGCGAGGACTTGTTTATGGGCCAAAGTTCATAACTAAAACCCGTGAGGGACCAAATACCCTTGATTTGGAATTTACCAAAATATCCTTATATTTGAAAAATTACTAAAATACCCCTAATTATAAAATTACCAGAATACCCTTGACTTGCAGAATCACCAAAATATACCTGATTTACAAAATTAACTAAATACCCCTGTAGAGTAGATTTACGGAAATACCCTTGGGTAGTGAAATGACTAAAATACCCCTAAGTGCCGAATGTGTGAGAATGTGTATGTTGCATTCATGAAATATATGTTGCACTTGGGTGGGTTTTGATGATACGGAGGAAGATTCCAGGATCGAATAGTCGCTTGACGATCGTGGATCCACTGGTGGCATTAAGCCCATATAGCAGCTTTGTTGCAACGTTTGAGTAGTGCTGCTGCTGGTGCTACCTTTGGTGTGTAGGGATGGGTGGGTTGATATTTATATCCCCACAGGTGTGTAGGGTTGGAAGGGAAATGGTGTGCAAGGTTTGATTTGGGATGGGTGCATTGCATTCATGTGATACTGATGTGATATGAGGTCGTTATGGGCTAAGGCCCAAGACCACCATTTTTTATAGGGCTTAGGCTCAATGTGATAATTGTATGTTGATTGGATTACCAAGGGTCGTACACACTGAGTTTCGAAACTCACCCCTTTTTATTAAATGTTTCAGGCGATCCTTAGTAAACGGCTCGACCTGGGAGAGGACTCGGAGACGGCCACACTACAAGATACTTAGAAGTTATATTTATTTGTCTCAAAAGACATGATTTTAATTACTTTATTTCCGTTGGATGTAATAAGGCCTTGTACTCCGATTTGACTTTAGATTTTGGGTTTTGTTGTTTCAAATGTTTACTTAATTATTAAACCTGGGTAAATTTCTTATGTTTAAACTTGGTTTTTGAAATACTTAAAATAATAAAATGGGCTTTTATCATTACTTAACAAGACTCAAGGGTTTTGGGCTTTTGGGTCTTAAATTTTTACTTAGCAAAATCGTTTTGAGTTATGCCTTTGATGTGACATTCCCAGATTCGACCATAACGTCTGGGCCGAGTCTGGGGGTGTTACATTTAGTGGTATCAGAGCCCAGTTGCAAAGCTCAGGCTGTGAAATGGGCCTTAGATTTTGGTTTTTAAAACAAGTAGATTAAAAAGCTTTTGCAAGATTTTTGAAGTGTGGTTCACTGAGCCCTCGACGTCGAGCCAAGTAAGTTTTCTGTGTTTACCTTTGTTTAAATTACGGAACTATATCTAGAAATGGGCTACTTTAAAATAGGTTTTTAGATACTAAAGCCCGTAGGAAACTTAAGCCTGTAGTGGATCTTCGACCACGAAACAACTTTTCAATTGTTACTTGCATAAGACATGTGTTTTAAACAGTGGAACTATGAACTAATTCCATAAAACTTCTAAACCAAAAATACGCACACAACGATGAGCGCTAGAAGAAGTGCAAGGGGTCGCGGCAGAGGCCGTGGAAGTGTTAGGGCTGATGTGCTGACTCAGCTAGTTAGGGAGGTACTGGAGGAGGTTAAAGAAATTGGTGAAACACTTCGGGTTAGGTGCATGGACTGTAAGAAAAAAAGAGATTGCAGTTTTCTAGAGCCGCAGTCTCGTTCTGTGAAGCATGTTAAGGTACGTCCAAACTTTTTGACTTACGAATATTACAGAAGGCGTCATCCGGGTGAATGTTGGAGGAAGTCAGAAGCGTGTTTAAGATGCGGGTCTGAGGAGCATAAGGCTCGGGATTGTTCAATCACCATTAAGTCAGGTATGTTTTGTGTGGATGCGATATTTTTGGGTATAGAAACTGTATGCATGCAATGTTTATGTGTTATTAAATTAGAGTACGCAGCGAAAGCGTAGTGGTGAGACTTGGGTAGTACGATTAATAGTTAGTTGGAAATTTTGAGGACGAAATTTCTTTAAGGGGGTAGAATTGTAACGCCCCAAATTTTGGGCCTAGTAGAGTTGGGCCCATTGGGCTTTGGGTTTCATAAAAAAAAATTTAGTGAGCAAGAAAATGACAAATGACATGACAGCTTTAAAGGTTTAATGAATTTGGAGTGTGTAGGTGTGTTGGAGAAGCTCTGGGTTCGAGTTTTATGGTGGAGGATTCTTAATTTAATTAATTAAGGAATCAGGGTTGTGAGTAGTGGGCTTTTAAATAAAAATAAGTGAAAAATGGCACAAAGAAGCCTGTGGTGAAGTGGCTAAGTGACGCCACTAGGGTGTAGAGAGGTGGCGACATATGCATGCAGGGAGGTCTGAGGTTCGAATGCTAGCTTAGTTTTATTTTGGAATTTAATTTTAGGATTCTAGAAGGCTGGAAGTGGCATGTAGAGGGACTCTAAGGAGAAGTGATCAGTAGAGAGAATTTAGGAGAAGGATAAGGGAGATATCATGGAGAAAAATTAGGAGATGAGCAGTGGATGAAGTGGTGCCGAATTGGACTTTAGGGGTGGCTAAGTTTCGGCTATAGGCTATATAAATGTGTGTGTGTCGAATCTGGGGTCCTAGGTAATGCCGAATTTTCTATTCTTTTTCTTTCTTTTCTTCCCCTCAATCGGTTCCTCCCATAGCCAAACTCTCCCATTGCCAAAATCTCCTAAAGCCGAATTCCTTTGTGCCGAATTTTCTCATAGCCAAACTCTTCTATAGCCAAATTACCACCATCTTTTCTCTTGCCGAAATTCCTAATAATGCCGAATCTTGGTGGTTGTTCCTCCATCACAAATCGATTGTTACCTACTCTCAGTCAAGTGTTGAAAGCCGAATCTAGTTAATAGCTATCTAGGCCGCAGGATCGAAAGGGGATTTGGTAAGTATTCGGTTAACCTCTTTTATACGTTTTGCTAAAAGCCAAAAGGCTATCCAACTGTTCTATCATTAACTCTATGATAACAAGGATAAGGTTCAAAGATCGCAAGCATGGTAGGATCGTTAGCAAGGGTAAGTGTACTCAACTCGATTATGGTTTAAGTGAATGGACGAATGTAAGTTTGATCTATAGGGGTGACTTGTGTGGATTATGAGTCACTCGAATCTTGATAGTGTGTGTGTGAGTGCAGATCTAGGGGATACTCCTGATTAGTAGCTAAGGAAGGGCTATTAGAACCCGGTGGCACACGGTAAGGTTACGATAAGGTTTCGGCTTTTGGTAGATATTTTGTTTAAGTATGGGTGATTGGTTGAAGGTTGGTTGGTTGTAGGTTCAAGACCAAGGATAGTATAGCACGTCGCAATAACCAGGTGTGTACAAACACTACACACACATGATATCGCAATGCTTGGAAAGCGTAAAAGCCGAAAGTGGCTAAATGGGCCCAGTGAGGCCACGAGGCTAAGTTGGATGAAATTGATTGATTTGATTATATGAATTGAGTTAGGCATGCATGTTACATGATCTGGAATTGTTTTGGGCCTAACGGGCCATATGAATGAGATATGGGTCTAATGGGCCATAAGGATGTGAATTGGGCATAATGGGTTATATGAACGTGAAATGGGCTTGATGGGCTTTATGAAGACGTAGACAAGTATGCTAGGGTTTAATGGACTTTAGGCCTAGTTTTGAACAACTCTCAAACTGCATAAAACTTAATTCTAATAATTAAACATGTCCGTGGACAAGTCGCTGGGTTAGAGTGTGGCAACAGACATATGCATGTCTAGGAGTGGATCTAGGGAGAGCTTGGTACTTAAGCGGTCCTAGTGGCCCACCTCCTCTTCTCCTCGAATCCTACCCGTGCATAGTGTCTGTTCACTTTAGCCACGAGGACTTGTTTATGGGCCAAAGTTCATAACTAAAACCCGAGAGGGACCAAATACCCTTGATTTGAAATTTACCAAAATATCCTTAGATTTGAAAAATTACTAAAATACCCCTAATTGTAAAATTACCAGAATACCCTTGACTTGCGTAATCACCAAAATATCCTCGATTTACAAAATTAACTAAATACCCCTATAGAGTAGATTTACGAAAATACCCTTGGGTAGTGAAATGACTAAAATACCCCTAAGTGTCGAATGTGTGAGAATGTGTATGTTGCATTCATGAAATATATGTTGCACTTGGGTGGGTTTTGATGATACTGGAGGAAGATTTGAGGATCGCATAGTCGCTGACGACCGTGGATCCACCGGTGGCTTTTCACCCATTATAGCGACTTTGCTGCAACGTTTGAGTAGTGCCGCTGCTGGTGCTACCTTTGGTGTGTAGGGATGGGTGGGTTGATATTTATATCCCCACAGGTGTGTAGGGTTGGAAGGTAAATGGTGTGCAGGGTTGGATTTGGGATGGGTGCATTGCATTCATGTGATACTGATGTGATATGAGGTCGTTATGGGCTAAGGCCCAAGACCACCATTTTTGATAGGGCTTAGGCCCAATGTGATAATTGTATGTTGATTGGATTACCAAGGGTCGTACACACTGAGTTTCGAAACTCACCCCTTTTTATTAAATGTTTCAGGCGATCCTTAGTAAACGGCTCGACGTGGGAGAGGACTCGGAGACAGCCACACTACAAGATACTTAGAAGTTTTATTTATTTGTCTCAAAAGACATGATTTTAATTACTTTATTTCCGTTGGGTGTAATAAGGCCTTGTCCTCCGATTTGACTTTAGATTTTGGGTTTTGTTGTTTCAACTGTTTACTTAATTATTAAACCTGAGTAAATTTCTTATGTTTAAACTTGGTTTCTGAAATACTTAAAATAATAAAATGGGTTTTATCATTACTTAACAAGACTCAAGGATTTTGGGCTTTTGGGTCTTAAATTTTTACTTAGCAAAATCGTTTTGAGTTATGCCTTTGATGTGACATTCTCGGATTCGGCCATAACGTCTGGGCTGGGTCTAGGGGTATTACAACTTCATCCTTTCCTTACTAAAAATTATTTATCTCTTAGTACCGAATTTAGATGATGTTTCCATTTGTTTCTCTTGAAAATAGACTCATTAAGGATTTAAAAATATAAATTTAAGCCCCTAATTATTTTTTTATGATTTTCCAAAGTCAGAACAGGGGAACCCGAAATCATTCTGACATTGTCTCACAAAATTTATTATATCTCATGATTTACAATTCCATTACTTACACTGTTTCTTCCATGAAAAACTAGACTCAATAAAATTTAATTTCATATTTTATTCAACCTCTAACTCAATTCTCACTATTTTTGATGATTTTTCAAAGTTAGACTACCGCTGCTGTCCAAAACTATTTTAGTGCAAAATGTTGATTTCCAAGTTTATAACACCCTTATTTCCTTTCTCTAAATTTTTTTGTATCATTTTATCTTATTTCTCTTATTTCTCGACAGCAAGCAATTTTGGCTTTTCACCGAATCCTATTTTCTGTGTTTCGGGTACACACCTAGTATCGTTTCTGATGCGTAAGCACTCCTAAGCCTCTAGAACCTAAAAATCGACCAACATATCTCCAGATTAATCACTTAATTCATTTTTAATCAACCAATTTCGGAAGGAACTCGACTAAAAACCTAGCAAAACCCTTACCTCACTTGAGTAACCATGACTTCGCACAATCACAGCATCGATTCAAAACCACCAGCCCCTTGATTAACTCCTAAACACAAAAAAGGAATCCCCCTTTTAGAGATTAACCAAGAACGACTAACAATAGACAAAACCGTTACTTACCGAACACGCGCAACCAACGATGAACAACCGAATCAATTGGAAAAAATAAAAAAAAAGCGGAAGGGGAAAAATAATGGAAATTTCGTAAGACAACTAGGGAAAGAATCGACAAAGGAGGGAAAAAGGGAAGAAGAAGAAAACGTCGAGAAAAGTTTGGGAATTAGAGAGAAAACAAAACTCTACTCTCTTTTTGCAACAAAAGATAATCGATTATTTTCCTGATAACCTATCCCCAATTATCTCCTAAAATCACTCCCTATTAACCCACTAAAACACAACTACTCAGAATTTTTCCCCAACACAACTCTTAGCCGAAATTGGAGCAAAAATACTGTCTCCACGCCATCACAGAGAATTGAACACAGGACCTCCAACACTCCAACACTCCACTTAACCACCGCACCAAAGGGCCCATTCTGATATAAACTTACCAACAATTAAACTTAAGCCCTTTGCACAAGGTTAAGGCTTTATTTATAAAAAATACCAAAATTTGCCCAAGTAAGGCTTGAACTTGGGACCACTCACACACACCCAGAACACATAACCACTGAAGCAGATAGACATTCCGTGTCACACATACACGAAATCAAAAATTAAAATTTTGGGGTGTTACATAGGTCATCTATACTTAAGATTCATTTTATTATTAACAGTGTTTCTTTAGAAAAAAAATTTGTTCATTGCTTTACTTTGTAACAACTTGATGTTAACTAATGCAGCGGAAAAAAAACCCATTATTCATGTCATTTTGGAAATATAGTTGCCTTATCGATTTGTTTTTTCAAAAACGGTTCTTTTGCAATGCAACGAAAATTAGGGAACAATGTCAAATTTTATTTAAGCCAGCTATCTTGCATTTTTCGATTACTATGCTTGAGTAATCCATGCATACAAAAATCCTCAAATGAAAAGTTACCAAGCCACAGACCAGAAATAATTAAAAATTATGAACCAAATCCAATAGAGACTTAATAATACTTACTAAAAATAGTCTGAAGTCCAAGGTGATTCTCTGTATGCCCGGTCTGGTCCTAGTTCAAGGTTCACCTGAAAAGTTAAACACTATAGGGGAGTGAGCTTATGAAAACTCAATGTGAGTCGAACAGTTATTTAAACAGACATAAATATCAAATATAGTGAAACATATTAGTATTAACAGAAGAACACAGAACCATCATTGGAATTTCATATAATTATATAGCCATTATAAAATCGATGTCAAACGGTCTATGAGCATGGGGTGATGCAAATGATGCAATGCAAAATTTCCTACCCAAACCATCTGTTACACATCATGAGTTCCCCAGAATTCATCTACCAAACTCCAACGAATGCAAGCAAAGCTCGATGTGATAAAAACCACTGAATTAACATAATTATAGAAAATCTACCATTTAACAAATAAACGCGATAAAATTGCCAATCTCCACAAAACTCCTGGTGCAATGCACTTAATACAAATAATTACGGACTTAATATGCCACTGCTTCTCCACAAAACTCCTCTGTCAACCACAATAACAATCCCACCCCAATGCACATGTAAGATGTCATACAATCTCATACATAGTCATGAATTCAATACTTTCACATTTCTTTGGCATGATCAACACACCCTCATTTTATTAAATACTTTCTATAAAGAAAATAATTTATCCAACTTTCAATTCACCATTATGATGGTTTCGTTCAACATATCACAATCCCATATAACTTACAATTCTTTTCCGAGTGCATGTATAGCAGTCTTTCAAATATTTCATAGCAAATCATTCATACAAAAATATCATGTGTACCTCATTCTCATTCAGAATCATGCTATAAATGCAATCAACATACACCATATCAACTAATCATCGACAAAAATATCGATCACACAATTATTCAGTCATTCTCACATTTTAGCTAACATGCCAAACAATTAGGGCTCAAAATGTACCTGATTCGGCCACTTACAATTTAATTACTTAGCCATTTAGCCAAGCCCAACCAGCAAGATTAGTCATCAATTAAATCATTTTAAAATAAAATTAAAACATTCAAGTTAATGAGTTAGGACCTACACCTTAATTACGCTTTATTGCAGCACACTTGCGAATCTCACAGTTTCTCCTTAAGATTTTAAAATGAACCTAAATTAAGAATCATCATCTAACTAAATTAATATACAACTTAAACAGCCCCCAAACACCCTTTTCTGGGTTCAATCCAATCATCACAATCATATCAATTTTTTTAGATCCAAACTAGTTAGGTTTCTTACGCTGGTTTGATGCGAGTCGTACGCACAAACGTCTAACGACTTTACTGTTGATTTGGGGTTTTTAGTTCGCACCTAACACATTTAAATACTGAAAAATCAATAGCTATTCCATATTTAAAAGCTTTAATTTGATCAATTAACAATTTCCCCAACATCAAAACTGAAACTACACACTAGCCCATAATCAACCACACTTACGCTTCCCGAATTGTAAGATCTGAGTTATTGATTGATCAAGATTGATTTTTCCTAAATCATACATGATTAAAGGCTGATTAGGAAGGGTACAAGAACCCAATATTTTGTTGTAAATAGATGGGAAAATTAAAGAAACAACTAGAAACTAGTAGAAAAAGTGAGAATAATTTATCCCATTCAGGAAAGTGAGAATAAATTAGAATAATTTAATCAAAACACAAAACTATAAAAGGTTTTATTTTCTTTTTGGGATGAAAAAAAAAATTCTCTCTTCTTTAATAGAAACTAGTAGAATTGTTATTCTAGAAAAATATATTTAATAGTTGAGAATAAATTCTCTCTATTTTTCGATAAAGTAACAATCTCTCAACGTTGTGTTAATAGCTCTATTGGTGTCATCTATTTATAAGAAGAGAAGGTAGAACCCTTGTTAAATTGTATAAGTTTATTACAACTAGAAAAACAACTTTCTACTTAGAGTAAGAGTAGGGTGGATGACATCCCCTAGTATTCCTACAAGGGTTGTCGCCCCTTCATTTTCCATGAGGGGATTTTGGTCCTCTCTCACATCGAGTCTAATTACAAGTATTTCTCAGACTTTTCAACCTAGTAATTTGTAATTTTATCCAACCCAATTCTGCTATTCTATTTCCAAAAATAAACTTTAATATTTTATATTAAAGAATTTTCTCATCTCAATTTTACCTCTGTTAAAATTATGACGATTTTACCCCTAGTAAACTTTTCGAGAAAATATGTTTAATATTTCACCACTCAACATGTTCACTATGACCGAATGATTTATTTTCATTTTCAGGCTTTAAAATAGCTCAAAAACATAAATTCATTCTATCGATCATTTTTGAGTAATCCATGTACATTTGCGAATGTATCATTTCTCATTTTAATTTCCATTTCCATTTCCATTTTGAGAAACCTACATTCATTTCCAAAAGATTCCATTTCTCCATTTCAGAGAAAACCATAATGATTCTTGAATGTTTCCCATTTCTCTATTTCTATTCATTTCGTTCATTTCGACTCAAACACGCAATTCATTTTTGGTTTGAACGAGCTAGCGGACGGACTGATTGCACATATGCAATTAGGGCTCAAATGATTTATAATTAAATTCCAACTTTTCACTTATTAATTATAAACTCATTTAGTCATGAAGTCATTCCACTATAGTATCATGATTGAGTTCTCCCTAACGACAGATCATTACAAAAGCATCTGCTCAATGCTCATCCAATGATCTTATCATAAATGTGTTACCCTCATAGGATATCCTTAATCTCTTTGGGATAATATTCGTTCTCCCAAAATGATTCTGTTTTATCTCATGATAACCATTACATCTTCTTTCATGAAAAGTTAATTACTATTAAATAGTAATCAAGTCATTCATCACAAAGACAAACAACCCGTGACCACATTTACTTTTCATCAACCATGTAATGCTAATGAGAGGATATCATTTAACCATGTCTCAGGCTATGGATTCCACTGTTGTGAATGATGCTACATACTGTGGAAGTCGTACAACCAAAGCACTAGCTTTCAATTCCTTATCTATTCGAACTTAGGCTTTTACTTGCACCAAAGTGTATTAGTCACGCATACATAGTTTGTTATCCACTTAGGATTTAGGTATGTCACACTATGAACATCACAAGTGAATAAATCCATAAATGGATTAAGAATCTATTATTCTTGGGTCCTGTCTGATATAGTGTCAGTCTAGTCAGTTAAATCTATGTCTTTATCTTTTGGCAATCTGACCTGTCATCAAATGTAGTAGTTAATTAGGGTTATTTCCACACTTGATAAGCTTATTTTCTATGAAATTTAGTATTTAATATTATGTTTTCGGTATTTAGTAGTTAGAATTAAATATTATTAAAATAAGTGTTTTTTAACACATTTTGTGAGTGTTGTGACCTATTAGGCTGACACGGGCCTTAGGTTGTTCTAATATGTGTAATTGAGTGTGTAGGATTATAATTTATAGGCCCAATTGACGTGGAAGCAAGGAACGAGTGATGCACAAGGTTCCTGAGACATCAAAGCATGAAACAAACCATACAAGGCAGATTTTACTTGTCGTGTCGTGCCATGCAAGGGCTCTGGCGCGACATAGGTTAACTTGCTACCCAAGTATGTAGGGGTTATTTTTGTTTGCATAATCGACTTAATACGAAGACCTAGGTCGTGTCGAAGACCTAATTTGGGCTGCCACCCCTTTTATAAGTAAGACCTTGGGGGTTTGAAGTAACTGAGTCGTCTTAGATGCAATCAAAAACCCTAGTAGTTTAGGAGTACGCTTAGATTAGTTTTCTTTTAGCTTTTCTAAACTCTTTGTTTTTCCTCTTGGAATCGATTTTGATCCAAGATTTATTTTATATTATTGAAGTATTCAATTTATTTCTTCTTTGCAAATGACATATTTCATTATTTTGATCAATCAATTTACTACTTCATTCTCTATTCGATATAAATCCACGATTATTCTAATCTCTTTTCTCTACCGATTTATTTGTGTTCATTACATGTTTATTTCAAAAGAGATTAAGATTATGAATAGCATGAGTGGTTAAATCTCTTAGGGGAGATTAATGAGTGGATGGGGCCGTGATTAACGTAGAATTTAGGGTTTCTCGATAGGGTTAGTTGGTATAGATTACATGTTATTAAACCCTAAGCTTGACAACCCTTGGAAGTTATCATAGGTTAGACGAGATTGGGAGATAAGTTGAACTGTGTAAATCATAGTTGATCCTATTTGAGAAAGTGAGGTCGAGAGATAAGTGAGTATCAACCAATCTATTAATTAGTTTAAGGCCAGAAGGTAATAATTGGTTAATCAGTAGCTAATCCACCCTAAAACTTTATCTGAAATTAATTACAAACCCTAAAGCGAGTTAATCTACCTGATTGGTTTATTTATTTAAGTCATTTGTTTGTTTTTCTTGTTTATTAATTTTAGTTATTTAAATTCTCTTATTACTCCATTTTATGATTTGTCATAATATAGAAATTAATTATTACAACATAGACTTATTATTGTAAAAAGGTTTTTATAGATTTATTCCATCCTCCCTTGGGTACGATCCTCGAAATACTTCTAAGTGTTTATTTGTAAACTATACTATATTACAATTTGACCCATGCACTTGCGGACACCATCGATTTACTTTCTTATATTTTTTGTGTGATATTTTACTATAAACGATAACACATTTATTTATTTTTATTTTTCTTTTCTTTTCAGGTTGTTTATGAACCAAATCTCCAACACTCCAATCGAACAACATCCAAATCCGGTGCAATTCTCAGGCTCAACCGTCAAGCTGTCACACCAAAAATCCTTTTAACCCAAAAATTAGGAACTTTAGGGATTAAGTTGAAAAAGACCGAAAACTGGTGGTCTCTATTGAAGAACCAGGAAAAATTAGAAATAAAATGTAGCATGGTTGAGAACCAAGTCTAGTTTTGTTGGATTAGAACCAACCGGTTCCTTAATGGGGGACAAAATGATTATGAATGAACAGTCGATATAAGGTTGGAAACTGTGCATAAAGGATTAGAAAACAAATTTAAGAGTTTCCAAAAACCATTTTTAAGGGTTTTGCATGTTTCTAGAAAATTGAGGTTTAAAGTGAAAATAATGGGTTTAACCCATGATTTGGTTGTCATGCTTGACTTCTAGAAGAATGGAAGCTCTGACATTCGGGAAAGCTAAGTGGACAAGGTGAATAAGCATCAGGTAAGTTTCTTTACTCAAACCCAGAACTACCAAAGTTTGATGCATGCTTTCATAAGTTTATTAGTATCCGCCATTTTAGTTTAATATGCATGATTAAGGGAAATCATGAAAAAGGAGTAGAGGAAGTTAGGAATGGGAACATGGGATGATTCTTTTAGATACCGCCATACGGTGTTGTTGAAGACTATTGGAAAAATATGATATCATTTTTTAAGGATCCGGTTTATGCCGTCTATGCACAATACAACTATTTCAAAAGAAAGAATGTTTTTGCTGCACTCTATTATAAAAGGGAGAAGGATTAATGTCGGGAGGATCATTTTTCAAGAACTACATCGGTGTGCTGAGAAGAATGCGGGTAGTTTAAACTTTCCCTCACTTATTACCGCTCTATGTCGAACTGCCCGAGTCCCTCTCAATGCAGAGGAGGATATCACTCCTAACAAGGGTGGACTGACCAGGACTATCTTTGCCAAGATCCAAGGCATTGATGTTGCCAGGGCAACTCATCATAGTCATGCCACCACTTCCTCTGTTGCGTATTCTCCCACGAAAGCACCTCTAGTTTCTCTTAGCTCATTTGAATAGCAAATAGTGCACTCTAGAGGATGTCCCTTTTTGAAATCCAGCATTTCACCTAGCTGAGGAGATGGCACAAGCCCAGCAGCAGTAGGCTGAATATTGGGCTTATGTGAGGAATAGGGATTTGGCTCTCAAGAGATCCCTGCAAAAGAATTTTACAAACCAATGCCAGAATTTCCTATCTTCCTTGCCACTTTGCTCCCATTTTCTGATGTTGTTGAGGTACCCACTCAACCTGCTGCCAAGGAACATTCTCAAACTGCTACTGAAGAACCCAAAAAGATGACGTCCCTAAATATTGAAAAGAAGGAATAAGGAGAAAAGGATGATACTGCCACCACTGCCACCACCAAAGGGAAGGACCCTATTCCACCTTCGCCACCAACTCTCGTAACCGCACAAGACTGTGACATTAATCATCTGATCGATGAGTTAATGGAAATTGAAAAGGAAGGGAAAGAAATGACCCCTAACAAGAGGAAGTGGCAGTACAAGATTAGTGCCCAAAAATCCACTCATCAGGCAGAATGAAGTATCTACATGCTAGTCCAAGCCAGCTAAGTTTTTCTAATTCTTTTGCCATGACATTTGTTCTATAAATTTCTCTTTTGGTTGTTCTCTTATATATTTGGTTATGCATTGAGGATAATGCATCCCTTAGGTTTGGGGGTGTGTTGTGCATTTAGGCTACATATTATAATTACTATGTATGATCATTTTAGTATAATCATTTTAGTATAGTTAAATTTGTTTTGCCGGTGCAATGTAACTATGACGTACTGTTTACCTATAAGGAGTACAATCTGTACTTATGATGTTCGATGATGAGCTTATATTCTTCAATACACTTAGAACATGTGACAGTGGATTAGGTGAATTTAGCTTAGGATTGGTTGCTTGGAAATTAATTTCTAAAAATAGGATGTTCTATACTCAGTTTTTTCAGGTTGTAGTGAGTATCTTCTATGAACTTAGGGACTTTTGAAGCCAAATTCAGTCGTTTTTCCATGGCATTATTAAATAAAGGAAAGTAGGCACGTCGATGTTTAGAATTGACGAGTAGGTCAGCACTACTTTGTTTGCTCCATCGTATTGTTAATTAGAAAGGTGAGTTTAAGTAAGAGTGTGTAATAGAAATTAAATAAATTAGGGGCACTCCGCTGTAGTAACGGGTTGAGTAGCTAAGGAGGTAGTTGTTTGCTCCATCCATCTTCTAAGTCAAAAGCCTTAGCTTCAAGAGTGATTTCTATTTAAATTGTGACATGATTAAGTACAAGGTAATTCGGTGTATGCTCCACTGTGATTATTAAGTCAAATAATTTTTTTGGCATGCTAAATCCCATAATATACTAATGTATAATTTATTTTAAAAAAACAAAACAAAAAACACAAATGTAAATGGTTTATACAAGTATGCTTAGAGCAACAGTGACTTGAGTTTAGGTAACAAATGAACTGAGTAAACTAGGAAATATTTATTATGGCCAAAACATATATTAAACTTAGAAAATCTTATTTTTAGGGAGCAAATTTCTGCACTACCATTGTTAAATCAAACCTTTGAAACTTGAATAGGTTTTTAAAGAGAGAATATGGTTGAGAACTGATGTATATATTGGTCTTCGAATAGATTGATTGTACAAGATGGATACATGTACTGGCAATACTACTGCATGCATTTATGCATATTTTTCTTGAGGACAAGCAATAACTCAGGTTTGGGGGTGTGATAACTCTTGAAAAGAGTTATATTTCATTCCTTTAGACCTAGCTGATTGCTTGTACTTAGGTACATTTAGTGGCATTGTAGGACATTTTATTAGTATTTTTATCATTGCATTAGGAGCTTGGACTGTGTTTAAATGTTAAATACTTTTAATTGCATGTGGAAAGGTTGCGTTTGGTAGTTTGACAGGTGCAAGATATGGAGAAAAAAAATAAAGGAGTGAAGGTTTGCCGGGGCAAAATGTTGGTGTAACACCCCAAACCCGGCCTAGAAGTTAGGCCCGAATCTGGTGTGTCACATGGAAGTAAAAACTTGCTTGAGAAATACAGCCTCTTTGCTAAAAACCCAAAACACTTAAGCAATTCATGTCTAATTGAAAACGTAATTATCTTTAAAAAACCTTTTCATTTGCAGAAGCATATTTGAAATAAACAATTTACGAAAATGTGACGTTTAGAAATAGAGTTGCAGAAGCATTTTGAAAACATTGCGGAAACGTAGATAAAATGCAAGTATTTTTGAGAGGTTGTTTGATAAATCGATAATCGAACTAGTAATCTTTTAAAACCGTGACTTTTTAAAATATCGTTGTTAATTCGAGAGAAAATTTCCGAGTTAAAATATTTGTAAAAAGTTGTTATAAAATCCATTTATTAATCAATTTTGGAAAACCTTTATTTATGATTTTAGAAAATCCCCGTTAAAACAATTCAAGCAATATAATAAGTACGACTAAACATAAAGCAATTTAAAACATATCCCAGAGGCCTTATTACAACTTAAACCAAAATAGCAAAATAATAAAATAAATCAAATAGAAATTTAAAGTTCAATAACACCATTTCTCAAGTATGGCCTCCACCGAGTCATCCATGGGCCCAAGTCCTCATTACGGAGCATTACCTACAAGGGTTAAGAAAAAGGGGGTGAGTTACAAGAACTCAAAGTGTGAAATCCCCTTACCGTCATCCACTGGGCCTGAACCCGCTTAGAAATATCTTGGGCCTAAGCCCATTTAAGATAATCTTGGGATGAAGCCCAATTACAAAACAGTATATATATATATATGAATGCAAAGTATGCAACCCAACCCATCCATCCAATCTCTCCCTGTACTCCAGTCTCTCCCTCCGTGGGATCAAGTCAACCCACCCCGCCAGTCTCTCCAATCACAGGCAAGTCGCCATTTAATTCGCAGGCAAGATGCCATTTAATTCACAGGCAAGATGCCATTTAATAATATTTGTGGCTGAGCCACCAGGTCATAATTATGCGTGGCATAGCCACTATACAGATTGTGGCAATGCCACCGGTCTATACTTCTCTTCATTCAAATTTTCCCATCCCATGCAATATGTAAAGATGCATCATACATAATCGTAAAACATCCATATAAAAATAACATCCATTAACCTATTGAATACTTTTTATGAATCGGCCCACTAAAGCAATACGATCATTCGGCCCATAGGGGCATTTCGGTAATTCAGTCCATAAGGACATTTCGATAAATTGGCCCATTATAACAATCTATCAAATCGGCCCATAGGGGCATTTCGGTAAATTGGTAATTTTACCCACTAAGGGTAATTCGGTAATCTTGCAACCCAGGGGTATTTCGGTAATTTACACTCTAAGGGTATTTTGGTAGTTCCGCAACCTAGACTTAACTACTAATGTGGGGCATAAAAATCGAAACTGTCCATCTGCATCATACTGACTAAATTGACTATAACTCGAGTTTGAAAACTCTAAATCTAAATCCGTAAATTTTTCTTGAAACTAGACTCATATATCTTCTTACTAAAATTTTTCAAGAATTTTTGGCTTAGCCGTTTAGTACAGTTTATTCCTTAAAGTTTCCCTTGTTTCACTAACCAACGATTCTGACCTCTCTTACCTTAATTTCAAATATCTCATTGTACGGTTTTCATATACTGCTCCCACTTGTTTCTATTGAAAATAGGTTCTCTAAGGAATCCATACATATAACTTATAACTCATAATTCACTTTTTACAATTTTAACCAATTTTTCCAAGATAGAACAGGGAACTACAAAGTCCATCAGAACCAGTCTCACTAAAATTAAGATATCCCAGAATATAAACTTCCTCTTCCTCCTCTGCTTCTTTCATATAAAAAATAGACACAGTAAGATTTAATTCTATATCTTTTTCGCTTTCTAATTCCCTTTATCCTATTTTTCGTGATTTTTCCAAAATCACGTCACTGCTGCTGACCAAACTGTTTTATTGCAAAAATATGGTTACTACTATGAACATACGCACTCCCGAGTGGTCTCAGATGCCGGTTTCTGACTTTCTTCGGTATTTCGATCGAATCATAGAACATTTCATACAAACATTCAGAGAGGTATGAGATTACACACCATTTCAAACATATATTCGGAAGGGTACGGGATTACACACCTTGATTACAAGTTGTGCTTTCTACCGTTTCAACACCACGAATGTGATCTCCCTCAGTGCACCAAAAATCGATCCTACCCTTTGGCTACTGAAATCCCGTCCTAAAAATATTTGGTGAGTGAAAGATTCGTTAGCAATTATCCCACCTTTGATCAAAACAAATCTTATAACAACGTTTTTACCCCACTTGCTTGAAAAGTCGACGATAATGATTTGGTTAATACAAATCACTTGTGGTCCTTCACCTTGTTGAAAGCCCTAAATCCAACGATGGCCATATCACGAAAAGAATGTAACTCGCACTCCAACGAGAGAAAGAAGAACACTCGATTATTAAGGAAAAACTCGGATGAAACAAAGTTATCGACAAAGAGAGAACTACTACTTACCGATTGTTAATTTCCTTGTAGCGCCACTCACTTAAATCACTACGAAAAGAGGATGATTTGATCACAAGGTAATGTCGAATTAAGAATAGAGAAAATGTTGATGAAAAGGTCAAAAGAAAAGAATGGATGGAGAGAAGAGTGCTAGATTGTTTCAGCTATCTAAGGGGAGATGAACAAAAAGGTGAGTGATTCGGCCAAACAAAGGAGAAAGATGTACACTCAAAGCTTGAAGATTCGACAAGAAGGAGAAGGAGAAGGAAATTTGGAGAGAAAAGAAAAATGACACAAAAGTTGCAAATAGGAGTTTTTGGCCAAAACAACACCAAAACTTTTACCAATTGCCAAAGACAAAATTCGGCTAAGAGAATGGTAGTTTGGAGAAAATGGCACACTTGATGCTAAAGGAATTTGACTAAAACAAGCACTAAAACTTTACCAAAACACCAAGGAAAATTCAGCTACCTCCCTCTACACCCAAAACCATCCACATTCATGACCATAATGGTCAAAAATTGGCCAACCACACTTTCCATAACACTTCCCTTGAAAAAGGCCACATGTTCCCCTTACTTTCCCCTTTCTCTTGATTTCTTTCCTCACCTTCATCCTTTCCTAGTTTCCTTAGCCATCTTGCCAAAAATAAAAAGTCCACCTTGCCTTATTTACATGCTTGGCCAACACTTAGGGAAAGAATGCAAAAATAATAGTCAAAATTTGCACATTATGGGATTTGAACCTCTTCCCTCAATACTCTTCACTTAATGCCATAACCTCTTTGCCATATGCTCAATTATGCTAGCACATTACTCATTTAATTCCATAAACATTGAGGTCACTTACTATCTCTCCTTAAAGTGCTTAAACACAAAATTCTTCCTATAACTTAACTTGAACCTGGAACTTCCTAGAAACCTCGTAACTCTCCAAAATCACCTTCCTAATAAGTCCAACTTGAAATAATGCCGTTCTCAAATTCCCATGAATTTTAAAACGCTTCTACGCTCAAGGTCCAATGGGCCCAATCCTACTAGGCCCAATTTTGGGTCGTTACAGTTGGACAGTTTGCGAACACGATTGTCGTGGAAATTTTAGGAAGATGTCCGAGTCAATACTCAATGCATACCAGTTTCAACCCAACTCTACTGGTACCAGAAAAATCTTCCTAAAAAAGAGAAGAAGATATCGTGGGCTGTTGGAGTTACCCTAGGAAGAAAAGCTTATAAAAAGCCAAAGGAGGAAGCCCTAAGCGTAGAGATCCAGAGGCAACAATAGAGGGTAGTGGCTGAGTAGAGACGAAAAGAGGAAACCGAAGGCAGTCCCTCTCAGCCACCACAGGACACTGTGTTTCTGGATTGCGGACTGGTTTGCTGACAACCATCTTCCTAAGTTCTTCCATTATATCTTATTTTATTCTCCCGTGAATTGAATTGATCGAAACGATGTTGGGTATTATTTCGAACTTGAATTTTAATTACCAACCCATATGCTAAATCTTATAAGGTTAGGATTACATGATGAAATCTTTTATTTTCTTTAATGGTTGAAGCATATATTTGATTTAATATACTGTTTCATTCAATTTTTTTATTTCCCAATTGTATGCGTACATTCCCTAAACATAGATGCATGTACAGTATGCCCATAAACTAAATCTAATACTGAAAGGTTAGATTAGTTGGACTGAAGTTGAATGATACAAGTGGGTATTTGACCGAATACCTGTAGTAGACTCTAGACATAGATTACGTTTGTATAGAATGGAGACAAAATAATGCAAGGTGCTGTGCTAAGGCCTACAGACACAGACCATATAGCTTAAGATCTTGCTCTCGAAAGAAGTAGGTCATTTTAGGTCTCTTTTGAGTAGTAGATTAAGTATATTATGTTGAGGCATTACTGAAAGTAAGCGCAGATTCTTAGTAATCCCAACCTTCCAAATCGACATCATAGACATTCAATCCATTGTCGCAATATCTTTTCCATAGCATTCTTAGTTATTTATTTATTCACTCGCATTTTATTCACGTAATTATTCTCGTAATTGACATTGCATTTTTACTCTTGCTTTACCTTAACATTTTCCAATATTAGTTAGTATACATTTTTCACTTATCCTTATTATTTTAATTTACCACTGCTTACTTAACTCGATCTTTCCATAACATTAATCATTATCATAACTTGACCATTTCTATACCTAATCTGATCCCTGTAAAGACGATCTCACTTATCACTTTATTACTTGATTTGACGTGTATACTTGCACAATTCGCATATCATATTCACACGTGACAGGGATTGAACCCATACGTGGGTGTTTAGGGGTTGTTTAATAGGTGTATTAACTGAGTTTTATACTGATTTTTAATTTAGGTTAATTTTAAAGCCTATTAGAGAAACCGCGAGATTTACAAGTGTACTACGAAAGAGGGTAAAATAAGGAGTGGGTCCTAAACTCAATAACTTGATTGGTAAAAATAATTATTATAATTTAATTGATGATTTAACCTACTATGTAATAGCCCAATTTTGGGTCTAGTCGGAACAGTGGTTTTGGGACCACAAATCTGACGCAGTAAAATTCATTTTTATTATATTTTTATGGTCTACAATTTTATAGAATGATTTCGTGAAAATTTCGTTTGAAAATGCTGACGTTTGGGCACTCAATTTAGTTAAAAGGACTAAATTGAAAAAGGTGCAAAATTGTGTTCTAGAAGCTAGAGGTGTCAAATTGCTATGAAATTTCAAATTAGAGGTCCTTAGATGGTAATTGGACCATTGGTTAAATTGGTGGACAAAAATGGACATGAATTAGGTGAAATTTGGGTGTTTTAAAGAAAGGGCATTTTGGTCATTTGGTAATTAAATGAATTAATAAGCAAAATAAAGCCAAAATCTTGTCCATCTTCTTCTCCCATGGCCGAAATTCACTAAGGAAGACATAGCTAGGGTTTTTTCATCTTCCAAGCTTGATTGTAAGTCCGTTCTTGCCCCGTTTTTAATGCTCTTTACATTTTTGAAGTTGTTGTAACCCGATCTATCTATTTCTACCACTAATTTAAGATATGATCAAGGTCTAGGGTTTGACCCATGTTAGACATGGGTGTATTTTGATGTTTAATGGTAGATTATGCAAATTTGATGTTGGATAAACAACTTTTACTAAGTGATTTTTGATGAAAATGTCAAAAAGTACCTATTTGTAAAAGTTGTAAAATATGTAGTAGAAGTGTGATTTAATGAAAAATGTGGGCTTTTATGAGTATTAAAATGGTTTGGCTACGCTTGGGTTTTGAAGAAATTAACTATATTTCATTTTACGAGCCTAGGGACTAAAGTGTAAAATGTTGAAAAGTTAGGGGCAAAAATGTAATTTTTCCATAATGTGATTTTTGGACTGGATTGAATAATGTGAGTATTAAATGAGTTAAATTTTCTATCATAGATCAAGAAAAATGAGGTTCGGACCTAGATTAGGGGAAAAACAAAGTGTTCGACGATTAGGTCCATTTCTACTATTTTTTGTACCGAGGTAAGTTCGTATGTTAATAATACAACGTTACAATTGTATTTATAATGTCTTGATATTGCATGAATTGTATGATTGACTCTATGGATGTAATTAACGAAGTTTCGACAAGCGAGAAAATCCCAGTTGAACCTTAGGAATAGATTAGGATACAAGTGACATGTCACTAGGAACCCATGTGAATATGAAATTATGTGATTTATGTGTTCTGGGTGCTGGTCCTGTACGTCCTACCAGTGGATGGGTATATCGACATATGTTGCGGATACCTGACAGCTTGTGTGAGCAGCACTGCGTAGCTACGTCTCGACTGACAGCTTGTGTGAGCAGGCCCGTGGATAGCTCGAGAGCGAGCCTATATCTGTTATGAGATTTGTAGTAGCATTGGCTACTTATGTGGCACTTATGTGCAAGAATTCCGTGTATCCGATAGTATTCCAAGTGGTTCAACGGGTATGTCAAAGATGAGAAAGTATGTGATTATGTTACGAGTTGGTACAGGTATGTACGAAAAACTCAAAGAAAATGGATTCGGTATATGATGAACTATTGGTAAGGATGCGATTGAATAAGTTATGCTTATGAAGTTTTAATGACATTTATGTTAGCACATGTTATGTTATATATATGACAAATGTATAATTAATGTTGTTTATTATTTGCATATGAACTTACTAAGCTATATAGCTTACTCTCCTTTCATTCCTTTATCTTATAGTGTCACCAAGCTACTCGGGATTGGAGATCGTCGGAGATCCATTCACACTATCAACCATTATTTTGGGTACCATTGAAATGTCAATATTTCGATTTATGGCATGTATAAGGACTTGGTCATTTTGTTATATGTGTCAATGGTAATGTGGCCAAATGTATTGGCTTATAATGGTTAATAATCTCATTTTGTATATGGCCATGAGAGTTGGCTAAGGTTGGTTATAAGCATATTTATATGTTGATACCATTCATGAATGTGGAAACTTGCATGGTTTTTGAATTGATAAATTATGATGCTAAAGCATGTTAGAGGTTAGTATGTGGATGTAATGTTTTGGCCATGATTGTGGATGTTTTGGTTGCCTAAGTATGCCATGAATTGTGCCATTAAATTGGTGTAAGTGTAGGTGTAAGTGAGGATGGCAAATGGCTTGGTAAATAGCCTTTATTTTGTCCACACGGGTAGACACACGGGCGTGTGTCTAGGCCGTGTGCGACACACGGCTTGCCCCACGGGCATGTGTATTGGTCGTGTGTCCCCTGCACCTTAATTTTGAAAAAAAAAAGAATGTCCAGAATATAGCACACGGGGGTGTGTCTAGGCCGTGTGAAACCTGCACTTAATTCGAATTAAATTAATTAAGCAAACGGCCTGGCACACGGGCGTGTGGCACGACCGTGTGGCACAAGTCAGAGAGCACCCTAATTTGAACACGGTCTAAAACACGGGCGTGTCCTAGGGTCACACGGGCGTGTCCCAGGGTCACACGGGCGTGTCCCTTGGACCACACGGGCATGTAAGCCCTGCAGTTAGCAAAAATTTTCTAAGTTTTGTAAAAATTTCCTGAGTTTCTCGGTTTAGTCCCGAACCACTTCTAAAGTATGTTTTGGGCCTTGTAGGCTCATATTAGGGACTTTATGATCGAATATGAATGGTTTTAATTTGGACGCAAAATTTATGACTCGAAATTGTGTGAATGCTTATGTTGAAAGTCCGGTAATGCCTCATACCCTGTTCTGGCGTTGATTACGGGTAAGGGGTGTTACATCTTGGCTTAATAGCTAAGTAAATAAATTTCTAAGTGGTCGAATCAGGTACGTTTCGAGCCCTAACTAATTGGCATGATAGCAATGTTGCTTGGTTGACTGAATGATTGAATTATTGACATTGCTATGAATGTTTGGCTATTTGATGAATGATTGGTTGTATGTATGATCGTTGTTTTCGCTATGTCAAAGTCTTAAACTTTATAAAAAGAATGATTGAACCTGGAAACTAACTATGACAACGATTTGAGGCAAGCGCACCTATCGAACAGTAGTATAGTTTAGTGGCAAGACCGGAATGTCGAACCCAAAGGAACTAAAAGTACTAATACTAACTTTCTTTTTATTATCTAGCCTAAAATAAAGGGAATTTGTGTGTTTAATCTAAATTAATTAACTACTAAACTAAAGACTCTAAGACAAAGAAGAATGAATTTGGGAAAATAACTTGAGGAAAAACCAATTGATTAAGACGACACCCAAGGAAGAATCCACCTAGACTTCACTTGTTATCTAACTCTCGAACTGCATTTATTTATTCATTTGACTTGATCCGTAAGATTCTCTAATGTATATTAAACCCTCTCTCGAAGCGAATAACGTCTAACCCTAGGTTGATTAATTGAAATCTCTTTCTAATTAGAACCCCTAGAATTGTATTAACTCGATATATGGAATCCCATATTAGGTTTTACCCTAATCTAGAAAAATCTCGTCACCCTATCTCTAGGCGCACGATCAACTCCACTGAACTATGCTAGATCTACTCTTAGGTAGGGACTTTTGCTCCTCCACCTAAGCACATCAAACTTGGATCAATATCCCGGAAATATCAACACAAGAATTAAGAACACATAATTAAGAACAAGTCAAATATTTATCATATAGTTCAGTAAACGATAACAAGATTCATCTAAGTTTCATCCCCCTCAGGTATCTGAGGGTTTAGTTCATAACAATAAAAGAAAACATCTCAGAAGAAATCCCTAAAACTCCCTGAAGGAATTGAAGGGGAATCCTTCCGTCTTGAGTATAATTATGGCTTCTAGAGATGAATCAACTTACTATCCTCGAGTGAATCCCCACAAATCTACCTTCTCTGGCCTAGTAAGACGCCCCTAGACGATAACCTTGGGCTCCCCCTTTAGGTCATACTTAGGGTGTATATATAGGCTTTTGGAATGTGTTTCTTTGCCCCTAAGTATCGCAATCCGAACGAAACTTTTCTTTGCCACGGCAGGGGCACGACCATGGCACATGCCCGTGTGAGTCGTGGCCAGGCCGTGTTGGACTTCATTAATGAGGCACGACCGTGTGGTCTTGGGTCCAGGCCGTGTCGATTTCGTGATCTGGCCCATTTGGCCCGTTTTAAGCCCGTTTCTTGTTCTTTTCATCCTCTGGTGCTTTCCTGAGTATAAAACATGAAAATAAAGGATTAAGAGCACCAAATTACATAAAATAAGGGATAATTCATCCAAAAGCATGCTAAATGTGAGATTAAAATATGTTACTTTTACGGTTTATCAATGTATAGCATGTTTTTGAATGAAAATAAGGCTTATGCATGATGTATTAATACAAGTTATTTTCTATGAAATGTTCATAAGACCGTTATGCATGCATACAGAAAAGTTGTGAATATACATGAAATTGTGATTTGTGAATGATACCATCTTAATGGTAATTTGAAAGTTGGATTATTTATTCCATACTTTGAAAGTATTTGATAATTGAGGGCATGTTGAACATGCCAATTTAATGTGAAAGAATTGAATTATGGTTATGTATGATATTGTGTGACATATTGCATGTGCAGTGGGGTGGGTAATTTTTGGGGTTGATGGAGGAGTTCTATAGAGTACCGACAGCATATTAAGCCTGCATTTATTTGTAGTCAATGCACTGCACCTGGAGTACTAAGGAGATTGGTGATTTTATCACGTTATTTGTTATTCGACATATTTTTTGCATGTATGATTATTCGGTGGTTTTACCACATTGAGCTTTGCTCGCATTCATTGGATTTTGGCAGACGGGTTTTGGGGAACTCATGGTGTGTAGCGAATGGTTGGGGCAAGAACCTTTTTGCATTGTATCATGCTTACGACATACTCGAATGTTATTGGTTTATGCTATGTATTGTATTATGTTGTATTGAATGATATCAAAATTAATGATTGTTAGTCAAATGAATGATGGCTCATACCCACACATCGTTTGATAACGATTTGATAATGGTTATGTAATGATATGAAATTTCAATGATGGTTTTGTGTTCTTCTATTAATCCTAATATGTTTCATTGTTTTTTATATTTATGTTCGTTTAAATAACTGTTCGACTCACATTGAGCTTTCATAAGCTCACCCTATAGTGTTTAACTTTTCAGGTAAACCTCGAAACTAGGACCAGATCCGGCATTTGGAGAATCACCTTAGATCTCGGACTATTTTTAATAAGTATTATTAATAAGTCTCTATAGGTTTTGGTTTGTAATTTTTAATTATTTCTAGTCTGTGGCTTGGTAACTTTTCATTTGGGATTTTTTTTTGCATGCATGGATTTCTCAAGTATAATGACTGAAAAATGCATGATATCAGGCTTAGGTAAAATTGAACATTGTTCCCTAATTTCCGCTACATTGCAAAGGAACTGTTTTTTAAAATTAAATCGATAAGGCAACTAGGTTTCCAAAATGACTTGAAAAATGGTTTTTATGCTGCATTAGTTTAACATCAAATTTTAACAAAGAAGAGCGACAGGCATACAATTTTTCTAAAATAACACTGTTAACAATAAAATGAATCCAAAGTACAGATGACCTAATAAATGAATGTTTTAAACTAACACAAAAGTACAACTACAGTTTTTCTCTAAAATGAGTTTATTTAAGATCTTCAAAAGTAACATAAGTTAGCTTAGCCATTTCGATGGCTAATGTAGCCTTTCCAATCTAGCCATAATGTCTAGGCCGGGTTTGGGAAGTTACACCCTCGAATTCAACAAAAACAAGAGAAAAAATAGTTTCGTATCACACCATGCACCACCTATAACGCGACATGCATACCATTTTGGCAACTTTCCATTCTTGGTTCGATGCACTCTTCAGATATTTTCACCAAGTTTGCACGGTAAGTAAAGCGCTAGATGGCTTCTATTTATTGCCCTTATCAGTTGCTACACCCTTGAAGCTGTCATAGCCAACCAAATCACCATTCGCAGACCTTTTCTTCAGGATTCCACGAAATCCTTGTCTCTTATTTGCTTTATAACCCTAAAACCATGCAAGAAGTTGAACCAATTTTTGAAGATTATGCAAGGAAATGTGGGTTAAAGCTGCCACAATTCCCACCAGCTAAGTACGCGGTAAAGATCAAACCAAGCAAGGTGAAAAAAAAAGAGGGGATTGGAAGAAGAGGAAGATCCCGAAGAAGATCCGAAGAAAGACCCGGAGGAGGAAGGCGAACCGAGCAAAGCAAATGAAGCGTTTGATCCTGATTCTGACTAATTTTAAACAATTTCATTTAATTTTCAATTTTTCTTTAAATTTGGACTTAGTATTTTATTTTTATTCTGAATGTTTTTAATTTTAGTTTTTGATTAATTAAGAATTTAATATTTTATATATGTAGTGTTGTTTAATTTTTCTTAGTAGGAACCCCAAAATTTTCAAGGCACAACAATATAGAGCTAAAACCGAAATGGGGGAGCAGTTAACTGCCACAAATCGATGTGGCAAATTAAGCTTTTTCGACGCACTTAAGGAGTGTTTTCTCAATCAAAATAGAGTTTTTAGTATAGTTTTTTGTTATTTTCATTATTTTTAAATTTTTCTGGTAATAAGTGAAAATGTCTCGTTTTTGTCTATATTTTTACCCAAATTGGCCGCTAGTTCCATTTGGAGGCCTAACGTGCGCTTGAGTCCTGTAGGGACGTGTTGGATGTAAAAAATGAGCAAGAACGGCATCTAGGGCGAGGGTATTGCAATATCCAACCCTTGGAATTGTGAAACCTTCAACAGTATAGAAGACCAAGGATTCATTTTAGTGGTATCACGATATCCCCTTTGGATATCGCGATATCCACCTTCCAAGGAAGACCGCGAGCTTTAATATTGTCTGAGATATCACGATATCCTCTTTTGGATATCGCGATATCACTTTCGTCAATGGGACAAACTTGGACAAAAAGGGCAATCTTTGTCTACCTGGCCCACCAATCACAAAAGGCCCGTGTAAGGGCATTTTTTGCAATGAAAAGCCATCAAAATAGCCAAAAATTGCTGAGGAGGAAAGAGACCCACATTAGCTTAGTTTTAGGTTTAGTTTTCTCTATGTTTTTTTTAGTTTTTCTCTGCACTTTTCTAGGGTTTTTGTTTTTCTCTTCTTCTACCTTAGGTTATAGTTTATTTTTCTTCATTTACTTCTTATTCTTATTGTTCTTAGCATTAGTTAAGTTAGTTATCACAATAGCTAAGGTTTATTTACATTTCCAGCCCATGTACCTTACTTTCAAGACTCTTTAAGCTTTAGTTTAACCTATTCCAGTTTATTTTACTTTTAATCTGTTAAAGTTTGTTCCTTTTATGTTTCTTACCTTAGATTTCTCTGTTAAATGATTTTGGTTTCATGCTATTTAAGTTTTCTTGCATAAAAATCTTACCATTTATATTTTTTTCAAGCTTTACTTTCATGGTTGCCTTATTTTCTATGTTTATTTTTATTTTCTTTACATTGAGCATGTGTAGCTAAACCTTTAAGGAGGTTCGTTGGTGGAGATATAGGTAAACTAACATCCTTTGGACAAATGACTAAATCGTAACAAATTGGACTAATTTGAATAGAATTAAGAACTTAAGTAGTGACGCCCCTAAGGGAATATCAAGATAAAGAAAGTGAGACCGAAAGGTAATCTTGTCGCACACCCGTTCATTAGTCCCGGATTAACTAGCGAGATTGGAAGATAAACCAGACCTAATTCATCTAAGTCGGTAAAATTTATATCAGAAGATAAAATGGAGCCCCTTGGTAATTTACGCAATTTATGTCCCTAGTCCGAGATTTGGTAAACCACATCGAAGTCAACCAACCTCCATTAGTTATTTGTTGGATAGTCCCTCTAGTTTTACATTCCTTGCAATTTAGTCCTTAGAGTAAAATATTTAATTTTCTTTCAAACTCATCTTTTTATGAATCGTTGTGCTATAAAATCGTATTAGCAGCCACTTAAACTCTATCGTGTATGCTAGTTTTTGCTCAATCGCCTCTTCCTTTGGGTTCAACCCCTTGGAACTATAGATATTACAACTGACACCGTAAGCTTGCAGTAAAATCGGGCTTTAAAAATAGTTTCATAAATTGAATGTTTTAATGCGCACAAGTGCAACCGGTCAAGTAGCCTCACCAATTGTATTGTTTGAATCATGACAATCGAGTAATCTCTTTCCTTTATATTTTTACTGCACATTAGGGGCAATGTGCCAGATAAAGTGTTGGGGTGACTTAGAATTTTTTTAAAAAATTATTTTATTTTATTTTTCCTTGTTTTTAGTAGTTTTTAAACTTTTATTGCATGTTTTCTATGTGCTTGAGCTTGTAGAAATACAAGTGATTGGTTAGGAGCATGTCAATAGGAATTCGTGAAAAAATTGTAAATTTAGTTTGATAAAAATTTATTCAAAATTTTTAATTTTAGACTACTTAGTTCAATTTATTACACTATGAATAGATTTAAGGTGTTAAGTATACCATATGATAAATATGTATATAAATAGCATGCATGTTTAATTGAATTATAGGTTTTAGAAATTGATAGACTTGGTCGATTTAATCCATGAATAGAATTTCCTGGGGACTTCCTAAGGCATTGTTTGGTAGACAATTTTTTTTTTTAGCCAAAAAGCTATCCCGTAAATATTTTCCCTAGTACCTATTTTGATTATTAATCCATTTCCTTGATGAACAAAAAATGAAACCCTAAGCCTAATAGATAATTTATTTGGTCTTTTATTTCTTGGTCCTTGCACAGATTTAGACGTCCAACTATTGATATTGAAGGCTAGGTAGATACATCTCGATGGTTTCAAAAGAGAAAAAATTGAGTGAACTAAGGAATTGTATGGTATAGTGAGTATAAGAATTTTGAGCTTATAGGAAAATAAGGCAAAATGTCAATCGATAAAATCTCGATGAAAAATAAAAACAAAGAGACTTGGAAAAAAAATATGCTCACATTTGTTCAAAAAAATTTTACGAGCTCGGATGATTGTACTCATGAATAATATACGAGGCCTTAGTAAATGGAGAGATAAGGATGGTGAGAGAAGTGGATATAAGGTGGTGAGCTACATGTATAGTCGGGGGAGTATCGGGGACAACATCATGTGTCAAACTACTTTCGTGCTTAACTGTTTTTTCGAGCATATTCTTTGAATTTTAAACCAACCTAAGTCGCAGAACGTTACAAGTCGAAAATTCCTATGTGACTTAGGTAGTATTTTATATGGATGAACTTGTGTCGGTTTTTAATGTTTTTACCACTTATATTTATTGGAATAGACGTGTATATTTGTATATCTACTTTGATGGAAACTTATACTTAACATTATTTTATTCGTTTCTTTGTAACTTATTGAACTAACTTGTCTAACTTTAGAAATTGAGTCAGAGTCATCTGCTCCGATGCCTAGGACAAAGCATCTCCCCAATTGGACTAGATAGACGACATATTAGTCTTTAAATCGGTTTGCTCATTTCCTATTAGACTAAGGACATTTTTAGGTTCATCTACTAATATAAGTTGTCGTTCTATATTACGATCCGACCACGTAATACCACTTAATATTAGTTAAACATTACACAAATAGTGAGTAACATTTGCTTCCATTTTTCTTTGCATGCAAAAACCATGTGTACAATATACAAACTATTAATGTAATTAATGAATAATTTTATTAACCAATCTGTTCGAAAAATTACAAGTGTACTTAGACAAAAATACTACACTTAGAGCATCAAATTCAACAAATCCAAGCATAGAAATCAAGGGAAAAGCCTTCAATTTTTTTTTATTTCATCATTTTCTATTGTACATACCTCTTAGGTTCTTATTGTTCGATCTTTTTATCATTATGATTTTCATTCTTTGAGATTTCTTAACACATGTAAACACACACATTTGATATATAATAGCCCGTTTTTCAGTAGTGTCGAAAACAGTGGTTTTGGGACCACAATTCTGATGAGAGAGTCTGTGAATATATTTAATTAATATTATGAGTTAAATATAGTATTATAATGAATCATTATTTAATAGATTATATTAATTAGTCAGTTAGTCAAGTACAAGTGGTGCATACCGAAAGTCAAATAGTTTTGAAAAATGAGGTATTGGGACCTCATTTCCGTAAACCGAGCCTATAAATATTTTTATTAAATATTTACAGAGTTTTTATATAGGTGAATTAAAGTTTGGTCTAAAAAATTTAGTGATTGGATGGTTAATTCAGAAAAAAAGGACTAAATCATGAAAACTAAAAAAGTTAATTACTATTTATTTTTATTAATTAAATGGCTTAATTAATAACAATGCATGGACTTATATAGTAAATAGACCATAATGGATTAGTAGTGGACGGTTGGAACAATTCTTTTAGTAAATAATGCTAAAGTTTATATTTTAATTAAATAATAAAATACTAGAACATAAAAAATGGAGAAAAGATTATCATCTTCATTTTCCTTTTTTTCCCCAACCGTTCCACCATTTTTGAAAGTGTCTGAAGGTTCAATCAACTATCTTCATTTTATATCAGGATTTGAACCAATCGATAGATAAGCGCAAAAAAAGAAAAATTACAGATTAGTCTTCGAAGTCGTGTTTGTGGTTGTTTTAGTTAGATAAGTTCATATGAGACTTACTGTAACGCCTCAGTTTTCTTAAAATCTGACTTTTGTAGTTTTGTGGAAAATATCTGTTTGCTTCAGTGGTTAAGTGTTCTGGGAGTGTCTAAGAAGTCTTGGGGTTCAAGCCTTGACTTGGACAAATTTTGGTCTTGTTATGAATAAAGCCTTAACTTGGCCTAAAGGACTTAAGTTTAATAGTTGGTAATTAAATAACAGAATGGGCCTGCTAGTCTAGTGGTTAGGTGGGGTGTTGGATTGCATGAGGTCTTAAGTTTGAATCCATGTTGGAGCGTAGGCATTATTTTTGGTTAAAGATTCGGCTAGAGTTGTGTTGGAAGAGGACACTGAGTAGTGGATGTGTAGTGGGAGTTGAGGGAGGAAATTAAGGGGTTTCGGGATTCTATCAAAATCTTTTTTCTAATTTCGGTTCATCCAAAAGAAAATTATGTTCTCTCTTCCCCAAACTTCTTCCATCATTCTGATCTTTTCACCCTTCCTCTACCGAATTTTCATTGTTTTCTTCCTCCTCTCTTTTGATTTCTTTCGCGCTTCCACCTGGTTCGATGAGTGAATCCACTTGATTCGGTAAGTAATTATTTTGCCTCTTCCTCTCGTTCATAGTTAGTTTTCTGAAAAGGGTATGTTTTGGTTCTTTCGGATTAGGTGGAAATCAAGTAGCGATTGGGGCTTCTGTAGTTTTTGAATGGTTGGGTTCTCGATTCGCTGTTGGTAACTGATCGGGTTCACTTTTTTTAATATTCTAGGGTCTCGTTGTGGAATATTCCCGATTTAGTTTTCGATAAGTGCCGCTAAAAATCAGCTTTGGTAATGTCAATTATAGGTTCTTGAAGGCTCGGGAGTACTTACGCCTCGAAATCGAACCAGGTGTGTACCCGAAAACACAAAAAATGAGGTTTCGACGAAAGCTGAAAACCTTCCTGTCGACGCCACATGGGCGTGTGGTCACCCGTGTGGTAGGCCGTGTGCAAGATTGTAAGTCACCACACGGCCGTGTGATTGACGAGCCCGGTCGTTGCGACACACGGGCTCAACCAATTGGGCCGTGTGGGCCACACGGGCGTGTGGGCCCACACAAGCAGGCCACATGGGCGTGTGAGCCTATTTTTCTGTAAAGTTCTATAGGGTTGCACGGGTCGCCCTAGTTGACTGTGGACCTAATGTAGGGTCGGTAAGCTTTACCTAGACCCCTAATTATATGACTTGACTTTATGATTTCTGTACCGAGCATGAATTCTTATATCTGAATGTGTGAACTGTGGTTGCATAATAGCATGACATTTTATGTATGTTGCATTGCATCGGGGTGGGTTGATGATTCAGAGGAAGTATCTGAAAGGCTCTCAAGCCTGTTATCTGGCAGCTCATTTGTGACTTTCTGATTATGTGCCGCATTCGGTACAGCATGGTGTGTAGGGATGGGTGGGTTGATTTTATCCCCACATGGTGTGTAGGGTTGGACGGAGTTGGTGTGTAGAGGCCGGGTGGGTAGGATTCTGCAGTATTCTGCTTGATCATTTTATTATGACCGAAATGGGCTAAGGCCCTAGACCATATCTCGATTCTCAGATCCGAGTGGGCTAAGGTCCACACCGCTTACTCAAGTATGGGCTCGAACCGAACTATGAATTTATGTTTGTTTTCTAATATTACTTTGTGTGTATATTTTTACGTGGGGAGTACACACCGAGTTGTGAAAACTCACCCTTTTCTCATTTAATCTGCTCGTAATCCCAGCGAGAGACGGATCGGTGCAACGGAGGACTCGGCGGTGACCATGGTTCTGGATATTTGTTTTATGGTTTATTTTTAATTATGATTTGGTTATTTTTGGGTAAATTTCATGTAATAAGGCTTTTACGGATTTTTGCTTAAAATTTGGGATAATTATTTTATGAACTGCTAGAAGTAGGATAAGAAGCGAGTTTTCAAAATAAACAAATGTTTTATCAAATACACCCGAACACGCAAATTATTTTAAAAGCTTCCGTAACATATAATTTTTTTGAAAATGGATAATGAACAATTAAACGACACGTTTTGGCGAAAGCCCAAGATATCTAAAAATGGTTTTGACGTAGTTATGTTTTCCAAAGCACTATCATGTTGTAACATCCCCAAACCCGGCCTATTCACTACGACCGAATCTGGTTATGTTAGTGAAAATATGTTTCTTTACTTAGAATTTAAAACATGAAAATTTACTATCTTTTGAAAATTATGTCCACTTAAAAATTAATAAATAATATAAGTTTGTTGAAAATTTCTGGAATAAAATATTATTATAAGTATAATATGCATCTTTTATGAAAATATTCTGAAGTATAGTATTAACTCCCACAATCATAAACAGAGTACTTTAAATCAAAGGGACCTTTATTACATCAAGTAAAATTCCAAAATATTGATAATATAAAATACTTAAATGGAGTAACACATCTTCTGCATGGGCCACCTTGTGTCCTCTCCGATCCCGGTCCAATCTACGCATCACCTGAAATGGTTAATGAAAAGAGTGAGTCCACCGACTCGATGCATAATCACAACACAGTTTCCCGCGTATGGGCTTGGCCCCATACCAAACAATTCACATAGCAAGTCATGCACATATGCATCTCAGCCCAACCCACTCCAACCGTAACACCAACCTTAGCAGACTCCCTGCCTAAGGCCGTGGATAAACCACCACTGATCACATCGTGATCCATAAATCTTACCTCGGCAATCTCGCTGCTCGAGGCCGTGGCTAAGCCACCGATCAACCAAAGTGATCCAAATATCGTAATCTGTCTACGGTGATGCACATAGCAATCAACCGCCGAGATGGACACCAAGCCAACATCTCCCTTGAGGTAGCACAAAGCTAACCATCAAGCGCTAATGTAGCCGAGCTATCATTAGACCACGACACCTCGTGTACACTTCCTCCTTCATCGAATCAAGCCCCACCTCATGCAAATATATAGATGCTACATGTTAAGTCATTGTATCACATAGGTATATAAATATACACATATACAATTATACATCACCAATAATCCTACCATCACTGTGTACTCATCACTTAAGCCATTATAAATGGCTACCACACCTAACACACAAGTTTAAACGTTAGCAATCAAACCGAGAAATAGTGCGATGATTACGCACCTAGATAGCACACCCGATCTACCCTCCGAAACGCAACCTTATACCACCGCATCGCTGACTAAACAAATCCCGAAAGGTCTCTGCGCTAGGCTCTCCTCTCCTATAATCGACCTTGCACAAAACAGTAAACACTTAAGGCCATTCGGCCAAGACAAGAAACCATAGCAAAACTAACACACCCTTTACCTTGCTAACCACTACCCTTCCTCTAACAAGAATCGCCACCACCAAGGAAGTAAGGGTTTGGCTTGAAGGAAAACGGATGAAAAGGGATAGGGGTTACGGCAATAGAAAAGAGGATAAAGGTTTGAGGATAAAATGGAGTGGTTTTGGCTCAAAAGAAATGAGGAGAAGAAGATAGCTATATGACCTTGAAGTTTCTACCATTTGGAAAATGTGAGAGCAAAAGAATTTGGAGAAGGAAGTTTCTAAGCAACCAAAGGAATTTTGGGAAGCAAAATTCGCAAGGGAGAGAAAGCAAATGGTGAAAATAAATGAACACCTCCCCTATTTATACTAATCGCCAAGCTCCCAAAAAAATCCTCAAAACTCTCCTAAAACACCTCCCTTCCATCCATTCAAAAAGATTTGAAAAAGTCAAACCTACCTAGCCAAATTCAAAAAGCAAAGACCAAGTCTTTGTCCATCTTTTAAGCCTCCCAAAACCGTCCAACACTCTACCTAGATGACGCAAAAACAAAGCCTCCTGCTTTGCCCTTGCGAATCGAACACCGCCCCCATTTCCCTTGTACTGAGGCGTCCTTTGCCAAGCTCTTAGTGGCGCCTCCCTTGCCACTCAACCAGCCCAATCTTTGTGACAAGATTCACCAAATAATTCTCTTAAGACACCCACACCAAGCTCCCTTTTAGCACCTAAAAAAACTAAAATTTTCCAAAATCTTCCCCTTTAATCCGAGCATTCATAACACCTCTCACACACATCCAAGCATACCCAAAACCTACTAGAACACGAATTATACCCAACCTGCATAGCCCCTAAATCAGGGTGTTACAATTCTACCCTCCTTAAAATAATTTCGTCCTCGAAATTACTTGGCTAGACTAACGGTCCACGTCTTAACTCTCCAAACTTACACTATCGCTGCGCACTCGATCTTAATAAAGCCGTGATTCCACCTTGACCACGTCCCACGACAACCACGTCCCCTAGAACTCATATCTAGCGTCGCGATTTAATCGATTAAAAGTTTTATGCATTAGGAATTTTGTTCCAATTGTTTTATCCACGAGCAAATTTTATGAATGTAAGTTTCTAGAAGTCGTTCTTTCGAGCAATCAAAGTTTCATCTCAAGTTCTCTGTTCTAATTCAAACATTCACATACTTCACTAAAGACACATTCATTCATCCATGTCACTTTCCTATAGGGGTATTTCTTAATAACTCAAGGTCAATTTGAAAATAGTTTTCAAATTAAAGATATTTCAAAGTTTACAAAATCTCGAGGGTCATCTTGAAAAATTTGTTTTTCAAACCGATGTGTGTTGTAAAAATTTGAAAATCGGGGTTATTTCAAGAATTGGGGACGCATTAAGGGCATTTTGTAAATTTCCCAACTCAGGATATCTCGATATTTGTAAAATGAAGTTTTGATATTTTCATAATGTAAGAACATTTTAGTAAAAATCGAGGAATTATGAAAATTTTGAAACCAAGGGCATTTTGGTAATTTTGTTCATCGGGTAATTTTGTAAATTTTCAAATCAGGTATCTTGAAAATAGCATTTTTGTATACTTTTGCAAAGTAGGAAATTTTATTAAAATTGGAGTTAAACCTAAATCTTGAAAGTCAAGGGCATTTTAGTAATTTTCAACACAGGGTATTTTTTGTAATTTCCCCATACCAGTAGTATCTTAACATTTTGAAATTTCGAGATTTTGGTATTTTGCAAAGTAAAAATCATTTAAACAAAAGTTGAGGGTAATACGGTCATTTTATAACACAGGGGGCATTTTTGTAATTTTGCCACTAGGGGCATTTTGGTAATTTTGTAAATCGAGAAAACATCTTTCAAAATCTGATTTAGAGTTTACAAACCCAAGGAGTAGAGTTGAAAATTTTAAAACAGGGAATTTTAAAAATAGCAAGACTAATTCCCTTTCGGGTTTTTATAATTGGCTTAGCCTATGAACAAGTCCTCTTGGTTAAGGTGAACCAAAACAACGCACTGGTAGGATTCTGCGAAGAGGAGGTGAGTCACGAGGATCGCCAAGTACCGTGCTCTTCCGGATCCAATCCTAGACATGCGCACACAGGTTGCCACACCTTAACTCGGCGACTTATTTCACAGGTTTGTTTATTAGGCACTTTAAATCTTATGCGCGTGTTCGAGTAGACTAGTCCTAGGGTCCAATAGCCCTATCATTCTATTCTACGAGCCCAAACTAAGCCCAAATCAATTCATGTAAACCATTCACTTCAAGAAAGTCCGGCACTTACACTGTGGACTTCGGGTCGGAGGTACAGGTGCCATGCCAGAATAACCTGAAAAATATTTCACGAACCCATATCTTTGAAAACCCATTTAAAAATGTTTTTGGGCCCAAAACCCTCAAAGCCGAGTTTTGAACCGGGCTCTGATACCAAACTGTAACATCCCCAAACCCGGCCTATTCACTACGACCGAATCTGGTTATGTTAGTGAAAATATGTTTCTTTACTTAGAATTTAAAACATGAAAATTTACTATCTTTTGAAAATTATGTCCACTTAAAAATTAATAAATAATATAAGTTTGTTGAAAATTTCTGGAATAAAATATTATTATAAGTATAATATGCATCTTTTATGAAAATATTCTGAAGTATAGTATTAACTCCCACAATCATAAACAGAGTACTTTAAATCAAAGGGACCTTTATTACATCAAGTAAAATTCCAAAATATTGATAATATAAAATACTTAAATGGAGTAACACATCTTCTGCATGGGCCACCTTGTGTCCTCTCCGATCCCGGTCCAATCTACGCATCACCCGAAATGGTTAATGAAAAGAGTGAGTCCACCGACTCGATGCATAATCACAACACAGGTTTCCGCGTATGGGCTTGGCCCCATACCAAACAATTCACATAGCAAGTCATGCACATATGCATCTCACCCCAACCCACTCCAACCGTAACACCAACCTTAGCGGACTCCGCCTAAGGCCGTGGATAAACCACCACCGATCACATCGTGATCCATAAATCTTACCTCGGCAATCTCATTTGCGAGGCCGTGGTCGAGCCACCGATCAACCAAAGTGATCCAAATATCGTAATCGCCTACGGTGATGCACATAGCAATCAACCGCCGAGATGGGCACCAAGCCAACATCTCCTTGAGGTAGCACAAAGCTAACCATCAAGCGCTAATGTAGCCGGAGCTATCATTAGACCACGTACACCTCGTGTACACTTCCTCCTTCATCGAATCAAGCCCCACCTCATGCAAATATATAGATGCTACATGTTAAGTCATTGTATCACATAGGTATATAAATATACACATATACAATTATACATCACCAATAATCCTACCATCACTGGTACTCATCACTTAAGCCATTATAAATGGCTACCACACCTAACACACAAAGTTTAAACGTTAGCAATCAAACCGAGAAATAGTGCGATGATTACGCACCTAGATAGCACACCCGATCTACCCTCGAACGCAACCTTATACCACCGCACTGCTGACTAAACAAATCCCGAAGGTCTCTCCCGCGCTAGGCTCTCCTCCCCTATAATCGACCTTGCACAAAACAGTAACACTTAAGGCCATTCGGCCAAGACAAGAAACCATAGCAAAACTAACACACCCTTACCTTGCTAACCACTACCCTTCCTCTAACAAGAATCGGCCACCACCAAGGAAGTAAGGGTTCGGCTTGAAGGAAAATGGATGAAAAGGGATAGGGGTTACGGCAATAGAAAAGAGGATAAAGGTTTGAGGGATAAAATGGAGTGGTTTTGGCTCAAAAGAAATGAGGAGAAGAAGATAGCTATATGACCTTGAAGTTTCGGCCATTTGGAAAATGTGAGAGCAAAAGAATTTGGAGAAGGAAGTTTCGGCAACCAAAGGAATTTTGGGAAGCAAAATTCGGCAAGGGAGAGAAAGCAAATGGTGAAAATAAATGAACACCTCCCCCCCTATTTATACTAATCGGCCAAGCTCCCAAAAAAAAAATCCTCAAAACTCTCCTAAAACACCTCCCTTCCATCCATTCAAAAAGATTTGAAAAAGTCAAACCTACCTAGCCAAATTCAAAAAGCAAAGACCAAGTCTTTGTCCATCTTTTAAGCCTCCCAAAAACCGTCCAACACTCTACCTAGATGACGCAAAAACAAAGCCTCCTGCGCTCTTGCGAATCGAACACCGCCCCCATTTCCCTTGTACACAGGCGCGCACTTTGCCAAGCTCTTAGTGGCGCCTCCTTGCCACTCAACCAGCCCAATCTTTGTGACAAGATTCACCAAATAATTCTCTTAAGACACCCACACCAAGCTCCTTTTAGCACCTAAAAAAACTAAAATTTTCCAAAATCTTCCCCTTTAATCCGAGCATTCATAACACCTCTCACACACATCCAAGCATACCCAAAACCTACTAGAACACGAATTATACCCAACTGCATAGCCCCTAAATCGGTGTTACAATTCTACCCTCCTTAAAATAATTTCGTCCTCGAAATTACTTGGCTAGACTAACGGTCCACGTCTTAACTCTCCAAACTTACACTATCGCTGCGCACTCTGATCTTAATAAAGCTGTGATTCCACCTTGACCACGTCCACGACAACCACGTCCCCTAGAACTCATATCTAGCGTCGCGATTTAATCTGATTAAAAGTTTTATGCATTAGGAATTTTGTTCCACTGCTTTATCCACGAGCAAATTTTATGAGCAAGTTTCTAGAAGTCGTTCTTTCGAGCAATCAAAGTTTCATCTCAAGTTCTCTGTTCTAATTCAAACATTCACATACTTCACTAAAGACACATTCATTCATCCATGTCACTTTCCTATAGGGGTATTTCGGTAATAACTCAAGGTCAATTTGAAAATAGTTTTCAAATTAAAGATATTTCAAAGTTTACAAAATCTCAGGGGTCATCTTGAAAAATTTGTTTTTCAAACCAGATGTGTTGTAAAAATTTCAGAAATCGGGGTTATTTCAGTAATTGGGGACGTTAAGGGCATTTTTGTAAATTTCCCAACTCAGGATATCTCGATATTTGTAAAACAGAAGTTTTTGATATTTTCATAATGTAAGAACATTTTAGTAAAAATCGAGGGAATTATGAAAATTTTGAAACCAAGGGCATTTTGGTAATTTTGTTCATCAGGGGTAATTTTGTAAATTTTCAAATCAGGGTATCTTGAAAATAGCATTTTTGTATACTTTTGCAAAGTAGGGAAATTTTATTAAAATTGGAGTTAAACCGGAAATCTTGAAAGTCAAGGGCATTTTAGTAATTTTCAACACAGGGGTATTTTTTGTAATTTCCCCATACCAGAGTATCTTAACATTTTGAAATTTCGAGATTTTGGTATTTTGCAAAGTAAAAATCATTTAAACAAAAGTTGAGGGTAATACGGTCATTTTATAACACAGGGGCATTTTTGTAATTTTGCCACTAGGGGCATTTTGGTAATTTTGTAAATCGAGAAAACATCTTTCAAAATCTGATTTAGAGTTTACAAACCCAAGGAGTAGAGTTGAAAATTTTAAAACAGGGAATTTTAAAAATAGCAAGACTAATTCCCTTTCGGGTTTTTATAATTGGCTTAGCCTATGAACAAGTCCTCTTGGTTAAGGTGAACCGAAGCAACGCACCAGGTAGGATTCCTGCGAAGAGGAGGTGAGTCACGAGGACTGCTTAAGTACCGTGCTCTTCCCGGATCCAATCCTGAGACATGCGCACACAAAGTTGCCACACCTTAACTCCCGCGACTTATTTCACAGAGTTTGTTTATTAGGCACTTTAAATCTTATGCGCGTGTTCGAGTAGACTAGTCCTAGGGTCCAATAGCCCTATCATTCTATTCTCTGAGCCCAAACTAAGCCCAAATCAATTCATGTAAACCATTCACTTCAAGAAAGTCCAAGTACTTACTCGTGGACTTCGGCCTGAGGTACAGTGCCATGCCGAATAACTGAAAAATATTTCACGAACCCATATCTTTGAAAACCCATTTAAAAATGTTTTTGGGCCCAAAACCCTCAAAGCCGAGTTTTGAACCGGACTCGATACAAATCAGTAACATCCCCAAACCCGGCCTATTCACTACGAATCGAATCTGGTTATGTTAGTGAAAATATGTTTCTTTACTTAGAATTTAAAACATGAAAATTTACTATCTTTTGAAAATTATGTCCACTTAAAAATTAATAAATAATATAAGTTTGTTGAAAATTTCGGAATAAAATATTATTATAAGTATAATATGCATCTTTTATGAAAATATTACAAGTATAGTATTAACTCCCACAATCATAAACAGAGTACTTTAAATCAAAGGGACCTTTATTACATCAAGTAAAATTCCAAAATATTGATAATATAAAATACTTAAATGGAGTAACACATCTTCTCGCATGGGCCACCTTGTGTCCTCTCCGATCCCGGTCCAATCTACGCATCACCCGAAATGGTTAATGAAAAGAGTGAGTCCACCGACTCGATGCATAATCACAACACAGGTTTCCGCGTATGGGCTTGGCCCCATACCAAACAATTCACATAGCAAGTCATGCACATATGCATCTCACCCAACCCACTCCAACCAGTAACACCAACCTTAGCGGACTCTCCTGCCTAAGGCCGTGGATAAACCACCACCGATCACATCGTGATCCATAAATCTTACCTCGCAATCTCATTGCTCGAGGCCGTGGTCGAGCCACCGATCAACCAAAGTGATCCAAATATCGTAATCGCCTCACGGTGATGCACATAGCAATCAACCGCCGAGATGGGCACCAAGCCAACATCTCCTTGAGGTAGCACAAAGCTAACCATCAAGCGCTAATGTAGCCGGAGCTATCATTAGACCACGTACACCTCGTGTACACTTCCTCCTTCATCGAATCAAGCCCCACCTCATGCAAATATATAGATGCTACATGTTAAGTCATTGTATCACATAGGTATATAAATATACACATATACAATTATACATCACCAATAATCCTACCATCACTGGTACTCATCACTTAAGCCATTATAAATGGCTACCACACCTAACACACAAAGTTAAACGTTAGCAATCAAACCGAGAAATAGTGCGATGATTACGCACCTAGATAGCACACCCGATCTACCCTCAAACGCAACCTTATACCACCGCAGCTCACTGACTAAACAAATCCCGAAAGGTCTCCTGCGCTAGGCTCTCCTCCCCTATAATCGACCTTGCACAAAACAGGTAACACTTAAGGCCATTCGGCCAAGACAAGAAACCATAGCAAAACTAACACACCCTTACCTTGCTAACCACTACCCTTCCTCTAACAAGAATCTCCGCCACCACCAAGGAAGTAAGGGTTCTGGCTTATTGAAGGAAAATGGATGAAAAGGGATAGGGGTTACGGCAATAGAAAAGAGGATAAAGGTTTGAGGGATAAAATGGAGTGGTTTTGGCTCAAAAGAAATGAGGAGAAGAAGATAGCTATATGACCTTGAAGTTTCGGCCATTTGGAAAATGTGAGAGCAAAAGAATTTGGAGAAGGAAGTTTCAGCAACCAAAGGAATTTTGGGAAGCAAAATTCGGCAAGGGAGAGAAAGCAAATGGTGAAAATAAATGAACACCTCCCCCCTATTTATACTAATCGGCCAAGCTCCAAGCTCCCAAAAAAAAATCCTCAAAACTCTCCTAAAACACCTCCCTTCCATCCATTCAAAAAGATTTGAAAAAGTCAAACCTACCTAGCCAAATTCAAAAAGCAAAGACCAAGTCTTTGTCCATCTTTAAGCCTCCCAAAAACCGTCCAACACTCTACCTAGATGACGCAAAAACAAAGCCTCTGCGCCGCTCTTTGCGAATCGAACACCGCCCCCTTTCCTTGTACCAGGCGCCACTTTGCCAAGCTCTTAGTGGCGCCTCCTTTGCCACTCAACCAGCCCAATCTTTGTGACAAGATTCACCAAATAATTCTCTTAAGACACCCACAGCCCAAGCTCCCTTTTAGCACCTAAAAAAAACTAAAATTTTCCAAAATCTTCCCCTTTAATCCGAGCATTCATAACACCTCTCACACACATCCAAGCATACCCAAAACCTACTAGAACACGAATTATACCCAACCTGCATAGCCCCTAAATCAGGGTGTTACACATGTGACGTCGCCAGATTCGGCCATAACGTCTAGGCCGAGTTTGGGGTGTTACACTTACTTTATTAATTCATAATATGTTTGTATTATATTGGTTTACTTATAGTTTGAATTGTTATGTAATTATTGTATTTTGGCATCAAATGGACTGAATCATAAAATATAAATTAAATGGCAAATATGGATAAATACATGATATTGAATGAATGTGACATTGTTATATGATTGGATAGTATGTTTATGATGATGTTACAAGGTTAAAATTGTAAATGTATTTCTATTTGAAAGGTGAAAAGTGTGTATATGGTTGTTGGGATCGTAATGAACTGTATATGGTAAAAATGTCCGAATGAACATATTAAAGGATAGGATATGATTGGCATGCCAATAGGGTTATTTGCACGTTGTATGGGATATATGTTTAGGTATGGAGATATTACTGATTATAATGGAATCTATCATTTGTTGTGGATTACTAAGTTATACTGGTGTGCTGGAGGGATGTATTGATACTGATTATATGATGCCTACGGGTTTTACACTTCAGTGCCCTGGTGTGTTGTAGTTTTAGCTCTTACGAGCATTCTGGTGTGATGTAGTTACTCGTGTATCCGAATCTATTTATTATAGTTTATCGAGCTACTGGAATAATGAAAAAGAGAAATGATGATGAAATGAAATGAGTCACACATTCAATTGGTTATATGATGAAGATATGATACTAATGGTAAAATATTGAATAATATACTACATGTTATAATGCTATATTACTCTATTATAAGCTGAACTCATCTTAATATTGTAAAATGCTATGTTAGGCTAAATTGTATCAACTTATGAGTTTGATATGTTTATAGTGAGCAAAGTTGAATGACATGATTGTACTTGTATATGAATTGGACAATATGATCTTATTTTATAAATAAACTAACATTGTGGTGAATTTGTAAAGTTGTATATGTATACATAAGGATGCTAATGGAGTGCCATATTTTGTACAATTGTGATTCAAATTACTTTAACTAGTTGAAATGACAAGGTATGTTTAGTTATTTTCATATGGACTTACTAAGCATTTCATGTGCTTACCTTGTTGTTTCCCTTCTCCTTTAGATCGCTAACTTGCAGAACGTGTTAGGCAGATCATCAAGAAGCTCACACTATCTGAATATTGATTCTGTAGTCTTTTGACCATATTAAGGTTTGGTTATGTGTTGCATGTACTTAAGAGTTGTTTTGGTTTACTTATATAGTGGTATGGCTTGAAACCTTTATTAGTGTGATTATGATAAAGAATATGCTTGTTGAAAACATATGCATTAGTAAATGGTTTGAATTGTGTATTTGGTATTTGAGATGACATTTTGAGTATGCAATTATATAGGTTGTAACACCTTAAAATTGGGCTTAGAAGTTTCAAGGGTATTTTAAGAACTTTAGCTTATAAGTGCTCAAAATTTCGTAAGATTGGTAATCGATAATGTTTTCGACAATGACTATTAGGAAATTAAGTCAATTTTTGAAAATGAGTTTTAAATACCTTTAATTTTGAAAATAATATTGGTTTGTAAAAGAGTTAAAACTAGGAGCTTTTATGAAGCAATTTACCAATAATTTTAAAATCAACCTAAAACCCCGTTCTTCAGTTTGTTTCATGAAAGCTAGACCCTCTTATTGCTTGTGCCATCCCTTCCATTCTTCCAACTCTCTCAATCAACTTTACTTCCAAATCCTAATTTCTCTAGATTTCCAACATCCTTTGAACTATAAATCTCCATTGAAACCAAGAAAACACCCAAAAATCTATTTAATTTCATCATCTTCTTCAAGAGTGAGTTTTCCCGAATTTGCGTAAAAGCTCGTCTTTCTTGCATTCAAGGTAACCATTCATCTTTCTAATAGTTTTAAATGTTATTTAGTTCTTTAATTTGAATTATTAGCCATTAAAATGCATGTTTTAAATAAAACTCAAAAATTTGGTTGTTAATGGTGAATTTCGGGATTGTGGATTAAAATGTGGTTTTAAAGTGTTTTTCAACTTGTTTTAACATGATTAGAAGGTTTCTAAAGTAACTATGAAGTTTCATTAAGAATTTCTCGATTTTTAATGAATTTTTGTCATAATGACCAAAACTTGTCAAAAAATGTTGATACCTTGAATGTGTAGTTTTGTGTAGTTTAAAGGTTGGGAATCAGTCGTAGATGAATATATAAATGAACAGAATTTGTTTCGTGTGAAAAGAATAAGTGTACGCAAATATATTTGAATTTAAAGTTTTCCATGTCAAAAGTTTCGATTAATAGTGAACATAGCTTAGGCTATTATTTATTATTGTTTAAGGTGAGTCGATGACTGATTATTGATTGTGTGTTTGTGTGGTTTGTCTTGTTGAAGTGTCGGAGTCAATAGAGCCGTCAACGAGTAGAGACAAAGGCAAAGTAAAGCTTGTCTAAGCTTTCGGCTTTTCGGCGAAAGCATATTTCTGGTGACTGTTTTAGAATCGCTACTTATAGCTGATTCACTATGTAATTGGGAATTTAGAGGTAGCCTAAACCCCTACTCTAAATTCCGAGAGTAAGTGTTCTCACACCTATGACTAAATGTGATATATGTATGCTTGTGAAATTGTGAAATTACGAACATATATGAGATGCTATGACATATACTATAAGCTTATGATGATTGATGAAAAAGTGAAAATGAGGGTGTGTTGTTCATGCCGTGTGACCGTAAATAAAAACTACTAAAATTATACTTTCACTACTTAAACTCTAAAAACATAAATTATTACTAAAACAACTCGATTTTACTTAAAAACATGCTAAAATAAGTGTAAAAAGATATCAAATAAGCATGATAAATCGTGGCAGATCAAGTGCCACACCCTGAAGGCTAGGTGTCACACCCCAAAGCTATGTAAGTGTTTTAAAGCCCGAAATTAATTCTTCAAACGGATAGAATTCATCCCCAATGGCCATAAACGTTGTAGCAACCTATTTTTCAGTGAAATCGAAACAGTGGTTTCGAGACCACAAATCTGATCCGAAAACAAAATTTATTTTTATTTTATTACATGGTCCGTAATATGTTAGAAATGTCATGTGAAAATTCTGATAAGAAAATTTTATTGATTAAGTGTTTAGTTACGAGAAGGACTAAATCGCATAAAATGCAAAAGTTGAATTCTAGTAGCTATAAGGATTAAATAGCTATGGAATTCAAAACTTGAGGTCTTTATATGGTAATTAGACCATTAAAGAAAAGTATGTAGATTTTTGGTGACTCATCCGTGGAAATTTAGAAAAAGGGCAAGGACTAAATTGGAAATTGAAATAATTAATTAATTAAAAAGATGATAAAAGATATCATCTTATTATTTTTTTCATCTTCAACACCAAAATTATATGGAAACCCTAGGAGAGAGAGAATAAACTTTCAAGGCTTAATTGGGTAAATTTTCTTGTCCCGTTTTTAGTAATTTTGATATTTTTGAAACCAGGATAGCTTAATCTATCTATTTGGGGGATCAATTTGAAAAGTTATCAAAGTATGGAAAATAGGTAATGGATGTATATGCTGAAAATTAGAAATTTATGGTATAAAATGAAAGGTTGTTGATAGATAAACAACTTTTACAAAATGAGTTTTGATGAAAACATGATTTAGGGACTAAAATGTAAAAATTGTGAAATTGAAGAAAAATGCTAAATTTTTATGAATACATGTGCTGTAACTTTTGTAATGGGATTTTGGTTAGGCTTGGAATAGGGAGTAAATTGCACAAATTTCATTTTCCGAGCCTAGGGACGAAATTGGAATTTATGGAAAAGTTAGGGGCAAAATGGTAATTTTACCTAGGACGTAAATTGAGTCCAAATGAGTATGAAATGTATGAAATTGATGATTAAAGTTATTTATATAGATCCGAACAACTCAAATTCGAGGTTAGATCAAGGAAAAGAAAAGGTTTCGGATTAATAGATTATATACGCGAACAAGTGTCGAGGTAAGTTCGTGTAACTTAATCGAGCATGTAAATATGTTTAATTGAATGTTGTGTTTGTATGGAATGTGACTTATATTGATGTACCTTACTGGAATGCTATAATGAAAAATTGAATATATGCTTGAAATGGTGAAATAGGGTTAAGTCCCGATTGAACATTGAATTCCGATGAATATATATACTTTCCCGAAATGAATAAGGTTGTAACTCCCCAAAAATTGGGCCTAGAATAAATGGGTTTCCTGTGTCGAGAGAATGGATTTTGTCTTTCGAAAAAAAAAAGGGAATAATGAATTAAGTGTGTAAAAAAAATTTATGATTGCATGTTTAGTTTAATTTTTAGGTGATTTAGGAAGGGTTGGTAGTGTTGGAAAAGTCCTAGGCTCGATCTAGGGCTTTAGCAAAAATTTTGTTTTTACCCTTAAAGTGAGGTTGGTGGTAGTCAGAAGGCTTTTAAAATATTACTCAAATAAAGTAGGCGGCGCAGTGGCAAGGGGCGTGTATCATAGTGAGGAGGTTGGAGGTTCGAAGCTGGGTGTTGGCTAAGATTTTTAGATTTCTTTGGATGATTCGGTCGCTGGAAAATAGGCCTTAAAAGAAGTTGAGAATGGAACATATCACAAGAAGAGTTGTGGTGCAGTGGCGAGAAGCGTGTGGTGGTGCCTGGAGGTCTCGGTTTCGAGTTGCCTTGTGCACAATAACTTGCTATTTTGCTGCTAGCGTGTGGAAGGTGTTTGAAGTGGACCGAAACACCAAAGGATGGCTGCTATTCGGGGAAAGCAATTTGATTGTAATTCAAATTGAATTTTTGGCTAAATAAAGGAATTTTTGGATGGGGATGAAGATAAAATTTGGAGAAAATAAAGGAATTTAATTGGTGATAAGTTTGAGTCGATTGGGGAGTGTAGGTTTATTTTTTTTTTTAGTATATATATGTGTGCCGTATGGGTAAGTAGGGCATTTGTTGCTTTTGTGTGCTTTAGTTGATTAATTAGGGGAAAATTCCTTCCAATCTACCAATTCTTTTTAGTTTCTTTCCCTTTAGCAAATACCCGAGTAATCACAATTTCTTTCTTTTTCCAAACAAAAGTGCCTAGACCGAATTCTCCTTCCCTCCCACAATATTTCTTCATTGCCGAAATTACCATCATCCTTCCTTGCCGAAATCCCTACTTGTGTCGATTCTTAGTTATTTTTCCCTCCATCACAAATCGGTTGTTGTCTACTCTTAGTCAAGTTTAAAAGTCGGATCTTGTTCAGTAGCTATCTAGGCCACAGGATCAAAGGAGGGTTTTGGTAAAAACCCAGTCAACTTCCTTAGTATGTTTTCTTAAAGGCCGAAGGGCTATCTAACCTCTCCTTGTCGTTAAATTTGTATTAACAAGGGAAAGGATCAACATTCGCAAGCGTGGTAGGTAAGGATTGCTAACAATGTGGTAAGTGTTCTCGACCCAGTCATGGTTTAGTAAATGGCCGAATCTAATGTGGCTCATAGGGGTGATTTATGATCAATATGGGTCACTTGGTTTTGACGATATAGGTGTTTGGGTGCAAATCTAGAGGATAATCGCCAATAGTAGCAAAGGAAGGGCTACTAGAGCGTGAGGCACAGGGTAAGGGTACGGTGAGGTTTCGGTTTTTGATAAGTATGTGTTAAAGCTTTGGTTAATCGCTAGTAATGTCGAATGTAGGTTCGTAACTAAGGGGTTTGCAGCACGCGAGGTTACCAGGTGTGTACAAACACTACACACACGATATCGGCAATGCCGAAAGTCGGTGTCGAAGTGGCTAAACGGGCCCGGTGGGCCCTGAGGCTAAGTTTGATGAAATTGGTTGGTTTGGTCATACGTATTAAGTTAGCCATGCATGTTACATGATTTGGAATTGTTTTGGGCCTAGTAGGCCATATGAATGAGATTTGGGCCTAATGGACCGTAAGGATGTAATATGGGCTTTATGGGGGACGTAGACAAGTATGCTAGGGTTTAATGGACTTTAGGCCTAGTTCTGAACAACTCTTAAATCACATAAGACTTAATCTAATAATCAAACATGTCTATGGACAAGTCGATTAGTTAGAGTGTGGTAACCGACATATGCATGTCTAGGATTGGATCTAGTGAGAGCTTGGTACTTAAGCGGTCCTAGTGACCCACCTCTTCTTTTCTGAGATCCTACCTGGTGCATAGTGTTTGTTCACTTTAACCGCGAGGACTTATTTATGGGCCAAAGTTTATAACTAAAACCCGAGAGGGATAAAATACCCCTGATTTGAAAATTACCAAAATATCCTTAGATTTGTAAAGTTCCAAAATACCCTTATTTTGCAAAATTACCCAAAATACCCATGTTTTGCAAAAGTACCAAAATACCCCTGTTTTGCAAAAGTACCAAAATATCCCTGTTTTGCAAATTACCAAGATACCCCTATTTTGCCAAATTACCAAAATACCCCTGTAGGGTAGAATTACGAAAATACCCCTGGGTAGTGAAATGACGGAAATACCCCTATGTGACGAATATGAGTTTGTGGATGTTACTCGTGTGTTTGATGCATTCATATGATATTCTGCTTAGGATGCATATGGGCGGGAATTATGGTACAGAGGAAGATTTAAGGATCGCATAGTCGTATGGCCATGGATCCACCGGAGGCTTTAAGCCCATTATATGATTAGCAATTTTGCTGCAACGTTCGGTAGTACCGCAACCGGGCTACCTTTGGTGTGTAGAGGATGGATGGGTTGATTTAGAAATCCCCACATGTGTATAATGGTTAGAAGGGAAATGGTGTGTGTAGCGGATGGATTATTGGGATGGGTTTTTCATTATCTTGTTTATATATGATACGATATGATATGATATGAGGTCAATGAGGGCTAAGGCCCAAGACCACCGATTTATATAGGGCTTAGGCCCAATGTGAATATTTGTATGTGATTTAATTGCCAAGGGTTGTACACACTGAGTTTCGAAACTCACACCCTTTTTTTATGTTTCAGGTGATCCTAAATGGATGGCTCAGCGTGGGAGAGGACTCGGAGATGGCCACACTACAAGCTGATAAAATGTTTTTAATTTGTTCAAATAAATTTATTTTAAATACTTTGTTTTTCATTGAATTGTAATAAGGCCATGTATCTCCTAATTGACTTTAGATTTTGGGGTTTATTTTTATTGTTTCAACTACCCAGTTAATAAACTTAAATAAAATTTCTCAAGTTATCATGATTTTCGAAATAACTTAACATTTGAACGTTTTCCTAAAATGTGGGCTTTTCCTTTTAGCTTAACAATATACGAGGGTTTTGGGCTTTTGGGCCTTAAATTGTTAAATTATAAAATCGTTTTGGAGTATGCCTTTAATGTGACATTTCAGACTCGGGCCTAACTTCTAGGCCGGGTTTGGGTATTACATTTAATGGTATCAGAGCCCAGTTGCAAAGCTCGAGCTCTGAAATGGGCCTTAGATTTTGGGTTTTAAAAAGTTTTTGGCAGGATTCTTGAAGTGTGGTTCACCGAGCCCTCGACGTCGAGCCAAGTAAGTTCTCTGTACTACATTTGCTTAAATTACTGAACTGTGTAGATAATGGGCAACTTAAAAATAGGCTTTTAGAGACTAAAGCCCATAGGGAACTTAAGCTCAGAGTGGATTCTCTCGACCGCTGAATAACTTTAAGAAAATTGTTGTTACTTACATAAGACATGTGCCCTAAACAAGTGGAACTATGTACTAATTTCATAAAATTTCTAATTCAGATAATACGAGAATCAACAGTGAGCGCTAGAAGAGGAGGAAGAGGCCGCGGCCGAGGCTGTGGAAGTGTTAGGGCTTTGTAAACATTTGAATCGTAATTTGGTACTTATTCTGCGTATGTTTGAGAATTTTTATGCGATAGGTGGATGTTTTGGGTATGTATTAAAATTATTAGGGTCGAGTGCTGCGCAATGCAGCGTAGTGGGGGTACTTGATACACGACCACCCTCAGTTAGTTGGAAATTTCGAGGACGAAATTTCTTTTAGGAGGGGTGAGTTGTAACGTCCCGAAAATTGGGCCTATAATAAATGGGTTTCCTGTGTCGAGAGAATGGATTTGTCGTTTGGAAAAAAAAAGGGAATAATGAATTAAGTGTGTAAAAAAAAATTTATGATTACATGTTTAGTTTAATTTTTAGGTGATTTAGGAAGGGTTGGTAGTGTTGGAAAAGTCCTAGGCTCGATCTAGGGCTTTAGCAAAAAATTTGTTTTTACCCTTAAAGTGAGGTTGGTGGTAGTCAGAAGGCTTTTAAAATATTGTTGGGTTAAAATATAGCACAAGGAAGTAGGTGGTCTGGTGGCTTGGGGCGTTCTGAATAAGCTGGTGGTCAAAGGTTCAAGTCCTGGACTTGGCAAAAATTTTTATTGCGCATATGTTAGTATGAAGGCCAGAGTTTAGGCCTTATAATTAGTTGGGGCTGATTCACGACACATAGAAACGCCTGGCCCGGTGGCAAAGGCGTTAGGAGCAGGAGGGGGAGCAGGTTTCTAGTCGCGGCATGCGCTAAATGTTGGGTTTTTTTTTAAGTAACCTGGAGCGCGGCAGAAAGGTTTATAATTAATTAGGGACGAAATATTACTCAAATAAAGTAGGCGGCGCAGTGGCAAGGGGCGTGTATCATAGTGAGGAGGTTGGAGGTTCGAAGCTGGGTGTTGGCTAATATTTTTAGATTTCTTTGGATGATTCGGTTGCTGGAAAATAGGCCTTAAAAGAAGTTGAGAATGGAACATATCACAAGAAGAGTTGTGGTGCAGTGGCGAGAAGCGTGTGGTGGTGTTTGGAGGTCTCGGTTTCGAGTTACCTTGTGTACAATAACTTGTTATTTTGCTGCTGGCGTGGGGAAGGTGTTTGAAGTGGACCGAAACACCAAAGGATGGTCATTGTTCAGGAAAGCAATTTGAATGTAATTCAAATTGAATTTTTGGCTAAATAAAAGAATTTTTGGATGGGGATGAAGATAAAATTTGGAGAAAATAAAGGAATTTAATTGGTGATAAGTTTGAGTCGATTGGGGAGTGTAGGTTTATTTATTTATTTTTTTAATATATATATGTGTGTCGTATGGGTAAGTAGGGCATTTGTTGCTTTTGTGTGCTTTAGTTGATTAATTATGGGGAAAATTCCTTCCAATCTCCCAATTCTTTTTAGTTTCTTTCCCTTTGGCAAATACCCGAGTAATCACAATTTCTTTCTTTTTCCAAACAAAAGTGCCTAGACCGAATTCTCCTTCCCTCCCACAATATTTCTTCATTGCCGAAATTACCATCATCCTTCCTTGCCAAAATCCCTACTTGTGCCGATTCTTAGTTATTTTTCCCTCCATCACAAATCGATTGTAGTCTACTCTTAGTCAAGTTTAAAAGCCGAATCTTGTTCAGTAGCTATCTAGGCCACAGGATCAAAGAAGGGTTTCGGTAAGTACTCAGTCAACTTCCTTAGTGTGTTTTTTTAAAGGCCAAAGGGCTATCTAACCTCTCCTTGTCATTAACTTTGTATTAACAAGGGAAAGGATCAACAATCGCAAGCGTGGTAGGTAAGGATTGCTAACAAGGTGGTAAGTGTTCTCGACCCAGTCATGGTTTAGTAAATGGCCGAATCTAATGTGGCTCATAGGGGTGATTTATGATAAATATGGGTAACTTGGTTTTGACGATATAGGTGTTTGGGTGCAGATCTAGAGGATAATCGCCAATAGTAGCAAAGGAAGGGCTACTAGAACGTGAGGCACACGGTAAAGAATGCGGTGAGGTTTCGATTTTGATAAGTATGTGTTAAAGCTTTGGTTAATCGCTAGTAATGTCGATTGTAGGTTCGTAACTAAGGGGTTTCCAGCACGCGAGGTTACCAGGTGTGTACAAACACTACACACACGATATCGGCAATGCCGAAAAGCCGAAAGTGGCTAAACGGGCCCGGTGGGCCCTGAGGCTAAGTTTGATGAAATTGGTTGGTTTGGTCATACGTATTAAGTTAGTCACGCATGTTACATGATTTGGAATTGTTTTGGGCCTAGTAGGCCATATGAATGAGATTTGGGCCTAATGGACCGTAAGGATGTAATATGGGCTTTTTGGGGGACGTAGACAAGTATGCTAGGGTTTAATGGACTTTAGGCCTAGTTCTGAACAACTCTTAAATCACATAAGACTTAATCTAATAATCAAACATGTCTATGGAAAAGTCGATTAGTTAGAGTGTGGTAATAGACATATGCATGTCTAGGATTGGATCTAGTGAGAGCTTGGTACTTAAGCGGTCCTAGTGACCCACCTCCTCTTTTCTGAGATCCTACCTGGTGCATAGTGTTTGTTCACTTTAACCGCGAGGACTTGTTTATGGGCCAAAGTTCATAACTAAAACCCGAGAGGGATAAAATACCCCTAATTTTAAAATTACCAAAATATCCTTAGATTCGTAAATTACCGAAATACCCGTGTTTTGCAAAATTACCCAAAATACCCCTATTTTGTAAAAGTACCAAAATACCCCTCTTTTGCAAAAAGTACCAAAATACCCCTATTTTGCAAATTACCAAGATACCCCTATTTTGCCAAATTACCAAAATACCCCTGTAGGGTAGAATTACGAAAATACCCCTGGGTAGTGAAATGACGGAAATACCCCTATGTGACGAATATGAGTTTGTGGATGTTACTCGTGTGTTTGATGCATTCATATGATATTCTACTTAGGATGCATATGGGCTGGAATTATGGTACGGAGGAAGATTTAAGGATCGCATAGTCGTATGGCCATGGATCCACCGGAGGCTTTAAGCCCATTATATGATTAGCAGCTTTGCTGCAACGTTCGGTAGTACCGCAACCGGGCTACCTTTGGTGTGTAGAGGATGGGTGGATTGATTTAGAAATCCCCACAGGTGTGTAATGGTTGGAAGGGAAATGGTGTGTGTAGCGGATGGATTATTGGGATGGGTTTTGCATTATCTTGTTTGTATATGATACGATATGATATGATATGAGGTCATTGTGGGCTAAGGCCCAAGACCACCGATTTTTATAGGGCTTAGGCCCAATGTGAATATTTGTATGTGATTTGATTGCCAAGGGTTGTACACACTGAGTTTCGAAACTCACACCCTTTTTTTTATGTTTCAGGTGATCCTAAATGGACGGCTCGGCGTGGGAGAGGACTCGGAGATGGCCACACTACAAGCTGATAAAATGTTTTTAATTTGTTCAAATGAATTTATTTTAAATACTTTGTTTTTCATTGAATTGTAATAAGGCCATGTATCTCCTAATTAACTTTAGATTTTGAGGTTTATTTTTATTGTTTCAACTATCCAGTTAATAAACTTAAATAAAATTTCTCAAGTTATCATGATTTTCGAAATAACTTAACATTTGAACGTTTTCCTAAAATGTGGGCTTTTCCTCTTAGCTTAACAAGATACGAGGGTTTTGGGCTTTTGGGCCTTAAATTGTTAAATTATAAAATCGTTTTGGAGTATGCCTTTAATGTGACATTTTGGACTCGGGCCTAACTTCTAGGCCGGGTTTGGGGTGTTACAAAGGTCCTGCATTTGTTGCGGACGGGATTTAGCTCGGATGAGTAATCTTGTTGACCTCATTGTAGAAAGGATTTAGCCCGGACGGGTAATCCTGATATAATGCCTCTCGAGTATACGTTACGATTAGGGTTTAGCCTGGACTGATAATCCTGTTATACGATATGTGGCTCGAGAGTGTGTTCCTTGATTAAGTGCCCTAATGGGTACTCTTGAAAAATAATTGACGGGTTATTGAATCATACACCTCGAGTGTACCACTTGAGTATCCATCGAAATTTCAATGATTCAACAGACATAAAACTCTTGACATGGTATGAGAATTATGAGATGAAATGATAATGTCTTAAAAGAATATTGCATGATGAGCTCATCTATCCTTACTTGATGTATATGTAAAGTTTGTGACTAACATGTTTGATTGGATGCATGTGTTTAGGCAATTTTGTCAAATGGATGGAAAACATGATATTGTATGTTTAGATTTAATAAACGGGATTGGTAAGTTTAGTTTCCATTATACGAACTTACTAAGCATGTAATGCTTACTCCGTTTTATTTTCCCCTATTTTATAGTGCTCGGAAGCTTGCGAAGGTTGGAGATCATTGGAGCATCGTCACACTATCAACTAGCTTATTTTGGTATATTTAGTAAAATCATTTTGGTATAATGGCATGTATAGGACAACTTGGCCTTTAGTGTCTTGATAATGATGTTTGTAATCTAGCCATTGGAATGGCTAGTAATGGTTGTTTTGATATACTTGTAATGTCATGCTATGGTAGCTATATATATATGTTAAGTAGTTGATCAAATCATGTTTAACACATGGATTGAACCAAGGTAAGATAGTAAACATGTATGCATGCAATGATATGCCATGTTGAATGATGGAAATTGCTTAATTTGAATGCTTGAAATGGTTGGAATGTGTTTGGTATGTTTTAGTGTAGGAAAATGGCAAATTTGGGTGACAAATGAGGCTAGGAAATGGCTTTATTTTGTCCATACAGGATGGCACACGGGCGTGTGTCTAGACCGTGTGTGACACACGACCGGGTACATGGGCGTGTAGTTAGGTCATGTGTCCCCTGCACCTTAATTTTGAGAAACAGAATGCTCAGAATTGAGCACACGAGCAGAGACACGGGCGTGTGTCTTGGCCGTGTGAAACCTGTACCTAATTTCGAAATGAATTAATTAACCACACGGCCTAGCACACGGGCGTGTGGCATGGCCGTGTGCACAAGTCAGAGAGTTACACGGGGTCGAACACGGCACCAGAGCACGCACGGCGTGTCCCGTGTCACACGGTGTGTCCCATGGACCACACGGGCGTGTGAACCCTGCACCTTGGAAAATTTTTGAAATTTTGCGAAAAATTCTTAGAGGTTCCGATTAAGTCTCGACTCGATTCTAATGCTCGTATTGGGCCTCGAGGGTCCATTTAAGGGACGTTACGAATGATTTCGGAATTTGAATAGTAACTTGCATGAAATATCTGTAAGTGTTTCTGAATGTTTTGGTAATGCTCTGTAACCCTGTTTTGGCGACGGATACGGGTTAGGGGTGTTACAAACATCCACAAATTCATTCATTGATAAAAATAAAAGGAAAAAAAAACACATCAAGACACAAGAAATGAACATCCAAGCATAGAAATCAAGAGAAAATCCTCTAATTTTTTATTTCATCATTTTCTCTTGTACATACTTCTTAGGTGCTTATTGTTAGATTTTTATCATTATCATTTCCATTCTCTAAGAGGGCTTAACACTTGTAAACACACACCTTTGAGAAGTCTTCATTGTTGACATCGTTTCTTTGTATTGAAAGATTTACTTGAGGTTTTTGAGGTATAACACTTAAGGGTTTTAGTTGAGTTTTGTAAAAACTAGAGGGTTATAGTTTAGCCACAAAGCTAGGGAAAGGTTCTATCTCAATCTTGTAAAAAATAGAGATTGTAAATGTTATACCTTGTCCTTAAAAGGTATAAATTCAAGTATAGTTAATTGAGAAATCCTTGGTTGAGGTATTCCAAGGTAGTGGATGTAGTCAATTGAGGTCGAGCCACTATAAATCGAATTGTCAAAGCTTTTTCTCCCTTTCCTTATCATTTAAAAAAGTTTGTAAAAATTTTAAAATACCAATTCAATTCCTCTTGGTATTTTCGAACCTAGCATAATGTATATCAAACTTTCTTTGATATTAATGAACATCTACTTAATAATAAAATATTTATAATACACAAATCATCTAATGATATTACTTTTTTAAGACATTATTATTTTAATATATTTATTATGATGATGATGATGTGAAGGCATAGTTATAAATTAATGTTCCCTTTTAAGGAACCTTTTCATTTCTTTTGCTTAAGCTTAGGTTTGAACCATATATATCATTTGATTATTTTACATTTCAAATCAAACAAGACAAGAATTGACAAAACATATATTAAAAGGTAAAAACATAAAGTTACATTATATGCAATAGGAAAATAAAACTAATTGGGTCCATGCCATGAATAATTCAGCCTCTAAATTTTGCAAAATTCAATGAACCTCCCAATCCATCATCACTTGACTGCCATGCACACTTAATAATATCCTATGCAATAAGATTATACGATGAAAATTAAATTAAAGTATTATGTTGTATAAAACATAAAATGAATATACAAAAATTTAAGATATATATAATATAAAATTTATCTATAAAAAAGTTTATTATATGTAATTATTAATTCAAACTAATTTGTATTTTCATTTAATGCATGAACCGATTATATATATTAAATTTACAATATTTTTTATAAAATTAGTTTTTATTTAAAATTTTTAATAAATTGAAAAGTTAATGTAATTAAAAATATTTAATAAATTTAGAATAAGTTATATTAATATTATTTAATTTTAAAAATATTTAATATTAAAATAATACAAAAATTAATCATGCTTTGAATTATAGTTTAAATAATATTATTAATAATTTCGTACATATTATTTATTTTATATATTGTTAAATCAATTTGTTTTAATTTTAAAATTGATAATATTCGATTTTTTTTATAATTTTATAATTTATATTTTCTCTACTTTAATTTATAAATGTAATTAGCTTTTATTATATTTAAAAAATACAAATTTAATTTGATAAATATTATTAATATGCGTATTTTTAAAAACTATATTTTAAGCTTAGTAATTTAAAATTCTTAATTTTAGGGGGGAGAATTGTAACAGCCCGATTTAGGGGCTAGTCGGAACAGTGGTTTCGGAACCACTAATTCGAGGTCGGAGAAATTATTTTTAATATTATTTTACGTGTTACAACATGATTAAATGAGTGCATGAAAATTTTGGCGAAGTAATTTTAGTGATTGTATGCTTAATTTTGAAAAAGGACTAAATCGCATAAAAGGTGAAATTTGTGTTCTACTAACTAGAAGTGTCATATAGCTAGAGAAACTTAAATTGGAGGTCCTTAATGTGCAATTAGGCCCTTAGGAAAGTGTTGGCCGGCCATAGGGGACAAGAAAATGCAAATTGGTCAAAGTTGGTGGAATTAGGTGACTAAATTGATGAAATAAAATAAAATAAGAGAAAGTTTTCATCATTTTCATTCTCTCTTTCTTCTCCACCGATTTTTCACTCAAGAAAACAGCCATGGAAGCTTGAAAATTTCAGCAACTCTTCATCCTTGCAAGTAAGTCATCTTGATGGTCATTCTTGATAATTTTTGTACTTTTGGGACCATTGTAGCATAATCTAGCTAATAAGGGGACTATTTTGCAAAATGGTTGAGATTTTAGGGTTTTACCATGTGAGTATTCATGTTGTTTGCTGAAATTTTATGGATGAAAATGGATCTTGGTTGTTAAGTAAACAACTTTTGTGAAAGGATTTTCCATGAAAACACCTAAAATGGACCTTTTTGTAAATGTTGTAAAATAGGTAGTAAATGTGTGAAATAATTGGATTTATGAGTTGCTATAAGCTTAAAATAGATTCAGTTAGGCTTGGTTAATGAGGAAATTTGGTGAAAATCGATTTACGAGCCTAGGGGCAAAATCGTAATTATGTGAAAGTCTAGAGGCAAAACGGTAATTTTGCCAAAGGAGGAATTTTGAAATGTATTGATTAATGTGGTGATTAAATGAGTGAATTTTATCATTATAGATCAAGAAAAACGGAGTCCGGACCTAGACCGGGGGAAAACCAAGCTAGTAGACTAATTCAATTTAGTCGCTCACTTTTTGTATACCGAGGTAAGTTGTACGTAAATAATACAACGTTATTGTATTTATGTATTAAACAATTGATATTGCATAAAATGTTTGATTATTGTTGTGAATATGCATGATGAGAATTGATGTAGTAAAAACTCCCGGTTGAACCTTAGGAATAGATTAGATATCCATGCCATGACATTTGGGGTGATATGTGTGCTAGTGTAAGACCATGTCTGGGACATGGCATCAGCCACATTATGAGAGCTAGTGTAAGACCATGTTTGGAACATGGCATCGGCATTGATATGTGTGCTAGTATAAGACCATGTCTGGGACATGGCATCGGCCACATTATGAGAGCCAATGTAAGACCATGTTTGGAACATGGCATCGGTATTGATATGTGTGCTAGTGTAAGACCATGTTTGGAACATGGCATCGGAATTGATATGTGTGCTAGTGTAAGACCATGTCTGGGACATGGCATCGGCCACATTATGAGAGCTAGTGTAAGACCATGTCTGGGACATGGCATCGGCATTGAGACGAGAGCTAGTGTAAGACCATGTCTGGGACATGGCATCGGCATTTTACCCTCTTGTGTGAGGCTTATCGGATATCCTTTAGTATTCCAAATGGTTTCACGGGTTATTTAAAGCTTATGATAAAGATATGAAAGGATATAACCATGTTGTGAGTGGTACAGGTTCTCACTTGAAACTCATTTATGATAAAGATATGAAAGGATATAACCATGTTGTGAGTGGTACAGGTTCTCACTTGAAACTCATGAGATATGAGCTTAGTTATGATGCCTTAATGGTAAGGATGAAATTGAGTAAGTCCTATCTATGAGAATGATTTCGGGACGATCTTGTAATCTTTGGATTATACTTGTGATGTGTAGATATGTAGTAAATATTTGCTAAATCAAGATTGCTGTGTTGATTTATAATATGCTATATGTTTAAAGATGCATGATTGATGTTGTTACTTATTTACATGCAACTTACTAAGCCTTGTGCTTACTCCCTTTCCTTTCCATTTTCTTATAGTGTCTCCAAGTTAGCTCCGGAATCAACAGAAGTCGGAGGTTCGATCACACTATCAATCTGAACATTTGGTATAGTTAGAATTATCATTTTGAGTATGGCATGTATAGGGACTTGGTCTTTTTTCAAGTGTCATATTGATTTGGCCAAATGTGTTGGCTTGTGTTAAAGATTGATTCATTTTGTATAAGGCCATGGATGATGGCTAATATTTATTGTTGATTTATGCAAATGATGATGTTTTTCATGAGTGAGCAAATTGCACGATTGGATTGATAAGTATGTGATAAGTTTTGCATATGAATAGAGTGTAGTGGCCTTGATGTGTGTATGTCTTGATGTGGCTTATATTGGTGCAAGTAAGGGTGGCAAAAAGGTGATGCGAGCTCGCCCATGAAGCTAGATGCCGAACCTATGGAGTTGCCATCGAGGCCAATTACTCGAGCCCGTGCCAAAAGATTTCAAGGAGCCGTCCCATTTAATGCTACAAGGGACCATTCGGCTAGCCTAGTTAAGGCTATAAATATGCTATGTAATTCACTTGTTGAGACTAATGAACAATTTTATAAACTTTGTTTACTTTGTGAGTTTGTTTTCAACTCTCATTGTTCTCCAAAGACTCGTCTGACTTATCAAGTAACCCTTGTGGCGTCAACCCGTCTTTGTTGTTCCGAACTTATCACTTTGTACCCAAAGTGTGGCGTTCAAATTATACTGAGGTTCCTATCATCTTTGATAGTGGGTCAAGGTCTTATTCACCTATCTTACCATCCTATCTACACTTTTCCAACCTAAGTATTCACATAAATCTAAGGTTAACACACATTTATTGTGTTAGTTCGGTCTTGAATCCTTAGCCAAATTCCAGTCTCCATTCCTTGAATAATTCCATAACCCTTTGAGCCTATTCAAGCCTAATTCCCCCTTCTTTTCTTTAACCTTTCTTGAAAAGCCTTCAACTTACTCAATTTACGATCGGGCAAACAGTTACGATTCAAGTCTTAACCGAGGCGAGTGCGTATCAAGTTGGTATTAGAGCTAGTTAAATTCGAGTAAGTATCGACATTTTTGGGAGTCCTGGGATTGTATCTTGTTAAAAAAAATCGTCAACAAAAAAAGAGGAATATATATATATTGAAGTATTAAAATTCTGAAATATTAAAAAAAAATCAGAAATTAAAAAAAATAAAAAAATTTGCTCGTATTGTTTCTTCTGCCCGAAGTACAATATCTACCCTAGCCACACTTAACCCCTTTTCTTTCTTTGATAGCCTACCTCAATCCCGATATCATCCTCACCAAACCACATCAATTTTGTAAGCCGACCCCAAACGGTGCTGATTCGTCTATCTAGTTTGCGAAGAACTTCAAGAGGCGAAAACCGAGCGGTAAAAGGCAAGAGAGATTGGTGAGACTATCCGAGAGAAATAAAAGCCGAAGTGAGTGATTTTCTTTGTGAGTTTTGTTGTGTGTTTAAAATTTTCATGTCAAGAAGTTCGGAAAGGAACCAAATGGACGAAGGTGGATTGCGACCCATTCACGATGTTGCCGGTGGAAGAGTTCCTGATTTGACGTTGCAAGCTATTATACGAGAAATGGAACGGCTATTCGACCGTAAACTTGAGCCCATTAAAAATCGACTCTTTCAAGTTGAAACACGAGAACAACGCGAAAGAACCTCCGAAGTTGCAAGGTGAGGGCACGAGCGTCCTAATCAAAACTGAGAAGATCCCTATGAGTCAAGCGAGCAAGAAAGTGACCACTCAACTGCTCGAAGTGTACGACGTTGAGACCAACGAAATTGTGGCTATGGAGAAAGAGATCGTCCCGACGGCAACCTCAAGAACATCAAAATGACTATACCACCATTCCAAGGGAAGAACGACCCCGAAGCCTATTTGGAATGGGAAAAGAAAATAGAGCTCGTCTTCGAGTGCCACAATTACTCAGAGATCAAAAAGGTAAAGCTAGCAGCCATTGAATTTTCAGATTATACGATCGTGTGGTGGGATCAACTTATTACTAGCCGAAGGAGGAACGGAGAGAGGCCTATCTCTACTTGGGCCGAAATGAAGGCTGTTATGCGGAAGCACTTTGTTCCCTCCTACTACCATCGAGAATTATATCAGCGGCTGTAAAATCTCACTCAAGGTAACCGTAGCATCGAAGACTACTACAAAGAAATGGAAATTGCTATGATAAGAGCCGACATGGAGGAAGACCGTGAAGCCACGATGGTGAGATTCCTAGCCGGTTTGAATCGAGATATCGCCAATATCGTTGAACTTTAGCATTACGTTGAAGTTATGGATATGGTCCACATGGCAATAAAGGTCGAGAAGCAATTGAAATGGAAAGGAGTCACTCGAACCTACCCAGCGTCTTCTACCAATAAGTGGAATCAAGGAACAAGCAAAGCTCCTATCCGGCCTAAGGAGCCTTTCGTTGTTGCTAAGCCCAACTAACCAAGTGGCGAAACTAGCAAGAATAAAAATGAGCTCGTTCCGAACCGTTCTCGCGATATAAAGTGCTTTAAGTGTCAAGGAAGGGGCCACATTGCTAGCCAATGTCCCAACCGATGCGTGATGGTGGTGCGGTCAAATGGCGAGATTGAATCTGAAGATGAACGGGAGGAGGATCCTAAAATCCCTACGAAAGAAGATGAAGAACTTGAGTTTCCCGTCGAAGGAGAAATACTCGTTGTTAAGCGAAGTTTAAACATTCAAGGAGTCGAGGAAGAACAACAACGAGAGAACATCTTTCACACCCGCTGCCATATTCAAGGCAAGGTGTGCAGCTTGATAATCGACGGAGGGAGTTGCACTAACATCGCGAGTTCCTTGCTCATTGAAAGACTTGGTTTAGCCACTACGAAGCATCCAAATCCTTACAAGCTGCAATGGCTAAATGACAGAGGTGAACTCAAGGTTACAAAGCAAGCAAAGGTGGCAATTTCCATAGGCAAATACCAAGACGAGGTGATTTACGACGTCGTGCCGATGCATGCGGGACACTTTCTGTTGGGGCGTCCTTGGCAGTTCGACCGACGAGTAGTCCATGATGGCTACACGAATCGTTATTCGTTCAAGCATCTTAGAAGGAACGTCACACTAGCCCCTCTCACCCCGAAGCAAGTATATGAAGATCAACTTAAAATGAAGCAATCCATTGAGAGAGAAAAAGAAAAAGAGCAAAATAAAAAGATTGAAAAGAAAAAGCGAGGAAAAAGTGAGGAGAGTGAGTCAAAAACGCGAGAGATAAAAGAAAAAGAAAAAGAGTGTGAAAACAAAAAAACGAGTGTTTTTGCAAGAAAACGAGAGATTCAAAAAATTATTGTTGACAAAGTAACCCATTCTTGTACTTAAGTACAAAGAATGTTTGTTGGAAACTAACGAGATTGATAATTCTTTGCCTACTCCTATTGTTTCCTTGTTGCAGGAATTTGGAGATGTATTTCTCGACGAAGTGCTGAACGGGTTACTTCCCATTCGAGGCATCGAGCACCAAATCGACTTCGTGCCTGGTGCGGCAATTCCAAATAGACCGGCATATCGGAGTAATCCTGAGGAAACAAATGAATTGGAAAGGCAAGTAGCCGAGTTAATGGAAAAGGGCTACATCCGCGAAAGCCTAAGTCCGTGCGTGGTCCCGGTCTTGTTGGTACCTAAGAAGGACGGTTCATGGTGAATGTGTGTTGACCGCCGCGCCATCAATAAAATCACCGTCAAATATAGACATCCTATTCCCCGCCTCGACGACATTCTAGATGAACTCAGCGGAGCCTAGCTTTTCTCGAAGATCGACTTAAAGAGTGGCTACCATCAAATCCGTATGCGAGAGGGAGACGAGTGGAAGACCGCGTTCAAAACTAAGTACGGTTTGTACGAATGGTTGGTAATGCCATTCGGTCTCACAAATGCCCCTAGCACTTTCATGCGTTTAATGAATCATGTTTTACGTGCTTTTATTGGAAAATTCTGTGTTGTGTATTTTGATGACATCTTGGTTTATAGTAAAAATTTGGAAGACCATGTTCAACACTTGCGTGCGTTGCTTGAAGTGTTGCGAAAAGAGGTACTTTATGCTATTTGAAGAAGTGTTCTTTCTGCACTAATGAAGTTGTGTTTTTAGGTTTTGTCGTGATCGCCCGTGGCTTAGAAGTTGACCAAGAAAGGGTCAAGGCGATCAATGAATGGCCGCGTCCAACTAGCATCAGTCAAGTAAGGAGTTTTCACGGGTTGGCAAGCTTCTACCGAAGGTTTGTGCCTAACTTTAGTTCTTTAGCATCGCCCTTGACAGGTATAATCAAGAAAAACTCCCCCTTTGTTTGGACTGACGCTCAAGAAAATGCCTTTATTAAAATTAAAGAATGTCTAACTAACGCTCCATTATTGTCCTTACCTGATTTTAACAAGACATTCGAGATTGAATGTGATGCTTCAGGTATTGGAATTGGCGCCGTTTTAATGCAAGATGGACGGCCTGTCGCATACTTTAGCGAGAAGCTCATCGGGGCCACGTTGAACTATCCAACGTATGACAAGGAATTGTATGCTTTGATCCGAGCCTTAGAGACATGGCAACACTATCTATGGCCGAAGGAATTTGTAATTCATTCGGACCATGAGGCCTTAAAGCATCTCAAAGGACAAACGAAGCTTAATAAACGACATGCCAAGTGGGTGGAATATTTGGAGTCATTCCCATATGTGATAAAGTATAAAAAGGTAAGGAAAACGTTGTAGCCGATGCATTATCGCGAAGGTATGCACTTGTTAATTTGTTGGATTCTAAACTGCTTGGTTTTGAGTTTATAAAAGATCTTTATATGTCTGATGCTGATTTTGGTGAAGTCTATAAGTGTTGTTCGCATGGTGCATATGAAAAGTATTTTCAACATGAGGGCTATCTTTTTCGCGAAGGCAAACTTTGTGTGCCTCAAGGGTCCGTACGAGACGTACTTGTTGATGAAGCCCATAGTGGTGGACTTATGGGCTACTTCGGAGTTGTTAAAACTTTAGCAATATTGCACGAGCACTTCTTTTGGCCCAAGATGAAACGTGATGTTATAAGGAAGTGTGAACGATGCATTACTTGTAAGAAAGCGAAGTCACGGATTAAACCGCATGGTTTGTATACCCCGTTGCCTATTCCCGATACACCGTGGATTGACATTTCGATGGACTTCGTTCTAGGCCTTCCTAGAACCAAACGAGGGAAAGATTCAATATTTGTCGTTGTAGATCGTTTTTCGAAAATGGCTCATTTTATACCTTGTAATAAGACTGATGATGCTACTAATGTTGCTAATCTATTTTTCAAGGAAGTTGTTAGGTTGCACGGGATTCCTCAAACTATCGTCTCCGATCACGACACAAAGTTCCTAAGTCACTTTTAGAGAACGTTGTGGGGCAAGTTAGGCACCAAATTACTATTTTCAACGACATGCCACCCCCAAACGGATGGCCAAACCGAGGTAGTTAATCGAGTACTGTCAACCTTGCTTCGAGCCATCTTGCGGAAGAATTTGAAGATGTGGGAAGAGTGTCTACCTCACATGGAGTTCGCATACAACCGAACTGTTCATTCAGCCACAAAATATTCTCCTTTTGAGGTAGTATATGGCTTTAACCCTATTACCTCTCTTGATTTGGTTCCTATGCCTGCTAATGAGCTAGTGCATATAGATGGCAAAAAGAAGGCCGAATTTGTTAAACAACTGCACAAAAACGTCAAGGATAATATCGAGAGAAGAACCGAACAATATGTTCGAGGAGTAAATAAGGGGCGCAAACGAGTCGTATTCGAACCCGGTGACTGGGTTTGGATCCACATGCGCAAAGAAAGGTTTCCCGAGTAAAGGAAATCCAAGCTTCAGCCAAGGGGTGATGGTCCATTCCAAGTATTGGAACGGATCAACGATAATGTCTACAAAATCGATTTACGGGGTGAGTATGGAGTGAGTGCAAGTTTTAACGTTGCTAATCTCTCTCCTTTTGATGTAGGTGACGATTCGAGGACGAATCGCCTTGAAGAGGGGGGAATGATGCGAGCTCGCCCATGAAGCTAGATGCCGAACCTATAGAGTTGCCATCGAGGCCAATTACTCGAGCCCGTGCCAAAAGATTTCAAGGAGCCGTCCCATTTAATGCTACAAGGGACTATTCGGCTAGCCTAGTTAAGGCTATAAATATGCTATGTAATTCACTTGTTGAGACTAATGAACAATTTTATAAACTTTGTTTACTTTGTGAGTTTGTTTTCAACTCTCATTGTTCTCCAAAGACTCGTCTGACTTATCAAGTAACCCTTGTGGCGTCAACCCATCTTTGTTGTTCCGAACTTATCACTTTGTCCCCAAAATGTGGCGTTCAAATTATACCGAGGTTCCTATCATTTTTGATAGCGGGTCAAGGTCTTATTCACCTATCTTACCATCCTATCTACACTTTTCCAACCTAAGTATTCACATAAATCTCGGGTTAACACACCTTTATTATGTTAGTTCGGTCTTGAATCCTTAGCCAAATTCCAATCTCCATTCCTTGAATCATTCCATAACCCGTTGAGCCTATTCAAGCCTAATTCCCCCTTTTTTTCTTTAACCTTTCTTGAAAAGCCTTCAAATTAATCAATTTACGATCGGGCAAATAGTTACGACTCAAGTCTTAACCAAGGCGAGTGCGTATCAAAAGGGTTTGGTAAATAGCCTTATTTTTGTCCACACGGTCTGCCCATGGGCATTTAGATCGACCGTGTGTCCCCCTGCGCCCTAAGTTGGCAAAACAGAATGTCCAGTAGTAACCACATGGGCTGAGGCACGACCGTGTGTCTCAATCGTGTGGAGGACACGGCTATAGGACATGGGCATGTGCCCAGGCCGTGTGAAGTCTGCACCTTAAATGCAAAATTAAATTCGCCACATGGCCTAGCACACGGGCGTGTGCATTGGCCGTGTGACCTTAAATGAATAATGACGTCAGAAACAGAATGTTAAGGTTTTTGCACACGGGCGGAGACCCTGGCGTGTCATGGCCGTGTGGAGGACACAGGCCATTGACACGGGCGTGTGCCAGGCCGTGTGAAAACTCCTGTAGGTTCGAATTGAAAAATAAATCCACACGGCTAGGGACAGGGGCGTGTGTGACCACACGGTCTATCCACACGAGCGTGTCCCTTGCCACACGGCCGTGTGCCCCTGTTTTTAGTGAAATTTTCCAAAGTTTTCTAAAGTGCCTGGTTTAGTATCGAACCATTTCTAAGGTATGTTTTGGGCCTCATAGGCCCATATTAAGGTCGTTAAAAGGAAGTTTGAAAAGTTTTAAATTTGAACGAAATTTTATGACCCGGAAATGCTGTATGCATGTTATTAAGTTAGGTAACGCCTCGTACCTTGTTCCGGCGTAGGATACGAGTAAGGGGTGTTACAATAATATTAAAAGTTAATTCAATTAAGTAAAATAGGAAATAAGGATTAAAAGAGTAATAAATGTTTTAAATAGACAACATAACTATTTATTCCTCATATTACTATATAGTAACTCTAGTTCTATCTTCTTTAAAATTTTAAAATTTAATTTTTTTTTATTTTTAAGAATTTAGTTTCTTAAATTGTGTAATTTAAAAATTAAACTTCAATTGATAAGTACAAGTTTACCATTGAGGTTAAAAATACTTTTGTAAAGATAAAATGACAATTTTAGACTTGTAATTATAAATTGGAAGGTTTAACCAGGGGTAAAAATAAATAATTTCATTAAAAAAATACTTATTCAAAAGTTAAAAAGTTAAAAAAATTAATTTTTTGACTTTGGATTAAAATCCCAAGTTTAGTTTGAAAAGGTACTTATTTATAGAAAAAAATTTTGGTTTGGAATCAAGATTTAATTGAAAAATGTTTTCCAACCTTAATAATAAATAAAGCTTAGAATTCAAAATTTTAAAAAGTAGAGGATCGGAAGCATAATTAAATACAAGTTTCTCCAATGGACATTAGCTATTTAAAGAGTTAAAAGAGCGTGTGAAATTCAGCTTGTTACACGGAAACAACTCAAGCTCACAGCTCCCTGAGTTCCAAAAATAAAAACAGAGCAATTAATGGGGGATTAAGTCAATAATTGTAGTGATTATCATATCACCATCTGATTGTGCTATTGAATAATGGGTAGTCACTAAGTCTTTAATTAAGAGTCAAAAGACCCGAAATCAAGATTAAGTAATTAATTTAAGTAATACTATACTTTGGCTTCCATTGTTTTTCTCTCTTCTTCTTTTTGCTCTCTCCATTTCTTTGCATTTTTTTTTTTAAATTTTTTGTGTATGCAGCTATGAAACAAGGCTCAAAGCCCCGGCCGGAGGTACTTCTTTTTTGTGTTTCTAAGCATTTTGCTTCCCCCTCTTTCCTTTTTCTTTTTGTTAGTTTTGGTTTTTTTTTTTTTTTTTTTTTTTTTTTTTGTGTGTGTGCGTTTGGGATTTTAATTATGGTATAACTAAGAGAGAACTTGCAGAGAAGTTGGGTTGAAATCTGCTGTTTTGGTTGCTCCTGCCTACAGCTCTTTTGGCCTCGAGTTGTCATGCGTAAGTTGCTCAATATCAATCCCAGAGATTCCGATTACAGTGCCGACACCGATGATGGAGATGACATTGGTTCGGATTCTGAAACCGAAGGTGCTCTCACCAGTTTCCTTCTGACCCCATTTCTCATGTTTTGGATTATTTTCCCAGTTTTCGGGGAATTTTGAGATTTTTTTGGTGGTTTTTATTTCTTCTAGAGTTGTTTTTACGGGCTGATTTTTGGTTCTTTTGGAATTTGAGTCTAAATGTGTGGGGTTTTGCAGAATTTTTTGATTGTGGCAATGGCATTGGCTCAAGGTTTAGAGGGATTAGAGAGGAGGATCCTCAGCCTGATCTAAATGGTAATAATTTTAATCCCTTATCAAAGTTGACGTTGTTAAGTTGCTATATGCCTATGTCATTTGTGTGTGCAAGCTAGTTATCTTCTATTTCCTTGACACCTTGAGACTTGAGTAGCATCATTTTCCCTTTTAGCTGGAAAGTTTGGAAATTTAAGTTGCTGTAAAAGACTTCTAAATACATGAGGAACATCCAATCTAAAATTTTGGATTGTCAATCTTTCATTGGGGGTTCGGTGAAAGTCAAACTTAAGTTGTACAATCAGGTGGTTCATGAAGCTACAGAATTGGAATGGTTGTGATATTGGGATTGATATTTCCTTTCAACATAAAATAGTTGATGATTTAGTAGAAAGCTTATCAATATATTTAGTCCCTTCAGCTGGTAGCTGGTTGTGCATCTTACGAAATATAGTTGATAAAGTTGGCTCAATTAATCAAATGACTTTTAGACTTTCTATTTGTTATTTGCCTAGTGGACGGATTAATCAAATGACTGGCAAGGTAGTTTATTGATGGTTTTCTTTGATTGGATATAGCTCTATTCTTCTTTTCTTTGATTGCACAGTTCTAGCAATCTTAAAAGGAAACTGCGGGTCACATGGAAATGGAGTTATCCTGTAGCATCTAACTAACTGAATTTTAGAGAAGTTCAATTTTTTTTTACCCCTCTTAATTCTATTATTTACAAGCAAATCACCTTTCAAAGGCGGTGAAACAAATTCATCATATACTTTTACTTACCAGTGAAATTTTCAGGAGGGCACCTTTTGTACCTCTAGTTAAGTTCACCTCAGATATCCCTGCAATCAGACACTTTGACTTTGGCATTCTGAGTGTAACCTTTTGTGGTTTGTGTGAATATCCAATTCAGGGAGTGAGGTGAAGTGCTCTTTTGATTTCTTTTCTCTTTGAATAGTCACAATCTTTTCCCGTCTTTTTGATCTCAGATGGTCTTCCAAGATTAAGGAGACGGAATTCAGAGACTTTTAGGGCACAATACATAAGCACAAAGGAATTAAGGTGCAGTGTTTCTCGCTTGTGGCATTGACACATAAATCTTAAACTAGTTGTACAATTTTGGCGACTCAAAGGAGTTTGCTTGTTATAGGTTTATTGCTGAAACAATTTTTTCCCCCTTTTTAATTAATAGAATATGCATCGGTACCTGGAATGTTGGTGGAACGGTTCCACCTGATGACCTAGATATTGATGATTGGATAGATATCAATGAACCTGCTGACATCTATGTGTTTGGGTAAGTATTTTCCCTATATGCATTTTGAACTTTCTTCAATTGAAGTTGATTTTCTATCCTTGCCAGACTCTAATCACAATCAATGTTTTTACAGGAAAACTGTTTGAGATAACTTTCATGTTGTATTTTTCACTTGATCTTAAAACAATTCTATTTATACACGTCAATTCAGAATTTGGTGCTTTCTTTCTTTTAGCAGTTACCCCTGAACTTGTTTATCTTAATGATAATTTCTTTATGCTCAGTTTTCAGGAGATAGTACCCTTAAATGCTGGGAATATTTTTGGTGCTGAAGATAATCGTCCTGTTCCAAAGTGGGAAAACATCATTCGTGAAACCCTTGATAGAATTCAGCCTGCAATTACTAAAGTAAAATGCTATAGTGATCCCTCATCTCCAACAAAATTTAAGCCATTTGATGATGTTCCTAATTTAGAGGAGGAGATAATTCTTGAAAGTGAAAGTGATATTGGTGAAGAAATTTATCCATTGGATGAAGACCCAAATGGTTTTGATGATAATTCAGCCGGAAAAAACAGTGTGCTCAGAAGTTATGGAGTTTCATACTGTAATGATGTTGTTGAACTTGATGCGCCTCTAGAGGGTTTACAGAGGCAATTTTCTTCACCTAAGAGTTTAGATGGATTGAATTGCTTGCAGATGGAGGACTTTTCTGAAGATGTAGGAGACTCAATTAGGCTACAAAATAGAAAATTTACCAGAACGCTTAGTGGAATTGCAGAAAACAGAAAATTAACCAGAATGCTTAGTGGAACTGAAAGGATTGGTTTGAGCTGGCCAGAGCCTCCACTAAACTTTCTTCCTCAGAATGTTTTGGAGAGACCAGGTTCTTTCAAACCAAGAAAATCTTTTAGAGCAATAAAGTCTTTTAAAACATATAATTCCTTCAAGTCCATAAATGATATGGGCCATATGGTGTCTGCGATAGCTTTGCTTGCTGAACTTGACCTTGAATCCCTCATGAAGAGGAAAAGAAGATCATCATATGTAAGAATAGTAAGCAAGCAGATGGTAGGAATTTTCCTCACTATATGGGTTCGTAGGAGTTTGCGCAGGCATATTCAGAATCTGAAGGTGTCTACTGTTGGTGTTGGTGTAATGGGTTACATTGGTAACAAGGTTTGTTCCTCCTATAATGTTATTTTCTTGAATTTTTTTCCTTGAATTGAATGTTTGATTTTTGTTTGTTTGTCATGTTAGCAGTCAGCACTACCTTAAACCCCCCTCTAAAATCTAAAAAGTATATGTTAATACATGGCACAATGGCAGTCCCCCCAAAATAATTTTTTTTGGCTTCGCCCCTGCTTGAAAGATATAGTTTATATATATTGTTGTATTCTAGTTCCTATTGATTTACATTTTAGGTTGGACTCTTTATGTTTAGTGCGTTTTTCTGTAGTGTTTATTTGTATGATTTTGTCTTTCCATCTAATATAGGATTTATGACTGCCAATTTTAGCTTCAACAAGAATGCTGTGCATTCCTTTCAGAAGTTCTTAAATTGTATAACTGCACTGATAAATGGGAGGGACTTAATAATTTTAATTTACATAATTTTTTAAGGAAGATCAGATCCCATTTATAGCTAACATCAGAGAGTTTTTTTAGCGAGGATGAGGTGATGCTTTAACTAAGTACACAAGAACGAATTAGAGGTAGAGAGGACTGGACAGCCCTTGGGCACTTAGAGTGTTTTTGGTAGTTGATGGAAGTGAAACAGCGGCAGAAGTATGAGTGGGAGTGTGCAAAGTAGCATAGCTGAAGGTAAGTCACATTGGAACTATGCACACTTGAAAGGAGGTGATTGAGATGTGGACAATAAGGGATTGCATAAGGTAGTAACATGAAAGCTGATGGTGATTGAGTAAAGATGAGATTCTCCTCCAAAATGATGTTAGGCCATATAATACAGGATTAAGTGGGTGCAGTTGATGAAATCAATCAGGCTGATGAATCATTTCTTAGTGTTGAAGGGAATAAGTTATAAGATAGGATGCATGAGTGGTTTGTTTCTCTAGCCTTTTCACAGGTGATGCAGATGAAACCATGTGTCAACTAATGACTTATTGTAGGCACTCAGATACTCCAAAGGGGTGAAAGGAAGAACCCATTGAGTTCTCATATTGTAGCCCACTGAACCAAAATGCTGTGACATCTCAAAGATTATGAAAGAAATTTTTTTGTAGTGAAAAACTCCACTCTTATTACAGGTGAATTTCTGAAAATTCTTTTCGTTTCTAGAAATTCTAGAAATCACTTTATTTCTTGGTGTCAAAATCAAAACAGGATATGTAGTATAAAACCGGGGAATCTATTCTCTTCTTTTTCCAAAAAAATGCTCTTGGAGATTGTGTAATGCTTACTCTTAAACACTTTGTTTACACCGTAGTAATATTTTTTGTTTCTCTCTTCATCTTCAGATTCCTATCTAATAATCCGGGACGTAATCCTGGACGCAAAGAATAAAAAAGGGAGAGTTCCTTGCTTCATTTTTAGAAATGGTATTAGGATTTGATCTATTCCACTACCAAAAACTGAAAGAGAGGGATTCAAACCCTCAGTATGAATAACTCAAACAATGGATTAGCAATCCGACACTTTAGTCCACTCAACCGTCTCTGCTAATTGAGATAAGATAATTACCATGTTACAGCATGCAAAAAGAAAGGCTTGAAAAAAAGCCATTTTTTACTTTGTTATATGAGCAATGCAAGAGTCCTGCCACTTACCTTGGTTTCTCCAAACAAATAAGCTAGTCTCTACCGGACCTATAGATATGTTGTGTAATATCTGCAACAAGTAGCTGAAAGATGAGTTCAAGAGTGAGATAGTATGATTAAAATAAGCCTGTACAGTGCATCTACAATAATGATGCTGACATTTTGCTACCCCATGTCTTGTAACAATGAATTCTGCTTATGGCTGGTAATTTCTGAAGCAATTTATTAGATTCAGTGCTGTCATCTTCTTTTATTAAATTTTCAGTTGTTGGTCATAGTTATTCAATTCTGCTATATTTAGCTAATGTTATGGTCATTCACATTTTTTTCCAGGGATCTATATCGGTCAGCATGTCCATATATCAAACACCTTTTTGTTTTATATGCACTCACCTGACATCAGGTGAAAAAGATGGGGATGAACTTAAAAGAAATGCTGATGTGCATGAAATACTTCGACGAACTCGTTTTCATTCTCTTTCAGCAATTGGACTTCCCAAACGCATCCATGATCACGAGTGAGTATAATAACTTAATATTTACTGGTGTGAGTTATTGGTTACTTACTCATCTATCATTCTAGTTCTTGAGATTGTTACATTCTGATTATTCATAATATATCATTATTTCCCCTAAGTTTCAAGGATTGTAAGAACCTATAAAGCAAAAGAATATATACACACTATTTTCTCATTACTTGCTTTCTGCCCAATCAAGTGGCCATCTAATTAAACTAAGTCCAATTTGGTTGTGATGTTTAGTATTTGCTTCTTACTTTTGGAGCCAAAATTCATAATGTACATTTGGATCTAAAAGCAGACATTTTTTTCCCAAAAATTTAAAATGTATATTTTTGGATTTAAAAAAATGCCTGATTTTACCTTTTATACGTTAAACAAACATTAAGAATTGATGTAATTCAGCCATTTCAGTCAATTGTGATCTTGCTTTTTACCATTTTACTTTGCTTTATAGTAACTTTTGAAGAAGCAAATAAAAAAAGAAGTAATGAAGTAACAACCAAACGGAACCTAAAAGCGTGCATGTGCATTAGATTTTATTCTAGAAGCGCATTTAAGAGAGATTATTAAATAGTTGTAAATTAAGCTTGTCTCAAAATTTTATACCATTGATACCTGTAAATCTCATTCATCACAGGGACTAGTTTATTAAAATAAATAAGTTGACACGAAATCATCCAAAATCAATTGATCCTTTTTGGAAGTGAAGGAGATACTTTTGTTGTTGAATAAAATGTATTTAGAAGCAGTAGTCTTTATGGCATATTAAGAGTTGGAGTACTATTTTTCCATATACATGTTTGATAAATTTAAATGTAACAAGGTAGAACTGGGCCTCCTTATACAAGGAATGATTTGGATATTAGTGCCTATTAATTGGTTCTCGTAGGAGACATTCATAATTTAAGTGTATCTGTGAAAGTTATACTTTGTGCTTCTATTTCTTTATTCAATGAGATATATGCTTGTTCAGTAAATTAGAAAATGCATTCTTTGGACTGTACACTTATCCTACTCATCTATCATCGACCAGATTATTTATGCTTAGCAGAGCTGCTTATTTCTTTTTTTCCTTCAGAAGAATAATTTGGATGGGTGATCTAAATTACCGTATCAACCTGCCATATGACAAAGTACGTGATCTCATCTCCAAGGAGGAGTGGTCCAAGTTGATTGAGAGAGACCAGGTAGTTTATCAGTCCTACATAGTCTTACATCATTTTAATTTTTCTATCACATATGAACTTTGAGGCTGTTGATAGGATGCTAGTGTACTGATTAAATATATTATCTAATCATGTTAGCTTGTAGGAGAGCTGCAGAAAGGTCGTTCATTTGATGGATGGTCTGAGGGAGCTTTAAATTTTGCGCCAACATACAAATATGAGCTAAATTCAGAGAAATACTATGGAGAAGATCCCAAGGTTGGAAGGCGAACTCCTGCATGGTATGCTTAAACTAGATTATAAGATTCGTCCTTTACTGTGTGTTTGTCTTCTGAAATTTTCCAGTATACCTCATCTCTTAGGTGTGACCGCATCCTTTCTTATGGGAAGGGACTGAGGCAACTAATGTATAGGAGAACTGAGCTTAAACTTTCTGATCATCGCCCTGTTACAGCCATATATATGGCTGAGGTTGAGGTGTTTTGTCCAAAGAAACTGCAACGTGCTCTCAACTATACTGATGCTGAAATTGAAAATGAAGAAGTTGTGGCAGAGGTTATTGCATATTAATTTTGGAATGACTCCCTCGAGTTGTACCAGGTGAGTGGTACATAATGTTTCTCATCCAAGAATATAGGTAGCTTCTTTTTATTACTAGGTACTAATTTTTATGAGTCTCATGACTCATACTAGGAAACTGAAGTAATGCTGGCTAAGAGTGTAGAATTATGGAATAAAATATGATAGACTTGGATAATTAAACATAACCTGTCAATAAGGGATTTGGAGATAGTTTAAGAGATTAGATGTTTTTGTTACGTAAAGTTTTAATTAAGAGATCATTGAGAAGGATCTTTTGAAAGTTTTCAAGAGAGCATTTAATAAAATTGTTCTGTCTTTTATTAACTAAAAAACTGAATTTAAATAGAGAAAAGAGTCATAACCTAATTGGGAAAATAATTCCCTTATTCTAATAAACTACTAAAAGATAAAATAAAATATTCCTAGAATCTCAAATGATTTATTCTAAGATTTATCTAAATAAGATTTATCTAACTAAATAACTTTAAAATATATCCCCAAAATATATGGGTTTCACATATTTCAACACCCTCCCTCAAGTTGGTGCATATATATCAATCATGCCCAACTTGCTTACAAGAAAATCAAAGCTTGTCTTAGAGAGCCTTTTGGTTAGTATGTTAGCAATCTGTTGTTTTGAAGGAGCAAACGGCATGCACCCTTGGCCTTCTTCAATCTTCTCCTTGATAAAGTATCTATCAATCTCAACATGTTTTGTAGAAAACAGAGTAATTCTCTGTATTTTTCTATATTTTATTAACTAAAGAACTGAATTTAAATAGAGAAAAGAGTCATAACCTAATTGGGAAAATAATTCCCTTATTCTAATAAACTACTAAAAGATAAGATAAAATAATCCTAGAATATCTCAAATGATTTATTCTAAGATTTATCTACATAAACAAGATTTATCTATCTGTAGAAAACATTTAATATATTTCTATAATTCCTACATGTTTAGTTCTGTCATGCTGGACTGGGTTGTGAGCAATACTAATGGCACTTTGCTATCACAGTACAACTTCATTGATGAAGTTATTGGTTTCCTCAGCTCTTCCATAATTCTTTTTAACCACATAATTTCACAAATTCCTTAAGCCATTGATCTAAACTCAGCCTTTGCACTACTTCTTGCTACAACACTTTATTTTTTTGCTTTGCCAAGTTACAAGGTTTCCCCAAACAAATGTAGATTATCCTGATGTAGATCTTCTATCTGTTATTGAGCCTGCCCAGTTTGCATCTGTATAAGCTTCAATTCCTCTTTGTTCGGATTTCTTGAAGAATAAGCCCTTCCAGGTGAACTCTTCAAGTATCTCAGAATCCGAAACACTGCTTCTTCATGTTCCTCCATTAAGGAGTGCATAAATTGACTCACTAAGCTCATTGCAAAAGTTATGTCTGACCTTGTATGTGATAAGTAAATTAACTTACCAACTAATCTTTGGTACTGTCCTTTATCAACTAATTGACCTTCTTTATTTCCGAATTTTACATTTGGATCAATTGGTGTGTCAGCTGGACGGCAACCACTCATCCCAGCCTCTTTTAAAAGATCAATCACATATTTTTTCTGAGAGATCACAATACCCTTCTTTGATCGAGCAACTTCCATTCCAAGAAAGTATTTCAAATGACCCAAGTCTTTGATCTCAAACTCTAATGCTAGATGCTCCTTGAGATGTCTTATTTCATCCACATCATCTCCTATAAGAATGATATCATCGACATAAACTATAATAACTACTATTCTACCTCTTTGTGAGTGTCGATAGAACATTGTGTGATCAACTTGCCCTTGTGAGTAACCTTATTTTTTAACAACTTGAGTGAACCGTTCAAACCAAGCTCGAGGAGATTGTTTTAGACCATACAAAGATTTCCCGAGTTTACATATTCAAGTTCCAAATTTTTCTTCAAAACTTGGAGGAGGATCCATGTAAACTTCTTCTTCAAGTTTCCCATTTAGGAAAGCATTCTTCACACTAGTTGCTGTAAGGATCAATCAAGATTAACAGCAATTGATAAAAGAACTCTAACAGAATTTAATTTGGCTACTGGAGCAAACGTTTCAAGATAATCTATCCCGTATGTTTGAGTGTACCCTTTAGCCACCAGCCGGACTTTGTATCTATCTAAAGATCCATCTGGTTTGAATTTAGTTGTGAACACCCATTTACAGCCCACAGTTTTTTTTCCTACAGGTAATTCCACTGTTTCCCATGTACCTGTTTTTTCAAAAGCTCGCATTTCCTCTAAAATAGCCTCCTTCCACTCAAGAACCTGTAAAGCATCTTTCACATTTTTGGATATTTTCACAGCATCGAGACGCAAAACAAAGGCTGAGAATGTTGAAGACAAGACTTTATAGGACATAAAGTTAGACATGGGATATTTGACAACATTTCTAACACCTTTTCTTTTAGCAATTGAAATATCTAAATAAGAAAATTCATTGGTTGGATTATGAGCTTTACCTGGACTTTTGACAAGATCTTGCGGGTCGGATTCTTGGTGATGAATCTGGTGGATTCCACTTTCTTGATTTTGATTTCTTCTTGAGTAAACAATTAACTCTTTTGTTTGTTCTTTATTCTTATTATCAGACTGTACACCTTTCTACTCCTTTTCATTAACAACATTAACATCATTAATTTCTGTGTTAATCATAAATTCACCTTCCTCATTATTAGAATCCCTATGTTGTACAATCCTAGTGTTTTCTTGATCAATTATAGAATCGTCCTTACTATAATTCCCTCTCTGAAGATTAGAATCAAAGTAAGATTGCGTTTCAACAAATGTGATATCCATGATAACAATAATCTTCTTATCAATTGGATCATAACATTTGTATCCCTTTTTATTAGAAGCATAGCCAACAAAGACACATTTTTTTGCTCTAAGATCTAGTTTATCTTGGTTGTGAAAATGAACAAAAACACTACACCCAAAAACTCGGAGGGATAAAGCTATGATCAATTTAGAGTTAGGAAAGTTATCTTTAAAGAGACGGAAAGGAGTTCTATAGTTTAGAGTTTTACTAGGCATTCTATTAATAAGATATGTAGCTGTTAACAAGGCTTCGCCCCAAAGATAATGTGGTACCTAACTAGTGAACATCAAAGCTCTAGTTACTTCCAAAAGATGTTGGTTTTTACTTTCTGCAATCCCATTTTTTGTGGTGTATTTGTATAAGAGCTTTGGTGGACTATTCCATGTTTGGTTAAGAAAACACCTAATTGGTCACTAAAAAATTTCCCACCATTGTCACTCCGAAGTACTTTTATTCTCACACCAAATTGTGTTTTCACCATAGCATAAAAAGACTGAAACACATTTTTAACTTTAGACTTATCTTTTAATTAAAAAAACCCAACAAATGCGAGTATGATCATCAATAAATGTGATAAACCAACGTTTTCCTGAAAAAGTTGAGACTCTCGAAGGTCTCCATCACTATGAATTAACGAAAAAGGTTAGGAAATTTTATATTTTTGAGGTGGAAAGAATGATCGATGATGTTTAGCCAATTCACAAAATTCACAGTGATATGAAGGACTTTTATTTTTAAATAAATCATGTAACAAATATCTTAAATAGTAACAATTAGGATGTCCAAGCCTATAATGTCAAATCGTAACCTTATCAAAACTAGAAGCAGAATTTAAACATAAAGTAGTTGTTGGTTGACTTAGATTGTCGTCGTCAAGAAAGTAAATTCCACCAGATTCTTTAGCATTGCTAATCATCCTCCCCGAGACTATGTCCTGAAATTTACACATAGAGGAGTCAAATATAACATGACAATTCGAGGACTGGGATAATTTACTGACGGAGATGAGATTACAAGCTAGATTTGGCACATGTAAAACATTATGTAAAACCAAGGAAGGTGAAATTTTAACAATGCCTTTCTCGGCTATTGCCGAGAACGATCCATCAGTTACTTTGATTTTTTTGATTCTTGCACAAGGTGTATAAGTTGAAAAAACAAAATGACTACTAGTCATGTGATCACTAGCTCCAGAATCAACGATCCACGTGTTTGTTTTACAAGGCTTAACATTGAAAAAAACAGAAAAATCAGTACCTGATTGGGCGAAGGAGGAAGAAGGATTATTGGATGAGTTAGGAACAGAAGAATTCATCTGAAACTGTGGTGATTGAAAAAGTTTGTGTAGATGCTCTAGTTGTTCCTTAGTGAATGGAGACCCTTCTAGAGAACTTTGGCCCTTATAATTTTCATTAGTTGTTTCAACGGTAGAACTTTCTTCCTCTGTTTGATTGCTGAATCTCTTATCTCCAATGAAGGTTGTTTTAACCATGATGCTACTAGAGATTTAACCTAACTCAGATGCCATGAAAGTTTTCAAGAGAGCATTTAATAAAACTGTTTCGTCTTTTATTAACTAAAGAATTGAATTTAAATAGAGAAAAGAGTCATAACCTAATTGGGAAAATAATTCCCTTATTCTAATAAACTACTAAAAGATAAAATAAAATATTCCTAGAATATCTCAAATGATTTATTCTAAGATTTATCTAAATAAGATTTATCTACCTAAATAACTTTAAAATATATCCCAAAATATATGGTTTCACATATTTCAACATCTTTATCAATAACGAGGGATTTCAAAGGTTATTCTTACCCTATAAATTATGTTGAATCTTCTGTTTGGGAGTCAATCCAACTTCGATAGTCAAGACAAGCTATCATCCCAATTTGACTCAAACGAAGTAATAGTCCTAACATTAGTTATTTTGCTCAATCTAATCCCATGGATTATGGAACCTTTAGATTATTTACTAATATTAGTTGTCTTTGGCATTACAATCAACCATATAATGTAACCTAATTAATATTAATTAAACATTAATTAATCAGGGAGCTAATATTTGCTTATTAATTTTTCTTTAGATGCAAAAAACATTAAACACAAATAACATAAAAAATATTAAATAAGCATGCGAAAATTTTATGTATTCAATCGGTTCGAAAAATTACAAATAAACTATGATGAAATAACTACACTAAGGGCACAAATCCTATCATATGTCACGTACATGACCACACATTGCATTTGGCGTGAGCTTGATTTTAGAAAGAACAATCAACGAAGGATTGAAGCCTACACAAATTTGAATTGGTCAGGATTCAGTATAGATAGAATTAGAAATCAACATCAAGTTATTATACATTGGTACGAGGGAACCTAATAATTTCTTAAAGTCAAACAAAATTTATTGGCCTGTAATAGTGCTGAAGTAGAATATAGATCTATGGCACATGGGATATGCAAGATCATGCGGCTTAAATGTATTTTGGAAGAATTAAGAAGATCTGTGATTGTACTATGAAGTTGTACTGTGACAACAAAACAGCCATCAATACCGCCCACATTCCAGTCCAACATGCTAGAGCAAATAAGGTTGATATTGATAGGCATTTCATAAAGGAAAAGATTGGGACTGGTATGATTTGTATGTTATTTGTCCCTACATCACAAGAAGTGGCAGATATTCTCAAAAAGAGATCGTTCAAATCAAACTATGAGTTTCTCACTAGCAAGTTGGGCATAATGGATATCTATGCACCAACTTGAGGAGTGTACAATTATGGAGTAAAATAAGATCGACTTGGATAATTGTACATAATCTGTCAATAAGGTATATGGTGCTTTCAATTAGGGGTTTGGAGATATTATAGGAGATTAGATTTTTTTCTTAAAGTTTAAATAAAGAAAATACCTAGAATCATGGGTCTCTATTAATCAAGGGAATTTCATACAATATTCAGCGGTAGGCTTTCTTTATAAATTACTTTGAATCTTTTCAGAATGAAGTATCTAGAAAATTACAGCCTTTTGTTCTAAGCTTTCTCTTATTTTTTATCCTAAAGTTTCTATTTTAAAATTTTAATTTTATCCTCGACTTTTATCCTAGATCCATAGTCAATAGTTTAATGATAATGTAGGATAAAAGGGGGAATAGTTGAGGATCATGGGAAAGGGTAAGTAAATTTGACTGCACATCATTAGAGAGAAGTAGTTTGTCAAGAGAATCGTTTTCTGAAAGTAATTGATTGGTATATATGCATAGGTTGCATGGTGTTTTTCCGTTGAGAATTTCAACCTCATCAACTTGTAAGGATATATTTTGTTGATGCCATGTGGTACACTTAGTAGTTGCAAAACATCTTGGTCTATGCCATGTATCACATCCATCAAGGATGATACATGAAAAGCTAATTGGAAATTTTTTGAAGTAGATGAAATTGATGCTAATTCAAGAACCATAGTGCCAAATATTTATTTCATCCAATGTGTTTCATTGTTGGAAAACTTGTTTCTTTGTTACATATTGTGAATGAAATTTCGAGTAACATTGATTTTAGGTGATTTCTACAAATGTAGTTAAAATAAAAATAGATGATTTATTTAAAATAAAAATTCAAACCATTAATTTAAAAATAAGATAAAATAATAATTCAAAACAAGTCAAAACAAAGACAACGATAATAAAAAATCTATTTAAATCTTTTAAATGCTATGACTACATTATTTTACTCGGCAAGATTGATGGTCGGTATAGCAACAATCTTGGATTGATGACAAAATTGATGGTTGATAGAGCAGCCATATTGGACTGATGAAGACAAAAAATTATGGACAGTTGATGGTAAAAAAGGTACATTTTGCAATTGAGAGCGTTGTAATGGTGAGCTCTTATTATGAGTTACAACAGTGAATAACTAAATTAGGAATATTGATATTTTTGGAGATTGTTCGACTTCTGATTTATTTTTGTTAGTTATGCAGTTGTGATTGGTATATTTAAGATATGGTTTGGCATACATTAGGTAAGGCCCCTCAATGCATGCATGTTGGAATCAGTAGATAGCAATCGATGATTGGATGGTGATAAAAAAAGTCTAATTGGCTTTGGTGAACAAGAATTGGCATTGTTCAATCCCAAAAAGGTAGATTGTTGGATTTTGAAGAATTGAGTGGAAGAATTTTTTTTTTATTTTCTGTATATTTAGTAGCATATTACGCCATAGTACTTATAGAAAAAGATTATACAAAAAATAGAAACTAAATCCCAAACTTAAGTGGTTTGTCTCCTAAATTAAAAGGACCCTAATCTCAAGGGATATTGATTACCTAAAGTAAAAGATTACAAAAGATTTCTTCTAATCTCTACACTCCCCCTCTAGTTAGAGTATAGATATCTATCATGCCTAACTTGCTAATTAAAGACTCAAAAGAAGGCTTTGATAATCCTTTGGTAAGAATATTCGCAACTTGTTGTAAAGTAGGAATAAAAGGTAAGCAAATCATCCCACCTCCAATCTTTTCTTTGATAAAATGTCATTCAATCTCAACATGCTTTGTTTTATCACGTTGAATTGGATTATGGGCAATACTAATTGCAACCTTGTTATCACAATAGAGCTATATAGGCATGGCTATAGATTTCTTCAATTCTTCAAATATATTCTTTAGCCACATTATTTCACAAATCCCATGAGCCATAGATCGATATTATGCATCAGCACTGCTATGAGTTATAACCAGTGGCGGGGTCAGTAAAATTTTTTTGAGGGGGTGGAATTAAATTGTTTATTTTTATGATAGTAAAAATGAAATTTCACCATTTTAATAGTCTATATATTTATAATTTTTAAAGGATTAAAGCAAATTTTTATTATTCAGAGGGGCCAAAGTGTAATATTACCATTACTAATTTAAAATTTTATAAATTATAAAGGGCTTAAATGGAAAATTTTCCATTTTAGGGGGGTCAGGGCCCCTGCCTGCCCCCCTTGGCTCCGCCACTGGCTACAACATTTTGATTTTTGCTTTTCCAAGTCACTAAATTTCCCCAAACACATGTACATTAGCTTGAGGTGGACCTTTTATCTGAAATTGAATCTGTCCAGTCCGCATCAGTGTAAACTTCGATACCTCGCTGCTCATTTTTCCCCAAAAAATAACCCTTTACCAAAACTTTTTAGATATCTCAATATACAATAGGCTACCTCAAGGTGCTCTTCACTTGGTGAGTGCATGAATTGACTCACTAAACTTACAATGAATGCAATGTCTAGCAAAGTATGAGAAGAGTAAATGAGTTTTCCTACTAATTTCTCATATTGAGACACATCCACTAGTTTCCCTTCTTTGTTTCCAAACTTTAGATTACCATCGATTAGTGTTTCTGCTGGTTTGCATTGACTCATTCCAATTTCTTTAAGCAAGTCATCCACATTTTTTCTGTGAAACCACCAAACCTCTTTTTAAACAAGCTATCTCCATGCCTAAAAAATGTCTCAAGCTTCCTAAGTCTTTAATCTCAAATTCAGACGCCAATTTTTGCTTCAACAGTTTCAATTCTGCTTCGTCATCTCTTGGACACCGCTACCGTCATGGCTTTCGACAGCTCTTGGACACCTCCTTGTTCCACTTCATGTCTGACTCACAGCTTTAATCCATTCTCGAAAACAAGTATTGCCTTTTTTCAGTCACATCTGAAATCTGGAGCACGAGTTCCTTGAACTCTTGAACATACTCCCCCATTGTGCCTCGTTACGTAAGTCATCGCAATTTTGCCCGAGCTTCCTTCTCGGCAAATTCTAGATAAAACTGTCGTTTCAACTCCTGCTGGAACTCTTCCCACATCCCAATCTCACTATGCATTTTATCTGTGAACCTGCCTCGCTACCATAAAAGCGCAAAATCAATAAGAAATATGGAAGCATTATTTACCTTACTCGCATTCTCCATAATGCCTTTGGCATGGAAGTAGTGCTCCATCCTTTACAAGAAATTGTCCCCATCGCATGCAGACCTTGTCCCCGCAAACTCTTCCGGCTTCAGGACATCTACCTTGCAATTGAGTGTTGCACTCGACACTCCATTCTCCACGGCTGCTTGACATAAGGCAAACACTCCCTCGAGCTCCTTTATTCTTGTGCTCAAAGCCTTCGTCATGACCACTGTTTCCTCTTTCAAAGCCATTACCATGACCTCGAGAGCATCATTCTTCTCCGTCATCTTATTCTTATGAGAATTTAACAACTCTTGTACTTTTTCCACTTTGGAATTGAGAGACAACATCACATAGTTTCTGGATTATTCTCGCCAGTCCTCAAGTGATTTCTTCACCTCCCCCATTGACTCCTCAAGATTGGCCACTCATTCCTCTATAGTCGACAACTTTTCCTTCATAAGGATTGGTTTTCTGGCCCACAAATGGGTCTCCTTTTAACTCATTTTGATTGGTAACTTTGCAACCCAAGCTCGGATACCATTTGTCACGGGGCTAAAACTTTAGTCTTGCAATTCGTGCTGCCTTAGGCAATTCTTTCGTTGCAAACACACCTAAGTTAGCCTAACCACCAAACAATTGAGGTTTCACAAAGAATTCCTCCAATGTATCAATTTATATCGCGGAAGCAATACAATCAAAAGAAGACTTAAAAAAACATAATAGCCATAGAAAACTTAAGCACGAGAGGTGTTTGAGTTAATGCTTTCAATTGTATTACTTTTTCAAATAATACAATGGATGAATGGATCTAAATGGATGATTTACAAGTGAGGGGGGGACTCTATTTATAGTTCAGCTCCCCCAAAACCAACGGTTTAGATTAAGTTATATCGATGGACGAGATTAAGACTATCCCTAAAATCAAGGGATTTTATAAGATTACGTAATCAAATTAAATCTAATATTATCAAATATTATTCCCTTCAATCTTTTAAGATTAGTTTCCTTATTTACCAAGGTAGTTTATGTTTCTATATCTGCATCATTGGGCCACCCAATCTTCAAATGGACAGGCTTCTCCAATAGTTTTTTGAATCGGGCTAGTTCTCGTGGGTCAAATTATCCCCATGTCAATAATAGACCTCCATGGGATGCATTGTGTGCGATGGTTACGTGCTTTGAACTGCGGCCTGTGACAAGGATATACTTGTTTGAGAAAAGAGATAATAAATTTGTTATTATCATTATCCTAGTTTTAATTGTTTTTGAATTATTATAATATCTTATTTTTGAATTAGTTGTTTGAATACCTATGTCGCTGTCTTTATTTTTGAATTAGTAGTTTCTATAAATCAATGGAAACATTCCCCCCCATTACTTCAATAATCTATACCATAATCCTCATACTACAAACTGGGAAATGAAAACCCAAATTTGAAACAGGTCTGTCGATGTGGCAATTTCATCGTTTTATAGAAACCCAATAAGTTTTGGGTCGAGGATAACTTCAGCAGTTAGCATTGGCAATTTACTTGTCTATATGGAGTCCAATACTTGGAAGATATATATTGATTAAACTTGAACTTAAATATATGCTTATATTTCTTTAAATAAAATGGTTTGCTTTTTGATGCAGGATAGTTTGCTGGCAGAGCATCAAGGCAGTCTAATCTATGCTAGAGACTTTGAAGGTTAGGGTGAGAGTCTACAACTCTTTATATTACCTACACCTTAGATTCATTCATTTCATTCTTTGATTTTGTTACTGTATTGTATATTTCAATCATTGTATAAATGCGTCAGCACTAGGAATTTCACAAATAGGCTCTTAAACAAGAAAATCTAGATATAGTTGAGCATATCTTTACATAATCGTTGTATCATTGTATAAGTATTTGCATAAAGTTTATCTAGATATGCTCTTCTGCTAGCAGCTTTTTCTATCTCAGAGAAAGCTGACGATGTAAAGATATTTAATCAATGCACGCTTTTTTGAAGTTGCTACTTTTTGGTGTACGCCTTTGACTTTCTGAAATTACATTCTTCTGTAATCTCATAAATCCTGATTTCTTTCACCAATTACATAATTGAGATGAAGGAATAGGTTTTGGCAGTCATCCTAGAAAAAACACCATTCAATCTAATCCTTAACCATCGAATCGAATTTTTATTTTCTTTTGAAAGGTACGAATTTATTAATGACAAGAGTAACCAGTGCTTAAGCTTTTGACTGACAATTCTTCAGCCACCAAGGAGCACGGCTTAAGCTTTTGACTTCAACTGATTTAATTGTTTAATATCTTTTGCTGCTATTATCTATTAAGCTTGCGTGCGAGTATTGCAGGAGCCTAGAACCAGTGATAGAGTTATATTGTACAGAATACCATGCATATGTAATGTTTGTTGAAAAGTCTCAATAAATTTAAGCATACGAATTTGTTCATTCTCAGCACAATTTATTGTCTTGGTTTTGTTCATTTGATATTATTAAAACTGGTGTTTGCTTAACTAGGGAATTTAAGTTTCATGCTTATGCTTGACAAAAGAAAAGAAACACAAACAAGGATCACACAAAGCTTAAGATGATTCATTATTTGCCTAGATAAAGCTTGAAGTGGCAGCCACATCACTATAACATGAGCAAAGCTCACAACCTAGATTCCTGTATCTTTCCTATAAGATGCATAATTTAAGTTCGTAATTACGCTGTCACTCTAGATTTTGAAACTAAATTAAATAATAAAAAAAGATAACAGTGAAAAGAAACTAATACTGATGGTATTATTACATAATTTACATATGCTTTAGAGGAAATTGGGGAAAATGACATAGATTAGAAGAGGGTCAGAAGAGATGGACAAAGGCTATGGAGGAGGGCCGAATGAAGAGAGGGAGAAAGTGGGTCGATCTAAGACAAATAGAGTCGTTGGGCCAGAGACAAAAACAAGGGACCAAGACTGAGACATCAAGATGAAACGGTCTTGTGAGGAGGAACGGTTAAGGAATCTAAGGTAGGACAACTATTGATAAATAATACTCTGTAGTACAAGTTTGTTACTAGCAATTATGTACATATATTTGTCATTGTAACAACTTCACAAGTTTATCTGAAATGAATATCAATTTTCTCCTTCTTCAACCTAATTCTCCTCTTTTAATCTAGTCTTCTTCTTTATTGAGTTGCTTGATATCTTGGGTCACTCCGAGGTTGTGATAGATTGGTATTAAGTCACTAAAGATCCATTCTTGAAAGTTGGGTAGCCTAAGAAATAACTATCCATGACAAATGGGGCCAAATTGAGCTCCCTCGAGGAGCAGGTGCACCAAGGCAAGTTGAATAGTTTTCCAAATGAAAATAAGGTTCCAATATTGTGGGAAGAGAAAAATATATCCTTGGATGCGAGTAGAGGTGTCCATGGGCCAGTCCCAATCGAAATTTTAGGCTCGATTGGTAGGTCCTGGCCTGGCCCGACCTGAAAAATGGGCTAATATTTTTGTCCAATCTCAACCCATATCATATATGCTAAGCCCGAGTTCGACCTGGCTCGTTTTTTACCCTAATTTCATTGATCCACTCTAATCGACCTTTGTTTCTTCTTTTTTGTCCCTTTTTTTTTTCCGATTCAATCGAATATTAATAAGTCTAGAGTATTGTAGAGAGAATCCAAATGATTTTTTCTCCGATCAAATTGAATTCAAATGGAATCAAAATGAATAAAAAGCAAAGCAACCAAAAAAATCCAAACTTTTGAAAGTAGTAAAAAGAGAACAAAATTGGGCTCAAATAAGGAAACGTAGATCCAAAGGGAAAGGAAGGATCATGAAAAGGAAATGAAAGGGAACAATGGGTGAAAGATCAAAGATCCTCGTGTTCAATATTTTCTACAAAAATATAGAAATTAAAATCAGCGAAAAGCAGCAAAATGAAGAGAAGCAGCAGTGGTGGCCACGACAAAGAAGCAAGAAGCAAGGAAAAAATTAGAGATTAGGGATTAAGGGGAAATAGGGATTGGAAAGGGAAAAGGGAATATCAGGACTAGGACTACTGGGTAGTGGGGAACAAGGGTAAAAATTTGGGGTTAATAAAATCAGGTCGGGCTGGGCTCAGGATGAAAAATCTCATTTTTAAAATGGACCTCATTCCTAAACCCAAGCGTATTTTTTGGGCCTATAGTTTTACTCAAACTTTTCTATATTTTGGGTGGGCTTTCGGGCTGTATCAAGTGGCCTGGCGAATGGACAGGTCTAGATGCAAGACATGTGGAAACTCAAATATATCAACAGGATTCTAGAGTTTCTGTTAAAAAAAAGATGAATCACCATCATTAGTACTTGTAAAACAACCAACCATCAAGGACTTTCGAAAACCCAGTCAAAAGCTTATGGTAAGAAGCGTGTCTAAAAAATTGCAATTGATGAACATGAAAGATACTTTTACCAGTCAGATGAACTAGGAATATTATCTTCCAAACCATACCTTAACCAACCTACTATATACCCCCACCTTAATGACAAAACCACTACTGAAAGCTAGAATCCATTCATTCCTATTGAATCTCAACCGAATGAATACAACCAAAACCACCACAATCTTGGCGTGTTTGCACCTAGACTAAAGATTGAACTGCAAACCTTTGATGGAAACAATCTTAGGGGATGGTTGAAGAAATGCTGCAAATATTTCTACTTGGAGTAGCAGAGAACTAAAAAGTAGGCATTGCCTTTATGTATATAACAAACAAAGCTAAGATTTGGTACGATGGGTACATTTTACAAAAGCATAGGGCCATGTAGCTGATTTATGTCATAGGTTTTGTAATAGAACCTACTCTTATATTGTTGAGAATTCAGTAATATAATCCAAAAGAGTTTAGTGGAAGATCATCATAAGAAATTTGAAGAATTGAAGCCCTTCATGTTACAATGCAATCTCTACTTAGAGGAAAGCTATTTTGTGTCTAGCTTTGTGAGTGATTTAAAAGAGGAAGTGAAGCACAGAGTTAAATCCCATGCTCTAGATACCTTGGCTGCTTCTTACAGGCAAGCTAAAATAAAATAACTTACCCTTGAGATTGAGCACAAGAAGCATAAAAAAACTTACAAGCCTAACCACAATATTCTCATTCCCAGACACCAAAAATACCTTACAAGCCTGTCAATCCAAACTTGAAGACCATACTAAACCAACAAGCCAACAGACAATCTTTGCTGGAGTACAGAAGGGGCAATGATTTGTGTTTCGGGTGTGGTGATAAATTCTCTAGGGCACTAGTGCAAGGTTAAACATATTAATTCTATGGAAGAAGGTCTGGTAATAGAAGAAGAACAAGACTCAGAATAAGAGACAAGTTAAGATAACAAACCAATTGATACAGAAAATTACTGAAGGGGAATTAGAGATCTCTATTAATGCAAACTAGCACTGCTGGGTTTAGCACCCCCAGAATTCAAGGATCCATCAAAGGGAGACCAATACACATCTTGGTAGACAATAAGAGCACACTTTTATGCCCTGAAATTTCAAATTTTGGATTTCAAAAAATTTAGGTAAAATGTCATTAGATTTACTGAGAATTGGTTATTGTAAAAAGAATTTAATACCAGAAATTTAATTTTCGAGTTAAAAATTATTTTTTAAAAAATTTAGAAAATTTGGGCTTTATTGGGTTGAGGGTTGATTTGAAGGTCAAGACCAAGAGAGAAAGCCTACCTTTAGTAATAGCCCTCCAATGACCATTAGGGTAAATAAGCTTGAATAAGATTTACATTTTATACATAAGACTTTGCGTTAAATGCAAAGTTAAATGGATCAAATGTTCCAATTGATGCGAAAAAGGTCAATACGGGCATCCCTAGTAATACTGAGAATAACCAAAAAAGGTAAGGTAAGGAGCATGCGAAGGCTATTACTCTTCGTCTGGAATGGTGGTGAAAGACCCAATTAGGCAAACTAGTGTGATGGTAGATGATGCTCCAATTCTTAATGTCGAAAAGGAGATGAGTAACAATGATGAGGATGAGAATGAAATTGGGGTAGCTAATCAACCTAGTATGAGAAAAATTCCATTTCCCAGTAGGTTAGAAGAGAAAAAGAGAAAAGATACTGAAGACTTTGTAAGTTTTCTAAATATGTTTAAATAATTGAATGTCAATCTACCCTTGCTTGAATTAATTGAAAAAAGTGCCTAAGTATGTTAAATTTCTTAAAGAAATCATGTCTAGGTACAAGAGAATAGGTAAGGGTGAGAAAATAGCTGTGAATGTCGAGTGTAGCACGATATTGCTAGGAAAATCCCACTTAAGTTTAGGATCCCAAAAGATATACTATACCTATAGAGATAGGGGGAGTAAATTTTGGGAAAAATCTTTTTGATTTAGAAGATAAAATTAAATCTGATGCTTCTTTCTATCTATCGTAGATTAGGCTTAGGGAAGTTAAGAAACACTTCGGTTGCTCTACAACTTGCTGATATATTTTTAGTGCATCCTAAGAGTGTGTTAGAGAATGTGTTAGTCAAAGTTGGACAATTTATTTTTCTAGTTAACTTTATTGTGCTAGATTTTGAGGAAGATTTAGAAATTTTCATTCTGTTAGGAAGGTCATTTTTGGCCACTTCTAAATCCATCATTGATGTAGAAAAGGGTGAGCTCATTATGAAAATATATGGTGAAGTAGAGGTGTTCAAATGTGTTAATTCCTATTCAGAAATGGGAAATTCTTATTATCCTATTCATGCTTGTCATTCACTTAATTCTTCAAGTTCTCATCCTACTAATAAACTTGATCAAGGGTGGTTTAAAATTTCAGGTGTACATTTGAGACCACGAGGGATAAAGCTTAGAAAATATTTAATGATTTGGCGGTGCTCAAGGAAGAAGTGTTGCAAAAATCCGGTTTAAAAAATTGTTTTCTTTCACAGCGAAAAATAAAAAATTTTAAAACTGAGCTAATTTGTGATATTTATAGTAATAAATTTTTCCCAAAAGTAACTGTTCTTTGAGTAAGACATATGCTAGACGTTCCCAACTTTCAACCGAACGACCTTCTCCGCTATTCTTATATCACGAATTACTTCGAGTATGGGCTTGAAAAATTACAAACCAAATACAGAACTAGAAACGATTTATTACTTTCAATAGGAAAGTAATTCTCAATAGAAACTGGTAGAATTGTGATTCCAAAAATATATGATTTATACTTAGAAAATAAATTCTCTCTCATTTTTGGCAAGAAAACAATGTCTCAAATTTATGTAAAACTTATATAGAACTCATTGTGTTAATAGCTTTACCAGTGCGATCTATTTATATGGAGAGATAGAAGAATCCTGGTTGAATTAGTAAAACATAAATAATATTTATTTAATAAAAAAATTAGTCTTCTAGTTGAACTAGAAGAGGGTAACAGTCCGGTTTAGACCCTAATCGGAATAGTAGTTTTGGGACCACAAATCTGAGTCAAAAAATATTTTAATATTATTTTCCGTGTCTACAGTATGTGAATTGACATGTGTGAAATTTCTGTGATTTAATTTATACGATTGTGTGTTTAATTTAAGAAAAGGACTAAATCGCATAAAAGGTAAAAGTGGCAATTCATATGTTAATGTGTTGAATTGACATGACTTATTAAAGGTGAAGTCCTTAAGTGGATATTAGACCACTAAACATAGTAGTGGACGGTTATGGGCTTGTATTATATAAGTTTATATGTTTAATTAAAAGGTTAATTTGGTAATTGAGTTAATAATGTTCATTAATATAAAACAAAACATTAAAATAACATGCATGGGTGTTCATCTTTGTGCCGAAAATAAGAAAAAGAAAGGGGTTTTGAGCTTCCATGATATTCGACCATTATAAGTCTTGATTAAGGTATGAGTTTTGTTCAGTTTTTGATAATTTCTACGTTTTTGTAATCGTTGCTTCGAGTACTTCAAAACCCATGTCTTAATTTTGTGAATTGATGATGATTTTGAAATGTGCCATTGATGATTTTGTAAGCTTTGTGATGTTAGTTGATGAAATATGAAATATATGTGTTAGATTAACATTTTTTGTCTTTGGATTTTTGATGAAATTGAGTAATTTGGACTAAATTGAGAAAATAATATTTTGAGGGACTAAAATGTGAAATAAATAAAAAATATGGGCTGCTAGGGGCCTATAGAGAATTCGGCTAAGCATGGGTTGAATTGAATTATGTGTATTTTGTGACTTTGTGAAATAAGGACTAAAATGTCAAAATGTGAAAATATGAGGGCTAATTTGTAAAGTGCCCTAAATGTGTGTTCTTGGATTGAATTGAATGATTTGGTGAATAAATGGGTTAAATTTGAATATGTATAGATCAAGAACCGAAGAAAACAGACTTAGACTGAGGAAATTCGAAAGTGATTGAATAGTCGAATCCGTCCGTCTATATCCGTACGAGGTAAGTCAATATACAAATAAATGTATTTGAATTGGTTTAATTATGTACCTATGAAGTTTAATTGTGATGAATGTGTACGAGATGATATATACATGAAATCCGAGAAAGTATCGACAAGGCATCAATATCTGAAAAGTCCCGTACGAACCTAGGAATAGATAGGATTTTATATGTCATGACATATGTTTCCGATATATGATATCGTGTAAGACCTCGTCTGGGACGTTGGCATCGATTTGAGAGATATGTGTAAGACCATGTCTGGGACATCGGTATCGTATCTGATTTTGTGTAAGACCCTATCTGGGATAGTGGCATCGATATTTGGTTACATGTAAGACCGCGTCTGGGACGTTGGCATTGTATGATTATTCTGAGTATTCCGAGTATCCTATTTGATTCCGAATGGTTCAACGGGCAATTTTGAGAAACGAAAGACTATGTGGAATGTATAATCGAATAAGGTATGTTTGAAATGTACACATTGTATGAGTGTCAAAGGTAAGTGTATATATGAACTTACAAACGTGAAATATGTGCATAGATTTGATGAAATAAAATGTGATATATGCATGATTGTGTTATGAGCAAAAGTGATATTTTGATTTATGAATTGTGGGTAAGAAATGGCTAAACAAATGAGCCAAAGAAAATGTTATGAATTTTGCAATTGAGAAACATTAATGATCTTGTATTAATATGATTATGTGCATTATATGTTAAGTTTATTTGTATATGGCTTAGTAAGCTTTTGGAAAGCTTACTTTGTGTGTGTTTGCTTTGTTTTATAGATCGTTAAAGCTACGAAAGGCTCGGGGATCATCGAGGATCATCACCACACTATCAAACTCCATTTTGGTACCTTTTGAATGTGTACATAGCTAAGTATGGCATGTATAGGCTAGTTAATTTGGGTTGATGTTTGAGTTGTATATAAATAGCCATGTGATATGGCTAGATAATGATCATGATATGAATGAGTAGTTATGCTATATGATGCATAGTTGGTATGTTTTGTGGCTAATGGTTGAATTGATGAGATAGTAAAATTAATGGTAAGTTTTATGATGCAAAGTTAGCATATTATTGATGAAAGGTTGTTATAAAGAAATGGTATGTTTTGGTTGGTTTAAACTTAGAAATGCTTGTGATGAGAATGAAGTAAATCATGCATAAAATTTGTATGTTTGAAATGTTTTTGAATGAGTAGAAAAGATGGACAAATTGGTATGCTGTGGTAGCCATAAGTGTTTGGAATTATGCTTGTATGTGCATGTAGGGTTAGCCAAAAGTGTGGGTGGCATTTTGGCCTTGCAAATGGCCTATAATTGCCCACAAGGTTGAGCACACGAGCGTGTGGCTCGACCGTGTCCTTCGTGGTTGAATTTCGAAACAAGTCAGGCTCGACCACGGGCTGGACACACGGGCGTGTGATTGGCCGTGTGGTGCAAGTCAGGCTCGACCACGAGTGAGCCACACGGGCGTGTCTCAGGCCGTGTGGACAAGTCAGTATGTATTCCCTGTTTTACCACGACTCGGACACATGGGCGTGTCTGAGGCCGTGTGAGGCACACGGCCTGCCCACATGGGCGTGTGACCTCTGTAACTTTGAAAAATGTTTGATTTTTAGAAAAAAATTGTATGATCTCGATTTAGTCCCGACCCATTTCTAATGTATGATTTAGGTCTCGTAGACCTTATTAAGGGACTATATGCTTATCTTTTTCTATGATTTGACGATGTTATATTTTATGATACAAAATTTTCGTAAAAGTTTTCGATTGTTCGGTAATGCCTCTTAACCCTAGACCGGTGATGGTTACGGGTTATGTAACACCCCTTACCCGGGTTTTACGCCGGAACTGGGCCCGAGGCGTTACCAAACTCAAACCACCTGATCGCCACTTAGGCTCGTCGTAACTACTCTCTGAAGTCATCTCAACAACCTCATTCTCGACTTACGAGGCCTCACTCCTACACACGAGGACTCTCGAGACTAAACCAGAACTTTCTCCAATCTTAAAAATTTTCTCTTTATACAGGTCTGACATGCCCGTGCAAGATTAGACACGCCTGTGCATGGACACACACGCCCATGTTCCAAAATCGTGCCTAAAAACCCAGCTTTCTGCCAATGCCCCACGGCCAAGGCACACGCCAGTGCTTACCACCCGTGGTGCACACTGACTACTTTAACACGGCCTAGAGTCTAGACACAAGCCCGTGTGGCTAGCCCGTGGCCAACACTGGATAATCCCACACGCCCTAGACACACGCCCGTGCAGCTAGTCCGTGGTCTATTCTGATTTATAATACTAACATGCAGGGGACGCACGGCCAAAGCGCACGCCCATAGGCTGACCGTGTGTCACACATGGCCTAGACACACGCCCGTGTGTCTATCCACATGGACAAGAACAAAGCAATGTGCCAAGCTCTTTTCAACCCTCTAGCATACACAACATATACTCATCTAACACCATCATAATCAAATCAAATTGAAGTGCATTCTCACATAGAAAACTACATCTTTCTTTCATATAATGTAATAGCCAACAACCATGGCATTATACAAAATAAGCTATCCATCTAAAGGCCAACACATCTTAGCCATTTACAACAAAATCCACTAACTTGTCTAGCCCCTATACATGCCATATACAAAACATTAAGTTTCATGTACCAAAGTGTGCTGATATGCGGGCTGTCTTCTGATGACCCTCGTGTCTCGATTCAACGCTTTTAATCTATAAGACAAGGGAAAAGAAAGAGAGTAAGCTTTGAGCTTAGTAAGTTTACCCATAAACAATTAAGCAACATAGTATAAGCTAAGCAACCATTAGCATTATACCAACAAGTAATTCACAACTATGCTTACTCTTTCTATCCCTTACCACATTTCCAACACATCATGAGTCACATACTCATAACCATCGAAATGCACCCCTGCATTCAATGTCACATTTACACAATATACAACACATCATTATTTCTCAATAATTCATCCACACAGCTAATTAACTTAATAATACATCCACACAGCTGTTTTACTCAATAATGCAATCACATGGCTAATCCACACAGTTAACCCACACAGCAAATGTCTCGGTGGTTTCGCACTTAGCACATCACAATCGATTAATAAAGTGGTATCGCACTTAGCCTACCACAAAGATAATCATAGGGGTTTCTCACTTAGCCCACTAAACGATTTACCTCACGATAGCATCGCGCATAGCCAGCTCATCATCAATATGCATTAGGATGGTATCGCACTTGGCCTACCATCTAACATTATCACTACACATTCACATGTCTACTTACTCAATTAAACATCCATTCACAATTCTACTAAATTCATTCTACTTGGACCACATAGGTTCTCAATCAATCTCGAACAAGCTACACACTAGCTATCATCAACAAATTGTAAGTATGAATGCATTGTTTATGTATAGACTTACCTCGATACTCAAAAGTATAGATATATGCAATTTAGTCCACCACCTTGCTTTTGCCTCGGTTTTGATCCGGGCTTCGTCTTTCTTGATCTATAATGAATAAATCAACTTATTCAATACATACATTGACTAAATAGACCCACATCTCATACTTTAGCAAAATTACTATTTTGCCCCTAAACTTTATCATATTTACACTTTAGTCCCAAAGGCTCGTAAAGTGATTTTTATTCAACTTTCTAGTCTTTCATGCTTAGCCGAACCACTTATTCAACTAAAGCTATCATCAATTCTCACTAAACCACATATGCATGACCAAACTAAAGTTTTTCACAAACTAGTCCCTACATGCATTTTCATGGAAAATCACTTAGCAAAAGATGTTTCTACTACATCAAGCTTTCATATTCTTCCATAAAACAACAAAATACATGCATGTCATACATATGTACATTTTTGAACATCCACAATAGCTCACCAAAAAGCTAAAAATAGCTTACTCATGCTACTAGGACTTCAAAAATACGAAGAATATCAAAAACCGGGCTTAGGAGCACTTATTAGCACGCTTGAAAAATTGAAAGAGCCCTAACAATGGCTATTGAAATTTTTGGCAGCTTGGGGGAGAAGATGAGTGAATTTTTTTCATCTTTTCACCTATTTAATCACTTAATAACTAAATGACCAAAATGCCCTTTTTGATAAACTTCAAATTTAAACTCATCCATGCCCATTTTTGTCCAAAAATTAGAATTTGGATAAATTACTATTTAAGGACCTCTAATTAATAATCTAAAGCTATTTCACACATATAGCTTCTAGAAACACACATTTTGTAACTTTTGCAATTTAGTCCTTTTGGACAATTCAACCACAATTTCACAAAATTGCTTCATGAAACTTTCACACTAGCATTCATACATAATATAAACCTCAAAAACTCATTCATAACCCTCGGATTTTTGGTCTCGCACCACTATTCCGACTAGGCCCTAAACCAGGATGTTACAACTCTCCCCCCTTTAGAGATTTTGGTCCCCGAAAATCTTACCAGTAAAGAGGTTTGGATGTTGCTCTCTCATATCTTCTTCCATTTCCCACGTAGCTTATTCCACACCTTGTTTCCCACGTAGCCTATTCCACATCTTATTTCTCAACTGTTTCACTTCTCGAGCCAAGATCTTAATCGGCTCCTCTTCATAAGACATATCTGGTCTTATCTCAATTTTCGTCGAAGGAATCACATGTGAAGGATCGGAGCGATACCTTCGCAACATCGACACATTGAACACGTTATGAATCTTTTCCAACTCTACTGGCAAAGCCAACCGGTATGCTACAGGCCCAACTCTATCTGTAATCTCATACGGCCCTATGAACCTTGGACTCAATTTCCCTTTTCATCCAAATCTCATAATCTTCTTCCACGGGGACACTTTCAAAAACCCTTTTTCGCCCACTTCAAACTCAATTTCTTTTCTTTTCAAATCTGCGTACAACTTCTGTTGATCCGAAGCAGCTCTCAGACTATTACGGATTACTTTCACCTTCTCTTCGGTTTCTTTCACTAGATCGACCCCATGGATCCGCTTCTCACTAAGCTCGGTCCAATACAAAGGAGTCGACACTTACGACCATACAAAGCCTCATACGGTGCCATCTGTATACTCGATCGATAATCGTTTGTTATAGGCGAATTCGACCAAAGGTAGATATCTCTCCCAGCTACCTTCGAATTCTAGCACACGATGATCGAAGCATATCTTCAAGAACTTGAATCACTCTTTCAGATCGACCATCGGTTTGCGGATGGAATGCGATCTTTGAAATTCAATCTCGTACCCATGGCCTCTTGTAACTTCTTCCAAAATCTCAAGTAAACCTCGGATCTCTATCCGATATAATAGACACACGTACACCACCATGCAATCTCACTATCTACGCCACATACAACTCAAATAACTTATCCAAAGGAATAATCAACACGTCTTCGGAATAAAGTGAGCCGACTTTGTCAATCTATCCACAACAACCCACACAACATATCTCTTTCTCGGAGTCATCGGTAACCCCGTCACAAAATCCATGGTAACCCGATCCCATTTCCATTCGGTAACCATCACTGGCTGAAGCAATCCCGAAGGCACTTGATGCTCAACTTTTCACTTGTTGACAAATTAGACACTTTGCCACAAACTCAAAATATCTCTTTTCATTCCCGGCCACCAATAAAACTTCCTCAAATCATTGTACATTTTTGTACTGCCCGGATGTACTGACAAACATCCACTGTGGGCCTCATGCAAAACCTTTCGAATCAACTCCTCATTTTTAGGAACACAAATTCTGTCGCGATAAAGCAAACAACCATTCAAACCCATTCGAAAATCAGAATCACATTCCGACCCGCACCTAGCTATCTTAGCTTGTATCTCGCTGTCATTTCTCTGAGCCTCACACATTTGTTGAACAAATAGTGGCTTAGCTCTCAACTCTGCCAAAATGGCACCATCATCAGACAATGCTAAACTCGCTCTCATAACTCTTGGAGCATACAAGGATTTCCTACTCAAGGCATCCACAACCACATTCGCTTTTCCTGGGTGGTAATCAATGACTAACTCATAGTCTTTCAACAACTCAAGCCACCGTCTCTATCTCAGATTCAGATCCTTCTGATCCATCAAATACTTTAAACTCTTGTGATCCGTAAAGATTCGACACTTCTCACCATACAAGTAATGTCGCCAAATCTTTAACGCAAAAACAATCGCAGCCAACTCTAAATCATGAGTCGGATAATTCTTCTCGTACGGCTTTAGCTGCCTCGAGGCGTAAGCGACTACCTTACCCTCTTGCATTAACATGCAACCGAGACCATTAAACGATGCATCACTGTAAACCACGAACTCTTTCCCTGATTCTGGTTGAACCAGAACCGGTGCCTCAGTCAAGATTGTTTTTAGTCTCTCGAAGCTCTGTTGACATGTCTCAGTCCATTCAAACTTGACATCTTTATGCAATAGTTTCGTCATCGGGGTGGCAATCACAGAGAACCCCTTTATGAAACGTCTGTAATATCCCGCTAATCCCAAGAAACTTCTAATTTCTGACACGTTCCTCGACGGTTTCCAATCCACAACAGCTGATATCTTACTCGGGTCAACTCTGACACCATCACCTGACACCATGTGTCTTAGGAATCTGACCTCTCGGAGCCAAAACTCACTCTTGCTAAACTTAGCATACAACTGCTTATCTCTCAAAGTTTGCAAGACAATTCTCAAATGCTCTTCGTGATCGTTCTCATCCCGAGAATAGATCAATATGTCGTCAATGAAGACAACTACAAACTTGTCCACATACGGTCTGAAAACACGGTTCATCAGATCCATAAAAATCGCAGGTGCATTCGTCAAACCAAACGGCATAACCAAAAACTCATAATGGCCATACCTTGTCCGAAATGCAGTTTTCAACACATCTTGCTCTTTCACTCTGAGCTGATAATAACCAGACCTCAAGTCTATCTTGGAGAACACTGTAGCTCCCTTCAGTTGATCAAAGAGATTATCAATCCTTGGTAAAGGATACTTATTCTTCACCGTCACCTTGTTCAGTTGTCTATAGTCTATACACAACCTCATAGACCCATCTTTCTTCTTCACGAATAATACCAGAGCACCCCACGGCGAGTAGCTCGGTCTTGCAAAACCCTTATCTGTCAACTCTTGCAACTGAACCTTCAGTTCTTTCAACTCTACTTGTGCCATTCTGTACGGAGCAATCAAAATAGGTTCCGTTCCCGAAACCAACTCAATTCCAAATTCAACCTCTCTCTCTGGAGGTAATCCGGGTAACTCTTCCGGAAATACATCTGGGTACTCACATACCACTGGCACTGTTTCAAACTCTACTCCAACCTCTCGAGTATTCAACACAAAAGCAAGATAGGATTCACATCCTTTTCTCAAACTTTTCTCAGCCACTAGGGAAGAAATCATCACTGGTAGACTATCCGATCCACCTGATTCAACCCGAACCACATCTCCACTCTCACATTTCAATTCAATAAACTTACTACCACAGTTCACTAAGACACTATGGGTAGTCAACCAATCCATGCCTAGGATTAAATCAAACTCATCAAACGACAACAACATAAGGTTCGTCGGAAAATAATAATTCTCAATCAATAAAGGACAATTCTTACACACTCTGTCCACTAACACATGCTTTCCTAACGGGTTTGACACCTTAACCACTATGTCCGTAGACTCAACGGTCATACTCAAACTAGATGCTAATCTCATGCAAATATAAGAATGAGTAGACCCTGGATCTATTAAAGCAATAACGAAGGTGTCATAGAGAGAAAAAGTACCCATTATCACATCAGGGGAGGATGCTTCTTTGCGAGCGCAAATAGCATACGTCCTCGCAGGTGCCCGACCCTCTGGTCTCGCAGCAGAATCTCTGGGCGCACCTCTACCACTATTCCCGCCTCTCAGGTTCCTTGGTGGTCTACCCCTCGTAGACATATCACTAGGTCTCAGCTCTTGCCTCTCTTCCTTTTCATCCCTCTCGGGACAGTTACGGATAAAGTGGTCAGGGGAACCACACTTATAACATTTTTGAGTATTTCCCCAACACTCTCCGGTGTGATACCTACCACAACTGGGACACTCCGATTTACTCTTTGTATTGCCCACACTTTCCATCGAGGGAGCTTGGGCTCTCGAACCCGAGCGAGTATTGCCCAAGTCTCCGAATAACCCACTGGTGTTGTCGTCCGAGGATTCACTTCCTTAGATCTTTTCGACTGGGCTTGATATGACTTGCCCATCGGCCTCTTTCTAGCATCTCGGGCTTCACTCATAGCCCTCCTCTTTTCTGAACTCAGCTCTTCGGCCTTACTTGCCCTCTCAACTAATACCACAAATTCTTTCAACTCCAAAATGCCCGCTAGGAGTTTGATGTCTTCATTCAGCCCATCTTTGAACCTCTTACACAAGATGGTCTCAGTCAATACACATTCTTGAGCGTATTTGCTAAGCCTAACAAACTCACGCTCATATTCCGCCACTGTCATTCTTCCTTGTTTCAACTCAAGGAATTCTTTCCTTTTTCGATCAGTAAACCTCTGGCTTATATACTTCTTCCGGAACTCTTCCAGAAAGAAGTCCCACGTCACCCGCTCTCTCGGGACCACTAGCGTCAATGTTTTCCACCAATGGTATGCCGAATCTCTCAGCAAGGATACGACACACTTCAAACTATCTTCAGGCGTACATGAGAGTTCATCGAACACCCTCATCGAGTTCTCCAACCAGAACTCCGCCCTCTCAGGGTCATCATCTACCTTAGCTCTAAACTCCTCAGCCCTGTGCTTCCTAATCTTATCCACCCGGGGCTTCGATATCCTCACTACATCCATACCTTGAGGAGCCACTGGATTTGGTTGAGGTGGAGGAGGAGGAGGTGGAGGAGAAGGTTGAGCATTAGGGTTCGCTCGAACATAATCCGAGTACCAATTGCTCATCATCTGAAGAAAGGCTTCCCGTGCCTCTTCCCCTTGACCCCTAACCTCAGCTCCACTCTCAACGGGTGCGATTCCTTGCGCAGGAGCCGGCGCATTACTAGCTGCTTCATCAGCAATCAATGGATCGGAATCCATATACTATATAAAACAAGATTTAAATCATCAGAAACCACCACACTATCATTGTACACTTATGGCATGTATAGCTAGACTCTTACACCCGCTACGGTAGTCCTAGAAACGACTAAACCATAGCTCTGATACCACCAAATGTAACACCCCTTACCCAGGTTCTACGCCGGAACTGGGCCCGAGGCGTTACCAAACTCAAACCACCTAATCGCCACTTAGGCTCGTCATAACTACTCTCTGAAGTCATCTCAACAACCTCATTCTCGACTTACGAGGCCTCACTCCTACACACGAGGACTCTCGAGACTAAACCGGAACTTTTTCCAATCTTAAAAATTTTCTCTTTATACAGGTCTGACACGCCCGTGCAAGATTAGACACACTCGTGCATGGACACACACGCCCATGTCCCCAAACCGTGCCTAAAAACCCAGCATTCTGCCAATGCCCCACGGCCAAGGCACACACCCGTGCTTACCACCCGTGGTGCACACTGACTACTTTAACACGGCCTAGAGTCCAGACACACGCCCGTGTGGCTAGCCCGTGGCCAACACTGGATAATCCCACACGCCCTAGACACACGCCTGTGCAGCTAGTCCGTGGTCTATTCTGATTTATAACACTAACATGTAGGGGACGCACGGCCAAAGCGCACACCCGTAGGCTGACTGTATGTCACACATGGCCTAGACACACGCCCGTGTGTCTATCCACATGGACAAGAACAAAGCTATGTGCCAAGCTCCTTTCACCCCTCTAGCATACACAACATATACTCATCTAACACTATCATAATCAACTCAAATTGAAGTGCATTCTCACATAGAAAACTACATCTTTCTTTCATATAATGTAATAGCCAACAACCATGGCATTATACAAAATAATCTATCCATCTAAAGGCCAACACATCTTAGCCATTTACAACAAAATCCACTAACTTGTCTAGCCCCTATACATGCCATATACAAAACATTAAGTTTCATGTACCAAAGTGTGCTGATATGCGGGCTGTCTTCTGATGATCCTCGTGTCTCGATTCAACGCTTTTAATCTATAAGACAAGGGAAAAGAAAGAGAGTAAGCTTTGAGCTTAGTAAGTTTTCACATAAACAATTAAGCAGCATAGTATAAGCTAAGCAACCATTAGCATTATACCAACAAGTAATTCACAACTGTGCTTACTCTTTCTATCCCTTACCACATTTCCAACACATCATGAGTCACATACTCATAACCATCGAAATGCACCCCTGCATTCAATGTCACATTTACACGATATACAACACATCATTATTTCTCAATAATTCATCCACACAGCTAATTAACTTAATAATACATCCACACAGCTATTTTACTCAATAATGTAATCACATGGCTAATCCACACAGTTAACCCACACAGAAAATGTCTTGGTGGTTTCGCAATTAGCACACCACAATCGATTAATAAGGTGGTATCGCACTTAGCCTACCACAAAGATAATCATAGGGGTTTCTCACTGAGCCCACTAAATGATATACCTCACGATAGCATCGCACATAGCCAGCTCATCGTCAATATGCATTAGGATGGTATCGCACTTAGCCTACCATCTAGCATTATCACTACACATTCACATGTCTACTTACTCAATTAAACATCCATTCACAATTCTACTACATTTATTCTACTTGGACCACATAGGTTCTCAATCAATCTCGAACAAGCTACACACTAGCTATCATCAACAAATTGTAAGTATGAATGCATTGTTTATGCATAGACTTACCTCGATACTCAAAAGTATAGAAATATGCAATTTAGTCCACCACCTTGCTTTTGCCTCAGTTTCGATCCGGGATTCATTTTTCTTAATCTATAATGAATAAATCAGCTTATTCAATACATAAATTGAATAAATTGACCCACATCTCATACTTTAGCAAAATTACTATTTTGCCCCTAAACTTTCTCATATTTACACTTTAGTCCTAAAGGCTCGTAAAGTGATTTTTATTCAACTTTCTAGTCTTGCATGCTTAGCCGAACCACTTATTCAACTAAAGCTATCATCAATTCTCACTAAACCACATATGTATGACCAAACTACAGTTTTTCACAAACTAGTCCCTACATGCATTTTCATGGAAAATCACTTAGCAAAAGATGTTTCTACTACATCAAGCTTTCATATTCTTCCGTAAAACAACAAAATACATGCATGTCATACATATGTACATTTTTGAACATCCATAATAGCTCACCAAAAAGCTAAAAATAGCTTACTCATGCTACTAGGACTTCAAAAATACGAAGAATATCAAAAACCGGGCTTAGGAGCACTTAGTAGCAAGCTTGAAAAATTGAAAGAGCCCTAACAATGGCTATTGAAATTTTTGTTAGCTTGGGGGAGAAGAAGAGTGAATTTTTTTCATCTTTTCACCTATTTAATCACTTAATAACTAAATGACCAAAATGCCTTTTTTGATAAACTTCAAATTTTAACTCATCCATGCCCATTTTTGTCCAAAAATTAGAATTTGGATAAATTACTATTTAAGGACCTCTAATTAATAATCTAAAGCTATTTCACACATATAGCTTCTAGAAACACACATTTTGCAACTTTTGCAATTTAGTCCTTTTGGACAATTCAACCACAATTTCACAAAATTACTTCATGAAACTTTCACACTAGCATGCATACATAATATGAACCTCAAAAACTCATTCATAACCCTCGAATTTGTGGTCTTTCACCATTATTCTGACTAGGCCCTAAATCAAAATGTTACAGGTTAGGGGTGTTACATTTGATTGGTATCAGAGCTACGGTTTAGTCGATTCTAGGACTAACGTAGCATGTGAGAGTCTAGCTATACATGCCATATATATGAACTATGATAGTGTGATGAATCCTGATGTATAAAATGTGTTTTTCGTCTAGTAAATAGATCCCGAAAGAGCTGTAGCTGACGATGTTGAAAGTAATGCGCCTGTTGCCGCTCAAGGGACAGTGCCATCTGAATCGAGATCGACTACTAGCGGTCAGGAAGGAGAGGCTAAACAAGCATTCTTCCAAATGATGAATGAGTGGTTCACTCAATACGTTAGAATAAATCCGACTGTTTCACAACCTCCGCCTCTGCCTAATCCCCCTCAAACTTCTCTTGTACGTCCGGCTTTGAATCTGAATCTGTTGAATAAGCCTCCTATCGATAAAATTCGTAAGCATGGGGATGAAGAGTTCAGGGCCACTAGTGACGATGATGCTGAGAGAGCTGAGTTTTGGTTCGAGAACACAATTCGAGTATTTGATGAAATGTCATTGAACCCTGATGAATGCATGAAATGTGTCATTTTTTTGTTACGAGATGCAGCTTATCAGTGGTGGAAGACTTTGATTTCTGTTGTACCAAAAGAATGAATTACATGGGATTTCTTTCAGTTTGAGTTCCAGAAGAAATATATCAGCCAGAGATTTATAGATCAAAAGCAAAAAGAGTTTTTGGAATTAAAACAGGGTCGTATGACTGTCACTGAGTATGAACGAGAATTCGTAAGATTAAGTCAGTATACCCGAGAATGTGTTTCAACCGAAGCGATAATGTGTAAAAGGTTTGAAGACGGCCTAAATGAAGACATTAGTTTGCTAGTAGGGATTCTAGAAATAAAAGAATTTGTTGATCGGGAAAGATAAAAGAAAAGCTGAGTCTAAAGCCAGAGGTGTGAGAAAGAGATTTTCGAGCAAATCATTTCTGTCTGCATCAAAGAAATTCAGAGATGAGCATAGCCGATCAAAGGCTAATGTGGGACATTCGAACAGAGATCGAGCTAGATCGCAGTCGAACTTCAAAGCTCCAGCTACTTCAATGACTAGTGTGGGAAATGTTTGATCTGAACGACCTGAATGTAAGCATTATGAAAAAAGACATCCAGGTAGTTGTAGATTGAATGATCGAGCCTGTTTCAGATGTGGATCATTAGATCATTTCATTCGGGACTGCCCTGAATCAGTTAAACAAGAGATTGCACAAAATTCGAAGTCAGATAATGCTTCAGCTAGAGGTAGACCTTCAAGAAACACAAGAAATGTTAGTGGTAGTCAGAGAACTACGAGAGATACAGTAGCGAGATTTGAAGCTAGGGCGCCTGCCGGAGCGTACGCCATTCGAGCTCGTGAGGAAGCTTCGTCTCCAAATGTTATTACGGGTACATTTACTCTTTATGATACTTCTGTGATTGCATTGATAGATCCAGGGTATACTCATTCGTATGTATGCATGAACTTAGTATCCAGTAAGACTTTGCCTGTAGAGTCTACTGAATTTGTTATTAGAGTATCGAACCTGTAATAGTCCGGTTTAGACTCTAGTCAGAATAGTGGTTTTAGGACCACAAATCTGAGTCATAAAAGTATTTTAATATTATTTTTCGAGTTTATAGCATGTGAATTGGTATATGTAAAATTTTTGGGGATTAATTTCGTTGTTTGTGTGCTTAATTTGAGAAAAGGACTAAATCGCATTAAATGCAATATTAACATGCTATATGTAAAGGTACCTATTTGATGTGGCTTTAATAATATGGAGTCCTTATATTCTAATTAAGCCATTGTAACATGGCATGGACGATAGTGGACATGTATTTTATATATGTTATAAAGCTTCATTAAGGGTAAAATGGGAATTGAATAATAAATATGATAATTAATAAAACAAAAGCATGAAAGTGGTCATCTTTTGTTCATCCATTGCCGAAATTGAGAAAAGAAATTAGGGATTAAGAGATTTGAACATTTCGACACCTATCTAGCTTGATTCAAGGTTAGTTTTTGTTCGGTTTTTGATAATTTCTATGTTTTTGTAATTGTTTCTTCGAATACTTAAAAACCCATGCTTTAATTTTATAAATTTATTATGATTTTGAAATGTTCCATTGATGAATTCATAATTTTTGTGATGTTTGAAGATAAAATATGGAAGATATGTGATAGATTAACATAGTTTGTCTTTGGATTTTTGATGAATTTGAGTAATTTGGACTAAATTGAGAAAATAGTATTTTGAGGGACTAAAATGTGAAATAAATGAAATATATGGACTTGTATGGACTACATGAATATTCGGCCAAGCATGGGTGATATGAAATTTTGTGTATTTTGTGATTTTGTGAAATAAGGACTAAAATGTCAAAATGTGAAAATATGACAGCTAATTTGTAAATTGCCCTAAATGTGTGTTCTTGGATTGAATTGAATGAATTGGTGAATAAAAGAGTTAAATTTGAATATGTATAGATCAAGAACCAAAGAAAACAGATTTAGACCGTGGAAAGTCGAAAGTGACCGAATAGTCGAATCCGTCTGTTTATCCGAATCAGAGGTAAGTCTATATACAAATAAATGTATTTGAATTGGCTTATTATGTATCTATGAAATTTATTTATGATGAATGAGTACGAGATGTTATACACATGGATATGGAGAAAGTATCGATCGAGTGTCAATATCCGAAAAGTCCCGTACGAACCTAGGAATATATAGGATTCTATATGTCATGACATATGTTTTCGATATATGATATCGTGTCAGACCTCGTCTGGGACGTTTTTGAGAGATACGTGTAAGACCATGTCTGGGACATTGGCATTGTATTTGATTTCGTGTAAGACCCTGTCTGGGACAGTGGCATCGATATTTGGTTACATGTAAGACCACGTCTAGGACGTTGGCATTGTATGATTATTCTGAGTATTCTGAGTATCCTATTTAGTTTCGAATGGTTCAATAGAAAAATTCGAGAAATGTAAGACTATGTGTATCCGTTTCAAGTACGTTTGATGTATATGCTTTGTTTGAGCATGAAAGGTAAGTATTTGTGTATTTAAAATAGAGAAATATGTGCATAGATTCAATGAGACAAAATATGATATATGCATGATTGTGTTATGAGCAAATGAGATATTTTGAGATATGAATTATTAGTAAGCAATGGCTAAACAAATGAGCCAAAGAAGAGTTATGGATTTGAATTTGAGTAATATGAATGATCTTTTAATTGAAATGATTATGTGTGTTATATGCTAAGTTTATTTGTATATGGCTTACTATGCTTTTGAAAGCTTACTCTGTGTGTGTGTTTACTTTATCTTATAGATCATTAAAGCTACAGAAGGCTCGGGGATCGTCGAGGATCATCACCACACTATCAAACTCTATTTTGGTACCTTTTGAAAGAGTAAATATTAAAGTATGGCATGTATAGTCTAGTTGAAATGGTTGATGTTTTGAGTTGTATATAAATAGCCATGTGATATGGCTAGGTAAGGAATATGATATGAATGAGTAATTCATGCTAAATGATGCATAGTTTGGAATGGTTTGTTGGCTAATGTTTGAGCTAATGAGATGGTCAAATTTTATGATAAGTTTTATGATGAAAAGTTGGTATATTATTGATGAGAAGATGTCCTATTGTAATGGTAAGTTGATAGATGAATCATGCTTAGAAATGCTTGTGAATTAGTTGAACTAAATAGCACATAAGATGTTGTGTTTGAAATGTTCTTGAATGGGTAGAAGAGATGGTCAATTTGGTATGATTTGGTTGCCATAAGTGTTTGTATTGATGCTTGTATGTGCTTGTAGGGTTAGCCCAAAGTGTGGGTGGCATTTTGGCCTTGTAAATGGCCTATAATTGCCCACTCGGTTGAGCACAAGGGCGTGTGGCTCGACCGTGTCCTTGGTGGTTGTATTTCAGAACAAGTCAGACTCGACCACGGGCTGGACACACGGGCGTGTGACTGGCCGTGTGATGCAAGTCAGGCTCGACCACGGGTGAAGCACACGGGCGTGTCTCAGGCCGTGTGGTCAAGTCAGTATGTATGCCCTATTTTGCCACGGCTCGGACACATGGGCGTGTCTGAGGCCGTGTGAGGCACACGGCCTGCCCACACGGGTGTGTGACCTCTATAACTTTAAAAAATGTTAAATTTTCAGAAAAAATTTGTATGATCCCAGTTTAGTCCCGATCCTTTTCTAATGCATGTTTAAGGTCTCGAAGACCTCATTAAGAGACTATATGCTTGTATTCTGTTATGATTTGACGATGATATACTTTATGATACGAAATGTTTGTAAAAGTTTCCGATTGTCTGGTAATACCTCTTAACCCTAGACCGACGATGGTTACGGGTTAGGGGTGTTACAGAACCCCTTAGGTAAAAGTGTCCTGATTTACAAAGTATGCAAGAACTGTCCGTTGATGTTTCGAGATATCTGTTTTCCGGCTGATATGATGTTATTACCATTTGATGAGTTTGATATAATTTTGGGTATGGATTGGTTAACATTACATGATGCTGTTGTGAACTGCAAACGAAAGACCATTGATTTAAGATGTCAGAATGACGAAATAGTTCAGATTGAATGAAATGATGTGAATGGACTACCGGCTGTGATATCAGTGATGAAAGCTCAGAGTTATGTGAAAAAGGGTTGCGAAGCCTATTTTGCTTATGTGATTGATTCGAGAGTGAATGAAAAGAAGGTTGAATCTGTGGCAGTTGTTTGTAAGTTTCCTAATATATTTCCTGAAGAATTACCAGGATTGCCTCCGATACGAGAAGTTGAGTTTGGTATTGATTTAATGCCGGGAACGACTCCTATTACGATAGCTCCGTACAGAATGGCACCAACAGTGTTGAAAGAGTTGAAGTCACAGTTACAAGAGTTGACCGATAGAGGATTTGCACAACCGAGTTTCTCACCTTGGGGTGCTCCAGTTCTATTTGTGAAAAAGAAAGATGGCACGATGAGAATGTGCATTGACTACCGTCAGTTGCACAAAGTGACTATAAAGAACAAATATCCTCTACCTAGAATAGATGATTTGTTTGATCAGTTGAAGGGAGCATCTGTGTTTTCAAAGATAGATCTGAGATCGGGGTATTATCAGTTGCGAGTAAAAGATTCAGACATTCCAAAAACTACTTTCAGAACGAGGTACAGGCATTATGAGTTTTTAGTTATGCCTTTCGGACTAACGAAAGCTCCTGCTGTCTTTATGGATTTAATGAATAGAATTTTCAGACCGTACTTAGATCAATTTGTTGTTGTATTCATTGATGACATTTTGATTTATTCGCGTGATGAAATTGAACATACGAAACATCTGAGAATCGTGCTACAAACTCTGCGAGATAAGCAATTGTATGCAAAGTTTAGTAAATGTGAATTCTGGTTGCGTGAAGTTAATTTTCTGGGACATATTGTGTCGCCGTCTGGTATACGAGTTGATCCGAGCAAGATTTTAGCTATTTTGGAGTGGAACCTCCGAGAAACGTGTCTAAAGTTTGCAGTTTTCTAGGACTTACTGGTTATTATCGACGATTCGTAAAAGGCTTTTCGATGATTGTAACTCCATTGACTAGATTGCTTCAGAAAGATGTGAGATTTGAATGGTCCGATAAATGTCAGAAAAGCTTTGATCAGTTGAAAGCCCTTTTGACTGAAGCTCCTGTTTTGGTACAGCCAGAATCGGGTAAAGATTTTGTAATATATAGTGTTGCTTCGTTGAATGGACTGGGATGTGTTTTGATGCAGGAGGGCAAAGTTATAGCTTATGCCTCGAGACAATTGAAACCGCATGAAAAGAATTATCCGACACACGACCTTGAGCTAGCCGCAATTGTGTTTGCTTTAAAGATTTGGAGTCACTATCTTTTTGGTGAAAAATGCTATGTGTTTTCGGATCATAAAAGTCTGAAATATTTAATGACTCAGAAAGACCTGAATTTGCGACAAAGACGATGGTTAGAGCTGTTGAAAGACTACGAGCTTGTGATAGATTATCATCCGGGTAAAGCAAATGTTATTGCTGATGCATTGAGTCGAAAATCCCTGTTTGTATTGCATGCTATGAATTCTTATATAGACTTGTCTGATGATGGTCCGGTTTTAGCTGAGTTGAAAGCAAAACCGTTTTTTTTACAGCAAATATGTGATGCTCAGAAAGTTGATAATGAAATGCTAGCGAAATGAGCTCAGTGTGATTCGAATTCCGATTCTGAATTTTGAGTTGATGTTGATGATTGCTTGAGATTTCAAGATCGGATTTGTGTTCCGAGGAATCCAGAGTTGATTTAGTCGATATTGGAAGAAGCACATAATAGTCGCTTATCTGTTCATCCTGGAAGTACAAAGATGTATTATGATTTGAAGCAACATTATTGGTGGTCTGGTATGAAACGAGACATCTATGACTTTGTTTCGAAATGTTTAGTCTGTCAGCAAGTTAAAGCTGAACATCAAGTGCCATCTGTATTGTTAGAATCGATAATGATTCCTGAATGGAAATGGGATAGCGTGACGATGGATTTTGTTTCTGGGTTGCCTTTGACTCCGAGAAAGAAAGATGCAATTTGGGTCATAGTTGACAGATTGACAAAATTAACCCATTTTATTCCGGTACGATCTGATTACTCACTTGATAAATTAGCTGAGCTATATAATTCTGATATTGTGAGGTTGCACGGGGTGCCACTATCTATTGTGTCTGATAGAGATCCGAGATTTACTTCATGATTCTGGAAGAAACTGCAAGAAGCTTTAGGTACTAAATTGCATTTTAGTACAGCTTTTCACCCACAGATGGATGGTCAATCCGAGCAAATTATTCAGATTCTCGAGGATATGCTGAGATGTTGTATTCTTGAGTTTAATGGTATGTGGGAACAATATTTGCCATTGATTGAGTTTGTGTATAATAATAGTTTTCAGTCGAGCATCAAAATGGCACCTTATGAAGCTTTGTATGGACGCAAATGTCGAACACCTTTGTATTGGACCGAACTCAGTGAAAATAAGATACACGGGGTTGATTTGATCAAAGAAACTGAGCAGAAAGTAAAAGTGATCCGTAATAGTCTGAAAGCCGCATTAGATCATCAGAAATCATATGCAGATTTGAAACGGAAAGATATTGAATTTGATATCGGTGACAAAGTGTTCTTGAAAGTATCTCCGTGGAAGAAAGTACTACGATTCAGACGTAAAGGCAAATTGAGTCCGAGGTTCATCGGACTGTATGAGATCATCGAACGAATTGGGCCTGTTGCATACAGATTGTTGTTGCCACTGGACACGATCCCCAAGTCATCCCTTGACCTTTCATTCAAGGTAAAAACAAGCATAAGTTTAGGTGAACTTAGTGAGATTCTGTACAGTTTTAGTCATAAAAGACTCTAAGTTTTTGGATAAATAAGCATAAGAGTATAGAATTAAGACTCCCTGGTTGACTTAAAAGATTCTGCATTTTGACTAGCATGGTCTACGCCCACGCATTCTCTGTATTGATCGTTGGCAAACATATCGGCTGACTTAATCATAGGTGTATTCTTTTAAGCAACCCTTTTCTAGGACTTAACCTTGTCTGGCTCCATCTCAGGCTTCCATTTTACCTTCTTCACTCAGCTCATCAAATATAACCATACATGTGAATATGCAGATTATCGACTACTATTACTGAAAAACTTGCAATTGCCTTCACCACAACAATGGATCCGTCATGAAGAGCCACTAGGGAGAGGTCAAAGAAGTTGTACGCAAGAGAAAAATCTCATGGGAGAGATGAAAACTTCACTCCCATGGTAAGGATTCTTTCCAAGGGAAAGAATGTTTGTCAAGACTATTCCTCTTTGAAAAAAGTCTAATACGGGTACACCACCGCAATGATAGCCCCGTAGGGAGGAAACGAGCAAGGGGGATGGCAAGTTTGTATAGTCTCATGGGTGATAACTTGTTGGTTCGGTAAGTCAGATTGACCTTCATTTATGGGACGAGTGAATCCCTAGGAGGGGTCTTAGTTATGGGTGGAGTATTGGTAGTAATCCCACCATTGTCACTAGTAGGGTGGAATGAGAATGGGTTCGCCCAAGTGGCGAGGTCAGCTGTAAGTTAGCACAATACAAAAATGTCAATGAGTCCTTCAGGACTATGGTATGGAACAAGGGGAGTCCACCAAGTACTGGTCTAACTAGGAAAGTGTGCCAAGGAAGGTATGGCCTAAGGATCCTTGGGCAATGAGTCAAGAAAGTTACCAAAGAGGTTATCGAACACCCTGTATGCGAGGTGTATAAAAGGAAACAAATATGAGAAGTAAGGATAGGACTCGTTGATATGGCGAGGTTTCTAGATTACGGTCAAGTGGAGAGTTCAACTAGATGAAGGTCTTATAGTGAGCCGAGTAGCTCAGAGGATCGGGTGGAGTTTGCCACCTTGACAAAGAAAACTTGCCTTGAGTGAGCATGAAGTTAAATTAAGCTTAATTTATTTTACATTTGTTACCCTCGAGCGACATGGTTTTTTTATGTGTGACCTAGAGAAGGAACTCACTAAGTTCATTTGAACTTATAGCAGTGTGGCTGGTGTTCGCAACACTTTTAGGGATGGTTGAGGACTTTAAGAAGGGACCAAGCCAGTTGTTGCTGAGATCGGGTAATTGCGGATGGTTCAAAGTCATGAACATAGGAAAGTGGGGGTAACATTGGAGACTTCACCTCAGGATCAATCATGGTGCAACTAGACGACGTCATTAGGGTCTAGATTCTGATATAGTTAACCCTATCTTAAAAACTTTAAGGGTCTCATTGTAAACAAACAGTCTGATTAGAGACAGAAATTTGAGGGACTAAACATACAGTGGCTTAAGGCCCTTGTTGTAAGAATTATTATTGGTTTTATTTTTAATCTATTTCTAGCAATTAAGTTGAAAAAAATTGTAACACCCCTAACCCGTATCCATCGCCGGAATAGGGTTACAGAGCATTACAAGACTTATCAATTAAACAATCATACAATTCTCAAATCCCAACTAACATAATTCAAATACAATCATATAGTCCCTAATACGAGCCTTTGAGGCCTAAAAAAACATTAGAAGTGGTTCGAGACTAAACCGAGAACTCAAGAAAATTTTGGAAAAACATAGAAAATTTTCTAAGTACAGGGGACACACACCCGTGTGGTCCGGCCGTGTGTCTTACACGGCCAAAGACACGACCATGTCACAGGCAGTGTGGACATTCGAAATGGGATCACATGGCCGTGTCCCAGCCTGTGTCCAACCCAGTGTAACTCACTGACTTAGGTCACACGGCCAGCCACACGCCTGTGTGACTAGCCCGTGTACCCTTCGAAATGGCCTCACACGCCCTTGGGTCAAGCCGTGTGAAAATTAGAGGGTATACTGACTTATGCCACACGGTCAAGCCACACGCTCGTGTGCTAGGCCATGTGAAGCTACTAACTTGATTTCTAATTAAGTATCAGGGGACACACGCCCGTGTCTCTGCCCGTGTGGACAAAAATAGGCTATGTTTCAAGCCATATTTCTCACCCAAAATGTTGTCAACCTAGGTTCAACAATGCACAAACAACCAATTCATAAATAGGCACTTATAACCAACCAATTTCAAACCAAAATCATATACTACCAATACCAACAACTAAAATGCTCATAAGCATCCCAAATAGCCATTCAAATTCATACCAATTTCAAATCCAAAAATCACCTAAATGATCAAACTCACCTATTAGACTTTGTGCCTAAATTAACATGCATACCACATTCTCAAATTCAACCATTTTCTACGTTCAATACCAAATCTCAACAATACATTCACATAACAATTATGAACCACATATTAAAGGGCCATTTACATAACCAAGTTTACCAAAATAAGACAAATCACATGGCTAAACACATAACCAAAAACATATATCATTTACAAGCCAAATCAATTAGCTATCATCATTACAAACATATATGCCATATTAACCACAATACCTATACATGCCATATAACCAAGTTCACAAGTTCACAAGTACCAAAACAACGACTTGATAGTGTGATAAGATCTCCGACAACTCCCAATCCGAGCAAGCTTTAAAATCACTATAAAACACGGAAAAGTAAACATAGTAATCTATTAAGCTTAGTAAGCTCGTATGGCTAATAAGTATGACTTACTATTCATTCACAATTTAAGTATTATAAACATAATATACAAGAACTCCATTTAATCACAAGGCTAACATATATTCATTCACATAGTTAATCATAAAACTTCCAAATTTCATGGATTCAATACTTATATGATTTACGTACATACCTGCACTGATACGTATCAATCTCTTACTATTCTATATCATCAATTTACCCGTTGATCCATTTTGAATAATATTGGATACTCAAGAATCTCGCACACTAAGTGCCAATACATGGTCGAAACCATCTCAATCTCATATCTCATATGATGTTCACTCTCGAGCTATCACTGGGTCTGCTCACACAAGCTGACGGTCAAGACGTAGCTATACGGTGCTACTTACAAAAGCTGACGAGTAACCGCAACACATGCCAGAAAACTCAGCCACCGGTAGAACGTACAGACCAGCACCCAAAACATAATAACCCCTAATGACATGTCATTTGTATCCTATCTATTCCTAAGGTTCAACCGGGATTTCACACGTCTCCAGATCTTTGTCGAATATTTTCGTGAGGTTGTATTCACCAATAATGCAATAATAAAGCATTTAAGACACAATTACATTAATACTTAACATACGAACTTACCTCGATCACAAAAACGGCGCAATAGGATCAACTAGTCTAAAACTTTATCTTTCCCTCGATCTAGTTCCGTACGAGGCTTAACTTGATCTAAATAATCAAATTCAATCCATTTAGATTACATTCTATTCAATTCAGTCCAAAAATACACATTTTTGCAAATTTACACTTTTACCCCTATTATTTTAACTTATTTACAATTTAGTCCTTAGCTCATAAAAATGCAAATTCATGCAAATTCAATTTCAACCCACTATATCTAAATATTATCTAGACTCATAGCAGCCCATTTCATTCATTTTTATCAATTTCATTCAAAATCACTTAACAAATGTTGTTTATCTAACAACAACCATTCATTTTCTACCATTAAAATTCAAAATACATACACATTCATCAATGGTAAAACCCTAGACTTTTAACATCTTTGCAAATTAGTCCCTGGGCTAGCTAGATTAAGCTACAACGACTCCAAAAACATAAAAATCATTAAAAATAGATCAAAATTCACTCACCAATTTAGCTTGCAAGCTTGGCCGAACCTAGCATGCATCCAGGGAGGTTTTTGCTTCTTAATTTCGGTAGTGAAGAAGAGAAAATGATGATATTTTTATGATATTCATCATTTTACTTAAGTTATTTACTAATTTACTATATTAACCTTAACTATTAACCTTTGAAAACACATATATCATGTCCATGTATGTCCACTCACTTTATGAATGGTTTAATTACAGCATAAGGACCTCCACTTCAAAGTTCCATAGCTATTAGAACACCAGTTTTGTACTTTACGTGATTTAGTCCTTTTTATCGAATTGAGCATTCAAACAATAAAGTTTCTTAACGAAATTTTCATATGACTCTAATAACATGCTATATACATTAAAATAATAATAATAATAATAAATATTTTGATCTCAGATTTGTGGTCCCAAAACCACTATTTCGATTTGACTAAAAATGGGCTGTTACAAAATTAAGGATAGGTGAAGCCATTCCATTTGTGACGCTCCATACTCGGATCTGGCAGACAAGTCTGGTTAGGGGTGTTAAAATCCTCCCACTATAACTATCCAAAATTTACAATGTATTCCTTGTGTCATTGCTGTGAAGATATCACTATGATCAGGATCATGCAGGTCAATTGGAAACATTAGAAGTAGAACCAAATCTGACTTACGAGAAAGAGCTTGCATGTATCCTGGATAGGGAAATCAAGATGCTCAGGAACAAATAGATTTTTTTGGTTAAGGTGTTGTGGCAAAACCATAAGGTAGAAGAAGCCTTATGGGAGAGAGAAAGCACCATGAGAGATCAATATCCACATGTTTTCATAGGTACAAAATATCGATGATGAAATTTATTTTTAGGGTGGGGTAGTTTTCACACCCTAGTTTGGCGAACTGGATCGGTTTAAAAGACTATGCTGGTGAAGACCGCCTAAGTTGTGAGACTTAGACCAAATAAGGTTGGTAACTTTGCAGCGGAGTGCTACGAAGAACTTTGCCAATATTATGGAGTACCAGTCCGAGTGATAGCGAGGTTGTAGCTAGGGAGATGACCTTATTAGGCAGACTTTCCCCCTGATAAGATCGCCACATGTGTTTTAGTGTCGTCTCTTAAGTAAGTATGATGGCTTGTAGGATACGTTTAGGTCACCTTGCATCCTATTAAAAGCTACGTGTCAGTAATTAGGACACTTGTAGAGCCTCGTAAGATGTGATTAATTAGTGGAAGCATGTGAGAACGAGTAATGATTAGAGATAAGCCTGATTGGGATTTGGACATAAGTTATCTATAAGAAGGATAAAGTGGTAATGGAGAGAAGATTTTTTTATTCATCTTCTCCACTAGACTTTGTTACCATCGAAGGAGCCAGAAGAGTTCTTATTTGCTAACTAGGGTGTTAACTATAAGAACCTAGGAGAACTTTTGTGCTAGTTGCCTACTGGTAAATTCTTAAACCTTCATTTAAGCTTTACCAGGTAGATAAAATTTAATTTAAGAAGGATTGGATGGAATTTCTTGGAATAATGGGTAGGACAAAAAATTTTACCCATAAACTATTTACATGTCTATAGATTCTTACTAAATCTAAAGTTTTAATCAATTCTGCTTATTAAAGAAGTTGTTTTATTGTTTTAGCCAAAAAAACAAGAGAATGTCCCAGTAACAAAGGGAAAGAACCAATAGAGTAGGCAAAGCTCTAAGTAAAGTATTATGGTGAGTTCTTCCGTACCTTGTGTCTAATTATATGCTAATTCATTTACTCCTAAATACTGTATAGTTAGGCAAGTGTTTTTTTTTGTCAGTTGTCTCTAGTGTTCATGTTTGAGAAAACCCCATTAAAGAGTCAGTGCATGCAGGGTTAAATGTGGTTAAACAGAACTGAAAAACTTGGTATATACACAGTATGAGTATTCCTTCCTTGGTGCACAAGCTCCGTATCTAGATGGGTGTAAGGAGGTATCAGAGGGATTTTTTTTATTATGATAAAGAAGACTCAGGAAAAATATTTGCCTCCAGTATGGCACTTAGATGGAAACCATGATTGGTGAAAACCCGACCTTATGGGGGAACACTCATGTGTTCATACAAGGAGGGGAACTAGGAGGATATGGAGGAGATGTTGTTATATAGCTCAGATGAGTGAATATGAAGATACTAGAAAAAGATTGGTTCTTCGGTAACCGATATCAGAAGCTAGCACAAGGAAGGGGGTACATGAAAGAAAAGGGTGCATGTGGTAGTGCACGTTGCATGAAAACATAGATAGTAAGCCTGTTAGTTGTAAATGGTAGTCCACACAAGTGGCGTATTTACAGAGAAGATGTTCTCGTGACTATCTTATAGGAGTTTAGAAACTAGTGTTATTCGCTAATGGGCTGGGATTGATTGTGGTATCATCCACCAGTCGATCTACAGAATAGAGTATTGTATTTGCCAATTATGACGAGCTAGTTGGAACCTTTCTTTTTCTTAATGTCTGGTAGTAATATTGGTGAGATTGTTCTTCCCAAGATCTCACTAAGTTCTTACAAACTTACCCAATTGCTTATTCTTCTTAGGTTCTTAGGTTAAGCATGGTGACCGATGGGATACAGCCAGATCCGCGACCATTTGTGAGATTTCTTATTTTTTTTGATAACATGTATGTGTTGAGGTCTTAGGTCAACTATTAGAAACCACCATTTTGAAACTGTTAAGCTTGATTAAATGTTATTATGACTTCGAATGTTGAATGGAAGCCTTGACGGCATAATGTTATATATGATTTATTGATGTGAATTTAAATAGCCTTCAAAGATTTATTCGTGCATCATTAAAACCTTAAATGAGGCGGGTTTTCAGTCTAGAGCCACACTTTCAAATAAAAGTGGACTTAAGCCCAAAGGAATACCGTTTTGGCATAAGGGGTATTCGCAAAAATGAATAATGGTCTTTTCTCGATAAAAGGGAAAAATGTGTAATTTCTATTTGACTTAACCTGTGACGCTTCATACCCGAGTCCGATGATTGGGTCGGGTGTAACGCCCTAAAAATTGGGCCTAGAATAAATGGGATTCCTGTGTCGAGAGAATGGATTTTGTCGTTCGGAAAAAAAAGAAAGGGAATAATGAATTAAGTGTGTAAAAAAATATTATGATTGCATGTTTAGTTTAATTTTTAGGTGATTTAGGAAGGGTTGGTAGTGTTGGAAAAGTCCTAGGCTCGATCTAGGGCTTTAGCAAAAATTTTGTTTTTACCCTTAAAGTGAGGTTGGTGGTAGCCAGAAGGCTTTTAAAATATTGTTGGGTTAAAAGATAGCATAAGGAAGTAGGTGGTCCGGTGGCTTGGGGCGATCTTAATAAGCTGGTGGTCAAAGGTTCAAGTCCTGGACTTGGAAAAAAATTTTATTGCGCATATGTTAGTATGAAGGCTAGAGTTTAGGCCTTATAATTAGTTAGGGCTGATTCACGACACAAAGAAACGCCTGGCCCAGTGGCAAAGGCGTTAGGAGCAGGAGGGGGAGCAGGTTTCTAGTCGCAGCGTGCGCTAAATGTTGGGTTTTTTTAAGTAAACTTGGAGCGTGACAGAAAGGTTTATAATTAATTAGGGAGGAAATATTACTCAAATAAAGTAGGCGGCGCAGTGGCAAGGGGCGTGTATCATAGTGAGGAGGTTGGAGGTTTGAAGCTGGGTGTTGGCTAATATTTTTAGATTTCTTTGGATGATTTGGTCGCTGGGAAATAGGCCTTAAAAGAAGTTGAGAATGGAACATATCACAAGAAGAGTTGTGGTGCAGTGGCGAGAAGCGTGTGGTGGTGCCTGGAGGTCTCGGTTTCGAGTTGCCTTGTGCACAATAACTTGCTATTTTGCTGCCGGCGTGGGAAAGGTGTTTGAAGTGGACCGAAACACCAAAAGGATGGCTGCTGTTCGGGGAAAGCAATTTGAATGTAATTCAAATTGAATTTTTGGCTAAATAAAGGAACTTTTGGATGGGGATGAAGATAAAATTTGGAGAAAATAAAGGAATTTAATTGGTGATAAGTTTGAGTCGACTGGGGAGTGTAGGTTTATTTATTTATTTTTTAGTATATATATGTGTGATGTATGGGTAAGTAGGGCATTTGTTGCTTTTGTGTGCTTTAGTTGATTAATTAGGGGAAAACTCCTTCCAATCTCCCAATTCTTTTTAGTTTCTTTCCCTTTGGCAAATACCCGAGTAATCACAATTTCTTTCTTTTTCCAAACAAAAGTGCCTAGACCGAATTCTCCTTCCCTCCCACAATATTTCTTCATTGCCGAAATTACCATCATCCTTCCTTGCCGAAATCCCTACTTGTGCCGATTCTTAGTTATTTTTCCTCCATCACAAATCGGTTGTTATCTACTCTTAGTCAAGTTTAAAAGCTGGATCTTGTTCAGTAGCTATCTAGGCCACAGGATCAAAGGAGGGTTTCGGTAAGTACTTATTCAACTTCCTTAGTGTGTTTTGTTAAAAGCCGAAGGGCTATCTAACCTCTCATTGTCGTTAACTTTGTATTAACAAGGGAAAGGATCAATAATCGCAAGCGTGGTAGGTAAGGATTGCTAACAAGGTGGTAAGTGTTCTCGACCCAGTCATGGTTTAGTAAATGGCCGAATCTAAAGTGGCTCATAGGGGTGATTTATGATCAATATGGGTCACTTGGTTTTGACGATATAGGTGTTTGGGTGCAGATCTAGAGGATAATCGCCAATAGTAGCAAAGGAAGGGATACTAGAACGTGAGGCACACGGTAAGGGTACGGTGAGGTTTCGGTTTTTGATAAGTATGTGTTAAAGCTTTGGTTAATAGCTAGTAATGTCGATTGTAGGTTCGTGACTAAGGGGTTTACAGCACACGAGGTTACCAGGTGTGTACAAACACTACACACATGATATCGGTAATGCCGAAAAGCCGAAAAGTCGAAAGTGGCTAACCAAGCCCGGTGGGCCCTGAGGCTAAGTTTGATGAAATTGGTTGGTTTGGTCATACGTATTAAGTTAGTCATGCATGTTACATGATTTGGAATTGTTTTGGGCCTAGTAGGCCATATGAATGAGATTTGGGCCTAATGGGCTGTAAGGATGTAATATGGGCTTTATGGGGGACGTAGACAAGTATGCTAGGGTTTAATGGACTTTAGGCCTAGTTTTGAACAACTCTTAAATCACATAAGTGATAAACCGTAAAAGTAACATATTCTAAGCCCACATTTAGTATGCTTTTGGATGATTTAAGCCCCAATTTATGTAAAAAGGTGCTCTTAATCCTTTCTTTTCATGTCTTATACTCAGGAAAGCACCCGATGACGAAAAGAATGAGAAACGGGCTTAAAACGGACCAAATTGGGCCAAGCCACGAAATCAGCACGGCCTGGACTTCAAGCCACACGGCCGTGTCACCATTCCTACTAGAACACGGCCTTACCACGACTTACACGGCCGTGCCTCATTCAACAGTGTCGAACACGGCCTGGCCACGATTTACACGGGCGTGTTCCATGGCCGTGCCTCTGCCGTGGAGAAGAGTAATTTCATTCGGGAAAGGATACTTAGGGAGAAAGAAACTTGTTGCAAAAGCCTATAAATACACCCTAGGTACCAGCTGAAAGGGGGGCAGAGAGCTAGGCCAAGAAGTCAAGCCGAGAAGGTCAGATTTGTGGGAATCACTCGAAGATAGCCAGTTGATCCATCTCAAGAAGTCGGAATTCTACTCAAGACGGAGGATATCCTCTTCAATTCCTTCAGGGGGTTTTAGGGATTTCTTATGTTTTGTTTTATCTTTTCTCTTGAGATGTTTTCCTTTATTGTTATGAACTAAACCTTCGGATACCCGAAGGGGATGAAACCTATGATGAATCTTGTTATTTGATTATTTGAATTATATGATAATAACTTAGTTTGTTCTTAATTGTGTGAACTTAATCCAAATCTAATGTGCTTAGGTGGAGGAGGAATAGACCACCCTAAGAGTAGATCCAACATAATTAAGCGGAGTTGATCGCACGCCTAGAGATAGGGTTACGAGATTTTGCCGGATTAGGGTGAAACCTAATATGGGAGTCCACAGATCGATTTACTGCTATTCTAGGGGGTTATTATAAGCGAACGAGAGTTCCACTAATTAACCTAGGGTTAGACGTTATTCGCCTCGAGAGAGGGTTTAATATACGTTAGGGAGTCTCACGGATCAAACTAAGTAAATAAATCATATGGTTCAAGGTTAAATAACAAGTGAAGTCTAGGTGGATTTTTCCTAAGGGTATCGTTTGAGTCAACTGAGTTTTCCCAAAAAGTTATTTCCCGAATTCATTCTTTTTGTCTTTGCGTCTTAGCTTAGTAAGTAGATTAGTTTTAGTTTAAACAATCATCACTTTATATTAAGGCTAAATAATAAAAAGACGGTGAGTATTAGTACTTTTAGTTCCTTTGGGTTCGACAATCCGGTCTTGCCTAAACAATACTACTGTTCGGTAGGTGCACTTGCCTTTAATCGTTGTCAGAGTTAGTTTCTAGGTTCGATCATTCTTTTATAAATTTTAAAACTCTGATTTACAGCGATCAATAAGACTTAATCTAATAATCAAACATGTCTATGGACAAGTCGATTAGTTAGAGTGTGGTAACCGACATATGCATGTCTAGGATTGAATCTTGTGAGAGCTTGGTACTTAAGCGGTCCTAGTGACCCACCTCTTCTTTTCTGAGATCCTACCTGGTGCATAGTGTTTGTTCACTTTAACCGCGAGGACTTGTTGATGGGCCAAAGTTCATAACTAAAACCCGAGAGGGATAAAATACCCCTGATTTGAAAATTACCAAAATATCCTTAAATTTGTTAAAGTACTAAAATACCCCTATTTTGTAAAAGTACCAAAATACCCCTGTCTTGCAAAATTACCAAGATACCTCTATTTTGCCAAATTATCAAAAAACCCCTGTAGGGTAGAATTACGAAAATACCCCTGGGTAGTGAAATGACGAAAATACCCCTATGTGATGAATATGAGTTTATGGATGTTACTCGTGTGTTTGATGCATTAATATGATATTCTGCTTAGGATGCATATGGGTGGGAATTATGGTACGGAGGAAGATTTGAGGATCGCATAGTCGTATGGCCATAGATCCACCGGTGGCTTTAAGCCCATTATATGATTAGCAGCTTTGCTGCAACGTTAGGTAGTACCGCAACCGGGCTACCTTTGGTGTGTAGAGGATGGGTGGGTTGATTTAGAAACCCCCACAGGTGTGTAATGGTTGAAGGGAAAAGGTGTGTGTAGCGGATGGATTATTGGGATTGGTTTTGCATTAACTTGTTTGTATATGATACAATATGATGTGATATGAGGTCATGGTGGGCTAAGGCCCAAGACCATCGATTTTGAAAGGGCTTAGGCCCAATATAAATATTTGTATGTGATTTGATTGCCAAGGGTTGTACACACTGAGTTTCGAAACTCACACCCTTTAATTTAATGTTTCAGGTAATCCTGAATAGACGGCTCAACGTGGGAGAGGACTCGGAGATGGCCACACTACAAGCTGATCAAATGTTTTAATTTGTTTAAATGAATCTGTTTTTAATACTTTGTTTTTTTTTCATTGGATTGTAATAAGGCCATGTAACTCCTAATTGACTTTAGATTTTGGGTTTATTATTATTATTATTGTTTCAACTATCCGCTTAATAAATTTCATAAAATTATTAAAGTTAACGTGGTTTTTGAAATAACTTAACATATAAACGTTTTCCTAAAATGTGGGCTTTTCCTCTTAACTTAACAAGTAACAAGGGTTTTGGGCTTTTGGGCCTTAAATTGTTAAATTATAAAATCGTTTTGGAGTGTGCCTTTAATGTGACATTTCAGGCTCGGGCCTAACTTCTAGGCCGAGTTTGGGGTGTTACATCGAGCGTGAAGTGTTATAGCTTACCGCGTGAGTCGTATAGAGATTTCCCATTTCATGCCCTGATAGGTTTCCCTGTTCATTGTACTGGTGGACTCCATTTTCTCCATAAGGTGTACCTGTTCGACACTGGATCATGCCATGGCTAACCATGGAGTTTTGATTCTGAAGAATCAATAAACCCTTTTTGAGGTGTCGCCCCGTAGGACCTGTATACCGTTTACACAGTGCGCCCCAAAGGACCTTTATATACCATTTACACAGTGTCACCCTGAAAGACTAGTAGATAACTATCAACACGGTGTCACCCCAAAGGACCAGTAGATAACCGGTGTCACCCTGAAGGGCCAGTAGATAACTGCCAACACGGTGGCATCTTGAAGGACCAGTAGATATTTGTTCCTCGATGTCGCCAAACTCTCTTATATCCCCTTTTTAATTCACCTATTCCACCATTACGCCATTTTCCTATCATTACTAACTAATTTAAAGTAACCGCCTCTGAACTCCGCATTTTATAAACATACATTTCATGTAAGACATTGTACTTATTGCTATAACATACAATACACCATTTATTAATACGTAAATGCACAATCACATTTAGCATCCAGAAAACATACTTACAAACATCCATATATTTTCACAACTTTATGCATGCATGTCATACTCATTCACCGTGATGATACACAACCATGGAGTTCAGATTGAACTCGTAGCGAACACATGAGTAGAGAATTCCAACATATCAACAACAAACACCCAATTGGAGTATAAAAACTCACCTTAAATCCTTCATTTTCGCCAGCTTAGCTTGTCCAAACACTAGAGCCTACTTCATCTTGGCAGGTAAGCATGACAACCATATATATATCAGTTAAACCAAAGGTGTTCGAACCTTTAAACGTTGAACCCATTATTATACAGAAGCTTTTAAGGAATCCTCACTTCTCTTTTCCTCTAATTCACGAGTGTAGAGAGACTTAGGAGCTTACTAGCTTACTAAATTTTCCACTTTCCAGATTCGAGTCTCACATTTACCACCCCATGGAAAGCTTTCCTTAACTTTCTCTTCTTTGGAGCAACCAAAAAAGATAATGCAGATGAGAAGAAAATATAAAAGGACCTAGGAAGAATTTTTCCTCTGCTGAATAAGGCTTCTCACCTATATATATATATAACCCTTATTTGACAATCTTCCAAAGAAAGATGGAATCCCAATACAGAAGGTTAAGTTCCTTTCTTTGACTTGGCCATTGCATAATGTTCTAATACCCTATTTATGTATGAAGCTTGTGATAATGCTATCACTTTGTTCTTTCGATCCCTTAGGATTTAGATACCTATAATAAAATTATCTACTCTCAAGCCCTTTATGCTAAATTGTTGAGTTAACCATAGTGATAACATGTAATCTTATACAAGTCTTGTGAATCTGTTGCATGTAATCTTCTACGTTAGAGATTTAAAAATGTAGAAGAGGATACGACTCTTCACTACAGATTTACAATTTTATACGCATGTAATCTTCTGTGTGTGAGTGTTTGTGGCATGAAAGGGATACGACTTCCTTGGGGTCTAAACTCGACATCTAGATATGAAGAGCCATTGGTAGGGCATACTAGTTGCTAACTAGGTGAGAGAATATGATGGAACACTGGTAGGGCATGTTAGTTGCTAACCAAATTGACGTGTATGTTGGGCCACTAGTAGGACATGTTAGTTGTTAACCAGGTTGGTAGCCACTAGTAGGGTATGTTAGTTACTAACCAGTTGGAATGAGTGATGGGATTGGTAGGGCATGTTAGTTGCTAACCAGCCTAGTGGTATGGGTGCTGCCTACGATAGGACATGTTATTTTTTAACTATAGCAAAGAGCCTTAAACTCACAGGAACATGCATGTGTTCAAAATGTTAAGAAATGTAATATTTGTTTTGATATGTGATCGGGGGGTTCGAGGTTTAACCCAATGAAGGATTCGAAAAGAACAAGTTAATATGACTCCGTATGTGTTATGTTGCGTATATTTGCTGATAGAAAAAAAAGTTTAATGTTAAGTGTTAAGTTCTGATCCTTGTTTGTTATGTTGAAATATTGCGTATTTGTTAAGTATTGGTATTTGGCGTATAGATTCCTCCATAATGAAGGTGTGTATGATTTAGCCTGATGAGATGTCTGAAATACAAAGGTATGTATTAGAAAAGATTGTGTTTGATTGGGAAGTGTCAGCTTTGTTAAGATTAATGATCTCGTCAGTGTAAAGATGAAAGTATCTTCCTGATTTAAGGAACAAGGTATGTGCCCGATGTTAGAGTCTGCCTGGAAATGTTATCCACCATGGTTAAGTATTCACCAGTGATATGGGAGTGTTCGCCCTAATGTCTTGGCGTGTAAAGTTGGTGTATTAGTCTATATGCATGAATTTACAATTGAAATATCATTCTTTCTTATGTTTTTCATCTAAAGGGTTGAGTCTTTTCTTTTCTGGAACTCATTAAATTCTTATGAACTTACCTCTCTTTTCTTTCCCTCCTTCCAAGTGGTACTCTATTGTAGGTTGTGGAAGGGACTCGGCTAGAAAGAATGACCTCTGTAGTGAGCTTCACCTGTGTTTGTTTTGTAGCACGCATATGTTTTATGGGGGTGGAGTGTAAATCTGATTTGAATATGATTCTATAATAAAGTACATTCATTTAACTACAGTTTTATTTGAATGATACCCTTGAAAGATTTGATAAATTTTATTAATTATGTTTGTGAAGTGTATTATGCTTGTATACGCCAAATTATTTTATATGTTATGACCACTACCAGAAATACTGTGTTTCCAAAGGAAAAGAATTTCAACAAAAAAGTTTAAAACTTAATTGCATATATACATCATGGCATATACCAGGTTGGATAGTTGTGTTTTTGAAATTTTTCCAAGTTAAAACGCTATTGTAACTATTGTACGTTGAAACTATGTGTAAGTTTGCTTTTGTGTAACGCCTTAGTCAACCTTTGGAGATTGGGGTGTTACAATATATCTGGTGAGTTGCATCATATAAATGCTCTCTTCAAGATAGTTGTTCAAGAACATTGTCTTGACATCCATTTGCCAGATCTCGTAATTAAGAGCCACCGCAATTGAAAACAATATGCAGATTGACTTGAGCATAACAACTAGAGAGAAGGTTTTTTCATAATCGATACCTTCTTTTTTAGTATAACCTTTTGCTACAAGTCTAGCCTTGTAAGTTTCCACTTTTTCATTCGTATTTCTTTTCTTCTTGTAGATCCACTTGCACCTTATTGGTTTTATCCCTTCCGGTAAGTCTACAAGTTCCCATACTGAGTTGGAATTCATAAAATCCATCTTAGATTTCATAGTTATTTCCTAGAGCATGAAATCAACACTCTGCATTACTTCATCAAATGTGAGTGGGTCATAGTCTTCTTGTTCGATAGACTTAGTGTTTAAAATACTTTCGCCAGATTGGAAGAACCCAATTTATTTCTTATTTCAAGGAGCTAAGGAAGGGACCGATTGAACATATGTAATTAGGGCTCAAATAAATTTTAATTAAGTTCCATCTTTTTGCCTATTAATTATAAACTTATTTAGCCACGAAGTCATTCAACTATAGTATCCTAATTGAGCTATTCTTAATTACATACTATTACGAAAGCTACTCAATTAGTGCTCGTCTAATGACCTTATCATAAGTGTGTTACCCTCAAAGGATATCCATATTCTCTTTGGGATCAATCCATTCTCCCAATATGATCCTATTTTATCTCATGGTAAACATGACATCTTTCTTTATGAAAAGTTAATTACTATCAAATAGTAATCAAATTGTTTATCACAAAGACAAATGATTCATGGCCATATTTGCTTTTCTTCTATCATGTAATGTCAATGAGAGGCTATCATTTACCCATTCATTGGGCTATGAATTCCCGTATTGTGAATGATGCTACATACGAAAAATTTCATATACCTAATGAAGTAGCTTTTGGTTTCTTATCTATTTGAAATCAAGCTTTTACTTACATAAAAGTATATGAATCACGCATACATAGTCTATCATCCACTCAGGATTAAGTCATGCCACACTATGAATGTCAAGAGTGAATAAATCCATAAATGGATCTAGGATCTATTCTACTTGGGTCATGTCTGATGTACTATCAGTCCAGTCAGTCACATCTATGTCTCTATCTTCTAGGAGTGATCTACTTCGATGCTCAAGACAAAACATCTCCCCAATTGGACTTGATAGATGGCATATTAGTCTTTCAATCAGTTTATTAATTTTCTATTAGACTAAAGACATGTTTAGGTTCATCTACGAATATAAGTTGTTTTTTCTATTACGATCCGACCACGTAATACCGCTTAGTATTAGTTAACCGTTAGATAAACAATGAGTCAATATTTGCTCTCATTTTGCTTTGTGTGCAAACAACATTGAGGACAATATACAAAAGGTATTAATGTAAATAATGGATATTATTACACCAATTTTCAAAAAATACAAGTGCACATAGACGAAAATGTTACACTTAGGGCACCAGATCCTACAAGAGAGGGCAAATGACTCACTTGTGGAAAAAGTGGAGAAATAAAATGTTGAGCACTTATTTAATGGATTATCATGGGGGGGCATGGATGATTTCCCAAGAAATAGTTTATAAATTATTTGGAAATTTGGTTATGTTTGTATACTATTTGAATTTATGGATTTGGATTTTAATTAGTTTCATTTAGGACTAGATTTTTATTAGTATTTTATTTAGTTTTTATATAAGGGGTTGAAGAATTAGCGTTCGAAATAAATTATATCGGGACTGTGGTCAGTGTCGCAACATTGGGGTGTTAGTGTTGTGAAAATGGCAACAGTTTTCGAGTGAAGATTTGTAGGTTAAAACAAATTCAGTGTCGCAACATCAACACTTTATTGTCGCGACATGAGCGTCAGTTTGGAGTTTGAGATTTCAGGTTTAAATCAGGGTCAGTGTTGTGAATCCATGCTATCGTAGTCATGGTACCATAGGCAGATGGTGGTGGTGTCAGAAAATATAGTTTCAGAATCCTATTTTCGTAAACTGAGTCCGTAAGGATAAAATAGGAAGATTTACAGAGTTAATATAAAAATGTATTAAAGATAAATTAAGTAATTTAACCGAGAAAATCGTTAACTAAAGGTTAGGAACTAAATTGTAAAAGTCTAATAGCTATCGACTTTTAATTCAGAAAATACTTGAGGACCTAGTTAGCAATTATACAAAGGACAAAAATGATTATTTAACCATTTTTAAAAATGATATAGTGGGCAATGATTATGATATCCACTAAACTTTCATAATTATAATTAGTAATTATATAGGCCTTAAATTAATGGATTAAACTTAATTAATTAAGATTAATAAAAGGCTAATCTAAGTATAAATATGAATTTAAGTGGGAGATGACAACATTTTCATGTTCTCCCTTAAGCTTCAATCGTCCAAGCTAGAAAGAAGAAGAAAAACTTCTTTGATTCTTTTCAATAAAGGAAATCAAGCTAGTTCTTTAAAATTTTTATAGATTTTGAATCATGGGAGCTTGATGTAACTAGCCGATATGTTAATTTATTTAATTATTAGATGTTTAGCAAGTTGCAATTATAGCAAAATTGATGAATTTAAGCTTGAATTTGAAGATATTGTTAGTTAGTAAGCTTGGATTATGGTAAGGACTAAGTTAGAAATTAAGTTAAGCTTGCTAGAAGATTTTATGACATTTGGGACTAAATTGAATAAATAGAAAGTTGTCATAAAATTATGCTATAGATAAAAAATATAGGGTCCCTAATGAAAGTATGTGAAATTAGATTTTGATTTGATGTTAAATATCGAAAAATATGAGTACTTAAGTTATAAGGACTAAATGAATAAAATGAAACATATATTTATTATGTGTTTTAGTGTGATTTGGATGTGAACTGAAATTGTTTTTATAATTGAATTGTAACACTCCTTACCCGGTCCAATCACCGAATCTAAGTAATAGGACGCTACAAACACATACAAAATAATTACATGCAATTTATTAATCAAAATCACAATTAAATATCATTACATCATATATGATCAAGTAAAACATGTAATTCAATCAATTGTGGGTTTATATCGAGCTTACAAAAGCTTAAAACCTACTCAGTATCAAACATGGATCAATTTGAAATAAAAAACAAAAATATAGGAAAAATCTGTAAATAGGGGTCACATGGTCGTGTTCCGTGACCGTGTGGAATGCTAAGGCCGTGTACGATAGGACACACAGTCGTGTAGGCAAGCCGTGTAATAGACTGATGTTGTGTGGGATTGGAGTCACACAGCCGCACAATTAACCGTGTAAACTCACTAGTGCCATGTGGGTTAAAGGTGCAAATATTGAAAATATGTCACACGACCGTGTCATTGGGCCGTGTAACAGGCTATGGCCGTGTGCACCAAAAATCATCCAAAACCTACAGACCACACAGTTGTGTGTCAGGCCGTGTTTACCTGAAAATACCTTTCAATACAATTTTTCTAACCTTAGCTCACTTAGGCCTCAAGCAACCATTAAACCATATCTCAACCAAATCAAAAGCATCAAAATTTTACCAAAAATATCACTTATAACAATCATCCTAAGTGCCTAACCAATATGCCACAATTGACACCTCAATCCAACAAATTAAAATAAACTAAAACATCATATTCAACCATACCAATATACCTTTAAAGGTACCTCAACATGTTCAATCAAGCATGCATCATTTAGCCCTTTTAAGACATAATGAAACAATTCAACTTCGACCACAAAACATGCACCAAAATTTACCATTCATTACAAGATCAACACAAGTATACTAACCATCACTTTCACAACTATGTACCAACCAAATACATCACCTAGCATATTTTCTTCTCAACCATTAAGCATATAGCCAAACTAATTTAGCAAGATAAAATTAACATGACCATTCCCATCACACATACATATACATTTATATACATGATCTTAAAAATGCCAACAAGAGTCCAAAATAAAAAAAAAAGTTATCTGCCCAAATGACACCTTAGGTATATAATCAAAATGAAAAAATTACCAACACTTGAGTTTGGGATTACCACTAGATGCTAAACCGATGATCGAATCATAAAGTACCTAACCTGGGCACGAAAAACCAAAATGTATGGTGAGTATAACTTAATGGTATTTTTATAATCCGAACATTTAAACATAAGTCATTAAGATGCATAAATTAAAATAAGTGATAATATGCAATATAACAAGTCAATTATGCCAATTCACATATTATTTGATCACAACCAACACACTTTACTAATATTAAGACATGGCAATTAAATTTCATGTGTCATTTGATAATATAATGGCACATTCCAACTCAATTTCAAAATTCATGGGTTCTTTGAACATAATATATCAATATTCCCAACTCATTCCACAATTTCATTTTTCATTTCACATTTCACTTTTATTTCTCATCCATTTGCCATTCTAGTATCAAATATTTCATTTTTACCATTTATTTCCCTATTAACACGACTCGAGCTCAGACGGGTACACAAATCTAACCAACACACCGGTTTGGCACCCGGTGCCTTTCGAATAAATTTGAAGCAAATAGTTGCTCCCAATGCTATCAATATGTTTGACACCCAGTGTCTTATCAGTAAAACTGAAGCAAATTGGCACCCAGTGCCTCATCGACTCGTAGTCGAAGTAACCCTGAATTCTTCCTATCCTATGACATGCCAACTATATCTGACTTTGCCCGAACAATTAATAGGGTATTCGTTTCATATTTCATTATCAACCAATACCTTAATTCACATTTATTTTCATCAATATTCAAGTTAGTCCTTGTAACACCCCAAACTCGGACAAGACACCACGCCTGAATCTGGTATGTTACGGGGAAAAAGGTCTTTGAGTGATCAGATTTCGTTTAGAAGTGGGGTGAAAACATAGTGAATTTGAGGAAAATTTGAGTAGGCTTGTTTGATTAGATTTTGAAAACTTATCCAAGTATATAGTTAAAGCGAGTTGATTTCATTTAGCACTTCCAATAGTTTCTTAGTGCCATTTTGAAACATTTTAGACTTAGTAGAAAATCGAGTTTGATTTGGAAATCATTTGAGTTTATTGTATAGCAAAACATAGCGAGATACCCGATGGTATAGTTTAAAACACATTGCGATATAATTTTGAAAACGTTGTCTTTCCAAGTTTTAGTAAAATTTCATGCCAAGTTATTTGTTAAGCAGGTTGAGAATCTAATTAAAACATACCCATCATAAAACATAATTTAAAGGCCTTTTACAATTCCAAATTAAAACCCAAATAACAAAGAATTAAACTAAAGTACCCAAATGATAGAGTTGGAGTAAAACTTTATTAAGCATGGCATGAGCACCCGAGTCCATCCCGCTCCATGCCCGCGTCTCACGAGTCACCCGAAATGTCAAAGGAGAGGGTGAGTCGAATGACTCAAAGGCATAAATCCCGCCTCCCGATGAAACAACATGCTAACACACATCATACATAGCAACATAATTAATGCAACCCAATCCTAACCATCCGTATCTCCTTTTCTACCCCGTGTGGTACCAAACCCACCGGTGGTGCCAAACCACCGGTGACATATAGTCACAACGTGTTACCAAAACACCGTGTCCCAAAGACACAATGTGCTACCCAAGCACCGGTGACCGTAGTCACGATAATCGAATGATGGGGCCAACCCATCGTGTGATACCCAATCACTAGCGAGACGATCCCATATCTCATGTGGGGCCAACCCACGGTGGTGTCAAACCACGTGGACAAGTCGCAATGAGGTGCCCAACCTCCGTGTCCCAAAGACACAAATGTGCTACGAAAGCACCGGGTGACCGTAGTCACAATAATCGAATGATGGGGCCAACCCATCGTGTGTGATACCCAATCACTAGCGCACGATCCCATATCTCAAAGTGGGGCCAACCCACGGTGGTGTGTTAACCACAGGGACAAGTCGCAATGAGGTGCCCAACCTCCGTGTCCCAAAGACACAAATGTGCTACCAAAGCACTGGTGACCCAAAGTCACAAGGTGTGTTACCAAAACACTGGTGCTCACAAAGACAAAATATCATGCTCCTCCACTCATATCACCCAACAACATACCATACTCATGTAATCATGCATATCATACAAGTCATGCATATCATGCCAACATGTCTAGCATTACCTCTCATAGCATACATATCATAGATCATAATACCCAAGGTATCCATAATAGAACTTGTAATAAATTAGACTTACCTTGATACGCACACATACCCCGTTTGGGTATCCAATAATCCATCATACTCGTCATGGTTTTTAATAGGCAAACAGTTTTAATAACAATATTACTAAGTATAGTGTGTTAGTTTACACACTGCAATTACGAGCCTAAAGATCCCAACGAAACGATCTAAATCCCTCGAGTATCAAGCTCCTAAACAATCGGCCAACACAGAGTTAGACATCTATAACATTCGCCAACCTTAATTAACCAAAGGGGTTAATGTTGATCCTCACCTTGCTATTGGTTCGGTTTCTTAGCAAACCCAACCACGTTGATTCCTCCTTTAGCAATCGGCTACCCCTTAAAAGAAAAAAAATGATTAATCCCTTGATACCCTAAACTTAATCGAAACTCAAACAAATAAACCACAATCAACATCTCACCACCACTTACCAAACAATCGAGTTCAGATAATGACTTCGTTGGATCGCTTTCAATCCCGAAAGCCCTAAAAGAATTCGGTCAAGACATAAGAGATCAACACCCTTCAACCAATGCCGAAAGTCAACTTTGAACCTCCCCAAAATTGGTAGAAAACTAGGGAGAGAAAAGAAATGAGCATTCGGCCGGCCACTTACCTTGCTCCAACGTTTGAAAGAAGACAAACGAGATTACTCCCCCACTCAAAATTCGGCTACAAAGTACTACTAGAAGAGGGAAGATTCGGCTAGAACTTAAACAAAAGAAAAGAGAATTCGGCTTGAGTAAAAAAACAAGAAGGATAAAGTGAAATGAGAATAAAGTTTCGCAAAAATGGTTTTAAGGAGAAACAAAATGAACAGGAGAAGGTACCTTTGGGTTTTGAAAGAAAAAGAGATGAAGAATGTGTTTTTGGAAGAGAGTTTCACTACAAAGTTTTTAAGAAAGAAAGAAAATCAAAAATGCAAGAAGAGAGATTAGAGGTTTCTTGTTTACACACTTGAAAAGAAAAGAGGAAATGGGAAGAGATATTCGGCTACACCCTACTCAAGAGAACAAAGAAATTCGGCACAAATGTGCTTGCATTTTCTTGCCAAAAGAAAACAAAAGGTGAAACTTACTATGAAATTCGGCTTGTTTTGACAAAAATGAAAGAGCTATGTTGCTACCCTCCTAAGACCGAAAATGCACCAACAATCCAAGGGAAATTCTGGCACTAGCCCCTAACACACTCACCAACCGGCCACTCCCAACAAGCTTCCCAAGTTACGCCAACACCTCCAAACATCCCAAAATTTCGCCACCACTCCCCATTAACTCCCTACCACACATTCAAATTAGCTTGACCAAGTCTACCTCCACAACTTGCTCTCCACCTTCCATTTGAATGGGTGGACCAAGTCCAAGGAAGAATTCGAATTGCCTTCTAACTCTTCCTCCATGCCGCCCCAAAATGAGAGCCAAAATGGGGAACTCTGCGACTTGAACTCGTGATCTCTCCCCTTGTAGTTGACGCCACACTCAAGCCCCAAGTGGCACATACTTTGCCACTTTGCCAGCTCCTCATTTGTGCAACCAAACACCAAATAATATTCTTAAACCCCAGCTTCCTCAGCTCCTCTCCTATAAAGCCTAAAAACAAAAATTCTCCTACCTACTCAGGCACATTCCTAACCTACAATTAAGCCCCGAAACTACACAAACAAAGAACACAAAGACACTAAACACATGCAAAACATGCAACCACAAAACAGCCCCTAACCCGGGATATTACAGTTCTACCCCCCTTAAAAATAATTTCGACCTCGAAATTACCTGATCAGAAGAGTTGCGGGTATTGCTGTCTCATCATATCCTCGGGTTCCCACGTAGCTTCTTCTACGCCATGATTCCGCCAAAGAACCTTAACCAAAGGCACAGACTTCTTACGCAGAACCTTCACATCTCGATCAAGAATCTGCACAGGTTCCTCCTCCATGGTCAAATCTGGATTTACCTCGATCTCTTCCATCGCTACCGCATGCGACGGATCTGAACGATACCTCCGAAGCATCGAAACGTGAAAAACATCGTGAATCTGACTAAGCTCTGCTGGCAACTCAAGCTGATACGCTACTGGTCCAACTCGTCTCAATACCTTATACGGCCCAATAAACCTCGGACTTAGCTTGCCTTTCTTCCCGAACCTCAACACCTTCTTCCAAGGTGAGACCTTCGTAAACACTCGATCCCCACAAAGAAACTCTATATCTCTTCGCTTAAGATCGGCATAAGACTTTTGCCGGTCCAAGCTTCCTTCAATCTAGACCGAATCAACTTAACCTTGTCTTTGGTCTCAAAGAACCAACTCGGGTCCTAACAACCGACGCTCACCTAACTCCGCCCAACACGTAGGTGAGCGACATTTCCTACCATACAACGCCTCATACGGTGCCATCTTGATGCTCGCTTGGTAAATCGTTGTTGTAGGCAAACTCAGCTAATGGTAGAAACTCCTCCCAACTACCTCTGAAATCCAAGATACAACCTCTCAAAGATATCCTCTAAGATCTCGAATGACCCTTTCTCGATTGACCGTCCGATCATGGGTGAAAAGCCGTGCTAAAATCCAAACGAGTACCCAGAGCCCGATGCGTTGCTTTCCGAACCTTGACGTGAATCTAGGATCCCTATCCGAGATTATCAAACCGCACACCGTGCAACCTTACTATCTCTCGAAACATACGGCTTCGCTAGCTTCAAGTGAGTAGTCAACCTCACCGGAATAAAGTGAGCTGATTTAGTCACGATCCACCACTACCCAAATCGAATCTTTCTTGCTTGGCGTAAGCGGTAACCCACACCGACGAAATCCATGGTTATCCTTTCCCACTTCCATCGAGGAATCTTCACAGTCGAAGCAACCCCGACGGCAACCGATGTTCACCTTGACTGACTGACAAGTCGACACTTCCCAACAAACTCACACCTCCTTCTTCAAGCCAGGCCACCAAAATCGCTTCTCTAAGATCCCTATACATCTTGCTACCTCCAGGATGCATAGCATGAGGACTGCTATGTGCGTCCCCAAGAATCTTTTGCCTCACCAACATCTTTAGGCATACAAGCCCTACCTTGGAAACACAGAACCTCATCACTAGACAAGTCAGAACCCTCCAAACCACCATCCTGCACTTGTAACCTCCGCGCACTCGTAACCTCATCCAATAATCTGTTTCCCTCGACCGCTCAACCCAAGTAGGCTTAACTCGCAACTCGCGAAATACTCCCATCGCCATACAAACTCAAGTGGGCAAACAAAGCTCTTAACTCCGAAACAACCTTACGGCTCAACGCGTCGCGCCACCACGTTAGCCTTGCCCTGATGATACTCAATCGAACAAATGTAATCTTTCAAAGAACTCGACCCATCTGCGCGCCTCAAATTCAAATCCTTCCGAGTCGAGATACTTGCACTCTTGTGATCTGTGTAGACTATCGATCTCTCTCCGCACAAGTAGTGCCTCCAAATCTTTAAAGCGAAGACTACAAACCGCTAGCTCCAAATCGTAAGCGTCGGATAGTTGACCTCATGTGGCCTCAATTGCGAGAAGCGTAAGCCACAACCTTACCTTCTTGCATCAAAGACACAACCCAAGCCCGTATGTGATGCATCGCAATAGACTGTGTACTCCTTTACCACCCTCAAAGTTGAATTAGAACCGAGCCTCACCAAAATCTTCTTTAACTTATCGAAGCTTTCCTGCTTGCTTTCTCGGTCCACACAAACGGAACTTCTTTCCTCAAAGAACTTGGTCATCGGCGCCGCTATCAACGAGAAACCCTCAACAAACCTTCGGTAGTATCCGGCCAAACCCGAAAACTCCGAATCTCACCCATCGACCTAGGCGGCTTCCAATCCAAAATCGCCTCAACCTTACGAGGATCTACTCAATCCTCACCACACTACATGACCCAAGAAAGTCACTTCTCTAAGCCGTAACTCGCACTTATCGAACTTAGCATAGAGCCGCTTTTCCTCAAAATCGCAACACCACTCGCAAATGCTTATCATGCTCTTCCTCTCGCCCTGAGTACACCAAGATGTCGCCTATGAAAACCACGACGAATCGATCTGATATCAAAAACACCCTGCTCATCATGTCCATAAACGCCACGGCGTTAGTCAACCCGAACGGCATTACGAGAAATTCGTGAGTGCCCATACCGAGTCCAAACGCTGCTTTTTATGGATATCGCCTCCTTAACTCTTAATCGTGATACCTGCACCTCAAGTCGATCTTCGAAAATACCGCAGCCCCTTCGGGGCTGATCAAACAAATCGCCTATCCGTGGCAACGGATACTTGTTTTTAATCGCCGCCTTGTTCAATCAAGGCGGTAGTCTATACACATCCGCCTCGTGCCATCTTTCTTCTTGACAAAGAGTACCGCGCGCCCCATGGCGAAACACTTGGCCCGATGAAACCTCTATCCAATAACTCCCGGATCTCGAGCCTTAAGCTCCACCAACTCCTTTGGCGCCATCCTATACGGAGCAATAGACACCGGCGCAGCCTCCGGCAATGATCTATTCCGAACTCTACCTCACGATCGGCGGCAAACCCGAAGCTCCTCAGAAAAAACATCAAGAAAATCCTTAACAATGATTTAACCTTCTCCACAAAAGACTCCTTAGCCTCCAACGCATGCACATGAACTACATACGCTTCACGCCTTTCCCTTTCGACCATCTTCTCGCCTTCAGAGCGGATACCACATTAGATAAGTAATCTCTCCTATTACCTATCATAGCCACCTCTTCACCTCAACCGCCTTAAGAACCATGCGCTTGGCCGCGCAATCCAACCTCGCCTGATACTTGACCAACCAATCCATCCCAAGAATCGATCGAACTCCCCAAACGGCAGTTCCATCGATCGCCAGCAAGAAACACTACTCCTTGGAGTTCTAAGGGTACCTCTCTAAACAGTTTATCTACTACTACAGAGTGACCTAGAGGGCTAATCACGCCATCCGCCTAGAAGATATCTCTCAGAGCCTAAATCCATGGTCTCTACTATACTATCGGCAACATAAGAGTGCGTCGAACCCACATCAATCAAAGCAATATAAGGAGAACCAAAAATCAAAACGCACTGGCTATGACGTCCGGTGCGTCGCCTCTCTCTCGGCGCCTCGCAAAGATACACTAATCCAGTGTCTAGCATCGTAACTAGCCGCACCTCCGCCCAATGCTCCACGGCCCCAACCGCACCCATTACCACCTCTCGCCATTACCACGCCCCTCTGCGGTGGCGGTCTATTACCTCTCGAATCGACACGCCCCCTCTCGGATCAATCCTAGCCAACCTACGCGACAATCTCTCACACGATGCTCCAGAGAACCACACTCAAGCAACCTTTTCCTCCACCCAAAGCCCACCCTAATGAGATTTTCCACATCGATCACATCACAAGTCCCTCGCTTAGCAAAGAACAAACCTAGCAGTGATTTGGCCCACTTGGTCTAGCTCTCTTCTCATGGATTACCCGACGATCCGTAAGACCCAAAGCTCCTCTTATGCCTATTTCGGTCCATACCCCGCCTCACCGACTCCTTAACACCCTCGGCTACCTTAGCCTTCTCAACTAAGACAAAGAACTCTCGCTCCTGCTGAGGAGCAATCAGCACTTCAAGTCGTCTCGCGCACCATCCTCGAAACGAACACACCTCTCATGCTCAAGGCCACAATGCCCCCGGCATACCTACTCACTTCGGAACTCACCTCGTACTCGAAACAGATTTACTCCCTGAACAAGCCTCGAAAAAGCCTTTCACTGAGAGTCGACATAACTAGCTCCGATGTATTTCTTTTGATATGCAACTCTCAAATAATCCCATGTTAGATCCTCTGCGCCACAATCGCCTTGAACCGTGAGCCACCACCGATATGACTCATCCCGGAGAAGCGATACGATGCCCTTCACTTCTCTTCAAAGAGCAAGTCCGGATCGTCCATGATCCGCTCGGTTGCCTCCAACCAAGATTCAAGATCTTTGAGCAACACCGAAACACCTCGGAAGAATTCGCCCCATTTGCCCGAAGTCGCTCGGGAACATGATTTCTAACTCCTGCATTACCACTTACACCAGCTACTCTTTCCAACACTCGCGGATCGCTCGCGTGACATCGCGTCGTCCCGGGGCCCGATCTTGGAACTCACCACCTCCACCAAGCGGCGGAATCCCAGATCTCATTTTCTCGAACCACGACCAGATCCTACGGGCTCGTAAACCGTCATCCTACCACGACCTCGTCCACGACCACGCCCACCTCTAGCGCTCATGACTAATCTTTCTACGATTCGATTAAGAATTTTTATGCATCAGATTTATTCCACTTGTTTAAGAGCAAGTCTTATGAATATTTTAAGAGGATTTGTTCTCGCGAGTTCACGTAATCCTATCGCCAATCTCTAAAGTAGTATACTATTGCTATTCAAATCATACCACATCCAATCAATTCACAAGCAATAGTACGGGGTACTTACCTGGGCGAACTGGTGCCGGAGACTCGGTGCCATGCCTTTCAAACCATACTTTAAGAATAAAGACTAACAAAACAACCTTTTGAAAACATTTTGGGCCTCAGGCCCACACCCGAGCCTTTGAACTTGGCTCGATACCACAATTGTAACACCACCAAACTCTGGACAAGACACCATGCCCGAATCTGTATGTTACGGGAAAAGGTCTTTGAGTGATCGATTTTGTTTAGAAGTGGGGTGAAAACATAGTGAATTTGAGGAAAATTTGAGTAGGCTTGTTTGATTAGATTTTGAAAACTTATCCAAGTATATAGTTAAAGCGAGTTGATTTCATTTAGCACTTCCAATAGTTTCTTAGTGCCATTTTGAAACATTTTAGACTTAGTAGAAAATCGAGTTTGATTTGGAAATCATTTGAGTTTATTGTATAGCAAAACATAGCGAGATACCCGATGGTATAGTTTAAAACACATTGCGATATAATTTTGAAAACGTTGTCTTTCCAAGTTTTAGTAAAATTTCATGCCAAGTTATTTGTTAAGCAAAGTTGAGAATCTAATTAAAACATACCCATCATAAAACATAATTTAAAGGCCTTTTACAATTCCAAATTAAAACCCAAATAACAGCAATTAAACTAAAGTACCCAAATGATAGAGTTGGAGTAAAACTTTATTAAGCATGGCATGAGCACCCCGAGTCCATCCCGGCTCCATGCCCGCTCACGAGTCACCTGAAATGTCAAAGGAGAGGGTGAGTCGAATGACTCGATGCATAAATCCCGCTCCCGATGAAACAACATGCTAACACACATCATACATAGCAACATAATTAATGCAACCCAATCCTAACCATCCGTATCTCCTTTTCTACCCCGTGTGGTACCAAACCACTGGTGGTGCCAAACCACCGGTGACATATAGTCACAACGTGTTACCAAAACACTGGTGTCCCAAAGACACAATGTGCTACCTAAGCACCGTGACCGTAGTCACGATAATCGAATGATGGGGCCAACCCATCGTGTGATACCCAATCACTAGCGACGATCCCATATCTCATGTGGGGCCAACCCACGGTGGTGTCAAACCACGTGGACAAGTCGCAATGAGGTGCCCAACCTCTGGTGTCCCAAAGACACAAATGTGCTACGAAAGCACCGGTGACCGTAGTCACAATAATCGAATGATGGGGCCAACCCATCGCGTGTGATACCCAATCACTAGCGCACGATCCCATATCTCAAAGTGGGGCAACCCACGCAGGTGTTAACCACGGGGACAAGTCGCAATGAGGTGCCCAACCTCTGTGTGTCCCAAAGACACAAATGTGCTACCAAAGCACCGTGACCCAAAGTCACAAGGTGTGTTACCAAAACACCGTGCTCGTCAAGACACAAAATATCATGCTCCCTCCACTCATATCACCCAACAACATACCATACTCATGTAATCATGCATATCATACAAGTCATGCATATCATGCCAACATGTCTAGCATTACCTCTCATAGCATACATATCATAGATCATAATACCCAAGGTATCCATAATAGAACTTGTAATAAATTAGACTTACCCGGATACGCATACATACCCCGCTTGGGTATCCAATAATCCATCATACTTGTCATGGTTTTTAATAGGCAAACAGGTTTAATAACAATATTACTAAGTATAGTGTGTTAGTTTACACACTGTAATTACGAGCCTAAAGATCCCAACGAAACGATCTAAATCCCTCGAGTATCAAGCTCCTAAACAATCGCCAACACAGAGTTAGACATCTATAACATTCGCCAACCTTAATTAACCAAAGGGGTTAATGTTGATCCTCACCTTGCTATTGGTTCGGTTTCTTAGCAAACCCAACCACGTGATTCCTCCTTTAGCAATCGGCTACCCTTAAAAGAAAAAATGATTAATCCCTTGATACCCTAAACTTAATCGAAACTCAAACAAATAAACCACAATCAACATCTCACCACCACTTACCAAACAATCGAGTTCGAGATAATGTTTTCGTTGGATCGCTTCAATCCCGAAAGCCCTAAAAGAATTCGGTCAAGACATAAGAGATCAACACCCTTCAACCAATGCCGAAAGTCAACTTTGAACCTCCCCAAAATTGGTAGAAAACTAGGAGAGAAAAGAAATGAGCATTCGCCGCCACTTACCTTGCTCCAACGCTTGAAAGAAGACAAACGAGATTACTCCCCACTCAAAATTCGGCTACAAAGTACTACTAGAAGAGGGAAGATTCTGCTAGAACTTAAACAAAAGAAAAGAGAATTCGCTTGAGTAAAAAAACAAGAAGGATAAAGTGAAATGAGAATAAAGTTTCGCAAAAATGGTTTTAAGGAGAAACAAAATGAACAGGAGAAGGTACCTTTGGGTTTTGAAAGAAAAAGAGATGAAGAATGTGTTTTTGGAAGAGAGTTTCGGCTACAAAGTTTTTAAGAAAGAAAGAAAAATCAAAAATGCAAGAAGAGAGATTAGAGGTTTTGGTTTACACACTTGAAAAGAAAAGAGGAAATGGGAAGAGATATTCGGCTACACCCTACTCAAGAGAACAAAGAAATTCGGCACAAATGTGCTTGCATTTTCTGCTTGCCAAAAGAAAACAAAAGGTGAAACTTACTATGAAATTCGGCTTGTTTTGACAAAAATGAAAGAGCTATGTTGCTACCCTCCTAAGACCGAAAATGCACCAACAATCCAAGGGAAATTCGGCACTAGCCCCCCTAACACACTCACCAACCGGCCACTCCCCAACAAGCTTCCCAAGTTACGGCCAACACCTCCAAACATCCCAAAATTTCGCCACCACTCCCCATTAACTCCCTACCACACATTCAAATTAGCTTGACCAAGTCTACCTCCACAACTTGCTCTCCACCTTCCATTTGAATGGGTGGACCAAGTCCAAGGAAGAATTCAATTGCCTTCTAACTCTTCCTCCATGCCGTCCAAAATGAGAGCCAAAATGGGGAACTCTGCGACTTGAACTCGTGGATCTCTCCCCTTGTAGTTGACGCCACACTCAAGCCCCAAGTGGCACATACTTTGCCACTTTGCCGCCTCCTCATTTGTGCAACCAAACACCAAATAATATTCTTAAACCCAGCTTCCTCAGCTCCTCTCCTATAAAGCCTAAAAACAAAAATTCTCCTACCTACTCAGTGCACATTCCTAACCTACAATTAAGCCCCAAACTACACAAACAAAGAACACAAAGACACTAAACACATGCAAAACATGCAACCACAAAATGACCCCTAACCCGGGATATTACAAATCCTCATAAACATAAATAAATTCAAATCAACCTAGTTCATCTCATTTAAACCAAAGGATCTCACCTTACATCTTTACCCAATATGCAACAATTATAAGATAGTTCGAATTATAGAAACACAAGTCGTAAACTCCGAGCTATTTGTCGACGATTTTGTCTTTTCCTTTCTTTTTCAAGCAATCCGGGTCGACGTTAGCTACAGATTAAAAAAACATATAATATTATTAATACACAACCATTTTCACATTCAATTACTAGATTATGCAACTTTTTCATTTTATTTAATATAGTCCATAAAATTGGGACTAACTTAACTTTCAAATTTAGCCTCAAATTTTAAAGCCAAATTCACTAGAATACCTATAGGACCTCCTATTTTTCATTTCTACCACAAAATTTGGAATTTGTACAATTAAGTCCCTATTGCACAAAAAATAAGTGACTTTACAAATTAGTCTTTTTTCAATACTAAACTTAAAATCCATCAAATTGGTCCCTAAAACTTCAACTATTCAACAATGGTAACATCCTAAAAATTTAAAAGTATCGAAAAATATGACATGGGATAGCTAGCTTGAGCTCCCGAGATTCTGAAAACATAAAAATTACAAGAAAAGGACTAAATTGTATACCAATTGAAGCTTGAAACTTTGGAAAACCTAAGGTTGTTCGTCCGTCCCCCTTTCTTCTTGGTTTCGAAATTGTGAAATGTAAAGAGAAAGAATGCTTTCTCTTTCATTCCACCAACCTATATCTTTTATTTAATTAATTTTTAATTAATTTTATAATATAATTAACTAATGTTTTATATACTATAAACATACATTCCACTTCATTAATTGGCCATATATACACATATTCTAGGTATATTTCCCATTTAAGGCCTTCACATTAAGTTCTAATTATAAATCTTTAACAATTCGCACTTTTATCACTTATTTGATTTAGTCCCTGAGCTTTAATCAAGCACTAATTCAACAAAATTATTCAATCAAAATTCAACCCACTTCTAATATAAATCTGTAAACAATTAAATAAAATATTTACAATTCCAGATTATGAAAATAGGGTTTCGAAACCACACTTTTCGACACCATTGGCATTTGGGTCATTAGAAATCTTCCCCTTAACAAATTTCGTCCTTGAAATTTACCTAAAAATATGTGGGGTACTAGGATCTCATCGTCTCTTCCGATTCCCAAGTCACCTCTTTCACACAGTGACTACGCCATAAGACTTGCACGAGTGGAAAACGTTTATTTCTTAACTCTTTCACCTCGCGAGTTAGAATTTCAACTAGCTCTTCCTCGTATGACAAGTCGGGCTAAAGGTCAATTTCTTTTGCCGAAATAACATGAGACGAATCTATTGACATATCTTGAGAATCGACACGTGAAAAACATCATGTATTTGTTGTAACTGTAACATCCTAAAATTTAGAATTTTATGTGTTGCATTGTTTTTGGTGTTAAGCTTGTTAAATTATTAATTGTGTATGTTTAGGAGGTCCTGAGAAGGCTCGGGATTTATTTGGACCTAGTGAAATTTTTGAAATTTAGCACTTTAAGGAGATAGAGTAAGTGACCTTAAAGCATATGGAAATAATTGAGTAAGTAGCTAGCATAAATGAACAATTGATAAGAAGGATATGACGCCATATGTAGTACCTTGAGGGAAGAGGTTCGAATCCCTTTGTGTGCATATTTGACTTTTATTTTTGCATTCCTTCCTTAAAGTGTCGGCCAAGGAGTATTTATGGCAAGTTTGACTTCATTATTTTTGGTAAGGTGGCTATATGAATAAGGCAAGGTTGAAGTTGGGGAAAGGAATCAAGGGAAATAGGAAAGAAAGGGGGACATGAGGCTTATTTCGTGGGTGATGTTTTGGAAAGCTTGGGTGGCCAAACTCTTATCCTAGGGGGGGATGCATGTAGACGGTTTTGGGGAGAATAGGTAGCTGAATTTTTAGTTGGCATTTGGTAAAGACTTAGTAGTGTTTTGGTAAAAATTCCCTTTGGCAACTTTGTGTCATTTCTCCCAATTTGTAACCCTCCTTGCCGAAACATATTAGCACAATAGTGCATTATTTTTCTCTTTTGTTTGGTCACATACTCATTTTCTTTCCACCTTCCTTGATAGCCGAATTCTTCTTTGCCTTTTGATTGAATTTTTGGTGCTTGTTAGGCCAAAACCTTTCTCTTTGCACTATTTGGTATTCTCCAAATTTCTTTCTACCTTGTGCCGAAATTACAAGCCACTAAAGAACATATTTTCTTCCTCCTTTCTTCTTGTTGCCGAAAGTATCCAACCTTTGTGACCAAATCATCTTTTCTTATCATATTTTGGAGAAACCGAAACTAGTTTGCACCTTTTCTCTTCTTTTAAACACCTTTCAATTCTTCTTCCATTTCTTAAAAATAAAACTCCATCTTGATCAAAACTTTTTCTTTCATTCATTTCCTCCATAACCGAATCTAATAGCAAATTAACCATCCACTATTTCTTCTTTTTCCTTCATGTTTGAACATTATCTTTTGACAAATCGGTAAGTAATATTTTCTTCTCAATTTCTTCTCTGTGGCCGAATGTATGTTTTTCTCTTGGGATGATTCTATTAATCAGAATCATCATTCCCTTTTCTCTCTCACAACATGATCATTTTTCCTTTTGGTAGAATCCTATCGGGAGGCCGAACATCACTCTAAGTCTTAAGTCGAATGACGAACATCGGATTCAATATCGTACGGTAAGAAATCGTTATGGATTATTGATAGTAACCAATAAGCCAATTGATGATCGAAGGAGTATTAAATTGTTGACTTTATGTTTTAGGGAATAAATCGTTTGATCCATCCAATTGTTGATAATTCGGGATTAGTGGTAAGCCGATCTTCACCTTCTTTGAAAAATCCGTACTTATCATAATACTAATCGATGGAGGCTTGTGGTAACGATTCAAAAGGGAAGCCGAGTGGAGATTTCAAAAGGAGCGGGTTAGCGATCCCTACTCCTAAATTCAAACAAAGGGCTGTTTCGGTGATTCAAGACTTTCCTCCGGGTTGTGGACCCTCATCCGGTGGGAATCAACTATTCGAGATTGTTTGCAATTGTGAGGCATCAGTGATTCGGGACTTTCCACCAGGTTGTGGACCTTCAACCGAGGAAAACTGATAAATTGTAGTTGTTCGTGATCCCAAGGGTAAAATCTTAGATCGTTTGTTTTAGAGTAGATTTATTAAATAGTAAGCAATGTCTAATCGAGCGTTATAATATTTTAGGTATCGGCGATCAGGAAAGCGTAGTGCTTACTGTAATCAGGTGTGTAATCTCACACCGTATTTCATGGGTTAGATATTTAAAACGTGTTAGTGGTAAATCGCTTGATTTAATCACATTTTGGTGAAATTGGGTAAAATGGCATAGTTATCACTATTCTGGTAAAGACTATGAAAGCGGTATTAAGACTGTGAAAATTTCAAAAATACCCTTAAAGGGCCATTTGATATTTGCTATATGGGCCATTTGATATTTGCTATATGGGCCATTTGATATTTGCTATATGGGCCAGATTGAGATAATTGCTATATGGGCCAGATTGAGATATTTGCTATATGGGCCAAATTGAAATAATTGCTATATGGGCCATTTGATATTTGTTATATGGGTCATTTGATATTTGCTATATGGGCTGATATGTTATAAATTGTTATAATGGGCCATAATGTTTGTAAGAAATATCTGAATAAATTGTTGTGAATGGCTATGCATTATATACATGATTTGCATGGGATGGGATATTGATGAAGAGAAGTTCGGGTAGCTCACTCATTGTAATTACAGTGGCTCGCCACAAATATGAAAAATGGAAATGCCATGTAAATTATGTTAATCTGGTGGCTTGTCCACAAACTTGATATATACGGCTTAATGCCTACTTTTGGTGTGTTGGCGGGGTGGGTACTAAAGCTCCCCACAGGTGTGCTGGTTGGTACAGATGGTGTGTAGCGGATGGAAATTAGGTTTGGTTTGGGAATTGCATATCATATGCATATTATATATGATATTATTTTTATTATATAATTGTAAATGGGTTTTGGCCCAATTGAAAGTTTAATTGGAATTTTGGCCCAATGGACAATGGTAAGTGGGTTATACACTGAGTTCTAGTAACTCACCCCCATTTTCCTTATCCCTTTCAGGTAATGATCAGTGATGGAGACTTGGGCCGTGGATGACTCGGTGGAGGCCATACTTCGTAAACGGTTAAATTTGGATTTTGGATTTCTTTTAGTATTTTTAATTACTTTACTTTTTTGAATTAAGGTTGTAATAAGGCCTATGGATTAATTTTTGTTTTGTTTATTGTGTGAAGAATTTTATAAACTGCTTAAAGTATTTCAAATTATAATATTATTTTTCTAAAAACTTAAATAAATGATTTATTCTAAAATGAATATTTAGAAAGGATTTCATAATAATTTTTCATATTTTAAACCGGAAAATTTCTCTCAAGATTTTCATCGATTCTTTTCAAAAAAATACATTTTTATTTCTTTTAAAATTTTCTCGAACTGTTAACGCTATTTTCAAAGCTTCGATATATAAGATCTTACATATTAAATTGCTGATTTATCAATCAAATCTTTTACCCGATAAATACTTCGTCAAAACTGTGAAATTTGTTTCACTTAAAAAGGAATCAAAGCATATTTATTTTGTGTAACATGTCAAATCTGGCCTTAACGCATAGGCCGGGTTTGGGGTGTTACATTTTATGGTATCAGAGCCCGGTTCAAAACTCGGCTGTGGTTTGGGTTCAAAAATATTTTTTTAAGTTGCTTTAAATTTTCGATATATGTTTTAAAGGAAGTATGGCACCACGTGTATCCGGCACCAAGTCAAGTAAGTACATGTTACTAATGAATAATTATGATTATTGTGATATGACTATAGGAACACTCTAGAACTTTTAGTTTTAGATGTTGAAACTATAGAGATTGAGACTATAGGATGCGTTTACGAAAACGACCTTACTTCTTATGCCTCATAAGATATTGTTTAATAAATATCAAAATAGTATACTGATTCATAAAACTTTTAATCAGATTAAATCGAAATATTCAATATGAGCGCTAGAGGACGTGGACGTGGTAGACGTTGCCGTGGTAGAGGCCGAGGTGCTAGAGTTCTGTCTGAGGCATCGGGACATGTGCCGAAAATGGACGCACCGGCATCACCTGTGTCAGAAAATGGATCACATGATTGTATCAGAGAAGGCATTGCTCTGTCCCAAGCAATGTTACGAGTCTTGGAAAGGGTTGCTGGGGCTAGATCGGGGCCAGTAGCTCGTGGGTCAATATCGGAGCGACTCAGATCAAACGGTGCTGAGGTTTTTAGGGGTATATTGAGTGTAGCCCCAAATGTAGCAGAGTATTGGCTCGAGGCAGTGGAACGGATTATGGATGATTTGGAGTGCACCACCGAGCAGAATCTGAGAGGAGCTGTGTCCTTGTTGAGGGACGAGGCATATCAATGGTGGCTTACTGTTCGGGAGGGCACTCAGGCCGATCGCGTTACTTGGGATTTCTTCAAAATTGCATTCCAAGGAAAGTATGTTGGGGCTAGCTATGTGGATGCTCGAAGGAAGGAATTCCTTAATCTGGTTTAAGGAAGTAAGACCGTGGCAGCTTACGAAGTGGAATTTCTGTGTCTGAGTCGTTATGCCCGAGGTATTGTGCCAACTGACTACGAATGTAATATCTGGGATTTAGGGGTTATGCTTTTTAACTCAAATGTATGTGGTAGCATGCCTAGGTGTGGTTTTAATATGTTCTAGGGGTTCCGAGGACTTTAGAATGTAGGAGAATGCCTTAGAAAAATATTGGATTTTAAGTCTTCAAGGGGAGCTAAGCAAGATAGGCCTTAAGAAAATTTGTATGAGGATTTAGACACAAGAATTACCTTGGTAAAGTGGCAAAAGAGGCACCACTAAGGTGTCAGGAGAGTGACGCCACAAGCAGAGGAAGGGGGCTTAGGTTCGAGCAAAGACAAGCAAAAGATTTTGGGCTTGCATTTTATGGCAAAGATGAGTAGTGATGGACGGCACAAGGACTTTAAGTGGATGAGGATGAGACTTGGTCATATTCTTTTAAAAATTCGGCTAAAGGGAGGAGATATGTGTTGACTCATTCAAATTATTTTGAATGAGTAAAGAAGAGGAAAAATAGGAGAAAAGTAAGGGAAGGTAGTGTTTGAGTGTCAGCCGAATTCAGGAGAGGGGAGTGAGGTGAAGTGCAATCGGTTGGGGGATAGGCTAGTGTGCCGAAAGTTTAAGGCCATCAAAGTGCCATTTTTGCCATCTTCTTCTGCCGAAATTCAACTTCATTCTCTCTTGAGCTTTCAACCATTTTTCTTTCATAAACAAACCGCACCAAAATTCACTCTTTTTCCTCTCTTGTTAGACTTTGGCCGAACTATCCATAGACCATTAGGGTCATTTGCCTTTTCTTTCTCTTCTTACTTGTTTAAGGGTGTTTCCAATCTACCATCTTCTCTTCTCTTCTTTTTCTTTTTATTTTGCTTAGGCCGAATCTCTCTCTCCCAAAGTTCACCATTGTCGCAACCTCTTAAACCAAAATACCACCATTGCCGAATCTCTCTAAACTTCATCTCTTTTCTTCTTATTTGTTAAGGCCGAATCTCCCTTTGGATACTAAAGCTAAATCACATCAAGTCTCAACCTTCTCTCTTCTTATTTTCACGATTTATCAAAAGCCGAAAGCACATTCAAATTTAGCCGAAACTTGTAGCACTCATTCCTTCTTTTCTTTATCGCAAACTCCAAAAGCCAAACCATATCAACTATCTATAATAACCGAATCTCTATGGGTTCAAGCAAGGGGTGCAATCGATCTCAACGATAGGGGTAAGGGTTAACTGCCATTCGTTGTTCTTTCTTTTCTTTTGGATTAGCCGAAAGTTTGGAATCTAACCCCTTTTACTCTCTTTGGCCGAAACCTTGAAGGTGAGTTCGGGATTTGAATATTCAAGGTAAGTGAAGTGTGGTATTAGGCCGAAGGCCATTTAATTTGGTTCATTAAATGTTAGAATCGAATCTAACATAGACCATGTAGGGATTTCGACATCTCCAAGGACAAGTGACATTTTCGGGATCGAGACAATCAAGGTAAGAGGGTCTTGATATTCGGCCAAAGGCCATATTATTTATTAAGGTTGGCTGATTCTGACTATGATCTTTTAGGGGCAGATCGATAGGGATTAGGAGAAGTCTCAGGATTCTGATCCTTTCTGGTAAGGGTGTTTAAGTTGTAGTTATTCAATTAAGATCTCATATGTTAGTTAACCGGGTTTTCTGATTAAGTGTTGATTCAATGGATGCGAGTGCCAGTAAAGGGGAGAAAGGGGTAGTGCCTACCCCTAAGTTCAAGAAATGTTTGGTTTCTACTGTTCGTGATTGGCCACCGGGGTGTGGGCCAGCGTCGGAAAGGGATAAGCAATTCACTGTTATCCCTACTAGCGAGAGTGTCGGTATCGATAGTATCGTACTTACGGTTATCAGGTGTGTAGCCTACACTAAAATTTTGATAGATTGATAGTATTAGTGATAGCATGTGTTAATAAGAAATCTGTGTGAATGTGGCTATGGGTACCATATTGTGGTACGATGCGTTCAGGTACGTAAACCCCTTAATATACTCAGTTAATGATGTTATAAGTATGGATATGAGATAAGTATGATTCTGTTATGACTTTGGGGTATATGGCATGATATCTAATAATATGTTTATTGCATGGGCATATGGGTGATTTTGATAAATGGGAAGTGTTCCGGTGGTTTTTACCACATTATTCGGTGACTTATGTCACAATATTATATATCCGGTGACTTTTGTCACATATTATGAATCCGGTGACTCTGTCACATTATCTGGTGGCTATGCCACGATTATAAGAGCGATGTGCGGTTGACTGCAGCAACTGCCTTCGATGGTGTGTAGTGGATGGAGGGTTGATTTAGTAATCCCCACAGTGTGATTGGCAGGTACGGGTGGTGTGTAGCGGATGGATATCTAGGGGGGCTCGGGATTGCATTTCATTTTATATGTACATGTGATTTAATCTACCGTTATTTGATTTGCTATGTTATGGGCTGATGGCTAAATTTGATCCAAATGGGCTTTGCCAAAAATGTTATCGTTAAGACTATGATCGATTGGGTTTTTAGTGTCTTCATTACACATTGAGTCCAGTGACTCACCCTTCGTGGGATATCTTTTGCAGTGATACTTAGTGATGGACCGGGTCAATGAGACTAGGTGGTGGCCATGCTCAACTCAGTATTTCGGTTTTCCTTTTAATAGAATTTACAACATTTTCTTTTATTATTCGGGATTTATTTTTTGGTGATGTTTTTGTAATAAGGCCACCATTAGCTATGTTTTTATACATTTTAAATTTTTATTTCTCACTCTCAAAAAGACTTTAACTAAATGTTTCAAATTATTTCGATAAACAACTTAAACTGTTTTAACACCTAAACACCTAAGGTTTCCAACATAATAATAAGTTCCAAATTGGGTTTTTTTCTTTTGACTTATAAAATTTTCTAAACTCATAAAAATAACGTTTTAATGAGACACGAACTTAAATCACCACACGGTTTTCAACATGAACACACTTCAAATCTATTTTTCTTCAAATCAACCTATTTTTTCAAGATAACAAAACGAGTTTTACACCGTGAGCATGCCGGATCCTGGTCGGGGGCTTGTGGGCCGGGTTTGGGGTGTTTCAACTTGTATCGAGCCCGCTTTAAACACTCGGCCTTGGGTTTTGAAGCCCACAACATTTTCAAAATTGAGCCCAAAATGAGTTTGTGAAAAGATTTTGGTTAGAATGGTTTTATGGAAGCATGGCACCCGAGTTCTCAGACCAGGTCCACCAGGTAAGTTCTTTTGTTGATAAATTGATATGAATATGTTAATGTATGAAACATTAGTTGATAGGCCTAAGGAAACTATACTTTAGAGACACGGACCCTAGGTATATGTGTACTCTTACGGAAAAACCTCTGATTAAAACTCTGTTGCATAAAATTTTCTTTAAACAAGAAGTGAAAAGACTCTAATGCATAAAATTTTTGTAAAATCGATAAGACGCTTGAAGTAGACATGAGTTCTAGGGGCGTGGTCATTGTGCGCGCGTAGAGGCAGCGGGATGATCGTGTCGGAACCCGGTTGGTCCGGGTCGTGGTTCCGAAATGAGGCACCGCCACCGGGTCGAGAAAGGCAATTTCGTGAGCAAACAGGAGGAGATGATGCGATGTGCAGGCTATCTTTGCGTGTTTTAGAGCGAGTAGCGGGAGCTAGTATGGGTAATGGGGCTCGAAAGTCGATGGTCGAGAGACTTAGGTCAAATGGAGCTGAGGTTTTTAGGGAGTATCGGGCGTAGCTCAATGTAGCGGAGTATTGGTTAGAGGCGAATCGAAAGGATCATGGATGATTTGGGTACCTTTCTTGAGGAAAAGCCGAAAGGTGCTTTGTTTATTTTGCCGTGATGAGGCTTACCGCTGGTGGCTCATCACAAAGAGGGTACCCTATTGGATCGAGTGGATTGGGGGTATTTTAAGGTTAAGTTTGAGGGAAAATACGCTCTGAGCTAGTTACATAGACTCATAGAGGAAGGCGTTTACAATTTAGTGCAAGGAAATAAGTCGATGGTGAGTATGAAGCGAGTTTTTGCGTTAAGCCGGTATGCGGAGGGATAGTAGCTACCGATTATGAGCGGTGTGTCGATTTGAGGATGGTTTGAGGATGAGTCATGCGAGTCTTGATTGCTCACAATGAGAGAGAGACTTTGCTGCGATCTTAGTGGATAAGGCACGAGATAGTCAAGAAGTTAAGCGGTGACGAGAGACAGAATCGGGATCGAGGTCGAATAAGAATAAGAGGAATTATGGGTCTTCGTGGTCATCCGGGAACTTTCGAAGAGACCTAGAGTTGATAGGCATGAGGTCGTGAGCTATTGTGCGAGGACAATACCGTGCTTGTGCTCGAGTGGGAAAACGCATCCGGGAGAATGTTGGAAAAAGACAGGGGGATGTTTTAAGTGCAGGTCCAAGGATCATATGATTAAGGATTGTCCGATGGATACAGATAGGAATCGCCCAACAGTCGTGGTTATAGTCAGCCGCGGGGGTGGACAAAGAATCGTCGAGGGGTCGTGGTCTGAATGGCAGAGGTAATGGCTCTGGTAGAGGTCGTGGAACATCAGGCAGAGGTAGTGGTAACACTGAGGCTAGACAGCCAGTGCGTATATGCGGTTCGTCGGAGGAGGATAGCGATGCACTGATGTCATAACGGGTGCGTTCTTTATTTCTCGGATTACCCTTTATTGCTTTGATAGATATAGGGTCAACTCATTCATACATCGCTAGTGAAGTATCTGGAACTCTGCATGTGAACTCTAAGACTGTACCTAGGAAGATGACTGTACTTAGTCCTTTAGGCGCATCGTAGTAGTAGATAAGCTCTTTAAGGAAGTGCCTTTAGAAGTTCAGGGACTCAATTTCCGGTGACTTAATGGAGTTGCCATTCGGGAATTTGATTTAATCTTAGGCATGGATCAAGTTAGTGAAGTATCGTGCAAATGTGGATTGTGCCGCTAAGCGCATGTCATTGAGAACTTCCGACGACAATGAAGTTGTGGTCGTGGGGCGAGAGACTAATTATTTGTCGAATGTAGTATCCGCCTTAAGGCGGAGAAGATGGTAAGGAAGGGATGTCCGCTTTTCGATGTTGGTTAGTGCCTTGGAGGCTAAGGAAGCAACTCGTTGAAGGGGTCGACTCGTAAGAGAATTTGTGGATGTCTTTCCTAAGAACTTCCAGGGTTACCTCCAGATCGTGAGGTGGAATTTGGGATTGACTTGTTGCCGGGTACATCGCCAGTATCTATCGCTCCGTATAGGATGGCACCAAAGGAGTTGGTTGAGCTCAAGGCTCAGATCCAGGAGCTGCTTGATCGTGGGTTAATTCGACCCAGTGTGTCTCCATGGGGAGCACCGGTCTTATTTGTGAAGAAAAAGGATAGAACTATGCGTATGTGCATAGATTATCGGCAGTTGAATGAGCTGACCATCAAGAACAAGTATCCTTTTCCAAGGATAGAGGACTTGTTCGATCAGCTTAAAGGGGCTGCGGTATTCTCAAAGATAGATTTAAGGTCGGGATATCATCAGCTTAAGGTGAAGGAAGCAGATATCCATAAGACAGCTTTCCGGAGAAGATACGGGCATTATGAGTTCTTAGTAATGTCGTTCGGGTTGACGAACGCCCCAGCTGCGTTCATGGATATGATGAATCGGGTTTTCCAACCCTACTTGGATCAGTTCGTCGTTGTGTTCATAGACGACATCCTAGTGTATTCCAAGTCTGAGGTAGAGCATGATTAGCATCTCCGGATAGTGTTGCAAGTGTTAAAGGAGAAGAAGCTCTATGCCAAATTCAGCAAGTGTGAATTTTGGCTGAAGGAGGTTGCGTTCTTAGGGCATGTGGTGTCTGCAGAAGGGATAAGGGTGGATCCTCGGAAGATTGAGGCAGTGCTAAATTGGAAACCACCTAAGTCTGTGGCTGAGATTCGCAGTTTCTTGGGGTTAGCAGGCTACTACAGAAGGTTTGTAGAAGGGTTCTCATCAATAGTGGCACCTCTGACGAAGTTGTTGAGAAAGGAGGTACCTTTCGTATGGACAGATAAGCAACAGGAAAGCTTTGAGAAGCTTAAGAGGGTTTTGACCGAAGCTCCGGTCTTGATTCAGCCTGAGGCAGGGAAGGATTTTATGGTGTATTGTGATGCTTCTCACACATGATTAGGATGTGTTCTGATGCAAGATGGGAAGGTGGTCGCTTATGCATCACGACAATTGAGGCCACATGAGGTTAACTATCCGACACATGACTTGGAGTTGGCAGCGGTGGTCTTTGCTCTTAAGGCATGGAGGCATTATTTATATGGAGAAAACTCAGTGATTTACACAGACCACAAGAGTCTTAAGTATCTGCTGACTCAGAAGAAGTTAAACCTGAGGCAACGAAGGTGGGTGGAATTACTGAAAGACTACGATTGTTCTATAGAGTATCACCCGGGCAAGGCAAATGTAGTGGTAGATGCCCTAAGTCGAAAAGTAGTGTCGGATCTGAGGGCGATGTTTGCATATCTTAGCTTGTATGACGATGGAAGTTTGCTAGCGGAGTTGCAGGTCAAGCCGACGTGGTTGAGTGAGGTGAAAGAAAGATAGCTGGCAGATGATTATCTAAGTGCTAAGATACGACAGATGCAGAATAGGGAATTGGAAAACTATGGTGTAAGCAGTGACGGAGTGTTGTGGTTTCAGGGCAAGGTCTGTATGCCGAAGGATAAGGAATTAAGGCAGATAATTCTTCAGGAATCGCATAGTAGCCCTTATGCTATGCATCCTGGAGGAAGTAAGTTATACAGAGATCTACGGGATCAGTTTTGGTGTCCTGGTCTTAAACGGGAAGTTATTGAATTTGTAGGGAAGTGCTTAACGTGTCAGCAAGTCAAGGCTAAACACTAAGTTCCATCAGGATTGGTTCAGCCGATAAAAATCTCGCAATAGAAGTGGGAAAGAATCACCATGGACTTTGTTAGTGGGCTTCCCCTTACGCCTACTAAGAAAGACTCGGTATGGGGGATAATGGATCGATTGACGAAGTCTGCACATTTCATACCAGTGCGGGTTGATTACTCCTTGCAGAAGTTGGCGAAGTTGTATGTGGCAAAGATTGTGAGGTTACATGGAGTGCCAGTGTCGATTATCTCAGATAGGGATCCGAGGTTTACGTCTCGATTTTGGAAAGCATTGCATCAAGCTTTGGGCACTAGAGTAGACTTCAGTACGGCATTTCATCCGCAATCGGACGGCCAGTCGGAGCGGGTAATCCAAGTGTTAGAGGATATGTTGAGAGGCTGTGTGATAGACTTCAGAGGAACCTGGGAAGAATTTTTGCCTTTAGCGGAATTTGCGTATAATAACAGCTATCAAGCAAGTATTCGGATGGCACCGTACGAAGCGTTGTATGGACGAAAGTGTCGCACTCCCACGTGTTGGACAAAATTGGGGGAACGTCAGGTTTTGGGTTCAGAGATTGTGGCAGAATCTGAAGAAAAGGTTAAGGTAATTCGGGCACGATTGAAGGAGGCTTCTGGCAGGCAAAAGTCGTACGCAGATCTTAAGCAGAAGGAAATAGAGTTTGCTGTGGGAGATCAGGTGTTTCTAAAAGTTTCGCCGTGGAAGAAGGTGATGAGATTTGGTCGCAAAGGGAAGTTAAGTCCCAGGTTTATAGGACCTTATCGGGTTTTGAAGAGGGTTGGACCAGTGGCATATCAGTTAGAGTTGCCTTCAGAATTGAAGCAGATGCATGATGTGTTCCATGTTTCAATGTTACGTCGTTACCGATCGGATCCATCTCATGTAGTGCCAGTTGAGGAGGTGGAGCTAAGACCAGATTTGTCCTACGAGGAAGAGCCGATTCAGATTTTGGAACGGGATGTGAAGGTGTTACGGAGGAAATCAGTTCCTCTAGTCAAAGTATTATGGCGTAATCCTGGATCGGAAGAAGCTTCATGGGAGCCGGAGAAAGCAATGCGACAGTAATACCCTCACTTATTCTAGACAGGTAATTTCGAGGTCGAAATTATTTTTAAGGGGGTAGAACTGTAATATCTGGGATTTAGGGGTTATGCTTTTTAACTCAAATGTATGTGGTAGCATGCCTAGGTGTGGTTTGAATATGTTCTAGGGGTTCCGGGGACTTTAGAATGTAGGAGAATGCCTTAGAAAAATATTGGATTTTAAGTCTTCAAGGGGAGCTAAGCAAGATAGGCCTTAAGAAAATTTTTATGAGGATTTAGACACAAGAATTACCTTGGTAAAGTGGCAAAGAGAGTGCCACTAAGGTGTCGTGGAGAGTGACGCCACAAGCGAGAGGAAGGGGGCTTAGGTTCGAGCAAAGACAAAGCGCATTTTGGGCTTGCATTTTGCGGATAGAGGAGTAGTGATGGACGGCATAAGGACTTTAAGTGGATGAGGATGAGACTTGGTCATATTCTTTTAAAAATTCGGCTAAAGGAGGAGATATGTGTTGACTCATTCAAATTATTTTGAATGAGTAAAGAAGAGGAAAAATAGGAGAAAAGCAAGGGAAGCTAGTGTTTGAGTGTCACCAATTCGGAGAGGGGGAGTGAGGTGAAGTGCAATCGGTTGGGGATAGGCTAGTGTGCCGAAAGCTTAAGGCCATCAAAGTGCCATTTTTGCCATCTTCTTCTCGCAAAATTCAACTTCATTCTCTCCCCGAGCTTTCAACCATTTTTCTTTCATAAGCAAACCGCACCAAAATTCACTCTTTTCCTCTCTTGTTAGACTTTGGCCGAACTATCCATAGACCATTAGGGTCATTTGCCTTTTCTTTCTCTTCTTACTTGTTTAAGGGTGTTTCTAATCTACCATCTTCTCTTCTCTTCTTTTTCTTTTTATTTTGCTTAGGCCGAATCTCTCTCTCCCAAAGTTCACCATTGCCGCAACCTCTTCAACCAAAATACCACCATTGCCGAATCTCTCTAAAGTTCATCTCTTTTCTTCTTATTTGTTAAGGTCGAATTTCCCTTTGGATACCAAAGCTAAATCGCATCAAATCTCAACCTTCTCTCTTCTTAATTTCACGATTTATCAAAAGCCGAAAGCACATTCAAATTTAGCCGAAACTTGTAGCACTCATTCCTTCTTTTCTTTATCGCAAACTCCAAAAGCCGAACCATATCAACTATCTATAATAACCGAATCTCTGTGGGTTCAAGCAAGGGGTGCAATCGATCTCAACGATAGGGGTAAGGGTTAACTGCCATTCGTTGTTCTTTCTTTTCTTTTGGATTAGCCGCAAGTTTGGAATCTAATCCCTTTTACTCTCTTTGGCTGAAACCTTGAAGGTGAGTTCGGGATTTGAATATTCAAGGTAAGTGAAGTGTGGTATTAGGCCGAAGGCCATTTACTTTGGTTCATTAAATGTTAGAATCGAATCTAACATAGACCATGTAGGGATTTCGACATCTCCAAGGACAAGTGACATTTTCGGGATCGAGACAATCAAGGTAAGGGGGTCTTGATATTCGGCCAAAGGCCATATTGTTTATTAAGGTTGGCCGATTCTGACTATGATCTTTTAGGGGCAGATCGACAGGGATTAGAAGAAGTCTCGGGATTCTAATCCATTCTGGTAAGGGTGTTTAAGTTGTAGTTATTCAATTAAGATCTCATATGTTAGTTAACCGGGTATTCTGATTAAGTGTTGATTTAATGGATGCGAGTACCAGTAAAGGGGAGAAAGGGGTAGTGCCTACCCCTAAGTTCAAGAAACGTTTGGTTTTTGCTGTTCGTGATTGGCCACCGGGGTGTGGGCCAGCATCGGAAAGGGATAAGCAATTCACTGTTATCCCTGCTAGCGAGAGTGTCGGTATCGATAGTATCGTACTTACGGTTATCAGGTGTGTAGCCTACACTAAAATTCCGATAGATTGATAGTATTAGTGATAGCATGTGTTAATAAGAAATCTGTGTGAATGTGGCTATGGGTACCATATTGTGGTACGATGCGTTCAGGTACGTAAACCCCTTAATATACTCAGTTAATGATGTTATAAGTATGGATATGAGATAAGTATTATTCTGTTATGACTTTGGGGTATATGGCATGATATCTGAATAATATGTTTATTGCATGGGCATATGGGTGATTTTGATAAAGGGGAAGTGTTCCGGTGGTTTTTACCACATTATCCGGTGACTTATGTCACAATATTATATATCCGGTGACTTTTGTCACATATTATGAATCCGGTGACTCTGTCACATTATCCGTGGCTATGCCACGATTATAAGGGCGATGTGCGGTTGATCGCAGCGATCGCTTCGATGGTGTGTAGCGGATGGAGGTTGATTTAGTAATCCCCTACGGTGTGATTGGCGAGTACGGGTGGTGTGTAGCGGATGGATATCTAGGTGGGCTCGGGATTGCATTTCATTTTATATGTACATGTGATTTAATCTGCCGTTATTTGATTTGCTATGTTTTGGGCTGATGGATAAATGTGATCCAAATGGGCTTTGCCAAAAATGTTATCGTTAAGACTATGATCGATTGGGTTTTTAGTGTACTATTACACATTGAGTCTGTTGACTCACCCTTCGTGGGATATCTTTTGCAGGTGATACTTAGTGATGGACCGGATCAGCGAGGACTAGGTGGTGGCCATGCTCAACTCAGTATTTCGATTTTCCTTTTAATAGAATTTACAACATTTTCTTTTATTATTCGGGATTTATTTTTGGGTGATGTTTTTGTAATAAGGCCACCATTAGCTATGTTTTTATACATTTTAAATTTTTATTTCTGCTACGAAAAACTTCAACTAAATGTTTCAAATTATTTCGATAAACAACTTAAACTGTTTTAACACCTAAACACCTAAGGTTTCCAACTTAATAATAAGTTCCAAATTGGGTTTTTTTCTTTTGACTTATAAAATTTTCTAAACTCATAAAAATAACGTTTTAATGAGACACGAACTTAAATCACCACACGGTTTTCAACATGAACACACTTCAAATCTATTTTTCTTCAAAATCAACCTATTTTTTTTCAAGATAACAAAACGAGTTTTACACCAGGAGCATGCCAGATCCGGTCAGGGCTTGTGGGCCGGGTTTGGGGTGTTTCAACAAACGCTGCGTGTGTTTTGAAGACGGGTTGAGTGATGAGTTGCGGGTACTGATAGCCCCACAACAAGAAAGGAATTTTGCCACACTGGTGGAGAAAGCAAAGATAGCCGAAGAGGCTAAGCACTCGGAGCGGCAAAACGGAGAAAGAGATAGAGGCAAGAGCAAGAGGGACTTTAAGTACTCGGGTCCTACTAGAAGGTTTCAGAAGAGGCCCAGGAAAGATGAGCCAGCTCAAGCTAGAGCCCCAGCTACTACCAATCAGATACAACCATGTGCTGACTGTGGAAGACGTGTAACACCCCAAACCCGACCTAGAAGTTAGGCCCGAATCTGGAATGTCACATTAAAGGCGCACTTCAAAACAATTTACTAATTAACCATTTAAGGCCCAAAAGCCCAAAACAAAAGATTATTTTGAAAACCATATTAACATTTTAATAATTTTATGAAATTTCTTAAGTGGGTAATTGAAACAATAATAATAATAAACCCAAAATTCAAAGTCAAATAGGAGTTACATGGCCTTATTACAATCCAATGAAAAATAAACAAAGTATTTAAAACAGAATCATTTGAATAAATTGAAACATTTGAACAGCTTGTAGTGTGGCCATCTCCGAGTCCTCTCCCACATCGAGTCGTCTATTTAGGATTACCTGAAACATTAAGTTAAAGGGTGTGAGTTTCGAAACTCAGTGTGTACAACCCTTGGCAATCAAATCACATACAAATATTCGCATTGGGCCTAAGCCCTAACAAAATTGGTGGTCTTGGGCCTTAACGCACAATGACCTCATATCATATCATATCGCATCATATACAAACAAGATAATGCAAAACCCACCCCAAAAATCCATCCACTACACACACCATTTCCCTTCCAACCTTATGGCTCTTGTGGGGAATTCTAGCTCGACCCACCCCTCCGCTACACACCATGGGTAGCCCGCCATGTGATACTACCAGAACATTGCAAAGAAAGCTACTAATCATATATTAGGCTTAAAGCCACTGGTGGATCCATACCATACGGCCATGCGATCCTGGATCCATACCATACGGTCATGCGATCCTCAAATATTGACACAGAGTCATCAATATATATATGTCAGGCACATAGCCACGGTAAATATGATTGGAAGAAAGCCATAATAACAAAAGACAAAGCCTTCTGGTATTGGCACAAAGCCCATAATTACGGCACAAAGCCTTCTGGTATTGGCACAAAGCTCGTAATTACGGCATGAAGCCCATATTAATGGCACACGCCCCCTCGGTAACATTATCGGCAGCGCGCATGATGGTCGCCACGCTAAAAAAACCTGCGGTGGCTATAAATCCTTCTGTGGATCCACAATCGTCAGCGACCATGCGATCCTATTAGCACTTCCTCCGTATTAATAATCCCAACCCCATGCAATATGTCGTGTATGTCATGCTCAATCATTACACGTGTATGCAAAATGGACATGCTCAAGAACAATTATTTAAACATGTAATAAAAGCATATCGATCATACAACCACAATCCAAATTAGTCCACTCATTGCACAAGTCGATCATTTACCTACAAGGGCAAATCAGTCATTTTACCCTATAAGGGTATTTCGGTAATTCTACCCTACAGGGGTAGTTCGGTAATTCTACTCATAACCAATCCATGTATGCAACGCATCTCAAGCATAATCAATCATACAATTAACACATACAACGCTAGTACTACCACGAGGGTACAACGATCATTTTGTCGTGTAGGGGTAAAACGGTAATTTTGCAAACTGAGGGTATTTTGGTAATTTCACAAACCAAGGGTATTTTGGTAATTTTACAAACCAGAGGTATTTTGGCAATTTTGCAAATCGGGGGTATTTCGGTAATTTTGCAAACTGGGGGTATTTCGGTAATTTTGCAAACTGGGGGTATTTCGGTAATTTTGCAAACCAGGGGTATTTCGGTAATTTTGCAAACCGAGGGTATTTCGATAATTTCACAAACTAGGGGTATTTCGGTAATTACAAATCTAGGGGTATTTTAGTAATTTTACACATAAGGGTATTTTAGTAATTTTACAATTATAAGGGTTTTTTAGTAATTTTACAAATATAAGGGTATTTGGTCCCTCTCGGGTTTTAGTTATAAATTTTGGCCTATAAACAAGTCCTCGCGGTTAAAGTGAACAAATACTATGCACCAGGTAGGGTCTCAGAAAAGAAGAGGTGGGTCACTAGGACCGCTTAAGTACTAAGCTCTCACTAGATCCAATCCTAGACATGCATATGTCGGTTACCACAAGGACCGCTTAAGTACTAAGCTCTCACTAGATCCAATCCTAGACATGCATAAAGTCCATTAACCCTAACATACTTGTCTATGCCCCCACAAGCCCATCTCATGTCCTTACGGCCCGTTAGGCCCAAATCTCATCATATGGCCTATTAGGCCTAAAACATATCCAGATCATGTATCAAGCATAGCTAACTTAATTTGTATAATCAACCAAGCCGTTTTATCAAACTTAGCCTCAGGGCCCACCGGGCCCATTTAGCCACTTTCGACTTTTCAGCTTTTTAGCATTGTCGATTTCGTGTGTGTAGTGTTTGTACACAACTGGTAACCTCGCGTGCTGCAAACCCCTTAGTCACGAACGTACAATTGACATTACTAGCGATTAACCAAAGCGTTAACATATACTAACCAAAAACCGAAACCTCACCATACCCTTACCGTGTGCCTCACGTTCTAGTAGCCCTTCCTTTGCTACTATTGGCGATTAACCTCTAGATCTGCACCCAAACACCTATATCGTTAAAACCAAGTGACCCATATTGATCATAAGTCACCCCTATGAGCCACAATAGATTTGGTCATTTACTAAACCCTAACTGAGTCGAGAATACTTATTGCCTTGATAGCAATCCTTACCTACCGCACTTGCGATTGCTGAACCTCACCCTTGATAATACATGGTAACGGCAAAGAGGGGTTAGATAGCCCTTCGGCTTTCAACAAAAATTACTAAGGGGAGTTAACAGAATACTTACCGAATACAACCTTAGATCCTGCGGCCTACCAAACTAGATTCAGCTTTTAACCTTGACTGAGAGTAGATACCAACTGATTTGTGATAGAGAAAAACAACAAAGATTCAGCACTAATGGGGGATTTTGGCAAGATAAGATGATGGTAATTCAGCAATAGAAAAGTTTGGCTAAGAGAGAATTCAGCAGAAAAGAATGATGGTTTTTCGGCAATGGAAGAATTCGCAAATGAAAGAATAGAATGAGGGGGAGAAAAGAAAAGATCAAATGTGCTTGTGTGAGGGTAACTACAGGATATTCGGTAAAGAAAATAAAGACTAACTTATTTGCAAAACTCTCCAAATACCGAAAGCCACAATGAAAATTCGTAATACCCCCTAAAAGACCCAAAAACGGCACTCATTTACCCTCCTAAGCCGAATTTATACACTTCCCACTTCCCACAACGGCACCAACTCTTCACACTTCTCAGCTCCTAACTTTTCTCCCTAATAACTCCTCAATCTCATCCTAAATTTTCTCTAAGATAAGCTCCTTTATGCCTTCCTTAAACTTCTCTCATGAACACTTCCTTCAGAGTTCACATCCAACACCACTACTAACCATCTAGAAGGTAAAAATTAAATCCCCAACAAAATACGATGCCACTACTCGAACCTTGGACTCCCTTGCCTGCTAATGACGCCACCTCCCTGCTCCCTAAGTGGCACCACTTTGCCACTACACCACAAGCTCTTTTGTGTCATTTTTCTTCTTCATTTATTTAAAAGGCCTACTAACTGAAGTCATAGTTCCCTTGGGCTAAAACTAAAATTTTTCCTATACCCTTACTTGATCCCAGAACTTCTCTAACACCCCTAGACACTCTAAATTTATTACCCTCAAAGCCCACATGCCAATTGTCTTTTTCTTGCTTACTTAAAAATTTTCTGAGATCTAAAGCCCAAAGCCCAATAGGCCCAATACTTCTAGGCCCAAATTCGAGGCATTACAAGACGACACTCTAGTGAATGCTGGAAGAGAACTGGTGGTTGTTTCAAATGTGGTTCTAAGGACCATCAGCTTAAGAATTATCCTCGACAAACTGCTCCGACTCAGGAAGCTCGTAACCATGACGCACAGCCAGCTAGAGGCGCTCAGTAGCCACCGAGGGGCTGTGGACAAGGTCGAGGTGGTAATGGCGCAGGTCGAGGTCAAGGTGCACCGGGTAGAGGTAATGGCTTCAAGGGTAACGCGGAGGCGAGGCAGCCAGGGTTAGTTTATGCGGTTAGACGCTGAGAGGATGGCGATGTACCTGACGTGATAATCGGTACGTTCTTCATATCTGATGTACCTGTTACTGCTTTGATAGATATCGGATCTACCCATTCGTATGTTGCTAGTGCTATATCTGGAAATCTGAACATTAGATCTGAGATTACTGCTAGGGAGATGACAGTAATTAGTCCTTTAGGACAATCTGTGATAGTAAATAAATTGGTTAGAGATGTACCCTTAGAAGTTCAAGGAGAAACATTTTTGGCGGGTTTGATAGAATTGCCTTTCGACGAGTTCGACCTTATTTTGGGCATGGACTGGTTGGTGAAGCACCGTACGAACTTGGATTGTGTTGCAAAGCTGATGACGATAAGAACTTCGGAAGAGAAAGAAGTAGTGATGATAGGTGATAGGAGAAACTATCTATCAAATGTGGTATCTGCTTTAAAGGCAGAAAAGTTGGTACGAAAAGGGTGTGGAGCATTCCTAGCCTTCATTAGTGCGTTGGATGCCAAGGAATTATCGGTGGAAGGTGTTAGAACGGTGAAAGAATTTTCGGACGCCTTTCCCGAGGAAATTTCAGGTTTGCCTCTGGACCGGGAGGTAGAGTTTGGCATTGAGCTATTGCCCGGAACGACTCCGGTGTCTATTGCTCCTTATAGAATGGCGCCGAAAGAGTTAGCGGAGCTTAAAGCTCAAATTCAAGAGTTGTTGGATCGAGGATTCATTCGACCGAGTGTGTCACCGTGGGGAGCACCGATCTTGTTCGTCAAGAAGAAGGATGGGTTGATGCGTATGTGCATCGATTATAGGTAGTTGAATAAGTTGACGATCAAGAATAGGTATCCATTGCCGAGAGTCGATGATCTGTTTGATCAATTGCAAGGAGCTTCAGTTTTCTCCAAGATAGATCTGAGATCGGGTTATCACCAACTCAAGGTTAAGGAGGCGGATATTCATAAGACGGCATTTTGAACTCGTTATGGACATTATGAGTTCTTAGTGATGCCGTTTGGATTGACCAATGCACCAGCTGCATTTATGGACATGATGAACCGAGTCTTTCAACCCTATTTAGACCGGTTTGTGGTGGTGTTCATAGATGACATCTTGGTATACTCGAAGAATGAAGAAAAGCATGATTCACATCTGCGAATAGTATTGCGAATATTACGGGAAAAGCAACTCTATGCCAAATTCAGTAAGTGTGAATTTTGGCTGAAGGAAGTAACTTTCTTGGGACATGTTGTGTCAGCCGAAGGAATTAGAGTTGATCCTCGGAAAGTAGAGGCTGTGTTGGATTGGAAACCACCGAAGTCAGTGGCCGAAATTTAGAGTTTCCTAGGATTGGCTGGTTATTATCGGCATTTTGTTGAGGGGTTTTCATTGATTGCTGCACACTCTAACTAAACCATTATGCGCAAGGGAGTACCATCCGTGTGGTCGATCAACAAAGAAGAAAGTTTTGAGAAATTGAAGAAGATTCTCGACTAAGCGCCATGATTGATTCAACTCGTGGGTGGAAAAAGAATTTATTATTTATTGTGATGCGTCACACACGGGTTTAGGATGTGTGTTGATGCAAGGTGGAAAAGTGGTGGCTTATGCATCTCACCAGTTAAGACCACACGAAGTAAATTATCCTACCCATGATTTGGAGTTGCCTGCAGTGGTGTTTGCTTTGAAGATTTGGAGACACTACCTGTACGGTGAGAAGTCGATCATTTATATGGGTCATAAGAGTCTAAAGTACCTCCTTACCCAAAAGGAGTTGAACTTAAGACAGCGAAGGTGGATAGAACTGTTGAAGGATTACGACTTCTCAATCGAGTATCATCCCAGAAAGGCTAACGTGGTGGCAGACGCGTTGAGTCGTAAGGTGATATCGGATTTGAGAGCGATGTTTGCTCATCTCAGCTTGTATGAAGATGGTAGTCTGCTAGCCGAACTTCAGGTGAAGCCTATGTGGTTAGGTCAGATTAAGGAAAAGCAATTATCAGATGAAAAGTTGGGTTCCTTACTTTAGCAAGTGGAAAGTGGTGTGAAAGGGGATTTCGGAATGAATAATGATGGAGTATTGTGTTTTCGCGGAAGAATTTGTATGCCCAAAGATTCAGAATTGAGGCAAATGATTCAGCGAGAGGCGCATAGTAGCCCATATGCTATGCACCCCAGGGGAAATAAAATGTATCGAGACCTTCGTGAGCAGTATTGGTGGCCAGGGTTAAAGCGGGAGGTTACTGAATTTGTGAGTAGGTGCTTAACATGTCAACAAGTAAAGGCAGAACATCAATTATCGCTTGGATCGCTGCAGAATCCGGTGAAGATTCCCTTATGGAAATGGGAACGGATAACGATGGACTTCGTTAGTGGGCTACCCTTATCGCCTACTAAGAAAGACTCCATCTGGGTAATAGTGGATCGGTTGACAAAGACTGCCCATTTTCTACCTAATCGTACGGATTACTCATTGCAGAAGTTGGCCAAGTTGTATGTAGCGGAGATCGTGAGGTTACATGGGGTACCAAAGTGTCTATTATATCGGACAGGGACCCTAGGTTTACATCACGATTTTGGAAAGCTTTACATGAAGCTTTGGGAACCAAGTTGAATTTCAAAGACGGCATTTCATCCTCGATCGATGGTCGATCGGAGAGAGTAATCCAGTTCGGAAGACATGCTAAGGGGTTGTGTGATAGACTTCGTGGGTAGTTGGGAAGATTTCCTACCATTGGCGAGTTTGCGTATAACAATAGCTATCAATCCAAAGATCCGGATGGCACCTTACGAGGCGTTGTATGGTCGTAGGTGTCGTACTCCTACTTGTTGGACCGAATTGGGGCAACGATTGTTATTGGGTCCCGAAATGATATCGAGACGGAGGAAAAGGTAAAGGTAATTCGCACGGTTAAAAGAAGCCTCGGATAGACAAAAATCGTATGCGAATCTGAAGCGTAAGGATATTGAGTTTGCGGTAGGAGATCAAGTCTTTCTAAAGGTATCACCTTTGAAGAAGATCTTTAGGTTTGGAAGGAAGGGCAAGTTGAGCCCTAGGTTTATCGGACCATACCGTGTGTTGAAGCGTGTAGGACCAGTGGCTTATCAGCTTAACTTACCTCCGGAGTTGAGTCAGATACATAGTATTTTCCATGTATCAATGTTAAGGCGTTACCGATCGGATCCGTCTCATATAGTACCGGTAGAGGAAGTTGAGATAAGGTCTGACTTGTCGTTTGAGGAGGAGCCAGTGCAAATTTTAGATCGAGATGTTAAGGTGCTGAGAAGGAAGTCAGTACCATTAGTAAAAGTTCTATGGCGTAATCACAGAGCGGAGGAAGCTACATGGGAGCCTGAGGACGCGATTCAACAACAATATCCTCACCTCTTTTAATCAGGTAAATTTTGAGGACGAAATTTTCTTTAAGGGGGTAGAATTGTAACATCCTAAAATTTGGAATTTTATGTGTTGCATTATTTTTGGTGTTAAGCTTGTTAAATTATTAATTATGTATGTTTAGGAGGTTCTGAGAAGGCTCGGGATTTATTTGGACCTAGTGAAATTTTTGAAATTTAGCACTTTAAGGAGATAGAGTAAGTGACCTTAAAGCATATGGAAATAATTGAGTAAGTAGCTAGCATAAATGAACAATTGATAAGAAGGATATGGCGCCATATGTAGTACCTTGAGGGAAGAGGTTCAAATCCCTTTGTGTGCATATTTGACTTTTATTTTTGCATTCCTTCCTTAAAGTGTCGGCCAAGGAGTATTTATGGCAAGTTTGACTTCATTATTTTTGGTAAGGTGGCTATATGAATAAGGCAAGGTTGAAGTTGGGGAAAGGAATCAAGGGAAATAGGAAAGAAAGGGGGACATGAGGCTTATTTTGTGGGTGATGTTTTGGAAAGCTTGGGTGGCCAAACTCTTATCCTAGGGGGGGATGCATGTGGACGGTTTTGGGGAGAATAGGTAGCTGAATTTTTAGTTGGCATTTGGTAAAGACTTAGTAGTGTTTTGGCAAAAATTCCCTATGGCAACTTTGTGTCATTTCTCCCAATTTGCAACCCTCCTTGCCGAAACATATTAGCACAATAGTGCATTGTTTTTCTCTTTTGTTTGGTCACATACTCATTTTCTTTCCACCTTCCTTGATAGCCGAATTCTCCTTTGCCTTTTGATTGAATTTTTTGTGCTTGTTAGGCCAAAACCTTTCTCTTTGCACTATTTGGTATTCTCCAAATTTTTTCTACCTTGTGCCAAAATTACAAGCCACTAAAGAACATATTTTCTTCCTCCTTTCTTCTTGTTGCTGAAAGTATCCAACCTTTGTGACCAAATCATCTTTTCTTATCATCTTTTGGAGAAACCGAAACTAGTTTGCACCTTTTCTCTCCCTTTTCTCTTCTTTTAATCACCTTTCAATTCTTCTTCCATTTCTTAAAAATAAAACTCCATCTTGATCAAAACTTTTTCTTTCATTCATTTCCTCCATAACCGAATCTAATAGCAAATTAACCCTCCACTATTTCTTCTTTTTCCTTCATGTTTGAACATTATCTTTTGACAAATCGGTAAGTAATATTTTCTTCTCAATTTCTTTTCTATGGCCGAATGTATGTTTTTGTCTTGGGATGATTCTATTAATCGGAATCATCATTCCCTTTTCTCTCTCACAACATGATCATTTTTCCTTTTGGTAGAATCCTAGCGGGAGGCCGAACATCACTCTAAGTCTTAAGTCGAACGACGAACATCGAATTCAATATCGTACGGTAAGAAATCGTTATGGATTATTGATAGTAACCAATAAGCCGATTGATGATCTAAGGAGTAATAAATTGTTGACTTTATGTTTTAGGGAATAAATCGTCTGATCCATCCAATTGTTGATCATTCAGGATTAGTGGTAAGCCGATCTTCACCCTTTTTGACAAATCCGTACTTATCATAATACTAATCGATGGAGGCTTGTGGTAACGATTCAAAAGGGAAGCCGAGTGGAGATCTCAAAAGGAGCGGGTTAGCGATCCCTACTCCTAAATTCAAACGAAGGGCTGTTTCGACGATTCGAGACTTTCCTCTGGGTTGTGGACCCTCATCCGATGAGAATCAACTATTCGAGGTTGTTCGCAATTGTGAGGCATCAGCGATTCGGGACTTTCCACTGGGTTGTGGACCGTCAACCGAGGAAAACCAACAAATCGTAGCTGTTCGCGATCCCAAGGGTAAAATCTTAGATCGTTTGTTTTAGAGTAGATTTATTAAATAGTAAGCAATGTCTAATCGAGCGTTATAATATTTTAGGCATCGACGATCAGGAAAGCGTAGTGCTTACTGTAATCAGGTGTGTAATCTCACACCGTATTTCATGGGTTAGATATTTAAAACTTGTTAGTGGTAAATCGCTTGATTAAATCACATTTTGGTGAAATTGGGTAAAATGGCATAGTTATCACTATTTTGGTAAAGACTATGAAAGCGGTATTAAGACTGTGAAAATTTCAAAAATACCCTTAAAGGGCCATTTGATATTTGCTATATGGGCCATTTGATATTTGTTATATGGGCCATTCGATATTTGCTATATGGGCCAGATTGAGATAATTGCTATATGGGCCAGATTGAGATATTTGCTATATGGGCCAAATTGAAATAATTGCTATATGGGCCATTTGATATTTGTTATATGGGCCATTTGATATTTGTTATATGGGCCAATATGCTATAATTTGTTATAATGGGCCATAATGTTTGTAAGAAATATCTGAATAAATTGTTGTGAATGGCTATGCATTATATACATGATTTGCATGGGATGGGATATTGATTAAGAGAAGTTCTGGTAGCTCTGCTACGTAATTCTGGTGGCTCTTCCACAAATATGAAAAATGGCCATGCCATGTAAATTCTGTTAATCTGGTGGCTTGTGCACAAACTTGATATATACGGCTTAATGCCTACTTTTGGTGTGTTGGCGGGGTGGGTGACTAAAGCTCCCCACAGGTGTGCTGGTTGGTACGAGTGGTGTGTAGCGGATGGAAATTAGGTTTGGTTTGGGAATTGCATATCATATGCATATTATATATGATATTATTTTTTTATATAATTGTAAATGGGTGTTGGCCCAATTGAAAGTTTAATTGGAATTTTGGCCCAGTGGACAATGGTAAGTGGGTTATACACTAAGTTCTAGTAACTCACCCCCATTTTCCTTATCCCTTTCAGGTAATGATCAGTGATGGATACTTGTGCCGTGGATGACTCGGTGGAGGCCATACTTCGTAAACGGTTAAATTTGGATTTTGGATTTCTTTTAGTATTTTTAATTACTTTACTATTTTGAATTAAGGTTGTAATAAGGCCTCTGGATTAATTTTTGTTTTGTTTATTGTGTGAAGAATTTTATAAACTGCTTAAAGTATTTCAAATTATAATATTATTTTTCTAAAAACTTAAATAAATGATTTATTCTAAAATGAATATTTAGAAAGGATTTCATAATAATTTTTCATATTTTAACCCGGAAAATTTCTCTCAAGATTTTCATCGATTCTTTTCAAAAAAATACATTTTTATTTCTTTTAAAATTTTCTCGAACTGTTAACGCTATTTTCAAAACTTCGATATATAAGATCTTACATCTCAAATTGCTGATTTATCAATTAAATCTTTTACCCGATAAATACTTCGTCAAAAATGTGAAATCTGTTTCACTTAAAAAGGAATCAAAGTATATTTATTTTGTGTAACATGTCAAATCTGGCCTTAACGCATAGGCCGAGTTTGGGGTGTTACAGTAACTCTGCTGGTAATGCCAACCAATACACCACTAGTCTAACCCTTTTAGTAATTTCGTATTGTCTGATTAATCGAGGGCTTAACTTTCCCTTTCAACCGAATCATAGAAATTTCTTCCATGGAGAAACCTTTAAAAACACTTTATCACCCACAAAAAACCTCAATATCATGACATTTTAGATTCGCGTATCATTTGTCTATTAAAAGATGCTTTCAATCTATCTTGGGTCACCCTAACTATATCTTTCATTTCTTGAATCAATTTCTGCCCAACAACATTTATTTCACACAAATCCAACCAATAAACAAGTGTTCAACACTTATGATGTAACAACCCGTTTTTCAGTGGTGTCAGAAACAGTGGCTTCGGGGCCACCAAATCTGACGAGTAAGTTCATAAATATTATTATTTAATATTTATGAGTCAAACATGGTTTTAGAAAGGTTTTTGATACAGTGATTTTTGTTATATAAGCGATTTATTAAATTTACGTGGTAATACCCTAAGGTCAAGTGGTTTTAGAAAATGAGGAATTGGGACCTCATTTCTATAAACCAAGCCGTAAATATTTTTATAAATATTGACGGAGTGTCTTTAAGGTGGTATTAAAATTTCGTTGAAAAATTTTAACGTTTCGATAGTTAATTAAGCGAAAAGGACTAAACCGTAAAAGTTGAAAAAGTCAATCGCTATTAGTTTAAAGGTGTTAATTGATTAAAGAATTATAATTGGATGGCCTTATTGAGTAAATTATCCATCATAAAGATAATGGGACGATTGGATGCTTAAATTTCTTTTTATTATAATGTTTTATATGTTATTATTTTATGATAAAGATAAAATAATTAATAAAAAAAGGTTAATAAAATTAAAACATAAGCCATCATCTTCTTTGACACCGAATGGCCATGGAAAGAAAGAAACGGAAAAGATTCAAGCTTTGGCCTAGCTTTGGAAGATGCATATAAGTCTGTTTTTGCCCCGTTTTTAATATTTTTTATGTTTTTGAGATTGTTGCAACTAAATCCAGCTAGCCCGTATCTTCGATTATTGTTGCAACTAAATCCAGCTAGCCCGTATCTTCGATTTTGAAACTGTTAAAGATTTTGAATGTTGTCATTGATGAGTCTTGTTATTTTTGTTGGTAAATGATGAATTTGGAATGTTGATTGATAATTAAAAGTATTTTGATAAGTGATTTTTGATGATTTTACCGATTAGGGACTAAATTGTTAAATTAATAAAAATACAAGGATTTAATGTGAAATTGTTGCATAAATGGGCTGTTATGGATACCATGAACATTTTACCATGCTCAATTTTGGGTAAAAATGGTTAATTTGCATGTTTTGGGCTCAAGGACTGTAACATCCTGAAAAGGGCCTATGCATTTTTGGTTTAATTGTACGAAATGACATATCTTATGTGTTATGAATATATTTTGAACACTTTTGGAAACCTGGAAATGTATGGAAATGTTAAGTTTAAAAGAGGAAAGTGAACATTTTTAGAACATTGGAAATGTAAGCAAATGTCTTGTAAGGAAATGTCATGGAAATGTAAGGAAATGTCTTGGAAATGTAAGGAAATGTCATGGAAATGTAAGGAAATGTCAAGTTTACAGAGCCGATCGAAAATTTTTGGAAACTTAGAAATGACCTAGAAATGACGATTTTTAAGGTTTAAAAGGGGAAATTAAGGCAAGGTGGCCTTAAAAGAAAAAGTTCGTGAAATTTCACACACAAACAAGCTTGGAAAAGTGGTCTGAAGATGCCACTTAGGGCCTATGGAAATGGCGCCATATGCAAGAGGAATGGGCCTAAGTTCGAGTCACATGGGAAGCAAATAAAAGAAATTTTATTTTGCTACAAGGAGCAGAGAGGTGGACGGCACATGGCTATAAATTAGGAGCTTTTATTATTTTATAAATAGTGGATAAATAAGGGATTTATTTATCATTATTTTCAAGAGATAATTGTTGGATTAAATTCTTTTAATTTGAATAAAGAGATAAAGAGGAAAATAAGGGAGAAGTGATGGCCAAGTAAGGGACTTTGAGTTTAATAATTTCGGCTAAGTAAGGATAGTTGCTGAATTATCTTTTATTTTAAGTGATAATTAAAGGATAAAGTTATCAGATAGAGGAGTGGTGGCCAAGTAAGGGACTCCTTAGATGATAATTTCGGCTATAAAAGGAAGGAAGGAGGGCTACTCATCAATTTGTGCTTCCTCCCTTCTCTGCCGAATTCTTAGTGCTCTCTTCTCTTCTTTTCTTTCTTTTCTTTTGTCAAGTCGAGATTAAGTAATTGTTGGAACCAAGCCAAATATTTTCCTCTCCATTAGAAGCCATAGCCGAATCCTCCATCTTTATTCTTCCTTCTCTTTTCTTTCCAATCCATCAAAAGCCGAATCTTTGAGGGGCTTCAAGCATAGGTGCTGTCGATTTCTTCAAGAAAGGAATTCTTTTGGGATTTTTGCCATAGTCGACTATAAAGGAAAAGATCTTCGGGATTTAACCATCAAGGGATTTCGACAGAAGCTATAACCAGTGGATAATTTCGGGATTTAAGATCCTTAAGGTAAGTGACTATGAATATTCGGCCAAGGCCTATTTTAGTAGTTAGATCTATTTTTATGTGTTTTAAGCCGAAAACTAACCGATTCAAGGGATCTAGTGATTAGCCGATTTCAAAGGGAAGAATACAAGTTTCCGGATTTGATTAATTATCAAATCGGCAGCAAAGGTAAGAAAGTGGATACGATAATCCTTCTGGATTTGATTAAATTAGCCGAATAGGCTTTTTCCTAAAATACTAAATGTGGCCAAATGTAGGGATTTAGGATCTAAAGCGATAGATCGGTTTTTTCGGGATTTAAGTGAACCGCTAAGTGTATCGTGTGTGTACCCCACACTAATTCTTAATATGTTTTATGGTCGTGTTTAATTAAAATATGTGATATTAAGAATATGAAAGTGGCTAAGGTACCATGTTATGGTACTAAATACTCAGTGCACGTTTCCTACTTCTACTAGGAATATGAAAAATGTTATTTGTAACATGAGAATATGATAAGAATGTGAACTCGCATATTATGCATATTATTATATGGGGCATATGGTTTTGTTTTGAAAGGGGAAGTGAATGTGGTGACCTAAGACCACGAACACGGTGATCTAAGACCGTGATATCTCGAAAAGTGGTGTCCTAAGACCACAAGAATCTAAAAGTGGTGACCTAAGACCACGGTATGCGGTGACCTAAGACCGCAGATTTAGAGTGTAGCGGAAGGAGGGTCGACTTAGTAGTCCCACGGTGTGACCGGCAGTGCACGGGGTGTGTAGCGGATGGACAACTAGGTTTGGGTTTGGGAATGCATCATAACCTGTATTCTATGTTTTGAATGTGTAATATGTGATATGCCTGATTCTATTATGATTTAGTGTCGTGTACACATTGAGTTTGTTTGACTCACCCGCTGGGGAACATTTTTCAGTGATGAACAAAGTGATGGACTGGGACGGCGAGAACTTGTGGTGGCCATGCTCAACATGAAGTTTATATTTTTGAGGACTCTTGAATTTATTTTAGTACTTTGAATTATTTTGGGAATTATTTGATGTAATAAGGCCATAAGGCCATAGTTGAATTACTTTACACTTATTTTTATTTATTATGATTATGAATTTTATCTATTAAAATTTAATTAAAATTTCTTTTAAACTAAACCCTAAATATTTTGTCACTTAAGATAAAAGGGATTTCAATATAAAACGAACCTATTTTCAACACAAGCCCAACCCAAAACAATATTTTTCTTAAAATCACACAAGTTTTCCTAAGAACAAAAGAATTTTGAACCGGTTTACTTGAGGAACATACCAAATCTGGTCAAAGCTCGTGGGCCAGGTTTGGGGTGTTTCAGTTTGGTATCAGAGCCCAATTTTAAACTCTCGGCCTATGGGCTAAGGCCCAAAACGTTTTCAAATCGAGCCCAAATGAGTTTTTTGAAAGTATTTTTGAAAATGAACAGTTTTTCGGCATGGCACCTAAGTCTCCGACCATGCAATCCACTGTAAGTACCCCTAACCATTTGTGTGATTATGTGGTTTATGTTATGAATTATGGAAGGGTAGAAGAGGAATGGAACGTGAGAATAGCATGATAGGAACTTGAACCCTAGGACTAGTTTACTCAAACACAAACACATAAGACTTAATTCCATTAAACAAACCTATGACTAAGACGCCGAGTTAGGGTGTGGTAACCATTGTGCGCATGTCTAGGATTGGATCCTAAGAGCACAGGTACTTAAGCAAATCCTAGCGACTCACCTCCTCTCTACTCGAATCCTACCTGTGCGTAGTAAACTGCTCACCCTAACCAAGAGGACTTATTCACTGCTAAACCAATCTTTAAAACCCGAAAGGGACTAGCCATGCAGCTTTTATAAAATTCCTAGTTTTAAAATCCCTAAATTACCCTTTTAATTGTAGTAAAAGATTATTGTGAAAATTTTTCCAAAATATCTCCGATTTACAAAATTACAAAAATGCCCTCAGATTGTAAATTACTAAAATACCCTTAGTTTTTAAGATTTTCAAAAAATACCCTCGACTTTTGTTAAAATATTTCTACTTTACAAAGATATCAAAAACTTCATTTTACAAATAACAAGATACCCTGATTTGGAAAATTTACTTTAATCGCTTCTGACTTCCAAAATTACCGAAATAACCTCGATTTCTAAAATTTTTGCAACACCTTTGATTTGGAAAACAAAATAACCCAGAGATTTTGTAAATTCAAAATACCTCTAATTTGAAAAATATTTTCGAATTGACCCCGATTTATTACCAAAATACCCTCAGTAGGGGAAAATGACGAAATTACCCTAGGTAGGGAAATGGATGGAATGGCCATAAAAGTGTAGTTAATGATGTTGTGAATGAATGTGACTTCATGGAGAAATGAATGTGTCTCTCGCTATGAATGTGAATGTGACTCCTCGAGTTAGAGTAGTGAACTTGAACTCAACCTTTTGTGTAATCGAAAGAACTACTTCTAAATACTTTACTTCATAAAATTGTTCGCGGTTAATAAGTGGAACAAAATTCTGATGCATAAAACTTTTTAATCAGATAAGTCGCGACGTTAGAAATGAGTTCTAGGGGACGTGAACTTAGAGACTGTGCCTAGAAAGTATGATGGTTCTATTAAGATCGAGTGCGCAGCATAAGCGTAGAGTGCGGTGAGTTAAGATGTACGATTATTCGTTAATAAGTAATTTCGAGGACGAAATTATTTTTAAGGAGGGTAGAACTGTAACATCCTGAAAAGGGCCTATGCATTTTTGGTTTAATTGTACGAAATGACATATCTTATGTGTTATGAATATATTTTGAACACTTTTGGAAACCTGGAAATGTATGAAAATGTTAAGTTTAAAAGAGGAAAGTGAACATTTTTAGAACCTTGGAAATGTAAGGAAATGTCTTGTAAGGAAATGTCATGGAAATGTAAGGAAATGTCTTGGAAATGTAAGGAAATGTCTTGTAAGGAAATGTCATGGAAATGTAAGGAAATGTCAAGTTTACAGCCGCCGATCGAAAATTTTTGGAAACTTAGAAATGACCTAGAAATGACGAGTTTTAAGGTTTAAAAGGGGAAATTAAGGCAAGGTGGCCTTAAAAGAAAAAGTTTGTGAAATTTCACACACAAACAGGCTTGGAAAAGTGGTCCAAGATGCCACTTAGGGCCTATGGAAATGGCGCCATATGCAAGAGGAATGGGCCTAAGTTCGAGTCACATGGGAAGCAAATAAAAGAAATTTTATTTTACTACAAGGAGCAGAGAGGTGGACGGCACATGGCTATAAATTAGGAGCTTTTATTATTTTATAAATAGTGGATAAATAAGGGATTTATTTATCATTATTTTCAAGAGATAATTGTTGGATTAAATTCTTTTAATTTGAATAAAGAGATAAAGAGGAAAATAAAGGGATAAGTGATGGCCAAGTAAGGGACTTTGAGTTTAATAATTTCGCTAAGTAAGGATAGTTGCTGAATTATCTTTTATTTTAAGTGATAATTAAAGGATAAAGTTATCGATAGAGGAGTGGTGGCCAAGTAAGGGACTCCTTAGATGATAATTTCGGCTATAAAAGGAAGGAAGGAGGGCTACTCATCAATTTGTGCTTCCTCCTTTCTCTGCAATTCTTAGTGCTCTCTTCTCTTCTTTTCTTTCTTTTCTTTTGTCAAGTCGAGATTAAGTAATTGTTGGAACCTAGCCGAATATTTTCCTCTCCATTAGAAGCCATAGCCGAATCCTCCATCTTTATTCTTCCTTCTCTTTTCTTTCCAATCCATCAAAAGCCGAATCTTTGAGGGGCTTCAAGCATAGGTGCTGTCGATTTTTTCAAGAAAGGAATTCTTTCGGGATTTTTGCCATAGTCGACTATAAAGGAAAAGATCTTCTGGATTTGACCATCAAGGGATTTCGACAGAAGCTATAACCAGTGGATAATTTCGGGATTTAAGATCCTTAAGGTAAGTGACTATGAATATTTGGCCAAGGCCTATTTTAGTAGTTAGATCTATTTTTATGTGTTTTAAGCCGAAAACTAACCGATTCAAGGGATCTAGTGATTAACCGATTTCAAAGGGGAAGAATACAAGTTTCCGGGATTTGATTAATTATCAAATCGGTAACAAGGTAAGAAAGTGGATACGATAATCCTTCGGGATTTGATTAAATTAGCCGAATAGGTTTTTTCCTAAAATACTAAATGTGGCCAAATGTAGGGATTTAGGATCTAAAGCGATAGATCGGTTTTTCGGGATTTAAGTGAACCGCTAAGTGTATCAGGTGTGTACCCCACACTAATTCTTAATATGTTTTATGGATGTGTTTAATTAAAATATGTGATATTAAGAATATGAAAGTGGCTAAGGTACCATGTTATGGTACTAAATACTCAGGTACGTTTCCTACTTCTACTAGGAATATGAAAAATGTTATTTGTAACATGAGAATATGATAAGAATGTGAACTCTGGCATATTATGCATATTATTATATGGGGCATATGGTTTTGTTTTGAAAGGGGAAGTGAATGTGGTGACCTAAGACCACGAACACGGTGATCTAAGACCGTGATATCTCGAAAAGTGGTGACCTAAGACCACAAGAAATCTAAAAGTGGTGACCTAAGACCACGGTATGCGGTGACCTAAGACCGCAGATTTGGAGTGTAGCGGAAGGAGGGTCGACTTAGTAGTCCCACGGTGTGACCGGCAGTGCGGGGGGTGTGTAGCGGATGGACAACTAGGTTTGGGTTTGGGAATGCATCATAACCTCGTATTCTATGTTTTGAATGTGTAATATGTGATATGCCCGATTCTATTATGATTTAGGGTCGTGTACACATTGAGTCTGTTTGACTCACCCTGTTGGGGAATATTTTTCAGTGATGAATAAAGATGGACCGGAACAGCGAGAACTTGTGGTGGCCATGCTCAACATGAAGTTTATATTTTTGAGGACTCTTGAATTTATTTTAGTACTTTGAATTATTTTGGGAATTATTTGATGTAATAAGGCCATAAGGCCATAGTTGAATTACTTTACACTTATTTTTATTTATTATGATTATGAATTTTATCTATTAAAATTTAATTAAAATTTCTTTTAAACTAAACCCTAAATATTTTGTCACTTAAGATAAAAGGGATTTCAATATAAAACGAACCTGTTTTCAACACAAGCCCAACCCAAAACAATATTTTTCTTAAAATCACACAATTTTTCCTAAGAACAAAAGAATTTTGAACCGGTTTACTTGAGGAACATACCAAATCTGGTCAAAGCTCGTGGGTCGGGTTTGGGGTGTTTCAGGGACTAAATTAAATAAAAGTAAAACTTTAGGGGCAATTTTATAAAAATGTCAAAAATGACCAAATTTCATGAAATGAATTGTTTTATTGTCTAAATTAATATATTGAATGAAATTATTAATTTAGATCAAGATTGGATGGAAAATCGAGGAAAATATAAAATTTCCAAAATGCCCTTGAACCTTGGTATTTCTGCAATTTAGCCAAGTAAGTTCGTATGAACTGTATTCTGTATAATTTTGATTAAATTGAATGTTAATACGTGATTATATTGTGATTAAATCAATATATATATATGTTAGTATGCAATTTACCGTGTTATGAAACTACGTAAATCCAAGGACGTACGACGGTTACCGAGCCCCGTTTGAACCTTAGGAATTCGTAGGATACCAATGGCATGTCATTAGGTTTCCATAATTTTGGTGCTGGTCCTGAATGTCCTACCGATGGCAGAGGTCCGGCATGTGTTGCGGATACTCCACATCTTGTGTGAGTAGCATCGTGTAGCTACGTTCCGACCCACAACTCGTGTGAGCAAATCGATTCACAGCTCGTGTGAGCATACCGATTCACAGCTCGTGTGAGCATACATGTACATGATTTGATGGATTACAGTTATATGAGCTAGCACACTATGTGTGAGCTATCCTGGGTATCCCACGGTATTTTAAATGGTTCAACGGGGAATGTTCTAATATGAAATAATAAGAATTCGATATGAGCTATTGTAGGTATACATATGAATTACATGGAAATGTTCTTACATGATATATGGAAACTTAAATTAGTTGATACATGTATATGTAACTTGATCAATGGTGTAACGCCCTAAATTTGGGCCTAGAAGGAATGGGCCTTGAGCATGGGATCAGCTAGGAGACTGCACATAAATATCTATGTGTGCAAGGAAATGACACAAGTTGCTTGTTTGCTTTAATGGCTAAGCGATTTGGGTGTGTTTGAGAGTGTTGGAGAAGTCCTGGGTTCAAACCTGGGCTTTAGCAAAATCTTTGATTTTTGCTCTTAAGTGAATCTTGGCCTTAGCTTGAAGGCTTTATAAATATTTTTGGTGAAATCATGAGACAAGGAGGCTGCTGGTAAAGGTGGAAAGTGGCGTGTGGAGTGTACTAGTGGTCTGAGGTTCGAATCCCTGCTTATGCAAATGGATATTTTCTTACTATTGGCCATGGGAGGAGGTTGTGTTTGACTGATACACCAGAGGTTTAAACAGATTTGAATGGGGTTGTTGTTAGCCGAATTTAGGGTGTGAAAAGAAGGATTTCGGTTGTTGAGGTTTGTGAACAGGAGTGATTTTAGGAGGAAAGAGGGGAATTCGAATTTGGGGGGAGTAGTGGTGCCGAAATGGGATTCTTCTCAATAATTCGGTTGCCTTTGGAGCCTCTAGCCATTCGGTCATGTTTTTCCCCCTTTACCGAATTCTTGGAGGTCTTTTGCCAAATCTGTTTTTTTGCTACTCTCTCGAATTCTTCTATTCTTCTCCACATTTCTTCCTCTAGCATCTATTTTTCTGCCGTTGGCACTTTTTGTCAATCTCTGGTAAGTCAAGTGCCTCTTTGTACCTTTTGGGACTTTTTCTCTTCTATTCTTTTTTTTGCCGAAAGGTGTCAATTGCCGAAACCTCCCATTTTCTTTTCTTATTTCCATATTCCCCTTTTTCCAAAATTAATCTCCTCCTCTTAATTCTCCTTCATCTTCCCTTCTTGATTTGGCTTCTCTTCTTACTTGGCCAAAACCCAAGTCTTTGTCCCTCTCTGCTTTGGTTCTGCAATGGCTCACACCTCGGTAAGTGTTCAAAATCCATCCTCTGCTTTACTTTTAAAATCGAATGCACCTATGCTCTTCCTTTCTTTTCCAAAACGAATAACCCCATTAACCGTTGTTATTTCATTCTTCACATACTGCACTCATTACGATTCTAGGGTCTTCCTTAAGGGAGTGGTGCAGTGTGAATAGTTTGGAGGAGTCACACTTTCGTTCTCAAACGTCTGGAAAGGTAATAAGGTTACCTCATGTTTTTGGGGTTGGCCGAATATGCCCTACCACTTACTAATCGGTTCTTGACTGTACTTTAGGAAAGCAGCGAAGGTGTTTGATCGTTTTTGAACAGCGATCGTTGGGGGATTAAGGTCAGCCTAACTCAAACAAGGTTGGGTGCTTGTAGATCTTGGAACGACTCCGTAAAAAGGTGTGTAATCACACTATCTCCTCTGTGAATCGGCAAAAGTCAAAAAGCCGAAACCTCGGCGTATGAGGCCTCATGAGCGTGCGATCGTTCGTGTGGTAAACCGAGCCCACAACCATGGGCGATAGACTGTAGAGGCCACCACGAGCGTTCTTGTGCTCCTGGGCCGTTATAGGCCTTGTTTGGCTGAAATGGGCCGTGTGGGCCTAATGGGCTCGTCGGCCCCACACGGAATAAATCCATGATAAGTGGAAAATACTGAACTGGGCTATAACATTCACATAGCCGTGACTAAATTTGGGCTAAATTGGCCACACGAGCGTGTGGGCCCACTTGGGCCGAATATTGGGCTTTGGGCCCATTTACACCGTTTCGATCATATATGTTATCCGTACCGCTCAAAGCGATTGTAGACCTTCGGGAAGGTTGTAAAATGACTAAAATACCCCTAAAGAGTGAAATGACTAAAATACCCCTATAGAATAAAATGACCGTAATGCCCTTGTAGGGTAAAATGACCGTAATGCCCCTGTAGGGTAAAATGACCGTAATGCCTCAGTAGGGTAAAATGACCGTAATGCCCCTGTAGGGTAAAATGACCGTAGTAACCCTGTAGGGTAAAATGAGCGTAATGCCCCTGTAGGGTAAAATGACCGTAATGCCCCTGTAGGGTAAAGTGATCGTAATACCCCTGTAGGGTAAAATGACCGTAATGCCCCTGTAGGGTAAAGTGACCGTAATGCCCCTGAGGGTAAAATGACCGTAATACCCCTGTAGGGTAAAATGACATAATACCCCTGTAGGGTAAAATGACATAATACCCCTGTAGGGTAAAATGACCGTAATGCCCCTGTAGGGTAAAATAACCGTAGTACCCCTGTAGGGTAAAATGATCGTAATGCCCCTGTAGGGTAAAATGACCGTGATGCCCTTGTAGGTAAAATGACTGTAATACCTCTGGTAGGTGAATTGACCGATATACCCCCAAAAGGGTAAAATGACTATTTTGCCCCTCGAGGGTAAATGATTAATTTGTTTGTGACGTAAATGACTGATCTGTTTGTGATTTAAATGACTGATTTGTCTGTGATTTGTATGAATGATTCTGAGCATGGCATTTTGCATACACGACATACTGCATGGGGTTGGGATACTGTTATGGAGGAAGTACTGTACTGGTGGCTCTTCCACAATCACTGTTATTGGTGGCTTTGCCACATATATCGCATCGCGCCTTTATCGCGATATCATATCGCGCTTTGCTGCAATACCGCATCGGGTAGCTTTGTCGCGCGGTGCTACTGATGGCTTTGTGCCGATGATATTACCGTTACTGATGGCTGTGTGTCGATCATATTAATACTACCGATGGCTTTGTGCCAATCATATTACTGTACTCATGGCGTTATAGCTATCCTGTTTACGGCTCTTAGCCATTCTAATTACTGGCAGCTTTGCTACAATACTGATTAGTGCCGCAACCGGTGCTGATATTGGTGTGTTGGCTGGGTGGGTCAATTTATCCCCATATGGTGTGATGGTTGGTACGGGTGGTGTGTTGGCTGGATTGGGATGGGTTGCATGATTGCATTGTTGCATTTCTATTATCGATATCACATCAGATTGGGCTTAGGCCCACATGTATTCTGTTTCTGATTCTGATACTGTGATGGGCTAAGGCCCACACTACACTGTTACTGTTTTGGGTTAAAGCCCACACTATATTGTTACTGAATAGGGCTCAGGCCCAGACTGTTACTGCATGATAGGGGATTACACACTGAGTTCTCGTAACTCACCCTTTTTCTTTTAACTGTACAGGTAATCCCAAGCCTTAGATGATTTGGAGCTGCGAGGGACTCAGAGGTGGCCCCACGTTCGCTAATAGTTTATTTTAGACCTAGTTAATTAAATTTTTATATTGGGTTGATATTTTTGTAATAAGGCCTCTGGTGATTTTAATTCCTTATAATTGGGTTTAATTTCTTATTTTGAACTGCCAAACGGATTCCAACAAGTTTTCACAACTAATAATTGTTTTACAAGGCAAGCACATATTTTCAACTTCAAGATACCCGTAAATAGAGTAGCTTCCACGAATTTAAACCAACAGTAACAAACATGGTAATCATTTTTCTAAGTGTTTGTTTTTATAACTTACCAATTGTTTCCCAAGAAATAAAAACTAAATGGATTTTAACTTGAACGATTTCTCCCAACAAACCATGATTTCGAAAAACACTTCGATGTGAGACGCCAGATTCAGTCGTAACGTCTAGGCCGGGTTTGGGGTGTTACATTTAGTGGTATCAGAGCCAAGTTGCAAAACTCGACTGTGGAATGGGTTTTCAAAGTTTTGGATTTCAAAAGGTTGTTTTCGAATATGTAAAGTATTTTGAGATACTTCTTCTGAAAAGTGTGGCACACCGAGTCTCCGGTGCCGAATCCGTAAGTATTCTGAATACCATTTTTAGTTTAAAACTGAAATGCAGTAGGTTAGGAAATAATATGATTGTTTTAGAGATTAGACTATACTACTCTAGTTAGAGTAAATTGAAACACTTGAGTTTAGATTTGGTATTTATTCTGTGAGTGTTTTGTTTGGATATAGGAATTATATGCATGTGTGATAAATATTGTCTGCTTCTGTGGTTAAATGTTTTGGATGTGTGTAAGAGGTTTCAAGATTAAGATAAAAGTGTATTAGTGTTATTGGGACTAGAGTGCGCAGCGGTAGCATAATGGTGTAGTTGTTATACAACTACCCTATTAATTGGAAATTTTGAGGACGAAATTTCTTTAAGGAGTGGTGAATTGTAACGCCCCGAATTTGGGCCTAGAAGGAATGGGCCTTGAGCATGGGATCAGCTAGGAGACTGCACATAAATATCTATGTGTGCAAGAAAATGACACAAGTTGCTTGTTTGCTTTAATGGCTAAGTAATTTGGGTGTGTTTGGGAGTGTTGGAGAAGTCCTGGGTTCAAACCTGGGCTTTAGCAAAATCTTTGATTTTTGCTCTTAAGTGAATCTTGGCCTTAGCTTGAAATCTTTATAAATATTTTTTGTGAAATCATGACACAAGGAGGCTACTGGTAAACGTGGAAAGTGGCGTGTAGAGTGTACTAGTGGTCTGAGGTTTGAATCCCTGCTTATGCAAATGGAGATTTTTTTACTATTGGCCATGGGAGGAGGTTGTGTTTGACCGAAACACCAGAAGTTTGAACAGATTTGAATGGGGTTGTTGTTAGCCGAATTTGGGGAGTGAAAAGGAGGATTTTCGGTTGTTGAGGTTTGTGAACAGGAGTGATTTTAAGAGGAAAGAGGGGAATTCGAATTTGGGGGGAGTAGTGGTGCCGAAATAGGATTCTTCTCAACCATCCGGTTTCCTTTGGAGCCTCTAGCCATTCGGTCATGTTTTTCCCCCTTTACCGAATTCTTGGAGGTCTTTTGCCGAATCTGTTTTTTTGCTAGTCTCTCGAATTCTTCTCTTCTTCTCCACTTTTCTTCCTCTAGAATCTATTTTTCTGTCGTTTGCACTTTTTGTCAATTTCTGGTAAGTCAACTGCCTCTCTGTACCTTTTGGGTCTTTTTCTCTTCTATTCTTTTTTTTGCCGAAAGGTGTCAATTGCCGAAACCTCTCATTTTCTTTTCTCATTTCCATATTCCCCCTTTTCCAAAATTAATCTCCTCCTCTTAATTCTCCTTCATCTTCCTTCTTGATTTGGCTTCTCTTTACTTACTTGGCCTGAAACCCAAGTCTTTCCCTCTCTGCTTTGGATTCAGAACGGCTCACACCTCGGTAAGTGTTTAAAATCCATCCTCTGCTTTACTTTTAAAACCGAATGCACCTATGCTCTTCCTTTCATTTCCAAAACGAATAACCCCATTAACCGATTGTTATTTAATTCTTCACGTACTGCACTCATTGCGATTCTAGGGTCTTCCTTAAGGGAGTGGTGCAGTGTGAACGGTTTGGAGGTGTCACACTTTCGTTCTCAAACGTCCGGTAAGGTAATAAGGTTACCTCATGTTTTTGGGGTTGGCCGAATATGCCCTACCACTTACTAATCGGTTCTTGACTGTACTTTTAGAAAGCAATGGCGCGTGTGATCGCTTTCGAACAATGATCGTTGGGGGATTAAGGTCACCCTCATTCAAACAAGGTTGGGTGCTCGTAGATCTTGGAACGACTCCGTAAAAAGGTGTGTAATCACACTATCTCCTCTGCGAATCGACAGAAGTCGAAAAGCCGAAACCTTAGCACATGAGGCCTCACGAGCGTGCGATCGCTCGTGTGGTAAACCGAGCCCACAACTATGGGCGATAGACTGTAGAGGCCACCACGAGTGTTCTCGTGCTCCTGGGCCGTTATGGGCCTTGTTTGGCTGAAATGGGCCGTGTGGTTCCAATGGGCTCGTTGGCCCTACACGGAATAAATCCACGATAAGTGGAAAATACTGAATTGGGCTATAACGTTCACATAGCCGTGACTGAATTTGGGCTAAATGGGCCACACGAGCGTGTGGGCCCACTTGGGCCGAATATTGGGCTTTGGGCCCATTTACACCATTTCGATCATATATGTTATCCGTGTCGCTCGAAGTGACTGTAGACCTTCGGGAGGGTTGTAAAATGACTGAAATACCCCTAAAGAGTGAAATGACTAAAATACCCCCATAGAATAAAATGACCGTAATGCCCCCAGAGGTAAAATGACCGTAATGCCCCAGTAGGTAAAATGACCGTAATGCCCTCGTAGGTAAAATGACCGTAATGCCCCGTAGGGTAAAATGACCGTAGTACCCCTAAAGAGTGAAATGACTAAAATACCCCCATAGAATAAAATGACCGTAATGCCCCTGTAGGGTAAAATGACCGTAATGCCCCTGTAGGGTAAAATGACCGTAATGCCCCTGTAGGGTAAAATGACCGTAATGCCCCTGTAGGGTAAAATGATCGTAGTACCCCTGTAGGGTAAAATGACCGTAATGCCCCTGTAGGGTAAAATGACCGTAATGCCCCTGTAGGGTAAGGTGACCGTAATGCCCCTGTAGGGTAAAGTGACCGTAATACCCCTGTAGGGTAAAATGACCGTAATGCCCCTGTAGGGTAAAGTGACCGTAATGCCCTTTTAGGGTAAAATGATCGTAATACCCCTGTAGGGTAAAATGATCGTAATACCCCTGTAGGGTAAAATGACCGTAATGCCCCTGTAGGGTAAAATGACCGTAGTACCCCTGTAGGGTAAAATGACCGTAGTACCCCTGTAGAGTAAAATGACCGTAATACCCCTGTAGGGTAAAATGACCGTAATGCCCCTGTAGGGTAAAGTGACCATAATGCCCCTGTAGGGTAAAGTGACCGTAATACCCCTGTAGGGTAAAATGACCGTAATGCCCCTGTAGGGTAAAGTGACCGTAATGCCCCTGTAGGGTAAAATGAGCGTAATACCCCTGTAGGGTAAAATGACCGTAATACCCCTGTAGGGTAAAATAATCGTAATGCCCCTGTAGGGTAAAATGACCGTGATGCCCTTGTAGGTAAAATGACTGTAATACCTCTGTTTGGTGAATTGATCGATATATTCCCAAAAGGGTAAAATGACTATTTTGCCCCTCAAGGGTAAATGATTGATTTGTCTATGACATAAATGACTGATCTGTCTATGATTTAAATGACTGATTTGTCTGTGATTTGTATGACTGATTTTGAGCATGGCATTTTGCATACACGACATACTGCATGGGGTTGGGTTACCGTTATGGAGGAAGTAATGTATTGGTTGCTCTGCCACAATCATCAAGCATCGGTGGCTTTGCTATATATATCGCTATCGCGGCTTTGTTGCGATATCGTTATCTTGGCGCCTTTATCGCGATATCATATCTTGCAAATTTGCTGCGATGCTACTGATGGCTTTGTGTCGATCATATTACCGTTACTGATGGCTGTGTGCCGATCATATTACTACTACCGATGGCTTTGTGCCAATCATATTACTGTACTCATGGCGTTATAGCTATCCTGTTTACGGCTCTTAGCCATTCTGATTACTGGTAGCTTTGCTGCAATACTGAATAGTGCCACAACCGGTGCTGATATTGGTGTGTTGGCTGGGTGTGTCGATTTTATCCCCACATGGTGTGTTGGTTGGTACGAGTGGTGTGTTGGCTGGATTAGGATGGGTTGCATGATTTCATTGTTGTATTTCATTCATCGACATCACATCAGATTGGGCTTAGGCCCACATGTATTATGTTTCGATTCTCGATCATCGTGATGGGCTAAGGCCCACACTACATCATTCTTCGCTTTTGGGTTAAAGCCCACACTGTATTGTTACTGAATAGGGCTTAGGCCCATACTGTTACTGCATGATAGGGGATTACACACTGAGTTCTCGTAACTCACCCTTTTCTTTTAACTGTACAGGTAATCCCCAGCCTTAGATGATTTAGAGCTGCGAGGGACTCGGAGGTTGCCACACGTTCGCTAATAGTTTATTTTAGACCTATTAATTAAATTTTTATATTGGGTTGATATTTTTGTAATAAGGCCTCTGGTGATTTTAATTCCTTATAATTGGGTTTAATTTCTTATTTTGAACTGCCAAACGGATACCAACAAGTTTTCACAACTAATAACTATTTTACAAGGCAAACACATATTTTCAACTTCAAGATACCCGAAAATAGAGTAGCTTCCGCGAATTTAAACCAACAGTAACAAACATGGTAATCGTTTTGCTAAGTATTGGTTTTTATAACTTACAAATTGTTTCCTAGGAAATAAAAACTAAATGGATTTTAACTCAAACGATTTCTCCCAACAAACCTTGTGATATGGTCCACCTCCGGATGAGTCGAAACGTATTTGAGTTGCCCGATTGTCTACGAGGAGAAGTTGAGTCTTCAGAACAAATAATAGTAAATACGGTTTAATTTGTGGAAGCTAAGTATAAGTTGGCTTATAGAAAGGGATTTAAGTTAAGTATGGAAGGATGAGGAATGATGGAAATGATTTGGAAATATGGAGAAATGAACTTAAACGAGAAATGATTTAACACTAAGATGTGTCACCCCGGTTTCTATAATGTTTATGGTGGAAGATGTAAATCGAAGATGGACCACAATCCGTTATCTAGAAAGATAAGAACCGATGGTATAATAGGATGGTTGAGAAACATTTGACGCCACAAGCAAGCTTAATAAGTCAAAGACGAAACTCGTACGAAAGATAGAGAGGAGTAAATCTCACTCTAGAACAAAAGTTCATAAAGTTTAATCAATGTCCAAAGTTAACTAATTACAAATGAAAATAGCAAGTATTTATAGGCTATCAAGGAGCTAGCCGAATGGACACTAATTAACTTAAGAGCTAAGCTAAATTAAGCTAGAAATGACTAAAAAATTTTGGAAAGAAAACCATTGATTTAACTAGCTAGTTTCGGCTAAATGTGGCCTTCAAATGCTTGCCAAATTCGGCTGAATGTATTTGGTAGCAATAGAACTCCAATGGTCAATTTCTAGAAGACTGAATGTTCAAGAATTTAAAACCAAAATTCGTCCAAGTCCATGTGCAGCCTTTGGGAACGTCAAGGGGCAGCTTTCTAGAAGAAGAAATGTATTTTGGGTCACTTGAAGATGCATGCAGCAGCTAGGTATGTCCCATGCCTTAATTGAACTCTTAAATGGATGTCTTTGATGAAAAGTGAGCAACCGATTAGCCCTTGACTTGTGCAGCAAGTGTGAAATGTATTTGATGTGCATTGGGGAGACATTCGGCCACCTTGGGGACTTGAATGGGCTGGTGACTCTTTGGCCGAATAGGTGTCATTGGAGAGCCAAAAGTTGGCAGCCATCATGCATGTTTCCAGCCTTCCATGCACCCACCAGGTTCATTGATGCATTCGGTCACATACATTTCACCTAGTGCATGTATCTCTTTAAATGCAAGCATGTACATTCGACTGAACCTACAAAGGGAATGAACTTACATTAAATCACTCCAAATCAGCTGAACACAATTAAGGACACACTAGAACATCTTAATAGACACTTTAGACACACTAAACACACACTTATGCTTCATTGAAAATTCGGCAGCCACTAATTAAATAGAAAAAAACCTGCACATTAATTCTTGAATTAAAACTAATTAAAACCATGTAATAAAATGTGACAAATTAAATTAGATTTAGACAAATTAAATCCGACACTAAACAAAATATTTAGACACATTTAATTTGCTGTAGGAAAATTAATAAATAAAATGTTCAATTTATTTAAAGCATTAAATTTAAATAATCAGCTCAATGAGCTGGAGTGAGCTCAAATCGAGCTCAAATGGACTAATCCGGCTCAATTTGGAAGTGCACCAAAGTGCAAATTAGCTCCACGGCACTTGGGTCATTTGATCCGAGCTCCATCAATTCGTAAACCGCTGGTGCCCCGGGCGTGCCCGTATCATCCCCCCATCTTCAAGACGATTCGTCCTCAAATCGACCCGCTGGTTTTTCAAACAAAATTCCTTTTGGCTCGATTTACCTCAGTCAAATGGGGCAGATAGTTTTTATAACACCCCTAACCCGAAACCGTCGCCAGAATAGGGTTAAGAGGCATTATCGATCAATCGAATCATTACACAACCATTTCACGACACTAAGTCATTCATCCATCAACTATACTCATTATCAACCATATGGTCCCTTATTGAGGTCTATAAGACCTTAGACACATGCTAGAATAGGGTCGGGACTAAACCGAACACGTACGAAAGTTTTCAAAATTTCAAATATTCACCAAGTCTGTTGAGGTCACATGCCCGTAACTGTGCCGTGTGCCACACTCGGTCACCGTGACACCCCATGTGTCTAAGCCGTGCAAAAATAGAGCAAGCATTCTGACTTCTCAACACGGCCACCAAGCACGCCCGTGTGCTCAGGCCGTGTACCCTTAAGCCACATACTGACATATTAACACGGTGACTAGGCACGCCCGTGTGCCATGGTCGTGTACAACTAAGCTAGCTACTGACTTTACCCCACGGTCATTAGACACACCCGTGTGTGATAACCGTGTAGGCAAAACAGGCCGTTTGCAAGGCCAATTTGCCACCCACAAAAGGGTCAAACCTACAAGCACATTTAAGCATACTTCCTCACACAAATTGGCAACTAATTTTCATGTCAAGTGATCAACATATCATCTCATATAATCTCATTTCTAAACATGTCAACTTAGGAACTAAATTACACAACTTGAACACATTCAATACCAAACATGATTCATCCCCAAATTCACTAAATCATACTAGCATCATACCATCACTAAGATTACCATTCATAAGACATTTTATTTACCCACAAACTATACCAAAATATGCATCATATATCAAAGCCATACATTTTTAAAGCCAACACACATCTAGCCACATCACACGACTATTTACACATCTCGAACATGTCTTACAAAACTAGCCTATACATGCCATATTTCAACTATGTACATCTTTCCCAAAAGTACCAAAATAGATTGCCGATAGTGTGATTGAGATGCTGACGATTCCCGGATCCGAGCAAGCTTTACTGACACTGCAAAGCAGAGAAACAAATCACTCAGTAAGCTTTCAAAGCTTAGTAAGTTCATAACATAATACATTATAATAAAACAAATCATCACATAGATTATTTCACATATACATATATATCATGCCATCCAAAACTAAAATGCTCACTTAACATTTCATAATCTCATTCATAGATTCATCAACCACATAGGTTCCGAGCGTACCTTAGCCAACACCTAGTAGTCAATTACATTTGCTACTCAATACTCACTTTTCCCTTTCGATCAACTTCTATCTCTTTTTTGATTCAATCGCACACTTAGTACCCCGATATTTAGCCGAAGCTTAATTATCATCGCACACATAGTGCATTTATATCAAACCGCTCTTCAATCGGTATCGCACACACAGTGCCAACCACAAAGTCGAAGCTTATATTATTTCGCACACACAGTGCTGATCACCTCGATCACGTTTTCGAATACGCACACTTAGTGCCACATAACTCAAACTCAACTCTCACATAGCATCCACATTTCAATATCATTATAACATTCATTTCATAACATTTAACATAAATAAATGTTCATATTATGTCCGAACTTACCTCGGATGTTGAACTATCGAAACAGTCGATCAATCGAGCACTTTATCTTTGCGTTGATCTCGATCCGAACCTCTCCTTTCTTGGTCTATACACATTCAAATTCAATCCATTCAATCACCAAATCATTCATTTTAGTCCAAACACACATATTTAGGGCATTTTACAAAATAGCCCTCACATTTTCACATTTCGACACTTTAGTCCTTAATTCATAAAATCATCAAATTCACATAATTTCTCCTCACACAAGCCTAGCCAAATTTTCCTTGTGTTCATACAAGCCCACACATTTCATTTATTTGACATTTTTGTCCTTCAATTTATGATTTTCACAATTTAGACCTAATTAGCTAAATTCACCAAAAATCCAAGAACAAAACATGTTCATTAAACACATATCTTCCCTTTAACACTAATACTCATCACAAAGCTTACCATTTCATCCATGGCACATTTCATAAACATCATCAATTCACAAAATTTAAGCATGGGTTTTGTAGAGCACAAAGCAACGATTACAAAAACATAAAAATTATCAAAAATCGATCAAAGAACATACCTCAATCAAGAAATAGAATGGCCCAATATCACAAAGTTTTTCCTTTCTTTCTTTTTGTGTTTTCGGTGGACAAAGATGAACATATTCATCTTATTTTAGTCTTTTATTAGATTAATAAACATATTATTAATATATTTACTATATTATCCTTTTACCAAACATATATGTACATATATATACAATAAGGGCATGCTTGTCCTTTGCCACCCACTAACCATATAAATGAGTTAATAACAACATAAGGCTTCCACCTTAAAAAGCGAACAACACTTAGGTACTTATAAATCAGCACTTAGCTTTTACACTTTATGCAATTAAGTCCTTTCTCACAATTTGACACACAGTCGATAAAATTATCACACAGAATTTTCACACAGGTTATAAAACATATAATCAACACCAAAAATAATATTAAAATATTTTATGACCTCGGATTTGTGGCCCCAAAACCACTGTTCCGACTAGGGTCTAATTCGGGTTGTTACAACTCTCCCCCTTTAGGGATTTTCGTCCCCGAAAATCTTACCGGTAAATAGCTGTGTATATTGATCTCTCATAACATTCTCAGGCTCCCACGTAGCCTCTTCAATTTCGTGCTTGTGCCACAATACTTTCACTAAAGAGATTTTCTTATTTCTCAACTCTTTGGTCTCTCGTGCCAAAATTCGGATCGGTTCTTCACTATACGACAAGTCTGACTGGATCTCAACCTTAGTAGGAGTAATCACATGAGACGGGTCTGATCTGTATCGTCGAAGCATTGACACATGAAACACGTTATGTATCTTTTCTAACTCAGGTGGCAACATCAATCTGTAAGCAACCGGGCCAACTCGTTCAATAATCTCATACGGTCCAATGAACCTCGGACTCAGCTTGCCCTTCCGGCCAAATCGAAGTATCTTCTTCCACGGAGATACTTTCAAAAACACTTTATCACCCACCTCAAATTCAATACCTTTTCGTTTCAAATCTGTATAAGACTTTTGACGATCTGAAGCTGCTTTCAAATTGCCACGTATCACTTTCACTTTCTGCTCAGTCTCTTTTATAAGATCAACCCCGTGAATTTTATTCTCACTTAGCTCAGTCCAATACAATGGAGTTCGACATTTTCGATCGTAAAGAGCCTCATACGGTTCCATTTTAATGCTAGATTGAAAACTGTTGTTGTACGCAAATTCAATCAACGATAAATGTTTTTCCCACGTAGTCTTGAACTCAAGTATACAACATCTCAACATATCTTCAAGAATCTGAATGATTCACTCGGACTGGCCATCCATTTGCGGATGAAACGCAGTACTGAAATGTAATTTTGTGCCTAAAGCCTCTTGTAATTTCTTCCAAAATCGTGAGGTAAATCTCAGATCTCTGTCTGACACAATAGATAGTGGCACCCCGTGCAATCTCACAATCTCAGCAATATACAATTCAGCCAATTTATCAAGTGAATAATCTGTTCTCACCGGAACAAAATGAGCTAATTTCGTCAATCTGTCAACTATCACCCAGATTGCATCTTTCTTTCCCAGAGATAAAGGCAATCCCGACACAAAGTCCATCGTGATCCTTTCCCATTTCCACTCAGGAATCATAATCGGTTGAATAATCCCGACGGAACCTGATGTTCGACTTTAACTTGCTGACAAATTAAACATTTTGACACAAAGTCAGAGATGTCTCGTTTCATACCATGCCACCAATAAAACTATTTCAGATCATTATACATTTTCGTACTCCCAGGATGTACAGTTAATCGACTATTATGAGCCTCTTTTAAAATCGCTTGAATCAACTCTGAATTTCTCGGAATACAAATCTGATCTCTAAATCTCAAACAATCGTCACTATCAACTCGAAATTCTGATTCTCAGCATTCGATTCACATTGAGTTCGTTTAGCCATCATTTCAACATCACTTTTCTGAGCATCACAAATCTGATGTACAAACATCGGCTTTATTTTCAACTCGGCCATAACCGCACTATCATCACACAGATCTTTCTGAGTATTCATTGCTCGCAAAGCACATATGGACTTTCGGCTCAAAGCATCAGCTACAACATTAGCTTTACCCAGGTGGTAATCTATCACAAGTTCGTAATCTTTCAACAACTCTAACCATCTTCTCTGTCGCAAATTCAATTCATTCTGAGTCATCAAGTACTTCAAACTCTTGTGTTCTGTAAAGATATGACACTTCTCACCAAATAAATAATGACGCCATATTCTCAATGCAAACGCAATCGCAGCCAATTCAAGGTCGTGCGTTGGGTAGTTCTTTTCATGCGGCGTTAGTTGCCTCGAAGCATAAGCAATGACTTTACCTTCTTGCATCAGCATACAGCCCAAACCATTCAACGAGGTATCACTGTAAACTATGAATTCTTTTCTCGATTCAGGTTGAACCAACACTGGTGCTTCTGTCAACAATACTTTCAATTGCTCAAAGCTCTGATGGCATTTTTTTGACCACTCGAATCTAACATCTTTTTGTAGCAACTTCATCAACGGAGTTGCAATAATCAAGAAGCCTTTCACAAACCGTCTATAATATCCCGCTAGTCCCATAAAACTACAGACTTCAGACACATTTCCCGGAGGCTTCCATTCTAATATAGCAGAAATTTTACTAGGATCAAATCGTACCCCAGAAAACCAACTTCACGCAACCAAAATTCACATTTACTAAACTTAGCATACAACTGTTTCTCACGCAGAGTTTGTAGCACAGTTCTCAAATGCTCGACATGCTGCGTCTCATCACACGAATAGATCAAAATATCATCAATGAACACCACTACAAAGCGATCCAAATACGGTCTGAATATCCGATTCATCAGACCCATAAACACTGCAGGAGCATTTGTTAGTTCGAAAGGCATCACTAAGAATTCGTAATGTCCGTACCTCATTCTGAAAGCAGTTTTCGACACATCAGATTCTTTAACTCTTAACTGATAGTAACTTGATCTCAAATCTATCTTTGAAAACATTGTAGCTCCTCTCAGCTGATAAAACAAATCATCAATACGAGGCAACGGATATTTGTTCTTTATCGTTACTTTGTTCAACTGTCGATAATCAATACACATTCTCATAGTTCCATCTTTCTTTTTCACAAATAACACAGGAGCTCCCCAGGGTGAGAAACTCAGTCGTGCAAATCCTCTGTGAGTCAACTCCTACAACTGAGACTTTAACTCTTTCAATTCCGTTGGTGCCATTCTATACGGAGCTATCGAAATGGGAGTGGTCCCCAGCACTAATTCAATACCAAATTCGACTTCCCGAATTGGAGGTAATCCTTGTAACTCTTCAGGAAACACATCTGGAAACTCACATACCGCAGGCACAGATTCAACTTTCTTTTCCAACACTTTTGTATCAATCACGTACGCCAAATAAGCTTCACAACCCTTTTTCACATAGTTCGTAGCTTTCATCGCAGATACAACAGTTGGTAATCCTTTCATATCATTGGATTCTATCCGAACTAGCTCACCATTCTGACTTTTCAACTCAATATTCTTTCTTTTACAATTCACGATGGCATTATGCAGAGTAAGCCAATCCATACCCAGAATTATGTCAAACTCATCGAATGGTAGTAACATCAAATTAACTGGAAAACAAACATCCCGAAACATCAATGGACAATTCTTGCACACCTTATCCACCAAAACACACTTGCCTAAGGGATTCGATACTCTAATCACAAATTCGATGAGACTCAACAGTAGAGTCTTACTTGATACTAGATTTACACACACATATGAATGAGTAGATCCTGGATCTATCAATGCAATGACATCGAGTATCAAATAAACCAAAAGTACCGAGATGACGCCCGAGATGATGCTTCCTCTCGTGCACGTATAGCATAAGCTCGGGCAGGTGCTCTCGCTTCTGACCTCACAGTTGTGTCAGTAGTCCCCCTTTGGCTTCCACTCACATTTCTGGTGTTTCTGGGTGGTCTACCTCTAGCCATCACATTACTCGGTCTTTCATTCTGAATAATTTCCTCTTCGACCATCTTTGGGCAATCTCGAATAAAATGATCTCGGGATCCATATTATAACAAACTCTATTATTGTACTTGCCCCAGCATTCTCCCACATGTCGCCTTCCACACTGCCTACACTCATGTTTGTTGCTTTTGGCACTATCGACACTTGATTCCATTGGAGATTGAGTTCTCGGACCAACACTTAGTCTTACGCGATCTCTATTCGAATGCCCAAATGAAGCATTTGATTGGTTACTTGCATATCTGAATCTCTTCGTCGAAGGTTGAGAAAACTTACTCATCGATCTTTTTCTTTCATCACGAGCTTCAGAATTAGCTTTCTTCTTTTCTTTACTGAGCTCCTCGGCTTTACAAGCTCTTTCAACTAACACAACAAATTCATTTATATCAAGTATCCCAACCAATAACTTAATATCCTCGTTCAACCCTTCTATGAAGCGTTTACACATAGTGGCTTCGGTCGAAACACATTCCCGTGCATACTAGCTCAGTCTCACAAATTCTCGCTCATGACTCGATGAATCGACAAACGGCCCTGTTTCAGCTCTAAAAACTCTTATGTTTCTGATCAATGAAGTTTTGACTGATATACTTCTTTCTGAACTCAACTTGAAAGAAGTCCCAAGTGATTCTCTCTCTCAGAACCACGAAAATCAATGTTTTCCACCAATTATAGGATGTATCTCTTAACAATGAAACTGTACACTTAATACACTCATCAGGAGTAAACGACATTTCATCGAATACTCGAATTGTATTTTCAAGCCAAAACTTGGCCCGCTCGGCATCGTCATCAGCTGTGGCCCTAAACTCTTCGGCCCCATACTTCCGGATCTTATCCATAAGAGGTTTATTAAATCAAATCAGATCTATCACTTGTGGCACAACAAGTACTTGTGGGGGTAGAGGTTGTGGAGCAGCCAGATTTGTTCGAACGAATTCTGAAAACCACTCACTCATCATACGGAAGAAGGCTTCCTTAGCCTCTCCTCGCTCACTACTTTCATTCGGCCTAGATATGGCCAGCGCTGTCCCTTGAGCGGGAGCAGGCGCGTTACTCTCTACATCGTCAGTAACTACTCGATCGGGATCTATTACTATACGAAAACACATTTACAACTGTCAGAATTCATCACACTATCGCAATTTCATATATGGCATGTATAGCTAGACTCACACACGCTACGTTAGTCTGAGAATCGACTAAACCTGTAACACCCCTTACTCGATTTCTACGCCAGAACTGAGCCTGAGACGTTACCAAACTCGAAGCACATGGTCGCTGCTTAGGCTTAACGTAATTACTCTCTTAAATCACCTCTACAACCCCATTCTCGACTTACGAGACCTCACTCATACACCCGGGGGCTCTCGAGACTAATCCTAAACTTTTGCGATTAATAAAATTTTTCTCTTTTATACAGGTCTTACACGCCCGTGCAAGATTACACATGCCCGTGCATAGGTACACACGCCCATGTCCCCAGACCGTGCCTAAAAACCCAGTATTCTGCCAATTTTCCCACGGCCAAGGCACGCCCGTGCTTCCCAACCGTGGTCGACACTGACTACATCCACACGGCCTAGACACGCCCGTGTAACATGGCCGTGGGGGATTTATAATTTTATGAGTAAGGTGCAGACTTCACAAGGCCAGTGCACACGCCCAAGTGCTAACCGTGTGTCACACACGGCCTAAACACACGGCTGTGTTATTAGCCCGTGGTCTAATCTGCCTTGAACCACTAATGTGCAGGGAACACACGCTTTAGACACACACCTGCAGTGTGCCACTCGTGTGGGCACTTAGAGGCTATCTACCAAGCCATTGCCACCTTAGAGTGCACACTTACATACCTTCATTCAAAAACAATACAACTCCTAACCCTTTTGCAAATCTAAAAACTCATTCAACATACACAATATTGAAATGAACACAATTCATGAATTTCATCTTCATTAAACAAAAGAGTTTGCCAAGAACTTGTCTAACTCATAGGGCCATTTACAAAATGACTTATATAGCCAATACTTTAACTAACAATTACAACTTGACAAATACTTGAGTCCTATACATGCCATACTCAAAACAAGTCTAAAATTGTTATACCAAAGTACTGTCGATAGTGTGAATTTTTGAGCTCCTGCAGTCACGATCCTCGAGTTACTTTGGCAATACTACAAGGAAGAAGGGCAATGAAAAAGGGGTAAGCATAAAGCTTAGTAAGTTGCATGAAAATAAATAGCAATTCATAATACCCATAAAATAATTCATTCACGGTATTATCTAACCATACACAAACTCAAGGACTCTTGCCATACTTACTCACAATTGCCCTTATTTGGCACATACCGTGCCACACATCGCGACCATTCTTCGTGACTCATTCACGAGTACTTGTTTTCACTAATTCACATGACTTAAATATCATTCACGAGTACCTGTTTTCACTAATTCACTCACAAGGGTTAGTCAGAGACATAAGTTTATAGCCATTACTATAAATATAAAGTCAATGCCACATCCTCGAGGTGGTCTTACACGGAGTCTTCTCTAAGTACCAATGCCATGTCCCAGACATTGTCTTATATGGGATTACTTCTAGGTGCCAATGCCATATCCCGGATATGGTCTTATATGGGATTACTCTTCATGTACGATGCCATATCCCAGATATGGTCTTATACGATTTCCATGTTCATCACCGAAGCCATATCCCGAATATGATCTTATACGGGATCTCAACTCGGTGCCGAGGCCATGTCCCGGACATGGTCTTATACGGGACCTTATTTGTTCCATATTTCAATGATGGCGTTTCTATAATCAACATGGCCCAATTAGGATTCCAACATCTCATTCACATTAACTACTCAATTTAGTAATGCAATATGCTTTAATATAATTTCCAAGGATTTCTCAACATACTAATATGAATATTGTTTAAGTCACATACAACTTACCTAGTTTTCAAAATGAGCTAGTTTCTTCGGTTCAGTCTAAGTCTTTATTCTTTCCCCGTTCGAGGCGGATTCTCGTCTCCTCTTGCTCTATAATAGCAAATTAGCTCATTTTAATCACTACATTAATACAAGCATTTCAATAACCATGCTTAAGCAAAATTACCATTTTTCCCTCATACTTTGGCAAAATGACCATTTTACCCCTAGGCTCAGAAATCAATTCTAATCAAATTTCTACCTTTAATGAGCCTAGGTGAATATTTATTTCTCTTATGGCTATCATAAAAACCCAACATTCTACATGTTTACTACAAATTCCACAACCTTTACAAAAAGGTTCATTTAGGTGTTTTCATGGCAACAACCTTCACAAAAGTTGTTCATCTAACAACTAATACTCATTTTCCTCCATAAAAGTGCAGCAAATAACTTAAAAGCTCTCATGGCAAAACTCTAAAATCTTCACCATTTAACAAAATAATCACTCTTTAGAAAGCTTAAGCTTCAGGGGTTCCAAAAGTACAATTTTTATCAAGGAATAATCACTAGAACACTTACTTGTAAGGAGAAGAGTGTGCTGAAATTTGGAGTTTTCAAAACCCCTATTTGGCTGCTAATTTTCGGTGGAAGATGAATAGAGAAAAAGATGATATCTTTTTTCTCTCCTTATTTTATTAATATTGGTCAAATAAGTCACCAACTATCACCAACTTTGACCAACAATGTCCATCCTTGTCTCCCATCTAGTCTATGGCCGGCCAAGCACATATTGGGGGTCTAATTGCCCTTTAAAGACCTCCAATTAACATTCTAAGACTATTTGGCACCTTTATCTTATAGAATGGAACTTTTGCACTTTATGCGATTTAGTCCTTTTTTGTTATTAAACACAACATCGCTAAAATTAAAGCATCAAAATTTTCATGCACCTATGCTATCATGTTCTAACTCATAATATATCATGAAAATAAATTTCTTGAATTCTCGGATTAGTGATCCCGAGATCACTATTCTGACTAGCCCCTAAATCAGGCTGTTACAAAACTGTAGCTCTGATACCAATAAAATGTAAAACCCCTAACCCAAAACCGTCACCGGAATAGGGTTAAGAGGCATTACCGATCAATCGAATCATTACACAACCATTTCATAACACTAAGTCATTCATCCATCAACTATACTTATTATCAACCATATGGTCCCTTATTGATGTCTATAAAACCTTAAACACATGCTAGAATAGGGTCAGGACTAAACCGAACACTTACGAAAGTTTTCAAAATTTCAAATATTCAACAAGTCTATTGAGGTCACACGCCCGTGTAACCAGGCCGTGTGCCCCACACGGTCACCAGACACCCCCATGTGTCTAAGCCGTGCCAAAACAGAGCAAGCATTCTGACTTCTCCACACGGCCACCAAGCACGCCCGTGTGCTCAGGCCGTGTGCCCTTAAGCCACATACTGACTTATTCACACGGCGACTAGGCACGCCCGTGTGCCATGGCCGTGTACAACTAAGCTAGCTACTGACTTTACCCCACGGTCATTAGACACGCTCGTGTGTCATAACAGTGTAGGCAAAACAGGCCATTTGCAAGGCCAATTTGCCACCCACACAAGGGTCAAACCTACAAGCACATTTAAGCATACTTCCTCACACAAATTGGCAACCAATTTTCATGTCAAGTGATCAACATATCATCTCATATCATCTCATTTCTAAACATGTCAACTTAGGAACTAAATTACACAACTTGAACACATTCAATACCAAACATGATTCATCCCCAAATTCACTAAATCATACTAGCATCATACCATCACTAAGATTACCATTCATAAGACATTTTCTTTACCCACAAACTATACCAAAATATGCATCATATATCAAAGCCATACATGTTTAAGGCCAACACACATCTAGCCCCATCACAAGGCTATTTACACATCTCGAACATGTCTTACAAAACTAGCCTATACAGGCCATATTTCAACTATGTACATCTTTCCCAAAAGTACCAAAATAGATTGTCGATATTGTGATTGAGATGTCGACGATTCCCTGATCCGAGCAAGCTTTAATCGACACATCGCAAGCGTAGAAACAAATCACTCAAGAAGCTTTCAAAGCTTAGTAAGTTCGTAACATAATATATTATAATAAAACAAATCATCACATAGATTATTTCACATATACATATATATCATGCCATCAAAAACTAAAATGCTCATTTAACATTTCATAATCTCATTCATAGATTCATCAACCACATAGGTTCCGAGCGTACCTTAGCCAACACCTAGTAGTCAATTACATTTGCTACTCAATACTCACTTTTCCCTTTCGATCAACTTCCGTCTCTTCTTTGATTCAATCACACACTTAGTGCCCCGATATTTAGCCGAAGCTTAATTATCATCGCACACATAGTGAATTTATATCAAACCGCTCTTCAATCGGTATCGCACACACAGTGCCAACCACAAAGTCGAAGCCTATATTATTCGCACACACAGTGCTGATCATCTCGATCACGTTTTTGAATACGCACACTTAGTGCCACATAACTCAAACTCAACTCTCACATAGCATCCACATTTCAATATCATTATAAAATTCATTTCATAACATTTAACATAACTAAATGTTCGTATTATGTCCGAACTTACCTCGGACGTTGAACTATCGAAACAGTCGGTCAATCGAGCACTTTATCTTTGCCTCGATCTCGATCCGAACCTCTCCTTTCTTGGTCTATACACATTCAAATTCAATCCATTCAATAACCAAATCATTCATTTTAGTCTAAACACACATATTTAGGGCATTTTACAAAATAGCCCTCACATTTTCACATTTAGACACTTTAGTCCTTAATTCATAAAATCATCAAATTCAAATAATTTCTCCTCACACAAGCCTAGTCAAATTTTCCTTGTGTTTATACAAGCCCACACATTTCATTTATTTCACATTTTTGTCCTTCAATTTATCATTTTCACAATTTAGCCCTAATTAGCTAAATTCACCAAAAATCCAAGAACAAAACATGTTCATTAAACACATATCTTCCCTTTAACACTAATACTCATCACAAAACTTACCATTTCATCCATGGCACATTTCATAAACATCATCAATTCACAAAATTTAAGCATGGGTTTTGTAGAGCACAAAGCAACGATTACAAAAACATAAAATTATCAAAAATCGATCAAAGAACATACCTCAATCAAGAAATAGAATGGCCGAATATCACAAAGTTTTTCCTTTATTTCTTTTTGTGTTTTCAGTGGACAAAGATGAACATATTCATCTTATTTTAGTCTTTTATTAGATTAATAAACATATTATTAATATATTTACTATATTATCCTTTTACCAAACATATATGTACATATATATGCAATAAGGGCATGCTTGTCCTTTGCCACCCACTAACCATATAAATGAGTTAATAACAACATAAGGCTTCCACCTTAAAAAGCCAATAACACTTAGGTACTTATAAATCAGCACTTAGCTTTTACACTTTATGCGATTAAGTCTTTTCTCACAATTTGACACACAGTCGATAAAATTATCACACAGAATTTTCACACAGGTTATAACACATATAATCAACACCAAAAATAATATTAAAATATTTTTACGACCTCAGATTTGTGGTCCTAAAACCACTGTTCCGACTAGGGTCTAATTCGGGCTGTTACAATTTTTGAATCACTTGAAAAAGATATGCATGAGTTAGCAAGAAATGTTTTAAACGCACTTGCAATTCAAGCACCAAACAAATAAATCGTATGTGAACGGGTAGGACCAAATTATCATACAAAAGATATAATTCCTTGTCAAATGTTTGACTCACGATGGAATAGATTTCAAGGCATGCATACGATCTAATGGGATTCCACAAGTTAAAATCATTATGCGAGTAACACATCAAATGATAGATATATTCGTCACAAGCAGATAGTTGAAATGGTTTACATAGCTAACGAATTTGAACAACCAAACCTTGCGTTGAACGATATATGAAATTACTCGCACATGAATTATAAAACTTATCGTTCACAAGATTCTTTTTGTCAATGAACAAAATAGATAGAACATCAATAAGCAGAATAGGACATTCAAGCACTTCATGATCTAAATGATTTACAAAAGAGAATTCATTAACAGAATTTCTATCAACATCCAAAGAGAACGAAAACATCTCAAAGTCTTCAAGTGAACTACACATGTGACGAAATATGGACTCTTTCACACGAGAATTATCAAAATTGTCAAACACAAGAATCCTTTCATCAATCATCAAGACAGGTAGATCACAAACAGGCAAAATAGAACGATGAAGCATATCATGATCTAAATGTTTTACAAAGATCAAATTGCTAGCAAAAATTTTACCATCATCCGAGGAGATCAAACATGTTCCGAAAGGCTCAAACGTCTTACCTTTATGAATAGAAATAAAATATTCGATTTTACCTTTCTCCGTTAGCACAAACCTTCACTCTTCGGAAACATAACATAGTCGAAGCTTCGCGTTTGAATCAACACTTTTCAAATGGAATGTGAATTTTAAGTACAACCATAAAACTTTTTTAAGAAGCGAATAAAAATTGAAATCAAAATGAACAAATTTCGCTACCTTATCTAAGAACCAAGTATCAAAACAATAGGAATTTTTCACACACAATTGATGATACTTGATTTTCCCACAAAACACATCAAAACATATTCCTAGTTTAAAAACATGTGTTTGATTATTTAAACAAAGATGTAGCAACGGTTTCAAAAAATCAAACATGTTAAACCAATAAGACTTGTGCATACTCAAGATCGAGCAATCAAAACTTTTGACATGTTTTAAAATAGATTTGTATAAACTCAAAGGTTTTGCATAGGACAATGAACAAATCTTGTAATTATCACAATCAAGCAAGTTGGAACTAAAAGAAAATTCATCGTCATACTTAATCGGGTCTTGCATTTGTCGGATGTGAGTTACTCCACCTTCATACTTTGCAACGCAATGATTGTTATGAGATAAACTCGCCTTACCGTCATTTAAAACATCACAATTAATCAAAGAATGGCAATTAACGATGCTATCCACATAATAAAAATCATTCGAATAAGTTGGTAGAAACAAACACACTTTAGGACACTTACCTTCCTTACCTTCCGGCTCATGTGATTCAACTTCATTTTCAATTTTACCTTTTTCGATCATATGAAAACGTCTTTTGTCGGGAAGGTATTGGAGCTGAAAGTCATCAAGCGATATGTCGGGAACCTGAAAAGAAGAAGTAGAACAAGAGCAAACTTCAAGTGAGTTAGTGGAATCAACTCTCTCTTTTTCTCTCATCTTGTTCTTTTGTTTCTTTTCAAAGATCTTTTCCTTTTCACTTTTTTTCTCAATCTCGATTTCTTTTTCAATTTTTCTTTCTTCGATCTCGATTTCTTTTCTTTCTTTTTCAATTTTCTCTTCACTCTCATTTTCATTTTATTTTTCACTCTCTTTTTCTTCACTCTTGTTACAGTAGGAGGATAACAAAAAGGAATCTTCACCATGAGAAACCCTTTGTTGAGAAGAAGAGAAAGGGTCGTCATACAAAAGATGGTCATTTCTTCGAGATTGATTCTTCATAGATGAATATCTTGGAGTATACGAAGAACGACTTGTGCTTTTTCGTTCGTCACCATAATAGGATTCAAACTCAAAACTTATTTGATTTCGTTTCGAATTTCTTAGTGAATAGGAATCTCGATAGGAATATTTTCTCTCATAGCCATTGGACGCCAAATTCCTTGATGATTTCATTTTCGTACTTTTTCTTGAAGAAGTTTGTCCTCGATGATAGGAAGATGGGAGGAAACGCTTGCGTATCACATCTTTCATTTCGGAGCACGTCGATATTGGGCACTCTCCGCATCATCTTCGACTCGTGGTGAATTGATCCCACCAAGTTCTAGCATAATCGAAGAAACTATTCTCCGCAAGCCTTACTTTCTTGCTTTCTGAGTAGTCGTGGTACTTGAAAACCAATTCTACGTGCATTTCCCATTCTAGGTATACCTCCGGATCGGATCTACCTTGAAAAGGTGCAATGATTGGCTTATTACTCTTCAAATAGCCATTAACTCTTTCACGATCTCTAAAGCCTCGATTTGTTTGAACGTGTCGCCTTTCGCTTTGATTGGGTGATGGATCGAACCAGCCACCAACAACAACAATTCTTCTTTTAAAATTCAAGGACATGATGTTGAGCCTCACCGCAAAACTCTCATAAGTCACTCACAAAGAAAAAAATTGCTCCACTCGTGTTTCACTCGTTTTATGGCTTTTTCTTTAATTAGTACACTCGTGCCTTTTACCGCTCGTCTCTCTCTCACGAATTCGTATTTCATTTTGAATAGACTTACCTGAGGGTCGATTACAAAATTAGGTACAAGGGATTTCGTTAGGGTGTAGGGTAGGCCGAGAAGAAAAATGGGCTAAGTATGGCGTTGAGGGGGTAAAAGAAGGGTACCAAATGATGGTGAAAGGAATTTGATGATCGGGGATGATAAAGATGAACGAAAACACAAAACTTGCAGAACTTCTCACACTTTTTTTTAATACACGAATTTTTTTTTGAATTTTCGTAATAAATTTTTTTTTCTTTTTTTACTTCAAATACAATAAGATGAAAACAAAAGAAATGAAATACAACTTTGATTTTTTTTAACTCAATTTTTTTTCAAATTACGAACCTAATCCGGCTCTCGATCATCATCGAAACTCCTCATTTTATAGCTCTGATACTAGATGATACGGTCTGCCTCGGGATGAGTCGAAATGTATTTGAGTTGCCCGATCGTGTATGAGGAGAAGTTGAGTCTTCGGAACAAATAATAGTAAATACAGTTTAATTTGCGGAAGCTAAGTATAAGTTGGCTTATAGAAAGGGATTTAAGTTAAGTATGGAAGGATGAGGAATGATGGAAATGATTTGGAAATATGGAGAAATGAACTTAAACGAGAAACGATTTAACACTAAGAAGTGTCACCCCAGTTTCTGTAATGTTTAAGGTGGAAGATGTAAATCGAAGATGGACCACGACCCGTTATCTAGAAAGATAAGAACCGATGGTATAATAGGATGGTTGAGAAACATTTGACGCCACAAGCAAGCTTGATAAGTCAAAGACGAAACTCGTACGAAAGATAGAGAGGAGTAAATCTCACTCTAGAACAAAAGTTCATAAAGTTTAATCAAAAATCAAAGTTAACTAATTACAAATGAAACTAGCAAGTATTTATAGGCTATCAAGGAGCTAGCCGAATGGACACTAATTAACTTAAGAGCTAAGCTAAATTAAGCTAGAAATGACTAGAAGATTCTGGAAAGAAAACCATTGATTTGCCTAGCTAGTTTCGGCTGAATGTGGCCTTCAAATGCTTGCAAAACTCGGCTGAATGTATTTGGCAGCAATAGAACTCCAATGGTCGGTTTCTAGAAGACTAAATGTTCAAGAATTTAAAACCAAAATTCGTCCAAGTCCATGTGCAGCCTTTGGGAACGTCAAGGGGTAGCTTTCTAGAAGAAGAAATGTATTTTGGGTCACATGAAGATGCATGCAGTAGCTAGGTACATCCCATGCCTTAATTAAACTCTTAAATGGATGTCTTTGATGAAAAGTGAGCAACCGATCAACCCTTGACTTGTGCAGTAAGTGTGAAATGTATTTGATGTGCATTGGGGAGACATTCGGCCACCTTGGGGACTTGAATGGGCTGGTGACTCTTTGGCCGAATAGGTGTCATTGGAGAGCCAAAAGTTGGCAGCCATCATGCATGTTTCCAGTCGTCCATGCACCCAGCAGGTTCATTGATGCATTCGGTCACATACATTGCACCTAGTGCATGTATCTCTTTAAATGCAAGCATGTACATTCGGCTGAACCTACAAAGGGAATGAACTTACATTAAATCACTCCAAATTAGCTGAACACAATTAAGGACACACTAGAACATCTTAATAGACACTTTAGACACACTAAACACACCCTTATGCTTTATTGAAAATTCGGCAGCCACTAATTTAATAGAAAAAAACATGCACATTAATTCTTGAATTAAAACTAATTAAAACCATGTAATAAGATGTGACAAATTAAATTAGACTTAGACAAATTAAATCCGACACTAAATAAAATATTTAGATACATTTAATTTGTTGTAGGAAAATTAATAAATAAAATGTTCAATTTATTTAAAGCATTAAATTTAAATAATCAGCTAAATGAGCTAGAGTGAGTTCAAATTGAGCTCAAATGGACTAATCCGGCTCAATTTGGAAGTGCACCAAAGTGCACATTAGCTCCACGACACTTGGGTCATTTGATACGGGCGTGCTCGTATCACCTTGATTTCGAAAAACACTTTGATGTGACACGCTAGATTCGGCCGTAACGTCTAGGCCGGGTTTGGGGTGTTACAAATCGTTATGTTCATCTATGTTTATTGGCTTGCATATGTTATAACATGGCTAACATGGTTGGTGTATATGTGGTTAGGCATTTGGCTAAATTGTGTTGGGATTTGCTTGTTTACTTACCTATTATATGTCTAAATGGTAAGTTATATTCTATGTTATACGAACTTACTAAGCTTAAATGCTTACTCTGTGTTACTTTCCGTGTTTTATAGTGAATCAGAAGTTCGTTTTGGTTGGAAGCTTGTCAGAGCTATATCACACTATCCATCGACTCTTTTGTTATTTTCAGTTGTTTAATTTTGATTATAGTGGCATGTATAGGTGAACTATGTCTAATGTTTAATTGATGATTTTGGTATATATATATGCCATTTTGGATGATTTTTTAGCCATTATGTTTTGGCTTGTAGATTTGGTACTTTGAATGGTTGATATGTTGATATATGTATATGGTCTTATGATGGAAGTTGAACATGTTCATATTGGTATGAAAAATGTAGTTTTCATATATGATTATTGATGCTACTTGTTAAATGGTAAATTTGGTATATTTGAATGTGAATTTGATATGTGAACAAAGTGGTAAGTTATGACATAAGTTTAGTTATAAGTTAGTAGAACTTTTGGCCAATTTATGTATATTGATATACATGTTTAATGGTTGTAATTGAGGTGCCTTTTGGGCACATTGGTTGTATGCTTATGTACCTTGATTGGATAGCTTATTATATCATGGTTTGTTGCACTTTGGGAGCTTGATTATATGTGGAAAATTGGTGGTAGGTGGATGCATGTTTGGGTGAGAAAAATGGCTTGAAAGTGGCCTATTTTTTGTCCACACTAGCAGAGACACGGGCGTGTGTCTCAAACGTGTACGACACACAGCCAAGCGACACGACCTTGTGTCCCCTACAACTTTCAAAGGGCTGCAAGTCAGGCTGTTACATGGTCTAGTACACGGCCTTGCACACGGGCGCTGAGGCTATTTCAAAGGGTACACGGCCTAGCACACGAGCGTGTGGCTTGGCCGTGTGACCCAAGTCAGTGAGTTACACGGGCACGGACACGGGCTGGAACATGGTCGACGAGGAAGCTATGAGAAAATAGTACCCTAACCAGTTCACTGGTAAGATTTTTGGGGACGAAAATCCCTAAGAGGGGAGAGTTGTAACAACCCATTTTTAGTCAAATCGAAACAGTGGTTTCGGGACCACAAATCTGAAGTTAAAATATTTACTTTATTATTATTTTAATGTTTACAGCATGAAAATATGATGGTGTGAAATTTTCGTTAAGAAATTTTATCATTTAAGTGTTTAATTTGATAAAAAGGACTAAATCGCGTAAAGTGTAAAACCTGAGTTCGAATAGCTAAAGGTGTCAAATAGCTATAGAACCTTAAAGTTAAGGTCCTTATGTGGTAAATATACCATTAATTAGATAGTGGATGATAATGGCTTGGCATATTTGAAATTTTGAATTAATAATAAGGTTAATTTTGTAATTTAGTAATTAAAGGTTAATTAAATTAAACAAAACTAAATTATACTTTCATATCATCTTCTTCCACCGAATTTTAGGGCTTGAGAAGCAATTTTTATGCTTTCAATTTCGACAACTTCAATCTTGGCAATTAGGTATGTATTTTGTCCTGTTTTTAATGATTTCTATGTTTTTGAGATCGTTGCAGCTTAGCCTAGCTAGCCCAGGGACTATTTTGCAAAACTGTTAAAGATTTTAGATGTTTTCAATGATGAATACATGAGTATTTTGATGTTTAATGATAGATTATGAATGTTTGATGATAGTTATACAAGTTTTGTTAAGTGATTTTTAGTGAAAATGCAAATTAGGGATTAAACTATGATATGTGGAAACTTTGTGGTTAAAATTTGAAATAAAGGAAAAATATGGGCCGATAGGGTCATAATAGTAATTCGGCTAGCATGGGTTGTAGTTGAATTGCATGAATTTGTGATTTTATGAAATAAGGACTAAATTGTAAAAGATGTGAAACATTAGGGGAAATTGTGTAAAAAGGCCTTAAAGTGAATTTTGGACTAAATTGAATAGAGAGATGATTAAATAAATTAATTTTGATTACATATAGATTAAGAAAAGTGAAACTCGGATCTAGATCGAGGGAAAAACAAAATTCTCGACTAATTGACTCGTGTCGTCGTTTTTACATCTGAGGTAAGTTCGTATGTAATAAGCATTGTTATAATCATGTTTTAAATGCTTTGATATTGTATGAACTGTGAATACAAAACTACGTACATGTTTGGCAATGATTTGACGACGATTCGACATTGGAAATCCGAGTTGAACCTTAGGAATAGATTAGGATATGAATGACATGTCATTAGGGAATTCATTGAGTTGGGTTCAGGCCATGATATTAGCACTTCGGGTGTGAGTTCATTGAGTTGGCTTTGGGCCATGATATTAGCACTTCGGGTGCGAGTTCATTGATTTGGCTTCTGGCCATGATATTGGCACCTAGGGTGCGAGACTTCTGAGTATCCGAATTTTATTTCGAATGGTTCAACAGGTCTATGGAAGATGTGAAATGGTGAGAAATAGATACGTATCGATACAGGTATGTATGGAAAACTATATGAGCATTGAATCTAGGGAAGCTGTGAGCTTATGATCAATTATGTGATCAAATTCATGTTAACTTTGTGATTAATGAATTGTTGTATATTGTGTTTTTATAACTTGAATGGTAAATGAATGGTCAATGTTGCTTATTATTTCATATAAGCTTACTAAGCTTTATAGCTTACTCTGTTTAAATTTTCCATGTTTTATAGTGACTTCAAAGCTAGCTCAGATTCGGGGATTGTCGGAGACTATGTCACACTATCCAACTATCACCTTGGTACTTTTGAAACTACGTTTTTGGTCATATGGCATGCATAGGATTATGGTTATTTTAATATGTAGTTGGTATTGGGTTTTGCCATTTGAATTGGCTTGTAAATGTCTTGTTTTGATTTGTATATATAGCCATGAGAGTTGGCTTAACTAGGTTGGTTTTGTGATGCTTATTGATAATAGGAATTATGGATGAAAAATGGATAATATTTGAGAAGATGCAGGCTTATGAATTTAAGCATAATGATGCATGTTTGGGAATGTCTAATTAGTTGAAATTTGTATGTGAAATTGGTAAAAATGGATTGGTTTATTATGTGACTTGTGTGCATTATGGATAATGATATTGAGTTTGCATGAACTAGGCTTGATTTAGTTGGTTTGAATGCCTATATATGCTATGAATTGTGCAGTTTGGTTTGGTGAAGGTTTGTGCAAGTTTGGATGGCAAATTGGCTTGGTAAATAGCCTATTTTTGTCCACATGGGCAGAGACACGAGCGTGTGTCTCAGTCATGTGTGACACACGGTAATGTACACGGCCGTGTATCCCCTGGTGTTGAATAAAAAACCAAGTCAGTAGCTCCACACGGCCTCACACATGGGCGTGTGACTTGGCCGTGAGATATAAGTCAGTATACCCTATAGGTTTGCCACGACCTAGCACACGGCCTGGCACACGGGCGTGTATGGCCATTTTTACGGCACACAGGCTAGCCACACGAGCGTGTGTGTTGGTCATGTGACCCAAGTCAAAGAGTTACATGAGGTTAGACACGGGCTGAGACACGGGCGTGTGTCCCCTGTTTTTGAGAAAATTTTCTAAGTGTTCTAAGAATTTTTAAAGTTATCCGTTTAGTCCCGAACCACTCCTAATGCATGTTTAAGGCCTCGTAGGCTCATATTAGGGACAAAATGATTGATTGTGAATGAATTATATGTGAAATATATGTTTAAATATTTTATAAGTCTGGTAATACTCCATAACCCTATTCTGGCGTTGAATACGGATGAGGGGTGTTACATTTATTGGTATCAGAGCTACGGTTTAGTCGATTCTAGGACTAACGTAGCATATGTGAGAGTCTAACTATACATGCCATATATAACCTGTGATAGTGTGATGACTACTGACAATTTAAACTGTGTTTTCATATAGTAAATGGATCCCAATCGAGCTGTAGCTAACGATGTCGAGAGTAATGCGCTAGCACCCGCTCAAGGGGTAGTGCCGTCTGAATCTAGAAATGTATCAAGTAGTCACGAGGGAGAAGCTAAAGAAGCCTTTTTCCAAATGATGAATGAATGGTTCACACAATTTGTCTGGACGACTCCGGCTGCTCAACAACCTCCACCCCCACCTAATCCCCAACCTATTTTCGTAGCTCCTCAAGGTGTGGAACTTCTACGAGTAAATAAGCCACCAGTTGATAAAATCTGTAAATACAGGGCTGAAGAGTTCAGAGCTACCGTTGATGATGATCCCGAGAGAGCTAAATTTTGGCTTGAAAATACTATCCGGGTATTCGATGAACTTTTGTGCACGTCAGCTGAGTGTTTAAAATGTGCCATTTCCTTATCGAGGGACATTGCATATCAATGGTGGAATACCTTAGTGTCTGTGGTACCGAGAGAAAGAGTTACCTAGGAATTCTTTTAGACTAAGTTCCGGAAGAAATATATAAGTCAGAGATTTCTCGATAAAAAAAATAAAGAGTTTCTAGAATTGAAACAGGGCCGTATGACTGTGACCGAGTACGAAAGAGAATTTGTACGGTTGAGCAAGTATGGTCGGGAGTATGTTTCTACTGAAGAAATCATGTGCAAGCGGTTCGTTGATGGGTTGAACGAGGATATTAAACTTCTGGTTAGAATTCTAGAGTTGAAAGAATTTGTTGTCCTGGTTGATAGAGCTTGCAAAGCCAAGGAGCTTAGCAAAGAAAAGAGAAAAGCAGATTCAGAGGCTAGAGACTCGAGAAAAAGATCGTTGAGTAAACCATATCAATCTTCATCAAAGGAATCTAGAGACATGTATACTCATTCGAATGCTTCAGTGGGATATCCAAGTAGAGATCGAGGAAAGCAATACTCAAGTCCTAAAGCTCAAGCTACTTTAGTATCGAGTATTGGCAGTGTGAGAAACAATAAACCTGAGTGTCAACAGTGTGGGAGATGACATTTTGGAGAATGCTGGAATAAAAGTAATAAATCTTGTTACAAATGTGATTCGCTAGATCATTTTATTCGGTATTGTCCTGAGTTATCCGAGAAAGATAAATATCAGAGTGCAAGACTGAGCAATACGACAGCTAAAGGGAGAGCACCTAGAAATGTGGGAAATATGACTAGTAGTAGAGGTGCGACAAAACATTCGACTAAGGAATCCGAGGCTAGAGCACCAGCTAGAGCTTACGCTATTCGCGCTTGCGAAGACGCGTCATCACCAGATGTTATCACCGGTACATTTTCTCTTTATGACACTAATGTGATTGCTTTGATTGATCCTGGATCAACTCATTCGTATATTTGAATGAATTTGGTGTCTAATAAGGGTTTGCCTATTGAGTCTACTGAGTTTGTGATTAAAGTATCGAACCCCTTAGGCAAGTATGTGTTAGTTGATAAAGTTTGCAAGAACTGTCCTTTAATGACTTGGGGTTACTGTTTTCCGGCTGATTTGGTGCTATTATCGTTTGATGAGTTTGATGTAATTTTGGGTATGGATTGGTTGACTCTGGATGATGCCTTGAAATGTCAGAACAATGAAATTCTTTGAATTGAATCAGATGAGTCGAGTGGGTTGCCTGTTGTGATTTCGTCTATGTCAGCTCAGAGATGTGTGAGGAAAGGTTGCGAAGCTTATCTTGCTTATGTTTTGGATACAAAAGTGTCTTAATCTAAGATTGAATCAGTACCAGTTGTCTGTGAGTTTCCGGATGTGTTTCCAGAAGAATTACCGGGGTTACCACCGATCAGAGAAGTTGAATTTTCTATTGAATTAGTGCCAGGAACTTCACCGATATTGATAGCTCCGTACAGAATGGCTCCGACAGAATTGAAAGAGTTGAAAGCTCAGCTGCAAGAATTAACAGATAGAGGTTTTGTACGACCTAGTTTTTCACCCTGGGGTGCGCCAGTATTGTTCGTAAAGAAGAAAAACGGGTCAATGAGAATGTGTATTGACTATAGACAGCTCAACAAGGCTACAATAAAGAATAAGTATCCGTTGCTGAGAATAGATGATTTGTTTGATCAGTTGAAAGGGGCAACAGTGTTTTTGAAGATTGATTTGAGATTTGACTATTATCAGTTGCGAGTTAAAGATTCAGATGTGCCAAAAACTGTATCCAGAACAAGGTACAGACATTATGAATTTCTTGTTATGCCATTCGGATTGACTAATGCTCCTACCGTCTTTATGGATTTGATGAATCAGATTTTAGACCGTATTTAGACAGATTCGTTGTTGTGTTCATTGACGACATTCTGATCTATTCACGAGATGAGTCTGAGCATGCTGAGCATTTGAGGATTGTGTTACAAACTTTGAGAGATAAGCAACTGCTCGCTAAATTTAGCAAATGTGAATTCTGGCTCCGAGAAGTCAGATTATTGGGACATATTGTTTCAGCTGAAGGCATACAAGTTGACCCGAGTAAGATTTCTATAGTTGTTGACTGGAAACCACTGAGAAATGTATCCGAAGTTAGAAGTTTTCTGGGGTTAGCTGGTTATTTAGACGTTCTGTTAAGGGATTTTCGATGATTGCTACACCAATGACTAGATTGCTACAGAAAGATGTAAAATTTGAATGGTTCAAGAAATGTCAACAGAGTTTTGATCAATTGAAAACATTGTTAACTGAGGCGGGTAAAAAGTTTGGGATTTACAACGATGCGTCATTGAATGGTTTGGGTTGCATTTTGATGCAAGAAGGAAAAGTAATAGCTTATGCCTCCAAACAGTTGAAGCCGCATGAAAAGAACTATCCAGCGCATGATTTAGAGTTGGCTGCAATTGTTTTCGCATTGAAAATTTGACGACATCATTTGTATGGTGAAAAATGTCATATCTTTACTGATCAAAAAATTTTAAAGTATATAATGACTCAGAAAGACTTGAATTTTTGACAACGGAGATGGCTCGAGCTATTAAAAGATTACGAGTTAGTAATTGATTATCATCTGGGGAAAGCAAATGTGGTCGCAGATGCTTTGAGTAGAAAGTCTCTATTTGCTTTGAGAGCAATGAATACAAGATTGACTTTGTCCGATGATGGATCGATTCTAGCAGAGTTAAAAGCTAAACCAATATTTCTTCAGCAAATTTGTGAAGCTCAAAAGTGTGATAACGAGTTACAAGCTAAAAGATTGCAATGTGAGTCGACTAGTGATTCAGACTTTTAGATTGGATCTGATGATTGCTTATTGTTCTGAGGTAGAGTTTGCATACCGAGAGATCCAGAGCTTGTACAGAAAATTCTGATTGAAGTACACAGTGGTTGTTTATCTGTTCACCCAGGGAGTGCCAAAGTGTATAATGATTTGAAACAATTATATTGGTGGTCAGGTATGAAACGAGACATTTCAGAGTTTGTATCGAAATGTTTAGTTTGTCAACAAGTCAAAGCTGAACATCAAATGCCTTCAGGATTACTACAGCCTGTGATGATACCAGAATGGAATTGGGATAGAGTTACGATGGATTTCGTATCGGGTTTGCCTCTGTCTCCGAAAAAGAAAGATGCTATCTGGGTTGTTGTAGATCAACTAACAAAGTCTGCGCATTTCATTCCGGTACGCACAGACTATTCACTTGATAAATTAGCTGAATTGTATATCTCTTAGATCGTTAGATTACACAGGGTGCCAGTTTTGATTATTTTGGATAAAGATTCGAGGTTTACATCGCGATTTTGGAAGAAATTGCAAGAAGCTTTGGGTACGAGGTTGAATTTTAGCACAGCATTTCATCCGCAAACTGTTGGTCAGTCTGAGAGAGTAGTATAGATTCTCGAAGATATGCTTCGTTGTTGTATGTTAGAATTCGAAGGTAACTGAAAGAGATTTTTTGCCATTGGTTGAATTTGCGTATAACAATAGTTTTCAATCGAGCATAAAGATGACACCATACGAAACTTTGTATGGTCGCAAATGTCGAACTCCATTGTATTGGACTAAGCTTAGTAAGAAAAAGATTCACGGGGTTGACTTAATCTGAGAAACTGAAGATAAAGTGAAAGTAATTCACGATAGTTTGAAAGAAACTTTAGATCGACAGAAATCGTACGCGGATTTGAAACGTAAAGATATTGAATTTCAAATAGGTGATAAAGTATTTCTGAAAGTATCTCTGTGGAAGAAAATCCTTAGATTTGGTCGCAAAGGCAAGCTGAGCCTGCGATTTATCGGGCCGTATGAGATCATTGAAAGAATAGGGCCAGTGGCATATCGGCTAGCTTTACTGTTAAAATTAGAAAAGATTCACAATGTGTTTCATGTGTCGATGTTGCACCGGTATAGATCAGATCCATCACATATAATTTCACCGGTAGAGATTGAAATTCAACCCGATATGACGTACAATGAAGAACCGATCAAAATTTTAGCTCGAGAGATTAAAGAGTTAAGAAGTAAGCGCATAGCTTTAGTGAAAGTACTTTGGCAATGACATGGTGTCGAAGAAGCCACGTGGGAGCCCGAGGAAGCTATGAGAAAATAGTACCCTAACTTGTTCACTGGTAAGATTTTCGGGGATGAAAATCCCTAAGGGGAGAGAGTTGTAACAGGCCATTTTTAGTCAAATTGGAACAGTGGTTTCGGGACCACAAATCCAAAGTTGAAATATTTATTTTATTATTTTTTAATGTCTACAACATGAAAATATGAATGTGTGAAATTTTCGTTAAGAAATTTTATCATTTGAGTGTTTAATTTGATAAAAAGGACTAAATCGCGTAAAGTGTAAAACTTGAGTTTTAATAGCTAAAGGTGTCAAATAGCTATAGAACCTTAAAGTTAAGGTCCTTATGTGGTAAATAGACCACTAATTAGATAGTGGATGATAATGGCTTGGCATATTTGAAAATTTGAATTAATAATAAGGTTAATTTTGTAATTTAGTAATTTAGTAATTAAAGGTTAATTAAATTAAACAAAAGAAAATTATACTTTCATATCATCTTCTTCCACCAAATTTTAGGGCTTGAGAAGCCATTTTTATGCTTTCAATTTTGGCAACTTCAATCTTGGCAATTAGGTATGTATTTTGTCTCGTTTTTAATAATTTCCATGTTTTTGAGATCGTTACAGCTTAGCCTAGCTAGCCTAGGGACTATTTGCAAAACTGTTAAAGATTTTAGATGTTTTCAATGATGAATACATGAGTATTTTAATGTTTAATGATATATTATGAATGTTTGATGATAGTTATACAAGTTTTGTTAAGTGATTTTTAGTGAAAATGCAAATTAGGGATTAAATTATGATATGTGGAAACTTTGTGGTTAAAATATGAAATAAAGGAAAAATATGGGCTGCTAGGAACATAATAGTAATTCGGCTAGCATGGGTTGTAGTTGAATTGCATGAATTTGTGATTTTATGAAATAAGGACTAAATTGTAAAAGATGTGAAACATTAGGGGAAATTGTGTAAAAAGGCCTTAAAGTGAATTTTGGACTAAATTGAATAGACAGATGATTAAATAAGTTAATTTTGATTACATATAGATTAAGAAAAGCAAAACTCGGATCTAGATCGAGGGAAAACAAAGTTCTCGACTAATCGACTCGTGTCGTCGTTTTTACATCCGAGGTAAGTTCGTATGTAATAAGCATTGTTATAATCATGTTTTAAATGCTTTGATATTGTATGAACTGTGAATACGAGACTACGGACATGTTTGGCAATGATTTGATGACGATTCGGTATTGGAAATTACAGATAACAGAGCTTGGTCAGAGTTGTTATGCAACCTACAATTTAATTGTGTTAGGATCTAAATTGAGCATGCACATTCAATTATGTGTCCACTAACCGTCGTCTGGTCAGGATCAATCAACTAATTCAGGTGCATTTCAATCACGTATGAATGAAATACAGAGTTGATTTTAATTGAAAACATGATCGATTGAGGCACAGACATTATAAGCATGAATCAAATAAATATTATTTAATCAAAGCAATCATCCTAGCTTAAATAAAATTAAGCTAACATTGTTGTAAACAAGAAGAAAGAACACATAGCAAACATTTTTAGATTAAATCAAAGAAAAGAAAGATTAAACCCAAATCAAAGTGGCTGTCACCCAAAACTCTGATCGACGAGGCTCCTTCGCTCCTTCACTTTGCTCCTTTGCTGATGGGTCTCCAAGGTGGTCGACCAGGGGATCTTTAAGAGGCTTAATTGCTAAAATCTCTATGAAGAGATGATGCTAGGCGTGGGGAATGGAAAATGCTAAGAGAATTGAGAGAGAAGAGAGAATGATGAAGGATGAGGGATGATGAAGGAATGAATGAAAGAAGGGGTCTTATTTATAGGTGAGGAGAGGGGGATAGTTTGCTAAAAATAGGAGGTTCCATCTCTTCAAGCATCTTCAAAGGGTAGCCGGCCATGAATTGAGGAAATTGAGCTGATTTTTGCTTGATTTTTGCTCAATTTAAGTGCCACAACAACTTAGGACTGAGACTCGGTCAAGTGCAAATCTTTAGGCAAATCTCTAATTTCTTCAACATTGCAAGGACCTTGTGCAATTAAACCAAAAAGTGGTTTATGTGGACAGCCAAGTGTAGCTGAAAATTGGGTTGACTTGGTCTCCAATTTAGATGGTTTTGTAATCCAACAAAGCTATCAGACCTGTCCAAAATAAATCAATAAATTAGAGAACCAAAGAATAAAATTTATCTAATTTAAATGATTAAATTACAACCCAAATTATTAATGAAATATCTAAAAATGAATATTTAAATATAATTTTATATTTTATTATTTAATTTAATCATTCATGGCCCACTTCATGTCTTAAAAATATAATATGCTCAATTTAATATAGATGTAGCGCCCCAAAACTTAGGTATTTATTTTTGCATGTTTTTAACATAAATACCTGTCTGCTTTAGTGGCCAAGTGATTTGGGTGTGTTTAGGAATGTCTGAGAAGTCCTGGGTTCGAGCCTGGGCTTGTGAAAAATTTTGGTTTTTGGGGAATAAAACCCTTGCTTTTGGTTAGTAAGATTTTAAACAAATGTGGGTAAAGCATGGCATAAAAAGCCTGCTGGTCTAGGGGGTAAGTGGCGTGTTGCATAGGCCAGAGGACTGAGGTTCGAATCTTGGTATTGGCAAGGGAATTGTTATTTTGCTGTTGTGCTGTGGGAGGTGTTGGAGGTTGACTAAAACACCGAAGTGGTTGAGGTGAATTTGAATTGAATGGTTAAGGGGAGTGTGATAGGGAGGAGTGATTTGCGGAGAGATTTGAGGAGAAAATCAAGGGATGAGGGAAGAGGTAGTGGAGTGCCGAATTTGGAATCTGGCACTCTAGAATTCATTGTAGGGGATTCTAGGGGATTCTCGCCTGGTTTGCTTTTGTAAATGAGGTGCTTTCTGCCAAAAGCTCCCTTTTCCCATTTCTTTTTTTTTTCTTTTCGGTTTCTGCATTGTTTCTCTCTTTAGCCGGTTGTGGTAAGGGCATCTACACTTTCTTTAGTTGCACTTTTTGACAACTATTTTCTCCTTGGCCAAATACTTTTCTTCTCTTTTCTCCCCCCCTTTTTCCTTTTTCCCCTGTGTTGGCCAAATAGGCCTTAGTTGTCTCTGCCAATTTCGTTTCTCTCTTCTCACCTAAAGCGAACCTCCTCTTCTCCCTCAAGTGTTGTGCTGACGAAACCAGTCCTCTTCATTGACTCCTTCCTTTTCGGTAAGTAAGTATAGCACTTAAAGTTTCAGCTTTTGAGTTATTGAGTGGGGTTGTGCTTAACTGTGTTTGACAGCAATAAATCTAAGGTAAAATGACCGAAATACCCCCATAAGGTAAAATGACTGAAATACCCCCATAGGGTAAAATGATCGAAATACCCCCATAGGATAAAATGACCGAAATACATAGGGTAAAATAACCGAAATACCCCTATAAGGTAAAATGATCGAAATACCCCCATAGGGTAAAATGACCGAAATGCCCCCATAGGATAAAATGACCGAAATACCCCCATAGGGTAAAATGACTGTTATACCCCTAGGAGATGAAATGATTGTTATGGCCTTATGTTATGTATGACTGATTTGCTCTATGATATGTATGACTATGATTGAGCATGACATTTTGCATACACATATGACATTATGTCACGACATATTGCATGGGGATGGGTTGTTATATTTGGAGGAAGTATAATGTACTGATAAGGTCGCACGGGTTGCCCAAGATGACTGTGGACCTACTGATGGCTATATGCCATTTATTTTCTTGTGCCTTTTTTGCCGCATATCATGAGTGCCGCAACCGGTGCTAATCTTGGTGTGTCTGGCTGGGTGGGTTGATTTTATCCCCACATGGTGTGTTTGACGGGACGGAGTGGTGTGTAGAGGCTGGATTGGGTAGGATTTCTGACTGCATATCTGCACTGATTAATGATCTTTGTCTTTATCGCATCAATTAATGATATTACATACTATTCAACGCATGACCGATATCTCATCGCGGGGCCAAGGCCCCACGGATACTATTATCAAAATTGGGCAAAGGCCCTACTGCGACATCGGCATTATGCTTTGGGCTCAAGCCCAATCGCTTCTCGTTCTGAGGAAAGGGCTTAGGCCCACACCGAATCGGATCATTATTGTAACAGGCTCGTGCCCAAACTTCATTTATCTACTGTTTAATTGACTGTTTGCTTGTTAGGGGATTACACACTGAGTTTTCGTAAACTCACCCCTCTGTTTAACTGTGTAGGTAATCCCCAGTCGTGGGCGGGTCGGTGCTGCGAGGGACTCGAGGATGGCCACACAACCGCATCAGCTTTCGTTTTTAGCCTTTGATTTATAAGTAACTGCATTAGGGTATTTTTTATGTAATAAGGCCTCTTTAAAGTTATAAACTTTAAATTGGGGTTTTTATAAACTGCTAGTTGTAGAAAAAGACGGGTTTTCAAAAGGTAACTGTTTTCAACGACACCACGTTTTCGCAATATTTTTTTTAAAAAAACTTTCGCAATAAATGAGATTTTGAAAATTAGTAACGTTTTAAAAGTGATTAGCTTTTAATGATGCACGCTTTGGAAATGAACAACTCGTTTTGGAATCACCGTTTAATAACAAAATGATTAATTGATTTTGAGGATTTCAACGACAATAAGTTTTACGCTAAACACTTCAATGTGACACCGCCAGATTCGACCATAACGTCTAGGTCGGGTTTGGGGTGTTACAATAAAATAAGCCATTTTATGCATGAAAACTATATAATAAAGCAAAAAATCACATTTTAATAATTTCTATGTCCTAATTTCATATTTTCACATATTTCATTAATTTATTAAACAATTACTTAGTTTTAACAACAAATTTAAGTAAAAAGGTGATAAATTATATAGGAAAAATCCTATATATTTTTTCGTTTACACACCCCCAAACTTAAATCATTGCTCGTCCCGAGTAATGGTTATGCACAGCAAAATGTCTTGTTAAGGAAAAATTGCTAATTGTGTAAGCAGCATCAATCTTTGTCCCATACTCATGCTTTAATAACTTCATGTTCATAGATCTTCTTTATTAACAAGTAATTCATATGCAAACACTTATAGAATTTTATACTAAGTTTTCAAAATATGCCAACATGAATCATAGTTTGTATGTATGCCACAACCACAAATAACATTCTTCATTCAACATAATTTCTTATCAATCAAGCAAACAATTATAAGGCTTACTTATGAACTTCATATGTTGAACTTAGTACTTCCTCTCCACTAATGTAGGTGACATAAGCATCAAATCAATAGGTCTTTTATAAGGTTGTAATGGGGCTCGGATAAAGGTAGGGATATTAAGAGATGGGATATTTCAGTTTCAAAATCTTAACCTTTAACTCTGTCTTGGTTTTCTTGAATTACAGCCTTCTTCTTTAAGTGAACCTTTGGAACACCCCCAAACTTATTTTGAATTCAAACTCATACACTTTTCCTTTTTAGATACTGAGCAAACTTTTCTTCTCTATCTTTTTGTCTCTTTTTTTTTATTTAGCATGAGCACATACATCTTTTTGAAAATTTCCTCAAATGTTGATTACCAAGACAACTTTAGTTAAGATGGGTGCACAAAATTAGGATAACTTAAAAAAATTGTAATTGGCTTATAATGTGGGTTCATTGCAATAAACATGCCTTTAAGCTCAAAATTACAGTTTCAAGGGTCTAATATCATAAGGTTGGCTTGAAAAGGCTCAAACGATCCAAAGAAATAGTGTCTATATCATTTTAGATTTTTATGTCTCCTAGGATTTCGCCTCAAGAAAGTTACTAAGTCAATTCTAAAGATATAAACCTTCATGCATGTCTAATCTCAAGAGAAACTAAGTTTTCATGGCAAACATTACTAAGGCTAAGATCATACAAGCATTCCATTCTTTATGATAACACACTTTCACTCAGATATAATCATCATTCATACTTGCATACAAACTATCTTGTTAACAAAAAATGTCTCTAAGCATTCATTTATTAAAACATACTTATGAAAGAAATGATTGAAACATACTTGAAAATTTAAAAATTTGAGCAATTTATTTGCCTTACCCCCTTTAAAAAGAAGCAATGTCCTCATTGCAAGAACAAAGTAATGAATGAAAACTGAACACCAGGTAGGTTTGTAAAGAAAGAGAGGTGAGTCATTAAGATTGCTTAAATATCAATCCTAGACATGTTCATTCCCATTGCCACATCACTTAGTCTTTTTCTTTCTAAAGAAGTGTTAAGTTTATTCATGCTTGCTATGTTTTGTTCTGTAGAAATTAAATCCTAATTATGAAAGAAATAAATTCCTAAAGACCTAAAAATAATTAAATAAATAACAAGACAAGAACCCCCCTTTTATTTTTTGACTCATTCCCCTTATCTTCTTTAGCTCCATCTCCACTTGCATAGTCAGTAACTTCCTTCCATGTCTCAAAGATATCATCTGGGAACTCAGAAACAAAAGTATTAGAGATATTCGTAAAAGTATTTCAAATTGAGTCATCTCTAATTTTTGCATATTTCCAGTAAGTTTATTGTTGATTGTGCATGAACTTGCACATATCCATCAGAATTGACAACTCTGATTTCCTTGAAGCACTTGCAGAAGTCGTCATAGGGGTTGTAGATTCAGGTTCAACACTTAGCTTGACTGGTTCTTCTTTTGGCTCAACCCTTGGTTCAGGGTTTGTAGCTCTTTCAATTGGTTTAGGACTGTTTGGTTCCTTATCAGATTCTTCTTCTTCAGTGTCTGTAACTGAATTAGCTTCAGTTTCAAGTTCATTTGTTGACTCCTCGGTATCTGGCTTAGCTGGCTCTTCTTGCTCGCCTTGACTCAACTCATGCACCCTCTCTACTAACCTTTCAAGATAATAATTTGTAATGCACCCTTGAACATATCGCCCCTTCAGATTTGCTTGTGCTTTAACACGGGCCCTTAAGCAAAGTGAAGTGATTAATGATGGGAAAGAAGCACTTCCTGTCCTCTTTTTAGCAGAATCATGAATCTCCTTGAGAATAATTTTCCCTACATTAATGGACTTTTCTGTCAAGATTGCATATAACAAGAGCATCCGTTCCATCGAGATGGTGGAACTATGTGAGATAGGCATAAAACTGTAGCGAACGAAGTAAAACCATACCTTTGCTACTGGTTTTAGGTATTCCTTTCGGCAAGAATGGCTCCCATACTTTCTTATAAACCATTGGGATCCCGGATTTGTCACAACATCAAGCACTTTTTGAAGAAAATCCCAATTGATATTGTTCATCATAGGGTAGTACTCATCTTCTTCAACATCAGGTAAGTTAAACAAATTATTGATGGAGTTAGAAGTAAGAGGTACCTTTTTCTTTTGAACAATGACTTCAGTAGCATCTTGCATAGTCAAACTAGCATAGAATTCTCGAACTAGTTCATCATCGAGAAGTGAACAAACATCACAAAATCGTTCCCACTTGAGAGCACTAATTTTCTTTCTAATCGGTATAGGAACAACCATCAAATCATTACTCTTCAAGTCAAAACCTTTTTCCGGCATCATTGGTTGACGCTTGAAGATTGAATCAAATCTCTCTTTCACTTCTTCAGCAATCAAAATCGGGTTTTCAAGAGTAGTCTTTGAAGATCTGGTACTTTTGCAAGACATGGTATCTTTTCCCAAAAATTCGGTAAAGTTTCTGCTTAAGGGAGAAAAGAGAAATTGGCAAAGTGGGTAGAACTTACTATGGCAAAAATCTTGCGACGACAAGGATGGTGCGGCAGCGACAACGATGTGTGATAGCAATGGTAGGGTGCAACAACAACGGTGTGCACAACAATAACGGCGCTTTGGAAATCTCTTTGCGACGGCAATAAGAGATTTAGGCAAAAGGGGAAGAGAACTAGGGTTTCTTTCGGGATTTGAGGTTGGCAACATAAGAGGGAGGTTTAAGAATTTTTAAGGTTTAAGCAAATTAATTTGAGGGATATGAAAAATAGTAAAATGAAGAGGGGTTTATATAGGGAAAAATTAGGGCAACATGTAGCAAAAATTTAGCTACATTAGGGTTACTTGGGCAGCAAGTAATGGGTGTGACGGCAAGTCATGGATTTTTCCCTCCTTTTTGCTGTCTTGGGCCTGAAACTCAGACTGTATTTATAAACTTACTCAAGAAAAAACTGATTAGTACTTGGGCCAAATTTGACCCCCTTTATTAACATAAAAAATTTAAATTTAAACAGAACAAATGAAAAAAATTTTAAATCTTAATTAGAAAATTTCTTCTTAACAAATTACATTAAATTAATTCCCAGGAAAGGTTGGAGGGGTCACAGCGGTCCCGCTTAAGTTCCAATCTCCTTAGACAAAATTAATTAAATGTAATAAGTTAAGAAGATAAGTTCTAATTATTTATTTATTTACAAAACAAGTTCATGAAAATTCAAGGGTCTGTTAATTTGAACGAGGATTCAACTTGCTCAACTTCACCATCCCAGTAGTGTTTGAGACGTTGACCATTAACTTTAAACGTACCTCCGTAATTGTTGTATAATTCAATAGCTCCATAAGGATAAACTAGGTAGATGGTATAGGGTCCTTTCCATCGGGATTTAAGCTTCCCAAAAAATAACTTCAACCTTGAATTAAACAAGAAAACCTTCTGACCTTCTTTAAAATCGCGAGGTTGTATATGACTATCATGCCATCTCTTTGATCTTTCTTTGCACATTTTGGCATTCTCATAGGAAAACAACCTCAGCTCTTCCAACTCATCAAGTTGTAACATCCTTCTCTCACCGGCTTGCTTAAGATCAAAGTTTAATTTCTTCAACGCCCAGTGAGCTTTATTCTCCAACTCTAATGGCAAATGACATGCCTTTCCAAAGACTAACCAATAAGGATTCATTCCTAACGGAGTCTTAAATGCTGTTTGATAGGCCCATAATGCATCATCGAGCCTTCGAGACCAATCTTTTCTGCTAGGGTGTACTACCTTTTCAAGGATACCTTTGATTTCACGGTTCACTCTTTCAACTTGCCCATTGGACTGGGGGTGATAGGCAATAGCAATCTTGTGCTTCACATCATATTTGTCAAGCAACCAGTTAAGCCATTTGTTCACAAAGTGAGAACCTTCATAACTACTAATAGCTCTTGGTGTCCCAAATCATGTAAACACATGCTTATGTAGGAATCACATGGCTACCTTAGCATCATTTGTAGGGTATGGTTCAGCTTCAACCCACTTGGATACATAGTCCACAGTAACTAAGATGTATTTGTTCCCATACGAAGAAGGAAATGGGCCTAAGAAGTCAATGCCCCATACACCGAACAATTCAATCTCCAAATTTTTTGTCAAGGGCATCTCATTCCTCCTTGATATATTTTCAGTCCTTTGGCATTTATCACAGTTCTTCAGATAAACAGAAACATCTTTAAATAGTGTAAGCCAAAAGAACCCTGCTTGCAAAATCTTTGTTGCAGTACGTGAACCACCAAAGTGTCCCCACTTGGAGATGAATGGCAATGATACAAGATCTCAGCAATCTCACTTTCAACTACACACTTTTGGATTATATTATCTGCATACTATTTAAACAGAAGCGGAACCTCCCAAAAATAATACCTACTATCATGAAGGAATTTTTTCCTTTGTTGGTATTCATTTCTCGAGGAATTATTCCACATGCAAGATAATTGGCAAAATTAGCAAACCAAGGTGTTTCATGAATTCGACTTACCTCAAATAAGTGTTCATCTGGGAAATTCTCGTTGATAGGCGCACATGACCGAGTTACCTCATCTTGCTCCAACCTTGACAGATGATCAGCTATTTGATTTTCGACACCTTTTCTGTCTTGGATCTCAAGGTTAAATTCTTGGAGTAAAAGTATCCAACGAATTAGCCTCGATTTTGCATCTTTCTTCGTGAGTAAGTATTTAATGGCCGCATGGTCAGTAAATACTGTAACTTTGGTACCTATAAGGTGTGAGTGAAACTTGTCAAAAGAAAATACTATAGCAAAGAGTTCCTTTTCAGTTACCGTATAATTGATTTGGGCTCCCGTCAAAATTCTACTTGCATAGTAAATAGGGTGAAACACTTTGTTTCTTCTTTGACCCATCACAGCTCCAACGGGATAATCACTTGCATCGCACATCAACTCAAAAGGTGAGTTCCAATCAGGTGTAATGATTATTTGGGTTGAGATTAACCCTTTTTTTAGATCTTCAAAAGCTTCCGAACATGCTTTGTTGAAATCAAACACTGTATCTTTCTCTAACAACAAGCACAACGATTTAGAAATTTTCGAGAAATCTTTGATAAACCTTCGGTAAAAACCGGCATGGCCTAAGAAACTTCTGACTCCTTTCGCATTAATTGGGGCTGGTAATCTTTCAATTACGTCCACCTTTGCTTTATCGACTTGAATTCCTCTCTTTGAGATTTTATGCCCTAACACAATCCCTTCCTTAACCATAAAATGGCATTTTTCCCAGTTAATGACAAGATTCGTCTCTTCACATCTCTTCAGTACCTTAGCCAAATTACTCAAACAATTATCATAAGTGTTACCAAAAATAGAAAAATCATCCATGAAAACCTCAACAAAATTTTCAACCATATCAGTGAATATTGCCATCATGCATCGTGGAAATGTTGTAGGTGCATTGCATAAATGATCGCTGTGAATCAGAGCTTTAAAATTTATAAAAAGAATGATCGAACCTGGAAACTAACTCTGACAACGATTGAGGCAAGTGCACCTATCGAACAGTAGTATAGCTTAGGCAAGACCGGATTATCGAACCCAAAGGAACTAAAAGTACTAATACTAACTTTCTTCTTATTATCTAGCCTAAAAATAAAGAGAGATTGTTTATCTAATCTAAATTAATTAACTACTAAACTAAAGACTCTAAGACAAAGAAGAATGAATTTGGAAAATAACTTGGGAAAAACTCAGTTGATTTAGATGATACCCTAGGAAGAATCCACCTAGACTTTACTTGTTATCTAACACTGAACCATACGATTTATTCACTTAGTTTGATCTGTAAGACTCCCTAACGTATATTAAACCCTCTCTCGAGGCGAATAAAGTCTAACCCTAGGTTAATTAGTGGAACTCTCATTCTCTTATAATAACCCCCTAGAATAGCAGTAAATCGATATATGGATTCCCATATTAGGTTTCACCCTAATCCGGTAAAATCTCATCACCCTATCTCTAGGCGTGCGATCAAATCCGCTTAATTATGTTGGATCTACTCTTAGGCAGGGTCTATTCCTCCTCCACCTAAGCACATTAAATTTGGATTAAGCTCACATAATTAAGAACAAACTAATTATTTATCATATAATTCAGAAAACAATAACAAGATTCATCATAGGTTTCATCTCTTCTGCATCCGGAAGGGTTTAGTTCATAACAATAAAGGAAAACATCTCAAGAGAAAAGATAAAACAAAACATAAGAAATCCCTAAAACTCCTCAAGGAATTGAAGGAGAGATCCTCCGTCTTGAGTATAATTCGCTTCTTGAGATGGATCAACTGGCTATCCCCGAGTGAATCCCCACAAATCGCCTTCTCTGGCCTAGCACGATGCCCCTAGACGATGGCTTTGGGCTCCCCCTCTTAGGTCATACTTAGGGTGTATTTATAGGCTTTTGAAATAAGTTTCTTTCTCCCTAAGTATCCTTTCCCGAATGAAATTGCTCTTCTCCACAGCAGAGGCACGGCCATGGCGCACGCCCTTGTGAATCGTGGACAGGCTGTGTTCGGATTTCTTTAATGAGACACGGCCGTGTGAGTCGGGGTTAGGCCGTGTTCTATATGATTGACTTGGCATGGCCGTGTGGGTCCTAGTCCAGGCCGTGTCAATTTCCTCTTTGGCCCGTTTTGGTCTGTATTGAGCCCGTTTCTCGTTCTTTTTATCCTTGGGTGCTTTCCTGAGTATAAGACATGAAAAGAAAGGATTAAGAGCACCTTTTTACATAAATCAAGGGATAATTCATCCAAAAGTATACTAAATGTGGGCCTAAAATATGTTACTATTTCGGTTTATCAAATACTCCCACACTTAAGCTTTTGCTTGTCCTCAAGCAAAATTGTTAACTTACAATTAAAATGGACTTCCTATAATTCATAATAGTCATTGATAGTGTCTCATCATAATTCAGGGATAATTTATACATGGATAATTCAACTCAAAGTGTCCTAAAAATTCAAACACTATAAGCCTTATATTTTGTAGCACAAAACATAGGTGTTTCCATTCATCTAAATAATTACCTCTGATTCGAAATTGTCAAGGATTGACATCCTCACTAAAGATTCACTCAAATCACTCAAAGTGTTTAAGGTTCAAAATTTAGGCACTCAAAAGTCGAACATGAAAAGTTAATCCCATAGGCTTGCATGAAAATCAAATCTCCACCACTGAAATATGAGATGAAACACAAATCAAAAGGTCTTTGTTAGGGTTGTAACGGGGCTAGGGTTAAGGTGTGGAATAAGGCTGAATTAGAGGGTTAGAATCGAGATTGAATTGACAAATTACCTAACTAAGAACTAATGAACTAATAATAATAATTACATCAATTGAAAACTAATAATACTAATAATACGAGCTTCTTCTTCGATATTTGGAATTTAAATAAATGTATAAGCTCGTTTAATCACATAACTAATAATGAATATACTTCGTCATTTTTTTAAGTACATAATAAATACATAATAAAGGATAAATTACTAAAATTCATAATTAGGCAACTAATCAGATCAAATCTCGATATAGGGGTAGTTAGAAAGAATGGTGATAACAATTACAAAGGTTTTTAGGTTAATATTAGTGGGTGAGTTAATAAATAGGGTTGTTAGGATTAAAAGGGGTTCACTAGGGGTTAATTTGTGAAGGTAGGCTTTTAATGGAGTTAGTGGGTTAAAACCTAGGTGCCTTTATCATCTCTGTATATCAAATCAAAAGTGTGGTCTCGACATGTATAATCGATGCAAGTTCTAGAATAACAAATCAGTGTTGACATACTCATAATCAATAAAGTGAGCAAGAAAAAGAATTTATGCTCTATAAGGCTCAAAACTCACAAAAATTATGGGTATTTTTGACATCAACCTTGTAAATATCAAATTTCAAGGTAATATTTAAATCAATTAGACGACCTAGAAAATTTTTAATTCGGAAAAATAGACTTATTATGCTTGATTCTCTAGTATTCTTAGAATTTAATCATCAATGCACAATTATCAATGACTTAATCTAAAACATATCAATAAAAATCATAAATCATCAGAAATTTCATCCTAATTAGTAATATGAGTAAATTACTTAAAAACAAGACTAAATTCAGGGATTTAAGAATAATGAAAAAAAAATTTGGTACTACGTCTAAGATTAACCCCCCAAACTTAAGATGTACATTGCCCTCAATGTACAAAGATAGATAATATAAATGTAATGTTCAGATTAGAAGATATGGGGATAAGTGAAACTCCTTGAATCATGGATGAAATCCTTGAGCTGGATGAACGATATGTTGGAGAGGTCGTTCTGGATGACGATCCTGTGCTAGATGAAGAAATTGGGGAACTCGTGAAGAATTAGCCAAGAAATCTAAAGAAACCTTAATAATATACTAATAATATAATTAAAGACAAGAAAGATAAAGAGAAGGAGACTAAGAAGGAAAATAAACTAAGTTTAAAAGATAAAGGGGCTTGAGAATCCTTATTGGTAGATGGTTCGAGAGGTGGGTGTGAATTTGAAGGTGACAGAGGTGTTGGTGATGGTGGAAGTGGCGTGATTCCCAAGCAGCCTTAAGAACCTAAAAACAAGAAACTAAAACAAAATGAACTAGATAAAGCATAAGATAGTCAAAGGGAAGGAGAATGAAAGGAAAGAGAAAAAAATAGAAATTAAATGGTCTCAAAGACCCTTGGCTTGTTGTTTGAATGAAGTCACCAAAGATGAACTCATGTGAATCGGTCTCCCTTGAGGAGATTGGCCTTTTACGCTTCCTTGCCATGGATATGATTTTGTTGTAGCTCAAGAGTCTAAGGATTTATTAGGAAAAAAGGGAAAAAGGAAAGAGGGAAAAGAAATAAAGAGAGAAGAAGGAGAATAGGTAAGAAGAGAAAGGAGAGGGGCATGGTGTTTAAATAGAATTTCAAGTATGGCAGTTTCCCACGCCCGTGGGTTGAGGGTGTGTCGATTCACACGACCGCATCGCACGGCCGTGTTCCTAGGCATGTTGGTTACCCCACGCTCGTGTCTAGCCTGTGTTTGACAAGTCAGTATTTTGGCACGATTTTAAGGCACGGGCGTGTTCTACCCGTGGTTGGAGAGCGATTCTTCTTTGTCGTGCAGGGCTGCTGGCACGTCCATGGTTTATCCCCTGGCTTCCGCACGGTCACGGGCACGCCCGTGTGTAAGGCCGTGTTGTCTAAAACCTGCACTTTATTAGATTAATTAGTATTAAGTTAGATGCTGAACAGTTAAAAGTATAATGTTAGGGAAGTTAGTGCTCGGGTTGCCTCCCGAGAAGCACTTGTTTATAGTCTTAAGCTAGACTTTCCCTGTTTTTGGTTCTAAAAGAAGGTTCATGGAGCAGAAGCTCCTCTCTCATATCAAAATCCGCACCATTATAAATTTTGAGTCGGTGACTATTTACCTTGAATTTTCCCTTAGTGGGTTGAGTTACCTCGAATGTGCCGTATGGAAAAATTGTTTTGATCATGAATGGGCCTGACCATCTCGATTTCAGCTTCCCAGGAAATAATTTAAGCCTTGAGTTGTACAGTAGGACCAAGTCCCCTACTTCTAATTGTTTCGACTTCTTTAGACGAGCGTCGTGGCGTCACTTAGTTGCCTCTTTGTATAGTTTCGAGTTCTTGTAGGCCTCAGCTCTCCATTCGTCTAGCTCGTTCATCTGCATCATTCTTTTCTTTCCTGCAGCGTTAAGATCAAAATTTAAAAACTTTATGGCCCAAAAAGCTTTGTGTTCTAACTCGAATGGTAGATGATAGCTTTTCCCGTATACAAGTTTGTATGGGGATGTCCCTAGAGGGGTTTTAAATGCTGTTCTATAGGCCCATAAGGCATCATCTGCTTTTAATGCCCAATCTTTTCTGTTTGATTCAACCGTTTTTTTTCTAGAATGCGCTTAAGTTCTCGGTTTGCTACTTCAACTTGCCCACTGGTTTGAGGGTGATATGGGGTAGCTATCCTGTGGTGTACTCCATACTTTTTTAAGACTTTGTCAAATTGAGTATTACAGAAATGAGTGCCCCTATCACTAATGATAGCTCTAGGCGTTCCAAATCGAGAGAATAGTTTCTTGAGGAACTTAACTACTACTCTAGCATCATTAGTAGGTAGAGCTCCGGCTTCCACCCATTTTGACATGTAATCAACTGCCACTAGGATGTATTTATTTCCAAATGAACTAGGGAATGGCCCCATAAAATCAATACCCCATACATCAAATATTTCACATGATAGCATATATGTTTGAGGCATTTCATCATGTTTAGAGACATTACCTGTTCTTTGACATTTATCACATGAAGCGACATACCCATGGCATCCTTGAATAGAGTGGGCCAATAAAAACTGATTCGAGTATCTTATGTGCTGTCTTAATGCAACTGTAGTGTCCTCCTGAAGGTCCTGAATGGCAATGTTCTATAATCTTACTTGCTTCTGTCCTTGTAACGCATCTTCGAATTACCTGATCTGTACATATTCGAAAAAGAAAGGGATCTTCCCAAAAATAGTTTTTTGCATCAGCAAAGAATCACTTCTTTTGGTGATGTGTTAATTTTTTTGGCAAGATGTTAGTGGCTAAATAATTCGCAATATCTGCAAACCATGGTACCTCAGAATGAGTTATTGAAAAGAGTTGTTCTTCTGGGAATGAATCGTTTATCTCTCCTTCATTTAGCTCTTCGATATGGGGGTTTTCGAGTCTAGAGAGGTGATCAGCTGCAAGGTTCTTAGCTCCTTTCTTATCCTGTATTTCCAAATCAAATTCTTGTAAAAGTAAAATCCATCTTATGAGTCGTGGTTTCGCATCGAGTTTAGTTAATAGATAACGAAGAGTCGAGTGGTCGATGTGAAAATGACAACTTTAGATAATAATAAATACTTTGTCTAAATTTGTCAAAAGTAAAAACTACGAGATATAGCGCCCTTCTCGTGGTGGTGTAGTTTTCCGTCAAGTGTGTCAAAGTCCTCGCTAGCATAATAGATTGGCTGAAAATGCTTTCCTCTTCGTTGTCCCGTAATCGCACTCTCATCAAAATCACTTGCATCACACATTAGTTCAAAGGGTAGATTCCAATCAGTGCAATTATAATCGGAGCATTTATTAGTTTATCCTTAAGGATATTGAATGCGTCTAAACATTCCTGATCAAAATTGAAAGGAACATCTTTTTCTAGTAATTTTGTTAAAGGCTTAGGTATTTTAGAAAAATCCTTAATGAATCTTCTATAAAATCTGCATGCATGTCCTAAAAATTCTAATGGCCTTAATCAACTAGGAGGAGGTAATTTTTATATGGTTTCAATCTTTGCTTTATCTACCTCAATCCTTTTACTAGAAATTTTATGTCCTAATACAATTCCCTCTTGTACCATAAAGTGACATTTCTCCCAATTTAAAACAAGGTTTGTTTCCTCACATCTCATCAAGACTCGTTTTAAATTTTTAAGGCAAAGATGGAAAGAATTACCGTATACTAAGAAATCGTCCATAAATACCTCCATAATATCTTCTACAAGTTCATCAAAGATTGCCAACATGCAACGTTGAAAGGTAGCAGGAGCATTACATAATCCAAAAGGCATTCTTCGATAAGCAAACGTACCATATGGGCATGTGAACGTTGTCTTCTCTTGATCTTCAGGTGCTATTGGGATTTGGAAATAACCGGAGAGTCCATCTAGGAAGTAATAGTACATATGTCCTGATAACCTTTCTAGCATTTGATCAATGAATGGTAAAGGGAAGTGATCTTTTCTAGTGGCGTCATTCAACTTCCTATAATCTATGCAAGCTGTCCAACCTGTGACTGTCCTGGTAGGAATTAGTTCATTCTTTTCGTTAGCTACCACGGTCAAGCCTCCTTTCTTTGGGACAACTCGCACAGACTCACCCACTTGTCTTTCGTCGAAATAGGATAAATTATTCCAAAGATCTAGAAGTTTAATTACCTCGGCTTTCACGACTTCTTTTACGTTGGGATTTAATCGTCTTTGTGGTTGCACGCATGGCTTGTACTCGTTCTTCCATTAAAATTTTGTGGGTGCAAAATGTTGGGATTATTCCCTTAATGTCGAGATTTTCCAAGCTATGGCTTTTTTATGTTCTCTTAGTACCTGTATCAACTCCTCTTTTTCCTGAGGTTCTAGCTCTGAAGAGATAATTACTGGTAACATATAAATTTCCCCAAGGAATGCATACTCAAATGTTTTGGCAGTTGCTTTAATTCTAATTTAGGTGGTTCATCAATAGAGGGTTTTTGTTTTATATCGTCATCGAATTCAATGCTTTCCTTTTCCGTTTGTCTTGATGACGATATTTTTGAATTTAGCTCGTGGACTTCATCTTCTTCCCCCTCTTCTTGAGTGTGACACAGTTCCATCGTGTCATCATGTAGAATTTCCTGTAATGAATTTTGAATGATATGATCAGTGGTGTCAAGAAAATAACAGGAATCATCTTGTTCTCTAGAATATCTCATGGCATCATAAATTTGAAAAATAATTTCCTCATCGCCTATCCTTAATGCAAGTTTACCATCACCTATATCGATAACAGCCCTGGCAGTAGCTAAAAAGGGTCTTCCTAAAATTAGGGGAATCGAATTATCCTTATCCATGTCTAAGACAACAAAATCTACTGGGAAAACGAATCTGTCAATTTTTACAAGAACATCTTCGATAACTCCTCTAGGGTATTTAATAGATCTATCAGCTAACTGAATACTCATCCTAGTGGGTTTTGGTTCTCCAAGATTTAGTCGTTTAAACATTTTATAAGGCATTAAATTAATACTGGCAGCTAGATCAGCTAATGCTTTCTTAATATTTAAACTACCAATTAAACAAGGAATAGTAAAACTTCCTGGGTCTTTTAATTTGGTTGGTAGCTTGTTTTGGAGGATGGCTGAACATTCTTCATTAAGCTCCACCATGGATACTTCTTCAAGCTTCCTTTTATTCGTTAGGAGTTCCTTTAAGAATTTTATGCGTCGCTCAAGATCTGTGAAATGGCTTCAACAAAAGGTAAGTTAATATGTATCTGTTTAAATAGTTCAAGAAACTTACCGTATTGGGCGTCTAATCGTTCTTTCTTTAACTGCACTGGATATGGTATTGGTGGTTTACTTCCTTTGCGTATTGGAGTTACATCCCCAACTCTCATGTCCTTTGCTTTGTCATCTTCATGTAGTATTTTTCTTTTGTTCAACTAACTCCTTTCCACTTCTCGTATTAACTGTCTTTACTGCTCATTGCTTTAGAGAAAATAACTGATCGAATTTTGGAAACCATTTCAGTAAGTTATCCAACTGACTTAGTGAGTTCTCCAACTTTTTTCTCTATCACTTTGGTCGATGTTTGTTGGTCATCAAGTGTTGTCTCAGTCTTTCGAAAACGGGTCTCTGTGGAAGCTATGAATTTGTTCAGCGTCTCTTCAAGATTCGGCTTCTTTTCCTATGGATAGGGCTGATTTTGGAAATTTTGAGGAGGTTGTTGTCTTTGATTTCCTTGATATCCTTGACCTCCCCATGAAAAATTTGGGTGGTTCCTCCAACCTGGATTATAATTATTACTATATGGGTTATTATTAGATCTGAAATTGTTACCTATATAGTTCATCTGTTCGCTCTCTATGCCCGGTTGGTAGGGTGGGTACTCAGGATTCGCCACAGTTCCACTTATGTCGCACTGCATTACTGGATGTGCCTGTGAAGAACACAAACTATCAAGCTTCTTATTATCAACTCTACTTGATTTGGTAGCATGGTTACTACGTCGAGGTTGTAAACTCCGTCTGTTTTTGTTGGCCTTATTCTTGTAACTTGCCACTGATAGTTATTTAGCGACATCTCTTCTATAAATTCGTAGGCTGCTTCAGGAGTTTTATTATTCAGAGTTCCACCGGCAGCTGAGTCGATTAGTTGCCTCGTTGAGGGGTTTACACCGTTATAGAAAGTTTGGACTTGGAGCCATAAGGGTAAACCATGGTGCAGACACCTTCTCAAGAGATCCTTATATCTCTCCCATGCATCGTATAATGTCTTTAAATCCATCTACACAAAAGAAGATATATCATTGCGTAATTTGGCCGTTTTGGCCGGTGGGAAATATTTTAATAAGAATTTTTCGGTCATTTGTTCCCATGTAGTGATTGACCCTCGTGGTAACGAGTTTAACCACTATTTGGCTTTATTCCTTAATGAAAAGGGAAATAACCGAAGACGTATGGCATCATCAGAGACGCCATTTATTTTAAAGTTATCACAGAACTCTAAAAAATTAGCTATATGAGTATTCGGATCTTCGTCCTCTAAACCATCAAATTGAACAAACTGTTGAATCATTTGTATAGTGTTAGGCTTTAATTCAAAATTATTAGCAGCTATAGCAGGCCTAACAATACTTGATTCGGCTCCTGTTAAATGAGGTTTAGCATAATCAAAGATAGTACGAGGAGCATTATTTTCTCCCACATCTTGTGGTGGTGGGTTATTTTCGTCCATCCCTTCAGTAGGATTGGATCTGTCTTCTCGCTCTCCTTCTTGGTAATTTAGGGCTCGCCTAATTTCTCTGCGATTTCTCCAAGCGGTAGCTTCAATATCACTGTCGTATTCTAAAGGTCCTCTCGGGTTCCTTCTAGTCATAAACTAGAGGTACCTGCTAGGAAAAGAAAGAAAGAAAATTTAGCAAATTTTAAAAAAATAGACTGATCCCCGGTAACAGTGCCAAAAACTTGACCGCTGTGAATCAGAGCTTTAAAATTTATAAAAAGAATGATCAAACCTGGAAACTAACTCTGACAATGATTGAGGCAAGTGCACCTATCGAACAATTAGTATAGCTTAGGCAAGACCGGATTATCGAACCCAAAGGAACTAAAAGTACTAATACTAACTTTCTTCTTATTATCTAGCCTAAAAATAAAGAGAGATTGTTTATCTAATCTAAATTAATTAACTACTAAACTAAAGACTCTAAGACAAAGAAGAATGAATTTGGAAAATAACTTGGGAAAAACTCAGTTGATTTAGATGATACCCTAGGAAGAATCCACCTAGACTTCACTTGTTATCTAACACTGAACCATATGATTTATTCACTTAGTTTGATCCGTAAGACTCCCTAACATATATTAAACCCTCTCTCGAGGCGAATAATGTCTAACCCTAGGTTAATTAGTGGAACTCTCATTCTCTTATAATAACCCCCTAGAATAGCAGTAAATCGATCTATGGATTCCCATATCGAGTTTCACCCTAATCCTAAGAAAAATCTTGTCACCCTATCTCTAGGCGTGCGATCAACTCCGCTTAATTATGTTGGATCTACTCTTAGGCGTGGTCTATTCCTCCTCCACCTAAGCACATTAAATTTGGATTAAGCTCACATAATTAAGAACAAACTAAGTATTTATCATATAATTCAGAAAACAATAACAAGATTCATCATAGGTTTCATCCCTTCCGGGTATCCAAGAAGGTTTAGTTCATAACAATAAAGGAAAACATCTCAAGAGAAAAGATAAAACAAAACATAAGAAATCCCTAAAACCCCTGAAGGAATTGAAGGAGAGATCCTCCGTCTTGAGTATAATTCTGGCTTCTTGAGATGGATCAACTGGCTATCCCTGAGTGAATCCCCACAAATCTGCCTTCTCTGGCCTAGCACGACGCCCCTTAGACGATGGCTTTGGGCTCCCCTTTTAGGTCATACTTAGGGTGTATTTATAGGCTTTTGAAATACGTTTCTTTCTCCCTAAGTATCCTTTCTCGAATGAAATTGCTCTTTTCCACGGCAGAGCACGGCCATGGCGCACGCGCTGCGTGAATCGTGGGCGGGCCGTGTTCGATTTCTTTAATGAGACACAGTAGTGTGAGTCGGGGTTAGATCGTGTTCTAGATGATTGACTTGGCACGACCGCAGTGGGTCCAAGTCCAGGTAGCCGTGTCAATTTCCTCTTTGGCCCGTTTTTGGTCCTGCTTTGAGCCCGTTTCTCGTTCTTTTTATCCTTGGGTGCTTTCCTGAGTATAAGACATGAAAAGAAAGGATTAAGAGAACCTTTTTACATAAATCAAGGGATAATTCATCCAAAAGCATACTAAATGTGGGCCTAAAATATGTTACTATTTCGGTTTATCAATAAACCAAAAGGCATTCGCCTGAAAGCAAACGTACCATATGGACAAGTAAAGGTTGTTTTATGTTGGTCCTCCGGAGCTACAACTATTTGGTTATATCCCGAATAGCCATCTAAAAACAATAGATTTCATTACCTGCCAGTCGATCTAACATCTGATCCATAAAAGGCAACGAAAAATGGTCCTTCTGAGTGGCTTTATTCAACTTTTTGTAATCAATACAAATTCTCCAACCATACTGAGCCTCGTTGGAATCAACTCGTTACGCTCATTTTCAACAATCGTGATTCCACCTTTCTTCGACACACACTTTGCTGGACTTACCCACGAACTATCTCAAATAGGATAGATGATTCCCCAGATCTAACCATTTGATCACTTCCTTTCTCACAACTTCTTTCATAATAGGATTGAGCCTCCTTTGCCCATCAATTTGAGCTCTTTCACCTTCTTCTAAAATAATTTTATGCATTCACAAAGAAGGAATTATACCTTGAATATTAGCTATGGTCCAACCAATTGCTTTCTTAAATTTCTTTAGAACAACAATTAGTTGCTCCTCTTGATGTTTCAATGGATTACGCTAAAAATAATCACAGTAAAGTGGAACAGTCACCTAAATAAACGTATTTCAAATGGAAAGGAAGTACCTTTAGTTCGAGTTTAGGTGGTTCTTCAATTGACAACTTGGGTTGCACAAGTTCTCTGACTTCTAACTCCAACGGTTCAAACCTTGTGGATTGAATAAAATTTCTCGGATTGGCTTCCATCAAAGCCATGTTTTCTTCACCTTCTTCATCCTTCAAAGGGTCAAGATCTAAGGCTATCTCCAATGGATCTTCTTCAAATTTGCTTTCCATAGAAACCAAGGTTTCTATCTCTTCCATAACTGAACACTCTTCTGTCGGATCGAGAAATTTCATCGTGTAACAGCCCGTTTTTGGTTAAATCGAAACAGTGGTTTTCGAACCATAAATTTGAGGTCAAAATATTTATTTTATTATTATTTTAATGTTTATAACATGATATTATGTTGGTGTGAAAATTTCGTTAAGAAATTTTACCGTTTAATTAGTCAATTGGATAAAAAGGACTAAATCGTGTAAAGTGCAAAAGTTCTGTTCTATTAGTTAAAAGTGTCAAATAGCTTTGGTTTTTAAATATAGTGGCCTTAAATGGTAAATAAACCATTTTTAATATTAGTGGACAAATATGGACATGTATAAATGAATTTTGATGAATTGAGTTAAAGGTTAATTTAGTAATTTGGTTTATTAAAGGTTATAATAAAAAAAATTAAGTATCATCTTCCACTATCATATTACCAACTAAAATTGAGAAAGAATGGAAACCATGGGGATTTGAAGTTTTGGCAACTTTGATTTCTTTGATTAGGTATGCAATTTTGCTCAATTTTTAATGATTTTTATGTTTTTGTGATCGTTGCAACTAGTACTAGCTAGCGCAGGGACTATTTTGCAAAACTGTTAAAGATTTTGAAAGTTTCCATTGATGAACATATGTGTTCTTTGGTGTTTGATGATGAAATATGAAATCTTGTTGTTAGATGCACAAGTTCTGTAAAGTGATTTTTAGAGAAAATGTAAAATAAGGATTTAATTGAGAAATGTGTAAAGTTAGTGGTTAAATGTGTGAAAAAGTGATAAGTATGGGCTGCTAGGGGTCTTATAGGAATTTAGCTATAATGGGTATTAAAGAAATTTCATGAATTTGTGATTTTGTGTAATAAGGACTAAATTGTGAAAATGTGAAAGTTTAGGGGCAAAAGTGTAAATGTGCCTTAAAGAGTGTTTTGGACTAAATTGAATGAATATATGATTAAATAAGTTAATTTTGAATATATTTAGATCAAGAAAAGTGAAATACGGACTTGGATCGGGGAAAAGATAAGTTATCGACTAATCGACTAGATTCGCCGTTTTCACATCCGAGGTAAGTTCGTATGTAACAAGCATTATTATAATTATGCTTTAAATGCTTTGATATTGCATAAATTGTGTATACGAGATTAAAGTTATGTTTGATGATGAGTCGGCTATATATGGAACTTAGTGTGCGATTCGACATAGCTCCGATTTTATATGGCACTTAGTGTGCGAGATCGAGAAAGCTTCGGCTATGTATGGCACTTAGTGTGCGATTTGAGATAACGTCGGCTATGTATGGCACTTAGTGTGCAATTTGAGATAGCTTTGGCTATGTACGACACTTAGTGTGCGAGATATCGGGTATTCAACGGTATTCCGAATATGTATGAGCTTGTTACGGATTGGTATAGGTATGTACATGCATAATATGAGCTTTAAATCGAAGAAGTTATGAAGTTTTCATATAAGCATATGAAAAAGCATGTGAAATGTTTGTTAGTAATCATGAATTACATGTTAATATGTTTCAATTGATGAATGGTGTATTTGTGATTAGTTAAGTTTATATCATACGAGCTTACTAAGCTATAAAGCTTACTTGTTTATTTTCCATGTCTTATAGTGATTTCAAAGCTAGCTCGGATTCAGGGATCGTCAGAGACTTCATCACACTATTCGCTGACACTTTGGTACTTTTGAAACTATGTTTTTGGGTCATATGGCATGTATAGGGACTTTGAGTCAATTTTGGTAAATGATGTAGCCAATTGATTTGGTTTATAAACATCTATGTTTGGTTTGTATATAGCGAAAGAAGTTGGCATATTTTGGTTGATTTGGATGTGTTTATAAGTGTGCAAATGGCTTTTGTTTTGAGTTGGTAATTGACCTATATTGTATGCTATTTGATAGGTGTAGATGTACCTAAATTTGGGTGGCAAAATGGCTTGGTAAATAGCCTATTTTTGTCTACACGGGCAGAGACACGGGCATGTGTCTCAGCCGTGTGTGACACATGGTTATGTTACACGGCCGTGGGTCCCTTGGTGTGGTTTTAAAAATCAAGTCAGTATGCTCCTCACGGCCTCACACACGGGCGTGTGACTTGGCCGTGTGGCATAAGTCAGTATACCCTACAGGTTTGACATGGCCTAGCACACGGCCTGGCACACGGGCGTGTATGGCTATTTTTAGGGCACACGGATGTGTGTGTTGCCCGTGTGACCCAAGTCAGTTTGCTCACTTATTTGGACACGGGGTGGGGCACGGGCTGGGACATGGCCATGTGCTCCCATTTCAAATGTCCACACGGCCTGTGACACGGACGTGTTTGGTGGCCATGTGAGACACACGACCTGGCCATACGGGCATGTGTCCTCTGTTTTGAGAAAAAAATTATAAGTGTTCCAAATATTTCTAAAGTTATCGGTTTAGTATCGAACCACTTCCAATGTATTTTTAGGGCCTTGTAGGCTCGTAATAGGGACATATTGATTGAATTGAATGATGTTTTCTTGTATTGATTAAATGTATGAGAAAAGTATGTTTATGTGTTGTAAGTTCGGTAATGCTCCGTAACCCTATTTTGGCGTTGAATACGGGTGAGGGGTGTTACACATCACTTTAAGAATGTTAAAGGTTACCTGATCATCTTGAACTCGTATGGTGAGTTCACCTTTCTGCACATCAATTAACGTTCTTCCTGTGGCTAAGAAAGGTCTCCCAAGGATGATCGGCACTTCCTTATCTGCTTCAAAATCTAAGATAATGAAATTAGCAGGAAAAATAAATTTATCAACTCTTACCAAAACATCCTCGATCTTTCCCTCGGGATATGCTACAGATCGATCCGCTAGCTGAAGCGTCACAGTTGTAGGTCTTACTTCACCTATCCCTAGCATCTTGAAAATAGACTTAGGCATCAAGTTGATACTCGCTCCTAAATCACACAAAGCTTTACCACAGTAAGATTCACCAATGTTACAGGGTATAGTAAAGCTTCCTGGGTCCTTCAATTTCAGGGGCAGTTTGTTCTACAAGAACGCACTGCACTCCTTTGTCAAGGCAACAATCTCATACTCACTCAGTCGTTTCTTCTTGGACAGTATATCCTTCATAAACTTCACATAATTCGCCATTTGTTCTAAAGCCTCCACCAACGAACTACTTTAGAACATCCAAAAACTTCTTGAATTGTACCTCCTATTTCTGCTTGTGTTGCTACAATCTTTGCGGATATGGTGGTGATGGAACTTTTCGGTTGAATAGAATAACCCTTATGAGTAGGTAAATCTGCATCCAAAGAAGATGTTAAAGTATATGAATTCACTAAGTTAGGATTTACCTTGTCAATCTTTGCAGATTCTTTGGTGTGGGAATTTCCACAGTTGGTTGATTCTTCTCAACGGGCTTATCTTCGACATGAATCAATCGGGGTTCTAGAATTTTACCACTTTGCAATGCCACTGCCTTGATATGTTCTTTACCCAAATTTCTTGGATTCTCGGTATTGCTCGGCAAGGTTCCTTGCGGTCTATTACGAAGCTCCGTAGCTAACTGACCCATTTGATTTTCCAAATTTTTCAGTGTTGCTACTTGGCTTTGGATCAAAGCGTCATTCTTTGCCATGTACGCTTTCAACAAGTTCTCCAAACTGTTTGATGCCTCAGCTTGAGATGGTCTTGGAGCTTGCTGATTAAACCCTTGAGATTGGTTGGGTCTATGTTGCAATAAGTTGTTGTTCGGTACATTTCCTTGGTTGCTCCAAGAAAAGTTAGGATGATTACGCCATGAAGAATTGTAAAAGTTGGACTGGGGTCCTTGTCCACTCCTATTTTGATGTTGGTTCCCCACATAGTACACTGACTCGGGATTTGATGGACAATTCTCAAAAGAATGACCTTCCCCACAATACACACATGAAACTACTTTAAACAGACTTGCTGGATGAGCTACAAAATTATTAGCACTATTAGCAGTAAACTGCTTTAACATAGAGGAAATAGACGATACCTGAGCTGATAACGAAGTTAGGGCGTCAACTTCATGAACTCCAGCTACACGTCTTCCTGAAGCTGTTCGATTTGTTGGCCATTGATAGTTATTACTCGCGATCATCTCGATGATCTCATAAGCCTCATTATAAGACTTAGACAAAATTGCACCATTTGTAGAAGCATCTACCATCAATCTTGTATGTGCATTGAGACCATTATAGAATGTCTCCAACTGGATACAATGAGGAATCTCATGATGAGGACACTTACGAAGTAACTCCTTGAATCACTCCCAAGCCTTATACAAAGACTCGTCATCCAATTGTTGGAAAGTTGTAATCTCGTTCCTCAACTTAGCGTTTTTGCTAGGCGGGAAATACTTAACCAAAAATCTCTTTACTAATTCTTGCCATGTAGATGTGGAACTTGGTGGCAATGAATTGAGCCATGCTCGTGCTCGATCTCTTAACGAGAACTGAAACAACTTCGACCTCATTGCGTCTTCAGTCACACAAGCTATATTAAATGAATCACTCACCTCCATAAACAATCGAAGGTGGATATGTGGTGTAACAACCCGGTTTAGACCCTAGTTAGAACAGTGGTTTCAAGACCTCAAATTCGAGGTCAAAAAAATATTTTAATATTATTTTTGGTGTTTACAGTATGTGATTAAGCATGTGTGAAAATTTTATCGATTGTGTGCTTAATTTGCAAAAAGGACATAATCGCATTAAATGCAAAAGCTGTGTGCTGATTGTTAAAGTGCTTAATTGCCATGACATATTAAATGAGGGGTCCTTATGAGGTTATTAAACCATTGGATAGTTAATGGATGATAATGGCATGGCATTTAGTGTTATTATTAAAATTCATTAAGGTTAAATTTGTAATATAGGTATTAATGATAATATTAATAAAACAAAACAAAAATTAGTTCCATTATCATCATATATTGCCAAAAATACAAATAAAAAGGAAAAGGAAAAGCTTGCTAGGGTTCGGTCACTTGAAGCTTCAATTGGTATGTGATTTTTGTTCGGTTTTTCATAATTGTTACGTTTTTGTGATCGTTGCTTAGTGTTCTAGCTAGCCCATGCTTCAATTTTAGAATTTGATGAAGAATTTGAGATTTTCCATTGATGAATATGTGAGCTTTGTGATGATAGTTGGTGGAATATGAAAGTTTAATGTTGGGTTAACATGGTTTGTCTTTGAAATTTTGATGAATTTGGCTATTTTGGGCTAAATTGAGAAAAGTATAAATTGAAGGACTAAAATGTGAAATAAATGAAATATTTGGGCTTGTAAGAACATAAGGAGAATTCGGCTAGGCATGTGTGAGATGAAATTATGTGAATTTGATGATTTTGTGAAATAGGGACTAAAGTGTCGAAATGTGAAAATGTGAGGGCTATTTAGTAAAATGCCCTAAATATATGTGTTTGGATTAAATTTAATGATTTGGTGAATGAATGAGCTAAATTTGAATATGTATAGAACAAGAAAGGAGAGCTTCGGATCGAGATCGAGGCAAAGACAAAGTGCTCGATTGAACAACTAGTCTCGGTATCTCTACGTCCGAGGTAAGTTCGTGTATAATGCAAATCGTATAATTTATAATCATGTACTATGAATTGAATGAAAATGTGATTGATGAATTATTAATGTTAATTGTGAATTTGAGAGATGTGGCACTAAGTGTGCGAAATAGAATTTACACAGTAATGAATGGCACTGTGTGTGTGAAATAGAGAAAGTATTAACTATACTGATTGGCACTGTGTGTGCGATAACGAATCAAGTTTGATTTGATAAAGAGGCACTAAGTGTGCGATGTTATTTAAGCTTTGGCTATGAATTGGGCACTAAGTGTGCGATTGAATCGAAGAGATAATGAAGATTGATCGAAATATGTTATCGAGCATTGAGTAGCAAAATTGGTTGTAAATTTGGTGTTGGCAAAGGTATGTATGAAACCTAAGTGGTTGATAAATTTGAAAGTAGATGAATGGATGGATATGTGATTATTGGATATAATTGAGCATGTGTATCTTTGATAAATTATCTATGTGATGGTTTAATTTGTACATTGATTTGATTCAATGAGTAAATTGTATTATATTACGAACTTACTAAGCTTTAGAGCTTACTGTGTGAAGTGTTTCTCTGTTTTATAGTGTATTTAAAGTTAGCTCGGATCTGGGAATCGTCAGTGACTCAATCACACTATCAGCTAACTATTTTGGTACTTTTGGAATATGTATTATGTATGGTATATGGCATGTATAGGCTAGTTGATATGGCATGTTTTGAGGTGTATAAAATTTGCCATGTGATATGGCTTGAAAGTTGAATAATGTTAGCATATATGTGTGGAATTATGTGAATGATGAATATGGTATGTTTCATGCTTAAATGGTTGATGAGAATTGAGGTTTAAACATGAACTTGTGGTATGGTTTTTATGATGCTTGACTTATAAGATTTGTAATATGGAATTTGTAGTTTAGATAGACTTATTGAGTTGAATTTGAGTATAGGAATAAATGATGTAGTTGATGATTAGTTGGTGCATATAATGGTATGTTTTGGTTTCCATTTGGGGTATAAATGTTTATGAATTGAGGCTTGTAGGTGATTTTAAGTGTGAGTGGCAAGTTTGGTCTTGTAAATGGCCTATAATTGCCCACACGATCGAGCACATGGGCGTATGGCTCGACTGTGTCTTTCGAGTTTGTAAATTTAAACAAGTCAGGCTCGACCACGGGCTGGACACACGGGCGTGTCCCAGGCAGTGTGATGCAAGTCAGGCTCGACCACGGGTGAGGCACACGGGCGTGTCTCAGGCCGTGTGGACAAGTTAGTATGTATGCCCTATTTTGCCACGGCTCAGACATATGGGCGTGTCTGAGCCCGTGTGAGGCACACGGCCTGCCCACACGGGCGTGTGACCCTTGTAGCTTGGAAAAATGTTTGATTTTTGGAAAAATTTTGTATGATCTCAGTTTAGTCCCGACCCCTTTCTAGTGCATGTTTGAGGTCTCGTAGACCTCGTTAAGGGACTATATGAATATATCTTGATATGTTGAATTGTGTTATACTTTATGTTGAGAAATGATTGTAAATTTTCTGATTGTTCGATAATGCCTCTTAACCCTATTTTGGCGACGGTTACGAGTTAGGGGTGTTACATTTTATTCGTATCAGAGCTACGGTTTAGTCGATTCTAGGACTAACGTAGCACGTGTGAGTCTAGCTATACATGCCATATATATATTTGCGATAGTGTGATGAATCCTGATAGTTAAAAATGTGTTTTTATATAGCAAATAGACCCCGATCGAGCAGTTGCTGATGATGTAGAGAGCAATGCGCATGCTCCCGCTCAAGGGACAGCGCCGGCCGAATCTATGCCGATAGCTAGTAGCCAGGAGAGAGAGGCTAAACAAGCCTTCTTCCGAATGATGAGTGAGTGGTTTTCAGAGTTTGTTCGAACGAATCTGGCTGCTCCACAACCTCCACCCCCACAAGTACCCGTTGTGCCACAAGTTGTAGATCTGATCCGATTGAATAAACATCCTATAGATAAAATCCGAAAGTATGGGGCCAAAAAGTTTCGAGCCACAGTTGATGATGATGCTGAACGAGCTGAGTTCTAGCTCGAGAATACAATCCGAGTGTTTGATGAGATGTCATTGACTTCTGATGAATGCTTGAAATGTGCTATTTCATTGTTGAGAGATACGGCATATAATTGGTGGAAAACATTGATATCTATGGTTTCGAGAGAGAGAATTACCTAGGATTTCTTTCAAGTTGGATTCTGAAAGAAGTATATCAGTTAATGATTCATAGATCAGAAACGTTAAGAGTTTCTAGATCTGAAACAAGGCCGCATGTCTGTTACTGAGTATGAATGGGAGTTTGTGAGATTGAGCCAATACGCACGAGAATGTGTTTCGACCGAAGCTACTATGTCTAAACGTTTCATTGAAGGGCTGAATGAAGACATTAAATTGCTGGTTGGAATACTTGACTTGAATTAATTTGTAGTATTGGTTGAAAGGGCTTGTAAAGCCAAGGAATTAAGTAAAGAAAAGAAGAAAGCGGATTCAGAGGCTAGAGATGAAAGAAAGAGGTCGATGAGTAAGTCGTATCAACCTTCGTCCAAGAGATTCTGAGATGCAATAAATCGCTCCAATGTTTCTATTAGACATTCGAGTAGAGATCGAGTGAAACAAAATGTTAGTTCCAAAACACAAGTTTCAATTGAATCGAGTGTTGGAAGTGTTAAAAGCAACAAGCCCGAGTTTAGACAGTGTGGGAGACGACATGTTGGGGAATGCTGGGGCAAGTAGAATAATAGAGTTTTCTATAAATGTGGATCACGAGACCATTTCATTCGTGATTGCCTAGAGTTAGCTGAGAAAGACGATGTACAGAATGCGAGACCGAGTAATGTGACAGTTAGAGGTAGACGACCCAGAAACACCGGGAATGTAAGCAGTAGTCAGAGAGGAACATCAGACACAGCTGTGAGATCTGAGGCGAGAGCACCTGCCTGAGCCTATGCTATTCGCGCACGAGAAGAAGCGTCATCTCCAGAAGTCATTACTGGTACTTTCACTTTATTTGATACTGATGTGATTGCATTGATAGATCCAAGATCTACTCATTCCTATGTGTGTGTGAATCTAGTATCTAGTAAGACTCTACCTGTTGAGTCTACTGAGCTTGTAATTAGAGTATCGAACCCCTTAGGCAAGTGTGTTTTGGTTGATAAAGTATGCAAGAACTGTCCATTGATGTTTCGAGATGTTTATTTTCTGGCTAATTTGATGCTGCTACCATTTGATGAATTTGATATAATTCTGGGTATGGATTGGCTCACTTTGCTTAATGCTATTGTGAATTGTAAACGGAAGAGTATTGATTTGAGAAGTCAGAATGGTGAGATAGTTTGAATTGAATCCAGTGATTTGAATGGGTTACCGGCTGTTGTATATTCGATGAAAGCTTTGAATTATGTGAAAAAAGGGTTGTGAAGCCTATCTTGCGTATGTGATAGATACAAAAGTGATTGGAAAGAAAGTTGAATCTGTACCTATAGTTTGCGAGTTCCCAGATGTGTTTCCTGAAGAATTACCGGGATTACCTCTGATACGAGAAGTTGAGTTTGGTATTGATTTAGTGCCGGGAACAACTCCTACCTCAATAGCTCCGCATAGAATGGCACCGACAGAACTAAAAGAGTTCAAGTCTCAGTTGCAAGAGTTGATAGATAGAGGATTTGCACGATCGAGTTTTTCGCCCTGGGGTGCTCCTGTGTTGTTTGTGAAAAAGAAATATTGCACTATGAGGATGTGTATTGATTACCGACAGTTAAATAAAGTGACGTTAAAGAAAAATATCCTCTACCGCGAATTGATGATTTGTTTGATCTGTTGAAAGGAGCTACAGTGTTTTCTAAGATAGATTTGAGATCGGGCTAATATCAGCTACGAGTTAAAGAATCAGATGTGTTGAAAACTGCTTTCAGAACGAGGTACGAACATTATGAATTCTTAGTTATGTCATTTGGACTAACGAATGCTCCTGCAATGTTTATGGATTTAATGAACCGGATATTCAGACTATTTTTGGATCGATTTGTTGTTGTGTTTATTGATGACATTCTGATTTATTCTTGTAATGAGACGCAACATGCCAAGCATTTGAGAATTGTGTTACTGATAAACCATAATTTACACATATTTTAACCCCATGCTTGGCTTATTTTTGGATGAATTCTCATTAGATTTGATGAATTCGATGCGCCTAATCTCTTAATTTCATGCTTTACATACAGGAGAGCTTAGGGAGTCGAAAAGAACGAGAAACGGGCCAAAAAGGGACAAAATGGGCCTACCTTTGAAACCAACACGGCCTGGGTTATCAAACACGGTCGTGTGTTACGAGAAGAATCGAACACGGCCTGGATCAATGCACACGGACAGACCCCACGGCTGTGTGTGGCGAGCAGAAGCGAGCACGACCCAAGACTATCATACACGGGCGTGTCCCTGTCGTATCAAAGATTAATTCTATCCCGAAAAGGTTACTTGTGGGCATAGAAAGACATTCCAAAGCCTATATTAACACCCTAGGGGGTGACCTAAAAGGAGACGGAGAGTAGAAGGCAGGAAATACTCGAAGACAGCCATCAGGAGCAGCTCGGAAGGAGGATCTCTGTCAAGACTGAAGATCTCCCATCAAGTTCTTTAGAATTTTTTTGGGTTTTCTTATGTTTTGTAGTTTTCCTTATTCTATGATGTTTCCCTCTATCAGTATGAACTAAATCCCCTAAATACCTAAGGGGATGAAACCTAAGGCAGATCTTATTATTATTTGATTTATAAGATAAATACTTGTTCTTATTCTTAATTGTGAGTTCTTATTCTTGCTTTGATAATTCAGGTTATTAATTCAAGTCGAATGTGCTTATTCAGTGGAGCAAAAGTCCCTGTTTAAGAGTAGATCAACACAATTAAGTGGAGTTGATTGCAACCCTAGAAATAGGGTGACGAAGATCTACCGGATTAGAGTCAAATATAATAAGGGAATCCATAGATCGAGTTAATGCGACGATAGGGGTTTTAATTAGAAAGAGATTTCAATTAATCAACCTAGAGTCAGTTGTTTTTAGTCTTGAAAGAGATATTAACATAATTTAGGGATTTCTACGGATTAAGTCAAGTGAATAAATCATATGAATCAAAAGTAATAAGTGAAGTCTAGGTGGATTCTTCCTTGGGTATTGTCTATCTCATATAGTTGTCTAAAAAGTATTTTCCCAATTCATTCTCTGTCGTGTTTTTAATTAATATTAGTTTAAAAGAAACCACTCCAATTCTTAGGCTAGATAATAGAAAGATAGTAATTACTAGTACTCTTGGTCCTTGTGGATACGATATTTCCGGTCTTACCATAACTATACTATTAAACGATAGGTGCTCCTGCCCTTATTGTGGTCATAGTTAGTTAGAGACACATCAAGTTTTTGGCGCCGTTGCCGGGGACTAAGAGATTAGGAACGCTAAATTTTTATTACTTTAGCCATTTTATTTACTTTTATTTGCAATTTATTTTTTATTTCTATTCACTAATTTTTTTCTTTGCTTCTGGCAGGAACTTTTAGTTTATGACTAGAAGGAACCCGTCAGGACCATTAATTTTTGACAGTGAGATTGAGAGTACAGCTCGAAGAAACCGAAGAGAAATAAGGCGAAGTTTACAATACATAGAAGAAGAGCAAGAAGACGAAACTAACACTACAGAATAGATGGCTGATAATAATCCACTACCTCCTGTGGTTGCCGCAAACCTGGTGAATCAAAATCTGCTCCTCGTACTATGTATGATTTTGCTAAACCTAATTTAACAGGAACCGAATCAAGTATTGTTAGACATGCTATTGCTGCAAATAATTTTGAACTGAAACCTAACACTATTCAGATGATTCAACAATTTGTTCAGTTTGATGGTTTACAGGATGAGGATCCAAACAATCACTTGGCAAATTTCCTAGAATTTTGCGACACTTTTAAGATTAATGGCGTTTCTGGTGATGCCATTCGCCTTTGATTATTTCCCTTCTCGTTGAGGAACAAAGCTAAACATTGGTTGAACTCGTTACCACGAGGATCAATCACTACATGGGAACAGATGATCGAAATTTTTTTATTAAAATACTTTTCGCTGGCTAAAACGGCTAAATTGAGGAATGATATCTCTTCTTTTGTGCAGATGGATTTAGAAACGCTTTACGACGCATGGGAGAGATACAAGGATTTGTTGAGAAGGTACCCACACCATGGGTTACCTCTATGGTTACAAGTTCAAACCTTTTACAACGGTTTGAACCCCTCAACTAGGCAACTGATAGATGCAGCCGCCGGTGGAACCCGGAATAACAAAACTCCTGAAGTGGCTTATGAATTCATTGAAGAGCTGTCACTGAATAACTATTAGTGGCAAGTTATGAGGACGAAGCCAACAAAAACCACCGGAGTTTTCAACCTCAACGTAGTGACAATGCTATCAAACCAGGTAGAGCTTCTAAGTAAAAAAAATTGATGGTTTATGTGGTTCTTCGTAGGTACATCCAGTGATGCAGTGCGATACAAATGGAGGAGGAATGAGCAATACAGAATATCCATCCTACAACTCTGGCATAGAAAGTGAACAGATGAACTATATGGGTAATAATTCTAGACCTCAGAATAATCCCTATAGTAACACTTACAATCTAGGTTGGAAGAACCATCCCAATTTCTCATGGGGTGGTCAAAAAAAATCAGAGACAACAACCCCCTCCAGGCTGTCAACAGCAACCCTACCCACAAGAGAAGAAGCCGAACCTTGAGGAGATGCTAACAAAATTCATCGCGGTGTTAGAAACCCGTTATCAAAACACTGAAATAACACTCAAAAATCAGCAGGCATCGATTCAAGGGCTCGAAAACCAAATAGGCCAGCTTGCTAAGCTGATCTCAGAATGACCACAAGGTAGCCTGCCAAGTAATACTGAACCTAATCCAAGGGAGCAACTCAATGCCATCACGATGTGCGACAAAAAAGGGTTAGTAGAATCTGAATCTGAACTGAGGCAAGAACCTGTGGTAAGTAAAGGTAAAGGTGGGGAAAGCCACAATACACAAACACCGATAAGTAAAGAGTATGTAACTCGTGTACCATACCCTAACACGACGAAGAAAGACCGCACATATGAACAATTCGGTAAATTTCTTAAAATTTTAAAAAAACTACATATTAACTTACCGTTTATTGAAGCTCTTTCGCAGATGCCCAACTCAGTCAAATTTTTGAAGGAACTTCTAGGAAACAAGCAGAAGTTAGATGATGCGTCGCACGTGGAGTTAAACGCAGTTTGTTCATCCATTTTACAGAATAAACTACCCGATAAATTAAAGGATCCAGGGAGTTTTACTATTCCTTGTTTAATTGGTAGTTTAAATGTTAAACATGCTTTAGCTGATTTAGGGGCGAGTATTAACGTCATGCCCTATAAAATGTTTAAGCAACTAGGTCTTGGGAAACCTAAACAAACTAGGATGAGTATTCAACTCGCAGATAAAACTATTAGATTTCCTAGCGGAATTGTTAAGGATGTGCTTGTAAAAATTGATAAATTTATATTCCCAGTTGACTTTGTTGTTCTGGACATGGATGAGGACAGTAACGCACCTTTAATTTTAGGGCGACCATTTCTAGCAACTGCTAAAACTAGAATTGATGTTGGTACAGGTGAGCTCACACTTCGTGTAGGAGATGAAACGATCACTCTCCAGGCTCGTGACTCAGTTAGGATGTCGAGTAATAAAGGTGAGAACATAAATTCTGTTAATGACCATTTGGTTCAACCTTCTTTTCAGGAAGCACCACAAAATTACACAACTAAGACATTTTCTAGACCTCGTGCCAACAAAGAAATAATTCGTGAGGAGCGAAGGCTTCAGATCGATGAACTAGACGAGTGGAAGACACATGTTAAGGAGAAACCAAGAACACACGAAGCAAAACCGAGGCAACTCCATAACGAACTTAAAGATGAAGCAAACTACTTCAAGGTCAGAGACCAAGTTCTAATGGATAATACATATACTCGTGTTGCCACTTCTGAACCTAATGGAATAACTCCTTTCACGGTACTTAATACTTTCCCATACGGTACAGTCGAGGTAACTCATTCTCAATTTGGCACTTTCAAGGTAAATCATACTCGTCTAAAACCTTATTTCAATACAATTGATAGCAAGAATAAGGAGTTTCAACTCCTCAAACAACCATGATTATGCGAATGAAAGGTAAGTCTAGCTTAAGACTTTAAACGAGTGCTTCTCGGGAGGCAACCCGAGCACTAACCCCATTAATTTTCATATTCTCGATTTTTAGCACCTAACTAAAAACTAACCAAATTAATAGGCGCAGGTTTTCCCTACCACACGGCCTTGCACACGGGCGTGGCCGTGTGGACACCATGATGAGGCATATCGACGTGGCAGAGACTATGCGAACAAAGGAAAAAAATTTTCCCCAAAACATGGGCTGCGATAAAATGCCATGGCCGTGCGATAGGGCCATGGTCGACACTGAGAAAGTAACACGGGTGTGAGACACGCCCGTGTCCCTAGGCCGTGGTCGACACTGATTAAGCAACATGGGCGTGGAAACCTCTACACGGGCGTGGGAGAAACGAATGAGGCACCACACGGCCATGTGATACGATCGTGTGACCTAACACGCCCAGGGCACACGGGCATGGGCAGCGACCAGATGCCACGATTTCTATTTAAACCCCCTTCTTCTAATCACTTTCTTCCCCAATGTTTCTTCTCCCAAACCCTAGCCACCACACCCCTCTCTTTTCCCACTATCTTCTTCCTTCATTTTCCTTTCCCCCTTTCCCTTATTCTTTCTTCACACCACCACCACACCTACCACCATCCTTGCCACAATACTAGAAGCAAGATCAAAGCCACCATCTCCATGTCGAAAAAGTGAAAGGACCCTGGCACGATATCCCCGTGCACGACCACTCTACATTTGTTCATGCCGGCCGCTTCATCAACTCGACAAATCAAGGACCTTTAAGTCCATTTGTTTTTTCTATTTCTTTTATTTTCATTGTTAAATTGTTTCCGTTTACCTTTCTTGTTTTTAATTTATATTAGTAAATTTTGATTTGTCTAATTTAGGTTCAAGGGGCTATCAACGAACGACCACACCACCACCGGAGTATCCTCCTCACCTTTACCTCTGCCCAACTTCACCATTTCTTTTCTTTGACTCCATCCAAAATTTAGGAAGTTCACTTCTCTCCCTATCTTATGATTTTCTATATTGTGGATATCTATTTTTGTACATTAAGGACAATGTACATCTTAAGTGTGGGGAGGTGTCAACAATACTGAATTATGCCTTGTTCTTAAGTAATTTTTCATATTACTGTTAGAATGAAATTTCTTTTGATTTATGATATTCATTGATATGTTTTGGGTTAAGTCATAGGTAATTGTACATTGATGGTTTAAACTTTAAGACATTAGAGAATCAAGCATGATAAGTCTATTTTCAAAATTAAAAATTTATTAGGTTGGTTCCCTAAATTTAAATACTACTTTGAAGTTTGAAATTTGCAAGGTTGATATCAAAAACCATAATTTTTGTGAGATTTTTGAGCCTTTTAGAGCATATTCTTTTCGTGCTCACTTTATTGATTATGAGTGTGTCAATATTGATTTGTTATTCTAGAACTTGCTTCGATTATACATGTCGAGACCACACCTTTGATTTGATATACTGAGAAGATAAAGGCACCTAGGATTTAACCCATTTACTCCATTAAAAGCCTACCTTCGTAATTAACCCCTAGTGAACCCCTTTGAAGCCTAATCAACCATTTCCTGATATACCACTAATATTAACCCGTAACTCAGTTATTTGATTTGTTATCCCTATTTGTCTTGACTCTCCTTTTATCGAGATTTGATTTGATCAGTTGCCTAACTACATTCATTATTTTAGTGGTTAAATTCATCTTATATCATGTACTTGTTCTTATAAAAAACAAAAAAAAGTTGGAAATCTATTCATTATTAGTTCTTTGTTATTTGAGCTTAAGCGATTAATTTCACATTCTGAGAAGAAGCTCGTGTTATTAGTGATAAGTTTTTAATTGATGTAATTATTCAGTGTTAGTTCATTTTTCTAGTTAGGTAAATTGTCAATTCGATCTCGATTTTAACCTCCTCCTTCAGCCTTTATCCACACCTTTAACCCAAGCCCCATTATAACCCTTTAAAGACCTTTTGATTCGTGTATCATCTCATTTTATAGTGGTGAAGATTTGATTTTCATGCAAGCTTATGGTAATAACTTTTCATGATTGACTTTTGAGTGCTTAATTTTTGAACCTTAAACACTTTGAGTGATTTGAGTGAATCTTTAGTGAGGATGTCAATACTTGTCGGTTTTGAATCAAAGGTAATTATTTAGGTAAGGGGAAACACCTATGTTTTCATACTATAAAAATCTATGACTTAGATTGTTTGAATCTCTAGGACTCTTCTAGTTAAATTATCAATGTGTGAATTATCTGTGAATTATGATGAGACATTATTGATGAGAATTATGAGTCGAAGAAGTTAATTCTTATTGTGAGTTGAGGATTTTGCTTGAGGAAAAGCAAACGCTTAAATGTGGGGATATTTGATAAACCATAATTTATACATATTTTAACCCCATGCTTGGCTTATTTTTGGATGAATTCTCATTAGATTTGATGAATTCGATGCTCCTAATCTCTTAATTTCATGCTTTACATACATGAGAGCTTAGGGAGTCGAAAAGAACACAAAACGGGCCAAAAAGGGACAAAATGGGCCTACTTTAGAAACCAACACGGCCTGTGTTATCAAACACGACCGTGTGTTACGAGCAGAATCAAACACGACCTGGATCAATGCATACGGACAGACCCCCACGGCCGTGTGTGGCGAGCAGAAGCGAGCACGGCCCAAGACTATCATACATGGGCGTGTCACACGGGCGTGTCCCTTCCGTATCAAAGATTAATTCTATCCAGAATAGGTTACTTGTGGGCAAAGAAAGACATTCCAAAGCCTATATAAACACCCTAGGGGGTGACCTAAAAGGAGACGGAGAGTAGAAGGCAGGAAATACTCGAAGACAGCCATCAGGAGTAGCTCGGAAGGAGGATCTCCGTCAAGACTGAAGATCTCCCATCAAGTTCTCTAGAAATTTTTGGGTTTTCTTATGTTTTGTAGTTTTCCTTATTCTATGATGTTTCCCTCTATCAGTATGAACTAAATCCCCTAAATACCTAAGGGGATGAAACCTAAGACGGATCTTATTATTATTTGATTTATAAGATAAATACTTGTTCTTTTTCTTAATTGTGAGTTCTTATTCTTGCTTTGATCATTCAGGTTATTAATTCAAGTCGGATGTGCTTATTTAGTGGAGCAAAAGTCCTTATTTAAGAGTAGATCAACACAATTAAGCGGAGTTAATTGCAACCCTAGAAATAGGGCGACGAAGATCTTCCAGATCAGAGTCAAATCTAATAAGGGAATCCATAGATCGAGTTAATGCGACGATAGGGGTTTTAATTAGAAAGAGATTTTAATTAATCAACCTAGAGTCAGTTGTTTTTAGTCTTGAAAGAGATATTAACATAATTTAGGGATTTCTACGGATTAAGTCAAGTGAATAAATCATATGAATCAAAAGTAATAAGTGAAGTCTAGGTGGATTCTTCCTTGGGTATTGTTTATCTCATATAGTTGTCTAAAAAGTATTTTCCCAATTCATTCTCTGTCGTGTTTTTAATTAATCTTAGTTTAAAAGAAGCCACTCCAATTCTTAGGCTAGATAATAGAAAGATAGTAATTACTAGTACTCTTGGTCCTTGTGGATACGATATTTCTGGTCTTACCATAACTATACTATTAAACAATATGTGTGCTTGCCTTTATTGTGGTCATAGTTAGTTAGAGACACATCAGTTACAAACTCTGCGTGAAAAGCAATTGTATGCAAATTTTAGCAAATGTGAGTTCTGGTTGAATGAAGGTTGTTTTTTGGGACATATTGTGTTAGCATCTGGTATACGAGTTGATCCGAGCAAAATTTCAGCTATTCTGGAGTGGAAGCCTCCGGGAAATGTGTCTAAAATCCGTAGTTTTCTTGGACTAGTGGGATATTATAGACGGTTTGTGAAAGGATTGTCGATGATTACGATTCCGTTGACGAAATTGTTACAGAAAGATGTTAAATTTGAGTGGTCAGAAAGGTGCCAGCAGAGTTTTGAACAGTTGAAAGCATTGTTGATAGAAGCACCAGTGTTAGTTCAGCTAGAATCGGGTAAAGAATTCATAGTCTACAGTGATGCATCGTTGAATGGTTTGGGCTGTGTGTTGATGTAAGAGGGTAAAGTTATAGCTTATGCTTTGAGACAGTTAAAGCCGCATGAAAAGAACTACCCAACTCATGATCTTGAATTAGCAGCTATTGTATTTGCATTGAAGATTTGGCGTCACTATCTATTTGGTGAGAAATGTCACATTTATACGGATCACAAGAGCTTGAAATATCTGATGACTCAAAAAGAATTGAATTTGAGACAGCGGAGATGGTTAGAATTACTAAAAGACTTTGAATTAGTGATTGATTGTCATCTGGGTAAAGCTAATGTTGTTGCTGATGCTTTGAGCCGAAAGCCTTTATTTGCTTTGAGAGCAATAAGTACTCAAATAGATCTTTGTGATGATGGTTCGGTTTTGGCTGAGTTGAAAGTGAGTCCGATGTTTATACGTCAGATTTGTGATGCCCAGAAAAGTGATAATGAGATGATGACAAAACGAGCTCAGTGTGATTTAAATTCTGATTCAAAATTTTGAGTTGATAATGATGATTATTTGAGATTCAGAGATCAGATTTGTGTTCCGAAGAATTTAGAGTTGATTCAGTTGATTTTGAATGAAGCTCACAATGGTCGTTTGGCTATTTATCCAGGAAGTACGAAAATGTATAATAATCTGAAACAGTTTTATTGGTGGCATGGTATGAAACGGGATATTTTAGAATCTGTTTCGAGATGTTTAGTATGTCAGCAAGTTAAAGCTGAACATCAGGTTCCATCCGGTTTGTTACAACTGATTATGATACCTGAGTGGAAATGGGAGAGAATCACGATGGACTTTGTGTTGGGACTACCTTTATCTCCGAGAAAGAAAGATGCAATCTGGGTGATAGTTGACAAATTGACGAAATCAACTCATTTTATTCTAGTGAGAATAGATTATTCACTTGATAAATTAGCTGAATTGTATATTTATGAGATTGTGAGATTGCACGGGGTGCCACTATCTATTGTATCTGACAGAGATCCGAGATTTACCTCGCGGTTTTGGAAGAAATTGCAAGAGGCTTTAGGCACAAAGCTGCATTTCAGTACTGTATTTCATCTGCAAACGGATGGTCAATCAGAGCGGATCATTCAGATTCTTGAGGATATGTTGAGATGTTGTATTCTTGAATTTGAAAGTACGTGGGAAAAGCATTTGCCATTGATTTAATTCGCATACAATAATAGTTTTCAATCTAGCATCAAAATGGCACCGTATCAGGCTCTTTACAGAAGAAAATGCCGAACTCCATTGTATTGGACTGAGCTGAGTGAGAATAAACACGGGGTTGAAGAGGCTACGTGGGAGCCTGAAGAAGTTATAAAAGAGCAATATCCGAACCTATTCACTGGTAAGATTTTCGGGGATGAAAATCCCTAAGGGGGGAGAGTTGTAACAGCCCGGTTTAGACCCTAGTCAGAACAGTGGTTTTGAGACCACAAATCCGAGTTGAAAAAATATTTTAATATTATTTTTGGTGTTTACAGTATGTGATTAAGCATGTGTGAAAATTTTATCGATTGTGTGCTTAATTTGCAAAAAGGACTTAATCACATAAAGTGCAAAAGCTGTGTGCTGATTGTTAAAGTGCTTAATTGCCATGACTTATTAAATGAGGGGTCCTTATGAGGTTATTAAACCATTGAATAGTTAATGGATGATAATGGCATGGCATTTAGTGTTGTTAATAAAATTCATTAAGGTTAAATTTGTAATATAGCTATTAATGTTAATATTAATAAAACAAAACAAAAATTAGTTCCATTATCATCATCTATTGCCGAAAATACAGAGAAAAAGAAAAAGGAAAAGCTTTCTAGGGTTCGGTCACCTGAAGCTTCAATTGGTATGTGATTTTTGTTCGGTTTTTAATAATTTTTACGTTTTTGTGATCGTTGCTTAGTGTTCTAGCTAGCCCATGCTTCAATTTTAGAATTTGATGAAGAATTTGAGATGTTCCATTGATGAATATGTGAGCTTTGTGATGATAGTTGGTGGAATATGAAAGTTTAATGTTGGGTTAACATAGTTTGTCTTTGAAATTTTGATGAATTTGGCTATTTTGGGCTAAATTGAGAAAAGAGTAAATTGAAGGACTAAAATGTGAAATAAATGAAATATGTGGGCTTGTATGAACATAAGGAAAATTTGGCTAGGCATGTGTGAGATGAAATTATGTGAATTTGATGATTTTATGAAATAGGGACTAAAGTGTCGAAATGTGAAAATGTGAGGGCTATTTAGTAAAATGCCCTAAATATATGTGTTTGGATTAAATTGAATGATTTGGTGAATGAATGAGCTAAATTTGAATATGTATAGACCAATAAAGGAGAGATTCAGATCGAGATCGAGGTAAAGACAAAGTGCTCAGTTGAATGACTGGTCTCGATATTTCTACGTCCGAGGTAAGTTCGTGTATAATGCAAATCGTATAATTTATAATCATGTACTATGAAATTAATTAATATGTGATTGATTAATTATTAATGTTAACTGTAAATTTGAGAGATGTGACACTAAGTGTGCGAAATAGAATTTACACAGTAATGAATGGCACTGTGTGTACAAAATAGAGAAAGTATTGACTATACTGATTGGCACTGTGTGTGCGATCCGAATCAAGTTTGGTTTGATAAAGAGGCACTAAGTGTGCGATGTTATTTAAGCTTCGGCTATGAATTGGGCACTAAGTGTGCGATTGAATCGAAGAGATATTGAAGATTGATCGAAATGTGGTATCGAGCATTGAGTAGCAAAATTGTTTGTAAATTAGGTGTTGGCAAAGGTATGTATGAAACCTAAGTGGTTGATAAATTTGAAAGTAGATGAATGGATGGCTATGTGAGTATTGGATATAATTGAGCATGTGTATCTTTGATAAATTATCTATGTGATGGTTTAATTTGTACATTGATTTGATTCAATGAGTAAATTGTATTATATTATGAACTTTCTAAGCTTTAGAGCTTACTGTGTAAAGTGTTTCTCTGTTTTTTAGTGTATTTAAAGTTAGCTCAGATCTGGGGATCGTCAGCGACTCAATCACACTATCGGCTAACTATTTTGGTACTTTTGGAATATGTATTATGTATGGTATATGGCATGTATAGGCTAGTTGATATGGCATGTTTTGAGGTGTATAAACTTTTCCATGTGATATGGCTTGAAAGTTGTATAATGTTAGTATATATGTGTGGAATTATGTGAATGATGAACATGGTATGTTTCATGCTTAAATGGTTTATGAGGATTGAGATTTAAACATGAACTTGTGGTATGGGTTTTATGATGCTTGACTTATAAGATTTGGAATATGGAATTGGTAGTTTAGATAGACTTATTGAGTTGAATTTGAGTATAGGAATAAATGATGTAGTTGATGATTAGTTGGTGCATATATTGGTATGTTTTGGTTGCCATTTGAGGTATAAATGTTTATGAATTGAGGCTTGTAGGTGATTTTAAGTGTCAGTGGCAAGTTTGGTCTTGTAAATGGCCTATAACTGCCCACACGGTTGAGCACACGGGCGTGTGGCTCGACCGTGTCTTTCGAGTTTGCAAATTGAAACAAGTCAGGCTCGACCACAGGCTGGACACACGGGCGTGTCCCAGGTCGTGTGATGCAAGTCAAACTCGACCACGGGTGAGGCACGTGTGGACAAGTCAGTATGTATGCCCTGTTTTGCGACGGCTCAGACACATGGGCGTGTCTGAGGCCGTGTGAGGCACACGGCCTGCCCACATGGGCGTGTGACCTCTGTAGCTTGGAAAAATGTTTTATTTTAGGAAAATTTTTGTATGATCTCGGTTTAGTCCCGACCCCTTTCTAGTGCATGTTTGAGGTTTCGTAGACCTCGTTAAGGGACTATATGAATATATCTTGATATGTTGAATTGTGTTATACTTTGTGTTGAGAAATGATTGTAAATGTTCTGATTGTTCGATAATGCCTCTTAACACTATTTCAGCGACAGTTACGGGTTAGGGGTGTTACATGTGGATCTTCTTTGGGCATACCACTGAATTGGCCCACCGTTTGGAGCATTTGAAACATCACTGGTTTCAATTCAAATTGGGTTGCCTCAATATCTGGCCTTATATTTCCTGGATTAAACTCACTGAAAAGTGGCACAGCATATTGTCTGATGCATCGATTCCTATCATCGGCAATCAGGATGGGATTTCTTACATGATCGGCTTCATTACCTTGGTCTTGATTCTGATTTCCAAAGTCCATCTTGATTTGTCTCTGAGCTGTTCGTTCACGTCTTCTTTGTCTAAAAGTTCGCTCAATTTCAGGGTGTACATGGAGTAAATCGATAATCCGATCTATGCTCATAAACACCTCAAAAGAAAATAAAAAAAATTAAAAAGAATAAGTTAGTAATGTTAGAAATAAACCAAATTGGAATTAAATAATTTCACCAAAAAAATGACTATGGCAACAGTTAACAATCCCCGGCAACGGCGCCAAAAACTTGTAACGCGTAGGTTTGTGCAAGTGTACACGGTCGTTATCAAGTAATAAGTAAGTATCGAGTTATCGTCTCCACAGGGATTGTATTTGTGCTAAGTCACTTAATTTTTAAAATTATATTAACAATTTGGTAAATAAAAACACAATATGATTGAGAAGTGATGATTAAAATTTAATATATTAAATTAAATGCAATGATCCCTAATGCAAATTATCCTAAATATACAAACTATATGAATGAAATAGATTTTAGCAAAATTAAACACAATTTGCAACAATTATAACATAAATAAACTAGGACAATTACTTTAATTAAACTCAATTTATTATCAACATGATTAATAACATTCGGAAAAACATTCCATGGCAACTCGATCTTTCATGAGTTTGGAAACCACATTAGGTCCTTTCGGAATCTTTTACTTAGTAAATACGCATTTTATTGATCCTTATTTACTAAGTGTTTCTTAGCATTCGTGTGAGGTAACAGGGACATGTTAGGTTTGAAACAATTTAATCACACAAATCTAAAAACTATGCAGATAACAAAGCTTGGTCAGAGTTGTTATGCAACCTGCAATTTAATCGGGTTAGGATCTAAATTGAGCATGCACATTTCAATTATGTGTCCACTAGTCGTCGTCTGGTCAGGATGGCCCAGCTAATTCAGGTGCATTTCAATCACGTATGAATGAAATACAAACTTGATTTTAATTGAAAACATGATTGATTGAGGCACAAACATTATAAGCATGAATCAAATAAATATTATTTAATCAAAGCAATCATCCTAGCTTAAATAAAATTAAGCTAACATTGTTGTAAACAAGAACTAAGAACACATAGCAAACATTTTCAGATTAAATCAAAGAAAAGAAAGATTAAACCCAAATCAAAGTGGTCATCACCCAAGACTACGATGACGACGAGGCTCCTTCGCTCATTCACTTTGCTCCTTTGCTGATGGCTCTCCAAGGTGGCCGACCAAGGGCTCCTTAAGAGGCTTAATTGCTAAAATCTCTATGAAGAGATGATGCTAGGCGTGGGGAATGCAAAATGCCAAGAGAATTGAGAGAGAAGAGAGAATGATGAAGGATGAGGGATGATGAATGAATGAATGAGGGGGTCTTATTTATAGGTGAGGAGAAGGGGATAGTTTGCTAAAAATAGGAGGTTCCATCTCTTCAAGCATCTTCAAAGGGTGGCCAGCCATGAATTGAGGAAATTGAGCTGAGTTTTGCTTGATTTTTGCTCAATTTAAGTGCCACAACAACTCAGGACTGAGACTCGGCCAAGTGCAAATATTCAGGCAAATCTCTAATTTCTTCAACATTGCAAGGACCTTGTGCAATTAAACCAAAAAGTATTTTTATGTGGATAGCCAAGTGTAGCCAAAAATTGGGTTGACTTGGTCTCCAATTTGGACGGTTTTGTAATCCAACAAAGCTATCAGACCTGTCCAAAATAAATCAATAAATTAGAGGACCAAAGAATAAAATTTATCCAATTTAAATAATTAATTACAACCCAAAATATTAATGAAATATCAAAAAATGAATATTTAAATATAATTTTATATTTTATTATTTAATTTAATCATGCATGGCCCACTTCATGTCTTAAAAATATTATATGCTCAATTTAATATAAAATAAGCCATTTTATGCATGAAAACTATATAATAAAGCATAAAATCACATTTTAATAATTTCTATGACCTAATTTCATATTTTCACTTACTTCATTAATTTATTAAACAATTACTTAGTTTTAACAACAAATTTAAGTAAAAAGGTGATAAATTATACAGGAAAAATCCTATATACTTTTCCGTTTACAGAAATCCTGGTTGAACCTTAGGAATAGATTAGGATACGAATGACATGTCATTAGGGAATTCATTGAGTTGGCTTCGGACCATGATATTAGCACTTCGGGTGCGAGTTCATTGGGTTGGCTTCGGGCCATGATATTAGCACTTTGGGTGCGAGTTCATTGATTAGGCTTCGGGCCATGATATTGGCATCTAGGGTGCGAGACTTCCGAGTATCCGAATTTTATTTCGAATGGTTCAACGGGTCTATGGAAGATGTGAAATGGTGAGAAATAGATACGTATCGGTACAGGTATGTACGAAAAACTATATGAGCATTGACTTTATGGAAGTTGTGATCTTATGATCAATTATGTGATCAAATTCATGTTAACTTTGTGATTAATGAAATGTTGTATATTGTGTTTTTATAACTTGAATGGTAAATGAATGGTGAATGTTGCTTATTATTTCATACGAGCTTACTAAGCTTTATAGCTTACTCTGTTTAAGTTTTCCATGTTTTATAGTGACTTCAAAGCTAGCTCAGATTCGGGGATCGTCGGAGACTACGTCACACTATCCATGTAACACCCCAAACCTGACCCAGAAGTTAGGCCCGAATCTGGTGTGTCACAATGAAGTGTTTTTCGACAACCATGTTTTCATTGAAAACCCTCCTTAATAATTAAAAACTAAAGTCTCAGTTTGTGTTCATTCAATTTCAAAACGTGGTTCAATGAAAAGTTATTCACTTTTAAAAAACGTTATTAACTTCGTTAAAAGTCTCTTTTAGTTAAGGAAGCTAATTTAAGGTAAAGAAGTTTAAACGTATGTTTTAAAAACAATAATTGGGTTGAAAACTCGTCTACGCCTAACATATATGAAACGTAACAAAATCCCAAATTCAGAATTAAATCCAGAGAGGCCTTATCACAGAAATTAAAATAGAAAACAAAATTTAAAACAAAAATGAAAATAGCCGCAGTCGTGTGGTCACCTCCGAGTCCCTCGCAGCCCCGATCCTCCTAACGCTAGGGATTACCTGCACAGTTAAAAACGGGGTGAGTTTACGAAAACTCAGTGTGTAATCCCCTTACTAGAGTAACAGTCAGTATACAAAAACAGAACCCAAAACAGTCTAGGCCAAAGCCCTTTAACAGTAACAGTACAGTCCAGTTTAGAGCATACGTGGGCCAAAGCCCACTACAATATCATTTGGGTCACAGCCCATAACAGAATCAATTGGGCCTAGCCCAAACCAATAATAGAACAAGTGGCCCTAAGCCCAGTACAATGAAAAATCTCATAAACAGATATGCAATAGTATGAGGATGCATCCCACCCCGATCCAGCCAACACACCACCCGTACCAACCCTACACTCCTGTAGGGATAAAATAAACCCACCCAGCCAACACACCAAGCTTAGCACCGGTTGTGGCACTAAGTCAACAGAACGACTCGGCGCCGTGGACAGAACGGCTAAAAGCCATAAATAGAATGGTTATAAACCATAATCAGGATGGCACAGAGCCATAATTAGGATGGCACAAAGCTATCGGTAACTGTAATAAGTTTGGCTCATAGCCATCAGTGGCGGTAATATAATCGGCACACAGCCACAGGTAATTATGATCAACATAGAGTCGTCAATATATATGTTAGGCACATAGCCACGGATAAATACGATGGTCACAAAGCCATAATCAAGATGGCACAGAGCCATAATTAGATTACGCGGCTTTAAACCATCTGTCGGTCCACAATCGTCTCATGCGACCCGTGCGACCCTATCAGAACTTCCTCCGTATCAATGTCCCAACCCCATGCAATATGTCGTGTATGTCATGCTCAATCATTACATGTGTGTGCAAAATGGCCATGCTCAGTAAAGTCATTTAAACACATATTAAAAGCATATCAGTCACATGACCACAGTCAAGTTAGTTAAAACACAGCCATACGATCACAGTCAAATCAGTCAAATTCATAGTCTAAGTTAGTCATTTACCCACAAGGGCAAAATAGTCATTTTACCCTATAAGGGTATTCAGTCATTCTGCAAACAGGGGGTATTTCGATCATTCTGCAAACTGGGGGTATTTTAGTAATTTTGCAAACCAGGGGTATTTCGGTAATTTTGCAAACCAGGGGTATTTCGATAATTTTGTAAATTGGGGGTATTTCGGTAATTTTGCAAATCGAGGGTATTTCAGTAATTTTTCAAATTAAGGGGTATTTTAGTAATTTTACAAATCAGGGGTATTTCGGTAATTTTTTAAATCGGGGGTATTTCAGTAATTTAACTAATTTTGGGGTCCTAGTACAGATAACGACCCTTCAGAAGGCCTACAGTCATCTCGAACGACTCAGATAACCTATATGGCCAAAACAGTGTAAATGGGCCCGAGGCCCATTACTCGGCCCAAGTGGGCCCACACGCTCGTGTGTCCCATTTAGCCCAAATTCAGTGACGACTGTGCGATCACCATAGCCCAATTCGTTATTTGTCACTTACCGTGGATTTTACCCATGTGGAGCCCATTGGGCCCACATGGCCCATCTTGGCTCAACGAGGCCCATTACTGCCCAAACCTACGAGAACGCTCGTGGCGGTCTCTACAGTCTGTCGCCAACGATTTGTGGGCTTGGTTTACCTTACGAGCATTTGCACACTCATGAGGCCTCAAATGCCAAAGTTTGACTTTTTCACTTTTCCGGCTTTGCGATTCACAATCGCGGTGTGAATACACACCTTCATCCGTCGTTTGAGCGATAACAATATTGGGTGTCACGATTACACACCTTTTTAGCACTGCATACAAACAACCCACGAACACCGAACCTACATCCATCAACATTTTCGGTTAATATCAATACCTAATACTAACGTTAAATCCCAAAGAGAATGGTATTGATACTCACCTTCACCCAAGTATGCTACCCAATCCACTTATGATGCTAACCAAAAGATATCTATACCCCTTTCCTGCTGAAATGCTGCATTAACCAAGAGAATCCAACACGAGAGGAGGGTCCAAGAGTTAGCAACCCTAAACCGAATCATTCGGCTTCACCAAAGAAGAGAGCCATCAAAATGGAACCAAGAACCGAATAAAAACAAGGAATACTTACCCAAAATTAGTTGATAGAAATGGTAGAATAAAGTAACAATCGGCCACTTGACAGAGCCTAGTCGCCCAAACCGACACAAATCCAAAGTAGTGAGAATGGGGAAGTATTCGGCTAACTTGAAAAGAAAAAAAAATAGTAAAGGGAAAGGAGAGGTTGATTTTGGCTTACTCAAACTTAAAGAACAAGAGAAGAATGTTGAGAAGAGGGAATAACAGGTTCAGCTATGAGGGTAAAACTGAAAGATCAAAAGAGCGGAGACGGTTCAGTAAAGAAGAAGAAGGATAGTGTGATTCGGCACAAAAAGAATGGGAAAAAAGAAGTTAAGAATGAGGGATTCGGCAAGATAACAAGAATGTAACCTGAAGACAAAATCGACAAAAGTAAAAGAGCCCAAATGATCACTTGTGAAAATGGCACTAAAGAGAAAAGAAGCTAGAACCGTCAAAAGAATAAAACCCGAAATGTCAGAGAGGAAAATCGGCTCCTACACACTCATAATTGCCAAAAAAAAGCACCAAATGGTTCCCCTAGCCGAATTTGCACATAGAAGTTACACAATTCGGCTACAACACTCCTCTCCTCCAAATTCCTTGAAAATCTCCTCAAATCTCTCAACACCCCTAATTTGAAACACTTTCAAACTCCACCAAATCTTTATCCCATGAATCACTCCTCCAAGACCAATTCCACAACCACCTGAGTAGAATCCCACTACAGCACAACCACTAGGCGTCACAAATGCAAAATAAAACCTCCCTTGCTTATCCCAAGACTTGAACCTCAAACCACTTGCCAGCTGTAATGCCACCTTGCCACTAGGCCACAAGCTCCTCTTGTGTCACCGTTTACCACATTTTATTCTTAAAGCCTACTTACTTACTCCCAGGGTTTTATTCACCTACAACCAAAATTTTTTCTACAGCCCAGGTTTGAACCCAGGACTTCCCAGACATCCCCAAACACTCCAAACTCACTTAACCATCAAAGCAAACAATCAATTGTGTCATTTCCTAGCTCACATGAACTTTTATGCATAGTTTCCTAACTGTTCCCTTGCTCAAGGCCCAATACTTCTAGGCCCAAATTCTGGGGCGTTACAATCCAACTATCACCTTGGTACTTTTGAAACTAAGTTTTTTGTCATATGGCATGTATAGGATTATAATTACTTTAATATGTAGTTGGTATTGAGTTTTTCCATTTGAATTGGCTTGTAAATGTCTTGTTTTGATTTGTATATATAGCCATGAGAATTGGCTTAACTAGGTTGGTTTTGTGATGCTTATTGATAGTAGGAATTATGGATGACAAATGGATAATATTTGGGAAGATGTAGGCTTATGAATTTGAGCATAATGATGCATGTTTGGGAATGTCTAATTAGTTGAAATGTGTATGTGAAATTGGTAAAAATGGATTGGTTTATTTTGTGACTTGTGTGCATTGTGGATAATGATATTGAGTTTGCATGAACTAGGCTTGATTTAGTTGGTTTGAATGCCTATATATGCTATGAATTGTGCAGTTTGGTTTTTGAAGGTTTGTGCAAGTTTGGGTGACAAATTGGCTTGATAAATAGCCTATTTTTTCCACACGGGTAGAGACACGGGCGTGTGCCTCAACTGTGTGTGGCACATGGTCATGTATAAGGCCGTGTATCCCCTGGTGTTGAATTAGAAACCAAGTCAGTATGCTCCACACGGCCTCACACACGGGCGTGTGACTTGGCCATGTGATATAAGTCAGTATACCCTACAGGTTTGGAATAGCCTGGCACACGGCCTGGCACACGGGCGTGTATGGCCATTTTTAGGGCACATGGGCTAGCCACACGGGCGCGTGTGTTGGTCATGTGACCAAGTCAGAGAGTTACACGGGGTCGGACACAGGCTGGGACACGGCCATGTCCTCCCATTTTGAATGTCCACACAGCCAGTGACACGGGCGTGTCTTTGGCCGTGTGAGACACACGGCCGGGCCACACGGGAGTGTGTCCCCTATTTTTGAGAAAATTTTCTGTGTTCTAAGAATTTCTAAAGTTATCAGTTTAGTCCCGAACCACTCCTAGTGCATGTTTAAGGCCTCGTAGGCTCGTATTAGGGACAAAATGATTGATTGTGAATGAATTGTATGTGAAATATATGTTTAAATATGTTATAAGTCCGGTAATACTCCATAACCCTATTCCAACTTTGAATACGAGTGAGGGGTGTTACAGAGCCTCTCTAACTAATTCAGAGATGTTGTTCGGGCTCAGCTTCAGTCTTTGAATACATCAAAATGTCATCGATGAAAACTACCACTAACTGATCCAGATAGGGTTGGAAGATGCGGTTCATGAGATCCATGAATGTCGCATGAGCATTTGTCAAACTGAAAGACATCACTAAAATTTCATAGTCGCCATAATGCGTACAGAACGCCGTTTTCGGTACGTCACTATCTTTCAATTTCAACTGATAGTAACCAGATCTCAAATCAATCTTGGAAAAGACTGAAGCTCCTTTCAACTGATTGAATAAATCATTGATACAAGGTAGGGGGTACCGATTCTTAATCGTTAACTTATTCAATTGTCGATAGTTTATACAAAGCCGCATCGAACCATCTTTCTTTTTAACAAACAATACCTCCCCAAGATGATATACTAGGGCGTATAAAGCTATTGTCCAGTAAATCTTGCAACTAAACTTTTAATTTCTTTAGCTCTGTTAGTGCCATATGATAATGGGAAATTGACACTGGAGCCATACCAGGGAAAACTTCAATTGTGAACTCAACTTCTAGATCTGGTCGTAATCGCAGTAATTCCTTGGGAAACACATCAGGGAAATCACAAATGGTTCGAATCTTGCTAAACTGACTATCACTAGCATTTGAGTTAATAACATAGGCCAACAAAGCTAGACAACCTTGATTTAGGAGTTTATTAGCTCGAACTGTTGAAATGATATGAGTTGAACCACTCATTCTAACACCATTCACCTCTATTGTGCTACCATCTGAACTCTAAACCAAAAAAATTCTTTTTATGGCAGTCTAATATCACCCAATGCTAGGTTAGCCAATCCATACCCAAAATAAGATCAAAATCGTTGAATGGCATAATCAACAAGTGGACAGGAAAATATACATTCTGAATCTTTAACGGACACCGCCTACTTACCCGATCAACTAACACTAGCTGCCTCAAAGGACTCGATACAACGATAGCTACTTTTGATATTTTAGATTTTTGACTCCCCGATTTAACCGGTTCAACATTAATATAAGAATGTGAGTATACAGTCTATCAAAATGTAAACAAGCGTAGAAAATAGTAGAAAAATACCTACTACAACATCGATAGCGTCGCCCTCCTCACGAGTCCATACAACATATGCTTGAGCTGGCACTCTGGCCTCTGACTGATGAGCAACAGCTTTGTTTCCCTTTCTCAGTCCACTTCTCGTAACAAAACTGTAACGACCCAAAATTTATGGGTATCAGAAAGTGCATTTTTGGGTCTCCGTTTTTGCAAAATGGATTCGTAAGTATTTATTAAAAATATTTACGTAGTTGTGTGCTTAATTAGGTTTTGGATAGGAGAATTAGCTTGAATTAAGGTTAATTATGTAACACCTAAAACCCGGGCCATACGCCACGGCCGAATTTAGAATGCCACTGCGGAAAACGTTTGAAAAATATTTTGACTTAGAGTGAAAACATAAAATTTTATTGTCTTTAATAAAACATTGTATATTTATAAATCCAAATAAAATCAAGTTGTTACAATTTCTTGATTTGTAATTTTAACATATATCTTTAAGATATGAGTTGCTAAAAATATAACATATCCAAATAATAAAAATTGTCAATCCACTTTAAAACATAATAATAAACTTCAAAACCTTTTAAGTGGCCCTTATTACAATAACCAAATATTCGCAAATTCTGAAAATATGTATAATATATATAAAATAAGGAAAATAACTTCATGGGCCACCTCGTATCCACTCCAACTCGGTCCAAGCTTTATGCATCACTGTAAGGTTTGAGAAAAATTGGGTGAGTCAACGGACTCGGTGCATAGTTATTACACATGTCCCCACATATGGGCTTGGCCCATATCCACACAGTCCACATACAAAATTATGCAAAATGAAGCCCAACCCAACCTAGTTCCATCCATTACACCAACCTCGGCACACCTGCCGCCCAAGGCCGTGGCTAATCCACCGATCAAATAATGATCCTCATATCTTACCTTGGCAGACTTGCTGCCCAAGGCCGTGGCTAAGCCACCGATCACATAATGATCCACATATCTGTATCCACAAGGTGACTCGAGGTCATCCTCAATCTACGGTGATGCACACAGCTATCATCCGCCGAGATGGGCACCTAGCCAACACCTCCCTTGATGAAGCACATAGCCACCATCAAGCGCCAATGTAGCACAAGGCTAACATCAGACCACGTACATAATGTACACCCTTTCCTTCAATAATCACATCCCAAGTCCCATGTATCATGCCACAATATCACTTGGACAATAATGCATCACATGCCATCACATTTTCATACATAGATCATATGTAAATTAAAATCATAAAATACTGACCTTGTCAATTGATTACCCAACATAGGCATCCACCCTTTTTAGCCATTAATTCGGCTACCATGCACATCACATACATATTTATATATTAAAACACATACACACAACAAAAGAACGGTCGATAACTACGCACTGCTTTGCACAATCAATCAAATCCCGAAACCCACGCCTAACGATTTGCACTCCTATGATTGTTGAACTCCTTCCTACACAACCTAAGTTAGAATCGGCTTTAAGTAATAATCCATAAGAATGGCCCTTGGCCGAATGCTACACTTACTTACCTTGAAGAATCGAATCCAAAAGACTCCTCTATGCGAGCACTTCACACTTTAAAACGAAACTAAGAGCAAGAGATCGATGGTATCACCCTCGGAGAATCGACTTCAAGTCCCAAAGAGAAAGATTTCGCACTTGAATGGTGAAGAGAGAGAGATCACGCCAAAATGGAGAGAGTTGAATGCTAAGAGGATTCGGCTATGGTGTTTCTTAAAATTTCAAGCAAAGACAAGAGAGAAAGAGGCTATAGGGTTCAGCCAAGCCTTACAAAGGTGATGACAAACTCGGCTATCAAAAGGAAAAGAAGGAGTTTGAGAAAGGAGATAGATTCGGCCAAACTAGCAAATAGAGAGAAGAAGAAATCGCTAGTGACCTTAATGATCTTTGAAGTTTCAAACACAAAACAAAGAGAAGGGAAACCGAAACTAAATGGCTTATGCACAAAAATGGCACTTTGATGGCATTAGGATTTTTGGCACCACACTAGAGAAAGAAGAATAAACCCAAAAAGAAAACACCTAAACTCCTTAAGAGAAATTCAGCTACTCCCTCTACTCACAAAACCGAAATGGTCATCAAAGAAATCCCCTTGGCCATCCAACTCACATATTCATCACAAATCCCACAATTTCCTCTTTATTTCCTCCTAATCCTATTCCTTCCAAAAATTCAGCCAACTCCCCCTAGTCCATGAAACCATCCATGTTCATGGACAAAATGCCATAGAAGAGTTTCCAAAACAACACTCCATAATCCATGCCTTTTGTCCCCTCATCATACCATAACCTTAAGATTCTTATCCCCAATTTCATGCTTTCCTTAAACCAATATTCAACTTACCAAAATTTGAGAGTCCAACCTATCATAAATAAGGTTTGACCAGTCCATCAATGCTAGGATAAAAATAAAGTCTTCAAAATGTTAATCATGCTACTCGAACCTCTAACCTCAAGCAACTATCCAAGCATCATAACCACCTTGCCACTAACTCCTCATGTGCTTTAATTAACACTTAAATTAACTTAAGTGCTAAGCTCACTTAATCCACTTCATTAAATAAACCTTACTAAAAAAATTATTCTAACTTCCTAAATAAAATCAAGCCTTCACAAGACTATGCTAACACACAAAATTCCTACCCGAGCCAACACAAAAATAATACTCAAAATTTTTCCTAAAGCTCAAGGCCCAATCCTACTAGGCCCAATTTCGGGATGTTACAAATTAGGTATAAGGATTAAATTAAATAAAGTGTGAAAGCTTAATTATAGATTAAAGAAAAGTGAAGGGACTAAATTAGTAATTAAACCATAAGTGACAAGTGTATGGAAAATATAATTCCATGTGTGTAAATAATATACATATATTAAATGATAATAAATTTGCTTATTATATAAGTAATTATTATTATATAATATAATATAATATTATTATTATATTATAATAATAATAAAAAAACATAAAAGAAAAAGAAAGAACATAATTGGGAATCAAATAGGGGAAAGAAAGAAGAAAAAAGAAAGAAAGAAAAAGATAGGGAAAAATTAAGGTTTCAAGGGTTCAAACTCAAATTGGTAAGTCAGTTTAGTCCATTTTCTTGAGAATTTTATATTTTTAGAATCCTAAAACAAAATACTACTTGATTTATGTTGAAATTTTAGAGGTTAGTGAATTTTTAGAAGTTATTCATGTTGAATAATTTGAATTGTTAGGGGTTAAATTGATAGAGTTTCAAGTTAGAAGTGAAAAAGGGATTGAACTGTAGAATAAATCATAAGTTTTGAGTAATAAGGACTAAATTGTAAAATTTTGAAATTTAGGGTTTTATGGTGAAATTAGAGAGTTAAGTTTAGTTTAAGTGGAAAATTGAATGAAAAATAAAGAATAAACTGTGAAGAAAATGGAGTTAAATTTGATTAAGGACTAAGTTGACATTTAAACAAAAGTTGAATGAAAATTTAAAATATTCAATGTGAAATTGTGTTGTATTGATGATTTTTAATTGTTTTAATTTCTGTAGCTAACGTTGAGCCGGAGACGTCGGCTACAAAAGGAAAAGACAAAGTCAATAAGGATTAGCTCGAAAATTTCGGTTTGTATTTCTATAATCCGAATCTAATAATTATTTGTTGAATTTATTATTTAATATGCATTGTAAGTGAAACTAAGGTGAGTATTAGTATTATTGATATTGAATTGCATATAAGTGGATTTATGATTAATGTGAATGTGGATATTGGATATTGATTATATTGAAGTATGAAAATTTAATTGAGTTGAATTATGAGTATATGTGATTATTTGAATTGAAATGTGTATTGATTGGAAAATTGAAAAGTGATTTGGAAACCCTATTAACTGTATTGGACTGAGTCGGATATAGTTGGCATGCCATAGGATTGGAAGTGTTCAGGGATACTTCGACTTCGAGTCGATGAGGCACTGGGTGTCACATTATTACTTCGGATAAATTCGATGAGGTACTGGGTACCAACTTACTTCGGCAAGGCCGATGAGACACTGGGTGTCAATTTATTACTTCAAATTATCCAGTGAGGCACTGGGTGCCATACTGGTGTGTTTTGGTTGGATCCGTGTATCCACCAAAGTCCGAGTCTTGATAATATGGGTAAATAAATAAATTGGCAATAAGATTGATATTGAATGACAATGAATGTGAATTTGAAATTGGATATCGATTTGGATTGTACAATAGTGATACATGGACTAAGAGTTCATGAAAAGAGTATTGTTATTGCCAATTGATATGTGAATCAAAGTGAGAAAGCTATTGATGAGAAATGAAAGCAATAATAGATTAATTGATTTATTGATTAGTTAATGTTTATGTATGGTAAAAGTGTATATTTTATATAATGTTATTTATTTAAAGTATTCGAATTATAGAAATACATTGAGTTTATACTCAGCGTATGGTTTGTTTTCCATGCGCAGGTTAGGTTAAAGTTCGAACGTTGAATTAGCATCCAAGGCCGACCCCGAACTCATTGTGGTGAAGTACATTTCTTTTTGGTAAATGGCATGTACCTAGGATGTTATGTTTGTTATTTTGGAAAATGATTATAAATGATGTTGTATTAAGCTAATGGTTGGCTTTATATACATAAATATAAGTGAAGTGTATGTTAAGGTGACAAAATGGCATATTTTGGTTAAAATATGAATGAATTTGTTATATGCAAATTGAGATTGATTTGGATAAAACATATGAAGTATTTATGAATGAACATTAGTTAACTTAATTAAGTTGACTATTTGGCATGATTTGGAAGTATTTGATTGTTTTTTGGATTGATTGAATAATTGGTTGTTGAATTGCTTGTGGTGTAAGTTTGAAGGGTTGGTAAAATTTGATGTTAAAGGCTCATTTTGAGTCCACATAGCTTGGCACACGGGCGTGTGACCAGACTGTGTGAGACACACGGCTTACACATGGGCGTGTGGATAGGTTGTGTGTCCCCTGCAATTTAAATTTTTCAAAACAGAATTGTAACAGCCCATTTTCGGTGAGATCGGAACAGTGGTTTCAAGACCACGAATCCGAGCCCAAAAATGAAAATTTATTTTATTTTATTTTATGGTTGGTATTATGATAGGAAGGTCATGTGAAAACTTTGATACAAAAATTTTATCGATTGTGTGGTTAATTAGGTGAAGGACTAAATTGCATAAAATGCGAAAGTTGAATTCTATTAGCTATAAGGATTAAATAGCTATGGAATTCAAAACTAAAGGTCTTTATATGGTAATTAGACCATTAAGAAAAGTATGTAGATTTTTCTTGGTGACTCATCCATGGAAAAATTAGAAATGACTAGGGACTAAATTGGAAATCAACAAAATTAAAAGATGATAGAAAAATAAAAAGAAATTATCATATTTTCTATTCATCTTCTTCCCCAATTTTTCTATGGAAACCCTAGGAGAGAGGAAGAGAACTTTTCAAGCCTAGAAAGGTATGAAATCAAGTCCCGTTTTTAATGATTTTTATATTTTTAGAATCGGGATAGCCTAATCTTTCTGTTTATAGGATTTATTTGAAAAGATAACAAAGTGTAGAAACTTTTCCATGGATGTAAATGCTGGAAATTTGAAATTTATGGTAGAAAATGAAAGATAGTTGATAGATAAACAACTTTTACAAAGCAATTTTTCATGGAAACTTGATTTAGGGACTAAAATGAAAAAGTGGTAAAACCCATGGAAAATTCTAAAATTTGTGAAATGTGTGTGCTGTAAAAATTGTTATTAAATCTTGGTTAGGCTTGGAAAGAGGACTAGATGGCATGAATTTCATTTTCCGAGCCTAGGGATGAAATTGGAATTTTTGAAAAGAGTAGGGGCAAAATAGTAATTTTGCCTAGGATGTAGTAGAATGCAAATGTATGTAAAATGTGATGAGTTAATAATTAAATTTACTTATATAGACCCGAAAAGACCAACTACAGAATTAGATCTAGGGAAACAAAAAGTTTCGAATTAGTTGGAATTCAAACCCGAACAACTGTCAAGGTAAGTTCGTGTAACTTAATTTGGTACGGTAATATGTTTGAATTGAATTGTATGATAATGATAATATGCATTTGGTGATATACATAATGAAATAATTACAAATTGGAAATATTTATAAAATATCATGTCCCGGTTGAATATTAAAATTCAATGGATTAGGGTGATTTCTTGAAACGGGTAGAATATGGCAAAGGTTACAAATAGGATTTAGCCTGGATGGGTAATCCTGAATTTAAACCTCTCAAGCATATGTTATAGATTGGGTTTAGCCCAGACGGGTAACCCTAATTAAGCTCTTTAGAGTACAGGTCACTAATAGGATTTAGCCTGGACTGGCAATCCTAAATGACTCTTGTGAAGTTGGTTGAAAATCGAGATTTAGCCTAGACTGGTAATCCCGTTGTAAAATATGTGGCTCGAGAGTTTGCTCTTCGGACTTATGTCCAATAGGTAATAATGAATATGAATTGACGGATAATTCATATGTATACCTTATGTACATCACCTGAATGTCCATCAAAATTTCATTAGTTCAACAGGAAAGACTCTCGAAATATGGAAAGGTAAAATTAATGGAAGTTCGTATATAATTAGCTCATTTATATTTACTTGATATTTATATGATGTTATGTGACTAACTTGTTTGATTAAGTGTATATGTTTAGGTGAACTACCTATAATAGATGAAGTGTATGTTTATGTATGCTAGTTTGAATAGATATAACTGGTAAGTTTATTTCCCGTTATACGAACTTACTAAGCATGAAAATGCTTACCCCGTTTAATTTTCCCTTGTTTTATAGTGCTCGTAAGCTCGCGAAGGTTGGAGGATCGGTCGGAGCATAATCACACTATCCACTATCTCTATTTTGGTATATTTAGAAATATCATTTTGGTATAATGGCATGTATAGGCTTAGTTGGTCAAATGATGACTTGTAAGTGATGTTTTGTAATCTAGCCATTGGAATGGCTAGTAATGATTTATTTGGGAAGTTTGTAAGTTATCTCATGTTCAATGTTTATGTGTTAAATGTGGATGAATAGGGTATGTTTATCTTGAATATGCACTAAAAGTATGATTATAAACATGAATGGCATTTGATATTATGCCATGATAGATGTTAGTTGAGGCTTGGTTTTAATGCTTGATCTGGCTGGTATATTCATGCAAGTATTGGTGTAGGTTGTTGGCAAAATTGGGTGAGAAAATGAAGTTAAGAAATGGCTTCATTTTGTCCACACGGGTAAACACACGGGCGTGTGTCTAGGCCGTGTGTGACACATGGCTGAGTACATGGACGTGTAGCCAGGCCGTGTGTCCCCTGCACCTTAAATTCAAGAAAATAGAATGCTCAGAATTGAGCACACGGGCAGAGACACGGGCGTGTGTCTCAGCCGTGTGGGAGACATGGCCTAGAACACAGGTGTGTGTCTTAGCCGTGTGAAACCTGCACCTAATTTGAATTAAATTAATTATCGCCTAGCACACGGGCGTGTGGCATGGCTGTGTGGTGCAAGTCAGAGAACACCCTAAATCGGACATGGCCTGTAGCACGGGCGTGCCCCAGGGTCACACGGGCGTGAGCCCTGCACCTTAGAAAATTTTTGTAATTTTACGAAAAATTCTTATAGGTTCCGATTAAGTCCCGATTCGATTCTAATACTCGTTTTGGGCCTCGAGGGCCCATTCAAGGGACAATAAGGAAAAAATTTGAGTATGAATGTTATTTTAATACAAATTGCATGCGAATGTTCTGTGAACCCCGGTAGTACTCCTTTACCCTATTCTGGCGACGGATACGGGTTAGGGGTGTTACAAGAATGCCTAGGTTTTGCTACATGGGCAGAGACATGGGCGTGTGTCTTAGCAGTGTAAGGGACACGGCCTAACACACGGGCATGTTGCTTGGCCGTGTAAGGTAAGTCAGGGAGTTACATGGGGTAGAACACAGCCTGAAGCATGAGCATGTCATAGGGTCACATGAGCGTGTCCCTTGACCACATGGGCGTGTGAGCCCTGCACCTAGGAAAAAAATAAAATTTCGTGAAAAATTCTCTGAGTTTCCGATTGAGTCCCGATTTGATTTTAACACGTATTTTGGGCCTCGAGGACCCCAAAAAGGACTATATGATTAATTTATGTAATGTCTGTTTATTGAATTGTGAAATGTTTGAATTTGTTCTGAAATATCCGGTAATGCTCTGTAACCCTATTCTGGTGATGAATAAGGGTTAGAGATTGTTAAATTTAATGGTATCAGAGCTATTCAGGTTTAGTCAATTCTCAGACTAAATCGAGCTCGAAATTGAGTCTAGAGGTACATGCCATAATTGAGTCAAATTGAGTCGGGATTTGGATGGTGATATATGTATTTATTTTTGTTTTATAGTTAAAGATGTTGAATTATTATAGTGATGATATTGATCAAGAAATGTATAGTGGAGATGAAGAGTCTCATGATTTAGATGAAACAGAGTCGGCAACACCGAGTGTAAACCCAGTGGGTAATCAACCTCCTAATGTTGAAAGAGGTAATGTTAGAGAAAGAGATGACTTACAGTTACTTCGGGTTATAGCTGATGCTCTTCAATGAGTAGCAGGAACTGCATCTGCTACGACATTTGCTCCTACTACCCGACGAGCTCCGATTAAAGAACTGCGTAAGTACGGTGCGACTGAATTTCTGGGTTTAAAAGGAGTTGATCCTTCTACAGCTGAAAATTGGATGGAATCTACAAAAAGAATTTTACAGCAGCTAGAATGTACTCTTCGAGAAAGTTTATTATGTGTTGTTTCTTTATTGCAAGGGGAAGCGTATGTTTGGTGGGAGTCAGTAACCCGACATGTATCGGCAGAACATGTAAACTGGGATTTCTTTCAAAGAGAATTTTAGAAGAAATATGTGGGTGAGTTATACATTGATTACAGAAAACAAGTGTTCTTGATGTTAAAATAAGGTGAGATGTCAGTAGTTGACTATGAACAGGAATTCTCGCGACTTAGTAGATATGCAGCTGAATTTGTGCCAACCGAAGCTGATAGTTGCAAGCGATTTTTACGGGGTTTACATGATGAATTACGAGTACAACTGGTATCTCTCAGAATTACAGAATTTGCAGATTTAGTTGAGAGGGAAAAGATGGTTGAACAAGTACTAGGTCTTGATAAAAAGCCTGAAAATACTTGTTCGTTCGGGAAACGTTCCGGAGCTACTAGTTTGAATTTGCAATCAAAAAGATCAAAAGAATGTCGAGGTATTTGTAGATCAAGTTTCAAATGTAACAGCCCATTTTTCAATGAAATCGAAACAGTGGTTTCGGGACCACAAATCCGATCTGAAAATAAAGTTTATTTTTATTTTATTATATGGTCCGTATTATGATAGACGTGTCGTGTGAAAATTTTGATACAAAAATTTTATCGATTAAGTGTTTAATTACAAGAAGGACTAAATCGCATAAAATGTGAAAGTTGAATTCTAGTAGCTATAAGGATTAAATAGCTAAGGAATTCAAAACTAGATGTCCTTATATGGTAATTAGACCATTAAAGAAAAGTATGTAGATTTTTGGTGACTCATCCATGGAAAAATTAAAAAAGAGTAGGGACTAAATTGGAAATTGAAATAATTAACTAATTAAAAAGATGATAAAAGATATCATCTTATTATTTTGTCATCTTCAACCCAAAAATTATATGGAAACCCTAGGAGAGAGAGAAGAAACTTTCAAGGCTTAATTGAGTAAGTTTCCTTGTCCCGTTTTTAGTAATTTTGATATTTTTGAAACCGGGATAGCTTAATCTATCTATTTGGGGGATTAATTTGAAAAGTTATCAAGGTATGAAAATTGGGTCATGGATGAATATGCTGAAAATTAGAAATTTATGGTAGAAAATGAAAGGTTGTTAATAGATAAACAACTTTTACAAAGTGATTTTTGATGAAAACATGATTTAGGGACTAAAATGTAAAGTTGTGAAATTTGATGAAAAATTTTGAAATTTTATGAATACATGTGCTGTAAATTTTGTAATGGGATTTTGGTTAGGCTTGGAATAGGGAGTAAATTGCACAAATTTCATTTTCCGAGCTTAGGGACGAAATTGGAATTTATGGAAAAGTTAGGGGCAAAATGGTAATTTACGTAAATCTAGTCCAAATGAGTATGAAATCTGTGAAATTGACGATTAAATTTATTTATACAGATCTGAACAACTCAAATTCGAGGTTAGATCGAAGAAAGAAAAAGGTTTCAGATTAGTAGATTACTTACGCGAACAAGTGTTGAGGTAAGTTCGTGTAACTTAATCGAACACGTAAATATGTTAAATTAAATGTTGTGATTGCATGACATGTAATTATCATTTATGTGATTTACTTGGATGTCACAAATATGAGAAATTGATACATGCTTGAAAATGGTGAAAAAGGGTTATGTCCCGATTGAATATTAAATTCCGATGAATATATGTGCTTTCCCGAAATGGATGAGGTCCTGTATTTTTTGTTGATGGATTTAGCTCGGACGAGTAATCCTATTGACCTCATTATAGAAGGGATTTAGCCCGGACGGGTAATCCTGATATAATACCTCTCGAGTATACGTTAGGATTAGGGTTTAGCCTGGACTGGTAGTCCTAATTGAGCACTTCTGATCATACGTTATATAAAGGATTTAGCCTGGAATGGTAATCCTGTTATACAATATGTGGCTTGAGAGTGTGTTCATTGATTAAGTGCCCTAATGGGTACCCTTAAATAAGAATTGACGGATTATTAAATCGTACACCTCGAGTGTACTACTTGAGCATCCATCGGAATTTCAATGATTCAACGGACATAAAACTCTTGACATGGCATGAGAATTATGAGATGAAATGATAATGTCTTGAAAGAGTATTGCATGATGAGCTCAGCTATCCTTACTTGATGTATATGTAAACCTTGTGACTAACATGTTTGATTGGATGCATGTGTTTAGGCAATTTTGCCAAATGGATGGAAAACATGTTATTGTATGCTTAGATTTAATAAACGGGATTGGTAAGTTTGGTTTTTGTTATATGAACTTACTAAGCATGTAATGCTTACTCCATTTTGTTTTCCCTATTTTATAGTGCTCGGAAGCTCGCGGAGGTTGGAGATCATTGGAGCATCGTCACACTATCAACTAACTTATTATGGGTATACTTAATAAAATCATTTTGGTATAATGGCATTAATAGGACAACTTGACCATTAGTGGCTTGATAATGATGCTTGTAATCTAGCCATTGGAATGGCTAGTAATGTTTGGTTTGATATACTTGTAATGTCATGCTATGGTAGCTAAATATATGTTAAGTAGTTGATCAATTTATGTCTAATATATGGAATGAACCAAGGTAAGATTGTAAGCATGTATGCATGTAATGGTATGCCATGATGAATGATGAAATCCGTTAAATTTGAATGCTTAGAATGGTTGGTATTGGATGTGTGTTTCCAGTGCAGATCAATGGTGTGATTTTGGGTTAGAAATGATGCTAGAAATAGCTTTATTTTGTCCACACGGGTGTGTGTCTAGACCGTGTGTGACACACGGCCGGGTACGTGGACGTGTAGTTAGGCCGTGTGTCCCCTGCACCTTAATTTTGAGAAACAGAATGCTCAGAATTGAGCACACGGGCGTGTGTCTCGACAGTTCTACACGGCCTATAACACGGGCGTGTGTCTTGGCCATGTGAAACCTGCACCTAAATTCAAAAGAATTTAATTAACCACAAGGCCTAGCACACGGACGTGTGGTATGGCCGTGTGCACAAGTCAGAGAGTTACACGGGGTCGAACACGGCCTGTAGCACGGGTGTGCCCCTCGGACCACACAGGCGTGTGAGCCCTGCAACTTGGAAAAATTTTGTAATTTCGCGAAAAATTCTTAAAGTTCCCGATTAAGTCCCTACTCGATTCTGATACTTGTATTGGGCCTCGAGGGTCCAAAATTAAGGGACGTTTTGAATGATCTCTGTTAATGAATAGTAATTTACATAAATTAGTTGTAAAATGTTCTGAAAGTTTTGGTAATTCTTCGAAGCCCTGTTTTGACGACGGATACGGGTTAGGGGTGTTACATTTAGTGGTATCAGAGCTATGGTTTAGCTGATTCTCAGATTTGACGTAGCAAACACGAGTTTAGCTATACATGCCATTATATAATTTGTGATAGTGTGATGACTCCTGATTATTTTAAATGTGTTTTTCATATAGTAATGTCATCCAACCGAGCTAGTGCTGAATCCGAGGAAGCTGAGAGCAAATCTTCATCTTCAGTTCAAAGAGTTGTGTCTACGTCTAGTAGTGAAAGGCCCGTGTCTGAGGGCCGAGGTAAGGAGGCAAAACAGGCCTTCTTTCAATTGATGAATGAGTGGTTTACCGAGTACTTAAGAACAAACCTCGCTATACAACAACCTCCCCCACCTGTTCCTCAACTGATTCCTGAGGTACCACAGGGTGCTGAACATGTTAGAATTGGTAAGCCTCCGGTAGATAAAATTTGTAAAACACCCCAGACCCGGCCTAGGAGTTAGGCCCGAATCTGGCGTGCCACATTGAAGTGTCTTTCGAAAACCATGTTTTCATTGAAAACCCTTCTTAATTAAAAACTTGAGAAAAATCCCAGTGACGTCAGTTTATTTTTAATCGTGGTTTATTAAAAAGTCATTCCCTTTTGAAACGTTATTTGTTGTGGAAGCTTACTTTAAAGCAGATGATTTGTGAAAATGTGATGTTTAAAGATTAAGTCGTGAAAGCGTAGTGTTTTGAAAATAGGTATTGTTTTGGAAAACCGCGATCTACTTTTAACAGATAGAAACGTAATAAACTACAAATCCCAAATTTAAACCAGAAATTAAAAGAGGCCTTATTACAACCCAATAAGAAAATGGTTTAAGTAAAGTAAAATAGAATACTAAAACTCAAAGCTGCTCGTAGTGTGGCCACCTCCGAGTACTCCAGTACGTCGAACCGCTTACTGAGGATTACTTGAAAAATTAAAAAGAGGGGGCGAGTTTACAAAAACTCAGTGTGTACAACCCTCATCGATCATAAAGCATGCATCACATCAGTTCGGGCCTAAGCCTATTACAGTAATCAATGTGGGCCTAAGCCCTACACAGTAACGGTGGCATCTGAGCCTTAGCCCATAATAGCCTCAGTTGGGCCTTAGCCCAATACAGTAACGGTGGCATTTGGGCCTTAGCCCATAATAACCTCAGTTGCGCCTTAGCCCATATCAAATATCACAGATCACATCTATCTAGGCCTAAGCCCATCTCAATAATAGAACAAGTGTATGCAATGCATTAATGCCCATACTAACCATGCACTCCGTCTCCTGTCCAACCCTGCACTTCTGTGGGGATTTAATCGACCCACCCATCCCTACACTCCTTATGTAGCACCGGTTGCGGCACTAACCAATGTTGCAGCAGAGCTGGCAATCACATAATCGGCTTAAAGCCATCGGTGGATCCACAGTCGTCAAGCGACCATGCGACCCTAACAGAACTTCCTTCGTATAAATAATCCCATCCCCCATGCAGTATAACATCACATGAATGCATAAATGCTATAAATAACATACAATAACAATCATACAACATGTAGGGGCGTTTTAGTCATTTTGCCCTTCAGGGGTATAACTGTCATTTTACCCTTCGATGGTATTTTGGTAATTTTACCCTTCGAGGGTATTTCAGTCATTTAACAACCTTCTCGAAGGTCTACAGTCGCCTTGAGTGACGCAGATAACATATATCATCAAAACGGTGTATTTGGGGCCAAAGCCCAATACTCGACCCAGGTGGGCCCACACATCTGTGTTACCCATTCGGCCCATTTCCAATCATGGCTATGTTAACGTTATAGCCCAGTTCAATTTCTGTCACTTTTCGTAAATTAGTTCGTGTGGGGCCCACGAGCCTATTAGGCCTACACGGCCCATATCGGCCCAACGACGCCCATAACGACCTAAGCCCGTGAGAACGCTCATGGTGGCCTCAACCGTCTTACGCCCATATTCGTGGGCTCGGTCCACCACACGTGCAATCGCACGCTCGTGTGGCATCATTCGTCGGTATTTCGGCTTTTCGGCATTTGCCGATCTACTTGGGGTGGTGTGTGTGTGTGAGTACACACATTGTTTACGAATGTGCGTTTAACCCACTCGTACCGAACCTATAATCCAAAAACACTCTGTTAGCCAAACGTCATTTAAGGTTAATCTCATTCCATTACTAAACCCAGAACGTAAACCTTCCTCACCTTGCTTGAATGAGAGTCCTTGAATCTCCTAAATCCACTGACCACAATCGGTTACCCTCCTTAGTCAATATCTGTAATATCACAAATGCTATTAACAAAATTGCTTACGAGAATATGGCTTTAAGTCCAATCCCTAAGTCATGAAATATTCTGCCCAACAATACTTACCTCCCAAAACTGATTGATTACAGAAAGAGGAGAGGTTCGACTTAGGAGAAAACTTGAATGAAAACAAGGTAGAGTCCTTACACTATTCGGCCAAACAAGAAAAGGTAGGAGAGACAACTCACAATTGAGTGATTCGACAGGGATTGAAATAGGAAAGAAAGAAAGAGACTTGGGCAAAACAACACAAGGCTTCGGTATTTTGATAATTAAAGGTTTCGGCACCTTTGCTTAACAGTTGCAGAACAATAGAATCTCAAATGGTTACTTGCAATTTCGGCACTAGAGGGAAAAGAGAGGAAAGGAGATTAGGAACTCAGAAATTCAGAAATAAAGAAAATGACCAAAAATGAAAAGAGAACCCCCTAGCCGAATTCCTATGTTTTCCCCTTACCAAAAGGGCACTAAATCAAAACCGAATAGGCACCTATAGACTCCTAAATTCGGCCAACTCCACCCCTTATCAAACTCCACAATTTTCTCCACCAAAATCTCCTCCATATCCACTCCTTAAATCCCTCAATTGACTCATTCAAACTCTCCAACACAGAGTTTGAATCCAACACGAACTCTTGCCCACTCATGAGCAAAATAAATAATCCCCTTTTGCATGCAGTGAGACTTGAACCTCTACCGTCCTTGCCATACCTATGACACCACAACCACATCACCACAGGCTCTCTTGTGTCTCCTTTTTAATCACAAATACTTATAAGGCTTAATACCAGGAGTCAGGGTCCCCTAATGCTAAAAATAAAACTTTTCCAAATGACATGGCTTGAACCCAGGACTTCATAGAAGCCCCCTAACCTTCCAAAATCACTCACCTAATAGATCCAACCTGCATTAGTGCCGTTCTCTTGTTCTCAAAAGTTTTAAACGCTTCTATGCCAAAGGCCCAATAGGCCCAATTCTACTAGGCCCAAATTCAGGGTGTTATAATTCTAACCCCTTAAAGAAATTTCGTCCTCAAAATTTCCAACTATCTAATAGCTGCACAACACCGGTTACACCACTATGCTTTTACTGCGCACTCTAGTCCTAATTACAAATTAGGTAAATAGTACACTATGGGTAAAGTACGTACCAGTATTCAAATCTGGAGCGTCTACGTCCTCTCGGTGACTTGCTGCATAAACCAAAGCTAGCTGCCTCGCCTCTGCATGACCAGCACCTCTACCTGGAGCTCCACGACCCAAACCATTTCCACCCCTGGCCTGTCCACGGCCTCTAAGCAGCTGCTGTCCATGTAATATCCCGGTTTAGGGCCTAGTTAGAATAGTGGTTCGAGACCACAAATCTGAGGGTCATGAATGAGTTTTTGAGGCTTATAATATGTATGCATGCTAGTGTGAAAGTTTCATGAAGCAATTTTGTGAAATTGTGGTTGAATTGTCCAAAAGGACTAAATTGCAAAAGTTGTAAAATGTGTGTTTCTAGAAGCTATATGTGTGAAATAGCTTTAGATTATTAATTAGAGGTCCTTAAATAGCAATTTATCCAAATTCTAATTTTTGGACAAAAATGGGCATGGATGAGTTAAAAATTGAAAGTTTATCAAAAAGGGCATTTTGGTCATTTATCAATTAATTGATTAAAATAGGTGAAAAGATGATAGAAATTCATTCATCTTCTTCCCATAGCTGCCGAAAATTTGAGAAGCCATTGTTAGGGTTCTTTCAAATTTTCAAGCTTGCTAGTAAGTGCTCCTAAGCCCGGTTTTTAATATTCTTTGTATTTTTGAAGTCCCGATAGCATGAGTAAGCTATTTATAGCTATTTGGTGAGCTATCATGGATGTTCAAAAATGTACATATGTATGAAATGCATGTATTTTGATGTTTTATGGAAGAATATGAAGGCTTGATGTAGTAGAAACATCTTTTGCTAAGTGATTTTCTATGAAAATGCATGTAGGGACTTAGTTGTGAAAATCTTAAGTTTGGTCATACATGGGTGATTTAGTGAGATTTGATGAATGCTTTAGTTGAGAAAGTGGTTCGACTAAGCATGAAAGAGTAGAAAGTTGAATAAAAATCACTTTACGAGCATTTGGGACTAAAGTGTAAATATGAGAAAGTTTAGGGGCAAAATAGTAATTTTGCTAAAGTATGAGATGTGGGTCAATTTAGTCAATATGTGTATTGAATAAGCTGATTTATTCATTATAGATCAAGAAAGATGAAGCCCGGATCAAAACCGAGGCAAAAGCAAGGTGGTGGACTAAATTGCACATTTCAATACTTTTGAGTATCGAGGTAAGTCTATGCATAAAAAATGCATTCATACTTACAATTTGTTGATGATAGCTAGTGTGTAGCTAATTAGAGATTGATTTAGAACCTATGTGGTTCAAGTAGAATGAATGTAGTAGAAATGGTGAATGAATGTATGATCGAGAATGATTGGGAATCTATGTGGTTTAAGTAGACTTGTGCATGTGTTGTGATAATGCTAGATGGTAGGCTAAGTGCGATACCATCCTAATGCATATTGACGATGAGCTAGATATGTGCGATGCTATCGTGAGATATATCATCTAGTGAGCTATGTGCTGAATCACTACGAATACCATTGTGGTAGGCTAAGTGCGATACCACCTTATTAATCAAATGTGGTGTGCTAAGTGCGAAACCACTGAGATATTAGCTATGTGGATCAACTGTGTGTATTAACTATGTGGATGAGTAGTGTGGATTAGTTATGTAAACTAGCTGTATGGATGAGCTGTGTGGATAAGTTATGTGGATTGACTGTGTGGATGTATTACGATAAATAATGATGTGTTGTATATTACGTAAATGTGATATTGAATGCAGGGGTGCATTTCAATGGTTATGAGTATGTGACTCATGATGTGTTGGAAATGTGGTAAGGGATAGAAAGAGTAAGCATAGTTGTGAATTACTTGTTGGTATAATGCTAATAGTTGCTTAGCTTATACTATGTTGCTTATTTGTTTATGTGTAAACTTACTAAGCTCAAAGCTTACTCTCTTTCTTTTCCCTTGTCTTATAGATTAAAGCGTTGAATCGAGATACGAGGATCATCAGAAGATAGCCCACATATCAGCACACTTTGGTACATAAAACTTAATGTTTTGTATATGGCATGTATAGGGGCTAGATAAGTTAGTAAATTTTGTTGTAAATGGCTAAGATGTGTTGGCCTATAGATGGATAGCTTATTTTGTATAATGCCATGGTTGCTGGCTATTACATTATATGAAAGAAAGATTTAGTTTTCTATGTGAGAATGCACTTAAATTTGAGTTGATTATGATGGTGTTAGATGAGTATATGTTGTGTATGTTAGAAGGGTGAAAAGAACTTGACACTTAGTCTTGTTCTTGACCATGTGGGTAGACACACAGGGCATGTGTCTAGACCATGTGTGACACACAGTCACCCACGAAGCGCAGTCTTGTGGCCGCAAGCGTCCCCGCATGTTAATATTTGAAAATGTAATAGACCCCTGACTAGTCACACGGGCGTGTGCCTAGGGCGTGTGGGATTAATCAGTGTTGGCCACGGGCTAGCCACACGGGCGTGTGTCTAGACTCTAGGCCGTGTGAGGGAAGTCAGTGTTCACCACGGTTGGGGGGCACGGGCGTGCCATGGCCGTGGGGCATTTGGCAGAATGCTTGGGTTTTTAGGCATGGTCTGGGGACATGGGCGTGTGTGCTCATGCACATGCGTGTCTAATCTTGCACGGGCGTGTGAGACCTGTATAAAAGAGAAAAAATTTAAGGATCGTAAAAGTTCCGGATTAGTCTCGAGAGTCCTCATGTGTATGAGTGAGGCCTCGTAAGTCGAGAATGAGGTTATAACGAGTAATGACGTTGAGCCTAAGTGGCGATTAAGCGATTTGAGTTCGGTAACGCCTCGGGCCCAGTTCCCGGCGTAGAACCCAGGGTAAGGGGTGTTACATTTAGTGGTATCAGAGCTATGGTTTAGTCGGTTCTAGGACTACTGTAGCAGGTGTAAGAGTCTAGCTATACATGCCATAAGTGTACGATGATAGTGTGGTGGTTTCTGATGATTTTAAATCTTGTTTTATATAGAATATGGATTCCGATCCATTGACTACTGATGAAGCAGCTAGTAATGCGCAGGCTCCTGGGCAAGGAACCGTGCTGGTGCAAAGTGGACCCGAGGCGAGGTGTCAAGGGGAAGAGGCACGAAAAGCCTTTCTCCATATGATGAGTGATTGGTACTCGGACTATGTTCGAGCGAACCCTAACGCTCAACCTCCTCCACCTCCTCCCATACCTCAGCCAAATCCTGTGGCTTCTCAAGGTATTGATGTAATGAGGATATCGAAACCCCCGATGGATAAGATTAGGAAACACGGGGCTAAGGAGTTTAGAGCTAAGGTAGATAATGACCCAGAGAGGGCGGAGTTCTGGTTGGAGAACTCGATGAGGGTGTTCGATGAGCTCTCATGTACACCTGAGGAGAGTTTGAAGTGTGCCGTATCGTTGTTTGAGAGATTCGCGTACCACCGTGGGAAGACGCCGACGTTAGTGGTCCCAAAAGAGCGGGTGACGTGGGACTTCTTTCTGGAAGAGTTCCGAAGAAGTATATAAGCCGCAGGTTTATCGACCGAAAAGGAAAGAATTCCTTGAGTGAAGCAAGGAAGGATGACGATGAGCCGAGTACGAGCGTGAGTTTGTTAGGCTTAGCAAATACGCCAAGAATGTGTGTCGACAGAGACCATCTTGTGCAAGAGGTTCAAGATGGGTTGAATGAGGATATCAAACTCCTAGTGGGCATTTTAGAGTTGAAAGAATTTGTGGTGCTAGTTGAGAGGGCAAGTAAGGCCGAGGAATTGAGTTCGAGAAAGAGAAGGGATGTGAGTGAAGCCCGAGATGCGAGAAAGAGACCGATGGGCAAGTCGATCAAGCCCAAATCGAAAAGATCCAAAGAAGTGAATCCTCGGATGTCAGCCTCAGTGGGGTATTCGCATCGAGACTTGGACAATACTCGTCAGGGTTCGAGAGTCCGAGTTCCCTCGATGGAAAGTGTGGGCAATACAAAGAGTAAACCGGAGTGTCCTAGTTGTGGTAGGTATCACACCGGAGAGTGTTGGGGAAACAGTCAGAAATGTTACAAATGTGGTTCCCTTGACCACTTTATCCGTAACTTTCCCGAGAGGGATGATAAGGAAGAGAGGCAAGAAGTGAGACTTAGTGATGTGTCTACAAGGGGTAGACCACCAAGGAACCCAAGAGGTGGGGATAGTGGTATAGGTGCATCCAGGGACTCTGCTGTGAGACCAGAGGGTCAGGCACCTGCAAGGACATACGCCATTCGCACTCGCGAAGAGGCATCCTCCCCTGATGTGATAACGGGTACTTTTTCTCTCTTTGACACCTCTGTTATTGCTTTAATAGATCCAGGGTCTACTCACTCTTATATTCGTATGAGATTAGAATCTAGTTTGAGTATGACCGTTGAGTCTACGGACATTGTGATTAAGGTGTCAAACCTGTTAGGAAAGCATGTGTTAGTGGACAAAGTGTGTAAGAATTATCCTTTGTTGATTGAGAATCATTGTTTTTCGGAAAACCTTATGTTGTTGCCGTTTGATGAGTTCGATTTAATCCTAGGCATGGATTGGTTGACTACCCACAGTGTCTTAGTGAACTGTGGTAGTAAGTTTATTGAACTGAAATGTGAGAGTGGAGATGTAGTTCGAATTGAATCAGGTGGATCGGACAGTCTACCCGTGATGATTTTTTCCTTAGTGGCCGAGAAATGTTTAAGAAAAGGGTGTGAGTCCTATCTTGCGTTTGTGTTGAATACTCAAGAGGTTGGAGTAGGGTTTGAAACAGTGCCAGTGGTATGTGAGTACCCAGATGTGTTTCTGGAAGAGTTACCCGGATTACCTCTAGTGAGAGAGGTCGAGTTTGGAATTGAGTTGGTTCCGGGAACGGTACCTATTTCAATTGCCCCGCATGCAATAGCACCAGAGTTGAAAGAACCGAAGGTTCAGTTACAAGAGTTGACAGATAAAGGTTTTGCAAGACCAAGCTACTCGCCGTGGGGTGCTCCGGTATTGTTTGTGAAGAAGAAAGATGGGTCTATGAGGTTGTGTATAGACTATAGACAACTGAATAAGGTTACGGTTAAGAATAAGTATCCTTTACCAAGGATTGATGATATTTTCGATCAATCAAGGGAGCTACAATGTTCTCAAGATATACTTGAGGTCCGGTTATTATCACCAGAGTGAAAAGAGCAAGATGTGTTGAAAACGCAATTCGGACAAGGTATGGCCATTATGAGTTTTTGGTTATGCCGTTTGGTTTGACGAATGCACCTGCAATTTTTATGGATCTGATGAACCGTATTTTCAGACCATATGTGGACAAGTTTGTGGTTGTCTTTATTGACGACATAATGATCTATTCTCGGGATGAAAACGATCATGAAGAGCACTTGAGAATTGTCTTGCAAACTTTGAGAAACAAGCAGTTGTATGCTAAGTTTAGCAAGAGTGAGTTTTGGCTCCGAGAGGTCAGATTCCTAGGACACATGGTGTCAGGTGATGGTGTCAGAGTTGACCCGAGTAAGATATTGGCTATTATGGATTGGAAACCATCGAGGAACGTGTCAAAAATTAGAAGTTTCTTGGGATTAGCGGGATATAACAGACGTTTCATAAAGGGGTTCTCTGTGATTGCTACCCCGATGACGAAGCTATTGCATAAAGATGTCAAGTTTGAATGGATTGAGACATGTCAATAGAGCTTCGAGAGACTGAAAACAATGTTGACTGAGGCACCGATTTTGGTTCAACCAGAATCGAGGAAGGAGTTCGTGGTATATAATGATGCGTCGTTTAATGGTCTCGGTTGCATGTTGATGCAAGAGGGTAAGGTAGTCGCTTACGCCTCGAGGCAGTTAAAACCGCACGAGAAGAATTATCCGACTCATGATTTGGAGTTGGCTGCGATTGTGTTTGCGTTAAAGATTTGGCGACATTATTTGTATGGCGAAAAGTGCCGAATCTTTACGGATCACAATAGTTTAAAGTATTTGATGGATCAGAAGGATCTAAATATGAGACAGAGATGGTGGCTTGAGTTGTTGAAAGACTATGAGTTAGTCATTGATTACCACCCAGGAAAAGCGAATGTGGTTGCGGATGCCTTGACTAGGAAATCCCTGTACGCTCTAAGAGTTATGAGAGCGAGTTTAGCATTGTCTGATGATGGTGCTATTTTGGCAGAGTTGAGAGCTAAGCCACTATTTGTTCAACAAATATATGAAGCTCAGAGAAATGACAGCGAGATGCAGGCTAAGATAGCTAAGTGCGGATCAGAAAGTGATTCTGATTTTCGAATGAATTTGAATGGTTGTCTGATGTATCGTGACAGAATATGTGTTCCTAAAAATTTAGGAGTTGATTCGAAAGGTTTTGCATGAGGCCCACAGTGGATGCTTGTCGAGACATCCGGCAAGATTTAAAATGTACAACGATTTGAGAAAGTTGTATTGGTGGCCGGGTATGAAAAGAGATATTTCAGAGTTTGTGAATAAGTGTCTGATTTGCCAACAAGTGAAAGCTGAGCATCAAGTGCCTTCGGGATTGCTTCAGCCAGTGATGGTTCCCAAATGGAAGTGGGATCAGGTTACCATGGATTTTGTGACGGGGTTACCGATGACTCCGAGAAAGAGAGATGCTGTGTTGGTTGTTGTGGATAGATTGACGAAGTCGGCTCACTTTATTCCAGTACGTGTTGATTATTCACTGGATAAGTTAGCTGAGTTGTACGTAGCAGAGATAGTGAGATTGCATGGTGTACCTGTGTCTATTATATCGGATAGAGATCCGAGGTTTACTTTGAGATTTTTGAAGAAGTTGCAAGAGGCCATGGGTACGAGATTGAATTTCAGTGCTGCGTTCCATCCGCAATCCGCTGGTCAGTCTAAAAAAGTGATTCAAGTTCTTGAAGATATGTTTCAATGCTGTGTGCTAGAATTCGAAGGTAGTTGGGAGAGATATCTACCTTTGGTCAAATTTGCCTATAACAATAGTTATCAGTCGAGTATACAGATGGCACCGTATGAGGCTTTGTATGGCCGTAAGTGTCGGACTCCTTTGTATTGGACCGAGCTTAGCAAGAAACGAATCCATGGGGTCGATCTAGTAAAAGAGACCGAAGAGAAAGTGAAAGTAATCCGTAATAGTCTGAAAGCTGCTTCGGACCGACAGATGTCGTATGCGGATTTGAAAAGAAAAGAAATTGAGTTTGAGATAGGCGACAAAGTATTTTTGAAAGTATCGCCATGGAAGAAGATTATGAGATTTAGACGAAAAGGGAAATTGAGTCCAATGTTCATAGGGTCGTATGAGATTACAGATAGAATTGGGCCTGTAGCTTATCGGTTGGCTTTGCCGGTAGGGTTAGAAAAGATCCATAACGTGTTCCATGTGTCGATGTTGCGACGGTATTGCTGCAATCCTTCACATGTGATTCCTTCAACAGAAATTGAGATAAGACCGGATATGTCTTATGAAGAGGAGTCGATTAAGATCTTGGCTCGAGAAGTGAAACAGTTGAGAAATAAGAGCATAGCACTAGTGAAAGTGTTATGGCAGAAACATGGCGTGGAAGAGGCTACGTGGGAAACGGAAGAAGCTATGAGAGAGCAACATCCAAACCTCTTTTCTGGTAAGATTTTCGGGGACGAAAATCTCTAAAGGGGGAGAGTTGTAACATCCCGGTTTAGGGCCTAGTCGGAATAGTGGTTCGAGACCACAAATTCGAGGGTCATGAATGAGTTTTTGAGGCTTATAATATGTATGCATGCTAGTGTGAAAGTTTCATGAAGCAATTTTGTGAAATTATGGTTGAATTGGCCAAAAGGACTAAATTGCAAAAGTTGCAAAATATGTGTTTCTAGAAGCTATATGTGTGAAATAGCTTTAGATTATTAATTAGAGGTCCTTAAATAGCAATTTATCCAAATTCTAATTTTTGGACAAAAATGGGCATGGATGAGTTAAAATTGAAAGTTTATCAAAAAGGGCATTTTGGTCATTTATCAATTAAGTGATTAAAATAGGTGAAAAGATGATAGAAATTCATTCATCTTCTTCCCATAGTTGCCAACAATTTGAGAAGCCATTGTTAGGGTTCTTTCAATTTTTCAAGCTTGCTAGTAAGTGCTCCTAAGCCCTGTTTTTGATATTCTTCGTATTTTTGAAGTCCCAAAGAGCATGAGTAAGCTATTTATAGCTATTTGGTGAGCTATCATGGATGTTCAAAAATGTACATATGTATGACATGCATGTATTTTGATGTTTTATGGAAGAATATGAAGGCTTGATGTAGTAGAAACATCTTTTGCTAAGTGATTTTCCATGAAAATGCATGTAGGGACTTAGTTGTGAAAATCTTAAGTTTGGTCATACATGGGTGATTTAGTGAGATTTGATGTAACATCCCAAACCCAATCTAATCGTTACGATCAGATCTGGTATGTCACAGGGAAAAAGGTTATAAGGAAATTTTTGAAATTTTGATGGAAACCGTAAGTTTGAAACTCTTTGTTTTAGGTGATGTTTTGAAAACAGGGGTTTGTAACTGAAGAAAAATTTCAGGTTGGATTAATCGTGTAACACCCCTAACCCAAGTCCGTCGCCGGATTAGGGTTACGGGTATTACCATGTAAGTTAAAACTTCAGTTCAATCGATTGAATCTCTGTTAATCATCTTTATCAAAAAATTTATCATAAATAGACAAATCACACATGTGTAACACATACTTGATATATTAATCCAAGTCATATACGATATAATCATCGATGAACACAAAATGACCATACTATAAATGTCAATGCATAATGCTTTCTATTAAGACCAATTTCACATGGCATAAAACCTATTCTCACATAATCGAATACATGCAACATATTACACATCACCTATGTGCTTAAATATTAGGCCGAATGTACAAGGTCTCATTCATAACATTTCATGTTCGTTACCTAGCACAAATCGAGTTTGGTAGTTTCATGCACTCAATTAAGTTAAGCAATCTCACAAGCCAAATATATATATAATGAATACATCATGGTTATACATATTTTCCATATTTGACTATGAGCCTAAGCAATTACTTATTTAAACATGTTGACTACATTTGCAACTATCACCTAGGTTTGGCCAATACACATATATGCATTACCCAATATAATTCATATCTCGTAACTCGACATTAAGTTCACATGCATACATAAATTCCGAATGATGCTCAACTACACATAACTACCTTGAATTATACCTGCGAATATTAACTTAAATGTCGACCCACTTGACTAATTTAACACAAACATTGACATTACAAACAAGCAATCATATAGTACGCATAATATGTAAGCTAGAAATAAAAGAACAAAATTTCTAGCCGAATAGTTGAGCCAAATATATTAATCACATAATCAAGGGTAAATAGAACCGAACTTAATATGAAAATTTAAGCCATTTTCGCATGGCTATAATACATCATCAAAACGATATTCAGACATAGAGTTAGCCTATACATGCCTTAAGTTCAAAATCTAAATTTCAAAAATACCAAAACAAGTCGATAGTGTGGATGACTTCACGATGATCCTCTCGAGCTCGTAGCTTGATCAAAATCTATAAAACAGAACATTGAACACACACAGAGTAAGCTTACTAGCTTAGTAAGTCTCAAACAAAGGATAATATAACAATTAAACACTTAAACCTTTAATATTTAAGCTTATGGAATTGAATAATAACATTTCCATATGTGAATTTAAACATGGCCGAATTCTATTAATTCATTAACCTAAATGTTTGCACATTATTTCCATAAACATATAATTCATCGAAACCAAAGAAATATACCATATGTATTCGCATACTCCAAGTCATATGAGTACAACATTAATATCAACCTTATAAACTTATTTATGCACATATGCAAACATTCAAATTCTTTCATCCTTAACACTTTCACTTATAACCGATTCCCCAAAATAGCACATTTAAACTCAAATTCTATTATATAATGTTCATACACATCAATAATAATCTCAATAAAATATATCATAATTCTTATCAAATCATCAACCATACCATATCATACTTAATTCAAATAATACTATGCCAACTTACCTTACTCTTTATAATTATAAAAGAAAAGGCTTATACTTACCTGAGCTTTTAGCTCATTGCATTAAATATGCTTCACTTTGTATGATTCATAATTTCTCCATTATAACACATCACCGGCAATAAGCCTGCTAGGCATCAAAGCTCAAATGTACACCTAAGATTAAGCTTCGCTAGACCGTAGTCCAAATTTAATCACCGGCATTCACCGCTAGGCAATAAGCCCGAAACATTTCACCGCACAAGGCCGCTAGGCAATAAGCCCGAAATATTTCACTCCTAAGACAAGGCCTGCTAGGCAATAAGCCCAAACATTTATTTCCAAACCAACTCATTCACACTACACATTAACAATGATCACAAATATCACATATAATTCACATCACTATCACATAATTAACTCAATGAATTCGATTATATACATGGCTAAATTTCTTTCTCGACATTCGGTTTAACATAATTAATTCCACAATTTCATGATTCAATATGTATTCTATGTTATAATCAATTCTTACTAAAATTTCTTTGCTTAAAGACTTACCTCGATCGTCGACGGACAAACGAGATCGCTATTCAGAACCTTCGCCTTTCCCCGCTTCCAAATCCGCTTTTCTTTGTTCTTGATCTAAACACATTAAAATTTAGCTCATTCAAGCACATTTCATCTCAATTTAGTCCCAAAACACATAAATGGGCAAATTACCATATTACCCCTAATGTTTCACATTTTTACAATTTAATCCTATTTGCACAAAACACAAAATACACAAAATTTCACTATAATTCCTTAGGGCCGAATTTTCATAGGGACTATACAAGTCCATTTCTTTCATTTATTTTGCATTTTGTTCCCCTCAAAAATTCATTTTTGCAATTTAGCCCAAATACTCAAATTTACCAAAAATCCAAAGACAAAACATATTAATCTAACATATATCTTTCATTTAAAATCATCAAACATCAAAACCACATGAACATGTCAATAGCCGAACATCAAGCATGCTTAGATTTAAAAATTTTAACATGGGTCACCATCGTTCAAGCAACGATCTCAAAACGTAAAAATTTACAAAACCGACCAAGAATTTACCTTGAATTTGGCTTGAATGTAGCCGAAATTTCAAAGAACCTAGCTCCCCTTTCTTTCCTCAATATTCGGCCAAGAGAAGATGAGTAAACATGTTTATTTTTTTATGTTTTAATTAACATATAATATGGCTTTAATTTATTTACTTATTTAACCTTATATCATAAATTATATAATATAAAACTTAAGGTTAATCTTGTCATATACCACCCACTAACTTAGAAATGGGTTATTTATCCATTTAATACCTCATATTAAAAAGCCATCATCATTCTAGCACTTTACACTATAATATGCAACTTTTACACTTTACGCGATTTAGTCCTTTTTGTTAAATTGAACACACAAACGATTAAATTTTTCTACTGAAACTTTCACACACATTAATTCACATATAATAAACACAAAATATAATATTAAAATATTTCTCGGACTTCGGATTCGTGGTCCCGAAACCACCGCTCGATTAGGGTCAAATTCGGTCATTATAACTCTCCCCTTTAGGATTTTCGTCCCTGAAATCTTACCTTTAAACAAGGTCGGATATTGTTGCCTCATTGAATCCTCGGGCTCCCACGTAGCCTCTTCAACTCCGTGACGATTCCATAGTACCTTCACTAATGGAATTCTTTTATTTCTCAACTCTTTTATTTCCCGAGCTAAGATACGGATCGGTTCTTCATCATATGTCAAATCGATTGGATTTCAATCTCTGCATGGTGTGATCACATGAGACGGATCGATCTGTACTTCACGAAGCATCGAAACATGAAATACGCATGTATCTTTTCTAACTCGTAGGGCAACTTCAACCTATAAGCAACAGCCCCAATACGTTCGGTGATTTCATAAGGTCCGATGAATCTCGGACTAAGTTTGCCTTTCCGACCAAATCGAATACCTTTTCCCACGGAGAAACTTTCAAGAATACTCGATCTCCGATTTGAAATTCAATATCTTTACGCTTTAAGTCAAGATAAGACTTTTGTCGGCCTGAGGCGACTTTCAAAGTATTTCGATCACGACCACTTTTTGTTCGGCTTTCTTTAATCAAATCAACCCTGTATCTTATTCTCGTGAGCTCACCCGAGATAATGGTGTTCGACATTTTCGCCTGTACAAGGCTTCATAAGGTGCCATTTTGATACTAGATTGAAAGCTATTATTGTAAGCAAATTCAATCAAAGGTAGGTATCGTTCCCACGTACCTTCAAACTCGAGAACGCAACATCTCAACATGTCCTCAAGTATCCGAATAGTTCGCTCGGGCCGACCGTCTGTCTCATGGATGAAAGGTCACTAAAATGAAGTTTAGTGCCTAAAGCATCTTGCAACTTCTTCCAAAACCGCGATGTGAATCTCGGGTCTCTGTCAAAACAATGGAACTCGGTACACCATGCAATCTCACAATTTGTGATACATACAATTTGGCAAGTTTATCGAGTGAATAGTCTGCGCACGAATGGTACAAAATGAGTGATTTGGTCATCTATCAACTATAACCCAAACGACATCTTTCTTACTCTGTGTCATAGGAGACCGGATACAAAATCCATTGTAATTCTATCCCATTTCCATTCGGTATCATGATTGGTCAAGTAGTCCGGATGGCACTTGATGCTCGGCTTTTACTTGGCGACAAACTAAGCATTTCAAACAAATTCGGATATATCCCGCTTTCATGCCAGGCCACCAATAGAATTGTTTCAAATCGTTATACATTTTTGTGCTACCCGATGTATCGATAGTCGACCACTATGGGCCTCACTCGAAATCATCTCAGATCAAATCTAAGTTCTTCAAACACACATTCGGCTTTTAAAATTCAAATGATCATTTGCATCAATCAAAAATCTGATTCTGCACCTTTTTCACACCGAATTCGACTAGTAATCAAATCTTTGTCAACTTTACATGCATCACAAATTTGCTTGAATAAACATCGGTCTTGCTTGTAACTCGGCTATGATCGAACCATCACCGAACATAGCTATCTGCGCGTTCATTGCACGAAGAGCAAACAATGATTTTCGACTTAACGCATCTGCAACAACGTTAGCTTTTCCCGGATGGTAGTCAATCACCAATTCATAGTCTTTTAACAATTCCAACCACCGCGTTGTCTTAAATTCAGGTCTTTTTGAGTCATCAAATACTTGGACTTTTATGATCCGAGTAAACATGGCATTTCTCACCGAATAAGTAATGACGCCAAATCTTCAGTGCGAACACAATGGCTGCAAGCTCCAAATCATGCGTCGGGTAATTTCTTTCATGCGGCTTCAATTGTCTTGATGCGTAGGCTACTACTCTGCCTTCCTGCATCAATACGCAGCCCAAAACCATTTAAGGAAGCATCGAATACACAACAAATTCCTTACCCGACTCAGGCTGAGCTAACACTGGGGCTTCCGTCAAAAGGGCTTTCAACTGATCGAAACTCTTCTGACAATTTTCCGACCACTTGAACTTTACATCTTTCTGTAGTAGCTTTGTCAAAGGTGTAGCTATTACAGAAAAACCTTTCACAAACCGTCTATAGTAGCCCGCAAGTCCCAGAAAGCTTCGAATCTCAAAAACATTCTTCGGTGGCTTCCAATCAAGTATAGCCGAAATTTTGTTCGGATCGACTTGAATACCTGATGCTGAAACAACATGTCCCAAAAAGCTGACCTTTTTCATCCAGAACTCACACTTACTAAACTTCACATACAACTGTTGATCTCTCAAAGTTTGTAGCACTAATCTCAAATGCTCAGCATGCTCGGTTTCATTTTTGGAATAGATCAATATATCATCAATAAACACTACTACAAACCGATCTAAAAACTGTCTGAAAACTCGATTCATTAGATCCATAAAAGCAGCAGTGCATTAGTGAGTCCAAAAGGCATAACCGAAACTCAAAATGTCTGTACCTTGTCCTAATGCGCTCTTTGGCACATCTGTATCTCTCGACTGCAACCGATAATAGCCTCGATCTCAAATCTATCTTCAAAATACCGAAGCCCCTTTTAGCCGATCAAACAAGTCATCAATCCGAGGTAACGGGTATTTATTCTTTATAGTTACCTTATTTAGTTGCCGATAGTCGATACACATTCGCATGGTCCCATCTTTCTTTTTCACAAATAAAACCGGTGCACCCCAAGGAGATAAGCTCGGTCGTGCAAAGCCCCTATCATCAATTCTTGCAATCGTGCTTTCAATTCTTTTAACTCGTGTAGGTGCCATCCGATACTGAGCTATCGAAATTGGAGTCGCTCTCGGTACTAATTCAATGCCAAACTCAATCTCTCATGATCGTGTGGTAGCCCAGTAGTTCTTCAGAAACACATCCGGGTATTCACACACAACCTGCATGATTCAATATGCTTTTCGACACACTTTATTATCCAATTACATACGCCAAATAAGCTTCACATCCTTTTCTCACATATTTCCGGGCTAACATCGAAGATATTATTCGTAGGAAACCCACTTAAATCACCGGATTCAATTACGATAATCTCTCCGCTTCGACATCTCAAATCAATTAGCTTTCTTTTGCAATTCACCACTTTGCATCATGTGAAGTTAACCACCCATTCCCAAAATTATATCGAACTCATCGAAGGGCAACAACATTAAATCGGCCGGAAAGCAAGAATCCCAAATAATCAACGGGCAACCTTTACACACTTTATTAACAAGCACACATCTACCCAAAGGGTTGGACACACGAATCACAAACTCGATGAGACTCAATCGGCGAGTCTTCTTACCGAATACTAGAGTTTCACACACATATGAATGAGTCGAACCAGGATCAATCAATGCAATCACAGTAGTATCATAAAGGGTGAAAGTACCGGTAATGACATCGGGGAAGAAGCATCCTCTCCGCTCGTGTGGCATAAGCTCTAGTCAGGGCTCTAGCCTCGAGATCGAACTACTGATGTTCTTCGTTCCTCTCGACTACCACCTACATTGCTTGAATGTCTGGGTGGCCTGCCTCGCGCTGATGTGTTGCTCGACTTAATGTTTTGAACTGTATTCTGCTCAACTAACATCGGACATTCTCTAATAAAATGATCTGACGATCCGCATTTAAAGCAAGACCGATCATGGAATCTACAACTCCCGGAATGCTATTTCCCACAGTGCTTGCATTCAACTCGATTCTGTGGAACGTTACCAACACTGGCCATCGAGGTAGCTCGGGAGCCCACTGGAGGTCGATCACGTCTAGGTAAATCTGAAGTAGCTTTATGTCGGTTGAAGTCATCTCTGAACTTCTTAGATGTGGAATGGAAACTCCTACCCGACGATCTCTTACAAGTGTCTCTAGCTTCTGTCTCAGCCTTTCTTTTCTCCTTCCCGAGTTCTTCAGCTTTGCAAGCTCGCTCGACTAGTATCACAAACTCTTTGATTTCAAGAATGCCAACAAGCAACTTTAAATCTTCATTCAAACCGTCTTGAACCTTTTGCACATAATGGCTTCGGTTGATACACATTCCCGAGCATATCGGCTCAATCGACAAATTTTCTCTCATATTCGATCCACGGTCATTTGCCCCTATTTTAGTTCGAGAAATTCTTTTCGTTTTTGATCAACGAATCTTTGACTGATATTTTCTTGCGAATTCATGCGAAAAAATCCCACGTCACTTTTTCTTTCGAACTCACGATACTAGTGTATTCCACCGGTGATATGCAAAGGTGTCCCGGTAAAGATATAGCACACTTCGTGCATTCATCTAGAGTACAAGATAGCTCATCAAGTACCCGAATAGTGTTATCAAGCCACATTTCACTCGCTCTGCGTCATCATCATCGTTGGCCACAATTCTTCGCCCCAAATTTCCTGATTTTATCAACTGGAGGCCTACTAGATCTCATCGGATCTATCATCGGGGGTGCTGAAGGTATCGGAGTTGAATTATTCGGGGGTGGAGGTTGGTGTACAGCCGGGTTAGTCTGAATGAACTGGGTAAACCACTCGTTCATCATCTGATAGAAGGCTTGTTTAGCCTCCCCCTCGTGGCTACCCGAAACTGGTCGAAAGTCTCTACCAAGATCGATCCATGTGCACGGTCAGCACTACACTCTCTACATCATCCGCTACGGCTCTTTCGTGGATCAGTGTCCATTTACTATATAAAACACAGTTCAGAATGTCAGAAGTCACCACACTATCAATATATGATAAAGGCATGTATAGTTAGACTCACACACGCTACGGTAGTCCTAGAATCGACTAAATCGTAGCTCTGATACCAATAAAATGTAACACCCCTAACCTGTATCCGTCGCTGGATTAGGGTTATGGGTATTACCATGTAAGTTAAAACTTCAGTTCAATTGATTAAATCTCTGTTAATCATCTTTATCAAAAAATTTATCATAAATAGACAAATCACACATGTGTAACACATACTTGATATATTAATCCAAGTCATATACGATATAATCATCGATGAACACAAAATGACCATACTATAAATGTCAATGCATAATGCTTTCTATTAAGACCAATTTCACATGGCATAAAACCTATTCTCACATAATCGAATACATGCAACATATTACACATCACCTATGTGCTTAAATATTAGGCCGAATGTACAAGGTCTCATTCATAACATTTCATGTTCGTTACCTAGCACAAATCGAGTTTGGTAGTTTCATGCACTCAATTAAGTTAAGCAATCTCACAAGCCAAATATATATATAATGAATACATCATGGTTATACATATTTTCCATATTTGACTATGAGCCTAAGCAATTACTTATTTAAACATGTTGACTACATTTGCAACTATCACCTAGGTTTGGCCGAATACACATATATGCATTACCCAATATAATTCATATCTCGTAACTCGACATTAAGTTCACATGCATACATAAATTCCGAATGATGCTCAACTACACATAACTACCTTGAATTATACCTGCGAATATTAACTTAAATGTCGACCCACTTGACTAATTTAACACAAACATTGACATTACAAACAAGCAATCATATAGTACGCATAATATGTAAGCTAGAAATAAAAGAACAGCCCCTAGCCGAATAGTTGAGCCAAATATATTAATCACATAATCAAGGGTAAATAGAACCGAACTTAATATGAAAATTTAAGCCATTTTCGCATGGCTATAATACATCATCAAAACAATATTCAGACATAGAGTTAGCCTATACATGCCTTAAGTTCAAAATCTAAATTTCAAAAATACCAAAACAAGTCGATAGTGTGGATGACTTCACAGATGATCCTCTGAGCTCGTAGCTTGATCAAAATCTATAAAACAGAACATTGAACACACACAGAGTAAGCTTACTAGCTTAGTAAGTCTCAAACAAAGGATAATATAACAATTAAACACTTAAACCTTTAATATTTAAGCTTATGGAATTGAATAATAACATTTCCATATGTGAATTTAAACATGGCAATTCTATTAATTCATTAACCTAAATGTTTGCACATTATTTCCATAAACATATAATTCATCGAAACCAAAGAAATATACCATATGTATTCGTATACTCCAAGTCATATGAGTACAACATTAATATCAACCTTATAAACTTATTTATGCACATATGCAAACATTCAAATTCTTTCATCCTTAACACTTTCACTTATAACCGATTCCCCAAAATAGCACATTTAAACTCAAATTCTATTATATAATGTTCATACACATCAATAATAATCTCAATAAAATATATCATAATTCTTATCAAATCATCAACCATACCATATCATACTTAATTCAAATAATACTATGCCAACTTACCTTACTCTTTATAATTATAAAAGAAAAGGCTTATACTTACCTGAGCTTTTAGCTCATTGCATTAAATATGCTTCACTTTGTATGATTCATAATTTCTCCATTATAACACATCACCAAGCAATAAGCCCTGCTAGGCATCAAAGCTCGAAATGTACACCGAAGATTAAGCCCGCTAGACCGTAAGTCCGAAATTTAATCACCGGCATTCACTGCTAGGGCAATAAGCCCGAAACATTTCACCGGCACAAGGCACGCTAGGGCAATAAGCCCGAAATATTTCACCGGCACAAGGCCTGCTAGGCAATAAGCCCGAAACATTTATTTCCAAACCAACTCATTCACACTACACATTAACAGTATCACAAATATCACATATAATTCACATCACTATCACATAATTAACTCAATGAATTCGATTATATACATGGCTAAATTTCTTTCTGACATTCGGTTTTAACATAATTAATTCCACAATTTCATGATTCAATATGTATTCTATGTTATAATCAATTCTTACTAAAATTTCTTTGCTTAAAGACTTACCTCGACTGTCGACGGACAACGTAGACTGGCTATTCGGTAACCTTCGCCTTTCCCCGTTCCAAATCCGTTTTTCTTTGTTCTTGATCTAAACACATTAAAATTTAGCTCATTCAAGCACATTTCATCTCAATTTAGTCCCAAAACACATAAATGGGCAAATTACCATATTACCCCTAATGTTTCACATTTTTACAATTTAATCCTATTTGCACAAAACACAAAATACACAAAATTTCACTATAATTCCTTAGGGCCGAATTTTCATAGGGACTATACAAGTCCATTTCTTTCATTTATTTTGCATTTTGTTCCCCTCAAAAATTCATTTTTGCAATTTAGCCCAAATACTCAAATTTACCAAAAATCCAAAGACAAAACATATTAATCTAACATATATCTTTCATTTAAAATCATCAAACATCAAAAACCACATGAACATGTCAATAGCCGAACATCAAGCATGCTTAGATTTAAAAATTTTAACATGGGTCACTCATCGTTCAAGCAACGATCTCAAAACGTAAAAATTTACAAAAACCGACCAAGAATTTACCTTGAATTTGGCTTGAATGTAGCCGAAATTTCAAAGAACCTAGCTCCCCTTTCTTTCCTCAATATTCGGCCAAGAGAAGATGAGTAAACATGTTTATTTTTTTATGTTTTAATTAACATATAATATGGCTTTAATTTATTTACTTATTTAACCTTATATCATAAATTATATAATATAAAACTTAAGGTTAATCTTGTCATATACCACCCACTAACTTAGAAATGGGTTATTTATCCATTTAATACCTCATATTAAAAAGCCATCATCATTCTAGCACTTTACACTATAATATGCAACTTTTACACTTTACGCGATTTAGTCCTTTTTGTTAAATTGAACACACAAACGATTAAATTTTTCTACGAAACTTTCACACACATTAATTCACATATAATAAACACAAAATATAATATTAAAATATTTCTCAGACTCGGATTCGTGGTCCCGAAACCACCGTTCCGATTAGGGTCAAATTCGATGCATTACAACTCTCCCCCTTTAGGATTTTCGTCCCCGAAAATCTTACCTTTAAACAAGGTCGGATATTGTTGCCTCATTGAATCCTCAGGCTCCCACGTAGCCTCTTCAACTCCGTGACGATTCCATAGTACCTTCACTAATGGAATTCTTTTATTTCTCAACTCTTTTATTTCCCGAGCTAAGATACGGATCGGTTCTTCATCATATGTCAAATCGATTGGATTTCAATCTCTGTCGGTGTGATCACATGAGACGGATCTGATCAGTACTTACGAAAGCATCGAAACATGAAATACGTCATGTATCTTTTCTAACTCGAGGGCAACTTCAACCTATAAGCAACGCCCAATACGTTCGGTGATTTCATAAGGTCCGATGAATCTCGGACTAAGTTTGCCTTCCGACCAAATCGAATACCTTTTCCACGGAGAAACTTTCAAGAATACTCGATCTCCGATTTGAAATTCAATATCTTTACGCTTTAAGTCAAGATAAGACTTTTGTCGATCCTGGCGACTTTCAAAGTATTTCGATCACGACCACTTTTTGTTCGGGCTTTCTTTAATCAAATCAACCCCGTATCTTATTCTCGTGAGCTCGATCCATAGATAATGGTGTTCGACATTTTCGCCTGCACAAGGCTTCATAAGGTGCCATTTTGATACTAGATTGAAAGCTATTATTGTAAGCAAATTCAATCAAAGGTAGGTATCGTTCCCACGCACCTTCAAACTCGAGAACGCAACATCTCAACATGTCCTCAAGTATCTCGAATAGTTCGCTCTGGTGACGACTGGTCTCTGCGGATGAAAGGTCAGACTAAAATGAAGTTTAGTGCCTAAAGCATCTTGCAACTTCTTCCAAAACCGCGATGTGAATCTCTGGTCTCTGTCTGAAACAATGGAACTCGGTACACCATGCAATCTCACAATTTTTGATACATACAATTTGGCAAGTTTATCGAGTGAATAGTCTGCACGAACTGGTACAAAATGAGCTGATTTGGTCAGTCTATCAACCTTATATCATAAATTATATAATATAAAACTTAAGGTTAATCTTGTCATATACCACCCACTAACTTAGAAATGGGTTATTTATCCATTTAATACCTCATATTACAAAGCCATCATCATTCTAGCACTTTACACTATAATATGCAACTTTTACACTTTACGCGATTTAGTCCTTTTTGTTAAATTGAACACACAAACGATTAAAATTTTCTACGAAACTTTCACACACATTAATTCACATATAATAAACACAAAATATAATATTAAAATATTTCTCAGACTCGGATTCGTGGTCCCAAAACCACCGTTCCGATTAGGGTCAAATTCGGTCTGTTACAAATCGCTCATTTGCTATTTTTGCTAGCACTTGTGAGAAAATAGATATTCAGGTTACAGTTGTTTAGAACACTTCTTTTTAACAAATATGTTTAAGTCGTAAATTAATGTCGTATCAAAGCGAAGTAATCATGTAAAACCAAATAACAATTTAGAAGGCCTTATTACATCAATTAAAAACCCAAATTTAAAACGTCTTGGAAAGAAACTAAGTTTACTGAAAAATATCAAGCTATGGCCTCCTCGAGTCCCCTCGGCTCCCAAGTCCACGTCTCACTGATCACTTGCAAGATTAAGCAGAGGGGGTGAGTCACCGAGACTCAGTGTGTAAGTCCCCCCTTAAGTCACATAAATTTCTCCAAGCCCACAAACACATATTGGGCCTTAGCCCACTCAAAATAGCATGTACAAATATGGATGCAATGTACCCGGCCCAAGCCTATATTTTCCATCCTTTACATACCCTGACTGGACCCCCTCTGACCGGACCTCGACCTCTGGGTGGTTGCTGTCCACCTCTACCTGACTGAACATAACCCTGACCCATTGGTTGCGCTTTGCCTTTCTCTTGTGGGCAGTCCCTTATTCGATGCTCCGTAGACCCACACTTGAAACAGCCTCTACTACCAACCCAACACTCACCAAAATGAAATTTATCACATCGAGCACACCTCGGAGGCTGACTATCAATAGCAGGTCTCCCCACACGATTCGGACCCTCAACCCTAAGCCTCTTCTGAAACCGCCTAACTGATCCTGACGAACCAAAATTACTCTTGTTTCTATTTCTCTCCTGATTCTGCTTTTCGGACCGCTTCACCTCCTCGGCTATCTTATCCTTTTCCACAAGAACAGCAAATTCCCTCTCTCGCTGTGAAGCTATCAGCACACGCAGATCATCTCTCAACCCATCTTCGAACCGAACACAGCGCTCGTGATCCGTGGCCGCAATACCCCAGGCATAACGACTTAGATGTAAGAATTCCGCCTTATACTCGGATACCGACTTACTTCCCTGAACCAGATTTAAAAATGCCTTACACTGTGCATCCACATAACTTGATCCGATGTACTTCCCCTGGAATGCCATCTTAAAGAAATACCAGGTGATATGCTCAGCCACCATACCATCCTAACTGTGAGCCACCACTGATACGCCTCGTCTCGCAGAAAAGACACCACCCCTTTCAACTTCTCCTCTACCGTGAAGTCTAGATCATCCATTATGCGCTCACTTGCTTCTAACCAATATTCAGTTGTATTAGGGGCTACGCCGGAAACACCCCTAAACATCTCCGCTCCATTGGCTCGGAGTTGCTCAGACACAGATTTCTGGGCCCCAGTACTCATGCTTGCCCCCACAACTCTCTCTAAAACCCGTAACATTGCCTGAGACACCGCATCATCCCCGCCTGTTTGGTCCTGAAATTCCGCTTCCACTGCTGGCGATACTGGCATCTCACTACCTGACCCATGACCAGATCCAACTGGTTTCGATACAACAATCCTGCCCCTACCGCGACCACGTACACTACGTCCACGACCTCGAGTGCTCATAACTAACGTTCGTGATTAATCTGGTTAAAAGTTTTATGAGTTAATTATTTCTTTCACTTTTTTAACACCGAGCAATTTTATGAAAAAAATAGTTTTAGAGAGTAATTTTTGCAAAACACCTCAAAGTTTCAGTCCCTATAGTCTGAGTCTTCTAGAACAAACAACATTATTTACTCACGGTAACAATCATTGCATGCATACATTATCAGTAATTGTTAGAACACTTACCTGGGTGGATCGGGTGCCGACGGACTCGGATGCCATGTTCCAATCAAAACATTCCTTTCTAAAATCATTTAAACCAACTTAATAGAGCGTTAATGAACCCATTTTCACCACCCGAGTTTTGCAACCGGGCTCTGATACCAAAATTATAACATCCCAAACCCGGTCTAATCGTTACAACCAGATCTGGTATGTCACAGAGAAAAAGGTTATAAGGAAATTTTTGAAATTTTGATGGAAACTGTAAGTTTGAAACTCTTTGTTTTAGGTGATGTTTTGAAAACAGGGGTTTGTAACTGAAGAAAAAATTTAGGTTGGATTAATCGCTCATTTGCTATTTTTGCTAGCACTTGTGAGAAAACCGATATTCAGGTTACAATTGTTTAACACTTCTTTTTAACAAATATGTTTAAGTCATAAATTAATGTCGTATCAAAGCGAAGTAATCATGTAAAACCAAATAACAATTTAGAAGGCCTTATTACATCAATTAAAAACCCAAATTTAAAACGTCTTGGAAAGAAACTAAGTTTACTGAAAAATATCAAGCTATGGCCTTCTCGAGTCCCTTCGGCTCCCAAGTCCACGTCTCACTGATCACCTGCAAGATTAAGCAGAGGGGGTGAGTCACCGAGACTCAGTGTGTAAGTCCCCCCTTAAGTCACATAAATGGCTCCAAGCCCATAAACACATATTGGGCCTTAGCCCACTCAAAATAGCATGTACAAATATGGATGCAATGTACACGGCCCAAGCCTATATTTTCCATCCTCTACATACCACCCGTACCAACCGATCACTCCGTGGGGATTTCTACAATCAACCCTCCATCCGCTACACTCCATTTGTGGCACCTAGCCACTGGTGACATAGTCACAAGATATCATATGTGGGGCCAACCCACCTGTGGTACCAAACCACTAGTGACAATCCTGAATAATCATATATGTGGAGCCAACCCACTGTGGTACCAAACCACTGGGACGAGTCACGAATCATACATTTATGTGGTACCAAACCACTGGTGGTTCCAAACCACTGAGACTTAGTCACGAGTCAAGAATGTGGGGCCAACCCACATGTGGTACCAAACCACTAGTGACAGTCTTACACTTCCCCTTTCACATCAAATCCAACCCATGCATACAAGTGTCAAATGAATGCAACATGTCGTCAAGTGCACAATATCATTATGGCATACATTCATCAGCATACATAACCAACTAAGTACTTACTCGTATTTCGCCATGCCCATAGTGGCATAACGCTTGTTCATCTAGCCGCTTTTGATTTCATTCAAAGAATTAATAACACATAATAATATTAAAGTGTGTAAATATTACACACCTAGTTACACGCAGCACTATGCTATCTATGTCAACACTATCGCTTTCAGAAACTACTGCTATCTGCCTCCTATTTTGCTTAGAAGTCAGCCCACAACCTGGAGGCCAATCTCGAACAGTAGACACCACGCGCTTCTTGAACTTAGGGGCTGGGACTACGGGTCCAACCCCTCCTTTCACTTGGCTGACATTTGAGTCCATGAACAAAACCTTGGTCGCTAGACCAGATTAACCCAGTGAAATTGAACAAAAGGGAATAACACTCAAGACTAAGGGTCCTTACCTAGATCAACAAATCTCAGAGATTAAGAAGGTTTGAATCCTGCACTGCTCGAGTACTTGAATCGACTAGAACCGATTGCCCCTTTAAACACTCCAAACGCAGACCAAAAGCCATAAAAACGTGAAGACAAAGCCCCCTACAATCGGCCAAGAGTTAAAGAATATGATTACTGCCTTCGGCACGCAAACATGAGAAGAGATGATTGAACCAAAAAGAAAACACTTACCCCAAACACTAGAGAAACTGATTGGGAGTGGAGGAAAATAGGTAACAGCAATCCACAAATGTCAAAGTTGTTCTGCTCTTGAAAAGAAAGAGATGGAGAAGAAAGGTGCTATCTACCAAGAGAGATTCGGCTAAGGTGTTCGAAAGAAAAGAGAAGAGAATGACAGAGTTTCGGCAAAAAGTGTGGCTTCAGAAGGTTTCGGCTTTGATGTTAATGGCAAAGAAAATAAACAAAAGTGATGAGTGAAAGGCAATGTACGTTTTGACCAAGCAAAAAAGAAGAAGAAAATGAGAAGAGGATTAGAAGGTGTTTTGGTTTTGGTATTTTGAGAGAAAGGAAAAATGCACCAAGTGGTATGAGGGTGTTTCGGTTTTGACAAAAGAAAAGAATAAAAGAATGCTCTTGGTCCTTTCTAGCTAGCCGAAAATGCTCAACACTCCCTCTAATGCTATCATTTAACATTCGGCCACCCCCTAACCTCACTAAACCGAGCACACACACTCACACACCCCACATTTGGCCAAACTCTCTCCCTCTCTCCCAATCCCACGATTCTCTCCACCGATCACTCTCCACTCTCCATTCAAACCTGTTGATCGATTCCTTCTCCTTGAATTGCTCTCTTCCCTTCATTCAAATGTTTTGACCCATTCAACACTCATCCACCAGAGTCCAAGCTGAAAGCAACTCTCCCCCACCTTGGCGTCAAAAAGAAATCCCCAAAAGGGAATCCACGCAGCTCGAACCTGCTCTCTGCCAGCTTCCCTGAGGCGTCACCTTCCTGAGCTTTAAGTGGCGCCTCCTTGCCACTTTACTAAAGCGCTTCTTGAGTCTAAACATACAACCAACCACCCTTAAGTCCTATCCCATTTAGCTTTCCCTTAAAGTGCCCAAAAAGCAAATTTTTACTAAGGCTCCGACTTACCCCTGAGTCATTTCTGGACCCCAAAGTACCCTAAACTAGCATGACAAACATAGCATTCACACCCAAACACATAAAATGCAAAGGCCCTAATTTAGGATGTTACATTTGATGAATGCTTTAGTTGAGTAAGTGGTTCGGCTAAGCATGAAAGAGTAGAAAGTTGAATAAAAATCACTTTACGAGCATTTGGGACTAAAGCGTAAATATGAGAAAGTTTAGGGGCAAAATAGTAATTTTGCTAAAGTATGAGATGTGGGTCAATTTAGTCAATGTGTGTATTGAATAAGCTGATTTATTCATTATAGATCAAGAAAGACGGCCCGGATCGATCAATCGAGGCAAAAGCAATGTGGTGGACTAAATTGCACATTTCAATACTTTTGAGTATCGAGGTAAGTTTATGCATAAACAATGCATTCATACTTACAATTTGTTGATGATAGCTAGTGTGTAGCTAATTTGAGATTGATTTAGAACCTATGTGGTTCAAGTAGAATGAATGTAGTAGAAATGGTGAATGAATGTATGATCGAGAATGATTGGGAATCTATGTAGTTTAAGTAGACTTGTGCATGTGTTGTGATAATGCTAGATGGTAGGCTAAGTGCGATACCATCCTAATGCATATTAACAATGAGCTAGCTATGTGTGATGCTATCGTGAGGTATATCATCTAGTGAGCTATGTGTTGAATCACTACGAATACCATTGTGGTAGGCTAAGTGCGATACCACCTTATTAATCAAATGTGGTGTGCTAAGTGCGAAACCACCGAGATATTGGCTGTGTGGATTGACTGTGTGTATTAACTGTGTGGATGAGTAGTGTGGATTAGTTATGTAAACTAGCTGTGTGGATGAGCTATGTGGATAAGTTATGTGGATTGACTGTGTGGATGTATTACGATAAATAATGATGTTTTGTATATTACGTAAATGTGATATTGAATGCAGGGGTGCATTTCAATGGTTATGAGTATGTGACTCATGATGTGTTGGAAATATGGTAAAGGATAGAAAGAGTAAGCATAGTTGTGAATTACTTGTTGGTATAATGCTAATAGTTGCTTAGCTTATACTGTGTTGCTTATTTGTTTATGTGTAAACTTACTAAGCTCAAAGCTTACTCTCTTTCTTTTCCCTTGTCTTATAGATTAAAGCGTTGAATCGAGATACGAGGATCATCAGAAGATAGCCCACATATCAGCACACTTTGGTACATGAAACTTAATATTTTGTATAGGGGCTAGATAAGTTAGTAAATTTTGTTGTAAATGGCTAAGATGTGTTGGCCTATAGATGGATAGCTTATTTTGTATAATGCCATGGTTGCTAGCTATTACATTATATGAAAGAAAGATGTAGTTTTCTATGTGAGAATGCACTTCAATTTGAGTTGATTATGATGGTGTTAGATGAGTATATGTTGTGTATGTTAGAAGGGTGAAAAGAACTTGACACTTAGTCTTGTTCTTGACCATGTAGGTAGACACACGGGCATGTGTCTAGACCATGTGTGACACATGGTCAACCCACAGGCGTGTGCTATGGCCGTGCGCCCCCTGCATGTTAATATTTGAAAACAGAATAGACCCCAGACTAGTCACACGGGCATGTGCCTAGGGCGTGTGGGATTAATCAGTGTTGGCCACGGGCTAGCCACACGGGTGTGTGTCTGTCACTCTAGGCCGTCTTGAGGAAGTCAGTGTTCACCACGGTTGGGGAGCACAGGCGTGCCATGGCCGTGGGGCATTTGGCAGAATGCTTGGGTTTTTAGGCATGGGCGTGTGTGCTCATGCACGGGCGTGTCTAATCTTGCACGGATGTGTGAGACCTGTATAAAAGAGAAAGATTTTAAGGATCGTAAAAGTTCTGGATTAGTCTCGAGAGTCCTCATGTGTATGAGTGAGGCCTCGTAAGTCAAGAATGAGGTTATAGTGAGTAATGACGTTGAGCCTAAGTGGCGATTAAGTGGTTTGAGTTCGGTAATGCCTCGGCCCCGGTTCCCGGCGTAGAACCCAGGGTAAGGGGTGTTACAGTCCACCCCTAGGTGGCTGTACATTACCCCTACCGAAGGCCTGCCTCTGATCCGGTCTTCTGGGACACTCTCTGAGACGATGTTCCATGGAACCACAACTCAGACAAGCTCTCGTCCTCCTCCAACACTCGCCCACATGACCTTTCCCACAAATAGCACAAGGTGGTAACCCAGTAGCAGCAACAGGGGGCCCAGCTCTGACTGGCCCATCCACTCTGGCCCTTCTCTTAGGTCTCTAATCCGAATTGAAGGGCTCAGAATCCCTCTTGTTTCTGCCCTTTCTCTTTCTCAGATTAGGCGCTCAGAGCGCTTCACATCTTCAGCGATCTTTGTTTTCTCCACCAATACTGCAAAATCCCGCTCCCTTTGGGGAGCAATCAGTACTCGAAGATTGTCTCTGAGGCCATCTTCGAACCGAACACAACGTTCGTACTCCATTGCCACAATTTCTTAAGCATACCGGCTAAGTCGCAAAAGTTCTGCCTCGTACTCAGCCACAGACTTGCCCCCTTGAACCAGATTCAAAAATTCTTTCCTACGAGCGTCGACATAGCTAGCGCCCACATACTTTCCCTGAAATGTGGACTTGAAGAATTCCCAGGTCAATCGATCAGATGGGGTACCCTCTTTTACTGTAAGCCACCACTGGTAGGCTTCATCCCTCAGAAAGGACACGGCACCCTTTAACTTTTATTCTGGCGTGCAGTCGAGGTCGTCCATAATTCTTTTGGTGGCCTCCAACCAGTACTCCGCCACACTTGGGGCCACCCCAGAAACTCCTCTGAAGATCTCTACTCTATTGGACCGGAGTCGTTCTGTAACTGACCCACGGCCCCCAATAATGGTATTAGGCCCAACAAACCTGGCAACTCTTTCCAAAATATGAAGCATCACCTGGGACAGTGCGTCATCCCCAGCAGCTCGATCATACGACCCTGTCTCAGTTATCGGTGAAGCCAGAGCCTCTCTCGCATCAACGTTGGGCATATGGCCTGATGCCGAAGATCCAGCCCTAGCACTTTAACGGCCTCTGCCGCGGCCTCTAGCACTTCTTCTAGTGCTCATTATCGCTTCGCGTATTATCTGAATTAGAAATTTTATGAATTTAGCTCATAGTTCCAATAATTAAACAAATATTTTATGGAAGTAGTAGTTAAGAGTTGTTTTCGCAATCGCAAGCTCACTACATTTTTAGTCTCCTACGGGCTTCAGCTTTACTCTAGCTAAGAGTCTTTATATAGTCTATCATCTAAAGTAAGCCCAGTAACTATCTACAGTATATCAATTTAAAATAGATTTCAGTATCAGGAGAACTTACTTGGTTCAATGTCGGAGACTCGGTGTGCCACACTTTTCAAAAGAAATATCCCAAACTCTTCACATATTGAGAAACAACTTATTGAAATCCAAGATTTGAAAACCCATTCCACAGCCGAGTTTTGCAACTTGGCTCTGATACTACTAAATGTAACACCGCAGACCCAGCCTAGGAGTTAGGCCCGAATCTGGCGTGCCACATTGAAGTGTCTTTCGAAAGCCATTTTTTCATTGAAAACCCTTTTTAATTAAAAACTTGAGTAAAATCCCAGTTACGTCAGTTTATTTTTAATCGTGGTTTATTAAAAAGTCATTCCCTTTTAAAACGTTATTTGTTTCAAGAGCTTACTTTAAAGCAGATGATTTGCGAAAACGTGATGTTTAAAGATCAAGTCGTGAAAGCGTAGTGTTTTGAAAACAAGTATTATTTTGGAAAACTGCGATCTACTTTTAACAGATAGAAACGTAATAAACTACAAATCCCAAATTTAAACCAAAAATTAAAAGAGGCCTTATTACAACCCAATAAGAAAATGGTTTAAGTAAAGTAAAATAGAATACTAAAATTCAAAGCTGCTCGTAGTGTGTCCACCTCCGAGTATTCCAGTACGTCGAACCGCTTACTGAGGATTACCTAAAAAATTAAAAATAGGAGGTGAGTTTACAAAAACTCAGTGTGTACAACCCTCATCGATCATAAAGCATGCATCACATCAGTCCGGGCCTAATCCCATTACAATAATCAATGTGGGCCTAAGCCCAACACAATAACAGTGGCATTTGGGCCTTAGCCCATAATAGTCTCAGTTGGGCCTTAGCCCAATATAGTAACGGTGGCATTTGGGCCTTAGTCCATAATAGCCTCAGTTGAGCCTTAGCCCATATCAAATATCACAGATCACATCTATCTAGGCCTAAGCCCATCTCAATAACAGAACAAGTGTATCCAATGCATTAATTCCCATACCAACCCTGCACTCCGTCTCCTGTCAAACCCTGCACTCCTGTGGGGATTTAATCGACCCACTGTAACAACCCGGTTTAGACCCTAGTCGGAACAGTGGTTTCGAGACCACAAATCTGAGGTCAAAATAATATTTTAAAATTATTTTCAATGTTTATAATGTGTGATTGAGCCTGTGTGAAAGTTTCGTGTGAAACTTTTATCGACTGTGTGTTAAATTGTGAGAAAGGACTTAATCGCATAAAGTGTAAAATGTTGTGTACTGATTTTTAAGTGCTTAATTATTGTAGTCTTTATAATAGGGAGGCCTTATGAAGAAATTAAGCCATTTTTAAGATGGTGGATGTTAGATGGACATAAATAGCCTAATATTTGCTAGTTAATTAGTTGATGCATTAAGGGCAAATTGGTAAACATGAAATAAGTTGATATTAAAATAAAACAAAAGCTAAATAGTGCTCATCTTTGTTTCTATCAACCGAAAATAAGAAAAGAAGAGGAGGGTTTGAGGCTTTGTGATTTTCAGCACTAGTGAGCTTTAATTGGTAAGTGTTTTGAGTTCGGTTTTTGATAATTTCTACGTTTTTTGTGATTGTTGCTTTGTGTACCATCAAACCCATGCTTTAATTTTAGAAATTGATGGTGATTTTAAGAAGTTCCATTGATGAATACTTGAGCTTTGTGATAGTTGGTTATGGAATATGAAAGCTTGGTGTTGGGTTAACATAGTTTGTATTTGGATTTTTGGTGAAATTGAGTATTTCGGGCTAAATTGAGAAAAGTGTAAATTGGGCGACTAAAATGTGAAATAAATGAAATGTGTGGGCTTGTATGAACACAAGGAAAATTCGGCTAGAGTTATGCTAAGTGAAATTATGTGAATTTAATGATTTTGTGAATTAGGGACTAAAGTGTCGAAGTATGAAAATATCAGGGCTATTTTGTAAAATTCCCTAAATAAGTGTGTGTGGACTAAATTTAATGAATTGGTGATTGAATGGATTGAATTTGAATGTGTATAGACCAAGAAAAGAGAGGTTCGAATCGTGATCGAGGCAAAGACAGTGCTCGATTAATCGACCGTTTCGCTATTTCGACGTCCGAGGTAAGTTCGGACATAATACGTATATTTAACTATTTTTAATGTTATTAAATGAATGGTATGTTGTTATTGAATCGTGAATGCTATGTGAGGGCCCGATTTATGTGGCACTAAGTGTGCGTATTCGGATATGTAACAGAGATTATTAGCACTGTGTGTGTGAAATAATATAAGCTTCAGCTTTGTGATTGGTATTGTGTGTGCGATACTGATTCAAGATCGGTTTGATATAGATGCACTAAGTGTGTGATGTTAATCAAGCTTCGACTAACAATTTGGGCACTAAGTGTGCGATTGAACTGAAGAAGTGACGAAAGTTGATCGAAATGAAATAGTGAGAATTGGGTAGCATATGTAATCGACATCTAAGTGTTGGCTAAGGTATGTTCGGAACCTATGTGGTTGATGAAATTATAGATGAGATTATGGAAGGTTGATTGAGCATATTAGATGTGGATGGTATTGTAGTAGCCCGATTTAGGGGCTAGTCAGAATAGTGGTCTCGGGTTCACTCGTCCGAGATTTGAGAAATTTATTTTCATGATACATTATGAGTTAGAACATGATAGCATATGTATATGAAAATTTTGATGCTTTAATTTTAGCGATTTCGTGTTTAATCGCGAAAAAGGACTAAATCGCATAAAGAGCGAAAGTTCCATTCTATAAGCTAAAAGTGCCAAATGGCCATAGATTGTAGATTGGAGGTCTTTAAAAGGCAATTAGACCCCCAAATTTAGCATGGCCGGCCATAGGAGACAAAGATGGACAATGTTGGTCAAAGTTGGTGATAGTTGGTGACGTATTTGACTAATATTAATAAAGTAAGGAGAGAAAAAGATATCATCTTTTCTCCTTTCATCTCCCACTGAAAATTTGCAGCAAATAGGGGTTTTGAATGCTCAAAATTTTAGCAAGCTCTCATCCATTCAAGTAAGTGTTCTAGTGAACTTTTCTTGAAAATAATTGTACTTTTGAAACCCTTAAAGCTTAAGCTTTCAAATGAGGGGACTACTGTGCAATATGGCAAAGAGGTTAAAGTTTTGCCATGAGAGCTATTTTAGTTATTGTTGCATTTTTATGGAAGATAATGAGGCTTAGTTGTTGTATGAACAACTTTTGTGAAAGGTGTTAGCATTAAAACACCAATAAGGACCTTGATGAAAAGGTTACAAATTTTGTAGTAAGTATGTGAAATATTTATTTATGATGATAGTTTTAAGAGCATTAAATTGTTTATCTAGGCCTGTTAAAGGTAGAAACGTGATTAGAATTTATTTCTGAGCCTAGGGGCAAAATGGTCATTTTGCCAAAGTCTAGGGGCAAAATGGTAATTTTGCTTAAGCATGGTTATTGAAATGCTTGTATTAATGTAGTGATTAAAATGAGCTAATTTTCTATTATAGAGCAAGAGGAGACGAGAATCCGCCTCGAACGGGGAAAGAATAAAGACTTGGACTGAACCAAAGAAACTAGCTTATTTTGAAAACGAGGTAAGTTGTATGTGACTTAAACAATATTCATATTAGCATGTTGAGAAATGCTTGGAATCATATTAAAGCATAATGCATTACTAAATTGAGTAGTTACTGTGAATGAGATGTTGGAGTCCTAATTGGGCCATGTTGATTATAGAAACGCTATCATTGAAATATGGAACAAATAAGGTCCTGTATAAGACCATGTCCGGGACATGGCCTCGGCACCGAGTTGAGATCCCGTATAAGACCATATCCGGGATATGGCTTCGGTGATAAACATGGAAATCGTATAAGACCATATTTGGGATATGGCATCGTTACACCTAGAGGTAATCCCATATAAGACCATGTCCGGGATATGGCATTGGTACCTAGAGAAGACTCCATGTAAGACCACCTCAGGGACGTGGCATTGGCTGTACATTTATAGTAATGACTGTAAACATGTGTCTATGACTATCCCTCGTGAGTGGTGGGATAAGTGGATGAATTTAGAAGTAGAGATGAGAATGATATTTAAGTCATGTGATTGAGTAAATGCAGGTACTCGTGACTGGGTCACGAAGAAATGATTGCGGTGTGTGGCACGGTACGTACTAAGTAAGGGCGAATCATAAGTAAGCATGGCAAGAAGCCTTGATTTGTGTATGGTTAGATAATACCGTGGATGGATTATTTTTATGAGTATTATGATTGTTTTTTCTTTTTATTTCCATGCAACTTACTAAGCCTTATGCTTACCCTTTTTCATTGCCCTTCTTCCTTGTAGTATTGCCAAGGTAACGAGAGGATCGTGACTGCAGGAGTTCAGAAATCACACTATCGGCAGCACTCTGGTATAACAATCTTAGACTTGTTTTGAGTATGGCATGTATAGGACTTGAGTATTTTGTCAAGATGTGATTGTTAGTTAAAGTGTTGGCTATGTAAGTCATTTTGTAAATGACCCTATGAGTTAGACAAATACTTGGCAAACTCTTTTGTTTAATGAAGATGAAATTCATGAATTGTGTGTTTATTTCAATAATGTGTATGTTGGATGAGTTCTTAGATTTGTAAAAGGGTTAGGAGTGGTATTGTTTTGAGTAGAGGTATGTTTGTGTGCACCCTTAGGTGGCAATGGCTTGGTATATAGCCTACTAATTGCCCACTTAATTAGACACACGGGGTGGGTTTAAACCGTGTGGGAGGCACGACTAGCCCATGGGCGTGTACCCAGGCCGTGTGAAGTCTGCATTTTGCTCATGAAATTGTAAATGCCACACGGCCATGATACACGTGTGTGCCATGGCCGTGTGATTTTAGTCAGTGTCGACCATGGGTGGAAGACACGGGCGTGCCATGGCCGTGTGATTTTAGTTAGTGTCGACCACGGGCACAAGGCACGGGCATGCCTTGAGAGAGGACGGGCGTGTCCCAAGATCTACACGGGCGTGTGAGCCCTGCAGTTAGCAAATTTTTTTTTTAAGTTTGTAAAAATTTCTAAAGTTCTCGGTTTAGTCCCGAAACACTTCCAATGCACATTTTTGGCCTCGTAGGCTCGTATTAGGGACTTTATGATTGAATACAAATGTTTTTAAATTGGACACAAGCTTATGACATAGATTTGTGTGAATGCTTATGTTGTAAGTTCGATAATGCCTCGTACTCTGTTTCGATGTTGAATACGGGTAAGGGGTGTTACATTTATTGGTATCAGAGCTACGGTTTAGTCGATTCTCGGACTAACGTAACGTAAGTACGAGTCTAGCTATACATGCCATATGTAAGAGTGTCTGAGTAATGATAGTGTGACGGCTCCTGACATATAAATTTGTGTTTTATGTAGGAAATGGATTCTGATCCAGACCGAACTGCAGCCGATGATGCTGCGAGTAATGCGCTGCTCCCGCTCAAGGGACCGCGCCAGCTAATTGTAGACCTAAGACTTTGAGCCGGAGGGAAGAGGCTAGAGAAGCCTTTCTCCATATGATGAGTAACTGGTATACTGAGTATACCCGAGCAAATCCTAACGCTCAACCCACTCCACCCCCACCAATTCCTCAACCCGCTCTAGTAGCCCCTCAAGTAGTGGAGGCGGTGAGAAGAGAAAGACCTCCAGTGGATAAGATCCGGAAGCAAAGAGCCGAGGAATTTCGGGCGAATAAGGATGAAAACCCGAAAAAAGCAGAATTCTGGCTCGAGAATACCATTCAAGTATTCGATGAGTTATCCTGCACGCCTGAGGAGTGCTTAAAGTGTGTGGTGTCTCTCCTGAGAGATTCAGCCTACCGATGGTGGAACACCCTGGTGTCGGTGGTACCAAGGGATAGAGTTAGTTGGGAATTCTTCCAAGAGGAATACCGAAAGAAGTATATCAGCCAGAGGTTCATCGACCACAAGAGAAAGGAGTTCTTGGAATTGAAGCAAGGCCGTATGTCAGTGACCGACTACGAACGGGAGTTCGTAAGGCTTAGCAAGTATGCACGAGAGTGCCTGTCTATGGAAGCCATCATGTGCAAGAGATTCGAGTACAGACTGAATGAAGATATCCGTCTATACATGGGAGTTCTCGAATTAAAAGAGTTTGTAGTGTTAGTAGATAGGGCCTGTAAAGCCGAAGAATTGGATAAAGAGAAGAGAAGAGCTGAATACAAGTCTCGTGACTCGAGGAAGAGACAACTGAACAAATCTCACCAATCCTCATCTAAGAAATCGAGGGATTTCACTACTCGATCAGTCACTTCAGAGGGGTTTCCAACCCAAAATAAAGGCAAACGACTCTCGGGATCGAAAGGGCACACTACATCAGTTGCTAGTGTGGGCAATGTTCGACCAAATAGACTTGAATGCCCTCAGTGTGGCAGGCACCATTCTGGTGAGTGTAGAGCTAATGAGAAAGCTTGTTTCAGATATGGGTCCTTAGACCATTTTATCAAAAACTGTCCCGAGGTAGACGAGAAAGGAAGGCCTCAGAATGCGAAATTGGGAAGTACCACAAGGGGAAGACCAATGAGAAACCCAGGGATTGAGATGGGAAGCAAGAATCCACCTAGAGAGCAAGCTGCTAAATTTGAGGGTAGAGCACCGGCGAGGACATATGCCATTCGTGCTTGTGACGAGGCATCTTCCCCCGACGTGATCACGGGTATCTTTTCTCTCCATAATACTCGTGTTATAGCTTTAATTGACCCGAGATCTACTCACTCATACATATGCATGAAATTAGTCTCTAGCATGATCATGCCTATAGCGCCTACCGAATTCATTATAAGAGTGTCTAATCCCCTAGGCAAGTGTGTGTTGGTTGATAGAGTTTGCAAAGGGTGCCTTTTGATGATTAAGGGTCATTGTTTCCCGGTCGATCTTATGTTATTACCGTTTGATGAATTTGATGTCATTCTCAGGATGGATTGGTTAGTTACCTATAGTGTAATTGTGAATTGTGGGGAGAAGCATATCGAGTTGAGAGATGAAAATGGTAATTTTATTCGTGTTGAATCAGATAAGTTTGAAAGGTCACCAATAGTGGTATCAACCCCACACTTTCAGGTACCTAAGGAATGGGTATGAGGCTTATCTTGCCTTGGTGTTAAACACTAAAGAGACTGAGTTGAAAATTGAGTCAGTAGCCATAGTATGCGAGTACCTAGATGTTTTCCCAGAAGAGTTGCCTGGGCTACCACCAGATAGAGAGATTGAATTTGGGATTGAATTAGCTCCGGTTACTGCCCCTATTTTTATTGCTCCCTATAGAATGGCCTCAATCGAACTGAAAGAGTTGAAAGCACAGTTGCAAGAATTAACGGATAAAGGTTTTGTGAGGCCGAGTTTTTCTCCGTGGGGTGCACCCGTCCTATTTGTGAAGAAGAAAGATGGTTCCATGAGACTATGTATAGACTATCGGCAACTCAACAAGGTGACAGTGAAGAATAAATACCCGTTGCTGAGGATCGACAATCTATTTGATCAATTGAAGGGAGCTACAGTATTTTCAAAGATAGATCTAAGGTCAGGGTACTATCAGTTGAGAGTCAAGGACTCGGATGTGCCGAAAACCGCATTTAAAACTCGATACAGCCACTATGAATTTTTGGTCATGCCTTTTGGTCTAACAAATGCCCCCGCTATCTTCATGGATTTGATGAATCGCATTTTTCGACCGTACTTGGATAGGTTTGTTGTGGTCTTTGTCGACGACATTCTGATCTACTCTCAAGATGAGAACGATCATGCAAAGCATTTGAGTATGGTTCTACAAGTTTTGAGAGAAAAACAATTGTATGCCAAATTCAGTAAGAGTGAATTTTGGCTCAAGGAAGTTGGATTTTTGGGGTATATTGTCTCTGGAGAAGGGATTAGAGTCGACCCGAGTAAGATTTCGGCAATTGTCAAATGGAAATCATCGAGGAGCGTAACTGAATTGAGGAGTTTTCTAGGCCTAGCAGGCTATTATAGGCGTTTTGTCAAGGGGTTTTCCATGATAGCTACCCCGATGACAAGACTTTTACAGAAAGATGTAAAGTTCAACTGGACGAAAAAGTGTCAATAGAGTTTTGAGAAATTGAAGACACTGTTGACCGAGGCTCCTATTTTGGTGCAACCAGAACCGGGAAAAGAATTTGTGGTTTATAGTGATGCGTCCTTGAACGGGTTGGGTTGTGTACTTATGCAAGAGGGTAAAGTGATTGCATACGCCTCTAGACAATTGAAGCTGCATGAGAAGAACTATCCGACTCATGATTTAGAACTGGCCGCAATTGTGTTTGCGTTGAAAATTTGGAGACATGATTTATATGGTGAAAGGTGTCGAATTTTCACTGACCACAAGAGCCTAAAATATTTGATGACCCAAAAGGAATTGAATTTGAGGTAACGGAGATGGTTAGAGCTGATTAAAGATTATGAGTTGGTAATAGACCACCATCCGGGAAAGGCCAATGTAGTCGCCGACGCTTTGAGCAGAAAATCTTTGTTTGCACTAAAAGCCATGAATACTCAGATGACCTTGTTAGATGATGGTTCTGTTTTAGCCGAGTTGAGGGCTAAACCGTTGTTTCTCCAGGAGATTTGTGAAGTTCGGAAGAATGATAACAGTTTGCAAGCCAAGAGAGTTTTATGTGAGTCGAGCGTTAAGACAGACTTTCGAGTAAATCTTGATGGATGTCTAACATTTCGAGATCGAGTCTGTGTACCCAGGAATGATGACCTTATCCGCAAAATTTTGCACGAAGCACATAACGGATGTTTGAATGTACACCCAGGCAGTACGAAGATGTACTATGATTTGAGGAAATGGTACTGGTGGCTTGGTATGAAGAAAGATATTTTCGAGTATGTATCAAAATGCCTAATTTGTCAACAAGTGAAGGTTGAACATCAAGTACCTTCGGGTTTACTTCAGCCCATTATGGTTCCTGAATGGAAATGGGACCGTATTGCTATGGACTTCGTGACGGGTTTACCATTGACTCCAAAGAAGAAAGATGCAGTATGGGTAGTGGTTGATAGACTCACTAAGTCAGCCCACTTTATACCAGTACGAGTCGACTATTCGCTCGACAAATTGGCAGATTTGTATATATCTAAGATAGTAAGACTTCATGGTGTACCGTTTTCGATCATTTCATATAGAGATCCGAGATTCACGTCACGGTTTTGGAAAAAAGTTACAAGAAACATTAGGCACGAAATTGAGTTTTAGTACAGCTTTTCATCCACAAACTGATGGACAGTCAGAGAGGGTAATTCAGATACTAGAAGACATGCTCCGGTGTTGTGTTTTGGAATTCCATGGTAATTGTGAGAAATACTTACCATTGGTGGAATTTGCCTACAACAACAACTTTCAATCAAGTTTGAAGATGGCACCTTATGAGGCATTGTATGGGCGTAAATGTCGAACGCCCTTGTATTGGTCAGAACTCAGAGAGAAACAGGTACACGGGGTTGACTTGGTTAAAGAAACTGAAGATAAAGTAAAAGTGATACTTGACTGTTTGAAAGTCGCCTCGGATAGACAGAAGTCCTATTCAGATTTAAAAAAGGAAAGAAATAGAATTCAAAGTTGGTGATAAAGTGTTCTTGAAAGTATCACCTTGGAGAAAAGTCCTTAGATTTGGCCGAAAGGGCAAGTTAAGTCCGCGCTTTATTGGACCTTATGATGTTACTGAGAGGATAGGACCGGTAGCTTATCGGTTAGCCTTGCCACCGAAATGGAAAAGATTCACGACGTCTTTCATGTGTCTATGTTGCGCCGATACTGCTCTGACCTCTTCACATGTTATAGAGCCAAGAGAGGTAGAGATACAACCGGATTTAAAGTATGGAGAAGAACCAGTTAGAATTTTGGCTCGTGAAGACAAATAGTTAAGGAACAAAAGCATAGCCCTAGTGAAAGTCCTATGGCAAAGGCACGGTATAGAAGAGGCTACATGGGAGTTCGAGGAAACGATGAGAAACCAATACCCCAATCTATTCACCGGTAAGATTTTCGAGGATGAAAATCCTTAAGGGGGAGAATTGTAGCAGCCCGATTTAGGGGCTAGTCGGAATAGTGGTCTCAGGATCACTCATCCGAGATTTGAGAAATTTATTTTCATGATATATTATTAGTTAGAACATGATAAAATATGTATATGAAAATTTTGATGCTTTAGTTTTAGCGATTTCGTGTTTAATCGTGAAAAAGGACTAAATCGCATAAAGTGCGAAAGTTTCATTCTATAAGCTAAAAGTACCAAATGGCCATAGATTGTAAATTGGAGGTCTTTAAAAGGCAATTAGACCCCCAAATTTAGCATGGCCGGCCATAGGAGACAAAGATGGACAATGTTGGTCAAAGTTGGTGATAGTTGGTGACTTATTTGACTAATATTAATAAAGTAAGGAGAGAAAAAGATATCATCTTTTCTCCTTTCATCTCCCACTGAAAATTTGCAGCAAATAGGGGTTTTGAATGCTCAAAATTTCAGCAAGCTCTCATCCATTCAAGTAAGTGTTCTAGTGAACTTTTCTTGAAAATAATTATACTTTTGAAACCCCTAAAGCTTAAGCTTTCAAATGAGGAGACTATTGTGCAATATGGCAAAGAGTTTAAAGTTTTGCCATGAGATCTATTTTAGTTATTGTTGCATTTTTATGGAAGATAATGAGGCTTAGTTGTTGTATGAACAACTTTTGTGAAAGGTGTTAGCATGAAAACACCAATAAGGACATTAATGAAAAGGTTACAAATTTTGTAGTAAGTATGTGAAATATCGATTTATGATGATAGTTTTAAGAGCATTAAATTGTTTATCTAGGCTTGTTGAAGGTAGAAATGTGATTAGAATTTATTTCCGAGCCTAGGGGCAAAATGGCAATTTTGCTTAAGCATGGTTATTGAAATGCTTGTATTAATGTAGTGATTAAAATGAGCTAATTTGCTATTATAGAGCAAGAGGAGACGAGAATCTGCCTCGAACGGGGAAAGAATAAATACTTGGACTGAACCAAAGAAACTAGCTCATTTTGAAAACGAGGTAAGTTGTATGTGACTTAAACAATATTCATATTAGCATGTTGAGAAATGCTTGGAATTATATTAAAGCATAATGCATTACTAAATTGAGTAGTTAATGTGAATGAGATGTTGGAGTCCTAATTGGGCGATGTTGATTATAGAAACGCTATCATTGAAATATGGAACAAATAAGGTCCCATATAAGACCATGTCCGGGACATGGCCTCGGCACCGAGTTGAGATCCCGTATAAGACCATATCCGAGATATGGCGTCGGCGATAAACATGGAAATCGTATAAGACCATATCTGGGATATGGCATCGTTACACCTAGAGGTAATCCCATATAAGACCATGTCCGGGATATGGCATTGGTACCTAGAGAAGACTCCATGTAAGACCACCTCGTGGACGTGGCATTGGTCAGTACATTTATAGTAATGATCAAACATGTGTCTATGACTATCCCTCGTGATTGGTGGGATAAGTGGATGAATTTATAAGTAGAGATGAGAATGATATTTAAGTCATGTGAATGAGTGAATACAGTACTCGTGGATCTGTCACGAAGAAACGATTGCGATGTGTGTGGCACGACGCACTAAGTAAGGGCGAATCGTAAGTAAGCATGGCAAGAAGCCTTGATTTGTGTATGGTTAGATAATACCGTGGATGGATTATTTTTATGAGTATTATGATTGTTTTTTTTTATTTCCATGCAACTTACTAAGCCTTATGCTTACCCTTTTTCATTGCCCTTCTTCCTTGTAATATTGCCAAGGTAACGCGAGGATCGTGACTGCAGGAGTTCAGAAATCACACTATCGGCAGCACTTTGGTATAACAATCTTAGACTTGTTTTGAGTATGGCATGTATATGACTTGAGTATTTTGTCAAGATGTGATTGTTAGTTAAAGTGTTGGCTATGTAAGTCATTTTGTAAATGGCCCTATGAGTTAGACAAATACTTGGCAAACTCTTTTGTTTAATGAAGATGAAATTCATGAATTGTGTGTTTATTTCAATAATGTGTATGTTGGATGAGTTCTTAGATTTGTAAAAGGATTAGGAGTGGTATTGTTTTGAGTAGAGGTAAGTTTGTGTGCACCCTTAGGTGGCAATGGCTTGGTATATAGCCTACTAATTACCCACTTAATTAGACACACGGGCGTGGGTTTAAACCGTGTGGGAGGCACGGCTAGCCCACAGACGTGTGAAGTCTGCACCTTGCTCATGAAATTGTAAATGCCCCACGGCCATGATACACGGGCATGCCATGGCCGTGTGATTTTAGTCAGTGTCGACCACGAGTGGAAGACACGGGCGTGCCATGGCCGTGTGATTTTAGTCAGTGTCGACCACGGGTGGAAGACACGGGCGTGCCATGGCCGTGTGATTTTAGTCAGTGTCGACCACGGGCACAAGGCACGGGCATGCCTTGAGAGAGCACGGGCGTGTCCCAAGATCTACACGGGCGTGTGAGCCCTGCAGTTAGTAAATTTTTTTTAAGTTTGTAAAAATTTCTAAAGTTCTCGGTTTAGTCCCGAACCTCTTCCAATGCACATTTTGGGCCTCGTAGGCTCGTATTAGGGACTTTATGATTGAATACAAATGTTTTTAAATTGGAGGCAAGTTTATGACAAGGATTTGTGTGAATGCTTGTGTTGTAAGTTTGGTAATGCCTCGTACTCCGTTCCGATGTTGAATACGGGTAAGGGGTGTTACAAGTATGGAATATGTGATTGTGAATTAATCTATGTGATGGTTTGTTATTGGTTTAAAGTATCGATATTAATGAGCATTATGTATTATGTTACGAACTTACTAAGCTTTGAAAGCTTACTGTGTGAATTGTTTCTCTGTTTTACAGTGTCAGTAAAGCTTGCCCGGATCAGGGGATTGTCAGTGACTAAATCACACTATCAGCTAACCATTTTGGTACTTATGGAAAGATGTATATAGATGAAATATGGCATGTATAGGCTAGAAGTTATGGCATGTTTTGAAATGCTTAATCCTTGCCATGTGATTTGGCTTGGAAGTTGAATGATGTTAAACTTATGAATGAGTTATGAGTATGGTATATTTCATGACTATGTGCTTGATGAAAGATGTAGTTTGAAGATGAATTATGGCATAGATTATATAATGCTTGATATGTATATATGATTTGAGTTGTATAATTGTTACTTTGAATGGACCCATTTGTGATGATATTATGTATGGAAGTAGGTGATATGGATGATGATTAATTAGTACATGAAATGGTAAGTTTGAATGCATTTAGAAGTATGATTTGGTATTGCCTTGAGCTTGTAGGGTTGACCCTTGTGTGGGTGGCGAATTGGCCTTGCAAATGGCCTATTTTGCATACATGGTCAAGGGACACGGGCGTGTGTCTCTGCCGTGTGGCTCGAGGACCACTTCAAGGTGTGTCTGGGCAGGTTACACGGCCTTGGTACACGGGCGTGTCTGGTAACCGTGTGACCAAGTCAGTAGCTAGCCTAATTTCACACGGCCATGGCACACGGGCGTGCCTAGTGGCCGTGGGGATAAGTCAGTATGTATGCTCTGTTTTGGCACGGCTTGGACACATGGGTGTGACTGGTAGCCGTGTGAGGCACACGGCCTGACTGCACGGGCGTGTGACCTCTGCAGTTTGGAGAAATCTTTGAGTTTCTGGAAGCTTTCGTAAGTGTTCGGTTTAGTCTCGACCTCTTTCTAACACGTGTTTAAGGTCTCGAAGACCTCGATAAGGGACAATATACTCGTGTATGAATATGTTTGATTGATGTTTGACTTTGTGTCGTGAAATGGATGTGAAATGTTTCGATTGTTCGGTAATGCCTCTTAACCCTATTCTGGCGACGGTTTCGGGTTAGGGGTGTTACACCCACCCATCCCTACACTCCTTATGTAGCACCAGTTGCGGCACTAACCAATGTTGCAGCAGAGCTGCCAATCACATAATTGGCTTAAAGCCATCGATGGATCCACAGTCGTCAAGCGACCATGCGACCCTAACAGAACTTCCTCTGTAAAAATAATCCCATCCCCCATGCAGTATAACATCACATGAATGCAGACATTCTATAAATAACATACAATAACAATCATACAACATGTAGGGGCGTTTTAGTCATATTGCCCTTTAGGGGCATAACGGTCATTTTACCCTTCGAGGGTATTTCGGTAATTTTACCCTTCGAGGGTATTTCGGTCATTTTTACCTTCGAGGGTATTTCGGTAATTTTACCCTTCAAGGGTATTTCGATCATTTAACAACCTTCTCGAAGGTATACAGTCGCATTGAGCGACGCAGATAACATATATCATCAAAACGGTGTATTTGGGCCCAAAGCCCAATACTCGACCTAAGTGGGCCCACAATCCCGTGTGGCCCATTTGGTCCATTTCCAATCACGGCTATGTGAACGTTATAGCCCAGTTCAATTTTTGCCACTTTTTGTAAATTAGTCCGTGTGGGGCCCACGAGCCCATTGGGCCCACGTGGCCCATATCGGCCCAACGAGGCCTATAACGACATAAGCTCATGAGAACGCTCAAGGTGGCCTCAACCGTCTTACGCCCATATTCGTGGGCTCGGTCCACCACACGTGCGATCGCACGCTCGTGTGGCATCATTCGCCGATATTTCGGCTTTTCGGCATTTGCCGATCTACTTGGGGTGGTGTGTGTGTGAGTACACACCTTGTTTACGAACGTGCATTTAACCCACTCGCACTGAACCTATAATCCAAAAGCACTCTGTTAGTCGAACGTCGTTTAAGGTTAATCTCATTCCATTACTAAACCCAGAACGTAAACCTTCCTCACCTTACTTGAATGAGAGTCCTTGAATCTCCTAAATCCACTGACCACAATCGGTTACCCTCCTTAGTCAAATATCTGTATTATCACAAATGCTATTAACAAAATTGCTTACGAGAATATGGCTTTAAGTCCAATACCTAAGTCATGAAATATTCAGCCCAACAATACTTACCTCCCAGAACCGATTGATTGCTGAAAGAGGAGAGGTTCGGCTTAGGAGAAAACTTGAAAGAAAACAAGGTAGAGTCCTTACACTATTCAGGCAAACAAGAAAGGTAGGAGAGACAACTCACAATTGAGTGATTCGGCAGGGATTGAAACAGGAAAGAAAGAAAGAGACTTGGGCAAAACAACATAAGGCTTCGGTATTTTTACAATTAAAGGTTTCGGCACATTTGCTGAACAGTTGCAGAACAATAGAATCTCAAATGGTTACTTGCAATTTCGGCACTATAGGGAAAAGAAAGGAAAGGAGATTAGGAACTCAGAAATTCAGAAATAAAGAAAATGACCAAAAATGAAAAGAGAACCCCCTAGCCGAATTCCTATGTTTTCCCCTTACCAAAACGACACTAAATCAAAACCGAATAGGCACCTATAGCCTCCTAAATTCGGCCAACTCCACCCCTTATCAAACTCCATGATTTTCTCCACCAAAGTCTCCTCCATATCCACTCCTTAAATCCCTCAATTGACTCATTCAAACTCTCCAACACGGAGTTCAAATCCAACACCAACTCTGGCCCACTCATGAGCAAAATAAATAATCCCCTTTTGCATTCAGTGAGACTTGAACCTCTGCCCTCCTTGCCATACCTGTGATGCCACAACCACTCCACCACAGGCTCTCTTGTGTCTCCTTTTTAATCACAAATACTTATAAGGCTTAATACCAGGAGTCAGGGTCCCCTAAAGCTAAAAATAAAAATTTTCCAAATGACATGGCTTGAACCCAGGACTTCATAGAAGCCCCCTAACCTTTCAAAATCACTCACCTAATAGATCCAACCTGTATTAGTGCCATTCTCTTGTTCTCAAAAGTTTTAAACGCTCCCATGCCCAAGGCCCAATAGGCCCAATTCTACTAGGCCCAAATTTAGGGTGTTACAATCCGCAAGCATGGGGCGGAAGAATTTAGAGCTACTACAGATGATGATCCGGAAAGGGCTGAGTTTTGGCTAGAAAATACTATCTAGGTTTTTGATGAATTATCCTGTACACCTGTCGAATGTCTAAAATATGCAGTATCTCTACTGAAAGATATAGCTTATCATTGGTGGAATACCCTAAGTTCAGTTGTTTCGGGAGAGAACGTTACATGGGAATTCTTCCAAGCTAAATTTAGAAAGAAATATGTTAGTCAGAGATTCGTGGATCAGAAAAAGAAAGAATTTTTAGAACTCAAGCAGGGAAACATGACTGTATTCGAATATGAACGAGAATTTGTTCGGTTGAGCATATATGCCAGAGAATGGGTTCTAACCGAGGCTGAGATATGTAAACGCTTTGAAGAGGGTTTAAATGAAGATATCAAGTTATTGATTGGAATTCTCGAAATAAGGGAATTTGTGGTGTTAGCTGATCGAGCACACAAAACTGAGGAATTGAGTAAAGAAAAGAAACAAGCTGAAAGAGAGGCTTGGGTTTTTGGAAAAAGAACTATGAGTAAGTCAAAATCATTTGCTTCTAAGAAATTAAAGAAATATTATGATCGTGTGACCACCTCTACGGGATATTCTGGAAGAGAGCGGGGCTCTCAACATTCTAACCCGAGGTCTTCATCTCCATCTGTGACCAGTGTGGGTAGTGTTGGTAATCCCAAACCGAAATGTAAACATTGTAACAAATTTCATCATGGGGAATGTCGGTCTTGAAGTGGAGCTTGTTTTGGATGTGGTTCACTTGACCATTTTCTCAGGGATTGTCCCGAAAGAGTTGAAAAAGAGATAGAACTAGCTCCAAAGCCTAGTAATCCTGCCTCGAGAGGCAGACCAACCCGTCATCCTAAAAATGTTGGTGGTAGTCGAGGTACTACCAAGGATATAGCAGTTAGATCTGAGGCACGAGCACTTGCAAGGACATATGCTATTCGTGCTAGAGAAGATGCCTCTGCGCCAGACGTCATTACTGGTACATTTTCTCTACTTGATACTGATATTAATGCTTTGATTGATCCTAGTTCCACACATTCATACATATGCACGAACTTAGTGACTATTAAAAATTTACCTGTTGAATTCACTGAAATTGTGGTTAAAGTTTCAAACCCCCTGGGCCAGTGTGTTATGGTGGGTAAAGTCTGTAAAAACTGTCCATTGATGGTAAAAGGTTATTACTTTTCGGTTGATTTGATGTTACTGCCATTCGATGAATTTGATGTGATTTTGGGAATGGATTGGTGTAACACCCCAAACCCAGCCTAGACGTTATGACCGGATCTAACGTGCCACATCAAGTGTTGTTTGAAAAATATATGTTCATTGGAAAACCCTTCTACAAATCAAAACTTTCTACCCTTTAAAAATCCCGATTTTCATTTTTTATTAACCAAACAAAATTTGCTCAAAGTCATTCCCTTGCAAAAATATTATTAATTTTAAAGCCTTGTTTGTTGCGGAAGTTTGATTTAAATAGTTGCAGAAATGTGATATTTTGAAAACAATAGTTATTGTTTTAAAAACCCGTGTTTAATAGACCAGTAGTTTGTAACTAAAAGAAATACCAAATAAATGTTAAAAATAAAAACCCAATGGCCTTATTACAAAATTATTAACCCAATAATTTAAAATAAAATAAAATAAACAATATTGCTAAGTTTAACTTTATAGCATATCTGACGTGTGGCCACCTCCGAGTCCCTCGCAGCTCCAAATCCTCTAAGGCTGGGGATTACCTGCACAGTTAAAAGACAGGGTGAGTTACGAGAACTCATTGTGTAATCCCCTATTACGGTCATGGTCTGGGCCTTAGCCCATACAGCATCAGTCTGGGCCTAAGCCTTATTCAGTAATAGTTTGGGCCTAAGCCCTACATCATATCAATGCAAAACAGGCATGTACCCCAACCCTGTCCAGCCAACTCTCCACCCGTACCAACCATCTCTCTATGTGGGGACCACGTCAACCCACCCAGCCAACTCTCCACCCGTACCAACCATCTCTCCATGTGGGGACCAAGTCGACCCACCCATCCAACTATCCAATAGCGCAGCCTAGCTGCTAATCAACAAAATACGTGGCTGAGCCACTAGAATCTGAATACGTGGCGATGCCACTATAAAGATACTTCCTCCAAATCAGAAAAACCCACCCCAATGCAGTATGTCATGTCATAGCTAATACATGTATGCAGTGCATCTCAATCATAATCAGTCATACATTTAATACACATACAACACTGGTACTACCACTAAAGGTACAACGGTCACTTAGACGGTTAGGGGTAAAACGGTCATTTCACCCCTTAAGGGCATCTTGGTAATTTTACCCATCGAGGGTATTTCGTTAACTTTACCCATAGAGGGTATTTTGGTAACTTTACCCATAGAGGGTATTTTGGTAACTTTACCCATAGAGGGTATTTCAGTAACTTTACCCAGAGAGGGTATTTCGGTAACTTTACCCATAGAGGGTATTTCGGTAACTCACCCTTCCAACTGCCTTTCTGGAGGCCTACTGTCGCCTCGAGCGACACGGGTTCCATTTTTGGTCAAAACGGTGCAGTTGGGCCTAAAGCCCAATTTCCGGCCCAAGTGTGCCCACACACTCGTGTGGCCCATTCAGCCCATTTTCGGCTATGATTCTGCGAACCTCGCAGACACATCTATTATCCGACACTTACCATGGATTTTGCCCCTGTGGGCCCATTAGCCTATTGGGCCCACTTAGCCCACTTCGGCTCAACAAGGCCCATTATAGCCTCAGTCTTATGAGAGAGTTCGTGACACTCCCAACAGTCTATCGCCAACACTTGTGGCTCGGTTTATCTCTACGAGCGCTCGCACGCTCGAGTGATCTCAGATGCTGATATTCCGGCTTTTCAGTATTTCAGCTTTTAGCCGATTCACAAATCATCGCATTAACAGAACAAACAGGGGTGTGAGATTACACACCTGCTATGAGTTATGGCTTGAGACACTTTCCGAGGCACCTAAGATAATAATTGAGCCATTAGTTAGTCTCAACCTTTGATAATCCATAACATTGAATCACTCCACTCAACTAACTTCACTTACCACGAGACGCAATCTCCTACAGTGCAATGGTAATCGGCCCAATCCCTTAGCTAAGGAAGACAAGTCCCTAGCAATAATTGATGAACAAAAGAGTGTTAGTAAACATCTAACATTCGACCCCCATAGAGAAAAGAGAGAGACCGAAGTTTACCCAAGCAGTCACAAGAATCCTCACTAGTAACGAATTAAGAAAGTACTTGTATTACTCCACCCTTACCAACACCAATGAACGATGACAAACGTTAGTTGTCTGACAACAGGATTCGGCCCCAACCACTGAGAACAAAAAGATTCAGAAGGAAGGGAGTATGTAGATTCGGCTTACAAGGTTCGGCCAGAAAAAGGAGAACCAAAACTTCAAGAAGAAATGTATTCGGCTTAAGGAGAAATCAAAAAGGGAAGACTGTAACTACGGCTTAGAGGTAAAGAAAAGAAAACGAACGATTAGAAAGAAGAGTAATTGTAACACCCCTAACCTGAGACCGTCGCCGGAACAGGGTTAAGAGGTATTACCTATCAATCAGAACATTTAACATCTAGAATTTACGACACAAAGTCAATCATTTTCAATCTCATTAAATTACAACCATAGTGTCCCTTATCCAGGTCTACGAGACCTGATTCACATGCTAAAGAGGGGTCGGGACTAAATTGAACACACACAGAAATTCTCGAACACTTAATTTTTTTTCTAAGATTCGGGAGACACGCCCGTGGGAGGAGGTCAGGTGCCCTCCACGGCTACTAGACACCCCGTGTGTCCATCCGTGTCTATATATCGCCTATTTCAACACGGTCACTAGGCACGCCGTGCAGCCCATTCGTGTCTATATCACGGCTATTTTAACACGGTCACTAGGCACGCCCGTGTGCCATGGCCGTGTATGACTAAGCTACATACTGCCAATTCACCCACGGTCTTAGGCACGCCCGTGTGCCTCAACCGTGTGACATTATAGGCCATTTTACAAGGCCAACAAACCACCCACTTAGGTCAAACCTACAAGCAACACATACCAAAACATATCATGCACATAAGGCAACCAAAAACTTACCAATATGACTATCCAATCTATGCATTCAATTCCCATTCCAATTATAACAAATTCAATACCAAAATCTATCTTGTCACAAGTATAATACATTCAATATAAAACATCATTCCTTCTCAATTTCACTAATCCCTACTAACATCTTACCAACAAAAAATTTGCCATTCAATAGTCAATTTCTCAACCCACAAACCATGCCAAAAGATGCATCACATATATCAAATTCATTCATGTTAAGACTAGCACATATCTAGCCACATCTCATGGCTACTTACAAACATCAAACATGATTCAAATGACCAGCTTATACATGCCATATTTTAACTATGTACATCTTTCCAAAATACCCAAAATAGATTGCCGATAGTGTGACTGAGATGCTATCGATCCCCTGATCCGAGCAAGCTTTACTGACACTGCAAAGCAGAGAAACAAATCACACAGTAAGCTTTATAAAGCTTAGTAAGTTCATAACATAATACATAATATCAACATGTCATCACATAGATTAATTTTACTATCACAAATAATACCATCCACAACCAATATGTTCAATTAACTCATTCACAACCACATTCATAGCTTCACCAACCACATAGATTCCGAGTACTTAGCCAACACTTAGTTGTCAAATACTTTTCCTAATCAATAATCACGATTCATTTCGATCCACATTCCTTTCTTCCTCGATTCATTCACACACTTAGTGCCTAAATAGTTAGCCGAAGCTTAATTAGCATTGTACACTTAGTACATCTATCTCAAATCGATCTTAAATAAGCATTGCACACACAGTGCCAACCACAAAGCTGAAGCTTATACTACTCCGCACACACAATGCTGTTTATCCTGATCATGTTTTCGAATACGCACACTTAGTGCCATTTAACTCAATCTATCACATAGCATCCATTTTGTAATAATATCACACCACTTATTTCATAGCATTAAACATAGTTAAATACGGGTATTATGTCCGAACTTACCTCGAACATTGAACTATCGATATGGTCGATTAATCGAGCACTTTATCTTTTCCTCGATCTCGATCCGAACCTCTTCTCTCTTGTTCTATACACATTTAAAATCAATCCATTCAATCATCATTTCATTCAATTTAGCCCACATACACACATTTAGGGCATTTTGCATAATAGCCCTCATATTTTCACATTTCGACACATTAGTCCCTATCTCACAAAATCATAAAATACACAAAATTTCAAAAACACATATGCTAGCCGAATTCTTCCCATGCTAATACAAGCTCATACATTTCATTTATTTCACATTTTAACCCTTCAATTTGCTATTTCTTCAATTTAGCCCTATTTAGCTAAATTTATCAAAAATTCATGAACAAAGTATATCCATCTAACTCATATCTTTCATTTAATACCATAAAACATCACAAAGCTCAACATAGCATCAATGGCATCTCACACAAACATCATTGATTCACAAAATTTCAACATGGGTTAGCTAGAGCACAAAGCAACGATTAAAAAAACGTAGAAATTATCAAAAACGGATAAAAATCTAACCTTGAATTAAGCTTGAATGTGCCGAAAATTAAAAAGGATAAAACCCTTTCTTCTTCCTTGAATTTTCGGTGATAGATGGATGAATAAAATCCACTATCATGCTTATTTCTTTCATTAACTATTAACATAATTATACATTTACCCTTTTACCCTTTTAATAATCATATAAGACAAATATATATTATGGTTATCCTGACATTCCACCATCCACTAACTTAAAATGGATTAATAAAAACATAAGGCTTCCACCTTAATAAGCCAACAACATTTAAGTACTTATAATTCAGCACATAACTTTTGCTCTTTACGCGATTTAGTCCTTTCTCTTAATTCATCACACAAACGAGTAAGTTATCACACAGAATTTTCACACAGACTATGTCACATATCATTCACACAGAAAATATCATTAAAAATATTTTTATGACCTCGAATTTGTGCTCTCGAACCACTGTTCCGACTAGGGTCTAAACCGGGATGTTACAACTCTCCCCCCTTAGGGATTTTCGTCCCCGAAAATCTTACCAGTGAATAGGTGTGGATATTGCTCTCTCATAATGTTCTCAGACTCCCACGTGGCCTCTTCAACTCCGTGTTTGTGCCATAAAACTTTCAATAAGGAAATTCTTTTTTTTCTCAATTCTTTAGTCTCCCGTGCCAAAATTCGGATTGGTTCTTCAGTATACAATAAGTCTGACTGAATCTCAACCTCAGTAGGAGCAATCACATGGGACGGGTCTGATCTATACCGTCGAAGCATTGACACTTGAAACACGTTATCAATCTTTTCTAACTCAGATGGCAATCTCAATCTATAAGCAACCGGCCTAACTCGTTCAGTAATCTCATACGGTCCGATGAACCTCGTACTCAGCTTGCCCTTTCGGCCAAATCGAAGTATTTTTTCCATGGAGATACTTTCAAAAACACTTTATCACCGACCTCAAATTTGATATCTTTTCGCTTCAAATCTGCATAAGACTTCTGACGATCTGAGGCTGCTTTCAAACTATCACGAATCACTTTCACTTTCTGTTCAGTCTCTTTTATAAGATCAACTCCGTGAATCTTGTTCTCACTCACCTCGACCCAATACAATGGGGTTCGACACTTTCACCATAAAGAGCTTCATATGGTGCCATTTTAATGCTAGATTGAAAACTATTGTTATACGCGAACTCAATCAATGATAAATGCTTTTCCCACGCACTTTCAAATTCTAGTACACAACATCTCAGCATGTCTTCGAGAATCTGAATGATTCGTTCGGATTGACCATCCGTTTGTGGATGAAAAGCAGTACTGAAATGCAATTTCGTGCCTAAAGCATCCTACAATTTCTTCCAGAATCGCGAGGTAAATCTTAGATCTCTGTCAGACACAATAGATAGAGGTACCCCATGCAATCTCACGATCTCATCCATATATATTTCAGCAAATCTATCAAGTGAATAATCTATTCTCACTGAAATAAAGTGAGCTGATTTCGTCAATCTATCAACTATCACCCAGATTGCATCTTTCTTATTCAGAGATAAGGGCAACCCCGACACAAAGTCCATCGTAATTCTTTCCCATTTCCACTCAGGAATCATAACCGGTTGTAACAAACCAGACGGAACTTGATGTTCGGCTTTGACTTGCTGACAAACTAAACACTTCGACACAAAGTCAGAAATGTCTCTTTTCATACCATGCCACCAATAGAGTCAAGCTTTCAGATCATTATACATTTTCGTACTCCCGGATGTACAGTCAAATGACTATTGTGAGCTTCATTCAAAATCATTTGAATCAACTCTGAATTTCTTGGAACATAAATCCGATCTCTGAATCTCAAACAATCATCACTATCAACTCGAAATTCTGATACAGCATCTGAATCACACTGAACTCTTTTTGCCAACAACTCATTATCAATATTCTGAGCATCACATATCTGTTGTATAAACATCGGCTTTACTTTCAATTTAGGTACCACCGCACTATCATCACATAGATCTATCTGATTACTCATAGCTCTCAAAGCGTATAACGATTTTCGGCTTAAGGCATCAGGTACAACATTAGCCTTACCCGGGTGGTAATCTATCACAAGTTCATAGTCTTTTAATAACTCTAACCATTTTCTCTGCCGCAAGTTCAAGTCTTTCTGAGTCATCAAGTACTTTAAGCTCTTATGATCAGTATAGATGTGACATTTTTCCCCGAATAGATATTGATGCCAAATCTTCAATGAGAACACAATCGTAGCCAATTCAAGATCATGTGTTGGGTAGTTCTTTTCATGCGGTTTTAACTGTCTTGAAGCGTAAGCAATGACTTTCCCTTATTGCATCAGCACACAGCCCAATCCATTCAACGATGCATCACTGTAAACTATGAATTCTTTGCCCGATTCGGGTTGAATCAAAACCGTGCTTCATTAACAACACTTTCAACTGCTCAAAACTTTGCTGGCACTTTTCTAACCACTCGAATCTAACATATTTCTGTAACAACTTTGTCAATGGAGTCGCAATCATCGAGAAGCTTTTCACAAATCGTCTATAATATCCCGCTAATCCCGTAAAAACTACGGACTTCGCATTTATTCCTCGGAGGCTTCCATTCTAAAATAGCAGAGATTTTACTCGGGTCAACTTGTATCCCAAAGAAATGATACAATATGTCCTAAAAACCGACCTCATGCAACCAAAATTCACATTTGCTAAACTTTGCGCATAACCGCTTTTTTCACGCAGAGTTTGTAGTACAATTCTCAAATGCTCGAAGATGTTGTGTCTCATCTCGCGAATAGATAAAAATATCATCAATAAATACCACAACAAAAGTGATCCAAATACGGTCTGAATATCCGATTCATCAGATCCATAAACACTGCAGGAGCATTGGTTAGTCCAAAAGGCATTACTAAGAATTCGTAATGTCTATACCTCATTTTGAAAGCAGTTTTCGGCACATCAGATTCTTTAACTCTCAATTGATAGTAGCCTGATCTCAAATCTATCTTAGAAAATACTGTGGCTCCTCTCAGCTGATCAAACAAATCGTCAATACGAGGCAATGGATATTTGTTCTTTATCGTCACTTTGTTCAACTGTAGATAATCGATACACATTCTCATAGTCCCATCTTTCTTTTTCACAAACAACACAGGAGCTCCCCAGGGTGAGAAACTTGGTCGTGTAAAACCTCTGTCAGTCAATTCTTGTAGTTGAGATTTCAACTCTTTCAATTCGGTTGGGGCCATTCTGTATGGAGCTATCAGAATAGAAGCAGTTCCTGGCACTAACTCAATACCAAATTCCACCTCTCGAATTTGAGGTAATCCTAGTAACTCTTCAGGAAATACATCTGGAAACTCACAAACCACAGACACAAATTCAACTTTCTTCTTCGACACCTTTGTATCAATCACGTATGCCAAATAAGCTTCACAACCTTTTCTCACATAGCTCATAGCTTTCATCGCAGAGATACAACAAACCGGTAATCCCTTCATATCACCGATTCAATTCGAACTAGCTCACTGCTCGACTTCTCAATTCAATACTCTTTCTTTTACAATTCACAATGGCATTATGCGAGTAAGCCAATCCATACCTGCACTATGTCAAATTCATCAAAGGGAAGCAACATCAAATTAACCAAAAAATATATCACGAAACATCAATGGGCAATTCTTGCACACCTTATCCACCAAAACACATTTGCCTGAGGATTTGATACTCTAATCACAATTTCAGAGACTCAACAGTAGAGTCTTATTCAATACTAAATTCATACACACATAGGAATGAGTTGACCCTGATATATCAATGCAATAACATCAATATCAAATAAAGTGAAAGTACCGGTGATAACGTCTGAGATGATGCTTCCTCTCGTGCACGTATAGCATAGGCTCGGGCAGTGCTCTCGCTTCGATTTCACAAATTGTGTCATTTGTCCATCCCCGACTTTCACTCACATTTTTGGTGCTTCGGGTGGTCTACCCTAGTCATTCACATTACTCGTTCTTTCATTCTCAACATTTTCTTCTTCGACCATCTTTGGGCAATCCCGAATAAAATGATCTCGGGATCTAAATTTGTAGCAAACTCTATTGTTGTACTTGCCCCAAAGACTCTCCCACATGTCGCCTTCCACACCGTCTCCTTTCAAAGCTTGTTACTCTTAACACCGCCAACACTTGATTCATTCTGAGCTTGAATTTGTGGACCAAAAGATTTTGTTTCAAACGATCTCTACTTGGATGTCCAAATGAAGCATTTGAACGGTTACTTGCATCTCTCAGTATCTCTTAGGAGAAGGTTGAGAAAATTTATTCATCGATCTCTTTCTTTCATCACGAGCTTCTGAATCAGCTTTCGTCTTTTCCTTACTGAGCTCTTCAGCTTTACACGTTCTTTCAACTAACACAACAAATTCATTTATATCGAGTATCCCAACCAATTGCTTGATGTCTTCATTCAATCCCTCTATGAAATGTTTGCACATAGTAGCTTCGGTCGAGACATATTCTCTCGTATATTGACTAAATCTTACAAATTCTCGCTCGTACTCAGTAACAGACAACTAGCCCTATTTCAATTCTAGAAACTCTTTACGTTTCTGATCAACAAAACGTTGACTGATATACTTCTTTCTGAACTCAGCTTGAAAGAAATCCCAGGTTATTCTGTCTCTCGAAACCACAGATATCAACATTTTCCACCAGTTGTAAGCCGTGTCTCTCAACAAAGAAACTGCACACTTAATGCACTCATCAGGATTCAACGACATCTCATCGAATACTCTAATTGTATTCTCAAGCCAAAACTCGGCTCGCTCAGCATCATCATCAGATGTGGCCCTAAACTCCTCAGGCCCGTATTTTCGAATCTTATCTACAGGTGGTTTATTCAATCTGTTCGAATCTACAACTTGAGGCACAACAGGTACTGGCGGGGGTGGAGGTTGTGGAGTAGTCAGATTCGTTCGAACGAACTCCGTAAACAATTCACTCATCATACAGAAGAAGGCCTGCTTAGCCTCTCCTCCCGCACTACCTTTATTCGGTCTAGATGTGGCCGGCGTTGTCCCTTGAGTGGGTCAGGAGCATTACTCTCTACGTTGTCAGCAATCGCTCGACCGGGATCCATTACTATAAGAAAACACATTTTCAACTGTCAGCATTCATCACACTATCGTAACTTCATATATGGCATGTATAGCTAGACCCGCACGCGCTACGTTAGTCCAAGAATCGACTAAACCGTAGCTCTGATACCAATAAAATGTAACACCCCTAACCCGAGACCGTTGTCGAAACAGGGTTAAGAGGTATTACCTATCAATCAGAACATTTAACATCTAGAATTTACGACACAAAGTCAATCATTTTCAATCTCATTCAATTACAATCATAGTGTCCCTTATCGAGGTCTACGAGACCTGATTCACATGCTAAAGAGGGGCCGAGACTAAATTGAACACACACAAAAATTCTCGAACACTTAAATTCTTTTTTCTAAGATTCAGGGGAGACACACCCGTGGGAGGAGGCCGTGTGCCCTCCACAGCTACTAGACACCCCCTGTGTGTCCATCTGTGTCTATATACTGTCTATTTCAACACGATCACTAGGCACGCCCGTGTGCCCATTCGTGTCTATATACTGGCTATTTTAACACGGTCACTAGGCACGCTCGTGTGCCATAGCCGTGTATAACTAAGCTACATACTGCCAATTCACCCACGGTCTTAGGCACGCCCATGTGCCTCAACCGTGTGACATTATAGGCCATTTTACAAGGCCAACAAACCACCCACTTAGGTCAAACCTACAAGCAACACATACCAAAACATATCATGCACATAAGGCAACCGAAAACTTACCAATATGACTATCCAATCTAAGCATTCAATTCCCATTCCAATTATAACAAATTCAATACCAAATTCTATCTCGTCACAAGTATAATACATTCAATATCAAACATCATTCCTTCTCAATTTCACTAATCCCTCCTAACATCTTACCAACACAAAATTTGCCATTCAATAGTCAATTTCTCAACCCACAAACCATGCCAAAAGATGCATCACATATATCAAATTCATTCATGTTAAGACTAGTACATATCTAGCCACATCTCATGGCTACTTACAAACATCAAACATGATTCAAATGACCAGCCTATACATGCCATATTTTAACTATGTACATCTTTCCAAAATACCCAAAATAGATTGCCGATAGTGTGACTGAGATGCTTGTTTATCCTCGATCCGAGCAAGCTTTTGATCGACACCGCAGCGCAGAAAACAAATCACACAAAGAAGCTTTATAAAGCTTAGTAAGTTCATAACATAATACATAATATCAACATGTCATCACATAGATTAATTTTACTATTACAAATAATACCATCCACAACCAATTTGTTCAATTAACTCATTCACAACCACATTCATAGCTTCACCAACCACATAGATTCCGAGCGTACCTTAGCCAACACTTAGTTGTCAAATACTTTTCCTAATCAATAATCACGATTCATTTCGATCCACATTCGTTTCTTCCGCGATTCATTTGCACACTTAGTGCCTAAATAGTTAGCCGAAGCTTAATTAGCATTGTGCACTTAGTACATCCATCTCAAACTGATCTTAAATCGGCATCGCACACACTATGCCAACCACAAAGCTGAAGCTTATACTACTCCGCACACACAGTACTGTTTATCCTGATCATGTTTTTGAATACGCACACTTAGTGCCATTTAACTCAATCTATCACATAGCATCCATTTTGTAATAATATCACACCACTTATTTCATAGCATTAAACATAGTTAAATACGGGTATTATGTTTGAACTTACCTCGAACGTTGAACTATCGATACGGTCGATTAATCTAGCATTTTATCTTTGCCTCGATCTCGATCCAAACCTCTTCTCTCTTGGTCTATACACATTTAAAATCAATCCATTCAATTATCATTTCATTCAATTTAGCCCACATACACACATTTAGGGCATTTTGCATAATAGCCCTCATATTTTCACATTTCAACACTTTAGTCCCTATCTCACAAAATCATCAAATACACAAAATCTCAAAAACACATATGCTAGCCAAATTCTTCCCATGCTAATACAAGCTCATACATTTCATTTATTTCACATTTTAACCCTTCAATTTGCTATTTCTTCAATTTAGCCCTATTTAGCTAAATTTATCAAAAATTCATGAACAAAGTATATCCATCTAACTCATATCTTTCATTTAATACCATAAAACATCACAAAGCTCAACATAGCATCAATGGCATCTCACACAAACATCATTAATTCACAAAATTTCAACATGGGTTAGCTAGAGCACAAAGCAACGATTATAAAAACATAGAAATTATCAAAAACGGATAAAAATCTAACCTTGAATTAAGCTTGAATGTGCCGAAAATTAAAAAGGATAAAACCCTTTCTTCTTCCTTGAATTTTCGGTGATAGATGGATGAATAAAATCCACTATCATGCTTATTTCTTTCATTAACTATTAACATAATTATACATTTACCCATTTACCCTTTTAATAATTATATAAGACAAATATATATTATGGTTATCATGACATTCCACCATCCACTAACTTAAAATGGATTAATAACAACATAAGGCTTCCACCTTAATAAGCCAACAACATTTAAGTACTTATAATTTAGCACATAGCTTTTGCTCTTTACGCGATTTAGTCCTTTCTCTTAATTCATCACACAAACGAGTAAGTTATCACACAGAATTTTCACACAGACTATGGTACATATCATTCACACAGAAAATATCATTAAAAATATTTTTACGACCTCAAATTTGTGGTCTCGAACCACTATTCTGACTAGGGTCTAAACTGGGATGTTACAGTAATGAGAAGAAGGAAGAAAAGAAGGTGAGAGTAAAGGCTTACCAATTCGGCACTTAGCAGGAAAAATGAAAGAGGAAGAAAAATAAGAACAAGGTGAATTTGGCAGAGGTCAAAAATGAAAAGAAAGACCTAAAATGTCCAAAGGTACCAAAATGTAAACACTCCCGTAAAACAATCCAAAGAAAATTTGACACTCTCACCCTAACACAAAACTGAATATGCACTCTCCAATAATGCCAACCCTTTGCCAAAATTCCCTATTCAACTTCCCCACATTAGGCCAACACTCCCTCACACATCCATCCCTTTGATTTCCTCCACCGAATCCTCCTTGAAACACTCTCAGCCTCCTATTCGAAATTCTTGACCAAGTCTTCAACTTCCCTTGCAGAGTTTGATCCAAACTCTACCTCTTGCTCCCTCAAGACATAAAATAAAAGTCACCATTTTGATAGTAATGGGATTTGAACCCCCTCCCTCCTTGCCTTCTTAACGACGCCACATCCATTTTGCCACCAGCTCACTTGTGACACTTAAACGCACACAGATATACTTAAGTCCTACTGCAAACAGCCCTCTCCCCTTAAGGGCCAAAAACTAAAATTTTCTAAAGCTCAGACTCGAACCCAGGCCTCCTTAGAACCCCAAAACACACCCAAATAGCTAGCCGTTCAAGCACAACATGAATTTGAGTAAAATTACAAACCCCTAACTTTTGGGGCGTTACAATTGGTTAACCCAATATGATGCAGTGGTGAATTGTAAGCAGAAATATATTGTATTGAAATGTGAGAATGTTGAATTACTTCATGTTGAATCTGATAAAATGGATGGATTACCTAATGTGATTTCACCAATAACGGCATAAAAATACGTTCGAAAGGGTTATGATTCTTACCTTGCATATGTACTGGATACTAAAGTATCTAAGTCAAAGATTCAATCAGTACCGGTTGTATGTGAATTTCCTAATGTATTCCCAGAAGAATTACCTGGTTTACCACCGGATAGAGAAGTTGAATTCTCTATATGTAACACCCCTTACCCGTATTCAACGCCGAAAAAAGATATTACGATTTGGTTGAAAAGGAAAATTGAGTCCGCGATTCATCGGGTCATATGAGATTATTGAGCGAGTCAGACCAGTTGCTTATCGATTATCTCTAACGTCTGAGTTAGAGAAAATACATAATGTGTTTCTTGTATCGATGCTTCGACGGTACCGATCTAACCCTTCACATGTCCTTTCCCCGACCGAGGTTGAAATTCAGTCTGATATGTCATATGCTGAAGAACACATTCGAATTTTAGCTCATGAGATCAAAGAATTGAGAAATAAGAAAATTACGTTAGTGAAAGTCTTGTGGCATCGACACGGGGTTGAAGAAGCTACGTGGGAACCTGAAGATGCTATGAGAAATCAATACCCGAATCTATTTACTGGTAAGATTTTCGGGGACAAAAATCCCTAAAGGGGGAAGAGTTGTAACAGCCCAATTTTAGCTAAATCAGAATAGTGGTTTCGAACCACAAATCTGAGGTTGAATAATTATTTTAATATTATTTTTGGTGTTTATATCATGTGATTATATATGTGTGAAAGTTTCGTGATTTAATTTTATTGATTGGATGTATAATTTGATAAAAGGACTAAATCGCGTAAAATGTAAAAGTTGCATTCTAATTGTTTAAGTGCTTATTTGCTATGAATAATAAAATGTGAAGTCCTTATGTTGTGAATAGACCATGGATAGTGGGAATTGACATGAATAGCCATCCATTATATGTTTTATTATTGTTTAAACAAAGGTTAATTAAGTAATTTGTGATTTAAGTTTAATTAAATTAAAAAAAAAACAAAATGGAAGCCATGTATCATCTTTTTACAATCAAAATAGAAGAAAGAAAAGAGGGTTGAGAGCATTTTAGGGTTCACCCCTTGTTGATCTTGATTAAGGTATGTTCTTTACTCGGTTTTTCATGATTTTTACGTTTTTGAGATCGTTGCTTTGTATTCTAGCTAGCCCATGCCTTAATTTTTGAATTCGTCAATGATTTTGTGAATTTCCATTGATGAATGCTTGAGCTTTTGAATGTTTTATGATGGAAAATGAATATTTGTTAATAGTTATACAAGTTTTGTAAAGTGATTTTTGACAAAAATGTCAAATATGGATTTATTTGTGAAAATGTGAAAATATGTGGTTAAATGTGTGAATAAATGATAAATATGGGCTGATATGTGCTCTAGGAAAATTTGGCTAGCTTAGGAAGGTATTAAATTGCATGAATTTTGTGTATTTGTGAAATAGGGACTAAATTGAATAAATGTGGAACTTTATGGGCTAAAGTGTAAAAATGCCCAAATATGTGTTTGTGGACTAAATTGAATGATTTGATGAATAAATGAGTTAATTTTGTATGTATATAGATCAAGAACGAAAGAAATCAGATTTAGATCGGGGAAAATCAAAGGTTATCGAATAGTCGATCCATTCCGTTTATCCTAAAAACAAGGTAAGTTCATATGCAAATAAATGTCTTTAAATTGAATTATATATGTTTAATTATCATTGAACTGTTATGAATGTTGAATGGTCAAATACGAGCAAGGATCGACAGGGTTACAATAACTGAAATGTGAATACTTGTAAGACCATGTCTAGGACATTGGCATCGTTATATGATTTCGTATAAGACCCTGTCTGGGACAGTGGCATCGATATGTGATAACATGTAAGACCATATCCGGGATATGGCATTGTACGAGTTATATGTGATTTCCGAGTATCCTTAACAATTCCGAATGGTTCAACGGGCAAAGTCAAGTCGAGAAAGAATGTGTGAATGAGTTAAGTTACTCAGGTACGTACGAGATTCATATGAGTATTGAAAAGGGAAGTATTTGATGAATTCACTTATGATTTTGAATATGAGTTCAATGGGAAAGGTTTGTGAGCTTTTTTATATGCTTGTTCATGATTTTCCTATTAATGAATATGATATTGATTCATGTGGTAATTTTATTTCTATATGGATTACTAAGCTTTTAAAGCTTAATTTGTGTGTTCTTTCCCTATTTTATAGATAATTGAAGCTAGCTCGGACTCGGGGATCATCAGGAACATCGTCACACTATCGATTAACTTGTTGGTACTTTTGATGTTATGTATATATGGTAAATGGCATGTATAGGCTAGTTATGATGATATGTTTTGAGTTGTGATTTTAGCCATGAAAGTTGGCTTGTAAATGATGTACATGTTGGTGTGTATTTGGCCATCTAAGTTGGCTTAATTTATGAATTTGGTAAGTGATATGTGATGTATATATGACCTTGTGTTTTGGCATGTTTGGTATGATTGTTGTGATGGCTAAGTGGTTAATTGTTTTGATTGTTTACCAATGATATATCATGGTTGATTTGGTATGATATAGGGATGATGAATTGGTATATTTTGTGGCATGAATTAGTTGATAAAATGATGAGAAAAATGCATAGGGAAGATAGGTGAAATGGTTGGTAATGATATATTGTTTTGGTATGTTTATGATTATGATTTGAGTAGTGAAATGGTTGAAGATGAAATGGCATGATTTGTATATGAATTGTCATGTTTTGGTTGCCTATAAATGTGTTGAAATGGTATTATTTTGGTTGTTTAGGTGAGCATGAGAAAGGGTGGCAAATTGGCCTTGCAAATGGCCTATTTTTGTCCACACATGCAGAGACACGGGCGTGTGTCTCAGCCGTGTGCGACACACGGTCATGATACACAGCGGTGTGTCCCCTGGTGTTGAAATTGAATTGAAGTCAGTATGCTCCACACGGACCTCACACACGGGCGTGTGACCGGCCGTGTGGCACAAGTCAGTATACCCCCTAAATGGCACACGGCCTAGCACACAGGCGTGTGACTTGGCCGTGTTGCATAAGTCAGTATACCCTACAGGATTGGCACGACCTAATACACAGCCTGGCACACGGGTGTGTGTGGCCATTTCTAAGGGCACACGGGCTAGACACACGGGCGTGTGGTCAGCCGTGTGACCCAAGTCAGTATGTATGCCCCGTTTTCACACGGTCTGGGACACGAGCGTGTCTGGAGCCGTGTGAGGAACACGGCCCGTTCACACGGGCGTGTGACCCTTGTATGTTTGAAAAATTTCTAAGTTTTTGAGAATTTTCGTAAGTTATCGGTTTAGTCCCAAACCACTTCTAAAGCATGTTTAAGGCCTCGTAGGCCCTTATAAGGGACAATGTGATTATGATTGAATTGTGTTTGAGAATGGATGCATAAATATATGTTGTATGGTGTGATTTGATCGGTAATGCCTCGTAACCCTATTCTGGCGATGGATACGGGTTAGGGGTGGTACAATATCGGGTTGAATCTCAACCTCTGTCGGAGAAATCACATGCGAAGGGTCTGATCAATAACGTCACAACATCGACACATGAAATATATTGTGAATCCTTTCCAACTCTATCGACAAAGCTAATCGATATGCCACTGGCCCAATTCTTTCAATAACCTCATACGACCCAATAAAACACGGACTCAACTTTCCTTTGCGACCAAATCTCAGAATTTTCTTCCATGGAGATACTTTCAGAAATACTTTATCACCAACTTGAAACTCAATCTCTTTTCTTTTCAAATCTGCATATGACTTCTGTCTATTCGAAGCTGCCTCAAACAGTCACGAATTACTTTCACTTTCTCTTCGGTCTCTCTAACCAAATCGACCCCATGAATCTGTTTCTTACTAAGTTTGGTCCAGTACAATGGAGTTCGACACTTGCGGCCATACAATGCCTCATACGGTGCCATCTTAATACTCGACTTAAAACTGTGGTTATAAGAAAATTCGACTAAAGGTAGATATTTTTCCCAACTACCTTCGAATTCTAAAACACAACAACGAAGCATATCTTTGAGAATCTGAATCACTCTCTTGGATTGACCGCCGGTTTGCGAATGAATTGAAGTACTAAAATTTAACTTCTTACCCAAAGCTTCTTGTAACTTCTTCCAAAAACGTGAAGTAAACCTCGGATCTCTATCCGAAATAATAGAAATAGGCACCCCGTGCAATCTAACAATTTTAGCAACATACAACTCAGCTAGTTTATCATGTGAATAGTCCATACGTACCGGTATAAAATGAGCTGATTTCGTCAATCTATCAACCACAACCCACACAGCATATTTCTTTTTCAGAGTCAAAGGCAAACCCGTTACGAAATCCATCGTAATTTTGTCCCATTACCACTCGGGTACCATCACTGGCTGAAGTAAGCCCGAAGGTACTTGGTGTTCGGCTTTTACTTATTGGCAAATCAAAAATTTCGAGACAAATTCTGAAATATCTCGTTTCATACCCGACCACCAATACAACTTCTTCAAATCATTATACATTTTCGTACTGCCCGGATGAACATATAAACAACCATTATGTCCATCATAAAGAATTTTCTGAATAATCTCATCATTTTTTGGTACACATACTCTATCTCAAAACATTAAGCAATCATCAGAACTGGTCTGAAAGTCTGAATCACTACCCGATTCACACTGAGCTGTTTTGGCATGCAATTCACTATCACTTTTTTGAGCTTCACAAATTTGCTGAAGAAATACCGGTCTAGCTCTCAACTCAGCTAGAATCGAACTATCCTCAGATAAAGTCAACCTTGTATTCATAGCTCTCAAGCCAACTCATAATCATTTAGTTACTCAAGCCATCTCCGTTGTCACAAATTCAAATCCTTCTGAGTCATCAAGTACTTTAAACTTTTATGATCCGAAAAGACATGACATTTCTCACCATACAAGTGATGTCTCCAAATATTCAAAGCAAACACAATGGCAACCAATTCTAGATCGTGCGTCGGATAATTCTTCTCATGCGGTTTCAACTATCTCGAGGCATAGACTATCACTTTGCCTTCTTGCACCAATACACATCCTAATCCATTCAGTGATGCATCGCTATAAATCACAAACTCTTTTCCCGGTTCAGGTTACACTAAAACTGACGCCTCATTCAATAATGCTTTAAACTTCTTAAAACTTTGCTGACATTTTTCGGACCATTCAAACTTAACATCTTTTTGCAACAGCTTAGTCATATAAGTAGCAATCATCAAAAAACCCTTAACAAAACGTCTATAATAGCCGGCTAAGCCCAAAAAGCTTCTAACCTCTAATACGTTTCTCGGTGGCTTCCAATCAACAATTATCGAAATCTTATTCGGATCAACCCGAATACCATCTCCTGAAACAACATGTCCCAAAAATCTGACTTCTCGGAGCCAAAACTCACTTTTACTAAACTTAGCAAACAATTTATTTTCTCTCAAAGTTTGCAATACAGTTCTTAAGTGCTCGGCATGCTCAGTCTCAACTCGAGAATAAATCAGAGTATCATCAATAAACACAACCACAAATTTGTCTCAATATGGTCGGAAGATTCGATTCATCAAGTCAATAAAAATAGTAGGAGCATTAGTTAGTTCGAAAGGCATGACAAGAAATTCATAATGCGCGTACCTTGTTTTGAAAGCGGTTTTCGGTACATCCGACTCTTTAACTCTCAACTGGTAGTAGCCAGACCTCAAATCAATCTTTGAGAACACTGTTTCCCCTTTCAACTGATCAAACAAGTCATCAATTCTTGGCAAAGGATACTTGTTCTTTATCGTTACCTTGTTGAGCTGTCGATAATCGATACAAAGTCTCATAGATCCGTCTTTCTTCTTTACAAATAATATTGGTGCACCCCAGGGAGAAAAACTCAGTCTTGCAAAACCTTTATCTGTCAACTCTAGCAACTGAGCTTTTAATTCATTCAATTCGGTCGGAGCCATTCTATACTGAGCAATCGATATCGGTGAAGTCCCTGGCACTAAATCAATACCAAACTCAACTTCTCTAATCAGTGGCAACCCAGGCAATTCTTCTGGAAAAACATCTAGATATTCACAAACTACCGACACTGATTCAATTTTCAATTCAGACACTTTTGTATTCAACACATAAGCTAGATAAGCGTCACAACCTTTTCTTACATATCTCTGGGCAGACATCGAAGAGATCACAACAGGTAACTCAGCCGACTCATCTGAATCAATCCGAAGAATTTCACCATTTTCACATTTCAATTCAATAATTTTCCGTCTACAATTCACTATCACATCAAACAGTGTCAACCAATCCATACCTAAAATAACGTCAAACTCATCAAATGGCAACAACAGTAAATCAGCCAGAAAATAGTGACCTCAAATCATCAAGGGACAATTCTTGCAAACTCTATCAACTAATACATGTTTGCCTAAGGGGTTTGACACTTTAATCACAAAATCAGTAAACTCAATAGGCAAGCTCTTACTAGCTACCAATTTCATGCAAGCATAAGAATGAGTTGATCTAGGATCAATCAATGCAACTACATTAGTATTGTAGAGAGAAAAAGTACCAGTGATAACATTGGGAGATGTCGCTTCTTCGCGAGCACGAATAGCATAGGCTCTAGCAGGTGCTCTAGCCTCGGATCTTACAGTTGAATCTTTGGTCACACCTTTACTACTGGTCGCATTCCTCATATTCTTCGGGGGTCTCCCTCTAGTGGCAATGTTGCCCGATCTTGCATTCTGAATCTGGTCATTCTCAGCCATCTCAGGGTAGTCCTGAATAAAGTGGTCGTGTGAGCCACACTTAAAGCAAGACCGGTCATTTATTCTACATTCACCAGGATGTCACTTACCATAGTTTTGACATTCAGGTCAATTGGATCTAACATTACTAACACTCCCTATCGACATAGTTTGGGCTTTAGAGCCTGAATATTGTTTCCTACGATCTCTGTTGGAATACCCAGCTGAAGCACTCAAACGAGCATACAAATCTCTTGATTTCTTAGAATGAGTTTGAAATGACTTACTCATCGGCCTTTTTCTTGTATCTTTAGTCTCAGACTCAGCTTTCCTCTTCTCCTTACTTAATTCTTCAGCTTTACAAGCTCGGTCGAATAGCACCACAAATTCTTTTAGCTCAAGAACTCCAACTAACAATCGGATATCCTTATTCAACCCATCTTCGAACCTTTTGCACATGATAGCCTCGATGGAAACACACTCTTGAGCGTACTTACTGAGCCTGACAAACTCTCATTCGTACTCGGTTACAGACATTCGACCTTGTTTCAGCTCTAAAAACTCCTTACGTTTCTGATCAATGAACTGTTGGCTGATATATTTCTTCCTAAATTCATCTTAGAAGAATTCCCAGCTAACCCTCTCTCTCGGTACTACTGATACAAGAGTTTTCCACCACCAGCATACTGAGTCTCTCAGGAGTGATACAGCACATTTCAGACATTCATTCGGGGTGCAAGACAGTTCATTAAATACCCTGATGGAATTTTCTAGCCAAAACTCAGCTCTCTCGGGATCATCATTGATATTAGCTCTGAAATCTTTAGCCCCATGCTTTCGAATCTTATCAACCAGAGGCTTATTCCATCTTACAAATTCCATACCTTGTGGAGCTACGGGAACCGACTGAGGAATAGGTGGGGGTGGAGGGGGTTGAGCAGTCGGATTTGTTCGAACAAACTCCGTATACCACTCGTTCATCATGTGGAGGAAGGCTTCCCTAGCCCCTTCTCCTCTTCCCTGACTAACTGTGGGAGGTCTACTTTTAGACGGCACTGCCCCTTGAGCGGGAGCCAGCGCATTACTTTCTATGTCATCAGCTTCAGCTCGATTGGGATCCATTTATTATATAAAAACACAATTTAAAGTTGTCAGGAGTCATCACACTGTCACAGTTCATTTATGGCATGTATAGCTAGACTCTTACACACGCTACATTAGTCCGAGAATCGACTAAACCCTAGCTCTGATACCACTAAATTTAACACCCTTTACCCGTATTCAACGCTGGAACAGGGTATGAGGCATTACCAGACATACAACACAAACATTCATATTCTTACCAATAGTTCATAATATACCGAATCTATTTCCTTTGAGTTTTTCGTACATAGCTGTACCAACTCGTAACATAATCATAAATTTTCTCATCTTTGACATACCCGTTGAACCAATTGGAATACTATCGGATACACAGAAAGATTTGCACATAAGTTCCACATATGTAGCCAATGCTACCACAAATCTCATAACACATATAGGCTCGCTCTCGAGCTATCCACAGGCCTACTCAAACAAGCTATCAGTCGAGACGTAGCTACGCGGTGCTGCTCACACAAGCTGTCAGGTATCCGCAACATATGTCGGTATACCCAGTCATTGGTAGGACGTACGGGACCAGCACTCAGGTCACATAATCACATAATCACATGGGTTCCTAGTGACATGTCACTTTTATCCTAATCTATTCCTAAGGTTCAACTGGATTTCTCTCTTGCTGGAACTTTGTTGAATATGCTCGTAGAATCAATCATACAGTTCATGCAATATCAAAACATTAAAATACAAATATAACGTTGCATTATTAACATACGAATGTACCTCGGTACAAAAATAGTGAAAATGGACATAATCGTCAAACACTTTATTTTTCCCCCGATCTAGGTCCAAACTTCATTTTTCTTGATCTATAATAGTAAATTTAACTCATTTAATACTCACATTATTAAATTCAGTCCAAAAATCACATTATGGCAAAATTACATTTTTTCCCCTAACTTTTCAACATTTTACACTTTAGTCCCTAGGCTCGTAAAATGAAATATAGTCAATTTCTTCAAAACCCAAGCCTAGCTGAACCATTTTCATACTCATAAAAGCCGACATTTTTCATTAAATCACACTTCTACTACATATTTTACAACTTTTACAAATAAGTCCTTTTAACATTTTCATCAAAAATCACTTAGTAAAAGTTGTTTATCCAACATCAAATTTGCATAATCTACCATTAAACATCAAAATACACCCATGTATAACATGGGTCAAACCCTAGACCTTGATCATATCTTAAATTAGTGGTAAAAGTAGATAGATCGGGTTACAACGACTTCAAAAATGTAAAGAGCATTAAAAATAGGGCAAGAACAGACTTACAATCGAGTTTGGAAGATGAACAAACACTAGCTATGTCTTCCTTAGTGAATTTCGGCCATGGGATAAGAAGATGGACAAGATTTTGGCTTTGTTTTGCTTATTAATTCATTTAATTACCAAATGACCAAAATGTCATTTTCTTAAAATACCCAAATTTCACCTAAATCATGTCCATTTTTGTCCACCAACTTAACCAATGGTCTAACTACCATCTAAGGACCTCTAATTTAAGATCTCATAGCAATTGGACACCTTTAACATATAGAATGTAAGTTTTACACTTTTTGCAATTTAGTCCCTTTAACTAAATTGAGTGCCCAAACGTCAAAATTTTCTAACGAAATTTTCACGAAATCATTCCATGAAACTGTAGACCATAAAAATATAATAAAAATAAATTTTACTGGGTCAGATTTGTGGTCCCAAAACCACTGTTCTGACTAGACCCAAAATCGGGCTGTTACACTATAGATCTTGTTCCGAGAACCACACCTATATCCATAGCACCTTACAGAATGGCTCTTACAAAATTGAAAGATTTGAAAGTACAGTTGCAAGAGTTGATTGACAGAGGATTTGCTCGACCCAATTTCTCACCTTAGGGTGTTCCGGTTCTATTTGTAAAGAAGAAGGATGGATCGTTGAGGCTGTGTATTGATTACACACAACTCAACAAAGTTACAATAAAGAACAAGTATCCATTGCCTCGTATTGATGGCTTGTTTCACCAGTTAAAATGTGCCACTGTATTTTCGAAGATCGATATCCGTTCTGGTTACTATCAACTACGGGTAAAAGATTCAAATGTGCCAAAGACAGCTTTTAGAACCAAGTATGGACACTATGAGTTTCTTGTGATGCCATTCGGTTTGACAAATGCCCCTGCAGTGTTTATGGATCTGATGAATAGAATTTTTAGCCTGTATTTGGACAGGTTTGTGGTGGTATTTATAGATGATATTTTGGTTTACTCTCGAGATGAAAATGAACATGCTGAGCATTTGAGAATAGTGTTGCAAACTGTGCAAGAGAAACAATTGTATGCCAAATTTAGTAAATGTGAATTTTGGCTTCGGGAAGTTAGTTTCCTTGGGCATATAGTATCTGTTGAAGGTGTCAGGGTAGACTAGAATAAAATTCAGCCATTGTTAATTGGAAGCCACCGAAGAATGTGTCAAAAGTCTGAAGTTTTCTAGGACTAGCTGGGTATTATCGGAGATTTATAAAAAGTTTTTCAATGATAGCTTCTCCGATGACTCGGTTGCTACAGAAAGATGTAAAGTTTGAGTGGATTGATAAATTCCAACAGAGTTTTGATAGGTTACAGGCTTTATTGATAGAAGCACCAGTGTTAGTTCAGCTTGAATCGGGTAAGGAATTTCTAATTTACAGTGATGCATCGTTAAATGGTTTAGGCTGTATTTTGATGCAAGAAGGTAAAGTAGTAGCCTATGCTTCAAGACAACTAAAACCAATTGAAAGAAACTACCCGACACATGACCTTGAATCGGCAGCCATAGTGTTTGCATTGAAAATCTGGGGGCATTACTTATTTGGTGAAAAATGTCACATATTCAATGATCATAAAAGTTTGAAATATTTGATGTCACAGAAAGATTTAAATTTGAGACAATGCAGCTGGCTTGAATTACAGAAAGATTATGATCTTGTTATTGACTACCATCCGGGAAAAGCCAATGTAGTGGCAGATGCTCTAAGTAGAAAATCTCTGTATACTTTGTGAGCAATGAATACCCGATTGACGTTATCTGATGGTGGTTCAATCATATCTTAGTTAAAATCTAGACCAACGTTTTTACAGTAAATCTCTGAAGCTCAGAAAAATGATAGTAAGTTGTAAGCAAAATGGATACAAAGTGAATCGACACCTGACTCAGAATTTCAGATTGAGACTGATGGTTGTTTGTTATTCAGAGGCATAGTATGTGTACTGAAAAGTTCAAAACTAGTACAAAAGACTTTGAATGAAGCTCATAATGGTAACATGTCTATTCATCCTTGTAACAGCATGATTTTAGCTAAAATGGAAAAGTGCTTTCAGAACCACAAATCTGATGTTGAAAATTTATTTTAATACTATTTTTGGTGTTTACAGCATGATAGCATGTATGTGTGAAAATTTCGTAAGCTAATTTTATCGTTTAATTGCTTAATTTGAGAAAAGGACTAAATCGCGTAAAGTGCAAAAGTGTTGTTCTATCAGCTAAGAGTATTAAATAGCTATAGAACCTTAAATTTTAAGTCCTTATGATGTAAATAGTCCAATTGTGAGTTAGTGGATGATATTTCGTTTGGCATTTGTGTAAATATTAATTACTTTAATGGTAAATTAGTAAAAAGACAAATAAAGGTTAATAAAATAAAAACAAATGAAATTTATGTTCATCTTTCTCACTTACAACTGAAAATTAGAAAAGAAGAAAAGGGTTGAAGCTTTATAGGGTTCGACACTCTCCTAGCTTGATTAAGGTACGGTTTTAGCTCGATTTTTGATGATTTCTATGTTTTTGTAATCATTATAGCTCAATCTACCTTTCATTTTGAAACTGTTAAAGATTTTAAGAGTTGCAATTGATGAGCTTATTTGTTCTTTGGTGTTTAAAGAAGAAATATGAATTTTTGATGATAGATTTTCATGTTTTGTAAAATGATTTTTGATGAAATTGCATAATAAGGATTAAATTGTGAAATATACAAATTGAGTGGTTAAAATGTGAAATAAATGAAAGTTTTGGGCTGCTAGGGACCTATGTGTAATTTGGCCAAGCTTGGGTTTAATGAAATTATGTGAATTTTGTGTATTTGTGAAATAGGGACTAAATTGATTAAATGTGAAAATTTAGGGGCTAATTTGTAAAAAGGGTCTAAATGTGTGTTTTGGACTAAATTGAAAGATTATAAGATTGAATAAGTTAATTTTGATTATATTTAGATCAAGAAAAGAGGAATCTAGAATTAGATCAGGAGAAAAGCAAGGTTATCGAGTAGTCGATATGATCTGTCAAATCTGAATACGAGGTAAGTTTGTATGTGGAAATTTCATTATAAATATATTTTAAATGCTTTGATATCGAATAAAATGTGCTTATGAGATATGGATAATGTTTGAATTGTGAATACCACTCTACGTATATATTCGACGATGAAATCGACAAGTGTAAATTCCCGGTTGAAATTTAGGAATAGTTTAGGATGATAGTGACATGTCATTAGGTTAGTGTGTTGGCTTCGAGTCACGATATCGGCACAACGGGTGCGAGTGATACCTTGATTTGGCTACGGGCCCTGGTATAGGTATTTTAGAGAGGAGTTACCTTGATTTGGCTATGGGCCATGGTATAGGTACTCCGGGATAAGTTACCTTGACTTGGCTTCGGGCCATGGTATAGGTACTTATCGATTGAGATCTTTGAGTACCCGACTTCTATTTTGAATGGTTCAATGGGTAAATGAATGATGTGGTTGAGAAAGAGGTTAGTACGAGACGATACAGGTATGTATAGAACCTATTCGAGTATTAAATAGAGAAAGTTCAATGAGTTTATATTTGATCATGTTTTGAGACATGAGAAAGGTTTGTAGTTATTGTGTTTATGATTTTGTTATGTGTAATTGGTTGAATTACATTTATTCAATGGATTGAGTTATTCACTTACGAGCTTACTAAGCTATGAAGCTTACTTTGTGTTATTTTTCTATGTTTTATTGTGAATCAAGGCTTGCTCGGATCTGGGAGTCGTCGGGAACATCATCACACTATCGAACATCTATTTGGTAATTTTGAGTTGTGTATAATTGGTATATGGCATGTATAGGTTAGGTGTGGTATTTTGGTTGTGTTTATAGCCATGAGAGTTGACTTGTTAATGTTGATAATATTGATGTGTGTTTAACTATTAGAAATGGCTTGTAAATGTATATGTTTTGGTTATATATATATAGCCATGAGTGATGGCTTATTTGGCATGTTTGTCACGGATATGGTTAAATGACTTGTGAAGTATAAATGCTTGAGAAATGCTTTGATGAAGTACGATTTTAGATGTTGAGTTGATATAGTATTTGATTAGGTAATGGCACTGAATTGAGTATTGAAATTGGTTGAAATGGATATGGTATTTGTGTATTTGGATGATGATTTTGGCTGCTTAGTTGTATGATGAAATGGTGCTATTTGAGCTTGGATAGGTATGTGCATAATGGGTGGCAAATTGGCCTTGCAAATGGCCTATTTTTATCCACACGGGCAGAGACACAAGCGTGTGTCTCAACCATGTGCGACACAGGGTCATGTTACACGGTTATGTGTCCCCTGGTATTGATATTAAATGAAGTCAGTATTCTCCACACGGTCTCACACACGGACGTGTGATCGGCCGTGTGGTACAAGTCAGTGTAGCCCCTTAAATGGCACGCGGCCTAGCACACGGGCGTGTGACTTGATCGTGTTGCATAAGTCAGTATACCCTACAAGTTTGGCACGGCTTAACACACGGCCTGGCACACGGGTGTGTGTGGCCACTTCGAATGGTACACTGGCTAGACACACGGGCGTGTGGTCGGCCGTGTGACCCAAGTCAGTATGTATGCCCTGTTTCCACACGGCCTGAGACACGGGCGTGTCGAGCCGTGTGTGAGCCACACGGCTCGCTTCACACAAGCGCAGACCCTATATGATTGAAATTTTTCTAAGTTTCCAAAATTTTTTTATGATATCAGTTTAGTCCCGAACCACTTCTAAAGCATGTTTAAGGCCCCGTAGGCCCTTATAATGGACAATGTGATTATGATATGATTTATGAGAATGAATTCTTTATGGATGATAAATGTATGTTATATGTTGTATGTTTATCGGTAATACCTCGTAGCCCTACTCCGGCGACGGATACGGGTTAGGGTGTTACAATCCTGGTAGTAATAAAATGTACAATGATTTGAAAAATATGTACTGGTGGCCGGGAATGAAATGAGATATTTCTGAGTTTGTATCTAAATGTTTGATATGTCAGCAAGTAAAAGCTGAACATCAGTTGCCTTCTGGACTATTACAACCGTTTACGATACCGGAATAGAAATGGGAAAGAATTACTATGGACTTTGTATCAGGGTTACCCCTGTCTCCAAAGAAGAAAGATGCTAGTTGGGTAATTGTCGATCAGTTGAAAAAGTTGGTACACTTTATTCCAGTACTATGGACTTTTCCTTGGATAGATTGGCTGAATTATATGTTTCTGAGATTATCAGATTGTATGGAGTGCCTGTCTTCATTATTTCAGATAGCGACCCTCGGTTTACATCTTAATTATGGAGCAAATTACAAGAAGCTTTGGGTACCTAGTTACACTTTAGCACTGCATTTCATCCCCAAACAGATGGACAATCTGAACGGGTAATACAGATCTCAGAAGATATGCTTTGATGTTGTATACTTGAGTTTGAAGGTAATTGGGAAAGGTATTTGCCTTTGGTTGAATTTTCTTATAATAACAGTTATCAGTCTAGCATCAAAATGGCACCGTATGAAGCCTTGTATGGTCGCAAATGTAGAACTCCATTGTATTGGACAAAACTTAGTGAGAAAAAGTTACACGGAGTTGACTTAGAACCTGAAACCGAGGAAAGAGTGAAAGTAATTTGAGACAGTTTGAAAGCAGCCTCTGATCGTCAAATGTCCTATGCTGATCTTAAACGAAAGGAAATAGAATTTCAAGTCGGTGATAAGGTATTCTTGAAAATATCGCCTTGGAGGAAAGTTCTCCGGTTTGGTTGCAAAGGAAAACTGAGTCCACAGTTCATTAGACCATATGAGATTACAGAAAGAATTGGACCGGTTGCAGATCGATCCACCAAAACTTGATCAGATTCATAATGTTTTTCATGTGTCTATGTTACGACGGTACCGATTCGATCCTTCACATGTTATTTCACCAGTAGAGGTAGAGATTCAACCTGATATGACATACAGTGAGGAACCGATCAGAATCTTAGCTCGGGAAACAAAAGAGTTAAGAAATAAAAATGTAGCATTAGTAAAGTTCTTTGGCAATGACACGGTATTGAAGAGGCTACCTAGGAACCGGAGGATACTATGAGGAAGCAATATCCGAATCTTTTTACTGGTAAGATTTTCAAGGACGGAAATCCTTTAGGAGGGAGAGCTGTAACAACCCATTTTTCAGTGAAATCAAAACAGTGGTTTCGGGACCACAAATTCGATCCGAAAATAGTTTATTTTTATTTTATTATATGGTCCGTATTATGATAGACGTGTCGTGTGAAAATTTTGATACGAAAATTTTATTGATTAAATGTTTAATTACGAGAAGGACTAAATCGCATAAAATGTGAAAGTTGAATTCTAGTAGCTATAAGGATTAAATAGCTACGGAATTCAAAACTAGAGGTCCTTATATGGTAATTAGACCATTAAAGAAAAGTATGTAGATTTTTGGTGACTCATCGATGGAAAAATTAGAAAAGAGTAGGGACTAAATTGGAAATTGAAATAATTAATTAATTGAAAAGATGATAAAAGATATCATCGTATTATTTTGTCATCTTCAACCCCAAAATTTATATGGAAACCCTAGGAGAGAGAGAAGAAACTTTCAAGGCTTAATTGGGCAAGTTTCCTTATCCCATTTTTAGTAATTTTGATATTTTTCCATTTATAGTAATTTTGATATTTTTGAAACTGGGATAGCTTAATCTATCTATTTGGGGGATTAATTTGAAAAGTTATCAAGGTATGAAAATTGGATCATGGATGAATATGCTGAAAATTAGAAATTTATTATAACAGCCCGATTTAGGGCCTAAACAGAACAATGGTTTCGAAAACCACAAATCCAAAGTAGAAAAATTTATTGCGATTAAGTTTTAAAGTTTATAATGTGATAGAATGATTGTGTGAAATTTTCGTTAAGAAATTTTTTCGAATGGGTGTCCAATTTTGTAATTAGGACTAAATTGCAGTATGTGAAAAATGTGTGTTCTAGAAGCTAAGGTACTTATTTGAAATGGGTTTTTAAAGTGGAGGTCCTTAAATGACAATTAGACCATTATATTCTAGTTTAGACAAAAATGGACAAGGATGGATAAAATACTAAAGGTTTTAATGAAGGGCATTTTGGTCATTTGGCAATTAAAAGAAATAAAAAGGGAAAATAGGCCAAAAACATGTTCATCTTCTTCATGTGTTGGCCGAATGTTTCTATGGACACCATGGCTAGGGTTTTCAAGCTTTCAAGCTCAATAGTAAGTGTATCCAAGCCCCGTTTTTAATGTTCTTTACATTTTTGAGATCCCCGTAACTCGGCTTAGCTATTTCTACCATTACTTTGAGCTAGGGTTTGTGTTTAAAAATTTACCCATGGATGACATGCAAGTGTTTTGATATCTAATTGTAGAATATGAATGCTCGGTGTGTAATAAAAGACTTTTACTAAGTGATTTTCGATGAAATCACATAAAAGGACTAGTTTGTAAAAAGTTGAAAAATGTATGAATATGTGTGAATGAATGCAAGTTGTGGACTGCTATAGTTATGAAAATGGTTCGGCTAGGCCTAAAATACAAGGAAATTGAATAAAAATCATTTTACGAGCCTAAGGGCAAAAGTGTAAATATGAAAAAGTTTAGGGGCAAAAATGTAATTTTCCATAATATGATTTTTGGACTGAATTGAATAGTATAATAACTTAATATGTCAAATGTGATATTTTAGATAAAGAAAAACAAGTTTCAGACTTAGAACGGGGGAAAGACGAATATTGGACGACTCGGTCCCTTTCACCATTTTAAGTCGAGGTAAGTTCGTATGGTAAACATTAATTTTTATTTGTTAGATTGATGAATAATTTATGAAATTACTCGTATTATTTGTTGAATATTAGAAACTAATGTTCGAACAAGTAAATGCAGGGTTGAACTATTCTATTCAGTGCTGAATGATAATTTTGACGGAAAAGACCATGGACGAACCATGGCATAGTGTGACAATGTGAAAACTATGTGAAATTGTGACTAAGTGAATCTGGGTGCTGGTCTACTACGTCCTACCAGCTTTGGGTATTCCAAGATATTGCGGATACCGACGATACCTTGTGTGAGCAAAGACCGAGTAGTTACGTATGACCGACAGCTTGTGTAAGCAGACCCGAGAATGTAAATTTCAATACCTAGAGAACGAGCCTATGTATGTTATGTGATTATATGATGTCCGGGTGCTAGTCTTGTACGTCTACCAGTGGCTAGGTAGTCCTGCATATGTTGCGGATACCTGACAGCTTGTGTGAGCAGCACTGTGTAGCTACGTCTGACCGACAGCTTGTGTGAGCAGACCCGTGAATGTTAAGTGATTCGGGTGCTGGTCTTATAATTTCTACCAGTGGCTGGGTAATCCGGCATGTGTTGCGGATACCTGACAGCTTGTGTGAGCAGCACTGAGTAGTTACATATGACTGACAGCTTGTGTGAGCAGACCCGAGAATGTAAATGTGAATAGCTCGAGAATGAGCATATATGTGAAATGTGATAAGCGGTAGCTTCGGCTACATATATGTGGCACGCATGTGCAAGCGTTCCAGGTATCCGTTAACATTCCGATGTGTTCAATGGGAAAATGACTAAAGTGTAAATGAATGTGTATATGTGACGATCAAGTGCAGGTATATGTATGTATACACTCATGAGCAACGTGCTCGGTATGTGATTGAATTTTGGTAAGAATGTAAACGAGTAAGTTATACCTATGAGAATGACCTTATGATTATAAGTCCATGCTTATGATGTATGAATATGTGGTAAATGTGATTGATGATCATGTGTGAGGCTTTTAGGCCAAATTAAATTGAGAAATGATATGTTCAAGTCTTTGTTGTTGATGTATAGATTAAATTGGCCAATGAATGGCTTGTAAATATTTGATAATGACTAGTTATTGGAATGGCTAACCATAGATATACTTTGGTGTTATATGTGTGTAAATGAAAATTAATATAAAGGAAACATGAAAGAGTAAAGTTAGAAATAAAACAGTTTGGACGACAGTAGTTGTGTGACTTTGAAAAATCACCAAAAAAAAAAGTAGTGGAAATTGAATTAGAGGTTGAATTAGATATGAAATTAAATCTTATTGAGTCTATTTCTACATAAAAGAAACAGAATAAGTAAAAGATTTTCATATGGTGAGATATTTGGATTTTAGTGAGACAGGGTCAGAATGATTTCGGAATCCCCTATTCTAACTTGTAAAATTCATTAAAAATTGTACAAAATTAATCATGGGATAAAATTTATATGCTTGAATTTATTAATGAGTCTATTTTCAAGAGAAACAAATGGTAACATCATTCGAGTTCTGTACAATGAGTTAATTAATTTTTTAGTGAAGAGGGGTCGGAACTGTCAGACAGCAAAATAAGGGAGACTTTAAAGAATAAACTGTACTAATTGGTTGAACTAAAATTTCTGGAAATGTTATGGTAATAATATATGTGAGTCTAGTTTCAGGGGAAATTAGCGGATCTTAATTTGGAGTTCCGTAACTCTGGATAAAAATGATTTAGTGATCAGAATTTCGAGTAAACAAATTCAAGATGAACATAAATGAATTGTGAAATTTTATGCAATAATGATGGTATTATCTTGAGAGCTTATAATGAGGATTGTTAAAAGCATGGTAATCAATTGTTTATTATTTACATACGTACTTACTAAGCTTTACAGCTTACTCCGTTGTTTTTCGTGTTTATAATTTACTCAGGTTAGCTCGGGTTGGAAGTCGCCGGAGAACCTATCACACTATCAAGCTTACAATTTAGGTATCGATGATTTTATACTTAAGGTTATGGAATGTATAGGGAACTTAGTCATGTGTATATTTTACTATGATTTGTCCTAGAATAATGACCCATGATATTCAGAGTTCATTGTTGTATAAGGCCATTTAATGTGGCCAATAAATTTGTTATGCTATAAACTCATGATGATGCATTCCATGGTTGAGTAAATTGTATGCTATGAGTTGTTAAGTGTGTGTGGTGGATGTCTTGGTAGCTTTAATATGTCATGAAATGTGTCATTCAAGTTATACTCAAGTATGGGCATGATAGGGTAGAGATTGGCTTGGAAAATAGCCAACTTCTTAGTCACATAGGCAGAGACACGGCCGTGTGTCTCAGCCGTATGGAGGACATGGCCTGTCCACACGGGCGTCTGACTCTCCAAAACAAGGAAATTTTCTAAATGTTCTAATAGTTTTAAAAGTTCTCGGTTTAGTCCCGAATAGCTCCCAAAGCATGTTTTGGGCCTCGTAGACCTGTTTTAGGGACTTGATGTTATAAGATAAAAGTTTTAAATTTTAAACGAAAATTTATGCCTTGAATTTGTTCAGTTGCAAGTGTTATTATCTGGTAACGCCTCGTACCCTGTTCCGGTGTTGAACATGGGTAAGGGGTGTTACATTTATGGTAGAAAATGAAAGGTTGTTGATAGATAAACAACATTTACAAAGTGATTTTTGATGAAAACATGGTTTAGGGACTAAAATGTAAAGTTATGAAATTTGATGAAAAATTCTAAATTTTTATGAATACATGTGCTGTAAAATTTGTAACGGGATTTTGGTTAGGCTTGGAATAGGGAGTAAATTGAACAAATTTCATTTTCCGAGCCTATGGACGAAATTGGAATTTATGGAAAAGTTAGGGGCAAAATGGTAATTTTGCCTAGGACGTAAATTGAGTCCAAATGAGTATGAAATCTATGAAATTGACGATTAAAATTTTTTATATAGATCCAAACAACTCAAATTCGAGGTTAGATCGAGGAAAGGAAAATGTTTCGGATTAGTTGATTACTTACGCGAACAAGTATCGAGGTAAGTTCGTGTAACTTAATCGAGCACATAATTATGTTAAATTAAATGTTGTGATTGCATGAAATGTAATTATCATTTATGTGATTTACTTGGATGTTACAAATATGAGAAATTAATACATGCATGAAAATGGTGAAAAAGGGTTATGTCCCGATTGAATATTGAATTCCGATAAATATATATGCTTTCCCGAAATGGATGAGGTCCTGTTTTTGTTGCTGACAGATTTAGCTCGAACAAGTAATCCTATTGACCTCATTATAAAAAGGATTTAGCCTGGAAGGGTAATCCTGATATAATACCTCTCGAGTATACGTTATGATTAGGGTTTAGCATGGACTGGTAATCCTAATTGAGCTCTTCTGAGCATACATTATATAAAGGATTTAGCCTGGACTAGTAATCCTGTTATACGATATGTGGCTTGAGAGTGTGTTCATTGATTAAGTGCCCTAATAGGTACCCTTAAATAAGAATTGACGGATTATTGAATTGTACACCTCGAGTGTACTACTTGAGCATCCATCGGAATTTCAATGATTCAACAGACATAAAACTCTTGACATGGCATGAGAATTATGAGATGAAATGATAATATCTTGAAAGAGTATTTCATGATGAGCTCATCTATCCTTACTTGACGTATATGTAAACCTTGTGACTAACATGTTTGATTGGATGCATGTGTTTTGGCAATTTTGCCAAATGGATGGAAAATATGTTATTGTATGCTTAGATTTAATAAACGGGATTGGTAAGTTTAGTTTCCGTTATACGAACTTACTAAGCATGTAATGCTTACTCCATTTTATTTTCCCTGTTTTATAGTGCTCGGAAGCTCGTGGAGGTTGGAGATCATTGGAGCATCGTCACACTATCAACTAACTTATTTTGGGTATACATAGTAAAATCATTTTGGTATAATGACATGTATAGGACAACTTGACCATTAGTGGCTTGATAATGATGCTTGTAATCTAGCCATTGGAATGGCTAGTAATGGTTGTTTTGATATACTTGTAATGTCATGCTATGGTAGCTGAATATATGTTAAGTAGTTGATCAAATTATGTCTAATATATGGAATGAACCAAGGTAAGATTGTGAGCATGTATGCATGTAATGGTATGCCATGATGAATGATGAAATTTGTTAAATTTGAATGCTTAGAATGGTTGGTATTGGATGTGTGTTTCAAGTGCAGGTCATGAGTGTGATTTTGGGTGAGAAATGAAGCTAGAAATGGCTTTATTTTGTTCACACCGGCAGACACACGGGCGTGTGTCTAGACCGTGTGTGACACACGGCTGGGTACATGGACGTGTAGTTAGGCCGTGTGTCCCTAGCACCTTAATTTTGAGAAACAGAATGCTCAGAATTGAGCACACGGGCAGAGACACGGGCGTGTGTCCTAGCCGTGTGTGCTACACGGCCTAGAACAAGGGCGTGTGTCTTGGCCGTGTGAAACCTGCACCTAATTTCGAAAAAATTTAATTTACCACACGGCCTAGCACACGGGCGTGTGGCATGGCCTTGTGCACAAGTCAGAGAGTTACACGGGGTCGAACACAGCCTGTGGCACGGGCGTGTCCCTAGGACCACACGGGCGTGTGAGCCCTGCAACTTGGAAAAATTTTGTAATTTCGTGAAAAATTCTTAGAGTTCCCGATTAAGTCCCGAATCGATTCTAATACTTGTATTGGGCCTCGAGGGTCCAAAATTAAGGGACGTTTTTTATGATCTCGATTAATGAATAGTAATTTACATAAATTAGTTGTAAAATGTTCTGAAAGTTCTTGTAATGCTTTGAAACCCTATTCTGATGATGGATACTGCTTAGGGGTGTTACATTTAGTGGTATCAGAGCTACAATTTAGCCAATTCTCAGATTCGACGTAGCAAACACGAGTTTATCTATACATGCAATTATATAATTTGTGATAGTGTGATGACTCCTGATCATTTTAAATGTGTTTTTCATATAGTAATGTCATCCAACCGAGCTAGAGCTGAATCCGAGGAAGCTGAGAGCAATGCTTCAACTTCAGTTGAAAGAGTTGCGTCTGCGTCTGGTAGTGAAAGGCCCGTGTCTGAGGGTGGAGGTAAGGAGGCAAAACAGGCATTCTTTCAATTGATGAATGAGTGGTTTACCGAGTACTTAAGAACAAACCCCGCTATACAATGACCTCCCCCACCTGCTCCTCAACTAATTTCTGAGGTGCCACAAGGTGCTGAACCTGTTAGAATTGGTAAGCCTCCGGTAGATAAAATCCGCAAGCATGGGGCGGAAGAATTTAGAGCTACCGCAGACGATGATCCGGAAAGGGCTGAGTTTTGGCTAGAAATACTATCTGGGTTTTTGATGAATTATCCTGTACACTTGCCGAATGTCTAAAATGTGCAGTATCTTTACTGAAAGATACAACCTATCATTGGTAGAATACCATAACTTCAGTCGTACCGAGAGAGAACGTTACATGGGAATTCTTCCAAGCTGAATTCAGAAAGAAATATGTTAGTCAGAGATTCATGGATCAGAAAAAGAAAGAATTTTTAGAACTTAAGTAGGGAAACATGACTGTATTCGAATATGAACGAGAATTTGTTCAGTTGAGCATTTATGCTAGAGAATGGGTTCTAATCGAGGCTGAGATGTGTAAACGCTTTGAAGAGGGGTTAAATGAAGATATCAAGTTATTGATTGGAATTCTCGAAATAAGGGAATTTGTGGTGTTAGCCGGTCGAGCACAAAAAGCTGAGGAATTGAGTAAAAAAAATAAACAAGCTGAAAGAGAGGCTCGGGTTTCTGGAAAAAGAACTATGAGTAAGTCACAATCATTTGCTTCTAAGAAATTAAAGAAGTATTATGATCGTGTGACCACCTCTACGGGATATTCTGGAAGAGAGCGGGGCTCTCAACGTTCTAACCCGAGGTCTTCATCTCCATCTGTGACCAGTGTGGGTAGTGTTGGTAATCCAAAACCGAAATGTAAACATTGCAATAAATTTCATCATGGGGAATGTCGGTCTAGAAGTGGAGCTTGTTTTGGATGTGGTTCACTTGACCATTTTCTCAGGGATTGTCCAGAAAGAGTTGAAAAAGAGATAGAACCAGCTCCAAAGCCTAGTAATCCTGCCTCGAGAGGCAGACCACCCCGTCATCCCGGCAATGTTGGTGGTAGTCGAGGTACTACCAAGTATACAACAGTTAGATCTGAGGCACGATCACTTGCAAGGACATATGCTATTCGTGCTAGAGAAGATGCCTCTGCGCCAGACGTCATTACTGGTACATTTTCTCTACTTGGTACTGATATTAATTGTAACAGCTCGATTTAGGGGTTAGTCGGAACAGTGGTTTTGGAACCACTAATCCGAGGTAGAAGAAAATTATTTTTATATTATTTTATGAGTTAAAGCATGATTATATAGGTGCATTAAAATTTTGGTGCTTTAATTTTAGTGATTTCATGTTTAATTGCGAAAAAGGACTAAATCGCATAAAGTGTGAAAGTTCCATTTTACAAGCTAAAGGTGTCTAAAAGCCATATAATATTAATTGGATGTCCCTAATGTGCAATTAGGCCTTGTTTAGGGTGGTGGCCAGCCATAGGGACAAAGAAAAGACTTGGTCAATTGGTTAGGTAAAAATTTGGTGACTAAATTGATTTTTAATCATAAAATAAAGAAAAGAAAGATATCATCTTTTCTCTCCATCTTCTCCACCGAAAACTAGCAGCAAAATAGGGGTTGAGAGCTCAAAATATTCAGCCAAGCTTTTCTCCTTGCAAGTAAGTGCTTTAATGGCCATTCTTTGATAATTTTTGTACTTTTGGAACCCCTAAAGCTTAAGCTAGCTAAAGAGGAGACTATTTTGCAAAAAGGTTAAAAGTTTAGGGTTTTTCCATGTAAGTATTTATGTTGTTTGTTGCATTTTTATGGAAGAAAATGAGTCCTAGTTGTTAGATAAACAACTTTTGTGAAAGGTGTTTCCATGAAAACACCTAAAATGACCTTTTTTTAAAGGTTGTAAAATAAGTGTTAAATGTGTGAAATAACGAGTATTGAGAGTTTTTATAAGAGTAATAAATGTTCCCCTAGGCTCGTTAATGAAAGAAATTTGATTAGAATTGATTTACGAGCCTAGGGGTAAAACAGTCATTTTTGTGAAAGTCTAAGGGCAAATTGATAATTTTGCCAAAGTATGATTATTAAAATGTATTTATTAATGTAGTAATTAAATGAGTGAATTTATTATTATAGATCAAGAAGAACGAGGAATTAACCTTGACAGAGGAAAAGGCAAGGTATCGAACTAGATCGGCAAATTGGCCTATTTTGAAATCGAGGTAAGTTTGTGTGTAATAAATTCAACATCATATTATTAAGTTTAAAATGCTTGATATTAGTAAAGATGTATATTATATCCATGAAATTGAGTAATGATGTTGAATGAGAAAATGATGAAAATTTATGATGTTGAAGTCCCGGTTGGACTTTAAGAAGTGAAAGGATATCATCATTGAGATTGGTAAAGTCCCGTATAAGACCATGTCTGGGATATGGCCTCGGCACCGAATTGAGATCCCGTATAAGACCATATCTGGGATATGGCATCGGCATCGAATATGAAGATCGTATAAGACCATATCTGGGATATGGCATCAACAATCAATATGATATCCCGTATAAGACCATATCTGGGATATGGCATCGGCATCGAATATGAAGATCGTATAAGACCATATCTGGGATATGGCATCGACAATCAATATGAGATCCCGTATAAGACCATATTTGGGATATGGCATCGGCATCTAGAGGTGACCCCATGTAAGACCACATCTAGGATGTGGCATTGGTGTCGTATTTATGCGAATGATGATGATTATGTATCTTCAAGTATCCCAAGTGATTTGATGGGGTAAATAGTCAAGCTTATAATAGAGATGAGATTAATGTTAAAGCTATGTGATGAAGTAATACAGGTTCATGTGAATAATTCACGAGAAATGTTTACGATATGTGACATGATATGTAATTGGTAAGAGTAAGCATGAGTAAGTTATGGCAATGTACTTAATACTTTGTGTTTTTATTCAGTGCAATGGATGAATGACATTATGAGCTTTTAAGTTGCTATTTATTTCATGCAAACTTACTAAGCTTTATGCTTACCCCTCTCATTTCCCTTTTCCTTGTAGTATCGCCAAGCTAACTCGAGGATCGTAGGACGTCAGAGTTCAGAATCACACTATCAACTTCCCTTTGGTATAGCAAAGTTTGATTAATTTTGAATATGGCATGTATAGGAACTTGGTCATTTTGTGTTATGTCATATTTACTAGCCAATATATGGCTATTAATGTTATTCAATTCATTTTGTAAATGGCCATTGGAAATTGGCCAATACTTGACAAGGTTATATATCTTAATGATGATGAAATTCATGAAGTGCATGCTTGTGTGGATGTCTTGATGTATGATGCATTGAAATGGCATAAGTATTGTTGCTTTGTAGGGTGGCAAATGGGCTTGGTAGATAGCCTTACAATTGTCCACACGGGTAGACACACGGGCGTGTGTCTAGGCCGTGTGAGACCCACGGTCAACCCCATGGGCGTGTGGATAAGCCGTGTGTCCCCCTGCATGCTAGGTTCGCAAGTCAGAATACCCAGTAGTTAACACACGGGCTGAGACACGGCCGTGTGTCTCAATCGTGTGAGAGACGCGGCCTAAGACACGGGCATGTGCCTGGGCCGTGTGAAGTTTGCACCTGAAATTAGGAATTTAATTCGACACACGGTCTAAGGACACGGGCGTGTGCCTTGGCCGTGTGACCTTGTTGAGATGATGACGTCATAAACAGAATGTCAAGGTTTTCACACACGGGTGAAGACATAGCCGTGTCAGAGACACGGGCTATGGACACGGGACTGTGTCAGGCCGTGTGAAAACCCCTGTAGGTTCGAAGGGAAAATAAAGTTCACTCGGACTAGGGACATGGGCGTGTGAGATTACACGGCCTGCCCACACGGGCGTGTGGCCCTATTTTATGTAAAAAAAATTTAAGTGTTCAAAAGTTTCCAGTTTAGTCCTGAACCATTCCGTGTGCAAGTTTAGGGTCTCATAGACCCATAATAGAGATGTTATGATGTTGAATGAAAAGCTCTAAGTTGAATGAAATTTTATGGATCGAAGTTGTATGTTTGAGCAAGTTAAGTACGATAATGCCTCGTACCCGGTTCAGGTGTCAAATACGAGTAAAGGGTGTTACATTAATGCTTTGATTGATCCTGGTTCCACACATTCCTACATATGCTCGAACTTAGTGACTATTAAAAATTTACCTGTTGAATTCACTGAAATTGTGGTTAAAGTTTCAAACCCCCTGGGCCAGTGTAACATCCCAAAAATGGGGCTATTTGGAATTAAATTATTTTTCTTATGTTTGAATCACTGTGATATTATTTAAGGAATAATAGGGCTTAGTTAAAGGCTTTGAGTAGGCTCGGTTTGGTAGAAAATATTATTTATAGGCTTAAAAGGCAAGGAGCCTTAGCAGGAGGGTGTTATAAGAATAAATGTGGATAATTTGACACAAAAATCAGCTTGGAAAAGTGGCAAAAGAAGGTCACTTAAGGGCTAGAGATGACGCCACAAGGGGGGAACAAGGGAGCTTGTGTTCGAGTCACGGAAATCCCTCTTTTTGCTCATTAGTGGGACGGCACAAGGGAGGAGTTTTCCTCGCTTTAAACTCCTTTATTAATTATTATTATTAAGGGATAATATGAGCACTTTAAATTGGTTTTAATTTGCTTAAATCTGGAGATAATAAGGGATATTATTAAATGGATTATTAAGAGATCATTTGATTATTTGGGGATTAATAGATTTTTATCTAAGGATAATCAGTGATAAATAAGGATATTAATTGGATTAATAGGGGATTTTTGAGTGATTAATTGGGGATTAATTCAAATTTATTTGAATTAAATTAAAATAAGTGGCCAAGAGGATTTTTAGGTGTTGGCCGAATTTGAACTCCTTGGTAGGAGGGGAGTGGACGGCAAGGTGCTGGGGGGGTGTCGAATGCTTATAAAAGCATCAATCTATCACTTGTTTCGATTTTTTTCCCATCTTAGCAAGTTGCCGAAAGTCTCAACCCTCCCATCTATTTTCTTTCTCTCAACATCCTTAGCCGAAACCTTCATTCCATATCTTTCTTCATTCTCTTCTTCTTCCAACTCAAGCCGAATCCTCTCCCTTGGTGTGCCGATTTTCCTTTTTCCCATTTGGTGTATCTTGGGCCGAATATCAAAAGCAAGGGTAAGTAGATCGAAACTCCTCTCCCATACCCCTTCTCTCTCGTCGACTTGATTAAAAGGAAAAGCCGAATTATTTCAAAGCTGGCTAATCGCTGATGGAATCGATTCTGCTTTAGGTGCCGGGATCTTAAGGTATACGATCCAAGCCCATTCCCCGTCAAGTGACTTTGGTAAGGATCTATATTTATTTACTATTCGCTTAAGCCGAAGGCTACTAACTTGGTCAAGTGCCGATTATAGGGTGGTGAAACAAAGGGCTAGTACTCAAGACATTCGTGTAAGGATTTGGGTTCAAAAGAGAACCCTTTTAAACTATTTGGTTTGGCCGAATGGCCATTTCACTAACTTTGATAGTTGGCCAATATAGGGACAAGTAGATCTAGGGTGGCCGACTTCTCTTTTTGGGATTTAGACGATTCACAGACAGTGTGTACATACACACGTATAACTATTTAAATGTGCTGAGTGCTATGTATGCTAACTTGATTTGTGTAGCATCTGATTAATACCATAACGGTATGAGTGGTGATTCGTGTAAGTACCGTTAATATGAATGTGTTATTGATGCTTTTGGGAAGCATGATGTATTGATACATGAGATTTAAGTATGTGATGACATGAAACATGTACATATGTGATCGTTGTGGGATTAATGAGTGGAGGGGGCAAAGTATTCGTGCCGACGGGCACCAAGTGTTTTGGTAACACACCGTGACTACGGTCACCGAGGTTTGGTACCTCCAGAGGTTTGGTACCTCATAGCGACTCGCCCCCGTGGTTAACACCACCATGGGTTGGCCCCACTTGAGATATGGGATCGTCTCGCGCGGTGATTTGGTATCACACGATGGGTTGGCCCCATCAATTGATTCGTGTCTCACGACACCGTTGTTTTGGTAACACATCGTGACTATATGTCACCGCTGGTTTGGCACCACCAGTGGTTTGGTACCACAATGGGTAGACAAAGTAGCGCTTGGTTGGCTAGGTTGGGGGTACATAATATTCTCGCATATTAACTGTTATATGTTGTCTATGGAAATGTCTTTAAAACGGGGGAAGGGTTACATACTGAGTCTTGGTGACTCACCTTCTCCTTTAACATTTTTCAGGTGACTCGTAGATGGCGGTTGAGGAGCCGGTTGGACTCGAGGTGGCCATGCGGTGGATTTAAATTAAATGAACTTTAATTTTTGTTATGATAACTTATATTTCCGGTTTTTAGTTTATTTGGATGTAATAAGGCCTCCTGATATTTTTTTTATTTTTTTTGTGTTTTGTTATTTTTCATATGTCGAATAATTGTTTTAAACTATGATTACCAATATTAAATTAAAGTCACATGTTTTCCCAAATTAACACGAAAATGTTTTCATAGTGCCATCGGGCACACTCGATATTCTATAATAACTTGGTTGAATTAACTTTTAAATAAATTCTAAGTAAGGTTTTCCAACAATCTTTTCCAATCGTAGCAAACTCGGATTCTCGCCATAGTGTTTTTGGGCGGGTTTGGGTTGTTACAAAATTGGTATCGAGCCAGTTCAAAGCTCTAATTGTGGGGCCCAAGGCCCAAAATGTTTTGGTAGGCCTTATGGGATGATTTTTGGTTTTGAACAAAGATGGCCCGAGTCTCCCAGACCGATCCGCCTGTAAGTACATCGAAACCTCTTTGTGAATTATATTCAGAGAAGGGTAGGAAGCATGGAACGAGATAGACTCATAGGAACTTGAACCCTAGGATTAGGCTACTCAAACACACAAACGAAGCATAAGACTTAAGGAACTAAACCAACCTATGACTTAGTCAATGAGCTAGGTGTGTGGTAACCCTCAGACGCATGTCTAGGATTGGATCCGAATGAGCCCGGTATTTAAGCAATCCTCGTGACTCACCTCCTCTTTGCGGTATCCTACCGTGCGTAGCTTTGGTTCACCCTAACTCGCAGGGGCTCAAAGGTGTGGTAACCTCCAGTGCGCATGTCTAGAAAGGTTCGGTGAGAGCTTGGTATTTAAGCGGTCCACGTGACCCACCTCCTCTTCACTCGACTTCGCCTCGGTGCGTAGCTTTGGTTCACCCCGACTGTGGAGGGCTCTGGCCATAGGCTAAACACAATGATTAAAACCCGAAAAGGGAATTAGCCATGTTTTCAAAAAGAATGAAACAACAAACCCTAATGTTTCAAAACTTGTGCAATAACTTTTTTTCAAATCCGAGAACATTATTTTTACAACGTTTTTCTCTAAAACTTGATTGTGGAAAATTACGTAAATGCCCTTAGGGGTAAAATTACTAAAATGCCCTGATCATAAAATATCAGCTCAATGGTTTTGCTCAAAAATTTCAACTATTTTACAAATATTCAACAACTTAGCTTTGGAAATCATCAAGAAAATATTTTGGTTCGAAAATTACGAAAATACCCTCAGAGGAAAAAGACGAAAAATACCCCCAGGTTAGAAATGGGCGAAATGTCCGATGAGCGAAATAGGTATGGAAAGTATTAAGGAATGGATGCATGAACTTCTTTGTGCGAACTAGGATAGGAAATCAAACCTTGTTTGCTCGAAAGAATCTCTCGATTAAAATTCTACCCATAAAATTTCTTCGTGAATAAGAAAGTGGAACAAATGCTAACGCATAAAATTTTTTCTAATCGATTAAAAGCGCGGTAGATAGAATGAGTTCTAGAGGACGTGGACGCCGTGGACGCGGTAGGGGTAGGATGACAAGTGTCCGAACCGTCAGCCGGGACAAGGTTCTCAAAATGAGGTACCACCGCCACCACCACCTCCTACTTTTAGAGCCGAGGAGCCGGATCGCATCGGCAGTGAGGCGGATCGCAAGTTGTTTTGCGAGTCTTGGAGATGGTGGTCGGGCTGGTGGAAATTTGGGAGCTCGTAAATCGTCCCTCGAGCGACTCGATCTAACGGAGCGAGGTATTCCGGGTGTGTCGAGTGGCACCCAGCGGCAAGAGTGAGATCGCTAGAGTCAACCGAAAGGATCATGGATGATCTTGACTCGATCAAGAAGAAAAGTCGAAAGGGCGTGTCGCTTCTAAAGGATGAAGCGACGTTGGTGGCTTACGGTTCGAGACGGGCTACAAAGCAGATGATCCGACTTGGGAGTATTTCAAACCACCTATCGTAAGAAGTATGTGGGTACCAAACCTACACCGACGCCACAGAGAAAGGCTTTTCCGGGATTAGTGCAAGGAACTAAGTCGTTGTCGGAATATGAGGCGTAGTTTTTTAAGGTTGAGTAGGTATGCTAGAGGCATCTTGTCTCATCGAGCATGATGAGCGCCGTGTCCGCTTTGAGGACGGACTCGAGATGATTTGAGGTTACCGATTGCCCCGCAGCAGTTCGTGAGTTCTCATCTCTAGTGGAAAAGGCTAAGGTGGCCGAAGGGATCAAGGAGGTCGTGAGGCAAAGTTATAGTAGGAATAATCGTAAGAGAGGATTTGGGTCACCGGATCAAGCGGTGGTGTTCGAAAAGGCTAGGCCAAGTGGGCCAAATCAGCGGCAAGGCCCACGACTACTAATCGAGGCCGACTCAGTGGTAACCGTGGAAAGACCCATTGGGGAGGTTGTTGGACCGGTGATAGAGGATGTTTTGAGTGTGGGTCTTTGGAGCATCGTGTCAGAGATTGTCCCCGGAAACTAGCTAAGAACCAGCCAGAGGGGCAGAATCGTGCTCAAGATAGAAATGTGGGACCACAGAGGGGTCGTGGTAATGGCAGAGGAAACAACGGTCCTAACCGAGGTCGTGGAACTCAGGGTAGAGGCTCAGGCAACACAGGCTAGGCAGCCTGGCTTAGTTTACGCAGCGAGGTGTCGCGAGGAAGGTGACGCACCGGATGTCATAACCGGTACTTTTCTAATTTTTGATCTTCCTTATGTTGCATTAATTGATGTGGGTTCGACGCACTCGTACATTGCTAGTAGTGTGGTAGGAACTATGGACCTAAACTCAAAACCGCTTCTAGGGAGATGACCGTAGTTAGCCCTTTAGGTCACTCAGTAGTGGTAGACAAACTTTATAGAGGCGCACTTCCTAGAACTTCAAGGGGTAGTATTTGTGGTCGATCTGATGGAACTACCATTTGGGGAGTTCGATTTGATCCTTGGAATGGACCGGCTGGTTAAGTATCAAGCGAATTTGGATTGCGCGCTAAGCGCATGGTTCTTAAGACGGTGAAGGTGATGAAGTGGTTATGATAGGGGATAGAAGGAATTACCTATCCAATGTAGTGTCCGCTTTGAAGGTCAAAAGATGGTCAAGAAGGGTTGTGAGGCGATTTGGTTCAAATCAGGCTTTGGAAGCTAAGGGGTCGATGGTTGGAAAGGTCCGAACGGTTGGGGAATTTGCCGATGTGTTCCCGCAAGAGCTTCCGGTCCGCCTCCCGGATCGGGAAGTCGACCCGGTATAGACTTGCTACCGAACGGCACTGTGTCTATAGCACCATACCGAATGGCACCAAAGGAATTGGTGGAGCTAAAGGCTCAAATTCGTGAGCTCTTGGATAGAGGGTTTATTCGACCAAGTATATCTCCGTGGGGAGCACCTGTGTTGTTTGTCAAAAAGAAGGACGGTTCTATGCGGATGTGCATCGACTACCGCCGCTTAAACAAGTTAACGATCAAAAACAAGTACCCGCTTGCCTCGGATCGATGACTTGTTTGACCAACTCAAGGGTGCGCTCGGTATTCTCAAAGATTGACCTTAGATCAAAGTTATCATCAATTAAAGGTGAAGGAGGCCGATGTTCACAAGACGGCATTTCGAACTCGGTATGGGCATTACGAGTTCTTAGTGATGCCATTCGGTTAACCAATGCACCGTGGCATTTATGGACTTAATGAATAGGGTATTTCAACAAAGATTGGACCAATTCGTCGTGGTGTTCATCGACGACATATTGGTTTACTCGAGGACGAGGGAGGAGCATGACAAGCATTTGCGAGTAGTCCTACAAGTGTTGAGGGAAAAGCGGCTTATACGCCAAATTCAATGAAGTGCGAATTTTGGCTTAGGAGGTGGCTTTCTTAGGTCATGTAGTATCACCAAGGAATTAGAGTAGACCCTCGCAAGATTGAAGCAAAGATTGGATTGGAAACCACCTAGGTCTGGTGGTCAAATACGAAGTTTTCTGGTTTAGCAGGTACTATCGGAGATTCGTGGAAGGATTTTCTAATAGCAATACCAAGTTAACTAAGTTACTAAGGAAAGGTGTTCCATTTGTATGGATGGAGAAGCGAAGAAGGAAGCTTTGATAAGCTAAGGAAAATTTTGACTAAGCTCCGGTTTTGGTACACACCGGCAGAAAGTTATTCACGATCTATTGTGATGCATCTCACACCGGTTTGGGATGTGTGTTGATGCAGATGGGAAGGTAGTAGCCTATGCATCCCGCCGCTTAAGACCGCATGAGGTTAACTACCCAACGCCCGACTTGGAGTTAGCGGCACTGCCTTTGCTCAAGATATGGAGACATTACCCGTATGGGGAGAAGTCGATAGTCTACACGGATCACAAAAGCTTGAGGTATCTTCCGACTCGTAAGATCTCAATCTGAGACAGCGTCGGTGGATTGAACTACTAAAGGACTACGATTGTTCAATTGAGTACCATCCGGTAAGGCTAATGTAGTAGCTGACGCGTTGAGCCGGAAGGTTGTGACGGACTTAAGAGCAATGTTCGCTCGGTTGAGTCTATATGATGATGGGAGTCTTTTGGCGGAACTCCGAGTTAAGCCAACATGGATTGAGGAGATTAAGGAAAAGCAGTTAGTGGATGAAGGCTTGAACGCTAAGAGGGTACAAGTTCAGGATGGTGGTTTGGAAGGGTACGGTCTGTCTAGTGATGGAGTGCTATGTTTTCAAGGGCGAGCATGCATGCCGAAAGATGAAGAGTTGAGGCGGAAAATTCTCCATGATGCACATAGCAGCCCATATGCTATGCATCCGGGAGGAAGCAAGATGTATGGAGATTTGCGAAAACAGTTCTGGTGGCCGGGGTTGAAGCGTGAGATAACTGAGTTCGTAGGAAAGTGTCTGACATGCCAGCAGGTTAAGGCTGAACATCAGTTACCATCGGGACTACTTCAACCGATAAAGATCCCTCAATGGAAATGGGAGAGGATCACCATGGATTTCGTTAGTGGGCTACCCCTTACGCCCAATAAGAAGGATGCGCTTTGGGTAATTGTGGATCGCTCGACTAAATCAGCTCACTTCATGCCTGTGAGAATGGATTACTCACCCGAAGCTAGCGGTTGTATGTGGGTGAAATAGTGAGGTTGCATGGTGTGCCAAGATCGATTATCTCGGATAGGGATCCCGATTCACGCCAAGGTTCGAAAGCGTTGCATCAAGCTTTGGGTACACGGTTAGATTTCAAGATGCGGCTTTCCATCCACAAATCGACGGACATCGGAAAGGGTGATACTGATCTTAGAAGACATGTTAAGAGGTTGTGTCTTGGATTTTAGTGGTAGTTGGGAAGAGTACCTACCATTAGCGGAATTCGCTTATAACAATAGTTATCAAGCGAGTATTCAGATGGCTCCATATGAAGCCCTATATGGACGAAAATGCCGTACTCCTACATGTTGGACGGTGTTGGGGGAACGACAAGTTCTGGGTCCAAAATTGGTAACAGAGACTGAAGACAAGGTCAAGGTGATTCGGTCTCGTCTCAAGGAAGCATCAGATAGGCAGAAGTCTTATGCCGATCTCAAACGCAAGGAAATGGAGTATGCTGTGGGGGACAAGGTCTTTCTGAAAGTGTCGCCTTGGAAAAAGGTGTTGAGATTTGGACGAAAAGGAAAGCTAAGCCCAAGGTTCATCGGGCCATATACAGTTGTAAAGCGAGTAAGACCGGTAGCTTATCAGCTAGAGCTGTCGGCAGAACTGAATCAGATCCATGACGTATTTCATGTATCGATGCTTTGAGGCAGTATCGGTCAAATCCTTCGCATACGCTGTGCCAATGAGCGAGATTGAGGTGAACTCGGATTTATCTTTTGAAGAAGAACCGGTTCGCATCTTAGATCGAGATGTGAAGGTTCTACGTAGAAAGTCGCGTGCCCTTAGTGAAAGTGCTTTGGCGGAACCATGGTTTGGAGGAAGCTACGTGGGAATCTGAGGATGTGATACGCAACAATACCCCCCATCTGTTTTAGCTAGGTAATTTCGAGGACGAAATTTATTTTAAGGGGTAGAATCGTAACATCCCAAAAATGGGGCTATTTGGAATTAAATTATTTTTCTTATGTTTGAATCATCGTGATATTATTTAAGGAATAATAGGGCTTAGTTAAAGGCTTTGAGTAGGCTCGGTTTGGTAGAAAATATTATTTATAGGCTTAAAAGGCAAGGAGCCTTAGCAGGAGGGTGTTATAAGAATAAATGTGGATAATTTGACACAAAAATCAGCTTGGAAAAGTGGCAAAAGAAGGTCACTTAAGGGCTAGAGATGACGCCACAAGGGGGAACAAGGAGCTTGTGTTCGAGTCACTGGAAATCCTCTTTTTGCTCATTAGTGGGACGGCACAAGGGAGGAGTTTTCCTCGCTTTAAACTCCTTTATTAATTATTATTATTAAGGGATAATATGAGCACTTTAAATTGGTTTTAATTTGCTTAAATCGAGATAATAAGGGATATTATTAAATGGATTATTAAGAGATCATTTGATTATTTGGGGATTAATAGATTTTTATCTAAGGATAATCAGTTGATAAATAAGGATATTAATTGGATTAATAGGGGATTTTTGAGTGATTAATTGGGGATTAATTCAAATTTATTTGAATTAAATTAAAATAAGTGGCCAAGAGGATTTTTAGGTGTTGGCCGAATTTGAACTCCTTGGTAGGAGGAGTGGACGGCAAGGTGTTTGGGGTGTCGAATGCTTATAAAAGCATCAATCTATCACTTGTTTCGGTTTTTTCCCATCTTAGCAAGTTGCCGAAAGTCTCAACCCTCCCATCTATTTTCTTTCTCTCAACATCCTTAGCCGAAACCTTCATTCCATATCTTTCTTCATTCTCTTCTTCTTCCAACTCAAGCCTAATCCTCTCCTTGGTGTGCCGATTTTCCTTTTTCCCATTTGGTGTATCTTGGGCCGAATATCAAAAGCAAGGGTAAGTAGGTCGAAACTCCTCTCCCATACCCCTTCTCTCTCACAACTTGATTAAAAGGAAAAGCCGAATTATTTCATGGCTAATCGCTGATGGAATCGATTCTGTTTAGGTGCCGGGATCTTAAGGTATACGATCCAAGCCCATTCCTGTCAAGTGACTTTGGTAAGGATCTATATTTATTTACTATTCGCTTAAGCCAAGGCTACTAACTTGGTCAAGTGCCGATTATAGGGTGGTGAAACAAAGGGCTAGTACTCAAGACATTCAGTAAGGATTCGGGTTCAAAAAGAGAACCCTTTTAAACTATTTGGTTTGGCCGAATGGCCATTTCACTAACTTTGATAGTTGGCCAATATAGGGACAAGTAGATCTAGGGTGGCCGACTTCTCTTTTTGGGATTTAGACGATTCAAGTGGTGACAGTGTGTACATACAAACGTATAACTATTTAAATGTGCTTTGAGTGCTATGTATGCTAACTTGATTTGTGTAGCATCGGATTAATACCATAACGGTATGAGTGGTGATTCGTGTAAGTACTGTTAATATGAATGTGTTATTGATGCTTTTGGGAAGCATGATGTATTGATACATGAGATTTAAGTATGTGATGACATGAAACATGTACATATGTGATCATTGTGGGATTAATGAGTGGAGGGGCGTGTATTCGTGTCGACGGGCACCAAGTGTTTTGGTAACACACCGTGACTACGGTCACCAGAGGTTTGGTACCTCCAGAGGTTTGGTACCTCATAGCGGCTCGTCCCCGTGGTTAACACCACCGTGGGTTGGCCCCACTTGAGATATGGGATCGTCTGCGCTGATTTGGTATCACACGATGGGTTGGCCCCATCAATTGATTCGTGTCTACGGACACCAGTGTTTTGGTAACACATCGTGACTATATGTCACCAGTGGTTTGGCACCACCAGTGGTTTGGTACCACAGCGGGGTAGACAGTGGCGTTTGGTTGGCTAGGTTGGGGGTACATAATATTCTGCATATTAACTGTTATATGTTGTCTATGGAAATGTCTTTAAAATGGGGGAAGGGTTACATACTGAGTCTTGGTGACTCACCTTCTCCTTTAACATTTTTCAGGTGACTCGTAGATGGCGGTTGAGGAGCCGGTTGGACTCGAGGTGGCCATGCGGTGGATTTAAAATAAATGAACTTTAATTTTTGTTATGATAACTTATATTTCCAGTTTTTAGTTTATTTGGATGTAATAAGGCCTCCTGATATTTTATTTTATTTTTTTTTGTGTTTTGTTATTTTTCATATGTCGAATAATTGTTTTAAACTATGATTACCAATATTAAATTAAAGTCACATGTTTTCCCAAATTAACACGAAAATGTTTTCATAGTGCCATCGGGCACACTCGATATTCTATAATAACTTGGTTGAATTAACTTTTAAATAAATTCTAAGTAAGGTTTTCCAACAATCTTTTCCACTGTAGCAACTCGGATTCGGCCATAGTGTTTGGGCCGGGTTTGGGTTGTTACAGCCAGTGTGTTATGGTGGATAAGGTCTGTAAAAACTGCCCATTTATGGTAAAAGGTTATTGCTTTTCGACTGATTTGATGTTACTGCCATTCGATGAATTTGATGTGATTTTGGGAATGGATTTGTTAACCCAATATGATGCAGTGGTGAATTGTAAGTAGAAATTAATTGTATTGAAATGTGAGAATGTTGAATTACTTCATGTTGAATCTGATAAACTGGATGGATTACCTAATGTGATTTTCGCAATAACGACACAGAAATACGTCCGAAAGGGTTATGATTCTTACCTTGCATATGTGTTGGATACTAAAGTATCTGAGTCAAAGATTCAATCAGTGTCGGTTGTATGTGAATTTCCTGATGTATTCCTGGAAGAATTACCTGGTTTACCACCGGATAGAGAAGTGGAATTCTCTATATGTAACACCCCTTACCCATATTCAACGCCGGAACAGGGTACAAGGCATTACCGGACATACAACACAAACATTCATATTCTTACCAATAGTTCATCATATATCGAATTTATTTCCTTTGATTTTTTCGTACATACCTGTACCAACTCGTAACATAATCACATACTTTCTCATCTTTGACATACCAGTTGAACCACTTGGAATACTATCGGATACACGGAAAGATTTGCACATAAGTGCCACATATTTAGCCAATGCTACCACAAATCTCATAACACATATAGGCTCGCTCTCGAGCTATCCACGAGCCTGCTCACACAAGCTGTCAGTCGAGACGTAGCTACGCGGTGCTGCTCACACAAGCTATCAAGTATCCACAACATATGCCAAGATACCCACCACCCAGTAGAGGCGTGCAGGACCAAAGCACACTGGTCACATAATCACATAATCACATGGGTTCCTAGTGACATGTCACTTGTATCCTAATCTATTCCTAAGGTTCAACCGGGATTTCTCTCTTGCCGGAACTTTGTCGAATATGCTCGTAGAATCAATCATACAGTTCATGCAATATCAAAACATTAAAATACAAATATAACATTGCATTAGTAACATACGAACTTACCTCGGTACAAAAATAGTGAAAATGGACCTAATCGTCAAACACTTTGTTTTTCCTCCGATCTAGGTCCGAACTTCATTTTTCTTGATCTATAATAGCAAATTTAACTCATTTAATACTCACATTATTCAATTCAGTCCAAAAATCACATTATGGCAAAATTACATTTTTCCCCTAACTTTTAAACATTTTACACTTTAGTCAATATAGTCAATTTCTTCAAAACCCAAGCCTAGCCGAACCATTTTCATACTCATAAGAGCCGACATTTTTCATTAAATCACACTTCTACTACATATTTGACAACTTTTACAAATAAGTCCTTTTTGACATTTTCATCCAAAATCACTTAATAAAAGTTGCTTATCCAACATCAAATTTGCATAATCTACCATTAAACATCAAAATACATCCATGTCTAACATGGGTCAAGCCCTAGACCTTGATCATATCTTAAATTAGTGGTAGAAATAGATAGATCGGGTTACAATGACTTCAAAAATGTAAAGAGCATTAAAAATGGGGCAAGAACGGACTTACAATCGAGCTTGGAAGATGAACAAACCCTAGCTATGTCTTCCTTAGTGAATTTTGGCCATGGGAGAGGAAGATGGACAAGATTTTGGCTTTATTTTGCTTACTAATTCATTTAATTACCAAATGACCAAAATGCCCTTTTCTTAAAATACCCAAATTTCACCTAAATCATGTCCATTTTTGTCCACCAACTTAACCAGTGGTCTAATTACCATCTAAGGACCTCTAATTTAAGATCTCATAGCAATTGAACACCTTTAACATATAGAATTCAAGTTTTGCACTTTTTGCATTTTAGTCCCTTTAACTAAATTGCGTGCCTAAACGTCAAAATTTTCGAACGAAATTTTCACGAAATCATTCATAAAACTGTAGACCATAAGAATATAATAAAAATAAATTTTACTGCATCGGATTTTTGGTCCCAGAACCACTGTTCCGACTAGACCCAAAATCGGGCTGTTACAACTCTCCCCCCTTAGAGATTTTCGTCCCCGAAAATCTTACCAGGAAAGAGGTTTGGGTACTGTTTTCTCATAGCTTCCTCAGGTTCCCATGTAGCCTCTTCGACCCCATGTCGTTGCCATAAAACTTTCACTAGAGCTATACTTTTATTTCTCAACTTTTTGACTTCCCGAGCCAAAATCTTGATTGGCTCTTCACCATAAGTTATATCGGGTCGAATCTCAACCTCTGTCGGAGAAATCACATGCGAAGGGTCTAATCAATAACGTCGCAACATCGACACATGAAATACATTGGGAATCCTTTCCAACTCTTTCGGCACAGCTAACGATATGCCACTGGCCCTATTTTTTCAATAACCTCATACGGCCCAATAAAACGCGGACTCAACTTGCCTTTGCGACAAAATCTCAGAATTTTCTTCCACGAAGATACTTTCAAAAATACTTTATCACCAACTTGAAACTTAATCTCTTTCCTTTTCAAATCTGCATACGATTTCTGTCTATCCGAAGCTGCCTTCAAACAGTCACGGATTACTTTCACTTTCTCTTCGGTCTCTCTAACCAAATCGACCCTGTGAATCTGTTTCTCACTAAGTTCGGTCCAGTACAATGGAGTTTGACACTTGCGGTCATACAATGCCTCATACGGTGCCATCTTAATACTCGACTAAAAACTGTTGTTATAAGAAAATTCGACTAAAGGTAGATATTTTTCCCAACTACCTTCGAATTCTAAAACACAACAACGAAGCATATATTCGAGAATCTGAATCACTCTCTCGAATTGACCGTCGGTTTGTGGATGAAATGCGGTACTAAAATTTAACTTCGTACCCAAAGCTTCTTGCAACTTCTTCCAAAAAACGTGAAGTAAACCTCGAATCTCTATTCGAAATAATAGAAATAGGCACCCCGTGCAATCTAACAATTTCAGCAACATACAACTCAGCTAGTTTATCAAGTGAATAGTCCGTACGTACCGGTATAAAATGAGCTGATTTCATCAATCTATCAACCACAACCCATACAACATCTTTCTTTTTTGGAGTCAAAGGAAAACCCGTTACAAAATCAATCGTAATTTTGTTCCATTTCCACTCAGGTACCATCACTGGCTGAAGTAAACCCGAAGGTACTTGGTGTTCGGCTTTTACTTGTTGGCAAATCAAACATTTCGAGACAAATTTTGAAATATCTCGTTTCATACCCGACCACCAATACAATTTCTTCAAATCATTATACATTTTCGTACTGCCCGGATGAACAGATAAACAACCATTATGTGCCTTATAAAGAATTTTCTGAATAATCTCATCATTTTTCGGTACACATACTCTATCTCGGAACATTAAGCAATCATAAGAACCGATCCGAAAGTCTAAATCACTACCCGATTCACACTGAGCTCTTTTGGCTTGCAATTCACTATCACTTTTCTGAGCTTCACAAATTTGCTGAAGAAATAAAGATCTAGCTCTCAACTCAGCTAGAATCGAACTATCCTCAGATAAAGTCAACCTCGTATTCATAACTCTCAAGGAAAATAAGGACTTTCTTCTCAAAGCGTCTGCGACTACATTTGCCTTTTCGGGATGGTAGTCAATTACCAACTCATAATCTTTTAATAGCTCAAGCCATCTTCGTTGTTGCAAACTCAAATCCTTCTGAGTCATCAAGTACTTTAAACTTTTATGATCCGAAAAGACATGACATTTCTCACCATACAAGTGATGTCTCCAAATCTTCAAAGCAAACACAATGGCAGCCAATTCTAGATCATGTGTCGAATAATTCTTCTCATGCGGTTTCAACTGTCTCGAGGCATAGACTATCACTTTGCCCTCTTGCATCAATACACATCCTAATCTATTCAGTGACGCATCGCTATAAATCACAAACTCTTTTCCCGGTTCAGGTTGCACTAAAATCGGTGCCTCAGTCAATAATGCTTTCAACTTCTCAAAACTTTGCTGACATTTTTCGGACCATTCAAACTTAACATCTTTTTTGCAACAGCTTAGTCATAGGAGTAGCAATCATCGAAAAAACCTTAACAAAATGTCTATAATAGCCGGCTAAGCCCAAAAAGCTTCTAACCTCTGATACGTTTCTCGGCGGCTTCCAATCAACAATTGTCGAAATCTTATTCGGATCAACCCAAATACCATCTCCTGAAATAATACGTCCCAAAAATCTGACTTCTCAAAGCCAAAACTCACTTTTACTAAACTTAGCAAACAATTTCTTATCTCTCAAAGTCTGCAATACAATTCTTAAGTGCTCGGCATGCTCAGTCTCATCTCGAGAATAAATTAGAATATCATCAATAAACACAACCACAAATTTGTCTAAATAATTCGATTCATCAAGTCCATAAAAATAGCAGGAGCATTAGTTAGCCCGAAAGGCATGACAAGAAATTCATAATGCCCGTACCTTATTTTGAAAGGGTTTTCGGTACATCTGACTCTTTAACTCTCAACTGGTAGTAGCCAGACCTCAACTCAATCTTTAAGAACACTGTTGCCCCTTTCAATTGATCAAACAAGTCATAAATTCTTGGCTTCTTTATCATTACCTTGTTGAGCTATCGATAATCGATACAAAGTCTCATAGATCCGTCTTTCTTCTTTAAAAATAAGACTGGTGCACCCCAGGGAGAAAATCTCGATCTTGCGAAACCCTTATCTGTCAACTCTTGTAACTGAGCTTTTAATTCTTTCAATTCGGTCGTAGCAATTCTATACGGAGCAATCAATATCGGTGAAGTCCCTGGCACTAAATCAATACCAAACTCAACTTCTCTAATCAGTGGCAACCCAGGTAACTCTTCTTGAAAAACATCCGGATATTCACAAACTGCTGGCACTGATTCAATTTTCAATTCAGACACTTTTGTATTCAACACATAAGCTAGATAAGATTCACAACCTTTTCTTACATATCTCTGGGTAGACATCGAAGAGATCACAACAGGTAACTCAGCCGACTCATCTGAATAAATCCAAAGAATTTCACCATTTTCACATTTCAATTCAATAATTTTCCGTCTACAATTCCCTACCACATCATGCAGTGTCAACCAATCCATACCCAAAATAACGTCAAACTCATCAAATGGCAACAACATTAAATCAGCCAAAAAATAGTGACCTCGAATCATCAAGGGACAATTCTTGCAAACTCTATCAACTAATACATGTTTGCCTAAGGGGTTTGACACTTTAATCACAAACTGAGTAAACTCAACAGGCAAGCTCTTACTAGCTACAAATTTCATGCAAACATAAGAATGAGTTGATCCAGGATCAATCAATGCAACTACATTAGTATTATAGAGAGAAAAAGTACCAGTGATAACATCGGGAGATGTCGCTTCTTCTCAAGCACGAATAGCATAGGCTCTAGCAGGTGCTCTAGCCTCGGATCTTACAGTTGAATCTTTGGTCACACCTTTAGTACTGGTCGCATTCCCCGTATTCTTCAGGGGTCTCCCTCTAGTGGTAGTGTTGCTCGATCTTGCATTCTAAATCTTGTCTTTCTTAGCCATCTCAGGGCAGTCCTGAATAAAGTGGTCTTGTGAGCCACACTTAAAGCAAGCCCGGCCATTCACTATACATTCACCAGGATGTCGCCTACCACAGTGTTGACATTCAGGTCAGTTGGATCTAACATTACCAACACTCGATATCGATGTAGTTTGGGCTTTAGAACCCGAATATTGTTTCCCACGATCTCTGTAGCAACCAGGATGTCGCCTACCACAGTGTTGACATTCAGGTCAGTTGGATCTAACATTACCAACACTCGATATCAATGTAGTTTGGGCTTTAGAACCCGAATATTGTTTCCCACGATCTCTGTAGCAACCAGGATGTCGCCTACCACAGTGTTGACATTCAGGTCAGTTGGATCTAACATTACCAACACTCGCTATCGACGTAGTTTGGGCTTTAGAATCCTGGTAACATTATGAGATTTGTAAAAAGTTTTTCAATGATAGCTTCTCCGATGACTCGGTTGCTACAGAAAGATGTAAAGTTTGAGTGGAGTGATAAATGCCAGCAGAGTTTTGATAGATTAAAGGCTTTATTGACAGAAGCACCAGTGTTAGTTCAGCTTGAATCAGGTAAGGAATTTATAATTTACAGTGATGCATCGTTAAATGGTTTAGGCTATGTTTTGATACAAGAAGGTAAAGTAGTAGCCTATGCTTCAAGGCAGCTAAAACCACATGAAAGAAACTACATGAAACATGACCTTGAATTGGCAGCCATAGTGTTTGCATTGAAAATATGGCGTCATTACTTATTTGGTGAAAAATGTCACATATTCACTGATCATAAAAGTTTGAAATATTTGATGTCACAGAAAGATTTCAATTTAAGACAGCGCAGGTGGCTTGAATTACTAAAAGATTATGGTCTTGTTATTGACTACCATCAGGGAAAAGCCAATGTAGTGGCAGATGCTCTGAGCAAAAAATCTCTATATACTTTGCGAGCAATGAATACCCGATTGACATTATCTGATGATGGTTCAATCATAGCTTAGTTAAAAGCTAGACCAACATTTTTTTAGCAAATCTCTAAAGCTCAGAAAAAAGATAGTAAGTTGCAAGCAAAACGGATACAAAGTGAATCGACACCTGACTCAGAATTTTAGATCGGGACTGATGGTTGTTTGTTATTCAGAGGCAGAGTATGTATACCAAAAAGTTCAGAACTAGTACAGAAGATTTTGAATGAAGCTCATAATGGTAACATGTCTATTCATCCTGGTAGTAATAAAATGTACAATAATCTGAAAAAATGTACTGATGGTCGGGAATGAAACGAGATATTTCTGAGTTTGTATCTAAATGTTTGATATGTCAGCAAGTAAAAGCTGAACATCATTTGCCTTCTGGACTATTACAGCCGGTTATGATACTGGAATGGAAATGGGAAAGAATTAGTATGGACTTTGTATCGGGGTTACCCCTGTCTCCAAAGAAGAAAGATGCTGTTTGGGTAATTGTCGATCGGTTCACAAAGTCGGTACACTTTATTCCAGTACGTATGGACTTTTTCTTGGATAGATTGGCTGAATTATATGTTTCTGAGATTATCAGATTGCATGGAGTACCTGTCTCCATTATTTTAGATAGAAACCCTCAGTTTACATCTCAATTTTGGAGCAAATTACAAGAAGTTCTGGGTACTCAGTTACACTTTAGCACTGTATTTCATCCCCAAACAAATGGACAATCTAAACGGGTAATACAGATCTTGGAAGATATGCTTCGATGTTATATACTTGAGTTTGAAGGTAATTGGGAAAGGTATTTGCCTTTGGTTGAATTTGCTTATAATAACAGTTATCAGTCTACCATCAAAATGGCACTATATGAAGCCTTGTATGGTCGTAAATGTAGAACTCCATTGTATTGGACAGAACTTAGTGAGAAAAAGTTACTCTGTGTAACAGCCCATTTTTAGGTCAAATCAAAATAGTGGTTTTGGGACCACAAATTAATATTTATTTTATTAAATTTTACAGCATGATAGAATTATTGTGTGAAAGTTTCGTAAAGAAATTTTACTGTTTGAATGCTTAATTCGATAAAAAGGACTAAATCACGTAATGTACAAAACTTGTGTTCTATTAGCTAAAAGTGTCAAATAGCTATAGAACATTAAAGTTAAGGTCCTTATGTTGAAATTAGACCATTAACATGATAGTGGATTGATAAATTTGAAATTATTAATGTTCATTAAGGCTAATTTAGTAATTTGGTTAATAAGGTTAATTAAATAAAACAAAAACAATTTTTCTTCATTATCATCATCTTCTTGCCGAAACTTAGGCTTGAGAAAGCCATTAAACCAGCTTGAATATTCGACCATTTGGATCCTTGATTAAGGTACGGTTTTTGCTCAGTTTTTTGATGATTTCTATGTTTTTGTAATCGTTGTAGCTTAATCTAGCTAGCCCATATCTTAGATTTTGAAACTCTTAAAGATTTTAAGAGTTGACGTTGATGATTTTATGTGTTCTTTAGTGTTTAATTATGAAATATGAATATTTTTTGATAGTTAAACTAGTTTTGTAAAGTGATTTTTGATAAAAAAAAATGTCAAAAAGGGATTAATTTATGAAATTGTAAAATTATGTGGGTAAAAGTGTGAATAAATTTGAAATAGGGGCTGCTAGTAACATGTAGTATATTTGGCTAGCATGAAATTGTACTAAATTGCATGAATTTGCAATTTTATATGATAAGGACTAAATTGTAAAAATGTGAAAGTTTAGGGGCAAATGTGAAAAATAGCCCTAATAAGCGTTTTGGACTAAATTGAATAGATTGAATACTGAATGTGTTAAAATTTATAATATATAGATCAAGATAAGCCTAGATCGGGTTTAGATCGGGGAAAATGAAAAGTTGACGAATAGCCGATATTGCTATCCGAGCGATACGATGTAGGTTCGTATAATTAGAATCGAACTTTAAATACTTGTATTTATTTAAAATATATGTTTATAATTCAGTATTTGATACACTTGGAATACAAATGCTTAATTGATATAGACTGATTATTACCGAGCCCCGTTTGAACCGTATGAATTCGTAGGATACAAGTGACATGACACTAGGGTTACCATTTTGGTCGAGCTCCTGCATTTGTTGCGGACTCACCACAACTCGTATGAGCTTATCGATATATCAGCTCATAAGATCTTACTGCTTTCAACTCTTTAGAGCTTACCGTTTCAGCTCAATAGAGCTTACTGTCCATCAGCTCAGGAGGAGCTTACTGATCATAGCTCAAAAGAGCGGAAATGATAATGAATTGACGCATTACTGATGTATATCACCCGAGTATCCTTTGAAGTTCTAATGGGTTCAACAGGCATAAATACTGTTTATACAGATGAGTACTATTATGGAATGAATTATTGATTATAGGATTGAGAGTAAAATGTTGAATATGATATACATGATATATAAATTTTGGTATGATACAATGTATTGAGTATTGAATTGAGAGAACGGACGATCTCATGTATTATGTAACTAACTTGTTGATGAATGCTTTTGTTAGGCATTTGTAAATTGGATTGAGTTTACCTTATTTATTGTCTTGATTATATTACAATTGTTAAGTTTAATTTTGAATTATACGGGCTTACTAAGCTATAACGCTTACTCTGTTTCTTTTCCGTGTATTATAGAGGTTCGATAGCTCGCTCGATTCGGATAAAGTCAGACTTACGTATCACACTATCTAGTTTTCGATTGGTACTTTGAATTTTTGGATATTTATAAATATGGCATGTATAGGCTAGTAATAAGATGATAGTTATGGTCACTTCAAGTAGTAATTTTGGTACATGTTATGGTATAAGTTTAAGCCATGTGATTTGGCTTAATTTGGAATAATGTTTTGGTTATGTATGAGTTTATAAATATGGTATGTTTTGGCAAGTAGTAGATGGAATGGAAATATGCAATTGATGACTTGAATTGAATTAGTCACATGAATGAAAAAATGCATGATATTATTTAGGTATTTGAATGCTATGTTGAAATGGTATAAAATGTGTTTGAAATGTCATGGATTGGCTGCCAATTGAGTTGTGAAATGTTGCAATTTATGCTTGTGTATGCATGTAAAAATAGGGTGGCAAAATGGCTAAACAAATGGCCTATTTTTGTCCACACGGGCAGAGACACGAGCGTGTGTCTCAGTCGTGTGCGACACACGGTTATGCTTCACGGCCGTGTGTCCCCTGGTGTTGGAATTAAATTGAAGTCATTATGCTCCACACGGTCTCACACACGCAGGCGTGTGTGGACCGCGTGTGGCACAAGTCGAGATACCCCTAAATGGCACACGGCCTAGCACACGGGCGTGTGACTTGGCCGTGTTGCATAAGTCAATATACCCTACAGGTTTGGCACGGCCTAGTGCACGGCCTAGACACACGGGCGTGTGGTCGGCCGTGTGACTCAAGTTAGTATGTATGCCCTGTTTTCACACGACCTGAGACACAGGCGTGTCTGGAGCCGTGTGAGGCGCACGGCCTATTCACACGGGCGTGTCTAGAGCCGTGTGAGGCACACGGCCTGTTCACACGGGTGTGTGACCCCTGTATAGATGAAAAATTTCTATGTTTTCCAAAATTTTTGTATGTTATCGGTTTAGTCTCGAACCACTTCTAAAGCATGTTTAAGGCCTCGTAGGCTCTTATAAGGGACAATATGATTGTGTTGAATGGTATTTTAGTATGAATGCATAGATGTATGAACATTGTATGTTAAATGATGTGTAATGATTAGTAATACCTTGAAACCCTACTCCGATGACGGATACGGGTTAGGGGTGTTACACACGGAGTTGACTTAGTACGTGAAATCGAGGAAAAAGTGAAAGTAATTCGAGACAGTTTGAAAGCAGCCTCTGATTGTCAAAATTCATATGCTGATCTTAAACGAAAGGAAATAGAATTTCAAGTCGGTGGCAAGGTATTCTTGAATGTATTGCATTGGAAGAAAGTTCTCCGGTTTGGTCACAAAGGAGAATTGAGTCCACGGTTCATTGGACCATATGAGATTACAAAAAGAATTGGACCGGTTGCATATCGGTTAGATTTACCACCAGAACTTGATCAGATTCATAATGTTTTTCATGTGTCTATTTTACGACGATACCGATCCGATCCTTCACATGTTATTTCACCGACAGAGGTAGAGATTCATCCCGATATGACATACAGTGAGGAACCGATCAGAATCTTAGCTCGAGAAACAAAAGAGTTAAGAAATAAAAAGGTAGCATTAGTAAAGTTCTTTGGCAACGACACGGTATTGAAGAGGTTACCTAGGAACCGTAGGATACTATGAGGAAGCAATATCCGAATCTTTTTACTGGTAAAATTTTCGAGAACGAAAATCCTTAAGGGGGGAGAGTTGTAACTGCCCATTTTTCAATGAAATCGAAACAGTGGTTTCTGGACCAGAAATTTGATCCAAAAATAAAGTTTGTTTTTATTTTATTATATGGTCCGTATTATGATAGACGTGTCGTGTGAAAATTTTGATACGAAAATTTTATCGATTATGTGTTTAATTACGAGAAGGACTAAATCGCATAAAATGTGAAAGTTGAATTCTAGTAGCTATAAGGATTAAATAGCTATGGAATTCAAAACTAGAGGTCCTTATATGGTAATTAGACCATTAAAGAAAAGTATGTAGATTTTTGGTGACTCATCCATGGAAAAATTAGAAAAGAGTAGGGACTAAATTGGAAATTGAAATAATTAATTAATTAAAAAGATGATAAAATATATCATCTTATTATTTTGTCATCTTCAACCCCAAAAATTATATGAAAACCCTAGGAGAGAGAGAAGAAACTTTCAAGGCTTAATTGGGTAAGTTTCCTTGTCCCGTTTTTAGTAATTTTGATATTTTTGAAACCAGGATAGCTTAATCTATCTATTTGGGGGATTAATTTGAAAAGTTATCAAGGTATGAAAATTGGGTCATGGATGAATATGCTGAAAATTAGAAATTTATGGTAGAAAATGAAAGGTTGTTGATAGATAAACAACTTTTACAAAGTGATTTTTGATGAAAACATGATTTAGGAACTAAAATGTAAAGTTGTGAAATTTGATGAAAAATTCTGAATTTTTATGAATACATTTGCTGTAAATTTTGTAATGGGATTTTGGTTAGGCTTGGAATAGGGAGTAAATTGCAAAAATTTCATTTTTCGAGCCTAGGGACGAAATTTGAATTTATGGAAAAGTTAGGGGGAAAATGGTAATTTTGCCTAGGACGTAAATTGAGTCCAAATGAGTATGAAATGTAACACCCCTAACCCGTAACCATCGCCGGAATAGGGTTAAGAGGTATTACCGGACATATCGAAACTTTTACGATCATTTCACAATCATAAAATACACTTTTATCATATCATAGCAAATTACATACATAGAGTCCCTTTTTAAAGGTCTATGAGACCTTAACATGCATTGGAAAGGGGTCGGGACTAAACTGAGCACATACAAACTTTTTCGAAAATTTAAAGATTTTTTCAAAGTTACAGAGGTCACACGCCCGTGTGGACATGCCGTGTGCTACACACGGCATTAGACACGCCCGTTTGTCTAAGCCGTGGCAAAACAGGGCATACATACTGACTTGTCCACACGGCCACAAGACACGCCCATGTGTCCAACCTGTGTGGCTTCCTAACTTACTTCGAATTGCAACTATAAGAGACACGGTCGAGACACACGCCTGTGTGCTCAACCGTGTGGGCAAGTATAGGCCATTTGCAAGGCCAATTTGCCATATCCAATCATGCTTATTTAACTCTTTCACAAATACAAAATATATTTAATAGTTTATCTAATCAATGTCATTTATCAATTCACATTCCAAATTAAACTAACATATCACAACCATGTTTTCCGTATCATAAATTCCAAGAGCCAAACCATATAACCTTATTACCTAAATAACATCTATACATGAGACATTATCAAACATTACCACATAATAAATTATGATCTTGTACTTTATTAGTACATGCGCAAGTTAACATATTATCATTAACCATTTTATCAAAATAAAAGTTGACCCTTTTGAACACATATGACAATTCAAGTATACCTTTTTCGCATGCAAATTATCATGTAACCATCCAAATAAACACTTATTCGGTCATCAATTTAATCTTAATAAGTCATAACATTTCAATCACTTGCATTTTAGGCTAAACATGCTATCTCATATCCTAATATCAAGACTACTATGTCACTTTTAGCTATTCAAATGTCCATCAAACACACTCAAAATATAATCATCATTATCCATCATGAACCATAACCAAAAACTCAACCATTTAAGCATAATAAATGTGTATACTTTACCATTTCAAACCAAATCAACATAACTAATACTCAATAAAATATATATGCTCATCACCTTACCTTATTACCAAGCCAAATTATACCACTTTTCATACTTCTAAAATGAGCTAACTATAAAGCTGATTATACATCATACTTACCATATCTATTTGCCAAATCATAAAACCAACATTACAAACATATTTACCATGAAACATACTTCCAATTGAAACTTAAGATATGACCGAAACGATGAACATCATAATCAAGCCATTTTCGAATGGCTATATATATACAAATTTCAAAACCAAATATATCAAAGCTAGCCTATACATGCCACATAACCAAATCTCAAAGCATTTATTTACGGAAAGAATACTGGATAGTGTGATGAGATCTTCCACGACTTCCAACCCGAGCAAATCTCCGAAACTCTATAACTTAGGAAAAACACACGAAGTAAGCTTTGAAAGCTTAGTAAGCCATAAGCAAATAAATCATTTCAATAATGTTTATAATTCAATTTAACTAGGCCAAATTTAACAAATCTTAACCACATATACATTCATCATAATCGTATAATTTCTTAAGACCACATTAGGTAACTTCATTAGGCTTAATTATGGATGAACATATAAACCATGTTTTCAAATTCATATATCAACCATTAGCTCATTCATAAAATTTAAGCTTTCACAATTTCATTACATACTAACCGAATCATGGTCATTTATTACAGATTATTCATAAAAATATATCAATTTGTTTTTATACACTTCCAAACCCGGATAACCATAACAAATCCCACATCAAAACTATGTTCCGTGTTTCTTCTCATGTCCGAAACATAGGACCATAATTTCATTTAACGAACATATATAACACATCATTCATTATCTTATATTTCACATATATCATCATTTGAATCATATTCACAATTCATATCAGAATTTCATATACAAATCATATATACATGAATCATATATGGAAAAAACACAATTACAATTCTACATTTCTTATATAATTCATTTGTTCATAGTTCACTAGCAAATACCACTACTCATTTTCACATAGATCATATAACAACTAATCATAATCATACTCACTTTCATTAATCAAATTCATATTCATCGCAACATACCTGATTCGGATGCACATTCATATACTCATTTATTTCTCGAAATGCCTGTTGAACCGTTTGGAATCAAATAGGATACTTGGATAGCTCAGAAAACTCGTACAATGCCAACGTCCTAGACGTGGTCTTACATGTAATCAATATAGATGTCACTGTCCCAAACAGGGTCTTACACGAAATCAAATACGATGCCGATGTCCCAGACATGGTCTTACAGGTAAATCTCAAATCGATGTCAACGTCCAACACGTGGTCTTACACGATAACACATATCGGAATCCTATGTTATGACATATGTATACTAACTATTCCTATGGTTCGTACGGGGCTTTTCGGATGTCGTAATTCTATCGATTCAAGCTCGTAACTAGTTCTCCAACTCTAAATTCAATTCATCATATACACACATATTTATTAAAGATCAATTCAGCACATATAACATATATACATTCAAATTTAACAGCATTTATTTACTTATAAACTTACCTCGTACGGACGTGAACGGGCTAGAAAGACTAATCGATAACTTTCGATTTTCCCAATCCAAATCTGATTTCCACTTTTTCCAATCTAATTAATATCAAAATTAACTTACTTATTCAACATTTCATTCAATTTTCATTCAACAACATATAATGTAACATCCTTAAATCGGGGTCTCTGCATTCTTTATGTATTGCATGTGATAATATGTTGGTTGTGCTAGTTTAGGGTGTTTTGGGGGTCTAGGCATGAGCTCGGGGAAGGCCTGAGTCATGGTAAATTTTTTTGTTTTGAAGACTTGGAAGGGGGAGCCGAGGGGGTTAGGTGATAAGAGGAATGGTTGGAGTGTCTTGACACAAATAAGCCAGTGGAAAAGTGGCAAGGGAGGCGCTACTGAGGCTTGGGGAGGTGACGCCACAGGGAGCTAAGAGGGCCTTGGTTCGAGCTGTGAAAAACTCTCTTTCTGCATTTATTTTTGACGCCAGGAGCAAGGAGGAGATGGACTCAGGAAGGACTCTGTTGGATGGATGTGGATTGAGTCAACAAATTCAAAATGTGGGGAAAGGAGGCATTATAGGAGCTTGACTCATTCAAATTCGTTTGAATGAGTGGAAGAGAGAAATTCAAGGAGGGATGAAGGGGACGGCATATGTTTGAGGGGAGTTAGGATGTGTTTAGCCAAAATTTTGAAGGTGTTGTGGGCAAGGGAAGCATTCGGCTTTGGGTTCCTTAGGTGGTGGCCGAATGTGCCTTGGGGAGTGGCTATAATCGGCTAGCTAGGGGAGTACTTTTGGAACTCTTTCTTGCATTTTTTTTTCTTTGTGTAAGTCTTAGTCGAATTCTTTTCTCCTATCTTGTGTCAAACCAAAATTTCATAGTATTTTTGCGCATTTCATTTCTCTCAAAGGTCAAGCCAAATTCTCTTTACTTTCTTTTCTCTATTTTGCTCAAAAGCTGAAATCAACATTCTTTTCCCCATTCGATTTCTTTCTTTTCCTTCAATCTCATTGTGCCAAAATACACAAATCTTCTTCTTTTCTTCTATTCGAAACCATCATCCCTCTCCCTCTTGCGATTTCTTCTTTTCTTCTATTTTGGATCCATAGCCGAATCTTCCTAGTAAGTATTGTTTCTTCTTCTTTTCTTCAACCGATTCAGGTAGTGCCGAAATCTCACTTGCCGTTTTCTCTACTTTCATTTCTCTATTCTTCGTAGATCAAAATCTTAAACTCTCTTTCTTTGTTCTATTTTGTGAAGTAGCCGAAATCCCTAAACATCTTTAGTGTGTGCCGAATCTTGCTGGTTGGTGGCCGAATCTGTCAGTCTAAGGTAAGGGAGATGATCTCTTTTGGTTCAAGTTATTTTCTTTTGGTATTTATGTTGATGCCAAATGGCTATTGGATCTATGGTGATGAGTTTGGCCGATTGTAGGAAGGAGTGTAGCCGCATTCTGTGGATCCCCGAGATTTGGGTGGCTTGTGATTTAAGCCTAAAAGCTCGGGTATTGTCGATCTAGGTAAAGATCTACTCTTTTGGGTTAACTTTATTTTAAGTTAGTTGCTGTGTTAATCCGATTCAGTGACAAGGGTATTATGGATTCGAAGGCTAATCAAGCAGTAAGTGGGGCTAGATCCGAGACCCCAGCCCCTAAGTTCAAGAAGAGGGCGGTCTCAGTGGTTCGTGACTGGTCTCTGGGGTGTGGACCGACATCCGAGCAGGAGAGTAGACAAATCGTGGTAGTGTCGATTAACGACAGTATCGACGTGGAGAGTGTAGTTTTGCGCGTGATCAGATGTGTATCTCTTACACACTTCATAAGTAATGTGCTAATTATGTTTACCGTTAAAAGCCGAAATAACTTTTGAAATTGGTGTGTTACCCTTGTGGGTATGAGCGTGGACTCCGGGTAAGTCCCTTGTTGATTGATTATCGATATATACAGTTATACCATTTGTTTATGCTATGCTATGTGATATTGGCATTATAAACATGTCATTATGCCATGGAAAATGTGTTCATGATGATGGGTATGTTGAGAGGAGGGGGAAGGATGATTTAGACTGTCACCAGTGGTTTTGACCACAGAGTAGGTCGGCCCCGCTTTCCATATGATTCGTGACTAAGTCTCAGTGGTTTTGACCACCAGTGGTTTTGACCATACATGGATTATTGTGACTCGTCCCAGTGGGTTGGTACCACAGTGGGTTGGCCCCACATGATTGATTACGGGATTGTCATCAGTGGTTTTGACCACACGGTGGGTTGGCCCCACCATATGATTTGTGACTACGGTCACCAGTGGTTTTGACCACACTTATATGATTTGTGACTACGGTCACCAGTGGTTTTGACCACCAGTGGTTTTGACCACACGGGGTAGACACAGGAGTTCGGATGGTTAGGTTGGGTTTGCGTGATTTGCATATTAACTTATGAATTGTGTAGGTGCCTTGTTATTATCGGGATGGGGATTTATGCACTGAGTCTCGATGACTCACCCCTTCTCTTACTTTTTGCAGATGTGGCATAGATCACGAATGTGGAGCTGGGTGGACTCGAGGTGGCCATGCGCTATATATTTTTCGGGTTTTATTTCAATTACTATTTTGGGTTAATTTACTTTTAAATCTGGTTTTGGATTTGTAATAAGGCCGCTGAAATTTATTATTTTGGGTTTTATTTTTCTGCTTTTACGTTTATCATATTACGCTTAAGTTACATAACATAGCATGCTCAAATAACCTGTAAAATCAACATTTTCGAAAATTATACATCTTATCGGGATTTTCCAAACTTTACCATCGGGTAATAATAAACAAATGAAGACAACAAACTAACTCAGACTTTCTCCAAATTAAGTTTTCTCTATGTTCAAATACAAAACAGTTTTTAACTTTACTATTTTAAACTCACTCATGATTTCATGAAATCGAACGGTTTTCCAAAACAATGATCGACAAATGACTTTTCTCAAAAGAGCTTTTTTTCTTTTTACCCTGTGACATGCCGGATTCAGTCGTAGCGTGTTGACCGGGTTTGGGGTGTTACAATTTTGGTATCAGAGCCAGGTTCAAAAGCTCAGTTGTGGGCCCAAGGCCCAAAATGATTTTAGAATGGGTTATGAAAGGTTTTTTTTTTTTACTGTTGGGAAAGCATGGCACCGAGTCTCCGGCACCGATCCGCCCAGGTAAGTACCCCTAACTATTGTTTATATGCTTGTAATGATGATGCTATGACTAATAGGGAATCACTTTAGAGACTGGAACCTTAGGATTGTGTGTGAACCTACGAAAACAATCACCGTACTAAACTATTCATAAGACTGTGCTTTAATAACAGTGGAATAGATCTAACGTATAAAACTTTTAAACCAGATCAATTTGTGAACGATAGTCATGAGTGCACGAGGACATGGGCGTAATACGAGTGGACGAGGTAGAGGCAGGATGACAGTGTCAGAACCGGTAGGGTCGGGACATGTGTCAGAAAATAAGGTACCACCACCGCCAGCTGTAGGCATAGAATTTCAGGATCAGACGGGTGGTGATGACGCAGTGTCACAGGCAATGCTGCGGGTTCTGGAGAGAGTCGCGAGTGCAGGCGTTGGAATGGGAGCTAGGAAATCTGTGTCCAAACGACTCCGAGCTAATGGCGTAGAGGTATTCAGAGGTGTATCTGGTGTGGCTCCCAATACAGCGGAGTATTGGCTGGAGGCGACAGAACATATCATGGACGACCTGGATTTTATGACTGAGGAGAAGCTGAAGGGTATAGTATCTCTTCTCCGAGATGAGTCATATCAATGGTGGCTCACGGTTAGGGATGGAGCAATGGCGGACGACATCACTTGGGATTTCTTTAGGGCAGCCTATCAAAGAAAGTACATCGGGGCTAGTTATATCAATGCGCAGCGTAAGGCATTCCTAAATTTGGTTCAGGGAAATAAGTCAGCATCAGAATATGAGGCAAAATTTCTTCGGTTAAGTCGGTATGCATGGGGTGTTGTGGGCACGAAACAGGAGCGCTGTGTCAGATTTGAGGATGGGTTGAGAAATGAGCTGCGGATATTGATTGCTCCACAGTAGGAGAGAGAATTTGTAGTCTTAGTAGAGAAGGCTAAAGTTGCTGAGGAAGTGAAACAGACAGTGAGACAGAACCAGGATAGGAGTTGGAATAAGAGGAGCTCTGGTCATCAGGGTCTGCCGGGAATCAGCCGAAAAGGGCTAGATATGGTGGGCCGAATCAAGCTGCGAGGCCTATTGTTGCTGCTACTCAGTGGCCGCCACGGTGTGCTCGATGTGGGAAGTCTCACATGGGGGAATGTTGAATCGAAAATAGAGGGTGCTTCGAGTGTGGGTCAATGGGGCACCGGGTAAGGGATTGTCCACAGAGGTCAGCTAGGTTTCAGTTTGAGGGTCAGGGCCGTACACAGTTCAGGAGGGATGGTCAACAGCCACAGAGGGGTCGCGGTTCAGCCAGGGGAGGTAATGGTTCTGGACGAGGCCGCGGAGCACCGGGCAGAGGTGCTGGGAGAACAGAGGCGAGACAGCCCAGGTTGGTCTATGTAGCGAGGCGTCGAGAGGAGGGTGACGCACCAGACGTCATAACCGGTACGTTCTTAATTTTTGGACTGCCTTATATTGCTTTGATAGATGTTGGTTCGACGCACTTGTATGTTGCCAGTAGTATAGTGGAAACTATGAACTTAGACTTTGAGATTACTTCTAGGGAGATAACAGTAATAAGCCCTCTAGGTTACTCAGTAGAAATAAGTAAACTGTATAGGGATGTACCCCTAGAACTTCAAGGGGTAGTGTTCTTGGCTGACCTGATGGAACTATCGTTCGGGGAGTTCAATCTGATTCTCGGGATGGATTGGCTAGTGAAGTACCAGGCAAGTTTGGATTGCGCGGCTAAGCGCATGGTTTTGAGGACAATTGAAGGTGAAGAGGTGGTAATGATAGGTAATAGAAGAGATTATCTATCTAATGTTGTATCTGCTCTGAAGGCTGAGAAAATGGTGAGGAAGGGTTGTGAGGTGTTCATAGTGCATGTGTGTGCTTTGGAGGCCAAGGAATCAGTTGTGGGGAATGTCTGAACAGTGAGGGAATTTGCCGATGTATTCCCAGAAGAACTCCCGGGTCTGCCTCTGGACCGTGAAGTTGAGTTCGGTATAGATTTGTTACCCGGAACCGCGCCAGTGTCTATTGCCCTATATAGGATGGCACCGAAGGAATTGGTGGAGCTAAAGGCACAGATTCAGGAATTGTTGGACCGGGGTTTCATTTGACCAAGTGTATCACCTTGGGGAGCACCTGTGCTCTTTGTTAAGAAGAAAGACGGCACAATGCAGATGTGTATAGACTACCGCCAGCTAAATAAGTTGACAATTAAGAACAAGTATCCGTTGCCGAGAATAGACGACTTGTTTGATCAGCTTAAGGGTGCATCGGTCTTCTCTAAGATAGATCTTAGGTCGAGGTATCATCAACTCAAAGTGAAGGAGGCTGATATTCATAAGACGGCGTTTCGCACTCGTTATGGGCACTACGAGTTTTTGGTAATGCCGTTCGGGTTGACCAATGCACCGGCAGTGTTTATGGACATGATGAATCGAGTGTTTCAGCCGTACTTGGACCAGTTCGTCGTGGTATTTATAGACGACATTTTGGTATACTCAAAACCTGAGGAGGAACATGATGCGCATCTGCGGGTGGTTCTACAGATTCTGAGGGAGAGGCAACTATTCGCCAAGTTTAGTAAGTGTGAGTTCTGGCTTAAGGAGGTAACTTTCTTGGGTCATGTGGTGTTGGCTGAGGGGATTAGAGTGGACCCTCGGAAGATTGAGGCGGTGTTAGATTGGAAACCACCTAAGTCGGTAGCGGAAATTCGAAGTTTTCTGGGTTTGGTAGGATATTACAGAAGATTTGTGGAAAGGTTTTCTTTGATTGCAGCGCCATTGACCAAGCTGTTGAGAAAAGGGGTTCCATTTGTGTGGACGGATAGACAGCAGGAAAGTTTCGACAAGTTAAAGAGAATTTTGACAGAAGCTCCAGTTTTGATACTGCCTGAAGCGGGGAAAGAGTTTACGATTTATTGTGATGCATCGCATAGTGGTTTAGGATGTGTACTGATGCAAGATGGGAAAGTGGTGGCATATGCGTCTCGGCAGTTGAGACCTCACGAAGGCAATTACCCGACACATGATCTGGAGTTGGCTGCAGTGGTTTTCGCCCTGGAGATTTGGAGGCATTACTTGTATGGGGAAAAGTCGATAGTCTACACAGATCACAAGAGTCTGAAGTACCTCTTGACTCAGAAGGATTTGAATTTGAGGCAGCGGAGGTGGATCGAGTTGTTAAAGGACTATGACTGCTCGATTGAATACCATCCGGGTAAGGCTAACATAGTAGCTGACGTGTTGAGCCGTAAGGTGGTAACGGACCTGAGAGCGATGTTTGCTCACCTTAGTCTGTATGACGACGGGGGTCTATTGGCAGAATTGCAAGTAAAGACAACTTGGGTAGATCAGGTTAAGGAGAGACAGCTGGTGGATGAGGTTCTGAGTGCTTGGAGGTTGCAAGTGCAAAGTGGTGAATTGGAGGGTTACAGCTTGGGCAGTGATGGAGTGCTGTATTTTCAAGGGAAAGTATGTATGCCGAAGAATGTTGAGTTGAGGCAGCAAATTCTTCAGGAAGCTCATAGCAGCCCTTACGTTATGCATCCTGGAAGTAGCAAGATGTATCGGGATTTGCGGGAACAATTACGTGGCCGGTCTTAAGCGGAAGTAACTGAGTTTGTGAGTAAGTGCCTGACGTGCCAGCAAGTTAAAGCTGAGCACCAATTACCGTCGAGTTTGTTGCAGCCGGTAAAGATTTCGCAGTGGAAGTGGGAAAGGATTACGATGGATTTCGTCAGTGGGCTACCCCTTACGCCTAGCAAGAAGGATTCAGTCTGGGTAATTGTTGATCGTCTGACAAAGTCGGCCCATTTCATACCAGTTCGGGTTGATTATTCACTGCAAAGGCTGGCTAAGTTGTATGTAGTGGAGATAGTGCGATTACATGGGGTGCCGGTGTCGATTATTTCAGATAGGGATCCCAGATTCACATCAAGGTTCTGGAAAGCATTGCATCAGGCATTAGGTACGAGGTTGGACTTCAGCACGGCTTTTCATCTGCAGACGAATGGACAGTCAGAAAGGGTAATTCAAATCCTAGAAGATATGTTAAGGGGTTGTGTCCTGGATTTCAGCGGTAGTTTGGAGGAATATCTACCATTGGCGGAGTTCGTGTACAACAATAGTTATCAAGCGAGTATCCCGATGGCACCATATGAGGCATTATATGGACGGAAGTGTTGTACTCCTACGTGTTGGACAGAACTGGGTGAACGGCAAATGTTGGGTCCGGAGTTTGTTGCTGAAATAGAGGATAAGGTTAAGGTGATTCGGGCTCGTCTGAAGGAAGCGTCAGACAGGAAGAAGTCTTATGCCGATCTCAAACGTAGGGATATAGAGTTCGCAGTGGGTGACAAGGTCTTTCTGAAGGTATCACCGTGGAAGAAAGTGTTGAGGTTTGGTCGGAAGGGCAAGCTAAGCCCTATATTTATCGGGCCGTATACGGTGTTGAAGCGAGTGAGACCAGTAGCTTACCAGCTCGAGTTGCCGTCGGAGTTAAGTCAGATTCATGATGTATTTCATGTCTCCATGCTTAGGAGCTATCAATCAGATCCGTCGCATATTGTGTTAGTGGAGGAGATAGAGGTGAGCTCAGACTTGTCTTTCGAGGAGGAACCAGTGCGGATTTTGGAGCGGGATGTCAAAGTTCTGCGTAAGAAGTCAGTTCCATTGGTGAAAGTATTATGGCAGAACCATGGTACGGAAGAGGTCACTTAGGAACCAGAGGATGTGATACAGCAGCAATACCCTCAACTCTTTTGACCAGGTAATTTCGAGGCCGAAATTATTTTTAAGGGGGTAGAACTGTAACATCCTTAAATCAGGGTCTCTGCATTGTTTGTGTGTTGCATGTGATAATATGTTGGTGGTGCTAGTTTAGGGTGTTTTGGGGGTCCAGGCATGAGCTCGCGGAAGGCCTGAGTCATGGGAAAAATTTTTGTTTTGAAGACTTGGAAGGGGGAGCCAAGGGGGTTAGGTGATAAGAGGAATGGTTGGAGTGTCTTGACACAAATAAGCCAGTGGAAAACTGGCAAGGGAGGCGCTACTGAGGCTTGGGGAGGTGACGCCACAGGGAGCTAAGAGGGCCTTGGTTCGAGCTACAGAAAACTCTCTTTCTACATTTATTTTTGATGCCAGGAGCAAGGAGGAGATGGACTCAGGAAGGACTCTGTTGGATGGATGTGGATTGAGTCAACAAATTCAAAATGTGGGGAGAGGAGGAATTATAGGAGTTTGACTCATTCAAATTCGTTTGAATGAGTGGAAGAGAGAAATTCAAGGAGGGATGAAGGGGACGGCATGTGTTTGAGGGGAGTTAGGATGTGTTTAGCCGAAATTTTGAAGGTGTTGTGGGCAAGGGAAGCATTCGGCTTTGGGTTCCTTAGGTGGTGGCCGAATGTGCCTTGGGGAGTGGCTATAATCGGCTAGCTAGGGGAGTGCTTTTGGAACTCTTTCTTCCATTTTTTTTTCTTTGTGCAAGTCTTAGCCAAATTCTTTTCTCCTATCTTGTGTCAAACCGAAATTTCATAGCATTTTTGCACATTTCATTTCTCTCAAAGGTCAAGCCGAATTCTCTCTACTTTCTTTTCTCTATTTTACTCAAAAGCCGAAATCAACATTCTTTTCCCCATTCGATTTCTTTCTTTTCCTTCAATCTCATTGTGCCGAAATACACAAATCTTCTTCTTTTCTTCTATTCGAAACCATCATCCCTCTCCCTCTTTCGATTTCTTCTTTTCTTCTCTTTTGGATCCATAGCCGAATCTTCCTGGTAAGTATTGTTTCTTCTTCTTTTCTTCAACCGATTCAGCTAGTGCCAAAATCTCGCTTTCCGTTTTCTCTACTTTCATTTCTCTATTCTTCGTAGATCGAAATCTTAAACTCTCTTTCTTTGTTCTATTTTGTGAAGTAGCCAAATCCCTAAACATCTCTAGTGTGTGCCGAATCTTGCTGGTTGGTGGCCGAATCACATCGAGTCTAAGGTAAGGAGACGATCTCTTTTGGTTCAAGTTATTTTCTTTTGGGATTTATGTTGATGCCGAATGGCTATTGGATCTATGGTGATGAGTTTGGCCAATTGTAGGAAGGAGTGTAGCCGCATTCTGTGGATCTCCGAGATTTGGGTGGCTTGTGATTTAAGCTAAAATCTCGCGTATTGTCGATCTAGGTAAAGATCTACTCTTTCGGGTTAACTTTATTTTAAGTTAGTTGCTGTGTTAATCCGATTTAGTGACAAGGGTATTATGGATTCGAAGGCTAATCAAGCAGTAAGTGGGGCTAGATCCGAGACCCCAGCCCCTAAGTTCAAGAAGAGGGCGGTCTCAGCGGTTCGTGACTGGCCACCGGGGTGTGGGCCGGCATCCGAGCAGGAGAGTAGACAAATCGCGGTAGTGTCGATTAACGATAGTATCGACGTGGAGAGTGTAGTTTTGCGCGTGATCAGGTGTGTATCTCTTACACACTTCATAAGTAATGTGCTAATTATGTTTACCGTTAAAAGCCGAAATAACTTTTGAAATCTGTGTGTTACCCTTGTTGGTATGAGCATGGACTCCGGGTAAGTCCCTTGTTGATTGATTATCTATATATGCAGTTATACCATTTGTTTAGGCTATGCTATGTGATATTTGCATTATAAACATGTCATTATGCCATGGAAAATGTGTTCATGATGATGGGTATGTTGAGAGGAGGGGAAAGGATGATTTAGACTGTCACCAGTGGTTTTGACTACACAGTGGGTTGGCCCCGCTTTCCATATGATTCGTGACTAAGTCTCAGTGGTTTTGACCACCAGTGGTTTTGACCATACATGGATTATTGTGACTCGTCCCAGTGTGTTGGTACCACAGTGGGTTGGCTCCACATGATTGATTACAGGATTGTCATCAGTGGTTTTGACCACACGGTGGGTTGGCCCCACCATATGATTTGTGACTATGGTCACCAGTGGTTTTGACCACACTTATATGATTTGTGACTACGGTCACCAGTGGTTTTGACCACCAGTGGTTTTGACCACACGGGGTAGACACAGGAGTTCGGATGGTTAGGTTGGGTTTGCATGATTTGCATATTGACTTATGAATTGTGTAGGTGCCTTGTTATTATCGGGATGGGGATTTATGCACTGAGTCTCGGTGACTCACCCCTTCTCTTACTTTTTGCAGATGAGGCATAGATCGTGGATGTGGAGCCGGGTGGACTCGATGTGGCCATGCGCTATATATTTTTCGGGTTTTATTTCAATTACTATTTTGGGTTAATTTACTTTTAAATATGGTTTTGGATTTGTAATAAGGCCGCTGAAATTTATTATTTTGGGTTTTGTTTTTCTGCTTTTACGTTTATCATATTATGCTTAAGTTACATAACATAGCATGCTCAAATAACCTGTAAAATCAACGTTTTCGAAAATTATACATCTTATCGGGATTTTCCAAACTTTACCATCGGGTAATAATAAACAAATGAAGACAACAAACTAACTCAGACTTTCTCCAAATTATGTTTTCTCTATGTTCAAATACAAAACAGTTTTTAACTTTACTATTTTAAACTCACTCAGGATTTCATGAAATCAAACAGTTTTCCAAAACAAGGATCGACAAACGACTTTTCTCAAAAGAGCTTTTTTCTTTTTACCCTGTGACATGCCAGATTCGGTCGTAGCGTGTTGACCGGGTTTGGGGTGTTACATATAAATGGGCAATTTGCATTTTAGCCGCTAATATTTCACATTTTTTTCAGTTTAGTCCTTACTTCAAAATAACACAAAATACACAAAATTTCACTAAATCCTTGTTAGGCCAAATTCTACCCATACTACTAGCAGCCCATATTTTTAGTTTACTCACACATTTAACCTTGAATGTTACACTTTTCTCAGTTTAATCCTTAATACACATTTTTATCAAAAATCACTTAATTAAACATAATATTCTATCAACAAAAAATTATATTTCATCATCAAACCACAAAAACATCAAGCTAACATCAATGGAAAATATCAAAATCATCATCAAGTCCGAAAATTAAAGCATGGGTTTGCTAGCACTCGAAGCAACGATCACAAAATCATAAAAATCATCAAAAACCGAGTAAAACACATACCTGATTTAAGCTTCAAAAGTGTCGAATATTAAAGCTCATCTGTAACAGCCCGATTTAGGGCCTAGTCGGAATAGTGGTGCGAGACCACAAATCTAAAGTAGAAATATGATTTTTAAGGTTTATGAGATGTTTGCATGATTATGTGAAAGATTCATGAAGTAATTTTATTAAATTGTGATTGAATTGTCCATTAAGACTAAATTACAAAAGTTGCAAAATGTGAGATTCTAGAAGCTTTTAATATGAAATAGCTTTGGATTATTAATTAGAGGTCCTTAAATAGCAATTTGCCCAATTTCTATTTTTTGGACAAAAATGGGCATGAGTTAGTAAATTTTGAAAGTTTAGTAAAAAGGGGCATTTTGGTCATTTGTCAAATAAATGATTAAAAAGGGAAAAGAAGTCAAAAAATTATGTTCATCTTCTTTCCCTTAGTGCCGAAATTTCCAAGGAAGCCATAGCTAGGGTTCTTCAATTTTTCAAGCTCATAGTAAGTGCATCCTAGCCCCGTTTTTAATATTCTTCGTATTTTTGAAGTCCTCGTAACTTGAATTAGATATTTCTAGCTATAATTTGAGCTAGGATTAAAGTTCAAAAATATACCCATGTATGACATGCATATATTTTGATGTTTTATGGAAGATTATTAGATTTTGATGTAGAGTAAACATCTTTTTCTAAGTGAATTTCATGAAAAGTGCATGTAAGGACTAATTTGTAAAAGTCATGAAATTGGTCATACATGAGTGAAATAGTGAGAATTGAATATTGCTATAGTTGAGAAAATGAATCAGCTAAGCATGATATACAAGAAAGTTGAACGAAAATCACTTTACAAGCCTAGGGGCAAAAGTGTAAATACGAGAAAGTTTAGGGGCAAAATGGTAATTTTGCCAAAGTATGAGTTATGAGTCAGTTTAGTCAATGTGAGTATTAAATGAGTTAAATTATTATTATAGATCAAGAAAAATGAAGCCCGGATCGAAACCGAGGCAAGAATAAAGTCGTAGACTAAATTTACTTTTTTAAGCTTGTATGATTTTTTTAAGCTTCATGAGTATTTTCATTGAATCGCTTATTATGTTGTTATTGTACATTAATTCTATGAAGTTTTTTAATAATGGTTAAACAAGGAAATTAATGAAAATAAGTAAAGGAAAGTCCCGATTGAAGTTGGAATACTGAGGATGCCTAATCTAAACATGAGACAAGAAAGCCCGTATAAGACCATGTCAAGACATGGCATCGGCAATAAAACAAAGAGATCATGTAAGTCCAAGCCAAGGCATGGCATTGATAAGTTTCTAAAGGAAAGATATCATGTAAGTCCATGACAAGTCATGGCATTGAAAAGTTATTATGAGATAAAGATCCCATGTAAGCCCAAGCCAAGGCATGGCATTGGTGAGTTCCCAAGCAAAGATTTCATGTAAGCCCATGCCAAGACATGGAATTGACAAGTTTTACTAAGTAAAGATACCATGTAAGACCATGTTAAGACATGGCAATGGTATGTTTCCAAGGAAACACCCAAGGAAGATTTCGTGTAAGTCCATGTCAAGACAAGGCATCGATACCAAGTTAAGAGATCCCATGTAAGACCATATCTAGGATATGGCATTGGCATCGAGACACATGTGTGATGAGATTTAGTATCCTCTGTTATTCCTAGTAACTCATCGGGCAAAAGAGTAAAACTTGAATTAGATAACAAGAAAGTTAAGCAAGTGAAGCTATTATCAAGTTATGTTAGTCAAAGTTGATTAAGAGTATTTTTAAAGTTAAGAAAGATGAAGTTTGAGTTTATGTTTACAATAGCAAAGTATACTAATCTATATGATTGAGTGATACAGGTATCTTGTTTACATTACAACCATGAGACTAGTAAGTAACATGAAATGAGTATGAGTAAGTAAGAGTAAGTAAGCTCAAGCACTTGAGATTTGTGATGCTATTGTTTTATGATGGATGAATTATGTTAAGCAATTATATTTCTATATGCATTTCATGCAAACTTACTAAGCTAAATGCTTACCTCTTTATTCATTTCTTTCTTTATAGTCTCACCAAGCTAACTCATGGATCATTGACGTCGGAGCTCGGAGCACACTATAAATCACTATTTTGGGTATAACTAAGTTGTTTTTATTAAGTATGGCATGTATAGGAATCATTTTATTTTGAGTTATGTTTTAAGAGGAACCAAAGTGTTAGCCATTAAAGTTACCATTCTTTTTGTATATGGCTAAAGAGATTGGCCAATATTTTACTATGTTTATATATCAATGTTGATGAGTTATGCATCATTGTTCATGTTTTGATGAAGTATTTGAGTTGTTGAATCGGGTATATGAATGATCTTGATTTCAGGGTAGCAATTGGCTTGGAAAATAGCCTTTGAGTGCCCACACAGTTAAGGCACACGAGCGTGTGTCTAGGCCGTGTGTGACACACGGTCAACCCACATGGGTGTGTTAATAGGCCGCGTGTCCCCTACATGTTAGTGTTTTAAGTCAGGATAGGCCACGGGCAAGCCACACGGGCGTGTGAATTAGTCAGTATCGACTACGACTGGATGACACGGGCATGTCTTTGGGCACACGGGCGTGTCCCAAGTCACACGGGCGTGTGACCCCTGTTTTGATGAAAAGTTTTCTAAGTTCGTAAAAGTTTCCGGATGTAAGTTTAAGGCCTCGTAGGCTCATGAAATGTATTTTATGACTAAGAAAGGGGAGTTTTTAAATCGAAACGAAACTTTATAGCCCGTAAGTACACGTTTAAGCATGTTTCAAGTATGGTAATGTCTCGTATCCAGTCCAGATTCAGACTCGGGTATGGGGTATTACATTTAGTGGTATCAGAGCTACGATTTAGTCGATTCTAGGACTAACGTAGCATAAGCATGAGTCTAGCTATACATGCCATACGTAAGGATGTTTTTATAATGATAGTGTGACGACTCCTGACGATCTAAAATTATTTTTCTATATAGTAATGGATCCTGAAAGAGCTGTGGTGGATAATGTAAAAAGTATCACGTCGGCTCCCTCTGAGGGGACGGTGCCAAATGAGAATGAGAATAGACACACTACGGTGAGTCAGAGAGGAGGAGAAGAGGCTAGAGAAGCCTTCCTCCATATGATGAATACATGGTACATGAAGTTCGTTCGTACGAACCCGAATGCACAACCCCCTCCACCCCCGCCTATTCCTCAGCCTATCCAGTAGCCCCTCAAGTAGTAGAGGTGGTAAGAGAAGACAAACCTCCTGTTGATAGGATTCAGAAACATGGAGTAGAGGGATTTCGAGCTAGAAAGGATGACGATCCGGAAAAGGCCGAGTTCTGGCTAGAAAATACCATTAGGGTATTTAATGAGATGTTGTGCACACCCGAGGAGTGCATGAAGTGTGTAGTCTCTCTTTTAAGAGATTCTGCTTATCAATGGTGGAACACCCTTGTGTCAGTTGTACCAAGGGAAAAGATTACATGGGAATTCTTTCAAGAAGAGTTCAGGAAAAAAGTACATCAGTCAAAGGTTTATCGATCAGAGAAGAAATGAATTTTTAGAATTGAAGCAAGGTAAGATGTCAGTGACTGGTTATGAGCGTGAGTTTGTAAGACTCAGCAAATACGCTCGAGAGTGTGTATCCACCAAAGCCATCATGAGCAAGATATTTGAAGATGGACTAAATGAGGACATTAAATTGTTTGTTGCTGTCCTAGAACTGAAAGAATTCGTTGTGCTAGTAGAGCGGGCTTGTAAAGCTGAAGAATTAGTAAAGGAGAAAAGAAAAGTTGAAATGGAGTCTCGTGACTCAAGGAAGAGACAATGGAATAAGTCATTCCAGTCCTCATCCAAGAAGCTAAGAGATTTCTCCACTCAATCAGGTACTTCCACCAGGTTTTCGAGTAAAAACAAGGGTAGACAGTATTCGGGAAATAAGGTTCAGACTACTTCAGTCGCTAGTGTTGGGAACATTCGTTCTAATAGACCAGAATGCCCACGGTATGGCAGACGTCACCCGGGTGAATGCCGAGCACATGAAAATGCTTGTTTCAAGTGCGGTTCCCAAGATCACTTTATAAAAGATTGTCCTGAGATGATGAAAGAAGAGAAGACTCAGAATATGAGATCCGGGAGCATGGTCAGAGGAAGACCACAGAGGAACTCGGAAAGTGGGACGAGTGGTAGGGGTAACCCCAGAGAGCAGGCTGCGAGACCCGAGGGTAGGGCACCTGCAAGGACTTATACCATTCACGCTCGCGAAGAGGCATCTTCTCCTGATGTTATTACGGGTACCTTTTCTCTTCATGATACTAAAGTTATTGCTTTAATAGATCCTGGATCTACCCACTCTTATATTTGCATGAAATTAGTATCTATTATGAGTATGCCCATAGAGTCCACAGAGTTTGTGATAAAGGTGTCTAATCCATTAGGAAAAAGTGTACTAGTTGATAAGGTATGCAAAGATTATCCATTGATGATTAGAGGTCATTGTTTTAAGGTCAATCTTATGTTATTACCATTCAATGAATTCGATATTATTCTTGGTATGGACTGGTTAACCACTCATAATGTGATAGTCAATTGTGGAAAGAAATATATTGAGTTGAGATGTGAAAATGGAGACACCCTTCATATTGAATTAGATGAACAAGATAGATCACCGGTAGTGATATCTCAACTGTCAGCTCAGAGGTATGTAAGAAAAGGGTACGAGGCGTATCTTGCGTTTGTGATGAATGTCAAAGAGACAGAGATAAAGATTGAGTCAGTACCGATAGTATGTGAGTACTTGGATGTTTTTCCTGAGGAACTGCCAAGACTACCTCCGGTAAGAGAGGTTGAGTTTGGCATTGAACTAGCTCCCGGTACTGTACCGATATCGATCGCGCCTTACAGAATGGCTCCAACGGAGTTGAAGGAATTAAAGGCACAGTTGCAAGAGTTGACAGACAAAGGTTTTGCTAGACCAAGTTGTTCTCCATAGGGTGCTCCGGTTTTATTTGTGAAAAAGAAAGATGGAACCATGAGATTGTGCATAGATTATTGGCAGCTTAATAAAGTGACAGTGAAGAACAAGTATCCATTGCCAAGGATCGATGATTTGTTCGATCAATTAAAGGGAGCCACTGTGTTCTCCAAGATAGACTTGAGGTCGGGATACTATCAGTTGAGAGTAAAGGACTTAGATGTGTTGAAGACTGCTTTTCGAACGAGGTATGGGCATTATGAATTTTTAGTCATGCCCTTTTGTTTGACCAATGCTCCTGCGGTGTTCATGGATCTTATGAATCGCATCTTTAAGCCATACCTCGATAAGTTTGTGGTCATTTTTATTGACAACATATTGATTTATTCTCGAGATGAGACGGAGCATGCCGAGCAACTACGGACAGTTTTACAGATTCTTGGAGAAAATCAGTTGTATGCCAAGTTCAGCAAAAGTGAATTTTGGCTCAAGGAAGTTGGATTTCTGGGACATATTGTCTCAGTAGATGGAGTCCAAGTTGACCCAAGTAAGATTTCGGCTATTGTTGACTGGAAACCGCCGAATAATATATTTGAGGTTAGAAGTTTTCTAGGCCTAGCTGGCTATTATAGACGATTCGTTAAGGGGTTTTCCAAGATTGCGACTCCGATGACGAAATTGTTATAGAAAAATGTTGTAACACCCCAAACCCGCCCAAACACCACGATCGGATCTGGCATGTCACTAAGAAGAATCTATAAACCCATTACGTACTTAAGAGGGAATTCAGATAACTTCTTCGGTTGTGTTTACAAGTTTAGTGATTATTTAGAAAACTTAGTGATCGTATGTCAACCTAGTTTAGTTTGCCAACTTTCAAAATCAAGTGACTTTCTAACCCATGTTATCCGTTTAAGTTATAAAGGTTTTGTCACAAAAGATAATAATTTAATTAATGATTTCGTCGTATGAAAACTTCATTTCCTTTGTGTTTTCTTTTTAAAACATGTTGTTACTTCAATTGCTCGTTTAACTTGAGTGCCTAAAACGTAAAATAAAAGAACCCGAAATTTAAAACCCAAATAACAGTGGCCTTATTACAGCGTGAAAACCAAACCAGTTATTAAAAGTAAGTAAAGTTCTTTACTAAAACGAGATAAAATCATGCATGGCCACCTCGTGCCCCTCTCCAGCCCGGTCCGTTGCACTATGTGCTACCTGAAAAGATGTTAAACAACAGGGTGAGTCATAAGACTCAGTGTGCAACACTCATGCACCATCAAACCCAGGCCCTAGCCCTACAGAACAGAGTATCAGAATATCGCATACACAGAAAATGATGCAGAACCCAACCCAACCTAGATTTCCATCCGCTACACACCTCCCTTACCTTCTAATCACACCAATGGGGATTTCTACAATCAACCCTCACCGCTACACACCATCGATGGCAGTCATGCTGCAGTTAGCTGCTCATCGTCAGAATCGTGACATAGTCACTGAGAACGCATCATGGCGAGCCACTACAATGATCGTGGCGAGCCACCGTAACGCTTCCTTTCATTTAATAACATCACCCGACCCCATGCAACCATAATAATTTTAATGCACAGATGCAACAGGTTTCGGCATGCATGTATAGGATGCTCATAACGAATATCATATCATCTCATCATGACCATTTATTTAATATAACAGAAATCACTAACCTGATGTCTCGCCTTTACCCTCCAAGGGTATCTCAATAGCCACCGATTTTTTGGCATTTAACAGAGTATATTAACATATTAACACAGCATTATAGACAGTGTGAGGAGTTACACACCTGGTTACGCACAACACTATACTATCGAAGACAACGCTCTCCCTAGCTGAAATCACGACTATCTGACCGCTATTCAGCTCAGACGCTGGCCCACAACCTGGTGGCCAATCACGAACAGCCGACACCGCTCGTTTCTTGAACTTAGGGATCGAACCCGAAGGTTTGCTTCACCCCCAATCTACGTATTTCTTGCATCCATCAAAAGCCTCATTCAAAAACTCACTACGAGAGATATGATTTGAGTAACCACCCAACAAGGTTAAACGACATATAGAAGATAAATCGAATTAATAGAACGACTCGGATGAATCTTCTTACCTAAATCGATTGAATCCCGAGATTAGTAGACTTGGATTTAAAACGTTGATTGAACACCTACACAAATACCAAATAAGATTCGGCTAAAAGAGAATGGGTTACAGGAGGTGGCCTTTCGGCCAAACAGGGAATGTGAGCCCTCCTTTCACCATTCGGCCAAACTACCAACATCATCTACTCACCTCCAATTATCCCCAAGTTTCGGCACAAGCAGTCAAAGCAGAGAAGATTTGGCAGACTCTGAGATGAGAATTCGGCTATGGTGAATAATTTAGGAAAAGAACACAAAAGAAGTGATGCTGAGGCTTAGAGGTTTCGGCCAAGGGGGAAAATGAAGGTGTGGGTTTGGCTTTTAGTGAGTGGAAGAAGAATCAAAGAACAAGATGATGAAAGTCAAAAGAATTCGGCAAGAGGGGAGTTCATGTAAGGAGAAAGAAGAAATAGGAAGGGGAAGAGAAGAACAAAGTTTCAGTTTTTGAGAATGAATGGAAAAGAGAATGAAAGAATTATGCCCCAATGGTCTCCCTAATTTCGGCTAAAGGTCATAAAGGAAGAAAAGAGTGGGAATTGACTAGTTGATTTTCGGAAAAAGAGAGAATAAGAGTAGCTACCACCAAGTTTCGGCACCTCCACCTTATGCCCAAAACCGAATGCTCCCCTCCTCTCACACTCCATAAGATTTCGGCTAGCATTCCCCACTATGCCGTCCCTTCAATCCCTCCTTACTTCCCTCTCTTCCACTCATTCAAACCAATTTGAATGATTCAAACTCCTTAAATTTCTCTCCACCAATCGTTTGAAACACTTGACCAAGTCTTACCTCACTCCTCCAGAGTTTGATTGTCATCTAATCACCTCCCTCGCCTGAGCCCAAAAATAATATTCCCTTGCCGCTTGAGTGATTCGAACCTTCTTCCTCTCAACTCCTTGTGACGCCATTTCCTTGCATGCTAAGTGGCGTCCCCTTGCCACTCTTCCACTGCATTACCTTGTGATACAAAATGCAACTAAAACCCTTAATGTCCTGCTCCTAATTGGCTATCCTCTAAAAAGTGCCAAACTAAAATTTCACCAAGGCTTCGGCTTAACCCCGAGCCTCCCCGAGGCCCCCAAACACAACCAAACAACAAGCATCACACATTGATACCCAGAAAACATAAAAGATGCAAAGCCCTTAAATCCCGGATGTTACAGTTCTACTCCCCTTAAAGAAATTTCGGCGCTGAAATTTACTCGATCAAAAGAGATGCGTATCATTGTCGCGCATAACATCCTCTGGCTCCTATGTCGCTTCCTCTGCATCGTGGTTTTGCCACAAAACTTTGACCAAAGGAACTGACTTCCTTCTCAACACCTTTACGTCTCGATCCAAGATCTGCACTGGCTCTTCCTCAAAGGACAAGTCTGATCTTACCTCAATCTCTTCCGCTGGCACAATGTGTGATGGATCAAAATGATAACGTCTTAGCATCGAAACATGGAACACGTCATGTATCTGTTTCAAATCAAGAGGTAACTCTAGTTGATACGCCACCGGTCCAACTCGTCTCAAAACCCGATAAGGCCCGATAAACCTAGGACTTAATTTGCCTTTACGACCAAACCTCATCACCTTTTTCCACGGTGAAACTTCCAAAAAGACTTGATCACCTACTGCAAATTCCAACTCCTTTCGCTTCAGATTCGCATAAGACTTCTACCGGTCGAACGCTTCTTTTAACCGAGCCCGAATTAACTTAACTTTCTCCTCTGTCTCTGAAACCAGTTCTGGACCCAACATCTGACGCTCACCCAACTCTGTCCAACAAGTAGGAGTACGACACCTTCGTCCATACAGTGCTTCATAGGGCGCCATCAGAATACTAGATTGGTAGCTGTTGTTGTACGCGAATTCTGCCAAAGGTAAATACTCCTCCCAACTACCCCTGAAATCAATGACACAACCTCTTAACATATCCTCCAAGATCTGAATTACTCTCTCAGACTGACCATCAGTCTGCGAATGAAAAGTGGTGCTGAAGTCTAGCCTTGTCCCCAATGCTTGATGCAATGCCCTCCAAAAATGTGACGTAAACCTAGGGTCTCTATCCGATATGATCGACACTGGTACCCCATGCAGTCTCACAACCTCTGCCACATACAGCTTAGCCATCCTTTGCAGAGAATAGTCGACACGAACAGGTATGAAATGGGCAGACTTTGTCAGCCGATCAATAATCACCCAAATTGAATCTTTCTTAGTGGGCGTAAGAGGTAGCCAACTAACAAAATCCATCGTGATTCTTTCCCACTTCCACTGCGGAATCTTCACTGACTGCAACAATCCCGAAGGCAACTGATGTTCTGCTTTTACCTGCTGACACGTCAAACATTTACTCACGAATTTGGTTTCCTCTCACTTCAAACCTGGCCACCAGAACTGCTCTCGTAAATCCCGATACATTTTACTCCCTCCAGGATGCATAGTGTATGGGCTACTATGCGCCTCCTGAAGAATCATCCGTCTTAACTCTTCATCCCTCGGCATACAAACTCTCTTACTGAAACACAGAACCCCATCACAATTTAAACTATAATCTTCTCCTTCACCATTCTGCACTTGCCGGAGTCGAGCACTCAGAACATCGTCTAAAAACTATTTCTCTTTAATCTGGCTTGTCCACATCGATTTCACTTGGAGTTCCGCTAACAAGCTGCCATCCTCATACAAGCTGAGATGAGCGAACATTGCTCTCAAATCCGTTATCACCTTCCGACTCAGCACATCTGCCACCACATTAGCCTTACCCGGATGATATTCGATCAAACAGCCATAGTCCTTCAATAGCTCAATCCACCTACGTTGTCTTAGATTCAACTCCTTTTGGGTAAGGAGGTACTTCAGACTCTTATGATCGGTGTGAATAACAGACTTGTCTCTATACAGGTAGTGTCTCCAGATCTTCAGAGCGAACACTACTGCAGCCAATTCTAGATCATGCGTAGGATAGTTCAACTCATGTGGTCTTAACTGTCGAGACGCATATGCAACAACCTTTCCAACTTGCATCAACACACATCCAAAACCCGTGTGTGACGCATCACAGTAGACGGTAAACTCTTTCCCCGCCTCTGGCTGAATTAACACCGGCGCTTCTGTCAAAATCCTCTTCAACTTCTCAAAACTTTCTTGCTGTTCAACTGGCCAAACGAATGGTACTACTTTTCGTAATAACTTGGTTAATGGTGCCGCAATCAAAGAGAATCCTTCCACAAACCTTCTGTAATACCCGACTAAACCCAAGAAACTTCAAACCTCCGCCACAGACTTCGGCGGTTTCCAGTCCAACATAGCTTCTATCTTTTGGGGGTTAACCCTAATTCCTTCTGCAGAGACCACATGCCCTAAGAAACTTACTTCCCTTAACCAAAACTCGCACTTGCTAAATTTGGCATACAATTGTCTTTCCCTCAAAATCTGCAAGACCACTCGAAGATACGCATCATGCTCCTCTTCTAATCTCGAATAAACTAGGATATCGTCTATGAAAACCACAACGAAGGTAGGGTTGGAACACTCGGTTCATCATGTCCATAAACGCCGCTGGTGCATTCGTCAACCCGAATGGCATCACCAAGAACTCATAATGACCGTAACGGGTTCGAAATGCCGTTTTATGAATGTCCACTTCCTTGACCTTTAACTGATGATACCCAGACCTTAAATCTATCTTTGAAAAGACTGTAGCCCCTTGAGCTGATCAAATAGATCATCGATTCTCGGCAGTGGGTACTTGTTCTTTATTGTCAACTTATTCAGCTGGCGGTAGTCAATGCACATCCGCATGGACCTGTCCTTCTTCTTCACAAATAGGACCGGTGCTCCCCACGGAGACCCACTCGGTCGGATGAAACCCCGATCCAACAGTTCTTGGATCTGAGCTTTGAGTTCTACTAGCTCCTTCGGCGCCATTCTATAAGGGGCGATGGACACTGGAGCCGTTCCTGGAAGTAGCTCAATTCCAAACTCCACTTCACGATCCGCAGGTAACCACAGCGACTCTTGATAAAGACGTCCACGAAATCCTTTACTGTTCTAATCTCATTAACAGTCACTTCCTTTATGTCTAATGCACTAATAAAAGCTAGGAATGCATTGCATCCTTTCCGAATCATCTTAACAGCCTTCAACGTAGAAACCACATTGGACAAATAATTCCTTCTTTCCCTTATCACAACCACTTCTTCGCTTCTCGGGGTACTCAACACCATGCGCTTAGTCTCGCAATCCAGCTTAGCACGATGTTTAACCAACCAATCCATCCCCAGGATGAGATCAAACTCTCCAAATGGTAATTCCATTAAGTCTGCCGGAAACACTACTCCTTGAGTCTCTAAAGGCACATTCCTAAATAGTTTGTCCACTATCATGGATTGTCCTAGCGGGCTAACCACAGTCATCTTCCTAGCAGTTATTTTAGATTCTATACATAAAGTCTCAGATACTGAGCATGCAACATAAGAGTGGGTTGATCCAATATCAATCAAAGCAAGAAATGGATTATCAGCGATAAGAAACGTACCGGTTATAACATCCGGTGCATCACTATCCTCCCGCCGACGAGCTGCATAAACTAGGCTCGGCTGTCTTGCGCCTACATTACCAGCACCCCTACCAGGTGCTCCATGACCCCGACCGAACCCATTTCCTCCTCTGACTAGGCCACGACCCCTCGGCAATGACTGACCACCCCTTCTAAACTGATCAAAACCCCGTCCCAATCGATCGTACTCGACCCACTGTGATGGTCTTTTACCATATGATCCATAGATCCACACCAAACATCCACCGCTTCGCTCGCACTCCTCGAAATGTACCTTCCCACACAAAGGGCATGATCGATTCTGACCCCCTATAGCAGGTGTCGGAACACGAGCTGGCCCATCAAACCTAGGCCTTTTTTGAAAACCCCGAGATGATCCCGACGGCCCAAAACTTCTCTTATTCTTACTCCGATCCTTATCTTTATTCTCGCTTCTGGCCCGCTTTCACCTCTTCGGCTATTTTAACTTTCTCAACCGAAATGCAAAAAGTCACTCTCTTATCATGCGGTGCTATCAATACTCTTAACTCATCCCGCAGTCCATCTTCGAACCGTACGCAGTGCTCATAGTCAGTCGCCACAATACCTCGAGCGTAACGGCTCAAGCACAGAAATTTAGCCTCATATTCGCATTACGATTTGCTCCTCAACCAAATTCAAAAATGCCTTCCTCTGGGCATCCACATAGCTGGCCCCGACGTACTTTCCTTGAAATTCCACCTTAAAGAAATCCCAGTCAATCTGATCTGTCGGAGTACCTTCTTTTACCGTGAGCCACCACTGATAGGCCTCGTCTCGAAGAAGAGACACCATCCCTTTCAACTTCTCCTCTACCGTGAAGTCAATATCATCCATAATGCACTCACTTGCCTCTAACCAATACTCAACTGTATTAGGGGCTACACCAGAAACGCCCCTAAACATTTCCGCTCCATTGGCTCGAAGTCGTTCAGACACAGATTTCTAAGCTCCTGTGCCCGTGCCTGCCCCATCAACTCGCTCAAGAACCCGTAACATTGCCTGAGACACTGCATCGTCTCCACCCGTTTGGCCCTGAAACTCTGCTTCTGCAGCTGGCGGCAATGGTACCTCATTTCCTAACCCATGACCAGACCCTGCTGGTTCCGATACAGCAATCCTGCCTCTACCACGACCACGTACATTACGCCCGCGTCCTCTACTACTCATCTCTATAATATCATCTTAATTTGATTTAAAGGAATTTTATGCATTAGCACTTCTTTTCACTATTTATCAACGAGTAGTTTTATGAAGATATAATCACAAGTAGTTTTCTGCGAATCACATGCATACCTAAAGGGTTTTTACTTCTAGAGTATAGTTTCTTATTCCTAACATCTACCGCAACATATTCACAAAACATATGCAATTTATACAAATCCCTTACTAATCAAAGAACTTACCTTGCGGACTTGGGCCGGAGACGCAGGAGCCATGCTAGAAGAAATATTTATTATTATCTATTACTTTTAAAACCATCCTTAGAAAATGTTTTGAACCCAAAACCCAAAGCCGAGTTTTTGAACTTGGCTCTGATACCAATTTGTAACACCCCAAACCCGGCCCAAACACTACGACCGAATCTGGCATGTCACTAAGAAGAATCTATAAACCCATTACGTACTTAAGAGGGAATTCAGATAACTTCTTCGGTTGTGTTTACGAGTTTAGTGATTATTTAGAAAACTTAGTAATCGTATGTCAACCTAGTTTAGTTTGCCAACTTTCAAAATCAAGTGACTTTCTAACCCATGTTATCCGTTTAAGTTATAAAGGTTTTGTCACAAATGATAATAATTTAATTAAGGATTTCGTCGTATGAAAACTTCATTTCCTTTGTGTTTTCTTTTTAAAACATGTTGTTACTTCAATTGCTCGTTTAACTTGAGTGCCTAAAACGTAAAATAAAAGAACCCAAAATTTAAAACCAAAATAACAGTGGCCTTATTATAGCGTGAAAACCAAACCAGTTATTAAAAGTAAGTAAAGTTCTTTACTGAAACGAGATAAAATCATGCATGGCCACCTCGTGCCCCTCTCCAGTCCGGTCCGTTGCACTATGTGCTACCTAAAAAGATGTTAAACAACGAGGTGAGTCATAAGACTCAGTGTGCAACACTCATGCACCGTCAAACCCAGGCCCTAGCCCCACAGAACAGAGTATCAGAATATCGCATACACAGAAAATGATGCAGAACCCAACCCAACCTAGATTTCCATTCGCTACACACCTCCCTTACCTGCCAATCACACCAATGGGGATTTCTACAATCAACGCTCACCGCTACACACCATCGATGGCAGTCATGCTGTAGTTAGCTGCTCATCATCAGAATCGTGACATAGTCACCAGAACAGATCATGGCAGAGCCACTACAACAGATCGTGGCAGAGCCACCAGAACGCTTCCCCTTTCATTTAATAACATCAGCCCGACCCCATGCAACCATAATAATTTTAATGCACAGATGCAACAGGTTTTGGCATGCATGTATAGGATGCTCATAACGAATATCATATCATCTCATCATAACCATTTATTTAATATAACAGAAATCACTAACCTGATGTCTCGCCTTTACCCTCCAAGGGTATCTCAATAGCCACCGAGTTTTCGGCATTTAACAGAGTGTATTAACATATTAACATAGCATTATAAACGGTGTGAGGAGTTACACACCTGATTATGCACAACACTATACTATCGAAGTTAACGCTCTCCCTAGCTGAAATCACGATTATCTGACCACTATTCAGCTCAGACGCTGGCCCACAACCTGGTGGCGAATCACGAACAGCCGACACCGCTTATTTTTTGAACTTAGGGATCGAACTCGAAGGTTTGCTTCCCTCCCAATCTGCGTATTTCTTGCATCCATCAAAAGCCTCGGTCAAAAACTCACTACGAGAGATATGATTTGAGTAACCACCCAACAAGGTTAAACGACAGATAGAAGATAAATAGAATTAATAGAATGACTCGGATGAATCTTCTTACCTAAGTCTATTGAATCCCGAGATTAGCAGACTTGGATTTAAAACGTTGATTGCACACCTACACAAATACCAAATAAGATTCGGCTAAAAGAGAATGGGTTACAGAAGGTGGCCTTTTGGCCAAACAGGGAATATGAGCCCTCCTTTCACCATTCGGCCAAACTACCAACATCATCTACTCACTTCCGGTTATCCTTAAGTTTTGGCACAAGCAGTCAAAGTAGAGAAGATTCGGCAGACTCTGAGATGAGAATTCAGCTATGGTGAATAATTCAGGAAAAGAACACAAAAGAAGTGATGCTGAGGCTTAGAGGTTTCGGCCAAGAGGGAAAATGAAGGTGTGGGTTCGGCTTTTAGTGAGTGGAAGAAGAATCAAAGAACAAGATGATGAAAGTCAAAATAATTCAGCAAGAGGGGAGTTCATGTAAGGAGAAAGAAGAAATAGGAAGGGGAAAAGAAGAACAAAGTTTCGGTTTTTGAGAATGAATGGAAAAGAGAATGAAAGAATTATGCCCCAATGGTCTCCCTAATTTCGGCTAAAGGTCATAAAAGAAGAAAAGAGTGGGAATTGACTAGGTGATTTTCGGAAAAAAAAAAAGAGAATAAGAGTAGCTACCACCAAGTTTCGACACCTCCCCCTTATGCCCAAAACCGAATGCTCCCCTCCTCTCACACTCCACAAGATTTCGGCTAGCACTCCCTCACTATGCCGTCCCTTCAATCCCTCCTTACTTCCCTCTCTTCCACTCATTCAAACCAATTTGAATGATTCAAACTCCTTAAATTTCTCTCCACCAATCGTTTGAAACACTTGACCAAGTCTTACCTCACTCCTCCGAGTTTGATTGTCATCCAACCACCTCCTTAGCCTTGAGCCCAAAAATAATATTCCCTTGCCGCTTGAGTGATTCGAACCTTCTCCCTCTCAACTCCTTGTGACGCCATTTCCTTGCATGCTAAGTGGCGTCCACTTGCCACTCTTCCACTGCGTTACCTTGTGATACAAAACGCAACTAAAACCCCTAATGTCCTGCTCCTAATTGGCTATCCTCTAAAAAGTGCCAAACTAAAATTTCACCAAGGCTTTGGCTTAACCCCGAGCCTCTCCGAGGCCCCCAAACACAACCAAACAACAAGCATCACACATCGATACGAAGAAAACATAAAAGATGCAAAGCCCCTAAATTTCGGATGTTACAAATGTGAAGTTTGAGTGGACAAAAAAATGCCAACAGAGTTTCGAGAAACTGAAAGCATTGTTGACAGAGGCTCCAATTTTAGTATAACCCGAGTCGGGGAAAGAATTTGTGATCTACAGCGATGCATCCTTGAATGGATTAGGCTATGTAATTATGCAAGAAGGCAAAGTAATAGCATATGCCTCTAGACAGCTGAAGCCACATGAGAAGAACTATCCGACGCATGATATGGAGTTGGCTGCTATTATTTTTGCACTGAAGATTTAGAGACACCATTTATATGGTGAAAAATGTCGGATATTCACCGATCACAAAAGTTTGAAGTATTTGATGACACAAAAGGAGTTAAATTTGAGACAACGAAGATGGTTAGAATTGATAAAATATTATGAGTTGGCCATTGACTACCATCCGGGAAAGGCGAACCTGGTCGCCGATGCCTTGAGTAGAAAGTCCCTATTTGCAGTAAGGGCATTGAATTCACGGATGACTTTATCTGATGATGGTTCTATTCTAGATGAGTTGAAGGCTAGACCGATGTTCCTTCAAGAGATTTGTGAGGCTCAAAAAGATGATAGTGAATTACAAGCCAAGAGAGCTCAGTACGAGTCGAGTGTTGAGTCTGACTTACGGATTAATTCTGATGGATGTTTAATGTTCATAGATAGAATTTGTGTACTGAGGAATGAGGAGCTTATTCGAAGAATTTTGCATGAAGCACATAGCGGATGTTTATATGTACATCCGGGTAGTACCAAGATGTATAATGACTTGAAGCAAAGGTACTGGTGGCCGAGCATAAAGAAGGATGTTTCTGAGTTTGTTTCCAGATGCTTAATTTGTCAGCAAGTAAAGGCTGAACACCAAGTACCTTCAGGCTTGCTCCAACCTATTATGGTTCCTGAGTGGAAATGGGACCGTATCACTATGGACTTTGTAACGGGTTTGTCGTTGACACCGAGCAAGAAAGATGCTGTATGGGTTGTGGTCGATAAACTCACGAAGTCAGCCCATTTCATACCAGTACGAGTTGGTTACTCACTCGACAAGTTGAAAAACTTGTATGTTTCAGAAATAGTAAGGCTTCATGGAGTTCCCTTGTTAATCATATCGGATAGAGATCTGAGATTCACATCCAGGTTTTGGAAGAAGTTGCAAGAGGCCTTGGGTACAAAGTTGAGTTTTAGTACAGCTTTTCATCCCCAAACCGAGGTCAGTCGGAAAGGTTAATACAAGTACTCGAGGATATGCTCCGGTGTTGTGTTCTCGAATTTCAAGGTAGTTGGGAAAAGTTCCTACCATTAGTAGAATTTGCCTACAATAACAGTTTTCAGTCAAGCTTAAGGATGGTGCCTTATGAGGCTTTATATGGGCGTAAGTGCCGAACGCCTTTGTATTGGACTGAACTCAAGGAAAACCAGATTCACGGGGTTGATTTGGTTAAAGAAGTTGAATAGAAAGTGAAGGTGATTCGAGAGTGTTTAAAGGCTGCTTCTGACAGATAAAAATCTTACTCAGATTTAAAGAGAAAAGAGATAGAGTATCAAGTCGGTGATAGAGTTTTGTTGAATGTGTCGCCATGGAGAAAGGTTCTTAGATTTGGCCAGAAGGGCAAGTTGAGTCCACGATTTATTGGACCATATGAGATCACCAAGAGGGTTGGGTCGGTAGCCTATCGATTGGCCTTGCAGTCTGAGTTAGAGAAGATACATGATGTGTTTCATGTATCTATGTTGCGACGCTACTGATCGAACCCTTCACATGTAATATAACCGACAGAAGTAGAGATTCAACCCGACATGACTTATGGTGAAGAACTGATTAAGATTTTAGCTCGGGAAGTCAAGCAGCTAAGGAATAAGAGCATCGCCCTTGTTGAAGTATTGTGGCAAAGACATGGAATAGAAGAAGCTACATAGGAACCAGAGGAAACCATGAAACCCAGTACCCAAACCTTTTTACTGGTATGATTTTTGAGGACGAAAATCCCTAAGGGGGGAGAATTGTAACAGTCCGATTTAGGGCCTAGTTGGAATAGTGGTGCGAGACCACAAATCCAAAGTAGAAATATGAGTTTTAAGGTTTGTGAGATGTTTGCATGATTATGTGAAAGATTCATGAAGTAATTTTATTAAATTGTGATTGAATTGTCCATTAGGACTAAATTGCAAAAGTTACAAAATGTGAGATTCTAGAAGCTTTTAGTATGAAATAGCTTTGGATTATTAATTAGAGGTCTTTAAATAGCAATTTTCCCAATTTCTATTTTTTGGACAAAAATGGGCATGAGTTAGTAAATTTTGAAAGTTTAGTAAAAAGGGGCATTTTGGTCATTTGTCAAATAAATGATTAAAAAGGGAAAAGAAGTCAAAAAATTATGTTCATCTTCTTTCCCTTAGTGCCAAAATTTCCAAGGAAGCCATAGCTAGGGTTCTTCAATTTTTCAAGCTCATAGTAAGTGCATCCTAGCCCCGTTTTTAATATTCTTCGTATTTTTGAAGTCCTCGTAACTTGAATTAGATATTTCTAGCTATAATTTGAGCTAGGATTAAAGTTCAAAAATATACCCATGTATGACATGCATATATTTTGATGTTTTATGGAAGATTATTAGAGTTTGATGTAGAGTAAACATCTTTTTCTAAGTAAATTTCATGAAAAGTGCATGTAAGGACTAATTTGTAAAAGTCATGAAATTGGTCATACATGAGTGAAATAGTGAGAATTGAATATTGCTATAGTTGAGAAAATGAATCAGCTAAGCATGAAATACAAGAAAGTTGAATGAAAATCACTTTACGAGCCTAGGGACAAAAGTTTAAATACGAGAAAGTTTAAAGGCAAAATGGTAATTTTGCCAAAGTATGAGTTATGAGTCAGTTTAGTCAATGTGAGTATTAAATGAGTTAAATTATTATTATAGATAAATAAAAACGAAGCCTGGATCAAAATCGAGGCAAGAACAAAGTCGTGGACTAAATTGACTATCTTCATACATTTTGCATGCCGAGGTAAGTTTGTATGATTTTTTTTTTAAGCTTCATGAGTATTTTCATTGAATCGCTTATTATGTTGTTATTGTACATTAATTCTATGAAGTTTTTTAATAATGGTTAAACAAGGAAATTAATGAAAATAAGTAAAGTCCCGATTGAAGTTGGAATACTGAGGATGCCTAATCTACAACATGAGATAAGAAATCCTGTATAAGACCATGTCAAGACATGGCATCGGCAATAAAAAAAAAGAGATCATGTAAGTCCAAGCCAAGGCATGGCATTGATAAGTTTCTAAAGCAAAGAGATCATGTAAGTCCATGACAAGTCATGGCATTGAAAAGTTATTATGAGATAAAGATCCCATGTAAGCCCAAGCCAAGGCATGGCATTGGTGAGTTCCCAAGCAAAGATTTCATGTAAGCCCATGTCAAGACATGGCATTGACAAGTTTCACTAAGTAAAGATACCACGTAAGACCATGTCAAGACATGGCAATGGTAAGTTTCCAAGGAAACACCTAAGGAAGATTTTGTGTAAGTCCATGTCAAGACATGGCATCGATACCAAGTTAAGAGATCCCATGTAAGACCATATCTAAGATATGGCATTGGCATCGAGACACATGTGTGATGAGATTTTGTAACACCCCATACCCGAGTTCGAGGCTAAGACCGGATACGAGACATTACTATGCTTGAACTTTCTTAAACATGTACTTACAGGCTATAAAATTTTGTTCCGAATTAAAAACTTCTCTTTCTTAGCCAAAACATACATATCATGGGCCTACGAGGCCCTAAACACATAACCGGAACTTTCGAAATCCAATTGAAAGCCTTTCGTTAAAACAGGGGTCACACGCCCATGTGACTTGGGACACGCCCGTATACCCCTAAAACACGCTCGTGTCTTCCACCCGTGGTCGACACTGACTAATATCACACGGCCTTTACACGCCCGTGGCTTTGGCCCGTGTACTAAACCTTGGCATTCTGACTTATCCACACGGTCCATACACACGCCCGTGTACTTCCACCGTGTGGTAATTCAATTTACAAGTGCAAGGTGCAGACTTCACACGGCCTTGGCACGCACCTATGTGCCATCCGTGTGTATCACACGGCATGAACAAATGGCCGTGTGACTAGCCCGTGGTCTATATTGACTTAAGACATTAAGGTGCAGGAGACACACGGCCTAGACACACGCCCGTGTGTCTATCCCTGTGGGCACTTAGAGGCTATTTTACCAAGCCTTTTTCTACTCTTGTCTGCATACATTCATATACTACTTCAAGACATTCTCAAATGATCAATTAAAACACATGAATTAACACATTTGATTCATAAAAATGAAGTCTTTCTCCCATACATGGGGTAGAACTATTTCTAGAACAATTTTAATCGACTTTTGTCGTCATCTATGTCTATATACAAACGTCCCATAACTCATTTTGGCCAACACATTTGGCACATTAACAATGACCTAATCAACCTTAAGTACTAGCCCTATACATGCCATGACTTCTAAAGACTTGATACCTCATACCAAGAGTCTGCTCGATAGTGTGAAAACATCTCCAGCGGCCTCCAACCCGAGCTAGTTAATATAACCTATAAGAGATGAGAAAAGTAAAGGAGTAAGCAATAATGCTTAGTAAGCTCATCTGCATAATGTGTCAAATATTGATATTCATTGAATATACAAAATTACAAAGTATCATGAAGAGTGTCTCTCATAAACTCATGGTTACTTACTCAACCATTCTTGAAACTTACTCATTCAATCTCTTACCACATTCTTACCATGTCACAAGCCAATTCGCTCGTTTAATTAGCATACGTTCCTGCACTGATCATCACAAGATCATATATAACAACACATCAAGCATTTTAAAAAAGCCGCTCATGCTACTAATATCTCGGTGGTTTTGCACTTAGCCCACCATTGAATCTCTAATAGGGAGGTATCGCATATAGCCCACCAATCATTTATAAGTGATGGTATCACACATAGCCCATCGACTAATAATCAATAAGGTGATATCGCACATAGCTTACCGTTATTTACATTCATGGATAATAATTCACAAGTATATCTCTATTTCAAATGTTCATTCAAGAACATCCTCACATGTTTCCATTTTTACTTAACTTTCTACGATACTCGTTCTCATTCACACAGTGCATAAAATACACATACCCCACTAGGGGTTCATCATTTATTGAATTCATCTCAATTCAATTCTACACATACTTGTGCTACTCATGGTACAACCACTTACATTCACATATACATTGAATCATTCGAATTGTTAAATAACTCTCTTGAGTCTCATGCACATAGTTCTAGTTGTCACTCTACCCCAATAGGGTTTTACATACACTAACATATCGATGCCATGTCCCTGACATGGTCTTATATGAATTCTTACACCGAGGCCATATCCCAATATGGTCTTACTCGAGCCTTTAACCATCGTCCTATCGTGCTATACACCTTTCCCATTACTCTAAATTCAATTCCATTGACATCTCATCAAGAGACATTTCATACATTCATATAGTAATATACATTCCATACAACATTGGAATACTAAATAAGCTCATACGTAATTTCAACATTTGCACATGAACTTACCTCGATGTCGAAAGAGCCGAAAAGGACTTTTTGCCCACATTTCTCTTTTCATCCGTTCTAGGTCCGAAACTCATTTTCTTTGATCTAGAACAATGAAATTTACTCATTTAATCACTTAATGATCGTATTACAACATAATCTCTACTTAGGCAAAAATGACCATTTTGCCCCTATACTTTGGCAAAATTATGATTTTGCCCCTAGGCTCGTAAATAAATTTTCATCACATTTTCTTGTTAAACAAGCCTAGCTGAACATTTAATCCTCTTACAACTATTCTCAATTCCATCAATTTCGTGCCTTAAAGAACAAATTACAACTTTTGCATTTTAGTCCCAATTAGGTGTTTTCATGACAACACCTTTCACAAAAGTTTTTTCTCATCATCCTATCATTCATTTTCTTTGATAAAAACTCATCAAACAACATAAACTCTCTCATGGCAACTCCCTAGACTTTCAACCATATTGCAAACTAGTCCCCTCTTTAGAAAGCTTAAGCTTTAGGGGTCTCAAAAGTACAAAAATTAACATCTAAAGCCATCAAAATCACTTACTTGAGTGAAGAGAAGCTTGCTAAAATTTTCAAGCTTTCAAAGCCCTCCCATGGCTGATATTTTCTGTTGAAAAAGAAGAAATAAAAAGATGATAGCTTTTTGGCTTATTTCATCTTATTTTATTTCTTTTTAAATACCTAACATGACCACATTTAATGTTCTTGTCCCCTTAGCTTACTATGGCCGGCCAACTCACTTAGACAAGGCCAAATTTCTCATTTGGGACCTCCAATTACTAAGCCATAGCTATTTGGTACCTTTAGCCTATAGAATGGAACTTTCGCACTCTATGAGATTTAGTCCTTTTTCACAATTTAGCTAGAAATCGCTAAAATTAAGGCACCAAAATTTTCATGAATCCTCATAAACATGTCATAGCACATAACATAACATGAAAATAATTTTCTCTAACCTCAAATTGGTGATTTCGAGATCACTGTTCTGACTAGCCCCTAAATTGGGCTGTTACAAATTTAGTATCCTCTGTTATTCCTAGTAACTCATCGGGCAAAAGAGTAAAACTTGAATGAGATAACAAGAAAGTTAAGCAAGTGAAGCTATTATCAAGTTATGTTAGTCAAAGTTGATTAAGAGTATTTTTCAAGTTAAGAAAGATGAAGTTTGAGTTTATGTTTACAATAGCAAAGTATACTAATCTATTTGATTGAGTGATACAGGTATCTTGTTTACATTACAAGCATGAGACTAGTAAGTAACATGAAATGAGTATGAATAAGTAAGAGTAAGTAAGCTCAAGCACTTGAGATTTGTGATGCTATTGTTTTATGATGGATGAATTATGTTAAGCAATTATATTGCTATATGCATTTCACGCAAACTTACTAAGCTAAATGCTTACCTCTTTATTCATTTCTTTCTTTATAGTCTCGCCAAGCTAACTCGTGGATCATTGACGTCGGAGCTCGGAACACACTATCAATCACTATTTTGGGTATAGCTAAGTTGTTTTTATTAAGTATGGCATGTATAGGAATCATTTTATTTTGAGATATGTTTTAAGAGGAACCAAAGTGTTAGCCATTAAAGTTACCATTCTTTTCGTATATGGCTAAAGAGATTGGCCAATATTTTACTATGTTTATATATCAATGTTGATGAGTTATGCATCATTGTTCATGTTTTGATGAAGTATTTGAGTTTTTGAATCGGGTATATGAATGATCTTGATTTCAGAGTGGAAATTGGCTTGGAAAATAGCCTTTGAACGCCCACACGGTTAAGGCACACGGGCGTGTGTCTAGGCCGTGTGTGACACACGGTCAACCCACATGGGTGTGTTAATAGGCCGTGTGTCCCCTGCATGTTAGTGTTTTAAGTCAGGATAGCCCACGGGCAAGCCACACGGGCGTGTGAATTAGTCAGTATCGACCATGGCTGGATGACACGGGCATGTCTTTGGGCACACGGGCGTGTCCCAAGTCACACGGGCGTGTGACCCCTGTTTTGATGAAAAGTTTTCTAAGTTCGTAAAAGTTTCCGGATGTAATTTTAAGGCCTCGTAGGCCCATGAAATGTATGTTATGACTAAGAAAGGGAAGTTTTTAATTCGAAACGAAATTTTATAGCCCGTAAGTACACGTTTAAGCATGTTTCAAGTATGGTAATGTCTCGTATCCAGTCCAGATTCAGACTCGGGTATGGGGTGTTACATCATCCATGGCTTCTTTTTCTTCCACTTTCGGGCAAAGATGAACATGCATACCTTGCTTTTAATGCTTTGTTTTATTTAATTATAATTTAACACATAAATTAACATTTTAACTATTATAAAATAATATATAAAAAAAACTATATATTAAAAGCCTTATGTAATATGCCGTCCACTAAATTTTTAAATGGCCAAATTTTATTTTAAGGACTTCACAATTAATAGACCATAGCAATTTAGTGCTTTAACAATTAGATTACCACTTTTGCATTTTACGCGATTAAGTCCTTTTATAAAATCGAGCACACAAACGATAAAATTTTCACACGAAACTTTCACACATCTTAATCCACATACTGTAAACACCAAAAATAATATTAAAATATTTTTTGACTTGGATTTGTGGTCCCCGAAACCACTGTTCCGACTAGGGTCTAAACCGGGCTGTTACAACTCTCCCCCTTAGGGATTTTCATCCCCGAAAATCTAACCAGAAAGTAGATTAAGGATTTGCTTCCACATCATACATTTCAAATTCTCACATAGCTTCAGATTTCAAATCTCTTTAATCTCACAACTAAAATTCTGATCTGACTTTCGCTGTACTTCATCTCTAGCTGAAACTACTTATAACTGTATTAAATTGTTTTCATTTTCTGCTCAATTTCTCTGATGATTTTAATCCTGTGAATCATTTTTCTCACAAAACTCGATCCTGAAGTAACGAAATTTGGTAACTACTTATAACAGCAACAGTCTTTCTTAGTTGCTTTGAAACTCTAAAACACAGTGACAAATAAATATTTCAAGAATTTGAATTGCGTTTCCCGATTTCAATGCAATCTCATACTTACATATTACTGTAATCTCTCTCAGAATTATCATATGAGTTTCAAATCTCAATCCAAAACAATGATACCTGACACCATAGACAGACTTACCAACACAGAAATGGATAACTCAACTGTTTTATCAAAAGAGAAAATCTATACGTACAGAGAGATTTCTTCAGACAGTTAAATCATATTTCAGATAACTCTATCTTTTTCAATGATAAAGATAATCCCAATATAGAATTCATCAACCCTCCATTTCTATAATCAACAAAGTCAGAAATATTCACAGTTCACACTCATTCATTAATACCATATCTCGGAATGTCGTGCATCATGTTACTCTCGTACGAACAGACTAACTGACACTGTGAGCTACCTATAATAATGGGTATACAATCTTAGAGTTTCTCGGTATAGATACTTTATCTCGAAGCAACAAATAATCATCAATTCCACATCTGAGGTTCTGAATCAAAAATCAATTTATGCTGAACCCCTTTTTAACTTATAATTTGATAACACATTTCTAAGTTTCACAACTTCGCTAAATAACATCTATTTAGCTTCTAACTCAGCTAACAACTGTTCATCATCTGATAAGATCAATCACATATTCATCGCTCATAAAGCACACAAAAGTTTCTCATTCAGAACATCCGAAACTATAATTGTTTCCCTCAGATAATAATTACTTACAGACTCAAAAGTTTTTCAACGATTCGAACTAACCTTGCTGTGCCAAATTCGGATCTTTCTCTGACATTAAACATTTTAAACTCTTATAATCATCAAATATGTCACATAACTCTTTTTATGTAGCTTTAACTGTATAGAATCACAAGATATCTCTGCACATTCTTGTATTAAAACACAATTCGAACCATTCAATAATATATAACTGAAAATCATAAACTCTTTATTCAATTCAGGCAGAACCAGAACTGACATTTCGGTTGATAATGTCTTCGTGCAAAAGAAAGCTTCAACAATCAAACTAACTTTAATTTACCACAACATTTCTCAGATAGTATCGTTCCGGTAGATTTAATTCTGTATCAAGTCTTCAAGAATATAAATTCTTCTTCTAGACTATCCTTCAATTCATACATGTACATTCAAAGTTTATTTCCAGTTCGTAGATAGATTCAAACACATATAACCCAATTAACTTTTCAATCAAATAATTCAGATCATACTAACTACTGAATCGGTCTTTTCGAAGAAATCTTTCTTCTCATTAGAAGGAATAACCCTAGACATAGCATTATACAGATTGATCTTGATCTTCTATCATTTTCACTTTTATCAATGTTGAATCTTCATGAGAACTAGAAAAGAGTTTATAAAGAAGCTGTCTCATATATTAATCATCGAGACTCTGAATTATACTGAAATCACCTTAACCAAATAGAAATAATTGGGCCTTACTAAGAACGATGTCTCAACCCTATAATAAGTATTATCCCGGCTATTAATGAAGCATTTGAACACAGAAAAGAAAATCAAATATGATTTAAATAGCCACCATTGCAGAAACACAACTTCTATAACTCCAAGGACGGTACCATGGTACTCTCACATTTCAAGAAAGAAATTATAATCATAATAGACATAGTCATCTCTGTCAAATAAAGATCTCTTGCAGATAATCACATAAAATCATAGGAAAATTGGAATAGTGAAATTTTAACATTTGGAATTACACAGGATATCTGAAAATTACAACCCATATAGAATGATATCAATTCCAATGATATCCTAGAAAATGTCCAAAAAGAACATTGTCACTCATAAATACTGAAATTCATAGTAACAGAAGCAATATTGTAACAGTCCGGTTTAGACCCTAGTCAGAACAGTGGTTTTGGGACCACAAATCTGAGTTAGAATAATATTTTAATATTATTTTTTGTGCCTATGATATGTTATTAAGCATGTGTTAAAGTTTCGTAAGTTAATTTGTCCGTCTGTGTGCTTAATTTGAGCAAAGGACTAAATCGCGTAAAATGAAAAAAGTGGCTAATTAATGTGTATGTGTTAATTTGCTAATGTCTTTATAATGTAAAGTCCTTAAAAGGAAATTAGCCCATTATTTAAGTAAGTGGACTGCAATGGTCACAAATGACCTTGTGTGCATATGTTTTATATAATAAATTAAAGGTTAAATTTGTAAATTAATAATTATGTTTAATATGATAAAATAAAGCATGAAATGGCCATTATCATCATCTTGTTCCACTGAATTTAGAAAGAAAGAATAGGGTTCATGAGCTTGAAGCATTCGGCCCTTGTCTTCTTTGATTAAGGTATGAGTTTTGTTCAGTTTTTGATAATTTCTACGTTTTTGTAATCGTTGCTTCGAGTACTTTGAAACCCATGTCTCAATTTTGTGAATTGATGATGTTTTTGAAATGATCCATTGATGAACATGTGAGTTTTTGGATGTTTGATGGTGAAATATGAATTATATGTGATAGAATAACATAGTTTGTCTTTGGAGTTTTGATGATTTTGAGTAATTTGGATTAAATTGAAAGAATAATTTTCTGAAGGACTAAATTGTGGAATAAATGAATTATATGGACCTTGATGAGCATAAGTAAAATTCGGCTAAGCATGGGTGTATTGAGATTTTGTGTATTTTGTGATTTTGTGAAATAGGGACTAAAATGTCCAAATGTGAAAATGTGAGGGCCAATTTGCAAATTGCCCTAAATGTGTGTTCTTGGATTGAATTGAATGTTTTGGTGAATAAATGGGTTAAATTTGAATATGTATAGATCAAGAACCGAGTAAAACAGACTTAGATCGTGGGAAATCGAAAGTAGTTGAATAACCGAATCCGATCGAATATTTGAATCCGAGGTAAGTCGATATACAAGTAAATGTATTTGAATTGAGTTATTTATGTATCTACGAGGTTTAGATTATATGATTAATGCTCGAGATGGAATGTATATGAAATTCGAAGATATATCGACAAGTTATAAATGTTCGAGAAGTCCCGTGAGAACCTTGAAATAGATAGGATAACATATGTCATGACCTAGGTGTCCGTTATGTGATATCATGTAAGACCACGTCCGGGATGTTGGCATTGATTCGAGATTTTATGTAAGACCACGTCTGGGACGTTGGCATCGAGATGAGATTTACGTGTAAGACCATGTCTGGGACATTGGCATCGTATTGATTCGTGTAAGACCACATGCGGGGACAAAGGGCATTGATATCCGTTACATGTAAGACCACGTCTGGGACGTTGGCATTGTACGACTTTTTCTGAGCTTTCTGAGTATCCTATTTAGTTCTGAATGGTTCAACCGGCGAGTCCGAGAAATGATTGATTATATGTGAAATCCATACGTTTCAGGTATGTCCGAAGTATATGCTTTGAATAAGCATAAGAGGTAAGTTAACATGTACATTGATGCTATGAACAAAGTGTAATATGTGTATGTTTGATAGCTGAGCAAAAGAGATGCTTGAGATAAGATTTGTTGGTAAGCAATGGCAAACCAATTGAGCCAAAGAGAAACTTATGTGTATGGAATAAAGATATACTTATGAGCTTGATTGCCATGCTTATAATTGAATATATGTTAAGTTTATTTGTATATGGCTTACTAAGCTTTTGAAAGCTTACTTTGTGTGTATTTATTCTATTTTATAGATCGTTAAAGCTACGAAAGGCTCGGGGACCGTCGAGGATCATCACCACACTATGAAACTCAACTTTGGTACTTTTGGAAAATGTATATAGCTAAGTATGGCATGTATAGGCTAGTTGTCTTGGGAAATATGTTTGAGATATGAAATTAGCCATGTGATGTGGCTAGTTAAATGTTGGTAATATGCATATGTGAATATGGTATATGATGTTGGTTTTGGTATAATTTCATGCCTATGAAATGGTCAAGGCTATGGTAAGCATATGGATGCAATGTGAGTATGTATGTTTGATCAATGAAATGGTTTAATGAAAGGTAAAATGTGGATGTATCATGTTTGGCTATACATGTGTTTTAGTTGTGCAATTTGGTATACAAGTTAGCATGATTGTAGATGAGATTGAATGGGATAATATGATGATCATATGGTGTGTTTTTGGTTGCCAATTGTATTGAGAAATATGCTTGTTTATGTTTGTAGAGATGACCTAAGTGTGGGTGGCAATTTGGCCTTGGAAATGGCCTATATTTGCCCACACGGTTGAGCACACGGGCGTGTGGCTCGATCGTGTCCCTCGTGGTTGTGTTTCATAGCAAGTCAGGCTCGACCACGGGCTGGACACACGGGCGTGTGACTGGCTGTGTGGTGAAAGTCAGGTTCAACCATGGGTGAGGCACACGGGCGTGTCCATGGCCGTGTGGACAAGTCAGTATGTATGCCCTATTTTGACACGGCTTAGACATACGGGCGTGTCTGAGGCCGTGGGAGGCACACGGCCTGCCCACACGGGCGTGTGACCTCTGTAACTTAGAAAAGTTTTAAATTTTTGAGAATTTCTGTATATGTTCGGCTTAGTCCCGGCCCTATTCTTAAGCATGTTTAAGGTCTCGTAGACCTATTTAAGGGACACTTTGATGTGATTTTTCAGACTATGATATGATATGTCAGTAAAAGTTTCTGTTTGGTCCGGTAATGCCGTTAACCCTATTCCGGTGACAGTTACGGGTTAGGGGTGTTACAAATATAATCTTCACGTATATTCACCAGAGCAATAACTAGTAGAAACAAAATATTAGCCTCATACAGATTTTACTGTCGACTTTCATATCCATACAATGAAATAAATTATCAGAGAAAGACATAACTATGTCGAACATAACCCAAACAGATCAACCATGCTTTCGTCTATTAGTATGTTTGGCTAATGTTCTCATACGATAAGAATTTTATCTTAACATAATCAACTACATATAGCTCTGAAAGTAAATAAACACATTTCATAATCAGAAGTGATCGTCGTAATTAACTCAACCACAACCACTGTACTCAACCATCAATACAATTCAAACATTAATCCACTATCTAATTCTGTCATCAAAAATTTTCACATTATCCCATCAATAATAGAAATCAATCCAAAGAAGCTTCCAGTTAATACTTTCTTTAGATAACATACCTGAATAGGTCATTTAATCGGAGTTAACTTCTTCTGTAACAGTGACTTTACATAATCTGAATAGTTTTCAGAACTATCCAATATCTCTTCCAATACTATCTTCATTTGCTGATTCAATCTCTTTTCTGATCGCGTTATTAATCTTCCAAACACAGACTTCTTTAACTCCACACTCATGAGCTTATTTAACCCAAATCTTACAGATTTCATTATAACATTTCACTGATAAGGGGGTGAGGGTAGTAAAGCCTCAAATTTAACTTACACATAAATGCACATAATACAAACTATCGCAAATTGCCAGTTCATTACTAATTTCACATTCTCAAATCATTTAATAAACTTTTGTTGTTAATCACTTTTGTTCTTAACACATGTTCATATGCTAACTCAAATCACTAATTCATAATCAAAGCATTTCAGATAGCAATCATAACTCAAATACCATATCTCATATGCTCATATAATTACAACATTTATCAATAACAAAATGTCATACAATTTGATCCTTACCTTTATGGGTTTCAACTCATAATCAACACATTTTCACTCAAATATTTGAGTATTTACTTCTGTACTATCAGAATTAGCTTGGTTGGAAAACTTATCTGTCTCATCAAAACAATTTTTGTCAGAGTCGGGAGATATCACACTATCGCAGATTGTATATGGCATGTATAGCTAGACTCACATATGTTATGGTAGTCCTAGAACCGACTAAACCATAGCTTTGATACCAATAAAATGTAACACCCCTAACCTGTAACCATCGCCGGAATAGGGTTAAGTGGTATTATCAGAACTTTTACGATCATTTCACAATCATAAAATACACTATTATCATATCATAGAAATTTACATACATAGAGTCCCTTTTTAAAGGTCTATGAGACCTTAACATGCATTGGAAAGGGGTCGGGACTAAACCGAGCACATACAAACTTTTCTGAAAATTTAAAGATTTTTTTCAAAGTTATAGAGGCCACACGCCCGTGTGGACATGCCGTGTGCTACACATGGCATTAGACACGCCCGTTTGTCTAAGCCGTCGCAAAACAGGGCATACATACTGACTTGTCCACACGGCCACAAGACACGCCCATGTGTCCAGCCCGTGTGGCTTCCTGACTTACTTTGAATTGCAACTTTGAGAGACACGGTCGAGACACACGCCCGTGTGCTCAATCGTGTGGGAAAGTATATGCCATTTGCAAGGCCAATTTGCCATATCCAATCATGCTTATTTAACTCTTTCACAAATACAGAACATATTTAATAATTTATCTAATCAATGTCATTTATCAATTCACATTCCAAATTAAACTAACATATCACAAGCCATGTTTTCCGTATCATAAATTCCAAGAGCAAAACCATATAACCTTATTACCTAAATAACATCTATACATGAGACATTATCAAACATTACCACATAATAAAATATGATCTTGTACTTTATTAGTACATGCGCAAGTTAACATATTATCACTAACCATTTTATCAAAATAAAAGTTGACCCTTTTGAACACATATGACAATTCAAGAATACCTTTTCCGCATGCAAATTATCATGTTTAAACTTCATATGTCCAACCATCCAAATAAACACTTATTCGGTCATCAATTTAATCTTAATAAGTCATAACATTTCCATCACTTGCATTTTAAGCTAAACATGCTATCTCATATCCTAATATCAAGACTACTATGTCACTTTTAGCTATTAAAATGTCCATCAAACACACTCAAAATATAATCATCATTATCCATCATGAACTGTAACCAAAAACTCAACCATTTAAGCATAATAAATGTGTATACTTTACCATTTCAAACTAAATCAACATAACCAATACTCAATCAAATATATATACTCATCACCTTACCTTATTACCAAGCAAAATTATACCACTTTTCATACTTCTAAAATGATCTAACTACAAAGCCGATTATACATCATACTTACCATATCTCTTTGCCAAATCATATAACCAACATTACAAACATATTTACCATGAAACATACTTCCAATTGAAACTTAAGATATGACCGAATACACAACCATGAACATCATAATCAAGCCATTTTCGCATGGCTATATATATATACAAATTTCAAAACCAAATATATCAAAGCTAGCCTATACATGCCACATAACCAAATCTCAAAGCATTTATTTACCGAAAGAATACTGGGTAGTGTGATGAGATCTTCCATGACTTCCAACCCGAGCAAATCTCCGAAACTCTATAACATAGGAAAAACACACGAAGTAAGCTTTGAAAGCTTAGTAAGCCATAAGCAAATAAATCATTTCAATAATGTTTATAATTCAATTTAACTAGGCCGAATTTAACAAATCTCAACCATATATACATTCATCATAGTCGTAATTTCTTAAGACCACATTAGGTAACTTCATTAGGCTTAATTATGGATGAACATATAAACCATGTTTCCAAATTCATATATCAACCATTAGCTCATTCATAAAATTTAAGCTTTCACAATTTCATTACATACTAACCGAATCATGGTCATTTATTACAGATTATTCATAAAAAATATATCAATTTCTTTTTATACACTTCCAAACCCGAATAACCATAACAAATCGCACATCAAAACTATGTTCTGTGTTTCTTCTCATGTCCGAAACATAGGACCATAATTTCATTTAACGAACATATATAACACATCATTCATTATCTTATATTTCACATATATCATCATTTGAATCATACTCACAATTCATATCAGAATTTCATATACAACTCATATATACCTGAATCATATATGGCAAAAACACAATTACAATTCTACATTTCTTATATGATTCTTTTGTTCATAGTTCACTAGCTAATATCCACAACTCATTTTCACATAGATCATATAACAACTAATCATAATCATACTCACTTTCATTGCTCAAATTCATATTCATCGCAACATACCTAATTCAAATGCATGTTCATATACTCATTTATTTCTCGGAATGCCCGTTGAACTGTTCAGAATCAAATAGGATACTTGGATAGCTCAGAAAACTCGTAAAATACCAACGTTCCAGACGTGGTCTTACATGTAATCAATATCGATGCCACTGTCCCAGACAGGGTCTTACACGAAATCAAATACGATACTGATGTCCCAGACATGGTCTTACACGTAAATCTCAAATCGATGCCACTGTCCCAGACGTGGTCTTACACGATAACACATATTGAAATCCTATGTCATGACATATGTATCCTAACTATTCCTATGGTTCGTACGGGGCTTTTCAGATGTCGTAATTCTGTCGATTCAAGCTCGTAACTAGTTCTCCAACTCTAAATTCAATTCGGCATATACACATATATTTATTAAAGATCAATTCAGTACATATAACATATATACATTCAAATTTAACAGCATTTATTTACTTATAAACTTACCTCGTACGGACGCGAACGGACCAGAACGACTAATCGATAACTTTCGATTTTCCCTATCCAAATCTGATTTCCACTTTTGCCAATCTAATTAATATCAAAATTAACTTACTTATTCAACATTTCATTCAATTTTCATTCAAGAACATATAAATGGGCAATTTGCATTTTAGCCCTTAACATTTTGCATTTTTCTCAGTTTAGTCCTTATTTCAAAATAACACAAAATACAAAAAAAATTCACTAAATCCTTGTTAGGCCGAATTCTACCCATACTACTAGCAGCCCAAATTTTTAGTTTATTCACACATTTAACCTTGAATTTTACACTTTTCTCAATTTAATCCTTAATACACATTTTTATCAAAAATCACTTAATTAAACATAATAATCTATCAACAAAAATTTATATTTCATCATCAAACCACAAAAAACATCAAGCTAACATCAATGGAAAATATCAAAATCATCATCAAGTCCAAAAATTAAAGCATGGGTTTGCTAGCACTCGAAGCAACGATCACAAAAACATTAAAATCATCAAAAATCGAGTAAAACACATACCCAATTTAAGCTTCAAAAGTGCCGAATATTAAAACTCATCCATGGCTTCTTTTTCTTCCACTTTAGGCCAAAGATGAACATGCATGCCTTGCTTTTAATGCTTAGTTTTATTTAATTATAATTTAACACATAAATTAACATTTTAACTATTATAAAATAATATATAAAAAACTATATATTAAAAGCCTTATGCAATATGCCATCCACTCAATTTTTAAATGGCAAAATTTAATTTTAAGGACTTCACAATTAATAGAACATAGCAATTTAGTGCTTTAACAATTAGATTACCACTTTTGCATTTTACGCGATTAAGTCCTTTTATAAAATCGAGCACACAAACGATAAAATTTTCACACGAAACTTTCACACATCTTAATTCACATACTGTAAACACCAAAAATAATATTAAAATATTTTTCAGACTCGGATTTGTGGTCCCAAAACCACTGTTCTGACTAGGGTCTAAACCGGGCTATTACATGAAATGTGTGAAATTGATGATTAAAGTTATTTATATATATCCGAACAACTCAAATTCGAGGTTATATCGAGGAAAGGAAAAGGTTTCAGATTAGTAGATTACTTACGCAAACAAGTGTCGAGGTAAGTTCGTGTAACTTAATCGAGCATGTAATTATGTTAAATTAAATGTTGTGATTGCATGAAAAGTAATTGTCATTTATGTGATTTACTTGGCAATTTGAGTCCGCGCTTTATCGGACCGTATGAGATTACCGAGAGGATAGGGCCGGTAGCTTATCGTTTGGCCTTGCCATTTGAGTTAGAGAGGATTCATGATGTTTTCCATGTATCTATGTTACGTCGCTACCGATCAGACCCTTCGCATGTGATTGTACCATCAGAGGTAGAAATTCAATCGGACATGACTTATGGCGAAGAGCCTGTTAAGATTTTGGCACGAGAAGTCAAATAGTTGAGAACCAAAAGTATAGCCCTTGTGAAAGTACTATGGCAAAGATATGGGGTAGAAGAGGCTACATGGGAGCCCAAGGAGGCTATGAGAAACCAATATCTGTAACATCCCGATTCAGGGCCTAGTCGGAATAGTGGTTCGAGACCACAAATTTAAGTTAGTAAATTGAGTTTTTAAGGTTTATGACATGTTTGCATATAGTATTAAAGTTCCATGTAGAAATTTTGTGAAATTGACATGGAATGATCAAATAGGACTAAATTGCAAAAGTTGCAAAATATGAGTTTCTAGAAGCTTTTTGTATGAAATAGCTTTAGAATATTAATTAGAAGTCCTTAAATATAAATTTTCCCAAATTTTAAGTTTTGGACAAAAATGGACATGAGTTAGTAAATTGTAAATTTTTAAAGAGAATGGCATTTTGGTCATTTACCAATTAAATGATTAAAATGGGAAAAAGATGATAAAAATTTCATTCATCTTCTTCCTTGTGCCGAAAATTGGGAGACTCCATAGCTAGGGTTCTTCAAATTTTTGAAGCTTGCAAGTAAGTCATCCTAGCCCCGTTTTTAATATTCTTCCTATTTTTGGAGTCCTCGTATTATGAATTAGCTATTTTTAGCTATAAGATGAGCTAAGAAGCATGTTCAAAAATCTAACCATGTGTATCATAGAATGATATTTTATGGAATTTTATGAGAGTTTGATGTTAGATAAACATCTTTTCCTTAGTGAATTTCATGAAAAATGATAGTATGGACTAATTTGTAATAGTTATGAAATTGGTCATACCTATTAGAAATAGTGAGAATTGATGATTGTTATAGTAGAGAAAATGAATCAGCTAAGCATGATGTTTAAGAAAGTTAAATGAGAATCATTTTACGAGCCTAGGGGCAAAAGTGCAAATAAGAGAAAGTTTAGGGGTAAAATAGTAATTTTGCCAAAGTATGAGTTAAGAGTCAATTTAGTCAATGTGAGTATTAAATGATCTAATTATTATTATAGATCAAGAAAAATGAAGCCCGGATCGAAACTGAGGCAAGAACAAAGTCGAGGACTAAATTGCATATCTACATACATTTTGTATATTGAGGTAAGTTTGTATGTTTTCTAAGCTTTATGATTAATACCATTAAATTGCTTAGTATAATGTAGAATATATTTTAAACTCCATGAGATTGTTTAATGCTATGTTAAACAAAGAAATTAATGAGATTAAGCATAAGAAAGTCCCGATTGAAGTTGAATTACTTAGGATACTCGATCTACCACACGAGATAAGAAAGTCCGTATAAGACCAAGCCAAGGCATGGCATCGGCAATCAAGCAAGTTATCATGTAAGTCCAAGACAAGTCTTGGCATTGAAGAGTTATTATGAGATGAAGACCCATGTAAGCCCAAGCCAAGGCATGGCATTGGTGAGTCTCCAAGCAAAGATGTCATGTAAGTCCAAGACAAGTCTTGGCATTAAAAAGCTATCATGAGGTAGAGATTCCATGTAAGTCCAAGCCAAGGCATGGCATTGGTGAGTAAAAAGAAAGATTTCATGTAAGTCCAAGCTAAGGCTCGGCAATGACCAGTTCATGAGTAAAGATACCAAGTAAGACCATGTCAAGACATGGCAATGGTAAGTTCCCCAGGGAACACACAAGAAAGACTTTGAGTAAGTCCATGTCAAGACATGGCATCAATACCAAGATGAGAGATCCCATGTAAGACCATATCGAGGATATGGCTTTGGCATCGAGTTATGTGGGATGAGATTCAGTATCCTCGATTATTCGTAGAAATTCATCGGGCAAATGAGTAAAGTTAAAATGATAACAAGAAAGACAAGTAAGAAAAGCTATTATCAAGTTAGAAATGAGTATTACTCATATTATGAATGATGAACTAGAGATTATGATTATTATTGTAGAGTATGTTGATCTATGTGATCAAGTGATACATGTACCTTGTTTACCTCACGAGTATGAGACTAGTAAGTATCATGAGATATGTAAGAATCAGTATGAGTAAGTAAGCTTAAATAGCTGAAAATAGCTGAAATTTATGATATCATTGTTTATGTTAAATGGGCTATATTGAGCAAGTATGTTGCTATGTGCATTATATGCAAACTTACTAAGCTAAATGCTTACGTTCTTTATTCTTTCTTTCCATGTAGTCCCGCCAAGCTAATCTCGTGGATCATCAGCACCGGAGCTCGGAGCACACTATCAATCGCTATTTTGGTATAGCCAAGTTGTTTATATTAAGTATGGCATGTATAGGAAACATTTCATTTTGAGTTATGTTTTAAAACTAGCCAAAGTGTTGGCTATCAAGCTTAGTATTCTTTTTGTACATGGCCAAAGAGATGAGTCATGAATGATTAAGTATGTATATTTTAATCTATCAATGAAGTATGCATCCTTGTTCATGTTAGATGTAATACTTGAGTTGCTGAATTGAGCATGAGTTTGGTCTTGATTTCAGGGTGGCAATTGGCTTGGTAAATAGTGAAACACCCCAAACCCGGCCCACGAGCCTTGACCGGATCTGGTATGTTCCTTGAGTAAAACGGTTAAAACTTGTTCGTTTCTTTGGAAAACTTTGGGTGATTTAGGAGAAAAATTTGGATTGGGTTCAAATTGAAAACATCGTTATTCTCGAAGATTAGGCTTTATTAAGACTTTATTGTTATATTTCAAAACCATAAGTTAAAGGAAAAAGTCGAGTTTTTAGAGTTTACTATTTAAATTGAAAATCATTTGTGTTAGGTGTTAAAACATTTAAAGATTTATTTTTAAGAAAAGTTGCTTAAACTTTAAATTGATAAAAATTGTATCATAATAAAAATTTGAAACATAAAACAGTTTAATAATAATGGCCTTATTACTTCAATAGCAAACCCGAAATAAATCCAAAATACTTAGAAATAAAAAGTCCAAAATTAAAATAAAGTCTGAGTTGAACATGGCCACCACTAAGCTCCTGCCGACCCGGTCCGTTACTGAGTGTCACCTGAAAAATATCCCACAACGGAGTGATTCAAACAGACTCAATGTGTATAACCAACACTAAGCCCCAACGATTCAGGCATATCATATCATATCATACGTATATATAACAAATAGAAATAATGATGCAAACCCGAACCCATACCTAGATAACCATCCGCTACACATCACCGTACCAACCATCACACCGTGGGGACTACTAAGTCGACCCTCCATCCGCTACACATCATCGAAGCGATCATTGCAGACGACTTGCTCATCGCCCTTATAAATTTTGTGGCATAGCCACGGACATTATTTTGTGACATAAGTCACCACATTCGATTTCGTGACATGAGTCACCGCATTCGAATATTGTGGTATAAACCACCAGATCACTTCCCTTTCCATATAACCCATATGCCCCATGTCACACGTAATATGCAATATCATGCCTTATGCCTTATTCCACATTCTTATCGATATTCACATATGTACCATATTCCAAATATTCATATCATAATATTATTCATATCATTTATTAACATAATGTTAAGGTTACTTACCTGAGTACTTTGTACCATCACATGGTACCTTTGCCCACTTTTCACATTATTATAAACACATATATTAAATTGATGCCATAAATCTATTAAGAGTTAGTGTGGGGTACACACCTGGTTTACTTAATGCTTTCACTGAAATCCCGAAAATCCCGATCTAATGCTCTAGACCCCTAGTTCCTACATTCGGCCAACACTAAGCATTTTAGCAAAAAGGCCATTCGGCTAAACAGTCAATTCCCGAAAGATTATCACAACAAAAATCCTTACCTTGCTGCCGATTGGTTACTAATCAAATCCCGAAAACACCACTTGCCTTGTGAAGATGTCAAAATCCCCTACTAATTAACTTGTTAGAATCGGCTTTAATACAAGAGTACTTAAGGAAAAATCCCTTGGCCGAATAATACATTGGCTTACCTTGATCACTTCAAATCCTGAAAGTCCTCCTTCACGATGGCTACACAAAACACGAGAATATGACTTAATGAACTTTCGGCCATCCTTAGAAATCAAGGCCAACCCTTGATTTCGGCACACTAAAAGAAAAGAACCCAAATCGATTGCTAAAGGAGAGAAAATACTTACCACTATTAAAGCACCCTCAGAGAATCGGCTCTTAGATCCCAAAGAGAAAGGTTTCGGCTAATCTACAAGAAGTGTTTCAGCTTCTAAAACTTGCGACAAAGAAGAGAGAATAAGGGCACCTTGAAATTCGGCTATGGCTCCTATTGGAGATGGGATACTCGACTATCTCAAGAATATTTCGGCTTTTGAGCAAGCTATGAGAAGAAGAAGTGAATGCTATAGTGGTTTGACTAACCAAAAGAAAAGAAGAAGTTTGGGAAAAAGAAATAGGTTCGGCCAAGAAACAAATAGAGAAAGAGAAGAAGAAAACGCTAATGACCTTAATGGTCTTTGAAGTTTCGGTCACCAACCAAAAGAGTATGAAAGCCGAAACTAGATGACTACTGCACAAAGGGGAAGGAACGGCACTTAGAGAGAAAAGAAAGGTCTAAATTTTGGCACACCCTCCTTATCAACTTCAAAACCAAAAATGCCACCCTTAGAGTCCTATATTCGGCCACCACCCTTTCTCCTCTCCTATCCCTTATCTTGCTCCTATTTTCTCTCTTCTCTACCCATTCAAAATAGTTTGAATGAGTCAAGCATTATCACCTCCCTTTAGCCGAATTTTAAAAGGAATTTAATCTCATCTAAAGCTCATCCCCTCAGTCTCCCCATGTCGTCCACTTCTGCTCATCCTTGCTGCAAAAATAAAACTCCCTTTTTCTTCCCTTGCTGCTCGAACCTAGGCCCTTTTTCCCTGCTTGTGGCGTCAATTACTAAGGCCCTAAGTGTCGCCTCCTTGCCACTTTTCCAAGCCCAATCTTGTGTCTAATTTCCCCTACTATTTCTCTTAAGGCCTCTTTTGTTCAATTCCCCTTCAATACTTAAAATTTAATATTTTCTAAGGCATTCACCTACACTCTTAAGGTTCTAAAAATTAATAAAACATATTTACAACACACACAGGCATGCTACTTCACATAATTACGCAATAATGCACAAGCCATAAATCTCGGATATTACAGTTCTACCCCCCTTAAAATAATTTCATCCTCGAAATTACCTGGCTAAAATAGGTGAGGGTTTTGCTGTCGCATTGCTTCTTCCGGCTCCCAAGAAGCTTCTTCCAATCCATGATTACGCCATAACACTTTGACTAAAGGAACTGATTTCCTTCGTAATACCTTCACATCTCGTTCCAAGATCTGGATCGGCTCTTCCTCGTAGGACAAATCTGGCCTTAGCTCCACCTCCTCAATCGGTACTACATGAGATGGATCCGATCGATAATGACGTAGCATAGAAATGTGGAATACATCGTGCATCTGCTTCAACTCCGGAGGCAACTCTAACTGGTATGCCACTGGACCAACTCGCTTCAATACCCGATAAGGTCCTATAAACCTTGGACTTAATTTCCCTTTGCGACCAAATCTCATCACCTTCTTCCAAGGCGAAACCTTAAGAAACACTCGATCTCCCACAAAGAAATTCTATTTCCTTTACGCTTAAGATCCGCATACGACTTACGCTGTCGATGCCTCTTTTAATCGTGCCCGAATTAACTTAACCTTTTCTTGATTCTCGCACAATCTCTGGACCCAAAACTTGACGTTCTCCTAATTCTGTCCAACACGTAGGAGTGCGACACCTCCGTCCATACAATTGCTTCATACGGTGCCATTCGAATCGGCTTGATAGTTTGTTATTATATGCAAATTCTCGCTAAAGGCAAGTATTCTTCCCAACTTCCTCTAAAGTCTATTACACGACCTCTCAACATATCTTCCAACACTTGGATCACTCGCTCAGATTGACCGTCATTTGTGGATGAAATGCCGTAGTGAAATCCAATCTGGTGCCCAAAGCTTGATGTAGTGCTTTCCAGAACTGAGACGTAAACCTTGGATCCCTATCTGAGATAATCGATACCGGAACTCCATGCAACCTTACAATTTCAGCCACATACAACCTCACCAACTTTTGCAAAGAATAATCGACCCGCACCGGTAAGAAATGCACGGACTTTTTCAGTCGATCCACTATCACCCATACCGAGTCCTTCTTAGTAGGCGTAAGGGGAAGCCCACTAACGAAGTCCATGGTGATTCTCTCCCACTTCCCCTACGAAATCTTTATCGGCTGAAGCAATCCTGACGGAACTTGGTGTTTAGCCTTGACTTGCTGACATGTCAAGCATTTCCCTACAAATTCGGTAACTTCCCTCTTAAGACCAGGCCACCAAAACTGTTCCCTTAGATCTCTATACAACTTACTACCTCCAGGATGCATAGCATAGGGGCTACTATGCGTTTCCTGAAGAATTCTCTGCCTTAACTTCTTATTCTTAGGCATACAGACCTTGCCATGAAAACTTAGCACTCCCTCATCATTAATACCATAATCCTCTAACTCCCCACTCTGCACTTGTCGCAACTTAACACTTAGATCATCATCTACCAGCTATCCTTCTTTCACCTCATTCAACCATGACGGCTTAACTTGCAATTTAGCCAGCAAACTTCCGTCGCCATACAAGCTCAGATGTTCAAACATCACCCTCAGATCCGACACTACTTTTCGACTTAGAGCATCTGCCACTACATTCGCCTTGCCTGGATGATACGCTATAGAACAATCGTAATCCTTTAATAACTCCACCCACCTTCGCTGTCTCAGGTTCAGCTCTTTCTGAGTCGACAGATACTTAAGGCTCTTGTGGTCTGTGTAAATCACTAACTTTTCTCCATATAAATAGTACCTCCATACCTTAAGAGCAAAGACCACCGCCGCCAATTCCAAGTCGTGCGTCGGATAGTTAACCTCATGTGGCCTCAATTGTCGAGACGCATAAGCGACTACCTTCCCGTCTTGCATTAATACGCATCCTAATCCTGTATGAGAAGCGTCACAATACACCACGAAATCCTTTCCCGCTTCCGGCTGAATCAAGGCTGGAGCTTCAGTCAAGACCCTCTTAAGCTTCTCAAAACTCTCCTATTGCCTATCTGTCCATACGAAAGGTACTTCCTTTCTTAACAACTTCGTCAAAGGTGCAGCTATTGATGAGAACCCTTCTACAAACCTTCTGTAGTAGCCTGCCAATCCCAAGAAACTACGTACCTCAGCCACAGACTTAGGTGGTTTCCAGTCTAGCACTGCCTCAATCTTCCTAGGATCTACCCTTATCCCTTCTGCAGACACTAACACTTGCAACACTATCCGGAGATGCTCGTCATGTTCTTCCTCCGACTTAGAATACACTAGGATGTCGTCTATGAACACAACGATGAATCGATCCAAGTAGGGTTGAAAAACCCGGTTCATCATGTCCATGAACGCGGCTGGGGCGTTCGTCAATCCAAATGGCATTACTACGAACTCAAAATGCCCGTATCTTGTCCAGAAAGCTATCTTACGGATATCCATTTCCTTCACCTTAAGCTGATGATATCCAGACCGTAGATCTATCTTCGAGAACATCGTGGCTCCCTTAAGCTGATCGAACAAGTCATCTATCCTTGGCAACGGGTACTTGTTCTTGATGGTCAGCTTATTCAACTGACGGTAATCTATGCACATACGCATAGTCCCGTCCTTCTTCTTCACAAACAAGACCGGTGCTCCCCATGGAGACACACTAGTTCGGATGAACCCATGATCAAGCAACTCCTGAATTTGAGCTTTGAGCTCCACCAATTCCTTTGGTGCCATTCTATCCGGAGCTATAGATACTGGCGCCGTTCCAGGCAGTAAGTCAATTCCAAACTCCACCTCCCTATCAGGGGGTATTCCAGGTAACTCCTCCAGGAAAACATCCACAAATTCCCTTACAGTTCTAACTCCACTAACTCCTTCTTCTTTTGCATCCAATGCACTAACAAAAGCCAAGAATGCCTTGCACCCTTTCCGAACCATCTTATCAGCCTTTAATGCAGAAACTATGTTAGACAAGTAGTTTCTTCTTTCTCCTATCATAATTATCTCCTCATCCTCTAGGGTCCTTAACTCCATTCGCTTAGCTGCACAATCTAATATAGCCCGATGTTCCACTAGCCAATCCATGCCAAGTGTGAGATCAAATTCTCCGAAAGGTAGTTCCATCAAGTCGGCAGGGAATATCACTCCCTGAATCTCTAGAGGTACACTCCGAAATATCTTATTCACCACTACAGTTTGACCTAACGGGCTTACTACAGTCATCTCCCTATTAGACAGTTCAGAAGCTATGCCCAGAGTTTCAACTACTCTACATGCAACATACGAGTGGGTCGAGCCAATATGAATTAAAGCAAAGTAAGGCTTATCAGCTATAAGGAACATACTGGTTATGACATCCGGTGCGTCTCCATCCTTCCTCCGGCGAACTGCATACACCAGACCCGGCTGCCTTGCCTCCGTATTACCAACACCTCTGCCCGGTGTTCCACGTCCTCCTCCAGAACCATTACCTTTGCCAATCGGACCATGACCCCACTGAGGCTGTTGTCCCCCTCTTCCAGCCTGGTTAAAACCTTGACCTGCTGGTCGGCTCCCGTCTATTCTTATAGGACAGTCCTTAATCATGTGGTCCTTTGACCCACACTTGAAACATCCCCCTGTCTTCTTCCAACACTCTCCTAGGTGCCTCTTCCCACATTGATCACAAGTACGATACTGCCCTCCTGTAGCAACCTGCTGACCTCGCGGCCCATCCACGCTCTGTCTCTTTTGAGCATTCCCGGATGACCCTGATGATTCAAAACCTCTCCTTTGCCTGTTTCTATCCGTATTCTGCCTTACAGATTCCTTAACCCCTTCGGCTACCTTAGCCTTTTCCACCAACACTGCAAACTCCCGCTCCTGCTGTGGAGCTATCAACAACCTTAGGTCATCCCTCAGGCCGTCCTCAAACCGGATACATCGCTCATGCTCCGTAGCCACGATACCTTGAGCATACCGACTCAACCTTAAGAATTCAGCCTCGTACTCTGCTACGGACTTGTTCCCTTGAACCAGCCCCAGAAATGCCTTCCTCTGAGCATCAGTATAACTAGTTCCAACATACTTCTTCTAATATGCCACCTTAACATACTCCCAAGTGAGATCCTCAGCTGTAGCACCATCCCGAACTGTGAGCCGCCACTGATATGCCTCATCGCGAAGTAGCGACACCATTCCCTTCAGCTTCGCTTCAGCAGTCAGATCCAGCTCATCCATAATTCGCTCTGTCGCTTCCATCCAATACTCAGCCGTACTGGGTGCCACACCAGATACGCCACAAAATACTTCAGCTCCATTTGCTCGGAGTTGCTCGGGTACAGATTTCTGAGCTCCCATACCTCCACCTGCTCCAGCCACCATCTCAAGAACCCGCGGCGATCGCTGCGATCTCAGTATCATCCTCGTCGATCTTCTTGCTGCTCAACACAAACAGCTGGTGGTGGGGGTGGTGGTACCTCATTTTCGGACCCTTGTCCAGACCTAACGGGTTCTGATACGGTCATTCTGCCTCTACCACGTCCTCGCACATTACGACCACGTCCCCTAGAACTCATGTCTACGATCGTGATTTAATCTGTTTTAGAGAGTTTTATGCATTAGTCTTTGTTCCACTAATTATCCACGAACAAGTTTTATGTAAGGAAGTTTAGTAGTAGTTCTTTCGATCATTTCAGAGTTTTCATTTCAAGTCTTCTACCCTAATTCAGAGAAGCACATCCATTCAATAGTATCACACATTCATCACTCAAACATTTTCGTCCGGTCCAATCCCAGAGGTATTTTCGTAATTTGTCCTATAGGGGTATTTTGGTAATTTTTGTAAATCAGGAATATTTCAAAAAATTTCCTTTTTAAGGTCTAAAATAGTTTTTACAAATCAAAGGGGTAATTTGGTGATTTTAAAACTAAGGTTTTTATAAAAAATATGGCTAGTCCCTTTCGGGTTTTAATTATTGAGTTTATCCTGTGAATAAGTCCTCTGGGTTAGGGTGAACCATTACTACGCACCAGGTAGGATTCGAGCGAAGAGGAGGTGAGTCACTAGGACTGCTTAAATACCAGGCTCTTCCTGAATCCAATCCTAGACATGTGCACAATGGTTGCCACACCCTAACTCGGTGACTTAGTCACAGGTTTGTTTAATTAGGCCTTAAATTTTTATGTAATTCTGTATTGAAGTAAGCTAATCCTAGGGTTCCATAACTTAATATACTACTCTACGTTCCCGTTATACCCATATACAAATCATACATTAATTCACACAACGGTTAGGGGTACTTACCTGGTGGACTTTGGGTCGGAGACTTAGGTGCCATGCCAGAAAACCTGCTCATTTCACGAAAATTTTCACAAAACTTATTTGGGCTCAATTTTTGAAAACGTTGTGGGATTTATACCCAAGGCCGAGAGTTTAAAACCTGGCTCTGATACCAAGTTGAAACACCCCAAACCCGGCCCACGAGCCTTGACCGGATCTGGTATGTTCCTTGAGTAAAACGGTTAAAACTTGTTTGTTTCTTTGGAAAACTTTGGGTGATTTAGGAGAAAAATTTGGATTGGGTTCAAATTGAAAACATCGTTATTCTCGAAGATTAGGCTTTATTAAGACTTTATTGTTATATTTCAAAACCATAAGTTAAAGGAAAAAGTCGAGTTTTTAGAGTTTACTATTTAAATTGAAAATCATTTGTGTTAGGTGTTAAAACATTTAAAGATTTATTTTTAAGAAAAGTTGCTCAAACTTTAAATTGAAAAAAATTGTATCATAATAAAAATTTGAAACATAAAATAGTTTAATAATAATGGCCTTATTACATCAATAGCAAACCCGAAATAAATCCAAAATACTTAGAAATAAAAAGTCCAAAATTAAAATAAAGTCTGAGTTGAACATGGCCACCACTAAGCTCCTGCCGACCCGGTCCGTTACTGAGTGTCACCTGAAAAATATCCCACAACGGGGTGAGTCAAACAGACTCAGTGTGTATAACCAACACTAAGCCCCAACGATTCAGGCATATCATATCATATCATACGTATATATAACAGATAGAAATAATGATGCAAACCCAAACCCATACCTAGATAACCATCCGCTACACATCACCCGTACCAACCATCACACCGTGGGGACTACTAAGTCGACCCTCCATCCGCTACACATCATCGAAGGCAGTCACTGCAGACGACTTGCTCATCGCCCTTATAAATTTTGTGGCATAGCCACGGACATTATTTTGTGACATAAGTCACCACATTCGATTTCATGACATGAGTCACCACATTCGGATATTGTGGTATAAACCACCAGATCACTTCCCCTTTCCATATAACCCATATGCCCCATGTCACACAGAATATGCAATATCATGCCTTATGCCTTATTCCACATTCTTATCGATATTCACATATGTACCATATTCCAAATATTCATATCATAATATTATTCATATAATTTATTAACATAATGTTAAGGTTACTTACCTGAGTACTTTGTACCATCACATGGTACCTTTGCCCACTTTTCACATTATTATAAACACATATATTAAATTGATGCCATAAATCTATTAAGAGTTAGTGTGGGGTACACACCTGGTTTACTTAATGCTTTCACTGAAATCCCAAAAATCCCGATCTAATGCTCTAGACCCCTAGTTCCTACATTCGGCCAACACTAAGCATTTTAGCAAAAAGGCCATTCGGCTAAACAGTCAATTCCCGAAGGATTATCACAACAAAAATCCTTACCTTGCTACCGATTGGTTACTAATCAAATCCCGAAAACACCACTTGCCTTATGAAGATGTCGAAATCCCCTACTAATCAACTTGTTAGAATCGGCTTTAATACAATAGTACTTAAGGAAAAAGCCCTTGGCCGAATAATACATTGGCTTACCTTGATCACTTCAAATCCCGAAAGTCCTCCTTCACGATGGCTACACAAAACACGAGAATATGACTTAATGAAAATTCGGCCATCCTTAGAAATCAAGGCCAAGCCTTGATTTCGGCACACTAAAAGAAAAGAACCCAAACCGATTGCTAAAGGAGAGAAAATACTTACCACTATTAAAGCACCCTCAGAGAATCGGCTCTTAGATCCCAAAGAGAAAGGTTTCGGCTAATCCACAAGAAGTGTTTCAGCTTATAAAAATTGCGACAAAGAAGAGAGAATAAGGGCACCTTGAGATTCGGCTATGGCTCCTATTGGAGATGGGATACTCGACTATCTCAAGAATATTTCAGCTTTTGAGCAAGCTATGAGAAGAAGAAGTGAATGCTATAGTGGTTCTACTAACCAAAAGAAAAGAAGAAGTTTGGGAAAAGAAATAGGTTCGGCAAGAGAAACAAATAGAGAAAGAGAAGAAGAAAATGCTAATGACCTTAATGGTCTTTGAAGTTTCGGTCACCAACCAAAAGAGTATGAAAGCCAAACTAGATGACTCTTGCACAAGGGGAAGGAACGGCACTTAGAGAGAAAAGAAAGGTCTAAATTTCTACACACCCTCCTTATCAACTTCAAAACCGAAAATGCCACCCTTAGAGTCCTATATTCGGCCACCACCCTTTCTCCTCTCCTATCCCTTATCTTGCTCCTATTTTCTCTCTTCTCTACCCATTCAAAATAGTTTGAATGAGTCAAGCATTATCACCTCCCTTTAGCCGAATTTTAAAAGGAATTTAATCTCATCTAAAGGTCATCCCCTCGCCTCCCCATGCCGTCCATACTGCTCATCCTTGCTGCAAAAATAAAACTCCCTTTTTCTTCCCTTCTTTGCTCGAACCTAGGCCCCTTTTCCCTCGCTTGTGGCGTCACTTACTAAGGCCCTAAGTGGCGCCTCCTTGCCACTTTTCCAAGCCCAATCTTGTGTCTAATTTCCACTACTATTTCTCTTAAGGCCTCTTTTGTTCAATTCCCTTCAATACTTAAAATTTAATATTTTCTAAGGCATTCACCTACACTCTTAAGGTTCTAAAAATTCATAAAACATATTTACAACACACACAGGCATGCTACTTCACATAATTACGCAATAATGCACAAGCCATAAATCCTGGATATTACAAATAGCCTCTAAGTGCCCACACGGATGGACACACAGGCATGTGTCTAGGCCGTGTGCACCCTGCACCTTTGTATCTTAAGTCAGAATAGGCCACGGGCTAGCTACACGGGCGTGTGCCTTGGCCGTGGGGGCATTGGCGAGAATCTTTGGGTTTTAGGCACACGATTTGGGGCCATGGGCGTGTCCAGGCCGTGTGTAGATTGCCAGTATCCACCACGGGTGAAAGACACAGGCATGTTTTAGGGGTGCACGGGCGTGTCCCAAGTCACACGGACGTGTGACCCTTGTTTGGAGAGAAAGTTTCCAGATGAGTTCCAAAAGTTTTGGGACGCAAGTCTGAGGCCTCGTAGGCCCATAAAATGTCTGATTTGACTAAGAAAGAGAAGTTTTAAATTCAGAACGAAATTTTATAGCCCGTAAGTACATGATTAAGTGAGTTCAAGCATGGTAATGTCTCGTATCCAGTCTCAGTCTCAGACTCGGGTATGGGGTGTTACATTTAGTGGTATCAGAGCTACGGTTTAGTCAGTTCTAGGACTAATGTAGCACGAGCACGAGTCTAGCTATACATGCCATACGTAAGAATGTTTTTATAATGATAGTGTAACGACTCTTGACGACTTAAATTATGTTTATACATTTAGTAAATGGATCCCGATAGAGTTGTGGCAGATGACATAGAAAGTAACGTGCCGGCTCCTTCTGAAGGGATGGTGCCAAACGAGAATGAGAATAGACCCACTACGGTGAGTCAAGAAGGAGGAGAAGAGGCTAGAGAAGCCTTCCTTCATATGATGAATACATGGTATACTGAGTTCGTTAAATCTGCGACCCGAATCGCAACCCCCTCCACCCCACCTATTCCTCAACCTATCCCAAGAGCCCCTCAAGTAGTAGAGGTGGTAAGAGGAGAGAAGCCTCCAGTTGATAGAATCAGGAAACATGGGGCAGAAGAATTTCGGGCTAGAAAAGATGATGATCCGAAAAAAGCTGAATTCTGGTTAGAAAATACCATCAAGGTATTTAATGAGTTGTCATGCACATCTGAGGAATGCATGAAGTGTGTAGTCTCTCTTTTAAGAGATTCTGCCTATCAATGGTGGAACACATTGGTGTCTGTGGTACCGAGGGAAAAGGTCACATGGGAATTCTTCCAAGAAGAGTTCAAGAAAAGTATATCAGTCAAAGGTTCGTAGACCAAAAAAGAAAGGAATTTCTAGAGTTAAAGCAAGGCAAGATGTCTGTGACTGATTATGAGCGTGAGTTTGTACGGCTCAGCAAATACGCTCGAGAATGCGTGTCCACCGAGGCCATCATGAGTAAGAGATTTGAAGATGGGCTAAATGAGGACATCAAATTGTTTGTTACTGTCCTAGAACTAAAGGAATTCGTTGTGCTAGTAGAGAGGACTTGTAAAGCCGAAGAACTAGTAAAGGAGAAGAGAAAGTCTGAAATAGAGTCTTGCGACTCTAAAAAGAGACAGTGGAATAAGTCGTTCCAATCCTCATCCAAGAAGTCAAGAGATTTCTCCACCCGATCGGCTACTTTCACTGGGTTTTCAAGGAAGGACAAGAGTAAGCAGTATTCGGGAAGTAAGGCACAGACGACCTCAGATGCTAGTGTAGGGAACATCCGATCGATAGACCCGAATGCCCACAGTGTGGTAGACGTCATCTTGGAGAATGTCGAGCACATGAAAATGCATGTTCCAGATGTGGTTCCCAGGACCACTACATAAAAGATTGTCCAGAGACAATGAAAGAAGATAGAGCTCAGAACCCGAGATCCGGGAGTGTGGTCAGAGAAAGACCGCAGAGGAACCCAGGAAGTGGGGCAAGTGGGAGAGGTAACCCTAGAGAGCAGGCTGCGAGACCTGAGGGTAGGGCACCTGCGAGGACTTATGCCATTCGCACTCGCGAAGAGGCATCTTCTCCTGATGTTATTACGAGTACCTTTTCTCTTTATGATATCAAAGTTATTGCTTTAATAGATCCCGGATCCACACACTCTTACATTTGTATGAAACTAGTATCCAGTATGAATATGCCTATAGATTCTATAGAATTTATGATTAAGGTGTCTAATCCTTTAGGCAAGAGTGTGTTAGTTGATGAAGTATGTAAAGATTGTCCATTAATGATTAGAGGTCATTACTTTAAAGAAAATCTTATGCTGCTACCATTTGATGAGTTTGACATCATTCTTGGTATGGACTGGTTGACTGCCCATAATGTAATAGTAAATTGTGGGAAAAAGTACATTGAGATGAAATGTGAGAATGGGGACATTCTCCATGTAAAATCAGATGAGCAAGGTAGGCCACCGGCAATGATTTCTCATATGACAGCACAGAGATACATAAGAAAGGGGTACGAGGCATATTTGGCCTTTGTGATGAATGATAAAGAAACAGAGTTAAAGATTGAGTCGATCTGGATAGTATGTGAGTACGTGGATGTTTTTCCCAAGAATTACCAAGACTACCCCCATGAAGAGATTGAGTTCGGCATTGAACTGGCTCCCGGTACTATACCAATATCTATTACTCCTTACAGAATGGATCCAACAGAGTTGAGAGAGTTGAAGTCACAGTTGCAAGAGTTGACAGATAAAGGTTTTGCGAGATCAAGTTGTTCTCCATGGGGTGCTCTGGTTTTATTTGTGAAAAAGAAAGATGGCACCATGAGATTGTGCATAGATTACCGTCAACTTAATAAAGTGACAGTAAAGAACAAGTACCCATTGCCAAGGATCGATGATTTGTTCGATCAATTGAAGGGAGCCACTGTGTTCTCTAAGATAGACTTGAGATCGGGGTACTACCAGCTGAGAGTAAAGGATTCAGATGTGTCCAAGATAGCTTTTCGAACAAGGTATGGGCATTATGAATTTTTAGTCATGCCCTTTGGTTTGACCAATGCTCCTGCGATATTCATGGACTTAATGAACCGCATTTTTAGACCATAACTCGACAAGTTTGTAGTCGTTTTCATTGACGACATACTGATTTATTCCCGAGATGAGAATGAGCATCTTTGAGAACCTACGGGACAGTTTCTGAGACTCTTGAGAAAATTAGTTATATGCCAAGTTCAAGAAAAGTGAATTTTCGCTCAAGAAAGTAGGATTTCTGGGACATATTGTCTCGAGAGATGGAGTCCGAGTAGATCCAAGTAAGATTTCAGCCATAATGGACTGGAATCCACCGAGAAATGTCTCTGAGGTTAGAAGTTTTCTAGGCCTAGCTGGCTATTATAGATAATTCGTCAAGGGGTTTTCTATGATTGCAACCCCGATGACTAAATTGTTACAGAAAAATGTGAAGTTTGAGTGCACAGAAAGATGCCAACAAAGTTTCGAGAAACTGAAAGCGATATTGACAGAAGCTCTAGTTTTAGTACAAATTTACAGCGATGCATCTTTAAATGGATTAGGCTGTGTACTTATGCAAGAAGGCAAAGTGATTGCCTACGCCTCAAGACAGTTGAAGCCACATGAGAAGAATTATCCGACCCACGATCTAGAGTTGGCTGCCATAGTCTTCGCATTGAAGATATGGAGACACCACCTATATGGTGAGAGATGTCGGATCTTCATCGATCACAAAAGTTTGAAGTACTTGATGATGCAGAAAGAGTTGAACTTAAGGCAACGGAGATGGTTAGAGTTGATAAAAGACTATGAATTGGTCATTGACTACCATCCCGGGAAGGCGAATGTGGTCGCCGACGCTTTGAGTAGAAAGTCCCTATTTGCATTAAGGGCAATGAATTCACGAATGACTTTATCCGATGATGGTTCAATTCTAGCTGAGTTGAAAGCTAGACCAGTATTCCTCCAAGAGATTTTTGAGGCTCAGAAAGAAGATAGTGAATTGCAAGTCAAGAGAGCTTAGTGCAGGACAGATGTTGAGTCTGATTTCCGGATTAGTCCCAATGGAAGTCTGATGTTCAAAGATAGAATTTGTGTACCAAGAAAGGACGAGCTTATTCAGAGAATTTTGCATGAAGCACATAACGGATGTTTATCTTTACATTCGGGTAGTACCAAAATGTTTAATGACTTAAAAACAACGATATTGGTGGCGAGAATGAAGAAAGATATTTGAGTTTGTTTCAAATGCTTGATTTGTCGACAAGTAAAGGCTGAACACCAAGTACCTTCGGGTTTGCTTCAACCCATTTTGGTTCCGGAGTGGAAATGGGACTGTATTACTATGGATTTTGTAACGGGTCTACCATTATCTCCGAGCAAGAAAAGATCTGTATGGGTTATAGTTGATAGACTCACAAAGTCAGCTCATTTTATACCACATGCGAGTTGATTACTCACTAGACAAGTTGGAAAACTTGTACGTTTCAGAAATAGTAAGGCTTCACGGTGTTCCGTTGTCAATCATCTCAGATAGAGATTCGAGGTTTACATCCAGATTTTGGAAGAAGTTACAAGAGGCCTTGGGTACAAAGTTGAACTTTAGTACCGCTTTTCATCCTCAAACTGACGGTCAGTCGGAGAGATTAATTCAAGTACTCGAGGATATGCTCAGATGTTGTATTCTTGAATTCCAAGGAAGTTGGGAAAAGTTTCTCCCATTAGTAGAGTTTGCCTACAATAATATTTTTCAGTCGAGTTTAAAGATGGAGCCTTATGAGGCTCTATATGGGCGTAAGTGTAGAACGCCTTTATTTTGGACTGAAATCAAGGAAAACCAAATTCACGGGGTTGATTTGGTTAGAGAAGCTGAAGAGAAAGTGAAAGTGATATGAGAATGTTTAAAAGCTGCATCAGATAGACAGAAGTCCTATTCGGACTTAAAGAGAAAAGAGATAGAGTATCAAGTCGGAGATAAAGTTTTATTGAAAGTGTCACCATGGAGAAAAGTTCTAAGGTTTGGCCGTAAAGGCAAGTTGAGTCCACATTTTATCGGACCATACGAGATTACTGAAAGAGTTAGGCCGGTAGCTTATCGATTAGCTTTGCCATCAGAGTTAGAAAAGATTCACGATGTGTTTCACGTGTCAATGTTGAGATTCTACCAATCAGATCCTTCACATGTAATTACCCTGTCAGAGATAGAGATTCATCCCGACATGAATTATGGTGAAAAACCAATTAAGGTTTTAGCTCGGGAAGTCAAGCAGCTAAGGAATAAAAGTATTGCCCTGGTAAAAGTATTATGGCAAAGACATGGAATAGAAGAAGCTACGTGGGAACCAGAAGAGAGCATGAGAAACCAGTACCCAAACCTGTTTGTTGGTAAGATTTTCGAGGACGAAAATTCTAAGAAGGGAGAATTGTAACATCCCGATTCAGGCCTAGTCGTAATAGTGGTGCGAGACCACAAATCTGAGTTAGTAAATTGAGTTCTTAAGGTTTATGACATGTTTGCATGATAGTATTAAAGTTCCATGTAGAAATTTTGTGAAATTGACATGGAATGATCAAATAGGACTAAATTGCAAAAGTTCCAAAATATGAGTTTCTAGAAGCTTTTTGTATGAAATAACTTTAGAATATTAATCAGAAGTCCTTAAATAGCAATTTTCCCAAATTATAAGTTTTGGACAAAAATGGACATGATTTAGTAAATTGTAAATTTTTAGAGAGAAGGGTATTTTGGTCATTTACCAATTAAATGATTAAAATGGGAAAAATATGATAAAAATTTCATTCATCTTCTTCCTTGTGCCGAAAATTGGGAGACTCCATAGCTAGGGTTCTTCAAATTTTTGAAGCTTGCAAGTAAGTCATCCTAGCCCCATTTTTAATATTCTTCGTATTTTTGGAGTCCTCGTATTATGAATTAGCTATTTTTAGCTATAAGATGAGCTAAGAAGCATGTTCAAAAATCTACCCATGTGTATCATGCATGTAAAATGATATTTTATGGAATTTTATGAGAGTTTGATGTTAGATAAACATCTTTTCCTTAGTGAATTTCATGAAAAATGATAGTATAGACTAATTTGTAATAGTTATGAAATTGGTCATACCTATTAGAAATAGTGAGAATTGATGATTGTTATAGTAGAGAAAATGAATCAGCTAAGCATGATGTTTAAGAAAGTTAAATGAGAATCATTTTACGAGCCTAGGGGCAAAAGTGCAAATAAGAGAAAGTTTAGGGGCAAAATAGTAATTTTGCCAAAGTATGAGTTAAGAGTCAATTTAGTCAATGTGAGTATTAAATGATCTAAGTATTATTATAGATCATGAAAAACAAAGCCTGGATCGAAACCGAGGTAAGAACAAAGTCGAGGACTAAATTGCATATCTATATACATTTTGTATATTGAGGTAAGTTTGTATGTTTTCTAAGCTTTATGATTAATATCATTAAATTTATTAGTATAATGTAGAATTTATTTTAAACTCCATGAGATTGTTTAATGCTATGTTAAACAAAGAAATTAATGAGGTTAAGCATGAGAAAGTCCCGATTGAAGTTGAATTACTTAGGATACTCGATCTACCACACGAGATAAGAAAGTCCGTATAAGACCAAGCCAAGGCATGGCATCGGCAATCAAGAAAGTTATCATGTAAGTCCAAGACAAGTCTTGGCATTGAAGAGTTATTATGAGATGAAGACCCATGTAAGCCCAAGCCAAGGCATGGCATTGGTGAGTCTCCAAGCAAAGATGTCATGTAAGTCCAAGACAAGTCTTGGCATTAAAAAGCTATCATGAGGTAGAGATTCCATGTAAGTCCAAGCCAAGGCATGGCATTGGTGAGTAACAAGAAAGATTTCATGTAAGTCCAAGCCAAGGCTCGGCAATGACCAGTTCATGAGTAAAGATACCAAGTAAGACCATGTCAAGACATGACAATGGTAAGTTCCCCAGGGAACACACAAGAAAGACTTTGAGTAAGTCCATGTCAAGACATGGCATCAATACCAAGATGAGAGATCCCATTTAAGACCATATCGAGGATATGGCTTTCACATCGAGTTATGTGGGATGAGATTCAGTATCCTCGGTTATTCGCACAAATTCATCGGACAAATGAGTAAAGTTAAAATGATAACAAGAAAGACAAGTAAGAAAAGCTATTATCAAGTTAGAAATGAGTATTACTCATATTATGAATGATGAACTAGAGATTATGATTATTATTGTAGAGTATGCTGATCTATGTGATCAAGTGATACATGTACCTTGTTTACCTCACGAGTATGAGACTAGTAAGTATCATGAGATATGTAAAAATTAGTATGAGTAAGTAAGCTTAAATAGCTAAAATTTATGATACCATTGTTTATGTTAAATGGGTTATATTGAGCAAGTATGTTGCTATGTGCATTATATGCAAACTTACTAAGCTAAATGCTTACGTCCTTTATTGTTTCTTTCCATGTAGTCCCGCCAAGATAATCTCATGGATCATCGTCACCGGAGCTCGGAGCACTCTATCAATCGCTATTTTGGTATAGCCAAGTTGTTTATATTAAGTATGGCATGTATAGGAAACATTTCATTTTGAGTTATGTTTTAAAGCTAGCCAAAGTGTTGGCTATCAAGCTTAGTATTCTTTTTGTACATGGCCAAAGAGATGAGTCATGAATGATTTAGTATGTATGTTTTAATCTATCAATGAAGTATGCATCCATGTTCATGTTAGATGTAATACTTGAGTTGCTGAATTTAGCATGAGTTTGGTCTTGATTTCAGGGTGGCAATTGGCTTGGTAAATAGCCTCTAAGTGCCCACACGGATGGACACACGGGCGTGTGTCTAGGCCGTGTGCACCCTGCACCTTTGTATCTTAAGTCAGAATAGGCCACGGGCTAGCTACACGGGCGTGTGCCTTGGCCGTGGGGCATTGGCAGAATGCTGGGGTTTTAGGCACGGTTTGGGGCCACGGGCGTGTCCAGGCCGTGTGTGGATTGCCAGTATCCACCACGGGTGAAAGACACGAGCATGTTTTAGGGGTGCATGGGCGTGTCCCAAGTCACACGGACGTGTGACCCCTGTTTGGAGAGAAAGTTTTCAGATGAGTTCCGAAAGTTTCGGGATGCAAGTCTGAGGCCTCGTAGGCCCATGAAATGTCTGATTTGACTAAGAAAGAGAAGTTTTTAATTCGAAACGAAATTTTATAGCCCGTAAGTACATGATTAAGTGAGTTCAAGCATGGTAATGTCTCGTATCCAGTCTTAGTCTCGGACTCGGGTATGAGGTGTTACAATATCCCAACCTTTTTACCGGTAAGATTTTCGGGGACGAAAATCCCTAAGGGGGAGAATTGTAACAGCCCAATTTTGGGACTAGTCGGAACAGTGGTTTCAGAACCACTAATTCGAGGTTAGAGAAATTAGTTTTAATATTCTTTCATGTGTTATAGCATGATCATATGAATGCATGAAAATTTTGGTGCATTAATTTTTAGCGATTGCATGCTTAATTGCGAAAAATGACTAAATAGCATAAAATGCGAAAGTATTGTTCTACAAGCTAAAGGTTTCTAATAGCTATAGAATATTGAATTGGAGGTCCTTAATGTGCAATTAGACCCTTAGGAAAGGGTTGGCCGGTCATAGGGGACGAGAAATGTCAAATTTTGGTCAAAGTAGGTGAATTAGGTGACTAAATTGAAGGAAATAAATAAAATAAAGAGAAAGATGATATCACCTTTTTTATTCATATTCTTCCATCGAAAATATCAGCCAAGGAGGGGTTTTGGAAGCCTAAAATTTTTAGCAACTTCTCACCCTAGAAAGTAAGTGATTTTGGTGGTCTTTCTTGATAATTTTTGTACTTTTGGGACCCTTGTAGCATGATCTAGCTAATGAGGGGACTATTTTGAAAAATGCTTAAGAGTCTAGGGTTTTTCCATGTGAGCATTTATGTTGTTTGCTGAATTTTTATGGAAGAAAATGAATCGTAGTTGTTAAATAAACAACTTTTGTGAAAAGGGTTTCCATGAAAACCCCTAAAAGGACCTTTTAATAAAGGTTGTAAATAGGTGGTGAATGTGTGAAATAATTGGTATTGTGAGTTGCTATAAGAGTAATAAATGTTCAGCTAGGCTTGTTAAAGGAGGAAATTTGATTAGAATCGATTTACGAGCCTATGGGCAAAATCATAATTTTTGCCAAAGTATGATTCATGAGTTATTTTAATAAATGTGATCATTAAATAAGTGAAATTGTTATTTTAGATCAAGAAACACGAAGTCCGGACTGAAACCGAGGAAATGACAAATTTGTGGACTAAATCGAACAACTATACATATTTTGGTATCGAGGTAAGTTTGTGTAAAATTAAAGCTACATAATGCTATTATGTTTTTAATTGCTCGATATCATGAGAAATGTATATTATTTCTATGAAATTGATTAATGATGCCTCGATGAAAGTATAATGAAATTATGTAAAGTTGAAGTCCCGGTTGAACATTAGGAATAGCAAGGATACCGTTTTCACAACATGAGATAAAGAAGGTCCCGTATAAGACCATGTCTGGGACATCGCCTCGGCACCGAAAGGAGATCTCGTGTAAGACCATGTCTGGGACACGGCATCGACATCGATATACGATCTCGTATAAGACCATATCTGGGATATGGCATCGACCTCGAGATATGAAATCCGGTGTAAGACCATATCTGGGATATGGCATCGGCATCGAGATGTGATCCCATGTAAGACCATATCTGGGATATGGCATTGGCATCGTGTTACATGTATGATGAGATTGAGTATCCTTCGATATTCCAAGTAGTTCAACGGGTAAAGAATTAAGTTTATGTTAAAGATAGCAAAGAGCTAAGTCTATGTTCAAGAGAATAAAAGTGCTAAAGTTATGTGATAAAGTGATACAGGTACCCATGAGTAACTTACGAGTAATGTATGCAAAATGTGATATGTGATTTGGTAAGAGTAAGCATGAGTAAGTTATGTTAATGTGTTTGAGAACTTGTGTATTATTTAGTGTGATGAATGGATGTTATCATGAACTTTTATGTTGCTATTTATTTCATGCAAACTTACTAAGCTTTATGCTTACCCCTCTCTTTTCCCTATTCCTTGTAGTATCGCCAAGCTGGCTCGAGGATCGAAGTAAGTCGGAGTTCGATTCACACTATCAACTATTCTTTTGGTATAGTAAAGTTAATTAATTTTTGGTATGGCATGTATAGGAACTTGGTTGTTTTGTTATATGTCATATTTGTTAGCCAATGTGTTGGCTATTAATGCTACTCATTCATTTTGTAAATGGCCATTGGAATTGGCCAATACTTGTTAAGTTTTTATATAATCAATGATGATGAAATTCATGAAATACAAATTGTGCAATTGAATGAGTTATGAATGAAGTATGTGCATGATGAAGTAGGTTGATGATAAGGTGTGGATGTTTTGTTTTTAGATACTAAAAGTGCCTTATTGTCCTGTTGTGTGTTGCATTGAAATGGTATAAGTGTGGGGTTGCTTTTAGGGTGACAATTGGCTTGGTAGATAGCCTTATAGTGGTCCACACGGGTAGGCACACGAGCATGTGTCTAGGCCGTGTGTGACACACGGTCAGCCCTATGGGCGTGTGCCCAGGCCGTGTGAAGTCTGCACCTGAATTTAGGAATTTAATTTGCCACACGGTCTAAGGAAACGGGCGTGTGCCTTGGCCGTGTGACTTTGTTAGAATGATGACGTCAGAAATAGAATGTCAAGGTTTTTGCACACGAGCTAAGACACAGGCGTGTCTAGGCCGTGTGAAGGACACGGGCCATGGACACGGGCGTGTGTTCGGCCATGTGAAAACCCCTGTAGGTTCGAAATGAAAAATAAAATCCACACAGACTAGTGACATGGGCGTGTGTGACCACATGGCCTGCCCACACTGGCGTGTCCATAACTACACGGGCGTGGGGCCCTGTTTTAAGCAAAAATTTTCTAAGTGTTCAAAAGTTTCTGGTTTAGTCCCGAACCATTCTGTATGTATGTTTAGGGTCTCGTTGACCTATAATGGGGACGTTACGATCTCGAATGAGAAGTTTTAAGTTGAAATGGAATTGTATGTCTCGATGTTGCATGTTTGAGCAGGTTAAGTACAGTAATGCCTCATACCCGGTTCCAGTGTCGGATACGAGTAAGGGGTGATCATAAAAGCCTAAAGTACTTGATGACTCAAAAGGAGTTGAACCTAAGGCAACGGAGATGGTTAGAGTTGTTAAAGGATTACGAGTTAGTGATTGACTACCATCCGGGAAAGGCGAACGTGGTCGCCGATGCCTTGAGTAGGAAATCCTTGTTTGCATTGAGAGCCATGAATACACAGATGGCTTTGTCAGATGATGGTTCTATTCTAGCCGACTTGAAGGCTAGACCATTGTTTCTCTAAGAGATTTGTGAGGCTCAGAAAGGCGACACCGACTTGCAAACTAAAAGAGTTCAATGTGAGTCAAATATTGAGTTAGACTTTTAGGTTAATTTCGAAAGATGTTTGATGTTTCGAGATAGAGTCTGTGTACCGAGAAATGATGAACTTATTAGGAAAATTTTGCATGAAGCACATAGTGGATGTTTATTTGTACATCCAGGCAGCACAAAAATGTATAATGACTTGAAGAAATGGTATTGGTGGCCGAGTATGAAGAAAGATATTTCCAAGTTTGTATCGAGATGCTTAATTTGCCAGCATGTGAAGGCTGAACATCAAGTACCCTCGGGTTTACTTCAGCCTATTTTGGTTCCCGAGTGGAAATGGGACCGGATTGTTATGGATTTTGTGACGGGTTTGCCCTTGACACCAAAAAAGAAAGATGTTGTATGGGTTGTGGTTGATAGACTCACAAAGTCGACCCATTTTATATCGGTACGCATTGATTATTCGCTTGATAAGTTGGCAGAGTTGTATGTGTCAGAAATTGTGAGATTGCACGGAGTGCCTTTATCGATTGTATCGGATAGAGATCCGAGATTTACATCACGTTTTGGAAAAAAGTTGCAAGAAGCCTTGGGCACAAAGTTGAGTTTTAGTACAGCTTTTCATTCGCAAACTGACGGTCAGTCGAAAAGAGTAATCTAGATTCTTGAAGACATGCTCCGATGTTGTGTTTTGGAGTTTCAAGGTAGTTGGGAAAAGTACTTACCATTAGTAGAATTTGCCTACAATAACAGTTTTAAGTCAAGCTTGAAAATGGTGCCTTATGAGGTATTGTATGGGCGTAAGTTTCGAACGCCTTTATATTGGGCGAAACTTAGAGAAAATAAGATTCACGGGGTCGATCTGGTCAGAGAAACCAAAGAGAAGGTAAAAGTAATTCGTGAATGTTTAAAAGCTACTTCGGATAGACAAAAGTCCTACGCGGACTTGAAATGGAAAGAGATTGAGTTTCAAGTTGGTGATAAGGTATTTTTGAAAGTGTCACCATGGAAGAAAGATCTCAGACTTGGCCGGAAAGGCAATCTGAGTCCGCGCTTTATCGGACCGTATGAGATTACCGAGAGGATAGGGCCGGTAGCTTATCGTTTGGCTTTGCCATTTGAGTTGGAGAGGATTCATGATGTTTTCCACGTATCTATGTTACGTCGCTACCGATCATACCCTTCGCATGTGATTGTACCATCAGGGGTAGAAATTCATCCGGACATGACTTATGGCGAAGAGCCGGTTAAGATTTTGGCACGAGAAGTCAAACAGTTGAGAAAAAAAAGTATAGCCCTTGTCAAAGTACTATGGAAAAGACATGGGGTAGAAGAGGCTACATGGGAGCCCGAGGAGGCTATGAGAATCCAATATCCCAACCTTTTTACAGGTAAGATTTTCGGGGACGAAAATCCTTAAGAGGGAGAATTGTAACAACTCGATTTTGGGGCTAGTCGAAACAGTGGTTTCAGAACCACTAATACGAGGTTGGAGAAATTAGTTTTAATATTCTTTTATGTGTTATAGCATGATCATATGAATGCATAAAAATTTTGGTGCATTAATTTTTAGCGATTGCATGCTTAATTGTGAAAAAGGACTAAATCGTATAAAATGCAAAAGTGTTGTTCTACAAGCTAAAGGTGTCTAATAGCTATAGAATATTGAATTAGAGGTCCTTATTGTGCAATTAGACCCTTAGGAAAGGGTTGGCCGGCCATATGGGACAAGAAATGTCAAAATTTGGTTAAAGTAGGTGAATTAGGTGACTAAATTGAAGGAAATAAATAAAATAAAGAGAAAGATGATATCACCTTTTTCATTCATCTTCTTCCACTGAAAATATCAGCCAAAGAGGGGTTTTGGAAGCCTAAAATTTTTAGCAACTTCTCACCCATGAAAGTAAGTGGTTTTGGTGGTCTTTCTTGATAATTTTTGTACTTTAGGGACCCTTGTAGCATGATCTATCTAATAAGAGGACTATTTTGCAAAATGGTTAAGAGTTTAGGGTTTTGCCATGTGAGAATTTATGTTGTTTTCTGAATTTTTATGGAAGAAAATGAATCTTAGTTGTTAAATAAACAACTCTTGTGAAAATGGTTTCCATGAAACCCCCTAAAAGGACCTTTTTGTAAAGGTTGTAAATAGGTGGTGAATGTGTGAAATAATTGGTATTGTGAGTTGCTATAAGAGTAATAAATGTTCAGCTAGGCTTGTTAAAGGAGGAAATTTGATCGGTTTACGAGCCTAGGGGCAAAATCATAATTTTGTAAAAGATTAGGGGCAAAATCTTAATTTTTGCCAAAGTATGATTCATGAGTTATTTTAATCAATGTGATCATTAAATAAGTGAAATTGTTATTTTAGATCAAGAAACACGAAGTCCGGACCGAAACCGTGGAAATGACAAAATTGTGGACTAAATTGAACAACTATACATATTTTGGTATCGAGGTAAGTTTGTGTGAAATTAAAGCTACATAATGCTATTATGTTTTTAATTGCTCGATATCATGATAAATGTATATTATTTATATGAAATTTATTAATGATGCCTCGATGAAAGTATAATGAAATTATGTAAAGTTGAAGTCCCGGTTGAACATTAGGAATAGTAAGGATACCATTTTCACAACATGAGATAAAGAAGGTCCTGTATAAGACCATGTCTGGGACATGGCCTCGGAATCAAAGGGAGATCTCGTGTAAGACCATGTCTGGGACATGGCATCGACATCGATATACGATCTTGTATAAGACCATATCTGGGATATGGCATCGACCTCGAGATATGAAATCCGGTGTAAGACCATATTTGGGATATGGCATCGGCATCGAGATGTGATCCCATGTAAGACCATATATGGATATGGCCTTGGCATCGTGTTACATGTATGATGAGATTGAGTATCCTTCGATATTCCAAGTAGTTCAACGGGTAAAGAACTAAGTTTATGTTAAAGATAGCAAAGAGCTAAGTCTATGTTCAAGAGAATAAAAGTGCTAAAGTTATGTGATGAAGTGATACAGGTACCCATGAGTAACTTACGAGTAATGAATGCAAAATGTGATATGTGATTTGGTAAGAGTAAGCATGAGTAAGTTATATTGATGAGTTTGAGAACTTGTGTATTATTTAGCGCGATGAATGGATGTTATCATGAACTTTTATGTTGCTATTTATTTCATGCAAACATATTAAGCTTTATGCTTACCCCTCTCTTTTCCCTATTCCTTGTAGTATCGCCAAGCTAGCTCGAGGATCGAAGGAAGTCAGAGTTCGATTCACACTATCAACTATTCTTTTGGTATAGTAAAGTTGATTAATTTTGGGTATGGCATGTATAGGAACTTGGTTGTTTTGTGATATGTCATATTTGTTAGCCAATGTGTTGGCTATTAATGCTACTCATTCATTTTGTAAATGGCCATTGGAATTGGCCAATACTTGTTAAATTTTTATATAATCAATGATGATTAAATTCATGAAATACAAATTGTGCAATTAAATGAGTTATGAATGAAGTATGTGCATGATGAAGTAGGTTGATGATAAGGTGTGGATGTTTTGTTTTTAGATACTAAAGGTGTCTTATTATCCTGTTGTGTTTTGCATTGAAATTGTAACAGCCCGATTTAGACCCTAGTCAAGATAGTGGTTTCGGGACAACAAATTCGAAGTCAAAAAAATATTTTAATATTATTTTTGTTGTTTATAATTTGTGACTAAGCATGTGTGAAAATTTCGTGTAAAAATTTTACCGATTGTGTGCCGAATTATGAAAAAGGACTTAATCGCATAAAATGTAAAAGCTATGTGCTGAATGTTAAAGTGCTTAATAGGCATGGCTTATTAAATGAGAAGTCCTTATGTTGATATTAGACCATTGATAGATGGGATGGAAAAAAATGGGCTTATATTAGTGGAATTTTAATGTTTTAATTAAAGGTTAAAATGGTAATTGAGTTATTAAGTTATTATTAAACAAAACAAACAATTAAATGGCCTTTTTATCATCTTCTTTGTGTCGAAACTTGAAAGAAAAAGAAAGAAATAGGGCTTTAAAGCATTCGTCCATAGTTGCCCAAAATCAAGGTATGTTTTGAGCTCAGTTTTTGATTATTTCTACGTTTTTGTGATCGTTGCTTAGTATATTATCAAACCCATGCTTAAATTTTAGAATTTGATGGTGATTTTGAGATATGCCATTGATGAATGCTTGAGCTTTATGATAGTTGATGATGAAATATGAAAGATAGGTGAAAGATTAACATATTTTGTCTTTGAATTTTTAGTGAAATTGAGTAATTTGGGCTTAATTGTGAAAATAAGAACTTGGAGGACTAAAATGTAAAATAAATGAAATGTGTGAGCTTGTATGGACATAAGGAGAATTTGGCTAGGCATGGGTGAAATGAAATTATGTGTATTTGATGATTTTATGAAATAAGGACTAAGGTGTCGAAATGTGAAAATGTGAGGGCTATTTTGTAAAATGCCCTAAGTATGTGTGTTTGGACTAAATTGAATGATTTGGTGATTGAATGAGCTAAATTTGATTATGTATAGACCAAGAAAAGAGAGATTCGGATCGAGATCGAGGCAAAGACAAAGTACTTGATTGATCGACTAGTCTCGGTATTTCTACGTCCGAGTTAAGTTCGGATAAAATATGAATTGTTAAATTCATATCAATGAGTTATGAAATGAATGAATGCATGGTTATTGAATTAGAGATGTTAATTGTGAACTTGAGAAATGTGGAACCAAGTGTACGAAATAGAATTTATACAGTAATGAATGGAACTGTGTGTGTGAAATAGAAAAAGTATCGACTATACTGATTGGCATTGTGTGTGCGATACCGATTCAATTTTGGTTTGATATAGAGGCACTAAGTGTGCGATTGAATCGAAGAGATAATGAAGATTGATCAAAATGTGGTATCGAGCATTGAGTAGCAAAAATGGTTGTTAGCTAGGTGTTGGCAAAGGTATGTATGAAACCTAAGTGGTTGATAAATTTGAAAGTAGATGAATGGATGGTTATGTGAGTATTGGATATAATTGAGCATGTGTATCTTTGTTAAATTATCTATGTGATGGTTTAATTTGTATATTGATTTGATTCAATGAGTTAATTGTATTATCTTACGAACTTACTAAGCTCTTAAGCTTACTGTGTGAAGTTTTCTCTGTTTTACAGTATATTTAAAGCTAGCTCGGATCCGGGGATCGTCAGTGACTAGATCACACTATCGGCTTTCTATTTTGGTACTTTTGGAAGATGTATATATTTGAATATGGCATGTATAGGCTAGTGGATATGGTATATTTTGAGAAGCTTGAATCTTGCCAAGTGATTTGGCTTGATAGTTGATGGCTTGGTAAATGTTTTGGTTATGTGAAAAGAATGAATTACATGTATATATGTGTGTTCTATATGAGTGATCATTATTGCATAAATTAGCAAGATGGAAATGGTATGTTTTATGATAGAATTGGTAAGTAATGAATGTTGGATAGTTTTTTGAGTTTTAGGATGTGAAAATTGATAATTTAGATGGATTTATTTGAGTTGAATTTGACCATGAATGTAGATGGTTAGATGATGATTGTTTGGTGCATATATTGGTATGTTTTGGTTGCCATTTGAGGTATAAATGCATATGGTAAAATGCTTGTAAGTGAGACCCTAAGTGTGGGTGGAAATTTGGCCTTGCAAATGGCCTATCATTGCCTACACGGTTGAGCACACGGGCGTGTGGCTTGACCATGTCCTTCGTGGTTGCATTTCAAAACAAGTCAGGCTCGAACATGGGCTAGACACACGGGCGTGTGACTGGCCGTGTGATGCAAATCAAGCTCGACTACGGGTGAGGCACACGGGCCTGTCTCAGGCCGTGTGGTCAAGTCAGTATGTATGCCCTATTTTGACACGGCTCGGGCACATGGGCATGTCTGAGGCCGTGTGAGGCACACGGCCTGCCCACACGGGCGTGTGACCTCTGTAGCTTGGAAAAATGTTTAATTTTTGGAAAAATTTTGTATGATCCCGGTTTAGTCCCGACTCTTTTCTAGTGCATGTGTTTAGTCTCGACCCCTTTCTAGTGCATGTTTAAGGTCTCGTAGACCTCGTTAAGGGACTATATGTATATATCTTGATATGTTTGAATGATGAAATACTTTGTGTTGTAAAATGATTGTAAATGTTCCGGTTTGTTTGGTAATACTCTTTAACCCTAAACCGACGACGGTTACAGGTTAAGGGTGTTACATTTTATTAGTATCAGAGCTATAGTTTAGTCGATTCTAGGACTAACGTAGCGCGTGTGAGTCTAGCTATACATTCCATATATATAATTGCGATAGTGTGATGAATCCTGACAGTTAAAAATGTGTTTTCGTATAGTAAATAGATCCCGATCGAGCAGTTGCTGATGATGTTGAGAGCAATGCGCCTGCTCCCGCTCAAGGGACAGCGCTGGCCACATCTAGGCCGGATGTTAGTAGCCTAGAGGGAGAGGCTAAGCAAGCCTTCTTCCGAATGATGAGTGAGTGGTTTTCGGAGTTTGTTCGAACGAATCCAGCTGCTCCACAACCTCTACCCCCACAAGTACTTGTAGTGCCACAAGTGACAGATCCAATCCGATTGAGTAAACCTCCTGTAGATAAAATCTGAAAGTATGGGGCCGAAGAGTTTAGAGCCACAGTCGATGATGATGCCGAGCGAGCTGAGTTCTAGCTAGAGAATACAGTCCGAGTGTTTGATGAGATGTCATTAACTCCTGATGAATGCATTAAATGTGTTGTTTCCTTATTGTGAGATACGGCATATAATTGGTGGAAAACGTTGATATCTGTGGTTCTGAGAGAGAGAATCACCTGGGATTTCTTTCAAGTTGAATTTCGAAAGAAGTATATCAGTCAACGATTCATAGATCAGAAACATAAAGAGTTTCTAGAGTTGAAACAGGGCTGTATGTCAGTTACGGTGTATGAACGGGAGTTTGTGAGATTGAGCCAATACGCACGGGAATGTGTTTCGACCGAAGCTACTATGTGTAAACATTTCATTGAAGGGCTGAATGAAGATATTAAATTGCTTGTTGGAATACTTGACTTGAATGAACTTGTAGTGTTAGTTGAAAGAGCCTGTAAAGCTGAAGAACTTAGTAAAGAAAAGAAGAAAGCCGATTCTGAAGCTAGAGATGAGAGAAAAAGATCAATGAGCAAGTCGTATCAACCTCCATCAAAGAGATTCAGAGACGCAGCTAATTGCTCAAATATTTCGTTTGGACATTCGAGTAGAGATCGTGTGAAACAAAGTGTTGGTCCAAGAACTCAAATTCTAACTGAATCGAGTGTTGGAAGTGTCAAAAGCAACAAACCTGAGTGTAGACAGTGCAGGAGGCGACATGTTGGAGAATGTTGGGGCAAGTACAATAATAGAACTTGCTACAAATGTGGATCACGAGATCACTTCATTCAAGATTGCCCAGATTTAGTTGAGAAAGACAATGTTCAGAGTGTGAGACCGAGCAATACGACGGCTAGGGGTAGACCACCCAGAAACATCGAAAATGTAAGTGGTAGTCAGAGAGGGACGACGGATACAGCTGTGAGATCCGAGGCAAGAGCACCTGCCTGAGCCTATGCTATACGCACACGAGAAGAAGCGTCATCTCCAGACATCATTACTAGTACTTTTACTCTATTTGATACTGATGTGATTGCATTGATAGATCCAGGATCTAATCATTCATATGTAAGTGTGAAACTAGTATCAAGTAAGACTCTACCAGTTGAGTCTATTGAATTCGTGATTAGAGTATCGAACCCCTTAGGCTAGTGTGTTTTGATTGATAAAGTGTGCAAAAACTGTCTGTTGATGTTTCGAGATATTTGTTTTCCGGCTAATTTGATGCTGCTACCCTTTGATGAGTTTGATATAATTCTGGGTATGGATTGGCTAACCTTGCATAATGCTATTTTGAATTGTAAACGAAAGAGTATTGATTTGAAAAGTCAGAATGGTGAGATAGTTCGAATTGAATCCAGTGATTTGAGTGGGTTACCGGCTGTTGTATCTTCGATGAAAGCTTTTAACTATGTGAAAAAGGGTTGTGAAGCCTATCTTGTGTATGTGATAGATACAAAAGTGTCTGAAAAGAAAGTTGAATCTGTACCTGTAGTTTGCGAGTTCCCAAACGTGTTTCCTGAAGAACTACCGGGATTACCTCCAATACGAGAAGTTGAGTTTGGCATTGACTTAGTGCCGGGAACAACTCCTATCTCAATAGCTCCGTATAGAATGCCACCAATAGAATTGAAAGAGTTGAAGTCTCAGTTGCAAGAGTTGTGAGATAGAGGATTTGCACGACGAGGAGTTTTTCCCCTGGGTGCTCTGTGTTGTTTGTGAAAAGAAAGATGGCACTATGAGGATGTGTATTGATTAAAGCGAGCTGAATAAAGTGACGATAAAGAATAAATATCATTTGCCACGTATTAATGATTTGTTTGATCAGCTGAAAGGAGCTACAATGTTTTCTAAGATAGATTTGAGATCGGGCTACTATCAGTTGAGAGCTAAAGAATCAGATGTACCGAAAACTGCTTTCAGAACGAGGTACAGACATTATGAATTCTTAGTTATGCCTTTTGGACTACCGAATGCTCCTGCAGTGTTTATGGATTTAATGAATCGAATATTCAGACCGTATTTGGATTGATTTGTTGTGGTGTTTATTGATGACATTTTGATTTATTCTTGTGATGAGACGCAACATGCCGAGCATTTGAGAATCGTGTTACAGACTCTGCGCGAGAAGCAATTGTATGCAAAGTTTAGCAAATGTGAGTTCTGGTTGCATGAAGTTGGTTTTCTGGGACATATTGTGTCAGCATCTGGTATACGAGTTGATCCGAGCAAAATTTTAGCTATTTTGGAGTGGAAGCCTCCGAGGAATGTGTCTGAATTTCGTAATTTTCTGGGACTAGCGGGATATTATAGACGGTTTGTGAAAGGCTTCTCGATGATTGCGACTCCGTTGACGAAATGGCTACAGAAAGATGTTAAATTCGAGTGGTCAGAAAGGTGCCAACAGAGTTTTGATCAGTTGAAAGCATTATTGACAGAAGCACCAGTGCTAGTTCAACCTGAACCGGGTAAAGAATTTATAGTTTACAGTGATGCGTCGTTGAATGGTTTGGGTTGTGTACTGATGCAAGAGGGTAAAGTTATAGCTTACGCTTAAAGACAGTTAAAGCCGCATGAAAAGAATTACCCGACGCACGATCTTGAATTAGCAGCTATTGTATTTGCATTGAAGATTTGGCATCACTACTTATTTGGTGAGAAGTGTCATATTTATACAGATCACAAGAGTTTGAAATATCTGATGACTCAAAAAGAATTGAATTTGAGACAGCGGAGATGGTTAGAATTACTAAAAGACTATGAATTAGTAATTGATTATCATCCGGGTAAAGCTAATGTTGTTGCTGATGCTTTGAGCCGAAAGTCTTTATTTGCCTTGCGAACAATGAGTACTCAGATAGATTTATGTGATGATGGTGTGGTTTTGGCTTGAAAGTGAGACCAATGTTTATACGACAGATTTGTGATGCTTAGAAAAGTGATACTGAGATGGTGGAAAAACGAGATCAATGTGGCTTAAATGCTAATTTAGAATTTCGAGTTGATAATGACGTTTGTTTGAGATTCAGAGATCGGATTTGTGTTCCGAGGAATTCAGAGTTGATTCAGTTAATTTTGAATGAAGCTCACAATAGTCGTTTGGCTGTTCATCCGGGGAGTACAAAAATGTATAATGACTTGAAACAGTGTTATTGGTGGCATGGTATCAAACGAGATATCTCAGAATTTGTTTCAATATGTTTAGTTTGTCAGCAAGTTAAAGTTGAACATCAGGTTCCATCCGGTTCATTACAACCGATCATGAAACCTGAGAGGAAATGGGAGAGAATCACGATGGACTTTGTGTCGGGATTGCCTTTATCTTCGGGAAAGAAAGATGCCATCGGGGTGATAGTTGACAGATTGACGAAATCAGCTCATTTTGTTACGGTGAGAACAGATTATTCACTTGATAAATTAGCTGAACTGTACATTTTTGAGATTGTGAAATTGCACGGGATACCACTATCTATTGTACCTGATAGAGATCTGAGATTTACTTCACGGTTTTGGAAGAAATTACAAGAGGCTTTCGGTAAAAAGTTGCATTTCAGTACTGCATTTCATATGCAAACGGATGGACAATCCGAGAGGATCATTCAGATTATTGAAGATATGTTGAGATGCTGCATTCTTGAGTTTGAGAGTACGTGGGAAAAGCATTTACCGTTGATTGAGTTTGCGTACAATAACAGTTTTCTATCTAGTATCAAAATGGTACCATATGAGGCTCTTTACGGTCAAAAATGCCGAACTCCATTGTATTGGACTGAACTGACTAAGAATAAGATTCACAGAGTTGATTTGATAAAAGTGTAACACCCCTAACCCGTATCCGTCACCGGATTAAGGTTACGAGGCATTACCTGACTAACCACAGTTCGGTATATTCATATAAACCATTTATTTAATCAATTTATTTTTTGAACCAATTCACATGCATCAATATTAAACTACTTATACTTAATAAACATAATGTTCAAAGTATACTAACATTAAATGCATGTTATTCGAATACCTAGTTTACCAACAAGCATATTTCGATTCATAAACCAAGCACATAATTTACGACATTCATTTATATGACATCAACAACATTACCAATTGGTCCAATATAATCTTGTACCTACTAACATATATATACATATTTCACTATAATACCTTTAATCATTTTCGGTCACAAATGATAATTGATAGCATATATATATAGTCTACAATCAAATACTATGTCTAAACATTATACCGAAATTGCTTATAACGACCAATTCACTTATCACATATTCGGCTATCAAATTACCCTTAATAATTATACTCATTATACCAGCTCAAGTATTCAACAAATCATTAATGAATCATAGCATTCCTTATCATTTCTAACCGTATCAATATGACCAACTAACAAACAATGATATTTTCATCACATAGTTTATAAAGTCATGCTCAATCAACATCACATTCAACAACTACCTCAACATTTAAATCGAATCATAAGAACATCCATTACACATAATATACTATATGGTATACTTCTAAAATGAGCAAATTACTTGACTGATTACACACCATAAATAATATCATGATCAAACTATAAAACCAAATAGAAACATTTATACACCATGAAATATATTTCCATAATAAGTTAATACCATGACCAAATTCTCATAAGTCCTAATTATCAAGATTTAGCCATTTTCACGTGGCATAATATATACATAACCCAAAACAATCTTTTCAAAATATAACCCAGCCTATACATGCCATAGTTTCAAAAATTAAACTTATAAAATACCGAATTTAGTCGATAGTGTGATAGACTTTGACGATGATCCCCGAGCTCGTAATTCGACTCCAAAATCTAATAAACAATGCAAACAAACACATACAGTAAGCTATCATAGCTTAGTAAGTTATAAGCAATTTCGTAATAACAATGCATTATATCATTATAAAAAATTTAATAACCAAAAATCCATCAACTACTCATTTACTTGTGCAACCACAAAATATTTCCTATCTCTCAAAATCAAGCCGAACTTAATAATGAAAATTTCATTCCCATGCATTATCCATATATTCAAGTTCCAAACTACTCAAGCATATATCTTATACCAAATTTCCTCATATCCTAATCACATTTTATGATTCATATAACAATCAATGTGATTTTGTAAAACTTTTCACATATCAATTTATATTATTCAAACTATACATTTAAAAGAAACATTCCGTCCAATCCATAAATAATCACTTACACTTGATTTCAAATAACAACTTCTAGTAGTTTCAGTACTTACCAAATTCGATCTTTGAATTGGAAATTAACTCGTACACTTATTACTTATTGATCGATTTCGCACACATAGTGCTCGATAATTAACTTCGTACACTTAGTGCTCATTGACAAATTTCGCACACATAGTGCTCGGTAATTCGATTCACACACTTAGTGCATAATGAACGATTTCGCACACTTAGTGCTCGGTATTTTAAATTCGCACACTTAGTGCATTTCTCAATCTTATTACACATTCAAATATATATATACACACATAAGAATTAAACCTCAACTACAAATATACGAATTAGCTTATTTCAATCTCCATAATCAACATCCCATTTGGGTGTACTAATGACACATATACTTACCTCACATTCGGCTATACTATAAAGAAATATAGATATCATAATTGGCTATATCAATAATCTATATACATACTTCCATTAAATTCATGTACACCACTATAAATAAATTCAATTCAACTCAATTGCTTAAAAACTTACCTCGTGTATCGACAGACTATGTTTTCCGACTATTCGATTAACTTCGCTTTTCCCCGATCCAATCCCGATCCTTTTTGTTCTTGATCTAATAAATTTCAAATTTAGCTAAATTAAATATAATTCCATGGAATTTGGTCCTAAAACTCATAAATGGGCAAATTACCATTTTGCCCCTAATATTTTACACTTTTTACAATTTAGTCCTTTTTGCACAAAACACAAATTACACAAAATTTGACTATATTTCTCTAGGGCCGAATATTCATAGTCTTAATACAAACTCATACATTTAATTTATTTCACATTTTGACCCCTCAATTTACAAATTTCACAATTTAATCATAATTAGGCATTTATACTAAAAATGCCTTAATTAAACTTAACAATCTAACATCCTATATTTATTTTACATCACTAAACATCAAATTCATCAAGCTATTAACAATGGCATTTCATGAATATATCATCAAATTCGAAAATTCAAGCTTGGGCTAACTAGTATTCAAAGCAATGATCTCAAAAACGTAAAAATTATCAAAAACCGAACTCAAATTCATACCTTAATTAAACATGCAAGGGCCGAAAGTTTTAAAAGCTCAAGCTCTTTCTTTCTTCTCTAGTTTCGGCAATGGAGAAAATAAAATGATAGAAAAGATGTCCATCCACTTGGTTTTTGTTTTCTTATTATTATAATATTATAAGTTATCAAATTCACCAAATTTCAATTAATAAAATAATTTGATAACTCATTTACTATTACATGCATACCAACCGGCCACTACTCATTCCTTTATGGTCAAATTGCTACTTAAAGCCTCCAATTTATTAAAACAACAACAATTAGGCACTATCTCATTTAACCATCAAATTTTCATTTTATGCGATTAAGCCCTTTTTTAAAATTAAGCACCAAAAAGATCAAATTTTAATACGAAAATTTCACACACACCAATTCACACATAATGAACATAGAAAATAATATTAAAATATTTTTCTAACTCAGATTCGTGGTCCCGAACCATTGTTCCGAGTAGGGTCAAAAATCAGGCTGTTACAACTCTCCCCCTTAAGGATTTTCGTCCTCGAAAATCTTACAGGTGAATAAGTTTGGGTAATGTTCTTTCATCGAAGCCTCGAGTTCCCAAGTTGCTTCCTTGATTCCATGCTTAAGCCAAAGCACTTTTACCAACGATATTTTCATATGTCGCAACTCTTTCACTTCACGAGCCAGAATACGGATCGGTTCTTCCTCATAGGGTAAATCAGACTGTATATCAACCTCTGACGGACTAATCACATGAGAAGGGTCAGATCTGTACCGTCGGAGCATCAAAACATGAAAAACATTGTGGATCTTTTCTAGTTCAGGTGGCAATAGCAATCTATACGTAACCGGCCCAATCCGCTCCAAAACCTCATATGGTCCAATGAATCCCGGGCTCAATTTGCCCTTACGACCAAATCTGAGTATTTTCTTCCACGGTGAGACTTTCAAAAACACACGATCACCAATCTGAAACTCTATATATTTTCGTTTCAAGTCCGCATATGATTTTTGATGATCTGATGCTGCTTTCAAACTTTCTCGGATCACTTTTACTTTCTGTTCGATTTCTTTAACCAAATCAACCCCGTATATCTTATTTTCACTTAGCTCGGTCCAATACAGAGGTGTACGACATTTACGACCGTACAAAGCCTCATAAGGTGCCATTTTGATACTTGATTGAAAGCTATTATTGTACGAAAATTCAATCAAAGGCAAGTATCGTTCCCACGTACCCTCGAACTCGAGAACACAACATCTCAACATATCCTCAAGTATTTGAATAATTCTCTCGGATTGACCATTAAATGCAGGGGTGAAAAGTCATGCTAAAATGCAATTTAGTACCTAATGCATCTTGCAGTTTCTTCCAAAACTGCGATGTAAACCTCGGATCTCTATCCGAAATAATAGAAATAGGTACTCCGTGCAATCGTACAATATGAGAAATGTACAATTCGGCTAGCTTATCGAGCGAGTAATCTGTACAGACCGAAATAAAGTGAGCTGACTTCGTCAATCTATTAACAATAACCCAGATTGCATCTTTCTTACTCGATGTCAACGGTAAACCAGATACGAAATCCATCGTAACTCGATCCCATTTCCATTCGGGTATCAAAATCGGCTGAAGTAATCCAGATGGCACCTGATGCTCGGCTTTTACTTGCTGACATATCAAACATTTCGACACAAAATCTAAAATATCTCGTTTCATACCGTGCCACCAGTAATGCTATTTCAAATCATTATACATCTTCGTGCTACCCGGGTGAATAGACAATCTACTATTATGAGCTTCATTACAAATCATCCGAATCAACTCAGGATCCTTAGGTACACATATTCGGTTTCTGAACCGGAAACATCCCTCAGTATCAATCTAAAATTCTGAGTCAGCATTCAAACCACAGTGATTCCTTTTTGCTATCAAGTTATCATTAACCTTTTGAGCTTCGTAAATTTGTTGAACAAATAACGGTCTTGCTTTCAATTCTGCTATAATCGTACCATCGTTAGTTATAGCCATATATGTGTTCATCACACGTAAAGCAAACAGTGATTTTTGGCTTAAAGCATCAGCAACCACATTAGCCTTCCCCGGGTGATAATCAATCACAAGCTCGTAGTCTTTTAATAATTCCATCCATCGTCGTTGTCTCAGATTTAGATCCTTCTGAGTCATTAAGTACTTTAAGCTTTTATGATCGGAATAGACATGGCATTTCTCACCAAATAGATAGTGGCACCATATCTTTAGAGCAAAAACTATAGTGGCTAATTCGGGATCGTGCGTCGGATAGTTCCTTTCATGCGGCTTTAACTGTCTCGAAGCGTAAGCTACAACCTTACCCTCCTGCATCAAAACACAGCCCAAACCATGCAAGGATGCATCACTGAAGATAATGAACTCTTTACCCGACTCTGGCTGAACAAGCACTGGAGCTTCAGTCAACAAGGCTTTCAGTTGATCGAAACTCTTCTGGCACCTTTCCGTCCACTCGAATCTAACATCTTTTTGAATTAGCTTTGTCATTGGAGTTGCAATCATCGAGAAACCTTTCACGAAACGTCTATAATAACTGGCAAGTCCCAGAAAACTCTGAACTTCAGAAACATTCTGCGGAGGTCTCCAATCAAGTATAGCCAAAATCTTACTAGGATCAACCCGAATACCTGATGCTGAAACAACATGCCCCAAGAAGCTAACTTCACGTAACCAGAACTCACATTTACTAAATTTTGCGTACAACTGCTTATCACACTAAATCTGTAACACAAGTCTCAAATGTTTGGCATGCTCGATTTCGTCGTGCAAATAGATCAGAATGTCATCTATAAACACAACCACGAACCGATCCAAATACTGTCTGAATACCCGATTCATCAAATCCATGAAAATGGCAGGGGCATTAGTAAGTCCAAACTGCATCACTAAAAACTCGTAATGGCCATATCTCATTCGAAAAGCAGTCTTAGGCACATCAGAGTCTCTAACTCGCAACTGATAATAACCCGATCTTAAATCAATCTTCAAAAATACTGAGGCTCCCTTTAACTGATCGAATAGATCATCAATGCACGGCAGCGGGTATTTATTCTTTATGGTCACTTTATTTAGCTATCGATAGTCGATGCACATTCTCATAGTTTCATCTTTCTTCTTCACAAATAACACTGGCGCACCCCAGGGAGAGAAACTCGGTCGAGCAAAACCTCTATCTGTCAACTCTTGCAATTGTGCTTTCAATTCTTTTAATTCAGTCAGTGCCATTCTATACGGAGCTATCGAAATTGGAGTCATCCCTGGCACTAACTTAATACCAAACTCTACCTCCCGAATAGGTGGCAAACCCGGCAATTCTTCTGGAAACACATCCGAATATTCACATACAATAGGTACAAATTCAATCTTCTTTTCGGTCACTTTACTATCAATCACATAAGCAAAGTAAGCTTCACAACCCCTTCTCATATGTTTCCGAGCCAACATCGAGGATATCACTGCTGGTAATCCATTTAGATCGGTAGACTCAATTCGAATTATCTCATTATTCTGGCACCGCAGATCAATAGTCTTTCATCTACAATTCACTACAGCATCGTGTATGGTTAACCAATCCATACCAAGGATAATATCAAACTCATCAAATGGTAGTAACATCAAATCAGCCGGAAAACATGAATCTCGAATCATTAAAGGGCATTTCTTGCACACCTTATCAACCAACACACACTGACCCAGGGGGTTTGAAACCCGAATCACACATTCAGTATACTCAACAGGTAAAGTCTTACTGAATACTAATGTTTCACACACATATGAATGAGTTGAACCGGGATCAATCAAAGCAATTACACTAGTATTAAGGAGTGTAAATATACCAGTGATGACATCTAGAGATGAAGCCTCCTCTCGGGCACGAATGGCATAGGCTCTAGCAGGCACACGAGCCTCTGATCGAATAGTTGTATCCGAAGTCCCTCTCTGAGTGCCGCTTCTACCTCCCGCATTTCGGGGTGGTCTACCTCTAGCTGCAGCTCCACTCAGTCTTGCACTCTGAGCATTATCCTTCTCACGTAACTCCGAGCAATCCTGAATGAAATGATCCTGCGAACCACACTTGTAGCAAACTCGGTTGTTGAACTTGCCCCAACATTCACCAAAATGTTGCCTACCACATTGCTGACACTCGGGTTTATTCGGTCGAGTATTGCCAACACTAGCTATTAAGGTGGCTCGTGAACTCACTGGTGGTCGCTCTCGTATAGAAAACCCAGCATTAGTCTTAGATCGGCTACTATCATTTCTGAACTTCTTTGATGCCGATTGAGAAGTTTTACCCGCTGATCTCTTACGGAAATCTCTAGCTTCAAACTCAGCTTTTCATTTCTCTTTTCCTAGCTCTTCGGCTTTGCAGGCTCGCTCAACGAGTACCACGAACTCATTTATTTAAAGTATACCAACGAGCAATTTTATGTCTTTGTTCAACCCTTCTTCAAATCTTTTACACGTAGCAGCCTCAGATGAAACACACTCGCGGGCATATCGGCTAAGTCTCACAAACTCGCATTCATATTCAGATACGGTCATACGACCCTGTTTAAGCTCAAGAAATTCTTTGAGTTTTTGATCGATGAATCGCTGGCTAATATACTTTTTTGCGAAACTCTGTCTGAAAGAAGTCCCAAGTGACCCGTTCCTTCGGAATAACTGAAACCAGAGTGTTCCACCAATAGTAGGCAGTATCCCGTAATAAAGATATGGCACATTTCAGGCACTCCTCGGGCGTACAGGATAATTCATCGAAAACACAAATCGTATTATCGAGCCAAAATTCAGCTCGTTCAGCATCATCATCCCCTATGGCTCTGAACTCTTGGGCCCCATATTTTCTGATCCTGTCAACATGAGGCTTATTTAATCTCTCAAGATTAACGATCGAGGGTACCACAGGTACTACAGGTGGAGTATTTGGGTTTGGGGGTTGTTGAATAGTTAGATTTGTCCGGATATACTAATTAAACCAATCATTCATTATACTAAAGAAGGCTTGCTTAGCCCCTTCATCTTGGTTACTCGTAGCTGGTCGAGATTCAACCGACACGGTCCCTTGCACGGGAGCAGGCGCCACACTCTCGACATACTCAGCCACGGCTCGTTCGGGATCAGGATCCATTTACTATACAAAAGAAGAAAAACATATTTCATGGTCAAGAATCATCACACTATCACAGTAAATATTATGGCATCTATAGCTAGACTCACACGCGCTACGTTAGTCCGAGAACCGACTAAATTGTAGCTCTGATACCAATCAAATGTAACACCCTTAACCCGTATCCGTCGCTAAATTAAGGTTACGAGGCATTACCTGACTAACCACAGTTTGGTATATTCATATAAACCATTTATTTAATCAAAAAAAAAATTTTTGGACCAATTCACAAGCATCAATATTAAACTACTTATACTTAATAAACATAATGTTCAAAGTATACTAACATTAAATGCATGTTATTCAAATACCTAGTTTACCAACAAGCATATTTTGATTCATAAACCAAGCACATAATTTACGACATTCATTTATATGACATCAACAACATTACCAATTAGTACAATATAATCTTGTACCTACTAACATATATATACATATTTCACTATAATACCTTTAATCATTTTCTGCCACAAATGATAATTGATAGCATATATATATAGTCTACAATTCAAATACTATGTCTAAACTGTAACATCCTGAAAAGGGCCTATGCATTTTCGGTTTAATTGTACGAAATGACATGTCTTATGTGTTATGAATGAATTTTTGAAACACAAAATGTATAGAAATGTTAAGTTTAAAGTGGACATTTTTGGAAACTAGGAAATGTAAGGAAATGATTTAGAAATGATTCAAAAGAGGAAAGCGAACATTTTTGGAAACTTGGAAATGTAAGGAAATGTTAGGTTAAAGGAGGGAAACGAACGTTTTTGGAAACTTTGAAATATAAGGAAATGACTTAGAAAATGTTGAGTTTTCAAGTCTAAAAGAGGAAACTAAGGCAAGGTGGCCTTAAGAGAAAATGTATGTGAAATATGACACACAAATAGGCTTGGAAAAGTGGCACTGAAGATGCCACTTAGGGCCCCTGAAATGGCGCCGCATACAGAGTATTGGGCCAAGGTTCGAGTTGCGAGGAAGCAAAATAAAAGAGTTTTATTTTGCTGCAAGGAGTAAGGGAGTTGGACGGCAACAAGGCTTTTAAAAGAGGAGTTTTATTCTCTTTAAATTTTGGCTAAGGGTGGATAAATAATGGATTTATTTTAGATTATTTTTAAGAGAGATAAATGAGGATTTATTCTTTAATTTTTAAAAATTAAAGAGATAAAGCTATCAAAATAAGGGAGAGTGGTGGCTAAGTAAGGGACTCTAGCTAGTAATTTCGACTACTAGAGGAAAAGAGGCCATTCATTCATTCACTCTTCCTTTGCTTAGAATTTCCTAAGCAAATTCTCCTCTCTCTGTAGAAATTCCTAGAGCCTTGTTCTTCTTCTTTTTGTTAGCCAAAGCCAGAAAATTCAAGATACCACCATAGTCGATTTCTTTTCTTTCCAATCCATCAAAAGCCGAAACCTCAAAGACAACCCCCCTAGCCGATTGTCCATCAACCTCAAAAGCCGAAACCTTTTTGATCACTATCTAGTCTCCATAGCCGAATCTTTGTGGAGATTCAAGCAAGAGTGGGTCGACTTTTGTAGTAAGGATCTTTTGGGATTTTGTATATTGTCGACTACCAGGGAGAAGAGACTACTTTTCGGGATTTAAAGAATCAAGGTAAGATATGTGAATATTCGGCCAAAGGCCATTTATTATGTTTAAGGATGAAATCGAATCTAATATAAGTCTATAGGTATTTCGATAACTCCCTAAGCAAGTGATTCTTTTCGGGATTTTAGAATCCACAAGGTAAGCATATGAGGTATTCGGCCAAGGCCTATTTTTGGTATTTAGAATTGTTTCTTATTTATTCAAAAGCCGGAAACTGACATAGCTAAGTGATTTGGTGGCTAGCCGATTTCAAGAAGGAACTCAGCAAGGTTTCGAGATTTGATTTTTAATCCAATCGGCACAAGGTAAGTTTTGGTTACAATAATCTTTCGGGATTTAGTCTTATGGCCGAATAGGCTTTTACTAAATAACAAGTGATTGATCAAATGTAGGAACTTAAGATCTAAATCAGTAGATCGGTTTTCGGGATTTTAAGGAATTCGTTAAGCATATCAGGTGTGTACCCCACACTAATCTTAATAGATTTATGGCTTTAACTTGATATACATGTTAATATGAAAGTGTAAGAATGTGGCTAAGGTACCATGTTATGGTACAAAGTAATCAGGTACGTTTCCTACTCCTACTAGGATTATGAAATATGTTATGTTTAACATGTGATAAGTGATAAGAATGTGAAATTTGGCATGTTAATGCATAATATGTATGATATGGGGCATATGGGCTATTAAAAAGGGGAAGTGAATGTGGTGACCTAAGACCACGATATTTGAATGTGGTGACCTAAGACCACGATATCTGAATGTGGTGACCTAAGACCACAAATATTTATAAGGGCGATGAGCACGTCGACTGCAGTGACTACCTTCGATGATGTGTAGTGGATGGAGGGTTGACTTAGTAGTCCCCACGGTGTGCAGGTTGGTACGGGTGATGTGTAGCGGATGGTAACTAGGTTTGGGTTCGGGTTTGCATAATATTATTTAAATGTTATATGTACATGTATGACTTGTATGCCCGAGTTTGTTAGGACTTAGTGTTGTGGTTACACATTGAGTCTGTTGACTCACCCTGTTGTGGGATTACTTTTCGTGTGATGGGCGGTGATGGACCGGACTGCGAGAAGCTTAGGGATGGCCATGCTCGGCAAGGGATTTATTTTATTTGGACTTTTTATTTTATGTACTTTGAATTTAATTTTGGGTTTTATTTTGATGTAATAAGGCCGTTAATATGAACTGCTTTTATGCATGCTTTTTATTGGATTTTATTACTATACGATTAAGTTTAAATCAAGGTTAAATGGTTTTTCTTAAAAAAATATATATACAAGGTTTCCAATTGAACCCAATACAAGCAAATCCATCTTCAAACCACATGAATTTTTCCTAAGTAACAAACGGACTTTCAAATGTTTTCTCGAGGAACATACCAGATCCGGTCAGGACTCGTGGGCCGGGTTTGGGGTGTTTTAGCTTGGTATCAGAGCCCGGTTCAAAACTCGACTCTGGGGTTTTTGGGCTCCAAAACGTTTTCTAAAAATGGGCTTTTTAAAGGATAACAGGTCTGTTAGCTCAGCATGGCACCTAAGTCTCCGACCCGAAGTCCGCCAGGTAAGTACCCTAAACCATTGTGTGATATACACGTGGGCTTTATGGGCTTTATGGGACATAGACTAGTTTAAATAGACTCTGATGGACTATAGGCTTAGTTTAAACCACTTCTTAAATTTTCATAAGACTTAATTTCACTAAACAAACCCGTTAATGAGCCGCAAGACTAGGGTGTGGTAACCGTCATATGCATGTCTAGGATTGGATCCTAAGAGCTTGGTATTTAAGCGATCCTAGTGACTCACCTCCTCTTGTTGGAATCCTACAGTGCGTAGTATTTGCTCACCTTAGTCGGTTAGGGTGTGGCAATAGGCGCACGCATGCCTAGGAGTGGATTCGGGGAGAGCTTGGTATTTAAGCGATCCTAGCGACTCACCTCCTCTTCGCTGAATCCTACAGTGCGTGGTGACTATTCACCCTAGTTATGAGGACTCGTTGATGGGCTAAACCCTATAATTAAAACCCGAAAGGGACCAGCCACCCTAGTTTGAATTTTACCAAATACTTTCTGGTTTCAAAATTACCAAATACCCTTATTTCATAAAATCACCAAGGAATCGAGAATTGAAAAATTTGCGAAATTACCCCGATTTACAAAATTTTTAAATTGACCCGATTATTTCCAAAATACCCTCAGTAGGTGAAATGACGAAAATACCCACAGGATAGGAATAAGATGAAAATGTTTGAATGATGAATGTGTGTTGAATGAATGTGCTACTTTAAATTAGGATAGAAGACTTGAAACTTTGATCGATCGAAAGAACTACTTCTAAACTTCTTTCATAAAATTTCTTCATGGATAAGCAAATGGAACAAAATACTAATGCATAAAAATTCCTTAATCAGTTAAAGCGCGATCGTAGACATGAGTTCTAGGGGACGTGGTCGTAATGTGCGAGGATGTGGTAGAGGCAAAATGCCGCTTTGAACCCGTTAGAGTCTAGACAAGGGTCCAAAATGAGGTACCACCACCCCCACCACCACCGTTGGTGTTGAGCGACAAAGATCGGGCGAGGATGATCTTTGTGTCGCAGGTGTCTTTGCGAGTTTTTGAGTTGGTGGCTGGTGCATGAGGAAATTCGGGAGCTCGGAAGTCGGTACTGGCGACTTCGTGCCAACAGAGCTGAGGTGTTCCGTGGAGTATCGGTTTGGCACCCGATGTCACCGTGAGTATTAGTTGGAATCAATGGAGCGGATTATGGATGAACTAGATCGACCCACGAGGAGAAGGTGAAAGGAATGGTGGCATTCCTCTGCGATGAAGCGTACCAATGGTGGCTTACGATTCGTGATGGTGCCACACCGAGGATCCGACGTGGGACTATGTTAAGGCGGCCTATCGGAAGAAGTATGTCGGTGCCGGTATCTTGATGAGCAAAGAAAGGCATTTATGGGGCTGGTTCAAGGGAATAAGTCCGTGGCGAAATATGAAGTGAGTTTAGGTGAGCCGTTATGCTCGAGGAATGGTGGCTACGGAGCATGAACGCCGTGTCCGATTTGAGGACGGTTTGAGGATAATTTAAGGTCATTGATAGCTCCGCATCGAGGCAGGATTTTTGCTCTAGTAGAGAAAGCTAAGGTAGCTGAAGGGATTAAGGACTCTACAAAGCGAACTTATCAAACAGCGAGAAAAGAGGCTTTGGATCATCGTGATCATTTGGGAATAAAAGGCCTAGAGTTGATGGGCGCGAGGTTAGCAAACCGGTACAGGGAGGCGCGTGATCGTACTTGTGATCGGTGTGGGAAGAGGCACCTAGGAGAGTGTTGGAAGAGGACAGGGGATGTTTCAAGTGTGGGTCCAAGGACCATATGATCAAGGATTGTCCTATGAAACCGGATGGAAATCGGCCGTAGCTCGAATGTTAATCAAGCCGGTAGAGGTAGACAAGCGACCTCGGCCGGTCGTGGTCCGAATAATAGAGGTAATGGTGCCGGCGAGGACGTGGAACACCGGCGGAGGTGCTGCTAATACTGAGGCAAGGCAACCGGGTTTGGTTTATGCAGTTTGCCGGAGGGAGGATGGAGACGCGCCGGACGTTATAACCGGTACGTTCCTTGTATTTGGAAAACCTTATTATGCTCTGATTGATGTGGGCTCGACTCACTCCTATGTTGCATGTAGTGTAGTGGAAACATTAGGCCTAGACTCTGAACTTTCTGATAGGGAGATGACTGTAGTAAGCCCACTAGGTCAAACTGTAGTGGTGAATGAGATCTTTCGGAGTGTACCCTTGGAAATCCAAGGCGTAGTATTTCCTACTGACTTAATGGAACTACCCTTCGGAGAATTCGATCTCATACTTGGCATGGACTGGCTAGTAGAGCATCGAGCCGTGTTGGATTGTGCGGCTAAGCGAATGGAGTTAAGGACCCCGGAGGATGAGGTGGTCATTATGATAGGAGAAAGGAGAAATTACCTGTCTAATGTAGTTTCGGCGTTAAAGGTGGAGAAAATGGTCCGGAAAGGGTGCAAGGCATTTCTGGCCTTCGTTAGTGCTGTGGACGCAAAAGAAGGAGGAATTAGTGGAGTTAGAATGGTAAGGGACTTCGTGGATGTTTTTCCAGATGAGTTACCCGGAATACCCCCAGATAGGGAGGTGGAATTTGGAATAGACTTGCTACCAGGAATAGCTCCGGTGTCAATCGCTCCATACCGAATGGCGCCAAAGGAGTTGGTGGAGCTCAAGGCTTAGATCCAAGAGTTGTTGGATCGTGGGTTTATTCGACCCAGTGTGTCTCCGTGGGAAGCACCGGTCCTGTTTGTGAAGAAGAAGGACGAAACTATGCGAATGTGCATAGATTATCGTCAGTTAAATAAGCTGACCATCAAGAACAAGTATCCTTTGCCACGGATAGGCGACTTGTTCGATCGACTTAAAGGGGGCGCCGTATTTTCAAAGATCGATCTAAGGTCTGGATATCATCAGTTGAAGGTGAAGGAGGTAGATATCCATAAAACGGCCTTTAGGACAAGGTACGGCCATTTTGAGTTTGTGGTAATGCCGTTTGGGTTGACGAATGCCCCAGCCGCGTTCATGGATATGATGAACCGGGTTTTTCAACCCTACTTGGATCGATTCGTTGTTGTGTTCATCGACGATATCCTAGTATACTCAAAGTCTGAGGAAGAACATGGCGAGCATCTCCAGAAAGTGTTGCAAGTGTTAAGGGAGAAGCAGCTATATGCCAAATTCAGCAAGTGCGAGTTTTGGCTTAAGGAGGTTGCATTCTTAGGGCATGTGGTGTCTGCGGAAGGAATAAGGGTGGATCCTAGGAAAATCGAAGCAGTGTTGGATTGGAAACCACCTAGGTCCGTGGCTGAGATTCGTAGTTTCTTAGGTTTGGCAGGCTATTACAGAAGGTTCGTGGAAGGGTTCTCGTCAATAGCCGCGCCTTTGACAAAGTTGTTAAGGAAAGAAGTACCCTTTGTATGGACGGATAAGCAACAGGAGAGCTTCAAGAAGCTTAAGAGGGTTTTGACCGAGGCACCAGTTCTGATTCAGCCTGAGGCAGGAAAGGATTTTGTGGTGTACTGTGACGCTTCGCATACGGGATTAGGTTGTGTTCTAATGCAAGATGGAAAGGTGGTAGCTTATGCGTCTCGACAACTAAGGCCTCACGAGGTTAACTACCCGACGTATGACTTGGAACTGGCGGCAGTGGTCTTTACTTTTAAGGTGTGGAGGCACTACCTTTATGGAGAAAAGTCAGTAATCTACACGGACCACAAGAGCCTCAAGTATTTGTTGACCCAGAAGGAGTTAAACTTGAGACAGGGAAGGTGGGTAGAATTATTAAAGGACTATGATTGTTCATTAGAGTATCATCCGGGCAAGGCAAATGTAGTGGCGGATGCTCTAAGTCAAAAAGTAGTGTCAGATCTGAGGGTGTTGTTCGCACACTTGAGTCTGTATGATGATGGTAGCCTATTGGCGGAATTGCAAGTCAAACCAACATGGGTAAATGAGGTAAAGGAAAGTCAGGTGGTGGATGAGGATCTAAGTGTTAAGTTACAACAAGTACGGAATGGAGAGTTAGAGGATTATGGTGTTAATGATAAGGGAGTATTGTGCTTCAAGGGAAAGGTATGTATGCCTAAGGACAAGGACCTAAGACGAAGGATTCTTCGGGAAGCGCATAGTAGCCCTTATGCTATGCATCCCGGAGGCACTAAGTTGTACAGGGATCTAAGGGAATAGTTTTGGTGGCCTGATCTTAAGCGGGAAGTTCTGCTGAATTCGTGGGAAAATGTCTAACATGTCGACAAGTTAAAGTCAACACCAAGTTCCATCGGGATTACTTCACCAATCGAGATTCCGCGATGGAAGTGGGAGAGAATCACCATGGACTTCGTTAGTGGGCTTCCCCTTACGCCTACTAAGAAGGACTCGGTATGGGTAATAGTGGACCGTTTGACCAAGTCCGCGCACTTCATTCCGGTGAGAGTCGACTATTCTCTTCATAAGTTGGCAAGATTGTATGTGGCAGAAATTGTAAGGTTGCATAGAGTGCTAGTGTCAATTATTTTGGATAGAGACCCAAGATTTACGTCTCGGTTTTGGAGGGCACTTCATCAAGCGTTAGGCACTAAGTTGGATTTCACTACGGCCTTTCATCCATAGTCGGACGGGCAGTCCGAACGAGTAATCCAAGTGTTAGAGGATATGTTGAGGAGCTGTGTGATGGACTTCAGAGGAAGTTGGGAGGAGTATTTGCCTTTAGCAGAGTTTGCATACAACAACAGCTATCAAGCTAGCATTCGGATGGCACCGTATGAAGCGTTGTACGGTCGGAGGTGTCGAACTCCTACGTGTTGGACTGAGTTAGGAGAACGTCGAGTTTTGGGTCGAGTTAGTGGCGAATCAAGAAGAGAGGTTGAGACAATTCGGAGCGCGGTTGAAGGAAGCATCCGATAGACAAAAGTCGTACGCGGACCTCAAACGGAAGGAGATAGAGTTTGAAGTGGGGGACCAAGTGTTTCTGAAAGTCTCGCCTTGGAAGAAGGTGATGAGGTTTAGTCGGAAAGGGAAGTTAAGCCCAAGGTTTATAGGGCCCTATCGAGTGTTGAAGCGAGTTGGACCAGTGGCGTATCAGTTAGAGTTGCCACCGAAGTTGAAGCAGATGCACGACATATTCCATGTTTCCATGCTACGTCGATATCGATCGGATCCATCTCACGTAGTACCGGTTGAAGAGGTGGAGCTAAGGCCAGACTTATCCTACGAAGAAGAGCCAATTCAGATCTTGGAATGAGACATGAAAGTGCTACGAAGGAAATCAGTTCCTCTAGTTAAAGTGTTATGGCGCAACCATGGATCGGAGGAAGCTTCGTGGGAGCCAGAAGAGGCAATGCGACAACAATACCCTCAATTATTTTAGCTAGGAAATTTCGAGGACGAAATTATTTTAAGGGGCGTAGAACTGTAACATCCTGAAAAGGGCCTATGCATTTTCGGTTTAATTGTACGAAATGACATGTCTTATGTGTTATGAATGAATTTTTGAAACCTGAAAATGTATAGAAATGTTAAGTTTAAAGTGGACATTTTTGGAAACTAGGAAATGTAAGGAAATGATTTAGAAATGATTCAAAAGAGGAAAGCGAACATTTTTGGAAACTTGGAAATGTAAGGAAATGTTAGGTTAAAGGAGGGAAACGAACGTTTTTGGAAACTTGGAAATATAAGGAAATGACTTAGAAAATGTTGAGTTTTCAAGTCTAAAAGAGGAAACTAAGGCAAAGTGGCGTTAAGAGAAAATGTATGTGAAATATGACACATAAATGGGCTTGGAAAAGTGGCCTGAAGATGCCACTTAGGGCCCTGAAATGGCGCCGCATACAGAGTATTGGGCCAAGGTTCGAGTCTGCGGGGGGAAGCAAAATAAAAGAGTTTTATTTTGCTGCAAGGAGCAAGGGATTTGGACGGCAACAAGGCTTTTAAAAGAGGAGTTTTATTCTCTTTAAATTTCGGCTAAGGGTGGATAAATAATGGATTTATTTTAGATTATTTTTAAGAGAGATAAATGAGGATTTATTCTTTAATTTTTAAAAATTAAAGAGATAAAGCTATCAAAATAAGGGAGAGTGGTGGCTAAGTAAGGGACTCTAGCTAGTAATTTCGGCTACTAGAGGAAAAGAGGCCATTCATTCATTCACTCTTCCTTTGCCGAATTTCCTAAGCAAATTCTCCACTCTCTGCCGAAATTCCCTAGAGCTTTGTTCTTCTTCTTTTTTGTTAGGCAAAGCCGAAAATTCAAGATACCACCATAGACTATTTCTTTTCTTTCCAATCCATCAAAAGCCGAAACCTCAAAGACAACCCCCCTAGCCGATTGTCCATCAACCTCAAAAGCCGAAACCTTTTTGATCACTATCTAGTCTCCATAGCCGAATCTTTGTGGAGCTTCAAGCAAGAGTGGGTCGACTTCTATAGTAAGGATCTTTCGAGATTTTCTATATTGTCGACTACCAGGGAGAAGAGACTAATTTTTGGGATTTAAAGAATCAAGGTAAGATATGTGAATATTCGGCCAAAGGCCATTTATTATGTTTAAGGATGAAATCGAATCTAATATAAGTCTATAGGTATTTCGGTAACTCCCTAAGCAAGTGATTCTTTTTGGGATTTTAGAATCCACAAGGTAAGCATATGAGGTATTCGGCCAAGGCCTATTTTTGGTATTTAGAACTGTTTTCTTATTTATTCAAAAGCCGGAAAACCGACATAGCTAAGTGATTTGGTGGCTAGCCGATTTCAAGAAGGAACTCAAAGCAAGGTTTCTGGATTTGATTTTTAATCCAATCGGCACAAGGTAAGTTTTGGTTACAATAATCCTTCTGGGATTTAGTCTTATGGCCGAATAGGCTTTTACTAAATAACAAGTGATTGATCAAATGTAGGAACTTAAGATCTAAATCGATAGATCGGTTTTCGGGATTTTAAGGAATTCGTTAAGCATATCAGGTGTGTACCCCACACTAATCTTAATAGATTTATGGCTTTAACTTGATATACGTGTTAATATGAAAGTGTAAGAATGTGGCTAAGGTACCATGTTATGGTACAAAGTACTCAGGTACGTTTCCTACTCCTACTAGGATTATGAAATATGTTATGTTTAACATGTGATAAGTGATAAGAATGTGAAATTTGGCATGTTAATGCATAATATGTATGATATGGGGCATATGGGCTATTGAAAAGGGGAAGTGAATGTGGTGACCTAAGACCACGATATTTGAATGTGTTGACCTAAGACCACGATATCTGAATGTGGTGACCTAAGACCACGATATCTGAATATGATGACCTAAGACCACAAATATTTATAAGGGCGATGAGCACGTCGACTGCAGCGACTGCCTTCGATGATGTGTAGCGGATGGAGGGTTGACTTAGTAGTCCCCACGGTGTGCAGGTTGGTACGGGTGATGTGTAACGGATGGTAACTAGGTTTGGGTTCGGGTTTGCATCATATTATTTAAATGTTATATGTACATGTATGACTTGTATGCCTGAGTTTGTTAGGACTTAGTGTTGTGGTTACACATTGAGTCTGTTGACTCACCCCGTTGTGGGATTACTTTTCAGGTGATGGACAGTGATGGACCGGGACGACAGAAGCTTAGGGATGGCCATGCTCAGCAAGGAATTTATTTTATTTGGACTTTTTATTTTAAGTACTTTGAATTTAATTTTGGGTTTTATTTTGATGTAATAAGGCTGTTAATATGAACTGTTTTATGCATGCTTTTTATTGGATTTTATCACTATACGATAAAGTTTAAATCAAGGTTAAATGGTTTTTTTAAAAAAATATATATATACAAGGTTTCCAATTGAACCCAACACAAGCAAATCCATCTTCAAACCACACAAATTTTTCGTAAGTAACAAACGGACTTTCAAATGTTTTCTCGAGGAACATACCAGATCCGGTCAGGACTCGTGGGCCGGGTTTGGGGTGTTTCATAAACATTATACCAAAATTGCTTATAACGACCAATTCACTTATCACATATTCGGCTATCAAATTACCCTTAATAATCATACTCATTATACCAGCTCAAGTACTCAACAAATCAATAATGAATGATAGCTTTCCTTATCATTTCTAACCGTATCAATATGACCAACTAACAAACAATGATATTTTCATCACATAGTTTATAAAGTCATGCTCAATCAACATCACATTCATCAACTACCTCAGCATTTAAATCGAATCATAAGAACATCCATTACACATAATATACTATATGGTATACTTCTAAAATGAACAAATTACTTGACCGATTACACATCATAAATAATATCATGATCAAACTATAAAACCAAATACAAACATTTATACACCATGAAATATATTTCCATAATAAGTTAATACCATGACCAAATTCACATAAGTCTTAATTATCAAGATTTAGCCATTTTCGCATGGCATAATATATACATAACCAAAAACAATCTTTTCAAAATATAACCCAGCCTATACATGCCATAGTTTCAAAAATTCAACTTATAAAATACCGAATTTAGTCGATAGTGTGATAGACTTTGACGATGATCCCCGAGCTCGTAACTCGACTCCAAAATCTAATAAACAATGCAAACAAACACATACAGTAAGCTATCATAGCTTAGTAAGTTATAAGCAATTTCGTAATAACAATGCATTATATCATTATAAAAAATTTAATAACCAAAAATCCATCAACTACTTATTTACTTGTGCAACCACAAAATATTTCCTATCTCTCAAAATCAAGCCGAACTTAATAATGAAAATTTCATTCCCATGCATTATCCATATATTCAAGTTCCAAACTGCTCAAGCATATATCTTATACCAAATTTCCTCATATCCGAATCAAATGTTATGATTCATATAACAATCAATGTGATTTTGTAAACCTTTTCACATATCAATTTATATTATTCAAACTATACATTTAAAAGAAACATTCCGTCCAATCCATAAATAATCACTTACACTTGATTTCAAATAACAACTTCTAGTAGTTTCAATACTTACCAAATTCGATCTTTGAATTGGAAATTAACTCGTACACTTATTACTTATTGATCGATTTCGCACACATAGTGCTCGATAATTAACTTCGCACACTTAGTGCTCATTGACCGATTTCACACACATAGTGCTCGGTAATTCGATTCACACACTTAGTGCATAATGACCGATTTCGTACACTTAGTGCTCGGTATTTTAAGTTCGCACACTTAGTGAATTTCTCAATATTGTTACACATTCATATATATATACACACATAAGAATTAAACCTCAACTACAAATATACGAATTAGCTTATTTCAATCTCCGTAATCAACATCCCATTTGGGTGTACTAATGACACATATACTTACCTCACATTTGGCTATACTATACACAAATATAGATATCATAATTGGCTATATCAATAATCTATATGCATACTTCCATTAAATTCATGTACACCACTATAAATAAATTCAATTAAACTCAATTGCTTAAAAACTTACCTCGCGTATCGACGGACTATGTTTTCCGACTATTCGATTAACTTCGCTTTTCCCCGATCCAATCCCGATCCTTTTTGTTCTTGATCTAATAAATTTCAAATTTAGCTAAATTAAATATAATTCCATGGAATTTGGTCCTAAAACTCATAAATGGGCAAATTACCATTTTGCCTCTGATATTTTACACTTTTTTTACAATTTAGTCCTTTTTGCACAAAACACAAATTACACAAAATTTGACTATATTTCTCTAGGGCCGAATATTCATAGTCTTAATACAAACTCATACATTTAATTTATTTCACATTTTGACCCCTCAATTTACAAATTTCACAATTTAATCCTAATTAGGCATTTCTACTAAAAATGCCTTAATTAAACTTAACAATCTAACATCCTATATTTATTTTCCATCACTAAACATAAAATTCATCAAGCTATTAACAATGGAATTTCATGAATATATCATCAAATTTGAAAATTCAAGCTTGGGCTAACTAGTATTCTAAGCAACGATCTCAAAAAAGTAAAAATTATCAAAAATCGAACTCAAATTCATAACTTAATTAAACATGCAAGGGCCGAAAGTTTTAAAACCTCAAGCTCTTCTTTCTTCTCTAGTTTCGTCAATGGAGAAAATAAAATGATAGAAAATATGTTCATCCACTTGGTTTTTGTTTTATTATTATTATAATATTATAAGTTATCAAATCCACCAAATTTCAATTAATAAAATAATTTGATAACTCATTTACTATTACATGCATACCAACCGGCCACTACTCATTCCTTTATGGTCAAACTGCTACTTAAAGCCTCCAATTTATTAAAACAACAACAATTAGGTACTATCTCATTTAACCATCAAATTTTCATTTTATGCGATTAAGCCCTTTTTCAAAATTAAGCACCAAAAAGATCAAATTTTAATACGAAAACTTCACACACACCAATTCACACATGATGAACATAGAAAATAATATTAAAATATTTTTTTGACTCGGATTCGTGGTCCCGAACCACTGTTTCGAGTAGGGTCAAAAATCAGGCTGTTACAAAAAGAGACAGAACAGAAAATAAAAGTGATTCGTGACAGTTTGAAAGCAGCGTCAGATCGTCAGAAGTCTTATGCAGACTTGAAACGAAAAAATATCGAACTTGAGGTTGGTGACAAAGTGTTTTTGAAAGTGTCTCCGTGGAAGAAAATACTTCGATTTGGCCGAAAAGGCAAGCTGAGTCCGAGGTTCATCAGGTCGTATGATATCATTGAACGAATTGGGCTGGTTCCTTATAGATTGATGTTGCCACCTGAATTGGAAAAGATTCATAATGTGTTTCACGTATCGATGCTTCGACGATACAGATCTGATCCATCGCATTTAATTGCTCCTACTGAGGTTGAGATCCAGTCAGATTTGTCGTATAGTGAAGAACCGATTCAAATTCTGGCACATGAGATCAAAGAGTTGAGAAACAAAAGAATTTATTTAGTGAAAGTGTTGTGGCATAAACACGGGGTTGAAGAGGCTATGTGGGAGCCTGAAGAAGTTATGATAGAGCAATATACAAACCTATTCACTGGTAAGATTTTCGGGGACGAAAATCCCTAAGGGGGGAGAGTTGTAACAGCCCTGCTTAGACCCTAGTCAGAATAGTGGTTTCGGGACCACAAATCTGAGGTTAGAAAAATATTTTAATATTATTTTTGGTTTTTATAATGTGTGATTAAGCATGTGTTAAAATTTCATGTAAAAATTTTATCGATTGTGTGCCGAATTATGAAAAGGACTTAATTGTATAAAATGTAAAAGTTGTGTGCTAAATGTTAAAGTGCTTAATAGGCATGGCTTATTAAATGAGAAGTCCTTATGTTGAAATTAGACCACTGATAGATGGGATGGACAAAAATGGGCTTATATTAGTGGAATTTTAATGTTTTAGTTAAAGGTTAAAATGGTAATTGAGTTATTAAGTTATTATTAAACAAAACAAACAATTAAATGGCCCTTTTATCATCTTCTTTGTGCCGAAACTTGAAAGAAAAAGAAAGAAATAGGGCTTTGAAGAATTCGGCCATAGTTGCTCAAAATCAAGGTATGTTTTGAGCTCGGTTTTTGATGATTTCTACGTTTTTGTGATCGTTGCTTAGTATATTATCAAACCCATACTTAAATTTTAGAATTTGATGGTGATTTTGAGATATGCCATTGATGAATGCTTGAGCTTTATGATAGTCGATGATGAAATATGAAAGATAGGTGAAAGATTAACATATTTTATCTTTGAATTTTTAGTGAAATTGAGTAATTTGGGCTTAATTGTGAAAATAAGAAATTGGAGGACTAAAATGTGAATTAAATGAAATGTGTGAGCTTGTATGGACATAAGGAGAATTCAGCTAGGCATGGGTGAAATGAAATTATGTGTATTTGATGATTTTATGAAATAAGGACTAAGGTGTCGAAATGTGAAAATGTGAGGGCTAGTTTGTAAAATGGCCTAAGTATGTGTGTTTGGACTAAATTGAATGATTTGTTGATTGAATGAGCTAAATTTGATTATGTGTAGACCAAGAAAAGAGAGATTCGGATCGAGATCGAGGCAAAGACAAAGTACTTGATTGATCGACTAGTCTTGGTATTTCTACGTCTGAGGTAAGTTCAGATATAATATGAATTGTTAAATTCATATCAATGAGTTATGAAATGAATGAATTTATGGTTATTTAATTAGAGATATTAATTGTGAACTTGATAAATTTGGCACTAAGTGTGCGAAATAGAATTTATACAGTAATGAATGGCACTGTGTGTGCAAAATAGAGAAAGTATCGACTATACTGATTGGCACTGTGTGTGTGATACCGAATCAATTTTGGTTTGATATAGAGGCACTAAGTGTGCGATGTTATTTAAGCTTCGGCTATGAATTGGGCACTAAGTGTGTGATTGAATCGAAGAGATAATGAAGATAGATCAAAATGTGGTATCGAGCATTGAGTAGCAAAATTGGTTGTTAGCTAGGTGTTTGCAAAGGTATGTATGAAACCTATGTGGTTGATAAATTTGAAAGTAGACGAATGGATGGTTATGTGAGTATTGGATATAATTGAGCATGTGTATCTTTGTTAAATTATCTATGTGATGGTTTAATTTGTATATTGATTTGATTCAATGAGTTAATTGTATTATCTTACGAACTTACTAAGCTCTTAAGCTTACTGTGTGAAGTTTTCTCTATTTTACAGTATATTTAAAGCTAGCTCGGATCCGGGGATCGTTAGTGACTTGATCACACTATCGGCTATCTATTTTGGTACGTTTGGAAGATGTATATATTTGAATATGGCATGTATAGGCTAGTAGATATGGTATATTTTGAGAAGTTTGAATCTTGCCAAGTGATTTGGCTTGATAGTTGATGGCTTGGTAAATGTTTTGGTTATGTGAAAATAATGAATTACATGTATATATGTGTGTTCTATATGAGTGATCATTATTGCATAAATTAGCAAGATGGAAATGGTATGTTTTATGATAGAATTGGTAAGCAATGAATGTTGGATAGTTTTGTGAGTTTTAGGATGTGAAAATTGATAAATTAGACGGATTTATTTGAGTTGAATTTGACCATGAATGTAGATGGTTAGATGATGATTGTTTGGTGCATATATTGGTATGTTTTGGTTTCCATTTGAGGTATAAATGCATATGGTGAAATGCTTGTAAGTGAGACCCTAAGTGTGGGTGGCAATTTGGCCTTGCAAATGGCCTATAATTGCCCACACGGTTGAGCACACGGGCGTGTGGCTCGACCGTGTCCTTCGTGGTTGCATTTCAAAACAAGTCAGGCTCGACCACGGGCTAGACACACGGGCGTGTGACTGGCCGTGTGATGCAAATCAGGCTCGACCACGGGCGAGGCCCATGGGCGTGTCTCAGGCCGTGTGGTCAAGTCAGTATGTATGCCCTGTTTTGACACAGCTCGGGCACATGGGCATGTTTGAGGCCGTGTGAGGCACACGGCCTGCCCACACGGGCGTGTGACCTCTGTAGCTTGGAAAAATGTTTCGTTTTTTGAAAAATTTTGTATGATCCCAGATTAGTCCCGACCCCTTTCTAGTGCATGTGTTTAGTCCCAACCCCTTTCTAGTGGATGTTTAAGGTCTCGTAGACCTCATTAAGGGACTATATGTATATATCTTGATATGTTTGAATGATGAAATACTTTGTGTTGTAAAATGATTGTAAATGTTCCGGTTTGTTTGGTAATACTCTTTAACCCTAAACCGACGATGGTTACGGGTTAGGGGTGTTACAGAAATGGTATAAGTGTGGTTGCTTTTAGGGTGACAATTGGCTTGGTAGATATCCTTATAGTGGTCCACACGGGTAGGTACACGGGCGTGTGTCTAGGCTGTGTGTGACACATGGTCAGCCCCATGGGCGTGTACCCAGGCCGTGTGAAGTCTGCACCTAAATTTAGGAATTTAATTAACCACACGGTCTAAGGACACAGGCGTGTGCCTTGGCCGTGTGACTTTATTAGATTGATGACGTCAGAAACAGAATGTCAAGGTTTTTGCACACGGGCTAAGACACAGGCGTGTCTAGGCTGTGTGAGGGACACGAACCATGGACACGGGCGTGTGTCCGGCCTTGTGAAAACCCCTGTAGGTTTGAAATGAAAAATAAAATCCACACGGACTAGGGACATGGGCGTGTGTGACCACATGGCCTGCCCACACGGGCGTGTCCCTCGCTACACGGGCGTGGGGCCCTGTTTTAAGCAAAAAATTTCTAAGTGTTCAAAAGTTTCCGGTTTAGGCCCGAACCATTCTGTATGTATGTTTAGGGTCTCGTGGACCTATAATGGGGACGTTACGATCTCGAATGAGAAGTTTTAAGTCGAAATAAAATTGTATGTCTCGATGTTTCATGTTTGAGCAGGTTAAGTACGGTAATGCCTCATACCCGGTTCCGGCGTCAGATACGGGTAAGGGGTGTTACAGAGTGTGTTCATTTATTAAGTGCCCTAATGGGTACCCTTAAATAAGAATTGATGGATTATTGAATCCTACACCTCGAGTGTGCTACTTGAGCATCCATCGGAATTTCAATGATTCAACAGACATAAAACTCTTGACATGGCATGAGAATTATGAGATGAAATGATAATGTCTTGAAAGAGTATTGCATGATGAGCTCATCTGTCCTTACTCGATGTATATGTAAACCTTGTGACTAACATGTTTGATTGGATGCATGTGTTTAGGCAATTTGCCAAATGGATGGAAAACATGTTATTGTATGCTTAGATTTAATAAACGGGATTGGTAAGTTTAGTTTCCGTTATACGAACTTACTAAGCATGTAATGCTTACTCCGTTTTATTTTCCCTATTTTATAGTGCTCGGAAGCTCGCGGAGGTTGGAGATCATTGGAGCATATTCACACTATCAACTAACTTATTTTGGGTATACTTAGTAAAATCATTTTTGTATAATGGCATGTATAGGACAACTTGACCATTAGTAGCTTGATAATGATGCTTGTAATCTAGCCATTGGAATGGCTAGTAATGGTTAAGTAGTTAAATATATGGTAGCTAAATATATGTTAAGTAGTTGATCAATTTATGTCTAATATATGGAATGAACCAAGGTAAGAATGTAAGCATGTATGCATGTAATGGTATGCCATGATGAATGATGAAATTCGTTAAATTTAAAATCTTAGAATGGTTGGTATTGGATGTGTGTTTCAAGTGCAGGTCATGGGTGTGATTTTAGGTGAGAAATTAAGCTAGAAATGGCTTTATTTTGTCCACACGGGTAGACACATGTGCATGTGTCTAAACCGTGTGTGACACACGGCCTGGTACATGGACGTATAGTTAGGCCGTGTGTCCATTGCACCTTAATTTTGAGAAACAGAATGCTCAAAATTGAGCACAAAGGCAGAGACACGGGGTTTGTCTCAGCCGTGTGTGCTATACGGCCTAGAACACGGGCGTGTGTCTTGGCCGAGTGAAACCTGTACCTAATTTCGAAAGGATTTAATTAACCACACGGTCTAGCACACGGGAGTGTGGCATGGCCGTGTGCACAAGTCAGAGAGTTACACGGGGTCGAACACGGCCTGTAGCACGGACGTGTCCTAGGGTCACACGAGCATGTCCCTCGGACCACACGGGCGTGTAAGCCCTGCAACTTGGAAAAATTTTGTAATTTCGTAAAAAATTCTTAGAGTTCCCGATTAAGTCCCGACTCTATTCTAATACTTGTATTGGGCCTCGAGGGTCCAATTAAGGGACGTTTTGAATGATCTCAATTAATGAATAGTAATTTATATAAATTATTTGTAAAATGTTCTAAAAGTTTTGGTAATGCTCCGAAACTCTATTCTGACAACGAATACTGGTTAGGGGTGTTACATTTAGTGGTGTCAGAGCTACGATTTAGCCGATTCTCTGATTTGATGTAGCAAACACGAGTTTAGCTATACATGCCATTATATAATTTGTGATAGTGTGATGACTCCTGATCATTTTAAATGTGCTTTTCATAAAATAATGTCATCCAACCGAGCTAGAGTTGAATCTGAGGAAGCTGAGAGCAATGCTTCAGCTTTAGTTCAAAGAGTTGCGTCTACGTCTGGTAGTGAAAGGCCCGTGTCTGAGGGCCGAGGTGAGGAGGCAAAACAGGCCTTCTTTCAATTGATGAATGAGTGGTTTACCGAGTACTTAAGAACAAACCCCGCTATACAACGACCTCCCCCACCTGCTCCTCAACCGATTCTTGTGGTACCACAGGGTGCTGAACCTGTTAGAATTGGTAAGCCTCCGGTAGATAAAATCCGCAAGCATGGGGCAGAAGAATTTAGAGCTACCGCAGATGATGATCTGGAAAGGGCTGAGTTTTGGCTAGAAAATACTATCTGGGTTTTTATGAATTATCCTGTACACCTGCCGAATGTTTGAAATGTGCAGTATCTCTACTGAAAGATACAACTTATCATTGGTGGAATACCATAACTTCAGTTGTATCGAGAGAGAACGTTACATGGGAATTCTTCCAATCTGAATTCAGAAAGAAATATGTTAGTCAGAGATTCATGGATCAGAAAAAGAAAGAATTTTTAGAACTTAAGCAGGGAAACATGACTGTATTCGAATATGAACAAGAATTTGTTCGGTTGAGAAAATATGCCAGAGAATGGGTTCTAACTAAGGCTGAGATGTGTAAATGCTTTGAAGAGGGTTTAAATGAAGATATCAAGTTATTGATTGGAATTCTCGAAATAAGGGAATTTACGTTGTTAACCGATCGATCTCACAATGTAACACCCCTAACCCGTATCTGTCACTGGAGTAGGGTTACGAGGTATTTTCGATCTTTACACATCATTTAACATAAAATGCTCATACATCTATGCATTCATACTCAAATACCATTCAACACAATCATATTGTCCCTTATAAAAGCCTACGAGGCCTTAAACATGCTTTAAAAGTGGTTCGGGACTAAACCGATAACTTACAAAATATTTGGAAAACTTAAAAAAATTTCATCTATACAGGGGTCACACGCCCGTGTCTTAGGCCGTGTGGAAACATGGCATACATACTGAATTGGGTCACACGACCGACCACACGCCTGTGTGCCAGGCCGTGTACTAGGCTGTGCCAAACCTGTAGGGTATACTGACTTATGCAATACAGCCAAGTCACACGCCCGTGTGCTAGGCCGTATGCCATTTAGGGGGGTATACTAACTTGTGCCATACGGCCAGTGACACGCCCGTCTGTGAGACCGTGTGGAGCATACTGACTTCAATTTAATTCCAACACCAGGGGACACACGACCGTGCGACACAACCGTGTGTCGCACATGGCTGAGACACACGCACGTGTCTCTGCATGTGTGGACAAAAATAGGCCATTTGTTTAGCCATTTTGCCACCCTATTTTTACATGCATACATAAGTATAAATTGCAACATTTCACAACTCAATTGGCAGCCAATACATAACATCTCATATACATATTACTCCCATTTTAATATAGAATTCAAATGCCTAATAACTCACATACATTTTTCATTCATATACGAACCATATATCAAGATAACATTTGCATATTTCTATTCCATCTATTACTAGCCAAAACATACTATATTTGAATACTTAAACACAACCAAAACATTATACCAAATTAAGCCAAATCACATGGCTTAAACTTATACCATAACATGTACCAAAATTTCTAGTTCAAGTAACCATAACTATCATCTTATAACTAGCCTATACATGCCATATTTACATATATCCACAAATTCATAAGTACCAATCGACAACTGGATAGTGTGATGCGTAACTCCGACTTTATCCAAATCGAGCAAGCTATCGAACCTCTATAATACACGGAAAAGAAACAGAGTAAGCTTTATAGCTTAGTAAGCCCGTATAATTTAGAAATTAAACTTCCATTTGTAATATAATAAAGGCAATAAATAAGGTAAACTCAACTCAATTTGTAACAGCCCAATTTTAGGGCTACTCGAAACAGTGGTCTCAGAACCACTAATCCGAGGTTGAGGAAAATTATTTTCATATTATTTTATGTGTTATAGAAAAGTTATATGGATGTATGAAAATTTTGGTGCATTAATTTTGGCGATTTCATGCTTAATTGTGAAAAATGACTAAATCGCGTTAAGTGCGAAAGTATTGTTTTACAAGTCAAAGGTATTAAATAGCTATAGAATTCTAATGGGAGATCCCCAATGTGCAATTAGGCCTTGTTTAATGTAGTGGCCGGCCATAGGGACAAGAATTGACATGGTCAATTGCTTAGGTGGGGTTTTGGTGACTTATTTCATAAATTAAAATAAAATAAGAAGAAAGATGATAACACCTATCATCTTCTCCATTTTTCCACCGAAAATACCAGAAAAGAGGGGGTTTTGAAAGCTTGAAAATTTCAGCAACTCATATTCTCTACAAGTAAGTGATTATGATGGTTTTACTTGATAATTTTTGTACTTTTGGAGTCCCCAAAGTTTAAGCTAGCTAATGAGGGGACTAATTTGCCAAATGGTTGAAAGTTTAGGGACTTGCAATGAGAGTGTTCATGTTGTTTGCTGAGTTTTTATGGAAGAAAATGAATGTTAGTGAGTGAAGGAACAACTTTTGTGAAAGGTGTTACCATGAAAACACCTAAATGGGACTTAGTTGTAAAGATTGTAAATGTGTAATAAATGCATGAAAAAAATGGTTTTGTGAGTTGTTGTAAGAGGAATAAATGTTCAGCTAGGCTTGTTTAATGAGAAAATGTGATGAAAAACAATATACGAGCCTATGGGAGAAATCGTAATTTTGCCATAGTATAGGGGCAAAATGGTCATTTTTTCCTAAGTAGAAAATTTGATGTATCATGAGATTTAAATTTGATTGAATGAGTGAATTTTATTATTATAGATCGAGAAGAACGTGGAAACAACCTTGTCTGGGGAAAAGGCAAGGTTACGGATTAAGCCACAGATTAACACATTTTGCATCGAGGTAAGTTTATGTGTAAACGGTACATCTTGAATACTTATGTTGTTACTTATTGGTGTATCATATGAATGAGATCATTTATGATTAAGATGGATTGAATTCGATAGAAAATGAGTAATTCCCGTAAGAACCTTGAAATAGATATGTAAGTGTAGAATATTATTCGTAATAATCATTGGTTGGCTGTGTACGATACCACCGTAAATATTCTTATTGGTGGGCTGTGTGCAATACCACCTTAATACTTACTCACGATGGGTTGTGTGCGATACCATCGTTTATATTATCATTTGGTGGGCTAAGTGTGATACCACCGTAGATATTATTGTTTGTGGGCTATGTGCGATACCACCCTATCATAGATTAATGGTGGGCTGTGTGCGAAACCATCGAGTGTTTGGTATTATTCTGAATGATCCATTGAGAAATCGTTTAAGTATATGTTTCATATGATGTTGTGGTGATGAGTGCAGGGAATATATGCTAATAATTGAGAGCATTATATTTGTTATATGGTTGAAATGTGGTAAGAGATGAAATGAGTAAGCATGATTATGAAATGTGGATTGTTCTTGTTCTTGCTTGGAATGAAAAGCATTGATTGATATATATATATATATATATATGTTATGATGCTATTTGTTTACATGTATATTTACTAAGCTTAAAGCTTACTCCCTTTCCTTTTTCCCTTGTTTTATAGTGTCAAAGAGCCGGTTCAGGATACGAAGTTATTTGGAAGATCACCCACACTATCAGCTCATCTCAGTATAGTTAGACTTAGCATTTTTGAATATGGCATGTATAGGGGCTAGGCTTAGTGGAGATATTTTTTTATTTTGGCTAATTGTGATGGCTCCTTATAGATGAATTCTCTTGTATATGGCCATAGTTAATGGCTCATTATTACTAATTTATGAAAAGATGAGGTTATTTATGAAAGTGTATGTTGCACAATTGGGTTGCTTAGTGAATGGTTGAATGGATTTTTTATGTGTGAGTTAGGGTGGCAAAAAGAGCTTGGCAAATAGCCTTGTTCTTGTCCACACGGGTAGGCACACGAGCGTGTGTCTAGGCCGTGTGTGACACACGGTCAGTCCCATGTGTGTGGCTAGGCCATGTGTCCCCTGCATGTTAATGTTGCAAGTCAGTGCCGACCACGGGCTAGGTACATAGGCGTGTGCCTAGGCTGTGTGACCCTTATGAGGTTGCTGACGTCACAAACAGAATACCCAGGTTTTTACACACGGGCGAGGACACGGGCGTGTCTAGGCCGTGTGAAGCACACAGGCCAAGAACACGGGCGTGTGTCTAGCCGTGTGAAAACCCCTGTAGGTTCAGAATGGAAATAAATCCCACACGGGCTAGGGACATGGGCGTGTGTGACCACACGGCCTGTCCACACGGGCGTGTCCATTTTCACACGGACGTGTGGCCCTATTAAGGCAAAATTTTTCCAAGTTTATAAAAGTTTTCGGTTTGATCCCGAGGTCTTCTGTTTGAATATTTCAGGCCTCGTATGTCCATAACAAGAACATTAGACATGTGAATGAAAGGTTTTATATTGGAATGAAATTTGATAGCTCAAAGTTGTATGTTCAAGCGAGATAAGTCTGGTAATGCCTCGTACCCATTTTCGGCATTGAATACGGGTAAGGGGTGTTACATTTAGTGGTATCAGAGCTATGGTTTAGTCGGTTCTCGGACTACTGTTGTGTGTGTAAGGGTCTAGCTATACATGCCATAGAATATAATGATAGTGTGGTGACTTCTGACTATATTTAACTATGTTTTTGTATAGTAAATGGATCCCGATCGAGCAGCTACTGATGATGCTGCTAGTAACGCGTCGAGTCCCGAGCAAGGGATCGCGCCTGTAGAGAGTAGACCCGAGACTTTGGGTTAAAGTGAAGAGGCTCGGGAAGCCTTTCTTCATATGATGAGTAATTGGTACACGGAGTATGTAACACCCCTTACCCGTATTCTACGCCGGAACCGGGCCCGAGGCATTACCGAAATAAAACCACTTGATCGCCACTTAGGCTCAATGTGACTACTCTCTCTTAGTCACCATAACAACCTCATTCTCAACTTACGAGACCTTACTCATATACACGAGGGCTCTCGAGACCATATCGGAAACTCTTACGAATTTAAAATTTTTCCATCCCAACAGGGCCACACGCCCGTGTGTAGTCACACACGCCCATGTCCACAAACCGTGCACAAAACTCAAGCATTCTGCCAAAGTCCCACAGCTAGGGCACACGCCCGTGCTCTCCACCCGTGGTGAACACTGACTACTTTACACGGCCTAAAGCCTAGTCACACGCTCGTGTGGCTAGCCCGTGGCCTATAACACTCGAACCTGCCAAAGTGACACGGCCAAGTCACACATCCGTGGGCTGGCTGCGTGTCACACATGGCCTAGACACATGCCTGTGTGTCTATCCACATGGACAAGAACAAAGCTAATTGCTAAGCTCTTCTCACCCCTCTAGCATACACAACATGTACTCATTCAACACATCCATAACCAACTCATTTTGAAACACAATCTTACATGGATAACTACATCTTTTATATAGTAAAGTAGCCAACAACCATGGCATTATACAAAATAGTTTATTCATCTAATGGCCAACACATCTTAGCCAATACAACAAAATTCACTAACTTATCTAGCCTCTATACATGCCATATACAAAACATTAAGTCTAATGTGCCGGAGTGTGCTGATAGTGTGGGCGATCTTCCGATTAATCCGCGTATCATGATTCAATCCTTGTTCTCTATAAGACAAGGGAAAAGAAAGGAGTAAGCTTTGAGCTTAGTAAGTTTACACATAAACAATTTAAGCATTCTAGTATAAGCTAAACAACAATTACCATTATACTAACATATGTAATTCACATCCACTACTATGCTTACTCTTTCTATCCCTTACCACATCTCCAACACATCATGAGTCACATACTCATAATCATTGACATGCACCCCTGCACTCAATAGCACATTTACTCAAAATACAATACATCATTATTTCTCAATAATACATCCACACAGCTAAATTACTCGGTGGTTTCACACTTAGCCCACCACAATCAGATCATAAGGTAGTATCGCACATAGCCTACCACAAAAGATAATTATAGTGATTCCACACATAGCTCACTAAATAATATGCTTAACAATAGTATCTCACACAGCCCATCATTGTTAAGTGTCAAGGTGGTATCGCACTTAGCCCACTATCAAGCATTATCACTACACATTCACATGTCTACTTGTAATACATTCATCCATTCACAACTACTATCTCATTCATTCCACTAGAATTGACTAGGTTCTCAATTATGCTACACATTAGCTAGCATTAACAACGTATACACATAAATGCATTGTTTATACGTAAACTTACCTCGGTACTCAAAAAGTATAGAGATGTGCAATTTAGTCCACTACTTTGCTCTTGCCTCGGTTTCTATCCGGGCTTCATCTTTCTTGATCTATAATGATAAATCAACTCATCAATACACACATTGACTAAATTGACCCTTATCTCATACTTTAGCAAAATTACCATTTTGCCCCTAAACTTTCTTATATTTACACTTTTGTCCCTAGGATCGTAAAGTGATTTTCATTCAACTTTCTAGCCTTTCATGCTTAGCCAAATCATTTACTCAACTAAAGCAATCAATTCTCACTAAATCACTCATGTATGACCAATCTCAAGACTTTCACAAACTAGTCCCTACATGCATTTTTCATGGAATTCACTTAGCAAAAGATGTTTCTACTACATCAAGCCTTCATATTCTTCCATAAAACATCAAAATACATGCATTTCATACTTGGTTACATTTTTTAACATCAATCCTAGCTCAACATATAGCTAAAAATAGCTTACTCATGTTACTAGGACTTCAAAAATACGAAGAATATCAAAAACGGGGCTTGGATGCACTTACTAGCAAGCTTGAAAAATTGAAGAACCCTAACAATGGCTCCCTTCAAATTTCGGCAGCTTGGAGAAGAAGATGAATGAAATTCTATCATCTTTTCTCGTTTTTAATCATTTAATTGATAAATGACCAAAATGCCATTTAGTCAAACTTTTCCAATACCATCCACTCATGCCCATTTTTGTCCAAAAATTAGAATTTGGGAAAATTACTATTTAAAGACCTCTAATTGATAATCCAAAGCTATTTCATACATTTAGCTTCTAGAATCTCACATTTTGTAACTTTTGCAATTTAGTCCTTTTGGACAATTCAACCGCAATTTAACAAAATTGCTTCATGAAACTTTCACACTAACATGCAAACATAGCATAAACCTCAAAACTCATACATATACCTCAGATTTGTGGTCACGCACCACTATTCTGACTAGGTCTTAAATCGGGATGTTACAGAGTATGTGCGAGGGAATCCTAATGCTCAACCTCCTCCACCCCCTCCTATACCTCAGCCAGTCCCTGTGGCTCTGCAAGGTATAGATTTGGTGAGGATGACCAAACCTCTGATAAATAAGCTTTGAAAGCAAGGGGCCGAGGATTTTAGGGCTAACATAGATGATGACCCAGAGAGGGCGGAGTTCTGGCTTGAGAACTCAATGAGGGCATTTGATGAACTCTCCTAAACACCTGAGGAGAGCTTGAAATGCACCGTGTCATTAATGAAGGACTCGGCATATCGTTGGTAGAAAACATTGACGTCGGTAGTTCCAAGGGAGAGGGTAACGTGGGATTTCTTTTTGGAAGAGTTACGAAAGAAGTACATAAGTCAAAGATTTTTGGATCAGAAATAGAAGGAGTTCCTTGAGTTGAAGCAAGGTAGAATGACTGTGGTAGAGTATGATCGCGAGTTTGTTAGGCTCAGCAAGTATGCACAAGAGTGTGTGTCCACAGAAGCTATCTTGTGCAAGAGGTTTGAAGATGGGTTAAATGAGGATATCAGACTGCTAGTTGGGATCTTGGAATTGAAAGAATTCATAGTGTTAGTCGATAGAGCTTGTAAGGCGGAGGAGTTGAATAAGGAAAAGAGAAAAGCCATGAATGAGGCCCAAGATGCGAGGAAGAGGCCAATGAGTAAATCGTATCAAACTTAATCAAAGAGGTCCAAGGAGACGCACCCTTGGATGACTACTTCAGTTGGATATTTACATCGAGATCGAGGTAATACATATTCGGGCTCGAGAGTACAAGCCACGTCGATGGCAAGCGTGGGCAACCCAAAGTCTAATAAATCGGAGTGTCTAAATTGTGGTAGGCAACACACTGGGGAGTGTTGGGGTAACAACCGAAGTTGTTACAAGTGTGGTTCACCCGATCATTTTATTCGGAATTGTCCTGAGAGGGATGAGAAGCAAAGAAAGCAAGAAGTAAGGGCAAGCAATGTATCCTCGAGGGGTAGATCACAAAAGAACCCGGGAGGTGGAACTAGTAGTAAAGGTGTGCCCAGAGACTCTGCTGCGAGGTCGGAGGGCCGAGCACCTACAAGGACCTATGCCATTCGCGATTGCGAAGAGGCGTCCTCTCCAGATGTGATAACGGGTACATTTTCCCTTCATTATATCTCTGTTATTTCTTTGATTGATCCCGGGTCTACCCATTCTTATATTTGCATGAAATTGGTATCTAGCATGAGTATGATTGTTGAGTCTACAAAAATTGTAGTAAAAGTGTCGAACCCGTTAGGCAAACATGTGCTAGTTGACAAGGTGTGTAGGAATTGCCCTTTGACAATTAAAGGTCATTATTTTCCGGCTAACCTTATGTTGTTGCCATTTGATGAATTTGATTTGATTCTTGGGATGGATTGGTTGACTGCTCACAATGTTTTAGTGAACTGTGGTAGCAAGTTTATTGAATTAAGATGTGTAAATGGGGATATCATTCGTGTAACATCCCGGTTTAGGGCCTTGTAACACCCCAAACCCGGTCAACACACCACGACCAAATCTGGCGTGCTACGGAGTGAAAACATTTTTGGAAACACAAGTTACCGGTTAGATTTTATAAAACCCTTTTATCGTATACAGGTAAAAACTTAGTAGTAGGTGATGTTAAGATTGTCTTATAGGTGTTAAGAAATATGGGAAAACTCATGTTTGGAAACCCATTTGTTAATACCAAAGTTAGAAAAACGTTTGATTTTGACTAAAAATGGTTGTGTGGAGAGTTTATCCATATGCCTTTGAAATTGAGAGTAAGATTTAGAGTTTGTAAAATCATCCAGGTTACCTCTGATTATGTTATGATCGTTGTTACCCGATGGTAACGTTTGAAAACCCGAAGAGATATAGTTTAGAAAACCTTGCTTTTTACCGGTTAATTTTATCATATCCATAAACCCAACATGTAATTTATAAGCAGAATAAAATCAAGTGAAAATAAAACCAAAATAAACTTAGCGGCCTTATTACAAAACCAAAACAAAATTTAGGGAAAATCAAATAAACCGAAATAATAAGTTAAAGTCGAAAACCCGAAAACAAATCTGCACGGCCACCCCGAGTCCTCCCCGGCTTCATATCCGCGATCTATGCTTCATCTGCAAAATGTAAGGGAAGGGGTGAGTCACCAAGACTTAGTGTATAAATCCCCAACCGGATAATTCAACCACTTACACAGATCATTAGCAGAACATGCAAATCATGCAACCCATAACCTAACCATCCAATCTCCTTTAACTACCCCGTGTGGTCAAAACCACTGGTGAGCGAAGTCACAAATACATATATATCAATGATGGGGCCAACCCATCGTGTGGTCAAAACTACTGATGACAATCCCGTAATATCATGTGGGGCCAACCCACTGTGGTACCAAACCACTGGGACGAGTCATGATAATCCATGTGTGGTCAAAACCACTGGTGACCATAGTCACAAATATCAATCGTGTGGTCAAAACCACTGGTGGTCAAAACCACTGGGACTTAGTCACAAATCATATCAATAGTGTGGTCAAAACCACTAGTGACCGTAGTCAAAAATCAACTGATGGGGCCAACCCATCTTGTGGTCAAAACCACTGGTGACAGTCCAAATAAGTCATTCCCCCTCCTCTCATCAACCCATCATCATGTTTATCACATACGTTTCATAATATCGAATGGTCATGCAAAACATAAATTACATAGCATTTAGCAGAACATGATGACATAGATATATATATCGTAAATCACATAATAGGGGACTTACCCGGAATCCAAGCTTATGCCGCAAGGCAAAGTCACTAATACCAGGGGTTATACAGGAACATATAAGCATCGTTAAACTAATAAAGTGTGTAGCGTTTACACACCGTTACTAACGCAAATCATTTGAATCCCAAAGACCCGATCTATCGCACTAGATCCCGTGTCCTACATTCGGCCAAACCACAACCATTAACAAGGCCATTCGGCCATACCAGTAAGTCCCGAAGGGTTAACGCATGGAACCCCAAAGCTTACCTTAATGCTCTCTGAATACTAATCACAACACCAAAATATACAAGACTGATCCTCCCCCTACAATCGGCCAACAACAAAACTTAGTCTCAATAGCCTTCGGCTTTACAAACAACTTAAAGAATGATTTAATCGTCATGGATCCTTACCACAGACTTGAAGAAATCGATTGACGAGAGAATAGATGGCTCGGATCTCATCGCCTGAATCCCGAGATCCTAAAAGAAATCAGTTTTCAAGGGTGATTAGTAATCTTGTTATCAAATGCCGAAATTTGGCTTCTGCTTCCATGAGAGTCGACGGAGAGAAGAGAAACGAAACAAAAGAAATTCGGCCATGAACACTTACCCCCTTCCAAAACCGATTGGAGAAAAACCAAAAGAGATCTAGGCTTGAGTGATATTCGGCCAAAACAAAAAGAAGAGAAAGGGAAGAGATATAAATGGTATTCGGCTTAGGCTTAAAGAAAAAGGGACTAAGGGGTTTCGGCAAAAAGAAAGAAGAGAAGAAGATGTGGTTTTGAGCAGTTATGAAAAGAAGAAAAAGAAAGATGGGAGAAAGAGAGGTTCGGCCAAGCACCTTAATTGCCGAAAAAGAGAAGAGAAGAAGATGTCAAGTGAGGTTTCGGTTTCAAAGGGGAAAAGAGAGTTTCCAAATGGTTCTTGTGTGGATTCGGCTAGGTGCATACAAGAGATCTCGACAGATGCTAAAAACAAAAAGGGATTTCGGCTTTTACTTTGATATGGTGCACTAGGGAGAAATCGGCAAGGCTCAAAGGGTTTTTTGGCTTGACACAAAACAAAGAATGAGGCCCTCTAAGCTAGCCGAAAATGATCACCTAACCACTAAGAAATTTCGGCAACCCCCCTACTCAGCTTCCCAACCGATTACTCCTCTTCAAACAGAGTTCAAATTTCAACAATCGCTTCAAGCTTTTTCTCGCCACTAATTCAAATGAGTTTGAATTAGTCAAGCTCCTAAATTTTCTCCTTGCCACCCATTTAAATTAATTTGACTTATTCCAAGCTTATCTGACAGAGTTTGTGCTGAGCACAACTCCTCCCCTTGGCGTCAAAATGCTAAGCGAGAAAATGAGATTTCTGCTTTGCTCGAACTGAGCTCTCCCTTCCCCGCATGTGGCGTCACCTCAAGGCCCCAAGTGGCGCCTCCTTGCCACTTTACCAAGGCAATTCGTGTGCTTAAATTTTCCACAAATTACACTTAGCTCCTAGCTCCTCGGCTCCCTTACTAAAACTTAAAAACAAGCATTTTCCTACAGCTCGGGCCTACCTTTGGCTCATAACTAGCCCCCCAGAACACCTCAATTAATAACACAATAGTCCAAACTCATGCAAAGCAATTCAAATACACTAACCCCTATTTGAGGATGTTACAGTTCTACCCCCTTAAAAATAATTTCGGCCTCGAAATTACCTGATCAAAAGAGTTGAGGGTATTGGTGTCTCATCACATCCTCCGGTTCCCGCGTGGCCTCCTCCGTGCCATGGTTCCGCCATAATACCTTCACCAGGGGTATTGACTTCCTACGTAGAACTTTGACATCCCGATCCAAAATCTGTACCGGTTCTTCCTCGAAAGACAAATCAGGGCTCACCTCTATCTCCTCAACTGGTACCACATGAGACGGATCTGATCGATAGCACCTAAGCATTGAAACATGAAAGACGTCATGAATCTGACTCAATTCTGCTGGCAACTCAAGCTGATAAGCTACCGGTCCCACTCGCTTCAACATTGTATATGGCCTGATGAACCTAGGGCTTAGCTTGCCCTTCCGACCAAATCTCAATACTTTCTTCCAAGGCGATACCTTCAGAAAGACCTTATCACCTACTGCATACTCAATATCCCTGCGCTTAAGATCGGCGTAAGACTTCTTCCTGTCTGACGCTTCCTTAAGACGAGCTCGAATTATCTTAACCATATCCTCTGTTTCAGCCACCAACTCTGGACCCAACATCTTCTGTTCACCCAGTTCTGTCCAACACGTCGGAGTACGACATTTCCGCCCGTATAGTGCCTCATATGGTACCATCTGAATACTCGCTTGATAACTATTGTTATAAGCGAACTCCGCCAAAGGTAGATACTCCTTCCAACTACCGTTGAAATCCAGAACACAGCCCCTTAACATATCTTCCAGAATCTGGATTACCCTTTCAGACTGTCCATCCGACTGCGGATGAAAAGCCGTGCTAAAATCCAACCTTGTGCCCAAAGCCTAATGCAAAGCTTTCCAAAACCTCGACGTGAACCTGGGATCCCTATCCGAAATAATTGACACAGGTACTCCATGCAACCGTACTATCTCTGCCACATACAACTTGGCTAACTGGAGCGAATAATCAACCCTTACCAGATGAAGTGAGTGACGACTTAGTCAAACGATCCACTATAACCCAGACTGAGTCCTTTTTGCTAGGCGTAAGGGGAAGCCCACTAACAAAATCCATCGTAATCCTTTCCCACTTCCACTGTGGAATCTTTACCATTGCGCGCAATGTACGATGGCAACCGATGCTCGGCCTTAACTCACTTGGCATGTCAAACACTTGCTTACAAACTCAGTTACTTCCCGCTTAAGACCTGGCCACTAGAATTGTTCCCTCAAATCACGATACATCTTACTGCCTCCAGGATGATTAGCGTATGGGCTTCTATGAGCTTCCTGAAGAATCCGATGTCTCAATTCAATATCCTTAGGCATACATACCTTCCCCTGAAATTACAGTACTCCATCACTATCCAAGTTGTACCCCTCAGATTCACCATCCTGCACTTGTAACCTCCGAGCACTCAAAACCTCATCCACACCGTTTCTCCTTAACCTGATCAATCCAAGACGGCTTTACTTGCAATTCTGCCAAAATACTTCCATCATCATAAAGACTGAGGTGAGCAAACATCGCTCGCAAGTCAGCTACCACCTTACGGCTCAACGCATCCGCTACTACGTTAGCCTTACCCGGATGGTACTCAATCGAGCAATCGTAGTCCTTCAACAACTCTATCCACCTTCGATGCCTCAAGTTTAAATCTTTCTGAGTCAAGAGGTACTTCAGACTCTTATGATCCGTATACACTATCGACTTCTCCCCATACAAGTAATGCCTCCAAATTTTCAAGGTGAAAACCACTACAGCTAATTCTAAGTCATGCGACGGATAGTTACCTTCATCAGGCCTCAACTGCCTAGATGCATACGCTACCACTTTTCCACTTTGCATCAGCACACACCCTAAGCCAGCATGGATGCATCACAATAAATAGTGAATTCCTTTCCTGCCTCAGGCTGAATCAGAACCGGAGCTTCAGTCAGAATCTTCTTCAACTTGTCGAAACTCTCTTGCTGTTTCTCCATCCACACAAACAGAACCCCTTTCCTCAACAACTTAGTCAACGGTGCTACGATCAAAGAGAAACCTTCCACGAACCTCCTGTAATATCCTCGCTAAACCCGAAAACTCGAATCTCCACAACCGACTTGGGTGGTTTCCAATCCAATACCGCCTCAATCTTACGAGGATCCACCCTAATTCCTCACCGGTGATACCACATGACCCAAGAAAGTTACCTCCTTAAGCCAAAACTCGCACTTACTAAACTTGGCGTATAATCGCTTTCCCTCGTAACTTGCGTAACTACCCAAGATGCGCGTCATGATCCTCCTCAGATTTTCAAGACACCAAAATGTCATCTATAAACACTACGACGAATCGATCCAAATACGGCTGAAACACCCGATTCATCATGTCCATGAATGTTGTCGGCGCGTTGGTCAAACCAAAAGGCATTACCAAAAACTCGTAGTGCCCATACCGAGTACGAAATGCCGTCTTATGAATATCACCCTCCTTCACCTTGAGTCGATGATACCTCGACCTAAGGTCGATCTTAGAGAAACCGATGCACCCTTGAGTTGATCAAACAAGTCATCAATCTCGGGCAACGGATACTTGTTCTTGATTGTCAACTTGTTCACCAAGGCGGTAGTCTATACACATCCGCATCGCATCGATCCTTCTTTTTAACAAAAAGCACCGGAGCTCCCAAGGTGATACACTCGGTCGGATGAAACCTCGTCCAATAACTCCCCGAATCGAGCCTTTAACTCCACTAATTCTTTAGGCGCCATCCTTTATGGAGCAATAGATACTGGCGCAGTTCCGGGTAATAAGTCTATACCGAACTCAACCTCGCGGTCAGGAGGTATACCCGGGAGTTCCTCTGGAAAAATATCAGCAAATTCCCCTACAGTTCGGACATTCTTTACAGCTTCATCTTTAACTTCCAAAGCACAAACATGCACCAAAAATGATTCACAACCCTTTCTAACCATTTTCTCAGCCTTCAGTGCAGAGATAACATTAGATAAGTAATCTCTCCTATTACCTATCATCACCACCTCAACACCTTCCATGGTCTTCAACACCATGCGCTTAGCCGCGTAATCCAAACTAGCTTGATACTTAACTAGCCAATCCATCCCGAGAATCAGATCGAACTCCCCAAATGGCGGTTCCATCAAGTCGACCGGAAGCACGACCCCTGAAGTTCTAGGGGTACATCCCTATATAGTTTACTTACTTCTCTGAGTGACCTAGAGGGCTTATCACAGTCATCTTCCTAGAAGTAATCTCAGAGTCTAAGTTCATGGTTTCTACTATGCTACTAGCAACGTGCGAGTGCGTCGAACCAACATCAATTAAAGCATTATAAGGTACTCCAAAAATTAAGAACGTACCGGTTATGACGTCCGGCAGCGTCGCCCTCCCCTCGACGCCTCATCACGTGAGACCAACCAGCCGTCTCGCCTCTGTACCACCTGCACCTCCGCCCGATGCTCCACGACCCCTACCAGAGCCATTACCTCCCCAGATCAACCACGGCCTCTGCTGGGGCTGCGATTATCCCTCCTAAATCGTACCTGTTCGATCCTCGATCGCAGCCTAATCGATCTCTTTGGACAATCCCTAACTCGATGCCCCATCGATCCACACTCAAAGCATCCCCGTTACCACCCAACATTCTCCCGTGTGAGACTTCCGCGATCGAGCACACCGCGCGCGCCATCGAGTATTAGCGGCCAGCGAGCCTAGCGACTTGATTCGGCCCACTATATCTAACCCTTTTCTGCTGGTTCCCAGAAAACCCAGATGATCCAGAACTCCTCTTATTCCAACCCCTATCCTGATTCCGCCTTACAGACTATTTTACCCCTTCAGCAACCTTAGCTTTCTTCACTAGAATGGCAAATTCTCGTTCCTACTGTGGGGCAATTATCATCTGCAGCTCGTCCCTCAGCCCATCCTCAAATATGACACAACGCTCATGCTCTGTGCCCACAATACCCCGTGCATACCGACTCAACCGAAGAAATTTTGCCTCATATTCTGCTACAGTTTTATTACCCTGGACCAAGTTCAAGAAAGCTCTACGCTGCGCATCAACATAGCTAGCCGTTATGTACTTCCTCTGATAGGCTGCCCTAAAGAACTCCCAAGTGAGGTCATCTGCTATCGCTCCATCCCTAACTGTGAGCCACCACTGATACGACTCATCTCGCAGCAGAGATACTATGCCCTTCAGCTTTTCCTCAGCTGAAAAATCCAGATCATCCATGATGCGTTCCGTCGCCTCCAACCAATATTCTGTTGTACTAGGTGCCACACCAGATACACCTCTAAATACCTCTGCACCATTAGCCTTGAGTCGCTCGATCACAGATTTTTGAGCTCCATTTCCTACTCCTGCACTCGCAACCCTCTCCAGCACTCGCAGCACAGCCTGCGACACTGCGTCATTACCACCCATCTAATCCTGATATTCCGCACCCACAGCTGGCGGCGGTGGTACCTCATTTTCTAACCCATGTCTAGACCCTACCGGTTCTGAGACTGTCATCCTACCCCTACCTCGTCCACAAGTGTTACGCCCATGTCCACGTGCACTCATATCTATCGATATATTCAAGCTGATTAAAAGTTTTGTGCGTTAGACTTTTGTTCCACTGTCTTTTAGAGCACAGTTTTCTGAGAAGTTTTAATAAGGGGTTGTTTCGGGAGTACACATCATCCTATAGTTTATGTCTCTAAAGTAGTTCCTATTACTACTCAATCATGTCATCATCATAACCATACAATCATATCATCACAAGCAATAGTTCGGGGTACTTACCTAGGCGGATTGATGCGGGAGACTCGGTGCCATGCTTTCACCACTGTACTTTTTCTATAAAAAGCCTTCCATAATCCTTTATAAAACATTTTTGGGCCTCGGGCCCACAGCCGAGCTGTTGAAACCTGGCTCTGATACCAAAATTATAACACCCCAAACCCGGTCAACACACCATGACCGAATCTGGCATGCTACGGAGTGAAAACATTTTTGGAAACACAAGTTACCGGTTAGATTTTATAAAACCCTTTTTATCGTATATAGGTAAAAACTTAGTAGTAGGTGATGTTAAGATTGTCTTATAGGTGTTAAGAAATTTGGGAAAACTCATGTTTGGAAACCCATTTGTTAATACCAAAGTTAGAAAAATGTTTGATTTTGACTAAAAACGGTTGTGTGGAGAGTTTATCCATATGCCTTTGAAGTTGAGAGAAAGATTTAGAGTTTGTAAAATCATCCAGGTTACCTCTGATTATGTTATGATCGTTGTTACCCGATGGTAACGTTTGAAAACCCGAAGAGATATAGTTTAGAAAACCTTGCTTTTTACCGGTTAATTTTATCATATCCATAAACCCAACATGTAATTTATAAGCAGAATAAAATCAAGTGAAAATAAAACCAAAATAAACTTAGCAGCCTTATTACAAAACCAAAACTAAATTTAGGGAAAATCAAATAAACTGAAATAATAAGTTAAAGTCAAAAACCCGAAAACAAATCTGCACGGCCACCCCGAGTCCTCCCCGGCTTCATATCCGCGATCTATGCCTCATCTGCAAAATGTAAGGGAAGGGGTGAGTCACCAAGACTCAGTGTATAAATCCTCAACCCGATAATTCAACCACTTACACAGATCATTAGCAGAACATGCAAATCATGCAACCCATAACCTAACCATCCAATCTCCTTTAACTACCCCGTGTGGTCAAAACCACGGGTGACCGAAGTCAAAAATACATATATATCAATGATGGGGCCAACCCATCGTGTGGTCAAAACCACTGATGACAATCCCGTAATATCATGTGGGGCCAACCCACTGTGGCACCAAACCACTGGGACGAGTCATGATAATCCATGTGTGGTCAAAACCACTGGTGACCGTAGTCACAAATATCAATCGTGTGGTCAAAACCACTGGTGGTCAAAACCACTGGGACTTAATCACAAATCATATCAATAGTGTGGTCAAAACCACTGGTGACCATAGTCACAAATCAACTGATGGGGCCAACCCATCTTGTGGTCAAAAACACCGTGACAAATTCAAATAAGTCATTCCCCTCCTCTCATCAACCCATCATCATGTTTATCACATACGTGTCATAATATCAAATGGTCATGCAAAACATAAATTACATAGCATTTAGCAGAACATGATGACATAGATATATATATCGTAAATCATATAATAGGGGACTTACCCGGAATCCAAGCTTATGCCGCAAGGCAAAGTCACTAATACCAGGGGTTATACAGTAACATAATAAGCATCGTTAAACTAATAAAGTGTGTAAGCGTTTACACACCTGTTACTAACGCAATCACTAAATCCCAAAGACCCGATCTACTGCACTAGATCCCGTGTCCTACATTCGGCCAACCCACAACCATTAACAAGGCCATTCGGCCATACCAATAAGTCCCGAAGGGTTAACGCATGGAACCCCAAACCTTACCTTAATGCTCTCTGAATACTAATCACAACACCAAAATATGCGAGACTGATCCTCCCCCTACAATCGGCCAACAACAAAACTTAGTCTCAATAGCCTTCGGCTTTACAAACAACTTAAAGAATGATTTAATCGTCATGAATCCTTACCACAGACTTTAAGAAATTGATTGACAGAGAATAGATGGCTCAGATCTACATCTTCAGAATCCCGGAGATCCTAAAAGAAATCAGTTTTCAAAGGTGATTAGTAATCTTGTTATCAAATGCCGAAATTCGGCTTCTGCTTCCATGAGAGTCGACAGAGAGAAGAGAAACGAAACAAAAGAAATTTGGCCATGAACACTTACCCCCTTCCAAAACCGATTGGAGAAAAACCAAAAGAGATCTAGGCTTGAGTGATATTCGGCCAAAACAAAAAGAAGAGAAAGGGAAGAGATATAAATGGGACTAAAGAAAAAGGGACTAAGGGGTTTCGGCAAAAAGAAAGAAGAGAAGAAGATGTGGTTTTGAGCAGTTATGAAAAGAAGAAAAAGAAAGATGGGAGAAAGAGAGGTTCAACCAAGCACCTTAATTGCCGAAAAAGAGAAGAGAAGAAGATGTCAAGTGAGGTTTCGGTTTCAAAGGGGAAAAAAGAGTTTCCAAATGGTTCTTGTGTGGATTCGGCTAGGTGCATAAAAGAGATCTCGACAGATGCTAAAAACAAAAAGGGATTTCGGCTTTTACTTTGATATGGTGCACTAGGGAGAAATCGGCAAGGCTCAAAGGGTTTTTTGGCTTGACACAAAACAAAGAATGAGGCCCTTCAAGCTAGCCGAAAATGATCACCTAACCACTAAGAAATTTGGCACCCCTACTCGACTTCCCCAACCGATTACTCCTCTTCAAACAGAGTTCAAATTTCAAGAATCGCACTAAGCTTTTCTGCCACTAATTCAAATGAGTTTGAATTAGTCAAGCTCCTAAATTTTCTCATTGCCACCCATTTAAATTAATTTGACTTATTCCAAGCTTATCGGACAGAGTTTGTGCCGAGCACAACTCCTCCCCTTAGCGTCAAAATGCTAAGCGGAAAATGAGATTTCTACTGCTCGAACCTGAGCTCTCCCTTCCCTGCATGTGGCGTCACCCTCAAGGCCCCAAGTGGCGCCTCCTTGCCACTTTACCAAGGCAATTCGTGTGCTTAAATTTTCCACGAATTACACTTAGCTCCTAGCTCCCTCAGCTCCCCTTACTAAAACTTAAAAACAAGCATTTTCCTACAGCTCGGGCCTACCTTTGGCTCATAACTAGCCCCCCAGAACACCTCAATTAATAACACAATAGTCCAAACTCATGCAAAGCAATTCAAATACACTAACCCCTATTTGAGGATGTTACAGGCCTAGTCAGAATAATGGTGCGAGACCACGAATCCGAGGGTAATAAATGAGTTATTGAGGTTTATTCCTTGTATGCATGCTAGTGTGAAAGTTTCATGAAGCAATTTTGTGAAATTGTGGTTGAATTGTCCAAAAGGACTAAATTGCAAAAGTTGCAAAATGTGTGTTTCTAGAAGCTATATGTGTGAAATAGCTTTAGATTATTAATTAGAGGTCCTTAAATAGCAATTTATCCTAATTCTAATTTTTGGACAAATTTGGGCATGGATGAGTTAAAAATTGAAGTTTATCAAAAAGGGCATTTTGGTCATTTAGTTATTAAATTATTAAATAGGTAAAAAGATGACAAAAATTCACTCATCTTCTCCCCCAAGCTGTCGAAAATTCCAATAGCCATTGTTAGGGCTCTTTCAATTTTTCAAGCTTGCTAGTAAGTGCTCCTAAGCCCGGTTTTTGATATTCTTCGTATTTTTGAAGTCCTAGTAGCATGAGTAAGCTATTTTTAGCTATTTGGTGAGCTATTATGGATGTTCAAAAATGTACATATGTATGACATGCATGTATTTTGATATTTTTTGGAAGAATATGAAAGCTTGATGTAGTAGAAACATCTTTTGCTCAGTGATTTTCCATGAAAATGCATGTAGGGACTAGTTTGTGAAAAACTTTAGTTTGGTCATACATGTGTGATTTAGTGAGAATTGATGAATGCTTTAGTTGAGTAAGTGGTTTGGCTAAGCATGAAAGGATAGAAAGTTGAATAAAAATCACTTTACGAGCCTTGGGGCTAAAGTGTAAATATGAGAAAGTTTAGGGGCAAAATAGTAATTTTGCTAAAGTATGAAATGTGGGTCAATTTAGTCAATGTGTGTATTGAATAAGCTAATTTATTCATTATAGATCAAGAAAGACGAAGCCCGGATCGTAACCGAGGCAAAAGCAATGTGGTGGACTAAATTGCATATTTTTATACTTTTGAGTATGGAGGTAAGTCTATGCATAAATAATGCATTCATACTTACAATTTGTTAATGATGGCTAGTGTGTAGCATGTTTGAGAACCTATGTGGGATGAACATAGTAGAAATTGTGAATGAATGTATGATCGAGAATGATTGAGGACCTATTATGGTTTAAGTAGAATGATTAAGTAAGTAGACTTGTGCATGTGTTGTGATAGTGCTAGATGGTGGGCTAAGTGCGACACCATCCTAATGCATATTGATGATGAGCTAGCTATGTGCGATGCTATCGTGAGGTATATCATCTAGTGGGCTATGTGCTGAACCACTATGAATACCTTTGTGGTAGCCTAAGTGCGATACCACCTTATTAATCAATTGTGGTGTGCTAAGTGCGAAACCACCGAGATATTGGATGTGTGGATTAACTGTGTGTATTAGCTGTGTGTAATAGCTGTGTGGATTAGTTATGTGAACTAGCCGTGTGGATGTATTACGAGAAATAATGAGGTGTTGTATGTTATGTAAATGTGATATTTAATGCAGGGGTGTATTTCAATGGTTATGAGTATGTGAATCATGATGAGTTGGAAATGTGGTAAGGGATAGAAAGAGTAAGCACAATGGTATATTATATGTTAGTATAATGCTATTTGTGGGTTAGCTTATACTATGATGCTTAATTGTTTATGTGTAAACTTACTAAGCTCAAAGCTTACTCCCTTTCTTTTCCCTTGTCTTATAGATTAAAAGCGTTGAATTGAGATACGAGGATCATCAGAAGATAGCCCACATATTAGCACACTTTGGTACATGAAACTTAATGTTTTGTATATGGCATGTATAGGGGCTAGAAAAGTTAGTGAATTTTGTTGTAAATGGCTAAGAAGTGTTGGCCTTTAGATGGATAGCTTATTTTGTATAATGCCATGGTTGTTGGCTATTACATTATATGAAAGAAAGTTATAGTTGTCTATGTGAGATTGTAATTCAATTTGAGTTGATTATGGATGTGTTGTATGAGTGCATGTTGTGTAAGATATAAGGGTGACAAGAGCTTAGCAAATAGCTTTGTTCTTGGCTATGTGGATAGACACACGGACGTGTGTCTAGGCCATGTGTGACACACGGTCAGCCCACGGGCATGTGCTTTGGCCGTGCGTCCCCTACATGTTAGTATTTTAAATCAGAATAGACCACGGAATAGCCACACGGGCGTGTGTCTAGGGTGTGTGGGATTAACCAGTGTTGGCCACGGGCTAGCCGCACGGGCGTTTGTCTATACTCTAGGCCGTGTTAAGGTAGTCAGTGTGCACCACGGGTGGTAAGCACGGGCGTGTGCCTTGGCCGTGGGGCATTGGCAGAATATTGGGGTTTTAGGCACGGTTGGGGGACATGGGCGTGTGTGTCCATGCACGGGCGTGTTTAATCTTGTACGGGTGTGTGAGACCTGTATAAAAGAGAAAAAATTTAAGATTGGAAAAAGTTCTGGTTTAGTTTCGAGAGCCCTCGTGTGTATGAGTGAGGCCTCATAAGTCGAGTAAGAGGTTGTTGAGATGACTTCAGAGAGTAGTTATGATGAGCCTAAGTGGCGATCAAGTGGTTTGAGTTCAGTAACGCCTCGGGCCTGGTTTCGGCGTAGAACCCGGGCAAGGGGTGATACATTTAGTGGTATCAGAGCTATGGTTTAGCCGTTTCTAGGACTACCGTAGTGGGTGTAAGAGTCTAGCTATACATGCCATAAGTGTACAATGATAGTGTGGTGGTTTCTGATGATTTTAAATCTTGTTTTATATAGTATATGGATTCCGATCCATTGACTGCTGATGAAGCAGCTAGTAATGCACCGACTCCTGCGTAAGGAATAGTGCCTGTTCAAAGTGGACCCGAGGTTAAGGGTCAAGGGGAAGAGGCACGAGAAGCCTTTCTCTAGATGATGAGCAATTGGTACTCAGATTATGTTTGAGCAAACCCTAATGCTCAACCTCCCCCACCTCCTCCTCCTATACCTCAGCCAAATCCAGTGGGTCCTTAAGGTATGGATGTAGTGAGGATATCGAAACCCCCGGTGGATAAGATTAGGAAACACGGGGCTGAGGAGTTTAGAGCTAAGGTAGATGATGACCCAGAGAGGGCGGAGTTCTGGTTGGAGAACTCGATGAAGGTGTTCGATGAACTCTCATGTACGCCTGAAGAGAGTTTGAAGTGTCCCGTATCCTTGCTGAGAGATTCGGTATACCATTGGTGGAAGACGTTGACGCTAGTGGTCCCGAGAGAGCGGGTGACGTGGGACTTCTTTCTGGAAGAGTTCCGGAAGAAGTATATAAGCCAGAGGTTTATTGATTGAAAAAAGGAAGGAATTCCTTGAGTTGAAATAAGGAAGAATGATAGTGGCGGAATATGAGCGTGAGTTTGTTAGGCTTAGCAAATACGCTCAAGAATGTGTATCGACTGAGACCATCTTGTGTAAGAGGTTCGAAGATGGGCTGAATGAGGACATCAAACTCCTAGTGGGCATTTTCGAGTTGAAAGAATTTGTGGTATTAGTTGAGAGGGCGAGTAAGGCCGAAGAGCTGAGTTCAGGAAAGAGGAGGGCTGTGAGTGAAGCCCGAGATGCTAGAAAGAGGCCGATGGGCAAGTCATACCAAGCCCAGTCGAAAAGATCCAAGGAAGTGAATCCTCGGACGACAGCACCAGTGAGTTATTCGCATCGAGACTTGGGCAATACTCGCTCGGGTTCGAGAGTCCAAGCTCCCTCGATGGAAAGTGTGGGCAATACGAAGAGCAAACCAGAGTGTCCAAGTTGTGGTAGATATCACACCGAAGAGTGTTGGGGAAATAGTCAAAAATGTTATAAGTGTGGTTCCCCTGACCACTTTATCTGAAACTACCCCGAGAGGGATGATAAGGAAGAGAAGCAAGAGATGAGACCTAGTGATGTGTCTGCAAGGGCTAGACCACCAAGAAACCCTAGAGGTGGGAATAGTGGTAGGGGTACGTCCAGAGACTCTGCTACGAGACCAGAGGGTCGGGCACCTGCAAGGAAGTATGCTATTCGTGCTCGCGAAGAAGCATCCGCCCCTGATGTGATAACGGGTACTTTTTCTCTCTATGACACCTTCGTTATTGCTTTAATAGATCCAAGGTCTACTCATTCTTATATTTGCATGAGATTAGCATCTAGTTTGAGTATGACTGTTGAGTTTACGGACTTAGTGGTTAAGGTGTCAAACCTATTAGGAAAGCATGTGTTAGTGGACAGAGTGTGTAAGAATTGTCCTTTATTGATTGAGAATCATTATTTTCCGGCAAACCTTATGTTGTTACCGTTTGATGAGTTTGATTTAATCCTAGGCATGGATTGGTTGACTACCCATAACGTCTTAGTGAACTGTGGTAGTAAGTTTACTGAATTGAAATGTAAGAGTGGAGATGTGGTTCGGGTTGAATCAGGTGGATCGGATAGTCTACCAGTGATGATTCCTTCCCTAGTGGCTGAGAAATGTTTGAGAAAAAGATGTGAGTCCTAACTTGCTTTTGTGTTGAATACTCGAGAGATTGGAGTAGAGTTTGAAACAGTGCCAGTGGTATGTGAGTATCCAGATGTATTTCCGGAAGAGTTACCCAGATTACCTCCAGTGAGAGAGGTCGAGTTTGAAATTGAGTTGGTTCCGGGAATGGCACCTATTTCAATTGCTCCATATAGAATGGCACATGTAGAGTTGAAAGAACTGAAGGTTCAGTTGCAAGAGTTGGCAGATAAGGGTTTTGCAAGACCAAGCTACTCGCCGTGAGGTGCTCCGGTATTATTCGTGAAGAAGAAAGATGGGTCTATGAGGTTGTGTATAGACTATAGACAACTGAACAAGGTGACGGTGAAGAATAAGTATCCTTTACCAAGGATTGATGATCTTTTTGATCAACTAAAGGGAGCTACAGTGTTCTCCAATATAGACTTGAGGTCTGGTTATTATCAGCTCAGAGTGAAAGAGCAAGATGTGTTGAAAATTGCATTTCGGACAAGGTATGGCCATTATGAGTTTTTGGTTATGCCGTTTGGTTTGACGAATGCACCTGTAATTTTTATAGATCTGATGAACCGTGTTTTCAAACAGTATGTGGACAAGTTTGTAATTGTCTTCATTGACGACATATTGATCTATTCTCGGGATAAGAACGATCATGAAGAACATTTGAGAATTGTCTTGCAAACTCTGAAATATAAGAAGTTGTATGCTAAGTTTAGCAAGAGTAAGTTTTGGCTCTAAGAGGTCGAATTCCTAGGACACATGGTGTCAGGTGATGGTGTCAGGGTTGACCCGGGTAAGATATCGGCTATTGTGGATTGGAAACCGCCGAGGAACGTGTCGGAAGTTAGAAGTTTCTTGGGATTAGCAGGATATTACAGACGTTTCGTAAAGGGGTTCTCTGTGATTGCTACCCTGATGACGAAACTATTGTACAAGGATGTCAAGTTTGAATGGACTGAGACATGTCAACAGAGTTTCGAGAGATTAAAGACATTATTGACTGAGGCGTCGGTTTTAATTCAACTAGAATCGGGGAAAGAGTTCGTGGTTTACAGTGATGCATCGTTTAATGGTCTCGGTTGCGTGTTGATGCAAGAGGGTAAGGTAGTCGCTTACGCCTCAAGGCAGCTAAAACCGCACGAGAAGAATTATCCGACTCATGATTTGGAGTTAGCGGCGATTGTTTTTGCGTTAAAGATTTGGCGACATTACTTATATGGTGAGAAGTGCCGAATCTTTACGGATAACAAGAGTTTAAAGTATTTGATGGATCAGAAGGATCTGAATCTGAGACAGAGACGGTGGCTTGAGTTGTTGAAAGACTATGAGTTAGTCATTGACTACCACCCGAGAAAAGCGAATGTGGTTGCGGATGCCCTGAGTAGGAAATCCTTGTATGCTCTAAGAGTTATGAGCACGAGTTTAGCATTGTCTGATGATGGTGCTATTTTGGCAGAGTTGAGAGCTAAGCCACTATTTGTTCAACAAATATGTGAGGCTCAGAAAAATGATAGTGAGATGCAAGCTAAGATAACTAAGTGCGGATCAGAAAGTGATTCTGATTTTTGAGTGGATTTGAATGGTTGTCTAATGTATCGTGATAGAATTTGTGTTCCTAAAGATGAGGAGTTGATTCGAAAGGTTTTGCATGAGGCCCACAGTGGATGTTTGTCAAGACATCCGGCAAGATTTAAAATGTACAACGACTTGAGGAAGTTGTATTGGTGGACGGGTATGAAAAGAGATATTTCAGAGTTTGTGACCAAGTGTTTAATTTGTCAACAAGTGAAAGCTGAGCATCAAGTGCCTTCGGGATTGCTTCAGCCAGTAATGGTACCCGAATGGAAGTGGGATCGGATTACCATGGGTTTTGTAACGAGGTTGCCGATGACTCCGAGAAAGAGAGATGATGTGTGGGTTGTTGTGGATAGATTGACAAAGTCGGCTCACTTTATTCCAGTACGTGTTGATTATTCACTGAATAAGTTAGCTGAGTTGTATGTGGCAGAGATAGTGGGATTGCATGGTGTACCTGTGTCTATTATATCGGATAGAGATCCGAGGTTTACTTCGAGATTTTGGAAGAAGTTACAAGAGGCCATGGGTACGAGATTGAATTTCAGCACTGCGTTCCATCCGCAAACCGATGGTCAGTCTGAAAGAGTGATTCAAGTTCTTGAAGATATGCTTCGATGGTGTGTGTTAAAATTCAAAGGTAGTTGGGAGAGATATCTACCTTTGGTCGAATTCGCCTACAACAATAGTTATCAGTCGAGTATACAGATGGCACCGTATGAGGCTTTGTATGGTCGTAAGTGTCGGACTCCTTTGTATTGGACTGAGCTTAGTGAGAAGCGGATCCATGGGGTCGATCTAGTGAAAGAAACTGAAGAGAAGGTGAAAGTAATCCGTAATAGTCCGAGAGGCGCTTTAGACCGGCCGGAAGTCGTACGCGGATTTGAAAAGAAAAGAAATTGAGTTTGAAGTGGGCGACAAAGTGTTTTTGAAAGTGTCCCCGTGGAAGAAGATTATGAGATTTGGACGAAAAGGGAAATTGAGTCCAAGGTTTATAGGGTCGTATGAGATTACTGCATGCACTGGGCCTCAGAAGCGCACTCGGTTGGCTTCACCGTGAGAGTTGGAAAAGATTCATAATGTGTTCCATGTGTCGATGTTGCGATCAGACGCTTCGATCCTTCACATGTGATTCCTTCGACGTAAATTGAGATATGACAGATATGTCTTATGAAGAAGAGCCGATTAAGATCTTAGCTCGAGAAGTGAAACAGTTGAGAAATAAGAGCATAGCACTAGTGAAAGTGTTATGGCAGAAACATGGTGTGGAAGAGGCTACGTGGGAAACGGAAGAAGCTATGAGAGAGCAACATACAAACCTCTTTACTGGTAAGATTTTCGGGGACCAAAATCTCTAAAGGGGGGAGAGTTGTAACATCCCGGTTTAGGGCCTAGTCAGAATAGTGGTGCGAGACCACAAATCTGAGGGTTATAAATGAGTTATTGAGCTTTATGCCTTGTATGCATGCTAGTGTGAAAGTTTCATGAAGCAATTTTGTGAAATTATGGTTGAATTGTCCAAAAGGACTAAATTGCAAAAGTTGCAAAATGTGTGTTTCTAGAAGCTATATGTGTGAAATAGCTTTAGATTATTAATTAGAGGTCGTTAAATAGCAATTTATCCAAATTCTAATTTTTGGACAAAACTGGGCATGGATGAGTTAAAGTTTGAAGTTTATCAAAAAGGGCATTTTGGTCATTTAGTTATTAAATGATTACATAGGTGAAAAGATGACAAAAATTCACTCATCTTCTCCCCCAAGCTGCTGAAAATTCCAATAGCCATTGTTAGGGTTCTTTCAATTTTTCAAGCTTGCTAGTAAGTGCTCCTAAGCCCGGTTTTTGATATTCTTCGTATTTTTGAAGTCCTAGTAGCATGAGTAAGCTATTTTTAGCTATTTGGTGAGCTATTATGGATGTTCAAAAATGTACATATGTATGACATGCATATATTTTGATGTTTTTTGGAAGAATATGAAAGCTTGATGTAGTAGAAACATCTTTTGCTAAGTGATTTTCCATGAAAATGCATGTAGGGACTAGTTTGTGAAAAACTTTAGTTTGGTCATACATGTGTGATTTAGTGAGAATTGATGAATGCTTTAGTTGAGTAAGTGGTTCGGCTAAGCATGAAAGGATAGAAAGTTGAATAAAAATCACTTTACGAGCCTTGGGGCTAAAGTGTAAATATGAGAAAGTTTAGGGGCAAAATAGTAATTTTTCTAAAGTATGAAATGTGGGTCAATTTAGTCAATGTGTGTATTGAATAAGCTGATTTATTCACTATAGATCAAGAAAGATGAAGCCCGGATCGTAACCGAGGCAAAAGCAATGTGGTGGACTAAATTGCATATTTCTATACTTTTGAGTATCGAGGTAAGTCTACGCATAAATAATGCATTCATAATTACAATTTGTTAATGCTGGCTAGTGTGTAGCATGTTTGAGAACCTATGTGGGATGAATGTAGTAGAAATTGTGAATGAATGTATGATCGAGAATGATTGAGGACCTATGTGGTTTAAGTAGAATGATTAAGTAAGTAGACTTGTGCATGTGTTGTGATAATGCTAGATGGTGGGCTAAGTGCGAAACCATCCTAATGTATATTGACGATGAGCTAGCTATGTGCGATGCTATAGTGAGGTATATCGTCTAGTGGGCTATGTGTTGAACCACTATGAATACCTTTGTGGTAGGCTAAGTGCGATACCACCTTATTAATCAATTGTGGTGTGCTAAGTGCGAAACCACCGAGATATTGGTTGTGTGGATTAACTGTGTGTATCAGCTGTGTGTAATAGCTGTGTGGATTAGTTATGTGAACTAGCCGTGTGGATGTATTACGAGAAATAATGAGGTGTTGTATGTTATGTAAATGTGATATTTAATGCAGGGGTGCATTTCAATGGTTATGAGTATGTGACTCATGATGAGTTGGAAATGTGGTAAGGGATAGAAAGAGTAAGCACAATGGTATATTATATGTTAGTATAATGCTATTTGTGGGTTAGCTTATACTATGATGCTTAATTGTTTATGTGTAAACTTACTAAGCTCAAAGCTTACTCCCTTTCTTTTTCCTTGTCTTATAGATTAAAAGCGTTGAATTGAGATACGAGGATCATCAGAAGATAGCCCACATATCAGCACACTTTGGTACATGAAACTTAATGTTTTGTATATGGCATGTATAGGGGCTAGACAAGTTAGTGAATTTTGTTGTAAATGGCTAAGAAGTGTTGGCCTTTAGATGGATAGCTTATTTTGTATAATGCCATGGTTGTTGGCTATTACATTATATGAAAGAAAGTTATAGTTGTCTATGTGAGATTGCAATTCAATTTGAGTTGATTATGGATGTGTTGTATGAGTGCATGTTGTGTAAGATATAAGGGTGAGAAGAGCTTAGCAAATAGGTTTGTTCTTGGCCATGTGGATAGACACACGGACGTGTGTCTAGGCCATGTGTGACACACGGTCAGCCCACGGGCGTGTGCTTTGGCCGTGCGTCCCCTGCATGTTAGTATTTTAAATCAAAATAGACCACGGACTAGCCACACGGGTGTGTGTCTAGGGCGTGTAGGATTAACCAGTGTTGGCCAAGGGCTAGCCACACGGGCGTGTGTCTAGACTCTAGGCCGTGTTAAGGTAGTCAGTGTACACCACGGGTGGTAAGCACGGGCGTGTACCTTGGCCGTGGGGCATTGGAAGAATGCTGGGGTTTTAGGCACGGTTGGGGGACATGGGCGTGTGTGTCCATGCACGGGCGTGTGAGACCTGTATAAAAGAGAAAAAATTTAAGATTGGTAAAAGTTACGATTTAGTCTCGAGAGCCCTCGTGTGTATGAGTGAGGCCTCATAAGTCGAGAAAGAGGTTGTTGAGATGACTTCAGAGAGTAGTTACGACGAGCCTAAGTGGCGATCAAGTGGTTTGAGTTTGGTAACGCCTCGGGCCCAGTTCCGGCGTAAAACCCGGGCAAGGGGTGTTACAATTCAGGTTGAATCAGGTAAATCGGATAGTTTGCCTGTAATGATTTCATCTATGGTAGCCGAGAGATACTTGAGAAAAGGGTACGAGTCCTACCTCGCCTTCGTATTGAATACTCAAGAGTCAGAGGTGAAAATTGAATCAGTGCCTATGGTGTGCGAGTATCCGGATGTGTTCCCGAAAGAATTACCCGGATTGCCTCCAGTTAGAAAGGTCGAGTTTGGTATAGAGTTAATTTTGAGTACGGCACCTATTTCGGTTGCTCCGTATAGGATGGCACCATTGGAGCTAAAAGAGTTGAAGGTTCAGTTGCAAGAGTTAACAGATAAAGGTTTTGCAAGACCAAGCTATTCACTGTGGGGTGCTCCGGTACTTTTTCTGAAGAAGAAAGATGGGTGGATGAGATTGTGCATAGACTACAGGTAGCTCAACAAGGTGACAGTGAAGAATAAGTATGATTTGCCAGGGATATATGACTTGTTTGACCAATTGAAGGGAGCTACGGTGTTCTCTAAGATAGACTTAAGGTCTTGCTATTACCAGTTGAGGGTTAAGGAGTAAGATGTGCCAAAAACTGTATTTCGGACGAGGTATGGCCATTATGAGTTCCTTGTCATGCCATTTGGCTTAACGAATGCTCCTGCAATTTTTATGGATCTAATGAACCGTATCTTCCGACCGTATTTGGATAAGTTTGTAGCTGTCTTTATCGGTGACATACTGATTTATTCTCGGGATGAGAGTGAGCATGCAAAGCATTTGAGAATTGTTTTGCAGACTCTAAGAGACAAGCAGTTGTATGCTAAGTTCAGTAAGAGTGAATTTTGGCTCCGAGAGGTCGGATTCTTAGGACATATTGTATTGGGTGATGGCATAAGAGTTGATCCGAGTATGATCTCAGCTATTGTGGAGTGGAAACCGCCAAGGAATGTGTCTAAAATTAGAAGTTTTTTGGGTTTAGCGGGGTACTACAGACGATTCGTAAAAGGGTTCTCCATGATTGCTACCCCGATGACGAAACTGTTGCACAAGGACGTTAAATTTGAATGGAATGAGAAATGCCAACAAAGTTTCGAGAGATTGAAAGCATTGTTGACTGAGGCGTCGGTTTTAGTACAACCTGAGTCGAGGAAAGATTTTGTGGTCTACAGTGATGCGTCATTAAATGGTCTTGGCTGTGTGTTGATGCAAGAGGGTAAGGTAGTAGCTTACGCCTCGAGACAACTAAAACCGCATGAGAAGAATTATTCGACTCATGATATGGAGCTGGCTGCGATTGTCTTCGGTTTGAAGAGTTGGCGTCATTATTTATATGGTGAAAAGTGTCGAATCTTCACCGGTCACAAGAGTTTGAAGTACTTAATGGACCAAAAGGATTTGAATTTGTGACAACGGTGGTGGCTTGAATTATTAAAGGATTACGAGTTAGTAATTGATTACCATCCGGGGAAAGCGAATGTGGTTGCAGATGCCTTGAGCAAAAAATCCTTGTATGCTTTGAGAGCTATGAGTACGAGCTTAGCGTTGTCTGATGATGGTGCTATATTAGCCGAGTTGAGGGCTAGACCATTATTTATTCAGCAGATATGTGAAGCTCAAAAGAATGATAGTGAGATGCAAGTTAAGAGAGCTCAGTGCGAATCGGGGAATAAATCAGATTTTCGAGTTAGTTCCGAGGATTACTTGATGTTTCATGATAGAATTTGTGTACCAAAGGATGATGAGTTAATCCGAAAAATTTTACATGAAGCACACAATGGTTGTTTGTCAGCACATCCGGGCAGTACAAAAATGTACAATGATTTGAAGAAATTGTATTGGTGGCCGGGTATGAAAAGAGACATCTCTGAATTTGTTACGAAATGTTTAGTTTGTCAACAAGTGAAAGCCGAGCACCAAGTGCCCTCAGGATTGCTTCAGCCGGTAATGGTTCCGGAGTGGAAGTGGGATCGAATTACAATGGATTTCGTAACAGGGTTACCTATGACTCTGAGAAAGAAAGATGTTGTGTGGGTCATTGTTGATAGATTGACAAAGTTGGCTCACTTTAAACTGATACGTGTGGATTACTCACTTGATAAGTTGGCCGAGTTGTATATTGCTGAGGTGGTGAGATTGCATGGGGTGCCTATATCTATTATTTCGGATAGAGATCCGAGGTTTACTTTGAGGTTTTGGAAGGAGTTGCAAGAAGCCTTAGGTACAAAGTTGAATTTTAGTACCGCGTTCCATCCTCAAACCGATGGCCGATCTGAAAGAGTGATTCAAGTTCTTGAGGATATGCTCTGATGCTGTGTGTTAGAGTTCAAAGGTAGTGGGGAAAAATATCTACCTTTAATCGAGTTTGCCTACAACAACAGTTATCAGTCGAGTATACAGATGGCACCATACGAAGCTTTAGATGGCCGCAAGTGTCGGACTCTCTTGTATTGGATCGAGCTTAGTGAGAAGCGAATTCATGGGGTTGACCTAGTTAAAGAGGCTGAGGAGAAAGAGAAAATAATCCAAGATAGTCTGAAAACTGCTTCGGATCGAAAAAAGTCATACGCGAATTTAGAAAGGAAAGAAATTGAGTTTCAAGTGGGTGACAGGGTATTCCTGAAAGTATCTCCGTGGAAGAAAATATTGAGATTCGGTCGAAAGGGCAAATTGAGTCCATGATTTATTGGACCGTATGAGGTTATTGAGAGGATTGGGCCAGTAGCATACTGGTTGGCTTTGCCAGCAGAATTAGAGAGAATACACAACGTGTTTCATGTGTCAATGTTGTGGCGATTAAGATATTGGCTCGAGAGGTTAAACAGTTGAGGAATAAGAGCATAGCTTTAGTAAAAGTATTATGGCAAAGACACAGTGTGGAAGAGGCTACGTGGGAACCGGAAGAAGCCATGAGAGAACAATACCCAAACCTTTTTACCGGTAAGATTTTCGGGTACAAAAATCTCTAAAGGAGGGGAGAGTTGTAACAGCCCGATTTTGGGGCTAGTCGGAACAGTGGTCTCGGGATCACTAATCCGAGGTTGAGGAAAATTATTTTCATATTATTTTATGTGTTATAGCATAATTATACGGATGTATGAAAATTTTGGTGCATTAATTTTGGCGATTTCATGCTTAATTGTGAAAAAAGGACTAAATCGCGTTAAGTGCGAAAGTATTATTTTACAAGTCAAAGGTGTTAAATAGCTATAGAATTCTAATGGGATATCCCTAATGTGCAATTAGGCCTTGTTTAATGTAGTGGCCGGCCATAGGGACAAGAATTGACATGGTCAATTGGTTAGGTGGGGTTTTGGTGACTTATTTCATAAATTAAAATAAAATAAGAAGAAAGATGATAACACCTATCATCTTCACCATTTTTCCACCGAAAACACCAGCAAAGAGGGGTTTTTGAAAGCTTGAAAATTTTAGCAACTCATCTTCTCTACAAGTAAGTGATTATGATGGTTTTACTTGATAATTTTTGTACTTTTGGAGTCCCCAAAGCTTAAGCTAGCTAATGAGGGGACTAATTTTCCAAATGGTTGAAAGTTTAGGGACTTTCCATGAGAGTGTTCATGTTGTTTGCTGAGTTTTTATGGAAGAAAATGAATGTTAGTGAGTGAAGGAACAACTTTTGTGAAAGGTGTTACCATGAAAACACCTAAATGGGACTTAGTTGTAAAAATTGTAAATGTGTAATAAATGCATGAAATAAATGGTTTTGTGAGTTATTGTAAGAGGAATAAATGTTCAGCTAGGCTTGTTTAATGAGGAAAAGTGATGAAAAACGATATACGAGCCTAGGGGCAAAATCATAATTTTGCCATAGTATAGGGGCAAAATCATAATTTTGCCGTCATTTTTGCCTAAGTAGAAAATTTGATGTATCATGAGTTTTAAATTTGATTGAATGAGTGAATTTTATTATTATAGATCAAGAAGAACGCGAAAGCAACCTTGACCGGGGATGTAATATCCGGGATGGAGGGGTGATGCATTTTAACTTAAATGTATGTGGTAGCATGCCTGTGTGTGGTTTGAATGTGTTTTGGGGGTTTCGGGGACTTTAGAATGTAGGAGAATGCCATAGAAAAATATTGGATTTTAAGTCTTCAAGGGGAGCTAAGCAAGATGGGCCTTAAGAAAAATTCTATGGGGTTTTAGACACAAGTAACCAGCTGGCAAAGTGGCAAGGGAGGCGCCACTTAGGGCCTTGGAAAGTGACGCCACAAGCAGAGGAAGGGGGGATCAGGTTCGAGCAGCAAGGGAAGCAATTGGAGCTTTTATTTTGCAACAAGGAGGAGCAGTAATGGATGGCACTGGGACACTAAGTGGATGAGCATTTGACCAGGTCAAATCCATTCAAAATTCGGCTAGAGAGGGAGGATAAGTGTTGACTCATTCAAATTATTTTGAATGAGAGGAGAAGAGAAAAAGTAGGAGAAAAAGAAAGAAGCTGATAGAGGGAAGAAGAGTTGGCTGGCCAAGGGAGTTCTTTGGTGACAAATTCGGTCAGGTGGGTAAGGGAGGTGTAGCCGAAATTTCTTTAGGGATATAGGTGCATTTCGGGTTCTTTTCTTTCTCTAAGGTGTGCTGAAATTTTTAATGCCATCAAAGTGTTATTCGGTCACTTTCTTTTGCCGAAAATGTGTTCTATTTTCTCATCAACTTTCACGCTTTTCTTTCACAGCGGAACCACACCAGAATTTACTTTTTTTTCACTTGTTAGACCTTGGCCGAATCCTTCATAGACCATTAAGGCCACTCATCACTCATCTTCCATCCCTCTTCTCTTCTCTTTTATGTTGGCCGAACCTCCTTCTTGTCATCAAAACTAAATCGCATCAAGTCTCAACCTTCTCTTTTCTTCTTTTCACGATTCATCAAAAGCCGAAAACGCAAGTGACCTTAGCCGAATCTATATTTCTTTACTGTTTCTTCTTAAAGCCGAAAGTTCACTTCTTTGTCACCTTTTGAAACCGATTCTCTTCTAGGCATCTCTCAAAGCCGAATCACCTTTTCTTCTGTGGTCGAATCTCTCAATAGTCAAAGGGGGGTGAGGTTGATCATTTGATGCAAGCTATTCGATCGGTTCTAATAGTGGGGTAAGGAACTCTTTGTCATTTGATCTTCTTTTTTTATACCTTTAATTAAGTCAACGCTAAGGAAACTAATCCCCTTTATTCTTTTGGCCGAACTATGAAAGGGGTCATTCGGGATTTGAATATTCAAGGTAAGTGAAGTGTGGTATTAGGCCGAAGGCCATTTACTTTGGTTCATTAAATGTTAGAATCGAATCTAACATAGACCATGTAGGGATTTTGACATCTCCAAGGACAAGTGACATTTTCGGGATCGAGACAATCAAGGTAAGGGGGTCTTGATATTCGGCCAAAGGCCATATTGTTTATTAAGGTTGGCCGATTCTGACTATGATCTTTTAGGGGCAGATCGACAGGGATTAGGAGAAGTCTCGGGATTCTGATCCATTCTGGTAAGGGTGTTTAAGTTGTAGTTATTCAATTAAGATCTCATATGTTAGTTAACCGGGTTTTCTGATTAAGTGTTGATTCAATGGATGCGAGTACCAGTAAAGGGGAGAAAGGGGTAGTGCCTACCCCTAAGTTCAAGAAACGTTCGGTTTCTGCTGTTCGTGATTGGCCACCGGGGTGTGGGCCAGCGTCGGAAAGGGATAAGCAATTCACTGTTATCCCTGCTAGCGAGAGTGTCGGTATCGATAGTATCGTACTTACGGTTATCAGGTGTGTAGCCTACACTAAAATTCCGATAGATTGATAGTATTAGTGATAGCATGTGTTAATAAGAAATCTGTGTGAACGTGGCTATGGGTACCATATTGTGGTACGATGCGTTCAGGTACGTAAACCCCTTAATATACTCAGTTAATGATGTTATAATTATGGATATGAGATAAGTATGATTCTGTTATGACTTTGGGGTATATGGCATGATATCTGAATAATATGTTTATTTCATGGGCATATGGGTGATTTTGATAAAGGGGAAGTGTTCCGGTGGTTTTTACCACATTATCCGGTGACATATGTCACAATATTATATATCCAGTGACTTTTGTCACATATTATGAATCCGGTGACTCTGTCACATTATCTGGTGGCTATGCCACGATTATAAGGGCGATGTGCGCTGATTGCAAATGATCGCCGATGGTGTGTAGCGGATGGAGGGTCGATTTAGTAATCCCCACGGTGTGATTGGCGGTGTACGGATGGTGTGTAGCGGATGGATATCTAGGTGGGCTCGGGATTGCATTTCATTTTATATGTACATGTGATTTAATCTGCTGTTATTTGATTTGCTATGATATGGGCTGATGGCTAAATGTGATCCAAATGGGCTTTGCCAAAAATGTTATCGTTAAGACTATGATCGATTGGGTTTTTAGTGTGCTGTTACACATTGAGTCTGTTGACTCACCCTTCGTGGGATATCTTTTGCGGTGATACTTAGTGATGGACCGGGTCAGCGAGGACTAGGTGGTGGCCATGCTCAACTCAGTATTTCGGTTTTCCTTTTAATAGAGTTTACAACATTTTCTTTTATTATTCGGGATTTATTTTTGGGTGATGTTTTTGTAATAAGGCCACCATTAGCTATGTTTTTATACGTTTTAAATTTTTATTTCTCACTCGAAAGACTTCAACTAAATGTTTCAAATTATTTCGATAAACAACTTAAACTGTTTTAACACCTAAACACCTAAGGTTTCCAACTTAATAATAAGTTCCAAATTGGGTTTTTTCCTTTTGACTTATAAAATTTTCTAAACTCATAAAAATAACGTTTTAATGAGACACGAACTTAAATCACCACACGGTTTTCAACATGAACACACTTCAAATCTATTTTTCTTCGAAATCAACCTATTTTTTTTCAAGATAACAAAATGAGTTTTACACCAGGAGCATGCTAGATCCGGTCAGGGCTTGTGGGCCAGGTTTGGGGTGTTTCAGGGGAAAAGGCAAGGTTATGGATTAAGCTGTAGATTAACACATTTTGCATCGAGGTAAGTTTATGTGTAAACGGTACATCTTGAATACTTATGTTGTTACTTATTGGTGTATCGTATGAATGAGATCATTTATGATTGAGATGGATTGAATTCGATAGAAAATGAGTAATTCCCGTAAGAACCTTGAAATAGATATGTATGTGTAGAATATTATTCGTAAAAATCATTGGTGGGCTGTGTGCGATACCACCGTAAATATTCTTATTGGTGGGCTGTGTGCGATACCACCTTAATACTTACTCATGATGGGTTGTGTGCGATACCATCGTTTATATTATCATTTGGTGGGCTAAGTGCGATACCACCGTAGATATTATTGTTTGTGGGCTATGTGCGATACCACCCTATCATAGATTAATGGTGGGTCAAAGTAAACCACCGAGTGTTTGGTATTATTCTGAATGATCCATTGAGAAATCGTTTAAGTATATATTTCATATGATGTTGTGGTGATGAGTGCAACGAATATATGCTAATAATTCAGAGCATTATATTTGTTATATGGTTGAAATGTGGTAAGAGATGAAATGAGTAAGCATGATTATGAAATCTGGATTATTCTTGCTTGGAATGAAAAGCATTGATTGATATATATATATATGTGTGTGTTATGATGCTATTTGTTTACATGTGTACTAACTAAGCTTAAAGCTTACTCCCTTTCCTTTTTCCCTTGTTTTATAGTGTCAAAGAGCCGATTCGGGATAAGAAGTTATTTTGAAGATCACCCACACTATCAGCTCATCTCGGTATAGTTAGACTTAGCATTTTTGAATATGGCATGTATAGGGGCTAGGCTTAGTGGAGATATTTTGTTATTTTGGCCAATTGTGATGGCTCCTTATAGATGAATTCTCTTGTATCTGGCCATAGTTAATGGCTCATTATTACTAATTTATGAAAAGATGAGGTTATTTATGAAAATGTATGTTACACAATTGGGTTGCTTAGTGAATGGTTGAATGGATTTTTGATGTGTGAGTTAGGGTGGAAAAAAGAGCTTGGCAAATAGCCTTGTTCTTGTCCACACTGGTAGGCACACGGGCGTGTGTCTAGGCCATGTGTGACACACGGGCAGTCCCACGTGTGTGGCTAGGCCATGTGTCCCCTGCATGTTAATGTTGCAAGTCAGTGTCGACCACGGGCTAGACACACGGGCGTGTGCCTAGGCCGTGTGACCCTTCTGAGGTTGCTGACATCACAAATAGAATACCCAGGTTTTTACACACGGGCAAGTACACGGGCGTGTCTAGGCCGTGTGAAGCACACGGGCCAAGAACACGAGCGTGTGTCCAGCCGTGTGAAAACCTCTGTAGGTTCAAAATGGAAATAAATCCCACACGGGCTAGGGACATGGGCGTGTGTGATCACACGGCCTGTCCACATGGGCGTGTCCATTTTCACACGGGCGTGTGGCCCTGTTAAGGCAAAATTTTTCCAAGTTTATAAAAGTTTCCGATTTGATCCCGAGGTCCTCCGTTTGTATGTTTCAGGCCTCGTATGTCCATAACAAGAACGTTAGACATGTGAATGAAAGGTTTTAAATTGGAATGAAATTTGATAGCTCAAAGTTGTATGTTCAAGCGAGATAAGTCCGGTAATGCCTCGTACCCGGTTCCGGCGTTGAATACGGGTAAGGGGTGTTATACAATTTCTAAATGCCTAACAAAAGCATTTATTAACAAATTAGTCACATAAATACATGTAATCATCCATTATCTCAATCTCTATAATCAATACATTGTATCATACCATATCCATATATAATATATATCATATTTAACATTTCACTCTCAATCATATAATAAATAATTCATTCAATAACACTACTCATCTGTATAAACAGTATTTATGCCCGTTGAACCCATTAGAACTTCAAAAGATACTCGGGTGATATACATCAGTAATCCGTCATTTCATTATCATTTCCGCTCTTTCGAGCTATGATCAGTAAGTTCCCCTGAGTTGATGGACAGTAAGCTCTATTGAGCTAAAACGGTAAGCTCTAATGAGCTGAAAACAGTAAGCTCTTACAAGCTGATATATCGGTAAGCTCATACGAGTTTTGGTGAGTCCGCAACAAATGCAGGAGCTCGACCAAAACAGTAACCCTAGTGACATGTCACTCGTATCCTACGAATTCATACGGTTCAAACGGGGCTCGGTAATAATCAGTCTAAATCAATTAAGCATTTGTATTCCAAGTGTATCAAATACTCAATTATAAACATATATCTCAAATAAATACAAGTAATTAAAGTTCTATTCTAATTATACGAACTTACCTCGTATCGCTCGGTTAGCAATTATCGGCTATTCGTCCACTTTTCTTTTTCCCCGATCTAATTCCGGTCTCAGCTTATCTTGATCTATATATTATCAAATTCAGTACATTCAATATTTAATCTATTCAATTTAGCCCAAAAAACACCTTATGGAAAAATTACACTTTTACCCCTACTATTTTAACAATTTTACAAATTAGTCCTTAGCTCGTAAAAATGCAAATTCATGCAATTAAGTACAAACCCATGCTTAGCCGAATTTACTATAGGTTACTAGCAGCCCATATTTTTAATTTATTCACACTTTTACCCACATAATTTTATATTTTATCAATTTAATCCCTTTTTGACATTTTTGACAAAAATCACTTTACAAAAACTATTAATCTATCATTAAACCTTCCAAATCTATCACAATTCATCAAATTACTCAAGCATTCAACAATGGCAACATGTTAAATCTTTAACAAATTCAAAATCTAAGGTACGGGCTAGCTAGAATACGAAGCAACGATCTCAAAAACATAGAAATCATTAAAAACTGAGCAAAAAACGTACCTTAATCGAGGATCCAAATGGCCGAATGTCCAAACTTTTTTAATGGCTTTCTCAAGCCTAAGTTTCGGCAAGAATATGATGATAATGAAGCAAAATTGTTTTTGTTTTATTTAATATTAACCAAATTACTATATTAACCTTTAAAAATATTATAAATTACACCAATTGCCATGCTATCATCATCCACTAACTCATAAATGGCCTATTTACCACTTAAGAACCTTTACTTTAATGTTCTATAGCTATTTGACACTTTTAGCTAATAGAACACAAGTTTTGCATTTTACGCGATTTAGTCCTTTTTATCGAATTAAGCATTCAAACAGTAAAATTTCTTTCAACTTTCACACAATAATTCTATCATACTGTAAACTTTAATAAAATAATAAAATAAATATTTTGACTTTAAATTTATGGTCCCGAAACCACTATTCCGATTTGACCTAAAAACAGGTTGTTACAACTCTCTCCTCTTAGGGATTTTCGTCCCCGAAAATCTTACCAGTGAATAGGTTAGGGTACTATTTTCGTATAGCTTCCTCGGGTTCCCACGTAGCTTCCTCAATCCCATGTTTATGCCAAAGAACTTTCACAAGGGCTATACATCAAATCTGCCTGTATCTCAACATCTACCGGAGAAATCACATGTGACAGATCAGATCTATATTGACGTAACATAGAAACGTGGAAAACATTATGAATCTTTTCAAGTTCTGACGGTAAAGCTAGTCGATATGCTACAGGCTCTATTCTTTCAATGATCTCGTAGGCTCCGATAAATCGTGGGCTTAACTTCCCCTTATGGCCGAATCGAAGAACCTTTTTCCACCGTGACACCTTTAAAAACATTAGGTCCTCGACCTGAAATTCAATTACTTTACGTTTCAAATCCGCGTATGATTTCTGTCGATCTGAAGTTGCTTTTAAAATGTCGTGAATTGTTTTCACTTTTTCTTCAATTTCTCTGATTAATTCAACCCCGTGGATCTTTTTCTCACTTAGTTCAGTCCAGTATAGCAGAGTTTGACATTTGCGACCATATAAAGCTTCATACGGTGCCATCTTTATACTCGTCTGAAAACTATTATTATACGTGAATTCAATCAACGGCAAGTATTTTTCCCAACTGCCCTCAAACTCTAAAATACAACATCTCAACATGTCTTCAAGAATCTGAATAACTCTTTCGGTCTGACCGTCAGTCTGAGGATGAAAAGTTGTACTGAAATTCAACTTCGTACCTAAAACTTCTTGCTGTTTCTTCCAGAATCGTGACGTAAATCTCTGATCTCTATCAAAAATAATAGATAATGGCACCCTGTGCAATCGAACAATCTCTAAAATGTACAATTCAGCTAATTTGTCAAGTGAATAATCTATACGTACCGGTATGAAATGAACAGATTTCGTTAGTCGATCAACGATGACCCAAATAGCATCTTTCTTTTTCGGAGTTAGGGGCAACCCCGACACAAAATCCATTGTAACTCTATCCCGCTTCCACTCGGGAATCATCACAGGCTGCAGTAAACCAGATGGTACTTGATGTTCATTTTTGACTTGCTGACAAATCAAACATTTAGAAACAAACTCTAATATATCTCTTTTCATGCCTTGCCACCAGTAAAATTGTTTCAAATCTTTATACATTTTGGTACTTCCTGTATGAACAGATAAGCAACTATGATGTGCTTCGTGCAAAATTTCTGAATGAGTTCTGAATTTCTCGATATGCAAATTCTATTCCAGAACCTTAAACAATCATCGGCTCCAATCTAAAACTCTGAATTAGAGATATTTTCACATTGAATTCATTTAACTTGCAATTCACAGTCATCTTTTTGAGCTTCACAGATTTGTTGAAGAAATATCGGTTTAGCTTTTAATTCAGCTACAATAGACCCATCACCACAAATCATCAACTGGGTATTCATTGCTCATAATGCAAACAAAGATTTTCGGCTTAGGGCATCAGCAACAACATTAGCTTTTCTGGGGTGATAATCAATTACAAATTCATAGTCTTTTAATAACTCGAGCCATCTTCGTTGTCGCAGATTCAAATCTTTCTGTGACATCAGGTACTTTAAGCTCTTGTGATTCGTATAAATGTGGCATTTTTCACCGTATAAGTAGTGTCGCCAAATTTTCAATGCGAACACAATTCAGCCAACTCAAGGTCATGTGTCGGATAATTCTTTTCATGCTGTTTCAATTGTCGAGAAGCATAAGCTATAACTTTTCCTTCTTGCATCAGAACACATCCCAAACCATTTAATGATGTGTCACTATAAATCACAAATTCTTTCCTTGATTAAGGTTGAACCAAAACTGGTGCTTCAGTTAACAGTACTTTCAACTGTTCAAAACTCTACTGACATTTTTCTGACCATTCAAATTTCACATCATTTTGAAGTAGTCGTGTTATCGGTGTTGCAATCATCAAAAATCCTTTCACGAATCTTCGATAATAACCCGCTAAACCTAGAAAACTACGGACTTCAGACACATTTCTCGGAGGTTTCCAATCAACAATAGCAGAAATCTTACTCGGGTCAACTCTAATACTGTCAGTTGAAAAATATGCCCTAGAAATCCAACCTCTCGGAGCCAAAACTCACATTTGCTGAACTTTGTAAATAATTTCTTATCACGTAGAGTTTGTAACACAACTCTCAAGTGCTCGGTATGTTCAGATTCATCTCGCGAATAGATCAGAATTTCATCAATGAATACAACAACAAATCTGTCTAAATACGGTCTGAATATTCGGTTCATCAAGCCCATAAAAACTGCTAGAGCATTAGTTAATCCGAAAGGCATAACAAGGAATTCATAATGTCCGTACCTCCTTCTGAATGCGGTTTTCGACACATCTAACTCTTTAACTCGCAACTGATAATAACCTGATCTCAAATCAATCTTTGAAAATACTGTAGCCCCTTTCAACTGATCAAATAAATCATCAATCCGCGGTAGAGGGTATTTGTTCTTTATAGTCACTTTATCCAGTTGTCTGTAATCGATACACATTCTCATCATGCTGTCTTTCTTTTTCACGAACAATACCGGTGCACCCCAATGCGAGTAACTCGGTCGTGCAAAACCTCTGTCTGTCAATTCTTGCAACTGAGCTTTTAACTCTTTTAATTCTGTTGGAGCCATCCTGTACGGAGCTATTGATATTGGTGTTGTTCCTGGTACTAATTCAATACCAAATTCAACCTCTCTGATCGGTGGCAAACCCGGTAATTCTTCTTGAAATACATCTGAAAACTCACAAACAACAGGTACAGATTCAATCTTTGATTCAGATACCTTAGTATCTAATACATATGCAAGATATGCATCACCACCCTTTTTCATACTTTTCTGGGCTAACATAGATGATATCACAATAGGTAATTCACTCGAATCATCCGACTCAATCCGAAGAATTTCACTGTTTTGACATTTCAATTAGATAGTCTTTCGTCTAAAATTCACAACTGCATCATGCGTAGTCAGCCAGTCTATTCCCAAAACCACATCAAACTCATCGAACGGTAGAAGCATCAAGTCAGCCCGAAAATAGTAACCCTGAGTCATCAAAGGACAATTCTTACAAATTTTATCAACTAACACAGATTTGCCTAAGGGGTTCGATACTTTAATTACAAACTCTGTAGACTCGACATGTAAACTCTTTTTAAATACTAAATTCATATAGATATATGAACGGGTTGATCCAGGATCTATAAACGCAACTATATCAGTATCAAAAAGAGAAAAAGTACCCTTAATAACGTCTGGCGATGATGCCTCCTCCCGTGCACGGATAGCATAAGCTCGGGTAGGTGCTCGTGCCTCAGATCTCACAGAAGAATCTCTCGTAGCACCTTGGTCACCACTTGTATTTCTAGTGTTTTGGGGTGGTCTCCCTCTAGTAGCTATATTACTCACTTTCGCTGGTTGATCTCTTTCAGCTATAGACTTTTCTGGACAGTCCCGGAGATAATGATCAAGAGATCCACATCTAAAACAAACTCCGCTCACTATTCTGCATTCACCGTAATGTCGCTTGTTGCAATGCTAACATTCATGTACAACATTTCTAACACTACCCGCACTGGCAACAGATGTCGTCTGAGGTTTAGAGCTGAAATTTCTTGCATCTCTATCTCTAATCAAAATCCCCAAAGAAGCAGTGGAACGAGGATGATATTCTTTAGATTTCTTTGATGCTGACTGATGTGATTTGCCCGCAAATCTTTTTCTAAAGCCTCTAGCCTCAGAATCGGCTTTTCTTTTCTCTTTACTAAGCTCTTCGGCTTTACAGGCTATGTTAAATAGAACAACGAACTCTTTCAACTCAAGAATCCCCACTAATAGTCTGATTTCTTCATTTAACCCATCATTGAACCTTTTACACATTATAGCCTCAGAAGAAACATATTCACGAGCATATTTGCTAAGTCGTACAAACTCTTTTTCATATTCTGTTACCGACATACGGCCCTGTTTCAATTCAAGAAATTCTTTTTCTTTTCTGATCAATGAACCTTTGGCTGATGTATTTCTTTCTGAATTCAACTTGAAAGAATTTCCAAGTAACTCTTTCTCGAGGACCTACAGATATCAAAGTATTCCACCACTGATACGCAGTGTCTCTCAACAGTGATACAATACATTTTAAACATTCTTCAGGTGTGCATGACAGTTAGTCAAATACTCGAACAATGTTCTCAAGCAAAATTCAGCTCTCTCTGGATCATCGCTAACAGTAGCTCTAAATTCGTGAGCCCCGTGTTTCCGTATCTTATCAATAGGTGGCTTATTCAATCGCAAAGGATCCATACCTTGAGTACCTACAGGGATTGGTTGGGGAATAGGTAGGGGTGAAGGTTGTTGAGCAAACGGGTTCGTACGAATGTATTGTGTGAACCATTCGTTCATCATTTGGAAGATGGCTTCTTTAGCCTCTCCTCCTTGGCTACCCGTTACGGGTCTAGAGTCAGATGGCGCTATCCCTTGCGTGGGAGCAGGCACGTTACTCTCGACCTCATCAACTACGGCTCGATCAGGATCCATTTACTATATGAAAACACATTTAAAAACGTCAGGAGTCATCACACTATCACAGTTTATATATATGGCATGTATAGCTAGACTCACATATGCTACGTTAGTCCAAGAATCGACTAAACCGTAGCTCTGATACCAATAAATGTAACACCCCTAACCCGTATCTATCCCGGAGTAGGGTTACGAGGTGTTACCGATCATTACACATCATTTAACATAAAATGCCCATACATCTAAGCATTCATACTCAAATACCATTCAACACAATCATATTGTCCCTTATAAGAGCCTACGAGGCCTTAAACAGGCTTTAGAAGTGGTTTGGGACTAAACCGATAACATACAAAATTTTTGGAAAACTTAGAAATTTTTCATCTATACAGGGGTTGTAACATCCTGATTTAGGGCCTAGTTGGAATAGTGGTGCGAGACCACAAATTCGAGGTATATGAATGAGTTTTTGAGGTTTATGCTATGTATGCATGCTAGTGTGAAAGTTTCATGAACCAATTTTGTAAAATTGCGGTTGAATTGTCCAAAAGGACTAAATTGCAAAAGTTGCAAAATGTGAGATTTTAGAAGCTATTTGTGTGAAATAGCTTTAGAATATTAATTAGAGGTCCTTAAATAGCAATATTTCCAATTTCTAATATTTGGACAAAATTGGGCATGGATGAGTTAAAATAGAAAGTTTATCAAAAATGGCATTTTGGTCATTTAACAATTAAGTGATTAAAATAGGAGAAAAGATGACAAAATTCATTCATCTTCTTCTCCAAGGCTGCCAAAATTTTCAAGATCCATTGTTAGGGTTCTTCAAAATTTTCAAGCTTGCTAGTAAGTGCATCTAGCCTCGTTTTTTATATTCTTTGTATTTTTGAAGTCCTTTTAGCATGAGTAAGCTATTTTTAGCTATTTGATGAGCTATGATGGATGTTCAAAAATGTGGCCATGTATGACATGCATGTATTTTGATGTTTTATGGAAGATTATGAAAGCTTGATGTAGTAGAAACATCTTTTGCTAAATGAGTTTCCATAGAAAATGCATGTAGGGACTAGTTTGTGAAAGTCTTAAGTTTGGTCATACATGTGTGATGTAGTGAGAATTGATGATTGCTTTAGTTGAGTAAGTGGTTTGGCTAAGCATGAAAGGCTAGAAAGTTGAATAAAAATCACTTTACGAGCCTTGGGTCAATAGTGTAATTATGAGAAAGATTTGGGGCAAAAGAGTAATTTTGCCAAAGTATGAGATGTGGGTCATTTTGGTCAATGTGTGTATTGAATAAGCTAATTTATTCATTATAGATCAAGAAAGACGAAGCCCGGATCGAAACCGAGGTAAAAGCAAAGTGGTGGACTAAACTGCACGTTTCTATACTTTTGTGTATCGAGGTAAGTCTATGCATAAACAATGCATTCATACTTACAATTTGTTAATGCTAGATAGTGTATAGCATGGTTGAGAATGATTGAGAACCTATGTGGTTCAATTGAAATGAATGGATGAATGACTAAGTAAGTAGATTTGTGAATGTGTTGTGATAATGGTAAATGGTGGGCTAAGTGTGATACCATCCTAATGCATATGGACGATGAGCTGGCTATGTGCGATGCTATCGTTAAGTATATTATCTAGTGCGCTATGTGCGAAACCACTATGATTACCTTTATGGTAGGCTAAGTGCGATACTACCTTATTAATTGATTGTGGTGGGCTAAGTGCAAAACCACCGAGACATTAGCTGTGTGGATTAGCTGTGTGGATGTATTATCGAGAAATAATGATGTGTTGTATATTGTGTAAATGTGATATTGAATGCAGGGGTGCATGTCAATGGATATGAGTAAGTGACTCATAATGTGTTGGAATAAATGTGGTAAGGGATAGAAAGAGTAAGCATAGTTGTACATTTTATGTTAGTATAATGCTAATTGTTGTTTAGCTTATACCATGTTGCTTAATTGTTTATGTGTAAACTTACTAAGCTCAAAGCTTACTCTCTTTCTTTTCCCTTGTCTTATAGAGTAAAGTGTTGAATCGAGATACGAGGATCAATTGGAAGATCGCCCACACTATCAGCACACTCTGGTACATTAGACTCAATATTTTGTATATGGCATGTATAGGGGCTAGACAAGTTAGTGAATTTTGTTGTATATGGCTATGATGAGTTAGCCTTTGAATGGGTAATCTATTTTGTATTATGCCATAGTTGTTGGCTACTTTATTATATGAGAAGATGTAGTTATCTATGTGAGATTGTAAGATTTTGAGTTAATTATGGATGTGTTGTATGAGTGCATGATTGTGTATGCTAGATGGGTGAAAAGAACTTGCCAAATAGCTTTGTTCTCGTCCATGTGGGTAGACACACGGGTGTGTGTCTAGGCCATGTGTGACACACGGTCAGTCCATGGGCGTGTGACTTGGCCGTGTGTCCCCTGCATGTTAGTATTTGAAGACAGAATAGACCACGGACTAGTCACACGGGCGTGTGCCTAGGGTGTGTGGGATTAATCAGTGTTGGCCACGGGCTAGCCACACGGGTGTGTGTCTAGACTCTAGGCCGTGTTAAGATGGTCAGTGTGCACCACGGGTGGAGAGCACGGGCGTGTTCCCTAGCCGTGGGGCATTGGCAGAATGCTTGACTTTTCATGCACGGGTAGTGACCATGGGCGTGTGTGACATCCACGGGCGTGCCAAATCTTACACGGGCGTGTGAGCCCTGTATAGATGGAAAAATTTTAAGATCGTAAGAGTTTTCGATGTGGTCTCGAGAGCCCTCGTGTGGTTGAGAGAGGCCTCGTAAATCGGGTCTGAGGTTTTTGTAATGGCCAAAGAGAGTGGTCGCGTAATGCCCAAGTGGCGATCTTGTGGGTTTTTATTACGGTAACGCCTCGTGCTCGGTTCCAGCATTGAATATGGGTAAGGGGTGTTACATTTAGTGGTATTAGAGCTATGATTTAGTTGGTTCTAGGACTACCGTAGTGGGTGTAAGAGTCTAGCTATACATGCCATAAGTGTACAATGATAGTGTGGTGGCTTTTAATGATTTTAAATCTTATTTTATATAGAATATGGATTCTGATCCATTGACTGCTGATGAAGGAGATAGTAATGTGCTGGCTCCTGCGCAAGGAACAGTGCCTGTTCAAAGTGGACCCGAGGCTAGGGATCAAGAGGAAGGGGCTCGGGAAGCCTTTCTCCAGATGATAAGTAATTGGTACTCAGATTATGTTCGAGCGAACCCTAATGCTCAACCTCCTCCACCTCCTCCTCCTATACCTCAGCCAATTCATGTGGCTCCTCAAGGTATTGATGTAGTGAGGATATCGAAACCCCCGGTAGATAAGAGTAGAAAACACGGGGCTGAGGAGTTTAGAGCTAAGGCTGATGATGACCCTGAGAGGGCAGAGTTCTGGTTAGAGAACTCGATGAGAGTATTCGATGAACTCTCTTGTACTCCTGAAGAGAGCTTGAAGTGTGTCGTATCCTTGCTGAGGGACTCGGCATACCATTGGTGGAAGACATTGACGTCAGTGGTCCCGAGAGAGCGGGTGACGTGGGACTTCTTTCTGGAAGAGTTCCGGAAGAAGTATATAAGCCAGAGGTTTACTGATCGAAAAAGGAAGGAATTCCTTGAGTTGAAGCAATGAAGAATGTCAGTAGCGGATTATGAGCGTGAGTTTGTTAGGCTTAGTAAATACGCTCAAGAATGTGTGTCGTCAGAGACCATGTTGTGTAAGAGGTTCGAAGACGGACTGAATGAGGACATCAAACTCCTAGTGGGTATATTGGAGTTGAAAGAATTTGTGGTGTTGGTCGAAAGGGCAAGTAAGGCCGAAGAGTTGAGTACGGAAAAGAGAAGGGCTATGAGTGAAGCCCGAGATGCTAGAAAGAGGCCGATGGGTAAGTCGTATCAAGCCCACTCGAAAAGGTCCAAGGAAGTGAGTTCTAGGACGTCAGCACCAGTGGGTTATTCGCATCGAGACTTGGCCAATACTCGTTCGGGTTCGAGAGTCCAAGCTACCTCGATGGAAAGTGTGGGCAATCCAAAGAGTAAACTGGAGTGTCCAAGTTGTGGTTGATATCACACCGAAAAGTGTTGGGGTAACAGTCGAAACTGTTATAAGTGTGGTTCCCCCGACCATTTTATCCGAAACTGCCCCGAGAGGGATGGTAAGGAAAAGAAGCAAGAGATGAGATCTAATGATGTGTCTGCAAGGGGTAGACCACCAAGGAACCCGAGAGGCGAGAATAGTGGTAGAGGTGCATCTAGAGACTCTGCTGTGAGACCGGAGGGTCGGGCACCTACGAGGACGTATGCCATTCGCACTCGCGAAGAGGCATCCTCCCCTAATGTAATAACGGGTACTTTTTCTCTCTTTAACACCCTTGCTATTGCTTTAATAGATCCAGGGTCTACTCATTCTTATATTTGCATGAGATTGGCATCTAGTTTGAGTATGACTATTGAGTCTACGGACTTTGTGGTTAAGGTGTCAAACCCGTTAGGCATGTAACAGCCCGATTCAGGGCCTAGTCGGGATAGTGGTGCGAGACCACAAATCTAAGTTAGTAAATTGAGTTCTTAAGGTTTATGACATGTTTGCATGATAGTATTAAAGTTCCATGTAGAAATTTTGTGAAATTGACATGGAATGATCAAATAGGACTAAATTGCAAAAGTTGCAAAATATGAGTTTCTAGAAGCTTTTTGTATGAAATAGCTTTAGAATATAAATTAGAAGTCCTTAAATAGCAATTTTCCCAAATTATAAGTTTTGGACAAAAATGGACATGAGTTAGTAATTTGTAAATTTTTAAAGAGAATGGCATTTTGGTCATTTACCAATTAAATGATTAAAATGGGAAAAAGATGATAAAAATTTCATTCATCTTCTTCCTTGTGCCGAAAATTGGGAGACTCCATAGCTAGGGTTCTTCAAATTTTTGAAGCTTGCAAGTAAGTCATCCTAGCCCCGTTTTTAATATTCTTCGTATTTTTGGAGTCCTCGTATTATGAATTAGCTATTTTTAGCTATAAGATGAGCTAAGAAGCATGTTCAAAAATCTACCCATGTGTATCATGCATGCAAAATGATATTTTATGGAAGTTTATGAGAGTTTGATGTTAGATAAACATCTTTTCCTTAGTGAATTTCATGAAAAATGGTAGTATGGACTAATTTGTAATAGTTATGAAATTGGTCATACCTATTAGAAATAGTGAGAATTGATGATTGCTATAGTAGAGAAAATGAATCAGCTAAGCATGATGTTTAAGAAAGTTAAATGAGAATCATTTTACGAGCCTAGGGGCAAAAGTGCAAATAAGAGAAAGTTTAGGGGCAAAATAGTAATTTTGCCAAAGTATGAGTTAAGAGTCAATTTAGTCAATGTGAGTATTAAATGATCTAATTATTATTATAGATCAAGAAAAACGAAGCCCAGATCGAAACCGAGGCAAGAACAAAGTCGAGGACTAAATTGCATATCTACATACATTTTGTATATTGAGGTAAGTTTGTATGATTTCTAAGCTTTATGATTATTATCATTGAATTGCTTAGTATAATGTACATTATTACCATATAAATGCTTATTGCTATGTTAAATAAAGAAATTAATGAGATTAAGCATGAGAAAGTCCCGATTGAAGTTGAATTACTTAGGATACTCGATCTACCACACGAGATAAGAAAGTCCGTATAAGACTAAGCCAAGGCATGGCGTCGGCAATCAAGCAAGTTATCATGTAAGTCCAAGACAAGTGTTGGCATTGAAGAGTTATTATGAGATGAAGACCTATGTAAGCCCAAGCCAAGGCATGGCATTGGTGAGTCTCCAAGCAAAGATGGCATGTAAGTCCAAGACAAGTCTTGGCATTGAAAAGCTATCATGAGGTAGAGATTCCATGTAAGTCCAAGCCAAGGCATGGCATTGGTGAGTAACAAGAAAGATTTCATGTAAGTCCAAGCCAAGGCTCGACATTGACCAGTTCATGAGTAAAGATACCAAGTAAGACCATGTCAAGACATGGCAATAGTAAGTTCCCAAGGGAACACACAAGGAAGACTTTGAGTAAGTCCATGTCAAGACATGGCATCAATACCAAGATGAGAGATCCCATGTAAGACCATATCGAGGATATGGCTTTGGCATCAAGTTATGTGGGATGAGATTCAGTATCCTCGGTTATTCATAGAAATTCATCGGGCAAGAGAGTAAAGCTCAAATGATATAGTAAGAAAGTTAAGTAAGTAAAGTTATTATCAAGTTATGCTAGTTAAGAGTATTATTCATGATATGAATGATGAAGTTGAGATTATACTTATCATAGTAAAGTATACTGATCTATGTGATCAAGTGATACAGGTATATTATTTATCGTACGAGCATGAGAATAGTAAGTACCATGAGATATGTAAGAATCAGTAAGAGTAAGTAAGCTTAAATACTTGAGATTCATAATGCCATTGTTTATGATGAATGGTTAATGTTAAGCAAATATATTGCTATGAGAATTACATGCAAACTTAGTAAGCTAAATGCTTACGTCCTTTATTCTTTCTTTCCATGTAGTCCCGCCTAGCTAATCGCGTGGATCATCGTCATCGGAGCTCGGAGCACACTATCAATCGCTATTTTGGTATAGCCAAGTTGTTTATATTAAGTAATGCATGTATAGGAAACATTACATTTTGAGTTATGTTTTAAAACTAGCCAAAGTGTTAGCTATCAAGCTTAGTATTCTTTTTGTATATGGCCAAAGAGATGAGTCATGAATGATTAAGTATGTATGTTTTAATCTATCAATGAAGTATGCATCCTTGTTCATGTTAGATGTAATACTTGAGTTGCTGAATTGAGCATGAGTTTGGTCTTGATTTCGTGGTGGCAATTGGCTTGGTAAATAGCCTCTAAGTGCCCACACGGATGGACACACAGGCGCAGTGTCTGGGCCGTGTGCACCCGCACCTCTCAGATCTTAAGTCGAGAATAGACCACAGACTAGTCACACGGCGTGTGTCTAGACTCTAGGCCGTGTTAAGGTAGTCGCAGTGCACCACGGGTGGTAAGCACGGGCGTGTGCCTTGGCCGTGGGGCATTGGCGACGTCTTTGGGTTTTAGGCTCGGTTTGGGGCCACGGGCGTGTCCAGCCGTGTGTGATTTGCCAGTATCCACCGCGGGTGAAAGACACGGCATGTTTTAGGGGTGCACGGGCGTGTCCCAAGTCACACGGACGTGTGACCCCTGTTTGGAGAGAAAGTTTCCAGATGAGTTTCGAAAGATTCGGGACGTAAGTCTGAGGCCTCGTAGGCCTATGAAATGTCTGATTTGACTAAGAAAGAGAAGTTTTTAATTCGGGATGAAATTTTATAGCCCGTAAGTACATGTTTAAGTGAGTTCAAGCATGGTAATGTCTCGTATCCAGTCTTAGTCTCGGACTCGGGTATGGGGTGTTACATTTAGTGGTATCAGATCTACAGTTTAGTCAGTTCTAGGACTAACGTAGCACGAGCACGAGTCTAGCTATACATGCCATACGTAAGAATATTTTTATAATGATAGTGTGACGACTCCTAACGACTTAAATTATGTTTATACATTTAGTAAATGGATCCCAATAGAGCTGTGGCGGATGACGTAGAAAGTAACGCGCCGGCTGCCGCTGAAGGGACAGTACCAAACAAGAATGAGAATAGACCCGCTACGGTGAGTTAAGAAGGAGGAGAAGAGGCTAGAGAAGCCTTCCTCCATATGATGAATACATGGTATACGGAGTTCGTTCGTATGAACCCGAATACGCAACCCCCTCCACCCCCACCTATTCCTCAACCTATCCCAGTAGCCCCTCAAGTAGTAGAAGTGGTAAGAGGAGAGAAGCCTACAGTTGATAGAATCAGGAAACATGGGGCAGAAGAATTTCGGGCTAGAAAAAATGATGATTCGGAAAAAGCTGAATTCTGGTTAGAAAATACCATCAGAGTATTTAGTGAGTTGTCATGCACATCTAAGGAACGCATTAAGTGTGTAGTCTCTCTTTTAAGAGATTCTGCCTATCAATGGTGGAACACATTGGTGTCTGTGGTACAGAGGGAAAAGGTCACATGGGAATTCTTCCAAGAAGAGTTCAAGAAAAAGTATATCAGTCAAAGGTTCGTGGACCAGAAAAGAAAAGAATTTCTAGAGTTAAAGCAAGGCAAGATGTCCAGTGGATGATTATGAGCATGAGTTTGTGCGGCTCAAAGAATACGCTCGAGAATGCGTGTCCACCGAGGCCATCATGAGTAAGAGATTTGAAGATGGGCTAAATGAGGACATCAAATTGTTTGTTGCTGTCCTAGAACTAAAGGAATTCATTGTACTAGTAGAGAGGGCTTGTAAAGCCGAAGAACTAGTAAAGGAGAAGAGAAAGTCTGAAATAGAGTCTCGCGACTCTAAAAAGAGATAGTGGAATAAGTCGTTCCAATCTTCATCCAAGAAGTCAAGAGATTTCTCCACCCGATTGGCTACTTCCACTGGGTTTTCAAGGAAGGACAAGAGTAAGCAGTATTCGGGAAGTAAGGCACAGATGACCTTAGTTGCTAGTGTGGGGAACATCCGATCGGATAGACCCGAATGCCCACAGTGTGGCAGACGTCATCTTGGAGAATGTCGAGCACATGAAAATGCATGTTTCAGATGTTGTTCCCAGGACCACTACATAAAAGATTGTCCAGAGATAATGAAAGAAGATAGAGCTCAGAACCCGAGATCCGGGAGTGTGGTCAGAGGAAGACCGCAGAGGAACCCAGAAAGTGGGGCAAGTGGAAGAGGTAACCCTAGAGAGCAGGCTGCGAGACCCAAGGGTAGGGCGCTTGCAAGGACTTATGCCATTCGTGCTCGCGAAGAGGCATCTTCTCCTGATGTTATTACGGGTACCTTTTCTCTTTATGATATCAAAGTTATGGCTTTAATAGATCCCGGATCCACACACTCTTACATTTGTATGAAACTAGTATCCAGTATGAATATGCCTATAGATTCTACAGAATTTACGATTAATGTGTCTAATCCTTTAGGAAAGAGTGTGTTAGTTGATGAAGTATGTAAAGATTGTCCATTAATGATTAGAGGTCATTACTTTAAAGCAAATCTTATGTTGCTACCATTTGATGAGTTTGACATCATTCTTGGTATGGACTGGTTGACTGCCCATGATGTAATAGTAAATTGTGGGAAAAAGTACATTGAGATGAAATGTGAGAATGGGGACATTCTCCATGTAAAATTAGATGAACAAGGTAGGTCACCGGCAATGATTTCTCATATGGCGGCACAGAGATACATAAGAAAGGGGTACGAGGCATATTTGGCCTTTGTGATGAATGATGAAGAAACAGAGTTAAAGATTGAGTCATTACCGATAGTATGTGAGTACGTGGATGTTTTTCCCGAAGAATTACCAGGACTACCCCCAGTAAGAGAGATTGAGTTCGGCATTGAACTGGCTCCCGGTACTGTACCAATATCTATTACTCCTTACAGAATGGCTCCAACGGAGTTGAGAGAGTTGAAGTCACAGTTGCAAGAGTTGACAGATAAAGGTTTTTCCAGATCAATTTGTTCTCCATGGGGTGCTCCGGTTTTATTTATGGAAAAGAAAGATGGCACCATGAGATTGTGCATAGATTACCGTCAACTTAATAAAGTGACAGTAAAGAACAAGTACCCACTGCCAAGGATCGATGATTTTTTCGATCAATTGAAGGGAGCCACTGTGTTCTCTAAGATAGACTTGAGATCGGGGTACTACCAAATGAGAGTAAAGGATTCGGATGTGTCCAAGACGACTTTTTCAACAAGGTATGGGCATTATGAATTTTTAGTCATGCCCTTTGGTTTGACCAATGCTCTGCGGTATTCATGGACTTAATGAACCGGATTTTTAGACCATACCTCGACAAGTTTGTAGTCGTTTTCATTGACGACATACTGATTTATTCCCGAGATGAGAATGAGCATCTTTGAGAACCTACGGACGGTTTCTGTGCTCTTGAGAAAATCAATTATATGCCAAGTCTGATAAAAAGTGAATTTTGGCTCAAGGAAGTAGCATTTAGGGACATATTGTCTCGGGAGATGGAGTCCGAGTAGATCCAAGTAAGATTTCATCCATAATGGACTGGAATCCACCGAGAAATGTCTCTCGAGGTTAGAAGTTTTCTAGGCCTAGTCAAGCTATTATAGACGATTTGTCAAGGGGTTTTCTATGATTGCAACCCCGATGACTAAATTATTACAGAAAAATGTGAAGTTTGAGTGGGCGAGAAAGATGCCAACAAAGTTTCAGAAAACCCAAAGCGATGTTGATGAAGCTCCAGTTTAGTACAACTGAGAGACAGAGAAAGAATTTGTGATTTACAATGATGCATCCTTAAATGGATTAGGTCAGTGTACTTATGCAAGAAGGCAAAGTGATTGCTTACGCCTCAAGATAGTTGAAGCCACATGAGAAGAATTATCCGACCCACGATCTAGAGTTGGCTGCCATAGTCTTCGCACTGAAGATATGGAGACACCACCTATATGGTGAGAGATGTCGAATCTTCACCGATCAAAAAAGTTTGAAGTACTTGATGACGCAGAAAGAGTTGAACTTAAGGCAGCGGAGATGGTTAGAGTTGATAAAAGACTATGAATTGGTCATTGACTACCATCCTGAGAAGGCGAATGTGGTCGCCGACGCTTTGAGTAGAAAGTCCCTATTTGCATTAAGGGCAATGAATTCACGGATGACTTTATCCGACGATGGTTCTATTCTAGCTGAGTTGAAAGCTAGACCAGTATTCCTCCAAAAGATTTTTGAGGCTCAGAAAGAAGATAGTGAATTGCAAGTCAATAGAGCTCAGTACGAGACAGATGTTGAGTCTGATTTCCGGATTAGTCCCAATGGAAGTCTGATGTTCAAAGATACAATTTGTGTACCGAGAAAGGACGAGCTTATTCAGAGAATTTTGCATGAGGCACATAACGGATGTTTATCTGTACATCCAGTAGTACCAAAATGTTTAATGACTTAAAGCAACGATATTGATGGCGAGAATGAAGAAAGATATTTCGAGTTTGTTTCAAATGCTTGATTTGTCGCCAAGTAAAGGTTGAACACCAAGTACCTTCGGGTTTGCTTCAACCCATTTTGGTTCTGAGTGGAAATGGGACCAGACACTATAGATTTTGTAACGGGTATACCATTATCTCCGAGCAAGAAAGATGCTGTATGGGTCGTGGTTGATAGACTTACGAAGTCAGCCCATTTTATACCTGTACGAGTTGATTACTCACTAGACAAGTGATAAACCGTAAAAGTAACATATTTTAATCCCACATTTAGCATACTTTTGCATGATTTATCCCTTGATTTATGTAAAAAGGTGCTCTTAATTCTTTCTTTTCATGTTTTATACTCAGGAAAGCACCGGAGGATGAAAAGAACAAGAAACGGGCTTAAAACGAGCCAAATGGGCCAAAGCACGAAATTAACACGGCCTGGGCCCAAGACCACACGGCCGTGCCTCCTCAGTAATCTCAAACACGGTCTAAGCCATGAAATACATGGTCGTGCCTCATTAATGAAGTTTGAACACGACCTAAAGATGATTCACACGGGCGTGTGCCATGGCCGTGTCCCTGCCGCGGAAAAGAGCAATTTCAATCAGATTTGGATACTTAGGGGCAAAGAAACACATTTCAAAAGCCTATAAATACACCCTAAGTATGACCTAAAAGGGAGGAGTCGACGGGAGCCTAAAGCTACCGTTTAGGGGCATCTTGCTAGGCCAAAGAAGGCAGATTTGTGAGGATTCACTCGGGGATAGCCAGTTGATCCATCTCTAGAAGCCGGAAGTATACTCAAGATGGAGGATCTCCTCTTCAATTCCTTCAGGGGGTTTTAGGGATTTCTTATGTTTTGTTTTATCTTTTCTTCTAAGATGTTTTCTTTTATTGTTATGAACTAAACCCTCCGATACCTGATGGGGATGAAACTTAGATGAATCTTGTTATCGTTTGCTGAACTATATGATAAATATTTGATTTGTTCTTAATTATGTGTTCTTAATTCTTGGGTTGATATTTTGCGGATATTAATTCAAGTTTGATGTGCTTAGGTGGAGGAGCAAAAGTCCCTGCCTAAGAGTAGATCTAGCATAGTTAAGCGAAGTTGACCGCGTGCCTAGAGATAGGGTAACGAGGCGTTGCCGGATTAGGGTGAAACCTAATATGGGAGTCCATAGATCAAGTTAATGCAATTCTAGGGGTTTTAATTAGAAAGAGATTTCAATTAATCAACCTAGGGTTAGACATTATTCGCCTCGAGAGAGGGTTTAATATAGATTAGGGAATCCTACGGATCAAGTCAAATGAATAAATCGTCTGGTTTAGAGTTAGATAACAAGTGAAGTCTAGGTGGATTCTTCCTTGGGTGTCATCTTAATCAATTGGTTTTTCCTCAAGTTATTTTCCCAAATTCATTCTTCTTTGTCTTAGAGTCTTTAAGTTTAGTAGTTAATTAATTTAGATAAAACAACCATTCGCTTAATTCTTAGGCTAAATAATAGAAAGAAAGTTAGTATTAGTACTTTTAGTTCCTTTGGGTTTAACAATCCGGTCTTGCCTAAACTATACTACTATTCGATAGGTGCGCTTGCCTCAATCGTTGTCATAGTTAGTTTCCAGGTTCGATCATTATCTTTATAAATTTTAAAACTCTGACTTCACAGTGATCAATAAGTTGGCAAACTTGTACGTTTCAAAAATAGTAAGGCTTCACGGTGTTCCATTGTCAATCATCTCGGATAGAGATCTGGCATTTACATCCAGATTTTAGAAGAAGTTACAACAGGCCTTGGGTACAAAGTTGAACTTTAGTACCGCTTTTCATCCTCAAAATAACGGTCAGTCAGAGAGGTTAATTCAAGTACTCGAGGATATGCTCAGATGTTGTATTCTTGAATTCCGAGGCAGTTGGGAAAAGTTTCTCCCATTGGTAGAGTTTGCCTACAATAATAGTTTTCAGTCGAGTTTAAAGATGGCACCTTATGAGGCTCTATATGGGTGTAAGTGCAGAACGCCTTTATTTTGGATTGAACTCAAGGAAAACCAAATTCACGGGGTTGATTTGGTTAGAGAAGTGAAGAGAAAGTGAAAGTGATACGAGAATGTTTAAAAGCTACATCGGATAGACGAGAAGTCCTATTCGGACTTAAAGAGAAAAGAGATAGAGTATCAAGTCGGTGATAAAGTTTTATTGAAAGTGTCACCATGGAGAAAGGTTCTCGATTTGGCGAGAAAGGCAAGTTGAGTCCACGTTTTATCGCACCATACGAGATTACCGAAAGAGTTGGGCGGTAGCTTATCGATTGGCTTTACCATCGAGTTAGAAAAGATTCACGATGTGTTTCACGTGTCAATGTTGAGACGCTACCGATCAAGATCCTTCACATGTAATTACCCCGTCGAGATAGAGATTCATCCCGACATGACTTATGGTGAAGAACCAATTAAGGTTTTAGCTCGGGAAGTCAAGCAGCTAAGGAATAAAAGTATTGCCCTGGTAAAAGTATTGTGGCAAAGACATGGAATAGAAGAAGCTACGCGGGAACCAGAAGAGAGCATGAGAAACCAGTACCCAAACCTGTTTGCTAGTAAGATTTTCGAGGACGAAAATTCCTAAGATGGGGAGAATTGTAACAGCCCGATTCAGGGCCTAGTCGGGATAGTGATGCGAGACCACAAATCTGAGTTAGTAAATTGAGTTCTTAAGGTTTATGACATGTTTGCATGATAGTATTAAAGTTCTATGTAGAAATTTTGTGAAATTGACATGGAATGATCAAATAGGACTAAATTGCAAAAGTTGTAAAATATGAGTTTCTAGAAGCTTTTTGTATGAAATAGCTTTAGAATATAAATTAGAAGTCCTTAAATAGAAATTTTCCCAAATTATAAGTTTTGGACAAAAATGGACATGAGTTAGTAATTTGTAAATTTTTAAAGAGAAAGGCATTTTGGTCATTTACCAATTAAATGATTAAAATGGGAAAAAGATGATAAAAATTTCATTCATCTTCTTCCTTGTGCCAAAAATTGGGAGACTCCATAGCTAGGGTTCTTCAAATTTTTGAAGCTTGCAAGTAAGTCATCCTAGCCCCGTTTTTAATATTCTTCGTGTTTTTGGAGTCCTCGTATTATGAATTAGTTATTTTTAGCTATAAGATGAGCTAAGAAGCATGTTCAAAAATCTACCCATGTGTATCATGCATGTAAAATGATATTTTATGGAAGTTTATGAGAGTTTGATGTTAGATAAACATCTTTTCCTTAGTGAATTTCATGAAAAATGATAGTATGGACTAATTTGTAATAGTTATGAAATTGGTCATACCTATTAGAAATAGTGAGAATTGATGATTGTTATAGTAGAGAAAATGAATCAGCTAAGCATGATGTTTAAGAAAGTTAAATGAGAATCATTTTACGAGCCTAGGGGCAAAAGTGCAAATAAGAGAAAGTTTAGGGGCAAAATAGTAATTTTGCCAAAGTATGAGTTAAGAGTCAATTTAGTCAATGTGAGTATTAAATGATCTAATTATTATTATAGATCAAGAAAAACGAAGCCCGGATCGAAACCGAGGCAAGAACAAAGTCGAGGACTAAATTGCATATCTACATACATTTTATATATTGAGGTAAGTTTGTATGATTTCTAAGCTTTATGATTATTATCATTGAATTGCTTAGTATAATGTACAGTATTACCATAGAAATGCTTATTGCTATGTTAAATAAAGAAATTAATGAGATTAAGCATGAGAAAGTCCCGATTGAAGTTGAATTACTTAGGATACTCGATCTACCACACGAGATAAGAAAGTCCGTATAAGACCAAGCCAAGGCATGGCGTCGGCAATCAAGCAAGTTATCATGTAAGTCCAAGACAAGTGTTGGCATTGAAGAGTTATTATGAGATGAAGACCCATGTAAGCCCAAGCCAAGGCATGGCATTGGTGAGTCTCCAAGCAAAGATGGCATGTAAGTCCAAGACAAGTCTTGGCATTGAAAAGCTATCATGAGGTAGAGATTCCATGTAAGTCCAAGCCAAGGCATGGCATTGGTGAGTAACAAGAAAGATTTCATGTAAGTCCAAGCCAAGGCTCGGTATTGACCAGTTCATGAGTAAAGATACCAAGTAAGACCATGTCAAGACATGGCAATGGTAAGTTCCCAAGGGAACACACAAGGAAGACTTTGAGTAAGTCCATGTCAATACATGGCATCAATACCAAGATGAGAGATCCCATGTAAGACCATATCGAGGATATGGCTTTGGCATCGAGTTATGTGGGATGAGATTCAGTATCCTCGGTTATTCATAGAAATTCATCGGGCAAGAGAGTACAGCTCAAATGATATAGTAAGAAAGTTAAGTAAGTAAAGTTATTATCAAGTTATGCTACTTAAGAGTATTATTCATGATATGAATGATGAATTTGAGATTATACTTATCATAGTAAAGTATACTGATCTATGTGATCAAGTGATACAGGTATATTGTTTACCGTACGAGCATGAGAATAGTAAGTACCATGAGATATGTAAGAATCAGTAAGAGTAAGTAAGCTTAAATACTTGAGATTCATAATGCCATTGTTTATGATGAATGGTTAATGTTAAGCAAATTTATTGCTATGAGAATTACATGCAAACTTACTAAGCTAAATGCTTACGTCCTTTATTCTTTCTTTCTATGTAGTCCCGCCTAGCTAATCTCGTGGATCATCGTCATCGAAGCTCGGAGCACACTATCAATCGTTATTTTGGTATAGCCAAGTTGTTTATATTAAGTATGGCATGTATAGGAAACATTACATTTTGAGTTATGTTTTAAAACTAGCCAAAGTGTTGGCTATCAAGCTTAGTATTCTTTTTGTATATGGCCAAAGAGATGAGTCATGAATGATTAAGTATGTATGTTTTAATCTATCAATGAAGTATGCATCCTTGTTCATGTTAGATGTAATACTTGAGTTGCTGAATTGAGCATGAGTTTGGTCTTGAATTCAGGGTAGCAATTGGCTTGGTAAATAGCCTCTAATTGCCCACACGGATGGACACACGGGCGTGTGTCTAGGCCGTGTGCACCCTGCACCTTTGTATCTTAAGTCAGAATAAACCACGGACTAGTCACTCGGGTGTGTGTCTAGACTCTAGGCCGTGTTAAGGTAGTTAGTGTGCACCACGGGTGGTAAGCACGGGCATGCGCCTTGGCCGTGGGGCATTGGCAGAATGCTGGGGTTTTAGGCACGGTTTGGGGCCACGGGCGTGTCCAGGCCTTGTGTGATTTGCCATTATCCACCACAGGTGAAAGACACGGCATGTTTTAGGGGTGCACGGGCATGTCCCAAGTCACACGGACGTGTGACCCCTGTTTGGAGAGAAAGTTTCCGGATGAGTTTCGAAAGTTTCGGGACGTAAGTCTGAGGCCTCGTAGGCCCATGAAATGTCTGATTTGACTTAGAAAGAGAAGTTTTTAATTCGAGACAAAATTTTATAGCCCGTAAGTACATGTTTAAGTGAGTTCAAGCATGGTAATGTCTCGTATCCAGTCTTAAGTCTCGGACTCGGGTATGGGGTGTTACAAGGTAAGCATGTGTTAGTAGACAAGGTGTGTAAGAATTGTCCTTTGATGATTGAGAATCATTGCTTTCTGGCAAACCTAATGTTGTTGCCGTTTGATGAGTTTGATTTAATCCTAGGCATGGGTTGGTTGACTACCCATAGTGTCTTAGTGAACTATGGTAATAAGTTTATTGATTTGAAATGTGAGAGTGGAGATGTGGTTCAGGTTGAATCAGGTGAATCAGATAGTCTACCAGTGATGATTTCTTCCTTAGTGGCTGATAAATGCTTGAGAAAAGGTGTGAGTCCTATCTTGCTTTTGTGTTGAATACTCGAGAGGTTAGAGTAGAGTTCAAACAAAGGCGATGGTTTGTGAGTATCCTGGATGTATTCCCGAAAGAGTTACCCGAATTACCTCCAAAGAGAGAGGTTGAGTTTGGGATTGAGTTAGTTCCGGGAACGGCACCTATCTCGATTGCTCCGTATAGGATGGCACCTTTAGAGTTGAAAGAACCGAAGGTTCGGGGCTTTGCAAGAGTTGACAGATAAGGGTTTTGCAAGACCGAGCTACTCACCATGGGGTGCTCCGGTATTGTTTGTGAAGAAGAAAGATGGGTCTATGAGGTTGTGTATAGACTATAGACAGCTTAACAAAGTGACGGTTAAGAATAAGTATCCTTTACCAAGGATTGATGATCTTTTGATCAACCCAAGGGAGCTACAAGATGTTCTCCAAGATAGACACGAGGTCCGGTTATTATCGATTGAGAGTGAAAGAGCAGGATGTGTTGAAAACTGCATTTCAAACAAGGTATGGCCATTTTGAGTTTTTGGTTATGCCGTTTGGTTTGATGAATGCACCGGCAATTTTTATGGATCTGATGAACCGTGTTTTCAGACCATATGTAGACAAGTTTGTAGTTGTCTTCATTGACGACATATTGATCTATTCTCGGGATGAGAACGATCATGAAGAACATTTGAAGATTGTCTTGCAAACTTTAAGAGATAAGCGGTTGTACGCTAAGTTTAGCAAGAGTGAGTTTTGGTTCAGAGAGGTCGGATTCCTAGGACACCTTGTGTCGGGTGATGGTGTTAGAGTTGACCCGAGTAAGATATCGGCTGTTGTAGATTGGAAACCACCGAGGAACGTATCGGAAGTTAGAAGCTTTTTGGGATTAGCAGGATATTACAGACGTTTCGTAAAAGGGTTCTTTGCGATTGCTACCCCGACGACGAAACTATTGCACAAAGATGTCAAGTTTGAATGGACTGAGACATGTCAACAGAGTTTTGAGAGACTGAAGATGTTATTAACTGAGGCGTCGGTTTTGGTTCAACCAGAATCGGGAAAAGAGTTCGTGGTTTACAGTGACGTGTTGTTTAATGGTCTCGGTTGCGTGTTGATGCAAGAGGGTAAGGTAGTCGCTACGCCGAGAGCGCTTGAAACCGCACGAGAAGAATTATCGACTCATGATTTAGAGTTGGTCATGATTATTTTCGCGTTAAAGATTTGGCGACATTACTTATATGGTGAGAAGTGTCGAATCTTTACGGATCACAAGAGTTTCAGATATTTGATGGATCAGAAGGATCTGAATTTGCGACAGAGACGGTGGCTTGAGTTGTTGAAAGACTATGAGTTAGTCATTGATTACCACCCGGGAAAAGCGAATGTGGTTGCAGATGCCCTGAGTAGGAAATCCTTTTATGCTCTAAGAGTTATGAGGAAGAGTTTGGAATTGTCTGAAGATGGTGCTATTCTGGCAGAGTTGAGAGCTAAGCCACTATTTGTTCAATAGATATGTGAGGCTCAGAGAGATGACAGTGAGATGCTAGCTAAGAGAGCTAAGTGTGGATCAAAAAATGATTCCGATCTTCGAGTGGACTCGAATGGTTGTTTCTTGTCTCCGTGATAGAATTTGTGTACCAAGAGATGAGGAGCTAATCCAAAAGGTTTTGCATGAGGCCCACAGGTGGATGTTTGTCAAGACATCCGGCAAAGATTTAAAATGTATAATGACTTGAAGAAGTCTTATTGGTGGCGGGTATGAAAAGAGATATTTGAGTTCGTGACAAAGTTTCGATTTGTCAACAAGTGAAAGTCGAGCATCAATTGCCTTCGGGATTGCTTTCAATGATGGTACCCGAATGGAAGTGGGATCGGGTTACCATGGATTTTGTGACTGGGGTTGCCGATGACTCAAAAAAGAGAGATCTGTGTGTGGGTTGTTGTGGATAGACTAACGAAGTCGGCTCACTTTATTCCAAAGACGTGTTGATTATTCACCGGATAAGTTAGCTGAGTTGTATGTTGCTGAGATAGTGAGGTTACATGGTGTACCTGTGTCTATAATACCGGATAGGGATCCGAGGTTCACTTCGAGGTTTTGGAAGAGGTTGCAAGAAGCTTTGGGAACAAAGTTGAATTTCAGTACTGCGTTCCATCCGCAAACCGATGGTCAGTCTAAAAGAGTGATTCAAGTTCTCGAGGATATGCTTTGATGCTGTGTGTTAGAATTCGAGGGTAGTTGGGAGAGATATCTACCTTTAGTTGAATTTGCTTACAACAACAGTTATTAGTCGAGTATATAGATGGCACCGTATGAGGCCTTGTATGGTCGTAAGTGCCGGACTCCTTTGTATTGGACCAAGCTTAGTGAGAAGCAAATCCATGGGGTCGATCTAGTAAAAGAGACCGAGGAGAAAGTGAAAATAATCCGTAATAGTCTGAAAGTTGCTTCGGACCGACAGAAGTCGTACGCGGATCTAAAAAGAAAAGAAATTGAGTTTGAAGTGGGCGACAAAGTGTTTTTGAAAGTGTCCCCATGGAAGAAGATTATGAGATTTGGACGAAAAGGAAAATTGAGTCCAAGATTCATAGGGCCGTATGAGATTACAGATAGAATTGGACCAGTAGCATACCGGTTAGCTTTGCCGGTAGAGTTGGAAAAGATTCATAATGTGTTCCATGTGTCGATGTTGCGACGGTATCGCTCCGATCCTTCACACGTGATTCCTTCGACAGAAATTGAGATAAGACCGGATATGTCTTATGATGAAGAGCCGATTAAGATCTTGGCTCGAGAAGTGAAACAGATTGAGAAATAAGAGCATAGCACTAGTGAAAGTGTTATGGCGTAAAACACACGGTGTGGAAGAGGCTACATGGGAAACGGAAGAAGCTATGAGAGAGCAACATCCAAACCTCTTTACTGGTAAGATTTTCGGGGGCAAAAATCTCTAAAGATGGGCAGAGTTGTAACATCCCGATTTAGGGCCTAGTCAGAATAGTGATGCGAGACCACAAATCCGAGGTATATGAATGAGTTTTTGAGGTTTATGCTATGTATGCATGCTAGTGTGAAAGTTTCATGAACCAATTTTGTAAAATTGCGGTTGAATTATCCAAAAGGACTAAATTGCAAAAGTTGCAAAATGTGAGATTCTAGAAGCTATTTGTGTGAAATAGCTTTAGAATATTAATTAGAGGTCCTTAAATAGCAATTTTTCCAATTTCTAATATTTGGACAAAATTGGGCATGGATGAGTTAAAATAGAAAGTTTATCAAAAAGGACATTTTGGTCATTTAACAATTAAGTGATTAAAATAGGAGAAAAGATGACAAAATTCATTCATCTTCTTCTCCAAGGCTGCCGAAATTTTCAAGAGCCATTGTTAGGGTTCTTCAAATTTTTCAAGCTTGCTAGTAAGTGCATCTAGCCTCGTTTTTTATATTCTTTGTATTTTTGATGTCCTGTTAGCATGAGTAAGCTATTTTTAGCTATTTGATGAGCTATGATGGATGTTCAAAAATGTGGCCATGTATGACATGTATGTATTTTGATGTTTTATGGAAGATTATGAAAGCTTGATGTAGTAGAAACATCTTTTGCTAAATGAGTTTCCATAGAAAATGCATGTAGGGACTAGTTTGTAAAAGTCTTAAGTTTGGTCATACATGTGTGATGTAGTGAGAATTGATGATTGCTTTAGTTGAGTAAGTGGTTCGGCTAAGCATGAAAGGATAGAAAGTTGAATAAAAATCACTTTACGAGCCTTGGGTCAATAGTGTAATTATGAGAAAGATTTGGGGCAAAAGAGTAATTTTGCCAAAGTATGAGATGTGGGTCATTTTGGTCAATGTGTGTATTGAATAAGCTGATTTTTTCATTAACCAAATTTATCACATACTTGTAACATGAATATCTCATTTGAATGCAAGCTCAAATCATGATCAAATGTAGTCAAAATAAAGCATAAAAATTAAACACATCAAGCACTCATTCAAAAGCACATAAAATCCAACTTAAACAAAATGATCATGGACAAGCCATTTTTAAATCAACCCGAACTCAAGCATGGAAATTAAGCCATTTTCGCATGGCTATAATAATTACAATTTCAAAACCAACCAAACTAATACTAGACTATACATGCCATAAATTCAAAATTCAAACTTAGTAAATACCGAAACAGTCGATAGTGTGATAGACTCCTCCGACGATCCCCGAGCTCATAACCCATCTTCCAAAATCTATAAAACGAAGAGTAAACATACACAGTAAGCTTTTGCAGCTTAGTAAGTCATAAGCAAACTATAATCATATGAACATTAACACTAAATCAATTAGCCAAGTCAATCAAAACCTTAATTAAATATACATATATCACACTCACAAGTTTATATGTTATCAAATATACATTAGCATTTAACATCATATAGCTAAATGCACAAATACTCATAAACATATATAATTATCACTTTTAAATATCACAACTATATCAATAGGCCAAATCACTTATATTATCACAAATACATAATAGGCCTAATCACTTATATGTTCAAATATGCTAACACATAATTTATATTTCACATAACTTTAAATAATCAATTCAAGTATACAATTTACCTTAATTTCATAACATAGTATGAGTACATACCTGAACCTTTTAATTCAATTTCACATTTGGTCTTTACTTCACATTTCCCGTTGAACCATTCGAAATTAAAAAGGATACGCGGATAGTCAAAAGCTCGTACAATGCCAACGTCCCAGACGTGGTCTTACATGTAATCACATATCGATGCCACTATCCCAGACAGGGCCTTACACGAATCAAATACGATGCCAATGTCCCAGACATGGTCTTACACGTAAACACAAGTTGATGCCAACGTCCCAGACGTGGTCTTACACGAAAACACATATCAGAATCCTATGTCATGACATATGTATCCTAACTATTCCTAGGGTTCGTACGGGACTTTCGGACAACGTATCTCGATCGAATCGAACTCGTAACTTATCTTCCAAGCTTAATCACAATTGGCCAATGCACATATATTTTCTTAAAATTCAATTTAACACATAACAAATAAATATTTTCAATTTAACAACATTTATATGCTTATAGACTTACCTCGGATAACGAATATCGGAACGGAACGATTATTCGATGACTTTGGTTTTCCCCCGATCCAAATCTGATTTCTTTAATTCTTAATCTAAACATATTCAAATTAAATTCATTTAAACATAATTCCATTCAACTTAGACCAAAAGCACATAAATGGGCAAATTACCATTTTGCCCCTGATATTTCACACTTTTTACAAATTAGTCCTTATACATAAATATGCAAAATACACCAAATTTCCATATACCCATTCATAGCCGAATATTCATGTATATTATACAAGCCCATATTTTCAATTATTTCACATTTCTAACCACAAAAATTCTATCTTTTTCAATTTAATCCCTAATTCATATTTTTTTTGTCAAAAATCACTTTATAAAACTTGTATATCTTTAAACAACCATCAATAATCTTGCAAGAAATATCAAAATAAACATGTATTCAACAACGGCACATTTCAAAAACATTACCAATTTCAGAAATTGAGGTACGGGCTAGCTATATCGAGCTGCAACGAGCTCAAAAACATAGAAATCATTAAAAACTGAGTAAATCCTTAATTAGAAATTAAAGCTTGGCCGAATGTTAAAGCCATCAATGGCTTTCTAAGTCTTCAAATTCGGCTGGTGAAAAAGGAGTGAAAAAGATGACACTTTGTTTCTTTTATTTATTATTTATTTTGTCATTATTAACTAACTTACAAAAATAACCTTTATACAACTTATTTATTACACCAAATGCCAAGCCATCATATTCCACTATCTCTTTTAATGGTCCAATTACCAATTAAGGACCTTTCCTTTTATGTTCTCTAGTTGTTTGGCATTTTTAGCTAATAGAACACAAGTTTTACGCTTTACGCGATTTAGTCCTTTTTACGAAATTAACCACTCAAACGGTAAAAGTTCTTTACGAAATTTTCACACGAACATTCTATCATACTGTAAATATTAATAAAATAATAAAATAAATATTTTGACTTGGTTAAGTGGTCTCGAAACCACCCGTTCCGATCAGACTCAAAAATGGGCTGTTACATCAATAATGCCTTTAGTTTCTCAAAACTCTGTTGGCACTTTTCTGTCCATTCAAACTTCACCTCTTTTTGTAACAACCTCGTCATCGGTGTAGCTATCATAGAGAACCCCTTGAAAAATCGTCTGTAATAGCCAGCTAGGCCTAGAAAACTTCTAATCTCTGATACGTTTCTCGTCGGCTTCCAATCAACAATAGCTGAAATCTTGCTTGGGTCTACTCGGATTCCATCTCCCGAGACAATGTGCCCCAAAAATCCAACCTCTTTGAGCCAAAATTCACTTTTGCTAAACTTGGCATACAACTGATTATCTCATAAAATTTGCAAAACCATCCTCAAGTGCCCAGCATGCTCATGCTCATCACGAGAATATATCAATATGTCATCAATAAAAACCACAACAAACTTATCCAAGTATGGCCGAAATATACGGTTCATTAAATCCATAAACACAGCAGGGGCATTTGTTAAGCCAAAAGGCATGACTAAAAATTCATAGTGCCCATACCTTGTTCGAAATGCAATTTTCGGCACATCTGAGTCTTTGACCCTCAACTTGTAATAACCGGACCTCAAGTCTATCTTGGAGAACACAGTGGCTCCCTTCAATTGATCAAATAAATCATCGATCCTTGGCAATGGGTACTTATTCTTCACAGTAACCTTATTAAGCTGCCGGTAATCTATGCATAATCTCATGGAACCATCTTTCTTTTTCACAAATAACACTGGAGCACCCCACGGAGAATAACTCGGTCTAGCAAAACCTTTGTCCGTCAACTCTTGCAACTGTGCCTTCAGTTCCTTCAAATCAGTTGGGGCCATTCTCGTATGGAGCGATCGATATAGGTGCGATGCAGAGCTAACTCAATGCCAAATTCCACCTCTCTAACCGGAGGCAACCACGGCAATTCTTCCGGGAATACATCCGGATACTCACATACTATCGATCTTCGATTCAATTCTTAACTCGCTTTCTTTAGCATTCATCACAAAGGCAAGATATGCTTCGTATCCCTTTCTTACATATTTCTGGGCAGACATATGAGAGATCACTAAAGGTGGCCTGTCATGTTCATCTGATTCAACATGAAGAGTGTCCCCATTTTCACATCTCAATTCAATGTATTTCTTTCCACAATTTACTGTCACATCATGAGCGGTTAACCAGTCCATACCAAGAATTATATCGAATTCAGCAAATGGCAATAGCATGAGATTTGCCTTAAAATAATAACCTCTAATCATCAATAGGCAATCTTTGCATACCTTATCAACTAATACACTTTTGCCTAAAGGATTGGACACTTTTATCACAAACTCTGTAGACTCTACAGGCATGCTCATACTAGATACTAATTTCATGCAAATATATGAGTGGGTAGATCCTGGATCAATTAAAGCAACAACATTAGTATCATGGAGAGAAAATGTACCCATAATTACATCAGGAGATGACGCCTCTTTGCGAGCGCGAATGGCATAAGTCTTCGCAGGCGCTCTACCCTCAGATCTTGCAGCCTGCTCTCTGGGTGTACTCTTACTACTCGTTCCACTTCCCGGGTTTCTCTATTGTCTCCCTCTAGTAGTGCTCCCCGATCTGGCACTCTGAATTTTCTCTTTTCAACCATCTCAGAGCAATCTCTAATAAAATGATCTTGGGAACCACACTTAAAACAGGCTCTCTCATGGGCTCAGCACTCATCGGGATGACATCTGCCACACTGTGGACATTCCGGTCTATTAGGTCGAGTGTTCCCAACACTAGCAACTGAGGTAGTCTGAGCTTTAATCCCCGAGTACTGTTTACTCTTACTTCTATTTGAAAACCCGGCTTAAGTAGCTGATCGGCTAGAGAAGTCTCTTGACTTCTTGGATGAAGATTGAAATGACTTGTTCATTTGTCTCTTTCTTAAGTCACTAGACTCCATCTCAGCTTTTCTTTTCTCTTTAAGCAACTCCTCGGATTTACAAGCCCTGTCCACTAGCGCAACAAATTCCTTTAATTCTAGGACACCAACAAATATCCGGATATCTTCATTTAATCCGTCCTCAAACCTCTTACACATGATGGCTTCAGAGGACACACACTCCTGAGCGTACTTGCTGAGCCTTACAAATTCACGCTCATATTCAGTTACTGTCATTCTACCTTGTTTTAGTTCAAGGAATTCCTTTCTTTTCTGATCAATAAATCTTTGGCTAATGTACTTCTTCCGGAATTCTTCTTGGAAAAACTCCAATGTGATCCTTTCCCTTGGTACAACCGACACAAGGGTGTTCCACCATTGATAAGCGGAATCTTTTAAGAAAGACACCACACATTTCATGCACTCTTCAGGTGTACAAGATAATTCATCAAATACCCTGATGGTATTTTCAAGCCAAAATTCTGCTCTTTCCGGATCATCATCTTTACTAGCTCGAAATTCCTCGGCTCCTTGTTTCTGGATTCTATCAACTAGAGGCTTTTCTCTTCTTACCAGTTCCACCACTTGGGGAGCTACAGGGGTAGGCTGAGGAATAGGTGGGGGTGGAGGGGGTTGCGCATTCGGGTTCGTGCGAACGAACTCTGTATACCATGCATTCATCATGTGGAGAAAGGCTTCCCTAGCCTCTTCGCCTCCTATCTGACTTACAGTCATTGGTCTATTCTCATTTCATTCGGCACCGCCCCTTCAGCGGGAGCCGGTGCGTTACTTTCTACATCATCTGCCACAGCTCTATCGGGATCCATTTACTATATGAAAACACAATTTAAATCGTCAGGAGTCGTCACACTATCATAATGTAAATACTCATGTGTATGGCATGTATAGCTAGACTCATGCTTACGCTATGTTAGTCCGAGAACCGACTAAACTAAAGCTCTGATACCACTAAATGTGACACCCCTTACTCGTGTCTGACGTCGGGACAGGATACGAGGCATTACCGGACTTAACTTGCTTAAACATACAACATCGGACTATAAAATTTCATTTCAACTTAAAGCTTCTCATTCATATCATAACATTCTTATTATGGGCCTACGAGGCCCTAAATATACATATAGTAGGTTACGGAATTAAACTGGAAACTTTTGCGCACTTAGAAAATTTTTGCCTAAACAGGGCCACACGCCCGTGTGGAATGGAACACGCCCGTGTGGGTAGGCCGTGTGGTCACACACGCCCATATTCCTAGCCCGTGTGGAATTTATTTTTCATTTCGAACCTACAGGGGTTTTCACACGGCAGGACACACGCCTATGTTTGTGGCTCATGTCCCTCACACGGCCTAGACACACCTGTGTCCGCACCCGTGTGTGAAAAACTTGGGTATTCTGTTTATGATGTCAGCAAGCTTTTAAGGGCACACGGCCTAAGCACACGCCCGTGTGCTGGCCCGTGTGGCGAATCGAAATCTCGCAACTTTGATGCAGGGAACAAACGGCCTATCAGCACACCCATAGGGCTGACCGTGTGTCACACACGGCCTAGACACACGCCCGTGTATCTATCCGTATGGACAATTAAAAGGCTATTTCCCAAGCCAATTGCCACCCTGAAACATAAACACACATATGCCAACACAAGCAACATATAACATGGCAATAATACACTATGCAGAATCACTAATCATCATCCATACACTTCACATTTTACTCTATCAATTGCATGAACTTTCACTTCATAAAACTCATCATCATTAAGATATAAAACATGACAAATATCGGCCAATTCCTAATGGCCATTTACAAAATGAGTGTATAACATTTATAGCCAACACTTTGGCTTTCAAATATGACACAACACAAGATGACCAATTTCCTATACATGCCATACCCAAAATAAATCAACTTTACTATACCAAAAGAATGATTGATAGTGTGATCCGAGCTCTGATGTTCTACGATCCTCGAGCTAGCTTGGCGATACTACAAGGAAAAGGGAAAAGAAAGGGATAAGCATATAGCTTAGTAAGTTTGCATGAATTAAAACAGCAACATAAGTACTCATGGTAAAATCCATTCATCTCATAGATCAATAACAACACAAGTTCTCAAGTACTTTAACATACTTACTCATACTTACGCTTACCCATCACATATCGCATTACGGTTTCATAACTCGTATTTTCCTCATGGTACCTATGTCACTTCATCACATAATTTAGCACTTATGCTATCTTGAACATAAACTTAAATCATTATCATCCTTAACTTAAATGTAACTCTTTGTCATCTTGGCATACTTAGCTTTTTTGTCCGTTGAACTACTCGGAATGTCGGAGGATACTCAATCTCATCATACATGTATCACGATGCCAATGCCATATCCCAAATATGGTCTTACATGGGATCACCTTTTGATGCTGATGTCATATCCCAGATATGGTCTTACACAGGATCTCTTAACTCAATGTCGATGCCATGTCCCAAACATGGTCTTATACGAGATCGTACATAGATGTCGATGCCATGTCCCATACATGGTCTTACACGAGATCTTCCTTTGGTGCCGAGGCCATGTCCCAGACATCGTCTTATACGGGACCTACATTCGGTGCCGATGCCATGTCCCAGACATGGTCTTATACGGGACCTACATTCGGTGCCTATGCCATGTCCCAGACATGGTCTTATACGGGACCTTCCTTATCTCATGTTGTGACATAGGTATCCTCGTTATTCCGAATCTTCAACCGGGACTTCAACTTAATACATTATCATCATTTTCTCATCGAGGCTTCATTAGTCGATTTTCATGAAATGATATTCATTATCATAAGATCAAGCAATTTAAAATATAAAAACACTATGAAACTTTAATTTCACACAAACTTACCTCGGTACTCAAAATGTGTGTATATGTTCGATTTAGTCTAACACTTTGTTCTTGCCTCGGTTTCGGTCCGGGCTTCATGTCTCTTGATCTATAATAACAATTTCACTTGTTTAATACTCACATTGACTAAATTGACTCATGAATTATAGTTTGGAAAAATTATGATTTTTCCGCTAAACTTTCACATAATTACACTTTTGCCCCTAGGCTCGTAAAAATAATTTTATTCAACTTTCTTGTATTTTAAGCCTAGTAGAATTATTTTCTTAACTACAACGGCCCCCAATTTCCACTATTTCACTCATGTATGACCATTTTTATAACTTTTACAATTTGGTCCCTTTATGCATTTTTCATGAAAGCCACTTAGAAAAAGATGTTTGTCACACATCAAACTTTCATATTCTTCCTTAAAACATCAAAATACATGCATGTCATACATGGGTAAATTTTTGAACATAAACCCTAGCTCAAAATATAGCTAGAAATAGCTCAATCGAGCTAGGAGGGTATCAAAAATACGAAGAACATTAAAAACGGGGCTAGGATGCACTTACTATCAAGCTTGGAAGTTGAAGAAACCCTAGCTATGTCTCCTTGCAAATTTCAGCACTTAGAGGAAGAAGATGGACAAGATTTTGACTTATTTTTCCCTTTTTAATTCATTAAGTAACCAAATGACTAAAATGCCCTTAAGGCCCTTTCTTGAGATTTTTCCTTCCCATGTCCATTTTTGTCCATCTTGACATTTAATGGTCTAATTGCTAAATAAGGACCTCTAGTAATTTTTATAATTCTATTTCATACTTAAATTTTCTAGAATCTCATATTTTCTAGTCTTTGCAATTTAGTCCTAATGGACAAATTGATCACTAATAAATAAAATTTCCTCATGAAATTTTCACACAATCATGTAACCACATCATAAGCCTCATAAAAATCATAAAATGCATATTTCAACTTCAGATTTGTGGTCATGCAACCACTATTCTGACAAGCCCTAAATCGGGCTGTTACACAAATTGAGTCCGCGATTCATCGGGCCGTATGAGATTATTGAACGAATAGGGCCAGTGGCATATCGACTAGCGTTTCCTACTGAATTAGAAAATATTCACAACGTGTTTCATGTATCGATGTTGCGCCGATATAGATCTGATCCATCTCATGTGATTTCTCTGTCAGAGATCGAAATTCAACCCAATATGACATATAACGAAGAACCGATCAGAATTCTAGCACGTGAGGTTAAAGAACTAAGAAATAAATGCATAGTTTTAGTGAAAGTCTTGTGGCAACGTCACGGAGTTGAAAAGTCTACGTGGGAGCCTGAGGAAGCTATGAGAAAATAGTACCTTAACCTATTCACTGGAAAGATTTTCAAGGATGAAAATCCCTAAGGGGGAGAGTTGTAACTGCCCGTTTTGGTCAAATCGGAATAGTGGTTTTGGGACCACAAATCTGAGATCAAAAAATTTATTTTATTATTATTTTAATGTTTACAGCATGATTGAATGTTGGTGTGAAAATTTCGTTAAGAATTTTTATCGTTTGGTTGGTCAATTTGATAGAAAGGACTAAATCGCGTAAAGCATAAAACTTGAGTTCTAATAGCTAAAGGTGTCAAATAGCTATAGAACCTTAAAGTTAAGGTCTTTATGTAGTAATTAGACCATTATTATGAAAGTGGATGATAGTGGCTTGGTAAATTTGAAATATTTAAAGTTCATTAAGGTTATTCTTGTAATTTAGTTATTAAAGGTTAATTAAAACAAAACAAAATCAAAATTTTGTCCATCTTTCTATCAAATGCCAAAAAATGAGGATAGAAGAAACCATTTTAGGGTTTAAATCATTCGGCAACTTCAAGCTTAAATTGGTGAGTGATTTTGACTCGGGTTTTAATGATTTCTATGTTTCTACGATCGTTGCAACTAGTACTAGCTAGCCCAGGGACTAATTTGCAAAATTGTTAAAGATTTTGAATGTTTCCATTGATGAATATGTATGAGTTTTGATGATTTACGATAGATTTTGAATGTTTGTTGATAGTTAAATAAATTTGTAAAGTGATTTTGAGTAAAAATGCAAAATAGGGATTAAATTGAGAAATATTGAAACTTTGTGGTTAAAATGTGAAATAAATTGAAAATATGGTCTGCTAGGGCCATAATGGTAATTTGGCTAAGCATGGGTGTTGTGAAATTTGCATGAATTTGTGATTTTGTGTAATGAGGACTAAATTGAAAAAATGTTGAAATGTTAGGGTCAAAAATGTAAATTTTCCTTAATGTGTAATTTGGACTAAATTGAATAAATGGATGATTAAATGAGCTAAATTTGATAGATCAAGAAAAGCAGAATACGGACTTAGATTGAGGAAAGACCAAGATATCGGATTAGTCGATCGTGTCGTCGTTTTCACATCCGAGGTAAGTTCGTATGTAATAAGCATTGTTATAATTATACTTTAGTTTGATATTGCATAAATTGTATATACGAGACTACAGTCATGTTTGACGACAATTCAGTTATGTATGGCACTTAGTGTGCGATTTGAGATAGCTTTGGTTATGTATGGCACTTAGTGTGCGAGATCCAGATAGCTTCGGCTATGTATGGCACTTAGTGTGCGAGATTAAAATAGCTTCGACTATGTATTGGCACTTAGTGTGTGAGAATTCGAGTATTCGACATTATTCCATTTGGGCATGAGTTTGTTATGGATTGGTTCAGGTATGTATATGAATCATACGAGCTTTAAATCGAAGAAGTTACGAAGTTTGCATATAAGCATATGATTAAGCATGTGGAAGGTTTGTTAGTATTTATGAATTACAAGTTAACAAGTTCAAATTGATGATTTGTGTATTTATGATTAGTTGAGTTTATTTCAAACGAGTTTACTAAGCTATAAAGCTTACTTTGTTCATTTTTCCCATGTTTTGTACTGTAATCAAACCTAGCTCACATTCGAGGATCGTCGGAGATCGTTTCACACTATCCACCTTTCATTCGGTACCTATGAACTTGGTATTTTAAGTATATGGCATGTATAGGGACTATGGTCATGTTGGTTATGTTTTGGTAGTGAGTTTTGCCATTTGAGATGGCTTGTAAATGTATATGTTTTGGTTTATGTATATAGCCATGAAAGTTGGCTTGTTTTGGTATGTTTGAACCATGTGTATATATATATAAATATATGGCTTATGTTGTGAGTTAATGAATAGGTATAAGTAGCTTGTATATTATATAAATTGTGGAAGTTATTTGATTGGTAATGGAGTAGTTATATGCTTATGATCTTGATGCATAATGATGCATGTTTGGAAGTGTACAAATAGTTGAATGGTAAATGTGAAGTTTGGTATAAATGGTATGATATGTTTTGTGAATAGTGTGCATAGGTATTGGAAGTTGTGAATGTATATGAGTTAAGCTTGAATTGGTTGGTTATAAAGTCATATTATGTTATGTTGTGGTGCCATTTCGGTTGATGTAGGTGCATTCAAATTTGGGTGGCAAATTGGCTTGGTAAATAGCCTATTTTTGTCCACACGGATAGAAACACGGGCGTGTGTCTCAGCCGTGTGTGACACACGGTCATCTTACACGGCCGTGTGACCCCTGGTGTTGAAATTGAAATGAAGTCAGTATGCTCCACACGGTCTCACACACGGGCGTGTGATCGGCCGTGTGGCATAAGTCAGTATACCCCCTAATTTGCACACGGCATAACACGCGAGCATGTGACTTGGCTGTGTTGCATAAGTTAGTATACCCTACAGGTTTGGCATGGCCTAGCACACGGCCTGGCACACGGGCGTGTGTGGCCACTTCGAAGGGCACACGGGCATGTGTGGCCACTTCGAAGGGCACACGGGCTAGACACACGGGCGTGTGGTTGGCCGTGTGACCCAAGTCAGTAAGCTCACTTATTTGGACACGAGTTAGGACACGGGCTGGGACACGGCCATGTGTTCCCATTTCGAATGTTCACACAGCCTGTAACACGGGCGTGTCTGGTGGCTGTGTGAGACACACGGCCTGACCACACGGGCGTGTGTCCCCTGTTTTGAGAAAAATTTTCTAAGTGTTGAAAAATTTCCCGAGTTATCGGTTTAGTCCCGAACCACTCCCAATGCATGTTTAGATCCTCGTAGGCTCGTATTAGGGACAAATTGATTGTAATTGAATGATGATTACATGTATTGATTAAATGTATAAGATAAGTTTGTGTAAATTTGTTGTAAGTCCGATAATACTCCATAACCCTATTCCGGCATTGAATACGGGTGAGGGTGTTATAATGTATGCATGTAATGGTATGCCATGATGAATGATGAAATTTCTTAAATTTGAATGCTTAGAATTGTTGGTATTGGATGTATGTTTCAAGTACAGGTCATGGGTGTGATTTTGGGTGAGAAATGAAGCTAGGAATGACTTTATTTTGTCCACACCGGTAGACACACGGGCGTGTGTCTAGACCGTGTGTGACACACGGCCGGGTACATGGATGTGTAGTTTGGCCGTGTGTCCTCTGCACCTTAATTTTGAGAAACAGAATGCTCATAATTGAGCACACGGGCAAAGACATGAGCATGTGTCTCAGTCGTGTGTGCTACACGGCCTAGAACACGGGCGTGTGTCTTGGCCGTGTGAAACCTGCACCTAATTTCGAAAGAATTTAATTAACCACACGGCCTAGCACACGGGCGTGTGGCATGGCCGTGTGCACAAGTCAAAGAGTTACACGGGGTCGAACACGGCCTGTAGCACGGGCGTGTCCCTCGGACCACGCGGGCGTGTGAGCCCTGCAACTTGGAAAAATTTTGTAATTTCGTGAAAAATTCTTAGAGTTCCCGATTAAGTCCTGACTCAATTCTAATACTTGTATTGGGCCTCGAGGGTCCAATTAAGGGACGTTTTGAATGATCTCGGTTAATGAATAGTAATTTACATAAATTATTTGTAAAATATTCTGAAAGTTTTGGTAATGCTTCAAAACCCTGTTCTGACGATGGATATGGGTTAGGGGTGTTACATCAAATCAGATAGAGGTGATAGAAATCGTGAAAGACAAATGACAGTTTCCACTGGTAGTGTACGAGGTCCGTCTCGGGATACTAAAATTCCAGATTGTGAACATTGCGGGAAAAAGCATAGAGGTGAATGCTGGAAATTGACTCGTGGTTGTTTCCGTTGTGGATCTACAGTTCATTTTATTAGAGATTGTCCGAAAAATGAGAATGCTACACCTGTTACATCTCAAAGATCTATGCCTACTTCTAGAGGTCGAGGATCAGGTAGAAGTGGTTCATTTTCCAGAGGTGGTGCTAGAAGAGGAAGTGATGTTGCTACTCAACAATCAGAGGCTAGAGTACCGGCTCGAGCATATGTTGTACGGACCCGTGAAGAGGGAGATGCACATAATGTGGTGACAGGTATATTTTTATTGCATTCAGAACCTGTTTATGCTTTAATAGATCTGGGATCTTCACATTCATATGTTAATACAAAACTGGTTGAGTCGGGAAATTTAAAATCTGATATGTCTAGAGTATCAATAACAATGTCTAGTCCATTGGGGCAAACTGTGCTAGTGGGTCAAGTGTGTAGGAGGTGTCCGTTAATGATACAGAATAGAATCTTCTCTGTTGACTTATTAATAATGCCATTTGGAGACTTTGATATAATACTGGGAATGGATTGGCTATCTGAGCATGGGGTGATTTTAGATCGTTATAAAAAGAAGTTTATTGTTCAAAGTGAAAACAGGGATAAGATTGAAGTGAATGGTATTCGAACCAGTGGGTCGACTCATATTATTTCAGCAATTCAGGCTAATAAACTTCTTCATCAAGGTTGTGCAGCTTTTTTGGCATATGTTATTAATTTAGATTTTGTTGAAAGTCAATGCAGTAAAATTCAGACTGTTTGTGAATTTCTTGATATTTTTCTTGAAGAATTACCGGGATTACCACCAGATCGGGAGGTCGAATTTACAATTGAAGTTTATCCTGGTACAGCTCCAATATCAATACCTCCATACCATATGTCACCTACAAAGTTAAAAGAATTGAAAGTACAGTTGCAGGATTTATTGGATCAAGGATTTATACGTCCTAGTCTTTCACCTTGTGGAGCTCCAGTGTTATTTGTTAAAAAGAAAGATGGTTTAATGCGGTTGTGTATTGATTATCGGCAATTGAATAAAGTAACAATCAAGAACCGATACCTGTTACCTCGTATTGATGATTTATTTGATCAGTTGAAAGGAGCTTCTGTGTTTTCAAAGATTGAGTTGAGATCGGGTTACTACCAATTGAAGGTGAAAGAAAGTGATGTACCGAAGACAGCAATTCGTACAAGGTATGGTCATTATGAATTCTTAGTAATGCTTTTTGGATTGACAAATGCTTCAGCAGCTTTTATGGATCTTATGAACCGTATTTTTCAACCATACCATGACTAATCCCTCGAACCCTAGCCGCAGGTGCAGGCCTCTAACTACGGACAGAAGCAACATTATATTTCCTTGGACACTTTTGAGCAAAATGCTCCACGATCCACAACGAAAACAAGCTCACGATAACTTCCAGCATTCACCTTGATTCTTTTTCCTATAATGCTCATCGTTCAGTACATCAAAATCTTGAGCAGGACCTCACACACTACCCACTGACACAGATGGTTGACAATCTCGGTTTCTTTCAGATCTGTCAGACTTAAAATTCAACTTCCAATTACCACGAGAGTCCCTAGTTCATTTAGGTAACAGTGCGAACTCGTAGTCCTTATTCATTTTCCATCAACTTGTATAGGCTCTATTTTCTTATTGAGGCCCAAAGCTTGCTCCAGCATTCTCGCTCACTCGACTAGATTGGTAAACTTTGAAATTTTGTGCAATACAAGTTGAACTCTAAGTTCATTGCGCAAACCACGCAAGAAACATTTACAATTGTCAACTTCAGAAGGTACAAATTCTGAGGCATATTTACTGAGACGTAGAAACTCACGCTCATAATCAGCTACCAGTATCTCATTATATTTCAAGAACAAAAATTCTTACTTTTGATCTTCAAGGTATAACTCTCCGACATACTTTTTCTAAAATTAAACTTGAAAGAACTCCCAATCGGCTCGCTTAGCAGGCACGTGATGTGTTACTGTTTGCCACTATGTATATGCTTCTCCTTGCTATAGAGAAACATCACAGATTATGCATTCATGTGGGGTGCATTCAAGTTGTTGTAGAATTCGTTTAGTTTATTTCAACCAAACTTCAGCAATTGAGGAATCAACCCCTTTCAAACCCAGGAATTCTGTAGATCGTACCTCCGCAATTCCTTAATCGGGGCCTGTCAAACAACAAGCATAGGTACTACCACAAGAGTAGCTCCCACTAGTCTCCGTAGAGCATCAGCAATAGCTCGAAGTATAATTAAATCACCTTATCCCTCGTTTCTATCTTTATCAACCCTAGGCTGTTGTGCACCAGCTGAATCAATGCTCGGTGCTACCGATTCGACCTTAATTTCATTCTCAGCAGAGTGACCACTACTATGAATACTCTGATTAACTTCATTTTCAGATTCTCTCGACATCATTCAACTATAAAACAAAAACAATATAATCAAAACCCAAATCCCAACTCAGACTCGACTCAACTTTAGCATGTACCTCTAGACTCGATTCTGAGCTCGATTTAATCGAAGAATTGACTAAACCTATAGCTCTAATACCAATAAATGTAACACACCTGAACCAGTCGGATCACCGAACCCGAGTAATAAGATGTTACAAAAAATACAAAATAATTATATGCAATGTATTAATCAAAATCTCAATTAAATATCATTACATCACATATGATCAAGTAAAACGTGTAATTCAATCAATTTCAGGTTTATATCGAGCTTACTAAAGCTTAAAAACAACCCTTATCAAACATGGATCAATTTGAAATAAAAACAAAAAGATTGGAAAAAACTATAAATAGGAGTCACACAACCGTGTATTGTAACACCCCCTAACTCATATCCGTCGCCGAAATAGGGTTACGGAGCATTACTATAAAAACATAACATTGAAACATACATTTCATATATTAATATAAACATGGTATAAAACATTCATTCACATACAAATCGTCTCTAAATCAAGCCCTCGAGGCCCAAAAAATACTTTAGAAATAATCTGGGACTAAATTGGAAACATTTGGAAAGTTTAAGTAAAAGTTAGAAAAATTGGACTGTAGGGGTCACACGGCTTTGTGGCCAGGCCGCGTGACTCACACGACTGAGACACATGCTCATGTCTCAGGCTGTGTAACAATCGAAATAGTGACATACGGTCGTGTCCCAGCCCGTGTAACCCTTTGGTTGGGTCACACAGCCAAGCCACATGCTCGTGTGCCAGGCCGTGTAACCCTCTGAGTTGGGTCACACGGACAAGCCACACACCCGTGTGCCAGGTCGTCTAACTCTCGAAATAGCCACACACGCCCATGTGCCAAGCCGTGTGCTAGCCCATGTAACAGCCTGACTTGCATGCATTAAAACCTACAGGGGACACACAACCGTGTCGCGTGTCATATACGACTGAGTCACACGTCCGTGTCTCAGGCCGTGTGGACATGAAATTGGCCAAAAATCAAGTAATTTCCATCACCAAATCAAACATGTACCTAAAAGCATTTTGTGCACATGACTAAAGCATCAAAACCTTACCAAAACATGCATGAAATGACCAATTCAAAAGACCAAATCCATTCAACCAATATGCCATACAAGGCACCTCAAAAGCAAACATACAAATTTACCTAAACATATACATATACCTGACCACATTTCATTCATAAACATCTAATTCATTTCCAACTCAAAACATACCAAAACTTGACCTATATCACTTCAACATAAACTTACCATTTGAGACATACCATTCATGCATCATATGTACCAAATTGACACAATTCAACCATCATTAAAATGGTACCAAAACAACTAACTCATACATACCAAAATCAACATCTAAGCATTCAACTAAACATCAAACACAAGTCCACCTATACATGCCACTATAACCTTGGTCAAAACATAAAAAACTACCGATATATTCGATGGATAGTGTGATAGATCTCCGACGAGCTTCCAAACTGACCGAGCTTTCGATTATCTATAAAACATAAGAAAGAAAACTACGTAAGCACATAATGCTTAGTAAGTTCGTAAAACATGAACATAACTTACCATTTCAGTACATAACATTAAGATTAAGCATAACATATGTAACACCCCTTACCCGTATTTAACGTCGGAATAGGGTACGAGGCATTACCAGACTTATAACACAAACATTCACACAATTTTGAGTTATAAATTTGCGTCCAAATTAAAACAATTCATATTCAATCATAAAGTCCCTAATACGAGCCTACAAGGCCCAAAACATGATTTGGAAGTGGTTCGGGACTAAACCGAGAACTTTAGAAATTTTTACAAAACTTAGAAAATTTTTCATGTTACAGGGCTCACACGCCCGTGTGGTCCAAGGGACACGCCTGTGTGACCCTGGGACACGCCCGTGCTTCAGACCGTGTTCAAATTAGGGTGCTCTCTGACTTGTGCCACACGGTCGTGCCACACGCCCGCAGTGCTAGGCGTAGTAGCACACTACCGGTGACACACGCCCGTGTCTCTACCCATGTGCTCAATTCTGGACATTATGTTTTGCAACAATTAAGGTGCAGGGGACACACGGCCAGAACACATGCCCGTAGGGCAGACCGTGTGTCACACATGGTCTAGACACACGCCGTGTGTCTACCCGTGTGGACAAAAACAAGGCTATTTACCAAGCCATTTTGCCACCCTCACTTGCACACATCAAAACAACATCACATGGCACAATTTCAAGCATATAAGAGCAACCAAACAACCACAACCAAGACAATATCATGTCATCCTCATGTCATTATTAATCATACTTAAAACATCAACCTTTCCACATCAAATTATGCAAGTTTCCACATTCACAAATGACATTTATATAAATATCCTCATAATTAACAATAGCCAACTTCCAAGGCTATATGTATATACAAAATGAACCATGAACCATTATAAGACAACACATATGACCAAAAGACCAAGTCCCTATACATGCCATAAACTCAAAATACTTGAATTTGTCAATACCAAAATGATAGCTTGATAGTGTGATAGGATCTCCGGCGATCTCCAACTCGAGCTAACTTGACGACACTATAAAACATGGGAAAGGAAGGGGGTAAGCTATATAGCTTAGAAAGTCTATACGAAAATAATACCCAACTCTTACAAATCTTTTATCAAGTTCAACAATTTAAACACTAGATAATACAAATTGCTATGAATCTCACAGTTATAATTTTTTTATTCAGTCATAATGTTTGCTCTGTCAACTTATAAGCATAATTTAACATATCTTGGCATCAGCCTAACAACCATAATCTCTCCTTTGTAACATATTACAGCAATTCAACAAATCATTTCAAACCTCATAGTAAACATGCACATTAATTATGTGTACTCATGTTTCTGAGCATATGTCTTAATATCTTTCAATTGCCTAAACTCTTATCTTCCCTTACTTCCATAACCATTTTAATAGGCAATTATGCCAATCTTTCCTTTTTTCTCATGTCCGATAAATCACAATTTGTGTGAATAAAACATGCTATATCATAACCCAATTTGGCCCGAAGGCCAATCACAAAATCGCCTATCGAGTTTACCATGTATTTCATACATCACAAGTATAGACCAATAATCACAAGGTTTTCATAAAATCATTCTCGTGGGAAATCATGAACTCACAATTTCATGAAGTCAATGCTTATAAACTTTACATACATACCTGTACCAATTCGTAATACTTTCATACTCTCTCTCTTCTTTGACATACCTGTTGAATTTCCCGTTGAACCATTTGGAATACTAAAGGATACTCAGGAATCTCGTACACACAATTTCGTATCAATGCCATATCTCAGATATGGTCTTACATGTAATCTCGTATCGATGACAATAGCCCGGCTATGGTCTTACAAGAAGTCTCATATCGATGCCATATCCCAGATATGGTCTTACACGTAATCTTAGTAACCCTAATGTCATGACATTTGTATCCTATCTATTCCTAATGTTCAACCAGGATTTCTCTATTGCAGGAACTTCATCGAATATGCTCATAGAATCAATCATACATTTCATGCAATATCAAAACATTAAAATACAAATATAACATTGCATTATTTACATACAAACTTACCTCAGCATAAAAATGGCAAAAAGGACTAAATCGTCAAATACTTGTTTTTCCCCCGTTCTAGGTCTGAACCTCGTTTTTCTTGATCTATAATATCACATTTAACTTATTTAATCATTATACTAATCAAATCAGCCCCAAATCACATTATGGAAAAAATTACATTTTGACCCTAAACTTTTGACATTTTACATTTTAGTCCCTAGGCTCGTAAAATGAATTTCATTCAATTTCTTAAAAACCCAAGCCTAGCTGAACTATTTTCATACTCATAACAGCCCACATTTCTCATTTAATCACACTTTTCCACTCATTTTATAGACTTTTACAAATAAGTCCTTTTTAGGCATTTTCATCGAAAATCACTTAGCAAAAGTCGTTTATCATGCACCAAACATACATTTTCTACCATTATACATCAAAATACACAAATATCCATCATGGGTAAAATTTTAGACCTTGATTATTTCTTAAATTAGTGGTAGAAATAGATAGATCATGTTACAAGGATTTCAAAAACATAAAAATCATTAAAAACGGGGCTAGAACGGACTTACAATCGAGCTTGGAAGCTTGAAAAAACCTAGCCATGGTTTCTTCTTAGTACATTCGGCCATGGGGTAGAAGATGAGCAAAAATTGGCTTTTAATTTGGCTTTTTAATTCATTTTAATTACCAAATTACTAAAATGCCCTTAATAAAAAACTTTAGAAACATACCAAACCATGTCCATTTTTGTCCACCAACTTAACCAATGGTCTAATTACCATTTAAGGACCTCTAATTTAAAATATCTTAGCAAATAGACACCTTTAACATATAGAATTCAAGTTTTGCACTTTTTTGGAATTTAGTCTTTTTAACTAAATTGAGTGCCCAAACGTCAAAATTTTCGAACGAAATTTTCACAAAATCGTTCCATAAAACTGTAGACCATAATAATATAATAAAGATGAATTTTTCTTCGTTGGATTTGTGGTCCCGAAACCACTGTTCCGACTAGACCCAACATCGGGCTGTTACAACATAATCTAACCACAAGCTTGGCACAAGCCTAAGCACCATCAACAACACATGTTAGTTCATTCAAACATAATTCACTTGAATTAACATAAGGTAAGCAATTTGTACATGAACATACTTCTTTTGAATGCATCATTTTCATGAGCATGAGCATATTTCATTGAAGCTTTCCATTTCAATACTTTTCTTAATTTTGTGACACAGTTCATTTGAACACTTACCTTTCATTTCCTTTTCATGCCCGTTGAACCATTTAGAATATCATCGGATACACAGGAAAGCTCACACAAAGTGTGCTAAACATATAACCATAACATTTCATTTACATCGTTGCTCACACGAGCTGTGAAATGGGCCTGCTCACACGAATTGTGGGTCAGAATGTAAGCTACACGATGCTGCTCACACGAGCTATGGAGCATCCGCAACAAATGCAGGACCTCAACCATCGGTAGGACATTCAAGACCAGCACCTGAAACATGAAAACCCTAATGACATGTCATTTGTATCCTACGAATTCCTAAGGTTCAAACGGGGCTCAATATCTACCGTAACATCGTTGGATATACATCGTATGGTTACATGACAAATAACACATTAACATATAGATCATTATAACTTTAAAAGGATATTTAATCATACGAACTTACCTCGACAAACAAAGCGTTAAAATGTAGTCGACTAATCCGAGGCTTTAGCTTTTCCCCGATCTAAGTCCGTACGTGGTCTATTTTGATCTAAATAGACAAATTCAATTCATTTAATACTTCTATTATTCAATTCAGTCCATATTTCATATTTTTCAAAATTACAATTTTACCCTTAATATTTTAACTTTTTACAATTTAATCCTTAAGCTCGTAAATTGAAATCTAAGCATTTTCATCCTCATTTCATGCTACCTGAATTCACTAGGGACCTATATCAACCCATACAAATCAGCATTTCACAAATTTACCATGGAATTTTACTACGTTTACAAATAAGTCCCTAAATGACATTTTCATCAAAAATCACTTTACAAAACTTGTTTATTTAACAACAATGACTCATAATATTTCATTAAACATCAAGAATTATGCAAGAATATTAATGGAAAAACTCTAAAATTTTAACAGTTTTGCAAATTGATCCCCGAGCTAACTAGATTCAGCTACAACAACTTCAAAAACATAGAAATCGTTAAAAACGGGATAAAAATCACTTACATGCAACCCTTGGACATAGCCGAACCTTCAAGGTGAAAAAAGAGAGGTTTTTATTTCTTAATTTCAGTGAAGAAGGATGTTTAGGAAGATTATACAATTGTTTGTATTATTTTACTTTAACTTATTTATTAATTTACCAAATTAACCTTGTTAATTAACTACATAAAACCCTTAGTTCATGCCCATCTTTGTCCATTAACATTATAAATGGTCTAATTACCATCTAAGTCCATTCACATTTAAATTTCATAGCCACTTGACCCTTTTTACTAATAGAACTCCATTTTTGTACCTTTTACGATTTAGTCCTTTTTTACTCAATTAAACATGCAAACATCAATATTTCTTAACAATTTTTTAATACAACCCTACTAACATTCCATAGACATTAAAATAATAAAAAAAAAATAATTTACTCATCAGATTTGTGGTCTCGAAACCACTGTTCTGATTTTACTAAAAAATGGGCTATTACATTTATCTCATCCCACACGGCCTTAGCATTCCACACGGTCAGGGGACACAGCCGTGTGACCCCTGTTTACATATTTTTCCTATCTTTTTTATTTTTGTTTCAAATTGATCCATGTTGGTTTTAAGCTTTCGTAAGTTCGATATAAACTCGAAATTGATTGAATTACATGTTTTACTTGATCATATGTGATGTAATGATATTTAATTGAGATTTTGATTAATAAATTGCATGTATTTATTTTGTATTTGTTTGTAGCATCCTATTACTTCAGTTCGATGATTGGACCGGGTAAGGGTGTTACTTGAATTATCAAACGTAGCTAAAGACGATGATAGGCCATCTCGAGAGAAAGGAAAGGCGAGAGTCGTAGACGAGTAGCAAAAATATTGGTTTGTACTTTTATGATTTGAGTTCAATATACATATATACATTATATGTTACAAATGTGTTTATTTGAGGTAAGAGTTCTCCTTGCCTCATGATTTAGTTTGTATATGATGATATAAAATGTCGAGAATTGAATTGCGTTGAGCATAGCATAAACGAGAATGATATGAAACTATGATATGTGATCATGAACATATATGTATTGATTCATTGGTTACCTTATTAACTGTCTCGGCCAGCATCGGGTATGGTTGGCATGACATAGGATTAGTGTATAGGATTATATTTCGATTTATACCGATGAGGTGTAGAGTGCATATTATACTTTAAACTTCCGATAAGGTGCGGAGCACACTTTACTTCAGTTATACCAATGGGGCATAGAGTGCAATTTATACTAGGTGCTAGATATATAGGTTTGATGGTTGGATGATCCGTGTATCCATCTTGAGTCATTGTCCGGTTAATAGGGATCATAAAACATAAACTTCCAAATGATGGTTGATATGAAATATTGATTGAAAATGGTATACCACATATGTTTATTAAATGTGACAATCGATAGAAAGTGAAACATCGTGCGAACTAATTACAAATGAGCCCTGAGGGCCGATATGAATGTAAAATGAATAAGAGGATTCAAGATAGTAATAAGAAAAATAAATGAAATTGTGACATGTTATGACATATATGAGAATGTGATATGATGATAGAAAGTATAAGATGGTATATATGTGATATGCTAAATGTAGTTTGACATGAATTTGGTACATGAGACATGAATGATAATTTAAATTGTAGAGAAACTAATAATATTTTGATTGCATTCTTGTCATGTTATGTTTATCATATTATTGACTTGAATCATGGAAGTACCACTAAGTTTTATCGCTCAGCATACGAGTTTTTTTCCATGCACATGTATCAGTAGATTTCAAGGTCCCGATGAGTGAAGCATCATCCAGATCGCAGCTCTCGATTCAGTAAGTTTGTATAGTCTCATTTCATTATCAATAAGTGGCATGTACCTAAGGTTGATTCAGTTTTATGTTGTGAGTTGTCATTTTGGTACCTTGGATGAAAAAAATTGATTTGATTATAAGCATATGAATTGAAAATGTATATATGTATGAAGCATAGGACTTATATGGACTTAGATATATTTAATGATCTTATGTATCAAGTTGTTGTGATGTAATGCTCAAATATGTTGTAATTTCAGTAGGTAACATCGCGAAGACATACCTTCAACGTCACGATGTGAACTTGCCAGTAAAAGGTGCCACGACTACAGTCCTCTGATGTCGCAAGGTGAGTTCACTAGAATGTAACGTTTCGACATCCCTTGTTCCATTTTTGCGACAATACCCCCTGTTCTCTAAAGTCGCAATATCCTTTATTGAAGTCTTGATGTTGAGCTTCTACCTTAAATGTTGTAACGTGATTCCCTTAACATCACGACGTCAACTCAGTAAATTTGAAAATTTTACATTTTAGTCCTCTGTTAACATCGATTCTTCGTAAGAGCTTTGGTAAGCTTATTTAATTCACAGAATTGCTTAAATAACATATTATGATTAAGTATTGAATCTAATAGCTTGCCTAAATTATTTATTTGATATGCGGGAGCTGCTCCGCAAGCTGTGTTGATAGCTGTATCCCAATGAACCACAATATAAGAGTTACGAAAATATTAAGCAATTGAATTTAAGGGATTGAAAGGTGTTGACCCTTCCTTAGCTGAGAACTGGTTAGAGTTAACCAAGTGAGTTCTATAGCAGTTAGAATGTTCATCACTTGATTGTGTTACTTGTGTGGTATCACTTCTAAAAGATTAGACATATAATGGTGGCTAACCTTCACCCGACATGTGCCAGCTGATCAGATTGATTGGATGTTCTTTTGTTAGTAGTTCAAAAAGAAATATGTCAGCGAACTATATCTGGAAGATTGAAAACAAGAATTTATGATGTTGAAACAAGGTGATATGCTAGTAGTCGACTATGAATGAGAGTTCTTGCGACTTAGCAAGCATGATCTCAAACCGGTACCAACTAAAGAAGAAAGCTTCAAACGGTTCCTTCGGGGAATGAGAGATGAGCTTTGAGTTTAACTAGTTTCGCATAAACTTAAAAGTATTCACTAATCTAGCTGAATGAGCAAAGATGGTTAAGTTTATACATTATGTAATTTTTTTTCAGTTTTAATTTTCTTTGTGACATTGTGTAAAAGCACAATTTCGGTGAAATCGGAATAGTGGTTTCAGGACCACAAATCTGAGCCGAAAATAAAATTTATTTTAATTTTATTTTATGTCCGTAATATGATAGAAATGTCATGTGAAAATTCTGATAAGAAAATTTTACTGATTATGTGCTTAATTATGAGAAGGACCAAATCGCATAAAATGCAAAAGTTGAATTCTAAGCTATAAGGATTAAATAGCTATGGAATTCAAAAATTAAGGTCCATATATGGTAATCAGACCATAAATGAAAAGTATGTAGATATTTTTGGTGACTCATCCATGGAAAATTAGAAAAAGGCTAAGGACTAAATTGGAAATTGAAATAATTTAATTAATTAAAAGATGATAAAAGAATTATCATCTTATTTTCTCATCTTCTTCCCCAAAATATTCCATGGAAACCCTAGGAAAGAGAAACCAAGCTTTCTTGGCCAAATTGGGTAAGTTTCCTTGTCCCGTTTTTAGTTCATATTTTTGAAACCGGGATAGCTTAATCTATCTATTAGGGGGATCAATTTGAAAAGTTATCAAAGTATGGAAAATGGTTCATGGATGAATATGCTGAAAATTAGAAATTTATGGTAGAAAACGAAAGATTGTTGATAGATAAATAACTTTTATAAAGTGATTTTTGATGAAAACATGATTTAGAGACTAAAATGTAAAGTTGTAAAATTTGATGAAAAATTTTGAATTTTTACGAATACATGTGCTGTAAATTTGGTGATGGAATTTTGGTTAGGCTTGGAATAGGGAGTAAATTGCACAAATTTCATTTTCCGAGCCTAGGGATGAAATTGGAATTTATGGAAAAGTTAGGGGCAAAATGGTAATTTTTCCTAGGATGTAAATTGAGTCCACTTGTATATGAAATGCGATAAATTGATGTTAAATCTACTCGTATAGATTCGGGTAGACCAAATTCGGAGCTAGAACGAGGAAAAGAGGAAAATGTCGGATTAGTAGATTTTATGTACACGAACATTTGTCGAGGTAAGTTTGTGTAACTAAATTGTGTATATTTATATGCTTGAATTAAATGTTGTGCTTGTGAATTGTATAAACATTATATGTATATGACATTGGAAATATACCTGACGAAGCCCGATCAATAATAAGGCCCGATAAATGATAAATGATAAAAATGTTACTTATGTACTTGAAATGAATGTGGAATGTGTCTATTTGAATTATGTGAATATTATAAATGTATGAAATAATCAAATGCCTGATAATACTTGGAAAATGTCAAATTCCGTTTGAATAAATAAAAAATTTGATGGATATGTGATTTCCCGAAATGAATGAGGTCCTGCGTTTGTTGCAGATAAGATTTAGTTGGATGAATAATCCTATTGACCTCATTATAGAAAGGATTTAGCCTGGACGGGTAATCCTGTTATAAGTCCTCTCAAGCATATGTTATGGAGTGGATTTAGCCCAGACGGGTAATCCAAATCAAGCTGACTAAGCTCTATTGAGTATATATTGTAAATAGGATTTAGCCTAGACTGGTAATCCTGTTGTTTATATATATGTGGCTCGAGAGTGTACTCTCTGAAATAGTACCTTATGAGTACCATTGAATATGAATTGACGGATCCTGATTTGTACACCTCGAGTGTACTACCTGTGTATCCATCGATATTTCAGATAAATTCAACGGGTAAAAATCCTGACATGAGAAGATATGAATAAGAAATGAGTTATTACACGTATTTGTTTGAAATACATGAAAATGATGATACATGACAATTGATATATGAAAACATGAGATGATGATATTTGTACATGGAATTCATTTGTTGAATATGTTCATCCTTGATTATAGACTTGTATACTTTGAGTGTACTACTACTCGTGTGACAGTGATATTTCGAGTAATATGAGTAAAGTTCTGATATGAAATAATCTGAACTCGAGATGAACTATTATGAAATTATACTTGTAATATAAAGAGATGATTTATACATGTTAAATGAATACATGTTGTGGAAAGCATATGTGCCTGGAAACTTGATTGTTGTTGAGCCCAAACATGTTTTGATGTTATTATGGAATATATGGCTAACAAGGGTAATGAGGATATGTGTAGGGCTTGAGGTTGAATTGAATGAATACATAGTTACCTTAAAATAGAATGAATGTAAATCGGGAGCTCGTTGGATTAGAAGCTTGGCGGGGATCACTCACACTATCCATCGGCCCATGTCGGTACAATATGGTAAATCAATTATGGTTATAATGGCATGTATAGGTTATATTGGCCACATTGGCATGTAAATGTAAATGATTATTGTAATCTAGCCACTGGGATGGCTAGTGATGATTATGTTTTGGTACATGTATATATGCATTAAGTTTATTTTGTGGAGATAACATAAGTGTTTATTATTGATTGATTGAGAAAGGTTAAATGAGTATGCTTATAAAAGGTAAGATTAAAAGCATGAATGCATGTATCAATAAATCATATTAGATGTTATAAATTGCTTGAATTCAATGCTTGGATTGGTTGGTATTTGGATGTAAGTTGGTGCAGGAACTTGGTAAAAATTTTGGGTGAGAAATGAAGCTAGAAATGGCTTTATTTTGTCCACACGGGCAGACACACGGGCATGTGTCTAGACCGTGTGTGACATACGGCCTGGTCCATGGGCGTGTAGTTAGGCTGTGTGTCCCCTGCACCTAAATTTTGAGAAATAGAATGCTCAGAATTGAGCACACGGGCAGAGACACGGGCGTGTGTCTCAGCCGTGTGTGCTACACGGCCTAGAACACGGGCGTGTGTCTTGGTCGTGTGAAACCTGCACCTAATTTTATGAAAATTGAATTAACCACACGGGCTAGCACACGGGCGTGTGGCATGGCCGTGTGCACAAGTCAGAGAGTTACACGGGGTCGAACACGGCCTGTAGCACGGGCGTGTCCTAGGGTCACACGGGCGTGTCCCTCGGACTACACGGGCGTGTGAGCCCTACAACTTGGAAAAAAAATTGTAATTTCGCGAAAAATTCTTAGAGTTTCCGATAAAGTCCCGACTCAATTCTAATGCTTGTATTGGGCCTCGAGGGTCCATTTAAGGGATGATATCAATAATCTCGGTTAATGAATAGTAATTTACATGAGCTGTCTGAAATTGTTCTGAAAACTTTGGTAACGCTTCGTAACCCTGTTCCGGCGATGGATACGGGTTATGAGTGTTACACATTGAGGGTTAATCTTAAAAGAATAAGAAAATATGAAAATTATTATCTTGGATTTATGGGTGTTTCTATTTTTTTATATATTTTCAATCAGATTTAGCTATTCAATTTTGTTGTTTTTAGCTTTTTAGGTGAAAGTGTTACAAAGAAAAGCAAGTTTTCAAAAAAAAAAGACCAAATTACGCCATGTGTAAATATTGAGGGTTTGATTTTTTAGAATCAAGACTAAATTGGTACAATGTACAAACATTGAGGGTTAAAGTTGTTACTATGCCAATTTTAAAAGTTGTCACTATTAGCAAGCTGATGATCAAAAAGTACAAAATTGAATAATTAGGTGATTATTTTATAACTTTTCATAATTGGGTAGCAAAAAAAAATTAATAATTAAGTGACTATGAATATAATTTACCTTTATTTAAATTTACTTTATTTTCAAAATTTAACCAATTGACATAATTTTTAGGATTAAAACTAATTTTTAAATAAAGTACACCCATGAGATGCACAAATAAGAAAACTAGTTCCTACATATTTGCATTAAATATTTTTTAAAATATTGTTGTGTGTCATCAAATTTATAATTAATTATTGTATTGATAACGCGATCTTTTTCCCGATCTTTTTCCCGAACTTGATAGCACGAATTTAAAATTAGTCGAATTAAAGATTTTATTTATCTTTCATGTCTATTTTACGATTTATTCTCGGAATTTGTGACTACTCATTTCAATAATATTATCTTCAAAATTTGGACTTGGATTCTTTCTTTTAAGTATAATGTACCAAAAATCAATGTTTTCAGAATCAGACTGGTGATCGAATTGTCCAGGGCCACCGGTTCGTTAATCCAACATGTCTTTTTAGTTTGATTAAATAAATAATTTTAAAAATTTTAAAAATAAAAATTTAAAAATATAGTTTAACCTCGATAATTTTTTTTTTCTGATTGACTGATCTGTACTAATTTCCTAATCATGGGTGAATCTTGGGGGTTGACAGGGGCCCTGACCACCTAAAATGGAAAATTTTACATTTTGACCCTTTAAAATTTTAAATTAATAAAGATAAAATTACACTTTAACCCCTTAAAAATGATAAAATTTTAATTTAATCATTTAAAAATTACTTTTTTATTATTATTGTAAAAAATATAATTTAATTTTGGTCACTAATCAACTAGCTTAATGCCTTTATCGGAATCAATATGCTAATCAATTCCCGATCCTCCAATTGGTTCAGACAGCAGAGCATCTAATGGCAATATATTTAGCGACGTGGCAAAACAGCAGACGACAAACACAACCAATTTCAAGGTCTTCTAACTTAAAAACAAATGAAAAATGCAACTTTGCACTTTGAATTTCACATATCTATCACAGCACTAATCATGTTCCTTCTGAAGGTAATCACTTCCCCTTTTCATTTATTATTGTTGTTAAAACTTATCCTTTGTCTTGGGGGGCTTACTGATTTTATTTTTTGCTTTGTATACAAGACTTGGCGGGCATCTGCATTTGGAGTTTATGGTTACTTGAATTTCACCAGAAATGGCTTCTTGTAAGTTCACTTGTTGCCCCTCTTGCAAAACCTTGTCCTTTTTTATGCAGCAAAATTGGCGCTTTTATGCATATTTATTCCTTTTCTGCTGATGGAATAAATGGTTTTTCTTATAACATGATAATTGAAATTATAAGAACTCAAGTTTGAATCCTTCAATAATAATAATAAAAGCTAATATGGGTGGTCAGAAAATATCTCTGACACTTGCACATTTTCTTGATTCTGTGAGTTTGGGATTAAGTTATTTGTTTTTTACCGGCGCGTATCTTCACTAGTTGTTGCCTAATATTGGTTTCTCAGTACTGGTCAAAGAAGCCAGCGCTCTGCTCATCAAAGATTAAGTACTAGGAAATGATCTTTTGACATTATTGTATATTGTTTTTAAGATATTCTTTGATTTTCAGGGAACACTCCAAGAAATTCAAACCCGAAGATATGGAAATACGAATAGAGGGGAAGAACTGCGTGGTCACAGGAGCAAATTCTGGCATTGGTTTTGCTACTGCTGAGGCTCTTGCATCATGGTGTTGATTATTTTCTGACCTTTTTGCTTGTTTGATTTATTAAAAATAAACTTGCATATACCTGCATTCTGTTTTCCTTTTTGTTCATGTTATTATGATGTTTACCGCAGTGGAGCAACTGTCTATATGGTGTGTCGTAACAAGGAGAAGGGAGAAACCGCTCTTTCTAAAATTCAGTCTTCAACTGGCAATCCAAATGTTCATTTGGAAGTAATTATCATCTATTCCTTGCTAATCTCTTGTTTTCCATGATGGACTCTTAAGAGCTTGTTTCTTTGGAATTTTCATAAATTAAGCCCTTACCTGTTTACAGTTTTATGGTTTATAATTTATCTACAATGTTTCAGTCTTAAATTGCTTATAAAGTATAGCTTGCAGGTTTGTGATCTTTCGTCCATCAGCGAGATCAAGTCATTTGCATCCAGGTTCTCTTCAAAGGATGTTCCGGTTCATGTTCTTGTAAAGTTCTATTTTGCTTATTACTAGTTAAAGTTTCCTCCAAGAAATAGTAGTTGTTCTACAACTAGAAATGGGTGACATCATTTAAGTTCTAAATAACTAGTACTTTTCTCCAATATCTGGTTGTATATATTTGTCTACCATTCTGAAACACTTGTCTTTGTTCAGTTGATAACTTTATATAGACTGGGATCGTCTTCTGTTCCAATATTTAATGAGAAAGGGATAACATTTATTTAAGAGTAGCCTGCCATTCTGCTAAACCATTGCTGTACCATGTAACACTTATGATTTTCTTCTTTTTAAATTTTATTTCCTTTAGGTCAACAATGCTGGACTGATGGAGCACAAACGACTTACGACATCTGAAGGGTGCGCTTTTCACTTTATAACTACAAAAATGTTCGATACATCATGTGTTCTGTTCCTTCATTAAAACTGAGGAAAAAGAATAGAAAAAAAATATTTGATGTCTTGTCTTTCTTATTTCCAATGTGCCTCCAGATTTGAGTTGAACTTTGCTGTCAATGTATTGGGCACTTATGCCACAACAGAATTAATGTTGCCTTTGCTGGAGATAGCTTCTCCTGATGCTCGAGTCATAACAGTTTCATCTGGTGGAATGTATACTACTCCCTTGACCAGTGATCTACAGGTAGTTGTTTTCCTTCCTTGTCTTGGTCCATTCCTAAACCCCTAGCTATAGCGCTAGTTGAATTAATGGATACTTATGAATTCTCCTTTCATTGTAACTGCAGTTTAGTGATGGAAAATTTAGTGGGGCAGAGCAATATGCTAGGAACAAGCGAGTTCAGGTCAGCTAAGTTGATAGCTTTTCTACTGCTAGAAGTTATCAAAAAGTTATTTTTCTTTTTTGCTGAAATAAAATTTTACATGTTGCATTAGATTTGGTAATATATTGCCAATCATTCAACTAAATTGAACTATCACAGTCTAACTTACCAAATTTTAGATTAGGAAAAAAAGGATATTATTGATATTATGTCATAGGCTTTTATTCGATTCTGCTGTAATGTCAATGTGATGTATGATCTTCATTTTCTTACTCTAATTGCAAAGTGCAACAACATTTTGAAACATATGGACATATCTAGTTAACTCTTCTGGACGAAACTAATTTGGTTGATTTTCTGTTATTGGCATGAAAAGAAATGCATTTCAGACAATTAATTTCCTAACTGGGTTAGATATCGCTGCAATGTTTATTATTTTTCCATTGTTAAACTCAATATGCCAAGAAAGTATGACAGAAAGAATGTAACCCTGCTGCATGCTTGATGGGCCACTGGTTTATTGAACATGTAAAAGGGGAAAAACTTTACTGTATGATTTTCTGACTGTAGACTTCATAGACCTCTTGTTTACCAAACATGACAAAAGGAAAACTTGCACCCATCTTTACCGTAGAACTTTGTGTATCTTCCACTCTGCCCTTATATGGTGCCTGGTGGAACTCATGGATTTTGTGCACCACATATATTTGGGTCCACACGTTTGCATATTTGTTTGTTAAGATGGTAATGTTTTCAATATAGGCTTTGTTATTTCCAGGTAATGATTAGTAATAAGTAAGTTACTTAACCAGAGGGGGAGGAGGTAGAAAGTTCGGTAGTCATTAGGATTGGTAAACACCGCCTCTCAGGCTGTTCTTTTATGGGGCTTAACTCTATAAATAGAGAAATTCAAATCATGACATTCAGGGAGCTTTCTCTACTGCACCTCTGCCAATAAGGAATCTGTTCTCTAAAGTTCATAATACACTGTCATGATTGTCTTTCAAAGTTGATCTTACTTGTATAACAAGTGATAGCCTCAAGATGCCAAGCTTGTTTTCTGTGTTTCACTTCCCAAACTGGGCATCTAGCCCTTGAAGAAATGTCTAAACCTTGTTGCTATTTTTTCTTAGGTAGCACTAACTGAAAAGTGGGCTGAGATGTACAAGAACAAAGGAATTGGGTTTTACTCGATGCACCCGGGCTGGGTTGAGACACCTGGAGTTGCTAAAAGTTTACCTGATTTTAACAAATGGTGAGTTGTTTCTTCTTCCAAGCAGCAACTCGACTACTCCTACTCATCTTTGTCCAGTACATGACACAATGATTCCTTTTTCCGTTTTTATCTTGACCTTTTTACCTTTGCAAATGCATTGCAGGTTATCGGGGAAGCTCAGAACTAGTGAAGAAGGTGCGGACACAGTTATATGGTTGGCTCTACAGCCTAAAGAGAAACTGGTATCTGGTGGTTTCTATTTTGATAGAGCAGAAGCTCCTAAACACTTAAAGTTCGCAGCTACAAGGCAGTCTCATGCAATCATAGACTCCATTGTCGACACTCTACGTTCCTTGGTATAGTCTCAAAAAAATAGTTCCCGACCCCAAATTGTTCCAGGAATCTGCTTGCTGCATATTGCTTCTGCGTTATGCTGTTTATACGTATCTTTAGCTCATAGGAAGGATAATCAGCTTTATGTTATAATGCTTTTCCATATGTGCATTGGTTTAGAATGGGCACTTTGAAAGGAACTGTATATCAAATTCAGCTATAGCGAAAAAGAATCTTTTTCTACAATCAAGAAATAGGACAGCCAGTTCAGTAGCATTTGGCTAAAGGAATATTCAAATGATGCAAAGTTTCTTTCTCAGGAATCTTCAATAAGCTTTTATACTCCTTTTTATGTTCATAGAAACAGATGTTCTAAAATAAAAAATTTCCCAAGAAAATTTCCTTGAAATGCAAGCAAAGAGCAAAGCTGATGAATTTTCCTACAAAGACAAATGCCAAACCTCACAAGATTCGCGTTTTACTTGCATTGAAAACAATATTCATCTCAAAACTTAAATTTAAAGTTGATGGTTCAATTAATAGATAAATTTTTTTATAGATTCATAAAAATCATACAAAAGAATGAGAAATGAATCATTAAAAAATGAAAATGATAAAGAACCTTTTTTTGTTTTGTTGAATTTTATCTGAAGTTACAACTAGTTAGTTTAGTTACAATGAAGGAGTTCTCTTTTAAGAAAACACAAAATAAAAAACCTCTATTGACAACCTAATTAAATAAAAAGGATAATTAAATAAATAAAATGATACAATAAATAGTAAAGATTCCTTTTGAACCTTCAAATTACTATTTCAACGAAAATTTCTGTTAATTGTTTTTTGTTGTTCTTTACCCATAGTTTTATTGAATAAAAAGAGCTATTTTTTAGCCACTATATTTTTGGAAATGAACGTTTAAATATCCTTCAAAAGTAAGTAAATAGATTCGAATATATAAAATGCTATTAATCTGGCGGTGGACTAAGCTATTATTTTAAAAATCGGTGAATACAACCAATTGTAACTAATAATTTCATCTTTGGACCAAAAACAAGCAAAGGGTGGAATACCACAAAGAGAAAGTGTACCTACTAAAAAAACAATTTGTGTAATGGGCGCATACTTTCTTAAACCGCCCATAAAAATCATATTCTGGCTTTTCTCTGGAGAATATCCAACCATAGCTTCCATATGTTAAAAAATTTTGGTTACCGGAACCAAATTCTTTTTTGTTATGATGTAAAAATAAATATTTTTATTTAAAATACAGAAAATAACTCAAAAATTCTATATAAAAATATTTTACAAAGAAAATACTATATTAAGGTTATTGATTATTTTCTATTTACTTGGAAAAGACTTCGAAACTGCAAAGAATGTCTAAAGTCCAAAAGCACAAAATCAAAAAATAGTATGGACAAACCATGAGCCAAACTAAATTATCATAAACGGTTAGAAAATTCTAAAAAGATCTAACCGAACCGAACCGAATTCAACTCAACACATCCCTAATGATTATAATATATATAGGTTAAAATATTCTCCAAGCCCCTATAATCTTTGTACATTTGGAAATTAATCTCTTTAGTTTTATTTTCAAGAAATTTGTCCTACTTTTCATGTTTCAAAATTCATGTCCAATTATTAACAAAGTTAAAATTTTTTATATTAAATTCATTGGTGTGATGTTATAAAAAATGAAATTAGAGAAAATGAGAAACAATTTGGGGTTCCAAACTTCCTATGGGAAGTGTTGGAGGTTTGGCATCGTGGTGATGGCAGGGTATGGAATAAGAGGTTACTGGGGCTAAAAAAACTTCACTGATTCTAGGATTGAAACCGGAGAAGATATTTCTTGCTTCTTTTCCTTTATTTATGGAAGCCCTAATCATAAAGTGAGAATGAAGTCTTGGAATCTATCAAAGGCTTGAATCATGGAGTGAGCTTATGAGTAGAGTTAGAAAATTTAGATTCTAAGGTCAATTTTTAAAAAAATTAAAATGTTTATAAAAGTCAAATAAATTAATGCATAATATTTGTAATAGCCCATTTATGCCTGGACTTGAAAACAAACCAAATAAAAACAAAAAAATAAAAATGTTCAGTTTTTTTTTATTTTTACAGTCCTTTTACAAAGCCCAAACTAATAACCCAGTGGCCCAATTACACCCAGACCCAAAACCTATGCGGCCCAAAAGGGCTCAACACCCAAACAAGTTTGCAGCCTCAGGAAACCCTAGGTTTCCATTGCGCCGTAAGCACCCAGCAGAGGCCCCTCGTCAAGGCGCAATCGGCGCGCGGATCGCGCCCCATCGCCGCCGGATTGCTCGCCTGCAAAAAGGAAAGAAAAGCCAAAGAAACAAGCATATGGCAAGAAATCGGAAAATACCAAAATTGTATTTTGACAGTGGCTATAAAAAAGCCAAATACATTTGATGTAAGCGAGGATTTTTTTTTTACGAATATACAATACAATAAAAAATAAAAGAGACTAACAAAGGTTTTTTTTTTCTTCTTCGTTATTTTTTTTTATTTCGAATCTGTTTTTTTTTCTTTAAGTTCTTTTTTTTTCCCTTTTTTTTTACATATATTAAAGTTCATAAAATAGTAAAAAAAAAAACTCACCTTTTGAAGTTTCGGCCACCGTGCGCAGTGGCCGGCAACGGCGGCGGACGGCGGCGGGCCACGCCGGAGCTTCGCCGGAGTTACGCCGGAAATCGCCAGGGGAGGAGAGCTTTCAGAGAGGGCTCTTTGTTTTTTTTGGAGAAACAGCAGAAAATAATTTTTTTAGGCTAAAAAGTGGTATTTATATACCAGTGAAACGGCGCCATTTTGAGGGTCATTTTCGGAGGCCAAAACGACGTTGTTTTGAGCCTCCGATCCGCGACCCGACCCAGTAAGCCTAGGATCCGCGTGTTTTCTTGCGAAAGGGCTATTTGCGCTTTTAGCCCTTTCGCATTTTTTGTTTTTTAAATTAAGTTTATTTTATTTTTAATTTTGCCCGATAATTTACAACGGTTTTCAATTGGGTCCTCCTCACACTGTATGCGTTTTGGAGGGAGGGAATATTTCCCTTTTAGTCCCTCCATGTTATCCGCGCGTTCGAATAGGTCCCTCATTTTTTATTTTCTTCAAAATTCGCCCCAAATTTTTATTTTAAGTTCAATTTCATCTTCTTTTTTTTATTTTCTTTTGTGATTTTTGTTATTTCATTATTAATTTTTTTCTTTATTATTATTATTAACATTACTATTATTTGACTATTATAATTATTACTTTAATATTATTATTACTATCATTTTATTTTTAACCTTATAATTATCATTATATTCATTTGTATTATTATTTTTATTTTTATTATGACCATTTATATATATATATATAATTATTACTATAGCTATATTTATTATTATATCTATCATTATTAGTATTTGTTATTATTATTATTATTTTAATATCACCATTATTATTACTATTTTCATTATCTCTATTGTTGTTTTTATTTTTACTATTATTTGTATATTAACACATATTATTATTTTTATTATTATTAATATATTTTTATTTTACTACTAGTATTATTTTTATATTATTATTACTATTAATTTTAATATCCTTACATTATTTTATTATTATTAATACTATTTTTATTTTTGCTATTACTTTTATCATTATTTTCATTATTATTTTTATTTTATAATTGCTAATATTTTTTATTATTTATTTATTAATATATTTTCATTATATTTTATTATTATTATTATTTTATTATTACTATTATTATTTTATTATCTTCAAATTATTGTATATAATATTTATCTATTTGTTAATTTGCTATTAGCTTTATTTTTATTATTTTTTCTTTTCTTTTATTTATTTATTTATTTGTCTATTTATTTATTATTATTATTTTTTTAATTATTTGTTTCAGCTTTTCTTTTATTATTTTTGCCTTCATTATTGTTATTCATATTATCACCCACACTTTTATTCCATTGAGCATATTGGCATTATGATTTATTTTCCATTTTATTACAATCATATTATATTTTCTTTGATGCATCGAAAATTTGGTTTTGAAATAAGCAAACATTCCGCGTTCTAAGGTTCGAAAGAAATTGTACCCTAACTTACTGGGTTTCGATTTTTCTCTTCGAGTCTAAAGAACCTATTCCTTTTCTTTTTTTTAAAAAAAAGGTTAAATAAAAACTTGATCTCGAGAATTCAAAATGTTGTGTCCTAACGCACTGGATGTGACATTTCGTTATCTCAAGGTAAGGATTTCGAAAAACAAGGCAATGTTTCGTGTTTGGAATTTCGAGAAATTGTGCCCTAACGTACTGGGTTTCGGTTTTTCGTTCGTCCAAATAGTTAAAGATCCTTTTAATTTTGGATTTTGGGAAATTAAGGGATGACCTTAGTTTCGGGGTTAAAATGTCACATTCTAACGTATTGGATGTGATGTTTTATCCTTTTGAAATAAAAAAGTCTTAATATTCCAAAACAGGTTATATAAGCATTCTTTAAAAGGAAATGTATTTTAAAATCTTTTCAAATTCTCGACATAAGGACATTAATTAATCAATTAGGTACCAATTTTTTGGGCGTTACGAGGGTGCTAATCCTTCCTCGTATTAACTGACTCCCGAACCCGTTTTCTCGAATTTCGAAGACCAAAATCATTATTTTAAAACGTTTTATAAGTTGATCCGATCACACCTCAGCAAAAAGGGATTGGTGGCGACTCCATTTTCGTCTTTTAAAGTCGATCCTCGTTTTTTCATAAAAACCTAAAAATGGTTTCGACAGCTTGGCAACTCCACTGGGGACATCATCAGAGAGTCAAGCCATAAATTGATTATTTTTGTCCTTTTATCAAAAATTAAAATTTGATTTTGATTTTTTTTTCACCGCATGAGTTTGTGTCGTGTCATAGGGTTTGAGTCTCGTAGGGTACTCTTGCATCATATTGCATGACCGTTGTGGTCGCACCTTTTAAGTGGGAGTGAGAAACTATGCCTTCGTGAGGTTTTCACTTCCGCATAGGCTAGTGGACTGCTTCCGGGATACATCCGTACCTATGTCTTCGTGAGGTTTTCACCTCCGCATAGCCATAGGGAAATGTATTCCCCTGAACTGAACTCGATCCATATAAGCCTATAATGGGTGAGGATCGAGGAATCTGCTGGTTCGGATACCTCAACTTTAGAGCTAAACCACATGTAGAAAACCTAAGGGCTTACCCTAGATAGAACTATGCCAAACCCTAGTGGTCACCCAGATAGGTGCCCTATTTTGTCATTTATTTCTCTTGTGCTAACGTGTTCTCTTTTGTTTTGATTGCATTGCATTCACATCATAGAAAAGAGGTGTTGATTCAAATTCGATTGCTAAATAGAAGAGTTTGTCATGAGAAAATGGATTTCTTGATAAAGTGGATTATAATACGGTCGTCCGAATATGATCCAGGTAAACACAATGAGAGAAGACTGATAGTCCGTGAAGGAATACAAGACTTTATTGCGCAAGGATTCAAGCTGACAAAGACTATTCGAGAATCACCACATCTCGGCTTTCTTGAAGAGGCTAACGAGCATTATGGAAATAAGTGAGCAGTGAGTCGCGACCCAGATCAAGCAAAAAGGAGCTAATGGAGGCATCTATTAGAAATTTGCAAGATTTGACCTTTGCAAAGAAGGGGATTGATGTTTTTGCTTGGAATATGAGGGCAAGGCCGCATATGTAATCCGTTTTATGTAAAGAAATTTGCTTTCTAGAAAAGTTTTTCTAATGGAATTGAATTCAAAATCAACGCCTCTCTTTCTTTTTGCATTCATTTCATGCATTTGCATTACATTACATTATATGCATTTAAATTTATAGAACGACCCCAATTAGTTGAAATTATCAAAGAGAGATAAAGAATAAAAGGTTAATCTGGAAACTAAACACCATTGCGGTACACGCGCTAAAAAAAAGAAAGAAAAAACATGGATCAAAGACTCGAATAGTTCCAAAGAGACATGCAAGACTAGCTGCAAGAGCAGTTGATATGAGGGAACAAATGATGGAAGCCCAAATGAATATGGTGGCTCAAATGATCCAGCTACCGAATAGGTTCCATGACTAATGCTGGAGAAGATAATGAGGATTACCCTCCGGGTTTTACCCCACCGCATGCACAACCTGAAGCATATCCTTAAAGGTCATCTGTTACAATTAGGCCTCAACAAGGTCAAGTTGATGCTGGGGTACCCATGAATTTCCAAGTTGGCCCAGGATCTGACCCAGGAGATAACCCTGCTGATCCTGTTATCCCTGATTTAGATATAGCGGAGATGGAACCGGGGAAGAAAGTTTCCAAGACCTTGCATACTTGGGAGTGTTTTGAATAATGGGACTTTGGAAGAGATCCCTGAACTTTTAGAGCTAATCTAGAGTAATATTCAAAACACACTTGTTGCCTTAAGCCTAGAGGCAATAAGAATCCTTTTACGAAATAGGCTTGTGTCCGGAATTTTTATTTCAATAAAATGCATCTTTTTGAGCAAATATTCTTTTATTTTTTCCATTTCATACTGTACAAATAATTGTTCTTAGTTTTTTTTTCTTTTGTTTGTTCTTTGGACTTTCTTTCAAGTATTCTTTCATTCTTCATTCATCATTCTTTGAATTATTTATCTTCCTTCGAACCTACAATAGGTCTCCAGATATCAACGATGTGAGCAACGCTGTTACTGACTCAAAGTCTCCTTTCGAGTAAGATATGTGTTTAGAGGGATCTCGGGACTTTGAAGATGACAGAGATTGTAACTTATCTTCTGATTTGTTAATAATGGTAGAACAAGATGAAAAACAGACCTTACTCTACAAAAGGTCAGTAGACATTATGAGAGGTGAAGATTGTAGCCTAGCTCACCACAGAGATAAGGCAAGACATCATTGAGTTATTTTCAAAAATTCAAAGATATTTTTGCATTATCATATCAAGACACGCTTGGGAAAATCTTAAAAGAGGTCCATAAGGGTGTTTAGAGAACATGCTAATGGTTATACAATAGTCAAGCTAATCATGAGGTTTGGGTACTGTTAATCTACATAGAAGGGGATGGTATCAGCTATGACCGTATTTAATGAGACAAGATTCATATGCCTTCTCCAGTTCTTCACAAATTTTCCATATGTGGGGCATGGATGTGATGGGGCCAATCTCGTCAAAAGCTTTTAGCCAATATCGATTCATCATCGTGGTCGTCGTTTACTTCACTAAGAGGGTGAAAGTAGCTTCATATGCCAATATTACAAGGTCGAAATCATTAAAAAAAAGAGATCAAGCGTCGACAAAGAATGCCAAAAAGGATAAAGTCAAAAGTTTGTAGTTTGTTCAAAGATCAGACGCCATATCATAGAGCAACAAAGGCAGCCAAAAAGAAAAAAACAAAACAATGATTGTAGAAAAGATGACCGAGACTTGTAAAGATTGGCATAAAGAAGTTACTATTTATCTTCTATGATTATCAAACGTTGGCCAGGACTTTTGCCGAAGCAACATCTTACCCATTGGTTTATGGAATGGAAGCATTTTTTCCAATTGAACCTAATCGAAAAAAAGGTTAAAAGTTATCCATCACGGTCAGATGATGCAAGCTTACGACAAAAATGTTTATCCTAGAGAATTCCACGAGGGGAACCTGATCTTTCTTTTACAAAAGGATTTCAGAGAAAAGCAGATGCCAAACTGGGAAGGACCTTATGTTGTAGAGAAGGCCTATTCTGGAAGAGCATTGATATTGATCGAGATAGATGCCGAAGGCTTGCCCAATTTGGTGAATTCAGGTTCAGTCAAGAAGTATTTTACCTGAAAGGGGAAAGGCCAAGGTGAAAACCCACAAAGGGCGCCTTGAGATCAAAGTCAAAAAAAAAAAGAAAGAAAGAAAGAAAGAAAGAAAGAAAAGAAAAGAAAAGAAAAAAGAAAGAAAGAAAAAAGAGGAGAGGCCAAGGCGAAAACCCGCAAAGGGCGCTTTGAGACCAAAGAGGTTTTGAGCTGAAAACTCGAAAAGGACGGTTCAAATTTTGATCAAAGATAGGGCATGTGGTAGTCTTGCTATGCCTAAATTAACAACGATGAAGTATGTTACGTCTTGGGGCATTGACAAAGTACTCCAGATCCTCTAAATAAGTATTGAGCTCAAAATGGCCCTCAAGAAGTTTGTACAGAGACGCTCAGGCTGCGATATCTGGGGCACCTAGCTTCTATCTTACCCATTTTGAATTTGCTATCTTTGATTACTTTATTCTTTTCAAGATACACCCCAGTCAATTTTCTTTTATCGCCTTGGTTATCTTTGATTAACTTATTTGTTTCGAGCTATGCTCCTGATTAATTTCTTTCCTGTCTTTTGTTGTGATCTTTTTCAAGCATTTTATATTGAAATAATGATTAATGGACTAATAATACTTTCATAAAAGGAGTTTCGCATATTACTCTGGAAGCTTCTAAATAATATGAGAATCTAAAACAGGACTATTGTTTAGAACTCACCAAGCCTAAGGGTTGAAAATATTGAAAGATGATTATCTCTTCGGATTTTTATTGGATAAGACATTTCGTCAATGATACCATTTCGACAAATGACGAGCAATGTCAACCCAAGTATAGGAGGGGATCATTCTCAGGAAAGGAAAAATGATACCCTGCATTCATACATCTCGTCATTACACCCAGGGAATGGTGTAACAGATCAAATTGATTAAAGATGATACAAATTCTATACCTCTGAGTGGTAACAGGATGGATGGAAGAAACCAAATGTTATTCCCCTGAAGTTGCAGTGGGAGGTACAAACTTTATGTCCCAAAAGGTACAGTGGAAGGGACTCTGAAATTATAGCGGGGCAAGCTTGCTGAGCAGAATATGATTGTTTCTTTGGGTTTCCTTCAAAAGATACCAGCTGAACGAGAAAGCATGGTAACGCATCAGTGATAGAACCTTGATGAACTATGAGCAATGGCAACCCAAACATTAAAAAGGGATCATTCTCATGCATTAATATATCATTCATACACTTCCAATTAGGAGCATTTGATTCATTCCGATCGTTATATCCTAATCGTTGTACATTAAGAAAAAAAAAAGAGAGAAGGAGATCATTCTCATGACATTCTGCAAATGTCATCCCTAATATCATTTAGTTAGGAGCATTAGATTCATTCCGATCTTTGCATCCTAATCATTCTACAAATGGGATCATTCTCATGACATTCTTCATTCATGCTAATGTCGTCCATAATACATTTAGTTAGGAGCATTAGATTCATTCCGATTTTAGCATCCTAATCATTTGGCATAAACATAAGCATATAAAACCAAGTCTACAGGATATGTCCCCCAGAGGACGGTGTAGCAACATCGGTGAATTCACCAGTCCTATCTCCCTGATCAGCAGTGGAATAGGTCGAGGATTGTAGATCTTGTCACCCTAAGCAGTAGTGGAACAAGATCGAACGGCAAATCTTATCTTCCGAAGTTGCAAAGAAAGCGAGACAAGCCACCAACCTTATCTCCCGAAAGATGCAAAGTGGAGCAGGTTTGAAGTTACAAGTCTTATCTTCTGATGTAGCAAGGGAGCAGACTAAAGATTGTAGATCTTGTCTCCCTGAGATAGAAGTGGAGCAAATCGAAGACGGCGAATCTTATCTTCCCGAGGTAGCAGGGGAGCAGATTTTAGCCACTAGCCTTATTTCTCTGAGGTAGCAAGGGAGCAAGCTGAAGATTATAGTCTTATCTTCCTGATGTAGCAAGGGAGCAGACTAAAAATTGTAGATCTTGTCTCCTCGAGGTAGCAGTGGGGCAGATCGAAAATGGCGAATCTTATCTTCTCGAGGTAGCAGGGGAGCAGATTTTAGCCACTAGCCTTATCTTCCTGAGGTAGCAAGGGAGCAGGCTGGAGATTATAGTCTTATCTTCCTGATGTAGCAAGGGAGTAGACTAAAAATTGTAGATATTGTCTCCTCGAGATAGTAGTGGAGCAGATCGAAGATGGCGAATCTTATCTTCCTAATGTAGCAAGGAAGCAGATTTTAGCCACTAGCCTTATCTTCCCGAGGTAGCAAGGGAGCAGGCTGAAGATTATAGTCTTATCTTCCTGATGTAGCAATGGAGCAGACTAAAAATTGTAGATCTTGTCTCCTCGAGATAGCAGTGGGGCAGATCGAAGATGGCGAATCTTATCTTCCTGATGTAGCAAGGAAGCAGATTTTAGCCACTAGCCTTATCTTCCTAAGGCAGCAAGGGAGTAGGCTGAAGATTATAGTCCTATCTTCCTGGTGTAGCAAGGGAGCAGACTAAAAATTGTAGATCTTGTCTCCTCGAGGTAGCAGTGGGGCAGATCGAAGATGGCGAATCTTATCTTCCCGAGGTAGCAGGGGAGCAGATTCAAACCACCAGCCTTACCCCTTAAGCAGTAGTGGAACAGGCTGAAAATTATAAGTCTTATCTCCATGTATCGGTAATGGAGCAGATCAAAGACATCAGATCTTGTCTCCCTGAGTTTGCAGTAGAGCAGATTGAAGATAGCAAATTTGGCATTCCTGAAGTTACAAGAAGCAGATCGAAGACATCGATCTTGTCTCCCCGAGTTTGCGATGAAGCGATTGAAGATAGCGATTTGGCATTCCTGAAGTTGCGAGAAGCGGATCGAAGACATCGATCTTGTCTCCCGAGTTTGCATGGGAGCGATTAAATCTAGCGCATCTAGCATTCCCGAAGTTGCGATGAAGCGGTCGAAGATACTAGTCTGACCTCCTTGAAGATACAGCCATTTGACAAGACAGGGCAAAATGGGTCCTTTTATAGTCTTTGCTCTATTCCCGTTGCACGACAATGAGCAAAGAGGGGCAGTTGTAATAGCCCATTTATGCCTGGGCTTGAAAACAAACCAAATAAAAACAAAAAAATAAAAATGTCCAGTTTTTTTTTTTTTTTACAGTCTTTTTACAAAGCCCAAACTAATAACCCAGTGGCCCAGTTACACCCAGACCCAAAACCTATGCGGCCCAAAAGGGCCCAACACCCAAACAAGTTTGCAGCCTCAGGAAACCCTAGGTTTCCATTGTGCCGCAAGCACCCAGCAGAGGCCCCTCGTCAAGCCGCAATCAGCGTACGGATCGCGTCCCATCGCCGCCGGATTTCTCGCCTGCAAAAAGGAAAGAAAAGCCAAAGAAACAAGCATATGGCAAGAAATCGGAAAATACCAAAATTGTATTTTGACAGTGGCTATAAAAAATCCGAATACATTTGATGTAAGGGAGGATTTTTTTTTACGAATATACAATACAATAAAAAATCAAAGAGACTAACAAATGTTTTATTTTCTTCTTCGTTATTTTTTTTATTTCGAATCTATTTTTTTTCTTTAAGTTATTTTTTTTCCTTTTTTTTACATATATTAAAGTTCATAAAATAGTAAAAAAAAACTCACCTTTTTACGGTGGTTTGCGGACGGCGGCAGCCCACGAGAGCTTCGCGAGTTACGCGGAAATCGCCAGGAGGAGAGAGCTTTGAGAGAGGGCTCTTTGTTTTTTTTGGAGAAACAGCAGAAAATGATTTTTTTTTAGGTAAAAAGTGGTATTTATATACCAGTGAAACGACGCCGTTTTGAGGGTCATTTTCGGAGGCCAAAACGACATTGTTTTGAGCCTCCGATCCGCGACCCGACCCAGTAAGCCTAGGATCTGCGTGTTTTCTTGCGAAAGGGCTATTTGCGCTTTTAGCCCTTCCGTATTTTTTGTTTTTAAAATTAAGTTTATTTTATTTTTAATTTTGCCCGATAATTTACAACGGTTTTCAATTTGGTCCTCCCTGCTGCTGTGCGTTTTAGAGGAAGGGAATATTTCTCCTTTTAGTCCCTCCATGTTATCCGCGCGTTCGAATAGGTCCCTCATTTTTTATTTTCTTCAAAATTCGCCCAATTTTTTATTTTAAGTTCAATTTCATCTTTTTTTTATTTTCTTTTGTGATTTTTGTTATTTCATTATTAATTTATTTTCTTTATTATTATTAAAATTACTATTATTTGACTATTATAATTATTACTATAATATTATTATTACTATCATTTTATTTTTAACCTTATAATTATCATTATATTCATTTGTATTATTATTATTATTATTTTTATTATGACCATTTATATATATATATATTATTATTACTATAGCTATATTTATTATTATTATTATTATATCTATCATTATTAGTATTTGTTATTATTATTATTATTTTAGTATCACCATTATTATTACTATTTTCATTATCTCAATTGTTGTTTTTATTTTTACTATTATTTGTATATTAACACATTTTATTATTTTTATTATTATTAATATATTTTTATTTTACTACTACTATTATTTTTATATTATTATTACTATTAATTTTAATATCCTTACATTATTTTATTATTATTATTACTATTTTTATTTTTGCTATTACTTTTATTATTATTTTCATTATTATTTTTATTTTATAATTGCTAATATTTTTTATTATTTATTTATTAATATATTTCCATTATAGTTTATTGTTATTATTATTATTATTATAAATATTATTATTTTATTATCTTCAAATTATTGTATATAATATTTATCTATTTGTTAATTTTCTATTAGCTTTATTTTTGTTATTATTTTCTTTTCTTTTCTTTATTTATTTATTATTATTTTTAATTATTTGTTTCAGCTTTTCTTTTATTATTTTTGCCTTCATTATTGTTATTCATATTATCACCCATACTTTTATTCCATTGAGCATATTGGCATTATGATTTATTTTTCATTTTATTACAATCATATTATATTTTCTTTGATGCATCGAAAATTTAGTTTTGAAATAAACAAACATTCCGCGTTCTAAGGTTCGAAAGAAATCGTACCCTAACTTACTGGGTTTCGATTTTTTTCTTCGAGTCTAAAGAACATATTCCTTTCTTTTTTTTTTAAAAAAGGTTAAATAAAAACTTATTCTCGAGAATTCAAAATGTTGTGTCGTAACGCACTGGATGTGACATTTTGTTATCTCAAGATAAGGATTTTGAAAAACAAGGCAATGTTTTGTATTTGGAATTTCGAGAAATTGTGCCCTAACGTACTGGGTTTCGGTTTTTCGTTCGTCCAAATAGTTAAATACCATTTTAATTTCGGATTTTGGGAAATTAAGGGATGACCTTAGTTTCAGGGTTAAAATGTCACATTCTAACGTATTGGATGTGATGTTTTATCCTTTTGAAACAAAAGAGTCTTAATATTCCAAAACAGGTTATATAAGCATTCTTTAAAAGGAAATATATTTTAAAATCTTTTTAAATTCTCGACATAAGGACATTAATTAATCAATTAGGTACCAATTTTTTGGGCGTTACGAGGGTGCTAATCCTTCCTCGTACGTAACTGACTCCCGAACCCGTTTTCTCAAATTTCGAAGACCAAAATTATTGTTTTAAAACGTTTTATAAGGTGATCCGATCACACCTAAGCAAAAAGGGATTGATGGCGACTCCATTTTCGTCTTTTAAAGTCGATCCCCGTTGTTTCATAAAAACCTAAAAATGGTTTCGACAATATTAATTCCTAATAAATTGATGTATATGGTTAAATGTAAGATTATTACAAAACTATTAAAACAATAATCAACAGAAAAGGTACATCGAATAAATTTGAATAACGCATATTTTTTTTACAATTGTCCACGACATTTTCTCATGTGTTGACACTGTTGAATTATCTTCTCTTTGTTAATGTTGTTAAAAATATGCCCTTCTTATGTTATCTCTATCATTGGGATGATAATTTGTAATCTTAGTTCTTAATCTTGGACCGGCTGAAAGGTTTTTAAGGCTAAACTCAACTCGACTCTTTTAATCCTTTTTTGAATTGGTTTGTATTACTTTGGCTTTTCACTCTTTTTTCTTGTTGTTCTTCCTCTACTTCACTAGTAAACTTTCTTTTAAAAAAATTCTCATTCCTGTTAAACATTTAGAACAAATAAATCTAAGCCTTAAATACAAAGGTTTTCATGAAGCCAACATTCAACTAGTCATTTTCTTTCACAAAAATAAAAATAACTTAATGATTTTTGGTGTCATGAGAATGCAACATGTCAATTTTCAAACATAAGATTCACAATAATCACACCAGAAACAAAAAATTCTAAATAAGAATGTTGCATTTCTAATCAATAATCAAGAAATTTAAGATTATATAAATACAACCAATCTTAATTTCTTGAAGGATTTGTATTAAGGCTTACGGTTTAGGATTTGACACCTTAAACCTTAAACCCTAAATCTCTAAAAATGATTAGAGATTTTGGGGTTTTAATGGGTGGAGAGAGATTCATTTATTTCTATATAAAATTATTTATTTTATAAAATAATTCTTTTTCAAAAATTTTGATGGATCAGTTTCAATTTTTTTTGTGAGATCAATTTTTTTGTGGGGTTATTTTTCAGTTTTTCAATTATATAAAATTTTAAAAAAAGTATAGCTAATCTTTTCCCTCTTTTGCGGGTCAATTGATCCCACAATCGTTTAAGTGGCTCCGCCACTAAGTGAGATGATTTTATGAGAAAATTCTCAGAGATGAGAACAAAGCTTGCACTTTGGAAATCGAACAAAAAGAGAAATGATAGAAGAATTCAAATCACTCATCAAGCAAATTTCAATAGTCCAAAGATGAGTTGTTAACAAGTAACAAAAAAGAAGTGTCAAAACATTCAAAGTATATATAATATTTCAATGGTTGTAAATGAAAAATTATATGTAATACCCCAAGCCTGATCTGATTAACTGGATTCGGATCTTAGGTATTACATCACTGATACATACAAAACCAAATCTACTTATACAAATTATAATCAATTACAAAATCTCAAACTAAATGCATATGTAAATACAATTACAATACATGACAACGAGGTTACAAAGTTTCTGATTTGATACCCTAACTTATTACATTTATCCCAAATTGAAAGATTCTAAGTACATATCAACTTTGAACACGCCACCTAATTGGCTCTGTATGCATAATAGCCTAATACGTCACTCCTTTGGCATAGTCCTGACATCGTCCCTCATAGTGCAGACTCATATCAAATCACCTGTAACAAAACACACACCAAGATAAGTTCATAAGAACTTAGTGAGGAAACATCATTTACTTGTGTCATTTTTGCACATTTAAACTGATAAATTATTTAGATGATCTCATCATTCTGAACCTTCATCGTAATCACTGGCGAATACTCCCTCAATTTCTATTCTCGCTTACATGTCAGATACCATACCTTACTCATAACTCATTTCTTCCCCCTCGATGCCTTCGATACACCACTTGCACTCTTCAATATGAACTTTCGTTAATCTTTATTAATTTCCTTACTAAAGGTCCATACCATTGAAACACCATTACTCTTGCACACATAATCCAAGCTATCATTTCATCACAATTCTTGAATCATCATGTACTCAAATAATATTTACCTCCTTCAAATATAAAATTTGGATTCCTTGTTTAGAATACATGTAACAGCCCGTTTTTATTCAAATCGGAACAGTGATTTTGGGACCACAAATTTGAAGTTGAAATAATTATTTTATGATTATTTTAATGTCTACAGCATTAAAATATGATTGTGTGAAATTTTCATTAAGAAATTTTATTGTTTGAATGGTCAATTTGATAAAAAGGACTAAATCGCGTAAAGCGCAAAACTTGTGTTCTATTAGCTAAAGGTATTAAATGGCTATGAAATTAAATATTGGAAGTCCTTATGTAGTAAATATACCATTTTTAATGTTAGTGGACTTTTATGGACATCTTTTAAGTGATTTTTGTTTATTAATTAAAAGGTTAATATAGTAAATTAGTAAATAATTATGATAAAATAAGTTAAACAAATGAAAAAGCTTTCATATTCTCTTGTCACCACTAAATATTCAAATAAAAAAAGCCATGGGAATGAGCTAGGGTTCGGCCATTTCAAAGCTTAAATTGGTGAGTGATTTTTGTCCCGTTTTTAATGATTTCTATATTTTTGTGATCGTTGCAACTAGTACTAGCTAGCCCAGGGACTTTTGCAAAACTGTTAAAGATTTTGAATGATTCCATTGATGAATACATGTGTATTTTGAACTTTCTTGATATATTATGAATGCTTGTTGATAGATATACAAGTTTTATTAAGTGATTTTTAGTGAAAATGCAAAATAGGGATTAAATTGAGAAATGTTTAAAATTTGTGGTTAAAATGTGAAATAAATGAAAAACATGGGCTGTTAGGGGTATAATGGAAATTCGGCTAATCATGGATGTTTTGAAATTTGTATGAATTTGTGATTTTGTGTAATAAGGACTAAATTGTAAAAATGTGAAAGTTTAGGGGTAGAAGTGTAAATATGTCTTAAAGCGTGTTTTGGATAGAATTGAATAAATAGATGATTAAATAAGTCAATTCTGAATATATTTAGATCAAGAAAGGAGAAATACGGACTTAGATCGGGTAAAGAACAAAGTTACGGAATAGTTGATTCGATTCGCCGTTTTAGCAACCGAGGTAAGTTTGTATGTTATAATTTCATTTCAAATGTATTCAATATGCTTTGATATGGTATAAATTGTGATTATGTGACTACGGACAAGTTTGGAAATGATTCGATGATGATTCGATAATTGGAATCCTGGTTGAACCTTAGGAATAGTTTAGGATACTAGTGACATGTTATTAGGGGACACAGTAAGTTGGCTTCGGGCCATAACATTAGCACTTCGTGTGCGAGATACGTTGATTTGGCTTCGGGCCATGATATAGCACTTTGTGTGCGAGATAAACCGATTCGGCTTCTGGCCATGTATATCGGCTGATTTGGCTTCGGGCAATGATATTAGTACTTCAGATAAGTTACCTTGATTTGGCTTCGGGCCATGGTATAGGTACTTATCGTTTGAGACCCTCGAGTATCCAACTTCTATTCTGAATGGTTCAACGGGTAAATGAAAGACGAGAATGTGTATGAGAATTGTATGAGATGGTACAGGTATGTGTATAAACTATTTTAGCATTGAATCGAGAAATGATGATGAAAGTATACAATTTTGTGAATGAATATTTGAAAGGTTTGTTACTAATATAAGCTACATGTTGTTGTATTTAAATTGTTAAATTATATTTATGTGGTTGTATTAAGTTTATTTCATTCGAGCTTACTAAGCTTTATAGCTTACTTTGTGTATTTTCTCGTGTTTTATAGTGATATCGAAGCTAGCTCGGATTCGGGAATCGTCGGAGATCGTTTCACACTACCACCTATCACTTGGTACCTTTGAACTTTGGTATTTTAAGTATATGGCATGTATAGGTATTTTGAGTCATTTTGATTATGGGTTGATAATGATTTTGGTTATTGGTAATGGCTTGTAATGACATATGTTTTGGTTTGTAAATATGGCCATAAGTGTTGACTTGATTTGGTGTATTTGGCTATGTGCATATATGTGCATATATGGTTAATATTTTGAGTTCATGGATGAATATGTGAATGGCTTATATTATGAGGTTTGTGGAATTGGTAACATGCTTGCGAAATGGTACAAAATGATGTATGATTGGTAAAGGTTTAATTAGTTGATTGGTGTATGTGTTTTGGTATATATGTTTTAATTGAGAAGAACATAAGTTATAAGCATGTTAGTTATTAGTATTTGAAATGGTGTGAAATTTTCTTGAGTGTGGGTGGAATAGATGTTCAATTGTGCTATGAATTGGTGCCATTTGGGTTGTTTAGGTACATGATATTTTGGTGGCAAATTGGCTTGGTAAATAGCCTATTTTTGTCCACACGGGTAGAGACATGGGCTTCTGTCTCAGCCGTGTGTGATACACGGTCATGATACACGACCGTGTGTCCCCTGGTGTTGAAATTGAAATGAAGTCAGTATGCTCCACACGGTCTCACACACGGGCATGTGATCGGCCGTGTGGTACAAGTCAGTATACCCCCTAATTTGCAAACGGCCTAGCACACGGGCATGTGACTTGGTCGTGTTGTATAAGTCAGTATACCATACAGGTTTGGCATGGCCTAGCACACGGCCTGGCACACGGGCGTGTGTGGCCACTTCGAAGGGCACACGAGCTAGGCACACGGGCGTGTGGTTGGCCGTGTGACCCAAGTCAGTAAACTCACTTGTTTGAACATGTGGTAGGACACAGGCTGGGACATGGCCATGTGCTTCCATTTTGAATGTCCACACGGCTTGTGACACGGGGTGTCTGGTGGCCGTGTGAGACACACGGCCTGACCACACGAGTGTGTGTCCCCTGTTTTAGAGAAAAAATTTATAAGTGTTGAAAAATTTCTCGAGTTATTGGTTTAGTCCCAAACCACTCTCAATGTATGTTTAAGGTCTCGTAGGCTCGTTTAAGGGACATTATGATTGATTTGTATTTGAATTGATAATTTGTATATGAAATGTATGTTTAAAAGTGTTGTAGTTTTGGTAATGCTCCGTAACCCTATTCTGATGGTGAATACAGGTGAGGGGTGTTATATTTATTGGTATGAGAGCCACGGTTTAGTCAATTCTAGGACTAACATAGCGTGTGTGAGAGTCTAGCTCTACATGCCATATATAACCTGTGATAGTGTGATAACTCCTGACAATTTAAACTGTGTTTTCATATAGTAAATGGATCCTAATTGAGCTGTAGCTGATGATGTAGAGAGTAATGTGCTAGCTCCCACTCAAGGGGCAGCGCTGTCTGATTCTAGATCTGTGTCGAGTAGTCACGGGAGAGAGGCTAAAGAAGCCTTTTTCCAAATGATAAAAAAATGGTTCACACAATTTGTCCGGACAAATCTGGCTGCTCAACAAGCTCCAACCCCACATAATCCCCAACCGGTTCCTGTAGCCCCTCAAGTTGTGGAACTTCAACAATTGAATAAGCCGTCAGTAGATAAAATCTGAAAGTATAGGGCCGAAGAGTTCAGAGCTACCGTTTATGATGATCCCGAGGAGCTTAGTAAAGAAAAGAGAAAAGTAGATTCAGAGGCTAGAGATTTGAGGAAAAGACCGATGAATAAACCATATCAATCCTCATCAAAAAAATTCAGAGATTCGTTTACCCGTCCAAATGTTTTAATCAAGCATTCGAATAGAGATCGTGGAAAGCAATTTTCAAGTCCTAAAGCTCAAATTACATTAGAATCGAGTGTTGGCAGTGTGAGAAATGATAAACCTGAGTGTCAACAGTGCGGAAGACGACATTTTGGGGAATGTTGGGTAAAATATAATAATAGAGTTTGCTACAAATGTGGTTCATGAGATCATTTTATTCGGGATTGTCATGAGCTAGCTGAGAAAGATAATGTTCAAAGTGCAAGAACGAGTAACACAACCACTAGAGGGAAGCAATCAAGAAATGTGGGAAATTCGAGTGGTAATTGTGGTACTACGAGAGATTCTACAGTAAGATCTGAAGCCAGAGCACCTGTTAGAGCTTACGCTATTCGCGCTCGCGAAGAGACGTCGTCACCCGATGTTATTACCGGTACATTCTCTCTTTATGAAACTAATATGATTGCTTTGATTGATCCTGGATCAACTCATTGGTATATTTGTATGAATTTAGTGTTTAGTAAGATTTGTCTGTTGAGTATACTGAGTTTGAGATTAAAGTATCGAACCCCTTAGGCAAGTATTTGTGTTAGTTGATAAAATATGTAAGAATTATCCTTTAACGACCCGGGGTTACTGTTTTCCTGCTGACTTAATACTTTTACCATTTGATGAGTTCGATGTGATTCTGGGTATGAATTGGTTGACTCTACATGATGCTATTGTGAACTGTAGACGAAAGATTATAGAATTGAAATGTCGGAATAATGAAATTCTTTGGATTAAATCTGATAAGTCGAATGGGTTGCCTATAGTGATATCCTCGATGTCGGCTCAGAGATATGTGAGAAAAGGTTGTGATGCGTATCTAGCATATGTTTTAGATACCAAAGTATCTGAATAGAAGATTGAATCAGTGCCTGTAGTTTGTAAATATTTGGATGTATTTCCAGAAGAATTGCCTAGGTTGCCACCAGTCAAAGAGGTTGAGTTTTTTATTGAGTTAGTACCTGGAATTTCACCGATATCTATAGCTCTGTATAGAATGGATCCGACAGAGTTGAAAGAATTGAAAGCTCAATTGCAAGAGTTAATAGATAGAGGTTTTGCACGACCGAGTTTTTCGCCCTGGGGTGCGCCAGTATTGTTTGTTAAGAAGAAAGACGGGTCCATAAGAATGTGTATTGATTATCGTCAGCTCAACAAGGTTACAATAAAGAATAAGTATCCGTTGCCGAAAATAGACGATTTGTTTGATCAGTTGAAAGGTGCAATAGTGTTTTCCAAAGATTGATTTGAGATCTAGTTATTATCAGTTGCAAGTTAAAGAATCAGATGTGTCAAAAATTACGTTCAGAATGAGGTACTGACACTATGAATTCCTTGTTATGCCTTTTAGACTAACAAATGCTCCTGCCATTTTTATGGATTTGATGAATTGGATATTTAGACCGTATTTAGACAGATTTGTTGTTCTGTTCATTAACGACATTCTGATCTATTCTCGAGATGAGTCTGAGCATGCCGAGCATTTGAGGATTGTGTTGCAAACCTTGAGAGATAAGCAATTGTATGCTAAATTCAGCAAATATGAATTCTAGCTCCGGAAAGTTGGATCTTTGGGGCACATTGTTTCTGCGGAAGGTATAAGAGTTGATCCAAGCAAGATTTCTGCAGTTATTGAATGGAAACCATTTAGAAATGTATCCGAGGTCAGAAGCTTTTTGGGATTGGCTGGTTACTATCGATGTTTTGTAAAAGGGTTTTCGATGATTCCTACACCGATGACCAGACTGCTATAAAAAGATGTAAAATTTGAATGGTCTGAAAAATGTCAACAAAATTTTGATCAATTGAAAGCATTGTTAACTGAGGCACCAGTGTTGGTTCAACTAGAGTCGGGTAAAGAATTTGTAATTTACAGCAAAGCGTCATTGAACGGTTTGGGTTGAGTATTGATGCAAGAGGGAAACGTTATAAATTTTGCTTCCAGACAGTTGAAACCACATGAAAAGAATTATCCGACGCATGATTTAGAGCTGGCCGCTATTGTATTTGCATTAAAGATTTGACGACATCACTTGTTCGACGAAAAATGTCACATACTTACTGATCACGAGAATTTAAAGTAGCTAATGTCACAAAAAGATTTGAATCTGAGATAGCATTGATGGCTCGAGCTATTGAAAGATTGTGAGTTAGCTATTAATTAACCTTTAGGGAAAAACAAATATAGTTCTCGATGCTTGAGTGGAAAATTTTTGTTTACTTTGTGAACGATGGTTACACAATTAACCTTGAAATGATGGCACAATCTTAGCTGAGTTAAAAGCTAAACCGATGTTTTCATTACAATCTGAGAAGCTCAGAAATGTGATAAAGAATTGCAAGCAAAACGAGTACAGTGTGAATAGACTTCTGATTCTAGATTTCAGGTTGAACCTGATGACTATTATTATTATTCTGAGATAGAATTTGTGTATTGAAGAATCCAAAGCTTATATAGAAAATTTTGCACGAGGCTCACAGTGGTAACTTGTCTATTCATCAGAGGAGTAATAAGATGTACAGTGATTTGAGGTTGAAGCACTGATGGTCGAATATGAAAAATGATATTTTTGATTTTGTGTTTAGATGTTTGATTTATCAACAAGTTAAAGTCGAATATCAAGTGCATTCAGGACTATTATAGCCAATGATGATACTGGAGTGGAAAATGAGATAGAGTTATGATAGACTTCGTATCGGGATTACTCTAATTTCTGAAAAAAAAGTACAAGATTGTATTTTTGCACTACAATTCATCTCAGATCGATGATAAGTATGAGAGAGTGATTAGATTCATGATGATATGCTTCGTTACTATGTTTTAGAATTCAAAGGTAACTGGGAAAAATGTTTACTGTTGGTTAAATTCACGTATAATAATAATTTTCAGTCGAGTATAAGATGGTACTGTATGAAATTTTATGTGGTTGTAAATGACGAACTCTGTTATATTGGACGGAACTCAGTGAGAAAAAGATATACGAGGTTAAATTGATTCGTGATTCTGGGGAAAAAGTGAAAGTGATTTGTGAAAGTTGAAAGCAGCTTCAGATTGACATAAAGGGTATGTAGATTTGAAACGTAAAGATATTGGATTTCAGATCGGTAACAGAGTATTTCTGAAAGTATCACCCTCGAAGAGGATTCTTCGTTGTGGTCGCAAAGAGAAGTTGACTCTGTAATTATTTGGGCTGTATTAGTTTATTGAGAGAGAAGGCCAGTGACATACCGACTTGAATTACCGATCAGAATTTTAGCTCGAGAGTTTAAAGAGTTGAGAAATTAATTCATAGCTTTGGTGAAAGTCTTGTGGCAATGTCATGATATTGAAGAGACTACGTGGAAACCTAAGGAAATTATGAGAAAACAATACCCTAACCTATTTAATGGTAAGATTTTTGAGGACAAAAATCCCTAAGGGGGGAGAGTTGTAACAGCTCGTTTTTAGTCAAATCGGAACAGTGGTTTTGGGACCACAAATTAGAAGTCAAAATAATTATTTCATGATTATTTTAATGTCTACAGCATTAAAATATGATTGAGTGAAATTTTCATTAAGAAATTTTATTATTTGAATGGTCAATTTGATAAAAAGGACTAAATCGCGTAAAGTGCAAAACTTGTGTTCTATTAGCTAAAGGTATTAAATTGCTATGAAATTAAATAGTGGAAGTCTTTATGTGGTAAATATATCATTTTTAATGTTAGTGGACTTTTATGGACATCTTTTAAGTGATTTTTGTTTATTAATTAAAAGGTTAATATAGTAAATTAGTAAATAATTATGATAAAATAAGTTAAACAAATGAAAAAGCTTTCATCTTCTCTTGTAACCACCGAATATTCAAATAAAAAAAGCCATGGGAATGAGCTAGGGTTCGGCCATTTCAAAGCTTAAATTGGTGAGTGATTTTTGTCTAATTTTTAATGATTTTTATGTTTTTGTGATCGTTACAACTAGTACTAGCTAGCCCAGGGACTATTTTGCAAAACAATTAAAGATTTTGAATGATGCCATTGATTAATACATGTTTATTTTTAAGTTTCTTGATAAATTATGAATGCTTGTTGATAGATATACAAGTTTTGTTAAGTGATTTTTAGTGATAATGCAAAATAGGGATTAAATTGAGAAATGTTGAAACTTTGTGGTTAAAATGTGAAATAAATGAAAAATATGGGATGTTAGGGGTATAATGGTAATTCGACTAAGCATGGGTGTTTCGAAATTTGCATGAATTTGTGATTTTGTGTAATAAGGACTAAATTGTAAAAATGTGAAAGTTTAGAGGCAAAAGTGTAAATTTATTTTAAAGTGTGTTTTGGATAGAATTTAATAAATAGATGATTAAATAAGTCAATTTTGAATATATTTAGATCAAGAAAGGATAAATACAGACTTAGATCGGGGAAAGAACAAAGTTACGGAATAGTTGATTCGATTCGCCGTTTTAGCAACCGAGGTAAGTTTGTATGTTATAATTTCATTTCAAATGTATTCAATATGCTTTGATATGGTATAAATTGTGATTATGTGACTACGGATAAGTTTGGAAATGATTCAACGATGATTCGACAGTTGGAATCCCGGTTGAACCTTAGGAATAGTTTAGGATACTAGTGACATGTTATTAGGGGACACAGTAAGTTGGATTCGGGCCATGACATTAGCACTTCGTGTGCAAGATACGTTGAGTTGGCTTCGGGCCATGAGATAGCACTTTGTGTGCGAGATAACCCGATTCGGCTTCGTGCCATGTATATCGACTGAATTTGTAACATCCTGAATTTTTGGGTCTATGCGTTTAATGGGTGGATATGTTTAATGTGTTAATTTAAGTGTTAGGGGTCCAAATTGGGCTCAGGCTTAGGTAGAGGCCTTGATTAAAATTATCTGTTTGGGCATTATAGGGTTTAAAAGGTAGTATCTATGTTTAAAATACCAAAGTGGGCTTGTGGCCCAATCTTAGGAGGTGACGCCACACAAGGGAGTAAGGGGCCCAAATTTAAGTTTCATGGAGCCCAATTCTTTTAATTTAAGTTAGCTAAATTTTGGGCATTAGGATTAGGTGGAGTGGATGGCAACTAGGCTAAAATTTAGCGGTTTTAATGTTTAAAATATGTGGATAATAAGCAGATAAAGGCTATTATTTAGGAATTTATTTTATGTGGATAATAAGCAGATAAAGGCTAAAATTTAGGGATTTTAATGATTAAAATATGTGAATAATATGCTGATAAAGGAGGGAGGAGTTAGAGATAATTAAGTCTCTTTTAGATGAGCTAGTAAATTAAGATAAAGGAGAAAAGATAGGATTTATCTGCAAGGTTAGGTAAGTGCCGAAATTTCTATAAATAGGGGGGATATCTCATTGATTCTGGCATTTAAACCGTAATTTCCTCTTCATTCTTTGTGCCAAAATTCTTAGCCTTTCCCTCTACAATTTCTTTTCTTCAATTTCTTCAAAAGTCGAACCCTCTCCTTTCACTCTCTTCTCTATTTTTTTTCTCTTGAGCCGATTTCTCTAAAAAGCCGAAATCTCCATAGTTTTTCTCTACTCATCCCATTTGTGAGAATAGTTCTATTCTTCCGGCATTTAATCTTTTCCTTTGGCATTGCCGAATCTTCTCTCTAGTGCTAGCCGAATCCCCATGTTAAGGTAAGCGTCGACTTACATTAAGCTCTCACGTTCTATTTCGGTTTTTAAAAGGCAAAAGCCGAAAAGCTAATAGTTTAATGGTTCTATGTTGGGCGGCATTCCGGGATTTGAAGGAAACTTGGTCGTCTAGATCTAAAAGCCGAAAATCGTTAGTCTCTAATTTCGGGATTTCAAGGTAAGGGATCTATTAGTTTTAACGTGTAATTTGGGATTTATTAACCTTGGCCGATTGTTGAAGGGGCTAAATCTTTGTGTGTTTTTCCGTCTTTTGAGCAAGGCTTTACATTGAGGATAATAGATCCGGATAGCAAGGACATCGACTAAGAATATTGGATTTCGCGATATCGTGTGTGTAATACTTCCCACCATCTAGATCTGATTATTAATGTATGCTCATAAGTTTATATGTTGTGATAAATACAGATATCTCTCGCTTTAATGTTGGAAACCCGAAAGGGTGAAGCAAATCACTAGGTCGTGAATGTTTGAATTTATATGATAAAAGCATATTGATTTTATGACTTTGCATGGGTTGGGTTGATGAAAGGAGGAAGTTATACGTTATATGTGTAGCGGTTTATACCGTGATCTCATTATATGTTGTAGCGGCTAATGCCGTGATTCATTATAAGGGCCTTCGGCCATAATATGTTGATGAGCGACATGACCGCCATCTTGGTGTGTAGCGGTGTGGGTCGATTGTAGAAATCCCAATGGTGTGAATGGTCGATGCGGGCGTGTAGCGGATGGAATCCTAGGCAAACGGGTTGGGCCTTGCATATTATTTGTTATTTTTTTTATAAATGGAATTATTAATCTGTTTTATGGGCCTAAGGCCAAAATCTAGTGGTGCATGAGGGTTACACACTTCGAGTCTCGCGACTCACCCTATTAATTAACCTTTCAGTGATACCTAGTGCTTGGACCGGGTGGAGAGGAACGCAAGGTGGCCATGCAAAAGACCAACTGGATCCAGCAAAAAGTCTCAAGTTAATACTTTATATTTTTAATTAATGGATTTTAAATCTCGTTGTAATAAGGCTATGGGCCACTAGTTTATGTTTTGTTTTATTTTGGGCTTTAATTACTTTTAGTTATTTAAATTCTTATTGAACTAATGTATCTATTTAAATTTGGGTTTTAATTTATAAAGGCATATTTTATTTAAACTATCAACTATTAAATTTCTCTCGAATAAGAAGATAAACTTTAGAAAAAATATTTTTCTCAAAATACGACATGTTCTTCCAAAATTTTCTTAGTGACATACCGAGATCCGATCGTGGTGTTTGGGCCGGGTTTGGGGTGTTACAAATTGGTATCGAGCCCGCCCACCCCAACTTGGCTCTGGGGTTTTGGGCTCAAAACGTTTTCTAAAATGGGCTTTTGAAATATGGATGTCTTTAAGTAATAACAGATCTGTTAGCTCGGCATGGCACTGCGTCTCTCGCCCAAGTCCGCTGTAAAGTACTCAAACCATTGTATGATCTTTGTATATATGGGCTTAATGGGCCTAGTGGGACGTAGATTAGTTAGAATTAGAACTTGATGGACTCTAGGCTTAGTTCAAACCACTTCTTAAAATGTCATAAAACTTAATTTCACTAAACAAACCCGTTAACGAGCCGCAAGACTAGGGTGTGGTAACCGTCATACGCATGTCTAGGAAGGATTCTAAGAGCACAGTATTTAAGCGATCCTAGTGACTCACCTCCTCTTCACCGAATCCTACAGTGCGTGAGTGACTGCTCACCCTAGCCACGAGGACTTGTTGACGGCCAAAATCTATAATTAAAACCCGAAAGGGACCAGCTACCTTATCTTTACAAAATTGCTAGAAACCCTTGTTTTGAAAAAAAAACCCAATATACCCATGATTTGCAAATATACCCCGATTTACATAGTCAACGAAATTTTTCTCAGAAAAAAAAACAACACAACACATGACAACAACCTGAAATCCACAACCACACGAACACTACTATTTTCTTTTGAAATCAAATCCTTCAAGATACCCTGTCTATCTATTTTAAAATAAAAAAATTATTTTGAAAATATTCCCGATTTGTAAAAATTACTAAATTGCCCCTAATGTGTAAAATGACCAAAGTACCCTTGATTGCAAAATTACCAAAATACCCTTATTTCACGAAATCAACAAGGAACTCTATTTTGAAAATTACGAAAATACCCTCAGTAGGATAAAATTACGAAAAATACCTGGGGGTAGTGGAATAACGAAAATACCCTATGTGTTGAATATGGGTGCATGGATGTTGTCTGTATGTTGATGGTTGAATGTATGTAGTTCTTAGAACTAGGAAAGGTGAACTTGAGACTAAATTCTGAATTCGAAAGAACTACTCTTAAACTACTGCTCATAAGACTGTTCGTGGTTAAACAGTGGAAGAAACTTATTAATTCATAAAATTCTTAATCAGATAAACGCGAACCGATAGCATGAGTACAAGGGGACGAGGACGCTTTAGATGCGAATACCGGTGCGTACCCTACCATAGTATACTAAGTGTTTATTTTGACTTTAGAATTAGAGTGCGCAGCGAAAGCATAGTGGTGAGACTTGGGTAGTACGATTAATAGTTAGTTGGAAATTTCGAGGACGAAATTTCTTTAAGGGGGTAGAACTGTAACATCCTGAATTTTTGGGCCTATGCGTTTAATGGGTGGATATGTTTAATGTGTTAATTTAAGTGTTAGGGGTCCAAATTGGGCTCAGGCTTAGGTAGAGGCCTTGATTAAAATTATCTGTTTGGGCATTATAGGGTTTAAAAGGTAGTATCTATGTTTAAAATACCAAAGTGGGCTTGTGGCCCAATCTTAGGAGGTGACGCCACACAAGGGAGTAAGGGGCCCAAATTTAAGTTTCATGGAGCCCAATTCTTTTAATTTAAGTTAGCTAAATTTTGGGCATTACGATTAGGTGGAGTGGATGGCAACAAGGCTAAAATTTAGGGGTTTTAATGTTTAAAATATGTGGATAATAAGCAGATAAAGGCTATTATTTAGGAATTTATTTTATGTGGATAATAAACAGATAAAGGCTAAAATTTAGGGATTTTAATGATTAAAATATGTGAATAATATGCTGATAAAGGAGGGAGGAGTTAGAGATAATTAAGTCTCTTTTAGATGAGCTAGTAAATTAAGATAAAGGAGAAAAGATAGGATTTATCTGCAAGGTTAGGTAAGTCTTAGAAATTTCTATAAATAGGGGATATCTCATTGATTACTGCATTTAAACCGTAATTTCCTCTTCATTCTTTGTGCCAAAATTCGTAGCCTTTCCCTCTATAATTTCTTTTCTTCAATTTCTTCAAAAGCCAAAACCTCTCCTTTCACTCTCTTCTCTATTTTTTCTCTTGAGCTGATTTCTCTAAAAGTGAAATCTCCATAGTTTTTCTCTACTCATCCCATTTGTGAGAATAGTTCTATTCTTCCCATTTTTAATCTTTTCCTTTGGCATTGCCGAATCTTCTCTCTAGTGCTAGTCGAATCCCCATGTTAAGGTAAGCGTCTAAACTCATTAAGCTCTCACGTTCTATTTCGGTTTTTAAAAGGCAAAAGCCGAAAAGCTAATAGTTTAATGGTTCTATGTTGGGCGGCATTCCGGGATTTGAAGGAAACTTAGTCGTCTAGATCTAAAAGCCGAAAATCATTAGTCTCTAATTTCGGGATTTCAAGGTAAGGGATCTATTAGTTTTAACGTGTAATTTGGGATTTATTAACCTTGGCCGATTGTTGAAGGGGCTAAATCTTTGTGTGTTTTTCCGTCTTTTGAGCAAGGCTTTACATTGAGGATAGTAGATCCGGATAGCAAGGACATCGACTAAGAATATTGGATTTCGGGATATCAGGTGTGTAATACTTCCCCACCATCTAGATCTGATTATTAATGTATGCTCATAAGTTTATATGTTGTGATAAATACCGATATCTCGGTTTAATGTTGGAAACCCGAAAAGGGTGAAGCAAATCACCAGGTCAGTGAATGTTTGACTTTATATGATAAAAGCATATTGATTTTATGACTGCATGGGTTGGGTTGATGAAAGGAGAAAGTTATACGTTATATGTGTAGCGGTTTATACGATGATGCATTATATGTTGTAGCGGCTAATCGCCGTGATCTCATTATAAGGGCTTCGGCCATAATATGTTGATGAGCGAAGATGACGCCATCTTGGCGTATAGCGGTGTGGGTCGATTGTAGAAATCCCAATGGTGTGAATGGTGATGCGGGGCGTGTAGCGGATGGAAACCTAGGCAAACGGGTTGGGCCTTGCATATTATTTGTTATTTTTTTTATAAATGAATTATTAATCTGTTTTATGGGCCTAAGGCCAAAATCTAGTGGTGCATGAGGGTTGCACACTGAGTCTCACGACTCACCCTATTAATTAACCTTTCAAGTGATACCTAGTGCTTCGGACCGGCCGAGAGGAACGCAAGGTGGCCATGCAAAAGACCAATCTGGATCCAAAGAAAAGTCTTAAGTTAATACTTTATATTTTTAATTAATGGATTTTAAATCTCGTTGTAATAAGGCTATGGGCCACTAGTTTATGTTTTGTTTTATTTTGGGCTTTAATTACTTTTAGTTATTTAAATTCTTATTGAACTAATGTATCTATTTAAATTTGGGTTTTTAATTTATAAAGGCATATTTTATTTAAACTATCAACTATTAAATTTCTCTCAAATAAGAAGATAAACTTTAGAAAAAAATATTTTTCTGAAAATACGACATGTTCTTCCAAAATTTTCTTAGTGACATACCAGATCCGGTCGTGGTGTTTGGGTCGGGTTTGGGGTGTTACAGAATTGGCTTCGGGCCATGATAGTAGTACTTCGGATAAGTTACCTTGATTTGGCTTCGGGCCATGGTATAGTTACTTATCGTGTGAGACCCTCGAGTATCCAACTTCTATTCTGAATGGTTCAACGGATAAATGAAAGACGAGAATGTGTATGAGAATTGTACAAGATGGTATAGGTATGTGTATAAACTATTTTAGCATTGAATCGAGAAATGATGATGAAAGTATACAATTTTGTGAATTAATATTTGAAAGGTTTGTTACTAATATAAGCTACATGTTGTTGTATTCAAATTGTTGAATTATATTTATGTGGTTGTATTAAGTTTATTTCATTCGAGCTTACTAAGCTTTATAGCTTGCTTTGTGTATTTTCCCGTGTTTTATAGTGATATCAAAGCTAGCTCAGATTCGAGAATCGTCGGAGACTTTTTCACACTACCACCTATCACTTGGTACCTTTGAACTTTGGTATTTTAAGTATATGGCATGTATAGGTATTTTGAGTCATTTTGATTATGGGTTGATAGTGATTTTGGTTATTGGTAATGGCCTGTAATGACATATGTTTTGGTTTGTAAATATGGCCATAAGTGTTGACTTGATTTGGTTGATTTGGCTATGTGCATATATGTGCTTATATGGTTAATATTTTGAGTTCATGGATGAATATGTGAATGGCTTATATTATGAGGTTTGTGGAATTGGTAACATGCTTGTGAAATGGTACAAAATGATGTATGATTGGTAAAGGTTTAATTAGTTGATTGATGTATATGTTTTGGTATGTTTTGATTGAGAAGAACATAAGTTATAAGCATGTTAGTTATTAGTATTTGAAATGGTGTGAAATTGTCTTGAGTGTGGCTGGAATAGATGTTCAATTGTGCTATGAATTGGTGCCATTTGGGTTGTTTAGGTACATGAGATTTTGGGTGGCAAATTGGCTTGGTAAATAGCCTATTTTTGTCCACACGGGCAGAGACACGGGCGTGTGTCTCAGCCGTGTGTGACACACGGTCATGTTACACGGTCGTGTGTCCCCTGGTGTTGAAATTGAAATGAAGTCAGTATGCTCCACATAGTCTCACACACGGGCGTGTGATCGGCCGTGAGGCATAAGTCAGTATACCCCCTAATTTGTACACGGCCTAGCACAAGTGCGTGTGACTTGACCGTGTTGCATAAGTCAGTATACCCTACAGGTTTGGCACAGCCTAGCACATGGGCGTGTGTGGCCACTTCGAAGGGCACACGGGCGTGTGGTTGGCCGTGTGACCCAAGTCAGTAAACTCACTTGTTTGGACACGGGGTAGGACACGGGCTGGGACACGGCCATGTGCTTCCATTTTGAATGTCCACACGACTTGTGACACGGGCGTGTCTGGTGGCCGTGTGAGACACACGGCCTGACCACACTGGCGTGTGTCCCCTATTTTAGAGAAAAATTTTATAAGTGTTCAAAAATTTCCTGAGTTATCGGTTTAGTCCCAAACCACTCTCAATGCATGTTTAAGGCCTCGTAGGCTCGTTTAAAGGACGTTATGATTTATTGTGATTGATTTGTATTTGAATTGATAATTTGTATATGAAATGTATGTTTAAAAGTGTTATAGTTTTAGTAATGCTCCGTAACCCTATTTTGATGGTGAATACGGGTGAGGGGTGTTACAATACACTTTTCTAAATTTCTGATCACAACTGTAGTCTATAAAGACACAGTGTCTTATAGATTGGTATAATACTTTACTGTAGTCTATAAAGACACTATGTCTTATAGATTGGTATAGTACTTTACTGTGTGTTATAGACACTGTGTATTATTCACAATCGAATTATAGATTGGTATAATACTTTACTGTAGTCTATAAAGACATTGTGTCTTATTGATCACAACTTACGAACCATACTGATGTGCCAAAAAAATTTGATACAGAATCCGCCACAAAGGACATTCTTTATGGTACACCATTGAGAGTCTTATCATTACACGCCAAGTGCGTTTCCTTTCAGAGTTCACCACGAAAATAGTTCTATTAGTTTGTGCCGACATCCCTTTCAAGGATCGCCACAAAGGCTATTTTTTTAGAGATTGCCATAGAGGTTGTTCTTTTTGTACTTCGCCACAAAGGCTATTCTTTTCATACTTCACCATAAAGACTTTCATTTCATGATTCGCCACAAAGGCTTTCATTGCTTGACATGTTTATGATATGGATTTTCCTAGACTTACGTTATGTGAGGTTTGCCCATCATCATCCTAGGACACACAGAGAACCCTATTGGGTAATCACCGTCCTTTAGTTCCTTTTCGAAGGTGCCATAGCCATGGGCTTTTCCTTCAAGGTTCATATCAGAGATCCTTTTTTTAGTCCCAACAGACCCCTTTAAACTCTACACGATGAACAAACACAGACTTACTTGACAGACTCTTCATGAACTGACATCGCTTAAGACTCAACACTTTAAGTCACTAATTATACACTTCATCGCATGCATTTCTAAATGTGCCATACAACCATACTCAAACTTCACATACTTAACTTGTCAGATTCATACAAACTATACATGCAAACCCTAACAAACATTCAGACTTCACATTTCTGGTTTCTATTTCATAGTTTGATCAATTACCATGGGAATATCTTGTATGAATAGTATACTTGAAAGAGTCAATATAGATACTCACATGACAACCATGAATAGCATCTTGAACTCTAGATCCAACATTCATTAAGGAACTGCAGCAACCACTGCTTATAATATAGAAGAACACCATTTAAAACTCATTCAAATAACCTTTATTGTCCTCTTAAGCCCAAATAACCCCCATACTAAGCCTTAATTATTCATCTTACTGTTCATGCACTCTTACAGACCTACTCTTTCATAACATAACATGTAGAGTCATAAACCTTATCTTGGCATGGAGTAATCACTGATAAAATCCAAGATTTTCAACCTCATCTTAAAGAAATACTTTGAGTTCATCAAACTTTAGATAACAATATTTTAGAAGAAAGAATAAGAGAACCCCCTTTTCCCAAACTTGAATATCTATTAATATAATTTAAGTCCTTATTGGAACTTGACAAGTGTCACATCCTTACTGAGTTGTCTTATCCAAAAGTCTACAACTTCTGAGAAATCTAATTGAGTATCCCTTAACTTTTACTTTCCTGGTTCACATTCAGTTGGTTCTTAACTATCACACCTTGCATCTTAACTTGCATAGTACTACAGTTAAGGGCGCACTATACCTTTGACGTGAACTCATACTCTCAATATCATTTTACTTGGTCGTTGGTCTTATTCCAACTAACATAGCCACCTAACATGGAACCTTGATTAACTTAAAAACCTAACTCTATATGCCCACTCTATATGCCAAAAGGTGCACTTGGGTGAATACTACTCTGCTAATCATACTACTTTGAGACTTTATGCCAAACCTTGTACCCGTCAGAACCGGGGCGTTAAATTATAAGTAACGATAGTTATATCATTTTGCTATTAATCAAGAGTTATCACTTTTCATAGTGATAAGTTATGTTTCTTAAATATCAGAAGTTATGCCATTTGATTGAATAGTTATGTCTATTTAATAGACATGTCTACCCAAAAAGATATTTATTTAATGTATAGTTATGCCTCTATGAAGTGACATAAGAACTCTTATAAATAGAAGTGGAATTTCATTTGCATGACATTCTAAGACACACAAAAATTGAAAAACAAAATTTCTTTCAATTATTCCTATATCTTCTACTATTCTTAGATTATTCTTTGATACTTTTGCTATGCTTCGCTCAATGATCAGGGGGCTATTTTTGTCAGTGAAAAATGTAGATAGTCATTGGGCTTCATTGTATACTCAAGGTTCATTTGCCAGTAAGCACACCAAAATATAGGTGAGAGCAAATAGAACTTTAAAGAAAATGACATTGTTACACACCTTGAAGCCTTTATTAATCTCTCACAAGTTTATTTTTATCCCCACACACTAATAATTTTAAGGTTTTAATCTCGCAAATTTATGAAAAAATCAAAGAAGGCATGTCGTTCACCACATATTCACATTATAACACCCCTTATCCATGCTCGAACATAGACTCAAGCAAGGAATGCTACATTTACAACAAAACTCTTCACTCAAGTTCTATTCATTTTCTAGACATGTTTGAGGTCATTTAAGGATCTTTAAACCATTTCTAGGCTTACTCTACAATCTAGTTGTGTTTAGAGGTCATTCGAGGCCCTTTTAGTGTAAAAATAAACAAACAAAGGCAAAAAAGAGCAAAGGTATTGGTACCTAGCACTATGCATCGATACCTCTGCATGTAACTATTCTTTTTTTCATTTTTTTTTGTCATGTACTGATATCCTTATTTAGGTATCGAGAATTGGATATAGTGGAACCAAATTCAAGCCTAGAAATACCTTAAAACATGACATTTTCATACCTTAATCAATCTCAATAATTTCCAATAATTTTTAGACCTCAAAATGCCTCAAAATATCATTCAAATCATTATATCATTCATCTATGCTCAATCACTACCAATAAGACACAAAGTTTCCAAAAAATTTCCACTTAACCATAACTTACCCCAAGACAATTCACTATCTTTTTAACACCTTTCATTACTTAAGTACATGCCATACTATTTTCCATAATTTGAAATCCATATTTTACCATTTTACCTTTTTGATGAGATGTGATTTGGCAAGCCACTCACGAACACTTTCCACGCGATCACTTTCTGCATACTACATGTTAGAAAATAACACATTAAGCTTCATGGAAGCTTAGTAAGTACTCGTATGAATTATTTACTTAACTAAGTATTTAAAAAAATTATTATATTACACTAATTCATTTCAAGAACATTTAATCCACATTATGTCTTGTTGTATTCTCTTCACTATTGAAGCATTGAATGTATAGCTAATGAATCATGTAACGCCCCTAAAATCACTATGCTATAAGTAAATTGTATTAAGTTGAGATCGTACATAGCAGACTTCTCGGTAAAATGAAATGAGGTACAGAATTGATAAAAGAGAAGGTTGATGGATGCCAAAAGAAGTTGAATCAATAAGTATGTCTTGATATATAAATTTAATGCAGGGAGTAAATCATAAAGATGTGAAAAGTTTTGGGACCCAAGTATAATTATTCAAAAATTGAGGGGTTAAAATGTTAATGTATGAAAAGTTGAAGGACCAAAAGTGCAACTACCTTGAAGGCAGGCATGACATAAATGGAAATATAAAATTTTACTAGGGGTAAAATGGTCATTTTACAAGAAAGATCATGTTTGGGTAAATTACTAAAATGCCCTTAGGTGTGTAGATGAAATCTTAGCCATTAGATTTGCTTAATTATGAAGGATGAAATATGTTCCCATAGATTATAATCATGGTGTTGGTGATATTTTATATTAATTAATTATCTAAATATTATTTTAATTATATTTTATTAAATTTATTTTATCATTATTTTAATTAATAAATATTAGATAAATAAAGAAGTATAAAAAATTCTTCATACTTCCCATTTGCTTCCAACATGTATGAGAAATAGAGAAGAGAAGTAGAAATCCTACCATTTTCACCCAAAATTAATGAGAATTTCCATAGCCACCAAAAGGAAAAGTGAAGTAGAAATCCTAAAGAGTTTGGTTATCATCTTGGAAGCAATAAATTGGAGTTAGAGGGGATGAAAGTTGAAAAGATAGTGAATAGATTAAAGAGTCAAAGGAAGAATTAAAGTTTTTTTTTTTTATGAAATTTATGTTTGGTTGAAGTAGAGATATGAGAAAGTGATTTCTTGTAAATACGTTGATTATGTTTTACTATGTCCATGAAGTGAGAATGAAAAGAGAGTGATGGAAATATTATAGACAAAGGAGAGGAAATGAAAAAAAGCGTGAAAGAAGGAGAAGAGAAGTAAGAAAGTGAAATCTAGCAAAAGAAATGTAAGTACTCATATGAACTCTACTTATTTTCCAAAGGATTAAATTGAAATATGTTATAAATTAAGTGAAGTGAATTAGAATTTAATTGAAAATAATATTAGTGTGAAAGTATTAATGAAAAATGCTATTTAGAAATTATAAGAATTAAAGAGAGCAAATTGACATACTATGAGATATGAAAAGTGATAGTGGAAAGTAAATTTAAAGCGTACATAAAGAAATACAAAGTGGAGTTAAATTGAAAAAGACTCGAATGTGTAGTGAAATTGGTAAACAAGTAATCTTGAGTGAATATTTAATGTTTAATACGTAAATTAAATAATAAGCAATTAAACTAGTAAAGTGAAAATATAACAGCCCGATTTTGGGGCTAGTCGGAACAGTGGTTTCGGGACCACTAATCCGAGGTTGAGGAAAATTATTTTAATATTATTTTATATTTTATGGCATAATTATATGGATGTATGAAAATTTTGGTGCTTAAATTTTAGCGATTGCATGCTTAATTGCAAAAAAGGACTAAATCGCATAAAGTGTGAAAGTTTCATTTTTCAAGCTAAAGGTGTCTAATAGCTATGGATTATTAAATTGGAGGTCCTTGAAGTGCAATTAGGCCTTCCTAAAGGTGATGGCCGGCCAAGGGAGACAAGGGCATTAAATTGGTCAAAAATTTGGTGGTATTAGGTGGCTAAAATGAATAAAATAAGATAAATAAAGAAGATGTCATCTTTTACTATTCCCATTTCTTCTTCCACCAAAAATTGAAGAGAAAATAGAGGTTTTTGGAGCTAAAACTTTCATCCAAGCTATTCCCTTGCAAGTAAGTGACTTTAGAGGTCTTTCTTGATAATTTTTGTACTTTTGGAACCCCTAAAGCTTAAGCTAGCTAATGAGGGGACTATTTTGCAAAATGGTTTAAAGTTTAGGGATTTTCCATGAGAGTTTTTATGTTGTTTTCTGAGTTTTATGGAAGAAAATGAATGTTAGTGGGTTAAGGAATAACTTTTGTGAAAGGTTTTTCCATGAAAACACCTAAATGGGACTTATTTGTAAAGGTTGTGATTGAGTAATAAATGTAAGAAATGGTTGGTTTTGTGAATCGTCATAAGAGAAATAAATGTTCAGCTAGGCTTGTTTAATGAGAAAATGTGATGAAAAATGATTTACGAGCCTAGGGGCAAAATCGTAATTTTGCCAAAGTATAAGGGCAAAACGATCATTTTTTCCAAACTAGAAATTTTGAAGTATCATGAGTTATGTAGTGATTAAATGAGTAAATTGTATTATTATAGATCAAGAAGAGCGCGGAAACAACCTTGACCGGGGAAAAGGCAAGGTCTCGGACTAAACCGCAAATTATCATATTTTGCACCGAGATAAGTTTATGTGTAAATGATACATCTCTATTACGTATGTTTTAACTATTAAAGCATGGTGTGGATGAAATTGATTATTGGTGAGAATTATTGAGATAGTAGAAAATGCGAAAACTCTCGGATGAACCTTCGGAAGAGAAATATGGACACGGATGAATATCTGTAAGTATGTACATTTTTGGTGGGCTGTGTGTGATACCACCTTGTTATCTATTCACGATGGGCTATGTGCGATACCATCGTTTATATTATCATTTGGTGGGCTATGTGCGATACCACCGTAATTATCATTGTTGGTGGGCTATGTGCGATACCACCTTATTATTGATTAATGGTGGGCTACGTACGAAACCACCGGGTATCTTGTATTATTCCGAAGGGTTCATCGAGAAACTTGTTTAAGTAAATATTTCATGTTGGCTTTGTGGTGTTAAGTGTAGGGCATAAGTATAAGGAAATGTGATCAATGTATATGATATGTGGTTGGGATGTGGTAAGAGTTGAGATGAGTAAGCATGAATATGAAAATGTGAATTGTTCTTACATAGTTTGTAATTCTTTTGGTTGATTAGTATATGGTATTATGCTTATTGTTTACATGTAGACTTACTAAGTTTAAAGCTTACTCCCTTTCTTTTCCCTTGTTTTATAGTGTCAAAGAGCCAGCTCGGGATACGAAGATAATCAGAAGATCACCCACACTATCAACACATCTTGGTATATTTAGACTTAGCATTTTGAGTATGGCATGTATAGGGTCTAGACTTAGTTGAATGTCATATTGTTTTGGCCAAATGTGTTGGCTCATTCAAAAATTAACTCTTTTGTATAAGGCCATAGTTGATGGCTCTTTCTTATTAGTCTATGAAAAGATGAGGTTATTCATGATTGTGCAAGTAGCATATAGATTTACTTGGTTTAAGTATGCATGAATGGGCTGATGTTTGAATGTGGTTTATATTGTAGGATTTAGGGTGATAAAAAGAGCTTGAAAAATAGCCTTGTTCTTGTCCACACGGGTAGGACACGGGCGTGTGTCTAGGCCGTGTATGACACACGGTTGGCCTCATGGACGTGTGGTTTGGCCTTGTGTTCCCTTGCACGCTAGGTCTACAAGTCAGAATGCTCAGTAGTAAATACACGGGCAGAGACACGGCCATGTGTCTCAGTCGTACGGAAGGCACGGCCAAGGACATGGGTGTGTGCCCAGGCCGTGTGAAGTCTGCACCTGAAATTGGAATTTAATTCGCCAGACGGTCGAAGGACACGGGCGTGTGCCTAGTGTAACACCCCAAACCCGGCCTAGACGTTATGGCCAAATCTAGTAGTATCACATTGAAGTGTTTTTTTTTTTTGAAAACATAGTTTCATTGGAAAACCTGTTCTATATTAATTCTCGTTTACGATCTTAACAGAAATTTTAAGGTGTCCTGTTCATTTGAAAACTCAAGTTGTTTTTAGCAGAATGTTGATCATATTAGTTAGTTACTATACTTTAAAATAATGTTTGATGCGGAAGCTTTTATAGTATGTTACGAAAACGTGGTGTTTTGAAACTTTTGGAAATCCGCATCCTACTACTCTCAGAAATGAATTAAGCTAAGTAAAATCCCAAATTAAAAGTTAAAAATTTAAAGAGGCCTTATTACAAAAACAAATAACCAAATTAAATTTCTTGTAAATAAAAAGTCAAATATAGAAGCAGGTGCGGTTGTGTGGCCACCTCCGAATCCCTCACAGCACCGATTCGCCTAAGACTGGGGATTACCTGTACAGATAAACAGAGGGGTGAGTTTACAAAAACTCAGTGTGTAATCCCATATAAGGAATTAGCCAATCATGCCGTAGGCGAGCACGATCTGGGCCTAAGCCCAAATCAATAACGATTCGATTCGGTTGGGGCCTTAGCCCATTCTGATGATCGATATTAGTGTGGGCCTTAGCCCATTTCGATGTGATAATAGTTCACCATGCAATCAGAAATCCTACCCAACCAGCCTCTACACTCCACTCCGTCCAGCCCTACACTCTTGTGGGGATAAAATCAACCCACCTATCCCTACACTCCAAAAATTAGCACCGGTTGCGGCACTAAACAGTATTTGCAGCAGAGTCACGATCTGATACACTTCCTCCAATCATAATAATCCTATCCCCATACAACATATCACACATGTATGCAACAAATATATCATGGCATGCTCATATACAGTCATACATAACATAAGGCATAACAGTCATTTTATATCATAGGGGCATAACAGTCATTTTATATCAGTTTGGGGTCTAGGTATACTTACCGACCCATCAATAGGTCTACAGTCGTCTCGGGCGACCCGTGCAACCTTAACAGTCAAATAGTGAAAATGGGCCCAAGGCCCATAATGCGGGCCCATGTGGGCCCACACGCCCGTGTGGCCCACATAGCCCAGAATTTGTCTCGACCATGTAAATTACACAGCTTGGCCCAATATTCTCCACACGTTCGTGTAGTTTACCTGTGTGGGGCCCACAAGCCTGTTGGGCCCACACGGCCCATTTCAGCCCAACATGGCCCAAAACGGCCTAAGACCATGAAATCACTCATGGTGGCCTCAATAGTCAAACGCCCACATTTTATGCATTCAGATTACCACACGAGCGAGCACACGCTCGTGTAGCGTCAATTGCCATATTTTTTGGCTTTTGCCGATTTACGATTTGGGCAGTGTTTACACACCTGTTTGCGGAAATGCGTAAATAACCCGTGAGCACCAAAACTACCTTGATTGAACAAAAGTGGTCTAGCCCTCTTAGACTGCTGACGAAAGCTGATTACAAACTCCTTGACGAATATCTGCGTTGCAAGCGGATTTTATTAGGCAGAATTGTTTATACACATGATTAAATCCACATGTTATAATTTACAGCACCACAGAACCCAAAAGTAAGGGAAAGAGCGTTCGGCATATGCCCACGAATGCAAGACAAAATACTCATATTGAACACGCTGATTAAGAATATCGTTACCTTTAGTCGATTGATGAGAGAAAGGTTTTGACCGCTTCAAAACCACTTGCAAACTCCTTCACTCCTCGAGAAGTTCTAAAACCGAAAGAAACACCACACATAAGGGAAGGAAGCTGAGAATCGGCAATAAGGGAAAAGAGTATTCGGCTTTAGACAGTGCAAGAAAGGAAGACTTGATACGTATTAAGAGAAAACAGGAAGGAGTCGAGTGCTCTTACCGATTTGTCAGAGAATAATCGCTAAACCGAAGACACAATAGCGATAGAAGAATGAAGTAATCCACCTGGGTACAAACTAGAGAAAGATGGTAAGAGAAAATGGTTTCAGGGAGAAAAGAGAAGAGAAATCGAATGAGGGGAAGAAGGTATATTCGGCCAACACAGAGTCAATTGGGAAAAGAAACGATGAAGAGGCAATTGAAAGATGAAGAATTCGGCCAAAGAAATGGTTGTCAAAAAGAAAAAACGAACGAGGTGAAACAGAACCCCTACCAAATTCGGCCTTCAAGCAACAGAGGAAAAATAATTACAAAGCAAAACCCCAAATGAGGAGTATACCAAATGAGGAGTATACCATTCTGGCCGAAATTCTTGAGTGCCTACAGTCCAATTTTGGCACAACACTCCCTCTTTTCTCACCTCCCTTGATTTTCTCCTAAAATTCCTCCTCAAATCTCTCCACCCGATCACACCTCCCCTCAACCACTCAATTTGAATTCTTCTCTACCACTCCAATGTTTTAGTCAAACTACAACACCCCCCACGGCACAGCAGCAAAATAAATACTCCACTGTCCCCATCAAGGTTTGAACCTCAGTCCACTGGCATAGGTAACACGCCACTTACCCCCTAGACCAGCAGACTTTTTATGTCTTGCTTTACCCACAATAATTTAAAAGCCTACTAACTATAGGCAAGGGTTTATTCCTTAAAAACAAAACTTATTGCACAAGCCCAGGCTTAAACCCAAGACTTCTCAGACACTCCCAAACACACCCAAATCACTTTACCACTGAAGCAGACCAGTATTTGTGTTACAAACATACAAAAATAAATACTTGGATTTTGGGGCGTTACAACTCTACCCCTTAAAAGAAAATTTTGGCCTCGAAATTTACCTGATGAAAATAGATGAGGGTATTGTTGACGCATCGCCTCTTCGGGTTTCCACGTGGCCTCCTCTGACTATTGATTGTGCCAAAGTACCTTAACCAGTGGGATAGACTTCTTCCTCAAAACTTTCACATCATGATCTAGAATCTGAACTGGTTCCTCCTCAAAAGTCAGGTCCGGTCTAACCTCAATCTCCTTAGTCGAAATCACATGCGTGGGATCAGAGCGATAACGCTTCAGCATAGAGACGTGGAACACATCATGAATCCGATTCAACTCTGGAGGTAACTCCAGTTGATAGGCAACCTGTCCCATCCGTTTCAGTATGCGATAAGGGCCAATAAACCTAGGGCTCAACTTGCCCTTCCGTCCAAATCTCAGTACCTTCTTCCATGGCGAGACCTTAAGAAAAACGAAGTCCCCCAAAGAATACTCAATCTCCTTGTGCTTCAAATCCGCATACGACTTCTGTCTGTCTGATGCCGCTTTCAATCGATCCCGAATTAATCTAAATTTTTCCTCGGTATCGAAAACCAATTCAGGCCCCAGAAAATACCGCTCGCCCAACTCAGTCCAACACGAAGGAGTACGACACCTACGACCATATAATGCCTCGTAAGGTGCCATCTGTATGCTAGACTGGTAGCTATTGTTATATGCGAACTCTGCCAATGGCAAATAGTCTTCCCAACAGCCTCGAAAATCTATTACACAACTCCTTAACATATCCTCCAGTATTTGAATCACCCTCTCTGATTGACCATCTGTCTGAGGATGAAACGCAGTACTGAAGTCCAATCTTGTACCCAAAGCCTCGTATAACTTCTTCCAGAATCGAGATGTGAAGCGAGGATCTCTATCTGATATTATGGAAATCGGTACCCCATGCAGTCTCACTATCTCAGCCACATACAGTTTAGCCAGCTTCTGCAAGGAGTAATCAGTACGAACTAGTATGAAATGAGCGGACTTGGTCAATCGATCCACTATGACCCATACTGCATCCTTCTTAGTAGGCGTTAGGGGCAGCCCACTAATGAAGTCCATAGTTACTCTCTCCCACTTCCAAAGTGGAATTTTAACTGGCTGAAGTAACCCTAAAGGTAATTGATGTTCAACATTAACCTGCTGGCAAGTCAGACACTTACCCAAAAAATCAGTAACTTCATGCTTAAGACCTGGCCACCAATATAACTCACGAAGGTCTCGGTACATTTTATTCCCACCGGGATGCATAGAATAAGGACTACTATGCACTTCTCGCAGTATAAACTGCCTCAAAACAGTATCCCTTGGTACATAGGCTCTCTCACGGAAACACAGTACCCCTTCGCTATTCAGTTCAAAATCTGAAGTTTTCCCACTCTCAATCTGTCGAAATCAAGGACCCAAAGACCCATTCTCCAACTGTTTACCCTTAATCTATTTAATCCACGATGGTTTAACTTGAAGTCCGGCCAACAAACTACCATCATCAAATAAGCTGAGACGAGCAAACATCGTCCTCAGATCCGCCATAACCCTACGGCTCAGTGCGTCAACCACCACATTGGCCTTACCAGGATGGTATTCAATCAAAAAGTCATAATCCTTAAGTAGCTCAATCCATCTACGCTGTCTAAGGTTTAGCTTCTTCTGAGTGAGGAGGTATTTGAGGCTCTTGTGATCTGTGTAAATGATACACTTTTCACCGTACAGGTAATGCCTCTAGATTTTCAGTGCGAATACCACCGCGACCAACTCTAAGTCATGCGTTAGATAATTTGCCTCATGAGACTTAAGCTGGCGAGACGCATAAGCCACTACCTTACCCTCTTGCATCAAAACACATCCTAAACCGACATGTGATGCATCGCTGTAGACAGTGAATTCTTTTCCAGACTCTGGCTGTATTAAGACAGGGGCCTCCGTCAGAACCTTCTTAAGTTTCTCAAAACTCTCTTGCTGCTTATCAGTCCAGACAAACGACACCCCTTTACGCAACAATTTAGTCAGAGGTGCAGCAATCAGCGAAAACCCCTCAACAAAACATCTATAATACCCTGCCAGACCCAGAAAACTTCGAATCTAAGATACCGTCTTAGGCGGCTTCCAATCCAAAACAGCTTCAATTTTCCGAGGATCAACTCTAATCCCCTCAGCAGATACCACATGGCCCAAAAATGTTACCTCTCTTAGCCCGAATTCACACTTGCTGAACTTAGCATATAATTGTTTCTCCCTCAGAATCTGCAGAATAACTCTAAGATGTGCGTCATGTTCATCCTCAGTTTTCGAATACACCAAGATGTCATCTATAAAAACCACTATGAACCGATCCAAATAGGGCTAGAACACTCAGTTCATCAGGTCTATAAAAGCTACTGGTGCATTTGTCAGTCCAAACGGCATCACCAAGAACTCATAATGACCATAACCAGTCTTAAATACTGTCTTATGAATATCAACCTCTTTGACTCTCAGTTGATGGTACCCCAATTGGAGATCAATCTTAAAGAAGACCAAAGCTCCTCGAAAATGGTCGAATAGATCATCAATCCTTGGAAGGGGGTACTTATTCTTAATAGTCAATTTATTCAGTTACCGGTAGTCGATACACATACGCATGGATCCATCCTTCTTTTTCACAAATAACACCGGTGCTCCCCATGGAGACACACTAGGACGGATGAACCCTCGATCCAATAACTCTTGAATCTGAGCCTTAAGTTCCACTAGCTCCTTTGGTACCATTCTATAGGGAGCGATGGACACCAGAGCTGTACCCAGTAAGAGCTCAATCCCAAATTCAACTTCACGATTTAGAGGTAGTCCAGGAAGTTCATCGGGAAAAACATCCGAAAAATCTTTGACTGTTCTGATATCTTTAACGGATAAAACCTCAGAATCAAAAACATCGATGTAGGCTATATACGCCTTACAACCCTTACGAACCAACTTCTCGACCTTCAGAGCAGAAATTACATTTGACAAATAATTCCGACGCTCCCCTATTACCACCACCTTATCACCCTCCACAGTTTTCAGTACCACCCGTTTAGTAGCACAATCCAAATTCACTTGATGCTTAATCAACCAATCCATGCCCAGTATTAAGTCGAATTCTCCAAAAGGAAGTTCCATTAAATCTGCCAAAAAGATGGTTCCTTGAACCTCCAAAGGTACATCTCTGAACAATTTGTTTACCTTAATTGACTGCCCTAAAAGACTCAACACAGTAACCTCACTCGCAGTGGTTACAACCATTATACCCAAAGTCTCAGACACTGAGCATGCTATATACGAATGCGTAGACCCAACATCAATCAGTGCAGTATAAGGTACATTATAGATAAAGAATGTACCAATAATAACATCTGGGGCGTCTCCATCCTCTCAGTGATGTGCAGCATAAACCAGAGCTGCTTGCCTCACCTCAGCATGACCAGCACCTCTGCCCGGTGCTCCACGACCACGACCCATACCATTTCCATCTCTGGCCTGACCACGGCCTCTTGGTGGCTGCTGAACACCTCTCGACAGCTGAACAGTACCCCGACATGTAACTTGCATCTGTTCGGGCCTCCATGGACAATCTCTGATACGGTGCTCTTATGATCCGCATCTCAAACATGCCCCAATCCTTTTCTAGCACTCGTCTTGATGGCATCTACCACAATCAACACATGGCTGCGGTCCAGTAGCTGCATTAGGGGCGCCAACTCTGACCGGCCCATCCACTCTGGCCTTTTTCTTCGGCCTCTGAACGAAACTTGAGGGCTCTGAATCCCTCTTATTCATACCCATTTTCTCAGTTTTGACGCTCAGTACGCTTCACCTCCTCGGCGATCTTCACCTTATCTACCAGTGTGGCAAAATCTCGCTCCCTCTATGGAGCTATCAAACCTCTTAGACTATCCCTGAGGCCGTCATCGAAACGAACACACCGCTCATATTCAGTTGCCACCATCCCACGCGCATAGCGGCTTAATCGCAAAAATTCAGCTTCATATTCAGCCACGGATTTATCCCCCTAAGTCAGATTTAGAAGCTCCCTACTCCGGGCATCCATATAACTAGCGCCCACATACTTCCCTTGGAAAGCAATCTTGAAGAATTCCCATGTCAATCGGTCGGCTTGAGTACCCTCTTTAACTGTAAGCCACCACTGATAGGCTTCATCTCGTAACAATGACACTGCACATTTTAGTTTACGCTTCGGGTGCGATCGGTCATCCATGATCCTCTCTCGTGGCCTCAATCCAATATTCGGCCACGTTAGGGGCAACTCGATGTACTCCTAAAAATCTCGGCTCCATTGGGTGAGTCGTTCAGAATGCCGACCCTCGGCCCTCGGTGCGATATTAGGCCCGGCGACCCTCTCGAGTCGCAACATAGCTTGGGACAATCGTCATCCCGGTGCTCGATCGTGAGACCCGCCAAATCCACAGGTGAAGTCGGTGCCTCTCTAGCTTCAGCGTTAGGCATGTGGCCCGATGACGAAGATCCAGTCTGAGCACCTCTACGACCTCCGCCACGGCCTCTTGTACCCCTTCCACGAGTACCTCTGGTGCTCATTATAGATTTGTGTATTATCTGTTTTTAACAATTTTATGCATCAGTTTACAGTTCCAGTGTTGATTAACAGATATCTTATGGAAGCAATATCAGTATTTAAGAGTGTGTTTTCGCAGAATGCAGTCTTACTACAGTTTTAGTTTTCCCTAACCAGAATATTTTGGTACAGTCTACTACCTATAGTAGTCTTAATATTTCACTTTAAACAAAACAGAAGTTTCAGAGGACTTACCACATCGGCGCCGGAGATTCGGTATACCACACATTCGGTAAAAAAATATTTCCAAATATTTCCAAATCGTTTGGAACAGTTCTTTTTGAAAATTCTGAGTTTTTAGAAGAAACCCAAAAACCACAGCCGAGTTTTGGAACCTGACTCTGATACCACTAAATTTAACAACCGAAACTCGGCCTGGACGTTATGGCTGAATCCGGCAGTATCACATTGAAGTGTTTTTTTCTGAAAACATAGTTTCATTGAAAAACCCATTCTATATTAATTCTCGTTTTCGAATCTTAACGAAAATTTTAGGGTATCCTGTTCATTTGAAAACTCAAGTTGTTTTTAGCAGAATTTTGATCATATTAGTTTGTTACTATACTTTAAAACAATGTTTGATGCGGAAGCTTTTATAGTATGTTACGAAAACGTGGTGTTTTGAAAAGCATTTACCTTTTGGAAATCTGCATCCTACTACTCTCAGAAATGAATTAGGCTAAGTAAAATCCCAAATTAAAAGTTAAAAATTTAAAGAGGCCTTATTACAAAAACAAATACCCAAATTAAATTTCTTGTAAATAAAAAGTCAAATCTGACGAAGCGAGTGCGGTTGTGTGGCCACCTCGAATCCCTCACAAAGACCGATCCGCCTAAGGCGGGGATTACATGCAGGATAAGCAGAGGGGTGAGTTTACGAAAACTCAGTGTGTAATCCCATATAAGTAATTAGCCAATCATGCCGTTGGCAAGCACAGCCTGGGCCTAAGCCCAAATCAATAACAGTTCAATTCAGTTGGGGCCTTAGCCCATTATAGTATCAGTATCAGTGTGGGCCTTAGCCCATTTCAGTAACAGTAACAGTTCAGTCATGCAATCAAAAATCCTACCCAACCAGCCTCTATACTCCACTCCGTCTAGCCCTACACTCCATGTGGGGATAAAATCAACCCACCCATCCCTACACTCCAAAAATTAGCACCGGTTGCGGCACTAAACAGTATTTGCAGTAGAGCTGCCAGTACAATACACTTCCTTCAATCATAATAATCCCATCCCCATGCAACGTATCACACATGTATGCAACATATATATCATGGCATGCTCATACACAGTCATACATAACATAAGGCATAACAGTCATTTTATATCATAGGGGTATAACAGTCATTTTATATCAGTTTGGGGTCTAGGTATACTTATAGACCCATCAATAGGTCTATAGTCGTCTCGGACGACCCGTGCAACCTTAACAGTCAAACAGTAAAAATGGGCCCAAGGCCCATAATGCGGGCCCATGTGTAACGCCCCAAATTTTGGGCCTAGAAGAAATAGGTTTTGAACAAGGGAACAGTTAAGAGACTGCACATAAATATTTAGTTGTGCAAGAAAGTGACATAAATAAATGTCTGCTTTAGTTGTTAAATGATTTAGGAATGTTTGGAAGTGTCTGAGAAGTCAGGGGTTCAAGCCTTGGCTTATGCAAAATTTTTATTTTAAGTGAATAAAAATTCTTGGATCTAGATAGTAGGTTCTTAAATTATTGTGGTTAAAATATGATACAAAGGAGTTGTTGGTCTAGTGGTAAGGGGCGGGTGGAGTGTACATGGGGTCTAAGGTTCGAGTGGTGGCGCATCAAAAAGAGAGTATTTATTTTGTTGCCTAATTCGTGTGGGTGGTAGAGTTGGATTGAAATACTACTGAATGGAGTTTGAACTAGTCATAGAGAGAATTGATGAGGGATATTTGGAGAGATTTTAGGAGAAAATAAAGGGAAGAGAGAGGGGAGGGAGTGTTGTGCCGAAATTGAACTCTAGCTCTCAGGAATTCGGTTAAGAGAGAATGCTCCTCATTTGTTTCCCAAGTTGGACGGTAACTCCCTTTCCCTTTTGGCTGAAATTCTTCTTGTGCCTCCTTTCTCTTCGTTTTCCCTCTTTTGGCAATTGCTTCTGAAGCCTATCGTCTCTCCTTCTTTCATCTTTTGCTGAACTTTTTCCTTTTTGGTTTTGTCATTCTTCACCATAAACGTTTCCTCCTTCATTGTCGATTACCTGTTTGGTTCTTCTACTCTTACTGTATAGTGAGAAAAAGTTTTCCACACTGTTCTCCCCTTGGCCGAATCTCCCATTTTCTTTTCATCCTTCTCCTTTCTTTTCTTTTGTTGATTCTTTCCTTTCCCTTGCAGCCGACTGCTTTCCCTTCTCTATTGTTCTGGATATCATTCTTTATTTACCGATAGTCGTACACTTCGTAGTGGGTACTATTCTCGCGTTATTGGTAAGTGAAGATAGTATAATTTTATCTTGTTGCTGACCGATTAAGTGCTTACCCATCTTCAGTTTGTGCCTAGGAACCTGTCGAAGGGTAGAAGGTTTATAATCAACAGTTGGATAGGCGAAACTTCCCTCTTTACTCGATCAAGGGTAACATGGTGTGAGTTTATCGATTGGGATCTTGTTGTATTCGATCGAGTAAATGTTTAAATGATTAATTGGGAATTGTTGATCAAGTGTAGGTTTCAAAGGTGTGGGCGGTTGTCTCAACAAACAGAAACAAGGTGTGTAAACACTGCCTAAAGCGTGAATCGGTAAAAGCCGAAAAATATGATCATTGGCACTACATGAACGTGCGCTCGCTCGTGTGGTAACCGGAACACATAAAATGTGGGCATTCGACTGTTGAGGCCACCATGAGCGATCTCATGGTCTTGGGCCATTTTGGGCCCTGTTGGGCCAAAATGGGCCGTGTGGGCCCAACGAGCTTGTAGGCCTCACACGGGTAAACCACACGAACTTGTACAGATTATTGAGCCAAACTGTATAATTTTCATGACCGAAATACCCCTGTAGGGTAAAATGATCGAAATACCCCCATAGGGTAAAATGACTGAAATAGCCCCATAGGGTAAAATGACCGAAATACCCCATAGGGTAAAATGACCGAAATACCCCCATAGGGTAAAATTACCGAAATACCCCCCATAGGGTAAAATGACTGAAATACCCCCATAGGATAAAATGACCGAAATTCCCCCATAGGAAAAATGACTGTTATACCCCCTAGGAGATGAAATAATTGTTATGGCCTTATGTTCTGTATGACTGATTTGCTCTATGATATGTATGACTATGATTGAGCATGACATTTTGCATACACGTATGACATTATGTCACGAAATATTGCATGGGGATGGGTTGTTATATTTGGAGGAAGTATCTTTGTCTTGATAAGGTCGCATGCGGTCGCCCAAGACGCATTTGTGGACCTCTTGATGGCTATATGCCGTTTATTTTCTTGGCAACTTTCTTTGCAATCTTGTTTAGTCTTTGCGCAACCGGTGCTAATCTTGGTGTGTTTGGCTGGGTGGGTCGATTTTATCCCCATATGGTGTGTTTGGCGGGAAGGAGTGGTGTGTAGAGGCTTGATTGGGTAGGATTTCTGACTGCATATCTGCACTGATTAATGATATTGTACTGTTACTACATCGATTTATGATATTACATACTATTCACTGTATGACTGATATCTGTTACTGTTATGGGCCAATGCCCCACTGATACTAATACTGAAATTGGGCAAATGCCCTACTGATTACTAGCATTGTGCTGGGCTCAAGCCCAATCATTTACGGTTACAGGAAAGGGCTTAGGCCCACACTGAACTCGACTGTTATTGTAATGGGCTCAGGCCCAAACTGCATTTATCTAATGTTTAATTGACTGTTTGCTTGTCAGGGGATTACACACTAAGTTTTCGTAAACTCACCCCTTTGTTTAACTGTACAGGTAATCCCCAGTCGTAGGTGGGTCGGTGCTATGAGGGACTCGATGATGGCCACACAACCGCATTAGCCTTCGTTTTTATCTTTTGATTTATAAATTTTAACTTTTAATTTGGGTATTTTTATGTAATAAGGCCTCTTTAAAGTTATAAATTTTAAATTGGGGTTTTTATTTATTTAGTTTGATATAAACTGCTAGTTGTAGAAAAAGACGGGGTTTCAAAAGGTAACTGTTTTCAAAGACACCATGTTTTCGTAACATTTCCTAAAAAAACTTCTGCAATAAATGAGATTTTGAAAATTAATAACGTTTTAAAAGTGATTAGCTTTTAATGATGCACGCTTTGGAAATGAACAACCCGTTTTGGAATCACCGTTTAATAACAAAATAATTAATCGATTCTGAGGATTTCAACGACAACAAGTTTTACGCTAAACACTTCAATGTGACACCGCCAGATTGGACCATAACGTCTAGGCCGGGTATGGGGTGTTACATTTAGTTATATCAGAGCCAAGTTACAAAACTCAACTATGGAATGGGTTTTTAAACTTTGAATTTCTAAAAGTTACTTTTAAATAATTTGAAGTGTTCTGGAAGGATTTTCTAATTGTGTGGCACACCGAGTCTCCGCACCGATCCTGTAAGTTCTCTCTAAAAATTGTATTTTGATTTTGGATGAAAGCGCCATAGGTAGAGAGTACCGAGACTCTTTGTAGGTAGTCTGAAAACTCTTTAGTAGGGTATCTTTTGAAATCAGTAGTAAACCGAGACACAGATAGACACTGCGTGGTGCAAAAACAAACTCTAAATTACTGCTTTTCATAAGACATCTGTTAATAAACAACTAGAACTGTAAACCGATCTACATATAATTGTTAGTTCAGATAAAACGCGAATAGACAATGAGCACAAGAGGTACACACGGACGAGGTACAAGAGGCCATGGTAGAGGCCGTAGAGGTGCTCGAGTTGGGTCCTCATCGTTTGGCCATATACCTTATTTGAAACTAGAGTGCGCAGCGGAAGCGTAGTGGTGGAGTCTGTGTTATGCGACTGATCTGATAATTAGAAATTTCGAGGACGAAATTTCTTTAAGGAAGGGTGAATTGTAACGCCCCGAATTTTGGGCCTAGAAGAAATAGGTTTTGAACAGGGGAACAGTTAAGAGACTGCACATAAATATTTAGTTGTGCAAGAAAGTGACATAAATGAATGTCTGCTTCAGTGGTTAAGTGATTTAGGAATGTTTGGAAGTGTATCAGAAGTCAGGGGTTCAAGCATTGGCTTATGCAAAATTTTTATTTTAAGTGAATAAAATCCTTGGATCTAGATAGTAGGTTCTTAAATTATTGTGGTTAAAATATGATACAAAGGAGTTGTTGGCCTAGTGGTAAGGGGCGTGTGGAGTGTACATGGGGTCTAAGGTTCGAGTGGTGGCGCATCAAAAAGGGAGTATTTATTTTGCTACCTAATTCGTGTGTGTGGTAGAGTTGGATTGAAATACTGCTGAATGGAGTTTGAACTGGTCATAGAGAGAATTGAGGAGGGATATTTGGAGAGATTTTAGGAGAAAATAAAGGGCAGAGAGAGGGGAGGGAGTGTTGTGCCGAAATTGAACTCTGGTGCTCAGGAATTCAGCTAAGAGAGAAATCCTCCTCATTTGTTTCCCAAGTTGGACGACAACTCCCTTTCCCTTTTAGCCGAAATTCTTCTTGTGCCTCCTTTCTCTTCTTTTTCCCTCTTTTGGCAATTGCTTCTCAAGCCTATCGTCTCTCATTCTTTCATCTTTTGCTGAACTTTGTCCTTTTCGATTTTGTCCTTCTTCACCACAAACGTTTCCTCCTTCATTGCCGATTACTTGTTTGGTTCTTCTACTCTTACTGTATAGTGAGCAAACATTTTCCACACTGTTCTCCCCTTGGCCGAATCTCCCATTTTCTTTTCATCCTACTCCTTTCTTTTCTTTTGTTGATTCTTGCCTTTCCCTTGCAGCCAACTGCTTTCCCTTCTCTATTGTTCTGGATATCATTCTTTATTTGCCGATAGTTGTACACTTCGTAATGGGTACTATTCTCGCGTTATTGGTAAGTGAAGATAGTATAATGTTATCTTGTTGCTGACCGATTAAGTGCTTACCCATCTTCGGTTTGTGCCCAGGAACCTGTCGAAGGGTAGAAGGTTTATAATCAACGGTTGTATGGGCGAAACTTCCCTCTTTACTCGATCAAGGAGTTTATCGATTGAGATCTTGTTGTATTCGATTGAGTAAATGTTTAAATGATTAATTGGGAATTTTTGATCAAGTGTAGGTTTCAAAGGTGTGGGCAGTTTTCTTAACAAACAAAAACAAGGTGTGTAAACACTGCCTAAAGCATGAATCGACAAAAGCCGAAAAATATGATCGTTGGCACTACACGAGTGTGCGCTCGCTCGTGTCTTAACCGAAACACATAAAATGTGGGCGTTCGACTATTGAGGCCACCATGAGCGATCTCATGGTCTTGGGCCGTTTTGGGCCCTGTTGGGCCAAAATGGGCCGTGTGGGCCCAACGAGCTTGTGGGCCCACACTGGTAAACCACACGAACGCATGGAGATTATTGGGCCAAACTGTATAATTTTCATGACCGAAATACTCTCATAGGGTAAAATGATCGAAATACCCCCATAGAGTAATACCCCCACAGGGTAAAATGACCGAAATACCCCCATAGGGTAAAATGACCGAAATACCCCCATAGGGTAAAATGACTGTTATAGCCCTAGGAGATAAAATGACTGTTATGGCCTTATGTTATGTATGACTGATTTGCTCTATGATATGTATGACTATGATTGAGCAGGACATTTTGCATACACGTATGACATTATGTCACGACATATTGCATGGGGATGGGTTGTTATATTTGGAGGAAGTATATTGTACTGATAAGGTCGCACGGGTCGCCCAAGACAACTGTGGACCTACTGATGGCTATATGCCATTTATTTTCTTGGCGACTTTCTTTGCCGCAATCTCATTTAGTGCACATGGCCGGTGCTAATCTTAGTGTGTCCGGGTGGGTGGGTGGGTCGATTTTATCCCACATGGTGTGTTTAGCGGAGACAGTGGTGTGTAGAGGCCGGATTGGGTAGGATTTATTTGCATATCTGCATCGATTAATGATCTTTATCTTCGTTATTGCATTGATTAATGATATTACATATTGTTCACTGTATGACTGATATCTGTTACTGTTATGGGCCAAGGACCCACTGATACTAATACTGAAATTGGGCAAAGGCCCTACTGATTACTGGCATTGTGCTGGGCTCAAGCCCAATTGTTTACTGTTACAGGAAAGGGCTTAGGCCCACACTGAACTGGACTATTATTGTAATGGGCTCAGGCCCAAACTGCATTTATCTACTGTTTAATTGACTGTTTACTTGTTAGGGGATTACACACTGAGTTTTCGTAAACTCACCCCTCTGTTTAACTGTACAGGTAATCCCCAGTTGTAGGCAGGTCGGTGCTGCGAGGGACTCGATGATGGCCACACAACCGCATCAGCTTTCGTTTTTAGCTTTTGATTTATAAATTTTAACTTTTAATTTGGGTATTTTTATGTAATAAGGCCTCTTTAAAGTTATAAACTTTAAATTGGGGTTTTTATTTATTTAGTTTGATATAAACTGCTAGTTGTAGAAAAAGACGGGTTTTCAAAAGGTAACTGCTTTCAAAGACACCACGTTTTTGCAACATTTATAAAAAAAACTTTCGCAATAAATGAGATTTTGAAAATTAATAACGTTTTAAAAGTGATTAGCTTTTAATGATGCACGCTTTGGAAATGAAAAACCCGTTTTGGAATCACCGTTTAATAACAAAATAATTAATCGATTCTGAGGATTTCAACGACAACAAGTTTTACGCTAAACACTTCAATGTGACACCGCCAGATTCGGTCATAACGTCTAGGCCAGGTATGGGGTGTTACACCATGTGGCCCACATAGCCCAGAATTTGTCTCGGCCATGTAAATTACACAGCTTGGCCCAATATTCTCCACACGTTCGTGTAGTTTACCCGTGTGGGCCCACACGGCCCAACATGGTCCAAAACAGCCTAAGACCATGAAATCGCTCATGGTGGCCTCAATAGTCAAACGCCCACGTTTTATGCGTTCATATTACCACACGAGCGAGCGCATGCTCGTGTAGCGTCAATTTTCATATTTTCCGGCTTTTTCCGATTTACGATTTGGGCAGTGTTTACACACCTGTTTACGAAAACGTGCGAATAACCCGCGAGCACCAAATTTGCCTTGATTGAAGAAAAGTGGTCTAGCCCTCTTAGACCACTGATGAAGGTTGATTACAAAATCCTTGACGAATATCTGCGTTACAAGCGGATTTTATTAGGCAGAATTGTTTATACACATGATTAAATCCACATGTGATAATTTACAGCACCACAGAACCCAAAAGTAAGGGAAAGAGCGTTCGGCATATGCCTACGAATGTAAGACAAAATACTCATATTGAACATGCTGATTAAGAATATCGTTACCTTCAATCGATTGATGAGAGAAAGGTTTTGACCGCTTCAAAACCACTTGCAAACTCCTTCACTCCTCGAGAAGTTCTAAAACCGAAAGAAACACCACACATGAGAGAAGGAAGCCGAGAATCGGTAATAAGGGAAAAGAGCATTCGGCTTTAGACAGTGTAAGAAAGGAAGACTTGATACGTATTAAGAGAAAACAGAAAGGAGTTGAGTGCTCTTTCAGATTTGTCAGAGAATAATCGCTAAACCGAAGACACAATAGCGATAGAAGAATGAATTAATCCGCCTGGGTACCAACTAGAGAAAGATGGTAAGAGAAAATGGTCTTAGGGAAAAAAGAGAAGAGAAATCGAATGAGGGGAAGAAGGTATATTCGGCCAACACAGAGTCAATTGGGAAAAGAAACGAAGAAGAGGCAATTGAAAGAGGAAGAATTCGGCCAAAGAAATGGTTTTCAAAAAGAAAAAACGAACGAGGTGAAACAGAACCCCTACCACATTTGGCCTTCAAGCAACAGAGGAAAAATAATTACAAAGCAAAACCCCAAATGAAGAGTATACCAAATATGCGCTAGAACAAATATTAAAGAGAGAATAACCCAACAAATATGCACTAGAACAAATTTACCCCTCAACTTTTACATTTTATATCAATTTAGTAATAATTTAAAAAATTACCCTCAAAATTTACTAGTGGTTTCAATTGGATCCTAATTCTAAAAAAATTAAGAAAATATATAAAAATACATAGATATTTTTTAAAAATATAATAATAAATTTTAAATTTAATATTAAATAAATATATTTATGTTAATATTAAATAAAATAAAAATCCCCACCTCGTCCCTCCCTTTCTCCTCACTGGACCTCCCCCACCCCCGTTGCTCTCCCCCTCCCTTCCCCAACCAGCGTCCCTCTCTTTCTTTGGTTTCTATTAGTTTAGAATCAAATAACTATACCCATTAAATGAAGTAAAAAGAATCATAAAATGTTGATCCTTTGTTTTATAGAAATGTGATTGCTGCAACAAAATACCTCCTGCTATAGAATTTTCATGATCAATTTGGTGGATGATTGCTAATCCAAATTGGGCATATCTACTACAACCCGAAGGCAAAGTTGATGAGTTTACAACAACTAATGAAATTGACAAATGATCCACCTTGTACCCCTTTGGGTAGACAAGAAGTCGCCTACTGAATAAGACAGAAAATCCAAGTCATGGGAGTTAAATGCAAACTAAAACATAACTAACAAGAAGATTAGAGTTATCATTTTATTGCCACCAACAATAAAATTCTGAGAGTAGACCTTAGTTTCTTTATTAGTGGAGAAATTCTGAATCCTCCGTGTAAACTTCCTTATATTTCCATTAATATCCATAGACTAAAACTCATTATCCACTGCACTCAAAAATTTGAACATAAAAAAGAGGTCTTAAATCATCTTGTAGAGGGAGGGAGGGCGAGGGAAAGGGATGAGTAGAGAGACGGGGATGGTGGCATAGGAGGGGGAAAGGAAGAGAGACGTTGTGGAAAATTTATTATTTTATTTAATATCAATGTAATTATATTTATTTAACATTAACATTAACCTAAAAATTAAATTTATAAAACCCTAAAATTAACAACGTTAATATAAAACCCTAAATCATACACATTAATATAAAATTATTATTATATATATTTTTTTTTAAAAATATGTGTTTTTTTTTTTTTGAATTTTTTAGAATTAAGATTAAATTGAGACTATTTGTAAATTTTAAGGGTTAATTTTTTAAAATTATGACTAAATTGATATAATATGTAAAAGTTGAGGTTAAATTTATTATTATATCGGCTTTTTAACTGTCACGTCAGCTTGCCTTTTGCGATTTTAACAGAATGATCAAAATGATCGAACTATGTAACGTGGGTGTTTAAATTACAAATTTTTTATTTTGGATGCCTAAAATGTAAATGTTTGATAGTTGGGTGACCATATATGTAGTTTACCCTTGTATTATCAAATATTTTTTTAGACTAACATAATACATATCATGATTTGATTTTAATTTTTGTTAAAGAAATTATTTTTATCATATTAATAACTTTTTATAGTAATTAATATTTTTAAAAAATATAAATTATATAATTATATAATTAAAATTTGTACTATCAAACATAATTATACTTTATCAACTAAGTAAGTAAATTTAAATTTTAGTAATTACGAAGGGGCATATTGCCTAAAAACTCAACTATAAGAAAAGTCTGCCGCTTGGCACGGTTTCTCTGTCTGCCGTTTGGCATGTTTTCAAGTTTTCATTTTTCTTAGTCTTGTGTTATAAACTCAATCTCTTATCATTTTCTCTATTGGTTTTCTGTCTCTTTTTTATTTGAATCTCATGGAAAACTATCTGGCAAATCTGAGTATTCTTGATGATGAGGAGGAGGCTATTCAGGAGGAAGAAGTTGCGGGGATAGGATCTTATCATTGCTCTTTAGTAGGAAGATGTCTTACTGATAGTGTTGTCCATTTCCCTTCAATGAGAAACACAATGGCAGATCTCTGGCATCCCATTGGTGGCATTTGTATAACAGATCTAGGGGAAAAGAGATATCTTTTTCAATTTTTTCATGAGGTGGATCTGAAGAGAGTTCTTGATGGTACGCCATGGTTTTTCAACAACCACTTACTCATTCTGCAAACGATTCCTGCGGGAGGGAATCCCTTAACGATGCAACTGAACCACACTGCTTTTTGGATGCAAGTTCACGATCTACCCCCTGGTCTGATGAATGAAAATATGGCAAAACAATTCGGGAATTTTTGTGGCCAATTTATTGATTATGATGCTTCTAATTTATTGTCGGGAGTTAGGAATTTTATGCGGATTCGGGTTTGTCTGGATATTTTAGCGCCGTTAAAACGAAAAAAAAGGTTCAGGTTGGCTCTCCCATGGTTGTTTATGCTAAGTTCAAGTATGAAAAACTTGGTCTGTTTTGCTTTATTTGTGGGAAAATGGGTCATGGAGAAAGTTTTTGCCCATATCGTCTAAGATTTGATCCTTCTCAAATTATTTTTGGGTGGGATATCTCGTTAAGGGCGGAGTCTAGAAGGCGGCGCATGGTGGAGAGCAGGTGGCTGAGAGAGGCGGACGGTTCTCAGAGGGCAGGAGTAAGTATGGAAACGTTCAATCAAAATGGCGTAATTCATGGGATGAAAGATTACAAGGAAAACATGGCTGGAATTTATGGCAATCAGAATTTTAGTCCTAATTTGGTGCAAAAAGGAATTAATTACCAGATTTCGTCTAATGTGCAGAATCCAGAAAATTCTTGGCGGAAAGAAGGCAGCAGAATTGTGGGGGCGGATTTTGGGCATATGGAGGTGGGTTTGGATGAGGAAAATACTCCTGTGGAGATTCTGGAAGGTAAGAAACGTCAAAGATGTGTGGAAAATCCCTGTGACGTATTGGGTCCAAGAGTGGCGAATGGGGTATTAATTGAATCGGCTAGCTCTGTTGAACAGAGCAGCCGGGCACAATGAAAATATTAAGCTAGAACATTCGTGGTTTGGGGAGACCACGAATCGTTAAAAGGCTCAGAAATAAGTTAAGAGCCATCAATCCCCACATTTTGTTTCTTATATAGACAAAATTAAGTGCGAAGAATATGGAGTTGATTAGGATAAAGTGTGGATATGAGAATGGTATCGATATTGGTGCTACGGGAACTAAAGGTGGACTCTCTTTGGGGTGGAAAGGAAATTCTTTGGTCAATCTGAAAAGTTTCTCCTCATTTCACATCGACGTGGAAATTCAAGATAGTGATTGTGAGGTACCGTGGAGGCTTACGGGATTTTATGGGAATCCGAATGAACAGGAAAGGAGGGGATCATGGAATCTTCTTAGACAAATTGGTGGTGAGCTTAATTCTCCATGGGTCGTATTGGGAGATTTTAATGAGATCATGAGTTCTTTTGAGAAGAAGGGAGGGTGCCTTCGTTCTGAACGACAGATGATGGAGTTTCAAATGCGGTTTGGAGGATCGTGATCTTATCGACCTTGGTTTTGTTGGGCGTTGGTTCACATGGGAGAGAGGCCGCTTTAAGTCTACTAACATCGAGAGAGATGGATCGTGGTGTAGCAAACCTAAGCGGATTGAATATTTCCCAAATTCCCGAATTGAGCATTTGTCACATTCTTTTTCAGATCATTGTCCCATACTTCTTGACACTATGGGTGAGAGTCGAGGTGATATGCAACATAAAGGCAGGAATTTTCGTTTTGAGGCCAAATGGTGTTTGGATAGCTCCTTTGAGGGAGTAATTCGTAGCTGGTGGACTAATTCCTCTGACAGTATTTCGGATAAATTGGCGTATATGGGTAACAAATTGTCAAAATGGCACAGATCCAGAGGCCATGAAGAGAAGAGAAAACGGTTTCAGCTTTAACAGAGGTTGGAGGAACTTTTCTCTCAAGATGTTTCTGATGATGTTTTAGCTGAAATTTTGGAGGTTCAGTTAGATCTTAATTTGGAAGCTGATAAGGAGGAAATTTTCTGGGAACAACGAGCCAATGTTAACTAGCTCAAAAATGGGGATTGAAACACGAGTTATTTTCATAAGCTGGCTGGACAACGGTTTTCCAATGGTAGAATTCATGAACTGGTGGACGACAATGGAGTTCGATATACAGAAATTACGGAAATGCTCCAAGTCGCTTCGAATTATTTTGATAATTTATTCACTGCTTCTGAGGTGGGATTTGATGAACATTTATTGAGCCTAGTGGAAAGAAAGGTTACAGATGATATGAATGATTCTTTATTACAACCTTTTACGGAGGGGGACGTTTGGGATGCTCTTAAATCAATAGCACCGTTAAAAGCTCCAGGAGTCGATGGTTTCTCGGCAGTGTTTTTCCAGCGTTATTGGCACATTGTTGGACCGGAGGTATCGAGTTACTGTTTAGAGGTTCTAAATGGACATATTGAGATTGGTAAGATCAACAAAACAAGAATAGTGCTTATTCCAAAAGTTGATAAACCGAAATTGATGTCTCAATTTCGACCCATTAGTCTCTGTAATGTGGTGTATAAAGTTGTTGCTAAGATGTTGGTTAACCGAATGAGTACCATGTTGGGAGCATGCATTAACGAAGCTCAAGGAGCTTTTGTCCCTGGGAGACTCATTTGCACAATGCTCGATTGCTTATGAGGTTCTACATTCTATGAAGAGGAAGAAGAGTGAAAAGAAAGGACATTTTGCGATTAAACTAGATATGAGCAAGGCATATGATCGGGTTGAATGGGACTTCTTAGCAGGAATGATGAAGGCATTGGGTTTCCATGTTGATTGGATTGTGTTGGTTATGAGGTGTGTCAGCTCTGTTGTTTACTCGGTTTGTCTTAATGGTGAGGATAGCAAAAGTTTTTCGCCATCGAGAGGCTTGAGACAATGAGATCCCTTAAGCCCTTTTCTTTTTCTAATTTGTGCTGAAGGCTTTTCCACTCTACTGGAAGATGCTAAGCAGAGAGGAAGTATGCGAGGTGCCCCGATCGGAAAGGAAAAACTTACGATTAATCATTTGTTTTTTGCAGATGATTATATCCTCTTTCGAGATGCTACACCAGAGGGAGCCGTTATCGTTAGAAACATCATTCATGAGTACGAGAAGTGTGCCGACCAGAAGGTGAATTATGAAAAATCGCTTATTTATTTTGGAGCAAATGTAAATGAAGGGCTAAGAGGGGAAATCACAAGTTTTTTGGGAGTCCGAAGGGCTTGGAATCCTGAGAAGTATTTGGGGTTGCCGATGATGGTGGGGCGAAGGAAAACATGGGCATTTGCTGATTTTATTGATAAATTTAGAAAAAGAGTTGCAGGATGGACTACCTGTTTTCTCTCAATGGGAGGCAAAGAGGTATTCATTAAATCTATACTGCAAGCTACTTCTATTTATGCTATGCAATGTTTTTTGTTTCCCAAAACGTTATGTCGTAAGTTGGAAAATATTATGAATAAATTTTGGTGGGAGAATAACAAAACGGCAAAAGGTATTCATTGGACAAGTTGGGAATCGTTATGTAAGCCAAAGTCTTATGGTGGGATGGGTTTTAGAAATTTATTCTTGTTTAATAAGGCTCTTTTAGCCAAGCAAGTTTAGCGTGTTTTAGCTCATCCCAAAAGTTTGTTAGCAAGAGTGTTAAAAGCTCGTTATTTTCCGACGACAGATATTATGTCAGCTAAAATAGGTGCTTACCCTTCTTTTACTGGCGAAGTATGTGTGTTGTTAGGGAGCGATTGGGATGGGATGCTTTGGCGGATCGGTAAGGGGATCGGGTTAACATCCGGAATGATCCTTGGTTGCTGGAAAAGATAACAATCGAGTGTTAGGTCAAGAGATTAATCCTCATTGGAGTTATGTTAGCCAACTTATTGAGAAAGACACACGGACACGGAATCTTTGAGTTGATACGCAATATTGTTGATGAGGCTACTCACGATGAGAATTCTTTCTATCCCGATTCTTTGGTAGGTGCAAGGAAGATATCTTTGGTTTGGAAGTATGAAGGCTCGAGGATTACTCGGTAAAAGTGGGTACCGAGTCCTACTTACTACTAATTTCTCAAATATTACACATTGTCCTACGGAAGAGGACTATACGGATTTTTACAAAGCCTTATGGCAATTACATGTCCCACAAAAAATTAAAATTCATGTCTGGAGATTGTTTAATAACTTGCTTCCCCACTCTTGCAATTTGGCGAAACGGTTGTTGACCGTGGAGTCTGTCTGTCCTCTGTGTAATGATGGTTTGGAAGATTCCAGTCACTTGATGTGGTCTTGTGGTACGTTGAAACGACTGTGGAGTCATTTGCGAGTTCAAATCCCAGTTCTGGAGGAACCCTGGTGTAGTAAGAAAAAGTTAGCTTTCACTTTCATTAAGGCAGATGAGCAACAAAGAGGTAGAATTGCAATTTCTTTCTGGAGTTTATGGTACCAAGAAATAAATTCGTTCATGAAGGAGTCCCTTTTAGATTACAGGAGACCATTGGTTTTATAAGAGGATATTTACAGAAATCGACGGTCCATTCGTCTCTTCTACCTATAATCAAATCTGACACGAAGGAGTTATGGAGACCCCCTGATGACGGTTTTATCAAACTTAATTTTGACACAACGTTTAATTTGGCTGAACAGATTGCTAATATGACAGTTATCGCTAGGGATTCAACAGGTACTATCAGAGGTGTAGAAACTTATCTTTTCATCATATTGCGAGACCCATTTGTGGCGGAAGCTAGAGCGTGTGAACAGGGCATAATCTTCGCGTTATCCATGGGCTTTGTGCCGTGGTGGAGGGCGACTCACCGATCATCATAAAGAGCATTGTGAAGAAAGTCGAGGATAGATTGGTGTTGGGTCCGATTACTCACAATATCGCACAAATGGGATTGAACTTTGAGGAGATTCTTTACTGAGCATGTTCGACGGATCGCAAATGGCGTGGCCCATCGATGGCTTTGGAGGGTAGACGAACGAATTTTTCCGGGTTATGGATTGGGGATCTTCCGTCTCGGTTGAAAACTCGCGTTCAAGGAAAGAATGATCTGTGGTCAAGGATTATAAGTGCGGTTGTGGCCTTTGTTCTTCCTTGGGAGATGGATTGTGATCTTCCAGGCGTCTTTGCGTTAGAACAAGGGAGCTTTTGTCCCTTCATCCGGTTTTGGAGAGATGGAAAGTTTTTGGATGGTGATTTGGGGATCTTTCAAGAAGATAGAACGCCGCTTTTGTTGTTTTGCCTTTCTTTTTTCTCGTATCTCATTTATTGTTTCTTTGAAGTATGTGGTTTTGGCTTTACTGTGGGCCTTGGGTGTTTTATTTGTTTTTTATGCAGGCATTTAATAAAATCAGCTTTTTATTTGATTCAAAAAAAAAAATTAGTAATTACAAGAAATTATAATTACTAAAATAATAATTATACTTTTATTTAATTACTTTGTGTTATTCTAACAAATTTTAAAAAAAAGTTTTAAAGAACTTCGTGAGTTGACATAATAATTAGGGTGTTTGTCACCTTAATTATAGGTTAAATTTGAATCGCATTAATCACGTTGTTGTTAGTACTTTACCATTCTATTATAATTAAAAAACAAATTCAAAGAATGAAATTTATTTTATCAAGGATGATGCAATTTTGCTAACGTGGAGGCAAGAGTCGTTTGTCCCCTTAGTTTCTAAACTACATGGTAACTTTATCAATGTTAAATTTTGTTATAATTAATTAATAATTAATTAAATCTGAAATAATAAATAAAATCTATTTTTAGTTATAACCAAGAAACAAAAAATCTAATTTTAGCTGTTTATTTTTCTTCTCTTTCTTATCAATTCATTTTGGTCTGTTGTGTTCCTCCAAGGTTCTGCCCCGTCCATTCTTCCGTCTCTGTTTTCTTCTCCTTTCTAGAATTTGATTGACTTTATCTGGAAATTGAACTGTAAAAAATAATCACCCAAATGCATATGAATATCAATGTTGAAGATCCTCAAAACATTTAAATGTCAGGTTTGAGGTTTGCCCTTCAATTTTAACTCCAACACGTTGAATTCCTAAAATTCATTAATTTGCCTTTGTTTTTTCTGTCTTCACAAATCTTGGAAGAGCTTCGATTTTTTTTTATATTCTCATCAATTGACAACTCGGGCCTTTCTTGATTTCTGTAGTTTTTCTGAAAGTTCTTCCTTTTCATAATTGAACTCGTTAAGACTTTATTCTCGTGCACCGTATGGTTTTTGGTTATATATTCTCCTCTCCTTTTTTCTTTTTTTTTTTTGATATTTTGATGCAAAGATTCTTGCTTGAGGGGTATGGTAGGAAGAAGAATTAAAAGAATCAGGAGATTTACTAGGGAAGAGAGAGAAAATATAGAATCTTTGCAATATCTCTATTTGATTGATGTCTGCTGATATGGAATTTCTCATTGATTCAGACCCATATAAAAAAATCTGGCTAATTTATTGTAGTTTATATATGTATATATATGGCTTTGAAATAGCTTGTTGTTTAGTTCCTAGTTAGTTTAGTTTTGAAATTTATTGAAAGTGTTGAAAGCAATTTAGAATGCTGATTGCTTCATATTTGGTGGTGTCATCCGCATTCAGAGTATTGGTAGAGCTTAATTTTCTCATGCAAGTTGTGTTTATAGATTAGAGTAACTTTGTTTTTCCATATTTTTCAGGTTCCTCAGCTTTTACTGAAATGTGCAGTGGGAACCATTGCTCGGGCTATGATCTTAACATTATTGTAGAGATTCAGTATTGTTAGCGATGCAATTAGTATCAAATGATAGTCGAAAAGAAGATATTTCAGAAAGAGAGCCCATCTTATGCCAGCCCGATAATTCGCAAACATCTGAAGAATGTGAAATTACAGCTGTTGGAGGGGATTGTATTGTTGTTAGTGAAGATTTGGAAGAAATTAATGTTGACGAAACCAGCCATCTGGTGAATGCCGACCACCCACAATGCCGTATATGCCTTGATAATGAAGGTGCTTACCACTTAAATGCATATTTCTCTTTAATAAGTTTCCTATAACCATTTTGGAATGGTGGGGTTTTCATTTACCTGAGAAAACTGAAGATAACTTATGTTGAGGCAAATGGTTACTTATTTTCAGGGGATGACTTAATTGCACCTTGCCACTGCAGGGGCACTCAGAAGTATGTCCACAGATCCTGTCTTGATAACTGGAGGTCAACTAAGGTTAATGCTTGTTTCTTTGCTGTCTTCTCTTGAACCTGAATAGAAAATTAGTATTGGAAATTACTGTAGCTATGGGATATTCATGTTTAAAATGACCATTTAGGGAAGTTTGGCACACCCACAATTTTACAATCTGAGTCTCGAATTTGGCTTGTTTACGTTGCACAATCTGAATTCTTGCAATAAGAAAAAACATCACAAATTAGAATTACAGTGTCTAGTATAAACATTATTCTTTATTTTACACAATATAATTTTGTATCCAGCCTTACTTTGATATCAAATTGTCTTGCTGAAAGAACTTGAATTTGCAACTGATATCTGCTTAGGTTGTTTAAAATACTCCTTACAATATTGAATATTGAATACCTATGAGTCGATCTACTTTTTGCACATGTAGCTAAAATAAATATACATTTTACTATCTTTATGCAGTAAATTTTATTTTTGATTTGATAACTAATACTATTTATTGTACTTTATTTTGTATCTATAGGAGGGCTTTGCATTTGCTCACTGTACAGAGTGCAGGGCATTGTTCATCTTACGTGCAAATGTCCCACCTGACCGGTGGTGGTTGAGATTAAAATTCCAGTTCCTTGTTGCTAGGGACCATGCATTCATCTTTGTAATTGTTCAGCTGGTATGATTGATATCCCATGCCATTTTACTTTCCCGACACTTTCCTTGAAATGTGATGAAATTGGAATATTTTTATATGGTTACATGCTACTGCCAGATGTTTAAGAGAACAAAGATCCAAAGAATGAAACATATGATTAGTGTAAACTAAAACTTGTTTGGTCTTTATTTGCTGGACCCTGAGTCTGAAACCATGTTGATAAAGTTACTCTACTGCATGTTTATTAATTTTTCATCAATTATCTTATTCAAGGATACTTAGGTTGTGATTCTAGACTTACTGTAACTCAGTGATTTTGTTAGCCTCTTCATTGTTGAGGGAATGGAATTAGGTTATCTAGTCGTTACATGTTAATGTAGTTAGTTTATAGTTGCAATATTGATAATTCACAACTGTACTAACTTGTAAGTTGAGTCCTATTAGCATTAGGGGAATTCAGCTAGGTGTGTGTGTATGAAAAAATTTATGCATAACGCATGCACATTTTGTAACTTTCAAATTGAAAGAAGATTATTATTAAAAACTTTGAAACAATGTGTCATCATTAAGGTCTGACGTCTTCCATTTTCAAAGTTTATTTGCTTAAGAAATGTAATTACCTAGAGATCTCTTATGTGAGCAGGAGCTTTTAATTATTTTATAATATTTTATTAAGTATTAGATATAGTATGGACTTGATACGAACTCGCTTCGGTGATGATTCGAGTCGTTTAGATTGCCCGATCGTAAAATGGAGAAGTATCGTTCTTCTTGGAGTTAAGGCTGAAATTGGCTAAGTATAAGTTTTAAAACAAAGGATTTCTAGTATTTTAAATATAGTAAAGGCTAAGGTTCGGCTAATAACAAAGATAGGGATATTTTGAAGTTGGTAATTCGGATGGAATAGTTTAGGCTTAAGGTTGAAGAGTGAACCAATACTATAGGACAGTATTGACCCGAAACTTATAACAACACTTAAGGTGGATAGAAAGATAGGTAAACCGTGACCCACTATCTATATGGAGATAGGAACCAATCGGTGTAAGGGTGAACGCCACACTTGTTAAAGTGATAAGTTCAAATGAATCAGATTGACGCCACAAGAATAACTTGATAAGTCAATTGAGTCACAAAAGAACAAAGGGAGTTGAATAACTCACAATTGGTATAATGTTCATGAAAAGAGTCAAAAGTTGTAACCTTCAAATGTTTACAAAAACAACTATTTATAGGCTCTAAAATGCCTATTGAAATTCGGCATCTGATGGTGTTCACACACACCATAATCAGGTTCACACTTGACATTAACATGTTCACACATGAGGATTAATTACATTCATGAACTCCCTTAAATACATATAAATGGTTGTTCCCTCCCTTTTGATGGTTCATGGACGTTCATTCCTTGTATTGGCATGTATTTGGACGTTCATGCACCTCATTGAATGATATTCATTCATGAAATTTATCTTGAAGAGTCACATTCTTCCTCCCTTTGTTGTGCATGAATTCTTAGCATAGAAGAAAGCTTCAAGTGCCTTGTATGATCTCCAAAAGTCTCATTCATCTCCTTGGTTTGTTCATGCACTTGCATGGAACATGCATTCTCATAAATAGGCACTTTAATGGCATGTAGGTTCATGAACTAGTTACATGCATCTTGCAGATTCATCCTCCATGATGTGCATGCATGTTACCATTCATTGTGCCGCATTAATTGCTGAATTCTTTCCCCTTGGACGTTCATGCATATAGCTCATACATGAGCATGAACCAAATGGTCACATTAAGCTCCCATCTTGCCAAACGTCCATGAATATGAATGTTGCATTGAATTTGGTCAATAACAAACACATGCACCATTGAATCTGCCCCTTTGTATTTGAATGATCAGCAGCCAATGTGAACAACCTTTAAAAACACATTTAAGCTCGGCTTAAACACAATTTAATTTGTCTGAACTAAAGACAAGTATTAAAGACGTCTAAACTAAGACATATTTAAAACATTTATTAAAGATGTTCTAAACTATGACATAATTAAAAACCCTTATTAAAGATGTTCAGATTATGACATAATTAAAGACTTAAACTAATTTTAACTAAATAACTAAAATGGATAAAAATCCTTATTTTCCAGCAGCCAAATTAACAAACTGAAATTAAAAGCTTCATTTTGCACTTCGGCCCCTCGTGCTTGGGCCAATTCCGATGCCGTCGAATTGTATCATGACATGATGCGGCCGGGATCGCATCAGGACTGCTAAGGCTAGTAGTTATCTTTAGGGTTTAAACCTAGGGCTAGGAGTAGAAGTTTATTTGTAAGAAAGTATAGTAACTTTACTTGAAAGAAAGAAAGACTATATAAATTAGTTGTAAGCTTTACATCCTCCATTATTATTTTAGTTTCTTGAATTAATAGAAAGAAACTGGAGGTTTTTATAACACTACGTTTTCTAGAGTTCCATCTTCTTTTATACTCGTTTGGTCAGCCCTAATTCTATTGATTTACTGTTGTGGCCCCCCTAAACTACATCATTTTTGGCATCTGAATCTATTTAGATTCTAGGGATTTTATCAGGCTTTGATTTTAAGCCACAGTTGGATGTCTTAGAGGTTGAGGAAGAGGAAACCAGGGTCAAGAATAGAAGTGGCTGCGATACGACGTACAATTGAAGAATTATCGTGTTCAATTTATTCTAGTTGGGGCAGGAACAAGTGGAAATCCCGATGGAGATTCTGGAAGGTGCCCACAACCAATTGGACATAATGTTGTTGATTTTCATGATATGATGCATGTGAAAGATCAAGATTACGATCTATTAGATCCTTTTTATAATGTGTATCCAGAAGAACGTAAAGAAACTGGTGCGTATCTTGTTTAAGGAGTGAGTGTCTTTGGTTGTTCATAGAATGATAGCCACGTTCTCAAAAGAAGGTGAGGATTGGAGGCAAATTGGAAATCTCTTGGCTATCTCAAAGGACACAAGGTCCGATGTTGATGGAGTAAAAATAACTGATCTAGTTTTTACAATCAAATCTGATTCTGCCGAGAGAAAACTCATTGCTAATTCAAGAAAGACCTTGAAAGTTTGAAGGCATGTAACAGTGTGAAGGTGATGTAGTCTTTCGAAGAAAAACTACTTGCATTCAAAGTCAAAGCTATGTTTCGTAAAGTCATTGCTGAAAATCAGGTTCAAGTTGTTTCTAGAGTAACAGGTTGTGCTAGGATACCCTTAGAAAAGGGAGTCTTGTTGAATCAATTGGTTATCAAATTGGCCTAGAGTCAAAGTGCTCTTCTAAGACATGGCTCTCAGTTTACACCACTAGCATGTTACTCAGACAATTGGTTCAAGACCTAAATTTTAATAGTGTGAATCAATTGCTAGTGGATGAAATTCATGAAAGATGCAAGAATGAGGACTTTTTGTTAATAATTTTGCACAAATATTTCCCTTGGCATCCGGACAACAATTATTTGTTTGAATGTCATAAAGCTGTAACTAGTTCCAAATCTCTTGATCTCGGGAATGAGGAATACACTGTGTTAGATGATAATAAATATATTGGTGACCCACTGGTGGAAGTCAAAGCTGCTAAGGATCGAAGTAAGAGGAAGTATTATGCTGCTAAAGCATATTTGAAAGAAGCTATTCCGGGAGTCAAATGAAGCTGTAAAGGATCCAACGTTCGTGCCCTTTTTTCAATTACAACATGATTAAATTGTGGGTTATTACCCTGCTAGAAGAGATGATGCTATGCAATTGTCTATGTTACAGATCTTGGCTGAAATCTGATTCATTGGTAGCCCTGAATCGTGCACTGAATGGAATACTCTCCTAGACAAAATTAAGATTACTTGAGCAAGGCGAGAGTGGGAATTGGATACTCCTTTTCTCATTATTATTTAATGGAACATGAATATCTTACAAAAGATGATGCCAGAAAACAATTTCTACTATTGAGGACACTTCCTTATAGGAGTTCAATTTTTTTCTGTGTTCACAAAATTGATGATCCAATTGGACTAATACATGGATGGATAATTTTGGGTATCAACAAACGCAGGGTTTACTTTTTTCGTCCTTTTCCTAAGGAGTATTTACAATCATCTGAATTAAGAAACTTAATGCAATTTGGCAGCACTACTGCTGTATTTTCCAAGATGCAAGTTGCTGGTGATCTTCACATATTCCAATTTGAAACTAAACTGGGGGAAGAAATTTGTGTTGCTCTTCAGACTTCTCTATTAGAGAAGAATATGATGGAAGTTAGGTTAGAGAGCAATGCCAAAGGGAACATGGTTATAACATTATATGAGTCATTGCAAAAGCTCCAAGATGAACTGAAACTTCATAACGAGGAGTTGCATATGGCTGAGAAAAAGGCAAGAAGATTGACAGATGAGGTCATTTGAAACGGAGAATTACTAGTTTAGAAAGGAAGAAAGATTAAGTTGTGAAAGTTTTCTAAGCCAGGGAGAATGACACAGGAGCTTTTAATTATTTTGATAATATTTTATTATTTCAGATTTATTTATTAAGTACTAGATATCTTCTTTGTTACTTGTTTCTTCTGCCCTAATTCTATTGATTTGCTTCTGTTTTCTCCCTAAACCACATCATTTCATCTCTTTCATTTTGTTCTTATTTTGTTCGCCTTCACATTGGATACTACGACCATGAGCTTCTTGTTTGCATGATCATTTTATGCCTTCAAGTCTAGCCTTTACCTTTTCTTTCCTAGACTGTTAAACTCCAAATTATTCCTTAAACCTTCGAAACCATAGACCAAACGTGCTAATCTGAAGACCTTGGTCTAGGCTAGAATCCATGTATTAGCTAATAGTTATGTAATTTATCCACCCTTTTACTTCAAAGTCAAACCTCTGGAAACAACATTGTGTCTAGTCATGCTGCGATATTCTTCCATCATTCTTCTAGTGTGCATCCGACAGTAATTTCTGCAAGTCTTTTGTTTTTTGCTTTGTTGCTCAAAAATGGGTTCAAGTGTAAGATGTGGGTATTTGTTCTATTCCAAAGTGTCCATTTCTTTTAATGAAATAAAAATATCTTCGAGCCCTTGTATATTTTGAAGTGTCCAACATTCATTTGATGCTACTGGTTAGGAAAAATAAAGAGTTGTAAGTAACATAGTTTCATTGGAGTTCTGTGGGTCAACACCTTCTGTGAAAATATAATAACTATTTCTGCTGCGTAAATTCGAGCAGAATCTCTAACTTGTTGAAACTCAATTCACTGCTCTTGATTCCTACATTTTACATCTAGGATGTTTTTCTTGCATCTGTGTACTGATTCAATATGATTACTTGGATCAATTATGAGGGTCGTTCCGTGTTACAATAAACATATCATGCAAATTGAAACCTTGCTTTGAACAGATTGTGGCATTCTTAGGGGTGCTGGTCTACAAGTTTTATGGAGAGGAACTAAGAGAAATGTTTGGTTATGATGAACATCCTTATGGGTTCTATACTATGGCAGGTACTGCTCTCTTTCTCTCTCTCTCTGATTATGATAAAGGCTCTTAGGCACAAAACATACTGACATACAAGCTTTGTGCTGTTCCACTTGTTCCGAATACCTTGATATTTTTTGGTTCAAACTTTTGTTGAATTTGTAAAACTGCTTGAAATGCAAAATTTCATAATCATTGAATTTCCCCTTCAGTGTTTATGATGCTTCATTTTTTTCCTTCCACTTTGTATATTGTAAATATTTGCACAGTTGATTTTGCAGCATTATGCACAGTTTCTACTTTTTAGGGATTATGCTGCTTTAAAACTTCATTTTTGCCCTCTTCTATTTTGGGTTCAAATAAAATAATCAAATTAAGCTTGCTTTAGTCCGTTTTCAAATTAGTAAGAATTAAAGTTAAATGGAATATATTAAATCAGATGTAAATAAATGTTTGGAGTAGAAAAAATCACTATTCCATTTTCCAGCCAACATAAATTGCTGGAAGTCTCAACAAGGAAAGCAATTTTATGTCTTCACACTTTTATTATGTAACTTTAATCTTATTTAACTATCAAGGTTACTTTTACTACTATGACCGATTGGAATTATAGCTTGGAAAATATTGCACTTGTATTTATGCAGCAAGAAAGAATACTAGTGTATCATATAGGCGTACTGTTAAATTTATGGTTGCATTCGAGAATTGGGAAAAGATAAAACCAATATGCCATTTTGAGCTGAAACCGTAAGAAAGTAATAGTGAACATGTACTTCTTTAACTGTATCGAACTTCAGGATAACTGACTGCGCTCTCTGACATAGTTCTTTTACTGAAATCCTGAGGATAAATGTTGTTTTGTTGCTAAAATGAACTTGGTGGTTTTTTGAAAGGGTGAAGGATGCTTTGGTAAAATGAAAAAGAAATTTATTATGGCAAAAGCATCCAATTTAAGGTGTGGGGAAATACTTTATAGATAAAACTAGAGGGTAGAGAATAAAGAAAACAGTATGATATTTCTAAATATTGGATCCAAGCAACCCAACCCAACCAAACCTAAATCTATTAATTTAGTTGTTTAGATCAGGGCATTTCTGTTCTTACTTGTGGCTAGCTTCGTTTATAATATTATTGTACCAATAAGCTATTGTAGTTCAATAATTGACGATTCTACTCCTTATGACTTGCTTGAAGATTGCACTCAAGTGGTCAGCATGCCAAGTTTACCATCTTCCTGTGATACTATCAAAACAAATATTTTATAGTGTATGGTATTTTGTTTTGATGTGCAGTTTTAGCAATTGTTTTGGTGGGTTTACTCTATGGTTTCTTCATTGCTATTATATGTGGCCAGAGGATCAATGAACGGCATTATCATGTTCTTGCAAAACAGGAATTAACCAAGGTATGTCGTAAAAATTTGATTAGAAAATCCTGGTTTTGGTGTTTGTTTTGATATGTTTCAGATCTGAGGTAAAACTAAAATGCTGGTTTCATTTAACACTTCAGTGTGCTATTGAATCTTTAGTGTTGCATTCACCAACGTATTTTATAACAAAGTTTTGTGCGGTTCGTTTCATTATGCAGAGCTAAATTATATTTTAGTATTGCAATATAGGAGCATCCATGAACTAGTTTAGCTAAGATATTCTGTTTTTCGTATTATCATCTTGATAACGATGGTGTATATATATTATTTTATTCTATCTGGTCAACCCAAGATTGTAATATATTGTCTAGCTTTGTTTATTAGTGTCAAAGCAGAATATATTTAGCATATCACGTTCCCTGATGAGCATAATGTCAGGAATATGTCGTTGAAGACCGAGAAGATAATAAGAACACCCCGGAACTAGATCCCAGCCATGTGACAGAGCTAAGAATGTTGGGTCTCTATTAATTTGGTAGCTGCGCATTTCATTTGTTTTCCTGGTGAGCAATTGTAACATCATACTAATGAATTCCCATTACTATAACTCTTGTTCATAGCCATTTTTCGTAAATGCATTCTTAAGGTGTCACTCCCTTATGGAGGTTGACATTTGTTTCGAGGATGTTGGCCAAGGGTGCACAGCACACCAAAGGTTCAGTTCCCTGTCCTGCGGCCATATAGTTTCCATTATGTTCTTATAAACATGCAATGCAAAACAAATGCGCATAGGCACTAGTTGCAGGTCCTATTAATATTTTGAAATATTTATGCTCCTTTGTGCCATGGGGACAGCTGAGAATAGACTTCATGCTATTTCTGACTTGGTTGTCCTCTCCTTTTTTTTCTTGGTATCAGATGAACCATTCACACGTATCTTACATAGTATAGTAATTTTCACCAGTCATTCTCTTAGTTTCCCCCTATTTGATTCAGTGTCATGTTTCGTAGTAATTTAAGATCTCACAAGCATTGAATCAGGAAGTTAGAGAAATTGCTCTGTGCTCTATATTGAATTGAGTTTGTGTACTGGGCATTTCCATCAACCTGGTTTCTCCTTTGAATACCTAATATGGTCGGTGCTTGTTTGTTTGTGCATTAGTTATTGGTTTCACTGAGAAATTTACTTTTTTATGTTCTTCATACCTGTACTTTTGTTTCTTTTTACAGATTTTTGAGAGGTGCTGAATGAAACTCTTTTGTTTTTTGGTCTTTGAGAGTTACTAAAATGGCTAAATTCTTTAATATTTACCTAAATCAGGTCGTTACATGATTTTGCAGTTTGGATGGCTAAATTGTTAAAGATCTGAGTACTAAAGAGAGGATTATTGAAATTGTATTATAAAAATAAACAATAAATGAAAAAAAAAAAAAAAAAAAAAAAACTAGGTTAGGTCTTTCCTTCGAATTTTCTTTTAGAAAGATTAATAATAAAAACAAAAAATTTAAGTGTATAACGGTAGGGTGGGGATTGGGAAGCTCTAGGTTTGTGCTCTAAACAGTTCTCGACTTTAATAAGAAATGTATTATAAAATATTAGCAGATATGATATGGTAAAATATAAATAATTTAAAATTTAAAATATTCATGATAATGAAATTGCAAGCAAGGGAGGTAAGAAAAGATCAGCAGTTTTTCCGTGAGGAACTGAGAAGATATCTGTTGATGCATTAATAAATTTATGGGTTTCTTTTTGGCTCAAAATGAACAACACACGAGACTGGCTGTTCCTTCAAATTATGTAGGTGATCTATATCGATAACCTCATTTAATCTGTTGCTTCTGAATTGCTTTGATTCGTTACTATACACGTGCCATATGCGTGTGATAATTACAGCACTAAAAATAAAATTTTAGAAATATTTAAATATATATACTTTTAAATTACATTGAGATCTATAATCACTCCAATTTCAATATTTATATTATATTTAAAAAAAATTAAATTTAAGTAAAATTTTTATAAATAACAACCTACTTGTAAAATAATTAGATGAAAACTTTGATGTGAATTGTGATTTTTAAGAACTTGATTTGCTTTTTAATTTTTTTTTATTAGTGGGCGACTTTTATAGAATGTGATTTGTATTTTAAATTTTAGAATTATCTTCCTTTTTTTCTGAAAAAAGCAATAACATAGTAGCGAAATTACTAATGTAACTATAGTTTATTTGTTCTTTCATTATTAATTAGGGGTATTTTGATAATTTTATATTTAAATTGATGTTTGGTTAGTTTGTAACACAATCTAAATCAAAGATTGTGTTATTAATATAAATTTAAAATCATAAATAATTAAATACATATTTTCATATTACATAAAGATCCATAATCATTCCAATTTTAATACTATATTATATCAAAAATTAAATTTAAGTAAAACGTCAAAAATAACACAATCTAATTCTAGAATAATTTTTTTAAAAACACTAGGTGAATGTTATTTTTTTATGAACTTTTTTTAGAATATATATAAAATTAATAGATAGTTTTCTAGACTGTGATTTACCTTTTATATTTATAAGTTATCAATTAAACAGATTTTCAATTAATTCGTGATATAAACTTAATAAAAAAAATTATTATATTTATAGATATATTTTATCTGAGGAAAATAGTGTTATTATCTTGAAAACGTAATTGATAGTTACACCTGCATGTTCGTAATATAATTTCTCTTTCACATAGACTTGTCAATTAGGCATGCCGAATTGGTTTTGGGTCGATCAATCTAGACGAAATCAATTTGATTTTTCGGGTTTTTTCAGGTTATCAATTTTGAGTTGCGTCATTTTGGTTTAAAGTTAATTTTGGGTTTGAGTTTGAGTTTGAGGGTAAGATCTTTTTAGGTTACGACCATTTCATGTTTAGTCATTTTGGTTTAATTTTATACATGGATTATTTTGAATAGGATTATTTTAGATTCAAGTTAGTTGTATTTTTTATTCTTATTTTTTCAGTTTAACTATTAAAACTGATTAATTATTTAGTTTCTTAATTTTAAAATAAAATATAACAAATTATTTAATTGATTTAAAATATTACAAAATAGAAAATTATCAGAAATAATTTTTGAAATAAAATATAATAAATTTAAATTGATTAACCAATAACCATAAACAGTAATTTGAGTTGAAGAAATTAATTATTATATAGTTTAGTTTTAATTTTTTATTGTTAATAACATTTTTAAACTAAATATTGTTATTGTTAATAACATTTATTTAATATAAAATCTGGATACTTTTATTGTTTATAACATTATCTAACCTAAAATTCATGGGATAAAAAAAAATTAGGTTGCATTTGGTTTCAAGAGACAAATAATTTTTAGTTGGAATTTTTAAAAATAATTTTTGGAAAATAAAAATATGTGAAAATTAGGGAAAAAAAAATATAAATTGTTTTTGTTGTTTTCCCTAAAACTACTTTGTAAAAGTGAAAACGATGAAAAATAAGAGTTTTTAACATTAAACGAATTGACTCTAGTTCAAATCAATATAAATGCAAAATTATTTGTTTTTTTTTTCAATAATTTTTCTAATATTAAATATGGTATTTTGGTTCGAATCTATATAAATGTAAATTTTTTTATTTTATTTTTGTTAGAAAAAAATAATTACCAAACATCTTTTCACGTTTTCATTATTAAAAATGTTTTTTATTTTTAGCAAACATGTTTTTCAATTTTTTTCAGAAACCAAACCAACCTACGTGCAAAAGCTAAAAGAATAATTAGTCAATTTTTTTTGTAGAAATTTCAAATCAATTAGGATCACCATCAAAAGAAAATGAAATATTGATTGTTTTTATAAAGATTTTGATATTTTAATTGCATTTTATTCCATAATTTTTTTATTAATTTTACTTGAGAATAAATAGATAATACATATTTTTCATTAAATATTTTGTTATATTTGCAGTTTGCTACTAAGATCATATGTTATAGGTTGAAATTGCATATTTTATGACAATCGAAAATGATTATTGTTGACTTAAAATAGTTGCTGAGTAACAAGCAAAGTATGAGCAGAAGTGACTGCGAAAGTGGACACTTTCGCAAGCACTGCGACGTGCACAAAGAAAACAAAGGACAACATAGCTTGTGTACAAAGCTCGGTTTCTTACGCTTGTGAAGCCTAGCACAGTGAGAAGAATTCAATATCTTCAAACAAATACAAGTTATAGTTAGTGATCATAATTCTACCACACTTCAATGAAGAATCCACACTCTTGTACCTCAAAGACTAATTCTTTAACCACTAAATTCTTCACCTAAAAACTTAATTTATAAAATCACAACACAAATGTTTTACAATCACAAATGTACTCTCACAAATAATGTTCCTCACTTGAATAGATAAGTTCTCTCAATAATCAATACATCAACCTATACAATTATTTCAATTATATAAATTTTTCAAGACTTGCTCATATAATGAAAATCCATCACAATCCCTATTAAACAATAGCTAAAATAGCTAAATACAATAAAATATTAACAAACAAGGTAAACATGGACAGTTGGCAGATAAGACGTCAATGTTTCAATCTAATCCAAGTTCCTGGATTCAAGGTATTTGATATACTAGATTTGATTTGATTCGACCCGATCTTCTAAATAAATTACTCCAAGTGATTTGGTCATCATGGATTGCTTGATTCATTCCACAATATCAACACAACCCCAAGATACGGGGTTCAATAAATGGCTAATCTTCCAAATATGAGAAGTTGTTGTTTTGTCATAGTGGTTAGGGAAGTAGGTACTTCCCTTTACACATTGTAGCAATTTCAAATATTTCAACAATCTTCTCCTTTGGTAATTTGTTGAACAAAACAAATACAAGGTAGGAAGCTTAAACCTTAATCAACAATTGCTCCTCCTTAACACATTCTCCTTAATCTACTAACTTTAACTTAGAACGTAGTTAAGTAATTTAACCATTAATGCTTAGTGTGAATTTTGCATTAATAATAAAAATTTTGAATCTTATATTTTGAACTCTTAGAAAATTTTTAAATCAACTTTTAAATCAAGTTAAAATGATATCAATCAAAGTTAGATTTTTGTCAATAAGTTAAACTATTTTTAAACAAGTCAAATATTTCTTCTTAGAACGTATTGATTTGACCCCAAAAGCAGAACCACCACCCCATAGCATGTTGTTGCCAAAAGCTGAACCCCGTATTTCTTCTAGAGAATCTCCTAATTGTTTCAGAGCAACCAGAAAGAGATTCTTTAACCCGAAAGAATTTAGTTCAGACGTAGGATACTTATCCATAAGTTTTCACAACTCAATCATGTATGAGGAACCATCAAAGATTTGACCCTTTCGAGCTCTGTTTGTAACTCACTATAGGCTCAGGAAACAAAGAGAATATGTGTACAAACGAGATATCCAACAATAAGAAGAAGGAATTTTTGAAAAAAACAGGTTTCAAAAACGCAGCAGAAAATAAATTTAGGGAAAACAGAGTTTTAATTTTTTTTTTCAAAACAAGATCTTGGTTGTGATATCTAAAGTAATAAACACTTAATCAAAATTGTACATTTTCTATTCGTCTTCTCTGCTATCCTCAAGCTCACATCTACCGAGAGTGGTCTCGCTTTGAATCAATTTTTTTTTCACAAAATTACTAGTGGGGTAATTTTGCAATTTCTTTAAACTTTTGGGTCAAGTTGTAAATAAAAAAAATGTCTCTAGAAATTTTCTGAAATAATCTCTTCAGAGAATTTTCTCTTTACAACTTTCTATTGAATTCAAGTGTGTCTCAAATAATGACTCAAGGCTCTCTTTATATAGGGAGAGTTTAGAGAGTTCAACTATGATTAAACTTAACCACTTTCATATTAAATTAATATAATATTTATCAAGATAAATATTAGATTAAATTTAATATTAAATATTATTAAAATAATAGAATGTTTATCTTGTAGATAAACATTAAATTTAATTTAATATTAAGATAATCAGTTTAATATTAAATTAATAAAATATTAATAAGATAAGTATTAAATTTAATTTAATATTAAACTATTAAAATAATATTATTTTTGGAATAGTTAATCTGAAATCAAATTCTCTGGTAAAGTCCTAGTAGGAGTGTAACTCTTCCACTACTCAACCACTGAAGACCAACTGCCATCGACCATCGGGACGCCGTCGTCACAGTAGCCAGTACCGCCGTGTCCAATGATGCAGGTGCAATACCCTTACAACACCCCGAGCCAGTTTAGTTCGGGTCAATGACAACCCGACTGGTTTGGTCTAGCCACTAATTGGACCATCAGCCCGATTTCACATATCGGGCCTGGTTTGACCAGTTTTTGGGTATTGATCTCGATTTTGGGCTCATAGGCCCAATTTATGATCTCAGGTCCAATTTTTAAGTTCACTTACCCATTGGGCCAATTTTCTGACTTGAAAATTAATTTTCAAAAACACCCTATTAATTTTAATTAATTTGATTAATTTAATTTTACTTGATCAAAATTAAATTTTCCAAAAATCACTTAGATTTTCTAAATTAATTTTTCAAGAAATTTCTTTAATCAAATTCTCTAGTTGAACAATTCTCACGATCGCCTAATTTAATTCCACATCGAATAAATCGACTCAATTAAATTATTTCCAAAGTCATAGAATTTTCTTCCAATTCAAATGCAGTCTGATCGAGCTTCTGTTGAGCTAGCGAAGGGACCAATCAGACATATACAATTAGGCTATAGTAATTGCAATTATGTCTAGAAGCACCGTTTCGATAATTCGCAATTACTTAATCATGGAGTTAGTCCACAAGAAGTCCCATGATTGAAACCTCCTTATAGTATACTCTTTACGAAAGCAATTCATCCAACTCCTTTGTCTAATGACCTCGCTGTAACAGCCCGATTTAGGGGCTAGTCGAAATAGTGATCTCGGGATCACTAATCCGAGATTAGAGAAATTATTTTCATGATATATTATGAGTTAGAACATAATAGCATATGAACATTACAATTTTGGTACTTTAATTTTAGCGATTTCATGTGTGATTTTGAAAAAAGACTAAATCGCATAAAGTGCGAAAGTTCCATTCTACATGCTAAAAGTACCAAATGACCATGATATGTTAATTGGGGGTCTTTAAAAGGCAATTTAGCCTTTGGAAGAGGCTTGCCCGGCCATAAGAAAGCATGGGAGACAAGATTTTTCAATTAGTGTCAAAGTTAGTAGTAGTAGGTGGACTAATTTGACTTGTAATAATAAAATAATGAGGGAAAAGATTATCTTTTCCCTATCATCTTCCATCAAAAATTTGCAGCATAGAAGGGGTAGAAACCTTCAAAAATTTCAGCAAGCTCTCATCTACTCAAGTAAGTGTTCTAGTGAACTTTTCTTGAAAATAATTGTACTTTTGAGACCCCTAAAGCTTAAGCTTTCAAATGAGGGGACTATTGTGCAATGTTGTGAAAGGTTTAGAGTTCTACCATGAGAGCTACCTTAGTTATTTGCTGCATTTTTATGGAAGGACTTGAGTTTTAGTTACTAGATGAATAACTTTTAAAAAGGGTGTTAGCATGAAAACACCAAATAGGACCTTAATGAAAAGGTTATAACTTTTGTAGTAAGTATGTAGAATATTGATTTTTGATGATAGATTTAAGAGCATTAAATGTTTGCCTAGGCTTGTGGAGGATAAAAAAGTGATTAGGATTAATTTTCGGGCCTAGGGGCAAACTGGTCATTTTGCCAAAATTTAAGGGTAAAATAGTAATTTTACCTAAGCATAATTATTGAGATGATTATGTTAATGTAATGATTAAAATGAGCTAATTTGCTATTATAGAGCAAGAGGAGACGAGAATTCGCCTCGATCGGGGAAATGACAAAATCGTGGACTAAACCGAAGAACTAGCTCATTTTGAAAACGAGGTAAGTTCTGTGTGATTTTTAATACAATATTGTATTAGCATAATTGAGAATGCTTGATGTCTTATTGATGCATGATACTTCGATAATTTGAGAAGTTTATATGAATGTGATATTGAAGTTCTAATGGACCATGAGGTATACGAAAAATACTACCATCCAATGTGAGTGCCAGTGTAAGACCATGCTTGGAACATGGCATCGGCCACATTATGAGTGCCAGTGTAAGACCATGTTTGGAACATGGCTTCGGCGTTGATACGAGTGCGATGTAAGACCATGTCTGGGACATGGCATCGGCCACATTATGAATGCCAGTGTAAGACCATGTTTGGAACATGGCATCGGCATTGATACGAGTGCCAGTGTAAGACCATGTTTGGAACATGGCATCGGCCACATTATGAGTGCCAGTATAAGACCATGTTTGGAACATGGCATCAGCGTTGATACGAGTGCCAGTGTAAGACCATGTCTGGGACATGGCATCGGCCACATTATGAGTGCCAGTGTAAGACCATGTTTGGAACATGGCATCGGCCACATTATGAGTGCCAGTGTAAGACCATGATTGGAACATGGCATCGGCGTTGATACGAGTGCTAGTGTAAGACCATGTCTGGGACATGGCATCGGCGTTGATACGAGTGCCAGTGTAAGACCATGTCTTGGACATGGCATCGGCCACATTATGAGTGCCAGTGTAAGACCATGTTTGGAACATGGTATCGGCCACATTATGAGTGCCAGTGTAAGACCATGTTTGGAACATGGCATCGGCGTTGATACGAGTGCCAGTGTAAGACCATGTCTGGGACATGGCATCGGCCACATTATGAGTGCCAGTGTAAGACCATGTTTGGAACAAGGCACCAGCGTTGATACGAGTGCCAGTGTAAGACCATGTTTGGAACATGGCATCGGCGTTGGGACAAGAGCTGGCGTAAGACCATATCCGGGATATGGCTATTAGCACATAGAGGTAATTTCTCTATAAGACCATGTCCGGGACATGGCATTGGTATCTAGAGGAGACTTCACGTAAGACCACTTAGAGAATGTGATATTGACCTTATACTTATCATAGAGATGTGAATGAATACAAGTGTTATTGAATGAGTCATGAGAAATTGGCTCTATATGTGTTACGATAAACGTTAGATATGGGCAATTGTAAGTAAGGATTGTCAGGATGTCCTGGTTTGTATAAAATTATCTAATACTATGGATGAATTATTCTTTTATGAGGAGTATGATTTCTAATTATTATCATGCAACTTACTAAGCTTATTGCTTACCCTTTTTCCACTTTGCCCTTCTTTCTTATAATATTACCAAGATAACTCGAAGATCGTAGACGCAGGATTTCGAGATCACACTATCAACAACACTTTGGTATAACAATTTTAGACTTGTGTTGAATATGGCATGTATAGGACTTGGGTATTTTGTCAAGTTGTAATTGTTAGTTAAAGTGTTGACCGTAAGGCATTTTGTAAACGATTTCTTGAGCTAGACAAATATTTGGCAAACTCTTTGTTTTTCAATGAAGATGAAATTAATGAAGTGTAAGCCTATTTTATTATTGTTTAGAATGGGCCAAAATTGTCTATGTATGTATCTTTATTGAAGTCAATGAAGTATGTAGTATTGTCTATGAGATGCATTGAATTGAGTTTGAGTTGATCTTGATTTCAGAGTGGAAAATGGCTTGGTAAATAGCCTTTAAGTGCCCACACGGTTAGACGCACGGGCGTGTGTCTAGGCCGTGTGTACCCTGCACCATAATGTTATGAGTTAAGATATACCACGATCATATCCCATGGCCGTTTGTATGAGCCGTGTATGACACACGGTTAGGACACGGGCGTGTTCAGGTCGTGTGGATTTAATCAGTGTCGACCACGGTTGGGCAGCACGGGCGTGTTTTGGCCGTGGGCAAATTGGCAGAATGCCTGGGTTTTTTGGCCCGGACTGGGGACATGGGCGTGTGTGTCTATACACGGGCGTGTCTAATCATGCACGGCCGTGTGAATATAGTCAGTAACTTCCCATGGTCTGTAGACATGGGCGTGTCTAAGGGTAGACGAGCGTGTTCTAAGTCACATGGGCGTGTGAACCCTGCTTTAAAGAAAAGTTTTCGATTAAGTTACGAAAGTTATCGGTTATGTGCCTAAGGCCTTGTAGGCACGTGAAATGTATGATTAGACTAAGAAAGAGAAGTTTTTATGTCAGAACGCAATTTTTCCACCTATAAGAGAATGTTTAAGTGAATCCAAGTATGGTAATGTCTCGTATCCAGCCCTAGCATCGGTCTAGTACGTGCGAATTATTACATTTAGTGGTATCAGAGCTACAGTTTAGTCGATTCTAAGACTAACGTAGCATAAGTACGAGTCTAGCTATACATGCCATATGTAAGAGTGTCTGAGTAATGATAGTGTAATGGCTCATGACGTATAAATTGGTGTTTTATTTAGTAAATGGATTCTGATCCCGACCGAACTGCAGCTGATGATGCTGCGAGTAATGCGCTGGCTCTCGCTCAAGGGACCGCGCCAGCTAATAGTAGACCCGAGACCTTGGGTCAGGGAGATGAGGCTCGAGAAGCTTTTCTCTACATGATGAGGAACTAGTATACTGAGTATACCCGAGTAAATCCCAATGCTCAGCCCCCTTCGCCCCCACCTATCCCTCAACCCGCTCTAGTAGCTCTTCAAGTGGTTGAGGTGGCGAGGAGAGAAAGGCCTCTGGTGGATAAGATCCGGAAGCAAGGAGTCGAAGAATTTCGGGGGAATAAGGATGATGACCCGGAGAAAACAGAATTCTGGCTCAAAAATACCATTCGTGTATTCGATGAGTTATGCTGCACACCTGAGGAGTGCTTAAAGTGTGCAGTATCTCTTCTGAGAGATTCAGCCTACCGATGGTGGAGCACCTTAGTGTCGGTGGTACCCAGGGAGAGAGTTAGTTGGGAATTCTTCTAAGGAGAATATCGGAAGAAGTATATCAGCCAAAGATTCATCGACCACAAGAGAAAGGAATTCTTAGAGTTGAAGCAAGGCCGTATGTCAGTAACCGACTACGAACAGGAGTTTGTCAGACTTAGCAAGTGTGCACGAGAGTGCGTGTCTACCGAAGCCATCATGTGCAAGAGGTTCCAGGATAGATTAAATAAAGATATCCGCTTGTACGTGGGAGTTCTCGAATTAAAGAAGTTTGTAGTGTTGGTGGATAGGGCCTGTAAAGCCGAAGAGTTGGCTAAAGAGAAGAGAAGATCAGAATACGAGTCCCGTGACTCGAGGAAGAGACAATTGAACAAGTCTCACCTATCCTCATCCAAGAAAGTGAGGGATTTTACTACTCGATCAGTCACTTCTGCGGGGTTTTCAACCCAAAATAAGGGCAGGCAATTCTCGAGATCAAAAGGGAAAACTACATCAGTTGCTAGTGTGGGCAACGTCTGTCCAAATAGACCGGAGTGCCCTCAGTGTGGCGGGCACCATTTTGGTGAGTGCCGAGCTAATGAAAAAGGTTGTTTCAGATATGGGTCCTTGGACCATTTTATTAGAAACTGCCCCGAGGTAGATGTGAAGGGAAGGCCTCAGAATGCGAGATCGGGAAGTACCCCTAAGGGAAGACCGTTGAAGAATCCGAGGAGTGAGATGGGAAAAAGGAATCCACCCAAGGAATGAGCTGCTACAGTTGAGGGTAGAGCACCAGCGAGGACTTATGCCATCCGTGCTCGTGAAGAAGCGTCTTCCCTCGACGTAATCACGGGTATCTTTTCTCTCCATAATACTCGTGTTATAGCTTTAATTGATTCGGGATCTACCCACTCGTACATATGTATGAAACTAGTCTCTAGCATGAGTATGCCTATAGAGTCTACTAAATTCATCATAAGAGTGTCAAATCCCCTAGGTAAGTGCGTGTTGGTTGATAGAGTTTGTAAAGGGTGTCCTTTGATAATTAAGGGTCATTGTTTCCCTGTCGATCTTATGATATTACCGTTTGACGAGTTTGATGTCATTCTCAGGATGGATTGGTTAGTTACTCATAATGTAATCGTGAATTGTGGGAGGAAGCATATAGAGTTGAGAGATGAAAACGGTAATCTTATTTGTGTTGAGTTAGATAAATTGGATAGTTCACCAATAGTGATATCGACCATGTTAGCTCAGAAATATCTAAGGAAGGGGTATGAGGCTTATCTTGCCTTAGTGTTAAACACTAAAGAGATTGATTCAGAAATTGAGTCAGTACCCATAACATGTGAATACCTAGATGTTTTCCCAGAAGGGTTGCCAGGGCTACCTCCGGAGAGAGAAATTGAATTTGGAATTGATCTAGTTCTGGGTACTTCCCCTATTTCTATTGCTCCGTATAGAATGGCTCCAACCGAACTAAAAGAGCTAAAAAATCTGATTGCAAGAATTAATGGATAAGGGTTTTGTGAGGCCGAGTTTTTTCCCATGGGGCACTCCCGTTCTATTCGTGAAGAAGAAAGATGGTTCCATGAGACTATGTATAGATTATCGACAACTCAACAAGGTGACTGTGAAGAATAAGTATCCGCTTGCGAGAATTGACGATCCATTTGATCGATTGAAGGGAGCTACGATTATTTTCTAAGATAGATCCGAGGTCGGGGTATTATCAGTTGAGAGTCAAGGACTCGGACATACCAAAAACCGCGTTTAGAACTAGGTACGGCCAACAATGAATTTTTGGTCATGCCTTTTGGTCTAACGAATGCCCCCGCTATCTTTATGGATTTGATGAACCGCATTTTTTGATCGTATTTGGATAGATTCGTTGTGGTCTTCATCAATGACATACTGATCTACTCTCGAGATGAGAATAATCATGCTGAGCACTTGAAGATAGTTCTACAAGTTTTAAGAGAGAAACAATTGTATGCTAAATTCAGTATGAGTGAGTTTTGGCTCAAGGAAGTGGGATTTTTGGGGCATATTGTCTCGGGAGATGGGATAAGAGTCGACCTGAGTAAAATCTCGGTAATTATAGAATGGAAACCGCCGAGGAGCGTAACTGAAGTAAGGAGTTTCCTAGGCCTAGCAGGCTATTATAGGCGTTTTGTCAAAGGGTTTTCTATGATAGCTACACCAATGACGAGGCTTCTGCAGAAAGATGTAAAGTTTGACTGGACCGAAAAGTGTCAACAGAGTTTCGAGAAATTGAAGACATCTTTGTTGGATCGAGGCTCCTATATTAGTGCAACTTTGGCCGGAAGAGAATTCGTGGTTTCTGGTGATGCGTCTACGAGCAGCTTTAGGGTGTGTACTTATGCAAGAGGGTAAAGTGATTGCATACGCCTCTAAACGATTGAAGCCGCACGAGAAGAACTACCCGATTCATGATTTAGAGTTGGCCGCAATCGTGTTTGCATTGAAAATTTGGAGGCATCATTTATATGGTGAAAGGTGTCGATTTTCACCGACCACAAAAAGCTAAAATATTTGATGACCCGTAGGAATTAAATTTGAGGCAACGAAGATGGCTAGAATTGATTAAAGATTATGAACTAGTAATTGACTATCATCCGGGAAAGGCGAATGTAGTCGCTGACGCTTTGAGTAAAAAATCATTGTTTGCATTAAAAGCTATGAGCACCCAGATGACCTTGTTAGATGATGGTTCCCTATTAGCCGAGTTGAGGGCTAAACCATTGTTCCTCCAAGAGATTTGTGAAGCTCAGAAGGACGATAACAGTTTGCAAGCCAAAAGAGCTTTATGTGAGTCGGGCGTTGAGTCAGACTTTCGAGTAAATCTTGATGGATGTTTGACATTTCGAGATCGGGTCTTGTACCCAGGAATGATGAGCTTATTTGCAAAATTTTGCAGGAAGCTCATAACGGATGTTTGAACGTGCATCCAGGCAGCACAAAAATGTACCAAGATTTGAAGAAATGGTACTGGTGGCTAGGTATGAAGAAAGATATTTCTGAGTTTGAAACAAGATGCCTGATTTGCCAACAAGTGAAGGCTGAACATCAAGTACCTTCGAGTTTACTTCAGCCTATTATGGTTCCTGAGTGGAAGTGGGACCGTATTACTATGGATTTTGTGATGGGCTTACCGTTGACTCCCAAGAAGAAAGATGCAGTTTGGGTAGTGGTCGATAGACTCACTAAGTCGGCTCACTTTATACCAGTGCGAGTCGACTACTCACTCGATAAATTGGCAGACTTGTACATGTCTGAGATAGTGAGACTTCACAGCGTACCATTGTCAATCATTTCAGATAGGGATCCGAGATTTACGTCACGGTTTTGGAAAAAGTCGCAAGAAGCTTTGGGCACGAAATTGAGTTTCAAGATCGCCTTCCATCCCCAAACCGACGGGCGATCGAGAGAGAACAATTCAGATACTAGAAGACATGCTTAGATGTTGTGTTTTGGAATTCCACGGTAGTTGGGAGAAATACTTACCATTGGTGGAATTCGCCTATAATAACAGTTTTCAGTCAAGTCTGAAGATGGCGCCTTATGAAGCATTGTATGGGCGTAAGTGTCGAACTCCCTTGTATTGGTCGAACTCGAGAGAGACGGATACACGGGGTTGATTTTATTAAAGAAACGAAGAGAAAGTAGAAGTGATTCAGAATCGCACAAAGCCACCTCAGATAGACAAAAGTCCTATTCAGATTTAAAGAGGAAAGAGATAGAGTACGAAGTTGGTGATAAAGTGTTCCTAAAAGTATCACCTTGGAGGAAAGTCCTCAGATTTGGACGGAAGGGAAAATTGAGTCCGCGCTTTATCGGACCTTATGAAGTTATCGAAAGGATAGGACCGGTAGCTTATCGGCTAGCTTTGCCGCCTGAGTTAGAAAAGATTCATGACGTCTTCCATGTATCTATGTTGCGTCGATACCGTTCAGACCTTTAACATGTTATAGAGCCGACAGAGGTAGAGATACAATCAGATTTGACTTATGGTGAAGAACCAATTAAAATATTGGCTCGTGAAGTCAAGCAGTTAAGAAATAAAAGAATAGCCCTAGTGAAAGTCCTATGGCAAAGGCATGGAATAGAATAGGCTACAAGGGAGTCCGAGGAGACGATAAGAAACCAATACCCCAACCTTTTCACTGGTAAGATTTTCGAGGACGAAAATCCTTAAGGGGAGAATTGTAATGACCACTCGATTTAGGGGCTAGTCGAATAGTGATATCGGGATCACTAATCCGAGATTAGAGAAATTATTTTCATGATATATTATGAGTTAGAACATAATAGCATATGAACATGACAATTTTGGTACTTTAATTTTAGCGATTTCATGTGTGATTTCGAAAAAGGACTAAATCACATAAAGTGCGAAAGTTCCATTCTACATGCTAAAAGTACCAAATGGCCATGATATGTTAATTGGGGGTCTTTAAAAGGCAATTTAGCCTTTTGAAGAGGCTTAATGACCATAAGAAAGCATGGGAGACAAGATTTTTCAATTAGTTTCAAAGTTAGTAGTAGTAGGTGGACTAATTTGACTTGTAATAATAAAATAATGAGGGAAAATATATCATCTTTTTCCTATCATCTTCCACCGAAAATTTACAGCATAGAAGGGGTAGAAACCTTCAAAAATTTCAGCAAGCTCTCATCTAGTCAAGTAAGTGTTCTAGTGAACTTTTCTTGAAAATAATTGTACTTTTGAGACCCCTAAAGCTTAAGCTTTCAAATGAGGGGACTATTGTGCAATGTTGTGAAAGGTTTAGAGTTCTACCATGAGAGCTACCTTAGTTATTTGCTGCATTTTTATGGAAGGACTTGCGTTTTAGTTACTAGATGAACAACTTTTAAAAAGGGTGTTAGCATGAAAACACCAAATAGGACCTTAATGAAAAGGTTATAACTTTTGTAGTAAGTATGTAGAATATTGATTTTTGATGATAGCTTTAAGAGCATTAAATGTTTGCCTAGGCTTGTGGAGGATAAAAATGTGATTAGGATTAATTTCCGGGCCTAGGGGCAAAATGGTCATTTTGCCAAAATCTAGGGGTAAAATAGTAATTTTACCTAAGCATAATTATTGAGATGCTTATGTCAATGTAATGATTAAAATGAGCTAATTTGCTATTATAGAGCAAGAGGAGACGAGAATTTGCCTCGATCGGGGAAAGGACAAAATCATGGACTAAACCGAAGAACTAGCTCATTTTGAAAACGAGGTAAGTTGTGTGTGATTTTTAATACAATATTGTATTAGCATAATTGAGAATGCTTGATGTCTTATTGATGCATGATACTTCGATAATTTGAGAAGTTTATATGAATGTGATATTGAAGTTCTAATGGACCATGAGGTATACGAAAAATACTATCATCCAATTTGAGTGACAGGGTAAGACCATGTTTGGAACATGGCATCGGCCACATTATGAGTGCCAGTGTAAGACCATGTTTGGAACATGGCATCGGCGTTGATACGAGTGCCAGTGTAAGACCATGTCTCGGACATGGCATCGGCCACATTATGAGTGCCAGTGTAAGACCATGTTTGGAACAAGGCACCGGCATTGATACGAGTGCCAGTGTAAGACCATGTTTGGAACATGGCATCGGCCACATTATGAGTGCCAGTATAAGACCATGTTTGGAACATGGCATCGGCGTTGATACGAGTGCCAGTGTAAGACCATGTCTTGGACATGGCATCGGCCACATTATGAGTGCCAGTGTAAGACCATGTTTGGAACATGGCATCGGCCACATTATGAGTGCCAGTGTAAGACCATGTTTGGAACATGGCATCGGCGTTGATCTGAGAGTGCGGTGTAAGACCATGTCGGGACATGGCATCGGCCACATTATGAGTGCCGATGTAAGACCATGTTTGGAACATGGCATCGGCGTTGATCACGAGTGCGATGTAAGACCATGTTTGGAACATGGCATCGACCACATTATGAGTGCCAGTGTAAGACCATGTTTGGAACATGGCATCGGCGTTGATACGAGTGCCAATGTAAGACCATGTCTGGGACATGGCATCGGCCACATTATGAGTGCCAGTGTAAGACCATGTTTGGAACAAGGCACCGGCATTGATACGAGTGCCAGTGTAAGACCATGTTTGGAACATGGCATTGGCGTTGGGACAAGAGCTGGCGTAAGACCATATCCGGGATATGGCATTAGCACATAGAGGTAATTTCTCTATAAGACCATGTCCGGGACATGGCATTGGTATCTAGAGGAGACTTCACGTAAGACCACTTAGAGAATGTGATATTGACCTTATACTTATCATAGAGATGTGAATGAATACAAGTGTTATTGAAATGAGTCATGAGAAATTGGCTCTATATGTGTTACGATAAACGTTAGATATGGGCGATTGTAAGTAAGGATTGTCAGGAGGTCCTGGTTTGTATAAAATTATCTAATACTATGGATGAATTATTCTTTAATGAGGAGTATGATTTCTAATTATTATCATGCAACTTACTAAGCTTATTGCTTACCCCTTTCCACTGCCCTTCTTTCTTATAGTATTACCAAGATAACTCGAAGATCGTAGACGCAGGGATTCGGAGATCACACTATCAACAACACTTTGGTATAACAATTTTAGACTTGTTTTGAATATGGCATATATAGGACTTGGGTATTTTGTCAAGTTGTAATTGTTAGTTAAAGTGTTGACCGTAAGGCATTTTGTAAACGATTTCTCGAGCTAGGCAAATATTTGACAAACTCTTTGTTTTTTAATGAAGATGAAATTAATGAAGTGTAAGCCTCTTTTATTATTCTTTAGTAATTGGCTAGGTAATAGGCCAAAATTGTCTATGTATGTATCTTTATTGAAGTCAATGAAGTATGTAGTATTGTCTATGAGATGCATTGAATTGAGTTTGAGTTGATCTTGATTTCAGGGTGGCAAATGGCTTGGTAAATAGCCTTTAAGTGCCCACACGGTTAGGCGCACAAGCGCGTGTGTCTGGCCCGTGTGTACCACGCACCATAATGTTATGAGTCGGGATATACCACGGTCATATCCCATGGCCGTTTGTATGAGCCGTGTATGACACACGGTTAGGACACGGGCGTGTTCAGGTCGTGTGGATTTAATCAGTGTCGACCACGGTTGGGCAGCTTGGGCGTGCTTTGGCCGTGGGCAAATTGGCAGAATGCCTGGGTTTTTAGGCACGGACTGGGGACATGGGCGTGTGTGTCTATACACGGGCGTGTCTAATCATGCACGGCCGTGTGAATATAGTTAGTAACTCCCCACAGTCTGTAGACATGGGCATGTCTAAGGGTACACGGGCGTGTTCTAAGTCACATGGGCGTGTGAACCCTGCTTCAAAGAAAAGTTTTCGATTAAGTTACGAAAGTTATCGGTTATGTGCCTAAGACCTTGTAGGCCCGTGAAATGTATGATTAGACTAAGAAAGAGAAGTTTTTTTGTCGGAACGAAATTTTTCCACCTATAAGAGAATGTTTAAGTGAATCCAAGTATGGTAATGTCTCGTATCCAGCCCTAGCATCAGTCTCGGGTACGGGGCGTTACACTCGTCATGTGTGTGTTTCCCTCATATGATATACTTGATTCCTTTGAGTTAAATCCATTCACTCAATACAATCCTATTTTATCTCATTGTCACCATTGTGTCTTCCTAATGATTAATATGATCACAATCAACAAATGACCGTGATAAATTGCTCGTTCGAGAATATGCAACCCGTGGCCACGTTCCATATTTATCAATCCACACAAAGCCAATGAGAGGATATCATTAACTCTTTAATTGAGCTATGAATTCCACTGTTGCTAGTAAAATCATGTCATACACAAGTCATGTACCCAAAATACCGGCTATGGGCTTGATCATCTTTAGAGCATAAGCCTCCACTTATATCAAAGTACATGAGTTGCATACGCATGGTCAGTGACTAACTTAGGATTGAGGGACATCACACCATGAACGTCACAAGTGAATTAATTCACAAACAGATTCAGAAATAATTAATCTTGGGTCCAAAGATAATGTATCATTCTACCAATGAATACATCTATGTCTCTACTCGTGGAGTCAACTTGTGACACCCCAAACCCTACCGAGACGGGCTGACCGAATTGAAGCTTTACATTAGCCACCGGCGACTCTCCGATTAACGACCACCCGACACACACCCTAACCTTATAACACCAAATTTATGACTAATAAACTATCATTTATTGATGCGAAAGCAATTTGTGAATCATTTTAAACTTTTTCTAAGTATTTAAACCTAAGGGTATTTTTTGGTCATTTTACCACCTAAGGTTAAACTATCCCGATTCATTTCTAAATAGTTTTAGACCTTACATTTAGTCAAATTATGCAAGCCCTAAAAATTTCAGCTTGATTCGAGTTCATTTACTATGTCTAATTCAAGTTTTATTATTAGAGACTAAATCGTAACTTTTACAAACTTTTAGTACATTTACAAAATTAAAAATTAAGAGTGTTTCTACCAAATATTAATAGTTACAAGTCTTGCAACAGCCCGATTTAGGGCCTAGTCAGAATAGTGGTTACGAGACAACAAATCCGAAGTAGAAATATGTGTTTTATGATTTTTGTGAGGCTTATGATGTGGTTGCATGATTGTGTGAAAATTTCATTAGGAAATTTTATTTATTAGTGATCAATTTGTCCATTAGGACTAAATTGCAAAGATTAGAAAATATGAGATTATAGAAGATTTAAGCATGAAATAGAATTATAAAAATTACTAGAGGTCCCTATTTAGCAATTAGACCATTAAATGTCAAGATGGACAAAAATGGACATAGGAAGGAAAAATCTCCAGAAAGGGGCCTTAAGGGCATTTTTGTCATTTGGTTAATAAAAGAATTAAAAGGGAAAAAGAAGTCAAAATTCATGTCCATCTTCTCTAAGCTTGGCCGAAAATCACAAGGATTCCATAGCTAGGGTTTCTTCAACTTTCAAGCTTGATAGTAAGTGCATCCTAGCCCCGTTTTTAATGTTCTTTGTATTTTTGAGATCCTCGTAGCTCGATTTAGCTATTTCTAGCTATATTTTGAGCTAGGATTTATGCTCAAAAAATTAATCATGTATGATATGCATGTATTTTGATGTTTTAAGGAAGAATATGAAAGTTTGATGTGTGATAAACATTTTTTTCTAAGTGATTTTCATGAAAAATGCATAAAAGGACCAAATTGTAAAAGTTATAAAAATGGTCATACATGAGTGAAATAGTGGAAATTGGGGGCTGTTGTAGTTAAGAAAATAATTCGGCTAGGCTTAAAATACAAGAAAGTTGAATAAAAATCATTTTACGAGCCTAGGGGCAAAAGGGTAATTATGTGAAAGTTTGGGGGCAAAATCATAATTTTTCCAAAGTATGATTCATGAGTCGATTTAAAAAATGTGAGTATTAAACAAGTGAAATTTTTATTATAGATCAAGAAACACGAAGCCCGAACCAAAACCGAGGCAAGAACAAAGTGTTGGACTAAATCAAACATCTACACACATTTTGAATACCGAGGTAAGTTTGTGTGAAATTAAAGTTTCATAGTGTTTTTATATTTTAAATTGCTTGATCTTATGATAATGAATATCATTTCATGAAAATCGACTAATGAAGCCTCGATGAGAAAATGATGAGAATGTATTAAATTGAAGTCCCAATTGAAGATTTGGAATAACGAGGATACCTATGTCACGACATGAGATAAGGAAGGTCCCGTATAAGACCATGTCTGGGACATGGCATCGGCACTGAATAAGAAAGGTCCCGTATAAGAGCATGTCTGGGACATGGCATCGGCACCGAACAAGGAAGGTCCCGTATAAGACCATGTCTGGGACATGGCATTGGCACCGAATAAGGAAGGTCCCGTGTAAGACCATGTCTGGGACATGGCTTCGGCACTGAGTAAGAAAGGTCCCGTGTAAGACCATGTATGGGACATGGCCTCGGCACCAAAGGAAGATCTCATATAAGACCATGTCTGGGACATGGCATTGACATCGAGCTAAGAGATCCCGTGTAAGACCATATCTGGGATATAGCATCGGCATCAAGAGGTGATCCCATGTAAGACCATATCTGGGATATGGCATTGGTATCGTGATACATGTATGATGAGATTGAGTATCCTCCTATATTCTGAGTAGTTCAACGGGCAAAAGAGCTAAGTATGCAAAGATGACAAAAGAGCTAAGTATGCAAAGATGACAAAGAGCTAAGCTATACAAAGATGACAAAGAGTTACATTTAAGTTAAGGATGATAATGATTTAAGTTTATGTTCAAGATAGCATAAGTACTAAATTATGTGATGAAATGACACAGGTACCATGAGTAAATTATGAGTTATGAAACCGTAATGTGATATGTGATGGGTAAGCGTAAGTAAGAATAAGTATGTCAAAGTACTTGAGAATTTGTGTTGTTATTGTTCTATGAAATAAATGGATTTTACCATTAGTACTTATGTTGCTATTTTAATTCATGCAAACTTACTAAGCTATATGCTTACCCCTCTCTTTTCCCTTTTCCTTGTAGTTTCGCCAAGCTAGCTCAGGGATCGTAGAACATCGGAGCTCGGATCACACTATCAATCATTCTTTTGGTATAGTAAAGTTGATTTATTTTGGGTATGGCATGTATAGGAGCTTGGTCATCTTATGTTATGTCATATTTGAAAGCCAAAGTGTTGGCTATTAATGTTATACACTCATTTTGTAATTGGCCATTAGGAATTGGTCGATATTTGTCAAGTTTTATATCTTAATGATGATGAGTTTTATGAAGTGAAAGTTCATGAAATTGATGGAGTAAAATGTGAAGTATATGAATGATGATTAGTGAGTCTTCATAGTATATTATTGCCATGTTATGTGTTACTTGTGTTGGCATATGTGTGTTTATGTTTCAGGGTGGCAATTGGCTTTGTAAATAGCCCTCAGATTGTCCACACAGGTAGACACACGGGTGTGTGTCTAGGCTGTGTGTGACACACGGTCAGCCCCATGGGTGTGCTGATAGGCCGTGTGTCCCCTGCATCAAATTTGCGAGAATTCGATTCGCCACACGGGCCAACACAAGGGCGTGTACCTAGGCCGTGTGCCCTTAAGAGCTTGCTGACGTCATAAATAGAATACCTAGGTTTTTCACACACGGGTGAGGACACGGGCGTGTCTAGGCCGTGTGAGGGACACGGGCCACAGACACGGGCGTGTGTCCGATTGTGTGAAAATCCTTGTAGGTTCGAAATGAAAAATAAATTCCACACGGGCTAGGAACATGGGCGTGTGTGACCACACGGCCTGCCCACACGGGCGTGTTCCATTCCATACGGGCGTGTGGCCCTGTTTAGGCAAAAATTTTCTAAGTGCACAAAAGTTTCCAGTATAATTCTGAAACCTTCCGTATGTATGTTTAGGGCCTCGTAGGACCATAATAGGGAGGTTATGAATATGAATCAGAAGCTTTAAGTTAAAATGAAATGTTATAGCCCAATGTTGTATGATTAAGTAAGTTAAGTTCGGTAATGCCTCATATCCTGTCCCGGCGTCGGACACGGGTAAGGGGTGTTACAAGTCTAATCCTAAAATATTACCTAGCTTCCATATCATTAAAGGCTTGAATTAATCTAATCAAGTTTTAGGACTAAATTATAAATTAAAAAAATTAGAATACTAGATTACAAAAACCAAAAATCAGACTTCAACTAAACATAAAATCATGTATTAAAGCAACTATAAAATCACCAAAATTAAAGTCCAAAGTTTAATGTCCAATGTCCATTACAAGTAAAATAACACTAGTCCTAGAAGCATCACAATGCCCCTATATAGCCTCTAAAGTAAATTTCTTAAGCCACTACCGAGCCTTATTCTTGGATCGCCCTTGTACTCGCTTCTCGACTCCTTACGCCCGAAAATTCTCTGCACGAAATGTGAGGGTGTGAGTTGAAAAAGCTCAGTGAGTGATAGTAAAAACATTAAGTAATTTGCACCAAATCATGCATAAATCAAAGCAATTAAGCATTAAATTTTCAGTCACAACATGTTAACCTTTCACCATAACATCACATGCTATTTTAAGAATTAAGAATCGACTTTTCCATGGCATGTAAAATCATCTTTTAACACATAAACATTCAATTATATTGGCACAATCAATTATATTGGCATAATACATCCATGACAATAAGTAAATGTGTGATCATACATTGGATAAACGGATCTCTGAACTCCCACAAATCAAAAACAGTCCTCCAAATTGAGCGGGCCAAAACCATACGCTCCCTTATAGCACCTCAAATAACCTGATGAGTGGAGACTCAAGCTCAACACTCCCTTATCTACTTTAAACAGATCAATCCACCAAGAGCCATATGCTCATAATATCACAAAAAATGGCCAGTTGTAACACCCCAAACTCGGTCAACACGCTACGACCGAATCCGGCATGTCACAGGGTAAAAAGAAAAAAAACTCTTTTGAGAAAAGTCATTTGTCGATCCTTGTTTTGGAAAACCGTTTGATTTCATGAAATCCTGAGTGAGTTTAAAATAGTAAAGTTAAAAACCATTTTGTATTTGAACATAGAGAAAACTTAATTTGGAGAAAGTCTGAGTTAGTTTGTTGTCTTCATTTGTTTATTATTACCCGATGGTACAGTTTGGAAAATCCCGATAAGATGTATAATTTTTGAAAACGTTGATTTTACAGGTTATTTGAGCATGCTATGTTATGTAACTTAAGCGTAATATGATAAACATAAAAGCAGAAAAACAAAACCTAAAATAATAAATTTCAGCGGCCTTATTACAAATCCAAAACTAGATTTAAAAGTAAATTAACCCAAAATAGTAATTGAAATAAAACCCGAAAAATATATAGCGCATGGCCACCTCGAGTCCACCCGGCTTCACATCCACGATCTATGCCTCATCAGTAAAAAGTAAGAGAAGGGGTGAGTCACCGAGACTCAGTGCATAAATCCCCATCCCGATAATAACAAGGCACCTACACAATTCATAAGTCAATATGCAAATCATGCAAACCCAACCTAACCATCCGAACTCCTGTGTCTACCCCGTGTGGTCAAAACCACTGGTGGTCAAAACCACTGGTGACCGTAGTCACAAATCATATAAGTGTGGTCAAAACCACTGGTGACCGTAGTCACAAATCATATAAGTGTGGTCAAAACCACTGGTGACCGTAGTCACAAATCATATGGTGGGGCCAACCCACCGTGTGGTCAAAACCACTGATGACAATCCCGTAATCAATCATGTGGAGCCAACCCACTATGGTACCAACCCACTGGGACGAGTCACAATAATCCATGTGTGGTCAAAACCACTGGTGGTCAAAACCACTGAGACTTAGTCACGAATCATATGGAAAGCGGGGCCAACCCACTGTGTGGTCAAAACCACTGGTGACAGTCTAAATCATCTTTCCCCCTCCTCTCAACATACCCATCATCATGAACACATTTTCCATGGCATAATGACATGTTTATAATGCAAATATCACATAGCATAGCATAAACAAATGGTATAACTGCATATATCGATAATCAATCAACAAGGGACTTACCCGGAGTCCACGCTCATACCCACAAGGGTAACACACCGATTTCAAAAGTTATTTCGGCTTTTAACGGTAAACATAATTAGCACATTACTTATGAAGTGTGTAAGAGATACACACACGATCACGCGCAAGAAAACTACACTCTCCACGCCGATCATCGCATGTTAATCGACACTACCGCGATTTATCTACTCTCCTGCTCGGATGTCGCCCACACCCCAAGTGGCGATCCGAAACAATTGAGACCGCCCTCTTTTTGAACTTAGAGGCTGGGGTCTCGGATCTAGCCCCACTTACTGCTTGATTAGCCTTCGAATCCATAATACCCTTGTCACTAAATCGGATTAACATAGCAACTAACTTAAAATAAAGTTAACCCGAAAGAGTAGATCTTTACCTAGATCGACAATACCCGAGCTTTTAGGCTTAAATCACAAGCCACCCAAATCCTAGAGATCCACAGAATGCGGCTACACTCCTTCCTACAATCGGCCAAACTCATCACCATGGATCCAATAGCCGTTCGGCATCAACATAAATCCCAAAAGAAAATAAATTGAACCAAAAGAGATCGTCTCCCTTACCATAGGCTGACAGATTCAGCCACAAACCAGCAAGATTCGGCACACACTAGAGATGTTTAGGGATTTCGGCTACTTCACAAAATAGAAAAAACAAAGAGAGTTTAAGATTTTGATCTACGAAGAATAGAGAAATGAAAGTAGAGAAAACAGCAAGTGAGATTTTGGCACTAGCTGAATCGGTTGAAGAAAAGAAGAAGAAACAATACTTACCAGGAAGATTCGGCTATGGATCCAAAAGAGAAGAAAATAAGAAATCGAAAGAGGGAGAGGGATGATGGTTTCGAATAGAAGAAAAGAAGAAGATTTGTGTATTTCGGCACAATGAGATTGAAGGAAAAGAAAGAAACCGAATGGGGAAAAGAATGTTGATTTCACCTTTTGAGCAAAATAGAGAAAAGAAAGTAGAGAGAATTCAGCTTGACCTTTGAGAGAAATGAAATGCGCAAAAATGCTATGAAATTTTGGTTTGACACAAGATAGGAGAAAAGAATTCGGCTAAGACTTGCACAAAGAAAAAAAAATGGAAGAAAAAGTTCCAAAAGCACTCCCCTAGCTAGCCGATTATAGCCACTCCCCAAGGCACATTCGGCCACCACCTAAGGAACCCAAAGCCGAATGCTTCCCTTGCCCACAACACCTTCAAAATTTCGGCTAAACACATCCTAACTCCCCTCAAACACATGCCGTCCCCTTCATCCCTCCTTGAATTTCTCTCTTCCACTCATTCAAACGAATTTGAATGAGTCAAACTCCTATAATTCCTCCTCTCCCCACATTTTGAATTTGTTGACTCAATCCACATCCATCCAACAGAGTACTTCCCGAGTCCATCTCCTCCTTATTCCTGGCGTCAAAAATAAATGTAGAAAGAGAGTTTTCCGTAGCTCAGACCAAGGCCCTCTTAGCTCCCTCGTGGCGTCACCTCCCCAAGCCTCGATGGCGCCTCCTTGCCACTTTTCCACTGGCTTATTTGTGTCAAGACACTCCAACCATTCCTCTTATCACCTAACCCCCTTGGCTCCCCCTTCCAAGTCTTCAAAATAAAAAATTTTTACCATGACTCAGGCCTTCCCCGAGCTCATGCCTGGACCCCCAAAACACCCTAAACTAGCACAACCAACATATTATCACATGCAACACACAAAGAATGCAGAGACCCCGATTTAAGGATGTTACAGCTCTACCCCCCTTAAAAATAATTTCGGCCTCGAAATTACCTGGTCAAAAGAGTTGAGGGTATTGCTGCCGCATCACATCCTCTGGTTTCCACATGGCCTCTTCCGTACCATGGTTCCGCCATAATACTTTCACCAAAGGAATTGACTTCTTACGCACAACTTTGACATCCCGCTCCAAAATTCGCACTGGTTCCTCCTCGAAAGACAAGTCTGAGCTCACCTCTATCTCCTCCACTGACACAATATGCGACGGATCTGATCGATAGCTCCTAAGCATGGAGACATGAAAGACATCATGAATCTGACTTAACTCCGATGGCAACTCGAGCTGGTAAGATACTGGTCCCACTCGCTTCAACACCGTATACGGCCCGATAAATCTAGGGCTTAGCTTGCCCTTCCGACCAAACCTCAACACTTTCTTCCACGGTGATACCTTCAGAAAGACCTTGTCACCCACTGCGAACTCTATATCCCTACGTTTGAGATCGGCATAAGACTTCTGGCTGTCCTACGCTTCCTTCAGACGAGCCCGAATCACCTTAACCTTATCCTCTGTTTCAGCAACCAACTCTGGACCCAACATCTGCCGTTCACCCAGTTCTGTCCAACACGTAGGAGTACGACACTTCCGTCTATATAATGCCTCATATGGTGCCATCTGGATACTCGCTTGATAACTGTTGTTGTACGTGAACTCCGCCAATGGTAGATATTCCTCCCAACTACCGCTGAAATCCAGGACACAACCCTTTAACATATCTTCTAGGATTTGAATTACCCTTTCTGACTGTTCGTCCGTCTGCGGATGAAAAGCCGTGTTAAAGTCCAACCTCGTACCTAATGCCTGATACAATGCTTTCCAGAACCTTGACGTGAATCTAGGATCTCTATCTGAAATAATTGACACCGGCACCCCATGTAATCGCACTATCTCCGCTACATACAACTTAGCCAGCCTTTGCAGTGAATAATCAACCCGAACTAGTATGAAATGGGCCGACTTTGTCAGACGATCAACAATTACCCAGACTGAATCCTTCTTGCTAGGCGTAAGGGGTAGCCCACTGACGAAATCCATCGTAATCCTTTCCCACTTCCACTGCGCGGAATCTTTACCGTACCAGTAACAAAACCAACGATGGTGGTGCTCAGCTTTAACTTGCTGGCACGTCAGGCACTTACTCACAAACTCAGTTACTTCCCGCTTAAGACCTGGCCACCAGAATTGTTCACGCAAATCTCGATACATCTTGCTACTTCCGGATGCATAGCGTAAGAAATGCTATGAGCTTCTGAAGAATTGTTGCCTTAACTCAACGTTCTTGGCATACATACTTTCCCTTGAAAATACAAAGACTCCATCACGCGCCAAGTCAGTAACCCTCCAATTCACCACTTTGCACTTGCAACCTCCGAGCACTCGTAACCTCATCCACCGCTTGTCTCTCCTTAACTGATCTACCCAAGTCGGCTTTACTTGCAATTCGCCAATAGACTCCGTCGTCACACAGACTAAGGTGAGCAAACATTGCTCTCGTGCATTACCACCTTACGGCTCAACACGTCGATTACTACGTTAGCCTTACCGGATGGTATTCAATCGAGCGATCATAGTCCTTTAACAACTCGATCCACCTCCGCGCCCTCAAATTCAAATCCTTCTAAGTCAAGAGGTACTTCAGACTCTTGTGATCTGTGTAGACTATCAACTTCTCCCCATACAAGTAATGCCTCCAAATCTTCAGGGTGAAAACCACTGCAGCCAACTCCAGATCATGTGTCGGGTAATTGCCTTCGTGAGGTCTCAACTGCCGAGACGCATATGCCACCACTTTCCCGTCTTGCATCAGTACACATCCTAAACCAGTATGTGATGCATCACAATAAACCGTAAACTCTTTCCCCGCTTCAGGCTGTATCAAAATCGGAGCTTCTGTCAGAATTCTCTTTAACTTGTCGAAACTTTCCTGCTGTCTATCCGTCCACACAAATGGAACCCCTTTTCTCAACAGCTTGGTCAACGGCCCTGCAATCAAAGAAAACCCTTCCACAAATCTTACAGTAATATCTCGCCAAACCCGAGAAAACTCGATTTTCTGCACTCGACTTAGGTGGTTTCCAATTTAACACCGCCTCAATCTTCCGAGGGTCCACTCTAATCCCCTCAGCCGACACCACATGACCCAAGAAAGTTACCTCCTTAAGCCAGAACTCGCACTTACTAAACTTGGCGAATAGTTGCCTCTCCCTCAGAATCTGTAGAACCACCCGCAAATGTGCATCATGTTCCTCCTCAGATTTTGAGTATACTAAAATGTCGTCTATAAATACCACGATGAACCGGTCCAAGTACAGCTGAAACACCCGATTCATCATGTCCATAAACGCTGCCGGTGCATTGGTCAACCCGAACGGCATTACCAAAAACTCGTAGTGCCCATAATGAATGCGAAACGCCGTCTTATGAATATCAGCCTCCTTCATTTTGAGTTGATGATACCCCGACCTAAGATCTATCTTAGAGAAAACCGATGCACCCTTAAGCTGATCAAACAAGTCGTCTATTCTCGACAACGGATACTTGTTCTTAATTGTCAACTTATTTAGCTGGCGGTAGTCTATACACATCCGCATTGTGCCGTCTTTCTTCTTAACAAAGAGCACAGGTGCTCCCCAAGGTGATACACTTGGCCGAATGAAACCCCGATCCAACAATTCCTGAATCTGTGCCTTTAGCTCCACCAATTCCTTCGGCGCCATCCTATATGGGGCAATAGACACTAGCGCGGTTCCGGGTAACAAACCTATACCGAACTCAACTTCACAATCCGGAGGCAGACCCGGGAGTTCTTCTGGGAATACATCGGCAAATTCCCTCACCGTTTGGACATTCCCCACAACTGATTCCTTGGCCTCCAAAGCACACACATGCACCATGAACGCCTCACAACCCTTCCTCACCATTTTCTCAGCCTTCAGAGCAGATACAACATTAGATAGATAATCTCTTCTATTACCTATCATTACCACCTCTTCACCTTCAATTGTCCTCAAAACCATGCGCTTAGCCGTGCAATCCAAACTTGCACAGTACTTCACTAGCCAATCCATCCCGAGAATCGGATCGAACTCCCGAACAGCGGTTCCATCAGTCGACCAAGAACACTACCCCTTGAAGTTCTAGGGTACATCCCTATCTGATTTACTTACTTCTACTAAGTGACCTAGAGGGCTTATTACTTTGTCATCTCCCTAGAAGTAATCTCAAAGTCTAAGTTCATAGTTTCCACTATACTACTGGCAACATACGAGTGCGTCGAACCAACATCAATCAAAGCAATATAAGGCGGTCAAAAATTAAGAACGTGCAGGTTATGACGTCCGGTCGTCACCCTCCTCTCGACGCCTCATTGCGTAGACCAACCCAGCCGTCTCGCCTCTATGCTCCCAAACCTCTCGCCCGGTGCTCTGCAGCCTCGTCCAGAACCATTACCTCCCCGGCGAACCGCGACCCCTCGTGGCTGCGACCATCCCTCCCGTATCGGCCACGACCCTCCTCGGACTAAAACCTAGCTGACCTCTGCGGACAATCCCTTACTCGGTGTCCCATTGACCCACACTCGAAGCACCCTCTGTTTTCAGTCCAACATTCCCCCATGTGAGACTTCCTACATTGAGCACACCGTGGCGGCCACCGAGTAGCAAAGCAGAATGTGCCTCGCAGCCTTGATTCACCCACCATATCTAGCCCTTTTCTGCTGATTCCCGGCAGACCCTGATGACCCAGAACTCCTCTTATTCCAACTCCTATCCTGGTTCCGTCTCACTGCCTATTTCACTTCCTCAGCAACTTTAGCCTTCTATACTAAGATCGCAAATTCTCTCTCCCTCTTTGTGGAGCAATCAATTTCGCATGACTCATCTCTCAACCCCTCCTCAAATCTGACACAGCGCTCCTGTTCCGTGCCCACAACACCCCGTGCATACCGACTTAACCGAAGAAATTCTACCTCATAATCCGATATTGAGTTATTTCTCTGAACCAAATTCAGGAATGCCTTACGCTGCGCATCGATATAACTAGCCCCGATGTACTTTCTCTAATAGGCTGCCCTAAAGAAATCCCAAGTGATGTCATCCGCCATTGCTCCATCCCTAACCGTGAGCCACCACTGATATGACTCATCTCGGAGAAGAGATACTATACCCTTCAGCTTCTCCTCAGTCGTAAAATCCAGGTCGTCCATGACACATTCTGTCGCCTCTAGCCAATACTCCGCCGTATTGGGAGCCACACCAGATACACCTCTGAATACCTCTGCGCCATTAGCCCAGAGTCGTTCGAACATAGATTTCCTAGCTCCCATTCCAATGCCTGCACCCGTGACTCTTTCCAGAACCCGCAGCATTGCCTGTGACATTGCGTCATCACCACCCGTCTGATCCTGAAATTCCGCGCCCATAGCTGGCGGTGGTGGTACCTCATTTTTCGACCCATGTCCAGACCCTACCGGTTCTGACACTGTCATCCTACCTCTACCTCGTCCACGCGTATTACGCCCACGTCCTCGTGCACTCATGACTATCGTTCACAAATTGATCTGGTTTAAAAGTTTTATACGTTAGACCTATTCCACTGTTATTAATGCACAGTCTTATGAATAATTTAGTACGGAGATTGTTTTCGTAGGTTCACACACAATCCTAAGGTTCCAGTCTCTAAAGTGATTCCCTATTAGTCATAGCATCATCATTATAAGCATATAAACAATAGTTAGGGGTACTTACCTGGGCGGATCGGTGCCAGAGACTCGGTGCCATGCTTTCCCAACCGTAAAAAAGACCTTTCATAACCCATTCTAAAATCATTTTGGGCCTTGGGCCCACAGCCGAGCTTTTGAACACGGCTCTGATACCAAAATTGTAACACCCCAAACCCGGTCAACATGCTACGACCGAATCTGGCATGTCACAGGGTAAAAAGAAAAAAAACTCTTTTGAGAAAAGTCGTTTGTCGATCCTGGTTTTGGAAAATCGTTTGATTTCATGAAATCCTGAGTGAGTTTAAAATAGTAAAGTTAAAAACCGTTTTGTATTTGAACATAGAGAAAACTTAATTTGGAGAAAGTCTGAGTTAGTTTGTTGTCTTCATTTGTTTATTATTACCCGATGGTAAAGTTTGGAAAATCCCGATAAGATGTATAATTTTTGAAAACGTTGATTTTACAAAAAGTTATTTGAGCATGCTATGTTATGTAACTTAAGCGTAATATGATAAACATAAAAGCGTAAAAATAAAACCCAAAATAATAAATTTCAATGACCCTTATTACAAATACAAAACCAGATTTAAAAGTAAATTAACCCAAAATAGTAATTGAAATAAAACCCAAAAAATATATAGCGCATGGCCACCTCGAGTCCACCCGGCTCCATATCCGCGATCTATGCCTCATCTGCAAAAAGTAAGAGAAGGGGTGAGTCACCGAGACTCAGTGCATAAATCCCCATCCCGATAATAACAAGGTACCTACACAATTCATAAGTCAATATGCAAATCATGCAAACCCAACCTAACCATCCGAACTCCTGTGTCTACCCCCGTGTGGTCAAAACCACTGTGGTCAAAACCACCGGTGACCGTAGTCACAAATCATATAAGTGTGGTCAAAACCACTGTGACCGTAGTCACAAATCATATAAGTGTGGTCAAAACCACTTTGGTGACCGTAGTCACAAATCATATGGTGGGGCCAACCCACCGTGTGGTCAAAACCACGATGACAATCCCGTAATCAATCATGTGGGGCCAACCCACCGTGGTACCAACCCACCGGGACGAGTCACAATAATCCATGTGTGGTCAAAACCACCGGTGGTCAAAACCACTGAGACTTAGTCACGAATCATATGGAAAGCGGGGCCAACCCACTGTGTGGTCAAAACCACTGGTGACAGTCTAAATCATCCTTCCCCCTCCTCTCAACTTACCCATCATCATGAACACATTTTCCATGGCATAATGACATGTTTATAATGCAAATATCACATAGCATAGCATAAACAAATGGTATAACTGCATATATCGATAATCAATCAACAAGGGACTTACCCGGAGTCCACGCTCATACCCACAAGGGTAACACACCGATTTCAAAAGTTATTTCAGTTTTTAACGGTAAACATAATTAGCACATTACTTATGAAGTGTGTAAGAGTTACACACCTGATTACGCGCAAAACTACACTCTCCACGTCGATACTGTCGTTAATCGACACTACCGCGATTTATCTACTCTCCTGCTCGGATGCCGGCCCACACCCCGGTGGCCAGTCACGAACCGCTAAGATCGCCCTCTTCTTGAACTTAGGGGCTGGGGTCTCGGATCTAGCCCCACTTACTGCTTGATTAGCCTTCGAATCCATAATACCCTTGTCACTAAATCGGATTAACCCAACAACTAACTTAAAATAAAGTTAACCCGAAAGAGTAGATCTTTACCTAGATCGACAATACCCGAGCTTTTAGGCTTAAATCACAAGCCACCCAAATCCCAGAGATCCACAGAATGTGGCTACAGTCCTTCATACAATCGGCCAAACTCATCACCATAGATCCAATAGCCTTTCGGCATCAACATAAATCCCAAAAGAAAATAACTTGAACCAAAAGAGATCGTCTCCCTTACCTTAGACTGACAGATTCAGCCACCAACCAGCAAGATTCGACACACACTAGAGATGTTTAGGGATTTCGGCTACTTCACAAAATAGAACAAAGAAAGAGAGTTTAAGATTTTGATCTACGAAGAATAGAGAAATGAAAGTAGAGAAAATGGCAAGTGAGATTTCGGCACTAGCTGAATCGGTTGAAGGAAAAAAGAAGAAACAATACTTACCAGGAAGATTCGGCTATGGATCCAAAAGAGAAGAAAAGAAGAAATCGCGAGAGGGAGAGGGATGATGGTTTTGAACAGAAGAAAAGAAGAATATTTGTGTATTTCGGCACAATGAGATTGAAGGAAAAGAAAGAAATCGAATGGGGAAAAGAATGTTAATTTCGGCTTTTGAGCAAAATAGGGAAAAGAAAGTAGAGAGAATTCGGCTTGACCTTTGAGAGAAATGAAATGCGCAAAAATGCTATGAAATTTCGGTTTGACACAAGATAGGAGAAAAGAATTCGGCTAAGACTTGCACAAAGAAAAAAAATGGAAGAAAGAGTTCCAAAAGCACTCCCCTAGCTAGCCGATTATAGCCACTCCCCAAGGCACATTCGGCCACCACCTAAGGAACCCAAAGCCGAATGCTTCCCTTGCCCATAACACCTTCAAAATTTCGGCTAAACACATCCTAACTCCCCTCAAACACATGCCGTCCCCTTCATCCCTCCTTGAATTTCTCTCTTCCGCTCATTCAAACGAATTTGAATGAGTCAAACTCCTATAATTCCTCCTCTCCCCACATTTTGAATTTGTTGACTCAATCCACATCCATCCAACAGAGTCCTTCCTGAGTCCATCTCCTCCTTGCTCCTGGCGTCAAAAATAAATATAGAAAGAGAGTTTTCCGCAGCTCGAACCAAGGCCCTCTTAGCTCCTGTGGCGTCACCTCCCAAGCCTCGATGGCGCCTCCTTGCCACTTTTCCACTTTGGCTTATTTGTGTCAAGACACTCCAACCATTCCTCTTATCACCTAACCCCTTGGCTCCCCTTCCAAGTCTTCAAAACAAAAATTTTTACCATGACTCAGGGCCTTCCCGAGAGCTCATGCCCGGACCCCAAAACACCCTAAACTAGCACAACCAACATATTATCACATGCAACACACAAAGAATGCAGACCCCGATTTAAGGATGTTACACCAGTACTCACAAATCCTATGGCATGCCAACTATATTCAATAGATCCACCATACAATGTTACCAATATAATTATACATACAAGGCATAAAATTTGTTGTTTAATCACTTAATTTAGGATGTTAAAATACAAGTAAAAGAATGTTGCTAAGCAATTTTAACATCAATAAATTAAGCATAGGAAATATCATTTTCCCAATATTCATATACCAATTAGAACACCTTTATCAAATGTTCAATAAATCAACAATTCATGCTCCAAATATCAATTTATTCCATATAATTTAATCATGCTAAAATTATAATACAGAACTTACCAAACCAATTGCCATTTTGCTCTTTTACAAAATAAAACCTATTTTTGCAAATCCAACCATCCAATATGCAATTAAGTCATTAATAAAACCAGTTAAACCTTTAATTTAACACATAATCAGGCCAATTTACCAAATTGCCCTTAATATCACTCACCTCCACAATTAGCTCTTTAAGCAAAAATGTGTTCAAACAATCAAGTTTGAGCTTCAATTTTGATTTGCATGTTTCTCATCTTGATGTGGAGCTTTAACAGAGAAAAAGTACGCATTACAAACTAACAATAGCAACAAGAAACACGAAATTTGATAAAGTATACGAATCTAAATCATTGCTCTAAACTACCTTACAGATGTTGCACAACTAAGCCGAAATATGGAATTCCTTAACTAAACTCCATTTTCAGCATCTCAAACCACTTCTAATTTTCATTCCTAGTCTAATAACATGTATTCTAACTATTAATTTCATCATTTAATTCGTTTCATAATTGTCCAGAAAATTCATCCATGTTCTCGATCAAATTCAAATTTCTCAAAATTGATCCATAAAACGTGTTTGATCTTTTGGTTTAAGATTAAAACCTCTTATTAGACCTATTTTGAGCTTAGACATCCATTAATATCTGGATTCCAACTCAAAATTAAAGATCCACCATTGTTGATCCTCAAGTTCAAGAAAGAAGAAATTAAAGTTGAAAATCCATTATAATCACTTTAATTAACAAATAATGATTGAAATCAACTTAAAAACAGGTTTAGAGATGAGGATTACCTTCAATTGAACTGAAATCATTGATTTGGAAGTTTGAATCAAAATGCTTAAGGAAATTTGGATGACTTTTTGCCAAACTTTGAAATTTATTTTGAGAGATTTTAGAGAGAATTTGGGAGAGAAAAAGTTTAGATGTATTCTCTGATATTTGGTTTATAAAAACAAGCAAAAAAAAAATGAGAGAAAGAGCTCTGAATTCGGGTGAAAAATTAGTGAAAAGTGAGGTAGTTGCAGAGTTTTTAAAATTGAAAACCCCCACTTGATTTTCAAAATTTGGGGAATTTGCCATCAGGCCACTCCCCATTTTCCATTGTTTTACAATTTGCTCCCTTCCCTCCAAAATTTCAAAAATATGGTCTATTTGCTATAATACCTCTTACACATTTCCCTTATTTTTCAAATTAGTCCCATTTAACTAATATTTTAAATCACCCAATTAAACCCCCATTTTAAATTGTTTTTAAATTTCAATTTAACCCAAAATATTTATTTTTACCCAAAAATTATTTAAAACCATAAAATTAATTTTTTATAAATTTTTTATTTTCTGGAATATTATTTACCGATTCTTTTAGATAAAATTAAGCTAACTAATTAAGAATATAAATTGCTAATTAACCCAATTAATTCCCAACTTTCACTCGGAACCCATCAACCTTACCCAAAACTACTAGACCTATTTTTGGGGCCTTACACAACTGTTCCGATAGCCAAGACAAGTCATCCCCCTAGTTGGAATTGTAGGCAACATAATAATCCTTCTCAGTAGTTGAATAAATGCCCACTTTGATTTTTTTACGGGATTACGGACTCATTTAGATTATCTACTGAAGTAAGTTGTCTTTCTCGCAATGTAAACGTTCTTACAATGCCACTTATCTTTAGTTTGAACTTAGACAATCAATGAGCTAATATTTGCTTGTCACAATTTCGCTATGCATGCAAAATATAAAAGACAGAAATACAAAAGACATAATAGTGAAATGTGAAATTAACTTTATTCATTTATTCATCGTTCTAATAAATAGAAAATAGTTACATGTTTAGTACAATATGGGCATATTTCCCAACAGAAAAAAGATTGAATAGAGGAATTCCTAAACATTTGGCATTCTCAGATGTGTCGATATTAATGGTGACTCATTATTTTGATGAATCATTTCTTCGGACTGAAGAAAATCATGTAAACACTTACTTGAAACCTCACTTATCATATTCCATTGTGGAAGACACAATTTTTTTATGAAGAATTTGCCATTGATATATTTGATCGCATAATATCATGAAAAATGGATACAAATTTTTTATTGCTACTTAGTATTGGCTATAGGTCTGAAAAAGTATCTAAAAATATCAAATTTAGATATTTGTACCCTCTCAAAGTAAGGAAACATGGCATATATTTGGAATAGATTTCGTTTTAAGAGAGTTTAAAAAGCACTATATCGTTGAAAGGTTCTATACATCTACTCTTTCTTAACGCATTTCTTTAGAAAAAGGCTCCATTTTTCTACTTTTCGGATGGTAAATATTTCTCAAAGCATTGAGTGTGAATCAAACCCATGTTTGAATTGAAATTGAAATACTGATGCAAGTTCTTCTCTTCGATTTCTTCCATAAGCAGATGATTATTTATCCGCTTCTCACATTTCGTGAATAGCCGGGACATTTAGGAATATCCATAAAGGCACTTAGGAAATCAGTCTGATTCTATCTCCATTTGTTCTGTTTGAAGAAAGGAAGGATCGCAAAGAATCGATCTTTATTTTAGTTGTTGAGTCTCTCTTTGATTGATCAATGTGTGATATTCCAAATCCTCATTACTAATGGAATCGAAACGATCTCTGGATTGATCAGAAGATCCTTTTGATTGGTGAGAATCTGTTACTTGAACAAAACAAGATCTTGTGGAATCATATTGAATATTTGACGATACATCCTTGCTAAAAAATAGATCCCTGTTTACCAACCATACATTGTCTAACCAAATCTAATTCTCTTCGATATGTTCCTCAAAAATCCGATTAGGTGTGGATTCTACCCCAACTAACAAAGAGATCTTGGCGAAATTGCCACATATGAAATTGGGCACAATTTTGCAAAGAAATAACCCACTTGCCTCTCGAGAAGAGATGGGAAACATGCTCAATATCATTTGATTGACTAGTTGACCTAGCTCCTTGTTGTTTGAAGAAACCCGCCACTTCAATTGGTATTTTTTCATGAAAAGCAAACATGAGATAACAGATCTAGTCTTTCGCTAAGATTTCAATAGCTATCCCGAGTTCAAGATGATTATGTTTCGCCTCTTACTCGGGGAAAGACGATCAAACAGTTCTCAATCATGGTTTCATGATTACCTTATCTCACGAAATCGTTTACCCATAACTATTTAATATCCTTACGAAAAATTAATCACATCAGAGAGTTTCTGCGGACGAATCCATTTTGAATTTGATAAATGCATTGCTTATGAAGTATGTGTTCGTGTATGCCCTATAGATCTACCCATTGTTGATTGGAAATTTGAAATGGATATTCAAAAAAAATGATTGCTTAATTACAATATTGATTTTAGAATTTGTATATTTTGTTGTAACTGCGTTGAGTATTTTCCAACAAAGGAAGGACTCAAGCTTGAATCTACCAAGAAGAAGGATCCTATCATATGCTATGAATGCAAGAAGCCGGGGCACATCAAGTTTGATTATTCCCAATGGAAGAAAAAGGGATCAATAAAAAAAAGCTCAAGGCTCATGTAGCTACTTGGGGTGATGATGATTCATCCGATGATGAAGATCAAGAAGTACCCAACTTTTGTGTTCTGGCCATTGATGTTCTTAAGGTAACTTCTAACTCATCTAATTCAATTACTTATTCATTTGATGAGTTACAAGATGCCTATGATGAATTAGGTTTGAAGTTTGAAACTATGATTTCAAAATATAAGAAAAAAATTTCAAAATAAAATGATGAAAATAGTTCACTCTCCAAAACCAATCATGAACTTGAAAGTAAAATTCATGATATACAAGCTATTATAAATTATTTTGAGAAAAGAATTAAGACTTGCATTATTTGCTTTGAAAAGTTCATGATGATCATCAAAAGCAACTTGAGTTACTTGAAAAAGAAAAAGCTTCATTTAACAAAGTTTCTCCAAAAAGTTTTAAAAAGAGAGAAAGTTCAAAAGCAAACTTTTTTAAATCAAGCTTTAATTTCTATAAACATAGAGGACCCTCGAGGTTTTATAAACGAAAAATTGTTAAGAGTATATGGGTCTCTAAAGGACTTATTGTTACTCAAGAAAAATAGATGGTTTTAAAATGGACTCCCAAAGGGACAAAAATTTTAGGAACTAATACTTATGGACCCAAAAGAATTTGAGTGCCGAAAACAAAAATTTAATTCTATGTTTGTAGGAAGAGGAGCATTGCTTCAAGGTGGACAATTCAAGCAAAAACTCATGGTACCTTGATAGTGGATGCTCAAGGCACATGACCGGTGACGAGTCATTTTATCAAATTGAAGCCAAAAAGTGGAGGAGAAGTTACATTTGGTGACAACTCCAAAGGACAAATAGAATAAATTGGTAAACACTCTTTAATTCTTATTGAAAATGTTTTGTATGTTAACGGTCTTAAGTATAATCTACTAAGTATTAGTCAATTGTGTGATAAAGGTCTCAATGTCATTTTTTAGTCTAATAGATGTAAAGTAACTGGCATTGTGTATAATAAGATTATGCTTGTAGGATATAGGATAGAAAATACTTATATGGTGCATTTAGATGACTTGCATAATTCATGTATATGTCTTGTTGCTAAAAATGAAAATAACTCTATATTGTGACATAGAAAACTAGGACATGCTAGCATGAGCATATTGCATAAACTAGCTAAAAATGACTTAGTAAGAGGATTGCCTAAAATTGATTTTGATTTAGATAAAGTTTGTGATGCATGTGTTAAAAGAAAACATAAGAAATTTTCTTGTAAACCTATCAATGATGTATCTACTAGTAGAGTTGTTCAATTAATTCACATTGATCTTTTTGGACCAATTAGGACTACTAGCTTGGGTGGAAAATAATATGCTTTTGTGCTTGTAGATAATTTTTCTATATTTACTTGGGTTATTTTCTTAAGTACTAAAGATAAAGCATTAGAAAATTTCAGCACATTTTCAAAAAATAATCAAAAAGAAAAAGGTTACTCTATCACTAGTGTTAGAAGTGACCATGGAACCGAATTTTAAAATCTTGGTTTTGAATATTTTTGCAACTCAAATGGAATTAGCCATAATTTCTCAGCACCTAGAAACCCTCAACAAAATGGAGTTGTTGAGAGAAAAAATAGAAGTTTAGAAGAAATGGCTAGAACTATCCTTTGTGAAAATAATTTACCAAATTTTTTTGGGCAAAAGCCACAAACATCGCTTACTATATTTTTAATAGAGTAATGATTAGGTCTATTTTAAGGAAAACTCCATATGAACTTTTCAAAAATAAAAGGCCTAACATTAGCTATTTTCATCCTTTTGGATTCAAGTGTTTTGTTTTAAATAATGGTAAATACAATCTTGGAAAATTTGATGCAAAAAGTGATGAAGGAATTTTTCTTGGTTATTCTTTAAATTTTAAAGCTTTTCAAGTGTTTAACAAAAGAACTTTAGTAATACAAGAGTCTATACATGTTTTTTATGACTCTAACCTTCCTCCTAGAAAGGATTCTTGTACTGATGATGATGATGCAGAATTGTTTCACAATAATGATAAAGTTGATCACTCATCAAATGACAAGATTTAAGAACAAACACAAGATCTCTAAAGGAGCTTATAATAAAGGAGAGGGAAATCACTCATCTAAGAGAGTTCAACTATGTGAAGGATGGTAAGATTTTTAGAGATCCATCAAAAGGGGTAACCACTAGATCTTCTCTTAGAAATACATGAAATTATGTTACATTCATTTCATACATTAAGCCTAAAAATATAAAAACATTAAACGTTGAATATTGGATATTGGTTATACAAGATAAATTAAATCAATTTGATAGAAGTAATGTATAGACCATTGTAGAGAGACCATGTGATAAATCTACTATAGGTACTAAGTGAGTTTTTAGAAATAAGCTAGATGAGAGTGGTAACATAGTGAGGAAAAAGGCTAGGCTTGTTACTCAAGGTTACACTCAAGAGGAAGGAATAGACTATGATGAAACATATTCTCTGTAACATCCTAAATCGGGGCCTCTGCATTTATATATGTGTGCATGTGTATAGTATGGTTGTTATGCTAGTTTAGGGTGTTTTGGGGTCCAGCATGAGCTAGGGTAGGCTCGAGCCTTGGCAAAAATTTTAATTTTTGGGCACTGGAAGGGGAGATGCTTGGGTCAGGTGTTAAGGGTGCTTGGTGGTGAGCTTTGACACAAGAAGTGCCTTGGTAAAGTGGCAAGGATGCGCCACTTAAGAGGCAAGGGAGTGACGCCTCATGTGGGTGGATGGAGCCTTGGTTCGAGCTGCGGGAATTTCCTTTCTGCTTATTATTTTTGACGCCAAGAACAGGGGGAGTTGTACTCAGGATGGACTCTGGTGGATGACTGTTGAAGGAGTCAACATATTTAAATAGGTGGTGGAGAGAAATCTGAGGAGTTTAAAGCATTCAAACGGATTTGAATAAGTGGCCATGAGAAAAACAAGGAGAGAAAAGAGGGATTGAAGTGGGAGGTGTGTTAGCCGAATTTCAAAAGAGTTGGAAGGGGGTTGGGCATTCGGTTGAGTGTTTCTTAGAGGGGTGGCCGAATGTGGTAAGTTGGCTTTGGTGAGGGGTGAGCATTCGCCTAGTAGGGAGCATTTGGGGTTTTCTCTTTTTATTTTTCTTTTGTGCCGAAATTAAACCACTCTCACATCTCAAACTTTGTATTTTGTTTTTCTCTTCTTTTCTCTCATCTGACCAAATCCAAAACGGTCTTCTAAGTTCCTTTACTCCTTATTTTCATCCATTTCCCTTGTCTCTGAGCATCAAAGCCGAACCCTCCTTTCACCTTAGTTTCTCTCTTTTGCGTTTTCTTTGAATCTCCTCAAGAACCAAAACCTCAAACCCTATTCCTCGTTTCTTCTTTGCATCTCTTTTTTTCTTGTCAGTCGAAACCTGTTGAAGCTTCAACCTTTGCCGAAAACCCATCAACTTTTCTCTTTTAGCGTTTGGTCGAATATCATCTGTTAAGGATCACCCTTCGTTTCCATCTTTCTCTTTGCATAGTGGAACGCTTTCGGCATTTGGGTAAGTTCTTGGCCTTTGGCTGAATCTCCCTAACTCTCTCCCATTCTCTTTCCCTTTTCTCTATCGTTTTCTATAGGAAGAAAAGCCGGGATTTGACATCTGTTTTGGGTAGTTTTTAGCCGAATTCCTTTGGCTTTCATAATTGTTTCTTCGGTTCTTATAACAGCGGATCGTTGTTATCTATTCTCCTCCACTCCCAATTGATTCTGCTGGTGCTGTGGTAAGTGTCCCTACTGATTCAATCTTTTCTTATTGCACTATGTGCCGAAGGCAGAGACCAAATTCTATTTGATGTTTGGCCGAATGTAGGTGGGGTGTTGACGCTTTCTTTTAGACTCTCGGGTTTCGGTTGGTTTTTAAATCAAGCCTGAAGCCTCGGGATTTGTCGATCTAGGTAAGGGCTTTTGCTCTACGAGTTACGTTAACCTCTTAGATTCAATTTCGTTGCTTTAATCCGTTTAGTGATCAAGGTGTGTTCATGGACTCTAATGCCACCAAGCGGTAGGAGGGTTGGATCAGTAAACCCAAACCCTAAGTTTAAGAAGAGGGTCAGTGTCTCCGCGATTCGTGATTGGCCACCAGGTTGTGGGCCGCATCCGAGCAAGGTAGTAGACGAGATAGCGGTGGTGTCAATTAACGATAGTGTCGACGTAGAGAGCGTGGTTTTACGAGTAATCGTGTGTGTAACTCTTACACACTTCATATGTTTAATGTGCTTTGTTATTTGTGATCCGTCAAAAGTCAAATAATCAGAGGAATCGATAAGTTACCCTTATGGGTAAAAGTAAGGACTCGGGTAAGTCCATTTTGGTGGCTAACGTTAATTGTCTCTCGCAAATCTGCATATGTCATATTTGATTTCTCCTAAATGTTAAGCACGATGATGTTGTATTAAAAGCATGTTCATGAGTATGGGTATGATGAGAGGAGGGGGAAGGTATGATTATCGATCGTCACCAAAGTGGTTAGGTATCACACGTGGGTTGGCCCCACATATTAATATTTTGTGACTAAGTCTCAAAGTGGTTTGGAACCACCAAAGGGTTAGGTACCACATAAACTTATTTCTCGTGACTCGTCCCGTGGTTTGGTACCACAGTGGGTTGGCCCCACTTGTCGATATAAGGGATGGTCACCAGTGGTTAGGTACCACAAGTGGGTTGGCCCCACACATGATTATTTGTGACTTTGGTCACCAATGGTTAGGTACCACCAAAGGGCTAGGTGCCACAAGGGGTAGAATTGGGTGTTCTGGATGGATAGGTTGGATGGATTGCATGACATACATGTTGTATATGAAACTGTGTGAGAGCTTAACATCTTTGGGGATGGGAATTTATACACTGAGTCTCGGTGACTCACCCCTTCAATTACATTTTGCAGATAATTCCTAGATCGCGGAAGTGGAGCCGAAATGGACTCGAGGTGGCCATGTTCATTATTTCATGTTTACTTTTTAATGATTATTTTGGATTTATTTTATCTTAAGTTTGGATTTCAGTTATGTAATAAGGCCATTTAATTTTTTATTTTGGGGTTATTCATTTTGTTACATTTCTATAAACCGACGTTTAAACACTAAAGACATGCCTAATAAACTCGTAAAGTGGACGTTTTCAAAATTTTAACGAATTCTCGGGATTTCCAAAATTTTTACCGTCGGGTATTTATCAAACACGCAATAATAACAAGGTAACACTGTCTTCTTTAAAACTAAGTTTTGAAAGAATTTTAACCACTGGCTTCACACAACTCGGGTTTTATAAAATCAAAGGTTTTTCTTTTCAACATTGAGACGACAACTCGTTTTCCAAAAATGTTTTTTCTGTGACATGCCAGATTCGGTCGTAGCATTTTGACCGGGTTTGGGGTGTTACAATTGTGGTATCAGAGCCAAGTTCAAAAGCTCGGCTGTGGGCTTGAGGCCTAAAATGTTTTATAAAAGGGGTTGCGAAATGGTTGAATGAGGAACATGTTTTGGAACGCATGGCACCTGAGTCTCAGGCACCAATTCGCGACGGTAAGTCTCCTAACTACTGTTTACATGAGTTAAATGCTTGCACTATGAATGCTAGTAGTAGGACATTTACTTTAGAAACTAAAGTCAGAGGATTCGTATGAACTTGCGGAACAACTACTCTAATAAATTTCTCATAAGATCGTGTCGTAATAAATAGTGGAAGAAAGCTAACTCATAAAATTCTTAAATCAGATTAAGACCTGAACGCTAGTCATGAGCACTCGAGGACGCGGGCGTAATGTACGTGGACGTGGTAGGGGTAGGATTACTGTGTCGGAACCAGTAAGGTCTGGTCATGGGTCAGACAATGAGGTGCCGCCGCCGCTAGCTGTAGGTGCGGAATTTCAGGATCGGACGGGTGGTGATGATGCAGTGTCACAGGCGATGCTGCGGGTCTTGGAGAGAGTTGCTGGTACAGGCGTTGGAACGGGGGCTCAGAAATCTATGTCTGAACGACTCCGGGCTAATGGAGCAGAAGTATTTAGGGGTATTTTCGGTGTAGCTCCCAACACAGCTGAGTACTGGCTAGAGGCAACTGAGCGCATAATGGACGATTTGGACTTTACGACTGAGGAGAAGCTGAAAGGTATAGTGTCTCTTCTCCGGGATGAGTCTTATCAGTGGTGGCTCATAGTCAGGGATGGTGCGATGGTCGATGATATCACTTGGGATTTCCTTAAGGCAGCTTACCAGAGGAAGTACATCGGGTCTAGTTATATAGATGCGCAGCGCAAGGCGCGTTCTTGAATCGGGTCCAGGAGTAAGTCAAGATCTCAATATGAGGCGGAATTCTTAAGGTTGAGCCGTTATGCCCGGGGTATCGTGGGCTACGGAACACGAGCACTTATGTCGACGGAGGATGGGCCGAGAGATGAGTCATGAGTGTTGATTGCTCCACAAATGAGAAAGAGAATTTTCTTTCTGGTGGAGAAGGCCAAGATAGCCGAGGAGGTGAAACGGACCGAGAGGCGTAATCGAAATGAGGAATAGGGATAAGAGGAGTTTTGGGCCATCGTGGTCCACGGGAATCCTCAAAAAGGGTTAGATTTGGCGGATCGAGTCAAGCTGCAAAGCCTGCTGCTGCTACTCAGTGGCCGCCATGGTGCGCTCGATGTGGGAAGCCTCATTCGGGAGAGTGTTGGACAGGAAACAGAGGGTGCTTCGAGTGTGGGTTGATGGATCACCGGATAAGGGATTGTCCGCGGAGGTCGTACTAGGACTCGATCGGAGGGTCAAGGACGTACACAATTCAAGAGAGATGGTCGCAGAACCGCAGAGGGGTCGAGGATCACCAGGTGGGTAACGTAATGCACGCAGGTCGTGGGGCACCGGCGAGGTGTGTCGGGAATACTGATGCAAGACAGCCAGGGTTGGTTTATGCAGCACGACGTAGAGAGGAGGGCGACGCACCGGACGTCATAACCGGTACATTCTTAATTTTTGGATTGCCTTATATTGCTTTGATAGATGTTGGTTCGACGCACTCCTATGTTGCTAGTAGTATAGTGGGAACTATGAACTTAGCCTATGAGGTTTCTTCTAGGCGGATGACCGTAATTAGCCCTCTAGGTCACTCTGTAGTAGTGGATAAACTGTATAAGGAGGTACCTCTAGAACTTCAAGGGGTAGTGTTTTTGGCTGATCTGATGGAACTGCCATTTGGGGAGTTCGATTTGATCTTGGGTATGGACTGGCTAGTGAAGTACCAAGCAAGTCCGGATGTGGCAAATAAGCGCATGGTGTTGAGGTCTATTGAGGTGAAGAGGTGGTGATGATAGGTGATAGAAGAAATTACTTATCCAATGTGGTATCCGCTTTGAAGGTCGAGAAAATGGTGAGGAAGGGATGTGGCGCTCTGGTTCATGTTTGTGCATTGGAGGCCAAGGAATCAACTGGGGAATGTCCGAACAAAGGAAGGAATTTACCGATGTGTTCCCGTAAGAGCTTCCGGCCGCCTGGATCGCGGCGGTGGAGTTTGGTATAGACTCGCTACACTGAACCGCGCCAAAGGTCTATTGCCCCATATAGGATGGCACCGAAGGAGTTGGTGGAGCCGAAAGCGCAAATTCGTGAGTCGTTAGATCGGGGTTTTATCTGACCAAGTGTATCTCTTTGGGGAGCACCTGTGCTTTTTTTTAAAAAGAAGGACGGATCGATGCGAATGTGTATAGATTACCGTCAGCTGAATAAGTTGACGATTAAGAACAAGTACCCGCTACCGAGGATAGACGACCTATTTGACCAGCTTAAGGGAGCATCAGTCTTCTCTAAGATAGATCTGAGGTCGGGGTATCATCAACTTAAGGTTAAGGAGACAGATATCCATAAGACGGTGTTTTGTACGCGTTACGGGCACTATGAGTTCTTGGTAATGCCGTTCGGATTGACTAACGTGCCAGCCGCGTTCATGGATATGATGAATCGGGTTTTTCAACCTTATTTGGATCGGTTTGTTGTGGTGTTTATAGATGATATTCTGGTGTACTCGAAGTCCGAGGAGGAGCATGATGAACATCTGCGTGTGGTTTTGCAGATTCTGAGGGAGAAGCAGTTGTTCGCAAAGTTTAGTAAGTGCGAATTCTGGCTAAGGGAAGTTGCTTTCTTGGGTCATGTGGTGTCAGCTGAGGGGATTAGGGTGGACCCTCGGAAGATTGAAGCGGTGTTGGACTGGAAATCACCTATGTCCAGAGTGCAGAGATTCTGAGCTTTCGGGTTTAGCAGGTACTACGCTAAGGTTTGTGGAAGGGTTTTCCTTGATTGCAGCGCCTTTAACCAAATTGTTAAGGAAAGGGGTTCCGTTTGTGTGGTTAGACAAGCAACAGGAGAGTTTTGAGAAGTTAAAGAGGATTTTGACAGAAGCTCGGCTTGATTCACTGAAGCGGGAAGGAGTTTATGGTCTATTGTGATGCATCGACATCTGTCTCAGGATGTGTGCTTGATGCAAGAGGGGAAAGTAGTAGCGTATGCTTCTCGGCAATTGAGACCCCGCGAAGTGAATTACCCGATGCATGATCCGGAGTTGGTCGCAGTGGTTTTCATCAAAATTTGGAGACATTACTTGTATGGGGAGAAGTCTAGAGTGTACACGGATCATAAGAGTTTGAAATACCCGCCACTCGTAAGGAATTGAATTTGAGGCGTGAAGGTGGATTGAGCTGTTGAAGGATTACGATCGCCGATTGAGTACCATCCGGTAAGGCTAACGTAGTGGTCGACGCGCTGAGCCGCAAGGTGGTAGCAGATTTAAGAGCCATGTTTGCCCACCTTAGTCTCGTATGATGACGAAAGTCTCATTAGCGAATCGCAAGTGAAGCCGACATGGGTAAACCAAAGTTAAGGAAAAACAATTAGTGGATGACGCCTTAAGTGCTCGGTATTTGCAAGTGCGTAATGGTGGATTAGAGGGGTATAGCTTGAGTAGCGATGGAGTGTTATGTTTCCAAGGGAAAGTTTGTATGCCAAGAGATGTAGAGTTAAGGCGTGGAAGATTCTTCGTGAAGCTCATAGCAGCCCATACGCTATGCATCCCGGAGGTAGTAAGATGTACCGGATTTGCGGAATGGGGCCGTGGCCGGTCCAAGCGGAAGTAACAAAATTTGTAAGTAAGTGCCTGACATGCCAGCAAGTCAAAGCCGAACATCAGTTACCTTCGGGTCTGTTGCAGCCGGTGAAAATTCCGCAGTGGAAATGGGAAAGGATCACGATGGATTTCGTCAGTGGGCTACCCCTTACGCCTAGCATGAAGGATACTGGTGCGGGTAATTATTGATCGTCTGACAAAGTCTGCTCATTTTATACCGGTTCGGATTGATTACTCACTTTAAAGGTTGGCTAAGTTGTATGTGGCAGAAATCGTGAGACTACATGGGGTGCCAGTGTCGATTATCTCATATAGGGATCCTAGATTCACGTCAAGGTTTTGGAAAGCGTTGCATCAGGCATTGGGTACAAGGTTGGATTTCAGTACGGCATTTCATCCGCAATCGATGGGCAAATGAGAGGGTAATCCAGATTTTGGAAGATATGTTGAGGGGTTGTGTTTTGGATTTCAGGTAGCTGAAGAATTTCTACCGCATGAGTTCGCGACAACAATAGTTATCGTGCAAGTATCCAAATGGCACCGTATGAAGTGTTATATGGGCGGAAGTGTCGCACTTCCTATGTGTTGGACAGAGTTGGGCGAAGCCGCTTGTTGGGTCCAGAGTTGGTCGCCAAACAGAGGATAAGGTTCAAATGATTCGAGCTCGTCAAGGAAGCTTCGATAGGCAGAAATCTTATGCCGATCTTAAGCGGAAGGATATAGAGTTTGCTGTGGGTGACAAGGTCTTTTTGAAGGTGTCGCCGTGGAAGAAAGTTCTTAGATTTGGTCGAAAGGGCAAGCTGAGCCCTAGGTTTATCGGCCCTTATCGAGTGTTGAAGCGTGTGGGACCAGTGAGCTTATCACCGAAAGTTACCATCGAATTGAGTCGATCCATAACGTGTTTCATGTTTCCATGCTTAGACGCTTATCGCTCGGATCCGCCTCATGTTGTGCCAAAGGAGGAGATTGAAGTGAGCCCAGATTTGTCTTTTGAGGAGGAACTAGTGCGCATCCCGGAGCGGGATGTCAAAGTCTTGCGCAGAAATCGCCTCCTTTGGTGAAGGTATTATGGCGGAATCATGGAACAAAAGAGGCCACGTGGGAGCCAGAGGATGTGATGCGCAAGAATACCCTCAACTCTTTTGACCAGTAATTTCGAGGCCAAAATTATTTTTAAGGGGGTAGAACTGTAACATCCTAAATCGGGCCTCTCGTGATTTATATATGTGTGTATGTGTATAGTATGGTTGTTATGCTAGTTTAGGGTGTTTTGGGGTCCAGCATGAGCTAGGGTAGGCTCGAGCCTTGGCAAAAATTTTAATTTTTGGGCACCGGAAGGGGGAGATGCTTGGGTCGTGTTAAGGGTGCTTGGTGGTGAGCTTTGACACAAGAAGTGCCTTGGTAAAGTGGCAAGGATGCGCCACTTAAGAGGCAAGGGAGTGACGCCTCATGTGGGTGGATGGAGCCTTGGTTCGAGCCATGGGAATTTCCTCTCGCTTATTATTTTTGACGCCAAGATCCGGGAGTTGTACTCGTGATGGACTCGTGGATGACTCATTGAAGGAGTCAACATATTTAAATAGGTGGTGGAGAGAAATCGAGGAGTTTGAAGCATCTCAAGCGGATTTGAATAGGTGGCCAGAGAAAAACAAGGAGAGAAAATGGGGATTGAAGTGGGAGGTGTGTTAGCCGAATTTCAAAAGAGTTGGAAGGGGTTGGGCATTCTTGTTAAGTGTTGCTTAGAGGGTGGCCGAATGTGGTAAGTTGGCTTTGGTGAGGGGTGAGCATTCGGCTAGTAGGGAGCATTTGGGGTTTTATCTTTTATTTTTCTTTTGTGCCGAAATTGAACCACTCTCACATCTCAAACTTTGTATTTTGTTTTTCTCTTTTTCTCTCATCCGCCCAAATCTAAAACTGCTTTCTAAGTTCCTTTACTCCTCATTTTCATCCATTTCCCTTGTCTCTGAGCATCAAAGCCGAACCCTCCTTTCACCTTAGTTTCTCTCTTTATGCTTTTCTCCGAATCTCTCAAGAATTGAAACCTCAAACCCCATTCCTCGCTTTCTTCTTTGCATCTCTTCTCTTCTTGTCACCGCAACCCGTTGAAGCTTCAACCTTTGCCAAAAACCCATCAACTTTTCTCTTTTCTCTTTAGCGCTTGGTCGAATATCATCTGTTAAGGATCACCCTTCGCTTCCATCTTTCTCTTTGCATAGTGGAACGCTTTCGACATTTGGGTAAGTTCTTGGCCTTTGGCTGAATCTCCCTAACTCTCTCCCATTCTCTTTCCCTTTTCTCTATCGTTTTCTATAAGAAGAAAAGCCGGGATTTGGCATCTATTTTTGGTAGTTTTTAGCCGAATTCCTTTGGCTTTCATAATCGTTTCTTCAGTTCTTGTAACATCGGATCACCGTTATCTATTCTCCTCCACTCCCAATCGATTCTACTGGTGTTGTGGTAAGTGTCCCTACTGATTCAATCTTTTCTTATTACGCTAAGTGCCGAAGGCGGAGACCCAATTCTATTTGATGTTTGGCCGAATGTAGGTGGGGTGTTGACGCTTTCTTTTGGACTCTCGGGATTCGGTTGGTTTGTAAATCGAGCCTGAAGCCTCAAAATTTGTCGATCTAGGTAAGGGCTTTCGCTCTACGAGTTACGTTAACCTCTTAGATTCAATTTCGTTGCTTTAATCCGTTTAGTGATCAAGGTGTGTTCATGGACTCTAATGCCAGCCAAGCGGTAGGAGGGGTTGGATCTGTAAACCCAACCCCTAAGTTTAAGAAGAGGGCTGTGTCTACGGTTCGTGATTGGCCACCAGGTTGTGGGTCGGTATCTGAGCAAGGTAGTAGACAGATAGCGGTGGTGTCGATTAACGATAGTGTCGGCGTAGAGAGCGTGGTTTTACGAGTAATCAGGTGTGTAACTCTTACACACTTCATATGTTTAATGTGCTATTATTTGTGATTTGTCAAAAGCCGAAATAATCGTAGGAATCGATAAGTTACCCTTGTGGGTACAAGCAAGGACTCCGGTAAGTCCATTTTGGTGGCTAACGTTAATTGTCTCTCATTAAATCTGCATATGTCATATTTGATTTCTCCTAAATGTTAAGCATGATGATGTTGTATTAAAAGCATGTTCATGAGTATGGGTATGATGAGAGGAGGGGAAGGTATGATTATCGATCGTCACCAAGTGTTAGGTACCACACGTGGGTTGGCCCCACATATTAATATTTTGTGACTAAGTCTCGGTGGTTTGGAACCACCACCAGTGGTTAGGTACCACATAAACTTATTTCTCGTGACTCGTCCCAGTGGTTTGGTACCACAAAGGGTTGGCCCCACATGTCGATATAAGGGATTGTCACCAGTGGTTAGGTACCACAAGTGGGTTGGCGCCACACATGATTATTTGTGACTTCGGTCACCAGTGGTTAGGTACCACCAGTGGCTAGGTGCCACAAGGGGTAGAATTGGTTGTTCGGATGGATAGGTTGGATGGATTGCATGACATACATGTTGCATATGAAACTGTGTGAGAGCTTAACATCTTTGGGGATGGGGATTTATACACTGAGTCTCGGTGACTCACCCCTTCCATTACATTTTGCAGATAATTCCTAGATCGCGGAAGTGGAGCCGGAATGGACTCGAGGTGACCATGCTCATTATTTCGGGGGTTTACTTTAATGATTATTTTGGATTTATTTTATCTTAAGTTTGGATTTCGGTTATGTAATAAGGCCATTTAATTTTTTATTTTGGGGTTATTCATTTTGTTACATTTCTATAAACCGACGTTTAAACACTAAAGACATGCCTAATAAACTCGTAAAGTGGACGCTTTTCAAAATTTTAACGAATTTCTGGATTTCCAAAATTTTTACCATCGGGTATTTATCAAACACGCAATAATAACAAGGTAACACTGCTCTTCTTTAAAACTAAGTTTCAAAGAATTTTAACCATCGCTTCACACAACTCAGTGTTTTATAAAATCAAAGGTTTTTCTTTTCAACATTGAGATGACAACTCGTTTTCCAAAAACATTTTTTTCTGTAATATGCCAGATTCGGTCGTAGCGTTTTGACCGGGTTTGGGGTGTTACATTCTCCCATACCTAGAATGGAAGCCATTAGAATGCTTTTAGCTTTTGCATGTTTTAATGATCTTAAAATATATCAAATGGATGTAAAAAAGCTTTTCGAAATTATTTTATAAATGAAGAAGTGTGTGTTGAACAACCAACCGATTTTGAAGATCCAAAATTTCCAAACCATGCTTTTAAACTATCAAAACCTTTATATGGTTTGAAATAAGCTCCTAGAGCTTGGCATGAAAGACTATCAACTTTTCTTGTTGAAAAAGGTTTTAATAAAGGGAAGGTTGACACAACATTTTTTATTAAAAGAAAAGATAAGGATTTATTAATAGTTCAAATATATGTTGATGATATTATTTTTGGTTCTATTAATTATCTTTTTTGTCAAAAAATTTCAGAACTAATGCAAGGTGAATTTGAGATGAGCATGATGGGAGAACTAAACTTCTTTTTGGGACTCCAAATCAAGCAAAGGAAAGATGACATCATCAACTAAGCTAAGTATACAAGGGAAATGCTTAAGAAGTTTGGGATGAATGATCTCAAACCACAAGCTACACCCATGAGCTCTTTTACAAAGCTTGACAAAGGCAAAGAAGGTAAATGTGTTGATTTAAAATTATATAGGTGTAAGATAGATTCTTTGTTTTATCTTACCGCAAGTGGACCAGATATTATGTTTAGTATATTCTTGTGTGCTAAATATCAATAATGCTCTAAGGAATCACATTTACAAGCCATTAAGAGAATCTTTAGGTACCTTAGAGACACTCCTAATTTAGGCCTTTGTTATTCTAGAGACTCTTCATTTAGCTTGCATGCTTTCTTATATGCAAATTTTTGAGGTTGCAAACTAGATAGGAAGAGAACCTTCAATACTTGTCAATTTTAGGCAACATGCAAATTTCATGGTTTTCAAAGAAACAAAATAGTGTTGCATTGTCCACCACCAAGTAGAATACATTTTCACTGGTAGTTGTTGTGCTCAAGTTTTATGGATGAAATAACAACTTAAGGACTATGGAATTGAAATAAATATCATTACTATCAAGTGTGACAATACTAGTGCTATTTGTCTCACTAAGAATCCCATCCAACATTCTAGGACTAAGCACATTGAAATTAGAGATTATGTTCAAAGAGGTGATATTGTTCTAAAATATGTGGACAGCTTTGCATCAATTAGCTGATATTTTTACAAAGCCTTTAGAAAATGAGAGATTTTGGACACTTAGGAGAGAATTAGGTTTGACCACCTTACCTTTACTTTTTGTTAAATTTTTTCCATGCACTTTGATTGATTTTTAAACTTGTATATTGTTCTTGTATTGCAAAAACATGATAGTATGATTTTCATGGCTATTTTATGCAAAAACATAGGGGCAAATTTATGTGGTTGATTGATTTGTTTTGACCTTATCTTGTCTAGCATAACTTATTTTTTATTCCATTAAACTTGTTAGAATGGACTTTGTTTTGTCAACATATTCAATTTTTTTAAACCTATTATGCCTTATGAATCATGTCACATCCCAAAAATTAGGTTAGTAAAAATTGGGTTAATGAACAGAGAGTGGTCACGTTTGATCTTTTACTTATTTGATAATAAATAAGTATCAAGTATAGTGGTTGAGTAGTGGTGGAGCTGTCTTTGATGACCTGTGTTCAAATCCCTTCCCTCACATTATTTCTATGTGGTGCAATTTTACCCCAAACCTTAGCAAATGTCACACCATGTTTTTAAAATACTTGTTGTAGGAATTATAATAAGCTAGTGAATAATCAAGTGGTTAAGTGCTTAGTTAATTTCCTAAAGGTCCTATATTCAATTCCCCACATACTCATGTTTTTTATTTAATTTTTGAATCATAAAACTTTGTTCAAAGCTTCCATAACCATCCACCCCTAGTTACCATGCAAAGAAAGATTCTTTCCACCTTTAACTAGTCAACCTACTATCTTTTGCCCTCCATGTGTTCCCCTTTTTCCTTTTCTTCTCCCTATTTTCCTCATTTGCCTTTGAACTAATGTATGCCACCCCTAGAACATGAAACCATCCACATTCATTTTTTTTTTCTTTCATCTTTTCTGTTACCTTTTCTACTCTCTTTGTCTCCTTCTCTTTTCAAAAAGTAGAGTGTTGACTAGGTAGTTGTCTAACCCTTGAAGGCTATGCACACATTTTTGTTTTTCTTTTTTGCAAAAATCCTCTTTCTCCTCCTTTGAACCACCTTGTGAGACCCCTTATTTATTTGTTCTCTTCCATATTTTACTTCATTTTTAATTCATTTTTTTGAGACCACCACCTTCCACCACCATTAATTAACGCACCACCACTAGATTGCCGTCGGACCACTACCGTGACCATCATTCTCCTTTTTCTTTCTTCTTTATTTTCTCTCATCCATTTATCTAGTACAAACTTCTCCTTCTCTTTTACTCCTCTTTCTTCAGGTTCTCGTCAGATCACCGCTGTCATCGCCACGTCGTAACATCCCGATTTTGGGCCTAGTTAGAATTGTGGTTTCGAGACCACAAATCCGATGTAGAAATATTTTTTTATGATTTTTTTGAGGTCCATGATATGTTTGCATGATTGTGTGAAAGTTTCGTTAAGAAATTTTGTTGATAGAGTGTCCAATTTGATTTTTAGGACTAAATTGAATAAGTTGCAAAATATATGTTCTAGAAGCTTTGACCATGAAATTGCCATGGATTTTTAATTAGAGGGTCTTAAATAGAAATTTGACCAATTTCTATTTTTATGGACAAAAATGGGCATGAATAGGTAAAATTTGAAAGTTTAGTAAAACGGGCATTTTGGTCATTTGGTTAATAAAAGAATAAAAAGGGAAAATATGTCAAAAATCATGTCCATCTTCCTCATGCTTAGCCAAAATTTCTAAGGTCACCATAGCTAGTGTTTCTTCAACTTCCAAGCTTGATTGTAAGTGCGTCCTTGTTTTTAATGTTCTTTACGTTTTTGAAGTTGTTATCAACCGATCTAGCTATTTCTACCATTTATTTGAGCTAGGGTTCATGTTTAAAAATTTACCCATGTGTGACATGCATGTATTTTGATGTCTAATGGTAGATTATGCAAGTTTAATGTTAGATAAACAACTTTTGCTAGGTGATTTTTGGTGAAAATTGACAAAATGACCTATTTTTAAAAAGATTTCAAAATGTGTGTAAAAGTGTGATTAAATGAAAAATGTGGACTGCTATAAGTATAAAAGAGGTTCGGCTAGGCTTGGTAATCAAAGAAATTGAATAGATTTCATTTTACGAGCCTAAGGACTAATTTGTAAATTGTGAAAGTTTAGGGGAAAAATTGTAATTTTGTCAAAGTATGGTTTTTGGACCGATTTGAACAATGTGATAATTAAATGAGCTAAATTTGCTATTATTGATTAAGAAAAATGAGATTCGAACCTTGATCGAGGGAAAAACAAGGTTATCGAGGATTAGGTTCAATTTCTACTATTTTGTACCGAGGTAAGTTCTTATGTAAATAATGCAATGCTGTGATTATTTATTTAATGCTTTGATATTGTAACACCCCTAACACGTATCCGTCACGCCGACTAGGGTTAAGAGGCATTATCAAAAATCGAAACTTTTACAAACATTTCATATTATAAAGTATATTATCGTCAAATCATAACATAATACAAACATATAGTCCCTTAATGAGGTCCACGAGACCTTAAACATGCATTAGAAATGGGTCAGGACTAAACCGGGATCATACGAAATTTTTCCAAAAATCAAACATTTTTCAAAGTTACAGAGCGTGTGGGCAGGCCGTGTGCCTCACACGGCCTCAGACATGCCCATGTGCCTGAGCCGTGTCAAAACAGGGCATACATACTGACTTGTCTACACGACCTGAGACACGCCCGTGTGCCTCACCCGTGGTCGAGCCTGACTTGCACCACACGGCCAGTCACACGCCCATGTGTCCAGCCTGTGGTCGAGTCTGACTTGTTTTATAATACAACCACGAAGGACATGGTCGAGCCACACGCCCATGTGCTCAACCGTGTGGGCAATTATAGGCCATGTGCAAGGCCAAAATGCCACCCACACTTTAGGCTATCCCTACAAGCATCATACCAATTCAAATCATGCCAAAATAACCAACTTTTCCAAGCATTCAAAAGCATTTCAAGCACATCATCTTATGCAGAAATTAGCTCAATTATATGACAAACATTTCCAAGTATAATTCATCACAAACTTACCATTTCATTATAACCACCATTCATCAAATATATACTTACTTTGCATCAATAAGCTTACTATTATTTTGACCATTTCACTAACCATCAAACCATACCAAAACCAAGCATCTTATAGCATGACTACTCATTCATACCACAATCATTTATCTAGACATACCACATGGCTATGTACATATCTTAAACATAATTCAAAGTGACTAGCCTATACATGCCATACTTTAGTATAGACACTTTCAAATGGTACCAAAATGAGTTTGATAGTGTGGTGACGATCCTCGACGATCTCCGAGCCTTCTGTAACTTTAACGATCTATAAAACAATGCAAACATACACAGAGTAAGCTTTCAAAAGCTTAGTAAGCCATATACAAATAAACTTAACATATAAGCATTCATTAATCATATCAAATATAAGATCACTAATAGCTCATTTGCACATTCATAATTCTTCTTTGGGTCATTTGTTTAGCCATTTGCTTACCAACATATATATCACCATGTACTTCATTAGATCATAGCTAATTCATTCATATATCACTTTGTCAACCAGACACTTTTACCTAAGGGATTCGGTACTTAATAACAAATTCAGAGACTCTAAAGGCAAAGTCCTATCGATACTAAGTTCATGCATACATACGAATGAGTAGATCCTGGATCTATCAATGCAATCACATAAGTTTCATAAAGAGTAAATGTACCTGTAATAACATCCGAGATGAAGCTTCCTCAGACTCTGATGGCATAAGCTCTAGCAGTGCCCTAGCTTCATCTCGTGAATCGTATCTTTCGTAGCTCTCGACTACCACCAAATTCCTTGTATTTCGAGAAGGTCTACCTCTAGTCAAACATTGTCCGACCTCGGATTTTGAACAATCTCTTGCTCAACAGACTCTTGGCAGCCTCGGATGAAATGGTCTAATGATCCACATCTAAAACAGTGCTCTGGCCATTCAATCTACAACTACCCTGGATATCTTTTCCACAATGTTTACATTTAGGTCGATCGGATCGGACATTTCTAATGCTAGCTACCGGTTGCCGGAGCTTTGAAGTTTGATCACGATCTAGCTCGATCTCTGCTCGAGTGTCCCACATTAGCCTTTGAATGGCTATGCTCATCTCTCGAATTTCTTTGAAGCGCCTGAATAATTTACTTGAGAATCTCTTTCTCACATATCCGCTTCGTATTCACTTTTCTTTTATCTTTCCCGAGTGCTTGACTTTACATGCTCGATCAACAAGCACAACAAACTCTTTTATTTCCGAAATCCCAACAAGAAAACGAATATCTTCTTTTAGACCATCTTCAAACCTTTTGCACATTATCGCTTCAGTTGAGACACATTCCCGAGCATATTGACTTAGTCTAACGAACTCACGACATGCGACTGCTTCAATTCTAGAAACTCTTTCCATTTTTAATCTATAAATCTCGGCTAATGTATTTCTTTCAGAATTGATCTGAAGAAATCCCATGTAACCCGCTCTTTCAAACAACAGAAATCAAAGTCTTCCACCATTGATAAGTCAAGTCTCGTAACAAAGAAACAACACATTTTATGCATTCTTCAAAGAGTCAATGACATTTCATCAAATACTCAGATTATATTCTCGAGCCAAAACTCACCTCTCTGCATCATCATCACTAGTGGCCCCGAATTCTTCTACCCATATTTACTGGATCTTATCAACTGGAGGTTTATTCAATGATTCGATTCACGCACGGAGGTACAAATGTAAGTCCGAGGAGGATTAGACGGGGCGGAGTGTAATGTTTCAAACCCAAATTTAGAAGTTAGGCTCGAGTCTCAAGGTGTCACATTGAAGTGTTTTAGCGAAAACCTTGTTTTCATTGAAAACCCTTCATAGAGTAAAATGTTGAGTACAAACCCTTTTTAGTTGCGGAAGTTTTATTTAAAAACAAACAATTTATAAAACTTGGTATTTAATAATGGAGTTGCGGAAACGTAATAATTGAAAACAACCATAGCTTAGGAAAAACTTGTTAAGTTATGAAGAAAGCTCATGTTTTAAGAAAACGTCCATATGTTATAGTAATTTCAAAACCATGTTAAACTTTAAAAATTTATTTAAGTTTAATAATTCGGCAGTTGAAACAATAATAAAACCCAAATGTAAAGTCAAATTGGAGATACAAGGCCTTATTGCATCCCAACGAAAATAAAGTAAATAAAATAAAGTCATTCGAAACTAATTAAAAACTTCTAAGTAGTTTTCAATGTGGCCACCTCCGAGTCCTCTTCCACGTCCGAGTCATTTCTCGAGAGACACCAAACATTTTAAAAAAAGGTGTGAGTTTCAAACTCGGTGTGTACGACCCTTTGTAATCCAACCAACATGCAAGCATCACATTGGGCCTAAGCCCTATCAAAATCGTGGGTGGTCTTGGGCCTTAGCCCACAATGACCTCATATACATCAAGATCACATGAATGCAATGCTCCCATCCCAAATCCAACCCTACACTCCATTTCCTTCCAACCCTACACTCCCGTGGGGATATAAATATCAACCCACCCATCCCTACACTCCAAAGGTAGCACCAACAAATGACACACTACTCAAACATTGCAAAGAAGGTCGCTAAGCATATAATGGGCTTAAAGCCACCGGTGGATCCATGGTCGCTGCGACTTTGCGATCCTCACATATCTTCCTCCGTATCATCAAACCCACCCAAGTGCAACATATATCTCATGAATGCAACATACATATTTTCACACATTAAGCACCTGTGGGTATTTTAGTCATAAATCTATCTTACGGGGTATTTTTGTAAATCTACCCTACTGGGGTATTTTTTTCGTAATTTCTTTCATCTCAGTGTTTTAGTTATGAACTTTGGCCCATCAACAAGTCCTTGCGGCTAAAGTGAATGACACTATGCACCGTGTAGGATCCTGCAGAGAAGAGGAGGTGGGCCACTAGGACCGCTTAAGTACCAAGCTCTCCCTAGATCCAATCCTAGACATGCATATGTCCATTGCCACACTCAAACCCAGCGACTTGTCCACGCACATGTTTGATTAATAAATTAAGTTTTATGTTATTTAAGAATTTATCGTAACTAGGCCTAGAGTCTATTAAACCCTAGCATGCATTTCTAAAATCCCATAAGGCCCACTAAGCCCAATCACGCCCATATAGCCTATTAAGCCCAATCATGCTTATGTAGCCCATTAGGCCCGATCATAATCAAATCATACAACCATCCATATCAATCCATCATTCAATTTCACATATCAACTCTTGCCGATTTGGGCCCACGAGCTCGGTGAGGCCCATTTAGCCTCATCCGCCCTGGCCGACCAAACAATGGCCCAAGACCATGAGATCGCTCTCTCGGCCCTGGTAATTGTATCGGTGTTCCCACACAACTTTTCGCATGCTCGTATGGTTGCCGGCGCCAACCTTTTGGCTTTTCGGCTTTTTGGCACTCCTGGTTTTCGGATTTCGCTTTTGTCGATTTGTCGTGTGTGAAGTGTATGTACACACACTGGTTAATGCGACGTGCTACACTATCCCCAAATTTGAAACTACAACCTATACCAACCTCCAATCAATCACACACTTAACCACAATATTTACCAAAAACCGAAGCCTTACCATAACCTTACTGTGCCACCAAATCCTAATAGCCCTTTCTTAGCTACCACTCATGAATATCCCCTAGATCCGCATCAATCTTAATCGTTAAAGACAAAATAATAGGTGACTTGTATCCACTTAAGTCACCCTTTCCCTTACTATAGACTATTCGGCGAACTTATCCCAAAATCAAGAACACTTACCCAAAAGCCGAACGTATGGATAGCTTTTCGGCAGAGACTTTTAGATCCAAGCTTAATTCTAATTTTTCCAAGATCCGGTCCACCAAAAATCAAAGGAATGATGCCAGCACGACAGAGATTTGGTCACTAGAGTATTCGGCACAAGGTTTGTGGCAATGAAGAAATAGACTTCAAGAGCAAAGGTTTTCGGCTTTTGACGTCACGAATATTTGGTCCCCAACAATTAAGATGAAGGTGGGACGGCACAAGAAATGGAGAAAGAAGAGAATGATATTCGATTTAAGGCTTTAGGAGAGAAGAAAAGAAAACACATAAGGAAGAGGCGAGGTTTAGAACAGAAAAAGTGGAGGAGAATTTAGAAGAGCACTATAGTTGCCGAAATAGCACAAATGGAATTCCAATTGCCGAAATAGCACAGAGGGTATTCGGCACCCCCTATTTATACACAAAACCGAAACTATGCAAAGTCCCAATCAGCTCCAACTCTTCTCCATCTCATCTCCTCGTTTTTCTCCCTGCTAACTCCCCAATCCTTTTCCTAAATTTTCTCTTCTGATTACTCTCCTTAGAGTCCATCACCACACCACTTCCAACCTTCTAGAAGGCTAAAATTAAACTCCTAAAAAAAATACTAAGCTAGGATTCGAACCTAAGATCTCCTTGCTGGCCCATAACGCCACCTTCCTATACCCTAAGTGGCGTCACTTAGCCACTCCACCACAAGGCTCTTTGATGCCATTTTTCCCTATTTTTATTTAAAAGCCCAACTACTCACCGCCCTGGTTCCTTTAATAATTAACTAAAAATTCCTTCTCCTCAAAGTTCGAACCTAGCACTTCTCCAAAACCCCTAGACACTCCAAGTTTATTAAACCCTTAAAGCCAACATGTCATTTGTCATTTTCTCGCTCACTTACAAATTTCCAGAGACCCAAAGCCCAAAGCCCAATAGGCCCAATTCTACTAGGCCCAAATTCGGGGCGTTACACGGAGGTTGTGTAACAGCCAAATTTGTTCTTACGTACTGAGTGAACCACTCATTCATCATTTGGAAGAAGGCTTGTTTAGCCTCACCTTCCTGACCGCTAGTAGCCAGTCTCGAATCAGATGGCGCTATCCCTTGAGCGGGAGCAGGCGCATTACTTTCAACATCGTCAGCTACAGCTCTTTCGGGATCCATTTACTATACGAAAACACATTTTATACGTCAGATTCATCACACTATCACAGTTCAGATATATGGCATGTATAGCTAGACTCTCATAGAGGCATTACTCGACAACCGGATACTTTTACAAACATTTCATATTATAAAGTATATTATCGCTACTCTATCCCATTTCCATTGAAGAATCATTATCGGTTGTAACAAACCGTATGGCACTTGATGTTCAAATTTTTAACTTGTTGACAAACTAGACATTTCAAACAAAATCGTGAGATGTCTCATTTCATACCGCACCACCAATAATGTTGCTTCGCATCATGGTACATCTTTGTACTTCTCGGGTGAACAGATAAGCGATCATTATGTGCTTCATTCAAGATCAATCAATCAACTCGGGTTTCTGAACACAAATCCGATCTCAAAATCTCAAGCAATCATCAACATCAACTCAAAATTCGAATCGAGTTCAAATCATACCGAGCTCGCTTTCGCTAACATTTCATTATCAACTTTCTGAGCATCACATATTTGTCAGAGAAACAACGGTTTCGCTTTCAACTCAGCCAAAACTGAACCATCATCAGACAAGTCCAAATGGGCATTCATCGCACACAATGCAAACAATGGTTTCCGACTCAATGCATCAGCAACAACATTTTCCTTACCCGGATGATAATCAATCACAAGCTCATAGTCTTTCAACAAATTTCTAACCATCGTCTTTGTCGCAAATTCAGGTCTTTTTGAGTCATCAAATATTTCAGACTTTTATGATCCGAAAACACATGGCATTTTTCACCAAAAAGATAATGACGCCAGATCTTTAGGGCAAACACAATTGCAACTAACTCGAGATCATGTGTCGGATAATTCTTTTCATGCAGCTTTAGTTGTCTCGAGGCATAAGTTATAACTTTGCCTTCCTGCATCAGAACACATCCCAGACCATTCAACGAAGCATCACTATAAATCACAAACTCTTTACTCGATTCTGGCTATACCAAAACTGGAGCTTCGGTCAAAAGGGCTTTCAACTGATCAAAGCTTTTTTGACATTTATTGGACCATTCAAATCTCACATCTTTCTGAAGTAATCTAGTTAACGGAGTAGCAATCATCGAAAAGCCTTTTACAAACCTTCGATAATAACCAGCAAGTCCCAGAAAACTACAGACTCCATATACATTTCTCGGAGAACTCCACTCCAAAATAGCTAAAATCTTGCTCGGATCAACCCGTATACTAGATGCTGACACAATATGTCCCAGAAACCCAACTTCACTTAACCAGAATTCACATTTACTAAACTTTGCATACAATTGCTTATCTCGTTGAGTTTGTAGCATGATTCTCAGATGTTCAACATGATCAATTTCATCACGTGAATAAATCAAAATGTCGTCAATGAATACAATAACAAATCTATCTAAATACGGTCTAAAAATTTTGTTCATCAAATCCATAAAAATAGTAGGAGCATTCGTTAGTCCGAAAGGCATAACTAAAAACTCATAATTCCCGTACCTCATTCTGAAAGTAGTTTTTGGAATGTCTGAATCTTTTACTCGCAACTGATAATATCCCGATCTCAGATCTATCTTTGAAAACACAGTGGCTCCTTTAAGTTGATCAAACAAATCATCAATTCTTGGTAGAGGATATTTGTTCTTTATTGTCACTTTGGTCAACTGGTGATAATCAATGCACATTCTCATCTTGCCATCTTTCTTTTTCACAAATAAAACAGGAGCACCCCAAAGTGAGAAACTCGATCGTGTAAACCCTCTGTCGGTCAATTCTTGCAACTGAGACTTCAACTCTTTCAATTCTGTTGGTGCCATTCTATACGGAGCTATCAAAATAGGAGTCGTTCTTGGCATTAAATTAATACTGAATTCAACTTCTCGTATCGGAGGTAACCCCGGTAGTTCTTCAAGGAATACGTCAGAGAATTCACAAACAACTGGCACAGATTCAACTTTCTTTCCAGTCGCTCTCGAATCAATCACATAGGCAAAATAGGCTTCGCAACCCTCTTTCACATAACTTTGAGCTTTCAACACTGATATCACAGTCGGTAACCCATTCAAATCATTAGATTCAATCCGAACTATTTCATCATTCTGACATCTCAAATCAATAGTCTTTCATTTGTAGTTCACAACAGCATCATGCAATGTCAGCCAATCCATACCCAGAATTATATCAAACTCATCAAAAGGTAATAGCATTAGATCAGCCGAAAAATAGATATCTCTAAAAATCAACGGACAGTTCTTGCACACTTTGTCAACCAGGACACTTTTAACTAAGGGGTTCGATACTCTAATAAAAAATTTAGTAGACTCTACAGGCAAAGTCTTACTGGATACTAAGTTCATGCATACATACGAATGAGTAAATCCTGGATCTATCAATGCAATCATAGAAGTTTCATAAAGAGTAAATGTACTCGTAATAACATCTGGAGATGAAGCTTCCTCACGGGCTCGGATGGCATAAGCTCTAGCCAGCGCTCTAGCTTCAGATCTCGGAACTGTGTCTTTCGTAGCTCTTTGACTACCACTGACATTTCTTGCATTCCTAGAAGGTCTACCTCTAACTGACACATTATCTGATCTCGGATTCTAAAAAATCTCTTGCTCAACAGATTCTGGGCAATCTCGAATGAAATGGTCTAATGATTCGTATCTGAAACAGGCTCGATCATTTAATCTAACCCTACCCGGGTGTCTTTTTCCATAATGTTTACATTCAGGTCGATCGAATCAGACATTTCCAACACTAGCTACTGAAGTTGCTGAGCTTTAGAGTTCGACTGCGATCTAGCTTGACCTCTGTTCGAATGTCCCACATTAGCCTTTGAATGGCTATGCTCATTGTCGAAACCATTTTTTAGTTTTTCGAACAACGGTGATCGACCTAAAAAATATAGTGTGGAGTCGCCACCTGTAACGCCCCGAATTTGGCCCTAGAAGTATTGGGCCTATTGGGCTTTGGGCTTTAGATCTCAGAAATTTTTTAAGTAAGCAAGAAAAAGACAATTGGCATGTGGGATTTGAGGGTAATGAATTTGGAGTGTCTAGGGGTGTTAGAGATGTTCTGGGATCAAGTAAGGGTATAGGAAAAATTTTAGTTTTAACCCAAGGGAACTGTGACTTCATTTAGGAGGCCTTTTAAATAAATGAAGAAGAAAAATGACACAAAAGAGCTTGTGGTGTAGTGGCAAAGTGGCACCACTTAGGGAGCAGGGAGGTGGCGTCATTAGCAGGCAAGGGAGTCCAAGGTTCGAGTAGTGGCATGGTATTTTGTTGGGGATTCAATTTTTGCCATCTAGATGGTTAGTAGTGGCGTTGGATGTGAACTTTGAAGGAAGTGTTCATGAGAGAAAATTAAGGAAGGGATAAAGGAGCTTATCTTAGAGAAAATTTAGGATGAGATTGAGGAGTTATCAGGGAGAAAAGTTAGGAGCTGAGAAGTGTGAAGAGTTGGTGCCGTTGTGGGAAGTGGGAAGTGTATAAATTCGGCTTATGAGGGTAAATGAATGCCGTTTTTGGGTCTTTTAGGGGGTATTACGAATTTTCATTGTGGCTTTCGGCATTTGGAGACTTTTGCAAATAAGTTAGTCTTTCTTTTCTTTACCGAATATCCTGTAGTTACCCTCACACAAGCACATTTGATCTTTTCTTTTCTCCCCCTCATTCTATTCTTCTGTTGCCGAATTCTTCCATTGCCAAAAAACCATCATTTCTTTTTGCCAAATTCTCTCTTAGCCAAACTTTTCTATTGCCGAATTACCATCATCTTCTCTTGCCAAAATCCCCCATTAGTGCCGAATCTTTGTTGTTTTTCTCTATCACAAATTAGTTGGTATCTACTCTCAGACAAGGTTAAAAGCCGAATCTCGTTTGGTAGGCCGCAGGATCTATGGTTGGATTCGGTAAGTATTCGGTTAACTCCCCTTAGTTTGTTTTGTTGAAAGTCGAAGGGCTATCTAACCCCTCTTTGCCGTTACCATGTATTAACAAGGGTGAGGTTCAAAGAATCGCAGTGCGGTAGGTAAGGATTGCTATCAAGCGCAAGTATTCTCTACTCGGTTAGGGTTTAATAAATGACCGAATCTATTGTGGCTCATAGGGTGACTTATGTACGATATGGGTCACTTGGTTTTGACAATATAGGTGTTTGGGTGCAGATCTAGAGGATAATCGCCAATAGTAGCAAAGGAAGGGCTACTAGAACGTGAGGCACACGGTAAGGGTACGGTGAGGTTTCAGTTTTTGGTCAGTATGTGTTTAAGTTTTGGTTAATCGCTAGTAATGTCAATTGTAGGTTCATGACTAAGGAGTTCACAGCACGCAAGGTTACCAGGTGTGTACAAACACTACACACACGATATCGGCAATGCCGAAAAGCCGAAAGTGGCTAAATGGGCCTAGTGGGCCCTGAGGCTAAGTTTGATATAATGGTTTGGTTGATTATACGAATTAAGTTAGCTATGCTTGATACATGATCTGGATATGTTTTGGGCCTAATAGGCCATATGATGAGATTTGGGCCTAACGGGCCGTAAGGACATGAAATGGGCATGATGGGCTTATGGGTGCGTAGACAAGTATGTTAGGGTTAATGTACTTTAGGCCTAGTTTGAACAACTCTTCAATTTCATAAGACTTAAGTTAATTAAACATGCCTGTGGACAAGTCGATTAGTTAGAGTGTGGTAACCGACATATGCATGTCTAGGATTGGATCTAGTGAGAGCTTGGTACTTAAGCGGTCCGAGTGACCCACCTCTTTTCTGAGATCCTACCTGGTGCATAGTGTTTGTTCACTTTAACCGCGAGGACTTGTTTATGGGTCAAAGTTTATAACTAAAACCCGAGAGGGACTAAAATACCCTTATATTGGAAAATTACTAAAATACCATTATATTGGAAAATTACTAAAATACCCTTATATTGGAATATTATTAAAATACCCTTATGTTGGAAAATTACTAAAATACCCTTATATTGTAAAATTACTAAAATACCCTTATATTATAAAATTACTAAAATACCCCTATTTGTAAAATTACCAAGATACCCCTAATTTGCCAAATTACCAAAATACCCCTATAGGGTAGAATTACTAAAATACCCACGGTAGTGAAATGACGAAAAATACCCTATGTGATGAATATGGGTTTTGGATGTTACTTTTGTGTTTGATGCATTTATATGATATTCCGCTTAGGATGCATATGGGTGGGAATTATGGTACGGAGGAAGATTTGAGGATCGCATGGCCGTATGGTATGGATCCGGATCGCATAGCCGTATGGTATGGATCCACCACAGCTTTTTTTAGCCACCGAAGCGACCATGCTTGCACCGATAATGTTACCGAGGGTCGTGTGCCATTAATATGGGCTTTGTGCCGTAATTATGGGCTTTGTGCCAATACCAAGGCTTTGTGCGATTATTATGGCTTTGTGCCAATCATATTTACCGTGGCTATGTGCCTAACATATATATATTGATGACTCTGTGTCAATATTTGAGGATCGCATGGCCGTATGGTATGGATCCAGGATCGCATGGCCGTATGGTATGGATCCACCGGAGGCTTTAAGCCCAATATATGATTAGTAGATTTGCTGCAACGTTCTGTAGTACCGCAACCGGGCTACCCATGGTGTGTAGCGGAGGGGTGGGTTGAGCTAGAATTCCCCACAGGAGTCATAAGGTTGGAAGGGAAATGGTGTGTTTAGCGGATGGATTTTTGGGGTAGGTTTTGCATTATCTGTTTATAAATGACACGATATGATATGATATGAGGTCATTGTGGGCCAAGGCCCAAGACCACCGATTTTGTTAGGGCTTAGGCCCAATGTGAATATTTGTATGTGATTTGATTGCCAAGGGTTGTACACACTGAGTTTCGAAACTCACACCCTTAATTTTTAATGTTTCAGGTAATCCTGAATAGGCGGCTCGACGAGGGAGAGGACTCGGAGATGGCTACACTACAAGTTGTTCAAATGTTTTAATTTATTCAAATGATTCTGTTTAAATACTTTGTTTTTTTTATTGGATTGTAATAAGGCCATGTAACTCCTATTTGACTTTGAATTTTGGGTTTATTATTATTATTGTTTCAACTACCCACTTAAGAAATTTCATAAAATTATTAAAGTGTTAATATGGTTTTCGAAATAATCTTCAGTTGAGGGTAGAGCACCGGCGAGGACTTATGCCATCCGTGCTCGTGAAGAAGCGTCTTCCCTCGACGTAATCACGGGTATCTTTTCTCTCCATAATACTCGTGTTATAGCTTTAATTGATTCGGGATCTACCCACTCGTACATATGTATGAAACTAGTCTCTAGCATGAGTATGCCTATAGAGTCTACTAAATTCATCATAAGAGTGTCAAATCCCCTAGGTAAGTGCGTGTTGGTTGATAGAGTTTGTAAAGGGTGTCCTTTGATAATTAAGGGTCATTGTTTCCCTGTCGATCTTATGATATTACCGTTTGACGAGTTTGATGTCATTCTCGGGATGGATTGGTTAGTTACTCATAATGTAATCGTGAATTGTGGGAGGAAGCATATAGAGTTGAGAGATGAAAACGATAATCTTATTTGTGTTGAGTCAGATAAATTGGATAGTTCACCAATAGTGATATCGACCATGTTAGCTCAGAAATATCTAAGGAAGGGGTATGAGGCTTATCTTGCCTTTGTGTTAAACACTAAAGAGATTGATTCGAAAATTGAGTCAGTACCCATAGCATGTGAATACCTAGATGTTTTCCCAGAAGGGTTGCCAGGGCTACCTCCGGAGAGAGAAATTAAATTTGGAATTGATCTAGTTTCGGGTACTTCCCCTATTTCTATTGCTCCGTATAGAATGGCTCCAACCGAACTAAAAGAGCTAAAAGTACAGTTGCAAGAATTAATGGATAAGGGTTTTGTGAGGTCGAGTTTTTCCCCATGGGGCACTCCCGTTCTATTCGTGAAGAAGAAAGATGGTTCCATGAGACTATGTATAGATTATCGACAACTCAACAAGGTGACTGTGAAGAATAAGTATCCGTTGCCGAGAATTGACGATCCATTTGATCAGTTGAAGGGAGCTACAGTATTTTCTAAGATAGATCTGAGGTCAGGGTATTATCAGTTGGGAGTCAAGGACTCGGACATACCAAAAACCGCGTTTAGAACTAGGTACGGCCACTATGAATTTTTGGTCATGCCTTTTGGTCTAACAAATGCCCCCGCTATCTTTATGGATTTGATGAACCGCATTTTTTGATCGTATTTGGATAGATTCGTTGTGGTCTTCATCGATGACATACTGATCTACTCTCGAGATGAGAATAATCATGCTGAGCACTTGAAGATAGTTCTACAAGTTTTAAGAGAGAAACAATTGTATGCTAAATTCAGTATGAGTGAGTTTTGGCTCAAGGAAGTGGGATTTTTAGGGCATATTGTCTCGGGAGATGGGATAAGAGTCGACCCGAGTAAAATCTCGGTAATTATAGAATGGAAACCGCCGAGGAGCGTAACTGAAGTAAGGAGTTTCCTAGGCCTAGCAGGCTATTATAGGCGTTTTGTCAAAGGGTTTTCTATGATAGCTACACCAATGACGAGGCTTCTGCAGAAAGATGTAAAGTTTGACTGGACAGAAAAGTGTCAACAGAGTTTCGAGAAATTGAAGACACTGTTGACTGAGGCTCCTGTATTAGTGCAACCTGAACGGAGAAGAGAATTCGTGGTTTACAGTGATGCGTCTCTGAACGGTTTAGGTTGTGTACTTATGCAAGAGGGTAAAGTGATCGCATACGCCTCTAGACAGTTGAAGCCGCACGAGAAGAACTACCCGATTCATGATTTAGAGTTGGCCGCAATCGTGTTTGCATTGAAAATTTGGAGGCATCATTTATATGGTGAAAGGTGTCGATTTTCACCGACCACAAAAAACCTAAAATATTTGATGACCCGTAAGGAATTAAATTTGAGGCAACGAAGATGGCTAGAATTGATTAAAGATTATGAACTAGTAATTGACTATCATCCTAGGAAGGCGAATGTAGTCGCTGACGCTTTGAGTAGAAAATCATTGTTTGCATTAAAAGCTATGAGCACCCAGATGACCTTGTTAGATGATGGTTCCCTATTAGCCGAGTTGAGGGCTAAACCATTGTTCCTCCAAGAGATTTGTGAAGCTCGGAAGGGCGATAACAGCTTGCAAGCCAAAAGAGCTTTATGTGAGTCGGGCGTTGAGTCAGACTTTCGAGTAAATCTTGATGGATGTTTGACATTTCGAGATCGGGTCTGTGTACCCAGGAATGATGAGCTTATTTACAAAATTTTGCAAGAAGCTCATAACGGATGTTTGAACGTGCATCCAGGAAGCACAAAAATGTACCAAGATTTGAAGAAATGGTACTGGTGGCTAGGTATGAAGAAAAATATTTCTGAGTTTGTAACAAGATGCCTGATTTGCCAACAAGTGAAGGCTGAACATCAAGTACCTTCGGGTTTACTTCAGCCTATTATGGTTCCTGAGTGGAAGTGGGACCGTATTACTATGGATTTTGTGATGGGCTTATCGTTGACTCCCAAGAAGAAAGATGCAGTTTGGGTAGTGGTCGATAGACTCACTAAGTCGGCTCACTTTATACCAGTGCGAGTCGACTACTCACTCGATAAATTGGCAGACTTGTACATGTCTGAGATAGTGAGACTTCACGGCGTACCGTTGTCAATCATTTCAGATAGGGATCCGAGATTTACGTCACGGTTTTGGAAAAAGCTGCAAAAAGCTTTGGGCATGAAATTGAGTTTCAGTACTGCCTTCCATCCCCAAACCGACGGGCAGTCAGAGAGAACAATTCAGATACTAGAAGACATGCTTAGATGTTGTGTTTTGGAATTCCACGGTAGTTGGGAGAAATACTTACCATTGGTGGAATTCGCCTATAATAACAGTTTTCAGTCAAGTCTGAAGATGGCGCCTTATGAAGCATTGTATGGACGTAAGTGTCGAACTCCCTTGTATTGGTCAGAACTCAGAGAGAGACAGATACACGGGGTTGATTTTATTAAAGAAACTGAAGAGAAAGTAGAAGTGATTCGTAACTGCCTGAAAGCCGCCTCAGATAGACAAAAGTCCTATTCAGATTTAAAGAGGAAAGAGATAGAGTACGAAGTTGGTGATAAAGTGTTCCTAAAAGTATCACCTTGGAGGAAAGTCCTCAGATTTGGACGGAAGGGAAAATTGAGTCCGCGCTTTATCGGACCTTATGAAGTTATCGAAAGGATAAGACCGGTAGCTTATCGGCTAGCTTTGCCACCTGAGTTAGAAAAGATTCATGACGTCTTCCATGTATCTATGTTGCGCCGATACCATTCAGACCTTTAACATGTTATAGAGCCGACAAAGGTAGAGATACAATCAGATTTGACTTATGGTGAAGAACCAATTAAAATATTGGCTCGTGAAGTCAAGCAGTTAAGAAATAAAAGCATAGCCCTAGTGAAAGTCCTATGGCAAAGGCATGGAATAGAATAGGCTACATGGGAGTCCGAGGAGATGATAAGAAACCAATACCCCAACCTTTTCACTGGTAAGATTTTCGAGGACGAAAATCCTTAAGGGGGAGAATTGTAACAGCCCGATTTAGGGGCTAGTCAGAATAGTGATCTCGGGATCACTAATCCGAGATTAGATAAATTATTTTCATGATATATTATGAGTTAGAACATAATAGCATATGAACATGACAATTTTGGTACTTTAATTTTAGCGATTTCATGTGTGATTTCGAAAAAGGACTAAATCACATAAAGTGCGAAAGTTCCATTCTACATGCTAAAAGTACCAAATGGCCATGATATGTTAATTGGGGGTCTTTAAAAGGCAATTTAGCCTTTTGAAGAGGCTTGGCCGGCCATAAGAAAGCATGGGAGACAAGATTTTTCAATTAGTTTCAAAGTTAGTAGTAGTAGGTGGACTAATTTGACTTGTAATAATAAAATAAGGAGGGAAAAGATATCATCTTTTCCCTATCGTCTTCCACCGAAAATTTACAGCATGAAAGGGTTAGAAACCTTCAAAAATTTCAGCAAGCTCTCATCTACTCAAGTAAGTGTTCTAGTGAACTTTTCTTGAAAATAATTGTACTTTTGAGACCCCTAAAGCTTAAGCTTTCAAATGAGGGGACTATTGTGCATTGTTGTGAAAGGTTTAGAGTTCTACCATGAGAGCTACCTTAGTTATTTGCTGCATTTTTATGGAAGGACTTGAGTTTTAGTTACTAGATGAACAACTTTTAAAAAGGGTGTTAGCATGAAAACACCAAATAGGACCTTAATGAAAAGGTTATAACTTTTGTAGTAAGTATGTAGAATATTGATTTTTGATGATAGCTTTAAGAGCATTAAATGTTTGCCTAGGCTTGTGGAGGATAAAAATGTGATTAGGATTAATTTCCGGGCCTAGGGGCAAAATGGTCATTTTGCCAAAATCTAGGGGTAAAATAGTAATTTTACCTAAGCATAATTATTGAGATGCTTATGTCAATGTAATGATTAAAATGAGCTAATTTGCTATTATAGAGCAAGAGGAGACGAGAATTTGCCTCGATCGGGGAAAGGACAAAATCATGGACTAAACCGAAGAACTAGCTCATTTTGAAAACGAGGTAAGTTGTGTGTGATTTTTAATACAATATTGTATTAGCATAATTGAGAATGCTTGATGTCTTATTGATGCATGATACTTCGATAATTTGAGAAGTTTATATGAATGTGATATTGAAGTTCTAATGGACCATGAGGTATACGAAAAATACTATCATCCAATTTGAGTGCTGTGGTAAGACCATGTTTGGAACATGGCATCGGCCACATTATGAGTGCCGATGTAAGACCATGTTTGGAACATGGCATCGGCGTTGATACGAAAAGCGGTGTAAGACCATGTCCGGGACATGGCATCGCCACATTATGAGTGCCGGTGTAAGACCATGTTTGGAACAAGGCACCGCATTGATACGAGTGCGCAGTAAGACCATGTTTGGAACATGGCATCGGCCACATTATGAGTGCGATATAAGACCATGTTTGGAACATGGCATCGGCGTTGATACGAGTGCGGTGTAAGACCATGTCTTGGACATGGCATCGGCCACATCTCGAAAGTGCCGTGTAAGACCATGTTTGGAACATGGCATCGGCCACATTATGAGTGCCATGTAAGACCATGTTTGGAACATGGCATCGCGTTGATACGAGTGCGGTGTAAGACCATGTCCGGGACATGGCATCGGCCACATTATGAGTGCGCCAAGTAAGACCATGTTTGGAACATGGCATCAGCGTTGATACGAGTGCCAGTGTAAGACCATGTTTGGAACATGGCATCGGCCACATTATGAGTGCCAGTGTAAGACCATGTTTGGAACATGGCATCGGCGTTGATACGAGTGCCAATGTAAGACCATGTCTGGGACATGGCATCGGCCACATTATGAGTGCCAGTGTAAGACCATGTTTGGAACAAGGCACCGGCATTGATACGAGTGCCAGTGTAAGACCATGTTTGGAACATGGCATTGGCATTGGGACAAGAGCTGGCGTAAGACCATATCCGGGATATGGCATTAGCACATAGAGGTAATTTCTCTATAAGACCATGTCCGGGACATGGCATTGGTATCTAGAGGAGACTTCACGTAAGACCACTTAGAGAATGTGATGTTGACCTTATACTTATCATAGAGATGTGAATGAATACAAGTGTTATTGAAATGAGTCATGAGAAATTGGCTCTATATGTGTTACGATAAACGTTAGATATGGGCGATTGTAAGTAAGGATTGTCAGGAGGTCCTGGTTTGTATAAAATTATCTAATACTATGGATGAATTATTCTTTAATGAGGAGTATGATTTCTAATTATTATCAAGCAACTTACTAAGCTTATTGCTTACCCCTTTCCACTGCCCTTCTTTCTTATAGTATTACCAAGATAACTCGAAGATCGTAGACGCAGGGATTCGGAGATCACACTATCAACAACACTTTGGTATAACAATTTTAGACTTGTTTTGAATATGGCATGTATAGGACTTGGGTATTTTGTCGAGTTGTAATTGTTAGTTAAAGTGTTGACCGTAAGGCATTTTGTAAACGATTTCTTGAGCTAGGCAAATATTTGGCAAACTCTTTGTTTTTCAATGAAGATGAAATTAATGAAGTGTAAGCCTCTTTTATTATTCTTTAGTAATTGGCTAGGTAATGGGCCAAAATTGTCTATGTATGTATCTTTATTGAAGTCAATGAAGTATGTAGTATTGTCTATGAGATGCATTGAATTGAGTTTGAGTTGATCTTGATTTCAGGGTGGCAAATGGCTTGGTAAATAGCCTTTAAGTGCCCACACGGTTAGACGCACAAGCGTGTGTCTAGGCCGTGTGTACCCTGCACCATAATGTTATGAGTCAGGATATACCACGGTCATATCCCATGGCCGTTTGTATGAGCCGTGTATGACACACAGTTAGGACACGGGCGTGTTCAGGTCGTGTGGATTTAATCAGTGTCGACCACGGTTGGGCAGCTCGGGTGTGCTTTGGCCGTGGGTAAATTGGCAGAATGCCTGGGTTTTTAGGCACGGACTGGGGACATGGGCGTGTGTGTCTATACACGGGCGTGTCTAATCATGCACGGCCATGTGAATATAGTCAGTAACTCCCCACAGTCTGTAGACATGGGCATGTCTAAGGGTACACGGGCGTGTTCTAAGTCACATGGGCGTGTGAACCCTGCTTCAAAGAAAAGTTTTAGATTAAGTTACGAAAGTTATCGGTTATGTGCCTAAGGCCTTGTAGGCCCGTGAAATGTATGATTAGACTAAGAAAGAGAAGTTTTTTTGTCGGAACGAAATTTTTCCACCTATAAGAGAATGTTTAAGTGAATCCAAGTATGGTAATGTCTCGTATCCAGCCCTAGCATCAGTCTCGGGTACGGGGCGTTACACTCGTCATGTGTGTGTTTCCCTCATATGATATACTTGATTCCTTTGAGTTAAATCCATTCACTCAATACAATCCTATTTTATCTCATTGTCACCATTGTGTCTTCTTAATGATTAATATGATCACAATCAACAAATGACCGTGATAAATTGCTCGTTCAAGAATATGTAACCCGTGGCCACGTTCCATATTTGTCAATCCACACAAAGCCAATGAGAGGATATCATTAACTCTTTAATTGAGCTATGAATTCCACTGTTGCTAGTAAAATCATGTCATACACAAGTCATGTACCCAAAATACCGGCTATGGGCTTGATCATCTTTAGAGCATAAGCCTCCACTTATATCAAAGTACATGAGTTGCATACGCATGGTCAGTGACTAACTTAGGATTGAGGGACATCACACCATGAACGTCACAAGTGAATTAATTCACAAACAGATTCAGAAATAATTAATCTTGGGTCCAGTATAATGTATCATTCTACCAATGAATACATCTATGTCTCTACTCGTGGAGTCAACTTGTGACACCCCAAACCCTACCGGGACGGGCCGACCCGAATTCGAAGCTTTACATTAGCCACCGAAGCGACTCTCCAGTTAACGACCACCCGACACACACCCTAACCTTATAACACCACATTTATGACTAATAAACTATCATTTATTGATGCGAAAGCAATTTGTGAATCATTTTAAACTTTTTCTAAGTATTTAAACCTAAGGGTAATTTGGTCATTTTACCACCTAAGGTTAAACTATCCCGATTCATTTCTAAATAGTTTTAGACCTTCTGTTAGTCAAATTATGCAAGCCCTAAAAATTTCAGCTTGATTCGAGTTCATTTACTATGTCTAATTCAAGTTTTATTATTAGAGACTAAATCGTAACTTTTACAAACTTTTAGTACATTTACAAAATTAAAAATTAAGAGTGTTTCTACCAAATATTAACAGTTACAAGTCTTGCAACAGCTCGATTTAGGGCCTAGTCAGAATAGTGGTTACGAGACAACAAATTCGAAGTAGAAATATGTGTTTTATGATTTTTGTGAGGCTTATGATGTGGTTGCATGATTGTGTGAAAATTTCATTAGGAAATTTTATTTATTAGTGATCAATTTTTCCATTAGGAATAAATTGCAAAGATTAGAAAATATGAGATTATAGAAGATTTAAGCATGAAATAGAATTATAAAAATTACTAGAGGTCCCTATTTAGCAATTAGACCATTAAATGTCAAGATGGACAAAAATGGACATAGGAAGGAAAAATCTCCAGAAAGGGGCCTTAAGGGCATTTTTGTCATTTGGTTAATAAATGAATTAAAAGGGAAAAAGAAGTCAAAATTCATGTCCATCTTCTCTAAGCTTGGCCGAAAATCACAAGGATTCCATAGCTAGGGTTTCTTCAACTTTCAAGCTTGATAGTAAGTGCATCCTAGCCCCGTTTTTAATGTTCTTTGTATTTTTGAGATCCTCGTAGCTCGATTTAGCTATTTCTAGCTATATTTTGAGCTAGGATTTATGCTCAAAAAATTAATCATGTATGATATGCATGTATTTTGATGTTTTAAGGAAGAATATGAAAGTTTGATGTGTGATAAACATTTTTTTCTAAGTGATTTTCATGAAAAATGCATAAAAGGACCAAATTGTAAAAGTTATAAAAATGGTCATACATGAGTGAAATAGTGGAAATTGGGGGCTGTTGTAGTTAAGAAAATAATTCGGCTAGGCTTAAAATACAAGAAAGTTGAATAAAAATCATTTTAAGAGCCTAGGGGCAAAAGTGTAATTATGTGAAAGTTTGGGGGCAAAATCATAATTTTTCTAAAGTATGATTCATGAGTCGATTTAATAAATGTGAGTATTAAACAAGTGAAATTTTTACTATAGATCAAGAAACACGAAGCCCGAACCGAAACCGAGGCAAGAACAAAGTGTTGGACTAAATCAAACATCTACACACATTTTGAGTACCGAGGTAAGTTTGTGTGAAATTAAATTTTCATAGTGTTTTTATATTTTAAATTGCTTGATCTTATGATAATGAATATCATTTCATGAAAATTGACTAATGAAGCCTCGATGAGAAAATGATGAGAATGTATTAAGTTGAAGTCCCAATTGAAGATTCGGAATAACGAGGATACCTATGTCACGACATGAGATAAGGAAGGTCTCGTATAAGACCATGTCTGGGACATGGAATCGGCACTGAATAAGGAAGGTCCCATATAAGAACATGTCTGGGACATGGCATCGGCACCGAACAAGGAAGGTCCCGTATAAGACCATGTCTGGGACATGGCATTGGCACCGAATAAGGAAGGTCCCGTGTAAGACCATGTCTGGGACATGGCTTCGGCACTGAGTAAGGAAGGTCCCGTGTAAGACCATGTCTGGGACATGGCCTCGGCACCAAAGGAAGATCTCGTATAAGACCATGTCTAGGACATGGCATTGACATCGAGCTAAGAGATCCCGTGTAAGACCATATCTGGGATATAGCATCGGCATCAAGAGGTGATCCCATGTAAGACCATATCTGGGATATGGCATTGGTATCGTGATACATGTATGATGAGATTGAGTATCCTCCTATATTCCGAGTAGTTCAACGGGCAAAAGAGCTAAGTATGCAAAGATGACAAAAGAGCTAAGTATGCAAAGATGACAAAGAGCTAAGCTATACAAAGATGACAAAGAGTTACATTTAAGTTAAGGATGATAATGATTTAAGTTTATGTTCAAGATAGCATAAGTACTAAATTATGTGATGAAGTGACACAGGTACCATGAGTAAATTATGAGTTATGAAACCGTAATGTGATATGTGATGGGTAAGCGTAAGTAAGAATAAGTATGTCAAAGTACTTGAGAATTTGTGTTGTTATTGTTCTATGAAATAAATGGATTTTACCATTAGTACTTATGTTGCTATTTTAATTCATTGAAACTTACTAAGCTATATGCTTACCCCTCTCTTTTCCCTTTTCCTTGTAGTTTCGCCAAGCTAGCTCAAGGATCGTAGAACATCGGAGCTCGGATCACACTATCAATCATTCTTTTGGTATAGTAAAGTTGATTTATTTTGGGTATGGCATGTATAGGAGCTTGGTCATCTTATGTTATGTCATATTTGAAAGCCAAAGTGTTGGCTATTAATGTTATACACTCATTTTGTAATTGGCCATTAGGAATTGGTCGATATTTGTCAAGTTTTATATCTTAATGATGATGAGTTTTATGAAGTGAAAGTTCATGAAATTGATGGAGTAAAATGTGAAGTATATGAATGATGATTAGTGAGTCTTCATAGTATATTATTGCCATGTTATGTGTTGCTTGTGTTGGCATATGTGTGTTTATGTTTCAGGGTGGCAATTGGCTTTGTAAATAGCCCTCAGATTGTCCACATAGGTAGACACACGGGCGTGTGTCTAGGCTGTGTGTGACACACGGTCAGCCCCATGGGTGTGCTGATAGGCTGTGTGTCCCCTGCATCAAATTTGCGAGAATTCAATTTGCCACACAGGCCAACACAAGGGTGTGTACCTAGGCCGTGTGAGGGACATGGGCCACAGACACGGGCGTGTGTCCGATCGTGTGAAAATCCTTGTAGGTTCGAAATGAAAAATAAATTCCACACGGGCTAGGAACATGGGCGTGTGTGACCACACGGCCTGCCCACACGGGTGTGTTCCATTCCATATGGGCGTGTGGCCCTGTTTAGGCAAAAATTTTCTAAGTGCACAAAAGTTTCCAGTATAATTCCGAAACCTTCCGTATGTATGTTTAGGGCCTCGTAGGCCCATAATAGGGAGGTTATGAATATGAATCAGAAGCTTTAAGTTAAAATGAAATGTTATAGCCCGATGTTGTATGATTAAGTAAGTTAAGTTCGGTAATGCCTCGTATCCTGTCCTGGTGTCGGACACGGGTAAGGGGTGTTACAAGTCTAATCCTAAAATATTACCTAGCTTCCATATCATTAAAGGCTTGAATTAATCTAATCAAGTTTTAGGACTAAATTATAAATTAAAAAAATTAGAATACTAGATTACAAAAACCAAAAATCAGACTTCAACTAAACATAAAATCATGTATTAAAGCAACTATAAAATCACCAAAATTAAAGTCCAAAGTTTAATGTCCAATGTCCATTACAAGTAAAATAACACTAGTCCTAGAAGGATCACAATGCCCCTATATAGCCTCTAAAGTAAATTTCTTAAGCCACTACCGAGCCTTATTCTTGGATCGCCCTTGTACTCGCTTCTCGACTCCTTACGCCCGAAAATTCTCTGCACGAAATGTGAGGGTGTGAGTTGAAAAAGCTCAGTGAGTGATAGTAAAAACATTAAGTAATTTGCACCAAATCATGCATAAATCAAAGCAATTAAGCATTAAATTTTCAGTCACAACATGTTAACATTTCACCATAACATCACATGCTATTTTAAGAATTAAGAATCAACTTTTCCATGGCATGTAAAATCATCTTTTAACACATAAACATTCAATTATATTGGCACAATCAATTATATTGGCATAATACATCCATGACAATAAGTAAATGTGTGATCATACATTGGATAAACGGATCTCTGAACTCCCACAAGTCAAAAACAGTCCTCCAAATTGAGCGGGCCAAAAACATACGCTCCCTTATAGCACCTCAAATAACCTGATGAGTGGAGACTCAAGCTCAACACTCCCTTATCTAATTTAAACAGATCAATCCACCAAGAGCCATATGCTCATAATATCACAAAAAATGGCCAGTTGTAACACCCCAAACCCGGTCAACACGCTACGACCGAATCCGGCATGTCACAGGGTAAAAAGAAAAAAAACTCTTTTGAGAAAAGTCGTTTGTCGATCCTTGTTTTGGAAAACCGTTTGATTTCATGAAATCCTGAGTGAGTTTAAAATAGTAAAGTTAAAAACCGTTTTGTATTTGAACATAGAGAAAACTTAATTTGGAGAAAGTCTGAGTTAGTTTGTTGTCTTCATTTGTTTATTATTACCCGATGGTACAGTTTGGAAAATCCCGATAAGATGTATAATTTTTGAAAATGTTGATTTTACAGGTTATTTGAGCATGCTATGTTATGTAACTTAAGCGAAATATGATAAACATAAAAGCAGAAAAACAAAACCTAAAATAATAAATTTCAGTGGCCTTATTACAAATCCAAAACCAGATTTAAAAGTAAATTAACCCAAAATAGTAATTGAAATAAAACCCGAAAATATATAGCGCATGGCCACCTCGAGTCCACCCTACCCACATCCGCGATCTATGCCTCATCAGTAAAAAGTAAGAGAAGGGGTGAGTCACCGAGACTCAGTGCATAAATCCCCATCCCGATAATAACAAGGCACCTACACAATTCATAAGTCAATATGCAAATCATGCAAACCCAACCTAACCATCCGAACTCCTGTGTCTACCCCGTGTGGTCAAAACCACTGGTGGTCAAAACCACTGGTGACCGTAGTCACAAATCATATAAGTGTGGTCAAAACCACTGGTGACCGTAGTCACAAATCAAATAAGTGTGGTCAAAACCACTGGTGACCGTAGTCACAAATCATATGGTGGGGCCAACCCACCGTGTGGTCAAAACCACTGATGACAATCCCGTAATCAATCATGTGGAGCCAACCCACTGTGGTACCAACCCACTGGGACGAGTCACAATAATCCATGTGTGGTCAAAACCACTGGTGGTCAAAACCACTGGTGGTCAAAACCACTGAGACTTAGTCACGAATCATATGGAAAGCGGGGCTAACCCACTGTGTGGTCAAAACCACTGGTGACAGTCTAAATCATCCTTTCCCCTCCTCTCAACATACCCATCATCATGAACACATTTTCCATGGCATAATGACATGTTTATAATGCAAATATCACATAGCATAGCATAAAAAAATGGTATAACTGCATATATCGATAATCAATCAACAAGGGACTTACCCGGAGTCCACGCTCATACCCACAAGGGTAACACACCGATTTCAAAAGTTATTTCGGCTTTTAACGGTAAATATAATTAGCACATTACTTATGAAGTGTGTAAGAGATACACACCTGATCACGTGCAAAACTACACTCTCCACGTCGATACTGTCGTTAATTGAGACTACCGCGATTTGTCTACTCTCCTGCTCGGATGCCGGACCACACCCCGGTGGCCAGTCACGAACCACTGAGACCGCCCTCTTTTTGAACTTAGAGGCTGGGGTCTCGGATCTAGCCCCACTTACTGCTTGATTAGCCTTCGAATCCATAATACCCTTGTCACTAAATCGGATTAACATAGCAACTAACTTAAAATAAAGTTAACTCGAAAGAGTAGATCTTTACCTAGATTGACAATACCCGAGCTTTTAGGCTTAAATCTCAAGCTGCCCAAATCCTAAAGATTCATAGAATGCGGCTACACTCCTTCCTACAATCGGCCAAACTCATCACCATGGATCCAATAGCCATTCGGCATCAACATAAATCCCAAAAGAAAATAAATTGAACCAAAAGAGATCGTCTCCCTTACCTTAGGCTGACAGATTCGGCCACCAACCAGCAAGATTCGGCACACACTAGAGATGTTTAGGGATTTCGGCTACTTCACAAAATAGAACAAAGAAAGGGAGTTTAAGATTTTGATCTACGAAGAATAGAGAAATGAAAGTAGAGAAAACGGCAAGTGAGATTTTGGCACTAGCTGAATCGGTTGAAGAAAAGAAGAAGAAACAATACTTACCAGGAAGATTCGGCTATGGATCCAAAAGAGAAGAAAATAAGAAATCGAAAGAGGGAGAGGGATGATGGTTTCGAATAGAAGAAAAGAAGAAGATTTGTGTATTTTGGCAAAATGAGATTGAAGGAAAAGAAAGAAACTGAATGGGGAAAAGAATGTTGATTTCGCCTTTTGAGCAAAATAGAGAAAAGAAAGTAGAGAGAATTCAGCTTGACCTTTGAGAGAAATGAAATGCGCAAAAATGCTTTGAAATTTCGGTTTGACACAAGATAGGAGAAAAGAATTCGGCTAAGACTTGCACAAAGAAAAAAAAATGGAAGAAAAAGTTCCAAAAGCACTCCCCTAGCTAGCCGATTATAGCCACTCCCCAAGGCACATTCGGCCACCACCTAAGGAACCCAAAGCCGAATGCTTCTCTTGCCCACAACACCTTCAAAATTTCGGCTAAACACATCCTAACTCCCCTCAAACACATGCCGTTCCCTTCATCCCTCCTTGAATTTCTCTCTTCCACTCATTCAAACGAATTTGAATGAGTCAAACTCCTATAATTCCTCCTCTCCCCACATTTTGAATTTGTTGACTCAATCCACATCCATCCAACAGAGTCCTTCCTGAGTCCATCTCCTCCTTGCTCTTGGCGCCAAAATAAATGTAGAAAGAGAGTTTTCCGTAGCTCTAACCAAGGCCCTCTTAGCTCCCTGTGGCGTCACCTCCCCAAGCCTCAGTAGCACCTCCCTTGCCACTTTTCCACTGGCTTATTTGTGTCAAGACACTCCAACCATTCCTCTTATCACCTAACCCCCTTGGCTCCCCCTTCCAAGTCTTCAAAACAAAAATTTTTACCATGACTCAGGCCTTCCCCGAGCTCATGCCCGGACCCCCAAAACACCCTAAACTAACACAACCAACATATTATCACATGCAACACACAAAGAATGCAGAGACCCCGATTTAAGGATGTTACAGTTCTACCCCCTTAAAAATAATATCGGCCTCGAAATTACCTGGTCAAAAGAGTTGAGGGTATTGCTGCCGCATCACATCCTCTGGTTCCCACATGGCCTCTTCCGTACCATGGTTCCGCCATAATACTTTCACCAAAGGAACTAACTTCTTACGCAGAACTTTGACATCCCGCTCCAAAATTCGCACTGGTTCCTCCTCGAAAGACAAGTCTGAGCTTACCTCTATCTCCTCCGCTGACACAATATGCGACGGATCTGATCGATAGCGCCTAAGCATGGAGACATGAAATACATCATGAATCTGACTTAACTCCGATGGCAACTCGAGCTGGTAAGCTACTGGTCCCACTCGCTTCAACACCGTATACGGCCCGATAAATCTAGGGCTTAGCTTGCCCTTCCGACCAAACCTCAACACTTTCTTCCACGGCGATACCTTCAGAAAGACCTTGTCACCCACTGCGAACTCTATATCCCTACATTTGAGATCGGCATAAGACTTCTGCCTGTCCTACGCTTCCTTCAGACGAGCCCAAATCACCTTAACCTTATCCTCTGCTTTCAAAGAACTAACTCCGACCCAACATCCGCCGCTCACCCGAGCCTCCGCCCAACACGTAGGGAGTAAGACACTTCCGTCCATATAATGCCTCATATGGTGCCATCTGGATACTCGCTGATAATCGTTGTTGTTGTACGTGAACTCCGCCAATGGTAGATATTCCTCCCAACTACAATGAAATCCGTGACACAACCCTTTAACATATCTTCTAGGATTTGAATTACCCTTTCGATCGTCCCGTCTGTCTCATGGATGAAAAGCCGTGTTGAAGTCCAACCTCGTACTCTAATGCCCGATGCAATGCTTTCCGAACCTTGACGTGAATCGGGATCCCTATCTCAAATAATCGACACCGCACCCCATGTAATCGCACTATCTCCGCTACATACAACTTAGCCACCTTTTGCAAAGTGAATAATCAACCCGAACTGGTATGAAATGGGCCGACTTTGTCGACGATCAACAATTACCTGCATCAATCCTTCTTGCTAGGCGTAAGGGGTAGCCCATCGACGAAATCCATCGTAATCCTTTCCCACTTCCATCGCGAAATCTTTACCGGGTCAGTAATAAACCCAACATGAATTGGTGCTCGGCTTTAACTTGCCGGCACGCCGCACTTACTCACAAACTCGCCATTTCCCGCTTAAGACCGCCCACCGAATTGTTCACGCAAATCCCGATACATCTTGCTACTTCCAGGATGCATAGCGTAAGGGCTGCTATGAGCTTCCTGAAGAATTTGCTGCCTCAACTCAACGTTCTTCAGCATATATACTTTCCCTTGAAAATACAAAGACTCCATCACCGCCCAAGTCAGAACCCTCCAATTCACCACTTTGCACTTGCAACCTCCGAGCACTCGTAACCTCATCCACCAGTTGTCTCTCCTTAACCTGATCTACCCAAGTCGGCTTTACTTGCAATTCTGCCAATAGACCCCTGTCGTCATACAGACTAAGGTAAGCAAACATCGCTCTTAGGTCCGTTACCACCTTACGGCTCAACGCGTCAGTTACTACGTTAGCCTTACCCGGATGGTATTCAATCGAGCAGTCATAGTCCTTTAACAACTCGATCCACCTCCGCTGCCTCAAATTCAAATCCTTCTGAGTCAAGAGGTACTTCAGACTCTTGTGATCTGTGTAGACTATCGACTTCTCCCCATACAAGTAATGCCTCCAAATCTTCAGGGTGAAAACCACTGCAGCCAACTCCAGATCATGTGTCGGGTAATTGCCTTCGTGAGGTCTCAACTGCCGAGACGCATATGCCACCACTTTCTCGTCTTGCATCAGTACACATCCTAAACCAGTATGTGATGCATCACAATAAACCGTAAACTCTTTCCCCGCTTCAGTCAGATCAAACCGAGCTTCGCCGAATTCTCTTTAACTTGTCGAAACTTTCCTGCTGTCTATCCGTCCACACAAATGGAACCCCTTTTCTCAACAGCTTGGTCAACGGCGCTGCAATCAAAGAAAACCCTTCCACAAATCTTCTGTAATATCCTGCCAAACCCAGAAAACTCTTATTTTCTGCTACCGACTTAGGTGGTTTCCAATTTAACACCGCCTCAATCTTCCGAGGGTCCACTCTAATCCCCTCAGCCGACACCACATGACCCAAGAAAGTTACCTCCTTAAGCCAGAACTCGCACTTACTAAACTTGGCGAATAGTTGCCTCTCCCTCAGAATCTGTAGAACCACCCGCAAATGTGCATCATGTTCCTCCTCAGATTTCGAGTATACTAAAATGTCGTCTATAAATACCACGACGAACCGGTCCAAGTACGGCTGAAACACCCGATTCATCATGTCCATAAACGCTGCCGGTGCATTGGTCAACCCGAACGGCATTACCAAAAACTCGTAGTGCCCATAATGAATGCGAAACACCGTCTTATGAATATCAGCCTCCTTCATTTTGAGTTGATGATACCACGACCTAAGATCTATCTTAGAGAAAACCGATGCACCCTTAAGCTGATCAAACAAGTCGTCTATTCTCGACAACGGATACTTGTTCTTAATTGTCAACTTATTTAGCTGGCGGTAGTCTATACACATCCGTATTGTGCCGTCTTTCTTCTTAACAAAGAGCACAGGTGCTCCCCAAGGTAATACACTTGGCCGAATGAAACCCCGGTCCAATAATTCCTGAATCTGTGCCTTTAGCTCCACCAATTCCTTCGGCGCCATCCTATATGGGGTAATAGACACTGGCGCGGTTCCGGGTAACAAATCTATACCGAACTCAACTTCACAGTCTAGAGGCAGACCCGGGAGTTCTTCTGGGAATACATCGGCAAATTCCCTCACCGTTTGGACATTCCCCACAACTGATTCCTTGGCCTCCAAAGCACACACATGCACCATGAACGCCTCACAACCCTTCCTCACCATTTTCTCAGCCTTCAGAGCAGATACAACATTAGATAGATAATCTCTTCTATTACCTATCATTACCACCTCTTCACCTTCAATTGTCCTCAAAACCATGCGCTTAGCCGCGCAATCCAAACTTGCCTGGTACTTCACTAGCCAATCCATCCCGAGAATCAGATCGAACTCCCCGAACGGCAGTTCCATCAGGTCGGCCAAGAACACTACCCCTTGAAGTTCTAGGGGTACATCCCTATACAGTTTACTTACTTCTACTAAGTGACCTAGAGGGCTTATTACTGTCATCTCCCTAGAAGTAATCTCAAAGTCTAAGTTCATAGTTTCCACTATACTACTGGCAACATACGAGTGCGTCGAACCAACATCTATCAAAGCAATATAAGGCAGTCCAAAAATTAAGAACGTACCAGTTATGACGTCCGGTGCGTCACCCTCCTCTCGATGCCTCGCTGCGTAGACCAACCCAGGCTGTCTCCCCTCTGTGCTCCCAGCACCTCTGCCCGGTGCTCCGCAGCCTCGTCCAGAACCATTACCTCCCCTGGCCGAACCGCGACCCCTCTGTGGCTGCTGACCATCCCTCCTGAACTGTGTACGGCCCTGACCCTCAGACTGAAACCTAGCTGACCTCTGCGGACAATCCCTTACTCGGTGCCCCATTGACCCACACTCGAAGCACCCTCTGTTTCCAGTCCAACATTCCCCCGTGTGAGACTTCCCACATTGAGCACACCGTGGCGGCCACTCAGTAGCAGCAGCAACAGGCCTCGCAGCTTGATTCAGCCCACCATATCTAGCCCTTTTCTGCTGATTCCAGATAGACCCTGATGACCTAGAACTCCTCTTATTCCAACTCCTATCCTGGTTCCGTCTCACTGTCTGTTTCACTTCCTCAGCAACTTTAGCCTTCTATACTAAGACTGCAAATTCTCTCTCCTACTGTGGAGCAATCAATTTCCGCAGCTCATCTCTCAACCCATCCTCAAATCTGACACAGCGCTCTTGTTCCGTGCCCACAACACCCCGTGCATACCGACTTAACCGAAGAAATTCTGCCTCATATTCCGATACTGACTTATTTCCCTGAACCAAATTCAGGAATGCCTTACGCTGCGCATCGATATAACTAGCCCCGATGTACTTTCTCTAATAGGCTGCCCTAAAGAAATCCCAAGTGATGTCGTCCGCCATTGCTCCATCCCTAACCGTGAGCCACCACTGATATGACTCATCTCGGAGAAGAGATACTATACCCTTCAGCTTCTCCTCAGTCGTAAAATCCAGGTCATCCATGACACATTCTGTCGCCTCTAGCCAATACTCCGCCGTATTGGGAGCCACACCAGATACACCTCTGAATACCTCTGCGCCATTAGCCCAGAGTCGTTCGGACATAGATTTCCTAGCTCCCATTCCAATGCCTGCACCCGCGACTCTCTCCAGAACCCGCAGCATTGCCTGTGACACTGCGTCATCACCACCCGTCTGATCCTCGAATTCTCGCGCCCACACCGGCGGTGGTGGTACCTCATTTTTGACCCATGTCCGCACCCTACCGGCTTCGACACCTTTGTCATCCTACCTCTACCTCGCCCACGCGTATTACGCCCACGCCCTCGTGCACTCATGACTATCGTTCACAAATTGATCTGGTTTAAAAGTTTTATACGTTAGACCTATTCCACTGTTATTAAAGCACAGTCTTATGAATAGTTTAGTACGGGGATTGTTTTCGTAGGTTCATACACAATCCTAAGGTTCCAGTCTCTAAAGTGATTCCCTATTAGTCATAGCATCATCATTATAAGCATATAAACAATAGTTAGGGGTACTTACCTGGGCGGATCAGTGCCAGAGACTCGGTGCCATGCTTTCCCAACCGTAAAAAAAACCTTTCATAACCCATTCTAAAATCATTTTGGGCCTTGGGCCCACAGCCGAGCTTTTGAACACGGCTCTGATACCAAAATTGTAACACCCCAAACCCGGTCAACATGCTACGACCGAATCTGGCATGTCACAGGGTAAAAAGAAAAAAAACTCTTTTGAGAAAAGTCGTTTGTCGATCCTGGTTTTGGAAAATCGTTTGATTTTATGAAATCCTGAGTGAGTTTAAAATAGTAAAGTTAAAAACCGTTTTGTATTTGAACATAGAGAAAACTTAATTTGGAGAAAGTCTGAGTTAGTTTGTTGTCTTCATTTGTTTATTATTACCCGATGGTAAAGTTTGGAAAATCCTGATAAGATGTATAATTTTTGAAAACGTTGATTTTACAGGTTATTTGAGCATGCTATGTTATGTAACTTAAGCGTAATATGATAAACATAAAAGTAGAAAAATAAAACCCAAAATAATAAATTTCAGCGGCCTTATTACAAATCCAAAACCAGATTTAAAAGTAAATTAACCCAAAATAGTAATTGAAATAAAACCCAAAAAATATATAGCGCATGGCCACCTCGAGTCCACCTGGCTCCATATCCGCGATCTATGCCTCATCTGTAAAAAGTAAGAGAAGGGGTGAGTCACCGAGACTCAGTGCATAAATCCCCATCCCGATAATAACAAGGTACCTACACAATTCATAAGTCAATATGCAAATCATGCAAACCCAACCTAACCATCCGAACTCCTGTGTCTACCCCGTGTGGTCAAAACCACTGGTGGTCAAAACCACTGGTGATCGTAGTCACAAATCATAGAAGTGTGGTCAAAACCACTGGTGACCGTAGTCACAAATCAAATAAGTGTGGTCAAAACCACTGGTGACCGTAGTCACAAATCATATGGTGGGGCCAACCCACCGTGTGGTCAAAACCACTGATGACAATCCCGTAATCAATTATGTGGGGCCAACCCACTGGGACGAGTCACAATAATCCATGTGTGGTCAAAACCACTGGTGGTCAAAACCACTGAGACTTAGTCACGAATCATATGGAAAGCGGGGCCAACCCACTCGTGGTGGTCAAAACCACTGTGGTGACTTCTAAATCATCCTTCCCCCTCCTCTCAACATACCCATCATCATGAACACATTTTCCATGGCATAATGACATGTTTATAATGCAAATATCACATAGCATAGCATAAACAAATGGTATAACTGCATATATCGATAATCAATCAACAAGGGACTTACCCGGAGTCCACGCTCATACCCACAAGGGTAACACACCGATTTCAAAAGTTATTTCAGTTTTTAACGGTAAACATAATTAGCACATTACTTATGAAGTGTGTAAGAGTTACACACCTGATCAGGCGCAAAACTACACTCTCCATGTTGATACTGTCGTTAATCGACACTACCGCGATTTGTCTACTCTCCTGCTCAGATGCCGGCCCACACCCCGGTGGCCAGTCACGAACCGCTAAGACTGCCCTCTTCTTGAACTTAGGGGCTGGGGTCTCCGATCTAGCCCCACTTACTGCTTGATTAGCCTTCGAATCCATAATACCCTTGTCACTAAATCGGATTAACTCAGTAACTAACTTAAAATAAAGTTAACCCGAAAGAGTAGATCTTTACCTAGATCGACAATACCCGAGCTTTTAGGCTTAAATCACATGCCACCCAAATCCCGAAGATCCACAGAATGCGGCTACACTCCTTCCTACAATCGGCCAAACTCATCACCATAGATCCAATAGCCATTCGGCATCAACATAAATCCCAAAAGAAAATAACTTGAACCAAAAGAGATCGTCTCCCTTACCTTAGACTGACAGATTCAGCCACCAACCAGCAAGATTCGGCACACACTAGAGATGTTTAGGGATTTCGGCTACTTCACAAAATAGAACAAAGAAATAGAGTTTAAGATTTTGATCTATGAAGAATAGAGAAATGAAAGTAGAGAAAACGGCAAGTGAGATTTCGGCACTAGCTGAATCGGTTGAAGGAAAAAAGAAGAAACAATACTTACCAGGAAGATTCGGCTATGGATCCAAAAGAGAAGAAAAGAAGAAATCGCAAGAGGGAGAGGGATGATGGTTTTGAACAGAAGAAAAGAAGAAGATTTGTGTATTTCGGCACAATGAGATTGAAGGAAAAGAAAGAAATCGAATGGGGAAAAGAATGTTGATTTTGGCTTTTGAGCAAAATAGAGAAAAGAAAGTAGAGAGAATTCGGCTTGACCTTTGAGAGAAATGAAATGCACAAAAATGCTATGAAATTTCGGTTTGACACAAGATAGGAGAAAAGAATTCGGCTAAGACTTGCACAAAGAAAAAAAAATGGAAGAAAGAGTTCCAAAGCACTCCCTAGCTAGCCGATTATAGCCACTCCCAAGGCACATTCGCCACCACCTAAGGAACCCAAAGCCGAATGCTTCCCTTGCCCATAACACCTTCAAAATTTCTGGCTAAACACATCCTAACTCCCTCAAACACATGCCGTCCCCTCATCCCTCCTTGAATTTCTCTCTTCCGCTCATTCAAACGAATTTGAATGAGTCAAACTCCTATAATTCCTCCTCTCCCCACATTTTGAATTTGTTGACTCAATCCACATCCATCCAACAGAGTCCTTCCTGAGTCCATCTCCTCCTTGCTCTTGGCGTCAAAAATAAATGCAGAAAGAGTGTTTTTCGCAGCTCGAACCAAGGCCCTCTTAGCTCCCTGTGGCGTCACCTCCCCAAGCCTCAGTAGCGCCTCCCTTGCCACTTTTCCACTGGCTTATTTGTGTCAAGACACTCCAACCATTCCTCTTATCACCTAACCCCCTTGGCTCCCCCTTCCAAGTCTTCAAAACAAAAATTTTTACCATGACTCAGGTCTTCCCCAAGCTCATGCCTGGACCCCCAAAACACCCTAAACTAGCACAACCAACATATTATCACATGCAACACACAAAGAATGCAGAGACCCCGATTTAAGGATGTTACACCAGTACTCACAAATCCTATGGCATGCCAACTATATTCAATAGATCCACCATACAATGTTACCAATATAATTATACATACAAGGCATAAAATTTGTTGTTTAATCACTTAATTTAGGATGTTAAAATACAAGTAAAAGAATGTTGCTAAGCAATTTTAACATCAATAAATTAAGCATAGGAAATATCATTTTCCCAATATTCATATACCAATTAGAACACCTTTATCAAATGTTCAATAAATCAACAATTCATGCTCCAAATATCAATTTATTCCATATAATTTAATCATGCTAAAATTATAATACAGAACTTACCAAACCAATTGCCATTTTGCTCTTTTACAAAATAAAACCTATTTTTGCAAATCCAACCATCCAATATGCAATTAAGTCATTAGTAAAACCAGTTAAACCTTTAATTTAACACATAATCAGGCCAATTTACCAAATTGCCCTTAATATCACTCACCTCCACAATTAGCTCTTTAAGCAAAAATGTGTTCAAACAATCAAGTTTGAGCTTCAATTTTGATTTGCATGTTTCTCATCTTGATGTGGAGCTTTAACAGAGAAAAAGTATGCATTACAAACTAACAATAGCAACAAGAAACACGAAATTTGATAAAGTATACGAATCTAAATCATTGCTCTAAACTACCTTACAGATGTTGCACAACTAAGCCGAAATATGGAATTCCTTAACTAAACTCCATTTTCAGCATCTCAAACCACTTCTAATTTTCATTCCTAGTCTAATAACATGTATTCTAACTATTAATTTCATCATTTAATTCGTTTCATAATTGTCCAGAAAATTCATCCATGTTCTCGATCAAATTCAAATTTCTCAAAATTGATCCATAAAACGTGTTTGATCTTTTGGTTTAAGATTAAAACCTCTTATTAGACCTATTTTGAGCTTAGACATCCATTAATATCTGGATTCCAACTCAAAATTAAATATCCACCATTGTTGATCCTCAAGTTCAAGAAAGAAGAAATTAAAGTTGAAAATCCATTATAATCACTTTAATTAACAAATAATGATTGAAATCAACTTAAAAATAGGTTTAGAGATGAGGATTACCTTCAATTGAACTGAAATCATTGATTTGGAAGTTTGAATCAAAATGCTTAAGGAAATTTGGATGACTTTTTGCCAAACTTTGAAATTTATTTTGAGAGATTTTAGAGAGAATTTGGGAGAGAAAAAGTTTAGATGTATTCTCTGATATTTGGTTTATAAAAACAAGCAAAAAAAAAAAATGAGAGAAAGAGCTCTCAATTCGGGTGAAAAATTAGTGAAAAGTGAGGTAGTTGCAGAGTTTTTAAAATTGAAAACCCCCACTTGATTTTCAAAATTTGGGGAATTTGCCATCGTGCCACTCCCCATTTTCCATTGTTTTACAATTTGCTCCTTTCCTCCAAAATTTCAAAAATATGGTCTATTTGCTATAATACCTCTTACACATTTCCCTTATTTTTCAAATTAGTCCCATTTAACTAATATTTTAAATCACCCAATTAAACCCCATTTTAAATTGTTTTTAAATTTCAATTTAACCCAAAATATTTATTTTTACCCAAAATTATTTAAAACCATAAAATTAATTTTTTATAAAATTTTTTATTTTCTGGAATATTATTTACCGATTCTTTTAGATAAAATTAAGCTAACTAATTAAGAATATAAATTGCTAATTAACCCAATTAATTCCCAACTTTCACTCGGAACCCATCAACCTTACCCAAAACTACTAGACCTATTTTTGGGGCCTTACACAACTGCTCCGATAGCCAAGACAAGTCATCCCCCTAGTTGGAATTGTAGGCAACATAATAATCCTTCTCAGTAGTTGAATAAATGCTCACTTTGATTTTTTTACGGGATTACGGACTCATTTAGATTATCTACTAAAGTAAGTTGTCTTTCTCGCAATGTAAACGTTCTTACAATGCCACTTATCTTTAGTTTGAACTTAGACAATCAATGAGCTAATATTTGCTTGTCACAATTTCGCTATGCATGCAAAATATAAAAGACAGAAATACAAAAGACATAATAGTGAAATGTGAAATTAACTTTATTCATTTATTCATCGTTCTAATAAATAGAAAATAGTTACATGTTTAGTACAATATGGGCATATTTCCCAACAGAAAAAAGATTGAATAGAGGAATTCCTAAACATTTGGCATTCTCAGATGTGTCGATATTAATGGTGACTCATTATTTTGATGAATCATTTCTTCGGACTGAAGAAAATCATGTAAACACTTACTTGAAACCTCACTTATCATATTCCATTGTGGAAGACACAATTTTTTTATGAAGAATTTGCCATTGATATATTTGATCGCATAATATCATGAAAAATGGATACAAATTTTTTATTGCTACTTAGTATTGGCTATAGGTCTGAAAAAGTATCTAAAAATATCAAATTTAGATATTTGTACCCTCTCGAAGTAAGGAACCATGGCATATATTTGGAATAGATTTCGTTTTAAGAGAGTTTAAAAAGCACTATATCGTTGAAAGGTTCTATACATCTACTCTTTCTTAACGCATTTCTTTAGAAAAAGGCTCCATTTTTTCTACTTTTCGGATGGTAAATATTTCTCAAAGCATTGAGTGTGAATCAAACCCATGTTTGAATTGAAATTGAAATACTGATGCAAGTTCTTCTCTTCGATTTCTTCCATAAGCAGATGATTATTTATCCGCTTCTCACATTTCGTGAATAGCCGGGACATTTAGGAATATCCATAAAGGCACTTAGGAAATCAGTCTGATTCTATCTCCATTTGTTCTGTTTGAAGAAAGGAAGGATCGCAAAGAATCGATCGTTATTTTAGTTGTTGAATCTCTCTTTGATTGATCAATGTGTGATATTCCAAATCCTCATTACTAATGGAATGATCTCTGGATTGATCAGAAGATCCTTTTGATTGGTGAGAATCTGTTACTTGAACAAAACAAGATCTTGTGGAATCATATTGAATATTTGACGATACATCCTTGCTAAAAAATAGATCCCTGTTTACCAACCATACATTGTCTAACCAAATCTAATTCTCTCTCGATATGTTCCTCAAAACATCCGATTAGGTGTGGATTCTACCCCAACTAACAAAGAGATCTTGGCAGAATTGCCACATATGAAATTGGGCACAATTTTGCAAAGAAATAACCCACTTGCCTCTCGAGAAGAGATGGGAAACATGCTCAATATCATTTGATTGACTAGTTGACCTAGCTCCTTGTTGTTTGAAGAAACCCGCCACTTCAATTGGTATTTTTTTCATGAAAAGCAAACATGAGATAACAAATCTAGTCTTTCGCTAAGATTTCGAATAGCTATCCCGAGTTCAAGATGATTATGTTTCGCCTCTTACTCGGGGAAAGACGATCAAACAGTTCTCAATCATGGTTTCATGATTACCTTATCTCACGAAATCATTTACCCATAACTATTTAATATCCTTACGAAAAATTAATCACATCAGAGAGTTTCTGCGGACGAATCCATTTTGAATTTGATAAATGCATTGCTTATGAAGTATGTGTTCGTGTATGCCCTATAGATCTACCCGTTGTTGATTGGAAATTTGAAATGGATATTCAAAAAAAATGATTGCTTAATTACAATATTGATTTCAGAATTTGTATATTTTGTTGTAACTGCGTTGAGTATTTTCCAACAAAGGAAGGACTCAAGCTTGAATCTACCAAGACGAAGGATCCTATCATATGCTATGAATGCAAGAATCCGGGACACATCAAGTTTGATTATTCCCAATGGAAGAAAAAGGGATCAATAAAAAAAAGCTCAAGGCTCATGTAGCTACTTGGGGTGATGATGATTCATCCGATGATGAAGATTAAGAAGTACCCAACTTTTGTGTTCTGGCCATTGATGTTCTTAAGGTAACTTCTAACTCATCTAATTCAATTACTTATTCATTTGATGAGTTACAAGATGCCTATGATGAATTAGGTTTGAAGTTTGAAACTATGATTTCAAAATATAAGAAAAAAATTTCAAAATAAAATGATGAAAATAGTTCACTCTCCAAAACCAATCATGAACTTGAAAGTAAAATTCATGATATACAAGCTATTATAAATTATTTTGAGAAAAAGAATTAAGACTTGCATTATTTGCTTTGAAAAGTTCATGATGATCATCAAAAGCAACTTGAGTTACTTGAAAAAGAAAAAGCTTCATTTAACAAAGTTTCTCCAAAAAGTTTTAAAAAGAGAGAAAGTTCAAAAGCAAACTTTTTTAAATCAAGCTTTAATTTCTATAAACATAGAGGACCCTCGAGGTTTTATAAACGAAAAATTGTTAAGAGTATATGGGTCTCTAAAGGACTTATTGTTACTCAAGAAAAATAGATGGTTTTAAAATGGACTCCCAAAGGGACAAAAATTTTAGGAACTAATACTTATGGACCCAAAAGAATTTGAGTGCCGAAAATAAAAATTTAATTCTATGTTTGTAGGAAGAGGAGCATTGCTTCAAGGTGGACAATTCAAGCAAAACTCATGGTACCTTGATAGTGGATGCTCAAGGCACATGATCGTGACGAGCCATTTTATCAAATTGAAGCCAAAAAGTGGAGGAGAAGTTACATTTGGTGACAACTCCAAAGGACAAATAGAATAAATTGGTAAACACTCTTTAATTCTTATTGAAAATGTTTTGTATGTTAACGGTCTTAAGTATAATCTACTAAGTATTAGTCAATTGTGTGATAAAGGTCTCAATGTCATTTTTTAGTCTAATAGATGTAAAGTAACTGGCATTGTGTATAATAAGATTATGCTTGTAGGATATAGGATAGAAAATACTTATATGGTGCATTTAGATGACTTGCATAATTCATGTATATGTCTTGTTGCTAAAAATGAAAATAACTCTTTATTATGACATAGAAAACTAGGACATGCTAGCATGAGCATATTGCATAAACTAGCTAAAAATGACTTAGTAAGAGGATTGCCTAAAATTGATTTTGATTTAGATAAAGTTTGTTGTAACATCCTGGAAAGGGCCTATGCATTTTCGGTTTAATTGTATGAAATGACAAGTCTTAAGCATTATGAATAAATTTTTGATAATTTTGGAAACCTAGAAATGCATGGAAATGGAAATGAACATTTCTGGAAACTTGAACATTTTTGGAAACCTAAACATTTTTGGAAATGTTTCAAAAATGGAAAGTGAACATTTCGGGAAACCTGGAAATGTAAGAAAAATGGCAAGTTACAGAGCCGATCGAAAATTTTAGGAAACTTAGAAATAATCAAGAAATGCCAAGTTTTAAAGTTTAAAATAGGAAATTAAGGCAAGGGGCCTTAAAAGAAAAAGTTGGTAAAATTTGACACACAAAAAGGCTTGGAAAAGTGGCACTGAAGATGCCACTTAGGGCCTCTGGAAATGGCGCCACATGCAAGGTGTTTGGGCCTGAGTTCGAGTCACTTGGGAAGCAAATAATGAAGGTTATATTTTTGCTTCCGAGAAGGCTGAGGTGGACGGCACTTGGTTTCTAGAACAAGGAAGTGTTTTATTTTCACAAATATGTGAATAATAAGTGATAAATATAGGATTAATTATAATATGATTATTGAGGAGATAAATAATGGATTAAACACTTTTATTTTTAAATAAAAGAAAGGATATTATCACAAAGGAAGAGTGGTGGCCAAGTCAAGGACTCTTGGCCTGATAATTTTGGCTAAAGGAGGAGAGTTAAGGTTAATCTCCCATCTGTTTTAAGCTCTGCCAAAAATCCCCTAGCTAAACCTTCTCTGCCGAATTTTCTTTTCATCTTTTCTTCTTCTCTTTTCTTCATCTGTCAAGCCAAAACCTTTTCTTTTGATCCCTGATTAAAACTCCATAGCCGAATCTCTGTGACCCTAGGCAAGGAAGCAATCGGCTAAAGGCATTAAAGGTAAGGTTAAGCTATTCAAATTCTTTTCTTTGCTAGTTGCCGAAAGAGAAGGGTCTAATCCCTATTCTTGTTTTTTTTGGCCGAATCTGCAAGGGGTCTCTCAGGTTTCTACAATTGTTGAAAACAAGGATCAAGGATCTAAGGTAAGATAAATATATATTTGGTCGAAGGTTACGTTTTATATGTTAGATCTAACATATGAATTATAGGAATTTCGATATCACTAAAGGGAGCAAGGAACCGATTTTTGAGATCTCATCTTAAGGTAAGTGGTTATAATCGGCCAACGTTCTTTATTAAATGTCTAGATCTATTTGTTTTAACCAGAGACTAATCAAATCAATGGATTTAATGGTTAGCCGATTTTAAGGGAAGAACACAAATCTACGGGATTTGATTATCAATCAAATCGGCAAACAAGGTAAGTGTTAGTAATACCATTCCTAGTAGGATTTTGTTTTAAAATCAAAAAGGTTATTAATATGTTTATATATGATGGGCCGAATATAGGAATTAACAGATCTAAAGCCTAGATCGGGATTTTCGGGATCTCAAGGAATCTATTAAGCAAATCAGGTGTGTACTCACACTAACTTTCGATATATCATATGGCAATTATTTTTAATATATGAATATGCATAAGAATGTGAATATGGCTAAGTACCATAAATGTGGTAGGAAGTACTGTGCACGCTTTCCTACCTCGATAGGATTATGAATATGATATATTTTGAACATGTGAATAGTATCATGAATGAGAAAATAAGTATGTTATATATGTCATAATATATTTGGGGCATTCGGGATCTATGTGAAAGGGGAAGAAGGTGTTGACTTCGGTCTCACCAACGGAATATGGTGACTACGGTCACAAAATTTGAATATGGTAACTTCGTTACATTATCTCGAATTTGGTAACTTCGGTTACATTATTTGAATATGGTGTCTAATGACACAAATTATATGGGCGATGAGCACGCCGATCGCAGCGATCGCCTTCGATGGTGTGTAGCGGATGGAGGGTTGACTTAGTAGTCCCCACGGTGTGATTGGCGAATGCGGGTGGTGTGTAGCGGATGGACAAATAGGCTTGGGTTTGGGTTGCATCATTTTTTTATGAATATGTCTTTGATATGAACATGTATGCCTCGAATTGTTGAATGTTAGTTTGTGTACACATTGAGTCTGTTGACTCACCCGTTGGGGAATATTTTCAGATAGATGATCAGTAATGGACTGGGTCACTGGAGCTAAAGGTGGCCATGCATAGCAAGGAAAGACTTTTATTATTTGGGATCATTATTTTATATTAAGTACTTAAATTTTATTATTTTTGGGTTTTGATTGATGTAATAAGGCCATAAGGCCCAAGTGAATTTCTTTATTTTTTTGCTTTACTATTAGATATTATGTCACGAACTAATTTGGATGTAAGTAAGTACAAAATTATTTTTCTTAAAAATGAACTCAAAAATTCTTTTGTCACCTTAATTAAATTGGATTTATAAAATTAAATAAATGGGTTTTTAATCTAAGCCCAACCCAAAACGAAATTTTCCTGAAAATACACAAATTTTCTCTAAGAAACAAAGAATTTTGAAACCGGTTTACTTAAGGAACATACCAGATCCGGTTCGTGCTCGTGGGCCGGTGTGGGTGTTTCAGATTTGGTATCGAGCCCGATTTTAAACTCTCGGCCAGGGCTAAGGCCCAAAACGTTTTTAATTCGAGCCCAAATGATTTTCTTTAAAATAAAGCAGTGTTACGGCATGGCACCTAAGTCTCCGACCCATGATCCACGGTAAGTACCTAACTTTATGTGTGACTCACGTGATTTATGTAGAAAAGGCATGGAACATAGAATAGAATGATAGGAACATGAACCTTAGGACTAGATTACTCAAACACGAACCACATAAGACTTAATGCACTAAATAAACCTATGGCTAAGTCACGAGCTAGGGTGTGGTAACCCCAGTGCACACATGTCTAGGATTGGATCCTAAGAGCACAGTATTTAAGCGATCCTAGTGACTCACCTCCTCTTCGCAGGAATCCTACCTGGTGCGTAGCTTCGGTTGACCCTAACTCAGAGGGCTCAGCGGTGTGGCAACCTCTGTGCGCATGTCTAGGAATGGTTTCGATGGGAGCTTGGTATTTAAGTAGTCCGCGTGACTCACATCCTCTCCATTCGAATCCTACCTGGTGCGTAGCTTTGGTTCACCCTGACCAAAGAGGGCTCGGTCATAGGCTAAACATAATGACTAAAACCCGAAAGGGAACTAGCCATGTTTGAAAAAAAAAAAAAGAGAGAGAGAATAAAACAACAAACCCTAGTTTTAAAATTCTTACAATTTTTCTTTTAATTTTGTGGAAACTATCTTACAACAAAATTCTGAAAATTCCTGATTTGTGAAAATTACAAAAACTCCCTAATGGTAAAATTACCAAAATACCCCCGAGGTCAAAAATTACCGAAACGCCCCTGGATTCCAAAATTTTTTTCCCAAAATTACCCCGGAACTTTAAAATTTCCAAAATACTTTTGAAAAAATCACCAAGGAACTTTCTGTTTTGAAAAATTACGAAAATGCCCCTGTAGGACAAAATTACGAAAATACCCCTAGGTAGTGGAAAAACAATAACAATGAAAACTACAACATTTCTCTGAATGAATGAAAGACTGTGTGCTTGTGTGAATACGAAAGAACCACTCCTAAAACTCTTTTCATAAAACTCCTTCGCGGATAATAAGTGGAACAATGACTAATCCATAAAACTTTTTAATCGATCTCGACATTAGAAATGAGCTCCAGAGGGGCGTGGTCGTCGTGGGCGAGGTAGAGGAAGGATGACCGTGTCGTAACCCGTTAGATCGGGTCGGGGTTCTCGACAATGAGATACCACCGCCACCACCACCCCGCTTGTTAATGTGGAGCGGCAAGCTCGAGACGGGGAAGATCTTTGTGTCGCAGGTCGTGGCCGCGAGTTTTGGAATTGGTGGTCGTGCGGGTGGAAATTCGGGACCCGGAATCAGTGCTGAACGGCTCCGAGCTAATGGAGCCGAGATGTTTCGTGGAGTGTCGGGAGTGGCACCCAAGATGGTGATCGTTGGTTGGAAGCGACGAGTGCATCATGGATGAGCTCGACCGACCCACGAGGAGAAGTTGAAAGGAATGGTGGCACTGTTACGCGATGAAGCGTATCAGTGGTGGTTAACTGTGCGAGATGGTGCTATGGTGGAGGATCTGACCTGGGAATATGTTAAGGAGGCATTCCGTAAGAAAAATATGTGGGAACCGTGTATACTGCATTTGCAAAGAAAAGCTTTTCCGGGCTAGTTCAAGGGAACAAGTCCGTAGCGAATATGAGGCGAAATTTACGAGGTTGAGCCATTATGCTCGAGGGGTAGTAGCGACTGAACATGAACGCTGTGTCCGATTTGAGGACGGACTGAGAGACGACCTGAGACTGTTGATAGCACCGCATCAGGAGCGGGAGTTCTCTTCTTTGGTGGAAAAGGCCAAGGTGGCCGAGGAATTAAAGATGCTACCAAGCAGGCCGTGGATAAGAATAAGCCTAAGAGAGGTTTTGGACCATCCGAAAAGGGTCATAAGAGGCCTAGGGTTGACGGGCCACGAAATCAACAAGCCGGTGCGGCCGGCGATGACGCCCTTGTGAGCATTGTGGAAAGAAGCACTTGGGAGAGTCTTTGGAGAAAGACGGGTGGATGTTTCAAATGTGGATCCAAGGACCATATGCTTAAGGATTGTCCCAAACAACTGATGAAAGCCGACCGGCGATTCGTAATGCTAGCGACCGGTAGAGGCGACAGCGAAACTCGGGCGAGGTCGTGGTTTGGCTAACAGAGGTAATGGTGCCGGGCAGAGGCCGTGGAGCACAGGGGCCAAGGTGCTACTAATGCGTAAGCAAGGCAAGCCGGGATTGGTTTATGCGGTTCGCCGAAGGGAGGATGGTGACGCACCGGATGTAATAACCGTGACGTTCTTCATTTCGACAAACCCTATTTTGCTCGATTGATGTGGGCTCGACCCATTCCTATGTTGCATGTAGTGTAGTGGAAACACTAGGCCTAGACTCGAGAACTCTCGATAGACAGGATGACCGTAGTAAGCCCATTATGCCAAACCGTAGTGGTAGACAAGATCTTTCGGAATCTACCCTAGAGATTCGAGGAGTAAACTTTTGGTGACTTAATGGAACTACTTCGGGGGAGTTTGAACTTATACTCGGAATGGATTGGTTAGTAGAACACCGAGCCGTGTTGGATTGTGCGGCTAAACGGATGGAGCTAAGAACCCTAGAGGATAAAGTGGTAGCTATGATCGGAGAAAGGAGAAACTACTTGTCTAACGTGGTTTTTTGAAGGCCGAGAAGATGGTTAAGAAGGGGTGTAAGGCATTCTTAGCCTTCATTACAGTACGATAGGTGGGAAGGAGGAAGGTATTAATGGAGTTAGGACGGTAAGGGACTTCGTGGGTGTATTTCCGAGGAATTACTGAATACCCCAGATAGGGAGGTGGAATTTGGGATAGATTTGCTACCGGAACAGCTCTCTGTGTCAATTGCTCCATACCGAATGGCGCCAAAGGAGTTAGTTGAGCTCAAGGCTCAGATCCAAGAATTGTTGGATCGTGGGTTCATTCGACCCAGTGTTTCTCCATGGGGAGCACCAGTTCTGTTTGTGAAGAAGAAGGATGGAACTATGCGTATGTGCATAGACTACCGTCAGTTGAATAAACTGACCATCAAGAACAAGTATCCTTTGCCAAGGATAGACGACTTGTTCGATCAGCTGAAAGGGGCAGCTATGTTCTCAAAGATAGACCTAAGGTCGGGATATCACCAGTTAAAGGTGAAGGAGGCAGATATCCACAAGACGGCCTTTAGGACAAGGTACGACCATTTTGAGTTTGTGGTGATGCCGTTTGGGTTGACGAACGCTCCAGCCGCGTTCATGGATATGATGAATCGGGTTTTCCAACCCTATTTGGATAGGTTCGTCGTGGTGTTCATCGACGATATTTTGGTGTATTCAAGGTCGGAGAAGGAGCATGATGAGCATCTCCGAGTGGTGTTGGAAGTGTTAAGGGAAAAGAAGCTTTATGCGAAATTCAGCAAGTGCAAATTTTGGCTAAAGGAGGTGGCATTCTTAGGACATGTGGTATCCGTAGAAGGAATAAGAGTGGACCCTAGGAAGATCGAGGCGGTGTTGGAATGGAAACCACCTAGGTCCGTGGCTGAAATACGAAGTTTCTTAGGCTTAGCAGGCTATTACAGAAGGTTTGTGGAAGGGTTCTCGTCAATAGCCGCGCCTTTGACAAAGTTGCTAAGGAAGGAAGTACCCTTTGAATGGACTAATAAGCAACAGGAGAGCTTTGATAAGCTCAAGAAGGTGCTGACGGAAGCTCCAGTGTTAATTCAGCCAGAGGCGGGCAAGGATTTCGTAGTATATTGTGACGCTTCGCACACGGGGTTAGGTTGTGTACTAATGCAGGAAGGAAAAGTGGTCGCGTATGCGTCTCGACAATTAAGGCCTCATGAGGTTAACTACCCAACTCATGACTTGGAACTAGCAGCAGTGGTTTTCGCCCTTAAGGTTTGGAGGCACTACCTTTATGGAGAAAGGTCAGTTATCTACACCGACCACAAGAGCCTTAAGTATTTGTTGACTCGTAAGGAGTTGAACTTGAGGCAAATGAAGGTGGGTGGAATTACCGAAAGACTACGATTGTTTGATAGAATATCATCCGGCAAGGCGAATGTGGTAGCCGATGCTCTGAGTAGGAAGGTTGTGTCGGATCTAAGGGCTTTGTTCACTCACTTAAGTCTATATGATGATGGAAGCCTGTTGGCAGAATTACAAGTCAAGCCCACATGGCTGAATGAGGTGAAAGAGGGCCGCCATGCGATAAGGATCTAAGTGCTAAGTTACAGCAAGTACAGAACGGAGAAGTAAAGGATTATGGCGTCATTGATGGTGGAGTACTGTGCTACAAAGGAAAAGTCTGCATGCCGAGGGACAGTGAGTTGAGACAAAGGATTCTTCGGGAAGCGCATGGTAGCCCCTATGCTATGCATCCCGGAGGCATTAAGCTGTATAGAGATTTAAGAGAACAATTTTGGTGGCCTGATCTTAAGCGGGAAGTGACGGAATTCGTGGGAAAGTGTCTGACGTGTCAGCAAGTTAAGGCTGAACACCAAGTTCCATCAGGATTACTTCAACCAATTGAGATTCCCCAATGGAAGTGGGAAAGGATTACCATGGACTTCGTTAGTGGGCTTCCCCTTACGCCTACTAAGAAGGACTCGGTATGGGTGATAGTGGACCGTTTGACCAAGACCGCGCACTTTATTCCGGTGAAGGTTGATTATTCTCTCCAAAAATTAGCCAAGCTATATGTGGCGGAGATCGTAAGGTTGCATGGAGTACCAGTATCGATCATCTCTGATCGAGACCCAAGGTTTACGCCTCGATTTTGGAAGGCACTCCATCAAGCTTTAGGCACTAAGTTAGACTTCTCAACGGCTTTTCATCCACAATCGACGGGCACCGAACAGGTTATACAAGTGTTGGAGGATATGTTGAGAGGTCGTGTGGTGGATTTTCGAGGAAGTTGGGAAGATTACTTGCCTTTAGCTGAGTTCGCCTACAACAACAAATTTATCGTGCAAGCATACGGATGGCACCATATGAAGCATTGTACGGTAGGAAGTGTAGAACACCTACTTGTTGGACCGAGAGTTAGGAGAACGTCGAGTTTTGGGTCCAGAGTTAATGGCTGAAACGGAAGAGAAAGTTGAGTTAATTCGGGCACGATTGAAGGAAGCCTCTGATAGGCAGAAGTCGTACGCGAACCTTAAGCGGAAGGAGATCGAGTTTGAAGTGGGAGAGCAAGTATTCCTGAAAGTCTCGCCGTGGAAGAAGGTAATGAGGTTCGGTCGCAAAGGGAAGTTAAGCCCAAGGTTTATAGGACCTTATCGAGTACTGAAGCGAGTTGGGCCAGTGGCATACCAATTGAGTTGCCACCACGAGTTGCAGCAGAGATGCACAACGTATTCCATGTATCCATGCTACGTCGCTATCGATCGGACCCATCTCATGTGGTACCTGTTGAAGAGGTGGAGCTAAGGCCAGATCTATCCTACAAGGAAGAGCCGATTCGAATCTTGGAACGTGATTTGAAAGTACTACGAAGGAAGTCGGTGCCTCTAGTCAAAGTATTATGGCGCAATCATGGATTGGAAGAAGCTTCGTGGGAGTCGAAGAGACAATGCGACAAAGAATACCCTCGATTGTTTAGTTAGGAAATTTCGAGGACGAAATTTTGTTTAAGGGAGGTAGAATGAGAATATCCTCGAAAGGGCCTATGCATTTTCGGTTTAATTGTATGAAATGACAAGTCTTAAGCATTATGAATAAATTTTTGATAATTTTGGAAACCTAGAAATGCATGGAAATGGAAATGAACATTTCTGGAAACTTGAACATTTTTGGAAACCTAAACATTTTTGGAAATGTTTCAAAAATGGAAAGTGAACATTTCGGGGAACCTGGAAATGTAAGAAAAATGGCAAGTTAAAGAGCCGATCGAAAATTTTAGGAAACTTAGAAATAATCGAGAAATGCCAAGTTTTAAAGTTTAAAATAGGAAATTAAGGCAAGGGGGCCTTAAAAGAAAAAGTTGGTAAAATTTGACACACAAACAGGCTTGGAAAAGTGGCCTGAAGATGCCACTTAGGGCCTCTGGAAATGGCGCCACATGCAAGGTGTTGGGCCGAGTTCGAGTCACTTGGGAAGCAAATAATGAAGGTTATATTTTTGCTTCCAGAAGGCTGAGGTGGACGGCACTGGTTTCTAGAACAAGGAAGTGTTTTATTTTCACAAATATGTGAATAATAAGTGATAAATATAGGATTAATTATAATATGATTATTGAGGAGGTAAATAATGGATTAAACACTTTTATTTTTAAATAAAAGAAAGGATATTATCACAAAGGAAGAGTGGTGGCCAAGTCAAGGACTCTTGGCCTGATAATTTCGGCTAAAGAAGGAGAGTTAAGGTTAATCTCCCATCTGCTTTAAGCTCTGAAAATCCCTAGCTAAACCTTCTCTGCCGAATTTTCTTTTCATCTTTTCTTCTTCTCTTTTCTTCATCTGTCAAGCCAAAACCTTTTCTTTTGATCCTCGATTAAAACTCCATAGCCGAATCTCTGTGACCCTAGGCAAGGAAGCAATCGGCTAAAGGCATTAAAGGTAAGGTTAAGCTATTCAAATTCTTTTCTTTGCTAGTTGTCGAAAGAGAAGGGTCTAATCCCTATTCTTGTTTTTTTGGCCGAATCTGCAAGGGTCTCTCGTGTTTCTACAATTGTTGAAAACAAGGATCAAGGATCTAAGGTAAGATAAATATATATTTGGTCGGGTTACGTTTTATATGTTAGATCTAACATATGAATTATAGGAATTTCGATATCACTAAAGGGAGCAAGGAACCGATTTTTGAGATCTCATCTTAAGGTAAGTGGTTATAATCGCCAAGGTTCTTTCTTAAATGTCTAGATCTATTTGTTTTAACTGAGAGACTAATCAAATCAATGGATTTAATGGTTAGCCGATTTCAAGGGAAGAACACAAATCTACGGGATTTGATTATCAATCAAATCGGCAAACAAGGTAAGTGTTAGTAATACCATTCCTAGTAGGATTTGGTTTTAAAATCGAAAAGGTTATTAATATGTTTATATATGATGGGCGAATATAGGAATTAATGATCTAAAGCCTAGATCGGGATTTTGGGATCTCAAGGAATCTATTAAGCAAATCAGTGTGTACTCACACTAACTTTCGATATATCATATGGAAATTATTTTTAATATATGAATATGCATAAGAATGTGAATATGGCTAAGTACCATAAATGTGGTAAGAAGTACTGTGCACGTTTCCTACCTCTGATAGGATTATGAATATGATATATTTTGAACATGTGAATAGTATCATGAATGAGAAAATAAGTATGTTATGTATGTCATAAAATATTTGGGGCATTCGGGATCTATGTGAAAGGGGAAGAAGGTGTTGACTTGGTCTCACCAACGGAATATGGTGACTACAAATACAAAATTTGAATATGGTAACTTCGGTTACATTATCTCGAATTTGGTAACTTTGGTTACATTATTTGAATATGGTGTCTAATGACACAAATTATATGGGCGATGAGCACGTCGATCGCAATGATCGCCTTCGATGGTGTGTAGCGGATGGAGGGTTGACTTAGTAGTCCCCACGGTGTGATTGGCGAGTACGGGTGGTGTGTAGCGGATGGACAAATAGGCTTGGGTTTGGGTTGCATCATTTTTTTATGAATATGTCTTTGATATGAACATGTATGCCTGAATTGTTGAATGTTAGTTTGTGTACACATTGAGTCTGTTGACTCACCCGTTGGGGAATATTTTCAGGAGATGATCGAGTAATGGACCAAGGTCTACTGGAGCTAAAGGTGGCCATGCATAGCAAGGAAAGACTTTTATTATTTGGGATCATTATTTATATTAAGTACTTAAATTTTATTATTTTTGGGTTTGATTGATGTAATAAGGCCATAAGGCCCAAGTGAATTTCTTTATTTTTTTGCTTTACTATTAGATATTATGTCACGAACTAATTTGGATGTAAGTAAGTACAAAATTATTTTTCTTAAAAATGAACTCAAAAATTCTTTTGTCACCTTAATTAAATTGGATTTATAAAATTAAATAAATGGGTTTTTAATCTAAGCCCAACCCAAAACGAAATTTTCCTGAAAATACACAAATTTTCTCTAAGAAACAAAGAATTTTGAAACCGGTTTACTTAAGGAACATACCAGATCCGGTTCAGGCTCGTGGGCCGGGTGTGGGGTGGTTCATTTGTGATGCATGTGTTAAAAGAAAGCATAAGAAAGTTTCTTGTAAACCTATCAATGATGTATCTACTAGTAGAGTTGTTCATTTAATTCACATTGATCTTTTTGGACCAATTAGGACTACTAGCTTGGGTGGAAAATAATATGCTTTTGTGCTTGTAGATAATTTTTCTATATTTACTTGGGTTATTTTCTTAAGTACTAAAGATAAAGCATTAGAAAATTTCAGTACATTTTCAAAAAATAATCAAAAAGAAAAAGGTTACTCTATCACTAGTGTTAGAAGTGACCATGGAACCGAATTTTAAAATCTTGGTTTTGAATATTTTTGCAACTCAAATGGAATTAGCCATAATTTCTCAGCATCTAGAAACCCTCATCAAAATGGAGTTGTTGAGAGAAAAAATAGAAGTTTAGAAGAAATGGCTAGAACTATCCTTTGTGAAAATAATTTACCAAAATTTTTTTGGGCAAAAGCCACAAACACCGCTTACTATATTTTTAATAGAGTAATGATTAGGTCTATTTTAAGGAAAACTCCATATGAACTTTTCAAAAACAAAAGGCCTAACATTAGCTATTTTCATCCTTTTGGATGCAAGTGTTTTGTTTGAAATAATGGTAAATACAATCTTGGAAAATTTGATGCAAAAAGTGATGAAGGAATTTTTCTTGGTTATTCTTTAAATTTTAAAGCTTTTCAAGTGTTTAACAAAAGAACTTTAGTAATAGAAGAGTCTATACATGTTTTTTATGACTCTAACCTTCCTCCTAGAAAGGATTCTTGTACTGATGATGATGATGCAGAATTATTTCACAATGATGATAAAGTTGATCACTCATCAAATGACAAGATTTAAGAACAAACACAAGATCTCTAAAGGATCTTATAATAAAGGAGAGGGAAATCACTCATCTAAGAGAGTTCAACTATGTGAAGGATGGTAAGATTTTCAGAGATCCATCCAAAGGGGTAACCACTAGATCTTCTCTTAGAAATACATGAAATTATGTTACATTCATTTCATACATTAAGCCTAAAAATATAAAAACATTAAACGTTGAATATTGGATATTGGTTATACAAGATAAATTAAATCAATTTGACAGAAGCAATGTATAGACCATTGTAGAAAGACCATGTGATAAATCTACTATAGGTACTAAGTGAGTTTTTAGAAATAAGCTAGATGAGAGTGGTAACATAGTGAGGAAAAAGGCTAGGCTTGTTACTCAAGGTTACACTCAAGTGGAAGGAATAGACTATGATGAAACATATTCTCTGTAACATCCTAAATCGGGGCCTCTGCATTTATATATGTGTGCATGTGTATAGTATGGTTGTTATGCTAGTTTAGGGTGTTTTGGGGTCCAGGCATGAGCTAGGGGTAGGCCTGAGCCTTGGCAAAAAATTTAATTTTTGGGCACCTGGAAGGGGGAGATGCTTGGGTCAGGTGTTAAGGGTGCTTGGTGGTGAGCTTTGACACAAGAAGTGCCTTGGTAAAGTGGCAAGGAGGTGCCACTTAAGAGGCAAGGGAGTGACGCCTCATGTGGGTGGATGGAGCCTTGGTTCGAGCTGCGGGAATTTCCTTCTCGCTTATTATTTTTGGCGCCAAGATCGGGGAGTTGTACTCGGGATGGACTCGTGGATGATCATTGAAGGAGTCAACATATTTAAATAGGTGGTGGAGAGAAATCTGAGGAGTTTAAAGCATTCAAACGGATATGAATAGGTGGCCAGGAGAAAAACAAGGAGAGAAAAGAGGGATTGAAGTGGGAGGTGTGTTAGCCGAATTTCAAAAGAGTTGGAAGGGGGTTGGGCATTCGGTTGAGTGTTTCTTAGAGGGGTGGCCGAATGTGGTAAGTTGGCTTTGGTGAGGGGTGAGCATTCGGCTAGTAGGGAGCATTTGGGGTTTTCTCTTTTATTTTTCTTTTGTGCCGAAATTGAACCACTCTCACATCTCAAACTTTGTATTTTGTTTTTCTCTTCTTTTCTCTCATCTGCCCAAATCCAAAACGGTCTTCTAAGTTCCTTTACTCCTCATTTTCATCCATTTCCCTTGTCTCTGAGCATCAAAGCCGAACCCTCCTTTCACCTTAGTTTCTCTCTTTTGCATTTTCTCTGAATCTCCTCAAGAACCAAAACCTCAAACCCCATTCCTCGTTTCTTCTTTGCATCTCTTCTTTTCTTGTCAGCCGAAACCTGTTGAAGCTTCAACCTTTGCCGAAAACCCATCAACTTTTCTCTTTTCTCTTTTAGCGTTTGGTCGAATATCATCTGTTAAGGATCACCCTTCGTTTCCATCTTTCTCTTTGCATAGTGGAACGCTTTCGGCATTTGGGTAAGTTCTTGGCCTTTGGCTGAATCTCCCTAACTCTCTCCCATTCTCTTTCCCTTTTCTCTATCGTTTTCTATAGGAAGAAAAGCTGGGATTTGACATCTATTTTGGGTAGTTTTTAGCCGAATTCCTTTGGCTTTCATAATTGTTTCTTCGGTTCTTGTAACAGCAGATCGCTGTTATCTATTCTCCTCCACTCCCAATTGATTCTGCTGGTGCTGTGGTAAGTGTCCCTACGGATTCAATCTTTTCTTATTGCGCTAAGTGCCGAAGGCAGAGACCCAATTCTATTTGATGTTTGGCCGAATGTAGGTGGGGTGTTGACGCTTTCTTTTAGACTCTCGGGTTTCGGTTGGTTTTTAAATCGAGCCTGAAGCCTCGGGATTTGTTGATCTAGGTAAGGGCTTTCGCTCTACGAGTTACGTTAACCTCTTAGATTCAATTTCGTTGCTTTAATCCGTTTAGTGATCAAGGTGTGTTCATGGACTCTAATGCCAGCCAAGCGGTAGGAGGGGTTGGATCTGTAAACCCAGCCCCTAAGTTTAAGAAGAGGGCTGTGTCTGCGATTCGTGATTGGCCACCAGGTTGTGGGCCGGCATCTGAGCAAGGTAGTAGACAGATAGCGGTGGTGTCAATTAACGATAGTGTCGACGTAGAGAGCGTGGTTTTACGAGTAATCAGGTGTGTAACTCGTACACACTTCATATGTTTAATGTGCTGTTATTTGTTATCTGTCAAAAGCTGAAATAACTGTAGGAATCGATAAGTTACCCTTGTGGGTAAAAGCAAGGACTCCGGGTAAGTCCATTTTGGTGGCTAACGTTAATTGTCTCTGTTAAATCTGCATATGTCATATTTGATTTCTCCTAAATGTTAAGCATGATGATGTTGTATTAAAAAGCATGTTCATGAGTATGGGTATGATGAGAGGAGGGGGAAGGTATGATTATCGATCACACACCAGTGGTTAGGTACCACACATGGGTTGGCCCCACATATTAATATTTTGTGACTAAGTCTCGGTGGTTTGGAACCACCAAAGTGGTTAGGTACCACATAAACTTATTTCTGTGGCTCGTCCCAGTGGTTTGGTACCACAGTGGGTTGGCCCCACATGTCGATATAAGGGATTGTCACCAGTGGTTAGGTACCACAAGTGGGCTGGCCCCACATATGATTATTTGTGACTTCGGTCACCAGTGGTTAGGTACCACCAGTGGCTAGGTGCCACAAGGGGTAGAATTGGGTTTTCGGATGGATAGGTTGGATGGATTGCATGACATACATGTTGTATATGAAACTGTGTGAGAGCTTAACATCTTTGGGGATGGGGATTTATACACTGAGTCTCGGTGACTCACCCCTTCCATTACATTTTACAGATAATTCCTAGATTACGGAAGTGGAGCCGGAATGGACTCGAGGTGGCCATGTTCATTATTTCGGCGGTTTACTTTAATGATTATTTTGGATTTATTTTATCTTAAGTTTGGATTTCAGTTATGTAATAAGGCCATTTAATTTTTTATTTTGGGGTTATTCATTTTGTTACATTTCTATAAACCAACGTTTAAACACTAAAGACATACCTAATAAACTCGTAAAGTGGACGTTTTCAAAATTTTAACGAATTCTCGGGATTTCCAAAATATTTACCGTCGGGTATTTATCAAACATGCAATAATAACAAGGTAACACTGTCTTCTTTAAAACTAAGTTTCGAAAGAATTTTAACCACTGGCTTCACACAACTCGGGTTTTATAAAATCAAAGGTTTTTCTTTTCAACATTGAGACGACAACTCGTTTTCCAAAAATGTTTTTTTCTGTGACATGCCAGATTCGGTCGTAGCATTTTGACCGGGTTTGGGGTGTTACAATTGTGGTATCAGAGCCAAGTTCAAAAGCTCGGCTGTGGGCCTGAGGCCCAAAATGTTTTATAAAAGGGGTTTCGAAATGGTTGAATGAGGAACATGTTTTGGAACGCATGGCACCTGAGTCTCTGGCACCAATTCGCGACGGTAAGTCTCCTAACTACTGTTTACATGAGTTAAATGCTTGCACTATGAATGCTAGTAGTAGGACATTTACTTTAGAAACTAAAGCCGTAGGACTGTATGAACTTGCGGGAACAACTACTCTAATAAATTTCTCATAAGATCGCGTAATAAATAGTGGAAGAAAGCTAACTCATAAAATTCTTAAATCGATTTAAGACGTGAGCGCTAGTCATGAGCACTCGAGGACGCGGGCGTAATGTACGTGGACGTGGTAGGGGTAGGGATTACGGTGTCGGAACCGGTAAGGTCGGGTCATGGGTCGAACAATGAGGTGCCGCCGCCGCCACCGTGGGCGCGGAATTTCGAGATCGAGCGGGTGGTGATGACGCAGCGTGTCACGAGCGATCTTCTGCAGTCTGGAGAGAGATTCTTTGTGCAGAGCGTTGGAACGGGGGCTCAAAAATCTGTGTCTGAACGGCTTCGGGCTAATGGAGCAGAAGTATTTAGGGGTATTTCCGGTGTAGCTCCCAACACACCGAAGTCATCGCTAGAGGCAATCGAGCGCATAATGGGCGATTTGGACTTTACTGGTGAGGAGAAGCTGAAATGGATAGTGTCTCTTCTCCGGGATGAGTCTTATCAGTGGTGGCTCACAGTCAGGGATGGTGCGATGGTCGATGATATCACTTGGGATTTCCTTAAGGCAGCTTACCAGAGGAAGTACGTCGGGTCTAGTTATATAGATACGCAGCGCAGGGCGTTCTTGAATCTGGTCCAGGGGAGTAAGTCAGTATCTGAATATGAGGCGGAATTCTTAAGGTTGAGCCGTTATGCCCGGGGTATCGTGGCTACGGAACACGAGCACTGTGTCAGATTTGAGGACGGGCTGAGAGATGAGCTGCGAGTGTTGATTGCTCCACAGCGAGAAAGAGAATTTGTTGTCCTGGTGGAGAAGGCCAAGATAGCCGAGGAGGTGAAACGGACCGAGAGGCAGAATCAGAACAGGAATAGGGATAAGAGGAGTTTTGGGCCATCAGGGTCTGCTGGGAATCCTCAGAAAAGGGTTAGATTTGGCGGATCGAGTCAAGCTGCAAAGCTTCTTCTTTGCTACTCGATGGCGCGCCATGGTGCGCTTCGATGTGGGAAGCCTCATTCGGGAGAGTGTTGGACAGGAAATAGAGGGTGCTTCGAGTGTGGGTTGATGGATCACCGGATAAGGGATTGTCCGCGGAGGTCAGCTAGGACTCAGTCTGAGGGTCAAGGACGTACACAATTCAAGAGAGATGGTCAGCAACCGCAGAGGGGTCGAGGATCAGCCAGGGGTGGTAACGGTAACGGACGAGGTCGTGGGGCACTGGGCAGAGGTGTCGAGAATACTGATGCAAGACAGCCAGGGTTGGTTTATGCAGCACGACGTAGAGAGGAGGGCGACGCACTGGACGTCATAACCGGTACGTTCTTAATTTTTGGATTGCCTTATACTGCTTTGATAGATGTTGGTTCGACGCACTCCTATGTTGCTAGTAGTATAGTGGGAACTATGAACTTAGCCTATGAGGTTTCTTCTAGGCAGATGACTGTAATTAGCCCTCTAGGTCACTCTGTAGTAGTGGATAAACTGTATAAGGAGGTACCTCTAGAACTTCAAGGGGTAGTGTTTTTGGCTGATCTGATGGAACTGCCATTTGGGAGAGTTCGATTTGATCTTGGGTATGGATCAGCTAGTGAAGTACCAAGCAAGTCTGACTTTGTGCTGACTAAAGCGCATGGTGTTGAGGTCTGTTGAGGGTGAAGAGGTGGTGATGATAGGTGATAGAAGGAATTACTTATCCAATGTGGTATCCGCTTTGAAGGCTGAGAAAATGGTGAGGAAGGGATGTGAGGCGTTCATGGTTCATGTTTGTGCATTGGAGGCCAAGGAATCAACTGGGGGGAATGTCCGAACGGTGAAGGAATTTACCGATGTGTTCCCAGAAGAGCTTCCGGGGCTGCCTCCGGATCGTGAAGTGGAGTTTGGTATAGACCTGCTACCTGGAACCGCGCCAGTGTCTATTGCCCCATATAGGATGGCACCGAAGGAGTTGGTGGAGCTGAAAGCGCAAATTCAGGAGCTGTTAGATCGGGGTTTTATCTGACCAAGTGTATCTCATTGGGGAGCACCTGTGCTTTTTGTTAAAAAGAAGGACGGATCGATGCGAATGTGTATAGATTACCGTTAGCTGAATAAGTTGACGATTAAGAACAAGTACCCGCTGCCGAGGATAGACGACCTGTTTGACCAGCTTAAGGGAGCATCAGTCTTCTCTAAGATAGATCTGAGGTCGGGGTATCATCAACTTAAGGTTAAGGAGGCAGATATCCATAAGACGGTGTTTCGTACGCGTTACGGGCACTATAAGTTCTTGGTAATGCCGTTCAGATTGACTAACGCGCCAGCCGCGTTCATGGATATGATGAATCGGGTTTTTCAACCGTATTTGGATCGGTTTGTTGTGGTGTTTATAGATGATATTCTGGTGTACTCGAAGTCCGAGGAGGAGCATGATGAACATCTGCGTGTGGTTTTACAGATTCTGAGGGAGAAGCGGTTGTTCGCAAAGTTTAGTAAGTGCGAATTCTGGCTAAGGGAAGTTGCTTTCTTGGGTCATGTGGTGTCAGCTGAGGGGATTAGGGTGGACCCTCAGAAGATTGAAGCGGTGTTGGACTGGAAATCACCTAAGTCTGTAGCAGAGATTCAGAGCTTTCTGGGTTTAGCAGGGTACTACAGAAGGTTTGTGGAAGGGTTTTCCTTGATTGCAGCGCCTTTAACCAAATTGTTAAGGAAAGGGGTTCCGTTTGTGTGGTCAGACAAACAACAGGAGAGTTTTGAGAAGTTAAAGAGGATTTTGACAGAAGCTCCGGTTTTGATTCAGCCTGAAGCGGGGAAGGAGTTTACGGTCTATTGTGATGCATCGTATCTTTGATGCAGGATGTGTCTTTGATGCAAGAGAGGAAAGTAGTAGCGTATGCTTCTCGGTAATTGAGACCCCACGAAGTGAATTACCCGATGCGTGATCTGGAGTTGGCTGCAGTGGTTTTCGCCCTGAAAATTTGGAGACATTACTTGTATGGGGAGAAGTCTAGAGTATACACGGATCATAAGAGTTTGAAATACCTGCTCACTCAGAAGGAATTGAATTTGAGGCAGCGAAGGTGGATTGAGCTGTTGAAGGATTACGATTCTGGATTGAGTACCATCCAGGTAAGGCTAACGTAGTGGCTGACGCGTTGAGCCGCAAGGTGGTAGCAGATTTAAGAGCCATGTTTGCCCACCTTAGTCTGTATGATGACGGAAGTCTGTTAGCAGAACTGCAAGTGAAGCCGACATGGGTAAACCAGGTTAAGGAAAAACAATTAGTGGATGATGTCTTAAGTGCTCGGTATTTGCAAGTGCAGAATGGTGGACTAGAGGGGTATAGCTTGAGTAGCGATGGAGTGTTATGTTTCCAAGGGAAAGTTTGTATGCCAAGAGATGTAGAGTTAAGGCAGAAGATTTTTTAGGAAGCTCATAGCAGCCCATACGCTATGCATCCTGGAGGTAGTAAGATGTACCGGGATTTGCGAGAACAGTTCTGGTGGCCGGGTCTGAAGCGGGAAGTAACAGAATTTGTAAGTAAGTGTCTGACGTGCCAGCAAGTCAAAGCCGAACATCAGTTACCTTCGGGTCTGTTGCAGCCGGTGAAAATTCCGCAGTGGAAATGGGAAAGGATCACGATGGATTTCGTCAATAGGCTACCCCTTACTCCTAGCATGAAGGATACGGTCTGGGTAATTGTTGATCGTCTGACAAATTCTGCTCATTTTATACCAGTTCGGATTGATTACTCACTTCAAAGGTTGGCTAAGTTGTATGTAGCAGAAATCATGAGACTACATGGGGTGCCAGTGTCGATTATCTCAAATAGGGATCCTAGATTCACGTCAAGGTTTTGGAAAGCGTTGCATCAGGCATTGGGTACAAGGTTGGATTTCAGTACGGCATTTCATCCGCAGTCAGATGGGCAATCAGAGAGGGTAATCCAGATTTTGGAAGATATGTTGAGGGGTTGTGTTTTGGATTTTAGGGGTAGCTGGGAAGAATTTCTACCGTTGGCGGAGTTCGCGTACAACAATAGTTATCAGGCAAGTATCCAAATGGCACCGTATGAAGCGTTATATGGGCAGAAGTGTCGTACCCCTACGTGTTGGACAAAGTTGGGCGAGCGTCAGTTGTTGGGTCCAGAGTTGGTCACCGAAACAGAGGATAAGGTTCAGCTGATTTGAGCTCGTCTGAAGGAAGCTTCAGACAGGCAAAAATCTTATGTCGATCTTAAGCGGAAGGATATAGAGTTTGCTGTGGGTGACAAGGTATTTTTGAAGGTGTTGCCGTGGAAGAAAGTGCTTAGATTTGGTCGAAAGGGCAAGCTGAGCCCTAGGTTTATCGGGCCTTATCGAGTGTTGAAGCGTGTGGGACCAGTAGCTTATCAGCTCGAGTTACCATCAGAATTGAGTCAGATCCATAACGTGTTTCATGTTTCCATGCTTAGACGCTATCGTTCGGATCCGTCTCATGTTGTGCCAGTGGAGGAGATTGAAGTGAGCCCAGATTTATCTTTTGAGGAGGAACCAGTGCAGATCCTGGAGCGGGATGTCAAAGTCTTGCGCAGGAAATCAGTTCCTTTGGTGAAGGTATTATGGCGGAATCATGGAACAGAAGAGGCCACGTGGGAGCCAGAGGATGTGATGCGGCAGCAATACCCTCAACTCTTTTGACCAGGTAATTTCGAGGCCGAAATTATTTTTAAGGGGGTAGAACTGTAACATCCTAAATCGGGGCCTCTGCATTTATATATGTGTGCATGTGTATAGTATGGTTGTTATGCTAGTTTAGGGTGTTTTGGGGTCCAGGCATGAGCTAGGGGTAGGCCTGAGCCTTGGCAAAAATTTTAATTTTTGGGCACCTGGAAGGGGGAGATGCTTGGGTCAGGTGTTAAGGGTGCTTGGTGGTGAGCTTTGACACAAGAAGTGCCTTGGTAAAGTGGCAAGGAGGCGCCACTTAAGAGGCAAGGGAGTGACGCCTCATGTGGGTGGATGGAACCTTGGTTCGAGCTGCGGGAATTTCCTTTCTGCTTATTATTTTTGACGCCAAGATCAGGGGGAGTTGTACTCAGGATGGACTCTGGTGGATGACTGTTGAAGGAGTCAACATATTTAAATAGGTGGTGGAGAGAAATCTGAGGAGTTTGAAGCATTCAAACGGATTTGAATAGGTGGCCAGGAGAAAAACAAGGAGAGAAAAGGGGGATTGAAGTGGGAGGTGTGTTAGCCGAATTTCAAAAGAGTTGGAAGGGGGTTGGGCATTCGGTTGAGTGTTGCTTAGAGGGGTGGCCGAATGTGGTAAGTTGGCTTTGGTGAGGGGTGAGCATTCGGCTAGTAGGGAGCATTTGGGGTTTTATCTTTTTATTTTTCTTTTGTGCCGAAATTGAACCACTCTCACATCTCAAACTTTGTATTTTGTTTTTCTCTTCTTTTCTCTCATCTGCCCAAATCCAAAATTGTCTTCTAAGTTCCTTTACTCCTCATTTTCATCCATTTCCCTTGTCTCTGAGCATCAAAGCCGAACCCTCCTTTCACCTTAGTTTCTCTCTTTTGCGTTTTCTCTGAATCTCCTCAAGAATCGAAACCTCAAACCCCATTCCTCGTTTCTTCTTTGCATCTCTTCTCTTCTTGTCAGCCGAAACCTGTTGAAGCTTCAACCTTTGCCGAAAACCCATCAACTTTTCTCTTTTCTCTTTTAGCGTTTGGTCGAATATCATCTGTTAAGGATCACCCTTCGTTTCCATCTTTCTCTTTGCATAGTGGAACGCTTTCGGCATTTGGGTAAGTTCTTGGCCTTTGGCTGAATCTCCCTAACTCTCTCCCATTCTCTTTCCCTTTTGTCTATCGTTTTCTATAAGAAGAAAAGCCGGGATTTGACATCTGTTTTGGGTAGTTTTTAGCTGAATTCCTTTGGCTTTCATAATCGTTTCTTCAGTTCTTGTAACAGCGGATCACCGTTATCTATTCTCCTCCACTCCCAATCGATTCTACTGGTGTTGTGGTAAGTGTCCCTGCTGATTCAATCTTTTCTTATTACGCTAAGTGCCGAAGGCAGAGACCCAATTCTATTTGATGTTTGGCCGAATGTAGGTGGGGTGTTGACACTTTCTTTTGGACTCTCGGGATTCGGTTGGTTTGTAAATCGAGCCTGAAGCCTCGAAATTTGTCGATCTAGGTAAGGGCTTTCGCTCTACGAGTTACGTTAACCTCTTAGATTCAATTTCGTTGCTTTAATCCGTTTAGTGATCAAGGTGTGTTCATGGACTCTAATGCCAGCCAAGCGGTAGGAGGGTTTGGATCTGTAAACCCAACCCCTAAGTTTAAGAAGAGGGCTGTGTCTACGGTTCGTGATTGGCCACCAGGTTGTGGGTCGGTATCTGAGCAAGGTAGTAGACAGATAGCGGTGGTGTCGATTAACGATAGTGTCGGCGTAGAGAGCGTGGTTTTACGAGTAATCCGGTGTGTAACTCTTACACACTTCATATGTTTAATGTGCTGTTATTTGTGATTTGTCAAAAGCCGAAATAACTGTAGGAATCGATAAGTTACCCTTGTGGGTAAAAGCAAGGACTCCGGGTAAGTCCATTTTGGTGGCTAACGTTAATTGTCTCTGTTAAATCTGCATATGTCATATTTGATTTCTCCTAAATGTTAAGCATGATGATGTTGTATTAAAAAGCATGTTCATGAGTATGGGTATGATGAGAGGAGGGGGAAGGTATGATTATCAGACTGTCACCAGTGGTTAGGTACCACACGTGGGTTGGCCCCACATTTTAATATTTTGTGACTAAGTCTCAGTGGTTTGGAACCACCAGTGGTTAGGTACCACATAAACCTATTTCTGTGACTCGTCCCAGTGGTTTGGTACCACAGTGGGTTGGCCCCGCATGTCGATATAAGGGATTGTCACCAGTGGTTAGGTACCACAAGTGGGTTGGCGCCACACATGATTATTTGTGACTTCGGTCACCAGTGGTTAGGTACCACCAGTGGCTTGGTGCCACAAGGGGTAGAATTGGGTGTTCGGATGGATAGGTTGGATGGATTGCATGACATACATGTTGCATATGAAACTGTGTGAGAGCTTAACATCTTTGGGGATGGGGATTTATACACTGAGTCCTGGTGACTCACCCCTTCCATTACATTTTGCAGATAATTCCTAGATCGCGGAAGTGGAGCCGGAATGGACTCGAGGTGGCCATGCTCATTATTTCGGGGGTTTACTTTAATGATTATTTTGGATTTATTTTATCTTAAGTTTGGATTTCAGTTATGTAATAAGGCCATTTAATTTTTTATTTTGGGGTTATTCATTTTGTTACATTTCTATAAACCGACGTTTAAACACTAAAGACATGCCTAATAAACTCGTAAAGTGGACGTTTTCAAAATTTTAACGAATTCTCAGGATTTCCAAAATTTTTACCGTCGGGTATTTATCAAACACGCAATAATAACAAGGTAACACTGTCTTCTTTAAAACTAAGTTTCGAAAGAATTTTAACCACTGGCTTCACACAACTCGGGTTTTATAAAATCAAAGGTTTTTCTTTTCAACATTGAGACGACAACTCGTTTTCCAAAAACATTTTTTTCTGTAACATGCCAGATTCGGTCGTAGCGTTTTGACCGGGTTTGGGGTGTTACATTCTCCCATAGCTAGAATGAAAGCCATTAGAATGCTTTTAGCTTTTGCATGTTTTAATGATCTTAAAATATATCAAATGGATGTAAAAAAGCTTTTCTAAATTGTTTTATAAATGAAGAAGTGTGTGTTGAACAACCAACCGATTTTGAAGATCCAAAATTTCCAAACCATGCTTTTAAACTATCAAAACCTTTATATGGTTTGAAATAAGCTCCTAGAGCTTGGCATGAAAGACTATCAACTTTTCTTGTTGAAAAAGGTTTTAATAAAGGGAAGGTTGACACAACATTTTTTATTAAAAGAAAAGATAAGGATTTATTAATAGTTCAAATATATGTTGATGATATTATTTTTGGTTCTATTAATTATCTTTTTTGTCAAAAAATTTCAAAACTAATGCAAGGTGAATTTGAGATGAGCATGATGGGAGAACTAAACTTCTTTTTGGGACTCCAAATCAAGCAAAGGAAAGATGACATCATCAACTAAGCTAAGTATACAAGGGAAATGCTTAAGAAGTTTGGGATGAATGATCTCAAACCACAAGCTACACCCATGAGCTCTTTTACAAAGCTTGACAAAGGCAAAGAAGGTAAATGTGTTCATTTAAAATTATATAGGTGTAAGATAGATTCTTTGTTTTATCTTACCGCAAGTGGACCAGATATTATGTTTAGTATATTTTTGTGTGCTAAATATCAATAATGCTCTAAGGAATCACATTTACAAGCCATTAAGAGAATCTTTAGGTACCTTAGAGACACTCCTAATTTAGGCCTTTGTTATTCTAGAGACTCTTCATTTAGCTTGCATGCTTTCTTATATGCAAATTTTTGAGGTTGCAAACTAGATAGGAAGAGAACCTTCAATACTTGTCAATTCTTAGGCAACATGCAAATTTCATGGTTTTCAAAGAAACAAAATAGTGTTGCATTGTCCACCACTGAAGTAGAATACATTTTCACTGGTAGTTGTTGTGCTCAAGTTTTATGGATGAAATAACAACTTAAGGACTATGGAATTGAAATAAATATCATTACTATCAAGTGTGACAATACTAGTGCTATTTGTCTCACTAAGAATCCCATCCAACATTCTAGGACTAAGCACATTGAAATTAGAGATTATGTTCAAAGAGGTGATATTGTTCTAAAATATGTGGACAGTTTGCATCAATTAGCTGATATTTTTACAAAGCCTTTAGAAAATGAGAGATTTTGGACACTTAGGAGAGAATTAGGTTTGACCACCTTACCTTTACTTTTTGTTAAATTTTTTCCATGCACTTTGATTGATTTTTAAACTTGTATATTGTTCTTGTATTGCAAAAAACATGATAGTATGATTTTCATGGCTATTTTATGCAAAAACATAGGGGCAAATTTATGTGGTTGATTGATTTGTTTTGACCTTATCTTGTCTAGCATAACTTATTTTTTATTCCATTAAACTTGTTAGAATGGACTTTGTTTTGTCAACATAGTCAATTTTTTTAAACCTATTATGCCTTATGAATCATGTCACATCCCAAAAATTAGGTTAGTAAAAATTGGGTTAATGAACAGAGAGTGGTCACGTTTGATCTTTTACTTATTTGATAATAAATAAGTATCAAGTATAGTGGTTGAGTAGTGGTGGAGCTGTCTTTGATGACCTGTGTTCAAATCCCTTCCCTCACATTATTTCTATGTGGTGCAATTTTACCCCAAACCTTAGCAAATGTCACACCATGTTTTTAAAATACTTGTTGTAGGAATTATAATAAGTTAGTGAATAATCAAGTGGTTAAGTGCTTAGTTAATTTCCTAAAGGTCCTATATTCAATTCCCCACATACTCATGTTTTTTATTTAATTTTTGAATCATAAAACTTTGTTCAAAGCTTCCATAACCATCCACCCCTAGTTACCATGCAAAGAAAGATTATTTCCACCTTTAACTAGTCAACCTACTATCTTTTGCCCTCCATGTGTTCCCCTTTTTCCTTTTCTTCTCCCTATTTTCCTCATTTGCCTTTGAACTAATGTATGCCACCCCTAGAACATGAAACCATCCACATTCATTTTTTTTTCTTTCATGTTTTCTGTTACCTTTTCTACTCTCTTTGTCTCCTTCTCTTTTCAAAAAGTAGAGTGTTGACTAGGTAGTTGTCTAACCCTTGAAGGCTATGCACACATTTTTGTTTTTCTTTTTTGCAAAAATCCTCTTTCTCCTCCTTTGAACCACCTTGTGAGACCCCTTATTTATTTGTTCTCTTCCATATTTTACTTCATTTTTAATTCATTTTTTTGAGACCACCACCTTCCACCACCATTAATTAACGCACCACCACTAGATCGCCGTCGGACCACTACCGTGACCATCATTCTCCTTTTTATTTCTTCTTTATTTTCTCTCATCCCTTTATCTAGTACAAACTTCTCCTTCTCTTTTACTCCTCTTTCTTCAGGTTCTCGTCGGATCACCGCCGTCATCGCCACGTCGTAACATCCCGATTTTGGGCCTAGTTAGAATTGTGGTTTCGAGACCACAAATCCGATGTAGAAATATTTTTTTATGATTTTTTTGAGGCCCATGATATGTTTGCATGATTATGTGAAAGTTTCGTTAAGAATTTTTTTTGATAGAGTGTCCAATTTGATTTTTAGGACTAAATTGAATAAGTTGCAAAATATATGTTCTAGAAGCTTTGACCATGAAATTGCCATGGATTTTTAATTAGAGGGTCTTAAATAGCAATTTGACCAATTTCTATTTTTATGGACAAAAATGGGAATGAATAGGTAAAATTTGAAAGTTTAGTAAAACGGGCATTTTGGTCATTTGGTTAATAAAAGAATAAAAAGGGAAAATATGTCAAAAATCATGTCCATCTTCCTCATGCTTAGCCAAAATTTCTAAGGTCACCATAGCTAGTGTTTCTTCAACTTCCAAGCTTGATTGTAAGTGCATCCTTGTTTTTAATGTTCTTTACGTTTTTGAAGTTGTTATCAACCGATCTAGCTATTTCTACCATTTATTTGAGCTAGGGTTCATGTTTAAAAATTTACCCATGTGTGACATGCATGTATTTTGATGTCTAATGGTAGATTATGCAAGTTTAATGTTAGATAAACAACTTTTGCTAGGTGATTTTTGGTGAAAATTGACAAAATGACCTATTTTTAAAAAGATTTCAAAATGTGTGTAAAAGTGTGATTAAATGAAAAATGTGGACTGCTATAAGTATAAAAGAGGTTCAGCAAGGCTTGGGAATCAAAGAAATTGAATAGATTTCATTTTACGAGCCTAAGGACTAATTTGTAAATTGTGAAAGTTTAGGGGAAAAATTGTAATTTTGTCAAAGTATGGTTTTTGGACCGATTTGAACAATGTGATAATTAAATGAGCTAAATTTGCTATTATTGATCAAGAAAAATGAGATTCGAACCTTGATCGAGGGAAAAACAAGGTTATCGAGGATTAGGTTCAATTTCTACTATTTTGTACCGAGGTAAGTTCTTATGTAAATAATGCAATGCTGTGATTATTTATTTAATGCTTTGATATTGTAACACCCCTAACACGTATCTGTCGCCGAACTAGGGTTAAGAGGCATTACTGAAAAATCGGAAACTTTTACAAACATTTCATATTATAAAGTATATTATCGTCAAATCATAACATAATACAAACATATAGTCCCTTAATGAGGTCTACGAGACCTTAAACATGCATTAGAAATGGGTCAGGACTAAACCAGGATCATACGAAATTTTTCCAAAAATCAAACATTTTTCAAAGTTACAGAGCGTGTGGGCAGGCCGTGTGCCTCACACGGCCTCAGACATGCCCATGTGCCTGAGCCGTGTCAAAACAGGGCATACATACTGACTTGTCTACACGACCTGAGACACGCCCGTGTGCCTCACCCGTGGTCGAGCCTGACTTGCACCACACGGCCAGTCACACGCCCATGTGTATTGCCTGTGGTCGAGTCTGACTTGTTTTATAATACAACCACGAAGGACACGGTCGAGCCACACGCCTGTGTGCTCAACCGTGTGGGCAATTATAGGCCATGTGCAAGGCCAAAATGCCACCCACACTTTAGGCTATCCCTACAAGCATCATACCAATTCAAATCATGCCAAAATAACCAACTTTTCCAAGCATTCAAAAGCATTTCAAGCACATCATCTTATGCAGAAATTAGCTCAATTATGTGACAAACATTTCCAAGTATAATTCATCACAAACTTACCATTTCATTATAACCACCATTCATCAAATATATGCTTACTTTGCATCAATAAGCTTACTATTATTTTGACCATTTCACTAACCATCAAACCATACCAAAACCAAGCATCTTATAGCATGACTACTCATTCATACCACAATCATTTATCTAGCCATACCACATGGCTATGTACATATCTCAAACATAATTCAAAGTGACTAGCCTATACATGCCATACTTTAGTATATACACTTTCAAATGGTACCAAAATGAGTTTGATAGTGTGGTGACGATCCTCGACGATCTCCGAGCCTTCTGTAACTTTAACGATCTATAAAACAATGCAAACATACACAGAGTAAGCTTTCAAAAGCTTAGTAAGCCATATACAAATAAACTTAACATATAAGCATTCATTAATCATATCAAATATAAGATCACTAATAGCTCATTTGCACATTCATAATTCTTCTTTGGCTCATTTGTTTAGCCATTTGCTTACCAACATATATATCACCATGTACTTCATTAGATCATAGCTAATTCATTCATATATCACTTTGTCAACCAGGACACTTTTACCTAAGGGATTCGGTACTCTAATAACAAATTCAGTAGACTCTAAAGGCAAAGTCCTACTGGATACTAAGTTCATGCATACATACGAATGAGTAGATCCTGGATCTATCAATGCAATCACATAAGTTTCATAAAGAGTAAATGTACCTGTAATAACATCTGGAGATGAAGCTTCCTTCACGGACTCGGATGGCATAAGCTCTAGCAGGTGCCCTAGCTTCAGATCTCGTAACTGTATCTTTCGTAGCTCTCTGACTACCACTGAAATTCCTTGTATTTCGAGAAGGTCTACCTCTAGCTGAAACATTGTCTGACCTCAAATTTTGAACAATCTCTTGCTCAACAGACTCTTGGCAGTCTCGGATGAAATGGTCTAATGATCCACATCTAAAACAGGCTCGGTCATTCAATCTACAACTACCCGGATATCTTTTTCCACAATGTTTACATTTAGGTCGATCGGATCGGACATTTCTAATGCTAGCTACTGAAGTTGCTGGAGCTTTGAAGTTTGACTGCGATCTAGCTCGATCTCTGTTCAAATGTCCCACATTATCCTTTGAATGGCTATGCTCATCTCTGAATTTCTTTGAAGTAGTCTGGAATAATTTACTTGAGAATCTCTTTCTCACATATCTGGCTTCAGATTCAGCTTTTCTTTTATCTTTCCCGAGTGCTTCAGCTTTACATGCTCGATCAACAAGCACAACAAACTCTTTTATTTCCAGAATCCCAACAAGAAAACGAATATCTTCTTTTAGACCATCTTCAAACCTTTTGCACATTATCGCTTCAGTTGAGACACATTCCCGAGCATATTGACTTAGTCTAACGAACTCACGACATGCGACCCTGTTTCAATTCTAGAAACTCTTTCCATTTTTAATCTATAAATCTCTGGCTAATGTATTTCTTTCAGAATTCAGACTGGAAGAAATCCCATGTAACCCGTTCTTTCGAAACAACAGAAATCAAAGTCTTCCACCATTGATAAGCTGCGTCTCGTAACAAAGAAACAACACATTTTATGCATTCTTCAGTAGTCAATGACATTTCATCAAATACTCGGATTATATTCTCGAGCCAAAACTCAGCTCTCTCTGCATCATCATCACTAGTGGCCCTGAATTCTTCGGCCCCATATTTACGGATCTTATCAACTGGAGGTTTATTCAACAGATTCAGATTCACAGACGGAGGTACAACAGAAGTCTGAGGAGGATTAGACGGGGGCGGAGTGTAACAGCCCAAACCCAGCCTAGAAGTTAGGCCCGAGTCTGGCGTGTCACATTGAAGTGTTTTAGCGAAAACCTTGTTTTCATTGAAAACCCTTCATAGAGTAAAATGTTGAGTACAAACCCTTTTTTAGTTGCGGAAGTTTTATTTAAAAACAAACAATTTATAAAACTTGGTATTTAATAATGGAGTTGCGGAAACGTAATAATTGAAAACAACCATAGCTTAGGAAAAACTTGTTAAGTTATGAAGAAAGCTCATGTTTTAAGAAAACGTCCATATGTTATAGTTATTTCGAAAACCATGTTAAACTTTAAAAATTGATTTAAGTTTAATAATTCGGCAGTTGAAACAATAATAAAACCCAAATGTAAAGTCAAATTGGAGATACAAGGCCTTATTGCATCCCAACGAAAATAAAGTAAATAAAATAAAGTCATTCGAAACTAATTAAAAACTTCTAAGTAGTTTGCAATGTGGCCACCTCCGAGTCCTCTTCCACGTCGAGCTGTTTACTGAGAGTCACCAGAAACATTTTAAAAAAAAGGGTGTGAGTTTCGAAACTCAGTGTGTACGACCCTTGGTAATCCAACCAACATGCAGTTATCACATTGGGCCTAAGCCCTATCAAAATCGGTGGTCTTGGGCCTTAGCCCACAATGACCTCATATCACATCAGTATCACATGAATGCAATGCTCCCATCCCAAATCAAACCCTACACTCCATTTCCCTTCCAACCCTACACTCCGGTGGGGATATAAATATCAACCTACCCATCCCTACACTCCAAAGGTAGCACCAACAGCGACACTACTCAAACATTGCAGCAAGGCTGCTAAGCATATAATGGGCTTAAAGCCACCGGTGGATCCATGGTCGTCAAGCGACTTTGCGATCCTCACATATCTTCCTCCGTATCATCAAACCCACCCAAGTGCAACATATATCTCATGAATGCAACATACATATTTTCACACATTAAGCACCCAGGGGTATTTTAGTCATAAATCTACCCTACGGGGGTATTTTTGTAAATCTACCCTACAGGGGTATTTTCATAATTTCTTTCATCTCGGGTTTTAGTTATGAACTTTGGCCCATCAACAAGTCCTTGCGGCTAATGTGAACAGACACTATGCACCAGGTAGGATCCCAGAGAAGAGGAGGTGGGCCACTAGGACCGCTTAAGTACCAAGCTCTCCCTAGATCCAATCCTAGACATGCATATGTCCATTGCCACACTCAAACCTAGCGACTTGTCCACAGACATGTTTGATTAATAAATTAAGTTTTATGTTATTTAAGAATTTATCAGAACTAGGCCTAGAGTCTATTAAACCCTAGCATGCATTTCTAAAATCCCATAAGGCCCACTAAGCCCAATCATATCCATATAGCCTATTAAGCCCAATCATGCTTATGTAGCCCATTAGACCCGATCATAATCAAATCATACAACCATCCATATCAATCCATCATTCAATTTCACATATCAACTCTTGCCGATTTGGGCCCACGAGCTCGGTAGGCCCATTTAGCCTCGTCTGGCCCGGTCGACCAAACAGTGGCCCAAGACCATGAGATCACTCTCTCGGCCCTGGTAATTGTATCGGTGTTCCCACACAACTTTTCGCATGCTCGTGTGGTTGTCGGCGCCAACCTTTTGGCTTTTCGGCTTTTTGGCACTCCGGGTTTTCGGGATTTCGGCTTTTGTCGATTTGTCGTGTGTGAAGTGTATGTACACACCTGGTTAATGCGACGTGCTACACTATCCCCAGCCTTGAAACTACAACCTATACCAACCTCCAATCAATCACACACTTAACCACAATATTTACCAAAAATCGAAGCCTTACCATAACCTTACCGTGTGCCACCAGTCCTAATAGCCCTTTCTTAGCTACCACTCATGAATATCCCCTAGATCTGCATCAATCTTAATCGTTAAAGACAAAATAATAGGTGACTTATATCCACTTAAGTCACCCTTTCCCTTACTATAGACTATTCGGCCAACTTATCCCAAAATCAAGAACACTTACCCAAAAGCCGAACGTATGGATAGCTTTTCGGCAGAGACTTTTAGATCCAAGCTTAATTCTGATTTTTCCAAGATCCGGTCCACCAAAAATCAAAGGAATGATGCCAGCACGACATAGATTTGGTCACTAGAGTATTCGGCACAAGGTTTGGGGCGATGAAGAAATCGACTTCAAGAGCAAAGGTTTTCGGCTTTTGACGTCACGAATATTTGGTCCCCAACAATTAAGATGAAGGTGGGACGGCACAAGCAATGGAGAAAGAAGAGAATGATATTCGATTTAAGGCTTTAGGAGAGAAGAAAAGAAAACACGTAAGGAAGAGGCGAGGTTTAGAACAGAAAAAGTGGAGGAGAATTTAGAAGAGCATTATAGTTGCCGAAATAGCACAAATGGAATTCCAATTGCCGAAATAGCACAGAGGGTATTCGGAACCCCCTATTTATACACAAAACCGAAACTATGCAAAGTCCCAATCAGCTCCAACTCTTCTCCATCTCATCTCCTCGTTTTTCTCCCTGCTAACTCCCCAATCCTTTTCCTAAATTTTCTCTTCTGATTACTCTCCTTAGAGTCCATCACCACACCACTTCCAACCTTCTAGAAGGCCAAAATTAAACTCCTAAAAAAAATACTAAGCTAGGATTCGAACCTAAGATCTCCTTGCTGGCCCATAACGACACCTTCCTATACCCTAAGTGGCGTCACTTAGCCACTCCACCACAAGGCTCTTTGATGCCATTTTTCCCTATTTTTATTTAAAAGCCCAACTACTCACCGCCCTGGTTCCTTTAATAATTAACTAAAAATTCCTTCTCCTCAAAGTTTGAACCTAGCACTTCTCCAAAACCCCTAGACACTCCAAGTTTATTAAACCCTTAAAGCCAACATGTCATTTGTCATTTTCTCGCTCACATACAAATTTCCTGAGACCCAAAGCCCAAAGCCCAATAGGCCCAATTCTACTAGGCCCAAATTCGGGGCGTTACACGGAGGTTGTGTAACAGCCAAATTTGTTCTTACGTACTGAGTGAACCACTCATTCATCATTTGGAAGAAGGCTTGTTTAGCCTCACCTTCCTGACCGCTAGTAGCCAGTCTCGAATCAGATGGCGCTATCCCTTGAGCGGGAGCAGGTGCATTACTTTCAACATCGTCAGCTACAGCTCTTTCGAGATCCATTTACTATACGAAAACACATTTTATACGTCAGGATTCATCACACTATCACAGTTTGTATATATGGCATGTATAGCTAGACTCTCATAGAGGCATTACCGGACAACCGGATACTTTTACAAACATTTCATATTATAAAGTATATTATCGTCACTCTATCCCATTTCCATTGAAGAATCATTATCGGTTGTAACAAACCAGATGGCACTTGATGTTCAGCTTTAACTTGTTGACAAACTAGACATTTCGAAACAAAATCAGAGATGTCTCATTTCATACCAGACCACAAATAATGTTGCTTCAGATCATGGTACATCTTTGTACTTCTCGGGTGAACAGATAAGCGACTGTTATGTGCTTCATTCAAGATCAACTGAATCAACTCTGGGTTTCTCGAAACACAAATCCGATCTCAAAATCTCAAGCAATCATCAACATCAACTCGAAATTCAGAATCAGAGTTCAAATCATACTGAGCTCGTTTCGCTAACATTTCATTATCAACTTTCTAAGCATCACATATTTGTCTGTGTAGAAACAACGATTTAAGCTTTCAACTCACCAAAAATCAACCATCATCAGACAAGTCCAAATGGGCATTCATCGCACACAATGCAAACAATGGTTTCCGACTCAATGCATCAGCAACAACATTTTCCTTACCCGGATGATAATCTATCACAAGCTCATAGTCTTTCAACAGCTCTAACCATCGTCTTTGTCGCAAATTCAGGTCTTTTTGAGTCATCAAATATTTCAGACTTTTATGATCCGAAAACACATGGCATTTTTCACCAAAAAGATAATGACGCCAGATCTTTAGGGCAAACACAATTGCAACTAACTCGAGATCATGTGTCGGATAATTCTTTTCATGCAGCTTTAGTTGTCTCGAGGCATAAGTTATAACTTTGCCTTCCTGCATCAGAACACATCCCAGACCATTCAACGAAGCATCACTATAAATCACAAACTCTTTACTCGATTCTGGCTATACCAAAACTGGAGCTTCGGTCAAAAGGGCTTTCAACTGATCAAAGCTTTTTTGACATTTATTGGACCATTCAAATCTCACATCTTTCTGAAGTAATCTAGTTAACGGAGTAGCAATCATCGAAAAGCCTTTTACAAACCTTCGATAATAACCAGCAAGTCCCAGAAAACTACAGACTCCATATACATTTCTCGGAGAACTCCACTCCAAAATAGCTAAAATCTTGCTCGGATCAACCCGTATACTAGATGCTGACACAATATGTCCCAGAAACCCGACTTCACTTAACCAGAATTCACATTTACTAAACTTTGCATACAATTGCTTATCTCGTTGAGTTTGTAGCACGATTCTCAGATGTTCAACATGATCAATTTCATCACGCGAATAAATCAAAATGTCGTCAATGAATACAACAACAAATCTATCTAAATACGGTCTGAAAATTTTGTTCATCAAATCCATAAAAATAGTAGGAGCATTCGTTAGTCCGAAAGGCATAACTAAAAACTCATAATTCCCGTACCTCGTTCTGAAAGTAGTTTTTGGAATGTCTGAACCTTTTACTCGCAACTGATAATATCCCAATCTCAGATCTATCTTTGAAAACACAGTGGCTCCTTTAAGTTGATCAAACAAACCATCAATTCTTGGCAGAGGATATTTGTTCTTTATTGTCACTTTGGTCAACTGGTGATAATCAATGCACATTCTCATCGTGCCATCTTTCTTTTTCACAAATAAAATAGGAGCACCCCAAGGTGAGAAACTCGATCGTGCAAACCCTCTGTCGGTCAATTCTTGCAACTGAGACTTCAACTCTTTAAATTCTGTTGGTGCCATTCTATACGGAGCTATCAAAATAGGAGTCGTTCTTGGCATTAAATTAATACTGAATTCAACTTCTCGTATCGGAGGTAACCCCGGTAGTTCTTCAAGGAATACGTCAGAGAATTCACAAACAACTGGCACAGATTCAACTTTCTTTCCAGTCGCTCTCGAATCAATCACATAGGCAAAATAGGCTTCGCAACCCTCTTTCACATAACTTTGAGCTTTCAACACTGATATCACAGTCGGTAACCCATTCAAATCATTAGATTCAATCCAAACTATTTCATCATTCTGACATCTCAAATCAATAGTCTTTCATTTGTAGTTCACAACAGCATCATGCAATGTCAGCCAATCCATACCCAGAATTATATCAAACTCATCAAAAGGTAATAGCATTAGATCAGCCGAAAAATAGATATCTCTAAAAATCAACGGACAGTTCTTGCACACTTTGTCAACCAGGACACTTTTAACTAAGGGGTTCGATACTCTAATAAAAAATTTAGTAGACTCTACAGGCAAAGTCTTACTGGATATTAAGTTCATGCATACATACGAATGAGTAAATCCTGGATCTATCAATGCAATCATAGAAGTTTCATAAAGAGTAAATGTACTCGTAATAACATCTGGAGATGAAGCTTCCTCACGGGCTCGGATGGCATAAGCTCTAGCCAGCGCTCTAGCTTCAGATCTTGCAACTGTGTCTTTCGTTGCTCTTTGACTACCACTGACATTTCTTGCATTCCTAGAAGGTCTACCTCTAACTGACACATTATCTGATCTCGGATTCTGAACAATCTCTTGCTCAACAGATTCTGGGCAATCTCGAATGAAATGGTCTAATGATTCGTATCTGAAACAGGCTCGATCATTTAATCTACAACTACCCGGGTGTCTTTTTCCATAATGTTTACATTCAGGTCGATCGGATCAGACATTTCCAACACTAGCTACTGAAGTTGCTGAGCTTTGGAGTTCGACTGCGATCTAGCTTGACCTCTGTTCGAATGTCCTACATTAGCCTTTGAACGGCTATGCTCATTGTCGAAACCATTTTTTAGTTTTTGGAACAACGGTGATCGACCTAAAAAATATAGTATGGAGTCGCCACCTGTAACGCCCCGAATTTGGCCCTGAAGTATTGGGCCTATTGGGTTTTGGGCTTTAGATCTCAGAAATTTTTTAAGTAAGCAAGAAAAAGACAATTGGCATGTGGGATTTGAGGGTAATGAATTTGGAGTGTCTAGGGGTGTTAGAGATGTTCTGGGATCAAGTAAGGGTATAGGAAAAATTTTAGTTTTAACCCAAGGGAACTGTGGCTTCAGTTAGTAGGCCTTTTAAATAAATGAAGAAGAAAAATGACACAAAAGAGCTTGTGGTGTAGTGGCAAAGTGGCGCCACTTAGGGAGCAGGGAGGTGGCGTCATTAGCAAGCAAGGGAGTCCAAGGTTCGAGTAGTGGCATGGTATTTTGTTGGGGATTTAATTTTTGCCTTCTAGATGGTTAGTATTGGCGTTGGATGTGAACTTTGAAGGAAGTGTTCATGAGAGAAAATTAAGGAAGGGATAAAGGAGCTTATCTTAGAGAAAATTTAGGATGAGATTGAGGAGTTATCAGGGAGAAAAGTTAGGAGCTGAGAAGTGTGAAGAGTTGGTGCCATTGTGGGAAGTGGGAAGTGTATAAATTCAGCTTATGAGGGTAAATGAATGCCGTTTTTGGGTCTTTTAGGGGGTATTACGAATTTTCATTGTGGCTTTCGGCATTTGGAGAGTTTTGCAAATAAGTTAGTCTTTCTTTTCTTTACCGAATATCCTGTAGTTACCCTCACACAAGCACATTTGATCTTTTCTTTTCTCCCCTCATTCTATTCTTACATTGTAAGAATTCTTCTATTGCCAAAAAACCATCATTTCTTTTTGCCGAATTCTCTCTTAGCCAAACTTTTCTATTGCCGAATTACCATCATCTTCTCTTGCCAAAATCCCCCATTAGTGCCGAATCTTTGTTGTTTTTCTATCACAAATTAGTTGGTATCTACTCTCACCAAGGTTAAAAGTCAATCTCGTTTGGTAGGCCGCAGGATCTATGGTTGGATTCGGTAAGTATTCTGTTAACTCCCCTTAGTTTGTTTTGTTGAAAGCCGAAGGGCTATCTAACCCCTCTTTACCGTTACCATGTATTAACAAGGGTGAGGTTCAGCAATCGCAAGTGCGGTAGGTAAGGATTGCTATCAAGGCAGTAAGTATTCTCTACTCAGTTAGGGTTTAATAAATGACCGAATCTATTGTGGCTCATAGGGGTGACTTATGTACGATATGGGTCACTTGGTTTTGACAATATAGGTGTTTGGGTGCAGATCTAGAGGATAATAGCCAATAGTAGCAAAGGAAGGGCTACTAGAATGTGAGGCACACAGTAAGGGTACAGTGAGGTTTCGGTTTTTGGTCAGTATGTGTTTAAGTTTTGGTTAATCGCTAGTAATGTCAATTGTAGGTTAATGACTAAGGAGTTCGCAGCATGCAAGGTTACCAGGTGTGTATAAACACTACACACACGATATCGACAATGCCGAAAAGCCGAAAGTGGCTAAATGGGCCTAGTGGGCCGTGAGGCTAAATTTGATATAATGGTTTGGTTGATTATACGAATTAAGTTCGCTATGCTTGATACATGATTTGGATATGTTTTGGGCCTAATAGGCCATATGATGAGATTTGGGCCTAACGGGCCGTAAGGACATGAAATGGGCTTGATGGGCTTATGGGGGCGTAGACAAGTATGTTAGGGTTAATGGACTTTAGGCCTAGTTTGAACAACTCTTCAATTTCATAAGAATTAAGTTAATTAAACATGCCTGTGGACAAGTCGATTAGTTAGAGTGTGGTAACCGACATATGCATGTCTAGGATTGGATCTAGTGAGAGCTTGGTACTTAAGCGGTCCGAGTGACCCACCTCTTTTCTGAGATCCTACCTGGTGCATAGTGTTTGTTCACTTTAACCGCGAGGACTTGTTTATGGGTCAAAGTTTATAACTAAAACCCGAGAGGGACTAAAATACCCTTATATTGGAAAATTACTAAAATACCATTATATTGGAAAATTACTAAAATACCCTTATATTGGAAAATTACTAAAATACCCTTATGTTGGAAAATTACTAAAATACCCTTATATTGTAAAATTACTAAAATACCCTTATATTGTAAAATTACTAAAATACCCCTATTTGTAAAATTACCAAGATACCCCTAATTTGCCAAATTACCAAAATACCCCTATAGGGTAGAATTACGAAAATACCCCTGGGTAGTGAAATGACGAAAATACCCCTATGTGATGAATATGGGTTTCTGGATGTTACTTTTGTGTTTGATGCATTCATATGATATTCTACTTAGGATGCATATGGGTGGGAATTATGGTACGGAGGAAGATTTGAGGATCGCATGGCCGTATGGTATGGATCCGGGATCGCATAGCCGTATGGTATGGATCCACCACAGGCTTTTTAGTCACCGAGCAGTCATGCTGCACTGATAATGTTACCGAGGGCTGTGTGCCGTAATTATGGGCTTTGTGCCAATACCGAAGGCTTTGTGCTGTTATTATGGCTTTGTGCCAATCATATTTACTGTGGCTATGTGCCTAACATATATATATTGATGACTCTGTGTCAATATTTGAGGATCGCATGGCCGTATGGTATGGATCCAGGATCGCATGGCCGTATGGTATAGATCCACCGGAGGCTTTAAGCCCAATATATGATTAGTAGATTTGCTACAACGTTCGGTAGTACCGCAACCGGGCTACCCATGGTGTGTAGTGGAGGGGTGGGTCGAGCTAGAATTCCCCACAGGAGTCATAAGGTTGGAAGGGAAATGGTGTGTTTAGCGGATGGATTTTTGGGGTGGGTTTTGCATTATCTGTTTATAAATGATACGATATGATATGATATGAGGTCATTGTGGGCCAAGGCCCAAGACCACCGATTTTGTTAGGGCTTAGGCCCAATGTGAATATTTGTATGTGATTTGATTGCCAAGGGTTGTACACACTGAGTTTCGAAACTCACACCCTTAATTTTTAATGTTTCAGGTAATCCTGAATAGGCGGCTCGACGAGGGAGAGGACTCGGAGATGGCCACACTACAAGTTGTTCAAATGTTTTAATTTATTCAAATGATTCTGTTTAAATACTTTGTTTTTTTCATTGGATTGTAATAAGGCCATGTAACTCCTATTTGACTTTGAATTTTGGGTTTATTATTATTATTGTTTCAACTGCCCACTTAAGAAATTTCATAAAATTATTAAAGTGTTAATATGGTTTTCAAAATAATCTTTTGTTTTGGGCTTTTGGGCCTTAAATGGTTAACTAGTAAATTGTTTAGAAGTGCGCCTTTAATGTGACATTCCAAATTCAGGCCTAACTTCTAGGCCGGGTTTGGGGTGTTACATTTAGTGGTATCAGAGCCAAGTTGCAAAGCTCGGGCTGTGAAATGGGTCTTATGTTTTGGGTTTTTAAAACAAGTAGATTAAGAAGTTTTTGTAGGATTCTTGAAGTGTGGTTCACCGAGCCCTCGACGTCGAGCCAAGTAAGTTTTCTGTACTACATTTATTTAAATTACGAAACTGTATAGATAATGGGCTACTTAAAAATAGACTTTTAGAAACTAAAGCCCGTAGGAAACTTAAGCCTGTAGTGGATTCTCGACCGCGGAATAACTTTAAGAAAATTATTGTTACTTACATAAGACATGTGCCCTAAACAAGTGGAACTATGTACTAATTTCATAAAATTCCTAATTCGGATAATACGAGAATCAACAATGAGCGCTAGAAGAGGAGGAAGAGGCCGCGGCCGAGGCCGTGGAAGTGTTAGGGCTTTGTAAACATTTGAATCGAAATTTGGTACTTATTCTGCGTATGTTTGAGAATGTTTGCGATAGGTGGATGTTTTGGGTATGTATTAAAATTATTAGGGTCAGAGTGCGTAGCGGTAGCGTGGTGGGGTAGTTGATACACGACCATCCTGTTAGCTGGAAATTTCGAGGACGAAATTTTTTTAAGGGGGAGAGAATTGTAACGCCCCGAATTTGGGCCTAGAAGTATTGGGCCTATTAGGCTTTGGGCTTTAGATCTCAGAAAATTTTTAAGTAAGCAAGAAAAAGACAATTGGCATGTGGGCTTTGAGGGTAATGAATTTGGAGTGTCTAGGGATGTTAGAGATGTTCTGGGATCAAGTAAGGGTATAGGAAAAATTTTAGTTTTAGCCCAAGGGAACTGTGACTTCAGTTAGTAGGCCTTTTAAATAAATGAAGAAGAAAAATGACACAAAAGAGCTTGTGGTGTAGTGGCAAAGTGGCACCACTTAGGGAGCAGGGAGGTGGCGTCATTAGCAGGCAAGGGAGTCCAAGGTTCGAGTAGTGGCATGGTATTTTGTTGGGGATTTAATTTTTGCTTTCTAGGTGGTTAGTAGTGGGGTTGGATGTGAACTCTGAAGGAAGTGTTCATGAGAGAAAATTAAGGAAGGGATAAAGGAGCTTATCTTAGAGAAAATTTAGGATGAGATTGAGGAGTTATCAGGGAGAAAAGTTAGGAGTTGAGAAGTGTGAAGAGTTGGTGCCGTTGTGGGAAGTGGGAAGTGTATAAATTCGGCTTATGAGGGTAAATGAGTGCCGTTTTTGGGTCTTTTAGGGGTATTACGAATTTTCATTGTGGCTTTTGGCATTTTGAGAGTTTTGCAAATAATTTAGTCTTTCTTTTCTTTACCGAATATCCTGTAGTTACCCTCACACAAGCACATTTGATCTTTTCTTTTCTCCCCCTCATTCTATTCTTCTGTTGCCGAATTCTTCTATTACCAAAAAACCATCATTTCTTTTTGCCGAATTCTCTCTTAGCCAAACTTTTCTATTGCCGAATTGCCATCATCTTCTCTTGCCGAAATCCCTCATTAGTGCCGAATCTTTGTTGTTTTTTCTCTATCACAAATTAGTTGGCATCTACTCTCAGTCAAGGTTAAAAGCCGAATCTCGTTTGGTAGGCCGCAGGATCTATGGTTGGATTCGGTAAGTATTCTGTTAACTCCCCTTAGTTTGTTTTGTTGAAAGCCGAAGGGCTATCTAACCCCTCTTTACCGTTACCATGTATTAACAAGGGTGAGATTCAGCAATCACAAGTGCGGTAGGTAAGGATTGCTATCAAGGCAGTAAGTATTCTCTACTCAGTTAGGGTTTAATAAATGACCGAATCTATTGTGGCTCATAGGGGTGACTTATGTACGATATGGGTCACTTGGTTTTGACAATATAGGTGTTTGGGTGCAGATCTAAAGGATAATCGCCAATAGTAGCAAAGGAAGGGCTACTAGAACGTGAGGCACACGGTAAGGGTACGGTGAGGTTTCGGTTTTTGGTCAGTATGTGTTTAAGTTTTGGTTAATCGCTAGTAATGTCAATTGTAGGTTCATGACTAAGGAGTTCGTAGCACGCAAGGTTACCAGGTGTGTACAAACACTACACACACGATATTGGCAATGCCGAAAAGCCGAAAGTGGCTAAATGGGCCCGGTGGGCCCTAAGGCTAAGTTTGATATAATGGTTTGGTTGATTATACGAATTAAGTTAGCTATGCTTGATACATTATTTGGCTATGTTTTGGGCCTAATAGGCCATATGATGAGATTTGGGCCTAACGGGCTGTAAGGACATGAAATGGGCTTGATGGGCTTATGGGGGCGTAGACAAGTATGTTAGGGTTAATGGACTTTAGGCCTAGTTTGAACAACTCTTCAATTTCATAAGACATAAGTTAATTAAACATGCCTGTGGACAAGTCGATTAGTTAGAGTGTGGTAATCGACATATGCATGTCTAGGATTGGATCTAGTGAGAGCTTGGTACTTAAGCGGTCCGAGTGACCCACCTCTTTTTTAAGATCCTACCTGGTGTATAGTGTTTGTTCACTTTAACCGCGAGGACTTGTTTATGGGTCAAAGTTTATAACTAAAACCCGAGAGGGACTAAAATACCCTTATATTGGAAAATTACTAAAATACCATTATATTGGAAAATTACTAAAATACCCTTATATTAGAAAATTACTAAAATACCCTTATGTTGGAAAATTACTAAAATACCCTTATATTGTAAAATTACTAAAATACTCTTGTTTGTAAAATTACCAAGATACCCCTAATTTGCCAAATTACCAAAATACCCCTGTAGGGTAGAATTACGAAAATACCCCTAGGTAGTGAAATGATGAAAATACCCCTATGTGATGAATATGGGTTTCTGGATGTTACTTTTGTGTTTGATGCATTCATATGATATTCTGCTTAGGATGCATATGGGTGGGAATTATGGTACGTAGGAAGATTTGAGGATCGCATGGCCGTATGGTATGGATCCGGGATTGCATAGCCGTATGGTATGGATCTACCATAGGCTTTTTAGCCACCGAGCAGCCATGCTGCACCGATAATGTTACCGAGGGCTGTGTGCCATTAATATGGGCTTCATGCTGTAATTATGGGCTTTGTGCCAATACCGAAGGCTTTGTGCCAATCATATTTACCGTGGCTATGTGCCTAACATATATATATTGATGACTCTGTGTCAATATTTGAGGATCGCATGGCTGTATGGTATGGATCCAGGATCGCATGGCCGTATGGTATGGATCCACCGGAGGCATTAAGCCCAATATATGATTAGTAGCTTTGCTGCATCGTTCGGTAGTACTACAACCGGGCTACCCATGGTGTGTAGCGGAGGGGTGGGTCGAGCTAGAATTCCCCACAGAAGTCATAAGGTTGGAAGGGAAATGGTGTGTTTAGCGGATGGATTTTTGGGGTGGGTTTTGCATTATCTGTTCATAAATGATACGATATGATATGATATGAGGTCATTGTGGGCCAAGGCCCAAGACCACCGATTTTGTTAGGGCTTAGGCCCAATGTGAATATTTGTATGTGATTTGATTACAAAGGGTTGTACACACTGAGTTTCGAAACTTACACCCTTAATTTTTAATGTTTCAGGTAATCCTGAATAGGCGGCTCGACGAGGGAGAGGACTCGGAGATGGCCACACTACAAGTTGTTCAAATGTTTTAATTTATTCAAATGATTCTATTTAAATACTTTGTTTTTTTTCATTGGATTGTAATAAGGCCATGTAACTCCTATTTAACTTTGAATTTTGGGTTTATTATTATTATTGTTTCAACTGCCCACTTAAGAAATTTCATAAAATTATTAAAGTGTTAATATGGTTTTCGAAATAATCTTTTGTTTTGGGCTTTTGGGCCTTAAATGGTTAACTAGTAAATTGTTTTGAAGTGCGCCTTTAATGTGACATTCCAGATTTGGGCCTAACTTCTAGGCCGGGTTTGGGGTGTTACACCATCGATCTTTTATTCGAGGTGTGATCGGATCACCTTGAGATGGATTATTTTAATAAAACATTTTGATTTATTAAAACAATAATTTTTGGTCTACGAATTATAAGAAAAAGGGTTCGGAAGTCGGTTACGTGCGAGGAAGGGTTAGCACCCTCGCAACGCCCAAAATTGGTACCAAATTGATTAATTAATGTCCTTATGTTGAAAACTTGAAAATATTTAAGGTGTGATACTTTTTAAGAATGTTAATTAATTTTAAATTGAATCTCAAGATTAACTCGTTTCAAAGTAATAAAAGTATGACATCCAATACGTTAGGATATAACACGTTTATACTTCGACACCGAGATCATCTTTGATATTCAAAACGTGCAATTAAAAAGGGTATTTGGTTATTTGGTTGAACAAAAAATTGACACCCAGTACGTTAAGGCGTAATTTTCCGAACTTCCAAACATACAAATATTTCCTTGTTTTGAGAAATTTTTAAAATGGGCGATTTTAAAATCGACTTATAAAGTATTTTATTTGGTTTGTTTGGATAAAAAACACTTGAACGAGTAAGTTGGAAATCCCGGTTACAATGCGATGATAAAAATGAAGTAGTAGCAAGCATGGAATAATAATACATGGTAACAATAACATATAAAGGAACATAATCATATGAAAATATAAAAAAAAACAAATTAATACACATACGATGGCAATACAACATATACTTTACAAATATTAATATTCAAAACTAATGAATTAAAAAAAAACAATTTAGAAAGAAATATCATGTAACTTTACACAAATAAAATGCCACCAATTTTAAGATAAATAAAATGAACAAAAAATATATAAAAACAAAATATTTGAAATCATTATTATACAAACAACAAATTATATGTACATAAGTTCGGAAATAACATGTAAAAAGGAAATCAGAATTAATTGCATACAAAATAGTAAGTATAAATAATATAGTAATTCATATATGATGAAAGCTTTGAAACAAACAAAAATGTGAATAAAAAATTTATATGATAAAATGACTTTAATACTAATTACATATATGTAATAATGTATAAGGGTATTTGAAATAAATAAAATTTAAAATAAGATTTTTAAAATGACAATCATATGTTTATATATATTTAGAATAAAATATGTATGTACATAGATTTAAAAGAGAATACATATATAAATTAACATGAAATTAATAACATATATACATAAAAGAGAATTTTAAAATAAACAAATTATATATAAAAGAACAAGAAAATACCTAATTGGAATAAAAATGAAATTAAAGGCTATTTTATAAATAAATAAAATAATTGTAACTAAGGCCAGTATCAAGCTAAAATGCACACAAATAACCAGGGATTAAACTAGCAAATATCCCAATAACTGAGACACGATGTCTAAATGCGGACTGAATTGAAATGGCGCTTAAAATTCAAGGTAAAAATAGCAATAACAAAAGAAAAAGCAAAAAGGACTCAATCAAATCATCGCGAAACAGGGAAGGACCAATCACATAAATAGCCTAATTTTCAGAAATGCGCGGATCCTGAGGGCGGATTCGGGTCGACGCGTGGGTCGGATGGCCCTATACGGCGCCGTTTCGCACTATTTCAAAAAAAAAGGTTAATAAGCCTTAAACTAATCAGATTTTTTTTTAAAACCTTCCTATCCCTAAATCAAACCCTAATCCCTTTGCTATTGTCTTCAGCCGCCTTTAGAAAAACACAAATCGAACCTCTCCCTCTCCCGATTCAGATGTCTGCGCCATTCAACCACCATTTCACCATCGTAATCGGTGTATGGTGGCGCATAGTGACGCCCTATCACCCTCGTTTAGAACACCCAAGGTATCGCCTATTTTTTGCTCAAGATCCCCATTCAAACTTCGATTTCAACGAAGCGAATAGGGATCCGATGACGGCCTTAAAAGATAAGTGCTTTTTTCCCTTTTTTTTCCGCATGCAATGAATACTTAAATGGAAACCGAAAAGCACGAAAATAAAAAAAAACTCGATTAATTTGCTAATAATCAACCTTCAATTTCTCTGATTTTGATTTTTTTTTTATTTTTATTGCGTATGTGTGCGTCCCCTCAGTGGCTTGCTTCGGCTCTTAAAGGCCGAAATTGAAAATGAAAAAAAAAATGAAATCAAAATAATTACAACTGTTTTTTTTTGTTTTTGTTTTCTCTGTTGCTCCCTGTTGTCGTGGTTGTTTGTCCTTTGTAGGTACGGAGGCCAGCCTGGTACACGGATGTGGCGAGGGTGGAGGCCGTGCGACTAAAGCTTGCGGCGCAAAGGTTCTGACCTAGGGTTTTCTGAAACCCTGAAATGCTTGGGCCATTCGGGAATTGGGCCGTGTAATTGGATTGGCTAGTTTTGGTTTGCTGTAAATTCTTGTTTAAGAGACCATATATTAATGGACTTTGTTTATGTAATGGACTTTTAATTTATTATTTGGGACTGTTTATTATTATTTTTTGTTTAAATCTGGTTAAGGTATGGGCCCAGGCAAATTTTGGGCCTTACAGCTGCCCCTCTTTGCTCATTGTCATGTAACGAGAATAGAGCAAAGACTTTAAAAGGGCCAATTTTGCCCGGTCTTGTTGAACCTTGACTTCTTTCGGTGCCTCTCTTCTTTAAGTAGCTTCATTCCATCCCACTGCATCTTCAAGGGCATGAAAACTAGCGCTTCGATCCAATTCGATGTAATTTTAGGGGGAAGAGATTTGTAGCTTTGATATTCCTACTAAAATTTCTCTGAAATAAAGGTTGATCCTCAATAACCTCAGGGAGAAGGGATTTGTAGCCTCAACCTACTCCACTGGGACTTCAAGGTGATAAGAATTCAGGGAGAAGAGATTTGTAACTTCGATCTTCTTACTGAAACTTCTTGGAAATAAGGGATGATCCTCAATATAATCTCTGGGAGAAGGGATTTGTAGCCTCCACCTACTCCACTGGGACTTTGAGGTGATAAAAATTCAGAGAGAAGAGATTTGTAGCTTTGATCTTCTTACTGAAACTTCTTAGAAATAACGGTTGATCCTCAATAACCTCAGGGAGAAGAGATTTGTAGCCTCAACCTACTCCACTGGGACTTCGAGGTGATAAGAATTCAGAGAGAAGAGATTTGTAGCTTCGATCTTCTTACTGAAACTTCTCAGAAATAAGGGTTGATCCTCAATATAATCTATGGGAGAAGGGATTTGTAGCCTCCACCTACTCCACTAGGACTTCAAGGTGATAAGAATTCAGAGAGAAGATATTTGTAGCTTCGATCTTCTTACTGAAACTTCTCAGAAATAAAGGTTGATCCTCAATAACCTCAGGGAGAAGGGATTTGTAGCCTCAACCTACTCCACTGGGACTTCGAGGTGATAAGAATTCAGAGAGAAGAGATTTGTAGCTTCGATCTTCTTACTGAAACTTCTCGGAAATAAAGGTTGATCCTCAATAACCTCAGGGAGAAGGGATTTGTAGCCTCAACCTACACCACTGGGACTTCGAGGTGATAAGAATTGTATCTTAGATCCGCTTCGCTCAGGAAGGCGAGATCTGCTATTTTTAATCTGCTCCACTGCAAACTCAGGGACGCCAGACTGGTATTTTTGATCCCCTTTGCTCAGGAAGGCAAGATCTGATATTTTCAATCTGCTCCACTGCAAACTCAGGGACGCCAGACTAGTATCTTCGATCCGCTTCGCTCAGGAAGGCAAGATCTACTATCTTCAATCTGCTCGACTGCAAACTCAGGGAGACAAGATCTGATGTCTTCGATTTACTTCCTCCAACTTCAGGAATGCCAAATCTACTATCTTCGATCTGCTCCACTGCAAACTCAGGGAGACAAGATCTGATGTCTTCGATCTGCTCTTGCAACTTCAGGATTGCCAGATCTACTATCCTTGATTTGCTTCACTGCAAACTCAGGGAGACAAGATCTGCTAATTCATCGATGTTGCGACACCGTCCTCTGGGGAACTTATCCTGTAAAATCAGTTTTATGTGTTTATGCTTATGCAAAATGGTTAGGATGCAATGATCATAATGAATCCGATGCTCCTAACTAAATGTATTATGGATGACATTTGCACGAATACAGAATGTCATGAGAATGGTCTTTTTACAATGATTAAGATGCAATGATCAGAATAATGTGAATGCTCTTAACTTAATGTGTCTTGAATGAATGAAAAATTTCATGATAATGATCCCCTTTTTTAAAAGTTTAAGGCGTCATCGCTCATTGTTTATTAAGGTTTTATCACTGATGTATTATGCTTTCATCTTGTTCGGCTGGTATTCTCGATAGAAAACCTGAGAAAATGATTATATCTTGCTCAACAGATTTGCCCCACTATAACTTCAGGGTTCATCTCATTGCAACTTAGGGGTATAAGATCTGAATCTTTTCCCATCCATCCCACTGCGACTTCAAAATGTAGGATTTGTTTCTTCTTCAATCCATCACATTGTTATTCAAAAGTATAGGATCTGTATCAGCTTCATCTATCCCACTATAACTCAGGGGTATAGGGTCTGTATCTTGTTCCATCAACTGATCACTCCTCAGGTGACCCAACCAGATGCGTATGCATGATGCTCGCATGAATGCAGAATATCATTTTTTCTTGCAAATGATTCCCCTTTCACACGTGAATTAACATTGCCCATTTTCGTCAAGATTGTATTACTGACGCAATATCCTGTCATTTGTTCAACCACCATTTTTGAAAAAGATCCGAAGAGATAGTCTCAGTTTAGACTCTTCCTTAAACTTGGTGAGTTTTAAACAATAATCCTATTTCAAGTTCTTGTATTATTCAGAAGCTTCCAGAGTAATTTGCGAAACTCCTTTTGTTAAAGTGTTATTAGTCCACTAATCGTTATTTCTATGCGAAATGCTTGAAAAAGATCATAACAATGAACAAGAAGGAAATTGATCAGGAGCATAGCTCGAAATAAATAAGGTAAGCAAAGATAGCAAATGCAATCAGAGGAAATTTATTGTGAACATATTTTGAAAAGAATAATATAATCACAAATAGAAAATTTAAAATGGGTAAAATGAAAACTAGGTGCCCCAAATATCGCAGCCTGAGCTTCTCTGTTCAAACTTCTTGAAGACCATTTTAAGCTCAATATGTGTTTAGGGGATCAGGAGTACTTGGTCGATGCCCCAAGACGTAGCATACTTCTTCATTTTTAATTCAGACATAGCAAGACTGCTATATGCCCCACTTTTGATCAAAATTTGAGTCGCCCTTTTCGGGTTTTCAACTCAAATCCCCTTTGGTCTCAAAGTGCCCTTTGCGGGTTTTCACCTTGGCCTCTCCGTTTTCTTCTTTTTCTTTCTTTTCCATTTTTTTTGTATGTGTTTTTCTCTTTGGAAAACTTTTTATTGAATCTGAATTCACCGCAGGTCCTTGCCATCTATCTCAGACAATATCTATGCTTCCCCAGAATAAACCTTCTTTGCTCCATAAGGTCCTTCCCAGTTTGGCATCCATGTTCTTCTGAAGTCCCTTTTGCATGGGAAAAATCTTCTTCAAAGCCCTATCATGAAATTTTCTAGGGCGAACCTATTTGTTGTAATCTCGCATCCTCTGACCGTGACAGATAGCTTTTAACCTTTTCTCTTCAAATTCAACTGGTCATATCGGGATGAAATCTATTCTGCCTCATCCAACTTCAGTTCTGATAAAACTCAGAAAAAGGAATTTCGACTTCAATGGGCGAAACCAAAAAGAAATGTGTTGCCCCGGTAACAGTTCTGGCCAACGTTTGATAAGCATAGAGGGTAAATAGTAACTTCTGTATGCCTATCTTTACAAGTCTCGGTCTTTTTATGATCTTTTGTTTTTCTTTTTGGTTGCTTTTGCTGCACTGATATGGTGTCTGATTTTTGAAAAGACTATGAACTTTTGACATTATGCGGTTATGCATTGTTAAACATGATCCTTTCTGGCATTCTTTGTTGGCTTCTGATTTTTTTTTTTGGAATTTGATAACTTTCAACATCATAAGATTGGCATAAGAAGCGACTTTCACCCTTTTGGTGGAGTGACCAATGACCACGAATATGAATCGATGTTGGCTAAAAGCTTTTGAGGAGGTTGGCTTGATAACGTCCCTGCCCCACATATATGGAATCTGTGAAGACATAGAAGAGGCGCATAAGTCTGTATTCATCCATCTGGCATTCCGGCATAACTGATGCAACCTCCATTTTCTGGTGGACCAGCAGTACCTAAACCTCATGATTAGCCTGACTATTGTAGAACCATTAACATGGGTTCTTTAAACACCAATCTTAACAGCATACCCACGTTTCAGTAGCCTAGCGTGCCTTGATATGATCGTGCGAAAACATCTTGAATTCTTGAAAATAGCTCAATGATGTCTCACCTTGTGGTGAATTATGCTTTGATATTTACCCCTTCTTAATCTTGCAACGTCCACTGACCTTTCACAAGGTAGAGTCTATTTTCATCTTATTCCACCATCCTTAACAAATCAAAAGATAGGCTGCGATCTCTATCATCTTCCAAGTCCTTAGATCCCTTAGGCCCATATCTCATTCAAAAAGGGAGTCAGTAACAACGTTACTCATTTCATTGATATACGGGTACCTATTGTAGGTACGAAGGCAAATTCCAAAGAATAAATGATTCTAAGGATGATTATTTGTATGGTATGGTCATGAATAAAGAATTAAAGAATATTCTAAAAACCAAAGAATGTATAGTATGAAATGTAAAGAATAAAAAATATTTGCTTAAAAAGATGCATCTTATTGAACTAAAAATTCTGGACACAAGCCTATTTCACAAAAAGATTCTTGTTGCTTCTAGGCTTAAAGCAACAAGCATGTTTTGAACATTGCTCTAGATTAGCTCTAAATACAGGGATCCCTTCACAGTCTCATTGTTTAAAATCTTCCCAAGTACGTAAAGGTAAAAGCTTGGAAAAGTCTATTCCCTGGTTCTCTCTTCGAATATATCATTAATGTTCAAATTCGCCAGTATCATGTTTTGCACTAGAGCCCTGAACTTGACGTACTCCTGATCTCATGCCCCCATTCATCATGGTACTCATAATAGTTATCCCTTTAATAGCATGGTTGAGTAACAGATTTTCGGCACCAGAGGGATCATCGAATCTTATAACTTCTATTTTGACGATTCTTTCAACCAGTTTCTTGAAAGTAAGGCAATTTTCTATTGAATGTCCTGTAATCCCGGCATGGTACTCACATTGAGCATTCGAATCATACCATTTGGGGTATGGGGGTTGCATTGGTTTTAGGTAATGAGGAGCTACAGGATGCATATCAAATAAGCTCTGGTATAACTCCCTATACGTCGTTGAAATAGGTGCGAACTGGGGTTTCTCTGAGTTCGATTTTGGATTTAGTTCTTCTTTTGGGGAGATCAGATAACTGGTAACTGCCTTCTTTGGCTGGTTTACTATAAACTGCTTCGAATGACCCTTGTTATACCCACTCGTATTATTCACATCTTTTTCCTTCCTCTTCGGGGCCTTTAAAGTCCACTCTCCCCTTTCTTTTGTTTTTGCCAGAACAAATGATTTGACTCGATCATCCTTCGGGTTAAAACTTGAGCCTTTCGGGAAATTCAACAGTGCCGAGGTATCGATCTGACATTGGGGTTTGATAATTACGGTTGCCCTTGGGGATGCACGTCTGGTTGGGCTGAGACGCTTATTGGAGTAAAATCTGAGGAATAGATAAGATTATCGCTCCAATTGTTGATCACCGGGCCTTTCATTTTTTCAAGCCCTCCGACTAGTAATCGGGTTAACTGGCACATCATATTCATTTGATCTCGTATATCCTATTGAATTTCGGCGAATTGCTCCTGCATCTGTATTTGCCTTTGCTCTAATCTCTCCAATCTTCGTTCCATGTTTTCCAGGTTAACTGAAATAATTTTACCTAATTAGGGTCTTTCTACAAATTTTAATGCATGTGATATGATGTAATGCAAATGCATGAAATGCAATGCAAATGCATGGAATGAATGCAAAAAGAAGGAGAGGCGTTGATTCTGAATTCAATTCCATTAGAATAACTTTTCTAGAAAATTAATTTCTTTACATAAAACGAATTACTTATGCGGTCTTGTCCTCATAGTCCAGGTGAAGACACCAATCCTTTTCTTCGTATCCGGATGTTATGGTCATGTCCTGTGAACTTCCTAAATAGATGCCTCTTCTAGCTTCTTGTTGTTTGATCCAGGCTGCGAGCCTTTACTCACTTATCCTCCATGATGCTCATTGATACGTGACGACTCTCGCATAGTTATTGTCGGCTTGAATCCTCGGACAAAGTCTTGTATTCTTTTGCGGGCTATCAACCTTTTCTCGTTGTTTTACCTGGACTATATTCGAATGACCATATTATAACCCACTTTATCAAGTAATCCATTTCCTTATGACAAACTCTTCTATTTAGTAATCGAATATTAATCAACACCTCCTTTCTATGATGATGCAATGCAATGAAATCAAAACAAAAGAAAATTCATTAGTGCAAGAGAAATAAACAACACAGAACATCTGTCCGAGTGACCACTAGGGTTTGGAGTGGCTCTTTCTTGGGTAAGCTCCTAGGGCTGCTATATGTGGCTTGGTTCTAAAGAATGGGTACCTGAAACAACATATTCCTCAATCCTCACCCATTATAGGCTCATATGGATCGAGTTCGGTTCAGGGGAATACATTTCCCTATGGCCATGCGGAGATGAAAATCTCACGAAGCACATAGGTATAGATGTATCCCGGAAGCAATCCACTAGCCCATGTGGAGGTGAAAACCTCACGAAGGCATAGCTTCTTACTCCCACTTAAAGGTGTGACCCCAACGGTCATGCAATGCAATGCCAAAGTATTTTATGAGACTCGACATTATTGCAATTATAGCACAAAAAAATGCATCAAAAGAAACATGACTTTTCAAAACAATTTTCCAAATTTTCAATCAAAAGGACAAAAATTAATCAATCTATGGCCTGACTCTCAACCATTCCCCAGTGGAGTCGCCAAGCTGTCGAAACCATTTTTTAGTTTTTGGAAAAACAGTGATCGACCTAAAAAATATAGTGTGGAGTCGCCACCGATCTTTTTTTCGAGGTGTGATCGGATCACCTTGATATGATTATTTTAATAAAACATTTTGATTTATTAAAACAATAATTTTTGGTCTACGAATTATAAGAAAACGGGTTCGGAAGTCGGTTACGTGCGAGGAAGGGTTAGCACCCTCGCAACACCCAAAATTGGTACCAAATTGATTAATTAATGTCCTTATGTTGAAAACTTGAAAATATTTAAGGTGTGATACTTTTTAAGAATGTTAATTAATTTTGAATTGAATCTCAAGATTAACTCGTTTCAAAGGAATAAAAGGATCACATCCAATACGTTAGGATATAACACGTTTATACTTCGACACCGAGATCATCTTTGATATTCAAAACGTGTAATTAAAAAGGGTATTTGGTTGAACAAAAAATTGACACCCAGTACGTTAGGGCGTAATTTTCCGAACTTCCAAACATACAAATATTGCCTTGTTTTGAGAAATTTTTAAAATGGGCGATTTTAAAATCGACTTATAAAGTATTTTATTTGGTTTGTTTGGATAAAAAACACTTGAACGAGTAAGTTGGAAATCCCGGTTACAATGCGATGATAAAAATGAAGTAGTAGCAAGCATGGAATAATAATACATGGTAACAATAACATATAAAGGAACATAATCATATGAAAATATAAAAAAAAACCAAATTAATACACATACAATGGCAATACAACATATACTTTACAAATATTAATATTCAAAACTAATGAATTAAAAAAAACAATTTAGAAAGAAATATCAAGTAACTTAACACAAATAAAATGCCACCAATTTTAAGACAAATAAAATGAACAAATAATATATAAAAACAAAATATTTGAAATCATTATTATACAAATAACAAATTATATGTACATAAGTTCGGAAATCACATGTAAAAAGGAAATCAGAATTAATTGCATACAAAATAGTAAGTATAAATAATATAGTAATTCATTATTGATGAAAGCTTTGAAACAAACAAAAATGTGAATAAAAAATATATATGATAAAATGACTTTAATACTAATTACATATATGTAATAATGTATAAGGGTATTTGAAATAAATAAAATTTAAAATAAGATTTTTAAAATGACAATCATATGTTTATATATATTTAGAATAAAATATGTATGTACATAGATTTAAAAGAGAATACATATATAAATTAACATGAAATTAATAACATATATTCATAAAAGAGAATTTTAAAATAAACAAATTATATATTAAAAAATTTTACTAAGATTATAAATAAAAGAACAAGAAAATACCTAATTGGAATAAAAATGAAATTAAAGGCTATTTTATAAATAAATAAAATAATTGTAACTAAGGCCAGTATCAAGCTAAAATGCACACAAATAACTAGGGATTAAACTAGCAAATATCCCAATAACTGAGACACGATGTCTAAATGCGGACTGAATTCAAATGGCGCTTAAAATTCAAGGTAAAAATAGCAATAACAAAAGAAAAAGCAAAAAGGACTCAATCAAATCATTGCGAAACAGGGAAGGACCAATCACATAAATAGCCTAATTTTTAGAAATGCGCGGATCCTGAGGGCGGATTCGGGTCGACGCGCAGGTCGGATGGCCCTATACGGCGCCGTTTCGCACTATTTCATAAAAAAGGTTAATAAGCCTTAAACTAATCAGATTTTTTTTTAAAACCTTCCTATCCCTAAATCAAACCCTAATCCCTTTGCTATTGTCTTCAGTCGCCTTTAGAAAAACACAAATCGAACCTCATCCTCTGCCGATTCAGATGTCTGCGCCATTCAACCACCATTTCTGTAACACCCCAAACCCGGCCTAAACGTTACGACCGAATCTGGCATGTCACATGAAGGGAATGTCTAAAAACTGTGCATTCGTTAAAAATCTCATATTCTTTATAGTTGTGGTGAGAAATCGAGTTTAAGTAATTTTGAATAAGAAATGGTTTATTATCATTTTAGGAAAATCCCATATTGATCATTTAATAACAAGCAATAAACAAATTGAAAGCTGAAACCAAATAAAATACCCAAGGCCTTATTACATAACAAAAACTCAAATAAAAATAAGTCAAATAAAAGAAACGAATTTACTGAGTGAACATATGTATGGCCTCCACGAGTCCACCTCGGCTCCCAAATCCACGATCTAATGATTACCCGCAAAATTTAACTAAGGGGTGAGTCATCGAGACTCGGTGTGTAAATCCCCATCCAATGTGCCCTTACACAATTTCATATGAAAATATGCATATCATGCACCCAAACCTAGCCATCCAATGCTCCTTTCTCTACCCCGTGTGGTACCAAACCACCGGTGGTGCCAAACCACCGGTGACCCAAAGTCACGATATCCATAATTGTGGTGCCAAACCACCGTGACCCAAAGTCACGAATAATCCAATGATGGGGCCAACCCATCGTGTGATACCAAATCACCGGCGTCAATCCCGTATAATCACCGTGGGGCCAACCCACTGTGGTGCTAAGCCACCGACGGACGACGCTATGAGGTGCCAAACCTCCGTGTCCCAAAGACACAAATGTGATACCAAATCACCGGTGACCGGTCACGAATCCAATGATGGGGCCAACCCATCGTGGTGATACCAAATCACCGGCGCTAATCCCGCATTATCATCTCGTGGGGCCAACCCATCGTGGTACGGCCACCGGGGCGAGACGCTATGAGGTGCCAAACCTCGGTGTCCCAAAGACACGAATGTGATACCAAATCACCGGTGACCGAAGTCACGAATCCAATGATGGGGCCAACCCATCGTGTGATACCAAATCACCGGCGCCAATCCCAGATAATCAATCGTGGGGCCAACCCACTTGTGGTGCTAAGCCACGGGGCGAGACGAGGTGCCAAACCTCTGGTGACCCAAAGTCACAATAATCAATCTGTGGTACCAAACCACCGGTGGTGCCAAACCACTGGTGTCCCAAAGACACGGATATCAATCTTCCCCCTCCTCTCATCATACCCATGCAATATGACATAATAATTCGTGTATGCAGTATGTCATGTATGCTAGACATATATCAAATATAAGTATAACATGAATTACCATCATAATCGAGATAGACATAAAACAACATAATCACCCTAATCAACCTCTAAGGGTATAACCAGTAATTTTACCTACCAAGGGCATTTTCGTAATTTACCCACCAAGGGTATATCGGTAATTTACCTACCAAGGGCATTTTCATAATTTACCCACCAAGGGCATTTTCAGTAATTTACCCACCAAGGGTATATCGGTAATTTACCTACCAAGGGCATTTTCGTAATTTACCCACCAAGGGCATTTTCGTAATTTACACATCGCTGGTATTTTAGTAATTTACCCACTAAGGGTATTTCAGTAATTCGCACCTACAATGGCCTTACCAAAAGGCCCAAATGTCACCCCGAGCGACTCAGGCTACCATTTCCTGGTCGTCTGCTGGACGATTGGGCCTAAAACTCGATTCCGGCCTATTCGGCCCCACACGCTCGTGTGGCCCACCTAGCACAAATCTAGCCATGTATATAAGTTCCACCTAGTCTAGTTCACTATATACTACACAATCGCACAATTTACTCATAAGGGCCCACGGGCCCATTGGGCCCACTTCGCCCATCGCGCCCAAGCGACCCAACCCACAAGAATACTACGATGGCCTCAACTATCGCGTCGAAGCCCCACACGCGCGCTCGCACGCGCTCGTGTGGCTACTATTGCCGTGGACGGCACTTCGGCATTTGCCGCTCTACAACTAGAGTAGAGAGAGTTACACACCGATAGGACTCGTGTTAATAATCCGCGCTCCGACCACTCCTCGTGCCCAAACGCCTTCCAAGGTGTGTCAACCCTCCTCTGGAATGCTCTTTATATAGCTAGCTCTTCACCTTCCTTCTTTGTATCTTTCCGATGTGGGATCCTTCACATGAGAGTTTAAATTCAATGAAACTCTTCCCGCCTGCATCATAAAATAAATACTCCCTTGCTTCTCATGAGATTCGAACCTGTGCTCCCTTGCAACATAATCCACGCTGCTAGCCACTTGGCCACAAGCTCCTCTTGTGTCTTAAACCATGCGCAACTAAATATAAATCTATAGCCAAATTCCGAGGTCCAAGTAAAAGAAAACCAAAATGCAAAAGCCAAGACTTGAACCTTGGACCTCCTTCCTTCCTTGTATGTCACCCCCTTGTCCCTTATGTGGCGTCACTTTGCCACTACACCACACACTCCACTTGTGTCATTTTTCCCCACATTTTATTCTTAAGGCCTACCCGCCAACTTCCGGGGTTTTTTTCACCTAAAACCAAAATTTCCCCAAAGCTAATATTTGATCCCGGGACTTCATAGAAGCCCTCTAACCTTCCAAAATAACTTACCTAATAAGTCTAACTTGCATTAATGCCGTTCTCAAAAATTTTAAAAATAAGGCCCATTGGGCCCAATCCTACTAGGCCCAATTTCGGATGTTACAAATCTACCCTCCTTAAAGAAATTTCGTCCTCGAAATTTCCAACTACAGGAACATTCGTACCACCTAACCTACAACGCTGTGCTCATGCTCCGCACTCTGATTCCAATAACCCTAATATACTTTTAACTAGAATTTAGAAATCCTACACATACTAAAAAAACTAACCATTAAAGCGGACAAATATTTAAGACGCAATAAACTCTATATCCGAACATCACATCCAACCCAAACACACAGAATAGATATTCAAAATACAACATATAACAAAGCAAAGTATCGTGAAACTTACAAATGCGGATTGGTGCCTGGAGACTCTCGGGTGCCATATTTAAAAAAACAGATATATATTTTTCTAAACCATTTTCCAAACCATCTTTTGAAAACATTTTTTGAACCCAAACCCACAAATTGAGTTTTTGAACCTAGGCTCGATATCACAATTGTAACACCCCAAACCTACCTAAACGTTACGACCGAATCATGTCACATGAAGGGAATGTCTAAAAACTGTACATTCGTTAAAAATCTCATATTCTTTATAGTTGTGGTGAGAAATCGAGTTTAAGTAATTTTGAATAAGAAATGGTTTATTATCATTTTAGGAAAATCCCATATTGATCATTTAATAACAAGCAATAAACAAATTGAAAGTCAAAAACCAAATAAAATACCCAAGGCCTTATTACATAACAAAACTCAAATAAAAATAAGTCAAATAAAAGAAACGAATTTACGAGTGAACATATGTATGGCCTCCACGAGTCCACCTCAGCTCCCAAATCCACGATCTAATGATTACCTGCAAAATTTAACTAAGGGGTGAGTCATCGAGACTCAGTGTGTAAATCCCCATCCAACAGGCCCTTACACAATTTCATATGAAAATATGCATATCATGCACCCAAACCTAGCCATCCAATGCTCCTTTCTCTACCCCGTGGTGGTACCAAACCACCGGTGGTGCCAAACCACCGTGACCCAAAGTCACGATATCCATAATTGTGGTGCCAAACCACTGGTGACCCAAAGTCACGAATAATCCAATGATGGGGCCAACCCATCGTGTGATACCAAATCACTGGCGTCAATCCCGTATAATCAGCTGTGGGGCCAACCCACTGTGGTGCTAAGCCACTGGGACGAGACGCTATGAGGTGCCAAACCTCCGGTGTCCCAAAGACACAAATGTGATACCAAATCACCGGTGACCGAAGTCACGAATCCAATGATGGGGCCAACCCATCGTGTGATACCAAATCACCGGCGTCAATCCCATTATCATCCGTGGGGCCAACCCATCGCGTGGTACGGCCACCGGGACGAGACGCTATGAGGTGCCAAACCTCCGTGTCCCAAAGACACGAATGTGATACCAAATCACCGGTGACCGAAGTCACGAATCCAATGATGGGGCCAACCCATCGTGTGATACCAAATCACCGGCGCTAATCCCAGTATAATCAATCGTGGGGCCAACCCACTTTGTGGTGCTAAGCCACTGGGACGACGCCGAGGTGCCAAACCTCTGTGACCCAAAGTCACAATAATCAATCTGTGGTACCAAACCACCGGTGGTGCCAAACCACCGTGTCCCAAAGACACGGATATCAATCTTCCCCTCCTCTCATCATACCCATGCAATATGACATAATAATTCGTGTATGCGGTATGTCATGTATGCTAGACATATATCAAATATAAGTATAACATGAATTACCATCATAATCGATAGACATAAAATAACATAATCACCCTAATCAACCTCTAAGGGTATAACCGTAATTTTACCTACCAAGGGCATTTTCGTAATTTACCCACCAAGGGTATATCGGTGATTTTACCTACCAAGGGCATTTTCGTAATTTACCCACCAAGGGCATTTTCGTAATTTACACATCGCTGGTATTTTAGTAATTTACCCACTAAGGGTATTTCAGCAATTCGCACCTACAATGGCCTTACCCAAAGGCCCAAATGTCACCCCGAGCGACTCAACTACCATTTCCTGGTCGTCTGCGACGATTGGGCCTAAAACTCGATTCCGGCCTATTCGGGCCCACACGCTCGCGTGGGCCCACCTAGCACAAATCTAGCCATGTATATAAGTTCCACCTAGTCTAGTTCACTATATACTACACAATCGCACAATTTACTCATAAGGGCCCACGGGCCCATTGGGCCCACTTCGCCCATCGCGCCCAAGCGACCCCAACCCACAAGAATACTACCGATGGCCTCAACTATCGCTGTCGAAGCCCCACACGCGCGCGCTTGCACGCTGCGTGTAGCTACTATTGCCGTGGACAGCACTTCGGCATTTGCCGCTCTACAACTAGAGTAGAGAGAGTTACACACCGATAGGACTCTCGTGTTAATCCGCCCGCTCCGACCACTCCTGTGCCCAAACGCCTTCCAAGGTGTGTCAACCTCCTCCTCGGAATGCTCTTTATATAGCTAGCTCTTCACCTTCCTTCTTTGTATCTTTCCGATGTGGGATCCTTCGTCAATGAGAGTTTAAATTCAATCAAAAACTCTTCCCGTCTGCATCAAAAATAAATACTCCCTTGCTTCTCATGAGATTCGAACCAGTGCTCCTTGCAACATAATCCACGCCGCTAGCCACTTGGCCACAAGCTCCTCTTGTGTCTTAAACCATGCGCAACTAAATATAAATCTATAGCCAAATTCTGAGGTCCAAGTAAAAAGAAAACCAAAATGCAAAAGCCAAGACTTGAACCTTGGACCTCCTTCCTTCCTTGTGGCGTCACCCCCTTGTCCCTTATGTGGCGTCACTTTGCCACTACACCACACACTCCACTTGTGTCATTTTTCCCCACATTTTATTCTTAAGGCCTACTCCGCCAACTTCCGTGGTTTTTTTTCACCTAAAACCAAAATTTCCCCAAAGCTAATATTTGATCCCGGGACTTCATAGAAGCCCTCTAACCTTCCAAAATAACTTACCTAATAAGTCTAACTTGCATTAATGCCGTTCTCAAAAATTTTAAAAATAAGGCCCATTGGGCCCAATCCTACTAGGCCCAATTTCGGGATGTTACAATTTCACCATCGTAATTGGTGTATGGTGGCGCATAGTGACGCCCTATCACCCTCGTTTAGAACACCCAAGGTATCGCCTATTTTCTGATCAAGATCCCCATTCAAACTTCGATTTCAACGAAGGGAATAGGGATCCGACGACGGCCTTAACAGATATTTGCTTTTTTCCCTTTTTTTCCGCATGCAATAAATACTTAAATGGAAACCGAAAAGCACGAAAATAAAAAAAACTCGATTAATCTGCTGATAATCACCCTTCAATTTCTCTGCTTTTGATTTTTTTGTATTTGTATTGCGTATGTGTGCGTCCCCCCCAATGTACAGTGGCTTGCTCCGGCTCTTAAAGGCCGAAATTGAAAATGAAAAAAAATGAAATCAAAATAATTACAACTATTTTTTTTTGTTTTTGTTTTCTCTGTTGCTCCCTGTTGTCGTGGTTGTTTTTCCTTTGCAGGTACTGAGGCCAGCCTGGTACACGGACGTGGCGAGGGTGGAGGCCGTGCGACTGAAGCTTGCGGCACAAAGGTTCTGACCTAGGGTTTCCTGAAACCCTGAAGTGCTTGGGCCATTCGGGTTTTGGGCCGTGTAATTGGATTGGCTAGTTTAGGTTTACTGTAAATTCTTGTTTAAGGGACCTTATATTAATGGACCTTGTTTATGTAATGGACTTTTAATTTATTATTTGGGACTATTTATTATTTTTTTGGTTTAAATCTAGTTAAGGTATGGGCCCGGGAAAATTTTGGGCCCTACAGCTGCCCCTCTTTGCTCATTGTCGTGTCACGAGAATAGAGCAAAGACTTCAAAAGGGCCAATTTTGCCCGGTCTTGTCGAATCTTGACTTCTTTCGGTCCCTCTCTTCTTTGAGTAGCTTCATTCCATCCCACTGCATCTTCAAGGGCATGAAAACTAAAGCTTCGATCAAATTCGATGTAATTTCAAGGGGAAGAGATTTGTAGCTTCGATCTTCCTACTAAAATTTCTCTGAAATAAATGTTGATCCTCAATAACCTCAGGGAGAAGGGATTTGTAGCCTCAACCTACTCCACTGGGACTTCGAGGTGATAAGAATTCAGAGAGAAGAGATTTGTAACTTCGATCTTCTTACTGAAACTTCTCGAAAATAAGGGTTGATCCTCAATATAATCTCTAGGAGAAGGGATTTGTAGCTTCCACCTACTCCACTGGGACTTTGAGGTGATAAGAATTCAGAGAGAAGAGATTTGTAGCTTCGATCTTCATACTGAAACTTCTCGGAAATAAAGGTTGATCCTCAATAACCTCAGAGAGAAGGGATTTGTAGCCTCAACCTACTCCACTGGGACTTCGAGGTGATAAGAATTAAGATAGAAGAGATTTGTAGCTTCAATCTTCTTACTGAAACTTCTTGGAAATAAAGGTTGATCCTCAATAACCTTAGGGAGAAGGGATTTGTAGCCTCAACCTACTCTACTGGGACTTCGAGGTGATAAGAATTGTATCTTCGATCCGCTTCGCTCAGGAAGGCGAGATCTGCTATTTTCAATCTGTTCCACTGCAAACTCAGGGACGCCAGACTGGTATCTTTGATCCGCTTCGCTCAGGAAGGCAAGATATGCTATTTTCAATCTGCTCCACTGCAAACTCAAGGATGCCAGACTGGTATCTTGAATCCGCTTCGCTCAGGAATGCAAGATCTGCTATTTTCAATCTGCTCCACTGCAAACTCAGGGATGCCAGACTGGTATCATGGATCCGCTTCGCTCAGGAATGCAAGATCTGCTATTTTCAATCTCCTCCACTGCAAACTCAGGGACGCCAGACTGGTATCTTCGATCCGCTTCGCTCAGGAAGGCAAGATCTGCTATTTTAAATCTGCTCCACTGCAAACTCAGGGACGCCAGATTGGTATCTTCGATCCGCTTCGCTCAGGAAGACAAGATCTGCTATCTTCAATCTGCTCGACTGCAAACTCACGGATACAAGATCTGATGTCTTCGATCTACTTCCTGCAACTTCAGGAATGCCAAATCTGCTATCTTTGATCTGCTCCACTGCAAACTCAGGGAGACAAGATCTGATGTCTTCGATCTGCTTCTGCAACTTCAGGATTGCCAGATCTACTATCCTCGATCTACTTCACTGCAAACTCAGGGAGACAAGATCTGCTAATTCATCGATGTTGCGACACCATCCTCTGGGGAACTTATCCTGTAAAATCAGTTTTATGTGTTTATGCTTATGCAAAATGGTTAGGATGCAATGATCAGAATGAATCCAATGCTCCTAACTAAATGTATTATGGATGACATTTGCACGAATACAGAATGTCATGAGAATGGTCTTTTTTACAATGATTAAGATGCAATGATCAGAATAAATTGAATGCTCTTAACTAAATGTGTCTTAAGTGAATACAGAATTTCATGAGAATGATCCCCTTTTTTAAAATTTTAAGGCGTCATCGCTCATTGTTTATTAAGGTTTTATCACTGATGTATTATGCTGTCATCTTGTTCGGCTGGTATTCTCGACAGAAAACCCGAGAAAACGATTATATCTTGCTCAACAGATTTTCCCCACTGTAACTTCAGGGTTCATCTCATTGCGACTTAGGGGTATAGGGTCTGAATCTTTTCCCATCCATCCCACTGCGACTTCAAATTGTAGGATTTGTTTCTTCTTCAATCCATCACAATGTTATTCAAAAGTATAGGATCTGTATCAGCTTCCATCTATCCCACTATAACTCGGGGGTATAGGGTCTGTATCTTGTTCCATCAACTGATCACTCCTCAGGTGACCCAACCAGATGTGTATGCATGATGCTCGCATGAATGCAGAATATCATTTTTTCTTGTAAATGATTCCCCTTTCACACTTGGGTTAACATTGCCCATTTTCGTCAAGATTGTATTACTGACGCAATATCCTGTCATTTTTTCAACCACCATTTTTGACAAAGATCCGAAGAGATAGTCTCAGTTTAGAATCTTCCTTAAACTTGGTGAGTTTTAAACAATAGCCTTATTTCAAGTTCTTGTATTATTCAGAAGCTTCCAGAGTAATATGCAAAACTCCTTTTGTGAAAGTGTTATTAGTCCACTAATCGTTATTTCAATGCGAAATGCTTGAAAAAGATCATAACAATGGACAAGAAGGAAATTAATCAGGAGCATAGCTCGAAATAAATAAGTTAAGCAAAGATAGAAAATGCAATCAGAGGAAATTTATTGTGGACATATTTTGAAAAGAATAATATAATCACAAATAGCAAATTTAAAATGGGTAAAATGGAAACTAGGTGCCCCAGATATCGCAGCCCGAGCTTCTCTGTTCAAACTTCTTGAGGACCATTTTAAGCTCAATATGTGTTTAGGGGATCCGGAGTACTTGGTCGATGCCCCAAGACGCAGCATACTTCTTCATTGTTAATTCAGACATAGCAAGACTGCTATATGCCCCACTTTTGATCAAAATTTGAGTCGCCCTTTTCGGGTTTTCAACTCAAATCCCCTTTGGTCTCAAAGTGCCCTTTGCGGGTTTTCACCTTGGCCTCTCTGTTTTCTTCTTTTTCATTCTTTTCCCCTTTTTTTTGTGTGTTCTTCTCTTTGGAAAACTTTTTATTGAATCTGAATTCATCGCAGGTCCTTGCCATCTATCTCAAACAATATCTATGCTTCCACAGAACAAACCTTCTTTGCTGCATAAGGTCCTTCCCAGTTTGGCATCCATGTTCTTCTGAAGTCCCTTTTGCATGGGAAAAATATTCTTCAAAGCCCTATCATGAAATTTTCTAGGGCAAACCCATTTGTTGTAATCTCGCGTCATCTAACCGTGACAGGTAGCTTTTAACCTTTTCTCTTCAAATTCAACTGGTCATATCGGTATGAAATCCATTCCGCCTCATCCAACTTCAGTTCTGATAAAACTCGAAAAAAAGAATTTCGACTTCAATGGGCGAAACCAATGAGAAATGTTTTGCCCCGGTAACAGTTCTGGCCAACGCTTCATAAGCATAGAGGGTAAATAGTAACTTCTGTATGCCCATCTTTACAAGTCTCGGTCTTTTTATGATCTTTTGTTTTTCTTTTTGGTTGCTTTTGCTGCACTGATAAAGCGTCTGATTTTTGAACAGACTATAAACTTTTGACATTGTGCGGTTATGCATTGTTAAACATGATCCTTTCTGGCATTCTTTGTTGGCTTCTAATTTTTTTTTTTTTTGGAATTTGATAACTTTCGACATCATAAGATTGGCATAAGAAGCGACTTTCACCCTTTTGGTGGAGTGACCAATGACCACGAATATGAATCAATGTTGGCTAAAAGCTTTTGAGGAGGTTGGTTTGATAACGTCCCTGCCCCATATATATGGAATCTGTGAAGACATAGAAGAGGCGCGTAAGTCTGTATTCATCCATCTAGCGTTCCGGCATAACTGATGGAACCTCCCTTTTCTGGTGGACCAGCAGTACCTAAACCTCATGATTAGCCTGACTATTTTAGAACCATTAGCATGGGTTCTTTAAACACCAATCTTAACAGCATACCCACGTTTCAGTAGCCTAGCGTGCCTTGATATGATCGTGCAAAAACATCTTGAATTCTTGAAAATAGCTCAATGATGTCTCACCTTGTGGTGAATTATGCTTCGATATTTGCCCCTTCTTAATCTCGCAACGTCCACTGACCTTTTGCAAGGTAGAGTCTATTTTCATCTTGTTCTACCATCCTTAACAAATCAAAAGATAGGCTACAATCTCTGTCATCTTCCAAGTCCTTAGATCCCTTAGGCCCATATCTCATTCAAAAAGGGAGTCAATAACAACGTTGCTCATTTCATTGATATACGGGTACCTATTATAGGTACGAAGGCAAATTCCAAAGAATAAATGATTCTAAGGATGATTATTTGTATGGTATGGTCAATAATAAAGAATGAAAGAATATTCTAAAAACCAAAGAATGTATAGTATGAAATGTAAAGAATAAAAAATATTTGCTTAAAAAGATGCATCTTATTGAAATAAAAATTCTGGACACAAGCCTATTTCACAAAAAGATTCTTGTTGCTTCTAGGCTTAAAGCAACAAGCATGTTTTGAACATTGCTCTAGATTAGCTCTAAAATACAGGGATCCCTTCACAGTCCCATTGTTTAAAATCTTCCCAAGTACATAAAGGTAGATGCTTGGAAAAGTCTATTCCCTGGTTCTCTCTTCGAATATATCATTAATGTTCAAATTCACCAGTATCAGGTTTTGCATTAGAGCCCTGAACTTGACGTACTCCTGATCTCATGCCTCCATTCATCATGGTACTCACAATAGTTATCCCTTTAACAGCATGGTTGAGTAACGGATTTTCTGCACCAGAGGGATCATCGAATCTTATAACTCCTATTTTGATGATTCTTTCAACCAGCTTCTTGAAAGTAAGGTAATTTTCTATTGAATGTCTTGTAATCCCGGCATGGTACGCACATTGAGCATTCGAATCATACCATTTGGGGTATGGGGGTTGCATTGGTTTCAGGTAATGAGGAGCTGCAGCATGCATATCAAATAAGCTCTGGTATAACTCCCTATATGTCATTGGAATAGGTGCGAACTGAGGTTTCTCTGAGTTCGATTTTGGATTTAGTTCTTCTTTTGGGAGATCGGATAATCGTAATCGCCTTCTTTGGCTGGTTTACTATAAACTGCTTCGAATGACCCTTGTTATACCCACTCGTATTATTCACATCTTTGTCCTTCCTCTTCGGGGCCTTTAAAGTCCACTCTCCCCTTTCTTTTGTTTCTGCCAGAACAACTGATTTGACTCGATCATCCTTCGGGTTAAAACTTGAGCCTTTCGGGAAATTCAACAGTGCCGAGGTATCGATCTGACATTGGGGTTTGATAATTATGGTTGCCCTTGGGGATGCACGTCTGGTTGGGCCGAGACGCCTATTGGAGTAAAATTTGAGGAATAGATAAGATTATCTCTCCCATTGTTGATCACCGGGCCTTTCATTTTTTCAAGCCCTCCGACTAGTAATCGGGTTAACTGGCACATCATATTCATTTGATCTCGTATATCCTGTTGAATTTTGGCCAATTGCTCCTGGAACTATATTTGCCTTTGCTCTAATCTCTCCAATCTTCGTTCCATGTTTTCCAGGTTAACTGAAATAATTTTACCTAATTAGGGTCTTTCTACAAATTTTAATGCATGTGATATGATGTAATGCAAATGCATGAAATGCAATGCAAATGCATGGAATGAATGCAAAAAGAAAGAGAGGCGTTGATTCTGAATTCAATTCCATTAGAAGAACTTTTCTAGAAAATAAATTTCTTTACATAAAATGGATTACTTATGCGGTCTTGTCCTCATAGTCCAGGTGAAGACACCAATCCTTTTCTTTGTATCCGGATGTTATGGTCATGTCCCGTGAACTTCCTCAATAGATGCCTCTTCTAGCTTCTTGTTGTTTGATCCAGGCTGTAACCCTTTACTCACTTATCCTCCACGATGCTCTTTGATACATGACGACTCTCGAATAGTTATTGTCGGCTTGAATCCTCAGGCAAAGTCTTGTATTCTTTTGCGGGCTATCAACCTTCTCTCATTGTTTTACCTGGACTATATTCGAACGACCATATTATAACCCACTTTATCAAGTAATCCATTTCCTTATGACAAACTCTTCTATTTAGTAATCGAATATTAATCAACACCTCCTTTCTATGATGATGCAATGCAATGTAATCAAAACAAAATAAAATGCATTAGTGCAAGAGAAATAAACAACACAGAACATCTGTCCGAGTGACCACTAGGGTTTGGCGTGGCTCTTTCTTGGGTAGGCTGCTAGGGCTGCTATATGTGGCTTGGTTCTAAAGAATGGGTACCTGAAACAACAGATTCCTTAATCCTCACCCATTATAGGCTCATATGGATCGAGTTCGGTTCAGGGGAATACATTTCCCTATGGCCATGCGGAGATGAAAATCTCACGAAGCACATAGGTATAGATGTACCCCGGAAGCAATCCACTAGCCCATGCGGAGGTGAAAACCTCACGAAGGCATAGCTTCTTACTCCCACTTAAAGGTGTGACCACAACGGTCATGCAATGCAATGCCAAAGTATTTTATGAGACTCGACATTATTGCAATTATAGCACAAAAAAATGCATCAAAAGAAACATGACTTTTCAAAACAATTTTCCAAATTTTCAATCAAAAGGACAAAAATTAATCAATCTATGGCCTGACTCTCAACCATTCCCCAGTGGAGTCGCCAAGCTGTCGAAACCATTTTTTAGTTTTTGGAACAACAGTGATCGACCTAAAAAATATAGTGTGGAGTCGCCACCGATCTTTTTTTCGAGGTGTGATCGGATCACCTTGATATGGATTATTTTAATAAAACATTTTGATTTATTAAAACAATAATTTTTGGTCTACGAATTATAAGAAAACAGGTTCGGAAGTCGGTTACGTGCGAGGAAGGGTTAGCACCCTCGCAACGCCCAAAATTGGTACCAAATTGATTAATTAATGTCCTTATGTTGAAAACTTGAAAATATTTAAGGTGTGATACTTTTTAAGAATGTTAATTAATTTTGAATTGAATCTCAAGATTAACTCGTTTCAAAGTAATAAAAGGATCACATCCAATACGTTAGGATATAACACGTTTATACTTCGACACCGAGATCATCTTTGATATTCAAAACGTGTAATTAAAAAGGGTATTTGGTTGAACAAAAAATTGACACCCAGTACGTTAGGGCGTAATTTTCCGAACTTCCAAACATACAAATATTGCCTTGTTTTGAGAAAATTTTAAAATGGGCGATTTTAAAATCGACTTATAAAGTATTTTATTTGGTTTGTTTGGATAAAAAACACTTGAACGAGTAAGTTGGAAATCCCGGTTACAATACGATGATAAAAATGAAGTAGTAGCAAGCATGGAATAATAATACATGGTAACAATAACATATAAAGGAACATAATCATATGAAAATATAAAAAAAAAAACAAATTAATACACATACAATGGCAATACAACATATACTTTACAAATATTAATATTCAAAACTAATGAATTAAAAAAACAATTTAGAAAGAAATATCAAGTAACCTAACACAAATAAAATGCCACCAATTTTAAGACAAATAAAATGAACAAAAAATATATAAAAACAAAATATTTGAAATCATTATTATACAAACAACAAATTATATGTACATAAGTTCGGAAATCACATGTAAAAAGGAAATCAGATTTAATTGCATACAAAATAGTAAGTATAAATAATATAGTAATTCATATATGATGAAAGCTTTGAAACAAACAAAAATGTGAATAAAAAATATATATGATAAAATGACTTTAATACTAATTACATATATGTAATAATGTATAAGGGTATTTTAAATAAATAAAATTTAAAATAAGATTTTTAAAATGACAATCATATGTTTATATATATTTAGAATAAAATATGTATGTACATAGATTTAAAAGAGAATACATATATAAATTAACATGAAATTAATAACATATATTCATAAAAGAGAATTTTAAAATAAAAAAATTATATATTAAAAAATTTTACTAAGATTATAAATAAAAGAACAAGAAAATACCTAATTGGAATAAAAATGAAATTAAAGGATATTTTATAAATAAATAAAATAATTGTAACTAAGGCCAGTATCAAGCTAAAATGCACACAAATAACCAGGGATTAAACTAGAAAATATCCCAATAACCGAGACACGATGTCTAAATGCGGACTAAATTGAAATGGCGCTTAAAATTCAAGGTAAAAATAGCAATAACAAAAGAAAAAGCAAAAAGGACTCAATCAAATCATCGCGAAACAGGGAAGGACCAATCACATAAATAGCCCAATTTTCAGAAATGCGCGGATCATGAGGGCGGATTCGGGTCGACGCGCAGGTCGGATGGCCCTATACGGCGCCGTTTCGTACTATTTCAAAAAAAGGTTAATAAGCCTTAAACTAATCAGATTGTTTTTAAAACCTTCCTATCCCTAAATCAAACCCTAATCCCTTTGCTATTATCTTCAGCCGCCTTTAGAAAAACACAAATCAAACCTCTCCCTCTGCCAATTCAGATGTCTGCGCCATTCAACCACCATTTCACCGTCGTAATCGGTGTATGGTGGCACATAGTGATGCCCTATCACCCTCGTTTAGAACACCCAAGGTATCGCCTATTTTCTGCTCAAGATCCCCATTCAAACTTTGATTTTGACGAAGCGAATAGGGATCCGACGACGGCCTTAACAGATAAGTGATTTTTCCCTTTTTTTCCGCATGCAATGAATACTTAAATGGAAACCGAAAAGCACGAAAATAAAATAAAAAAAACTCGATTAATCTACTGATAATCACCCTTCAATTTCTCTGCTTTTGATTTTTTTGTATTTGTATTGCATATGTGTGCGTCCCCCCCCAATGTACAGCGGCTTGCTTCGGCTCTTAAAGGCCGAAATTGAAAATGAAAAAAAATGAAATCAAAATAATTACAACTATTTTTTTTTGTTTTTGTTTTCTCTGTTGCTCCCTGTTGTCATGGTTGTTTGTCCTTTGCAGGTACGGAGGCCAGCCTGGTACACGGACGTGGCGAGGGTGGAGGCTGTGCGACTGAAGCTTGCGGCGCAAAGGTTCTGACCTAGGGTTTCCTGAAACCCTGAAGTGCTTGGGCCATTCGGGTATTGGGCCGTGTAATTGGATTGGCTAGTTTAGGTTTGCTGTAAATTCTTGTTTAAGGGACCTTACATTAATGGACTTTGTTTATGTAATGGACTTTTAATTTATTATTTGGGACTATTTATTATTTTTTTGGTTTAAATCTGGTTAAGGTATGGGCCCGGGCAAATTTTGGGCCCTACACTCATCTCTGAATTTCTTTGGTGCAGACTGAAATGATTTGCTTGAGAATATCTTTCTCACATCTCTAGCTTCAGACTCAGCTTTTCTTTTGTCTTTCCCGAGTGCCTCAGTTTTGCATGCACGATCAACAAGCACAACAAACTCTTTTATTTCCAGAATCCCAACAAGCAAACGAATATCTTCATTCAGACCATCTTCAAACCTTTTGCACATTATCGCTTTAGTTGAAACACATTCCCGAGCATATTGACTTAGTCTCACGAACTCTCGTTCATACTTAGTGACAGTCATGCGTCCCTATTTCAATTGTTGAAACTCTTTCCGTTTCTGATCTATAAATCTCTGACTGATATATGTCTTCCGAAATTTAGACTGAAAGAAATCCCTTGTAACCTGTTCTTTTGGAACAACAGAAATCAAAGTCTTCCACCACTGATAAGCTGGATCTCATAACAAAGAAACAACATATTTTATGGATTCATCAGGAGTTAATGACATTTCATCGAATACTCGATTGTGTTCTCGAGCTAAAATTCAGCTCTCTCTGCATCATCATCACTAGTGGCCCTGAAATCTTTGGCCCTATACTTACAGATTTTGTCGACCGGAGGCTTATTCAACAAATTCAAGTTCATAACTGAAGGTACAGTAGAAGTCTGAGGAGGATTGGGTAGGGGCGGAGGTTGTGAAACAGTCGGATTCGTTCTTACGTATTGAGTGAACCACTCATTCATCATTTGGAAGAAGGCTTGTTTAGCCTCACCTTCCTGATCGCTAGTAGTCGGTCTCGAATCAAATGGCGCTGTCCCCTGAGCGGGAGCAGGCGCATTGCTTTCAGCATCGTCAGCTACAGCTCTTTCGGGATCCATTTACTATACGAAAACACATTTTACACGTCAGGATTTATCACACTATCACAGTTCGTATATATGGCATGTATAGCTAGACTCTCATACGCTACGTTAGTCCTAGAATTGACTAAATCGTAGATCTGATACCAATCAAATGTAACACCCCTAACCCGTATCCGTCGCCGGACTAGGGTTAAGAGGCATTATCGGATAACTGGAAACTTTTACAAACATTTCATATTATAAAGTATATTATCGTCAAATCATAACATAATACAAATATATAGTCCCTTAATAAGGTCTACGGGACCTCAGACATGCATTAGAAATGGGTTGGGACTAAACCGGGATTGTAACGATCCAAATTTTTGGGCCTAGTAGAATTGGGCCTATTGGGCCTTGGGCATGGGAGCGTTTAAATTTTTTTTGAGAACAAGAGAACAACACTAATGCGAGTTGGACCTATTAGGTGAGTGATTTTGGAGTGTTCAGATGGTACCATGAAGTCCCGGGTTCAAGTTAGGCCATAGGAAAAATTTTGATTTTTAGCCTTAGTGGAACCCTGGTCTCTAATGGTATGACTCATAAATAAATTAGGGTAAAATAAGACACAAAAGGAGTTGTGGTCTAGTGGCAAATGACGCCACATTGGAGACAAGGAAGTGACGCCATAGAGGAAGCAAGGGGTCCAAGGTTCAAGTCTTGGCTCTTGAAATTTATTTTGGTTTCTCTTTTAAATAAATCTGGAAGCGAGTAGGTAGGCTTTATAGTTAAATGTGTTGGACTTATGACACAAAAGAGCTTGTGGCAAGGAGGCAAGTGCCATGTTGAGCTATTGAGGAGGACTTTGGTTCGAATCCCTTTGCATGCAAAGGTGGATTTTTTTTTAAGGAGTCGATTTTTAAGGATTGATAGAGGGATCCCACATCGGGAAGCTAGCGTGAGAGTAGGCGAGAAGCTGGCTTTAAATAGAGCAAACCATGAGGAGAGTAAGGATACCTTTCTTGGCTTATCCCTTTCGCTTTGTGGCGTGCTCGTTTGGGTTAGGCGTTGGATCATTCGTTGATCTGTATGCCGTTGGGTCGTGGTGGTGGTGACCAAAGTTGATCGACACACCCCTTGGGGGTCAAGGGTGCGATTATTGTTGGCTTCTGTGCAGAATAGTGTTCAGAGCGCAGATTAACTTCAGATTCCTATCAGGTGTGTATTTCGCACTACTCTAGCTGTAGAGCGGCAAATGTCGAAATATCGGTCACACGGTGATGGTAGCCACATGAGCATGCGAGCACACGTGTGGGAGCCTCAACGCGATAGTTGAGGCCCTCATGAGTGTTCTCATGGGTTTAGGCTACCTTGGGCCGATTGGGCCCATGTGAATAAATTGTATGATTGTGTAGTAGATATTGGACTGGTCTATGTGAATCTCATATCTGTGGCTAGATTTGGGCTGAATGGGCCACACGAGCGTGTGGGCCCATTTGGGCTGAGAATGGGCCCTAGGCCCATTCGCATCATTATCTCTGTTTAGAATACTTTGGTTTAACTGGGCAAATCACAGTTGATCGCTCTAGTGAAGTTGACGGCGCTCGTGATTATTTAGTACTCTACGTAATAAGGTGTGTATCTGTATACACTGTTCTGATTGTTAATCGGTTGAAAAGAAGGTGCGTATATTATATTAGCTTGACTGTTGATCGGCATTATGCCGAAAAGTAGAAATACTGGCGAACGATGCCATACGAGCGTGCGATCGCGCATGTGGTGAACCGAGCTCACGGAGCATGAGCGTGTGATAAGGAAGGCCACCATGAGCGAATTCATGGGCTTGGGCCGTAGTGGGCCACTTGGGAAAGAATGGGCCTCGATGGGCCAAATGGGCCGTAGGGCCCGCGAATGCAAGTTAGACTGTCGAATAGGAGATAGAGAGGCTTGTCATGACACGTGCATGGCATGGGCTGTCCTGGGCCTTGATGGGCCGAGAGGGCCCGATGGGCCCGTGGGCCCATTGGGTTGAATCTCACTGTTAAATGTGAAATAGACAAGCTTATCAGGTCGCGCACATGACTTAGGTGTTTGGGCCGCGTAAGGCCGAAACGGGGTTGTGTGGGCTCAATGGGCTTGTGGGCCCACACCGTTGAAATGTCTGTATTGTGATAAGTTATTGATTTGGGCTGTGTCGTCGCATAGCTGTGGTTGTTTCTAGGCAACACGAGTGTGTGGGCCCACTTGGGCAGGGTAATGGGCCTCAGGCCATTTTCACCGTTAAGTCAAATTAGGTTTCTTAAGCCGCTCGAGGCGACTGTAGACCTTCTAGGAGGTCGTAAAATTACCGAAATACCCTTGGTTTGCAAAATTACTAAAATACTCTCGGTTTGTAAAATTGCTGAAATACCCTCGGTTTGTAAAGTTACTGAAATACCTCTGATTTTTAAAATTACCGAAAGACCCGTGATTTATGAAATTACTGAAATACCCTTAGTTTACAAATTGCTGAAATACCCCGATTTGTAAAATTACTGAAATACCCTGATTTGTGAAATTATTGAAATACCCATGTAGGGTAGAATTACCGAATTACCCTTATAGGGTAGAATCACCGAATTACCCCGTAGGGTAGAATTACCGAAATACCCCTGAGGGGTAGGATTATCGACATACCCTTATAGGGTAAAATGACTGACTTGTGCTATGATTTGACCGATTTGACTGTGATCGTATGACTGTGTTTTAACTGACTTGACTGTGGGCGTGTGACTGAAATGCTGTTAATATGTGTTGAAATGTCTGTTACTAAGCATGGCCATTTTGCATACACGTGTAATGATTGGGCATGACATACACGACATATTGCATGGGGTTGGGATTTGTATTTGGTGGAAGTACTGTACTAGTAGCTCTGCCACGTTTTACTACTCTAGTGGCTTCGCCACGTATACTGATTTTAGTGGCCTGGCCACGTTCACTGTTATTAGCAGTTCTACTGCGTTAGTACTACTTACTAGTGGCTTTGCCAGGTTTTACTATTATAGTGGCATCACCACGTAATCTGATTTTAGTGGCTCGACCACGATATCTTTATTATTAGCGACTTTGTTTGCATTACTATTAGCGCCTAGGCTGCGTTATTGGTGTCTTTGGGCCGGGTGGGTCGACTTGGTCCCCACGTGGTGTGTTGGTTGGTACGTGAGGTGTGTTGGTTGGGTGGGTTGGGATGCATCCTCATACTGTTGCATATCTGCTTATGAGATCTCACACCCACTGTCTTGGGCTTAGGCCACTTGTTCTGATATTGGTTTGGGCTAGGCCCAATTGATTCTGTTATGGGTTGTGACCCAAAAGATATTGTAGTAGGCTTTGACTTACGTATGCTTTGAACTGACTGTACTGTTACTCTTAAAGGGCTTTGGCCTGCATTTCAGCTTACCGTCAGTATCTTGATTGTTACTCTAGTAAGGGGATTACACACTTTGAGTTTTCATAAACTCACCCTATTTTTAATCATGCGGGTAATCCTCGGCCTTAGACGGATCGGAGCTGTGAGGGACTCGGAGAAGACCACACACTGCTTATGCTTGTTGTTTTGATTATTTACTTTTAAATATTTTTATTTAGGTTGTTATAGGGCCTCTCTAATTTTAACTTATTATTTCTGATATTTATTTATGATGTTTTCTAACTGCTAAAAGTGGGATACGATTTCCAAAACGATAACTGTCTTCAAAACACTACGTTTTCACAACGTTTTCAAAATGCTTCTGCTACTCAATTTTTAAACACTACATTTTCGTAAATTATTTATTTTAAATATGCTTTCGCAACAGATAAAGATTTAAAAGTAATTACGTTTGCAAGTGGATAGCAATTGCGTAAGTGTTTTGAGTTTTAACAGTGAGGCTGTAACTCTCAAACAAGTTTTAACAACAAGAAACATGGTTTTGAAAAACACTTCCATGTGACACCCCAGATTCGGACCTAACTTCTAGGCCGGGTTTGGGGTGTTACATTTAATGGTATCAGAGCCCGATTGCAAAACTCGACTGTGGATTGGGTCTTCAAAATTGAATTTCTGAAAGAAATGTTTCAAAAAGGCTTGAAAAGATTTAAAGTTCTGAAATTGTATTGACCGTTTTCCTAAAGTGTGGTACACCGAGTCTCCGACGCTGAATCCGTAAGTTTCTAAAACTGTTGTTGGTTTCGTTGAAAAGCAGTAGATAAAGATACTATGATTTCTTAGATATTAGACTGTATGGCTATACTTAAACTTAGAGTTTGTATTTATTCTGCGTATATTCTGGAAATGATTTGCGTGTGATATCCATCCGCTCTAATGGATAGATAGTGTGGTGCGTGCTTGTGTTATTAAGATTAGAGTGCGCAGCGAGAGCGTAGTGTGCTAGGTTAGGATGTGCGACTGTTCCTATAGTTGGAAATTTCAAGGGTGAAATTTCTTTAAGGGGGTAGAATTGTAACGATCCGAATTTTTGGGCCTAGTAGAATTGGGCCTATTGGGCCTTGGGCATAGGAGCGTTTAAATTTTTTTTAAGAACAAGAGAACGGCACTAATGCGAGTTGGACCTATTAGGTGAGTGATTTTGGAGTGTTTAGAGGGTACTATGAAGTCCCGGGTTCAAGTTAGGCCATAGGAAAAATTTTGATTTTTAGCCTGAGTGGAACCCTGATCTCTAATGGTATGACTCATAAATAAATTAGGGTAAAATAAGACACAAAAGGAGTTGTGGTCTAGTGGCAAATGGCGCCATATGGGAGACAAGGAAGTGACGCCATAGAGGAAGCAAGGGGTCCAAGGTTCAAGTCTTGGCTCTTGAAATTTATTTTGGTTTCTCTTTTAAATAAATGCAGGCAGTAGGTAGGCTTTATAGTTAAATGTGCTGGACTTATGACACAAAAGAGCTTGTGGCAAGGAGGCAAGTGCCGTGTTGAGCTATTGAGGAGGACTTTGGTTCGAATCCCTTTGCATGCAAAGGTGGATTATTTTTCTAAGGAGTCGATTTTTAAGGATTGATGGAGGGATCCCACATCGGGAAGCTAGCGTGAGAGTAGGCGAGAATCTGGCTTTAAATAGAGCAAACCATAAGGAGAGTAAGGATACCTTTCTTGGCTTATCCCTTTCGCTTTGTGGCATGCTCGTTTGGGTTAGGCGTTGGATCATTCGTTGATCTGTATGCCGTTGGGTCGCGGTGGTGGTGACCGAAGTTGATCGACACACCCTTTGGGGGTCAAGGGTGCGATTATTGTTGGCTTCTGCGCAGAATAGTGTTCAGAGCGCGGATTAACTTTAGATTCCTATCAGGTGTGTATTTTGCACTACTCTAGCTGTAGAGCGGTAAATGCCGAAATATCGGTCACACGGCGATGGTAGCCACACGAGCATACGAGCACACGTGTGGGAGCCTCAACGCGATAGTTGAGGCCCTCATGAGTGTTCTCATGGGTTTAGGCTGCCCTGGGCCGACTGGGCCCAATGGGCCCGTGTGCCCATGTGAATAAATTGTATAATTGTGTAGTAGATATTGGACTGGTCTATGTGAATCTCATATCTGTGGCTAGATTTGGGCTGAATGGGCCACACGAGCGTGTGGGCCCATTTGGGCTGAGAATGGGCCCTAGGCCCATTCGCATCATTATCTCTGTTTAGAATACTTTGGTTTAACTGGGCAAATCGTAGTTGATCGCTCTAGTGAAGGTAACAGGGCTCGTGATTATTTAGTACTCTACGTGATAAGGTGTGTATCCGTATACACTGTTCTGATTGTTAATCGGTTGAAAAGTAGGAGTTGCGTATATTGTATTAGCTTGACTGTTGATCGGCATTATGCCAAAAAGTAGAAATACTGGCGAACGATGCCATACGAGCGTGCGATCGTGCGATCGTGTGTGTGGTGAACCGAGCTCACGGAGCATAAGCGTGTGATGAGGAAGGCCACCATGAGCGAATTCATGGGCTTGGGCCGTAGTGGGCCACTTGGGATGGAATGGGCCTCGATGGGCCCAATGAGCCGTAGGGCCCGCGAATGCAAGTTAGACTGTCGAATGGGAGATAGGGAGGCTTGTCATGACACACACATGGCATGGGCCATCCTTGGCCTTGATGGGCCGAGAGGGCTCGATGGGCCCGTGGGCCCATTGGGTTGAATCTCACTGTTAAATGTGAAATAGACAAGCTTATCAGGTCGCGCACATGACTTAGGTGTTTGGGCCGCGTAAGGCCGAAAGGGGGTTGTGTGGGCTCAATGGGCTTGTTGGGCCCACACCGTTGAAATGTCTGTGACGTGATAAGTTATTTATTTGGGCTGTGCCGTCGCAAAGCCGTAGTTGTTTCTAGGCTAAATGGGCCACACGAGTGTGTGGGCCCACGTGGGAAGGGTAATGGGCCTCAGGCCATTTTCACCGTTAAGTCAAATTAGGTTTCTTAAGCCGCTCGAGGCGACTGTAGACCTTCTAGGAGGTCATAAAATTTCTGAAATACCCTTGGTTTATGAAATTACTAAAATACTCTCGGTTTGTAAAATTGCTAAAATACCCTCAGTTTGTAAAGTTACTGAAATACCTCTTATTTGTGAAATTACCGAAAGACCCGTGATTTATGAAATTACTGAAATACCCTTAGTTTACAAATTACTGAAATACCCATATTTGTAAAATTACTGAAATACCCTGATTTGTGAAATTATTAAAATACCCATGTAGGGTAGAATTACCGAATTACCCTTGTAAGGTAGAATCACCGAATTACCCCGTAGGGTAGAATTACCGAAATACCCTTGAGAGGTAGGATTACCGACATACCCTTATAGGGTAAAATGACTGACTTGTGCTATGATTTGACCGATTTGACTGTGATCGTATGACTGTGTTTTAACTAAATTGACTGTGGGCGTGTGACTGAAATGCTGTTAATATGTGTTGAAATGTCTGTTACTAAGCATGGCCATTTTGCATACACGTGTAATGATTGGGCATGACATACACGACATATTGCATGGGGTTGGGATTTATATTTGGAGGAAGTACTGTACTAGTGGCTCTGCAACATTTTACTACTCTAGTGGCTTCACCACGTATACTGATTTTAGTGGCCTGGCCACGTTCACTGTTATTAGCAGCTCTGTTGCGTTAGTACTACGTACTAGTGGCTTTGCCACGTTTTACTGTTATAGTGGCATCGCCACATAATCTGATTTTAGTGGCTCAACCACGTATACTGTTATTAGCAGCTTTGCTGCGTTATTATTAGCAGCTAGGCTGCGTTATTGAGTGTCTTTGGTGGGTGGGTCGACTTGGTCCCCACGTGGTGTGTTGGTTGGTGCGGGAGGTGTGTTGGTTGGATGGGTTGGGATGCATCCTCATCTTGTTGCATATCTGCTTATGAGATCTCATCACTTTATCGGGCTTAGGCCACTTGTTCTGATATTGGTTTGGGCTAGGCCCAATTGATTCTGTTATGGGCTGTGACCCAAAAGATATTGTAGTAGACTTTGACTCACGTACGCTTTGAACTGACTATACTGTTACTCTTAAAGGGCTTTGGCCCGCATCGTTTCGATTTTAGTTTTACAGATCTTGATTGTTACTCTAGTAAGGGATTACACACATCGAGTTTTCATAAACTCACCCCGCTTTTTAATCATGCGGGTAATCCTCGGCCTTAGACGGATCGGAGCTGCGAGGGACTCGGAGAAAACCACACACTCTTTATGCTTGCTGTTTTGATTATTTACTTTTAAATATTTTTATTTAGGTTGTTATAGGGCCTCTCTAATTTTAACTTATTATTTCTGATATTTATTTATGATGTTTTCTAACTGCTAAAAGTGGGATACGATTTCCAAAACGATAACTATCTTCGAAACACTACGTTTCCGCAACGTTTTCAAAATGCTTCTGCTACTCATTTTTTAAACACTACATTTTCGTAAATTATTTATTTTAAATATGCTTCCGCAACAGATAAAGATTTAAAAGTAATTATGTTTGCAAGTGGATAACAATTGCTTAAGTGTTTTGATTTTTAATAGAGAGGCTGTAACTCTCAAACAAGTTTTAACAACAAGAAACATGGTTTTGAAAAACACTTCCATGTGACACGCCAGATTCAGGCCTAACTTCTAGGCCGAGTTTGGGGTGTTACAGGGATCATACGAAATTTTTCCAAAAATCAGACATTTTTCAAAGTTACAGAGGTCACACGCCCGTGTGGCCAGGCTGTGTGCCTCACACGGCCTCAGACACGCCCATGTGCCTGAGCCGTGACAAAACAGGGCATACATACTGACTTGTCTACACGGCCTAAGACACGCCCGTGTGCCTCACCCGTGGTCGTGCCTAACTTGCAACACACGGCCAGTCACACGCCCGTGTGTCCAGCCCCTGGTCGAGTCTGACTTGTTTTATAATACAACCACGAAGGACACGGTCGAGCCACACGCCCGTGTGCTCAACCGTGTGGGCAATTATAGGCCATGTGCAAGGCCAAAATGCTACCCACACTTTAGGTTATCCCTACAAGCATCATACCAATTCAAATCATGCCAAAATAACCAAATTTTCCAAGCATTCAAAAGCATTTCAAGCACATCATCTTATGCAGCAATTAGCTCAATCAAATGACAAATATTTCCAAGTATAATTCATCACAAACTTACCATTTCATTATAACCACCATTCATCAAATATATGCTTACTTTGCATCAATAAGCTTACTATTATTTTTACCATTTCACTAACCATCAAACCATACCAAAACCAAGCATCATATAGCATGACTACTCATTCATACCACAATCATTTATCTAGCCATACCAAATGGCTATGTACATATCTCAAACATAATTCAAAGTGACTAGCCTATACATGCCATACTTTAGTATATACACTTTCAAATGGTACCAAAATGAGTTTGATAGTATGGTGACGTTCCTCGACGATCCCCGAGCCTTCTGTAACTTTAACGATCTATAAAACAATGCAAACATACACAGAGTAAGCTTTCAAAAGCTTAGTAAGCCATATACAAATAAACTTAACATATAAGCATTCATTAATCATATCAAATATAATATCACTAATAGCTCATTTGCACATTAATAATTCTTCTTTGGCTCATTTGTTTAGCCATTTTCTTACCAACATATATATCACCATGTACTTCATTAGATCATAGCTAATTTATTCATATATCACCTTCTGTCTCAACAAAAATATGCACTTATCTCATGTTTGCTTATTCATAAATACTTACCTTACATACTCAAATGTAGAGTACATTTCAAACGTACCTGAATCATCTATACATTTCTCATAGTCTTTCATTTGTTGGAATTTACCCGTTGAACCATTCAGAATTAAATAGGATACTCGGAATACTCGAAATAATCGTACAAAGCCAATGTCTCAGACGTGGTCTTACATGTAACCAGATATCGATGCCACTGTCCCAGACAGGGTCTTACACGAAACAAATACGATGCCGATGTCCCAGACACGGTCTTACACGTAAATCTCAAATCGATGCCAACGTCCCAGATGAGGTCTTACACAATATCTCATATCAGAAACATATGTCATGACATATAAAATCCTATCTATTCCTAGGTTCGTACGGGACTTCTCGGACATTGATACATTATCGATACTTCCTCGAATTTCATATATATATATCATCTCGATCTCATTCATCACAATTAAATTTCATATGAACATACATAAATCAACACAAATACATTTATTTTTATATAGACTTACCTCGGATTCGGATAAACAGACGGATTCGACTATTTGATCACTTTCGACTTTCCGCGGTCTAAATCCATTTTCTTCAGTTCTTGATCTATACATATTCAAATTTAACTCTTTTATTCACCAATTCATTCAATTCAATCAAAGAACACACATTTAGGACAATTTACAAATTAGCCCTCAAATTTTCACATTTTGACATTTTAGTCCCTATCTCATAAAATCACAAAATACACAAAATTTCATGCTGCCCATGCCTAGCTGAATTTTCACAAGCTTCATACAAGTCCATACATTTCATTTATTTCACATTTTAGTCCCTCAAAATACCATTTTCTCAATTTAGTCCAAATTATTCAAATTTATCAAAAATCCAAAGACAAACTATGTTAATCTATCACATAACTTTCATATTTCATCTTTAAACATCACAAAACTCATGAATTCATCAATGGCACATTTCAAAATCATCATCAATTCACAAAAGTAAGGCATGGGTTTGAAAGAACACGAAGCAACGATTACGAAAATGTAGAAATTATCAAAATCCGAAACCAAAACATACCTTAATTGAGCTTAGACAATGGTCGAAACCTAGCTTGCTCAACAATGGTGTTTTTCTCTTTTAAAGTTCGTAAATAGCCATTAAAATGATGAACAAAATATTGTTTTGTTTTAATTTAATGACATTATTTACAAATTACCAAATTACCATTAATGAAAACATTTAAAATTTATGTAATATATGGCCATTTATGTCCATTATCATCCACTCACTAATATTTTGGCTAAATTCTATCTTAAAGACTTCACATATTAAAGACAATAACAATTCAGCACTTATTCAATTAGAAGGCCACTTTTACAATTTCTGTGATTAAGTCCTTTTCTCAAATTAAACACATAATCGGATAAATTAAATCACAGAAATTTCACTCATACCAATTCACATGCTATAGACTCAGAAAATAATATTAAAATATTTTTTTCAATCTTGGATTTGTGGTCCCGAAACCACTGTTCCGACTAGGGTCTAAACCAGGCTGTTACAGATATTGTATGAACTGTATATGTGATTCCATGAAGACATTTGACAAGTTCGACAAGTTTTGACACGAGAGAAAACCCCGTTTGAACCTTAGGAATAGAATAGGATACGAGTGACATGTCACTAGGATTTTCATGTGATATATGTGTTTATGTGATCCGAGTGCTTTGGTCTCTCAGTCTCGTCGTCTACCGATGGTGGGGTAGTTCAAAGATGTGTTTGTGAATACCTAACAGCTCGTGTGAGCAGCACTGCATAATTACGTCTTGACTGACAGCTTGTGTGAGCAGGCCCGTGATTAGCTCGAGAGCGAGCCCTATGTGTTATGAGATATAAGGTAGCATTGGCTACATATGTGGCACTTATGTACAAATACTTTCCGTGTATCCGATTAGTATTCCAAGTGTTCAGCGGGTATGTCAAAGATTGGAAAGAGTATGATATGTTGCGAGTTGGTACAGGTACATACAGAAAACTCATAAGAATGAGCTTGGTATGTGATGAGCTTTTGGTAAGGTTAACAACGATTAAGTATGCTTAGGAAGTTTGATGATAATTACGTGACTTATGCCAAATTTTTTTGTATGATGTACATGTCTATGTTACTTAATGTTGTCTATTATTTACATTTGAACTTACTAAGCTTTAAGCTTACCCCCTTCCTTTTTATTTCTTATAGTGTCGCCAAGCTAGCTCGGGGATCGAAAGTCATCGGAGAATCAATCACACTATCAATTTAATCATTGGGGTATATTTGGTTTCACATTTTGAATATGGCATGTATAGGGGAAATTGGTCATTTTCTTACGTGTCATATTGGTTAGCCAAAAGTGTTGGCTCATTGATAATATTATGATTCATTTTGTATATGGCCATGAGATATGGCTTATACTGATTATTGTGTTGTAAGCCTATTTATTCATGCATGCTGGTGCCTATGCTTTTGTGATGTGGTTGGTGGTTGTGTGTATGTGATGAGTTATGTTGTGGCTATGAATGCTTGATGATTAAATTGGGATTTATTTAGTATGATGATCACTATGGCTTAAATAAGAATTGGTAGGTTGGGCTTGACAAAGAATGATGTCTTGTGCATATACAAGTTAATAGGATATTGCCATAATCGTGACTTGTTTGAGGATGTTTAAGTACTCAATTATGCCATGTTAAGTGCCTTTGAAATTATGTATGTGTTTGAGCAAATAATGGTGGCAATTGGCTTGGAAAATAGCCCTAAAGTTTTCCACACGGGTAGACACACGAGCATGTGTCTAGGCTGTGTGTGACACACGGTCTGCCCCCATGGGCATGTGATCAGGCCGTGTGTCCCCTGCACCTTAGTTTTGAGAAACTGAATGTCCAGTAGTAAACACATGGGCACGAGACACGGTCGTGTGTCTTGGCCATGTGAGAGACACAGCCATAGGACATGGGCATGTGCCCAAGCCGTGTAAAGTCTGCACTTGATTTTTGGAATTTAATTCGCCACACTGCCTAAGGACACGGGTGTGTGCGTTGGCCGTGTGACCTTATTTGGTTGATGACGTCATAAACAGAATGTCATCTATTTTGGACACGGCCTGAAGCACGAGCCTGTGATATGCCACACGGGCGTGTCCCTTGACCCACACGGGCGTGTAGCCCTGTAACATGAAAATTTTTCTAAGTTTCGTAAAATCTTCCAAAGTTCTTGATATAGTCCCGAATCACTCCTAAAGTATGTTTTGGGCTTCGTAGGCTCGTTTAAGGGACGTTAGGAACGTTTATGAAAAGTTTTAAATTTGAGTGGAAATTCATGTCTCGTTTTTGTATGAATGTTTGCGTATAAGTCCGGTAATACCTCGTACCCTGTTCCGGCATCGAATACGGGTAAGGGGTGTTACACGTGTCATCACACCTCCACCAGTTTTGGTGATTCTTTCTCTTTTCTTCACCATTTTTCGATCTCTATCATTCTCTTTAGTAACCGAAAATCCTATATCATCTATTTCAATTAGTTTTTAATTTATTTCCAAATGTTGTATTTAATGACTCACTTTTCAAGTGATCCTTTTTCTAGTTTCACATCCCTTTCCGATACAAGATCACAAGGATCCTCCAACCCTTTCGTTTCAATCAATAAAGAGTAAGTATAGTGGTCAAATGAAAAACCACTCTTTCCTTTCTTCTTTTCCTTTAGGTCGAATGTATAATAGTGTATTTTTCCTTCAAATATTATCATATCATATTCTACTTTAAGTTAAAGGGCCGATGGATACCAATCCAAAAAGTCACTAACGTTGGAAACAAGATCACATTTTGATTGATTTTGTAACAGCCCGATTTTGGGTCTAGTCGAAACTGTGGTTTCGGGACCACAAATCCGACGCAGAAAATTTTATTTTTATTATATTTTTATGGTCTACAATTTTATGGAATGATTTCGTGAAAATTTCGTTCGAAAATTTTGATGTTTGGGCCCCCAATTTAGTTAAAGGGACTAAATTGCAAAAAGTGCAAAACTTGAATTCTATATGTTAGAGGTGTCCAATTGCTATGAAATTTTAAATCAGAGGTCCTTAGATGGTAATTAGACCATTGGTTAAGTTGGTGGACAAAAATGGATATGGTTAGGTATGTTTCTAAAGTTTTTCATTAAGGGCATTTTAGTAATTTGGTAATTAAATGAATTAAAAAGCCAAAATTTATCCATCTTCTTCCTCCCTTGGCTGAATTTTACAAGGATAACCATGGCTAGGGTTTTTCAAGCTTTCAAGCTCGATTGTAAGCCCGTTCTTGCCCCATTTTTAATGCTCTTTACATTTTTGAAGTCGTAACCTGATCTATCTATTTCTACCACTAATTTAAGATATGATCAAATTCTAGGGTTTTACCCATGTTAAATATTTTTATTTTGGTGCTTGATGGTAGAAAATGCATTTTTATTGTTTTTTAAACGACTTTTGTTAAGTGATTTTCGGTAAAAATGTCAAAAAGGACTTATTTGTAAAAGTCTATAAAATGAGTAGAAAAATGTGAATAAATGAAAAATGTGGGATGTTATGAGTATGAAAATAGTTTTGGATAGGCTTGGGTGTGAAGAAATTGAATGAAATTCATTTTACGAGCCTAGGGACTAAAGTGTAAAATATCAAAAGTTTAGGGGTAAAAATGTAATTTTTCGATAATGTGACTTTTTGGCTGAATTGAATAATGTGATGATTAAATGAGATGAATGTGGTATTATAGATCAAGAAAAACGAAGTTTGGGTCTAGATCGGGGGAAAACCAAAGTGTTTGACGATTAGGTCCATTTCCGCTATTTTTGTATCGAGGTAAGTTCGTATGTTTAATAAGCATTAAATTATATATGTATAAATGCTTAATTGATATAATTGTGGTAAATGCTATATTATTGAAATGTAATGTGAATGCTATTGAGTACAATACTACGAAAATGACCGACAGAGATTCGATACAACGAAAGTCCCGGTTGAACCTTAAGAATAGATAGGATACAAATGTCATGACATTAGGGTTACTGAGATTACGTGTAAGACCATATCTGGGATATGGCATCGATATGAGACTTCATATAAGACCATAGCCGGGCTATTGGCATCGATACGAGATTACATGTAAGACTATATCTGGGATATGGCATTGGTACGGTACTGTGTGTACGAGATTTTCGAGTATCCTTTAGTATTCCAAATGGTTCAACGGGAAAAGTTGACAAAATGTGGTTACAAGTGATGGTACAACTCAGTCAAGGTACTCGTGACAGAAATCGATAAGTAAGTGTTAAAAAGTGAATTTCATATGATGAGTAAGTGGAAAATTATGAGAATTCATATGGTTCAATTGAGTATTCATAAATGTGATGGCTATTGAATTGAATATAGATTATTTCTATTTGCTTATGCTTATGTAAAAGTGGATGAATCGATAAGAAGTATACAAACCATGTAAGCATTGAAATGAATAAACCTGTGAAATTCTTGGTTAATTATGTGAACGAATACATGGCATAAAGGTGGAATTATACAAGTTATATTATAGTATTTACAATGGCTTAAAATGTGTTTATTTGATGAGATGAGTTATTATCATACGAGCTTACTAAGTTATATAGCTTACCCCATTCCTTTCCCATGTTTTATAGTGTCATTGAGCTAGCTCAGATTGGAGATCGCCGGAGATCCTATTACACTATCAAGCTATCACTTTGGGTATTGATGAATTCAAGTATTTTGAGTTTATGGCATGTATAGAGACTTAGTCATTTTGTTATATGTGTCATTATGATTGTAGCCAATGTGTTGGCTTGTAATAGCCAAAGGCTTGTTTTGGTATTTGGCCATGTAGATTGGCTTATTTGGGCTATCATGGTTGTAAGCCTAAGTATAGATATATATGTGCAAATGTCTTTGGTGATATGGTCATGGTATACTTGGTGAATGATAGAAATGTGATTTATTACATGAATGTGAAATGTTTGGCAATGTGGTTTATTGATGAGATGATAAAGTGGTGTACAATTAGGTATCTTGAAAGTAGTCAATTGTGGCTTAATAATTGTTATGAGTATGCTAGATGTTGATATTGTGTTGGTCATAATTGTGGATGTTTTGGTTGTCTAAATAAGTTATGTTTGTGCCTTGAATTGGTGTAAGTGTATGTGTGAACAAGGGTGGCAAATGGCTTAGTAAATAGCCTTTATTTTGTCCACACGGGTAGACATAAGGGCGTGTGTCTAGGCCGTGTGTGACGCATGGTCTACCCTACGGGCATGTGTTCCGGTCATGTGTGACACACGGTCTGCCCCACGGGCATGTGTTCCGGCCGTGTGTCCCCTGCACCTTAATTTTGAGAAAACAGAATGTCCAGAATTGAGCACACGGGCAGAGACACGGGCGTGTGTCTCAGCCGTGTGTGCTACACAGCCTAGCACACGGGCGTGTGGCACGAGCGTGTGGCAAAATTCAGAGAGCACCCTAATTTTAACATGGTCTGAAGCACGGGCATATCCCCAGGGTCATACGGGCGTGTCCCTTAGACCACACGGGCGTGTGATGTAACACCCCTTACCCGTATTCTACACCGAAACCGGACCCAAGGCATTACCGAATTAAAACCACTTGATCGCCACTTAGGCTCAACGTAACTACTCTCAAAAGCTACCACAACTACCTCATTAAGGACCTACGAGGTCTTAAACACACATACGAGAGCTCCCGAGGCTCTACCGAAACTTTATCGATCTTAAAATTTCTTTCACTCAGACAAGGGTCACACGCCCATGTGGAATGGGACACGCCCGTGCACCCTCAAGACATGCCCGTGTCTTCCACCCGTGGTCGACACTGACTAAATTCACACGGCACTGACACACGCCCGTGTTCTCCACCCGTGGTGAAGACCCGACCACTTTACACGACCTAGGCACACGCGTGTGTGGCTGGTCTCGTGGTCTATTCTCGACTTGAAATGCTAACATGTAGGGGACACACGGCCCAAGTCACACGCCCATGGGCTGACCGTGTGTCACACATGGCCTAGACACACGCCCGTGTGTCTACCCACATGGACAAGAACAAAGCTATTTGTCATGCCCTTCTCACCCCTTTAGCATACACAACAAGTACTCATTCAACACATCCATAACCAACTCATAATGAACATAATCTTACATGGATAAATACATCTTTTCATATAATAATGTAGCCATCAACTATGGCATTATACAAAATAGATTATCCATCAAAAGGCCAACACATCTTAGCCAAAACAACAAAATACCCTAACGTGTCTAGCCTCTATACATGCCATATACAAAACATTAAGTCCAATGTACAAGAGTGTGTTCATAGTGTGGGCGATCTTCCGATTAATCTGCGTATCACAATTCAATCCTTGTTCTCTATAAGACAAGGGAAAAGAAATAAGTAAGCTTTGAGCTTAGTAAGTTTACACATAAACAATTTAAGCATTCTAGTATAAGCTTTACAACAATTAGCATTATACTAACATATGTAATTCACATCCACTACTATGCTTACTCTTTCTATCCCTTACCACATCTCCAACACCTCATGAGTCACATACTCATAATCATTGACATGCACCCCTGCACTCAATAGCACATTTACTCAAAATACAACACATCATTATTTCTCAATAATACATCCACACAGCTAAATTACTCGGTGGTTTCGCACTTAGCCCACCACAATCAGATCATAGGGTAGTATCGCACATAGCCTACCACAAAGGATAATTATAGTGATTCCGCACATAGCTCACTAAATAATATGCTTAACAATAGTATCGCACACAGCCCATCATTGTTAAGTATTAAGGTGGTATCGCACTTAGCCCACTATCAAACATTATAACTACACATTCACATGTCTACTTTGTAATACATTCATCCATTCACAAATATTCTCTCATTCATTCCACTAGAATCGAATCGGTTTTCAATCATGCTACACATTAGCTAGCATTAACAATGTATATGCATAAATGCATCGTTCATTCGTAAACTTACCTCGGTACTCAAAAAGTATGGAGATGTGCAATTTAGTCCACGACCTTGCCCTTGCCTCGGTTATGATCCGGGCTTCGTCTTTCTTGATCTAAAATGATAAATCAACCCGTTCAATACACACATTGACTAAATTGACCCTTATCTCATACTTTAGCAAAATTACCATTTTACCCCTAAACTTTCTCATATTTACACTTTTGTCCCAAGGCTCATAAAGTGATTTTCTTCAACTTTCTAGCCTTTCATGCTTAGCCGAATCATTTACTCAACTAAAGCAATCATCAATTCTCACTAAATCACTCATGTATGACCAATCTCCAGACTTTCACAAACTAGTCCCTACATGCATTTTTCATGGAATTCACTTAGCAAAAGATGTTTCTACTACATCAAGCTTTCATATTCTTCCATAAAACATCAAAATACATGCATGTCATACATGGTTACATTTTTGAACATCAATCCTAGCTTAACATATAGCTAAAAATAGCTTACTCATGTTACTAGGACTTCAAAAATACGAAGGATATTAAAAACGGGGCTTGGATTCACTTACTTGCAAGCTTGAAAAATTGAAGAACCCTAACAATGGCTCCCTTCAAATTTCGGCAGCTTGGAGAAGAATATGAATGAAATTCTATCATGTTTTTCCCTTTTTAATCACTTATTTGACAAATGACCAAAATGCCCCTTAGTCAAACTTTTCCAATACCATCCACTCATGCCCATTTTTGTCCAAAAATTAGAATTTGGGAAATTACTATTTAAGGACATCTAATTGATAATCCAAAGCTATTTCATACAATTAGCTTCTAGAATTTCACATTTTACAACTTTTGCAATTTAGTCCTTTTGGACAATTCAACCGCAATTTAACAAAATTGCTTCATGAAACTTTCACACTAACATGCAAACATAGCATAAACCTCAAAACTCGTACATATACCTCGGATTTGTGGTCTCGCACCACTATTCTGACTAGGCCCTAAATCGGGATGTTACAACTCTCCCCCCTTTAGAGATTTTCGCCCTCGAAAATCTTACCAGTAAAAAGGTTTGGATGTTGCTCTCTCATGCTTTCTTCCAGTTCCCACGTAGCCTCTTCCACACCGTGTTTCTGCCATAACACTTTCACTAGGGCTATGCTCTTATTCCTCAACTGTTTCACTTCTCGAGCCAAGATCTTAATCGGCTCCTCTTCATAAGACATATCCGGTCTTATCTCAATTCCCATTGAAGGAATTACATGCGAAGGATCAGAACGATACTGTCGCAACATCGACACATGGAACACATTATGGATCTTATCCAATTCTACCGGCAAAGCCAACCGGTATGCTACTGGCCCAACTCTATCTGTAATCTCATATGGCCCTATGAATCTCAGACTCAATTTCCCTTTTTGTCCAAATCTCATGATTTTCTTCCACGGGGACACTTTCAAAAACACTTTGTCACCCACCTCAAACTCAATTTCTTTTCTTTTCAGATCCGCGTACGACTTCTGTCGGTCCGAAGTAACTTTTAGACTATTACGGATTACTTTCACCTTCTCCTCAGTCTCTTTTACTAGATCGACCCCATGGATTCGCTTCTCACTAAGCTCAGTCCAATACAGAGGAGTCCGACACTTACGACCATACAAAGCTTCATACGGTGCCATCAATATACTCGACTGATAACTGTTATTGTAGGCAAACTCGACCAAAGGTAGATACCTCTCCCAACTGCCTTCGAATTCTAACACACAGCATCGAAGCATATCTTCGAGAACTTGAATCACTCTTTCAGACTGACCATCTGTTTGTGGATGGAACGCAGTACTGAAATTTAACCTCGTACCCATGGCCTCTTGCAACTTCTTCCAAAACCTCGAAGTAAACCTCGGATCTCTATCCGATATTATAGACATAGGCACACCATGTAACCTCACTACCTCTGCAACATACAATTCGGCTAACTTGTCCAGTGAATAATCAACACGTACTGGAATAAAATGAGTCGAATTTGTCAATCTATCCACAACAACCCACACAGCATCTTTCTTTTTCGGAGTCATAGGCAACCCCGTCACAAAATCCATGGTAACCCGATTCCATTTCCATTCGAGAACCATCACTGGCTGAAGCAATCCCGAAGGCACTTGATGCTCAGCTTTCACTTGTTGACAAATTAGACACTTTGCCACAAACTCAGAAATGTCTCTTTTCATACCCGACGACCAATAAGACTCTTCAAGTCATTGTACATTTTAAATCTTGCCGGGTGTCTTGACAAATAACCACAATGTACCTCATGTAAAACCTTTGGATCAATTCTTCATCTCTAGGTACACAAATTCTGTCATGGTACAACAAACAACCATCCGAACCCACTTGAAAATCAGAATCACTTTCTGATCCACACTTAGCTCTCTTAGCTTGCATCTCACAATCATTTCTCTGAGCCTCACATATTTGTTGAACAAATAGTGGCTTAGCTCTCAACTTTGCCAATATAGCACCATCATCAGACAATGCTAAATTCGTGCTCATAACTTTTAGAGCATACAAGGATTTCCTACTCAAGGCATCCGCAACCACATTCGCTTTTCCCGGGTGGTAATCAATGACTAACTCATAGTCTTTTAATAACTCGAGCCACCGCCTTTGTCGCAAATTCAAATCCTTTTGATCCATCAAATACTTCAAACTATTGTGATCCATAAAGATTCGACACTTCTCACCGTACAAATAATGTTGCCAAATCTTTAACGCGAAAACAATCGCAGCCAACTCCAAATCATGAGTCGGATAATTCTTCTCGTGCGGTTTTAACTGCCTCGAGGCGTAAGCGACTACCTTACCCTCTTGCATCAACATGCAACCGAGACCATTAAACGGCGCGACACTGAAAACCACGAACTCTTTCCCCGATTCTGGTTGAACCAAAATTGGCGCCTCAGTCAACAATGTTTTCAATCTCTCAAAACTCTGTTGACATGTCTCAGCCCAATCAAACTTGACATCCTTATGCAACAATTTTGTCATCGGGGTAGCAATTACAGAGAACCCCTTTACGAAACGTCTGTAATGTCCTGCCAATCCCAAGAAGCTTCTTACGTCTGACACGTTCCTCGGCTGTTTCCAATCCACAATAGCCGAAATCTTACTCGGGTCAACTCTAATACCATCACCTGACACAATGTGTCCTAGGAATCTGACCTCCTAGAGCCAAAACTCACTCTTGCTACTTAGCATACAACTGCTTATCCCTTAAAGTTTGCAAGAAAATTTTCAAATGCTCCTCATGATCGTTCTCATCCCGAGAATAGATCAATATGTCATCAATAAAGACAACTACAAACTTATCCACATACGGTCGGAAGACACGGTTCATCAAATCCATAAAAATCACAGGTGCATTGGTTAAACCAAACGGCATGACTAAAAACTCATAATGGCCATACCTTGTTCGAAATGCAGTTTTTAACACATCTTGCTCTTTCATTCTCAACTGGTAATAACTACACCTCAGGTCGATCTTGGAGAACACTGTAGCTCCTTTCAGTTGATCAAAAAGATCATCAATCCTTGGTAATGGATACTTATTCTTCACCGCCGCTTTATTAAGTTGCCTATTGTCTATACACAACCTCATAGACCCATCTTTCTTTTTCACAAATAGTACCGGAGCACCCCACGGTGAGTAGCTCGGTCTTACAAAACCCTTATCTGTCAAATCTTACAACTGAACCTTCAGTTCTTTCAACTCTAAAGGTGTCATCCTATACGGAGCAATTGAAATAGGTGTCGTTCCCGGAACTAACTCAATCCCAAACTTGACCTCTCTCTCTGGAGGTAATCCGGGTAACTTTTCCGGGAATACATCCGGATACTCACATACCACCGGCACTGTATCAAACTTTACTCCAACTTCTTGAGTATTCAATACAAAAGTGAGATAGGACTCACACCCTTTTCTCAAACATTTCTCAGCCACTAGGGAAGAAATCATCACTGGTAGACTATCCGATCCACCTGATTCAACCCGAACAACATCTCCGCTCTCATACTTCAATTCAATAAATTTACTACCACAGTTCACTAAGACACTATGGGTAGTCAACCAATCCATGCCAAGGATTAAGTTAAACTCATCAAATGGCAACAACATAAGGTTTGCCGGAAAACAGTGACTCATAATCAACAAAGGACAATTCTTACACACCTTGTCCACTAACACATGCTTACCTAACGGGTTTGACACCTTAACCACAATATCCGTAAACTCAACGGTCATACTCAAACTAGATGTCAATCTCATGCAAATATAAGAATGAGTAGACCCTGGATCTATTAAAGCAATAACAAAGGTGTCAAAAAGAGAAAAAGTACCCGTTATTACATCTGGGGAGGATGCCTCTTCGCGAGCGCGGATGGCATACGTCCTCGCAGGTGCTCGACCCTCCGGTCTCACAGTAGAGTCTTTGGACGCACCTCTACTACTAGTCCCACCTCTCGGGTTCCTTGGTGGTCTACCCCTTGCAGACATATCGCTAAGTCTTGTCTCTTGCTTCTCTTCCTTGTCATCCCTCTCGGGGCAATTTCGGATAAAATGGTCGGGGGAACCACACTTATAACAACTTCGGTTGTTTCCCCAACACTCTTCGGTATGATACCTACCATAACTTGGACACTCCGGTTTGTTCTTCGAATTGCCCACACTTTCCATCGAGGTGGCTTGGACTCTCGAACCCGAACGAGTGTTGTCCAAGTTTCGATGTGAATATCCCACTGGTGCTGTCGTCCGAGGATTCACTTCCTTGGATCTTTTCGATTGGGGTTGATATGATTTGCCCATTGGTCGTTTTCTCGCATCTCGGGCTTTACTCACAGCCCTTTTCTTTTCCTTACTCAACTCCTCGGCCTTACTTGCCCTTTCAACCAACACCACAAACTCTTTCAACTCCAAAATACCCACTAGGAGCTTAATATCCTCGTTCAGTCCATCTTCAAACCTTTTACACAAGATGGTCTCCGTCGACACACATTCTTGCGCGTACTTGCTAAGCCTAGCAAATTCGCGCTCATATTCTGCTATTGTTATTCTTCATTGCTTTAACTCAAGGAATTCTTTCTGTTTCCAATCAGTAAACCGCTGGCTTATATACTTCTTTCGGAACTCTTCCAGAAAGAAGTCCCACGTCACCCGCTCTCTCGGGACTACCGACGTCAACGTCTTCCACCAATGGTATACCGAGTCCCTCAGTAAAGATACGGCACACTTCAGGTCCTCTTCAGGTGTACAAGAGAGTTCATCGAATACTCTCATTGACTTCTCTAGCCAAAACTCTGCCCTCTCGGGGTCATCATCTACCTTAGCTCTAAACTCCTCAGCCCCGTGTTTCCTAATCTTATCCACCGGGGGTTTCGATATCCTCACTACATCAATACCTTGAGGAGCCACTGGAATTGGCTGAGGTATAGGAGGAGGTGTAGGAGGTTGAGCATTAGGGTTCGCTCGAACATAATCCGAGTACCAATTACTCATCATCTGGAGAAAGGCTTCCCGAGCCTCTTCCCCTTGACCCCTAACCTCGGGTCCACTCTCAACAGGCGCGGTTCCTTGCTCAGGAGCCGGCGCATTACTAGCTGCTTCATCAGCAGCCGATTGATCGGGATCCATATACTATATAAAACAAGGTTTAAAATTATCAGAAACCACCACATTATCATTGTAAACTTATGGCATGTATAGCTAGACTCTTACACCCGCTACGGTAGTCCTAGAACCGACTAAACCACAGCTCTGATACCACAAAATGTAACACCCCTTACCTGTATTCTACACCGGAACCGGGCCCGAGGCATTACCAAATTAAAACCACTTGATCGCCACTTAGGCTCAACGTAACTACTCTCAAAAGCTACCACAACTACCTCATTAAGGACCTACGAGGTCTTAAACACACATACGAGAGCTCCCGAGGCTCTACCGAAACTTTATCGATCTTAAAATTTCTTTCACTCAGACAAGGGTCACACGCCCATGTGGAATGGGACACGCCCGTGCACCCTCAAGACATGCCCGTGTCTTCCACCCGTGGTCGACACTGACTAAATTCACACGGCTTGGACACACCAATGTTCTCCACCCGTGGTGAACACTGACCACCTTACACGACCTAGGCACACGCCCGTGTGGCTAGTCCGTGGTCTATTCTGACTTGAAATGCTAACATGCAGGGGACACACGGCCAAGTCACACGCCCATGGGCTGACCGTGTGTCACACATGGCCTAGACACACGCCTGTGTGTCTACCTTCATGGACAAGAACAAAGCTATTTGTCATGCCCTTCTCACCCCTCTAGCATACACAACAAGTACTCATTCAACACATCCATAACCAACTCATAATGAACATAATCTTACATGAATAAATACATCTTTTCATATAATAATGTAGCCATCAACTATGGCATTATACAAAATAGATTATCCATCAAAAGGCCAACACATCTTAGCCAAAACAACAAAATACCCTAACGTGTCTAGCCTCTATACATGCCATAAACAAAACATTAAGTCCAATGTACCAGAGTTTGTTGATAGTGTGGGCAATCTTCCGATTAATCCGCGTATCACGATTCAATCCTTGTTCTCTATAATAAAAGGGAAAAGAAAGGAGTAAGCTTTGAGCTTAGTAAGTTTACACATAAACAATTTAAGCATTCTAGTATAAGCTAAACAACAATTAGCATTATACTAACATAGGTAATTCACATCCACTACTATGCTTGCTCTTTCTATCCCTTACCACATCTCCAACACCTCATGAGTCACATACTAATAATCATTGACATGCACCCCTGCACTCAATAGTACATTTACTCAAAATACAACACATCATTATTTCTTAATAATACATCCACACAGCTAAATTACTCGGTGGTTTCGCACTTAGCCCACCACAATCAGATCATAGGGTAGTATCGCACATAGCCTACCACAAAGGATAATTATAGTGATTCCCCACATAGCTCACTAAATAATATGCTTAACAATAGTATCGCACACAGCCCATCATTGTTAAGTATCAAGGTGGTATCACACTTAGCCCACTATCAAACATTATCACTACACATTCACATGTCTACTTTGTAATACATTCATCCATTCACAACTACTATATCATTCATTCCACTAGAATCGAATAGGTTCTCAATCATTCTACACATTAGCTAGCATTAACAATGTATACGCATAAATGCATCCTTCATACGTAAACTTACCTTGGTACTCAAAAAGTATGGAGATGTGCAATTTAGTCCACGACCTTGCCCTTGCCTCGGTTATGATCCAGGCTTCGTCTTTCTTGATCTAAAATGATAAATCAACCCGTTCAATACACATATTGACTAAATTGACCCTTATCTCATACTTTAGCAAAATTACCATTTTGCCCCTAAAGTTTCTCATATTTACACTTTTGTCCCAAGGCTCGTAAAGTGATCTTCATTCAACTTTCTAGCCTTTCATGCTTAGCCGAATCATTTACTCAACTAAAGCAATCATCAATTCTCACTAAATCACTCATGTATGACCAATCTCAAGACTTTCACGAACTAGTCCCTACATGCATTTTTCATGGAATTCACTTAGCAAAAGATGTTTCTACTACATCAAGCTTTCATATTCTTCCATAAAAAATCAAAATACATGCATGTCATACATGGTTACATTTTTGAACATCAATCCTAGCTCAACATATAGCTAAAAATAGCTTACTCATGTTACTAGGACTTCAAAAATACGAAGGATATTAAAAACGAGGCTTGGATGCACTTACTAGCAAGCTTGAAAAATTGAAGAACCCTAACAATGGCTCCCTTCAAATTTTGGCAGCTTGGAGAAGAAGATGAATGAAATTCTATCATCTTTTTCCCTTTTTAATCACTTAATTGACAAATGAGCAAAATACCCCTTAGTCAAACTTTTCCAATACCATCCACTCATGCCCATTTTTGTCCAAAAATTAGAATTTGGGAAAATTACTATTTAAGGACCTCTAATTGATAATCCAAAGCTATTTCATACAATTAGCTTCTAGAATTTCACATTTTGCAACTTTTGCAATTTAGTCCTTTTGGACAATTCAACATAATTTAACAAAATTGCTTCATGAAACTTTCACACTAACATGCAAACATAGCATAAACCTCAAAACTCATACATATACCTCAGATTTGTGGTCTCGCACCACTATTCCGACTAGGCCCTAAATCGAGATGTTACATGTGAGCCCTGCTTCTAACAAAATTTTCTAAGTTTTGTAAAAGTTTCCTGAGTTCTCGGTTTAGTCCTGAACCACCTCCAAAGCATGTTTTGGGCCTCGTAGGCTCGTATAAGGGACTTTATGATTGAATATGAATGGTTTTAATTTTGGACGCAAATTTATGACTTGAAACTGTGTGAATGCTTGTGTTGTAAGTCCGGTAATGCCTCGAGCCCTGTTTCGGCGTTGAATACGGGTAAGGGGTGTTACAGATTTTTATAAGAGCAAGTGCTGATGGGAGTTTTATTAAATTGACTTATTTTATAAAGCGTTAAAAATAACCTCCCTAATGAGGAATCACATTTTTTGATAAGTAAGTGACCTATCGATTAGATCCAAGTGTGGGCGTTCTTTAGGGGGTGATTCGATTTGGATCTACTATCATGTGTGGGTCTAATCTAAAATAAAAAAAATGATATACGTTAATTCTAGTATTTAAAGTGTGGGCGTTCTTTAGGGGGTAATTTGCTTTGGATCTACTATCATGTGTGGGTCTAATCTAAAATAAAATAAAATTGATATACGTTAATTCTAGTATTTAAATAAATATTGTTATTTATATTGTGTTTTATGCGAATACATAAAGTATTCCGAAAAGGGAGATTAAACCCATCGATTTGTATTATACCAAGTAAGTGGCCCAAACCAACTAGCTTATGAAAAGTATGTTGTGTGGTTATGATTTTCAATGTTTGAAAAGTATGTTATTCTCATTCTCATGTTATGTGATATGATGGCATAATCAATTTTACATGACAAATAAATTGTGATATTTCGAAATCTTAAAACAATAAGTGAAACTCATGTTAGACATGCCCTACATGATATTATATTTTGAGAAATTTGATTTGCATGTTTCAACATGCCAAATGTGACAAGTGATATCTTGAAATTAAAAATATGTATATATATGTTTATTGTGGCCATACCACATGAATGGGGTGGGACACTGTAAGGAGGAAGAATTGGTGGCTTCGTCCACAACCTACATGGCAACTTGTCTACAAATTTGGAGTGTTTGGATGGACGAGTTCTGGGGAACTTGATTTTGGAGTGTAGTGGTGATGGGTAGGATGTTTTAAAAAGATTTACATAATTGTTTTACAAAAACTACATTTTCATGATCATGTGCATGAATATTGGATATTTTGAATAATGAGTATGTGCTTATTGTTATTTGTTTTGTATACTGAATTTCTGCTTAATACTTGAGTTAAGACTCACACTAAGCTTTATAATTCACCCCCTTTAGTTTTCTGATTTTACAATTAACCCCGAGGTTAGGATTCGATTACGACATTTGGAGGAGTTCCTCGGAATTCTTTTTAAATTAAAATAATTAAAGTTTATTTTAATATTTTGATATTTTGGGATTGTAATAAGTTTGAGTATGGATTGTGGCATGAGACTTTACTTTGGGGATTTTTTTATTCTGATATGCATGAGTTGATTACATGATATTAAGTTTTAAAAACTGCAAAAATTTGTATTTAATAAGAATACGCATGAAACTTGGTTTTTATTAAAACTTGACAAAATCGTTATTTTCCGCTTCGACAATGAAAATGAGTTTTAGAAAGAAAATATGACTTGGTTTTTGAGGTTTTAAATTGTCTATTTTTGTTTTATCTAATTTACACTATTACTTTTGCTTATGTCCTATGACTATGGCTTTTTGAACCTTAATGTTTTTATTAGTATTTTAAGATACTTTGGTGATTTTTTTTCATGTTAGTTCACTTGGTCTATATTTTTATATTTCTATTCTCGAATTAATAATTTTCTTTCTCCTAAGCTTTACTTGATTTCTTTTGATATAAAAAAAAGGGGGAGAAAGCAAAGGTAAATTGTTGATAAGTAAAGGTAATTCGGTTGATTAATATTTGATTTTGTGCTAAACTAAATTTATGGAAATTATATAACCATTTTTTTCTTTAAAAAAGGACTTCAAATTGAAAATAACTTTTATAAAGGAGGAGGAATTTATTCAAAAAACAATTTACCAAATATTTTGTTATATCAAAAAGGGGGAGATTTTTAAATAAAGTTTTATTAGATAATGTGTTTTGATATAAAAATTTAAAATATTTTTTAAAAAATTAAAGTTGAACAAAATTGACAAAATAATATTTCAAATGAAGTCTAAGAGATAAAATTTTGAATATTATATTTTGAACTCTTAAAAAAATTTTAATTCAACTTTTAAATCAAGTTAAAAAGATCTCAATCAAAGTTAGATTTTTGTCAATAAGTTAAACTATTTTTAAACAAGTTAGAATAGCTCCAAGCCAAAAACTATCAATACTTTTTGGCCTAGTATCGATAGTTTTCAAAATATCGATACCCCATTTCAAAAATGATACCAAATTGACATTCTGTTTTTCACAAATTCAACTAAGTATCGATCTAGTAATTTTTCATAAATTATCGATAAAATTCCTCTAGTATCGATATCTTTAGCTCCAATGATCACTAAATTTTGTATTAAATGCAAAATATATCGATACCTCCTTTGTCAGTATCGATACTTGTAGTTGCAAGTGAATTTAATGCACTGGTTACTTCATCCCCAACGACTCTATTCATGTCTCCAACAACCTCAATGATTGAAAATCAATTAGGGGGTATAAATACCAACTTCTAAATATCCTACAACAACAAGAGAGATAATCAAGCAAAAAGATCAACCAAAATCAACCTTTGTGCTTACAGTTCTCAACATTTTTCTTTAAACACTTGTGTGCTTTCATTGTTTTTATTTAGCTCAAGTGTTTCTCTTTGTAATTGAGCTTAATTTGCAAACATTCTGATATTGTAAGGGTTCTTTCTTTGTTTGCTCATTTGTATCTCTTTGAGAAGGGTTTGTGTCTTAAGGTTGAGGTAGAAACCTTAAGAGAGCTTGTAAGGTTAAATTTTGTCCTCAAAGGATTGAAATTAGTGAATTTGAGAAATTTTCTTAGTAGTGGAAAGCTAAGGTAGTGGAGTAGGCAATTGAGGCCGAACCACTCTAAATTATTGTGTCAAAATTTTCTATCCTTATTCTCTAGCTTCCACAATTTTTTTTAAATCCAATTCACCCTCGGCTTGACAATTTCAGTTTGATTATTAGAGCTAACACAATACATCGGATATGACCCAAGTAGAATAGATCCTGATTCCGTTTATGAATTTATTCACTTCTACTGTTCATAGTGTGGCATACCTTAATCATGAGTAAATAGTGAATTATGTATACATGACTCATATATTTTAATACAAGTAAATACCCGAGTTTAAATAGATAAGGAACTGAAAGTTGATGCGTTAGGTATACGACTTCTAAAGTATGTAGCACTATTCACAATAGTGGAATTTATAACCCAAGAAATGGGTAAATGATGTCCTTTCATTGGCATTACATTATATATGAAAAGTAAACGTGACCACGGGTTATTTGTCTTTGTGATGAATGACTTAATTACTATTCCATAGTAATTGACTTTTCATTAAGAAAGATATAATGGTTACCATGAGATGAATAAGATCATATTGGGAGAATGAATTTATCCTAAAGAGATTAAGGATATCCTATGAGGGTAACACACTTATGACAAAGTCATTGGATGAACACTGATCAAGTAGCTTTCAGAATGATATATAATTTGGGAGAGTTCAATCACAATACTATATTGGAATAAATTCATGACTAAATGAGCTTATAATTAATAGGCAAAAAGATGAAACTTAATTATAAATCATTTGAACTCTAATTACATATGTCCAATCAGTCCCTCCGCTAGCTCGTTGAAACCAGAAACGAATTGCATTTAGAATTAAATTAACATAAATGGATAGAAATGATAAAGTTAGAGAAATTGGTGACATTCGGAAATGAAAGTGGTTCCTTATTAAGTATGGAAATGACCTAAGATTTAATTTAAGTTTTTCAAATTATTATTTAATAATTGAAGTTCGAAAATGGAATTAAATTATTTGGGCATTGTGAATCTGTTGAGTATAAAAATTAAATATATTTTCTACTAGATTCATTTACGATAAAATTGACATGACTTTAACAGAATTAGAATTTGTTTGAGTAAATTATTTGATTGAGAAATTAATTTATTTAAATTAATAAATAATATTTATTTTGGAAAATAGAGATACATGTATTGGGTTCAATTATATTATAAAGTGTCGGGTTAGAAGTTACGAAAACACATAAAATTGGACCTATTAAGGAGAGTCCCATAAATCGTCATAATCTGTATGAGAGGTGGCAACCCTAGTATAATTAACTAGGGTTAGCTGCCCCTCTCTCATAGTAGAACTAAGGGACTTGTTTTGTAACAACCCCTTTTTAGTAAAATCAGAACAGTGGTTTCAGGATCACAAATCCAAAGTCAAAATATTTATTTTATTATTATTTTAATGTCTGCAATATAAAAATATGATTGTGTGAAATTTTCATTAAGAAATTTTATCGTTTAAATGCTTAATTAGATAAAAAAGGACTAAATCGCGTATAGTGTAAAAGTTGTGTTCTATTAGCTAAAGGTGTTTAATAGATATGGAACCTTAAAGTTAAGGTCCTTAAATGGTAATTAGACCATTTTAATTGTGAGTGGACAATTTTGGGCATATATTAAGTGATTTTGGTGGTTATTAATCAAGGTTAAATTGGTAAATAAGTTAATAATGATAAATTAAGTAAAAATAAAAGATGGCTATCATATTTTTCCTTCATACACCATCGAAATTAAAAGAAAGAAACCACCATGGATGCATGCTAAGTTTGGCCAAGCTTCCTAGCTCAATTGTAAGTCCGTTTTTGTCCCATTTTTAATGATTTCTATGTTTTTGATATCGTTGCAGCTTAGTCTAGCTAGCCCAAGGACTAATTTGCAAAACTGTTAAAGATTTAGAAAGTTTCCATTGATGAATAAGCATGTATTTTGATTGTTGATGATAGATTTTGAATGTTTGAAGATAGTTATACAAGTTTTGTTAGGTGATTTTTGGTGAAAATGCAAATTAGGGATTAAATTGTGAAATGTGGACTTTATGGTTAAAATGTGTAATAAATGGAAAATATGGGCTGCTAGGGACCTAATTGAAATTTGGCTAGCATGGGTTGTGATTGAATTGTGTGAATTTGTGATTTTATGAAATAAGGACTAAAGTGTAAAAATCTAAAATATTAGGGGCAAAAGTGTAAATGTGCCTAAATGTGTATTTTGGACTTAATTGAATAAAGTAGTGATTGAATAAGCTGAATTTGATATTATATAGATCAAGAAAAGTGGAATACGAACTTAGATCGAGGAAAGAACAAGATCTCGGATTAGTTGACCCGTGTCGTCGTTTTTACGTCCGAGGTAAGTTCGTATGTAATAAGCATTGTTATAATTATGCTTTAAATGCTTTGATATTGCATAAATTGTGTACACGAGACTACAGTCATGTTTGACGATGAGTCGGCTATGTATGGCACTTAGTGTGCGAGATTGAGATAGCTTCGGCAATGTAAGGCACTTAGTGTGCGAGATTGAGATAGTTTTTGCAATGTAAGGCACTTAGTGTGCGAGATTGAGATAGCTTCAGCTATGTAAGGCACTTAGTGTGCGAGATCGAGATAGCTTCGGCTATGTATGGCACTTAGTGTGCGAGATTAAAATAGCTTCGGTTATGTATTGGCACTTAGTGTGCGAGATTTCGAGTATTCGACATTATTTCAAATAGGAGTTCGTTACGGATTCGTACATGTATGTACATGAATTGTATGAGCTTTAAATCGAAGAAGTTATGAAGTTTTCTTATAAGCATATGATTAAGCATGTGAAAGGTTTATTAGTTATCATGAATTACATGTTAATATGTTCAAATTGACGATTTGTGTATTTATGATTAGTTGAGTTTATTTCATACGAGCTTACTATGCTATAAAGCTTACTTTGTTTATTTTCCATGTTTTATAGTGATTTCAAAGCTAGCTCGGATTTGGGGATCGTCGGAGACATCGTCACACTATCCAACCATAACTTTGGTACTTTTGAGCTTATGGTTTGGTCATATGGCATGTATAGGATTATGGTCATTTTGATATGTATTTTGGTAGTGAGTTTTGCCATTTGAGATGGCTTGTGAATGTTCATGTTTTGGTTTGTATATATAGCCATGAGACTTGGCTTAACTTGGTTAGTTTGGTTATGTATATATATATATATAAGTGTGCATATGGCTTATGTTATGTGATTGAGGTTGGTTTTGCAATGTTATTGATAGTTGATATTATAGATGTCAAATGGTTGATAATTGAGAAGCTATGTTCTTGTGGATTGGTGCATGATGATGCATGTTAGGAAAAAAATATATAATTGGTATGATTTGAATGAGGAAAACATGAGATTATAAGCATGTTGGTTGTTGGAATTGAGATGGTATGAATGATGTTTGATTGAGGTTGTTTAAATGCTTTTAAGTGTTATGTTTTGGTGCCATGGAATTTGGTATAGGTGTGCATAAGATAAGGTGGCAAAATGGCTTGGTAAATAGCCTATTTTTGTCCACACAGGCAGAGACACGGGCGTGTGTCTCAGCCATGTGTGACACACGATCATGTTACACGGCCATGTGTCCCCTGGGGTTGAAATTAAAATCAAGTCAGTATGCTCCACACGGCCTCACACACGGGCGTTTGACCTGGCCGTGTGGCATAAGTCAGTATACCTTACTGGTTTGGCACGGCCTAGCACACGGCTTGGCACTCGGGCATGTAGGGCCATTTGTAGGGCACACGGGCTAGCCACACGGGTGTGTGTGTTGGCTGTGTGACCCAAGTCAGAGAGTTACATGGGGTCGGACACGAGCTGGAACATGGCCATGTGCTCCTATTTTGAATCTCCACACGGCTTGTGACACGGGCGTGTCTGTTGGCCGTGTGAGACACACGGTTGGGCCACATGGGCGTGTGTCCCCTGTTTTTGAGAAAATTTTATAAATGTTCGAAAAGTTTTCAAAGTTATCAGTTTAGTACCGAACCACTCCTAAGGCATGTTTAAGGCCTCGTAGGCTCGTATTAGGGACGATATGAATGTGTTGATTGATATTTGAATGAAATTTGGAAATGTATGAGAAAATGTATGTGTAATTGTGTTATAAGTCCGGTAATGCTCTGAAACCCTATTCCGGCGTTGAATACGGGTGAGGGGTGTTACATGTTTTCTATCAGATAAGTATTATTTGTATTATATTATTTCAACCAGAATTATTCAATCTCTCCCTATAAAATAGATGACATTGGTAGAGCTAAATAGACACAAGTTTGAGATATTGTTATTCTGCTCGAAAACAATGAGAATTTATTTTCTAAGTATAAATTCTTTTTTTTTCGGGGAATAACAATTCTATTGGTTTCTATAGAGAGAAATTTACTTTCCTACTGAATGTAAGAAAATTATTTCTAGTTCTGTGTTTGATTCGTGATTGTTCGAGCCCACACTCGAAGCGTTTGTGGTACGAGAATAGTAGAACATGTTGTTCAGTTGAAAGCCTAGAACATCAAGGATTCGTCTCGCAAAAAGCACAAGTACTTTTCGAAAAAAATTTATTTCTATAAATATCACAAAGACGCTCGATTTTCAAATTTTTAATTTTTCGCTGTGATAGATAACCTTTTTTAAATTGGATTTTTTTCCAACAATTGGTATCAGAGTTAGGTTGTGCTATGTTTATAGTATAAACCGATACCAAAATTTTCTCTGTTCTTCATATTTTGTTGATATTTTATACGTGACATTCTTATAATTATTAGCATGTTTTGGGTTATGTATATGAATGAATATATTTCTTTTTATTTTATTATTTATATGATAAAGTAATTTTTCCAAAGTTGTGAGTCTTAGAAATTAAAGTGGTTGTAATTATTTTTTTAATAAGTTTTTGGTATATGTAATTAGTTTATGGACTATCATCTCCACGTAGGTTTTATTTATTTTAGAATAATTCATGTGAGTTAGAAATGGAAATAAGTGTTATGTAACCAAATTTCTCGATGAATCCCGAAGAACTGAGATGCATCCAAGACTAATCGAGACGATGCGAACCCAACCCAGCCAACTGGCAAAAGACCGACTGTAACATCTTGTTTTTTAAGTGGTACTGAAAATGGTGATTTCAGAACCTCAATTTTCGATGATTGAGTCAGTTAGTATTATTTTATAATATTTATGAGTCTAATATAGAGTTAAACAAAGTTTCGATCTGGTAATTTTAGCAATTGAGTTGTAATGTCCCAAACCCAATCCTTAATGAGGACCCAAGATTGGCGCGTCATTGCCTTAAAATCTTTTCCTTTAAACTGGTAATGGGCATAGTCTTCATAAAAATATAATTCCAATAAATATGATTTATAAACCCTTGGAGAAATTAAAGATAAATAGGGTTATGCATTTCCAAGGGAGATGAAAAATATAGTTGTGCTTGAGATCGTATTTAGCATAGACCTAATTTAATTACAGCGTTGTATACAAACACCTATAATTAGACAAACATTAATTATCTGAAGTAAATAATTCGACAATTTTCAAAAATATAATCACTTTACTAAGGTATTATTGAAATAATATGTAACGCCCTCAACCCGATCCTATTCGTCGAATCTGGATCTCGAGTGTTACCACTCTAACACAAACTTATACTTAACCAAAACATGCATACTTTCAATAATACATCTTATTTAGTAACACTGCCCAGCAAAATTATGTCTGGGCATACAAAGTGTACTTACAACCATTGAACAAAACTTTTCACTCGATGATGACTGACAAGTACTTATTCCCTACTTAATCTGCCTCTAAGCAATATTACTAATAGTGTATATAATACTAACACATTCTGTACCTGCCACAAGGCTTATAAACAATTTTTCATGACTTATTCACGATATTTCTATTAGACTTGAATACGCCGCTCCCTTCGCTCTGTATGCATAATAACCCATTCTCGCCACTCCCTTGGCATAGCCTTGGCATTGTCCCTCTTGGCGTTGCCATTAATCCACTTACAAGTGACATAAAGGCACAGAGGTAAGTTTGACAAAACTTAGTGAGTAAATCCTAATTTACCTTAATCTTATTCGATAATATCTATCTCCTTGTTCTTATTCTTTAGCTTGACTCCAGCGAATATGCCTCCAAGTTCTATTCATCATTCCATAGTTGTCATACCTTACACAGCGATCATAACTTTCCTTTCACCTCATTGTTACATCGTTCACGTTCTTTGTTTGTCCATTCATGATTCTTTAACCTTTCCCGTTATAAAGGACCATACAGACAGAACACTCTTGATTCGCCACACACACCTGGCGTGTTTCAGTTTTACTGTTCATATGTAAAACTATGTAGGATTCCCTTGTCATACTATACAAAGTCATTCCTTCAAAGTGCACCGTACTATTCTTTCAGGGATCGCCATATCTATATATCATACTTTCAAAGTTTGCTATACTTACCATTTCTTTAGACTTAACCATACATATCATTCTTACAGAGTTCATCACACATACTTTTCCTTTAGAGTTCACCCCGAAGACATTTCCTTCAAATATTTTCCATAGGACCCATTTTTTAGATTGTGCTACGAAGGTGTTACTTTTCCTAGATAGCCACAAAGGCTTCCTTTGACGAAGATTGCCACAAATGCCTCCTTTAATAGGTTCGCCACAAAGGCTTATCCTTCTAGAATTTTTCCACAAAGGTTGTCCTTTAACAGCTTCGCCACAAAGGTTTTTCTTCTCTTGGTGATTTAGGTGATAGGGATTTGCCTAGACTCACACCTAGTGAGGTTTGCCCCTCATCATCCAAGGACACATAGAAAACCATATTAAGTAAAAAATTTCCTTAAATTATTCTATATGATGCCATAACCCACCAGTTACTGTAACATCTCAGATTTTGGGGTTAGAAGTTTTGAGGTTCGTGGTTAGGGTCAGTGAGTAGCTTGAGCAGTTGGGTTTGTAGTTGCGTTTTGATGTCAAGAATGAGCCTGCTGGTTCACTTGTTAAGCATCTGTCTGTATTCTGTTTGGTCCTATGTTCGAATCTTGGAGTATGCAATAGGGAAATAATTTTACTCTAGTTTTTGTTTTTAAGTTTAAAATAATTATTTATTTTGATTATTTTATTTTATTTTATTTTGGAAGTAGGAAGTTACATCAATTTTATTTTTCACGTTCTTCCCCCTTTTCCCACTTTGTTTTCCCATTACTTTCATGTTCTTTCCCCAAAAATTGAGTTTCTTTTGATTTGTTTTGTTTCTTTCGTTTTATCGTTAATTGTTGTCTGTCAAGGGAATTTTGTCCTTGTATATTCGTTTAGTGATGCGAAACTCGGTTCGATGATGATTTGAGTCGTTTAGATTGCCCGATCGTTAAAATGAGAAGTATCATTCGAAATAGAACAAAGGGGTTAAATTCAGCCAGGCATGGTATTCAGTTTCCAAAATAGGTTCAAATGGCTAGGTGTAGTGATGATGATTAGTTGGCTATCAAAGAAAAAAAAAGGAATAAGAAATAGTTTGGTTGGGATGGAATTGGTTCGAAGTGAACTTAAGAATCAAGAATGAACCAACACTATGATTGAGTTCTGACCCGAAACTTATTTGATCTTCATGTGGATGGATGTTGAAGGATAGATTGACCGTGACCCTCTATCAAGAGTGATAGGAACCAATCGGTATATGGGTGAACGCCACACTCTGTTTAGGAGTGATAAGTTTGAAAAGAAACAAGGTAGACGCCACTAGCTTTTGCTAGATAAGTCAGCTTGAGTCTTAAAACGAAATAAGAGAGTTGGAAAAACTCACAAAATGTATAAACATTCAAAAGGTAGCAAAAAGTCCATTACAATGATCTGATTACAAGTATTTATAGTGCTAGATAAAGGCCTAGCCGAATAGTCACAATGATCATCTTAAATGAGCTGTTATTGTCTAAAATAAAACTTAATCAATAAGCACAAACTCTTGAATTCCTCTAAGCCTAAGTAACTCCAACCATCAATATGATTTATTGCTCCAATTTAACTGATTTAATGAGCTTGAATGCTTAGGTTTCATTCTTGAACAGTCAAAGAGTTTTTAGAATAAGCTTTAAATTCCCTCTTGGCAGCCGAATAGACACTAGCACTTTTGTTGATATTTTGAGCACTTGGAAAAGACGAATAGGCTACTGAATTTAAATGATGCAAAATGCTCTTCTTAATGTTGTAACAGCCGCATTTAACACTTTATAACAGCTCCCTTGTACATAACTTATTACAGCTGAATAGTCACCTACAAGCATTAACAAACACATTAAAAACACATTAAACACATTAAACTTAATAAGCTTAATTAATAAACTGTTAAATAAACACATTTAACAGTAATTTATTCCAGCAACTAAGAAATGCATAAATTAATTATTGAACATGCAACCCAAATTTATTTAAAATGAAAATAAACAGACTTTAATTAATGCAATAAAATGTAACAGCCAAATTAAATAACATACTTATATAAACAAACCCAAACATATTAAACAACTAAGATGCTTAAATGCATGGTTTAGATGCAAACTAAATAAACAAATATGTTACTTAATGCAAGACTTAATTTAATGATGCAGACTTAAACTAACATGGGAGTTACATTATGCATGACATAATTTATGATGCAGAACACACAAAGTGCAAGTCAAAATTAAAATATGCAAACTTATTAATTTAAATAAAACTTTATTAAATTAAAAAGTCCTTAAAAACATTGGCACAATAATGAATTAGGCCTATGAGATGTTTCATCTTGCACTTGGGCCACTCAAGATTAGGCCAATCTCGATGGCGTCGAGTTGCGTCGTAACATGATGCGACCGGGTTCGCATCATACCCTCCATCTTGAAGACGATATGTCCTCAAATCGGGCCACTTGCTCGCGAAAAAATTTTCATCGTCACAAACCTGGAAAATACACAAGACTCGAAAAAAAATAGATTAGTTGCTTACCCCCCCCCCCCTCTTTAGGAGAAATCCAATTCAGAGTGTCACCTTTACAAAAATGAAAGAGGTAAGTGACACCATGGATGATGAACTCGAAGGAACATGCTGAAACGTTATTCACAAATTGAACATATGAATTGATGCCGAGATCAAAAACAGTAATCGGTCTTACCTTTTTCTTCGATGGAAACAAACCAAAACCACATAACATTCGAAAGTCATAATCTTGAAAGACAAAATTCTATGGCTCAATTCCCTTGGAAAATTATATGGAACAACATTCACCGGGATCAAAGACAAAGTTTTTGTTCACATATTTAGTCACACAAAATTGCGGATGCTTACTTTCTCTCAAAGACATTTCAAAATAGCAAACTCCAGGTTTGAACACATGATTTTGGTCACTCGTTCCAGCTTGCAACAATAATTTCTTTGTCTCCAATGATCCACACATATTAATCAAAGAAGGTGTGTACTTGCAAACAGTCAAACAATCATATATATTAAGTCTCATTTGAACAGACTTACTCAAACATGTGGGATTTACACAACAAATTAGAAAGTATAAATCATCGTTACACACAAGCAGATTAGGCGTTTCACATATAAACTTTTTATCACAATAGACCAAATTTTGTGTGGGCTGATCTAGTCTTACTTTATTAACAATTTCGCCAAGGTCATATTCATTAGCAGAAAAACACTTCATATCATTATGTAAAACGAAATCATCAATCGGATTATGAATATCAACCGAATCAAGATGATGAGCTCTTTCACCAACTAGGTTTCTGGCTTTCTCATCATTCAAATGAAATTGTTGAGACTCAAATAACATGAGACCCTTACCTTGCTTACCTTTAGACGCTTGTGTACTAAGGTCATCTATGTTCTTACCTTTTTCGAGCAATCGAGATCGCCTCTCATCGGATAGGTAATGAAGCTGAAATTTATCAATGGGATTTCGAGAAACCTGAAAAGAAGAAACATTACAAGGAGAACTCATAGGATGGTTAGTAAAAACACTCATCGCTTTTTCTTGTTTACTTTTTTCTTTTTCTTTCGTTTATTTTTCATCAACACTCGTTTCTTGTATACTCTTTTTTTTCTTTTCAATCTCATTTTTTTTTCAACTTCCTTTTCTTTCTCACATTCTTTTTCGCTCTCAATCTCTTTTTGCTCTCTTTTGTTCTCTTTTTCTTTTTGCTTTCTTTCATTCTTTTTTTCTTTTTCTATTTCTTTTTTTTTCACATGCTTTTTCAATTTCATTACAAAAAGAAGAAAACAAGGAGGAATCAAAATGAGAAGCCTTTCGTCGAGAATAAGAGGAGGGATCTTCATACAAAAGTCGATCATCTCTTCGAGAATGAATCTTCATGGATGAATATCTTGGTGTATACAATAAATTGCTTGAATCTTCTCGTTTGTCACCATAATAAGCTTCAAACTTGAAGTTTGAGTTATTTCGGCTTGAATTCCTCGTTGAGTAGGAATCTCGATAGGAGTCTTTTATCACATAGTTGTTGGACGTTAAACTCTTTGACGATCTCATTTTCGTCCTTTGGCTTGAAGAAATTTGCTCCCGATGGTAGGAAGATGGAAGGAAATGCTTGCACATCACATCTTTCATTTAGAACTAGGTTGATATTGGGCACTGTCCGTTTCGTCTTCGAGTCATGGTGAATTGATCTGTAACACCCCAAACCCGTCCTAGAAGTTAGGCCCAAATCTGGCGTGTCACATTGAAGAGTCTTTTTGAAAACTACGCATTCATTGAAAACCCTTCTTACAATTTAAAACTTTCTACCTTTAAAACCTCAGATTTTATTTGCTTAGTTTCAAAACGTGGTTTATTAAAAGTCATTTCTTGTAAAACATTATTATCTTTAAAACCTTGCTTGTTGCAGAAACTTAATTTAAAACAGTTGCGGAAGCATGATATTTTGAAAAACAGTAGTTAATTTGGAAAACCATGTTCTTCTTCTAGCAATTATAAAACCATAACAAAAAACCCACAAATTCACTTAAAAAGCCTTATTACAAAAATTAAAACCCAAACTAGATTATTAAAAATATAGTCCAAAGTATAAAGAAACTGTAGACGTGTGGCCATCTCCGAGTCCCTCACAGCACCGATCCTCCTAAAGCTGAGGATTACCTGCACAGTTAAAAACGGGGTGAGTTTACAAAAACTCAGTGTGCAATCCCCTATTACGGTCATGGTCTGGGCCAGAGCCCTATTCGGTGACAATCTGAGCCTAAGCCCTATTCGGTAACAATCTGGGCCTAAGCCCTATTCAGTAAAAATCTGGGCCTAAGCCTTAAATCATATCAATACAAAACATGCATGTACCCCAACCCTGTCTAGCCAACTCTCCACCCGTACTAACCATCTCTCCATGTGGGGACCACGTCGACCCACCCAGCCAATCTCTCCAATAATGCAGCCTAGCTGCTAGTATTTATACGGCTTTAAGCCTTCAACAACGGTCTCATAATTGGCACATAGCCATCGGTAACTGTAATAAGATCAGCACATAGCCATCAGCGACGGTAATATAACTGACACACAGCCACGGGTAAATATGATCGACACAAAGTCATCGGTATATATGTTAGGTACATAGCCACGGGTAAATACGATTGGCACAAAGCCATAATCAAGATGGCACAGAGCCATATTTAGGTTGGCACAGAGCCATAATCGGATTACGCGACTTTAAGCCGTCCATCGGTCCACAGTTGTCATGCGACCCGTGCGACCTTAACATATCAATACTGGATCCACAGTCGTCATGCGACCCGTGCAACCCTATCAGAACTTCCTCCATATGAAAGTCCCAACCCCATGCAATATGTCGTGTATGTCATGCTCAATCATTACACGTGTATGCAAAATAGCCATGCTCAGAAACAGTCATTTACACACATATTGAAAACATATTAGCCATATGATCCCAGTCAAATCAGTTAAAACACAGTCATACATTCAAAGTTAGATTAATCATAGTCCTAATCAGTCAATTACCCGCAAGGGCAAAATAGTCATTTTACCCTATAAGCGTATTTCAGTAATTCTACCCTACAGGGGTATTTCAGTAACTCTACCCTATAGGGGTATTTCACAAATCAGGGGTTTTTTGGTAATTTTACAAATCGGGGGAGTTCCGGTAATTTTGCAAATAAGGGGTACTTTGGTAATTTCGTAAACTGAGGGTATTTTGGTGATTTTGCAAATCGAGGGTATTTTGATAATTTTGCAAATCAGGGGTATTTCGGTAATTTTACAAATCGATGGTTTTTCGGTAATTTTGCAAATTAGGGGTACTTTGGTAATTTCACAAACTGAGGGTATTTCGGTAATTATACAAACCGAGGGTACTTCGATAATTTTACAAATCGAGGGTGTTTCAATAATTTGTAAACCAAGGGTATTTAAGTAATTTTGTAAACCAAGAGTATTTCAGTAATTTTGTAAACCAAGGGTATTTCAGTAATTTAGTAAACCAAGGGTATTTCAGTAATTCTGTAAACTAAGGGTATTTCGGTAATTCTGTAAACCAAGGGTATTTCGGTAATTCTGTAAACCAATGGTATTTTAGTAATTCTATAAACCAAGGGTATTTCAGTAATTCTGTAAACCAAGGGTATTTTAGTAAGTCTGTAAACCAAGGGTATTCTAAACAGAGATAACGATGCGAATGGGCTTAGGGCCCATTCTCGGCCCGAATGGGCCTAGATAGGCCCACATGCTCGTGTGACCCATTTAGCCCAAATCTAGCCACAGATATGAGATTCACATAGTCCAGTCCAATATATACTACACAATCATACAATTTATTCATATGGGCCCACGGGCCCATTGGGCCCAAACAGCCCAAACCCATAAGAACACTCATGATGGCCTCAACTATCGCGTCGAAGCTCCCATACATGCGCTCGCACGCTCGTGTGGCTACCATCGCCATGTGACCGGCATTTCGGCATTTGCTGCTCTACAGCGAGAGTAGTGCGAAATACACACCTGATAGGAATCTGAAGTTAATCTGCGCTCTGAACATTGTTTTGCGCAGAAGCCAACAATGATCGCACCCTTGACCCCCAAGGGGTGTGTCGATCAACTTCGGTCACCACCTCCGCGACTCAACGGCATACAGATCAATGAATGATCCAACGCCTAACCCAAACGAGCACGCCACAATGCGAAAGGGATAAGCCAAGAAAGGTATGCTTACTCTCCTCATGGTTTGCTCTATTTAAAGCCAGCTTCTCGCCTACTCTCATGCTAGCTTCTCGATGTGGGATCCCCCCCTTCAGTAGAGTTTAAATCCAACACAAACTCTGGCCGTCCAATCCATAAAATAAACACTCCCTTGCTTAACATGAGATTCGAACCCTTGCCCTCTCCTATGCTCCAGACGCTACATGCCACCACAACACAAGCTCTTTTTGTGACTTAGAACATGCGCAACTAAATATAAGCTTATGGGCCAAAGTCTAAGTTCATTTAAAAGAAAAACAAAATGAATTGCAAGCGCTAAGGCTTGAACCTTGGACCCCTTGCTTCCTCTATGGTGTCACTTCATTGTCTCCCCTGTGGCGCCATTTGCCACTAGACCACAACTCCTTTTGTGTCTTTTTTTTCCCATAATTTATTCTTAAAGCCTACTTACTTACCCCAGGGCTTTATTCACCTAAAATCATTTTTTTCCTAAAGCCCATGTTTGAACCCAAGACTTCATGGAAGCCCCCTAACCTTCCAAAATCACTCACCTAATAGGTCCAACTTGCACTAGTGCCGTTCTCTTATTCCAAAAAATTTTAAACGCTCCCATTCGCAAGGCCCAATGGGCCCAATTCTACTAGGCCTAAATTCGAGGCGTTACAATTCTACCCCCTTAAAGAAATTTCGTCCTCAAAATTTCCAACTCTTAGAAAAGTTGCACAACCCAACTACACAACCGCTCTTCCGCTGTGCACTCTATTTCCAAAACCTTACCTCTTATGTACACCCGAAATACCAATTCACTAGAGCAGATAGATATCATACAAATACAATTTCCATATCCACAACATCATACAGAATAAATACAAAATCTAAATTTAAGCATCACAGTACAGTCTAATATCTAGGGTAATCACAAAGTTTCCTATTGCATAACAATGAGATAACCGCTTTTGAAAAACTTACGGATTCGGCGCCGGAGACTCGGTGAACCACACTTTCAAAAAAATATTCAGTAAAACATTTCACATACTTCAAATCTTTTGAAACAGTTCTTTCAAAAATTCAATTTTAAAAACACAACCCACACCGAGTTTTGCAACTTGGCTCGATACCATTAAATGTAACACCCCAAACCCGCCTAGAAGTTAGGCCCAAATATGGCGTGTCACATTGAAGAGTCTTTTTGAAAACTACGCGCTTCATTGAAAACCCTTCTTACAATTTAAAACTTTACGCTTTTTAAAACCTCGATTTTGTTTGCTTAGTTTCAAAACGTGGTTTATTAAAAGTCATTCTCTTGTAAAACATTATTATCTTTAAAACCTTGCTTGTTATGAAACTTAATTTAAAACAATATTGAAGCATGATATTTTGAAAACAAATGAGTTAATTTGGAAAACCATGTTCTACTTCTAGCAATTATAAAGCCATAACAAAAAACCCACAACTTCACTTAAAAGGCCTTATTACAAAAATTAAAACCCAAACTAGATTCTCAAAAATATAGTCCAAATTATAAAGAAACTGTAGACGTGTGGCCATCTACGAGTCCCTTACAGCACCGGTCCTCCTAAAGCTGGGGATTACCTGTACAGTTAAAAACGGGGTGAGTTTACAAAAACTCAGTGTGCAATCCCCTTTTATGGTCATGGTCTGGGCCCAAGCCCTATTCGGTGACAATCTGGGCCTAAGCCCTATTCGGTAACAATCTGGGCCTAAGCCCTAAATCATATCAATGCAAAACATGCATGTACCCCAACCCTGTCCAGCCAACTCTCCACCCGTACCAATCATCTCTCCATGTGGGGACCACGTCGACCCACCCAGCCAATCTCTCTAATAATGCAACCTAGCTGCTAGTATTTATACGGCTTTAAGCCTTCAATAATAGTCTCATAATTGGTACATAGCCATCGGTAACTGTAATAAGATCGACACATAGCCATCAGATATGGTAATATAACCGGCACACAACCACGGGTAAATATGAACGACACAAAGTCATCGGTATATATGTTAGGCACATAGCCACGGGTAAATACGATTGGCACAAAGCCATAATCAAGATGGCACAGAGCCATAATCGGATTACGCGATTTTAAGCCGTCTGTCGGTCCACAGTCGTCATGCGACCCGTGCGACCCTATCAGAACTTCCTCCGTATGAAAGTCCCAACCCCATGCAATATGTCGTGTATGTCATGCTCAATCATTACACGTGTATGGAAAATGGCCATGCTCAGAAACAGTCATTTACACACATATTGAAAACATATCAGCCATATAATCCCAGTCAAATCAGTTAAAACACAGTCATACATTCACAGTTAGATCAATCATAGTTCTAATCAGTTAGTTACCCGCAAGGGCAAAATAGTCATTTTATCCTATAAGGGTATTTCAGTAATTCTACCCTACAGGGGTATTTCGGTAATTCTACCCTACAGGGGTATTTTACAAATCAAGGGTATTTTGGTAACTTTATAAATCGGGGGAGTTCCGGTAATTTTTCAAATTAGGGGTAGTTTGGTAATTTCGCAAACTGGGGGTATTTTGGTAATTTTGCAAATCGGGGGTATTTCGATAATTTTGCAAACCAGGGGTATTTTGGTAATTTTAGAAATTAGGGGTACTTTGGTAATTTCGCAAACTGAGGGTATTTCGGTAATTGTACAAACCGAGGGTACTTCGGTAATTTTACAAATTAAGGGTGTTTCAGTAATTTTATAAACCAAGGGTATTTCAGTAATTTAGTAAACCAAGGGTATTTCAGTAATTTTGTAAACCAATGGTATTTCACTAATTTTGTAAACCAAGGGTATTTCACTAATTCTGAAACCAAGGGTATTTCAGTAATTCTGTAAACCAAGGGTGTTTCAGTAATTCTGTAAACCAATGGTTTTTCAGTAATTCTGTAAACCAAGGGTATTTCAGTAATTCTTTAAACCAAGGGTATTTCAGTAATTTTGTAAACCAAGGGTATTTCAGTAATTTTGTAAACCAAGGGTATTTCAGTAATTCTGTAAACCAAGGGTATTTTAGTAATTTTTAAACCAAGGGTATTCTAAACAGAGATAACGATACGAATGGGCCTATGGCCAATTCTCGGCCTAAATGGGCCCACACGCTCGAGTGGCCCATTTAGCCCAAATCTAGCCACAGATATGAGATTCACATAGTCCAGTCCAATATCTACTACACAATCATACAATTTATTCATATGGGCCCACATGGCCCCTTTCGGCCTAAACAACCCAAACCCATAAGAACACTCATGATGGCCTCAACTATCGCGTCGAAGCTCCCACACGTGCGCTCGCACGCTCGTGTGGCTACCATCGCCATGTGATCGGTATTTCAGCATTTGCTGCTATACGGCTAGAGTAGTCACGAAATACACACCGACGATAGGAATCGGTTAATCCGCTCAAACACAACGCTCGCGCGAGAAGCCAACAATGATCGCACCCTTGACCCCCAAAAGGGTGTGTCGATCAACTTCGGTCACCACCACCGCGACCCAACGGCATACAGATCAACGAATGATCCAACGCCTAACCCAAACGAGCACGCCACAAAGCGAAAGGGATAAGCCAAGAAAGGTATGCTTACTCTCCTCATGGTTTGCTCTATTTAAAGCCAGCTTCTCGCTTACTCTCATGCTAGCTTCCCGATGTGGGATCCCCTTCGATGAGAGTTTAAATCCAACACAAACTCTGCCGTCCAATCCGTAAAATAAACACTCCCTTGCTTGACATGAGATTCGAACCCTTGCCCTCTCCTATGCTCCAGATGCTTCATGCCACCACAACACAAGCTCCTTTTGTGACTTAGAACATGCGTAACTAAATATAAGCCTATGGGCCAAAGTCTAAGTTCATTTAAAAGAAAAACAAAATGAATTGCAAGCGCCAAGACTTGAACCTTGGACCCCTTGCTTCCTCTATGGTGTCACTTCCTTGTCTCCCCTGTGGCACCATTTGCCACTAGACCACAACTTATTTTGTGTCTTTTTTTTCCACAATTTATTCTTAAAGCCTACTTACTTACCCCCAGGGCTTTATTCACCTAAAACTAATTTTTTTCCTAAAGCCCAGGTTTGAACTCGGGACTTCATGGAAGCCCCCTAACCTTCCAAAATCACTCACCTAATAGGTCCAACTTGCACTAGTGCCGTTCTCTTATTCCCAAAAAATTTAAACGCTCCCATTCCCAAGGCCCAATGGGCCCAATTCTACTAGGCCCAAATTCGGGGCGTTACAATTCTACCCCCTTAAAAAAATTTCATCCTCCAAATTTCCAACTCTTAGAACAGTCGCACAACCCAACTACACAACCGCTCTTCCGCTGCGCACTCTATTTCCAAAACCTTACCTCTTACGCACACCCGAAATACCAATTCACTAGAGCAGATAGATATCATACAAATACAATTTCCATATCCACAACATCACACAGAATAAATACAAAATCTACATTTAAGCATCACAGTACAGTCTAATATCTAGGGTAATCACAGTGTTTCCTATTGCATAACAAAGAGCAACATTTTTTAAAACTTACTGATTCGGTCTTGGAGACTCTCAGTGAACCACACTTTCGAAAAAATATTCAAGAAAACATTTCACATAATTCAAATCTTTTGAAACAGTTCTTTTAGAAATTCAATTTTAAAAACCCAACCCACAGCCGAGTTTTACAACCTGGCTCTAATACCATTAAATGTAACACCCCAAACCCGGCCTAGAAGTTAGGCCTAAATCTGGCATGTCACATTGAAGAGTCTTTTTGAAAACTACACGTTCATTGAAAACCCTTCTTACAATTTAAAACTTTCTGCCTTTAAAACCTCAGATTTCGTTTGCTTAGTTTCAAAACGTAGTTTATTAAAAGTCATTCTCTTGTAAAACGTTATTATCTTTAAAACCTTGCTTGTTGCGGAAACTTAATTTAAAATAGTTGCGGAAGCATGATATTTTGAAAAAACAGTAGTTAATTTGGAAATCCATGTTCTACTTCTAGCAATTATAAAACCATAACAAAAAACCCACAACTTCACTTAAAAGGCCTAATTACAAAAATTAAAACCTAAACTAGATTCTCAAAAATATAGTCCAAAGTATAAAGAAACTGTAGACGTGTGGCCATCTTCGAGACCCTCACAGCACCGATCCTCCTAAAGCTGGGGATTACCTGCATAGTTAAAAACGGGGTGAGTTTCAAAAAACTCAGTGTGCATTCCCCTATTACGGTTATGGTCTGGGCCCAAGCCCTATTCGGTGACAATCTGGGCCTAAGCCCTAAATCATATCAATGCAAAACATACATGTACCCCAACCCTGTCCAGCCAACTCTCCACCCGTACCAACCATCTCTTCATGTGGGGACCACGTCGACACACCCAGACAATCTCTCCAATAATGCAACCTAGCTGCTAGTATTTATACGGCTTTAAGCCTTCAATAACTGTCTCATAATTGGCACACAGCCATCGATAACTGTAATAAGATCGGCACATAGCCATCAGATATGGTAATATAACCGGCACACAGCCACGGGTAAATATGATCAACACAAAGTCATCAGTATATATGTTAGGCACATAGCCACGGGTAAATACGATTGGCACAAAGCCATAATCAAGATGGCACAGAGCCATATTTAGGTTGGCACAGAGCCATAATCGGATTACGCGACTTTAAGCCGTCCGTCGGTCCACAGTCGTCATGCAACCCGTACGACCTTAACATATCAATACTGGATCCACAGTCGTCATGCGACCCGTGCGACCCTATCAGAACTTCCTTCGTATGAAAGTCCCAACCCCATGCAATATGTCGTGTATGTCATGCTCAATCATTACACGTGTATGCAAAATGGCCATGCTCAGAAACAGTCAATTACACACATATTGAAAACATATCAGCCATATAATCCCAGTCAAATCAGTTAAAACACAGTCATACATTCAAAGTTAGTCAATCATAGTCCTAATCAGTCAGTTACCCGCAAGGGCAAAATAGTCATTTTACCCTATAAGGGTATTTCAGTAATTCTACCCTACAGGGGTATTTTGGTAATTCTACCCTACAAGGTATTTCACAAATCAGGGGTATTTTGGTAATTTTACAAATCGGGGGAGTTCCGGTAATTTTGCAAATCAGGGGTACTTTGGTAATTTCGCAAACTGAGGGTATTTTGGTGATTTTGCAAATCGGGGGTATTTCGATAATTTTGCAAATAAGGGGTATTACGATAATTTTATAAATCGAGGGTATTTCGATAATTTTGCATATTAGGGGTACTTTGGTAATTTCCCAAATCGAGGGTATTTCAGTAATTGTACAAACCGAGGGTACTTCGGTAATTTTACAAATTGAGGGTGTTTCAATATTTTGTAAACCAAGGGTATTTCAGTAATTCTGTAAACCAAGGGTATTTCAGTAATTCTATAAACCAGGGGTATTTCAATAATTCTGTAAACCAAGGGTATTTTCGTAATTCTATAAACTATGGGTATTTCAGTAATTCTGTAAACCAAGGGTATTCTAAACAGAGATAACGATGCGAATGGGCCTAGGGCCCATTCTCGGCCCAAATGGGCCCACACGCTCGTGTGGCCCATTTAACCCAAATCTAGCCACAGATATGAGATTCACATAGTCCAGTCCCATATCTACTACACAATCATACAATTTATTCATATGGGCCCATGGGCCTATTGGGCCCACATGGCCCTTTTCGGCCCAAACAGCCCAAACCCACAAGAACACTCATGATGGCCTCAACTATCGCGTCAAAGCTCCCACACGTTCGCTCGCACGCTCGTGTGGCTACCATCATCGTGTGACTAGCATTTCGACATTTGCTGCTCTACAGCTAGAGTAGTGCGAAATACACACCTGATAGGAATCTGAAGTTAATCCGCGCTCTGAACACTGTTCTACGCAGAAGCCAACAATGATCGCACCCTTGACCCCCAAGGGGTGTGTCGATCAACTTCGGTCACCACCACCGTGACCCAATGGCATACAGATCAACGAATGATCCAACGCCTAACCCAAACGAGCACGCCACAAAGCGAAAGGGATAAAGCCAAGAAAGGTATGCTTACTCTCCTCATGGTTTGCTCTATGTAAAGCCAGCTTCTCGCCTACTCTCATGCTAGCTTCCCGATGTGGGATCCCCCCCTTCAGCAGAGTTTAAATCCAACACAAACTCTGGTCGTCCAATCGCAAAATAAACACTCCCTTGCTTGACATGAGATTCGAACCCTTGCCCTCTCCTATGCTCCAGAAGCTACATGACACCACAACACAAGCTCCTTTTGTGACTTAGAACATGGGCAACTAAATATAAGCCTATGGGCCAAAGTCTAAGTTCATTTAAAAGAAAAACAAAATAAATTGCAAGCGCTCAGACTTGAACCTTGGACCCCTTGCTTCCTCTATGGCGTCACTTCCTTTTCTCCTCTGTGGCGCCATTTGCACTAGACCACAACTCCTTTTGTGTCTTTTTTTCCCACAATTTATTCCTAAAGCCTACTTACTTACCCCAGGGCTTTATTCACCTAAAACCAAAATTTTTACTAAAGCCCAGGTTTGAACCCGGAACTTCATGGAAGCCCCCTAACCTTCCAAAATCACTCACATAATAGGTCCAACTTGCACTAGTACCGTTCTCTTATTCCCACAAATTTTAAACGCTCCCATTCCCAAGGCCCAATGGGCCCAATTCTACTAGGCCTAAATTCGGGGTGTTACATGATCCCACCAAGTCATGGCATAATCGGAGAAACCGTTCACCGCAAGCCTTACTTTCTTGCTTTCTGAGTAGTCATGGTACTCAAAAACCAATTCTACCTTCTTTTTCCATTCAAGGTATACCTCCGGGTCGGAGCGACCTTGAAACGGTGGAATGGCTAACTTGTGATTCTTCAAATCTCCATCAATAAGTTCATGCTCTCTAAAGCCTCGATTTCTATGAACGCGTCGCCTTTCGCTTTGATTGGATGCTTGGTATGATGGATTGAACCAACTACCAATAGTAGCAACTTTTCTTTCAAAACTTAGAGACATTTTATTTGAACCTCACTCCAAACCTCACTATTCACTCGCAAAGAAAAATAATATGGCACTCCACTCGTGTTTGCACTCTTTTACGGCTTTTTCTACACTCAAATTTTCTCACTAACTCTCGTGCCTCTTACCACTCGTTTCGCCTCTCGAAGTTCGTAGAAGACTCTATTAGACTTATAAGCAAGCCTAGGGGTCGGCTTCAAAAAAAAGGTTACTATGGTTGATGATGTTGGTTTTTGGTAGGCTAAAAGAAAATAAAAAGGGGGCTAAATGTGGCGTTTGGGTTTGAATTTGCTGGAGAAGCAGCTTTGAAGATCGGGTAAAAGAAAACTATGAACACTTTCAATCTTTTTTTTAATAATTTCGAATTTCTTCTTTTTTTTCAATTTTTTTCAAATACTTACTCTGGCACTTCACGAACGTCCGTACTCCTCGATTTTAGCTAGCTCTGATACCAAATGATGCGAAACTCGGTTCGATAATGATTCGAGTCATTTAGATTGCCCGATTGTTAAAATGAGAAGTATTGTTCGAAATAGAACAAAATGGGTTAAATTCGGACAGGCATGGTATTCAGTTTCCAAAATAGGTTCAAAATGGCTAGGTGTAGTGATGATGATTAGTTGGCTATCAAAGAAAAAAAAAGGAATAAGAAATAGTTTGGTTGGGATGGAATTGGTTCGAAGTGAACTTAAGAATCAAGAATGAACCAACACTATGATTGAGTGCTGACCCGAAACATATGTGATCTTATGGTGGATGGATGTTGAAGGATAGATTGACTGTAACCCTCTATCAAGAGTGATAGGAACCAATCGGTATATGGGTGAACGCCACACTCGGTTTAGGAGTGATAAGTTCAAAAAGAAACAAGGTAGACGCCACTAGCTTTTGCTAGATAAGTCAGCTTGAGTCTTAACGAAATAGGAGAGTTGGAAAAACTCACAAAATGTTATAAACATTCAAAAGGTAGCAAAAAGTCCATTACAATGAGCTGATTACAAGTATTTATAGTGCTAGATAAAGGCCTAGCCGAATAGTCACAATGATCATCTTAAATGAGCTGTTATTGGCTGAAATAAAACTTAATCAATAAGCACAAACTCTTGAATTCCTCTTAGCCTAAGCAACTCCAACCATCAATATGATTTATTGCTCCAATTCAACTGATTTAATGAGCTTGAATGCTTAGGTTTCATTCTTGAATAGTCAAAGAGTTTTTAGAATAAGCTTTAAATTCCCTCTTGGCAGCCGAATAGACACTAGCAATTTTGTTGATATTTTGAGCACTTGGAGAAGAGGAATAGGCTGCTGAATTTAAATGATGCAAAATGCTCTTCTTAATGTTGTAACAGTCGTATTTAACACTTTATAACAGCTCCCTTGTACATAACTTATTCCAGCTGAATAGTCACCTACAAGCATTAACAAACACATTAAAAACACATTAAACACATTAAACTTAATAAGCTTAATTAATAAATTGTTAAATAAACATATTTAACAGTAATTTATTCCAACAACTAAGAAATGCATAAATTAATTATTGAACATGCAACCCAAATTTATTTAAAATGAAAATAAACACACTTTAATTAATGCAATAAAATGTAACAGCCAAATTAAATAACATACTTATATAAACAAACTCAAACATATTAAACAACTAAGATGCTTAAATGCATGGTTTAAGATGCAAACTAAATAAACAAATGAGTTACTTAATGCAAGACTTAATTTAATGATGCAGACTTAAACTAACATGGGAGTTACATTATGCATGACATAATTTATGATGCAGAACACACAAAGTGCAAGTCAAAATTAAAATATGCAAACTTATTAATTTAAATAAAACTTTATTAAATTAAAAAGTCCTTAAAAATATTGGCCCAATAATCAATTAGGACTATGAGATGTTTCATCTTGCACTTGGGCTCCTCAAGTTTAGGCCAATCTCGATGGCGTCGAGTTGCGTCGTAACGTGATGCGACCGGGTTCGCATCATTTAGTCAGAAGTGAAGAAGGTAGGTTCTATTTTTTGGGGGGGTTATTGATTGAATCACTTTTGTTTGTCTATTTTATTTTGTTGAATTGAAATTCTTATAGTGTAGTTGTGTGTGAAAATTAAGGTCTTCGAACGGTGTGGTGGGAGCGAATCGATCCATTTTGGTGTCAGGGTTCCAACTTAAGGTATGTGTTCTAAAACTACTTAATTGTGCTATCGATTAGCTATCGAATTCCGTGGAATTCGACGACCTCTTGAGTGTTTTTGAAATCAAGGTGAGTAGGGTCGTTTTGATGGAGGATTTCCTAATTTTCAATTGGTTTCGGTATTGGTTTTTAGCACTACTGATGTTATGAATTCGTTCCATTGAAGAAGTTCGCGTTTTTGGCCTGTTTTGGTGAGGTTTCTTGACCACATAGGTGGCCACACAGGCATGTGTCGTACATGGGCGGTCCACACAGCCATTTGAAATTGGAAATTAGGGTTTTTCGGCAATTTTTGGTGCACACGGTCGTGTGGCTGATATTTGGGGATTTTTTTCGATTTTCACACAAGCATGTGCCTTGGACACACGGCTGTGTCCCTTAACCAACGGGCGTGTCAGATTTTTACACGGCCATGTCTACTCTGCACTTAGTTTTGGCACTTTTGGACAGTGAGTTACACGGGCTGCTCACACGACCATGTAGCTCGGTCACAATGGCGTGTGTAGCTTTCACATGGGTGTGTAGGCTTCTACACGGCCGGGGCACACGACCGTGTGGCCCTGTTTCGTAGATTTTTGTTCTATGTCAGATTTTGACTCGTTTTGTGTTTCTGTGTGTCCCGACCCTCGGTTAGGCCTTAGTAAGGTTGGTTGAGATTTTGATCAGGTCGGATTTGTGCGTCTGTTCGTAACTGTTTTGTTAATTTATCAGTTTGATTAAATGTTATGTGATGTTACTAGTAAATAGTTACAAACATAATTGATTCTGAATTTGATAGTTTGATCTTGTGCGTTTCAGTTTCTGTATGAATGTTTATATGTTGTGTGCATTTTGCAATCGCATGAAAATTTTACAATTGACTGACTGAATATGAGCTTCTGTACCTGTGAGACTGTTAGTGTTTGATGTGCATTCATACATGTGCATAAAATTAGGGTTTTGGTTGTGAAGAGAAGGGAGTCTGATATTTGGGCAATTTAACTGTAATCTTTTGTATAACAACTTACCGTACTATACTAATCGTATACCAGCACAGCTGTATACTTTTACTCAAGTGGCTTAGTTTCCACAAATGTGGTGTGTAGGGTGGATGGCCTTTCAAGGTCCTATGTGGTGTGTAGGGTTGGTTGGGCTTTCTATAGCTCATACGTGGTGTGCAGGGGGGTCGTAAAGGTGTTCGGTTGGATGGGTGGGATTTCTGATTGTCGCATATTTTACGCATTTGAATCTATGTCTGTTTGTACGATCTTTGAGACATTTATGAAATATTTTGAATAGTTTGTTGCGATTGGATTACATGAGTGTTTGGAATGACAATATAAATGTGTTCGGTTTGTTAATGGTAATTTTCCATATGTCGGATTGTCGTTTGAGATATTTATATGTGGTTTGCAAACATATGCTTTACTAGAATATATGTTGAATTACTCCGTCTTTTGCCTTTTGCCTGTTTCGGACTCACATTGAGCTCGCGTAGCTCACCCCTTTAGTTTTCACCCTTTCAGGTACTCTCGTGTTCTGAAGTTGGACTTGACAGCCGAAGGTCTCAGATGGATCAGCTTTGAATTAATCAAATAAAGTGATTTTTCAAATCTTGATTTGTGAACTGTTTTGGACTGTAATTAATTATAAGAACTGTGGTATAAGTTTGATTTTGGGCTTTCGTAAATTGATACGCCATATCGTTATTTCTTAAATGTTTTAACACCATTTAATCTCTATTTTGAATCTTACATTGTTAAACGACTTAGTTCATTTTTAGCAAACTATTTTGTAAATGAGTTTTAAACAAGCCTTTGTTTGTAAATTACTTTTAGATCACTTCGGTGATCAATGTGACCTCCGAGATCTGGTCGAAAGTTCTAGGCTGGGTTTTGGGGTGTTACAGTTATAGTCTTACATGATATGGTCCTTCAGTGCCATGGCCATGGACTTGTCCTTTCAGAGATTCATGTTTTTAGTCTCGACGGACCCCTTTAGACAACTCCGAAGACAGACATTGTCACATCCCAAAATAGGGCCTAGGAGTTTTAGGAACTTTGGCATATATGAGCTCATAATTTCTTAAGGTTGGTACTCGATAATGCTTGCGACAATGGTTTTCATAAAGTTAAGTCAATTTTTGGAAACGAGTTTTAAATGTCTTTAATTTTAGAAAAGGGACTAAATTGTAAAAGAGTCGAAGCTATGAGTCATTATGAAGCAATTAAACCAATTTTTCAAAATCAACCTAATAAACCCCCCATTCCCTGTTTTATTTCACGAAAGCTTTTCTTCTCATTTGCTTGTGTCGTTTCTTGTTCTCCCAAATCCCTCCCACGTGCTTTTGATCTTCAACTCCTAATTCTTTTTGAATCCTATCACCATTGAGCCTTAAATCTCCATTAAAACCAAGAAAATCACCCAAGAATTCCACCATCTTCATCATCTTCTCCAAAACGTGAGTTTTTCGGGTTTGAGTGAAAGCTCGATTTTATTGCGCTCAAGGTAACCAAATGTTTTCCTATTATATTTAAATGTTATTTGGTTCTTTAAACTGAATTTTTAGCCATTAAAATGCATGTTTTAGGTAAAAGCCGAAAATTTGGTTTTTAATGGTGAATTTCAAGTTTGTGGATAAAAACTTGGTTTTAAAGTGTTTTTCAATTGGTTTTAACCTAATTACAAGATTTCTAAAGTAACTTTGAAGTTTTGTTAAGGATATCTCGGGTTTTAATGAATTTTCGTTGTACTGGCTAAAACTTGTCGAAAAATTTTGATACCTTAAAACGTGTAGTTTTGTGAAATTTAAAGGTTGAGAATTAGTCATAGGTGAATATGTAGATGAATGGAATTCGTTTCATGCGAAAATATTAAGCGTAGACTGAGTTATTCAAATTTTAAGTTTTTTGTGCTAAAGGTTTTGGTCAGAAAAGAATGTAGCTTAGGCTTGTGTTTGTAGTTGTTTGAGGTGAGTTATTGATTGAATATGTGTGGTTTGCCTTGTTGAAGTGTCAGAGTTATTAGGACCTTCAACGAGTAGAGATAATGACAAAGGGAAGCTTGTTTAAGCTTTCAGTTTTTCGGCAAAAACAAATATTTCAGTGAGTGTTTTGGAATAGTTGCTTGTAAGCGATTCGTTATGTATTTGAGAATTTAGAGGTAGCCTAAACCCCTTCTCTAAATTCCAAGCGTAAGTGTTCTTTAACCTATGCTAAATTTGTGATAAATATGTTTTTGATTTGTGATAAAGAAGATTATGATGTGATGAAATATGAACATGTTGGGATGACTGTTATGACGGTAAATATGAGAGTATGTTATTCATGACATGTGACAGTGTGTTTAATGTGCTAATGATATGACTATGCGATGAACACATGCGGATAATCAGTGAGTAATATTTGATGACATTATGGATATTTTGGCCTAGTGACTTAATGAACCATTGGATATAGTTTACATGCCATAAGATTGTGAGTACTCATTTATTTGTGATTGTGATATATGGGGCGCTGAGGCTCAGGGACAGTTTTGGAGAGATAAGGGAATGTGAGCCAAGCTCCATTCATTGAGATATATATGTGTGGTGTTTGTGAGAGCGTTAGCTATATGCTTCGCTTATGGGATATGTTTGACTCTACCAGTCTATGTGTGGTGTGTTGGGAGATCTATGTATCCGATGTGTGGTGTTAGAGTCCATTTTATGTTTCATAAACTCAAGAGCCAAATTATCACACACTGTGACTAATGTGACTAAATGTAATTATATGTACTTATATGTGATTGATTTGTGTCGGAAAATTGATATATGCATGCCTAAACGTTCGTATAAATAAGGTGTAAAATAATGCATGGAATATGACTAAATATGTGAATCATGACACTTAGTTAATGATGTTTTCGGAATATGAAGTATGTTGTTTGGTTGATGCGTGACGACTTGTTTGCATAGTGATTGTTCTAGGCATTCACTAAGCTTGTTAAGCTCACCCACTCCATTTTTTCATTTGGAAAGTTATTGCGTTCCCAGTGTGAAAGGTGTGGCCGTCAAGGGACTAATCCAAGCCATTCTTTATTCATTACAATAGGTGTTTTGCTTATTCTAGTTCTAGGGAATAAAAAGACAGTGTGGTAGACATTTATATCAATTTATTAAGACGTATTGGGGATTATTTGTATATTGCGTATGTTTGGGAAGCTTTTGAACTTGAACATGGTGTTTGGTTTATTGTATGTGACTAGGTGAATGAAACATGATGTTTAGGGACTAAGTTTGAATGATTTAAATGCTCTTATATGTTGAATTTTTGTAACTTGGAGCACAGGTATCGATAGTAAGGCTTTTAGATCGATACCTCTGTATTTTCGAAAGTGCAGGGAGTCGGAATATCAATTTGGTATTGATACTCTTGAATAAACAACCAATTTTCGATAAAAAATTACTTAACAAATAAATCAATTTAATTATCAAATCATGTAAGATATAAACAAAGACAATAATCTATTCTAATATTAATACAAACATCAATTGGTAAGATTAACGAAAGATAAATAAAAGAATAGAAGAGATGAGAGAATGCTCATGAATAAATTTATTGAAGTCCAGATCTGGAGTAAGGCTTAAATTACATTTCTTGTATACTGTAGAGGTAAACTATCGCTTACAACAAACTGTAAGCTATAGTTGAGATGAATAAACGCCATTCATGCTATTAGAAAAAGACTACCTCCTATTCCTATGATCACACGTACCAGAAAACAAAATAAAGTTGCAAGTAGGTAAAGTGAAACTAAGAAGAATATTACAATCCAAAATCACAAGATTCAAGAATTTACAAAGGATACTCAACACCATATGAGTCACAGTTACAGGACTATAGACATCGAATGGGGAGCTGCACGTGGTAATCTAACTCAAAAGAACTAGTCCACTCCTTAAAATACATAAAGACTTAAGATGTGAAAGGTTTGAAACTTAGTACCTTGACATGAGATGCTACACTATGTTACTTGGACTTGAGCATGTCGGATAAGAAGTTTTCCCAAGTATTTGAAGGATCAATGGTCATATCCCCACCATGTCCCAAAAAGTATACTCTTAAGAAAGATGAAAATCAGAGCAACAATCGATGCACATAACTCAGATGAACTACAACCTCTTTAAAATACATGAGATTTCCGCTGTGAGTATAAGAACAATTTATTTAGGTTCCACTGCTTACATGATACATTGCATCTCAACAGCTCCTCCAATCTGATTTAAGATATCCTGCCAACAAATCTACTTCTTAATCCACCACCAGCAATTTTGGAATTCTAGAAGAACCTGCAAATCTCATCAGCCAACAAATAATCAATAATCAAGTTCATAAAAGCAGTTAATAAACCCTCTCTTCAGAGGCAAATTTTAACTCACCCCAGATGCTATTATCAGTAATAGGCCATGGCTTCATCCTTCTTCATCCTCGGATTTAGATGAAGTATTTGATATTAAGTCTACCTCCACTGGATGCGGGGATCCACCTGTAACGTGGTGGAGAATATTACAGTCTGCCATTCATAAGTTTTTTTTTGGTTCATTGCCATTCATAAGTATTTAGTAAATGGAAAAGGGATCTTATGCACGTTCTCGATGAAAACTGTTTGGAGGAGAAATCTTTCTCCACAACCCTTTCTAACAGCTGTCACGGGCACAGCAACCATATAACTTAATCCTAAAATATTCTGTCAATTATTAGGTATAATATAAATATAACAAGAAGGAACACCAAAAATACATACATCCTGAAAGCCAATTAAGCTTCAAACCTTCTACAGAAATCCTACTACCTGCAGACCTTGGGAAAACATTGCGAAGCACAAAGAGATGCAGAATGGTACATTCTGAAGCAAAAAAGTTAGTCGGGAATTTCAAATGACTCATTTGAATTGCATTTGTACACAAAAAACAGCCATAATAAGGTACAATTTACAGGATACGAAGGTGTTTTCTCTCCATTAGAAAAGCAAGTGCTTAACTACTGTTGAGTTTAGTACTTAAATCTTAATAGTAACTTCTCAAGCACTAAATTTCAACAGCATTAAAACAATGGCGAAATCTTATTGACAGAGATGCCCGATGCAAATTAACGAACAAGTATCTTCCGGTCAGAAAGACAAAATCAAAATAAGCACGCCATTAAATTGGCGGAAGTCTAGTTATATTTTTATAGCAATGCGTTCTTAAAATTTTAATTTTATTCATTGTAAAGGTAAGTTTTTGCCATTACTTAAAAAATAGAACCCACAACAAAATTGAAAGAGGAAAATAAATCAAAATTACAGAGGAATTGGCAATTGAATTACCTTTGATAAAATAGCCAGAGGAGGGCCAGCCTCGGGCGGAAGTGGTGGACATGGATTCCTCCGAGGTCAACGGGTTTGCCAATTTCTCAACGAGCTGGGCAAGGCCGTAAGATTGGGCCGTGGACGGCGGGACCCAGTAAGAGGAGCCGGGGATGAAAGGGAGCCAATCGGGAGCGGAACGGCGAACGATGATCCGGTGGATGGCGTCTTCAAGTTTCCGCAGGAGCGTATCAGAGGAAGAATCGGATGAAGCATCGGAGGAGTCGGAAGGGTTGGGTTGGTTGGATTGGGTTCGGACGGCAAGGAGACGAGAGGAAGAAGGGTGAGGTTCGGTGATTAGGCGGAGCTTGAGAACGGATTGAGAAAGCGAACGGGCCATGAATATGGTGAATCGAATTTCTTAGATTCTTGATTTTTTATTTAGAGAGAGAGAGTGTGGGGAATTCGGTTGATGGATAAAGAGAAAGTGCTAGGAAAGTATTTGCTTACAAATTTTTAATTATAAAGAGCAAATAAGAAGGTGGTAGAATTTGAGGAAATGAAAGGTGGAGAGAGATTGGGGTTGTACTGCCTGTAAATTTTGGTTTGGATTCAGCCTAACTCTAGGCTGGTGGCCTGCGATCCATTTACAATTTTATTTTATTAGAAGATATAGGGCTAAATGTTTAATTTTTGGCATAAACCTTTGACTCCGTATTCACACAAGTATCAAATATTTCAAAATATAATTAAACCTTTTTAAACCAGCACACATGAAAGATAAAATTTTTCAAATTGATCAACTAACGACCACACCTTTTTGGACTTGCTCAAATAAGGACTAGGATTTATTACAATTAGTAAAGTTTGTATGCTCTAAAAGGTGGACCTTTCTTGTTGTAACTTGGCTAAAATGCAACACTAATGCAATTGTTGGTCGATCGAGAAATGAATGAGGTTATAAAGCAATACTTCGAAATGACAGAGGAACTTTCCCCAAAGGCTTCCGCCATTAGATATGTTTTTTCATGGTTAAATACTTTTAGGATAAATAAGGTGGAGATTGAAACAAACTATTTAGAAGTTTATCGAGCTTTATCTTTGTAGGAGTTAGATTTGCCAAATTTTGGTTTAATTATAAGAGATGTATTTTCCTTAAAAATCAATTCAATAATGTGTCTTTTTATTGGGCACGCAAGGAAGCTAATAAAGCAACTCATGCCTTGGCTATGACTTTATTTAATGCAAATCTTCACAACTAGAACATGCTCCCAATGTTTTCATATCATAGTCTAAAAGATTATATTTTGGAATGAAATTGCTAGACATATTAGCTTAGGTTAGTTCATCCTTCCATTTTCATTAAGTTTGTTATTTCTTTTTGTTGGGTTAAACTTGAATTATGCAGCGAACAAGAATGAAAAACGAGAAAATTGGACACAAATATTTATGTGGAAAAATTCCTTTGAAAAGAATAAAAAGCCATGGGCAAAGAAAACTTCACTAAAACGGAAAAACCTAAACTAGGAGTACAAGATGGAGAAACAAACAAACCCCAAACCCAAAATATAAAGTTTTCTCGAAATTCTCACAAACTCTCTCTTAATTTTGTTGTTGTTATTCTAAACCATCTAGGGTTGCTAAAATGCCTGTTTATAGGTTGAAATTCGTGTGAAAACATGACTAAAAAATCCCTAGAATAATCAGAGTTAGATTGGAAAAGATAACAAAGTTTAACTGGGAGAAGAAACCCAGTTGAGTAGGGAACACGTTGCCATGTCGTGACGTCGCTATCGGCTCAGCAGGACGTCACTCATCACGTCGTTAAGATGACAGGTTCTTCTCATCGGGATGTGGTGTGTCGTATTGTCGGGACATTGGCTTTTCCTCGTCACGATGTCAGTTATGTTTCATCCGAAATGTGAGGCACATTCCATAAATTTCCATCTTGACTCGTATTTCTGAAATGCTTTTTTTGTTAAGCCCCATAAGGGGCCTAACTCGACCTCTGTCGAATGCTTACCAAATCTAAACAATGCTTGAACTTGGAAATTGGAAGACTTTTTGTCATCATGCCTGTTAGGTTGTTTTTGTTAGAGTATACTCAAAGACCAATCATGAGATGATTGTAATCACATACTCGTTTTACCTTATTTATTAATATAAGACATTGCCACTGTCGAAACCATTTTAAAGTTTTTAGAAAACGGGGTCGACTTTTAAAAATAAAAGTGGGAGTCGCCACCAATCCCTTTTTACTTAGGTGTGATTGGATCACCTTGCAAAATATTTTATTTTAAAATATTTAATTTTGGTCTACGAAAAACAAGAAAAACGGGTTCGGGAGTCGGTTACGTATGAGGAAGGATTAGCACCCTCATAACGCCCAAAAATTGGTACCTAATCGATAAAATCATGTCCAAATGTTTAAAATTTAAAAGTATTTAAAAATATGATTTCTTTAAAGAAACTTTGAGCAATTTAAAAATTTGAGACTTTCTTGTTCCGAAGGAATATAAACATCACATCCAACACGTTAGGACATGATATTTTAAAACCTTCATAATCAAAATCATCTCACGATTTACAAAACTTGTTAAAAGGATATTTAGTTATTCAGCCAAACGGAAAATCGCAACCCAACACGTTAAGGCACTATTTCCCGAATTTCTAAACACGAAACATTGCATTCTTTTCAAAAGCCTTACCTCGAGATAACATAATGTCACATCCAACACGTTAGGACACGACATTTTGAATTCCCGAGAATAAGTTTTTATTTAACTTTTTAAAAGGAAAGTAATAAAAATAATAAAATAATAATGTTGATAAATAATAACAACAATAATAATATATATAATGATTGTACATAAAAAAATAATTAGTAAACAATATATAAAATTTTAAATAAAACATATATATACATAATATACTAATCATAAAAAAATATACATTATAAATAATATAAATAAAATAGATCATATAAATTTTATACAAACAAAAGTTTATATATATATAATATAATACTATATAATATACAAGTTAAAATATAATATAATAGATAATATATAAATTATAAAATAATATATAAATTATTAAACCAAGTAAAATAATATATAATAATAAGTAAATATATATATAAAAAAAAACATATAAATGAATTTCATAATGTTAATAAATTAATAAATATAGGAAATAATATATAGTATTTAATATGATAAATAATTAAATATAATATAAAGTAATAAAATAAAATAAAAAGGATAAAAATAAAATTAAAACAAAGAAAATAAGGGTTAAATAGCAATTAAAATAAATAAAAAAGGATTAAATTAGAGCGCGTGTTAAATCTCAGGGACCAATGTGGCAATTAAGCCCTTTATTTAAAATGATGTCGTTCCGATTTTGGCTTTTAAACTGCTCATGGACTCAATTGAAACAGAATAGGAGTTTTGGGGCCAAATTAAAAATAAAAAGAATTTAAATTAAACGGAATTAAAAAATAATAAAATTACGGGAGGACTGAAATGACAATTAGACCACTCAATGAAAACGCGCGGATCCTTCCCCGGGTCAGGTCAACGCGCGGATCCTGGTCTGCTAAACGGCGTCGTTTTGGTCATTAACTGACCACACCAAAACGGCGTCGTTTTCTGGGCGTATAAAAATCGATTTTCAGAGAAAAAAAACTCATTTGTTCTCAGTTTTAAAAAAAAAAATTTGGAAAACTCTCTCCACGCTCTCGCCTGGGCTCTGACCGTCACCCCTTTGGTCCACCGCCACGCGCCTCACGCGCTTCCGTCAACGGCAGTTCGCAGGTATGAAATTTCGCCCTTTTCTTTTATCTCTTTTTTACCGTATATTTACATGCACAAATACATCGAAAATAAAAATAATATAGAAATAAAAATATCACCTCTGCGAAAAACTTTGTATTTTATTTCTCTAGATTCAAATATATTTTTTTGTATTCTGTTTCTATCTGTGTGTATCGTTCCTCCTTGTTACAAGTTTATTAGGGCTATTTATAACCCTAAGAATAAACTGGAAATAAATACAAAGATTTCTTTCTGTTTTTGTTATTTTCTTTCTTTCCTTTTGTTGTTCGTTCTTTCACTGTTTGCAGATCAAGGACCCGGAGTGCGGTGATGACCAAGCGCGACTTGCTGCGCGATTAGGGGCTTCGGCGTGAAGGAAGGCTGCTGGGTATCGAGACTGGTGTGGGCGCGAGGAACTACTTGCGTGACTTGCGGCGTGACTGGTGGTGGGCGCGAGGCTCTTGCGGCGCGAGGGTTCCCAGAAACCCTAGAACCCCTGGGATTAGTTTAGGCATTGGGCCTTTTGGGCCCCATATGTGTTTGGGTCTTAGGTATGGGTTAGTTTAAGGTCTGTAAGTGGGTATTGGGCCACGGGTTTAGATTGGGTAGTTTGCTATTGGATGTGTGTTTTTAAGTCTGGATTTGCTGGGTAGTTTTGTTTAGGGTACTGGATTCGGGCTTCAGGCCTGTTTATTGTAAATGGACTGGTCATTATTTATTTATTTTTTATTCTGGTTTATTTTAAAGCCCGGTCAAAATTGGGCTCTTACAGCTGCCCCTCTTTGCTTATTGTTGTGTAACGAGAATAAAGCAAAGACTATAAAAAGACCAATTTTGACCGGCCTTAGCCAAGCCTCGACTTCTTGATCCCTGCTTTCTTCAAACAGCTTCCAATCTCAACTGCATCTTCAACGGTATTGGAACTTCATCTTGATTTCAGTAAGTTTGATAGCTTCAACTTCATGAAGGCAGTATCCACTATCTTTTGATCTGCTCCACTGCAAACTCAGGGAGACAAGACCTGATGTCTTTGATTTGCTTCTTGCAACTTCAAGAATGCCAAATCTACTATTCTAATCTGCTCCCTGCAAACTCAGGGATGCCAGACTAATGTCTTCGATATGCTTCCTGCAACTTCAGGAACGCCAAATCTGCAATTTTAATCTGCTCCCTGCAAACTCAGGGATGCCAAACTAATGTCTTCAATCTGCTTCCTGCAAACTCAGGGATTGCCAGACTGATGTCTTCAATCTGATCCCTGCAAACTCAGGGATCACCAGACTGATGTCTTCGATCTGCTTCTTGCAAACTCGCATTGCCGATTCATCTGTCTTCAATCGATCCTCGCAAACTCGTGGATCACCGTGATGTCTTCGATCTGCTTCCTGCAAACTCAGGAATTGCTAGATCTACTGTCTTCAATCTGATCCCTACAAACTCAGGGATCACCAAACTGATGTCTTCGATCTGCTTCCTGCAAACTCAGGAATTGCCAAATTTGCTATCTTCAATCTGATCCCTGCAAACTCGGGGATCACCGTGATCGATGTCTTCGATCCGCTTCACAAAACTCGTGGAATTTCCAAATCTGCTATCTTCAATCTAATCCCTGCAAACTCAGGGATCACCAGACTGATGTCTTCGATCTACTTCTTGCAAACTCAGGAATTGCCAGATCTGCTATTTTCAATCTGATCCCTGCAAATTCAGGGATCACCAGACTGATGTCCTCGATCTGCTTCCTGCAAACTCAGAAATTGTCAGATCTGCTATTTTCAATCTGATCCCTGCAAACTCAAGGATCACCAGACTGATGTCTTCGATTTGCTTCCTGCAAACTCAAAAATTGTCAGATCTGCTATCTTCAATCTGATCCCTCCAAACTCAGGGATCACCAGACTGATGTCTTCGATCTACTTCCTGCAAACTCAAGAATTGCCAGATCTGCTATCTTCAATCTGATCCCTGCAAACTCAGGGATCACTAGACTGATGTCTTCGATCTGCTTCCTGCAAACTCAAGAATTGCCAGATTTGCTATCTTCAATCTGATCCCTGCAAACTCAGGGATCACTAGACTGATGTCTTCGATCTTCTTCCTGCAAACTCAGGAATTGCCAGATCTGCTATCTTCAATCTAATCCCTGCAAACTCAGGGATCACCAGACTGATGTCTTCGATTTGCTTCCTGCAAACTCAGGAATTGCCAGATCTTCTATCTTCAATCTGATCCTTGCAAACTCAAGGATCGCCAGACTGGTGTCTTCTCCCTTGGTACATTGTCCTCTAGAGGACATAACTTGTAGAATGGGTATATGCTTATGTCTAATAATTAGGATGCCTTGATCGAAATGTATCTAATGTTCCTAATTAGACATGTAATGATATATGAATGCAAAATGTTATGAAGATGATTCCTTATTTCAAGGATTAGGATGCGATGACCGAAATGAATCAAATGATCCTAATGAAATTTGCTATGATACAAAAATGTTATGAGTATGATTCCTATTCTAGGTGTTATCACTCATTTGTTTTTCATTCTTGTTCATGTTCTGCTCAAATAAGTTGTCCCATGGTAATTCCGAGTCCTCTCTACTTGAACCTTGGGACATGAAATTGGTATCTCCCACTGCAACTTTAGGGGAATAATATTTAGTTTTTTCCATTTTTCTGTTACCACTCAGAGGTACAGAACTTGTATCACTTTCAATCAATTTGATTTGTTACACTATTTCCTGAGTGTAACAATCAGTTGTATGAATGCAGGGTATCCCGACAATAATCCCATTTACACTTGGATTGACCTTGTTCGTCATTTGCCGATGTGGTATCACTAACGAATTTGTCTTATCCAATAAAAATCTGAAGAGATAATCATTTTCAATGTTTCCAGCCCTTAGGCTTGGTGAGTTCTGAACAATAGTCATGTTTCAGATTCCTCATATTATTCAGAAGCTTCTAGAGTAATATGCGAAACTCCTTTTATGAAAGTATTATTAGTCCATTAATCCTTATTTCAATATAAAATGCTTGAAAAAGATTATAACAATGGGCAAGAAAGAAATTAATCAGGAGCATAGCTCGAAACAAATAAGCTAATCAAAGATAACCAAGGCAATAAATGAAAATTGATTGGTATATCTTAAAAAGAATAAAGTAAATATAGAAAATGCTATAAAAGAAAATTAATTAGGGTGTTTCTTTGAAAAGAATAAAGTAATCAAAGATTTAAAATGGGTAAAATGAGAAACTAGGTGCCCCAGATATCGCAGTCTGAGCTTCTCTGTTCCGATCTCTTGAGGACCATTTTAAACTCAATATGTGTTTAGGGGATCCGGAGTACTCTGTCAATGCCCCAAGACGTAGTAATTCCTCATTACTAATTCAGACGTAGCAAGGCTATTGAATGCCATGCTTTTTGGTCAAAATTTGAGCCGCCCTTTTTGGGTTTTCAACTCAAATCCCCTTTGGTCTCAAAGCGCCCTTTGCGGGTTTTCGCTTTGGCCTCTCCTTTTTCTTTTTCTTTTTTCCCTTTTTTTTTTTGAATTTGAACTCAAGGCGCCCTTTGCGGGTTTTCGCTTTGGTCCTTCCTCTTTCATGGTAAAATACCTCTTGACTATACCTGAATTCACCGGATTGGGCACGTCTTCACCATTCGTCTCGGTAAATATCAATGCTCCTCTAGAACAGGTCCTACATAAGTCCTTCCTAGTTTGGCATATGCTTTCCTCTAAAATCATTTTGTAGAAGAAAAATCATTTTCAACATCAGGTTCCTTCGTGGAATTTTCTAAGATGAAATTCTTTAACGCAAGCTCATATCCTCTGGCCGTGACAAATAGCTTTTAACCTTTTCTTCAATTAGGTTCAATTGACAAAACGCTTCAATTCCATAAACCAATAGGTAAGATGTTGCCCCCAGCGAAGGTTCTCGCCGACGTTCAATAAGACAGAGGGTAAATGATAGCTCCTTATGCCAATCCTTACAAGTCTAAGTCACATTTCATATTCTTTTTCTTTTTCTTTTGGCAACTTTTGCTGTACAGTGATATGCTGCCTGATCTTTGGACAAACTGTAAACTTTGACTTTGTACAGTTATGCATTCTGTGCTGGCATTTTATCCTTTCTTTTATTCTTCTTCTTCTTCTTTTTTTTTTGTTTTAGAATTTGATGACTGTCGACTTTGCAATGTTGGCATATGAAGCTACTTCCACTCTCTTAGTGAAGTAGACGACGACCATGACGGCAAATTGATGTCAACTAGAAGCGTTTGGCGAGATTGGCCCCATAATATCCATGCCCCCACATATGGAAAATTTGTGAAGAAATGGAGAAGGCACATGAATCTTGTCTCCTTAAATACGGCATAGCTGATATCATCCCTTTCTATGTAGATCAACAGTGCTCGATCCTCATGTGCAGCCCGTATCTTAGTAGTCTAGGCATGTCCTGATATGATCGTGCAAAACATCTTTGAATTCTTGAAAATAACTCAATGATGTTTTGCATTATTTCTATGGTGAGTCGGGCTTCGTTCTTCACCCATTTTCTAGGCTCATAATATCCGTTGACCCTTTGTTGAGTAAGGTCTATTTTCATCTTGTTAAACCATTCTTAACAAGTCAGAAGATATGTCACAATCTCTGTCATCTTCAAAGTCCTTAGATCCCCTAGACCCGTATCTCGTTCAAATAGGGAGTCAGTAACAACGTCGCTCATTTCGTTGATATCTGGGGACCTAGTATAGGTTTAAAAGAATATAAATGATTCAAAGAACAGTTATTTGTATGGTCATGAATAAAGAATGAAAGAATATTGTAAAACAAAAGAATGTACAATATGAAGTGGAAAGAATATGTACTCAAAAAGATACATTTTATTGAAATAAAATTTCAGAACACAAGCCTATTTCACAAAAGGGTTCTTATTGCCTCTAGGCTTAAGGCAACAAGCGTGTTTCAAATATTACTCTAAATCACTCTAAAAATACAATGATCATTTCCACAGTTCCATTATTTAAAATCTTCCAAAGTATGTAAGGACTTGGAAACTTTTATTCCCTGATTTAAACATGCCGTTAATGCTTAGATTCCACAACATTCCTATCGGGTCCTTGATCTCCTCAATCAAACCATGCACTAGGGTCCTGAGCTCGAAGCATTCTTGGATCTCCTGCCCCTATCTATCATGGAGCTCACAATGTTTACCCCTTTAATAGAAAGGTTGTGTAACGAATTTTCTGTACCAGAGGGATCATCGAATTTTACGACACCCAATTTGATGAGTCTTTCGATCATCTTTTTAAAAGTGACGCAATTTTCGATCGAATGCCTTGTGATTCCCCCATGGTATTCGCATTGACCATTTACGTCATACCATTTAGGGTACAGGGGTTGTATTGGTTCTATATAAAAAGGGGATATGACATGTGCGTCAAACAGAACTCAGTACAATTCCTTGTATGTGACTGGAATAGGTGCGAACTGAGGTTTCTCTGAGTTCGGTCTTGAATTGGGTTCTTGCCTCGGGGAGATCTGATGTTTGGTAATTACTATCCTTGGCTGGCTTACTGCAATCGGCTCTAAATAGCCCTCCGCTTTATTTTCCTTTTTCTTCAGGGCTTTTAAAGTACACTCTTCTTTTCCTTTTGATTCTGCCAGCACAACCGGTTTAGCTTGACCATCATCCGGGTTAACACCTGAACCCATCGGGACACTCAATAGGGCCGAAGTATCAGTATTACATTGGGGTCTAATAATGACGGGTATCCCATGCAAATGCACATTTGATTGAGTCGGGACACCTATCGGGGAATAAATGATGTCTTCATCATTATCCACACTGTTGACCACTGGGCCACTCCCTTTTTTAAGTCCTTCGGCTAGCAACTGGTTTACTTGGCCTATCACATTCCTTTGGAATTCTATCATTTGTTCCCGCATCTCTTGTTGGATCTTGGTCAATTGCCCCTACATCTGTATTTGCATTTGTTCTATTCTCTCCAACCTTTGCTCCATGTTTTCCAGGTTAACTCTGAAATATTTTTACCTAATTAGGATTCTCTTGTAAAAGTCTAATGCAAATGATGCAATGTAATGCAAATGCATGAATGCAAAAAAAGAGAGGCGTTGACTCTGAATTTAGTTACATTAGAAAAACTTTACTAGAAAATAAACTTCTTTACACAAAACGAATCGCATACACGACCTTGTCCTCATAGTCCAAGTGAAAACATCAATCCCCTTCTTCGCAAAAGTCAAATCTTGTAAACTTCTAATAGATGCCTCCTCTAGCTTCTTTTGCTTGATTTGGACCGCGACTCCTGTTCACTTGTTAGCCTCTTCAAGAAATCTGAGATGTGGTGATTCTCGAATAGTCTTCGTCAACTTGAATCCTTGGGTGATAAGGTCTTGTATTCCTTCACGGACTATCAGTCTTCTCTCGTTTTATTCACTTAAACTATATTCGGACGACCGTATTATAATCCACTTTATCAAAAAATCCATTTTCTTATGACCAACTTTTCTATTTAGCAATCGAATTTGAAATCAACACCTCTTTTCTATGATGTGAATGCAATGCAATCAAAACAAAAGAAAACCCATTAGCACAGGAAAAAATAAATAACATTGAACCTCTCAGAGTGACCACTAGGGTTTGACATGGTTCTACCTAGGGTAAGCCCTTAGGGTTCACTATATGTGGTTTAGTTCTAAAGTTGAGGGTACCTAAACCAGCAGATTCCTCGATTCTCACCCATTATAGGCTCTTATGGATCGAGTTCGGTTCAGGGGAATACATTTCCCTATGGCCATGCGGAAGTGAAAACTTCACGAAGACATAGGTACAGATGTACTCCGGAAGCAGTCCACTAGCCCATGCGGAGGTGAAAACCTCACGAAGGCATAGCTTCTCGCTCCCACTTAAGGGTACGACCACGACGGTCATGCAGTGTAATGCAGAGAAATATATTTAAAAATCACATGCAATAAAAGGATCATATTTTTTAAAATCAGAATTTTAAACCCAGACATGAGGACATGAAACTATCAATTTTATGGCTTGACTCTCTTATTGGTCCCCAGTGGAGTCGCCAAGCTATCGAAACCATTTTAAAATTTTTTAGAAAACGGGGTCGACTTTTAAAAATAAAAGTGGGAGTCGCCACCAATCCCTTTTTACTTAGGTGTGATTGGATCACCTTGCAAAACATTTTATTTTAAAATATTTAATTTTGGTCTACGAAAAACAAGAAAAATGGGTTCGGGAGTCGGTTACGTATGAGGAAGGATTAGCACCCTCATAACGCCCAAAAATTGGTACCTAATCGATAAAATCATGTCCAAATGTTTAAAATTTAAAAGTATTTAAAAATATGATTTCTTTAAAGAAACTTTGAGCAATTCAAAAATTTGAGACTTTCTTGTTCCGAAGGAATATAAACATCACATCCAACACGTTAGGACATGATATTTTAAAACCTTCATAATCAAAATCATCTCACGATTTACAAAACTTGTTAAAAGGATATTTAGTTATTCAACCAAACGAAAAATCGCAACCCAACACGTTAGGGCACTATTTCCCGAATTTCTAAACACGAAACATTGCCTTGTTTTCAAAAGCCTTACCTCGAGATAACATAATGTCACATCCAACACGCTAGGACACGACATTTTGAATTCCCGAGAATAAATTTTTATTTAACTTTTTAAAAGGAAAGTAATAAAAATAATAAAATAATAATAATATTGATAAATAATAACAACAATAATAATATATATAATGATTGTACATAATAAAATAATTAGTAAACAATATATAAAATTTTAAATAAAACATATATATACATAATATACTAATCATAAAAAAAATATACATTATAAATAATATAAATAAAATAGATCATATAAATTTTATACAAACAAAAATTATATATATATATATAATATAATACTATATAATATACAAGTTAAAATAAAATATAATAGATAATATATAAATTATAAAATAATATATAAATTATTAAACCAAGTAAAATAATATATAATAATAATTAAATATATATATAAAAAACATATTAAAAATATATAAATGAATTTCATAATGTTAATAAATTAATAAATATAGGAAATAATATATAGTATTTAATATGATAAATAATTAAATATAATATAAAGTAATAAAATAAAATAAAAAGGATAAAAATAAAATTAAAACAAAGAAAATAAGGGTTAAATAGCAATTAAAATAAATAAAAAAAGGATTAAATTAGAGCACGTGTTAAATCTCAGGGACCAATGTGGCAATTAAGCCCTTTATTTAAAACGATGTTGCTCTGATTTTGGCATTTAAACTGCTCATGGACTCAATTGAAACAGAATAGGAGTTTTGGGGCCAAATTAAAAATAAAAAGAATTTAAATTAGACGGAATTAAAAAATAATAAAATTACGGGAGGACTGAAATGACAATTAGACCACTCAATGAAAACGCGCGGATCCTTCCCCGGGTCGGGTCAACGCGCGGATCCTGGTCTGCTAAACGGCTTCGTTTTGGTCATTAACTGACCACACCAAAACGGCGTCGTTTTCTGGGCGTATAAAAATCGATTTTCAGAGAAAAAGACTCATTTGTTCTCAGTTTAAAAAAAAAAAACTTCGGAAAACTCTCTCCACGCTCTCGCCTGGGCTCTGACCATCACCCCTTTGGTCCACCGCCACGCGCCTCACGCGCTTCCGTCAACGGCGGTTCGCAGGTATGAAATTTTGCCCTTTTTTTTCTCTCCTTTTTACCGTATATTTACATGCACAAATACATCGAAAATAAAAATAATATACAAATAAAAATATCACCTCTGCGAAAAACTTTGTATTTTATTTCTCTGGATTCAAATATATTTTTTTGTATTCTGTTTCTATCTGTGTGTATCGTTCCTCCTTGTTACAAGTTTATTAGAGCTATTTATAGCCCTAAGAATAAACTGGAAATAAATACAAAGATTTCTTTCTGTTTTTGTTATTTTCTTTCTTTCCTTTTGTTGTTCGTTCTTTCACTGTTTGTAGATCAAGGACGCGGAGTGCGGTGATGACCAAGCGCGACTTGCTGCGCGATTAGGGGCTTCGATGCGAAGGAAGGATGCTGGGTATCGAGACTGGTGTGGGCACGAGGAACGGCTTTCGTGACTTGCAGCTTGACTGGTGGTGGGCGCGAGGCTCTTGCGGCGCGAGGGTTCCCACAAACCCTAGAACCCCTGGGATTAGTTTAGGCATTGGGCCTTTTGGGCCCCGTATGTGTTTGGGTCTTAGGTATGGGTTAGTTTAAGGTCTGTAAGTGGGTATTGGGCCACGGGTTTAGATTGGGTAGTCTGCTGTTGGATGTGTGTTTTTAAGTCTGGATTTGCTGGGTAGTTTTCTTTAGGGTACTGGATTCGGGCTTCAGGCCCGTTTATTGTAAATGGACTGGTCATTATTTATTTATTTTTTATTCTGGTTTATTTTAAAGCCCGGTCAAAATTGGGCTCTTACAGCCACTATTATTTCAGTTTTTTTGTCTGTGTATACAAATAAACTGAATTGTAATAAAGCCCTAAGAAAATATGATTATTCTTAAAAAGGTCCTTAGTTAAGTATTATTGTGGGCTTGGACAATAATAATGCATTGAGACTAATGTGTAGTTGATTGATGAGAAAGAATTGTCATTGACATAGGGATGTCAAAATCAATACATGAGTATGTGTTAGAGAACAACATATTGGACTAACTCACTATGAGTATGTTTCTTGGATTATTATGTAATAGTCACAATATTACTCATAGTGATAACTATTTATATGATCCTCAGACTTGAGATCATCTTTGTCTTAACATCGTGAGTTGTATATTTTGATACAATCAAAACGTCTACCGTAACAGGTTGTACTATAAAGACTGATGTTGGATATATAGCAATCCATGTAGTGGAATATGGTTGATCAAGATAGGATTTATCCCTCCTACATAATGGGAGCAATATCTTAGGCCTCTTGATGGAGTGAGACTAGAAATGCATAGCCATGTTCGAATAAGTTGATATAAGATATCATACTTATTTTTTTATTGTAGTCTGCTAAAAAAATCAAGAAATATGAGATTGGACTATACAAGTGTGATTATTCCATGACTTGAGTCCAGTCTAGATATTAAGGATAAAAGGATATCATACATGAAAAGATTGTAACAGCCCGATTTAGAGGCTAGTCAGAACAGTGATCTCGGAATCACTAATTTGAGGTTAGAGAAAATTATTTTCATGATATGTTATGTGTTATAACATGTTTATAAAGATGCATGAAAATTTTGGTACCTTAATTTTAGCGAATTCTAGCTAAATTGTGAAAAAAGACTAAATCGCATAAAGTGCGAAAGTTCTATTTTATTTGCTAGAGGTACCAAATAGGTATGGATTATTAATTGGAGGTCCCAATTGTGCAATTTCGCCTTATTTAAGTGTGTTGGCAGGCCATGTAGACAAGGGGGACAAAAGCTTTTAATTTTTGGTCAAAGTTGGTGGGTTAAATTGATGTTTTATAATAAAATAAAGAAAGGAAAAAGATATCATCTTTCCTCTCTTCTTCTCCACCGAAAATATCATCCATGGGAGGGGTTTGAAAGCTTAAAATTTCAGCAAGATTTACTCCATTCAAGTAAGTGATTTTGATGCTTATTTTTGATGAAAATTGTATTTTTGGAGTCCCCAAAGCTTAAGCTAGCTGATGGGAGGACTAGTTTGCAATATGGTTGAAAGTCTAGGGACTTACCATGATAGATTTTATGTTGTTTGATGGGTTTTTATGGAAGAAAATGAATGATAGGATGATGAGAAACAACTTTTGTGAAAGGTGTTGTCATGAAAACACCTAATTGGGACTAAAATGCAAAAGTTGTAATTTGTTCATTAAGGCATGAAATAGATGGAATTGTGGATAGTTGTAAGAGGATTAAATGTTCAGCTAGGCTTGCTTAATAAGAAATTGAGATGAAAATTTATTTACGAGCCTAGGGCAAAATCGTAATTTTGCCAAAGTGTAGGGGCAAAATAGTCATTTTTTCCTAAAGTGTAGATTATGGTGTATTATGATTTATAAGTGATTAAATCAGTAAATTTCATTATTCTAGATCAAAGAAAACGAGTTTCGGACCTAGAACGGATGAAAAGAGAAATGAGGGCGAAAAGTCCCTATCGGCCCTTTCGACATCGAGGTAAGTTCATGTACGAATGTTGCAATTACGTATGAGTTAATTTAATGTTCCAATGTTGTATGGAATGTATATTTACTCTATGAATGTATGAAATATCTTTGATGAGAGGTCAAAAGAATTGAATCTAAGAGTAATGGGAAATGTACGTAGAATGATATGATGATAGTTGAAGTCTCGTGTAAGACCATATTGGAGTATGGCCTCGATGTAAGAATTCGTATAAGACCATGTCAGGGACATGGCATCGATATGTTAATGCAAGTAAGACCCTATTGGGGTATAAATTCTTTGTGACATTATGAGTATGAGACTCAAGAGAGTTATTTAATAACTTGAGTGATTCAACGTATATATGGAAAGGAAGAAAGTATGTGGTTGTACCACGAAAAGCACAAGTGTGTGTTAGAATTGAATTGATATGGATTTAGTGTATGATGAACCCTTAGTGGGTTATGTGTATTCAATACACTTTAGTTGCATGAGATAGATTTATTAATGTATTGTGTGAATGCAAACGAGTATCATAGAAAGTTAAGTAAGAAAAGAAGTGTGTGAGAATATTCTCGGATGAATATTTGAAATAGAGATATATATGTGGATTACTATCCATGAATGTAAAATGAAAGGTGGGCTAAGTGCGGAACCACCCTATTAGAGATTCAATGGTGGGCTAAGTGCGAAACCACCGAGATATTAGTAGCATGAGCAGCTTATTGAAAATGCTTGATGTGTTGTTTTATATGATCATGTGGTGACCAGTGCAGGAATGTATGTTAATTGAACGAGCAATTGGCTTGTGACATGGTAAGAATGTAACATCCCAAAATTTGAGTATTATTTGTGTTGGCTCGGGTATGAATTTTGTGTGTTAGCATAGTCTTGTGAAGGCTTGATTTTATTTAGGAAGCTAGAATAATTTTTAGTATGGTTTATTTAATGAAGTGGATTAAGTGAGCTTAGCACTTAAGTTAATTTAAGTGTTAAATTAAAGCATAAGAGGAGTAAGTGGCAAGTTGGTTAAGGAGCTTGAAAGGTGGCTTGAGGTTAGAGGTTCGAGTATCATGGAAAACATTTTTTTTTAAAAGACTTTATTTTGTTCTGGCATTGATGGTCGGTCAACCTATGTTTATGATAGGTTGGACTATTTCTTTTGGTAAGTTGAATTTTGTTTAAGGAAAGCATGATGTTGGGGATAAGAATCTTGAAGTTATGGTATTAAGAGGGGACAAAAGGCATGGAATATGGGGGATGTTTTGGAAAGTAATCCTAGGCCTTTAGTGGATGAATGTGGACGACATGGGTGTCTAGGGGGGTGGCCGAATTTTGTAAGTAGCTTTGGGTGGGAATAGTTGGTCAATTTTTGCCTTTTGAACATCTTTTTGTATTTTTGTTTTCCCTCTCCAAAAACACTCTCTTTGGCCGAATGTTATTGTGCATTTTGGTGCAATTTTTGCTTTTGGTTTTAGCCTTATTTTGTGTGAACCAAATACCATTTCTCTTCTTTCAATTGTCCTCTTGAAACCGAAACAACATTGGAACTTTTGTGCAGTTTTCTTCTTTGGCAAAATAGTGTTTGGCCGAACCTCTCTCTCCCACATCTCTCTTTTCTTCATTTGACTTTTGTTTAATCACATTTTCTTTCATCCTCTATTGGCCGAATCTTTACCCATCTCAAATTCCATTTCTTTTCTTTCACTCAAAGTTTAAACATCCATTACCATTCTATTTCTCTTTTCTTTTCACTTCACCATAGCCGAATTTTTCTACTTCCTTTTAGTATTATTTTTGGCCGAATATTCAAGGGTAGACTCTCTTTGATTTTTTTCTTCAATCGATTTTGGAAAAGGGTAAGTGTTCTTGGCGTTTCTTCTTCAATTCTTTTCTCGTCTCTATGTTATTTTCTTGTGGACTAAGGCCGAATCTATGGGCATTGGTTTGCAAGGTTCTAATCATTCTTAGAAACCGATTTCTTTTAGGCTTTTCGGACGTTGGAAGCAATCAATCTAAGTCTCGATTCGTTGACAATCGTTTTGGGTAAGTTTAGGTAAGACTTGGTTTTTCAAGGATAATTATCCGATTTAGTGTTATGGCGAATGGCCTTTGTTCATAATCTTAATATTGGCCGATTGTAGGACAAGGTGATCTAGTGGTAGATCGTAACTTGGACGTTAGTTATTGCTTTGGTGAAAGGTGTGTATCTTACACACTTTATAACTTGGTTTATATATGTATATTTGTGTGTTATAACTAATCATATTATGAAAAGTGGGTAAATCGATGAGATCTGGATATGATACCATGATGGTATGAATGAGGATTCGGTAAGTCCGTTTCAATATGTTGTATATACATGTGGATTGAAATTATGATCTACGATTTATGATATATTCGTTATGAGATACATATCAAAGTTTATTGACGTGATTTGTCTATCTATTGCATTGGTATGGGCAATATGAGTGGAGGGGGGAAGATTGATGATTCGTGTCTTCTGGACACCATGGTTTGGCACCACCAAAGGATTTGGTATCACATTCGTGTCTTGAACACCGTGAGGTTTGGCACCTCATAGCGACTTGTCCCTGTGGTTAGTTCCACCGTGGGTTGGCCCCACTTTTGAGATATGGGATCATCTGCCAGTGATTTGGTATCACACGTGGGTTGGCCCCACAACTTGATGATTCGTGTCTTCGAACACCAGTGGTTTGGCACCACCAGTGATTTGGTATCACATTCGTGTCTTCGGACACCAGAGGTTTGGCACCTCATAGCGACTTATCCCTGTGGTTAATTCCACCGTGGGTTGGCCCCACTTTTGAGATATGGGATCATCCGCCGGTGATTTGGTATCAAACGTGGGTTGGCCCCACGATGGATTATTTGTGACTTTGGTCACCAAAGGTGATTTGGTATCACATTTATATCGTGACTTCGGTCACCAGTGGTTTGGCACCACCAGTGGTTTGGTACCACACGGGGTAGAAAAGGAGTTATGGATGGCTAGGTTGGGTGCATTATACATATATGTTGCTTTGTTATAATTTGTGTAAGTATGTGGTATTTACCCGGAGAGGAATATGCACTCGAGTCTTGGTGACTCACCTTCTCCCTTATCTTTTCAGTGATTCGTGAGATCGCGGATATGGAGCCTGGATGAACTCGAGGAGGCCATGCAATAAAGTTGGTTTTACATGAACTTCCATTTGGGTACTTTATTTTAATTTGGTTTTCATATTTTATGGATTTGTAATAAGTCCTCTTTAATTATGGTTTTGAATTATTTATATGCTTTGGGATTTATTCTAGACATGTTTAAGTATATCACTTGGTTAATCTAATAAATGAGCTCAAAGTTTTCTAAACTAATAACTCGCAATGGTTTTAAAAATCTTACCATCGGGTAATATGAATAGTTCGATAGAAAAATTACAAGTTAAGTGTTTTCAACAAATTAAGTGATTTCCAAAAATTCAAGTTTCTATACTCAATTGCAAACGGATTTTTAAAGTGATATTTCAAATTTTCTTAAAAAGATATAAATGTTTTCTATCCTATGATTTATTAACTAAGTTTTAAAGTTTTATGTAATTCAAAGTAAATCTCAGTTTTAACTTATTTTTGAAAAATAAAGAATTTCAAAGAGTTTTTCACAAAATTTAATTGTTAATTCGATTCTTCAAAAATATTTTCCTTAGTGACATACCGTTCGGTCGTAGGTGGCGTATTGACCGGGGTTTGGGTGTGTTACAAATTGGTATCAGAGCCAAGTTCAAAAGCTCGGCTATGGGCCCGAGGCCCAAAATGTTTTAAAGAATGGATTTTAAAATGTTTTGTTGAAAATTATATGGTTGGAAAGGCATGGCCTCGAGTCTCCGACATCGATCCGCCCTGGTAAGTACATCAAACCGTTGATTTTGATGATATGATATGATGATGTTGGCATGACTGTATAGTAGTAGGAACTACTCTAGAGACCCAAAACTATAGGTTGAATGTACTCGCGAAACAATCTCCTATTAAAACTTTTCATAAAACTGTGCTTTAAAGAAAGTGGAATAATGACTAATGCATAACGCTTTTTAATCAGATAAGTCGAGACTTTAGACATGAGTACTCGTGGTCGAGGTCGTATGATTCGTGGACGCGGTCGGGGTAGGATGGCTGTGTCTGAGCCAGTGAGGTCCGGTCAAGGATCCGAAAATGAGGTACCACTACCCCCACCACCAGCAGTTGGAGTTGAGCAACAGGATCAAACGGGGGATGACGCAGTATCTCAAGCGATGCTGCGAGTTCTTGAGAGGGTAGCTGGAATAGGTGGAGGCGCGGGAATTCGTAAATCAGATCCGAGCGACTTGAGCCAATGGAGCCGAGGTATTTCGAGGTGTTTCAGCGTGGCTCCTAGTGCGGCCGAATATTGGCTAGAGGCGCGACGGAGCAAATCATGGATGATTTGGATCTGAATGCCGAGGAAAAGCCGAAAGGGATCGTACGCTTCTTCGGGATGAGTCATATCGGTGGTGGCTCACGATGATGTAATGGTGTCAGAGCGGAGGATCTCACTTGGGATTATTTCAAGGCGTAACGATCGTGAAATCGTTGGGTCTAATTACATTGATGTGCAAACAGTAAGGCATTTCGAGTTTGATCCAAGGTAGTAAGTCCGTGTCGAATATGAGGCATAATTTTTAAGACCGAGCCGGTATCTTTGGAGGTATTGTGGCATCGAAGCACGAGCGATGTGTTCGATTCGAAGATGGTTTGAGGGACGAGCCGAGATTGTTGATTGCTCCACATCGAGCGAAAGTTTGCTGCTTTGGTTGAAAAGGCTAAGATAGCCGAAGGAATCAAGGAATCGCAAAAGCGAGTTACGACCGGAACAAGCATAAGAGAGGTTACGGATCATCGGGATCACCGTAATTCTCAAAAGAGGGCTAGGCAAAGTGGGCCGTATCACCGGGAGGCCTGTTATCGCTAATCGTGGACCAAAGACGGTGTGTCGATGTGGGAAATATCATTGGGGCGAATGTTGGACCGGAGGGAAAGGATGTTTCGAGTGTGGCTCGCTGGATCATCGTGTGAGAGACTGTCCACGTAAGCTAGCCAGGAATCAGTCAGAGGGTCAAGGTCGTGCTCAGTTCAGAAATGAGGGACCGCCACCACATAGAGGTCGTGGTAATGGTAGAGGAGGTAATGGTTCTGGTCGAGGTCGAGGAGCATCTGGCAGAGGTGCTGGCAACACTGAGGCAAGACAGCCTGGTTTGGTGTATGCAGCGAGACGTCGAGAGGAGGGCGACGCACCGGACGTCATAACCGGTACGTTCTTAATCTTTGGTGAACCATATACTGCTTTGATAGATGTGGGTTTGACACATTCGTATGTTGCCAGTAACATAGTAGAGACCATGAGCTTAGTTTCTGAGACTGCTTCTAGGAGGATGACCGTACTTAGCCCTCTAGGTCACTCTGTAGAAGTAAATAAGCTGTATAGAGATGTACCCCTAGAACTCCAAGGGGTAGCGTTCGTAGCTGATCTGATGGAATTGCCATTTGAGGAGTTCGATCTGATACTTGGGATGGACTGGTTAGCCAAGTACCGAGCAAGTTTGGATTGCGCTGCTAAGCGCATGGTTTTGAAGTCAGTTGAGGGCGAAGAGGTGGTCATGATAGGTAATAGAAGAGATTATCTATCCAACGTGGTATCTGCGTTGAAAGCTGTGAAGTTGGTTAGGAAGGGCTGTGAGGCGTTCGTGGTCCATGTGTGTGCATTGGAGGCTAAGGAGTCTAATGTGGGGAATGTCCGCACGGTAAAGGAATATGTTGACGTATTTCCTGAAGAACTTCCGGGACTACCTCCGGACCGTGAAGTTGAATTTGGTATAGATCATTATCTTAATGGCGCCAGGTGTCTATAGCTCGTATAGGATGGCAATCAAGGAATTGATGGAATTAAAGGCTCAAATTCATGGAGTTGTTGGATCGAGGTTTCATTCGACCAAGTGTTTCGCCATGGGGAGCGCCGGTACTTTTTGTCAAGAAGAAGGATGGTACGATGCGGATGTGTATAGACTACCGCCAGTTGAATAAGCTGACGATCAAAAACAAGTATCCTTTGCCGAGGATAGATGACTTGTTTGATCAGCTTAAGGGGGCAGCGATTTTCTCCAAGATTGATTTAAGGTCTGGATATCATCAGCTAAAGGTGAAAGAGGCTGATATCCATAAGACAGCTTTTCGCACTCGGTATGGGCACTACGAGTTTCTGGTGATGCCGTTTGGGTTGACTAACGCGCCGGCTGCATTTATGGATATGATGAATCGAGTATTCCAGCAGTTTTTGGATCAGTTTGTTGTGGTATTTATAGACGATATTTTGGTATACTCAAAGTTAGAGGAGGAGCATGATGCGCATTTGCGAGTAGTGTTGCAGATTCTGAGGGAAAAGCAGCTGTACGCCAAATTTAGTAAGTGCGAATTCTGGCTTAAGGAGGTGACTTTCTTGGGTCACGTAGTATCAGCTGAGGGGATTAGAGTGGATCCTCGGAAGATTGAGGCAAGATAGATTGGAAGCCGCCTAAGTCGGTGGGTGAGATTCGAGTTTTCTAGGTCTCAAGCGGTATTACCGAAGATTTGTAGAAGGATTTTCTTTGATAGCAGCACCTATGACCAAGTTATTGAGGAAAGGAGTTCCATTTGTGTGGACCGAGAAGCAGCAAGGAAGTTTCGACAAGTTGAAGAAGATTCTGACTGAAGCTTCGATTTTGATTCAACCTGAGGCAGGCAAAGAATTCACGGTTTACTGTGATGCATCACATACCGGTTTGGGATGTGTCTTTGATCAGAAGGGAAGGTAGTGGCTTATGCATCTCGACAGTTGAGACCACATGAGGTTAATTATCCGACGCATGACTTGGAATTAGCTGCTGTGGTTTTTGCTTTGAAGATATGGAGACACTATTTGTATGGAGAGAAGTCAATAGTCTACACGGATCACAAGAGTCTTAAGTACCTTTTGACACAGAAGGACTTGAACTTGAGGCAGCGTAGATGGATCGAATTGTTAAAGGACTACGACTGTTCGATCGAATATCATCCCGGCAAGGCTAACGTGGTGGCAGACGCGTTGAGCCGTAAGGTTGTATCGGATTTAAGATCGATGTTTGCTCGTCTTAGCTTATATGACGATGGGAGTCTTTTGGCTGAACTGCAAGTCAAGCCGACTTGGTTAGATCAGATCAAGGAGAAGCAGTTAGAGGATGATGGTTTAAATGAGCGGAGGTTGCGGGTTCGAACGGAGGTTTAGAGGAATATAGTTTGTCCAAATGATGGAGTACCGTGTGTTTTAAAGGGAGAGCTTGTATGCCAAAGGATGTTGAGTTGAGGCAAAGGATTCTTTGGGATGCACATAACAGCCCATATGCTATGCATCCCGGAGGAAGCAAGATGTATCGGGATTTAAGAGAGCGAGCTTTGGTGGCGTGCCCAAGCGTGAGGTAATTGAGTTTGTGGGTAAATGTCCGGTGTCGCAGTCAAGGCGAGCATCGCCACCGTCTGGGTTACTTCAGCCGGTGAAGATTCCATAGTGGAAGTGGGAAAGGATCACTATGGACTTTGTCAGTGGATTACCTCTTACGCCTAGTAAGAAGGATTCAGTTTGGGTGATTGTGGATCGTCTGACTAAGTCAGCTCATTTCATTCTGGTAAGGATGGATTATTCGCTTCAGAGGTTAGCTAAGTTGTATGTAGCGGAGATAGTGAGGTTGCACGGTGTGCCAGTGTCGATCATCTCAGATAGAGATCCTAGATTTACATCGAGGTTTTGGAGAGCGTTACATCAGGCTTTGGGTACGCGGTTGGATTTCAGTACCGCATTTCATCCACAGTCTGACGGGCAGTCGGAAAGGGTTATTCAGATTTTAGAAGATATGTTGAGAGGATGTGTTTTGGACTTCAGAGGCAGCTGGGAAGAGTTTTTACCATTAGCTGAGTTCGCATACAACAATAGTTGCCAAGCAAGCATTAAGATGGCCCCATATGAGGCGTTGTATGGTAGGAGGTGTCGCACACCTACATGTTGGACAGAGTTGGGTGAGCGTCAGATGTTAGGACCAGAGTTGGTTGCAGAAACTGAGGATAAGGTGAAGTTGATTCAAGCTCGGTTGAAGGAAGCTTTGGATAGGCAGAAGTCATATGCCGATCTCAAGCGGAGGGATATAGAGTTTGCCGTGGGTGACAAAGTTTTTCTGAAGGTCTCGCCATGGAAGAAAGTGTTAAGATTTGGGAGAAAAGGCAAGTTAAGTCCAAGGTTTATTGGGCCGTTTAAGGTGTTGAGACGAGTGGGACCAGTAGCTTATCAGCTCGAGTTGCCATCAGAGCTGAGTCAGATTCATGATGTGTTCCATGTCTCCATGCTTAGACGCTATCGTTCTGATCCATTGCATGTTGTGGCAGTAGAGGAAATAGAGGTGAGTCCAGATCCGACGATAGAAGAAGAACTCATGCGCATCCTAGATCGAGATGTGAAAGTTTTGCGTGGGAAGACAGTTCCTTTAGTGAAGGTTTTATGGCGGAATCATGGCGTGGAGGAAGCTACGTGGGAACCGGAGGATGTAATGAGGCAAAGAGTATCCTCAACTCTTTTGATCGTAATTTCGAGGACCTAAATTTTCTTAAGGGGTAGAATTGTAACATCCCAAAATTTGAGTATTATTTGTGTTGGCTCTGGTATGAATTTGTGTGTTAGCATAGTCTTGTGAAGGCTTGATTTTATTTAGGAAGCTAGAATAATTTTTAGTATGGTTTATTTAATGAAGTGGATTAAGTGAGCTTAGCACTTAAGTTAATTTAAGTGTTAAATTAAAGCATAAGAGGAGTAAGTGGCAAGTTGGTTAAGGAGCTTGAAAGGTGGCTTGAGGTTAGAGGTTCGAGTATCATGGAAAACATTTTTTTTTAAAGACTTTATTTTGTTCTAGCAATGATGGTCGGTCAACCTATGTTTATGATAGGTTGGACTATTTCTTTTGGTAAGTTGAATTTTGTTTAAGGAAAGCATGATGTTGGGGATAAGAATCTTGAAGTTATGGTATTAAGAGGGGACAAAAGGCATGGAATATGGGGGATGTTTTGGAAAGTAATCCTAGGCCTTTAGTGGATGAATGTGGACGGCATGGGTGTCTAGGGGGGTGGCCGAATTTTGTAAGTAGCTTTGGGGGGGGAATAGTTGGTCAATTTTTGCCTTTTGAACATCTTTTTGCATTTTTGTTTTCCCTCTCCAAAAACACTCTCTTTGGCCGAATGTTATTGTGCATTTTGGTGCAATTTTTGCTTTTGGTTTTAGCCTTATTTTGTGTGAACCAAATACCATTTCTCTTCTTTCAATTGTCCTCTTGAAACCGAAACAACATTGGAACTTTTGTGCAGTTTTCTTCTTTGGCAAAATAGTGTTTGGCCGAACCTCTGTCTCCCACATCTCTCTTTTCTTCATTTGACTTTTGTTTAATCACATTTTCTTTCATCCTCTATTGGCCGAATCTTTACCCATCTCAAATTCCATTTCTTTTTCTTTCACTCAAAGTTTAAACATCCATTACCATTCTATTTCTCTTTTCTTTTTCACTTCACCATAGCCGAATTTTTCTACTTCCTTTTAGTATTATTTTTGGCCGAATATTCAAGGGTAGACTCTCTTTGATTTTTTTCTTCAATCGATTTTGGAAAAGGGTAAGTGTTCTTGGCGCTTCTTCTTCAATTCTTTTCTCGTCTCTATGTTATTTTCTTGTGGACTAAGGCCGAATCTATGGGCATTGGTTTGCAAGGTTCTAATCATTCTTAGAAACCGATTTCTTTTAGGCTTTTCAGACGTTGGAAGCAATCAATCTAAGTCTCGATTCGTTGACAATCATTTTGGGTAAGTTTAGGTAATACTTGGTTTTTCGAAGGATAATTATCTGGGATTTAGTGTTATGGCCGAATGGCCTTTGTTCATAATCTTAATATTGGCCGATTGTAGGACAAGGTGATCTAGTGGTAGATCGGAACTTCGGACGTTAGTTATTGCTTTGGTGAAAGGTGTGTATCTTACACACTTTATAACTTGGTTTATATATATATATTTGTGTGTTATAACTAATCATATTATGAAAAGTGGGTAAATCGATGAGATCTGGATATGATACCATGATGGTATGAATGAGGATTCGGGTAAGTCCGTTTCAATATGTTGTTAATACATGTGGATTGAAATTATGATCTACGATTTATGATATATTCGTTATGAGATACATATCAAAGTTTATTGACGTGATTTGTCTATCTATTGCATTGGTATGGGCAATATGAGTGGAGGGGGAAGATTGATGATTCGTGTCTTCGGACACCAGTGGTTTGGCACCACCAGTGATTTGGTATCACATTCGTGTCTTCTGGACACCGAGGTTTGGCACCTCATAGCGACTTGTCCCCGTGGTTAATTCCACCGTGGGTTGGCCCCACTTTTGAGATATGGGATCGTCTCGCCAGGTGATTTGGTATCACACGGGGTTGGCCCCACAACTTGATGATTCGTGTCTTCGGACACCAGTGGTTTGGCACCACCAGTGATTTGGTATCACATTCGTGTCTTCGGACACCAGAGGTTTGGCACCTCATAGCGACTTGTCCCCGTGGTTAATTCCACCGTGGGTTGGCCCCACTTTTGAGATATGGGATCGTCGCCGCTGATTTGGTATCACACGTGGGTTGGCCCCACAGATGGATTATTTGTGACTTTGGTCACCAGTGATTTGGTATCACATTTATATCGTGACTTCGGTCACCAGTGGTTTGGCACCACCAAAGTGGTTTGGTACCACACGGGTAGAAAAGGAGTTATGGATGGCTAGGTTGGGTGCATTATACATATATGTTGCTTTGTTATAATTTGTGTAAGTATGTGGTATTTACCCGGGAGAGGGAATATGCACTCGAGTCTTGGTGACTCACCTTCTCCCTATCTTTTCAGTGTGATTCGTGAGATCGCGATATGGAGCCTGATGAACTCGAGGAGGCCATGCAATAAAGTTGGTTTTACATGAACTTCCATTTGGGTACTTTATTTTAATTTGGTTTTCATATTTTATGGATTTGTAATAAGGCCTCTTTAATTATGGTTTTGAATTATTTATATGCTTTGGGATTTATTCTAGACATGTTTAAGTATATCACTTGGTTAATCTAATAAATGAGCTCAAAGTTTTCTAAAATACTAACTCGCAATGGTTTTAAAAATCTTACCATCGGGTAATATGAATAGTTCGATAGAAAAATTACAAGTTAAGTGTTTTCAACAAATTAAGTGATTTCCAAAAATTCAAGTTTCTATACTCAATTGCAAACGGATTTTTAAAGTGATATTTCAAATTTTCTTAAAAAGATATAAATGTTTTCTATCCTATGATTTATTAACTAAGTTTTAAAGTTTTATGTAATTCAAAGTAAATCTCAGTTTTAACTTATTTTCGACAAATAAAGAGTTTCAAAGAGTTTTTCACAAAATTTAATTGTTAATTCGATTCTTCAAAAATATTTTCCTTAGTGACATACCAGATTCGGTCGTGGCGTATTGACCGGGTTTGGGGTGTTACAAAGAATGTGGTAAGAGATTGAATGAGTAAGTTTCAATAATATTTGAGCAAGTAACCGTGAGTTAATGAGAAAACTCGGCATGATACTTTGTAATTATGTATATTAAATGAATATCAATATTTGACACATTATGCAGATGAGCTTACTAAGTTTTATTGCTTACTCCTTTACTTTTCTCATCCCTTATAGGTTATTTTAACTAGCTCGGGTTGGAGACCGCCGGAGATGTTTTCACACTATCGAGCAGACACTTGGTATGAGGTGTCAAATCCTTATGAGTCATAGCATGTATAGGGATTCTTTTAAAGTTGATTAAGTTCTAACCAATGTAGTCGAATTGTATTGGCCTAAGAGAATCTAGAGTTGGTTGTATTGGTATTGGGAGTAGTTCTCCCTAGTGTATGGGATAAAGACTTTATCTCTTTAATGATTAAATGTGTTAATTCATGTGTTTTAAATGATGATTTGAGAATGTTTTGAAGTAGTATATGAATGTATGCAAATGGGAGTGGTAAAAGGCTTGGTAAGATAGCCTCTAAGTGCCCACACGGATAGACACACAGGCGTGTGTCCGGCCGTGTCTCTCGTGCACCTTAGTATCTTAAGTCGACAGACCTCGAAGCCGGTCACACGGCCGTTTGTTCAGGCCGTGTCATACATACGGTTGGCACATGGGCGTGTGCCAAGGCCGTGTGAAGTCTGTACTTAACACTTAGAAATTCAATTGTCACACGGCTGACGCACACGGCGCAGTGTACGCACTGCGGTGAATAAGTCGAATGCCAGGTTTGGCACACGCCGGGCCACGTGTGTCCAGTGTGTGTAATTTGCCGCATCCTCCACGGGTGAAAGACACGGGCATGTTTTAGGGTGCACGGCGTGCCCCAAGTCACACCTGGACGCAGACCCCCGCTTTCGAGAAAGTTTCTAGATGAGTTCCGAAAGTTTTGGGACGTAAGTCTGAGGCCTCGTAGGCCCATGAAATGTCTGATTTGACTAAGAAAGAGAAGTTTTTAATTCGGAACAAAATTTTATAGCCCATAAGTACATGTTTAAGAAAGTTCAAGCATCGTAATGTCTCGTATCCGGTCTTAGCCTCAGACTCGGGTATGGGGTGTTACAAAGATTATCATAGAAAGGTTATGTCGAATCACGACTTCTTCTAACTTGGGTGACAATGATGCATTGCTAGATATCACTCATTGCTTGTAATGTTAGAAACGTTCTAGTATTACTACCAACGTTACAAGAGCCTATAAGGTCACATCCTATAGTTGAAACAAATATAATCCAAATACATTTGGTATTGTATTTAGTTGTCATATGAATTCAATTAATTGTTGAATTAATTTAATTTGATAGCTAAACATTACACACATTATATGTACAAACTTGTTGTACACAAATAGAGAACATAAATATGATTAATATATGAATTTGATTCATACAAAATATTAATTATATATATTTTACTTGTAACACCCCTTACCCGAGTTTGACGCTGGAACAGGATACGAGGTGTTACCGGACTTAAACATAAGCATTCGAATTCTTTCTGAGTTATAAAAATTTCGTTCAAATTTAAAACTTTTCAAACTTCATCTTAAAGTCCCTGATATGGGCCTACGAGGCCCAAAACATACTTTAGAAATAGTTCGGTACTAAACCAGGCACTTTAGAAAACTTTGGAAAATTTCACTGAAAATAGGGGCACACGCCCGTGTAGCAAGGGACACGCCCGTGTGGGCAGACCGTGTGATCACACATGCCCATGTCCCTAGCCGTGTGGATTTATTTTTCAATTCGAACCTACAGGGGTTTTCACACGACCTGGTACACGCCCGTGTCCATGGCCCGTGTCCCTCACACGGCCATGACACGCCCGTGTGTTAAAACCTTAACATTATGTTTCTGACGTCAGCAACATTTTAGGGTCACACGGCCAAGTCACACGCCCGTGTGCTAGGCCGTGTGGCGAATTTAATTTCGCATTTAAGGTGTAGACTTCACACGGCCTGGGCACATGCCCATGTATTATGGCCGTGTCATCCACACGGTTGAGACACACGGCCGTGCCTCAGCCTGTGTGGTTACTACTGGGCATTCTATTTTTCCAACTTAAGGTGCAGGACACACGACCGGACTACATGCCCATGGGGCAGACTGTGTGTCACACACAGCCTAGACACGCGCCCGTGTGTCTGCCCGTGTGGACAAAAACAAGGTTATTTACCAAGCCCTTTTGCCACCCTTACTTACACCAACATAAGCCACAACCAAGACATACACACATCAAGGCCACTACACTCCATTCACATGCAAAACTTATCACATACTTTATCAATCCAATCATGCAACCTACTCATTCATGCATTAACACACCATATATTTCACCATGCAAATTGCACATTCATGAAAAACATCATCATTTTCATATATCAATAACAAGTATTAGCCATCATCCATGGCCTTATACAAAATGAATCAATCTTTATGACAAGCCAGCACATTTGGCCAAACAATATGACAATTGACAAAAACCAAGTCCCTATACATGCCATACTCAAAATGATAAATCTAACTATACCAAATGTTCAGTTTGATAGTGTGATCGATGCCTCCGATGTCTGTTGATCCCCGAGCTAGCTTGGCGGCACTATAAGAAAATGGAAAAGAGAAGGAGTAAGCATAAAACTTAGTAAGTTGCATGTAAATAAGTAACAACATCAACCATGCATCTTTAAACACATAGCATATTATAAACCAGCTCAATATTCTTGATTTTATCAATGGTAGATTTACTACATATTTACACATCATAAGTATAAGCCAAAATCACAAGATCATCCCGAAATCATTCTCATAGATAGAACTTACTCAATTTCATCCTTACCATTAAGGCATCATAACTAAGCTCAAATCTCATGAGTTTTGAGTAAGAACCTGTACCACTCACAACATGATTATATCCTTTCATATCTTTATCATAAGCTTTAAATAACCCGTGGAACCATTTGGAATACTAAAGAATATTCGATAAGCCTCACACAAGAGGGTAAAATGCCGATGCCATGTCCTAGACATGGTCTTACACTGGCTCACATGTCCAGGCCGATGCCATGTCCCAGACATGGTCTTACACTAGATCTCGTCTCAATGCCGATGCCATGTCCTAGACATGGTCTTACACTGGCTCTCATAAAGTTGCCGATGCCATGTCCCAGGCATGGTCTTATACTAGCACACATATCAACACCAATGCCATGTCCCAGACATGGTCTTACACTGGCTCTCATAATGTGGCCGATTCCATGTCCCATACATGTCTTACACTAGCACACATGTCACCCAAATGTCATGGCATGGATATCCAATCTATTCCTAAGGTTCAACCGGGAGTTTTTACTATATCAATTCTCCTCATGCGTATTCACAACAATAATCAAACACTTTACGCCATATTAATTGTTTAATGCATAATAACAATAGAGTTTTATTATTTACGTACAACTTACCTCGTATACAAAATATGGGCGACTAGTTCGATTTAGTCCAATAGTTTGGTTTTCCCCCGGTCTGGGTCTAGACTCCGTTTTTCTTGATCTATAATGACAAAATTTACTTATTTAATCACCACATTAATCAAGACATTCCAAAATTCCTACTTTGGCAAAATTACCGTTTTGCCCTTAAACTTTCACATAATTACGATTTTGCCCCTAGCCTCGTAAAACGATTTTAATCAAATTTCCTCCTTTAACAAGCCTAGCCGAACCTTTAGCAACTCACAATTTTCAATTGTTTTACACATTTACAACCTATTTTATAAACTTCACAAAATGGTCCTTTTAGGTGTTTTCATGAAAACCCCTTTCACAAAAGTTGTTTATTTAACAACCAAGATTCATTTTCTTCCATAAATACTCAGCAAACATCAAAAATCCTCCCATGGTAAATCTATAGACTATCAACCATTTTGCAAAATAGTCCCCTCATGAGCTAGATCAAGCTATAGGGGTTCCAAAAACACAAAAATTAACAAAAACAACCACCAAAATCACTTACTTGCAAGAGAAAAGCTTGGCTGAAATTTGAGCTCTCAAAACCCCCCCTTTTTGCTGAGAATTTCGGTGGTGAAGAGAAGATGATAGCCTCCTCTCTTTTTGTTTTATTTTTTTTATTAAACAAGTCACCTAATGTCACCTAATTTTGACCATTTTATGACTTTGTCTCCAATTAAAAATTTCATGTCCAGCCACCATAATTTTATTGGTCTATTTACTCAATAAGGACCTCTACTTTAGTGTTCCATAGCTATTTAACACCTTTAGCTTGTATAACAAAACTTTCGCACTTTATGCGATTTAGTCCTTTTTCGAAATTAAGCAAGTAATCACTAAAAATAATTCACCAAAATTTTCATGTACTCATATAATCATGCTATAACAAATAAAATAATATAAAAAATAATTTCTCTGACCTTGGATTAGTGGTTCCGAAACCACTGTTTCAACTAGCCCCAAAATCGGGCTGTTACATTACCGATTTTATTAATATAAATAGTTATATTAATTAATTTCAGTCAAAATATAAAAGACATGGAAATTAATATTTTTTTTTGGAAAGAATATAATTCCTTTTTTCTAACTTTCCATTTGCCTTCTCTATTAATAAGTGAATAATCCTAGTTTTCCTTTTTAAATGTGATATCAAAGAGGATAAAAGGATGATAATTCCTTAGTGTGTTAAGGTTACCAATTTAATAATTTAAAAGGTCTAGAAACCATTTTTAATTCTCTCTAAAAAGTTCAAGAGAAAGCGGTTGTTCGCTTTTGACGAGGTGGACTACGTAGAGGTTGGGATGTTTTCATTGTGGCTTGGAATCGACATCTAATTAGCAACATCCTTTCAATGTTTTCAGTGAAGAAGATATATTTTCAACCCTATTTCAAACCAATTCGTTCCTCGTACATGGATCCTTGGCTGTGGATCACCGAAATAATATTTTTACTGCGCCACGGGGTGTACTAGTGGTCCCAACAGTTTTCTGTGCCGATTTTGTGAATATGAACATCTTCTTAAGCGACCAGATTTCGAACAAAGTGGTACCAAATATCTATATGCTTTTTTCTTTCGTGATGCATCCAATCTTTGGTGAAATGTACGACACTTTGCCTATCGCAATATACAATAGTCATGTCGTTTTTATCAACCAGCTCCCCGAATAGACCTTTCAACCAAATGACCTCTTTCAGAGCCTCTGTGATAGCCATATATTCTGCCTCTGTAGTTGATAATACCACTATGGCTTGTAAGGTGGCTTTCTGTAACACTTGGGTATCATATTAACCCAAAATCTAGGGAAAAGTTAGGATTGAATTAGAAAGATCAATGAATTATCGGACCTCAATGGGAAATTCAGAAATCTTAGTAGCCGAATTTCAGTTAGTTGGATCCTAATCTTGGTTCGATTAGTATGGAACAGACTAGTTCCATAGTGGGAGACAAAATGATTAGGATTGAGTGGCGACAATGGTCTATAGAGACCGTGTCGATGGAGTATATATATAGGTGTGTGGGTGGAAATGAAAATCCCTCTCAATTCTGTTTCCCAAATATTTTTCTATAAGCATCATCTTTTTTAGTCGATCCAAAGAAGAAGAGGATGTAGCCGAGGGAAGTTCTATATGTTGCAGTCGTTGTGTGATTTGGAATCTGGAAGTAGAGAAATTGGGAAATGGGTAAGTTTCCTTATCCCTATAAAATTGTGGATTGAATAAAATAGGTAGAGCAAGAACTCTTAAAGCTTCTGAATAATTATGGATTCTGGGTTTTAAGGGTTGAACACATTTAGTTTAACCAATAAATGGTTATCATGCTTGGCTACCAGGACAAAAGAGGCTCTAGCACTTGGACAAGCTAAGTTGTCAAGGATAACAAAGCAAGATAAGTTTTTGTACCTTACTTGTGGCTGTTAGATAACCTGGCATGATGATTGCTAAATGATAAATTGTATGATATGCTTGAGCATTGTTTGAATTTTGCGATGGGAAAAATTATGGAGGGTTAGGTGAAGTTAGGTTGGGTATAGGGTGATTCTATTAGATACCATCATACAATATTGTCGAATGCAAACTGTGATGTATAAAGCTCTGGGCCTTGCAGAGGGGACACTGCATTGTTCGAGCATCAAGGTTAGAAATGGCAAAATGGAAAAATGGATAGAGGAATAGGGAAATTGGGATTCCACTAAGATTCTCCCATTCGAGATTGCTGGGAGCACACCATGATGTACAATGCTCTAGGCCTTGTAGGGAGGGGGGACACTTCGGTGTTTGAGCATCAAGGTGAAATGTGAAACAGGTCCTTTAGGATGACATTGTGACAATGGTATTTAGGTTCCATAGAGCATCACCGCGACAGTGGTTAGTAGGATCTATAGGGTGACACCGCGACGATAGTCAGGTCCTACGAGGCGACATTTTAAAAGAGGCATAATGTGTAAGACCATAGCTTGGCTATGACAACTAGTATAGTCTATCAAGACAGTAAACACGGGGTAGTTCATCAGGACAAAACTCATAGGAAGTTTGCCAGGATGTGAAACATTGGGATCACCCTTTGGAAGTTCGGGTTGCAGGAGATGTAAGAACACTGGTACACCCCATGGCGCAGCGGAAAAATTAAAACCGGCGATCACATCCAGGGATCCATGTGTGAGGAATGAATCAGGGTGAGAAGGGTATGAACGATTACCTTTAATCATCTGGAAAACAAAAGATAACTGTTGTGAAACTGATTACACAATTGTATGTCGATTCCAAGCCACTACAAAAAGTTTTGACCTCTACATAATCCACTCAATGTGAAAACAAATGACAAGAAATCTCTTAAACTTTTTAGAGAGAATTCACTATATATCGGCTGCTAGACCTCACTCTTTTTATTTAAGGTATATTAGGATTTCTTAAAAACCCTATATTTCCTAATTCGAGAATAGTTGATATTTTAATATGAATCAAAATTCATTATAATAATTAACCGAATATAATAATTATAATTACCATAATTATAATAATGTTTGACCGAAAAATTACAATTACAATAATTATAATAATATTCGATCGTAAATTATAATTACAATAATTATAACAAGGATTTTGGTAAATTATTTTTAGTTAAAATTTATACGAATCAAATTCATATATATTAATTTAACCATGTTGTCATTATGTGTACAATATACTTGTACATATAATTTGTTCGATATTTAACTGCCCAATTAAATTAATTCTATAATCAATTTAATTCATGTGACAACTAAAAACAATACCAACTATGTTTAGATTCCGTTCGTTTCAACCATAGAGTCTGACCTTGTAGGTTCTCGTAACGTTAGCAGTAATACTAGAACGATTCTAATATTACAAACAATGAGTGGCATCTAGCAATGCATCATTTCTAACTAAGTTACAAGAAGTCAAGATTCGACACAACCTCTCTGTGATTAACCCTTCATGTATTAAATCATTTTTATCCTTTATATCTAGAATGGACACAAGTCATGGAATAGTCACACTTGAATAGTGCATCTAATGTTTCTTGATATCCTGAGTAAACTATGATAAACAAATAAGTATGATATCTCATATCAACTTATTCGAGCATGACCATGCATTTCTAGTCTCACTCAATTAAGTGGCTTAAGATATTACTCCCATTATGTAGGACGGACAAATCCTATATTGATAAACCATATCCCACTACATAGATTGTGGTATATCCAGCATCAGCCTTTATAGAACAACCAGTTACGATGAACGTTTGACTGTATCAAAATATACGACTCAGGATGTTGGGATAATGATGATCTCAAGTATGAGGATCGTGTACATAGTAATCACTATGAGTAATGTTGTGACTATTACATAATAATCCGAGAAACATATTCATAGCGGGTTAGTCCAATATGTTGTTCTTTAACACACATACTCATGTATTGATTTTGACATCACATGTCAATGACAACACTTTTTCATCAATAAACTACACGTTAGTCTTAATGCATTATTGTTGTCCAAGCCCACAATAATACTCGACTAAAGACCTTTTAAGAATAATCATATTATTCTCAGGGCATTATTATATAACAATTTATTTATATACACAGAAAGGAAATTGAAATAATAATGGCAATGTCTTATATTAATAAACGAGGTAAAACAAGTATGTTACTACAATCATCTCATGATTGGTCTTTGGGCATACTCTAACATGAGGGACACCAAGGGTTATAATAGAGCTCAGGAAGTGACTAGTGCGATCAATCACTAAAAATGAAAGAACATGGTGTGACTAAGGAACACAATCTGCTGGAATAATGAGAGAATTCACCAAAGGCGAGGGTGAATGATGCAAAGGAAACATATCAATCCCAATTAGGGTGAAAAGGGGTAAGAGAATCACCGATTTATGAAGTATATCGACAAAATAAGTCCATCTGGGAAGTAGCAAAATTCTACACTATTAAACAAACATATAACAGGATATAATAGAGATAATACATAGGTTAGAAGCTGACAAAGAGTAATTAGAAGACTTGGTAGCTCGATGAAAGTCTTCTTGAGAGGGAGGGTCTGCTTGAGACTAAATGGATAGTATAGACCAACAGAGAACAATTGAAAAAACAGAAGCCTGTCGGGACTGTGAAAAAAATAATGTGGAGCTTGTTGAACTACTAAAGGTGGGAACTGTATGTCTAATGAAGCCTTGTAATGGAATGGGTTGAAGGGTAGGATTTGCGTTTATAGACAAATCATCCGAGTAATCGTCAGGTGTTACCACCAGGAGAAATGAGTACGAGTATATGGGATTAGGGTCATTGCTTCTAATGAACTGCTCAGAGTAATTTAAGCATTGATCCTACTGACCAAGTTAACAAGTTTTTCTTTGAAATTCAGGGAGTTTAATTTTGAGCCAGATCCTTTTAATTTCTTAATATTTATGCAGTTCACAAAAATCTATGGGTAGATCTCACTGAGTTCTCATGAACTTATAAATTCATTGCGTGAATGCAGGAATAACTGCAGAATGTGGGCATTAAGAGGGACCAAGCCAGATTCCACCAGAGTAAGTGGTTTACTGTAGTTGTTCATGTATATAGAGGGGCACTCGTAAAGGCCTCGCCTTAGAGTTAGGTCGATTATATCCATCGTCGAGTTTAAATCCAAAGATTGTAAATAGACGTCAAAATTTGAGGTTGTATGAATTACCCTCCTATTGTGTAGAAACTTCTCTACTTATTTTTAGACATTTTAAAATTTGAATTATTAAAGTATGTAGTTAAATCAGGAACATAAATTTTGTCAAGTCATTTAGGTTAGTGTGGCATCCGCCACCCAGACCTGACGAACGAGTCAGATTGAAGGTTTTAAACTTTCCAGCTAATTGTACAATTGTCGAAAGTGAACAAATAACCTGTGAATGATCTTTTGTCTAGGTCTCTGGCATAATCTGAGTCTACATAGCCGACTAGACCTTCTGATCATCTTTCGAATTCTAAACAAGTATTGGAAGTCCCCCTCAAATATCTTAGAATCCATTTAACAACTTGTCAGTGTAATTTGCTGGGTTTGGCCATATATCTACTTACTACACTAACAACCTGTGAAATATCGAGACAAGTACAAACCGTTGCATACATTAAACTTTCAAATGCATTAGAATAAGAAACCGAGGACATGTACCTTTTTTTGTCTCCGATTTGTGGTAAATTTGAAGCCGAAAGTCTGAAATGTGCAGCTAAGGGAGTACTAACTGGTTTAGAATCTTACATTCAAAACCACTCAAGAATTCTTTCTATGTATCTCTGTAACACCCCTAACCCATCCCGTCGTCGAATTAGGGTTACAGAGCATTACCGTATAATAAAAAACATGTAGATTTAATATCATTCAATAATTTAATCATATCATAAACCGTTCATATACATACATACTGTCCTAAATCGAGCCCTCGAGGCCCTAAAAATAGCTTAGAAGCAGTTCGGGACCAATTTGAAACAAATCGAAAAGTTTAGGAAAAAGATGCAAAATTTGCAAAACAGGGGTCACACGGCTGTATGGCCAGGCCGCGTAACTCACACGATTGAGACACACGCTCATGTCTCAGGCCGTGTAACCTTTGAACTAGGGACACACGACCATGTCCCAGTTCGTGTCCTCACTCGAATAACTCTCCGAGTAGGGTCACACGGCCATGTCACACGCTCGTGTGTCAGGCTGTGTAACTCACTGACTTGCACCCTAAAGAAATCATCAGATGACACACGACTTAGTCAGACGCTTGTGTGGACCCAAGTCTATCTAAAATCAAGCCATTTTCAAGACCATTTCATGCGTAAGTATATAAACCATTTGTGCACACAATCAAGGGGTTCAAACACCATTCAAACTTGCATAAACATACCATTTCAAGCATCCTAATTTACCTAACCAATATGCCATTCAAAGGAACCAAAAACATACCAAAACATAACATGCCAACATAAGTCAACATTACCTTATTTCAATCATCATAATCTAGATTAATTCCTTACCAAAACATATCTCAATTTATCCATTATCAACCATTACTAGCCTACCAAAAGACCATGCCTTTTAATAACTAAAAGTGATTAAGATGACTTTACTTAACAAGCATTACAAGTCCATCATATAACATAAACTTCAAAGACACAAGCATAATAAAACAACCATTAATACTACCATGAGCCATCAATACAATAGACCTATACATGATAATATTGCCATTTTTATACATGATAACTTAGCTCATAAATGAACTTAACCATGTCTCAAGTAATCATTTTCAAGTCATCATCAACATGCCCAAATAACCTTAAAAACAAGCACATCAAAGTAACCAATATCACATAACTTGGTAAGGCATCAAAATGTACCAAACCAACCTAGCTTTCCAAAGCTTATACATGCAAAAAAACTATTAATGCATACACCTTAATACCATCACAAAGAACCCTATACATGATATTATAAACCTTAGTCAAATTACTAAAAAATTACCGAATATAGATCTTTGACGAACTTCCAATCGATTGAGCTTCCAATAATTTGTAAAGTAAAGGAAAATAATTATGTAAGCAATGAATGCTTAGTAAGCTCTTATAAACTTCAAACATAATATACCATTTCAATAATGAACTTTATAAAATAAGTATAAACCTTTACCAATTCCATAAGATTAATAAAGCCTATATAACACCATCAAACTCACAAGTTAGCATACTTGTTCATGATACGTAAGAAATCAACCATATATATATAAACATAACATTTAATTCATCATCGTTACCATATGATCATGTTTCATTCCATTACCTTACTTACTGTTTCCAAATCCTTAGTATAAGCCTAAACAACATCATCAAATCACAAGTTAGTGCACTTGTCCACAATACAAATGAGTTCATCCATAGCATAAGTAGATTTCCCATATATAAGTACATCATTTAATTCATCAATATTTTTATAACATCATGTTACATCTCAATTGTGAACTTACCGTTTCATTCCTTTTTCTTACTCGTTGAACCATCTAGAATTTCATCAGATACTCGGGAAGCTCATACAAAGTGTGCCTTTACATATAATCGTAATCTTACCTTTACATCAATGCTCACACGAGCTGTGAAATGGGCTTGCTCACACGAGCTGTGGGTCGGAATGTAAACTACATGATGCTGCTTACACGAGCTATGGTGAATCTGCAACAAATGCAGGACCTAAGCCATCGGTAGGACATTCAAGACCAGCACCCGAAACATGAAATCCTTAATGACATGTCATTTGTATCCTAAGAATTCCTAAGGTTCAACCGGGATTTGATATCTGTCAATACATCATGGCATAAATTCATTTATACTTAATTTAATTTGTTTCATAACAATGGAATAACATTCAAATTTAGCTAACATTAAAACAATTACAATTTACACGAACTTACTTGACTAAATTGCAGTAGTGACTAAGTTCAGGGCCTATTTGGTAATTTTCTATTCTCCTCGAATTTCCACTCGTTCTTTATCTAAATTAATAATTCCATTCAATTCATTAATTCTAACAGAAAAATCAATTCATTTTATACAATTAACTTCTTTTTGACATTTTTACAAAATTGCCCCCCAATTTTACTTTTATATAATTTCCCCATTCCAGCATTTAGAATAATTAATTTAGCTTATAACCCTTAATAATGAAAATTTATAAAATTACCCTCAAAGTTTACCTTTTTTGCAATTTAGTCCTTAAACCCAAAACTTGCAATTTCATCATTTCTAAATAAAATTCATGCAAACTAATTTTTACCTATTTTTATAACATCCCATATTTATCATCCATTTGCAATATTTTCCTTTAATTTTACCATTTTCATAAATAAGTCCATAAACTTGAAAATCATCAAAAATTACTTAACAAAATACTTATATTTATAAACCAAGCTTAATAATCTATCATAATATTTCATGAACATAATGAATTCATCAATCAAAACTTTAGAATTTTTAACAATTTTGAAAACGGAGATACAAGTTAGCTGAACCTAGTTGTAACGATCTCAAAAATATAAAAATTACTAAGAATATTTTCGAAAATCGTACCATGCAAGTATAAAAGAGATAACTGAAGCTTGAAAGTTCCTTTCCATGGAGTTTTCTGTGGTTGCAACCCAAAAATGAAGATGATGATATGTTTTTAATACTTTTTTTATTAATATTATTATTAATTATTAAATTAAACATATAACATATAAAAATATATGTATCGCCCCGAATTTTGGGCCTAGGAGAAATAGGTTTTGAAACAAGGGAACAGTTAGGAGACTGCACATAGGTATTTAGTTGTGCAAGAAAATGGCACAATTGAATGCTTTCCTTAATGGTTAAGTGAGTTTGGGGTGTTTGGGGATGTTTGGGAAGTCCTGGGTTCAAACTTAGGCTTTAGCAAAATTTTTAATTTTCAAGTGAATAAGGCATTGGTTCTGGAGAGTAGGCTTTAAGAATAATTGTGGTGGAAATGTGACACAAAAGAACCTGTAGTTCAGTGGTAAGTGGTGTGTTTAAGGTTGCAAGGGAGCTCAAGTTCGAGTCTCATGATGCGCAAGGGAGTATTTATTTTATTTCCTTGCAGCAGGAGAAGTGGAGTTAGACTGAAACCCTGTAAGGCGAAGTTTGAATTGGTCTTGGAGGGTTTTGTGGAGCAAATCAAGGAGGAGACTGGGGAGAAAATCAAGGAATTTCAAAATGGGAGGTTGGTAAAGTGTTGTGGCCGATTGGGACTCTAAGGCTTTAGTGGAATTCGACTAGGGGGAAAATAAGGAGCATTTTCGGCATTAGGCATTTCTTTGTTCGATTTTGTGAGTGTTGATAGGAGAGCTGCCAAATTTCCTTGCTGGCAGTTTAGGTTTTTGCACTTTTTGCATTTCGGGTTCTCTCTAGTTTTCTTTGTGCTACGAAACTGACCATTCGTGTCATTCCTTCTTTGCATCTTTGCTATTCTTTTCCTCTCTTCTTTGCCGAACCTAACATCTACTTTCCCTTACCTCTTTTCTTCTGTAATTGGATTCTTCCATAACCTAGCTAAACCTTCCCTTTCTCTTCTTTAACTTTTGTTCATCTTCTATTCTAGTATGGTCGAATATCACTGTTGTTAATCCCTCTCTGCGTCGATCTACTGCAAAGGTTCTGACTATCGATAAGTGTTCACAATCTATCCTCTGCTTTTCTTTTAAAAACCGAATACACCATGCTCTTCTTTTTCTTTTTCCAGAACCAAATACCCCCTCTTGCTAATCGATTGTCATTTACTCCTTCACATACTGTACTCGTTGCGATCCTAGGGTCTTCCTCAATGAGTGGTGAAGTGTCAACAGTTTAGAGGAGTCACACTTTCGTCCTCAACGTGCAGGTAAGGTAAAGGTGTTACCTTATATTCTTTGGGGTTGGCCGAATGTGCCCTATCACTTACTAATCGGATTTTGATTGTACTATAGGAAACCAACAAGGGCGTGTGATCGTTTCGGAACAGCGATCATAGAGGGACTAAGGTCACCCTCACTCAAACAAGGTAAGAAAGGTGTTTCAGATTAAGAGTCAATAAGAGGGTACTTTATCCTATCGATTAAAGGACTAACTTTGGATCTTGTTTGAATCTAGGTTGGGTGCTCGTGGAGCGTGGAGCAATATCGTAATCAGGTGTGTAACCACACTATCTATTCTGTGAATTGGCAAAAACCGAAAAGCCAAAACTTCGGCATTTGAGGCCTCACGAGCGTACGATCGCTCGTGTTGTAACACCCCATACCCGAGTCCGAGGCTCAGACCGGATACGAGACATTACTATGCTTGACTTACTTAATCATGACATTACGGGCTATAAAATTTCGTTCTGAAATTAAAACTTCTCATTCCTAAACAATTCGTACATTTCATGGGCCTACGAGGCCTTAAACTCGTACTGGTAAACTTTCGGAACCTTATCGAAAAACTTTTCTTTGAAACAGGGGTTACACGCCCGTGTAATATAAGACACGGCCGTGCATAGGCATACACGCCCATGTCCTCAGACCGTGCCTAAAAACTCAGTATTCTGCCAATTTCCACACGGCCCTGACACGCCCGTGGACCTAGACCGTGTACTACATCTTGATATACTGACTTATTCCACACGACCGGGGCACACGCCCATGTTCTAACCGTGTGTCATGCACGACCTTAACACACGGTCGTGGGATTAATCCGTGGTCTATCCTTACTTATAAGACTAAGGTGCAGTTTACGCACGGCCTAGACACACGCCCGTGTGTCCAATCGTGTGGGCACTTAGAGGCTATTTACCAAGCCAATTGCCACCCTGAAATTAAGATCCAATTCATACTCATTTTCAACAACTCCATACTACATCATTCATGAATAATACTACATGTTTCATTGATAATTATAAACATACACACTTGGCCAATCACTTAGCCATATACAAAAGAATAACAAACTTAATAGCCTATACTTTGGCTCTTCTTAAAACATTTACTCAAAATGTAATGCTACCTATACATGCCATACTTAATAAAACAACTTGGCTATACCAAAATAGCGATTGATAGTATGCTCCGAGCTCCGATGACGGTGATCCTCGATATTAGCTTGGCGGGACTACATGGAAAGAAAGAATGAAAGACATAAGCATTTAGCTTAGTAAGTTTGCATAATACACATAGCAACATTCTTACTTAATATAGACCATTTGATATAAACAATGGCATCATAAATTCAGCTATATAAAGCTTACTTACTCATACTTGATTCTTACATAACTCATGAAACTTACTAGTCTCATACTTGATAGGCAAACAAAGTACCTGTATCACTAGATCACATTGATCAAAGATACTTGAACATAATACTCATAATTTCTAATTCATCATTCATAACATGAATAATATTCTTTTCACTTGATAATAACCTTACTTACTTTTTTCTTTCTTGTTATCTCTTTGGAGCTTAACTCGTTTGCCCGATGAATTTATATGAATAACCGAGGATACTAAATCTCATCTAAATTTCGAGGCCATGACTTAACATGGACTTATACGAAGTCTTTCTTGTTCTCACCAATGCCATGCCTTAACTTGGACTTATATTGGATCTCTTTCTCTTGATAACTTTTCAATGCCAAGCTTGCCTTGGTCTTACATGATAACTTGTTCAATGCCAAGCTTGCCTTGGACTTACATGATAACTTATTCAATGCCAAGGTTGCCTTGGACTTACATGATATCTTACTCAATGCCAAGCTTGCCTTGGACTTACATGATAACTTATTCAATGCCAAGCTTGCCTTGGACTTACATGATATCTTGCTTGCTTGCTGATGCCATGCCTCGGCTTGGTCTTATACGGACTTTCTTGTTTCATGTGGTAGATCGAGTATCCTAAGTTATTCAACTTCAATCGGGGCTTTCTCATGCTTGATCTCATTAATTTCTTTGTTTAACAAAACATTAAACATTTTTCTTAATAACATTGTACATTATACTAAGCACTTTAATGATATAAATCATAAAGCTTAGAAATCATACAAACTTACCTCAATATACAAAATGTAGCTAGGTATGCAATTTAGTCCTCGACCTTGTTCTTGCCTCGGTTTCGATCCGGGCTTCATTTTTCTTGATCTATAGTCATAAATAGATCATTTAATATTCACATTGACTAAATTGACCCTTTACTCATACTTGGGCAAAATTACTATTTTGCCCCTATACTTTCTCATATTTGCACTTTTGCCCCAAGGCTCGTAAAATAATTTTCATTCAACTTTTTTAGACTACATGCTTAGCTGATTCATTTTCTCTACTATAGCCATTATCAATTCTCATTATTTCTAATAGGTATGACTAATTTCAAAACTTTTACAAACTAGTTCCTATGCTCATTTTTCATGAAATTCACTTAGAAAAAGATGTTTATCTAACATCAAACTCTTATAAACTTCCATAAAACATCTTTTAACAAGCATACCATTCATGGGTAGATTTTTGAACATGCATCTTAGCTCACTTTATAGCTAAAAATAGCTAATTCAATATACGAGAACTTCAAAAATACGAAGAATATCAAAAACGGGACTAAGATGCCTTACTTGCAAGCTTCAAAAATTTGAAGAACCCTAGCTATGGAGTCTCCCAAATTTTCGGCACAAGGGGGAAGAAGATGAATAAGATTTTTATCATCTTTTCCCATTTTAATCATTTATTTGCTAAATGACCAAAATGCCCTTCTCTTTAAAATTTTACAAATTACTAACTCATGTCCATTTTTGTCCAAAAATTATGATTTGGGCAAATTGCTATTTAAGGACTTATAATTGCTATTCTAAAGCTATTTCATACAAAATGCTTCTAGAAACTCATATTTTATAACTTTTGCAATTTGGTCCTTTTTGACCATTCAACTTCAATTTAGCAAAATTGCTTCATGAAACTTTCCCACTAACATGAAAACATGGCATGAACCTTAAAAACTCATAAATTCACCTAGGATTTGTGGTCTCGCACCACTATTCCGACTAGGCCCTAAATCGGGCTGTTACAATTCTCCCCTTAGGGATTTTCGTCCTCGAAAATTTTACCAGTAAAAAGGTTTGGATATTGGTTTCTCATACTCTCTTCTGGTTCCCATGTGGCTTCTTCTATTCCATGTCTTTGCCACAATACTTTCACTAAGGCAATACTTTTCTTTCTTAGCTGCTTAACTTCCCGAGCTAATATCTTAACTGGTTCTTCACCATAAGTCATGTCGGGATGAATCTCTATCTCTGACTGGGGAATTACATGTGAAGGGTCTGATCGGTAGCGTCTCAACATTGACACATGAAACACATCATATATCTTTTCTAACTCTGATGGCAAAGCTAATATGTAAGCTACAGGCCCAACTTTCTCAGTAATCTCATATGGTCCAATAAAACGTGGACTCAACTTGCCTTTTCGGCTAAATCTGAGAACTTTTCTCCATGGTGACACTTTCAAGAAGACTTTATCTCCGACTTGATATTCTATCTCTTTTCTCTTTAAGTCCGAATAGGACTTCTGTCTGTCTGATGCAGCTTTTAAACATTCTTGTATGACTTTCACTTGCTCTTCAGCTTCTCTAACCAAATCAACCCCGTGAATTTGGTTTTCTTTAAGTTCAGTCCAATATAGAGGCATTCGGCACTTACGCCCATATAAAGCCTCATAAGGCACCATCTTTAAGCTCGACTGAAAACTATTATTGTAGGCAAACTCTACTAATGGGAGAAACTTTTCCCAACTGCCTCGGAATTCAAGAATACAACATCTGAGCATATCCTCGAGCACTTGAATTAACCTCTCTGATTGACCGTCAGTTTGAGGATGAAAAGCGGTACTAAAGTTCAACTTTGTCCCCAAGGCCTCTTGTAACTTCTTCCAAAACCTGGATGTGAATCTCGGATCTCTATCCGATATGATTGACAAGGGAACTCCATGAAGTCTTACTATTTCTGAAACATACAAGTTTGCTAACTTGTCAAGGGAGTAATCCACTCGAACATGTATAAAATGGGTTGATTTCGTGAGTCTATCAACTACAACCTATACGGTATCTTTCTTGCTCGGAGATAGTGGTAAACCCGTCACAAAATCCATAGTATTACGGTCCCATTTCCACTCTGAAACTAAAATGGGTTGAAGCAAACCCGAAGGTACTTGGTGTTCAGCCTTTACTTGCTGACAAATCAAGCATTTGGAAACAAATTCTGAAATATCTTTCTTCATTCTCGCCACCAATATCGTTGTTTCAAGTCATTATACATCTTGGCACTACCCTGATGTACAGATAAACATCCATTATGGGCCTCATGCAAAATTTTCTCAATAAGCTCTTCTTTTCTCAGAAACAAACTCGTCTTTGAACATCGACTTCTATTGGGACTAATCCTAAGTCGACTCAACATCCGCCTTGCACCGATCTCTCTAAACTTGCAATTCACTATCCTCTTTTTGAGCTTCAATGATCTCTTGGAGGAATATTGGTCTAGCTCTCAACTCAGCTAGAATAGAACCATCTTCGGACAAAGTAATCCGTGAATTCATTGCCCTTAACGCAAATAAGGATTTTCTGCTCAAAGCGTCGGTGACCACATTCGCCTTCCCCGGATGGTAATCAATGATCATCTCATAATCTTTTATCAACTCTAACCATCTCCGTTGTCTTAAATTCAACTCTTTCTGCATCATCAAGTTTTACTTTTGTGATCAGTGAAAATCTGACATTTCTCACCATATGCGAAGACTATGGCAGCCAATTCTAAATCATGCGTCGGATAATTCTTCTCATGAGGCTTCAACTGTCTGGAGGCATAAGCAATAACTTTGCCTTCTTGCATAAGTACACAGCCTAATCCATTTAAGGATGCATCGCTGTAAATCACAAATTCTTTCCCTGTCTCAAGTTGAACCAAAATTGGGGCTTCTGTCAACATCGCTCTCAGTTTCTCGAAACTTTGTTGGCATCTTTCAGTCCACTCGAACTTCACATTTTTATGTAACAATTTAGTCATTGTGGTTGCAATAACAGAAAACCCCTTGACGAATCGTCTATAATAGCCAGCTAGGCCTAGAAAGCTTCTAATCTCAGAGATATTATTCGGTGGATTCCAGTCCATTATGGCTGAAATCTTACTGGGGTCCACTCGAACTCCTTTTTTCGAGACAATATGTCCCAGAAACCCTACTTCCTTGAGCCAAAATTTGCTTTTACTAAACTTAGCATATAATTGATTTTCTCGTAGAATCTGTAAAACTGTCCGTAGGTGCTCAGTATGCTCATTCTCATCTTGGGAATAAATCAGTATGTCGTCAATGAAAACGACTACAAACTTGTCAAGGTATGGTCTAAACATGCAGTTCATTAAGTCCATGAAAACCGCCGAAGCATTGGTCAAACCAAAGGGCATGACTAAAAATTCATAATGCCCATACCTTGTTTGGAAGGCTGTTTTAGGCACATCTGGTTCTTTTACTCGTAGTCGTAGTAGTACCACTCGATCTCAAGTCTATTTGGGAGAATACAAAGGCTCCTTTCAACCGATCGAACAAATCATCGATTCTAGGCAATGGGTACTTTTCTTTACTGTCACTTTATTAAGTTGACGGTAATCTATGCACAATCTCATAGTGCCATCTTTCTTTTTCACAAATAAAACCGGCGCACCACAGGGAGAACAACTTGACCTTGCAAAGCCTTTATCTCACAACTCTTGTAATCTGCGACTTCACTCCTTCAACTCCGTCGAGCCATTCTGTAAGGAGTAATAGATATTGGTACAATACCGTGAGCTAGCTCAATGCTCAACTCAACCTCTCTAACTGGTGGTAGTCCCGAAATTCCTCAGAAACACATCCACGTACTCACATACTATTGGCACCGACTCAATCCTTAACTCGCTTTCTTTTTCATTCATCACGAAAGCCAAATATGCTTCATACCCCTTTCTCATGTATCTCTGTACCGTCACGTGAGAAATTAATTCTGACAATCTACTCTGTTCATCTGATTCTATGTGAAGGGTGTCCCCATCCTCACATCACATCTCATTTCAATGTATTTCTTCCCACAGTTAACTATTACATTATGGGCAGTTAACCAGTCCATACCGAGAATGAGATCAAACTCATCAAATGGTAACAACATAAGGTTTGCTTTAAAACAATGACCTCTAATCATTAATTAACATTCTCTACATACTTTATTCACTAACACACTCTTGCCTAAAGGATTAGACACTCTAATCACAAATTCTGTAAACTCTATAGGCATACTCAAATCGGATACCAATTTCATGCAAATGTAAGAGTGTGTAGATCCGGGATCTATTAAAGCAATAACTTTAACATCATGAAGAGAAAAGGTACCCGTGATAACATTATGGGAAGATGCCTCTTCGCGAGCGCGAATGGCATAAGCCCGTGCAGGTGCCCTACCTTCAGGTCTCACGGCCTGCTCTCTAAGGTTACCTCTTCCACTTGCCCCACTTCCGGGGTTTCTCTGCGGCCTTTCTCTGACCATACTCCCGGATCTTGGGTTTTGAGTTCTGTCCTCTTTCATCATCTCTGGACAATCTTTTATGTAGTGGTCCTGGGAACCACATCTGAAACAGGCATTTTCTTGTGCTCGGCATTCTCCTAAATGACGTCTGCCACAATATGGGCATTCGGGTCTATCAGATCGAACATTCCCACACTAGTGATCAAGTAGTCCAGTGCTTTATTTCCCGAATCATCATTTACTCTTGTCCTTCCCGGAAAATCCAGTGGAAGTAGTCGATCGGGCGGGGAAATCTCTTGACTTCTTGGATGAAGATTGGAATGACTTGTTCCACTGCCTCTTTCTAGAGTCACGAGACTCCATTTCAGATTTCTTCTTCTCTTTTACTAGTTCTTCGGCTTTACAAGCCCTTTCGACTAGCACAACAAATTCCTTCAGTTCTAGGATAGCAACAAACAGTTTGATGTCCTCATTTAGCCCATCTTCAAATCTCTTACTCATGATGGCCTCGGTGGATACGCATTCTCGAGCGTATTTGCTGAGTTTTACAAACTCACGCTCATAGTCAGTTACAGACATCTTGCCTTATTTCAGTTCTAGGAATTCCTTCCTTTTCTGGTCCACAAACCTTTGACTGATATACTTTTTCTTGAACTCTTCTTGGAAAAATTCCTACGAGATCTTCTCTCTTGGGACTAATGATACCAAGGTGTTCCACCATTGATAGGTAGAATCTCTTAAAAGAGAAACTACGCACTTCATGCACTCTTCAGGTGTACATAATAGCTCATTAAATACCCTGATGGCATTTTCTAACCAGAATTCACTCTTTCTGGATCATCATCTTTTCTAGCCTGCAATTCTTCTCGCCCCATGTTTCTGATTCTATCAACTGCAGGCTTCCTCCTCTTACCACCTCTACTACTTGAGGGGTTATTGGGATAGGTTGAGGAATAGGTGGGGAGAAGGGGGTTGTGCATTCGGTTCGCATTTAACGAACTCCGTGTACCATGTGTTCATCATATGGAGGAAGGCTTCTCTAGCCTCTTCTCCTCCTCCTTGACTCACCGTAGTGGGTCTATTCTCGTTTCATTCTAAGACCGTCCCTTCAATGAGCCATTGCATTACTTTCTACGTCATCTACCATATCTCTTTCAGGATCCATTTACTATATATATAAACATAATTTAAGTCGTCAAGAGTCTTCACACTATCATTATAAAAACATTCTTACGTATGGCATGTATAGCTAGACGCTGCTCATGCTACGTTAGTCCTAGAACCGCTAAACTGTAGCTCGATACCACTAAATGTAACACCCCATACCCTAGTCCGAGGCTCGATCGGATACGAGACATTACTATGCTTGACTTACTTAATCATGACATTACGGGCTATAAAATTTCGTTCAAATTAAAACTTCTCATTCTTAAACAATTCGTGACATTTCATGGGCCTACGAGGCCTTAAACTCGCATCGTAAACTTTCTAACCTTATCGAAAAACTTTTCTTTGAAACAGGGGTTACACGCCCGTGTAATAGAAGACACGGCCGCAGCATAGGCATACACGCCCATGTCCTCGCATCGTGCCTAAAAACTCGATGATTCGCCAATTTCCACACGGCCGACACGCCCGCGTGGACCTAGACCGTACTACTACATCTTGATATACTCGACTTATTCCACACGGCCCGGCACACGCCATGTTCTAACCGTGTGTCATGCACGCCTTAACACACGGCCGTGGGATTAATCCGTGGTCTATCCTTACTTATAAGACTAAGGTGCGCTTTACGCCGCGGCCTGACACACGCTGTGTGTCCAATCGTGGGGGCACTTAGAGGCTATTTACCAAGCCAATTGCCACCCCGAAATTAAGATCCAATTCATACTCATTTTCAACAACTCCATACTACATCATTCATGAATAATACTACATGTTTCATTGATAATTATAAACATACACACTTGGCCAATCACTTAGCCATATACAAAAGAATAACAAACTTAATAGCCTATACTTTGGCTCTTCTTAAAACATTTACTCAAAATGTAATGCTACCTATACATGCCATACTTAATAAAACAACTTGGCTATACCAAAATAGCGATTGATAGTGTGCTCCGAGTCTCAGATGACGGTGATCCTCGATATTAGCTTAGGCGGGACTACATGGAAAGAAAGAATGAAAGACATAAGCATTTAGCTTAGTAAGTTTGCATAATACAAATAGCAACATTCTTACTTAATATAGACCATTTGATATAAACAATGGCATCATAAATTCAGCTATATAAAGCTTACTTACTCATACTTGATTCTTACATACCTCATGAAACTTACTAGTCTCATACTTGATAGGCAAACAAAGTACCTGTATCACTAGATCATATTGATCAGCATACTTGAACATAATACTCATAATTTCTAATTCATCATTCATAACATGAATAATATTCTTTTTCACTTGATAATAACCTTACTTATTTTGCTTGCTTGTTATCTCTTTGGAGCTTAACTCGTTTGCCCGATGAATTTATATGAATAACCGAGGATACTAAATCTCATCTAAATTTCGAGGCCATGACTTAACATGGACTTATACGAAGTCTTTCTTGTTCTCACCAATGCCATGCCTTAACTTGGACTTATATGGGATCTCTTTCTCTTGATAACTTTTCAATGCCAAGCTTGCCTTGGTCTTACATGATAACTTGTTCAATGCCAAGCTTGCCTTGGACTTACATGATAACTTATTCAATGCCAAGGTTGCCTTGGACTTACATGATATCTTACTCAATGCCAAGCTTGCCTTGGACTTACATGATAACTTATTCAATGCCAAGCTTGCCTTGGACTTACATGATATCTTGCTTGCTTGCCGATGCCATGCCTCGACTTGGTCTTATACGGACTTTCTTGTTTCATGTGGTAGATCGAGTATCCTAAGTTATTCAACTTCAATCGGGGCTTTCTCATGCTTTATCTCATTAATTTCTTTGTTTAACATAACATTAAACATTTTTCATAATAACATTGTACATTATACTAAGCAATTTAATGATATAAATCATAAAGCTTAGAAATCATACAAACTTACCTCAATATACAAAATGTAGCTAGGTATGCAATTTAGTCCTCGACCTTGTTCTTGCCTCGATTTCGATCCGGCTTGCTTTTTCTTGATCTATAGTCATAAATAGATCATTTAATATTCACATTGACTAAATTGACCCTTTACTCATACTTGGGAAAAATTACTATTTTGCCCTTATACTTTCTCATATTTGCACTTTTGCCCCAAGGCTCGTAAAATAGTTTTCATTCAACTTTCTTAGACTACATGCTTAGCTGATTCATTTTCTCTACTATAGCCATTATCAATTCTCATTATTTCTAATAGCTATGACTAATTTCAAAACTTTTACAAACTAGTCCCTATGCTCATTTTTCATGAAATTCACTTAGAAAAAGATGTTTATCTAACATCAAACTCTCATAAACTTCCATAAAACATCTTTTAACAAGCATACCATTCATGGGTAGATTTTTGAACATGCATCTTAGCTCACTTTATAGCTAAAAATAGCTAATTCAATATACGAGAACTTCAAAAATACGAAGAATATCAAAAACGGGACTAAGATGCCTTACTTGCAAGCTTCAAAAATTTGTAGAACCCTAGCTATGGAGTCTCCCAAATTTTCGGCACAAGGGGGAAGAAGATGAATAAGATTTTTATCATCTTTTCCCATTTTAATCATTTATTTGCTAAATGACCAAAATGCCCTTCTCTTTAAAATTTTACAAATTACTAACTCATGTCCATTTTTGTCCAAAAATTATGATTTGGGCAAATTGCTATTTAAGGACTTATAATTGCTATTCTAAAGCTATTTCATATAAAATGCTTCTAGAAACTCATATTTTACAACTTTTGCAATTTGGTCCTTTTTGACCATTCAACTTCAATTTAGCAAAATTGCTTCATGAAACTTTTACACTAACATGCAAACATGGCATGAACCTTAAAAACTCATAAATTCACCTCAGATTCGTGGTCTCGCACCACTATTCCGACTAGGCCCTAAATCGGGCTGTTACACGTTTGGTAAACCGAGCCCACAAATCATGGCGATAGACTGTAGATGCCACCACGAGCGTTCTCGTGCTCTTGGGCTGTTATGGGCCTCGTTTGGCTAAAATAGGCCGTGTGGGCCCACTGGGCTCATGGGCCCCACACGGACGAAGTCCTCGATAATTGGCGAATACTGGACTGGGCTATGTAGTTCACATAGCCGTGACTGAATTTGGGCTACATGGGCCACACGAGCGTGTGGGCCCACTTGGGCCAAATATTGGTCCTTGGGCCTATTTACACCGTTATGACCATTTAGGTTATCTGTGTCGCTCGAGGTGACTGTACACCTTCGGAAAGGTTGTTATCTGCGTTGAAATACCCCTAAAGAGTAAAATGACTGAAATACCCCTAAAGATTAAAATGACTGAAATACCCCTAAAGATTAAAATGACTGAAATACCCCTAAAGATAAATGACTAAAATACCCCTAAAGATTAAAATGACTGAAATACCCCTAAAGATTAAAATGACTGAAATACCCCTAAAGATTAAAATGACTGAAATACCCCTAAAGAGTAAAATGACTGAAATACCCCTAAGGAGTAAAATGATCGAAATACCCCCATAGGGTAAAATGACCGAAATACCCCCATAGGATAAAATGACCGTTATACCCCTAAGGGTAGGTTGACTGATGTGTTCAGGATTTGTATATGACTGTTATTGAATATGACATTCTGCATACACGTATGATTTATGACATGGCATACTGCATGGGGTTGGGATACTGTTGTGGAGGAAGTGTCTTTCACATCGTGGCTTTGCCACAAATCAAGTTCTTGCGCGCTTTCTTTGTGATATCGATATTAAGCGCTGGCTACGCAATACTATTATCGTGGCTTTGCCACATATATCGCATCGCGGCGACTCTGCTGCGTTATTATTACTAGCAGCTATGCTGCAATATTGGTGTGTTGGCTGGGTGGGTCGATTTTATCCTCACATGGTATTTTGGTTGGTACGGGTGGTGTGTTGGTTGGATTGGGGTGGGTTACATATTTGCACCATTCTGATATTGTATTGGGCTTAGGCCCACATTGACTTCTGTAATGGGCTAAGGCCCACACTGCATCACATCTTGAATAGGGCTCAGTGCCCGCATCATTCTCGCATGATAGGGGATTACACACTGAGTTTTCGTAAACTTACCCTTTCTTTTTAAACTGTACAGGTAATCCCCAGCCTTAGACGATTTGGAGCTGCGAGGGACTCGGAGGTGGCCACACGTTCACTAATATTTTATTTTAGACCTAGTTATTTAAATTTTTATATTGGGTTGATATTTATGTAAAAAGGCCTCTGGTGATTCTAATTTCTTTTAGATGGGTTTAATTTCTTATTTTGAAATTGCCAAACTGATACAAATAAGTTTTCAAAAATAACAACTATTTTAAAAGACAAACACACATTTTCAAACTTCAAAATGACAATAATTAGAGTAGCTTCCGCGGGTTTTTAACCAACTAAGAAACCATTAGTAACAAACATGGCGATCGTTTAAAAACGGTTTTATCTCAACAAGCCTGATTTCGAAAAACACTTCGATGTGACACGTCAGATTCGGTCGTAGCGTCTAGGCCAGGTTTGGGCTGTTACAATATATATAATCTTAGCTAATGTCCAACCCTCCAAAGACTTATTATGGTTTAATAGCAACATTAAGCCGCCCACTTTTACCTTTTTAACCCATTAAGTAATAAAATTCAAAAATGACTAAATTTTTTGCTTTTTTAAAATTTAGTCCTTTTTAATTAATTAATCATTTAAACATCAAAATTTCTTAATGTAACTTTAATACAAACTTAATAACACTCCATAAATATTTAATAAAATATTTACGACTCGGTTTATAGAAATAAGATCCCGATACCTCATTTTCTAAAACCACTTGACTTTAGGGTTATACTACTTAAACTTAATTATTTATTCAAATAACATAAATTGCCAATTCAAAATTTATTTTAATACCATATTTGACTCGTAAATATTAAATAATAACATTTACAAACTTACTTGTCAGATTTGTGGTCCCATAACCACTATTTTCGGTACCACTGAAAAATGGGCTATTACAATCTCTAAAATTTTCTTAGCTGCACCAAGATCCTTGATCTCGAACTTAGAGTTAAGCATGGTTTTAAGTCATTCAATTTTAGATGGATCCTTAGCCGCAATTAACCTATCATCAACATAAAGCAACAAATAAATAAATGGTTCATCATCTAAACATTATAAAAACACACATCTATCGTATTTACTTCAAATGAAACCAATACTTAACATGAAGGAATAAAACTTCTTCTACCACTATTGAGGGGACTGCTTTAGGTCGTATAATGATTTATGAATGATTCAAACATGACCTTCCTTGCCTTTGATCTTGAAGCCTTCTAGTTGCTATATGTAAATGTCCTCTTCTAGGTCGCCTTGAAGGAATGCAGTTTTCAAATCTAACTGCTCTAACATGAGATTGTATATGCGACAAGAACTAATAGTGCCCGAATGGACGTATGATTCACAACTGGAGAGAAAACATAATGAAAATCAACTCCCTCCACTTGACTGTAGCCCTTTGTGACCAACCTCGCATTATATCTTGTGTCATCTCGACATGATCCTTCCTTCTTTTTAAACATCCACTTGCAACCAACTATTTTCTTTTTGGTGGGTTGTTTGACGAGTTGCCAAGTCTCATTCTTTTGAAGGGATTCCATCTCCTCTTCCATAGTAATGAGCCACTTGTTGGAATCAGAAGCCAAAACTACCTCTGAATAACTCAAAGGGTCAACTAAATCGATAACTCGGAGAGTATATGCCACTAGATTTCCTTCATAATACTTTTGTAGTCATTTGATCTCTCGGCTTTTTCTGTCCTGGGCTAACTTATAATCTTTAAGTTGAGATATAAGGGTCTCTGATTGGGATGGAGTGACTTCAGAAACTTTCTGTTACATTAAAGAAATGTTGGTTTTGTGATTTCTATGTGATGTCGTAACGTGGAGATTCTCCTCGTCGAGACATTGCCCCTGTTCATCCTAGCGTTGTGGCTTTGTGCTTTGTGACGTTGTGATGTTACCATCTATTTTTTTTTTGGCTCCACCTTCCTTGAAACACTAGACTTTTCTATGTTGTTTTGACCTGATGACCCCCTCTTTGACAGAATCATTGAGGTTTCATCAAATGTAACATCTCTACTAACGATGACCTTACTCGTTTCTAGGCACCATACCTTATAGCCTTTTATCTCGGTAGCAAAACCTAGAAAAATAAACTTCACCAGTCTTGGTTCTAGCTTTCCCTAACTGACTTGAGCATAAGCAGGATAGTTGAATACTCTAAGGTTAGAGTAATTAGGAGGATTGTCTAACCAAATCTCTTCGGGAACCTTTCCGTAAAAAGCTCAATGTGGAGACCGATTTACTAAATAACTTGCTAGGTTAACTGCTTCAATCCAAAATTCCTTCTCTAAGCCTACATTGGAAAGCATACAACGGGATTTCTCAAGTAACGTTCTATTCATTTGTTTGACAACACCATTCTACTGTGGGGTACCAACAACTGTGCGATTCTCTCGATTCCTTTTCATTTGCAGAAATCATTAAACTCAACTGAACAGAACTCGAGACCATTGTCCATTCTTAACCACTTTACGGACTTCCCAGCTTGCTTTTCTAGTAGAGTTTTCCACTACTTAAAGTGTAACACCCCTAACTCGTATCCGTCATCGGTATAAGGTTACGGAGCATTATTGTAAAAACATAACTCAAATCATTCATTTTCAATGTTTCATAATCATTACAAAATCTAATCAAACACATGTACAACATCCCTAATTCGAGCCCTCGAGGCCTAAGAAACACTTTAGAAATGATTCGGGACTAAATCAGAAGCATTCAGAGAACTTTCACTAAAGTTATACTTTTATTTCTCAATTCTTTAACCTCGCGAGCTAGAATTTGATCGGTTCTTCACTGCACATCATATTAGGATGAATCTCGACGTCAACAGGTGAAATCACATGTGAAGGATCTGATCGATACCGTCGTAACATGGATACATGAAATACATTGTGAATCTTTTCTAACTTTGACGGCAAAGCTAATCTGTAAGCTACTGGCCCGATTCTCTCAGTGATCTCATACGACCCGATAAACCGCGGACTAAGTTTTCCTGTACGACCAATTCGAAGAACTTTCTTCCAAGGTGATACTTTCAAAAACACTTTGTCGCCGACTTGAAATTCGATATCTTTTCTTTTCAAATCCGTGTAAGATTTCTATCGATGTGAAGCTGCTTTCAAACTATCTGATATCACTTTTACCTTTTCTTCGGTTTCTCGTATCAAATCAACTTCGAAAAGCTTTTTCTCACTAAGCCTAGTCCAGTACAACGGAGTTCGACACTTTCGACCATGTAAAGCCTCATACGGTACCATTTTGATGATGAAACGCAAAACTAAAATGCAAACGAGTACCTAGAGCCTCATATATCTTGCCCCAGAATCGAGATGTAAACCGCTGATCTTTATCAAAAATAATGGAAACTGGCACACCATGCAATCTAACGATCTCAGCCACATACAACTCTACTAATCTCTCGAGAGAAAAATCCGTACGCACTTGGATGAAATGCACGGATTTCATCAAGCGATCAACAATGACCCAAACAAAGTCTTTCTTTATCAGAGATAGAGGCAGTCCCGATACAAAATCCATTGTGACATGTTCCCATTTCCACTCTAGAATCATCACTGGTTGTAACAAACTAGAAGGTACTTGATGCTCGGCTTTAACTTGTTGACAAACTAAACATCTCGATACAAAATCTGAGATCTCTCGTTTCATACCTTGCCAGCAGTACATTTTTTTTCAAATCACCGTACATTTTATTGCTACCAGGATGAATAGACAAGCTACTATTGTGAGCTTCTTGTAAAACCTTCTGAACGAGATCAGAATTTATCAGAACGCAAATTCTACCTTTAAAGTACAAACTATCATCGGAACCAACATAAAAATCTAAATCAGGTGTCGTCTCAATCTGTCTCCGTTTAGCTATCAAAACATCATCACTTTTTTGAGCTTCGCAAATTTGTTGCAAAAACATTGGTCTAGCTTTTAACTCGGCTAAAATCGAACCATCTTCAATCAACACAACTTCATGCTCAAAGCTCGCAAAGCAAACATAGATTTTCTACTCAAAGCATTAACAATAACATTAGCCTTTCCCGGATGATAATCAGTGATTAAGTCATAGTCTTTCAATAACTCGAGCCATCTGCGCTGTCTCAAATATAAATATTTCTGTGACATCAAGTACTTTAGAATTTTATGATCCGTGAACATATGCCATTTTTCTCCGTACAAATGGTGTCGCCAAATCTTGAAAGCAAATACAATCGCTGCAAGCTCTAAATCATGCATCGGATAATTCTTTTCGTGTGGTTTCAAGTGTGTAGAAGCATACGCTATCACTTTGCCCTCTTGCATGAGAACACAACCCAAACCATTCAATGATGCATCACTATAAATTACAAATTCTTTACCCAACTCTGGTTGAACTAACACCGGTGCCTTGGTTAACAATGCTTTCAATTGATTAAAGCTTTGCTGACATTTCTTTGACCATTCAAACTTAACATCTTTTTGAAACAATCTTGTCAACGGAGTCGCAATCATCGAGAATCCCTTGATGAATCTTCTGTAATATCTGGCTAAACCTAGAAAACTTCTGACCCTCAGACACATTTCTTGGAGGCTCCCAATCTACCACAGCTGAAATTTTGCTCGGATCAATTCTAATGTCGTCTACCGATACAAAATGTCCCAAAAATCTGACTTCCTAAAACCAGAACTCACATTTGCTAAACTTAGTGAATTTTTTTTTTTGCACAAAGTTTGTAAAACAATCCTCAAATGCTCGGCATGCTCTGTTTCGTCTTGTGAATAGATCAAAATATCATTAATGAATACCACAACGAATCTGTCTAAAAACGGTCTGAAGATTCTGTTCATCAAGTCCATAAATACTGCAGGTGCATTAGTCAAACCAAATAGCATCACAAGAAATTCATAATGTCTGTACTTGGTCCTGAATGCAGTTTTCGACACATCTAAGTCTTTAACTCGCAGCTGATAATAACCAGAATGAAGATCAATCTTTGAGAACACTATCACACCTTTCAACTGATCAAACAAATCGTCAATACGTGGTAATGGATACTTGTTCTTGATCGTGACTTTGCTGAGCAGTCGATAATTAATACATAATCGCATGGACCTGTCCTTTTTCTTAACAAATAACACATGAGCACCCCAATGAGAAAAATTGGGTCGAGCAAAACCCCTATCTATCAACTCTTGCAACTGCGCTTTCAACTCTTTCAATTCAGTAGGTGCCATTTTGTAAGGAGCTATCGATATCGGAGATGTTCCCGGCACTAACTCAATAGCAAACTCAACCTCTCTAATCTGCGGTAACCCGGGTAACTCCTTTGGAAACACATCTGAATAGCCACATACCACTAGAACTAATTCTAGCTTCAACTTAGAAACTCTAGAATCAAATATGTAAGTGAGATACGTTTCACACCATTTTCTAAGATACTTCTGTGCTGACATAGCCGATGTAACATTAGATTCACTATCCAGTCTATCCGATTCAATTCAAAGCTTTTCACCATTCTGACATTTCAACACAATATGCTTTTGTCTACAATTCACAATAGTATCATGCAGAGTTAACCAGTCCATACCAAGAATCACGCCACATGTAACACCCCTTACCCGTGTCTGAGGCCTGGACAGGATACGAGGCATTATCGGGCTTAACTTGCTTAATCATACAACATCGGGCTATAACATTTCATTTCAACTTAAAGCTTCCCATTCATATTCATAACCTTCCTATTATGGGCCTACGAGGCCGTAAACATACATACAGAAGGTTTCAGAATTATACCGAAAACTTTTGCGCACTTAGAAATTTTTTGCCTAAACAGGGCCACACGCCCGTGTGGGCAGGCCGTGTGGTCACACACGACCATGTTCCTAGCCCGTGTGGAATTTATTTTTCATTTCGAACCTACAGGGGTTTTCACACGGCTGGACACACACCCGTGTCTGTGGCCCATGTCTTGCACACGACCTAGACACGCCCATTGTCCTCACCCGTGTGTTAAAAACCTGGGTATTCTGTTTATGACATCAGCAAGATCTTAAGGGCACACGACCTAGGCACACGCCTGTGTGCTGGCCCGTGTGGCGAATCAAATTCTCGCAAATTTGATGCAGGGGACACACGACCTATCAGCACACCCATGGGGCTGACCGTGTGTCACATACGGCCTAGACACACGCCCGTGTGTCTACCCGTGTGGACAATGTGAGGGCTATTTACCAAGCCAATTGCCACCCTGAATCATAAACACACATATGCCAATACAAGAAACACATAACATGGAAATAATACACTATGAAGACTCACTAATCATCATTCATATACTTCACATTTTACTCCATCAATTGCATGAACTTTCACTTCATAAAACTCATCATCATTAAGATATAAAACTTGACAAATATCGGCCAATTCCTAATGGCCAATTACAAAATGAGTGTATAACATTAATAGCCAACACTTTGGCTTTCAAATATGACATAACACAAGATGACCAAGTTCCTATACATGCCATACCCAAAATAATTCAACTTTACTATACCAAAAGAATGATTGATAGTGTGATCCGAGCTCCGACATTCTACGATCCCCGAGCTAGCTTGGCGAAACTACAAAGAAAAGGGAAAAGAGATGGGTAAGCATATAGCTTAGTAAGTTTACATGAATTAAAATAGAAACATAAGTACTCATGGTAAAATCCATTTATCTCATAGAACAATAACAACACAAATTCTCAAGTACTTTGACATACTTACTCTTACTTATGCTTACCCATCACATATCACATTACGGTTTCATAACTTGTAATTTACTCATGGTACCTGTATCACTTCATCACATAATTTAGTACTTATGCTATCTTGAACATAAACTTAAATCATTATCATCCTTAACTTAAATGTAACTCTTTGTCATCTTTGTATAGCTTTGTATAGCTTAGCTCTTTGTCATCTTTGCATACTTAACTCTTTTGCCCGTTGAACTACTCGGAATATCAGAGGATACTCAATCTCATCATACATGTATCACGATGCCAATGCCATATCCCAGATATGGTCTTACATGGGATCACCTCTTGATGCTGGTGCCATATCCCAGATATGGTCTTACACGGGATCTCTTAACTCGATGTTGACGCCATGTCCTAGACATGGTCTTATACGAGATCTTCATTTGGTGCCGAGGCCATGTCCCAAACATGGTCTTACACGGGACCTTCCTTATTCGGTGCCGATGCCATGTCCCAGACATGGTCTTATATGGGACCTTCCTTATTTGGTGCCGATGCCATGTCCCAGACATGGTCTTATATGGGACATTCCTTATCTCATGTCGTGACATAGGTATCCTCGTTATTCTGAAGCTTCAACCGGGACTTCAACTTAATACATTCTTATTATTTTCTTATCGAGGCTTCATTAGTCGATTTTCATGAAATGATATTCATTATCATAAGATCAAGCAATTTAAAATATAAAAACACTATGAAACTTTAATTTCACACGAACTTACCTCGGTACTCAAAATGTGTGTAGATGTTCGATTTAGTCTAACACTTTGTTCTTGCCTCGGTTTCGGTCCGGGCTTCGTGTTTCTTGATCTATAATAACAATTTCACATGTTTAATACTCACATTGACTAAATTGACTCATGAATCATACTTTGGAAAAATTATGATTTTGCCCCTAAACTTTCACATAATTACACTTTTGCCCCTAGGCTCGTAAAATGATTTTTATTCAACTTTCTTGTATTTTAAGCCTAGCCGAATTATTTTCTTAACTACAATAGCCCCCAATTTCCACTATTTCACTCATGTATGACCATGTTTATAACTTTTACAATTTGGTCCTTTTATGCATTTTTCATGAAAATCACTTAGAAAAAGATGTTTATCACACATCAAACTTTCATTTTTTTCCTTAAAACATCAAAATACATGCATTTCATACATGGGTAAATTTTTGAGCATAAACCCTAGTTCAAAATATAGCTAGAAATAGCTAAATCGAGCTACGAGGATCTCAAAAATACGAAGAACATTAAAAACGGGGCTAGGATGCACTTACTATCAAACTTGAAAGTTGAAGAAGCCCTAGCTATGGAGTCCTTGTGATTTTTGGCCAAGCTTAGAGAAGATGGACATGAATTTTGACTTCTTTTTCCCTTTTAATTCTTTTATTAACCAAATGACAAAAATGCCCTTAAGGCCCCTTTCTTGAGATTTTTCCTTCCCATGTCCATTTTTGTCCATCTTGACATTTAATGGTCTAATTGCTAAATAGGGACCTCTAGTAATTTTTATAATTCTATTTCATACTTAAATCTTCTAGAATCTCATATTTTCTAATCTTTGCAACTTAGTCCTAATGGACAAATTGATCACTAATAAATAAAATTTCCTCATTAAATTTTCACACAATCATGCAACCACATCATAAGCCTCATAAAAATCATAAAACACATATTTCTACTTCAGATTTGTGGTCTCGCAACCACTATTTCGACTAGGCCCTAAATCGGGCTGTTACATCACACTCATCAAAGGGTAATAACATCAAATCAGTCAGAAAGTTGCAACCCCAAATCATCAAAGGACATTATTTACAAACTTTATCAACTAACACATATTGACCTAGAGGGTTCGTTACTTTAACCACAAATGCAGTAGACTTAAAAGATAATTTCTTATCTGACACTAAAGTCATGCACACAGATGAATGTGTTGACCCTGGGTCAATCAAAGTAGTAACATCAGTATCAAAGATAGAGAATGTACTAGTGATAACATCTGGCGTTGAAGCTTCTTCTTGAGCACAAATTGCGTAAGCTCTAGTTGGCGCTCGTGTCTCGGATCTCACAGTAGATTCATTTGCCCCACTACGGCTATTTCCGCACTTCTAGTGTTCCGTGGCAGTCTACCTTTCGTAGTAGTGTTGCTCGGTCGAACAGTCTTAACCTTCTCTTTTTCAGGCATTTCCAGCCAATCTTTGATAAAATGTTCATACGAACCTCATTTAAAATATGCCCCGTCTTTCATTTTGCAATCACTGAAGTATCGACGTCCACATTGTTGACATTCAGACTTGTTGCTCTTAAGACTGCTTACGCTCGCTACAGATGTAGCCTGAGGTTTTGAACTCGCATGTTGTTTTCCTCGATCCCTACCAGAATAACCTACTGAAGCTAACGAACAACTGTGATATTCTTTTGACTTCTTTGACGGTGATTGATATGATCTTTTCGCTGATCTCTTACCCGAATCACAAGTCTCATAATCAGCTTTTCTCTTAGCTTTACTCAGTTCTTCAACCTTATGCATTCTGTCAACCAGAACAACAAATTCTTTCAATTCAAGGATCTCTACTAATAGCTTGATATCTTCGTGCAACAGGCTTCAAACCATTTACATATAGCAACCTCTGTTGGTATGCATTATCGAGCATACTTGCTCAATCGAACAAATTCCCTCTCGTACTCAGATACTATCATCCGACCCTATTTTAGCTCGAGAAACTCTTTATGTTTTCTGTCAAGAAATCTCTGAATCACGTATTTATTTCAAAATTATTTGAAAGAACTCCCAATCTATCCGATCTCTCAGCACAACCAAAACTAGGGTATTCCACCACTGATAGGATGAATCTTTCAATAATGATACTACACATTTCACACATTCTGCCAGTGTACAGGATAATTCATCAAAAACTCTGATCGTATTTTCTAACCAAAATTCAACTCTCTCCTGATCATCTTCAGATGTACCCCTAAATTATTCAGCCCTATATTTATAGATTTTATCGACTGGAGGTTTGCTCAATCGCACTGGTTCCAAACCCTGAGGAACTATAGGAACCGATTGGGGAACAGGTGGGGATGGAGGTCGTTGAGCCATAGGGTTTGTTCATACGAACTCTATAAACTACTCATTCATCATTTGGAAGAAGGCTTCTTTATTCTCTCTTCTTTGGCCCTCAAATACAGGCCTACTACCATTCAACGCTATTCTATGAACGGAGGCTTCTGCGTTACTTTCAGCCTCATCGGAATCAGCTCGGTTGGATGACATTAGCTAAATGAAAGCATAGCTCAAATCGAGTCAGGAGTTATCACACTATCATAGGTTATATAATGTCATGTATTTCTAGACTCGTACATGCTACGTTCAGTCCGAGAATCGACTAAATCGTAGCTCTGATACCACTAAATCTAACACCCTTAACCTGTATCTGTCACCAGAATAGGATTACAAAGTATTACTGTAAAAACGTAACTTTAAAACATACATTTGCAAACTTTAATATAAACATATCATAATCCATTCATATACATGAATATCGTCCCTTAATCGAGCCCTCAAGGCCTTAAAAATACATTAGAAATGATTCGGGACTAAATCAGAAACATTTGGAACATTTAAGAAAAAGTTAGAAAAATTGAGCTGCAGGGGTCACACGGCCGTGTGGCTCACATGGATGAGATACACGCTCGTGTCTCGGGCCATGTAACAATTGAGATAGAGACACACAGTCGTGTCCCAGCTTGTTTCTGTGCCCGTGTAACTTCTTGAGTTGGGTCACACGGCCAAGCCACATGCCTGTGTGCCAGGCCGTGTAACACTCAAAATGGCCTCACACGCCCGTGTGCCAAGCCGTGTAACTGCCTGACTTGTAACCTTTTCAAACTACAGGGGACACACGTCTGTGTTGCATGGCCGTGTGTCACACATGACTGAGACACACGCCCGTGTCTTAGGCCGTGTGGACATGAAATTGGCCAAAATCAAGCCATTTCCATCACCATTTCAAACATGTACTTACAAACAACTTACACATATAATCAAGGCACCAAAAAATACCAAAACATGCATAATATGACCAATTCAAATGACCAAATTTCATTCAACGAATATGCCATATAGGCACCTCAATCACATTCAAACAAATATACCTAAACTTATGCATAATTGGCCATATTTCAATCATAAACATCTAACTCAATTCATAACAAAACATACCATACTTGACCACATTGCATCTACTCCATCACATACCAAATTGGCTTTTGAAACATGCATCAACTTAACCATATCAACAAACATCAACAGGATGCCATATGTACCAAAAGTGTACTAACCATAATAACACATATACATGCCAAACTTATCAACTAACATAAACCACAAGTCCACCTATACATGCCATTATAACATTTGTCAAAACATCAAAAACTACCGATATAATCGCTGGATAGTGTGATAGGTCTCCGATGAGCTTCCAAACCATCGAGCTTCTGATAATCTATAAAACATAGGGAAGAAAACTACGTAACATATAATGCTTAGTAAGTTCGTAGATCATGAATATAACTTACCATTTCAATACATAACCTTATAATTTAAACATGATTCAATCTAACATAAGCTTTGCACAAGCCTAAGCATCATCAACAACACATGTTAGTGCTGTAACACATAACTCAATTGAATTATCACATGGTAAGGTAGATTTGCATGAACATAATACCATTGAATTCATACTTTCCATAAACATAGATATACATTAATTGATCATTATCATTTCATACCTTTCTATAGGTTCATAACATAGTCAATTGGAACACTTACCGTTCCTTCCCTTTTCATGCCCGTTGAACTATTCAGAATAACATCGGATATGCGAGAAAGCTCACACAAAGTGTGCTAAACATATAGCCTTTCCTTTTCCTTTACATCGTTGCTCACTCGAGCCATAAAATGGGTCTGCTCACACAAGCTGAAAACCGGAATGTAAGCTACACGATGCTGCTCACACAAGCTGATGAGTATTTGCAACAGATGCCAGACCTCAGCCATCGGTAGGACATTCAGGACCAGCACCCGAAACATTGTAACCCTGATGACATGTCATTTGTATTCTATATATTCCTAAGGTTCAAACGAGGCTCGAAAATCATCGTAACATCATTGGATTTCCATCATTTCTTTACATGGTAAATAGCATAATAACATATATATCAAAATAACATTAAAACGTTATTTAAACATATGAATTTACCTCGATAACAAAATGTCGGAACAAGATCAACTAATCTGAGACTTTAGCTTTTCCTCGATCTAGATCTGTACGAGGTTTATCTTGATCAAAATAAGCAAATTCAATCCATTTAATACTTAAACTATTTAATTTAGTCCAAAATTCATACTTTTGCAAAATTACACTTTTGCCCCTAATATTTTAACTTCTTTACAATTTAGTCATTAACTCGTAAATTGAAATTTATGCAATTTCATCCACATTTCATGCTAGTCAAATTACCCAAGGACTTCTACAACCTCATGCAAATCAACATTTCACAAATTTATCATGGTATTTTACCACTTTTACAAATAAGTCCCTAATTGATAATTTCATCAAAAATCCCTTTACAAAACTTGTTTATTTATCAACAAAGACTCATAATGTTTCATTAAACTTCAAAAACCATAAAAACATGTTCATGGAAAAATATTAAACCTTTAACAATTTTGCAAATTAGTCCCTGGGCTAGCTATATTAAGCTACAACAATCCCGAAAACATAAAAATAAATAAAAACGGAACAAAATCACACTTACATGCTAGCACTTGAAGTAACAAATGGAAGAACCCTAATATCGCTTTCTAACTTTCAATTTTCAGTAGAAGAAGAAGATGAATGAAAATGAAATTTGTTTTGTTAAATTTTAACCTTAATTACCTGATTACCAAAATAACCTTTAAAAATTTTAATAATTTTAATAAAACCAATCCATGAATATCCACTAACTATATAAATGGTCTATTTACCATCTAAGTCCAGTCATATTAAACTTTCATAGCTAATTGATACCTTTAACTTATAGAACTCTACTTTTACACCTTTTATGATTTAGTCCTTTTCACATAATTAAGCATGCAAACGTTAAAATTTCTTTACGAAATTTTGATACGAACCTACTAACATAACGTGGACATTAAAATATTAATAGAATAAATATTTACTCGTCAGATTTGTGGTCCTAAAACCACTATTCTAATTTTACTAAAAATAGGTTATTACATTAGTTGTGTATGAGTATTGATCGAATTATCGACTTACTCCTATAGATCCTGAAATTGAAAGGAATTTTCGATAAAGAAGAAGACAAGAAGCTCAGAGAAGGACCGAAGAGATGAACCTTGAGAACCAAAATCAAGGAAATGGAGAAAATCATGCTCAAAATCCTATCCTTATTATTGATGATAGGGATAGAGCTCTAAGTCAGTATGCCATGCCATTATTTCATGAGCTTAATACGGGTATTAGGAGACCCAAAATCAAGGCACAACAATTCGATCTGAAGCTAATCATGTTCCAGATGCTTTAGGCAGTGGGCCAATTCAATGGAATGCCGACTGAGGATCATCACTTTCACCTCAGATTGTTTATGGAGGTGAGTGACTCCTTCAAGCTAGCCAGGTACCCGAAGAAGCATAAAGATTAAAGTTGTTCCCATATTCACTAAAGGACAGAGCTTGAGCCTGGTTGAACTCACTGCCACCAGATTCCATCACCATATGGCAAGAGTTAGCAGAACGATTCCTTATGAAGTACTTCCCACCTAGCAAGAATGCTAAGTTGCGGAATGAGATCACTACCTTCCAACTGATGGATGAAGAGTTCTTGTATAAGGTGTGGGAAAGATTTAAAGAACTATTACAAAGATATCCTCATCAAGGAATCCCGCATTGCATCCAATTAGAGATGTTTTATAACGGTCTCAAGCTCACACAAGGATGGTAGTAGACGCTTCTACTAATGGTGTTCTCCTTTCTAAGTCTTATAATGAGGCTTATGAAATCATTGAGAGAATTTTCAACAATAACTACCAATGGCCAACCAATCGAGCAGCATTAGGAAGACAAGTCGCAAGAATGCATGAAGTAGACGCTCTCATTTCACTCGCATCTCAGGTATCTTTGATATCCTCAATGCTTAAGAACTTTACTACTAATGAGTTTAATAATTTTACAGCTTAGCCATTGAATCAATTTGAAAATGTAGCATGTGTCTATTGTGGGGAAGGGCACTTGTTTGAAGAATGCCCATCAAACCCAGAATCTGTTTATTACATGGGTAACCAAAACCAAAACCGAGGTAGGCAGGGACCGCAATCTAACTTTTATAACCCATCTTGGCGAAACCACCAAAGTTTCTCTTGGAATAAGTTCTTGCAAGTAATGTAGATTCACATGTTTTCGCTGCTGCGTACCATGAAGCAAGTGAAGTGAGTTCGCGAGCTTTTATTTTGTTAATTCTAAATTTTTTTATGTTTTATCTTAGGGTGTGTTAGAGGTTAGATTGGGATTAAATGGAGAGTCACTTAGGTGGCTAATGTGATGTTCCATAACTTGGGTCCGACGACCGAGCTGGGTATGGGGTGTTACATAAGAACTTGGTTGTGATATCTAAAGTAATAAGCATTTTCTAGCAAAAAAAAAGTAATCAAAATTATACCTTTTCAATTTGTCTAGGATGAATGCTTCGACCGAGTAGTCTTCTTCACTATTCTCAAGCTCACGTTTTCCAAGTGTGAGCTCGCTTCGAATCAAAACAATTTTCACAAAAAATACTAGTGGGGTAGTTTTTCAATTTCTCTAATCTCTACGGTCAAGTTGTAAATATGAAAAATAATTTCAAAAATTTTCTGAAATAATTTCTTCAGAAAATTTTCTCTCTACAACTTTATCTTAAATTCAAGTGTGTGAAAAATAATAACCCATGACTCTGTTTGTAGAGGGAGAGTTTAAAGAGTTCAACTATGATTAAACTTAATCACTTTAATATTAAATTAATAAAATACTTATCAAGATAAATATTAGATTAAATTTAATATTAAATATATTAAATTAATAGTATACTTATCTCCAAGATAATTATTAAATTAAATTAAATATTAAAACTATTAAAATAATAGTATTTTTGGAATAGTTAATCTGAAATCAAATTATTCGATAGAGTCCCAATAGGAGTGTAATTCTTCCACTGCTCAATCATTGAAGAACCTCCATCGTCAACCATCTATTAGCCACTGGAATGCTGCCGTTGCAGCCGCTGGCACTGCCGTGTCTGGTGGTGCCATCGCAAGTGTGACACCCTCACGACACTGGACCTGATGTCAAATGTAGTAGTTAATTTAGGGTATTTCCACACTTAAGGAGCTTGTTGTCTAGAACTTTTATTATTAATTATTACATTTTTGGTATTTAGTAGTTAGGTAGTAAAAGTTAATAAAGTAAGTGTTTTTAAACATTTGTGAGTATTTGTGACCTATTAGTCTGACACAAGACTTAGGTAGTTCTAATTTGTGTAATTGAGTGTGTAGGATGCTTAAATTAGGGCCCAATGGGCGTAGAATCAAGGGGTGGGTGATGCTCAAGCTTCTCGAGCTGTGAAAGTATGACACGAACTCGAGAGCTCAATATTTTGGTGTCATGTCGCGCCATGCAAGGCCAATGGCGCGACATAGGGTTGACGTGTAGCCCAACTATTTAGGGGTTACTTTTGTCTACATAATCAACTTTATAGGAAGACTTAGGACGTGCCGAATACCTAATTCAAGCTGCGAACACTCCTATAAATAAAACCTTAGGGGTTTGATGTAACTATGTCGTCTTAGACGCATCCAAAAACCCTCGTCTTTTAGGAGTAGGATTTATATTAAGATTTCCTTTGTTTTCATAAATGATTTGTTCTTTCCTCTTGAAATCGGTTTCAATCCAAGAGTTCTTTTATAATATCAAAGTATTTAGTTATTTCTCTTTCGCAAGCAATTATTCATGTTATTCCAATCGAGAGATTTGTTATGCCGAACTTCAATAGACATCAAATTAGGATTTTCTAATCTCTTCTGTCTTCCAATATTTTCATGTTATCTACATGTTTACTTTAATTGAGATTGAGATCATGAATACCATGAGTGGCTAAATCCCTTAGGGGAGATTAACAAGTGGATGGGGACGTAATGAACATAGGATTTAGGGTTTCTCAATAAGATTAGTTGGTTTAAATTACACGTTCCTAAACCCTAGGCTTGACAACCCTAGAAAGTAATAATAGGTTAAATGGCGTCGAGAGATGAATTTTGTCGAGTAAATCGTAATTTATCCTGGTTGAGAAAGTGAGGCCGGGAGATAAGTGAGTATCGACCAATAAATTAATCAGTTATAGGTAGGGAGGTAATAATTGGTCAGTTAATAGCTAATCCAGTCTAAAACCATAATCCAAAGTTAATTACAAGCCCTGAAACAAGTTAATCTTCTTGATTGGTTTAATTGGTTTAGTCGTTTGTGTTTTAATTGTTGTTATTTATTTAAATATTTATTTTTCGATATTAATCTCTTTTATGGTTTATCTTAATATAGAATTTAACCACTACTATTTAGACTTATTATTGTAAAGAAAATTTCAATAGATTTATTCAATCCTCCGTTAGGTATGATCCTCGGGATACTTCCCTGTGTTCCGTCGTACACAATACTATATTCCAAATTGACCCGTATACTTGTGAAAATCACTGCTTAATTTCATATATATTTGGTTTAGTATTTTCTAGTCAGACGTTCGCATGTTTTGCGGCGGTCAAGTTGTTGGCGTCATTGCCGAGGAGGTTTCAACGTTAAGTCTAGAAAATTTCTTTATAATTAATAAGATGTATAGAAATGTTAAAGACCATAGATATTATATTTTTTTATTTCTTTTATTTTTAATTTTTGTTTAATTTCTTTTTAATATATAGGTCCGAGCCATATCCAAATACAGAGCAACTACTTAGGCTCAATTGTCAGTCAATGAATACTAATCCACCCCTGGCAATTAAGTTACCCTAGGAGAATTCATTATTTGAAGATCCACGAGAGCAAAAAGAGAATATCCGAGAAGAATTCCTAATGGATCAAAGGACATTGCATGAATTTGCCTTACCTACACTAGATGCGGTGCGAGGCAGTATCAAAAGGCTAACTATTAATGCTAATACTTTTGAGATAAAGATGGCCAAAATTCAAATGATCTAGAATACCTTGCATTTCAAAGGAAACATGGTGGAAAACTCTAATAAGCACTTGAAGTTGTTCCTACAACTCTATGACACCTTCAAGTACAACAAAGTATCTGGTGATGCTATGTATCTTCGGCTATTTCTATTTCTTTTTGTGATAATGCGATTGATTTGTTAGACTCATTAGAACTAGGTTCCTACATGGGACGATTTAGCAAAAAAATTCGTACACAAAATTTTCCCGATTAGCCAACCATTCAGCTTAGGTGAGAAATCGCCAACTTTAAGCAATACGAATGCGAATCACTGTGCGAGGCATGGGAACATTTCAAGTCGATGCTAATGTGGTGCCCGAACCATGGATTGCAAGCATGGCTCCAAATTTAGATATTTTACAATAGAGTTCTCAGTAACATCAGATCCAGCCTAGATAGAGCGGTCGAAGGATCTATCATGTTCCACACGTACGAACGAGCCTACAAAATCATAGATGACATGGCTATGAGTTCGTACATATGGCCCAATGAAAGATTCACAAACAAATCAAAGCCTCTAATGGTAAAACATGTGAATGAAGATGACCGATATCAGCAAATTCTGAAAAAGCTTAACTATATGGAGTCAATTGTCAAACCAACCAGAGCGGAACCCTGTTTTGAAAACCAATTGAACGAAGCAAGCTACATAAGTAATAGGGAATAAGATCCCTATTCAAATACCTACAATCCAGGTTGGAAGGCTCATCTGAACCTCAGGTGGAGAGATTGCCAAGGAGGTGTAAATCAAGCGTAAAATTGACAAAACTCTCCTTACCAACCTCCACACTTACAAAAAAGATTTGTGGGTAATGACCATGCTACATGTGGTCAACGAGTCGACCGACTAGAAGGGGAGATGCAAACGATGAAGATGGACATTCAACAAGTCCATGCTACGTGTGGATGACTCAAATCCCAAAATGGACAACCTTTGCGATCAAATGAATCGGTTAATGACTACGTTTCAAAAGCAAAATGGCCAGAGCATCTCCAGTAATATAGAGAATAATCCTCGAAGAGATGGGAAGGAGCATGCAAAGGCAATCGCTTTGCGATCGAGAAAAGAATCAAAAACACTCAACAAGCCCATCCATGAAGAAGGGGAGGTTCCTGAAGCTGTCCACGAACCCATGGAAGAGGAGGAAGAGGCCAATAAGATGATCAAGGAGATAGCTGAATCAGTGCCTGATCCAGGAATTACCAAGCCAAACACCCCGAAGGTACCATTCCCAAGGAGACTAGAGGACAAACAAAAGAGGGACGAGGCAGATTTCATAAGTTTTCTTAATTTATTTAAATCCCTCAATGTCAATTTACCATTCTTAGAACTAATTGATAAAGTCCCGAAATATGGAAAGCATTTAAAGGAAATAATGACAAGGCATAAGAAAATGAAAAATGGGAGAAAATTGACATTGATGCCTCGTGTAGCACTTTAATTGTGAAAAGGGTACCCCCGAAATTGAAAGATCTATGTAGTTTTACAATTCCAATAGAGATAGGGGGCCTGCATTTTAGCAAGGCCCTTTGCGATTTATGGGCCAAGATAAACTTAATTCCCCTATCGATTTATTGGAAACTCAGACTGGGGACCTTAAAAACACCTCGATAATGCTACCACTAGCCGATAGATCCTTGGTACACCCAAAAGGTATCCTTGAGGATGTATTGGTTAAGGTACGAGGATTTATAAACCCTGTCAATTTTATTTTCCTCGATTTCAATGAAGATCAAGACATCTCCATTATGTTGGGTTAATCGTTCTTGGCCACATCTAAGTTGACCATTGATCTCAAACGAAACAATCTAATAATAAAAATTGATGGTAAAATAAAAGTGTTCAATTGCGGTCATGATTTCCAATGTGAGGGATCAGTTAGGGAGGAATGTTATGTTTTATTCAATTTAACCCTTAACAGCCTCGATCGAAGGCACACTTCAAGTTGTGTTGGAGTAGATAAGTGAATTGCAAAAGAACGAGACAAATGGTGAGATATCGATAGGATTGGAATTGGTAGGGTGAGCTACGATGGTCGTGAACAACAAATGAAGTCATTGGTGATATTTAAGGAATTACCAGACAAGTCTGGTGGTGCAACCTAATGTTTAAACCATTGAACGTTAATTAACTTGTAAATATTGTAAATTAGTTTTAATTTTTCGTTTGTAGTTAGATTTTAGGATAAGTATTGTGTAATTCCATGTTAGAATTAGGAGAAAATAGGTTTTCAGACACAAAAAAACAAGGAGTAGTTAATCAGGGCCAAAGTGGATGATCGGAGGATTTCAACACATCCCGAAGGTCTAGAAGCAAGGTTGTGTCGTAGCATGCCAAGGCCATGGGGCGACATGACCCTTGTGTAATGGGAACATGAAAGTTTCATGTTGTGTCGTGCCATGCATAGGCTATGGCTCGACTTGAGCACTTTGAAGCCAAATGGGGGTGATTTTAGGGCATCGTGTCGTGCCTTGCCCAAGCTATGGGTTAAAACTCCTGTGTTTTTCAGATAAAATTGGGTCATTTCAAGCTTTAAGCCCATTGGAAGTCTATTTATACCCACCAGTTATAGTCATAAAAACACACCTTTCAAACACCCAAAGAAGAGAAAAAACTCTCCTCTAGCAGCCGCCGCCGCACCTCTTCCTCAAGATCTAGCTTTGAGTTTTTGCATTCCCTACCTCCGATTTCTAGAAGTAAGTTCTCCCTCTTCTCTTTTCTTTGTAGTTTTCTAGTTTTTTTCTTCTATTTCAGATTCATGTTCCACATTGGTTGAGGAACAATTTTTGTCAAGAACAACCCGATGTTGTGCGTTCTAAATTGATTTCTTATTAATTATATCTTGGGTTGTTGTCATTTTGTCTTAATTTGAAAAATGGCACCAAGGAAACACAAACACACCACCGAAGCACTAAATAATATCGATGCCAATCGCTTCCATAACCTAGAAGTTGGGAGGTTCTACCTCCAAATGAGTGGGCATTCTTTTATTTAGGAACATGGGTTTAATCCCACCAAGTCCGTTCGTGATGACATTTGAGATTTGGTACAGTTCCATCATTGGAACAACTTTTGCAAAACCCTAACTGAACTGGCAGTTGACGCAATTTTTTATGAGTTTTATGCCTCCCTTAAAAATAGGGAGAATTGCAAGCAACGGGGTGAGAAGATCACTCGCATTACTGTTCGGAGCAAAGAGGTGTCGATTGTGCCTTGCGAGATTTATAGGTTTTATGATTCCCCGTATTATACCCACGACTATCTAGAGACTCTAGATTTGTTTACATTTGAGGGTTTCAATATAGAGGGCACAATTGGTTATTTGATGGAAGGATGTGGCGAGTGGACTCATCATGCAACATCGAAGTGCTCCTCAAATTTAACACAACCATTATGTTTCCGGTGGCAAAGATGTGGATGCAATTTATTTGCACACGCTTGGCACCGACACATAATGCTTCTAACGTCACCACATATTGAACTGTTATGCTTTACTCTATTTTATAGAGAGATTAGATTTGCACCGACCACTAGATATATGAAGAAATGCTAAAGTGCATATGGAGTCACAAGCAAATGATGTACTTTCCGCACTTGATCACAACCTTATGTAGGCGAGCCGATGTTCCCATGTCTTTAGTCTAGCCATTCACGAGATTGACGAGGAGCATGATTTGAGATAACCTGTACGACTAGTTCGTGGAGCTCTAATGCAAAAAAAAATAAGGAGAAGGAACAATGAACTAAACATAGGAGCAATCCCCAAGGGCTGATCAAGAGAAAGAGTAAAGCTCACATGTCATGAAAGACGGGCCTAATGGACATGCCTATTTTGGAGTGGCAGACATGTTGGGTGCAAGTCATGTGCAATATTTTGATTCATCTTGTGGAACAGAATGGATGGCCAACACCAACGCCACTCCCGAACATGTTTGAGAGGCTCCCATCCTCGGGCTAGGAGGATAATTAGGGAGGAGAGGATGATGATGAGGAGGAGGAGGAGACTCCTATCACACGACCAGATTATGAATGAGTATTTCGACCAGACCGTCCATTGTCTAAGGGGCATAGTGATCCATGACCCGAGCCATCACATCCTGACCCAGACTTCCAAAAGGAGGGCAACTAATGTGTCGACAAGGTGCGAGTGGGGCAAGGAGATGATGATGGAGGAGTTGGAGCCTGATTCCGACTAGTTTTGAATATTTTTATTTAATTTTGACTTTGTACTTTAATTTTATTCGGGATGATTTTTAATTTTTGTTTTATCATTTAATTAGTTAGGATTTAAGTATTATATATATTAATGTGTGTTTTAGTTTTTCTTTGTAGGAACCCCACAATTTTTTACAGCACTACAAGATCAAGCCAAAATTGAAAGGAGGAGTAATCCCAACAATTGAGTTGCACGTATGGAATGACGAAAATATGCACGTGTACACAATCGTATCAAGTAATAAAGTGATAAGTAAATAAAAAGTTATCGTACCCACAGGGACTGTGAAAGAAAATATTTATGAAACACAACTTTAAATAATTTGGTGAAGGAAAAATTTGTTGATTTGAAAAAGTGTTTATAAAAACTAAAAATTAACTAAGTAATTTTAACTAAGGAAAATGAAAAGTACAAATTCCAATGCATTATTTCTAAAAACGAGTTTAATCAATATGACATAAGTGTGTCAGATCAATTACATTCCTTAACTTAGAATTACTAAAACTATGTTCATGTTGTTATTAATAATTTCACGTCAACTTGGTATTTTGCTAACTAGTGCACATACATACTTACTAAATTAATTAATCTTTTGAAAATATTCCTATGTCAGTTCAAACAATTAATCAATTTTCATAAGAAAGTAAAAGATTAAGTGATGTAACAATATATTCCTATTTTGAAACAATTGAATCACAATAATCTTGCAAGTTATGCAAGGCTAAAGTATCGTTTAATACTGTCGCAAATTTAACCTTCAGCTACCTTAGAAGATTAAACATGCACCAATTTAATATTGTCTCAATTAATTATAATTTCAATTAGATTACTAATTAATTCATTCGTTACCTTACAATTATAATGTAAGTATAACATAAGCATGATTTTATTTAGTTGAACAAGTTACCAAGGCCTATAACAACAAAAACATGATTTTAATAATTTAAGCAAGCGAAATGCAATCAATCTAACATGAATTAAATTTAAGTAATTTTAATTAAATCAATAACAATAACACAACATATATTCATAATCATGATCACAACATAAACAAGAAAAACATAAAGAGAAAGGAACTAGGAAACAAATCTCGGTGTTTCTCCAAAGCTAGACTAGTGCGCTCCTCTTCTTCTCTGCTCGTCCTTTTGGTCCAAATCCTTCATGAACACTTGAATGCTGCTAATCCAAGGTACGTGAAAGCTTTTTTTCAAGAGGGAAAATTGGCAAGGGAAGGAGGACAAAGGAAATGGGAAAAACAGGAAGGAAAAGGAAGAGAGAAAGGTGAGTGAAGTAAAGAAATGTGTGAGAAATGTGGGATGTCAAATGAGGAAAGAAACATGGGTATTTATAGGTGGATATGGCTACTAAAATAGAAAATAAATATCAGCCACTCATTCTCCCTTGGCCGACCATGCTTGGTGCAAGTTTGATTGATTTAAACTTGCTATTTTTAGCTTGTGGCTAAAAATAGAATGCATGAAAAGAGGAGGGGTTTGAACAGAATTAATGAAAACTTCAAGGGTTGTTTTGAAATTAATGAAATCAGTTAAATAAGCTAATTGGGTCAGCTATATGAACGGTTTGGGCTGCCAAGTCCTTGATGGATCACTCCCCTACTTAACACAATTTGAGCCCCTTTTCTTCTTCATGCTTATAATTAATTTTTAACCCAATTTATGTTGGAGAAAAAATAATTATAAAATATATTCAATGCATATTTTTGGACTATCCATGGTTGAAAAAATATTTAGCCATATTCTTGTTTCACTTGATGCAAAAAATGCCTCAACTGTTCAAGCCTCTAAAGGTGACTACCAAGCCGATTTTCACCCTTTGTGCAAAAATGTCAAAAATAAATCAAATTGTGTAAAATTTATTACAAAAATAATTAAAGTTCAATATGTTAATAATTTGAGTGCAAATTAATTACTTTATAATTAAAGTACGAATGTCGACATAAATTACTACGAAACTGCATGAATTAGGGCTAAAAGGGGGCTGAAAAAGTCTATATATTTTTGTGTTTCCACACCCCCAAAATTAATTCATTACTCGTCCCAAGTAATGCACAACTTGTAAAAGAAGTTGTTTGGAATCACCTTTGAAAAATTTCTTTAGAGAACATTTCTCCCATAATTATGAGTTTATTGTAATTATGCTTAAGAACAAGAACTTGAAATTATGCAACTCAAGTATACATATTATTCGAATTATTCTCAATCATTATCATGATAGTAAGAATAGACTAAATGCTTTCTCAATAAAGATATGTTAAATTCTTACCAATTAATTTTTATTCCCTCATTTAAGACTAAATATCAATCACTAAGTTTAATTTATGCCTTATATGTTGAACTTAGCAATTTCTCTCTACTAATGTCGTCAACACAGAAATATGAATCAATAGGTCTTTTAAATAGGTTGTAACATGGCTTGGCTAGGGGTAAGTAAAAGATAGATAATTTGAATCTAAAATCATAGACTCAACTTGCATCGGACCTTTGGAATAAATTCCTCAAAATTCACCAACTAATTTTACTTTTGAGTACACATGCTCCTTGTACATCTATTTTTTCGAGTTCATATGCTTTCTCTCTTTTTCGAGCACATTACTGTATGTACTGCAATTTTGAGCATTTGATACTTTTTCTCAACTCCCCCAAACTTATTTTTAGATAATATTCTGGATAAACTAAGTCTAGTGTTTGGGACAATTTAGAGATAATTATGAGAGAAGGGATGGCAACTTATTGCAAAGGATCAAATAAAATCAGGCCATATAGTCTCAAAGTTGGGTTTGAAGGGATAAATATTCATTGAGGTTGGCTTGAAAGGCTCAAACTGTCCAAACAAAGTTTACCTAAATCATTTTCAAAGTTCCATGCTTCCTAGGATTTCGCCTCAAGAAATTACTAAGTCAATTCTAGAGACTTAAACTTTCATGCATGCTTAGCTCTCCTAAGGAATTAAAAATTTTATGGTACGATTTACAAACTTTATTAAGAGTAACATTTATGTCATAGTTTAGCTAACATAACAATGATTGAGATAATAGAACTTTATTTATACTAAATTTTAGCATAATTAACAATAATTCAAAATTTTGAACAAAATATAACTTAATCATAATTATAAGAAAAATGTATTCTGAAAAAGAAAAACAATTTCAATTTTTGGTCCCCCCTACTTAAGATGAATAATGTCCCCATTGTTAAAAATAATAGAGAGAGAAAAAATATAAAAGTGAATAGATATTGTACCCCAGGTAGGACCCTAGGAAAAAGAGGTGAGTCAAGTTTGACTGCTTAAATACCAAGCTTTTCCTAGGCAGATCCAATCCTAGACATGTTCATATGTATTGCCACACTTCTTATTTTGCAAATTTTTCAATTTTATTGATGATTTCCACCTCTTATTTTATTATGCGATAAATAAAAATATCCTAAAAGAACCTAAGCCTAAGAACTTAAAATATCTTAAGAATCTGACCCTTTTTATTTATTGCCATACCCCTTAGAATCCGACCTATCTTTTGCTTCATCATCCTTGTTTTTGCTTGAATCGCCTTGCTCCCTCCTCGAAATTGGAGTCCATGGTTCAAATATAAATTTTGAAAATTCAGGAACAAAAACAAACGGGTCATGAAATATTTTCATGAAAGCGCCTCTCATTGAGTCGTCCCGTATTTTTTAGTATCTCCAGTAAGGTTGTTGCTGTCACTACATATGTTGCATCATGTTCATCAACTTTGACAGCTCATCATGAATATCTGGGTGAGGTGAATGAGTCCTAAATGTTGAGGTAGCCATGTCAGGTTCGGTCATTGGTTCAGTTGGTCCCGCCTCATCAGGGATTTCAGCTAGCTGAATTGGTTCTATCTCCGTAGGATATTCTTATTCTTCGGGTTCCTCCCTCGATTCAACTTGTTGATCCAGAACATAATTTCCTGCTACTTGGAAGAGGTCCAAATCTGTGATTGTGCCTTGGCTATACCCTATTTTCTTTATCTTTGCAAGAATTTTAACTTTTAAGCACAAAACTGTTATTGTAAAGGGAAAGTATGCTGGTCCAGAACATCTAGCGGCACAATTTCGAATTTCTCTCAGAATAAATTTTCCCATATCAATGGTCTTTGCTGTCATAATTGAGTATAGCAAGACCATTCGTTTTACCGAAATTGTTGTCCCATGTGAAATATGCATAAGGCTGTACCGAATGAAATAAAACCATACATTCTCTAATGGTGTCAAATATTCTCTGCAACAAGTGTGAGTCCCATGCTTTGAAACTGTCCATTTAGAACCCGAAACTACAAGTTCTTCGAGAATTTCTTGCAATTTTTCGGCCTCAATATTTTCCATTAAGGAAGAATATTCGTCATCTTTAAAATTAGGTAAATCAAAGAATTCATTAATAGTGTTTGAGTTTATTGGTACTTTGATTCCTCGAACAGAAACTTCTGTTAATACGCTTGATGTAACACCCCAAACCCGGTCAATACACCACGACCGAATCTGGCAGGTTACGGGGAAAATCGCGTTTGAGGGGTTAGGTTTCAGGTTAAAGATTCGATGACAAACTCTTTGTCATATTTTATACTTGTCACAATCTTGGGCATGATTGCTTTAAAACTGGTAGTGAATTTTGAAAACCCGGAAATTTGAAAACTTGGTTGACTCCATAAGTAAGACAAATACATATCGTTTGAGAATCCCAAGTAATCTCCTTCTTGGTGCTTAAAAACATTTTGGGTTTAGTGTGAAGAAAATCTCTAGTTCTAGAAATTGTTTGAGTGGCATTTATCTTTAATGTTTTAGGGTGATACCCGATGGTAAAGTTTTAAACATATCGCATTGTAGTTTGAAAACCTCATCTTTCCAAGTTTTATCCAATATTAGTCCATTACTTTGTTAAGGCATATTTGAACTCACATTTAAACATATAAATAACCAAAGCATAATTTTAAAAGGCCATTTACTGGTTCCAAAGAAACCAAATGAAAATAAAGGAAATAAAGTACCAAGTATTTAAATCAATGCAAATCTGAATTTATTCATGGCATGAGCACCTCGAGTCCACCCGGCTCCATGTCCGCAATCTAAGTGTCACTGAAACGATAAGGAGAAGGTGAGTTGCAAGACTCGATGCATAAATCCCCTCCCAGTAATGTAACATGCTAGCACACATCATATCATAGCAATATAATTAATGCACCCTGACCTAACCATCCATAACACCTTTTCTACCCCGTGTGGTACCAAACCACTGGTGACCCAAAGTCACGATATCCATCAATGTGGTGCCAAACCACTGGTGACCCAAAGTCACGAATAATCCAATGATGGGGCCAACCCATCGTGTGATACCAACTCACCGGCGCCAATCCCAGATAATCACCGTGTGGGGCCAACCCACTGTGGTGCTAAGCCACTGGGACGAGACGCTATGAGGTGCCAAACCTCTGGTGTCCCAAAGACACGAATGTGATACCAAATCACTGGTGACCGAAGTCACGAATCCAATGATGGGGCCAACCCATCGTGTGATACCAAATCACTGGCGTCAATCCCGTATAATCAACTGTGGGGCCAACCCACTGTGGTGCTAAGCCACTGGGACGAGACGCTATGAGGTGCCAAACCTCTTGAGACCCAAAGTCACAATAATCAATCTGTGGTACCAAACCACTGGAGGTGCCAAACCTCTGGTGTCCCAAAGACACGGATATCATATTTCCCCCTCCTCTCATATCACCCATACATGTCATACTGATGCAAATCATGTAAATCATGCAATCATGCAAATATGTTTAATATTGTATCTCATATCACATACATCATCGATCATGATATCATATACCATTAATAGAACTCGTAATGAAACGGGCTTACCCGAATCCGTGCACATACCCCATCGGGTACCATATCAATCAACCACACTGTTTGACAATCAGGTTTATTAAACATATTACTAAGCAATGAGTGTGTTAGTTACACACCTGCTAACACGCGAGCTTTAAACTCAACAAATCGATCTACAATCTTAACACACCTTGCTCCTAGAATCGGCCAAACATAGGATTAGTCACTTATACCATTCGGCCAAAACCCAATAAACCAAAGGGGTTAACATTCAACCCTTACCTTGCAAATGGGTTGGTTTCCTACCAAACCCCGAACCAAACGGTGGTTCTTCTGACAATCGGCCTTCCTCTAAAACACAAATAATCAGTCTCACAAGGCTATGACTTTAACGAAAACAAAAAGAATAGACTAAAAGAACTCGTTCTTACCACCACCTACCTATTGCTTTACAAAGAAAGAAGGCCCCTCACGATTGCTCCCAAAATCCAGAAGTCCTACAATCCAATCAGTTACAACACAAGAGATTAACACCCTTCAACCAATGCCGAAATCGGCCCTTAATCAAACCCAAATCGATTGAGAAAAGAAAGAGAGAAATGACCATTCGGCCAAACTCTTACCTACCACCAACCGAAAGAAAACAAGAACCCAACACGTTCACCACCCTTCTAATATTCGACCACCAAGGAACTACTAAGAGAGAGGAGAGTTTCGGCCAAGAGGAATGGAAGAAACAAATGGAGACAAACGGCTTGAGCTTTGAACAAAAAGACAGGAATAAGAGATGAGTAGAGAGTGGGGACTTTCGATTTGAAAGCAAATAGATGAAGAAAGTGTTTTGGAGGATAAGATTCGGCTACCAAAGTTTAAGAAGGAAAAAGAAAAATGTGAGAAGGAGAGATACTAAATTCGACTTGACACAAAGTGAAGAAGCAAAGAAATGGAAGGGTGAATAGCAAAGAAGCAAAACACAATTGTGTCTTCAAGATGACATTCGGCTATCAATGAAAGTCAAGAGCAAAGAACAAAGCAAATTCGGCAAAGGTTGTCAAGTACTTTCGGTTTCAAGAAAGAAAATGAAAAAATGAGAGAACACTCTTTAGAAAATTCGGCTAACAAAAGACCAAAGAAAGAACTTTTGCTTGACACTCCAAAGACCGAAAATGCACAAAAGCCTAAGTGAATTTCGCTAACACCCCCTAACTCACTCACCCAACCGGCCACTCCCAAAACTCTCCAAAAATTCGCCACATCTCCCCAAACACTCCACACCACCACTTCAAATTATTTTGAACAAGTCCCCTTCCTACAATCACTCTCCACCCACCATTTGAGCATTTGACTTGGTCTTAGGCAGAGTTTGAACTGCCTACAACTCCTCCCCTCCATGCCGTCAAAATGAGAGCAAAAATGTGGGATTTTCGTAGCTTGAACACAGGACCTCCTCCCCTGCAAGTGACGCCAAACACAAGCCCCAAGTGGCGCATGCTTTGCCATCTTACTAGCTCAACTCTTGTGCTAACTTTTCACCTAAAATTATTTATAAACCCCAGCTCCTTCAGCTCCTCTCACATAAAACTTAAAACCAAAATTTTTCCTACCACTCCGGCTTATACTAAGCTTACAACTAAGCCCCAAAAGAACACAAAAGCAACATTGCAAAACAACCACATGCAGAACAATGCAATAACAAAATAGCCCCTATCCCTGGATGTTACACTTGAGGTCAAATTTGCATAAAATTCACGAACTAAATCTTCATCTGCAGTTAGTCTTTTCTCACAAAACACTTCCCAATTTAAAGCTTCAGCATCTTGTCAATGCTCGCCATGAAATTAGTATAGTTGCTTTCTTTCAATGTAAAACATTTTTCTGGGAGCATTTGTTGATTTTTGAAAATGCTGTCGTATCTTGCTTTGGCTTCTTCATAGTGGAATTTGTTTTGTGATTCTTCAACTTGAACAGAGGCATGTGTTCTTTTACAAAGCATGATTTACCCTGAACATAAAATAAGATGGAAACAAATAATATTTTCCAAAAATTTAATTAGCATAAAATATTAACAATTCATAAAGTTCAAAAGTTAAATAATTAAATCAAATTAAAATTTAGGAAAAAAAATTCTTACCACTTTCGTAAAAATATTAATAAGAACTTAAGAAAATAATATGAATGGGAAGCAAGGTGACGTCGGGCTAGGGTTAGTTTAAGAGAGGTTGGATGCTACCTTAGTTGTTTGTTGTGGAAGTGACGAGGTGCAAGGGGGTAGGTGCGCGTGCGCTAGAAAGCAAGAAGCAGAGTGCACAAGGGTGAGGGAACAACAACGGGTGTGCGAGGGTTGGTGCATGAGCAGCAAGGCACGTGAGGGATGGTGCGTGTAAAGGGTAGGGCGTGCATGCTGAGGAGGGCTGGAGCTGCGTGAGATGGTGCACAAGGGAGCAAGGTTGAAGGTTGTGCATGCGCGACTAGGTGCTAGTTGCACTTGGTGTGTAGGCTGCTGGTGGTGGCAAATGAAGGTTGCGACATTAGGGAGTTTGGAGGATTAGAGATGCTAGGGCTGACAGTGGAGAATGTGTGGGGGAAGGTGGAGCTGATGGTTTGGTAAGTGATGTGAATGAGGGAGGAGGGTGGTGGTATTTATAGTGACAAAAGAAAGGAGTTTAATTCAAACTCTAAAGAAAAACTAATAATAAAGTATTGTAACTCCTAATATTATATAAAGACAATAACAATTAATATATAATATAAAATATATTAATATATTACTTGATATTGTCTTATTTATTAAAAAAAATTATTAAATAAAATAGTGATAAAATACTGAGCAATTCTAATCCTATATAGGATCAATAACAATTAATATATATTATATGAAATAATCATATATTAATTGTTATCGTCCTATTTATTACAATTAAAAACCTTTATTTTAGTTGTTTTAAAATATTTACAGAAAAAGACAGTTAATTACAATATTTACAAAAATGCCACTCAATTGTTGCAAATAATTCAATTAAGTACTTGGATTTAAAGATAATTTGAAAATTGAGCTGTAAACTATAACTTGGATAAAAATCGACCATTTTATTCGACAAATTAAAAATTTATTTGGTCACTTAGGAAATATTTTCTTGGAAGATTATGTTAAAATCAATTCTCAGGAAAGATTGGAGGGGTCACAAGCGGTCCCACTTAAGTTCTTATCTCTTAGACAAAATTTATTTTAACATACTAATCTTGAAAATATAACCTAAGTAATTTATTTTAAAAAAAAATTAGGTATTCGATAAAATGAACAAGGTTTTATCCATTCAATTTTATCCCCCAATAATGTTTCAAGTGTTGAGCATTAACTCTGAAATTACCTCCCTTACAGTGAAGTTCAACAACCCCATATGGGAAAACTTGATGAATAGTGAATGAACCAGACCAACGTGATTTTAACTTAACCTGGAAAGAACCTTAATCTGGAATTGAATAATAAAACTTGTTGACCTACTTCAAATTATCGAACTTGAATGTGCTTGTCATGCCATCTTTTCAATCTCTCCTTGAATAATTTGGCATTTTCATATGAGAACATTCAGAATTCTTCCAACTCATTAAGATGAATCATTTATTTCTATTTAGCAAGCTTAAGATCCAAGTTGAGCTGTTAGAGAGCCCAGTAAGCTTTATGTTCTAACTCCAAGGCCAAATGACAGGCTTTCCCAAAAACCAACCGATAGGGAGACATCCCTAAAGCTGTTTTGTATGTTATGCTACAGACCCATAAAGCATCATCCAATATTTTCAACTAATCTCATCGGTTTGGACAAATTACCTTCGTCTGTGGATGGTAAGCTGTGGCAACCTTGTACTTCACTCCATGTCTATCGAGCAACCATTTCAACCATTTGTCCACAAAATGGGACCCCTCATCATTGACGATAGCCATAGGAGTTCCAAATATTGTGAACACATGTTTCTGCAAAAACCTTATACTACCTTGGCAACGTTCGTTGGATATGCCTCAGCCTCAAACCACTTAAATACATAGTCTACTGCTACCAATATATACTTGTGACCAAAAGAAGGAAGGAAAGGACCAAGAAAGTCAATACCCCAAACATCAAATAATTCTACCTCAATGATGTTTGTTCAGGGTATCTCATTTCTGTTGGTGATATTTCCAACCCTCTGGCATCGGTCACAACTCTTTACGTAGGCATACGCATCTCTAAAAAGAGTTGGCAAAAAGAATCCTGCTTGCAATACTTTGGCCGTAGTACGTGAACCTCAAAAGTGTCCCCCACCTGGAGCTGTGTGACAATGATATAAAATCTTATGTACCTCATTTTCTGCAACGCATCTCCTTATCATTTGATCGTACACTTTTTGAACAGGTATGGCTCTTCCCAGAAAAAGTAATTCACAGCGTGAAGAAGCTTTTTCCTTTGTTGATACATCTTATCGAGTGACATCAAACCACAAGCTAAATAGTTAGCAAAATCAAAAAACCAAGGGGTGTTATGGATGTCTTTTACCCTAAGTATGTGTTCATCTAGGAATGTCTCCTAGATCGGTGTAAGCAGAGAATTTCCTTCTTGCGATTCCAATCTGGATAAGTGATCTACTACTTGGTTTTCTACCCCTTTTCGATCTTGAATTTATAGATCGAACTCTTGAAGTAGATGTACCCATCGGATCAACCCCAGCTTGGCATCTTTCTTGGCAAGTAAATATTTAATTACCGAATGATCCATATAGACAATCATTTTGGTAATTACAAGATAAGATCGAAACTTGTCAAAAGCAAATACAATAGCAAGTAACTCTTTCTCTATTACCATATAATTCAGTTGAGCTCCTATCAAAGTCCGACTTGCATAGTAGATGGTGTGAAAAACTTTGTTCCTTCGTTGGCCCATCATAGCTCCTACCGTAAAGTCACCTGCGTCGCACATTAATTCAAATGGAAATTCCCAATCCGATGTGATGATAATTGGTGCCGAAACTAAATTCTTTTGATCATTAAAAGGTTTCAAACATTCTTCATCAAAGTTGAATGTTGTGTCCTTCTCCAATAATTTGCATAAGTGTTTAGCAATTTTGGAGAAGTCTTTGATGAATCTTAAATAGAATTCAACATGTCCCAAAAAGCTCCTAGCATCTTTTATAGATGTTGGAGGTGGGAGTTTCTCAATGACATCTACCTTTTCTTTATCTACCTCGATCTTTTTTCTTGTTATTTGGTGCCCCAAAACAATACATTCTCGCACCATGAAATGACACTTTTCCTAGTTGATTACAAGGTTTGTTTCTTTGCACCACCATGATACCTTGGCTAGATTGGCTAAGCAATCATCGTAAGTGCCTCCAAACACTGAAAAAATCATCCATAAAAATTTCCAAAAAAATTTCCACCATGTCAGTAAAAATAGCCACCATACATCTTTAAAATGTAGCAGGTGCATTACATAAACCAAATGGCATGTGTCTAAATGCGAACATACCGTATAGGTATGTGAACATTGTTTTGTGTTGATCCTCTGATGCTACTGTGATATGATTGTACCCTGAGTACCCATCTAGAAAATATAATAGTCTTGCCCTACGAGTCTATCCAACATTTGATCCAAGAACGACAAAGGAAAATGATCTTCCTTGTCGTATTGTCCAGCTATCAGTAATCTATGCAAATTCTCCATCCCGTAATCGTTCTGGTTGGTATTAACTCATTGTTTTCATTCTCCATGACCGTAATACCTCCTTTCTTTGGCACGCATTGGACCGGGCTTACCCATGAATTGTCTGAGATGGGGTAAATTATACCTGCATCTAACCACTTAATGATTTTTTTTACCACTTCATAATGGGGTTCAGCCTCCGTTTTCCATCACTAGTCCCTTTCTCGCCATATTCTAGGATGATTTTGTGCATGCACACGAATGGACTAATACCATGAATAACGACTATGGTCCATTTGATAGCCTTCTTGAATTGTTTCAGCACTAAAATGAGTTTCTCTTCTTGTTCTTTAGTTATTTGAGCTGAAATAATCATAGGAAAGTAGAGGCACCTAAATAAACATATTTTAAACATGAAGGAAGTACCTTAAGTTCCAATTTAGGTGGCTCTTCGATCGACGTTTTTGGTTGAACATAATCTCTGCTCTCTAATTCCACTGGTTCAAAACGGGATTGCGGATTAAATCCCTTCTGGTTAGCTTCTAGCAGAGCTAAGTATTCCTCTCCCTCTTCATCACTTGGAGGGTCTGACATCAAAACTTGTTCCAATGGGTCCTCAATAGAGTTGAGTTTCCATTCTACAACTAAATCTTCTAACTCAGATATTGCAGAACACTCATAAATTGCATCAGGAAATTACATAGATTTAAAAACATTAAATGTTACCTGATCGTCCTGAACACGCATAATAAACTCGCCCTTTTGTACATCAATAAGGGTTCTTCTAGTTGCTAGAAAAGGCCTTCCTAGGATGATTGACACCTCTTTATCTGCTACAAAGTCTAAGATAACAAAGTCAGCATGAAAAATAAATTTATCTACAAGTACCAATACATCCTCGATTTTTCCTTTTAGATGTGCTAAGGATCGATCTACTAACTGAAGCGTAACCGTAGTTAGTCTAACCTTACCTATCCCTAATTTTCTGAATATGGACATGGGCAGCAAGTTGATGCTCGCACCCAAATCACATAGTACCTTTCCACAATAAGTTGCTCCAATGTTGCAAGGTATGGTAAAACATTTAAGGTCTTTCATCTTTGAGGGTAGTTTATCTTGCAGATATGCACTACATTCCTTCGTCTGAGCTACCGTCTCAAATTCTCCAAGTCTTCATTTATTGGACGTAATATCCTTCATGAATTTGACGTAGTTTCGCATATGCTCAAGTGCTTCTACCAACGGAATGTTGATATGAAGTTGCTTGAGTACGTCTAAAAACTTCTTGACCTGGACTTCTTATTTCTACTTCTGAATCCTTTGAGGGTAGGGTGGTGGAGGATTCTTAACTTGAACTTGGCACTTCATCTGTTGTGGCACTTCTACATCTAACAAAGGTGTTAGTTTATTAGAATTGACTGGGTCAAAAGTTACCTTATCAGATTTTGTAGATTCTGGTTCTGGTGAAGTTAGAATTTTAACACTTAGTTGAACTTCCACTTTATCTCGAGCATCAGCTAGCTCTTCCTCAACTTCGACAGTGTTGGGTTCTAACGTCTTTCCGCTCTTTAGTGAAAATGATTTACAATGCTCTTTCCCCAAATTTCTTGGATTTTCCGTATCACTAGGCAGGATACCTTATCGTCGCTTCCAAAGTTCAGTTGCAAGCTGGCCCATTTGGTTTTCTAGGTTTTTAAATGTGGCGGCTTGGCTTCAGACTAAGGCATCTTTTTTCGCTATGTATGCCTTTAACAAGTTTTCTAAGCCATTGGATGGTTCAGCTTGAGTTGGTTTCTGAACTTGTTGGGTAAATCCAGAGGGCTGGGTTAGTCTGGGTTATGAGTAATTGTTACTGGGTCCAACCCCTTGGTTAAACTACTCTATCCCTGGAGACATAAATATTTGATGAAAGGAATTAAGAACATGTGAACCCTAATAATATACCTTGTGGAACATAATAGTTCAACTATGTGACATAGGGGTTAGCACCCTTGCATAGCTCATGCATTTTGTAGCACCCCTAACCAGTATCTATATCCGAAATAGGGTTACGGAGCATTATCGTAAAATCATAACTTTAGAACATATATTTAGCATCTCTACATAAGCATGACATAATTTATACATATACATGCATAACATCCCCTAATCGAGCCATCGAGGCTTTAGAAACACTTTTAAAATGATTCAGGACTAAATCAGAAACATTTAAGAAAAAGTTGGAAAAATTGAATTGCAGGGGTCACCCGGCCGTGTGACTCACATGGCTGAGACACACGCCCGTGTCTCAGGTTATGTAACAATTGAAATAGGGACACACGGCCGTGTTCGTGCCCGTGTAACTCTCTGAGTTGGATCACATGGCCAAGCCACACGCCCATGTGCCAGGCCATGTAACACTCGAAATGGCCTCACACGCCCGTGTGCTAGGCTGTGTAACTGCCTGACTTGAATGCCTCTAAAACCTACAGGGGACACACGGCTGTGTTGCATGGTCGTGTGTCACACACGGCTGAGACACACGCCCTTGTCTAAGGCTGTGTGGACATGAAATTGGCCCAAATCAAGTCATTTCCATCACCAAGCCAAATGTGCACCTACAAGCAATTTACCCATATAACCAAGACACCAAAAGCATACCAAAACATGCTTAAATTGACCAATTCAAATGACCAAATCCATTCAACCAACATGCCGTACAAGGCACCTCAATCACAATCAAACAAGCTTATCTAAACATATGCATTACACATTTGAAACATACACAACTAATTCGCTATCATCTTAAAGCATACCACAACTGAGACCACAAATAACTCAACATTACATAACATTTTAATGTTCTAAAAACAACCAACCAATGTGCCCTTCATAGACACCTCAATTATATCCAACATCAACAACTAAAACATGTAAAAATTGATCCATTTGTAGCATAGCACTTAATTTACTCGCAAGCCAAAACAAATCACAAGTGTTTAATTTCATACCATTCTAATTGTACCAAAGAGATACCTATTTACAATCTTAGTAAAGTACTTAACAACTTAGTTTAGTATATTGTTATATTGTACCAAAACAACCTACATAACCACATATACATGCCACTACCCTAAGGTGTAACACCCCTGAACCGTATCCGTCACCAAAATAAGGTTACAGAGCATTACCGTATATATGTAACTTAAAACATTCATTTTCAAACATTTCATTAATCATAGTATAATTCATTCATACACATGCATATCGTCCCTTATTCGAGCCCTTGAGGCCTCAAAAACACTTTAGAAATGATTCGAGACTAAATCGGGAACATTTGAAACATTGAGAAAATAGTTAGAAAAATTCACACTGCAAGGGTCACACGGCTGTGTGGCCAGGCCGTGTAACAATTGAATTAGGGACACACGGCTGTGTCCCAGCCCGTATCCGTGCCCGTATAACTAATAGCACTAGAAAGCACATAGGTTTTCCCCCTTACTTATTGGTTAAATTGTTCCCATTAAGTTATCCTTAGCATATATTTTAGCATTTTCAGTTTAGTAAATTGCATTTTATAAATCAGTGAATCCTAGCCTATTTTATCCTTAATTTTTGTTATCTTTTTGCATTAATGTCGCTGCATGAGTTAATTCCAGATTGCGTCCAAAATTGTCGCCGCACCTTACAGTTGTCAGGATAAGAACTAAAAGTGCGTGAGCTATCTAATCTAGTATAACCAACATGTACGTACAAGGATAGAATAATTCTGAGGAAAGGACACTTGTACTGTTGGAGGAGGACATAAAAGGTTGACGTGAGAAAAAAGAAGAAGGAAAGAGCTTTTTCTTGACCATCATCTTCTTCATCCTACCTTGAAGCTTGCGGCTATGGCAGCTTAAGCCTCTCACGTGTGACCCAACGTGAAAATTGATGCAGATTAGCTTCTGATGAGGGGACTTAAGTGTGAGACAAGAGAGAATAGAGAGATTCAGTCGAGTTGTCTAGGGATAGTATTCTCCACTCGATTCTTTCTTAATTCTTTCTAAATGCTGGTGATTACTCCCTATTTTCTGTTTGTATGGAAATACGCATGAATTCTTGGTTAAATGTTATGTTATTCAATCTTGATTTTATTGTTTAATCCTAGGGTTTGAATGTTTCTTAACACAAAAGTATTATTGTAGCCACTAACACTAGAAAGAACAGTGACAGTTCGAGCCAACAAGCATTACAACGAAAGTTGAGTGAGGACTAGAGGAATTTAGTCCGCTTGTTCTTAATAGTGCCATATTGCCATCATCGGAATGTGGGGTTAATGTGCATGTTTAAGTCTCAGATTAAATAGAAGAGTGACACTTGGTAAGATATACATTGAAATTTATTACCTCGACAATCACCTATCCTTTTATACCTTGTGAGCACTTAGTATTCTGCTAAAGATTCATGTTGGGGATCCCAGTTTATCACTATTATATTTTTATTTTATTATTTTCAAGTTGTTGCTCCGACAACTATCCTCACAATCTATCTTGTTTCTATCTAATTATTGCACCGGAATTAATAGGCAAAGGACAAAAATCCCTGTGGGATTGATATTGGACAGACTCACATCTGACTACTATACTTGCATCGACAGTGTACACTTGCACATTATTGCTATGCCGTTAAACAACTGATCAATTTTTTGGTGTTGTTGCTAGGGATGGTGTTTGTTTGATTTTTATTTTTGTTTTTGTGTGTTTTTGCACTTTATTTTCCTTATATAATACTTAGTATTCACTAACTGGTTTTTCTTTGTTGCTATTTCTTCAACTTCATTTTAGGTGTTTTATGACCCAAAGCAAGTTGAATTTTCTTGTCGGTTTTGATCCAGAAATTGAAAGGACTGTTCGGAGTAGACTTCGAGAACAAAGAAGTATGGCCCTACTAGGGGACAATACAACCATACCCCCAATGCAACACCAAAATGTTAATAACTCATTGTTGTCGCAAGATGCTCACATACAAAATAGGACTATACGAGATTTTGTAGTGCCTATCTTGGATGATTTACAATCGGGAGTTGTTAGGCCAGCAATCCAAGCTGAGAATTTTGAATTCAAGCTAGTAATGTTTCAAATGCTGAATTCTAATGGACAATATGCTGGACTGCCACATGAAGATGTGAGAGAACATCTTAAATCATTTTTTTTGATCTGTGCTTCCTTTAGTCAACAAGGCATTCCTGATGATGCCTTGAAGATGCAATTTTCCTTATTCCTTACAGGGAAGAGCCTGTACTTGGTTTCTTGGGCTACCTGCCGAATCAATTACTTCTTGGATGCACTAGCAACACAGTTTATTTTGCGATTGAACCCGCCAACAATGAATACTCATCTTCGAAATGATATTACTGGTTATCATCAGTTGGATGATGAAAATCTTCACACCACATGGGAGCGGTATAAATCTTTACTTCACGTTGTCCCATGCACGTCATTCAACCAGAAACACAAATTGAGATTTTTTATAATGGGCTGAGTTCACATACAAGGAATCTTGTTGACGCATCAGCCAGTGGACCTCTACTGGATTGTTCTTATAATGATGTTGTGAGAATTTTGAGAGAATTGCTCAGAATAATTATCAATACCCTATCTCCAGAGCTGTACAAGCAAAAACTACTTAATGAGTTATTGAATTGGATGCAATAACCACACTAAGAGCATAAGTTTCTTTTCTCACAAACATGATTAAAAATATGCAAGAGAGTAGTGGCGTTGCACCTATACAAGTCGCTCAGCACGTTGATGTTCTTACTTTTTGTTGTGAGATTTGTAGTGACAACCATAGCTATGAAGATTGTCCACAACATGCAGAGAATGCCTATTATATTAGTAAAATCCGCAACAATTCTTATGGTAACTCTTACAACAACTCTGCACGCACCCAATCATTTTGGGGAACTCAGAATACTGGACAAAATGCTGCGACATTCAGATATGGGAATACATCTACTCAAGGCAATTATAATCCAAGACAAGGGAATTACAATCAACAACAGCAGAACTACAATCAAAACACTCAGATGCATCCAAAACAAGGCCAGAAACATCCACACCAAAATCTGATGCAACCACAACACTCTTCAATACCAAATCAGCATTTTCAAGGACATCGACAACAATCGTACACTCAAGCTTCTACTTTTGACCCGTTAGCAACTCTTAAGGCGTTAATGCGGGAGCATATTACTTGCACGGAAGCTATCGTACAAGGGAATTCATCTTTCATTTGAGCATTGGAGTCAAAATTAGGACCACTTGCTTCAACTCTGAATACTCAACCATCTGGCTCATTATCTAGTGACACGAAAAATCCCAATCCAATGGGGAAAGAACTTTGTAAGGCTATAACACTTAGGAGTGGTAAACAAATTGGTGAACCATTTATAGACTCTACTGTAGCACCTTAAGATACGGATAGAGTGATCATTGGTGAGAAGGTTGAATATGAAGAGTTTGTCGATGCATCAGACAAAGAAGTTACACAAATTGCCATTCATATGCCTAATGTCTGACCTTCGAAACTGTCGACGTAATCAAATGTGTCGGTGAAAGCAAATGTATCTCTACCTTTACCTTTCATACAAAGATTCAGGAAGAATGAGCATGACAAGTAGTATCAGCAGTTCCTGGACACACTGAAGCAACTACAGATCAACATTATTTTAGTAGACACTCTAACAGCCCATTTTTAGGTCAAATCAGAATAGTAGTTTCGGGACCACAAATCTGAAGCCAAAATATTTATTTTATTATTTTATTGATGTTTACAACATGATAGAATTATTGTGTGAAAGTTTCGTAAAGAAATTTTACTGTTTGAATGGTTAATTAGAGTAAAAGGACTAAATCGCGTAAAGCATAAAACTTGTATTCTATTAGCTAAAAGTGTCTAATAGCTATAGTACCTTAAACTTAAGGTCCTTATGTTGAAATTATACCATTAACATGATAGTGGATGATAGTGGCTTGGTAAATTTGAAATTATTAATGTTCATTAAGGCTATTTTTGTAATTTGATTATTAAAGGTTATTTTTAATAAAACAAATGAAATTATTCTTTCATTCATCTTCTTGGCCGAAACTTAGGGTTGGAGAAAGCCATTATTATTTTAATTTCGGCACACTCCTAGCTTGATTAAGGTATGGTTTTAGCTCGGTTTTTAAGGATTTCTACGTTTTTGAGATCGTTGCTTCGTATTCTAGCTAGCCCGTACCTTCAATTTTGAAACTGTTAAAGATTTATCATGTTGCCATTGTTGAATGCTTGAGTAATTTGATGGTTGATGGTGGATTTTGAATAATTGTTGATAGTTAAACTAGTTTTGTAAAGTGATTTTTGACAAAAATGTCAAAAAGGGATTAATTTGTGAAATTATAAAATTATGTGGGTAAAAGTGTGAATAAATTGAAAATAGGGGCTGCTAGTAACATGTAGTATGTTTGGCTAGCATGAAATTGTACTAAATTGCATGAATTTGCAATTTTATGTGATAAGGACTAAATTGTAAAAAATGTGAAAGTTTAGGGGCAAATGTGAAATATAGCCCTAATATGTGTTTTGGACTAAATTGAATAGATTGAATACTGAATGTGTTAAAATTTATAATATATAGATCAAGATAAGCCAAGATCGGGTTTAGATCGGGGGAAAGGGAAAGTTAACGAATAGCCGATATTGCTATCCGAGCGATACGAGGTAAGTTCGTATAATTAGAATCAAACTTTTAAATATTTTTAATTATTTGAAATGTATGTATATAATTGAGTAATTGATATACTTGGAATACGAATGCCTATTTTATATAGAATGATGGTTACCGAGTCCCGTTTGAACCGTATGAATTCTTAGGATACGAGTGACATGTCACTAGGGTTACCGTTTTTGTCGAGCTCCTGCATTTGTTGCGGACTCACCACAGCTCGTATGAGCTGACCGATATATTAGCTCGTAAGAGCTTACTGTTTTCAGCTCATCAGAGCTTACCATTTCAGCTCAATAGAGCTTACTGTCCATCAGCTTAGAAGGAGCTTACTGATCATAGCTCGAAAGAGCGGAAATGATAATGAATTGATGGATTACTGATGTATATCACCCGGGTATCCTTTAAAGTTCTAATGGGTTCAACGGGAATAAATACTGTTTATACAGATGAGTACTGTTGTTGAATGAATTATTGATTATATGATTGAAAGTGAAATGTTGAATATGATGTACATGATATATGAATTTGGTATGATACAATGTATTAAGTATTGAGATTGAGATAATGGATGATTACATGTATTTATGTGACTAACTTGTTGATGAATGCTTGTGTTAAGCATTTGGAAATTTAATTGAGTTTACCTTACTTGTTGTCTTGATTATGTAGGAATGGTAAGTTTAATTCTGAATTATACGGGCTTACTAAGCTATAAAGCTTACTCTGTTTCTTTTCCGTGTATTATATAGGTTCGATAGCTCGCTCAATTAAGATAAAGTCAGAGTTACGCATCAATCTATCCAGTTGCTGATTGGTACTTATGAATTTGTAGATATATGTAAATATGGCATGTATAGGCTAGTTATAAGAATGGTAGTTAAGGTTACTTGAGATATTGATTTTGGTACATGTTATGGTATGAGTTGAAGCCATGTGATTTGGCTTAACTTGGTATAATATTTTGGTTGTGATTAAGTACTCAAATATGGTATGTTTAGGCTAGTAATAGATGGAATGGAAATAAGCAAATGTTATCTTGATATGTGGTTAGTATATGAATGGAAAATGTATGTGATTTATTAGGCATTTGAATACTATGTTGAAGTGAGTGTAATATGTGTATGAAATTTCATGTATTGGCTGCCAATTGAGTTGTAAAATGTTGCAATTTATGCTTGTGTATGCATGTAAAAATAGGGTGGCAAAATGGTTACGCAAATGGCCTATTTTTTTCCACATGGGCAGAGACACGGGCGTGTGTCTCAGCCGTGTGAGACAAACGGTCATGTTGCACAGCCGTGTGTCCCCTGGTGTTGATATTAAATTGAAGTCAGTATGCTCCACACGGCCTCACACACGGGTGTGTGATTGGCCGTCTGTCACAAGTCAGTATACCCCCTAAATGGCACATGGCTTAGCACGCGGGCGTGTGACTTGGTTGTGTTGCATAAGTCAGTATACCTTACAGGTTTAGCACGGCCTGTTACACGGCCTAGCATATGGGCGTGTGTGGCCATTTCGAAGGGCACACGGGCTAGACACATGGGCGTGTGGTCGGCTGTGTGACCCATGTCAGTATGTATAACCTGTTTCCACACGGCCTGAGACACGAGCGTGTCTGGAGCTGTGTGAGGCACACGGCCTGTTCACACAGGCGTGTGACCCCTGTATGGATGAAAAATTTCTAAGTTTTCCAAAAATTTTGTATGTTATCGGTTTAGTCCCGAACCACTTCTAAAGCATGTTTAAGGCCTCGTAGGCTCTATTAAGGGACACATATTTTGTGATTAAATGGTATTTGAGTATGAATGCATAAATATATGAATTACATATGTTAAATGATGAGTATTGATCGGTGATACCTCGTAACCCTACTCCAGTGACGAATACGGGTTAGGGGTGTTATAGACACTCTAGTACAAATTCTGAGTTATGCGAAATTTATGAAAGATCTCTTGTCCAAGAAGAAGAAGCTTACTGATATTGAAACTTCTGCACTCACAAAAGGCTATAGTGTTGTTTTGACAAACAAGTTGCCCCTAAATTGAAAGATCCTGGGAGCTTTACCATCCCATGTTCAATTGGCAATCATTATTCGGGCAAGGCTTTATGCGACTTGGGAGCTAGCATTAACCTAATGCCACTATCTACTTTCAGAAAGTTGGGAATTGGTCATATGAAATCTACTACAGTGACATTACAACTAGCCTATCGATCCTTGGCTCAACCTGAAGAGCAAATCAAAGATGTCTTAGTTCGTGTGGATAAATTCATTTTTCCGGTTGATTTTATCATACTTGACTGCGAGGCAGACAGGGAGGTTCCCATAATCTTGGGATGACCATTTTTAGCCACTGGCCGAACTCTTATTGATGTTTACAAAGGTGAACTAACCATGTGACTTAATGATGGACAAGTCACCTTTAGTGTTTTTGAATCTATTCAATGCAAGGATAAAGAAGAATGCCATATTGTCGATGTGCTAGATGATCTAATTGAGGAAGAATTCAATGACCAAAGCATAGTGCTTTCTAAAGACTTGGCAGTGACATCTGATGCCGAGTCCTTAACGATTGTGACAACATGGTTGAAGCTAATAATCTTGAACTCAAGCATGGATGACAGATTGAATCCTTAGACCTAGCCAATAGAACAACCTTAGTTTTCAAACCATCTATTGAAGAAGCTCCTACTCTGGAATTGAAACCACTACCTCATCATCTTAAATATGTCTTTCTAGGTAATCACATTACTCTCCAAGTTATTGCCTCCCAACACTGGATGTAACTCAAGAAGAGAAATTGGTCCATATTCTCGAGCAACATAAACGAGCTATTGCTTGGAGTATTACCGATATTCAAGGTATTAGTCCTTCTTTTTGCATGCACAAGATCAAGTTGCAATATGAAGGAAAGCAATCAATTGAATAGAAAAGAAGATTAAACGAGAAGATGAAGGAGTGTCAAGAAGGAAATCATAAAATGGCTTGATGCTAGAATTATTTACCCGGTTTCTGATAGCAATTGGGTAAGTCAAGTGCAATGCATACCTAAAAAGAGTGACATCACTGTGGTTCGCAATGATAAAGACGAATTAATTCCTACACGCGTTCTCATGGGATGGAAAGTTTGTATGGATTATCGCAAATTGAATGCGGCCATAAAGAAGGATTACTTCCCACTTCCTTTCATTGACCAAATGTTGGATCGGCTTGCTGGAAAGGCCTATTATTGGTTTTTAGATGGCTATTCTAGGTACAATCAAATTGCTATTGCACCAAAGGATCAGGATAAAACAACCTTCACCTACCCCTTTGGTACTTTCGCTTTTCGCCGTATGCCTTTCAGTCTTTGCAACGCACCAGCCACATTTCAAAGGTGCATGCTGGCAATATTCTTAGATATGATCGAAGACTCTTTAGATGTTTTTATGGATGATTTCTTAGTCTATAGGAATGAAGTTTTTATGGATGATTTCTTAGTCTATGGGAATGATTTTGATCATTGCGCTGACAATTTGGATAAAGTATTGAAGCGATGTGAGGACACACATCTTGTCCTAAATTGGGAAAATTGTCATTTCATGGAAACTAAAAGCATTGTGTTTGTAACACCCCTAACCCGAAGCCGTCGCCGGAATAGGGTTAAGAGGCATTATCGAACCATCAAAACGTTTCACATCCATTTCACAACACAAAGTCAACCATCATTAAATCATATCCCAACATAATCATATAGTCCCTTATTAGGGTCCACGAGACCTCAAACACACGCTAGAAAGAAGTCGGGACTAAACCGAACACATACGAAAATTCTCAGAAACTTAAAACTTTTTGAACACTGCAGAGGTCACAGGCCCGTGCAGTCAGGCCATGTGCCTCCCACGGCTACTAGACACACCCATGTGTCTTGGCCATGCCAAAACAGGGCATGTATACTGACTTATCCCCACGGCCACTAGGCACGCCCGTGCACCATGGCCGTGTACTCTTAAGCTATATACTGACTAAATCCCACGGTCACTAGGCACGCCCGTGTGCCACGACCGTGTATGCATAACAAGCCCTTTACAAGGCCAATATGCCACCCACACTAGGGTCAATCAACAAGCTTTAAAGCAACACCAATTCATGCTTCTAAATGCATTCAAACATACCATTTCATACACCAATTAGTCATCCACAATATCATCTACTTCTATACCTAATGACATCACAAATGAGTCCATCCAAGTATCAATTATACATCTCAAAACATTTATAACTCAAACATCATTTAATCCTTACCAAAACTCATCTTCTAATCACCTCTTTCATCACCCATAAAGTCATGAAACATACCACATTCATAGTTCATTCACAATTTCAATATTATCTCACTTTCGAGCCAAATCACATGGCAAGGATTAAACATCACAAATCACACCATAACTTCTAGCCTATACATGCCATATTTAATCTATATACATCTTTCCAAAAGTACCAAAATAGATTTCCGATAGTGTAATTGATATGCTGACGATCCCCAGATCCGAGCTAGCTTAACGACACCGCAGCGTAGAAACAAATCACACAGTAAGCTTTCCAAAGATTAGTAAGTTCATAACATAATACATGTAATTCACAATTCAAGTCAATATACAAAAATAAGCCATCACTTAGATTAATTTATCAATGATACACCAACTCAACTATGCTCAATTCTCACATAGCACTTCATCCATCTACTTTCAAAACCACCAACACATAGATATCATACATACCTTAGCCAATACATAGTTATCGTACATACCTTGCCAACACATAGTTATCATAAATACCTTGCCAACACATAGTTATCATACATACCTTCCCAACACATAGTTATCATACATACCTTGCCAACACATAGTTACTCACCAACCAAGCTACTCAATTGCTCGACTTTAGATTTCGATCAACCTTTACTATACTTTTGATTTATTCGCACACTTAGTGCTAATTCGTAATCGAAACATATTTATCATCGCACACTTAGTGCCAATTCGTTAAACAAAACTTGTATTGGTATCGCACACACAGTGCCAATTCGGTAAGCCAAAGTTTAATTAACATCGCACACACAGTGCATCTATATCAAACCGCTCTTCAATCGGTATCACACACACAATGTCAATCACAAAGTCGAAGATTATATTATTTTGCACACACAGTGCAAATCATCTCAATCACGTTTTCGAATACGCACACTTAGTGCCACATAACTCAAACTCTCACATAGCATCCACATTTCAATATCATTATAACATTCATTTCACAGCATTTATCATAACTAAATATTTGTATTATGTTCGAACTTACCTCGGACGTTGAACTATCGAAACGGTCGGTCAATCGAGCACTTTATCTTTGCCTCGATCTCGATCCGTACCTTTCCTCTCTTGGTCTATACATATTCAAATTCAATCCATTCAATTACCAAATCATTCATTTTAGTCCAAACACACATATTTAGGGCATTTTACATAATGGTCCTCACATTTTCACATTTTGACACTTTAGTCCCTAATACACAAAGTCATCAAATTCACATAATTTCTTTACATACAAGCCTAGCTGAATTTTCCTTGTGTTCATACAAGCCCACATATTTCATTTATGTCACATTTTAATCCTTCAATTTCACATTTTCTCAATTAAGCCTAAAATGCTCAATTTCACTAAAAATCCCAATACAAACTATGTTAACCCAACACCAAGTTTTCATATTTTACTTTCAACTAGCACGTAGATCAAGCATTCATCAATGGCTCATCACAAAAACATCATCATTTCACAAAATTACAACATGGGTGAACTAGAACACGAAGCAACGATTACGAAAACGTAGAAATTAACAAAAACCGAAACCAAATCATACCTTAATTTGCTTGTGCAAGTGCCGAATATTTAACAAGCTTTCTCTTTTCATTTCTTTCTAATTTCAGTGGAACCAAGATGAACATTCCACTATCTATTTTCTTTTGTTTTTATTATAACCTTATAATATAATATATAAATTTTAACTTATAATTTTAACATATAAAAACATATATGTTATCATTTAATGCCATCCACTATACTCAATTATGGCCAAATTGCATCATAAGTCCTCCTCATTATAAATACAACAACAATTAAGCACTTAACAATCAAAGACACAAAGATTTTACACTTTATGCATTATTAAGTCCTTTTTACTAACTAAGCACACAATCAATAAAATCTTCACACAGAAATTTCACACAGTCCGTAACACATACCGTAAACACATAGAATAATATTAAAATATTATTCCGACCTCGGATTTGTGGTCTCAAAACCACTGTTCTAACTAGGGTCTAAACCGGGCTGTTACAGTGTTAGGACATTGCATCTCTAGTCAAGGCATTCAAGTAGACAAAGCTAAGGTGGAAATCATTGAGAAATTACCTCTACCAACAAACGTGAAAGGTATTCGCATTTTTCTTGGACATGCGAGGTTTTACCGAAGGTTTATTAGAGATTTTTTGAAGATTGCAAAGCCCTTATGCTCATTGCTGGAACAGAATCGAAAATTCCTCTTTGACGATGCATGTATGGATGCCTTTATTCAGTTAAAAAAGCAGCTAGTGAATGCACCCATTTTCGTTGCACCAGATTGGTCTCAACCTTTTGAAGTTATGTGCGATGCAAGCGACTTTGCTATTGGTGCGGTTCTAGGACAACAAAAGGGAAAAATATTTCACGCCATCTATTATGCTAGCAAAACTCTTACAGAGGCTCAATTCAATTATACCACCACAAAGAAAGAATTGCTAGCTGTAGTCTTTGCTTTTGACAAGTTTCGTTCCTATCTTGCTGGTGCAAAGGTTACTGTATTCACTGATCACTCGGTGTTGAGATATATCTTTACAAAAAGGATGTCAAATCAAGACTGATACGCTAGATATTACTGTTGCAAGAATTTGACATCGAGATAAAAGACCGTAAGGGCTCAGAGAATCAAGTTGCAAACCATCTGTCTCGATTGGAAGTTGGCAGCAAAGATGGAAACATACTTCAAATTGTCGACGCATTCCCAGATGAGAAGTTATTTGCTATAGATGCAACCCCTTGGTATGCAAATTTTATTAACTATCTAGTATATGGAAAACTCCCGTTGGGTGACACAGGCCATAAAAAAGAAAGATTTATTCATAAAGTAGTGAAGTATCATTGGAACGAGCCATATTTATTCAAGGTATGCAATGACAACATCATTCAGTGTTGTGTTCTGGAAGAGGAGATGCTTTCAATCCTGAAGCATTATCATGATACTCCTTATGGAGGTCATTTTAGTGGTATGAGAACTGTTGCTAAAGTTCTTCAATTAGGATTCTACTGGCCGTCATTATTCAAAGACGCCCACAATTTTATGAACCAATACGATAGGTGTCAGTGCACCGGTTCTATATCTCGACGCAATGAAATGTTGCAGGAGCCAATTATAGAGGTTGAATTATTCGATGTTTGGGCTATGGATTTTATGGGACCGTTTTCGAGTTCATTTGGAAATCTTTATATATTAGTAGCTGTTGACTACGTCTCGAAGTGGGTTGAAGCTATTGCAGTCCCAAAGGATGATGCAATGGCAGTGCTAATTTTTTTTCACAAGCATATCCTCACCCACTTTGGCACACCAAAGGCATTGATTAGTGATCAGGGTACACACTTTCATTGCAACCAAGTGGCAACCGCACTAAAGAGATATGGAGTTAATCATAGAATGGCTACTGCTTATCATCCGCAAACCAAAGGACAAGCCAAAGTATCAAATCTATAAATTAAGAACATTCTTGAGAAGGTTGTAAACCCTTCGAGGAAAGATTGGTCTTTCCGATTGGATGATGCTTTATGGGCATTGCGGACAACATACAAAACTCTATTAGGGATGTCGCCGTATCAATTGGTTTTTAGGAAAGCATGTCACCTTCCAATTGAACTGGAACACAAAGCAATATGGGCAATTAAGCAAGTGAACATGGGCTATGAAGCGGCTGGAAAGAAAAGGCTGTTGGATATCACTGAACTAGAGGAGATTAGGGGAAATGCCTATAAAAACACTATGATTTATAAGGAAAAGACCAAATGATGGTATGACAAGATTATTTTACAACGACAATTTATCGCGGGTCAACAGGTTTTATTATTCAATTCTCGACTTAAATTGCACCGAGGATGCGTTCACGTTGGTCTGGACCTTTTGAAGTTGTCGAAGTATTTTCTCATGGTGCAGTCACAATTCGAGATTTACGTGATGGAAACCAGTTCAAAGTAAATAGACAGAGGCTGAAACACTATTTTGGCAACAGTGATCAAAAGCAGGCACAAACTATTAAATTGGTCGAAAAGTTTTAATTTTTAATTATTACTTCGTGATTTTAGTTTATTTTATTTTATTTTTTTAAAGTTTGTTGATCGTGTGTCGATAGTCTTAATATTTATATAATGAATGATCTAGCCTAAAAACTAACTATCATCACGATTGAGGCAAGCACACCTCTCGAGCAGTAGTATAGCTTAGTGGCAAGACCGGAATGTCGAACCCAAAGGAACCAAAAGTACTAATTCTGACTTTCTTTTTATTATTTAGCCTAAGAATTAAGAGATTTTTTGTTTAATCTAAAATTAACTAACTACTAAGCTAAAGACGCTAAGACTCAGAGAATGAATTGGGGAAAATACTTGTGGGAAAAACCAATTGATTAAGACAAGATTGCAGGAAGAATCCACCGGACTTCACTTGTTATTTAACTCTAAAAGCATTTGATTTATTCACTTGACTTGATCCGTAGGATTCCCTAATTTATATTAATACCTCTCTCTCGAGGCTACTAACGTCTAACCCTAGGTTGATTAATTGAAATCTCTTTCTAATTAAAACCCCTAGAATTGTATTAACTCAATCTATGGACTCCCATATTAGGTTTGACCCTAATCCGCAGATTTTAAGTCATCCTATCTCTAGGGTTGCGATCAACTCCGCTTAATTATGCTAGATCTACTCTTAGACAGGGTCTATTCCTCCTCTACCTAAGCACATCAATACTTGAATCAATATCCTGAAATATCAAAACAAGAATTAAGAACACATAATTAAGAACAAATCAAGTATTTATCATATAGTTCAGAAAACAATAACAATATCCGTCTTAGGTTTCATCCCCCTCAGGTATCTATGGGGTTTAGTTCATAATCATAAAAGAATACATCTCAGAAGAAAAGATAAAACAAAACATAAGAAAACCTAAAACCCCCTGAAGGAATTGAAGGAGAGATCCTCCGTCTTGAGTATGATTTTGGCTTCTTGAGAAAAATCAACTTGCTTTCTTCGAGTAAATCCCACGATTCTGACCTCTCTAGCTTGGCTCCTTGGCCTAGCTGGACGCCCCCTGACAAAAAGCCCCCTTTTAGGTTATACTTAGGGTGTTTATATAGGTTTCGAAATGTGTTTCTTCGCCTCTAAGTATCCTAATCCGAGTGAAATTCCTCTTTGCTACGGCAGGGACACGCCCGTGCAACACGCCCGTGTGAATCGAATTGTAGACCGTGGTTGGGTCTGCTAGGGAGGCACGGCTGTGTGGATTGGGCCCAGGCCGTGTTGATTTCTTACTTTGGCCCATTTGGTCCGTTTTTAGCCCGTTTTGTGTTCTTTTCATCCTCTGATGCGTTCCTAAGTATAAAACATGAAATAAAAGGATTAGGAGCATCAAATTCCACAATTCAAGGGATAAGTCATCCAAAAATTATGCTAAATATGGGATTAAAATATGTATATATTACGGTTTATCAAATACCCCCACACTTAAGCATTTGCTTGTCCTCAAGCAAAATTCTCAACTCACAATTAAAATGAACTTCCTCAATTCATAATTCTCATTAACAATGTCTCATCATAATTCATAGATAATTCATTCATGGATAATTCAACTCAAAGAGTCCTAAAGATTCAAACAATCTAAGTCATACATTTTTGTAGCATGAAATCATATGTGTTTCCCCTCATCTAAATAACTACCTCTAATTCAAAATCGACAAAAGTTGACATCCTCGCTAAAGATTCACTCAAATCACTCAAAGTGTTTAAGGTTCAAAATTAAGCACTCAAAAGTCAAACATGAAAAGTCAATCCCATATGCTTGCATGAAAATCAAATCTCCACCGCTGTAATATGAGATGATACACAAATCAAAAGGTCTTTAAAAGGGTTGTAACGGGGCTAAGGTTAAAGGTGTGGATAAAGGCCGAATTAGAGGGTTAGAATCGAGATTGAATTGATAAATTACCTAACTAGAACAACGAACTAATAATGAATAATTACATCAATTGAGAACTTAATACTAATAATATGAGCTTTTTCTAAAAATGTGAATCTAACTGTTTAAGCTCCAATAACAAAAAAGTAATAATGATTTTTTTTAAGAACAAATCAAGTACAATAATATAGAATTTGATAACTGAAATAAATGACATAATTAAGTAACTGATCAAATCAAATCTCGATATAGGGGTAGTCAAGAAAAATGGTGATAACAAATACAAAGTTTGTTTTGGGTTAATATTAATGGGTGAGTCAAGAAATGATTTATTAGGCTAAAAGGGGTTCACTAGGGGTTAGTTATGAATGGGGGCTTTTTGTGGAGTAAGTGGGTTAGATCCTAGGTGCCTTTATCATCTTAGTATATCAAATCAAAGGTGTGGTTTTGGCATGTATAATCGAAGCAAGTTCTAGAATAACAAATCAATGTTGACACACTCATAATCAATAAATTGAGCAAGAAAAAGAATATGCTCTAAAAGGCTCAAAATCTCACAAAAATTATGGGTTTTTGATATCAACCTTGTAATTTTCAAACTTAAAAGTAATCATTAGATTCAGGTAGACAACCTAATTCAAATTTTAATTTTTGAAAATAGACTCATCATGCTTGATTCTCTAGTCTCCTAAAGTTTAAATCATCACTGCACAATTAACTATGACTTAATCCAAAACATATCAATGAAAATCATAAATCAAAGGAAGTTTCCTTCTAACAGTAAATATGAGAACATTACTTAAAAACAAGACATAATTCATGATTTGAGAATAATGAAAAAAAGTTAGGCACTTTTCTGAATAAATTCACCCCCCACACTTAAGATGTACATTGCCCTCAATGTACAAAGATATATAGAATAATATAGTAGAAAATCAAAAGATAGGGATAGGAGTGAGACTCCCTAAATTTTTGGATGGATTCCTTGAGAATGAAGTTTGTAGGGATGGAGTAAATGAAAGGCATGATGAACTAAGTAGGGATGAAGGTATGTGAAAATATTCTAGTTCCTTAGTAGCACCTTGAAGCTTTTTTAGAACTGCAGAGTCATCAGTAAATTGTTAGGGGGTTTTGTTGTTATATTTACTCAAAAATTAGAAAGTCAGAAGTAAAAGAAATTGGACTTTTACTAATAAAAGTTTTGAACAAAATAAAAGGTAAAGATGTGAACTAGAAAATTATAATAAAAGGTTACATAAAAATAAATTAAAAGCAAAGATAAAAATAAATATAGAACTAAAAATAAAAAGGACTCAAAAGTCCTCATCATCGGTTAGATCGCGAGGTGGTGGGGGCGGCGATATGTGAAAGTGATTGCAAATCTGCTGAAGAGTCGCCTCAATGCTGTCGAATCGTCGAACGGTGTCATTGAATTACTGAGTACAGTAATGCTCAAACTGAGTGAGGCGTGCAGAGATGTCTGAAAGTGAAGCAGCCGCATGAACTGGTCGATAGCTCGGTTGTGGCTCCTCATGTGGGTGTGGGACATCGTCAATAATGTCCTCAGGATCCTCCTCCTCGGTGGTATGGGCTAGCCGATATTGGGGAGGATCGTACCCGCGGTGACGCTTGATCATCCTCATGTTTATCATCGTTGAGATGCCTTTTGGAGACATCTGTCCTATCAAGGTAAGCGAGGCTGATTGTGCTGCGGTGTTAAGGAGACCAAAGTGTCTCACGAGCCGTGTTACGTAAGGCCCCATGGAAATGACCCCCTTGCGATGGTGCTCTGTCTGATGCTGAATGGCCAGAGCGATGAAGTAGGTAAGGTCGAAGACGTGCCCATTTGCCATACACCTGAGGAAGTAGGCGTCATGAGTGTTAACGACCCCAGTGCTCTCTCGCCTTCCCGTTAATGTATGAGCCAAGATAGCGTGTAAGTATCTCAAAGATGGGGTGAGAGCTGTCGCCTTGGAGCGACTAGGGTCATAAGTGGCCGCGGCGGGGGCTATGTTATACCAACATCTCACAGGTGAGTTGTGGATGTGGCGATGGAGTCTCGCAAGATCATTCTCCCTCATAAACTCATCCGTGTAGAGGCCCAGAGTAACTCCAAATTTGGGGACACTCATCTCGCGAACCAAACCACCTAGGCAGAATTGGATGGTACCTGGGTCGTCATGATTCATCATTACCACCTGCAAGTGAAAAGTGGAGCAAAGCTCTAGCGTTAGTTCGAGGTAGGTGGGCTCGACAATACTGAAAAACCGCTCCCAAGGGTCTGTGGTTAGTAGGGCCCGGACATCATCAGTAAGTTGTACTTATTCTAAGCGTCCCAGTCGATACATCTGCCTTGACTGAGGGGTCGTGCTCGTAGGATCTGAGAAATTTCCTCTTGAGTTCCAGGGGGAAAACGTAAAAATGGATGTCTCACTTCGGTTGATGCGCTAGCTGATGATGAGCCGGGCCCCTTTCATTTTTTCGAGATAGTGACTGCGATTTTCTTGCCTCAAGAGGATGACATTATGGTCCTAAAAATAACAGATATTCAAAGATTCAAGTAATATTTCCAGCCAAGACATATTGTATAACTTTTAGCAGCATAAGTACTAATCGCTATTACTTAAACAAGGACTAAATGAATTAACAATCTAATGGTGAGTATAACTAATATTAAGTAATAGAGATTGTAACACCCCAAACCCGGTCAGTACACCACGACCGAATCTGGTATGTTACGGGGAAAATCGTATTTGAGAGGTTAGGTTTCCGGTGAAAGGTTTAACGAAAACTCTTTGATGTATCCGTACTTGTAATAAAAACCTTGGGCATGATTGTTTTAAAACCGGTAGTGCATTTTGAAGACCCGAGAATTTGAAAGCTTAGTTGAAAAGTAAGTTTTTATCATTTAGAAGGCCGAGAAATTCCTTTTAGTTACTTAAAAACATTTTGAACTTAGTGTGGAAGATCAAAAGTTTAGAAAATATTTGAGTTATGTTCATTTAAAGATTTTAATGTGATACCCAAGGTAAAGTTTAAAACATATCGCTTTGTAGTCTTGAAAACCGTTTCATTCCAAGTTTTATCCATTATTAACCCAGTAATTTATTAAGGCTAAATTGAAATCAAATTTTAAGCATATAAATAATCAAAGCATAATTTTAAAAGGCCATTTACAATCCCAACAAAACCAAATGAAAATAAATGAAATAAAGTACCAAGTGCTTAAATCAGTGCAAAACCAACTTTATTCATGGCATGGTCACCTCGAGTCCACCCGGCTTCATGTCCGCGATCTAAGTGTCACCTGAAATGATAAGGGAGAAGGTGAGTCGCAAGACTCAGTGCATAAATCCCCCTCCCGATTAATACAACATAGTAACACACACAATACAGAGCAATGTCATTAATGCACCCAATCCTAGCCATCCACAACACCTTTTCTACCCCGTGTGGTACCAAACCACTGGTGGTGCCAAACCACTGGTGACCCAAAGTCACGAAGAATCCAATGATGGGGCCAACCCATCGTGTGATACCAAATCACTAGCGACGATCCCATATCTCAAAAGTGGGCCAACCCGGGGGTGGTGTTAACCACGTGGACGAGTCGCTATGAGGTGCCAAACCTCTGTGTCCCAAAGACACGAATGTGATACCAAATCACCGGTGACCGAAGTCACGAATCAAGTGATGGGGCCAACCCATCGTGTGATACCAAATCACCGCGTCAATCCCGTATTATCAATCTGTAGGGCCAACCCACCGTGGTGCTAAGCCACCGGGACGAGACGCTATGAGGTGCCAAACCTCTGTGACCCAAAGTCACAAAATAATCGTGGTACCAAACCACTGGAGGTGCCAAACCTCTTGTGTCCCAAAGACACGGATATCATATTCCCCCTCCTCTCATATCACCCATTATCATACTGACTCATGTAAAGTATGCAAATCATGCAAATCATGCTACATGTTTAATGTTGCATCTCATAACACATACATCATAGGTCATGATCTCAAGTATATCAACAATAGAAATCATAATGAAACGGACTTACCCGATGCTGTGCACATACCCAATCGGTATCATATCAATCAACCATACTTTGTTTTGGCTTTATTAAACAATCGATTATTAAGCATATTACTAAGCAAAGAGTGTGTTAGTTTACACACTGTTAAAACGCAAGCCTTAATCCCAAGGAACCGATCTAAGACCCTCGATTATCTTGCTCCTATAATCGGCCACATATGAGATTAGCACCTAGGCCATTCGGCCAAAACCATTAAACCAAAGGGGTTAACGTTTGAACCCTTACCTTACACTTGATTTGGTTTCCTACCAAATCCCGAACCAACGATGGTTCTTCTTTATGCACACGGCACACCCTATTAAGAGGAAAGATTAATCCTTTGAAACTTTGACTTAACGAAACTAAAAGAGTGGACTAAAAGAACCAACCCTTACCACCACTTACCAATCGATTAACAGAGGAAGACGGCTCCTCTTGCTTGCTTCCAAAATCCTGGATGCCCTATGATAAAATCGATTCCAACACAAAAGATTAACTCCTATCAACAAAGGCCAAAATCGCTTTTTAACCAAACCAAAATCGACAAAGAACAAGGGAGAAGAGAAATGAACATTCGGCCAACCACTTACCTTGCTCTAAACCCGATTGGACACCACACACAAGAGAGATCACACCACACCAATATTCGGCCAAGACTTAAACAAAAAGAGAAGAAGATTCGGCCTTACACAAAAGAAGGAGAACACAAGAGAAAGATGAAAAGAAAGGGGTTGATATTCGGCCAATAACGAAAATGGGAAAAAGAAGAAGAAGAAGGAAAGTACTTTCGGTTTTGAAAAGAAGAAGGAATGGAGAAAATGTTTTGGGGAATAACTTTCGGCTATCAAGGTTTCAAGAGAAGAAAGGAAGAAAGTATGAGAAGAATAGGGTACTAATTTCGGTTTACACAAATGAAAAAGAAAGAAAGATAGAAGAGAACATTCGGCTATCAAAGAATATCAAGAGAAACAAGCAATTTTCTAAAGTATGTGCTTGGACTTTCAGTTTCAAGAAGAAAATGCAGAAACTCACTTGAAATTTCGGCTTGCTTTTGACAAAAGAAGGATTTTGGCTTACACAAATTTGACCGAAAATGCTCCAAAATGCCAAAAAGAATTTCGGCCCTCTCCACTTACCCACTTGCCAAACCGCCCACTCCCCATGAAGCACCCAACATTCGGCCACTACCTCCAAACACTCCCAACCACTAATTCAAACTAGTTTGAACTAGTCAACCTCCACAATTTACTCTCCACCCACCATTTGAACAATTTGACTTGGTCTATGGCGAGTTTGAACCGCCCACAACTTCTTCTTCTCCTGCCGTCAAAATGGAAGCAAAAATGAGAACTTCTGCAGCTTGAACACAGGACCTCCTTCCCTGCAAGTGACGCCAAACCCAAGCTCCAAGTGGCACCTAACTTGCCACTCTACTAGCTCAATTCTTGTGCTAACATTCTCCTAAAAATATTTATAAACCCCAGCTCATTCAGCTCCCCTCACCTAAAGCTTAAAACTAAAGTTTCCCCAACCACTCAGGCTTACACCAAGCTTACAACTAAGCCCCAAAACAATTGAAACACAACATTGCAGGCCAAATACATGCAAACAATGCAATAATCAAAATAGCCCCTAACCCGGGATATTACCGAGATAAACTAACTAGAAACTAAACAAAATTATTATGATAATATAATTTAATTAAGTAAAATGTAAAATGTAAAATGTGAAAAGGAGAGGTGACTGGTGGAGTTGTCGGAGAGAAACAGCGTGGTTGAGGTGGTGGCCAGAGCACGGGCTTGATGGCGGCGCATGGGCGTGGCTGTGGCATTTTTGCATGGGCGTGGGATGCGTGTGGATGAGGAATAGAAAAGGAAAATAGAGAAGGAAGAAGAAAGAAGGGAGGAGGAGGATGGTGGTCGGACTTAGGAGGGAAGGAGGATTTGGGAATTTTTTTGGGGAAAGGGCTAGGGTTGGGGATTGGGGAAGAAGATGAATATGAGGGGTTTAAATAAGGAATCGACCACACGGGCAGAGGCCACGCCCGTTTTCTATTTGTTTGGGCCGTGTGAATCGGGAATTTTGAATTTAGGCACGTCTGAATTGTGTTACACGCCCGTGTTACGTGGCGCATTTGGCAACACGACCATTTTGCACGCCCGTGTATCGTCTCGTTCGCTTCTCCCACGCACGTGTAAACTGTCCTACGCCCGTGTTCTTAAGTCAGTATTGTCCACGGCCTTAGAGCACGGGCGTGTTTCACGACCATGTCCTTTACTCAATGTTGGCCACAGGTTAGATGGACGGGCATGTCACACGCCCGTGTTTCCTTAGTCAGTTTCGACCATGGCCGCGTCGCACGGCCGTGTCGTCTAGTCGGAGCCCATGGCTTGGGAAAATTTTTGTCCTGTTTCTACACCATCTTTGCCACGCCCATGTACCTATTCGTGGTGTCCACATGGCCACGGCCACGCCCGTGTTCAAGGCCGTGTGGTAGGGAAACCTGCGCTTTACTGAATTGGTTAGTTTGTAGTTGGGTGCTAAAAATCGAAAATATAACATTAGTGAAGTTAGTGCTCGGGTTACCTCTCGAGAAGCGCTCGTTTAAAGTCTTAAGCTAGACTTACCCTATTTTCATTTCTAAATTAAGGTTCACAGAGCCGAAGCTCCTCTCTTATATCCCTAAAATCTTTACCATTATAAATTTTTAGTCGTTGACCATTTACCTTGAATGTGCCACGAGTTGGATGAGTTACCTCGATTGTGCCGTAGGGAAAAATAGTTTTGATCAGGAATGGACCTGACCATCTTGATTTCAGCTTTCCAGGAAATAATTTGAGCCTTGAATTGTATAGCAGGACTAAGTCTCCTACTTTGAATTGCTTTGATTGCTTTAAACGAGCATCATGGCATCACTTTGTTGCCTCCTTATATAGTCGTGAGTTCTCATAGGCATTAGCTCGCCATTCATTTAGCTCGTTCAACTGCATCATCCTCTTCTCCTATGCGGTTTTAAGATCATAGTTTAAGAATTTTATAGCCCAAAAAGCTTTGTGCTCTAACTCAAATGGTAGATGACAACTTTTTCCGTAGACAAGTTTGTATGGGGATGTTCCTATGGGGGTTTTAAACGCTGTTCTATAGGCCCATAAAGCATCGTCGACTTTTAATGCCCAATCTTTCCTGTTTGATTATACTATTTTCTCTAGAATACGCTTAAGTTCTCGATTTGCTACTTCCATTTGTCCACTGGTTTGAGGATGATAAGGGGTAGCTGTCCTGTGGTGTACTCCATATTTTTTTAAGACTTTATTAAATTGAGTATTACAAAAGTGAGTACCCTATCACTAATAATAATTGCTCTGGGTGTTCTCATCGAGAGAAGAGTTTCTTAAGAAACCTCACTACTACCCTAGCATCGTTAGTAGGTAAAGCTTGAGCTTCCACCCATTTTGACATGTAATTTACTGCTACTAAGATGTATTTATTTCCAAATGAACTACGAAATGGACCCATAAAATTAATACCCCATATATCGAATATTTCGCATGCTAGCATATACGTTTGAGGCATCTTATCGCATTTAGAGATATTACCTGTTCTTTGGCATTTATCACATGAAGCAACATACCTGTTGGCATCTTTAAACAGAGTTGGCCAATAAAAACTTGATTCGAGCATTTTATATGCTGTCTTAATCCCGCTGTAATGTCCTCCCGAAGGTCTTGAGTGGCAATGTTCTAGGATTTTACTTGCTTCTGCCTTTGTAACACATCTCCGAATTACTTGATCTGCACATATACGGAAAAGAAAGGGGTCCTCCCAAAAATAGTTTTTCACATCGACAGAGAATCACTTCTTTTGATGATGTGTTAACCTTTTTGGTAGGATGTTAGCAGCTAAATAATTCGCAATATCTGCAAACCAAGGTACCTCGAAGTTGGTTATAGAAAAGAGTTGTTCTTCAGGAAACAAGTCGTTTATCTCACTCTCGTTGAGTTCTTTGATATGTGGATTTTCAAGCCTAGAAAGATGATCTGCTGTAAGATTTTCAGCTCCTTTCTTATCCTAAATTTCCAAATCAAATTCCTGTAAGAGTAAAATCCATCTTATTAGTCGAGGTTTTGCATCGGATTTAGTCAAAAGATAACGAAGAGCTGAATGGTCAGTGTAAATGATAACTTTAGATAGTATCAAATATTGTCTAAACTTATCAAATTCAAAAACCACAGCTAGCAATTCTTTTTCTGTGGTGGTGTAATTTTCTTGTGCAGCCGTTAATGTCTTGCTAGCATAATAGATCGGCTGAAAGTGCTTGTCTTTTCGCTGTCCCAAAACTGCACCTACTGCAAAATCACTCGCAACACACATTAGTTCAAAGGGTAAATTCCAATCAAGTACAATTATAATTGGAGCATTTATTAATTTATCATTGAGGATTTTAAATGCATCTAAACATTCCTGATCAAAATTGAAAGGTACGTCTTTTTCTAGTAATTTTGTTAAAGGCTTAGCTATTTTAGAGAATTCCTTAATAAATCTTCTATAAAATCCAGTATGTCCTAAAAAGCTTCTAATAGCCTTAACTGAACTAGGAGGAGGTAATTTTTCTATGGTTTCGACCTTTGCTTTGTCTACCTCAATTCCTTTACTAGATATTTTATGTCCTAACACAATCCCTTCTCGAACCATAAAGTGACATTTTTCCCAATTTAAAACAAGGTTCGTTTCCTCACATATCATTAGAACCCGCTTTAAGTTTTTAAGACAAAGATAGAAAGAATTACCGAATACTGAAAAGTCGTCCATAAATACCTCCATAATGTCTTCCACAAGTTCGTTGAAGATGGCCAAAGATGCAAATACTGAAAAGTAGCGAGGAGCATTACATAATCCAAAAGGCATTCTACGATAAGCAAACGTACCGTATGGACATGTAAATGTTGTCTTTTCTTGATCCTCAGGGGCTATTGGAATTTGGAAGTAGTCGGAGAGTCCGTCTAGGAAGCAATAGTACATATGCCCAGATAATCTTTCTAACATTTGATTAATAAAGGGTAAAGGAAAGTGGTCTTTTCTCGTGGCATCGTTCAACTTTCTATAGTCAATACGCACTCTCCAACTTTGTGGATCGTTCTTGTATAAATTAATTCATTCTTTTAGATTAGCTACAATAATCATGCCTCCTTTCTTTGGAACGACTGCACAGGACTTACCCAAGTGTTTGTCGAAAATAGGATAAATTATTCCAAAGATCTAGAAGTTTAATTACCTCGGCTTTAACAACTTCTTTCATGTTGGGATTCAATCGTCTTTTGAGGTTGCACACATGGTTTATACTCATCCTCCATAAAAATTTTGTGGGTACAAAACGATGGGCTTATTCCTTTAATGTCAGAAATTTTCCAAGCTATGGCTCTTTTATGTTCCTTTAGTACCTGTAGCAACTCGTCTTTCTCTTTGGGTTCCAGTTCTGAAGAGATAATTACTGGTAGAGTAGAATTATCCCCGAGAAATGCATATTCTAAGTGATCTGGCAACTATTTTAATTCCAATTTCGGTGGCTTATCAATATAGGGTTTTTGTTTTAGTTCGTCGTTGATTTCAGTGCCCTCTCCTTTCTTTTGTCTAGAGGTAGATGTATTCAACTCACCGGTATCATCATCTTCCCCCTCACTTTGGGTAAGACACAGTTCCATCGTGTCGTCATGGATGATTTCCTGTAAAGAATCTTTAATAAAATGATCAATGGCATCAATAAAATAACAAGAATCATCTTTTTCTCTGGAATATCGCATAGCATCGTAAATTTGAAAAATAATTTCCTCGTCGCCTACCATTAGCGCAAGTTTACCATCACCTACATCAATAACAGCCCTAGCAGTAGCTAAAAAGGGGCGCCCCAAAATTAAAGGTACTTCAATGTCTTCATCCATGTCAAGCACAACAAAATTAACATGAAATATAAATTTATCCACTTTTACCAGAATATCTTTAATAACTCCCCTAGGATATTTAATAGATCTGCCAGCTAATTGAATATTCATCCTAGTGGGTTTTGGTTCCCCAAGACCAAGTTGCTTAAACATTTTATAAGGCATTAAATTAATACTGGCACCTAGATCAGCTAATGCTTTCTTAATATTTAAACTACCAATTAAACAGGGAATAGTGAAACTTTCTGGATCTTTTAATTTGGTTGATAGCTCGTTTTGGAGGATAGCTGAACATTCTTCATTGAGGTCCACTGTTGATATCTCTTCAAACTTCCTTTTATTTGTTAGGAGCTCTTTTAGGAATTTTGCGTATGTCGGCATCTGTAAAATAGCTTCAACAAAAGGTAAGTTAATATGTAATTGTTTAAAAAGTTCAAGAAATTTACCGTATTGTGCATCTAATCGGTCTTTCTTCAACTTTGTCGGATATGGGATTGGTGGTTTACATTCTTCACGAACCGGTGTTGCATTCCCAACTTCCTCATTTTTTGCCTTATCAATTTCGTTTGGTATCTTTTTCTTTGTTTCAACTAACTCCTTTCCACTTCTTAGTGTAATTGCTCACTTTTGCTCTTTTCCTTCGGTAAATTTTCTGGTCGCCTTTCAGAAATTAACTTAGTTAGTAGTCCAATTTGATCCTTAAGCTCTTGAATCGATACTTGCTGATTGTTCAATGTCATTTCGGTATTTTGGAAACGGGTTTCTGACACTTCTATAAATTTTGTCAGCATCTCTTCAAGGTTTGGCTTCTTTTCTTGTGGGTAGAATTGTTGTCTTTGGTTTTTTTGACTACCCCACGAGAAATTGGGGTGGTTCCTCCAACCTAGATTATAAGTATAACTATAAGGGTTATTTTGAGGTCTGGAATTATTACTCATATAGTGAACTTGCTCGTTTTCAGCGCTCGAGTTGTAAGGTGGGTATTCTGTGTTGTTCATCCCTCCTCCATTCATATTGCATTGCATAACTGGATGTATCTGCAAAGAATGAAATAAACCATCAATCTTTTTATTTAAAAGTTCTACCTGATTTGATATCATGGTTACTGCGTCGAGGTTGAAAACACTAGCGGCTTTTGTTGGCTTTGTCCTTGTAACTTGCCACTGATAATTATTCAGTGACATCTCTTCTATAAACTCGTAGGCAGCCTCAGGTGTTTTGTTATTCAAGGTTCTGTCGGCGGCTGAATCAATCAACTGCCTGGTTGAAGGGTTTATGTAACAGCCCGATTTAGGGCCTAGTCAGAATAGTGGTGCGAGACCACTAATCCGAGGTGAATTTATGAGTTTTTAAGGTTCATGCCATGTTTGCATGTTGGTGTGAAAGTTTCATGAAGCAATTTTGCTAAATTGAAGTTGAATGGTCAAAAAGGACCAAATTGCAAAATTTTGTAAAATGTGAGTTTCTAGAAGCATTTTGTATGAAATAGCTCTAGAATAGCAATTATAAGTCCTTAAATAGAAATTTGCCCAAATCATAATTTTTTGACAAAAATAGACATGAGCTAGTAAATGGTGATATTTTTAAGAGAAGGGTATTTTGGTCATTTACCTATTAAATGATTAATAAAGGAAAAAGATGATAAAAATCATTCATCTTCTTCCTTGTGTGTGCCGAAATTTTGAAGAACCTATAGCTAGGGTTTGTTCATCTTCCAAGCTTGCTAGTAAGTTCATCTTAGCCCCATTTTTGATATTCTTCGTATTTTTGAAGTCCCGGTAGCATGAGTAAGCTATTTTTAGCTATAAAGTGAGCTAAAGTGCATGTTCAAAAATCTACCCATGATTGATATGAATGTTAAATGATGTTTTATGGAAGTTTATGAGAGTTTGATGTTAGATAAACATCTTTTTCTAAGTGAATTTCATGAAAGATGATAGTATGGACCATTTTGTAATAGTTATGAAATTTGGTCATACATGTTAAAAATAGCAAGAATTGATGATTGTTATAGTAGAGAAAATGATTCAGCTAAGCATGAAGTTTAAGAAAGTTGAATGAAAATTATTTTACGAGCCTTGGGGCAAAAGTATAAATATGAGAAAGTTTAGGGGCAAAATAGTAATTTTGCCAAAGTATGATTTAAGAGTCAATTTAGTCAATGTGAGTATTAAATGATCTATTTATGACTATAGATCAAGAAAAACGAAGCCCGGATCGAAATTGAGGCAAGAACAAGGTCGAGGACTAAATTGCATACCTAGCTACATTTTGTATATTGAGGTAAGTTTGTATGATTTCTAAGCTTTATGATTTATATCATTGAATTGCTTAGTATAATATACAATGTTATTATGAAATTGTTTAACGTTAAGTTAAACAATGACATTAATGAGATCAAGTATGAGAAAGTCCGTATAAGACCAAGCCGAGGCATGGCATCGGCAATCAAGCAAGTTATCATGTAAGTCCAAGGACCCAAGCTTGGCATTGACAAGTTTATCATGTAAGTCCAAGAACCCAAGCTTGGCATTGACAAGTTTATCATGTAAGTCCAAGGACCCAAGCTTGGCATTGACAAGTTTATCATGTAAGTCCAAGGACCCAAGCCTGGCATTGAACAAGTTATCATGTAAGTCCAAGGATCCAAGATTGGCATTGAACAAGTTATCAAGAGGAAGATTTCATATAAGTCCATGTCAAGACATGGCCTTGAAACCAATATGAGATATCCTATGTAAGACCATATCCAAAATATGGCTTTAGCATCAAGTTCATGGTAAGAGATTTGGTATTCTCGGTTATTTCATAGGAATTCATCGGGCAAATGAGATAAGCTCACAAGAGATAACAAGAAAGTTTAGTAAGTAAAATCATTATCAAGTGGGGACAGAATATTATTCATGTTATGAATGATGAATTAGAAATTATGAGTATTATGTTCAAGTATGCTGATCAATGTGATCTAGAGATACATGTACTTTGTTTGCCTATCAAGTATGAGACTAGTAAGTTTCATGAGTTATGTAAGAATCAAGTATGAGTAAGTAAGCTTTATATAGCTGAATTTATGATGCCATTGTTTATATCAAATGGTCTATATTAAGTAAGAATATTGCTATGTGTATTATGCAAACTTACTAAGCTAAATGCTTATGTCTTTCATTCTTTCTTTCCATGTAGTCCCGCCAAGCTAATATCAAGGATCACCGTCATCGGAGCTCGGAGCACACTATCAATCGCTATTTTGGTATAGCCAAGTTGTTTTATTAAGTATGGCATGTATAGGTAGCATTACATTTTGAGTAAATGTTTTAAGAAGAGCCAAAGTATAGGCTATTAAGTTTATTATTCTTTTGTAAATGGCTAAGTGATTGGCCAAGTTTGACTAAGTATGTATGTTATTAATATCAATGAAGCATGTTATATTGTTCATGAAAGATGTAATAATTGAGTTGCTGAATTGAGTTTGAGTTTGGTCTTAATTTCAGGATGGCAATTGGCTTGGTAAATAGCCTCTAAGTGCCTACACGGTTAGACACACGGGCGTGTGTCTAGGCCATGCATAAACTGCACCTTAGTATTATAAGTAAGAATAGGCCACGGACTAATCCCACGGCCGTGTGTTAAGGCCATGCATGACACACGGTTAGAACTTGGGCGTGTGCCTGGTCGTGTGAAATAAGTCAGTATATCAAGATGTAGTACACGGTCTAAGTCCACGGGCGTGCCATGGCCGTGTGTTATAAGTCAGAATGCTAAGGTTTTTCACACGAGCTAGGACCACGGGAGTGTTATGGCCGTGTGGAAATTGGCAGAATACTGAGTTTTAGGGCACGGTCTGAGGACATGGGTGTGTATGCCTATGCACGTGCGTGTCTTATATTACACGGGCGTGTAACCCCTGTTTCAAAGAAAAGTTTTTCGATAAGGTTCCGAAAGTTTACCAATACAAGTTTAAGGCCTCGTAGGCCCATGAAATGTACGAATTGTTTAAGAATGAGAAGTTTTAATTTCGAAACGAAATTTTATAGCCCGTAATGTCATGATTAAGCAAGTTCAAGCATTGTAATGTCTCTTATCCGGTCTGAGCCTCGGACTCGGGTATAGGGTGTTACAGTTTACACCATTATAAAAGGTTTGGACTTGTAGCCACTAGGGTAATCCATGGTGTGGGCACCTTCTCAATAGATCTTTGTATCTCTCCCATGCATCATAAAGTGTCTCTAAATCCATCTACACAAAAGAAGAGATATCATTCCTTAACTTAGCTGTTTTAGCCGGCGAAAAATATTTTAATAAAAATTTCTCGGTCATTTGATCCCATGTAGTGATTGACCCTCGTGGAAGAGAATTCAACCACTGTTTGGCTTTATTCCTCATAGAAAAAGGGAAATAACCGAAGACGAATGGCATCATCAGAAACGCCATTTATTTTGAAGGTATCACGTAATTCAAGAAAATTCGCTAAGTGTGTGTTAGGATCCTCATCCTGCAAACCATCAAACTCGAACAAATCTGTTGTATCATCTCAGATAGTGTTAGGTTTCAATTCAAAATTATTTGCAGCAATAGTGGGTCTAACAATACTTGATTCAGTACAAACTAAAATAGGCTTAGCATAATCATACATAGTACGAGGAACAGGATTTTGATCCATCGGGTTTGCGGCAACTACAGGTGGTAGTGGATTGTTATCAGCCATCTCTTTGGTAGTATCGGTTTCGTCTTCTTGCTCTTCTTCTATGTAATTTAAGCTTCGCCTTATTTCTCTATAATTTCTGCGAACGGTACCTTCAATATCATCATCAGTAAATTAAGAGTCTGTCAGTTGTTCCTTCTAGTCATAAACTAGAGGTACCTGCAAGGAACAAATAAAAGAAAGAAAATTAGCAATGTCAAAAACAAAATAAAAGTAAATTGCAAAAATTAAAAATGGCTAAAGTAATAAAAATTGAGCGTTCTTAATATTTTGGTTCCCCGGCAACGGCGCCAAAAACTTGATCGTGTGTCGATAGTCTTAATATTTATATAATGAATGATCTAGCCTAGAAACTAACTATCACCATGATTGAGGCAAGCGCACCTATCAAACAGTAGTATAGCTTAGTGGCAAGACCGAAATGTTGAACCCAAAGGAACCAAAAGTACTAATACTGACTTTCTTTTTATTATTTAGCCTAAGAATTAAGAGATTTGTTGTTTAATCTAAAATTAACTAACTACTAAGCTAAAGACGCTAAGACTCAGAGAATGAATTGGGGAAAATACTTGTGGGAAAAACCAATTGATTAAGACAGTACCTGAGGAAGAATCCACCGACTTCACTTGTTATTTAACTCAAACTGATTTATTTATTCACTTGACTTGATCCAGTAGGATTCCCTAATTTATATTAATACCTCTCTCGAGGCTACTAACGTCTATCCCTAGGTTGATTAATTGAAATCTCTTTCTAATTAAAACCCCTAGAATTGCATTAACTCGATCTATGGACTCCCATATTAGGTTTGACCCTAATCCGGCAGATTTTCGTCATCCTATCTCTAGGGTTGCGATCAACTCCGCTTAATTATGCTAGATCTACTCTTAGATAGGGTCTATTTCTCCTCTGCCTAAGCACATCAATACTTGAATCAATATCTTGAAATATCAAAAAAAGAATTAAGAACACATAATTAAGAACAAATCAAGTATTTATCATATAGTTCAGAAAACAATAACAAGATCTGTCTTAGGTTTCATCCCCCTCAGGTATCTAAGGGGTTTAGTTCATAATCATAAAAGAATACATCTCAGAAGAAAAGATAAAACAAAACATAAGAAAACCCTAAAACCCCCTGAAGGAATTGAAGGAGAGATCCTCCGTCTTGAGTATGATTTCGGCTTCTTGAGATGAATCAACTGGCTTTCTTCGAGTAAATCCCACGATTCTGACCTCTCTGGCTTGGCTCCTTGGCCTAGCTGGACACCCCCTGATAAAAAGCCCCCTTTTAGGTTATACTTAGGGTGTTTATATAGGCTTCAGAATGTGTTTCTTCGCCTCTAAGTATCCTAATTCGAGTGAAATTTCTCTTTGCCATGGCAGGGACACGCCCGTGCAACACGCCCCTGTGAATCGAATTGTAGGCCGTGGTTGGGTCTGCTAGGGAGGCACGACCGTGTGGATTGGGCCCAGTCTGTGTTGATTTCTTACTTTGGCCCATTTGGTCTGTTTTTAGCCCGTTTTGTGTTCTTTTCATCCTCCGATGCTTTCCTAAGTATAAAACATGAAATAAAAGGATTAGGAGCATCAAATTCCACAATTCAAGGGATAAGTCATCCAAAAAGTATGCTAAATGTGGGATTAAAATATGTATATATTACGGTTTATCATTTGTTTTCCTTCCTTTTTGCAAAATAATTAGGTACCATTGTCGACGCTTTGAAATTTTGCTGTCAATGTATTTTGTAATTTTGTAATACCTTTTATAACTCATCAAAATTAAGGGAAATTCAGATTCCACTGTTGGATCAAAAATCACTCAGTTGTTTGATCCTTCTGTGTGGGCACAATTTCTATTGGACACAACTATTCCGACCAACTTTATATCTCTCCACAAAACAACACACCTCTCCATCTTCCTTTTTCACTCACTATAAATCCTCCTCCACTTTACCGACTGTAACGCATTCAAGCAACCATTTTTAATTTCTTTTTCTTCTCAAGATCATATCTTTTCAACTTTAAACTGTTTTCCGTCAACAAAAGATGGCAAAAACGAGAGGCTCAGCCAAGAAAGCCACCAAATCTACTGAAGAACATGCGTCCTCTGCTACTGCAGTTAGTGAATTAGAATCCCCCTGGCCAGTGCAGAAAAAGGAGCCCGTAATCTTTTTGAATAAAGCAGCAAAGGAACAATTTCAAGACAACAAGTTGAAGCGAAACTTCCACCCTAAATAGGGCATTTTCCTTTCGCAATAACAAAACTTGGGTAAGAAAGTCTATAAAACCATCTCGAAGTTGAAGTGGGAAACCTTTTGCACCCATCCTGGAAGCTATTCTCCTTCACTGGTATGTGAGTTTTATGCTAACCTTTATGATCATGAGTTAGAGTTCATTTTTGTCCAAGAAGGCTTAATACCATGGGATGCTAAAAAAATCAACGAGTTGTACAACACCAATGTGGATGTAGACGAACACTCTAAGTTCATTGAGGATATCATAGATGAAAAATGAGACTTGTTGGTGAAAGGCTTGTGTGTCGAAGGAGCATTGTGAATGGATTACCATCAAAAGAATTATACGATGCACTGTCGCTTCTTGACGCTACAAAGCAAAATCTGGTTTCATTTTGTCAACTGCAGGCTAAAGCCCTCTACTCACAGCACCACAATCACCCTCGATAGAATGTGTCTGATACATTCCATCGTCAAGGGCAGAAAGATTGATGTCAGCGCAATACTTCACCCAAAAATTGCTGACTGCACCGCAACGCATGCTAGAATCTTGGTTTTCCCATCATTGGCGATGTTATTATGCCAGCAAAGAGGAATCGTGCCCTGTGATGGTGAGGAAGTCCTAGAAAATAAGGGCCCGATCAATGAAGCCTCTATAAAAAGAATGACTCGCGACAAAGATACGCCAATACTGAAGGAGGTAGAAACAAGCAAGACAAGGAAGGGAAAAACCAAAGCCGATAGCAAAGAAACAAACCTGAATGCAGAGACATCATTATGTCACAAAATGGAAGATGTAAAAGAAATGGTCAATTCCATCAATAAAAGGCAGATCAGGCTTGTCGCTACAATAGAGGATATGGAGAAATCCCAAAATTTGTTTTATGCTTATACAAAAGCCTGAAACAGTTTTATTGTAGCCACATTAAGCCAATTAAGCCCATCCTCACTACCGGAATCCCTAGTGTTTCCACCAATCATGAAAATTATGATCTCTCATCTGCGGATGACGACCTAGACGACTGAGACAGATCGGTGGCATCCCCACCCATTGTGCAGGCCTCTAATAATGACAAAGAAGAGGAATCCAGTGACATTGAAGAATGCCTGCGAAAGATTGATAGCTTGTTCAAGGATGGTATTTTTGTTGATCAAGAGGACACTGTTGTTGAGAAGGAAGTTGCTGCTGCAGAAGAGGAAGTTGTTGCTGAAGAAGAAGAAGTTGTTGAAAAAGAAAAAGAAAAAGAAGAGAAAGATTTTTTTTGTGAACATTGTCACCACACCTGAGTCTGTGGGTGCAAATATTGATAATTTGGAGTGAAATGGAGTGAGACCGGCGGAAGTTGCTGAGGTAACCAGTGAGGAGCAATGCAATTCATTGGAAATAGTGGTCTACACTGGACCACTACAGGTGGCCTCTCCTACACAGGAAGCAGCCGATGATGTCGGGGCAGAGCCAGAACCTGAGGAGCAATCCGAGGACCGTGAGAAGCCCAAAGAAAAGAAGAGAAAGCGCTCCAAGGATAAAAAAAAGGAAAGAAGTGGGAGAAGAAAAAGATGAGGAAGAAACATCGTGCAGCCACATCGATGGCTATGGATAACTGACTTAGTTTATTTTAAGCTTTCGCTGTAGTATTCATGCATTGCATGTAGCTGTAAGTTTTATTTTGATAAGTACACATTGTCATTGCATTTTTATTGTCATTATATTTTCATGTTAGTGCATTGGGGACAATGTAAACTTTAAGTTTGGAGGAATGCACATGGGGCTTGAAAATGCACCCATATTTCAAATTTATTTCGGTAATAAAGCATGCAAGGTTTAATTATAGTTAATGAAAATTGTTCGAAATTCTTTGTTACATTCAATGCTTAATTCTTGAATCATGTGAATTATCAATGAATGAGTTGGATAAATTTGACAGAAGGTTGTAGCTTTAATTCTTTAATGAATGGATTAGGTTGCATTAGTAATGGATGATTGCTATCATTCCTTAAATCTTGAATGAATCTACTTTTTACAGCTACTTATATATATAGTTATAAATTAGAGAAACTCCAAGGTGGGTGTAGTATGGAATGTTAAAGAGGGAACACTCCAATACAAGCATTAGAAAAATCAATCTGGCCAAAGGTTGTCATTGCATGAGTGTGTGTCGGCGCAATTACATACTCCCTGGGGGTTTGTTGCACTCCATCGTTATTCTCAGGAACAAGGGTACAGTAATGCAATGATATCCTTTATTTTGAAAAGTATATATAATATATAAATACTTAGTATTATACAATAAATGTTGTATTGGTAGATAGAACTTAGGGTTTGAATCATGATGCTAGCATTGATGAAATTGCAACCTTATTCATTCATGCTTATGTATTGTCGATGCAATCTTCTTTCATCTGAATTTGATTCATTCATTGGGAATTTAGAGGGTTCAAGTTGCTAAATAATCATTTGCCTTAGTAAAATTTTTGTAGCCTTGCTAGTTTCTATTTTACTTGAGGACAAGTAAAAACTCAAGTTTGGAGGTGTGATAGCACTAGAAAGAACATAGGTTTTCCCCCTTACTTATTGGTTAAATTGTTCCCATTAAGTTATCCTTAGCATATATTTTAGCATTTTCAGTTTAGTAAATTGTATTTTATAACTCAGTGAATCCTAGCCTATTTTATCCTTAATTTTGCTATCTTTTTGCATTAATGTCGCTGCACGAGTTAATTCCAGATAGCATCCAGAATTGTCGCTGCATCTGACAGTTGTCCAGATAAGAACTAAAAGTGCGTGAGCTGTCTAGTCTGGTATAACCAACCTATACGTCCAAGGACAGAATAATTCTGAGGAAAGGACACCTGTACTGTTGGAGGAGGACATAAAAGGTTGTCGTGATAAAAAAAAAAGAGAGCTTTTTCTTGACCATCATCTTCTTCATCCTACCTTGAAGCTTGCGACTATGGCAGCTTAAGCCTCTCACGGGTGAGCCAACGTGAAAATTGATGCAGATTAGCTTCTAACGAGGAGACCTAAGTACGAGACAAGAGGGAATGGAGAGATTCAGTCGAGTTGTCTATGGATAGTATTCTCCACTCGATTCTTTCTTATTTCTTTCTAAATGCTGGTAATTACTCTCTGTTTTCTGTTTGTATGGAAGTACACATGAATTTTTGGTTAAATGTTATCATATTCAATATTGCTTTTATTTTTTAATCTTGGGGTTTAAATGTTTCTTAAAGCGGAAGTATTATTGCAATCACTGACACTGGAAAGTGCAGTGACAGTTCGAGCCAACAAGCATTACAAAGGAAGTTGAGTGAGGATTAGAGGAATTTAGTCAACTTGTTCTTAATAGTGCCATATTACCATCATCGGAAGGTGGGGTTAATGTGCATGTTTAAGTCTCAGATTAAATAGATGAGTGACGCTTGGTAAGATATACATTGAAATTTATTGCCTCGACAATCACCTATCATTTTATAGATTGTGACACTTAGTATTCTGCTGAAGGTTCATGTTGGGGATCCCAATTTATCACTATTATATTTTATTTTATTGTTTTCAAGTTGTTGCTCTGACAACTATCCTCAAAATCTATCTCATTTCTATCTAGTTATTACACCGACATTAATAGACAAAAGACAACCATCCCTGTGGGATCGATATTCGACAGACTCACATTTGTCTACTATACTTGCAACAGCAGTGTACGCTTGCACATTATTGCTATGCCATTAAACAGCCGACCAATAACTCTTTCACTTGGGTCGCACGGCCAAGCCACACGCCCGTGTGCTAGGCCGTGTAACCTTCGAAATAACCTCACACGCCCGTGTGCCAAGCTGTGAAACTTTCGAAAAGCAACCTTTAAACCTACAAGGGACACACGACCATGTCGCGTGGCCGTGTGTCACACACGGCTGAGACAAATGACCGTGTCTTAGGCCGTGTGGACAAGAAATTGGCCAAAATTCAAGTCATTTCTTACACCCATTCAAGCATGTACCTACAAGCCATTTGCACCTTTGACCAAGGCATCAAAACATACTAAAACATGCATAAAATGAGCAATTCAAATGACCAAAATCCATTCAACCAATATGCAATAAAGGCACCTCAATCACAATCAAACTAACATGCTTAAACATGAGCATATTTAATCTCATTGCTACCATTTCTAGACATACATTACTTGATCTATACCATGTCAATATAGACTTACCATTTGGACCATTACTCACATGCATCAAAATTACATAAGTGACACAAACCAACCTTTTCCAAATGGTACCAACAACCAACATATATACATACCATATTTCAATCATACACTGTAATAGCCTGATTTTGGGTCTAGTTAAAACAGTGGTTTTGGGACCACAAATCCGACGCAGTAAAATTTTTTTATTATATTTTTATGGTCTACAGTTTTATGGAATGATTTCGTGAAAATTTTGCTCGAAAACTTTGACGTTTGGGCACTTAATTTAGTTAAAAGGACTAAATTGCAAAAAGTGCAAAATGTCTGTTCTAGAAGCTAGAGGTGTCTAATTGCTATGAAACTTTAAATTGAAGGTCCTTAGATGGTAATTAGACCATTGGTTAAGTTAGTGGACAAAAATGGACATGAAGTAAGATAATTTTTATGTTTTAAGTTAGGGGCATTTTGGTTATTTGGCTAATTAAATGAATTAAAAATCAAATTAAAAGCCAATTTTTGCTCATCTTCCACCCCTTGCCCAAAAATTTCAAGCAGAAGACATAGCTAGGGTTTTTCAAGCTTCCAAGCTCGATTGTAAGTCCGTTCTAGCCCCATTTTTAATGATTTTAATGTTTTTGACATCCTTATAACTCGATCTACCTATTTTTAGTACTAATTTGAAGTATGATTAAGGTCTAGGGTTTGACCCATGTTAAATATTTGTGTATTTTGATGTTTAATGGTATATTATACAAATTTGAGGTAGGATAAACAACTTTTGCTAAGTGATTTTCGGTAAAAATGTCAAAAATGACCTATTTGTAAAAGTTATAAAATATGTAGTAAAAGTGTGATGTGATGAAAAATGTGGGCTGGTATGAGCATAAAAATAGTTTGGCTAGGCTTGTGTATTGAAGAAATTGAACATATTTCATTTTACGAGCCTATGGACTAAAATGTAAAATGTCAAAAGTTTAGGTGCAAAAATGTAATTTTGCCATAATATGATTTTTGGATTGAATTGAAGAATGTGATGATTGAATGAGTTAAATTATTTATTATAGATCAAGAAAAATGAGGTACAGACCTAGACTAGGGGAAAAACAAAGTAATTGGCGATTAGGTCAAATTCTACTATTTTTGTACCAAGGTAAGTTCGTATGTAAATAATGCAATGTTATATTTGTATTTTAAAGTTTTGATATTGCATGAAATGTATGATTGATTCTATAAGTATATTCGACAAAGTTCCGACAAGAGAGAAATCCCAGTTGAACCTTAGAAATAGATTAGGATACAAGTGACATGTCACTAGGAACCCATGTGTTTATGTGATTTATGTGTCCCGACTGCTGGTCCTATACGTCCTACCGGTGGCTGGGTATAACGTTATATGTTGCGGATACCTGACAGCTTGTGTGATTAGGCCCGAGGATAGCTCGAGAGCGAGCTTATATGTGTTATGAGATTTGTGGTAGCATTGGCTACATATGTGGCACTTATGTGCAAAGATTTCTGTGTATCCGATAGTATTCCAAGTGGTTCAACTAGTATGAAAATGTAACATCCCGGTTTAGGGCCTAGTCAGAATAGTTGTTCGAGACCACAAATTTGAGGGTCATGAATGAGTTTTTGAGGTTTATATTTTGTATGCATACTAGTGTGAAAGTTTCATGAAACAATTTTGTGAAATTGTGGTTGAATTGTCCAAAAGGACTAAATTGCAAAAGTTTCAAAATGTGTGTTTCTAGAAGCTATTTGTGTGAAATAGCTTTAGATTATTAATTAGAGGTCCTTAAATAGCAATTTACCCAAATTCTAATTTTTGGACAAAAATTGGCATGGATGAGTCAAAATTTGAAGTTTATAAAAAATGGCATTTTGGTCATTTATCAAATAAGTGATTAAATAGGTGAAAAGATGATAAAAATTCACTCATCTTCTCCCCCAAGCTGCCAAAAATTAGAGAAGCCATTGTTAGGGCTCTTTCAATTTTTCAAGCTTGCTAGTAAGTGCTCTTAAGCTCGGTTTTTGATATTCTTCGTATTTTTGAAGTCCTAGTAGCATGAGTAAGCTATTTTTAGCTATTTGGTGAGCTATTATGGATGTTAAAAAATGTACATATGTATGACATGCATGTATTTTGATGTTTTATGGAAGAATATGAAAGCTTGATGTAGTAGAAACATCTTTTGCTAAGTGATTTTCCATGAAAATGCATGTAGGGACTTAGTTGTGAAAATCTTAATTTTTGTCATACATGGGTGATTTAGTGAGAATTGTTGAATGCTTTACTTGAGTAAGTGGTTCGGCTAAGCATGAAAGGCTAGAAAGTTGAATAAAAATCACTTTACGAGCCTTTAGGGCTAAAGTGTAAATATGAGAAAGTTTAGGGGCAAAATAGTAATTTTACTAAAGTATGAGATGTGGGTCAATTTAGTCAATGTTTGTATTGAATAAGCTGATTTATTCATTATAGATCAAGAAAGACAAAGCCCGGATCGAAACCGAGGCAAAAGCAAGATGGTGGACTAAATTGCACATTTCCATACTTTTGAGTATCGAGGTAAGTCTATGCATAAACAATGCATTCATACTTACAATTTGTTAATGCTAGCTAGGGTGTAGCATGAATGAGAATGAATGAGAATGATTGGGAACCTATGTGGTTCAAGTAGAATGAATGTAATATAGATGTGAATGGATGAATAATTGGGTAAATAGACTTGTGCATGTGTTGTGATAATGCTAGATGGTGGGCTAAGTGCGATACCATCCAAATGCATATTGACGATAAGCTGGCTATGTGCGATGCTATCATTAGGTATATCATTTAGTGGCTATGTGGGAGATCACTACGATTACCTTTGTGGTAGGCTAAGTGCGATACCACCTTATAAATTGATTGTGGTGTGCTAAGTGCGAAACCACCGAGATATTGGTTGTGTGGATTAATTGTGTATATTAGCTGTGTGTAATAGCTGTGTGGATAAGATATGTGGATTAGCTGTGTGGATTAGCTATGTGAGTTAGCTATGATGATGTATTATTGAGCAATAATGATGTGTTGTATATTGTGTAAATGTGATATTGAATGCAGGGGTGCATTTCAATAGTTATGAGCATGTGACTCATGATGTGTTGGTAATATGGTAAGGGATAGAAAGAGTAAGCATAGTTTTATATTATATGTTGGTATAATGCTAATTGTGGTTGGGCTTATACTATGATGCTTAATTGTTTATGTGTAAACTTACTAATCTCAAAGCTTACTCCCTTTCTTTTCCCTTGTCTTATAGATTAAAAGTGGTGAATCGAGATACGAGGATCATTGGAAGATAGCCCACTTATCAGCACACTTTGGTACATGAAACTTAATGTTTTGTATATGGCAAGTATAGGGGCTAGACAAGTTAGTCAATTTTGTTGTAAATGGATAAGATGTGTTAGCCTTTTTATGGGAAGTGTATTTTGTATAATGCCATAGTTGTTGGCTATTACATTATATGAAAAAGATATAGTTTTCTATGTGAGATTGTATTCAATTTGAGTTGATTATGATTGTGTTGGATGAGTATTTGTTGTGTATGCTAGAAGGGTGAAAAGAACTTGGCACTTAGCTTTGTCCTTGACCATGTGGTTAGACACATGGGCGTGTGTCTAGACTATGTATGACACACGGTCAGCCCACGGGCGTGTGCTGTGGCCGTGCGTCCCCTGCATGTTAATATTTTAAAATAGAATAGACCACGGACTAGTCACACGGGTGTGCCTAGGGCGTGTGGGATTAATCGATGTTGGCCACGGGCAGCCACACGGGCGTGTGTCTAGACTCTAGGCCGTGCGAGGGAAGTCAGTGTTCACCACGGTTGGGGAGCACAGGCATGCCATGGCCGTGGGGCAATTGGCAGAATGCTCGAGTTTTTAGCACGGCTAGGGAACATGGGCGTTTGTGTCCATACACGGGTGTGTTACATAGTGCACGGGCGTGTGAGCCCTGTATAAAAGAAGAAAATTTTTAAGGATCGTAAAAGTTCCGGATTAGTCTCGAGAGCCCTCGTGTGTATGAGTGAGGCCTCGTAAGTCGAGAATGAGGTTATAGAGAGTAATGATGTTGAGCCTACGTGGCGATTAAGTGGGTTGAGTTTGGTAACGTCTCGGGCCCAATTCCCGACGTAGAACCCGGGTAAGGGGTGTTACAGACAAAGACGAGAAAGTATGTGGTTATGTTACGAGTTGGTACAGGTATGTACGAAAAACTCAATGGAAATGAATTTGGTATATGATGAACAATTGGTAAGAATGTGATTGAGTATGTTTTGTTCATGAGGTTTTAATGACATTTAGGTTGATATACGTATGTTACTTACACGGAAATTGTATGGTTTATGTTGTTTATTATTTGCATATGAACTTACTAAGCTATATAGCTTACTCCCTTTTCTTTCCCTTGCCTTATAATGTCACCAAGCTAGCTCGGGATCGGAGATCGTCGAAGATCCATTCACACTATCAACTATTATTTTGGTACCAATGAATTCAACATTTTGAGTTATGGCATGTATATGGGACTTGGTGATTTTGTTATGTTTCATAATTGATTTGGCCAAATGTGTTGGCTTATATTGGTTGAAAGTTCATTTTGTATAAGGCCATTGAATTGGCTTATATTGGTTGAAAGTTCATTTTGTATAAGGCCATTGAAAATTGGCTACAACTGGTATGAGCAATTTATATGATGATGCCTTTCATGGATGTAGAAATTTACATGATTTGAGTTGATAAGCATGTGATGTTTGTGCATGATAGATGGTAGCATGTGAATGATGTGTTGATGTCTTGATTGTGGCTGATTTGGTTGTATGTAGTATGATTGGATTGGTGCCATATGATGTTGTGTATGTATGTACAAGTAAGGGTGGCAAAATGGCTTGGTAAATAGCTTTATTGTTGTCCACACGGCACACAGGCGTGTGTCTAGGCCGTGTGTGACACACGGCCTGCCCCACGGGCATGTGTTTCGGTCGTGTGTCCCCTGTACCTTAATTGTTGCAAAACAGAATGTCTAGAATTAAGCACACGGGCAGAGACACGGGCGTGTGTCTCGACCGTGTGTGCTACACGGCCTTGGACACGGGCGTGTGTCTCAGCCGTGTGAAGTCTGCACCTATTTTATGAAAAATTATGGAAATTAAGTTGAGCACACGGCTTAGCACACGGGTGTATGGCACGGCCGTGTGGCACAAGTCAGAGAGCGCCCTATTTTGAACACGGCCTGTAGCACGGGCGTGTCTAAGGGTCACACGGGGGTGTAAGCCCTGTAACATGAAAAATTTTCTAAGTTTTGTAAAATTTTCTAAAGTTCTCGGTCTAGTCCCGAACCACTTCCAAAGCATGTATTGAGCCTCGTAGGCTCATTTTAGGGACGATATGAATGTGTATGAAAAGTTTTTAATTTGGATGGAAATTTATGACTCAGAAATGTATGTTTGCTTGTGTTTTTGTCCGGTAATGCCTCGTACCCTGTTTCGGTGTTGAATACGGGTATGGGGTGTTACATTTAATGGTATTAGAGCTACGGTTTAGTCGATTCTCAGACTTACTTAGCGTGTGTGAATGTCTAGCTATACATGCCATAAATGAACTGTGATAGTGTGATGACTCCTGACAATTTTAAAATGTGTTTTCATATAGTAAATGGATCCCAATCGAGCTGAAGCTAATGACGTAGAAAGTAATGCGCTGGCCCCCGCTCAAGGGGCAGGGCCGTCTGAAAGTTGACCTCCCATGGTTAGTTAGGGAGGAGTAGAAGGGGGTAGGGAAGCCTTCCTCCACGTGATGAACAAGTGGTATACGAAATTTGTTTGAATAAATCCGAATGCTCAACCCCCTCCACCCCCACCTATTCCTCAGTCGGTTCCTGTAGCTCCAAAAGGTATGGAATTCATGAGAATGAGTAAGCCACCGGTTGATAAGATCCAAAAGCATGGGGCTGAAGATTTCAGAGCAAATGTCGATGATGATCCTGAAAGGATAGAATTCTGGCTCGAAAACTCCACCAGGGTATTTGATGAACTGTCATTGTAACAGCCCGATTTAGGGCCCAGTCAGAATAGTGGTGCGAGACCACAAATCCGAAGTAGAAAAACAAGATTTAAGGTTTATGGGATGTTTGCATGTTAGTATGAAAGTTTCATGAAGAAATTTTATTAAATTGTGATTGAATTGTCCACTAGGACTAAATTGCAAAAGTTGCAAAATATGAGATTCTAGAAGCTTTAAGTATGAAATAGCTTAGGATTATAAATTAGAAGTCCTTAAATATCAATTTTCCCAATTTCTAATTTTTGGACAAAAATGGACATGATGTAGTAAATTGGAAGGTTTAGCAAAATGGGCAATTTGGTCAATTGTCAATTAAATGATTAAAAAGGGAAAAGAATACAAAAAAAATTATGTTCATCTTCTTCCCCTTAGTGTCGAAAATTCGATGGAAGCCATAGCTAGGGTTCTTCAATTTTTCAAGCTTGCTAGTAAGTTCATTTTAGCCCCGTTTTTAATATTCTTAATATTTTTGAAATCCTCGTAACTTGAATTAGCTATATTTAGCTATAAGTTGAGCTAGGGTGCATGTTCAAAAATACACCCATGTATGAAATGCATGTTTTATGAAGTTTTAAGGAAGATTATGAAAGCTTGATGTAGAATAAAGATCTTATTCCAAGTGAATTTCATGAAAATAGCTTTTAAGGACTAGTTTGTAAAAGTTATGAAATTTGTAATACACGCATGAAATAGTGAGAATTGAAGGTTGATGTAGTTGAGAGTATAATCCAGCTAAGCATGAAATTCAATAAAGTTGAATGAAAATCACTTTACGAGCCTAGGGGCAAAAGTGTAAAAATGAGAAAGTTTAGGGGCAAAATAGTAAATTTTGCCAAAGTATGATTTATGAGTCAATTTAGTCAATGTGAGTATTAAATGAGTTAAATTATTATTATAGATCAAGAAAAACAAAGCCCGGACCGAAACCGAGGCAAAAATAAAGTCGAGGACTAAATTGCATATCTTCGTACATTTTGTATATCGAGGTAAGTTTGTATGATTCTTAAGCTTCATGAATATTTTCATTGAATTGCTTATTATGTTGATATTGTACATTATTTCCATGAAGTTGTTTAATATGTTTAAACAAAGAAACTAATGAAATTTATAAAATGAAAGTCCCGATTGAGGTTAGATTACTGAGGATGCCTAATCTACCACATGAGATAAGAAAGTCCGTGTAAGACCGTGTCAAGACATGGCATCGAAAATAAAGTAAAGAGATCATGTAAGTCCAAGCCAAGGCATGGCATTGATAAGTTTAAGTAAGAGATCATGTAAGTCCAAGACAAGTCTTGGCATTGAAAAGTTATTTACGAGGCAAAGACCCATATAAGTCCAAGCCGAGGCATGGCATTGGTGAGTCTCTAAATTTAAGAGATATCATGTAAGACCATGTCAAGACATGGCATTGACAAATTCCATGAAGTAAAGATACCACGTAAGACCATGTCAAGACATGGCAATAGTAAGTTTCCAAGGAAACACCCAAGAAAGACCTCGTGTAAGACCATGGCAAGACATGGCATCGACACTAAGTTAAGAGATTCCATGTAAGACCATATCAAGGATACGGCATTGGCATCGAGACACATGTGTGATAGATTTAGTATCCTTAATTATTCCGGATAATTCATCGGGCAAATGAGTAAAGCTTGAATGAGATAGCAAGAAAGTAAAGTCATTAACAAGTTATGCTAGTTAAAGTCGACTAAGAATAATATCCATGTTAAGAAAAGATGAAGTTTATTTTATCCTTATAATAGTAAAGTATGCTAATTTATGTGATTAAGTGTTACAGGTATCTTGTTTACCTTACCAGCATGAGAGTAGTAAGTATCAGGAGTTATGAAAGAATCAGTAAGAGTAAGTAAGCTCAAGTACTTGAGATTTTTGATGCCATTATTTATGATGTATGAAATTGTTAAGCAATTATGTTGTTATATGCATTACATGCGGACTTACTAAGCTAATTGCTTACGTCTTTAATTCTTTCTTTCTATATAGACCCGCCAAGCTAACTCGTGGATCATTAACGTCGGAGCTCGGAGCACACTATCAATCAAAATTTTGGGTATAGCCAAGTTGTTTTTATTAAGTATGGCATGTATAGGAAATGGTTCATTTTAAATTATGTCTTAAGAGAAGCCAAAGCTTTTGGTTAGCAAGCTTATTATTCTTTTGTATATGGCTAAAGAGATTGATCAATATTCACTAAGTTTATATATATATCAATGTCGATGGTTTATGCATTATTGATTATTTTTGGATGAAGTACTTGAATTGTTGAATTGAGTATATGATTGGTCTTGATTTCAGGGTGGCAATTGACTTGGAAAATAGCCTTTAAGTGTCAACTGGTATGGTCACACGGGCGTGTAACTAGAACGTGTGTGATACATGGCCAACCCACATGGGTGTGTTAATAGACCGTGTGTCCCCTGCATGTTAGTGTTTTGAGTTAGTATAGACCACGGGCCAGCCACACGGGCGTGTGCTTAGGCCGTGTGGTTAAGTCAGAATACCAAGGTTTGATACACGGGTCAAGGACACGGGCGTGTGCCTAAGCCATGTGAGTTAGTCAGTGACCACCATAAGTTGGGTACACGGGCGTGTCCTAGGTCAACATGGGCGTGTGGCCCCTGTCTTGATGAAAAATTTTCTAAGTTCGTAGAAGTTTCCGGTTGAACTACGGAAACTCTCAGATGTGAGTTTAGGGCCTCGTAGGCCCATGAAGTGAATGTTATGACTAAGGTAGGAAAGTTTTAATTTGGAACAAAATTTTATAGCCGTAAGTTCACGTTTAAGCATGTTTCAAGTACAGTAATGTTTCGTATCCAGTCTCAGCTTCGGGCTCGGGTATGGGGTGTTACAGTCATGCACACCGGATGAATGTCTGAAATGTGCTGTGTCACTTCTGAGAGATTCAGCATACCGGTGGTGGAAAACCCTTGTGTCAGTAGTACTGAGAGAGAGGGTTAATTGGAAATTCTTCCAAGATGAGTTTAGGAAGAAATATATCAGCCAACGGTTTATTGATCAGAAAAGCAAGGAGTTTTTAGAGCTGAAACAGGGCCAAATGTCGGTAACTGAGTATGAGCAAGAGTTTGTTAGGCTCAGTAAGTACGCTCAAGAGTGTGTTTCCACCGAGGCTATCATGTGCAAAAGGTTCGAAGATGGGTTGAATGAGGATATCCAATTGTTAGTTAGAGTTCTTGAGCTGAAGGAATTTGTGGTGTTATTCGATCGAGCTTGTAAGGCTGAAGAGTTAAGCAAAGAGAAGAGGAAAGCTGAGTCTTAGGCTAGAGATGTAAGAAAAAGACCGATGAGTAAGTCATTTCAATCTCAGTCTAAGAAATCGAGAGATTTGTATGTTCGATCGAGTGCTTCAGCTGGGTATCCCAACAGAGATTGTGGGAAACAATACTCGGGTTCTAAAGCCCAAACTACATCAGTAGCGAGCGTTGGTAACGCTATGTCTGGTAGGCCTGAATGTCAGCATTGCGACATACGACACCCCGGCGAATGTAGAATGTATGACTGGGCTTGTTTTAAGTGTGGCTCTCACGACCACTTTATTAAAGATTGCCCAGAGATGGTTGAAAATGATAAGTTTCAGACTGCAAGATTGGGAAACACTACCTCTAAAGGCAGACCACCAAGGAACACGGGAAATGGAGCTAGTAGTAAAGGTGTGACAAAAGATACAGCTGTAAGATCTGAGGCCAGGGCACCTGCTAGAGCATATGCTATCCGTGCCTGCGAAGAAGCGACATCTCCCGATGTTATCACTGGTACTTTTTCTCTCTATAATACTAATGTAGTTGCATTGATTGATCCTGGATTGACTCTATCTTATGTTTGCATGAAATTGGTAGCTAGTAAGAACTTGCCTGTTGAGTTTACTGAATTTGTGATTAAAGTGTCAAACCCTTTTGGCAAATATGTGCTAGTTGATAAAGTTTGCAAGAATTTTCCATTGATGATTCGGGGTCACTATTTTCTGGCGGACCTGATGTTGTTGCCATTTTATGAGTTTGTTGTCATTTTGGGTATGGATTGGTTGACACTGCATGATGTTGTAGTGAATTATAGACGGAAAATTATTGAATTGAAATATGAGAATGGTGAAATTCTTTGAATTGATTCAGATGAGTCGGGTGAGTTACCTGTTGTGATTTCTTCAATGACTGCCCAAAAATATGTGAGAAAGGGTTGTGAAGCTTATCTAGCTTATGTGTTGAATACAAAAGTGTCTGAATTGAAAATTGAATCAGTGCCAGTAGTTTGTGAATATCCGGATGTGTTTCCAAAAGAGTTACCTGGGTTACCTCCGATCAAAGAGGTTGAGTTTAGTATTGATTTAGTACCAGGGACTTCACCGATATTGATAGGTCCATATAGGATGGCTCCGACTGAATTGAAAGAATTGAAAGCTCAGTTGCAAGAGTTGACAGATAAGGGTTTTGCGAGACCGAGTTTCTCACAATGGGGTGCACCGGTGTTATTTGTCAAGAAGAAAGATTGATCCATGAGACTTTGTAGTGATTACCAACAGCTCAACAAGGTGACTATAAAGAACAAGTATCCTTTGCCAAGAATTGATGAGTTGTTTGATCAGTTAAAAGGGGCAACGATATTTTCGAAGATTGATTTGAGGTCTGGCTACTACCAGTTGAGAGTTAAAGAGTCAGACGTGCCGAAAATCGCTTTAAGAACAAGGTACGGGCACTATGAATTACTTGTCATGCCTTTTAAACTAACTAATGCTCCTGCTATTTTTATGGACTTGATGAATCGAGTTATTCGACCGTACTTAGATAAGTATGTGGTTGTGTTCATCGATGACATTTTTATTTATTCTTGGGATGAGTCTGAGCATGCCGAACATTTAAGAATTGTGTTTCAGACCTTGAGAGATAAGAAATTGTTTGCTAAGTTCAGCAAAAATGAGTTTTGGCTCCGAGAAGTCAGATTTTTGGGACACATTGTTTCTGGAGATGGTATTTGGGTAGATCCGAGTAAGATTTCAGCAATTGTTGATTGGAAATCGCCAAGAAATGTATCGAACGTTCGAAGCTTTTTGGGCTTAGCTGGTTATTACCGATGTTTTGTCAAAGGATTTTCGATGATTGCTACACCTATGACTAGGCTATTGCAAAAGGATTTTAAGTTCGAATGGTCAGAAAAATGTCAGCAAAGCTTTGAGAAGTTGAAAACATTATTGACTGAGGCACCGGTTTTAGTGCAACCTGAATCGGTAAAAGAGTTCGTAATTTATAGTGACGCATTACTGAATGGATTAGGATGTGTGTTGATGCAAGAGGGAAAAGTGATAGCTTATGCCCCGAGACAGTTGAAATCGTACGAGAAGAATTATTCGACGCACGATTTGGAATTGGCTGCCATTGTTTTTGCTTTGAAAATTTGGCGTCATCATTTGTACGGTGAGAAGTGCCACATCTATACCGACCACAAGAGTTTGAAGTATTTGATGACTCAAAAGGATTTGAACTTGCAACAACGGAGATGGCTCGAGTTACTAAAAGATTATGAGTTGGTAATCGTCTACCATCCCGGAAAGGCGAACGTAGTCGCAGATGCTTTGAGCAGAAAGTCCTTGTTTGCCTTGAGAGCTATGAATACGAGGTTGGCTTTATCCGATGACGGTTTGGTTTTAGCTGAGTTGAGAGCTAGACTGATGTTTCTTCAGCAAATTTATGAAGCTCAGAAAAGTGATAGTGAATTGCAAGCTAAAAGAGCTTAGTGTGAATCTGGTAATGATTCAGACTTTCAGATCGGTTCGGATGATTGTTTGATGTTCCAAGATAGAATATGTGTACTGAAAAATGATGAACTTATTCAGAAGATTTTACACGAGGCACACAGTGGCTGCTTATCAGTTCATCCGGGTAGTACAAAAATGTATAATGATTTGAAGAAATGGTATTGGTGGTAAGGTATGAAACGGGATATTTCGGAGTTTGTTTCGAGATGCTTAGTTTGTCAACAAGTAAAGGCCGAACACCAAGTACCTTCGGGCTTACTTCAACCAGTGATGGTACCCGAGTGGAAATGGGACAAAATTACGATGGATTTCGTAATGGGTTTGCCTTTGACTCCGAAAAAGAAAGATGTCGTTTGGGTCGTTGTTGATAGGTTGACAAAATCGGCTCATTTTATACCGGTACGTACCGATTTCTCACTTGACAAGCTAGCTGAATTGTACATTGCTAAAATTGTGAGATTGCACGGAGTGCCTATTTCTATTATTTCAGATAGAGATCCGAGATTTACGTCTCGATTTTGGAAAAAGTTGCAAGAAGCTTTGGGTACAAAGTTGAACTTTAGTACCGCATTTCATCCGCAAACCGACGGCCAATCAGAAAGAACAATTCAAGTTCTCGAAGATATGCTTTGTTGTTGTGTTTTAGAATTCGAAGGTAGTTGGGAAAAATATCTACCTTTAGTCAAATTTGCTTATAACAATAGTTTTCAGTCGAGTATAAAGATGGCACCGTATGAGGCATTGTATGGCCGCAAGTGTCAAACTCCGTTGTATTGGACCGAACTTAGTGAAAAACAGATGCATGGGGTCGATTTGGTTAGAGAGACCGAAGAGAAAGTGAGAGTAATTCGTGACTGTTTGAAGGCAACTTCAAATCGACAGAAGTTGTATGCGGATTTGAAAAGAAAAGAGATAAAATTTCAGATTGGTGATAAAGTGTAACACCCCTAGCCCGAAACTGTTGCCGGTCTAGGGTTAGGAAGCATTACCGATCAATCTGAAACATCTACAATCATTTCTCAACACAAAGTTTAACACCATTCAAACATATCAATATATATACATATAGTCCCTTAATGAGGTCTACGTGACCTTAAACACGTGTTAAAAAAGGGGTCGGGACTAAACCGAACACATACGAAATTTACAAAAAATTAAATATTTTTCCAAGCTACAGGGGTCACACGCCCGTGTGGGTAGGCCGTGTGCCTCACACGGCATTAGACACGCCCATGTGTCCAAGCCGTGGCAAAACAGGGCATACATACTGACTAGTCCACACGGCCAGCCACACGCCCGTGTGTCCAGCCCGTGGTCGAGCCTGACTTGTTTTGAAATGCAACCATGAAGGACACGGTCGAGCCACACGCCCGTTTGCTCAATCGTGTGGGCAATTATAGGCCATTTGCAAGGCCAAACTTGCCACCCACACTTAGGAATCACCTACAAGCATCAAACCAATTCCAAACCATGCCACAAATGCAATCAAAATATACCAATTATGCATCTTTATAACCTCATAACATCATAAATCATTTTCCTATACAAATCCCTCTCAACTTACTACCACAAATATCAATTACACATTCAAAAACATGAAATTTATGTATCATCAAAATCAAACCATTTCAAAGCATGATTATACTACTTCCATAACTCCAAGACTACACAAAAAGACCATTCACATAGAGCATACATTCACATATTAACCATTCTTTTTGCACATATAAGGCATATACCAAAGTTATCCATCTTTCAAGCCATATCACATGGCAAGAACTATACAACTCAAAATATACCATATCTACTACCCTATGCATGCCATATTCAAATATATATACATCTCCCGAAAGTACCAAACAGATAGCCGATAGTGTGATTGAGTCACTGACGATCCCCGGATCCGAGCTAACTTTAAATACACTGTAAAACAGAGAAACACTTCACACAGTAAGCTCTAAAGCTTAGTAAGTTCGTAATATAATACAATTAATTCATTGAATCAAATCAATGTACAAATTAAACCATCACATAGATAATTTAACAAAGATACACATGCTCAATTATATCCAATACTCACATAGCCATCCATTCATCTACTTTCAAATTTATCAACCACTTAGGTTTCATACATACCTTTGCCAACACCTAATTTACAACCAATTTTGCTACTCAATGCTCGATACCACATTTTGATCAATCTTTATTATCTATTCGATTCAATCGCAAACTTAGTGCCCAACTCATAACCGAAGCTTCAATAACATCGCACACCTAGTGCCTCTTTATCAAACCGAACCTGATTCGGTATCGCACACACAGTGCCAATCAATATAGTCAATACTTTCTCTATTTCGCACACACAGTGCCATTCATTACTGTATAAATTCTATTTCTCACACTTAGTGCCACATTTCTCAAATTCACAATTAACATTAATAATTCATCAATCACATATTCATTCATTTCATAGTACATGATTATAAATTATACGATTTGCATTATACACGAACTTACCTCGGACGTCGAAGTAACAAAATGGGTCGATTAATCGAGCACTTTATCTTTGCCTCGATCTCGATCAAAATCCCTCTTTTCTTGATCTATACATATTCAAATTTAGTTCATTCAATCACCAATTCATTCAATTTAGTCCAAACACACATATTTAGGGCATTTTACAATATAGCCCTCACATTTTCACATTTCGACACTGTAGTCCCTATTTCATAAAATCATCAAATTGACATAATTTCATCTCACACATGCCTAGCCGAATTTTCCTTATGTTCATACAAGCCCAAATATTTCATTTATTTCACATTTTAGTCCTTCAATTTCTTATTCTCACAATTTAACTCAAATTACTCAATTTCACCAAAAATTCAAAGACAAAATATGTTAATCTTTCACATATCTTCCATATTTCATCATCAACTATCACAAAGCTCAAGCATCATCAATGGCACATTTCAAATTCTTCATCAAATTTCAAAATTAAGACATGGGCTTGAGAGAACACGAAGCAACGATCACAAAAACGTAAAAATCATTAAAAATCGAGCTCAAAACATACCTTGATTGAGCCAACTTCTAGCCGAAACCTAACAAGCTTATTTTCTTTCTTTTTCTTCCAAATTTCGGCAACAACAAAGATGATAATGGCTTTTAATTTCTTTTGTTTTCATTATAATAACTTTAATAATTAAAAACCAATTTTAACCTTATTACTAACATTAAAAATCCACTAATTTGTGTCCATCTTTGTCCACTCTCCTTATTCTTGGTCTAATTGCAACATAAGGACTTCTCATTTAAGAAGCCGTGACAATTAAGCACTGTAACAATCAGCACACAGCTTTTGTATTTTATGCGATTAAGTCCTTTTTTGCAAATTAAGCACACAATCGATAAAATTTTCACACAGAAATTTCACACATGCTTAATCACATACTGTAAACACCAAAAATAATATTAAAGTATTTTTCTGACTCAAATTTGTGGGCTTGAAACAACTATTTCGACTAGGGTCTAAACCGGGCTGTTACAACTCTCCCCCCTTAGGGATTTTTGTCCCCGAAAATCTTACCAGCGAATAGGTTCGGATATTGCTCTCTTATAACATCTTTAGGCTCCCACGTAGCCTCTTCAACTCCGTGTTTGTGCCACAACACTTTCGCTAAAGAAATTTTCTTGTTTCTCAACTCTTTAGTCTCTTGTGCCAAAATTCGGATCGGTTCTTCACTATACGATAAATCTAACTGAATATCGACCTCAGTTGGAGCAATCACATGAGATGGATCAGATCTGTATCGTCGAGGCATCGATACATGAAACACATTATGAATCTTCTCTAGCTCAGATGGCAACAACAATCTATAGGCAACCGGCCCGATACGTTCAATAATCTCATACGGCCCGATAAATCTCGGACTCAACTTGCCTTTTCTGCCGAATCGAAGTATTTTCTTCCACGGAGATACTTTCAAAAACACTTTATCACCGATCTGAAACTCAATATCTTTTCATTTCAAATCTGCATAGGATTTCTGACGACCTGAAGCCTCTTTCAAACTGTCACAAATCACTTTCACTTTCTGCTCAGCCTCTTTTATCAAATCAACCCCGTGAATCTTATTATCATTCAGCTCAGTCCAATACAATGGAGTTCTGCATTTACAACCATAAAGAGCCTCATATGGTGCCATTTTGATGCTAGATTGAAAACTGTTATTGTACGCAAACTCAATCAACGACAAATGTTTTTCCCACGTACTTTCAAACTCAAGGATGCAACATCTCAACATATCCTCAAGAATCTGAATGATCCGCTCGGATTGACCATCCTTTTGCGGATGAAATGCAGTACTGAAATGCAGCTTTGTGCCTAAAGCTTATTGCAATTTCTTCCAAAACTGCGAGGTAAATCTCGGATCTCTGTCAGATACAATAGATAGTGGCATCCCGTGCAATCTCACAATCTCAGAAATATACAATTCAGCTAATTTATCAAGTGAATAATATGTTCTGACCGGAACAAAATGAGCTGATTTCGTCAATCTGTCAACTATCACCCAGATTGCATCTTTCTTTCTCGGAGATAAAGGTAGTCCCGACACAAAGTCCATCATGATTCTCTCCCATTTCCACTCAGGTATCATAATCGGTTGTAACAAACCGGATGGAACCTAATGTTCAGCTTTAACTTGCTGGCATATTAAACATTTCGAAACAAACTCTAAGATATCCCGTTTCATACCATGCCACCAATAGAAATGTTTCAGATCATTATACATTTTTGTACTTCCCGGATGAACAACCAAACGACTATTGTGAGCTTTGTTCAAAATCAACTGAATCAACTCTGAATTCCTTGGAACACAAATCCATTCTCTGAATCTCAAACAATCATTATCATCCACTCGAAATTCTGAATCAGAATTTAAACCACATTGAGCTCGTTTTGTCATCATCTCATTATCACTTTTTTGGGCATCACAAATCTGACGTATAAACATCAGCCTCACTTTCAACTCAGCCAAAACCGAACCATCATCACACGGATCTATTTGAGTACTCATCGCTTTCATAAAGCAAATAAAGACTTTCGGCTCAAAGCGCCAAGAACAACATTAGCTTTTCCCTGATGCTAATCAATTACTAATTAATAGTCTTTTAGTAATTCTAACCATCTTCATGCCTCAAATTCAATTCTTTCGAGTCATCGATATTTCAAACTCTTGTGATCGATGATAAATCGACATTTCTCACCAAATAGGTAATGACGCCAAATCTTCAATGCAAATACAATCGCAGCTAATTCAAGACTGTGCGTCGGGTAGTTCTTTTCATGCGGCTTTAACTGTCTTGAAGCATAAGCTATAACTTTGCCCTCTTGCATCAACACACAGCCCAAACCATTCAATGATGCATCACTGTAAACTATGAATTCTTTACCCGATTCAGGTTGGACCAACACTGGTGCCTCTATCAACAATGCTTTCAACTGTTCAAAACTTTGCTGCCACTTTTCTGACCACTCAAATTTAACATCTTTCTGTAGCAATTTTGTCAATGGAGTCACAATCATCGAGAAGCCTTTCACGAACCGCCTATAATGTCCCGCTAGTCCCAAAAAACTACGAACTTCAAACACATTTCTCGGAGGCTTCCACTCCAAAATAGCTTCATTTTTGCTTGCATCAACTCGTATACCAGATGCTGACACAATCTGTCCTAGAAAACCAACTTCATGTAACCAGAACTCACATTTGCTAAACTTTGCATACAATTTCTTCTCACGCAGAGTCTGTAACACAATTCTCAAATGCTCGGCATGATACGTCTCATTACAAGAATAAATCAGAATGTCATCAATAAACACAAAAACGAATCGATCCAAATACAGTCTGAATATCCGGTTCATTAAATCCATAAACATCGCAGGAGCATTCGTAAGTCCAAAAGGCGTTACTAAAAATTCATAATGTCCGTACCTCGTTCTGAAAGCAGTTTTCGGCACATCTGATTCTTTAACTCGTAGCTGATAATAGCCGATCTCAAATCTATCTTAGAAAACACTGTAGCTCCTTTTAGCTGATCAAACAAATCATCAATTCACGGTAGAGGATATTTATTCTTTATTGTCACCTTGTTTAACTGTCGATAGTCAATACACATCCTCATAGTTCCATCTTTCTTTTTCACAAACAACACAGGAGCACCCCAGGGCGAGAAACTCGGTCGTGCAAATCCTCTATCCGTCAACTCTTGCAACTGAGACTTCAACTCTTTCAATCCTATCGGTGCCATTCTATACGGAGCTATTGAGATAGGAGTTGTTCCCGGCACTAAATCAATACCAAACTCAACTTCTCGTATCGGAGGTAATCCCAGTAGTTCTTCAGGAAACACATCTGGAAACTCGCAAACTACCGGTATAGATTCAACTTTCATTTCTGTCATTTTTGTAACTATCACATACGCAAGATAGGCTTCACAACCCTTTTTCACATAATTCAAAGCTTTCATCACTGAGATCACAGCTGGTAACCCATTCAAATCACTGGATTCAATTCGAACTATCTCACCATTCTAACTTCTGAAATCAATACCCTTTCGTTTACAATTCACAATAGCATTATGCAAAGTGAGCCAATCCATACCCAGAATTATATCAAATTCATCGAATGGTAGCAGCATCAAATTAGCTGGAAAACAACTATCTCGAAACATCAACTGACAGTTCTTGCATACTTTATCAACCAGAACACACTTGCCTAAAGGGTTCGATACTCTAATTACAAATTCAGTAGACTCAACAGGCAGAGTCTTACTAGATACTAGATTCACACACACATATGAATGAGTAGATCCTGGATCTATCAATGCAATCACATCAGTATCAAATAGAGTAAAAGTACCAGTTATGACGTCTGGAGATGACGCTTCTTCACGAGCGCAAATAGCATAGGCTCAAGCAAGTGCTCTCACCTCGGATCTCACAGCTGTATCTGATGTTCCTATCTGACTACCGCTTACATTCCCAGTGTTTCTAGGTGGTCTACCTCTACCTGTCACATTACTCAGTCTCGCATTCTGTACATTGTCTTTCTCAGCTAACTCTGGGCAATCATGAATGAAATGGTCTCGTGATCCACATTTATAGCAAACTCTATTATTGTATTTGCCCCAACATTCTCCATTATATCGTCTCCCACACTGTCTACACTCAGGCTTGTTGCTTTTAACACTTCCAACACTAGATTCAATTGGAACTTGTGTTTTGGAATTAACATTCTATTTCACTTGATCTCTGCTCGAATGTCCGATCGAAACATTTGAACGATTAATTGCATCTCAGAATCTCTTGGACGAAGGTTGATATGACTTACTCATCAATCTTTTTCTTTCATCTCTAGCTTCAGAATCCGCTTTCTTCTTTTCTTTGCTGAGTTCCTCAGCTTTACAAGCCCTTTCAACCAATACTACGAATTCATTCAAGTCAAGAATTCCAACTAGTAGTTTTATGTCTTCATTCAACCCTTCAATGAAGCATTTACACATAGTAGTTTCAGTCGAAACACATTCCCGCGCGTATTGGCTCAATCTCACAAATTCCTGCTCGTACTCAGTAACAGACATGCGGCCCTGTTTCAGCTCTAGAAACTCTTTACGTTTCTGATCTATGAATCGTTCACTGATATACTTCTTTCGAAATTCAATTTGAAAGAAATCCCAAGTGATTCTCTTTCTCGAAACTATGGATATCAATGTTTTCCACCAATTATATGTCGTATCCCTCAACAATGAAATAGCACATTTTAAGCATTCATCAGGATTCAATGACATCTCATCAAACACTCGAATTGTATTCTCGAGCCAAAACATAGCTCGTTCAACATCATCATCAATTGAGGCCCTAAACTCTTCTGCCCCGTACTTCCAAATTTTATCTACTGAAGGCTTACTCAATCGGATTGGATCTGTCACTTGTGGCACTACAGGTACTTGTAGGGGTGGAGGTTGTTGAGCAGCCGGATTCGTTCGAACGAAATCTGAAAACCACTCACTCATCATTCGGAAGAAGGCTTGCTTAGCCTCTCCCTCTTGGCTACTAGCAATCGGCCTAGATTCGGCCGGCGTTGTCCCTTGAGCGGGAGCAGGCGCATTGCTCTCAACATCATCAGTAACTGCTCGTTCGGGATCCATTTACTAAACGAAAACAAATTTTTAACTCTCAGGATTCATCACACTATCGCAATTATATATATGGCATGTATAGCTAGACTCACACGAGCTACATTAGTCCTAGAATCGACTAAATCTGGCTCTGATACCAATAAAATATAACACCCCTAGCCCGAAACCGTCGCCGGTCTAGGGTTAGGAAGCATTACCGATCAATCCGAAACATTTACAATCATTTCTCAACACAAAGTTTAACACCATTCAAAAATATCAATATATAAACATATAGTCCCTTAATGAGGTCAACGCGACCTTAAACACGTGTCAGAAAAGGGGTCGAAACTAAACCGAACACATACAAAATTTACCAAAAATTAAATATTTTTCCAAGCTACAGGGGCCATACGCCCGTGTGGGTAGGCCGTGTTCCTCACACGGCATCAGACATGCCCATGTGTCCAAGCCGTGGCAAAACAGGGCATACATACTGACTTGTCCACACGGCCTGAGACACGCCCGTGTGCCTCACCCGTGGTCGACACTGACTTGATCCACACGGCCAGTCACACGCCCGTGTGTCCAGCCCGTGGTCGAGTCTGACTTGTTTTGAAATGCAACCACAAAGGACACGGTCGAGCCACACGCCCGTGTGCTCAATCGTGTGGGCAATTATAGGCCATTTGCAAGGCCAAACTTGCCACCCACACTTAGGAATCACCTACAAGCATCAAACCAATTCCAACCATGCCACAAATGCAATCAAAATATACCAATTATGCATCTTTATAACCTCTTAACATCATAAATCATTTTCCTATACAAATCCCTCTCAACTTACTACCACAAATATCAATTACACATTCAAAAGCATGAAATTTATGTATCATCAAATTCATACCATTTCAAAGCATGATTATACTACTTCCATAACTCCAAGACTACTCATAAAGACCATTCACATAAAGCACACATTCACGTATTAACCATTCTTTTTGCACGTCTAAGGCATATACCAAAATTATCCATCTTTCAAGCAATATCACATGGCAAGAACTATACAACTCAAAATATACCATATCTACTAGCCTATACATGCCATATTCAAATATATATACATCTCCCAAAAGTACCAAATAGATAGCCGATAGTGTGATTGAGTCGCTGACGATCCCCGGATCCGAGCTAACTTTAAATACACTGTAAAACAGAGAAACACTTCACACAGTAAGCTCTAAAGCTTAGTAAGTTCGTAATATAATACAATTAACTCATTGAATCAAATCAATGTACAAATTAAACCATAATATAGATAATTTAACAAAGATACACATGCTAAATAATATCCAATACTCACATAGCCATCCATTCATCTAATTTCAAATTTATCAACCACTAAGGTTTCATACATACCTTTACCAACACCTAATTTACAACCAATTTTGTTACTCAATGCTCGATACCACATTTCGATCAATCTTCATTATCTATTCGATTCAATCACACACTTAGTGCCCAATTCATAGCCGAAGCTTCAATAACATCGCACACCTAGTGCCTCTTTATCAAACCAAACTTGATTCGGTATCGCACACAGAGTGCCAATCAGTATAGTTAATACTTTCTCTATTTCACACATACAGTGTCATTCATTACTGTATAAATTCTATTTCGCACACTTAGTGCCACATTTATCAAATTCACAATTAACATTAATAATTCATCAATCACATATTCATTCATTTTATAGAACATGATTATAAATTATATGATTTGCATTATACACGAACTTACCTCGGACGTCGAAGTAACAAAACGAGTCGATTAATCGAGCACTTTATCTTTGCCTCGATCTCGATCCAAATCTCTCTTTTCTTGATCTATACATATTAAAATTTAGTTCATTCAATCACCAATTCATTCAATTTAGTCCAAACACACATATTTAGGGCATTTTACAATATAGCCCTCACATTTTCACATTTCGACACTTTAGTCCCTATTTCATAAAATCATCAAATTCACATAATTTCATCTCACACATGCCTAGCAAAATTTTCCTTATGTTCATGCAAGCCCACATATTTCATTTATTTCACATTTTAGTCCTTTAATTTCTTATTCTCACAATTTAACTCAAATTACTCAATTTCACCAAAAATTCAAAGACAAAATATGTTAATCTTTCACATATCTTCCATATTTCATCATCAAATATCACAAAGCTCAAGCATTCATCAATGGCACATTTTAAATTCTTCATCAAATTTCAAAATTAAGACATGGGCTTGAGAGAACATGAAGCAACGATCACAAAAACGTGAAAATCATCAAAAACCGAGCTCAAAACATACCTTGATTGAGCCAACTTCTAGTCGAAACCTAACAAGCTTATTTTCTTTCTTTTTCTTCCAACTTTCGGCAACAACAAAGATGATAATGGCTTTTAATTTCTTTTGTTTTCATTATAATAACTTTAATAATTAATAACCAATTTTAACCTTATTATTAACATTAAAAATCCACTAATTTGTGTCCATCTTTGTCCACTCACCTTATTCTTGGTCTAATTGCAACATAAGGACTTCTCATTTAAAAAGCCATGACAATTAAGCACTTTAACAATCAGCACACTATAACACCCCATACCCGAGTCCGAGGCTAAAACCAGATACGAGACATTACTATGCTTGAACTTTCTTAAACATGTACTTACAGGCTATAAAATTTTGTTTTGAATTAAAAACTTCTGTTTCTTAGCCAAAATATACATATCATAGGCCTACGAGGCCCTAAACACTTAACCGGAACTTTCGAAATTCAATCGGAAGCCTTTTGTTAAAACAGGTGTCACACGCCCATGTGACTTGGGACACACCCGTATACCCCTAAAACACGCCCATGTCTTCGACCCGTGGTCAACACTGACTAATATCACACGGCCTTGACACGCCCGTGGCTTTTGCCCGTGTACTAAACCTTGGCATTCTGACTTATCCACACGGTCCATACACACGCCCGTGTACTTCCACCGTGTGGTAATTCAATTTACAAGTGCAAGGTGCAGACTTCACACGGCCTTGGCACGCGCCCATGTGCCATCCGTGTGTATCACACGGCATGAACAAACGGCCGTGTGACCAGCCCGTGGTCTATACTGACTTAAGACATTAAGGTGCAGGAGACACACGGCCTAGACACACGCCCGTGTGTCTATCCGTGTGGGCACTTAGAGGCTATTTTTGTAACACCCCTTACTCGGGTTCTACGCCAGGAACCGGGCCTGAGGCGTTACCAACTCAAACCACTTAATCGCCACTTAGGCTCTACGTCATTACTCTCTAAATCCTCCTTCTCGACTTATGAGGCCTAACTCATGCACCCGAGGACACTCAAGACTAATCCGGAACTTTTTCCATTCTTAAAATTTTGCCTTTTAAGAAGGGTTTCACATGCCCGTGAAAGATGAGACACGCCCGTGCATAGGCACACATGCCCATGTCCCTAGGTCGTGCCTAAAAACCCAATATTCTACCAATTTGCCCACGATTAGGGCACACGCCCATGCATTTTCGGAACACGCCCGTGTACCCTATCACACGTCCGTGCCTTTCACCCGTGGTCGACACTGACTAATCACACACGGTTTTAACACGCCCGTGGGTCTAAATCGTGTGCCATACCTTAGTATTCTGACTTATTCAACACGGACTCGGCACGCCCGTGTGCTTTAACCGTGTGACCATTCCAATTCTAATTTCAAAGTGCAAACTTCACACGGCCAGGGCACCCGCCCATGACTTGATCGTGTGTCTCACACGGCCTAGACACACGCCCGTGCGCCTACCCGTGTGGACCAGAACAAGGCTATTTGCCAAGCTCTTTGCACTCCTATAGCTTACACTACAAGAATCCATTCAACATACCAATAAATACTCATAATTTCAACATGGACTTCCATAGGTAACCTTATAATTTCAAAAAGGTAGAATCAGCCATCATGCATGGCAATTTACAAATTTCAATATCTTACAAGATGCCAATACACCTTTGGCCAAAATAACAAAATAACTTAACTAGCCTAGCACCTATACATGCCATTAAGAGTTGTCATTGCACAATCACAAGATTATTTCATTAATCATACAATAATTTTTCTCAATAACTACCCCAATCCATCTATTAGTACCACATATGTTCTCAATCATACCATACTCTAATTAGCAACATAGGGGTTATGAAAAATATACATTGCTTACACATAAACTTACCTCGGTGTAAAACGTGATAACTAACGATTTAGTCTGTCACCTTACCCTTTCCACGGTCAAGGTTGATTCCGCACTCTTCTTGATCTATAACAATGAAATTTATTCGTTTAGATCATTCTATGATCATAATACACCAAATTCTATACTTGGGCAAAAATGACCATTTTGCCCTTGTACATTGGCAAAATTACAATTTTGCCCCTAGGCTCGTAATTTATTTTTCAACACATTTTCTCAATGCACAAGCATAGATGAACATTTATTTCTCTTACAACTACTCACCATTCCAACTATTTCATGAATTTATCACACAAATTTAATCTTTGCATTCAAGTCCTATTTAGGTGTTTCCATGCTAACACCTTTCACAAAAGTTGTTTCTCACCTCCCTAACATCCATTTTCTTCCATGAAAACTCAGCTAACAACACAATTACTCTCATGGCAAGTCCTTATACCTTCAACCATATTACAAACTAGTCCCCCCATTAGCTAGCTTAAGCTTTGGGGACTCCAAAAATACAAAAATCATAAAAAATAATCATCAAAATGACTTACTTGCAAGGATGAAATGTAGCTGAAAATTTTAAACTCCAAGAACCCTTATTTCCTCTAAAATTTTGGTGGTAGAGGAAGAAGGAATAGTAAAAGATGATATCTCATCTTTTTATCTTATTTTATTCATTTTTTATTCACCTAATGTCACCAAATTTTGACTAAAATTAATGCTCTTGTCTCCCCTAGCTTGTATGGCCGGCCAACACACATTAAATGGCCTAATTGCACTTTAAAATCCTCTAAATTTACTTTCTATAGCTATTAGGCACCTCCACCATGAAAAATAGAACTTTCGCCCTTTATGCGATTTAGTCCTTTTTCGCAATTAAGCATGCTGTCACTCAAATTAAAACACCAAAATTTTCATGTATCCATATAATCATGCTACAGCACATAAATTAACATCAAAATAAATTTTCTCGACCTCAGATTAGTGGTCTCGAAACCACTGTTCTGACTAGCCCCAAGACCGGGCTGTTACAATTTTACCAAGCCTTTTTCTACTCTTGTCTGCATACATTCATATACTACTTCAAGACATTCTCAAATCATCAATTAAAACACATTAATTAACACATTTTATTCATAAAAATGAAGTCTTTCTCCCATACATGGGGTAGAACTATTTCTAGAACAATTTTAATCGACTTTTGTCGTCATCTATGTCTATATACAAACGTCCCATAACTCATTTTGGCCAACACATTTGGCACATTAACAATGACCTAATCAACCTTAAGTACTAGCCCTATACATGCCATGACTTCTAAAGACTTGATACCTCATACCAAGAGTCTGCTCGATAGTGTGAAAACATCTCCGGCGGCCTCCAACCCGAGCTAGTTAATATAGCCTATAAGAGATGAGAAAAGTAAAGGAGTAAGCAATAATGCTTCGTAAGCTCATCTGCATAATGTGTCAAATATTGATATTCATTGAATATATAGAATTACAAAGTATCATGAAGGGTGTCTCTCATAAACTCATGGTTACTTACTCAACCATTCTTGAAACTTACTCATTTAATCTCTTACCACATTCTTACCATGTCACAAGCCAATTCGCTCGTTTAATTAGCATATGTTCCTGCACTGATCATCACAAGATCATATATAACAACACATCAAGCATTTTCAAAAATCCGCTCATGCTACTAATATCTCGGTGGTTTCGCACTTAGCCCACCATTGAATCTCTAATAGGGAGGTATCGCATATAGCCCACCAATCATTTATAAGTGATGGTATCACACATAGCCCATCGATTAATAATCAATAAGGTGATATCGCACATAGCTTACCGTTATTTACATTCATGGATAATAATTCACAAGTATATCTTTATTTCAAATGTTCATTCAAGAACATCCTCACATGTTTCCATTTTTACTTAACTTTCTACGATACTCGTTCTCATTCACACAGTGCATCAAATACACATACCCCACTAGGGGTTCATCATTTATTGAATTCATCTCAATTCAATTCTACACATACTTGTGCTACTCATGGTACAACCACTTACATTTAAATAACTCTCTTGAGTCTCATGCACATAGTTCTCGTTGTCACTCTACCCCAATTGGGTTTTACATACACTAACATATCGATGCCATGTCCCTGACATGGTCTTATACGAATTCTTACACCGAGGCCATATCCCAATATGGTCTTACTCGAGCCTTTAACCATCGTCCTATCGTGCTATACACCTTTCCCATTACTCTAAATTCAATTCCATTGACATCTCATCAAGAGACATTTCATACATTCATATAGTAATATACATTCCATACAACATTGGAATACTAAATAAGCTCATACGTAATTTCAACATTTGCACATGAACTTACCTCGATGTCGAAAGAGCCGAAAAGGACTTTTTGCCCATATTTCTCTTTTCATCCGTTCTAGGTCTGAAACTCATTTTCTTTTATCTAGAACAATGAAATTTACTCATTTAATCACTTAATGATCGTATTACAACATAATCTCTACTTAGGCAAAAATGACCATTTTGCCCTATACTTTGGCAAAATTATGATTTTGCCCCTAGGCTCAATAAATAAATTTTCATCACATTTTCTTGTTAAACAAGTCTAGCTGAACATTTAATCCTCTTACAACTATTCTCAATTCCATCAATTTCATGCCTTAAAGAACAAATTACAACTTTTGCATTTTAGTCCCAATTAGGTGTTTTCATGACAACACCTTTCACAAAAGTTGTTTCTCATCATCCTATCATTCATTTTCTTTCATAAAAACTCATCAAACAACATAAACTCTCTCATGGCAAGTCCCTAGACTTTCAACCATATTGCAAACTAGTCCCCTCTTTAGAAAGCTTAAGCTTTAGGGGTCTCAAAAGTACAAAAATTAACATCTAAAGCCATCAAAATCACTTACTTGAGTGAAGAGAAGCTTGCTAAAATTTTCAAGCTTTCAAAGCCCTCCCATGGCTGATATTTTTGGTTGAAAAAGAAGAAATAAAAAGATGATAGCTTTTTGGCATATTTCATCTTATTTTATTTCTTTTTAAACACCTAACATGACCACATTTAATGTTCTTGTCCCCTTAGCTTACTATGGCCGGCCAACTCACTTAGACAAGGCCAAGTTGCTCATTTGGGACCTCCAATTACTAAGCCATAGCTATTTGGTACCTTTAGCCTATAGAATGGAACTTTCGCACTCTATGCGATTTAGTCCTTTTTCACAATTTAGCTAGAAATCGCTAAAATTAAGGCACCAAAATTTTCATGCATCCTCATAAACATGTCATAACACATAACATAACATGAAAACAATTTTCTCTAACCTCGAATTGGTGCTTTCGAGATCACTGTTCCGACTAGCCCCTAAGTCGGGCTGTTACACACACAGCTTTTGCATTTTATGCGATTAAGTCCTTTTTGCAAATTAAACACACAATCGATAAAATTTTCACACAGAAATTTCACACATGCTTAATCACATACTGTAAACACCAAAAATAATATTAAAATATTTTTTTGACTCAGATTTGTGGTCTCGAAACCACTATTCTGACTAGGGTCTAAACCGGGTTGTTACATAAAGTATTAATGAAAGTATCTCCATGGAAGAAGATTCTGAGATTTGGCCGTAAAGGCAAGTTAAGTCCACGTTTCATTGGGCCATATGAGGTTATTAAAAGAATAGGGCCGGTGGCATATCAGTTAGCTTTGTCGACAGAGTTGGAAAGGATTCACAATGTATTTCATGTGTCGATGTTGCGACGTTATCGAGCAAACTCTTCACATGTGATTTCTCCAACAGAGGTTGAGATTCGACCCAATATGACTTATGGTGAGGAACCGATCAAGATTTTGGCTCGGGAAGTTAAATAGTTGAGAAATAAAAACATAACCCTAGTTAAAGTTTTGTGGCAACGACATGGAGTCGAAGAGGCTACGTGGGAACCTGAGGAAGCTATGCAAAAACAGTACCCAAACCTATTTTCTAGTAAGATTTTTGGGGATGAAAATCCCTAAGGGGGGAGAGTTGTAACAGCCCGATTTTGGGTCTAGTCGGAAAGTGGTTTTGGGACAACAACTCTGACACAGTAAAATTTGTTTTTATTATATTTTTATGGTCTACAATTTTATGGAATGATTTCGTGAAAATTTCGTTCGAAAACTTTGACGTTTGGGCACTTAATTTAGTTAAAAGGACTAAATTACAAAAAGTGCAAAATGTGTGTTCTAGAAGCTATAGGTGTCTAATTGCTATGAAACTTTAAATTTAAGGTCCTTAGATGGTAATTAGACCATTGGTTAAGTTAGTGAACAAAAATGGACATGAAGTAAGAGAATTTTTATGTTTTAAGTTTGGGGCATTTTGGTTATTTGGCTAATTAAATGAATTAAAAATGAAATTAAAAGCCAATTTTTGCTCATCTTCCAACCCTTGGCCGAAAATTTCAAGAGGAAGACATAGCTAGGGTTTTTCAAGCTTCCAAGCTCGATTGTAAGTTTGTTCTAGCCCCGTTTTTAATGATTTTTATGTTTTTGAGATCCTTGTAACTCGATCTACCTATTTTTAGTACTTATTTGAAGTATGATTAAGGTATAGGGTTTGAACCATGTTAGATATTTGTGTATTTTGATGTTTAATGGTAGATTATACAAATTTGAGGTTGGATAAACAACTTTTGCTAAGTGATTTTCTGTAAAAATGTCAAAAAGGACCTATTTGTAAAAGTTATAAAATATGTAGTAAAAGTGTGATGTGTTGAAAAATGTGGGCTGGTATGAGCATAAAAATAGTTTGGCTAGGCTTGTGTATTGAAGAAATTGAACATATTTCATTTTACGAGCCTAGGGACTAAAATGTAAAATGTCAAGATTAGGGGCAAAAATGTAATTTTTCCATAATATGATTTTTGGGCTGAATTGAATAATATGATGATTTAATGAGTTAAATTTGTTATTATAGATCAAGAAAAATGAGGTACAGACCTAGACCAGGTGAAAAACAAAGTAATTGACGATTAGGTCAAATTCTACTATTTTTGTATCGAGGTAAGTTCGTATGTAAATAATGCAATGTTATATTTGTATGTTAATGTTTTGATATTGCATGAAATGTATGATTGATTCTATGAGTATATTCGACAAAGTTTCGGCAAGAGAGAAATCTCGGTTGAACCTTAGGAATAGATTAGGATACAAGTGACATGTCACTAGGAAACCATGTGTTTATGTGATTTATGTGTCCCAGGTGCTGGTCCTGTACGTTCTACCGGTGGCTGGGTATGCAGGCATATGTTGTGGATACCTGACAGCTTGTGTGAGCAGCACCGTATAGCTAAGTCTTGACTGACATCTTGTGTGAGCAGGCCCGAGGATAGCTCGAGAGGAAGCTTATATGTGTTATGAGATTTGTGGTAGCATTGGCTACATATGTGGCACTTATGTGCAAAGATTTCTGTGTATCCGATAGTATTCCAAGTGGTTCAACGGGTATGAAAAAGACGAGAAAGTATGTGGTTATGTTATGTTACGAGTTGGTATAGGTATGTACGAAAAACTCAAAGGAAATGAATTCGGTATATGATGAACTATTGGTAAGAATGTGATTGAGTATGTTTTGTTCATGAGGTTTTAATGACATTTAGGTTGATATGCGTATGTTACTTACATGGAAATTGTATGGTTTATGTGGTTTATTATTTGCATATGAACTTACTAGCTATATAGCTTACTCCCTTTTCTTTCCCTTGCCTTATAGTGTCACCAAGCTAGCTCGGGATTGGAGATCGTCGGAGATCCATTCACACTATCAACTATTATTTTGGTACCAATGAGTTCTACATTTTGAGTTATGGCATGTATAGGGGACTTGGTCATTTTGTTATGTGTCATAATTGATTTGGCCAAATGTGTTGGCTTATATTGGTTGAAAGTTCATTTTGTATAAGGCCATTGAAAATTGGCTACAACTGGTATGAGCAATTTATATGATGATGCCTTTCATGGATGTAGAAATTTACATGATTTGAGTTGATAAGCATGTGATGTTTGTGCATGATAGATGGTAGCATGTGAATTATGTGTTGATGTCTTGATTGTGGCTGATTTGGTTGTATGTAATATGCTTGGATTGGTGCCATATGATGTTCTGTATGTATGTACAAGTAAGGGTGGCAAAATGGCATGGTAAATAGCCTTATTTTTGTCCACACGAGTAGACACACGGGCGTGTGTCTAGGCCGTGTGTGACACACAGCCTGCCCCACGGGCATGTGTTTCGGCCGTGTGTCCCCTGCACCTTAATTGGTGCAAAATAGAATGTCCAGAATTTAGCAGACGGACAGAGACACAGGCGTGTGTCTCGGCCGTGTGAAGTCTGCTCCTGTTTTATGAAAAATTATGGAAATTAAATTGACCACATGGCCTAGCACACGGGCGTGTGGCACGACCGTGTGGCACAAGTCAGAGAGCACCCTATTTTGAACACAGCCTGTAGCACGGGCGTGTCTAAGGGTCACATGGGCGTGTCCCTTAGACCACACGGGCGTGTGAGCCCTGTAACATGAAAAATTTTCAAAGTTATGTAAAAAATTTTAAAGTTCTCGGTTTAGTCCCGAACGAATTCCAAAGCATGTATTGAGCCTCGTAGGCTCGTTTTAGGGACGATATGAATGTGTATGAAAAGTTTTTAATTTGGATGGAAATTTATGACTCAGAAATGTATGTTTGCTTGTGTTTATGTCCGGTAATACCTCGTACCCTATTCTGATGTTGAATACGGGTAAGGGGTGTTACATGCACATCTATTCGAAACCTTTCTAAATCACACCATAACTTCACCATGTTGAGGTCAATTCATCACCTACCACTTTGGCTATTCAAACATGCATTAACACATTGTCAAAATAACACACATCAACACGGCATCAAAAGTACCAAGATTACATCAACCAAAATAACGTATACATGCCAAATTCATCAACGAACATAAACCACAAGTCCAACTATATGTGCCATTATAACCTTGATCAAAACATCATAATCTGCCAATATAATCACTGGATAGTGTGATAGTTCTCCGACGAGCTTCCAAACCGATCAAGCTTCCGATAATCTGTAAAGTAAGAGAAAGATAACTATGTAAGTAATGAATACTTAGTAAGCTCGTATAAACTTTAAAAATAACATTTCATTTTAATAATGAACTTTATGGGGTAGTTATAAACCTATACCAACTTCACAAAGTTTATCAAACTTTATAACCGTCAACTCATAAATGAGTAAATTCATCAATATCACATATATATTTTCATTCCTAACATAATAGGATTTTATAAGACTTTAAACCCTTCCATTTACTTACTTTCCATTGTATTTACTTACTTTAGCTTAAATAACAACATCAATTCATTAATTAATATATTTGTTCATGAACTAGGTATATTCATCCATAACATACGTAAATTTCTCACATATAAGTACATCATTCAACTCGTCATTCCCTTTTCATCATATTACATTTCGACTATGAACTTACCATTTCATTACCTTTCCTCACCTGATTCATATGCATAACACACAAGACACAAGCATAACATCAACAATGGCCACAAGCTACTGCATTTAACATAGCTCTTTTGGAATCAGCTTCAGGATAAACCATTTCATAAGAAATTACATACTTTGATCCTTACCACCCTTTCATGAACATAAGCATATTTCCATTTGGACACTTACCATTCCAAACTTTAAAAGTAAACATAATATAATCCAACCAATAGCTTGGCACAAGCCTAAGCATCATCAACAACACATGTTAGTGTATCAATTCATAATTCACTTGAATTAACATAAGATAAGTCATTAAACATGAATAACCTCACTTGAAATCGTCAATTTCATGAACATAGACATACTTTCATTTAACCTTTCCTTTTCATTCATTTTCATAGTTTTCATGCTAAAAGTCATTTGAATAGTTACTGTTCCTTCCCTTTTCATGCTCGTTGAACCACTTCGAATAACATCAGATACACGGGAAAGCTCACACAAAGTTTGCTAAACATGTAGTCGAAACCATTCCTTTTCATCATTGCTCACTCGAGCCATAAATGGGTCTACTCACACAAGCTAACGGTCGGAATATAGATACACGATGCCACTCACACAAGCTGATGAGAATCTGCAAAAAATGCCGAACCTCAGCCGTCGGTGGGAAATTCAAGACCAGCACCCAAAACATGGTAACCCTAATGACATGGCATTTGTATCCTATATATTCCTAAGGTTCAAACGGGGCTCGATAGTCGTTGAACATCATTGGATTTTCATAGTTTCTTTACTTGATAAATTTCATAATAACACATATATATTGATTCATTTACAATAGAACAACACATTAAACATTCAATCTAATCAACATTAAGTGATTATAGTTCATACGAACTTACCTGGCGAAATTGCAGAAATGTCAAAGTACAGGGCCTATTTGGTAATTTTCCATTCTCCTCGAATTTCCACTTGATTTTGATCTAAATTAATAATTTCATTCAATTCATTAATTTAGATAGTAAAATATTTATTTTATGCAATTTAGTCATTTTTGACATTTTTAAAAAATTGCCCCCAACATTTTACTTTTATTCAATTTAGTCCCTGAGCCTAACACATGCAAATTAGCCATTTTTATTGCAAACCCATGCCAACCGAATGTTAATAGCATCCATGTCAACCGATTTTTGCAACAATTTCACATCAATTCCTTGAACTATTACTATTTCAACAATTTAGTTCCTAATCGGCAAATTCATAAAAAATCACTTAACAAAATACTTTTAAATACCAACCAACACTTCAAATTCATCATTTAACATCTAAAATCACAAAGATTCATTAATCGAAACATTCAAAATCTTTAATAGTTTAAAAAACGAAGGTATGGGCTAGCTGGACCTAGTTGCAACGATCTCAAAAACATAAAAATTATTAGAAACGGGTCAAAAATGGCTTACCATGCATGAATTGAAGCATGGCCGAACCTTGGTTGTTCTTGCCATGGTGTTCCGGTGATGAACAATTCAATTGAAAAAGAAAACATTATATTTCTTATTTTATTAACATTTTTCTTTATTATTTTATCTTTTAATAATAATATTATAACATATAAAACACATGTAAAATTAAAATAAATTAAAGCTTTAACCGCCCACCAACTTAGGAATGGGTAATTTACCCATTAAGGCCATCGAATAATAATTCTTTAATAAATTAACACCTTTAAACTAATAGCGATTGACATTTTCAACTATTACGATTTAATCCTTTTTGCTTAATTAACTATCCAAACATTAAAATTTCTTAACGAAACTTTAATACAATCTTAATAACACTCCGTAAACATTTATAAAAATATTTACGGCTCGGTTTATAGAAACGAGGTCCCAATACCTTATTTTCTAAAACCACTCAACTTTAAGGTCTTACCACTTGAACTTAATTAATCATTCGAATAGCATAAATTACCATATCAAAAACCTTTTTAAAACCATACTTGACTCGTAAATATTTGTAAATAATATTTACGAAGTTGCTCGTAAGATTTGTAGCTCCAAAACCACTATTTACGACACCACTAAAAGGCGGGCTGTTACATAAGGGACACAAGAACTACCAACATTGATGGATAGTGTGAGCCGAAGGTTCGATCCATCCAAAATTCAGCAAGAACGACCTACAAAACAATCCACAAAAACAAATAAGCTTATAGAGCTTAGTAAGAACATAGTATATCATTAAACTTAATAACAATTGAAATAAAACTCATATTTTGCTCGATTCAAAGTTACCAAAGTATAAACAGAGGCACGTATATGCAATTCAGGGGTACCGAAGTACAATCAGGGGAACGTATGTGCAATTCAGAGGTATCGAAGTACAATTAGGCCGTATGTGCAATTCAGGGAATAATTAACTATAAGCATTTAATTACATAACTATAATGTAAAAATATACAAGTAGAAATTCATTTACATATTGAAATACTGTTAACTTACATTGACAACTAGAGCATAGAAATGATATCGAGCTAATCCGTGATTTTCGCCTTTCCTCGATTTAGATCCGATTGAGATTTACCTTGATCCAAATAAATAATTATATTCAATTAAGTATTTCAATCAATCTCAACATTCAATTCAATTCATAATTCACATTTATGCATAATTATAGTTTTATCCCTAACATTTTAACTTTTCACAATTTAGTCCTTAAGCTCATAATTTAAAATCTAAGCATTTTAATCCTCATTTCATGCTAGCCAAATTTATTAGGAACCTATATCAACTCATACAAACCACTATTTCATGAATTTAACTTAAATTTTTATTACTTTTACATATAAGTCCCTAAATGTCATTTTCATCAAAAAATCACATTACAAAACTTGTTTATTTAACAACAAGGGGTCATAATCTATCATCAAACATCAAGAACCATGCAAGAACATTCATGGAAAAAATCTAAATTCTTAACAGTTTTGCAAATTGATCCCCAGGCTAGCTAGATTAAGCTATAGCGATCTCGAAAACATAAAAATCATTAAAATGGAATTAAAATACATACCATGCAATTGAAATTCAACTTGGTCGAACCCTAGCTCTCTCCCATGGAAATTTTCGATTGAAAACTCAATAAAGAAGATGATACCATCTTTTCTTTATTTTTGTTTTATGTTTTAATTACCCTTTTACCATGTTGCCCTTTAAAAACATTAATAATTTTAATAAAACCAAGTCCATAGATATCCACCATCAACTCAATTGGTCTATTTACCATCCAAGTCCCTTAGATTAAAATTTCATAGCTATTTGACACCTTTAACTAATAGAACTCTATTTTTACACTTTTTTATGATTTAGTCCTTTTTATGTAATTAAGCATGCAAACGTCAAAATTTCATAACGAAATTTTAATACGACCTTACTAACGTCCCATAGACATTAAAAGAATAAAATAATAATTTACTCATCGGATTTGTGGTCCCAAAACCACTATTTTTTATTTCACTAAAAACGGGCACACATTCTAAGTCTTTCGTGGGGTAAGTTCCCTTAAACAGGAAAGGTCTTCACAAACGTCCCCTACATTTTTAGATACTACGAACACGGTTCGCAAGGTTTCTCCTATCTTTGCATAATAAAATTTATTAAGGGTTCATAGGTTGTAGTTCGCCAATTGTTGGGGTTCAGTGTTGCACAGTTTGACAATCCTGCCACTTTGCAGCAAATCTGAAAAACTCTATATAAGTTAACTAGCTTCGATTGTTTCATGTTTTTTCTAATGGCGAACACTCTATCAAAAATTTAAAAACTTAGGCATGAACTTGTAAACTAAGAAAATAACAATCAAACTTAGACTATATTCATACACTTAAAGTTTAGGTATGTGGATATTTAATTTTATCCATTTGCAAATAAAAACATAAAGAAAAACTAGGTCCTAGAACAATCAGTGAAATCAACACATAGAAATATATGTAACACCCCTTACCCGTGTCCGACGCCGGGACAGGGTACGAGGCATTACCGGACTATGAGACCCTAAACATTCATATTCATATTCATATTCATAACATTCTTATTATGGGTCTATGAGACCCTAAACATACAATCGGAATGGTTCGAAACCAAACCAAAAACTCTTACGCACTTAGAAAATTCCTGCCTAAAATAGGGCCACACGCCCGTGTGAAATGGAACACGCCCGTGTGGGCAGGCCATGTGGTCACACATGCCCATGTTCCTAGCCCGTGTGGAATTTATTTTTCATTTCGAACCTACAAGGGTTTTCACACGGCCGGACACACGCCCGTGTCCCACACACGGCCTAGACACGCCCGTGTCCACATCCGTGTGTGAAAAACCTGGGTATTCTGTTTATGACGTCAGTAAACTCATAAGGGCACACGGCCTAGACACACGCCCCTGTGCTGGCCCGTGTGGCAAATCGAATTCTCGCAACTTTGATGTAGGGGACACACGACCTATCAGCACACCCATGGGGCAGACCGTGTGACACACACGGCCTAGACACACGCTCGTATGTCTACCCGTGTGGACAATTAGAAGGCTATTTACCAAGCCAATTGCCACCCTGAAACATAAACACACATAGGCCAACACAAGCAACACATAACATGGCAATAATACACTATGAAGAATCACTAATCATCATTCATACATTTCACATTTTACTCCATTAATTGCATGAACTTTCACTTCATAAAACTTATCATCATCAAGATATAAAACTTGACAAATATCGGCCAATTCCTAATGGCCATTTACAAAATGAGTGTATAACATTAATAGCCAACACTTTGGCTTTCAAATATGACATAACACAAGATGACCAAGTTCCTATACATGCCATACCCAAAATAAGTCAACTTTACTATACCAAAAGAATGATTGATAGTGTGATCCGAGCTCCAACATTCTACGATCCCCGAGCTAGCTTGGCGATACTACAAGGAAAAGGGAAAAAAAGGGGTAAGCATATAGCTTAGTAAGTTTGCATGAATTAAAATAGCAACATAGTACTCATGATAAAATCCATTCATCCCATAGAACAATAACAACACAAGTTCTCAAGTACTTTGACATACTTACTCATACATACGCTTACCCATCACATAACACATTACGGTTTCATAACTTGTATTTTACTCATGAAACCTGTGTCACTTCATCATATAATTTAGCACTTATGCTATCTTGAACATAAACTTAATTCATCATCATCCTTAACTTAAATGTAACTCTTTGTCATCTTTGCATACTTAGCTCTTTTTCTCGTTGAACCACTCGGAATATCGGAGGATACTCAATCTCATCATACATGTATCACGATGCCAATTCCAAATCCCAGATATGGTCTTACATGGGATCCCCTCTTGATTGTCGATGCCATATCCTAGATATGGTCTTACACGGGATCTCTTAACTCGATGTCGATGCCATGTCCCAGACATGGTCTTATACGAGATCGTACATAGATGTCGATGTCATGTCCCAGACATGGTCTTACACAAGATCTTCCATTGGTGCTAAGGCCATGTCCCAGACATGGTCTTACGCGGGACCTTCCTTATTTGGTGCCGATGCAATGTCCCAGACATGGTCTTACACGGGACCTTCCTTTTTCGGTGCCGATGCCATGTCCCAGACATGGTCTTACACAGGACCTACATTCAGTGCCGATGCCATGTCCCAAACATGGTCTTATACGGGACCTACATTCGGTGCCGATGCCATGTCCCAGACATGGTCTTATACGGGACCTTCCTTATCTCATGTCGTGATATAGGTATCCTCGTTATTCCGAATCTTCAACCAGGACTTCAACTTAATATATATTCTTATCATTTTCTCATCGAGGCTTCCTTAGTCGATTTTCATGAAACGATATTCATTATCGTAAGATCAAGTAATTTAAAATATAAAAACACTATGAACCTTTAATTTCACACAAACTTACCTCGGTACTCAAAATGTGTGAAGATGTTCAATTTAGTCCAACAGTTTATTCTTGCCTCGATTTCGGTCTGGGCTTCGTGTTTCTTGATCTATAATAACAATTTCACTTGTTTAATATTCACATTAACTAAATTGACTTATGAATCATACTTTGGCAAAATTACAATTTTGCCCCTAAACTTTCACATAATTACACTTTTTCCCCTAGGCTCGTAAAATGATTTTATTCAACTTTCTTGTATTTTAGGCCTAGCCGAATTATTTTCCTAACTACAACAGCCCCCAATTTCCACTATTTCACTCATGTATGACCATTTTTACAACTTTTACAATTTGGTCCTTTTATGCATTTTTCATGAAAATCACTTAGAAAAAGATGTTTATCACACATCAAACTTTCATATTCTTCCTTAAAACATCAAAATACATGCATGTCATACATGGGTAAATTTTTGAACATAAACCCTAGCTCAAAATATAGCTAGAAATAGCTAAATCGAGCTACGAGGATCTCAAAAATACGAAGAACATTAAAAACGGGGCTAGGATGCACTTACTTTGAGCTTGAAAATAAGTAAAACCCTAGCTATGGCTTCTCTTCCAAATTTCAGCACCTAGGGAAGAAGATGGACACCATTTTTGACTTCTTTTTCCCTTTTAATTCTTTTATTAACCAAATGACAAAAATGCCTTTAAGGCCTTTTCTTAAGATTTTTCCTTCCCATGTCTATTTTTGTCCATCTTGACATATGATCGCTGTGAAGTCAGAGTTTTAAAATTTATAAAGATAATGATCGAACCTGGAAACTAACTATGACAACGATTGAGGCAAGCGCACCTATCGAACAGTAGTATAGTTTAGGCAAGACCGGATTGTCAAACCCAAAGGAACTAAAAGTACTAATACTAACTTTCTTTCTATTATTTAGCCTAAGAATTAAGCGAATGGTTGTTTAAATCTAAATTAATTAACTACTAAACTTAAAGACTCTAAGACAAAGAAGAATGATTTTGGGAAAATAACTTGAGGAAAAACCAATTAATTAAGACGACACCCAAGGAAGAATCCACCTAGACTTCACTTGTTATCTAACTCTGAACCAGACGATTTATTCATTTGACTTGATCTGTAGGATTCCCTAATCTATATTAAACCCTCTCTCGAGGCGAATAACGTCTAACCCTAAGGTGATTAATTGAAATCTCTTTCTAATTAAAACCCCTAGAATTGCATTAACTTGATCTATGGACTCCCATATTAGGTTTCACCCTAATCCGGCAACGCCTCGTCACCCTATCTCTAGGCGCGCAATCAACTCCGCTTAACTATGCTAGATCTACTCTTAGGCAGGGACTTTTGCTCCTCCACCTAAGCACATCAAACTTGAATTAATATCCGCGAAATATCAACACAAGAATTAAGAGCACATAATTAAGAACAAATCAAATATTTATCATATAGTTTAGCAAACGATAACAAGATTCATCTAAGTTTCATCCCCCTCAGGTATCTGAGGGTTTAGTTCATAACAATAAAAGAAAACATCTCAGAAGAAAAGATAAAACAAAACATAAGAAATCCCTAAAACCCCCTGAAGGAATTGAAGAGGAGATCCTCCATCTTGAGTATAATTTTGGCTTCTTGAGATGAATCAACTAGCTATCCCCGAGCGAATTCCCACAAATCTGCCTTCTTGGCCTAGCAAGACGCCCCTAAACGGTAGCTTTAAGCTCCCGTCGACTCCCCCCTTTTAGGTCATACTTAGGGTGTATTTATAGGATTTTGGAATGTGTTTCTTTACCCCTAAGTATCCAAATTCGATTGAAATCGCTCTTTTCCGCTGCAGGGACACGGCCATGGCACACGCCCGTGTGAATCGTCTTTAGGCCGTGTTCGAATTTCATTAATGAGGTATGGCCGTGTATTTCATGGCTTAGTCCGTGTTCAAGATTATTGAGGAAGCACGATCGTGTGGTCTTGGGCCCAGGCCGTGTTGATTTTGTGCTTTGGCTCATTTGGCTCGTTTTAAGCCTGTTTCTTGTTCTTTTCATCCTCCGGTGCTTCCCTGAGTATAAAACATGAAAAGAAAGGATTAAGAGCTCTTTTTTACATAAATCAAGGGATAAATCATCCAAAAGTATGCTAAATGTGGGATTAAAATATATTACTTTTACGGTTTATCACATACCCCCACACTTAAGCTTTTGCTTGTCCTCAAGTAAAATTCTCAACTTACAATTAAAACGAACTTTCCATGATTCAATATTTCTATCAACAATGTCTCATCATAATTCATAGATAATTTATACATGGATAATTTAACTCAAAGAGTCCTAAAGATTCAAACAATCTAAGTCATATATTTGTAGCACAAAACATAGGTGTTTCCCCTCATCTTAATAATTACTTCTGATCCAAAACCTACAAGGATTGACATCCTCACAAAAGATTCACTCAAATCACTCGAAGTGTTTAACGTTCAGAATTAAGCACTCAAATGTCAAACCTGAAAAGTTAATCCCATAGGCTTGCATGAAAATCAAATCTCCACCAATGTGATATGAGATGATGCACAAATCAAAAGGTCTTTATCAGGGTTGTAACGTGGCTTGGGTTAAGGTGTGGATAAAGGCTGAATTAGAGGGTTAGAATTGAGATCGACCTGAAAAATTACCTAACCAGAAATAATGAACTAAATAAAGGTAATTACATCAATTGAAAAAAAATACTAATACTACGAGCTTCTTCTTCAATATTTGGAATTCAAACGTATAAGCTCACTTAATCACAAAACTAGTAATGAATAACAACTATACTTCAATTTTTTTTTAAGAACAAATCATAAATACATAACAAAGGATAAATTACTGAAATAAAAAACATAGTTAGGCTATTAATCAAATCAAATCTCGATATAAGGGTAGTCAAAAGGAATGGTGATAACAAAAACAAAGGGTTTTGGGTTAATATTAGTGGGTGAGTCAATAAAAAGGGTTGTTAGGTTTAAACGGGGTTCACTAGGGGTTAATTATGAAGGTAGGTTTTTAGTGGAGTAAGTGGGTTAAATCCTAGGTGCCTTTATCATTTCTGTATATCAAATCAAAGGTGTGGTCTCAACATGTATAATCGATGCAAGTTCTAGAATAACAAATCAATGTTGACACACTCATAATCAATGAAGTGAGAAAGAAAAAGGATATATGCTCTTATAAGGCTCAAAATCTCACAAAAAATTATGGGTATTTTGATATCAACCTCGTAAATTTCAAACTTCAAAGTAATATTTAAATTCAGGTAGACAACCTAGAAAATTTTTAATTTCTGAAAGATAGACTTATCATGCTTGATTCTCTAGTATTCTTAGATTAATTATCAATGCACAATTATCAATGACTTAATCTAAAACATATCAATAAAAATCATGAGTCATGGAAATTTCATTCTAATTAGTAATATGAGAAAATTACTTAAAAACAAGACTAAATTTAGGGATTTGAGAATAATGAAAAAAGTTTGGTACTTAATTTCAGGAATTTGAGAATAATGAAAAAAGTTAGGCACCTTTTTAGGTTGTTCGCCCCCCTCCAACACTTAAGATGTACATTGCCCTCAATGTACAATTATAGAAAATAACACAATAATACTAAAATCATAAGATATGGGGAGAAGTGAAACTTCCTGAATTATGGATGAAATCTTTGGAGGATATGGAAAATACGTTGGAGGATTTGGGAGAAAAGGGGCTGAGAAATCGGTTTAGGGTTGATTTGGGGAAGATGAGCGGTTAAGTTGCTTAAATAGGGGTGGGGGCACGGGTAATGCCACGCCCCTGCTCGATTTTAATGCGCCCGTATTTTTTGTGATTTTGAATTTTGGGCGCGTTTAGGTACTTTGGCCACGGCCGTGGTTAAAGTGGCACGCCCGTGTTCTTCTTTACACGGTCATGTAGAACGAGCGTGTTCTGCCCGTGTTCGATAAGTCAGGATAGTCCATGGTTTTAAGGCACGGGCGTGTTCTACCCGTGTTCGACAAGTCAAGATTGTCCATGGTTTTAAGGCACGGGCGTGTCCAGCCCGTGTTTAGGAAAAAATTTTCCTCTTGTCGTGCACGGCTACAAGTACGCCCGTGTTTTGTCCTATGGCTTCCACACGGCCACGGGCATGCCCGTGTGTAAGGCCGTGTGGTCTAAAACCTGCGTTTTATTGGATTAATCAGTATGGAGTTAGATGCTAAAATATAATGTTAGTAAAGTTAGTGCTTGGGTTGCCTCCCGAGAAGTGCTTGTTTAAAGTCTTAAGCTAGACTTACCCTGTTTTCAGTTCTAAAAGAAGGTTCACGGAGCTGAAGCTCCTCTCTCATATTCCTAAAATCTTCACCATTATAGATTTTGAGTCGGTGACCATTTACCTTGAATGTGCCCTCAGTGGGATGAGTTACCTCGATTGTGCCATAGGGAAAATTTATTTTGATCATAAATGGACCTGACCATCTTGATTTCAGTTTCCCAGGAAACAGTTTAAGCCTTGAGTTGTATAGCAGGACCAAGTCCCCTACTTCGAATTGTTTTGATTTCTTCAGACGAGCATCGTGGCGTCGCTTTGTTACCTCCTTGTACAGTTTTGAGTTCTCGTAGGCATCAGCTCTCCATTCATCTAGTTCGTTTATCTGCATCATTCTTTTCTCTCCTGCAGTTTTAAGATCATAATTTAAGAATTTTATAGCCCAAAAAGCTTTGTGTTCTAACTCGGATGGCAAATGACAATTTTTCCGTAGACAAGTTTGTATGGGGATGTTCCTAGGGGGTTTTAAATGCTGTTCTATAGGCCCATAGGGCATCATCTACTTTAAATGCCCAATCTTTTCTGTTTGATTCAATCGTTTTTTCTAGAATGCGTTTAAGTTCTCGGTTTGCTACTTCTACTTGCCCACTGGTTTGAGGGTGATATGGGGTAGCTATCCTGTGGTGTACTCCATATCTTTTTAAGACTTTATCAAATTGAGTATTACAAAAATGAGTACCCCTATCACTAATAATGGCTCTAGGTGTTCCAAATCAAGAGAATAGTTTCTTGAGAAACTTAACTACTACTCCGGCATCATTGGTAGGTAAAGCTTCAGCTTCCACCCATTTTGACATGTAGTCAACTACCACTAAGATATATTTATTTCCTAATGAACTAGGGAATGGACCCATAAAATCAATACCCCATACGTCGAATATCTCATATGATAATATGTATGTTTGAGGCATTTCATCGCGTTTAGAGATATTACCTGTTCTTTGGCATTTATCACATGAAACGACATACCTGTTGGCATCTTTAAATAGAGTGGGTCAATAAAAACCTGATTTGAGTATTTTGTGTGTTGTCTTAATACCACTGTAGTGTCCTCCTGAAGGTCCGGAGTAGCAGTGTTCTAAGATTTTGCTTGCTTCCGCCTTTGTAACGCATCTCCGAATCACCTGATCTGCACATATACGGAAAAGAAAGGGATCCTCCCAAAAATAGTTTTTCACATCAGAAAAGAATCGCTTCTTTTGATGATGTGTTAGCCTTTTCGATAGGATGTTAGCAGCTAAAAAGTTCACAATAACTGCAAACCAAGGTACCTCGTAGTTGGTTATGGAGAATAGCTGTTCTGCAGGGAACGAGTCATCTATCTCTATCTCTTCACGTTCCTTTGTGTGTGGATTCTCGAGTCTAGATAGGTGGTCTGCTGCAAGATTTTCTGCTCATTTCTTATCCTGAATTTCCAAATCGAATTCCTGCAAAAGTAAAATCCATCTTATGAGTTGAGGTTTTGCATCAGGTTTAGTTAAAAGATAACGAAGAGCAGATTGGTCAGTGTAAACGACAACTTTAGATAATATTAAATACTATCTGAATTTATCAAATGCAAAGACCACAGCTAGTAATTCTTTTTCAGTGGTGGTATAATTTTCTTGCGCGGCTGTTAATGTCTTGCTGGTGTAGTAGATTGGCTGGAAGTGCTTGCCTCCTCGCTGTCCTAAAACTGCACCTACTGCAAAATCACTTGCATCACACATTAGTTCAAAAGGAAGATTCCAATCGAGGGCAATTATAATTGGGGCATTTACTAACTTCTCTTTAAGGATATTAGATGCATCTAAACATTCCTGATTGAAATTAAAAGGTACATCTTTTTCTAGCAATTTCGTTAGAGGCTTAGCTATTTTAGAAAAATCTATAATAAATCTTCTATAAAATCCTGCATGTCCTAAAAAGCTTCTAATAGCCTTAACTGAACTAGGAGGAGGTAATTTTTCTATGGTTTCGACCTTTGCTTTATCTACCTCGATTCCCTTACTAGAAATTTTATGTCCCAATACAATTCCTTCTTGCACCATAAAGTGACATTTTTCCCAATTTAAAACAAGGTTTGTTTCTTCACATCTCATTAGAACTCGTTCTAAATTTTTAAGGCAAAGATGGAAAGAATTACCGAATACCGAAAAATCGTCCATGAATACCTCCACAATGTCTTCCACAAGTTCGTCAAAGATTGCCAACATGCAACGCTGAAAAGTAGCAGGAGCATTACATAATCCAAAAGTTATTCTACGATAAGCAAATGTATCGTATGGGCATGTGAATTTTGTTTTCTCTTGATCTTTAGGTGCTATTGGGATTTGGAAATAACCGGAAAGTCCATCTAGGAAGCAATAGTACATATGCCCAGATAACCTTTCTAACATTTGATCAATGAAGGGCAGAGGGAAGTGATCTTTTCTAGTGGCATCATTCAGCTTCCTATAATCAATGCAGACTCTCCAACCTATGACTGTTCTGGTGGGAATTAGTTCATTCTTTTCGTTGGCTACCACCGTCATGCCTCCTTTCTTTGGAACAACTCGCACAGGACTTACCCAATTGTTTGTCGAAAAATAGGATAAATTATTCCAAAGATCTAGAAGTTTAATTACCTCGGCTTTCACAACTTCTTTTACGTTGGGATTCAATCGTCTTTGAGGTTGTACACATGGCTTGTATTCCTCTTCCATTAAAATTTTGTGGGTGCAAAACGATGGGCTTATCCCCTTAATGTCAGAGATTTTCCAAGCTATGGCTCTTTTATGTTCTCTTAGTACTGTGACGCTCTCCTCTTTTTCCTTGGGTTCTAATTCTGAAGAGATAATTACTGGTAGCGTAGAATTGTCCCCGAGGAATGCATACTCTAGGTGCTTTGGTAATTGTTTTAATTCTAATTTGGGCGGCTCATCAATGGAGGGTTTTTGTTTTGGTTCGTCATTGACTTTAATGCTCTTCTTTCGTATGTCTAGATGAATATGTATTCAAATTCAGCTCGTCAACTTCATCTTCTTCCCCTCTTCTTGAGTCAGGCACAGTTCCATCATGTCATCATGTATAATTTCCTGTAATGAGTTTTGAATGATATGATCAGTGGTATCAACAAAATAACAGGAATCATCTTGTTCTCTAGAATATCGCATGGCGTCATAAATTTGAAAAATAATTTCCTCCTCGCCTATCCTTAATGCAAGTTTTCCATCACCTACATCGATAACAACCCTAGCAGTAGCTAAAAAAGGACGCCCTAAAATTAAGGGAACCTCAATGTCCTCATCCATGTCAAGCACAACAAAATCAACAGGAAAATAAATTTATCAATTTTTACTAAGACATCTTCAATAACTCCTCTAGGATATTTAATAGATCTATCACCTAATCAATACACATCCTAGTGGGTTTTGGTTCCCTAGATCTAGTTGTTTAAACATTTTATAAGGCATTAAATTAATATGGCACCTAGATCAGCTAATGCTTTCTTAATATTTAAACTACCAATTAAACATGGAATAGTAAAACTTCCTGGGTCTTTTAATTTGGTTGGTAACTTATTTTGGAGGATGGCTGAACATTCTTCATTAAGCTCCACTGTTGATATTTCTTCGAGCTTCCTTTTATTCGTCAGGAGTTCTTTTAAGAATTTTGCGTACGTCGGCATCTGTGAAATGGCCTCAACAAAGGGTAAGTTAATTTGTATTTGTTTAAAGAGTTCAAGTATTGGGCTTCTAATCGGTCTTTCTTTAACTTTGCTGGGTATGGGATTGGTGGTTTACTTTCTTTGCGCACTGGAGTTACATCCTCAACTCCCTCGTCCTTTGCTTTGTCATCTTCATGTGGTATTTTCTTCTTTGGTTCGACTAACTCCCTTCCACTTCTCAGTGTAACAGCCTTTGCCTGTTCTGTTCCTTTAGAAAAAATCTCTGATCGAATTTTAGAAACCATCTTAGTAAGTTGTTCAACTGTGTTAGTAAGTTGTCCAACTGTGTTAGTAAGTTCCCCGACTTGGCTCTCGATCCCTTTAATTGATGCCTGTTGATTCTTAAGGGTGGTCTCAGTGTCTTAGAGACGGTTATCTTTAGCTGCTATGAATTTTGTCAGCATCTCTTCAAGGTTCGGCTTCTTCTCCTGTGGATAGGGCTGATTTTGGAAATTTTGAGGAGGTTGTTGTCTTTGATTTCCTTGATTTCCTTGTCCTCCCCATGAAAAATTTGAGTGGTTCCTCCAACCTGTATTATAAGTATTATTATAAGAGTTATTATTAGATCTGAAATTGTTACCTATATAGTTCATCTGCTCGCTCTCTCGTGCCCGGTTGGTAGGGTGGGTACTCGAGGATTCGCCACGCCCACTTGCATCGCATCAGTATTCTTTGGATGTACTGCGAAGAACACAAACTATCAAGCTTTTTATTCATCATCTCTACCGTGTTGATAGCATGGTTACTGCATCGATGTTGAAGACTCCGGCTGATTTTGTTGGTTTTGTCCTTGTAACTTGCCACTGATAGTTATTCAGTGACATCTCTTCTATGAATTCATAGGTCGCTTCAGGAGTTCTGTTGTTCAAGGTTCCACCGCGGCTGAATCAATTAGTTACCTCGTTGAGGGTTTACACCGTTATAGAAAGTTTGGACTTGGAGCCACAAGGGTAAACCATGGTGTGGACACCTTCTCAAGAGATCCTTGTATCTCTCCCATGCGTCAGTATAATGTCTCTAAATCCATCTGCACAAAAGAAGAGATATCATTTCGTAATTTGGCCGGGGGAAATATTTTAATAAAAATTTTCGGGTCATTTGATCCCATGTGGTGATTGACCCTCGTAACGAGTTTAACCAACTGTTTGGCTTTATTCCTTAATGAAAAGGGAAATAACCAAGTCGTATGGCATCGCGAAACACCATTTATTTTGAAGGTATCACGAACTCTAAAAAATTAGCTATATGAGTGTTTGGATCTTCGTCCCGCAAACCATCAAATTGAACAATTTGTTGAATCATTTGTATAGTGTTAGGCTTTAATTCAAAATTATTAGCGACTATAGCGAGCCTAACAATACTAGATTCGGCTCCTGTTAAATGAGGTTTAGCATAATCATACATAGTATGTGGAGCATTATTTTCTGCCACATCTTGTGGTGGTGGATTATTCTCGTCCATCCCTTCAGTCGGATTGGATTCGCCTTCTTGCTCTTTTTCTTGGTAATTTAGGGCTCGCCTAATTTCTCTGCAAGATTCCTGCGAGCGGTAGCTTCAATATCACCATCGTATCAGATACTAAAGGTCCTCTCCTGGTTCCTTCTAGTCATAAACTAGAGGTACCTGGAAGGAAGAAGAAATAAAATAAGAAAAATTAGCAAATAAAATAAGAAATAAAATTGAATTGCAAAAAATAAAAATGGCTAAAGTAATAAAAATAGAGTGTTCTTAATATTTTAGTTCCCCGACAACGGCGCCAAAAACTTGATCGCTATGAAGTCAGAGTTTTAAAATTTATAAAGATAATGATCGAACCTGGAAACTAACTATGACAACGATTAAGGCAAGTGCACCTATCGAACAGTAGTATAGTTTAGGCAAGATCGGATTGTCGAACCCAAAGGAACTAAAAGTACTAATACTAACTTTCTTTCTATTATTTAGCCTAAGAATTAAGCGAATGGTTGTCTAAATCTAAATTAATTAACTACTAAACTTAAAGACTCTAAGACAACGAAGAATGAATTTGGGAAAATAACTTGAGAAAAAACCAATTAATTAAGACGACACCCAAGGAAGAATCCACCTAGACTTCACTTGTTATCTAACTCTGAACCAGACGATTTATTCATTTGACATGATCTGTAGGATTCCCTAATCTATATTAAACCCTCTCTCGAGGCGAATAACGTCTAACCCTAGGTTGATTAATTGAAATCTCTTTCTAATTAAAACCCCTAGAATTACATTAACTTGATCTATGGACTCCCATATTAGGTTTCACCCTAATCCGGCAATGCCTCGTCACCCTATCTCTAGGCGCGCGATCAACTCCGCTTAACTATGCTAGATCTACTCTTAGGTAGGGACTTTTGCTCCTCCACCTAAGCACATCAAACTTGAATTAATATCCGCGAAATATCAACACAAGAATTAAGAACAAATCAAATATTTATCATATAGTTCAGCAAACGATAACAAGATTCATCTAAGTTTCATCCCCCTCAGGTATCTGAGGGTTTAGTTCATAAAAATAAAAGAAAACATCTCAGAAGAAAAGATAAAACAAAACATAAGAAATCCTTAAAACCCCCTGAAGGAATTGAAGAGGAGATCCTCCATCTTGAGTATAATTCCGGCTTCTTGAGATGAATCAACTAGCTATCCCCGAGTGAATTCCCACAAATCTGCCTTCTTTGGCCTAGCAATATGCCCCTAAACGGTAGCTTTAGGCTCCCGTCGACTCCCCCCTTTTAGGTCATACTTAGGGTGTATTTATAGGCTTTTGAAATGTGTTTCTTCGCCCCTAAGTATCCAAATCCGATTGAAATTGCTCTTTTCCGCGGCAGGGACACGGCCATGGCACACGCCCGTGTGAATCGTCTTTAGGCCGTGTTCAGATTTCATTAATGAGGCACGGCCGTGTATTTCATGGCTTAGACCGTGTTCGAGATTATTGAGGAAGCACGGCCATGTGGTCTTGGGCCTAGGCCGTGTTGATTTCGTGCTTTGGCTCATTTGGCTCGTTTTAATCCCTTTTCTTGTTCTTTTCATCCTCCGGTGCTTCCCTGAGTATAAAACATGAAAAGAAAGGATTAAGAGCACCTTTTTACATAAATCAAGGGATAAATCATCCAAAAGTATGCTAAATGTGGGATTAAAATATGTTACTTTTACGGTTTATCAACATATAATGGTCTAATTGCTAAATAAGGACAGCTATTATTTTTTATAATTCTATTTCATACTTAAATCTTCTAGAATCTCATATTTTCTAATCTTTGCAATTTAGTCCTAATGGACAAATTGATTACTAATAAATAAAATTTCCTTATGAAATTTTCACACAATCATGCAACCACATCATAAGCCTCATAAAAATCATAAAACACATAGTTTTACTTCAGATTTGTGGTCTCGCAACCACTATTCTGACTAGGCCTTAAATCGGGCTGTTACAATTCTCCCCTTTAGGGATTTTTGTCCCCAAAAATCTTACCGGTAAAAAGGTTTGGGTACTGGTTTCTCATAGCCTCCTCGGGCTCCCATGTAGCCTCTTCTACCCCATGTCTTTGCCATAACACTTTCACGAGAGCTATACTTTTATTCCTTAGCTATTTAACTTCTCGTGCTAGAATCTTAACCGGTTCTTCGCCATATGTCATGTCGGGTTGAATTTCAACCTCTGTCGGTGTAATCACATGCGAAGGATCTGATCGGTAACGTTGCAACATAGACATGTGGAACACTTCATGTATCTTTTCCAACTCAGATGGCAAAGCCAATCGATAATCTGCCGGCCCTATCCTCTCGGTAATCTCATGTGGTCCGATAAAATGTGGACTCAATTTGCCTTTCCGGCCAAATCTAAGAACTTTCTTCCATGGTGATACTTTCAAAAATACCTTATCACCAACTTGAAACTCAATCTCTTTTCGTTTCAAGTTCGAGTAGGATTTTTGTCTATCAGAAGCAGCTTTTAAATAATCACAGATTATTTTTACCTTCTCTTCAATTTCTTTAACCAGATCGATCCCATGAATCTAATTTTCCTTGAGTTCAGTCCAATACAAAGGCGTTCGGTACTTACGCCCACACAAAGCCTCATAAGGCGCCATTTTCAAGCTCGACTGAAAACTGTTATTGTATGCAAACTCTACCAATGGTAAATACTTTTCCCAGCTGCCCTGAAACTCAAGAACACAATACAGGAGCATATCCTCAACTATCTGTATTAATCTCTCCGACTGTCCGTCAGTTTGTGGGTGAAAAGCCGTACTGAAACTCAGCTTTGTGCCTAAAGCTTCTTGCAACTTTTTCCAAAATTGGGAAGTGAATCTCAGATCTTTTTCTGATATGATCGACAAAGGCACTCCATGAAGCCTTACAATCTCAGAAACATACAAGTCTGCCAACTTATCAAGCGAATAATCAACACGTACCGGTATGAAGTGGGCTGACTTCGTAAGTCTATCTACCACCACCCATACGACATTTTTCTTGCTCGGTGTCAAAGGCAAACCCATTACAAAGTCCATAGTAACACGGTCCCATTTCCACTCGAGAACCATAATAGGTTGAAGCAAACCTGAAGGTACTTGGTGTTCAGCTTTCACTTGTTGACAAATCAAGCATCTTGATACAAACTCAGAAATATCTTTCTTCATACTCGGCCACCAATACCATTTCTTCAAATCATTATACATTTTTGTACTGCCCGGATGTACAGATAGACATCCGCTATGTGCCTCGTGTAAAATCTTTTGAATAAGCTCATCATTCCTCGGTACACAAACTCTGTCTCTAAACATCAAACGTCCGTCGGAATTAATTCAAAAGTCGGACTCAACACCCGACTCGCACTAAACTCTTTTGGCTTGTAAGTCACTGTCATCTTTCTGAGCCTCATAAATATCTTGAAAGAACATCGGTCTAGCCCTCAAATCAGCTAGAATAGAACCATCGTCTGACAAAGTCATCCATGTATTCATAGCCCTCAATGCAAATAGGGATTTTCTACTCAAAGCATTGGCGACTACATTCGCCTTTCCCGGGTGGTAGTCAATGACTAACTCATAATCCTTTATCAACTCTAACCATCTTCGCTGCCTTAAATTCAATTCCTTCTGAGTCATCAAGTACTTTAGGCTCTTATGATCGGTGAATATCATACATTTTTCACCATACAAATGGTGTCTCCAAATCTTCAAAGCAAACACAATGGTAGCCAACTATAAATCATGTGTCGGGTAATTCTTCTCGTACGGCTTTAACTGTCTAGAGGCATATGCTATAACCTTGGCCTCTTACATAAGCACACAGACCAATCCATTCAAGGATGCATCACTATAAATCACAAATTCTTTTCCGGGTTCAGGTTGTACTAGAACTGGAGCCTCAGTCAACAATGCCTTTAGTTTCTCAAAACTCTGTTGGCACTTTTCTGTCCATTCAAACTTTACATCTTTCTGTAACAACTTCGTCATCGATGTAGCTTTCATGGAAAATCCCTTGACAAACCATCTGTAATAGCCAGCTAGGCCCAGAAAACTTCTAACCTCTGATACATTCTTCGGCAGTTTCCAATCAACAATAGCTGAAATCTTACTTGGGTCGACTCGGATTCCATCTCCCGAGACAATGTGCCCCAAGAATCCAACCTCTTTGAGCCAAAATTCACTTTTGCTAAACTTGGCATACAACTGATTGTCTCGTAAAATTTACAAAACAGTCCTCAAGTGCCCGGCATGCTCATGCTCATCACGAGAATATATCAATATGTCATCAATAAAAACCACAACAAACTTATCCAAGTATGGCCGAAATATACGGTTCATTAAATCCATAAACACAGTAGGGGCATTTGTTAAACCAAAAGGCATGACTAAAAATTCATAGTGCCCACACATTGTTCAAAATGCAGTTTTCGGCACATCTGAGTCTTTGACCCTCAACTGGTAATTACTGGACCTCAAGTCTATCTTCGAGAACATAGTGGTCCCCTCAATTGATCAAATAAATCATCGATCCTTGGCAATGGGTACTTATTCTTCACAGTAACCTTATTAAGCTGCCGGTAATCTATACATAATCTCATGGAACCATCCTTCTTTTTCACAAATAACACTGGAGCACCCCACGGTGAATAACTCGGTCTAGCAAAACCTTTGTCCGTCAACTCTTGCAACTGTGCCTTCAATTCCTTCAACTCAGTTGGGACCATTCTGTATGCACCAATCGATATAGGTGCAGTACTAGGAACTAACTCAATGCCAAATTCAATTTCTCTAACCGGAGGCAGCCTTGGCAATTCTTCTGGGAATACATCGGGATACTCACACACTATCGGCACTGATTCAATTCTTAACCCAGTCTCTTTGGCATTCATCACAAAGGAAAGATAGGCTTCATACCCTTTTCTTACATATTTCTGGGCAGACATATGAGAAATTACGCCAGGCGATCTGTCCTGATCATCTGATTCAACACGAAGAGTGTCCCCATTTTCACATCTCAATTCAATGTATTTATTTCCATAATTTACTGTCACATCATGAGCGGTTAACCAGTCCATACCAAGAATTATATCGAATTCATCAAATGGCAATAGCATGAGATTTGCCTTAAAATAATGACTTCTAATCATCAATGGGCATTCATTGCATACCTTATCAACTAATACACTTTTGCCTAAAGGATTGGACACTTTTATCACAAACTCTGTAGACTCTACAGGCATGCTCATAGTAGATACTAATTTCATGCAAATGTATGAATGGGTAGATCTCGGATCAATTAAAGCAACAACATTAGTATCATGGAGAGAAAATGTACCCGTAATTACATTAGGGGATGACGCCTCTTCGCGAGCGCGAATGGCATAAGTCCTCGCAGGCACTCTACCCTCAGATCTCGCAGCCTGCTCTTTGGGTGTACTCTTACTACTTGTTCCACTTCCTGGGTTTCTCTGTTGTCTCCCTCTAGTAGTGCTTCCCGATCTTGTACTCTAAATTTTCTCTTTTTCAACCATCTCAGGGCATTCTCTAATAAAATGATCTTGGGAACCACACTTAAAACAGGCTCTCTCATGGGCTCGACACTCACCGGGATGACATCTGCCACACTGTCGACATTCTGGTCTATTAGGTTGAGTGTTCCCAACACTAGCAACTGAGGTAGTCTGAGCTTTAATCCCCAAGTACTGTTTACTCTTACTTCTGTTTGAAAACCCGGCTGAAGTAGCTGATCGGGTAGGGAAGTCTCTTGACTTCTTGGATGAAGATTGAAACGACTTGTTCATTTGTCTCTTTCTTGAGTCACAAGACTCCATCTCAGCTTTTCTTTTCTCTTTCACCAATTCCTCGGCTTTACAAGCCCGATCTACTAGCACAACAAATTCCTTCAACTCAAGGACACCAACAAATAATCTAATATCTTCATTTAATCCATCCTCAAACTGTTTACACATAATGGCTTCAGTGGATACACACTCTCGAGCGTATTTACTGAGCCTTACAAACTCACGCTCATACTCAGTTACTGTCATTCTACCTTGTTTCAATTCAAAGAAATCCTTTCTTTTTTGGTTGATAAAACTTTGGCTAATGTACTTCTTCCAGAATTCTTCTTGGAAAAACTCTCATGTGATCCTTTCCCTTGGTACAACTTACACAAGGGAGTTCCACCACTGATAAGCAGAATCTCTTAAGAGAGACACCACACATTTCATGCACTCTTAAGGTGTGCAAGATAACTCATCAAATAGCCTGATGGTATTTTCAAGTAAAAATTCTGCTCTTTCCGAGTCATCACCTTTACTAGCTCAAAGATCCTTGGCTCCTTGTTTCCGGATTCTATCGACCGGAGGCTTTTTTCTCCTTACCACTTCCACCGATTGGGGAGCTACAATGGTAGGCTGAGGAATAGGTGGGGGTGGAGGGGTTGTGCATTCAGGTTTGTAATAGTCCGGATTAGACCCTAGTTAGAACAGTGGTTTCGGGACCATAAATCTGAGTCAGTAAAATATTTTAATATTATTTTCTGTGCCTATGATATGTGGTTAAGCATGTGTTAAAGTTCCGTAAGTTAATTTGTCTGTTTGTGTGCTTAATTTTAGAAAAGGGCTTAATCGCATAAAATGGAAGTATGTTGGTTAAATGTATAAGTGTTAATTTGTTAATGTCTTTAAAAGGTGGAGGATTTATGTGGCAATTTAGCCAATTATAAGGCTAGTGGACGGTTATGGTCAATAATGACCTTGAAAATTATGTTTTATAATTTTATTATATAAGGTTAATTAGGTAAATAGATTAATATATATGTTCTAATAAGATAAAACATAATAGATGGCCTTTATCATCTTTTTGGTGTCGAAATTGAAGAAAGGAAAAGAAAGAATTTTAAGCTAGGTTATTCGGCCACTGAAAGGTTCAAATTAAGGTATGTTTTGACTTTGATTGTTGATGATTTTTATGTTTTTGAGATTGTTGGTTAGTCTACTATCAAGCCCATGTTGTAATTTGAAGAATTGATGATGTTTATGACATGTGTTATTGATGAAATGGTGAGCTTGGTGATGAGTTTTGGTGTTAAATGAAAGATATGTGTTTAATGAACATGTTTTGTTCTTGAATTTTTGGTGAATTTAGCTAATTAGGGCTAAATTGTGAAAATAACATTTTGAAGGACTAATTTGTGAAATAAATGAATTGTATGGATTGATATGAGCATAGTGTGTATTCGGCTAAGCATGGGTATATGATAATTTGATGTATTTTGTGATTTTGTGAAATAGGGACTAAATTGTCCAAATGTGAAAATATGAGGGCTAATTTACAAATTGCCCTAAATATGTGTTCTTTGATTAAAATGAATGAGTTAGTGAATAAAAGGGTTAAATTTGAATATGTATAGATCAAGAACCGAAGAAAACGGGCTTAGATCACGGGAAAGCGAAAGTAGTCGAATAACCGAATCTGATCAACTATCTGAATCTGAGGTAAGTCGATATACAAATAAATGTATTTGAATTGACTTATTTGTGAATATATGAAATTTGAATTGCTATGAATAATATTTGAAATGATGAATATATGGATTCTGAGAAAGTATCGAGAGATGGTTAATGTCCGAGAAGTCTCGTCTGAACCTAGGAATAGATAGGATAGTATATGTCATGACATAGGTGTCCATTATGTGATATCATATAAGACCACGTCTGGGACGTTGGCATTGATTCGAGATTTCGTGTAAGACCACGTCTGGGACGTTGGCATCGATATGAGATTTACGTGTAAGACCATGTCTGGGACATTGGCATCATATTTGATTCGTGTAAGACCCTGTCTGGGATAGCGGCATCGATATCTGGTTACATGTAAGACCACGTCTGGGACGTTGGCATTGTACGACTATTCCGAGCACTCTGAGTATCCTATTTAGTTCCGAACGATTCAACGGGCAAATCTGAGAAATGAACGACTATGTGAGTTGTATATATGTTTCAGGTACGTTTGAAAGTACACTATGTGTGTATGAAAGGAAAGTATCTATACGAACTTACTAGGATGAATATGTGGATTGAAATGATGAGATAATATGTGAAGATATGCTTGAATGAGCCATATGTATATATATGATATTTGAGTTGAAGAATATGGTAAGATATGGCTAAACAATTGAGCCAAAGAATATATGTGATGAATTTGCTATGAGAACTAATAATGTCATTGTATCAATATGGTTATATGCATTATATGCTAAGTTTATTTGTATTTGGCTTACTAAGCTTTTGAAAGCTTACTCTGTGTGTGTGTTTGCTCTGTTTTATAGATCGTCAAAGCTACTGAAGGCTCGAGGACCGTCGAGGATCATCATCACACTACTCCAACTTGTTTTGGTATTTTGAAAATGTGAATATAGCTAAATATGGCATGTATAGGCTAGTCATTTTGGATTATGTTTGAAATGTGTATAAATAGCCATGAGATGTGGCTAGATAAATGTTGGTAATATGCATGAGTGAATATGATATATGATTGATGATTTGGTATGGCTTGATGGCAATGAAATGGCCTTATGAAAGGTAAGCTTATTGATGAATTGATGCCATAGTGATTTAGTGAAATTGTAGATGAGTTATGCTTGGATTTACATGTGAATTGATTGTGCAAATTGGCATGTTGAGAAATGAGATTGAATGGGATAATATGATGACCATTTGGTGTGTTTTTGGTTGCCATTGTATTGAGAAATATGCTTGTTTATGCTTGTAGGATTGACCCAAGTGTGGGTGGCATTTTGGCCTTGCAAATGGCCTGTTTTGCATACATGGCCAAGAGACACGGGCGTGTGTCTCTTCCGTGTTGCTCAAGGGCCACTTCAAAGTGTGACTGAGTAGGTTACACGGCCATGGCACACGGGCGTGCATGGTGGCCGTGTGAACAAGTCAGTAGCTAGCCTAATTTTACACAGGCCATGGCACACAGGCGTGTCTGGTGGCCGTGTGGATAAGTCAGTATACATGCTCTGTTTTGGCACGGCCAGGACACATGGGTTTGTCTAGTAGCCGTGGGAGGCACACGGCCTGACTGCACGGGCGTGTGACCTCTGCAGTGTTGAAAAAGTTTTAAATTTCTGAGAAATTCCATATGTGTTCGGTTTAGTCCTGACCCTAGTATAAAGCATGATTAAGGTCTCGTTGACCTATAAAAAGGGACACTTTGATTGCGATTGATGAATTGTATTATGAAATGTCTGTAAAAGTTTTTGATCTATCCGGTAATGCCTTTAACCCTAATCCAGCGATGGATACAGGTTAGGGGGTTACATTTGTTTGGTATCAGAGCTACGGTTTAGTCGATTCTCAGACTAACGTAGCAATTGCGAGTCTAGCTATACATGCCATATATCTGAACTGTGATAGTGTGATGAATCTTGACGTGTAAAATTTGATTTTCGTATAGTAATGGATCCCGAAAGAGCCATAGCTGTCGATGTAGAAAGTAATGCGCCTGCTCCCGCTCAAGGAACAGCGCCATCTGATCTGAGACCGGCTACGAGCGGTCAAGAGGGAGCAGCTGAACAAGCTTTCTTCCAGATGATGAGTGAGTGGTTCACTCAGTTTGTAAGAAATAATTCGGCTGTTTCATAACCTCCGCCCCCGATTAATCCCCCTCAGACTTTAATTGTGCCTCTGGTTATGTATCCAAATCTGTTGAACAAGCCTCCGATAGATAAAATCCATAAGTATGGAGCTGAAGAGTTCAGGGCCACCAGTGATGACGATGCTGAAAAAGCTGAGTTTTGGTTAGAGAACACGATTCGGGTATTTGATGAGATGTCGCTGAGCCCTGAAGAATGTATAAAATGTGTTGTTTCTTTGTTACGAGACGCGCCTATCAATGGGGGAAAACTTTGATTTCTATTTTTCGAAAGAGCGGGTCACATGGGATTTCTTTCAGATTGAGTTCCGGAAGAAATATATTAGTCAGAGATTCATTGATCAAAAATGAAAGGAATTTCTGGATTTGAAACAGGGCCGCATGTCTGTTACTGAATACGAACGAGAGTTCGTGAGATTAAGCCAATATGCTCGGGAATGAGTTTCGTCAGAAACAATAATGTGTAAAAGATTTGAAGATGGACTTAATGAAGATATCCGTTTGTTAGTTGGGATTCTAGAGATAAAAGAGTTTGTAGTACTTGTTGATCGAGCGTGCAAAGCTGAAGCACTCGGGAAAGATAAAAGAAAAGCTAAGTCTGAAGCTAGAGATATGAGAAAGAGATTTTCAAACAAATCATTTCAGTCTGTTTTGAAGAAATTCTGAGATGAACAAAGTCGTTCGAGAGTTAATGTGGGACATTTTAGTAGAGATCGAGATAGATCACAGTTGGGTTCCAAAGCTCCGGCAACATCAATGTCAAGTGTTGGAAATGTTCGATCCGAACGACCTGAGTGTAAGCATTGTGGTAAAATACATCCGGGAAGTTGTAGATTAAATGATCGAGCTTACTTCAGATGTGGATCGTTAGATCATTTTATTCGTGATTGCCCAGAGTCTGTTGAGCCAAAGACTGTTCAGAATCCGAGATCCGATAATGTGTTAGCAAGAGGTAGATCTACTCGAAATACAAGAAATGTCAGTGGTAGTCAGAGAACTACGAGAGATACTATTGCGACATCTGAAGCCAGAGCGCCTACCAGAGCATATGCCATCCGAGCTCGTGAGGAAGCTTTATCTCCGGATGTTATAACGGGTACATTTACTCTTTATGATACTTTTGTGATTGCTTTGATAGACCCTGGTTCTACTCATTCGTATATATGCATGAATTTGGTATCCAATAAGACTTTGCCTGTAGAGTCTACTGAGTTTGTTATAAAAGTATCGAACCCCTTAGGTAAAAGTATCCTAGTTGACAAAGTATGCAAGAACTGTCCGTTAATGTTTTGAGATATCTGTTTTCCTACTGATCTGATATTATTACCATTTGATGAGTTTGATATCATTCTGGGTATGGAATGGTTGACATTGCATGATGCTGTTGTGAATTGCAAAAGAAAGATCATTGATTTGAAAGGTCAGAATGATGAAATAGTTCAGATTGAGTCTAGTGAATTGAACGGATTGCCTGCTGTGATATCTGTATTGAAAGCTCAGAATTGTTTGAGAAAAGGTTATGAAGCTTATTTTGCTTATGTAATTGACTCGAAAGTATCTGAAAAGAAAGTTGAATCAGTGCTAGTTGTTTGTGAGTTTTCTGATGTATTTCCTGAAGAATTGTCGGGATTACCTCCGATACGTGAAGCTGAATTTGGTATTGATCTGTTGCCTGGTACGACACCTATTTTGATAGCTCTGTATAGAATGGAACCTACAGAGTTGAAAGAATTGAAGTCACAGCTGCAAGAGTTGACTGACAGAGGGTTCGCCAGACCGAGTTTCTCACTGTGGGGTGCTCCTGTTCTGTTTGTGAAAAAGAAAGATGGCACGATGAGAATGTGTATTAATTATCGTCAGTTGAACAAAGTGACAATAAAGAACAAATATCCATTGCCCAGGATTAACGATTTGTTTGATCAGTTAAAAGGAGCCACTGTGTTTTCTAAGATTGATCTGAGATCGGGATACTATCAGTTACGAGTAAAAGATTCAGACATTTTGAAAATTGCTTTCAGAACGAGGTACGGGCATTATGAGTTTTTAGTTATGCCATTTGGACTAACGAATGCCCCTGCTATTTTTATGGATCTGATGAACAGAATTTTCAGACCATACCTAGATCGATTTGTTGTCGTATTCATTGACGACATTTTGATTTATTCACGTGATAAAATTGAACATCCTGAACATCTGAGAATCGTGATGCAAACTCTGAGAGAAAAGAAATTGTATGTAAAATTCAGCCAATGTGAGTTCTGGTTGCGTGAAGTTAGTTTTCTGGGACATATTGTGTCAGCATCAGGAATACGAGTTGATCCGAGTAAGATTTCTGCTATTTTGGAATGGAAACCTCCGAAGAATGTGTCTGAAGTTCGCAGATTTTTGGGACTCGCTGGTTATTATTGTAACACCCCTCACCCGTGTCTAACTCTGGGACAGGGTTCGAGGCGTTACCGGACTTAAACATTCACAATCGTACAAATCGGGTTACCAAATTTCGCCCGAAATTAAAACTTTTCAAACACATGCATTTGACCTTGTCATCTATTTAATCACTTATACCACATAACAAGACATCAACACATACCATGGACAAATAGGCTTACAAGCCAAAATCATCATAAGCCACATCTCATGGCTATAATCAACAAATCAATATAAGCCAATACATTTGACTAATCACAACAACATCCATCATAGAAAAACTAAGTCCCTATACATGCCACTCACTTCAAAACAGTTAACATACACATGTCAATACTCCAAGGATAATGGCTCGATAGTGTGATGCTGCCTCCGACGATCTCTAACCCTGAGCTGACCTGACAAAGCTAAAAGAAATGGAAAGGAGGGAGTAAGCTTTACGCTTAGTAAGCTCACATGAAAATAATATGCAATGCGATAACATGCTATTTTCATATTCTTTCTATTTATTCAAATTCCAGTTAAGCTGTTTTCTTGAGTCACAGTCATTAAATTATTTATATCTGGAGCTACGGAACTCCAAATTAAGATCCGTTAATTTTCCCTGAAAATATACTCATTTATAGTTTTACCATAAAATTTCCAGAATTTTTGGCTTATCCAATTAGTACAGTTTATTCATTAAAGTTTCCCCTATTTTACTGTTCGACTATTCTGACCTCTATTCACTACCAATGAATTTTATCCTTGTACAGAGTTTATATGACCTTATTATTTAGTTCATTTGAAAATAGACTCATTAAGTATTTCAGGCATATATATTATATCCCACAATTATTTTTTTACAATTTTTAATGATTTTTCCAAGGCAGAACCGGGGATCACGTAATCATTCTGAACCAGTCTCACAGAAATTCAAATATCTCAAAATATATGAATCATTTCTTTTCTATGTTTCTTTTATAAAAAACTAGACTCAATAAGCTTTAAATCAATATCTCATAAAACTTACAACTAAATTTCTACTATTTTTGGTGATTTTTCAAATTTACATCACTGCTACTGTCCAAAGCAGTTCTATTGTAAATTTTTGCTCTCTCTCACTTTAGTTGTGTTCATCACTTGCCTATACCAATCTTTCCACTTTCCGATTACATATCGAGCATATTGTTCATACGTACATTTGCCACATTTCTCAATTGGTCACATTCACACTTGCACTTATTCATAACACGATCGTATTCAATTACACTTAGTCGTTACACAATCACGTGTATTTTCACTTAGTCAATTTCCCGTTGAACTCATCGGAATAATAACAGATACACGGTGGCCTGCACATAGTACCACCTTTGTAGTCGAAGCTATCTGGTGCACATAGTAGCCTGCACTTAGTACTACACATGTGACCAAAACCATCACTTACACATAGTGGCCTGCACTTAGTACCACACATGTGATCGAAACTATCGGGTACGCATAGTAGCCTGCACTTAGTACTACACATGCGACCAATCCGTCTGGTACACGTAGTAACCTGCACTTAGTACTACACACGTGACCTAAAACCATCTCGTAGCTCTCTTGTACACATAGTGGCCTGCTACCTCATTCGTATCTTTTCTATTCCGAAGGTTCAACTGGGAATTCTCACTTTTCAACATTTTACCAATTCATAAATTTTCATGCCATCATTTTATACAACTATCATACATTCATAAAACATGCATTTAGGCATATTATGGGTTTACTTTAGGTTATTCGAACTTACTTGTCGAAATCTCGTCAGGTACAATCGTGTAACAACTCATAAAACCCATGTAATATTAATTTAACATTCAATTCATGTAACATTAATTTGCCATTCAATTTCTCATAACACAACAAACATCACATTTTCCATACCATACATACCATCCATCAACTTCTCCTAAACATATTAAATCATACAATTTATGCCATATCAATAGAGAATTACAATTCAAGCATGATGCTGCATTATTATTAACACATGAACTTACCTCGGACACGAAAATGACAAATTTCCCACTTCGGTCCACAACCTCGATCTAAGACCGAACCTCATTTTCCATGATCTATAATATCACAATTAGCTCATTTATTAGTCACATTATTCAATGTGACCCAAAAATCCCCTAAACTTCCACATATTTGCACTTTTGCCCCAATACTCAAAAATTAAACTTCAGCCCTTATTCTTATGTTTTATAACATGCTGATCATTTTTCCCTTCTATGGCAACATCAGATTCTTACTCTAACATACACTTATGAACAATAATATTTTTTACCGATTATGCCGTTTCACTCGTTTTTACTGAAAATCGCTTATCAAAAGTCGTTTAACATAATTCTAAGCTTCATATTCTATCATAAAACATCAAAATACACACTTTTCACCTATGGGTAATTTTCCAAATATAAACCCTAGCTCGAATTAACAGTAGAATTAGCTTAATCGAGTTACCGTGATTCCAAAAACGTAAAGAACATGAAAAACGGGACTAGAACGGACTTACTATGAAGCTTGGAAGATGAAAAAACCCTAGTCATGGTGTTCCCTTGCCACATTCAGCCATGGAGAAAAAAAATGAAGAAGATGATAGCTTATTTCATGTTATTTTGTCTTTATTCATTAATTAAGGCATTTTACCAAAATGCCATTAAATACCTTACTTACTAACCATGTCTATTTTTGTTCATCAAACTTTAATGGTCTAATTACTATTTAAGGACCTCTACTTTAAACCCCCATTTCAATTATGTACTTTATGAACTAGAACACATATTTTGTAATTTATTTAATTTAGTCCTTAAAGTCTAATCGAGCACCTTAGACATATAATTTCTTCATGAAATTTTTACACAAGCATATAAACATATCAGAGACCTTATAATAATCATAAAATGATTATTTCTACTTCAGATTTATGGTCTCGGAACCACTATTCCAACTAGGCCCTAATTGGGGATGTTACATTTCTCCCCCCTTTTTTTAGGATTTTCGTCCTCGAAAATCTTATCAGAAGAGTAGTTTAGTTCCTCATAATCCACCATACAAATTAAAACTGAAATTTCATCATTTATGCCTTTATTGATATCAGCGCTTTACACGAAGATTTAGAGAAATCCAAATACGGGGTCATCATGTTACTATAACCAAGCCAGAAGCACATTCATAATTGACATTAGATACGAGCGATCATTGGTAATTTATGAGATAAAAATAACAAGAAAACCAGAATAAAGAAATCCTAGACAGTGGAATCCAGGATAAAATATCCAAGGTACAGAAATCCAAGATACCATATCATAAAAAAAAAAGACCCAGAAAAATGCTCATAAGAAAAATATGAAGGATCTTGATAATTCTTCAGAGAAAAGAAGTCCGAAAAATACATCACCCAAGCCACTCGGGATTAAATGCAATAAGGATAATATGCCTTCCCATATATGTATATTGAATAGAGCATCAATTAGGAGAAACAAATTTATATCATCATGCGTATTATTTCATAAAGTCCCATTAGATGGAATGTAATGAAATGCCAAAAAGGCAGAGCAATACAGATTATGTACTAGTCGGGCTATCAATATTTTCGTCTATACATCATGATTAGAAAGCACTCCCATAAAACAAGGATTTTATCAGTGGGGTAGTAACCGAAAAAAAATATTTCTGAGAAAAGTTAAACATACAGAATACCTAGGAAAAGACTGCCATAATCTGGTATCTTACCTTTCAACATTATTCCTTCAATTATTTCTACCATCGTAAATCTCACATTATGCTTTTCATTAAAGAAGTTCAGTTCTGAAGAAATTTCCAGTTAATACATTTCCCAACATCTTACCTTACTAGTCCTATCGTTACCTATCAATCCAATTTAATATATGATCATGTTCATAATCATTCTATAGCTGAACCCTTTGGTATCATACTTGTGAACTTATTCAATACAAATCTCGTGAAATTCCTTCACAAAACACCACTCTGGTAAAGGGGTGGGTTCGTAAGATCCCTGACTCGTCTCTCATACACATGTACATGTGACACTATTTCACCATTATTGTCATATAACTCAGTTCAATCAATTTAGCGCATTTATTTAAGCTATGCGAGTTTTCCAATCATACTTATTCAAACAAGCATATGTAGACATTTGTTCTATCAATATTTATGAATAGTCACTCAAACATATGCATTCGTTCAAATAAATCAATCATACGCATCATGGAATCATCGTTTAAACATATGTAAGCTCATCATGGTATAATCCTTTATTCACACCTTTATGGATTTCTGTTTATCACATTCACTTAGTCAAGTAAGTCAAGTGTACAACATCATATGAGCATCAAACAAGCATGAGTATTCAATGCAGCATGAACTTCAATCTCACATGTTATCAAGTATATCCTGAACTTTTATTCATAATTTTTTGAATCCAGGCTTATCATAACCATACTTTACCTGAATACTTTAGCATCACATTTAACATGGTTGGTGTAGCTCGGTTGGAGAGTTCCTCTGTCCAAACAAGATTGTTCTCATTTGCGTCAGAAGACATCACACTATCACGGATTGGTGGCATGTATAGCTAGACTCACACACTTGCCATGTTAGTCCGAGAATCGACTAAACCATAGCTCGATACCACTAAAATGTAACACCCTCACCCGTGTCTAACTCCGGGACAGGGGTTCGAGGCGTTACCGGACTTAAACATTCACAATCGTACAAATCGGGTTACCAAATTTTGCCCAAAATTAAAACTTTTCAAACACATGCATTTGACCTTGTCATCTATTTAATCACTTATACCACATAACAAGACATCAACACATACCATGGACAAAGAGGCTTACAAGTCAAAATCATCATAAGCCACATCTTATGGCTATAATCAACAAATCAATATAAGCCAATACATTTGACTAATCACAACAACATCCATCATAGAAAAACTAAGTCCCTATACATGCCACTCACTTCAAAACAGTTAACATACACATGTCAATACTCCAAGGATAATGGCTCGATAGTGTGATGCTGCCTCTGAGGATCTCCAACCCTGAGCTGACCTGACAAAGCTAAAAGAAATGGAAAGGAGGGAGTAAGCTTTACGCTTAGTAAGCTCGCATGAAAATAATATGCAATGCGATAACATGCTATTTTCATATTCTTTCTATTTATTCAAATTCTAGTTAAGCTGTTTTCTTGAGCCACAGTCATTAAATTATTTATATCTGAAGCTACAAAACTCCAAATTAAGATCCTTTAATTTTCCCTGAAACTAGACTCATTTATATTTTTACCATAAAATTTCCAGAATTTTTGGCTTATCCAATTAGTACAGTTTATTCATTAAAGTTTCCATTGTTTTACTATTTGACTATTCTGACCTCTATTCACTACGAATCAATTTTCTCCTCGTACAGAGTTCATATGACCTTATTATTTAGTTCATTTGATAATAGACTCATTCAGTATTTCAGGAATATAAATTATATCCATATTTATTTTTTTACAATTTTTAATGATTTTTCCAAGGCAGAACAGGGGATCGCGTAATCATTCTGAACCAGTCTCACAGAAATTCAAATATCTCAAAATATATGAATCATTTCTTTGCTATGTTTCTTTTATATGAAAATAGACTCAATAAGATTTAAATAAATATCTCATCCAACTTATAATTCAATTTCTACTATTTTTGGTGATTTTTCAAATTCACGTCACTGCTACTGTCCAAAGCAGTTCTATTGTAAATTTTTGCTCTCTCTCACTTTAGTTGTGTTCATCACTTGCCTATACCAATCTTTCCACTTTTCGATTACATATCGAGCATATTGTTCAAACGTACATTTGCCACATTTCTCAATTGGTCACATTCACACTTGCACTTATTCATAACATGATCGTATTCAATTACACTTAGTCGTTACACAATCACGTGTATTTTCACTTAGTCAATTTCCCGTTGAACTCATCGGAATAATAACAGATACACGGTGGCCTGCACATAGTACCACCTTTGTAGCCGAAGCTATCTGGTGCACATAGTAGCCTGCACTTAGTACTACACATGTGACCAAAACCATCACTTACACATAGTGGCCTGCACTTAGTACCACACATGTGATCGAAACTATCGGGTACGCATAGTAGCCTGCACTTAGTACTACACATGCGACCTATCCGTCTGGTACACGTAGTAGCCTGCACTTAGTACTACACACGTGACCTAAAACCATCTCGTAGCTCTCTTGTACACATAGTGGCCTGCTACCTCATTCGTATCTTTTCTATTCCGAAGGTTCAACTGGGAATTCTCACTTTTCAACATTTTACCAATTCATAAATTTTCATGCCATCATTTTATACAACTATCATACATTCATAAAACATGCATTTAGGCATATTATGGGTTTACTTTAGGTTATTCGAACTTACTTGTCGAAATCTCGTCAGGTACAACCGTGTAGCAACTCATACAACCCATGTAATATTAATTTAACATTCAATTCATGTAACATTAATTTGCCATTCAATTTCTCATAACACAACAAACATCATATTTTCCATACCATACATACCATCCATCAACTTCTCCTAAACATATTAAATCATACAATTTATGCCATATCAATAGAGAATTACAATTCAAGTATGATGTCGCATTATTATTAACACACGAACTTACCTCGCATACGAAAATGACAAATTTCCCAATTCGGTCCACAACCTCGATCTAAGACCGAACCTCATTTTCCATGATCTATAATATCACAATTAGCTCATTTATTAGTCACATTATTCAATGTGACCCAAAAATCATATATTTTACAATTTGCACTTTGACCCCTAAACTTCCACATATTTGCACTTTTGCCCCAATACTCGAAAATTAAACTTCAGCCCTTATTCTTATGTTTTATAACATGCTGATCATTTTTCCCTTCTATGGCAACATCAAATTCTTACTCTAACATACACTTATGAACAATAATAATTTTTACCGATTATGTCGTTTCACTCGTTTTTACTGAAAATCGCTTATCAAAAGTCGTTCAACATAATTCTAAGCTTCATATTCTGTCATAAAACATCAAAATACACACTTTTCACCTATGGGTAATTTTCCAAATATAAACCCTAGCTCGAATTAACGGTAGAATTAGCTTAATCGAGTTACTGTGATTCCAAAAACGTAAAGAACATGAAAAACGGGACTAGAACGGACTTACTATGAAGCTTCGAAGATGAAAAAACCCTAGTCATGGTGTTCCCTTGCTACATTCAGCCATGGAGAAAAAAAATGAAGAAGATGATAGCTTATTTCATGTTATTTTGTCTTTATTCATTAATTAAGGCATTTTACCAAAATGCCATTAAATACCTTACTTACTAACCATGTCTATTTTTGTTCATCAAAATTTAATGGTCTAATTACTATTTAAGGACCTCTACTTTAAACCCTCATTTCAATTATGTACTTTATGATCTAGAACACTTATTTTGTAATTTATTCAATTTAGTCCTTAAAGTCTAATCGAGCACCTTAGACATATAATTTCTTCATGAAATTTTTACACAAGCATATAAACATATCATAGACCTTATAATAATCATAAAATGATTATTTCTACTTCAGATTTGTGGTCTCAGAACCACTATTCTGACTAGGCCCTAATTTGGGATGTTACAATTATCGTCGGTTTGTAAAAGGATTTTCGATGATAGCTATTCTGTTAACTAGATTGCTCCAGCAAGATGTGAGGTTTGAGTGGTCTGATAAACGTCAGAAAAGCTTTGATCAGTTGAAAACTCTGTTAACTGAAGCTCCAGTGCTAGTACAACCAGAATCAGGTAAAGAATTTGTGATTTACAGTGATGCTTCATTAAATGATTTGGGATGCATTCTAATGCAGGAAGGAATAGTAATAGCTTATGCCTTGAGACAATTAAAGCCTCATGAAAATAACTATCCAACTCATGATCTTGAGTTAGCAGCGATTGTGTTCGCATTAAAGATATGGCGTCATTATCTATTTGGTGAGAAATGTCACGTGTTTTCAGATCACAAAAGTCTGAAATATCTGATGACCCCGAAAGACTTGAATCTACGACAGAGAAGATGGTTAGAGCTGTTAAAAGATTACGAACTTATGATAGATTATCATCCGGGTAAAGCAAATGTCGTAGCTGACGCATTGAGTCGGAAGTCACTGCTTGCATTACAAGCTATGAATGCTCAATTAGATCTGTCTGATGATAGTTCTTTGTTAGCTGAATTGAAAGCGAAGCCGTTGTTCTTACAACAGATATGCGATGCTCAGAGGGTTGATAATGAAATGTTAGCGAAATGGGCTCAGTGTAATTCGAACTCTGATTTTGAGTTTCGAATAGATGATAATGATTACTTGAAATTTTGAGATCGAATTTGTGTACCGAGGAGCCCAGAGTTGATTCAGTCAATTTTAAATGAAGCTCATAATAGTCGTTTATATGTTCATCCGGGAAGTACAAAGATGTATCATGATCTGAAGCAACACTATTGGTGGTCAGGTATGAAACGAGACATTTCTGACTTTGTTTTGAAATGTTTAGTTTTTCAGCAAGTTAAAGCTAAATATCAGGTTCCGTCTGGCTTGTTACAACCAATTCTGATTCCCGAGTGGAAATGGGATAGAGTGACGATGGACTTTGTTTCTGGTTTGCCTCGACTCTGAGAAAGAAAGATGCGATATGGGTCGTAGTTGATCGATTGACGAAATCTACCCATTTTATTCCGATACGATCTGATTATTCACTTGATAGATTAGCTGAGCTTTATATTTCTGATATTGTGAGATTGCACGGTGTGCCATTGTCCATTGTGCCAGACAGAGATTCGAGGTTTACATCACGGTTCTGGAAGAAACTACAAGAAGCTTTAGGCACAAAATTTCATTTCAGTACCGCTTTTCATCCGCAAATAGATGGCCAGTCTGAGTGAATTATTCAGATACTCGAGGATATGTTGAGATGTTGTATCCTTGAGTTTAACGGTACGTGGGAACAGTACCTGCCATTGATTGAATTTGCGTATAATAATAGTTTTCAGTCGAGCATCAGAATGGCACCTTATAAAGCTTTGTATGGATGTAAATGTCGAACACCCCTGTATTGGACTGAGCTCAGTGAAAATAAGTTACAAGGGGTTTATTTGATAAAAGACACTGAACAGAAAGTAAAAGTGATCCGAGATAGTTTGAAAGCGGCGCCTGATCGTCAGAAGTCTTATGCGGACTTGAAACGAAAAGAAATTGAATTTGAAATCGGTGACAAAGTGTTCTTAAAAGTATCTCTATGGAAGAAAGTACTCCGATTCAGACGAAAGGTAAATTGAGTCCGAGGTTCATCGGGCCTAATAAGGTTATTGAGCATTTTGGGCCTATTGCGTACAGATTGCTGTTGCCCACCGAGCTAGAAAAGATTCATAATGTATTTCACGTATCGATGCTTAGACAATACAGATCTGATCCGTCACATGTGATTGCTCCATCTGAGATTGAAATTCGATCTGATATGACCTACGAGGAAGAACCTACCTGTATCTTAGCTCGTGAAATGAAAGAATTAAGAAACAAGAAAATTATGTTAGTCAAAGTATTGTGGCATCGACACGGTGTGGAAGAGGCTACGCGGGAGCCTGAAGATTCTATAAGACAGCAATACCCGAATCTGTTTAACAGTAAGATTTTCGGGGACGAAAATCCCTAAAGGGGAAAAATTGTAACAGTCCGGATTGCACCCTAGTCGGAACAGTGGTTTCAGGACCACAAATCTGAGTCAGTAAATATTTTAATATTATTTTCTGTGCTTATGATATGTGGTTAAGCATGTGTTAAAGTTCCGTAAGTTAATTTGTCTGTTTGTGTGCTTAATTTTAGAAAAGGGCTTAATCGCATAAAATGGAAGTTTGTTGGTTAAATGTATAAGTGTTAATTTGTTAATGTCTTCAAAATGTGGAGGATTTACGTAGCAATTTAGACAATTATAAGGCTAGTGGATGGTTATGGTCAATAATGACCTTGAAAATTATGTTTTATAATTTTATTATATAAGGTTAATTAGGTAAATAGATTAATATATATGTTATAATAAGATAAAACATAATAGATGGCCTTTATCATCTTTTTGGTGCCGAAATTGAAGAAAGGAAAAGAAAGAATTTTAAGCTAGGTTATTCGGCCATTGAAAGGTTCAAATTAAGGTATGTTTTGACTTTGATTGTTGATGATTTTTTTTGTTTTTGAGATTGTTGCTTAGTCTACTATCAAGCCCATGTTGTAATTTAAAGAATTGATTATGTTTATGAGATGTGTTATTGATGAAATGGTGAGCTTGGTGATGAGTTTTGGTGTTAAATGAAAGATGTGTTTAATGAACATGTTTTGTTCTTGAATTTTTGGTGAATTTAGCTAATTAGGGCTAAATTGTGAAAATAACATTTTGAAGGACTAATTTGTGAAATAAATGAAATGTATGGATTGATATGAGCATAGTGTGTATTCGGCTAAGCATGGGTATATGATAATTTGATGTATTTTGTGATTTTGTGAAATAGGGACTAAATTGTCCAAATGTGAAAATATGAGGGCTAATTTCCAAATTGCCCTAAATATTTGTTCTTTGATTGAAATGAATGAGTTAGTGAATAAAAGGGTTAAATTTGAATATGTATAGATCAAGAACCGAAGAAAACAGACTTAGATCGCGGGAAAGCTAAAGTAGTTGAATAACCGAATCCGATCAACTATCCGAATCTTAGGTAAGTCGATATACAAATAAATGTATTTGAATTGACTTATTTGTGAATATATGAAATTTGAATTTCTATGAATAATATTTGAAATGATGAATATATGGATTCCGAGAAAGTATCGAGAGATGGTTAATGTCCGAGAAGTCCCGTCTGAACCTAGGAATAGATAGGATAGTATATGTCATGACATAGGTGTCCGTTATGTGATATCATATAAGACCACGTCTGGGACATTGGCATTGATTCGAGATTTCGTGTAAGACCACGTCTGGGACATTGGCATCGATATGAGATTTACGTGTAAGACCATGTCTGGGACATTGGCATCGTATTTGATTCGTGTAAGACCCTGTCTGGGATAGTGGCATCGATATCTAGTTACATGTAAGACCACGTCTGGGACATTGGCATTGTACGACTATTCCGAGCACTCTGAGTATCCTATTTAGTTCCGAACGGTTCAACGGGCAAATCCGAGAAATGAACGACTATGTGAGTTGTATATCTGTTTCAGGTACGTTTGAAAGTACACTATGTGTGTATGAAAGGTAAGTATCTATACGAACTTAGTAGGACGAATATGTTGATTGAAATGATGAGATAATATGTGAAGATATGCTTGAATGAGCCATGTGTATATATATGATATTTGAGTTGAAGAATATGGTAAGATATGGCTAAGCAATTGAGCCAAAGAATATATGTGATGAATTTGCTATGAGAACTAATAATGTCATTGTATCAATATGGTTATATGCATTATATGCTAAGTTTATTTGTATATGGCTTACTAAGCTTTTGAAAGCTTACTCTGTGTGTGTGTTTGCTCTGTTTTATAGATCGTCGAAGCTACTGAAGGCTCGAGGACCGTCGAGGATCATCATCACACTACTCCAACTTGTTTTGGTATTTTGAAAATGTGAATATAGCTAAATATGGCATGTATAGGCTAGTCATTTTGGATTATGTTTGAAATGTGTATAAATAGCCATGAGATGTGGCTAGATAAATGTTGGTAATATGCATGAGTAAATATGATATATGATTGATGATTTGGTATGGCTTGATGGCAATGAAATGGCCTTATGAAAGCTAAGCTTATTGATGAATTGATGCCATAGTGATTTAGTGAAATTGTGGATGAGTTATGCTTGGATTTACATGTGAATTGATTGTGCAAATTGGCATGTTGAGAAATGAGATCGAATGGGATAATATGATGACCATTTGGTGTGTTTTTGGTTGCCATTGTATTGAGAAATGTGCTTGTTTATGCTTGTAGGATTGACCCAAGTGTGGGTGGCATTTTGGCCTTGCAAATGGCCTGTTTTGCATACATGGCCAAGAGACACGGGCGTGTGTCTCTACCGTGTTGCTCAAGGGCCACTTCGAAATGTGCCTGAGTAGGTTACACAGGCGTGCTTGGTAGCCGTGTGAACAAGTCAGTAGCTAGCCTAATTTTACACGGCCATGGTACACGGGCGTGTCTGGTGGCCGTGTGGATAAGTCAGTATACATGCTCTATTTTGGCACGGCCAGGACATATGGGTGTGTCTAGTAGTCGTGGGAGGCACACGGGCTGACTGCACGGGCGTGTGACCTCTGCAGTGTTGAAAAGTTTTAAATTTTTGAGAAATTTCATATGTGTTCGGTTTAGTCCTGACCCTATTCTAAAGCATGATTAAGGTCTCGTTGACCTATAAAAAGGGACACTTTGATTGCGATTGATGAATTGTATTATGAAATGTCTATAAAAGTTTTTGATCTGTCCAGTAACGCCTTTAACCCTAATCCGACGACGGATACGAGTTAGGGGTGTTACATTTGTTTGGTATCAGAGCTATGGTTTAGTCGATTCTCGGACTAACATAGCAGTTGCGAGTCTAGCAATACATGTCATATATCTGAACTGTGATAGTGTGATGAATCCTGACGTGTAAAATGTAATTTTCGTATAGTAATGGATCCCGAAAGAGAGGTAGCTGACGATGTAGAAAGTAATGCACCTGCTCCCACTCAAGGAACAGCGCCATCTGATCTGAGACCGGCTATGAGCGGTAAAAAGAGAGAAGTTGAACAAGCTTTCTTCCAGATGATGAGTGAGTGGTTCACTCAGTTTGTAATAAATAATCCAGCTGTTTCACAACCTCCGCCCCCGGTTAATCCCCCTCAGACTTTAATTGTGCCTCCGGTTATGTATCCAAATCTATTAAACAAGCCTCCGATAGATAAAATCCGTAAGTATGGAGCTGAAGAGTTCAGGGCCACCAGTGATGACGATGCTAAAAAAGTCGAGTTTTGGTTAGAGACCATGATTCGGGTATTTGATGAGATTTCGCTGAGCCCCGAAGAATGTATAAAATGTGTTGTTTCTTTGTTACGAGACGCAACCTATCAATGGTGGAAAACTTTGATTTCTGTTGTCCCGAAAGGGCGGGTCACATGGGATTTCTTTCAGATTGAGTTCCGGAAGAAATATATTAGTCAGAGATTCATTGATCAGAAATGAATGGAATTTCTTGATTTGTAACAGGGCCGCATGTCTGTTACTGAATACGAACGAGAGTTCGTGAGATTAAGCCAATATGCTTGGGAATACGTTTCGTCAGAAACAATAATGTGTAAATGATTTGAAGATGGCCTTAATGAAGATATCCGTTTGTTAGTTGGGATTCTAGAGATAAAAGAGTTTTTAATACTTGTTGATCGAGCGTGCAAAGCTGAAGCACTCGGGAAAGATAAAAGAAAAGCTGAGTCTGAAGCTAGAGATGTGAGAAAGAGATTTTTGAACAAATCATTTAAGTCTGTTTTGAAGAAATTTCGAGATGAACAAAGTCGTTCGAGAGTTAATGTGGGACATTTTAGTAGAGATCGATCTAGATCACAGTTGGGTTCCAAAGCTCCGGCAACATCAATGTCAAGTGTTGGAAATGTTCGATCCGAACGACCCGAGTGTAAGCATTGTGTTAAAAGACATCCGGGAAGTTGTACATTAAATGATCGAGCTTGCTTCAGATGTGGATCGTTAGATCATTTTATTCGTGATTGCCTAAAGTCTATTAAGCCAGAGACTGTTCAGAATCCGAGATTCGATAATGTGTTAGCAAGAGGTAGATCTACTCGAAATACAAGAAATGTCAGTGGTAGTCAGAGAACTACGAGAGATACTATTGCAAGATCTGAAGCCAGAACGCCTGCCAAAGCATATGCCATCCGAGCTCATGAGGAAGCTTCATCTTCGAATGTTATAACGGGTACATTTACTCCTTATGATACTTTTGTGATTGCTTTGATGGACCCTGGTTCTACTCATTCGTATATATGCATGAATTTTGTATCCAGTAAGACTTTGCCTGTAGAGTCTACTGAGTTTGTTATAAAAGTATCGAACCCCTTAGGTAAAAGTGTCCTAGTTGACAAAGTATGCAAGAACTGTCCGTTAATGTTTCCAGATATTTGTTTTCCTACTGATCTGATGTTATTACCATTTGATGAGTTTGATATCATTCTGGGTATGGACTGGTTGACATTGCATGATGCTGTTGTGAATTGCAAAAGAAAGATCATCGATTTGAAAGGTCAGAATGATGAAATAGTTCGGATTAAGTCTAGTGAACTGAACGGATTGCCTGCTGTGATATCTGTATTGAAAGCTCAAAATTGTTTGAGAAAAGGTTATGAAGCTTATTTTGCTTATGTAATTTACTCGAAAGTATCTGAAAAGAAAGTTGAATCAGTGCCAGTTGTTTGTGAGTTTTCTGATGTATTTCCTGAAGAATTGTCGGGATTACCTCCGATACGTGAAGTTGAATTTGGTATTGATCTGTTGCCTAGTACGACACCTATTCCGATAGCTCCGTATAGAATGGCGCCTACAGAGTTGAAAGAATTGAAGTCACAGCTGCAAGAGTTGACTGACAGAGGGTTCGCCAGACCGAGTTTCTCACCGTGGCGTGATCCCATTCTTTTTGTGAAAAAGAAATATGGCACGATGAGAATGTGTATCGATTATCGTCAGTTGAACAAAGTGACAATAAAGAACAAATATCCGTTGCCCAGGATTGACAATTTATTTGATCAGTTTCAAGGATCCATTGTGTTTTCTAAGATTGATCTGAGATCGGGATACTATCAATTACGAGTAAAAGATTCAAACATTCCGAAAACTGCTTTCAGAATGAGGTACGGGCATTATGAGTTTTTAGTTATGCCCTTTGGACTAACGAATGCCCCTGCTATTTTTATGGATCTGATGAACAGAATTTTCAGACCGTACCTAGATCGATTTGTTGTCATATTCATTGATGACATTTTGATTTATTCACGTGATGAAATTGAACATGCTGAACATCTGAGAATCGTGATGCAAACTCTGAGAGAAAAGAAATTGTATGCGAAATTCAGCAAATGTGAGTTCTGGTTGTGTGAAGTTAGTTTTCTGGGACATATTGTGTCAGCATCAGGAATACGAGTTGATCTGAGTAAGATTTCTGCTATTTTAGAATGGAAACCTCCGAAGAATGTGTCTGAAGTTCGCAGTTTTTTGGGACTCACTGCTTATTATCGTCGGTTTGTAAAAGGATTTTCGATGATAGCTATTCAGTTAACTAGATTGCTCCAGAAAGATGTGAGGTTTGAGTGGTCTGATAAATGTCAGAAAAGCTTTGATCAGTTGAAAACTCTGTTAACTGAAGCTCCAGTGTCAATACAGCCAGAATCAGGTAAAGAATTCGTGATTTACAGTGATGCTTCGTTAAATGATTTGGGATGCGTTCTGATGCAGAAAGGAATAGTAATAGCTTATGCCTCGAGACAATTAAAGCCTCATGAAAAGAACTATCCAACTCATGATCTTGAGTTAGCAGCGTTTGTGTTCGCATTAAAGATTTGGCGTCATTATCTGTTTGGTGAGAAATGTCAAATGTTTTCAGATCACAAAAGTCTGAAATATCTGATGACCCCGAAAGACTTGAATCTGCGACAGAGAAGATGGTTAGAGCTGTTAAAATATTACGACCTTATGATAGATTATCATCCGGGTAAAGCAAATGTCGTAGCTGACGTATTGAGTCGGAAGTCACTGCTTGCATTACGTGCTATGAATGCTCAATTAGATCTGCCTGATGATAGTTCTGTGTTAGCTGAATTGAAAGCGAAGCCGTTGTTCTTACAACAGATATGCGATGCTCAGAGGGTTAATAATGAAATGTTAGCGAAACGGGCTCAGTGTAGTTCGAACTCTGATTTTGAGTTTCGAATAGATGATAATGATTACTTGAAATTTTGAGATCGAATCTGTGTACCGAGGAGCCCAGAGTTGATTCAGTCAATTTTAAATGAAGCTCATAATAGTCGTTTATCTGTTCATCCGGGAAGTACAAAGATGTATCATGATCTGAGGCAACACTATTGGTGGTCAGGTACGAAACGAGACATTTCTGACTTTGTTTCAAAATGTTTAGTTTGTCAGTAAGTTAAAGCTAAACATCAGGTTCCGTCTGGCTTGTTACAACCAATTCTGATTCCCGAGTGGAAATGGGATAGAGTGACGATGGACTTTGTTTCTAGTTTGCCTCTGACTCCGAGAAAGAAAGATGCGATATGGGTCGTAGTTGATCGATTGACGAAATCTGCCCATTTTATTCTGATACGATCTGATTATTCACTTGATAGATTAGCTGAGCTTTATATTTATGATATTATGAGATTGCACGGTGTGCCATTGTCCATTGTGTCAGACAGAGATCGGAGGTTTACATCATGGTTTTGGAGAAACTACAAGAAGCTTTAGGCACAAAATTTCATTTCAGTATCGCTTTTCATCCGCAAATAGATGGCCAGTCAGAGTGAATTATTCAGATACTCAAGGACATGTTGACATGTTGTATCCTTGAGTTTGACGGTACTTGGGAACAGTACCTGCCATTGATTAAATTTGCGTATAATAATAGTTTTCAGTCGAGCATCAGAATGGCCCTTATGAAGCTTTGTATGGACATAAATGTCGAACACCCCTGTATTGGACTGAGCTCAGTGAAAATAAGTTACACGGGGTTGATTTGATAAAAGACACTAAACAGAATGTAAAAGTGATCCGAGATAGTTTGAAAGCAGCGTCTGATCATCATAAGTCTTATGCGGACTTGAAACGAAAAGACATTGAATTTGAAATCGGTGACAAAGTGTTCTTAAAAGTATCTCCGTGGAAGAAAGTACTCTGATTCGGATGAAAGGCAAATTGAGTCCAAGGTTCATCGGGCCTAATAAGGTTATTGAGTTTGTTGGGCCTGTTGCGTACAGATTGTTGTTGCCCACCGAGCTAGAAAAGATTCATAATGTATTTCACGTATCGATGCTTAGACGATACAGATCTGATCTGTCACATGTGATTGCTCCGTCTGAGATTGAAATCCGATCTGATATGACCTACGAGGAAGAACCTATCCGTATCTTAGCTCGTGAAGTGAAAGAATTAAGAAACAAGAAAATTCTGTTAGTCAAAGTATTGTGGCATCGACACAGTGTGGAAGAGGCTACGTGGGAGCCTGGAGATTCTATAAGACAGCAATATCCGAATCTGTTTAACGGTAAGATTTTTGGGGACGAAAATCCCTAAGGGGGGAGAATTGTAACAGTCCGGATTAGACCCTAGTCAGAACAGTGGTTTCGGGACCACAAATCCTAGTCAGTAAAATATTTTAATATTATTTTCTATGCTTATGATATGTGGTTAAGCATGTGTTAAAGTTCCGTAAGTTAATTTGTATGTTTGTGTGCTTAATTATAGAAAATGGCTTAATCGCATAAAATGGAAGTTTGTTGGTTAAATGTATAAGTGTTAATTTGTTAATTTCTTTAAAATGTGGAGGATTTATGTGGCAATTTATCCAATTATAAGGCTAGTGGACGGTTCTGGTCAATAATGACCTTGAAAATTATGTTTTATAATTTTATTATATAAGGTTAATTAGGTAAATAGATTAATATATATGTTATAATAAGATAAAACATAATAGATGGCCTTTATCATCTTTTTGGCGCCGAAATTGAAGAAAGGAAAAGAAAGAATTTTAAGCTAGGTTATTCGGCCATTGAAAGGTTCAAATTAAGGTATGTTTTGACTTTAATTGTTGATGATTTTTATGTTTTTGAGATTGTTGCTTAGTCTACTATCAAGCCCATGTTGTAATTTGAAGAATTGATGATGTTTATGAGATGTGTTATTGATGAAATGGTGAGCTTGGTGATGAGTTTTGGTGTTAAATGAAAGATATGTGTTTAATGAACATGTTTTGTTCTTGAATTTTTGGTGAATTTTGCTAATTAGGTCTAAATTGTGAAAATAACATTTTGAAGGACTAATTTGTGAAATAAATGAAATGTATGGATTGATATGAGCATAGTGCGTATTCAGCTAAGCATGGGTATATGATAATTTGATGTATTTTGTGATTTTGTGAAATAGGGACTAAATTGTCCAAATGTGAAAATATGAGGGCTAATTTGCAAATTGCCCTAAATATGTGTTCTTTGATTAAAATGAATGAGTTAGTGAATAAAAGGGTTAAATTTGAATATGTATAGATCAAGAACCGAAGAAAACAGACTTAGATCGCGGGAAAGCGAAAGTACTCGAATAACCGAATCCGATCAACTATCCGAATCTGAGGTAAGTCGATATACCAATAAATGTATTTGAATTGACTTATTTGTGAATATATGAAATTTGAATTGCTATGAATAATATTTGAAATGATGAATATATGGATTTCGAGAAAGTATCGAGAGATGGTTAATGTCTGAGAAGTCCCGTCTGAACCTAGGAATAGATAGGATATTATATGTCATGACATAGGTGTCCGTTATGTGATATCATATAAGACCACGCCTAGGACGTTGGCATTGATTCGAGATTTTGTGTAAGACCACGTCTGGGACGTTGGCATCGATTTGAGATTTACGTGTAAGACCATGCCTGGGACATTGGCATCATGTTTGATTCGTGTAAGACCCTATCTGGGATAGTGGCATCGATATCTGGTTACATGTAAGACCACGTTTGGGACGTTGGCATTGTACGACTATTCCGAGCACTCTGAGTATCCTATTTAGTTCCGAACGGTTCAATGGGCAAATTCGAGAAATGAACGACTATGTGAGTTGTATATCTGTTACAGGTACGTTTGAAAGTACACTATGTAATTTATACATGGATACTTCAACTCAAAGAGTCCTAAAGATTCAAACAGTCTAAGTCATACATTTGCAACACAAAACATAGGTGTTTCCCCTCATCTAAATAATTACCTTTGATTCAAAATCGACAAGGATTGACATCCTCACTAAAGATTCACTCAAACCACTCAAAGTGTTTAAGGTTCAAAATTAGGCACTCAAAAGTCGAACATGAAAAGTTGATCCCATAGGCTTGCATGAAAATCAAATCTCCACCACTGAAATATGAGATGAAACACAAATCAAAAGGTCTTTAACAGGGTTGTAACGGGGCTTAGGTTAAGGGTATGGATATAGGCTGAATTAGAGAGTTAGGATCGAGATTGAATTGATAAATTACCTAACTAAGAACTAATGAACTAATAATAATAATTACATCAATTGAAAACTAATAATACTAATAATACGAGCTTCTTCTTCGATATTTAGAATTTAAATAAATGTATAAGCTCGTTTAATCACATAACTAATAATGAATATACTTCGTCATTTTTTTTAAGAACAAACTAAATACATAATAAAGGATAAATTACTAAAATTCATAATTAGGCAACTAATCAAATCAAATCTCAATATAAGGGTAGTCAAAAGGAATGGTGATAACAAAAACAAAGGGTTTCTGGGTTAATATTAGCGGTTATGTCAATAAATAGGGTTGTTAGGATTAAAAGGGGTTCACTAGGGGTTAATTTGTGAAGGTGGGCTTTTAATGGAGTAAGTGGGTTAGATCCTAGGTGCCTTTGTCATCTCTGTGTATCAAATCACAAAAAATGTGGTCTCGACATGTATAATCGATGCAAGTTCTAGAATAACAAATCAGTGTTGACATACTCATAATCAATAAAGTGAGCAAGAAAAAGAATTTATGCTCTATAAGGCTCAAAAACCCACAAAAATTATGGGTATTTTGATGTCAACCTCGTAAATTTCAAACTTCAAAGTAATATTAAACTCAGTTCGACAACCTAGCAAATTTTAATTTCTGAAAAATAGACTTATCATGCTTGATTCTCTAGTATTCTTCAAATTTAATTATCAATGCACAATTATCAATAACTTGATCTAAAACATATCAATAAAATCATAAATCATCATAAATTTCATCCTAATTAGTAATATGAGAAAATTACTTTTAAACAAGACTAAATTCAGGGATTTTCAAATAATACTATAGTTAACCCCCCCCCACACTTAAGATGTACATTGTCCTCAATGTACAAAGGTAGATAATATCAAAATAATCATAAAATCGTAAGATGGGGAGAGAAGGAAAACTTCTTGAATTTTGGATGAAGCCAATGAAAAGAAATCAGATAGGATTGGAGGTGAGCGTGGGGAAGCGTCTCGAACTGGTTGAGTCCTCGAAGCAGCCATCCTAATTTCTTTTATATCCTAAGCTAAATCTAAATGGGATGAATAACAAGAAGAAAATAATAAAAAAAAATAAAAGAAAGGAAATAAAAATAAAAATGAAAATGAAAATAAAAATGAAAATGAAAATGAAAATAAAAATAAAAATAAAAATAGAAATAAAAGTAAATATTTAAATAGTGATATGGTCCACGCCCTTGTTCGAGTTTAATCAGTCCGTGTTTTTTGTGATTTTGAATTTTGGGCATGTTTAGGTGTTTTACCACGGCCGTGGGTCTCGTAGAACGCCCGTGTATTCTTCACATGGTCCTTTAGAATGGGCGTGTTTAACCCGTGCTCGTCAAGTCAGTAACCTCACACGGTTGTAGGGCACGATCGTGTCTCGCCTGCGCTCAATAAGTCGAAGAACCTTACACGGGAAGTCGGCACGCGGGCGTGGCTTTTATCGCAGCCCGTGTTGGGAAAAGAAATCATTCTTTGTCATGCACACGGTTACTAGCACGTCCGTGGTTTGTCTTTATGGCTTCCACACAGCCATGGCCACGGCCGTGTGTAAGGCCGTGTGAGCATGGAAATCTGTACTTTGGTTAGTTTATGGTTAGGTGCTAAAATGAAAAATAAAAGTAAAATAAAAAATGAAAAAATTAATAGGGTTAGTGCTCGGGTTGCCTCCCGAAAAGCGCTTGTTTATAGTCTTAAGCTAGACTTTACCTCTCATTCGTATGGTCAAGGTGGTTTGAGGAGGTGAAAATCCTTCCTTATGCAATCAGCTCGATTTTTTATATAAAATTTAAGTCGAGTAGTGTTTACCTCAAAAGTACTGAATTTAGGATTGCTTACCTCGACTGGCCCATATAGGAAGATATTAAGTACCTCAAAAGTGATTTCTTCGGTTGTCTTGAGGTCTGAATTGGCGATTCGAGGGTCTTCCTTATTCAACAATACCTGACCCCCTATTTTGAAGTGATTTGTTGTTCCTATCAGCTCGTCTGGGGGTTCCTTCGGTTTTTCTTCGTGCGATTTCGGCTCCTCTTTAAAGTGTGTCTTCCCCTCTTTTAGTTTGTTGATCTCAAGGCTTCGTTCCTCATATGCTTCTTCTTTGTTGACACAATGTTCCTGTTTCGGCTCAGGTTCGTAGTTACGTGGTTGTTCTCGCGGTGAAATTTGAACAGTTGATTATCAACCGATTTTACTTTCTCACCTTCATCGATCGATGTTCGCCGAGTCAAGAGCTTGTAAACCGATTGATTCGCTCACCTATACGAAGAATGAGTTCTCCTGTACCAACATCAATTTTAGTCATGGCAGTTTCTAGAAAGGGTCTTCCTAAAATTAAAGGGGTCGAATTGTCCTCATCCATGTCTAAAACGACAAAGTCTACTCGGGAATACGAATTTATCAATTTTGATTAGAACATTTTCAATTATACCCTAGGAATTCGATAGTTTTATCGCTTAATTGAATGCTCATCCCGGTTTGTCTCGGTTTCCCTAGACCTAGTTGTTTAAACATTTTATAAGGCATAACATTGATGCTTGCCCCTAAATCACTAAAGCATTATCAATAGATAAACTACCAATTAAACATGGAATTGTAAAACTCCTGGATCTTTTAACTTCGTGGTAGTCTATTTTGTAGAATTTCTCGAGCACATTGCGTTTAGCTCCACATGTGATTCCTCGTCTAGCTTCCGCTTGTTTGTCAACCGCTTTCTTTTAAAATTTTCTATAATCGAATATCTGTGAAAGGGCTTGAGAAACGGTAAGTTAATATGTAATTTCTTTAAAAGTTTAAGAAACTTACCAAAATGTTCCTCTGTGTTGTCCTTCTTCATTGCTTCGGGATATGGCACACGAGGATGGTACTCTGTAATTGCCGATTTTGGTATTTCATGGCTCACCTCAACCTTACCTTCACTTACCACAGGATCTTGCCTTAGGTCAGATTCCACTAATCTTTCAACACATGAGTTGTTACAACTTGAATTTGCTCTTTTGGGTTAGTTTCAGTGTTGCTTTGCAAGCTTTCTTGTGGTTGTTCTAAGATCAGCTTAACAGGCTGACCTAAATGATGCTCGATCCCTTGAATCGATGTTTCTTGTTTCGTTTCTATATTTTGGAGACGTGCTTCTGTGTTTGCTATGAATTTTGCCAGCGTCTCTTCAAGGTTCTACTCATCTTCCGTTGGTGAGGTGCTTGTTGAAAATTTGGAGGAAGTTCCTCTCTTTGGTCGCCTTGATCGTCCCACGAGAAATTGGGACTGTACCTCCAATCTGTATTATAAGTGTCACTATAAAAATTATTTTGAGGTCTAGAATAGTTACCCATATAGTGGACTTGTTCGTTCTTCATGCCATATCTCGTAGGGTGGGTACTCGTGATTCGCCACGCCTCCTAGATTCGAGTCATATTGCATAACTGGATGTACTGCGAGAGACTACACAAACCATCAATCTTTTTATTCATCATCTCTAATCGTTTGATAGCACGGTTATGCGTCGAGGTTGAAGACATCTGCGCTTCTTTTGGTGCTGTCTTCATAACTCGCCACTAATAGTTATTTAGTGCCATCTTCTCTATAAACTAAAATTATCTGATAAAAACAACTAAAAGAAAAATTAGCAAAGTAAAAATTTAAACTAAAAATAAAAGTAAATTGCGAAAAATAAAAAGAATGGCTAAAGTAATAAAAATAGAGTTTTCTTAATATTTTAGTTCCCAAAGAACGGCGCCAAAAACTTGATCGCTGTAAATCAGAGTTTTAAAATTTATAAAAGAATGATCAAACCTGGAAACTAACTCTGACAACGATTAAAGGCAAGTGTACCTATCAAATAGTAGTATAGTTTAGGCAAGAACGGATTATCGAACCCAAAGGAACTAAAAGTACTAATACTAACTTTCTTTTTATTATTTAGCCTAAAATAAGTAAAGTTGTTTATTAATCTAAATTAATTAACTACTAAACTAAAGACTCTAAGACAAAGAAGAATGAATTTGGAAAATAACTTTGAAAAAACTCAGTTGATTTCAATGATACCCTAGGAAGAATTCACCTAAACTTCACTTGTTATCTAACACTGAACCATGCGATTTATTCACTTAGTTTGATCCGTAAGACTCCCTAACGTATATTAAACCCTCTCTCGAGGCGAATAACGTCTAACCCTAGGTTAATTAGTGGAACTCTCGTTCTCTTATAATAACCCCCTAGAATAGCAGTAAATCGATATGTGGATTCCCATATTAGGTTTCACCCTAATCCGGAAAAAACTCGTCACCCTATCTCTAGGCGTGCGATCAACTCCGCTTAATTATGTCGGATCTACTCTTAGGCAGGGTCTATTCCTCCTCCACCTAAGCACATTAAATTTGGATTAAGCTCACATAATTAAGAACAAACTAAGTTATTATCATATAATTCAAATAATCAAATAACAAGATTCATCATAGGTTTCATCCCCTTCGAGTATCCGAAGGTTTAGTTCATAACAATAAAGGAAAACATCTCAAGAGAAAAGATAAAACAAAACATAAGAAATCCCTAAAACCCCCTGAAGGAATTGAAGAGGAGATCCTCCGTCTTGAGTATAACTCTGGCTTCTTGATGGATCAACTGGCTATCCCTGAGTGAATCCCCACAAATCTGCCTTCTCTGGCTTAGCACGACGCCCCTAGACGATAGCTTTGGGCTCCCCTCGATAGAGGGTTTCTGTCGAACCCCTCATTAAGTTGCCCCCTAGGGTGTTTATATAGGCTTTGAGATATGTTACTTGGCCTCCAAGTATCCTAATTTGAGTGCAATTCCTATTTGGGAGTTTAAGTAGACTTAGGAATGTGTTTCTTTACCTCCAAGCATCCAAATCCGAGTAAAATTCCTCTTTCCCGCGGCAGGGACACGGCCATGGCACACGCCCGTGTGAATCGTCTTCAGGCCGTGTTCAACACTGTTGAATGAGGCACGGCCGTGTAAGTTGTGGTAAGGTCATGCTCTAGTAGGAATGGTGGCACGGCCGTGTGGCTTGAAGTCCAGGCCGTGCTGATTTCGTGGCTTGGCCCAATTTGGTCCATTTTAAGCCCGTTTCTCGTTCTTTTCGTCATCGGGTGCTTTCCTAAGTATAAGACATGAAAAGAAAGGATTAAGAGCACCTCTTTAGATAAATTGGGGCTTAAATCATCCAAAAGCATATTAAATATGGGCTTAAAATATGTTACTTTTACGGTTTATCATGTATATATATGATATTTGAGTTGAAGAATATGGAAAGATATGGCTAAGCAATTGAGCCAAAGAATATATGTGATGAATTTGCTATGAGAACTAATAATGTCATTGTATCAATATGGTTATATGCATTATATGCTAAGTTTATTTGTATATGGCTTGCTAAGCTTTTGAAAGCTTACTCTGTGTATGTGTTTGCTCTGTTTTATAGATCGTCGAAGCTACTGAAGGCTCAGGGACCGTCGAGGATCATCATCACACTACTCCAACTTGTTTTGGTATTTTGAAAATGTGAATATAGCTAAATATGGCATGTATAGGCTAGTCATTTTGGATTATGTTTTAAATGTGTATAAATAGCCATGAGATGTGGCTAGATAAATGTTGGTAATATGCATGAGTGAATATGATATATGATTGATGATTTGGTATGGCTTGATGGCAATGAAATGGCCTTATGAAAGGTAAGCTTATTGATGAATTGATGCCATAGTGATTTAGTGAAATTGTGGATAAGTTATGCTTGGATTTACATGTGAATTGATTGTGCAAATTGGCATGTTTAGAAATGAGATTGAATGGGATAATATGATGACCATTTGGTGTGTTTTTGGTTGTCATTGTATTAAGAAATATGCTTGTTTATGCTTGTAGGATTGACCCAAGTGTGGGTGGCATTTTGGCCTTGCAAATGGCCTATTTTGCATACATGGCCAAGAGACACGGGCGTGTGTCTTTTCCGTGTGGCTCAAGGGCCACTTCGAAGTGTGCCTGAGTAGGTTACACGGCCGTGGCACACGGGAGTGCTTGGTGGCCGTGTGAACAAGTCAGTAGCTAGCCTAATTTTACACGGCCATGGCACACGGGCGTGTCTGGTGGCCGTGTGGATAAGTCAGTATACATACTCTTTTTTGGCACGGCCAGGACACATGAGTGTGTCTAGTAGCCGTGGGAGGCACACGGCCTGATTGCATGGGCGTGTGACCTCTGCAGTGTTGAAAAAGTTTTAAAATTTTGAGAAATTCCATATGTGTTCGGTTTAGTCCCGACCCTATTCTAAAGCATGATTAAGGTCTCATTGACCTATAAAAGGGACACTTTGATTGCGATTGATGAATTATATTATGAAATGTCTGTAAAAGTTTTTGATCTGTCTGGTAACGCCTTTAACCCTAATCCGGCGACGGATACGGGTTAGGGGTGTTACAGGGTTCGTGCGAACGAACTCCGTATACCACGCATTCATCATGTGGAGAAAGGATTCCCTAACCTCTTCTCCTCCTCTCTGACTTACAGTCGTAGGCCTATTTTCATTTTCATTCGGCACCGTCCCTTCGGCGGGAGCTGGTACGTTACTTTTTACATCATCCGCCACAGCTCTATCGGGATCCATTTACTATATGAAAACACAATTTAAATCGTCAGGAGTCGTCACACTATCATTACTTAAATACTCATATGTATGGCGTGTATAGCTAGACTCATGCATACGCTACGTTAGTCTGAGAATCGACTAAACCGTGGCTCTGATACCACTAAATGTAACACCCCTTACCCGTGTCCAACGCCGGGATAGGGTACGAGGCATTACCGGACTTAACTTGCTTATGTGTACATTATCGGGCTATAAAATTTCGTTTCAACTTAAAACTTTTCATTCATATTCATAACATCCTTATTATGGGTGTACGAGACCCTAAACATACAATCGGGATGGTCCGAAACCAAACCAAAAACTTTTACACACTTAGAAAATTTTTGCCTAAAATAGGGCCACACGCCCGTGTCGGCAGGCCGTGTGGTCACGCACGCCCATGTTCCTAGCCCGTGTGGAATTTATTTTTCATTTCGAACCTACAGGGGTTTTGAAATGCCGGACACACGCCCGTGTCTGTGGCCCGTGTCCCTCACACAGCCTAGACACGCCCGTGTCCTCACCCGTGTGTGAAAAACCTGGGTATTTTGTTTATGACGTCAGCAAACTCATAAGGGCACACGGCCTAGGCACACACCCGTGTGGCGAATCGAATTCTCGCAACTTTGATGCAGGGGACACACGGCCTATCAGCACACCCATGGGGCTAACCGTGTGTCACACACGGTCTAGACACATGCCCGTGTGTCTACCCTTGTGGACAATTGCCACCCTGAAACATAAACACACATAGGCCAACACAAGCAACACATAACATGGCAATAATACACTATGAAGAATCAGTAATCATCATTCATACATTTCACATTTTACTCCATTAATTGCATGAACTTTCACTTCATAAAACTTATCATCATCAAGATATAAAACTTGACAAATATCGGCCAATTCCTAATGGCCATTTACAAAATGAGTGTATAACATTAATAGCCAACACTTTGGCTTTCAAATATGACATAACACAAGATGATCGAGTTCCTATACATGCCATACCCAAAATAAGTCAACTTTACTATACCAAAAGAATGATTAATAGTGTGATCCGAGCTCCGACGTTCTACGATTCCCGAGCTAGCTTGGCGATACTACAAGGAAAAGGGAAAAGAAAGGGGTAAGCATATAGCTTAGTAAGTTTGCATGAATTAAAATAGCAACATAGTACTCATGATAAAATCCATTCATCTCACAGAACAATAACAACACAAGTTCTCAAGTACTTTGACATACTTACTCATACTTACGCTTACCCATCACATATCACATTACGGTTTCATAACTCGTGTTTTACTCATGGAACCTGTGTCACTTCATCATATAATTTAGCACTTATGCTATCTTGAACATAAACTTAATTCATCATCATCCTTAACTTAAATGTAACTCTTTTTCATCTTTACATACCTAGCTCTTTTGCCCGTTGAACTACTCGGAATATTGGAGGATACTCAATCTCATCATACATGTAACACGATGCCAATGCCATATCCCAGATATGGTCTTACATGGGATCACCTCTTGATTGCCTATGCCATATCCCAGATATGGTCTTTCACGGGATCTCTTAACTCGATGTCGATGCCATGTCCCAGGCATGGTCTTATATAAGATCGTACATAGATGTCGATGCCATGTCCCAGACATGGTCTTACACGAGATCTTCTTTTGGTACCAAGGCCATGTCCAAGACATGATCTTACACGGGATCTTCCTTATTCGGTGCCGACGCCATGTCCCAGACATGGTCTTACACGGGACCTTCATTATTCGGTGCCGATGCCATGTCCTAGACATGGTATTCCACAGGACCTACATTCGGTGCCGATGCCATGTCCCAGACATGGTCTTATACGAGACCAACATTCAGTGTCGATGCCATGTCCCAGACATGGTCTTATACGGGACCTACATTTGGTGCCGCTGCCATGTCCCAGACATGGTCTTATACGGGACCTACATTCGGTGCCGATGCAATGTCCCAGACATGGTCTTATACGGGACCTTCCTTATCTCATGTCGTGACATAGATATCCTCGTTATTCCGAATCTTCAACCGGGACTTCAACTTAATATATATTCTCATCATTTTCTCATCGAGGCTTCCTTAGTCGATTTTCATGAAATGATATTCATTATCATAAGATCAAGCAATTTAAAATATAAAAACACTATGAAGCTTTAATTTCACACAAACTTACCTCGGTACTCAAAATGTGTGAAGATGTTCAATTTAGTCCAACACTTTGTTCTTGCCTCGGTTTCGGTCGGGGCTTCGTGTTTCTTGATCTATAATAACAATTTCACTTGTTTAATATTCACATTAACTAAATTTACTCATGAATCATACTTTGGCAAAATTACACTTTTGCCCCTAAACTTTCACATAATTACATTTTTGCCCCTAGGCTCGTAAAATGATTTTTATTCAACTTTTTTATATTGTAAGCCTAGCCGAATTATTTTCTTAACTACAACAACCCCCAATTTCCATTATTTCACTCATGTATGACCATTTTTATAACTTTTACAATTTGGTCCTTTTATGCATTTTTCATGAAAATCACTTAGAAAAAGATGTTTATCACACATCAAACTTTCATATTCTTCCTTAAAACATCAAAATACATGCATGTCATACATGCATAAATTTTTGAACATAAACCCTAGCTCAAAATATAGCTAGAAATAGCTAAATCGAGCTACGAGGATCTCAAAAATACGAAGAACATTAAAAACGGGGCTAGGATGCACTTACTTTGAGCTTGAAAATAAGCAAAACCCTATCTATGGCTTCTCTTCCAAATTCCAGCACCTAGGGAAGAAGATGGACACCATTTTTTACTTATTTTTCCCTTTTAATTTTTTTATTAACCAAATAACAAAAATGCCCTTAAGGCCTTTCCTTAAGATTTTTCCTTCCCATGTCTATTTTTGTCCATCTTGGCATATAATGGTCTAATTGCTAAATAAGGACCTCTAGTAATTTTTATAATTCTATTTCATACTTAAATCTTCTAGAATCTCATATTTTCTAATCTTTGCAATTTAGTCCTAATAGACAAATTGATTACTAATAAATAAATTTTCCTCATGAAATTTTCACACAATCATGCAACCACATCATAAGCCTCATAAAAATCATAAAACACATATTTTTACTTCGAATTTGTGGTCTCGCAACCACTATTCCTACTAGGCCCTAAATCGGGCTATTACAATATATCTCTAAGCCCAAGATTAAGTCTAGAGATCACTGGTACTATCTTTCCAGTGTTTATGCTTTGACTAGATCACTCACCTCGTCTTTACACACCGTGTGATCTAACTATCTGTAGTGTTTAGAAAGGCGTGTGTGAGCTCTTGCGTACTCAGTGAATATATAGGAAAGAAAAACCACATAGCATGCACAAAACATAAGTTAAACAAAAGTTTTAGCAAAGTTACTGTTCTACGAACAAGGTTCGCCATGTTCTTTTCAAAAACTATAAAACATAATATTTTAGAAAACACAATCATATTCACATGTTATTTTCTTTTGGATAAGCGGATCTCCTTATAACTCCTCACTTTGACTTAAAGAGCCTTAAGATGTCCAATAAGTGTAGCATAAAGCTAAGCACTCTCCAAACACACCAACATATCCCATTGAATGGAGCTTAGCTCGGAACACCCCAAAACCTGGCATAGAAGTTTGACCGAATCTCGGAGGTTACATTGATCACCGAAGTGATCTAAGAACCATTTTACAAAATGAATTGTTAACTTCTCATTTATAACTCATTTAGCTAAATTCAAACTAAATTGTTTAACCGTTTAGATTTCAAAATAGAAAATTTAAGTTACGTCCAAAAACATTCGAGAATATCAATCTGCAGATTCTGAAATTCAGTCCAAAATAAAGTTTACGAAAATCCCAAAATACACTTTTACCGCAATTCTTAAAATTACTTGCAGTCTAGAATAGTTTGAAAAGAAAATAAGAGTTGAAACGAAACTCTTTATTTAACTAATTTGAAACTTATCCGTCTAAGACCTCTAGAATGCCAAGTCCAGCTACAGAACAAGAGAGTACCTGAAAAGGGGAAAACTAAGGGGTGATCTACGCGAGCTTAGTGTGAGTCTGAAACATAACAAATGACAGTAAGCGGAGTGACACGACAAAAGACAAAGTTTCAAAAGAAAAAATTTCAGATAAGAGTACACAGAAAATGTACGAACTACTTATTTCCACAACCAGAGTAGCAAAACGTAACATAAAGTTATTACCCAAACACACCAGTACAGAAACACATTGAACTATATGCAGTTAATCTAGAAATCATACAGATAGACTTGACCGAATGTGAAATGAATGCAACGGTATAAAAACCCACCCCAACCATCCAAACACCACTTCGACCACCCTGCACACCATGTATGAGCTATACCAAGCCCATCCACCCTGCACACCACATAGAACCTTGAAAGGCTCATCCACCCTACACACCACAATGTGAAACTAAGCCACTTTGATAGCAATATGCAGCTGAGCTGCCATAAGTATATGTTGCGGTATCACCGCTATTAAGTAATGCAGTTAAATTATCGGATCAGACTTCCTTCTCTTCACAAACAAAACCCATATTTTCATGCATATGCACAATGAACACAACTTACAGACAGTCAAACAGAAACAGAGGTGCACATATTGAATCGGTCAGATTCAGAATCAGTTATGACAGTACTAAATTACTAGGTAACATCACCTAACACTTCAACAAATCATTAAATTAGTGTTATGCTTATAAACAATGCACAAGTCCAGGTCGAAAATAGAGTGCCAACCACTCTTACTAAGGCCTAATCGAGGGTTGGGATGCACAGAAACACGAGTCAAAATCTGACACAAAACGAAAATTTGCGAAACAAAGCCATACGGCCTTGTGCCCTGGCCGTGTCGAAGGTGCCTAGGCCTTGTGGAGGTCTACACGCCCATGTAGAAAAGGCACATGCCCGTGTGAGAGGAGGCACACGACCGTGTGAGAGGAGACACACGGCTGTGTGATGATGACACACGTCCATGTGACCGAGTGGCATGGTCGTGTGAACAGTCTGTGCAACTCTCTGTCCAAATTTGATAAAATAGAGTGCAGTGCAGACACGGCCGTGTGGAAATCTCACACGCCCATGTGGCTGAAGGACACGACAGTGTGTCCAAAACACACGCCCGTGTGGATATCAACTAAAATCCCTAAATCCCCAAATCGAAGCCACACAGCCGTGTGTCCAGGCCGTCTGGCACCAAAATTCACCCAAAAACCCTAATTCCCAATTTCACACGGCCGTATGAACCGTCCATGTGCGGCACACGCTCGTGTGGCCACCCGTGTAGTCACGAAACCACACTGAAACAAGCTGAAAAACGTACTTTTGGAAATGAAACGGACCCCAACCTTTGATAATTCAGAGATACACCAAAAACACATAGAATTTCAAGCAATTCCACAACAATTGTCACTTCGATTGGTCAATTTCAAAAACATACAAATATGCTGAATTGAAGATTTTCCAAACATACACCTTAAATCGCTATTACCAGCACCAAGAACCGTTTGATTCGCTCCACCAAACCGTTCAGAAACCTTAGTTTAACAAACCAATTAATGAAAACTTCAATTCAATAACAAATAGAAAACAAAAGAGATTCTATCAACAAACCCCAAAAACAAAAGCTACCTTCTTCTCTTCTGATTAAATAAACACACGAGGACAAGACTCCATAGATAGACGACAAGTAACGATAAAACAGAAGAAGCAAAAAATAAAAAATAAAAACTGAATATTTTCTTTTGGGGAAGAAAGAAAAAAAAGAAAGTCACAGAGAACAAGGTGGAAAAGAGGGGAAGAACGTGCAGGGAAAATGGGAAAAAAAAGTAAAACTGTTGGGTTTTGAAACAAAAATAAATTAAGAATTAAGAATTAAAATAAATATTTTAAAACTTAAAACAAATTTAAGATACAAAAATAATTCCACAAAACACACATGAGGATTCGAACCCAGAACCTAGAAGTAAACTAACACCCATCCAACCACTAAACCAGCAGGCTCATTCTAACATCAAAACACGAAAACAAACACAATTACTCAACCTATACACTGACCCTAAACACATATCCTAAAACTTTTAACCCCGAATTCTGGGGTGTTACATAGCTAGACACTCCATTATCTCTCCAAACCTATCCCAGGGCCTCTTGCCCAAAACACAAAACACAAAGGTGAGTACTCTCAATTTTGTGGCATGCCATTATATACAACGGTTTTAGAATATTTATAGTGTCAAAACATTTACTTTAAACATAGAGCTCACGGGTCATGAGGAGCTCACAAAGCACTGGTCATAATTAGCTCATAATATAGAGCTCACATATCTTTGCTCATAAAAACACATATATAATCACAATCATAAAACAGGACTATAAAGAAGACTTACTCTTAGAAATTAGGATGAAACCCTAATCTCCTCATTAACACTATGGTTCATACATACATGAGGAAATCCCTAAACACTTAGTAATTTGCTAGAAACTTTTAAACAAGCTTCTCTTTTCTCTTGTCTTTGCTTGTAGATGGTTCTATTAGGTTCTCAATTTCACAAACATACACAAGTCACTAACAAACAAAGCACATTAAAGCTCATATATAACCACAAGCAATCCTAGGTTCGCACATGCTAGTCTTTTAGAGAACCTAGTTTCCTTTGTTGCGAACCTTTATTAATTACTTGTAAACGTCAACACAATAGAGAAACAAAGTCTTACCTTAAACCCTAAGAGCTAAGTTTTGGGTTCTTGTTTTCGTGGAAACTTGTCAACAAGAGAGAGAAGTAATTGATAAAGAATTTAGAGAGAGTTTTTATCGTTTAAAATAATATGAAATTTCAATTAAAATAGCTTAATTTATAGGAACTAGGTGTTTTGATGTTCTTAGGATACCCTAGTCGTAGTAGAAGAAGGAAAGAGTTACGTGCATGAATGGTGTTGTGAAGAGGAAAATAAGTTGACTTCCTAATTTTGGTATAATTGCCCTTTAGCTACTTCTATTTCTAACTCTCAACCCAAAATAGCGATCACAGCTTTAGGCCTTAATTCGCTAGGCCCAAACCAATGATTGCAACTCGCCAAGCCCACTGGCGATCTTAGCTCGCCAGGCGCATTGGCGAACACCAACTCGCCAGGCATAAACTTTTAGGCCTTACTTTGGGATGTTATATCTTATTTTTGGAAAAAAAAATTAAAACTCTGATTTTTTTTTCTCAAATTTATTTTCCATTGCATTTTCCAAACCCAATTTTCCAAGAATGCCAACTATATCCGACTCTACCCAAACAGTTAATAAGGTAACTAATTACTCAATTTATCATATAAGTCAATTCACATTTCATAATTTTCAATTAATCAATCCATTCATAAATTCATCATATAACATAACACATTTCAACCCAATTCAATGTTAATTTCATATAATCGAGTTACACTATTTTTCATTCTTTTCAATTTAGTCCTCTTTACAATAATCAATCTCGAATATAGCATTTCAAAATCAATTAATTAAATTCAACTTACCATGATATTATACCATACAAAGCATAGTTAATATGCAACAATTATGATGTTTCAAATTAATTACATAATATTAAATTCCATCTCAAATCTCAATTAATTACAAAGTCACACATATTTTACAATTTATTCAATTTAGCCCCTAAAATCGGGATTAGCATAACTTTCAATTTAAAACTCCAAATTAAAATTTGATTCCACTATTATTCATTTGGGGCCCCATATTTCTTATTTCCACAATCAATTTTACATTTCATTCAGTTTCATTCCTAATGTACGAAACTATCAATTAGGCTTTACAATTTAGTCATTTTTCACTTCTAAGCTTAAAATCTATCAATTTAACACCTAAAACTTCAAGAACTCAACAATGCAAACTTTCTAAAACTTCAACAGTTTTAAAAATTGGTACATGAGCTAGCTAAATCAAGCTCCCATGGCCTTAAATCTATCAAAATTAAAGGAAAATGGCTAGGGACTTACTTGAATTCAAGGATAAAAGCTTGAAACCCTTTAATAATGGTGTGGAGCTCATTTTTCTTTCTCAAATTCAGTTGAAGGTGGAATTCTCTTTCCATCCACCAAATTTGGTCTTTTTTAGTAGGATTCTTAGGTTAATTAAGTTAAGTAATCTTAGTTTAATTAAACAAAGTTTATTTTAATCATGTTTATGACTATATAACTTTATCGTCAACCAACTCATGATTATGCATAGCCAAATTGTTATTTTAGACCTTTGATTAATTTTAATTTAAGTCCCCAAGACAGTTCCTAATTAAAAATCTATATTGATTAGACTTTACAATTTAGTCCTTGAGCCCTAATTAATCACAATTTCGACTAAATTGACTATCCAAAATTTCAATTCATATAAATAATAACTCAGTAAATATTTTTATTTAATATTAGCAAACTCAATTTATGAAAACAAGGTCTTGAAACTGTATTTTTCGACACCAATGGGAACCGGGTCATTACAAGAGGTGCCACTAGAGTACTTGTTTGGTTTGTATGGAATCTTTATTTTAGAAAAAACATTTATTTTTGGAGATATTAAAACTTAATCTTATTATTTATGAACATTTGAAAACATATATGGATTTGTTTGAATCATAAAATAAGTATTTATAACTCTTTTTTATTAAAACAAGATTGTTCAGTTGAGCGAATCAAGGGCTTTCACCAGTGACCAAACTTTAGAACATTTAATTAAAAACTTAGAAATCATATTCAAACATTTTGAAGGCTTTAAAATCAATTTAAAATCATGTAGAAATAATTTTCGGGTGGTGGAAGGTGATTAGGGTCACGTGCGAGCTTTAGGGAGCTTAAAACAACCCAAAACAATGCAGTGGCCTTGTACAAAGTGTAACACCCTAACTCAGATCTGTCGTCACGAACAGGGGTTTCAGAGCGCTACAAAACATTCGTAATATTTATCGATTAAATCAGGCAAGTTACTATTCATTCACCGAGGTCATTCATCATGTCCCTTAAATGGACCCTCGAGGCCCAATACGAGCATTAGAATCAAGTCGGGACTAAATCGGGAACCCAGGGAATTTTTCGCAACATTTCACAAATTTTCCAAGGTGCAGGGCTCACACGCCCGTGCATCAGGCCGTGTCCGATTTAGGTTGCTCTCTGACTTGCGCCACACGGCCATGCCACACGCCCGTGTGCTAGGCCGTATGGTTAATTAATTCAATTCGAATTAGGTGCAGGTTTCACACGGCCAAGACACATGTCCGTGTTCAAGGCCGTGTCATCCACACGGCTGAGACACACGCCCGTGTCTCTGCCCGTGTGCTCAATTCTGAGCATTTTGTTTTCTCGAATTTAAGGTGCAGGGGACACACGGCCTGGCTACACGCCCATAGGGTAGGCCGTGTGTCACACACGGTCTAGACACACGCCCGTGTGTCTGCCCGTGTGGAAAAAATAAAGTCATTTCCTAGCCTCATTTGTCACCCAAATTTACCATTTTCCTGCACCAAAACGTACCAAGTACAATCCAACCATTCTAAACATTCAAATAAGCAAATTTCATCATTCAACATGGCCTATCATTGCATGCATACATGTTTACTATCTTGCCTTGGTTTAGTCCATATGATAGGCATATTTTGATCAATTACTTAACATATATGTGGCTAACATAATATGACATTACAAGTATATCAAAATAACCATTACTAGCCATTCCAATGGCTAGATTACAAGCATCATTTACATTTACATGCCAATATGGCCAATATAACCTATACATGCCATGACAACCATAATTAATTTATCATATTGTACCGACATGGGCCGATGGATAGTGTGAGTGATCTCTGCCGAGCTTCCAATCCAACGAGCTTCTGATTTACTCTAAAACAGGGGAAAATAAAATGGGGTAAGCATAAAATGCTTAGTAAGTTCGTATAACATGGTACTTAACTTACCATTCATCCTATTTGAGATAACTAAGTAAGCCATATTTAACCACTTTGGTCTCAAGCCCTACACACATCCTCATTTCCCTTGTTAGTCATATTTTCCATAGTAACATCAAGACATGTATGGGCTCAACAACAATCAAGTCCCCATGCACATATGCTCTCCACAACATGTATTCATTTAACATGTATAGACATCTCTTATTAATACAAGTATAGCTTCATAGTAATTCTTTTCGAGTTCAGATCATTTCATGTCAGGACTTTACTCATTTTATTAAGTATTAAGGTCGCACAAGTAGTAGTACATTCAAGGTGTACGGGTCTATGATCAAGGATGAACATTCTCATCAAGTAATTTCCATATACAATTATCATCTTCTTGTATTTCATGTAAAATTCTTTTCATGTCATATTTCCATATCATATGTATCATTCCATATCAATTTGTTTTAAATTCATCTTTGCTCTTGTCAGAACTTTACCCGTTGAATTTATTCGTAATATCAATGGATACATAGGTAGTACACTTGAGGTGTACAATTCCATAGTCCGTCAATTCATATTCATGAGTACCTTTTAGGTACACTCTCGAGCCACATATCATATAGCAAATACACCAGGCTAAATTCTAGTCAGAACATATACTCTAAGGGCTTTGTCGGATTACCATTCCAAAGCAAATCCTTTATATGACAAAGAATTCCCTATAGAGTCCATTCGGATTACCACCCAAGCTAAATCCAGTCAATTAGGATTACCAGTCCAGGCTAAATCCTAATTGAAACATCTACTCGAGAGGCTCATTTCGGATTACCCGTCCGGGCTAAATCCATTCTGCAACACATGCAGTTTTATCAGGGAAATCACATTTACCCATCGACTTCCATTTATTCAAACGGGATTTAACATTTATCAGGTAATTGTCGCGTATATGATCATTTCATACATCTTTAACACCACATAATTCATATGATAATATTCCACATCCATTCCGAGCATGAAAGCAACATTTCCATCGTTTACTCTTTTAACATCTATCGGGCATTATTAATTAATTAGAACATTTTTATTTATCGGGCTTGATCGGATATTTAATCCTTTCATATAAAATTTACATAATCACAATCAAAACAAACATATAGATAAACATAATTTAGTTACACGAACTTACCTCGACAAAGGTTCGTGTACAAACATCTACTAATCCGACATTTTCCTCTTTTTCCTCTTCTAACTCCGAATTTGGTCTATCCGGATCTATACGAGTAAATTTAAAATTAATTTATCATATTTCACATTCAAGTGGACTCAATTTTCATCCTAGGCAAAAATTACTATTTTGCCCCTAACTTTTCCATAAATTCCATTTTTGTCCCTAGGCTCGGAAAATGAAACTTGTGCAAATTACTCCCTATTCCAAGCCTAACCAAAGCCCCATTACAAATTTTACAGCACATGTATTCATAAAATTTTAGAATTTTTCATCAAATTTTACAACTTTTCATTTTAGTCCCTAAATCATGTTTTCATCAAAAATCACTTTGTAAGAGTTGTTTATCTATCAATAATCTTTCATTTTCTATCATAAATTTCTAATTTCCAGCATATACATCCATGACCCATTTTCATACTTTGATAACTTTTCAATTTAATCCCCAAATAGATAGTTTAGACTATCTCAATTCCAAAAATATCAAAATTACTAAAAACGAGATAAGGAAACTTACTCAATTTGGCCATGAAAGTTTCTTCTTTCTCTCTTAGGGTTTCCATGTTTTATTTTGGGGAAGAAGATGAGAAAATAAGATGATATCTATTTTTTTCATCTTTTAATTAATTAAAATTTTCACTTTCCAATTTAGTCCTTAGCTTTTTTTTTCCATGGATGAGTCACCAAGAAAAATCAACATACTTTTCTTAATGGTCTAATAACCATATAAGGACATCTATTTTTGAATTCTATAGCTATTTAATCCTTATAGCTACTAGAATTCAACTTTCGCATTTTATGCGATTTAGTCCTTCTCGTAATTAAGCACTAAATCAATAAAATTTTCGTACCAAAATTTTCACATGTCATATCTATCATAATGCGGATCATATAATAAAATAAAAATAAATTTTATTTTCAGCTTGAATTTGTGGTCCCGAAACCACTGTTCCGATTTCACTGAAAAATGGGTTGTTACACAAAGGGCTAGGTATTAGTACCAAAACCGTAGGTATCGATTTAGTGGCCATGTACTATAGCATTTTAGCTACTAACTTGTTCAGTGCAGTACCTATGACTAGAGTATCGGACCTAGGACCCTTAAACTGAAAATTGGGTCAAAATCACTCTAAAATCATGCCCAAACATTACCATATCATTTCAGTATGAAAAAAAAAATTATAAACCAATATTTAATCTCATTTGGGCATAAGAACTTGACATCAATACATTCAAATTCGAATGACAAATATTTTAGCTAAACAAATTTAAAAAAGAATCCAAAACGTACCATTCACATTACAATTTTTATATTTAATATGAGACTTAGCATGCATGCCACTATTTATTACAAATTACACTTTAACATTTGAAAAACAACCTTAAAGGATCATCAAGTGATGTGATGCTCTCTAGCTGTCATAGCGACTTCTCGGTAAGTCCATACCTACACGATTTAAATAACTAATGTGTGAGCTATAAATCTCAGTAAATAATAAGGATAATAAAACTTATCCTAAGTCTTAATTAACAATGAGCCCTTTAAATGAAACATCTTATTAAGTTTGTTTAAAGCTATGTTTGATTGTTTAACCGATTCATTCAAATTTACTAAGTTAAGGGCTCCACCTACAACTTAAGGGTTTATTAGCCAGTATAGTTATGAAATTCATATTCAAGTTCCGTATGGGAGGTTCGTTTCATTTTAGAACTTAGTTAACAATCCTTAAGTCTTTGACTAATGCCATTTTCATGTATTTCAAGGTTCCAATTATGGACAATTGTTCTATATGTCTTTCTTCATTCCATTCTCAATTTCTTCCTTAATGACTTTCATAATCCAGTTCTCACCTTAATAACACTTGAGGCTTTTATTTAAACTATGTTTATTAGGATATGTTATTATGTCATAGTCTTAGTGGCTTATTTGTAGTAAGTTCTTTATAGTTGATATATCTTTTTAATACTTAGAACTTATTTTCATGGCCAAACTTATTAATCAAATTTTAACTCTTTATGTCCTCAGTAAGCTTAAAGACAAAGGTCAGATACATGTGACTAATCAACTAAATACCACAGTAACAATAACATGTCATAGCATTAATGTCCGAAGACCAGAACAATATAGTAACAAAACACACCGAAGTGGTATAACCAAAAGCTAAACCACAGTCGAAACTTCCCTATTGGCATGTCAATCATACCCTAGCTAACTCACTAAGCTACTAGGATTTTATTTTATTAATCCATTTTATCAAAATTTTCCATTTTCAGTAGTTATCAGTTTCAATATAGATCTTGCCACTATAACAAAATTTAGTAACAATTTCATTTCACATTTTATGTCAATATTCATTTCAATTATAAACATGATTTCTAGTCTTTTGAAGTATTTTGTTTCAATTCATATAGTAGGTAGACAATCATTTGCCTAACTCCACATATAGGCACTAAAGTGTCATTCCATATACATTTCGATACAAATTTTCAGTGGTTAGTGTTCTTATCATATTATGATCATTTCAATGTTTTAAACTTGTATAGACTCTTGTTGACATTAAGAAAAATTTTCCACTTTGACATTTTTACCGTAGTGGCCTTACTCAATCATTTCCACTGTGGAATCTTCACCGGCTGCAGCAACCCCGAAGGTACCTGATGTTCCGCTTTTACCTGTTGGCACGTCAAACACTTACTCACAAATTTGGTTACCTCTTGCTTCAGACCTGGCCACCAAAACTATTCTCGCAAATCTCGATACATCTTACTTCCTCCAGGATGCATAGCGTATGGGCTGCTATGCGCTTCCTGTAAAATCTTACGCCACAACTCAGGATCCTTTGGCATATAAGTCTTTCCTCGAAAACATAATACGCCATCACTATTCACACTGAAATCTGTTGCCTCGTTATCTGTTCCTAACTGAAACTTCGACTTTAACAACTCATCAGCCCACTGCTTCTCTTTAATCTGACTGACCCAAGAAGGTTTCACTTGAAGTTCCGCTAATAGACTTCCATCATCATATAAACTGAGGTGAGCAAACATTGCTCTCAAGTCAGAGATTACCCTACGACTTAATGCATCCGCCACCACGTTAGCTTTACCCGGATAGTATTCGATCGAGAAATCATAATCCTTTAACAACTCGATCCATCTCCTCTGCCTTAAATTCAACTCCTTCTGGGTGAGAAGGTATTTTAGGCTCTTGTGATCTCAGATAAATGACGGACTTCTCCCCATACGTATAATGCCTCCAACTCTTCAAATAAAAACACAATGGCGCTAATTCCAAATCATGCGTGGGATAATTCAACTCATGCGGTCTCAACTGCCGAGACGCATATGCTACCACTTTCCCATCCTGCATCAGCACACATCCCAAACCCGTGTGCGGCGCATCACAATAAACCGCAAACTCTTTCCCAGCCTCAGATGTATCAACACTGGAGCCTCCGTCAAAATCCTTTTCAACCTTTCAAAACTCTCCTGTTACTTATCAGACCAAACAAACGGAACCCCTTTCCGCAATAATTTGGTTAATGGTGCCGCAATCAAAGAGAACCCTTCAACAAACCTTCTATATTACCCAGCCAGACCAAGAAAACTCCTGATTTCTGCCACCGACTTAGGTGGCTTCCAATCTAGCACCGCCTCAATCTTCCAAGGATCAACCCTAATCCCCTCAGCAGACACTACATGGCCCAAAAAGGTAACTTCCCTTAGCCAGAACTTACACTTACTGAACTTGGCGAACAACTGTTTCTCCCTCAGAATTTGCAAAACCGCTCAAAGATGCGAATCATGCTCCTCATCAGACTTTGAATAAACCAGGATATCGTCTATAAACACCACAACGAATCGATCCAGATAGGGTTGGAAAACCTGGTTCATCATGTCCATAAACGCTGCTGGTGCATTGGTCAACCCGAACGGCATCACCAAGAATTCATAATGACCATAGCGAGTTCTGAAAGCCGTCTTATGAATATCTACTTCCTTGACCTTAAGCTGATGATATCCTGACCTCAAATCTATCTTTGAGAAAACTGAAGCCCCCCTCAACTGATCGAACAAGTCGTCGATCCTTGGCAACGGGTATTTGTTCTTGATCGTCAACTTGTTCAACTGATGGTAGTCAATGCACATACGCATTGATCCATCCTTCTTCTTAACGAATAGCACCGGCGCTCCCCAAGGTGATACACTCAGTCGGATAAAACCCCAATCCAACGCTTCTTGAATCAAGCTTTCGGCCCACAACTCCTTCTGCGCCATTCTATATGGGGCAATAGACACTAGCGCTGTTCCCTGAAGAAGATCAATACCGAACTCCACTTCGCGATCCGGAGGTAATCCCTGAAGCTCTTCTGGGAAAACATCAGAAAATTCCTTCACCGTTCTAACATCCCCAACAGCTTAGTTCCTTGGCTTCCAGAGTTCGAACAAAAGTTAAGAATGCCTCACATCCTTTCCTCACCATTCTTTTCGCCCTTAAGGCGGACACTTACATTTGACAAATAGTTCCTCCTTTCACCTATCACTAAAACTTCGTCATCCTCGTGGAGTTCTTAACACCATATGCTTGGTCACACAATCCAAATTCGCTCGATACTTCACCAACCAGTCCATGCCTAAGATCAAATCGAACTCCCCAAACGGCGGCTCCATCGGATCACCCTTAAAAACTACCCTTGAACTTCTAGAGGTACATCCCTATAAAGTTTGTTCACCACTATAGATTGTCCTAACGGGCTAATTGCGCCATCTCCTAGAAGCAATCACGAGTCTATGCTTAAAGTTCCAGATACCACACTAGCGACATAAGAATGTGTCGACCCAATGTCAATCAATACAGAAAAAAGTAATCCAAAAATTAAGAACGTACCGATTATGACATCCGGTGCATCACCCTCCTCTCGGCGTCTAGTTGTATAGACTAACCCCGGCTGTCTCGCATCAGTGCTCCCTACACCTCTGCCTGGTGTTCCACGGCCCCGACCGAAACCATTACCTCCTCTGGCTGGACCACGCCCTCTCTGCGGTTGCTGACCACCTCTACCCAGCTGAGCATAACCCTGACTTACCGGCCCTGCACTGCCCCATTCCTGTGGATAGTCTCTAACCTGATGATCAGTAGACCCACACCTGAAACATCATCTGTTACCCATCCAACACTCGCCCAAATGAAATTTACCACATCGAGCACACCTCTGAGGCTGACTATCAACAACAGATCTCACAACCCGACTCGGCCCATCCAACTTAGGTCTTTTCTGAAAACGCCCAGCTGACCCCGACAATCCAAAATTCCTTTTATTTCTACCTCTATCTCTATCTCGATTCTGGTTTTCGGACTACTTCCCTTCCTCGGCTATCTTAGCCTTTTCCACTAGAACAGTGAATTCCCTTTCTCGTTGTGGAGCAATCAGCACTCGCAAATCATCCCTCAGACCATCTTCAAACCGAACACAACACTCATGGTCTATGGCCACTATCCCCCGGGCATAACGACTAAGATGTAAGAATTCTGCCTCATACTCAGCCACCGATTTATTTCCCTGAACCAAATTCAGAAATGCCCTACGCTGCTCATCCACATAACTCGATCCGATGTACTTACTCTGGAATGCCGACCTGAAGAAATCCCAGGTAATGCGGTCAGTCACTAAACCATCCCTGACTGTCAGCCACCATTGATACGCCTCATCCCGCAGAAAAGACACAACTCCTTTCAACTTCTCCTCCACCGTAAAATCAAGATCATCCATGATACGCTCTACTGCTTCTAGCCAATACTCAGCTACATTCAGAGCTACACTAGATACGCCCCTAAATATCTCTGCTCCATTGGCTCAAAGTCGTTTAGACATAGATTTTCGAGCCCCAGATCCTATGCTCGCTCCAGCAACCCTCTCCAAGAACCATAACATCGCCTGAAACACCGCATCATCCCCGCCCGTTTGATCCTGAAGATCTACTTTCGCAGCTGGCGGTACTGGCATCTCATTTCCTGACCCATGTTCTGACTCCGAGGGTTCAGACCCAACACCTCGGCCTCTACTACGGCCGCGTACAGCATGTCCACGTCCCCTAGTACTCATGGCTACCGATACGCGTTTATCTGATTAAAAGTTTTATGAATTAGCACTTTCTTCCACTGTTTTATACCGAGCAATCTTATGAGGAGTAGTATTAATAGTAGTTCTTGCGAGTTCGTAGCTATATCTAAAGGATTCAGTTTCTAAAGTTTGAATCTTCTAATGCTAGTAACCATATTCATTCAATCAAATAAGCATTTCATGCATACATCACCAAAAGTTTGAACACTAACCTGCGTGGAGCGGGTGCCGGTAGACTCGGACGCCATATCTCAAATAAAACAGTTCCTCTAATTAACATGCACACCAACCTTATAAAACACTGTTGAACCCATTTCACAGCCCGAGTTTTGCAACCTAGGCTCTGATACCAAAATTATAACACCCCAAACCCGGCCTAAACGTTACAACCAGATCTGGTATGTTACAGGGTGAAAAAAAACTAATTTTTTATGGATTTAGGAAAATTCCGTAAGTTTGAAAACTTTCCGTTTGAGGTGAAGTCTTGAAAATAGTGGTATGTAGATTAAGAAAAAAAATTCTCAATTTATGATAGTCGAACATTCGTTATACTTGTTGGCACTTTAAGGAAAAATGATTATTTTATGTTGCTCGTATTTTGAAAACTCCATTTCCACTTTAATGATTAAATTGTCATAGCATCGAATTTGAAATAAACAAATAAGAACAAAAACCAAAGATTAACTTAGAAAGGCCTTATTACATAACAAAAATCCCCAATTAAAAAAATAAAGTAAAACAAGAATCAAGTTTACTTAAAAAAACTTTATGGCCTCCACGAGTCCGCCTCGGCTCCCACATCCACGATCTCATCGACACCGAAAGGTTAAGCACGGGGTGAGTCACCGAGACTCGGTGTGTAAATCCCTATAACACATAAACGGCTCGAGGCCCACAATCGCATATTGGGCTTTGGCCCACTCAAGATAACATAGAAATTAATGAACGCATCATGTCCCAGCCAAGCCTAATTTTTCCATCATCTACACGCCAACTCGTACCATCCTATCATACCGTGGGGATTTCTACAATCAACCCTCCATCCGCTACACGCCTCATACGTGGCTTAGCCACTGATCACTATGTGACCAAAATAATATAACGTGGCTTAGCCATCGATCACTATGTGACCAAAATAATATAATGTGGCTTAGCCACCGATCACCATGTGACCAAATAATCAGGCACTTCCCCTTCATATCATATCCATATCCCATGCAAAACACACATGTCATAATGAATGCAACATGCTATCAACACAGTAAAATATTACCACATACATCCTTACACACAAGGAAAACGATATAGTCACGTACTTGGCATCCCTAGCCTTACCCACAAGGGTATTACGATCGCCTACACACGACCTTTTCCGCTTTTCACCTTATACAATCAATATTACAGCTTAAAATAAAGTGTACGAGGTTTTACACACCGATAACACGCAAAATAATACTACTCTCTATGTCGACACTATCGATAGCGAAAAATGACCGCTATTCGCCTACTACTGCGTTCTCGAAGTGGTCCACAACCCAGTGGCCAATCTCGAACAGCAGACATCGCGCGCTTCTTGAACTTAGGGGCTGGGACTACGGGTCCAACCCCTTCCTTTGCTTGGCTAGCGTTTGAGTCCATGAAAAAGATCTTGGTCAATAGACCGGATTAAAGTATTGAACAGAACCAAATAAGAATATATGCTCAAAACGTAAAGATCCCTTACCTAGATCGACAAATCTCAGAGATTATAAGACTTGGATTAAGGCACCGATTGAATACCTAAGTTGACTAAAACCGAACGTCCCTTATCACCCTTCAATCACAGATCAGATGCCAAAAGAACGCGAAGACAAAGCCCCTCCATGATCAAAGAGAATCCAATTGACAAAGTTGTGAAACAGAGTGATGGCACTCCTCTAAACAAAGAACAAAAGATGAAGGTGAGCACTCAAGGAAGATTCAGCCAAGAAGAAATATAGAAAGAATAAGAACAATGGATGCTTCGACTTTGAAAAAAACCTGTGACAAGGTGAGGGATATGTTTCGGCAAATAAAGAACAAGAAGAGAGGCTTAAGAGATTTGGCTAAAGCAAGATGAAATCAAAGATATGAATGGGAATAATGGAGGATTCGGTCAAGAAGAAGAAAAGAAGAATGAGGTTTCGGCTTTAGGTAACACAAATGAGAAGAAAGAAATGAGAAGTAGAGAGGATGATAGGAGTTTCTGGCTAAAACAAAGAAAAGGTTCCGGTTGTCAAAAGAAGAACACCAAATGCCGAAAAGGGAAAAGAGCTCTCAAACTCGGCTACTAGACACCTCCAAAATAATTCGGCACCTACAACCCAAAACCGAAAATGCACCTTTGAGAACTAAAATGCCTATGACCATAATTGCAATTCGGTACACCCTAAACAAGCTAGAACCGATTCCTACACTCCCCTCCAAGTATTCAAAATTTTGCCACTAACTTCACCATATGCTAATCCCTTACTTTTCTCCTTAATTCACTCCTGATCACTCATTCGAAATAGTTTGAATGATTCAAACTCCTCTTTCTTCTCTAAGCCACATATTTGAATTATTTGACTCAATCAACTCACCCATCTTGAAGTATCCTAGCCGAACTCCACCTCTGCTCCCCTTGACGCCAAAAAGAATTCCAAAATGAGCACCATGCGACTTGAACCTGCTCCCTCTCTGCTCCCTTGTGGCGTCACCTACCTGAACCTTAAGTGGCGCCTCCTAGCCTCTTTCCCACTAAATTTCTTATGTCTTCAAACACAAGTAATATCCCTTAAGTCCTATCCCAGCTAGCTCTCCACTAAAGTGCCCAAACAGAGAATTTTGGCCAAGGCTTCGACTTAACCCCGAGCCTTTCCTGGACCCCTAAACACCCTAAACTAACACATTAAGCATAGCATACACACAGGAGTACATCAAATGCAAAGCCCCCCAATTCAGGATGTTACAATAACCCTCTTCAAGCTTTCAACAGCAACCTTACCCGCAAGAGAAGAAGCCGAACCTAGAAGAGATGCTAACGAAATTCATCGTGGTGTCAGAGACACGTCTCCAAAACACCGAAACAGCGCTAAAAAATTAACAAGCATCGATTCAAGGGATCGAGAACCAATTAGGACAACTTGCTAAGATCATATCTGAACGACCACAAGGCAGCTTGCCAAGCAACACTGAAACTAACCCAAATGAGCAAATTCATGCCGTCTCTGTTCACGACAATGAGGGGTTAGACGAACCAGAACTGAGGCAAGAGAATATGGTAGGGGAAGGTAAGGTTGAGGTAAACCATGATAAACCAAAATCGGTAATTACAGAGTACCAACCTCGAGTGCCATACCCCAATGCGATGAAGAAAGACAACACAGATGAACAATTCGGTAAGTTTCTTAAACTTCTAAAGAAATTACATATTAACTTACCGTTCCTTGAAGCTCTTTCGCAGATGCCAGATTCAAGGAAATTTTTAAAACAGCTGTTGATGAAAAAACGGAGATTAGACGAGGCGTCACATGTGGAGCTAAACGCAGTGTGCTCAGCAATGTTGCAAAATAAACTACCACGAAAATTAAAAGATCCAGGGAGTTTTACAATTCCATGTTTAATTGGTAGTTTATCTATTAATAATGCCTTAGCTGATTTAGGGGCAAGCATCAATGTTATGCCTTATAAAATGTTTAAACAACTAGGTCTCGGGAAACCCAAACAAACTAGGATGAGCATTCAATTAGCTGATAAAACTATTAGAATTCCTAGGGTTATAATCGAAGATGTACTAGTAAAAATTGATAAATTCATATTCCCGGTAGACTTTGTCGTTTTAGACATGGATGAGGATAATAATGTTCCTTTAATTTTAAGAAGACCCTTTTTAGCAACTGCCAGAACTAAAATTGATATTGATACAGGTGAACTCACACTTCGTGTAGGTGACAAAACAATCACTCTTCAGGCTCTTGATTCGGCTAGGACATCGAGTAATCAAGGTAAAAACATAAATTCCATTAATAACCATTTGGTTCAACCTTCTTTAAGGAAGCACCACAAAACTACACAACTGAGCTAGATCCTAGACCTCGTGTAAACAAGGAAATAACTCATGAGGAACGAAGGCTTCAAATCGATGAACTAGACGAGTGGAAGCCACGTGTCAAGGAGAAACCAAGAACACACGAAGTAAAACCGAGGCAAATCCATGTCAAACTTGAAGATGAGGCATACCAATTTCAGATCGGAGATCAGGTTTTGTTGGATAAGAAAGACCCTCGAATCGCCACTTCGGACCATAATGCAAACGAAGAGACCCCTTTCACGGTACTAAATACCTTCCCATACGGAACAATCGAGGTAACTAATCCTACATTCAGTACTTTTAAGGTAAACACCACTCGACTTAAACTATATATCGATAACCGAATTGATAGCAAGAATGAGGAGCTTCAACTCTTCAAACCACCATGATAATGCGAATGAGAGGTAAGTCTAGCTTAAGACTTTAAACGAGCGCTTCTCGGGAGGCAACCTGAGCACTAACCCCTTTAATTTTCATATCTTTGATTTGTAGCACCTAACTAAAAACTAACCAAGTTAATAAAGCGTAGGTTTCCATACCACACAGCCTTGCACACGGGCGTGGCCGTGGCCGTGTGGACATCATGGATTTGCACACTGGCATGCAGAGATCGTACGACCTAAGGACGAAAAATCCCCAAATCACGGACGGCGATAAAATGCCACGGCCATGCGATACGGCCATGGTCGACACTGAGAAAGTCACACGAGTATGAGACATGCTCGTGCTTCGAGGCCGTGGCCGACACTGAGAAAGATACACGGTCGTGGACACTTCTACACAAGCGTGGGAGAAATGAACAAGCCACCACATGGCCGTGCGATATGGCCATGTGACTTAACACGCCCAAAGCACACGGGCGTGGGCAGCAACCAGGTCCCTGATTCTTATTTAAAACCCCCCTCTTCTCACTTTCTCCCCAAATTCCTCTTCTCCCAACCCACAGCCACCACACCCCTTTCTCTTCTCACTATCTTCTCCATTCATTTTCCTTTCCCCTTCCCCTCATTCTTTTTCTTTCACCATCCTCACCACCATCTCCATGTCGAAGAAACGAAAGGACCCTAGCACAGTCTCTTTGTGCGAGACCGATCTACATAAGTTCATGCCAGCCACTTCATCGGCTCGACAAGCCAAAGACATTTGAGTCCATTTAGTTTTCCTATTTCTTTTCTCTTCTCCTTTATTTTCCTTCTCTTTATCTTTCTTGTGCTTAATTTATTTTATTATATTTTGATTTCTTTTATTTAGGTCCTAAAGGCTGCTAGGGAATCACCACACCATGACCCTAGTATCCACCACCACCGGTGCATCCTCCTCCAACTCGTCCCGAATTTCCCTCGTTTCTTTTATTTGACTCCATCCAAACTTTAGGAAGTTTCACTTCTCTCCCTCTTATGATTTTCTTACTATATTGTGGATATCTATTTTTGTACATTGAGGACAATGTACATCTTAAGTGTGGGGGGTGAATTTTATTCAAGTTCCTAACTTTTTTGCATTATTCTCAAATCCCTGAATTTTGTCTTTTTCTCAAGCGACTTTCTCATATCACTGTTAAAATGAAATTTATTTTGATTTATGATTTCCATTGATATGTTTTGGATTAAGTCATAGTTAATTGTGCATTGATGATTTAAACTTTAAGTTATTAGAGAATCAAGCATGATAAGTTTATTTTCCGTAATTAAAATTTCTAGGTTGTTTTCCTAAATTTAAATATTACATTGAAGTTTGAAATTTGCAAGGTTGACATCAAAAACCATAATTTTTGTGAGATTTTGAGCCTTTTAGAGCATATATCTTTTCTTGCTCACGTTATTGATTATAAGTGTGTCAACATTGATTTGTTATTCTAGAACTTGCTTCGATCATACATGTCGAGACCACACCTTTGATTTGATATACTGAGATGATAAAGGCACCTAGGTTTTAACCCACTTATTCCACTAAAAAGCCTACCCGTTTAATTAACCCCTAGTGACCCCTTTGAAACCTAATCAACCATTTCTTGACTCACCCATTAATATTAACCCAAAACCCACTTTGTATTTGTTATCACCATTTCTCTTTACTACCCTTATATCGAGATTTGATTTGATCGGTTGCTTAACTATTTTCTTTATTTTAGTTGTTAAATTCTATCTTATTATTATTATTTGTGCTTATTTTTAATAAAAAAAACGAAGTATATTCATTATTAGTTCTATGTTATTTGAGCTTATGCGTTAATTTCACATTTTGAGAAGAAGCTCGTGTTATTAGTGATGAATTCTTAATTGTTATAACTATTTAAGTTTTAGTTATTTTTCTAGTTAGGTAATTTATCAATTCAATCTCGATACTAACCCTCTAATTCAGCCTTTATCCACACCTTTAACCCAAGCCCATTACAACCCTTTAAAAGACCTTTTGATTTGTGTATCATCTCATTTTATAATGGTGGAGATTTGATTTTCATGCAAGCCTATGGGATTAACTTTTCATATTTGACTTTTGAGTGCTTAATTTTTTATCCTTAAACACTTTGAGTGATTTGAGTGAATCTTTAGTGAGGATGTCAATACTTGTCGGTTTTGAATCAGAGGTAATTATTTAGGTAAGGGGAAACACCTATGTTTTCATGCTATAAAAATCTATGACTTAGATTGTTTGAATCTTTAGGACTCTCTTAGTTAAATAATCAATGTATGAATTATCTATGAATTATGATGAGACATTATTAATGAGGATTATGAATTGAGGAAGTTATTTTTAATTGTGAGTTGAGAATTTTGCTTGAGGATAAGCAAAAGCTTAAGTGTGGGGGTATTTGATAAACCATAATTTACACATATTTTAACCCCATGCTCGGCTTAATTTTGGATGAATATCCATTAGATTTGATGAATTCGATGCTCCTAATCTCTTAATTTCATGTTTTATACTCAGGAGAGCTTAGGAAATCGAAAAGAATGAGAAACAGGCCAAAAAAAGGACAAAATAGGCCTACCTTAGAGACTCACACGGCCTGGGCTATCACTCACGGTCGTGTGTTTCGAGCAACAACCTAGACACGGCCTGGACTATCGACTACGGGCAGATCACACAGCCGTGTGTGGTGAGCAGGATCGACCACGGCCAAGAGAGTCCACCATGGGCGTGTCACACGAGCGTGTCCCTGCCGTGGCCAAGATAAGTTTCATTCGGATTAGGATACTTTTGGGCCAAGTAAGGCATCTCAAAGCCTATATAAACACCCTAGGGGGAAACCTAAAAGGAGAGCTCGACAGGACGTCGAATAGACACCGAGTAGAAGGAGAAAATACCCCAAGACAGCCATCGGGAAGAGCTTAGGAGAAGGATCTCCATCAAGACGGAGGATCTCCCATCAATTTCTTTAGAAGTTTTTGGGTTTTCTTATGTTTTGTTGTTTTTCCTCTTTTATGATATTTCCCTCTTTTAGTATGAACTAAATCCCTTAAATACCTAAGGGGGTGAAACCTAAGACAGATCTTATTATCATTTGATTTATGAGATAAATACTTGTGCTTATTCTTAATTGTGAGTTCTTATTCTTGTTTTGATAATTTAGGTTATTGATTCAAGTCGAATGTGCTTATTCAGTGGAGCAAAAGTCCCTATCTAAGAGTAGATCAACACAATTAAGCGGAGTTGATTGCAACCCTAGAGATAGGGCAACGAAAATCTGTCGGATTAGGGTCAAACCTAATAAGGGAATCCATGGATCGAGTTAATGCGACAATAGGGGTTTTAATTAGAAAGAGATTTCAATTAATCAACCTAGAGTCAGTTGTTAGTAGCCTCGAGAGAGGTATTAATATAATTTAGGGATTTCTACGGATTAAGCTAAGTGAATAAATCGCATGAATCAAAAGTAATAAGTGAAGTCTAGGTGGATTCTTCCTTAGGTATTGTCTATCTAATATAAGTTGTCCAAAAGTATTTTCCCAATTTACTCTCTGTCGCATTCATAGTTAGTTAAATTAGTTAGTTAATTTTAGATTAAAAATAAATCCCCTTAATTATTAGGCTAGATAATAAAAAGATAGTTAATACTAGTACTCTTGGTCCTTGAGGATACGATATTCCGGACTCACCACAGCTATACTACTGTTCGATAGGTGCACTTGCCTTTGTTGAAATAATAGTTAGTTTCAAGCTCCATCAATTTCTTTCCACAATTCACTATCACATCATGTGCAGTTAACCAATCCATACCAAGAATCACATCAAACTCATCAAATGGCAATAGCATGAGATCGGCCAGAAAACAGTAACCTCTAATCATCAAAGGGCAATTTTTACATACTTTGTTTACTAACACATACTGACCTAATGGATTTGATACTTTAATCACAAATCTCGTAAACTCTATGGGCATGTTCATACTAGGCATCAATTTCATGCAAACATAGGAATGGGTTGAACCCGGATCAATCAAAGCAATAACATTAACATCATGAAGAGAAAATGTTCCCGTAATTACGTGTGGGGAAGATGCCTCTTCACGAGCACGGATAGCATAAGTCCTTGCGGGTGCTCTAACATCTGATCTCATTACTGAATCTCTAAATGTACCTCTACCGCCTTTACTCCCGCATTTCTCTCGAGGTCCGCTTCTAACGGGGCATTGCCTCGATCTTACACTCGGTATTACTTCTCTTTTAACCATCTCAGACACTCCCAAATGAAATGATCCGGTGCACCACATCGTAAACAACAAGTATCAGTTGCTCGACATTGACCGGATGACGCCGAACACATTGAGGACACTCGTGACTATCAGTGAATACCGCCAACACTGCAATCGGTGGTTTGAGCTTTCAACCCATAAATCTTCTACCTCTTTTCGGCTAGAATACCCGATCAAAAATTAGATCTCGTAGAGAACTCTCTAGGCCTCTTGGATGTAGACTCAAACGACTTGCTCATCTGTCTTTTCTTCGTATCTTGCATCTCAATTTCACTTTACCCTTTCCTTTCAACAACTCTCTATCTTACAAAGCTTGTTCAACTAAAACAACAAACTCTTTTTATCTCTAGAACACCAACCGACACTGGATATCATCATTGAGCCCATCCTCAAATCTTTTGCACATGATAGCCTCTCAGAGAGACACACACTCTCGAGCATAATTGCTGAGTCCGACAAATTCACATTCATACTCGATCCACTATCATCTTACCTATTTTAACTCAAGGAACTATTTTCTTTTCTCGGTCAATGAACCTCTCGATCGATGTATTTCATACGAAACTCCTCCCGAAAGAAATCCTGTGTAACTTTTTCTTTCGGTACTCATCGACACAAGTGTCTTCCACCACCGTAGGCCGAATCTCTAAGAAGTGACACCACACACTTAATACACTCTTTCTGTGTGCGGATAACTCGTCAAAGACTCGATAGTATTCTCGAGCCAAAATTTAGTTTTCTCTTCATCATCATCTTTGGTAGCCCAAACTCTTCGCCCCTTATTTTCTAATCTTGTCAACGGTGGCTTCTCTCTTCCGATCAGATTCGTGTGATCGGGAAGCTACATGGGTGGTCTCGAGGATCATGAGGGGGTGGAGGTCTAACGGCGGGATTCGCATTTAACGAACTCAAGAAACCATTCATTCATAACTTGGAAGAAGGCTTCTCGAGCCCTCCTCCCCGACTAACTATAACAGCCTTTCACTACTATCTCGTGGCACCGCCCTTCTCGCGGAGCGGGCACATTACTCTCTACATCATCTACACCACTGCGTCGGGATCCATAACTATAAAGAAAAACATTTTTAAAATCGTCAAGAGTCGTCACACCATCAAAATATAAGTATGGCATGTATAGATAGACTCTTACTCATATAGAATATTCCAAGAACCGACTAAACTCTCGCTCTGATACCAATAAATGTAACACCTCTTACCCGAGACCGTCGCCAGAGTCGAGCACGAGGCATTACCAGACTTAACTTACTAGTTCGGGGCATAAAAATTTGCTTTTAAAATTAATTTGTTCACATACATCCAATATGTTCCTAAAAAGGGCCTTCAAGGCCCTAAAACATGCAATTGAAACAGTTCGGGACCAAACCGGAAACATTAAAAATTTTCTGATTTCTTAAACAAATCAAAACAATTTATTTCCCTATTCATAATGAAATTGTCCATTTGCATCATAGTCACTAAATTGACTATAACTCGAGTTACAAAACTCAAAATTTAGATTCGTAAATTTTCCTTAAAACTAGACTCATATCTCTTCTTACTATAGTTTTTCTAGAATTTTTGGTGTGGTCAATTAGTACAGTTTATTAGTTAAAGTCTCCCCTATTACACTGTCCGACGGTTCTGACCTCTCTTCTCTAAAAATCAATTATCTCATAATATACAATTCTTTTGCCTAGACCGTTTATTTCATATAAAAATAGACTCAATAAGATTTAATTCTATACCTCATTCACACCCTAATTCCATTTCTACTATCCTAGTGATTTTTCAAAATCACGCCATCATTGTCTTGTCCAAAACTGTTCCTTTACAAATTTTACTCTTTCATAATTTCTTTGTAATAACTATCATTTAGGCATACATAACACCCAAAACATGTTCTTATTTAGCCATTTTAATGGCTAATCATTATCAAGTATTTAAAAAGCCATTCTTTAGCCATATCATAAGGACATACACACAAAATGGCTAAGTTCCTATACATGCCATAACTTAAAACGTTTCGAGTTACAAAATACCGAGATAATCCTTTGATAGTGTGAAACGATCTCCGATGTCCTTGCGATCCCCGAGTTGGCTTGCGATACTATAAAAAGAGAGAAAGGAATGGGAGTAAGCATAAAGCTTAGTAAGTTTGCATGTAAATGAATAACAACATTCTTAATGAATTATCTTATTCTTTTCTTATCAAGATCATTTAAACATTTAACTCAATATGCTTAAGTTTTGAATTCTTACTTGTACCTTTTTAGCATGAACTTGTCTTACCTTTCCTTTGGTATACTCTTTGAATTTTTCGTTGAACCACTTGGAATACTAAGGATACACGGGTACCTTTCCTTTTGAAACTTACCATTACCATGTCTTGACATGGTCTTACGTGGTATCCTTGCCTTATGAACTCACCAATGCCATGCCTTGGAATGGTCTTACATGGGATCTTTGCCTTATAGTAACTTATCAATGCCATGTCTTGACATGGTCTTACATGATTTCCTTAAACCCTAATGTCATGACATTTGTATCCTACACATTCCTAAGGTTCAACCGGGACTTTCTGAGATTGCTTCTCTGTCAATTCATGCTTGAATATTTAAATGATAAATTTACAGAATAAATATGTAAATGCTGGAATTTAATAGTATTAAATGTAAAATAATATAATATTACATTTATTTACCGCAAACTTACCTCGGAACAAAATACGATCAACTATATTGATTTAGTCCACTATCTTTTCTTTCCCTGCCTAACTCCGGATTTTGTTCCTTTTGATCTATAATAGCAAATTTAGCTTATTTAATACTGACATTTATTAAAACAGTCCTTGACTCTAACTTTGGCAAAAATTATAATTTTGCCCCTAAACTTTTATATATTTACACATTTTCCCCAAAGCTCGGAAATTAAACTTTATCCCTTATTCTTATGTTTTACGACATGCTGATCATTTTTCCCTTCTATGACAACATCAAATTCTCATTCTAACATGTACTTATGAACATTAGGTATTTTTACCGATTAAGCCGTTTTACTCGTTTTCACTTAAAATCGCTTAGTAAAAGTTGTTTAACATAATTTCAGACTTCATATTTTATCATAAAACATCAAAATAAACACATTTTACCTATGGGTATTTTTCCAAATATGAACCCTAGGTTAAATTATTGCTAGATTAAGCTAAATCAAGTTATCGGGACTCCAAAAACGTAAAGAACATTAAAAACGGGGCTTAGATGCACTTACTATGAGCTTGAGAAGTTGAAGAAACCCTAGCTATGGTGTCCCCTTTGGAATTTCAAATTAAATGAAGAAGATGGACAACATTTTGCCATCTTTTTCCCTTTTTAATTCCTTTTTAATTCCAAATGACTAAAATGCCCTTCATTAAAACTTTAGTTATTTTTATCTATGTATGTCCATTTTTGTCCATGGAAAATATAATGGTCTAATTACCATTTAAGGACTCCTACTTCAAACCCCCATTTCAATCAAGTACTCTATGAATTAGAACCCCTATTTAGCAACTTTTGCAAATAAGTCCTAATAGGCAATTTAAGCATGAAATCAATAAAATTTCTTATCGATACTCTAACACATGTATTTAATCACTCGGTAAATCATAATAATTAATCGTAATAAAATTTTCTATCTCAGATTCGTGGTTTCGCAACCACTATTCCGTTTAGGCCCTATTTCGGGGTGTTACATTCGGAGTTGTTATGCACTCAAAAACCAATTCAATCTTCTTCTCCCACTCTAAGTACGCTTTCGGGTCAGATTTTCCTTGAAAAGGTGGAATGGAAGGCTTAATGTTCTTCAAGTCATCGTCCACTCGTCCTCGTTCTCTTTGGCCACGGTTTCGTTGACCCCTCCGCCGATCACTTATGTTGGACCCTTGGTCTCTTTCGACATTGCTGGGATCATAAGGATCGTCTTCATTGAGCCTTGGTCGACCTCGTTCCCTCCGTAGACCTTGAGGAGTCCTTTCACGCTGGCCCCTCTCCTCGACTTGATCTAGCCTTTCTTGGATATGCTCGAGTTTGCGGTCGAACAGGCGCTCAATTTCGCGCAAAAGGGCTTGAAGATTGAGATCCGGTACGTTACGAACTGGTTGTCTTTCGGGCCTTTCCGCCATATTTCGGTTCGGGCTTCTTGACATGAGAAAATTTAAAACCTCACAACAAACCTCACTAGTCACTTGGAAAGAAAAATATAGTGATACTCACGCTCGTGTTTGCACTCTTTTCGGCTTTTACCTCCCCTCTAATGTGCTCATACACTCGTGCCTTTTACCACTCGATTCGCCTCTCGAAATTTCGTAGAAGACTCTTTTAGGCTTAACTACTCGTCTAGGGATCAGCTTCAAAGTGGTACAAGGGTTAATGTCTTTCGGTGTTGGGTAGGCTGAAAAGAAAATATATGGTTAGCAAGTGTGGCGTGAAAAGGTTGATTGATAGTAGCAAGGAACTTGCTGATCGGGAATGCACAAATGCAACTTCTCAACACTTTCATTTTTTTTATAGCTTCGAATTTCTTTCTTTTTTTAATTACAAATGACAAATTCAATGGAATTCCTTGACTCACGAATTTTTTTAAATATTTTTTTTCGATTTTTTTTCAAAAACTTACTCCGGGGATGGTCCAACGTCCGTACTCCTCGATTTTAACTAGCTTTGATACCAAATGATACGATCCCGAGTTGCGAAAGTATTCCAGGTCGTAGTTGTGCCCGATCGTTAAATCTGAGTAGTACCGTTGTAATTTGGAGTTTGATGAAGTTCGACTGTTTGTAGGCTAAATGAAAGTTTGTAAATTGGTTCAAGGGGGTTTATGTGTCAATCGGATGAAGGCTCGGTTCGAAAATAAAAGGAATAAGGAAATTAGATGGATAGGACGAATAGAAGATGTTAATGACAAGAATGAACCAATACTATGTAAGTATTGACCCGAGACTTATACGTCGCTTAAGGTTACTGGAATTCGTGAAAAGAACCTCGACCCACTATCTATGATGAGATAGGAACCAAAGGTATATCGGGTGAACGCCACACTCGGTTAAGAGTGATAAGTTCGAATAAACAAGGTTGACGCCACTAGAGAACTAGATAAGTCAACTCGAGTCTAGAACGAAATTTGAGAGTTGAATTAAACTCACAAATATATAGAAATTCATTCAAAATAGCAAAAGTCTGAAATACATGGAAATGGCTAAGTATTTATAGTGATATCCTAGGCTAGCCGAATAGTCATGTGAGGGCTAAAAATGACATTTGATTTTAGCTTTTTAATGAGCTGAAAATTCCAGAATAAATCAAGAAGGTTCCATGAAATTTCCTTGAAGCTTCCTAGCAGGCTGGAATTAATTGGTGAGCTGAATGGACTTTGGCATGTTCAGCCAAGAGGATGTAGGAGCATTTAAATGTTGCCTTGATCAGCTGATTAGTCTTGGAGAGTTTAAATGCCATCTTGAGCACCCCAATGGCCCATAGGTGTGAAGGCCGAATGTGTACAGCCACTTGTGTGTGAATGCCAAAACCGAATAGGTAGCAAGTGTGAAAGGAATTTCCAGCTTGTGTGAAAGCTCTTAAAGCTGGTTGGAGAACTCAATGATCAACTTAGAAGAGAGGAATCATTAGCTCCTTTGCCCTCTGGTGTCCACAAAAAGGCTGCTTGGATTAGCTGAATAATCAGCTCACTTAATGGTGCTGTCCATGCATTGTACCTGCAGCAATTAAATTCAGCCAATTAAATGAGCTAAGACAAATTAAATTCGGCTGGAAAACTAATTGAAAACATGAATTAAATTTGTCTTAAACTTATACACACTTAATTAACTACTAAACATCTATTTAATAGGTAATAAACTAAGATACATTAATTTTAATTATAATGTCCAGATTTTTGACAAATTAAAATCAACTTTAATTATTTGAGCTAAACACATTAATTTAACTAATACTTAAATTAAAAGTTTATTTTCCAGCAAAATAAAAAGTGCATAAGTTAAACCGAGCTAGGCTTGAGCTGATTGAGCTAAATTTGAGCTTAATTCAGCTTGCAAAAAATTGCATGGTGAACTCGTTGGGCTGGCCCAAGCCTCCTCGATGTGTCGAGCCAAGGACTCGCCCCACACTTGTTCAACTAGGGCCGAAATAGCTTCTTTGAAGGGCTTGGCTCGTGCTCGGGTGATGGGACCTTATGGCAGCTCCAAAGGCTCTTTACTTGGGTTAGGTGTGTCCCGAGGCATGATCGTATCATCATATAATGTTGAGAGTAAAGTGCAAAATTTTTATTTTATATGTAGTTAACCAGATTTTAAGAAGAGTTAATTCCACTCAAACCTTTTTTGCAGACAATTTCAATCGAAGTATTTAGTGGGATGAGGAGATCATAAAAAAAAATAAAATAAAATTTTAATTTATGTTTTACATGGACTTCTATTCTATTTCGTAGAAGTCGATTAACAAATTCACCCCTCTAACTTGGTTGTTTATCCTAAAAATTTCCCATTTATTAACCATCCCCAAACAAGACGAACAGTGGCTGCAACTGTTTGTAATCTTGAAGAAGACAGAAAGATTAGCTAAACTAAAATGGAGGGAATGATTCAGGACCCATCGCAGCCGGCGTCGCAGCCACAGCAGCAGAATCAGGCAGTGGTAGGGGCGGAGAGGCTGAACCAGGCGCTTCAACAACAGCTCAATTTGGAATCTGTAAAGACCAGAGCCATTTCCCTTTTCAAGGCCATAACTCGCATCCTCGAAGACTTCGACGCCTATTCTCGCACAAATACCACCCCCAAGTGGTCCTCTCTCTTCTCTTTCTTTCTTTTATAACCTTGAATCTTCAGATTTTCATATTATATATTTAGGGTTTTTCTTTTTTGTTTGTTCGTAAAACAGGCAGGATATTTTGGGTCAATACTCAATGGTGAATCTCGAACTTTTCAACATTGTGGATGAAATAAAAAAGGTTTCAAAGGCTTTTGTTGTTCATCCCAAAAATGTTAATGCTGACAATGCTCCCAGTACGCATTTTTTTTTTTCTCTTTACGCTTCAAGTTTATTAGCTGTTTTATTTCCCCTTAAAATGCTGGTTGAGATAATTTGGATTGGCAATAATACTTATCTTTATTCATTGTAATTACTGAGTAATTAAATCCAGTTCATTGGCTGTGTAGTATTACCGGTTATGTTATCCTCGAAGCTACTGCCAGAGATGGAAGTGGAGGATAATTTGAAGCGAGAGCAGTTGCTTCTAGGAATGCAAAATCTGCCGATACCTTCACAAATTGATAAGCTAAAGGTGAGCTAGTGTCACACAATCATTGTTTTTCTGGTCGAATCTGGTTATTTTCAGGTGTGTGATTTTTATAGTTTTACAGGCTAGAATTGATATGATTGCAGCTGCATGTGAAAGTGCTGAGAAAGTATTAGCTGATACCCGCAAAGCATATTGTTTTGGCTCTCGTCAAGGGCCAGCCATTCTTCCTACTCTAGACAAGGGGCAGGCTGCTAAAATTCAAGAACAAGAGAACTTACTCCGTACTGCTGTTAATTTTGGCGAAGGTGATAGTCTTTAGCAGTTAGTGTAGCAACTATATTTAGACCATGATATGTAACGAGATATCTTTCTAGATTTTGTAACTGCAGGCTACTAATAGTTTTCAACTGATAGTTCGGTGGGCCATATACAATGGTTGTTGTTTTATTTTTTTCCCCTCATTGAAAATAGGTTTAAATTTAGAAAATCTATTATAGTTTTCCTTGTATTGTTTTATAAGAATGCCCTTTGGTCATAGATCATCAACATCAGTCAATTGATACAGTAGTTGAAGTAATTGAATTTTAATGGAATGGTAGATGAAAGTTTTCTGCATTGATTTCTATTGTTAATTGAAGTTTAATGGACCTGTAGATGAATCTCTTTAGAATTAGCATCTAAGATTTGGTTTGACTATTTATGTTCTAGAGAAAGGCCTAGTACTTTGATCTTAGCATGCTTATCATCCAATTATTGATTGGTCTTTGTATGCAGGTCTGCGTCTACCTGCAGATCAGAAGCTGATTACACCTTCGCTTCCACTTCATCTGGTGGACATTATGCCTGCAGCTGATGGAGTGCAATCTTTTGCTGATCCATCTGGTAATTTTCGTACAACTATTATAGTTTTTTATTCTATTTCAATACTAGAAAGTTTCTTGTGCGGTTTAGTAGCATACATCAAATTCACTTACAGGCATGTACATGAAGAACACTCCTCTTATGTCAAACAACATTGGCAGTCAGGGGTCTTTGTTACAGGTTAGTCATTGACTTCCCCTTAATCAGTCTTTTCCTAAACATACATGCAAGTAAACCTGAATGTTTTCTTCAAACAAGGTGAAAGGCTATTTGTGCTCCTCTTTGTGATTATTTTCATCTAAATGAATATCTGATTCTGAAAGAGTAACATTCATATCAAAGTCTGCATGAGCTCAACTTTGGACTCTCTTAGAGCACGCTATCTACTCTTTGTTACTTAGGTGATTGTGGCCTCCATATGTTCCCATCGTTCTCTTTAAATGGTGCTAGGAGCAGGATAACGTAATTATGAGTAAAATTCAACCATTATAGCCACAATATTGTGATCATTGGCCTAGTGCAAAGGCCACATCAGGATCCTGTTCTTGATAAATTCTTCGTCCTCTCCATTTTTAAGTCATTCATGGGAGACACATTCTATTTTAATCATTTTAATTGGATTATACTTATCAGTTGATTCTGATCCTATGAAAACCATTCTGTATCATTTCTGGTTATGTGTCTTATTTTCTGAAGATCAAAGTTTATATGCAATAGCTTTACTCTTCTAGTCTTCTTATGCCAGGCTACTGGAGCACAACTTATTGGTAGATCGGCTGCATCTCCTTCTGCTGCTACTAGTGCTACCTCCTATGATAACGCCACAACTTCTCCACTCCCATATGCCAACTCACCAAGGTCTGCAACGACTATGATGAACACACCATCTCCTCAGCAACAAACGCAGCAACTGCAGCAGCAGCAACAACACCAGCAGCAGCAGCAGCAGCAAAGGCAAAAAATGATGCAATTGCCTCAGCATCAACAGCAACTCCTTGCTCAGCAACAGTTTAGGCAGTCTACGATGCAAGGACTGGGACAGGTATAAATTTTGCTTATTTTTTGTGCTTTAAAGTTTCTGTGAGGCCATAAGAGTAACTCATGACATATCGACATCTATATGTACATATGCATGTAAGTGCATGCTTTGATTTTACATGGTAACTATGACTCTTGGTTGGATTGAAGGGTTTTCAAAACTATCATGAGGTAAAGGACAGTTAATTTTGCTGAATCTTATGATTCTAAGCAAATTTGAATAAGTTTTTTATGTTTGTTTTGTTGAAGCATAGAATAGCTTCTTATGTTTCTCAGCCATTCAGTTATATTATAACTATGAACAATCATTTCTTTGGTACAGAATCAGCTGCCGCTTCATGATCTGCAGGGTCAGACTCAGCAAAAGTTTCAGTCGGTAACTTTCTTATGACTTCTTTTCCTTTACTTCTTGTTTTATCTGAAATTTCTTATGAATTACAAATGCATGCTTCATATATATCAGTGCCTGAAAAACTGCATTCCAGTTATGGGTCTAAGTTGTGCTTTTGAATATCGTTATTGCCATAACCTAGTAAATTTAAGTATTTAGAGTTCAGGAAATGGGTTTGTTCTGTGAGTCTTTGGAGCCGCTTGCCTGCACTTGGGTAGCTTAAAATCAACCAGAAGTTTTAGTACGACTGTTTGGGGTTTGATTTCAGGTTGAGTTTTATACAGCAGATCTGAGAACAAAATTTTAAAAAGTGCTTCTTGCAAAGACTGCAAAGTTAAAATGATAGTGGGTGGATGTTTGTTATATTTTACAGTTCTCATTCAAACTTGTACATGTTAAGTGATTGTTAGCTATTAATCACTTCCACTGCACAGAGAAAATTTTACAAGATTTGCAACTGCCTCCTGAAATAACTACAATAGTAAATTACTATGAAGGTATTCTGTGAATCAGCTACACTTGAAAGATGAATACTTTCGTATGAAAGCTGCTGAGCAAAATATATGGAAGTAAAAGCACCAGTGACGTTTTTATTGTGAAACAAAAAATGAAGATCTTGGTTTTCCTTCCTTTTGTTTACTGAATTTATAGGAACCATTGAACTTTTTTTAGGCTTGTAGTCCTTTTCAATTTATTTTTTCTGTTTGAAGCGGAGAGGGTAGGAGTTGCTTGGGGTGGTGGTGTGTTGATGCAGGTATGTGAAGTGAGCCTTCAAATGAGTGGTTTTATCTCTTCCTTCTTTTGTATCTAACTTGGGACAATTTATTCTTGAGGAGGCATGTTTTACCCTTCTAAAATACACCTTTTCTTCATACTATTGGTTTAACTGAAACCAAAATCTCTTTCCACCAGTTACATGGTCAGATGCAGTTTTCTCAACCCTTGGGCCATCAGCAATTTCAGGGTAGGCAGCTTCCTCCAGGACATGTGCAGCATGGCATAGGTCAAAGCCAACTCAATCAAGGAAATCAGTTGAGTCGTCATTTAGGCCAATTCTCCAGTGCAGCAAATACTGCATTGTTCAATGCTGCTCAGGGGACACCAAGTACTCAGATGGTTAGCTATATAACTCTTCAATCTGTTTTATGATCTGTGTTCTTGCGTTTGTTCCTTCAAAACATTATCTCTGATGCTTTTTTTTTCTCAAAATGAAACTTATCATTGGATAAGGTCATTCATTGAATTAGATTTTTGTATTCTAATGAAAGATATACCAGATTGATGGTACCTTTACTCATGCTTCTCAACTTAGGAAATGTGTCCACCTTCTAACATTGGGGAGTTTAAGCAGAAACTCAAATAACTTTCTGTTAGTTTGTTCATTATAGGTGCTTTTATTTATTAACACTAAATTGTCTATTTAATTATGTTTTTATTCATCCTGGGATTATTGATGTTCTTTAAGAGAGTGCTTCCTCCATAGTTATTGAACTTATAGTTTCTAGGATTGGAAAAGCCTTTTGCAGTATTGATTCAAGATAGGCTCTCGGTTATGAGGGAGGGAACAAATATGACTTGCCTCAGACAAAAGAAAAGGGCTTCCTTTATTTGGAAATTTTTTTTTTGCTCATTGGTAAAAGATGATGGAAGGAAATGAGTGGCACGGTTGGTTGGTTAATGTTCATTTGGTTTTCATAAGGTTTTCAAATTTTGATACCAGCTATTTTGATTTTCCTGTTGTAGAGCTTAATGCTGGAGTATATCATGATATAATATTCCTTTGTACAACTTAATGCTTTGAGACGATGTGGTGAAGAAGTGATCAAATAGGAAAATATATGCTATTATAGTAAGGTAAATTAGTTACAATTATACAATGAGGAAATGAGCATCATTCGTTGTTTTGGTGGATTTATCCACATGGACATACACATGGCATCAATGTGTCAAATTTGATAAAGATTTTAGTTTTGACTGATAAAGGATGTAAGAATGTAACATGGTTGTGCATATGACAGATTTAGGTCAGAAGGATGAAATGAAACATTTCTTAAAGATTATGAAATGTGGATGAAATTTCTGTTTCACAGCTTTGCATGTCAAATTCAGCAGTTCTCGTCCATATATTACAAGCGCTTCTATTACACATATGTTGATTTGCCTCCTTTATTTTGAAGTTATATCTTTCATGCTTTAAAATTGTATTTTAAATGTTTTGATTTAGATTCCAAACATGTCCGCAACTATGTCATCTCAGTCACTACTACCAAGGATGCAGGTTAGTTGCTAATGCTTTTGCTGAGTTTCTTTTTCTTAGTCAGACTTCCCTTCATATTAATCATGCATATTGTGAAATTTATCTTGTCTGTATTATAAATGTCATTTAAAAAGAAAAAAAGACTTTCTAAGCTTTCATGTTCTTCATGAATCGTGGAGCTGTCTTTATTTCTAAGGTTCACTTTGTGTAAATATCAAAAGCTTGTAAAATTTCAGTTTCATGTGGTTGTGAGTGGGTGATGTATACAATTTTTTGTTTGTGTGGTTTTCTTCTCTAAAATTCTTACAGGAACATGATTCCTTGGTCTTAGAGATTTATACAAGTCCATAGGGATGGTTACTATTTCCTTAATTATCTAGGCATATCTGGTGCAGATTTAAAAACCTTTGAACTTTTTCACTTGTGATGAACTGAATCATTGGTTTTACCCATAGATTTGTTTCAATCAAAACTAGTTGTGTCATAGAGTTTCAGCTAGATTGAGACTAAAAAGAGCTGGTAGCTAAGCCTTTGATGTCTTTGCCTCTCCTTTGTATAGGATCGGCAAGTAATATCTGTTTTCCTATTTTATCTCTTTGGCTGGTTTCTAAACACTTTGGCTCTTGGCATCTGTTAATTCTTATCTAAGAAACTAGAGAGGTTAGTTAAATAAGCATAAAAATAAGAGCAAGGTGGTTTGGGGGAGCATGGTTTGGCCATAGATGCGGGATTAGGAGTTTGTCAAATCCTGTTTCCTGGCTCTCAGTTCTGTTCCCTTTCATCCTGCTAGAAATTGTCACTTCTTGTTCAAGGCTTTATGTAGTTTGGATTGGCCAAACACAATTTGGCTGCAGATCAGGCAGCTGTTTGGCACATATTAACCATTGTCCCTAAAGCTGTATATGTAATTGGTGTTTGTATCTACTGCATTTGTATACTTGTCCTTATTGATATACTACATTCAGTTTTCTTTTTTTTCCCTTTGTCATAACTTCTAAGTGTAACCTAACTCATTCAGTTCAATTCTTTCTGCAGTTTGGACTACCTGGTAGCAATCCTCAGCGGACTCATGCATCTCAAATCTTAAGTGACCAAAGTATGAATAATGGTCTTGACATTCTTTTATGCATGCATATACATATACATATACATATACATGTATTGATTTCTATATCTAGTGGTGCTCAGTTGCTTCTTCCCTCTTTTGACTTCCAATTTCTGCCTCAACCCAACAAAACCAAAATTTGGAGAAACTGAAAGCGAATTGTGCATGCAACTATATAGCCTTTAGAGCTTTGAGTTTGATGTGAGTTCAGACCTAAAAAATTTTCATTTTGGGCTCTTTTGTATGCAGTGTTTAATATGGGATCCAATCCAGGAGGCCTTATGGCCATGCAGCCACAGCCACAGCAGCAGCAACAGCAGTCACAGCAGCAGCATGGTTCACAAGCTGCATTCGGTAATATGGGCACTGCCCAGAATCTACAATCTAATATGGCAGCTCTTCAAAATAACCCCAATTTTGCACAGCAAAGACAGCAGAACCAGCAGTGATATATCAGCTACAAGTATCGATAGTTTTGTTTTGTGGATGACATGCTAAAGCTTTGCTTATGGTTGGCTTGCTTATAATCTTCCATGTTTCATCATTGGAAAGTACGAGTACTAATGTGCAATATTATCCGAATATGGAAAATATTAATTATTATGGATTATTTTGTAAGAGTATGCCCAAAGATCAATCATGAGATGGTTGTAATAACATACTTGATTTACCATGTTTATTAATATAAAGCGTTGTCATTATTATTTCAATTTTTCTTTCTGTGTGTACAAATAAATTGTTTTATAATAATGTCCTGAGAATAATATGATTATTCTTAAAAGATCTTTAGTCAAGTATTATTGTTGACTAGGATAACAATAATGCATTAAGACTAACATATAGTTGATTGATGATAAAGAGTTGTCATTGATATGGAGTGTCAAAATCAATGCATGAATATGTGTGTTAGAGAACAACATATTGACTGACCGCTATGAGTATATTTCTTGGATTATTATGTAATTGTCACAACATTACTCGATGATTAATATGTATATGATCCTCGGACTTGAGATCATCATTATCCCAACATCGTGAGTTGTATATTTTGATACACCAAACGTACACAATCGTGAATCGGTTGTTCTATAAAGGCGATGTTGGATATACCACAATCTATGTAGAGGATATGGTTGATCAATATAGGATAAGTCCCTCCTACATAATGGGTGTAATATCTTAGGCCACTTGATTGAGTGAGACTAGAAATGCATGGCCATGCTCAAATAAGTTGACATGAGATGTCATACTAATTTGTATATCATAGTCTACTCAAGATATCAAGAAACATGGGATGGACTATACAAGTGTGACTATTCCATGACTTGTGTCCATTCCAGAGATAAAGGACTTAAGGATTAATGCATGAAAGGTTAATCACAAAAAGGTTATGTCGAATCATGACTCCTTGTAACTTAGGTAGCAATGATGCATTGCTAGATGCCACTCATTGTTTGTAACATTAGAATCGTTCTAGTATTACTGCTAACGTTACAAGAACCTACAGGGTCACACCCTATGGTTGAAATGAACGGAATAAAACATAGTTGGTATTGTGTTTGATTGTCACATGAATTAAATTAATTAAAGAATTAATTTAAATTGGGCAATCAAATATTGAACATATTATATGTACAAGGATGTTGTACACATAATGAGAATTAATATATCAATTTGGTTCGTATATAGATTTAAATAAATATAGTTTACCAAAATCCATGTTATAATTAATGTAATTATAATTTGTTTTTGGATATAATTAATGTAATTATAATTTTCGGTTAAAATATTATTATATTTATTTAATTTTATGATTCATTAAAAAGATACGATTATAAAAGGTAATAGTTTATATAGAGCTTATTAAGAAAAAACCCTAAGGTATTGCTTTAAGGTCTAGCAGCCGTCAAGCAAGAAAAACCTCCAAAACAGTTTTGGAGATTTCTTCCGTTCATAGTCAAACCATGTGGATTACGTAGAGGCCGACATCGCAAAAGGTTGTGGCTTGGTTCAACAGTGGATCAAAGTTCGTGTTATCGAGGCGTCGCTGTCTACTCAGATTGAAGTTTCGGTAATTTCAAAACCTTTATTTCACCCTGATTCGTTCCTCACACATGGATTCATGGTTTGGATCGCCGGAATTTAATTTTATTTTGCTGCGCCAAGGGGTGCCGGCGTTCCAACATATTTTGCATGAAATGGATTAAAATGTGATTCGGTGTGATGAAAATCACATTTGGGACTATATTGAAACATTGAATGGTATAAAGATTAAATTGTAATTTTTTTTCATTTTTAGCGGGGAAAGAGTCAACGTGCCATTTTTATCACCCATGGGATTATAATAAGGTTTTATCACTCATGAGATTATAATAAAGATTTATGATGAATTATGAACTCAAATTGGCATAAGTATCAAATTTGAAAAAAAATGTGAAAATATAGAAAAAGGTGTAAAATGGTAATTTGGTTAATTTTTTGAGATTTTTATGATGGAAGTAATATTTAAATTTGATATTTAATATGTGAAATTATTTTGGATCGTTAGAATAGGTCACAATTTGATAAAATTAAACAAAAAATGGGCTAGGGCTTTGAGCCCATTGGTGGATATTTTCAAAGTGGGATGAACACATTAGCCACTTGTTTTTTTCTTCTTCTCCAGCCAGCCACATGACCCCATGGCTACCGTTTTTCCTCTCCATTTCCTTATTGATTATTTCACCTTCTTTCAAAATTTTTACCTTTCACTTTCAAATTTTGTTAAAATCTCTTAACAAACAATCTCCTCAATTCATTTCTACCATTAATCTCATCATTATCAACTTAAGGTTTATGAAGCTTAAAGAGAGAATTTGAATCTAGAGTGAGAAAGCTACAATAAGGTAAGAAATGGCTTCCTACACCTCTTTTAGCTTGATATTTGTTAAGAAATATTAAGAGAAAGCTTTAAAGGAATTTATATTAATTTTTAATGTATTTTTGTTTTATGGAAATGAGCAATCATGGAAGTTTGATTAAGCAATGTAGAGTATATATTAAAGTAAGTATCATGGATACTCATCATTCTCTCAAGTTAGGAGGCTTAGCGATTATGAAATTGATGTTATAAATAAGTGTTTAATTGTGCTAATATTAGTGTGAAATTTTATGGCAAAATGTGAGGCTTTGTATCCAATTGTGTGAAAATGTTGCCAAGGTTTCCATGGAAGAAATTATAACTTAATAGGATATGTATGCATATGAATGAATTGTGTAATCATTATGGAAAGGGAGAGGATCACAATGGACTTTGTTAGTGGGCTACCTCTCACACCTACTAGGAAGGATTCGGTATGGGTAATTGTTGATCAATTGACGAAATCGCTCATTTCATACCGGGGCGTGGTCGACTACTCTCTCTACGTAAATTGGCTAAGTTGTATGTAGCAGAGATCGTGAGGTTGCACGGGGTACCAGTGTCTATCATTTCAGACAGAGACCCTAGGTTTACGTCGAGATTTTGGAAGGCGTTGCATCAAGCATTGGGTACAAAGTTAGATTTCAGCACAGCGTTTCATCCATAGTCTGACGGACAGCCGGAGAGGGTAATTCAGATCTTGGAAGATATGTTGAGAGGCTGTGTCATAGACTTCAGAGGTAGTTCGGAAGAGTTCTTACCGTTGGCAGAGTTCGCGTACAACAACGGCTACCAGTCTAGTATTCAAATGGCGCCCTATGAAGCATTGTATGGGCGGAAGTGTCGTACTCCTACCTGTTGGATAGAATTGGGGGAACGTCAGATTGTGGGTCCAGAATTGGTTACAGAGATGGAGGAGAAGTTGAAGTTAATTCGGGCTCGATTAAAGGAAGCTTCTGATAGACAGAAGTCTTATGCGGATCTGAAGCGTAATGACATAGAATTTGCAGTGGGTGACCGGGTCTTCTTAAAGGTTTCACCGTGGAAGAAGGTTCTAAGATTTGGGCGAAAGGGCAAGCTAAGCCCCAGATTCATCGGGCCTTATCGTGTGTTGAAACGTGTGGGACCAGAGCTTATCACCGAGCTACCTTCGAGTTGAGTCGATTCACGATGTGTTTCACGTTTGATGCTAAGACGCCACCGATCGGATCCATCTCATGTTGTGCCAGAGAAGAAATCGGGTAAGGCCCGACCTATCCTTTGAAGAAGAACCAGTGCGCATCTTGGATCGTGATATCGTGGTGTTGCGAAGGAAGACAAGCGTTGGTTAAGGTTTTATGGCGAAACCACGGTTCGAGGAGGCTACATGGGAACCGAGGAAGCGATGCGGCAAAGAATACCCTCATCTCTTTTGATCGTGTAATTTCGAGGCCAAAATTTCTTTAAGGGGGTAGAACTGTAACATCCTGAATTGGGGGGGCTTTGCATTTGATGTACTCCTGTGTGTATGCTATGCTTAATGTGTTAGTTTAGGGTGTTTAGGGGTCCAGGAAAGGCTCGGGGTTAAGTCGAAGCCTTGGCCAAAATTCTCTGTTTGGGCACTTTAGTGGAGAGCTAGCTGGGATAGGACTTAAGGGATATTACTTGTGTTTGAAGACACAAGAAATTCAGTGGGAAAGAGGCTAGGAGGCGCCACTTAAGGTTTAGGTAGGTGATGCCACAAGGGAGCAGAGAGGGAGCAGGTTCAAGTCGCATGGTGCTCATTTTGGAATTCTTTTTGGCGTCAAGGGGAGTAGAGGTGGAGTTCGGCTAGGATACTTCAAGATGGGAGAGTTGATTGAGTCAAATAATTCAAATATGTGGCTTAGAGAAGAAAGAGGAGTTTGAATCATTCAAACTATTTCGAATGAGTGATCTGGAGTGAATTAAGGAGAAAAGTAAGGGATTAGCATGTGGTGAAGGTAGTGGCCGAATTTTGAATGCTTGGGGGGAGTGTAGGAATCGGTTCTAGCTTGTTTAGGGTGTGCCAAATTGCAATTATGGTCATAGGCATTTTAGTTCTCAAAGGTGCATTTTCGGTTTTGGGTTATAGGTGCCGAATTATTTTGGAGGTGTCTAGTAGCCGAGTTTGAGAGCTCTTTTCCCTTTCGGCATTTGGTGTTCTTCTTTTTGACAACTTCGGAACCTTTTCTTTGTTTAGCCGAAACTCCTATCATCCTCTCTACTTCTCATTTCATTCTTCTCATTTGTGTTACCTAAAGTCGAAACCTCATTCTTCTTTTCTTCTTCTTGACCGAATCCTCCATTACTCCCATTCATCTCTTTGATTTCATCTTTCTTTAGCCAAATCTCTTAAGCCTCTCTTCTTGTTCTTCATTTGCCGAAACATATCCCTCACCTTCTCACAGGTTTTTTTCAAAGTCGAAGCATCCATTGTTCTTATTCTTTCTATGTTTCTTCTTGGCCGAATCTTCCTTGAGTGCTCACCTTCATCTTTCGTTCTTTATTTAGAGGAGTGCCGCCACTGCTTCACAACTTTGTCAATCGGATTCTCTTTGATCGTGGAGGGCTTTGTCTTCGCGTTCTTTCTGATCTCGATCCGTGATTGAAGGGTGATAAGGGACGTTCGGTTTTAGTCGACTTAGGTATTCAATCGGTGCCTTAATCCAAGTCTTATAATCTCCGGATTTGTCGATCTAGGTAAGGATCTTTATGTTTTGAGCATATATTCTTATTTGGTTCTGTTCAATGCTTTAATCCGGTCTATTGACCAAGATCTTTTCATGGACTCAAACGCTAGCTAAGCAAAGGAAGGGTTGGACCAGTAGTCCCACCCCTAAGTTCAAGAAGCGTCATGGTGTCTGCTATTCGAGATTGGCCACCGGGTTGTGGACCGCTTCGCAACGTAGTAGTAGGCGATAGCGATCATTTCGCTATCGATAATGTCGACGTAGAGAGTATTATTTTGCGTGTTATCGTGTGTGTAAAACCTCGTACACTTTATTTTAACTCGTAATATTAATTGTATGAGCCGAAAAGCCGAAAAGGCCGTAGACAATCGTAATACCCTTGTGGGTAAGGCTAGGGATGCCGTGTACGTGACTATATCGTTTTCCTTGTGTGTAAGGATGTATGTGGTAATATTTTATCGTGTTGATAGCATGTTGCATTCATTATGACATGTGTGTTATGCATGGGATATGGATATGATATGAAGGGAAGTGCTCGATTATTTGGTCACATGGTGATCGGTGGCTAAGCCACGTTATATTATTTTGGTCACATAGTGATCGGTGGCTAAGCCACGTTATATTATTTTGGTCACATAGTGATCGGTGGCTAAGCCACGTATGAGGCGTGTAGCGGATGGAGGGTTGATTGTAGAAACTACACGGTGTGACAGTCAGTACAGTACAGTTGGCGAGTAGAGGATGGAAAAATTAGGGTCAATGGGACATGATGCATTCATTAATTTCTATGTCATCTTGAGTGGGCCAAAGCCCAATATGCGATTGTGGGCCTCGAGCCGTTTATGTGTTATAGGGGATTTACACACCGAGTCTCGGTGACTCACCCCGTGCTTAACCTTTCGTGTGTCAGTAGATCATGGATGTGGGAGCCGAGACAGACTCCTGGAGGCCATAAAGTTTTTTTTTCGTAAACTTGATTACTGCTTTACTTTATTTTTTTTTTAATTGGGGATTTTTGTTATGTAATAAGGCCTTTATAAGTTAATCTTTGGTTTTTGTTCTTATTTGTTTATTTCAAATTCGATGCCATGACAATTTAATCATTAAAGTGGAAATGGTTTCAAAATACGAGCAACATAAAATAATCATTTTTCCTTAAAGTGCCAACAAGTATAACGAATGTTCGACTACCATAAATTGGGAATTTTTTTTCTTAATCTACATACCACTATTTTCAAGACTTCACCTCAAACGAAAAGTTTTCAAACTTACGGAATTTTCCTAAATCCATAAAAAATTAGTTTTTTCTTTACCCTGTAACATACCAGATCTGGTCGTAACGTTTAGGCCGGGTTTGGGGTGTTACAGTTGTTGTCTCTGATTTCCTTGACCACCCCATGAGAAGTTTGCGTGGTTCCTCCAACCTGGATTATAATTGTTACTATAGGGGTTATTTTGAGATCTAAAATTATTACCCATATAGTTCATCCGCTTCTTTCTACGCCAGGTTGTGTAGGGTGGGTATTCTGTATTGTTCGTCCCTCCTCCATTTGTATCGCACTGCATCACTGGATGTACCTGCGAAGAACCATACAAACCATCAATTTTCTTATTAAGGAGTTCTACCTAGTTTGATAGCATGGTCACTGCGTCGAGGTTGAAAACACTAGTGGATTTTGTTGGCCTTGTCCTTGTAACTTGCCACTGATAGTTATTCAGTGACATCTCCTCTATAAACTCATAAGCCGCCTCAGGGGTTTTGTTATTTAGGGTTCCACCGGTGGCTGAATCAATCAACTGCCTAGTTGAGGGGCTCACACTATTGTAAAAGGTTTGAACCTGTAGCCACAAGGGTAACCCATAGTGAGGGCACCTCCTTAGTAGATCCTTATATCTCTCCCATGCATCGTAGAGTGTTTCTAGATCCATCTGCACAAAAGAAGAAATATCATTCCTCAACTAAGCCGTTTTAGCCGGCGGAAAATATTTTAACAAAAATTTTTCGGTCATTTGTTCCCATGTAGTGATTGATCCTCGTGGTAACGAGTTTAACCACTGTTTAGCTTTGTTCCTCAATGAAAAGGGAAACAATAGAAGGCGAATGGCATCATTAGAAACACGATTAATCTTGAAAGTGTCGCAAAACTCAAGAAAATTTTCCAAGTGATTGTTTGGATCCTCATCTTGTAAACCATCAAACTGAACAAATTGCTGGATCATCTGTATAGTGTTAGGTTTTAGTTCAAAATTATTTGCAACAATAGTAGGTCTAACAATACTCGACTCGGTTCCTGTTAAATTAGGTTTACATAATCATACATAGTACGAGGAGCAGGATTTTGATTCACAGGGTTTGCGGCAACCACAGGAGGTAGCTGATTATTATCAGCCATCTCTTCGGTAGTGTTGGTATCGTCCTCTTGCTCTTCTTCTATGTACTGTAGGCTTCGCCTTATTTCCCTACAATTTCTGCGAACGGTACCTTCTATATCACTGTCAAAAATCAAGGGTCCTGACGGGTTCCTCCTAGTCATAAACTAGAATTACCTGCCAGAAGAAATTAAAAGGAAAATTAGCAAAGTTAAAAATAAAATAAATATAAATTGTAAAAAAATAGAATGGCTAAAGTAATAAAAATTTAGTTCTCCTAATATCTTAGTCCCCGGCAACGGTGCCAAAAACTTGATGGAGCTCGAAACTAACTATTATTTTGACAAAGCCAAGCGCACCTATCGAATAGTAGTATAGCTGTGGTGAGTCCGGAATATCGTATCCTCAAGGACCAAGAGTACTAGTATTAACTATCTTTTTATTATCTAGCCTAATAATTAAGGGGATTTATTTTTAATCTAAAATTAACTAACTAATTTAACTAACTATGAACGCGACAGAGAGTAAATTGGGAAAATACTTTTGGACAACTTATATGAGATAGACAATACCTAAGGAAGAATCCACCTAGACTTCACTTATTACTTTTGATTCATGCGATTTATTCACTTGGCTTAATCCGTAGAAATCCCTAAATTATATTAATACCTCTCTCGAGGCTACTAACAACCCGACTCTAGGTTGATTAATTGAAATCTTTTCTAATTAAAACCCTATTGTCGCATTAACTCGATCTATGGATTCCGTTATTAGGTTTGACCCTAATCCGCAGATTAAATAGCCCTATCTCTGGGGTTGCAATCAACTCCGCTTAATTGTGTTGATCTACTCTTAGACAGGACTTTTGCTCCACTGAATAAGCACATTCGACTTGAATCAATAACCTGAATTATCAAAACAAGAATAAGAACTCACAATTAAGAATAAGCACAAGTATTTATCTCATAAATCAAATAATACTAAGATCTGTCTTAGGTTTCATCCCTTTAGGTATTTAAGGGATTTAGTTCATACTGAAAGAGAGAAACATCATAAAAGAGGAAAAACAACAAAACATAAGAAAACCCAAAAACTTATAAAGAACTTGATGGGAGATCCTTCGTCTTGATGGAAATCCTTCTCCTAAGCTGTTCCTGACGGCTGTCTTGGAGTATTTTCTCCTACTCGACATTTATTCGACGTCATGTCGAGCTCTCCTTTTAGGTTGCCCCCTAGGGTGTTTATATAGGCTTTGAGATGCCTTACTTGGCCCAAAAGTATCCTAATTCGAATGAAACTTATCTTGGCCACGGCAGGGACATGCCCGTGTGACACACCTGTGGTGGACTCCCTTGGCGGTGGTCGATCCTGCTCACCACACACGATTGTGTGATCTGCCCGTAGTCGATAGTCCAGGCCGTGTCTAGGTTGTTGCTAGAAACACACGGCCGTGAGTGATAGCCCAGGCCATGTGAGTCTCTAAGGTAGGCCTATTTTGTCCCTTTTTTGCCCGTTTCTCGTTCTTTTTGATTTCCTAAGTTCTCCTGAGTATAAAACATGAAATTAAGAGATTAGGAGCATCAAATTCATCAAATATAATGGATATTCATCCAAAATTAAGCCGAGCATGGGGTTAAAATATGTGTAAATTATGGTTTATCAGAATTGTGGAAAGAAATTCATTGAGTTGAAATATGAAAATGGTGAAATTCTTCGGGTTAATTCAGATGAGTCGGATAGTTCAATTACCATGATTTCTGTTATGTCTGCTCAGAAATATTTGAGGAAATGATGTGAATCTTATCTTGCTTTTGTGTTGAATACTAAAGATTCAGAGTTTAAAATTGAATCAGTGCCTGTGGTAAGTGAGTTTCCTGATGTGTTTCCGGAAGAACTGCCTGGTTTGCCTCCTATCAGAGAAGTTGAGTTTGGTATTGAATTGATTCCAGGTACCACACCTATTTCTATTGCTCCTTATAGAATGGCTTCGATAGAATTGAAAGAATTGAAAGCTCAGCTACAGGAATTAACTGATAAAGGCTTTGCAAGACCTAGTTGTTCACCATGGGGTGCACCAGTGTTATTTGTGAAAAAGAAGGACGGTTCCATGAGATTGCGCATAGACTATCGGCAGCTTAACAAGGTAACCATCAAGAACAAATATCCACTACCTAGAATAGATGATTTGTTTGATCTATTGAAGGGAGCAACTGTGTTCTCTAAGATAGATTTGAGATCCGGATACTATTAGTTACGAGTTAAAGAGTCAGATGTTTCGAAGACTACTTTCCGAACTAGGTATGGTCACTATGAGTTTCTTGTGATACCATTTGGCTTAACTAATGCTCCCGCCATTTTCATGGATTTAATGAACTGAATTTTCAGACCTTACTTGGACAAGTTTGTATTTGTGTTCATTGATGACATCTTGATTTATTCTCATGATGAGACTGAGCATGCAGAGCATTTGAGAACAGTTTTTACAGACTTTGAGAGATAATCAGCTTTATGCCAAGTTCAGCAAAAGTGATTTCTGGTTACGGGAAGTCTATTTTCTTGGACATATTGTCTCAGGTGAAGGTATTAGAGTTGATCCGAGCAAGATTTCAGCCATTATTGATTGGAAGCCTCCCAGGAATGTATCAGAGGTCAGAAGTTTTCTTGGTCTTGTCGGTTATTATAAACGATTTGTAGAGGGATTTTCCATGATAGCTACTCCATTGACAAGATTGCTATAGAAACCTGTCAAGTTTAAATGGACCGAGAAGTGTCGAGAGAGTTTCGACAAGTTAAAGGCATAGTTGGTCAAGCTCTGTCCTTAGTACAACCGTAACCTGGTAAAGAGTTTGTAATTTACATGATGCATCCTTGAATGGACTAGGCTGTGTACTTATGCAAGAAGGAAGGGTAATTGCTTATGCCTCTAGACAGTTAAAGCCACATGAGAAAAATTATCCGACACATGATTTAGAGCTAGCTGCTATTGTATTTGCATTGAAAATCTGGAGACATCACTTGTATGGTGAGAAATGCCGAATATTCACTGATCATAAAAGTTTGAAGTACTTGATGACTCAGAAAGATCTGAACTTGAGGCAAAGAAGATGGCTAGAGTTGATTAAAGATTATGAGCTAGTGATCGATTATCACCCGGGTAAGGCAAATGTTATTGCTGATGCTTTGAGTAGAAAATTTTTATTTGCATTAAGAGCTTTGCACACTAGTTTGGCCTTATCAGATGATGGTTCTATCTTAGCTGAGTTGAGAGCTAAACCGATGTTTCTTGAAGAAATTTGTGAAGCTTAGAAGGATGACAGTGAGTTACAAGCCAAAAGAGTTCAGTACGAGTCAGGTGTAGAGTTTGATTTTCAGATCGATTTTGACGGTTGTTTGATGTTCAGAGACAGGGTATGTGTACCAAAAAATGATGAGCTTATTCGGAAGGTCTTACAGGGAGCACATAGCAGTTCTTTGTCTATTCACCCAGGTAGTACAAAGATGTATAATGATTTGAAGAAAATGTATTGGTGGGCAGGAATGAAAAGAGATATTTCAGAGTTTGTTTCTAGATGCTTGATCTCGTCAGCAGGTAAAAGCCGAACATCAGGTACCTTCAGTTTTTATTGCAGCTGTATTAGTTCCCGAGTGGAAATGGGACCGAGTTACTATGGATTTTGTGACAGATTGCCTTTGACACTCGAGAAAGAAAGATGCAGATGGGTTGTGATTGATAAGCTAACGAAGTCGGCTCATTTTATCCTGGGTCAGATGGATTATTCACTTGACAAGTTGGCCAAGTTGTATATTTCAGAGATAGTCGACTACATGGAGTATCATTATCGATTATCTCGAGATAGAGATCCGAGATTTACTTCACGCTTTTGGAAGAAATTTCAGAAGCTTTAGGTACAAAGTTGAGTTTTAGTATTGCTTTCCATCCTCAGACTGATGGTCAGTCAGAGAGAGTTATTCAGGTACTTGAAGATATGCTTAGATGTTGTGTATTGGAATTTCAAGGTAGTTGGGAGAAATATTTGCCATTAATAGAGTTTGCCTATAATAATAGTTATCAATCAAGTTTGAAGATGGCACCTTATGAAGCTTTGTATGGACGTAAATGTCACACACCTTTGTATTGGACAGAGCTTAAGGAAAATCAGATTTACAAGGTTGATCTAGTCAAAGAAACAGAAGAGAAAGTAAAAGTCATCAGAGATTGCTTGAAAGCAGCTTCAGATAGACAGAAATCCTATACAGATTTGAAAAGAAAAGAAATTGAGTTTCAAGTTGGTGATAGGGTATTCTTGAAAGTATCCCCGTGGAAGAAAGTTCTCAGATTTAGCAAGAAAGGCAAACTAAGTCCACGTTTTATTGGACCGTTTGAGTTGATTGAAAGAGTTGGGCCATTGGCATATCGGTTAGCTTTGCTGACTGAGTTAGAGAAAATTCATGATGTGTTTCATGTGTCTATGCTACGTTGTTATCGTTCAGATCCGTCGCTTGTGATTTCGCAGACAGAGGTTGAGATTCAGCCAGATATGACTTACGATGAAGAACCGGTAAAAATTCTAGCTCGAGAGGTTAAGCAATTAAGGAACAAAAGTATTGCACTTGTGAAACTATTATGGAATAGGCATGGGGTAGACAAGGCTACATGGGAGCCCGAAGAGACTATGCGAAAACAGTACCCAAATCTCTTCACAGGTAAGATTTTCGGGGACAAAAATCCCTAAAGGGGGAGAAATGTAACATCCCAAAATAGGGCCTAAACGAAACAGTGGTTGCGAAACCACGAATCTGAGATAGAAAAGTTTATTATGATTAATTATTATGATTTACCGAGTGATTAAATACATGTGTTAGAGTATCGATAAGAAATTTTATTGATTTCATGCTTAAATTGCCTATTAGGACTTGTTTGCAAAAGTTGCTAAATAGGGGTTCTAATTCATAGAGTACTTGATTGAAATGGGGGTTTGAAGTAGGAGTCCTTAAATGGTAATTAGACCTTAAATGGCAAAATGTTGTCCATCTTCTTCATTTGGCCTAAATTTCAAAGGGGACACCATAGCTAGGGTTTCTTCAACTTCTCAAGCTCATAGTAAGTGCATCTAAGCCCCGTTTTTAATGTTCTTTACGTTTTTGGAGTCCCGATAACTTGATTTAGCTTAATCTAGCAATAATTTAACCTAGGGTTCATATTTGGAAAAATAGCCATCGGTAAAATGTGTTTATTTTGATGTTTTATGATAGAATATGAAGTCTGAAAATTATGTTAAACAACTTTTGCTAAGCGATTTTAAGTGAAAACGAGTAAAACGGCTTAATCGGTAAAAATACCTAATGTTCATAAGTACATGTTAGAGTGAGAATTTGATGTTGTCATAGAAGGGAAAAATGATCACATGTCATAAAACATAAGAATAAGGGATAAAGTTTAATTTCCGAGCTTTGGGGCAAATGTGTAAATATATAAAAGTTTAGGGGTAAAAATTGTAATTTTTTCCAAAGTTAGAGTCAAGGACTATTTTAATAAATGTGAGTATTAAATAAGCTAAATTTGCTATTATAGATCAAGAGGAACGAAATCCGGAGTTAGACCGGGGAAAGAAAAAGATAGTGGACTAAATCAATATAGTTGATCGTATTTTGTTCCGAGGTAAGTTTATGTAAATAAATGCAATATTCTATTATTTTACATTTAATACTATTAAATTCCAGCATTTACATATTTATTCTATAAATTTATCATTTAAAGACTCAAGCATGAATTGACGGAGAAAGCAATCTCGTAAAGTCCCGTTGAACCTTAGGAATGTGTAGGATACAAATGTCATGACATTAGGGTTTAAGGAAATCATGTAAGACCATGTCAAGACATGGCATTGATAAGTTACTATAAGGCAAAGATCCCATGTAAGACCATTCCAAGGCATGGCATTGGTGAGTTCATAAGGCAAGGATACCACGTAAGACCATGTCAAGACATGGCAATGGTAAGTTTCAAAAGGAAAGGTACCCGTGTATCCTTAGTATTCCAAGTGGTTCAACGAAAAATTCAAAGAGTATACCAAAGGAAAGGTAAGAAAAGTTCATGCTAAAAAGGTACAAGTAAGAATTCAAAACTTAAGCATATTGAGTTAAAGGTTTAAATGATCTTGAAAAGAAAAGAATAAGATAATTCATTAAGAATGTTGTTATTCATTTACATGCAAACTTACTAAGCTTTATGCTTAATCCCATTCCTTTCTCTCTTTTTATAGTATCGCAAGCCAACTCGGGGATCGCAAGGACGTCGGAGATCGTTTCACACTATCAAAGGATTATCTCGGTATTTTGTGACTCAAAACGTTTTAAGTTATGGCATGTATAGGAACTTAGCCATTTTGTGTGTATGTCCTTATGATATGGCTAAAGAATGGCTTGTAAATACTTGATAATGATTAGCCATTAAAATGGCTAAATAAGAACATTTTTTGGGTGTTATGTATGCCTAAATGATAGTTATTGCAAAGAAATTATGAAAGAGTAAAATTTGCAAAGGAACAGTTTTTGGATAGAAACAGTGATGTGATTTTGAAAAATCACTAAAGATAGTATAAATGGAATTATAGTGTGAATGAGGTATAGAATTAAATCTTATTGAGTCTATTTTTATATGAAAGAAACGGTGTAGGCAAAAGAATTGTATATTATGAGATAATTGATTTTTAGTGAAGAGGGGTCAGAACAGTTGGACAGTGTAATAGGGGAGACTTTAACTAATAAACTGTACTAATTGACCACACCAAAAATTCTGGAAAAATTATAGTAAGAATATATATGAGTCTCATTTCAAGGAAAATTTACGGATATAAATTTAGAGTTTTTTAACTCGAGTTATAGTCAATTTAGTGACTATGACGCAAATGGACAGTTTCATTATGAATAGGGAAATAAATTGTTTTGATTTGTTTAAGAAATCAAAAAATATTTAATGTTTCCGGTTTGGTCCCGAACCGTTTCAATTGCATGTTTTAGGGCCTCGAAGGCCCTTTTTAGGAACATATTGGATGTATGTGAACAAATTAATTTTAAAAGCAAATTTTTATGCCCCGAACTAGTAAGTTAAGTCTGGTAATGCCTCGTGCTCGACTCTGGCGACGGTCTCGGGTAAGGGGTGTTACACCGAAACCAAGAAAGTGAAGTTGGCAGCAATCAAATTTTCTGACTATGCTATGATATGGTGGGATCAACTCACCACAAGTCGGCGAAGGAACGGAGAACGACCAATATCTACTTGGGCCGAGATGAAGGCGGTTATGCGAAGGCGATTCATTCCATCGTACTATCACCGAGAACTTTACCAAAGACTCCAAAGCCTTACCCAAGGTACGAGGAGTGTTGAATACTACTTCAAAGAGATGGAAATCACAATGATCCGTGCGGATGTCCAAGAGGACCGTGAGGCAACAATGGCGCGTTTCCTAGCCGGTCTCAACCGAGAAATTGCCAATATCGTGGAGCTTCAGCATTATGTTGAAGTCGTGGACATGGTGCACGTGGTCATCAAGGTGGAGAAACAACTCAAATGAAAAGGTGCTGTTTGAGGCTATTCCACCACGAGCACACCAAAATGGGGCCAAGGCACTAGCAAAAACAATCCACCGAGCCGTGCTAAGGAGTAAATGTTGCCAGCAAAGACGAACAAGCCTATCGGTGATGCTAGCAAAGGCAAGGAAATTGAGAGTTCCTCCAACCGTTCGAGGGACATCAAGTGCTTCAAATGCCTTGGAAGGGGGCATATTGCAAGCCAATGCCCGAATCGAAGCACCATGGTGATGCGCGCGAATGGCGAAATTGAGTCGGAGGAAGAAGTTGAAAACGAATCCGAAGCATCATCCGACGAGGAGGAAGAAGTAGAACATGCTGTGGATGGTGAACTTCTTGTTGTCAAAAGGAGCCTTAGTCTCCAAAGTGTGGAAGACGAGCAACAAAGAGAAAACATCTTCCATACTCGGTGCCAAGTCCAAGGGAAGATATGTAGCATCATCATAGATGGTGGGGGTTGCACGAACGTGGCGAGCACTCTCATGGTGGAGAAACTAGGTTTGCCGACCACCAAGCACCCGAGCCCGTACAAACTTTAATGGCTCAATGATGGCGGCAAATTAAAGGTAACAAAGCAAGTACTCGTATCCTTTATCATTGGAAAATATGCGGATGAAGTACTTTGCGATGTTGTTCCCATGCACGCGGGTCATTTGTTGCTTGGGAGACCATGGCAGTTTGATCGGAAAGTTATCCACGACGGGTATACCAATAGGTATACGTTCAAGCATAGGGGAAAGAATGTGACATTAGCTCCATTACCACCGAAGTAAGCCTATGAGGATCAAAAGAAATTGAAAAGTTCTGTTGAACAAATGAGAGAAAAAGAAAAGAGTGAAAATGTAAAAGAAAAGAAAAAGAGAGGAAAAACAATAAAAGAGAGTGAAAAGAAAATGAGAAAAGAAAAAGATGAAAAAGAAAAAGAGTGTGAGAAAATGAGCGTATTTGCAAAACCGAGCGATGTGCGGAAGGCTTTGACATTGAGACAATCACTTATTGTGCTTATGTACAAGGAAAATTTGTTTAACGCTAACGATTTAACTGAAAATCTCCCTTCTTCTATTGTGTCTCTTTTGTAGTATTTTCAAGAGGTATTTCCAGAAGATGTTCCGAATGGGTTGCCACCCATTCGTGGAATCGAACATCGAATAGATTTCATGTCTGGAGCTGTCATTCTAAACCGACCAGCGTACCAGACTAATCCCGAAGAGACCAAGGAACTTCAACGTCAAGTCAATGAACTCATGGAAAAAGGCTATATCCGAGAGAGCCTTAGCCCATGCGCCGTGCCAGTTTTGTTGGTGCCAAAGAAGGACGGGGCTTGGCGCATGTGTGTCGAATGCCGCCCTGTAAATAAAATCATCATCAAGTATAGGCATCCAATACCGCACTTAGATGACATGCTCGACGAGTTAAGTGGTGCCAAGTTGTTTTCAAAAATTGATCTTAAAAGTGGGTACCATCAGATTCGAATGTGAGAAGGTGACGAATGGAAGACTGCATTCAAGACGAAACACGGTTTGTATGAATGGTTGGTCATGCCATTTGGCCTAATCAACGCCCCTAGTACTTTCATGAGACTTATGAATTACGTGTTACGATCATTCATTGGTAAGTTTTGTGTTGTGTACTTTGACGATATTCTTATCTATAGCAATTCGTTGGAAGAGCATGTAATGCATCTTAGGTCTGTTTTGGAGGTTCTTCGAAAGGAGACCTTATAATCCAATCTTAAAAAGTGCACCTTTTGTTCTGACAAAGTTTTTTTTCTAGGTTTTGTGGTCAGCTCGGAAGGACTCGAGGTGGACCAAGAGAAGATTAAGGCTATTCAAGAGTGGCCGAGACCTACAAGTATTAGTCAAGTGAGAACCTTCCATGGCTTGGAAAGTTTTTACAGGCGCTTTGTACCCAATTTTAGTACTTTGGCCGCACCATTGACAAGCGTCATCAAGAAGAACCCAGCCTTTCATTGGGACAAAGAGCAAGAAAAATCTTTTAATGTTATTAAAGATTGTCTTACTAAAGCTCCTTTACTTGCACTACCTGATTTTTCTAAAACATTTGAGATTGAATGTGATGCATCAGGTGTGGGCATCGAGGCCATATTAACCCAAGACGGAAGGCTTATTTTAGCGAAAAGTTAAATGAAGCCATGCTAAACTATCCCATCTACGGTAAAGAGATGTATGCTCTCATTCGAGCCCTCGAGACTTGGCAGCATTACTTGTGGCCGAAAGAGTTCGTGATTCATTCTGATCACGAGGCGTTAAAGCACATCAAGGGCCAGCACAAATTGAACAAACGGCATGCCAAATGGGTAGAATACCTAGAATCGTTTCCCTATGTCATCAAATACAAAAAAGGTAAAGATAATATAGTGGCTGATGCACTTTCAAGAAGCTATACACTTTTGACTCATTTAGACTCTAAATTGCTTGGTTTTGCATTCTTGAAAGATTTATATGCCTCTGATGATGACTTTGGTGAAATGTTTGCTGCTTGTGAAAGTGTGGCTGTTGATAAATTCTATAGGTACGAAGGCTTTCTCTTTAGGGAAGGTAATTTTTGCATCCTGCAAAGTTCCGTTCGAGACTTATTAGTTAACGAGGCGCATAGTGGGGGCCTCATGGGCCACTTTGGCATAGGAAAAACTTTGGCGATGCTCCAAGAGCATTTTTATTGGCCTAGAATGAAGCGGGATGTCGAACGAGTTTGTGAGCGATGTGTGACGTGCAAGAAGGCTAAATCGAAAATCAAGCCACATGGGCTGTACATGCCACTTCCCATACCCGAAGCGCCTTGTATGGACATTTCCATGGACTTTGTCCTTGGATTACCTAGGACTAAAACCTGGAAGGATTCAATTTATGTTGTCGTAGATAGAATTTTGAAAATGTCTCATTTTATAGCTTGTACAAAAACTGACGATGCTGTTCATATTGCTAATATTTTCTTTAGGGAAATTGTTCGACTTCTGGCATCCCAAGAACTATCGTATCCGACCGAGACACGAAATTTCTAAGTCATTTTTGGAGATCATTGTGGGGGAAGCTCGAAACCAAGTTGCTATTTTTAACCACTTGTCACCCCCAAACGGAAGGTGAAACGGAAGTGGTTAATCGTGTGCTATCTACCTTGTTGCGAGCCATCATTCAGAAAAATTTGATGTCGTGGGAGGAGTGTTTGCCGCATATCGAATTTGCATACAATCGATCCGTTCATTCGGCAACTAAATACTCTCTTTTTGAAATAGTTTATGGATTTAATCCTTTGACTCCATTAGACCTAGTACCTTTACCTAATGATCAACTTATTCATGCAGATGCTAGGAAAAAGGTCGAGTATGTGAAGGAGTTGCATCAAAAGGTACGAGCAAACATTGAAGCAAGGACCGAGAGTTATATTCAAAAGGCGAACAAGGGCCGAAACAGAGTAGTTTTTGAACCCGGCAATTGGGTTTGGGTTCACATGAGGAAGGAACGATTCCCAGCCCAACGAAGGTCCAAACTATTACCGCGTGGTGATGGTCCGTTCCAAGTTTTGGAGCGAATCAACGAAAACTCCTATCGACTCGACTTACCGGGTGAGTATAATATAAGTGCAAACTTTAATGTGTCTGACTTATCTCCCTTTGACGCAGATTCCGATTTGAGGACAAATCGATTTGAAGAGGGGGATGATACGACCATGCCACGGGACACACCTAGCCCGAGTAAAGAGCCTTTGGAGCTGTCACAAGGTCCCATCACCTGAGCATGAGCCAAACGCTTCAAAGAAGCTATTTCGGCCCTAGTTGAACAACTGTGGGGCGAGTCCTTGGCTGGACACATCGAGGAGGCTTGAGCCAGCCCAACGAGTTCACCATGCAATTTTTTGCAAGCTGAATTAAGCTCAAATTTAGCTCAATCAGCTCAAGCCTAGCTCGGTTTAACTTATGCACTTTTTATTTTGCTGGAAAATAAACTTTTAATTTAAGTATTAGTTAAATTAATGTGTTTAGCTCAAATAATTAAAGTTGATTTTAATTTGTCAAAAATTTGGACATTATAATTAAAATTAATGTATCTTAGTTTATTACCTATTAAATAGATGTTTAATAGTTAATTAAGTGTGTCTAAGTTTAAGACAAATTTAATTCATGTTTTCAATTAGTTTTCCAGCCGAATTTAATTTGTCTTAGCTTATTTAATTGGCTGAGTTCAATTGCTGCAGGTACAATGCATGGACGACACCATTAAGTGAGCTGATTATTCAGCTAATCCAAGCAGCCTTTTTGTGGACACCAAAGGGCAAAGGAGCTGATGATTCCTCTCTTCTAAGCTGATCATTGAGTTCTCCAACCAGCTTTAAGAGCTTTCACACAAGCTGGAAATTCCTTTCACACTTGCTACCTATTCGGTTTTGGCATTCACACACAAGTGGCTGTACACATTCGGCCTTCACACCTATTGGCCATTGGGGTGCTCAAGATGGCATTTAAACTCTCCAAGACTAATCAGCTGATCAAGGCAACATTTAAATGCTCATACATCCTCTTGGCCGAACATGCCAAAGTCCATTCAGATCACCAATTAATTCCAGCTAGCTAGGAAGCTTCAAGGAAATTTCATGGAACCTTCTTGATTTATTCTGGAATTTTCAGCTCATTAAAAAGCTGAAATCAAATGTCATTTTTAGCCCTCACATGACTATTCGGGTAGCCTAGGATATCACTATAAATACTTAGCCATTTCCATGTATTTTAGACTTTAGCTATTTTGAATGAATTTCTATATTTTTGTGAGTTTAATTCAACTCTCAAATTTCGTTTTAGACTCGAGTTGGCTTATCTAGTTCTCTAGTGGCGTCAACCTTGTTTATTCGAACTTATCACTCTTAACCGAGTGTGGCATTCACCCGATATACCTTTGGTTCCTATCTCATCATAGATAGTGGGTCGAGGTTCTTTTCACGAATTCCAGCAACCTTAAGCGACGTATAAGTCTCGGGTCAATACTTACATAGTATTGGTTCATTCTTGTCTTTAAGTTCTTCTATTCGTCCTATCCATCTAATTGCCTTATTCCTTTTATTTTCGAACCGAGCCTTCATCCGATTGACACATAAACCCCCTTGAACCAATTTGCAAACTTTCATTTAGCCTACAAACAGCCGAACTTCATCAAACTCCAAATTACAACAGTAGTACTCAGATTTAACGATCGGGCACAACTACGACCCGGAATACTTCCGCAACTCGGGATCGTATCATATAGTTTAGTGATTTTAGCCACTTCTATTACAATCACAAATACTAAATTGAGGTGAAAGTTAAAAAATAAATATAATAATAAATTTAATTCTCAAATTTTATATATTTTATTAATTTAGTTATAATTTTAAAAAATTAATCCTTAAAATTTACAAATGATCTCAATTTAATTATAATTCTAAAAATTCAAAGAAATATATAAAAATATCTAAATATTTTCAAATATATATAATAATAAATTTAAAAAATATATAAAAATAAATAATTATTTTCAAAAAATTATAATAATAAATTTAAATTTTATATTAATAGTAAATAAAATAAAAATCGCCCACTCAATCCCCCTCTCTATCCCTCCCGCACGTATCCTCCCTTCACCACTGTTCTCCCTCTCCTCACCGTACCTTTCTCTATAAGAATACATAAAATAGCAAAACTAGTGGCTACCTTTGTCGTTGTCCTCATAAGGGTGCTCTTGTCTTTCATGCAAAACTTGGGCTTTGAAAAAGAGATGATTTATTCCATTTTCGAAGCTTTTCTTCGGCTTTATGTTATTGGGTTTGTTCTTCAGTTCATATTTAACCAAGACAACATGATGGGGAATAAAAGTTTGAGATAGAAGAAATTTGAAGATGAAGATAAAGGGAAGAGAGAAACAAATTTCAGAGAGGTTGAAGAAGAAGAACATGTTGTATATTTCTTAACTGCCTCCCCTTATTCGGATTGGCCATTAAAAAGGTGAGAAACAACAATGAATGGACAACTTGGCATATGCCCAAAACACACCGTTCAATTAACGACTATTTACCCTAAACGACCCGTTTTACATACTAATCTAATTCCCCCTTACACGTATTGTTTCATTAAAATCTTCAAAACAAAATACAACGTTTCAATATAGTAACTAAAATTAATTGAAATGCAAAATAGTTTACTGTTATTTTTAATTATTCCATATTAAGTAGTCCCCACTCGAATACGATCCTTGTCCTCAAGGATCAAGCAATGGATATATTATTGCTGAAACTCGATCCAACATTCCCAAGTTGTGTCTTCAAGAAAGGTATTGGCCCATTCAGCTAACACCTTTATAGCTGTCTGATTTCCCTTTTTAACCATTCTTCTATCCAGTATTTGAATTGGTGTCTTGACAAGAGTGTCATCAGAGTCAATAGGAGGTAATGTTGTGGAACTAGGAGTAGAGCCAACATGCTTCTTGAGTTGAGATACGTAAAAAGTGGAGTGGATATAGGCATCAGCTGGTAAGGTCAGTTTGTACGCAACCTTCCCTCTGGATAAGGTCCAAAATAACAAGGTGATAGCTTCTAATTACCCTCTTCCTGATAGAATGTTGTCTGTAGGGTTGGAGCTTTAGATAAACCAAGTCTAGACTTGAAACTCTCTCTCGGACCTCTTCTTGTCAGCCATTTGCTTCATTCTATCCTAAGCTCTCTTTAAATGAAACTTTAACGTACTCCTAGTTTCCTCTCTCTATTGCAAACCCCGATCTACACTAGCAACTTGAGAAGATCCAGCCAAGTAAGGTAGATGATGTGGAGGTTCTTGGCCATACAATGCCTCATATGGAATGGTTTGTATGGTGGAATGGTAAGTAGTGTTATACCACTGCTCAGCTAAGGGCAACCATAGGATCCAATTAGAAGGCCTCTTCCTAGACATGCACCTTAAGTACCCTTCTAAGCACTTATTTAAGACTTCGGTTTGGCCATTAGTTTGGGGGTGATAAGCAGTGGACAGATGAAGCTTAACCCCCAATTGTTTAAACAAGACTTGCCAAAATGAGCTGATGAACACCTTATCCCAATCAGAGATGATGCATTCTGGAACTCCATGTATCTTGAAGATGTGGTCTAAGTACTCTCGAGCCACAATAAGTGCAATAAAGGGATGAGACAAGGCCAAAAAATGACCATATTTAGTGAGTCTTGTAACAGCCCGATTTTGGGCCTAGTGGGAAAAGTGGTTTTGGGGCCACAAATCCGACGAGGAAAATCTTATTTTTATTATATTTTTATGGTCTATGATTTCACGGAAAAATTTCGTGAAAATTTTGTTCAAAAATTTCGACGTTTGAGCACTCAATTTAGTCAAAAGGACTAAATTGTAAATACTGCAAAAGTTGAGTTCCACATGTTAGAAGTGTCCAATTTCTATGGAATTTTAAATTGGAGGTCCTTAAATGGTAATTAGACCTTTGGTTAAATTGTTGGACAAAAATGGACACGAGATAAGTGAAATAGGATATTTTTAAGTTAGGGGTATTTTGGTAATTTGGTAATTAAATGGACTAAAAGACAAAATAAAAGCCAAAAACCCTTGTCCATCTTCTTGCTTGGCCGAATTTAGCATGGGGGAAGCCATGGCTAGGGTTTTCAAGCTTTCAAGCTCAATAGATGTTTTTGGGCTGATTTGAATAATGTGAGCATTGAATAAGTCAAATGTGTTATTATAGATCAAGAAAGACGTGGAATCGACCTTGATCGGGGAAATGAAAAGATTGTGGACTAAATTGCAAAATTACTATATTTTGCACCGAAGTAAGTTTGTATGTAAATAATATATCGTTTTTATTTATGTTTTAATATTTTATTATATTATATGAGATATGGTTGATTATGGAGTAATTATTTGATGTAAATTATGAATTGTGATTGATTATGGATGAATTAGTAAAATGTTGAAAAGTGAGAATTCCAGGTTGAACCTTCGGAATGGAAAAGATACAAATGAGGTAGCTGGGTCACATGTGTGGTACTAAGTGTAGGCCACTATGTGTACAAGAGAGCTACGAGATGGTTTTAGGTCACGTGTGTAGTACTAAGTGCAGGCTACTACGTGTACCAGACGGATAGGTCGCATGTGTAGTACTAAGTGCAGGCTACTATGCGTACCCGATAGTTTCGATCACATGTGTGGTACTTAGTGCAGGCCACTATGTGTAAGTGATGGTTTTGGTCACATGTGTAGTACTAAGTGCAGGCTAATATGTGCACCAGATAGCTTCGGCTACAAGGGTGGTACTATGTGCAGGTCACCGTGTATCTGTTATTATTCCGATGAGTTCAACAGGAAATTGACTAAGTGAAAATACATGTGATCATGTAACGACTAAGTGCAATTGAATATGACTATGTGATGGATAAGTGCATGTATAAGTGTGAAAATTTATGAACAATGTGCTCAATATTTGAGCGAACCTTCGGTAAGATGAAATGGAGTAAGTGAAATTATGAAAGAGTAAATTCAGTAACAAAACAGTTTTGGACAGCAGCAGTTGTGTGACTTTGAAAAATCACAAAAAATGGTGGAAATCAAATTATAGGTTGAATAAGATATGAACTTAAATCTGAATGAGTCTATTTTCACATAAAAGAAACGGTGTAAACAAAAGAATTTCATATTCTGTGATATTCGAAACTTTTTGAGACAGGGTCAGAATGATTTTGGAATCCCCTGTTCCGACTTTCGAAAATCATTAAAAATTGTAAAAAAATAATTATGGGTTAAAATTTATATTATTAAAATTATTAATGATTCTATTTTCAAAAGAAACAAACGGGAACATTATCTTAATCCTGTACGAAGAGATAATTTATTTTTAGTGAAGAAGGGTCGAAACTATCAGACAGCAGAACAGGGGAGACTTTAAAGAATAAAATGTACTTATTAGCTAAACCAAAAATTCTGAAAATTTTATGGTAAGAAGATATGTGAGTCTAGTTTCAGGGAAAATTAGTGGATATTAATTTGGAGTTCTGTAGTTCAAGATATAAATAATTTAGTGACTATAACTCAAGTAGATAGATTGAGATGAACATGAATAAATAGTGGAACTATGTGCAATTATGATTGTATTAATTTAAAAGCATGTTAGTAATTTGTTTATTATTTACGTACTTACTTACTAAGCTATATGCTTACTCCCCTCTCTTTTCCCTTGTTTTATAGTGTCACCAAGCTAGCTCGGGATTCGGAGATCGTCGGAGATCCATCCACACTATCAACACTCTTTTGGTATTTTGAAATCAATATTTTAAATTATGGCATGTATAGATGACTTGGTTATTTTGTTATGTGTCATAATTGATTTGGCCTAAAATGTTGGCCTATAATATTTGTTAGTTCATTTTGTATAAGGCCATTGATGTTGGCTATTATTGATCAAGTTATATGTTTATGATGATGCAATTTATGAGATGCATGACTAGGTTGAATGAGTGTGTGATAAAAATTTGAAAAGTTTTAATTTGGATGAAATTTTATGACTCGGTTTAATATGTTTACAAGTGTATGTGTTCCGGTAATGCCTCGTACCCTATTTCGGCGTCGAATACGGGTAAGGGGTATTACAAATCTATCAACTACAACAAGGATGGTGTCCTTCCCTTTGGACATTGGAAGTCCTTCCACAAAATCTAAGCTAACAGCTACCTATGCACGATCAGGGACTGAAGGGGTTGTAACAAGCCTGGATATGTTGAATTATCATACTTGCACCATTGGCAAATAGTACATTGTTTCACCCACTTTTTCACATTTTTTGAGATACCTTTCCAATATAGAAGACCTGAGAGTCTATGCCTTGTGGCATGTACCCTTGAATGCCCCCCAACAGCTTCACCATGGAATAAGTTGAAAAACATCTTCCTCATCTTGAGATCTGACCAACTACTCTTCAGAACACCCCTAACTCGCATGCAAATCACTAAATGTGGTTTCGAGTATTACCAAAACATTCAGAACATTTTTCAGATAATTCATACAATTACTATTCATTTACCGAGATCATCCATATCGTCCCTTGATCAGGCCCTCGAGGCCCAATACGAGCATTAAAATCGAATCAGGACTTAATCGGAACCTCTAAGAATTTTTCGCAAAATTACAAAAAATTTCTAAAGTGCAGGACTCACACGCCCGTGTGGTCCAAGCGACACGCCCGTGTGACCCTTAGATACACTCGTGCCTCAGGCCGTGTCCAATTTAGGGTGCTCTCTGACTTGCGCCACATGGCCATGCCACACATCTGTGTTCTAGGCCATGTGGCACACACGGCTGAGACACACGCCCGTGTCTCTGCCCGTGTGCTCAATTCTGAGCATTCTATTTCTCAAAATTTAGGTGAAGGGGACACACGACCTAACTACATGCCCGGGTTACCAGGCTGTGTGTCACACACGGTCTAGACACACGCCCGTGTGTCTGCCCGTGTGGACAAAATGAAGCCATTTCTAGCTTCATTTCTCACCCAAAATTTCACCCAAAACCTGCACTTGAAACATACACCCAATACCAACCAATTCAAGCATTCAAAATAAGCAATTCCATCATTCAACATGGCATATCATTTCAAGAACAAGTGTTTATAAACTTACATTGGTTTAACTTATGCAATAACAACATTAGACCACATATACTCAACATAACACATGTGTATTTATGTATCAAAATAATCTACTTAGTCATAGCAAAATGAACCATTACTAGTCATTCTAATGGCTAGATTACAAAACATCATTTTCAAGCCACTATTGGCCAAGTTGTTCTATACATGCCATTATACCAAAATGATTTTTACTAAGTATACCCATAATGCTAGTTGATAGTGTGACGATGCTCCAATGATCTTCCAACCTTAGCGAGCTTCCGAGCACTATAAGACAGGGGAAAATAAAGGGGGTAAGCATTACATGATTAGTAAGTTCGTATAACGGAAACTAAACTTTCCAATCTTGTTTATTAAATATAAGCACACAATAAAATGATTTCCATCCACTAGCAATATGGCCTAAGTACATGCACTCAATCAAACATGTTAGTCATCAAAATCTTCATATCAATCAAAAGTAAACATAGATGAGCTCATCATGCAATATTCTTTCAAGTCATTACCATTTGATCACACAATTTCCATACATGTCAAGAGTTCTATGTCCATTGAATTATTAAAATTTCGATGGATGCTCAAGTAGTACACTCGAGGTGTACGATTTATTAATCCGTCAATTCTCATTCAAGGATACCCCTTAGGGCACTTATTCATGGGACACACCCTCGAGTCACATATCGTGTAACAGGTTTACCAGTCCAGGCTAAGTCCTTTATATAACGTGTGCTCATAAGAGCTTAATTAGGGCTACTAGTCCAGGCTAAACCCAAATTATAACATTTACTCGAGAGGTTTCGTGTCAGGATTACCCGTCTGGGCTAAATCCTTTATATGACAAGATCAATAGGATTACTCGTCTGAGCTAAATCCCGTCCGCAACAAATGCAGGACCCCATTCACTTCGAGAAAGCACATCCACCCATTGGAACTCAATATTCAATCGAGACTTAACCTCTTTTCACCATTTCAAGCATGTATTTAATTTTTCATGTGGAAATTAAATAATACACATCAATATAAATTACATTACATACAATACAACACTCAATTAACATAATTACATGCTCATTTAGGTTACACGAACTTACCTTGACACTTGTTCGCGTTAAATCTACTAATCCGAAATCCTTTCTTTTCCTCTATCTAGCCTCAAATTTGTGTTTTTCGAATCTATATAAATAGCTTTAATCATCAATTTCTCATTTTTTCATACTCATAGGGACTCAATTTACGTCCTAGGAAAAATTACCATTTTGCCCCTAAGTTTTACATAAATTCTGATTTCGTCCCTCGGCCTGGAAAATGAAACTTGTGCAAATTACTCCCTATTCCAAGCCTAACCAAAGCCCCATTACAAAATTTACAGCACATGTATACACAAAATTTCAGAATTTTTCCTTCAATTTCACAAGTTTACATTTTAGTCCCCAAATCAAGTTTCCAACAAAAATCACTTTGTAAAAGTTGTTTATCTATCAATAATCTTTCATTTTCTACCATAAATTTCTAATTTCCAGCATATACATCCATGACCCATTTTCCAAACCTTGATAACTTTTCAAATTAATCCCCTAAATAGAGAGATTAAGCTATCTCGGTTTCAAAAATATAAAAATTACTAAAAACGGGACAAAGGAACTTACCCAATTAGGCCTTGAAAGCTTCTTTTCTCTCTCCTAGGGTTTCCATGTGTTTTTAGGTTGAAGATGAAAAAAAAAAGATGATATCTTTTATCATCTTTTTAATTAATTAAGTTTTTGCTATTTCCAATTTAGTCATTGACCTTTTTCTATAATTCCATGGATGAGTCACCATAAAAATCTACATACTTTCCTAATGGTCTAATTACCATATAAGGACCTCTAGTTTTGAATTCCATAGTTATTTGATCCTTATAGCTACTAGAATTCAACTTTCGCATTTTATGCGATTTAGTCCTTGTAATTAGGCACTAAATCGATAAAATTTTCAAGTCAAAATTTTCACATGTCACGTCTATCATATTACGAACCATATAATAAAATAAAAATAATTTATGTTTCGGGTCAGATCTGTGGTCCCAAAACCACTATTTTGATTTCCCTGAAAAATGGGCTGTTACAACTACCTTCCATTTTCTTCTCAAAATTCTGCCATACCATGAATATTTTAATTGAAGTTGAGGCTTCTACTGAAGGTCAAGGAAAATCTGTTGCAATCCAGGATCAGTGAAACAAGAATCAAGGATTTGTCCCCATACCTCAGACCAAGAAATGCTCCCAACATATTGGAACAATCGCCCTTCGTGTGAATGATCCCTTCTAGATAGTCCATCAACTACTGTATTCTGGCCCCCCTTTTTTTGTAGGTGATAGTGTAGTCATACCCAAGCATCTTTGCTACCCATTTCCGTTGATAGGGTGTGATTGCTAGACTTTGGTGGTGAGTTTTGATGTGGAAATGTTTGCCAACCAAGTAAGGGTGTAACACCCCTAGCCCGTATCCATTGCCGGATTAGGGTTACGAAGCATCACCGAACAAACAGAACATTAAACATACATTTCATACATCATTGAAATCATATTAAAATACATACATTCACATACGTATCGTCCCTTAATCGATCCCTCGAGGCCCTAAAAACACCTTAGAAACAATTCAGGACCAAATTGTAAACATTTGGAAAGTCCAAGAAAAAGTTAGAAAAAATTGACTACAGGGGTCACACAGCCGTGTGGCCAGACTGTGTGCCTCACATAGTTGAGACACATGCTCGTGTCTCAAGCTGTGTAACCTTCGAAATAGGGACACACGGCCGTGTCCCAACCCGTGTCCTCACCCGTATAACTCTCTGAGTAGGGTCACACGGTCGTGTCACACGCCTGTGTGTTAGGACGTGTAACTATCGTAATATCCCCACACGCCCGTGTGCTAGGTCGTGTGCTAGGCCGTGTAACTCTCGAAATAACTTCACACGCCCATGTGCCAGGCCATGTGCTAGGCTGTGTAACTCTTGAAGTAGCTTCACACGCCCATGTGCTAGGCCGTGTGCTACCTGACTTGCATGCAATGAAACCTACAGGGGACACACGACCGTGTGTCACATGCCCGTGTCTCAGGTCGTGTGGACCCAAAATGAACCTTAAACAACAAGTTTACCATTTCAAGCTTACTTGGGTTCTAAGCAAACCATTGAATAGCCAAAAGACCTATTCAAAGTGACATTAAACAAGCCAACAACATGCCAAATCAACATCCTAAGTGCCTAACCGATGTATCCTCATTGATACCATAAGTATATACAATTATACATCAAAATAAAACATCAAAAACAACTTATTAATTCATCCAATCTAATACCTAACCGATGTACCTATCATAGGTACCTCAATCACAACATATCATTAACACATATCATTCATTTTATTTTTGCATTAGAACCATACCTCATTCACATATATAATATAAGTTGACAATTTACATATAATATCATACTTAACATTTTACTTATCCTAAAACATTAGTAATAACAACACAAAAGCCTATTACATGCCATATAATCTGAAATGAATGTTCCAAAAACTACCAAATTATGCTGGATAGTGTGACTTGAGTGCCGATCCGATCGTCCAACCTTTCGAGTAGCTACAAGAACATTAAATAACATAAGTAAGCTTAATAAAGCTTAGTAAGTTCGACGGATTAAAACGATAAATCTTACCAAAGTAAGTACAACAATTCAAACAATAACAATTCAAACAATAATAATTCAACCGTGAAGGTTCCCTGTCATCCACAATCTCAACCGATAAATCACAAATGTTCAATTCAATACCCAAATATATATAACAAATCCATCAAAATCATTAAACAAATTACCTTACCGAGATTTTCAAGTTGAAGAACGACTTACGGATAAGAGTACATTGACAATCCCACCAAAACACACCAAATGCTCATAAGAGCTAGTCCATCTGAAACACACCAAATGCTCATAAGAGCTAATCCATTTGGAACACACCAATGGCTTCGAAGAGTTAATCCAACCGAAATACACCAAAATAGAGAGTATAACACGAGTGTTCACAAAAAATGCTGGACCTCAGTTTACTCGAGAAACATATATATATCACTCCACATTCGTCTCCACTCCAATCACCCATAACACACCATATATCGACCGTACTTTATCCCGCGTTCAATCTGATCCAAGCATAGAATTTCAACAATTTTTACCAAATAAAATAAAACATTTATAATCAAATATAACTATCACATTACATATTATCATCAAACATTCCATAAACATGTTAAGTTATGAACTGTACGAACTTACTTGGACTAAATTGTAGTAGTTGTAGAAGTTCAGGGACTATTCCATAATTTTTCCTTTTCCATGAGTATCAACTGGGTCTTGATCTAAAATGTAAAATTCTTCAATTATTAGCTTACATATCACCTTCCAATTCACTTTACATTTTATATCCTTTTATTTTTTAAATTTACACAATTACCCTAAACTTTTACAATTTTTGCAATTTAGTCCCTTAACCGAAAAATCATCAAATTAACCATTTTTCTCAAGTCAATATTCCATAAAAATATACTAGGCCCTTAAAAAATCCCAAATGAACATTAAATTCACTATCAAACATTAAAATTTTGATATTTTCACAATTTAATCCTAAAATCAAAATCTAACAAAAATCACTTTACAAAATCATTAAACAACACAATCAAAGCTCCAAATCCATGATATTCATAAAAAAACATTCAAGATTCATAAATGGAAACTTCTAAAAATTTTAACAGAATTAAAAACGAAGGTACGAGCTAGCTGGACCAAGTTGTAACGATCTCAAAAACATAAAAATTACAAGAAACGGGCAAGAATTTCACTTACATGCAAGTCTTCTATGCTTAGCCGATTCTCCAAGATACTTTCTATGGTGTTTTGGCAATAGATAAAGAAGAAATGAAGAAGAAAAGCTTATTTCTTCTAATTTGTTTTATTTTAAAATTCTATTTATTTATAATTATGCCATTATCATGAAATTTTCTATCATTTTTAATTCTAATTGTCGTCCCACACATTAATTATGGTTTAATTATTACTTAAGTCCTTCCTCAATTATTAAGTAATTAATTTGATCACCTAATTGTCATAATTACTAACTTTTGTACCTTTTACAAATTTGTCCTTTTTTCTTAATTAACTATCTAAACATTAAAATTTATTAACCAAATTTTAATACAACCCTAATGAATTTATAAATATTCTAAAAATAATATTTATGAGTCGATGCGATGGAAATTTATGGTCTCGATGTAACAGCCTGATTTTGGGGCTAGTCAGAACAGTGGTTTTGGAACCACTAATCCGAGGCCGGAGAAATTATTTTTAATGTTATTTTATGTGTTATAGTATGATTATATGAGTGCATGAAAATTTTGGTGAAATAATTTTAGCGATTTTATGCTTAATTTTGAAAAGGGACTAAATTGCATAAAAGGCAAAATTTGTGTTCTACTAATTAGAAGTGTCATATAGCTAGAGAACCTTAAATTAGAGGTCCTTAATGTGCAAATAGGCCTTTAAGAGAGTGATGGCCGGCCATAGAGACAAGGAAATGAAATTTTCAAAGGTTAGGTGAGGTTTTGGTGACAAATTTGACTAGAAATAAAATAAAAGAAAGAGAAAAAGATATCACCTTTTCATCTTCCTCCACTCCATCAAAAATATCAGCAAAAATAAGGGTTTTGGAAGCTTGAAATTTCTGCAACTCTTCACCCTTGCAAGTAAGTGATTTTAATGGCCATTCTTGATAATTTTTGTACTTTTGGGACCCTTGTAGCATAAGCTAACTAAAGCGGGGACTATTTTGCAAAATGGTTGATAGTCTAGGTATTTACCATAAGAGGATTTGTGATGTTTTCTGAGTATTTATGGAAGAAAATGAATCTTGGTTGTTAAATAAACAACTTTTGTGAAAGTGGTTTTCATGAAAACACCTAAAAGGACCATTTTGTGAAGTTTATAAAATAGGTTGTAAATGTGTGAAATATTTGAAAATTGTGAGTTTCTATAAGAGTAATAAAGGTTCGGCTAGGCTTGTTAAAGGAGGAAATTTGATTAAAATTTTTTTACGAGCCTAGGGGCAAAATTAATTATGTGAAAGTCTAGGGGTAAAATGGTAATTTTGCCCAGGTATGAATTATGGATTGTCTTGATTAATGTAGTGATTAAATAAGTGAATTTGTCATTATAGATCAAGAAAAACTGAGTCCCACCTGCATCGGGGAAGACCAAGCTAGTAGACTAATTAAATCTAGTCGCCCACTTTTTGTATACCGAGGTAAGTTGTACGTAAATAATACTACTTTATTGTTATTATGTATTGAACAATTAATATGGCATAAAGTGTTTGATTATTGTTGTGAATATGCATGAGGAGAATTGATGTAGTAAAAACTCCTGGTTGAACCTTAGGAATAGATTGGATATCCATGCCATGACATTTGGGTGACATGTGTGCTAGTGTAAGACCATGTCTGGGACATGTCATCGGCCACATTATGAGAGCCAGTGTAAGACCATGTCTGGGACATGGCATCGGCCTCGACATGTGAGCCAGTGTAAGACCATGTCTGGGACATGGCATCGGCATTGAGACGAGAGCTAGTGTAAGACCATGTCTGGGACATGGCCTCGGCCTCGACATGTGAGCCAGTGTAAGATCATGTCTGGGACATGGCATCGGCATTTTACCCTCTTGTGTGAGGCTTATCGGATATCCTTTAGTATTCCAAATGGTTCCACGGGTTATTTAAAGCTTATGATAAAGATATAAAAGGATATAATCATGTTGTGAGTGGTACAGGTTCTTACTCGAAACTCATGAGATATGAGCTTAGTTATGATGCCTTAATGGTAAGGATGAAATTGAGTAAGTTCTATCTATGAGAATGATTTCGGGACCATCTTGTAATCTTTGGCTTATACTTGTGATGTGTAAATATGTAGTAAATCTACCATTGTTAAATCAAGAATGTTGTGTTGGTTTATAATATGCTATGTGTTTAAAGATGCATGGTTGATGTTGTTACTTATTTAGATGCAAATTACTAAGCTTTATGCTTACTCTCTTTCCTTTCTATTTTCTTATAGTATCGCCAAGCTAGCTCGGGGATCAAAGGACGTCGGAGGCTCGATCACACTATCAATCTGAACATTTGGTATAGTTAGATTTATCATTTTGAGTATGGCATGTATAGGGACTTGGTCTTTTGTCAAGTGTCATATTGTTTTGTCCAAATGTGTTGGCTTGTCTTGAAGATTGATTCATTTTGTATAAGGCCATGGATGATGGCTAATACTTGTTATTGATATATGTAAATGATGATGTTTTTTATGAATGTGCAATTTGCATGGTGAAATATGTGGTGTGTTAATGCATGAATGAGTAAGTCGCATGATTGGATTGATAAAGTATGTGATAAGTTTTGCATGTGAATGGAGTGTAGTGGCCTTGATTGGTGTTACTTGGTGTGGCTTATGTTGGTGCAAGTAAGGGTGGCAAAAGGGCTTGGTAAATAGCCTTTTTTTTGTCCACACGGTTAGACACACGGGCGTGTGTCTAGGCTGTGTGTGACACACGGTCTGCCCCATGGGCGTGTAGTCCGACCGCGTGTCCTCTGCAACTTAAATACGAAATTAAATCGCCACACGGCTTAGAAAATGGGCGTGTGCCTTGGCCGTGTGACCCTAAAATGTTGCTGATGTCAGAAACAGAATGTCAAGGTTTTAACACACGGGTTGAGACACGGGCGAGTCATGGCCGTGTGAGGGACACGGGCCATGGACACGGGCATGTGCCAGGCCGTGTGAAAACCCTTGTAGGTTCGAATTGAAAAAAAAATAAATCCACACAGCTAGGGACATGGGCGTGTGTGACCACATGGTCTGCCTACACGGGCGTGTCCCTTGCCACTCGGGTGTGTGCCCCTATTTTCAGTGAAATTTTCCAAATTTTTCTAAAGTGCTTGGTTTAGTACCAAACCATTTCTAAAGTATGTTTTGGGCCTCGTAGGCCCATATTAGGGACTTTAAGATGAAGTTTGAAAAGTTTTAAATTTGAACGAAATTTCATAACCCAAAATTATTTGTATGCATGTTATTAAGTTAGGTAATGCCTCGTACCTTGTTTCGGCATAGGATATGGGTAAGGGGTATTACATTTTATGGTATCAGAGCCAGGTTTAGTCGATTCTTAGACTAACCTATCATGAGTACGAGTCTAGCTATACGTGCCATATATGTGATATGATAGTGTGACGACTCCTGACGAATTTAAATTCTATTTTCATATAGTAATTGGACCGCGACGGAGTAGTGGTGGATGATGTAGAGAGTAATGCGCTGGCTCCTGCTGAGGGGACCGCGTCAGTCGAGAGTGGACCCATGACACTGAGTCAGGGCGGAGGGGCTAGAGAAGCCTACCTCCATATGATGGATGCTTGGTATTTGGAGTTTATTTGTACAAATCTGAATGCTCTACCTCCTCCACCCCCTCCAATCCCTCAACCTGCCCCTATAGCTCCCCAAGTAGTGGAAATGATTAGAAGGGAAAAACCTCCGGTTGACAGAATTCAGAAGCAAGGGGCCGAGGAATTTCGGGCGAATATAGACGATGACCCAGAAAGAGCAGAGTTCTGGCTAGAAAATACCATTAGGGTATTCAACGAACTATCTTGCACACCTGAGGAGTGCGTAAAGTGTGTTGTGTCACTACTACGAGACTCAGCTTACCAATGGTGGAACACCCTTGTGTCGGTTATACCAAGGGAGAGGGTAACATGGGAATTTTTCCAAGAAGAGTTCCGAAAGAAGTATATTAGCCAAAGGTTTATCGATCAGAAAAGAAAAAAATTCCTTGAGCTAAAACAAGGTCGAATGACGGTAACCGAGTATGAGCGTGAGTTTATAAGGCTCAACAAATATGCTCGGGAGTGCGTATCTACCGAAGCCATCATGTGTAAGAGGTTTGAGGACGGATTAAATGAAAACATCCGACTATTAGTTGGCATCATGGAATTAAAGGAGTTTGTGGTGCTTGTTGAGAGAGCGTGCAAGGTCGAAGAATTGGCCAAAGAGAAAAGAAAAGCTGAAATCGAGTCTCGTGACTCGAAGAGAAGACAGTTGGGGAAATCATATCAGTCCTCCTTCAAGAAATCGAAAGAGTTCACTACTCAATCAAATGCTTCAGCAGGGTTCTCGAACAGAAATAGGAGTAAGCAGTACTCAGTGTCTAAAGCTCAAACCACTTCTATCGCGAGTGTTGGTTGTGTAACAGTCCGGTTTAAACCCTAGTCAGAATAGTGGTTTTGGGACCACAAGTCCGAGTCAGAAAAATATTTTAATATTATTTTCTGTGTTTGCAGTACATGATTAAGCATGTGTGAAAGTTTCGTGAGATAATTTATCTGTTTGTGTGCTTAATTTGATAAAAGGACTAAATCGCATGAAATGTAAAAGTAGCCTACTATTTGATTGAGTGCGTAATTGATGTGTCTTTCTAATTGTGAGGTCCTTATGTTGTAAATGGACCAATTACATGGTTAATGGACATTTATGGCCAACCATTATGTGTTATATTATATTGTTATTAAAGGTTAAATTTGTAAATTAGAAATTATGTTAAGTTAAATAAAATAAAACATAAAAGATGGCCATTCTCATCTTATTAGCCGAAAATATCAAATAAAAAAAGAAAGAAGAAAAGCTTTAAGGTTCGGCTAGCTATAAGCTTGAATAAGTTATGGATTTTGATCGGTTTTTGATAATTTCTACGTTTTTGTAATCGTTGCTTCGAATACTTCAAAACCCATGTCTTAATTTTGTGAATTGATGATGATTTTGAAATGTTCCATTGATGATTTTGTAAACTTTGTGATGTTAGTTGATGAAATATGAAATATATGTGTTAGATTAACATATTTTATCTTTGGATTTTTGATGAAATTGAGTAATTTGGACTAAATTGAGAAAATAATATTTTGAGGGACTAAAATGTGAAATAAATGAAAAATATGGGCTGCCAGGGGCCTATAGAGAATTCGGCTAAGCATGGGTTGAATTGAATTATGTGTATTTTGTGACTTTGTGAAATAAGGACTAAAATGTCAAAATATGAAAATATGAGGGCTAATTTGTAAATTGCCCTAAATGTGTGTTCTTGGATTGAATTGAATGATTTGGTGAATAAAAGAGTTAAATTTGAATATGTATAGATCAAGAATCGAAGAAAACAGATTTAGACCGCGGAAAGTCAAAAGTGATCGAATAATCGAATCCGTTTGTTTATCCGAATCCGAGGTAAGTCAATATACAAATAAATGTATTTGAATTGGCTTATTATGTATCTATGAAATTTATTTGTGATGAATGAGTACGAGATGTTATACACATGGAAATCGAGGAAGTATCAACCTAGTGTTAATATTCAAAAAGTCTCGTACGAACCTAGGAATAGATAGGATTTTATATGTCATGACATATGTTTCTGATATATGATATCGTGTAAGACCTCTCTGGGACGTTGGCATCGATTTGAGAGATATGTGTAAGACTATGTCTGGGACATTGGCATCGTATCTAATTTCGTGTAAGACCCTGTCTGGGACAGTGGCATCGATATTTGGTTACATGTAAGACCACGTCTGGGACATTTGTATGATTATTCTGAGTATTCCAAATATCCTATTTGATTCCGAATGGTTCAACGGGCAATTCTGAGAAACAAAAGACTATGTGGAATGTATAATCGAATCAGGTACGTTTGAAATGTACACTTTGTATGAGTATCAAAGGTAAGTGTATATATGAACTTACCAAGGTGAAATATGTGCATAAATTTGATGAAATAAAATGTGATATATGCATGATTGTGTTATAAGCAAAAGTGATACTTTGAGTTATGAATTGTGGGTAAGAAATGGCTAAACAAATGAGCCAAAGAAAATGTTATGAATTTTTCAATTGAGAAACATTAATGATCTTGTATTAATATGATTATATGCATTATATGTTAAGTTTATTTGTATATGGCTTACTAAGCTTTTGGAAGCTTACTCTGTGTGTGTTTGCATTGTTTTATAGATCGTTAAAGCTACGAAAGGCTCAGGGATTGTCGTGGATCGTCATCACACTATCCAATCACATTTTGGTATCTTATGATCATGTATATATTAAGTATGGCACGTATAGTCTAGTTGAAATGGATTATGTTTGAAATGTGTGTATAGTCATGTGATATGGCTAGATAATTGTATGTAATGTGAATGAGTGGTCATGATTTATAATGCATATTTTGGTAAGGTTTGATGGCTATTGAGATGACCAAAATTATGATATGTTTATGAGGTAAAGTTGATATCTTATTGATGAGAAGATGTTATATTGTATAGGTAAGATTGTGGATGAAACTTGCTTAGAAATGTTTGTGATCTAGTTGAGATAAATGGCACATAAGATCATATGTTGGTAATGTTCATGAATGGGTGGAAAAGATGTTCAATTTGGTATGTTTGGTTGCCATTGGTGTATGAAACGATGTTTGTATGTGCTTGTAGGCTTAGCCCATGTGTGGGTGGCAATTTGGCCTTGAAAATGGCCTATAATTGCCCACACGGTTGAGCACACGGGCGTGTGGCTCGACCGTGTCCTTCGTGGTTGTATTTCAAAACAAGTCAGACTCGACCACGGGCTGGACACACGGGCGTGTGACTGGCCGTGTGGTGCAAGTCAGTAGCGACCACGGGTGAGGCACACGGGCGTGTCCTCGGTCGTGTGGACAAGTCAGTATGTATGCCCTGTTTTGCCACGGCTTAGACACACGGGTGTGTGCGAGGTCGTGTGAGGCACACTGGCCCGACTGCACAGGCGTGTGACCTCTGTAGCTTTGAAAAAATTTTAAATTTCTGAAAATTTTGTATGTGTTCGGTTCAGTGCCGACCCTTTCTAAAGCATATTTAAGGTCTCGAAGACCTCATTAAGGGACTATATGCTTGTATTCTGTTATGATTTGACGATGATATACTTTATGATACGATATGTTTGTAAAAGTTTTCGATTGTCTGGTATTACCTCTTAACCCTAGACCGGCGATGGTTAGGGTTAGGGGTGTTACAGGTAGTGCTCGACCGAACAGACCTGAATGTTCACAGTGCGGTAGACGTCATTTCGGTGAGTGCCGAGGAAATGTAAGAGGCTGTTTCAAATGTGGGTCACTAGACCATTTTATTCATAGATGTCCTGAGATGGTCGAGAAAGATAGAGATCAAGGTGTGAGATCGGGTAACACTCCTTCTAGGAGTAGACCACAAAAGAACCCGGGAAGTAGGGCTAGCAGCAGAGGTGCGCCTAGAGATTCCGCCGTGAGGTCTGAGGGCCGAGCGCCTGCAAGGACTTATGCCATTCGCGCTCGCGAAGAGGCATCGTCACCGGATGTGATTACGGGTACTTTTTCTCTTGACGATATTTCTATTGTTGCTTTGATTGATCCGAGGTCTACCCATTCGTATGCTTGTGTGAAATTGGTGTCTAGCAAGAATATGCCTGTTGAGTCTACAGAATTTGTGATAAAAGTGTCAAACCCATTAGGCAAGCATGTGATAGTTGACAAAGTGTGTAGAAACTGTCCTTTGATGATTAGAGGTCATTGTTTTCCAACTAACCTCATGCTACTACCGTTTGATGAATTTGACCTAATTCTTGGCATGGATTGGTTGACTGTTCATAACGTGTTAGTAAACTGTGGTAGTAAGTTTATTGAACTGAAATGTGAAAATGGGGATATTATTCGGGTTGAATCAGGTGAACCAGATAGCTTACCTGTACTGATTTCTTCTATGACTACTGAGAAATACATGAGAAAAGGGTATGAGTCCTATCTTACATTTGTGTTGATTACCCAAGAGTCGGAAGTAAAGATTGAGTCAGTGCCTGTGGTATGTAAGTACCTGGATGTGATTCCGGAAGAGTTGCCCGGATTGCCTCTAACTAGGGAAGTCGAGTTTGGTATTGAGTTGGTCCCTGGTACGGCACCTATTTTGGTTGCCCCATATAGGATGGCACCGTTGGAGTTAAAAGAGTTGAAGGTTCAGCTACAAGAGTTAACAGATAAGGGTTTTGCGAGATCGAGTTATTCTCCGTGGGGTGCTCCGGTACTTTTTGTGAAAAAGAAAGACGAGTCGATGAGGTTATGTATAGACTACAGACAGCTCAACAAGGTGACTGTGAAGAACAAGTATCGTTTGCCAAGGATCGATGATCTATTTGACCAATTGAAAGGAGCCACCGTGTTTTCTAAGATAGACTTAAGGTCCGGTTATTACCAGCTAAGAGTTAAGGAACAAGATGTATCGAAAACCGCGTTTCAGACGAGGTACGGGCACTATGAGTTTCTTGTCATGCGCTTTGGCTTAACAAATGCTCCCGCCGTGTTTATGGATTTAATGAATCATATTTTTCTACCGTACTTGGATAAGTTTGTTGTTGTTGTTATCAATGATATATTAATTTATTCTCGTGATGAGAGTGAGCATGCGGGGCATTTGAGAACTGTTTTGCAGACTTTAAGAGATAAGCAGTTGTATGCCAAGTTTAGTAAAAGTGAGTTTCGGCTCCGATAGGTCAAATTTTTAGGACACATCATGTCGGGTGATGGAATTAGAGTTGACCCGAGTAAGATCTCGGCTATTGTTGAGTGGAAATTGCCGAGGAATGTATCAGAGATTAGAAGCTTTCTAGGCTTAGCGGGTTACTACAGACGATTCGTTAAAGGATTTTCCATGATTGCTACTTCGATGACGAGGTTGCTACAGAAAGATGTCAAGTTCGAATGGATGGAAAAATGCCAACAGAGTTTCGAGAAACTAAAGGCGTTGTTGACTGAAGCTCCAATTTTAGTGCAATCGAAACCAGGAAAAGAATTTGTAGTGTATAGCGACGCATCCTTGAATGGATTGGGATGCGTGCTCATGCAAGAAGGCAAGGTAATAGCATATGCCTCGAGACAACTGAAGTCGCATGAGAAAAACTATCTGACTCACGACTTAGAGTTAGCCGCCATAGTGTTCGCACTGAAGATTTGGAGACACCATTTGTATGGCGAGAGATGCCGAGTATTCACCGACCATAAAAGTATAAAGTATTTGATGACTCAAAAGGAACTGAACCTTCGCAAACAGAGATGGCTAGAGCTCATAAAATATTACGAACTGGTGATCGACTATAACTCGGGGAAGGCGAACGTGGTCGCCGATGCTTTGAGTAGGAAGTCATTGTTTGCCTTTAGGGCTATGAAAACTCAGTTGTTAGTAACCGACGATGGTTCAATTTTAGCCGAGTTGAGAGCGAAACCAATGTTTTTGCAAGAGATCTGCGAAGCTCAGAAAGGTGATAAAGAATTGCAAGCAAAGATAACTCAGTGCGAGACGAGTATAGAATCAGACTTTCGTATTGATTCAGATGGATGTTTAATGTTTCGAGATAGAATTTGTGCACCCAAAGACGATGAGCTTATTCGGAAAATTTTGCATGAGGCACATAGCAATTGTATGTCTATCCATCCGGGTAGTGGGAAAATGTACAATGACTTGAAGAAAATGTATTGGTGGTCGGGAATGAAAAGAGACGTTTCAGAGTTTGTCTCTAAGTGCCTAATTTGTCAGTAAGTGAAAGCCGAACACCAAGTACCTTCGGGTTTACTTCAGCCTGTGATGGGTCCCGAATGGAAATGGGACCGTATTACTATAGATTTCGTGTCTGAGTTGCCTTGGACGCTAAGGAAGAAAGATGCCGTATGGGTTGTGGTTGATAGGCTAACAAAGTCAGCTCATTTTATACCGGTGCGTATGGATTATTCGCTTGGAAAATTGGCTGACTTGTATATTTCTGAAATTATGAGACTCCACGGAGTGCCCTTATCGATTATTTCGGATAGAGATCCGAGGTTTACCTCGCGATTTTGGAAAAAGTTACAAGAAGGTTTGGGGACAAAGTTTAATTTTAGCACGGCTTTCCATCCGCAAACCGACGGTCAGTCGGAGAGAGTAATTCAGATTCTTGAAGACATGTTGCGGTGTTGTGTCCTTGAATTCCAAGGCAGTTGGGAAAAGTATTTACCATTGGTAGAGTTTGGCTACAACAATAGCTATCAATCGAGTTTGAAAATGGCGCATTATGAGGCTTTGTATGGGCGTAAGTGCCGAACGCCCTTGTATTGGACCAAACTCAGAGAAATTTAGATTCACGGAGTTGACTTAGTCAAAGAGACCGAAGAGAAAGTAAAGGTAATTCGTGACTATTTGAAGGTCGCTTCGGATAGACATAAATCCTACGCGGATTTGAAACGAAAAGAAATTGAGTTTCAAGTCGGTGATAAGGTGTTTTCAAAGTATCCCTGTGGAAGAAAGTCCTCAGATTTGGTAATAAAGGAAAATTAAGTCCACGTTTTATTGGACCTTATGAGGTGACTGAGAGAATTGGACCAGTAGCTTATCGACTAGCCTTGCCATCCGAGTTAGAGAAGATCCACAATGTTTTCCACGTGTCAATGTTGTGCCGTTACCTTTCTGACCCTTCGCATGTTCTTTCACCAACAGTGGTTGAGATTCGATCAGACATGACTTATGGCGAAGAGCCGGTTAAGATCTTGGCCCGAGAGGTCAAGCAATTGAGAAATAAAAGTATAGCACTCGTGAAAGTACTATGGCATAGACATGGGGTTGAAGAGGCAACATGGGAGCCCGAGGAGACTATGAGAGATCAATACCCAAACCTTTTCACTGGTAAGATTTTCGGGGACGAAAATTCCTAAGGGGGGAGAATTGTAACAACCCAATTTTGGGGCTAGTTGAACTAGTGGATTCGGAACCACTAATTCGAGGCCAGAGAAATTATTTTTAATTTTATTTTATGTGTTATAGCATGATTATATGAGCCCATGAAAATTTTGGTGAAATAATTTTAGCGATTTTATGCTTAATTTTGAAAAGGGACTAAATCGTATAAAAGGCAAAATTTGTGTTCTACTAATTAGAAGTGTCATATAGCTAGAGAACCTTAAATTAGAGGTCCTTAATGTGCAAATAAGCCTTTAAAAGAGTGATGGCCGGCCATAGAGACAAGGAAATGAAATTGTCAAAAGGTTAGGTGAGGTTTTGGTGACAAATTTGACTAGAAATAAAATAAAAGAAAGAGAAAAAGATATCACTTTTTCATCTTCCTCCTCTCCACCGAAAATATCAGCAAAAATAATGGTTTTGGAAGCTTGAAATTTCAGCAACTCTTCACCCTTGCAAGTAAGTTATTTTAATGGTCATTCTTGATAATTTTTATACTTTTGGGACCCTTGTAGCATAAGCTAACTAAAGGGGGGACTATTTTGCAAAATGGTTGATAGTCTAGGTATTTACCATGAGAGGATTTGTGATATTTTCTGAGTATTTATGGAAGAAAATGAATCTTGGTTGTTAAATAAACAACTTTTGTGAAAGTGGTTTTCATGAAAACACCTAAAAGGACTATTTTGTGAAGTTTATAAAATAGGTTGTAAATGTGTGAAATAATTGAAAATTGTGAGTTTCTATAAGAGTAATAAAGGTTTGGCTAGGCTTGTTAAAGGAGGAAATTTGATTAAAATCATTTTACGAGCCTAGGGGCAAAATCGTAATTATGTGAAAGTGTAGGGGCAAAATGGTAATTTTGCCGAAGTATGAATTATGGATTGTCTTGATTAATGTAGTGATTAAATAAGTGAATTTGTCATTATAGATCAAGAAAAATGGAGTCTGGACCCAGACCAGGGGAAGACCAAGCTAGTAGACTAATTAAATCTAGTCGCCCACTTTTTGTATACCGAGGTAAGTTGTACGTAAATAATACTACTTTATTGTTATTAATTATTAAACTATTAATATGGCATAAAGTGTTTGATTATTGTTGTGAATATGCATGAGGAGAATTGATGTAGTAAAAACTCCTGGTTGAACCTTAGGAATAGATTGGATATCCATGCCATGACATTTGGGTGACATGTGTGCTAGTGTAAGACCATGTCTGGGACATGTCATCGGCCACATTATGAGAGCCAGTGTAAGACCATGTCTGGGACATGGCATCGACATTGAGAAGAGAGCTAGTGTAAGACCATGTCTGGGACATGGCATCGGCATTGAGACGAGAGCTAGTGTAAGACCATGTCTGGGACATGGCATCGGCATTGAGACGAGAGCTAGTGTAAGACCATGTCTGGGACATGGCATCGGCCTCAACATGTGAGCCAGTGTAAGACCATGTCTGGGACATGGCATCGGCATTTTACCCTCTTGTGTGAGGCTTATCGGATATCCTTTAGTATTCCAAATGGTTCCACGGGTTATTTAAAGCTTATGATAAAGATATAAAAAGATATAATCATGTTGTGAGTGGTACAGGTTCTTACTCGAAACTCATGAGATATGAGCTTAGTTATGATGCCTTAATGGTAAGGATGAAATTGAGTAAGTTCTATCTATGAGAATGATTTCGGGACCATCTTGTAATCTTTGGCTTATACTTGTGATGTGTAAATATGTAGTAAATCTACCATTGTTAAATCAAGAATGTTGTGTTGGTTTATAATATGCTATGTGTTTAAATATGCATGGTTGATTTTGTTACTTATTTACATGCAAGTTACTAAGCTTTATGCTTACTCCCTTTCCTTTCCATTTTCTTATAGTATCGCCAAGCTAGCTCGGGGATCAAAGGGTGTTAGAGGCTCAACCACACTATCAATCTGAACATTTTGTATAGTTAGATTTATCATTTTGAGTATGGCATGTATAGGGACTTGGTCTTTTGTTAAGTGTCATATTGTTTTGGCCAAATGTGTTGGCTTGTCTTGAAGATTGATTCATTTTGTATAAGGCCATGGATGATGGCTAATACTTGTTATTGATATATGTAAATGATGATGTTTTTCATGAATGTACAATTTGCATGGTGAAATATGTGGTGTGTTAATGCATGAATGAGTAAGTCGCATGATTGGATTGATAAAGTATGTGATAAGTTTTGCATGTGAATGGAGTGTAGTGGCCTTGACTGGTGTTACTTGGTGTGGCTTATGTTGGTGCAAGTAAGGGTGGCAAAAGGGCTTTGTAAATAGCCTTGTTTTTGTCCACACGGTCTGCCCCATGGGCGTGTAGTCTAGCCGTGTGTCCCCTGCACCTTAAATGCGAAATTAAATTCGCCACACGGCCTAGCAAACGGGCGTGTGCCTTGGCCTTGTGACCCTAAAATGTTGCTGACGTCAGAAACAGAATGTCAAGGTTTTAACACACGAGCTGAGACACGGGTGAGTCATGGCCATTTGAGGGACACGATCCATGGACACGGGCGTGTGCCAAGCCGTGTGAAAACTCCTGTAGGTTTGAATTGAAAAAAAATAAATCCACACGGCTAGGGACATGGGCGTGTGTGATCACACGGTCTGTAACAACCTGATTTAGGGGCTAGTTGGAACAATGGTTTCAGAACCACTAATCCGAAGTCAGAGAGAATTATTTTAATGATATTTTATGAGTTATTACATGATTATATAGGTGCATGAAAATTTTGGTGCTTTAATTTTAGCGATTTCATGCTTAATTGCGAAAAAAAACTAAATCGCATAAAGTGCGAAAGTTCTATTTTTCAAGCAAAAGGTGTCTAAAAGCCATAGAATATTAATTGGAGGCCCTTAAAGTGCTATTAGACCCCTAAATATAGGGTGGCCGGCCATAGGAGACAAACAAAGTCAAATTGGTCAAAGTGGTTGATTAGGTGGACTTAATTGATTAGATATATTAAAACAAAGAAAGAAAAGATATCATCTTTTCTCCTTCACTCCTCCACCGAAAATTAGCAGCAAATAGGGGTTTGAAAGCTCAAAAATTTCAGCAAACTCTTCTCTTTACAAGTAACTATTTTAGTGATCTTTTCTTGTTAATATTTGTACTTTTGGAACGCCTAAAGCTTAAGCTAGCTAAAGAGAGGGACTATCTTGCAAAATGGTTGAAAGTTTAGAGTTTTGCCATGTGAGCTTTTAAGTTGTTTGCTGCATTTTTATGGAAGAAAATGAGTCCTAGTTGTTAGATAAACAACTTTTATGAAAGGTGTTTCCATGAAAACACCTAAATGGACCTTTTTGTAAAGGTTATAAAAATATGTGGTAAATGTGTGAAATAATGAGTATTGAGGGCTGCCATAAGAGTAATAAATGTTCACCTAGGCTCGTTAAGGAAAGAAATTTGATTAGAATTGATTTTCGAGCTTAGGGGTAAAATAGTCATTTTGTGAAAGTATGAGGGCAAAATGGTAATTTTGCCAAAGTATGATTATTGAAATGTGTTGATTAATGTGATGATTAAATGAGCTAAATTGTTATTATAGACCAAGAAGAGCGAAGAATTAACCTCGACCGAGGAAAGGGCAAAGTACCGGACTAGAACGACAATTTGGTCTATTTTGAAATCGAGGTAAGTTTGCGTGTAATAAGTTCAACGCCATGTTAGTATGAATTTAAATATATGATATATGTGAAGATGTATGATATGTCCATGAATTTGAATAATGGTGTTGTGTGAGAAAATGATGAGAATTGTGATGTTGAAGTCCCGATTGGACTTAAATAAATGAGAGAACAATATCATCAAGACATGAGATGGGTAAGGTCCCGTATAAGACCATGTCCGGGACATGGCTTGGCACCAAATTGAAATCCCGTATAAGACCATATCTGGGATATGGCATCGGCATTGTATATGAGAAACGTATAAAACCATATCTGAGATATGGCATCGACAATCGATATGAGATCCCGTATAAGACCATATCTGGGATATGGCATCGGCATCTAGAAGTGACCCCATGTAAGACCACATCTGGGATGTGGCATTAGCGTCGTAATTATGTGAATGAGGATGATTATGTATCCTTGAATATCCCAAGTGATTTAATGGGGTAAACAATTAAGCTTATGATAGAGATGAGGTTAATGCTAAGACTATGTGATGAAGTGATACAGGTATATGTGAGTAATTCACGAGAATGGTTTACGATATGTGGCATTATATGTAATTGGTAAGAGTAAGTATGAGTAAGTTATGGAAATGAGTTTAAGACTTGTGTTTTATTCAATGCAATGGATGGATGAAATTATGAGCTTTATGTTGCTATTTATTTCATGCAAACTTACTAAGCTTTATGCTTACCCCTCTCATTTCCCTTTTCCTTGTAGCATTGCCAAGTTAGCTCAAGAATTCGAGGAACGTCGGAGTTCGGAAATCACACTATCAACTAATTTTTGGTATAGCCAAGTTAGATTCATTTTGAGTATGGCATGTATAAGACATGGTCATTTTGTTATGTCATATTTGTTAGCCAAAGTGTTGGCTAGTAATGTTGTTCAATTCATTTTGTAAATGGTCATGGGAAGTTGGCCTATACTTGACATGTTCATATATTCAATGATGATGAATTTCATGAAGTGTATGCTTGTGTGGATGTCTTGATTATGAGTTCTTAGAGGTGCCATATGGTCATAATATGTGTTGAATTGAATAGGTTTAAGTATGGTTGCTTTGCAAGGTGGCATTTGGCTTGGTAGATAGCCTTACAAATGTCCACACGGGTAGACACACGGGTAGACACACAGGCATGTGTCTAGGCCGTGTGTGACACACAATCAACCCCATGGTGTGTTGATAGGCCGTGTGTCCCCATGCATGCTAGGTTGGCAAGTCAGTAAGCTCAGTAGTAATCACACGGGAAGAGACAAGGCCGTGTGTCTCAGCCATGTAGAAGGCACGGCCATGGACATGGGCGTGTGCCCAGGCCGTGCGAAGTCTACACCTAAAATTAGGAATTTAATTCGACACACGGTCTAAGAACACGGGTGTGTGCCTTGGCCGTGTGACCTTAGTGAGGTGATGGCATCATAAACATAATGCCATAGTTTTTGGCACACGGGATAAGACACAGGCGTGTGTCCGGCCGTGTGAAAACCCCTGTAGGTTCGAAGTAGAAAATAAATCCACACGGGTGTAGAACACGGGCATGTGATATGCCCCACGGGCGTGTGGCCTTGTTTTATGTCAAATTTGCCTACGGGTTCAAAAGTTTCCGGTTTAGTCCCGAATCATTCCGGGTATGAGTTCAGGGTCTGGTAGACCTATAATAAAGACATTATGGACTTGAATGAAAAGTTTTAATTTGACATGAAGTTTTATGGATAAATATCTTATGATTGAGCAAGTTAAGTTCGGTAATGCCTCGTACCCGGATCAGGTGTCGATTACGGGTAAGGGGTGTTACACGGTCTGCCCACACGGGCGTGTCCCTTGCCACTCGGGTATGTGCCCTTATTTTCAGTAAAATTTTCCAAAGTTTTCTAAAGTGCCTGGTTTAGTACCGAACCATTTCTAAAGTATGTTTTGGGCCTCGTAGGCCCATATTAGGGACTTTAAGATGAAGTTTGAAAAGTTTTAAATTTGAACAAAATTTCATAACTCAGAATTGTTTGTATGCATGTTATTAAGTTAGGTAACGCCTCGTACCTTGTTCCGGCATAGGATACGGGTAAGGGGTGTTACACCCGAACCATTGTTCCGTCACCACTAAAAATTAGGCTATTACAAAGGGTGCCATTTTTTAATAACTAGCAACACTGCTAGCATTTCCTTATCATAAATGGACAAGGCTTGGTGCCTGACCCCTAGCCCCTTACTAAAATAAGCAATAGGCCTTTCCTTCTATTGCAAAAATGCTCCCAAACCCTGGCCACAAGCATCAGTCTCCATGCAAAATTCTTCTTTGAAGTCTAGAAGAACTAATACTAGTGCTTGAGTCACTGTTGCTTTGAGTTTATCAAAGGCTTCCTGTTCACTGTCAGACCAACTCCAAGGTACCTCCTTCTTAAGCAAGGCTATTAAGGGCTTGGCTAAGACCCCATATTGTCATATAAACCTTCTACAGTAATCTAAGAGCCCCAAGAATCCCCTCAACTCATTGACTGAAGTAGGTCTAGGCCAATTAAGAACCCCTTCCACCTTTGATGGATCCATAGAAATAAACCCTCTAGATATTATGTGTCCCAAATACTTCACATGATTAGTACCAAAACTACATTTCCCCTTATTGGCATATAGTTGATGGTGCTTGAGAATGGTCAAAACCTCCCTCAAATGCCTCAAATGTTATGACCAATTAGTAGAGTACACTAAGATATCATAAAAAAAAGTAACACTAATTTCCTCAACAAGTGTTTGAACATGCCATTTATTAAGGATTGGAGGCTAGAGGGTGTATTGGTTAGGCCAAAGGGCATGACCAGGAACTCATAGTGGCCATCATGAGTCCTAAATGTTATCTTATGAATGCCACCTTCCCACATCCTGATCTGGTGGTAACCAGACCTTAGATCCAACTTTGAAAAATAAAGAGTTTGCCCAACTCATCAAGAAGTTCCTCAATAACAGGGATGGGAAATTTGTATTTGATAGCTAACTGGTTAAGCTACCTATAATCCACACATAATCTCCAACTGCCATCTTTCTTTTTCACCATGATAGTTGGTGATGCAAAGGGGCTGTTATTGTCCCACACAATTCCAGCATCTAGCATTTCTCTAATAAGTCTTTCTATTTCATTCTTCTGAACAACAGGATACTAATAGGGCCTAACTTTGACCACCTGGCCTTCATGTTGAAGGGGTATTTTGTGATCTTGTAGTCTGACAGGAGGGAGCCTTGTAGAGAGTTGGAACACCTCTTCAAACTCGCTTAATATCCTTATGTAAGGGCTGAGTGGGTAATGCCAATGTAGTTTGAGTGGTGGTGGTGGTAAGTAACATAGGACTGGGACCTTACCCCAACACACTAAAACATTTAGATAACTATTCACTAGTTAAAATATGTCGACCACCAGGAAGGAGGCCTTGGAGAATACAAGACTTCCCCAAATACTCAAATTGCATGGTCAGGGAAGAGAAATTCCAAACAATTGATCTTAGTGAAATGATTCACTGGATACCAAGAACTAAGTCACAACCCTTGACTAGAAGAACCATAAAATCAGTGAAGAAATTGTTCCCTTGTGCTTCCTAAGACACCGATCAACATACTCATTGAGTGGCCAGCTGTACACCATTAGCAACCGTCACCCTGAGCATGCAAGATGGATCCATTGGCAAGTGTAACTTCTTCATCAGTTTGGAATCCACAAAAATTGTGCGTACTACTAGAGTCAACCAGAATAATAGCTTTAAGATGATAAATTCTAGCTGACAATCGCATTTTGTTATGAGTCTGGGACCCATTGAGAGCATGTAGGGACAGAACTGATGCTATTGAGTCAACCAGAATAATAACTTCAAGATGACCAATTCTAGCTGACAACATCATTGTATTGTGAGTCTGGGACTCGTTGAGAGCATATAGGGACAGAACTGGTGCTACTGAGTCAACTTCACCTACTATAGTTTCTAATTTCTTAGGATAGTCCTGAAACTCCTCAAAAGAAAGGCTCTTAAGCTTACTATCCTAGTCAACATAGGCATCACTAGTTGGTAAAGTTTAGATTTATCAAATTTATATCCTGGTGCATTTTTTATGCACACCAGAAAAGTAACCCCTTTTTTCTCCTGTCATCCATTTAAGCCTAAGAGAGAGCCTTCACTAGTGTCATGGTGCTAGGAGTTGTAGAAGAATGGCCCCTTGAACTGGTGTAATTTCCAGTTTGACTGTATCCTTTAGCAATAGGGAATAAGGGTTTGGAATAGCTAAGATTCCCTCTGTACCAGCCCAATTTAGGGGCTAGTCGGAATAGTGGTTTCGGAACCACTAATCTGAGGTCGGAGAAAATTATTTTCATGTTATTTTATGAGTTAGAGCATGATTATATAACTGCATGAAAATTTTGGTACTTTAATTTTAGCAATTTCATGCTTAATCGCGAAAAAGGACTAAATCGCAAAAAGTGCAAAAGTTCCATTTTATAAGCTAAAGGTGTCTAATAGCCATAGAATATTAATCTGAGGTCTTTAAAGGGAAATTAGCCCCTTAAATCATGGTTGGCCGGCCATAGGGGACAAACAATGTCAAAATTGGTCAAAGTTGTTAGATTAGGTAGATTGAATTGAGGAAATAAAATAAAATAAAGAAAGGAGAAAGATATCATCTTTCCTCTCTTCTTCTCCACTGAAATTTTCAGAAAACAAGGGGTTTGAGAACTCAAAAATTTCAGCAAACTTCTCTCTTTACAAGTAAGTGTTCTAGTGATCCTTTCTTTATAAAAATTGTACTTTTGGAACCCCTAAAGCTTAAGCTTTCTAAAGAGGGGACTATTTTGTAAGATGGTGAAGAGTTTATAGTTTTGCCATGAGAGCTTTTAAGTTGTTTGCTGCATTTTCATGGAAGAAAATGAGTCTTAGTTGTTAGATGAACAACTTTTGTGAAAGTTGTTACCATCAAAAACACCTAAAAGGACATTTTTGTAAAGGTTGTAAAATATGTAGTAAATGTGTGAAATGTTAAGTTTTGATGGTAGCCATAAGAGAAACAAATGTTCACCTAGGCTCGATAAAGGTAGAAATTTTATTAGAATTGATTTCTGAGCCTAGGGGTAAAATGGTCATTTTGTAAAAGTCTAAGGGCAAAATAGTAATTTTGCCAAAGCATGGTTATTGAAATGCATTTATTAATGTGACTGTTAAATGAGCTAATTTGCTATTATAGATTAAGAAGAACCAAGAATTTACCTCGACTGGGGAAAGAACAAAGTATCGGACTAGATCGACGATCTAGCTCATTTTGAAATCGAGGTAGGTTTGTATGTGATAAATTCAACCTTTATGCTAGTATGTTTGAGAATGTATGAAAGTAAAGGGAAACTGAAGAGAATGTAAACGTGATACGTGAATGTCTGAAAGCGGCTTCAGATAGACAAAAGTCCTATTCGGATTTGAAATGGAAAGAGATTGAGTTTCACGTCGGTGATAAAGTGTTTCTGAAAGTATCACCATGGAGAAAAGTCCTCAGATTTGGCCGAAAAGGAAAATTGAGTCCACGCTTTATCGGACCTTATGAAGTTACTGAGAGGATAGGATCGGTAGCTTATCGTTTAGCCTTGCCACCTGAGCAGGAAAAGATTCACGATGTCTTCCATGTGTCTATGTTACGTCGCTACCGATCAGACCCTTCGCATGTGATCGTACCATCAGAGGTAGAGATTCAACCGGACATGACTTATGGCGAAAAGCCGGTTAATATTTTGGCACGAGAGATCAAACAACTGAAGAACAAAAGTATATCCCTTGTTAAAGTGCTATGGCAGAGACATGGGATAGAAGAGGCTACTTGGGAGCCCGAGGAGACCATGAGAAACCAGTATCCCAACCTTTTTACCGGTAAGATTTTCGAGGACGAAAATCCTTAAGGGGGAGAATTGTAACAGCCCGATTTAGAGGCTAGTCAGAATAGTTGTTTCGGAACCACTAATTCGAGGTCGGAGAAAATTATTTTCATGTTATTTTATGAGTTAGAGCATGATTATATAAGTGCATGAAAATTTTGGTGCTTTAATTTTAGCAATTTCATGCTTAATCACGAAAAAGGACTAAATCGCAAAAAGTGCGAAAGTTACATTTTATAAGTTAAAGGTGTCTTATAGCCATAGAATATTAATTGGAGGTCTTTAAAGGGCAATTAGCCCCTCAAATCATGGTTGGCCGGCCATAGGGGACAAACAATGTCAAAATTGGTCAAAGTTGTTAGATTAGATGGATTAAATTAAGGAAATAAAATAAAATAAAGAAAGGAGAAAGATATCATCTTTCCTCTCTTCTTCTCCACCGAAAGTTTTAGCAAACAAGGGGTTTGGGAACTCAAAAATTTCAGCAAACTTCTCTCTTTACAAGTAAGTGTTCTAGTGATCCTTTCTTGATAAAAATTGTACTTTTGGAACCCCTAAAGCTTAAGCTTTCTAAAGAGCAGACTATTTTGTAAGATGGTGAAGAGTTTAGAGTTTTGCCATGAGAGCTTTTAAGTTGTTTGCTGCATTTTTAAGGAAGAAAATGAGTCTTAGTTGTTAGATGAACAACTTTTGTGAAAGGTGTTACCATGAAAAACACCTAAAAGGACATTTTTGTAAAGGTTGTAAAATATGTAGTAAATGTGTGTAATGTTGAGTTTTGATGGTAGCCATAAGAGAAATAAATGTTCACCTAGGCTCGATAAAGGTAGAAATTTGATTAGAGCTGATTTCCGAGCCTAGGGGTAAAATGGTCATTTTATAAAAGGCTAAGGGCAAAATACTAATTTTACCAAAGCATGGTTATTGAAATGCATTTATTAATGTGATTGTTAAATGAGCTAATTTGCTATTATAGATCAAGAAGAACCAAGAATTTATCTCGACCGGGGAAAGAATAAAGTATCGGACTAGATCGACGATCTAACTCATTTTGAAATCGAGGTAAGTTTGTATGTGATAAATTCAACCTTTATGCTAGTATGTTTGAGAATGTTTGATATTATAATGTTACATGATATTCTATGAAATTGAGTATTGGTGTTGAATGAGAAGGATGATAAAAGTTGAGATGTTGAAGTCCCGATTGGACTGTAAAAAATGCGAAAATGCTATCATCGAGACATGAGTTAAATAAGGTCCCGTGTAAGACCATGTCAGGGACATGGCCTCAGCACTGAATTGAGATTTCGTATAAGACCAAATCTGGGATATGGCTTCGATATTGAATATGAGAATCGTATAAGACCATATCCGGGATATGGCATATATACTTTAAGTGAGATTCCGTATAAGACCATATCCGGGATACGGCATCGGCATTCAGAGGTGACCCCATATAAAACCACATCTGGGATGTGGCATTGGTTTTGTGTTTATGTTGATGACGATGAATATGCATCTTTAAGTATCCCTAGTGAATTAGTGGGATAAATAGATAAGCTTGGAAATAGAAATGAGATTAGTACTAAAGTCATGTGATTGAGTGAATACAGGTTCCCGTGAATAATTCACGAGGAATGTTTATGATATGTGGCATGGTATATGCTAGATAAGAACAAGTACGAGTAAGTTATGGCAAAGTGCTTATGACTTTGTGTGGTTATCTAATGCTATGGTTTGATGTCATTATGAACTTATTGTTGCTATTTATTTTTATGCAAACTTACTAAGCTTTATGCTTACCCCTATCATTTCCCTTTTTCCTTGTAGTATTGCCAAGATAATTCGAGAATCGTGGGACGTCGGAGTTCAGAAATCACACTATTGACATCTCTTTGGTATAACAAGTTAGACTTATTTTGAGTATGGCATGTATAGGACTTGGGTATTTTGTTATGTCATTTTGATAGCCAAAGTGCTGGCTATTTATGTTATCAAAGTCATTTTGTAAATGGTCAATGGAATTGGGCCAATACTTGACAAGTTTTTATATATAATCAATGATGATGAATTTCATGAAGTGTATGCTTGTGTGGATACCTTGATTTTGAGTCCTTATAAATGCTTTATAGTCATGAAATGTGTTGGATTGAATTGGTACAAGTATGGTTGCTATTCAGGGTGGCATTTGGCTTGGTAAATAACCTTTTAAATGTCCACACGGGTAGACACACGGGCATGTGTCTTGGCAGTGTGTGACAGTCGGTTAGCCCCATGGGCGTGTTAATTGGCCGTGTGTCCCCATGCATGCTAGGTTTACAAGTCAGTATGCTCAGTAGTAAACACACGGGCAGAGAGACGGCCGTGTGTCTCAGCCGTGTGGGAGGCATGGCCATGGACATGGGCGTGTGCCCAGGCCGTGTGAAGTTTGCACCTAAAATTTGGAATTTAATTCGACACACGGTCTAAGGACACGTGCGTGTGCCTTGGCCGTGTGACCTTAGTGATGTGATGATGTCATAAAAAGAATGCCAAAGTTTTGGCACAAGGGCTAAGACACAGGCGTGTCGAGACTGTGTGAGGGACACGGGCCAGGGACACGGGCGTGTGTCTGGCCGTGTGAAATAAGTCAGTGTCGACCACGGGTGAAGAACACGGGCCTGTCCTAGGGGCACACGGACGTGTCCCTTAGACAACACGGGCTTGTGGCCCCTGTTTAAGCAAAAATCTTCTAGGAGCGTAAAAGTTTCCTGTTTAATTTTGAAACCTTCCGTAAGTTTGTTTAAGTCCTCGTAGGCCTAAGATAAGGATGTTATGAGTATGAATGAGAAGTTTTAAGTTGGGATGAAATTTTATAGCCCAAAGTTGTATGTTCAAGTGAGATAAGTCTGGTAATGCCTCGTACCCGGTTTCGACATTGAATACAGGTAAGGGGTGTTACATTTAGTGGTATCAGAGCTACAGTTTTGTCGGTTGTCGGGCTAACGTAGCGTGAGTATGAGTCTAGCTATACATGCCATACGTAAGAGTATTTGTGTAATGATAGTGTGACGACTCCTGACGGTTTGAATTGTATTTTTATATAGGAATGGATCCCGATCGGACTGCAGCTGATGCGGCTGCGAGTAATGCACCGGTTCTCGCGCAAGGGACCGCGCCAGTAGAGATTAGACCCGAGACTTGGGTTAGGGAGAAGAGGCTCGAGAAGCCTTTCTCCATATGATGAGCAATTGGTACACTGAGTACATTCGAGCAAATCCTAATGCTCAACCCCCTCTACCCCACCTATTCCTCAGCCCACTCCTATAGCTCCTCAAGTGGTTGAGGTAGTAAGAAGAGAAAGGCATCCAGTCGATAAGATCCGAAAATAAGGAGCGGAGGAATTTCAGGCTAGTAAAGACGATGATCCAGAAAAGGCAGAATTCTGGCTTGAGAATACCATCAGGGTATTCGACGAGTTGTAATGCACGCCTGAAGAGTGCATGAAGTGTGTAGTATCTCTCTTGAGAGATTCAGACTATCAGTGGTGGAACACCCTTGCGTCGGTGGTACCAAGGGAGATGATAAATATGGAATTCTTCCAAGAGGAGTTCTGGAAGAAATATGTTAGTCAAAGATTCATTGACCAGAAGAGGAAAGAGTTCTTAGTGCTAAAGCAGTGCCGAATGGCGGTAACTGAATACAAACGTGAATTTGTAAGGCTTAGTAAGTATGCCCGGGAGTGCGTGTCTACCGAGGCTATCATGTGCAAAAGGTTCGAGGACGGGTTAAATGAAGATATCCGTTTATATTTTGGAGTCCTCGAACTAAAAGAATTTGTGGTGTTAGTAGATAGAGCCTGTAAGGCTGAGGAGTTGGCCAAAGAGAAAAGAAGAGCTGAGATTGAGTCCCGTGACTCGAGAAAGAGGCAACTGAGTAAGTCATACCAATCCTCATCTAAGAAATCAAGGGATTTCACTACTCGATCAGCCACTTTGGCCGAGTTTTCAAACCGAAGTAAGGGAAAACAATTCTCAGGGTCTAAGGCTCAGACTACTTCAGTTGCTAGTATTGACAATGCCCGACCGAGTAGGCCGGAATGCCCGCAGTGTGGCAGACGTCATTCTAGTGAGTGCCGAGCAAACGAGAAGGCTTGTTTCAAGTGTGGGTCTCTAGACCACTTTATCAGAGATTGCCCTGAGGCGGGTGAGAAAGAGAAACCTCAGAATGCAAGAATGGGAAATACTGTTAGAGGAAGACCACAGAGAAACCCGAGAAATGAGATGAGTAGCAAGAATTCATCTAGAGAGCAGATTGCGAGAATTGAGGGTAGAGCACCGGCGAGAACATATGCCATTCGTGCTCGCGAAGAGGCGTCCTCCCATGACTTAATCACGGGTACATTTTCTCTCTATGATAACCATGTTGTAGCTTTAATTGATCCAGGGTCTACCCACTCGTATATTTGCATGAAATTAGCCTCTAGCATGTGCATACCTATAGAGTCTACTGAATTTGTGATAAGAGTATCGAATCCCCTAGGAAAATGTGTATTGGTTGCTAGAAAATGCAAAGGTTGCCCTTTGATGATTAGGGGTCATTGTTTTCCTGCAAGTCTCATGTTATTACCATTTGATGAGTTCGATGTCATCCTTGGGATGGATTGGTTTGTTACTCATGATGTGATTGTAAATTGTGGAAAGAATTTTATTGAGTTAAAATGTGAAAGTGGGGATCTTATTCGTGTTGAATCAGATAAGCAAGACAGATCACCAGTAGTGATATCATCCTTGTCGACTCAGAAGTATTTAAGAGAGGGGTGCGAAGCTTACCTTGCCTTTGTGATGAATGCTAAAGAGACTGAGTTGAAAATTGAGACGGTACCCATAGTGTGCGAATATCTAGATATTTTCCCGGAGGAATTGCCAGGGTTACCTCCGGTTAGGGAGATTAAATTTGGGATTGAGTTAGCTCCGGGTACCGCACCCATTTCTATTACTCCATATAGAATGGCTCCAACCGAGCTAAAAGAATTGAAAGCACAGTTGCAAGAACTAATGGGTAAAGGCTTTGCAAGACCGAGTTTTTCTCCGTGGGGTGCTCCCGTATTATTTGCGAAGAAGAAAGATGGTTCTATGAGGTTATGCATAGATTATTAACTGTGAAGAACAAGTACCCGTTGCTAAGAATCGATGATTCGTTTGATCAATTGAAGGGAGTCGCGGTGTTTTCTAAGATAGACCTGAGGTCCGGTTATTACCAGTTGAGAGTTAAGAAACAAGATGTACCGAAAACTGCATTTCGGACGAGGTACGAGCACTATGAGTTTCTGGTCATGCCCTTTGGCTTAACAAATGCTCCCGCCGTGTTTATGGATTTAATGAATCGTATTTTTCGACTGTACTTGGATAAGTTTGTTGTTGTTTTTATCGATGATATATTAATTTATTCTCGTGATGAGAGTGAGCACGCAGAGCATTTGAGAACTATTTTACAGACTTTAAGAGATAAGCAGTTGTATGCCAAGTTTAGTAAAAGCGAGTTTTGGCTTAAAAAAGTTGGATTTTTGCGGCACATTGTCTCGGGAGATGGGATTAGAGTCGACCAGAGTAAGATCTCAGCATTTGTAGATTGGAAGCCACCAAGGAACGTAACTGAGGTTAGGAGTTTTCTAGGCCTAGCCGGCTACTATAGATGTTTTGTCAAGGGGTTTTCCATGATAGCTACTCCGATGACGAGGCTATTGCAAAAAGATGTGAAGTTTGATTGGACAGAAAAGTGCCAACAGAATTTTGAGAAATTGAAGACATTGTTGACTGAGGCTCCTGTTTTAGTGCAACCAGAGTCGGGAAAAGAATTTGTGGTTTACAGCGATGCATCCTTGAATGGATTAGGTTGTGTACTTATGAAAGAGGGCAAGGTGATTGCTTATACCTCTAGGCAACTAAAGCCGCACGAGAAGAACTACCCAACTCATGACTTGGAATTAGCTGTAATTGTATTTGCACTAAAGATACGGAGACACCATTTGTATGGTGAGAAATGTCGGGTGTTCACTGATCATAAGAGCCTAAAGTACTTGATGACTCAAAAAGAGTTGAACCTTAGGCAACAGAGATGGTTAGAGTTGATAAAAGATTATGAGTTGGTAATTGACTATCATCCAGGGAAGGCGAATGTAGTCGTCGATGCCTTGAGTAGGAAATCATTGTTTGCGCTAAGAGCCCTAAGCACACGGATAGCTTTGTCAGATAATGGTTCTATACTAGCCGAGTTAAGGGCTAGACCAATGTTTCTTCAAGATATTTTTGAAGCTCAGAAGGGTGACGATGATTTACAAGCTAAAAGAGTTCAATGTAATGCAGATGTTGAGTCAGACTTTCAGATAAGTCATGATGGATGTCTGATGTTCCGAGATAGGGTCTGTGTACCCAGAAATGGTGAACTTATCCGGAAGATTCTGCATGAAGCACATAGTGGATGTTTGTCTGTACATCCAGGCAGCACAAAGATGTATAACGACTTGAAGAAATGGTATTGTTGGCCGAGAATGAAGAAAGACATTTCAGAGTTTGTATCGAGATGTCTAATTTGTCAACAAGTGAAGGCTAAACATCAAGTACCTTTGGGTCTACTTCAGCCTATTATGGTACCTGACTGGAAGTGGGACCGTATTACTATGGACTTCGTGATGGGTTTACCATTATTACCGAAGAAGAGAGATGCTGTATGGGTCGTGGTCGATAGACTTACGAAGCCAGCCCATTTCATACCAGTACGAGTCGACTATTTGCTTGATCAGTTGGCAGATTTGTACGTGTCAGAGATAGTAAGGCTTCATGGTATACCGTTGTCGATCATTTCGGATAGAGATCCGAGATTCACGTCACGGTTTTGGAAAAAGTTGCAAGAGGGTTTAGGCATAAAATTGAGTTTCAGTATAGCTTTCCATCCACAAACCGACGGGCAGTCGGAAAAAGTGATACAGATACTTGAAGACATGCTTCGATGTTGCGTTTTGGAATTCCAAGGTAATTGGGAAAAATACTTACCGTTGGTGGAATTCGCCTACAACAACAGTTTTTAGTAAATTTTGAAAATGGCGCCTTATGAAGCATTCTATGGCTGTAAGTGCCGAACGCCCTTATATTAGGCAGAACTCTGAGAGAATTAGATTTACGGGGTCGATTTGGTCAGGGAAAGAGAAGAGAAAGTAAAGGTGATACGTGATTGTCTGAAAGCGGCCTCAGATACACAAAAGTCCTATTCGGATTTGAAATGGAAAGAGATTGACTTTCACGTCAGTGATAAAGTGTTTCTAAAAGTATCACCATGGAGAAAAGTCCTCAGATTTGGCTGGAAAGGCAAATTGAGTCCGCGCTTTCTCGGACCTTATGAAGTTACCGAGAGGATAGGACCGGTAGCTTATCGTTTGGCCTTGCCACCTGAGCTGGAAAAGATTCACGGTGTCTTCCACATGTCTATGTTACGTCGCTACTGATCAGACCCTTCGCATGTGATCGTACCATCAGAGGTAGAGATTCAACCGGACATGGCTTATGGCGAAGAGCCAGTTAATATTTTGGCACGAGAGGTCAAACAACTGAGGAACAAAAGTATAGCCCTTGTTAAAGTGCTATTGCAGAGACATGGGATAGAAGAGGCTACTTGGGAGCCCGAAGAGACCATGAGAAACCAGTATCCCAACCTTTTTACCGATAAGATTTTCGAGGACGAAAATCCTTAAGGGGGAGAATTATAACAGCCCGATTTAAGGGCTAGTCAGAATTGTGGTTTCGAAACCACTAATCCGAGGTTGGAGAAAATTATTTTCATGTTATTTTATGAGTTAGAGCATGATTATATAAGTGAATGAAAATTTTGGTGTTTTAATTTTAGCAATTTCATGCTTAATCGCGAAAAAGGACTAAATCGCAAAAAGTGCGAAAGTTCCATTTTATAAGATAAAGGTGTCTTATAGCCATAGAATATTAATTGGAGGTCTTTAAAGGGCAATTAGCCCCTCAAATCATGGTTGGCCGGCCATAGGGGACAAACAATGTCAAAATTGGTCAAAGTTGTTAGATTAGGTGGATTAAATTGACGAAATAAAATAAAATAAAGAAAGGAGAAAGATATCATTTTTCCTCTCTTCTTCTCCACCGAAATTTTTAGCAAACAAGGGGTTTGAGAACTCAAAAATTTCAGCAAACTTCTCTATTTACAAGTAAGTGTTCTAGTGATCCTTTCTTGATAAAAATTGTACTTTTGGAACCCCTAAAGCTTAAGCTTTCTAAAGAGGGGACTATTTTGTAAGATGGTGAAGAGTTTAGAGTTTTGCCATGAGAGCTTTTAAGTTGTTTGCTGTATTTTTATGGAAGAAAATGACTCTTAGTTGTTAGATGAACAACTTTTGTGAAAGGTGTTACCATGAAAAACACCTAAAAGGACATTTTTGTAAAGGTTGTAAAATATGTAGTAAATGTGTGAAATGTTGAGTTTTGATGGTAGCCATAAGAGAAATAAATGTTCACCTAGGCTCGATAAAGGTAGAAATTTAATTAGAAATGATTTTCGAGCCTAGGGGTAAAATGGTCATTTTGTAAGAGTCTAAGGGCAAAATACTAATTTTGCCAAAGCATGGTTATTGGAATGCATTTATTAATGTGATTGTTAAATGAGCTAATTTGCTATTATAGATCAAGAAGAACCAAGAATTTACCTCGACTGGGGAAAGAACAAAGTATCGGACTAGATCGACGATCTAGCTCATTTTGAAACCGAGGTTAGTTTGTATGTGATAAATTCAACCTTTATGCTAGTATGTTTGAGAATGTTTGATATTATAATGTTACATGATATTCTATGAAATTGAGTATTGGTGTTGAATGAGAAGGATGATAAAAGTTGAGATGTTGAAGTCCCGGTTGGACTGTAATAAATGCGAAAATGCTATCATCGAGACATGAGATGAATAAGGTCCCGTGTATGACCATGTCGGGGACATGGCCTCGGCACCGAATTGAGATTTTGTATAAGACCATATTTGGGATATGGCTTCGGTATTGAATATGAGAATCGTATAAGACCATATCCGGGATATGGCATCGATACTTAATATGAGATTCTGTATAAGACCATATTCAGGATATGGCATCGGCATTCAGAGGTGACCCCATATAAGACCACATCTGGGATGTGGCATTGGTTTTGTGTTTATGTTAATGACGATGAATTTGCGTCTTTAAGTATCCCTAGTGAATTAGTGGGATAAATAGATAAGCTTGGAAATAGAAATGAGATTAGTACTAAATTCATGTGATTGAGTGAATACAGGTACCCATGAATAATTCACGAGGAATGTTTACGATATGTGGCATGGTATATGCTAGATAAGAACAAGTACGAGTAAGTTATGGCAAAGTGCTTATGACTTTGTGTGGTTATCTAATGCCATGGATTGATGTCATTATGAACTTATTGTTGCTATTTATTTTTATGCAAACTTACTAAGCTTTATGCTTACCCCTATCATTTCCCTTTTTCCTTGTAGTATTGCCAAGATAATTCGAGAATCGTGGGACGTCGGAGTTCAAAAATCACACTATCGACATCTCTTTGGTATAACAAGTTAGACTTATTTTGAGTATGGCATGTATAGGACTTGGGTATTTTGTTATGTCATTTTGATAGCCAAAGTGCTGGCTATTTATGTTATCAAAGTCATTTTGTAAATGGTCAATGGAATTGGGCCAATACTTGACAAGTTTTTATATATAATCAATGAAGATGAATTTCATGAAGTGTATGCTTGTGTGGATACCTTGATTTTGAGTCCTTATAAATGCTTTATAGTCATGAAATGTGTTGGATTGAATTGGTACAAGTATGGTTGCTATTCAGGGTGGCATTTGGCTTGGTAGATAACCTTTTAAATGTCCACAGGGGTAGACACACGGGCATGTGTCTAGGCCGTGTGTGACAGACGGTTAGCCCCATGGGCGTGTTAATTGGCCGTGTGTCCCCATGCATGCTAGGTTTACAAGTCAGTATGCTCAGTAGTAAACACACGGGCAGAGACACGACCGTGTGTCTCAACCGTGTGGGAGGCATGGCCATGGACATGGGCGCGTGCCTAGGCCGTGTGAAGTCTGCACCTAAAATTTGGAATTTAATTTGACACACGGTCTAAGGACACGGGCGTGTGCCTTGGCCGTGTGACCTTAGTGATGTGATGACGTCATAAACATAATGCCAAGGTTTTGGTACACGGGCTAGGACACGGGCGTGTCGAGACCGTGTGAGGGACACGGGCCAGAGACACGGGCGTGTGTCCGGCCATGTGAAATAAGTAAGTGTCGACCACGGGTGAAGAACATGGGCATGTCCCAGTGGCACACGGGCGTGTCCCTTAGACAACACGGGCTTGTGGCCCCTGTTTAAGCAAAAATCTTCTAGGAGCGTAAAAGTTTCCGGTTTAATCCCGAAACCTTACGTAAGTTTGTTTAAGTCCTCGTAGGCCTAAGATAAGGATGTTATGAGTATGAATGAGAAGTTTTAAGTTGGGATGAAATTTTATAGCCCAAAGTTGTATGTTCAAGTGAGATAAGTCTGGTAATGCCTCGTACCCGGTTCTGACGTTGAATACGGGTAAGGGGTGTTACACCCTCCTATAAGAGCACTTTTCTTAGGAACATTGCCTACAATATCCTCCACTTGTCGAGCAATCATAAACCCTTCTACTAGGGTTGTGGGTTTAAATAATCTCAAAAACTGACCAATTTCTAATTTATGATTATGAACAAAAATGCTCAAAGCATAACTCCCTAGTAACTGCAATTGGTTCAATAGGCTCACAAAATGATTGTGATAGTAATCAACTGTACGTGTCTGCTTAAAAGCCACCAACTCAGTCACGGGGTCCAAAAATTTGCTAGATACAAATCTCTCTTGCAAGGCTCGAGCATACACCTCTCAAGTCAGTTGGTGTAGGCCACCATATTATTGTGCAAAGAAATTATGCCAATCAAGGGCTTGTTCTTCCAGATGTAACATCACAATCTTGACCTTAGCTAGATCTCCCACATTCTCAACCTCAAAGAACTACTCGAGTTTGGACCACTAACCTCAAAAATTTATGCCATCGAATCAAGGACAAGACAACTGGAATAACTTCCCCATAGCGTCCACTGTGCTAGCTCGAGAATGAATGCTAGATTGCCCCAGGTTTACTGCTAGTGACATAGCTAGACTATCCTTAGGTGGAAACCCTGGTGAGGTGTTCCTAGAATAATCTTGCCTCTATCTTTCACCACTCCATGAACACTGGTTGAGGTTTAACCAAAGTACTTCTCAAAGAATGAACACAACTCAAATATGATTTCTCCTTTGATTTCATGATAGAAGTCTTTGAAGCGAGAATTGAGCTTGGTGTCCAGTTTTGCATCAAGTTTACTATCAAGCTAAGACAACTCATGTTGCAAAAAACCCATCTCTTTTTGTAGTCGTGTAGTGACTCTATCCTTGGCCATGAGGATCATCGAGCTCTGATACCTTTGATGGGGAATAAGAGTTTGAGATAGAAGAAATTTAAAGAAGAGGATAAAGGGAAGAAAGAAATAGATTTCAGAGAGGTTGAGGAAGAAGAATATGTTGTATATATCTTAACTACCTCCCCTTATTTGGATTGGCCATTAAAAAGGTGAGTAACAACAATGAATGGATAACCTGGCATATGCCCAAAACACACCGTTTCAATTAACGACTATTTACCCTAAATGACCCATTTTACGTACTAATCCGATCCCCCTTTCACACACGGTCTCATTAAATTCTTCAACACAAAACACAACATTTTGATATAGTAACTAAAATTAACAGAAATGCAAAATAGTTTATCGTTATTTCTAATTATTCCATATCACAATAGTGGGTGGATCGTTCTTGCTTATCATTTCATGGCCAATCTTTTAACATTTAGATCAGGATTATCTCTTTTTTACTTACAACAAGTCAATTCAATTTTGGGGTACTGTCAAGAGTGAGATTTGAATGTTAAATTTACTGCCTTTGCCTTACTTTATTGACCATATTACAAAGTCAACAGAATTTTTGGTTTTTTTACTGCATTTTCTTTGGGATTTGAATATTAAGTAGTATGCTTATAGGGTGTTTCTATCATATAAAAGAAAATGTTTTTTTTTTTAAATTTCAAATTGGGTATAGAATTTTATGTATACAGTTTTATTTGCAATTTTATGTACGCTTATGGAGAAAAGAGAATAGTGGGGGAGAAGGGTGGGTGAGGAGAAGGAGATGGGGACAACGATGGTGGGGGAGAGGGAGAGGGGGCGGGTGGGAGGATTTTTGTTTTATTTAATATGAATATAATTATATTTATTTTTAATATTAATATTAATATAAAATTAAAATTTATTATTATATTTTTTTGAAAATATTTATTTAATTCTATTTATTTTTAAATTTTATATATTATTATTTATTGTCAACAATATATTTTTATTTTTATATATTTTATAAATTTAGTATTTTATTTTTTTTGAAAATATTTATGTATTTGTATATGTTTCCTTGAATTTTTAGAACTATGATTAAATTGAGACTATTTGTAAATTTTGAGGGTTAATTTTTTAAAATTATGACTAAACTGATATAATATGTAAAAGTTGAGGGCTAAATTTGTTATTATACTGATTTTTTTAACTGTCATGTCAGCTTGCCGTTTGTGATTTTAACAGGGGTGACTAAAATGATCGAACTATGTAACATGGGTGTTTAAATTGTAAACTTTTTTTTTTAATTGTGAGTGCCTAAAATTTAAAAAAAATATATAGTTGGGTGACTATCTATGTAGTTTATCCTAAAATATGAGATTTTTAGGAACTAGTGTCACCGGCTACTAAAAATGGTACCAATAAAATTATAATAATATCGATACTTTTTTAAAGGTATTGATCTTTTTTGTTTCTGTTCAAAATTTGTTCCAAGTCAATGAACAAATTTGGTATCAATACTGGCTAAGGTATCAATACTTTTTTGTTTGAAATGTTTTTCACTCGATTTAAAATGTTTCACTTGAGCTAAAATTGTTTGAAATGTTTTTGAACTTTGTCCAAGAATTTTCTAAGTATCCAAAACATTTTCTAAGTTGTTTGGAAGACTTGATATAGTTTTATACTTGAACTTTATAATTTCTTTGTTCAAAAACAAACTTTATTAAAAAACATTTTTATTTGTTATATAAAAATAATTTATCAAATAAAGTTATTTTTAACAATGTTCCCCTTTTTGATATAACAAAACATTTTGGTAAATTTGTTTCTGAACTTGTTACTCCCCCTTGTTAAAATTCAATTTGAATCAAAGACTTGTTTTTATGATTTTGAAAAAGTGGTCACTTAATTGTTGGCATTAAAATATTAGTCATTTAAATTAATGAACCAATAATCAAATAATTTACCTTTCTTTCTCCCCTTTTTGTTATATCAAAATGCAATAAATAAAGCTTAAGAAAGAGATATTGTTAGTTCAAAGGTAAATATTTAAAATTTAGAACAAAGAACTAACATTTGCAATATAAACATTAAAGTGTCTGAAAAATACCAATATAAACATTAAAGTATAAGTATAGTCATTCATAGTCATAGGAAACAAAGTCAAAATAAACTAATGATGCAAATAAAAAATGTATGATAATGCAAATGCTAGTCTAATCCTCTTGAGAAGGAGGCGGCAGTGGAGGAAAATTAGCCATAAGCTAAGCTATTTGATCCTCCAAAGAAGACAACCTAGAGCCCATGTTATCCTACATCTTAGACATCCTAATGTTTAAACCTTTAAAGTCGTCTCGTAATGTCCCAATAGCGTCAAGAATAGCAAGAGCATTGGTCGAGAGCGTTTGAGCTTGTGGTGGAGCAGATTGCGAAAGACCAACTGAAGGAGCAGGTGCCAGAGCTGGCTCGGGTGAAGGAACATCATCATGCTCTGTAACATCCCAAAATTGGGCCTAGTAGGATTGAGCCGATTGGGAATTGGGCTTTAGGAAAATTTGAGTATTATTTTTGTGTTGGCTCGGGTAGGAATTTTGTGTGTTAGAATAGTTTTGTGAAGGCTTGATTTTATTAAGGAAGCTAGAATAAATTTTTTAGTATGGTTTATTTAATGAAGTGGATTAAGTGAGCTTAGCACTTAAGTTAATTTAAGTGTTAATTAAAGCATAAGAGGAGTAAGTGGCAAGTTGGTTAAGGAGCTTGAAAGGTAGCTTGAGGTTAGAGGTTCGAGTGGTATGTTTAGCATTTTGAAGGTTTATTTTTGTGTATTAGCATTGATGGCCGGTCAAACTTATTTATGATAGGTGGACTAATAACTTTTGGTAAGTTGAATTTATGATTAAGGAAAGCTTAATTTAGGGGATAAGAATCTTGAACTTATGGCATGATGAGGGACAAAGGCATGGAATAGGGAGGATGTTTTGGAAAGTAATCCTAGGCTTTAGTGCATGTATGTGGACGGCATGGGTGTCTAGGTGGGTGGCGAATTTTGTTAGGTGGTTTAGGGGAATATTTGGCCAATTCCTCTTTTGTGCATCTTTTTGCATTTTGCTTTTCCTCTCCAAAAACTCTTCTTTGGCCGAATGTTTATTGTACATTTTGTGCAAATTTTGCTTTTGTTTTAGCCTTCATTTCATTGAACCAAAAATACTATTTTCTTTCTCTCATCTTTCCACTTGAAACTAAAACTTCATTTTGGCATTTTATGCACTTTTCTTTTGGGCAAACAAGGTGTTGGCCGAATCTCATTTCTCCCATCTCTCTCTTTTCTTCCTTTGATTTGTGCTCAAACACAAATCCCTTTTCTTTCATTTGGCTGAACCTCCTTCTTCCTCAAATCCTCTTTTCTTTTCTTTCTTCCATTGTTGATTAAACCGAATCCCCATTCACTCATTGTTGTTCTCTTTTCTACTTACATTCCCTCACTTTTATTCACATATTTTTCTCCTTTCATTACTATATAGCCGAAATCTTTCCTTCTCCATTAGAGTTACTTTGGTCAAATATCAAGGGAGCACAAGATCCTTTTGGGATTCTTTTTCAAGCATTAGTAAGAGGAAGCCATAGCCATTAAGGGAAGCTTTTGGGATTTATTCTCCTAAGGAAAGGTGGTAAGTAACATTCGGCTATAGGCTTTGGTTATGAATAGATGTGCAAGGTAATTATTACCAAGTGTTTTGGTAGGAATCTCGATAGGACAAGTGACAAATACGGAATTCGGTGAATTGGAGGAAACAACGTCTCGAATTTCGCTAGTATATTCGAGAATTGCTAGAAAATAGGTGTGTAAGATCTCTATACACACTTTATTAATTTACGTGCTATTATTATTTACCTTAGATCTTTTGGTTGTGATTTGCTTATGGCTAAGCATGGAATTCAGGTAAGTCCCCTAATTTGTAATTTTTGATATATGATTTGTATGCCATTACATGATGTTAAATGCTATGACATGAAACATGATAATTGATATATAAGCATGTGATGGTGGGATTGATGAGAGGAGGGGGATGAATTATGGACTGTCGTCAGTGGTTTTGACCACAAGATGGGTTGGCCCCATCGATTATTTGTGACCTATGGTCATCGGTGGTTTTGACCACAACGATTGATTAATTTGCGACTAAGTCCCAAAGTGGTTTGGTACCACCAAAGTGGTTTTGACCACACTTGATTATTGTGACCTATGGTCATCGGTGGTTTTGACCACACGATGGGTTGGCCCCATCATCCGATTTGTGACTCTAAGTCATCGGTGGTTTTGACCACCAAGTGGTTTTGACCACACGGGTAGAAAAGGAGTATGGATGGCTAGTTGGGTTGCATGTGCATGTTTATTAATGACTTGTGTATGAGTTACTTTACCGTGTGGGGATTACACACTCGAGTCTTGGTGACTCACCCCTTTCCTTAACATTTTGCGGATGAGTAGATCGCGGAAATGGAGCCGATGGACTCGAGGTGGCCATGCAAAGGAGTTTTTAATAAATGAATTTTGGATTTTATTTATCTTTCTTTTGGGTTTATGTTGTTTATTTGTAATAAGGCCTCCTAGTATGATTTCATTATTGCTGCGTGTTTGAATGTTTGGTTTAAACTACTTGATGATGTTAAAACGGTTGCACATGTTTTCTCAAATTAAACGCAAAATGTTTTAAAGTACCATCGGGTACATTCGAAATTTGTAAACAACTCGACTCAACAAATATTTATTAAGTATGGTTTTTAACAAAGAAATTTAATAAGAAAGGCATTTCGACAAATTTTTAAAATCAGTCTTAAAATGGTTTTCAAAATGTTTTCTCTGTAGCAAACCAAATTCGGTCGTAATGTTTGGGCCGGGTTTGGGGGTGTTACAAAATTGGTATCAGAGCCCAGTTCAAAGCTCTCACTGTGGGGCCCAAGGCCCAAAAATGTTTTGGTAGGCCTTTTGAAATATTTTGGGTTTGAACAAAGATGGCACCGAGTCTCCTAACACCGATCTGCTTCAGGTAAGTACTTCTCATTTCTTTGTGAATTATTATTGGTAGAAGGGTAGGTATGGAACGTAGTTAGTGTGATAGGTGTTGAACATTCGGACTAGATACCCCAAACAAAGACATAAGACTTTAAAAGCCTAATTAAACCAACCTACGACCAAGTCGCCAAGTTAGGGTGTGGTAACCTTGGTGCGCATGTCTAGGATTGGATCCTAAGAGCTTGGTACTTAAGCAGTCCTCGTGACTCACCTCCTCTTCGCGAGATTCCTACCTGTGCGTAGCTTTCGGTTCACCCTAACCAAGAGGACTCGGTCATAAAGCGAAATCCTAAATAAAACCCGAAAGGGATTAGCCATGTTTTAAGGAAAACTTTGGTTTTAAAATCATTAAATTATTTTTAGATGGTAGGACAAATTTATCTTCGAATATTTTCAAAATATTCTTGATTGACAAAATTACCAAAATACCCTTTAGGAAAAATGACGAAAATACCCCCAGGTTAGAAACTGACAATAATGCTCAAGAGTGCATAGGTATGAAAGGTATAGGGAATGGATGTATTATTCTGTAAAACCAAGATAGAAGACTTAAAACCTTGTTTGATCGAAAGAATCTCTATTAAACTCTTTTCATAAAATTTCTTCATGATAATCAAGTGAAACATGTACTAATTCATAAAAATTTCCTAATCAGATTAAAAGCGCGATAGTTAGAATGAGCTTTAGAGGACGGGTCGCCGTGGGCGCGAAGGGAAGGATGACCGTGTCTAAACCCGCTAGGTCGGGTCAAGGTTCTCGAGAATGAAGTACCACCACACCACCACCTCCAACTTTTGGAGCCGAGGAGCGAGATCGCACCGAGGTGAGGCGCGATGTCGCAAGTCGTGTTCTGCGAGTCCTTGAGTTGGTGGTCGGGCTAGTGGAAATTTGGGAGCTCGAAATCTGTTCCCGAGCGACTCGATCTAACGGAGTGAGATATTTCGGGTGTGTGTCGGGAGTGGCACCCAGTCTTGCGGAGTATTGGTTGGAATCCACCGAAAGGATTATGGGTGATTTGGATTTCACCGAGAGGAGAAGTTGAAGGGTATTATCTCCTTCTGCGGGGATGAGTCTTATCGGTGGTGGCTCACCGTAAGGGATGGAACGGTGGCGTAAAAATCTCACGTGGGAATTCTTCAGGAAGCTTACCAAAAGAAGTATATTGGAACTAGCTATGTAGACGCATTACGAAAGGCTTTCTTGAACCTGGTTCAGGGAAATAAGTCAGTGGCGAATATGAGGCCGAGTTCCTTCGGTTGAGTAGGTATGCTCGTAGTATGGTGGGTACCGAGCATGAACGTTGTGTTAGATTCGAAGATGGGCTGAGAGATGAGCTGAGAATGATGATAGCTCCACAGCAGGAGCGGGAGTTTGCTGTCCTAGTAGAGAAATCAAAGGTTGCTGAAGAGGTAAGACAGTCCGTTAAGCGGAACCAAGAACGGAATTGGAATAAGAGGAGCTCGGAACCTTCAAGGTTCTCGGGTAATGAACAGAAGAGGACGAGGTTTGATGGGTCAGATCAAGCTGCTAGGCCTGCTGCTGCTACTAATCCTCGATGGCCGCCACGGTGTGATAAGTGTGGCAAGTTTCACAAGGGGGAGTGTTGGAATGGTAATCGAGGATGTTTTGAGTGTGGATCGTTTGATCACCGTGTAAGGGATTGTCCCTGAAGTTAGCTAAGAATCAGCCGGAGGGTCGAAACCGTGCTCGGGTTAGAAATGAAGGACCACCACGAGAGGTCGTGGTAATGGTGATGGTAACGGGCGTGGCCGAGGTGCTGAAGGTACAGAGGCGAGGTAACCAAGGTTGGTTTATGCAGTTGGCCGTCGCGAGGAGGAAGATGTGCCGATATGACAACGGGTAAGTTCTTATTTCCTAATACCCTCAATTGTCTTATTTGTGGTTACGTTAGTTTGTTCTTTTGAGTTGGTGAAGTGTGGGAAAAATTTGATTATGAACTTGGAGAATGTGTTTAGAAATATGACAATTCTTTAAGATCAGAGTGCGCAGTAGGAGCGTAGTGTGGCGAGATAGGAGGTACGACTGTGAGCTAGTTGGAAATTTCGAGGACGAAATTTCTTTAAGGAGGGTAGAATTGTAACATCCCAAAATTGGGCCTAGTAGGATTGAGCCGATTGGGAATTGGGCTTTAGGAAAATTTGAGTATTATTTTTGTGTTGGCTCGGGTAGGAATTTTGTGTGTTAGAATAGTTTTGTGAAGGCTTGATTTTATTAAGGAAGCTAGAATAAATTTTTTAGTATGGTTTATTTAATGAAGTGGATTAAGTGAGCTTAGCACTTAAGTTAATTTAAGTGTTAATTAAAGCATAAGAGGAGTAAGTGGCAAGTTGGTTAAGGAGCTTGAAAGGTAGCTTGAGGTTAGAGGTTCGAGTGGTATGTTTAGCATTTTGAATGTTTATTTTTGTGTATTAGCATTGATGGCCGGTCAAACTTATTTATGATAGGTGGACTAATAACTTTTGGTAAGTTGAATTTATGATTAAGGAAAGCTTAATTTAGGGGATAAGAATCTTGAACTTATGGCATGATGAGGGGACAAAGGCATGGAATAGGGAGGATGTTTTGGAAAGTAATCCTAGGCTTTAGTGCATGTATGTGGACGGCATGGGTGTCTAGGTGGGTGGCGAATTTTGTTAGGTGGTTTAGGGGAATATTTGGCCAATTCCTCTTTTGTGCATCTTTTGCATTTTGCTTTTCCTCTCCAAAACTCTTCTTTGGCCGAATGTTTATTGTACATTTTGTGCAAATTTTGCTTTTGTTTTAGCCTTCATTTCATTGAACCAAAAATACTATTTTCTTTCTCTCATCTTTCCACTTGAAACTAAAACTTCATTTTGGCATTTTATGCACTTTTATTTTGGGCAAACAAGGTGTTGGCCGAATCTCATTTCTCCCATCTCTCTCTTTTCTTCCTTTGATTTGTGCTCAAACACAAATCCCTTTTCTTTCATTTGGCTGAACCTCCTTCTTCCTCAAATCCTCTTTTCTTTTCTTTCTTCCATTGTTGATTAAACCGAATCCCCATTCACTCATTGTTGTTCTCTTTTCTACTTACATTCCCTCACTTTTATTCACATATTTTTCTCCTTTCATTACTATATAGCTGAAATCTTTCCTTCTCCATTAGAGTTACTTTGGTCAAATATCAAGGGAGCACAAGATCCTTTTTGGGATTCTTTTTCAAGCATTAGTAAGAGGGAAGCCATAGCCATTAAGGGAAGCTTTTGGGATTTATTCTCCTAAGGAAAGGTGGTAAGTAACATTCGGCTATAGGCTTTGGTTATGAATAGATGTGCAAGGTAATTATTACCAAGTGTTTTGGTAGGAATCTCGATAGGACAAGTGACAAATACGGGAATTCGGTGAATTGGAGGAAACAACGTCTCGAAATTTCGCTAGTATATTCGAGAATTGCTAGAAAATAGGTGTGTAAGATCTCTATACACACTTTATTAATTTACGTGCTATTATTATTTACCTTAGATCTTTTGGTTGTGATTTGCTTATGGCTAAGCATGGAATTCAGGTAAGTCCCCTAATTTGTAATTTTTGATATATGATTTGTATGCCATTACATGATGTTAAATGCTATGACATGAAACATGATAATTGATATATAAGCATGTGATGGTGGGATTGATGAGAGGAGGGGGATGAATTATGGATCTGCGTCGATGGTTTTGACCACAAGATGGGTTGGCCCCATCAGATTATTTGTGACCTATGGTCATCAAAGTGGTTTTGACCACAACGATTGATTAATTTGCGACTAAGTCCCAAAGGTTTGGTACCACCAGATGGTTTTGACCACACTTGATTATTGTGACCTATGGTCATCAGTGGTTTTGACCACACGATGGGTTGGCCCCATCATCTGATTTGTGACTCTAAGTCATCAGTGGTTTTGACCACCAGTGGTTTTGACCACACGGGGTAGAAAAGGAGTATGGATGGCTAGTTGGGTTGCATGTGCATGTTTATTAATGACTTGTGTATGAGTTACTTTACCGGGTGGGGGTTACACACTTGAGTCTTGGTGACTCACCCCTTTCCCTTAACATTTTGCAGATGAGTAGATCGCGGAAATGGAGCCGGATGGACTCGAGGTGGCCATGCAGTGGAGTTTTTAATAAATGAATTTTGGATTTTATTTATCTTTCTTTTGGGTTTATGTTGTTTATTTGTAATAAGGCCTCCTAGTATGATTTCATTATTACTGCGTGTTTGAATGTTTGGTTTAAACTACTTGATGATGTTAAAACGGTTGCACATGTTTTCTCAAATTAAACGCAAAATGTTTTAAAGTACCATCGGGTACATTCGAAATTTGTAAACAACTCGACTCAACAAATATTTATTAAGTATGGTTTTTAACAAAGAAATTTAATAAGAAAGGCATTTCGACAAATTTTTAAAATCAGTCTTAAAATGGTTTTCAAAATGTTTTCTCTGTAGCAAACCAAATTCGGTCGTAATGTTTGGGCCGGGTTTGGGGGTGTTACATGCTCACCTCCAACTTCATCATCATCAACCTTGTGTGGTTCTGGTTGAACACCCTTTAACCAATTTTCGATAAGTGGATCTTTCTTGTAACTGGCATGACGAAGAGCGCCAAAACTAAGAGTATGGTTGGTGGTCATAGGAGGGTCGCCACGGGTTGGTATGCTGAGGCAGTTAAAAATATATGACAAGTAAGTTCCAAAAGGAAGAGTAAAATTGCTGGTAAGATCTTTGCCAATGACCTTGGTAATATCATTTGTAACACCCCCAAACCCAGTCAATTTGGTTCGACCCAAATTTGGCGAGCTACATTAGCCACCGAAGTGACTCTCCATTTACTCCCAACCTAACCTCCAACACACCATGTATATACAACATATAATTTTCTAAGTTATAACACAACAATGGAATAAAATTATACACAGAATGCAAAACATGCGAGCTTATCAAAAAAATAGAGAAAAAGGTTAGCATAACAAAGTAACACATGACTTCGCATAACAACGTAAAGCATGAGTTCGCACAAAAGCATAATCCCAGTGGTTTGCATACAACGTAAGTTCGCATACAAAAGAGTTCATTCATCTAGGGTTTTTGTATTTATATGGGGTTCGCTAAATAATAGGGTTATCACAACTAAGGGTTCACATGCATAATGGGGTCACATATATACAAGGGTCACAATAGAATTGGCTCGTACGAAGGTAAAAGGCATATTCTGTCAAAATTCAAAGAATACAATATGTTAATTATGTAAGGAGAAATAAGGAAACATCAAACTTTGTTTATACCAAAGAGAAGAAATTAACAGCATGGGTTTAATTAAAGATTTCACAAAATAAAATAAATTGAACTTAAGAAAAAAATTTCCAATAATAGTAGCAACTGTAATAAGACTAAAATCCCACATAATTAATCCCATCGCCTTTCTCCCGGGTTCGCTGGTATCTATTCAGGATTTAACCTCACCCAAGTCATCTACGTCACCATTTTCATTCGCGACCTACTTACTTGAAATGTAAGATAGGAGTGGTGAGTTCATTGAGAACTCAATGAATATTTAGAAAACATCAGAGTATGCTCAAAATACAAATTTTAAAACTGAAAGGAACTTACTCTGAAAATCGTTTTGCATGCTAGGTTTGCCGTGAAGATGAGTGACTCAGTTCGTAGATCCTTCTTGTCAAAAAAGATATAAGTTTGTAAAACATTTTCAAATGTGCTTGTTGAAAATCATACTTAAAATCTTGACTTATTCTTGTTCATATAGCATGAAACATGTTCTTATACTTGTCTTATCAAAATAGTTGAAGAACATGAAACATGTTCTTAACACTTGTCTTAACTTACTGTTGGATAAAAGGATCTCCTTATAACTCTTCAGAATGACTCAAAGAGTCCTTTACATGTCCCATAAGAGATTAGACTATACAAGTATGACTATTCCATGACTTGTGTCCAATCTAGATATTAAGGATAAAAGGATATAATACATGAAAAAGATTATCACAAAAAGATTATGTTGAATCATGAATTCCTGTAACTTAGGTAGCAATGATGTAACAGCCCGGTTTAGACCTTAGTCGGAACAGTGGTTTCGAGACCACAAATCTGAGGTCAGAAAAATATTTTTATACTATTTTCGGTGTTTATAATATGTGATTGAGCATGTGTGAAAGTTCTGTGTGAAAATTTTATCGATTGTGTGCTTAATTAGCAAAAAGGACTTAATCGCATAAAATGCAAAAGCTGTGTGCTGATTGTTAAAGTGCATAATTGCTATGATTTGCTACTTGTAAATTCCTTAAAATGAAATTAGTCCACTATTAAGGTTAGTGGATGATAATGGACTTAAAATATGTGATTGTTATAATGTTTTTACAAAGGTTAATTTTGTAAATTGGAAATTAAAGTTAATAAAAAAAAAAGAAACGAAAGCCATTATTCTCATCTTTTCTTGCCAAAATTGAAGAAAGAAATCTAGGGCTCATATTTTTTGATATTCGGCTACATCCAAGCTTGATTAAAGGTCTGTTTTTGTTAGGTTTTTGATAATTTCTACGTTTTTGTGATCGTTGCTTTGTGCTCTAGCTAGCCCATGCTTTAATTTTAGAATTTGATGGTGATTTTGAGATATTCCATTGATGAATGTTTAAGCTTTTTGATAGTTGATGATGAAATATGAAAGATATGAGAAAGATTAACATGTTTTGTCTTTGAATTTTTGGTGAAATTGAGTAGTTTGGGCTAATTTGTGAAAATAATATTTTGAGGGACTAACATGTGAAATAAATGAAATGTGTGGGCTTGTATGGATATAGGGAGAATTTGGCTAGGCATGGGTGGAATGAAATTTTGTGTATTTGATGATTTTATGAAATAGGGACTAAAGTGTTGAAATGTAAAAATGTGAGGGCTATTTTGTAAAATGCCCTAAATATGTGTGTTTGGACTAAATTGAATGAATTGGTAATTAAATGAGATAAATTTGAATATGTAAAGACCAAGAAAGGAGAGATTCGGATCGAGATCGAGGCAAAGACAAAGTACTTGATTGATAGGCTAGTTTCAGTATTTCGACGTCCGAGGTAAGTTCAGATATAATACTGTTCTTAAATTATGTTTAAATGCTATGAAATGAATAGTTATGTGATTTTGGATTAGTAATTCTATGTGTGGAATCGAGTTAGGTGGCACTAAGTGTGCCTATTTGGAAATGAGACCGAGATGATTAGCACTGTGTGTGCGAAATAATAGAAGCTTCAGCTTTTTGATTGGCACTGTGTGTGCGATACCGAATTAAGTTCGGTTTTACATTATGGCACTAAGTGTGCGATGTTAATTAATATTTGGCTATGAATTGGGGGCACTAAGTGTGCGATTGAATTGAAGAGATAGCGAATATTGAATGAATTATGATATCGAGCATTGAATAGCAAGAACATTTGTTAACTAAGTGTTGGCAAAGGTATGTTTTGAACCTATGTGGTTGATGATAATGTTTATGGTTAAATAGATGGATGCATGAGTATTTGGTTGAGTATGATAGTGTGTTTAGTTGTGAATCTATCTAAGTGATGATTTATTTATGTATTGATATGGTATTTTTGAGTAATATGTATTATATTACGAACTTACTAAGCTCTTAAGCTTACTGTGTGATGTGTTTCTTTACAGTGTCAGTAAAGCTAGCTCATATCCGGGGATCGTCAGCGACTTAATCACACTATCGGCCATCTATTTTGGTATTTTGAAAGATGTATATATATGTGGTATATGGCATGTATAGGCTATTGAATGTGGCATGTTTTGAGTTGTATAAATCTAGTAAATGTTGAATGATGTTAGTATATATATATGTGATTAAGTGAGTGATGAATATGGTATGTTTCATGCTTAAATGAGTGATGAAAATTTTGGTTTAAATATGAATTGTGGTAAGGTTTGTATAATGCTTGATCTATATGTTTTGGGGATGTGAAATTAAGTGTCTTGGATAGACTTATTTGAGTAGAAATTGAGTATAAGAATAGATGGTATAGTTGATGATTATTTGGTGCTTGAAATGGTATGTTTTGGTTGCATTTGAGACAAAAATTGGTAATGGTTTGATGTCTATAGATGATATCAAAGTGTGGTTGGTAATTTGGCCTTGAAAATGGCCTATAAATGCCCACACGGTTGAGCACACGGGCGTGTGGCTCAACCGTGTCCTTCGAGGTTGTGTTTCAAAACAAGTCAGACTAGACCACGGGCTGGACACACGGGTGTGTGACTGGCCGTGTGGTGCAAGTCAGTGTCGACCAAGGGTGAGGCAGAAGGCCGTGTCTCAGGCCGTGTGGACAAGTCAGTATGTATGCCCTGTTTTGCCACGGCTGGGACGCACGGGCGTGTCCGAGGCCGTGTGAGGCACAGGGCCTACTCACACGGGCGTGTGACCTGTGTAACTTAGAAAAATGTTTGAATTTCAAAAATTTTCGTATGTGTTCGATTTAGTCCCAACCCCTTTCTAACACGTGTTTAAGGTCTCATTGACCTATTCAAGGGACTATATGAATGTGAATTGTTATGTTTGGTTGTGATTTGTTATGAAATGTTCGGAAAAGATTACTAATGCCTCTTAACCCTAATCCGGCGACGGTCACGGGTTAGGGGTGTTAAAAGTGATGCATTGCTAGATCCACTCATTGCCTGTAATATTAGAAATGTTCTAGTATTACTACTAACGTTACAAGAGCCTATAGGGTCACACCCTATAGTTGAAGCGAACATAATCCAAATACATTTGGTATTGTATTTTGTAACCCATCAAACCGGGCCTAAACGCTACGACCCAAACTGAGTAATTACATGGGCCATGAAGATGGCCAAAACATTTCCATAAGAAAGATTCATTTGCCCTTGAAACATGTTAGTTTGAAAATATCATCTTTTCAATAAAAAAAAATATTTGTTCTTTTTATTTAAAAATACTTGTAATATAACTTACTTTTTAAAACACAATTGCAGCTGCTAATAATTTTCTTAAAACGTTTAATGATCATTTAAAAATAAGATATAAAAAATCCATGCAATATTTTCCCAAAATATCAAAATAGAAATTTCCCATGCCACAGTCCACAATTTAAAATAAAGTCCCCAAAAGTTATTAAAAATCATAAAGTCCATAAAAGTCCCAAATCATCTTAAAAATCCATAACTATAAAACCATTCTTTCGAGAGCCCCTTCGATGACCGAATCCGAGTCCTAACCATGAGGATTATCTAAAACGCACAAGAAATGTGAGTGAGCTTTAAAAGGCACAGTGTGAGATCAATACATAAAATATATATAACGCATCCAATTACATATATGTAAACCATTTTCACAGAAATATCATATCATCGTTAACACATATACATGAATCTTTCGAGACATGCTCATAAAATAATGCACATTTTGAAGAATTTTCTACCCTTCTCCGCTACACACCAATATCGATTTCCCCAGAACTCGTCCATCCAAAAACACACCATCTGTGGGCAAGCCACCACATAAATGCCGATTAACGACCACATAACACATTGTGGACAAGCCACCACATAATTGCCGATAACAACCACATAATCGGAGATAAACTGCCACATAACTTCCACCTTTCACAAAACCCACCCCATGCATGTGATATGACCATTTTCAAATTTAACACATATAATCACTTTTTCGCATTTCTCATGTTGTCATACTCATATTCGCACATTTCTCAATTTTACACATTAGCATGTAAAACATGCTCACATTTTCATATATCACATAATATTCACTTTTTATTCACTTTAGCATGCTTTAATATATTTTCATATTAAATCATGGATCTCATCACACACATATATATAACACATATTTAGATCATTACATATCAATGAAGTCATGTATCACATAACATAGAAATGAGATTTGCACACATATCATCAACACATCACAAATCATTGTTTTCATGATCTAATAATTTTAGGAACACTTACTTGGAATTTCCCTATGATGAGCTTTTCAACTCCACTTTGAGTACTTAGTGTACTCTCAAATAATTATTTAATAGCATTTTATTAAAAATAAAAGTAGTATTTTATACCCAAATCAAATATCTAGATCCCACACTTTATATTGAAGATCTTATTGCCAGAATCCTATTAGAAGAGGTTTCACTTGGATCTAAACCCCGTAGATGTATCTATCGTATCAAACACATATTTTATTATAGATTTATCGGATTTGTCTTATTACTTAAAGATTAATCATTGAAATAATTCTCACCATTACTTACCCTTAAACTGAGACTTAGATTCGATGCCTTTGTTATTACACTAAAGATCTCTTGGATTGGCGTTGTTTGGTCCTTCAAAGAATATAGGAACAAAATGTTAACACATGAAAAAAAAATTGTCTTAATACCATTTGGCTATGAGGAATAACAATAGAGAGGAAAGAATGTACCCAACACCCTCATGCACTTACACTACTCAACAATACTACGAGATCATTGATAAGTCTTGACGAAGGACCGAAGAGGTTTAGTGATCTACAAAAATATATGATCGATGAGTCTTGAACACAAAATAATTAAAATAGGATACTTGAATCCTTAGAGAAGATGGGAGAGATCGAAAGGGAAAGAAAGAGGGGAAAAATTGAATCCCGACAAAAGATGGTGTAGGAGACAGTAGTTCGACGGTGGTCCAAAAGAAAATAGGAGGAGAAGAGAATATTGGGTGGTGGTGAAGCTATAGCTCGCGGTGGAGGAATTTTAGGTGGTGGTTGTTTGTCAAAAAAGAGAGAAAATGATAAAGGAGAAATGAAAAGAAAAAGAGAATATGGGAGAAAATGAGTGGTATGGATGGCAAGGATCTGCGGTAAGCTTAGTCAACTATGACTAGGTTCATTGGATCATAGCAAAGAGGAAAGAATGAAGTGAAAGGAAATAGAGGGAACATAGGAGCATAAAAGGGGATCATTATTCCCAACTTAAGGCAAGTTTGACTCGTAAAAGGGGAAGGGATTCAACTTATTTGACGCAACTAAGGGGGTGGACAACAAGCACTGAAGTCACACGGAAAATTTATAAAAAAAATTAAATAGAAATGTGTGAACATTAGGGCTTGAACCTTGGACCCTTAAAATAACTAAGAAGCCTCTAAACCACTAAACTACACATTTCCTTATTCTCATTCTTACGCACATTTTAATAAAAAAAATATATGGAATGTGACATATTTAGCTATCACATGAATTAAATTAATTATTGAATTAATTTAAGTTGATAGTTAGATATTAAACACATTATATGTACAAGCTTGCTGCACATATATATAGAGAATATAAATAAAATTAATATATGAATTTGATTCATACAAAATATTAATTGAATATATTTTACCAAAATTATTAATGTAAATAGTTATAATAATTTCGGCCAAAATATTAAAGAACATGAAAATTGATATTCTTTAGGAAATAATATAATTTTTATTTTGACATTCCATTTTTTTCTCTAAAAATAAGGTAATAATCTCATTTTTTCCTAATATGTGATATAAAAAAAAAAAAAAAAAAAATGAATCCCTGATGTGTTAGGGTTACTAAAAACACAAACACACAACTTCAAAGGTTTAGCAGCCGTTCATGAAAATTCTCTTTAAAAAGTTCAAGAGAATTTTCCTATTCATTATTTGATTAGGTCGATTACGTAGAGCCTAAGACGTTATTGTTGTCGCTTGGAATCAACACCTCTGAAAGGGATCCTATCAACAACCTTACACGTCGCTTTTCAATTTCCAAAGGTATATTTTTGAGCCTTGTTTCAACTCGATTCCTTTCTCGTACATGGATCCATGGCTGATGATCGTCAAAATAAATTTTCGTTTCGCAACAGGGTGTTTCGACGATCCAACAGTGTGCTGATGTAAGAAGGTAAGGTTGTGGGTTATGCATCGAGGCAACTTAAACTACATGAGTGCAATTACCTGACTCATGATCTTGAGTTGGTAGCTATGGTTTTTGCTCTGAAAATTTAGAGGCACTATCTGTATAGTAAGAAGTGTATCATTTATACAGATCACAAGAGCCTTAAGTACCTTCTCTCTCAAAAGGAGTTGAACTTAAGGCAGAGAAGATGGATAGAGTTGCTTAAGGATTATTATTGTACCATTGAGTGCCATCTGTGGAAAGCTAACGTCGTGGCAGATGCACTGAGTAGGAGGTCGATGACCGATTTGAGAGTGATGTTCGCTAAGATGAGCTTGTATGAGGATGGTGGCTTACTCGCGGAGTTACAAGTAAAGCCTACTTTGGTTGATGAGATTAAGATGAAACAACCTTTAGATGTATCTCTTTTTCCTTAGATTAAGCAGATTGAGGAGGGTAAGACTACATATTTTGGGTTTAATTTTGATGGTGTCTTGTGTTTTCGTGGGAGGTATAGTATGTCAAACGACTTGGATCTGAGACAGTCTATCTTTCGGGAAGCCCATAGTACCCCATACATTATGCATCTTGGAAGGAATAAGATGTACTGTGACCTGAGAGAACTTTATTGGTGGTTGGGGCTTAAGCTTGAGGTAACTGAGTATGTGGCTAAATGTTTGACGTGCTAGGAAGTGAAAGCTGAGCACCGATTCCCTTCTGGCTTGTTACATCCTATTAATGTAATAGCCTGTTTTATGTGCTAGTAAGTCAGAAAATTTATTTTATTATTATTTTATGGTTTACAGTGTGATAGAAATAACGTATAGAATTTTTGTTAAGAAGTTTTACCATTTACAAGCTCAATTTGATAAAAAGGACTAAATCGCGTAAAGTGAAAATGTAACACTCCTAGACCCGACCCAGATGTTATGGCCGAATCTGGTGATGTCACATCAAAGGATAATTCCAAAACGACTTTGCTTAGTTAAAAACTTAAGTTTAGGATTTAGAAACCCAAAATCCTTGCAACTTGTTAAATTATGAGAAAAGCCCATGTTTTAAGAAAAACGTCCATATATTATAGTTATTTCGAAAATCATGTTTAAACTTTAGAAATTTATTTAAGTTTAATAAATAGGCAGTTGAAACAAATAAGAAAACCCAAATGTAAAGTCAAATCAGAGATACAAGGCCTTATTACATCCCAATGAAAATAAGGTAATTAAAATAAAGTCATTCGAAACAATAAACATAAACTTCAAAGTAACTTGTAGTGTGGCCATCCCCGAGTCCTCTCCCACGTCGAGCCGTCTATTGAGGATCACCTGAAACATTTAATAAAAGGGTGTAAGTTTCGAAACTCAGTGTGTACGACCCTTGGCAATCCAATCATGCAATTATCACATTGGGCCTAAGCCCTAACAAAATCGGTGGTCTTGGGCCTTAGCCCACAATGACCTCATATCACATCAGTATCGCATGAATGCAATGCTCCCATCCCAAATCCAACCCTGCACTCCATTTCCCTTCCAACCCTACACTCCTGTGGGGATATAAATATCAATTCACCCATCCCTACACTCTAAAGGTAGCACCAACAGTGGCACTACTCAAACATTCCAGCAAGGCTGCTAAGCATATAATGGGCTTAAAGCCACCGCTGGATCCACTGTCGTCAAGCGACTATGCAATCCTCACATATCTTCCTCCGTATCATCAAACCCACCCAAGTGCAACATATATCTCATGAATGCAACATACACATTTTCACTCATTAAGCACCTAGGGGCATTTTAGTCATTTCACTACCCAGAGGTATTTCCGTAATTCTGCCCTAAAGGGGTATTTCCGTAATTTCTTTCACCTCGGGTTTTAGTTATGAACTTTGGTCCATCAACAAGTCCTCGCGGTTAAAGTGAAGAAACACTATGCACCAGGTAGGATCTCAGAAAAGAGGAGGTGGGTCACTAGGACCGCTTAAGTACCAAGCTCTCCCTAGATCCAACCCTAGACATGCATATGTCGGTTACCACACTCTAACTAATCGACTTGTCCACAGACATGTTTGATTAATAAATTAAGTCTTATGCAATTTTAAGAATTTATCAGCACTAGGCCTAGAGTCCATTAAACCCTAGCATACATTTCTAAAATCCCATAAGGCCCACTACGCCCAATCATGTTTATATAGCCCATTGGGCCCAATCATAATTAAATCATACAACCATCCATGTCAATTCATTATTAAAGTTCACATATCAATCTTTACCGATTTGGGCCCACGAGCTCGGCAGGCCCATTTAGCCACTTTCGACTTTTTGGCTTTTCGACGTTGCCGACATCGTGTGTGTGTAGTGTTTGTACACACTTGGTAATTGAGACGTGTTACACTCTCCTCAGCCTTGAACCTACAACCAATACCAACCTCCAATCAATCACACACTTAACCACAGTATTTACCAAAAACCGAAGCCTTACCATAACCTTTGTAACATCCCCAAACCCGGCCCATTCACTACGACCGAATCTGGTTATGTCACTGGGAAAAGACGGTTGAAAATCTTCTTAATTTAAAATAAAACATCGTAGTTTGCTGAATTTTGGAAAACATATCTTTGGAATAAAACTTTGCTATTAAACTCATTCATTTTTAAAACTTTAGTTTATAATATCCAATTTGAATAAATAGGTTGCAAACCATAAATCATTTTCACGTAGCAATTTAATTTAAATAAACCATAGTTAAAGTAATACCAAAAACATAAAATGGCCTTTATTACAACCCAACAATTCAAATAAAGTACTTATATCAAAATCAAGCATGAAATAATTGAACATCATCTTCTGCATGGGCCACCTTGTCCTCTCCGATCCCGGTCCAGCTTTATGCACTACTCCGAAATGGTTAAGGAAAAGGTGAGTCACCTGGACTCAAGTGTGCTACCCTTTTTCCCGGATTAGCAAAATATCACATACAAACATAATCATGATCATCATGCATCCCAATCATATGCACCCAATCCTAACCGTCCCATACACCTTTTCTACCCGTGTGGTACCAAACCACTTGGTGGTGCCAAACCACTGGTGACGTATAGTCACAATGTGTTACCAAAACACTGGTGACCGAAGTCACAAATCCAATGATGGGGCCAACCCATCGTGTGATACCAAATCACTGGCGACAATCTCGTATCTCAAAAGTGGGGCCAACCCACGGTGGTGTTAACCACAGGGACGAGTCGCAATGAGGTGCCAAACCTCGGTGTCCCAAAGACACAAATGTGGTACCAAACCACTCGGTGACCGTAGTCACGATAATCGAGTGATGGGGCCAACCCATCGTGTGATACCAAATCACCGGCGCTAATCCTCAATACCGCCTTGTGGGGCCAACCCACTGTGGTGCAAAACCACGGGGAGACGCCGAGAGGTGCCAAACCTCCGGAGGTGCCAAACCTCTGTGACCCAAAGTCACAAAGTTGTGTTACTAAAACATTGGTGCTCGTCAAGACAAAATATCACCGCCCTCCCACTCATATCACCCATCATCATACCAACTCATGTATAGTATTCAAATCATGCAAACATGTTTAACGTTGCATCTCATAGCACATACATTATAAATCATGACATCATGTATCAATAACAATACTCATAATGAAACGGACTTACACGAATCGTGCACATACCCCATAGGGTATCATATTACTCAACCATACTATTTCGGTTTACCAATCAATCGATTTATCAAACATATACAAAGCAAGAAGTGTGTTAGTTTACACACTGATTACTAATGCGACTATCAAATCCCGTAGATCAAGATCTAACGCACTAGATCCCCATTCCTTAACACTTTTCGAGCACTAGCCACAACCCGAGATATGCGAGATCAAGCCTTCCCCTACAATCGCCAAAACTAAACAACATAATCATGCTAATCAACCTTTAAGGGTAAAATCGTAATTTTACCTACTAAGGGTATTTTCGTAAATTCACACCGCAATGGCCTTTCGAAGGCCTAATGTCGCCACTAGCGACTCAAATACCACTTCCGGTTGTGCCCGACGATTGGGCCTAAAACCCGATTTCGGCCCATTCGGCCCACACGCCGTGTGGCCCACCCACCTAACACGAATCTAGCCACGTATATAACTTCCACCTAGTCTAGTTCAACATATACTACACCATCATACATTTTACTATATTGGGCCCACGGGCCCATTGGGCCCCCTTCGGCCATCGCGCCCAAGCAAAATTTCAACCCACAAGAATACTACGATGGCCTCAACTATTGCGTCGAAGCCCCACGCGCAGCGCCGCGCGCTCGTGTGGCTACTATTGCCGTGATCGGCACTTCGGCATTTGCCGCTCTGACTACCTAGAGTAGAGAGAGTTACACACCGATAGGACTCTCGGGCTAATCCGCGCCCGATCACTCTTGTGCCCAAACGCCCTCCAAGATGTGTTTACTCTCCTCCTAGGATGCTCCTTATATAGCTAGCTCTTCACCTTCATTCTTTGTGTCTTTCCGATGTGGGATACCTTCGTCAAGAGAGTTTAAATTCAATCAAACTCTTGCCGTCCAATCCGCAAAAATAAATACTCCATTGCTTGTCATGAGTTTCAACCCGTGCTCCCTTGCTGCGCTAGCTGCCACACGCGCCACTTCTTCCAACTCCCAGCCACTCGGCCACTTTGATTTTTATGCCATAAAATCACACCTTTTAATCTTTAAAGGCTTCCTACTCAAGCCCCAGTCACATAAGAAAAATAAAACACGCAAAGCCGCCTCCGTCGCCGAACCAGGCGCCACGCGCACCTCCACTCCTAAGTGCCGTGACAGAACCACTTGGACAAGTTGTTTGTTTGCGTCCAAAACACGCCCTACTCCTTTTAAGGCCTCCTCCTTGTAACGCCGAACCCAAAAATATTAAAACCCCTTGTAGCCGCCTGGACTCGAACCCAGCCCTCACCGGCGTCCTCCCCAAGCTCTTAAGCCGCGCCGAGACCACTCTACCACCGCCTTCCTTGTGCCAAAAATTACAGAAAATTATTCTTAAGACCTCCCTTGGCCCGATTCCCTTTTCCACTAAAAATCCAAAATTTTCCAAAATCTCCCCTTTCATCCAAGCATTCTTAAAACCCCAAAACACATCCAAGCACACCCAAGAACCTTCCAACACCTACATTATACTCAAACCGCATAGCCCCTAAACCAGGGTGTTACAATTCTACCCTCCTTAAAAATAATTTCATCCTCGAAATTACTTTACTAGCGAACGTCCGTACAACCTATCTTACCACCTTACGCTCTTGCTCGCGCACTCGATCTTAATAAAGTCGTCATTCCACCTAGACCATGCCCGCGACAACACGTCCCCTAGAACTCATATCTAGCGTCGCGATTTAATCTGATTAAAAGTTTTATGCATTAGAAATTTTGTTCCACTGTTTAATCCACGAGCAAATTTTATGAACAGAAGTTTCTGGAAGTCGTTCTTTCGAGCAATCAAAGTTTCAGTTTCTAAAGTAATCCACTATTGCAATCATCCGATCACATCAATAACTCACAAGCAATAGTAAGGGGTACTTACCGTGGACTTCGGCCTGAGGTACAGTGCCATGCCACCAACTCAAAACCTTTTATAAAAGCCCTATTTCGAATAGCCCGTTTTAAAATCAAGCTTTGAGCCCAAAACCCTCAAAGCCGAGTTTTGAACTGGCTCGATACCAAATCAGAACATCCCCAAACCCGCCCATTCACTACGGCACATCTGGTTATGTCACCGGGAAAAGACGGTTGAAAATCTTCTTAATTTAAAATAAAACATCGTAGTTTGCTGAATTTTGGAAAACATATCTTTGGAATAAAACTTTGCTATTAAACTCATTCATTTTTAAAACTTTAGTTTATAATATCTAATTTGAATAAATAGGTTGCAAACCATAAATCATTTTCACGTAGCAATTTAATTTAAATAAACCATAGTTAAAGTAATACCAAAAACATAAAATGGCCTTTATTACAACCCAACAATTCAAATAAAGTACTTATATCAAAATCAAGCATGAAATAATTGAACATCATCTTCGGCATGGGCCACCTTGTCCTCTCCGATCCTCGTCCACTTTATGCACTACCTGAAATGGTTAAGGAAAAGGTGAGTCACCTGCACTCGAGCAGTGCTACCCTTTTTCCCGGATTAGCAAAATATCACATACAAACATAATCATGATCATCATGCAACCCAATCATATGCACCCAATCCTAACCGTCCCATACACCTTTTCTACCCCGTGTGGTACCAAACCACCGGTGGTGCCAAACCACCGTGACGTATAGTCACAATGTGTTACTAAAACACCGGTGACCGAAGTCACAAATCCAATGATGGGGCCAACCCATCGTGTGATACCAAATCATGGCGACAATCCCGTATCTCAAAGTGGGGCCAACCCACGGTGGTGTTAACCACGTGGGGGCGAGTCGCAATGAGGTGCCAAACCTCCGGTGTCCCAAAGACACAAATGTGGTACCAAACCACCGGTGACCGTAGTCACGATAATCGAGTGATGGGGCCAACCCATCGTGGTGATACCAAATCACCGGCGCCAATCCTCAATACCGCTTGTGGGGCCAACCCAACGTGGTGCAAAACCACGGGGACGAGACGAGGTGCCAAACCTCCGAGGTGCCAAACCTCTGGTGACCCAAAGTCACAAAGTTGTGTTACCAAAACATCGGTGCTCACAAAGACAAAATATCACCGCCCCTCCACTCATATCACCCATCATCATACCAACTCATGTATAGTATTCAAATCATGCAAACATGTTTAACGTTGCATCTCATAGCACATACATTATAAATCATGACATCATGTATCAATAACAATACTCATAATGAAACGGACTTACGAATCTGCACATACCCCATAGGGTATCATATTACTCAACCATACTATTTCGGTTTTACCAATCAATCAGCTTTATCAAACATATACAAAGCAAGAAGTGTGTTAGTTTACACACTGATTACTAATGCGACTATCAAATCCCGTAGATCAAGATCTAACGCACTAGATCCCCATTCCTTAACACTTTTCGAGCACTAGCCACAACCCGAGATATGCGAGATCAAGCCTTCCCTACAATCGGCCAAAACTAAACAACATAATCATGCTAATCAACCTTTAAGGGTAAAATCGTAATTTTACCTACTAAGGGTATTTTAAGTAAATTCACACCGCAATGGCCTTTCGAAGGCCTAATGTCGCCACTAGCGACTCAATACCACTTCCGGTTGTACGGACGATTGGGCCTAAAACCCGATTTCGGCCCATTCGGCCCACACGCCTTTCGGTGGCCCACCTAACACGAATCTAGCCACGTATATAACTTCCACCTAGTCTAGTTCAACATATACTACACCATCATACATTTTACTATATTGGGCCCACGGGCCCATTGGGCCCCTCCCGCCCATCGCGCCCAAGCAAAATTTCAACCCACAAGAATACTACCGATGGCCTCAACTATTGCGTCGAAGCCCCACACGCGTGCGCGCCGCACGCTCGTGTACTACTATTGCCGTGATCGGCACTTCGGCATTTGCCGCTCTACAGCTAGAGTAGAGAGAGTTACACACCGATAGGACTGCGGGCTAATCCGCGCCCGATCACTCTTGTGCCCAAACGCTCCAAGATGTGTTTACTCTCCTCCTAGGATGCTCCTTATATAGCTAGCTCTTCACCTTCATTCTTTGTGTCTTTCCGATGTGGGATCCCTTCGTCGAGAGAGTTTAAATTCAACTGAAACTCTTGCCGTCCAATCCGCAAAAATAAATACTCCATTGCTTGTCATGAGTTTCAACCTGTGCTCCCTTGTTTGTTAGCACTGCTGCACGCCTTACTTCCAACGCCTGAACCACTCGGGCCACTTTGATTTTTATGCCATAAAATCACACCTTTTAATCTTTAAAGGATTCCTACTCAAGCCCCCAGTCGTATAAGAAAATAAAACACGCAAAGCCGCCTGGTCGCCGAACCAGCCGCCACGCGCACCTCCAGCTCTAAGTGCCGCACAGAACCACTTGGACAAGTTGCTTTGTTTGCGTCAAAACACGCCCCTACTCCTTTTAAGGCCTCCTCCTTGTAACGCCGTAACCCAAAAATATTAAAACCCCTTGTAGCCGCTCTGGACTCGAACCTGTGCCCTCACCGGCGCCCTCCCAAGCTCTTAAGCCGCGCACTGAGACCACTCTACCACCGCCTTCCCTTGTGCCAAAAATTACAGAAAATTATTCTTAAGACCTCCCTTGGCCCGATTCCCTTTTCCACTAAAAATCCAAAATTTTCCAAAATCTCCCCTTTCATCCAAGCATTCTTAAAACCCCAAAACACATCCAAGCACACCCAAGAACCTTCCAACACCTACATTATACTCAAACCGCATAGCCCCTAAACCAGGGTGTTACAACCTTACCGTGTGCCACCAGTTCTAGTAGCCTTTCCTTAGCTACTATTCACGAATATCCCCTAGATCTGTACCCACACATATACTATCAAAACAAGTGACTCATATTCCACACAAGTCACTTCTATTCGGCCACTTACTAATCCACAATTGAGACGAGTACACTTACCTCTTGCTAACGATCCTTACTACGCTTGCGATCTTTGAACCCTACCCTTTTTAATACAGGGTTAACGACAAGAAAGAGTTAGATAGCCCTCCGGCTTTTACCAAAACACACTAAAGGAGATTGACTAAGTACTTACCAAATCCAACCTTTGATCCTGCGGCCTAGATAGCTACTGAACGAGATTCGGCTTTTAAACTTGACTAAGAGTAGATAATAGCAACAGATTTGTGATGGAGGAAAACAACAAGGAATCGGCACAAATAGGGATTTCAGCAAGAAAGGTGGAAGAATTCGGCTATGGGAGAATTCGACTATGGGAGAACAAAATGGGAGGAAAAAGAGAAAAATAATGGAAACCCAAAGAACCTAAAAGAATTCAGCACTCTCCTTTTATAGCCAAAGCCGAAACTACCTTCCCCCAAAGTCCCATTCGGCACAAACACATCCACACATCAATCCCCTATCTTTTCTCACTTATCTTTACCTTAAATTTCTCTCCTGAACACTCCCTTTCAGAGTCCACTCTAGCGCCACTACTTTCCTTTCATGTGCAAAAAATAAAACTCCTCAATTTACCACTCTTAAGCCTCGAACCCTAGACCTCATCACCTGCCAATCACGCCACCCTATAGCTCCCCAAGTGACGCCACCTTGCCACTGGGCCACAAGCCCAATTGTGTCCTATTTTCCCCTTAATCTGCTTAAGAGGCCTAATACCTGAGACTAGGGTCCCACTAAGGCAAAAATTAAAATTTTCCCTATGGTCTGCCCTATTCCTAAGACTTCAAATAACCCTGGTAATACCTTAAAATTAATATTCTAAGTGCTACTTAAACATACCATCTTCAGTGCACAGAATTTAGAGTTTCGAGATTTTGGGGCGTTACAATTCTACCCCTCTAAAAAAACTTTCGGCCTCAAAATTTAACTGATTGAAACAAGTAAGGGTATTGCCGTCGCATTGCCTCCTCAGATTCCCAAGTAGCCTCCTCAGCTTTATGGTTACGTCAGAGCACTTTGACCAAAGGGACAGACTTCCTTCTTAGCACCATAACATCTTGATCAATTATTTGAACTGGCTCCTCTTCAAAAGTTAGGTCTGGTCTAACCTCGATCTCCTTGATTGCCACGATGTGAGAAGGGTCTGAGCGATAATGCCTTAGCATTGACACATGGAACACATCGTGTATTTGGCTCATTTCAGAAGGCAATTCTAGCTGATAGGCAACTGGCCCAATTCGCTTCAACACCCGATATGGCCCAATGAATCTAGGGCTTAATTTTCCCTTCCGACCAAACCTTAACACTTTCTTCCAAGGGGAAACCTTGAGAAAAAACATGTCCCCCACCGTATACTCAATCTCTCTCCGTTTGAGGTCAGCATACGACTTTTGCCTATCCACCGCCTCTTTCAACCGATCCTTAATCAACTTTACCTTATCTTTGGTATCTGCTACCAACCTGCACCCAAAACTCATTTGCTCACCACCTTCTCACCCAACAAGTCGGAGTACGACATCTTCGCCCATATAGTGCTTCATATGGTGCCATTCCAATACATGCCTGGTAACTATTGTTATATGCAAATTCAGCTAAAGGCAAGTAATCCTCCCAACTACCTCGAAACTCAATTACACACCCTCTCAGCATATCCTCCAAAACTTGAATTACCCTCTCCGACTGACCATCAGTCTGAGGGTGAAATGCTGTACTAAAATCCAACCTCGTACCCAGGGCTTCATGCAGCTTATTCCAAAAGCGCAACGTAAAACGAGGGTCTCTATCCGATATAATAGAGACCAGAAGCCCATACAACCTCACAATCTCTGCCACATACAACCTTGCCAACTATTGTAATGAGTAGTCGGTGCGGACCGGTACAAAATGGGCAGACTTAGTTAACTGATCCACAATAACCCACACAGAGTCCTTCTTTGCAGGCGTCAAGGGTAGCCCACTAACGAAATCCATAGTAATCCGCTCCCACTTCCATAGTGGAATCTTGATCAACTGCAGTAACCTTGATGGTAGTTGATGTTCCGCTTTCACTTGCTGACATACCAAACATTTGCCCACAAACTCCTTAACCTCGCTTTTCAATCTCGGCCACCAATAAAGCTCTTGTAAGTCTCGATACATCTTGTTACCTCCGGGGTGCATAGCATAGGAACCACTATGCGCTTCCCGTAGTATAGACTTCCTTAGCTCTTTGTCCCTTGGCACACAAATTCTACCACGGAAACACAACAACCCGTCACTATTTAACCTAAAATCCGTCGTTTCCCCTTCCTCAATTTGCTTGAACCGAGAACCCAAAGTTTCATCCAACGACTGCTTAGCTTTAATCTGCTCAACCCACAGTGGCTTCACTTGTAACTCAACTAACAAACTCCCGTCGTCATACAAACTCAATCGAGCAAACATCGCCCTCAAGTCTGACATAGCCCTATGGCTTAGCGCATCAGCCACCACATTTGCTTTGCCCGAGTGATATTCGATCGTGTAGTCATAATCCTTTAATAGCTCAATCCATCTACGCTGCCTCAGGTTCATCTCGTTCTGAGTTAAGAGGTACTTCAGACTCTTGTGATCCGTATAGATGGTGCACGTCTCTCCATACAAATAATGCCTCCAAATCTTAAGTACAAATACCACTGTTGCCAACTCCAAATCGTGGGTTGGGTAATTCCCCTCGTAAGCCTTAAGCTGGCGTGACGCATATGCAACCACTTTCCCTTCCTGCATCAAAACACAGCCAAAGCCCACGTGTGACGCATCACTATAAACTGTAAACCCTTTCCCGGGCTCCAGCTAAATCAAAATAGGGGCCTCCGTTAAAATCTTCTTAAGCTTCTCAAAGCTTTCTTGCTGTTTATCAGTCCATACAAACGACACCCCATTCCGTAGCAGCTTGGTCAAGGGTGCTGCGATTAGGGAGAATCCTTCAACAAACCGCCTATAGTACGTTGTCAAGCGTAGAAAACTCCAAATTTCTGACACCGTCTTCGGTCATTTCCAATCCAACACTGCTTCCACCTTTCGAGGATCAACTCTAATCCCCTCAGCTGAGACCACATGCCCTAAGAAAGTGACTTCCCTCAGCCAGAATTCGCACTTACTAAACTTAGCATAAAGTTGCTTCTCCCTTAGAATTTGCAACACAATCCTTAAGTGTGCATCATGATCATCCTCCGTTCTCGAGTATACTAAGATGTCATCTACGAAAACTACTATGAACCGGTCTAGATACAGTTGAAAAACCTGGTTCATAAGATCCATAATAGCAGCAGGTGCGTTCGTTAGCCCAAAAGGCATCACCAAAACCTCGTAATGTCCATAACGAGTTCTAAAAGCTGTCTTAAACACATCTGCTTCCTTAACCTCAGTTAATGATACCCTGAATACAAGTCAATCTTCGAGAAAACTGAGGCTCCCCTAAGTTGATCGAAAAGGTCATCTATCCTAGGCAGAGGGTACTTATTCTTAATGGTTAACTTGTTTAACTGCCGATAATCGACGCACATTCTCATGGAACCATCCTTCTTCTTCACGAATAATACCGTGCTCCCCATGGAGACACACTTGGTCTAATAAATCCATGATCCAATAACTCCCGAATCGGGCCTTCAACTCCACTCAGCTCCTTCTGCCATCCTATAAGGTGCGATGGACACTGGGGCCGCACTCCTGTAACAATTCTATTCCAACTCCACCTCTCTCTTTGGGAGGTAACCTGCAATTCCTCCAAAAACATCGTGGAATTCTTTATCGCTCTCAAATCCTTAACAAGAACACTCTTAGGTTCCATATCACTAATATAGGCTAAGTAAGCTTCACAGCCTTCCTCACCAACTTCTCTACCCTTAAAGCCGAAATCACGTTCGACAAGTAATCACGTCGTTCCCCGATCACTACCACCTCATCATCTTCCACAGTTCTTAACACCATCCGCTTCGCCGCACAATCTAAGGTTGCCCGGTGCCTCGTCAACCATTCCATGCCAAAGATGAGGTCGAACTCACCAAATGGTAATTCCATCAAGTCTGCAAAGAAAGTAACTCCTTGAACTACCAATGGTACATTCCTAAAGAACTTACTAACTTTCACCGACTGCCCTAAAGGACTTAACACAGTCATTTCATTCGCAAGGGTTTCAAACTCATCTTCCACAGTTTCAATCTTATTGCATGCAATGTACGAATGTGTTGACCCCACGTCAATTAGCGCAATATAAGGTAGCTCACGAATAAATAACGTACCCGTTATCACTTCTGGTGCATCCCATTCCTCTTTGTGACGAGCAGCATAGACTAAAGCTGGCTGCCTCGCCTCTACCTGTCCTGCAACCTGCCCGGTGCTCCACGTCCTCGTCCTGCGCCATTGCCGCCTCTGGCTTGTCCATGGCCCCTTGGTGGTTGTTGACCACCCCTCTGTTGCTGAAAATTACCTCTGCAATTGGCTCGCACCTGGTCTGGCCTTCTCGGGCACTCTCTAATCCTATGTTCCATAGATCCGCAGCTCAAACAAGCTCCTATTCTCCTCCAACATTCACCCGTATGCCATTTTCCACACACAGCACAAGGTGGTATCCCGGTATTAGTAGCAGCTACAGGGGCCCCAACTCCAACCGGCCCATTTACTCTGGCCCTCCTTGTAGGCCACTGTCCAGCCCCCACAGCTTCCACATTCTGTTTGTTCTTGCCCTTCTCCTTCTCTCGATTGAGGTGCTCCGTGCGCTTTACTTCCTCCGCTATCTTTTCTTTCTCCACCAAGATCGCAAAGTCCTGCTCCCTCTGTGGAGCTATGAATACCCTAAGGTTGTCTCTTAACCCATCCTTGAATCGTACGCATCTCTCATACTCTGTTGCAACTATTCCTTTGGCATACCGACTAAGGCACAGAAACTCAGCCTCATACTCTGCCACCGACTTATCTCCCTGAGTCAGACTCAAAAACTCCTTCCTTCAGGCATCCACATAGCCCGCTCCAATGTACTTCCCCTGGAACGTCGATTTGAAGAACTCCCAGGTGATCTGCTCCGGTTGGTTGCCCTCCTTTACGGTCAACCACCACTGATAAGCTTCCTCCCTTAGTAAGGATATCGCCCCTTTCAACTTTTGTTCCGTCGTGCAGTCCAGGTCGTCCATTATTCTCTCCGTAGCTTCCAACCAGTACTCCGCCACATTTGGGGCTACCCCTGCTACTCCTTTGAAAATCTCTGCCCCATTAGCTCGGAGTCGCTCCGCGATCGACCCACGACTTCCCGTACCATTATTGGGCCCAGTGACCCTTTCTAAAATCCTTAACATGGCCTGCAACACTGCTTCTTCTGTAGCGGTAGCCCATTTGTTTGGTCCCATTTCAGTTACTGGTGAGGCCGGAGCCTCCTCTACTCCAACATAGGGCATATGGCCCGACGCCGACGACCCAAACCTAACACTTCCACGGCCTCTACCGCAGCCTCTTGCACCTTTTCTAGCGCTCATCGTTGCGTGCGTATTTCTGGATTAGAATTTTTATGAAATTAGTTCATAGTTCCACTGTTTAAAACACATGTCTTATGCAAGTAACAATTTAAAAGTTGTTTCATGCTTGTAAACCCACTCATCGGCTTAAGTTTCCTACGGGCTTTAGTCTCTAAGAACCTATTGTTTACAGTAGCCCAATATCTAAATACAGTTCAGCAATTTAAACAAATGTAATAACAGAAAAAAACTTACTTGGCTCGACGTCGAGGGCTCGGTGAACCACACTTCAAGAATCCTGCAAAACTTTTTAATCTAATTGTTTTTAAAAACCCAAAATCTAAGGCCATTTTCACAGTCGAGTTTTACAATCGGACTCTGATACCACTAAATGTAACACCCCCAGACCCGGCCCAGACGTTATGGCCGAATCTGGTGATGTCACATCAAAGGATAATTCCAAAACGACTTTGCTTAGTTAAAAACTTAAGTTTAGGATTTAGAAACCCAAAATCCTTGCAACCTGTTAAATTATGATAAAAGCCCATGTTTTAGGAAAAACGTCCATATGTTATAGTTATTTTGAAAATCATGTTTAAACTTTAAAAATTTTATTTAAGTTTAATAAATAGGCAGTTGAAACAAATAAGAAAACCCAAATGTAAAGTCAAATCAGAGATACAAGGCCTTATTACATCTCAATGAAAATAAGGTAATTAAAATAAAGTCATTCGAAACAATAAACATAAACTTCAAAGTAACTTGCGGTGTGGCCATCCCCGAGTCCTCTCCCACGTCGAGCCGCTCATCGAGGATCACCTCAAACATTTAATAAAAGGGTGTGAGTTTCGAAACTCAGTGTGTACGACCCTTGGCAATCCGATCATGCAATTATCACATTGGGCCTAAGCCCTAACAAAATCGGTGGTCTTGGGCCTTAGCCCACAATAACCGCATATCACATCAGTATCACATGAATGCAATGCTCCCATCCCAAATCCAACCCGGCACTCCATTTCCCTTCCAACCCTACGCTCCTGTGGGGATATAAATATCAACCCACCCATCCCTACACTCCAAAGGTAGCACCAATAGCGGTACTACTCAAACATTGCAGCAAGGCTGCTAAGCATATAATGGGCTTAAAGCCACCGCTGGATCCACGGTCGTTAAGCGACTATGCGATCCTCACATATCTTCCTCCGTATCATCAAACCCACCCAAGTGCAACATATATCTCATGAATGCAACATACACATTTTCACTCATGAAGCACCTAGGGGCATTTTAGTCATTTCACTACCCAGGGGTATTTCCGTAATTCTGCCCTACAGGGGTATTTTCGTAATTTCTTTCACCTCAAGTTTTAGTTATGAACTTTGGCCCATCAACAAGTCCTCGCGTTTAAAGTGAACAAACACTATGGACCAGGTAGGATCTCAGAAAAGAGGAGGTGGGTCACTAGGACCGCTTAAGTACCAAGCTCTCCCTAGATCTAATCCTAGACATGCATATGTCTGTTACCACACTCTAACTAATCGACTTTTCCACAGACATGTTTGATTAATAAATTAATTCTTATGCAATTTTAAGAATTTATCAGCACCAGGCCTAGAGTCCATTAAACCCTAGCATACATTTCTAAAATCCCATAAGGCCTACTAAGCCCAATCATGTTTATATAGCCCATTAGGCCCAATCATAATTAAATCATACATCCATCCATGCCAATTCATTATTCAAGTTCACATATCAATCTTTGCCGATTTGGGCCTACGAGCACGGCAGGCCCATTTAGCCACTTTCGACTTTTCGGCTTTTCGGTGTTGCCGACATCGTGTATGTGTAGTGTTTGTACACACTTGGTAAATGAGACGTGTTACACTCTCCTCAGCCTTGAACCTACAACCAATACCAACCTCCAATCAATCAAACACTTAACCACATTATTTACCAAAAACCGAAGCCTTACCATAACCTTATCGTGTGCCACCAGTTCTAGTAGCCTTTCCTTAGCTACTATTCACGAATATCCCCTAGATCTGCACCCACACATATACTATCAAAACAAGTGACTCATATTCCACACAAGTCACTTCTATTCGGCCACTTACTAATCCACAATTGAGACGAGTACACTTACCTCTTACTAACAATCCTTACTACGCTTGTGATCTTTGAACCCTACCCTTGTTAATACAGGGTTAACGACAAGAAAGAGTTAGATAGCCCTCCGTCTTTTACCAAAACACACTAAAGGAGATTGACTAAGTACTTACCGAATCCAACCTTTGATCCTGCAGCCTAGATAGCTACTGAACGAGATCCGACTTTTAAACTTGACTAAGAGTAGATAATAGCAACAGATTTGTGATGGAGGAAAACAACAAGGAATCAACACAAATAGGGATTTCGGCAAGAAAGGATGATGGCAATTCGGCAATGGAAGAATTAGGCCATGGGAGAATTTGGCTATGGGAGAACAAAATGGGAGGAAAAAGGGAAAAATAATGGAAACCCAAAGAACCTAAAAGAATTCGGCACTCTCCTTTTATAGCCAAAGCCGAAACTACCTTCCCCCAAAGTCCCATTCGGCACCAACACATCCACACATCAATCCCCTATCTTTTCTCACTTATCTTTACCTTAAATTTCTCTCCTGAACACTCCCTTTCAGAGTCCACTCTAGCGCCACTACTTTCCTTTCATGTGCAAAAAATAAAACTCCTCAATTTACCACTCTTAAGCCTCAAACCCTGGACCTGCTCACCTGCCAATCACGCCACCCTATAGCTCCCCAAGTGACGCCACCTTGCCACTGGGCCACAAGCCCAATTGTGTCCTATTTTTCCCTTAATCTGCTTAAGAGGCCTAATACCTGAGACTAGGGTCCCACTAAGGCAAAAATTAAAATTTTCCCTATGGTCTGCCCTATTCCTAAGACTTCAAATAACCCTGGTAATACCTTAAAATTAATATTCTAAGTGCTACTTAAACATACCATCTTCAGTGTAACACCCCATACCCGAGTCTGAGACCAAGACTGGATACGAGACATTACCATGCTTGAACTCACTTAAACATGTACTTACGGGCTATAAAGTTTTATTTCGAATTAAAAGCTTCTCTTTCTCAGTCTATACATACCTTTCATGAGCCTACGACGCCTTAAACACTTATCTTAAAACTTTCGGAACTTATTCAAAAACTTTTCTTTGGAGCAGGGGTCACACGCCCATGTTGTAAGGGACACGCCCGTGCACCCCTAAAACATGCCCGTGTCTTTCACCAGTGGAGGATGCTGGCAAATTACACACGGCCTGGACACACCCGTGGCCTCAAACCGTGCCTAAAACCCCAGCATTCTACCAATGCCCCACGGCCAAGGCACACGCCCGTGCTTACTACCCGTGGTGCACACTGACTACCTTAACACGGCCTAGAGTCTAGACACACGCCCGTGTGACTAGTCCGTGGTCTATTCTGACTTAAGTTACAATGGTGCAGGGTACACACGGCCTAGACACACGCCCGTGTGTCCATCCGTGTGGGCACTTAGAGGCTATTTACCAAGCCAATTGCCACCCTGAAATCAAGACCAAACTCAAGCTCAATTCAGCAACTCAAGTATTACATCTTTCATGATCAATACAACATGCTTCATTGATATCAATAACATACATACTTAGTCAATCTTGGCCCATCACTTAGCCATTTACAAAAGAATAATAAACTTGATAGCCCATACTTTTGCCCTTTCTAAGACATATACTCAAAATGGAATGTTTCCTATACATGCCATACTTAATATAATTTCAACTTGGCTATACCAAAATAAGGATTGATAGTGTGCTTCGAGCTCCGACTTCAACGATCCACAAGTTAGCTTGGCGGGACTACATAGAAAGAAAGAATAAAAGAAGTAAGCATTTAGCTTAGTAAGTTTGCATAATGCTCATAGAAACATACTTGCTTAATATAAACCATTTGACATAAACAATGGTATCATAAATTTTAGCTATAAAGCTTACTTACTCATACTTGATTCTTACATATCTCATGAAACTTACTAGTCTCATACTTGAAAGGTAAACAAGGTACCTGTATCACTTGATCACATTGATCAGCATACTTTAACATAATAATTATAATCTCTGATTCATCATTGATAACATGAATAATACTCATTTTTAACTTGATAATAACTTTGCTTATCAACTTTCTTATTATCTCATTTGAGCTTTACTCATTTTTCCCCGATGAATTTCTATGAATAACCGAGGATACTAAATCTCACTCCACATATAGCTTGATGCCAAAGCCATATCCTAGATACGGTCTTACATGGAATATCTCATCTTGGGTTTGAGGCCATGTCTTGACATGGACTTATACGAAGTCTTTCTCGTCTTGGGAACTTACCATTGCCATGTCTTGACATGGTCTTACTTGGTATCTTTACTCATGAACTGGTCAATGCCGAGCCTTGGCTTGGACTTACATGAAATCTTTCTTGTTACTCACCAATGCCATGCCTTGGCTTGGACTTACATGGGATCTCTATCTCTTGGTAGCTTTTCAATGCCAAGACTTGTCTTGGACTTACATGACATCTTTGCTTGGAGACTCACCAATGCCATGCTTTGGCTTGGACTTACATGGGTCTTCATCTCATAAAAACTCTTCAATGCCCAGACTTGTCTTGGTCTTACATGATAACTTGCTTGGTTGCCGATGCCATGCCTTGGCTTGGTCTTATACGGGCTTTCTCATTTGATGTGGTAGATCGAGTATCCTAGATAATTCAACTTCAATAGGGAATTTCTCTTGCTTAATCTTATTGATTTCTTTGTTTAACATGACATTAAACATTTTCATGATAATATTATACATTATACCAAGCAATTCAATGATATTAATCATAAAGCTTAGAAATCATACAAACTTACCTCAATATACAAAAATGTATGTAGATATGCAATTTTGTCCTCGACTTTGTTCTTGCCTCGGTTTCGATCTGGGCTTCATTTTTCTTGATCTATAATCACAAATAGATCATTTAATACTCACATTGACTAAAATGACTCTTAACACATACTTTGGCAAAATTACTATTTTGCCCCTATACTTTTTCATATTTGCACTTTTACCCCAAGGCTCGTAAAATGAATCTCATTAAACTTTCTTAAACTTCATGCTTAGCTGATTCATTTTCTCTACTATAACCATCATCAATTCTCACTATTTCTAATAGATATGACTAATTTCATAACTATTACAAATTAGTCCATACTATCATTTTTCATGAAATTCACTAAGGAAAAGATGTTTATCTAACATCAAACTCTCATAGACTTCCATAAAATATCATTTTACAAGCATGTCACTCTTGGGTAGATTTTTGAACATGCATCTTAGCTTATTTTATAGCTAAAAATAGCTATTTCATAATACGAGAACTTCAAAAATACGAAGAATATTAAAAACGGGACTAAGATGAACTTACTAGCAAGCTTGAAAGATGAACAAACCCTAGCTATGGGGTTCTTCAAATTTTCGGCACCAAGGAAGAAGATGAATGAAATTTTTATCATCTTTTTCCTATTTTAATCATTTATTAGACAAATGACCAAAATGCCCTTCTCTTTAAAAATTTCCCTTTTACTAACTCATGTCCATTTTTTTCCAAAACTTATAATTTGGGAAAATTGCTATTTAAGGACTTCTAATTAATATTCTAAAGCTATTTCATACAAAAAGCTTCTAGAAACTCATATTTTGCAACTTTTGCAATTTAGTCCTATTTGATCATTCCATGTCAATTTCACAAAATTTCTACATGGAACTTTAATACTATCATGCAAACATGTCATAAACCTTAAGAACTCAATTTAATAACTCAGATTTGTGGTCTCGCACCACTATTCTGACTAGGCCCTGAATCGAGATGTTACATTCAGTGCACAAAATTTAGAGTTTCGAGATTTTGGGGCGTTACAGAAAAAGTTGAGTTCTAATAGCTAAAGGTATTAAATAGCTATAGAACTTTAAATTCGAGGTCGTTTTATGGCAATTAGACCATTAGTATGTTAGTGGATTATAATGGCTTGGCAATTGTGTAATAAGTAATAATTTGAAAGGTTATTAAAGTAAATTAGTAATTAAAGACAAATTAAATGAAATAAAGCAAAGTTATCATCTTTTTGTTTCACCATCAACCAAAAATAAAGATTAGGAAGCCATTGGAGGAGCTTCAACATTCGTCTAGTCTTTTTCTAGGTGCATGGTATGTATTCTAGTCCCGTTTTTGATGATTTCTATGTTTTCGGGATCGTTGTAGCTTAATGTAGCTAGCCCGGGGACTAATTTGTGATACCGTTAAACTATTAAGGTTTTACTATTGATGAATATATATATGAGTTTTGAAGTTTGATGATAGAAAATGATGGTTGTTGTCAGATAAACAACTGTTGTAAAGGAATTTTTGATGAAATTATCAATTAGGGGCTAAATTGAAAAATAGAAAATATTGTGTGGTAAAATTGTGAATTTATGAAATATATGGACTGCTACTAATATGTATAAAAATTGGATAGGCTTGGGTAATGGTTAAATTGCACGAATTTCATTTTTCGAGCCTAGGGACTTATTTGCAAAGAAATTAAAAGTATAGGGTTGAAATGGTAATTTTGCCAAAAATATGTGTTGGACTAATTTGAATGAGAAATATATTAAATTGAGTTAAATTTGTCCGTATAGATCTAGTTAGACCTCGTACGGAGTTAGATCCGGGCAAAGAGAAAGTATTAGATTAATCGCCTCCGTATCTACGTATACTCATTGAGGTAAGTTCGTGTATTTAAATTGAGTATTTATATGTTTTAATTGAATTATATGTGTGTGATTTATGTAGTTTCCATGTATAAATACCGATCGTATATCTGACGACGTATGTTGATTACCGAGTCCCATTTGAACCCTAGGAATTCGTAGGATACAAATGACATGTTATTAGGGTTACTGATTTGGTTGTGGTCCTGCATGTGTTACGAACACACCACAGCTCGTATGAGCTTGCCAATTTCAGCTCGTGAGAGTGTACCAATTCTCAGCTCATATGAGCTTACCGTTTATAGCTCGTGAGAGCATATCGATTCATAGCTCGTATGAGCATACATGTACAGGAATTAACAGATTACAGTTTAGCACACTATGTGTGAGCTATCCCGAGTATCCAATGATATTCTAAATGGTTCAACAGGCAATGTTCTTTTACGAGATGATATGAGTTCGATATGAACTATTACAAGTATATACATAAAATACATGGAAATGATATTGCATGATATATTGAAACATGAAATGGATGATACATGTATATGAAACTTGCTTAATGGTTATGTTCATCCATGTTTAATTGCTATTATATGTGATTTTACATGGCTAACATGTTGGTGAATATGTGTTTAGGCACTTGGCCAAGTTGTGTTGGTATATGTATTGTTTACTTACCTAATATGTGCTTAAATGGTAAGTTAAATTCCATGTTATAAGAACTTACTAAACTTAAATGCTTACTCTGTGTTATTTTCTGTGTTTTATAGTGAATCAGAAGCTCGTTCAGGTTGGAAGCTTGTCGGAACAATATCACACTATCCATCAGCTCTTTTGGTACTTTCAGTTGGTTTAAGTTTGCTTATAATGGCATGTAGAGGTTATTTTGGCTAATGTTGTCCTATATGTTTTGTTGTGATTATAGCCATTTGAGTTGGCTTGTGTTTTGCAATATTTGGTATGTATATATGTGGCCTTAATTTGGTTGACGTGTGGTTTGATTGGTGGTTGAATGATGAAAGGTAAAGTGATAGTTATATGTGCATTTTGTATAAGAGTTTTGTGAGTTGATGGATTGGTACCTTGTTGTGTAAGAAATATATGTCTAATTAAGTTAGAAACTGAAGGGCATGTTTAACCTCAATTGGTATGTTTTGGTAAAGTGATCTACATGATATGTAATGATGCAATTATGCATATAAGTTAGTTGAACATTTGGTTATATTGAATACATGGTTAAACATGTTTATATTTGTCATTTGAGGTGCCTAAGAGCATATTGGTTGTATGTGATCATACCATTTGTATAAGGCTTGATTATGCTTGTTTTGGATGCCTTATTATAGCTTGTATTTATGTACATTTTTTGCGTGTAGGGTTATACCAATTTGGGTAAGAAATATGGCTTGTAAAATGGCCTATTGTCGTCCACACGGGCAGAGACACGGGCGTGTGTCTCAGTCGTGTGTGATACACGACCGTCTGTCACCTTTAGCTTTGAAAGGGTTGCAAGTCAGGCTATTACATCTCCTAGCACACGACCTGGCACACGGGCGTGTGAGGTTACTTCGAAGGGTACACGGCTTAGTACACTGGTGTGTGGCTTGGCCGTGTGACCAAGTTAGAGAGTTACACGTGTTCGGACACGGGCTGGGACACGGCCGTGTGTCCCTATTTCAAATGCCCAGACGGCCTGGCCATACGACCATATGACCTCTGCATCTTTGAAAAATTTTAATGTTTTTCGAAAAATTCTCTGAGTTTCCATTTTGGTCCCAACTTGTTTCTATTGCGTATTTAGGGCCTCGAGGGCTCGTATAAGGGACAATATGTATGTTTTGAATTGGTTTTGATATGGATATTGATATGATATGACATGATTGAAATTTCTGTCTGTTTGCCTTCAAATCTTTGGTAATGCTCTGTAACCCTATTTCGGCGACGGATTCAGGTTAGGGGTGTTACAATTAAGGTCCCTAAGTGGAAATGGAAGCGTGTGACTATGGATTTTGTTAGTGGGTTGTCATTGACACCTACTAAGAAAGATTCAGTTTGGGTGATTTTGGATAGACTGACTAAGTTAGCTCACTTCCTACCGGTCAATATAGATTATAACTTGCAGAAGTTGGCGAGATTGTATATTTTTGAGATAGTGAGATTGCATGTGGTACCGCTATAGATTAATTCGTATCGGGATCCTCATTTTACATATTAGTTTTAGAAGAAGCTACACGAGGCACTTGGTACTCGACTTGACTTTAGTACAACTTTTCATCCACAGTATGAAGGGCAGATTGAGTGGGTTATTTAGATCCTTGAGAAAATGTTGAGGGGTTTTGTAATCAATTTCCGAGTTAGTTAGGAGGAGCATTTTCCACCGGCGGATTTTGCGTATAATAATAGCTTTCAGTCGAGCATTTAGATGATACCCTATGAGGCATGGTATGGTTGAAGGTGTCGGACACCTTTGTGTTGGACCGAGTTAGGTCAGAAGAAAATGTTGGGCCTAGATTTAGTTAAGGAGACTGACGGTATTGTTAAGCTGAATCAGGATAGATTGAAAGTGGCACCAGATCGATAAAAATCTTATGCAGATTTTAAGAGAAAGGATATAAAGTTTAGTTTCGGGGATTAGATATTTCTAAATGTGTTGCCATGGAACAAGGTTCTGAGATTTTGTCGAAAGAGCAAGTCGGGCCCAAGATTTATTGGGCCTTATAGGATCCTTAATAGGATTGGATTAATGCCTTATCAGTTAGAATTACCTCCAAAGCTAAACCGTATCTGTAACACCCCCTATCCGTGCCCGAAGCCGGGACCAAGTTTGAGGCATTACCTAACTAATCTCACTTGACATCTCAAAACGTGCTATAAAATTTCGTTTAAACCCATCGCTAGCACATACTCGGCCTAAGGGGCCCTAAACATGCCTTCGAGATGTATCAGAACTATTCTGGGAACTTTTACGAACTCAAGAAACTTTTCAACAAAGCAAGGCCACACGCCCGTATTGGTCTAGGGACACGCTCGTGTGCCCCTAAGACATGCCCGTGTCTTTCACCCGTGGTCGATCCTAACTAACTTCACACGGCCTAGACACGCCTGTGTCTTCCACCCGTGGTCGATCTTGACTAACTTCACACGACCTAGACACGCCCGTGTCTTCCACCCGTGGTCAATCCTGACTAACTTCACACGGCCTAGACACGCCCGTGTCTTCCACCCGTGGTCAATTTAAATTCCCTAATTAATGTGCAGACTTTACACGGCTTGGGCACACGCCCGTCTCCCTAGCCCGTGGAGCATACTGACTTGCAAACCTAGCATGCAAGGGGACACACGGTTGATCCACACACCTGTAGGGCTGACCGTGTGTCACACACGGCATAGACACACGCCCTTGTGTCTACTTGTGTGGACAATTAGATGGCTATATACCAAGTCCTTTGCCACCCTACATTGCACACATACAAACACCAATCCAATTCAACAAAATTCATAACCCAAAGGCATAACTAAGTACTCAATTCAACAACCATACACAAGGGCATACACTTCAAGAAAATCACTTTCATTAAGCATAAGAATTTGCCAAGTATCGGCCTAACTAAATAGACCATTACAAAAAGAAGACTTTAATGCCTTACAAAGCCAACACTTTGGCCAACAATTACGACCTAACAAATTACTCGAGTCCTATACATGCCATACTCAAAATAAGTCTAAATTTTTATACCAAAGTGGTGTCGATAGTGTGATTTTCGAACTCCTACGTCCTCATTCCTCGAGTTATCTTGGCAATACTATAAAGAGAAAGAGCAATGAAAGGGGTAAGCATAAAGCTTAGTAAGTTTGCATGGATATAAATAGCAACAATAAGCTCATAAAGTAATCTATCCATGACATTAACTAACCATACATAAGTCATAGGCTTCTTGCCATACATACTCACAATTTCCTTTATTTAGCACATACCGTGCCACATATCGTAATCGTTTCTTCGTGACTCATTCACGAGTACTTGTATTCACTCATTCATATGACTTTAGTACAAATCTCATTTCTACTTCTAAACTCATCTACTTATCCCTTTAATCACTAGGGATAGTCAAAGACGCACATTCAACATCATTCGTGTAGGGACGAATCCAATGCCACATCCCCGAGGTGGTCTTACATGGAGTCACTTCTAAATGCTAATGCCATATCCCGGATATGGTCTTATATGGACTTTCACATCAAGTATCGATGCCATATCTCGGATATGGTCTTATACGGTTTTCATATTCATTACCGAAGCCATATCCCAGATATGGTCTTATACGGGATCTCAACTCGGTGCCGAGGCCACGTCTCAGACATGGTCTCATACGGAACCTTATCTATTTCATATCTCGATGATAGCATTTTCATATTCACATGGTCCACTAGGACTTCAACATCTCATTCAACATCAATTTAATGGAGTATCATGCATCAATATGATACCAAGCATTCTCAATTATGCTAACATAAATGTTGCATTAATCACATACAAACTTACCTCGATTCCAAAATGAGCTAACTCGTCGGTTTAGTCCAAGACTTTGTTCTTTCCCCGGTCGAGGCAGATTTTCGATTCTTCTTGCTCTATAATAGCAATTTAGCTCATTTTAATCACCTCATTAATAAAAGCATTTCAATAATCATGCTTAGGCAAAATTACTATTTTGCCCCTAGGCTTTGGCAAAATGACCATTTTGCCCCTAGGCTCGGAAATAAATTATAATCACATTTCTACCTTCAATAAGCCTAGGTGAACATTTAATACTCTTATAGCTATTATCAAAACTCAACAGTTCACATAATTACCACAAATTTGTAACCTTTTCATCAAGGTCCAATTAGGTGTTTTCATGGCAACACCTTTCACAAGAGTTGTTCATCTAACAACCAAGACTCATTTTCTCCCATAAAAATACAGCAAATAACTATGATAGCTCTCATGGAAAAACTCTAAACTTTTCACCATATTGCACAATAGTCCCCTCATTTGAAAGCTTAAGCTTTAGGGGTCCCAAAAGTACAACTATTTTCAAGAAAAGATTACTAGAACACTTACTTATGAAGAGAAGAGTGTGCTGAAATTTTGAAGCTTTCTTCCCTCTATTTGCTGCTAATTTTCGATGGAAGAGTGAAAGAGAAAAGATGATATCTTTTCTTTCCTTATTTTATTAATACTAGTCAAATTAGTCCACCTACTATCACCAACTTTGACCATCATTGACAAATTTGTCTCCTATGCTAGTCTATGGCCGGCCAAGCAAATATTGGGGGTCTAATTGCCTTTTAAAGACCTCCAATTATCAATCTATGGCTATTTGGTACCTTTAGCTTATAGAATGGAACTTTCGCACTTTATGAGATTTAGTCCCTTTTTCGTGATTAAACATGAAATCGCTAAAATTAAAGCACCAAAATTCTCATGCACATATACTATCATGCACTGACTCATAATATAACATGAAAATGAATTTCTTAAATCTTAGATTAGTGATCCTGAGATCACTGTTCCGGCTAGCCCCTAAATCGGGCTGTTACAATTCTCCCCCTCAAAGATTTTTGTCCCTAAAAATCTTACCAGTGAAAAGGTTGGGGTATTGGTTTCTCATCGTTTCCTCGGGCTCCCATGTAGCCTCTTCTTTTCCGTGCCTTTGCCATAATACTTTCACAAGGGCTATGCTTTTGTTTCTTAACTGATTGACCTCTCGCGCCAAAGTTCTAACCAGTTCTTCACCATAAGTCAAATCCGGTCGTATCTCTACCTCTGTCGGAACTATGACATGCGAAGGGTCTGAACGGTATCGTCGCAACATGGATACATGAAAAACGTCATGAATCTTTTCTAATTCAGGTGGTAAGGCCAATCGATAAGCTACCGATCCTATCCTCTCGGTAACTTTGTAAGGTCCGAGAAAACGCGGACTCAATTTGCCCTTACGGCCAAACCTGAGGGCTTTCCTCCAAGGTGATACTCTCAAGAACACCTTATCACCAACTTTGAATTCTATCTCTTTCCTTTTCAAATCAGAATAGGACTTCTGTCTATCTGAGGCGACTTTCAGACAGTCACGAATCACTTTTACTTTCTCTTCAGTTTCCCTAATCAAATCAACCCCGTGCAACTGTTTCTCTCTGAGTTTCGACCAATACAATGGCGTTCGACACTTACGCCCATACAATGCCTCATAAGGTGCCATTTTCAAACTTTACTGAAAACTGTTGTTGTAGGCGAATTCCACCAACGGTAAGTATTTCATTACCGTGGAATTCCAAAACACAACATCGAAGCATGTTCTCAAGTATCTAGATTACCCTCTCCGACTGTCCGTCGGTTTGTGGATGGAAGGTTGTACTGAAACTCAATTTCGTGCCCAAGGCTTCTTGCAGCTTTTTCCAAAATCGTGACATGAATCTCGGATCTCTATCCAAAATGATCGACAACGGTACACCATGGAGTCTTACTATTTCTGACATGTATAAGTCCGCTAATTTATCAAGCGAGTAGTCGACTCGCACTGGTATAAAATGGGCTGGCTTTGTGAGTGTATCAACCACTACCCATACTGCATCTTTCTTCTTTGGAGTCAACGGTAAGCCCGTCATGAAATCCATGGTAATGCGGTCCCATTTCCACTCAGGGACCATAATAGGCTGAAGTAAACCCGAAGGTACTTGATGTTCAGCTTTTACTTGCTGACAAATAAGGCATCTCGATACAAACTCGGAAATGTCTTTCTTCAAACCAAGCCACCAATACCATTTCCTCAAATCATTGTACATCTTAGTGCTGCTTGGGTGAACACTTAAACATCCGTTATGCGCTTCATGCAAGATATTACGAATAAGCTATACATTTCTTGGTACACAGACCCTATCTCAAAATGTTAGACATCTATCAGGATTTACTCGAAAGTCTGACTCAACATCTGACTCACATAAAACTCTCTTGGCTTGCAAACTGTTATCATCTTTACGAGCTTCACAAATTTCTTGGAGAAACAATGGTTTAGCCCTCAATTCAGCTAAAACAGAACCATCATCCAACAAAGTCATCTGAGTACTCATAGCTCTTAGTGCAAACAATGATCTTCTGCTCAAAGCATCGGCGACTACGTTCGCCTTTCCCGGATGGTAGTCAATTACCATCTCATAATCCTTAATCAGCTCTAACCACCTTCGTTGCCTCAAATTCAATTCCTTTTGAGTCATCAAATATTTTAGGCTTTTATGGTCGGTGAAAATCCGACACCTTTCACCATATAAATGATGCCTCCAAATTTTTAATGCAAACACAATTGCGACCAATTCTAAATCATGAGTCGGGTAATTCTTCTCGTGCGGCTTCAATTGCCTAGAGGCGTATGAAATCAATTTACCCTCTTGCATAAGTACACAACCCAATCCGTTCAAGGACACGTCACTAAAAACCACAAATTCTCTTCCCGGCTCAGGTTGCACCAAAACAGGAGCCTCAGTCAACAGTGTCTTCAATTTCTCAAAACTCTATTGGCACTATTCTGTCCAAACAAACTTCACATCTTTCTGCAAAAGTCTCGTCATCGAGGTAGCTATCATGGAAAACCCCTTGAAAAAATGCCTATAATAGCCGGCTAGGCCTAGAAAACTCCTTACTTCTGTTACACTCCTTGGCGGTTTCCAATCAACAATCGCTGAAATCTTACTCGGGTCTTCTCTAATTCCATCTCCCGAGGCAATGTGCCTCAGAAATCCCACTTCCTTGAGCCAAAATTCACTCTTACTGGATTTGGCATACAATTTATCTTCTCTCAGAACTTACAAAACCGTACTCAAGTGCTCGACGTGTTCATTCTCATCCCGAGAGTAGATCAATATGTCGTTGATGAAGACCACGACAAATTTATCCAAGTATGGCTGAAAAATGCGATTCAGCAAATCCATGAAGGTCGCAGGGGCATTCGTTAGACCAAAAGGCATGACCAAAAATTCATAGTGGCCATACCTAGTCCCAAATGCGGTTTTCGGCACATTCGATTCCTTGACTCTGAGCTGATAGTACCTTGACCTCAAATATATCTTGGAAAATACTGTGGCTCCCTTCAATTGATCGAATAGATCATCAATCCTCGGCAACGGGTGCTTGTTCTTCACAGTTACCTTGTTGAGTTGCAGATAATCTATGCATAGTCTCATAGAACCATCTTTCTTCTTCACGAATAAAACGGGAGCACCCCATGGAGAAAAACTCGACCTTGCAAAACCTTTATCCGTTAGCTCTTATAACTGTTCTTTTAGCTCCTTTAGCTCAGTTGGAGCCATTCTATAGGGAGCAATAAAAATAGGGGCAGTACCTGGAGCTAACTCAATCCCAAATTTGATCTCTCTAACCGGAGGTAGTCCTGGCAACTCTTCCGAGAAAACATCTAGGTACTCGCATACTATGGGTACCGACTCAATTCTCAAATCAGTCTCTTTAGTGTTCAACACACAGGCAAGATAAGCTTCGTACCCCTTTCTCAAATACTTTTGATTCGATAGAGTTGACATCACTACTGTTGACCTATCTGGCTTATCTGATTCAACACGAATAAGATTACCATTTACATCTCTCAGTTCAATATGCTTCTTCCCACAATTCACAATCACTCCATGAGTAACTAACCAATCCATCCCAAGGATGACATCAAACTCATCAAATGGCAAAAGCATAAGATCTATCGGGAAACAATGACCCTTAATCATCAAAGGGCAACCTTTGTAAACTCTATCAACCAACACACACTTGCCTAGGGGATTAGACACTCTTATGATGAATTCGCTAGACTCTATAGGCATGCTCATGATAGAGACTAATTTCATGCATATGTATGAGTGGGTAGATCCCGAATCAATTAAAGCTATAACATGAGTATTATGGAGAAAAATGATACCCGTGATTACGTCGGGGGAAGATGCCTCTTCACGAGCACGAATGGAATATGTCCTCACCGGTGCTCTACCCTCGACTCTAGCAGCTTGCTCTCTAGATGGATTCTTGCTACCCATCTCAATTCCTGGGTTTCTCAGTGGTCTTCCCCTATCAGTACTTCCCAATCTTACATTCTGAGGTTTTTCTTTCTCGCCCACCTTGGGGCAGCCTCTGATGAAGTGGTCTAAAGACCCACATCTGAAACAAGCTTTCTCATTAGCTCGACACTCACCAGAATGGCGCCTGCCACACTGAGGGCATTCCGGTCTTGGTTGGACGTTGCCCACACTAGCAACTGATGTGGTCTGCCCTTTCGACCCTGAAAATTGCTTGCCTTTACTTTGGGTTGAAAACCCCGCTAAAGTGACTGATCGAGTAGCGAAATCCCTCAATTTCTTAGATGAGGATTGGTGAGACTTATTCAGTTGTCTCTTCCTCGAGTCACGAGACTCATTCTCAGCTCTTCTCTTCTCTTTAGCCAACTCGTCGGCTTTACAGGCTCTATCTACCAATAGTACAAATTCCTTTAGTTCGAGGAATCCTACGTATAAACGAATATCTTCATTTAATCTGTCCTCGAATCTTTTGCACATGATGGATTCGGTAGACATGCACTCCCATGCATACTTGCTAAGCCTTACGAACTCCCGTTCGTAACCAGTCACTGACATACGGCCTTGCTTCAGTTCCAAGAACTCCTTCCTCTTGTGGTCGATGAACCTCTGGCTGATGTACTTCTTTCGGTATTCCTCTTGGAAGAATTCCCAACTAACTCTCTCCCTTGGCACCACCGACACTAGGGTGTTCCACCATCGGTAGGCTGAATCTCTCAGGAGAGATACCGCACACTTTAAGCACTCCTCAGGCGTGCAGGATAAATCATCGAATACCCTGATGGTATTACGAGCCAGAATTTTGCTCTCTCCAGCTCATCGTCCTTATTTTCCCGAAATTCCTCGGCTCCTTGCCTCCGGATCTTATCCACCGGAGGCCTTTCTCTTCTCACCACCTCAACCACTTTAGGAGCTACTGGAGTGGGTTGAGGAACTGGTGGGGGTAGAGGGGGTTGAGCGTTAGGATTTGCTCAGGTATACTCAGTACACCAGTTGCTCATCATGTGAAGAAAGGCTTCTCAAGCCTGTTCCCCCTGACCCAAGGTCTCAGGTCTACTATTAGCTGGCACGGTCTCTTGAGTGGGAGCTGGCGCGTTACTCACAACATCATCGACTGCAGTTTGGTCTGGGTCAGAATCCATATACTACATAAAACACAATTTTATACGTCAGGAGCCATCACACTATCATTACTCAAACACTCTCACATATGGAATGTATAGCTAGACTCGTACTTACGCTACGTTAGTCCTAGAACTGACTAAATCGTAGCTCTGATACCAATAAATGTAACACCCCTTATCCGTGCCCGAAGCCGGGACCGGCTTTGAGGCATTACCTAACTAATATCACTTGACATCTCAAAACGGGCTATAAAATTTTGTTTAAACCCATCACTAGCACATACTCGGCTTAAGGGGCCCTAAACATGCCTCCGAGAGGTATCGGAACTATTCCGAGAACTTTTACGAACTTAAAAAACTTTTCAACAAAGTAGGGGCCACATGCCCGTATTGGTCTAGGGACACGCCCGTGTGCCCATAAGACATGCCCGTGTCTTCCACCCGTGATCGATCCTGACTAACTTCACAAGGCCTAGACACGCCCGTGTCTTCAACCCGTGGTCGATCCTGACTAACTTCACACGGCCTAGACACGCCCGTGTCTTCCACCCGTGGTCGATCCTGACTAACTTCACACGGCCTAAACACGCTCGTGTCTTCCACCCGTGGTCGATTTAAATTCCCTATTTAATGTGCAGACTTTACACGGCTTGGGGACACGCCCGTGTCCCTAGCCCGTGGAGCATACTGACTTGCAAACCTAGCATGCAAGGGGACACACGGTCGATCCACACGCCCATAGGGTTGACCGTGTGTCACACACGGCATAGACACACGCTCGTGTGTCTACTTGTGTGGATAATTAGATGGCTATCTACCAAGCCCTTTGCCACCCTACATTGCACACATACAAACACCAATCCAATTCAACAAAATTCATAACCCAAAGGCATAACTAAGTACTCAATTCAACAACCATACACAAGGGCATACACTTCAAGAAAATCACTTTCATTAAGCATAAGAGTTTGCCAAGTATCGGCATAACTAAATAGACCATTACAAAAAGAAGACTTTAATGCCTTACAAAGCCAACACTTTGGCCAACAATTACGACCTAACAAAATACTTGAGTCCTATACATGCCATACTCAAAATAAGTCTAAATTGTTATACCAAAGTGGTGTCGATAGTGTGATTTCTGAACTCCTACGTCCTCGTTCCTCGAGTTATCTTGGCAATACTACAAGGAGAAAGAGCAATGAAAGGGGTAAGCATAAAGCTTAGTAAGTTTGCATGGATATAAATAGTAATAATAAGCTCATAAAATAATCTATCCATGACATTAACTAACCATACATAAGTCATAGGCTTCTTGCCATACTTACTCACAATTTCCCTTATTTAGCACATACCATGCCACATATCGTAATCGTTTCTTCGTGACTCATTCACAAGTACCTGTATTCACTCATTCATATGACTTTAGTACAAATCTCATTTCTACTTCTAAACTCATCTACTAATCCCTTTAATCACTAGGGATAGTCAAAGAGGCATATTCAACGTCATTCATGTAGGAACGAAACCAATGCCACATCCCCGAGGTGGTCTTACATGGAGTCAATTCTAATTGCCAATGCCATATCCCGGATATGGTCTTATATGGACTCTCACATCAAGTATCGATGCCATATCCCGGATATGGTCTTATACGATTTTCATATTCATTACCGAAGCCATATCCCGGATATGGTCTTATACGGGATCTCAACTCGGTGCCGAGGCCATATCCTGGACATGGTCTTATACGGGACCTTATCTATTTCATATCTCGATGATAGCATTTTCATATTCACATGGTCCACTAGGACTTCAACATCTCACTCAACATCAATTTAATGGAGTATCATACATTAATATGATACCAAGCATTCTCAATTATGCTAACATAAATGTTGCATTAATCACATACAAACTTACCTCGATTCAAAAATGAGCTAACTCGTTGGTTTAGTCCAAGACTTTGTTCTTTCCCCGATCGAGGCGGATTCTCGGTTCTTCTTGCTCTATAATAGCAATTTAGCTCATTTTAATCACCTCATTAATAAAAGCATTTCAATAATCATGCTTAGGCAAAATTACTATTTTGCCCCTAGGCTTTGGCAAAATGACCATTTTGCCCCTAGGCTCGGAAATAAATTCTAATCACATTTCTACCTTCAATAAGCCTAGGTGAACATTTAATACTCTTATAGCTATTATCAAAACTCAACAGTTCACATAATTACCACAAATTTGTAACCTTTTCATCAAGGTCCAATTAGGTGTTTTCATGGCAACACCTTTCACAAGAGTTGTTCATCTAACAACCAAGACTCATTTTCTCCCATAAAAATGCAGCAAATAACTATGATAGCTCTCATGGAAAAACTCTAAACTTTTCACCATATTGAACAATAGTCCCCTCTTTTGAAAGCTTAAGCTTTAGGGGTCCCAAAAGTACAACTATTTTCAAGAAAAGATCACTAGAACACTTACTTATGGAAAGAAGAGTGTGCTAAAATTTTGAAGCTTTCTTCCCTCTATTTGCTGCTAATTTTCGGTGGAAGAGTGAAAGAGAAAAGATGATATCTTTTCTTTCCTTATTTTATTAATACTAGTCAAATTAGTCCACCTACTATCACCAACTTTGACCATCATTGACAAATTTGTCTCCTATGCTAGTCTATGGCCGGCCAAGAAAATATTGGGGGTCTACTTGCCTTTTAAAGACCTCCAATTATCAATCTATGGCTATTTGGTACCTTTAGCTTATAGAATGGAACTTTCGCACTTTATGCGATTTAGTCCCTTTTTCGCGATTAAACATGAAATTGCTAAAATTAAAGTACCAAAATTCTCATGCACATATACTATCATGCTCTGACTCATAATATAACATGAAAAAGAATTTCTCAAATCTCAGATTAGTGATCCTGAGATCACTATTCCGGCTAGCCCCTAAATCGGGCTGTTACAGTATCCATGATGTATTCCATGTCTTTATGTTGAAGCAGTTTCTATCTGACCCATCTCAAGTGGTTCCAATTGAGGAGATAGAAGTGAGACCAGATTTATCTTTTGAGGAGGAATTGGTCTAGATCTTAGAGCATGAGGTTAAGGTACTGAGGAAAAAGCGGATTCCATTGGTGAAATCTTTATGGTGAAATCATGGCATTGAGGTGGCTACTTGGAAGCCGGATGACTCAATTTGCCAAAAATATCCCCATCTATTCAGATTAGGTAAATTTTGAGGAACCAGGCCGCTCAACAATCTTCACCCGCTCCTACTCCCTAACCTGTTCCCATTATTCCTCAAGGTATGGAACCAATTCGAATTAGTAAGCCTCTTATTGATAAGATAAGTAAGTACGGGGTTGAAGAATTCAAAGCTATTGCCAAGGATGATCTTGAGAGAGCTGAATTTTGGCTAGAGAATACAATCAGGGTTTTTGATGAGTTATCCTATTCACTGGTCGAGTGCGTTAAATGCGCGGTGTCGTTATTGAAAGATTCAGCTTACCAGTGGTGGAGCACGTTGACTTCTGTTGTACCGAGATAGAGGATCACTTGGGAATTTTTCAAGATCGAGTTTCGAAAGAAATATATCAGTCAGAGGTTTCTGGATCAGAAGCGTAAAGAATTTTTTGAGCTTAAACAGGGCCGTATGACTGTATCAGAGTAAGAGTGGGAATTTTTCAGATTGAGCAAATATTATTGGGAGCGTATTTCAACCGAGACTGCTATGTGTAAGAGATTCAAAGATGGGTTAAACGAAGACATAAAGCTTCTGGTTGGAATTCTTGAGTTGAAAGAATTCGTTGTACTGGTTGACTGGGCACATAAGGCCGAAGAACTGAGTAAAGAGAAAAGACATGCTGATTTTGAAGACTCAAGAAAGAGATCGATTGGGAAGTCCTATCAATCAGTATCAAAGAAATGAAAAGAACATTACAACCATTCTACTGCTTCTGTGGGATATTCTAGTAGAGACAGAGGTACCCGACGCTCCAGTCCTAAACCTCAGGCTACATCTGTAGCGAGTGTAGGTAGTCTCAGAGATGCCAGACCCGATTGTAAGCACTGCAATAAACCACATTATGGTAAGTGTCGAGTAAAGAGTGGAGCGTGTTTTAGGTGTGGTTCCTTAGACCACTATCTTAGAGACTGCTTAGAGAAATTTGAGAAAGAGAAAGCTCAAACCACGAGGCCGAGCAATACTGCTGTGCGAGGTAGACCACCTCATAATCTTGGAAATGTGAGTGGTAGTCATGGTGTAACAAAAGACTCTGCTGTGAGATCCGAGGCACGAACACCAGCTAGGGCTTATGCTATTCGCGCTCACAAGGATGCTTCTGCGCCAATTGTTATTACCTGTACTTTCTCTATTTATGATACTGATGTTACTGCTTTGATTGATCTGAGATCAACCCATTCATATGTTTGCACAGATTTAGCATCAAGTAAAATTTTACCTGTTGAGTCCATTGAATTCGTGGTTAAAGTATCGAACCCCATAGGTCAGTATGTGCTAGTTGATAAATTCTACAAGAATTGTCCTTTCATTACTTAGGGTTACAGTTTTTTGGCTGATTTGATGTTATTACCATTTGATGAATTTGATGTGATTCAGGGTATGGATTGGCTAACTCTACACGACACTGTTGTAAATTGTAGATAAAAGCTTATCGTATTAAAGTTTCAGAATAGTGAGACGCTTTGTATTGAATAAGATAATCTGAGTGGGTTGACTATTATTATATTAGCTTTGTTGGCGCAGAAATATGTGAGAAAAGGTTGTAATGCTTATCTTGCTTATGTACTGGATACTAAAGCGTTTGAATCGAAGTTGGAATCAGTGCCAGTGGTTTGCGAATATCCCGATGTGTGTCCAGAGGAGTTACCTGGATTACCGCCGGTTAGAGAGGTTGAGTTTGCTATAGAACTTGTACTGGGAACATCACCGATATCGATAGCACCTTACAGAATGGCTCCTATCGAGTTAAAAGAGTTGAAAGCACATTTACAAGAATTGACAGATAGGGGTTTTGCTCGACCCAGCTTTTCACCTTGGGATGCACCAGTTCTGTTCATTAAGTAAAAGGACGGATCAATGAGATTGTGTATAGACTACCGTCAACTCAAAAAAGTTACAATCAAGAACAAATAACCACTACCTCGTATTGACGATCTATTTGATCAGTTGAAAGGTGCCACGGTATTCTCGAAGATTGATCTTCGTTCTGGTTATTACCAGCTACAAGTGAAAGATTCAAATATGCCGAAAATTGCATTCAGAACCAAGTACAGACACTACGAATTTCTTGTGATATTGTTTGGTTTAACTAATGCACCTGCAGTATTTATGGATTTGATGAGCAGAATTTTCAGACCGTATTTAGACAGATTTGTGGTAGTATTTATTGACGACATTTTGATCTATTCTCCAGACGAGTCCGAGCATGCTGAACACTTGATAATTATTTTGCAAACCCTACGAGATAAATAATTGTTTGCTAAATTTAGCAAATGTGAGTTCTGGCTTCGAGAAGTTAGTTTTCTGGGACATATAGTGTCGGTTGAAGGCATCAGAGTTTATCCCTGTAAAATTTATGCAGTTGTTGATTGGAAACCACCAAAAAATGTATCCGAAGTCATAAGTTTTCTGGGCTTAGCTGGTTATTACCGAAGGTTTGTTAAAGGGTTCTCATGATAGGTACATCGATGACATGACTATTACAGAAAGATGTGAAATTTGAATGGTCTAAAAAATGTCAGCAAAGTTTTAATCAGTTGAAAGCACTGTTGACTGAAGCACCAGTTTTGGTTCAGCATGAATCGGGTAAAGAATTTGTGATTTTCAGTGATGCATCTTTAAATGGTTTAGGCTGTGTTTTAAGCAGGAAGGTAAAGTGATAGCTTATGCTTCCAGACAGTTAAAGCTGCATGAAAAGAACTATCCGACGCATGACTTAGAGTTGGCAGCTATTGTATTTGCATTGAAAATTTGGCGACACCATTTGTTCGGCGAAAAATGTCACATATTTACCAATCAAAAGAGTTTAAAGTATTTAATGTCACAGAAAGATCTAAATCTGAGACAGCGTAGATGGCTCAAACTGTTAAAAGATTATGAGTTGATCATTGATTATCATCCAGGAAAAGTAAATGTAGTTGCTGATGCCCTGAGTAGAAAATCCTTTTTGCTCTGCGCGCGATAAATACATGACTGACATTATTTGATGATGGCTTGATCTTAGCCGAGTTAAAAGCTAAACCGATGTTTTTACAGCAATTTGCGAAGCTCAGAAATGTGATAACGATTTTCTAGCTAAACGGGTACAGTGTGAATCGACTTCTGATTCAGAATTTTAGATAGGACCTGATGATTGTTTACTGTTCAGAGGTAGAGTGTGTGTACCGAAGAATTCAGAGCTTATACAGAAAATTTTGCACGAAGCTCATAGTGGTAGCTTATCTGTTCATCCGGGAAGTAGTAAAATGTACAGTGATTTGAGACAGTTGTACTGGTGGCCACGAATGGAACGCGAGATTTCTAATTTTGTATCGAGATGTTTGATATGTCAGCAAGTTGAAACTGAACATCAGGTACCTTCGGGACTGCTACAACCAGTGATGATACTAGAGTGGAAATAAGATAGAGTTACAATGGATTTCGTATCGGGTTTACCCCTATCTCCGAGAAAGAAAGATTCCATTTGGGTTATTGTTGATCGTTTGACGAAGTCTGCACATTTTATTCCAGTACGTGCGGATTTCTCAATTGACAAATTTGCTGAGTTATATGTTTACGAAATTGTCAAATTACACGGAGTGCCAGTCTCCATTATTTTGAATAGAGATCCTCAGTTTACATCGTTATTTTGGAGAAAGTTACAGGAATCTCTTGGTACGCGGTCGCATTTTAGCACCGCATTTTGCCCTCAGACCGATGGTCAGTCCGAGTGTGTGATCTAGATTCTTGAAGATATGCTTCAGTGTTGTGTTTTAGAGTTTAAAGGCAAATGGGAGAAATACTTACCATTGGTTGAATTTGTGTATAACAACAATTTTCAATTGAGCATAAAGATGGCACCGTATGAGGCTCTGTATGGTCGTAGATTTCGAACTCTATTATACTAGACTGAGCTCAGTGAGAAAAAGATATACGGGGTTGATTTGATTTGTGAGACTGAAGAAAAAGTGAAAGTGATCCAAGATAGTTTGGAAGCAGCTTCAGATCGTCAGAAATCATATGCGGATCTTAAACGTAAAGACATAGAGTTTCAAGTCGGCGACAGAGTATTTTTGAAAGTATTGCCCTGGAAAAAAGTTCTTTGATTCGGTTGCAAAGGGAAGCTGAGTCCATGATTTATCAGGCCGTTTGAGATTACTACAAGAACTGGACCTGTTGCGTATCGATTAGCTTTACTATCAGAACTTGAAAGAATTCATAATGTCTTTCACGTATCTATGTTACGACAGTACTGATCTGACACTTCACATGTAATTTCCTCGATGGATGTTGAGATTCAGCCCGATATGTCGTACAGTGAAGAACCGATCAGAATTCTGTCACGAGAAGTGAAAGAATTGAGAAACAAGAGCATAACTTTAGTAAAAGTTCTCTGGCAGTGACACGGAATAGAAGAAGCCACCTAGGAACCCGAGGAAGCTATGAGAAAGCAATATCCGAACCTTTAGTCTGGTAAGATTTCTGGGGACTAAAATCCCTTTAAGGGGAGTTATAATGTCCCGTTTTCAGTGAAATCGAAATAGTGGTTTTGGGACCATACATCTAAAGTCAAAAAAATTATTTTATTATTATTTTATCGTTTACAGCATGATAGAAATATCGTATAAAAATTTCGTTAAGAAATTTTACTGTTTACATGCTCAATTTGATAAAAAGGACTAAATCGCGTAAAGTGCAAAAGTTGAGTTCTTGTAATATCCCGGGTTAGGGGCTATTTTGTTGTTGCATGAAAGTGCATGTGTTTTGTGTGCTGTGTTGCTATTTCGGTGTTTTAGGGGCTTGATTGTGGGCTAGGAGTGTGCCTGAGGGAATGGGAAAAATCTTGTTTTTGGGTGTTAAGTGAAGGGAGCTGAGGAAGCTGGGGTTTAAGAATTTTAATTGATGTTTTGTTGCACAAAAGAGGAGCTAGCTTAGTGGCAAAGCATGCGCTACATGGGGAGCTTGGTGTGGCGTCATCTACTTGTGGTGGAGGTCCAGTGTTCGAGCTGCAGAGTCCCCATTTTGGCTTCTTTTGGGACGGCATGGAGGAGAGGTAGAAGGCTAGTGAAATTCTACTTGGACTTGGTCTTCACTTTCAAATGTAAGGTGGAGAGCAAAATATGGAGGAGGACTTGGTCCACTCATTTGAAATGAGTGGTGGTGAGTGTGTTTGGGGATTATGGCCGAATTTGTGGGGGTGTTGGAGTGGGGGAAGTGGACGGCTAAGTGTGGGAACATGTTAGCCGAAATTCACCTTAGCAACCTAGGTAATTTCGGTCACTTTTTGTCAAGGAGTAAAAGTCTCTTCTTTGGGTCATTTGTTAGCCAAGTTCTAAGGGTGTTTTTCATTTCTCTTTGTTTTGTTTTACATCTTTTGAAACCCAAAGACCAAACCTCAACAAGTTGCTAGAAAGTTTGCATCTTTGTTCTCTATAGTACTTGTAGCCGAATACCCTTTCCCATCTTTCTCTTTTCTTTCAATTTTGTAAACCGAAATTACTATCTCCCTTTTCATATTTGCTTTCTTCTTCTTTGCTTGGAAACATTGTAGCCAATCTTACCCAAGACATTTTCTTCATCTATTTGTTCTTTCCAAAGCCGAAGGTACCTCCTCTATTTTTTTTTGTTGTTTTTATTTTATTTATTTATTTATTTCTTTCTTCTTCTCAATTGCCTATTTGTCGAAACTTTCTTCCAAAGCACCTTGTTGCCGTAACCCTATTTCCTTTTCATTTCTATTCTTTCTCTTTTACCTTTTAGAACCGAGTATAAGGGTGTGTTAAACACTTAGGCCGAATCTCTCCTCTCCTAGAAGTCCTCTTTTTGGCCGAATATTGGGTGTTGGTAGCTCTTGGCCGAATGGCCATTTCCCATATCTCTCAAGTGTTATGTTGTTTTGGTTTATGGAAGAGGGTTAACCATTCGTTTTAAACATCTCACCTTAGGGCAATCAAAGATTTCAAGCGATCCAATGGAGCCTTTCCCCTTGGTGAATCAATTGGGGTTGGCCGATTGTTGGAAGGAGAACCTTTGTGGTTCGGGTTTGATAAGAAATCAAACCATTAGCAAGGTAAGGGTTCGATATTAACCCCTTTGGGTTTATTTGTCTTTGGCCGAATGGTCTTAGTGCCTAATCTCGTGTTGGCCGATTGTTATAGGAGCTTGATAATCGAGGGACATAGATCGATCGTTGGGATCTTTAGACTCAGTATTACCAGTGTGTGTAACTAACACACCGATACCTAGTAATGTTATTAATAAACTGTTTGCTGTTAAAAACTATACCATGGGACGGATAAGTGGATACCCAAACGGGGTATGTGTACGTATCCTGGTAAGTCTAATTTATTACAAGTTCTATTATGGATACTTTGGGTATTATGATCTATGTTATGTATGCTATGAGATGTAATGCTAGACATGTTGGCATGATATGCATGACTTGTATGATATGCATGATCACATGAGTTGGTATGTTGATGGGTGATATGAGTGGAGGGAGCAAATGATATTTTGTCGACGCGAGCACCGGTGTTTTGGTAACACACTTTGTGACTTTGGGTCACCAGTGCTTTAGTAGCACATTTGTGTCTTTGGGACACCGGAGGTTGGGCACCTCATTGCGACTTGTCCCCTGTAGTTTGACACCACCGTGGGTTGGCCCCACATGAGATATGGGATCGTCTCGCTAGTGATTGGGTATCACACGATGGGTTGGCCCCATCATTTGATTATCGTGACTACGGTCACTAGTGCTTTGGTAGCACATTTGTGTCTTTGAAACACCGAGAGGTTGGGCACCTCATTGCGACTTGTCCACGTGGTTTGACACCACCGTGGGTTGGCCCCACATGAGATATGGGATCGTGCACTAGTGATTGGGTATCACACGATGGGTTGGCCCCATCATTGGATTTGTGACTTCGGTCACCAGTGCTTTGGTAGCACATTTGTGTCTTTGGGACACCAGTGTTTTGGTAACACATTGTGACTATATGTCACCAGTGGTTTGGCACCACCAATGGTTTGGTACCACACGGGGTAGAAAAGCGTCTGAGATGGTTAGGATCGGGTTGCATTAATTATGTTGCTATGTGTGATGTGTGATAGCATGTTGTTTCATCGGGAGCGGGATTTATGCACTAAGTCATTCGACTCACCCTCTCCTTTGACATTTCAGGTGACCCGTAGACGCGGACATGGAGCTGGGGTGGACTCGGGGTGCACATGCCATGCTTTAATAAAAGTTTTGCTCAGACTATTCACTTTGGGTACTTTAGCTTATTTATTTTTATTTGGGATTTAATTTGGATTTGTAAAAGGCCTTTAAATTATGTTTTATGATGGTTATGTTTTAATTAGATTCTCAACCTGCTTAACAAATAACTTGGTATGAAATTCTACTAAAAATTTGGTAAGATAATGTTTTCAAAACTATAACGCAATGTGTTTTAAACTATACCATCGGGTATCTCACTATGATTTGCTATAAAGTAAACTCAAGTGATTTTCAAACCAAACTCGATATTCTACGAAGTCTAAAATGTTTCACAAATAGCACTAAGAGACTATTGGAAATGCTAAATGAAATCAACTCGTTTTTAACTATATACTTTGGATAAGTTTTCAAATCTAATCAAACAGGCCTACTTCAATTTTCCTCAAATCCCCTACGTTTTCACCCCGCCTTTACACGAAAAATCTGATCACTCAAAAACGTTTTTCCCCGTAACATACCAGATTCGGACGTGGTGTCCTGTCCGAGTTTGGGGTGTTACAATTGTGGTATCAGAGCCAAGTTCAAAGGCTCGGCTGTGGGCCCGAGGCCCAAAATGTTTTTAAAAGTCTGCTTTAGGTGTTTTGTTTTGAAAGTATGGTTTGAAAGGCATGGCACCGAAGTCTCCTGCACTGATTCGCCTGTAAGTACCCGAACTATTCTTTGTGATTTGATTGGATGTGATATGATCGATGAATAGCAATAGTATATTACTTTAGAGATTGAAACGATAGGATTCTCGTGTGAACTCGCGAGAACAAATCTCCTTAAATATTCATAAGACTTGCTTTTAAACAAGTGGAATAAATCTTGATGCATAAAATTCTTAACCGATACATAGAAAGTTTAGTCATGAGCGCTAGAGGTGGGCGTGGTCGTGGACGCAGGTCGTGGTAGGATGACGGTTTACGAGCCCGTAGGATCTGGTCGGGGTTCGAAAAATGAGATACTGGATTCGCCACCACCGGAGGTGGTGAGTTCCAAGATCGACCGGGGGCGATGCGATGTCACGGTGATGCTTTGCGAGTGTTGGAAAAAGTAGGCTGGTGTAGGTGGTGGTGCGGGAGTTAGGAAATGCTGTTCTGAGCGACTTCGGGCAAATGGGGCCGAATTCTTCCGAGGTGTATCTGGTGTTCCTCCCAACACTTTCTTTGAAATCTTGGCCGAGGCAAGCTGAGCGGATCATGGATGACTGGACTTGACAAGCGAAGAGAAGGCGAAGGGCATCGACGCTTCTTCGGGATGAGTCATATCGGTGGTGGCTCACGGTTCGGGACGATGTGGCAACGGAGGATCCGACATGGGAATATTTCAGTACGCGTATCAAAAGAAGTACATTAGAGCTAGTTATATTGACTCCCAAATGGAAGGCATTTACGAGGCTTGTTCGAGGAGTAAATCTGCTTCCAGAGTATGAGGCCGAGTTCTTGAAGTGAGTAGGTATGCCGGGGGCATTGTGGCCACCGAGCATGAGAGGTGTGTTCGTTTCGAGGATGGTCTGCGAGACGACTTGAGGCTGCTGATTGCTCCTCGGCCAGGCCTTGAGTTCTTGTCTTAGTTGAGAAGGCTAAGGTAGCCGAGGGTGTTAAGGAGTCGCGAGACAGGGCATGGGCGAGAAATAGGCATAAGAGGAGCTTTGGGTCTTACGGATCATCGTGTAATCCGCAGAAGAGAGCTAGACCGAGTGGGCGAACCACCGCTGCTAGGTTTGTTCTTTGCTAGCGAGGACCGCCGCATGAGGTGATCGGTGTGGGAAATCTCATTGGGGTGGTTCTTTGGATGGAGGAAAAGGCTGCCGAGTGTGGTTCTCTGGAGCACCGTGTGAGGGACTGGTCCGCGTAGGTTGGCGAGATTCGATCGGAGAGTCGGGGCGTGTCGATTCAGAGGTAATAGACCGCCACCGCAGAGGGCCGTGGTAATGGCGGAGGTGGTAATGGTTCTAGTTGGGGCCGTGGAGCACCGGCGGTGAGGTGCGGGTAGTTCGATGCTAGACGGCTGGATTAGTGTATCTTTGCGGCGCCGAGAGGAGGGCGGCGCACCGGACGTCATAACCGTGCGTTTTGATTCTTGGTTCTCCTTATACTACTTTGATTGATGTGGGTTCAACGCACTCTTATGTTGCCAGTAGTATAGTAGAGACCATGGGTTTGGACTCTGAGATATCTTCTAGGCAGATGACTGTGATTAGCCCTCTAGGTCACTCTGTAGTAGTAGATAAACTGTTTAGAAATGTACCTCTAGAACTCCAAGGGGTAGTGTTTGCTGCTGATCTGATGGAACTGCCGTTTGGGGAGTTCGATCTGATTCTTGGGATGGATTGGTTGGTCAAGTACCAGGCGAGGTTGGATTGCGCGGCCAAGCGCATGGTTCTTAAGACGGTTGAGGGTGATGAGGTGGCTATGATAGGTAATAGGAGGGATTACTTATCAAATGTGGTATCTGCTTTGAAAGCAGAGAAGATGGTCGAGGAAGAGGTGTGTGAGCGTATGTGGTTCATGTGTATGCCTTGGAGGCTAAAGGGTCTACTATGGAGAAAGGTTAAATGCGGTTAAGGATTTTGCTTGATGTTTTTCTGAGGAGCTTAGGGTTTGCCGCCGGATCGCGAGGTAGAGTTCGGGATAGATCTATTACCGGAATCTGCGCCGGTGTCTATTGCTCCGTATAGGATGGCGCCAAAGGAATTGGTGGAGCTTAAGGCTCGGATCCGGGAGTTATTGGATCGAGGTTTTATTAGGCCTAGTGTTTCGCGTAGAAGTGCGCCCGGTACTCTTTGTTAAAAAGAAAGATGGTACGATGCGGATGTGTATAGATTATCGCCAGATTGAACAAGGCGACGATTAAAAACAAGTATCCGTTGCCCACGGATAGATGACTTGTTTGATCACCGAAGGTGTCTTTGCGGTATTCTCGAAGATCGACTTGAGGTGCAGGTATCACCAGATTAAGAGTTAAGGAGGTGATATCCATAAAACAGCGTTTGGACTCGGTATGGGCACTACGAATTTACGGTAATGCCGTTCGGGTTGACTAACGCACCGCCAGCGGCGTTTATGGATATGATGAATAGGGTGTTTCAACGATGATCTGGATCGATTCGTGGTGGTTTTCATAGACGACATCTTAGTGTACTCAGGGACGGAGGAGGAAGAGCATGATAAGCATTTGCGAGTGGTGTTGCGATTTTGAGGAAAAGCGACTCTATGCTAAGTTCGGTAAGTGTGAGTTACGGCTTAGAGAAGTGACTTTCTTGGGTCATGTAGTGTGGTGAGGGGATTCGAGTAGATCCTCGTAAGATTGAGGCGATTTTGGATTGGAAGCCGCCTAAGTCGATGGGTTGAGATTCGGAGTTTTACGGGTTTGGCGGATACTACCGAAGGTTTGTTGAGGGTTTCGTTGATAGCGTGTACCGATGACCAAGTTCTTTGAGGAAAGAAGTTCCGTTTGCATGGACCGAGAAGCGGCGGAAAGCTTCGATAAGTTAAAGAAGATTTTGACCGAGGCTCGGTTCTAATTCAACTTTGAGGCTGGTAAGGAATTCACAGTCTATTGCGACGCATCACATACGGGCTTGGGTTGTGTCTTTGATGCAAGAAGGTAAGGTTGTGGCTTACGCTTCTCGTACCGGTGAGGCCACATGAGATCAACTATCCGACGCATGACTTGGAGCTAGCGGTTGTGGTCTTCGCTTTAAAGATTTGGAGGCACTACTTGTATGGAGAAAGATCGATAGTCTACACGGATCACAAGAGTCCAAGTATCTGCCCGACTCGAAGGATTTGAATTTGAGGCGTATGCAGATGGGTTGAGTTCTTTGAAAGATTACGACTGCTCGATTGAGTATCATCCGGGCAAGGCTAATGTGGTGGCAGACGCGTTGAGCCGTAAGGTTGTTTCGGACTTAAGAGCTTTGTTTGCCCACTTGAGTTTGTATGGCGATGGGAGTATTACGCGAGTTGCAAGTTAAGCCTACAGGTTGAAGCGGATCGAGAGAAAGCAGATTATTGGATGAGGTTTTGAGTGCGCGAAGGTTGCAAGTGCGGGATGGTGAGTGCAGAGGGTTCTGACTTGTCCAGTGATGGGGTTCTGTGTTTTCAAGGTAAGGCTTGTATGCCTAAAGATGTTGAGCTAAGGCAAAAGATTCTTCAGGACGCACATAGCAGTCCTTATGCTATGCATCCTGGAGGTAGCAAGATGTATAGGGATCTTAGAGAACAGTTTTGGTGGCCTGGCTTGAAGAAAGAGGTGACAGAGTTTGTTGGAAAGTGTCTGACTTGTCAGTAGGTCAAGGCTGAACATCAGTTGCCGTCGGGGTTGCTTGACTGTGAAGATTCCTCGATGGAAGTGGGAAAGGATAACCATGGATTTTGTCGGTGGGTTACCGCTTCGCCAAGCAAGAAGGATTCAGATTTGGGTAGTGGTGGATCGATCGACTAAATCACTCACTTTATTCCTGAGAGTTGACTACTCACTTGAAGCTTCAGCGAAGTCTGTATGTGTCGAGAGATAGTGAGGTTGCACGGTGTGCGGTTTCGATAATCTCGGACGGGGATCCCGATTTACGTCAAGGTTACGGAAAGCATTGCATCAAGCTCTGGGCACTCGTTTGGATTTCAACGACTTTTCACCCGCAAATGATCGGCGGTCGATCGAAAGGGTCATTCGGATCTTAGAGGATATGCTTTGAGAGGTTGTGTCTTGGATTTCGAGGTAGTTGGGAGGAGTTTCTACCATTAGGTGAGTTTGCCTACAACAACGATTATCAAGCGAGCATCAAAATGGCACCGTATGAGGCGTTGTATGGTAGGAAGTGTCGCTCACCTACGTGTTGGGCGGAGTTGGGTGAACGTCGGTTGTTGGGACCCGAGTTGGTGGTCGAGACCGAGGACAAGGTTAAGCTGATTCGATCCCGATTGAAGGAAGCTTGGACCGCGAAAGTCTTATGCCGATCTTAAGCGGAGAGATATAGAGTTTCTTTGTAGGGGATCGAGTCTTCTGAAGGTCTCACCTTGGAAGAAGGTGCGAGATTCGGAAAGAAAGGCAAGCTAAGTCCGAGGTTCATTGGGCGTATAAGGTTACGAGACGAGTTGGACCAGATGGCGTATCGGCTTGAGTTGCCAGTGAGCTTAGTCGATTCACGGCGTTTTTCACGTTTGATGCTTGGAGGTATCGTTCGGATCCGTCACATGTGGTAGCGATGGAAGAGATCGAGGTAAATCCGGACTTGTCTATGGAGGAGGAACCACATGCGATTCTTGATCGAGATGTGAAGGTTCTGCGTAAGAAGAAGTCTGTGCCTTTGGTTAAGGTACTTTGGCGGAACCATGGCGTAGAAGAAGCTACGTGGGAACCCGAGGATATGATGAGACAAAGAATACCGCAACTCTTACGATCGGGTAATTTCGAGGCCGAAATTATTTTTAAGGGGGTAAGAACTGTAATATCCGGGTTAGGGGCTATTTTGTTGTTGCATGAAAGTGCATGTGTTTAGTGTCTTTGTGTTGCTATTTCGGTGTTTTAGGGGCTTGATTGTGGGCTAGGAGTGTGCTGAGGGAATGGGAAAAATCTTGTTTTTGGGTGTTAAGTGAAGGAGCTGAGGAAAGCTGGGGTTTAAGAATTTTAATTGATGTTTTGTTGCACAAAAGATGAGCTAGCTTAGTGGCAAAGCATGCGCTACATGGGGAGCTTGGTGTGGCGTCATCTACTTGTGGTGGAGGTCCAGTGTTCGAGCTGCAGAGTCCCCATTTTGGCTTCTTTTTGGGACGGCATGGAGGAGAGGTAGAAGGCTAGTGAAATTCTACTTGGACTTGGTCTTCACTTTCAAATGTAAGGTGGAGAGCAAAATATGGAGGAGGACTTGGTCCACTCATTTGAAATGAGTGGTGGTGAGTGTGTTTGGGGATTATGGCCGAATTTGTGGGGGTGTTGGAGTGGGGGAAGTGGACGGCTAAGTGTGGGAACATGTTAGCCGAAATTCACCTTAGCAACCTAGGTAATTTCGGTCACTTTTTGTCAAGGAGTAAAAGTCTCTTCTTTGGGTCATTTGTTAGCCGAAGTTCTAAGGGTGTTTTTCATTTCTCTTTGTTTTGTTTTACATCTTTTGAAACCCAAAGACCAAACCTCAACAAGTCAGAAAAGTTTGCATCTTTGTTCTCTATAGTACTTGTAGCCGAATACCCTTTCCCATCTTTCTCTTTTCTTTCAATTTTGTAAACCGAAACTACTATCTCCCTTTTTCATATTTGCTTTCTTCTTCTTTGCTTGGAAACATTGTAGCCGAATCTTACCCAAGACATTTTCTTCATCTATTTGTTCTTTCCAAAGCCGAAGGTACCTCCCTCTATTTTTTTTTGTTGTTTATTTTATTTATTTATTTATTTCTTTCTTCTTCTCAATTGCCTATTTGTCGAAACTTTCTTCCAAAGCACCTTGTTGCCGTAACCCTATTTCCTTTTCATTTCTATTCTTTCTCTTTTACCTTTCAGAACCGAGTATAAGGGTGTGTTAAACACTTAGGCCGAATCTCTCCTCTCCTAGAAGTCCTCTTTTGGCCGAATATTGGGTGTTGGTAAGCTCTTGGCCGAATGGCCATTTCCCTTATCTCTCAAGTGTTATGTTGTTTTGGTTTATGGAAGAGGGTTAACCATTCGTTTTAAACATCTCACCTTAGGGCAATCAAAGATTTCAAGCAGTCAATTGGAGCCTTTCCCTTGGTGAATCAATTGGGGTTGGCGATTGTTGGAAGGAGAACCTTTGTGGTTCGGGTTTGATAAGAAATCAAACCATTAGCAAGGTAAGGGTTCGATATTAACCCCTTTGGGTTTATTTGTCTTTGGCCGAATGGTCTTAGTGCCTAATCCTGTGTTGGCCGATTGTTATAGGAGCTTGATAATCGAGGGACATAGATCGATCGTTGGGATCTTTAGACTCGTATTACCAGGTGTGTAAACTAACACACTTTGATACCTAGTAATGTTATTAATAAACTGTTTGCACATGTTAAAAACTATACGATGGGACGGATAAGTGGATACCCAAGCGGGGTATGTATGCGTATCCGGGTAAGTCTAATTTATTACAAGTTCTATTATGGATACTTTGGGTATTATGATCTATGTTATGTATGCTATGAGATGTAATGCTAGACATGTTGGCATGATATGCATGACTTGTATGATATGCATGATCACATGAGTTGGTATGTTGATGGGTGATATGAGTGGAGGAGGCGGTGATATTTTGTGCTGTGAGCACCAGTGTTTTAGTAACACACTTTGTGACTTTGGGTCACCAGTGCTTTGGTAGCACATTTGTGTCTTTGGGACACGAGAGGTTGGGCACCTCATTGCGACTTGTCCCGTAGTTTGACACCACCGTGGGGTTGGCCCCACATGAGATATGGGATCGTGCTGCTAGTGATTGGGTATCACCGATGGGTTGGCCCCATCATTTGATTATCGTGACTACGGTCACTAGTGCTTTGGTAGCACATTTGTGTCTTTGGGACACGAGGTTGGGCACCTCATTGCGACTTGTCCCCGTGGTTTGACACCACCGTGGGTTGGCCCCACATGAGATATGGGATCGTCTGCTGGTTATTGGGTATCACCACGATGGGTTGGCCCCATCATTGGATTTGTGACTTCGGTCACCAGTGCTTTGGTAGCACATTTGTGTCTTTGGGACACCAGTGTTTTAGTAACACATTGTGACTATATGTCACCGGTGGTTTAGCACCACCGGTGGTTTGGTACCACACGGGTAGAAAAGCGTCTGGGATGGTTAGGATCGGGTTGCATTAATTATGTTGCTATGTGTGATGTGTGATAGCATGTTGTTTCATCGGGAGCGGGATTTATGCCTTTGAGTCATTCGACTCACCCTCTCCTTTGACATTTCGGGTGACCCGTGAAGCGCGACATGGAGTGGGGTGGACTCGGGGTGCACATGCCATGCTTTAATAAAAGTTTTGCTCGGACTATTCACTTTGGGTACTTTAGCTTATTTATTTTTATTTGGGATTTAATTTGGATTTGTAAAAGGCCTTTAAATTATGTTTTATGGTGGTTATGTTTTAATTAGATTCTCAACACCTTAACAAATAACTTGGTATGAAATTCTACTAAAAATTTGGTAAGATAATGTTTTCAAAACTATAACGCAATGTGTTTTAAACTATACCATCGGGTATCTCACTATGATTTGATATAAAGTAAACTCAAGTGATTTTCAAACCAAACTCGATATTCTACGAAGTCTAAAATGTTTCACAAATAGCACTAAGAGACTATTGGAAATGCTAAATGAAATCAACTCGTTTTTAACTATATACTTTGGATAAGTTTTCAAATCTAATCAAACAGGCCTACTTCAATTTTCCTCAAATCCCCTACGTTTTCACCCCGCCTTTACACGAAAAATCTGATCACTCAAAAACGTTTTTCCCCGTAACATACCAGATTCGGACGTGGTGTCCTGACCGAGTTTGGGGTGTTACAGTTCTAATAGCTAAAGGTATTAAATAGCTATAGAACTTTAAAGTGGAGGTCCTTATATGGTAATTAGACCGTTTGTATGTTAGTGGATGATAATGGCTTGGCAATTGTGTAATTAGTAATAATTTAAAAGGTTATTAAAGTAAATTAGTAATTAAAGACAAATTAAACAAAATAAAGCAAAGTTATCATCATTTTGTTTCATCATCAACCAAAAATAAGGATTAGGAAGCCATTGGAGGAGATTCAACATTCGGCTAGTCTTTTTCTAGGTGCATGGTATGTATTTTAGTCCAGTTTTTTATGATTTCTATGTTTTCGTGATCGTTGTAGCTTAATCTAGCTAGCTCGGGGACTAATTTGTGAAACTGTTAAACTATTAGGGTTTTACTATTGATGAATATATATGAGTTTTGAAGTTTGGTGATAGAAAATGAATGGTTGTTAGATAAACAACTTTTGTAAAGGAATTTTTGATGAAATTATCAATTAGGGGATAAATTGAGTAGAAAATATTGTGTGGTGAAATTGTGAATTTATGAAATATATGGACTGCTACTAATATGTATAACAATTTTCTAGGCTTGGGTAAGGTTAAATTGCATGAATTTCATTTTTCAAGCCTAGGGACTTAATTTCAAAAAAATTAAAGTATAGGGCGAAATGGTAATTTTGCCAAAAATATGTGTTGGACTAATTTGAATGAGAAATATATTAAATTGAGTTAAATTTATCCATATAGATCCAATTAGACCTCATAAGAGTTAGATTCGGGCAAAGAGAAAGTATCAGATTAATCGCCTCCGTATCTACTTATACTCGTTGAGGTAAGTTCGTGTATTTAAATTGAGTATTTATATGTTTTAATTAAATTATATGTGTGTGATTTATATAATTGCCATGTATAAATACCGATCGTATATCCGACGTCCTATGTTGATCACCGAGTCCTGTTTGAAACTTAGGAATTCGTAAGATACAAATGACATGTCATTAGGGTTACCGATTTGGTTGTGGTCCTGCATGTGTTGCGGACACACCATAGCTCGTATGAGCTTACCAATTTCACCTCGTGAGAGCTTACCGATTCTCAGCTCGTATGAGCTTACCAATTTACAGCTCGTGAGAGCATACCGATTCATAGCTCGTATAAGCATACAAATACAAGAATTGACGGATTACAAGTTAGCACACTATGTGTGAGCTATCCTGAGTATCCAACAATATTCTAAATGGTTCAACAGGCAATGTTCTGTTATGAGATGATATGAGTTCGATACAAACTATTACAGGTATATACATGAAATACATGGAAATGATAGTACATGATACATTAAAACATGAAATGGCTGATACATGTATATGAAACTTGCTTAATTGTTATGTTCATCCATGTTTATTTGCTATTGTATGTGATTTTACATGGCTAACATGTTGGTGAATATGTGTTTAGGCACTTGACCAAGTTGTGTTGGTATATGTATTATTTACTTACCTAATATGTTCTTAAATGGTAAGTTAAATTCTATGTTATATGAACTTACTAAGCTAAAATGCTTCCTATGTGTTATTTTCCGTGTTTTATAGTGAATCGAAATGTAACACCCCTAACCCGAATCCATCGCCAGAATAGGGTTACGGAGCATTACCGGACTTATTTCATAAATAGTCATACATTTCACATACATTTTTCAATTCCAAATAAATGTAATTCAAAATCATTCATATAGTCCCTAATACAAGCCTACGAGGCCCAAATCATGCATTAGAAGTGGTTTGGGACTTAACTGATAACTCAAGAAATTTTTGGAAAACTTAGAAAATTTTTCAAACTACAAGGGACACACGCCTGTGTGGCCCGGCCGTGTGTCTCACATGGCCAAACACACGCCCGTGTCACAGGCCGTGTGGACATTCGAAATGGGATCACATGGCCGTGTCCGACCCCGTCAACCTCTCTGACTTGGGTCGCACGGCCAACACACACACCCGTGTGACTAGCCCGTGTGCCCTTTGAAATGGCCACACACGCTCGTGTGCCAGGCCGTGCCAAAACTATAGGGTATACTGACTTATGCCACACGACCAAGTCACACGCCCATGTGCTGGGTTGTGTGGAGCATACTGACTTGGTTTCTAATTAAACACCAGGGGACACACGGCCGTGTCACCTAACTGTGTGTCACACACGGCTGAGACACACGCCCGTGTCTCTGTCCATTTGGACAAAAAATAGGCTATTTTCTAAGCCATATTTCTCACCCAATCTTGCATTTACCAACCCCAACTATGTAACACCCTTAACCCGTAACCATCACCGGTCTAGGGTTAAGAAGCATTACCGAACATTCCGAAACATTTACAATCATTTTACAACACGAAGTATATCATCGTCCAAACATAACAAGATATATGCATATGGTCCCTTAATGAGGTCTATGAGACCTTAATCAAGAATTGAAAAGAGGTCGGGACTAAACCGAGCTAATACTAAATTTTTCAAAAAACTTAACATTTTTCAAAGCTACAGAGGTCACATGCCCGTGTAGGTAGGCCGTGTGCCTCACACGGCCTCAGACACACCTGTGTGTCCAAGCCGTGTCAAAATAGGGCATACATACTGACTTGTCCACACGACCGAGGACACGCCCGTGTGCTTCACCCGTGGTCGACACTGACTTATTTCACACGGCCAGTCACACGCCCGTGTGTCCAGCCCGTGTGCGAGTCTACCTTGTCTTTGAATTACAAACTTAATAGAGACGGTCGAGCCACACGCCCGTGTGCTCAACCGTGTGGGCAAATATAGGCAATTTGCAAGGCCAATTTGCCACCCACACTTTGGGTCACACCTACAAGCAACAAACCATACAAATTCATACCTCAAATGGCATCCAAAATATACCAATTTATGCACCAATTAACATTCAACTATATCATATATTTCCATACTAAATTTCAACTCAAACATACATATCCAAAGTATCAAATTCACATAAAAATCATGTAATCCAATCATCATTAAATCTGTAACATCCCGATTTAGGGCCTAGTCTGAATAGTGGTGTGAGACCACAAATCCTAGGTTTATGATTGAGTTTTTAAGGTTTATGCTATGTATGCATGCTAGTGTGAAAGTTTCATGAAGCAATTTTGTGAAATTGTGGTTAAATTATCCAAAAGGACTAAATTGCAAAAGTTGCAAAATGTGAGATTCTAGAAGCTATTTGTGTAAAATAGCTTTAGAATATTAATTAGAGGTCCTTAAATAGCAATTTTCCCAATTTCTAATTTTTGGACAAAATTGGGCATGGATGAGTTAAAATAGAAAGTTTATCAAAAAGGGCATTTTGGTCATTTAACAATTAAGTGATTAAAATAGGAGAAAAGATGACAAAATTCATTCATCTTCTTCTCCAAGGCTACCGAAAATTTGAGAGAGCCATTGTTAGGGTTCTTCAAAAATTTCAAGCTTGCTAGTAAGTGCATCTAGCCTCGTTTTTGATATTCTTTGTATTTTTGAAGTCCTTGTTGCATGAGTAAGCTATTTTTAGCTATTTGATGAGCTATGATGGATGTTCAAAAATGTGGCCATGTATGACATGCATGTATTTTGATGTTTTATGGAAGATTATGAAAGCTTGATGTAGTAGAAACATCTTTTGCTAAATGAGTTTCCATAGAAAATGCATGTAGGGACTAGTTTGTAAAAATCTTGAGTTTGGTCATACATGTATGATGTAATGAGAATTGATGATTGCTTTAGTTGAGTAAGTGATTCGGCTAAGCATGAAAGGCTTGGAAGTTGAATAAAAATCACTTTACGAGTCTTGGGGCAATAGTGTAATTATGAGAAAAATTTGGGGCAAAAGAGTATTTTTGCCAAATTATGAGATGTGGGTCAATTTGGTCAATATGTGTATTGAATAAGCTGATTTATTCATTATAGATCAAGAAAGACAAAGCCCGGATCGAAACCGAGGCAAGATCAAAGTGGTGGACTAAATTGCATGTTTCTATACTTTTGAGTATCGAGGTAAGTCTATGCATAAACAACGCATTCATACTTACAATTTGTCAATGCTAGCTAGTGTATAGCATGGTTGAGAATGATTGATAACCTATGTGATTTAAGTGGAATGAATGTAAATAGATATGTGAATGTGTAGTGATAATTGTTAAAGATAGGCTAAGTGCGATACTACCTTATTAATTGATTGTGGTGGGCTAAGTGCAAAACCACCGAGACATTAGCTGTGTGGATGTATTATCGAGAAATAATGATGTGTTGTATATTGTGTAAATGTGATATTGAATACAGGGGTGCATATCAATGGTTACGAGTAAGTGACTTATGATGTGTTGGAAATGTGGTAAGGGATAAAAAGAGTAAGCATAGTTGTACATTATATGTTAGTATAATGCTAATTTTTGTTTAGCTTATACTATGTTGCTTAATTGTTTATGTGTAAACTTACTAAGCTCAAAGCTTACTCCCTTTCTTTTCCCTTGTCTTATAGAGAAAAAGTGTTGAATCGAAATACGAGGATCAATCGGAAGATCGCCCACACTATCAACACACTTTGGTACATGAGACTCAATGTTTTGTATATGGCATTATAGGGGCTAGACAAGTTAGTGAATTTTGTTGTATATGGCTATGATGTGTTGGCCTTTAGATGGATAATCTATTTGGTATAATGCCATAGTTGTTGGCACTTTATTATATGAAAATATGTAGTTATCTAAGTGAGATTGTAAGATTTTGAGTTGATTATGGATGTGTTGAATGAGTACATGATTGTGTATGCTAGAAGGGTGAAAAGAACTTGGCAAATAGATTTGTTCTTGTCCATGTGGGTAGACACACAGGCGTGTGTCTAGGCCATGTGTGACACACGGCCAGCCCATGGGCGTGTGACTTGGCCGTGTGTCCCCTGCATGTTAGAATTTTAAGTCAGAATAGACCACGGACTAGTCACACGGGCGTGTGTCTAGAATGTGTGTGTTAATCAGTGTTGGCCACGGGCTAGCCACACGGGCGTGTGTCTAGACTCTAGGCCCTGTTAAGGTAGTCAGTGTGCACCACGGGTGGAGGGCACGAGCGTGTGCCCTAACTGTGGGGCATTGGCAGAATGCTTGAGTTTTCATGCACGGGTAGTGACCATGGGCGTGTGTGACATCCACGGGCGTGCCAAATCTTACACGGGCGTGTGAGCCCTGTATAGATGGAAAAATTTTAAGATCGTAAGAGTTTTCAATATGGTCTCGAGAGCCCTCGTGTGTTTGAGAGAGGCCTCATAAGTCGGGATTGAGGTTGTTGTGGTGGCCAAAGAGAGTGGTCATGTTGTGCCTAAGTGGCGATCTTGAGGATTTTAATACGGTAACGCCTCGTGCCCGGTTTTGGCGTTGAATATGGGTAAGGGGTGTTACATTTAGTGGTATCAGAGCTATGGTTTAGTCAGTTCTAGGACTACCGTAGCGGGTGTAAGAGTCTAGCTATACATGTCATAAGTGTACAATGATAGTGTGGTGGCTTCTGATGATTTTAAATCTTATTTTATATAGAATATGGATTCCGATCCATTGACTGCTGATGAAGCAGCTAGTAATGCGCTGGCTCCTGCGCAAGGAATCGTGCCTGTTCAAAGTAGACCCGAGGCTAGGGGTTAAGGGGAAGGGGCACGGCAAGCCTTTCTCCAGATGATGAGCAATTGGTACTCGGATTATGTTCGAGCGAACCCTAATGCTCAACCTCATCCACCTCCTCCTCCTATACCTCAGCCAATTCCTGTGGCTCCTCAAGGTATTGATGTAGTGAGGATATCGAAACCCACGGTAGATAAGATTAGAAAACACGGGGCTGAAGAGTTTAGAGCTAAGGTTGATGATGACCCTAAGAGGGCAGAGTTCTGGTTAGAGAACTCAATAAGAGTGTTTGAGGAACTCACTTGTACTCTTGAAGAGAGCTTGAAGTGTGTCGTATCCTTCTTTGAGGACTCGGCATACCATTGGTGGAAGGCGTTGGCGTCGGTAGTCCCGAGAAGCGGGTGGCGTGGGACTTCTTTACGGAAGAGTTTCGGAAGAAGTATATAAGCCAACGATTTACTGATCGAAAAATGAAGGAAGTCCTTGAGTTGAAGCAAGGAAGAATGTCAGTAGCGGAATATGAGCGTGAGTTTGTTAGGCTTAGCAAATACGCTCAAGAATGTGTGTCGACAGAGACCATATTGTGTAAGAGGTTCGAAGACGGACTGAATGAGGACATCAAACTCCTAGTGGGTATTTTGGAGTTGAAAGAATTTGTGGTGTTGGTCGAAAGGGCAAGTAAGGCCGAAGAGTTGAGTACAGAAAAGAAAAGGGCTGTGAGTGAAGCCCGAGATGCTAGAAAGAGGCCGATGGGCAAGTCGTATCAAGCCCAGTTGAAGAGGTCCAAGGAAGTGAGTCCTAGGACGACAGCACCAGTGGGTTATTCGCATCGAGACTTGGGCAATACTCGTTCGGGTTCGAGAGTCCAAGCTACTTCGATGGAAAGTGTGGGCAATCCAAAGAACAAACAGGAGTGTCCAAGTTGTGGTAGATATCACACTGGAGAGTGTTGGGGTAACAGTCGAAACTGTTATAAGTGTGGTTCCCCCGATAATTTTATTCGAAATTGCCCCGAGAGGGATGATAAAGAAGAGAAGCTAGAGATGAGATCCAATGATTTGTCCGCAAGGGGTAGACCACCAAGGAACCCGAGAGGCAGGAATAGTGGTAAAGGTGCGTCTAAAGACTCTGCTGTGAGACTGGAGGGTCGGGCACCTGCGAGGACGTATGCCACTCGCGCTCGCGAAGAGGCATCCTCCCCTGATGTAATAACGGGTACTTTTTATTCTCTTTGACACACTTGTTATTGCTTTAATAGATCCAGGGTCTACTCATTCTTATATTTGCATGAGATTGGCATCTAGTTTAAGTATGACTGTTGAGTCTATGGACTTTCTGGTTAAGGTGTCAAACCCGTTAGGTAAGCATGTGTTAGTGGACAAGGTGTGTAAGAATTGTCCTTTGATGATTGAGAGTCATCGCTTTCCGGCAAACCTAATGTTGTTGCCGTTTGATGAGTTTGATTTAATCCTAGGCATGGATTGGTTGACTACCCATAGTGTCTTAGTGAACTGTGGTAGTAAGTTTATTGAATTGAAATGTGAGAGTGGAGATGTGGTTCGGGTTGAATCAGGTGGATCGGATAGTCTACCAGTGATGATTTCTTCCTTAGTGGCTGATAAATGTTTGAGAAAAGGGTGTGAGTCCTATCTTGCTTTTGTGTAGAATAATCAAGAGGTTGGAGTAAAGTTTGAAACAGTGCCAGTGGTATGTGAGTATCCAGATGTATTCTCGGAAGAGTTACCCAGATTACCTCCAGTGAGAGAGGTTGAGTTTGGGATTGAGTTAGATTCAGGAACGGCACCTTTCCCGAAACTAACTCAATCCTATTCGATTGCTCCGTATAGGATGGCACCTTTGGAGTTGAAAGAGCTGAAGGTTCAGTTGCAAAAGTTGTCAGATAAGAGTTTTGCAAGACCGAGCTACTCACCGTGGGGTGCTCCGATATTGTTTGTGAAGAAGAAAGATGGGTCTGTGAGGTTGTGTATAGACTATAGACAGCTTAACAAAGTGACGGTTAAGAATAAGTATCCTTTACCAAGGATTGATGATATTTTTGATCAAGCGAAGGGAGCTACAGATGTTCTCCAAGATAGACACGAGAGTGCAGTTATTATCGATTGAGAGTGAAAGAGCGGGATGTGTTGAAAACTGCATTTCGGACAAGGTATGGCCATTATGAGTTTTTGGTTATGCCGTTTGGTTTGACGAATGCACCGGCAATTTTTATGGATCATATGAACCGTGTTTTCAGACCATATGTGGACAAGTTTGTAGTTGTCTTCATTGACGACATATTGATCTATTCTCGGGATGAGAACGATCATGAAGAACATTTGAGAATTGTCTTGCAAACTTTAAGAGATAAGCAGTTGTACGCTAAGTTTAGCAAGAGTGAGTTTTGGCTCCGTGAGGTCGGATTCCTAGGACACATTGTCTCGGGTGATGGTGTTAGAGTTGACCCGAGTAAGATATCGACTGTTGTGGATTGGAAACCACCGAGGAACGTGTCAGAAATTAGAAGTTTCTTGGGATTAGCAGGATATTACAGACGTTTCGTAAAAGGGTTCTCTGTGATTGCTACTTCGATGACGAAACTATTGCACAAAGATGTCAAGTTTAAATGGACTGAGACATGTCAACAGAGTTTCGAGAGACTGAAGACATTATTGACTGAAGCGCCGGTTTTGGTTCAACCAGAATCGGGGAAAGAGTTTGTGGTTTACAGTGACGCATCGTTTAATGGTCTCGGTTGCATGTTGATGCAAGAGGGTAAGGTAGTCGCTTACACCTCGAGACAGTTGAAATCACACGAGAAGAATTATCCGACTCATGATTTGGAGTTGGCTGCGATTGTTTTCGCGTTAAAGATTTGGCGACATTACTTATATGGTGAGAAGTGCCGAATATTTACGGATCACAAGAGTTTGGGATATTTGATGGATCAGATGGATCTGAATTTGTGACAGAGATGGTGGCTTGAGTTGTTGAAAGACTATGAGTTAGTCATTGATTACCACCCGGGAAAAGCGAATGTGGTTGCGGATGCCCTGAGTAGGAAATCCTTATATGCTCTAAGAGTTATGACGACGAGTTTGGCATTGTCTGATGATGGTGCTATTTTGGCAGAGTTGAGAGCTAAGCCACTATTTGTTCAACAGATATGCGAGGCTTAGAGAAATGACAGTGAGATGTCAGCTAAGAGAGATAAGCGTGAATCAGAAAGTGATTTTGATTTTCGAGTGGGCTCGAATGGTTGTTTGTTGTACCGTGACAGAATTTGTGTACCTAGAGATGAGCAGTTAATCCGAAAGGTTTTGCATGAGGCCCACAGTGGATGTTAGTCAGTACATCCGGGCAGTACGAAAATGTATAATGACATGAAGAAGTCTTATTGGTGGCCGAGTATGAAAAGAGATATTTCAGAGTTCGTGACAAAGTGTCTGATTTGTCAACAAGTGAAAGCTGAGCATCAAGTGCCTTCAGGATTGCTTCAGCCAGTGTTGGTACCCGAATGGAAGTAGGATCGGGTTACCATGGATTTTATGATGGGGTTACCGATGACTCCGAAAAAGAGAGATGCTGTGTGGGTTGTTGTGGATAGACTAACGAAGTCAGCTCACTTTATTCCAGGACGTGTTGATTATTCACTGGATAAGTTAGCTGAGTTGTACGTTGCAGAGATAGTGAGGTTACATGGTGTACCTGTGTTTATAATATCGGATAGGGATCCGAGGTTCACTTCGAGGTTTTGGAAGAGGTTGCAAGAGGCTTTGGGAACAAAGTTGAATTTTAGTCTTGCGTTCCATCCATGAACCGATGGTCAATCTGAAAAGAGTGATTCAAGTTCTTGGAGATATGCTTCGATCTTTGTGTGTTAGAATTCGAGGTAGTTGGGAGAGATATCTACCTTTAGTCGAATTTGCTTACAACAACAGTTATCAGTCAAGTATATGGATGGCTCCGTATGAGGCCTTGTATGGTCGTAAGTGTCGGACTCCTTTTTATTGGACCGAGCTTAGTGAGAAGCGGATCCATGGGGTCGATCTAGTAAAAGAGACCGAGGAGAAAGTGAAAATAATCCGTAATAGTCTGAAAGTTGCTTTGGACTGACAGAAGTCGTATGCGGATCTAAAAAGAAAAGAGATTGAGTTTGAAGTGGGCGACAAAGTGTTTTTGAAAGTGTCCCCATGGAAGAAGATTATGAGATTTGGATGAAAAGGAAAATTGAGTCCAAGATTCATAGGGCCGTATGAGATTACAGATAGAGTTGGCCCAGTAGCATACCGATTGGATTTGCCGGTAGAGTTGGAAAAGATTCATAATGTGTTCCATGTGTCGATGTTACGACGGTATCGCTCCGATCCTTCACATGTGATTCCTTCGATGGAAATTGAGATAAGACCGGATATGTCTTATGATGAAGTGTCGATCAAGATCTTGGCTCGAGAAGTGAAACAGTTGAGAAATAAGAGCATAGCACTAGTGAAAGTGTTATGGCAGAAACACAGTGTGGAAGAGGCTACGTGGGAAATGGAAGAATCTATGAGAGAGCAACATCCAAACCTCTTTACTGGTAAGATTTTCGGGGGAGAAAATCTCTAAAGGGGGGAGAGTTGTAACATCCCGATTTAGGGCCTAGTCTGAATAGTGGTGCGAGACCACAAATTCGAGGTTTATGATTGCATTTTTGAGGTTTATGCTATGTATGCATGCTAGTGTGAAAGTTTCATGAAGCAATTTTGTGAAATTGCGGTTAAATTGTCCAAAAGGACTAAATTGAAAGAGTTGCAAAATGTGAGATTCTAGAAGCTATTTGTGTGAAATAGCTTTAGAATATTAATTAGAGGTCCTTAAATAGCAATTTTCCCAATTTCTAATTTTTGGACAAAATTGGGCATGGATGAGTTAAAATAGAAAGTTTATCAAAAAGGGCATTTTGGTCATTTAATAATTAAGTGATTAAAATAGGAGAAAAGATGACAAATTTCATTCATCTTCTTCTCCAAGGCTGCCGAAAATTTGTTAGAGCCATTGTTAGGGTTCTTTAAAAATTTCAAGCTTGCTAGTAAGTGCATCTAGCCTCGTTTTTGATATTCTTTGTATTTTTGAAGTCCTTGATGCATGAGTAAGCTATTTTTAGCTATTTGATGAGCTATGATGGATGTTCAAAAATGTGGCCATGTATGACATGCATGTATTTTGATGTTTTATGGAAGATTATGAAAGCTTGATGTAGTAGAAACATCTTTTGCTAAATGAGTTTCCATAGAAAATGCATGTAGGGACTAGTTTGTAAAAATCTTGAGTTTGGTCATACATGTGTGATATAATGAGAATTGATGATTGCTTTAGTTGAGTAAGTGATTCGGCTAAGCATGAAAGGCTTGGAAGTTGAATAAAAATCAGTTTACGAGCCTTGGGGCAATAGTCTAATTATGAGACAGATTTGGGGCAAAAGAGTAATTTTGCCAAAGTATGAGATGTGGGTCAATTTGGTCAATGTGTGTATTGAATAAGCTGATTTATTCATTATAGATCAAGAAAGACAAAGCCCGAATCAAAACCGAGGCAAGAGCAAAGTGGTGGACTAAATTGCATGTTTCTATACTTTTGAGTATCGAGGTAAGTCTATGCATAAACAACGCATTCATACTTACAATTTGTCAATGCTAGCTAGTATATAACATGGTTGAGAATGATTGAGAACCTATGTGATTTAAGTGGAATGAATGTAAATAGATATGTGAATGTGTAGTGATAATGCTAAAAGATGGGCTAAGTGCGATACCATCCTAATACATATTGACAATGAGCTGGCTATGTGCGATGCTATTGTTAGGTATATTGTCTAGTGGGCTATGTGCGAAACCAATACGATTACCTTTATGGTAGGCTAAGTGCGATACTACCTTATTAATTGATTGTGGTGGGCTAAGTGCGAATGCGAAACCACCGAGACATTAGCTGTGTGGATTAGCTGTGTGGATTAGCTGTGTGGATGTATTATCGAGAAATAATGATGTGTTGTATATTGTGTAAATGTGATATTGAATGCAGGGGTGCATATCAATGGTTACGAGTAAGTGACTTATGATGTGTTGGAAATGTGGTAAGGGATAGAAAGAGTAAGCATAGTTGTACATTATATGTTAGTATAATGCTAATTGTTGTTTAGCTTATACTATGTTGCTTAATTGTTTATGTGTAAACTTACAAAGCTCAAAGCTTACTCCCTTTCTTTTCCCTTGTCTTATAGAGCAAAAGTGTTGAATCAAAATACGAGGATCAATTGGAAGATCGCCCACACTATCAGCACACTCTGGTACATGAGACTCAATGTTTTGTATATGGCATGTATAGGGACTAGACAAGTTAGTGAATTTTGTTGTATATGGCTATGATGTGTTGGCCTTTAGATGGATAATCTATTTTGTATAATGCCATAGTTGTTGGCACTTTATTATATGAAAAGATGTAGTTATCTAAGTGAGATTGTAAGATTTTGAGTTGATTATGGATGTGTTGAATGAGTACATGATTGTGTATCCTAGAAGGGTGAAAAGAACTTGGCAAATAGATTTGTTCTTGTCCATGTGGGTAGACACACGGGCGTGTGTCTAGGCCATGTGTGACACACGGTCAGCTCATGGCCGTGTGTCCCCTGCATGTTAGTATTTTAAGTCAAAATAGACCACGGACTAGTCACACGGGCGTGTGCCTAGAACGTGTGTGTTAATCAGTGTTGGCCACGGGCTAGCCACACGGGCGTGTGTCTAGACTCTAGGCCGTGTTAAGGTAGTTAGTGTGCACCACGGGTGGAGGGCACGGGCGTGTGCCCAAACCGTGGGGCATTGGCAGAATGCTTGAGTTTTCATGCACGGGTAGTGACCATGGGCGTGTGTGACATCCACGGGCGTGCCAAATCTTACACGGGCGTGTGAGCCCTGTATAGATGGAAAAATTTAATGATCGTAAGAGTTTTCGATATGGTCTCGAGAGCCCTCGTGTGTTTGAGAGAGTCCTCGTAAGTCGGGATTGAGGTTGTTGTGATGGCCAAAGAGAGTGGTCATGTTGCGCCTAAGTGGCGATCTTGAGGATTTTAATACAGTAACGCCTCGTGCCCGGTTCTGCCGTTGAATACGGGTAAGGGGTGTTACACAATCATTACCAAATCTAAACATGAAACATACCATTTCCATTTTACTAACTTATGCCAAAATGATCATTCACAAAGAACATAAATACCCATATTAACCATCCTTCACACATAACCAAAACATATACCAAAGGCAATTAACTTTCAAGCCATATCACATGGCAAGAACTATACATCACAAAACATACCATAAACACTAGCCTATACATGCCATATACCAAATATACAACTTCCAAAAGTACCAAAATAGATAGCCCATAGTGTGATTGAGTCGCTGACGATCCCCGGATCCGAGCTAGCTTTAATGACACTATAAAACAGAGAAACACTTCACACAGTAAGCTTAAAAGCTTAGTAAGTTAGTCATATAATACATCTAACTTAACCATTCAAATGCAATATACAAAATAATATCACATGGTTCAATTCTACAATAATACACAATCTCATCCATAGTCATCACTCTCATAGTCATCCATTTATCCATATACTATATCATCAACCACATAGGTTCTATACATACTTGTACCATCACGTATTTAACTACCACATTTTCCATTCAATGCTCCGAACCTTTACTCATTCGATTCTCTTTAAATATTCAATGAATTCGCACACTCAGTGCCGTATAATTAGCCGAAGCCACAATATTATCGCACACTTAGTGCCATCACAGTAAACAGATAATATCTCGGTATCGCACACACAGTGCCATCTAATATAGCCGAAGCTTTCTTTATTTCGCACACTTAGTGCCATTTATCACTGTATCGATCATATTTACGCACACTTAGTGCCACATCCCTTAATTCCAAATATAGCATTACTAATTCATCAACCACAAATTCATTCATTACATAACACATGAACATGGTTTAAACATTACGTATTATACACGAACTTACCTCGGACGTAAAAATAACGACACTAGTCGATCAATCGAGCACTTTGTCTTTGCCTCGATATCGATCCGAATCTCTCTTTTCTTGATCTATATAATATTAAACTCAACTCATTCAATCACCAATTCATTCAATTTAATCCAAACACACATATTTAGAGCATTTTAAAAAATAGCCCTCACATTTTCACATTTTGACATTTTAGTCCCTACTTCATAAAATCATCAAATACACATAATTTCCATTTACACATGTTTAGCCAAATTTTTCCCTAGCTCATACAAGCCCACATATTTCATTTATTTCACATTTTAGTCCTTCAATTTTTCATTTTCACAATTTAGCCCAAAATAACAATTTCATCAAAAATTCAAAGACAAAATATGTTAATCTCTCACATATCTTTCATTTTTCATCATCAACTTTCACAAAGCTCAAACATTCAACAATGGCTTAACTCAAAACCTTCATCAAATTCTAAAATTAAAGCATGGGCTTGATAGTATGCTAAGCAACGATCACAAAAACGTAGAAATTATCAAAAATTGAACAAAACTCATACCTTAATTTAACTATGAATGTGCCAAAATCATGGAAGTTTTAACACATGAACATGGTTTAAACATTACGTATTATACACGAACTTACGTCGGACATAGAAACAACGACACTAGTCGATCAATCGAGAACTTTGTCTTTGCCTCAATATCGATCTGAATCTCTCTTTTCTTGATCTATATAATATTAAAATCAACTCATTCAATCACCAATTCATTCAATTTAATCCAAACACACGTATTTAGAGCATTTTACAAAATAGCCCTCACATTTTCACATTTTGACATTTTAGTCCCTATTTCATAAAATCATTAAATACACATAATTTCCATTTACACATGCTTAGCCAAATTTTTCCCTAGCTCATACAAGCCTACATATTTCATTTATTTCACATTTTAGTCCTTCAATTTTTCATTTTCACAATTTAGCCCAAAATAACCAATTTCATAAAAAATTCAAAGACAAGATATGTTAATCTCTCACATATCTTTCATATTTCATCATCAACTATCACAAAGCTCAAACATTCAACAATGGCTTAACTCAAAACCTTCATCAAATTCTAAAATTAAAGCATGGGCTTGATAGTATGCTAAGCAACGATCACAAAAACGTAGAAATTATCAAAAATCGAACAAAACTCATACCTTAATTGAACTATGAATGTGCCAAAATCATGGAAGCTTCAAACCCTTATTTTCTTTCTCAATTTTGGTGGAAGATGAACACTAATGCCACTAGTATATGTTTTATTATTATTAACTAAAAAATCATTTTACCATTTTACCCTTAATTAATAAACCATTTAACCATCAAACATTAGACCATTTATGTCCATTCCCACTATCAATGGTCTATTATCAACATAAGGACCTTTCATTTAATAAGCCATGACATTTAAGCACTTTAACAACTAGCACACAACTTTTGCATTTTATGCGATTAAGTCCTTTTTCACAATTTAACACACAAACGATAAAATTTTCACACAGAAATTTCACACATGCTTAATCACATACTGTAAACACCAAAAATAAAATTAAAATATTTTTTTGACCTCGAATTTGTGGTCCCGAAACCACTGTTCCGACTAGGGTCTAAACCGGGCTGTTACAAACTAAATGGCATAACATGGCATAAATAGGCATACAAACCAATCTCAACCAAGCCTAATTCATGCTAATTCCATACCAAGAACCAATAATGTTCATAACAACATAATTTACCTATTCAAAACATACAAATTTCACAATCACAATTCACCTAAATGATCAATTACTTATTATAGACTTTGTTCCTAACTTAGCATATAAGCTCATCTCAATTCCAACCATTTGCTATACAAGGTACCAATTTACAACATGGCATTCACCAATCAACTATACATAACAAATCAAAGGCCATTTGCACATATATATATTTACATCACCAAGCATGCCAAAATAAGCCAAATTACATGGCTATACACATAACCAAGCATTCATCATTTACAAGCCAAATCAAATGGCTAAATCCATTACCAAACTATAGACCAAATTAACCACAAATCCTATACATGCCATATAACCAAATACACAGGTTCAAAAGTACCAAAATGAAAGCTTGATAGTGTGATGAGATCTCTGACGACTCCCAGATCCGAGCAGACTTCGATAATCACTATAAAACACGAAAAAGTAAACAAAGTAAGCTATAAAGCTTAGTAAGTTCGTATAGTAATAAACTCAACTTACCATATATACACAATTTAAGCAATTAAACATATCATAATAAAACTCATATTGACCCACAAACCTATCACATATTCATTCACAAGGTTAGATATGAAATTCACAAGTTTCTTCTATTCAATGCTTATATGTTTCATGTACATACCTGTATCAACTCGTATCAATTTCATACTCATCCATATCCTTGATATACCCGTTGAACCATTTGGAATAATATTGAATAATCGAGAATCTCGCACCCTAAGCGCCAATACATAGCTGAAGTTATCTCAATCTCATATCCCATATAATGCTCACTCTCGAGCTATCAACGGGTTTGCTCACACAAGCTGATGGTCAAGATGTAGCTACACGATGCTGCTCACACAAGCTGACAAGAATCCGCAACACATGCCGAATAACTCAGCCACCGGTAGGACGTACGGACTAGCACCCAAAACACAATAACCCCTAATGACATGTCATTTGTATCCTAATCTATTCCTAAGGTTCAACCGGGATTTCACATTGTCGAATCATCATTGAACATTTTCGTAAGGTTGTACTTATCAATAATACAAATATAAATCATTTAAAACACATTTATATTAATGCTTATTAACATACGAACTTACCTCGATTCACAAAAATGACGAAATGGATCAACTAGTCTAATACTTTGTTTTTCCCCCGGTCTAGATCCAAACTTCGTTTTTCTTGATCGATATAATATCAAATTTAACTTATTCAATTACAAATTTATTCAATTTAACCCAAAATACATATTATGGAAAAATTACCCTTTTTCCACTAATATTTCAACATCTTTACAATTTAGTCCTTAGCTCATAAAAAATACAATTTCATGCAGTTAAATCCCTACCCGTTCTAGCCGAATTTCCTTTATTATCATAGCAGCCTATATTTTTCATTTATTTCACATTTCTACCACAAAATTTTTACATTTCTCAATTTAATTTCTAATTGACAATTTTATCAAAAATATCTTAACAAATGTTGTTTATCTAACAACAACCATTTATTTTCTATCATCAAACCTCAAAATACTCACATATTCATTAATGGTAAAACCCTAAACCTTTAACAATTTTGCAAATTAGTCATTGGGCTAGCTAGATTAAGCTACAACGACTCCAAAAACATAGAAATCATCAAAAACAAGACGAAATCACACTTACATGCACAAGGAGACTTGGCCGAACCTTCAAGCATAAAAATGGAGTTTACTTGTTTCTAATTTTTGGTGGAAAATAGCATGGAGAAGATGATACATATTTTCTTTCTTTTAATTTTTATGTTAATTTATTATTTTACTATTTTAACCTTAATTATAATCTTTTAAAAACACATATAACATGTCCATAATTGTCCACTCATGATATTAGTGGTCTAATTACAGTATAAACCCTCCAAACATTTAATTTCATAGCTATAATATCCCTTTAACTTATAGAACTCTAGTTTTGTACTTTACGTGATTTAGTCCTTTTTATCGAATTAAGCATTCAAATGATAAAATTTCTTAACGAAATTTTCACAAAATCATACTATCATGCTGTAGACATTAAAATATTAATAAAATAAATATTTTGACCTCGGATTTGTGGTCCTAAAACCACTGTTCTGATTTGACTAAAAATGGGCTGTTACACAGAAGCTTGTTTGGGTTGGAAGCTTGTCGGAACTATATCACACTATCCATTGGCTCTTTCGGTACTTTCAGTTGGTTTAAGTTTGGTTATAATGGCATGTATAGGTTATTTTGGCTAATGTTGGCCTATATGTTTTGTTATGATTATAGCCATTTAAGTTGGCTTGTGTTTTGCTATATTTTGGTATGTATATATGTGGCCTTAATTTGGTTGATGTGTGGTTTGGTTGGTGGTTGAATGATGAAAGGTAAAGTGATATTTATATGTGCATTTTGTATAAGTGTTTTATGAGTTGATGAATTGGTACCTTGTTGTGTAAGACATATATGTCTAATTAAGTTAGAAATTGAAGGGCATGTTTAACCTCAATTGGTATGTTTTGGTAAAGTGATCTACATGATATGTAATGATGCAATTATGCATGTAAGTTAGTTGAACATTTGGTTATATTGAATACATGGTCAAACATGTTTACATTTGCCATTTGAGGTGCCTAAGGGCATATTGGTTGTATGTGATCATACCATTTGTATAAGGCTTGATTATGCTTGTTTTGGATGCCTTATTATAGCTTGTGTTTATGTACATTTTTGGCTGTAAGGTTAGACCAATTTGGGTGAGAAATATGGCTTGTAAAATGGCCTATTTTCATCCACACGGGCAGAGACATGGGTGTGTGTGTCAGCCGTGTGTGAGACACAGCCGTGTGTCTCCTGTAGCTTTGAAAGGGTTGCAAGTTAGGCTGTTACATAGCCTAGCACCTCGGCCTGGCACACGAGCGTGTTAGGTTACTTCGAAGGGTACACGACCTAGCACACGGGCGTGTGGCTTGGCCGTGTGACCAAGTCAGAGAGTTACACGGGTTCAGACACGGGCTGGGACAGAGCCATGTGTCCCCATTTCGAATGCCCACACGACCTAAGACACGGACGTGTCTCTTTGCCATGTGAGTCACACGGCCTTGCCACACGGCCGTGTGACCCTTGCAGCTCTGAAAAATTTTAATGTTTTTCGAAAAATTCTCTGAGTTTCTGATTTGGTCCCAACTTGTTTCGAATGCGTATTTAGGGCCTCGAGGGCTCGTATAAGGGACAATATGTATGTTTTGAATTGGTTTTTATATGGATATTGATATGTTATGACATTATTGAAATTTTTGTTTATTTGCCTTGAAATATTCGGTAATGCTCTGTAACCCTATTCCGGCTACAGATTTGGGTTAGGGGTGTTACAATTAAGGTCCCTCAGTAGAAATGGGAGTAAGTGACTATGGATTTTGTTAGTGGGTTGCCCTTGACACCTACTAAGAAAGATTTAGTTTGGGTGATTTTGGACAGACTAACTAAGTCAGCTCACTTCCTACCGGTCAATACAAATTATACGTTGCAGAAGTTGGCGAGATTGTATATTTTTGAGATAATGAGACTGCATGGGGTACCGCTATAGATTAATTCATACCGGGATCCTCATTTTATATATCGGTTTTAGAAGAAGCTACATGAAGCACTTGGTACTCGACTTGACTTTAGTACGATTTTTCATCCACAGTATGAATGACAAACTGAGTGAGTTATTTATATCCTTGAGGAAATGCTGAGGGGATTTGTAATTAATTTTCGAGGTAGTTAGGAGGAGCATTTTTCACTGGCGGAGTTTGCGTACAATAATAGCTTTCAGTCGAGCATTCAGATGACACCCTATGATGCATTGTATGGCTGAAGGTGTCGGACACCTTTATGTTGGACCAAGTTAGGTGAGAAGAAAATGTTAGGCCTAGATTTAGTTAAGGAGACTGAGGGTATTGGTAAGTTGAATCAGGACAGATTGAGAATGGCATCAGATCGATAAAAATCCTATGAAGATTTTAAGCGAAAGGATATACAGTTTAGTGTCAAGGATCAGATATTTCGAAATGTGTTGCCATGGAAGAAGGTTATGAGATTTTGTCGAAACGGGAAGTTGGGCCTAAGGTGTAACACCCCTTAACCGTATCCGACACCGGGACAGGGTACGAGGCATTATCGGACTTAACTTGCTTAAACATACATCCTCGACTATAAAATTTTGTTTCAACTTTTAACTTTTTCATTCATTTTCATAACATCCTCATTCTTGGCCTACGCGGCCCTAAACATACATTCAGGAAGTTTCGGGATTAAACCAGAAACTTTTGCGCACTTAGAAATTTTTTATCTAAAACAAAGCCACACACCCGTGTGGAATGGAACACGCCCGTGTGGGCAGGCCGTGTGGTCACACACGCCCATGTTCCTAGTCCATGCGGAATTTATTTTTCATTTCGAACCTACAGGGGTTTCACAAGGCCGGACACACGCCTGTGTCTGTGGCCCTGTCCCTCACATGGCCTAGACATGCCCGTGTCCTCACCCGTGTCTGAAAACCTGGGTATTCTGTTTATGACTTCAGCAATCTCTTAATGACACAAGGCCTAGGCACACGCCCGTGTGCTGGCCCGTGTGGCGAATCAAATTCTCTTAAATTTGATGCAGGGGACACACGGCCTATCAATACACCCATGAGGCTGACCGCGTGTCTCACACGGCCTAGAAACACGCCCGTGTGTCTACCCGTGTGGACAATTAAGAGGCGATTTTCCAAGCCAATTGCCACCCTGAAACATAAACACACATATACCACTACAAGCGATACATAACATGCCAATAATACACTATGAAGAATCACTAATCATCCTTCATACACCTTACATTTTACTCTATCATTTGCATGAACTCTCACTTCATGAAACTCATCATCATTAAAAATATGATACTTGACAAATATTGGAAAATTTCCAATGGCCATTTACAAAATGAGTGAATAACATTAATAACCAACACTTTGGCTTTCAAATATGACATAATACAAAATGACCAAGTTCCTATACATGCCATACTCAAATTAACTCAACTTTACTATACTAAAAGTATGATTGATAGTGTGATCCGAACTCCGACGTCCTACGATCCCCGAGCTAGCTTGGCGATACTAGAAGGAAAAGGGAAAAGAGAGGGGTAAGCATATAGCTTAGTAAGTTTACATGAATTAGAATAGAAACATAAGTACTCATGGTAAAATCCATTCATCTCATAGAACAATAACAACACAAGTTCTTAGGTACTTTGACATACTAACTCTTACTTACACTTACCCATCACATACCACATCACGATTTCATAACTCATAACTTACTCATGGTACCTATAACACTTCGTCACATAATTTAGTACTTATGCTATCTTGAACATAAACTTAAATCAATATCGTCCTTGACATAAATATAACTCTTTGTCATCTTTGTATAGCTTAGCTCTTTGTCTTCTTTGCATACTTAATTCTTTTGCCCGTTGAACTATTCGGAATATCGGAGGATACTTAATCTCATCATACATGTATCATGATGCCAATGCCATATCTCGGATATGGTCTTACATGGGATCACCTCTTGATGCCGATGCCATATCCCAGATATGGTCTTACACGAGATCTCTTAGCTCGATGCCGATGCCATGTCCCAGACATGGTCTTATACGAGATCGTACATAGATGTCGATGCCATGTTTCAGACATGGTCTTACACGAGATCTTCCTTTGGTGCCGAGGCCATGTCCCAGACATATTCTTATACGGGACCTTCCTTATTCGGTGCCGATGCCATGTCCCAGACATGGTCTTATACGGGACCTACATTCAGTACCGATGCCATGTTCCAGACATGGTCTTATACGGGACCTACATTCGGTGCCGATGCCATGTCCCAGACATGGTCTTATACGGGACTTTCCTTATTTCATGTCATGACATAGGTATCCTCGTTATTCCAAATCTTCAACCGGGACTTCAACTTAATATGTTCTCGTCAATTCTCATCAAGGTATCATTAGTCTATTTCATATAAATAACATTCATTTCACATAATGTTAAGGAATTAAAGAATAAAAACATTATGAAGATATAATTTCACACAAACTTACCTCTGTACTCAAAATATGTGTAGGTGTTCGATTTAGTCCACAACCTTGTTCTTGCCTCGGTTTCGGTCCGAACTTCGTGTTTCTTGATCTGTAATAACAATTTAACTTGTTTAATACTCACATTGACTAAATTGACTCATGAATCACAATTTGGCAAAATTTCAATTTTGCCCCTAAACTTTCACATAATTAAACTTTTGCCCCTAGGCTCGTAAAATGATTTTTATTCAACTTTCTTGTATTTTAAGCCTAGCCGAATTATTTTCTTAACTACAACAGCCTTCAATTTCTTCTATTTCACTCATGAATTATCATTTTTATAACTTTTACAATTTGGTCCTTTTATGCATTTTTCATGAAAACCACTTAGAAAAAGATGTTTATCACACATCAAACTTTCATATTCTTCCTTAAAACATAAAATTACATGCATGTCATACATGGGTAAATTTTTGAACATAAACCCTAGCTCATAATATAGCTAGAAATAGCTAAATCGAGCTACGAGGATCTCAAAAATACAAAGAACATTAAAAACGGGGCTAGGAGGTACTTACAATCAAGCTTGGAAGATGAACAAACCCTAGCTATGTCTTCCTTAGTGAATTTCGGCCAAGGGAGAAGAAGATGGACAAGATTTTGGCTTTATTTTCCCTTTTAATTCTTTTATTAACCAAATGAAAAAAATGCCCTTAAGGCCCTTTCTTAAGATTTTTCCTTCCCATGCCCATTTTTGTCCATCATCAAATATAATGGTTTAATTGCTAAATAAGGACCTCTAGTAATTTTTATAATTCTATTTCATACTTGAATCTTCTAGAATCTCATATTTTCTAATCTTTGCAATTCAGTCCTAATGAACAAATTGATCACTAATAAATAAAATTTCCTTATGAAATTTTCACACAATCATTTAACCACATCATAAGCCTCATAAAAATCATAAAACATATATTTTTACTTCGGATTTGTGGTCTCGCAACCACTATTCTGACTAGGCCCTAAATCGGGCCGTTACATTTCTCCCCCTTAAGGATTTTCGTCCCTGAAAGTCTTACCGGTAAATAGGTTTGGATATTGGTTCCTCATAGCCTCCTCGGGCTCCCATGTAGCCTCTTCTACCCCATATCTTTGCCACAATACTTTCACAAGAGCTATACTCTTATTGCTTAACTATTTGAATTCCCGGGCTAAAATCTTAACCGGTTCTTCGCCATATGTCATGTCGAGTTGAATTTCAACCTCTGTCGGTGTAATCACGTGCGAAGGATCTGATCAGTAACGTCGCAACATAGACACGTGGAACACATCATGTATCTTTTCCAACTCAGATGGCAAAGCCAATCGATACGCTACCGGCCCTATCCTCTCGATAATCTCATATGATACGATAAAACACGGACTCAATTTGCCTTTCTGGCCAAATCTAAGAACTTTCTTCCATGGTGATACTTTCAAAAATACCTTATCACCGACTTGGAACTCAATCTCCTTTCGTTTCAAGTCCGAGTAGGATTTTTGTCTATCAGAACCAGCTTTTAAACAATCACGAATTATCTTTACCTTTTTTTCGGTTTCTCTAACCAAATCGACCCCGTGAATCTGATTTTCCTTGAGTTCAGTCCAATACAAAGGCGTTCGGCATTTACGCCCATACAAAGCCTCATAAGGCGCCATTCTTAAACTTGACTAGAAACTGTTATTATAAGCAAACTCTACAAACGGTAAGTACTTTTCCCAGCTACCCTGAAACTCAAGAACACAACACCGGAGCATATCCTCAAGTATCTATATTAGTCTCTCTGACTATCTGTTAGTTTGTGGATGAAAAGTTGTACTAAAACTCAGCTTTGTGCCCAAAGCCTCTTGCAACTTCTTCCAAAATCAAGATGTGAATCTCGGATCTCTATCCGATATAATAGACAAAGGTATTCCATGAAGCCTTACAATCTCAGAAACATACAAGTCTGCCAACTTATCAAGCGAATAATCAACACGTACCGATATGAAGTGGGCCGACTTCGTAAGTCTATCTACCACCACCCATACGGTGTCTTTCTTGCTCGGGGTTAACGACAAACCCGTCACAAAGTCCATGGTAATACGGTCTCATTTCCACTCGGGAACTATAATAGGTTGAAGCAAACCTGAAGGTACTTGGTGTTCAGCTTTCACTTGGCGACAAATTAAGCATCTTGATACAAACTTAGAAATATCTTTCTTCATACTTGGCCACCAATACCATTTCTTCAAATCATTATACATTTTTGTACTGCCCGGATGTACATATAGACATTTGCAATGTGCCTCATTTAAAATCTTCCAAATAAGCTCATCATTCCTCGGTACATAGACTCTGTCTTTGAATGTCAAACCTCCATCATAATTAATCCGAAAGTCAGATTCAACACCCGACTCGCACTGAGCTCTTTTGGCTTGCAAGTCACTGTCATCTTTCTGGGCTTCATAGATCTCTTGGAGAAACATAGGTCTAGCCTTCAACTCAGCTAGAATGGAACCATCCCCTGACAAAGTCACCCGTGTATTCATAGCTCTCAATGAAAATAGGGAATTTCTACTCAAAGCATCAGCGACTACATTTGCCTTTGCCGGGTGGTAGTCAATGACTAGCTCATAGTCCTTTATCAACTCTAGCCATCTTCGCTACCTTAAATTCAATTCCTTCTGAGTCATCAAGTACTTTAGGCTCTTATGATCGGTGAATATCTGACATCTTTCACCATACAAATGGTGTCTCCATATCTTCAAAGCAAACACAATGGCAGCTAACTCTAAATCGTGTGTCAGGTAATTCTTCTCATGCGACTTTAACTATCTAGAGGCATATGCTATGACCTTACCCTCTTGCATAAGTACACAGCCCAATCCATTCAAGGATGCATCGATGTAGATCACAAATTCTTTTCCCGGTTCAGGTTGCACTAGAACTGGAGCCTCAGTAAACAATGCGTTTAGTTTCTCGAAACTTTGTTGGCATTTCTCTGTCTGTAACACCCCAAACCCGGTCAATACACCACGACCGAATCTGGCATGTTACGGGGAAAAATCGCATTTGAAGGGTTAGGTTTCTGGTTAAAGATTCGATGAGAAACTCCTTGTCATATTTTATACTTTTCGAAATCTTGGCATGATTGCTTTGTCATATTTTAATGTTTTAGAGTGATACCCGATGGTAAAGTTTAAAACACATTGCGTTATAGTTTTGAAACCGTTGACCTTCCAAGTTTTTAGCAATTTTAACTCAATTAATTTGTTAAAGCATATTAGAAAGCTACTTTAAGCATAAACATAGTAAAACCTAATTTAAAGGCCATTTACAACCCAAAATAAAACCAAATAGTAATAAATAAACTAAAGTACCAAATTTTGTAAAGTCTGAGCAAATCTTTATTAAAGCATGGCATGAGCACCTCGAGTCCATCCCGGCTCCATGTCCGCGTCTAAGTGTCATCTGAAATGTCAAAGGAGAGGGTGAGTCGCAAGACTCAGTGCATAAATCCCCTCCCGATAAAACAACATGCTAACACATATCATATCATAGCAACATTATCAATGCACCGATCCTAACCATCCATATCACCTTTCTACCCGTGTGGTACCAAACCACTTTGGTGGTGCCAAACCACCAGTGACCCAAAGTCACGATATCCATAAGTGTGGTGCCAAACCATTGGTGACCCAAAGTCACGAATAATCCAATGATGGGGCCAACCCATCGTGTGATACCAAATCACTAGCAGACGATCCCATATCTCAAAGTGGGGCCAACCCACGGTGGTGTTAACCACAGGGACGAGTCGCAATGAGGTGCCAAACCTCTGGTGTCCCAAAGACACGGTGTGATACCAAATCACTTTGGTGACCGCGATCACAAATCCGATGATGGGGCCAACCCATCGTGTGATACCAAATCACTTTGGCGTCAATCCCGTATAATCAGCGTGGGGCCAACCTTTGTGGTGCTAAGCCACTGGGACGAGACGCTATGAGGTGCCAAACCTCTGGTGTCCCAAAGACACAAATGTGATACCAAATCACTGGTGACCGAAGTCACAAAATCAATTGTGGTACCAAACCACTGGAGGTGCCAAACCTCTGGTGTCCCAAAGACACAGTGTCCCAAAGACACGGATATCATATTCCCCCTCCTCTCATATCACCCACACATGTCATACTAATGCAAATGATATAAAACATGCAATCATGCTAACATGCTCAAATGACATCTCATGGTATTTACATCATAAAACATGTTATCACATATATCACTCTGAGATCTCGTAATGAAACGGACTTACCCGTATCCATGCTTATACCCCATCGGGTACCAAATCCATCAATCATATTGTTTCACTTTAATAGGTAATTAGGTTATCAATCATATTACCAAACAGAAGTGTGTTAGTTTACACACCTGTTAAAACGCAGTCTTTAGTACCAAAAGAATCGATCTAAGGCCCCTTGATTACTTGCTCCTAATATTTGATTTGGTTTCCTACCAAATCTCGAACCAACGATGGCCAACTCCTATAACAACAACAGTCACACCTTTAATAACTTGGCTTAATAGAACTAAACGAATAAACCATGAACAACCTCTCACCATCACTTACCAATCAATCGAGTTCAGATAACGGCCTTGTTGACTGCTTCGAATCCCGAAGGCCCTAAAAAGAAATTGGTTACACAAGAGATTAGTTCTCTTCTAACAGAAGCCGAAAATCATCCTTTTGCCTTACCAAAATCGTTAGAGAAGTAGGGGGAGAAGAGATAGCCTTTCGGCCAAATACTCACCTTCACTAACCGATTGCCCAACACAGGATGAACACCAACACTACACCAATATTCGGCCCTAGGTGTTTAACACTCCTACTTTCGGCTTTGAATGTAAAAGGAAAGAAGAAATAGAGGTGGAAAGAAATGGAGGAATCGGCAATTGGGTTTAGGGAAAAGAAGGGGAATAAAGATGGAAAAGGTGTTTTGGAGAGGTGGAGTTTCGGCTTACAAGGTTTCAAAAGAGAAAAGAAATGGAAGTGGGGTGCTAGGTTAGAAACAACAAGGGATTTTGAGAGAAAACACAAAGCCAAATTCGGCAAGGATGAAGTTGCCTAAAGCTTTCGGTTTTGAAAAGGGAAAAGAGAGACTTACTTGGAGGAAATTCGGCTTAGGCTCTTGACAAAAGAAAGGACTTTGTTTTGAAACAATGTGACCGAATAAAAATGCCCAAAAATACCAAGATGAATTTATTCTAACACCTTCTCAAAAGGCAACACAGGTTCGGCAATTGAGAGCTTACACTTTCGATTTTGGTATGGCAAAAAGAGAAAATTTGCTTCTAAAGATTTTGACCGAAAAACACCAAAACTCAAAATGGATTTCGGCACTACCCCACACCCACACTACAAAGCCGTCCTCCCCCCAAAACTCTCCTAAAATTCGGCCATATCCCCACTAACACTCCACACCACTCAATTCAAATGAGTTGAACAAGTCTTCCTCCTAAAATCCCTCTCCACCCACCATTCAAATGGGTAGACCAAGTCAAAGGCGAGTTTGAGCGCCTACAAACTCTTCCTTCCATGCCGTCAAAATGGAAGCCAAAATGTGAGGTCTTTGCGGCTTGAACACAAGACCTCCACCTCATGCGATTGACGCCACACCTAGCTCCCAAGTAGCGCATGCCTTGCCACTTTGCGGCTCCTCACTTGTGCAACAAGCACCAAATAAAATACATATCCCTCGGCTCCATCGACTCCCTACACCTAAAGCTCAAAAACTAAATTTTTCCCATTCCCTCAGGCATACTCCTAGCCTACAACTAAGCCCCTAAAACATAGAAATAGCAACATAGCACACCAACACATGCAATATCATGCAACAACAAAATAGCCCCCAACCCGGGATATTACAGTTCTACCCCCCTTAAAATAATTTCGGCCTCGAAATTACCTGATCAAAAGAGTTGCGGGTACTGTTGTCTCATCATATCCTCGGGTTCCCACGTGGCTTCTTCCACGCCATGATTCCGCCAAAGAACCTTAACCAAAGGCACAGACTTTCTCGCGAAACCTTCACATCCCGATCAAGAATGCGCACGTTCTTCTTCTTCCAAAGTCAAATCTGGATTTACCTCGATCTCTTCCATCGCTACCACATGCGGCGGATCCGAGCGATAACGTCGAGGCATCGAAAGCGTGAAATCGTCGTGAATCGACTAAGCTCTGCTGGCAACTCCAGTTTGATCACGCCACTTTGTCCCACTCGTCTCAAAACCTTATACGGCCCAATAAACCTCGGACTTAGCTTGCCTTTCTTTCCGAACCTCAAAACCTTCTTCCATGGCGAGACCTTGAAAAAACTTGATCCCCACGAAAAACCCTATGTCTCTCCGCTTAAGATCGGCATAAGACTTACGCGGTCCGAAGCTTCCTTCAACCGAGCTGAATCAACTTAACCTTGTCTTGGTCTCGACAACCAACTCGGGTCCCAACAAGCGGCATTCACCTAATTCCGTCCAACACGTGGGTGATCGACACTTCCTACCATACAACGCCTCATATGGTGCCATCTTGATGCTCGCTTGTAGCTTTGTTGTAGGCAAACTCATTAATGGTAGAAACTCCTCCCAACTACCTCTGAAATCCAGAACACAACCCCTCGGCATATCCTCCAAGATCTGAATAACCCTTTCCGATTGTCCGTCGATTTGCGGGTGAAAAGCCGTCTTTGAAATCCAACCGCGTGCCCGAGCTGATGAAACACTTTCCGGAACCTTGGCGTAAATGCGGGATCCTATCCGTGATGATCGATCTTGGCACACCGTGCAACCTCACTATCTCTCGAAACATCACGGCCGCCAACCTCACGAAGTTAGTAGTCAACCCTCACCGGAATGAAATGGTGATTTAGTCGATCGATCCACAATTACCCAAAGCTGAATCCTTCTTGCTTGGCGTGGCGGTAACCCACCGGCGAAATCCATGGTTATCCTTTCCCACTTCCAGCGAGGAATCTTCACGGTGAAGCAACCAACGACAAGCGATGTTCGACCTTGACTGTGACATGTCAGACACTTCCCAACAAACTCTGTCACTTCTTTCTTTAGACCAGGCCACCAAAACTACTCTCTAAGATCCCTATACATCTTACTACCTCCAGGATGCATAGCATAAGGGCTGCTATGTGCGTCTGAAGAATCCTCTGCCTCGACTCAACATCCTTGGGCATACAAGCTTTACCTTGAAAACACGACACCCCATCACTAGACAAGTTGTAACCTTCCAAACCACCACTCACCACGCAACCTCCGCACTCAGAACCCCATCCTCTAAGCTGTTTCTCTACGATCTGCTCAACCCAAGTAGGCTTAATGCGCAACTCTGCGCGAATACTCTCGTCGTCATACAAACTCAAATGGGCAAACATCGCTCTTAAGTCCGAAATAACCTTGCGGCTCAACGCGTGCGCCACCACGTTAGCCTTGCCGGATGATACTCAATCGAGCGATCGTAATCCTTAAGCAACTCAACCCATCTCTGCCGCCTCAAATTCAAATCCTTCGAGTCAAGAGGTACTTCGGACTCTTATGATCGGTGTAGACTATTGATCTCTCTCCGTACAAGTAGTGCCTCCAAATCTTCAACGCAAAGACTACGGTAGCTAACTCCGGATCGTGCGTCGGATAGTTGACCTCATGTGGCCTCAATTTGCCGAGATCGTAAGCCACAACCTTACCTTCTGCATCATCACACACAACCCAACCCCGTATGTGATGCATCGCGATGACCGTGAATTCCTTACGACCTCGAGTCAATCTTAGAAAATACCGCTGCACCGCCGGTGATCAAACAAGTCATCTATCCGTGGCAGCGGATACTTGTTTTTGATCGTCGGCTTATTCGGTGGCGGTAATCTATGCACATCCGCATTGTACCATCTTTCTTCTTAACAAAAAGTACGGCGCACCCACGGTGAAACACTTGGCACGATAAAACCTCGGTCCAACAACTCTTGGATCTGAGCCTTAAGCTCCACCAATTCCTTTGGCGCCATCCTATACGGAGCAATAGACACCTTGCGCGCGATTCAGATATGCAGATCTATCCCAAACTCTACCTCACGATCCGGCGGCAAACCGGAAGTTCTTACGAAACACATCAACAAATTCCTTAACCGTTCGGACTTTTCTCAGACGGACTCTTGACCTCCAAGGCATACACATGAACCACATACGCTTCACACCCCTTTCTCACCATCTTCTCTGCCTTTAGAGCAGACACCACATTAGATAAGTAATCCCTCCTATTACCTATCATAGCCACTTCATCACCCTCAGTCGTCCTTAGAACCATGCGCTTAGCCGCGCAATCCAACTTCGCCTGGTACTTAACCAACCAGTCCATCCCAAGAATCAAATCGAACTCCCCAAATGGCAGTTCCATCAGATCAGCAGCAAACACTACCCCTTGGAGTTCTAGGGGTACATCTCTAAACAGCTTATCTACTACCACAGAGTGACCTAAAGGGCTAATTACAGTCATCTGCCTAGAAGATATCTCAGAGTCTAAGTCCATGGTCTCTACTATACTACTGGCCATGTAAGAATGCGTCGAACCCACATCAATCAAAGCGGTAAAAGAGAACCAAAGATCAAGAACGTCTTGGTTATGGCGTCCGTGCGTCGCCCTCCTCTCGGCGCGCTTCTTTGCATACACTAACCCAGGTATCTCGGCGTCGAACTACCCACACCTCGGTGCTCCACGGCCCCGACCCGATCCGAAAGACCCAAAGCTCCTCTTATGCTGCTCCTGTCCATGCCTGCCTCACGGACTCCTTAACACCTCGGCTACCTTAGCCTTCTCAACCGGACGATAAACTCACGCTCCTGTTGAGGAGCAATCAGCGACCTCAACTCGTCTCTCGGACCATCCTCGAAAGCGAACACACCTCTCGTGTTCGGTAGCCACAATACCCCTAGCATACCTGGCTCGGCTTCAAGAACTCGACCTCATACTCGGAAACAGACTTACTCCTTGGACTAGCCTCAAAAATGCTTTTATTTGCGGCGTCGATGTAGCTAGCTCCAATGTACTTTTACGAAATGCGACCTGAAATAATCCCATGTCGGATCCTCTGCGCCACAACATCGAACCGTGAGCCACCACCGGTATGACTCATCCCAAGAAGTGATACTATGCCCTTGACTTCTCCTCGGCGATCAAGTCCAGATCATCCATGATCCGCTCCGTTGCCTCCAGCCAATACTCGGCTGATCTTTGGGAGCAACACCGAAACACCTCGAAAGAATTCAGCCCCATTTGCCCGAAGTCGCTCGGCACCGATTTCCTAGCTCCTGCACCACCACCTACTCCAACTACCCTTTCCAACACTCGCGACGCCGCTGTGACATCTGCGTCATCCCGGTCGATCTTGAAACTCACCACCTCCGGTGGTGGCGATCTGCGTATCTCATTTTCGACCCACGACCGGACCCTACGGGTTCGAAAACCGTCATCCTACCACGACCTCGTCCACGACCACGTCCACCTCTAGCGCTCATGACTAAATTCTCTACGTGCTCGATTTAGGAGTTTTATGCATCGATATTTATTCCACTGTTTTAAAGCAAAGTCTTATGAATAGTAAAGAAGCTTTGTTTTGCGAGTTCACGGAATCCTATCGATTTGATTTCTAAAGTAATCCACTACTGCAATCATCTAATCACATCAATAAATCACAAGAAATAGTAAGGGTACTTACCTGGGTGGGTGAGTGCAGGAGACTCGGTGTCATACCTTTCAAACCATTTATTTCAACAAAACACTTAAAACAGACTTTTGGAAACATTTTGGGCCTCGGGCCCACAGTAGAAACCTTTGAACTTGGCTCGATACCTATCAGTAACACCCCAAACCCGGTCAATACACCACGACCGAATCTGGCATGTTACGGGGAAAAATCGCGTTTGAAGGGTTAGGTTTCTGGTTAAAGATTCGATGAGAAACTCCTTGTCATATTTTATACTTTTCGAAATCTTGGCATGATTGTTTTGTCATATTTTAATGTTTTAGAGTGATACCCGATGGTAAAGTTTAAAACACATTGCGTTATAGTTTTGAAACAGTTGACCTTCCAAGTTTTTAGCAATTTTAACTCAATTAATTTGTTAAAGCATATTAGAAAGCTACTTTAAGCATAAACATAGTAAAACCTAATTTAAAGGCCATTTACAACCCAAAATAAAACCAAATAGTAATAAATAAACTAAAGTACCAAATTTTGTAAAGTCTGAGCAAATCTTTATTAAAGCATGGCATGAGCACCTCGAGTCCATCCTGGCTCCATGTCCGCGTCTAAGTGTCATCTGAAATGTCAAAGGAGAGGGTGAGTTGCAAGACTCGGTGCATAAATCCCCCGAGATAAAACAACATGCTAACACACATCATATCATAGCAACATTATCAATGCACCCCGATCCTAACCATCCATATCACCTTTCTACCCCGTGTGGTACCAAACCACTGGTGGTGCCAAACCACTGGTGACCCAAAGTCACGATATCCATAAGTGTGGTGCCAAACCACTGGTGACCCAAAGTCACGAATAATCCAATGATGGGGCCAACCCATCGTGTGATACCAAATCACTAGCGAGGCGATCCCATATCTCAAAGTGGGGCCAACCCACGGTGGTGTTAACCACGAGGGCGAGTCGCAATGAGGTGCCAAACCTCACGGTGTCCCAAAGACACAAGGTGTGATACCAAATCACTTTGGTGTGACCGCGATCCTAAATCGATGATGGGGTCAACCCATCGTGTGATACCAAATCACTTTGGCGTCAATCCCAGTATAATCAATCGTGGGGCCAACCCAACCTTTGTGGTGCTAAGCCACTAGGGCGAGGCGCTATGAGGTGCCAAACCTCTGGTGTCCCAAAGACACAAATGTGATACCAAATCACTTTGGTGGCCAGAAGTCACAAAATCAATCGTGGTACCAAACCACTTTGGAGGTGCCAAACCTCTGGTGTCCCAAAGACACAAAGTGTCCCAAAGACACGGATATCATATTCCCCCTCCTCTCATATCACCCACACATGTCATACTAATGCAAATGATATAAAACATGCAATCATGCTAACATGCTCAAATGACATCTCATGGTATTTACATCATAAAACATGTTATCACATATATCACTCTGAGATCTCGTAATGAAACGGACTTACCCAGTATCCATGCTTATACCCCATCGGGTACCAAATCCATCAATCATATTGTTTCACTTTAATAGGTAATTAGGTTATCAATCATATTACCAAGCGAAGTGTGTTAGTTTACACACTGTTAAAACGCAGATCTTTAGTACCAAAAGAATCGATCTAAGGCCCCTTGATTACTTGCTCCTAATATTTGATTTGGTTTCCTACCAAATCTCGAACCAACGATGGCCAACTCCTATAACAACAACGATCACACCTTTAATAACTTGGCTTAATAGAACTAAACGAATAAACCATGAACAACCTCTCACCATCACTTACCAATCAATCGAGTTCGGATAACGGCCTTGTTGATCGCTTGAATCCGAAGGCCCTAAAAGAAATTGGTTACACAAGAGATTAGTTCTCTTCTAACAGAAGCCGAAAATCATCCTTTTGCCTTACCAAAATCGTTAGAGAAGTAGGGGAGAAGAGATAGCCTTTCGGCCAAATACTTACCTTCACTAACCGATTGCCCAACACGGGATGAACACCAACACTACACCAATATTCGGCCCTAGGTGTTTAACACTCCTACTTTCGGCTTTGAATGTAAAAGGAAAGAAGAAATAGAGGTGGAAAGAAATGGAGGAATCGGCAATTGGGTTTAGGGAAAGAAGGGAATAAAGATGGAAAAGGTGTTTTGGAGAGGTGGAGTTTGACTTACAAGGTTTCAAAGAGAAAAGAAATGGAAGTGGGGTGCTAGGTTCGAACTTAATAAGGGATTTTGAGAGAAAACACAAAGCCAAATTCGGCAAGGATGAAGTTGCCTAAAGCTTTCGGTTTTGAAAAGGGAAAAGAGAGACTTACTTGGAGGAAATTCGGCTTAGGCTCTTGACAAAAGAAAGGACTTTGTTTTGAAACAAAGTGACCGAATAAAAATGCCCAAAAATACCAAGATGAATTTCGGCTAACACCTTCTCAAAAGGCAACACAGGTTCGGCAATTGAGAGCTTACACTTTCGGTTTTGGTATGGCAAAAGAAAATTTTGCTTCTAAAGATTTTGACCGAAAACACCAAAACTCAAAATGGATTTCGACACTACCCCACACCCACACTACCAAGCCGTCCTCCCCCAAAACTCTCCTAAAATTCGGCCATATCCCCACTAACACTCCACACCACTCAATTCAAATGAGTTGAACAAGTCTTACTCCTAAAATCCCTCTCCACCCACCATTCAAATGGGTAGACCAAGTCCAAGGCAGAGTTTGAACTGCCTACAAATTCTTCCTTCCATGCCATCAAAATGGAAGCCAAAATGTGAGGTCTTTGCGGCTTGAACACAAGACCTCCACCTCATGCTGATTGACGCCACACCTAGCTCCCAAGTAGCGCATGCCTTGCCACTTTGCGGCTCCTCACTTGTGCAACAAGCACCAAATAAAATACATATCCTCGGCTCCATCACTCCCTACACCTAAAGCTCAAAAACTAAATTTTTCCCATTCCTCGGGCATACTCCTAGCCTACAACTAAGCCCCTAAAACATAGAAATAGCAACATAGCACACCAACACATGCAATATCATGCAACAACAAAATAGCCCCCCAACCCGGGATATTACACTGTCCATTCGAACTTTACATCTTTCTGTAATAGTCTCGTCATCGGTGTAGCTGTCATAGAAAATCCCTTGACAAATCGTCTGTAATAACAAGCTAGGCCTAGAAAACTTCTCGCCTCTGAAAAATTTCTTGGCGGTTTCCAATCAACAATGGCCGAAATCTTGCTTGGGTCTACTCGAATTCCATCTCCCGAGATAATGTGCCCCAAAAATCCAACCTCTTTGAGCCAAAACTCACTCTTGCTAAACTTGGCATACAACTGATTATCTCGTAAAATCTGTAAAATCGTCCTCAAGTGCTCGGCATGCTCATTCTTATCACGAGAATATATCAGTATATCATCAATAAAAACCACAGTAAATTTATCCAAGTATGGTCGAAAGATGCGGTTCATTAAATCCATAAACACGGCAGGGGCATTTGTTAAACCGAAAGGCATGACTAAAAATTCATAATGCCCATACCTTGTCTGAAATGCAGTTTTCGGCACATCTGAGTCTTTGACCCTCAACTGGTAATAACCGGACCTCAAGTCTATCTTGGAGAACATAGTGGCTCCCTTCAATTGATCAAATAAATCATCGATCCCTGGCAACAGATACTTATTATTCACAGTAACCTTATTAAGCTACCGGTAATCTATACATAATCTCATGGAACCATCTTTCTTTTTCACAAATAACACTGGAGCACCCCACGGGGAATAACTCGGTCTAGCAAAATCTTTTTCTGTCAACTCTTGCAACTGGGCCTTCAATTCCTTCAACTTAGTTGGAGCCATTCTGTATGGAGCAATCGATATAGGTGCAGTACCAGGAGCTAACTTAATGCCAAATTCAACCTCTCTAACCGGAGGCAACCCTGGCAATTCTTCTGGGAATACATCTAGGTACTCACATTTTATCGGCACTGATTCAATTTTTAACTCAGTTTCCCTGGTATTCATCACAAAAGCAAGATAGGCTTCATAACCTTTTCTTACATATTTTGGGCGGACATATGGAAAATCACTATGGGCGATCTATCCTGCTCATCTGAATCAACACGAAGAGTGTCCCCATTTTCACAACTCAATTCAATGTATTTATTTCCATAATTTACTGTCACATCATGAGCGGTTAACCAGTCCATACCAAGAATTATATCGAATTCATCAAATGGAAATAGCATGAGATTTGCCTTAAAATAATGACCTCTAATCATTAATGGGCAATCTTTGCATACCTTATCAACTAATACACATTTGCCTAGGGGATTAGACACTTTTATCACAAACTCTGTAGACTCTACAGGCATGGTCATACTAGATACTAATTTCAAGCAAATATATGAGTGGGTAGATCCCGGATCAATTAAAGCAACAACATTAGCATAATGGAGAGAAAATATACCCGTAATTACATCTGGCATCTGGGGATGACGCCTCTTCACGAGCGCGAATGGAATAAGTTCTCGCAGGCGCTCTACCCTCAGATCTTGCAGCCTGCTCTCTGGGTGCACTCTTACTACTCGTTCCACTTTCCAGGTTTCTCTGTTAAAATGAAATGATCTTGGGAACCACACTTAAAACAGGCTCTTTCGTGGGCTCGGAACTCACTGGGATGTCGTCTAACACACTGTGGGCATTCCGGTCTATTAGGTCGAGTGTTCCCAACACTAGCAACTGAGGTAGTCTGAGCTTTAATCCCCGAGTACTGTCTACTCTTACTTCTATTTGAAAACCCGACTGAAGTAGCTGTTCGGGTAGGGAAATCTCTCAACTTCTTGGATGAGGACTGAAATGACTTATTCAATTGTCTCTTTCTTAAGTCACGAGACTCCATCTCATCTTTTCTTTTCTCTTTCACCAATTCCTCGTCTTTACAAGCCCGATCAACTAGCACAACAAATTCCTTCAACTCAAGGACACCAACAAATATTCTGATATCTTCATTTAATCTGTCCTCTAACCTCTTACACGTGATGGCTTGGAGGACACACACTCTCTAAGCGTACTTGCTTTGAGCCTTCTGATTCACGCTCATATTCGATTCTTCGTCATTCTACCTTGTTTCAGTTCAAGGAACTCCTTTCTTTTCTGATCAATAAATCTTTAGCTAATGTACTTCTTCCGAAATTCTTCTTGGAAAAACTCCCATGTGATCCTTTCCCTTGGTACAACCGACACAAGGGTGTTCCACCACTGATAAGCAGAATATCTCAGAAGAGACACTACGCATTTCATGCACTCTTCAGGTGTGCAAGATAACTCATCAAATACCCTGATGGTATTTTCAAGCCAGGATTTCGCTCTTTCCGGATCATCATCTTTACTAGCTCGAAATTCCTCGGCTCCTTGTTTCTGGATTCTATCAACCGGAGGCTTTTCTCTTCTTACCACTTCTACCACTTGGGGAGCTACTAGGGTAGTTTGAGGAATAGGAGGGGGTGGAGGGGGTTGCGCATTCGGGTTCGTACAAATGAACTCTGTATACCATGCGTTCATCATGTGGAGAAAGGCTTCCCTAGCCTCTTCTCCTCCTCTCTGGCTTACAGTAGCTGATCTATTTTCATTTTCAGTCGGCATCGTCCCTTGAGCGGGAGCCTGCACGTTACTTTCTACATCATCCGCCACAGCTCTATCGGGATCCATTTACTATATGAAAACACAATTTAAATCATCGGGAGTCGTCACACTATCATAATGTAAATACCCATGTGTATGGCATGTATAGCTAGACTCATGCTTATGCTACGTTAGTCCGAGAATCAACTAAACCGTAGCTTTGATACCACTAAATGTAACACACCTTACCCATATCCGACACCGGGAAAGGGTACGAGGCATTACCGGACTTAACTTGCTTAAACATACATCATCGACTATTCAATTTTGTTTCAACTTTTAACTTTTTCATTCATATTCATAACATCCTCATTCTGGGCCTACGAGGCCCTAAACATACATTCAGGAAGTTTTGGGATTAAACCGGAAACTTTTGCGTGCTTAGAAATTTTTATTTAAAACAGAGCCACACGCCCGTATGGAATGGAACACGCTCGTGTAGGCAGGCCGTATGGTCACACACGCCCATGTTCCTAGTCCACGCGGAATTTATTTTTCATTTTGAACCTACAGGGGTTTTCACACGGCCGAACACACGCCCGTGTCTGTGGCCCGTGTCCCTGACACGGCCTTGACACGCCAGTGTCCTCACCCGTGTGTGAAAACCTGGGTATTCTATTTATGACATCATCAATCTCTTAATGGCATACGGCCTAGGCACACGCCCGTGTGCTGGCCCGTGTGGCGAATAAAATTATCGTAAATTTGATGCAGGGGTCACATGGCCTATCAACACACCCATGAGGCTGACCGTGTGTCTCACATGGCCTAGACACACGCCCGTGTGTCTACCCGTGTGGACAATTAAGAGGCTATTTTCCAAGCCAATTGCCACCCTGAAACATAAACACACATATACCACTACAAGCGATACATAACATGACAATAATACACTATTAAGAATCACTAATCATCTTTCATACACCTTACATTTTACTCCATCATTTGCATGAACTCTCACTTCATGAAACTAATCATCATTAAAAATATGATACTTGATAAAAATTGACCAATTTCCAATGGCCATTTACAAAATGAGTGAATAAAATTATTAACCAACACTTTGGTTTTCAAATATGACATAATACAAAATGACCAAATTCCTATACATGCCATACTCAAATTAAATCAACTTTACTATACCAAAAGTATGATTGATAGTGTGATCCGAGCTCCGATGTCCTACGATCCCCGAGCTAGCTTGGCGATACTACAAGGACAAGGGAAAGAGAGGGGTAAGCATATAGCTTAGTAAGTTTGCATGAATTAGAATAGTAACATAAGTACTCATGGTAAAATCCATTCATCTCATAGAACAATAACAACACAAGTTCTTAGGTACTTTGACATACTTACTCTTACTTACACTTACCCATCACATACCACATTACGGTTTCATAACTCATAACTTACTCATGGTACCTGTAACACTTCATCACATAATTTAGTACTTATGCTATCTTGAACATAAACTTGAATCATTATCGTCCTTGACATAAATATAACTCTTTGTCATCTTTGTATAACTTAGCTCTTTGTCTTCTTTGCATACTTAATTCTTTTGCCCGTTAAACTATTCAGAATATCAGAGCATACTTAATCTCATCATACATGTATCACGATGCCAAAGCCATATCCCGGATATGGTCTTACATGGGATCACCTCTTGATGCCGATGTCATATCCCAGATATGGTCTTACAAGGTATCTCTTAGCTCAATGTCGATGCCATGTCCCAGACATGGTCTTATAGGGGACCTTCCTTATTCGGTGCCAATGCCATGTCCCAGACATGGTCTTATACGAGACCTACATTCGGTTCCGATTCCATGTCCTAGACATGGTCTTATACGGGACCTTCCTTATTTCATGTCGTGACATAGGCATCCTCGTTATTCCGAACCTTCAACCGGGACTTCAACTTAATATGTTCTCGTCATTTCTCATCAAGGAATCATTAGTCTATTTCATATAAATAACATTCATTTCACATGATGTTAAGCAATTAAAGAATAAAAACATTATGAAGCTATAATTTCACACAAACTTACCTCGGTACTCAAAATATGTGTAGGTGTTCGATTTAGTCCACAACCTTGTTCTTGCCTCAGTTTCGGTCTGGGCTTCGTGTTTCTTGATCTATAATAACAATTTCACTTGTTTAATATTCAAATTGACTAAATTGACTCATGAATCACACTTTGGCAAAATTATGATTTTGCCTCTAAACTTTCATATAATTACACTTTTGCCCCTAGGCTCATAAAATGATTTTTATTCAACTTTCTTGTATTTTAAGCCTAGCCAAATTATTTTCTTAACTACAACAACCTTCAATTTCTACTATTTCACTTATGTATGACTATTTTTATAACTTTTACAATTTGGTCCTTTTATGCATTTTTCATGAAAATCACTTAGAAAAAGATGTTTATCACACATCAAACTTTCATATTCTTCCTTAAAATATCAAAATACATGTATGTCATACATGGGTAAATTTTTGAACATAAATCCTAGCTCATAATATAGTTAGAAATAGCTAAATCGAGCTACGAGGATCTCAAAAATACAAAGAACATTAAAAATGGGGCTAGGAGGTACTTACAATCAAGCTTGGAAGATGAACAAACCCTAGCTATGTCTTCCTTAGTAAGTTTCGGCCAAGGGAGAAGAAGATGGACAAGATTTTGGCTTTATTTTCCCTTTTAATTCTTTTATTAACCAAATGACAAAAATGCCCTTAAGGCCCTTTCTTAAGATTTTTCCTTCCCATGCCCATTTTTGTCCATCATCAAATATAATGGTTTAATTGCTAAATAAGGACCTCTAGTAATTTTTATAATTCTATTTCATACTTGAATATTCTAGAATCTCATATTTTCTAATCTTTGCAATTTAGTCCTAATGAACAAATTGATCACTAATAAATAAAATTTCCTTATGAAATTTTCACACAATCATTTAACCACATCATGCCTCATAAAAATCATAAAACATAAATTTCTACTTTAGATTTGTGGTCTCGCAACTACTATTCCGACTAGGCCCTAAATCGGGCCATTACATAAGGTTTATTGGGCCTTATAGGATCCTTAAAAGGATTGGATCAATGCCTTATCAGTTAGAATTATCTCCAAAGCTAGATCGTATCCATGATGTGTTCCATGTGTCTATGTTGAGGTAGTATCGATCTGACCCATCTTAAATGGTTCCAATTGAGGAGATAGAAGTGATCCCTAATTTAACTTTTCAGGAGGAATTGGTCTAGATCTTGGAGCATGAGGTTAAGGTACTGAGGAAAAAGCGGATTCCATTGGTGAAATCTTTATGGTGAAATCATGGCATTGATGAAGCTACTTGGAAGACGGAGGACTCGATTTGCCAAAAATATCCCCATCTATTCAGATCAGGTAAATTTCGAGGACAAAATTTATTTTTTAAGGCGGGTAGAGTTGTCACGCTCCCTTTTTATTTAGATATTATTAGTCTATAAACAAGAACGTGTGCTAGCCTAGTGGTTAAGAATAAACGTAGCTTCCCTTGAGACCCAAGTTCGAGTCGACTCTCTTTTTTATTTTAATTTCGGCACCCCACTCTTGGTCAACCTCTTTTGCCGCCCAAATGGGTTGTCATCCCATTGAAAACTTTCTTCCCTTTTCTTCCTCCTCCTTTCCTTTCTTATCCCCCTTTTCACTCCATGTGTTCCCCCTCTTTCCTTTTCTTCCCCTTGTTTTCCTCCTTTCTTATTCCCCCCTTTTGACTTGCTCGTGTTGTCCCTACAACATAGAGTTATCATATTTTTCATTTTACGACTCATCTTTTCTCTTTTCTCTCCTATTTCCTCTTTCCCATCACATTGAACCACCACCTCAAGTTTATTTTTACACATCACCACCATTAGCAACCATTGTAACACCAAACCACCACCAATGCACTGTCATTCCTTCACTCTCTTCATTTCCTTGTCGCCATCGCACCATCGCTGGACCTCCGCTGCGGTCACACTGCCGTCGTCGCCACCACCCATTTTTCTTCATTTTTTCTCATCTCTTCACTTCTTTGGTTAAAATTGAATTCTTATTACTCTTTCATCATTTTTTTTCAATTGATAACATTATTGATATACTCATTATTATTTTGTTTTGATTTCTCCATAGTTGCCCCTCTTTCAATTCTTTTTCAAGATTCTTCGATTGAATCGTAGTCTCCGATCTATTCCAGTGTAGAGTAAGTAATGACTAGTTAGTCAAACTGTATCCTTTCTTTTCTTTATTAAGGGTTGAATCTAACATATAGGTATATACATATTGTTTCCAATAAAGGTTCTAATATGAATCGATTAGATATGTGTTAGAGCAAGTGAAATGATTGGATCTCCAAAGGGTTATAGGGTAATTTTGTCATTTAATTTAATAAGAGATTTTATTGGATTTTGACTGAACCTAACTCATGTGTATCTTTGGTGTTGTACCATCATTCTTTAATCAGATCAAGCGCAATCTGATTAGATCTGTAACGCTAAAGTGTGGAGGATTAGATCTAGAGTTACGAGACCTTTATTCTGGTTGTTGGTTTTAACAAGATGGAATTGTATAGATGGCGTAAAGATATTATATGATTATGTTTAATTATAATTACCGTTTAACCCTGCTCTGAAATATGGCTAAATGAATACATTAAATATTCTCTGTGGTTAATAAATACTTTATTAGGATTGATTTCAAGAAGTGCCTCTCATCTGAAAAATACGTGATGCCATATATGTATGCATGATTTAATATGACTCGGTGATGTTTCGTATAATATGTGATATTAAAGTATGTTATTGATATGTTAATGAGACTGGTTACATGATAAGTCATGTACACTGTTACTGAATTTTTAGTCACATGTTAAAAATGTGGTTTATGATATTGATAATACTGAAAGCATCATTAAATAAGCCCACTGTACTGTTTTACCAAATGCATGATATTTCATGCCACTCTTTTTGTCACTGATCGCATGACTAAAACATGGTTACTATTTCTGATACTAATTGCATGTTTTAAACATGCTTATTATATTGTTATGTTATCATTAAAAAAATGTCATATTGCATTGTGGTTGGGACGATTATGTAAGGAGGAAGTATTGGCAGTTTATCTGCATTTCTGGTGGCTTTTCCTCAACACTAGTTATAACACCCCTAACATGTATCCGTTGTCAAATTAGGGTTACGGAGCATTATTGAACAATAAAAAACAATTAAATTAAATATCATTCAACAATATAAAATCATCATAAACAAATAAAATACATACATCCCGTCCCTAAATCGAGCCCTCGAGGCCTTAAATATATCTTAGGAGTAAATCGAGATCAATTTGAAACAACTTGAAAAGCCTAGGAAAAAGTCACAGAAATTGGGAAACAAGGGTCACATGCCCGTGTGGCCAGGCCGTGTACCTCACACGGCTGAGTCAAACACCCGTGTCTCAAGCCGTGTGACCTTCGAACTAGGGACACACGGTCATGTCCTATCTCATGTCCTTACCCATGTAACTTTCTGAGTAGGGTCACACAGCCGTGTCATGTAACACCCCTTACCCGTATTCGTCGCCTGAATTGGGTACGAGGCGTTACCGGACTTATATCCAAGAAATCATACAAAATCGAGACATGAATTTCCACTCAAATTTAAAAATTTTCACTAACATTAATATCACCCCTTAAACGAGCCTACGAGGCCCAAAACATACATAAGGAGGGGTTCGGGACTAAACCGAGAACTTTAGAAAACTTTCGGAGAACTTAGAAAATTTTCCCTGAAAAAGGTCCACACGCCCGTGTGGGTGAAGGGACACGCCCGTGTAGCATATCACATGCCCGTGTTTCAGGCCGTGTTAAAAATAGGGGACATTCTGTTTGTGACGTCATCAACCAAATAAGGTCACACGGCCAAGACACACGCCCGTGTCCTTAGGCCGTGTGGCGAATTAAATTCCTAAAATCAAGTGCAGACTTCACACGGCCTGGGCACATGCCCATGCCCTATGGCCGTGTCTTCCACATGATTGAGACACACGGCCGTGCCTCAGCCCGTGTGGTTACTACTGGGCATTCTGTTTTGCCAACATAGGATGCAGAGGGACACACGGCCGAACCACACGCCCATGGGGCAGACCGTGTGTCACACTCGGCCTAGACACACACCCGTGTGTCTACCCATGTAGACAAAATAAGGCTATTTACTAAGCCTTTTTGCCACCCATACTTGCACCAACTTACTCAAAATCAAAACCACACTAATCCAAATATATACATATAAATTGAAGGCACTTAATATAACATGACTAAGTGCTTCACCATCATCAAACATCCATCAATAACCATAGGCCATATCATAATGACAATAACACATATATGCATATATGAATAGATTTACATCTAAATAATCATTATGAACCACATGTCATGGCCTTATACAAAATGAATCAAATATCATCATAACCCAACACATTTGGCAAAAACCTATATGACATATAACCAAAAAGACCAAGTCCCTATACATGCCATAATTCAAGGCAAATCTCAATATACCAAAATATGTGGATAGTATGGGTGATCCTCCATCGGTCTCTGTATCCTGAGCTGGCTTTATGACACTATAAAACAAGGGAAAAGAGAAGGGAGTAAGATTTAAGCTTAGTAAACCTATATGTAAACAATGAACATCATACCACATACTTATCAATCAAGAACATTGCATACTAATCAAGAACAATTCAGATTCTTGTAGTTGTACTTACTCATTTCAAATCTTACCACATTCCAAATACATATCATAAACATTGCTCACATTTAAATGCACTTATACCCTGCACTTGTCACCACATAACCAAACGTAATTTCACTTAGACAAAGTTTCTCGATCAACACTTCGGAATAATATTGGATACACGGAGGTTTCGCACACAGCCCACAATTAATAAATAACATGGTGGTATCGCACACAACCCACCAATATTCACATGTCCACGGTGGTATCACACACAGCCCACCAATAATAATAAATACGATGGTATCGCACACAACCCATTAATAATCATTTAATCACGGTGTATATCCTTATAATTTTTCTATTCCGAAGGTTCATCTGAGAATTTCCTCACTTTCTATCATTTTTAATAGATATCAATAATATTCAATCACATTTCACATAATACATTAATATGTGAAAATATAAGTAAAAAGGATGTATCATTTACATATAGACTTACCTCGCTACAAAATATGTCAATTTGAAGTTTAGTCCGAAACCTTGCCTTTTCCTCGCTCAAGGTTGATTCCACGTTCTTCTTGATCTATAATGACATATTTAGCTTATTAAGTAACCACATAAATCAAATCACTCCAAAAATTCCTATTTTGGCAAAATTACCATTTTACCCCTAGACTTTCACAAAGATACGATTTTGCCACTAGGCTCGTAAATCGATTTTCATCAAATTTCCTTATTAACCATGCCTAGCCGAATATATTTTAAGCTTATAGCAACTCAAAATTCAAATTATTTAACACATTTACTACCTATTTTATAATCTTTACAACAAGGTCCATTTCAGGTGTTTTCATGAAAAATCCTTTCAAAAAATTTGTTTATTTAACAACTATGTAGGGCCCAAAATTTTCCCGGGCCCATATTAACCAAATATTAACCAAAAAAAACCAATAAAACAATAATAAAAAAAGTCTAGATTAAATAGTCCATCAGTCCATTACAAATAACTAGCCCAACAAACCCAACCAGCCCAAATACCTAAAGCCCAATACTAAATGGCCTAAAATTTTGAAGGTTTCAGAAAACCCTAGGGGTTTCTAGAAACCCCTAGCGCCGCAGCCTTCCTCCACGCGCGCCGCAGTTTCCAGCGCACAGCCTCCGTAAGAGCCACGTCCACGCCTCCGTATGCCTCATTCATACCTGCACAAGAAAACAAACGACAGCAAAGAAATAGAATAATAGTGTATTTATTATTATTTTTTCTTTTTTTTATTTTCGGCTTTAAGAGGACCAAAGGAAACCACTGTAAGGTCGGCGAGGAATTGTTTTACGAACACTGAAAAATAGAGAATACATAAATACAAAAAAGAAAAATCAAATAAAAAATGGGTGATTTTTCGATTCGATTTCCTCAAAAAAAATTTAGATCTTATTCCATTGGTTTTGGATTTATTTTGATTTTTTTGTTTTTCTCTTTTTGTTTGTGTAAGTAAAGAATAGAGGGAGGCTTACCTTGAGTCGAAATCCGCCTTCTTCACTACGATCGGAGCAAAGGGGATTCCGAGGCCGTGGTTTAGCTTTCGAACATCTTAGGGACACCTTCTGGCTCCGCCAGCCACTGTTTTTGGTGATGTAAGGACGTCCATTTGATGGGGCTGTCATTCGCTACCGACCACCGATCAAGGCGGTGGTTCGGTGGTGAGAAGGGGATTGGGTTTTCGGCTGAAAGGAGAGCAAAAAGAAGGGCTAGGGTTTTATTTTAAAAAAAGGGGACGATTGGTTTTGTTTCAATGTGATTTTGGGGATAATATTGTATTAAAGAAAACGACGTCGTTTAAGCCGTGTGAGTTAGTTTGGAAATGGTGTCGTTTCACGACCCTGACCCGATGACCCGATCCAAACTCTGCTAAACCCGCGTGTTTAAGGATCTGATAGAGTAATTGCACTTTCGATCCCTTTGTTTAGCGCTGCCATTCAATTGAGTCCAATTTCTATTCCATTTTTTTAGATTTTACCACAAAATTTTGGTATTGATTCCATTTTAGTTCGTGATTCAACTCTGCGTTTTGATGATTTGGAATATTTGTACTTTTAATCCCTGATTGCTTGCATGCATTTTACTTTAATCTTTATTTCTGTTTAATAGTTTTGTTATCTATAAATTAACCTTTTTAATTTTGTTCAATTGAGTTGTTTTTCTTATTGTTGTTAAATTAGTTGTTTGGTAGGTTTTTAATAAATTATTTTGAATTAACTTATTAATTTCTAATATGTTTCAAATTAGTTATATGTATTTTATTATATGTTCTATTTTCTTATATAAAAAATGTTTATTTTTAATCTTTCTTTTAAATATTTATACTATTCAAAATTATTTGGACTATAAATATTTTTATTATTATATCGTATGTACAAATGTTTTTACATAAAATTTTATTTAAATTATTTCCCTTTTATATATATTGTTTTATGTATATATTTATATATTGCCATTTATTTATTTTTACATATATCATGCCTTAGAAATACTTAATTTTAAATTATCTTTTATTTATTTTAAATATTATTTATATATGTAAATATAGATTTATTTGTATTAAATTTTTCTTCAATATAGATTTATTATTGTTATATATATTTTATTTTAAACTTATCTATATGTGTATATTTTTATAAATTTAGTTGAATTTATAAAATATTTTAATGTTTCAACCTTATGCGTATTTTTGCTTATTTTGAGAACTTTCATCACATATAGATTGTTTAGGTTTATATCATATGTATATTAATTTGGTTTCTTATTATTTTTATATAAATTTTTATGTTATTGTTGCCATGATTCCATGCAAAACTCTGTATCTCATTGTTACTAATAGTGCAAATTCTAGGTTAATTTAGTTGATCTTTTCCTCAAATAAAATGCATTTTGTTTACACAAAAGATTTTTAAAATAAAGTGATATTTGGTGTTTTGGGAAATCCGGGAAATTGTACCCTAACATATTGGGTCGCGGTTTCTTCGTTTGACCAAAAAACACTTAATATCCTTTTTTAAACCGCATGATTCTGAAATTATAAGATGATCTCAACTTTGAGGGTCCAAGATATTACATCCTAACGTACTGGGTGTAGTATTTAGTTCCTTTAGAGTGAATGAATCTTATGTTTGGAATATTCCACTCGTTTTTCAAAGAAGTTGCATTTTCAAAACTTTTCAAATTTTCGACGATAGGACATCATTTAATCAATATTGGTACCAATCTTGGGCGTACGAGGATGATAACTCTTCCTTATACGTAACCGACTTCCGAACCCATTTTTTTATTTACGCAGACCAAAAATATTTTTTTTAAAAAATAGGATAAAATATTTTACGAGGTGATCCGATTACACCTAAACCAAAAGATCAGTGGCGACTCCATTATCGTATTTTTAAAGTCAATCCCCGTTTTTTTCAAAACGCTTTAAAAATGGTTTCGACAAACTAAGTTTCATTTTCTTCCATAAAAATTCAGCAAACAACACTAATTTTCTCATGGCAAAACCCTAGACTCTCAACCATTTTGCAAAATAGTCCCCCCATTAGCTAGCTAAAGCTAGAAGGGTTCCAAAAGTACAAAAATTATCATGAATGATCACCAAAATCACTTACTTGCAGGGTGTGTAAGTTGCTGAAAATTTCAAGCTCCCAAATTGTTATGCTTGAGTGAAAAATCGGTGGAAGAAGAAGATGATAGGAGAAAAGATGATAGCTTTCTTTGTTTTATTTTATTTTATTCATTTAGTCACCTAATGTCACAAAACATTGACTAAATTAAATCTCTTGTCCCCTATGGCTGGCTATCACCTTTAGAAAGGCCTAATTGCACATTAAAGACTTCCAATTTAAGGTTCTATAGCTATTTAACACCTCTAGCTTGTAGAATAAAACTTTCGAACTTTATGCGATTTATTCCTTTATCAAAATTAAACATGCAATCACTAAAATTAATGAACCAAAATTTTCATGCACTCTTATAATCATGCCATAACCCATAAAATAATATTAAGAATAATTTCTTCGGTCTAGGATTAGTGGTTTTGAAACCACTGTTCTGACAAACCCCTAAATCAGATTTTTACAACTCTCCCCCTTTAGAGATTTTCGTCCCCAAAAATCTTACCGATAAAAAGGTTTGGGTACTGCTTTCTCATGGATTCTTCTGGTTCCCACGTAGCCTCTTCTACACCATGTTTTTGCCACAACACTTTCACTAAGGTTATACTTTTATTCCTCAATTATTTAACCTCTCGAGCCAAAATCTTAATTGGTTCCTCATAATAGGTCATATCCGGTCGTATCTCAATTTCTGTAGGAGAAATTACATGTGAAGGATCGAAATGATATCGTCGTAACATCGACTCGTGTAACAAATTGTGTATTCTCTCCAACTTCGCCGGCAAAGCTAACCGGTAAGCTACTGGTCCAATCCTTTCAATAATCTCATACGGCCCAATGAAGAGCGGACTCAATTTGCCCTTTCAACCAAATCTCAATATTTTCTTCCACTGGGATACTTTCAGAAACACTTTATCACCCACCTAAAACTCAATTTCTTTTGTTTTCAAATCCGCGTATGACTTTTGTCGGTCTGAAGTAGCTTTCAAACTATCACGGATTACTTTCACTTTCTCTTCGGTTTCTTTAATTAAATCAACCCTGTGAAGTTGCTTCTCACTAAGCTCGATCCAATACAAAGGAGTTCGACACTTGTGACCATACAATGCTTCGTACGGTGCCATTTGTATACTCGACTGATAACTGTTGTTATAGGCAAATTTGACCAAAGGTAGATATTTTTCCCAACTACCTTCGAACTCTAAAACACAACATCGGAGCATGTCTTCAAGAACTTGAATTACTCTTTCGGATTGGTCGTCAGTTTGTGGATGAAACGCGGTACTAAAATTTAATTTCGTACCCAAGGCTTCTTGCAATTTTTTCCAAAACCTCGAAGTAAACCTTGGGTCTCTATCCGAAATAATGGACATAGGCACCCCATGTAATCTCACAATTTCGGCAATATACAGCTCAGCCAACTTATCAAGTGAGTAGTCGGTACGTACCGGTATAAAGTGAGCCGATTTCGTTAATCTATCAACGATAACCCACACGACATCTTTCTTTTTCCGAGTCATGGGTAAACTTGTTACAAAATCTGTAACATCCTGAATTTTTGGGCCTATGCATTTAATGGGTGAATATGTGTAATGAGTTAATTTGAGCATTAGGGGTCCAAATTGGGCTCAGGATTGGGCTGAAGCCTTAGTTAAATTTTTGTTTGGGCACTATAGGGTTTAAACGGTGGTATCTGAGTTTAAAATATCAAAATGGGCTTGTGGCCCAGTGGTCAGTGGCGCCACTTAGGGATCAAGGAGGTGACGCCACACAAGGGAGTAAGGGGCCAAAATTTAAGTTACATGGAGCCCAACTCTTTTAATTTAAGTTAGCTAAATTTCAGGATTAGGGTTAGGTAGAGTGGACGGCAACAAGGCTCAAAAATAGGAGGATTTATGTGAATGGGATAATGTAGATAATATAGTTGATAATATGGAAGGAAAAAAAAATGGAGAAAAGATAGGAGCTATCTACAAGGCTAGGAGTTGGCCGAAATTCCATCACCTAGAGAAGTGAAGAAATCGGTTTCTTTATGGAAAATGGGGTGCCGAATTTTCCCTTTTTATTTGATTAATTTTTAGTTATCAGGAAGGGCACTTTTGGTTTTTCATAGGTGAGTGCCGAAATTTCTATAAATAGGGAGGGTTCTCTTCTTTATTTTTCGGCATTTAGGGTTTGCACCTTTTCTTTCTCTTCTTTCTCCTAAAAGCCGAAAACTCCATTATTCTCTTCTTTTTTCTAAAAGCTGAAAACTCCATTATTCTCTTCTCTTCTTTCTTCTAAAAAGCCGAAAGCCGAAAACTCGATTATTCTTTTCTCTTCTTTCTCCTAAAAGCCGAAAACTCCATTATTCTCTTCTTTCTTCTAAAAGCCGAAAACTCCATTATTCTCTTCTCTTCTTTCTTCTAAAAAGCCGAAAGCTGAAAACTCCATTATTCTTTTCTCTTCTTTCTTCTAAAAACCGAATCTCTATAGATTTCTTCGAATCATCTTCTCTTCTGATCTTCTTAAAAAGTCAAAATCTCTAAGGGGTAGTCGAATTCTCTGCGTTAAGGTGAGTGCCGATTTTCCTATCTCTTCAATCTCTCTTTCAGTTTTTAAGAGACAAGGCCGAATGGCCACTTGGTTGTTAAGGCTGCCGAATGAAGCTAATATTTCCTCTCTTTTGCGTTTTGGCGGCATTCTGAGATTTGAAGGAAACCTGATCATCTAGATTTAAAAGCCGAAAATCGCTAGTCTCCAATTTCGGGATATTAAGGTAAGGTGATTTTCTCAAGATTTTCACTAGATTCGTTCATCGTGTGCGAGATCTTAACTTTATGATGTGGATTAATGATCATATGTTGTGATAGTAGTTCTGACAAGGACTTGTGATGGAATTAAATATGGATCAGGCAAAGGAGAGAATCCCTAAGTTTAAGAAATGAGTACAGTGTCGCGATGCGGGATTGGCTACCGGGTTGTGGACCGGCTTCAACAGAACTTTAGGCGGATAGCGGTTGTGTCGACTACGGATAAGCGTCGACATAGGAAATATCATTTTATCGATGTCAGTGTGTAGATCTCTAACACACTAGTAATATGTATTAAATATATGTTATGGGCTAAAAGCCTAAAAAGGTCAGTATAGTAATCTGTACTAAATATATGTTATGGGCTAAAAGCTAGGAAAAAGGTCAGATAGTAATCTCTGTAATAAATATATGCTATGGGCTAAAAGCCAAAAAGGTAGGTATAGGCAGTCAGATTACCCAAAAAGGGTAGGCAAGGGATGCAGTGCGTAATCATAGAAACTTCTCTATGTGTATCGATGTATGTGATAGACTGTGAACTTTTAGGTAGTATATTATTTTGATTCTGCATGTATGTATGCATGGGATAGGATTGATATGATGAAGGGGAAGAAGGTCGCATAGTGATCGGTGGCTTTGCCACATAGGTTACATACTGATCGGTCTTTATAACAGGTAGCTCAGCTGTCGAAATACTACGATGTATTATTAAGGTCGCATGGTGATCGGTGGCTTTGCGACATAGGTCACACAGTGATCGGTCTTTAAGACAGGCAGCACCGCTGTCGATATGGTGTGTAGCGGTTGGAGGGTTGACTGTAGAAATCCCCAAGGTGTGATGGTTGGTATGGGTTAGTGTGTAGAGGATCGATTTCTAGGCTGGGATGGGCCATGATGCATATATAGTTACCCTTGTATACGGGCCAAGGCCATAATGTGTTTGTGGGCCAAGCCTTTAATGTGTTTTCGGGATTTACACACTGAGTCTTGGTGACTCACCCTATTATTTTTCCCTAACTTTGCAGATGAGCAGTAGATCGTGGACATGGGAGCAAAGGCGGACTCGAGGGGCCATCAAGTTTTTATTGCTATAGATTTTTTTGGTTTTTCCTTAAGTTTTTAATTTTGGAAACATATATGTAATAAGGCCTCCATCGCTTAGGTTATTAGTTGATACTTGTCAATGTTTATATTTTTTCATTCATGATCAAGTACTTATGATTAAAAGAAATAAAAATGGGATTTTCACACATTATTTAAAATAACACTTGTTTTGGAAAAAAGATAAAATTTCAAAGATTTTCTACCAGTGCCACCTATTTAAAGATTATCTGTAACACCCCAAACCAGGTCTATGCGTTAAGACAAGATTTGGTTTGTCACACCGAACGAACATCCAAAATTTCTCTAATGATTTAAGTAATCAGTAATGCAAAACCTTAACGTAGTTTTAAAAGAAAATTTAAAGAAATTGAAAAAAATATTTAGGTGTCCAAAATTGTTATAAAACACAATATTTTTAAGAAAACTTTATAGATTTTAACATACGCCCATATTAAGAGTCTTAAAATAAAATTAAATCCATCCACACATAAAAATCCATAAAAATATAATTAGAGGCCTTATTACAACATACCCAAAATAAAATAAGTAACTTAAATAGAGTTCATAGTTTATAAAACCCAAGCTCGTAGTATGGCCTCCACCATGTCATTCCCGGCCAAAGTCCACATCAATTTCCATTACCTGAGATGGATAATAAAACGGGGTGAGTTACAAAGAACTCAGTGTGTAACTCACTTACCACCATTATTGGGCCAGACCATCAAGGCATTAATTTGGGCTTGAGCCCAATTACAAATTTTAACAATATAGCATGAATAAAGTAAATATAATGCATGTAAGATGAATTTCCCAACCAAACCTAAATTTCCATCCGCTACACACCCCCGTACCAACCAACACACCTGTGGGGATCAAGTCAACCCACCCCTCCAAACACACCAATCGTAGGAATTAAGCCTTTTTAATAATATTGTAGTGCACTACCGAACTAGATTGTGACATAGTCACCAAACTAGAGGCATTAAGCCAACATTTGTGGCAGAGCCACCGAACTAGATTCATGGCCACAGGCCTTACTTCTCTTCATCATGTATCCCATCCCATGCAATTCTGTATGAATAACAAACTTTAATCATAAATAATTTATTAAGTAATCCACAATACAAATGAGTTTTTAATTAAACTTTTCATTTGGGTCCATTAAACAAAATAATATTTAGCCCATTTAGCAATCTAGCGAACTTAGGCCCAAATGTCAAACTAGAAGGTTTTTGGCCCATTTAGCGATCTAGCAGTTTTTCGGCCCAATTTATCAATCTAGCAATTTTTTGGCCCAATTTAACAATCTAGCAATTTTTCGGCCCAATTTAACAATCTAGCAATTTTTCGGCCCAATTGAACAATCTAGCAATTTTTCTTCAACCTTAACCATTTTCATGCATTTACAGAAAAGGGTTAATTATCACATAAATTTCGATTTTACCATTTTTACGATTTATCAAAATACTTACTGTTTAGTATCTAACCCGAAAGATAAGTGTGAAGTTACACACCTTGCTATGGTGAGGACTAAACTTTCCCGCTCGTCAACACCTATACATATCACGATAACTTATGATCATTATAATCTAATAATAAAACTGATTTAAACATAACGATCTAAAATTTTATCCTCGGATTTTTGAACTACTTCCACTTGCGGTTTCTCCCCGATTGATGGTTCGTTAACCGAATCAAATCCACGAACAAATAATGGTTCGGGAGTACGAACTACTTCAAACAATTGATTCTCCTCGGATGAACGTCCACAACCCGGTGGGAAATCCCGGATTGCTGATACAGTCCTTTGTTTATACTTAGGGGGATTAACGGAACCTCCCTTCTTCCGAAAACTAAACACCGCCCTTTTCTTCCCTATTTTGAATGTCTTAGAAGACAAAAGATCATTAACCATTCTAATATTATACCAAAACAATATGACCAAAAGTTTTTAAGAGTGAAATTTCCTTACCACAATAATCCTTGTCCCACAATACAGAGTCGTCCAAACGTTTCCTTAACACTTAAATCGATTCCAACTTTCTATGTTACACACGAACACTTGATCCCCTATCTTCCGTTATCGCACTAAAATATAATGAATGGAAACGTTAATAGTATGAACTATTAACTAATCGTAACTAAAAAGAATTCTTACCTATTGACCACGATCGAAAAGAAAGGATTGAGAATGATGTTTGATGAAGGATTCGGCTATGTATAACAAAAGAAAAAGAGATAATGTTTCGGCTATGGGCACACTAGCATTCGGCCATGAGAGAGTTTAATGGAGAAAATTTGAGTGGAAAGAAATAAAAATAAGAGAAAAGATGGTGATGATGTTGTTTCGGTTTTCAAAGAGAAGAGAAGAAAAAGATGTGTTTAGGAGCTAGGTACATTCGACAATGGTAAAAAGAAAAGAAAAAGAATGGCTTTTTGGTATAGGTGATTTCGGCACTAAAAGAAAAGGCATACAAAGAATACCAAAGTAATAGACAAAAGTGACCAAATGGTAAAAAAAATTAAGGCTTACCAATGCTCAAATTCGGCTAAAGGAGAAGGGTTGAGAAAAGGTTGCAAAACTTGCACAAAAACTAAGAATGACCAAAAACAACTCCTAAACCTTACCAAGCTACAAGCATATTCGGCCAACCTCCCCCCTAGCCTCATTGCCGTCCAAATTCATTGGTCAAATGACCATGAATTTGTTTCCAAAACTTTTCCTTGATATATGCCTTATGTCCCCATATCTTTCCAATCTTTCTTGATTCTATACCATAAGTTAACACTTTCCTTAATCCTTTGATATACTCACCAAAAATAACAAGGTCAACACTTACCATATATGTACTTGGCCGACACTTGCTATACATGTGCGAAAAAAATTAAAAATAAAATTCATCTAGATGCTAAACAAGGGATTCGAACCTTCTCCCTCTTGCACTAACTCATGCGCCAACACCACTTTGCCATTTACTCATCTTATGCTACTATTTAACACTTAATTCAACTTAAGTGTCAATGTCACTTGCTTCACTTCAATAAATTCTCGAACTAAAAAAAATATTTCATACCCGAATAATTCTATACTCTTCTTCCGAACTATAGTAGGCACAAAAAGAAATAAGAAAATTTTTCCTACATAATCTAAACACCAAAACATGCAATAATCGATACTCAAATTTTAGGGTGTTACAACTCTACCCTCCTAAAAAAATATTTCGTCCTCGAAATTTACATGGTTGAAAAAGGTGAGGGTATTGTTGTCGAATTGCATCCTCAGGCTCCCACGTAGCTTCCTCCACTCCGTGGAGTTACGCCATAAAATCTTGACCAACGGCACGGTTTTCTTTCTTAGCACCTTAACATCTCGGTCTAAGATTTCCACCGGGTTCCTCCTCAAAACACAAGTCCGACTTCAACTCCGCTTCTTCTACCTAGGTACTATGTGCGAAGGATCCGATCTATAGCGCCTCGGCATGGAAACATGAAAAACATTATGAATTTGGCTCAACTCCGAGGTAAATCGATCTGATAGGCCACTGGACCAACACGCTTCACCACACGATATGGTCCAATGTATCTAGGACTCAATTTGCCCTTCTTCCCAAACCTAAAGATCTTCTTCCAAGGTGAGACCTTCAAGAACACTTAATCCCCACAAAGATATACTCGATACTTCTACGCTTCAAATCGCATACGACCTTTGTCTATCCAAGCTTCCTTTAACCTTGCTCGAATAGCTTTTACTTTTCTTCCGTTTGAGAGAGATCACCTCGGGACCTAACATCTGCTGTTAGCCCAATTCAGTCCAACAACTAGGAGAACGACACCTACGACCATATAATGCCTCGTAGGGTGCCATCTGAATGCTAGACTGATAGCTATTATTGTAAGCAAATTCTACCAACGATAGAAAATCCTCCCAACTACCTTTGAAGTCGATTACACATCCCCTTAACATGTCTTCCAAAATCTGAATTACTCTTTCTAATTGACCATCTGACTGAGGATGAAAAGCCGTACTGAAGTTTAGCTTTGTTCCCAAAGCTCCATGCAATGCTTTCCAAAACCGTGACGTAAACCTAAGATCCCTATCGATATAATAGACACAGGTACCCCATGCCACCTTCACGATTTCGGATACGTACAGCTTAGCCAACTTCTGTAACGAGTAATCCGTCTTTAACCGGTAGAAAATGAGCAGTCTTCGTCAAACGATCAACAATTACCCAAACAGAGTTTTTCTTAGTAGGTGTTAAAGGTAACCCACTAACAAAATCCATTGTTATCCGCTCCCATTTCCAAAGAGGAATCTTTACTGGTTGTAATAATCCACGACGGCAATTGATGTTCCGCCTTCACTTGCCGACAAGTTAAACATTTTCCCACAAATTCGTAAATCTCACGCTTCAACCACGGCCACCAATATTGTTCACGAAGATCCCGATACATCTTATTTCCTCCGGTGCATAGCATAAGGGCTACTATGCGCCTCTCGAAGAATCATTTGTCTCAGATCCGAGTCCTTAGGCATATCTGAGACTTTTCCACGAAAGCACAATACACCTTCCGTGTTTATACCAAAATCCTCTATTCCTCCATTTTCAACTTGTTGAAGTAAAGGTCCCAACTTTCCATCTAATATTTGCTTTTTCTTAATTTGCTCCAACCACGGAGGGCTTCACCAAGTTCCGCTATCGACTACCATCCTTGTACAAACTTAAATGGGCAAACATTGCTCTCAAATCGATACCACCTTACGACTTAACGCTGCGTCGCTACCACATTAGCTTTTCCAGGATGATACTCGATTGAGAAATCATAGTCCTTTAACAGCTCCACCCATCTTCGTTGTCTCAAGTTTAACTCCTTCTGAGTAAGAAGATACTTAAGACTCTTGTGATCCGTATAGATGATAGACTTTTCACCGTAGAGGTAATGCCTCCAAATCTTTAGAGCAAACACCACTGCAGCTAACTCCAAGTCATGAGTAGGGTAGTTTACTTCGTGTGGTCTCAACTGACGAGAAGCATAAGCTACCACTTTCCCATTTTGCATCAATACGCAACCTAATCCCAGTGCGACGCATCACAATAAATCAGTAAACTCCTTTCCACCCTCGAGTTGAATCAATACGGCGCTTCACAAAATCTTCTTCAATTCATCGAAACTTTCTTGCTGTTTTTAGTCCATATAAACGGTACTCCCTTTCGCAAAAAGCTTAGTTAGGGGTGCAGAGAATCAACGAAAACCCTCAACAAAGCATCTATAGTAACGACCAAACCCAAGAAACTCCGAATCTCATTCACGACTTTGGTGGTTTCCAATCCAATACTGACCTCAATCTTCCGAGGATCCACCCTTATTCCTTGGTGACACCACATGACCCAAGAAAGTCACTTCCTTAACGAATTCACATTTACCAATTTGGCATACAGATTGATTATCTCAAGTAATCGCAATACAATTCGCAAATGCGAATCATGCTCTTCTTCATTCCACTGAATATACGTAATGTCATCTATGAATACCACCACAAACCGGTCTAAGTATGGTTGAAAGACCCGGTTCATCATATCCATAAATGCACTGGTGCATTGGTCAACCCAAACGGCATCACCAAAAACTCATAATGTCCATGACGAGTTCGTAAAGCCGTCTTGTGAATATCTGCTTCTTTCACCTTAAGCTGATGATAACCCGATCTCAAATAAATTTTGGAGAAAACTGAAGCTCCCTTCAATTGATCAAACAGGTCGTCAATTCTTGGCAGAGGGTACCTATTCTTGATCTTCAATTTATTTAATTTCCTGTAGTCAATACACATACGCATCGACCAATCTTTCTTCTTAACAAACCAAACCGATGCTCCCCACGGAGACACACTCGGTCGAATAAAGCCTCGATCTAGCAATTCTTGAATTTGAGCTTTAAGCTCCGCCAACTCCTTCGGTGCCATTCTATAAGGAGCAATGGACACCGGAGCCGCTCCGGGCAAAAGCTCAATACCAAATTCCACTTCTCGATCTGGAGGTACACCGGGAAGTTCTTCCGGAAATACATCTGGAAATTCCTTCACTGTCCTCACATCTTCCACTGACAACTCTTTGGCATCTAAAGCACTAATAAATGCTAAAAATGCTCCATACCCTTTTCGCACCAACTTTTCTGCCTTAAGTGCAGATACCACATTTGCCAAGTAATTCCTTCGCTCGCCTATCATAATTATTTCTTTATCCTCCACCGTCCTTATTGACATCCGCTTTTCAAATAATCCAATTTCGCGGTGCTTAACCAACCAATCCATGCCCAAAATGATATCGAACTCGCCAAAAGGCAACTCCATCAAATTTGCCAAAAATATTTCTCCTTGAATTTCTAAGGGCACATCTCTAAACAATTTATTTACTATCACCGATTGTCCTAAAGGACTAATTACCTTCATCTCATCATCGAAATTTCAGAGTCTAATTTCAAGTTCCCGGATATGGTGCTAGCAACATACGAATGGGTAGAACCAATATCTATCAAAGCAATAATAGGTACATCAAAAATGAAGAACGTGCAGTTATCACATCAGTGCATTACCATCATCACGGCGTCTAATCGCATATACCAATCCTGGCTGTCTTGCATCTGCGTTGCCTCTAGGACCATTTCCTCGACCCACTGCACCTTGACCACGTCCAGCCCCATTACCACCACGACCTCTCGGTGGTTGCTGAATTCCTCTTGCCGGTGGTGCATCAGTATTACGAGCTTCCGAGAGTTGTATCCATTCGGCGAGGGCAATTCCTATATTGATGATCCATCGACCCGCATTTATAGCAAGCACCCATTTTCTTCCAGCACTCTCCAGAATGCCTTTTCCCACAATCAGCACAATCTCGACTCTGATTCACAGCTACAGGTGTTCTTCCTTGAGCTGGTTCCTCGTTCCGAGGCCTCTTCGTAAACCTTTTTGAAGAACCTGAATACTTCATATCTCTCTTGCCTCTAGCTCGTTCCCGATTCTGACGTTCCGAGTTCTTAGCCTCTTCGGCTATCTTGGCCTTTTCCACAAGCGTGGCAAAAGTTCTAACTTGTTGTGGGGCTATCAAAACCCGCAATTCATCGTTCAAGCCATCCTCAAAGCGTACACAACGCTCATGATCTGTTGCCACTATTGTTCGAGCATAGCGACTCAAGCGCAAAAACTCAGCTTCATATGCTGTCACTGTCTTATTCCCTTGGACCAGATTCAGAAATTCCTTCCTTCTGGCATCATCATAAGTCGTTCCTACATATTTCCCTTGGAAGGAAACTTTAAAGAACTCCCAATTAACTAATGCAGCTTCAGTGCCTTCTCGTACAGTAAGCCACCATTGGTATGCTTCGTCCCTTAACAAGGACACCGCACCCTTAATTTTTGTTCCACGATTGCACTCAAGATCGTCCATAATTCGCTCCACTTTGCCTCAAGCCAATATTCAGTGACATTTGGAGCTACACCGAGACACCTCTCGAAAACCTCAAAGACCACTTGATTTCAATCGTTCCGATATCGACCCACGGTGTTGGCCTAGTTCTAGCTCCAATGACTTTCAAGGACTCGCGCAGCATTGTTCGCGTCACCGCATTATCTTCTTCCATATGATTATGTGATCCCGTCTCACTTTCAAGTGACGCAGTGCATCCATTTCCGGCATATGATCCGGTGCTTCGTTGCGCCTCTAACACCTCGTCCTCTACCACGGCCACGTCTACGCGTCCCACGACCACGTCCTCTAGGGCTCATAATGACCGATTTAATCGATTAAGAGTTTTATGAATCAAAATACTATTTCAGTTGTTTATTAACGATGTTTTATGATATGAAAGAGATAGAGTTGTTTTCGCAACCATATCCTATTGTCTCAATCTCTGCGGTTTTCAACACCTAAAACTAGAAGTTCTAGAGTGTTTCTTATGATCATATCACAATGATAATAAACAATCAATATACAGATACTTACTTGACTTGGCGCGGGATGCTCATGGTGCCATACTACCTTTAAATCAAAAAGTCTAGAAATTTGAATTATTTTTCAACCAAATATCATTGTTGAACCCAAACCACAGCCGAGTTTTGAAACTAGCTCTGATACCATTAAATGTAACACCCCAAACCAGGTCTATGCGTTAAGACAAGATTTGGTTTGTCACACCGAACGAACATCCAAAATTTCTCTAATGATTTAAGTAATCAGTAATGCAAAACCTTAACGTAGTTTTAAAAGAAAATTGAAAGAAATTGAAAAAAATATTTAGGTGTCCAAAATTGTTATAAAACACAATATTTTTAAGAAAACTTTATAGATTTTAACATACGCCCATATTAAGAGTCTTAAAATAAAATTAAATCCATCCACACATAAAAATCCATAAAAATATAATTAGAGGCCTTATTACAACATACCCAAAATAAAATAAGTAACTTAAATAGAGTTCATAGTTTATAAAACCCAAGCTCGTAGTATGGCCTCCACCATGTCATTCTCGGCCCAAGTCCATATCAATTTCCATTACCTGAGATGGATAATAAAACGGGATGAGTTACAAAGAACTCAGTGTGTAACTCACTTACCACCATTATTGGGCCAGACCATCAAGGCATTAATTTGGGCTTGAGCCCAATTACAAATTTTAACAATATAGCATGAATAAAGTAAATATAATGCATGTAAGATGAATTTCCCAACCAAACCTAAATTTCCATCCGCTACACACCCCCGTACCAACTAACACACCTGTGGGGATCAAGTCAACCCACCCCGCCAAACACACCAATCGTAGGTATTAAGCCTTTTTAATAATATTGTAGTGCACTACCGAACTAGATTGTGACATAGTCACCGAACTAGAGGCATTAAGCCAACATTTGTGGCAGAGCCACCGAACTAGATTCATGGCCACAGGCCTTACTTCTCTTCATCATGTATCCCATCCCATGCAATTATGTATGAATAACAAACTTTAATCATAAATAATTTATTAAGTAATCCACAATACAAATGAGTTTTTAATTAAACTTTTCATTTGGGTCCATTAAACAAAATAATATTTAGCCCATTTAGCAATCTAGCGAACTTAGGCCCAAATGTCAAACTAGAAGGTTTTTGGCCCATTTAGCGATCTAGCAGTTTTTCGGCTCAATTTATCAATCTAGCAATTTTTCGGCCCAATTTAACAATCTAGCAATTTTTCGGTCCAATTTAACAATCTAGCAATTTTTCGGCCCAATTTAACAATCTAGCAATTTTTCTTCAACCTTAACCATTTTCATGCATTTACACAAAAGGGTTAATTATCACATAAATTTCGATTTTACCATTTTTACGATTTATCAAAATACTTACTGTTTAGTATCTAACCCGAAAGATAAGTGTGAAGTTACACACCTTGCTATGGTGAGGACTAAACTTTCCCGCTCGTCAACACCTATACATATCACGATAACTTATGATCATTATAATCTAATAATAAAACTGTTTTAAACATAACGATCTAAAATTTTACCCTCGGATTTTTGAACTACTTCCACTTGCGGTTTCTCCCCGATTGATGGTTTGTTAACCGAATCAAATCCATGAACAAATAATGGTTCGAGTACGAACTACTTCAAACAATTGATTCTCCTCGGATGAACGTCCACAACCCGGTGGGAAATCCGGATTGCCGTCTGATCCTTTGTTTATACTTAGGGGATTAACGGAACCTCCTTCTTCCGAAAACTAAACACCGCCCTTTTCTTCCCTATTTTGAATGTCTTAGAAGACAAAAGATCATTAACCATTCTAATATTATACCAAAACAATATGACCAAAAGTTTTTAAGAGTGAAATTTCCTTACCACAATAATCCTTGTCCCACAATACGAGAGTCGTCCAAACGCTTCCTTAACACTTAAATCGATTCCAACTTTCTATGTTACACACGAACACTTGATCCCCTATCTTCCGTTATCGCACTAAAATATAACGAATGGAAATGTTAATAGTATGAACTATTAACTAATCGTAACTAAAAAGAATTCTTACCTATTGACCACGATCGAAAAGAAAGGATTGAGAATGATGTTTGATGAAGGATTCGCCTATGTATAACCAAAGAAAAGAGAGATAATGTTTCGACTATGGGCACACTAGCATTCGGCCATGAGAGAGTTTAATGGAGAAAATTTGAGTGGAAAGAAATAAAAATAAGAGAAAATATGGTGATGATGTTGTTTCGGTTTTCAAAGAGAAGAGAAGAAAAGATGTGTTTAGGAGCTAGGTACATTCGGCAATGGTAAAAAGAAAAGAAAAAGAATGGCTTTTGGTATAGGTGATTTCGGCACTAAAAGAAAAGGCATACAAAGAATACCAAAGTAATAGACGTATGACCAAATGGTAAAAAAATTAAGGCTTACCAATGCTCAAATTCGGCTAAAGGAGAAGGGTTGAGAAAAGGTTGCAAAACTTGCACAAAAACTAAGAATGACCAAAAACAACTCCTAAACCTTACCAAGCTACAAGCATATTCGGCCAACCTCCCCTAGCCTCATTGTCGTCCAAATTCATTGGTCAAATGACCATGAATTTGTTTCCAAAACTTTTCCTTGATATATGCCTTATGTCCCCATATCTTTCCAATCTTTCTTGATTCTATACCATAAGTTAACACTTTCCTTAATCCTTTGATATACTAACCAAAAATAACAAGGTCAACACTTACCATATATGTACTTGGCCGACACTTGCTATACATGTGCAGAAAAATTAAAAATAAAATTCATCTAGATGCTAAACAAGGGATTTGAACCTTCTCCCTCTTGCACTAACTCATGCGCCAACACCACTTTGCCATTTACTCATCTTATGCTACTATTTAACACTTAATTCAACTCAAGTGTCAATGTCACTTGCTTCACTTCAATAAATTCTCGAACTAAAAAAAATATTTCATACCCGAATAATTCTATACTCTTCTTCCGAACTATAGTAGGCACAAAAAGAAATAAGAAAATTTTTCCTACATAATCTAAACACTGAAACATGCAATAATCGATACTCAAATTTTAGGGTGTTACATTATCTACAAAAACGACTAAGTTTTTTAGAATCATTCCAAGTAAAGTTTTTAACCTTAAAACCGTAGCATACCAGATCTGGTCGAAACTTATGGGCTGGGTTTTGGGTGTTACATTTTGGTATCAGATCCCAGTTTAAAACTCGGGCTGTGAAATGGGTCTAGTACTGTTTTAAAGTTGATAAGAATTTAGAAAAGTTTGTGTTGAGAAATGGCCTTCGAGTCTACCGGCACCCGATCTACGCAGGTAAGTATTCTGAACTTTTGGATGTGATATGTATGTTGGGCTTGATGGGCTTGATGGACGTAGGCTAGTATATTAGACATTGATGGACTTTAGGCTTAGTTTAAACAACTCTCTAAATTCATAAGATTTAATCCAACCAAACAAACCTCCTAGTGACTCACCTCCTCTTCGCTGAAATCCTACCTGGTGCGTAGTAACTGTTCACCTTAGTCATGAGGACTTGTTGACGGGCAAAATTTTTTAACTAAAACCCGAAAGGGACCAGCCACTCTATTTTGTAAAACTACTAAATTCCCCCTGATTTATAAATAACCAAAATATCCTTGATTTGTAAAATTACCGAAATACCCCCGGATTGCAAATTACCAAAATACCCTTATTTCTCAAAATTACCAAGAAACCCTATTTTGGAAAATTACAAAAATACCCCTATAGGATAAATTACGAAAATACCCCTGGGTAGTGAAATGACAAAAATACCCTTAGGTGATGAACGTAAGTTCGTGAATGCTACTTGTATGTGGTGGTTGATGATTGTATGTGTGTGTTTCCTAGAACTAGGAGATGTGAACTTGAGATTGAATTATAGTTATAGTTGCGAATTCGAAAGAACTACTCTTAAACTACTGATCATAAGACTGTTCGTGGTTAATCAGTGGAAGAAACCTATTAATTCATAAAATTTCTAATCGGATAAACGTCAATCAAAAGAATGAGTACAAGGGACGAGGGCGCTCTGCATGCGAATCATCGTGCGTGCTCATCATATTATCCTAAGTGTTTCTTTCGGCTTTAGAATTAGACTTCGCAGGAGAAGCATAGTGGTGAGACTTGGGTAGTATGATTAATAGATAGTTGGAAATTTCGAGGACGAAATTTCTTTAAGGGGGTAGAACTATAACATCCTAAATTTTTAGGCCTATGCATTTAATGGGTGAATATGTGTAATGAGTTAATTTGAGCATTAGGGATCCAAATTGGGCTCAGGATTGGGCTGAAGCCTTAGTTAAATTTTTGTTTGGGCACTATAGGGTTTAAAAGGTGGTATCTGAGTTTAAAATATCAAAATGGGCTTGTGGCCCAGTGGTCAGTGGCGCCACTTAGGGAGCAAGGAGGTGACGCCACACAAGGGAGTAAGGGGCCCAAATTTAAGTTACATGGAGCCCAACTCTTTTAATTTAAGTTAGCTAAATTTCGGCATTAGGGTTAGGTAGAGTGGACGGCAACAAGGCTCAAAAATAGGAGGATTTATGTGAATGGGATAATGTAGATAATATAGTTGATAATATGGAAGGAAAAAAAAGGAGAAAAGATAAGAGCTATCTACAAGGCTAGGAGTTGGCCGAAATTCCATCACTTAGAGAAGTGAAGAAATCAGTTTCTTTATGGAAAAGGGGGTATCGAATTTTCCCTTTTTATTTGATTAATTTTTAGTTATCAGGAAGGGCACTTTCGGTTTTTCATAGGTGAGTGCTGAAATTTCTATAAATAGGGAGGGTTCTCTTCTTTATTTTTCGGCATTTAGGGTTTCCACCTTTTCTTTCTCTTCTTTCTCCTAAAAGCCGAAAACTCCATTATTCTCTTCTTTCTTCTAAAAGTCGAAAACTCCATTATTCTCTTCTCTTCTTTCTTCTAAAAAGCCGAAAGCCGAAAACTCCATTATTCTTTTCTCTTTTTTCTCCTAAAAGCCAAAAAATAAAGAAGAGAACCCTCCCTATTTATAGAAATTTCGGCACTCACCTATGAAAAACCGAAAGTGCCCTTCCTGATAACTAAAAATTAATCAAATAAAAAGGGAAAATTTGGCACCCCTTTTCCATAAAGAAACCGATTTCTTCACTTCTCTAGGTGATGGAATTTCGGCAAACTCCTAGCCTTGTAGATAGCTCCTATCATTTCTCCTTTTTTTTTCCTTCCATATTATCAACTATATTCTTTACATTATCCCATTCACATAAATCCTCCTATTTTTGAGCCTTGTTGCCGTCCACTCTACCTAACCCTATTGCCGAAATTTAGCTAACTTAAATTAAAAGAGTTGGGCTCCATGTAAATTAAATTTGGGCCCCTTACTCCCTTGTGTGGCGTCACCTCCTTGCTCCCTAAGTGGCGCCACTAACCACTGGGCCACAAGCCCATTTTGATATTTTAAACTTAGATACCACCTTTTAAACCCTATAGTGCCCAAACAAAAATTTAACTAAGGCTTCAGCCCAATCCTGAGCCCAATTTGGATCCTTAATGCTCAAATTAACTCATTACACATATTCACCCATTAAATACATCGGCCCAAAAATTCAGGATGTTACAGTTCTACCCCCTTAAAGAAATTTCGTCCTCGAAATTTCCAACTAACTATTAATCATACTACCCAAGTCTCACCACTATGCTTCACTGCGAACTCTAATTCTAAAGCCAAAAGAAACACTTAGGATAATATGATAGAGTGCGCACCCCAGATTCGTGATCCGGAGCGCCCTCATCCCCTTGTACTCATTCTTCCGATTGACGTTTATCCGATTAGAAATTTTATGAATTAATAGGTTTCTTCCACTGATTAACCACGAACAGTCTTATGATCAGTAGTTTAAGAGTAGTTCTTTCGAATTCGCAACTATAACTATAATTCAGTCTCAAGTTCACATCTCCTAGTTCTAGGAAGCACACACATACAATCATCAACCACCATATACAAGTAGCATTCACGAACTTACGTTCATCACCTAAGGGTATTTTCGTCATTTCACTATCCAGGGGTATTTTCGTAATTTATCCTATAGGGGTATTTTGTAATTTTCCAAAATAGGGTTTCTTGGTGATTTTGTGAAATAAGGGTATTTTGGTAATTTTGCAACTGGGGTATTTCTGTAATTTTGCAATCTGGGGTATTTGATAATTTTACAAATCAAGGATATTTTGGTTATTTATAAATCGTGGGTAATTTAGTAGTTTTACAAAATAGAGTGGTCTGGTCCCTTTCTGGTTTTAGTTATAAATTTTGGCCCACAACAAGTCCTCATGACTAAAGTGAACAGTCCTACTACGCACTGCAGGATTCCAAATGAAAGGAGGTGAGTCACTAGGATCGCTTAAATACCAAGCTCTCCCTGAATCCAATCCTAGACATGCGTATGCCTGTTGCCACACCCTATCTCGGCGACTTGTGACATCCTGAATTTTTGGGCCTATGCATTTAATGGGTGAATATGTGTAATGAGTTAATTTGAGCATTAGAGGTCCAAATTGGGCTCGAGATTGGGTGAAGCCTTAGTTAAATTTTTGTTTGGGTACTATAGGGTTTAAAAGGTGATATCTCGAGTTTAAAATATCAAAATGGGCTTATGGCCGGTGGTCGATGGTGCCACTTAGGGAGCAAGGAGGTGACGCCACACAAGGGAGTAAGGGGCCCAAATTTAAGTTACATGGAGCCCAACTCTTTTAATTTAAGTTAGCTAAATTTCAGTATTAGGGTTAGGTATAATGGACGGCAACAAGGCTCAAAAATAGGAGGATTTATGTGAATGGGATAATGTAGATAATATAGTTGATAATATGGAAGGAAAAAAAAAAGGAGAAAAGATAGGAGTTATCTACAAGGCTAGGAGTTGGCCGAAATTCCATCACCTAGAGAAGTGAAGAAATCGGTTTCTTTATGGAAAAGGGGGTACCGAATTTTCCCTTTTTATTTGATTAATTTTTAGTTATCAGGAAGGGCACTTTAGGTTTTTCATAGGTGAGTGCCAAAATTTATATAAATAGTGAGGGTTCTCTTCTTTATTTTTCGGCATTTAGGGTTTCCACCTTTTCTTTCTCTTCTTTCTCCTAAAAGTCGAAAACTCCATTATTCTTTTCTCTTCTTTCTTCTAAAAGCTGAATCTCTAGAGATTTCTTCGAATCATCTTCTCTTCTTATTTTCTCAAAAAGCCAAAATCTATAAGGGGTAGTCGAATTCTCTGCGTTAAGGTGAGTGCCGATTTTCCTATCTCTTCAATCTCTCTTTCGGTTTTTAAGAGACAAGGCCGAATGGCCACTTGGTTATTAAGGCTGTCGAATGAAGCTAATATTTCCTCTCTTTTGCGTTTGGGCGGCATTCCGGGATTTGAAGGAAACCTGATCATCTAGATTTAAAAGCTGGAAATCGCTAGTCTCCAATTTCGGGATTTTAAGGTAAGGTGATTTTCCCTAGATTTTCACTAGATTCGTTCATCATGTGCGAGATCTTAACTTTATGATGTTGATTAACAATCATATGTTGTGATAGTAGTTCTGACAAGGACTTGTGATGGAATTAAATATGGATCAGGCAAAGGAGAGAATCCCTAAGTTTAAGAAACGAGCTGTGTTAGCAGTACGGGATTGGCTACCAGGTTGTAGACTGACTTCTGAACAACACCTTAGGCAGATAGCAGTTGTGTAACATCCCGAAATTGGGCCTAGTAGGATTGGGCCCAATGGGCCTTGATTTAAAATTTTTTGAGAACGGCATTAATGCAAATTAGACTTATTAGGTAAGTTATTTTAGAAGGTTAGAGGGCTTCTATGAAGTCCTGGGATCAAATATTAGCTTTGGGGAAATTTTGGTTTTAGGTGAAAAAAAACCATGGAAGTTGGCAGGTAGGCCTTAAGAATAAAATGTGGGGAAAAATGACACAAGTGGAGTGTGTGGTGTAGTGGCAAAGTGACGCCACTTAAGAGACAAGGGGTGACGCTGGGAAGGAAGGAAGGAGGTCCAAGGTTCAAGTCTTGGCTTTTGCATTTTGGTTTTCTTTTTACTTGGACCTCAGAATTTGGCTATAGATTTATATTTAGTCGCGCATGGTTTAAGACACAAGAGGAGCTTGTGGCCAAGTGGCTAGCAGCGTGGATTATGTTGCAAGGGAGCACAGGTTCGAATCTCATGAGAAGCAAGGAGTATTTATTTTGCGGTCTGGATGGGAAGAGTTTCAGTTGAATTTAAACTCTCATTGAGAAAGGGATCCCACATCGGAAAGATACAAAGAAGGAAGGTGAAGTGCTAGCTATATAAAGAGCATTCTAGGAGGAGGGTTGACACACCTTGGAAGGCGTTTGGGCACGTGGGAGTGGTCGGAGTGCGGATTAACACCGAGTCCTATCGGTGTGTAACTCTCTCTACTCTAGTTGTAGAGCGGCAAATGCCGGTGCCAGTCCACGGCAATAGTAGCCACACGAGCGTGCGAACGTCGTGTGTAGGGCTTCGACGCGATAGTTGAGGCCATCGATGAGTATTCTTGTGGGTTGGGGCTGCTTGGGCCGCGATGGGCCGAAGTGGGCCCAATGGGCCCGTGGGCCCTTATGAGTAAATTGTGCGATTGTGTAGTATATAGTGAACTAGACTAGGTGAATCTCATAAATGTGGCTAGATTTGTGTTAGGTGGGCCACACGAGCGTGTGGGCCCGAATGGGCCGAAATTGGGCTTTAGGCCCAATAGTCCATTTCGACCAGAAATGGTAGTTGGGTCACTCGGGGCGACACTGGGCCTTTGGAAAGGCCATTCCAGGTACGAAATTACTGAAATACCCTTAGTGGGTAAATTACCAAAATATCCCTGAAGGGTAAATTACCGATATGCCCTTGGTGGGTAAATTACGAAAATGCCCTTGGTGGGTAAATTACCGATATACCCTTGGTGGGTAAATTATGAAAATGCCCTTGGTGGGTAAATTACCGATATACCCTTGGTGGGTAAATTACGAAAATGCCCTTGGTAGGTAAAATTACGGTTATACCCTTAGAGGTTGATTAGGGTGATTATGTTATTTTATGTCTATCTGATTATGATGGTAATTCATGTTATACTTATATTTGATATATGTCTAGCATACATGACATCTTTGCATACACGAATTATTATGTCATATTGCATGGGTTATATGAGTGGAGGGGGCGATGATATTCGTGTCGACGGGCACCGGTGGTTTGGTACCACATTGTGACTACGGTCACCGAGGTTTGGCACCTCCAGAGGTTTGGCACCTCATAGCGTCGTCGCCCTGCTGGCTTAGCACCACAAAGGGGTTGGCCCCACGCTTTACATTATGGGATTGACGCCAAAGATTTGTATCACACGATGGGTTAGCCCCATCATTTGCTTTGTGACTTCGAGTCACCAGTGGTTTGGCACCACCAGTGGTTTGGCACCACATGTATTGACGGATATTGTGACTTTAAGTCACCAGTGGTTTGGCACCACCAGTGGTTTGGCACCACATGTATTGACGGATATTGTGACTTTAAGTCACCAGTGGTTTGGTACCACCAGTGGTTTGGTACCACACGGGGTAGAAAAAGGAGTTGCGGATGGCTAGGTTTGGGTGCATGATATGCATATTTTCATATGAAATTGTGTAAGGGCCTGTTGGATGGGGATTTACACACCGAGTCTCGATGACTCACCCCTAGTTAAATTTTGCGGGTAATCATTAGATCGCGGATTTGGGAGCCGAGGTGGACTCGTGGAGGCCATACATATGTTCACTCGTAAATTCGTTTCTTTTATTTGGACTTATTTTTATTTGAGTTTTTGTTATGTAATAAGGCCTTGGGTATTTTATTTGGTTTCAGCTTTCAATTTGTTTATTTCTTATTATAAAATGATCAATATGGGATTTTCTTAAAATGATAATAAACCATTTCTTATTCAAAATTTCTTAAACTCGATTTCTCACCACAACTATAAAGAATATGAGCTTTTAACGAATGCACGCTTTTAAACATTCCTTTCATGTGACATGCCGATTCTTTCGTAACGTTTAGGCCGGGTTTGGGGTGTTACAATTATGGTATATCGAGCCTAGGTTCAAAAACTCTACTGTGGGTTTGGGTTTAAAAAAATGTTTTCAAAAGATGGTTTGGAAAATGGTTTAGAAAAATATATATCTGTTTTTTTTTTTTTGAAATATGGCACCCGAGTCTCTCGCACCAATCCGCATCGTAAGTTTCTCGATACTTTGCTTTGTTATATGTCGTATTTTTGAATATCTATTCTGTGTGTTTGGGTTGGATGTGATGTTCGGATATAGAGTTGATTATGCGTTTAAATATTTGTGCCTTTAATGGTTAGGTTTTTTTAGTATGTGTAGGATTTCTAAATTCTAGTTAAAAGTATATTAGGGTTATTGGAATTAGAGTGCGCAGCGTGAGCACAGCGTTGTAGGTTAGGTGGTACGAATGTTCCTGTAGTTGGAAATTTCGAGGACGAAATTTCTTTAAGGAGGGTAGATTTGTAACATCCCGAAATTGGGCCTAGTAGGATTGGGCCCAATGGGCCTTGATTTAAAATTTTTTGAGAACGGCATTAATGCAAATTAGACTTATTAGGTAAGTTATTTTAGAAGGTTAGAGGGCTTCTATGAAGTCCTGGGATCAAATATTAGCTTTGGGGAAATTTTGGTTTTAGGTGAAAAAAAACCCTGGAAGTTGGCAGGTAGGCCTTAAGAATAAAATGTGGGGAAAAATGACACAAGTGGAGTGTGTGGTGTAGTGGCAAAGTGACGCCACTTAAGAGACAAGGGGGTGACGCCATAAGGAAGGAAGGAGGTCCAAGGTTCAAGTCTTGGCTTTTGCATTTTGGTTTTCTTTTTACTTGGACCTCAGAATTTGGCTATAGATTTATATTTAGTCGCGCATGGTTTAAGACACAAGAGGAGCTTGTGGCCAAGTGGCTAGCAGCGTGGATTATGTTGCAAGGGAGCCTGGGTTCGAATCTCATGAGAAGCAAGGGAGTATTTATTTTGCGGTCTGGATGGGAAGAGTTTCAGTTGAATTTAAACTCCACTGAGAAAGGGATCCCACATCGGAAAGATACAAAGAAGGAAGGTGAAGTGCTAGCTATATAAAGAGCATTCTAGGAGGAGGGTTGACACACCTTGGAAGGCGTTTGGGCACAGGAGTGGTCGGAGCGCGGATTAACACCAGAGTCCTATCAGGTGTGTAACTCTCTCTACTCTAGTTGTAGAGCGGCAAATGCCGAAGTGCCGGTCACGGCAATAGTAGCCACACGAGCGTGCGAACGTACGTGTAGGGCTTCGACGCGATAGTTGAGGCCATCAGTAGTATTCTTGTGGGTTGGGGTCGCTTGGGCGCGATGGGCGAAGTGGGCCCAATGGGCCCGTGGGCCCTTATGAGTAAATTGTGCGATTGTGTAGTATATAGTGAACTAGACTAGGTGAATCTCATAAATGTGGCTAGATTTGTGTTAGGTGGGCCACACGAGCGTGTGGGCCCGAATGGGCCGAAATTGGGCTTTAGGCCCAATAGTCCATTTCGACCGAAAATGGTAGTTGGGTCACTCGGGCGACACTGGGCCTTTGGAAAGGCCATTCCAGTCTGAAATTACTGAAATACCCTTAGTGGGTAAATTACCAAAATATCCTGAAGGGTAAATTACCGATATGCCCTTGGTGGGTAAATTACGAAAATGCCCTTGGTGGGTAAATTACCGATATACCCTTGGTGGGTAAATTATGAAAATGCCCTTGGTGGGTAAATTACCGATATACCCTTGGTGGGTAAATTACGAAAATGCCCTTGGTAGGTAAAATTACTGTTATACCCTTAGAGGTTGATTAGGGTGATTATGTTGTTTTATGTCTATCTCGATTATGATGGTAATTCATGTTATACTTATATTTGATATATGTCTAGCATACATGACATAACGCATACACGAATTATTATGTCATATTGCATGGGTTATATGAGTGGAGGGGGCAGCGTGATATTCGTGTCGACGGGCACCAAAGTGGTTTGGTACCACATTGTGACTACTGGTCACCAGAGGTTTGGCACCTCGGAGGTTTGGCACCTCATAGCGTCTCGTCCCAGTGGCTTAGCACCATAGTGGGTTGGCCCCACAGTTTACATTATGGGATTGACGCCAGTGATTTGGTATCACACGATGGGTTAGCCCCATCATTTGCTTTGTGACTTCGAGTCACCAGTGGTTTAGCACCACCAGTGTTTTGGCACCACATGTATTGACTGGATATTGTGACTTTAAGTCACCAAAGTGGTTTAGCACCACCAAAGGGTTTGGCACCACATGTATTGACGGATATTGTGACTTTAAGTCACCAGTGGTTTGGTACCACCGGTGGTTTGGTACCACACGGGGTAGAAAAAGGAGTTGCGGATGGCTAGGTTTGGGTGCATGATATGCATATTTTCATATGAAATTGTGTAAGGGCACATTGGATGGGGATTTACACACCGAGTCTCGATGACTCACCCTTAGTTAAATTTTGCGGTAATCATTAGATCGCGGATTTGGGAGCCGAGGTGGACTCGTGGAGGCCATACATATGTTCACTCGTAAATTCGTTTCTTTTATTTGGACTTATTTTTATTTGAGTTTTGTTATTATGTAATAAGGCCTTGGGTATTTTATTTGGTTTCACTTTTCAATTTGTTTATTTCTTATTATTAAATGATCAATATGGGATTTTCTTAAAATGATAATAAACCATTTCTTATTCAAAATTTCTTAAACTCGATTTCTCACCACAACTATAAAGAATATGAGCTTTTTAACGAATGCACGCTTTTTAAACATTCCTTTCATGTGACATGCCGATTCGGTTAAGTAACGCTTAGGCCGGTTTGGGGTGTTACAAGTTGTGTCGACTACGGATAGAGTCGACATAGGAAATATCGCTTTTATCGATAATCGTGTGTGTAGATCTCGAACACACTAGTAATCTGTACTAAATATATGTTATGGGCTAAAAGCCGGAAAAAGGTCAGATAGTAATCTGTACTAAATATATGTTATGGGCTAAAAGCCTAAAAAGGTCAGATAGTAATCAGTACTAAATATATGCTATGGGCTAAAAGTCGAAAAAAGGTCAGATAGATAGTCGGATTACCTAAAAAGGGTAGGCAAGGGATGCCAGTACGTAATCATAGAAACTTCTCTATGTGTATCGATGTATGTGATAGATCAGAACTTTTAGGTAGTATATTGTTTTGATTCTGCATGTATGTATGCATGGGATGGGATTGATATGATGAAGGGGAAGAAGGTCGCATAGTGATCGGTGGCTTTGCCACATAGGTCACATACTCGATCGGTCTTTATGACAGCAACTCAAACCATTTAAATACTACGATGTATTATTAAGGTCGCATGGCGATCGGTGGCTTAGCCACATAGGTCACACAAATGATCGGTCTTTAAGACAAGCAAAGACACCGGTATCGATATGGTGTGTAGCGGTTGGAGGGTTGATCTGTAGAAATCCTCAAGGTGTGATGGTTGGTACGGGTTGGTGTGTAGAGGACGGATTTCTAGGTCGGGATGGGCCATGATGCATATATAGTTACCCTTGTATACGGGCCAAGGCCATAATGTGTTTGTGGGCCAAGCCTTTGATGTGTTTTCGGATTTACACACCGAGTCTTGGTGACTCACCCTATTATTTTTCCCTAACTTTGCGGATGAGCAAGAGATCGTGGACATGGGAGCAAAGGCGGACTCGAGGGGCCATCTAGTTTTTATTCCTATAGATTATTTCAGTTTTTCCTTAAGTTTTTAATTTTGGAAACATTTATGTAATAAGGCCTCCATCGCTTAGGTTATCAATTGATACTTGTCAATGTTTATGTTTTTTTCATTCATGATCAAGGAATTATGATTAAAAGAAATAAAAATGGGATTTTCACACATTATTTAAAATAACACTTGTTTTGGAAAACAAAATAAAATTTCAAAGATTTTCTACCAGTGCCACCTATTTAAAGATTATCTACAAAAACGACTAAGTTTTTCAGAATCATTCCAAGTAAAGTTTTTAACCTTAAAACCGTAGCATACCAGATCTGGTCGAAACTTATGGGCCGGGTTTGGGGTGTTACATAATCTATCGTTATTCAGTCCCATTTCCACTCGAGAACCATCACTGGCTGAAGTAAACCCAAAGGTACTTGATGCTCGGCTTTCACTTGTTGACAGATCAAGCACTTTGTCACAAACTCAGAGATTTCTCTTTTCATACCCGGCCACCAATACAACTTCTTCAAATCATTATACATTTTTGTACTGCCTGGATGTACTGACAAACAACCACTGTGTGCCTCATGTAAAAGTTTTCGAATCAACTCATCATCTTTCGGTACACATACCCTATCACGAAACATCAAGCAATCATTTGGTCCGATTTGAAAATCTGAATCACTACCTGATTCACACTGAACTCTTTTAACTTGCAATTCCTTGTCTTTCTTTTGAGCTTCATAAATTTGCTGATGAAATAATGGTCTAGCCCTCAAAACGGCAAAAATCAAACCATCGTTAGACAAAGCCAAACTCGTACTCATAGCTCTCGAAGCATACAAGGATTTTTTGCTCAAAGCATCTATGACTACATTCGCTTTTCCCTGATGATAATCAATCACTAGCTCATAATCTTTCAATAATTCGAGCCACCTCCGTTGTCGCAAATTCAAGTCATTTTGGTTCATCAGGTACTTCAAACTTTTGTGATCAGTAAAGATTCGACATTTCTCACCATACAAATAATGACACAAAATCTTCAATCCAAAGATGATGGCGGCCAATTCCAAATCGTGCGTCGGATAATTCTTTTCATGCGGTTTTAGCTGTCTTGAGGCATAAGCCACTACTTTTCCCTCTTGCATCAACACACAACAAAGACCATTTAGTGAGGCATCAATATAGATCACAAACTCCTTTCCCGACTCAGGTTGTACCAAAATCGGTGCTTCAGTTAATCGTGCCTTCAACTTCTTGAAACTTTGTTGACATCTATCGGTCCATTCAAACTTTACATTCTTTTGCAACAACTTAGTCATAGGAGAAGCAATCATAAAAAATCCCTCGATAATACGTTGATAATACCCGGCTAAGCCCAAAAAGCTTCTAATATCGAATATGTTCTTTGGTGTCTTCCAATCAACAATCGCCGAATTTTGCTCGGATCAACCCGAATACCATCACCTGAAACTATATGTCCAAGAAATCTGACTTCATGAAGCCAAAACTCACTTTTACTGAACTTAGCAAACAACTTCTCCTCTCGTAGAATCTGCAACACCGTTCTTAAATGTTCTGCATGCTCAGACTCATCTCGGGAATAAATCAATATATCATCTATGAACACTAATAAAAAATTATCCAAATATAGCCAAAAAATCCGGTACATCAAATCCATAAACATAGCTGGTGCATTAGTTAAACCGAAAGGCATCACAAGAAATTCATAGTGTCTATACCTCATTCTGAAAGCAGTTTTTGACACAACGGATTCTTTGACTCTCAACTGATAGTAGCTAGATCTTAAATCTATTTTTTAGAACACGGTTGCCCCCTTCAGTTGATCGAAAAAATCATCTATTCTCGGTAATGGATACTTGTTCTTTATAGTTACCTTGTTAAGTTGACGGTAATCAATGCAAAGCCTCATTGTTTCGTCTTTCTTCTTTACAAATAATACGGGAGTGCCCCAGGGAGAAAAACTCAGTCTAACAAACCCCTTATCGGTCAAATCTTACAGCTGAGCCTTTAACTCTTTCAATTCGGTCAGAGCCATTCTATACGGAGCAATTGAGATCGGTGCAGTCCCAGGTACCAGGTCGATAGCAAACTCAATTTCTCTAACAGGAGGAAACCCAAGTAATTATGCCGGGAATACATGTGGAAACTGACAAACTATTGGCACAGGTTCAAGCTTCGACTCAGACATCTTAGTATTCAACAAATATGGAAGGTATGCTTCACACCTTTTTCTCATACAATTCTGAGCAGACATGTACGAAATCACCTCAGGTATCTTATTTGAGTCATTTGTTTCAACCCAAAGAATCTCACCTTTTTCACATTTCAACTCAAGATTTTTCTTTCTACAATTTACCTTAGCATCATGTAATGTCAACCAGTCCATGCCCAAAATAACATCAAACTCGTCAAATGGAAACAACATCAAATTAGCCAGAAAATAGTGACCTTGAATCGTCAAATGACAATTTTTGCAAACCTTATCTACTAACACATACTTGCCTAAAGGATTTGACATCTTAATCACAAATTCAGTCAATTCAACAGATAATTTCTTACTATTTACCAAATTCACACAAACATAAGAATGAGTGGATCCAGGGTCAATTAATGCAACAACATTAATACCATAAAGAGAGAATATACCCGTAATCACATCGGGGGATGATTCATCCTCACGAGCTCATATGGCATAAGCTCTAGTAGGTGCTCTCATTTCTGACCTTGCAGCTAAATCCTTCTATAATAGTCCGGTTTAGACCCTAGTCGGAGTAGTGGATTCGGGACCACAGATCCGAGTCAAAAAAATATTTTAATATTATTTTCTGTGTCTGCAGTATATGATTAAGCATGTGTGAATTTTTTGTGAATTAATTTTGCCGTTTGTGTGTTTAATTAGATAAAAGGGCTTAATCGCGTGAAATGAAAATTTGATGGTTAAGTGTGAAAGTGCCCAATTGTTGTTGTTTTTTTTTTTAGTATGAAGGATTTATGTTGAAATTTAACCATTTAATAAGTGATGGACGGCATTATGTGTATGTTATATAGTTTATTATATTAATTATAATGGTTAAATAATAAATAACATATTATATGATATTATAATAAAACAAAACAAAAAAGAAAGTGGCCATATCTTATTGTTGTCCCAAAAATTAAATAGAAAGAAAATAAGAAAACCTAAGCTAGGTTCAGCCATTGTTGAGCTTGATTCAAGGTATGTTTTGCTTCGGTTTTTGATGATTTCTACGGTTTTGTAATCGTTGCTTCGTGTTCTTCAAAACCCATGCTTCAATCTTGTGAATTGATGAAGATTTTGAAAAGTTCCATTGATGAATCTATGAGCTTTGAAATGTTTGATGATGAAATATGAAATATATGTGTTAGATTAACATGTTTTGTCTTTGGAGTTTTGGTGATTTTGAGTAATTTGGACTAAATTGAGAAAATAATATTTTGAGGGACTAAATTGTGAAATAAATGAAATTTATGGACTTAGATGAGTATGAGTAAAATTCGGCTAAGCATGGGTATAAGCAAATTATGTGTATTTTGTGATTTTGTGAAATAAACACTAAAATGTCAAAATGTGAAAATGTGGGGGCTAATTTGTAAATTTCCATAAATATGTGTTTTTGGATTGAATTGAATGAATTAGTGAATAAATGAGTTAAATCTGAATATGTATAGATCAAGAACCAAAGAAAATAGACTTAGATCGTGGGAAATCGAAAGTAATTGAGTAGCCGAGTTTGTTTCTATTTATCCGAATCCGAGGTAAGACTATATACAAATAAATGTATTTACATTGATATATGTATGTTCATATGAAAATTTATAATGATGAATGTACATGATTTGATGAGTACATGAAATCCAAGATAGTATCGACATAATGTCAACATCCGAAAAAGTCTGTATGAACCTAGGAATAGATAGGATTACATATGTCATGACATAGGTGTCCGATATGTGATATCGTGTAAGACCATGTCTGGGACGTTGGCATCGATATGAGACATCGTGTAAGACCATGTTTGGGATGTTGGCATCAATTTGAGATTTACGAGTAAGACCATGTCTGGGACATTGGCATCGTGTTGATTCGTGTAAGACCCTATCTGGGACAGTGGCATCGATATCTGGTTACATGTAAGACCATGTCTGGGACGTTGGCATTGTACGACTATTTCGAGTATTCTGAGTATCCTATTTGATTCCGAACGGTTCAACGGGAAAATCCGAGAAATGGAAGCCTACGTGAAATGTATAAACGAATCAGGTACATTTGAATTGTACACTAAGCAAGTGTATGAAAGGTAAGTATTTATATGAACTTACCTAGATGAGATATGTGAATAGATTTGATAAGGTAAAATGTGTTATATGTGTGAATGAGCTATGATCTAAAGAAGTACATGGTGATAAACATGTTGGTAAGCAAATGGCTAGATAAATGAGCCAAGAAGAATCATGAATGTGCAAATGAGCTAGTAGTAAACTCATATTTGTTATGAACAATGAATGCCTATATGTTAAGTTTATTTGTATATGGCTTACTAAGCTTTTGGAAAGCTTACTTTGTGTGTGTTTACTCTGTTTTATAGGTCGTCAAAGCTACGAAAGGCTTAGGGATCGTCGAGGATCATCATCACACTACTCAATTCTATTTTTGGTACCTTTTGAAAGTGTATATATTAAGTATGGCATGTATAGGCTAGTCACTTTGAATTATGTTTGTGATATGTACATAGCCATGTGATATGGCTAGTAAATGATATGTTATAAATAAGTAGATAAGCTATGTTATGTGTTTTGTTAATGGTTGAGCATGTGGTAATATTGATCCATGCTTTGGTGATGAAAAGTTGGTATAATATTGATGGAGTGATGCCATAATGAATTGGTAAGTTTATGGGTGAATACTACTTAGATATACTTGTGATTTGGTTGAATTAAATGGCATATAATATATGTTGTGATGAAATGTACTTGAATGAGTTGAAAAGGATGACCATTTGGTATGTTTTTGGTTGCCAATTGTGTTTGGTATGATGCTTGTAGGTGCTTGTATGGATGACCCAAAGTGTGGGTGGCATTTTGGCCTTGCAAATGGCCTATATTTTCCAACACGGTTGAGCACACAAGAGTGTGGCTCGACCGTGTCCTTTGTGGTTGAATTTCAAAATAAGTCAGACTCAACCACGTGCTGGACACACGGGCGTGTGACTGGCCATGTGGTGCAAGTCAAGCTCGGCCACGGGTGAGGCACACAAGCGTGTCCACGGCCGTGTGGACAAGTCAGTATGTATGCCCTGTTTTGACACGGCTTAGACACACGGGCATGTGTGAGGCCGTGGGAGGCACACGGCCTGCCCACACGGGCGTGTGACCTCTGTAACTTTGAAAAATTTTTAAATTTCTGAAAATTTCTGTATGTGTTCGGTTTAGTCCTGTCCCTATTCTTAAGCATGATTAGGGTCTCGTTGACCTATTTAAGGGACACTTTGATATGATTTGTCTAATTATGTTATGAAATGTTTGTAAAAGTTTCTGATTGTCTGGTAATGCCTTTTAACCCTAAACCAGCGATGGTTACAGGTTAGGGGTGTTACATTTGATTGGTATTAGAGCTACGGTTTAGTCAATCCTCGGACTAACGTAGCATGTGAGAGTCTAGCTATACATGCCATATATATGAAATGTGATAGTATGATGAATCCTGACGTACAAAATGTGTATTTCGTATAGTAATGGATCCCGAAAGAGCCGTAGCTGACGACATTGAAAGCAATGCGCCTGCTCCTGCTCAAGGGACAGCGCCATCTGATTCGAGACCGGCTCTTAACGGTCAAGAGGGAGAGGCTAAACAAGCCTTATTCCAAATGATGAACAAGTGGTTCACTCAGTTTGTAAGGAATAATCCGGTTGTTTCACAACCTCCGCCCCCGCCTAATTCTCCTCAGACTTCATTTGTGCCTCTGATTATGAATCTGAATCTATTGAATAAACCTCCGGTTGACATAATTCGTAACTATGGGGTAGAAGAGTTCAGGGCCACCAGTGATGACGATGCCGAGGAAGTTGAGTTTTGGCTAGAGAACACTATTCGAGTATTTGATGAAATGTCATTGAACCCTGAAGAATATATAAAGTGTGTTGTTTCTTTGCTCCGAGACGCAGCTTATCAATGGTGGAAGACCTTGATTTCCATTGTTCCGAAAGAACGGGTCACATGGGATTTCTTTCAGTCTGAGTTCAGAAAGAAATACATCAGTCAGAGGTTTATTGATCAAAAACGAAAAGAATTTCTTTAGTTGAAATAGGGGCGGATGACCGTGACCGAGTATGAACGGGAGTTCGTGAGATTAAGTCAGTATGCTCGAGAATGTGTATCAACTGAGGCAATAATGTGCAAAAGATTTGAAGATGGCTTAAATGACGATATCTGTTTTCTTGGTGGGATTTTGGAAATAAAAGAGTTCGTTGTGCTTGTTGATCGAGCGCGCAAAGCTGAGGCACTCAGGAAAGAGAAAAGAAAAGCTGAGTCTGAAGTCAGAGATACGAGAAAGATATTTTTGAGCAAATCATTTCAGTCTACTTCAAAGAAATTTAGAGATAAGCATAGCCGTTCTAGAACTAATGTGAGACATTCGAATCCGAGAGATCGACTTAGATCACAGTTGAATTCTAAAGCTCCAGCTACATGGGAAATGTTCGATTCGAACGACCTGAATGTAAGCACATTGGTAAAAGACATCCAGGTAGTTGTAGATTGAATGATCGAGCTTGCCTCAGATGTGGATCATTAGACCATTTTATCCGAGATTTCCCTGAGTCTGTTGAACAAGAGAATGTTCAGAATCCGAGATCGGAAAATGTTTCAGCTAGAGGTAGACCTTCTAGAAATGCAAGAAATGTTGGTGCTATTCAGAGAACTGTGAAAGACTCATTAGCGAGATCTGAAGCTAGGGCACCTGCCAGAGCATATGCCATCTGAGCTCGTGAGGAAGCTTCGTCTCCGGATGTTATAATGGGTACATTTACTCTTTATGATACCTCTGTGATTGCATTGATAGACCCAGGTTCTATACATTCGTATATATGCATGAACTTAGTATCCAGTAAGATTTTGCCTGTAGAGTCTACTGAATTTGTTATTAGAGTATCGAACCCCTTAGGTAAAAGTGTCCTGGTTGACAAAGTATGCAAGAACTGTCCCTTGATGTTTTGAGATGTTTGTTTTCTGGCTGACCTGATGCTATTACCATTTGATGAGTTTGGTATAATTTTGGGTATGGACTGGTTAACATTGCATGATGTTGTTGTGAACTTCAAAAGAAAGACTATTGATTTGAGATGTCAAAATGATGAAATAGTTCGGGTTGAGTCTAATGATTTGAGTGGATTACCTACTGTGATATCTGTGTTAAAAGCTCAGAATTATTTGAGAAAAGGTTATGAAGCTTATTTTACTTATGTGATTGACTCGAAAGTAACTGAAAAGAAAGTTGAATTAGTGCCAGTTGTTTGTGAATTCCCTGATGTGTTCCCTGAAGAGTTACCGGGATTACCTTCGATACGTGAAGCTGAATTTGGTATTGAATTTTTATCGGGAACGACCCCTATTTCGATAGCTCCGTATGGAATGGCACCAACGGAGTTGAAAGAGTTAAAGTCACAGTTGCAAGAGTTAACTGACAGAGAGTTTGCAAGATCAAGTTTCTCACCTTGGGGTGCTCCTGTTCTGTTTGTGAAAAAGAAAGATGGCACGATGAGAATGTGTATTGATTATCGTCAGTTGAACAAGGTGACTCTAAAGAATAAATATCCTTTGCCCAGAATTGATGATATGTTTCATCAGTTGAAAGGAGCCACTGTGTTTTCAAAGATAGATCTGAGATCGAGATATTATCAGTTGCGTGTAAAAGATTCAGACATTCCGAAAACTGCTTTCAGAACGAGGTACGGGCATTATGAGTTTTTAGTTATGTCTTTTGGACTAACAAATGCTCCTGCTATTTTTCTGGATCTGATGAACAGAATTTTCAGACCGTACTTAGATTAATTTTTTGTCGTATTCATTGATGACATCTTGATTTATTCACGTGATGAGATTGAGCATGCTGAGCATCTGAGAATTGTTTTGCAAACTTTACGAGATAAGCAGTTATATGCGAAGTTTAGTAAATGTGAATTTTGGTTGCGAGAAGTTGGTTTTCTGGGACATATTGTATCAGCCTCTGGAATACGAGTTAATCCGAGTAAGATTTCTGCTATTCTGGAATGGAAACCTCCGAAGAATGTGTCTGAAGTTCGTAGTTTTTTGGGATTAGCTGGTTATTATCATCGGTTTGTAAAAGGATTCTCGATGATAGCTACTCCGTTGACTAGATTGCTTCAGAAAGATGTGAGGTTTGAATGGTCTGATAAATGTCAGAAAAGCTTTGATCAGTTGAAAACTCTTTTGACTGAAGCTCCAGTTCTGGTACAACCAGAATCGGGTAAAGAATTTGTGATTTACAGTGATGCTTCATTGAATGGTCTGGGATGTGTTTTGATGCAGAAAGGCAAAGTTATAGCTTATGCCTCGAGACAATTGAAGCCGCATGAAAAGAACTACCCGACACATGATCTTGAACTAGCTGCGATTGTGTTTGCATTAAAGATTTGGCGCCATTATCTTTTTGGTGAGAAATGCCACGTGTTTTCAGATCATAAAAGTTTAAAGTAGCTGATGACTCAGAAAGACTTGAATATGCGATAGAGAAGATGGTTAGAGCTGTTGAAAGATTACGAGCTTGTGATAGATTATCATCCGGGTAAAGCAAATGTAGTTACCAATGCTTTGAGTCAGAAATCACTATTTTCATTACGTGCTATGAATGCTCATTTGGACCTGTCTGATGATGCTTCAGTTTTGGCGGAATTGAAAGCTAATCTGTTGTTCTTAAAACAAATATGTGATGCTCATAAAGTTGATAATGAACTATTAGCGAAACGAGCTCAATATGATTCAAACTCTAATTCTAAATTTTGAGTTGATGATAATGATTGTTTGAGATTTTGAGATTGAATTTGCGTTCCGAGAAACCCGGAGTTGATTCAGTTGATTTTGAATGAAGCACATAACAGTCGGCTATCTATTCATCTGGGTAGTACAAAGATGTATCATGATTTAAAGCAACATTATTGGTGGTCTGGTGTGAAAAGAGATATTTCTAATTTTGTATCGAAATGTTTAGTCTGTCAGCAAGTTAAAGCTGAACATCAAGTTCCATCTGGTTTGCTACAACCGATTCTGATTCCCGAGTGGAAATGGGATAGAGTGACGATGGACTTTGTTTCCGGATTGCCATTGACTCCGAAAAAAAAAGATGAAATTTGGGTCATAGTTGATCGATTGACGAAATCTGCCCATTTTATTTTGGTACGATCTGATTACTCACTTCATAAGTTAGCTGAGCTTTATATTTCTTATATTCTGAGATTGCACGAAGTGCCATTGTCTATTGTATCTGATAGAGATCCGAGATTTACGTCACGATTCTGGAAGAAATTGTAAGAAGCTTTAGGTACAAAATTGCATTTTAGTACAGCTTTTCACCCACACACGGATGGTCAGTCCGAACGGATTATTTAGATTCTAGAGGATATGTTGAGATGTTGCATCCTTGAGTTTAATGGTATGTGGGAACAATATTTGCCATTGATTGAATTTGCCTATAATAATAGTTTTCAGTCGAGCATCAAAATGGCACCTTATGAAGCTTTGTACGAACGTAAATGTCAAACACCTTTGTAATGGTTAGAACTTAGTGAAAATAAGATACACGGGGTTGATTTGATAAAAGACACTGAACAGAAAGTGAAAGTAATCCGTGATAGTCTGAAAGCAGCGTTTGATCGTCAAAAGTCTTATGCAAACTTGAAAAGAAAAGACATTGAATTCAAAATCAGAGATAAAGTATTTTTAAAAGTATCTCCGTGGAAGAAAGTACTCAGATTCGGACGTAAAGGCAAATTGAGTCTGAGGTTCATCGGACCGTATGAAATCATTGAACGAATTGGACCTGTTGCATATCGATTGTTGTTGCCACCGGAATTAGGAAAGATTCATAATGTATCTCATGTGTCTATGCTTCGTCGATACAGATCCGATCCATCACATGTGATTACTCCGTCTGAGTTGAAATCCATCTTATATGACTTATGAAGAAGAACCAATCTATATCCTAGCTCGTGAGGTGAAAGAATTGAGAAATAAGAAAATTACGTTAGTAAAAGTACTGTGGCATCGACACGGAGTGGAAGAGGCTACGTGGGAGTCCGAAGACGGAATAAGACAACAATATTCGAATCTATTCAACGGTAAGATTTTCGGGGACGAAAATCCCTAAGGGGCAAGAATTGAAACAAACTGATTTAGACCGTAGTCAGAATAGTGGTTTTGATATCCGAGTCACAAAAATATTTTAATATTATTTTCTGTGTTTGCTGTAACAGTCTGGATTATACCATAGTCAGAACAGTGGTTTTGGGACCACGAATCTGAGTCAGTAAAATATTTTAATATTATTTTCCATGTCTACAGTATATGAATTAGCATGTGTGAAATTTCTGTGATTTAATTTGTTCATTTGTGAGCTTAAATTGAGAAAAGGACTAAATCACTTAAAAGGTAAAAGTAGCCTTCTATTTGATTAATGGCTAAATCGATGTGGCTTTTGAATGTGGAGTCCTTAAAAGGCAGTAAGCCCATTATTTGAGTTAGTGGATGACAAAGGACAAGTATGTCCTTAATGTTTATATGTTTTAAATGTTATTTCATAAGGTTATTTTTGTAAAAGGATAATTAATGATTTTATAAAAAAATGAAACATGAAAAAAGGCCATATTCTTATCATCTTGGCCGAATTTCACAAGAAAAAAAAAGAAAGAAGGAAAGCTAGGTTTCGGCACTCTTTTGGTTTAATTCAAGGTATGTTTGATTTCGGTTTTGATAATTTCTACGTTTTTGCAATCGTTGCTTCGTAAACTTTGAAACCCATGTCTTAATTTTGAGAATTGATGATGTTTTTGAAATGTGTCTTTGATGAACACATGAGTTTTATGATGTTTGAGGATGAATTATGAATGATATGTGATAGATTAATAAGGTTTGTCTTTGGAGTTTTGATGAAATTGAGTAATTTGTACTTAATTGAGAAAATAATATTTTGAAGGACAAAATTGTGAAATAAATGAAATGTAAGGACTTGTATGAGCTACATGAGAATTCGGCTAGGCATGGGTAACTTGAAATTATGTATATTTTATGATATTGTGAAATAGGGACTAAATTGTCCAAATGTGAAAATGTGAGGGCTAATTTGCAAATTGCCCTAAATATGTGTTTTTAGATTGAATTGAATGATTTGATGAATGAATCGGTTAAATCTATATATGTATAGATTAAGAATCGAAGAAAACGGATTTAGATCGGGGAAAGTTGAAAATTATTGAATAGTCGCACGTTTCCGTTAAACCAAACTCGAGGTAAGTCGATATACAAATAAATGTATTTGCATTGAATTATTTGAGTATATATGATATTTGAGTTGCTATGATTATCCATTGAGATGGAATGTATGTGAAATCCGAGTTTGCGATTAAGTCGACAAGCTGTTAAAGTCTGAGAAGTCCCATGTGAAACTAGGAATAGATAGGAATTACTTATGTCATGACATAGGTGTCCGTTATGTGATATCATGTAAGACCACGTCTGGGACGTTGGCATTGATTCGAGATTTCGTGTAAGACCACATCTAGGACGTTGGCATCGGGATGAGATTTACGTGTAAGACCATGTCTGGGACATTGGCATCGTATTGATTCGTGTAAGACCCTGTCTGGGATAGTGGCATCGTATTGATTAATGTAAGAGCCTGTCTGGGATAGTGGCATCGATATCTTATTACATGTAAGACCACGTCTGGGACGTTGGCATTGTACGACTATTCTGAGCACTCTGAGTATCCTATTCAGTTCTAAACGGTTCAATGGGCAAGTCCGAGAAATGAACGACTATGTGAGTTGTATATCCGTTTCAGGTACGTTTGAATAGTACACTATGTGTGTATGAAAGGTAAGTGTTTATATAAAGTTACTAAGATAAATATGTGTATGGAAATGATGAGATAATATGTGAATATATGCTTGAATGAGCTATGTGTATATGTGATAATTGAGTTGAGAATTGTGGCAAGCTATGGCCAAGCAAATGGGACAAAGAATATGTGATGAATTTTCATTGAGAAAACATTAATGTCATTGTATCAATATGGTTATGAGCATTTTATGCTAAGTTTATTTGTATATGGCTTACTAAGCTTTTGAAAGCTTACTCTGTGTGTGTTTGCTCTGTTTTATAGGTAGTCAAAGCTACTGAAGGCTCGGGGACCGTCGAGGATCGTCATCACACTACTCAAATTTGTTTTGGTACTTTGACAATATATATATAGTTAAATATGGCATGTATAGGCTAGTCATTTTGGATTATGTTTCAAATGTGTATAAATAGCCATGAGATGTGGCTAGATAAATGTTGGTAATATGCATGAGTGAATATGATATATGATTGATGATTTGGTATGGATTGATAGCTAATGAAACGGTCAAAACTATGGTAAGCATATGAATGCATTATGAGCATGTATGTTTGAGCAAAGGAACGGTTATATGAAAGGTAAATATAGATGAATCATGTTTGAATGTATATGTGTTTTAGTTGTGCAAATTGGCATGATTGGAATGAGATTGGATGTGAAGATTTGTTGATTAATTTGACATGTTTTTGGATGTCAATTTTGCATGAAATGAATTAGGATATTGCTTGTAGGATTGACCCAAGTGTGGTTGGCATTTTGGCCTTGCAAATGGCCTATTTTGCATACACGGCTGTGGTACACGGGCGTGCCTGGTGGCCGTGTGAATAAGTCAGTAGCTAGCCTAATTTTACACGGCCATGGCACATGGGCGTGTCTGGTGGCCGTGTGGATAAGTCAGCATACATGCTCTGTTTTGGCACGGCCAGGACACATGGATGTGTCTGGTAGCGGTGGGAAGCACACGGCCTGCCCACACGGGTGTGTGACCTCTGTAACTTAAAAAAGTTTTTAAATTTTTGAGAAATTCCATATGTGTTCGGTTTAGTCCCAACCCTATTCTAAAGCATGATTAAGGTCTCATTGACCTATAAAAGGGACACTTTGATTGTGAGTGATGACTTATATTATGAAACATTTGTAAAAGTTTTCGATCTATCCGATAACGTTTTTAACTCTAATTTGGCGACGGATACGGGTTAGGGGTGTTACATAGCGTGTGAGAGTCTAGCTATACATGCCATATATCTGAATTGTGATAGTCTGATGAATCCTGACGTGTAAAATGTGATTTACGTATAGTAATGGATCCCGAAAGAGCCGTAGCTGACGATGTAGAAAGCAATGCGCTGCTCCGCGCGCAAGTGACAAATACGCTTATCTCGATTTGAGACCGGCTACAAGCGGTTAAGAGGGAGAAGCTAAACAAGCTTTCTTCCAGATGATGAGTGAGTGGTTCACTCAGTTTGTGAGAAATAACCCGATTGTTTCACAACCTTCGCCCCCGGTTAGTCCCCCTCAAAATTCAGTTGTGCCTCCGGTTATGTATCCGAATCTATTGAACAAGCCTCCGGTAGACGAAATTCGTAAGTATGGAGCTGAAGAGTTTAGGGCTACTAGTGATGATGATGCTGAAAAGCTGAGTTTTGGTTAGAAAACACTATCTGAGTATTTGATGAGATGTTTTTGACTCCGGAAGAAAGTATTAAATGTGTTGTTTCTTTGTTACGAGATGCGGCTTATCAGTGGTGGAAGACTCTGATTTTTGTTGTTCCGAAGGAACGGGTTACATGGGATTTCTTTCAGTCTGAATTCTGAAATTGAAACAAGGCCGCATGTCTATCACTGAATACGAACGAGAATTCGTGAGATTGAGTCAGTATGCTCGGGAATGTGTATTATGTATAGCGATAATGTGTAAGAGATTTGAAGATGTCCTTAATGAAGATATCCATTTGGTAGTCGGGATTTTGGAGATAAAAGAGTTTGTTGTACTTGTTGATCGAGCGTGCAAAGCTGAGTCACTCGGAAAAGATAAAAGAAAAGCTGAGTCTGAAGCTAGAGATGTGAGAAAAAGATTTCCGGGTAAATCATTTCAGTCTGCTTCAAAGAAATTCAGAGATGAACAAAGTCGTTCGAGAGTTAATGTGGGATATTTTAGTAGAGATCGAGCTAGATCACAGTTGAGCTCTAAAGCTCCGGTAACTTCAATGGCAAGTGTTGGAAATGTACGATCTGAGAGACCTGAATGTAAACATTATGGTAAAAGGCATCTTGGAAATTGTAGATTGAATGACCGAGCTTGCTTCAGATGTGGATCATTAGATCATTTCATCCGTGATTGCCCAGAGTCTGTTGAGCTAGAGACTGCACAGAATCCAAGATCTGATAATGCTCCAGTGAGAGGTAGACCTTCCCGAAATGTAAGAAATGTCAGTTGTAGTCAGAGAACTATGAGAGATACTATTGCGAGATCCGAAGTTAGAACACCTGCCAGAGCGTATGCTATCTGAGCTCGGGAGGAAGCTTCATCTCCAGATGTTATAACGGGTACATTTACACTTTATGATACTTCTATAATTGCATTGATAGACCCTGATTCTACACATTCGTATATATGTATGAACTTAGTATCTAGTAAGACTTTGCCTGTAGAGTCTACTGAATTTGGTATAAAAGTATCGAACCCCTTAGGTAAAAGTGTTTTGGTTGACAAAGTATGCAAGAACTGTTCGTTAATGTTTCGAGATATCTGTTTTCCTGCTGATCTGATGCTATTACCATTTGATGAGTTTGATATCATTCTGGGTATGGATTGGTTGACACTGCATGATGCTGTTGTAAACTGTAAAAGAAAGACTATTGATTTGAGGTGTTCGAATGATGAAATAGTTCGAGTTGAGTCTAATGATTTGAATAGTTTGCCTGCTGTGGTATCTGTATTGAAAGCTTAAAGATATTTGAAAAAGGGGTATGAAACATATTTTTCTTATGTAATTGATTCGAAAGTGTCTGAAAAGAAAGTTGAATCAGTGCCAGTTGTTTGTAAGTTTTCTGATGTATTCCCTGAAGAACTACCGAGATTACCTCCGATACGTGAAGTTGAATTTGGTATTGATCTGTTTCCTGGTACGACACCTATTTTGATAGCTCTGTATAGAATGGCACCAACAGAGTTGAAAGAGTTAAAGTCACAGCTGGAAGAGTTGACTGACAGAGGGTTTGTCAGACCGAGTTTCTCACCGTGGGGTGCTCCCGTTCTGTTTGTGAAAAAGAAAGATGGCACGATGAGAATGTGCATTGATTATCGTCAGTTGAACAAAGTGACTATAAAGAACAAATATACGTTGCCCAGAATTGATGATTTGTTTGATCAGCTAAAAGGAGCTACTGTATTTTCAAAGATAGATCTGAGATCAGGATACTACCAGTTGAGAGTAAAAGATTCAGACATTCCAAAAAATGCCTTCAGAACAAGGTACGGGCATTATGAGTTTTTAGTTATGCCTTTCGGACTAACAAATGCTCCTGCTGTTTTTATGGATCTGATGAACATAATTTTTAGACCGTACCTAGATTGATTTGTTGTTGTTTTCATTGATGACATTTTGATTTATTCTCGAGATGAAATTGAACATGTTGAACATCTGAGAATTGTGTTGCAAACTCTACGAGAAAAGCAATTGTATGTGGAATTCAGCAATTATATGCGAAGTTTAGTAAATGTGAATTTTGGTTGCGAGAAGTTAGTTTTCTGGGACATATTGTTTCAGCCTTTGGAATATGAGTTGATCCGAGTAAGATTTCTGCTATTCTGGAATGGAAACCTCCGAAGAATGTGTCTGAAGTTTGTAGTTTTTTGGGATTAGCTGGTTATTATCATCGGTTTGTAAAAGGATTCTCGATGATAGCTGCTCCGTTGACTAGATTGCTTCAAAAAGATGTGAGATTTGAATGGTCTGATAAATGTCAGAAAAGCTTTGATCAGTTGAAAACTCTTTTCACTGAAGCTCCAGTTCTGGTACAACCAAAATCGGGTAAAGAATTCGTGATTTACAGTGATGCTTCATTGAATGGTCTGGGATGTGTTTTGATGCAGGAAGGCAAAGTTATAGCTTATGCCTCGAGACAATTGAAGCCGCATGAAAAGAATTATCCGACACACGATCTTGAGCTAACTGCGATTGTATACGCATTAAAGATTTGGCGTCACTACCTTTTTAGTGAAAAATGTCACGTGTTTTCAGATCATAAAAGTTTGAAATACCTGATGACTCAGAAAGATTTGAATCTGCGACAGAGAAGATGGTTAGAGCTGTTGAAAGACTATAAGCTTGTGATAGATTATCACCCGGGTAAAGCAAATGTCGTTGCTGATGCATTGAGTTGGAAATCACTATTTGCATTAAGTGCAATGATTGCTCATTTAGATCTGCCTGATGATGGTCTAGTGTTAGCTGAATTAAAAGTGAAATCGTTGTTTATAAAAAAAAATTGTGATGCTCAGAAAGTTGATAACGAATTGTTAGCGAAACGAGCTCAGTGTGATTTGAACTCTGATTCAGAATTTTGAGTTGATATTAATGATTGCTTGAAGTTCCGAGATCGAATTTGTGTTCTGAGAAACCCTGAGCTAATTCAGTTGATTTTGAATGAAGCACATAACAGTCGTCTATCTGTTCATCTGGGAAGTACAAAGTTGTATCATGATTTGAAGCAACACAATTGGTGGTCTGGTATGAAAAGGGATATTTCTGACTTTGTTTCGAAATGTTTAGGTTGTCTGCAAGTTAAAGCTGAACATCAGGTTCTGACTAGTTTGCTACAACCGATTCTGATTCCCGAGTGGAAATGGGATAGAGTGACGATGGATTTTGTTTCTGGATTGCCTCTGACTCCGAGAAAGAAAGATGCGATATGGGTCATAGTTGATCGATTGACGAAATCCGCCCATTTTATTCCGGTGAGATCTGATTATTCACTTGATAAGTTAGCTGAGCTTTACATTTCTGATATTGTGAGATTGCACAGAGTGCCATTGTCTATTGTGTCTGACAGAGATCCGAGATTTACTTCACGGTTCTGGAAGAAATTGGAAGAAGCTTTAGGCATGAAATTACATTGGAGTACAGCTTTTCACTCGCAAACAAATGGTCAATCTGAACGGATTATTCAGATACTCGAGGATATGTTAAGATGTAGCATTCTTGAGTTTGATGGTACGTGGGAACAGTATCTGCCATTGATTGAATTTGCGTATAATAATAGTTTTCAGCCGAGCATCAGAATTGCACCTTATGAAGCTTTGTACGGACATAAATGTCGAACACCTCTGTATTGGACTGAGCTCAGTGAAAATAAGATACACGGGGTCGATTTGATAAAAGACACTGAACAAAAAGTGAAAGTGATCCGAGATAGTTTGAAAGCAGCGTCTGATCGTCAGAAGTCCTATGCGGACTTGAAACAAAAAGATATTGAATTTGAGATTGGTGATAAAGTGTTTTTGAACGTGTCTTCGTGGAAGAAAGTACTCCGATTCGGACATAAAGGCAAGTTGAGTCCAAGGTTCATCGGGCCATATGAGATTATTGAACGTGTTGGGCCAGTTACGTACAGATTGTTGTTGCCACCTGAGCTAGAAAAGATTCATAATGTATTTCATGTATCGATTCTTAGCCGATAAAGATCTGATCCGTCACATGTGATTACTCCGTCTGAGATTGAAATCTAATTTGATATGACATACGAAGAAGAACCGATCCGTATCTTAGCTCGTAAAGTGAAAGAATTAAAAAACAATAAAATTTCGTTAGTGAAAATATTATGGCATCGACATGGAGTGGAAGAGGCTACGTGGGAGCCTGAAGATACAATGAAACAGCAATATCCGAATCTGTTTAACGGTAAGATTTTCGGGGACGAAAATCCCTAAGGGGGGAGAATTTTAACAGTCCGGTTTATACCATAGTTGGAACAGTGGTTTTGGGACCACGAATTCGAGTCAGTAAAATATTTTAATATTATTTTTCGTGTCTGCGGTATATGAATTAGCATGTGTGAAATTTCTGTGATTTAATTTGTTCATTTGTGATCTTAAATTAAGAAAAGGACTAAATCGTATAAAAGGTAAAAGTAGCCTTCTATTTGATTAATGGCTAAATCGATGTGGCTATTGAATGTGGAGTCCTTAAAAGGCAATAAGCCCATTATTTGAGTTAGTGGATGACAAAGGACAAGTATGTCCTTAATGTTTATATATTTTAAATGTTATTTCATAAGGTTATTTTTGTAAAAGGATAATTAATGATTTTATAACAAAATGAAACATGAAAAATGGCCATATTCTTATCATCTTGGCCGAATTTCATAAGAAAAGAAAAGAAAGAAGGAAAGGTAGGTTTCGACATTCTTTTCGTTTAATTCAAGGTATGTTTGATTTCGGTTTTTGATAATTTCTATGTTTTTGCAATCATTGCTTCGTAAACTTTGAAACCCATGTCTTAATTTTGAGAATTGATGATGTTTTTGAAATGTGTCTTTGATGAACACATGAGTTTTATGATGTTTGAGGATGAATTATGAATGATATGTGATAGATTAATAAGTTTTGTCTTTGGAGTTTTGATGAAATTGAGTAATTTGTACTTAATTGAGAAAATAATATTTTGAAGGACTAAATTGTGAAATAAATTAAATGTAAGGACTTGTATGAGCTACATGAGAATTCGGCTAGGCATGGGTAACTTGAAATTATGTATATTTTATGATATTATGAAATAGGGACTAAAATGTCCAAATGTGAAAATATGAGGGCTAATTTGCAAATTGCCCTAAATATGTGTTTTTAGATTGAATTGAATGATTTGATGAATGAATTGGTTAAATCTGTATATGTATAGATCAAGAACTGAAGAAAACGGATCTAGATCGGGGAAAGTTGAAAATTATTGAATAGTCGCACCTTTCCGTTAAACCGAACTCGAGGTAAGTCGATATACAAATAAATGTATTTGCATTGAATTATTTGAGTATATATGATATTTGAGTTGCTATGATTATCCATTGAGATGGAATGTATGTGAAATCTGAGTTTGCGAATAAGTCGACAAGCTGTTAAAGTCGGAGAAGTCCCGTGTGAACCTAGGAATAGATAGGAATTACTTATGTCATGACATAGGTGTCCGTTATGTGATATCATGTAAGACCACGTCTGGGGCGTTGGCATTGATTCGAGATTTCGTGTAAGACCACATCTGGGACGTTGGCATCGGGATGAGATTTACGTGTAAGGCCATGTATGGGACATTGGCATCGTATTGATTCGTGTAAGACCCTATCTGGGATAGTGGCATCAATATCTGATTACATGTAAGACCACGTCTGGGACGTTGGCATTGTACGACTATTCTGAGCACTCTGAGTATCCTATTAAGTTCTGAACGGTTCAACGGGCAAGTCTAAGAAATGAACGACTATGTGAGTTGTATATCTGTTTCAGGTACGTTTGAATAGTACACTATGTGTGTATGAAAGGTAATTGTTTATATGAACTTACTAAGATGAATATGTGTATGGAAATGATGAGATAATATGTGAATATATGCTTGAATGAGCTATGTGTATATGTGATAATTGAGTTGAGAATTGTGGCAAGCTATGGCCAAGCAAATGGGCCAAAGAATATGTGATGAATTTTCATTGAGAAAACATTAATGTCATTGTATCAATATGGTTATGAGCATTTTATGCTAAGATTATTTGTATATGGCTTACTAAGCTTTTGAAAGCTTACTCTGTGTGTGTGTTTGCTCTGTTTTATAGACCGTCAAAGCTACTGAAGGCTCGGGGACCATCGAGATTCGTTGTCACACCCCCGGACCCGGCCCAGACGTTATGGCCGAATCTGGTGATGTCACATTAAAGGATAATTCCAAACGACTTTGCTTTGTTAAAAAACTTAAGTTAAAGATTTAGAAACCCAAAAATCCCTGCAACTTGTTAAATTACGATAAAAGCCCATGTTTTAAGAAAAACATCCATATGTTATAGTTATTTCGAAAATCATGTTTAAACTTTAGAAATTTATTTAAGTTTAATAAATAGGCAGTTGAAACAAATAAGAAAACCCAAATGTAAAGTCAAATCGGAGATACAAGACCTTATTACATCCCAATGAAAATAAGGTAATTAAAATAAAGTCATTCGAAATAATAAACATAAACTTCAAAGTAACTTGCAGTGTGGCCATCCCCGAGTCCTCTCCCACGTCGAGCCGTCTACTGAGGATCACATGAAACATTTAATAAAAGGGTGTAAGTTCCGAAACTCAGTGTGTACGACCCTTGGCAATCCAATCATGCAATTATCACATTGGGCCTAAGCCATAACAAAATCGGTGGTCTTGGGCCTTAGCCCACAATGACCTCATATCACACCAGTATCACATGAATGCAATGCTCCCATCCCAAATCCAATCCTGCACTCCATTTCCCTTCCAACCCTACACTCCTGTGGGGATATAAATATCAACCCACCCATCCCTACACTCCAAAGGTAGCACCAACAGCGACACTACTCAAACGTTGCAGCAAGGCTGCTAAGCATATAATGGGCTTAAACCCACCCGTGGATCCACGGTCGTCAAGAGACTATGCGATCCTCACATATCTTCCTCCGTATCATCAAACCCACCCAAGTGCAACATATATCCCATGAATGAAACATACATATTTTAACACATTAAGCACCTATGGGTATTTTAGTCATTTCACTATCCAGAGGTATTTTCGTAATTCTACCCTATAGGGGTATTTTTGTAATTCTGCCCTACAGGGGTATTTCCGTAATTTCTTTCACCTCGGGTTTTAGTTATGAACTTTGGCCCATCAAGAAGTCCTCACGGTTAAAGTGAACAAACACTATGCACCATGTAGGATCTCAGAAAAGAGGAGGTGGGTCACTAGGACCGCTTAAGTACCAAGCTCTCCCTAGATCCAATCCTAGACATGCATATGTCGGTTACCACACTCTAACTAATCGACTTGTCCGTAGACATGTTTGATTAATAAATTAAGTCTTATGCAATTTTAAGAATTTATCAGAACTAGGCCTAGAGTCCATTAAACCCTAGCATACATTTCTAAAATCCCATAAGGCCCACTAAGCCCAATCATGTTTATATAGCCCATTAGGCCCAATCATGTTTATATATCCCATTAGGCCCGATCATAATCAAACCATACAACCATTCATGTCAATTCATTATTCAAGTTCACATATCAATCCCTGCCGATTTGGGCCCACGAGCTCGGCAGGCCAATTTAGCCACTTTCGGCTTTTCAGGTTTTCGGTGTTGCCGCCATCGTGTGTGTGTAGTGTCTGTACACACCTGGTAAATGAGACATGTTACACTCTCCTCAGCCTTGAACCTACAACCAATACCAACCTCCAATCAATCACACACTTAACCACAATATTTACCAAAAACCGAAGCCTTACCATAACCTTACCGTGTGCCACCAGGTCTAGTAGCCTTTCCTTAGCTACTGTTCACGAATATCCCCTATATCTGCACCCACACATATACTATCAAAACAAGTGACTCATTTTCCACACAAGTCACCTCTATTCGGCCACTTACTAATCCACAATTGAGACGAGTACACTTACCTCTTGCTAACGATCCTTACTACTCTTGCGATCTTTGAACCCTACCTTTGTTAATACAGGGTTAACGACAAGAAAGAGTTAGATAGCCCTCCGGCTTTTACCAAAACATACTAAAAGAGATTGACTAAGTACTTACCGAATCCAACCTTTGATCCTGCGGCCTATATAGCTACTGAACGAGATCTGACTTTTAAACTTGACTAAGAGTATATAATAGCAACAGATTTGTGATGGAGGAAAACAACAAGGAATCGGCACAAATAGGGATTTCGGCAAGAAAGGATGATGGCAATTCGGCAATGGAAGAATTCAGCTCTGGGAGAATTCGGCTATGGAAGAATAGAATGGGAGGAAAAAGAGAAAAATAATGGAAACCCAAAGAACCTAAAAGAATTCGGCACTCTCCTTTGATAGCCAAAGCCGAAACTACCTTCCTCCAAAGTCCTATTCGGCACCAACACATCCACACCTCAATCCCCTATCTTTTCTCACTTATCTTAACCTTAAATTTCTCTCCTGAACACTCCCTTTCAGAGTCCACTCCAGTGCCACTACTTTCCTTTCATGTGCAAAAAATAAAACTCCTCAATTTACCACTCTTAAGCCTCAAACCCTGGACCTCCTCACCTGAAAATCACACCACCTTATAGCTCCCCAAGTGACGCCACCTTGCCACTGGGCCACAAGCCCAATTGTGTCCTATTTTCCCCTTAATCTGCTTAAGAGGCCTAATACCTGAGACTAGGGTCCCACTAAGGAAAAAATTAAATTTTTCCCTATGGTCTGCCCTATTCCTAAGACTTCAAATAACCTTGGTAATACCTTAAAATTAATATTCTAAGTGCTACTTAAACATACCATCTTCAGTGCACAGAATTTAGAGTTTCGAGATTTTGGGGTGTTACAACTCTTTCCCTCTAAAAAAAAATTTTGGCCTCGAAATTTACCTGATTAAAACAAGTAAGGGTATTTCCGTCGCATAGCCTCCTCAGATTCCCAAGTAGCCTCCTCAGCTTTATGGTTACGCCAGAGCACTTTGACCAAAGGGACAGACTTCCTTCTTAGCACCCTAACATCTTGATCAATTATTTGAACTAGCTCCTCTTCAAAAGTTAGGTCTGGTCTAACCTCGATCTCCTCGATTGCCACGATGTGAGAAGGGTCTGAGCGATAACGCTTTAGCATTGACACATGGAACACATTGTGTATTTGGCTCAGTTCAAAAGGCAATTCCAGCTGATAGGCAACTGGCCCAATTTGCTTCGACACCCGATATGGCCCAATGAATCTAGGGCTTAACTTGCCCTTCCGACCAAACCTTAACACCTTCTTCCAAGGAGAAACCTTGAGAAAAACCAAGTCTCCCACTGCATACTCAATCTCTCTCCGCTTGAGGTCAGCATACGACTTTTGTCTATCCGCCACCTCCTTCAACCGATACCTAATCAACTTTATCTTATCTTCGGTGTCTGCTACCAACTCCGGACCCAATAATCGCCGCTCACCTAACTCAGTCCAACAAGTCTGAGTATGACAGCTTCGCCCATATAGTGCTTCATATGGTGCCATTCCAATACTTGCCTGGTAACTATTGTTATATGCAAATTCAGCTAATGGCAAGTAATCCTCCCAACTACCTCGAAGCTCAATTACACATCCTCTTAGCATATCCTCCAAAACTTGAATTACCCTCTCCGACCGACCATCATGCGAGGGTGAAATGTCTTTATACTAAAATCCAACCTCGTACCCAGGGCTTCATACAGCTTCTTCCAAAAGCGCGACGTAAAACGAGGGTCTCTATCCGATATAATAGAGACCGTAACCCCATGCAACCTCACAATCTTCGCCACATACAACCTTGCCAACTTTTGTAATGAGTAGTCGGTGCGGACCGGTGCAAAATGGGCAGACTTAGTTAACCGATCTACAATAACCCACACAGAGTCCTTCTTAGTAGGCGTCAAGGGTAGCCCACTAACGAAATCTATAGTAACCCGCTCCCACTTCCATAGTGGAATCTTGATCGGCTGCAGTAACCCTGATGGTAGTTGATGTTCTGCTTTCACTTGCTGACATACCAAACATTTGCCCACAAACTCCGTAACCTCGCGTTTCAATCCCAGCCACCAATAAAGCTCTCGTAAGTCCCGATACATCTTGTTACCTCTGGGGTGCAAAGCATAGGAACTACGATGCACTTCCCGTAGTATAGACTTCCTTAGCTCTTTGTCCCTTGGCACACAAATTCTACCACGGAAACACAACAACCCGTCACTATTTAACCCAAAATCCGTCGTTTCCCCTTTCTCAATTTGCTTGAATCGAGAACCCAAAGTTTCATCCTCTGTTCTCGAGTATACTAAGATGTCATCTATGAAAACTACTACGAACCGGTCTAGATACGATTGAAAAACCCGGTTCATAAGATCCATAAAAGCAGCACGTGCGTTCGTTAGCCCAAAAGGCATCACCAAAAACTCGTAATGTCCATAACGAGTTCTGAAAGCTGTCTTATACATATCTGCTTCCTTAACCCTTAGTTGATGATACCCTGAACGCAAGTCAATCTTCGAGAAGACTGAGGCTCCCCTAAGGTGATCGAAAAGGTCATCTATCGTAGGTAGATGGTACTTATTCTTAATGGTTAACTTGTTTAACTGCCGATAATCGACGCACATCCTTATGGAACCATCCTTCTTCTTCTCAAATAATACCGGTGCTCCCCATGGAGACACACTTGGTCTAATAAATTCGCGGTCCAATAACTCCTGAATCTGGGCCTTCAACTCCACCAGCTCCTTCGGTGCCATCCTATAAGGTGCGATGGACACTTTGAGCCGCATGCTTGTAATAATTCTATTCCAAACTCCACCTCTCTATTGGGAGGTAACCAAGGGAATTCCTCCTGAAAAACATCAGGGATGTCTTTTACTGCTCTCAAATCCTTAACAGTAACACTCTTAGGTTCCATATCACTAATATAGGCTAAGTAAGCTTCACAGCCCTTCCTCACCAACTTCTCTGCCCTTAAAGCCAAAATCACGTTTGACAAGTAATGACGTCATTCCCCGATCACTACCACCTCATCATCTTCCACAGTTCTTAACACCATCCACTTCGCTGCACAATCTAAGGTTGCCCGGTGCCTCGTCAACCAATCCATGCCTAAGATGAGGTCGAACTCACCAAATGGTAATTCCATTAAGTCCGCTAAGAAGGTAACCCTTGAACTACCAATGGTACATTCCTAAACAACTTACTAACTTTCATCGGCTGCCCTAAAGGACTTAACACAGTCATTTCATTCACAAGGGTTTCAAAGTCATCTTCCACAGTTTCAATCTTATTGCATGCAATATACGAATGTGTTGACCCCACATCAATTAGCGCAATATAAGGTAGCTCGCGAATAAATAGCGTATCCGTAATCACATCTGGTGCATCCCCTTTCTCTCTGCAACGTGCAATATAGACTAAAGCTGGCTGCCTCGCCTCTGCCTGTCCTGCACCCCTACCCGGTGCTCCACATCCTCATCCTGCATCATTGCCGCCTCTAACTTGACCACGGCCCCTTGGTGGTTATTGATCACCCCTCTGTGGCTAAAAATTACCTCTGCCATCGGCTCGCACTTGGTCTGGCCTTCTCGGGCACTCTCTAATCCTATTGTCCATAGATCTGCAGCTCAAACAAGCTCCTATTCTCCTCCAACATTCGCTCGTATGCCATTTTTCACACATAGCACAAGGTGGTATCCCGGTATTAGCAGCAGCTATAGGGGCCCTAGCTCTAACCGGCCCATTCACTCTGGCCCTCCTTGTAGCCCTCTGTCCAGCCCCCACAGCTTCCACGTTCTGTTTGTTCTTGCCCTTCTCCTTCTCTCGATTGAGGTGCTCCGTGTGCTTTACTTCCTCCGCTATCTTTGCTTTCTCCACAAAGACCACAAAGTCCCACTTCCTCTGTGGAGCTATGAATACCCTAAGGTTGTCTCTTAACCCATCCTCGAACCATATGCATCTCTTATACTCCATTGCAACTGTTCCTTTGGCATACCGACTAAGACACAGAAACTCAACCTCATACTCTGCCACCTACTTATCTCCCTGAGTCAGACTCAAAAACTCCTTCCTTCGGGCATCTACATAGCCCGCTCCAATGTACTTCCCCTGGAACATCGATTTGAAGAACTCCCAGGTGATATGCTCCGGTTGGTTGCCCTCCTTTATGGTCAACCACCACTGATAAGTTTCATCCCTCAGTAAGGATATCGCCCCTTTCAACTTTTGTTCCATCGTGCAATCCAGGTCGTCCATTATTCTATCCGTAGCTTCCAACTAGTACTCCACCACATTCGGGGCCACCCCTGCTACTCCTTTGAAAATCTCTGCCCCATTACCTCGGAGTTGCTCCGCGATCGAGCCACGACTCTTCGTACCATTATTGGGCCCAGCGACCCTTTCTAAAATCCTTAACATGGCCTGCGACACTCTTCTTCTGTAGCGGCAGCCCGTTCGTTTGGTCCCGTTTCAGTTACTGGTGAGGTCGGAGCCTCCTCTACTCCAACATTGGGCATATGGCCCGACGCCGACGACCCAGCCCTAACACTTTTACAGCCTCTGCCGCGGCCTCTTGCACCTCTTCTAGCGCTCATCGTTGCGTGCGTATTTCTGGATTAGAATTTTTATGAAATTAGTTCATAGTTTCACTGTTTAAAACACATGTCTTATGCAAGTAACAATTTAAAAGTTGTTTCGCAGTCGTAAACCCACTACAGGCTTAAGCTTCCAACGGGCTTTAGTCTCTAAAAACCTATTGTTTATAGTAGCCCAATATCTAAATACAGTTCAGCAATTTAAAAAAATGTAATAATAGAAAAAACTTACTTGGCTCGACGTCGAGGGCTCGGTGAACCACACGTCAAGAATCTTGAAAAAACTTTTTAATCTACTTGTCTTTAAAAACCCAAAATCTAAGGCCCATTTCACAGCCGAGTTTTGTAACATGGCTCTGATACCACTAAATGTGACATCACCAGATTCGGCCATAACGTCTAGGCCGGGTCTGGGGGTGTGACAATCGTCATCACACCACTCAAACTTGTTTTGGTACTTTGAAAATGTGTATATAGTTAAATATGGCATGTATAGGCTAGTCATTTTGGATTATGTTTGAAATGTGTATAAATAGCCATGAGATGTGGCTAGATAAATGTTGGTAATATGCATGAGTGAATATGACATATGATTGATGATTTGGTATGGCTTGATAGCTAATGAAATAGCCAAAACTAAGGTAAGCATATGAATGCATTATGAGCATGTATGTTTGAGCAAAGGAACGATTATATGAAAGGTAAATATAGATGAATCATGTTTGAATGTATATGTGTTTTAGTTGTGCAAATTGGCATGATTGGAAATGAGATTGGATGTAAAGATTTGTTGATTAATTTGACATGTTTTTTTATGTCAATTGTGCATGAAATGAATTGGGATATTACTTGTAGGATTGACCCAAGTGTGGGTGGCATTTTGGCCTTGCAAATGGCCTATTTTGCATACACGGCTGTGGTACACGAGCGTGCCTGGTGGCCATGTGAATAAGTCAGTAGCTAGCCTAATTTTACACGACCATGGCACACGGGCGTGTCTGGTGGCCGTGTGGATAAGTCAGTATACATGCTCTGTTTTGGCACGGCCAGGACACATGGATTTATCTAGTAGCCATGGGAGGCACACGGCCTGCCCACACGGGCGTGTAACCTCTGTAACTTAGAAAAGTTTTTAAATTTTTGAGAAATTCCATATGTGTTTGGTTTAGTCCCGACCCTATTCTAAAGCATGATTAAGGTCTCGTTGACCTATAAAAGGGACACTTTGATTGTGAGTGATGACTTATATTATGAAACGTTTGTAAAAGTTTCTGATCTGTCCGGTAACGCTTTTAACTCTAATCCAGCGACAGATACGGGTTAGGGGTGTTACATCTACAGTACATGATTAAGCATGTGTGAAATTTCTGTTAATTAATTTTGTTGTTTGTGTGCTTAATTTGATAAAAGGGCTTAATCGCGTAAAATGAAAATTTGATGGTTAAGTGTAAAAGTGCCCAATTGTTGTTGTCTTTTTAATATGGAGGATTTATGTTGCTATTTAACCATTTAATAAGTGATGGACGGCATTATGTGTATGTTATATAGTTTATTATATTAATTATAATGGTTAAATAATAAATAACATATTATATGATATTATAATAAAACAAAACAAAAAAGAAAGTGGCCATATCATCTCGTTGTGCCAAAAACTAAAGAGAAAGAAATGAAGAAAACCTAAGCTAGGTTCGGCCATTGTTGAGCTTGATTCAATGTATGTTTTGGTTTGGTTTTTGATGATTTCTACGTTTTTGTAATCATTGCTTCGTGTTCTTCAAAACCCATGCTTCAATCTTGTGAATTGATGAAGATTTTGAAAAGTGCCATTGATGAATCTATGAGCTTTGAAATGTTTGATGATGAAATATGAAATATATGTGTTAGATTAACATGTTTTGTCTTTGGAGTTTTGGTGATTTTGAGTAATTTGGACTAAATTGAGAAAATAATATTTTGAGGGACTAAATTGTGAAATAAATGAAATATATGGACTTAGATGAGTATGAGTAAAATTCGGCTAAGCATGGGTATAGGAAAATTATGTGTATTTTGTGATTTTGTGAAATAAGGACTAAAATGTCAAAATGTGAAAATGTGGGGGCTAATTTGTAAATTTCCCTAAATATGTGTTTTTGGATTGAATTGAATGAATTAGTGAATAAATGAGTTAAATCTGAATTTGTATAGATCAAGAACCAAAGAAAACAGACTTAGATCATGGGAAATCGAAAGTAATTGAGTAGCCGAGTTCGTTTCTGTTTATCCGAATCCGAGGTAAGACTATATACAAATAAATGTATTTACATTGATATATGTATGTTCATATGAAAATTTATAATGATGAATGTACATGATTTGATGAGTACATGAAATCCGAGATAATATCGACATAATTTCAACATCCAAAAAAGTCCCGTATGAACCTAGGAATAGATAGGATTACATATGTCATGACATAGGTGTCCGATATGTGATATCGTGTAAGACCACGTCTGGAGAACTTAGAAAATTTTCCATGAAAAAGGTCCACACGCCCGTGTGGGTGAAGGGACACGCCCGTGTGGCATATCACATGCCCGTGTTTTAGGTCGTGTCAAAAATAGGGGACATTCTGTTTGTGACATCATAAACCAAATAAGGTCACACGGCCAAGACACACGCCAGTGTCCTTAGGCCGTGTGGCGAATTAAATTCCTAAAATCAAGTGCAGACTTCACACGGCCTGGGCACATGCCCATGTCCTATGGCCGTGTCTTCCACACGGTTGAGACACACGGCCATGCCTCAGCCCGTGTGGTTACTACTGGGCATTCTGTTTTGCCAACATAGGATGCAGGGGGACACACGGCCTAGACACACACCCGTTAATCTACCCGTGTGGACAAAATAAGGCTATTTACCAAGCCTTTTTGCCACCCATACTTGCACCAACTTACACAACATCAAAATCACACTAATCCAAATATATACATATAAATTCAAGGCACTTAATATAACATGACTAAGTGCTTCACCATCATCAAACATCCATCAATAACCATAGGCCATATCATAATGGCAATAACACATATATGCATATATGAATAGATTTACATCTAAATAATCATTATGAACCACATCTCATGGCCTTATACAAAATGAATCAAATATCATCATAAGCCAACACATTTGGCAAAAACCTATATGACATATAACCAAAAAGACCAAGTCCCTAGACATGCCATAATTCAAGGTAAATCTCAATATACCAAAATATGTGGATAGTGTGGGTGATCCTCCGTCAGTCTCCGTATCCCGAGCTGGCTTTATGACACTATAAAACAAGGGAAAATATAAGGGAGTAAGCTTTAAGCTTAGTAAGTCTATGTAAACAATGAACATCATACCACATACTTATCAATCAAGAACATTACATACTAATCAAGAACAATTCAGATTGTCGTAGTTGTACTTACTCATTTCAAATCTTACCACATTCCAAATACATATCATAAAAATTGCTCTCATTTACATGCACTTATACCCTACACTTGTCACCATATAACCACACGTAATTTCACTTAGACAAAGTTTCTCGATGAACACTTCGGAATAATACTGGATACACGGCGGTTTCACATACAACCCACCACTAATAAATAACACGGTGGTTTCGCACATAGCCTACCAATATTCACATGTCCACGGTGGTATCACACACAGCCCACCAATAATAATAAATACGATGGTACTACACACAGCCTATCAATAATCATTTATAGCGGTGTATATCCTTATCATTTTCCTATTCCGAAGGTTCATCTGAGAATTTCCTCACTTTCTATAATTTTAATAGATATCAATAATATTCAATCACATTTCACATAATACATTAATATGTGAAAATATAAGTAAAAAGGATGTATCATTTACATATAAACTCACCTCGATACAAAATATGTCAATTTGAAGTTTAGTCTGAAACCTTGCCTTTTCCTCGGTCAAGGTTGATTCCACGTTCTTCTTGATCAATAATGACATATTGAGCTTATTAAATAACCACATTAATCAAATCACTCCAAAAATTCCTATTTTGGCAAAAATACCATTTTACCCCTAGACTTTCACAAAAATACGATTTTGCCCCTAGGCTCGTAAATCAATTTTCATCAAATTTCCTTATTAACTAAGCCTAGCCGAATATATTTTAAGCTTATAGCAACTCACAATTCCAATTATTTCACACATTTACTACCTATTTTACAATCTTTACAATAAGGTCCATTTTAGGTGTTTTCATGAAAAATCCTTACACAAAAGTTGTTTATTTAACAACTAAGTTTAATTTTCTTCCATAAAAATTCAGCAAAAAACACTAATGTTCTCATGGAAAAACCCTAGACTCTCAACCATTTTGCAAAATAGTCCCCCCATTAGCTAGCTTAAGCTACAAGGGTTCCAAAAGTACAAAAATTATCAAGAATGATCACCAAAATCACCAAAGTCACCTAATGTCACCAAACATTGACTAAATTAAATCTCTTGTCCCCTATGGCCGGCTATCACCTTTAGAAAGGCCTAATTGCACATTAAAGACCTCCAATTTAAGGTTCTATAGCTATTTAACACCTCTAGCTTGTAGAATAAAACATTCGCACTTTATACGATTTAGTCCTTTTTCAAAATTAAACATGCAATCACTAAAATTAATGCACCAAAATTTTCATGCACTCATATAATCATGCCATAACCCATAAAATAATATTAAAAATAATATCTCCGGTCTCAAATTAGTGGTTTCGAAATTAGTGTTTCGACTTGTAACATCTAGGAATTGGGGGCTTTGCATTTGTTATGTTCTGTGTGTTTGGTATGCTTTGTCTATTAATCTGGTATGTTTGGGGGCCCCGGGAAGGCTCGGGGTTAAGCTTGAGCCTTAGTGAAATTTTGTATTTTAGGCACTTTAGGGGAGAGTTCGCTGAGGCAGGCCTTAAGGTTAATTAATTGTGTTTATTTAACACAAGAAAAGAGGTGGTAGAGTGGCATGGAGACGTCGCTTAGAGTGCTTGGAAGTGGCGTCACAATGGGGAAAAGGTTCGAGTCGCATATGCTGCATTTTGGAGTTCTTTTTGGCGTCAGGATGGAGGGATGGTGGTTTCGGCATGGACTCTTCAAGGGTGAGAGTTGAAGGAGTCAAAGTGTTTGAATTAGTGGCCATGAGGTAATGGTGGAGGTTGAAGGGGTCAAACGAAATCAAATGGATGATGGAGAGGGAAAGTAGGAGGAAATCGTGGAAGGGGGATGTTGGGTGAGAGGTTGGCCGAATTTGGAAAGGTGTGTGAGAGTGTGTGCACGATTTAGTGGGGCTAGGAGGGGCCAAACCTTCTTTAGTAGCACATAGGCATGTTGTTGAACATCTTGGTTATAGGGGGTGCCGCATTTTCAAGTGTTCATTTGATGAGACTTTCGTTAATCAAAGCACTCTTAGAAACATTCCCATTCTCTCTTTTTGCACTTTTGGAACATTTCTTCTTCTCTTCTCTTTTACAAAAACTGAAACTCTCACATTGTTTCTCTCATAGCCGAATTTACCATCACCATCCACCCTTCACATTGTTGGTTCATTTTCTTTTGAAGCTGAAACCCTCCTTTTTCCTTTTTGTTTTCATCTCATGCTAGTGCCTTGAGTAGCCGAATCTCCCTAGCTCTTCTTCTCGTTCTTCCTGTATGGCCGAACCTTATTTCTCACTTTATTTTCTTTCCTCTTCTGCACTTCTTCTTGTATGAAGGTCGAATCTTACTGTTGTTTCAGGAATAGGCACCTTTTCGGTCGACTTGTGTTGGTAGCCGAATATTGACTCCTCTTTTGGCAAACGTTGGTCTTCGTAAGAAGCCTTCTTCTATGTCCCTTCTTGTTCTCTTTTCTCTTGGTTTGGGTAAAACCAAAGTCTCGACTTACTTCTTTGAGCATTGACCGATTGTAGAGGGGTGCATCTTTATCTCTTTTGCTACGTGTGGCCTACTTTCGAGAAGATTTTGGGTAAGTAATGGATTGGCCGAATGGGTGGTAAGGGAATCCTCTATTGATTTGTTTGGCCGGAAGGTCACTTCTTCTATTCTATTTCTAAGAATTGGCTTTAACATGGTGTTTTTTTAGGGACTCAATCGGTTTCTTAAGCCTAGACTCCTAGCTTTCGGCTTTTGTTAATCTAGGTAAGCGACTTCTTTGATACGAGTACCTATCCTTCGTCCTTTTCATTACTTTAATCTGGTTCTCTGATCAAGATCTGTCATGGATTTGAGTGCCAGTCAAGGGAAGGAAGGGGTTGGACCCGTAGTCCCAGCCCCTAAGTTCAAGAAGCGAGCCGCTTTCTGGCAAGATCGAGACCGCCACCAGTGTTGTGGACCGGTTTGAGCAGAATAGGCAGATCGCAGTCGTTCCCTCTTCCGGGAGTGTCGATAGTGTTGAGAGCTTAGTCCTCCTCGTGTTCAGGTGTGTGATATTCACACCTCTTTGTCGTTACTTTTAAGTATGTGTATGTACGGTGAGATGCCGAAATAACGGCATTAGTTGTTCTTCTATATATGGTAAGTAAAAGCGAGACATCAGGTTAGTGATTTGTATTTGTGATAATTATGCGATTATTTTGACATGATTTTATGTTGCATTTGATACATGTTGAGATATGTTGCATGCTCACACCATGATTTCATGTTGCATGGGGGAAAATATGCCATGAATAGAAGGGGAAGTGTATCTGGTGGCTTGTGCCATTTCACCGGGTGACTATGTCACACTCGATAACTGGTGGCTTGTGCCATTTCAGCCTGGTGACTCTGTCACAACTCTGATAATCTGGTGGCTTGTGCTATTTCAGCCTGGTGACTTCGTCACAATTTGTAACACCCCAAACCCGGCCCAAACACCATGACCGGATCTGGCATGTCACTTAGGGAGATTTTAAAAGATGTCGCAATTTCAGAAAATATTTTTCTTGAGTTTAACACTTTATTCGAGAAAACTAAATGGTTGGATGATTTGTAAAAGATATACATTTTATATTTATGCCTTAGTTGATTAAAAACCGAAATTTGATGCATGCCTTAACTTAATTAAAACGTAAAATGTAAATGTCTAATAATAATAAAAGCCCAAAACAAACGAAAATATGAAACTAGTGGCCCATGGCCTTATTACAATGAAATTTAAACCTACTAATTAAAAATATTAAAAATAAGTAAACTAGTAAAGTCTTTTGCTGAATCAAAATAATCCCTCGCATGGCCACCTTGCGCTCCTCTTCAACCCGGTCCGATGCACTAGGTGCTACCTGAAAGATGTTAAATAATAGGGTGAGTCGCGAGACTCAGTGTGCAACCCTCGTGCACCATCAGATTGGGCCTTAGCCCCACATAACAGATAGCAGAGTATACTATATCAGAAAATATGCAAAGCCCAACCCAATCCTAGGTTTCCATCCGCTACACACCACCCTTACCTGCCAATCACACCATTGGGGATTTCTACAATCAACCCACACCGCTACACACCATCGATGGCAGTCATGCTACAGATAGCTGCTCATCTTCAGATCATGGCAATAGCCACTACAACAGATCATGGCATTAGCCACTACAACAGATCATGGCAAAATCCACTACAACAGATCATGGCAAAAGCCACTACAACAGATCATGGCAAAAGCCACTACAATAGAACACTTCCTCTTTCATCAATCACCCAACCCCATGCAATCACTGAAACCGACATACATGTTCATCATACCAAATCGACAGAAACATTCACTTTAGAATGACAGAGATCACTAACCTGGTGATTTGCCTTTACCCTCCTCGAGTTTTAAACAGCCATGCCAGTATTTCGGCATTTAGTAGAATATAACAGATTTATAAACATATACTAACAAGCAATCCAAATGGTGTGAGAATGTTACGCACTTTGATTAATACGTAGGACTACCCTTTATGTCGATATCCTCGCTAATCGGATCTCGCCCTTTTGTCTACAACTTTGCTCAAAAGCCTAAGAATGCGAAGATAAGGCCTCTCCTATATTCGGCCAAGGGTTAGTGTTTTACCCAAATTATATGCTTAAATTAATGTGATCTCCTTACCTAAAATGATTAGATCCCAGTAGGATGATTTGAGTGCTACCGATTTAGAAACCTATGCGACTAGATCTTCTTCAAATCCCTAATGCAAATTTCATGAAAGAAAATACAAGATTAGTCAACCATCTAGCCATTCTGGCTATGGTCTCCAAAACCGGAAAAGATTGAAAGAATAACATAATCGACACTTACCACTTCAGAAGATTTCGGCTACCCCCTTGCAGGAAGATTCGGCAATCACAAAAGAAGATCGAAGCGTAGAAGATTAGAGATCTAGGAAATTCAGCTTTTAAGAAAATCCCGAAAAAGATGAACAAAAAAGCTGATGCGTTTTCAGCTTTTAGAAGAACTGAGTGAGGAGTTTCGGTTTTGCCTTAGGAAAAGAAAACAAAAGAGACTTGGAGATTTTGGCTAGGAAGTATTTTCGACAGAAGAAGAAAAAGAATAGAAAAGTTTCGGCAATAGAGAAAACTGAGAGAGAGAGAGCTTCAGAGAAAAGAAGAAGAAAGGGAAAAACTGACAGAATTCGGCTTTGCCTAACTCTATCTAGCCGTCCCCCCTTTACACAGACAGCCCCATATTCGACCACCTCTATCCTCCTAGATAGCTCCTCATCCTTTCCCTTATCCTTATCAGAACACCTATCAAAAGAGACTTAATTAGCTCCAACTCCTCCCTCCTTTATCAGCACAATATCCACATATTTTAAACATTAAAAATCCCTAAATTTTAGCCTTGTTGCCATCCTCCCCTAGCTTCTCTTTAAGTGCCAAATTTGGCCCAATAACTTGGGCTCCAAGCAACCGAAACTTGGGCCTTCTCCATCCACTAGTGACGCCCCCCCTTTTCTCCTCTATGGCGCCACCCTACTTTGGGATCACAAGCCCAATTTGACATTTTAAACAACCAAAACCTTATTTTAAACCCTAGAGTATCTAAACAGAATATTTAATCAAGGCCTCAGCCCAAACCTGAACCCAATTTGCACCTCAAATTCTCAAATTAACATATTAACATATAACACACCAAAATGCACAGGCCCATTAATTCGGGATGTTACACAATTTCTGACGGTGAGCAGTATGACTGCCATCAATGGTGTATAGCGGATGGAAGTTTAGGTTGGAATGGGTTCTGCATCATCATGCATATGTTATTGTGATATTCTGTACTGTGGGGGCTAAGGCCAATCTGTTCTAACTGGCTTGAGCCCAATAAGGGGTGTTTGGTTATTGCACACTGAGTCTTTTGACTCACTCTATTTGTTTAACATCTGTACAGGTAACACTTAGTTCAGCAGACCGGGCCGGAGGGGACTACGAGGTGGCCACGCACGGTTTCTTTCTTTTTAAATAGAACGTTATTTTCTTTAAATTTTCTGGATTTTGGAAATGTAATAAGGCCACTTCTAATTTGGGTAAATTTTAATTTTAATCTTTGGACGTATTTAATATAAATTACACGACAAGATGTTTTTATAAAATACAAACGAAAGTTTTCTTTTCAATCTGACAAACAACACTTCTTTTAAAAACAAAAAGAGATTTTGCCACAAACTTTGGGTTTAATCTAGTAAACGATAGGTGTTTTCAACTTTCACTTAAAACACAAGGTTTGATTAATTAAAGTTTATCTTAAATAAATATTGGGCTTGCAATGGAACCACAGAACTTGAGGCTTTTAAGAAAGTTTAAATTAAAGACCTTCTAAGACTCGTAACTCTTTTAGCAGTCTTTCCTAGTGACATTCCAGATCCGGTCGTAGTGTTTGAGCCGGGTTTAGGGTGTTACATTTTGGTATCAGAGCCAGGTTTAAAAGCTCAGCCTTGGGTTTTGGGTTCAAAATGTTTTCCAAATTTTGTATCTAAGACATTTTAAAAAGAAAAGTACATATGGACCTGTTTTCTTGAAGTATGGCACTGAGTCTCTCGGCCCAAGTCCGCTGTAAGTTTTCACGATTGTTAAGTGAATTGCATGAGGTAGTTGTATGATATAGATATCTCGTCATGGATGTTGGAATTTAGAAACTCTATTGTAGAGATGAAAACCCTTAGGTATGCATGTGCTTTATGAAAGAACTACTTATAAACATTATCCTCATAAAACTACTCGTTAATAAACAGTGAAAAGAAATGCTAACGCATAAAATTTGTAATCAGAGTAAGATGGAGCGATAGACATGAGTGGTAGAGGACGTGGACGTGTTGCATGCGGCCGTGGGAGAGGCCAGGGTATCGAGGTTGAACTCTTTGAAGCGAGAAATGAGTCTGAGGGTGAAGCACTCGCAACACTTGTAGCAGAAGTAGGATCGCAAGACAGAACTGATGGAGATGATACCCTGTCTCAAGCAATGCTGCGTGTGTTGAGCGAGAGTGGTCGGGCAAGCATCGAACAAAGAACTCGTAAGTCCATCCTCGAGCGACTCGAGCTAATGGAGCTGAAATGTTTAGGGGCATTTCTGGGGTGGCTCCAAATGTGGCCAAGTATTGGCTAGAGGCAGTCGAGAGGATTATGGATGATCTGGACTGCACGGTAGAGGAGAAGCTGAAAGGTGCGGTGTCTCTACTTCGGGATGAGGCATATCAGTGGTGGCTCACCGTAAGAGAGGGTACTCCGACGGACCGAATTGATTGGGATTTCTTTAAGATGTCATTTCAAGGGAAATATGTTGGGGCCAGTTATGTGGATGCTGAGAGGAAAGCATTCTTGAATTTGGTACAAGGGGGTAAATCGGTAGCTGGATATGAGGCAAAATTTTTGCGTTTGAGCCGCTACGCTTGAGGCATAGTGGCGACTGACTATGAGCGTTGCGTGCAGTTCGAGGATAGGCTACAGGATGAGTTGAGAGTGTTGATAGCTCCACAGCGAGAGAGAGACTTTGCTGTCTTAGTTGGAAAAGCAAAAATAGCTAAAGAGGTGAAGCAAACCGAGATTCAAAATAGGAAGAAAGAAAAGGGTGAGAATAAGAGAAGCTTTGGGTCATCGGGAAGTTTCCAAAAGAGGGCTAGGTTTCATGGGCCAGCTCGAGTTGTGAGGCCTGCGGCGATGGGTCAGTTTCGATCATATGCTCTGTGTGGGAGCAGGCATTTGGGGGAGTGTAGGAGGATAATCGGTGGATGTTTCAGGTGTGGATCTATGGATCATATGATTAAGGATTGTCCACAATTAAAGCAGGAGCGGCCAGTGGGACAGAGTTTTGATCAGTTCAGGAAGGGTGGTCAGCAACCACAGAGGGGTCGTGGTCTAGCTAGAGGAGGGAATGGTTTCGGTCGGGTTCGTGGAGCATCGGGCAGAGGTGCTGGGAATACGGAGGCAAGACAGCCCGAGTTAGTTTATGCAACCAGACGCCGAGAAGAGGGTGATGCACCAGACATTATAACGGGTACGTTCCTCATTTCTGGTTTGCCCTTTACTGCATTAATAGATGTTGGGTCGACGCATTCCTATGTTGCTAGTGTGGTGTCTGGAATTTAAGCATGAACTCTGAAACTGCTTCTAGGGAGATTACTGTACTTAGTCCTTTAGGACAATCTGTAGTGGTAAACAAACTTTTTAGAAGTGTACCTCTAGAAGTACAAGGGTCGGTTTTCCCAGCTGATTTGATGGAACTACAATTCGGGGAGTTCGATTTGATCTTAGGCATGGATTGGTTGGTAAGGTATCGAGCAAACTTGGATTGTCCTGCTAAGCACATGGTGTTAAGGACTCCTGAGGATAATGAAGTTTTGGTGATAGGCGAAAGGAGAGACTACTTGTCCAATGTAGTGTCTGCTCTAAAGGCGGAACGAATGGTGAGAAAAGGGTGCATGGCTTTCTTAACTTTTGTCAGTGCATTGGATGTAAAAGAGGTGACCGTGAATGAGGTTAGAGCAGTAAAGGAATTTGTGGATGTATTTCCTGAATAGCTTCCAGGGTTGCCTCCGGATCGTGAGGTGGAGTTCGGAATTGAGCTACTTCCAGGGACGGCTCCGGTGTCCATCGCCCCTTAAAGGATGGCACCGAAGGAACTGGTTGAACTTAAAGCTCAAATTTAGGAGCTGTTGGATCGTGGTTTTATCCGACCCAGTGTATCTCCATGGGGAGCGCTGGTGCTATTTGTGATGAAGAAAGACGGGTCCATGCGAATGTGCATTGATTACCGCCAGTTGAATAAGTTGACAATTAAGAACAAGTACCCGTTGCCTAGGATAGACGATCTGTTCGATCAATTGCGAGGCGCTTCAATTTTCTCAAAAATAGACTATAGATCAGGGTATCATCAACTTAAGGTTAAGGAGGCATATATTCATAAGATAGCTTTTCGAACTCGTTGTGGTCACTACGAGTTCTTAGTGATGCCGTTCGGATTGACAAATGCACCAGCGGTGTTTATGGACATGATGAACCGAGTATTCCAACCCTATCTGGACCGGTTTGTCGTGGTGTTCATAGACGACATCCCGGTATATTCAAGTACGGAAGAAGAACATGATTGACATCTTCGGGTGGTTCTGCAGATACTGAGGGAGAAGCAAGTGTGAATTTTTGTTGAAAGAAGTTACCTTTTTGGGTCATGTTGTCTCGGCTGAGGGGATTAGGGTTGATCCCCGAAAAATTGAAGCCATGTTGGACTGGAAACTGCCTAAGTCTGTAGCGAAAATCCAGAGTTTTCTTGGGTTGGCTGGATATTATAGAAGGTTTGTTGAGGGGTTCTCGTTAATAGCTGCTCCGTTAACCAAGTTATTACGGAAAGGAGTACCGTTTGTCTGGTCTGATAAGCAACAAGAAAGTTTTGAGAAGCTGAAGAGGATCTTAACTGAGGCTCCAGTGTTGATTTAGCCTGAGGCAGAGAAGGAGTTTGTTGTTTACTGCGATGCGTTGCACACAGGATTAGGTTGTGTGTTGATGCAGGAAGGGAAAGTGGTAGCCTATGCGTCCCGGAAATTGAGACCTCACGAGGTGAACTATCCCATGCATGATCTCGAGTTAGCTGCGGTAGTTTTCACTCTGAAGATTTGGAGGCACTACCTGTATGGGGAGAAATCCATCATCTACACGGATCACAAGAGCTTGAAATATCTCCTTACCCAGAAGGAATTGAATTTGAGGCAGCGGAGGTGGATTGAGTTGTTGAAGGATTATGATTGCTCGATCGAGTATCACTCGGGTAAGGCTAATGTGGTGGCAGATGCGTTGAGTCGAAAGGTAATATCGGACTTGAGGGCAATGTTTGCTCATCTCAGTTTGTATGATGATGGAAGCTTATTAGCCAAACTTCAAGTGAAGCCTTCTTGGGTTAGTCAGATAAAGGAGAAGCAATTGTCTGATGAGTTGCTAAGTGCAAAATTTCCGCTAGTGGCAGATGGTGGGATAGCAAATTTTAGTGTGAACAGTGATGGGGTATTGTGCTTTCGGGGAAAGGCATGTATGCCAAGGGATTCCGAGTTAAGGCAGAAGATTCTTCAGGAAGCGCATGGTAGCCCATATGCTATGCATCCTGGTGGGAATAAGATGTACCGGGATTTGCATGAACAGTTTTGGTGGCTGGGTCTGAAGCAAGAGGTTACCGAGTTTGTGGGTAGATGCCTGACGTGTCAGCAGGTAAAGGCAGAACATCAGTTACCTTCAAGGTTGTTACAGCCAGTAAAGATTCCACTTTGGAAGTGGGAGAGGATAACGATGGATTTTGTGAGTGGGTTACCCCTTACGCCTACAAAGAAAGATTCAGTATGGGTAATTGTGGATCGGCTGATGAAATTCGCTCATTTCATACCAGTTCGGGTTGATTATTCACTACAAAAGTTAGCCAAGCTGTATATAGCGGAGATTGTGAGGTTGCATGGGGTACCAGTGTGAATTATATCAGACAGAGACCCAAGGTTTACATCACAGTTTTGGAAAGCGTTGCATCAGGCGTTGGGTACAAGGCTAGACTTCAGCACAGCATTTCACCCACAGACTGATGGTCATTCCGAGAGGGTAATTCAGATTTTGGAAGATATGTTGAGAGGCTGCGTCATTGATTTCAGGGGTAGTTGGGAGGAATTCTTACCATTGGCTGAATTCGCATACAACAACAGCTATCAGTCTAGTATTAAGATGGCACCCTACGAAGCGTTGTATGGTCGGAAGTGTCGCACTCCTACTTGTTGGACAGAGTTGGGTGAGCGACAGTTGTTGGGTCTGGAACTGGTTTCTGAAACAGAGGAAAAGGTTAAGTTGATTCGGACTCGATTGAAGGAAGCTTTCGATAGGCAAAAATCCTATGCAGATCTGAAGCGTAAGGATATAGAGTTCTCTGTAGGTGACCAGGTTTTCCTAAAGGTTTCACCGTGGAAGAAAGTCTTAAGGTTTGGACGGAAAGGAAAGTTGAGCCCTAGGTTCATCGGGCCTTATCGTGTTTTAAAACGTGTGGGACCAGTGGCTTATCAGCTCGAGTTACCTCCTGAGTTGGGGCAGATACATGACGTATTTCACGTCTCCATGTTAAGGCACTACCATTCGGATCAATCTCACATAGTGCAAGTGGAGGAAATCGAAGTAAGACCTGATTTATCCTTTGAAGAGGAACCGATTCAGATTCTCGACCGAGATGTTAAGGTATTGCGGAGAAAGACGGTTCTATTGGTTAAAGTTTTGTGGCAGAACCATGGATCAGAGGAGGCCACGTGGGAGCCAGAGGATGTTATGCGTCAGCAATACCCTCATCTCTTTTGACCAGGTAAATTTCGAGGCCGAAATTTCATTAAGGGGGTAGAACTGTAACATCCTAGAATTGGGGGCTTTGCATTTGTTATGTTCTGTTTGTTTGGCATGCTTTGTCTATTAATCCGGTATGTTTGGGGGCCCCGGGAAGGCTCAGGGTTAAGCTTGAGCCTTAGTGAAATTTTTTATTTTAGGCACTTTATGGGAGAGTTCGCTGAGGCAGGCCTTAAGGTTAATTAATTGTGTTTATTTGACATAAGAAAAGAGGTGGTAGAGTGTCATGGAGACGTCACTTAGAGTGCTTGGAAGTGGCATCACAAGGGGAGCAACAAGGGGGAAAAGGTTCGAGTCGCATATGCTGCATTTTGGAGTTCTTTTTGGCGTCAGGATGGAGGGATGGTGGTTTCGGCATGGACTCTTCAAGGGTGAGAGTTGAAGGAGTGAAAGTGTTTGAATTAGTGGCCATGAGGTAATGGTAGAGGTTGAAGGGGTCAAACGAAATCAAATGGATGATGGAGAGGGAAAGTAGGAGGAAATCGTGGAAGGGGGATGTTGGGTGAGAGGTTGGCTGAATTTGGGAAGGTGTGTGAGAGTGTGTGCACAGTTTAGTGGGGCTAGGAGGGGCCGAACCTTCTTTAGTAGCGCATAGGCATGTTGTTGAACATCTTGGTTATAGGGGGTGCCGCATTTTCAAGTGTTCATTTGATGAGAATTTCATTAGTCAAAGCACTCTTAGAAACATTCCTATTCTCTCTTTTTGCACTTTTGGAACATTTCTTCTTCTCTTCTCTTTTACAAAAACCGAAACTCTCACATTGTTTCTCTCATAGCCGAATTTACCATCACCATCCACCCTTCACATTGTTGGTTCATTTTCTTTTGAAGCCGAAACCCTCCTTTTTCCTTTTTGTTTTCATCTCATGCTAGTGCCTTGAGTAGCCGAATCTCCCTAGCTCTTCTTCTCGTTCTTCCTGTATAGCCGAACCTTATTTCTCGCTTTATTTTCTTTCTTCTTCTGCACTTCTTCTTGTGTGAAGGCTGAATCTTACTGTTGTTTCAGGATTAGGCACCTTTTCGGTCGACTTGTGTTGGTAGCCGAATATTGACTCCTCCTTTGGCAAACATTGGTCTTCGTAAGAAGCCTTCTTCTATGTTCCTTCTTGTTCTCTTTTCTCTTGGTTTGGGTAAAACCAAAGTCTCGACTTACTTCTTTGAGCAATGACCGATTGTAGAGGGGTGCATCTTTATCTCTTCTGCTTCGTGTGGCCTACTTTCGAGAAGATTTTGGGTAAGTAATGGATTGGCCGAATGGGTGGTAAGGGAATCCTCTATTGATTTGTTTGGCCGGAAGGTCACTTATTCTATTCTATTTCTAAGAATCGGCTTTAACATGGTGTTTGTTTAGGGACTCAATCAGTTTCTTAAGCCTAGACTGCTAGCTTTCGGCTTTTGTTAATCTAGGTAAGTGACTTCTTTGATACGAGTACCTATCCTTCGTCCTTTTCATTACTTTAATCTGGTTCTCTGATCAAGATCTGTCATGGATTCGAGTGCCAGTCAAGGGAAGGAAGGGGTTGGACCCGTAGTCCCAGCCCCTAAGTTCAAGAAGCGAGCTGTTTCGGCGGTACGAGACTGGCAACCGGGTTGTGGACCGACTTCAAAACAGAATAGGTAAATCGCAGTCGTTCCCTCTTCCGGGAGTGTCGATAGTGTTGAGAGCTTAGTCCTCCTCGTGTTCAGGTGTGTAATATTCACACCTCTTTGTCGTTACTTTTAAGTATGTGTATGTACGGTGAGATGCCGAAATAACGGCATTAGTTGTTTTTCTATATATGGTAAGTAAAAGCGAGACATCAGGTTAGTGATTTGTGTTTGTGATAATTATGCGATTATTTTGACATCAGTTTATGTTGCATTTGATACATGTTGAGATATGTTGCATGCTCACACCATGATTTCATGTTGCATAGGGGAAAATATGCCATGAATAGAAGGGGAAGTGTATCTGGTGGCTTGTGCCATTTCAGCCTAGTGACTATGTCACAATTCTGATAATCTGGTGGCTTGTGCCATTTCAGCCTGGTGACTCTGTCACAACTCTGATAATCTGGTGGCTTGTGCCATTTCAGCCTGATGACTTCGTCACAATTTCTGACGGTGAGCAGCATGACTGCCATCAATGGTGTATAGCGGATGGAAATTTAGGTTGGAATGGGTTCTGCATCATCATGCATATGTTATTGTGCTATTCTGTACTGTGGGGGCTAAGGCCAATCTGTTCTAACGGGCTTGAGCCCAATAAGGGGTGTTTGGTTATTGCACATAGAGTCTTTTGACTCACTCTGTTTGTTTAACATATGTACAGGTAACGCTTAGTTCAGCAGACCGGGCCGGAGGGGACTACGACGTGGCCACGCACGGTTTCTTTCTTTTTAAATAGAACGTTATTTTCTTTAAATTTTCGGGATTTTGGAAATGTAATAAGGCCACTTCTAATTTGGGTAAATTTTAATTTTAATCTTTGGACGTATTTAATATAAATTACTCGACAAAATGTTTTTATAAAATACGAACGAAAGTTTTCTTCTCAATCAGACAAACAACACTTCTTTTAAAAACAAAAAGAGATTTTGCCACCAACTTTGGGTTTAATCTAGTAAACGATAGGTGTTTTCAACTTTCACTTAAAACACAAGGTTTGATTAATTAAAGTTTATCTTAAATTAATATTGGGCTTGCAATGGAACCACGGAACTTGAGGCTTTTAAGAAAGTTTAAATTAAAGACCTTCTAAGACTCGTAACTCTTTTAGTAGTCTTTCCTAGTGACATGCCAGATCCGGTCGTAGTGTTTGAGCCGGGTTCGGGGTGTTACACGACTAGCCCCTAAATCGGGCTGATATATGCCACATGCCCGTTTGCCAGGACATGTGTTTGGCTATCTAACTCACTGACTTGCAACCTAAGGATATCATTATATGACACACGGCCATGTCGCTAGGCCGCCTGTCTCACACAGCTGAGTCACACACGCGTGTCTCAGACCGTGTGGACCCAAAATTACCTTAAATAAAGCCATTTCCAAGACAAATGCATGCATAACCTTTACACACATTTAAGCACACTTTAATGGGACCTAACATCACTCAAACATACATCAAAATACCATTTCAAGAATCCTAATTCAACTAACCAATTAACTTCCAAACATAACATATCAAGACAGGCCAAAAACACTTTAGTTCATGCATATAATCCAATTCAAAACTCTTACAAAAACCTATCTCAAATAACCATTTTCACAACATCATAAAATACCAACATGGAACCTTATATACAAGCATTTGGAAGTGCCCAAAATGGTAATACTTGGTGAAACATTAAAGTACACCAACCCAACCATAACTTTCAAAGCATAAACATACCTAAACTAATACAAAACATCTAATGCCCTTGAACCCCATATTCATCTATTTATATACATGCCACTACCCTAAGAGCCTCAAAAGCTACCAACTTGAATGGATAGTGTGAGCCAGTTGAATGATCCTCCCAAAGTGTCAGTGACGATAATCTACAAAACAATGCACAAAAATTGATAAACTTACAAAGCTTAGTAAGGACATAGTATAACAGTTAATCTAAATACCATTAAGTACATTCATATAATATTTTATTTAGGTGTACCAGAGTATAACCAGGGGCACGAAAGTGCAATCACTGGCATCGAAGTACAAACAAGGGCACGAGAGTGTAATCAGGGGTACCGAAGTACAAACATGGGCTTGAGAGTGTAATCATTCAATAATTAACTATGAACATTTAATTAAAGAACTATATTATAAGAACGCAAGTAGAAATTGATTTACGTATTGAAACACTATGAACTTACCTACTATTCAATTCCAATCAACACGCAAGGACTAATTCGCTATTTTCCATTTTCCTCAATTATTGTTTTTTTTATCCAAGTTTTGATCTATGTAATAATTAAACACAATATATTAACCTCACACATATTTTACATTCCATTCAATGTACATAACCCTTAACTTCTCATTAATTACACATTTTCCCTAAACTTTTACAATTTTTACAATTTAGTCCTCTAACCCGAAAATCATCAAATTGACTATTTTCTTAGAATCAAGTTATATTCAAATATTATAGGCCGTGTAACAGTCCCTATTACACATCAAATTCACTATTAAACCTTGAGATTTTGACATTTTAACAATTTAATCCTTAAATCAAAATTTAACAAAAATCACTTCACAATTCAACCAAATACCACAATCAAAGATTTAAACACATGTTTATCATCAAAAAAAATTCAAGATTCATTAATGGTAACTTCCAAAATTTTTAACAGATTCAAAAATGAATGTACGGGCTAGCTGGACCTAGTTACAATAATATCAAAAACATAAAAATCATTAAAAATGGGGCTTGAATACACTTACATGCAATAAAATAAGCTTGAACGAATACCCTAGCTTGTATTAATGGTGATTTTCGGTGGAGATAGGATGAAATAAAGAAGATGAACATGATTTATTAGGTTATTTTAGTTTTATTTACTAATTTACCTTTTCGTCCTTTAAAAACTATCAAAATTTCAATAATACCTAATCCATGTACATACACTATCAACATATATGGTATAACTACCATTCAAGTCCATTACCTTTCATTTATAAAGCCATTTGACTCTCTTAACTATTAGTACTCGACTTTTTCATCTTTTACGATTTAGTCCTTTTCACTTAGTTAAGCTTTTAAACATTAAAATTTCTTAATGAAATTTTAATACGACCTTAGTAAAATCTCGTAGACACTAAATAAATAATAAAATAATAATTTACTCATCAAAATTGTGGTCCTGAAACCACTATTCTGATATCACTAAAAATAGGCTGTGTAAGAGCTCGATTTTGGGGCTAGTCAGAATAGTGGTTTCGAAACCACTAATCTGAGACCAGAGAAATTATTTTTAATATTATTTTATGGGTTATGGCATGATTATATGAGTGCATGAAAATTTTGGTGCATTAATTTTAGTGATTGCATGTTTAATTTTAAAAAAGGACTAAATCGCATAAAGTGTGAAAGTTTTATTCTAAAAGCTAGAGGTGTCAAATAGCTATATAACCTTAAATTAGAGGTCCTTAATGTGCAATTAGTCCTTTCTAAAGGTGATAGCCGGCCGTAGGGGACAAGAGATTTAATTTAGTCAATGTTTGGTGACATTAGGTGACTAAATAAATCAAATAAAATAAAACAAAGAAAGCTATCATCTTTTTTTTCCTATCATCTTCTTCTTCCATTGATTTTTCAGTCAAGCATAAGGGTTTGGATGCTTGAAATTTTTAGCAACTTACACTCCTTGCAAGTAAGTGATTTTGGTGATCATTCTTGATAATTTTTGTACTTTTGGGACCCTTGTAGCATAATCTAGCTAATGGGGGGACTATTTTGCAAAATGGTTGAGAGTATAGGGTTTTTTCATGAGAGTACTCATGTGTTTGCTAAAATTTTATGGAATAAAATGAATATTGGTTGTTTAATGAACAACTTTTGTGAAAGGATCTCTCATGAAAACACCTAATAGGACTATTTTGTAAAAGTCATAAAATGGATAGTAAATGTGTGAATTAATTGAAATTTTGGTTTGCTATAAGAGAGAATATGATTCGGATAGGCTTGGGTGTGTGAAAAATGAACACATTTTATTTTATGAGCCTAGGGGAAAAATTGTAATTTTGTGAAAGTCTAAGGGCAAAACGGTAATTTTGCCAAAATAGGAATTTTTGGAGTGATTTGATTAATGAGATTTTTTAATAAGCTAAATATGTCATTATAGATCAAGAAGAACGTGGAATCAACCTTGACCGAGGAAAAGGCAAGGTTTCGGACTAAACTTCAAATTGACATATTTTGTATCGAGGTAAGTTTATATGTAAATGATACATCCTTTTTACTTATGTTTTTACATATTAATGTATTATGTGAAATGTGGTTGAATAGTATTGATATCTATTAAAATGATAGAAAGTGAGAAAATTCTCGCATGAACCTTCGGAATAGGAAAATGATAAGGATAAACACCGTGATTAAGTTATTACTGGTGGGCTGTGTGCGATACCACCGTATTTATTATTATTGGTGGGTTGTGTGTGATACAACTATGGATATGTGATTATTGGTGGGCTGTGTGTGATACCACCATGTTATTTATTAATGGTGGGCTGTGTCCGAAACCACTGTGTATCTGGTATTATTCCGAAGTGTTCATCGAGAAACTTTGTCTAAGTGAAATTACGTGTGGTTATGTGGTGACAAGTGCAGGGTATAAGTGAATGTAAATGTGAGCAATGTTTATGATATGTATTTGGAATGTGGTAAGATTTGAAATGAGTAAGTATAACTACGAGAATCTGAATTGTTCTTGATTAGTATGTAATGTTCTTGATTGATAAGTATGTGGTATGATGTTCATTGTTTACATATAGACTTACTAAGCTTAAAGCTTACTCCCTTCTCTTTTCCCTTATTTTTTAGTGTCATAAAGCCAGCTCGGGATACGGAGACCGACGGAGGATCACCCACACTATCTACATATTTTGGTATATTGAGATTTACCTTGAATTATGGCATGTATAGGGACTTAGTCTTTTTGGTTATATGTCATATAGGTTTTTTTTTTCCAAATGTGTTGGCTTATGATGATATATGATTCATTTTGTATAAGGCCATGAGATGTGGTTCATAAGGATTATTTAGATGTAAATCTATTCATATATGCATGTATGAGGCCATTATGATATGGCCCATGATTATTGATGGTTGAATGATGATATGTTGCATGAGATTATGGATGTTTGATGATGGTGAAGCACTTAGTTATGCTATATTAAGTTCATTGAATTTATATGTATATATTTGGACTAATATGGTTTCAATGTTGTGTAGGTTGGTGCAAGTATGGGTGGCAAAAAGGCTTGGTAAACAGCCTTATTTTGTCCACACGGGTAGACACACGGCCGTGTGTCTAGGCTGTGTGTGACACACGGTCTGCCCCCTAGGCGTGTGGTTTGGCCGTGTGTCCCCTGCATCCTGAGTTGGGAAAACAGAATGCCCAATAGTAACCACATGGGCTGAGGTACGGCCGTGTGTCTTAACCGTGTGGAAGACACGGCCATAGGACATGGGCATGTGCCCAGGCCGTGTGAAGTCTGCACTTGATTTTAGGAATTTAATTCGCCACACGGCCTAAGGACACGGGCGTGTGTCTTGGCTGTGTGACCTTATTTGGGTGATGACATCATAAACAGAATGTCCCCTATTTTTGACACAGCCTGAGGCACGGGCATGTGATGTGCCACACGAGCATTTCCCTTCTCCCACACGGACGTGTGGACCTTTTTGATGATAATTTTCTCTAAGTTTTGCAAAAGTTTCTAAAGTTCTCGGTTTAGTCCCGAACTACTCCTTATGTATGTTTTGGGCCTTGTAGGCTCGTGTAAGGGGTGATATGAAAGGTTTTAAATTTAAGTGGAAAGTCATGTCTCGGTTTTGTATGATTACTTGCATATAAGTTCGGTAACGCCTCGTACCTTGTTTCGACGTCAGATATGGGTAAGGGGTGTTATAGGCTGTTACAGTAGCAGCTTGTTTACAATATTAGTAACCCTCCACTCGACCCGATGAACCAAATTCGAGTATTGGGTGTTATGTCCTATAACATATGTAGCTTAAACTTTTTTCCAATGTAAAATTTTATCTATGAATGCGATGAGTCTCTTATGGATGTACATCATATGGTTGCATTTACAATTCATGATGATAAAATTTCAATGTTCTCTATTGTATCTCTCAGTCTACTATAAACACATCGGAACGCTGCTTAAACAACTTACGCTCTAACTTGAACTCGTACTTAACTTCCTCTCTATGCATAGTAATACATCGCGCCACTTTCATTTGGCGTAGCCCTAGCATCGTCCCTCCCAACGCATACTTCTTGCAAACTGAAACATGAAATAACATTCATAAGTTCATAAGAACTTGGTGAGTGAAACCTTAAATACCTCATTCATCACATCTAATCATAATATATGCTTTGCATGTCCTACATTTGTCCTTAGACTTTGCCTTTTTCCTTCTGTTGGATACTTCACTAAAGATTTCCTTTAACATACTATAATTACTCCTTTTTGTTTTAGACATTTGTCTTTCGCATAGTGCATTTAAGGACTTATCTTTCTTTCATATTCATTAAGTTTTCACTCTTCTAGGCTCTAGATTCAGGGTCCAAACTCAAAGCATAATTTTTTTCCTCTGAACGTACTATACTTAAAATCTCTTAACCTTATATATCCCTTCTTAAATCTTATCTTTACATAGTCCTTAACCATTTCGTTAACCTTAATCACAGACTTAAAATCTTATTCATAGTTACTGACTTTTCCACTACCTTCAGGTGAGGTAGATTACTCTCATTACTTAACATAGAGTTCACCCAGATCTTCTTTACTTTAAGGTTCTATCTATACATGCCTATAATACATATCTCGGATGTGCCACCTATTTTGGTGTGCTGTAGTTTCATTGTTCTTTTATTGTTATTTTGCAGGGTTCGCCATATCATTTACATACGGTGCCTTTCTTTCAGAGTTCGTTAGATACTTAGTTTCTTCTACATGTCCATACATTATCTGTTAACTTACCTTACCTTCAGAGTCTTATCTTTACTTTGCTTTCAGAGAATCGTTCATGCCATTCTTTTCTAATTTCTTACACGTAATTCATTCAGAATTTTTGGTAAATGCATTCATTTATTTAAATAGCCATAATAGCTTCCTTTGTATTTGCAATAAGGGCTTTCCTTTACAGATTAGCACCAAGGCTTCCTGTTCTTATGTTGTGCCACGAAGGTGTTTCTTTTCAGATATAGCCACAAAGGCTTCCTTTACGGAGATTGCCACAGAAGCTTTCTTTTGACAGAGATCGCCACAAAGGCTTTCCTATCTAGAGTTTTGCCATAAAGGCTGCCCTTTTTTACTGGTGTTTTAAATGACAGGGATTTTACTAAACTCACACTTTGTAAGGTTTTCCCATCATCATTCTGGGAAACACAGAGAACCACATTATGTAATAACCTTCCTTAAATTTCCCATATGATGCCATAATCCACCAGTTACGGTCTTACACGATATGGTCTTCTTTTCATATGATGCCATAACCCACTAGTTACGGTCTACATGATATGGTTTTCAATGCCATGGCCATGGACTTGTCCTTTCAGAGATTCGTGCTTTTAGTCCCGACGAACCCCTTTGATGACTCCAGAGATATAAATAGACTATTTATTCTTAGACCCATCTTTCATGAACTTGTCATATCTTGGCTTACTTGTAACAGACACATTCAAACCTTTTCGACACATTAACACATTTCCATTATCCAGACACAAGCATCTTTTAACCTCAAGATTCATGTTTCATACTTTGACCACGAAACTTCATGTTATCCATACATGCAAGTTCATAAATCTTATGTTACTTATCAGAGTCATCACATCATACTTTACTAGTTTCTATTTCGTGATTTGGTTACTTAGCATAGAAGCTCCTAGAACATACATACTACAGGCAAGAGTTAGCATAGGGACTCACCTGATAACCTCAAAGAGCAGCTTAGCCTTTAGATCCATCATTCAATAAGATGCTACAACCTCCCCTGCCTTGTAGAATAGAAACACTTTGTTAGAACCCATCTGGGTAACCGTTATCATCATTTTAAACCCTGACATCTTTCAAAGCCATGTTTCTTCAATCATACTTGCAAATAATTTTTTCCTTGATAGAAAGAGTCATGAAATGTACCTTGTAGTGAAGAAAAACACTAGAAATATCTAGGATTCCTATAATAGCCTGATTTAGGGGCTAGTCGGAATAGTGGTTCAAAACCACTAATATGAGGTTATAGAAAATTTATTTTATGATATTTTATGAGCTAGAGAATGATTATATGTGTACATGAAAATTTTGGTGCCTTAATTTTAGTGATTTCTTGCTTAATTGCGAAAAAGGACTAAATCGCATAAAGTGCGAAAGTTCTATTTTATAAGCTAAAGGTACCTAATAGCCATAGAATATTAATTTGAGGACTTTAAAGGGCAATTAGACCCTTTGTAAATGGTTGGCCGACCATAGGGGATCATAGGAGACAAGAATTGATAAATTGGTCAAAGTTGGTAATAGTTGTTGACTAAATTGATAAATAGAATAAAATAAAGAAAAGATGATATCCATCTTTTCTCTCCATCTTTCTCCACTGAAAATAGTAAGCAAAATAGGGGTTTTGAAAGCTCAAAATTTTTGCAAACTCATCTCCATTCAAGTAAGTGATTTTAATGATTTTTCTTGAAGATAGTTGTACTTTTAGAACCCCTAGAGCTTAAGCATTCAAATGAGGGGACTAGTTTGTAATATGGTGAAGGGTTTAGAGATTTTCCATGAGAGCTTTCATTGTTATTTGCTGCATTTTTATGGAAGAAAATGAGTCTTGGTTGTTAGATGAACAACTTTTGTGAAAGGTGTTGCCATGAAAACACCTAAATGGACCTTGTTGTAAAGGTTATAAGGTTTGTAGTAAATGTGTGAAATGTTGGGTTTTGATGATAGCCATAAGAGAAATAAATGTTCACCTAGGCTCATTAAAGGTAGAAATTTGATTAGAATTAATTTTCGAGCCTAGGGGTAAAATGGTCATTTTGCCAAAGTCTAAGGGTAAAATGGTAATTTCGCCAAAGCATGATTTTTGAAACGCATTTATTAATGTGATGATTAAGATGAGCTAATTTTCTATTATAGAGCAAGAAGAACCAAGAATCCACCTCGATCGGGGAAAGAATAAAGTCTCAGACTAGATCGACGATCTAGCTTATTTTGAAATCGAGGTAAGTTTGTATGTGATAATTTAACATTTATGCTAGCATGTTTGAGAATGGTTGATCTTATAATGAAATTCTATGAAATTGAATATTGGTGTTGAATGAGAAAGATGATAAGAATTGAGATGTTGAAGTCCCGGTGGGACTAAAATAACTGTGAAAATGCTATTATCAAGACATAAGATGAATAAGGTCCCGTGTAAGACCATGTCCAAGACATGGCCTCGACACCGAATTGAAATCCCGTATAGGACCATATCCGAGATATGGCTTCGGTATTGAGTATGAGAATCGTATAAGACCATATCCGGGATATGGCATCGATACTTAATGTGAGATTCTGTATAAGACCATATCCGGGATATGGCATCGGCACTCAGAGGTGACCCCACGTAAGACCATATTTGGGATGTGGCTTTGGTTTAATTTTTATTCTAATGGTTATAAATATGCATCTTTGAGCATCCCTAGTGGTTTATCGGGATGAATAAATCAGCTTAGAAATAGAAACGAGAGTTTTACTAAATGTTATGTGATTGAGTTAACATAGGTACTCGTGAGTAATTCACGACGAAACACTTACGATATGTGGCATGGTATGTTCTAAATAAGGGCAAGTATGAGTATGTATGGCAAGAAGCCTAATACTTTGTGTATGGTTAATTAATGCCATGGATGAATTTTATCATGAGCTTATTATTGCTATTTATTTCCATGCAAACTTACTAAGCTTTATGCTTACCACTTTTTATCGCCCTTTTTCTTCTAGTATTGCCTTGATAACTCGAGAATCGTGGGATGCAGGAGTTCAGAAATCACACTATCAACATCACTTTGGTATAAAAAATTAGACTTATTTTGAGTATGGCTTGTATAGGACTCGGATATTTTGTTAGGTCATAATTGTTAGCCAAAGTGTTGGCTATGTTTGTAATCAAAGTCATTTTGTAAATGGTCATTGGAAATGGGCCAACACTTGATAAGTTTATAAATATATATATATTCAATGTGATAAAATTATGAAGTTTATGCTTGAGTGAGCGCTTTGAATTGAGTTCTTAGAGGTACCATATGATCAGCTTATGTATTGAATTGTTTGGTAGGAGTGTGAATGCTTGTTAGGGTGGCAAAAAGGCTTGGTAGATAGCCAGATAATTGTCCACACCAGCAGAGACACGGGCGTGTGCTTAGGCCGTATGAAGTCTGCACTAAAAATGTGGAATTTAATTCGACACACGATCTAAGGACAAGGGCGTGTACCTTGACCGTGTGACCATAGTGAGATGATGACGTCATAAACAGAATACCAAGGTTTTGGCACACGGGCTAGGGTACGGGCGTGTCAAGGCTGTGGGAGGGACACGGGCGTGTGCCCGGCCATGTGAAATAAGTCAATATCGACCACGGGTGATGAACACGGGCATGTCTTAGGGATACACGGGCGTGTGGCCCCTGTTTGGTTAAAAATTTTCTAACCGCGTATTAGTTCTCGGTTTAATTCCGAAACCTTCCGAAAGTATGTTTAGGGCCTCGTAAGCCCAGAATGAGAATGTTATGGGTTTAAATGGAAAGTCTTTGAGACGAAATGTCATGTTTAAGCAAGTAAAGTTAGGTAATCCTCGTATCCAGTCCTGGCTTCGAACCCGAGTAAGAGGTGTTACATTTATTGGTATCAAAGCTGCGGTTTAGTCGATTCTAGGACTAACGTAGCGTAAGTATGATTCTAGCTATACATGCCATATGTAAGAGTACCTGTGTAATGATAGTGTGATGGCTCCTGACGTTTAAAATCGTGTTTTTATGTAGTAAATGGATTCTGATCCAGACTGTACTGCAGTCGATGATGCTGCGAGTAATGCGCCGGCTCCTGCTCAGGGGATCGCGTCAGTGAATAGTAGACTCGAGACCTTGGGTCAGGGAGAAGAGGCCCGAGAAGCCTTTCTTCATATGATGAGCAACTGGTATACTAAGTATACCAAAGAAAATCCTAATGCTCAAACCCTTCCACCCCTACCTATTCCTCAACCCGCTCCCGTAGCTCCTCAAGTGGTTGAGGTAGTGAGAAGAGAAAGGCCTCCGGTCGATAAGATCTGTAAGCAAGGAGCCAAAGAATTCTGGGCTAGTAAGGATGATGATCTGGAGAGAGCAGAATTCTGGCTCGAGAATACCATCAGGGTATTCGATGAGTTGTCATGCACGCCTGAGGAGTGCTTAAAATGTATGGTATCTCTCTTGAGAGATTCGGCCTATCAATGGTGGAACACCCTTCTGTCGGCGGTAGCAAGGGAGAGAGTTAGGTGGGAATTCTTCCAAGAGGAATTTTGGAAGAAGTATATCAGCCAGAGATTCATTGACCATAAGAGAAAAGAGTTCTTAGAATTAAAGCAAGGTCGAATGACGATGAATGAATACGAACGTGAGTACATAAGGCTTAGCAAGTATGCCCGGGAGTGCGTGTCTACTGAGGCTATCATGTGTAAGAGATTCAAGGACAGGTTAAATGAAGATATCCGTTTATATGTTGGAGTCCTCGAACTAAAAGAATTTGTAATGTTGGTGGATAAGGCTTGTAAAGTCGAAGCGTTGGCCAAAGAGAAGAGAAGAGCTGCGATTGAGTCACGTGACTCGAGAAAAAGGCAATTAAGTCCTACCAATCCTCATCTAAGAAATCGAGGGATTTTACTACTCAACCAGCCACTTCAGTCGGGTTTTCAAACCGAAGTAAGGGTAAACAATTTTCGGGGTCTAAAGTGCAGACAACATCAGTTGCTAGTGTGGGCAACATTCGATCGAGTAGACTGGAATGCCCGCAGTGTGGCAGTCGTGATTCTGGTGAGTGCCGAGCAAATGAGAAGGCTTGTTTTAGATGTGGGTCCTTAGACCATTTTATCAGAGATTTCCCCGAGGTGGGCGAGAAAGAGAAGTCTCAGAATGCAAGAACGGGAAGTGCTACTAGAGGAAGACCGCAGAGAAACCCGGGAAATGAAATGAGTTACAAAAATCCATCTAGAGAGCAGACTGTAAGAGTCGAGGGTAGAGCACTGGCGAGAACATATGCGATTCGTGCTCATGAAGAGGCATCTTCCCCTGACGTAATCACGCGTACCTTTTCTCTCTATGATAGTCGTGTTATAGCTTTAATTGATCCGGGATCTACCCACTCATACATATGTATGAAATTAGTCTCTAGCATGAGCATGCCTATAGAGTCTACTGAATTCGTAATAAGAGTGTCTAATCCCCTAGGCAAATATGTGTTGGTTGATAGAGTATGTAAAAGTTGCCCATTGTTGATTAGGGGTTATTACCGTTGATCTTATGTTATTACCGTTTGATGAGTTCGATGTCATCCTTGGGATGGATTGGTTAGTTACTCATGACGTGATTGTGAATTGTGGAAAAAGGTCTATCGAGTTAAAATGTGAAAGTGGAGATCTTATTCGTGTTGAATCAGATAAACAGGACAGATCATCGGTAGTGATATCATCCTTGTTGACTCAAAAATATTTAAGAAAGAGGTACGAAGCTTACCTTGCCTTTGTGATGAATGTTAAAGAGACTGAGTTGAGAATTGAATCAGTGCCTATAGTATGCAAGTATCTAGATGTTTTCCTGGAGGAATTGCCAGGGCTACCTCCAGTTAGAGAAATCGAATTTGGGATTAAGCTAGCTCCGGGTACCGCCCTCTGTTTCTATTGCTCCATATAGAATGGCTCCAACCGAGCTAAAAGAGTTGAAAGCACAGTTGCAAGAACTAACGGATAAAGGTTTCGCAAGACCAAGTTTTTCTCCGTGGGGTGCTCCCATTTTATTCGTGAAGAAGAAAGATGGTTCTATGAGATTATGCATAGATTATCGGCAACTTAACAAGGTAACTGTGAAGAACAAGTACCCGTTGCCGAGAATCGGTGATTTATTTGATCAATTGAATGGAGCCACGGTATTTTCCAAGATAGATTTGAGGTCAGGGTACTATCAGCTGAGAGTCAACGACTCGGATGTACCGAAAACCGTATTTAGGACTAGGTATGGGCACTATGAATTTTTGGTCATGCCTTTTGGTCTAACGAATGCCCCTACCATTTTCATGGACCCGATAAACCGCATTTTTTGGCCATACTTGGATAAATTTGTAGTGGTCTTCATCGATGACATCCTGATTTACTCTCGAGATGAGAACGAACATGCCGAGCATTTGAGTATGGTTCTGCAAATTTTGAGAGAAAAACAATTGTATGCCAAGTTCAGCAAGAGTGAATTTTGGCTTAAGGAAGTAGGATTTTTGGGGCACATTGTCTCGGGAGATGGAATTAGAGTCGACCAGAGTAAAGTTTCAGCAATTGTTGATTGGAAACCGCTGAGGAGCGTAACTAAAGTAAGGAGTTTCCTAGGCCTAGCCAGCTATTATAAGCGTTTTGTTAAGGGATTCTCCATGATAGCTACCCCGATGATGAGACTATTGCAAAAAGACATGAAGTTTGAATGGACAGAGAGGTGTCAACAGAGTTTTGAAAAACTAAAGGCGTTGTTGACTGAGGCTCCTGTTTTGGTGCAACCTGAACCAGGAAGAGAATTTGTGGTTTACATTGATGCATCCCTTAATGGATTGGGTTGTGTACTTATGCAAGAGTGTAAGTTGATTGCATATGCCTCTATAAAATTAAAGCCGCACGAGAAGAATTACCTGACCCATGATTTAGAGTTGGCAGCCATTGTGTTTGCATTAAAGATATGGAGACACCATTTGTATGGTGAAAGGTGTCGGATATTTACCGACCATAAAAGCCTAAGATATTTGATGACTCAAAAAGAATTGAATTTGAGGAGAAGAAGGTGGTTGGAGCTGATTAAGGATTATGAGTTAGTGATTGACTACCATCCGGGAAAGGCGAACGTAGTCGCCGATGCTTTGAGCAGAAAATCATTGTTCGCGCTGAGAGCCATGAATGTAACAGCCCGATTTAGGGGCTAGTCGGAGTAGTGATCTCGGAATCACTAATTCGAGGTTAGATAAAATTATTTTCATGTTATGTTATGAGTTATAACATGTTTATGAGGATGCATGAATATTTGGTGCCTTAATTTTAGCGATTTCTAGCTAAATTGTGAAAAAAAGACTAAATCGCATAGAGTGCGAAAGTTCCATTCTATAGGCTAAAGGTACCAAATAGCTATGGCTTAGTAATTGGAGGTCCCAAATGAGCAATTTGGCCTTGTCTAAGTGAGTTGGCCGGCCATAGTAAGCTAAGGGGACAAGAACATTAAATGTGGTCATGTTAGGTGTTTAAAAAGAAATAAAATAAGATGAAATAAGCCAAAAAGCTATCATCTTTTTATTTCTTCTCTTTCAACCGAAAATATCAGCCATGGAAGGGCTTTGAAAGGTTGAAAATTTCAGCAAGCTTCTCTTCACTCAAATCAAAGAAAATGAGTTTCGGACCTAGAACGAATGAAAAGAGAAATGTGGGCAAAAAGTCCTTTTCGGCTCTTTTGACATCGAGGTAAGTTCATGTGCAAATGTTGAAATTACGTATGAGCTTATTTAGTATTCCAATGTTGTATGGAATGTATATTACTATATGAATGTATGAAATGTCTCTTGATGAGATGTCAATGGAATTGAATTTAGAGTAATGAGAAAGGTGTATAGCACGATATGACGATGGTTAAAGGCCCGAGTAAGACCATATTGGGATATGGCCTCGGTGTAAGAATTCGTATAAGACCATGTCAGGGACATGGCATCGATATGTTAGTGTATGTAAAACCCAATTGGGGTAGAGTGACAACGAGAACTATGTGCATGAGACTCAAGAGAGTTATTTAACAATTCGAATGATTCAATGTATATGTGAATGTATGTTGTTGTACCATGAGTAGCACAAGTATGTGTAGAATTGAATTGAGATGAATTCAATATATGACGAACCCCTAGTGGGGTATGTGTGTTTGATGCACTGTGTGAATGAGAACGAGTATCTTAGAAAGTTAAGTAAAAATGGAAACATGTGTGGATATTCTTGAATGAACATTTGAAATAGAGATATACTTGTGAATTATTATCCATGAATGTAAATAACGGTAAGCTATGTGCGATATCACCTTATTGATTGTTGATCGATGGGCTATGTGTGATACCATCACTTATAAATGATTGGTGGGCTATATGCGATACCTCCCTATTAGAGATTCAATGGTGGGCTATGTGCGAAACCACCGAGATATTAGTAGCATGAGCGGCTTATTGAAAATGCTTGATGTGTTGTTATATATGATCTTGTGACGATCAGTGCAGGAATGTATGCTAATTAAATAAGCGAATTGGCTTGTGATATGGTAAGAATGTGATAAGAGATTGATTAAGTTTCAAGAATGGTTGAGTAAGCAACCATGAGTTGATGAGAAAAATTCAACATATTGCCCTGGGGTTATGTATATTCAGTGAATATCAATATTTGTCAAATTATACAGATGAACTTACTAAGCATTATTGCTTACTCCTTTACTTTTGTCATCTCTTATAGGTTTTATTACTTAGCTCGCGTTGGAGACTGTCGGAGATGTTTTCACACTATCGAGCAAACACACGGTATGAGGTATCAAGTCCTTAAGAGTCATGGCATGTATAGGGATTTGTTTAAAGTTGATGAAGTCTAATTGTGGTAGCCAAATGTTTTTGGACAAAGTGTATTCATAGTATGGTTGTGTATAGCAAGTTATGATGGTTTAAGTTGTTGTAAATGTTGTGGGAACAATTCTCCCAAGGGTATGAGAGGAAAACTTTATTTTCATGAACCAAACGTGTTAATTTATGTGTTTCAATTGATGTTTTGAGAATATTTTGAAGAAGTATATGAATGTATGCAATTGAGAGTAAGAAAAGGCTTGGTAGATAGCTTCTAAGTGCCCACACGGTTAGACACACGGGCGTGTGTCTAGGCTGTGCGTAACCTGCACCTTAGTCTCATAAGTCAGAATAGGCCACGGGTTAATCCCACGGCCGTGTGTTGAAGCCGCATGACACACGGTTAGAACATGGGCGTGCCCCCGCCGTGTGTAATAAGTCGCGATATCAAGGTATAGTATACGATCTAAGTCCACGGGCGTGTCAAGGCCGTGTGTAATTAGTCAGTGTCGACCACGGTCGGAAGACATGGGCGTGTAAAGGGGTGCACGGGCGTGTCCCAAAGCACTTGGGCTTGTGACCTCTGCTTTAAAGAAAAGTTTTCGATTAAGTTTCGAAAGTTTTTATATACGCGTATAAGGCCTCGTAGGCCCATGAAATGTATGATTAGACTGAGAAAGAAAAGTTTCTAATTCGGAACAAAATTTTACAGCCCATAAGTGCATGATTAAGCAAGTTAAAGCATAGTAATATCTCGTATCCGGTCTAAGCCCCGGACTCGGGTATGGGGTGTTACATTTAGTGGTATCAGAGCTATGGTTTAGTCGGTTCTAGGACTAACCTAGCGTGAGTAAGAGTCTAGCTATACATGCTGTATGTGGATCGTGATAGTGTGATGTCTCCGGGCTCTAACGAAATTGTTTTGTTAAGACAGTGATGATTCCCAACCGAGCTAATTTCAGTAAGCTTGTATGATTTCTAAGCTTTATGATTTCTATCATTAAATTGCTTAGTATAATGTATATTATTATCATGGAATGATTAATGTTTTGCTAAACAAAGAAATAAATGAGATTAAATACGAGCAAGTCTCGATTGAAGATGGAATTTCCCAGGATACTCGATCTACCATATGAAATAAGAAAGTCCGTATAAGACCAAGCCGAGGCATGGCATCGGCAATCAAGCAAGTTATCATGTAAGACCAAGACAAGTCTTGGCATTGAAGAGTTATTATGAGATGAAGACCCATGAAATTCCAAGCCAAGGCATGGCATTGGTGAGTCTCCAAGCAAGATATCATGTAAGTCCAAGGCAAGCTTGGCATTGAACAAGTTATCATGTAAGTCCAAGGCAAGCTTGGCATTGAACAAGTTATCATGTAAGTCCAAGCCAAGGCATGGCATTGGTGAGAACGAGAAAGACTTCGTATAAGCCCATGTCAAGACATGGCCTCAAAACCAAGAAGAGAGATTCCATGTAAGACCGTATCTAGGATATGGCTTTGGCATCGAGCATGTGAGATGAGATTCAAAGATCCCTGGTTATTCATGGAAATTCATCGGGCACACAAGTAAAGTTTAAATGTGATAGTAAGAAAGTTAGTAGTAAAGTTGATATTATGTCATGCTAGTGAAGGCTGACTAACAAGTATGATTCATGTTATGAATGATGATGTTGAGATTATGCTTGTTATAGTAAAGTATACTGATCTATGTGATCAAGTGTATCAGGTACCTTGTATACCTTACAAACATGAGACTAGTAAGTACCATGATGTATGTGAGAAGAAGTAAGAGTAAGTAAGCATTTGAGATTTGTGATGCCATTGTTTATGATAAATATGTCCGTATGGTTAAATCTCACATGTGACTGTTAAAGTAGAGAATGCATGATGTTTTGTTTTATGACTCTGTTATGAAGCCACACATATTATGGTGTGGAAGTTAAAACTGAAAAGTTGACTAAGTAGAATGCAAGAGATGAGTACGATCGTTCAATGATAAAACGATGAATAAGACCATGGTAGGACCATGGCGGTACATGTGATTCCATATAAGACCATGTCCGGGGGCATGGCATTGGCATCGATACATGATCTCAGTATAAGACCATATCGTGGATATGGCTTCTCAGTATTGAATAAGATAATCGGATAAGACCATATCTGGGGTATGGCATCGATAGTTGTGGTGAGATCCCGTATAAGACCATATCAGGGATATGGCATCGGCATCAAATAGTAATCCTGTGTGAGACCACGTCTGGGACCTGGCTTCGGTAAAAGATTTTGTGTAAGACCATACCTGATATATGGCATCGGCATCGACATGAGTTTCCATGTAAGACCGTATCTAGGATATGGCATTGGCATTGATATGAGATTTCGTGTAAGACCATAGCGAGGCTATGGCATCGTGACGACATGTAAAGCAATAGCTGAACTATGATGTTGTGATACGAGTAAGACCATAGTTGGACTATGGCGATCAAGTAAACGACATACTCAAACTGTAAGACATTCTCTAGATTAATAAGGAATAGTAAGAAAAAGTAGAGTTAGATGTTAAGTACTCGAGTAGGTATTAATGTGAAACTTGAGTTATTAAAGTCACAGCTCGAAAGTATGAGTGATAGAGATAATTGTAACGTGATAAATGTGAAAACTCACTTGAGATGAGTTATGTGACTATGATGATATTTCATTGATGATGAATATTAAATCATATGTATATAGTCACGAGGGTCAAGTTAAGAGGCTCTGTGACCTCACCCTCCTTACCACTGTTGAATTATGATGAAATGTTATGAGAGACAAATTGAGTAAGTTTGTATGTGATTAATACAGTATTTATGTTAGCATTTTGAGAATGCTTTGTATCACATTGATGCATGATACTCTACTAGATAGAATAATTGTTGTTGAACATGAGGTTGAAGTCCTGGGAGACTATAATGAAAAGGCTATCATTGAGATATGAAATAGATAAGGTCCCGTATAAGACCATGTTCGAGGCATGGCCTCGCACCAAGTTATGATTCTCAGATAAGACCATATTCGAATATGGCATCGATACTTGATGTGGAAGCCCATATAAGACCTTATCCGGGAAATGGCATTGGCAGTTAGAGGTGACTCCATATAAGACCACCTTGGAGATGTGACATTGGTGTCGTACCTATATGTATGACGATGAATATACATCTTTGATTATCCCTACTGTTCGAAGGGACAGGTAGATGAGTTAGAAATAGAAATGAGACTAATACTAAAGTCATGTGAAGGAGTGAATACAAATATTCGTGAATGAATCACGAAGAAACAGGTGCGATGTGTAGCACGATAGGTGCTAAATAAATGGCAAGTTTGAGTAAGTTGGGTTGAAGCCTGTAGATTGTGCATGGTTAGTTGATGCCATAGATGGATTATAATAATCCCCTTGAGTGTTGTGTACTATTATCTGTTGCCTTTTAGAGCGATTGTGGTTATTCTTTTCATAAACTATAACTATGTGAGAATGTTAGCTGATAGTGAAAATCAGACAAAATGGTTGTAGATTTAGTTAACTAAAATCGACATTTCTTTATCTCTTTGTAACCCTATTCGGGTACTATGAGGAGGAAGTTGGTGATGATTCTAGTATAAGAAGTGAAATCACAAGTTTCGCGTTGTATGATGAGTTTCGAGTAAGCCGAATAGAGTTAATGAATTTGACCTAAATGCCCCTGCTATCATGAGATATGAAGTTAGTAAAGGTTTTAGATTAGTACAGCAGGAGAAACTCAGATGAGAGTGTGCTAGAAATATGTTCTCTGTGTGGAGAAAATAATAGATTAATGTATTGAGATATGATTCAAGTTTTGTGTATATTCACGCATGAATCAATAAAGAGAATAAAATTGTGTGTACGTGAGTAGGGAGCATGATAGAAGGGTATGCTCATCTGAATGTTCAAACCGTGATAGTTGAGTCGAAAGCTATAAAAAGAACTATTTATTTGAAAGTTCTAGTACTGAAATCAGTCTGAATCGAGAGAAAGAGTTGACAGGTTAGTGATCCCGAGACGATCACTTCTGTGTCCTTGTTGTAAGTTAGATGTTACGAAAGATCCATGTTAAGCAATGCGAGCTAGTTACTCGGATGATCTTAGTTGGTAATATCCCGCCAAAGAAAAGTTAATGACAAGAGCGAGCTTTCTTTTCGTAACAAAAGGGTTCAAATGAGATAGTAAGTGTTATTTTAAATAAGCTCAAATGAGTTTATTGAGATGATAAAATACAAGTTGTATAAGTTTTACGTTGTCGATGATTCCTCGAGATAGAATTTGACTGATGATAAATCCGTAACTTATACAGAAGTTTTGGTATGGGATTCATGGTAGCATATCTACTAATGCAAGAAAAAGAAAGTACAATTATGTGCATAAATGTTTTGACAATGGAGTACATTTCACGATATGATTGAGATTATGGTCAGAAATAGTTGACCACTAAAAGCTGAGTTTTCAAAGCGTATAAGTCAAGACTATTACAGTCGGTGAATGCTTTAATGAGAAAGTGAGGTAAAACCTTATAGATTTCAAATTCAGTTTGACAAGATTCCCTAAGAAGGGGATGTCATTCGAATTGTAGTGAGTCAACCAGTGAAGATCCGAACGATCATTTGGGCATTTACGGAGTTCCAAATTAGTGGATTTCTGGATATAGTATAAGCCCCAGAGGAAAAATAACCTAGGTCTCAAGTTATGTTTCGATCTTATGTATCACAGCTTAAGAGTTATCGGTAAGAGGAATTTGAGGATAAGTGGATTTGCGATTTTGAAGATTAGATGGAAACATTTTAAGAATGTTGGTAGCTAACCCTCCTGATAAGATTTTCGAGGACGAAAATCCCTAAGGGAGGAGAATCGTAACAGCCCGATTTAGGGGCTAGTTGGAACAGTGATCTCAGAATCACTAATTTGAGGTTAGAGAAAATTATTTTCATGTTATGTTATGAGTTATAACATGTTTATGAGGATGCATGAAAAATTTGGTGCCTTAATTTTAGCGATTTCTAGCTAAATTGTGAAAAAGGACTAAATCGCATAGAGTGCGAAAGTTCCATTCTATAGGCTAAAGGTACCAAATAGCTATGGCTTAGTAATTGGAGGTCCCAAATGAGCAATTTGGCCTTGTCTAAGTGAGTTGGCCGGCCATAGTAAGCTAAGGGGACAAGAACATTAAATGTGGTCATGTTAGGTGTTTAAAAAGAAATAAAATAAGATGAAATAAGCCAAAAAGCTATCATCTTTTTATTTCTTCTCTTTCAACCGAAAATATCAGCCATGGGAGGGCTTTAAAAGCTTGAAAATTTCAGCAAGCTTCTCTTCACTCAAATCAAAGAAAATGAGTTTCAGACCTAGAACGGATGAAAAGAGAAATGTGGGCAAAAAGTCCTTTTTGGCTCTTTCGACATCGAGGTAAGTTCATGTGCAAATGTTGAAATTACGTATGAGCTTATTTAGTATTCCAATGTTGTATGGAATGTATATTACTATATGAATGTATGAAATTTCTCTTGATGAGATGTCAATGGAATTGAATTTAGAGTAATGAGAAAGGTGTATAGCACGATAGGACAATGGTTAAAGGCTCGAGTAAGACCATATTGGGATATGGCCTCGGTGTAAGAATTCGTATAAGACCATGTCAGGGACATGGCATCGATATGTTAGTGTATGTAAAACCAAATTGGGGTAGAGTGACAATGAGAACTATGTGCATGAGACTCAAGAGAGTTATTTAACAATTCGAATGATTCAATGTATATGTGAATGTATGTGGTTGTACCATGAGTAGCACAAGTATGTGTACAATTGAATTGAGATGAATTCAATAAATGTCGAACCCCTATTGGGGTATGTGTGTTTGATGCACTGTGTGAATGAGAACGAGTATCGTAGAAAGTTAAGTAAAAATGGAAACATGTGAGGATGTTCTTGAATGAACATTTGAAATAGAGATATACTTGTGAATTATTATCCATGAATGTAAATAACGGTAAGCTATGTGCGATATCACCTTATTGATTGTTGATCGATGGGCTATGTGTGATACCATCACTTATAAATGATTGGTGGGCTATATGCGATACCTCCCTATTATAGATTCAATGGTGGGCTATGTGCGAAACCACCGAGATATTAGTAGCGTGAGCAGCTTATTGAAAATGCTTGATGTGTTGTTATATATGATCTTGTGACGATCAGTGCAGGAATGTATGCTAAGTAAACGAGCAAATTGGCTTGTGATATGGTAAGAATGTGGTAAGAGATTGATTGAGTAAGTTTCAAGAATGGTTGAGTAAGCAACCATGAGTTGATGAGAAAAATTCAACATATTGCCCTGGGGTTATGTATATTCAGTGAATATCAATATTTGTCAAATTTTACAGATGAACTTACTAAGCATTATTGCTTACTCCTTTATTTTTGTCATCTCTTATAGGTTTTATTACTTAGCTCGGGTTGGAGATCGCCGGAGATGTTTTCACACTATTGAGCAGACACACGGTATGAGGTATCAAGTCCTTAAGAGTCATGGCATGTATAGGGATTCGTTTAAAGTTGATGAAGTCTAATTGTGGTAGCCAAATGTTGTTGGCCAAAGAGTATTCATAGTATGGTTGTGTATAGCAAGTTATGATGATTTAAGTTGTTGTAAATGTTGTGGGAACAATTCTCCCAAGGGTATGAGAGGAAAACTTTATTTTCATGAACCAAACGTGTTAATTTATGTGTTTCAATTGATGTTTTGAGAATGTTTTGAAGAAGTATATGAATGTATGCAATTGAGAGTAAGAAAAGGCTTGGTAGATAGCTTCTAAGCCCACACGGCTAGACACACGGGCGTGTGTCTCAGCCGTGGTAACCGTGCACCTTAGTCTCATAAGTCGAGAATAGGCCACGGGTTAATCCCACGGCCGTGTGTTGAAGCTGCATGACACACGGTTATAACATGGGCGTGTGCCCGGCGCGTGTGTAATAAGTCAAGATATCAAGGTATAGTACACGGCCTAAGTCCACGGGCGTGTCAAGGCCGTGTAATTAGTCGATGTCGACCACGGCCGGAAGACATGGGCGTGTAAAGGGGTGCACAGGCGTGTCCCAAACCACATGGGCGTGTGACCTCTACTTTAAAGAAAAGTTTTCAATTAAGTTCCGAAAGTTTTTATATACGCGTATAAGGCCTCGTAGGCCCATGAAATGTATGATTAGACTGAGAAAGAAAAGTTTTTAATTCAGAACAAAATTTTACAGCCCGTAAGTGCATGATTAAGCAAGTGAAAGCATAGTAATATCTCGTATCCGGTCTAAGCCTTGGACTCGGGTATATGGTGTTACAATGAATACTCAGATGGATTTGTTGGATGATGGTTCTATTCTAGCCGAGCTAAGGGCTAGACCATTATTTCTTCAAAATATTTGTGAAGATTAGAAAGAAGACAGTAGCATACAAGCTAAAAGAGTTCTTTGTGAGTCAAATGTTGAGTCAGACTTTCGGGTAAATCCTGATGGATGTTTGACTTTTCGAAATAGGGTCTGTGTACCAAGAAATGATGAACTTATTCATAATATTTTGCATGAAGCGCATAGAGGATGTTTAACTGTGCACCCAGGTAGCACGAAGATGTACAATGACTTAAGGAAGTGGTATTGGTGGCCTAGTATGAAGAAGGACATTTCCGAGTTTGTATCAAAATGTCTGATTTGTCAACAAGTGAAGGCTGAACACCAAGTACCTTCGGGTCTACTTCAGCCCATTATGGTTCCTGAGTGGAAATGGGACCGTATTACCATGGACTTCATGACGGATTTACCGTTGACGCCCAAAAAGAAAGATGATGTGTGGGTCATAGTCGATAGGCTCACGAAGTCAGCCCATTTTTTACCAGTGCGAGTCAATTATTCGCTTGATAAATTGGCGGACTTGTACGTGTCAGAGATAGTAAGGCTTCATGGTGTACCATTGTCGATCATCTCGGATAGAGATCCGAGATTCACATCACGGTTTTGGAAAAAGTTACAAGAGGCCTTGGGCACAAAATTGAGTTTTAATACAGCCTTCCATCCACAAACCGACGGGCAGTCGGAAAGAGTAATTCAGTTACTCGAAGACATGCTTCGATGTTATGTTTTGGAATTCCAAGGTATTTGGGAGAAATACTTACCGTTGGTGGAATTTGCCTACAATAACAGTTTTCAGTCAAGTTTTAAAATGGCGCCTTGTGAGGCATTGTATGGGCGTAAGTGCCGAACGCCTTTATATTGGTCAGAACTCAGAGAGAAACAGATTCACGGGGTCGATTTGATTAGGGAAACTGGAGAAAAAGTAAAGGTGATACGCGAGTGTCTGAAAGCGGCCTCAGATAGACAAAAGTCCTACTAGAATTTAAAAAGGAAAGAGATTGAATTCCAAGTCGGTGATAAAGTGTTTCTGAAAGTATCACCATGGAGGAAGGTCCTCAGATTTGGCCGGAAAGGCAAATTAAGTCCGTGTTTTATTGGACCTTATGAAATTATCGAGAGAATAAGACCGGTAGCTTATCAGTTGGCCTTGCCACCTGAGCTGGAAAAGATTCATGGTGTTTTTCACGTGTCCAAGTTGCGCCGATACCGTTCAGACCCTTCACATGTCATAGTACCAGCAGAGGTAGAGATCCAATCAGATTTGACTTATGGTGAAGATCCGGTTAGAATTTTGGCAAGGGAGGTTAAACAGTTGAGAAACAAAAGTATAGCCCTTGTTAAAGTGCTATGGCAGAGACATGGAATAGACGAGGCTACATGTGAGCCCGAAGAATCTATGAGAAACCAATACCCCAACCTTTTCACCGGTAAGATTTTCGGGGATGAAAATCCTTAAGGGGGAGAATTGTAATAGCCCGATTTAGGGGCTAGTCGGAATAGTGGTTCGGAACCACTAATCCGAGGTTATAGAAAATTTCTTTTATGATATTTTATGAGCTAGAGCATGATTATATGTGTACATGAAAATTTTGGTGCCCTAATTTTAGTGATTTCCTGCTTAATCGCGAAAAAAGACTAAATCGCATAAAGTGTGAAAGTTTTATTTTATAAGCTAAAGGTACCTAATAGCCATAGAATATTAATTTGAGGACTTTAAAGGGGAATTAGCCCCTTTGTAAATGGTTGGCTGGCCATAGGGGATCATAGGAGACAAGAATTGACAAATTGGTCAAAGTTGGTAATAGTTGTTGACTAAATTGATAAATAGAATAAAATAAAGAAAATATGATATCCATCTTTTCTCTACATCTTTCTCCACCGAAAATAGCAAGCAAAATAGGGGTTTTGAAAGCTCAAAATTTTAGCAAACTCATCTCCATTCAAGTAAGTGATTTTAATGATTTTTCTTGAAGATAGTTGTACTTTTAGAACCCCTAGAGCTTAAGCATTCAAATGAGGGGACTAGTTTGTAATATGGTGAAGGGTTTAGAGATTTTCCATGAGAGCTTTCATTGCTATTTACTGCATTTTTATGGAAGAAAATGAGTCTTGGTTGTTAGATGAACAACTTTTGTGAAAGGTGTTGCCATGAAAACACCTAAATGGACCTTGTTGTAAAGGTTATAAGGTTTGTAGTAAATGTGTGAAATGTTGGGTTTTGATGATAGCCATAAGAGAAATAAATGTTCACCTAGGCTCATTAAAGGTAGAAATTTGATTAGAATTAATTTCTGAGCCTAGGGGTAAAATGGTCATTTTGCCAAAGTCTAAGGGTAAAATGGTAATTTCGCAAAAGCATGATTTTTGAAACGCATTTATTAATGTAATGATTAAAATGAGCTAATTTGCTATTATAGAGCAAGAAGAACCAAGAATCCACCTCGATCTGGGAAAGAATAAAGTCTCGGACTAGATCGACGATCTAGCTTATTTTGAAATCGAGGTAAGTTTGTATGTGATAATTTAACATTTATGCTAGCATGTTTGAGAATGGTTGATCTTATAATGAAATTCTATGGAATTGAATATTGGTGTTGAATGAGAAAGATTATAAGAATTGAGATGTTGAAATCCCGGTGGGACTAAAATTAATGTGAAAATGCTATCATCAAGACATAAGATGAATAAGGTCCCGTGTAAGACCATGCCCGGGACATGGCCTTGGAACCGAATTGAAATCTCGTATAGGACCATATCCAGGATAGGGCTTTGGTATTGAGTATGAGAATTATATAAGACCATATTCGAGATATTGCATCGATACTTAATGTGAGATTCTGTATAAGACCATATCCGAGATATGGCATCGGCACTCAGAGGTGACCCCACGTAAGACCACATTCGGGATGTGGCATTGGTTTCTTTTTTATGCTAATGGTTATAAATATGCATCTTTGAGCATCCCTAGTGATTTATCGGGATGAATAAATCAGCTTAGAAATAGAAACTAGAATTTTACTAAATGTTATGTGATTGAGTTAACACAGGTACTCGTGAGTAATTCACGACAAAACACTTACGATATGTGGCATGGTATGTGCTAAATAAGGGCAAGTATGAGTAAGTATGGCAAGAAGCCTAATACTTTGTGTATGGTTAATTAATGCCATGGATTAATTTTATCATGAGCTTATTATTGCTATTTATTTCCATGCAAACTTACTAAGCTTTATGCTTACCCCTTTTTATCGCCCTTTTTCTTGTAGTATTGCCTTGATAACTCGAGAATCGTGGGATATAGGAGTTCAGAAATCACACTATCAACATCACTTTGGTATAACAATTTAGACTTATTTTGAGTATGGCATGTATAGGACTTGAGTATTTTGTTAGGTCGTAATTGTTAGCCAAAGTGTTGGCTTATGTTTGTAATCAAAGTCATTTTGTAAATGGTCATTGGAAATGGGCCAGCACTTGATAATTTTATATACATATATTCAATGTGATGAAATTATGAAGTTTATGCTTCAGTGAACGCTTTGAATTGAGTTCTTAGAGGTACCATATGATCAGCTTATGTATTGAATTGTTTGGTAGGAGTGTGAATGCTTGTTAGGGTGGAAAAAAGGCTTGGTAGATAGCCAGATAATTGTCCACATGGGCAGACACATGGGCGTGTGCTCAGGTCGTGTGAAGTCTGCACTTAAAATGTGGAATTTAATTCAACACACGGTCTAAGGACATCAGCGTGTACCTTGACCGTGTGACCATAGTGAGATGATGACGTCATAAACAGAATACCAAGGTTTTGGCACACGGGCTAGGGCACAGACGTGTCAAGGCCGTGGGAGGGACACGGGCCAGGGACACGGGCGTGTGCCCGACCATGTGAAATAAGTCAATGTCGACCACGGGTGATGAACACGGGCATGTCTTAGGGACACACGGGCATGTCCCTGGAACAACACGGGCGTGTGGCCCCTGTTTGGTTAAAATTTTTCTAAGCGCGTATTAGTTCTCGGTTTAATTCTGAAACCTTTCAGAAGTATGTTTAGGTCCTCGTAAGCCCAGAATGAGAATGTTATGGGTTTAAATGGAAAGTCTTTGAAACGAAATGTCATGTTTAAGCAAGTAAAGTTAGGTAATGCCTCGTATCCGGTCCTGGCTTTGAACCCGGGTAAGGGGTGTTACAATTCCTAGCTCAGCTCATATAAATATTTCTATCTCTCTTTAGCCCTAAATACTTTTTATTTTTCAGAGGAAAACGGTAAAGAAAACCTTTCTCTTAACCCAACCGGAGTGTCCTTTTAACTTAACCCATGTCTCTACGGGAACTTGGTAAACGTCACATCAAGGCTGAGTGTCCTTATCATAATCTGCCACCTCTAAGAACTTACTCGATTACTTCTTTAGCTTTTACCCCTTCTAGTTAAAGTTTAGTTAATTCCTAACGAAGTTTCCTCACAATTTAGTTGTCACGGGACCACATTGGTCACTGGATGTACTATATCACTGGTGTTGGCTCATACCTTATAACCATTCTTTTCTTAATTACCACTTCTAGTTCACATATTATCGTAATCTGATGGGGAGTCCTTGTTTGCTTATTTTCATGTCGGAGTCTACCTGTTCTATACACCGAAAAGGGCTTTTGGGCGAACACTACTTCGTCAATAGTACTTCTTTATACTATGCGCCATATTCATATATACGTATTCTTCCTAGCACTACTTGATTCATCATTCTTACCTTTCTTCAAAGTTAGTCATAAGCTTTTTATTTCAGAATATCCTATACGTCGTACATACTAGTGTTTGCCATGGGTTCTTTACTTTACGTTCAGAGTCTGCTAGAGTAGGGCATCACTGGCGTATTCAGAAAATCCTTACACTTAATTGAGTTCTAATGTTGAGCACTTGAAACTTACCCTTAAGCCTTATTTTTATAAATGACACTTAAATAGTCAAGACTTCGCCGGACGAGATGTTACATTATCTACATTACTGGTGGCTTGTCCACATTACTGACAGCTTGTTTACAATACTGGTGGCTAGTTCACATTTCTTACAATTTATTTGCATTACTGGTGGCTTTTCCACAAGTTGGTGTGTTATTAGTAGGATGAGTTCTAGGAACTTTTATTATGGTGTGCAACGAAGTTGGGTAGGACCTTTTTTTTGAAAGCACTGCATTAACATTTTTATGCACTACATAAACTATGAATTATGTATTGTTTATGATATTTTGTATATTTATTAGCTTGAATTATATAATTACTGTTTATTATTGTTTACTAGAGTTAAGACTCACACTAAGCTTATGGGCTCACTACTTAGTTTACTGATTTTACAAATAACCCCCGAAGTCAGAACTTGGACACCACTATTAGAGGAGCTTCTCGAATGTTTTCATTTTAAAGTACTTTAAACTTTATTTTAATAAATGTTTTGGGACTGTAATATTTTTTATATGGACTATGGAATGAGACTTTATTTTGGGGATTTTTCTTATTTTGAATTGCATGACTTTAAATTTTAAATTGCTAATTTAATATTTAAATGATTATGAATGAAAATTAGTTTTTAACGAAAAATATGATGTTATCACAGATTTCCACTACAATATTGAAAGTAAGTTTAAATAAAATACAACTTGGTTTTCGAAATGAATAATCTTTATAAACAAAATTCTTAAGACATTTGATTTTTGGAAATTAACATGTTTTCTCAAAACTAGGATAAATAATCTAGTTCACTAGTTTTGAATAAAAAGGCAAATGATTTTAAACTATGTTTCAAGAAATTTTTTGCGTCATTCCAGTGGCCAATGTAGCCTTCAAAATTTGGCCATAACATATAGGCCAGGTTTGGGAGGTTACATTTAGTGGTATCAGAGCTGGGTTCAAAACTTGATTTGTGGTTTTTACTTAAAATTTGCATGCATTCTTTAAAGCAGTATTTTGAGAACCATTGTCACATCCCATATTTTGATTTGTGGTGCAAAAATAAAAAACAAGGAAGTGTGTAGCCTAGTGGTAGGAAGCTCCTAAGTTTTCAAGGAGGTATTTAGTTCGAATCCCCTTCTTAATTTTATTAAAATTTTTGCACACTTTTTCCATGTGCACTTAAAGCTTTCCGTCCACCCCCTTTAGTTGCCTCAAATAGGTTGATTCCATTCCCCTTTTATGAGTCAAACTTACCTTAAGTTGGAGAACATGATTGTAACACCCCAAACCCGGACAAGACACCACGTCCGAATCTGGTATGCTACGGGGAAAACGTCTTGGGAAAACTAGATTTTTCGTTTAAAAGTGGAGTGAAAACACAGTGTGTTTGAAACAAATTTGAGTAGTCTTGTTTGGAAAACAGTTGATGTATTTGAAACCTGGAGATTTTGAAAACTTAGCTAGAGTTTGTAGTTAAAACAAGTTAAAACCATTTAAAACCTCCTTAGTTACTTAATGATACATAAAACACTTTTGAACTTAGGTGAATTACAAGTTAGAATTGGAAACCAGTTGAATTTGTTTGTCAAAAAGACTTAGTGTGATACCCGATGGTATAGTTTAAAAACACGTCGCGTTATAATTTTGAAAACATGATCTTTCCAGGTTTTAGTAAAATTTATTCCGAGTTATTTTGTTAAGGCATATCAAAATCACTTAAAATATAAACAACATAAAACATAACTTAAAAGGCCTTTTACAATCCGAAATAAAACCCAATGTAAAGTAATAACTAAAGTACCCAAATAGTAGAGTCTGAGTAAAACTTTATTAAAGCATGGCATGTGCACCCCGAGTCCATCCCGGCTCCAAGTCCGCGTCTACGAGTCACCTGAAATGCCAAAGGAGAGGGTGAGTCGAGTGACTCAAAGGTGCAAATCCCGCTCCCAAAGAATCAACATGCTAACACACATCATACATAGCAACATGATTAATGCAACCCGAACCTAACCATCCATATCTCCTTTTCTACCCCGTGTGGTACCAAACCACTGGTGACATATAGTCACAATGTGCTCCCAAAGCACTGGTGTCCCAAAGACACAATATCCGTCAATGTGCTACCAAAGCACTGGTGTCCCAAAGACACAATTGTGCTACCAAAGCACCGTGACCAAAGTCACGAATCCAATGATGATGGGGCCAACCCATCGTGTGTTACCAAAACACTAGCGCATTTATCCCATATCTCAAGTGGGGCCAACCCACGGTGGTCAAACCACGTGGACAAGTCGCAATGAGGTGCCAAACCTCCGGTGTCCCAAAGACACGATGTGCTACCAAAGCACCGTGACCGTAGTCACAAATCGGTGATGGGGCCAACCCATCGTGTGTTACCAAAACATCGCGCCAATCCCGTATAATCATCTGTGGGGCCAACCCATCGTGGTACTGAGCCACCACTCGGGACGAGACGCCGAGGTACCAAACCTCTCTGAGGTGCCAAACCTCTGTGACCCAAAGTCACAAAGTGTGCTACCAAAGCACCGTGCTCGTCGAAGACAATACATCACCGCTCCCTCCTCTCGTATCACCCATCAACATGCCAAACTCATGTAAACATGAATATCATGCTATCATGCATATCATACTATCATGCATATCATGCCAATATGTCTAATCTCATACCCCATGTCACATATCCATAACCATGGTATCATACAGGATCATCAATAACTCATAATAATAGCACTCGACTTACCCGAGTCCAAACTCGTACCCATGAGGGTATCATAATAGTCACCACTGCTCCATTAGTCATTGCACAAAGTTATTAACGATATTACTAAATATAAGTGTGTTAGTATACACACACGATAGCTACGAGTCTAAAGATCCCTACGAATCACTCGAGTCCCTTGACTATCCGGCTCCTAGAATCGGCCAAAAGTAAACCATTAGGCAACCACAATATTCGGCCAACATAGGGGTTAGGCACTAAGACCATTCGGCCATAACCAAATGAACCACAAGGGTTAGCGTTGGACCCTTACCTTGCAAAAGTTTGGTTTCCTACCAAACCCAACCAACTAATAGCCCCTTCTTTGATCACCAATCGGCTACACCTTAAGAGAGAATGGTTAATCCTTTGTCACCTTGACTTAATCAGATTTAAACGAATAACTGCGAATGATATCTTACCATCACTTACCTAATCGGTTCACAAAGAGAGAAGGCTCCACTGATCGCTTTCGATATCCAAGACCCTAACACAAGATGATAACCAAAGGTTAACATCCTTCCAAACTGACCATAATCGGCCCTTAACCCAAAACATAACCAAATAAAGAACCAAAAGAGGGAGATATGGCCATTCGGCCTTGCACTTACCAACACCCAACACCAAAATTCGGCCAAGAAACCACTAGGGGGGAGGGAGAGAAGGTTCGCCTTGGTGTTTTACACACACCTATATTCGGCTTCCAAAGGTGAAAAATGGAGTGCAAACAAGAGAAGAATTAGAGACTACGGCAACAGGTTTTGAGAAGAACAAAAGAAAGTTTTGCAAGTTGATATGGGTTCGGCACACCCAAAAAGATAGACAAGAAGAAATGGAGAAATCGGTTGGGGAAGTGGTGAGTTTCGGCACTAGTGTTTTTCAAGAAGAGAGAAGAAAATGAATAAGAAGACAATTGGTACTAGTTTCGACTTATGCAGTGAAGGAGAAGAGAAAATGCAAGAGTGCATTCTGGCTACAAGAAGGTTGGAAGAAAAGCAAAACAAATTCGGCAAGCCTTAGAGGTTTGGTATTTCGGTTTTTCCAAGAAGAAAAGAATAAGAGACTCTCTTGAATTTTCAGTTTAAGCTGTTGACAAAAGAAGAAATTTTGTTCCCTACCTTTTTGACCGAAACAACAAAATGCCAAATAGAATTTCGGCCTAGCCTTCCCACTTACTACCACAACCGGCCACTCCCAAAAACTCCCCAAATATTCGGCCATATCCCCAAAAGCTCCCATACACTCATTTGAATTGAGTGGACCAAGTCACACTCCTATCTTCACTCCACACCTTCCATTTGAAAGTGGAGACCAAGTCATAGGCGAGTTTGAACCGCCTACAAACTCCTCCCCTCCATGCCGTCAAAATGAGTGCCAAAAGTGGCCACTCATGCACTCGAACACAAGGCCTCCACCTTGCTTTAGGCGTTACCCACTCCAAGCCTTAGTGGCGCCTACATTGCCACTCCACCAATTAATTTCTTGTGCTAACAAACTCCCAAAATAAATTTAAAAGCCCCCACTTTCCTCGACTCCTAATGCCTAAGCTCAAAAACCAAAATTTTCTAATTTACTCACCATACACCTAAGCTATAGCTAAGCCCCTAAGACATAAAAACAAAGAACACAAAGACACTACAAACATGCAATATCATGCAACACCAAAACAGCCCCTAACCCGGGATATTACAGCTTCTACCCCCTTAAAAATAATTTCGCCCTCGAAATTACCTGGTCAAAAGAGTTGCGGGTATTGCTTGTCTCATCGTATCCTCGGGTTCCCACGCCGCTTCCTCTACGCCATGATTCCGCCAAAGTACCTTAACCAAAGGCACAGACTTCCTACGTAGAACCTTTACATCTCGATCAAGAATCATGCATGTGTTCTTCTTCCATAGTCAAGTCCGGATTTACCTCGATCTCTTCCATCGCTACCACATGTGACGGATCCGAACGATACCTCCAAGCATCGAAACATGAAAACGCCGTGAATCGACTAAGCTCTGCAACTCAAGCGTCATACGCCATCGTCCAACTCGTCTCAAAATCTTATACGGCCCAATGAACCTCGGACTAAGCTTGCCTTTCTTTCCGAACCTCGCATTTTCTTCCAAGGCGAGACCTTCGTAAACACTCGATCCCCAACAAAGAAACTCTATATCTCTTCGCTTAAGATCGGCATAAGACTTCGCGGTGCAAGCTTCCTTCAATCGAGCCCGAATCAACTTAACCTTGTCTTCTCGCTCTCGACTACCAACTCGGGTCCCAACAACGGACGCTCACCTAACTCCGTCCAACACGTAGGTGAGCGACACTTCCTACCATACAACGCCTCATACGGAGCCATCTTGATGCTCGCTTGATAATCGTTGTTGTAGGCAAACTCGCCAACGGTAGAAACTCCTCCCAACTACCCCTCAAATCCGTGACACACCCTCTCAAAGATATCCTCTAAGATCTCGAATAACCCTTTCTCGATTGTCCGCCGATCATGGGTGAAAAGCCGTCTTTGAAATCCAAACGAGTACCCGAGCTCGATGCAATGCCTTCCGAACCTTGAAGTAAACTCGATCCCTATCCGAGATTATCGAGACCGGCACACCGCAACCTCACTATCTCTCGAAACATACAAACAGCTAAGCTTCAAGTGAGTAGTCAACCCTCACCGGAATAAAGTGAGTTGATTTAGTCGACGATCCACCACTACCCAAATCGAATCCTTCTTGCTTGGCGTAAGCGGTAACCCACCGACAAAATCCATGGTTATCCTTTCCCACTTCCACTCGAGGAATCTTTACAGTCAAAGCAACCCCGACGGCAATCGATGTTCAGCCTTGACTGTGACAAGTCGACATTTTCCAACAAACTCCGTCACCTCTTTCTTCGCACCGTGCCACCAAAAGCGCTCTCTAAGATCCTTATACATCTTGCTACCTCAGGGATGCATAGCATGAGGACTCGCTATGTGCGCCTGAAGAATCTTTTGCCTCACTCAACATCTTTAGGCATACAAGCCTTACCTTGAAAACACGAACCTCGCTACTAGACAAGTCAGAACCATCCACACCACCATTCTCGCACTTGCAACCTTCGCGCACCCGTAACCTCATCCTCTAATCTGCTTTCTCTCGATCGCTTCAACCTAAGTAGGCTTAACTTGCAGCTCTGCCAAAATACTCCCGTCGTCATACAAGCTCAAATGGGCAAACAAAGCTCTTAAATCGAAACAACCTTACGGCTCAACGCGCGCTCGCCACCACGTTAGCCTTGCCCGGATGATACTCAATAGAACAATCGTAATCCTTCAAAGAACTCAACCCATCTACGTTGCCTCAAATTCAAATCCTTCCGAGTCGGTAGATACTTCAAGCTCTTATGATCCGTAGACTATCGATCTCTCTCCATATAAGTAGTGCCTCCAAATCTTTAAGGCGAAAACTACGGCCGCTAGCTCCAGATCGTGCGTCGGATAGTTGACCTCATGTGGCCTCACCGCCTAGAAGCGTAAGCCACAACCTTACCTTCTGCATCAAAGACACAACCTGCACTGCAGTGTGATGCATCGCAGATAGACTGTGTATTCCTTACCACCTCAGTTGAATTAGAACCGAGCCTCGGTCAAAATCTTCTTTAACCTATCGAAGCTTTCCTGTTGTTTCTCGGTCCAAACAAACGGAACCTCTTTCCTTAACAACTTAGTCATCGGCACTTTATCAACGAGAAACCTCAACAAATCTTCCGTAGTATCCACCAAACCTGAAAACTACGAATCTCAACCACTCGACCTAGGTGGCTTCCAATCCGAAACGACCTCAATCTTACGAGGATCTACTCGAATACCCTCGGTGACACTACATGCCCCAAGAACGCCACTTCCCTAAGCCGAACTCACACTTACTAAACTTAGCATAGAGTTGCTTTTCCTCGAATCTGCAGCACCACCCTCAAATGCTTATCATGCTCTTCCTCCGACCTTGAGTATACTAAGATGTCGTCTATAAAAACCACCACGAACCGATCCGTGATCTCGCTGAAAAACACCTATTCATCATATCCATAAACGCCGCCGGTGCGTTAGTCAACCCGAATGGCATTACGAGAATTGTAGTGCCCATACCGAGTCCGAAACGCTTGTTTTATGGATATCAACCTCCTTAACCTTTAGCCGATGGTACCTGACCTCAAGTCGATCTTCGAGAATACCGCAGCACCCTTCAAATGATCAAATAAGTCATCTATCCGTGGCAACGGATACTTGTTTTTAATCGTCACTTGTTCAATCAAGCGTAGTCTATACACATCCGCATCGTACCATCTTTCTTCTTAACAAAGAGTACCGGCGCACTTACGGCGAAACACTCGGCTTGATAAAACCTCGATCCAATAACTCCCGGATCTCGAGCCTTAAGCTCCACCAATTCCTTTGGTGCCATCCTATACTGAGCAATAGACACCGGCGCCGTCCCGGCAATGTGATCAATCCCAAACTCTACCTCTCGATCAAGCGGCAAACCCTAAGCTCTTCAGAAACACATCAAAGAAATTCCTTAACAAAGACGAACCTCCTCAACAAAGCACTTTTTAGCCTCCAAGGCATACACATGAACCACATACGCTTGCAGCACTTTCCCGACCATCTTCTCCGCTTTCGTGAGCAGATACCACATTTGATAAGTAATCCTCCTATTACCTATCATAGCCACCTCAACGCCATCAACCGTCTTAAGAACCATACGCTTAGCCGCGCAATCCAACCTCGCCGGGTACTTAACTAGCCAATCCATCCCGGAATTAGATCGAACTCCCCAAACGGCGGCTTCCATCGATCGTCAGCAGCAGAACACTACCCCTTGGAGTTCTAGGGGTACCTCTCTAAACAGCTTTATCTACTACTACAGAGTGACCTAGAGGACTAATCACGGTCATCCGCCTAGAAGATATCTCGAGTCTAAATCCATTGTCTCTACTATACTACTAAGCAACATAAGAGTGCGTAGAACCCACATCGATTAAAGCGAAGATAAGGAGTACCAAAAATCAAAAACGTCACGGTTATGACGTCCGGTCGTCGCCTCCTCTCGGCGCCTCGCACGTACACCAACCCAGTGCGCTAGCCTCGAACTACTCGCACCTCTCCGCCTGCTCCACGGCCCCGACTGCATCCATAACCACCTCTGCGCCATTACCACGGCCCCTCTGCAGTGGCGGTCCATTACCTCGAACCGACACGCCCCGACTCTCGGTGAATCTCGCCATCCTACGCGACAATCCCTAATGCGATGCTCCGGAGAACCACACTCGGCAACCTTTACCTCCACCCAAAGAAACCACCCCAATGAGATTTCCCACACCGACACATCTGCGGTGGTCCCCGCTGCGAGCAAAGAACAAACCTAGCAGATCGATTACGCCCACTCGATCTAGCCCTCTTACGGATTGCCGACGAACCGTAAGACCCAAAGCTCCTCTTAAGCCTACTCCTGTCCATGCTCTGTCTTACCGATTCTTTGACACCTCGGCCACCTTAGCCTTCTCAACTAAGACAAAGAAACTCGCGCTCCTGGCGAGGAGCAATCAGCAACCTCAACTCGCCTCATGGACCATCCTCGAAACGAACACACCTCTCATGCTCAAGTGGCCACAATGCCCCAGCATACCTACTCACCTTCAGAACTCACCTCGTGCTCAAGAATGGACTTACTCCCCGAACAAGCCTCGTAAATGCCTTTCTTTGAGTCGATATAACTAGCTCCGATGTACTTCTTTTGATATGCGACTCAAAATAATCCCATGTCAAATCCTCACCGCCACACCGCCTCGCACCGTGAGCCACCATTGATATGACTCATCCCGAGAAGAGATACGATACCCTTCACTTCTCTTCCGCTGTCAAGTCCGGATCATCCATGATCCGCTCGCTTGCCTCCCACCAATATTCAAGCGAGTGCTAGGAGCAACACCGAAACACCTCGGAAGAATTCACTCATTAGCCCGAGTCGCTCAGAACCGATTTCCTAACTCCCGCACACCACCACTAGCCCCACTACCCTTTCCAACACTCGCAAAGATCGCTCGTGACATCGCGTCGCCTCCCGTCCGATCTTGGAACTCACCACCTCCACCGGTGGCGGAACCGAGTATCTTATTTTCTCAACCTGCCCGGATCCTACGGGCTCGTAAACTGCCATTCTACCCCTACCTCTACCACGTGTGTTACGACCACGTCCGCCTCGAGTGCTCATGTCAAATCTTTCTACGGATCTGATTAAAGAGTTTTATGCATCGTTGTTTATTCCACTTGTTTAAAAAGCAAGTCTTATGAATATTTAAAGAGGATTTGTTCTCGCAAGTGTACGTAATCCTATCGGTTTCAATCTCTAAAGTAGCATACTATAGCTATTCATCAAATCATATCCAATCAAATCACAAGTAATAGTACAGGTACTTACAGGCGAATCTGGTGCCGAGACTCGGTGCCATGCCTTTCAAAACCATATATTTCAAAACAAACACTTAAACAGGCTTTTGAAACCATTTTGGGCCTCAGCCCACAAATGAGCCTTTGAACTTGGCTCGATACCACAAATGTAACACCCCAAACCCGGACAAGACACCACGTCCGAACTGTATGCTACGGGAAAACGTCTTGGGAAAACTAGATTTTTCGTTTAAAAGTGGAGTGAAAACACACGGTGTGTTTGAAACAAATTTGAGTAGTCTTGTTTGGAAAACAGTTGATGTATTTGAAACCGGAGATTTTGAAAACTTAGCTAGAGTTTGTAGTTAAAACAAGTTAAAACCATTTAAAACCTCCTTAGTTACTTAATGATACATAAAACACTTTTGAACTTAGGTGAATTACAAGTTAGAATTGGAAACCAGGTTGAATTTGTTTGTCAAAAAGACTTAGTGTGATACCCGATGGTATAGTTTAAAAACACGTCGCGTTATAATTTTGAAAACATGATCTTTCCAGTTTTAGTAAAATTTATTCCGAGTTATTTTGTTAAGGCATATCAAAATCAGCTTAAAATATAAACAACATAAAACATAACTTAAAAGGCCTTTTACAATCCGAAATAAAACCCAATGTAAAGTAATAACTAAAGTACCCAAATAGTAGAGTCTCGAGTAAAACTTTATTAAAGCATGGCATGTGCACCCCGAGTCCATCCTGGCTCCAAGTCCGCGTCTCACGAGTCACCTGAAATGCCAAAGGAGAGGGTGAGTCGAGTGACTCAGGTGTGCAAATCCCGCCTCCAAAGAATCAACATGCTAACACACATCATACATAGCAACATGATTAATGCAACCCAACCTAACCATCCATATCTCCTTTTCTACCCCGTGTGGTACCAAACCACTTTGGTGACATATAGTCACAATGTGCTCCCAAAGCACCGGTGTCCCAAAGACACAATATCCGTCAATGTGCTACCAAAGCACCGTGTCCCAAAGACACAATTGTGCTACCAAAGCACCGGTGACCAAGTCACGAATCCAATGATGATGGGGCCAACCCATCGTGTGTTACCAAAACACTAGCGATTTCCATCCCATATCTCAAGTGGGGCCAACCCACGGTGGTCAAACCACGTGGACAAGTCGCAATGAGGTGCCAAACCTCTGGTGTCCCAAAGACACGATGTGCTACCAAAGCACCGGTGACCGTAGTCACAAATCGGTGATGGGGCCAACCCATCGTGTGTTACCAAAACACCGGCGCCAATCCCGTATAATCATCTCAGGGGCCAACCCATCGTGGTACCGAGCCACTGGGACGAGACGCGAGGTACCAAACCTCTGAGGTGCCAAACCTCCGTGTGACCCAAAGTCACAAAGTGTGCTACCAAAAGCACCGGTGCTCGTCACAAGACAATACATCACCGCTCCCTCCTCTCGTATCACCCATCAACATGCCAAACTCATGTAAACATGAATATCATGCTATCATGCATATCATACTATCATGCATATCATGCCAATATGTCTAATCTCATACCCCATGTCACATATCCATAACCATGGTATCATACAGATCATCAATAACTCATAATAATAGCACCGACTTACCCGAGTCCAAACTCGTACCCATGAGGGTATCATAATAGTCACCACTGCTCCATTAGTCATTGCACAAAGTTATTAACGATATTACTAAATATAAGTGTGTTAGTATACACACACGATAGCTACGAGTCTAAAGATCCCTACGAATCACTCCGAGTCCCTTGACTATCCGGCTCCTAGAATCGGCCAAAAGTAAACCATTAGGCAACCACAATATTTGGCCAACATAGGGTTAGGCACTAAGACCATTCGGCCATAACCAAATGAACCACAAGGGTTAGCGTTGGACCCTTACCTTGCAAAAGTTTGGTTTCCTACCAAACCCGAACCAACTAATAGCCCCTTCTTTGATCACCAATCGGCTACACCTTAAGAGAGAATGGTTAATCCTTTGTCACCTTGACTTAATCAGATTTAAACGAATAACTGCGAATGATATCTTACCATCACTTACCTAATCGGTTCACAAAGAGAGAAGGCTCCACCTGACTGCTTTCGATATCCAAGACCCTAACACAAGATGATAACCAAAGGTTAACATCCTTCCAAACTGACCATAATCGGCCCTTAACCCAAAACATAACCAAATAAAGAACCAAAAGAGGGAGATATGGCCATTCTCGCCTTGCACTTACCAACACCCAACACCAAAATTCGCCAAGAAACCACTAGGGGAGGGAGAGAAGGTTCGCCTTGGTGTTTTACACACACCTATATTCGGCTTCCAAAGGTGAAAAATGGAGTGCAAACAAGAGAAGAATTAGAGACTACGGCAACAGGTTTTGAGAAGAACAAAAGAAAGTTTTGCAAGTTGATATGGGTTCGGCACACCCAAAAAGATAGACAAGAAGAAATGGAGAAATCGGTTGGGGAAGTGGTGAGTTTCTAGCACTAGTGTTTTTCAAGAAGAGAGAAGAAAATGAATAAGAAGACAATTGGTACTAGTTTCGACTTATGCAGTGAAGGAGAAGAGAAAATGCAAGAGTGCATTCGGCTACAAGAAGGTTGGAAGAAAAGCAAAACAAATTCGCAAAGCCTTAGAGGTTTGGTATTTCGGTTTTTCCAAGAAGAAAAGAATAAGAGACTCTCTTGAATTTTCAGTTTAAGTCATTGACAAAAGAAGAAATTTTGTTCCCTACCTTTTGACCGAAACAACAAAATGCCAAATAGAATTTCGGCCTAGCCTTCCCACTTACTACCACAACCGGCCACTCCCAAAACTCCCCAAATATTCGGCCATATCCCCCAAAAGCTCCCATACACTCATTTGAATTGAGTGGACCAAGTCACACTCCTATCTTCACTCCACACCTTCCATTTGAAAGTGGAGACCAAGTCATAGGCGAGTTTGAACCGCCTACAAACTCCTCCCTCCATGCCGTCAAAATGAGTGCCAAAAGTGGCCACTCCGCAGCTCGAACACAAGGCCTCCACCTTGCTTTAGGCGTTACCCACTCCAAGCCTTAGTGGCGCCTACATTGCCACTCCACCAATTAATTTCTTGTGCTAACAAACTCCCAAAATAAATTTAAAAGCCCCACTTTCTCACCTCTAATGCCTTAGCTCAAAAACCAAAATTTTCTAATTTACTCAGCCATACACCTAAGCTATAGCTAAGCCCCTAAGACATAAAAACAGCAACACAGCACACTACAAACATGCAATATCATGCAACACCAAAACAGCCCCCTAACCCGGGATATTACAATGATTCCCTTTTTACTCCATGTTTCCCTCCCTTGCCAAAACCTCTCTTCTTGCCTATTTGTTGTGATTCAGTGAACCTGGTCACAGTTGACCAAGCTTGTCACTTGATAACTCCTGAAAGTAGTTATATTTCGAACCTTTAAGTTTAATTAAATGCCTGTACTTAAGTAGATATTTTTGCATTTTTAGGTTATTTTTATAACATTGCATAATAACACTTAGATTGTGCCTTACATGTCATTTCATGTTACTTTTAGTATTGGGAAGAAAGGGAATTGGTTTTTGTATGCAGTAGGTGCAGGAAGGATGAAGAAAAAGAGAAAAATGAGGAAGAGAATGAATGAGGTGAAATATTACCATGGCAAAAGGTTGGATGGATTGCCAACACAAATGCCATGGCAATTCCAGGCAAATGCTGACGCAACACTCAATCCTCGTCACTCTCAGCCAGTTGGACGTGTACAAGATAAATCCAGCTGAAAAAGAGGGAGAAAAGTGTGTGCTGAGAGAGGGGACCTGCCCTATAAAAGAGGAAAGAGAAAAGAAAGAAAGGAGGAGTTTTTACACGGGGATTTTGCATGAGGATTTTGGAGGGGATTTGGGAGAGTAGTTTTCTCTCTAGAAAAAATCGTGAGAAAAAAATTCAGACAAATGCTAAAGGGTAGCAATTTAAGAGGAGAGCAGAGACACAAGGAAAGGGATGAGAAATCAGCCTTGGGTCTTGCACGATTCAGCAACGTCGAAGTAAAAGCTGGAGTGGCAAAAGCTTCCTGCAGTTCTACCTTCATTCTATTAATTGATTTCCATGAAATCTAAACTACTAATGTTGATGTTGAATGTTATTTTGATTTTCGATTTTAAATCCCAACCCATGAGTTAATTTCATTTGGGTTAGAATTACTGGATCTATTTTGATACTTTTAATGATCATGGTGATATTTTGAGTAGATCTACTGTTTTATTTGGTTTGGATTATTTTAAATATATGCATGCATGATCTAGACATAGATGAATGTATAGTATATTCTTAGACTTGATTTAATTTTAAAAATGTTAAATAAGTTGGATCATAATCGAAGGATATGAGCGAGTACTCGAGAGAATACTCGTAGCACTTTAGACATAAAGTTGTGATCTGTATAGAGTAAGGAAGACTATTGTTAGGTATTGTTCTTCAGACTTGTAAACATACACAGACTTAGAATGATAGCTTTAATTCTAGCTCTCGAAAGAAGCAGAATGCAGTTGTTATAATCTGAGTAGTAATTTGGTCAAGATTTTGCCATGACATTATTATGTTATTAAGATATAATCTAAGTAATTCAAACCTTCCCATTCAACAACATCATTCCTCTCAACTTTGTCATGGAGAATTGCCACAACATTTTATTCATTATTTGATTTTTATATTTCATACATTAATACCTAACTTCAAATTATTAGTCTATTTACCTTGTCTTAAGCCTAATTAGCATAGTTTATAGTAATAACTCTACCATATTTTTACCTATTCTGATCCTTGTGGAGACAACCTCACTTATCACTTTATTACTTGATTCGACATGTATACTTGCATATTTGCATTACATATTCACAGGCGACATGTTTTTGGCACCGTTGCCAGGGATCTACAAATTGGTGAATTTTTGTTTGTTATTATTGATTTAATTTTTTTAGTTTTAGCTTACTTGGTTATTTTTTATTCTTTTTTAGGTTTGCTGTTAGTTTATGAGTAGAGGTATTCCCAAGAATGAAGAGTATTATTTTGATCCTGAAATTGAGAAAAACTTGAGGAGAGGGAGAAAGGAATTGCAAGAGATGGAGAGGATTTGAAATGATCTAGATAGAAAAGATCCATTACATCCGAATGGTAGGGATGTTGATATTCCTCGTGTGATAGATGATAGAGACAGACCCATTAGAGAACATGAAGTGCCTATCTTGGATGATTTGAATCTAGGGATTATCAGGCCACATATTAAAGCAAAGCATTTCAAGTTGAAACTAGTGATGTTTCAAATGTTACAAACAGTAGGACAGTTCAGTGGATTACCTACTGAAGATCCACGGCTATTTTTAAGACTCTTTTTGGAGGTCTGTGATTCATTCAGGCAATAGGGTGTTCCTGAAGATTCCTTGAGACTCAAGTTGTTTCCTTATTTATTGCGAGATCATTCCAGAGCATGGTTAAATGCTTTGCCATCAGGAATGGTGGCATCTTGGAATGAACTTTCTCAAATATTTTTGTTGCGATACTGTAACAGCCTGTTTTTAGTCAAATCAAAACAGTGATTTCGATACCACAAATCCAAGGTTGAAATAATTATTTTATTATTATTTTAATGTCTACAGCCTGATAGTATGATTGTGTGAAATTTTCGTTAAGAATTTTTTTGTTTGAATGCTTAATTTGTTAAAAAGGACTAAATCACGTAAAGTGCAAAAGTGATGTTCTAATAGTTAAAGGTTTTAAATGGCTATGAAATTAAATAGTGGAAGTCCTTATGTGGTAATTATATCATTGTTAATATGAGTGGACAAAGATGGACATCATTTAAGTGAATTTTAATGTTATAATTAAAGGTTATTATTGTAAATTGATAAATAAAGATTAAATAAGTATAATAAAACCATTTTTTTAGTCTATCTTCTTCATCTAACCGATTTTAAGCAAAGAAAAACCACCATGGATGTAACAGTCCGGTTTAGGCCCTAGTCAGAATAGTGGTTTCGGGACCACAGATCCGAGTCAGAAAAATATTTTAGTATTATTTTCTGTGTCTGCAGTATGTGATTAAGCATGTGGGAAATTTCCGTGAATTAATTTTTTCATTTGTGTGCTTAATTTGAGAAAAGGGACTAAATCGCGTAAAGTGCAAAAGTGCCTTGATAATTGTTAAAATGTTTAAATGCCATGTTCTTTTAATATGAAAGCCTTAGAAGGGAAATAGGCCATTTTAATGTAGCTTGGACGGCAATGGACATATGATAATAATATGTTAATGTTATTAATAAGGGTAAAATAGTAAAATGGTTTATTAATATGTTAAATAAAACAAAAACATGAAAAATAAGCCATTATATCATGTTCATCCACCGAAAATATAAAGAAAAGAAAAGATAAAAGCTTGTTATGTAACACCCCAAACCCGGCCTAAACGCTACGACCGGATTTAGCGTGCCACATCAGGTGATAGTTGAAAAGCTAAGCGTTCGTTAAAAATGTTGTATCTCTTTTTGAATCTCCAAATTTCGTTGTTTGTTTGTAAAAACATGATTTGCTTAATGTCTATTTCTATAAAGTTGTTATTATCTTGAGAAACTATTTTTATTGTGAAAATCGAATTTGAATAGTTGCGGAAACGTGCTATTTTGAAAACGGTTGTTATGTTTTAGAAATCTGTGATTAATCGATTAACAATGTACAACTAGCTGTAATGAAAGTTTAAAAAGGAAATTAAAATCCAATGGCCTTATTACAAAACATTAACCCAAAATAAATAATCTTAAAATAAAATAAAAACTAAAATTACTAGGTTCATGAGTAATAACTCTGATGTATGGCCACCACCGAGTCCTCCGCAGCTCCAAGTCCTCTAACGCTGGGGATCACCTGCAAGGTTAAAGCAGAGGGGTGGGTTACGAGAACTCAGTGTGTAATCCCATAATCGGTCATTAACTGGGCTCAAGCCCATACGGAAGTAGACTGGGCCGAAGCCCTATACGATAACAGACTGGGCTTTAGCCCTATAAACATGATAGTGCAAATAATGTAGTGCAGCCCCACCTAATAATCCATCCGCTACATACCCTCGTACCAGCCCAACACACCTGTGGGGACCAAGTCAACCCACCCAGCCAAAACACACAATTATTGCAAACAAGCTTCTAAATACAGAATTTGTGGCGGAGCCACCAGAATAACAGAATATACGTGGCATAGCCACCGGACAGAATTGTGGCAGAGCCACCAGAGTACACTTCCTCTGATCATCAATATCTCAATCCCATGCAGAATGTCATGTATGCAAAGCATATATCAGAAAAGATGTATGAAATAAATTACCATCCTAACTAGATAAATAGAATACACACAATCATGCTAATCAACCCTTAAGGGTATAACAGTAATTTTACCCACCGAGGGTATTTTAGTAATTTCACATCTAATGGCCTTTCTGAAGGCCTACTATTGCCTCGAGCGACACATGACCCTTTTTAGGTCTCTACGGCACTATTGGGCCTAAAATCCATTTTAGGCCCAAATGGGCCCACACGCTCGTGTGGCCCAAAACGCGTGGTTTCGGTTTCATATTTGCAGATTTAGCTTTTGGACCTATCATTTGATAGTTTACCAACAGTTTTGCCCAAATGTGTCGGATGGCCCATTGGGCCCACTTGGCCCATTTCGGCTCGATCAGGCCCATTACAGCCTCAGCTTCGCGAGAGTGCTCGTGACACTCTTAACGACTTACCGCCATTACTCACATTTTGATTTACCACTACGAGCGTTCACGCGCTCGATTGGTCACAGATGCCAGTTTTTCGGCTTTTCGGCTTTCGGCCGAATCACAGAACATTGCAAGCATGCATTCGGAAGGGTGTGAGATTACACACCTAATCATGTAGAGTACTATACACTCACGATCATCGTCACATTCACTAGCATGATTAACTACGATTTTCTTATCCAAATCAGATGTCGACGCCCTTCCGCATCCAGGCGAAAAGTCCCGAACCGCTGACACCCTACGCCGCTTAAACTTGGGAGCAGGGGTTACGAGTCCACTTCCATTAGGCACTCTTCCTGCTTCCCTCTCAGCCTGGCTATCACTTGCCTCCATGAAGAGCTCTCGACTAGCGATACTCGAATGTTGAAAGAACAGAGAAGAAGATAAGCTTGATCCCTAATAAGTTCGGCCTTTGGTCAGAGAAGAGCCGAATGGGGAAGGGGAGATTCGGAAACCAAGAGTAGCACTATAAAGCATAGATGGAACTAAAATAGGAAGTGAAAGAAGGGAAAGAAGTGTATAGTTAATCGGCTAAAGAAAAGGCAAGAAAAGGAGATGAGATGGAAAGAAATGAATAAGAAAAGGTGAGAAGAAGAATTCGGCCCACCAATGATTAGGCAAAATAAGAAAAAGAGGATGCTTGAAAAGAGAATGAGAAGAAGAGAGTAAGAGAAGCTGAGGTTTCGGCAACAGAAAATTGAGGCAAAAAGACCCGAAATGCTCAAGTCAAAAACGCAAAGAGCAAGACTTAATGAAAGAAAACCTTGAGAAAAACGGCACTCTCCTACTCTCAAAGCCGAAAATGATACTCGAGACACTCTTACTCAGCCGAAATTCTCTTCTACTAGACCCCTACTTTCGGCCACCTGTTCCCACACCACAATCCCATGATTTCCTCCATAAGTCACTCCCTAATTCACTCTCCATCTCCCATTCGAAATAACCCAACCACCTTGACCAATTCAAACCCTCCTCCATCAATATTTGATTCCAACACAACCTCTTGTCATCTCCTGAGCAAAATAAAAGCCTCTAACTTGCCACCTGTGGGATTCGAACTCCTTCCCTCATTGCTCTGCCAATGGCACCATAGCCACCTTGCCACATGCCCATCTTGTGTCTCCAAAATGCACCTAATTATTCTTAAGCCCTACTGCCATCTATCCTATCCACTGAAGGGCCAAAAACCAAAATTTTTCTTATGGCCTAACTTAAACCCGAGACTTCATAGAAGCCCCGTAGCCTTCCAAAATCACTTACCTACTAGGTCCAACTTGCATTAAGGCCATTCTCATATTTTAAATAATTTTAAATGCTCCTACGTCCAAGGCCCAATGGGCCCAATTCTTCTAGGCCCAAATTCAGGGCGTTACATGTTAGGCATTCGGCACTCATTTAGCTTGATTCAAGGTATGTTTTGCTTTGGTTTTTGATAATTTTTACATTTTTTTAATCGTTGCTTTGTGTTCTTCAAAACCCATGCTTCAATTTTGTGAATTGATGATGATTTTGAAATGTTCCATTGATGATTTTGCAAGCTTTATGACGTTTGAGGATGAAATATGAAAGATATGTGATAGATTAACATAGTTTGTCTTTGAATTTTTTATGAATTTGAGTAATTTGGACTTAATTGAGAAAATAATATTTTGAGGGACTAAATTGTGAAATAAAGGAAATGTATGGACTTGTATGGAACATGGGAATATTCGGCCAAGCTTGGGTGATATGAGATTTTGTGTATTTTGTGATTTTGTGAAATAGGACTAAAATGTCAAAATGTGAAAGTATGTGGGCTAATTTGTAAATTGCCCTAAATATGTGTTTTTGGATTGAATTGAATGAATTAGTGAATAAATTAGTTAAATTTGAATTTGTATAGATCAAGAACCGAAGAAAATAGACTTAGATCGCGGGAACTCAAAAGTAATTGAGTAGCCGAGTTTGTTTTTGTTTATCCGAATCTGAGGTAAGTCTATATACAAATAAATGTATTTACATTGATATATATATGTTCACATGGAAATTTATAATGATGAATGTAAATGAGATGATGAGTACATGAAATCCGATATAGTATCAACATGGTGTCAACATCCAAAAAATCCCCGTACGAACCTAGGAATAGATAGGATTGCATATGTCATGACATTAGTGTCCGATATGTAATATCGTGTAAGACCATATCTGGAACATTGGCATCGATTGTAAGACCATGTCTAGGACATTGGCATCGTATTAATTCGTGTAAGACCCTGTTTAGGACAGTGGCATCGATATATGTTTACATGTAAGACCACGTCTGGGACGTTGGCATTGTACAACTATTCTGTGTATTTTGAGCATCCTAATTGTTTCCAAATAGTTCAACGGGCAAATTCGAGAAATGAACGTCTACATGAAATGTATAAATGAATCAGTTATGTTTGAATTGTACACTAAGCAAGTGTATGAAAGGTAAGTGTTTATATGAACTTACCTAGATGAGATATGTGAATAGATTTGATAGGGTAAAATGTATTATATGTGTGAATGAGCTATGATCTAATGAAGTACAAGGTGATACATATATGTTGGTAAGCAAATGGCTAATCAAATGAGCCAAGGAGAATTATGAATGTGCAAATGAGCTATTAGTGATCTTATATTTGAGATGAATAATGAATGCTTATATGTTAAGTTTATTTGTATATGGCTTACTAAGCTTTTGAAAGCTTACTTTGTGTGTGTTTATTCTGTTTTATAGATCGTCAAAGCTACGAAAGGCTCGAGGATCGTCGAGGATCGTCATCACACTACTCAATCTTATTTTGGTACCTTTTTAAAAGTATAAATATTAAGTATGGCATGTATAGGCTAGTCACTTTGAATTATGTTTGAGATATGTATATAGCCATGTGATATGGCTAGGTAAATGGTTGTGATGTGTATGAGTAGTCAAGCTATATAATGCTTAGTTTGGTATGGTTTGTTAGTTAATGAAATGGTCAAGGTAATGGTAAGCTTGCTGATGCAAAATTGATATATATTTGATGAGTAGATGTCATCTTGTAGTGGTAAGTTGTGGATGATTTATGCTTAGAAATGTTTGTGAATAAGTTGAGTTAAATGGCATATAAGTTGGTATGTTTGAAGAGTACTTGAATGAGTTGAAAAGGATGACCATTTGGTATGTTTTTGGTTGCCAATTGTGTTTGGTACGATGCTTGTATGTGCTTGTATGGAAGACTTAAGGTGTGGGTGGAAATTTGGCCTTGTAAATGGCTTATAATTGCCCACACGGTTGAGCACACGGGCGTGTGGCTCGACCGTGTCTTTCGTGGTCGTATTTCAAAACAAGTCAGGCTCGACCACGGGCTGGACACATGGGCGTGTGACTGGCAGTGTGGTGCAAGTCAGGCTCGACCACGGGTGAGGCACACGGGCGTGTCCACGGCCATGTGGACAAGTCAGTATGTATGCCCTGTTTTGACACGGCTAAGACACACGAGCGTGTCTGAGGCCGTGGGAGGCACACGGCCTGCCCACACGGGCGTGTGACATTTGTAACTTAGAAAAAAATTAAATTTTTGAAAGTTTCCATATGTATTCAGTTTAGTCCCGGGCCTTTCTTAAAACATACTTGAGGTCTCGTAGACCTATTTAAGGGACACTTTGATGGGATTTGATTAATTATATTATGAAATGTCTGTAAAAGTTTCTAATTCGTCCGATAACGCCTTTAACCCTAGATCGACGATGGATACGGGTTAGGGGTGTTACAATGGATGCATGTTAGGTTTGGCCAAGCTTCCATTGTCTATTTTGGTACGATATTTGTCTCGTTTTTAATGATTTCTATGTTTTTGAGATCGTTACAGCTTAATCTAGCTAGCCAGGGACTATTTTGTAAAATTGTTAAAGGTTTAGGGTTTTGCCATTGATAAATCTATGTGTATTTTGATGTTTAATGATAGAAAATGTATGGTTGTTGTTAGATAAACAACATTTGTTTAGTGATTTTTAGTAAAATGTCCAAATAGGGATTAAATTGTGAAATGTGTAAAATTCATGGTTAAATTGTGAAATAAATGAAAAATGTGGGCTTCTTGGGACTTAATTGAAATTTGGCTAGCATGGGTATAGGTTGAATTGCATGAAATTGAATTTTTATGTGATAAGGACTAAATTGTAAAAATGTTGAAATATTAGGCGCAAAAGTGTAAAGTTACCTTAATGTGTATTTTGGACTAAATTGACTAGAGTGATGATTAAATAAGTTAATTTTGATTACATATAGATCAAGAAAAGCGAAATTTAGATTTAGAACGGGAGAAAACAAAGTATCGGATTAATCGACTTATTTCACCATTTTTGCATTCGAGGTAAGTTCGTATGTAATAAGCATTATATTAATTATGTTTTAAATGCTTTAATATTGCATAAATTGTGAATATGACCTTGGGGATATATTTTACGACGATTCGACAAGTGTTAAATCCCGGTTGAACCTTAGGAATAGATTAGGATACAAATGACATGTCATTAGGGGTTATGTGATTGGGTGCTGGTACCGTACGTTCTACTGGTGGCTGAGTTATCCGACATGTGTTGCGGATTCTCATCAGCTTGTATGAGCAGCACCGTGTAGCTACGTCATCACCGTTAGCATGTGTGAGCAGACCCGTTGATAGCTCGAGAGTGAGCACTATATGGGATATGTGATTGAGATTGCTTCAGCTATGTATGTGGCACTTAGGGTGCGAGATTCCCGAGTATCCGATAGTATTTCGAATGGTTCAACGGGTATATCAAAGATATGGATGAGTATGAGATCAATACGAGCTTGTACAGGTATGTACGTGAACTATACGATCATTGAATTGAAGAATTTGATGGAAATTGTGCTTAATATTGGATTGAATACATATGTTAAGTTATGCTTCAAATTTGAATTGCATTATATGATGTTTATGTTATTGAATTGTTGGTTGGTAAGTTTTACTTATTCAGCATACGAGCTTACTAAGCTTTATAGCTTACTTTGTTTATTTTCCGTGTTTTATAGTGTTCTCGAAGCTAGCTCGAATTTGGGAATCATCGGAGACCTCACCAGACTATCAAGCTTCTATTTTGGTACTATTGAGCTGTAACAGTCCGGTTTAGACCCTAGTCAAAATAGTGGTTTCGGGACCACAAATCCGAGTCAGAAAAATATTTTAATATTATTTTCTGTGCTTACAGTATGTGATTAAGTATGTGTGAAAGTTTCATGAATTAATTTTATTGTTTGTGTGTTTGATTAGAGAAAAGGACTAAATTGCATTAAATGCAAAATTAACATGCCATATGTTAAAAGTACCTATGTGATATGTCTTTATTAATGTGGTGGCCTTATGAAGCAAATAAACCATTAGTATGGTTAATGGACATTTACGACCAACCATTATATATGTTTTATATGTTTTATAATAAGGTTAATTTGGTAATTGAATTAATAATATATGTTATAATTAAACAAACATAAAACATGGCCATTTATTCATCTTGCTGGCCGAATATAGCAAGGAAAGAAAGGAAGAAAAGAGTTTTAGGGTTCGGTCTTTGGAGGCTTTAATTTAGGTATGTTTTTTACTCAGTTTTTGATAATTTCTACGTTTTTGTGATCGTTGCTTCGAGTACTATCTAGCCCATGCCTTAATTTTGGAATTTGATGATGATTTTGAAATGTGCCATTGATGATTTTGTAAGCTTTGTGATGTTAGTTGATGAAATATGAAATATATGTGTTAGATTAACATGTTTTGTCTTTGGATTTTTGATGAATTTGAGTAATTTGGACTGAATTGTAAAAATAATATTTTGAGGGACTAAAATATGAAATAAATGAAATGTATGGACTTGTATGAGCATGATGAAAATTTGGCTAAGCAGGGGTAACATGAAATTTTGTGTATTTTGTGATTTTGTGAAATAGGGACTTAAATGTCAAAATGTGAAAATATTAGGGCTAATTTGTAAATTACCCTAAATGTGTTTTTTTGGATTGAATTGAATGATTTGATGAATAAATGAGTTAAATTTGAATATGTATAGATCAAGAACCAAAGAAAACGGACTTAAATTGAGGAAAGTCGAAAGTGATCGAATAGTCGAATCCGTCTGTCTATATCTGTACGAGGTAAGTCCATATATGAATAAACGTATTTAAGTTGAATTACTTATGTTCATTTGATATTTTATTGTGATGAATGGCTTTGGATGAAATACGTGAGAAATTCGAGAAAGTATCGACAATGTATCAATATTCAAAAAAAAGTCTCGTACGAACCTTAGGAATAGATAGGATTAATATGTCATGACATAGGTTTCTGATAAGTTATATCGTGTAAGACCACGTCTGGGACGTTGGCGTCAATTTGATATTTACGTTTAAGACCATGTCTGGGACATTGGCATCGTATTTGATTCGTGTAAGACCTTGTCTGGGACAGTGGCATCGATATTTGATTACATGTAAGACCACGTCTGGGACGTTGGCATTATATGATTATTCTGTGTATTTTGAGTATCCTATTTTATTCCGAATGGTTCAGCGGGTGATCTCCGAGAAATTAAAGACTATGTGAAATGTATGATCATTTCAGGTACGTTTGAAGTGTATGTTATGATTGAGCATAAATGGAAAGTATATATGTGTATGTGCACAAGTGAGATATGTACATAGACTTGATGAGATAAAATGTGATATACGTATGAAGTTGCTATGACCAAAAGAGGTATTTAGAGATATGACTTGTTGGTAACTAATGGCTAAACAAATAAGCCAAAGAAGAATTATGAATATGCCATTGAGATATTATTGATCTTGCATTTGATATAATTATGAATGTTCATATGTTAAGTTTATTTGTATATGGCTTACTAAGCTTTTGAAAGCTTACTCTGTGTGTGTTTGCATTGTTTTATAGATCGTTGAAGCTACGGAAGGCTCGGGGATCGTCGAGGATCATCACCACACTATCAAACTCCATTTTTGTACCTTTTGAATGTGAACATAGCTAAGTATGGCATGTATAGGCTAGTTAGTTTGGGATTATGTTTTGAGTTGTATATAAATAGCCATGTGATATGGCTAGATAATGATCATGATGTGAATGAGTAGTTATGCTATATGATGCATAGTTTGGTATGTTTAGTGGTTAATGGTTGAATAGATGAAATGGTCAAATTTTATGATGAGTATTATGATGCAAAGTTGGCATATTATTGATGAAGGGTTGTTACATTGAAATGGTAAGTTTTTGAATGGTTTATACTTAGAAATGCTTGTGTTGAGAATGAGATTAATGTGGCATAAGTTGGTGTGTTTGATATGTTCATGTTTGGTTAAAAAAGATGGATATGTTGGTATGTTTTGGGTACTTTTGATGCTTGGAATGATGCTTATTTGTGCTTGTAGGTATAGCCTAATGTGTGTGTGGTAATTTGGCCTTGTAAATAGCCTATAATTGCCTACACGGTTGAGCACACGAGCGTGTGGCTCGACCGTGTCCTTCGTGGTTGTATTTCAAAACAAGTCAGGCTCAACCACGGGCTAGACACACGGGCGTGTGACTGGCCGGTGGTGTAAGTCAGTGTCGACCACGGGTAAGGCACACGGGCGTGTCTCAGGCCGTGTGGACAAGTCAGTATGCATGCCCTGTTTTGCCACGGCTTGGGCACATGGGTGTGTCCGAGGCCGTGTGAGGCACACGGCCTACCCACACGGGTGTGTGACCTCTATAACTTTGAAAAAGGTTTAATTTTTGGAAAAAAATTTATGATCTCGGTTTAGTCTCGACCCCTTTCAAATGCATGTTTAAGGTCTCGTAGACCTCATTAAAGGACTAAATGTTTGTATTCTGCTATGAATTGAAGGTGTTGTACTTTATAATGTGAAATGTTCGTAAAAGTTTTTGATTGTCTGGTAATACCACTTAACCCTAGACCGGCGATGGTTACGGGTTAGGGGTGTTACATGAGCTTATGTTTTAGTTATATGGCATGTATAGGAGTTATGGTCATTTTGCTATATTTTGGTAATGGATTTAGTCATTTAAGTTGGCTTGTAAATGAAGAATGATGTGTTATGCATTTTGCCATATGTTTTGGCTTATATTTGGCATGTTTTGCTCATGTATAAATATGTGTAATTGGTCTTTAAATGTGTGGTTGATTATTGATATGATATGCTTGTTATGAACAGCCATTATGGATACCAAATGGTTGAGATTTGATTATTGGTATGCTTATGAAACTAGGCAAAATAATGCATGTTTGAAAGAGATTATATTGATGATTTGAGATTGTGGATTTGGTATGTTTTGAGTTGATAAAATATGATGTAATGAATTATATGTTTCTTAGTATGGAAATAGCATGAATTATGATTGATTGAGGTTGGTTGAATGCATATTTATGCCATATTATATGTCATTTGATTTGGTGTAGGTATATGAAATTTTGGGTGGCAAGATGGCTTGGTAAATAGCCTATTTTTGTCCACACGGTCAGGTTACATGGTCGTGTATCCCTTGGTGTGTAATTCAAAATCAAGTCAGTATGCTCCACACGGCCCAGCACATGGGCGTGTGACTTGGCCGTGTGGCATAAGTTAGTATACCCTACAGTTTTGACACGGCCTAACACACGGCCTGGTACACGGACGTGTGAGGCCATTTTGAAGGGCACACGGGCTAGACACACGAGCTTTTGGTCGGCCGTGTGACCCAAGTTAGAGAGTTACACGGGGTCAGACACGGCCATGTGATCCCATTTCAAATGTCCACACAGCCTGTGACACGGGCGTGTGTCCCCTGTATTTTGCAAAAATTTTCTAAGTGTTCCAAAATTTTTCTAAGTTATCGATTTAGTCCTGAACCACTATAGATGCATGTTTAGGGCCTCGTAGGCTCGTATTAGGGACAATGCGAATGATTTTGAATGATGTTTACATGAAATATGAATATGTATGTGAAATGTATGGTTATTTGCGAAATAAGTTCGGTAATACGCTGTAACCCTATTCCAGTGTTGAATATGGGTGAGGAGTATTACATTTATTGGTATCAGAGCTACAGTTTAGTCGATTCTAGGACTGACGTAGCGTATGTGAGAGTTTAGCTATACATGCCATATATAACCTGTGATAGTTTGATATCTCCTGACAATTTTAAATCATGTTTTCATAAAGTAAATGGATCCCAATCGAGCTGTAGCTGATGATGTTGAAAGTAATGTACCAGCCTCCGTTCACGGAGTAGCGCAATCTGAGTCGAGACCCGTATCGGGTAGTGAGGGAGGTGAGGCTAAGGAAGCCTTCTTCCAAATGATGAACGAGTGGTTTACGGAGTTTGTTCAAACAAATCTGGCTACTCAGCAACCTCCACCCCCACTTATTCCCCAACTGGTTCCGTAGCTCCTCAAGGTTTGGAGCCTCTACGCTTGAATAAGCCGCCTGTTGATAAAATCCAAAAATACGGGGCTGAAGAATTCAGAGGTACTGTTGATGACGATCCTGATAGAGCCGAGTTTTGGCTTGAGAATCTGATTAGAGTATTTGATGAATTATCGTACACGCCAGCTAAATGTGTAAAATGTGATGTATCACTTCTGAGAGACACCACATATCAATGGTGGAATACTTTGATATCGGTAGTGCTGAGAGAACGGGTCACATGGGAATTCTTCCAAGCTGAGTTCAGAAAGAAATACATCAGCCAGAGGTTTATCGATAAAAAATGAAAAGAGTTTCTGGAGTTGAAACAGGGTCGAATGTCTGTAATTGAGTACGAGAGAGAGTTTGTGAGACTCGGTAAGTATGCCTGAGAATGTGTTTCCACAGAGGCAATTATGTCTAAAAGATTCGAAGACGGGTTAAACGAAGATATCAGATTGTTTGTCGGGATTCTAGAGTTGAAAGAATTTGTGGTGCTAGTCGACAGAGCTTGTAAAGCCGAAGAACTTGGTAAAGAAAAGAGAAAAACTGATTTCGAGGCTAGAGATTCGAGAAAGAGATCGATGAGTAAACCATATCAATCTTTGTCAAAGAAATCACGAGATTCGTATAACCGATTGACAGCTTCAGTGGGTTATTCAAACAGAGATCGTGGAAAGAAATACACGAGTTTTAAAGCTTAGGCTACTTCAGTGTCAAGTGTGGGTAGTGTGAGAAACAATAAACCTGAGTGTCAACAATATGGAAGGCGACATTTTGGATACTGCTGAATGAATAATAAATGTTGTTTTAAATGTGGCTCGTAAGATCATTTCATTCGAGATTGTCCTGAGTTACCCAAGAAAGATAGATATCAGAATGCAAGATAGAGTAATACAGCTGCTAGAGGAAGACCACCTAGAAATGCGGGAAATGTGTCCAGTAGCAAAGAAACAACAAAGGGCTCTACTGTGTGATCCAAAGCTAGAGCACCAGCTAGAGCTTACGCTATTCGCGCTCGCGAAGATGCATCATCACCAGATGTTATCATCGGTACATTTTCTCTCTATGACACTAATGTAATTGCATTGATTGATCCTAGATCGACTCATTCATATGTTTGTGAGAATTTAGTGTTTAGTAAGAGTTTGCCCGTTGAGTCTAATGAATTTGTGATTAAAGTATCGAACCCCTTAGGCAAGTATATCCTAGTTGATAAAGTTTGCAAGAACTGTCCTTTAATGACGCGAGGTTATTGTTTTCTGGAAAATTTGATACTATTGTCGTTTGATGAATTCGATGTGATTTTGGGTATGGATTGGTTGGCGCTGCATGACGCTGTTGTGAATTGTAGATGAAAGACTATTGAATTGAAATGTCAGAATAGTGAAATCCTTCGAATTGAATCAGATGAGTCGAGTGGATTGCCTGTTGTGGTATCATCGATGTTAGCTCAGAGATATGTGAGAAAAGGTTGTGATACTTATCTTGCATATATACTAAATACAAAAGTATCTGAATAGAAGATTGAATCAGTACTAGTGGTAAGTGAATATCCGGATGTGTTTCCAGAAGAGTTGCCTGGGTTGCCACCGATCAGAGAAGTCGAGTTTGCTACTGAATTAATATCGGGAACATCACCGATATCGATAGCTCCGTACAGAATGGCTTCGATAGAATTAAAATAATTAAAAGCTCAGTTGCAAGAGTTAACAGATAGAGGTTTTGCACGACCTAGTTTTTCGCCCTGGGTTGACCAGTTCTGTTCGTAAAGAAGAAACATGGATCGATGAGAATGTGTATTGATTATCGTCAGCTCAACAAGGTTACGATTAAGAATAAGTTTCCTTTGCTAAGAATTGATGATTTATTTGATCAGTTGAAAGGAGCAATAGTATTTTTGAAGATTGATCTGTGGTCTGGTTATTATCAGTTGACAGTAAAAGATTTAGATATGCCGAAAACTACGTTCAAAACAATGTATGGGCATTCTAAATTTCTTGTTATGCCTTTCGGATTAACTAACATTCCTGCAGTTTTTATGGATTTGATGAATCGAATCTTTAGACTGTATTTAGACAAATTTGTAGTTGTATTTATTGACGACATTCTTCTAACACCCCTCACCTGTATTCAATGACAGAATAGGGTTACGGAGCATTACCGAACTTACGAAACAATTAAACAACTATTTAACATACAATTGTTCAATTCAATCATTCATCATTCAATCTCAATCATTTTGTCCATATTAAGAGCTACGAGGCCTTAAACATGCTTTATAAATGGTTTGGGACTAAACCGATAACTCGAGAAATTTTTGTGAACTTAGAAAATTTCTGCTTCAAACAAGGGACACACGCCAGTGTGTGCCGGGCGTGTCTCTCACGGCCACGCACACTGCCGTGTCATAGGCCGTCGAAAAACAGGATACATACTGACTAAGGACACACGGCCAACCACACGCCCGTGTGTCTAGCTCGTGTGCCCTTCGAAGTGGCCACACACGCCCGTGTATCAGGACGTGTGTTAGGTCGTGCCAAACCTATAGGGTATACTGACTTATTCAACAAGGCCAAGTCGCACACCCGTGTGCTAGGCCGTGTGCCAATTAGGGGGTATACTGACTTGTACCACACGACCGAGCACACGCCCGTGTGTGAGACCGTGTGGAGCATATTGACTTCATTTCAAATTCAACACTAGGGGACACACGGTCGTGTACCATGACTATGTGTCACACACGGTTGAGACACACGCCCGTGTCTCTACCCGTGTGGACAAAAATAGGCTATTTACCAAGCCAATTTGCCACCCAAAATCTCATGTACCTAAACAACCCAAATGGCACCAATTCATAGCACAATATGCAATCCAAAACATCCAAACCAAGCCTAAATCTTACCATTTCAATACTAACCAACTCAAGGCACATAAGTATCACAATATACTAGCTAAATTCATACCAATTCTTGTCTACTCAATCATCAAAATGACCATTATCAAAGATGCATTATTAGGTCTAATTTCACAAGAATACCAACTTTCTCAAATCATCATTTTGACATTCATAATACCAATTAGCAACAATGACCACAATTCTCATAATATAAGTCATTCTCATATCCATCCATGAACTAAACTATCATCAAATATGCATATATAAGCACATAACCAATTTCACTAAATTAAGCCAACTCTCATGGCTATATTTACAACTCAAAATATAGACATTTACAATGCTAGTTCATTTGGCCAACATTATTACCAAAACATAACCAACATGACTCAAATACCTATACATGCCATATACTTAAAACATAGTTTCAAAAGTACCAAAAAAGTCCGTGGATAGTGTGGTGAAGTCTCCGACAATCTCGAATCCGAGCTAGCTTTGAAATCACTATAAAACATGGAAAAGCAACAAAGTAAGCAATTTATCTTAGTAAGCTCGTATGTTAACAATGAGCAACTATCATCATTCATTAAACATTCATATAATGGAAAACAATGTACAGCAAGTCTATTAAATCTCAAGATATCATATGATCATTTATATAACTTACCAAGAAGCTCATCCAGTTCATAGTTTTCAATACTCAATTCATTTCCGTATGTACCTGTACTATCTCGTACCAATCTCATATTCAACCACTTTCTTCTTTTACCCGTTGAACCATTCGGAATAGAAGTCGGATACTCAAGGTCTCACTCGATAAGTACCTATACCATGGCCCGTAGCCAAATCAAGGTAACTTATCCAAAATTCTGATATCATGGCCTGAAGCCAAATTAGCCGATATGCATAGCCCGAAGCCAAATCGGTTTATCTCACACACATAGTGCTAAATCTTGGCCCGAAGCCAACTCAAAGTATACCTAATGACATGTCAGTATTATCCTAAACTATTCCTAAGGTTCAATTGGGTTTCCAACTGTCGAATCTTCATCGAATCATTTCTGAACTCGTACGTATTCAATTAATCACAATTCATGCTATATCGAAGCAAATAAAATACATTTAAAATGAATTTATAACATACGAACTTACCTCAGATGTTAAAACAGCGAATCGAGTCGATTAATCAATAACTTTCATTACTTCACGATCTAGATCTTAATTCCGCTTTTCTTGATCTAAATGTATTCAAAATTAACTTATTCAATCATCTATTCATTCAATTTAGTCCAAAACATACTTTAAAACACATTTACACTTTTGCCCCACATGTTTCACATTTTTCACAATTTAGTCCTTATTGCATAAAATCACAAATTAATAAAATTCCAATTATACCCATGCTATCGAATTACTATTATGACCTAGTAGCCCATATTTTTCATTTATTCACACTTTTAACCACCACATTTCACATTTTATCAATTTAACCCCTTTATGACATTTTTGTCAAAAATCACTTTACAAAAACTATTAATCTAACATTAAACCTTCCAAATCTATCATAATTCATCAAATTACTCAAGCATTCAACAATGGCAACATAATAAATCTTTAACAATTTCGAAATCTAAGGTACGAGTTTGCTAGAATACGAAGCAACGATCTAAAAAACATAGAAATCATTAAAAACGGAACAAAAATCATACCTAATTGAGCTTATAAATCAATGGCCGAATGAAACCTAATTTTTTGGCTTTCTCCTTTTTGTATTTTCGGCTAATGAAGATGAACACTTTAATTTTATGCTTTTGTTTTATTTAATTATAACTTAATTATATTTTACCAATTTAACCTTAACTATTATTCATTAAAAACCTATAATGCATGCCCATGTTTTTCCACTCACAATTAGAATGGTCTAATTACAACATAAGGACCTTAACTTTAAGGTTCTATAGCTATTAGACAACTTTAGCTAATAGAACATCACTTTTGCACTTTACGTGATTTAATCCTTTTTATCAAATTGACCAACTAAACGATAAAATTTCTTAATGAAATTTTCACACATACATGCTATCATGCTGTAAACATTAAAATAATAATAAAATAAATATTTTGATCTCAGATTTGTTGTCCCAAAACTACTATTCTGATTTGACCCAAAAACGGGCTATTACAACTCTCCCCCCTTAGGGATTTTTGTCCCCGAAAGGCTTACCAGTGAAAAGGTTAGGGTACTATTTTCTCATAGCTTCCTCAGGTTCCCACGTAGCTTCCTCGATCCCGTGTTTATGCCAAAGAACCTTCACTAGGGCTATGCATTTATTTCTCAATTCGTTGATTTCACGAGCTAAAATTATGATCGTTTCTTCACTATACGTCAGATCAGTCTGTATCTCAACATCTACCGGAGAAATCACATGAGATGGGTCAGATCTATATCGGCGCAACATTGATACGTGAAACACGTTGTGGATCTTTTCTAATTTAATAGGTTACACTGGTCAATATGCCACTGGCCCTATTCTTTCGATGATCTCATACGGCCCGATGAAATGCGGACTCAACTTGCCTTTCCGACAAAATCTAACAATTTTCTTCCACGGAGACATTTTCAAAAACACTTTGTTACCAATTTGAAAATCAATATCTTTTCGTTTCAAATCTGCGTACGATTTCTAACGATCTGAAGCTGCTTTTAAATAGTCGCGAGTTATTTTCACTTGCTCTTCGGTTTCTTTAATAATCAACCCTGTGAATCTGTCTTTCGCTAAGTTCAGTCCAGTACATGGGAGTTCGGCATTTACGACCATACAAAGCTTCGTATGGTGCAATATTTATACTCATCTGAAAACTATTGTTATACGCGAACTCAACCAACGGTAAGTATTTCTCCCAATTACCTTCGAAATCCAAAACACAACATCAGAGCATATCTTCGTGAATTTGAATTACTCGCTCAGATTGTCCGTCAGTTTGCAAATGGAAAGCTGTACTGAAATTCAACTTTGTACCCAAAGCTTCTTATAATTTCTTCCAAAACCGCGACGTAAACCTTGGATCTCTATCCGAAATAATCGAAACTGGCACCCCGTGCAATCTAACGATCTTATCAATGTACAACTCAGCTAATCTATCAAGTGAGTAATCTGTGCGTACTGGTATGAAACGAACAGATTTCGTTAGTCGATCAACGACAACCCAGATAGCATCTTTATTTTTCGGAGTTAGGGGTAATCTCGACACAAAATCAATTGTAACTCTATCCCATTTCCACTCAGGAATCATCACAGGCTACAGTAAACCCGATGGTACTTGATGTTTAGCTTTGACTTGCTGACAAATCAAACATTTAGAAACAAACTCTGAGATAGCTCATTTCATGCCTTGCCACCAATAAAACTGTTTCAAATCGTTGTACATTTTTGTACTCCCCGGATGAACAGATAAACAGCTATTGTGCACTTCGTGCAAGATCTTCTGAATGAGTTCTAAATTTCTCGGTATGCAAATTCTATTCTGAAACCTTAAATAATCATCGATTCCAATCTAAAACTCTGAATTAGGGATAGTCTCACATTGAGCCCGTTTAACTTGCAATTCACTGTCATTTTTCTGAGCTTCACAAATTTGTTGAAGAAATACCGGTTTAGGTTTTAGTTCAGCTAAAATAGACCCACCATCACAAATCATCAACTGAGTATTCATTGCTCGTTATGCAAATAAAGACTTTCTACTCAAAGCATCTGCAACCACATTTGCTTTCCCCGGATGATAATCAATTACTAATTCATAATCTTTTAGTAGCTCGAGCCATCTCCGTTGTCGCAAATTCAAATATTTCTGAGTCATAATATACTTTAAACTCTTATGATCAGTAAAGATGTGGCATTTTTCACCCTACAAATAATGACACCAGATTTTCAATGCAGAAACTATAGTAGCCAACTCCAAATCATGCGTCAGATAGTTCTTTTCATGCGGTTCAACTGTCTGGAGGCTAAGCTACAACTTTTCCCTCTTGCATTAATACGCATCCCAAACCGTTCAATGATGCGTCACTATAAATCACAAAATCTTTCCCCGATTCAGGTTAAACCAGAACTGGTGCTTCAGTTAATAATGCTTTCAATTGTTCGAAACTCTGCTGATATTTTTCTGACCATTCAAATTTCACATCTTTTTGAAGTAGTCGTGTCATTGGTGTCGCAATCATCGAAAATCCTTTCACGAATCTTCGGTAATAGCCTGTTAAACCCAGAAAACTACAGACTTCAGACACATTTCTGGGAGGTTTCCAGTCAACAATAGCAGAAATCTTACTCGAGACAACTCTAATACCTTCTGATGAAACAATATGTCCCAAAAATCTAACTTCCCGGAGCCAGAACTCACATTTTCTAAATTTAGCACACAATTGCGTATCTCTCAAGGTCTGCAACACAATCCTCAAATGCTCGGCATGCTCAGACTCATCTCGTGAATAGATCAGAATATCGTCAATGAATACAACAAAGAAATCAGTTTAAATACGGTCTGAATTTTTGGTTCATCAAGTCCATAAAAACTGCAGGAGCATTAGTTAATCCGAAAGGCATAACAAGGAATTCATAATGTCTGTACCTCATTCTAAACGCAGTTTTTGGCACATCTGAGTCTTTTACTCGCAACTGATAATAACCCGATCTCAAGTCAATCTTTGAAAATACTGTTACACCTTTCAACTGATCAAATAAATCATCAATCCGTGGTAGAGGGTATTTGTTCTTTATAGTCACTTTATTCAACTATATGTAATCGATACACATTCTCATCGTGTCGTCTTTCTTCTTTACAAACATTACAGGCGCACCCCAGGGCGAAAAAATCGGTCGTGCAAAACCTCTATCTCTTAACTCTTGCAACTGAGCTTTCAACTCTTTTAATTCTATTGGAGCCATTCTGCACTGAGCTATCGATATCGGTGTTGTGCCCGGTACTAATTTAATACCAAATTCAATCTCTCTGATTGGTGGCAAACCCGATAATTATTCTAGAAATACATCCGAAAACACACAAACAACATGTACAGATTCCATCTTTGATTCAGACACCTTTGTATCAAGTACGTATGCAAGATATGTATCACAGCCCTTTTTTATACATTTCTGAGCAAACATAGACGATATCACAGTAGGTAATTGACTCTAATCATCAAAATCAATCCGAAGAATTTCACCATCCTGACATTTCAATTCAATAATCTTTCATCTACAATTCACAACTGCATCATGCATAGTAAGCCAGTCCATACCAAAAATCACATCAAGCTCATCAAATGGTAGAAGCATCAAGTCAGCCAGAAAAAAGTAACCCCGGGTCATCAAAGGACAATTCTTACAAATCTTATCAAGTAAAACAGACTTGCCTAAGGGGTTCGATACTTTAATTACAAACTCTGTAGACTCGACATGTAAACTCTTTTTAGACACCAAGTTCATACATATATACGAGTGTGTCGATCCAGGGTCAATTAAAGCAATCACATTAGTATCATAAAGAGAGAATGTACTGGTAATAACATCTGGGGACGACGCTTCTTCACGAGCGCGAATAGCGTAGGCTCTAGCAGGTGCTCTGGCCTCGGATCTCACAACCGAGTCCCTAGTTATACCTCTACCACTGGATATATTTTCTGTATTTCTCGGTGGTCACCCTCTCGAAGTCGTATTACTCGATCTTACATTCTGAACTTTTTTTTTCTCAGTTAACTTTGGGCAATCTCGGATAAAGTGATCTGGCGAACCACATTTGAAGCAAGCTTTACTACTTTTATTCTAGCATTCTCCAAAATGTCGTCTCCCACACTGCTGACACTTGGGTTTGTTATTTCTCACACTGCCAACACTTGAGACAGAGGTAGTTTGAGCTTTAGGATTCACATGTAGATTTCCACGGTCTCTATTCTGATATCCCACTGATGCATTCGATCGACTATACGAATCTCGAGATTTCTTTGATGAAGAATGATAAGGCTTATTCATCAGTATTTTCTTCGAACCTCTAGCCTCTGAATCAGCTTTCTTCTTTTCTTGGCTAAAATCTTCAGCTTTGCAGGCCCGTTCAACTAATACAACGAATTCTTTCAAATCTAGAATCCCAACCAAAAGTTTAATGTCTTCATTCAGCCCATCAACAAACCGCTTGCATATTATCTCTTCGGTAGAAACATATTCTCGAGCATACTTGCTCAACCGTAGAAATTCTCTTTCATATTCAGTTACGGTCATACGACCTTGTTTCAACTCTAGAAATTCTTTATGCTTTTGATTAAGAAGCCGCTGACTGATGTATTTCTTCCGAAACTCAGTTTGAAAGAATTCCCAGGTCACTCGCTCTCTCAGCACTATCGACACTAAAGTATTCCACCATTGATACGCAAAGTCTCTTAGAAGAGAAATAGCACACTTTAACCATTCAGCTAGCGTATATGAAAGTTCATCAAACACTTGGATAGTATTTTCAAGCCAAAACTAGGCTCTCTCAGGGTCTTCATCAACATTAACTCTGAACTCTTCTGCCTCGTGTTTTCGTATCTTATCAACTGGAGGCTTGTTCAATCTTGAAAGCTCGACTCCTTGAAGAGCTATAGGTACAGTTTGGGGAACAAGAGGGGGTGGAGGTTGTTGAGTAGCCAGATTAGTACGAATGTATTGAGTGAAACACTCGTTCATCATTTGGAAGAAAGCTTATTTAGCCTCTCCTCCCTGGCTACCCGTTACGGGTCTAGATTTAGACGGCGCTGTCCCTTGCGCGGGAGCAGGCGCATTACTCTTAATCTCATCAGCTATCACTCGATTGGGATCCATTTGCTATATAAAAACACATTTTCAAATGTCAAGAGTCATCACACTATCACAGTTTATATATGGCATGTATAGCTAGACTCTCACACACGCTACGTTAGTCCTAGAATCGGCTAAACAGTAGCTCTAATACCAATAAATGTAACACCCCACCCCTCACCTGTATTCAATGCCGGAATAGGGTTACGGAGCATTACCTGACTTACAAAACAATTAATCAACTATTTAACTACAATTGTTCAATTCAATCATTCATTATTCAATCTCAATCAATTTGTCCATATTAAGAGCCTACGAGGCCTTAAACATGCTTTATATATGGTTCGGGACTAAACCGATAACTCGGGAAATTTTCATGGACTTAGAAAATTTTTTCTTCAAATAAGGGAGACACGCCCGTGTGGCTAGGTCATGTGTCTCAGACGGCCACCAGACACCCCTGTGTCACAGACCGTGTGAAAACAGGGGGTACATATTGACTTGGGTTACACGACAAACCACATGCACGTGTGTCTAGCCCGTGTACCCTTCGAAGTGGCCACACACGCCCGTGTATCAGGCCGTGTGTTAGGCCGTGTCAAACCTGTAGGGCATACTGAATTATGCAACACGGCAAAGTCACACGCCCATGTGCTAGGTCGTGTGCCAATTAAGGGGGTATACTGACTTGTACCACACGGCCGAGCACACACCCATGTGTGAGACCGTGTGGAGCATACTGACTTCATTTCAATTTCAACACCAGGGGACACATGGCCGTGTACCATGACCGTCTGTCACACACGGCTAAGACACACACCCGTGTCTCAGCCCGTATGGACAAAAATAGGCTATTTACCAAGCCAATTTGCCACCCAAAATCTCATGTACCTAAACAACCCAAATGGTACCAATTCATAGCACAATATGCAATCTAAAACATCCAAACCAAGCCTAAATCTTACTATTTCAATACTAACCAACTCAAGGCACATAAGTATCACAATATAATAGCTAAATTCATACCAATTCTTGTCTACTCAATCATCAAAATGACCATTATCAAAGATGCATTATTAGGTCTAATTTCACAAGCATACCAACTTTGTCAAATCATCAATTTGACATTCATAATACCAATTAGCAACAATGACCACAATTCTCATAATATAAGTCATTCTCATATCCATCCATGTGCATATATAAGCACATAACCAATTTCACTAAATTAAGCCAACTCTCATGGCTATATTTACAACTCAAAATATAGACATTTACAATGCTAGTTCATTTGGCCAACATCATTACAAAAACATAACCAACATAACTCAAATACCTATACATGCCATATACTTAAAACATAGTTTCAAAAGTACCAAAAAGTCAGTGGATAGTGTGGTGAAGTCTCCGACGATCCCCGAGTCCGAGCTAGCTTTGAAATCACTATAAAACATGGAAAAGCAACAAAGTAAGCAATTTAGCTTAGTAAGCTCGTATGTTAACAATGATCAACTATCATCATTCATTAAACATTCATATAATGGAATACAATATACAACAGGTCTATTAAATCTCAAGCTATCATATGGTCATTTATATAACTTACCAAGAAGCTCATCAATTTCATAGTTTTCAATACTCAATTCATTTCCGTATGTACCTGTACTATCTCGTACCAATCTCATATTCAACCACTTTCTTTTTTTACCCGTTGAACCATTTGGAATAGAAGTCGGATACTCAAGTTCTCACTCGATAAGTACCTATTCCATGGCCCGTAGCCAAATCAAGGTAACTTATCCGAAATTCTGATATCATGGCCCGTAGCCAAATTAGCCGATATGCATGGCCCGAATCCAAATCGGTTTATCTCACACACATAGTGCTAAATCATGGCCCGAAGCCAAATTGGTTTATCTCGCGCACATAGTGCTAAATCATGGCCCGAAGCCAACTCAAAGTATACCTAATGACATGTCACTAGTATCCTAAACTATTCCTAAGGTTCAATCGGGTTTCCAACTGTTGAATCTTCATTGAATCTTTTGTGAACTCGAACGTATTCACGTAATCACAATTCATGCTATATCTAAGCAAATAAAATACATTTAAAATGAATTTATAACATACAAACTTACCTCGGATGTTAAAACGGTGAATCGAGTCGATTAATCAATAACTTTCGTTTTCCCCAATCTAGATCTGAATTCCACTTTTCATGATCTAAATGTATTCCAAATTAACTTATTCAATCATCTATTCATTCAATTTAGTCCAAAACATACTTTAAAACATATTTACACTTTTGCCCCACATATTTCACATTTTTCACAATTTAGTCCTTATTGCATAAAATCACAAATTAGTAAAATTCCAATTATACCCATGCTAGCCGAATTACTATTATGCCCTTAGCAGCCCATATTTTTCATTTATTCAAGCTTTTAACCACCACATTTCACATTTTATCAATTTAACCCCTTTTTGACATTTTTGTCAAAAATTACTTTACAAAAACTATTAATCTAACATTAAACCTTCCAAATCTATCATAATTCATCAAATTACTCAAGCATTCAAAAATGGAAATATAATAAATCTTTAACAATTTCAAAATCTAAGGTACGAGCTAGCTAGAATACGAAGCAACGATATCAAAAACATAGAAATCATTAAAAACGGAACAAAAATCATACCTAATTGAGCTTATAAATCAATGGCTGAATGAAACCTAATTCTTTGGCTTTATTATTCTTTGTATTTTCAGCTAATGAAGATGAACACATTAAATTTTATGCTTTTGTTTTATTTAATTATAACTTAATTATCTTTTTTCCAATTTAACCGTAACTATTATTCATTAAAAACCTATAATGTATGCCCATCTTTGTCCACTCACAATTAAAATGGTCTAATTCCAATATAAGGACCTTAACTTTAAGGTTCTATAGCTATTAGATAGCTTTAGCTAATAGAACATCACTTTTGCACTTTACGCGATTTAATCCTTTTTATCAAATTGACCAACTAAACGATAAAATTTCTTAACGAATTTTTCACACATACATTCTATCATGATATAAACATGAAAATAATAATAAAATAAATATTTTGATATCAAATTTGTGGTCTCAAAACCACTATTCTGATTTGACTCAAAAACGAGCTGTTTTAATTCTGATTTATTCTCGAGATGAATCTGAGGATGCTGAACATTTGAGAATTGTGCTACAAACATTGAGAGACAAGCAACTGTTTGCTAAATTCAGCGAATGTGAGTTTTGGCTCCAAGAGATTAGATTTTTGGGGCATATTGTTTTAGCGGAAGGCATCCGAGTTGATCCGAGTAAGATTTCAGCAGTTGTTGATTGGAAACCACCAAGATATGTATCTGAAGTCAGAAGCTTTCTAGAATTAGCTGGCTACTATAGATGTTTTGTAAAAGGGTTCTCAATGATTGCTACATCGATGACTCTTTTGCTACAGAAAGATGTGAAATTTGAAGGGTCCGAGAAATGTCAATAGAGTTTTGAAAAGTTGAAAGCCTTGTTAACTGAGGCACCAGTTTTGGTTCAACCAGAGTCGGGTAAAGAATTTGTGATTTTTAGCGACGCGTCATTGAATGGTTTGGGTTGTGTTTTGATACAAGAGAGTACAGTGATAGCTTGTGCTTCCAGACAGTTAAAATCGCATGAAAAGAATTATCCGATGCATGATTTAGAGTTGGCTGTTATTGTTTTTGCATTGAAAATTTGGCGACATCATTTATACGGTGAAAAGTGTCATATCTTTACTAATCACAAGAGCTTAAAGTCTATAATGACTTCGAAAGATTTGAATTTGCGACAATGAAGATGGCTAGAGTTGCTGAAAGACTATGAGTTAGTAATTGATTATTGTAACACCCCAAACCCGGCCTAGGAGTTGGGCTCGAATTCGGCGTGTCACATTGAAGTGCTTTTGCGAAAACCTTGTTTTCATTGAAAACCCTTCTAGAGAAAAGTTAAGTAAAATCCAGTTTGCTTTCAAAACGAGGTGTATTCAAAAAAACCATTTCCTTGTTACTATGTAAAAATTTCCTTTGACAGGGAAAGCTCGATCTTAAAACACAATTATTTTCAAAAAAAAACTTGAAATTCGCTTAAAAGAAATAAATCTAGGTTCCGTTTCAAAATTGCAATGCATAGTGGAAGTAATGGAATAATAACTAGAGGGAAAACCTTATTACAATCCGAAATAACTTAAAATAAACAACTTAAAATCCAGAATTTAGATATTAAAGAAAACAAGTATAATCATCTTGCTAGTTGGTCACCTCTGAGTCCCTCCATCCGTCGAACCGTCTACCGAGGATCACCTGAAACATTTAATTAAAGGGTGTGAGTTTCAAAACTCAGTGTGTACGACCCTTGGTAATCCAATCAACATGCATTTATCACAATTATCACGTTGGGCCTAAGCCCTATCAAAATCGGTGGTCTTGGGCCTTAGCCCATAATGACCTCATATCATATCAATATCACATGAATGCAATGCACCCATCACAATCCAACCGTGCACTCCACCGTACCAACCCTGCACTCCTGTGGGGATATAAATATCAACCCACCCAACCCTACACTCTAAAGATAGCACCAACAGCGACACTACTCAATGTTGCAGCAAAGCTGCTAAGCATATAATGGGCTTAAAGCCACTACTGGATCCACGGTCGTCAAGCGACTATGCGATCCTCACATATCTTCCTCCGTATCATCAAACCCACCCAAGTGCAACATATATCTCATGAATGCAACATACATATTTTCACACATTAAGTACCTAGGGTATTTTAGTCATTTCACTACCTAGGGGTATTTTCGTAATTCTACCCTACAGGGGTATTTTCGTAATTCTACCCTACAGGGGTATTTTCGTAATTCTGCCCTATAGGGGTATTTCTGTAATTCTGCCCTACAGGGGTATTTCCGTAATATCTTTCACCTCGAGTTTTAGTTATGAACTTTGGCCCATCAACAAGTCCTCGTGGCTAAAGTGAACAGACACTATGCACCAGGTAGGAACTCAGAGAAGAGGAGGTGGGTCACTAGGACCGCTTAAGTACCAAGCTCTCCCTCGATCCAATCCTAGACATGCATATGTCGGTTACCACACTCTAACTAATCGACTTGTCCACAGACATGTTTGATTAATAAATTAAGTCTTATGTAATTTTAAGAATTTATCAGAACTAGGCCTAGAGTCCATTAAACCTTAGCATACATTTCTAAAATCCCATAAAGCCCACTAAGCCCATTCATGTTTATATAGCCCATTAGGCCCGCTCATGTTTATGTAGCCCATTAGGCCCGATCATAATCAAATCTTACACCCCTTTCATGTCAATTCAATATTAAAATACACATATCAATCTTTACCGATTTGGGCCCAAGAGCTCGGCAAGCCCATTTAGCCACTTCCGGCTTTTCAGCTTTTCGGCGTTGCCGCCATCGTGTGTGTGTAGTGTTTGTACACACCTTTAATTGCGAAGCACGCTACGATTCCTTAGCCACGAAGCTATGATCAATCAAAACTAACAGTTAATCATACGCTTAGTATCGTTTCTCCCTTTTTATCAAAAGCCGAAAACATACCAGTCCCTTACCTTGAACGATTAAGCCTATCAACCCTTCACTTATTCGCTAACTGTATTTGACTCCAAGATCTGCGTTAAAGAACCTTGACTATCAAAGGTTGCACAACCAAGTGATTTACATCCGTCAAGAGTCACTCTTAACAAATCCTAACCATATTCGGCCAACAATTAATCCAAGAATTATAAATGAGTACACTTATCGATTGACTAGGGACTTTACCACACTAAAACCCAAAGCGCGAAGAGAGTACCTCGTCAAAGAAACAACAACGATTCGGTAGAGAAACACAAGGGTTCGGCCTAGTTAAGAGAATGAGTGAAAGACACATTGAGGGGTTTCGGCTAAGAATAAGATAATAACGCGATTAAAACTTACCCCTTTTGTTGAATAAAGAAAGATTTGCTCTCTTACCGCCACAAGATTACTTGCCCACAAGATTTTAGATTATAGAGTGTGATTTTTAGAAGTGAGATTCGGCTTTACAAATGGAGAAGAAGAAATTGGTTTGACAAAGAATGAAACCCCAATGAGAGAATTTCTTTTCTAATTTGGCAATAGAAGAAATACTGTGGGAGGGAAGGAGAATTCGGTCTAGGCGCTTTTGTTTGGCAAAAGAAAGAAATTGTGATTACTCGAGTATTTACCAAAGGGAATGAAACTAAAAAGAATTGGGAGATTGGAAGGAATTTTCCCCTAATTAATCAACTAAAGCACACAAAAGCAACAAATGCCCTACTTACCCATACGACACACATATATATACTAAAATAAATAAATAAATAAATAAATCTACACTCCCAGTCGACTCAAACTTATCACCAATTAAATTCCTTTATTTTCTCCAAATTTTATCTTCATCCCTATCCAAAAATTCCTTTATTTAGCCAAAAATACAATTTGAATTACATTCAAATTGCTTTTCCCGAACAGCAACCATCCTTTGGTGTTTCGGTCCACTTCAAACACCTTCCCCACGCCTGTAGCAAAATAGCAGGTTATTGCGCACAAGGCAACTCGAAACTAAGACCTCAAGGCACCACCACACGCTACCAGCCACTGGGATTTGAACCTGCAACCACTCGGATCCATAGCACGCTTCTCGCCATTGCACCACAACTCTTCTTGTGATATGTTCCATTCTCAACTTCTTTTAAGGCCTTTTTCCCAGCGACCGAATCATCCAAAGAAATCTAAAAATATTCGCCACACCCAGCTTCGAACCTCCACCCTCTTCACTATGATCATATTTCCTCCCTAATTAATTATAAACCTTTCTGTCGCGCTCCAGGTTTACTTAAAAAAACCAACATGTAGCGCACGCCACGACTAGAACCCTGCTCCCCCTCCTACTCCTAACGCCTTTGCCATCACAAAGCGTTTCTTTGTGTCGTGAATCGGACCCAACTAATTATAAGGCCTAAACTCGGCCTTCATACTAACATATGCACAATAAATTTTTTTTTGCCAAGTCCAGGACTTTTCCAACACTACCAACCCTTGCTAAATCACCTAAAATTAAACTAAACATGCAATCATAATTTTTTTTAAACACACTTAATTCATTATTCTCTTTCTTTCTTTTTTTTCCTGATCGACAAAATCCATTCTCTCGATGCACGAAACCCATTTATTCTAGGCCAAATTTTTGGGGCGTTACAACTCACACCTCCGAAAAGAAATTTCGTCCCCGAAATTTCCAACTAATAGGGTGGTCGTGTATCAACTACCCCACCATGCTACCGCTGCGCACTCTGATCCGAATAATTTTAATACATACCCAAAACATCCACCTATCGCAAACATTCTCAAACATACGCAGAATAAGTACCAAATTCTGATTCAAATGTTTACAAAGCCCCAACACTTCCACGGCCTCGGCTGTGGCCTCTTCCTCCTCTTCTAGCGCTCATCGTTGCGTGCGTATTTCTGGATTAGAATTTTTTATGAAATTAGTTCATAGTTCCACTATTTAAAGCACATGTCTTATGCAAGTAACAATTTAAAAGTTGTTTCGCCGTCGTAGGTCCACTACAGGCTTAAGTTTCCTACGGGCTTTAGTCTCTAAGAACCTATTGTTTAAAGTAGCCCAATATCTTAATACAGTTCAGTAATTTAAACAAGTGTAATAATAGAAAAATGTACTTGGCTCGACGTCGAGGGCTCGGTAACCACACTTCAAGAATCCTGCAAAAACTTTTTAATCTACTTGTTATTAAAAAACCAAAAATCTAAGGCCCATTTCACAGCCCGAGTTTTAAAACTTGGCTCTGATACCACTAAATGTAAAACCCCAAACCCGGCCTAGGAGTTAGGCCCGAATCCGGCGTGTCACATTGAAGTGTTTTTGCAAAAACCTTGTTTTCATTAAAAACCCTTCTAGAGAAAAGTTAAGTAAAATCCAGTTTGCTTTCAAAACGAGGTGTATTCAAAAAAACCATTTCCTTGTTACTATGTAAAAATTTCCTTTGACAGGGAAAGCTCGATCTTAAAACACAATTATTTTCAAAAAAAAAACTTGAAATTCGCTTAAAAGAAATAAATCTAGGTTCCGTTTCAAAATTGCAATGCATAGTGGAAGTAATGGAATAATAACTAGAGGGAAAACCTTATTACAATCCGAAATAACTTAAAATAAACAACTTAAAATCCAGAATTTAGATATTAAAGAAAACAAGTATAATCATCTTGCTAGTTGGTCACCTCTCGAGTCCTCTCCATCCGTCGAACCGTCTCACCGAGGATCACCAAAACATTTAATTAAAGGGTGTGAGTTTCAAAACTCAGTGTGTACGACCCTTGGTAATCCAATCAACATGCATTTATCACAATTATCACGTTGGGCCTAAGCCCTATCAAAATCGGTGGTCTTGGGCCTTAGCCCATAATGACCTTATATCATATCAATATCACATGAATGCAATGCACCCATCACAATCCAACCGTGCACTCCACCCGTACCAACCCTGCACTCCTGTGGGGATATAAATATCAACCCACCCACCCTATACTCCAAAGGTAGCACCAACAATGCACTACTTCTCAATGTTGCGTTAAAGTCGCTAAGCATATAATGGGCTTAAAGCCACCGGTGGATCCACGGTCATCAAGCGACTATGCGATCCTCACATATCTTCCTCCGTATCATCAAACCCACCCAAGTGCAACATATATCTCATGAATGCAGCATACATTTTTTCACACATTAAGAACCTAGGGTTATTTTAGTCATTTCACTACCCTGGGGTATTTTTGTAATTCTACCCTATAGGGGTATTTTCGTAATTCTACCCTACAGTGGTATTTCCATAATTCTGCCCTACAGGGGTATTTCTGTATTTTCCTTCACCTCAGGTTTTAGTTATGAACTTTGGCCCATCAACAAGTCCTCGTGGCTAAAGTGAACAGACACTATGCACCAGGTAGGAACTTATAGAAGAGGAGGTGGGTCACTAGGACCGCTTAAGTACCAAACTCTCCCTCGATCCAATCCTAGACATGCATATGTCGGTTACCACACTCTAACTAATTGACTTGTCCACAAACATGTTTGATTAATAAATTAAGTCTTATGTAATTTTAAGAATTTATCAGAACTAGGCCTAGAGTCCATTAAACCTTAGCATACATTTCTAAAATCCCATAAGGCACACTAAGCCCATTCATGTTTAGATAGCCCATTAGGCCCGTTCATATTTATGTAGCCCATTAGGCCCGTTCATATTTATGTAGCCCATTAGGCCTGATCATAATCAAACCTTACACCCCTTTCATGTCAATTCAATATTTAAATACACATATCAATATTTGTCGATTTGGGCCCAAGAGCTCGGCAGGCCCATTTAGCCACTTTCGGCTTTTCAGCTTTTCAGCGTTGCCGCCATCGTGTGTGTGTAGTGTTTGTACACACCTTTAATTGTGAAGCACGCTACGATTCCTCAGCCACGAACCTATGATCAATAAAAACTAACAGTTAATCATACGCTTAGTATCGTTTCTCCCTTTTTATCAAAAGACGAAAACATACCAATCCCTTACCTTGAACGATTAAGCCTAACAACCCTTCACTTATTCGCTAACTGGAATTGACTCCAAGATCTGCGTTAAAGAACCTTGACTATCAAAGGTTACACAACCAAGTGATTTACATCTGTCAAAAATCACTCTTAACCAATCCTAACCATATTCGGCCAACCATTAATCCAAGAATTATAGATGAGTACACTTACCTATTGACTAGGGACTTTACCACACCAAAACCTAATGCGCGAGGAGAGTACCTCGTCAAAGAAACAAAAACGATTCGGTAGAGAAACACAAGGGTTCGGCCTAGTTAAGAGAATGAGTGAAAGAGACAATGAGGGGTTTCGGCTAAGAATAAGATAATAAAGCGATTAAAACTTACCCATTTTGTTGAATAAAGAAAGATTTTATCTCTTACCGCCACAAGATAACTTGCCCACAAGATTTTAGATTATAGAGTGTGAATTTTAGAAGTGAGATTCAGTTTTTCAAATAGAGAAGAAGAAATTGGTTTGACAAAGAATGAAACCCCAATGAGAGAATTTCTTTTCTAATTCGGCAATAGAAGAAATACTGTGGGAGGGAAGGAGAATTCGGTCTAGGCACTTTTGTTTGGAAAAAGGAAGAATTTGTGATTACTCGGGTATTTACCAAAGGGAAAGAAACTAAAAAGGATTGGGTGATTGGAAGGAATTTTCCCCTAATTAATCAACTAAAGCATACAAAAGCAACAAATGCCCTACTTACCCATACGGCACACATATATATACTAAAATAAATAAATAAATAAACCTACACTCCCCAGTCGACTCAAACTTATCACCAATTAAATTCCTTTATTTTCTCCAAATTTTATCTTCATCCCCATCAGAAAATTCCTTTATTTATCCAAAAATCCAATTTGAATTACATTCAAATTGCTTTCCCCGAATAGCAACCATCCTTTGGTGTTTCGGTCCACTTCAAAAACCTTCCCCACGCCAGCAGCAAAATAGCAGGTTATTGCGCACAAAGCAACTCGAAACCAAGACCTCCAGGCACAACCACACGCTACCAGCCACTGGGATTCGAACCTGCTACCACTCGGATCCATAGCACGCTTCTCACCATTGCACCACAACTCTTCTTGTGATATGTTCCATGCTCAACTTCTTTTAAGGCCTTTTTCCCAGCGACCGAATCATTCAAAGAAATCTAAAAATATTCGCCACACCCAGCTTCGAACCTCCAACCTCTTCACTATGATACACGCCCCTTGCCACTGCGCCACCCGCTATATTTGAGTCATATTTCCTCCCTAATTAATTATAAACCTTTCTGCCGCACTCCAGGTTTACTTAAAAAAAACCAACATTTAGCGCGCGCCGCGACTAGAACCCTGCTCCCCCTTCTACTCCTAATGCCTTTGCCACTGGGCCAGGCATTTCTTTGTGTCGTGAATCAGACCCAACTAATTATAAGGCCTAAAATCCGGCCTTCATACTAACATATGCACAATAAAAAAGTTTTGCCAAGTCCAGGACTTTTCCAACACTACCAACCCTTCCTAAATCACCGAAAAATTAAACTAAACATGCAATCATATTTTTTTAAACACACTTAATTCATTATCCCCTTTCTTTCTTTTTTTTCCCGATCAAAAAAATCCATTCTCTCGACACACGAAACCCATGTATTCTAGGCCTAATTTTCGGGGCGTTACAATTATCATCCGGGAAAAGCGAATGTAGTCGCAGATGCTCTGAGTAGAAAATCTTTATTTGCTTTGAGAGCCATGAATACTCTGTTAACTTTGTCCGATGATGGTTCGATTCTAGCAGAGTTAAAACATAAACTATTATTTCTTCAACAAATTTGTGAAGCTCAGAAGTGTGATAATGAGTTGCAAGCTAATAGAGTGCAATGCGAGTCGACTACTAATTCAGACTATCAGATCGGATCCGATGGTTGTTTAATGTTCCGAGGTAGAATATGTGTACCAAATAATTCTGAGCTTATTCAGAAAATTCTACACGAAGCACACAGTGGTTGTTTATCCGTTCATTCGGGGAGTACTAAAATGTACAATGACTTAAAACAGTTGTACTGGTGTTTAGTGTAAACTGAAAAATATATAGGATTTTTCCTATGCAATTTATCACCTTTTTATTTAAATTCATTGTTAAAACTAAGTAATTATTTAATAAATTAATGAAATATGTTAAAATTTGAAATTAGGACATAGAAATTATTAAAATGTGATTTTGTACTTTATTATATAGTTTTCATGCATAAAATGGCTTATTTTATATTTATTTACACATATTATATTTTTAAGACATAAAATGGGCCATGCATGATTAAATTAAATAATAAAATATAAAATTATATTTAATAATTCATTTTAAAATATTTCATTAATAATTTGGGTTTTAATTAATTAATTATTTTATTCTTTGGTCCTTTAATTTATTGATTTATTTTGGACAGGTCTAATAGCTTTGTTGGATTACAAAAACTGTCCAAATTGAAGACCAAGTCAACCCAATTTTGGCTACACATGGCTGTCCATATAAGCCACTTTTTGGTTTAATTACACAAGGTCCTTGCAATGTTGAAGAAATTAGAGATTTCCTCAAAGATTTACATTTGACTGAGTCTCAGTCCTGAGTTGTTATGGCATTTAAATTGCTTAAAAATAAAGCAAAATTCAACTCAAAATCCACTAATCATGGCCGGCCACTCATTGAAGCAGCTTGAAGAGACTAAAACCTCTCTATTTTTAACAAACTACTCTCCTCTCTTCACCAATAAATAAGATTTCATTTCACCATCATCCATCATCCCTCATCCCTCATCATTCTCTCTTTTCTCTCAATTCTCTTTAGTATTTTTCATTCCCCACACCTAGCATCATCTCTTCATAGAGATTTTAGCAATTAAGCCTCTTAAAGAGCCCTTGGTCGGCCACCTTGGAGAGCCATCAGCAAAGGAGCAAAGCGAAGGAGCGAAGGAGCCTCGTCTGTCAGAGTCTTGGGTGACAGCCACTTTGATTTGGGTTTAATCATTCTTTTCTTTGATTCAAACTGAAAATGCTTGCTATGTGTTCTTTGTTCTTGTTTACAACAATGTTAGCTTAATTTTATTTAAGCTAGGATGAATTCTTTGATTAAATAATATTTATTTGATTCATGTTTATAATGTTTGTGCCTCAATCGATCATGTTTTCAATTAAAATCAAGTATGTATTTCATTCATACGTGATTGAAATGCACCTAAATTAGTTGAGCGATCCCAACCAGACGACGGCTAGTGGACACATAATTGAAATGTGCATGCTCAATTTAGATCCTAACCCGATTAAATTGCAAGTTGCATAACAACTCTAACCAAGCTCTGTTATCTGCATAGTTTTTAGATTTGTGTGATTAAACTGTTTCAAACCTAACACGTCCTTGTTACCTCACACGAATGCTAAGAAACCCTTAGTAAATAAGGATCAGTAAAATGCATATTTACTAAGTAAAGGATTCTGAAATGACCTAATGTGGTTTCCAAACTCATGAAAGATCGAGTTGCCATGGAATGTTTTTTCGAATGTTATTAAGCATATTGATAATAAATTGAGTTCAATTAAAGTAATTGACCTAGTTTATTTATGTTATAATTGTTGCAAATTGTGTTTAATTATGCTAAAATCTATTTCATTCATATAGTTTGCATATTTAGGATAATTTGCATTGGGGATCATTGCATTTAGTTTAATATATTTAATTTTAATCATCACTTCTCAATCATATTGTGTTTTTATTTACCAAGTTGTTAATATAATTTTACAATTAAGTGATTTAAAACAAATACAATCCCTGTGGAGACGATAACTCGATACTTACTTATTACTTGATAACGACTGTGTACACTTGCACAAACCTACCCGTTACAAGTTTTTGGCGTCGTTTCCGGGGATTGTTAACTGTTTCCATAGTCATTTTTTTGTGAAATTATTTACTTCCAATTTGGTTTATTTCTAACATTACTAACTTATTATTTTTAATTTGGTGATTTTCTTTTTAGGTGTTTATGAGCATAGATTAGATTATCGATTTACTCCCTGTAGACCCTGAACTTGAGCAAACTTTTAGACTAAGAAGTCGTGAATGAACAACTCAAAGACAAGTCGAGATGGACCTTGGAAATTAGAATTAAGAGCAAGGTAATGAAGCCGATCGGGTACGAAATCCCATCCTCATTATCGATGATAGGGATCGATGCATCAGACAATATGCTGTGCCACTTTTCAGTGAGTTAAATCCAAGAATTAGAAGGCCAGATATTGAGGCAACCCAATTTGAATTGAAACCAGTGATGTTTCAAATGGTCCAAATGGTGGGCCAATTAGTGGTATGCCCACGGAAGATCCATATCTCCACCTTCAATTGTTTATGGAGGTGAGTGATTCATTCAAGATAGGTGGTGTGACTGAAGACGTATTGAGGTTAAAGTTGTTCCCGTACTCGTTGCGGGATTGAGCACGAGCATGGTTCAATTCATTGCCACCATATCTCATATCTACATGGCAATAATTAGCAGAGAGATTTTTGGTTAAGTATTTCCTGCCTAGCAAAAATGCTAAGTTGAGGAACGAGATCACAACTTTCCAACAATTGGATGACGAGTCTTTGTATGAGGCTTGGGAGCGATTCAAGAAGTTACTTTGTAAGTGTACTCGTCATGGGATTCCTCATTGTATCCAGTTGGAGACATTCTATAATGGTATCAATGAACATACAAGATTGATGGTAGATGCTTCTGCGAATGGTGCAATTTTGTCTCAATGAACATACAAGATTGATGGTAGATGCTTTTACGAATGGTGCAATTTTGTCTAAGTCTTATAATGAGGCTTATGATATCATTGAGAGGATCGCGAGTAATAACTATCAATGGCCAACAAATCAAATAGCTTCAGGAAGATGTATAGCCAGAGTTCATGAAGTTGACGCTCTCACTTCGTTATCAGCTCAGGCATCGTCTATTTCCTCTATGTTAAAATAGTTTACCACTAATAGTGCTAATAATTTTGTAGCTCAGCCACCAAGTCCGTTTGAAGTAGTTTCTTGTGTGTACTGTGTGGAAGGTCATTCTTTTGATAATTGTCCATCAAATCCAGAGTCAGTGTACTATGTGGGGAACCAACATCAAAATAAGAGTGGACAAGGACCCCAGTCCAACTTCTACAATCCTTCATGGCGTAATCATCCTACTTTTTCTTGGAGCAACCAAGGAAATGGTCTGAACAACAACTTATTGCAGCATAGACCCAACCAATCTCAAGGGTTTAATCAGCAAGCTCCAAAACCACCTCAAGCTGAGGCATCAAATAGTTTGGAGAACTTGTTGAAAGCATACATTGCAAATAATGATGCTTTGATCCAAAGCCAAGCAGCAATATTGAAAAATTTGGAAAACCAAATGGGTCAGTTAGCTACGGAACTTCATAATAGACCGCAAGGAACCTTGCCGAGCGATACTGAGAATCCATGAAATTTGGGTAAAGAACATATCAAGGCAGTGGCATTACGAAGTGGTAAAATTCTGGAACCCCGATTGATTGATGTCGAAGATAAGCCCGTTGAGAAGAATCAACCAGTTGTTAAAATTCCTACACCAAAAAATCATAACTTAGTTAATTCAGATACTTCAACATCTTCTTTGGATGAAGATTTACCTACTCAGAAGAGTTATCTGATTCAACCGAAAGTTCCATCACCTCCATATCCGCAAAGATTGCAACAACACAAGCAGAAACATGAGGTGCAATTTAAGAAGTTTTTGGATGTTCTGAAGCAGTTACACATCAATATTTCGTTGGTGAGGCTTTAGAACAAATGCCAATTTATGTGAAGTTTATGAAGGATATACTATCCAAGAAGAAATGAATAAGTGGGTATGAGACTGTTGCCTTGACAAAAGAGTGCAGTGCGTTCTTGCAGAACAAATTGCCACTAAAATTGAAGGACCTGGAAGCTCTACTATACCCTGTAACATTGGTGAATCTTACTGTGGTAAAGCTTTGTGTGATTTAGGAGTGTGTATCAACTTGATGCCTAAGTCTATTTTCAAGATGCTAGGGATAGGTGAAGTAAGACCTACAACTGTGACGCTTCAGCTAGCGGATCGATCTTTAGCATATCCCGAGGGAATGATCGATGATGTTTTGATAAGAGTCAATAAATTTATTTTTCCTGCTGATTTCATTGTCTTAGATTTTGAAGCAGATAAGAAAGTTTTGATCATCATTGGGAGACCTTTCTTAGCCACGGGAAGAATGTTAATTGATGTGCAGAAAGGTGAACTCACCATGCGAGTTCAAGACGATCAGGTAACCTTTAACATTCTTAAAGCGATGAAATTCCCCGATCTGACAGAAGTGTGTTTAGTTATGGAAGAGATAGAAACCTTAGTTTCTATGAAAAGCAATTTTGAAGAAGATTCATTGGAGAAACCCTTAGATCTTGACCCTTTGGAGGATGAAGAAGGTGAAGAAAACATGGCTTTGATGGAAGCCAATCCGAGAAATTTTATTCAATCCACACGGTTTTAACCATTGGAGTTAGAAGTCAGAGAATTTGTGCAACCCAAGTTGTCAATTGAAGACCCACCTAAACTCGAACTAAAGGTACTTCCTTCCCATTTTAAGTACGTTTATTTAGGTGACTGTTCCACTTTGCCTGTGATTATTTCAGCAGAACTGATGAAAGGTCAAAAGGAGCAACTAATTGCTGTTCTAAAGAAATTTAAGAAAGCAATTGGTTGGACCATAGCTAATATTCGAGGTATAAGCCCTTTTTCTTGCATGCATAAAATTATTTTAGAAGAACGTGAAAGAGCTCGATTTGATGGGCAAAGGAGGCTCAATCCTATTACAAAAGAAGTTGTGAGAAAGGAAGTGATCAAATGGTTAGATGCATGAATCATCTATCCTATTTCAGATAGTTCGTGGGTAAGTCCGGTGCAGTGTGTGCCGAAGAAAGGTGGAATCATGGTTGTTGAAAATGATCGTAACGAGTTGATTCCAACGAGAACTGTTACTGGTTGGAGAATTTGTATTGATTACATGAAGTTGAATAAAGCCACTCGAAAGGACCATTTTTCGTTGCCTTTTATGGATCAGATGCTAGATCGACTGGCAGGTAATGAGTTCTATTATTTTTTAGATGGCTATTCGGGATATAACCAAATAGTTATAGCTCCAGAGGACTAACATAAAACAACCTTTACTTGTCCATACGGTACGTTTGCTTTTAGGTGAATGCCTTTTGGTTTATGCAATGCACATGCAACATTTCAACGATGCATGACGGCAATATTCACTGATATGGTTGAAAATTTTATTGTGGTTTTCATGGATGATTTTTCTGTTTTTGGTAACACTTATGATATTTGTTTGAGTAATTTGGCTAAGGTAATGAAGAGATGCGAAGAGATGAATCTTGTCCTTAACTTGGAAATATGTCATTTTATGGTTAAAGAAGGGATTGTCTTAGGGCATAAAATCTCAAAGAGAGGAATTGAAGTTGATAAAGCAAAGGTGGATGTAATTGAAAGATTACTGGCCCCAATTAATGTGAAAGGAGTCAAAAGTTTCTTAGGCCATGCCGATTTTTACCGAAGGTTTATCAAAGATTTCTCAAAAATTTCTAAACTGTTGTTTTGTTGTTAGAGAAAGCTACAGTGTTTGATTTCAACAAAGCATGTTTGGAAGCTTTTGAAGATCTATAAAAATGGTTAATCTCAGCCCCAATAATCGTTACACCTGATTGGAGCTCACCTTTTGAGTTGATGTGCGATGCAAGTGATTATGTCATTGGAGCTGTGATGGGTCAAAAAAGAAACAAAGTGTTTCACCCTATTTACTATGCAAGTAGAACTTTGACGAGAGCCCAACTCAATTATACAGTAACTGAAAAGGAACTCTTTGCTATAGTATTTGCTTTTGACAAATTTCGCTCATATCTTATAGGTACCAAAGTTACAGTATTTACTGACCATGCGGCCATTAAATACTTGCTCACGAAGAAAAATGCAAAACCGAGGCTAATTTGTTGGATACTTTTACTCTAAGAATTTGACCTTGAGATCCAAGACAGAAAAGGTGTCGAAAAGCAAATAGCTAATCATCTATTGAGGTTGGAGCAAGATGAGGTTACTCGATCAAGTGTGCCTATCAACGAGAATTTCCCAGATGAACACTTATTTGAGGTAAGTCGAATTCATGAAACACCTTGGTTCACTGATTTTGCCAATTATCTTCCATGTGGAATAATTCCTCGACAAATGGCATACCAACAAAGGAAAAAATTCCTTCATGATAGTTCGGTATTATTTTTGGGAGGATCTGTTTTTGTTTAAACAGTGTGCAGATAATATAATTCAAAAGTGTGTAGCTGAAAGTGAGATTGCTGAGATCTTGTATCATTGCCATTCATATCCAAGTGGGGGACACTTTGGTGGTTCACGTACTGCAGCAAAAATTTTGCAAGCAGGTTTCTTTTGGCCTACACTATTTAAAGATGCTTATGCTTATGTGAAGATCTGTGATAAATGCCAAAGGATCAAAAATATATCAAGGAGGAATGAGATGCCCTTGACAAACATTTTAGAGATTGAATTATTCGACGTATGGGGCATTGACTTCTTAGGCTCGTTTCCTTCTTCGTATGGGAACAAATACATTTTAGTTGCTGTGGACTATGTATCCAAGTCGGTTGAAGCTTAAGCATACCCTACAAATAATGCTAAGGTAGTCATGCGATTCCTACATAAGCATGTGTTTACACGATTTGGGACACCAAGAGCTATTATTAGTGATGAAGGTTCTCACTTTCTAAACAAATGGCTTAAGTGGTTGCTTGACAAATATGATGTGAAGCACAAGATTGCTACTGCCCATCACCCCCAGTCTAATGGGCAAGTTGAAAGAGTGAACTGTGAAATCAAAGGTATCCTTAAAACGGTAGTACGCCCTAGCAGAAAAGATTGGTCTCGAAGGCTCGATGATGCATTACGGGCCTATCGAACAGCATTTAAGACACCGTTAGGAATGACTCCTTATCGGTTAGTCTTTGGAAAGGCATGTCATTTGCCATTAGAGTTGGAGAATAGAGCTCACTGGGATTTGAAGCAGTTGAACTTTGATCTTAAGCAAGCCGGTGAGAGAAGGATGTTACAACTTGATGAGTTGGAAAAGCTGAGGTTGTTTTCCTATGAGAATGCCAAAATGTGTAAAGAAAGATCAAAGAGATGGCATGATAGTCATATACAACCTCGCGAGTTTAAAGAAGGTCAAAAGGTTTTGTTGTTTAATTCAAGGTTGAAGTTATTTCTTGGGAAGCTTAAATCTCGATAGAAAGGACCCTATACCATCTAATGAATTTATCCTTATGGAGCTACTGAATTATACGACAATTACGGAGGTATGCTTAAAGCTAATGGTCAACGTCTCAAACACTACTGGGATGGTGAAGTTGAGCGAGTTGAATCCTCGTTCAAATTAACAGATCTTTGATTTTTCATGAACTCATTTTGTAAATAAATAAATAATTAGAACTTATTTTCTTAACTTATTACATTTAATTAATTTTGTCTAAGGAGATTGGAACTTAAGCGGGACAGCTGTGACCCCTCTAACATTTCCTGGGAATTAATTTAATGTTATTTGTTAAAAAGAAATTTTTTAATTAAGATTTAAAATTTTTAAGTTTCATTTGTTTTGTTTAAATTTTAAATTTTTTATGTTAATAAAGGGGGACAAATTTGGCCCAAGTACTAATCAGTTTTTTTTCTTGAGTAAGTTTGTAAATCCAGTCTGAGTTTAAGGCCCAAGACAGCAAAAAGGAGGGAAAAATCCAAACTTTGCCGCCACTTCCTGTAACACCCCGAATTTTTGGGCCTAGTAGAATTGGGCCTATTGGGCCTTGGGCATGGGAGCATTTAAAATTTTTTTTTTCAGACCAAGATGACGGCACTAATGCGAGTTGGACCTATTAGGTGAGTGATTTTGGAGTGTTTAGAGGGTACTACGAAGTCACGGGTTCAAGTTAGGCCATAGGAAAAATTTTGATTTTTAGCCTTAGTGGAACCCTGATCTCTAATGGTATGACTCATAAATAAATTATGGTAAAATAAGACACAAAAGGTGTTGTGGTCTAGTGGAAAATGGCGCCACATGGGAGATAAGGAAGTGACGTCATAGAGGAAGCAAGGGGTCTAGGGTTCAAGTCTTGGCTCTTGAAATTTATTTTGGTTTCTCTTTTAAATAAATTTGGAAGCGAGTAGGTAGGCTTTATAGTCAAATGTGTTGGACTTATGACACAAAGGAGCTTGTGTCCTAGTGGTGGTGGCGTGACATGGCTATCGAGAGGACTTTGGTTCGAATCCCTTTGCACGTAAAGGTGGATTATTTTGCTAAGGAGTCGATTTTTGAGGATTGATAGAGAATCCCACATCGGGAAGCTAGCATGAGGATAGGCAAGAAGCTGGCTTTAAATAGAGCAAACCATGAGGAGAGTAAGCATACCTTTCTTGGCTTATCCCTTTCGCTTTGTGGCATGCTCGTTTGGGTTAGGCGTTGGATCATTCGTTGATCTGTATGCCGTTGGGTCGCGGTGGTGGTGACCGAAGTTGATTGACACACCCCTTGGGGGTCAAGGGTGCGATCATTGTTGGCTTCTGCACAGAATAGTGTTCAAAGCGCGGATTAACTTTAGATTCTTATCAGGTGTGTATTTCGTACTAATCTAGCTGTAGAGCGGCAAATGCCAAAATGCCGGTCACACGGTGATGGTAGCCACACGAGCGTTCGAGCGCACGTGTGGGAGCTTCGACGCTATAGTTGAGGTCCTCATGAGTGTTCTAATGGGTTTAGGCTGCCTTGGGCCCAATGGGCCCGTGGGCCCATGTGAATAAATTGTATGATTGTGTAGTAGATATTGGACTGGTCTATGTGAATCTCATATTTGTGGCTAGATTTGGGCTGAATGGGCCACACGAGCGTGTGGGCCCATTTGGTCTGAGAATGGGCCCTAGGGCCATTCGCATCATTATCTCTGTTTAAAATACTTTGGTTCAACTGGGCAAATAGCAGTTGATCGCTCTAGTGAAGGTGACGGCGCTTGTGATTATTTAGTACTCTACGTGATAAGGTGTGTATCCGTATACACTATTCTGGTTGTTGATCGGTTGAAAAGCCGAAGGCGCGTATATTGTACAATTTTGATTGTTGATCGGCATTATGCCGAAAAGTTGAAATATTGGCGAACGATGCCATACGAGCGTGCGATCGCGTGTGTGGTGAACCATGCTCACGGAGCGTGAGCGTGGGATGAGAAAGGCCACCATGAGCGAATTCATGGGCTTGGGCCGTAGTGGGTCACTTGGGCTGGAATGGGCATCGATGGGCCAATGGGCCGTAGGGCCCACGAATGCAAGTCACACTGTTAAATGGGAAATAGATAGGCTTATCAAGTCGCGCACATGACTTAGGTGCTTTAGGTCGCGTCAGGCCGAAAGGGGGCCGTGTGTGCCCAATGGGCTTGTGGGCCCACACAGATGAAATGCCCGTGATGTGATAAGTTATTGATTTGGGTTGTGCCATTGCATAGCCATGGTTGTTTTTAGGCTAAATGGGCCACACGAGTGTGTGGGCCCACTTGGGCAGGGTAATGGGCCTTAGGCCCATCTTCGCCGTTAAGTCAAGTTAGATTTCCTAAGTCGCTCGAGGCAACGGTGGACCTTCTGTTGGGTCGTTAATACCCTCGGTTTGTAAAATTACTGAAATATCCTCAGTTTGTAAAATTACTGAAATACCCTCGATTTGTAAAATTCTTGAAATACCCTCGATTTATAAAATTACTGAAATACCCTCAGTTTGTAAAATTACTGAAATACCCTCGGTTTGGAAAATTACTGAAATACCCTCAGCTTGTAAAATTACTAAAATACCCTCGGTTTGTAAAATTACTGAAATACCCTCTATTTATAAAATTATTGAAATACCCTCAGCTTGTAAAATTACTAAAATACCCTCAGTTTGTAAAATTACTAAATTACCCTCAGTTTGTAAAATTACAAAAATACCCTTAGTTTGTAAAATTACTAAAATACCCTCGGTTTGTAAAATTACGAAAATACCCTCGGTTTGTAAAATTACTAAAATACCCTCGATTTGTAAAGTTACTGAAATACCCCTTATTTGTGAAATTATCGAAAGACCCGTGAGTTATGAAATTACTGAAACACCCTTAGTTTGTAAAATTACTGAAATACCCTTGGTTTACAAATTATTAAAATACCCCTGTATGGTAGAACTACCGAATTACCCCTGTAGGGTAGAATCACCGAATTACCCCGTAGGGTAGGATCACCAAAATACCCCTGAGGGGTAGGATTACCGAAATACCCTTATGGGGTAAATGATTGTTTTGCCCTTGTGAGTAAATGACTGACTTGTGCTATGATTTGACTGATTTAATTGTGATCGTATGACTGTGTTTTAACTGACTTGACTGTGGGCTTGTGATTGATATGTTGTTAATATGTGTTGAAATGACTGTTACTAAGCATGGCTATTTAGCATACACGTGTAATGATTGAGCATGACATACAAGGCATATTGCATGGGGTTGGGATTTGTAGTTGGAGGAAGTACTGTACCAGTTGCTCTGCCACGTTTTACTGCTCTAGTGGCTTCGCCACGATCATCGATTTTAGTGGCCCGCCCACGCTCATCGTTATTAGCAGCGGCTGCTGTGCGTTAGTACTATGTACTGTGGCTCTGCCATGTTTTACTGTTATAGTGGCACCGCCACGTAATTTGATTTTAGTGGCTCAGCCACGTATACTGTTATTAGCAGCTAGGCTACGTTATTGGTGTGCTGGTTGGGTGGGTCGACTTGGTCCCCACGTGGTGTGTTGGTTAGTACGGGAGGTGTGTTGGCTGGATTGGGTTGGGATGCATCCTCATACTGTTGCATATTTGTTTATGAGATCTGTCACTGTACTGGGCTTAGGCCACTTATTTTGCTATTGGTTTGGGCTAGGCCCAATTGATTCTGTTATGGGCTATGACCCAAATGATATTGTAGTGGGCTTTGACTCACATATGCTTTGAACTGACTGTACTGTTACTCTTAAAGGGCTTTGTCCCAGACTATTTCAGTTTCTGTTTCTGTATACTGATTGTTACTCTAGTAAGGGGATTACACACTGAGTTTTCATAAACTCACCCCATTTTTAACTGTGCAGGTAATCCTCAGCCTTAGACAGATCGAAGCTGCGAGGGACTCGGAGAAGACCACACACTGCTTATGCTTGCTGTTTTGATTATTTTTATTTGGGTTGTTATAAGGCCTCTCTAATTTTAACTTATTATTTCTGATATTTATTTATGATGTTTTCTAACTGCTAAAAGTGGGATATGATTTCCAAAACGATAAACTGACCTCAAAACACTACGTTTCCGCAATGTTTTCAAAATGCTTCTGCTACTCACTTTTTAAACATCACGTTTTCGTATATTATTTATTTTAAATATGCTTTCATAACAGATAAAGTTTTAAAAGTTACATTTGCAAGTGGTTAACAATTGCTTAAGTGTTTTGAGTTTTAACAAAGAGGCTTTAACTCTCAAACAAATTTTAACAAACAAGACACATGGTTTGAAAAACACTTCCATGTGACACGCCAGATTCGGGCCTAACTTCTAGGCCAGGTTTGGGGTGTTACACTTCCATTACTTACCGCCCAAGTAACCCTAATGTAGCTAAATTTTCACTACATTTTGCCCTAATTCTTCCCTATATAAACTGTAACATCCCAAATATGGGGTTATTTGGAATTTGATTATTTTCTTGTTATGAACTGCTGTGATATTATTAATGGAATAATAGAGCTTAATTTAAGGCTTTGAGTGTGCCCGGTTTGATAGAAAAAAAATTCAGTTTTTAATTTTAAAAGAAGGGAGCCTTAGCAAGTGGGTGTTATAAGAATAAATGTGGGTAATTTAACACTAATTAGGCCTTGGATAAGTGGCAAAGCAAGCCCACTTAAGAGCTAGCATGTGACGCCACATCAAGAGGAAGGGAGAGCCTTGGTTCGAGTCACAAATTCCCTTTCTTTTGCTCTTTATTTGGGCGGCACAAGGGGAGAGAAATTCTCTCCTTGAATTCTTTTATTATTATTAATAAGGGATAATATGAGTTTAAAATTTTGTTTTTATTTGGATAATAAGGAGGCTATTTTACTCATGAATTATCATGGGATTAATTAGATATGGCAAGAGGAAAAATAGGTAGTTGGGGTATTCAAATTAATTGGAATACTTTCAAGGAGTTTGGTCGAATTTGAACTCCTTGTTGAAAGGAGTGGACGGCAAGGTATTGGGGATAGGGCCGAATTTGCCTAGTGATTTACTTCACAAAAATTCGGCTAGCCTTCACTTCTTTTAGATTTTCTCTCATTCTCCTCAAGCAAAAACATCAACTTCTCTTTCTTTTGGCCGAATTCTCCACACCCTCTCCAACCTATTTCTTGTTCTTTTCTTCTCAAAGTCCAGCCTTGATTGATATTGGAATCAACCATAGCCGAACCTACACCTTACCCTTTGCCGAAATCCCTTTTCTCCCTGTTAGACTCTCTCTAGCCGATTATACATCTCATCTTGGAGCCGAAGTTTCTTTTCCCTATCTGGAAACACCTTGGCCGAACAATAAGGGTAGGAGAGATCTCTTGAATCTTCCTTGGCAAACAATTCAAGAAAGTAAGTATCTAGGCCGAATGCCTATTGTTCTTCTCATTCATATTCTGTCGACTTTTACAAGAGTAAAGTGCTGATTTCGGCAGAAAAGGCTCCTAAACACTTTGGTAATCGATTTCTTTTAGGTACTTCGGGATCTCAAAGTAGTGAGATCGGATCTTTCATCTCTAGCAATCGGTTTTGGTAAGTAGTGGTAAGAAGATTTCCTTTAGTTTACTATTCGTTTAAGCCAAAGGCTAATAACTCTAGTGATGGCCGAATGTAGGAGTGAAGCAGGAATCGCATACCAAGTACCGAAGTGAGTACTCAAGGGGTGAAAGGTAAGGATTCGGGTTCAAGCAATAACCCTAAAAGGATTATTTGGTTTGGCCGAATGGGCCATATCACTAACACTATGTTGGCCGAATATAGGGGCTAGTGGATCTAAGGTGGCCGACTTCTTCATTCGGGATTTAGATTATTCGTGGGTGACAGGTGTGTACATACACACTTATAGCAGTTAATGTTGTGTTATGTATATTTTGTATGTAAATCTGCTTGATGTAGATGCGGATTGGTACCTTAACGGTACAAGTGAGGATCCCGGTAAGTCTCTGTTGATATGAGATTACTTTAATGCTTTTGGGAAGCATGGTTTATTGATGCATGTGATGAATGCATGAGATCTGTTGTTAATCGCTTACCTACTATGGGCTATATGAGAGGAGGGGCGTGATGTTTCGTCTTGTGAGCACCACCACGTTTTTTAAACACACTTGTGACTATATGTCACCGAGGTTTGGTACCTCCAGGGTTTGGCACCTCATAGCGACTTGTCCCCTGTGGTTAACACCACCGTGGGTTGGCCCCACTTGAGATATGGGATCGTCTGCCGCTGATTTGGTATCACACGATGGGTTGGCCCCATCACCCGATTTGTGTCTACGGACACCAGTGCTTTGGTAGCACATTGTGACTATATGTCACCAAAGTGGTTTGGCACCACCAGTGTTTTGGTAACACATTGTGACTACGGTCACCAGTGGTTTGGTACCACATGGGGTAGACAAAGGCGTTTGGTATGGCTAGGTTGGGCACACGACACTCTGCATATTAACTGTTATATGTTGTGTATGAAATGTTGTTTTTAAACGGGGGAAGGGTTACATACTGAGTCTTGGTGACTCACCTTCTCCTTTAACATTTTGCAGGTGACTCGTAGATGGCGGTTGAGGAGCCGGTTGGACTCAAGGTGGCCATGCAGTGGATTTAAATTTATAGAATCTTAAATTTGGTTATTTTTACTTTGGTTGTAATAAGGCCTCCATAAACTTTATTTGTGTTTTTTTTTTTGGATGTTGGATATTTGCTTTAAACTGCATTATTAAATTGAACTAAAATCACATGTTTTCTTAAGTTAACACGGAAAAGTTTAATCGTGCCATCGGGCACACTTGAACTGGTATAATAATCGGACTTAATTAAACCTCCAAATTAAATCCAAGTATAGTTTTGGCAAGATAACCAAAAACAAGAAGTTTTCAATGAAAATTAAATAGGTATCGAAATGGTGTTCACAAGGTTTTTCTCCGTAACAAATCAAATTCGGTTGTAATGTTTGGGCCGGGTTTGGGTTGTTCTGAGACTGGTATCGAGCCAGTTCAAAGCTCCTTGTGGGGGGCCCAAGGCCCAAAAATGTTTTAGTAGGCCTTTTGAATTGTTTTTGGGTTTTAAGTAGCATGGCCCGAGTCTCCGGCACCGATCCGCCTAGGTAAGTACATCTAAACCTCTTTGTGAATTATATTCGTAGAAGGGTAGGAAGCATGGAACGTAGATAGACTTATAGGACTTGGACCCTAAGGCTAGACTACTCAAACACACAAACAAGACATAAGACTTAAAGAACTAAACCAACCTATGACTTAGTCAATGAGCTAGGTGTGGTAACCCACATGCGCATGTCTAGGATTGGATCCGGAAGAGCCTGGTATTTAAGCGGTCCTCGTGACTCACCTCCTCTTCGCAGTATCCTACCACAGTGCGTAGCTTCTGTTCACCCTAACTCGGAGGGCTCGGTGGTGTGGTAACCTCCAATGCGCATGTCTAGAAAGGTTCGGTGAGAGCTTGGTATTTAAGCGGTCCGCGTGACCCACCTCCTCTTCACTCGACCGCACAGTGCGTAGCTTTGGTTCACCACGACCGGGAGGGCTCGGTCATGGGCTAAACACAATGATTAAAACCCGAAAAGGGAATTAGCCTTGTTTTTCAAAATAGAACGAAACAACAAGCCCTAATGTTTTCAAAACTTGTCCAATAACTCTCTTAAAACCTAGAACATTACGTTTACAACGTTTTTCTCGGAAAACTTGACTTGTGAAAAATTACAGAAATACCCTTAGGAGTAAAATTACCAAAATGCCCCTGACTCATAAAATATTAATTCGACGGTTTTGCCCAAAAAATTCAATTATTTTACAAATATTCAATAACTTAGCTTTGGAAATCATCAGCAAAATATTTTGGTTCTGGAAAGTTATGAAAATACCCCCGTAGGAAAAAGACGAAAATACCCCTGGGTTAGAAATGGGCAGAAATGTCCGATGAGCGAATAGGTATGGAAAGTATTAAGGAATGGATGCATGAACTTCTTTGTGTGAACTAGGATAGAAAACTAAAACATTGTTTGCTCGAAAGAATCTCTGATTAAACCTTATTCATAAAACCTCTTCGCGAGTAATAAAGTGAAACAAATGCTAACGCATAAAATTTTTCTAAATCGGTTAAAAGCGCGGTAGATAAAATGAGCTCTAGAGGACGTGGACGCCGTGGGGCGTGGTAGGGGTAGGATGACGGTGTCTGAACCCGTCAGTCGGGACAAGGTTTAGAAAATGAGGTACCATCGCCACCACCACCTCCTACTTTTAGAGTGAGAGGAGCCGAGCGGGCCCGGTGGCGAGTCGGTGACGCAAGTCGTGTTGCGAGTCTTGGAGATGGTGGTCGGGGCAGGTGGAAGTGTAGGAGCTCGGAAATCTGTCCCCGGCGACTCCGATCTAACGGAGCGGAGGTATTCCGAGGTGTGTCGAGTGGCACCCAGTCTGTGGGAATCGCTAGAGTCAAGCGAAAAGAATCATGGATGACCTTGACTGGCCCGAGGAAGAGAAGCTGAAAGAGCGTGTCGCTTCTAAAGGATGAAGCGTATCGGTGGTGGCTTACGGTTCGAGATGGGGCTACAGCAGATGATTTGACTTGGGAGTATTTCGAACCGCCTATCGGAGAAAAGTATGTGGGCATCGGCTACACCGATGCGCAGAGAGGCTTTTCAGGATTAGTGCAAGGAACTAAGTCCGTGTCGAATATGAGGCGAAATTTCTAAGGCTGAGTAGATATCACGAGAGGCATCGTGTCTCATCGAACATGAGCGCTGTGTCCGCTTTGAGGACGGACTCAGAGATGATTTAAGGTTACTAATTGCCCCACAAAGAGTTCGTGAGTTCTCATCTCTAGTGGAGAAGGCTAAGGTAGCCAGAAGGAATCAAGGAGGCCGTGAGGCGTAACTATAGTAAGAACAATCGTAAGAGAAGTTTTGGGTCACCGGATCAAGCGGAAGTGCTCGAGAAAAGGCTAGGCCAAGTGGGCCCAATCGGCAACAAGGCCCACGATTTGCTAATCGAGAGGCCGACTCGGTGCAATCGCTGTGGAAAGACCCATTGGGAGGTTGTTGGACCGGTGACAAAGGATGTTTTGAGTGTGGGTCTTTGGAGCATCGCGTCGAGATTGTCCCCGAAAACTAGCTAAGAAGCGACGGAGGGGCGTAACCGCGCCCGGATAGGAATGTAGGACCACGCGAGAGGGTCGTGGTAATGGCAGAGAGAAACAACGGTCCTAACCGAGTCGTGGAACTCAAGGCGCGAGGTTCAGGCAACACGAGGCTAGGCGGCTGGCTTAGTTTACGCAGCAAGGTGTCGCGAAGAAGGTGACGCTGCCCGGATGTCATAACCGACGTTTCTAATTTTCGGTTTTCCTTATGTTGCATTGATTGATGTGGGCTCGACGCACTCGTGATTGCTTGCTTGTAGTGTGGTAGGAACTATGGACCTAAACTCTGACCGCTTCTAGGGAGATGGCTCGTAGTTAGCCCCTTAGGTCACTCCGTAGTCGTAGATAGACTTTATAGAGGCGTACCCTCTCAGAACTTCAAGGGGTAGTATTTGTAGTGATCTAATGGAACTACCGTTTGGGGAGTTCGATTTGATCCTTGGTATGGATTGGTTGGTTAAGTACCAAGCGAGTTTGGATTGCGCGGCTAAGCGCATGGTCCTTAAGACGGCGGAAGGTGATGAAGTGGTTATGATAGGAGATAGAAGGAATTATCTATCCAATGTAGTGACTGCCTTGAAGGCTGAAAAGATGGTCAAGAAGGGTTGTGAGGCGTATTTGGTTCAAATCAGTGCTTTGGAAGCTAAGGGGTTAGTGGTTGGAAAGGTCCGAACGATTGGGGAATTTGCGATGTATTCCCGGAAGAACTTCCGGTTTGCCTCCGGATCGAGAAGTCGAATCGGTATAGACTTGCTACACCGAACGGCACTGTGTCCATAGCACCATACCGAATGGCACCAAAGGAATTGGTGGAGCTAAAGGCTCAAATTCGTGAGCTCTTGGATAGAGGGTTTATACGACCAAGCATATCTCCCTGGGGAGCGCCTGTGTTGTTTGTCAAGAAGAAGGACGGTTCTATGCGGATGTGCATCGACTCACCGTCGATTGAACAAGTTAACGATCAAGAACAAGTATCCGTTGCCTCGGATTGACGACTTGTTTGATCAACTGAAGGGTGCCTCGGTGTTTTCGAAGATAGACCTTAGGTCAGGTTATCACCAATTAAGGGTGAAGGAGGCTGATGTTCACAAAACGGCATTCCGAACTCGGTATGGGCATTTCGAGTTCTTGGTGATGCCATTCGGGTTGACTAATACGCCGGCATTTATGGACTTGATGAATAGAGTATTCCAAAGAAGACTTGGACCATTCGTCGTGGTGTTCATAGACGACATATTGGTTTATTCAAAGACGTAAGAGGAGCATGACAAGCATTTACGGATAGTTACGCAAGTATTGAGGAGAAGCGATTATATGCCAAATTCAGTAAGTGTGAATTTTGGCTTAGGGAAGTGGCTTTCTTAGGTCATGTAGTGTCACCAAGGAATTAGAGTAGACCCTCGCAAGATTGAAGCAATATTGGAGTGGAAACCACCTAGGGCGGTGGCTGAAATACAAAGTTTTACGGTTTAGCAGTACTATCGGAGATTCGTGGAAGGATTCTCTCTAATAGCGTGTGCGTTGACTAAGTTGCTAAGGAAAGGTGTCCCATTTGTATGGACGGAGAAGCAAAGAAGAAAGCTTTGATAAGTTAAGGAAGATTTTGACTAAGCTCGGTTTTGGTGCGACTGAAGCGGGAAAAGTTATTCACGAGTCTATTGTGATGCATCTCACACCGGTTTGGGATGTGTGTTGATGCGAGATGGGAAGGTAGTAGCCTATGCATCCCGTCGATTAAGATCGCATGAGGTTAACTACCCAACGCACGACTTAGAGTTAGCAGCGGTCGTCTTCGCTCTGAAGATATGGAGACATTACCTGTATGGAGAGAAGTCGATGGTCTACACGGATCACAAAAGCTTGAGGTATCTTCTGACTCAGAAGGATCTGAATCTGAGACAGCGTCGGTGGATTGAACTACTAAAGGACTACGATTGTTCGATCGAGTACCATCCAGGTAAGGCTAATGTGGTAGCTGATGCATTGAGCCGGAAGGTTGTGACGGACTTAAGGGCAATGTTCGCTCGGTTGAGTCTATATGATGATGGGAGTCTTTTGGCAGAACTTCAAGTAAAGCCGACTTGGATTGAGGAGATTAAGGAAAAGCAGTTAGTGGATGAAGGCTTGAGCGCTAAGAGGGTACAAGTTCAAGACGGTGGTTTGGAAGGGTACAGTCTGTCTAGTGACGGAGTGCTTTGTTTTCAAGGACGAGTATGTATGCCAAAGGATACGAAATTAAGGCGAAAAATTCTCCAAGATGCACATAGCGGCCATACGCTATGCATCCCGGGGAAGCAAGATGTATGGAGATTTGCGCAACAGATTACCGTGGCCGGGGTTGAAGCGTGAGATAACGGAGTTCGTAGGGAAGTGTCGCGTGCGGCCAGCGGTTAAGGCTGAACATCCAGTCACCATCGGGACTACTTCAACCGATAAAGATCCTCAATGGAAATGGGAGAGGATCACCATGGATTTTGTTAGTGGGCTACCCCTTACGCTCAACAAGAAGGATCTTTGTTTGGGTAATTGTGGATCGCTTTGACTAAATCGGCTCACTTCATGCCGGTGAGAATGGATTACTCACTCCGAGGCTAAGCTAGCGAAGGTGTGCGTGGGTGAAATAGTGAGGTTGCATGGCGTGCTAGTGTCGATTATCTCGGATAGGGATCCCGATTCACGTCAAGGTTTTGGAAAGCGTTGCATCAAGCTTTGGGTACACGGTTAGATTTGATCACGACTTTCCATCCACAAATCGACGGACAATCGGAAAGGGTGATCTGATTTTAGAAGACATGTTAAGAGGTCGTGTCTTGGATTTTAGTGGTAGTTGGGAGGAGTACCTACCATTAGCGGAATTCGCTTATAACAATAGTTATCAGCGAGTATCCAAATGGCTCCATACGAGGCCCTATATGGACGAAAGTGTCGTACTCCTACATGTTGGGCGGAGTTGGGAGAACGCGACAAGTTACGGGTCCGAGTGGTAACGCAGACCCAAGGCAAAGTCAAGGTGATTCGGTCTCGTCTCAAGGAAGCATCGGATAGGCAGAAGTCTTATGCCGATCTCAAACGCAAGGAAATGGAGTATGCTGTGGGAGACAAAGTCTTTCTGAAGGTGTCGCCTTGGAAAAAGGTGTTGAGATTTGGACGGAAAGGGAAGTTAAGCCCAAGGTTCATCGGGCCATATGAAATTGTGGAAAGGATTGGTCCTGTAGCTTATCGGTTGGCTTTACCTCCGGAACTTGAAAAGATTCACAATGTATTTCATGTATCAATGCTGAGACGGTATCGGTCAGATCCTTCGCACGTTGTGCCAGTAGCAGAGATTGAGGTGAACTCGGATTTATCTTTTGAAGAAGAACCGGTTGATTGTAGACCGAGATGTGAAAGTTCTGCGAAGGAAGGCGATCTGCCGTTAGTAAAAGTGTTATGGCTGAACCACGAGTGGAAGAAGCTACGTGGGAGCCCGAGGAGGTGATGCGGCAGATACCCCCATCTCTTTTGATCAAGGAATTTCGAGGACGAAATTTATTTTAAGGGGGGTAGAACTGTAACATCCCAAATATGGGGTTATTTGGAATTTGATTATTTTCTTGTTATGAACTGCTGTGATATTATTAATGGAATAATAGAGCTTAATTTAAGGCTTTGAGTGTGCCCGGTTTGATAGAAAAAAAATTCAGTTTTTAATTTTAAAAGAAGGGAGCCTTAGCAAGTGGGTGTTATAAGAATAAATGTGGGTAATTTAACACTAATTAGGCCTTGGATAAGTGGCAAAGCAAGCCCACTTAAGAGCTAGCATGTGACGCCACATCAAGAGGAAGGGAGAGCCTTGGTTCGAGTCACAAATTCCCTTTCTTTTTGCTCTTTATTTGGACGGCACAAGGGGAGAGAAATTCTCTCCTTGAATTCTTTTTATTATTATTAATAAGGGATAATATGAGTTTAAAATTTTGTTTTTATTTGGATAATAAGGAGGCTATTTTACTCATGAATTATCATGGGATTAATTAGAGATGGCAAGAGGAAAAATAGGTAGTTGGGGTATTCAAATTAATTGGAATACTTTCAAGGGAGTTTGGCCGAATTTGAACTCCTTGTTGAAAGGAGTGGACGGCAAGGTATTGGGGGGGGATAGGGCCGAATTTGCCTAGTGATTTACTTCACAAAAATTCGGCTAGCCTTCACTTCTTTTAGATTTTCTCTCATTCTCCCTCAAGCAAAAACATCAACTTCTCTTTCTTTTTGGCCGAATTCTCCACACCCTCTCCAACCTATTTCTTGTTCTTTTCTTCTCAAAGTCCAGCCTTGATTGATATTGGAATCAACCATAGCCGAACCTACACCTTACCCTTTGCCGAAATCCCTTTTCTCCCTGTTAGACTCTCTCTAGCCGATTATACATCTCATCTTGGAGCCGAAGTTTCTTTTCCCTATCTGGAAACACCTTGGCCGAACAATAAGGGTAGGAGAGATCTCTTGAATCTTCCTTGGCAAACAATTCAAGAAAGTAAGTATCTAGGCCGAATGCCTATTGTTCTTCTCATTCATATTTTGTCGACTTTTACAAGAGTAAAGTGCTGATTTCGGCAGAAAAGGCTCCTAAACACTTTGGTAATCGATTTCTTTTAGGTACTTCGGGATCTCAAAGTAGTGAGATCGGATCTTTCATCTCTAGCAATCGGTTTTGGTAAGTAGTGGTAAGAAGATTTCCTTTAGTTTACTATTCGTTTAAGCCAAAGGCTAATAACTCTAGTGATGGCCGAATGTAGGAGTGAAGCAGGAATCGCATACCAAGTACCGAAGTGAGTACTCAAGGGGTGAAAGGTAAGGATTCGGGTTCAAGCAATAACCGTAAAAGGATTATTTGGTTTGGCCGAATGGGCCATATCACTAACACTATGTTGGCCGAATATAGGGGCTAGTGGATCTAAGGTGGCCGACTTCTTCATTCGGGATTTAGATTATTCGTGGGTGACAGGTGTGTACATACACACTTATAGCAGTTAATGTTGTGTTATGTATATTTTGTATGTAAATCGCTTTGATGTAGATGCGGATTGGTACCTTAACGGTACAAGTGAGGATCCCGGTAAGTCTCTGTTGATATGAGATTACTTTAATGCTTTTGGGAAGCATGGTTTATTGATGCATGTGATGAATGCATGAGATCTGTTGTTAACTGTTTACCTACTATGGGCTATATGAGAGGAGGGGGCAGTGATGTTTCGTGCTGACGAGCACCAGTGTTTTGGTAACACACTTTGTGACTATATGTCACCAGAGGTTTGGTACCTCCGCAGGTTTGGCACCTCATAGCGACTTGTCCCCGTGGTTAACACCACCGTGGGTTGGCCCCACTTGAGATATGGGATCGTCACGGTGATTTGGTATCACACGATGGGTTGGCCCCATCACCCGATTTGTGTCTCACGGACACCGGTGCTTTGGTAGCACATTGTGACTATATGTCACCAAAGTGGTTTGGCACCACCGTGTTTTGGTAACACATTGTGACTACGGTCACCAAAGTGGTTTGGTACCACATGGGGTAGACAAAGGCGTTTGGTTGGCTAGGTTGGGCACACGACACTCTGCATATTAACTGTTATATGTTGTGTATGAAATGTTGTTTTTAAACGGGGAAGGGTTACATATCGAGTCTTGGTGACTCACCTTCTCCTTTAACATTTTGCAGTGACTCGTAGATGGCGGTTGAGGAGCCGGTTGGACTCGAGGTGGCCATGCAGTGGATTTAAATTTATAGAATCTTAAATTTGGTTATTTTTACTTTGGTTGTAATAAGGCCTCCATAAACTTTATTTGTGTTTTTTTTTTTTGGATGATGGATATTTGCTTTAAACTGCATTATTAAATTGAACTAAAATCACATGTTTTCTTAAGTTAACACGGAAAAGTTTAATCGTGCCATCGGGCACACTTGAACTGGTATAATAATCGGACTTAATTAAACCTCCAAATTAAATCCAAGTATAGTTTTGGCAAGATAACCAAAAACAAGAAGTTTTCAATGAAAATTAAATAGGTATCGAAATGGTGTTCACAAGGTTTTTCTCCGTAACAAATCAAATTCGGTCGTAATGTTTGGGCCGGGTTTGGGTTGTTACATAAACTCCTATCATTCTACTATTTTTCATATCTCTCAAAGCAATTTGCTTAACCCTAAAAATCCCTAAATCTCCCTCTTGTGCTGCTAGCCTCAAATCCTGAAAGAAACCCTAGATTCTCTTCCCTTTTTACCGAAATCACCTATTGCCACCGTAAGAAGATTGCCGAAGCACCAATGTTTCTACCGCACATCACTGTTGTCACCACTGTACACTGCCATTACTGTCACACGCTGTCATTACCGCCACACCATTCTTGCCGTCGCAAGATTTTCATCGTAACAAGTCATTACCCACCTTGCCGATTTCTCTTTTCCCCCTTGTGTAGAAACTTTGCCAAATTCTCAAGAAAAGATACCATGTCTCACAAAAGAACTAGATCTTCAAAGACTACTCCTGAAAACCCGATTTTGATCGATGAAAAAGTGAAAGAGATATTTGATTCAATCTTCAAGCATCAACCTATGATGCCAGAAAAAGGTTTTAACTTAAAGAGTCATGATTTGATAGTTGTTCCTATACCGGTTAGAAAGAAAATTAATGCTCTCAAGTGGGAACAATTTTGTGATGCTCATTCGCTTCCCGATGATGAACTAGTTTAAGAATTCTATGCTAGTTTGACTATGCAAGATGCTACTGAGGTCATCGTTCAAAAGAAAAAGGTACCTCTTACTTCTAAGTTCATCAATGATTTGTTTAACTTACATGATGTTTAAGAAGATGAGTACTACCCTATGATGAACAATATCAATTGGGATTTTCTTCAACAAGTGCTTGATGTTGTGAAAAATCCGGGATCCCAATGGATTATAAGAAAGTTTAGGAGCCATTCTTGCTGAAGGGAATACCTAAAACCAGTAGCAAAGGTATGGTTTTATTTCGTTCGCTACAGTTCTATGCTTATCTCACATAGTTCCACCATCTTAATGGAATAGATGCTCTTGTTATATTCAATTTTGACAGAAAAGTCCATTAATGTTGGGAAAATTATTCTCAAGGAGATTCATGATTGTGCTAAAAAGAAGACAGGAAGTGCTTATTTCCCATCATTAATCACTTCACTTTGCTTAAGGGCCTATGTTAAAACACAAGCAAATCTGAAGGGGCAATATGTTTAAGGGTGCATTACAAATCATGATCTTGAAAGGTTAGTAGAGAAGGTGCATGAGATGAATCAAGGCGAGCAAGAAGAGCCAACTGAGCTAGATACCGAGGAGTCAACAAATGAAACTGAAACTGAAGCTAATTCAGTTACAGACACTAAAGAAGAAGAATCTGATAAGAAACTGAACAATCCTAAAACAGTTGAAGGATCTGCAACCCCTGAACCAAAGGTTGAGCCAGAAGAAGAAACAATCAAGCTAAGTGTTGAACCTGAATCTACAACTCCTATGCCGACTTCTGTAAGTACTTCAAAGAAATCGGAGTTGTCAATTATAATGGATATGTGCAAGTTCATGCACAATCAACAACAAAGATACTAGAAATATGCAAAAAATAGAGATGACTCAATTCGAAATACTTTTAAGAATATCTCTAATACTTTTGTTCTTGAGTTCCCAGATGCTATCTTTGAGACATGGACAGAAGTTACTGACTATGCAAGTGGAGATGGAGCTGAAGAAGACAAGGGAATGAGTCAGAAAAATAAAAGGGGGATTCTTGTCTTGTTAGTTATTTAATTATTTTTAGGTCTTTAGGAGTTTATTTCTTTCGTAATCAGGATTTAATTTCTACAATAATAAAACATAACAAGCATGAATAAACTTAACACTTCTTTAGAAAGAAAAAGACTAAGTGATGTGGTAATAGGAATGAACATGTCTAGGATTGGGTTATTAGGAAAGACTTGGTATTTAAGCGATCTTAATGACTCACCTCTCTTTCTTTACAACCCTACACGGTGTTGGCCATTCATTACTTTGTTCTTGCAATGAGGACATTGCTTCTTTTTAAAGGGGGTAAGGCAAATAAATTGCTCAAATTTTTAAAACTTTCAAGTATGTTTCAATCATTTCTTTCATAAGTATGTTTTAATAAATGAATGTTTAGAGAAATTTTTTTGTTAATGAGATAGTTTGTATGCAAGTATGAATGATGATTCTATCTGAGTGAACGTATGTTATCATGAAGAATGGAATGCTTGTATGATCTTAGTCTTAGTAATGTTTGCCATGAAAACTTAGTTTCTCTTGAGATTAGACATGCATAAAGGTTTATATCTTTAGAATTGACTTAGTAACTTTCTTGAGGTGAAATCATAGGAGACATAAAAAAATAAAATGATATAGGCACTATTTTTTTGGATCGTTTGAGCCTTTTCGAGCCAACCTTATGTTATTAGATCCTTGAAACTGTAATTTTGAGCTTAAAGGAATGTTTATTACAATGAACCTATATTATAAGCCACATTACCATCTTTTTAAGTTGTCCTAATTTTGTGCACCCATCGTAACTAAAGTTGTCTTGGTAATCAACATTTGAGGAAATTTTCAAAAAGATGTATGTGCTCATGCTAAAAAAAAAATGACGAAGAAAGAGCGAAGAAAAGTTTGCTCAGTCTCCAAAAAGAAAAATGTATGAGCATAAGTTCAAAACAGGTTTGGGGGTGTTCCAAAGGTTCATTTAAAGAAAAAGGTTGTATTTCAAGAAATCCAAGACAAAGTTAAAAGTTAAGATTTTGAAACCAAAATGTATCATCTCTTTAAATCCCTACCTTTAACCGAGCCCCATTACAACCTTATCAAATACCTATTGATTTGATGATTATGACACCTACATTAGTGGAGAGGAAGTACTAAGTTCAACTTATGAAGATCATAAATAAGCCTTATGATTGTTTGCTTGATTGATAAGAAATTATGTTGAATGAAGAATATTATCTGTGGCTGTGACATACATACAAGCTATGGTTCATGTTGGGATATTTTGAAACTTAGTATAAAATCCTAAAAATGTTTGCATATGAATTACTTGTTAATAAAGGAGATCTATGAACATGAAGTTATTAATGCATTATTATGGGACACAAGATTGATGCTGCTTACACAGTTAGCAATTTTGCCTTAGCAAGACCTTTTGCTGTGCATAAATATTACTCGGGACGAGCAATGATTTAAGTTTGGGGTGTGTAAACTGAAAAATATATAGGATTTTTCCTATGCAATTTATCACCTTTTTACTAAAATTCGTTGTTAAAACTAAGTAATTGTTTAATAAATTAATGAAATATGTGAAAATATGAAATTAGGACATAGAAATTATTAATATGTGATTTTATACTTTATTATATAGTTTTCATGCATAAAATGGCTTATTTTATATTTATTTGAACATATTATATTTTTAAGACATAAAATGGGCCATACATGATTAAATTAAATAATAAAATATAAAATTATATTTAATAATTCATTTTAAAATATTTTTTTAATAATTTGGGTTTTAATTATTTATTTATTTTATTCTTTGGTCTTTTAATTTATTGATTTGTTTTGGACAGGTCTGATAGCTTTGTTGGATTACAAAAACCGTCCAAATTGAAGACCAAGTCAACCCAATTTCTGCTACACATGGCTGTCCACATAAACCACTTTTTGGTTTAATTACACAAGGTCCATGCAATGTATAAGAAATTAGAGATTTGCCCGAAGATTTACATTTGGCCGAGTCTCAGTCCTGAGTTGTTATGGCATTTAAATTACTTAAAAATCAAGTAAAATTCAACTCAAAATCCACAAATCATGGCCGACCACTCATTGAAGAAGCTTGAAGAGACTAAACCTCTCTATTTTTAGCAAACTACTCTCCTCTCTTCACCTATAAATAAGACTTCATTTCACCAATCCTAATCATCCCTCATCCCTCATCCCTCATCATTCTCTCTTTTCTCTCCATTCTCTTTAGCATTTTCCATTCCCCACACCTAGCATCATCTGTTCATAGAGATTTTAGCAATTAAGCTTCTTAAAGAGCCCTTGGTCAGCCACCTTGGAGAGCCATTAACAAAGGAGCAAAGCGAAGGAGCGAAGGAGCCTCGTCGGTCAGAGTCTTGGGTGACAACCACTTTGATTGGGTTTAATCTTTCTTTTCTTTGATTTAAACTGAAAATGTTTGCTATGTGTTCCTTGTTCTTGTTTACAATAATGTTAGCTTAATTTTATTTAAGCTAGGATGATTTCTTTGATTAACTAATATTTATTTGATTCATGTTTATAATGTTTGTGCCTCAATCGATCATGTTTTCAATTAATATCAAGTCTGTATTTCGTTCATACGTGATTAAAATGCACTTGAATTAGCTGAGCGATCTTAACCAGACGACGGCTAGTGGACACATAATTGAAATGTGCATGGTCAATTTAGATCCTAACCTGATTAAATTGCAGGTTGCATAACAACTCTAACCAAGCTCTGTTATCTGCATAGTTTTTAGATTTGTGTGATTAAACTGTTTCAAACCTAACACGTCCCTGTTACCTCACACGAATGCTAAGAAACCCTTAGTAAATAAGGATCAGTAAAATGCATATTTACTAAGTAATGGTTTCCGAAAGGACCTAAAGTGGTTTCCAAACTCATGAAAGATCGAGTAGCCATGGAATGTTTTTCTGAATGTTATTAAGCATGTTGATAATAAATTGAGTTTAATTAAAGTAATTGTCCTAGTTTATTTATGTTATAATTGCTACAAATTGTGTTTAATTTTGCTAAAATCTATTTCATTCATATAGTTTGCATATTTAGGATAATTTGCATTGGGGATCATTGGATTTAGTTTAACATATTTAATTTTAATCATCACTTCTCAATCATATTGTGTTTTTATTTACCAAGTTGTTAATATAATTTTACAATTAAGTGATTTAACACAAATATAATCCCTGTGGAGACGATAACTCGATACTTACTTATTACTTGATAACGACTGTGTACACTTGCACAAACCTAAGCGTTATATTCGGGTATGAAACGAGACATTTCAGAGTTTGTGTCGAGATGCTTAGTTTGTCAACAAGTCAAAGCTGAACATCAAATGTCTTCGGGATTATTACAGCCTGTGATGATACCAGTGTAGAAATGGGATAAATTTACGATGGATTTCGTATCGGGATTACCCTTATCTTCGAAAAAGATAGATGCTATTTGGGTTGTTGTTGATCGACTGACAAAATCAGCACATTTCATTCCGGTACGTACGGATTATTCACTCGATAGATTGGCTGAATTGTACATCTCTGAGATCGTTAGATTGCACGGGGTGCCAGTTTATATTATTTCGGGTAGAGATCCGAAGTTTACGTCGCGATTCTGGAAGAAATTGCAAGAAGCTTTAGGTACGCGGTTACATTTTAGTATTGCATTTCATCCACAAACTGACGGTCAGTCTGAGATAGTAATTCAGATTCTCGAAGATATGCTTCGTTGCTGTGTTTTAGAGTTTGAAGGCAACTGAGAGAAATATTTTATGTTGGTTTAATTCGCGTATAACAACAATTTTTAATCGAGTATAAAAATTGCACTGTATAAAGCATTGTATGGTCGTAAATGCCAAACACTGTTATACTAGACTGAGCTTAGTGAGAAAAAGATTCACGGGGTTGATTTGATCAGAGAAACTGAAGAGAAAGTGAAAGTAATTCACGATAGTTTGAAAGCAACTTCAGATCGACAGAAATCGTATGCGGATTTGAAACGTAAAGACATTGAATTTCAAATCGGTGACAGCGTATTCTTGAAAGTATCTCCGTGGAAGAAAATTCTTTGTTTTGGTCGCAAAGGCAAATTGAGTCCGCGATTTATCGGGCCGTATGAGATTATTGAAAGAATAGGACCAGTGGCATATTAACTAGCTTTACCGTCTAAGTTAGAAAAGATCCATAATGTGTTTCATGTTTCGATGTTACGACGATATCGATCGGTTCCATCGCATATCATCTCTCCGGCAGAGATAGAAATTCAACCTGATATGACATATAACGAAGAACCGATCGAAATTTTAGCTCGAGAGGTTAAAGAATTGAGAAATAAACACTTAGCTCTAGTAAAGGTTTTGTGGAAATGTCACGAGATTGAAGAAGCTACGTGGGAGCCCGATGAAGCTATGAGAAAACAGTACCTTAACCTCTTTTCTGGTAAGATTTTAGGGGATGAAAATCCCTAAGGGGTGGGGAGTTGTAACAGCCCGTTTTTAGTCAAATCGATACAGTGGTTTCAAAACCACAAATCTAAGGTCGATATAATTATTTTAATGTCTACAGCCTGATAGTATGATTGTGTGAAATTTTTGTTAAGAAATTTTATTGTTTGAATGCTTAATTTGATAAAAAGGACTAAATCGAGTAAAGTGCAAAAGTGATGTTCTAATAGTTAAAGGTATTAAACGGCTATGAAATTAAATAGTGGAGGTCCTTATATGGTAATTATACCATTGTTAATATGAGTGGACAAAGATGGACATCATTTAAGTGAATTTTAATGTTATAATTAAAGGTTATTATTGTAAATTGATAAATACAGATTAAATAAGTATAATAGAACCATTTTTTTAATCCATCTTCTTCATCTAACCAATTTTAATCTAAGAAAAACCACCATGGATGCATGTTAGGTTCGGCCAAGCTTCCATTGTCCATTTATGTACGATTTTTGTCCCCTTTTTAATGATTTTTATGTTTTTGATATCGTTGCAGCTTAATCTAGCTAGCCCAGGGACTATTTTGCAAAACTGTTAAAGGTTTAGGGTTTTGCCATTGATGAATCTATGTGTATTTTGATGTTTAATGATAGAAAATGTATGGTTGTTGTTAGATAAACAACATTTTGTTAAGTGATTTTTAGTAAAATGTCCAAATAGGGATTAAATTGTGAAATGTGTAAAATTCATGGTTAAAAATTGAAATAAATGAAAAATGTGGACTGCTAGGGACTTCATTGAAATTCGGCTAGCATGGGTATAGGTTGAATTGCATGAAATTGAATTTTTATGAGATAAAGACTAAATTGTAAAAATGTTGAGTATTATGGGCAAAAGTGTAAAGTTGCCTTAATGTGTATTTTGGACTAAATTGACTAGAGTGATGATTAAATAAGTTAATTTTGATTACATATAGATCAAGAAAAGCAAAATTCAGATTTAGAACGAGGGAAAAACAAAGTATCGGATTAATCGACTTATTTCACCGTTTTTGCATTCTAGGTAAGTTTGTATGTAATAAGCATTATTATAATTGTGTTTTAAATACTTTAATATTGCATAAATTGTGAATACGACCTTGTGGATATATTTGACGATGATTCAGCAAGTGTGAAATCCCGGTTGAACCTTAGGAATAGATTAGGATATAAATGACATGTCATTAGGGGTTATGTGATTGGGTGCTGGTCCGTACGTTCTACCGGTGGCTGAGTTACCCGGCATGTATTGCGGATTCTCGTCAGCTTGTGTGAGCAGCACCATGTAACTACGTCATGACCGTCAGCTTGTGTGAGTAGACACATTGATAGCTCGAGAGTGAGCACTATATGAGATATATGATTGAAATAGCTTCGGCTATGTATGTGGCACTTAGGGTGCGAGATTCCCGAGTATCTGATAGTATTCAGAATGGTTCAACGAGTATATCAAAGATATGGATGAGTATGAGATCAATACGAGCTTGTACAGTTATGTACGTGAACTATACAATCATTGAATCGAAGAATTTGATGGAAATTGTGCTTAATCTTGTATTGAATACATATGTTAAGTTATGCTTCAAATTTGAATTGCATTATATGATGTTTATGTTATTGAATTGTTGGTTGGTAAGTTTTACTTATTCAGCTTACGAGCTTACTAAGTTTTATAGCTTACTTTGTTTATTTTCTGTGTTTTATAGTGTTCTCGAAGCTAGCTTGGATTTGGGAAACATTGGAGACCTCATCACACTATCAAGCTTCTATTTTGGTACTATTGAGCTTATGTTTTGGTTATATGGCATGTATAGGAGTTATGGTCATTTTGGTATATTTTGGTAATGGATTTAGCCATTTAAGTTCGCTTGTAAATGAAGAATGATGTGTTATGCATTTTGCCATATGTTTTGGCTTATATTTGGCATGTTTTTCTCATATATAAATATGTGTAATTGGTCTTTAAATGTGTGGTTGATTATTGATAAGATATGCTTGTTATGAATAGCCATTATGGATACCAAATGGTTGAGATTTGATTATTGGTATGCTTATGAAACTAGGCAAAATAATGCATGTTTGAAAGAGATTATATTGATGATTTGAGATAGTGGATTTGGTATGTTTTGAGTTGATAAAATATGATGTAATGAATTATATGTTTCTTAGTATGGAAATAGCATGAATTATGATTGATTGAGGTTGGTTGAATGCATATTTATTGCATATTATGTGTCATTTGATTTGGTGTAGGTATATGAAATTTTGGGTGGCAAGATGGCTTGGTAAATAGCCTATTTTTGTCCACAAGGTCAGGTTACACAGTCGTGTGTCCCCTTGTGTGTAAATAAAAATCAAGTCAGTATGCTCCACACGGCCCAGCACACGGGCGTGTGACTTGCCTGTGTGGCATAAGTCAGTATACCTTACAATTTTGACACAGCCTAGCACACGGCCTGGTACACGGGCGTGTGAGGCCATTTCGAAGGGCACACGGGCTAGACACACCGGTGTGTGGTCGGCCGTGTGACCCAATTCAGAGAGTTACACGGGGTTGGACATGGGCTGGGACATGGCCATGTGATCCCATTTCGAATGTCCACACGGCCTGTGACACGGGCATGTCTTTGGCCGTATGAGACACACGGACGGGCCACACGGGCGTGTGTCCCCTATATTTTGCAAAAAGTTTCTAAGTGTTCCAAAAATTTTCTAAGTTATCGATTTAGTCTCGAACCACTCCAAATGCATGTTTAGGGCCTCGTAGGCTCGTATTAGGGACAATGTGAATGATTTTGAATGATGTTTACATGAAATATGAATATGAATGTGAAATATATGGTTATTTGCGAAATAAGTTTGGTAATGCTCCGTAACCTTATTCCGGCGTTGAATACGAGTGAGGGGTGTTACAGATACAACCCTCCAAATATGAATTCCAAATTAAGGAATGATATTATGTCTTTTTGGAAATCTAAAGATGAGACATTGTATGAAGCTTGGGAGTGATTCAAGGAATTGATTAGAAAATGCCCAATGCATGGTTTCCAACATTGGACGTAGATGGAATTGTTTTATAATGGACTGAATGCACATACATAAATAGTAGTTGATGCATCTGCCAATGGGACTTTGCTAGATAAATTGTATAATGAGGTATATGAAATTTTGGAAAGGATAGCTAACAATGATTATAAATATTTGACTACAAGAGTGGGTACTAGCAGAAGTGTTGCTGGAGATATGGTGTTTGATGCGATCACTTCATTAACTCTCTGCCAGTACCCAACTTCAGTTTGTTATATGGGAATTTTCAATTGAAACAATAATCCATATTCCAATACATACAATCTAGGATGGAAACAACATTCTAATTTCAATTGGAGTTATCAAGGAGTGGGAAATTCCAATAATGCCATTCAACAAAATGTCACAAGTACACCACCTAGATACAATCAACTATGCCACAGCAAAATGTTCAACAAAGTTCATCATCATCTTCATCTATGGAAGCTCTATTGAAGGAATACATGGCTAAGAATGATGTTGTAATACAAAGTCAAGTTGTATCTCTAAGAGCTTTAGAAAATCATGTGGGGCAAATTGCCAGTGCATTAAGTTCAAGACCGTAAGGAGCATTGCTGAGTGATATTAAAAATTCAAGATCTCAAGGGAAGGAGCATTGCAAAGCCATTACACTCAGAAATGGTACTCAGCTACCTAGAGTTGTTAATGACGCTGTTGTTGAAAAAGATAGCTCAGATTTCACACATAAGGCAAATGCAGAACCAATAGTGGAGCAAGCTACAATTGAGAAGAGCAAGGAAAAAAGTGTTGAAGCAAGATTTTTGTAACAGCCCGATTTTGGGCCTAGTCGGAATAGTGGTTTTGGGGCCACAAATTCGACGAGAAAAATCTTATTTTTATTATATTTTTATGGTCTACGATTTCACAAAAATATTTCCTGAAAATTTCGTTCGAAAATTTCGAGGTTTGGGCACTCAATTTAGTCAAAAGGACTAAATTGTAAATAGTGCAAAAGTTGAGTTCCACATGTTAGAAGTGTCCAATTTCTATGAAATTGGAAATTGGAGGTCCTTAAATGGTAATTAGACCATTGGTTAAATTGTTGGGCAAAAATGGACATGAGATAAGTGAAATAGGATATTTTCAAGTTAGGGGCATTTCGGTAATTTTGTAATTAAATGGACTAAAAGACAAAATAAAACCAAAAACCCTTGTCCATCTTCTTGCTTGGCCGAATTTAGCATGGGGGAAGCCATGGCTAGGGTTTTCAAGCTTTCAAGCTCAATAGTAAGTGCATCCAAGCCCCGTTTTTAATGTTCTACACATTTTTGGGATCCCCGTAACTCGGTTTAGCTATTTCTACCATTATTTTGAGCTAGGGTTTGTGTTTAAAAATTTACCCATGGATGACATGCCTATGCTTTGATGTCTAATGGTAGAATATGAATGCTCGGTGTGTAGTAAACGACTTTTACTAAGTGATTTTTGATGAAATCGCATAAAAGGACTAATTTGTAAAAAAGTTATAAAATGTGTGTAAGTGTGTGAATAAATGGAAGTTGTGGACTGCTATAGTTATGAAAATGGTTTGTCTAGGCTTAAAATACAAGGAAAATGAATAAAAATCATTTTACGAGCCTAGGGGCAAGAGTGTAAATATGACAAAGTTTAAGGGCAAAACGTAATTTTTCCATAGTATGATTTTTGGGTCACAATGAATAATGTGACTAATAAGTAAGCTAAATGTGATGTTATAGATCAAAGAAAACAAGGTTCGGACTTAGAACGGGGAAAAACGAGTAACTGACGGTTAGGTCCCTTTTTGCCATTTTGGTATCGAGGTAAGTTCGTATGTTAATCATAAATGTTTATTTGATAAACTGGGGAATAATTTGTAAATTTAATTATATTATTTGCTGTACAATGAAAATTCGATGTTCGAGACTAGCGAACGCAAAGTTGAACACTTTCGTTCGGTACTAAAAGATGAATTGACGGAAAAGGCCATGAATGAGTCATGGCAAAGTGTGACTAAGTGAAATCGTGTAATACCATAGTTAGACTATGGCATCGAGATATGGTTCTATGTGAGATTGTGGAATAAAATAGCTATGGTCACATGTGTAGTACTAAGTGCAGGCTACTATGTGCACCGCATAGCATCTATTATTATTGGTGGGCTGTGTGCGATACCATCGTGAATCTATTATTATTGGTGGGCTGTGTACGATACCAATGTGAATCTGTTATTATTGGTGGGCTGTGTGCGAAACCACCTTGTATTTGTTATTATCGGTGGGCTATGTGCGAAACCACCGTGTATCCGTAATTACTCCGAAGTGTTCATCGGGAAAATTTGACTAAGTGGAATTTCATGTGAGCAATGAATTCGATATGTGATGAATTTTGGTGAGGATTAAAATGAGTAAGTAAAGTTATAAAGTTTTGTATTATTCATGCTAATCAAATTATGTTATTGAATGTGAGCATATTGTTATGATGTTTCATGAAAGAGTGAAATTTGAAATAAAATAGTTTTGGATAGCAGCAGTTGTGTAAATTTGAAAAATCACCAAAAACGGTGAAAATCTATTTTGAGGTTGAATAAGATACAAAATTAAAGCTTATTGAGTCTATTTTTACATAAAAGAAACAGAATAAGAAAACGAATTTCATAGAGTGAGATATTTGGATTTTAGTGAGATAGGGTCAGAATGATTTCAGAATCCCCTGTTCTAAATTGAGAAATTCATTAAAAATTGTACAAAAATAATCATGGGATAAAATTTATATTCTTGAATTTATTAATGAGTCTAGTTTCAATATAAACAAACTAGAACATCATTTTAGTTCTTTAAAATTATATAATTATTTTTTAGTGAAGAGGGGTCGGAACTGTCGGACAACAAAACAGGGGAGAATTTAAAGAATAAACTGTACTGATTTGCGGGACCAAAAATTCTGGCAATTTTATGGTAAGAATATATGTGAGTCTAGTTTCAGGGAAAAAATTGGATCTTAATTTGGAGTTCCGTAGCTCTGGATAAAAATAATTTAGTGACTGTAACTCGAGTAAACAGCTCAAGATGAACATAAATGAAGTGTGAAATTTTATGCAATAATGATGGTATTATCTTGAGAGCTTATAATGAGGATTGTTAAAAGCATGGTAATCAATTTTTTATTATTTACATACTTACTTACTAAGCTTTATAGCTTACTCTGTATTTTCCGTGTTTATAATGTACTCAGGTTAGCTCGGGTTGGAATTCGCCGGAGAACCTATCACACTATCAAGCTTACAATTTAGGTATCGATGATTTTATACTTAAGGTTATGGCATGTATAGGGAACTTGGTCATGTGTATATGTTACTATGAGTTTTCCTAGAATAATGACCCATGATATTCGGAGTTCATGGTTGTATAAGGCCATTTAATGTGGCCAATAAATTGGTTATGTTATAAACTCATGATGATGCATTCCATTGTTGAGTAAACTGTATGCTATGACTTGTTACGTGAGTGTGGTTGATGTTTTGGTAGCTTTAATATGTCATGAAATGTGTCATTGAAGTTATACTCAAGTATGGGCATGATAGGGTAGAAATTGGCTTGGAAAATAGCCAACTTCTTGACCATACAGGCAGAGACACGGCCGTGTGTCTCAGCCGTGTAGAGGAAACGGTCTAGCACACGGGTGTGTGACTTGGTCGTGTGATCCAAAACGAATGATGATGTCATAAACAAAGAGTTACACGGGTGGAGGACAGGGGCGTGCCCTGGGCCACACGGGTGGGTGTAACCACACGGCCTGCCCATACGGGTGTGTGACTCTCCAAAACAAGGAAATTTTCTAAATGTTCCAATAGTTTTAAAAGTTCTCGTTTTAGTCCCGAATCGCTTCCAAAGCATGTTTTGTTCCTCGTAGGCCCATTTTAGGGACTTGTTGATATAATATAAAAGTTTTAAATTTTAAACGAAAATTTATGCCTCGAATTTGTTCAGTTGCAAGTGTTATTGTCCGGTAATGCCTCGTACCTTGTTTCGACGTTGAACACGGGTAAGGGGTGTTACATTTAGTGGTATCAGAGCTATAGTTTAGTCGGTTCTTGGACTAACCTAGCATGATTAAGAGTCTAGCTATACATGCCATATGTGGACCGTGATAGTGTGATATCTCCCGGCACTAACGAAATTGTTTTGTTAAGACAGTGACGACTTCCGACCGAGCTATTTTCGATAATGCTAAAAATGGTATTGGGATGATTGAAATATGCTTACGATGTGTTGAAATTTGGAAAGGTATGAATATAAATTATGATACGTCTGTGTTAATTTATGAAATGAGATAATCATAAGTTGAGAAATGTGAAAAAAAAAAGTGAAATGAAACGAAAGTTTAGGTTGTGATAAACTCATCCATGTATGTTAGTATTCATATGATATTATGTACCCAACCTATTTGAATAAGTGAATATGATAAGTAAACTTACCCAATGGACGGAATATGTGTGCATGTACACTTGTTTGGATAATGTATATGCAGTATGTCCACATAGTTGAATCTCATGTTTAATTGTTAAATTAGAGAATATATAATGTTTTGTTTTATGACTCTGTTATGAAACCACAAATATTATAATAGTATGGGAGTTGAACTGGAAGATCAAATTAAGTAGAACGCAGGAGATGAGTACGATCGTTCAATGATGAATTGACAGATAAGACCATGGTTGGACCATAGCAGTATACATGATCCCATGTAAGACCATGTCTGGGACATGGCATTGGCATCGATATGAGACTTCGTGTAAGACCATAGTTGGGCTATGGCATCAAGTAAACGACGTACTCAAACCCGTAAGACGTTCTCTAATTTGACAAATGTTGGTAAGTAAATTTGAAGATGACTGTTGGAATTTAATTAGATATTGATATTGAGCTCAAGTAAGTAAATTCATTGTTTGAAATTATGGATGACAGAAAACATTCGTAAAATGAATAAGCATATTAAATTGTTTGGAGTGAATTATGTAATTATGATGATGTTATGTTGATGATGAGTGCAAAGTCATATGTGTGTATTTATGAGAGTCAAGTCAGAGGCTTTACGACCTCACCCCCTTACCAGTGTTGCTTTTTGACGAAAATTCACGAGAATCATGTTGAATAAGTTTATAAGTGAGAAACTAAAAAGTTCAATGGTGAAACAATTAGTAATACAAACAGAGTTGAGTATAGTGTGACAAATGAACTCAGTTTTAGAAGAAATATCAGATTGGTTTAAATATTATACAGATTATGCAATGTCACAGTTAAAGAAGAAGTTATTCTCAGCTAATCGGCTCAATTAGGTATGGAGTCTAAAGATGTGTTTACTGAAAGTTCTTTCGAATTGATTTTTGTTAGTGAGTGGAATAATACGGGGTTTATGATAACAGAATTAGACAGAGAAATGATGTTTGAATTGTAAATATGGCTGTGTGTAACAGTTATGGTTGAATAGATTGCAATAATCTCTTTTGAGTACTCTGTATATATTCATTCATCTTCAGGGATTCATGTGAATGTCTATTTTTTGATGAAATTCTTATCGAGTGAGAATATTAGCTAACTTTAATGTTAGATGAAAGTACTGATGGTCTGTTTGATTTATGATTGGCATTGACTCATCTATTCGGGATTCTATCCTAATATGTTGGAATGAAGTCAGTGGTAAAATTTATGTGAGACTATTCATCTATTTCTACTGGATGTTGTTATGTCTTGTATATAAATATTTGGAAAGTATATTAACTCTGTTACGATGGAATTCCAAAGCTGGTAAATATTGTTTTTCTTCTGGTTTTCTCTGAGAAATTATCTAGATCTTCAGTATTATTTTCTTATGAGTTATGTTCTCATACTTCCGGCATGGTACCGTATTTGGGTTTTCTTATCATCCTTATTGTGTAAATTATCGGACATGGCTCATCTATAAAGTATGTTCTTTAGTCTGTGATGGCTATGTTTAATATGGTTGTAAAGATCTTTTGACTAGCATGTGAGGAAATTTTGAAAGATTCTATGTTTGAGTTGTTTTAACAGCATGAAGAAGGGAGTATTTTGACATGACATTATTTGATAATTGAGATCGACTCAGTTGTTTTGTCAGAGCAGGCTAGTAAGTTGAAATATGAATTGAGTTGTGTATTTAAAGTATCCTCAAGTATAGTAATGAATTTTGTGCATTCACGAGTATATAGACGGATAGTCTGAATGAAGAAATTATATTCTGGAAAGTATGATACAGAGATATGCCTATTGGATTGTTCTAATCGAATTATGTTATTATGAGTTAAAGCTGTACCGATTGATAAATTCATCACATTTATGAAAATTTGAATGATCTATGCATATTAGCAAAGTTCTAAACAGTTGAAAGTATTATTAACCGAAGCTCTAGTTTTGAGTTCAGTTTGAATTGAGTAAGGAATTTACGATTTTTCAATGATGTACTATTGAACAGATCGGAATATGTTTTAATACAAGATTGTAAAGAAGTAGTTTGCACCTTCAGACGGTTAAAGTCACATGAAAAAGAACTGTTCGACTAATGATTTAGAGACGGCCACTTTTATATCTGTGTTGTGAATTTGATAATTTCATATGTTCGACAAAAAATGTCATTTGCTTCCTGATCCTAATGGGTTAAAGTATCTAATGTCGCAGAAAGATCTAAAATTAAGACAACGTGAATGTTTTGAGATGTTAAAGGACTGTGAGTAACTATCGACTTACCTTTTGGAAAGCAAGTATGGTTACAGATGCTTGAATGGAAAATCTTTGTTTATTTTTGTGAGTACTAGTCACTTGATTGATCTTATTTGATGATGGTCTAATTCTTGCTATATTAAATGCTAAAGCGAGTCTTTCTTTACGAAACTAAGAAGCTCAGAAATGTGATAGTGAAAAGTAATCTAAATGAGTTCAGAGTAAGTTTACTTCTGATGTTAAAATTCAGGTTGGACATGATTCCTGTTATTATTGTTATTTCGAGATAGAATTTGCACATTGATGAATCCAGAACTTATGTAGAAGTTTTTAGTACGAGGGTCAGTAGTAGCACGTCTGTTCATCCAAGAATAATAAAATGTGCAGTTATAGGAGTAGATGTTCTGGTGATTGAGTATGTATCACGATATTTTTGACTTTATGTTCAGATGTCTATTTGTTAGCAAGTAAGCCGAAATCAAGTATATGCAGGACTAATATAGTCAGTGATGGTAAGGGAGTGATGATGAGATAGAGTTACCATAAGTTTCGTATCGAGATTGTCATAATCTCCAAAAAGGAAGATGTTATTTGGATTGTGGTTGATTGTTTGGCAAAGATCCGTATGATCATTTCAGTATGTGAAGAGTTCTTATTTGACAGATTATTAAGTATATGTATTCCGGATAGAGTAATTCAGATTTTGATGATGTGCTCCGACACTGTGTGCTAAAGTTTAAATGGTATCAGAAATAGATATACGAGGTTAAATCGATTTGTGATTCTAGAAAGTTAGTGAAAGTGTTTCATGAGAGTTGAAAACAACTTCTTCTGGTAAGATTTTCGGGGACGAAAATCCCTAAAGGGGGGTGATCGTTGTTTTTGCGATGTCAAAGTCTTAAAATTTATAAAAAGAATGATCGAACCTGGAAACTAACTATGACAACGATTTGAGGAAAGCGTACCTATCGAACAGTAGTATAGTTTAGTGGCAAGACCGGAATGTCGAACCCAAAGGAACTAAAAGTACTAATACTAACTTTCTTTTTATTATCTAGCCTAAAATAAAGGGAATTTGTGTGCTTAATCTAAATTAATTAACTACTAAACTAAAGACTCTAAGACAAAGAAAAATGAATTTGGGAAAATAACTTGAGGAAAAACCAATTGATTAAGACGACACCCAAGGAAGAATCCACCTAGACTTCACTTGTTATCTAACTCGAACTGACAATTTATTCATTTGACTTGATCCGTAAGATTCCCTAATGTATATTAAACCCTCTCTCGAAGCGAATAACGTCTAACCCTAGGTTGATTAATTGAAATCTCTTTCTAATTAAAACCCCTAGAATTGCATTAACTCGATCTATGGAATCCCATATTAGGTTTCACCCTAATCCGGCAAAATCTCGTCACCCTATCTCTAGGCGCGCGATCAACTCCGCTTAACTATGCTAGATCTACTCTTAGGCAGGGACTTTTGCTCCTCCACCTAAGCACATCAAACTTGGATCAATATCCCGGAAATATTAACACAAGAATTAAGAGCACATAATTAAGAACAAGTCAAATATTTATCATATAGTTCGGTAAACAATAACAAGATTCATCTAAGTTTCATCCCCCTCAGGTATCTGAGGGTTTAGTTCATAACAATAAAAGAAAACATCTCAGAAGAAAATATAAAACAAAACATAAGAAATCCCTAAAACCCCCTGAAGGAATTGAAGGAGAGTCCCTCCGTCTTGAGTATAATCTCGGCTTCTAGAGATGAATCAACTGGCTATCCTCGAGTGAATCCCCACAAATCTGCCTTCTCTAGCCTAGCAAGACGCCCCTAGACGATAGTCTTGGGCTCCCCGACAAAAGCCCTGGCAGAAGGCTTCTGCCGAACTCCCCCTCAGGTTGCCCTCTAGGATGTTTATATAGGCTTGGAGATGCCTTACTTGGTCTCCAAGTATCCTAATCTGAGTGAAGTTCCTATTTGGGTGTTTAATTAGACTTTGGAATGTGTTTCTTTGCCTCCAAGTATCCAAATCCAAGTAAAACTCCTCTTGGCCCTGGCAGGGGCACGGCCTTGGCACACGCCCGTGTAAATCGTGGCCAGGCCGTGTGGACTCCGTTAATAAGGCACGGCCGTGTGGTCTTGGGCCCAGGCCGTGCCGATTTCGTGCTTTGGCCCAATTGGCCCGTGTTAAGCCCGTTTCTTGTTCTTTTCATCCTCCGGTGCTTTCCTGAGTATAAAACATTAAAATAAAGGATTAAGAGCACCAAATTACATAAAATAAGGGATAATTCATCCAAAAGCATGCTAAATGTGGGATTAAAATATGTTACTTTTAAGGTTTACCAGGGGGAGAGTTGTAACAACCCGATTTTGGGCCTAGTCAGAACAGTGGTTTTGGGGCCACAAATCCGACGAGGAAATTATTATTTTTATTATATTTTTATGATCTACGATTTCACGGAAAGATTTTGTGAAAATTTTGTTCGAAAATTTCGACGTTTGGGCACTCAATTTAGTAAAAAGAAATAAATTGTAAATAGTGCAAAAGTTGAGTTCCACATGTTAGAAGTGTCCAATTTCTATGAAATTGGAAATTGGAGGTCCTTAAATGGTAATTAGACCATTGGTTAAATTGTTGGACAAAAATGGACATGAGATAAGTGAAATAGGATATTTTTAAGTTAGGGGCATTTTGGTAATTTTGTAATTAAATGGACTAAAAGACAAAATAAAAGCCAAAAACCCTTGTCCATCTTCTTGCTTGGCCAAATTTAGCATGGGGAAGCCATGGCTAGGGTTTTCAAGCTTTCAAGCTCAATAGTAAGTGCATCCAAGCCCCGTTTTTAATGTTCTTCACATTTTTGGGATCCCCGTAACTCGGTTTAGCTATTTCTACCATTATTTTGAGCTAGGGTTTGTGTTTAAAAATTTACCCATGGATGACCTGCCTGTGCTTTGATGTATAATGGTAGAATATGAATGCTCGGTGTGTAGTAAATGACTTTTACTAAGTGATTTTCGATGAAATCGCATAAAAGGACTAATTTGTAAAAAGTTGTAAAATGTGTGTAAGTGTGTGAATAGGTGGAAATTGTGGACTGCTATAGTTATGAAAATAGTTCGTCTAGGCTTAAAATACAAGGAAATTGAATAAAAATCATTTTACGAGCCTAGGGGCAAAAGTGTAAATATGACAAAGTTTAGGGGAAAAAACATAATTTTGCCATAGTATGATTTTTGGGTCACAATGAATAATGTGACTAATAAGTAAGCTAAATGTGATGTTATAGATCAAAGAAAATGAGGTTCGGACTTAGAACGGGGGAAAACGAGTAACTGACGGTTAGGTCCCTTTTTGCCATTTTGGTATCGAGGTAAGTTCGTATGTAAATCATAAATGTTTATTTGATAAATTGATGAATAATTTGTGAATTTAATTATATTGTTTGTTGTACAATGAAAATATGATGTTCGAGACTAGAGAATGCAAAGTTGAACACTTTCGTTCTGTACTAAAAGATGAATTAACGGAAAAGACCATGAATGAGTCATGGCAAAGTGTGACTAAGTGAAATCTTGTAACAGTCCGATTTCGACCCTAATCGGAATAGTAGTTTTGGGACCACAAATCCGAGTCAGAAAAATATTTAAATATTATTATCTGTGTTTATACTCTGTGAATTGATAACTGTGAAATTTTTGTGATTTAATTTTATCGTTTGAGTGTCAGATTTAATAACAGGACTTAATCGCGGAAAATTTAAAAGTAGCTTTCTATATGTTAAAGTGCTTATTTTCTTTAAGGAATTAATTATGGGGTCCTTATGTGGAAAATTGGCCATTAACTAATAGCATGGCCGGTTTTGGGCTTGAAATATATGGTTTTCTAATTAAATTTATAAGGTTAATTTAGTAATTATATTAATTATGTTAATATAATAAAACATAAAATAAAAACCACATTGCATGTTCATCTTTTCATAGCCGAAATTAGCTAAGGAAAATAAAAAGAAAAGAAAAGCCACATTCGGCCTTGGTTTTGCTTGATTGAGGTATGTAATATGTTCGATTTTTGATAATTTCTACGTTTTTGTGATCATTGCTTCGAGTACTACAAAGCCCATGTTCTAATTTTTGAATTTGATGATGATTTTGTGTTTTTCCATTGATGATAGCTTGTGATTTTTGTTCTTTGATGATAAAATATTAAAGATATGTGATAGATTAAAATGTTTTGTCTTGGAAATTTTGATGCTTTTGAGTAATTAGGGCTAAATTGTAAAAATAATAAATTGAGGGACTAAAATGTGAAATAAATGAAATATATGGACTTGTATGATCATGGGGTAGATTTGGCCTAGGAATGGGACTCTGAAATTTTGCATATTTTGTGTTTTATGCAATAGGGACTAAATTGTGAAAAGTGTAAAATTTCAGGGGCAAAATGGTAATTTGCCCATTTATGTGTTTTTAGACTAAATGGAATAAAATGGTGTTTAAATAAGTTTAATTTGAATATGTTTAGATCAAGAACCAAAGAAAACGGATTTGGATCGGGGGAAAACAAAAAATAATCGAATAGTCATTTACTTCCGTCTGTCGATATCCGAGGTAAGTTTATAAGCATTTAAATGTTGTTACTTTTGAATATATGTAAATTTTATATGATGAATTGAATTATTGATAAATATATATGTGATGACCGAATATCACTGAGCCTGGGAGCTATGTTTACGAGTTTGATTCGATCGAGTTACGATGTCCGAAAGTCCCATATGAACATTAGGAATAGATAGGATACATATGCCATGACATAGGATTTTCGATATGTGTTTTCGTGTAAGACCGCGTTTGGGACATTGGCATCGACTTGTGTTTACGTGTAAGACCATGTTTGGGACATTGGCATCGTATTTGATTCGTGTAAGACCTTGTCTGGGACAGTGGCATCGATATGTGATTACATGTAAGACCACGTCTGGGACGTTGGCATTGTACGATATGTTCGACTATTCGAGTATCCTTTTTAATTTCAAATGGTTCAACGGGCAATGATAAGTTAAGATCGAGTGTAAAAATTGAGTTAGAAAGGCTCAGGTATGTACTCATACTAAGTTATGAAAATAAGGTAAGTTGGATATTTGAATTCATGATATAAAGATATATGTAATATGAATTATGTGATGGTATATTTTAACGTATATGTATTCAGCCTATTTATGTATATGGATTGTAGAAAGTAATGGTTAGTTATACTAATGTTTGAATGAGTATTCGGTCAAAGTAGAATTTATGCAAAACTTATATGTTCTGATATATGAGATTAAGTTAGAAATGTACATGAGTTAATAATGATTTAATCCGGATTGACTAGATAAGTTTTTGTATATGATTAAATTTTTTCAATGCTTATGACTTACTAAGCTGTGAAAGCTTATTGTGTGTATGTTTGCTCTTTGTTTTATAGATTTTGGAAGTTTTTTACGAGCTCGGGGGTCGTCAGAGAAGTCTATCACACTATCGACTATTTTCAGTATTTAATAAATTTGATTTTGAACCAATGGCATGTATAGTCTAGTTAAAATGTCTGATTTTGGATGTGTAATTATGAGCCATGCGAAAATGGCTTATTTCTTTTGATTAAGCTTAGTTTTTATGCTTTTGATATAATGGATGTATTTAATGTTTAAGTTATATAATTTCGGTCATGGTATATTTATGTGTGATTTGTTTAGCATGCATTGCTAATGATCGTTTGAATTTAATTATGGTTAAAGCTTGTATCGAAAATAATATGCATTTCATATGTATGTGTTATACTTGGTTTATGCTTGGTACTAAGGTTTTGTGATGTGGGTTGATTAAATAGGTGAAATGCTAAGCATATTATAGAGGAAATGATAGTTAAATTTGGTTTGTAAGTGTATAATTTCATTGATAAATTGATTTGAAAGTAACTAGTAAGTTGAATGTGTATGATCGGTTATAGGGTATAGAAGAACATGTGTATATTCGGTCATGATCTATACCTGTTTTGAAAATGTGTTTTATACTATAAATGGGTGTATGAATATAAGTTTAGAAAATGTGAAGTGATATGTGTAATTTTTATTATGTGAATCAATATGATTTGAATAGGAAATGGCATATTTTGGCTTAAGTTTTGATAGCTAAATTTTATATAATTTATGAGATTACGTATGGTTGCTGATTTGTCTTGAAATAAATTAGTATGTAAGTGAAGTATATTATAATTTGCCTATGTGTTAATATAATGGTTTACATGGATAAGCTAAAGTATGTATTTAATAAGCAGCATTATAGCATGATCGGTCTTATAAATTTGTTAACAAAGTTGTATATATGTTTGGTAAATGAAAGGTGAATAATGGATCATTTGGTTTACAACTTGCGCATATGTTGGTTAAGGGTAATAGACATGTTATATATAAGCATATGGTGTATTTGATAAATATTTGATTTGTACATGTGAGTAATATTGATGTGGCTTAATAAGTGTAAGGTGATATGTTTTGTATAGATTTATGGAAATGGCTCAATTGATGTATATATATACGCAAGCTTGTAGTAGGAAAATATGTATAATTTAGTCTTATAAATAATGTATATGCAAATTCGGGCAATGCTAGTTAAATGACTAATGCATGTTTTAGCTTTAGCTTTTATAGTCTTAAGTGGTTAGCCGAATTGAGGATAAGATGAATGGCAATGTATGTGTATAATTTATATTTGAATGGTTCAAATTTGATGTGATGAGTACATAAATCATGCTTATATTTGAAATGTATATATATTTTGAATGGCTTCAAGGCATGTTTGTTTAATTGTAAATATGATTATACGCAAATGAATTGTATTTGTTTTATGATTAATAGTGTATGTTTAATATTTAATTAGCCATTTGTTTTATTTATGCAAATATGACACATATGTATTCAAAGTTGATCGAATGCTGTGTTTTGTTCGGTAATGCCTCATAACCCTAATCCGGTGATGGATATGGGTTAGGAGTGTTACATTTTATTGGTATCAGAGCTACAGTTTAGTCGATTCTAGGACTAACGTAGCGCGTGTGAGTCTAGCTATACATGCCATATTTTATACTGCGATAGTGTGATGATTCCTGACATTTGAAAATGTGTTTTCGTATAGTAAATGGATCCCGATCGAGCCGTAGCTGATGACGTTGAGAGTATAGCGCCTGCTCCCGCTCAAGGGACAGCGCCGGTTGATTCTCGACCAACTTCGAGTAACCAAGAGGGAGAGGCTAAACAAGCCTTTTACCAAATGATGAATGATTGGTTTACTCAGTATATCCGGACGAATCTGGCTATTCTACAACCTCCTACCTCACTGATTCCCCCTCAAATACCTGTTATGCCACAAGTTACTGATCCGGTGCGATTGAATAAGCCACCGGTTGATAAAGTCAAAAAATAAGGGGCTGAAGAATTTAGAGCCACTGATGATGATGCTGAGCGAGCTGAATTATGGCTCGGTAATACTATCCGAGTGTTTGATAAGCTATCTTGTACCCCTAACGAGTGCCTAAAATGTGTTGTATCTTTGATACGAGACACTGCATATCACTGGTGGAATACGCTAGTATCAGTAGTTCCAATAGAACGGGTCACCTGGGAGTTCTTTCAGACTGAATTCTGAAAGAAATATATCAGTTAGAGATTCATTGATCAAAAACACAAAGAATTTCTCGAGCTAAAACAGGGTCGCATGACTGTGACAGAGTATGAACGGAAATTTGTGAGACTTAGTAGATATGCCCGAGAATGTGTGTCGACTGAAGCTATAATGTGTAAAAGATTCGAAGATGGGTTAAATGAAGACATTAAATGTAACACCCCAAACCCGACCCATTCACTACGACCGAATTTGAAATGCCACTGCGGAACACGTTCAAAAATATTCATACTTAAAAGTAAAAAACCGTTAAAAATTGTTTCCTTTAATAAAACATTTTCGTAATTTAAAACATTCTAGGAAAATAGAATTTAAATTATTATAAAAGTACCGGATTCAAAACTTTTATATGACTTTTGAGATATGCATAGCTTTTAAAAATTTAACTTACAAAATATTAACTTAATTATAAATCTAACTTAAACATAACAAAATTCAAATACTTTAACTGGGCCTTATTACAATAAATAATTAAACCAAAGTGCTTAATAAGAAATCGATTGAAATAATCAAAACGCGTCTTACGTATGGGCCACCTCGTATCTACTCCAACCCGGTCCGATCATCATATCACCTGCGATGTTTGATAAATAATTGGGTGAGTCATACGCACTCGATGTGTAATTAAACCATTGAATTCCACCCACATGTTAACCACATATTATCCCATATATCGATACAAATTAACATACTCACATATTATCACATTACGGGCTTGGCCCATATTCATATCACATTCATATAATAGGGTAGTTAACCACATAATTTCCACATACTTTGGCTTAGCCCATTTCCACACCGATCCACATTCATATCTTTGGGCTTGGCCCTTTTCACATTAATCCACATATCACTGGGCTTGGCCCATTTTCACATATGTTCACATACAAAATCATGCAATTATGAAGCCCAACCCAAACCTAGGGTCCATCCACTACACACCCCCTTATCCAGCCTACCACACACGGGGATTATCAAATCACCCTTTCCTTTTCACTCCAAAGGCAATCATCGCCCATCCCACGTGCAATTACACAATAATCCACAACGCGACCTCGATCGGCGCCAATCCACGATGTAGCCGTGGCTAACACCAAAACCACGATGGGACACATAGTCACTCATCAACCACGATATGGAACATAGCCGATATAAACCACGATGAGGCACAGAGCTACTCATCAAACCACGCGAACTTAATCGCAAATAATCCACAACGTGACCTCAGTCAACGTCAATCCACGACGTAGCTCAAGGCTAACATCAAACCACGTGCTCAAGTACACACCTGTCCTTCTTTCATAACCCACCCATGCACATGCAACATAAAATAATGCCATGATAATGCATGTACATGTTATTTAGCATATTATCACATATTCACATCAATAATCACACTTCATCAGATTCGGTACTTACCGGATTATCGACATACCCCTTGAGGGTATCCATCTCATAACTTTTACTGCACTTGTTAGTACACAATCAACACATACAGATATAGCAAAAACTCGAAAAACGGTGGGTTAATCACACACCTGACTTTCTAGCGAAATTCCGAACTACTTGAATCTAACACGATCTAGAATTCCGATACTCTGCTTACTTTTGTCGATTAGCCGCTAAAAATCATAATACACAATCGGTCACACTTAAACTTATAAAATGGCCTATGGTCAAACTATATACCACTTACCTTGCTTAACAAAAATCTGAATCACCACTTAACTATGAAACCGTCGAAATCCCTTGAGTACTCCAAATCCAAAACTCCTTTAATGCTTCCACTATCGTTGCTTGCGAAGACTAAAAGAGAATGGATCCCGCTTTTAGAAAAGGTTCGGCTAAGGCTTTAAATCACAAGAAATATTCGGCTACAAGAGAATTTGGGGTTGGAAGAAAAAAATAAGAAGAAGAGGAAAAGAGTAGGGATTTTTTGCGAGAAGAAAATTAAAGAAGAAAAAGAATATCAAAGATGATTACTCCCCTTATAAAGAATTCAAATACTAGCTTCCCCTTATCAAATTCCAAAGTTTTACGCCATTTAATATTTTTAATCACTTTAATAACTACATAAAATAATCCAATACATTATCTCTTATCACTCTCCTACTTTATCTTAACAAATAACATAAAATAATCCTTCACATTATCTCCTATCAAACTCCTATTTTAACTCTTTATCCCTTTAACAAATAAAATAAATTAATCCCACTATCCTTTATCAAATTCCTATAATAATCTCCTATTATCACTTCATTTAACAACAATTATCCTTCACCAAGTTCCTATTTTATCTCCTAATCACTTATTAAAAATAAAATAAAACACTAATTTATCACCTCATTTATCTCTTATCTACCTATCTAAAATAAATAAAATAAACAAATAAAATAACATTTATCCTACCTTAGCCGAAAATCAATAGGAGAATTAAGCCAAATCCTTATCCAATTGAAATTCCATGTGCAGTCCAATTTCTTCTCACCTTTCTTCCTTGACGCCAAAGCAAAAAAAAAACTTCACTTCCCTTGCTGCCAATAGGACTCGAACATGAGACACCGAGCCCTTTTGACGCAAGTCAGAGGCAACGCCCAAGCCACTTTGCCAAGGCGCCGTTTGTGATAAACTCCCGCATTTCTTTTAAACCCTCATTCGCGAGCGCCTTCTTAACGCAAAAATAAAAGCTCCTTCCTGCTTCCTTCGCAACTCGAACCTGGCTCTCTACCCATTGCTTGAGGCGTCACTTGCCCAAGCCTTAAGTAGCGCTACTACTACCACTTTACCAGAGCCAACCCTTGTGCCATAATTCCTCACGAATTTCCCTTAAGGCCTCCTTAGCCTAGTCCTCTTGTCTTAGCGCCAAAAAAAAAATAAAATTACTTACTTGCTTTGACGTGATTCGAACCAAGGCCCTTGTCATCGAACTCAGCGCTCCACTTCCACTTTACCACATGATTTCTTATGGCATTAATTCCCTAAAAATTCCTTTAAAGCCTTCTTAGCCCAGTTCCCTTTTGCGCAAAAATAAAAGTCTATTTGCTTCCCAAGTTGCTCAAACCTCTTCCCTCCTGCACTCCCTTTTGACGCAAGCCTCCAAGCCCCTAAAGTAGCGTCCCAAGCCACTTTACTAAGCCCAAGTTCATGTCCATAACCTCCTACAATTTTCCTTTAAGGCCTCATTCGCCTAGTTTCTTATTTTAGACTTAAAATCCAACATTTTCCCAAAGCTTTCCCTTTCATCCTTGGGTTCTAAAACCCTTAAAACACCTTCAAACATACTTAAAACCTACTAACACTTGAGTTATGCTCCAAACGCATAACCCCTAATCTAGGATGTTACAGTTCTACCCTCCTTAAAAATAATTTCGTCCTCGAAATTACTTACTAACGAATAATCGTACATCCTAACTCACCGTACTACGCTTATGCTGCGCACTCTGATCTTAACAAATCTAACACATCCCCGAGAACTCATTTCTAACGTCGCGATTTAATCTGATTAAAGAGTTTTATGCATTAGTACTTTTGTTCCACTTTGTTAATCCGCGAACACAGTTTTATGAAACGAAGTTTTCGAAGTTTTCTTTCGATCAATTCAAAGTTTCAGTTCAAATTCACTATTCTAATTCAGAGAATCACATTCACATTCATCCACAACATTCACTTCACTACTTTGGACATTTCTGATCATTCCCTACCCTAGGGGTAATTTCGTCATTTTTCCTATAGGGGTATTTTGGTAATAAATCGAGGTCACAAAAATAATCTTTACAAATCAAGGCATTTTGAAATCTCCAAGTTTCGAGGGTATTTTTGAAAATATTTTTCACATCAAAGGTATTGCAGAAATTTTGGAAATCGGGGTTAAACCAGAAATTTTAGAAGTCAGGGGCGTTTTAGTAATTTTCCCAAATCTGGGTATCTTAGTATTTTGAAAAATAGGGGTTTCGATATTTTTGTAAAGTGAGAATATTTTCATAAAAGTCGAGGGTAATATGGTAATTGTATAAACCAAGGGTATTTTAAGTAATTTTTTCAACCAGGGGTATTTTCGTAATTTTGTAAATCAATAATATTTTGAGAAATGTCTTGAAAATAGTTTGTACAAATCAAAAAGGGTAGTTTAGTGATTTAAAAACTAGGGTTTTTTTTTTTAAAATAGCATGGCTAGTCCCTTTCGGGTTTTAATGATCGGTTTAGCCCGTGAATAAGTCCTCTTGGTTAGGGTGAGCAGTTACTTACGCACTGCAGGATTCGAGTAAAGAGGAGGTGAGTCGCTAGGACTTGCTTAAGTACCAAGCTCTTCACTGAATCCACTCCTAGACATGCGCTGCTGAGCCACCACACCTTAACTCGGCGACTTATCACGAGTTTTGTTTAATGGTTCTTAAGTCTTATGTTCTTGTGTTTGAGTAGACTAGTCCTAGGGTTCAACAGATCCTAGTTCACTAATCTACGTTCCCATATTGCCCATACTGAGTTCACATATTCAAATCACTTGAAGTCGGAAGTACTTACCTGGTGGACTTCGGGTCGGAGATACAGGTGCCATGCCAGAATAAACCTGAAATAAAAGTCCGTATTTTGAAAAGCCAATTTTTCAAAACTATTTTTGGCCCAAAACCTCAAAGCCGAGTTTTGAACCGGGCTCTGATACCAAACTGTAACACCCCAAACCCGGCCTATTCACTACGACCGAATTTGAAATGCCACTGCGGAACACGTTCGAAAATATTCTTACTTAAAAGTAAAAAACCGTTAAAAATTGTTTCCTTTAATAAAACATTTTCGTAATTTAAAACATTCTAGGAAAATAGAATTTAAATTATTATAAAAGTACCGGATTCAAAACTTTTATATGAATTTTGAGATATGCATAGCTTTTAAAAATTTAACTTACAAAATATTAACTTAATTATAAATCTAACTTAAACATAACAAAATTCAAATACTTTAACTGGGCCTTATTACAATAAATAATTAAACCAAAGTACTTAATAAGAAACTGATTGAAAAAATCAAAACGTCTTCTGCATAGGCCACCTCGTATCTACTCCAACCCGATCCGCTCATCATATCACCTGTGATGTTTGATAAATAATTGGGTGAGTCATACAGACTCAGTGTGTAATTAAACCATTGAATTCCACCCACATGTTAACCACATATTATCCCATATATCAGATACAAATTAACATACTCACATATTATCACATTCTGGGCTTGGCCCATATTCATATCACATTCATATAATAGGGTAGTTAACCACATAATTTCCACATACTGGGCTTAGCCCATTTCCACAATCGATCCACATTCATATCTTTGGCTTGGCCCTTTTCACATTAATCCACATATCACTGCGCTTGGCCCATTTTCACATATGTTCACATACGAAATCATGCAATTATGAAGCCCAACCCAAACCTAGGGTCCATCCACTACACACCCCCTTATCCAGCCTACCACACACCAGGGGATTATCAAATCACCCTTTCCTTTTCACTCCAAAGGCAATCACTGCCGTCCACGTGCAATTAAGCACAATAATCCACAACGCGACCTCAGTCAGCGCCAATCCACGATGTAGCCGTAGCTAACACCAAAACCACGATGGGACACATAGTCACTCATCAACCACGATATGGCACATAGCCGATATCAACCACGATGAGGCACAGAGCTACTCATCAAACCACGCGAACTTAATCGCAAATAATCCACAACGTGACCTCAGTCAACGTCAATCCACGACGTAGCTCAAGGCTAACATCAAACCACGTACTCGAAGTACACCCTGTCCTTCTTTCATAACCCACCCATGCACATGCAACATAAAATAATGACATGATAATGCATGTACATGTTATTTAGCATATTATCACATATTCACATCAATAATCACACTTCATCGATTCGGTACTTACCGGATTATCGACATACCCTTTGAGGGTATCCATCTCATAACTTTTCTGCACTTGTTAGTACACAATCAACACATACTGAGATATAGCAAAAACTCGGAAAACGGTGGGTTAATCACACACCTGACTTTCTAGCGAAATTCCGAACTACTTGAATCTAACACGATCTAGAATTCCGATACTCTGCTTACTTTTGTCGATTAGCCCCTAAAAATCATAATACACAATCGGTCACACTTAAACTTATAAAATGGCCTATGGCCGAAACTATATACCACTTACCTTGCTTACCAAAAATCCCGAATCACCACTTAACTATGAAACTGCCGAAATCCCTTGAGTACTCCAAATCCAAAACTCCTTTAATGCTTCCACTATCGTTGCTTGCGAAGACTAAAAGAGAATGGATCCCGCTTTTAGAAAAGGTTCGGCTAAGGCTTTAAATCACAAGAAATATTCGGCTACAAGAGAATTTGGGGTTGGAAGAAAAAATAAGAAGAAGAGGAAAAGAGTAGGGGATTTTCTAAGTGATAGAAGAAAATTAAAGAAGAAAAAGAATATCAAAGATGATTACTCCCCTTATAAAGAATTCAAATACTAGCTTCCCCTTATCAAATTCCAAAGTTTTCTCCCATTTAATATTTTTAATCACTTTAATAACTACATAAAATAATCCAATACATTATCTCTTATCACTCTCCTACTTTATCTTAACAAATAACATAAAATAATCCTTCACATTATCTCCTATCAAACTCCTATTTTAACTCTTTATCCCTTTAACAAATAAAATAAATTAATCCCACTATCCTTTATCAAATTCCTATAATAATCTCCTATTATCACTTCATTTAACAACAATTATCCTTCACCAAGTTCCTATTTTATCTCCTAATCACTTATTAAAAATAAAATAAAACACTAATTTATCGCCTCATTTATCTCTTATCTACCTATCTAAAATAAATAAAATAAACAAATAAAAAAACATTTATCCTACCTTAGCCGAAAATCAATAGGAGAATTAAGCCAAATCCTTATCCAATTGAAATTCCATGTGCCGTCCAATTTCTTCTCACCTTTCTTCCTTGACGCCAAAGCAAAAAAATAAAAACACTTCCCTTGCTGCCAATAGGACTCAAACATGAGACACTGGAGCCCTTTGACGCATAGTGCAGGCAACGCCCAAGCCACTTTGCCAAGGCGCTGCTTGTGATATAAACTCCCAGCATTTCTTTTAAACCCTCATTCGCCAGGCGCCTTCTTAACGCAAAAATAAAAGCTCCTTCCTGCTTCCTTCGCAACTCGAACCTGGGCTCTCTACCCATTGCTTGAGGCGTCACTTGCCCAAGCCTTAAGTAGCGCTCTGCTACCACTTTACTAGGCCAACCCTTGTGTCATAATTCCTCACGAATTTCCCTTAAGGCCTCCTTAGCCTAGTCCTCTTGTCTTAGCGCCAAAAGAAAAATAAAATTACTTACTTGCTGCGACGTGATTCGAACCAAGGCCCTTGTCATCAACACAGCGCTCCACTTCCACTTTACCACATGATTTCTTATGGCATTAATTCCTAAAAATTCCTTTAAAGCCTTCTTAGCCTGAGTTCCCCTTTTGGCGCAAAAATAAAAGTCTATTTGCTTCCCAAGTTGCTCGAACCTCTTCCCTCCTGCACTCCCTTTTGACGCAAGCCTCCAAGCCCCTAAAGTAGCGTCCCAAGCCACTTTACTAAGCCCAAGTTCATGTCCATAACCTCCTACAATTTTCCTTTAAGGCCTCATTCGCCTAGTTTCTTATTTTAGACTTAAAATCCAACATTTTCCCAAAGCTTTCCCTTTCATCCTTGGGTTCTAAAAACCCTTAAAACACCTTCAAACATACTTAAAACCTACTAACACTTGAGTTATGCTCCAAACGCATAACCCCTAATCTAGGATGTTACAGTTCTACCCTCCTTAAAAATAATTTCGTCCTCGAAATTACTTACTAACGAATAATCGTACATCCTAACTCACCGTACTACGCTTATGCTGCGCACTCTGATCTTAACAAATCTAACACATCCCCGAGAACTCATTTCTAACGTCGCGATTTAATCTGATTAAAGAGTTTTATGCATTAGTACTTTTGTTCCACTTTGTTAATCCGCGAACAGTTTTATGAAACGAAGTTTTCAGAAGTTGTTCTTTCGATCAATCAAAGTTTCCAGTTCAAATTCACTATTCTAATTCAGAGAATCACATTCACATTCATCCACAACATTCACTTCACTACTTTGGACATTTTTGATCATTCCCTACCCTAGGGGTAATTTCGTCATTTTTCCTATAGGGGTATTTTGGCAATAAATCGAGGTCACAAAAATAATCTTTACAAATCAAGGCATTTTGAAATCTCCAAGTTTCGAGGGTATTTTTGAAAATATTTTTCACATCAAAGGTATTGCGAAATTTTGGAAATCGGGGTTAAACCAGAAATTTTAGAAGTCGTATGTTTTAGTAATTTTCCCAAATCTGGGTATCTTAGTATTTTGAAAAATAGGGTTTCGATATTTTTGTAAAGTTAGAATATTTTCATAAAAGTCGAGGGTAATATGGTAATTGTATAAACCAAGGGTATTTTCGTAATTTTTTTCAACCAGGGGTATTTTCATAATTTTGTAAATCAATAATATTTTGAGAAATGTCTTGAAAATAGTTTGTACAAATCAAAAAGGGTAGTTTAGTGATTTAAAAACTAGGGTTTTTTTTTTTAAAATAGCATGGCTAGTCCCTTTCGGGTTTTAATGATCGGTTTAGCCCGTGAATAAGTCCTCTTGGTTAGGGTGAACGGTTACTACGCACCAGGTAGGATTCGAGTAAAGAGGAGGTGAGTCGCTAGGACTGCTTAAGTACCAAGCTCTTACTGAATCCACTCCTAGACATGCGCACAACAGTTGCCACACCTTAACTCGGCGACTTATCACAGGTTTGTTTAATGGTTCTTAAGTCTTATGTTCTTGTGTTTGAGTAGACTAGTCCTAGGGTTCAACAGATCCTAGTTCACTAATCTACGTTCCCATATTGCCCATACAGTTCACATATTCAAATCACTTCAGAAGTCAGAAGTACTTACAGTGGACTTGAATTCTGAGATACAAAGTGCCATGCCGAATAAACTGAAATAAAAGTCCGTATTTTGAAAAGCCAATTTTTCAAAACTATTTTTGGGCCCAAAACCTCAAAGCCGAGTTTTGAACCGGGCTCTGATACCAAACTGTAACACCCCAAACCCGGCCTATTCACTACGACCGAATTTGAAATGCCATCTGCGAACACGTTCGAAAATATTCTTACTTAAAAGTAAAAACCGTTAAAAATTGTTTCCTTTAATAAAACATTTTAAGTAATTTAAAACATTCTAGGAAAATAGAATTTAAATTATTATAAAAGTACTTTGGATTCAAAACTTTTATATGAATTTTGAGATATGCATAGCTTTTAAAAATTTAACTTACAAAATATTAACTTAATTATAAATCTAACTTAAACATAACAAAATTCAAATACTTTAACTGGGCCTTATTACAATAAATAATTAAACCAAAGTACTTAATAAGAAACCGATTGAAAAAATCAAAACGTCTTCTCATATAGGCCACCTCGTATCTACTCCAACCCGATCCGCTCATCATATCACCTGTGATGTTTGATAAATAATTGGGTGAGTCATACAGACTCAGTGTGTAATTAAACCATTGAATTCCACCCACATGTTAACCACATATTATCCCATATATCAGATACAAATTAACATACTCACATATTATCACATTCTGGGCTTGGCCCATATTCATATCACATTCATATAATAGGGTAGTTAACCACATAATTTCCACATACTGGGCTTAGCCCATTTCCACACTGATCCACATTCATATACTGGGCTTGGCCCTTTTCACATTAATCCACATATCACTGCGCTTGGCCCATTTTCACATATGTTCACATACGAAATCATGCAATTATGAAGCCCAACCCAAACCTAGGGTCCATCCACTACACACCCCCTTATCCAGCCTACCACACACCAGGGGATTATCAAATCACCCTTTCCTTTTCACTCCAAAGGCAATCACTGCCGTCCACGTGCAATTAAGCACAATAATCCACAACGCGACCTCAGTCAGCGCCAATCCACGATGTAGCCGTAGCTAACACCAAAACCACGATGGGACACATAGTCACTCATCAACCACGATATGGCACATAGCCGATATCAACCACGATGAGGCACGAGCTACTCATCAAACCACGCGAACTTAATCGCAAATAATCCACAACGTGACCTCGATCCAACGTCAATCCACGACGTAGCTCAAGGCTAACATCAAACCACGTGCTCAAGTACACCTGCCCTTCTTTCATAACCCACCCATGCACATGCAACATAAAATAATGCCATGATAATGCATGTACATGTTATTTAGCATATTATCACATATTCACATCAATAATCACACTTCATCAGATTCGGTACTTACCGGATTATCGACATACCCCTTGAGGGTATCCATCTCATAACTTTTACTGCACTTGTTAGTACACAATCAACACATACAGATATAGCAAAAACTCGGAAAACGGTGGGTTAATCACACACCTGACTTTCTAGCGAAATTCCGAACTACTTGAATCTAACACGATCTAGAATTCCGATACTCTGCTTACTTTTGTCGATTAGCCCCTAAAAATCATAATACACAATCGGTCACACTTAAACTTATAAAATGGCCTATGGCCGAAACTATATACCACTTACCTTGCTTACCGAAAATCCCGAATCACCACTTAACTATGAAACTGTCGAAATCCCTTGAGTACTCCAAATCCCGAAACTCCTTTAATGCTTCCACTATCGTTGCTTGCGAAGACTAAAAGAGAATGGATCCCAGCTTTTAGAAAAGGTTCGGCTAAGGATTTAAATCACAAGAAATATTCGGCTACAAGAGAATTTGGGGTTGGAAGAAAAAAATAAGAAGAAGAGGAAAAGAGTAGGGGATTTTCGGCAGTAAGAAAATTAAAGAAGAAAAAGAATATCAAAGATGATTACTCCCCTTATAAAGAATTCAAATACTAGCTTCCCCTTATCAAATTCCAAATTTTTCTCCCATTTAATATTTTTAATCACTTTAATAACTACATAAAATAATCCAATACATTATCTCTTATCACTCTCCTACTTTATCTTAACAAATAACATAAAATAATCCTTCACATTATCTCCTATCAAACTCCTATTTTAACTCTTTATCCCTTTAACAAATAAAATAAATTAATCCCACTATCCTTTATCAAATTCCTATAATAATCTCCTATTATCACTTCATTTAACAACAATTATCCTTCACCAAGTTCCTATTTTATCTCCTAATCACTTATTAAAAATAAAATAAAACACTAATTTATCGCCTCATTTATCTCTTATCTACCTATCTAAAATAAATAAAATAAACAAATAAAATAACATTTATCCTACCTTAGCCAGAAAATCAATAGGAGAATTAAGCCAAATCCTTATCCAATTGAAATTCCATGTGCCAGTCAATTTCTTCTCACCTTTCTTCCTTGACCCCAAAGCAAAAAAATAAAAACACTTCCCTTGTCGCCAATAGGACTCAAACATGAGACACAGGAGCCCTTTGACGCAAGTCTGCAGGCAACGCCCAAGCCACTTTGCCAAGGCGCCGCTTTGTGATATAAACTCCCGCATTTCTTTTAAACCCTCATTCGCCAGCGCCTTCTTAACGCAAAAATAAAAGCTCCTTCCCCGCTTCATTCGCAACTCGAACTGGGCTCTCTACCCATTGCTTGAGGCGTCACTTGCCCAAGCCTTAAGTAGCGCTCTACTACCACTTTACTAGGCCAACCCTTGTGTCATAATTCCTCACGAATTTCCCTTAAGGCCTCCTTAGCCTAGTCCTCTTGTCTTAGCGCCAAAAGAAAAATAAAATTACTTACTTGTCTGCGACGTGATTCGAACCAAGGCCCTTGTCATCTGCACTGGCGCTCCACCGCCACTTTACCACATGATTTCTTATGGCATTAATTCCTAAAAATTCCTTTAAAGCCTCCTTAGCCCAGCCTCCCCTTTTGGCGCAAAAATAAAAGTCTATTTGCTTCCCAAGTTGGTCGAACCTCTTCCCTCCTGCACTCCCTTTTGACGCAAGCCTCCAAGCCCCTAAAGTAGAGTCCCAAGCCACTTTACTAAGCCCAAGTTCATGTCCATAACCTCCTACAATTTTCCTTTAAGGCCTCCTTCGCCTAGTTTCTTATTTTAGACTTAAAATCCAACATTTTCCCAAAGCTTTCCCTTTCATCCTTGGGTTCTAAAAACCCTTAAAACACCTCCAAACATACTTAAAACCTACTAACACTTGAGTTAAGCTCAAAACGCATAACCCCTAGTCTAGGATGTTACATTAAACTACTAGTTGGCATCCTTGAAATAAAAGAGTTCGTTGTACTTGTTGAGCCAGCATGCAAAGCCGAAGAGCTCGAGAAAGAGAAAAGAAAAGCTAATTTTGAAGCTAGAGATTCTCGTAAGATATCATCGAGTAAGACATTTCAGTCAGCATCAAAGAAATTCAGAGATGATTTTAGCCGTTCAAAGGCTACTGCGGGTTATTCTAGACGTGATCGAGATAGACCACCTGTGAGTTTGAAGGCTACTTCAGTAGCTAGTGTTGGTAATGTCAGACTGAATCAACCTGAGTGCAAACACTGCAGTAAACGACATCCCAACAGCTATAGATTGAATGATCAGGCTTGCTTTAAATGTGGATCCATTGATCATTTCATCCGTGAATGCCCTGAGTTAGCAGAGCAAAATACCGTACAGAGTGTGAGACCGAGTAACATGTCAGCTCGAGGTAGACCACCCAGAAACACGGGTAATGTGAGTAGCAATCAGAAAGGAACTAAAGACACTGCTGTTAGATCTGAGGCCCGTGCACCTGCTAGAGCTTATGTTATTCGCGCTCGAGAAGAGGCTTCATCCCCAGATGTTATTACTGGTACTTTCACTCTCTATGATACTAGTGTTGTAGCATTGATTGATCCTGGTTCGACTCATTCATATGTATGTGAGACTTTAGTATCCTGTAAGACTTTGCCTATAGAGTCTACTGAGTTTGTGATTAGAGTATCGAACCCCTTAGGCCGGTGTGTTTTGGTTGATAAAGTGTGCAAGAATTGTCCATTGATGATTCGAGATTCATGTTTCTCGACTGATTTGATGTTATTTCTATTCGTCGAGTTTGATATAATTCTGGGTATGGATTGGTTAACCTTGCATGATGTTATTGTAAACTTCAAACATAAGACTATTGATTTGCGATGTCAGAATGATGAGATTATTCGGATTGAGTCTAATGATCTGAATGGTTTTGTAACATCCCGATTCAGGGCCTAGTCAGAATAGTGGTGCGAGACCACAAACCCGAGTCAGTAAAATTGAGTTCTTAAGGTTTATGACATGTTTGCATCATAGTACTAAAGTTCTATGTAGAACTTTTGTGAAATTAACATGGAATGATCAAAAAGGACTAAATTGCAAAAGTTGCAAAATATGAGTTTCTAGAAGCTTTTTGTATGAAATAGCTTTAGAATATTAATTAGAAGTCCTTAAATAGCAATTTGCCCAAATTATAAGTTTTGGACAAAAATGGACATGAGTTAGTAAAAGGGAAATTTTTAAAGAGAATGGCATTTTGGTCATTTGTCTAATAAATGATTAAAATAGGAAAAAGATGATAAAAATTTCATTCATCTTCTTCCTTGGTGCCGAAAATTTGGAGACTCCATAGCTAGGGTTCTTCATTTTTTTCAAGCTTGCTAGTAAGTTCATCTTAGCCCCGCTTTTAATATTCTTCGTGTTTTGAAGTTCTCAGATTATGAATTAGCTATTTTTAGCTATAAAATGAGCTAAGATGCATGTTCAAAAAATCTACCCAAGAGTGACATGCTTGTAAAATGATATTTTATGGAAGTTTATGAGAGTTTGATGTTAGATAAACATCTTTTTCTAAGTGAATTTCATGAAAAATGCTAGTAAGGACTAGTTTGTAAAAGTTATGGAATTGGTCATACCTATTAGAAATAGTGGGAATTGATGATTGCTATAGTAGATAAAATGAATCAGCTAAGCATGAAGTTTGAGAAAGTTGAGTGAGATTCATTTTACGAGCCTTGGGGCAAAAGTGCAAATATGAGAAAGTATAGGGGCAAAATAGTAATTTTGCCAAAGTATGTGTTAAGAGTCATTTTTGTCAATGTGAGTATTAAATGATCTATTTGTGATTATAGATCCAAAAAAATGAATCCCGGATCGAAACCGAGGCAAGAACAAAGTCGAGGACTAAATTGCATATCTACATACATTTTTGTACATCGAGGTAAGTTTGTATGATTTCTAAGCTTTATGATTCCTATCATTGAATTGCTTAGTATAATGTACATTATTATCATGGAATGCTTAATGTTTTGCTAAATAAATAAATCAATGAGATTAAGTATGAGCAAGTCCCGATTGAAGATGAATTTCCCAGGATACTCGATCTACCACATGAGATAAGAAAGTCCGTATAAGACCAAGCCAAGGCATGGCATCGGCAATCAAGCAGAGATATCATGTAAGTCCAAGCCAAGCTTGGCATTGAACAAGTTACCATGTAAGTCCAAGGCAAGCTTGGCATTGAACAAGTTATCATGTAAGTCCAAGGCAAGCTGGCATTGAACAGATATCATTTAAGTCCAAGGCAAGCTTGGCATTGAACAAGTTATCATGTAAGTCCAAGGCAAGCTTGGCATTGAATAAGTTATCATGTAAGTCTAAGGCAAGCTTGGCATTGAAAAGATATCATGTAAGTCCAAGGCAAGCTTGGTATTAAAAAGCTATCAAGAGAAAGAGATCCCATATAAGTGCAAGCCAAGGCATGGCATTGGTGAGAACAAGAAAGTCTTCGTATAAGTCCATGTCAAGACATGGCCTCGAAACCAAGACGAGATATTCCATGTAAGACCGTATCTAGGATATGTCTTTGGCATCAAGTTCGTGGGAAGAGATTTAGTATCCTCAGTTATTCGCAGAAATTCATCGGGCAAATGAGTAAAGTTAAAATGAGATAGCGAGAAAGTTGAGTAAGCAAAGTTATTATCAAGTTGAAAATGAGTATTATTCATGTTATGAATGATGAATCAGAGATTATGATTATTATGTTAAAGTATGCTGATCAATGTGATCAAGTGATACAAGTACCTTGTTTACCTATCAGGTATGAGACTAGTAAGTTTCATGAGATATGTGAGAATCAAGTATGAGTAAGTAAGCTTTATAGCTAAAATTTATGATACCATTGTTGATGTCAAATGGTTTATATTAAGCAAGTATGTTGCTATGAGCATTATGCAAACTTATTAAGCTAAATGCTTACGTCTTTTATTCTTTCTTTCTATGTAGTCCCGCCAAGCTAACTTGTGGATCGTTGAAGTCAGAGCTCGAAGCACACTATCAATCCTTATTTTGGTATAGCCAAGTTGAAATTATATTAAGTATGGCATGTATAGGAAACATTTCATTTTGAGTATACGTCTTAGAAAGGGCAAAAGTATGGGCTATCAAGTTTATTATTCTTTTGTAAATGGCTAAGTGATTGGCCAAGATTGACTAAGTATGTATGTTATTGATATCAACGAAGCATGTTGTATAGTTCATGAAAGATGTAATACTTGAGTTGCTGAATTGAGCTTGAGTTTGGTCTTGATTTCAGGGTGGCAATTGGCTTGGTAAATAGCCTCTAAGTGCCCACACGGATGGACACACGGGCGTGTGTCTAGGCCGTGTGCACCCTGCACCATTGTATATTAAGCCAGAATAGACCATGGACTAGTCACATGGGCGTGTGTCTAGACTCTAGGCCGTGTTAAGGTAGTCAGTGTGCACCACGGGTGGTAAGCACGGGCGTGTGCCTTGGTCGTGGGGCATTGGCAGAATGCTGGGGTTTTAGGTACAGTTTGGGACCACGGGCGTGTCCAGGCCGTGTGTATTTTGCCATTATCCACCACGGGTGAAAGACACGGGCATGTTTTAAGGGTGCACAGGCGTGTCCCATACAACATGGACGTGTGACCCCTGCGCTAAAGAAAAGTTTCTGAATAAGTTCTGAAAGTTTTTAGATAAGTGTTTAAGGCCTCGTGGGCTCATGAAAGGTATGAATAGACTGAGAAAGAGAAGTTTTTAATTCGGAACAAAATTTTATAGCCCGTAAGTACATGTTTAAGTGAGTTCAAGCATGGTAATGTCTCGTATCCAGTCTTGGTCTCGGACTCGGGTATGGGGTATTACAGGTTTACCGGTAGTGATATCTTCGATGTTAGCTCAGAACTATGTGAGAAAGGGTTGTGAAGCTTACTTTGCTTATGTGCTTGACTCTAAAGTAATTGAAAATAAGAGTGAATCAGTACCAATTGTGTGCGAGTATCCAGATGTGTTTCCTGAAGAATTACCGAGATTACCATCGATCCGAGAGGTAGAGTTTGGTATTGAGTTTGTGCCGGGAATGACTCTGATATCGATAGCTCCGTACAGAATGGCACCGACAGAATTAAAAGAGTTGAAGACTCAGTTGCAAGAACTAACTGATAGAGGCTTCGCACGATCAAGTTTCTCTCCCTGGGGTGCACCGGTTTTGTTTGTGAAAAAGAAAGACAAAACTATGAGAAGGTGCATCGATTACCGATAGCTCAATAAGGTGACTATAAAGAATAAATATCCTTTGCCATGGATTGACGACTTGTTCGATCACTTGAAAGGGGCTACTGTGTTTTCTAAAATAGATCTGAGATCAGGTTATTATCAGTTGCGAGTTAAAGACTCCGATGTGCCAAAAACTGCTTTCCGAACGAGGTACGGACATTATGAGTTTCTGATTATGCCTTTCAGACTTACTAATGCACCTGCTATTTTTATGGATTTAATGAATTGGATCTTCAAACAGTATTTGGATCGATTTGTGGTTGTGTTCATAGATGACATATTGATCTATTCCCTTGATGAATTTGAGCATGCTGAACATTTGATATTAGTGCTACAGACTTTGCGTGATAAGCAGTTGTATGCGAAGTTTAGTAAATGCGAGTTCTGGTTAGGAGAAGTCAATTTTCTGGGACATGTTGTATCAGCATCGGGTATTCGTGTTGATCCGAACAAGGTTTTGGCTATACTTGATTGGAAGCCTCCTAGAAATGTATCCATGGTCCGAAGTTTTCTGGGACTAGCTGGTTACTACAGACGGTTCATAAAAGGTTTCTCTATGACTGCAACTCCGATGACGCGATTACTACAAAAAGATGTTAAGTTTGAGTGGTCAAAAAAGTGCCAGAAAAGTTTCGACCAGTTGAAAGCTTTGTTGACCGAAGCTCCGGTGCTAGTTCAGCTAGAATCAGGTAAAGAATTCATAATCTTTAGTGATGTATATTTAAATGGTTTGGGCTATGTTTTGATGTAGGAAGGCAAAGTTATAGCATATGCCTCGAGACAGTTAAAGTTGCACGAAAAGAATAATCCGACACACGATCTAGAATTGGCAGCTATTGTGTTTGCATTGAAGATATGGCGCTACTATCTATTCGGTGAGAAATGTCACATTTATTCTGATCATAAAAGCTTGAAATATTTGATGACTCGGAAAGATCTGAATCTACGATAGCGAAGATGGTTAGAGCTGCTAAAAGATTACGAGCTTGTAATTGACTACCATCCGGGGAAAGCCAATGTTGTTGCTGATGCTTTGAGTTGGAAATCGATGTTTTCCCTACGAGAAATGAATACTCAATTGGCCTTATCTGATGATGGTTTGCTTGTAGCTGAGTTGAAAGCAAAACCGTTATTTATTCAGCAGATTTGTGAGGCTCAAAAAGTTGATAACGAATTGATAGCAAAACGGGCTCAATGTGATGTGAATACTGATTTAGAGTTTTGAGTTGATACTGAAGGTTGTTTAAGGTTTAAAGACCAAATGTGTGTTTCGAGAAATTCAGAGTTGATTCAGATGATTTTGAATGAAGCTCATAGCAGTCAGTTATCTGTTCATCCGAGTAGTACGAAAATGTATAATGATTTGAAACAGCTTTACTGGTGGCCTGGTATGAAACGAGACATCTCTGATTTTGTTTCAGGATGTTTGATCTGCAAACAAGTCAAAGCCGAGCATCAGGTACCTTCTGGGTTACTTCAGCCGATTATGATACCCGAGTGGAAATATGACAGAGTTACGATAGATTTTGTATCTGGTTTGCCTTTGTCACCAAGCAAGAAAGATGCAATCTGGGTTATCGTGGATAGATTTACTAAATCGGCTCATTTTGTTCCGATTCGCACAGATTACTCACTTGATAAACTTGTTGAATTGTATATCTCTCAGATTGTGAGATTTCATGGAGTACCTATTTCTATTGTTTCGGATAGAGATCCGAGGTTGACATCATGATTTTTGAAGAAATTACAAGATGCACTAGGTACGAAACTACACTTTAGCACTGCTTTTCATCCGCAGACAGATGGTCTGTAACATCTTGGAATTAGGGGCTTGGTATTATTGTATGTTGCTGCGTGTTGGCATGTTTTGTTCATTAATTTGGTGTGTTTGGGGATCCCGGGAAGGCTCGGGGTTAAGCTTGAGCCTTGTTGAAAATTTTAATTTTAGGCACTTTAGAGGAGAGCTAGCTGAGGCAGGCCTTAAGGATATTTGTTTGTGTCTTGTTAACACAAATAAAGAGGTGGTAAAGTGGCAAGGAGGCGCCACTTAGAGTGCTTGAAGTGGCGTCACAAGGGAGAAACTGCAGGGAGAAGGAGTTCGAGTCACGTCGTCAGCATTGAGAAGCTTTATTTTTGCGCCTGAGGAGCTTGGGTGTTGGATTCGGCAAGGGCACTGCATGGATGGGTGTTGAATGAGTCAATAATTTGAAAGTGTGGCCAGGAGTAAAAGGTGGGGTTTGAATTATTCAAACTCATTTGAATGAGTGAACAAGAGTGAAAGTAGGAGTTGAACAAGGGATTTGGTGGCTAGTTGAGTTGTTGGCCGAAAGTGGGGTGTGTGAAGGGGGAGGATTCTGGTTTTGTGCTAGGAGAGGGGGTGTGCCGAAAAATCAAGTGGGGTTCTTCCTTTGGTTTTGAAGGGCATTCGGTCAGTAGGGGAGTGGATAGTGTCGATTCTTAGTAAGTCCTTTTGTGCTCTTTTGTTCTCTCTTTGGGTTCCTATCTTCTATATATCGAAATTGTTAGTAAACTTTTACTCTCTTTTCCTTTGAACTTTAGTCGAAATCTGAGAGACCATTAGTGCATCCATTTTCTTCATCTTTTCACCTAAGACTCTCTTGCCTACATTAGCCAAACCCTCTTTTACTTGGTAGCCAAACCTTAGTTTCATTTTACTCATCATTTCCACCATTCTTCCTTTTCCCTTTTCTTTTTCCCTTTTAAGCCGAAACCCCTTGAGCCTCTTTGCCGAATCTCTTCTTCCCCTTTTGCTCATTCTCTTTAACCTCACAACCGAAAGCACCATACCACTTCTTTGCATTCCTTCTTTCTTCTCTACTTTTCTTCTTAAGCTGAAACTTTATTTCATCTCCTCTAACACCTTGCTTTTCTCTCCATAGCCGAATAGACTTGGTCAAGTGGATCGATTTCATCCTGTTGCAAGACTACTGAAGTAACGTTCTTTTCGCTTTTTCTGCAAAAGCCGAATCTCTCTCTCTTCTTTTATTGCGGCTTCTACCACTTTTGTTCTTTGAAAATCCTCAATCTCTATTCTCACTAATCAGACTTTTGTTTCATCTTTTCTTCCCGAATCAATGTCATTGAGTAGCCTAGGGTGTGAAGGGTTGCATCTTTGCCGGATTTGCTTTGGTTTCTTCACCTGTTTCAACACAAGGTAATTTCGGCCAATACCCTTTGACTTTCTTTAAGCCTCTTTTTGTTTAGCCAGAATATTCAAGGGCTATCTCGTGGATCATTAGCCGAATCTCTCTCTTACAAGTCATCTCGCCAAGACGGCGAGTTGTGGGCAGTTCATCGGTAACCACGAAACGTTCAAATTGAAGAAGGGAGCGAACCCATAGTAGTGACTCCCAAGTTTAAGAAGCGGGCTGTGTCAGCGGTTCGAGACTTTCCACCAGGTTGTGGTAGAGAGCCAACGCCTCACTGCAGGATAGACAGATAGCCGCTGCTCTCGCCGTGAAAGCGTCGACATAGAGGGTATAACCTTACGCGTTATCAGGTGTGTATTACTCACACACCTTCTTTACTGTTTTGTTATTAACTGTAAAGGCTGAAAACCGAAATGGCTGATGTGCTAAGCAGAATGCCCTTAGGGGTAGGGTTGGAGACGCCGGGTAAGTTCTCGATATTGATATTGTGTTAATTTGCATGTATGTATATTTTGATGTTATGCATGTATGAAATATAATCTGATTTACTCTGTGACATTGGTTGCATACAAATTATTCACAATATAAAGAGCATGGGCTCGGGAATGGTTGAAAGGCGGAGGGAGAATCAGTGACTATTGTCACGAGTGACTAATGTCACGAGTGGTCTAACTACCACGGTGGTTAAAACCACAAGTATTGATCAGTGACTTATCTCGGTGGTCGAGTACCACAGTGGGTTGGCCTCACGTATGTGTTAATTATCAGAGATTGTCACGGTGGTCTATGACCACGGTGGGTTGGACCCACGAGTACATTATAGTGACTAATGTCACGAGTGACTAATGTCACGAGTGGTCTAGGACCACGGTGGTTATGAACCACAGTGGCATAATGCCATGGGTGTTATGGATGGAGAGCTGAACTGGGTTGGGTTGCATAGCATACATGAATCGTGTGCTGTATTGAATGGGCTAAGGCCCAGTTTGCATTACTTAGGGATTTACACACTGAGTCTTGATGACTCACCCCCTTTGCTGACTCTGCAGGTAATCAGTAGATGGCGGGTTTGGGCCGAGACGGACCCGAGGTGGCCATGCGATGCAATTTATGCAGTAAACTCGAACTTTAATTTAAATATATTTTTATTTTGGGGATTTTAATTTGTAATAAGGCCGCTTTATTATTATTTTGGGATTTGGTTATAAGTTGATATTATGCATGCAATAAATTAAGGAAAAACAAGTTTTTCTCAAAAGCATACAAGAAGTTTTCTGAACTTTCAACATATGGATAATAATAAGCTGTAAGTAAGTATAACTTGGAATTTCTCTTAACTTAGCAAGTAATATTGTTTTTCAAAAGAAGTCACGTGCCTTAAGGTTCAACTCAATTGATACTTTTCAAACATTTTCCTAAACTGATTTGGATATGATGAGTCCGTTTTAGCACCTAGCCTACTTAGCAAAACAAAAAAAAAAGGGTTGAGTCAACGAAACGTTTTTTTCTAAGTAATGTTAATAGAAGCCACAACATGGATACTTTAAACAAGATCAGTTCCTGAGTTGCGATGTTTTTTTTCGAAGTTTTCAAATCTATTTCTCTCTGTAACAATCCAGATTCGGTCGTAACGTTTTGACCGGGTTTGGGGTGTTACATGGTCAATCCGAATGAATTATTCTGATACTCGAATATATGTTGAGATGTTGTATTCTCGAGTTTGAAGGTACCTGGGAACGATACTTGCCACTGATTGAATTTGCGTATAATAATAGATTTCAATCGAGTATCAAAATGGCACCTTACGAGGCTTTGTATGAACGTAAATGTTGAACACCTTTGTATTGGACTGAGCTGAGTGAAAGTAAGATACACGGGGTCGATTTGATCAAAGAGACTGAACAGAAAGTGAAAGTGATTCGCGATAGTCTGAAAGCTGCGTCAGATCATCAAAAGTCATACACAGATTTAAAACGTAAAGATATTGAGTTTCAGATCGGGGACAAAGTGTTTTTGAAAGTCTCGCCGTGGAAGAAAATACTCAGATTTGGTCGTAAAGGCAAGTTAAGTCCGAGATATATTGGGCCGTATGAGATTATAGAGCTTATCGGGCCGGTTGCTTACATATTGTTATTTCCATCTGAGTTAGAAAAGATTCATAATGTATTTCATGTTTCAATGCTTCGAAGATACCGATCCGACCCATCACATGTGATTTCTCCAACTGAGGTTGAGATTCGATCCAATATGACCTACGACGAAGAATCGATCCGGATTTTAGATCACGAGGTGAAAGAATTGAGGAATAAGAAATTCCTTTAGTAAAAGTCTTATGGCATCGACACGGGGTTGAAGAAGCTATGTGGGAGCCCGAAGATGCTATGAGAGAACGTTATCCAAACCTATTTACCGGTAAGATTTTCGGGGACGAAAATCCATAATGAGGGAGAATCGTAACAGTCCAGTTTCGACCCTAATCGGAATAGTGGTTTCGGGACCAAAAATCTGAGTCAAAAAAATATTTAAATATTATTATCTGTGTTTATACTGTGTGAATTGATATCTGTGAAATTTTTGTGATTTAATTTTATCGTTTGAGTGTCCGATTTAATAAAAGGACTTAATCGCGTAAAATGTAAAAGTAGCTTTCTATATGTTAAAGTGCTTATTTGCTTCGAGGAATTAATTATGGGGTCCTTATGTGGCAAATTGGCCATTAACTAATAGCATGGCTGGTTTTGGGCTTGAAATATATGGTTTTCTAATTAAATTTATAAGGTTAATTTAGTAATTAAATTAATTATGTTAATATAATAAAACATAAAATAAAAACCACATTGCATGTTCATCTTTTCATAGCCTAAATTAGCTAAGGAAAATAAAAAGAAAAGAAAAGCCAAATTCGGCCTTGGTTTTGCTTGATTTAGGTATGTAATTTGTTCGGTTTTTGATAATTTCTACGTTTTTGTGATCGTTGCTTCGAGTACTAAAAAGCCCATGTCCTAATTTTTGAATTTGATGATGATTTTGTGTTTTTCCATTGATGATAGCTTGTGATTTTTTTTGTTTGATGATAAAATATTAAAGATATGTGATAGATTAAAATGTTTTGTATTGGAAATTTTAATAATTTTGAGTAATTAGGGCTAAATTGTAAAAATAATAACTTGAAGGACTAAAATGTGAAATAAATGAAATATATGGACTTGTATGATCATGGGGTAGATTCAGCCTAGGCATGGGACTATGAAATTTTGCATATTTTGTGTTTTATGCAGTAGGGACTAAATTGTGAAAAGTGTAAAATGTTAGGGGTAAAATGGTAATTTGCCCATTTATGTGTTTTTAGACTAAATTGAATAAAATGGTGTTTAAATAAGTTTAATTTGAGTATGTTTAGATCAAGAACCAAAGAAAACAGATTTGGATCGGGGGAAAACAAAAATAATCGAATAGTCGTTTACTTCCGTCCGTCGATATCCGAGGTAAGTTTATAAGTATTTAAATGTTGTTAATTTTGAATATATGTAAATTTTATATGATGAATTGAATTCTTGATAAATATATATGTGATGGCCGAATATCACTGAGCTTGGGAGCTATGTTTACGAGTTTGATTCGATCGAGTTACGATGTCTGAAATTCCCGTACGAACCTTAGGAATAGATAGGATACATATGTCATGACATAGGATTTTTGATATGTGTTTTCGTGTAAGACCACGTCTGGGACATTGGCATCGACTTGTGTTTACGTGTAAGACCATGTCTTGGACATTGGCATCGTATTTGATTCGTGTAAGACCCTGTCTGGGACAGTGGCATCGATATGTGATTACATGTAAGACCACGTCTGGGATGTTGGCATTGTATGATATGTTCAACTATCCGAGTATCGTTTTTAATTCTGAATGGTTCAATGGGCAATGATAAGTTAAGATCGAGTGTAAAAATTGAGTTAGAAAGGCTCAGGTATGTACTGATACTAAGTTATGAAAATAAGGTAAGTTGGATATTTGAATTCATGATATAAAGTTATATGTAATATGAATTATGTGATGGTATATTTGAACATATATGTATTTGGCCTATTGATGTATATGAAATGTAGAAAGTAATGGTTAGTTATACTAATTTTGAATGAGTATTCGGTCAAAGTAGAATTTATGCAAAACTTATATGTTCTGATATATGAGATTAAGTTAGCAATGTACATGAGTTAATAATGATTTAATCCGGATTGACTACATAAGTTTTTGTATATGATTAAATGTTTTCAATGCTTATGACTTACTAAGCTGTGAAAGCTTATTGTGTGTATGTTTGCTCTTTGTTTTATAGATTTTGGAAGTTTGTTACGAGCTCGGGGATCATCAGAGAAGTGTATCACACTATCGACTGTTTTCGGTATTTAATAAATTTGATTTTGAACCAATGGCATGTATAGTCTAGTTAAAATGTCTGATTTTGGATGTGTAATTATGAGCCATGCGAAAATGGCTTATTTCTTTTGATTAAGCTTAGTTTTTATGCTTTTGATATAATGGATGTATTTAATGTTTAAGTTATATAATTTCGGTCATGGTATATTTATGTGTGATTTGTTTAGCATGCATTGCTAATGATCGTTTGAATTTAATTATGGTTAAAGCTTGTATCGAAAATAATATGCATTTCATATGTATGTGTTATACTTGGTTTATGCTTGGTACTAAGGTTTTTTGATGTGGGTTGATTAAATAGGTGAAATGCTAAGCATATTATAGAGGAAATGATAGTTAAATTTGGTTTGTAAGAGTATAATTTCATTGATAAATTGATTTGAAAGTAACTAGTAAGTTGCATGTGTATGATCGGTTATAGGGTATAGAAGAACATGTGTATATTCGGTCATGATCTAGACCTATTTTGAAAATGTGTTTTATACTATAAATGGGTGTATGAATATAAGTTTGGAAAATGTGAAGTGATATGTATAATTTTTATTATGTGAATCAATATGATTTGAATTGGAAATGGCATATTTTGGCTTAAGTTTTGATAGCTAAATTTTATATAATTTATGAGATTACGTATGGTTGCCGATTTGTCTTGAAATAAATTAGTATGTAAGTGAAGTATATTATAATTTGCATATGTGTTAATATAATGGTTTATATGGATAAGCTAAAGTATGTATTTAATAAACAACATTATAGCATGATCGGTCTTAAAAATTTGTTAACTAAGTTGTATATATGTTTGGTCAATGAAAGGTGAATAATGGATCATTTGGTTTACAACTTGCGCATATGTTGGTAATAGACATATTATATATAAGCATATGGTGTATTTGATAAATATTTGATTTGTACATGTGAGTAATATTGATGTGGCTTAATAAGTGTAAGGTGACATGTTTTGTATAGATTTATGGAAATGGCTCAATTGATGTATATATATATACGCAAGCCTGTAGTAGGAAAATATGTATGATTTAGTCTTATAAAAAAATGTATATGCGAATTCGGGCAGTGCTAGTTAAATGACTAATGCATGTTTTAGCTTTAGCTTTTATAGTCTTAAGTGGTTAGCCGAATTGAGGATAAGATGAATGGCAATGTATGTGTATAATTTATATTTGAACGGTTCAAATTTGATGTGATGAGTACATAAATCATTCTTATATTTGAAATGTATATATATTTTGAATGGCTTTGAGGCATGTTTGTTTAAGTGTAAATATGATTATACGCAAATGAATTGTATTTGTTTTATGATTAATAGTGTATGTTTAATATTTAATTAGCCATTTGTTTTATTTATGCAAATATGATACATATGTATTCAAAGTTGATCGAATGTTGTGTTTTGTTCGGTAATGCCTCATAACCCTAATCCGGCACCCATTTGGAGAGACAGACACGCCCGTGTTACGTGCCACATGCCCGTGTTCGACACCCGTGGTCGACACTAACTTGCATCACATGGCCTGTCACACGCCCGTGTGTCTGGCCCGTGGTCGCCTCTGACTTGCATCACACGGCCAGTCACACGCCCGTGTCCTTCAACCGTGTGGCGAATGAAATTCCAAATTCAGGTGCAGACTTCACACAGCCTGAGCACACGCCGATGTCCCTGGTCGTGCCTTCCACACGGCTGAGACACACGGCCGTGTCTCTGCCCGTGTGTTTACTACAGACCTTATTAACTTGTAAAGCTAACATGCAAGGGACACACGGCCTAGCCACACATCCATGGGACTGACCGTGTGTCTCACACGGCCTAGAGACACACCTGTGTTCCTACCCGTGTGGACAAGAACAAAGCTATTTTCCAAACTCTTTTTATCACCCTACATCACACAACGTAAATCCATTCAACCAATTGCTAAGCAAAGCAATTATGTAACATACAGATTCATGAATAACCTTGTCTTTGCATAAATTAGTAATAATAAGCCATCAACTATGGCTATATACAAAAGAATTCATCTTTAAGGGAGCCAATACACACTTGGCCAAGATAACAAAACCATTCATCTAGTCTAGCCCCTATACATTCCATACTCAAAATGCTAGTTCTAGTTATACCGAGATGAGCTGATAGTGTGGGTGATCTTCCAATTATCTTCTTATCCTGACCTGGCTCTTTGACACTATAAAACAAGGGAAAAGAAAGGGAGTAAGCTTTACGCTTAGTAAGTTTACATGTAACCAATAAACATCATAATATGTGCTAATCAATAAATAGCATTACATAATAAGAAAGAACAATCCACTTTCATGATCATGCATACTCATTTCATCCATTACCACATTCCGAGCATATCACGAGCCAAATGCTCACATTATTTAACATACAATCCTGCACTTATCACCACATAATCTCATGAAACAACACTCAACAATTCCATAATAAGCCGTTCATAGTATTACCTAACACTCGATGGTTTTGCACTTAGCCCACCATTTAACTTTAATGGGGTGGTATCACACATAGCCCACCAATGAGATTATTTATGGTGGTATCGCACTTAGCCCACCAAACGATGGTATCGCACACAGCCCATCGTGAATAAGTACAAAGGTGGTATCGCACATAGCCCACTGATAAACCGTAAAAGTAACATATTTTAAGCCCACATTAAGCATGCTTTTGGATGAATTATCCCTTATTTTATGTCATTTGGTGCTCTTAATCCTTTTTTTTCATGTTTTATACTCAGGAAAGCACCGGAGGATGAAAAGAACCAGAAACAGGCTTAAAACGGGCCAAATGGGCCACATCACAAAATTGACACGGCCTGGGCCCAAGACCACATGACCGTGCCTCATCAACGGACTCCACATGGCCTGCCCACGATTTACACGGGCATGTGCCATGGCCGTGCCCCTGCCGTGACAAAGAGAAATTTCACTCGGATTAGGATACTTAAGGGCAAAGAAACACATTCCAAAACCTATATAAACACCCTAAGTATGACCTAAAAAGGGGGGAGCCCAAGGCTGTTGTCAAGGGGCGTCTTGCTAGGCCAAAGGAGGCAGATTTGTGGAGGTTTGCTTGAAGATAGCCAGTTGATCCATCTCAGGAAGCCAGAATCATACTCAAGACGGAGGATCTCTCCTTCAATTCCTTCAGGGGGTTTTAGGGATTTCTTATGTTTTGTTTTATCTTTTCTTCTGAGATGTTTTCTTTTATTGTTATGAACTAAACCCTCAGATACCTGAGGGGGATGAAACCTAAGATGAATCTTGTTATCGTTTGCTAAACTATATGATAAATATTTGACTTGTTCTTAATTATGTGTTCTTAATTCTTGTGTTGATATTTCCGGGATATTGATTCAAGTTTGTTGTGCTTAGGTGGAGGAGCAAAAGTCCCTGCCTAAGAGTAGATCTAGCATAGTTAAGCGGAGTTGATCGCGCACCTAGAGATAGGGTGATGAGATTTTGTCGGATTAGGGTGAAACCTAATATGGGATTCCACAGATCGAGTTAATGCAATTCTAGGGGTTTTAATTAGAAAGAGATTTCAATTAATCAACATAGGGTTAGACGTTATTCGCTTCGAGAGAGGGTTTAATATACATTACGGAATCTTACGGATCAAGTCAAATGAATAAATCGTTTGGTTCAGAGTTAGATAACAAGTGAAGTCTAGGTGGATTCTTCCTTGGGTATTGTCTTTATCAATTGGCTTTTTCCCACAAGTATTTTCCCCAAATTCATTCTTCTTTTTCTTAGAGTCTTTAGTTTAATAATTAGTTAATTTAGATTAAACAACAAATTCCCTTTATTTTAGGCTAGATAATAAAAAGAAAGTTAGTATTAGTACTTTTATTTCCTTTAGGTTCGACATTCCGATCTTGCCTTAACTATACTACTGTTCGCTAGGTGCGCTTGCCTCAAATCGTTGTCATAGTTAGTTTCCAGGTTCGATCATTCTCATTATAAATTTTTAAGACTTTGACATCGCATAAACACAACGATCAAGTTTTTGGCGCCGTTGTCGGGGAACTAAAATATTAAGAAAGCTCAATTTTTATTACTTTAGCCTTTTTTTATTTTGCAATTTACTTTTATTTCCTATTTTATTTTAACTTTGCTAAATTTTCTTCTTTTATTATTTCCTCCTTTCAGGTACCTCTAGTTTATGACTAGAAGGAACCCGACAGGACCCCTACTTTACGACAGTGATATTGAAAGAACAGTTCATAGAAATCTCAGAGAAATAAGGTGAAGCTTAAACTACATAGAAGAAGAGCAAGAAGGCAAAACCAATCCTACTGAAGGGATGGCTGAAAATAACCCACTACCTCCTGAGATGGTTGAAAATAATGCTCCTAGAACTATGTATGATTATGCTAAACCTAGTTTAACTGGAACTGAGTCAAGTATTCTTAGACCTGCTATTGCTGCAAATAATTTTGAACTGAAACCTAACACAATTCAGATGATACAGGAATTTTTTCAGTTTGATGGTTTGCAGGATGAAGATCTAAATAATCACTTGGCAAATTTCCTAGAATTTTGTGATACTTTCAAGATAAATGGCGTTACTGACAATGCCATCTGTCTTTGGTTATTTCCCTTCTCTCTGGGGAATAAAGCCAAACAGTGGTTGCATTCTCTTCCACGAGGGTCAATCACTACATGGGATCAAATGACCGAAAAATTTTAATTAAAATATTTTTCGCCGGCCAAAACGGCCAATTTAAGGAATGATATCTCTTCTTTTGTGCAGATGGATTTAGAGACACTTTACGATGCATGGGAGAGATACAAAGATTTGCTAAGAAGGTGGCCACACCATGGATTACCCTTGTGGCTACAGGTCCAAACTTTCTACAACGGTGTTAACCCTTCAATAAGGCAATTAATCGATTCAGGCACCGGCAGAACTCTGAATAACAAAACTCCTGAAGCAGCTTATAAGTTTATAGAAGAGATGTCACTGAATAACTATCAGTGGTAAGTCACAAGGACAAGGCCAACAAAAGCAACCGGAGTTTATAACCTTGACACAGTAACCATGCTATCAAATCAGGTAAAAATGTTACATAAAAAATTTGATGGTGTGTATGGTTCCTTGCAGGTACAACCAGTTATGCAGTGCGACACAAGTGGAGGCGTGGCGAATCCTGAGTACCCACCCTACAGACAGGGCATGGAGAGCGAACAAATGAACTATATGGGTAACAATTTCCGATCTAACAATAACCCTTATAGTAATACTTACAATCCAGGTTGGAAGAACCACCCCAATTTCTCATAGGGTGGTCAAGGGAATCAAAGGCAACAACCATCCCAAAATTTCCAACAATAGCACTTCCCACAGGAAAAGAAGCTAAAACTCGAGGAGATGCTGACAAAATTCATGGCAGCCACAAAAACACGTTTTCAGAATACAGAGACATCCTTTAAACATCAACTTGAAAAATCGACACAGGAGCTCAAGGATCAAATCGGGCAACTTCCTAAGCAGATCTCTAAGAGACCTCAGGGAACACTACCGAGCAACACCGAGACTAACCCAAAGGAGCAAATCCAAGCCATAACAACTTAAGAAAGTGAAGGGTTAGACGAGCCCAATTCAAGGCAAGAGAATGTGTTCGGAGAAGGTAAGGTTGAGGTAAGTAATAATAAGCCAAAACCGGTAATTAAAGAGTACCAACCTCGCATACCATATCCCGAAGCATTAAGGAGAGATGACACAGAAGAACAGTTCGGTAAGTTTCTTAAACTTTTAAAGAAATTACATATTAACTTACCGTTACTTGAAGCTCTTTCGCAGATGCCAGATTCTAGAAAAATTTTAAAAGAGCTGTTGACGAAAAAGCGAAGGATAGACGAGGCATCACATGTGGAACTAAGCGCAATGTGCTCAAGCGATGTATTGCAAAATAGACTACCACGGAAATTAAAAGATCCAGGGAGTTTTACATTTCCATGCTTAATTGGTAGTTTATCTATTGATAATGCATTAGCTGATTTAGGGGCAAGCATAAATGTCATGCCTTATAAAATGTTTAAACAACTAGGTCAAGGGAAACCCAAACAAACTAGGATGAGCATTTAATTAGCTGATAAAACTGTTAGAATTCCTAGGGGTATAATTGAAGATGTACTCGTAAAAGTTGAAAAATTTGTATTCCCAGTAGACTTTGTCGTATTAGACATGGATGAGGACAGTGGTATCCCCTTAATCTTAGGAAGACCATTTTTAGCAACTGTCAGAGCTAAAATTGATATTGATGGAGGAGAACTCATACTTCGTGTAGGTAATGAGACAGTCACACTCCAAGCTCTCGATTCGGCTAGAACATCGAGTAATCAAGGTGAGAAAATAAATTCTATGGATAACCATTCGGTTAACCCTTCTTTTCAGGAAGCACCACAAAAGAACACAACTGAACCCGATCCTATACCTCGTGCCAACAAAGAAATAACTCATGAGGAATGAAGGATTCAGATCGATGATCTAGATGAGTGGAAGACGCATTTCAAGGAAAAATTAGGGATATACGAAGCAGAACCAAAGCTACTCTACGAAGCAGACAAGTCCAAAATTGGAGATCAGGTATTGATAGATAAAGCAGACCCTCAAATATCTCCTCTTGATCCTAACACAAACAAAGAAATCCCTTTTAAGGTAATCAGTGTTTTCCCATACAGAACCGTCGAGGTAAGTAATCCTATATTTGGCACTTTTAGAATAAACGCTACTCGAATTGAATTATACACTGATAATAAGACAGATAGCATGAGGAAGGATGTTCAACTTTTCAAACCACCATGATTGGGCGAATGAGAGGTAAGTCTAGCTTAAGACTTTAAATGAGCGCTTCTCGGGAGGCAACCCGAGCACTAACTCCATTACTCATTATATTTTATTTTATTTTATTTTCACTATTAATTCTCCTTTGTAGCAACTAACTATAAACTAACCAAGGCCAATTTCCATACCACATAGCCTTACACACGGCCGTGGCTGTGGCCGTGTGGATGCACTGAATCTCCGTACTGACATGGCAGAGATGGTACGAGTCAGGACGGATCGTATCTTCGAGTCACAGACCCAACTACCCTGCCATGACTGTGCGACATGGCCGTGGCCAACATCGAGACATCCACACGAGGGGAGGCACGCCCGTGCTAGGAGACCGTGGTCAACACTATTTCATCAAACATGTGCGTGGTGACTTGAACATGGGCGTGGGAGAAACGAACGAAGCACAACATGGTCGTGCGATGCGGCCGTGTGACTCAACACGACCATGGTACACGGGCGTGGGAATGTACCAGACTTGAAATTTCTATTTAAAACACCCACCCCCTATCTCTTCCATCCCATTTTCCTTTCCTTTTCTCTCTCAGACCACTCCCTACTTTCCTTCTCTAATATTTTCCCCAACCATCGAGCCACACCACATCTATGTCGAAGAGGCAGAAGGATCCATGCACAGTCTCCCTATGGGAGACCGATCTACATAAGTTCATGCCGGCCGCTTCATATATTCGACAAGCCAAGGGTCTTTGAGACCATTTAATTCTTCTTCTTCTTTACTCTTCTCCTTTATTTTCCTTCTCTTTGACTTTCTTATGCTTAATTTAGTTTATTCTATTTTAGTTTCTTAGTTTTAGGTTCTACAGGCTGCTAGGGAATCACACCTCGACCACGACCACCAACACCACCGCAGCCTTAGAAATCACGCCCACCCCGCGAACCACCCAACAATAAGGACTCTTCGGTCCATTAATCTTTTCTTTTAATTTTATTTCACTTTAGCTTGCTTTTCTTTAATTATATAATTAGTATAGTTTAAATTATTATTATATCCTGGCTAATTCTCCACGAGCTACCCAATTTCTTCATCTAGCGCAGCAATAATGGGCAGCCACCATGACCATGACCATAGCCACACCACCTTCAAGGACGACCCCTCCAAAATATTTTCCGCATCCTTCAAGGAATCCATCCATAATTCAAGAAGTTCCATCTCTCCCTATCTTTTGATCTTATGAATTCCTATCTATCTTTGTACATTGAGGGCAATGTACATCTTAAGTGTGGGGGGTGAATCTTAAAAGTGCCAAACTTTTTGCATTATTCTCAAATCCTGAATTATGCCTTGTCTTAAAGTAAGTTTCTCATATTATGATTAGAATGAAATTTCCTTTGATTTATGATTTTCGTTAATGTGTTTTGGATTAAGTCATTGATAATTGTGCATTGATGATTTATACTTTAAGATACTAGAGAATCAAGCATGATAAGTCTATTTTTCAAAAGTAAAAATTTTTCTAGGTTGTCTACCTGAATTTGAATATTACTTTGGAGTTTGAAATTTACAAGAATGACATCAAAATACCCATAGTTTTTTTGAGATTTTGAGCCTTATAGAGCATATATTCTTTTTCTTGCTCACCTTATTGATTAAGAGTGTGTCAACATTGATTTGTTATTCTAGAACTTGCATCGATTATACATGCCGAGACCACACCTTTGATTTGATATACAGAGATGATGAAGGCACCTAGGATTTAACCCACTTACTCCACTAAAAGCCTACCTTCACAATTAACCCCTAGTGAACGCCGTTTAATCCTAACAACCTTTTTTATTGACTCAACTGCTAATATTAACCCAAAACCCTTTGTTTTCATTATCACCATTCCTTTTGACTACCCTTATATCGAGATTGGATTTGATCGATTACCTAATTAGTTTGATAGTAAATTCATCATTTATTATGTATTTGTGAATTGTTCTTAAAAAAAATCAAATCAAAGTATATTCATTATTAGTTTTGTGATTAAGTGAGCTTATACGTTTAAATTCCAATTACTGAAGAAGAAGCTTGTATTAGAGTATTATTAGTACAAGTTTTCAATTGATGTAATTATTTATATTGAGTTCATTATTTCTAGTTAGGTAATTTGTCAATTCAATCTCGATTCTAACCCTCTAATTTAGCCTTTATCCACACCTTTAACCCAAGCCCCGTTACAACCCTGTTAAAGACCTTTTGATTTGTGTATCATCTCATATTATAGTGGTGGAGATTTGATTTCCATGCAAGCTTATGGGATTAACTCTTCATGTTTGACATTTGAGTGCTTTTTCTTGAACCCTAAACACCTCGGGTGATTTGAGTGAATCTTTAGTGAGGATGTCAATCCTTGTCGATTTTGAATTAGAGGTAACTATTTAGATGTGGGGAAACACCTAGGTTTTGTGCTGCAAAGGTATGACTTAGATTGTTTGAATCTTTAGGACTCTTTGAGTTGAATCATCCATGTATAAATTATCTTTGAATTATGATGAAACACTATTGATGAATATTATGAATCGAGGAAGTTCATTTTAATTATGAGTTGAGAATTTTGCTTGAGGACAAGCAAAAGCTTAAGTGTGGGGGAATTTGATAAACCGTAAAAGTAACATATTTTAAGCCTACATTTAGCATGCTTTTGGATGAATTATCCCTTACTTTATGTCATTTGGTGCTCTTAATCCTTTGTTTTCATGCTTTATACTCAGGAAAGCACCGGAGGATGAAAATAACAAGAAACGGGCTTAAAATGGGCCAAATAGGTCACATCACAAAATTGACACGGCCTGGGCCCAAGACCACACGGCCGTGCCTCATCAATGGACTCCACATGGCCTGTCCACTATTTACACGGGCGTGTGCCATGGCCGTGCCCCTGCCGTGACAAAGAGAAATTTCACTCAGATTAGGATCTTTAAGGGCAAAGAAACACATTTCAAAGCCTATATAAACACCCTAAGTATGACCTAAAAAGGGAGGAGCCCAAGGCTGTTGTTAAAGGGCGTCTTGCTAGGCCAAAGGAGGTAGATTTGTGGAGGTTTGCTTGAAGATAGCCAGTTGATCCATCTCAAGAAGCCGAAATTATACTCAAGACGGAGGATCTCTCCTTCAATTCCTTCAGGGGGTTTTAGGGATTTCTTATGTTTTGTTTTATCTTTTCTCCTGAGATGTTTTCTTTTATTGTTATGAACTAAACCCTCAGATACCTAAGAAGATGAAACCTAAGATGAATCTTGTTATCGTTTGCTGAACTATATGATAAATATTTGACTTGTTCTTAATTATGTGTTCTTAATTCTTATGTTGATATTTCCGGGATATTGATTCAAGTTTGATGTGCTTAGGTGGAGGAGCAAAAGTCCCTGCCTAAGAGTAGATCTAGCATAGTTAAGCGGAGTTGATCGCGCGCCTAGAGATAGGGTGATGAGATTTTGCCGGATTAGGGTGAAACCTAATATGGGATTCCATAGATCGAGTTAATGCAATTCTAGGGGTTTTAATTAGAAAGAGATTTCAAATAATCAACCTAAGGTTAGACATTTTTCGCTTCGAGAGAGGGTTTAATATACATTAGGGAATCTTACGGATCAAGTCAAATGAATAAATCGTCTGGTTCAGAGTTAGATAACAAGTGAAGTCTAGGTGGATTCTTCCTTGGGTATTGTCTTTATCAATTGGCTTTTTCCCACAAGTATTTTTCCCAAATTCATTCTTCTTTGTCTTAGAGTCTTTAGTTTAATAATTAGTTAATTTACATTAAACAACAAATTTCCTTTATTTTAGGCTAGATAATAAAAATAAAGTTAGTATTAGTACTTTCAGTTCCTTTGGGTTCAACATTCCGGTCTTGCCTTAACTATACTACTGTTCGATATATGCGCTTGCCTCAAATCGTTGTCATAGTTAGTTTCCAGGTTTGATCATTCTCATTATAAATTTTAAGACTTTAACATCGCATAAACACAACGATCACCCACCAACAAGAATAATTAAGGTGGTATCACACACAGCCCACCACTAATTACTACGGATAATATTCCATACCTACATATCTAATTCAACATCCATAAGGAATTTATTCATTTTGTACCACATTCAATCCATTTAAATTGTAAGTGTTCTCAATAATACAATGCACCAATAAGTAACATCATGTATATTTAAGATGCATCGTTTACGCATAAACTTACCTCGGTGCAAAATGTATTAATTTGCGGTTTTAATCCAAAACCTTGCCTTTTCCCCGATCAAGGTTAATTCCGCGCTCTTCTTAATCTATAACAATAAAATTTTACTTATTTAGATCATTTTATGATCATAATGTATCATAATCTCTACTTAGGCAAAAATGACCATTTTGCCCTTGTACTATGGCAAAATTACGATTTTGCCCCTAGGCTCGTAAATAATTTTTCAACACATTTTCTCATTAAACAAGCCTAGCTAAACATTTATTACTCCTACAACTACTCACTATTTCATCTATTTCATGCATTTATTACCAATTTACTACATTTACAATATGGTCCCATTTAGGTGTTTTTATAACTACACCTTTCACCAAAGTTGTTTCTCATCTCCCTAACATTTATTTTCTTCCATAAAAACTTAGCAAGCAACATAAACACTCTCATGGCAAGTCCATAGACTTTCAACCATTTTACAAATTAGTCCCCTCATTCGCTAGCTTAAGCTTTGGGGACTCCAAAAGTACAAAAATTATCAACTAAAACCATCAAAATCACTTACTTGTGTGAGGACAAGTTGCTGAAATTTCAAAGCTTTCAAAACCCTTCTTTGAATGTAAAAATTGGTGGAAGGAGAAAAGAACAGAAAAAGATGATAACCTTCCTTTATTTTATCATATTTTATTCATTTAGTCACCAACTATGACCAAATTTTGACCAAATTAAATGCCTTTGTCTCCCTAGACTCTATGGCCGGCCAACACACCCCATATGGCCTAATTGCACTTTAAGGACCTTCAATTTTATATTATATAGCTATTAGACACCTCTACCTTGAAAAATAGAACTTTCGCACTTTACACGATTTACTCTTTTTTTCACAATTAAGCATCCAATTTTTAAAATTATGGCACCAAAATTCCCATGCAACCTTATAATCATGTTATAATGCATAAGATAATACTAAAATAATTTTCCTCAACCTCAAATTAGTGGTCCCGAGACCACTATTTTGACTAGCCCCAAAATCGAGTACATTACGCCACAAGTTCTTGATCCGTGCGATTGAACAAGCCACCGGGTTGATAAAGTCGATTCATGAGGCTGAAAAATTGAGCCACCGATGATGATGATCTTGAAATGAAATTGAATTACGGCTCGATAATACTATCCGAGTGTTTGATAAGCTATCTTGTACCCCTAACGAGTGCTTAAAATGTGTTGTATCTTTGCTATGAGACACTACATATCACTGGTGGAATACGCCAGTATCGGTAGTTCCGAAAGAACGAGTCACGTGGGAGTTCTTTCAGACTGAATTCGGAAAGAAATATATCAGTCAGAGATTCATTGATCAAAAACGCAAAGAATTTCTCAAGCTAAAACAGGGTCGCATGACTGTGACAGAGTATGAACAGAAATTTGTGAGACTTAGTAGATATGCTCGAGAATGTGTGTCGACTGAAGCTATAATGTGTAAGAGATTCGAAGACGGGTTAAATGAAGACATTAAACTGCTAGTTGGCATCCTTGAAATAAAAGAGTTTGTTGTACTTGTTGAGCGAGCATGCAAAGCCGAATAGCTCGGGAAAGAGAAAAGAAAAGATGATTTTGAAGCCAGAGATTCCCGTAAGATATCATTGAGTAAGACATTTCAGTCAGCATCAAAGAAATTCAGAGAAGATTTTAGCCGTTCAAAGGCTACTGCGGGTTATTCTAGACGTGATCGAGATAGACCACCTGTGAGTTTGAAGGTTACTTCAGTAGCTAGTGTTGGTAATGTCAGACCGAATCAACCTGAGTGCAAACACTATGGTAAACGACATCCTGACAGCTGTAGATTGAATGATCGGGCTTGCTTTAAATGTGGATCGATGTATCATTTCATCCGTGAATGCCCTGAGTTAGTGGAGCAAAATACTGTATAGAGTATGAGACCGAGTAACATGTTAGCTCGAGGTAGACCACCCAGAAACACGGGTAATGTGAGTAGCGGTAAGAAAGGAACTAAAGACACTGCTGTTAGATCTGAGGCCCGCGCACCTGCTAGAGCTTATGCTATTTGCGCTCGAGAAGAGGCTTCATCCCCAGATGTTATTACTGGTACTTTCACTCTCTATGATACTAGTGTTGTAGCATTGATTGATCCTGGTTCGACTCATTCATATGTATGTGAGACTTTAGTATCCTGTAAGACTTTGCCTGTAGAGTCTACTAAGTTTGTGATTAGAGTATCGAACCCCTTAGGCCGGTGTGTTTTGGTTGATAAAGTGTACAAGAATTTTTAAAAAAAAATTATGCCTCGAATTTGTTAATATAAGATAAAAGTTTTAAATTTTAAACAAAAATTTATGCCTCGAATTTGTTCAGTTGCAAGTGTTATTGTCCGGTAACGCCTCGTACCCTATTCCAGCGTTGAACACGGGTAAGGGGTGTTACAATTTTTAATTCAAAAAATTCTTGGATCTCCTGAAGCAACTTCATATCAACATACCATTGATGGAAACATTGGAGCAAATGCTCAATTATGTAAAGTTCATGAAGGGGTTACAAAAATTCTGATAATGAAGCAGACTCAGTTGAGTTGAATGAACAGAAACTAATTGAAGAACTTAGTGAACTGATGGAGGCTAAGCAACTTGAAAATGGAACAAGGAGGAGTTTTGAATCTTTAAAATTTTTAGAGTATTCTTTTAATCCTCTTCGACCTTCTATATATGACCCTCCTACTTTGGATTTGAAGCCTTTGCCATTACATTTGAAGTATGCCTACGTGGGAGACAACAACACTTTGCCAGTAATTATCTCTACAGAATTAACAACTGATCAAGAGGCTCAATTTTTAAAAGTTTTAAAGAGATCTAAAAAAGCACTAGGGTGGGAAAATATCAAGGGAATCAGTCTGGCCATCTGCATGCATAAGATTTTACTGGAGGATTGCCATGACAATTCTATTGAGCAGTAGAGAAGACTGAACCCCATTGTGAAGTTAGTCATTAAAAAGGAGATCATCAAATGGCTTGATGTTGAAATAATATACCCTATTTTTGATAGTTCGTGGGTGAGCCCTGTTCAATGTGTACCTAAGAAAGAGGGTGTTAATGTGGTTTTTAATGAAAACAACGAGATCATTCCAACTCATACGATCACAAGATGGAGAGTTTGAATGGACTATCGAAAGCTCAACAAAACAACCAAAAATGTAACACCCCAAACTCGGACAAGACACCACGACCGAATCTGGTATGTTACGGGGAAAAACGTCTTTGAGTGATCAGATTTTTTTTTTTTTTTCGTTTAAAAGCGGGGTGAGAACATAGTGAATTTGAGGAGAATTTGAGTAGGCTTGTTTGATTAGATTTTGAAAACTTATCCAAGTATATAGTTAAAACGAGTTGATTTCATTTAGCATTTCCAATAGTTTCTTAGTGCTATTTTGAAACATTTTAGACTTAGTAGAAAATCGAGTTTGATTTGGAAATCATTTGAGTTTATTGTATAGCAAAACATAGTGAGATACCCGATGGTATAGTTTAAAACACATTGCGTTATAGTTTTAAAACATTATCTTACCAAATCTCTAGCAAAATTTCCTACCAAATTATTTGTTAAGCAGGTTGAGAATCTAATTAAAACATAACCATCATAAAACATAATTTAAAGGCCTTTTACAAACCCAAATTAAATCTCAAATAAAAATAAGTAAGCTAAAGTACCCAAAGTGAATAGCCTGAGCAAAACTTTTATTAAAGCATGGCATGTACACCTCGAGTCCACCCCGGCTCCATGTCCGCGGCTACGAATCACCTGAAATGTCAAAGGAGAGGGTGAGTCGAATGACTCAGTGCATAAATCCCGCTCCCGATGAAACAACATGCTAACACACATCATACATAGCAACATAGTTAATGCAACCCGATCCTAACCATCCGTATCGCCTTTTCTACCCCGTGTGGTACCAAACCACTGGTGGTGCCAAACCACTGGTGACATATAGTCACAATGTGTTACCAAAACACTGGTGTCCCAAAGACACAATATCCATCAATGTGGTGCCAAACCACTGGTGTCCCAAAGACACGTTTGTGCTACCAAAGCACTGGTGACCGAAGTCACAAATCCAATGATGGGGCCAACCCATCGTGTGATACCCAATCACTAGCAGACGATCCCATATCTCATGTGGGGCCAACCCACGGTGGTGTTAACCACAGGGACAAGTCGCAATGAGGTGCCCAACCTCTGGTGTCCCAAAGACACAAATGTGCTACCAAAGCACTGGTGACCGTAGTCACAATAATCGAATGATGGGGCCAACCCATCGTGTGATACCCAATCACTAGAAGACGATCCCATATCTCAAAGTGGGGCCAACCCACGGTGGTGTTAACCACAGGGACGAGTCGCAATGAGGTGCCCAACCTCTGGTGTCCCAAAGACACAAATGTGGTACCAAACCACTGGTAACCCAAAGTCACAAAGTTGTGTTACCAAAACACCGGTGCTCGTCAGCACAAAATATCACTGCTCCCTCCTCTCATATCACCCATCAACATACCAACTCGTGTGATCATGCATATCATACAAGTCATGCATATCATGCCAACATGTCTAGCATTACATCTCATAGCATACATATCATAGATCATAATACCCAAGGTATCCATAATAGAACTTGTAATAAATTAGACTTACCCGATACGTACACATACCCCGTTTGGGTATCCAATTATCCGTCATCTTCGGTATAGTTTTTAACAGGCAAACAGGTTTATTAATAATATTACTAGGTATCAGTGTGTTAGTTTACACACCTGGTAATTACGAGTCTAAAGATCCCAACGAAACGATCTAAATCCCTCGAGTATCAAGCTCCTATAACAATCGGCCAACACAGAGTTAGGCACTAAGACCATTCGGCCAAAGACATATAAACCAAAGGGGTTAATATTAAGCCATTACCTTACTCTTGCGAATGGTTTGGTTTCCAACCAAACCTCGAACCAACAGTGGTTCTCCTTCCAACAATCGGCACCCTATAAGACAAATAATTAATCCCTAATCACCTTTGACTTGATCGGAAACAAAAGATTGAACTAACAATACTAACACCAATCACTTACCCCTTACTAATCAATTGACAGAAGAAAACGGCTCCTCTTGCTCCTCACGATTGATTTGGTTTCCTTCCAAATCCCTGATCAACCAATGGTTCTCCTGACAATCGGCCTTCCCCTTAAAAGCACAACAATTAGTCTCAGCCCTAGGCTTAACAAGAATGAACCATCAACCAACTTCTTACCATCACTTACCCAACGGTTAACAGAGTAGGAAGACTCCTTTTGCTCGCTTCCAAAAGGCCCTTCACCAACCGATTGCACCACCCGAGATGAGCACCAAAAACTCCACCAATATTCGGCCAAAATAAACACCACTAGGAGAGAAGGGAAATTCGGCCAATCTCATTAAACAAGAAGAAAGAATTCGGCTTTACTCAAAGAAAGAGAATACAAGTGAAAGATGAGAAGAAAAGGGGGTTGGTATTCGGCTAATGACAAAAATGATGGAAAAAGGAGAAGAGAAAAGGAGTACTTCCGGTTTAAGAAGAAGAAAGGAATGGTGGAAAGGTTTTGGGAAATAACTTTCGGCTTCTAATGATCAAGGAGGAAAGAAGTATGAGAAGGGCTCAAAGATGCATTCGGCTACCAAGAGAATAAAGCAAGATTCGGCAACTATAGGAGTTTGGTGTTTTGGTTTCAAATAGAATGAAGAAAATGAGAGAACATTCTCTTGAAGTTTCGGCTACAAAAGACAAAAGAGAGAGCTTTTCTTCTTTACCAAATGTGACCGAAAATGCACCCCAAACAAAGGTACATTCGGCCTTCCCTTCTCCCACACTAAGCCGTCCACACTCCCCCCAAATCCCCTAAAATTCGGCCACCACTCCTCAAAATACTCCAAGCCACTAATTCAAAAGCATTTGAATTAGTCCCCTTCCACAAATCACTCCTTGCCGTCCATCTCACCCATAGACTAGGTCCAAGGCAGAGTTTGAACTGCCTACAAACTCTCCCTTCCTAGGCGTCAAAAAGAAAGCCAAAAGGTGGCCACTCCGCAACTTGAACACAAGATCTCTCCCTCCTGCAAAATGACGCCACACACACCAGCCTTAGTGGCGTCCCACCTGCCACTTTGCTAACCCATCCTATGTGACACAAACCACCTAAAAATACTTTTAAGACCCCCAAAAGCCAAGCTCCCCTTTTTACACCCTAAAAAACAAAAATTTCTAAAAGCCTCCCCTACCACCCAGGGTTCTCCAAACCCCCTAAAAACTTGACTAAGCACACAAAAAGCCTGCTAACACCTGAGACATGCACTAGGTGCATAACCCCTAAAACCGGAGTAGCAACACAGCACACTAAACTCATGCAATATCATGCAACTACAAAACAGCCCCTAACCCGGGATATTACAGTTCTACCCCCCTTAAAAATAATTTCGACCTCGAAATTACACGATCGAAAGAGTTGCGGTATTCTTTGTCTCATCATATCCTCGGGTTCCCACGTAGCTTCTTCTACGCCATGATTCCGCCAAAGTACCTTAACCAAAGGCACAGACTTCTTACGCAGAACCTTCACATCTCGATCAAGAATCTGCACAGGTTCCTCCTCCATGGTCAAATCTGGATTTACCTCGATCTCTTCCACTGCTACCACATGTGACGGATCGAGCGATAACGCCAAGCATCGTAACGTGAAAAACATCGTGAATCGACTAAGCTCTGCTGCGGCAACTCAAGCGATCGCCACGTCCAACTCGTCTCGATTACCTTATACGGTCCAATAAACCTCGGACTTAGCTTGCCTTTCTTCCCAACCTCAACACCTTCTTCCAAGGCGAGACCTTCAGAAAACACGATCCCCACAAATAACTCTATATCTCTTCGCTTAAGATCGGCATAAGACTTCTACCGGTCCAAGCTTCCTTCAATCTAGATGAATCAACTTAACCTTGTCTTCGGTCTCCGCAACCAACTCGGGTCCCAACAACTGACGTTCACTTAACTCCATCCAACACGTAGGTGAGCGACATTTCCTACCATACAACGCCTCATACGGTGCCATCTTGATGCTTGCTTGGTAATCGTTGTTGTAGGCAAACTCACTAATGGTAGAAACTCCTCCCAACTACCTCTGAAATCCAAGACACAACCTCTCAAAGATATCTTCCAAGATCTGAATGACCCTTTCGATTGACCGTCGATCATGCGGGTGAAAAGCCGTCTTTGAAAATCCAAGCGAGTGCCCGAGCTTGATGCGGTGCTTTCCGAACCTTGACGTAAATCTAGGATCCCTATCCGAGATTATCGAAAACGCACACCGTGCAACCTTACTATCTCGACACATACGGCTTAGCTAGCCTCCTCGAAGTGAGTAGTCAACCCTCACCGGAATAAAGTGAGCTGATTTAGTCGATCGATCCACCACTACCAAAATCGAATCCTTCTTGCTTGGCGTGGCGGTAACCCACCGACGAAATCCATGGTTATCCTTTCCCACTTCCATCGAGGAATCTTCACAGTGAAGCAAACTCGACGGCAATCGATGTTCAGCCTTGACCTGTGACATGTCGGACACTTCCCAACAAACTCTGTCACCTCTTTCTTCAAGCCAGCCACCAAAATCGCTCTCTAAGATCCCTATACATCTTGCTACCTCCGGGATGCATAGCATAAGGATCGCTATGTGCGTCTGAAAGAATCTTTTGCCTTAGCTCAACATCTTTAGGCATACAAGCCTTACCTTAGAAACACGAACCCCATCACCGGACAAGTCAGAACCCTCCAAACCACCATCTGCGCACTTGCAACCTTCGCGCACTCGTAACCTCATCCAATAATCGTTTCTCTCGATCGCTCCCACCTGTAGGCTTAACTTGCAGTTCTGCCAGAATACTCCCATCGTCATACAAACTCAAATGGGCAAACAATGCTCTTAAGTCCGAAACAACCTTGCGGCTCAACGCGTCAGCCACCACGTTAGCCTTGCCCGGATGATACTCAATCGAACAGTCGTAATCTTTCAGCAACTCAACCCATCTGCGCTGCCTCAAATTCAAATCCTTCTGAGTCAGTAGATACTTTAGACTCTTGTGATCTGTATAGACTATCGATCTCTCTCCGTACAAGTAGTGCCTCCAAATCTTTAAAGCGAAGACTACAGCTGCTAGCTCCAAATCGTGCGTCGGATAGTTGACCTCATGTGACCTCAGCTGTCGAGAAGCGTAAGCCACAACCTTACCTTCTTGCATCAGCACACAACCCAAGCCCGTATGTGATGCATCGCAATAGACTGTGTACTCCTTACCAGCCTCAGGTTGAATTAAAACCGGAGCCTCAGTCAAAATCTTCTTTAACTTATCGAAGCTTTCCTGCTGCTTCTCAGTCCATACAAACGGAACTTCTTTCCTCAGCAACTTGGTCATCGGCGCTGCTATCAACGAGAAACCCTCAACAAACCTTCGGTAGTATCCGCCAAACCAGAAAACTCCGAATCTCGACCCAGCGACCTAGGCGGCTTCCAACCCAAAATCGCCTCAATCTTACGAGGATCTACTCGAATCCTCACCATTGACACTACATGACCCAAGAAAGTCACTTCTCTAAGCGAACTCACACTTCATTGAACTTAGCATGAAGTGCTTTTCCTCAAAATCGCAACACCACTCGCAAATGCTTATCATGCTCTTCCTCTGTCCTTGAGTACACTAAGATGTCGTCTATGAAAACCACCACGAACCGATCCAGATCTTCGTTGAAACACCCTATTCATCATATCCATAAGCGCGCCGGTCGTTAGTCAACCCGAATGGCATTACGGAAATTCGTAGTGCCCATACCGAGTCCGAAGCGCTGCTGTTTTATGGATATCGACCTCCTTAACTCTTAATCGGTGATACCCGGACCTCAAGTCGATCTTGAAAATACCGCGGCACCCTTCAAATGATCAAACAAGTCATCTATCCGTGGCAGCGGATACTTGTTTTTAATCGTCGGCTTATTCAATCGGCGGTAGTCTATACACATCCGCATCGTGCCATCTTTCTTCTTAACAAAAATACCGCGCACTTACACGGCGAAACACTAGGCCTAATAAAACCTCGATCCAATAACTCCACGGATCTCGAGCCTTAAGTTCCACCAATTCCTTTGGCGCCATCCTATACGGAGCAATAGACACCGGCGCGATTCGGGTAATAGATCTATCCCGAACTCTACCTCGCGATCAAGCGGCAAACCGGAAGTTCCTCGGGAAAAACATCGGCCAAATTCCTTAACAGTGCGAACCTTCTCCACAATGAGACTCCTTAGCCTCCAACGCATACACATGAACTACATACGCTTCACGGCCTTTCCGACCATCTTCTGCGCCTTGGGCGGATACCACATTTGATAAGTAATCCCTCCTATTACCTATCATAGCCACCTCTTCACCCTCAACCGTCTTAAGAACCATGCGCTTGGCGCGCAATCCAACCTACTTTGGTACTTGACCAACCAATTCATTCCAAGAATCGGATCGAACTCCCCAAGCGGCGGTTCCATCGGATCGGCGACAAACACTACCCCTTGGAGTTCTAAGGGTACCTCTCTAAACAGTTTATCTACTACTACAGAGTGACCTAGAGGGCTAATCACGATCGTGCGCCTAGAAGATATCTCGAGTCTAAATCCATGGTCTCTACTATACTCACGGCAACATAAGAGTGCGTTGAACCCACATCAATCAAAGCAGTATAAGGAGAACCAAAAATCAAAAACGTACCGGTTATGACGTCCGGTGCGTCGCCCTCCTCTCGGCGCCTCGCAGCATACACTAATCCAGGCTGTCTAGCATCAGAACTACCCGCACCTCTGCCCGGTGCTCCACGGCCCCGACCAGAACCATTACCACCTCTGCCATTACCACGGCCCCTCTGCGGTGGCGGTCTATTACCTCTGAGCCCGATTACGGCCACGACTCTCGGGCCGAATCACAGCCAACCTACGCGGACAGTCCCTCACACGGTGCTCCAGAGAACCACACTCAAAGCAACCCTTTCCTCCAGTCCAGCAGCCACCCCAATGAGATTTCCCACACTGATCACACTGCGGCGGTCCCTGCCTAGCAGCAACAAACCTAGCAGGCTGGTTCGGCCCACTCGGTCTAGCTCTCTTCTGCGGATTACCCGACGACCCAGAAGACCCAAAGCTCCTCTTATGCCTATTTCTATCCATGCCTGTCTCGCGACTCCTTAACACCCTCGGCTACCTTAGCCTTCTCAACTAAGACAACAAACTCGCTCTCCTGGCGAGGAGCAATCAGCGACCTCAACTTGTCTCGCGAGACCATCCTCGAAACGAACACACCTCTCATGCTCGGTGGCCACAATGCCCCACGGCATACCTACTCGACCAGGAACTCGGCCTCGTGCTCAAGAATGCATTTACTCCCCAAAACAAGCCTCGAAAAAGCCTTTATTTGGGAGTCGATATAACTAGCTCCGATGTATTTCTTTTGATATGCGACCACGAAATAATCCCATGTCGGATCCTCTGCGCGCCACCTTTATCTCGAACCGTGAGCCACCAGCGATATGACTCATCCCGAGAAGCGTCGATGCCCTTCAGCTTCTCTTGATGGTCAAGTCGGATCATCCATGATCCGCTCGGTTGCCTCTAGCCAATATTCAGCAGTGCTGGGAGCAACACCAGAAACACCTCGGAAGAATTCGGCCCCATTAGCCCGAAGTCGCTCAGGAACAGATTTCCTAACTCCTGCACCACCACCTACACCAGCTACCCTTTCCAACACTCGCGACGCCGCTGTGACACTTTGCGTCGTCCCCCGATCGATCTTGGAACTCACCACCTCCACCGGTGGCGAAACCGGTATCTCATTTTACGAACCACGACCCGGATCCTACGGGCTCGAAACTGTCATCCTACCACGACCTTCGTCCACGACCACGTCCACCTCTAGCGCTCATGACTAATCTTTCTACGTATCTGATTAAAGAATTTTATGCATCAGTATTTATTCCACTTGTTTAAAAGCAAGTCTTATGAATATTTTAAGAGGATTTGTTCTCGCGAGTTCACAAAATCCTATCAGTTTCAATCTCTAAAGTAGTATACTATTGCTATTCATCAAATCATATCACATCCAATCAATTCACAAGCAATAGTAAGGGAACTTACACAGGCGGCCAGTGCAGGAGACTCGGTGCCATGCCTTTCAAACCATACTTTAAGAATAAAGACTAACAAAACAACCTTTAGAAAACATTTTGGGCCTCGGGCCCACAGTAAAAACTTTGAACTTGGCTCTGATACCACAATTGTAACACCCCAAACTCGGACAAGACACCACGACCGAATCTGGTATGTTACGGGGAAAAACGTCTTTGAGTGATCGAAATTTTTTTTTTTTCGTTTAAAAGCGGGGTGAGAACATAGTGAATTTGAGGAGAATTTGAGTAGGCTTGTTTGATTAGATTTTGAAAACTTATCCAAGTATATAGTTAAAACGAGTTGATTTCATTTAGCATTTCCAATAGTTTCTTAGTGCTATTTTGAAACATTTTAGACTTAGTAGAAAATCGAGTTTGATTTGGAAATCATTTGAGTTTATTGTATAGCAAAACATAGTGAGATACCCGATGGTATAGTTTAAAACACATTGCGTTATAGTTTTAAAACATTATCTTACCAAATCTCTAGCAAAATTTCCTACCAAGTTATTTGTTAAGCGGGTTGAGAATCTAATTAAAGCATAACCATCATAAAACATAATTTAAAGGCCTTTTACAAACCCAAATTAAATCTCAAATAAAAATAAGTAAGCTAAAGTACCCAAAGTGAATAGCTGAGCAAAACTTTTATTAAAGCATGGCATGTGCACCTCGAGTCCACCCGGCTCCATGTCCGCGCTACGAATCACTGAAATGTCAAAGGAGAGGGTGAGTCGAATGACTCAATGCATAAATCCGCTCCCCGATGAAACAACATGCTAACACACATCATACATAGCAACATAGTTAATGCAACCCGATCCTAACCATCCGTATCGCCTTTTCTACCCCGTGTGGTACCAAACCACTTTGGTGGTGCCAAACCACTTTGTGACATATAGTCACAATGTGTTAGCAAAACACTTTTGGTGTCCCAAAGACACAATATCCATCAATGTGGTGCCAAACCACTTTGGTGTCCCAAAGACACGTTTGTGCTACCAAAGCACCGGTGACCAAAGTCACAAATCCAATGATGGGGCCAACCCATCGTGTGATACCCAATCACTAGTAGACGATCCCATATCTCATGTGGGGCCAACCCACGGTGGTGTTAACCACAGGGACAAGTCGCAATGAGGTGCCCAACCTCTGGTGTCCCAAAGACACAAATGTGCTACCAAAGCACTGGTGACCGTAGTCACAATAATCGAATGATGGGGCCAACCCATCGTGTGATACCCAATCACTAGCAGACGATCCCATATCTCAAAGTGGGGCCAACCCACGGTGGTGTTAACCACAGGGACGAGTCGCAATGAGGTGCCCAACCTCTGGTGTCCCAAAGACACAAATGTGGTACCAAACCACTGGTGACCCAAAGTCACAAAGTTGTGTTACCAAAACACTGGTGCTCGTCAGCACAAAATATCACTGCTCCCTCCTCTCATATCACCCATCAACATACCAACTCGTGTGATCATGCATATCATGCCAACATGTCTAGCATTACATCTCATAGCATACATATCATAGATCATAATACCCAAGGTATCCATAATAGAACTTGTAATAAATTAGACTTACCCGGATACGTACACATACCCCGTTTGGGTATCCAATTATCCGTCATACTGGTATAGTTTTTAACAGGCAAACAGGTTTATTAATAATATTACTAGGTATCAGTGTGTTAGTTTTCACACCTGGTAATTACGAGTCTAAAGATCCCAACGAAACGATCTAAATCCCTCGAGTATCAAGCTCCTATAACAATCGGCCAACACGAGTTAGGCACTAAGACCATTCGGCCAAAGACATATAAACCCAAAGGGGTTAATATTAAGCCATTACCTTACTCTTGCGAATGGTTTGGTTTCCAACCAAACCTCGAACCAACAGTGGTTCTCCTTCCAACAATCGGCACCCTATAAGACAAATAATTAATCCCTAATCACCTTTGACTTGATCGGAAACAAAAGATTGAACTAACAATACTAACACCAATCACTTACCCCCTTACTAATCAATTGTGAAGAAAGCGGCTCCTCTTGCTCCTCACGATTGATTTGGTTTCCTTCCAAATCCCTGATCAACCAATGGTTCTCCTGACAATCGGCCTTCCCCTTAAAAGCACAACAATTAGTCTCAGCCCTAGGCTTAACAAGAATGAACCATCAACCAACTTCTTACCATCACTTACCCAACGGTTAACAGAGTAGGAAGACTCCTTTTGCTCGCTTCCAAAAGGCCCTTCACCAACCGATTGCACCACCCGAGATGAGCACCAAAAACTCCACCAATATTCGGCCAAAATAAACACCACTAGGAGAGAAGGGAAATTCGGCCAATCTCATTAAACAAGAAGAAAGAATTCAGCTTTACTCAAAGAAAGAGAATACAAGTGAAAGATGAGAAGAAAAGGGGGTTGGTATTCGGCTAATGACAAAAATGATGGAAAAAGGAGAAGAGAAAAGGAGTACTTCCGGTTTAAGAAGAAGAAAGGAATGGTGGAAAGGTTTTGGGAAATAACTTTCGGCTTCTAATGATCAAGGAGGAAAGAAGTATGAGAAGGGCTCAAAGATGCATTCGGCTACCAAGAGAATAAAGCAAGATTCGGGCAACTATAGGAGTTTGGTGTTTTGGTTTCAAATAGAATGAAGAAAATGAGAGAACATTCTCTTGAAGTTTCGGCTACAAAAGACAAAAGAGAGAGAGCTTTTCTTCTTTACCAAATGTGACCGAAAATGCACCCCAAACAAAGGTACATTCGGCCTTCCCTTCTCCCACACTAAGCCGTCCACACTCCCCCAAATCCCTAAAATTCGCCACCACTCCTCAAAATACTCCAAGCCACTAATTCAAAAGCATTTGAATTAGTCCCTTCCACAAATCACTCCTTGCCGTCCATCTCACCCATAGACTAGGTCCAAGGCGAGTTTGAACCGCCTACAAACTCTCCCTTCCTAGGCGTCAAAAAGAAAGCCAAAAGGTGGCCACTCCATAACTTGAACACAAGATCTCTCCTCCTGCAAAATGACGCCACACACACCACGCCTTAGTGGCGTCCCACACCTACCACTTTGCTAACCCATCCTATGTGACACAAACCACCTAAAAATACTTTTAAGACCCCCAAAAGCCAAGCTCCCCTTTTTACACCCTAAAAACAAAAATTTCTAAAAGCCTCCCCTACCACCCAGGGTTCTCCAAACCCCCTAAAAACTTGACTAAGCACACAAAAAGCCTGCTAACACCTGAGACATGCACTAGGTGCATAACCCCTAAAACCGGAGTAGCAACACAGCACACTAAACTCATGCAATATCATGCAACTACAAAACAGCCCCTAACCCGGGATATTACAAAAAAAAACCATTTTCCTTTGCCATTAATCGATCAAATGTTAGATAGATTAGTGGGAATAAGCCTTTTATTGCTTTATGGATGGTTATTCAGGGTATAACCAGATTTCCATAGCTCTTACTGACGAAGAGAAAACTACATTCACATGTCCTTATAGAACCTTTACTTTCAGACGAATGCCGTTTGGATTGTGCAATGCCCCTGCAACATTTCAACATTGTATGATGGTAATATTTTCGGACATGTTGGAGAAATTTTTGGAAGTTTTTATGGATGGCTTCTTGGTGTTTGGCGATACTTTTGAAGGTTGTTTAAAAAACATGGATCTAGTTCTTTGTCGATGTGAGGAGACTAACCTTGTTTTGAATTGAAAAAATGTCAATTCATGGTCTGTGAAGGCATTGTTTTGGGACATAAAATTTCATAGCAAGGGATTGCCTAGACAAAGCGAAGATTGAGATTATTGAAAAATTGCTACCATCTACTACAGTTAAAGGTATTCGAAGTTTCCTTGGCCATGCAGGATTTTATCGACGCTTTATTAAGGATTTTTCAAAAATATCCAAACCCCTTTGTTCATTGTTAGATCATAATAGATCTTTCAAATTTGATAAGTCTTGTTTGTAAGCATTTGAGGAATCGAAAAAGTAATTGGTAACAACTCTGATTATCTTAGCATCGAATTGGACATTACCTTTTGAACTTATGTATGATGCTAGTGATTTCGTTGTAGGAGCAGTACTTGGGCAAAGAAAGAACAAAGTGTTTCATGCCATCTACTACGCAAGCAGGACGCTGACTGATACACAGTTGAATTACACCACTATTGATAAGGAACTGTTGGCTGTGGCATTTGCATTTGACAAATTCAGATCTTATTTAGTTGGCACCAAAGTTACAGTTTATAGGGATCATTCTGCGATTAAATATTTGATGACCAAGAAAGACGCCAAGCCAAGGTTAATTCAGTGGATATTGCTGCTACAGAAATTTGATCTTGAAATTCGAGATAGGAAAGGCATAGAGAATCAAGTGGCTGATCACTTGTCGAGACTTGAAGTAGGAAATGAAGACGACAATATTTAACTTATTAAGGAGGATTTTCCAGATGAGCAACTATTGGTTGCCACGACATTACCTTGGTATACCAACATTGTCAATTTCTTAGTAAGCAGATTGCTACCACCTGAGGTTAACAGTCAAAGATGAAGAAAAGTTCTCCATGATGCCAAACAATATTATTGGGATAAGCCATTTTTATTAAACATTGTGCAGATCAAATAATTTGGAGGTGCGTTCTAGATGACGAGATTCAGAGTATTTTACACCACTGTCATTCAACACCATATGGAGGACACTTTAGGGGAATGCGAACTACTACAAAAGTTCTCCAATCTGGCTTTTATGGGCCAATCATGTTTAAATATGCTCATGAATTTTGTCAAGCTTGCGATCATTGTCAAAAAACTGGGAACTTATCAAAGAGGTATGAAATGCCATTGCAAAATATTGTAGAAGTTGAATTGTTTGATGTGTGGGGAATCGAGGTCCATTTTCACCCTCTTGGGACAATATATACATCTTAGTAGCTGTAGATTACATATCCAAGTGGGTTAAAGTTGTCGCCCTCCCTACGAATGATGCCAAATTGGTACTAAAGTATTTTCACCAGGTTTTGTATTCCTCGTGCTTTGATTAGAGATGAAGTTTCTCATTTTGATTGCAAATTAGCTGCTACTGCCTTGAATAGATATGGGGTTAAACATCAAATTGCTACAACATATCATCTCCAAACAAATGGACAAGCGGAGGTCTCGAATAGATAAATTAAGCAAATTCTGGAAAAAGTAGTCAATCCCACCCACAAAGATTGGTCAACTAGATTGGATGAAGCTTTATGGGCATATTGCACTACATTCAAGACACCATTGGGAATGTCTCCTTTCAAGCTCGTCTATGGGAAGCCTTGCCATTTGCTTGTTGAGCTTGAACATAAGACATTTTGAGAAAATAAGAAATTGGTCATGGATTAGATTAATGACGAAAAGAACCGACTACTAGAGCTCAATGAGATAGAGGAATTCAGAGCTCAAGCTTATGAGAATGCCAAACTGTACAAAGAAAAGACAAAGCGATGGCATGATAAGAAGATTTTGCCACAGCAATTTAAACTTGGACAACAATTGTTGTTGTTCAGTTCTAGGCTAAAATTGTTTCTTGTAAAATTGAAGTCTCATTGGTTTGGTCCATTCGAGATAGTGCAAGTTTACCCTCATGGAGTAGTAGAAGTCAAAGATGGCAAGACTGGCTATAATTTCAAAGTCAATGGCCAACGTTTGAAGCATTATTGGGGAGCTCACATACTTCGTGATAAACATTCTATTGCTATTCGAATTGCTTAATGTTTTCTTTTGCCTGGTTTTTATTTAATTAAATTTGTTTTTATTTATTTCTTTTATCATTTTAATTTATTCTTATTTCTTTCTTTTGTTGTAGGTAGATTTTGGCCCAAGCTTTGTAATAGTTAGCCCACTTAGCATACTTGCGAATTTTTAGATTGATTTTTATAATATATTTTTTCTTTTCCTGCCGAATTTTTTCTTTACCGTATCAGGCCATAATTTCATGCTAATCTTATCCATCACGCCACTGCTATATTCTCTCTCATTTTTACCCATTTTCTTTCTCCAAGTTATTTTTAGTTTCTTCTTTTTCACCATGCTTAGTTTTTCCTCCATAACTATAAAGGTCTTAAATTTTTCTTTTTACAGTTACAATTTCTTCTCAAATGGCTTGATGTATGCCATCTTCATCAACCTCTATACCTCCAAGAACGTTTTTCAGCAAAACCGCTGAAGAAAAGTGCAACACGAACACATCAAAGCGACCCTTTTGTATGGAAAAAGACTTTCTTTTTCAAGACGCAACCTTTATGGGATACACTGAAGCAATTTCTTTTGTGGTGAAGACACATGGATGGCAAATCTTTTGCTTTCATCCTGACAATATTCTCACAAAATTAGTAAATGAACTTTTTGCTCATTTAACCTCTTAAGATAATGCTTTCATCTATGTACACGGTGCTTCGGTGTTATTCGATGAATACTCCATCAACGCACAATATGGGTTACCTGAAGGCCCTGATGAACATTCTCAATTTATCAAGACAATAACATCGGAAGCACTCAATCAAGTTCTTAAGGATTTATGTGTAGGAGAGACCAAATGGATAGTTTCTCGGAATGACTGCTACACCATCGACCGTTTTTCTTTGAACCCTCATTGTAGAGTATGGTACCATTTTCATAAATCTCGCCTTAACCCTTTAACTCATAATTCTACTATTTTGAAGGAACGCATGTTGTTACTGCACTCTATTATGATTGGAAGAAATATAAATGTTGGAAAATTTATTTTTAGAGAAGTTCATTGTTGCGCACAAAAGAATGCAGGCACCCTAAATTTCCATCTCTTATTACTGCACTTTGTCAATGGGTTAATGTCCTTCTCCAAGCAAACAAGGACAAAATCCATAACAAAGGAGCCATCACCAAATAGATTGCCATGAGATTTTTAGGGGAAGAAGCGCCATGGCATCCTGGCTCTGCATCAACCTCTTTTACACCTACTGATACCCATGCCACTCTATCCACATCTCACAATTATTTCATGTAGCAAGTGCTCGGTGCTTTTGAGATGTTGAAACAATAGTTTCGTTTGATAGAGAAGCAACAACTGAAGACAACTACTGATCTAAGCAGTGCTCAAGAAGAAATGGCTTTATTTTGGGGCTATGTCAGAAAGAAGGATAATGCCATCAAGAAATCTCTTTAGAAAAACTTTACCAGGCCCATGCTTGCATTCCCCACTTTTTCCAAAGAGTTGTTATTGGATCTAGAGGGTGAAGTTGAAGCTGTTGTGACGGACACTACCACACATTCAGCCACTGCAGAAACAAATAACAATGAAACAGAGGGGGAGGAAAAGAAAATAGAAGTGGTAAACATTAAATCAAATAAGGAAGGAGATAACATGAATGAAACTTCTGCACCACAGGAACCTGCTACTACACCTCAAACCACTACACCTATATCGAAGCAAGATCATGAGATTAATCAACTGATTGATGATCTCACAAAATTAGATGATGATGATGAAGAGGTGCCAATCAATCAGCTCAAACGGAAGCAACGCCACAAGCAAGCTGCCAGGAAATCCACCCAACCCAACTAAAGTAACACAAATCCCTTCCAAGCTTTTGTTTTTACTTTTCATTTACATATGTTTTTCATTTTTAAATGTATTTTTCATGCATTCATAATTGTTTTCATTGCATTTTACACATATCTATTTGTTTCTACATAAGTGAAATTTTGTGTCTGATCATGCATTGAGGACAATGCATTGAGATATTTTGTTTGAACATTAGATCATTTTGTCATTCATTTTGTCACTCATTTTCCATGACCTACAAATGCTAAATGACTGTTAGGCCATGAGGATAATAACTCTTAAAATTGTGAAAATTGTGATAGTTGATTAGGTATGTTTAGCTTAGGATAGTTGTGTGAAAATTGATGCCTAATAGTAGAATGACCTAAGTAGAATCACAATTAGTCTACAATAGGTTTCTCTTAATACACTTAGAAGTCTTGAAAGTAAGATCAGTAAATTAGCATTGTGTAACAATAAATACCACATTAAAGTTGAGGATAAATGAATAAATAAAATAAAATTTAAAAGAAAATATAAATCACTCCAATGTTTGAAATTATTGAGTAGGCCAGTAATACTCTGTTTGCTCTATTGTTGTAACACCCCTAACATGTATTCGTCGCTGAAATGCGGTTACGGAGCATTACCAAAGATTTCAAAATAATCAAAAATTTAAATTATATATTTCACAACATCAATCATAGCAAACTCTATTAATAACATACATATTGTCCCTTATACGAGCCCTCGAGCCCTAAAATCACATTAGAAACAATCGAGACAAAATCGGGAACATATAGAATTTTCCAAAAAAATATGAATATTTTCAAAGTGAAGGGGTCATACGGTCGTGTGACTCACACGACTGAGACACACGCTCGTGTCTTTGGCCGTGTGGACATTCAAAGTAGGGACACAGCCGTGTCCCAGCCCGTGTCTGTGCCCGTGTAACTCTCTGACTTGGGTCACACGAACAAGCCACATGCTCGTGTGCCAGGCCATGTGCTAGGTCGTATAACTACCTGACTTGTTAACTTTGAAACCTACAGGGGCACACGGTCGTGTCGCATAGCCATGTGTCACACACGGTCGAGACATACGCCTGTGTCTCAGGTCGTGTGGACATGAAATTGGCCAAATTCAAGCCATTTTCATGCCCAACTCCAATAGGTACCTAAAAGCATTCTATTCCCACATTATAGACCTAAAAACAAACCAAATTGTTCATGAAATAATCCATTCAATATACCAAAAAATAATCCAACTAGTATGACCATAAGGCACCTCAAATTTAAGCAATCAACCATTCATTTAAACATGTCAAAGACTTATCAAAATTAAGCATCATGACCTATTATAAACTAAGCTAATTCACATAGCATACTTGAAGTATTCAAGCATCATCATTTGACACCAAAAGATTTATACATTTTCTATTTATATAATTTCCAAAAGGTTTAACTAATTATGCACACAAGTTCAACTATCTTGTACTAGCAACAACCATAACATGTTCACTTTCAATATTTACATCCATACACAATATCTAAGTACTAAAGACCCTTCCTAATACATGCCACTTAAACCAACTAGCAACAACCAAAATGACTACTGAGATGTTGATGATAATGTACGAGCTTCCGAGTCGATCCAATCAAAGCAACAATTCCAGAGGACATACAAGAATAAATCAAACTAATTACCATTAAAAAGCTTAGTAAGTTCGGTATTAGTTTCATTTATTAATCAACCAAAAACGATCAAATCAATGTCAATTTGCATTACACCAGCACAAAGCCTGCAAGGCATATAGCCCGAATGTAATATCCCGGGTTAGGGGCTATTTTTGTTATGGCATAATTTGCATGTTAGGAGCTTGCTATGTTGCTGTTTTGGTGTCTTAGGGGCTTAATTGTAGGCTAGGACTATGCCTGAGCAGGTAGGAAAATTTTAGTTTTTAAGCCTTAGGTGAGAGGAGCCGAGGAGCCTGGGGTTTTTATATTTTATTTGGTGTTTTAGAGTACAAAAGAGGAGCTGGTGGAGTGGCAAAGCATGCGCCACTTGGAGCTGGTGTTGGCGTCAATTGCGGAGGGCAGAGGTCCTGAGTTCAAGCTGCGAAATTCCCCATTTTGGCTTCCATTTTGGCGGCTCAAGGAGGAGGAGTTGTTGGTAGTTCAAACTCTACCATGGACCAAGTCAAATTATTCAAAAGAAAGGTGGAGAGTGAATTTAGGAGGAAGACTAGTTCAACTAGTTTGAATTGGGTGGTTGTGAGTGATTGGAGGTAGTGGCCGAATATTGGGGTGTGTGTGGAATGAGTGGCCGGTTTTGGTAGTGGGTAGGAGAGGTGTGCCGAATTTCATTTTGGCATTTTGGTGTTTTCGGTCAAGGGTTAGTAAGCTAAGTTCTTTCTCTTTTGTCAATTCCAGTAGAATTTTCCAAGGTTTTCCTCTCATTTTCTTCACTTCTTGAAACCGAAAAAATTCAAGTGAGTTTCTCCATCTTTTCTTTTGCAAACCAGAAAGTCAAGTTCTCATTTGCCGAATCTGTGTTGCCCTTTTGAGTTGGTGTGGCGAAAGTTCTCAACCATCTCCCTTCTTTTATTCATTTGTTGAAGCCAAAACTAGTAATCCTTCTTTTTCATATTCCCATTCTTTTACAACTCTTGTGCCGAATCCATATCTCCTTCTTAGCCGAATCTTTCATTTGTTTCTTACCATTTCATTAAGCCGAAACCATCTTATTTTGTTCCCCTAATCTTCATTTTCTTTTCTCAATACTATCTTGCCGAAGCTATACTCCCTATTCACATATTTTCTTTTCTCTTCTCACCCTAAGCCGAACATAGGAGTGCCGAATCTTCTTCTCCCTCGGGTTCAAGGTGGTGACCGAACCTATCCCCTCACCTAGTGTGTTGTTGGCCGAATGGCCATTTCTCTCTTCTCTAGTACTATGTTGATTTCGGTTTGTTTAAAGCCTATGTTGGTTGTGGTTGAAAGGAGTTAATCACCTGTTTAATCATCTCGTATAGGGTCTTTGGATATTGGAAGTAATCAAGAGGAGTCTTCCTTCTTTGTAAACCGATTGGTAAGTAGTGGTAAGTGTTGGGTACTATTATTATTAGTTCAATCTTTTGGTTTCGATTAAGCTTAGGGGTTCAAAGAATTAACCGTTCTCTTTTTAAGGTGTAGCCGATTGTTGGGAGGAGAACCACTGTTGGTTCGAGGTTTGGTAGGAAACCAAACCAATAGCAAGGTAAGGGATCAAAGTTAAACCCTTTGGTTTATTTGGTCTTAGCCGAATGGTGTAGAAGGCTAACCTATGTTTTGGCCGATTGTTGTTAGGAGCAAGAGGATCGTGGGTTAGATCGGGTTCTTTGGGATTTAGGCTTGCTATATACCAGGTGTGTAACTAACACACTCCATACTTAGTAATACTGTTAATAACTCTGATTGCCTTGTTAAAACCAAAACAATTATGATGGATTATTTGGTACCCAAATGGGGTATATGTACGGATCCGGGTAAGTCTCAGTAGCATTACGAGTTTTATTGATGATATATTTAATATTATGATCTATGCTATGTATGCTACGAAATGTAATGCTAAGCATGTTGGCATGATATGCATGACTTGTATGATATGCATAATTTACATGAGTATGGCATGATGATGGGTGAAATGAGAGGAGGGGGGATGATGATATCCGTGTCTTTGGGACACTGTGTCTTTGGGACACCAGAGGTTTGGCACCTCCAGTGGTTTGGTACCACAGATGATATATTTTGTGACTTTGGGTCACTAGAGGTTTGGCACCTCGCGTCTCGTCCCAGTGGCTTAGTACCACGGTGGGTTGGCCCCACAGATTGATTATACGGGATTGACACGGTGATTTGGTATCACCACGATGGGTTGGCCCCATCATTGGATTCGTGACTTCGGTCACCATGATTTGGTATCACATTCGTGTCTTTGGGACACCAGAGGTTTGGCACCTCATAGCGTCTCGTCCCGGTGGCCGCACCACGATGGGTTGGCCCCACGAGATGATATCTGGGATTGACGCCAGTGATTTGGTATCACACGATGGGTTGGCCCCATCATTGGATTCGTGACTTCGGTCACCGGTGATTTGGTATCACATTCGTGTCTTTGGGACACCGAGGGTTTGGCACCTCATAGCGTCTCGTCCCGGTGGCTTAGCACCACGATGGGTTGGCCCCACACCGATTATACGGGATTGACGCCAAGTGATTTGGTATCACACGATGGGTTGGCCCCATCATTGGATTATTCGTGACTTTGGGTCACCAAAGGGTTTGGCACCACAATTATGGATATCGTGACTTTGGGTCACCAAATGGTTTGGCACCACCAAAGGTGGTTTGGTACCACACGGTAGACGAAGGAGTTGCGGATGGCTAGGTTTGGGTGCATGATATGCATATTTTCATATGAAATTGTGTAAGGGCTTGTTGGATGGGGATTTACACACTGAGTCTCGATGACTAACCCCTTAGTTAAATTTTGCAGGTAATCATTAGATCGCGGATTTGGGAGCCGAGGTGGACTCGTGGAGGCCATACATATGTTCACTCGTAAATTCGTTTCTTTTATTTGGACTTATTTTTATTTGAGTTTTTGTTATGTAATAAGGCCTTGGGTATTTTATTTGGTTTCAGCTTTCAATTTGTTTATTGCTTATTATTAAATGATCAATATGGGATTTTCCTAAAATGATAATAAACCATTTCTTATTCAAAATTACTTAAACTCGATTTCTCACCACAACTATAAAGAATATGAGCTTTTTAACGAATGCACAGTTTTTAGACATTCCTTTCATGTGACATGCCAGATTCGGTCGTAACGTTTAGGCCGGGTTTGGGGTGTTACACCGAATATCACCGGCACACAGCCTGCTAAGCACATAGCCCAAATATCACCGGTACAAAGCCTATTAGGCACATAGCCCAAATATCACCGGAACAAAGCCTGCTAGGCACATAGCCCGAATAATACCGGCACAAAGCCTGCTAGGCACATAGTCCAAATATCACCGGCACAAAGCCTGCTAGGCACATAGCCTGAATATCATTATGTTTCTATTTCGTTAAACAAAAATAAATGAAATTCATGAATTAACCAATAATGAAATAGAATGAATATTAAATAAAATTAATAGTAACCATATAACAAACTTACTTGGATTGAATTGTAGAAAATGCAGAAGTGCGGGGGACTATTCCGCTATTTTCCCTCTTCCTCGAATATCTACGGAATCTTGATCTAAAATGTAAAATTCTTCATTATTAGCATATATTTCATTTCAAATCCATTTTTCAATTAATTCCTTTTTTATTTTTCAAATTTACAAAATTACCCCAAACTTTTACAATGTTTGCAATTTAGTCCCTTTACTCGAAATCCATCAAATTAACTAATTTTCTCAAGTCAATATTTTATCCAAATATTCTAGGCCCTCAAATAGCCCCTAATAAACATCAAATTTACTATCAAACCCTAATATTTTGATATTTACACAATTTAATCCTAAAATCAAAATTTAACAAAAATCTCTTTACAAATTCATCAAATAGCATAATTAAAGCTCCAAATACATGATATTCATCGAAAACATTCAATATTCATCAATGGCAACTTCCAAAACTTTTAATAGAATAAAGAACGAAGGTATGGGCTAGCTGGACCTAGTTGCAACGATCTCAAAAACATAAGAATTATAAGAAATAACATCAAAATCACTTACATGCATTGAAAATAAGAAACCAAAACTCCTTCACCCTAGTTGTGGCTATTCGACATGAGCATGAAGAAAATGAAATTGATTTTGCTTTTTCATTCATTAATTTTGTTTAATTAAAATTAAACTTTCCTTAATTTACAAATTTGCCATCCATTTCATATTATTTTATTATTTCCCATTAACATGCCGTCCAACACTATCCATTAGGGACTAATTATTATATTGGTCCCTCCTCATGTAATTAATAATCTATTTAGTCATTATTAAACTAGTTACTAACTTTTGCACCTTTTTTAGTTTAGTCATTTTTCCTAAATTAACTATCTAAATGTTAAAATTCTCGTACCAAATTTTAATACTACTTTAGTGACTCTATAATTATTCTAAAAATAATATTTACATGTCGACATGATAGAAATTTGTGGTCCCGAAACCACTGTTCCGTCAGAACTGAAAATCGGGCTGTTACAACTCTTCCCCCTTTAGGAAATTTCGTCCTCGAAATTGTTACCTGAAAATAGATTCGGATACTATAGTCTCATTGATTCCTCGGTTCCCCAGGTAGCTTCTTCTAAACCATGTCGATGCCACAAGACTTTTACTAAGGCTACTCGTTTATTCCGAATTTTTTGACTTGTCGAGCTAAGATTCTTACTAGTTCTTCCGAATACGTCAAGTCCGACTATAAACCAATTTCACTATGAGGAATCACATGCGAAGGATCAGATCTATACCTTCTCAACATCGAAACGTGGAATACATTATGGATTTTCTCGAGTTTCGAGGGCAAGGCTAATCTATAAGCTATAGGGCCGATTCTTTCAATAATCTCGTACGGTCCTATAAATCTTGGACTCAGCTTTCCGTTCCTGCTGAAATGCAACACTTTCTTCCACGGAGAAAATTTCAGGAATACTCGACCGCGAACCACAAATTATATATCTTTTCTTTTCAAAGCCGCGTACGATTTCTGACGATTAGATGCAACTTTTAAATAATCCTGAATAAGTCAAACTTTGTCTTCTATTTCTCGGATCAAATCAATTCCCACCATTTTGGATTCACTCAATTCAAACCAATACAACGGTGTTGTACACTTCCTCCCGTAAAGAGCTTCAAACGGTGCCATTTTTATACTAGATTGATAACTGTTATTATATACAAATTTAGCTAACAGTAAGTACTTTTACCAGTTACCTTAAAATTCGAGTATACAACATCTCAGCATATCTTCCAGAATTTGAATCACTCGTTCTGATTGCCCCTTCAATCTGAGGATAAAAAGCAGTGCTGAAATTAAGCTTAGTGCATAGGGCTTCGTGAAGTTTACTACAAAACCTCCATGTAAATCTTGGATCTCGATCTGAAATAATAGATGTCAGAACTTCGTGTAATCTCATAATCCTATACACATATAGTTATGCTAATCTCACAAATTTGAATTCTGTTCTGACTAGAATAAAATGTGGCAATTTAGTCAGTCTGTCAACAATCACCCAGATCTGTAACAGCCCGTTTATGGTCAAATCAGAATAGTGGTTTTAGGACCACAAATCAGAGGTCAAAATATTTATTTTATTATTATTTTAATGTTTACAGCATGATTGAATGATTTTGTGAAAATTTTGTTAAGAAATTTTATCGTTTAAATGGTCAATTTGAGAAAAAGGACTATATCGCGTAAAGTGCAAAATTGATGTTCTATTAGCTAAAAGTGCCTAATAGCTATCGAACTTAAAAGAGAAGGTCCTTATGTTGTAATTCGACCATTAATAGCCTGAGTGGACATATATGGACATTGAATGGATGATATTAAATGGTTTATAATAAGGTTAAAATAGTAAATGAGCAATTATGTTATAAATTAATAAAACAAAAGCATAAAATTTAATTCATTTATCTTCATTAGCCGAAAGTACAAACAAGAAGAAGCCATAGAAGTTTTTTTAGGGTTCGACACTTGCAAAACTAAATTGGTAAGTGATTTTGACTCGGTTTTTAATGATTTCTATGTTTTTGAGATCGTTGCACCTAGTACTAGCAAGCCCAGGGACTATTTTACAAAACTATTAAAGATTTTGAATGTTTCCATTGATGAATAAGCTTGTATTTTGAAGTTTCTTGATAGATTATGAATGTTGATTGTGAGTTATACAAGTTTTGTTAAGTGATTTTTAGTGAAAATGCAAAATATGGACTAAATTGAGAAATGTTGAAACTTTGTGGTTAAAATATGAAATAAATGATAAATATGGGCTGCTAGGGGCATAAGTGTAATCCGGCTAAGCATGGGTGTTTAGAAATTTCATGAATTTGTGATTTTTTGTAATAATGACTAAATTGTAAAAGATGTGAAATATTAGGGCAAATGTGTAAAAATGCCCTAAAGTGAAATTTGGACTAAAATGAATAAATGAATGATTAAATGAGTTTAATTTGATATTATATAGATTAAGAAAAGCAGAATTCAGACCTAGATCGGGGAAAACTAAAGTTATCGACTAATCGACCTATTTAGTCATTTTCACATCTGAGGTAAGTTCGTATGTAATAAGCATTGTTACAATTATGCTTTAAATGCTTTGATATTGCATAAATTGTGTATACGAGATTATAGTTATGATTGACGATGCTTCAGATATATATGGCACTTAATGTGCGATTCGAAATAGCTTCGGCTATATATGGCACTTAGTGTGCGAAACCATGATAGCTTCAGCTATGTAAGGCACTTAGTCTAGGAGATTATAATAGCTTCGGCTATATATTGGCACTTAGTGTTTGAGATATTGAGTATTCGACAGTATTCTGAAAAGGTATGAGTTCGTTACGAATTTGTACAGGTATGTACATGTAAAGTATGAGATTCAAATAGAAAAGGTTATGAATTTGCATATAAGCATATGATTAAACATATGGAAGGTTTTTTTTTCATGAATTATATGTTTAATAGTTCATGTAACATCCGGGATTTAGAGGCTCTGCATTTGTCTTGTTTCGATGTGTTTGGTATGCTTTGTATGTTGTTTATGTGCGTTTGGGGTCTTCAGGAAGGCCCAGGGATAAGCCGGAACCTTGGCCAAAAATTTTTCATTTTGGGGCATTTTCAAGGGAGAGCTGGCTGGGGTAGGACTTATGGCTTGTTGCTAGTAATTGATGACACAAGAAGCGCTTTAGTAAAGTAGCAAGGAGGCGCCACTTAAAGCCCAGGAAGGTGACGCCTCAAGGGAGCTGAAGGGGAGCAGGTTCGAGTTGTGTGGAGCTCAACTTGGATTTCTTTTTGGCGTCAAGGAGAGTAGAGGCAGAAACCGACTCAGACACTTCAGGATGGAGTGTTGATTGGGTCAAAATATTTGAATGTGTGGCTAAGAGAAAATAAAGGAGTTTGACTCATTCAAACTTTCTCGAATGGGTGATCAGGAGTAAATTGAGGAGAAAAACAAGGGATTTACCAAGGGGTGAAGGTAGTGGCCGGATTTAGGATGCTTGGGGGGAGTGTAGGAATCGATTCTAGTATGCTTAGGGAGGGTACCGAAATTGTGGAAGTATTTAGTAGCCAAGCTAGGAAGCTCTCTTCTTTTTTTTCGGCATTTGGAGCTTTCTTCTGTCGACTTGAGAACCATCCCTCTAGGTTAGCCGAACCCTCCTTCTATCTTTTCTTATTTGTTTCAATTTTCATTCGTTGCATCAAAAGCCGAAATTTCACCATTCTTCACTTCTTCTCTTTGGCTGAATCTCTCATCCACTCCACTCAAACTCTTAAGCCTTAAACTACAAGCGAAATACCATTCCTTGATCACTTCTCCTCTCTTCCTCTTCTTTACTTGTTCCATTTCAAACCGATACCATCCTCTTGCCCCCACATTCATACAAGTCGAAACCCCTAACCCCTTTTCATCTCTATTTTTTTTATCCATGCTATAGCCGAATGCCCCTAGTCCATAGTTTTCTTTTTTGATTTCATAGGTAAGGAGATCTGTTCAGCTAAACGTATAATCCAACTCATATCTTATTCTCTATTTTAACTTGGTCTCCTGACCAAGATCTGTTCTATGGACTCAAATGCCACCGATCCTAAGAAGGGGGTTGGACCCGTGAACCCAGCCCTAAGTTTAAGAGACGTGCCGTGTCAGCAGTACGGGATTGGCCATCGGGTTGTGGGCTGGCTTTAGATAAGAGTCGTAGGCAGATAGCGGTCGAATCTGCTGTCGATAGTGTCGATATAGAAAGTATTGTCTTGCGTGTTACCAGGTGTGTAGACCCTAACACACTTCATGTTACCTATTTTATTATTATTAATTATATGGGCTGAAAAGCCGGAGAAGGCTGTGTGTACAGTCGAAATGCCCTTGTGGGTAAGGTAGAGAGTGCCAGGTATGGGTTCTAATGATTTGATGTGATTTTTCATGTATGTAATAAATCTTTGCCTTGTTATTAGCATGCTACATTGATTATGACACATATGTTGTGCATGGGGTGTGGGAATGATGATAAAGGGGAAGTGATAAGGTCACATAGTGATCGGTGGCTCTGCCACGTTGATGATATAAGGTCACATGGTGATCGGTGGCTCTGCCACATATGTTTACGAGGTCACATGGTGATCGGTGGCTAGGCAACAGTGGATTTTCAGGTCATATAGTGATCGTTATTATAACCAGCAGCGTGACTGTCGAGACGGCGTGTAGCGGATGGAGGGTTGATTGTAGAAATCCCCATGGTGTGATGGTTGGTACGGGCTGGCGTGTAGAGGATGGGAAATGCTAGGATGGGCTAGGCTGATGCATCCATGTTTGTTAAATAATATTGTGTATGAGCAGAGTATGGGGTTTTGGGCCGTGGGACATGTCGTGAGTTTTGGTGGTTTTACACACTGAGTCTCTGTGACTCACCCTTTTTCTAACTTTTTCGTGTGTCATCAAGGATCGTGGATTGGGAGCCGAGGCGGACTCGTGGAGGCCATAAGGATTTTTATCTTTCGTAAAACTATTACCTGCTTTATTTTATTTTATTTTAATTTGGGAATTTTTGTTATGTAATAAGGCCTTTCTAAATTAACATTCGGGTTTATTTCATTTTCCTATTATTTCATTAAAAGGTGACACTACATAAACTTAATCACCAAATTGGAAATGACGCTTTCAAAATACGAGTAATTCAATACACATGTTTTCTTTCAAATATCACCAATTTTAACGAATGTTTAAAACAACTAAAAGTTGAAAATTTTCCTACACTACTAAACCACTGTTTTCTAACATTGCCTTAATCAGAACATTTTCAAATCCACGGTTTTTCCTAAATTAAACAAAAGTTTGTTTTTACTTCACCCTGTAACATACCAGATCTGGTCGTAACGTTTGGGCCGGGTTTGGGGTGTTACAGTTCAAATTGATGATTTGTGTATTATGATTTGTTAAGTATATTTCGTACGAGCTTACTAAGCTATAAAGCTTACTTTGTTTATTTCTCCCGTGTTTTTATAGAGAATTCAATGCTAGCTCGAATTCGGGAATTGTCGGAGGCATCGTTACACTATCCAACCATCACTTTGGTACTTTTGAACTTATGGTTTGGTCATATGGCATGTATAGGGACTTTGAGTCATTTTGGTATTGTAGCATGATTTTGGCCATTTGTGTTGGCTTGTTTATATTGCAAAATTGGTTGTATGTTAGCCATGTGACCTGGCTTATTTTGGTTATTATGTAATGTACATATATATGTATGTGTGTTAATGCTTCTTAGTAATGTGGTTCATGTTTGGTTGAAAATGGATGGTTTAATGTGATTTTAAGGGTAGCTAATGGTTGATGAATTGAGATTGGTTATGTTTGTGAATTAGTGCAAAGTGATGTATTGTGGGTAAAGGCATAGTTAGTTGGTTGATATATGTGTTTTGGTATGAATGATGTATGATTGAGGTTGTATAATGCCTTTAAGTGTTATGTTTTTGGTGCCATTGAATTTGGTTTAGGTGTGCATAATTTGGGTGGCAAATTGGCTTTGTAAATAGCCTATTTTTGTCCATACAGGCAGAGACACGGGAGTGTGTCTCAGCCGTGTGTGACACACGGTCATGTTACACGGCTGTGTGTCCCCTGGTGTTAAAATTGAAATGAAGTTAGTATGCTCCACACGGCTTCACACACGGGCGTGTGATCGGCCGTGTGACACAAGTCAATATACCCCCTAATTGGCACACGGCCTAACACATGGGCGTGTGACTTGGCCGTGTTGCATAAGTCAGTATACCCTACAGGTTTGGCACAGCCTAGCACACGGGCGTGTGTGGCCACTTCGAAGGGCACACGGGCTAGACACGCGAGCGTGTGGTTGGCCGTATGACCCAAGTCAGTAACCTCACTTGTTTGAACATGGGGTAGGACACGGGCTGGGACACAGCCATGTGCTCCCATTTTGAATGTTCACACGGCCTGAGACACGAGCGTGTCTAGTGGCCGTGTGAGACACACGACCTGGTCACACGGGTGTGTGTCCCCTATTTTGGAGAAAAAATTTATAAGTGTTGAAACATTTTCAAGTTATCAGTTTAGTCCCGAACCACTCTCAATGCATGTTTAAGGCCTCGTTGGCTCATTTAAGGGACACTATGATTGATTGTGATTGAATTATATTTGAATTGATAAATAGTATATGAAGTGAATGTTTAAAAGTGTTGTAAATCTGGTAATGCTCCTTAACCCCATCCTGACGGTGAATACCGATGAGGGGTGTTACAAGATCGAATCTTTCTTTCTTGGAGTTACAGGTAAACCAGATACGAAATCCAATGTAACTCACTCCCACTTCCATTTAGGAACCATAACAGGTTGTAGTAAACCCGATGGTATTTGATGTTCTGCTTTCACCTGCTAACAAATCAAGCATTTAACTATATATTCGCAAATTTCTCGTTTCATACCCGGCCACCAGTACATCTATTTCAAGTCACAATACATCTTCGTGCTACTTGGATGAATAGAGTACGTATTGTTGTGAGCTTCAAAGAGAATATCATGTTTCAAATTTAAATTACTCGGAACGCAAATTCTATCACGATAACCAATGTACCATTATCATCAACACTGTACTCTGAGCTCAAGTTATTCTGAACCATCTATCGTTTCATTATAAACTTCGGATATTCATCTTGCAATTCTCGAAATCACTGAAGAAACATGGGTCTCATTCTCAACTCTGCTAAAATAGATACATTTCCATTTAGAACTAAATAAGGGTTCAACTCTCGAAGTGCAAACAATGACGACTTTCGACTAAGTGCATCCGCAACTACATTAGCCTTTTCCGGATGATAATCAAGAATCAGATCATTATCTTTCAGTAGCTTTAACCACCGTTTCTATCTCAAATTCAATTCTTTCTGAGCCATAAAATACTTTAAACTTTTGTGATCTGTGAACACATGATATTTCTCACCGTATAAATAAAGTCTCCAAATCTTCAAAGCGAATACAATCATGACCAACTTGAGATCATGTGTAGGATAATTTTTTCGTGCGACTTTAACTGCCGAGAAGCATAAGCTCCTACTTTTCCTGTCTGCATCAGCACATAACCCAAACCATTGAAAGATGCGCCACTATAAAAAACATATGCTATCCCAGATTCAGGCTAAGTCAACACTGGAGCTTCCGTCAACATGTTCTTCAGCTGATTGAAACTCTGTAACACCCCTTACCTAGGCTCTACGCCGGAACCGGGCCCGAGGCGTTACCGAACTCAAACCACATGATCGCCATTTAGGCTCGTCGTAACTAATCTCTAAAGTCATCTCAACAACCTCATTCTCGACTTACGAGGCCTCACTCCTACACACGAGGACTCTCAAGACTAAACCGAAACTTTTTCCAATCTTAAAAATTTTCTCTTTATACAGGTCTCACACGTCCATACAAGATTAGACACGCCCGTGCATGGACACACACGGCCATGTCCCCAAATCGTGCCTAAAAACCCAGCATTCTGCCAATGCCCCACGGCCAAGGCACACGCCCGTGCTTACCACCCGTGGTGCGGTCGACTACTTTAACACGGCCTAGAGTCTAGACACACGCCCGTGTGGCTGGCCCGTGGCCAACACCGGATAATCCCACACGCCCTGACACACGCGCCGTGCGGCTAGTCCGTGGTCTATTCTTATTTATAATACTAACATGCGGGGGCGCCGCGGCCAGCGCACGCCCGTGGGCTGGCCAGTGTGTCACACATGGCCTAGACACACGCCTTGCAGTGTCTATCCACATGGACAAGAACAAAGCTATGTGCCAAGCTCTTTTCACCCCTCTAGCATACACAACATATACTCATCTAACACCATCATAATCAACTCAAATTGAAGTGCATTCTCACATAGAAATCTACATCTTTCTTTAATATAATGTAATAGACAACAACCATGGCATTATACAAAATAAGCTATCCATCTAAAGGCCAACACATCTTAGCCATTTACAACAAAATCCACTAACTTCTCTAGCCCCTATACATGCCATATACAAAACATTAAGTTTCATGTACCAAAGTGTGCTGATATGCGGGCTGTCTTCTGATGATCCTCGTGTCTCGATTCAACGCTTTTAATCTATAAGACAAGGGAAAAGAAAGAGAGTAAGCTTTGAGCTTAGTAAGTTTACACATAAACAATTAAGCAACATAGTATAAGCTAAGCAACCATTAGCATTATACCAACAAGTAATTCACAACTATGCTTACTCTTTCTATCCCTTACCACATTTCCAACACATCATGAGTCACATACTCATAACCATCGAAATGCACCCCTGCATTCAATGTCACATTTACACAATATACAACACATCATTATTTCTCAATAATTCATCCACACAGCTAATTAACTTAATAATACATTCACACAGCTATTTTACTCAATAATGCAATCACATGGCTAATCCACACAGTTAACCCACACAGCAAATGTCTCGGTGGTTTCCCACTTAGCACACCACAATCGATTAATAAGGTGGTATCGCACTTAGCCTACCACAAAGATAATCATAGGGGTTTCTCACTTAGCCCACTAAACGATGTACCTCATGATAGCATCGCACATAGCCAGCTCATCGTCAATATGCATTAGGATGGTATCGCACTTAGCCTACCATCAAGCATTATCACTACACATTCACATGTCTACTTACTCAATTAAACATCCATTCACAATTCTACTACATTCATTCTACTTGGACCACATAGGTTCTCAATCAATCTCGAACAAGCTACACACCAGCTATCATCAACAAATTGTAAGTATGAATGCACTGTTTATGCATAGACTTACCTCGATACTCAAAAGTATAGAAATATGCAATTTAGTCCACCACCTTACTTTTGCCTCGGTTTTGATCCGGGCTTCGTCTTTCTTGATCTATAATGAATAAATCAGCTTATTCAATACATACATTGACTAAATTGACCCACATCTCATACTTTAGCAAAATTACTATTTTGCCCCTAAACTTTCTCATATTTACACTTTAGTCCCAAAGGCTCGTAAAGTGAATTTTTGTCATCTTTTCACCTATTTAATAACTTAATAACTAAATGACCAAAATGCCCTTTTTGATAAACTTCAAATTTTAACTCATCCATGCCCATTTTTGTCCAAATATTAGAGTTTGGATAAATTACTATTTAAGGACCCCTAATTAATAATCTAAAGCTATTTCACACATATAGCTTCTAGAAACACACATTTTGCAACTTTTGCTATTTAGTCCTTTTGGACAATTCAACCACAATTTCACAAAATTACTTCATGAAACTTTCACACTAGCATGCATACATAATATAAACCTCAAAACTCATTCATAACCCTTGGATTTGTTGTCTCGCACCACTATTCCGACTAGGCCCTAAACTGGGGTGTTACAACTCTCCCCCCTTTAGAGATTTTCGTCCCCAAAAATCTTACCAGTAAAGAGGTTTCGATGTTGCTCTCTCATAGCTTCTTCCGTTTCCCACGTAGCCTCTTCCATGCCATGTTTCTGCCATAACACTTTCACTAGTGCTATGCTCTTATTTCTCAATTGTTTCACTTCTCGAGCCATGATCTTAATCGGCTCCTCTTCATAAGACATATCCTATCTTATCTCAATTTTCGTCGAAGGAATCACATGTGAAGGATCGGAGCGATACCGTCACAACATCGACACATGGAACACGTTATGAATCTTTTCCAACTCTACCGGCAAAGCCAACCGGTATGCTACAGGCCCAATTCTATCTGTAATCTCATACGGCCCTATGAACCTTGGACTCAATTCCCCTTTTCGTCCAAATCTCGTAATCTTCTTCCACGGGGACACTTTCAAAAAAACTTTGTCGCCCACTTCAAACTCAATTTCTTTTCTTTTCAAATCCGCGTACGACTTCTATCGGTCCGAAGCAGCTCTCAGACTATTACGGATTACTTTCACCTTCTCTTCGATTTCTTTCACTAGATCGACCCCATGGATCCACATCTCACTAAGCTCGGTCCAATACAAAGGAGTCCGACACTTACGACCATACAAAGCCTCATACGGTGCCATTTGTATACTCGACTGATAACTGTTGTTATAGGCGAATTCGACCAAAGGTAGATATCTCTCCCAGCTACCTTCGAATTCTAGCACACAGCATCGAAGCATACCTTCAAGAACATGAATTACTCTTTCAGACTGACCATCAGTTTACGGATGGAACGCAGTGCTGAAATTCAATCTCGTACCCATGGCCTCTTGCAACTTCTTCCAAAATCTCGAAGTAAACCTCGGATCTCTATCCGATATAATAGACACAGGTACACCATGCAATCTCACTATCTCTGCCACATACAACTCATCTAACTTATCCAGTGAATAATCAACACGTACTGGAATAAAGTGAGCCGACTTTGTCAATCTATCCCCAACAACCCACACAGCATCTCTCTTTGTCGGAGTCATCAGCAACCCCGTCACAAATTCCATGGTAACCCGATCCCATTTCCATTCGGGAACCATCACTGGCTGAAGCAATCCCGAAGGCACTTGATGCTCAGCTTTCACTTGTTGACAAATTAGACACTTTGCCACAAACTCTGAAATATCTCTTTTCATTCCTGGCCACCAATAAAACTTCCTCAAATCGTTGTACATTTTTGTACTGCCCGGATGTACTGACAAACATCCATTGTGGGCCTCATGCAAAACCTTTCGAATCAACTCCTCATTTTTAGGAACACAAACTTTGTCGCGATAAAGCAAACAACCATTCGAAAATCGGAATCACATTCCGACCCGCACCTAGCTATCTTTGCTTGCATCTCGCTGTCATTTCTCTGAGCCTCACACATTTGTTGATCAAATAGTGGCTTAGCTCTCAAATCTTCCAAAATAGCACCATCATCAGACAATGCTAAACTCGCTCTCATAACTCTTAGAGCATACAAGGATTTCCTACTCAAGGCATCTGCAACCACATTCGCTTTTCCCGGGTGGTAATCAATGACTAACTCATAGTCTTTCAACAACTCAAGCCACCGTCTCTGTCTCAGATTCAGATCCTTCTGATCCATCAAATACTTTAAACTATTGTGATCCGTAAAGATTCGACACTTCTCACCATAAAAGTAATGTCACCAAATCTTTAATGCAAAAACAATCGCAGCCAACTCTAAATCATGAGTCGAATAATTCTTCTCGTGCAGCTTTAGCTGCCTCGAGGCGTAAGCGACTACCTTACCCTCTTGCATCAACACGCAACCGAGACCATTAAACGACGCATCACTGTAAACCACGAACTCTATCCCTGATTCTAGTTGAACCAAAACCGGTGCCTTAGTCAACATTGTTTTTAGTCTCTCGAAGCTCTGTTGACATGTCTCAGTCCATTCAGACTTGACATCTTTATGCAATAGTTTCGTCATCGGGGTGGCAATCATAGAGAATCCCTTTATGAAACGTCTGTAATATCCCGCTAATCCTAAGAAACTTCTAATTTCTGACACGTTCCTCGGCGGTTTCCAATCCACAATAGCCGATATCTTACTCGAGTCAACTCTGACACCATCACCTAACACCATGTGTCCTAGGAATCTGACCTCTCGGAGCCAAAACTCACTCTTGCTAAACTTAGCATACAACTGCTTATCTCTCAAAGTTTGCTAGACAATTCTCAAATGCTCTTCGTAATCGTTCTCATCCCGAGAATAGATCAATATGTCGTCAATGAAGATAACTACAAACTTGTCCACATACGATCCGAAAACACAGTTCATCAGATCCATAAAAATCGCAGGTGCATTCGTCAAACCAAACGGCATAACCAAAAACTCATAATGGCCATACCTTGTCCGAAATGCGCTTTTCAACACATCTTGCTCTTTCACTCTGGTGATAATAAATGCAGACCCAAGTCTATCTTGGAGAATCTCAGAGCTCCCTTGGTTGATCAAAGAGATCATCAATCCTTGGTAAAGGATACTTATTCTTCACCGTCACCTTGTTCGGTTTGTCTATAGTCTATACACAACCTCATAGACCCATCTTTCTTCTTCACGAATAATACCGGAGCACCCCACGGCGAGTAGCTCGGTCTTGCAAAACCCTTATCTGTCAACTCTTGCAACTGAACCTTCAGTTCTTTCAACTCTACTGGTGCCATTCTGTACGGAGCAATCAAAATAGGTGTCGTTCCCGGAACCAACTCAAATTCAACCTCTCTCTGGAGGTAATCCGGGTAACTCTTCCGAAAATACATCTGGGTACTCACATACCACTGGCACTGTTTCAAACTCTACTCCAACCTCTCGAGTATTCAACACAAAAGCAAGATAGGACTCACATCCTTTTCTCAAACATTTCTCAGCCACTAGGGAAGAAATCATCACTGGTAGACTATCCGATCCACCTGATTCAACCCGAACCACATCTCCACTCTCACATTTCAATTCAATAAACTTACTACCACAGTTCACTAAGACACTATGGGTAGTCAACCAATCCATGCCTAGGATTAAATCAAACTCATCAAACGGCAACAACATAAGGTTCGCCAGAAAATAATAATTCTCAATCAATAAAGGACAATTCTTACACACTCTGTCCACTAACACATGCTTTCCTAACGGGTTTGACACCTTAACCACTATGTCTGTAGACTCAACGGTCATACTCAAACTAGATGCTAATCTCATGCAAATATAAGAATGAGTAGACCCTGGATCTATTAAAGCAATAACGAAGGTGTCATAGAGAGAAAAAGTACCCGTTATCACATCAGTGGAGGATGCTTCTTCGCGAGCGCGAATAGCATACGTCCTCGCAGGTGCCCGACCCTCTGGTCTCATAGCAGAATCTCTGGGTGCACCTCTACCACTATTCCCGCCTCTCGGGTTCCTTGGTGGTCTACCCCTCGTAGACACATCACTAGGTCTCAACTCTTGCCTCTTTTCCTTTTCATCCCTCTCGGGATAGTTACGGATAAAGTGGTCAGGGGAACCACACTTATAACATTTTTGAGTATTTCCCCAACACTCTCCGGTGTGATACCTACCACAACTGGGACACTCCGGTTTACTCTTTGTATTGCCCACACTTTCCATCGAGGGAGCTTGGCCTCTCAAACCCGAGCGAGTATTGCTCAAGTTTCGATGCGAATAACCCACTGGTGCTGTCGTTCTAGGACTCACTTCCTTGGATCTTTTCGACTGGGCTTGATATGACTTGCCCATCGGCCTCTTTCTAGCATCTCGGGCTTCACTCACAGCCCTCCTCTCTCTGAACTCAGCTCTTCGTCCTTACTTGCCCTCTCAACTAATACCACAAATTCTTTCAACTCCAAAATGCCCACTAGGAGTTTGATGTCTTCATTCAGCCCATCTTCGAACCTCTTACACAAGATGGTCTCAGTCGATACACATTGTTGAGCGTATTTGCTAAGCCTAACAAACTCACGCTCATATTCCGCCACTGTCATTCTTCCTTGTTTCAACTCAAGGAATTCCTTCCTTTTTCGATCAGTAAACCTCTGGCTTATATACTTCTTCCAGAACTCTTCAAGAAAGAAGTCCCACATCACCCGCTCTCTCGGGACCACTAGCGCCAACGTTTTCCACCAATGGTATGCCGAATCTCTCAGCAAGGATACGGCACACTTCAAACTCTCTTCAGGCGTACATGAGAGTTCATCGAACACCCTCATCGAGTTCTCCAACCAGAACTCCACCCTCTAAGGGTCATCATCTACCTTAGCTCTAAACTCCTCAGCCCCGTGCTTTCTAATCTTATCCACCGGGGGCTTCGATATCCTCACTACATCCATACCTTGAGGAGCCACTGAATTTGGCTGAGGTATAGGAGGAGGAGGCGGAGGAGGTTGAGTATTAGGGTTCGCTCGAACATAATCCGAGTACCAATTGCTCATCATCTGGAGAAAAGCTTCCCGTGCCTCTTCCCCTTGACCCCTAACCTCAGGTCCACTCTCAACGAGTGCGGTTCCTTCTTGCAGAGCCGCAGCGCATTACTAGTCACTTCATCGCCAGATCAATGGATCGAAATCCATATACTATATAAAACAAGATTTAAATCATCAGAAACCAGCACACTATCATTGTACACTTATGGCATGTATAGCTAGACTCTTACACCCGCTACGGTAGTCCTAGAAACGGCTAAACCGTAGCTCTGATGCCACTAAATGTAACACTTCTTACCCGGGTTCTACGCCAGAACCGAGCCCGAGGCATTACCGAACTCAAACCACCTGATCGCCACTTAGGCTTGTCGTAACTACTCTCTGAAGTCATCTCAAAAACCTCATTCTCGACTTACGAGGCCTCACTCTAACACACGAGAACTCTCGAGACTAAACCAAAACTTTTTCCAATCTTAAAAATTTTCTCTTTATACAAGTCTCACACGTCCGTGCAAGATTAGACACGCCCGTGCATGGACACACACGCCCATGTCCCTAAACCGTGCTTAAAAACCCAGTATTCTGCCAATGCCCCACGTCCAAGGCACACGCCCGTGCTTACCACCCATGGTGCGCACTGACTACTTTAACACGGCCTAGAGTCTAGACACACGCCCGTATGGCTAGCCCGTGGCCAACACTGGATAATCCCACACGCCCTAGACACACGCCCATGCAGCTAGTCCGTGGTCTATTCTTATTTATAATACTAACATGCGGGGGCGCGACGGCAAAGCGCGCGCGCGAGTGGACTGCCAGTGTGTCACACATGGCCTAGACACACGCCCGTGTGTCTATCCACATGGACAAGAACAAAGCTATGTGCCAAGCTCTTTTCACCCCTCTAGCATACACAACATATACTCATCTAACTCCATCATAATCAACTCAAATTGAAGTGCATTCTCACATAGAAAACTACATCTTTCTTTCATATAATGTAATAGCCAACAACCATGGCATTATACAAAATAAGCTATCCATCTAAAGGCCAAAACATCTTAGCCATTTACAACAAAATCCACTAACTTGTCTAGCCCCTATACATGCCATATACAAAACATTAAGTTTCATGTACCAAAGTGTGCTGATATGCGGGCTGTCTTCTGATGATCCTCGTGTCTCGATTCAACGCTTTTAATCTATAAGACAAGGGAAAAGAAAGAGAGTAAGCTTTGAGCTTAGTAAGTTTACACATAAACAATTAAGCAACATAGTATAAGCTAAGCAACCATTAGCATTATTCCAACAAGTAATTCACAACTATGCTTACTCTTTCTATCCCTTACAACATTTCCAACACATCATGAGTCACATACTCATAACCATCGAAATGCACCCCTGCATTCAATGTCACATTTACACAATATACAACACATCATTATTTCTCAATAATTCATCCACACAGCTAATTAACTTAATAATACATCCACACAGCTATTTTACTCAATAATGCAATCACATGGCTAATCCACACAGTTAACCCACACAGTAAATGTCTCGGTGATTTCGCACTTAGCACACCACAATCGATTAATAAGGTGGTATCGCACTTAGCCTACCACAAAGATAATCATAGGGGTTTCTCACTTAGCCCACTAAATGATATACCTCACGATAGCATCGCACATAGCCAACTCATCGTCAATATGCATTTGGATGGTATCGCACTTAGCCTACCATCTAGCATTATCACTACACATTCACATGTCTACTTACTCAATTAAACATCCATTCACAATTCTACTACATTCATTCGACTTGGACCACATAGGTTCTCAATTAATCTCGAACAAGCTACACACTAGCTATCATTAACAAATTGTAAGTATGAATGCATTGTTTATGCATAGACTTACCACGATACTCAAAAGTATAGAAATATGCAATTTAGTCCACCACCTTGCGTTTGCCTCGGTTTCGATCCGGGCTTCGTCTTTCTTGATCTATAATGAATAAATCAGCTTATTCAATACATACTTTGACTAAATTGACCCACATCTCATACTTTAGCAAAATTACTATTTTGCCCCTAAACTCTCATATTTATACTTTAGTCCCAAAGGCTCATAAAGTGAAATTTTGTCATCTTTTCACCTATTTAATCACTCAATAACTAAATGACCAAAATGCCCTTTTTGATAAACTTCAAATTTTAACTCATCCATGCCCATTTTTGTCCAAAAATTAGAATTTGGATAAATTACTATTTAAGGACCTCTAATTAATAATCGAAAGCTATTTCACACATATAGCTTCTAGAAACACACATTTTGTAACTTTAGCAATTTAGTCCTTTTTAACAATTCAACCATAATTTCACAAAATTGCTTCATGAAACTTTCACACTAGCATGCACACATAATATAAACCTAAAAAACTCATTCATAACCCTCGGATTTGTGGTCTCGCACCACTATTCCGACTAGGCCCTAAACCGGGATGTTACAAACTCTGTTGGCACTTATCAAACTAAACAAAATCAACATTTTTTGTAATAATTTGGTCATCGACGAAGCAATAATCGAAAAGTTTTTAACAAAACGTCGATAGTAACCTACTAAACCTAGAAAACTTTGCATTTTTGAAACATTCTTTGAAGTATTCCAATTCATCACAGCAGAAGCTTTACTCGGATCAACTCGAATCTCGTCGGCTGATACTATGTGACCCAAAAATCCAACCTCTAGAAGCCAGAATTCACATTTACTAAATTTTGTGTACAACTGTTTTTCTCTCAAAGTCTATAGTATGATTCTCAAATGTTGAGCATGCTCGAATTTTGACATGGAATAGATCAATATATCATCAATAAACACAACAACAAATATATCCAAATGAGGTTGAAAAACCTGATTCGTTAAATCCAAAAAAGTAGCAGGGGCATTAGTCAAGCCAAATGGCATTACCAGAAACTCATAATGACCATATCTAGTTCTGAAAGCAGTCTCTGACACATCACAGTGTTTGACACATCACAGTTTTTAACTTTCAATTGATAATACATGGATCTGAGATCTATCTTTGAGAACATTGTGGCATCTTTCAATTGATCAAATAAAATCATCGATACGTGGCAAAGGGTACTTATTTTTTATTGTGACTTTGTTCAACTATCTGTAATCTATACACAATCTCAAAGAGCTGTCTTTGTTTTTCATAAACAACACAGGTGCACCCCAGAGAGATACGCTCGATCAAATAAACCCTCGATCTAATAACTTTTGCAACTGTGCTTTCAATTCTTTTAATTTAGCTAATTCCATATGGTACGGTGATATTGATATAGGTGTAGTTCCAGGAACCAAGTCAATCAAAAACTCAACTTCACGATTAGTAGGTATACCCGACAACTCTTCAGGAAATATATCAGAAAACTTAATAACAACTGGTAACTAATCTAGCTTTGATTCTGAATCTTTGGTATCAAGAATATATGCTAGAAATGTTTTGCTACCTTTTCGATCAATCTCTGAGCAGAAAAGGCCAAAATAATTTTAACAACATCTTTAGACTTTCAGACTCAACTGAAATCATCTCTCCTGTCTAACATTTCAAATCAATTCGTTTTTGTCTACAGTTTACCACAGCATCATGCAACAATACCAATCCATACCAAGAATAACATAAAACTCCCGAAAGGGTAACAACATCAAATCAGCAGGTAATTCACAACCTCTAATTTTTAGTGGACAATTACGATAAACTAAGTTAATTATCGCACTCTGACCTAGTGGATTAGTAACTTGAATATCATAATCAGTAGATTCCACAGATAATTTCTTTTCTATCACTAACGTAGTGCATATATATGAATGTGTTGACCCCGAGTCAATTAAAGCATACACACTAACATTAAAGATAGAAAATGTACCTACAATAATATCAGGAGCCAATGCTTCTTCTCACGCACGAATGGCATAAATCCTTGTAGGAGCCCTGGCTTCAAATTTGGTAACTGACTCTTTAACCCCGCCTCTGTTGGACCTTGCTGTTGTACTATATCCAGGTCTTCTACCTTTGTTAGAAGTGGTCACTGATTTCTCGTTATGCTCTTTAATAGGCTCTTTTAGACTTGGACATTCTCTTTTGAAATGGTCAGGAGATCCACAATTAAAGCGCGTCCCGTCATTAATTCTACAAACACCAAAATGAACCCGTCTATATTGTTTACACTCTACTCTATTTGAATTCTTCACATTGCCCACACTAGCTACTAAAGGAGCCGAAGTTTTCTTGTTATTCTGTCTCAACTGATCTCTTCCTGAAACCCATGACAGAGTAGAAAACTTATTACTGGATTCCTTCATCTTCTTCAGTGGAGAACTAGAGAAAGCTCTAGATCCCCCATGTTTACTGAACTCCTGTCTCTTTTCTTCGTTCCGTCTTTTACTTTCACAAATCTCTTCCATTTTCTAATCTCTATCAAACAACACCACAAATTCACCAATCTCTAAAGCTCCCACTAGCATTTAAATCTCATCTTTAATCCATCTTCAAAATGTACACACATGTCCTCCTCGGTAGGCACTATCTCACGATCATGTTTGCTAAGTTGAACGAACTATCTCTCATACTCTGCTACTGTCCTACTTCCTCGCTTCAACTCAAGAAATTCCTTCTTCTTCTACTCCAAATAGTGTTTGCTAACATACTTCTTTCGAAATTTGGACTTAAAGAAGTCCCAGTTGATTCTTTCTTTCTGCACCACTGCCGTTAATGTAGACCACCATTGAAATGCTTCCTCTTTTAACAGTGATACCGTACACCGTAAATAATCCTCGAGGGAACACAACATTTCATCTAGAACCCTTTGATTGTGCTCTAACCAATATTCAGCCTTGGTTGGGCCATCACTCACGTTACCACAAAATTCAACAGCTCCACACTTTCTTAGTTTATCAATGGACACTCTATGAACACATTGCTTACTCTAACCTTGAGGGTGAGAAAATTGAGGTTGTGGAACTGCGGAGTTTACCTTTAAATGCGTATCATACATGTCATGCATCATACAGAGAAATGCATCAGGTGCGACATCCCTAGATCCTTGAGGTCTAGGTTCATTCCGCATACTTTCCTCATGAGTAGGTGGAATAAAACTTTCTACCTCATCAAAATCTACTCGATTGGATACTGACGACATCTTTTTATCTATATAAGAACAATTCAAAATAATCAAAAGCTATCACACTATCATCGGCTAGTCAAGTGGCATGAATTTCTAGACGCTGTACATGCTATGTTTAGTCTGAAAACTGACTAAACCATAGCTCTGATACCACTAAATGTAACACCCCTAACTCGTATCCGTCGCCAAAATAGGGTTACGGAGTATTACTAGAGATTACATTTCAAAACAATCAAAAATTTAGATCATATATTTCACAACATCAATCATAGCAAACTCTATTAATAACATACATATTGCACCTTATACAAGCCCTCGAGGCCTTAAAAACACATTAGAAACAAATCGAGACTAAATCGAGAACATATAGAATTTTTTAGGAAAAGATGAAAATTTTCAAAGTGCAGGGGTCACACGGCCATGTGACTCACACGGCTGAGACACACACCCGTGTCTCAGGCTGTGTGGACATTCAAAGTAGAGACACATGGCTGTGTCCCAGCCCGTGTCCGTGCCCGTGTAACTACAACACCCTAAACTCGGCCCAAACGCTACGACCAGATCTGGTATGCTACGGGGTTTATTGTTAAAAACGTTGCTTAAATGGTTTTTGGAAATCTTAGTTTCTTTACTTAGGCATTTGTTGAAAATAAGATATATGTTGAAAACATTTTCTTTTTCGTTGAACATGTTTGAAAAACCCATTTTATTACTTGAACATAAATTTTTAAACTGTAAACATTAACAAATATAAAGCGATAACCTAAGCCATGGGGCCTTATTACATAACTAGTCCCAAAATTAAAACTTAAAGGAAAACCGAAAATAGTCTATAAAAATAAAAAAAAATAACTTGATGGCCCCTCGAGTCCGCCTCGGCTCCCATGTCCACGATCTACTGCTCATCTGAAAAGTTAGGGAAAATTAAAGGGGTGAGTCACCAAGACTCGGTGTGCAAATCCCGAAAACACATAAAAGGCTTGAGGCCCACAAACACATTATGGGCCTTGGCCCATACACAATGGCAACAGAATATTTACATGCAACATGGCCCAACCCAACCTAGAAAAAAAATCCATCCTCTACACACCAGCCCGTACCAGCCAACACACCTTGGGGATTTCTACAATCAACCACCAACCGCTACACACCATATCGACAGTCATGCTGCCTATTCCTAACAATCAGGAATCAATTTAACGTGGCTTAGCCACCGATCACTATTGTGACCTAATTTTACAGTTCGTGGTTTAACCACCGATCACCAAGTGACCTATTAACATGCTCTTCCCCTTCATCGTACTAACCCTATCCCATGCATACATCCATGCAAATTCAAAACAAAGATATACTACCTAAAAGATCACGGTTTTTACATGCATCGATACACACATAGAGAAGTTTCTATGGTTACGTACCTGGCATCCTTTGCCTACCCTTTTTGGGTAACATGACTGCCCATACAGCCTTTTTCCGGCTTTTAGCCCATAGCATATATATACAGATTAATTAGTGTGATAGAGATCTACACACCTGATTACAGTCAAGACGAGACCTTATATGTCGACACTATCAGAAATCGATACGACTGCTAACTATCTAAGATTTTATTCTGACACCGGTCCACAACCCGGTGGCCAATCCCGAACTGCTGACACCACTCGTTTCTTAAACTTAGGGATTGGTTTAACAGATCCAATCCCCTCCTTTACCTGATCGATATTTGATTCCATCCAAAACACCCTTTTCAGTTTCTACCATCATAACATATGGTTAAGATTACAATTACGATAGCGAATCTAACGAGAATCTAAAGAGAACCCCTTACCTTTAAATCCTGAAAGAGATGGAGTTTAGAGACTAGCGGTTTCTGGCTTTTAGATCTAGACGATCTACTTCGATTCCCGATATGTCGCCCAACACAATAACACAATAAACCAACAATTCATTAGCCTTTCGGCTTTGTCTTCTAAAAACTGAAAGAGAAAAAGAATGGAACAGAAGAAATCAGCACCTACCTTTACAGAGAATTTGGCAACTCTTAGAAGATTTTGACTTTTGAGAAGATCAAAAAGAAAGATGATCTCAAGAGATCTATGAAGATTCGACTATGGAGATGAAAACAATGAGATTTTGGCTTTTGCATAAAAGTGGAGATGAGAGCATAGGACTAGGGATTTCGGCTTAAGCAGAGAATGAGAGAAAAGAATGAGAATAAACCCTAATGCCGAAAATAAAAAGATATTCCCCCACTTAATCAAAAAATTTCGGCACCTACTTCCTAAAACCGAAAATGCACCTTTTGATAACTTAAAATTGAGCTACTAATCAAGGGAAATTTCGGCACCCCCTTGCCATATTAAAATCGATTCCTCCTCCCTCCAAGAGGTGGAAATTCGGCCACCACTATTGATCAGCAGATAAATCCTAAATTTCCTCCCTTATCTACCTGATCACATCTCCAAAAGAAACCTAGATCACACCACCTCTTCCTCCCTTTATCTGCCATATTATCAGCATTATCCACTCGAGTAAATCTTCCTATTTTTAAGCCTTATTGTCGTCCCTCTCTATTCATTTAAATGCTGAAAATTAGATAAAATTTAATTAAAAAGATTGGGCTTCATGCAACTTGAATTTGGGCCTCCCCAGTTGACGCCACCTCCCTGCTCTCTATGTGGCGCCACTTTGCCACTGGGCCACAAACCCATTTGTGACTTAAAACACAGATAACATCTTTAAGCCTTATCTTGTCAGGCTTTCCACTAAAGTGTCCCAACAGATAAATTTGACTAAGGGCTCGGCCCAACCCTGAGCCCAGTCTGAACCCCTTAAACACTCTAATTAACACATTAGAGATAACAACATATTAAACGCAAAGGCCCATTATTTCAAGATGTTACAGTTCTACCCCCTTAAAGAAATTTCAGCCTCGAAATTACCTGATCAGAATAGATGCGGGTATTGCTGCCGCATCGCTTCCTCTGGTTCCCAAGTAGCCTCCTCAGAACCGTGATTCTGCCACAGAACCTTAACCAACGGAACTGTCTTTCTTCGCAATACTTTGACATCACAATCAAGAATTTCCACAGGCTCCTCTTCAAAGGATAAATCGGGTCTTACTTCGATTTCTTCCACCGACACCACGTGAGATGGATCCAAACGGTAACGTCTTAACATAGAGACGTAAAATACATCGTGAATCTGGCTTAGCTCAGAATGTAACTCTAGCTGATAAGCTACTGGTCCCACTCGTTTGAACACCCGATAAGGTCCGATAAATTTGGGACTTAATTTACCTTTCTGTCCGAACCTCAGTACTTTCTTCCACGGCGACACCTTCAAGAACACCTTGTCACCCACTTCCATTGTGGAATCTTCACCAGCTGTAACAACCCTGATGGAAACTGATGTTCTGCCTTTACCTACTGACAGGTCAAACACCTTCCCACAAATTTAGTCACCTCTCGCTTCAAACCCGGCCACCAGAACTGATCTCGCAAACCTCAATACATCTTACTTCCTCCAGGGTGCATAGCGTATGGACTACCATGCGCTTCTTGCAAAATCTTATGCCTCAACTGAGGATCTTTTGGCATACACACTCTCCCTTGAAAACATAATAGCCCTTCCTCATTCACACTAAATGCTGTTGATCTTTCACTTGATCCTACTGGAAAATTCTCCTTTAGCAACTCGTCAGTATGTTGTTTCTCCTTAACCTGACTGACCCAAGAGGGTTTCACTTGAAGTTCAGCTAATAAACTTCCATCATCATATAGACTAAGGTGAGCAAACATTGCTCTCAAGTAAGAGATTACTTTACGACTCAAGGCATCCGCCACTACGTTAGCTTTACCCGGATGGTACTCGATCGAGCAGTCATAGTCTTTTAGCAACTCGATCCACCTCCTTTGCCTTAGATTCAACTCCTTCTGGGTCAAAAGGTATTTTAATCTCTTATGATCAGTGTAAATAACAGATTTTTCCTCATACAGATAATGCCTCGAGATCTTCAGGGCAAAAACCACTGCCGCCAATTCCAAATCATGTGTGGGATAATTTGATTCGTGCGGTCTTAACTGTCGAGATGCGTACGCAACCACCTTTCCACCTTGCATCAACACGCATCCTAGTCCCGTGTGTGAAGCATCACAGTAAATCACAAACTCCTTTCCAGCCTCCGGCTGAATCAACACCGGAGCCTCCGTCAAAATCCTTTTTAACTTCTCAAAACTCTCTTGTTGCTTATTAGACCAAATGAACGGAACCCCTTTCCATAACAACTTAGTCAATGGTGCCGAAATTAAAGAAAATCCTTCAACAAACCTTCGGTGAGTACCCACTGGACCAAGAAAACTCAATTTCGCCCACGTAACTAGGCGGCTTCCAATCCAACATCGCTTCAATTTTTCGAGGTCAACCCTAATCCTCTCTGCCGACACAACGTGACCCAGAAACGTAACTTCCCTTAGCCAAAATTTGCACTTATTGAATTTGGCATATAACTGCTTCTCCCTCAGAATCTGCAGAACCACCCGAAGATGTGAATCATGCTCCTTTTCCGATTTTGAATAAACCAGAATATCATCTATAAATACCACGACAAACCGATCTAAGTAGGGTTGAAATACTCGGTTCATCATATCCATAAACGCTGCTGGTGCGTTAGTCAACCCAAATGGCATCACCATGAATTCGTAGTGACCATAACGAGTCCTAAAAGCCGTCTTATGAATATCCGCCTCTTTGACCTTAAGCTGATGGTACCCTGACCTCAGATCTATCTTTGAAAAGACTGAGGCTCCCTTCAACTGATCGAACAAGTCATCGATCCTCGGCAACAGGTATTTGTTCTTGATTGTTAACTTATTCAACTGACGATAGTCAATGCACATACGCATTGATCCATCCTTCTTCTTAACGAATAACACCGACGCTCCCCAAGGAGACACACTCGGTCGGATAAACCCTCTGTCCAGCAACTCTTGGATCTGAGCTTTCAATTCAACCAACTCCTTTGGCGCCAACCTATACGGAGCGATAGGTACTGGCGCTGTTCCCAGAAGAAGATCGATACCAAACTCCACTTCACGATCCGTGGGTAATCCCGGGAGCTCTTCTGGGAAAAAATCTGGAAATTCCTTCACCGTCCTAACATCCCCGACAGTTCGTTCCTTGGCTTCCAGAGCCCGAACAAACATTAGAATTGCCTCGCATCCTTTCCTTACCATCCTTTCTGCCCTTAAGGCAAACACCACATTTGACAAACAGTTCCCCCTTTCACCTATCACCAACACTTCACCACCCTTGGGAGTTTTTAACACCATACGCTTGCCTGCACAGTCCAAATTCGCTTGATACTTCACTAACCAATCCATTCCTAAGATCAAATCGAACTCCCAAACGGCAGTTCCATCAGATCAGCCTAAAAAGCTACCCCTTGAACTTCCAGGGGTACATCCCTATACAGTTTGTTTACCACTACAGTTTGTCCTAGAGGGCTCACTACAGTCATCTCCCTAGAAGAAGTCTCATAATCTAAGTTCAAAGTTCCCGCTATAGCACTAGCAACATAAGAGTGCGTCGAACCAATATCAATCAAGGCAGCATAAGGCAAACCAAAAATTAAAAACGCACTGCAGCTTATAACATCCGGCAAGTCGGCCTCCTCTCAATGTCCGGCAAAGATAGACTAACCCCTACTGTCTCACCTCAATGTTTCCTCGCCTTGGGCTCGGTGCTCCACGGCCCCGATCGAAACCGCTTACCACCTGGGTGGACCACGACCTCTCTGTGGTCTGGCCGACCACCTCTTCTCGGTGTGCATTCCCTTGGCCCGTGGGCCTTCACTCGCCCCCGTTCTTGACGGTTTCTAACTTGGTGGTCCATAGATCCTCACATAAAGCACTTCCCACTACCTGCCCAACACTCACCTACGTGGAATTTACCACATCGAGCACACTTCTGTGTCTGACTAGCAGCAGCAGGTCTCTCCTCCCGCCTCAGCCCGTCTGACCTAGGCCTTTTCTCGAGTGCGTCCCACCGCCTCGACGATCTAAAATTCCTCTTACTTCCACCCCTATCTCTATCCCGATTTAGTTTCTCTGTCCGTTTCACCTCCTCAGCTATCTTAGCTTTTTCCACAAGCACAGCAAATTCCCTCTCCCACTGTGGAGCTATCAATACACGCAAATCATCCCTCAGACCATCTTCAAATCGAACACAACGTTCATGGTCTATGGCCACCATTCCTCGAGTATAACGGCTAAGGCGTAAGAATTCCGCTTCATACGCAGCCACCGACCTAATTCCTTGCACCGGATTTAGAAATACTCTGCACAAGCGCATCCACATAACTTGTCCCAATGTATTTACTCAAAACGCCGCTTTGAAGAGATCCCGTGTGATACTGGTCACCACCGTACCATCCTTAATCGTAAGCCACCATTGATAAGCTTCGTCTCGCGGAGAGAGATACAACCCTTTCACTTTTCCACTTCCGTGAAATCCGGATCATCCATTATACGCTCAATCGCCTCCAACCAAGATTGCTCGGCTATACTGGGGCTATTCCAAAAATTCCCTAAACACTTCTCCCCATTAGCTCTAAGTCACTCCGACACAGTTTTCGGGCTCTCGTGTGCCCATGCCCGCCCCAAAGAACCCTCTCTAAAACCCTTAACATCGCTCGGGATACCGCATCATCTCCTACTGTCTGGTCCTAAAATTCTACCTCCACACATGTGGTGGTGCGGCATTTCATTTCGGACCACTCCATAACGGATCCTCATCGGTTGCATACACGACCATCCTACCCCTACCACGGCCACGCGCAGGACGTCCACGACCCCTTGTACTCATTCTACCGATTCGCGTTTATCTGATTAAAAATTTTATGAATTATTAATTTCTTCCACTGATTAACCACGAACAATCTTATGGACAGTAGTTTTAAGAGTAGTTCTTTCGAATTCGAAATTATCTCTACGGGTTTCAGTCACAAGTTTATATCTCCTAGTTCCACATACATTCAAACATCATACATCAACATACAAGTAGCATCCATGAACCCACATTCATCACATAAGGGTATTTTCGTCATTTCACTACCCAGGGGTATTTTCGTAGTTCTTTCCTCAGGGTATTTTTCGTAATTACACAAAATAGGGTATCTTGGTGATTTTTCGAAATAGAGATATTTTGGTATTTTTTTAAAGCAGGGGTATTTTGGATTTTTTTTTAAAACGAGAATATTGTGGTAATTTCTCAAATTTTGATGATTTCATAAACCAGGTACTTTTGTAAATCTAGAGTTTTTCGGGTAAATTTACAAAACATGGGTATTTTTGGTATTTTTGGTATTTTTGCCAACCAGGGGTTTTTCAGTAATTTCACAGATTTTGGTAATTTTACAAATTTGGGATATTCTGGGAAATTTTCACAAATCAAGGGTATTTCAGAAATTTTACAAAACTAGGGGGTATTCTTAGTAATTTTGCAAAATAGGGTGGCTGGTCCCTTCCGGGTTTTAATTATAAATTTTGGTCCGTCAAAAGGTCCTCGTGGCTAAAGTGAACAGTCACTATGCACCAGGTAGGATTCCAGCGAAGAGGAGATTAGTCACTAGGACCGCTTAAGTACCAGGCTCTCCACGAATCCAATCCTAGACATGCGCATGCTCATGCCACACCCTAACCCAAATGATCGTGTACGGACATGTTTAGTTAGATTAAGTTTTATGAATTTAAAGAATTTTTTAAACTAGGCCTAAAGTCCATTAATTCCTAACATGCTAGTCTACGTCCATAAAGCCCATCAACCCAACATGCATATCACATCAAGAGTTAGAATACTTACCTGCGTGGATCGGGTGCCGGTAGACTCGAAGGCCATATCTCAACCCAAAGCATTTTACCAATTTATAACCTACTACTGGACCCATTTCACAGCCTGAGTTTTGCAACTGGGCTCTAATACCCAAATGTAACACCCCAAACCCGACCCAAACGCTACGACCAGATCTGGTATGCTAAGGGGTTTATTGTTAAAAACTTTGCTTAAATGGTTTTTGGAAATCTCTGTTTCTTTACTTAGGCATTTGTTAAAAATAAGATATATGTTGAAAACCTTTGCTTTTCTGTTGAACATGTTTGAAAAACCCATTTTATTACTTTTTATGACTTAAGTCCTTGAACATAAATTTTTAAACTGTAAACATTAACAAATATAAAGCGAAAACCTAAGCCATGGGGCCTTATTACATAACTAGTCCCAAAATTAAAACCTAAAGGAAAACCGAAAATAGTCTATGAAAATAAAAAAAAAACTTGATGGCCCCTCGAGTCCGCCACGGCTCCCATGTCCACGATCTACCGCTCATCCAAAAGTCGTGGAAAATAAAAGGGTGAGTCACCAAGACTCGGTGTGCAAATCCTAAAACACATAAAAGGCTTTAGGCCCACAAACACATTATGGGCCTTGGCCCATACACAATGGCACAAAATATTTACATGCAACATGGCCCAACCCAACCTAGAAAAAAATCCATCCTCTACACACCAATGCAGTACCACCAACACACCTTGGGGATTTCTACAATCAACCCACCAACCGCTACAAACCATATCGATAAATATGTCGCTATTCCTAACAATCGGAATCAATTTAACGTGGCTTAGCCACCGATCAATATTGTGACCTAATTTTACGATTCATGGTTTAACCACCGATCACCAAGTGACCTATTAACATGCTCTTCCCCTTCATCGTATTAACCCTATCCCATGCATACATCCATGAAAATTCAAAATAGTGTCCCAACAGATAACATCTTTAAGCCTTATCTTGTCAGGCTTTCCACTAAAGTGTCCCAACAGATAAATTTGACTAAGGGCTCGGCGCAACCCTGAGCCCAGTCTGAACCCCTTAAACACTCTAGTTAACACATTAGAGATAACAACATATTAAACGTAAAGGCCCATTATTTCAGGATGTTACAGTAACTCTCTGACTTGGGTCACACGACCAAGCCACACGCCCGTCTACCAGGTCGTGTACCCTTCAAAATGGGCTCACACGCTCGTGTGCCAGGCCGTGTGCTAGGCAATGTAACTGCCTGACTTTCTACCTTTGAAACCTATAGGGAGCACACAGTTGTGTTGCATAGCCGTGTGTCACACACCGCTGAGACACATGCCCATGTCTCAAGCCGTGTGGACATGAAATTGGTCAAATTCAAGCCATTTCAATGCCCAACTCCAACATGTACCTAAAGGCATTTTGTTCCCAAATTATAGACCTCAAAACAAACCAATTTATTCATGAAATAATTCATTCAATAAATCAAAAATTCATCCAATATGCCTACAAGGCACCTCAAATTCAAGCAATCAACCATTCATTTAAACATGTCAAAGACTTATCAAAATTAAGCATCATGACTTATTATAAACTAAGCTAATTCACATAGCATACTTTAAGTATTAAAGCATCATCATTTGACACCAAAAGATTTATACATTTTCTACTTATATAAGTTCCAAAAGGTTTAACTAATTATGCACACAAGTTCAACTATCTTGTACTAGCAACAACAATAACATGTTAACTTTCAATATATACATCCATACAAAATATCTAAGTACTAAAGACCTTTCCTAATACATGCCACTTAAACAAACTAGCAACAACCAAAATGACTACTGAGATGTTGATGACAATGTGCGAGCTTCCAAGTCGATCCAATTAAAGTAACAATTTTAATGGTCCTACAAGAATAAATCAAAGTAATAAGCATTAAAAAGCTTAGAAATTCGGTATTAGTTTTATTTATTAATCAACCGAAAATGATCAAATCAATGTCAATTTGCATTACACCGGCATAAAGTCTGCTAGGAATAAAGCCCGAATAACACCGGTACAAAGACTGCTAGGCACATAGCCTGAATATGACCGGCACAAAGCTTGCTAGGCACATAGCCTAAATATCACCGGCAGAAAGCCTGCTAAGCACATAGCCCGAATATCACTAGCACAAACCCTACTAGGCACATAGCCCGAATATCATTACATTTTTATTTCGTTAAACATAACTAAATCAAATTCATGAGTTAACCAATAATGAAATAGAATGAATATGCAATGAAATTAATAGTAACCATATAATTAATAGTAACCACTCTACCATCGTCAAGCTTCCACCATTGCCACCTTCGGACCACCGTTGTCGCCATCGTCGGTGACTGAGATTCTTCCTTTTTCTTCCTCTTTCACTTGCCGGCTCTTTAATTGATTAGACTCACATTTTCTCTTCACTCTATCAATCATTTTAGATCACTCAAATCATCGATCTCATTCCTTCCTCGATTCATTGACCATTCCGTATTGAATCAAGTGCAAGTGTGGTTATTTAAATTATAAAATCCTTCACTTAGAGGTTTCATATCTTGGTCGAATGGTATAGTGCCATAGTGTCAATATAATAATAATATTATTTAATTATTATCATACTAATATGATTTCATATCAACTTTGAAGGGCCAAACGATATTCGTAAGGGAGACCCCTAACTTCGCAATGGGAAATCCTCCTTCCGAGACTCTTAAATCGTAGGGTAAGCATTAATGAGACTTTTAACAATCGATCTTTTAAGTGACGAAAATATTATCAAAAGATCCTAATTAATAGACGTTACTTATGTGTTAGATTGTCTTGTGAGATAGATCGAGGGAAATTGTTAAAAAATGATTGTGGCAATCAGATCTACAATATAAGGTGTGGGATTTAAACCTTTAATTTGTGTATAATATGTTCACTTTCATTTTAATAATATGATATTAAATAATTAGTTGAGAGTACATTAAGTACTCAAAGAGGAGTTGAAAAACTCATCAAGAAGAAGCCCAAGTAAGTGATCCTAACCCAATCGTTTCATGAAAGGCATGTTTTGTGATGTGTTGATGTATGTGATGATGACATGTGTGCAAATCTCCTCTCTATGTTATGTGATACATGGCTTATCTAGTATGTTGATGATTTAAATGTGTGATATATGTGTATGTGGTGAGATTCATGATTTAATATGAAAAGTATATTAAAGTATGCTTAAGTGAATAAAAGCGAATATTATGTGATATATAAAAATGTAGGCATGTTTACATGCATATGTGTAAAAGTGAGAAATATGTGTTATGTGAGATTATGAGCACCTTATCGTGAAAGAAGTGGTCCGGAAGGAGGTAATTAAGTGGTTAGATGTGGGAATTATTTACCCCATCTCAGATAGTTCTTGGGTAAATGCAGTACAACGTGTACAAAGAAAGATGGGATCACGATTGTTGAGAATGATCAAAACGAGTTAATCCCAATGAGAACTGTCACGGGTTCGAGAATTTGTATTGACTATAGAAAGATGAAAAAAGCTACTCGTAAGGATCATTTTCCTTTACCTTTTATGGATCAAATGTTAGATCATCTAGCAAGTAATGAATTTTATTGCTTTTTGGATGGATATTCGGGATACAACAAAATAGTTGTAACCCTAGAAGACCAACTTAAAACTACTTTTACTTGTCCTTATGGTACATTAGCTTTTAGGCGAATGCCTTTCGACTTATGTAATGCACCTGCCACATTTTAGCAATGTATTATGGTAATTTTCACTGATATGGTTGAAAATTATGTTGAGGTTTTTATGGATAACTTTTCTGTGTTTGGTAATACTTATGATATTTGCTTGAATAATTTGGCTAAGGTACTCAAAAGATGCGAGGAGACTAATCTCGTCCTTAACTAGGAGAAGTGTCATTTTATGGTAATTGTCTTAGGACATAAAATTTCCAAGAATGGAATTGAAGTGTATAAAGCAAAGGTGGATGTAATTGAAAGATTATCACCTCCAGTTAGTGTGAAAGGATTTAGAAGCTTTTTAGGCCATGCCGGTTTTTATCGTAGATTTATAAAGGATTTTTCAAAAATTTCTAAACCTTTATGTATGCTTTTAAAAACAGATTTTGTTTTTTATTTTTATAAAGCATGTTTATAAGCTTTTGAAAATTTGAAAAATTGGTTAATTTTAGCCCCAATAATTGTTACAGTTAATTAGAACATGCCTTTTGAGTTAATGTGTGATGCGAGCGATTTCGCTGTTGGAGCTGTGATGGGCCAAAGAAGGAACAAAGTGTTTCACCGTATCTACTATGCAAGCAAAACTTTGACAGCAGCCCAGATCAATTATATGGTAACTGAAAAAGAACTCTTTGCTATAGTTTTTGGTTTTGACAAGTTCTGTTCATATCTTATAGGTACCAAAGTTACAATATTTACTGACCACGCTGATATTAAGTACTTACTCGCGAAGAAAGATGCTAAACCAAGGCTAATCCGATGGATACTTTTGCTCCAAGAATTTGACCTTGAAATCCAAGACAGAAGATGTGTTGAAAGTCAAGTAGTCGACCATCTATCAAGGTTGGAACAAAATGAGGTAACTTCTTCACTTGTTCCAATTAATGAGAATTTTCCTGGTGAGCATATTTTTGAGGTACGTCAAATCCATGAAAAACTTTGGTATGTTGAATTTGCCAATTACTTAGAATATGGAATAATTCCTCGAGAAATGACGTACCAACAAAGGAAGAAATTCCTTTATGATAGTCAGTACTATTTTTAGGAGAACCCATTTTTTGTTAAAAAATGTGAAGATAACATAATCACGAAGTGCATAGCTGGGAGTGAGATTGACGAAATTTTGTACCATTGTCATTGATCTCTGAGTAGGGGACACTTTTGTGGTTCACGTACAGTAGAAAAGATTTTACAAGATGGGTTTTTTTGGCCTACATTGTTGAAAGATCCTTATGCATATGGAGAAAATGCGATAGATGCCAAAGAACTGGAAAAATATTAAGAAGGAACAAGATGCCCTTGAAAACAATTTTAGAGATAGAACTTTAAAGATGTATGGGGCATTTGTAACACCCCTTACCTGTATTCGATGGCAGAACAGGGTACGAGACATTACCAGACGTAAACAAAAGTAAACATACATTTCCGAGACATAAATTTCCATCCAAATTAAAACTTTTCACACACCTTCATATCGTCCCTAAAACAAGCCTACGAGGCCCAAAACATACTATAGAAGTGGTTCGGGACCAAATCGAAAACTTTAGAAAATTTTTACGAAACTTAGAAAATTTTCATGTTACAGGGGTCACACACCCGTGTGGATTCAATACACGCCCGTGGGACCCTGAGACACACCCGTGCCATAGGCCGTGTTTAAATTAGGGAGCTCTCTGACTTGTGCCACATGGCCGTGCCACACACCCGTGTGCTAGGCCGTGCAGCACACACGGCTGAGACACACGCCCGTGTCTCTACCCTTGTGCTCAATTCTGGACATTCTCTTTTTCCAAAATTAAGGTTCAGGGGACACACGGCCGGATCATACGCCCATGGGGCAGACCGTGTGTCACACACGGCCTAGACACACGCCCGTGTGTCTCCCCGTGTGGACAAAATAAAGGCTATTTACCAAGCCATTTGCCACCCTCATTTGCACCCACTTCCATACAATTTCAATAGCATAATTCATAATACAAACAAGCAGCCAATACCATCATAACTAAGGCTTAAACATGTCATTTAAAAGCCAACATCTATCATGCTTAAAACATCATACTTTGCCAAACTCAAGCGTACCAAAAGCACATTGATAATCAAGACAGTAACATGACATCCTCATGCCATTATTTATCATGCTTAGAACATCAACCTTTCCACACCATATCATGCAAAATTTCACATTCACAATTGGCATTAATATACAAATATATTCATAACCAATATTAGCCAACTTCAATGGCTATATACAAAAACGAACTATACACCGTTGCAAACCAACACATATGGCCAAATTAATAATGACACATATAACCAAAAGACTAAGTCCCTGTACATGCCATAAACTCAAAATACTTGAATTCATTTATAGCCAAATGATACCTTGATAGTGTGATAGGATCTCCGGCGATCTCCAACCCGAGCTAGCTTATTAACCCTATAAGACATAGGAAAGGAAGAGGGTAAGCTATGTATATAGCTTAGTAAGTTCATATGTAATTAATAAGCAACCTCAACCATACATATATCATACTATCAACATAATGTAAATCCATACGAATGTAATTTAAGTCTCATAAGTATAACTTACTTAATCACGTCTTACCAAGTGTTTATCATGTTCAACAATATGAACAAAAATTTTTATAATCTACCATAATCTCATGGTTATAATTTTATTCAGTCACAATGTTTGTTCTATCAACTTATAAGCATAATTTGACATATTCTGGCATTAGCCCAACAATCGTAATCTTTCTGTTGTAATATATTACAACAATTAACAAATCATTTCAAACCACATAATAAACATGCATATTAATTATGAGTATTTACATTTCAAGCTTAACATCACTCAATTGCCTAAACTCTTATCTTCATATACTTTCATAACCATTTTAATTGGCAATTATGCCGATCTTTCCTTTTTCACATATCCTGACAAATCACAATTTGCATGAATATAACATGCTATATCTTAACTCAATTTGGCCCAAAAGCCAATCACATAATCATCAATAGAATTTATCATGTATTTCATACATCACAAGTATAGACCAATAATCACAATGTTTTCATAAAATCATTCTCGTGGAACTTATGAACTCACAATTTCATGAAGTCAATGTATATAAACTTTACGTACATACCTGTACCAATTCATAATATTTACATACTTTTTCTCTTCTTTGACATACCCGTTGAATTTCCCGTTGAACCACTTGGAATACTAAAGGATACTCTGGAATCGCGTACACATAGTACCGTACCAATGTCATATCCCAAATATGGTCTTACATGTAATCTCATATCGATGCCAATAGCCTAGCTATGGTCTTACGCGAAGTCTCATATCGATGCCATATCCCAGATATGGTCTTTCACAAATGTCTCATATTGATGGCATATCCCAGATATGGTCTTACACATAATCTCAGTAACCCTAATGTCATGACATTTATATCCTATCTATTCCTAAGGTTCAACCGGGACTTTCGCTGTAGCGAATCTCTGTCGGTCATTTCCATAGTATCATACTCAATAACATTCACATTTCGTTTCAATAATATAACATTTACCATAATTATATCAATTAAGCATTCATACACATATAATTTAATGCTTATTAAACATACGAACTTACCTTGGAATAAAAAACGACAAAAAAGACTAAATCGTCAAATACTTGTTTTTCCCCCGTTCTAGGTCCGAACCTGGTTTTTCTTGATCTATAATATCACATTCATCTCATCTAATCAACACATTATTCATTTCAGTCCAAAAGTCACATTATGGGAAAATTACATTTTTCCCCTAAACTTTTGACATTTTACAATTTAGTCCCTAGGCTCGTAAAATGAATTTCATTCAATTTCTTCAAAACCCAAGCCTAGCCAAACAATTTTCATACTCATAAAAATCCACATTTTCCATTCATTCACATTTTTTACTCATTTTATAAATTTTACAAATAAGTCCTTTTAGGCATTTTTACCGAAAATCACTTAGCAAAAGTCGTTTAACAAATCATAAACATGCATTTTCTACCATCAAACATCAAAATACACAAATATTCATCATGGGTAAAATTTTAGACTTTGATTATGTCTTAAATTAATGGTAGAAATAGATAGATCATGTTACAAGGATTTCAAAAACGTAAAAATCATTAAAAACGGGGCTAGAACGGACTTACAATCGAGCTTGGAAGCTTGAAAAACCCTAGCCATGCTTTCTCCATGTAAGTTTCGGCCATGGGGTAAAAGATGGACAAATTTTGGCTTGATTTTTGCTTTTTAATTCATTTTAATTACCAAATTACTAAAATGCCCTTAGTGAAAAACTTTGGAAACATGCCTAACCATGTCCATTTTTGTCCACCAACTTAACCAATGGTCTAATTACCATTTAAGGACCTCCAATTTAAAATTTCATAGCAATTAGACACCTCTAGCATTTAGAACTCAACTTTTGCACTTTTTAAAATTTAGTCCTTTTGGCTAAATTGAGTGCCCAAACATCAAAATTTTCGAACGAAATTTTCACGAAATCATTCCGTAAAAATGTAGACCATAAAAATATAATAAAAACAAATTTTACTGCATCGGATTTGTGGTCCCGAAACTACTGTTCTGACTAGACCCAAAATCGGGCTGTTACAACTATCACCCCTTTAGGGATTTTCGTCCCCGAAAATTTTACCAGAAAAGAGATTAGGGTAACATTATCGTAGTTTCCTTTACCTCATCGAAGAGTCCTCTTCAAGGGAAATACTTCCAGATGCACTCTGTCATTGATCTGGAATCTAATATCTTAAATTATCAAATCTGTATACTACTTATGTCAGTCTGAAGTTGCTTTCATCTTTCATGAATCACTTTCACCCTTTTCCTCAGAATCACAAATTAATTCCACCTCATATATCTCTTTCCAATCACTTTTGAACTCTGGAACACAGTGTCGGAGCATATCGTTAAAGCTCTGAATTACTCTCTCAGGCTTACCATCAATCTAGAGATGAATTACATTGCCAAGATTCAACTGCGTACTCAAATTATATTCCCGATCATCAGAACATCTTCTTCAAATAAATGTATATTTATTACTCACTGAATGAACAAACGAGCTACTACTGAGTCTCGTACAACATTTTCTTTATAAGCTTTAGATAATTCATTGCACGAATTCTATCTAGGAGTAATAATAACAGAAATTAGAATCAAAAGTCATCTCACACTGTACTCGTTTAGTTTACCACTCACTATCACATTCCTGAGATTCTCAATCTTGCAAATAAAACATCACTTTAGCTTCTAATTTAGCTGGATTTAGACCTTCATAAAAAATAAGACTAATCATGTATCCAATACTTACAAAATGAACAAAGGCTTTCCATTCAAGCATCCGCAACTATATTTACTTCCTCAAAGGTTAATCGTTAATTATTCACAAGCTTTCAATAGTTCAAGCCATCAACGTTGTCTTAATTTGTAGATTTTTCTATAACATCAGATACTTTATACTCTTGGAATCAAGAAGCATATGACGTTTTTCGTCGAACCAACGATGTCATCAATTTCTCAACACAGTCATACTAGCGGCCGACTCTAAGTCACTCGTTGGATAATTCTTTTAATGAGACTTTAACCGTCTGATAGCATAAACAATCACTTTACATTCTAGTATTAAAATACATTCCAATCCGTTTGATAATGCAGCGCTCAAAAATCACAAATTCGTTACTCAATTTAAACTAAACCCATAATCAATGCTTCAGTTAATAACACCTTCATCAGTTTTCAACTTTGCTAACATGCAACAGACCATTCAAAATTTCACAAATGTGACAACTTTATCAATCGGAACAGCTTTAACTCATAACAACATCATTTGATTAGAACAAATCTAATAGATATATCTCCGTATCATACCTTCTAGAATATGAATTCTTCTTTCAAACTGTCCATCTATTTACCCATGAATGTACAAAATTTTTTCTTCTTACCTGAGGATAAACTTAAATGTATATAACTCAAAATACTTTTCAACTAACCAGCTTGCTCAGATAAAAACAACTGAGTCGATCTCAACTATCAAATAATATCATATCAAAATGATCCCTTCTTCATGTTGTTAAAACAACTCAAACATACAATCTTTCAAAATTTCCTTACATGCTAGTCAAAGATATTTACAACTGCATTAGCTCAAGGAAACAAAATATCCTGATTGAACTCATTGATCTTTATCAAACTTACCTGAGAAAATAAAACCATCGTACAATTTGAGCATGAGCTTCAACTATCTATACCTTTGCCGATGTCAATTCCTTTAACGAAAATTAGAGAAATCTTGATACCAGAATCACCACGTTCTTATGATCAAACAAGAAATACAACCATAATAGACATAGTTTTCACAGTCAAAGAGCACACTTTAAAGAGGTGCCATGATTGATAATTTACGAAATAAGGTAGATAAGAAAACTGAGACAAAGAAATCCAAGATGCAATACCATACTGGAAGTCCGAGAACATAACTCATAAGAAAATAATAAGGATCTTGATGATTCTTCAGAGAAAACTAGAAGAAAAACAATGCTTATACGCTCTGGAATCAATTGTAACAGAGATAGTATATTTTCCAAATATATATATAAAACAAAACAATCATCCAGTAGAAACAGAAGAATAGCCTCACAAAAATTTTCACCAACAACTTTTATTCTAAATATAATAGAATAGAATCCCACAGAGAGAGATAAGAAATGCTGCTCATCAACCAACCAGACTAACAGTGCTTTCACCTATCATTATAATCAGCTAGCATTCTCATACGATAAGAATTCCATCAGAAAATGAACAATCACATATATCTCTGAGGATAAATGGATACATAAAATACCAAGAAGAGATCATCAGGATCTATTCAATTACTACTATTACACTCTGACATCTTTACAATTCAAATTTCATTTCTCTAACTGATTCTGTCATCACTAATCTCGTATTATGCCATTCACCAACGAAAATCAATCTAGAAGAAATTCCAGCAAATACATATTTTAGACATCATACCTGAATGAGTTGATTAGCCAAGATTAACTTTTTCTTTAACCGTGACATCGCGAAATTTGAATGATCTTTAAAATGATCTAGCATCTTTTCTAGAATTGTATTCACTTGTCAAACTATTCTTAACTCTGACCACATTATTAGTCATTCCGCTACTGAACTCTTTAGTCTCTTACTTGTGAGCTCATTTAGCATAAATCTCGTGAAATTTCGTTATAAAATACCACATTAGTAAGGGGTGAGGTCGTAAAGCCTCTAACTCGACTCTCATAAATACACACATATTACTTAGCATTCATCATCTACATAATATCTTCACAATCACATAATTCACTTCAATCACATATTTTGTAAGTTCGTAAGAACTTAGTGAACTAAATCTTAAGATACATTTTTCATTCATTCTATATTGCATATGTTGTTTCACGCATCCTTTGAGTGTTTCTTGACCTTTCTACCTTCTTTGGTGGCTACAATACTGAGGTTACCATCTTTCTTTCTTTCTTTAGAACCATTTTTCTTCTCTTGTGCATACTATACTTAACATCTCTTTACCTTTTGTATACTTTCTTAAATATTATATTTACATAATCCTTAGCACCTTCACTTACCTTATCATTAAACTTAATAACTTATTTCATACTCACTAGTCTTATCATTATCTTGGGGCGGGGTAGACTATGTAACATCCCGATTCAGGGCCTAGTCAGAATAATGGTGCGAGACCACAAATATGAGTTAGTAAATTGAGTTCTTAAGGTTTATGACATGTTTGGATGATAGTAATAAAGTTCCATGTAGAAATTTTGTGAAATTGACATGGAATGATCAAATATGACTAAATTACAAAAGTTGCAAAATATGAGTTTCTAGAAGCTTTTTGTATGAAATAGCTTTAGAATATAAATTAGAAGTCCTTAAATAGCAATTTTCCCAAATTATAAGTTTTGGACAAAAATGGACATGAGTTAGTAATTTGTAAATTTTTAAAGAGAAGGGCATTTTGGTCATTTAACAATTAAATGATTAAAATGGGAAAAAAGATGATAAAAATTTCATTCATCTTCTTCCTTGTGCCGAAAATTGGGAGACTCCATAGCTAGGGTTCTTCAAATTTTTGAAGTTTGCAAGTAAGTCATCCTAGCCCCGTTTTAATATTCTTCGTATTTTTGGAATCCTCATATTATGAATTAGCTATTTTTAGCTATAAGATGAGCTAAGAAGCATGTTCAAAAATCTACCCATGTGTATCATGCTTGTAAAATGATATTTTATGGAAGTTTATGAGAGTTTGATGTTAGATAAACATCTTTTCCTTAGTGAATTTCATGAAAAATGATAGTATGGACTAATTTGTAATAGTTATGAAATTGGTCATACCTATTAGAAATAGTGAGAATTGATGATTGTTATAGTAGAGAAAATGAATTGGCTAAGCATGATGTTTATGAAAGTTGAATGAGAATTATTTTACGAGCCTAGGGGCAAAAGTGCAAATATGAGAAAGTTTAGGGGCAAAATAGTAATTTTGCCAAAGTATGAGTTAAGAGTCAATTTAGTCAATATGAGTATTAAGTGATCTAATTATTATTATAGATCAAGAAAAACGAAGCCCGGATTGAAACCGAGGCAAGAACAAAGTTGAGGACTAAATTGCATATCTACATACATTTTGTATATTGAGGTAAGTTTGTATGATTTCTAAGCTTTATGATTATTATCATTGAATTGCTTAGTATAATGTACATTATTACCATAGAAATGCTTATTGCTATGTTAAATAAAGAAATTAATGAGATTAAGCATGACAAAGTCCCGATTGAAGTTGAATTACTTAGGATACTCGATCTACCACATGAGATAAGAAAGTCTATATAAGACCAAGCCAAGGCATGGCATCGACAATCTAGCGAGTTATCATGTAAGTCCAAGACAAGTCTTGGAATTGAAGATTTATTATGAGATGAAGACCCATGTAAGCCCAAGCCAAGGCATGGCATTAGTGAGTCTCCAAGCAAAGATATCATGTAAGTCCGAGACAAGTCTTGGCATTGAAAGGTTCATGAGTAAAGATACCAAGTAAGACCATGTCAAGACATGGCAATGGTAAGTTCCCAAGGGAACACACAAGGAAGACTTTGAGTAAGTCCATGTTAAGACATGGCATCAATACCAAGAGGAGAGATCCCATGTAAGACCATATCGATGATATGGCTTTGGCATCGAGTTATGTGGGATGGGATTCAGTATCCTCGGTTATTCGCAGAAATTCATCGGGCAAATGAGTAAAGTAAAAAATGATAACAAGAAAGACAAGTAAAAAAAGCTATTATCAAGTTAGAAATGAGTATTACTCATATTATGAATGATGAACTAGAGATTATAATTATTATTGTAGAGTATGCTGATCTATGTGATCAAGTGATACAGGTACCTTGTTTACCTCACGAGTATGAGACTAGTAAGTATCATGAGATATGTAAGAATCAGTATGAGTAAGTAAGCTTAAATAGCTAAAATTTATGATACCATTGTTTATGTTAAATGGGTTATATTGAGCAAGTATGTTGTTATGTGCATTATATGCAAACTTACTAAGCTAAATGCTTACGTCCTTTATTCTTTCTTTCCATGTAGTCCTGCCAAGCTAATCTCGTGGTTCATCGTCACCGGAGCTCGGAGCACACTATCAATCGCTATTTTGGTATAGCCAAGTTGTTTATATTAAGTATGGCATGCATAGGAAACATTTCATTTTGAGTTATGTTTTAAAACTAGCCAAAGTGTTGGCTATCAAGCTTAGTATTCTTTTTGTATAGGGCCAAAGAGATGAGTCATGAATGGTTAAGTATGTATGTTTTAATCTATCAATGAAGTATGCATCCTTGTTCATGTTAGATGTAATACTTGAGTTGCTAAATTGAGCATGAGTTTGGTCTTGATTTTAGGGTGGCAAATGGCTTGGTAAGTAGCCTCTAAACGCTCACACGGATGGACACACAGGCGTGTGTCTAGGCCATGTACACCCTGTACCTTTGTATCTTAAGTCAGAATAGACCACGGGCTAGCTGCACAGGCGTGTGTCTAGACTCTAGGCCGTGTTGAGGTAGTCAGTGTGCACCACGGGTGGTAAGCACGGGCGTATGCCTTGGCCGTGGGGCATTGGCAGAATGCTGGGTTTTTAGGCACGGTTTGGGGCCACGGGCGTGTCCAAGCCGTGCGTAATTTGCCAGTATCCACTACGGGTGAAAGATACGGGCATGTTTTAGGGGTGCACGGGCGTGTCCCAAGCCACATGGGCGTGTGACCCCTGTTTCGAGGAAAAGTTCCTGATTGTATTTCGAAAGTTTCGGGATATGTGTTTAAGGCCTCATAGGCCCATGTTATGTACGTTCTGATTAAGCAAGAAGAGTTTCTATTTTGGAACAAAAATTTATAGCCCGTAAGTACATGTTTAAGTAAGTTCAAGCATGGTAATGTCTCGTATCCTGTACTAGTCTCGGACTTAGGTATGGGGTGTTACATTTAGTGGTATCAGAGCTATGGTTTATTCGGTTCTAGGACTAACGTAGCACGAGCACGAGTCTAGCTATACATGCCATACGTAAGAATGTTTTTATAATGATAGTGTGACAACTCCTGATGACTTAAATTATGTTTATACATTTAGTAAATGGATCTCGATAGAGCTGTGGTAGATGACGTAGAAAGTAACGCGCCGGCTCCTGCTGAAGGGATGGTGCCGAACGAGAATGAGAATAGACCCACTACGGTGAGTCAAGGAGGAGGAGAAGAGGCTAGAGAAGCCTTCCTCCATATGATGAATACATGGTACACGGAATTTGTTCGTATGAACCCGAATACGCAACCCCCTCCACCCCCACCTATTCCTCAACCTATCCAGTAGCCCCTCAAGTAGTAGAGGTGGTAAGAGGAGAAAAGCCTCTAGTTGATAGAATCAGGAAACATGGGGCAAAAGAATTTCGGGCTAGAAAAGATGATGATCCGAAAAAAGCTAAATTCTGGTTAGAAAATACCATCAGGGTATTTAATGAGTTGTCATGCACATATGAGGAATGCATGAAGTGTGTAGTCTCTCTTTTAAGAGATTCTGCCTATCAATGGTGGAACACCCTTATGTCGGTGGTACCGAGGGAAAAGATCACATGGGAATTTTTCCAAGAAGAGTTCAAGAAAGAGTATATCAGTAAAAGGTTCGTGGACCAGAAAAGAAAGGAATTTCTAGAGTTAAAGCAAGGCAAAATGTCTGTGACTGATTATGAGCATGAGTTTGTACGGCTCAGCAAATACGCTCGAGAATGCATGTCCACCGAGGCCATCATGAGTAAGAGATTTGAAGATGGGCTAAATGAGGATATCAAATTGTTTGTTGGTGTCCTAGAACTAAAGGAATTTGTTGTGCTAGTAGAGAGGGCTTGTAAAGCCAAAGAATTAGTAAAGGAGAAGAGAAAATCTAAAGTAGAGTCTCGTGACTCTAAAAAGAGACAGTGGAATAAGTCATTCCAATCCTCATCCAAGAAGTCAAGAGATTTCTCCACCCGATCGGCTACTTTCACTGGGTTTTCAAGGAAGGACATGAGTAAGCAGTATTCGGGAAGTAAGGCACAGACGACCTCAGTTGCTAGTGTGGGGAACATCTGATCGGATAGACTGGAATGCCCACAGTGTGGTAGACGTCATCTTGGAGAATGTCGAGCACATGAAAATGCATGTTTCAGATGTGGTTCCCAGGACCACTACATAAAAGATTTTCCAGAGACAATGAAAGAAGATAGAGCATAGAACCCGAGATCCGGGAGTGTGGTCAGAGGAAGACCGCAGAGGAACCTAGGAAGTGGGGCAAGTGGAAGAGGTAACCTTAGAGAGCAGGCTGCGAGACCCGAGGGTAGGGCGCCTACAAGGACTTATGCCATTCGCGCTCGCGAAGAGGCAACTTCTCCTGATGTTATTACGGGTACCTTTTCTCTTTTTGATATCAAAGTTATTGCTTTAATAGATCCCGAATCCACAAACTCTTACATTTGTATGAAACTAGTATCCAGTATGAATATTCTTATAGATTCTACAGAATTTACGATTAAGGTGTCTAATCCTTTAGGCAAGAGTGTGTTAGTTGATGAAGTATGTAAAGATTGTCCATTAATGATTAGAGGTAATTACTTTAAAGCAAATCTTATGTTGCTACCATTTGATGAGTTTGACATGTAACAGTCTGGTTTACACCCTAGTCGGAACAGTGGTTTTGGGACCACAAATCCGAGTCCGAATAATATTTTAATATTATTTTCCGTGTCTTTGATGTGTGATTAAGCATGTACTAAATTTGCGTAAATTAATTTGTCCGTCTGAATGCTTAATTTGATAAAAGGACTAAATCACATAATGTTTAAAAGTGGCTTCTCATTTGATTTATGAGCAAATTGATGTGGCTTTATTATTGTGAAGTCCTTAAAGGGCAAATAGCCCATTTTTTTACTTATAGTGGACGGCAACATGCAAATTTATACTATGTTTTATATGTTTGCTTTATATAATAATGATATATAATATTTTATATTTATATTAAAAGAAAACATGAGTAAGTGGCCTTGTTATTATCATATGGTTGCCGAAAATATCAAAAGAAAAAGAAAGAATAAAAGCTTAAGGGTTTCGACTATTTCAAGCTAAAATTAAGGTATGATTTGGTTTCAGTTTTTGATAATTTCTATGTTTTTGTAATCGTTGCTTTGAGAGCTACAAAACCCATGTATTAATTTTGTGAATTGATGATGTTTGTGTGAGATGCCATTGTTGATATGTTGAGTTTTATGATGATTTATGATGTTAAATGAAAGTTTTGAGCTAGATGAACATGTTTTGTTCTTAAAGTTTTGATGAATTTAGCTAAATAATGCTAAATTGTGAAAATAGCAAATTGAAGGACTAAATTGCTAATTTGATGGAAAATATGGGCTTGTATGATATATATGTACATTCGGCTAAGTATATGTGTGAACAAATTTGGTGAATTTGATGTTTTGAGAAAAATGGACTAAATTGATAAATTGTGCAAATGTGAGGGTTAAATTGCAAATAGCCCTAAATGTGAGTCCTTTTATTGAATTGAATGAATTAGTAAATAAAAGGGTTAATTCTGAATATGTCTAGATCAAGAACCAAGGAAAACGGACTTAGATCGCGGGAAAGCAAAAGTAAACGAGTAGTCGTTTCCATTTCCGATAAATCGAATCCGAGGTAAGTCATTTTGCAAATAAACGTATTGGTATTGAATTGAGTTTATTCATATGATTATTAATGATAATGAATGTTTATGAGATGCTTTGTATATGAAATTCCAAGATAGGGATTAATTAGTGACAATGTCCGAGAAGTCCCGTACGAACCTAGGACTAGATAGGATTAGCTATGTCATGACATAGGTTTCTGTTATGTTTTATCATGTAAGACCACGTCTGGGACGTTGGCATTGATTTGAGATTTCGTGTAAGACCTCGTCTGGGACGTAGGCATCGACATGAGTATTACGTGTAAGACCACGTCTAGGACGTTGGCATCGATATGATCTTTATGTGTAAGACCATGTCTGGGACATTAGCATCGTATTTATTCATGTAAGACCCTGTCTGGGACAGTGGCATCGGTATCCGATTACATGTAAGACCTCGTCTGGGACATTGGCATTGTACGACCATTCTGAGCTTTCTAAGTATCCTACTAGATTCCTATCGGTTCAACGAGAAAGTCTGAGATACGAATATCAAATCCGAGTTTTGATAAGTTAAGTGAATGAATATCCGTTACAGGTACGTTGCTTATATACTAATTGTGTATATAAGGTAAGTATCCATGTGAGCATATTATAATGTTAAGTATATGGAATTGATAATGTGATATGTAAATTCTTGACTAGATGAACTATATGCATATATGTTATGTGATTTGGAAATATGGCAAGTTATAGCTAAGCATATGAGCTCAAGAAAGAATGAGGTGATTTTGTAATGAGAACCATATTGGTTATCTTATTAATTCTGTTATGTGCAATTCATGCTAAGTTTGTTTGTATATTGACTTACTAAGCTTTTGGAAAGCTTACTCTGTGTGTATGTTTTCTCCGTTCTATAGGTCGTTAAAGCTACTAAAGGCTCGGGACCGTCACATATCGTCATCACACTACTAAACTCTTTTTGGTACATTATGGAAATGTTTATATCTAGATATGGCATGTATAGGCTAGTATTTTGATATAAGTTGATGTATAGACTTGGTCATGAGATGTGACTAATTATTGGTTCATATTTTGCCTTGATGAATGTGGTATGTGTAGTTGTTTTGGTATGGATTGATGCTCATGAAAGGGTCAAGTTTTGGGTAGGTAAATGAATGAAATATACTTTAGTCATATATATATATGTTTTATCTTGAAAGTTGACTTGAATGAAATGAGTAATGAATGGTCAATTTAGTATGTTTTTGGCTGCCTTATATGCATTGATATGTGATGGTAATTGTTGATTGTAGGTATGAACTAAATGGTGGCATTTTAATCTTGCAAATGACCTATAATGTCACACGGCCTGGGCACACGGGCATGCCTGGTGACCATGGGGTAAAGTCAGTAGCTAGCTTAAGAGCATACGGCGACGGCACACGGACGTGCTTGGTAGCCGTGTGGTTTTGATAGGATTGCACACGACCACGGCACACGGGCGTGTTCGGTGGCCGTGGAGCATAAGTCAGATTCGACCACGGCCAAGGCACACGGGTGTGCTTGGTGGCCGTGGATGTGAGATCAGATTCGACCACGGGCAGGACACACGAGGGTGTCTAGCAGCCGTGGAGGGCACACGGTTTCCTCCCACGGGCGTGTATCCTCTGTACTTTAGAAAAGTTTTAAATTTCCACGAAATTTTGTAAGTGATTTGATTTAGTCCCAACCCGGTTTAAGGTGTATCCCCTGTACAAGGTCTCGATGACCGTATTAAGGGACACTATGCTTGAGATTGATGAATGCGTGTATGAATTTCTGTAAATTGTTTTCGATCTATTCGGTAACGCTCCTAACCCTAATCCGATGATGGACACGGGATAGGGGTGTTACATGACATCATTCTTGGTATGGACTGGTTGACTGCCCATGATGTAATACTTAATTGTGGGAAGAAATATATTGAGATGAGATGTGAGAATGGGGATACCCTCCATATAGAATCAGATAAGCAAAGTAAATCACCGCAATGATTTTTCACATGATGGCACAGAGATACATAAGAAAGGGGTATGAGGCATATTTGGCCCTTGTGATGAATGATAAAGAAACAGAGTTAAAGATTGAGTCAGTACCAATAGTAGGTGAGTATGTGGATGTTTTTCCCGAAGAATTACCAGGACTACCCCCAGTTAGAGAGGTTGAGTTCAGCATTGAGGTAGCTCCCGGTACTGTACCAATATCTATTACTCCTTACAGAATGGCTCCAACGGAGTTGAGAGAGTTGAAGCCACAGTTGCAAGAGTTGAAAGATAAAGGTTTTGCGAGATCAAGTTGTTCTCTATGGGGTGCTCCGGTTTTATTTGTGAAAAAGAAAGATGGCACCATGAGATTGTGCATAGATTACCGTCAACTTAATAAAGTAACAGTAAAGAACAAGTACCCATTGCCAAGGATCGATGATTTGTTCGATCAATTGAAGGGAGCCACTGTGTTCTCTAAGATAGACTTGAGATCGGGGTACTACCAGCTGAGAGTAAAGAAATCAGATGTGTCCAAGAAAGCTTTTCGAACAAGGTATGGGCATTATGAATTTTTAGTCATGCCCTTTGGTTTGACCAATGCTCCTGCGGTATTCATAGACTTAATGAACCGAATTTTTAGACCATACCTTGACAAGTTTGTAGTCGTTTTCATTGATGACACACTGATTTATTCTCGAGATGAGAATGAGCATGCTGAGAACCTACGGACAGTTTTGCAGACTCTTCGAGAAAATCAATTATATGCCAAGTTCAGTAAAAGTGAATTTTGGCTCGAGGAAGTAGGATTTCTGGGACATATTGTCTCGAGAGATGGAGTCCGAGTAGATCCAAGTAAGATTTCGGCCATAATGGACTGGAATCCACCGAGAAATGTCTCTGAGGTTAGAAGTTTTCTAGCCCTAGCTGGCTATTATAGACGATTCGTCAAGGGGTTTTCTATGATTGCAACCCCGATAACTAAATTGTTACAGAAAAATGTTAAGTTTGAGTGGACAAAAAGATGCCAACAAAGTTTCGAGAAATTGAAAGCGATGTTGACAGAAGCTCCAGTCCTAGTACAACCTAAGACAGGGAAAGAATTTGTGATTTACAGCGATGCATCCTTAAATGGATTAGGCTGTGTACTTATGCAAGAAGGCAAAGTGATTGCTTACGCCTTAAGACAGTTGAAGCCACATGAGAAGAATTATCCGACCCAAGATCTAGAGTTGGCTGCCATGTGCACCCTGCACCTTTGTATCTTAAGTCAGAATAGAGCACGGGCTATCTGCACGGGCGTGTGTCTAGACTCTAGGCCATGTTGAGGTAGTCAGTGTACACCACGGGTGGTAAGCACGGGTGTGTGCCTTGGCTGTGGGGCATTGGCAGATTTCTGGGGTTTTAGGCACGGTTTGGGGCCACGGGCGTGTCCAGGCCGTGCGTAATTTGCCAGTATCCACCACGGGTGAAAGACACGGGCATGTTTTAAGGGTGCACGGGCGTGTCCCAAGCCACATGGGCGTGTGACCCCTGTTTCGAGGAAAAGTTCCTGATTGTATTCCGAAAGTTCTGGGATATGTGTTTAAGGCCTCATAGGCCAATGTTATGTACGTTCTAATTAAGCAAGAAGAGTTTCTATTTCGGAACAAAATTTTATAGCCCGTAAGTACATGTTTAAGTAAGTTCAAGCATGGTAATGTCTCGTATCTAGTCTTAGTCTCGGACTTGGGTATGGGGTGTTACAAACTACACCCAATACTTATTTTCAGAATTCGTCCAAATCTTCCTTTAGTGCACTCTCTATTCTTACTATTAACTCATATCTTTGCCTCGTCACGTACTCTAGCGTACACTAGCCTTTCTATTCATCCTTTGTAACTATACAAGGTTCACTTTTCGTTCGGTGTCCACTCAAAGGCATTGTCTTTAGATGGTCATCATAATATCCATTCTTTAGATTCCGCCACGAAGACATTCCTTTCCAAAGATAGCCACAGAGGCTTTCCTTTTAGAGTCTTTCTACGAAGGCGTCCTTTTAACAAATTTTTACACAAGACATTCCTTTAACTGAGATAGGTACAAAGGCATTCATTTAACTCAGATAACCACAAAGGCATCCCTTTAACAGAGATCGCCACAAAGACATTCGATTAACTGAGATAGCCATAAAGGCATCCTCTTAGTAGAGATCACCACAAAGGCTTCCTTCTAACAGAGATTGCCACAAAGGCTACCTTTCAGAGATAGCTACAAAGGTTTCCATTCAAAGATAGCCACAAAGGATCACTTATACAAAAATTGGTGTTTTTAACGATAGAGATTTTCCTAAACTCACCATCGTGGGGTTTGCCCCTCATCGTTGATACTCACCCAACTGTCCTTTACATATTTAATATGATGCCATAGCCCAGCCATGGTTTTCAACTATATGGTCTGCAGAGTGCCATGGACTTTTTCTTTCAGAGATTCATGTTTTTAGGCCTGAAAACCCCTTTAGACGACTTCAAAGACAGACACAGACACTTCATGTAGACTCATACTTGATAGACTCATTCACATATGATTTACTCATGATAGACTCTTTCATAACAAAATTGTTCATGTCATCAAAACTTACATAGAAACTTTACTCATTCAGGCACATTATCCTCAAAGATCATATCCATATTCCATACGAATCATTCATGCAATTTCATCAGACATACACTTCTCACAAAATCATCACATCATGCATTCTTAGCTCATTTTCATAGATGGTTACAACATGCAAAATTCATTTGTAAGAGTCTTTTAGAGACTTACCTTATAATCTTGAAGGCTATCAAACTTCAAATCTAATCCTTTTTTGTGACAATAGGAGCTTGAGTTCTAGATCTTTCATTCCACAAGATATTATGGCTTTTTCGCCTTGTCAAACAGAAACACTTTGTTAGAACGTATTCGGGTAATCTTTTACTTCTACTTTAACTCAGACATAACACTAAGCCTTATTTCTTTAAGTACACTAACACGTCTGTGTTTCTTTAGCAAATAGAGTCATGAAACATACCATGTTGTGAGGGAGCTTACTAGCAAAAAAACCATGAAACATACTTGTCTTTTTGGGAGGCATCTCCCATCTTCTTAGCCCTTCCGTCCTTAAGAAGGAAAACAACCCTTCTTTACTTAACCTGAGTGTCCTTTTAACTTAACCCAAGTTCTCATGGGAACTTGGTGATCGTCACATCAAGACTGAGAAACTTATCAAAATCTTCCATGTCTAAGAAACTTACCTGATACTTCTTCAGCCTTTGACTATTTTAGTTCATGTTTGGTTAGTTCCCAATCGACTTTCCTTACAAATAAACTAGTAATGGACTACATTGGTCACTAGAGGTATTATACCTTCTGGATTGGCCTCATACCTCTTAACCATCATTTTTTGTAACTATTACATTTGTTTCACTTATCATCCTAATCTGACTAAGAATCCTTATCTACTTATTTCCATATCAGAGTCCACCCACCCCATATGCCAAAAATGCACTTGGGCGACTACTACTACTCAGTCAAATATTCCTCCTTATTGTTCTTTAGCCATTCTTATTACAAAAGTATGTATAAATATAACATTATTGGTTTGTCTATTCTATACACCGATATGGGCCTTTCTGGGTGAACACTTCTTCACCTGTCGTTTTCCTATGTAACTATACACCCAATTCAGAGGCTTATACACTTTTACCATTATTCTTCGAATCGTCGTACTTAACTTAGCCATAAGTTTCTCTCCTCCATAATACGCCAGACAAAGGTGTTACAAACATGCTCGAAAAGTAACTTACACCTAATCCAATCCTATCATTGGACAACTTAAAACTATCCTCTTAAGTAGTATTCCTATTGACTATATTTCAAACTTCCAGGACTTCGCCTAAGTGCTCTCGCCTTTGATCTCATAGCTGTATCAGTAGTCCCTCTTTGATTTCCAATCACATTTCCAGCGTTTCTGGGTGGTCTACCCCTAGCCGTCACATTAATCGGTTTCGCACTCTGAACATTTTCTTCCTCAGCTAACTTTGGGCAGTCTCGAATGAAGTGATCTCGTGATCCACACTTATAAAAAGTTTGATTATTGTACTTGCCCCAACATTCTCCCACATGTCGTCTTCCACACTGTCTACACTCAGGCTTGTTTCTTTTAACACTACCAACACTTAGTTCAATTGGAGCTTGAGTTCTCGGACCAACACTTAGTCTTGCGCAATCTCTATTCGAATGTCCAATTGAAGCATTTGATCGGTTATTTGCATTTTAAATCTCTTCGTCTTAGGTTGAAACGTCTTACTCATCAATCTTTTTCTTTCATCACGAGCTTCAGAATCAGGTTTCTTCTTTTCTTTACTGAGCTCCTCGGCTTTGCAGGCTCTTTCGACTAACACAACAAATTCATTTATGTCGAGTATCCCAACCAACAACTTAATATCTTCGTTCAACCCTTCTATAAAGCGTTTACACATAGTAGTTTCGGTCGAAACACATTCACGTGCATACTGGCTCAATCTCACAAATTCCCGCTCGTACTTAGTAACTGACAAATGACATTGTTTCAGCTCAAGGAACTCTTTACGTTTCTGATCAATGAATCGTTGACTGATATACTTCTTTTGGAATTCAATTTGAAAGAAATTCCAAGTGATTCTCTCTCTTAGAACTACTGATATAAACGTCTTCCACCAGTTATAAGCCGTATCTCTCAACAAAGAAACTGCACACTTGATACATTCATCAGGGATCAACGACATCTCGTCGAATACCTGAATTGTATTCTTGAGCCAAAACTCGGCTCACTCAGCATCGTCATCAGTTGTGGCCCTAAAATCTTCGTCCACAGGAGGTTTATTCAATCGATTCGGATCTACAACTTGTGGCACAACAGATACTTATGGGGGTGGAGGTTGTGGAGCAGCGGATTCGTTCGAACGAAATCCGAAAACCACTCACTCATCATTCGGAAGAAGGCTTGCTTAGCCTCTCCACACTCACCACTATCATTCGGCCTAGATGTGGCCGGTGCTGTCCCTTGAGCAGGAGCAGGCGCGTTACTCTCTACATCGTCAGTAACTACTCGATCGGGATCCATTACTATATAAAAACACATTTTCAACTGTCAGGATTCATCACACTATCGTAATTTCATATATGGCATGTATAGCTAGACTCACACGCGCTACGTTATTCCGAGAATCGACTAAATCGTAGCTCTGATACCAATAAAATGTAACACCCCTAACTCGAATCCGTCACCGGAATAGAGTTAAGAGGTAATACCGATCAGTCGGAACATTTCACATCCACTTCACAAAACAAAGTCTTTTCTCAATCAATCATATTCAATTATAGTCATATAGTCCCTTATTGATGTCTACGAGACCTTAAACACGTGTTAGAAAGAGGTCGGGACTAAACCAAACACTTACGAAAATTTTCAGAAATATAAACATTCTTCAACACTGCAAATGTCACACACCCGTGTGGGCCGGTCGTATGCCTCACATGACTACCAAGCATGCCCATGTGTCCAGGCCATGCCAAAACAGGGCATACATACTGACTTGTTCACACGACAGACACACCCGTTTGCCCCGGCCATGTGAAATTAAGCTAGCTACTGTCTTGGTCACACGGCCACCAGGCACGCTCGTGGGCCACGACCATGTAACCTGTCCAGACACACCTAAAAGTGACCCTTAAACCACACAGCAGAGACACACGCCCGTGTCTCCTGGCCATGTATGCAAATTAGGCCATTCGCAAGGCCAATTTGCCATCCACACAAAGGTCATCTCTACAAGCAAAATCAAGCATTATCCCACACACGATTTGGCAACCAAATACATGTCAAATGATCAACATATCATCCATCCAATCTCATTTCTAATCATGTTAAATTATATACCACATTGCACAACTAAAATACATGCATTACTAAGCAAGATTTATCCACAACATTTCTAAATCTCAATAGCATTAATCCATCACTAAGATTACCATTCATAAGCCATTATCATTGCCATCAAGATATACCAAAACATATTTCATATACCAAAACTACATATGCATATTTCCAACATTTATCTAGCCACATCACATTGCTAATTACACATCTCAAACATGTTTCAACATAACTAGCCTATACATGCCATATTCAAATATACACATCTTCAAAAATACCAAAATAGATTGCCGATAGTGTGATAGAGATATTGACGATCCCCGGATCCGAGCTAACTTTACTGACACTGCAAAGCAGAGAAACAAATCACATAGTAAGCTTTCAAAGCTTAGTAAGTTCGTAATGTAACACATGTAATTCAACAACTCAAGTCAATATATAAAGATAAGCCATCACTTAGAATAATACACAAACTTAACTATGCTCAATACTCACATAGCATTTCATCCATCTACTTTCAAATTTACCAACACATAGTTATCATACATACCTTAACCAACACATAGTTATCATACATACCTTAGCCAACACATAGTTATCATACATACCTTAGCCAACACAAAGTTACTCACCATCCAAGCTACTCAATTGCTCGACTTTATGTTCCGATCAACCTTGACCATTCTTTTGATTTGTTCGCACACTTAGTGCCAATTTCGTAGTCGAAACATAATTGTCATCGCACACTTAGTGCCTCAACATAAACCGAACTCATTTCGGTATCGCACACATGGTGCCAAATCGATAAGCTGAAGCTTCTATCCTTTCGCACACACAGTGCTAATCATCTCTGTCTCGTTTCAAATTTTCGCACACGTAGTGCCCTCAAATTTAATTCTGCACATAACATTTCCAATCTCATAATTATATATATAATCATTCAATTCACATCACAAAGATATAGTTTATAGCTAGTATTATATTCGAACTTACATCGGATATCAAAATACCGAAACAGTCGATTAATCGAGCACTTTGTCTTTGCCTCGATCTCGATCCAAACCTCTCATTTCTTGGTCTATACACATTCAAATTTAACTCATTCAATCACTAATTCATTCAATTTAGTCCACACACACATCTTTAGGGCATTTTACAAAATAGCCCTCATATTTTCACATTTTGACACTTTAGTCCCTAATTCCCAAAATCATCAAATTCACATAATTTCACCTAGCACAAGCCTAGCCGAATTTGCTTTGTGTTCATACCAACCCACACTCTTCATTTATTTCACAATTTAGTCCCTCAAATAATCATTTTCTCAATTGAGTCCAAAATACTCAAATTCAACAAAACTCCAAAGACAAACTATATTAATCAAACACATATCTTTCATTTTTCACCATCAACTAACACATAGCTCAAGCATTCATCAATGGCATATCCCAAAATAACCATCAATTCACAAAATTAAGACATGGGTTAGCTAGAGCACGAAGCAACGATCACGAAAATGTAGAAATTATCGAAAACCGATTAAAAACATACCTTGAATTTGAATTAAAAGCTAGCCGAAACCTAGCTTCTTTTTCTTTTCTTCTTCTTTTGTATTTTCGGCCAAAGATAGTGAACATGGCCACTTACTCTTGTTTTGTTTTATTATATTATCATATTTTATTAATTTATATATTTTAACCATTAAAATAACATATAAAACTTATACATTTAATAGCCTTGCCACCCATTATCTTATAAAATGGCTAAATTTCAACATAAATCCTCCAATTTATAAAGACAACAACAATTAAGCATATAACAATCAGCACACCACATTTTACACTTTAGGCGGTTAAGTCCTTTTTCGCAAATTTAACACACAGTCGATAAAATCTTCACACAGAAATTTCACACAGGCTAAATCACATACTGTAAACTCAGAAAATAATATTAAAATATTACTCCAACCTCAAATTTGTGGTCTTGAAACCACTGTTCTGACTAGGGTCTAAACCGGGTTGTTACAGTGTGGATAGAAAATTGACCAAAATCAAGCCATTCCCTTCACCCATGTAACACCCCTTACCCGTGTCTGACGCCGGAACCGGATACGAGGCATTACCATGCTTGACTTTGCTTGAACTTGTAATTACGGGTTGTAAAATTTCATTCCAACTTAAAACTTTTCTTTCTTATTAAAAACTTACACTTCATGGGCCTACGAGGCCTTAAACATTCATCCGGAAGGATTCAGAGTTCAACCAGAAACTTTTGCAATCTTTGAAAATTTTTGCCTAGACAGGGGCCATGTAACACTCCATACCCGAGTCCGAGGCTAAGACTTGATACGAGACATTACCATGCTTGAACTCACTTAAACATGTACTTACGGGCTGTAAAATTTTGTTTCGAAATAGAAACTCTTCTTTCCTAGTCAAAACGTACATATCATGGGCGTATGAGGCCTTAAACACATATCCGGGAACTTCCAGAATACAATCGGGAACTTTTCCTCAAAACAGGGGTCACACGCCCATGTGGCTTGGGGCACGCCCGTGTACCCTTAAGACACGCCCATGTCTCCCAACCGTGGTCGATACTGACTAGTTTCACACGGTCTTGACACGCCCGTGGACTTAAACCGTGTGCTATACCTTGATATACTGACTTATTCACACGGTAGGGCACACGCCCATGTTCTAATCAGTATCACACACGACCTAAAACAAATGGCCGTGGGATTAGCCCGTGGTCTATCCCGACTTAAGGTACAAAGGTTTAGGGTGCACCGCGGCGGCCTAGACACACGCCCGCGTGTGTCCATCCGTGTGGGCACTTAGAGGCTATTTACCAAGCCAATTGCCACCCCAAATCAAGACCAAACTCATGCTCAATTCAACAACTCAAATTAATAAATCTAACATGAACAAGGATTCATACTTCATTGATAAATAAAATCATACATACTTAATAATTCATGACCAATCTCTTTGGCCATATACAAAAAGAATACTAAGCTTGATAGCCAGCACTTTGTCTAATTTTAAAACATAGCTCAAAATGAAATGTTTCCTATACATGCCATACTTAATATAAACACTTGGCTATACCAAAATATCGATTGATAGTGTGCTCCGAGCTCCGATGACGATGATCCACGAGATTAGCTTGGCGGGACTACATGGAAAGAAAGAATAAAGGGCGTAAGCATTTAGCTTAGTAAGTTTGCATATAATGCACATAGCAACATACTTGCTTAATATAACCCATTTAACATAAACAATGGTATCATAAATTTCAGCTATTTAAGCCTACTTACTCATACTGATTCTTACATATCTCATGATACTTACTAGTCTCATACTCATGAGGTAAACAAGGTACCTGTATCACTTGATCACATAGATCAGCATACTCTACCATAATAATTATAATCTCTAGTTCATTATTCATAATATGAATAATACTCATTTCTAACTTGATAATAGCTTTTCCTACTTATCTTTCTTGTTATCATTTTAACTTTACTCATTTTCCCAATGAATTGCTGCGAATAACCGAGGATACTAAATCTCATTCCACATATAACTTGATGCCAAAGCCATATCCTAGATACGGTCTTACATGGAATATCTCATCTTGGTTTTGAGGCCATGTCTTGACATGGACTTAGACGAAGTCTTTCTCGTGTGTTCCCTTGGGAACTTACCATTGCCATGTCTTGACATGGTCTTACTTGGTATCTTTACTCATGAACTGGGCAACGCCAAGCTTTGGCTTGGACTTACACGGAATCTTTCTTGTTACTCACCAATGCCATGCCTTGGCTTGGACTTACATGGGATCTCTATCTCTTTATAGCTTTTCAATGCCAAGACTTGTCTTGGACTTACATGATAACTTTACTTGGAGACTCACCAATGCCATGCCTTGGCTTGGGCTTATATGGGTCTTCATCTCGTAATAACTCTTCAATGCCAAGACTTGTCTTGGTCTTACATGATAACTTGCTTGATTGCCGATGCCATGCCTTGGCTTGGTCTTATACGGACTTTCTCATTTCATGTGATAGATCGAGTATCCTAGGTAATTCAACTTCAATCGGGACTTTCTCATGCTTAATCTCGTTATCTTCTTTGTTTATCATAACATCGAACATTTTCATGGTAATATTGTACATTATGCTAAGTAGTTCAATGATATAAATCATAAAGCTTAGAAATCATACAAACTTACCTCAATATACAAAATGTATGTAGATATGCAATTTAGTCCTCGACTTTGTTCTTGCCTCGATTTTGATCCGGGCTTCGTTTTTCTTGATCTATAATAATAATTAGATCATTTATTACTCACACTGACTAAATTGACTCTTAACTCATACTTTGGCAAAATTACTATCTTGCCCCTAAACTTTCTCATATTTGCACTTTTGCCTCTAGGCTCGTAATATGATTCTCATTCAACCTTCTTAAACATCATGTTTAGCTGATTCATTTTCTCTACTATAACAATCATCAATTCTCACTATTTCTAATAGGTATGACCAATTTCATAACTATTACAAATTAGTTCATATTATCATTTTTCATGAAATTCACTAAGGAAAAGATGTTTATCTAACATTAAACTCTCATAAACTTCTATAAAATATCATTTTACAAGCATGTCATTCTTGGGTAGATTTTTGAACATGCATCTTAGCTCATTTTATAGCTAAAAATAGCTAATTCATAATACGAGAACTTCAAAAATACGAAGAATATTAAAAACGGGGCTAAGATGAACTTACTAGCAAGCTTGAAAGATGAACAAACCCTAGCTATGGGGTTCTTCAAATTTTCGGCACCAAGGAAGAAGATGAATGAGATTTTTATCATCTTTTTCCTATTTTAATCATTTAATTGATAAATGACCAAAATGCCCTTCTCTCTAAATTTTTACAAATTACTAACTCATGTCCAATTTTGTCCAAAAATTATAATTTGAGCAAATTTCTATTTAAGGACTTCTAATTAGTATTCGAAATTTATTTCATACAAAAAAAGCTTCTAGAAACTCATATTTTGCAACTTTTGCAATTTAGTCTTAATGGACCCTTTAATGAAAATTTTCAAAAAATTTCCACATGAAACTTTCATACTATCATGCAAACATTTCAATTATCATAGAAAATCATTTTACCATTTCGGATTTGTGGTCTCGCACCACTGCTCCGACTAGGCCCTAAATCGGGCTGTTACAATTCTCCCCTTTAGGGATTTTCGTCCTCGAAAACCTTACCAGCAAAAAGGTTTGGATATTGGTCTCTCATACTCTCTTCTGGTTCCCATGTAGCTTCTTCTATCCCATGTCTTTGCCATAATACTTTTACTAAGGCAATACTTTTATTTCTTAGCTGCTTGACTTCCCGAGCTAAAATCTTCACTGGTTATTTACCATAAGTCATGTCGGGATGAATCTCTATCGCTAACGGGGTAATTACATGTGAAGGATCTGATCGGTAGCGTCTCAACATTGACACGTGAAGCACATCATGTATCTTTTCTAACTCTGATGGCAAAGCCAATCAATAAGCTACCGGCCCAACTTTTTCGGTAATCTCATACGGTCCAATAAAACGTGGACTCAACTTGCCTTTCCGGCCAAATCTGAGAACTTTTCTCCATGGTGACACTTTCAAGAAAACTTTATCTCCAACTTGATACTCTATCTCTTTTCTCTTTAAGTCTGAATAGAACTTCTGTCAGTCTGATGCAGGTTTTAAACATTCTCGTATCACTTTCACTTTCTCTTCAGCTTCTCTAACCAAATCAACCCCGTGAATTTGGTTTTCCTTTAGTTCAGTCCAAAATAAAGGCGTTCTGCAATTACGCCCATATAGAGCCTCATAAGGCGCAATCTTTAAACTCGACTGAAAACTATTATTGTAGGCAAATTCTACCAATGGGAGAAACTTTTCCCAACTACCTCGAAATTTGAGAACACAACACCAGAGCATATCCTCGAGTACTTGAATTAATCTCTCCGACTGACCGTCAGTTTGAGGATGGAAAGCGGCACTATAGCTCAACTTTGTACCCAGGGCCTCTTGTAATTTCTTCCAAAGTCTGGATGTAAATCTCGGATCTCTATCCGATATGATTGACAAAGGAACTCCTTGAAGCCTTACTATTTCAGAAACATACAAACTTACCAACTTGTCGAGTGAGTAATCCACTCGTACTGGTAAGAAATGAGCTGACTTCGTGAGTCTATCAACTACAACCCATATAGCATCTTTCTTGCTCGGTGATAATGGTAATCCCGTTACAAAATCCATAGCGATACGGTCCCATTTCCACTCGGGTACCATAATTGGTTGAAGCAAACCCGAAGGTACTTGATGTTCAGCCTTTACTTGCTGACAAATCATGCATTTGGAAACAAACTCTGAAATATCTTTCTTCATTTTCAGCCACCAATACTGTTGCTTCAAGTCATTATACATCTTAGTACTACCAGGATGTACAGATAGACATCCGTTATGTGCCTCGTGTAAAATTCTCTGAATAAGCTCCTCTTTTCTCGGTACACAAACTCTATCTTTAAATATCAAGTATCCATCAGAATTAATCCGAAAGTCGGATTCAACATCTGACTCGCACTGAGCTCTTTTGACTTGCAATTTGCTATCTTCTTTCTGAGTGTAACACCCCAAACCCGGACAGGACACCACGTCCGAATCTGGTATGTTACGGGGAAAACGTTTTTGAGAGATAAGATTTTTCGTTTAAAAGCGGGCGAAAAACATAGTGAACTTGAAGAAAATTGGAGTAGGCCTGCTTTGATTAGATTTTGAAAACTTATCTAAAGTATATAGTTAAAAACGAGTTGATTTCATTTAGCATTTCCAATAGTTTCTTAGTACTATTTTGAAACATTTTTTTGACTTAGTAGAATATCGAGTTTGGTTTGGAGATCATTTGAGTTTACTTTATAGCAAAACATAGTGAGATACCCGATGGTATGGTTTAAAACACATTGCGTTATAGTTTTGAAAACATTATCTTACCAAATTTTTAGTAAAATTTCATACCAAGTTATTTGTTAAGCAGGTTGAGAATCTAATTAAAACATAACCATCATAAAACATAATTTAAAGGCCTTTTACAAATCCAAATTAAATCTCAAATAAAAATAAATAAGCCAAAGTACCCAAAGTGAATAGTCTGAGCAAAACTTTTATTAAAGCATGGCATGTGCACCCCGAGTCCACCCCGGGCTCCATGTCCGCGTCTCGGGTCACCTGAAATGTCAAAGGAGAGGGTGAGTCGAATGACTCAGTGCATAAATCCCGCTCCCGATGAAACAACATGCTAACACACATCATACATAGCAACATAATTAATGCAACCCGATCCTAACCATCCGTATCTCCTTTTTCTACCCCGTGTGGTACCAAACCACTGGTGGTGCCAAACCACCGTGACATATAGTCACAATGTGTTACCAAAACACCGTGTCCCAAAGACACAATATCCATCAATGTGGTGCCAAACCACCGGTGTCCCAAAGACACGTATGTGCTACCAAAGCACCGTGACCGAAGTCACAAATCCAATGATGGGGCCAACCCATCGTGTGATACCCAATCACTAGCAGACGATCCCATATCTCATGTGGGGCCAACCCATGGTGGTGTTAACCACGTGGACGAGTCGCAATGAGGTGCCCAACCTCCGTGTCCCAAAGACACAAATGTGGTACCAAACCACCGTGACCCAAAGTCACAAAGTGTGTTACTAAAACACTGGTGCTCACAAAGACAAAATATCACCGCTCCCTCCACTCATATCACCCATCAACATACCATACTCATGTAATCATGCATATCATACAAATCATGCATATCATGCTAATATGCCTAACCTCATATCCCATGTCACATATATCCATAGTCATGGTATCATATAGATCATCAGTAAACACATAACAATAATAATACTGACTTACCCGAGTCCAAGATCGTACCCATTAGGGTATCATATCAATCATCACTGTTTCATTAATTATCACACAGGTTTATCAATTATATTCCAAAACGGAGTGTGTTAGTTTACACACCTGGTAATACGAGTCTAGAAATCCTGACAAAAGCGACCTAAGTCCCTTGATTAACTTGCTCCTAGAATCGGTCAAACATAGGGGTTAGGCATCTATAACATTCGGCCAACAACAATTAACCAAAGGGGTTAATATCGAACCCTTACCTTGCTAATGGTTTGATTTCTTATCAGACCCGAACCACAAAGGTTCTCCTTCCAACAATCGTCTACACCTTCAAAAGGGAACTGTTAATCTTTTAGAAACCTTTTAGACTTAACCAAAACTAAACGAATAACCCATGAAAAATATCTCACCATCACTTACCGGTCAATTAACAGAAGATGACAACTCCTCTTGCTTGCTTCCAAAATCCAAGGATCCTATAACGAGAGATTAGTACCCTTCCAACATGACCATATTCGGCCCTCACCCAAACCGTACCCAAAAAGAACAAAAGAGGGAAAATATGGCCATTCGGCCACCCCACTTACCTTGTTCAAAGATTGAACAACCAACCAAATCCACTCTTCACTGATATTCGGCCACCAAGGAACTACTAAGAGAGAGACGACTTTCGGCCAAGAGGAATGGAAGGAACAAACGAATACAAACGGCTTGAGCTTTGAACAAAAGACAAGAATAAAACGATGAGTAGAGAGTGGAGACTTTCGGTTTGGAAAGAAATGGATGAAGAAAGTGTTTTTGGGAGGGTAAGATTCGGCTACCAATGTTTCAAGAAGAGGAAAAAGAATGTTGGAGAAGAGAGAGTTTCGGTTTTAACACAATTAAACAAAAGAAGAAGAAATGGGGTTGAACATTCGCCACACACAAAAATTAAGGAAAAGAAATGCAAATTTCGCAAGGCTATAGGGTTTGGTCATTCAGTTTGAAGAAATGAGAAAACTCTCTGAAGTTTCAGTTTGCTTTTGACAAAAGAATAAAATGTTGGCTTCACAAATGCTTTTGGCCAAAAATGCACAAAATGAGAAGTGCATTTCGGCACACCTCACTTCCCCTTACCAAACCGTCCACACCCCCACTCCAACACCCCACAAATTCGGCCAAAATCCCTCCATTCACTCCACTCCCCACATTCAAACAACAAGACCAAGTCTTCCTCCTACAATTATTCTCCACCAACCGTTTGAATGGTATGACTTGGTCCAAGGTAGAATTCAACTTGCCTTCTACCTCTTCCCCATGCCGTCCAAAATTAAAGCCAAAATGGGGACTCTGCAGCTCGAACACTAGACCTCCACTCCATGCAGATGACGCCACACCAAGCTCCCCCATGTAGCGCATGCTTTGCCACTAAGCTAGCTCCTTACTTGTGCAACAAAGCAACAATTAAAATTCTTAAACCCCACTCCAACAAATCCCTCCTATAAAGCCTAAAAAAACTAAAATTCTCCCATTCACTCGTGCATACTCCTAGCCTACAACCAAGCCCCCAAAACATAGAAATAGCCACGCAAAGACACTAAACACATGCAATAACATGCAAAGAACCAAACACCCCTAACCCGGATATTACAGTTCTACCCCTTAAAAATAATTTCGACCTCAAATTACCCGATCGTAAGAGTTGCGGTATTGCCTGTCTCATCATATCCTCGGGTTCCCACGTAGCTTCTTCTACGCCATGATTCCGCCAAAGAACCTTAACCAAAGGCACGCATTTTCTACGCAGAACCTTCACATCCCGATCAAGAATCGCACGGGTTCCTCTTCCATAGTCAAGTCCGGATTTACCTCGATCTCTTCCACCGCTACCACATGTGACGGATCTCAACGATACCTCCAAGCATCGAAACATGAAAAACGTCGTGAATCGACTAAGCTCTGCCGGCAACTCAAGCCGATACGCCATCGGTCCAACTCGTCTCAATACCTTATACGCCCAATAAACCTCGGACTTAGCTTGCCTTTCTTCCCGAATCTCAACACCTTTTTCCAAGGTGAGACCTTCAGAAAACTCGATCCCCACAAATAACTCTATATCTCTTCGCTTAAGATCGGCATAAGACTTCTGCCGGTCGAAGCTTCCTTCAATCGAGACTCGAATCAACTTAACCTTGTCTTCGGTCTCAAAGAACCAACTCGGGTCCCAACAACCGACGTTCACCTAACTCCGTCCAACACGTAGGTGAGCGACATTTCCTACCATACAACGCCTCATACGGTGCCATCTTGATGCTCGCTTAGGTAATCGTTGTTGTAGGCAAACTCGCTAATGGTAGAAACTCCTCCCAACTACCCCTCAAATCCAAGATACAACCTCTCAAATATCCTCTAAGATCCGAATAACCCTTTCGATTGACCGTCGATCGCGGGTGAAAAGCCGTCTTTGAAATCCAAACGAGTACCAGAGCTTGATGCAATGCTTTCCGAACCTTGACGTAAATCTAGGATCCCTATCCGAGATTATCGAAACCGCACACCATGCAACCTTACTATCTCTCGACACATACAGCCTTCGCCACCAAGCGCGAGTAGTCAACCCTCACCGGAATGAAGTGAGTCGATTTAGTCAAGCGATCCACCACTACCCAAATCAATCCTTCTTGCTTGGCGTAGCGGTAACCCACCGACGAAATCCATGGTTATCCTTTCCCACTTCCATCGAGGAATCTTCACAGGCTGAAGCAAACCCGACGGCAACTGATGCTCAGCCTTGACCTGTTGACAAGTCAAACACTTCCCAACAAACTTTGTCACCTCTTTCTTCAAGCCAGCCACCAAAATCGCTTCTCTAAGATCCCTATACATCTTGCTACCTCCAGGATGCATAGCATAAGGACTGCTATGTGCGTCCTGAAGAATCTTTTGCCTTAGCTCAACATCTTTAGGCATACAAGCTTTACCTTGAAGACACAAAACCCCATCACCAGACAAGCTGTAACCCTCCAAACCACCATCCTGCGCTTGCAACCTTCGCGCACTCGTAACCTCATCCAATAATCTGTTTCTCTCGATCCGCTCAACCTGTAGGCTTAACTTGCAACTCGCGAGTAATACCCCCATCGTCATACAAACTCAAGTGGGCAAACAAAGCTCTTAAGTCCGAAACAACCTTGCGGCTCAACGCGTCGACCACCACGTTAGCCTTGCCCTGATGGTACTCAATCGAACGATCGTAATCTTTCAAAGAAACTCAACCCATCTCATACGCTCAAATTCAAATCCTTCGAGTCGGTAGATACTTTAGACTCTTGTGATCTGTGTAGACTATCGATCTTTCTCCATACAAGTAGTGCCTCCAAATCTTTAAAGCGAAGACTACAAACATGCTAGCTCCAAATCGTCGTCGGATAGTTGACCTCATGTGGTCTCACTGCCGAGAAGCGTAAGCCACAACCTTACCTTCTTGCATCAAACACACAACCCAAGCCCGTATGTGATGCGTCGCAAAGATCAGAATTCCTTACCACCTCGGTTGTATCAAACCGAGCCTCGAGTCAAAATCTTCTTTAACTTATCGAAGCTTTCCTGCATTTCTCACCCATACAAACGGAACTTCTTTCCTCAAAGAACTGGTCATCGTGCGCTGCTATCAACGAAAAACCTCAACAAACCTTCGGTAGTATCCGGCCAAACCAGAAAACTCGAATCTCACCCATCGACTTAGGCGGCTTCCAATCCAAAATCGCCTCAATCTTACGAGGATCTACTCAATCCTCACCACACTACATGACCCAAGAAAGTCACTTCCCTAAGCCGAACTCACACTTACCGAACTTAGCATAGAGCTGCTCTTCCTCAAAATCGCAACACCACTCGCAAATGCTTATCATGCTCTTCCACCGCCCTGAGTACACCAAGATGTCGTCTATGAAAACCACGACGAATCGATCCAGAATCTCGTTGAAACACCCTATTCATCATATCCATAAACGCTGCCGATCGTTAGTTAACCCGAACGGCATTACGGGAAATTCGTAGTGCCCATACCGAGTCCAAACGCTGTTTTATGGATATCGACCTCCTTAACTCTTAATCGGTGATACCTGGACCTCAAGTCGATCTTTGAAAATACCGCGACACCCTTCAAATGATCAAACAAATCATCTATCCGTGGCAACGGATACTTGTTTTTGATCGTCGACTTATTCAATCAAGGCGGTAGTCTATACACATCCGCATCGTGCCATCTTTCTTTTTGACAAAGAGTACCAAATAAGCACCCCACGGCGAAACACTAGGCCTAATAAAACCTCGATCCAATAACTCCTGGATCCGAGCCTTAAGCTCCACCAATTCCTTTGGCGCCATCCTATACGAGCAATAGACACCGCGCAGATTCCGGTAATAGATCTATTCGAACTCTACCTCACGATCCAAGCGGCAAACCGGGAAGTTCCTCGGAAAACATCAAGCAAACTCCTTAACTGCATTTAACCTTCTCCACAAAGAGACTCTTTAGCCTCCAAGGCATACACATGAACTACATATGCTTCACACCCTTCTTCGACCATCTTCTCCGCTTTGAGCGGATACCACATTTGATAAGTAATCCCTCCTATTACCTATCATAGCCACCTCATCACCCTCAACCGTCTTAAGAACCATGCGCTTGGCACGCAATCCAATTTCGCTGATACTTGACCAACCAATCCATCCCAAGAATCGATCGAACTCCCAAACGGCGGTTTCATCGGATCGTTGCAGAAGAACACTACCCCTTGGAGTTCTAGGGGTACCTCTCTAAACAGTTTATCTACTACTACAGAGTGACCTAGAGGGCTAATCACGGTCATCCGCCTGAAGATATCTCGAGTCTAAATCCATGGTCTCTACTATACTATCGGCAACATAAGAGTGCGTTGAACCCACATCAATCAAAGCGGTATAAGGAGAACCAAAAATCAAAAACGTCTTCTTATGACGTCCGGTGCGTCGCCCTCCTCGGCGCCTCAAAGATACACACTAATCCAGGTATCGCATCGTAACTACCCGCACCTCTCGCCTGGTGCTCCACGGCCCCAACCAGATCCATTACCACCTCTCGCCATTACCACGGCCCCTCTGCGGTGGCGGTCTATTACCTCTCGAATCGACATTACGTACGACTCTCGGGATCGAATCACGCCAACCTACGCGGACGGTCCCTCACACGGTGCTCCAGAGAACCACACTCGAAGCAACCCTTTCCTCCACCCGAAGAACCACCCCAATGAGATTTCCCACACCGACACATCACTGCGGCGGTCCCGCCTAGCGACAGAATAAACCTAGCGATGATTCGGCCCACTCGGTCTAGCTCTCTTCTCATGGATTACCCGACGATCCGTAAGACCCAAAGCTCTTCTTATGCCTATTTCTCGTCCATGCCTGTCTCACGACTCCTTAACACCCTCGGCTACCTTAGCCTTCTCAACTAAGACAACAAACTCGCTCTGGCGAGGAGCAATCAGCACCCTCAACTCGCCTCGCATGACCATCCTTGAAACGAACACACCTCTCATGCTCATGGCCACAATGCCCCTGGCATACCTACTCGACCGGAGAACTCACCTGCGTGCTCGAAATGCAGTTTACTCCCTGAACAAGCCTCGAAATGCCTTCCACTGAGTCAATATAACTAGCTCCGATGTATTTCTTTTGATATGCGACTGAAATAATCCCATGTCAAATCCTCCGCCACCACATCGTCCCGAACCGTGAGCCACCACTGGTATGACTCATCCCGAAGAAGCGTCACGATGCCCTTCACTTCTCTTCAAGAAATCAAGTCCGGATCATCCATGATCCGCTCGATTGCCTCTAGCCGTATTCAAAGCAGTCTTGGGAGCAACACCGATACACCTCGAAAGAATTCGCCCGCTTTGCCGAAGTCGCTCAGGCACTGATTTCCTAACTCCTGTACCACCACCTACACCAGCTACTCTTTCCAACACTCGCAGCATCGCCAGAGACACTGCGTCATCCCCGGTCTGATCTTGGAACTCACCACCTCCAGCTGGTGGCGGAACCCGATATCTCATTTTCTCGAACCACGACTGACCCTACGGGTTCAGAAACAGTCATCCTACCACGACCTCGTCCACGACCACGTCTACCTCTAGCGCTCATGACTAATCTTTCTACGTATCTGATTTAAGAGTTTTATGCATCAGCATATATTCCACTATTTTAAGGCAAATCTTATGAATATTTAAGGAGATTTGTTCTCGCGAGCTCACAGAATCCTATCAGTTTCAATCTCTAAAGTAATATACTATTGCTATTCATCAAATCATATCACATCCAATCAATTCACAAGAAATAGTAAGGGTACTTACAGGCGGCTGAATCGTGTCGGAGACTCGGTGCCATGCCTTTCAAACCATACAAACACTTAAAAACTTTTTGGGGCCTCAGGCCCACAGCCGAGCCTTTGAACTTGGCTCTGATACCACAATTGTAACACCCCAAACCCGGACAGGACACCACGTCCGAATCTGGTATGTTACGGGGAAAACGTTTTTGAGAGATAAGATTTTTCGTTTAAAAGCGGGGCGAAAACATAGTGAACTTGAAGAAAATTGGAGTAGGCCTGTTTGATTAGATTTTGAAAACTTATCTAAAGTATATAGTTAAAAACGAGTTGATTTCATTTAGCATTTCCAATAGTTTCTTAGTACTATTTTGAAACATTTTTTTGACTTAGTAGAATATCGAGTTTGGTTTGGAGATCATTTGAGTTTACTTTATAGCAAAACATAGTGAGATACCCGATGGTATGGTTTAAAACACATTGCGTTATAGTTTTGAAAACATTATCTTACCAAATTTTTAGTAAAATTTCATACCAAGTTATTTTGTTAAGCAGGTTCAGAATCTAATTAAAACATAACCATCATAAAACATAATTTAAAGGCCTTTTACAAATCCAAATTAAATCTCAAATAAAAATAAATAAGCCAAAGTACCCAAAGTGAATAGTCTGAGCAAAACTTTTATTAAAGCATGGCATGTGCACCCGAGTCCACCCGGCTCCATGTCCGCGTCTACGGGTCACCAAATGTCAAAGAAGAGGGTGAGTCGAATGACTCGGTGCATAAATCCCGCTCCCGATGAAACAACATGCTAACACACATCATACATAGCAACATAATTAATGCAACCCGATCCTAACCATCCGTATCTCCTTTTTCTACCCCGTGTGGTACCAAACCACTGGTGGTGCCAAACCACTGGTGACATATAGTCACAATGTGTTACCAAAACACTGGTGTCCCAAAGACCCATCAATGTGGTGCCAAACCACTGGTGTCCCAAAGACACGTATGTGCTACCAAAGCACTGGTGACCGAAGTCACAAATCCAATGATGGGGCCAACCCATCGTGTGATACCCAATCACTAGCAGACGATCCCATATCTCATGTGGGGCCAACCCACGGTGGTGTTAACCACAGGGACGAGTCGCAATGAGGTGCCCAACCTCTGGTGTCCCAAAGACACAAATGTGGTACCAAACCAGTGGTGACCCAAAGTCACAAAGTGTGTTACCAAAACACTGGTGCTCGTCAGCACAAAATATCACTGCTCCCTCCACTCATATCACCCATCAACATACCATACTCATGTAATCATGCATATCATACAAATCATGCATATCATGCTAATATGCCTAACCTCATATCCCATGTCACATATATCCATAGTCATGGTATCATATAGATCATCAGTAAACACATAACAATAATAATACTGACTTACCCGAGTCCAAGATCGTACCCATTAGGGTATCATATCAATCATCACTGTTTCATTAATTATCACACAGGTTATCAATTATATTACTAAACGGAAGTGTGTTAGTTTACACACCTGGTAATACGAGTCTAGAAATCCTGACAAAAGCGACCTAAGTCCCTTGATTAACTTGCTCCTAGAATCGGGCCAAACATAGGGTTAGGCATCTATAACATTCGGCCAACAACAATTAACCAAAGGGGTTAATATCGAACCCTTACCTTGCTAATGGTTTGATTTCTTATCGAACCTTAACCACAAAGGTTCTCCTTCCAACAATCGTCTACACCTTCAAAAGGGAACTGTTAATCTTTTAGAAACCTTTTAGACTTAATCAAAACTAAACGAATAACCCATGAACAATATCTCACCATCACTTACCGGTCAATTAACGTAAGATTACAACTCCTCTTGCTTGCTTCCAAAATCCAAGGATCCTATAACGAGATTAGTACCCTTCCAACATGACCATATTCGGCCCTCACCCAAACCGTACCCAAAAAGAACAAAAGAGGGAAAATATGGCCATTCGGCCACCCCACTTACCTTGTTCAAAGATTGAACAACCAACCAAATCCACTCTTCACTGATATTCGGCCACCAAGGAACTACTAAGAGAGAGACGACTTTCTGGCCAAGAGGAATGGAAGGAACAAACGAATACAAACGGCTTGAGCTTTGAACAAAAGACAAGAATAAAACGATGAGTAGAGAGTGGAGACTTTCGGTTTGGAAAGAAATGGATGAAGAAAGTGTTTTTGGGAGGGTAAGATTCGGCTACCAATGTTTCAAGAAGAGGAAAAAGAATGTTGGAGAAGAGAGAGTTTCGGTTTTAACACAATTAAACAAAAGAAGAAGAAATGGGGTTGAACATTCGACACACACAAAAATTAAGGAAAAGAAATGCAAATTTCGCAAGGCTATAGGGGTTTGGTCATTCAGTTTGAAGAAATGAGAAAACTCTCTGAAGTTTCGGGTTGCTTTTGACAAAAGAAGAAAATGTTGGCTTCACAAATGCTTTTGGCCAAAATGCACAAAATGAGAAGTGCATTTCGCACACCTCACTTCCCTTACCAAACCGTCCACACCCCCACTCCAACACCCCACAAATTCGGCCAAAATCCTCCATTCACTCCACTCCCCACATTCAAACAACAAGACCAAGTCTTCCTCCTACAATTATTCTCCACCAACCGTTTGAATGGTATGACTTGGTCCAAGGTAGAATTCAACTTGCCTTCTACCTCTTCCCCCATGCCGTCCAAAATTAAAGCCAAAATGGGGACTCTGCAGCTCGAACACTAGACCTCCACTCCATGCAGATGACGCCACACCAAGCTCCCCCATGTAGCGCATGCTTTGCCACTAAGCTAGCTCCTTACTTGTGCAACAAAGCAACAATTAAAATTCTTAAACCCCAGCTCCAACAGCTCCCCTCCTATAAAGCCTAAAAAAACTAAAATTCTCCCATTCACTCAGGCATACTCCTAGCCTACAACCAAGCCCCCAAAACATAGAAATAGCCACGCAACACACTAAACACATGCAATAACATGCAGCAACCAAACAGCCCCCCTAACCCGGGATATTACACTGAGCCTCAAAGATCTCTTGAAGGAATACTGGTCTAGCTCTCATCTCAGCTAGAATGGAACCATTGTCAGATAAGGTCATCCGCGAATTCATTGCCCTTAATGCAAAAATGGACTTCCTGCTCAAAGCATCGGCGACCACATTCGCCTTTCCAGGATGGTAGTCAATGACTAACTCATAATCTTTTATTAACTCTAACCATCACCGCTGCCTTAAGTTCAATTCTTTCTGAGTCATTAAGTACTTCAAACTTTTGTGATCAGTGAAAATCCGACATCTTTCACCATATAGGTGGTGTCTCCATATCTTCAATGCGAAGACTATGGCAGCTAACTCTAAATCATGCGTCGGATAAATCTTCTCATGAGGTTTCAACTGTCTGGAGGCGTAAGCAATAACTTTGCCTTCTTGCATAAGTACACAGCCTAATCCATTTAAGGATGCATCGCTGTAAATCACAAATTCTTTCCCTATCTCAGGTTGTACTAAAACTGGAGCTTCTGTCAACATCGCTTTCAGTTTCTTGAAACTTTGTTAGCATCTTTCTGTCCACTAAAACTTCACATTTTTCTGTAACAATTTAGTCATTGGGGTTGCAATCATAGAAAACCCCTTGACGAATCGTCTATAATAGCCAGCTAGGCCTAGAAAACTTCTAACCTCAGAGACATTTCTCGGTGGATTCCAGTCCATTATGGCCGAAATCTTACTTGGATCTACTCGGACTCCATCTCCCGAGACAATATGTCCCAGAAATCCTACTTCCTTGAGCCAAAATTCACTTTTACTGAACTTGGCATATAATTGATTTTCTCGAAGACTCAGTAAACGTCCCATAGGTTCTCAAAGATGCTCATTCTCATCTCGGGATAAATCGGTATGTCGTCAATGAAAACGACTACAAACTTGTCGAGGTATGGTCTAAAAATGCGGTTCATTAAGTCCATGAATACCACAGGAGCATTGGCAAACCAAAGGGCATGACTAAAAATTCATAATGCCCATACCTTGTTCGAAAAGCTGTCTTGGACACATCTGATTCCTTTACTCTTAACTGATAATACCCTGATCTCAATTCTATTTTGGAGAACACAAAGGCTCCTTTCAATTGATCGAACAAATCATCGATCCTAGGCAATGGGTACTTGTTCTTCACCGTCACTTTATTAAGTCGACGGTAATCTATGCACAATCTCATGGTGCCATCTTTCTTTTCACAAATAAAACCGGAGCACCCAGGGAGAACAACTTGACCTAGCAAAGCCTTTATCTCACAACTCTTGCAATTGTGACTTCACTCCTTCAACTCCTTTGGAGCCATTCATGAGGAGTAATAGATATTGGTACGATGCACGGAGCTACCTCAATGCTGAACTCAACCTCTCTAACCGGTGGTAGTCCTGATAATTCTTCGGAAAAACATCCACGTACTCACATACTATCGGTACTGACTCAATCTTTAACTCTGTTTCTTTATCATTCATCACAAAGGCCAAATATGCCTCATACCCCTTTCTTATGTATCTCTGTGCCGTCATGTGAAAAATCATTGCCGGTAATTTACTTTGCTCATCTGATTCTATATGGAGAGTATCCCCATTCTCACATCTCATCTCAATATATTTCTTCCCACAATTAACTATTACATCATGGGTGGTCAACCAGTCCATACCAAGAATGATTTCAAACTCATCAAATGGTAGCAACATAAGATTTGCTTTAAAATAATGACCTCCAATCATTAATGGACAATCTTTACATACTTCATCAACTAACACACTCTTCCCTAAAGGATTAGACACTTTAATCGTAAATTCTGTAGAATCTATAGGCATATTCATACTGGATACTAGTTTCATACAAATGTAAGAGTGTGTGGATCCGGGATCTATTAAAGAAATAACTTTGATATCATAAAGAAAAGGTACCGATAATAACATCGGGAGAAGATGCCTCTTGCGGCGTGAATGGCATAAGTCCTTGCAGCGCCCTACCCTCGGGTCTCGCGATCGCTCTCTAGGGTTACCTCTTCCACTTGCCCCACTTCCGGGTTTCTCTGCGGTCTTCCTCAGACCATACTCCCAGATCTCAGGTTCCGAGTTCTCTCTTCTTTCATCGTCTCTGAACAATCTTTTATGTAGTGGTCTTGGGAACCACATCTAAAACATGCATTTTCGTGCACTCGGCATTCTCCAAGATGACGCCTGCCACACTGCGGGCATTCGGGTCTGTAACACACCTTACCCGGGTTCTACGCTGGGAACCAGGCCCGAGGCATTACCGAACTCAAAACACTTAATCGCCACTGAGGCTCAACGTCATTACTCACTATAACCTCATTCTCGACTTACGAGGCCTCACTCATACACACGAGGGCTCCAGAGACTAATCAGGAACTATTACGATCCTTAAAATTTTTCTCTTTTATACACGGGTCTCACACGCCCGATGCAAGATTAGACACGCGATTACATTGCATGGACACACACGCCCATGTTCCTAGCCGTGCTAAAAACTTCGAGCATTACGCCAATTGCCCCACGGCCATAGCGCGAGGCCGTGCTCCCCCCACCGTGGTGAACACCGACTTCCTCGCGCGGCCTAAAGTCTGAGACACTGCGCCCGTGTGGCTGGCCCGTGTGCCAACACCGATTAATCCCACACGCCCTAGGCACATGCCCGTGTGACTAGTCTGTGGTCTATTCTGTTTTAAAAATATTAACATGCGGGCGCACGGCCACAAAGACACGCCGCTGTGGGCGATTTGTGTGTCACACATGGCCTAGACACACGCCTTGTGTGTGTCTATCCACATGGTCAAGAACAAGACTAAGTTTCAAGTTCTTTTCACCCTTCTAACATACACAACATATACTCATCTAACACCATCATAATCAACTCAAATTGAAGTGCATTCTCACATAGAAAACTACATATTTCTTTCATATAATGTAATAGCCAACAACCATGGCATTATACAAAATAAGCTATCCATCTAAAGGCCAACACATCTTAGCCATTTACAACAAAACCCATTAACTTGTCTAGCCCCTATACATGCCATATACAAAACATTAAGTTTCATGTACCAAAGTGTGCTGATATGTGGGCTATCTTCTGATGATCCTCGTATCTCGATTCAACGCTTTTAATCTATAAGAAAAGGGAAAAGAAAGAGAGTAAGCTTTGAGCTTAGTAAGTTTACACATAAACAATTAAGCAACATAGTATAAGCTAAGCAACCATTAGCATTATACAAACAAATAATTCACAACTATGCTTACTCTTTCTATCCCTTACCACATTTCCAATACATCATGAGTCACATACTTATAACCATCAAAATGCACCCCTGCATTCTATGTCACATTTACACAATATACAACACATCATTATTTCTCGTAATACATCCACACAGTTTATCCATATAACTTATCCACATAGACTATCCACACAGTTTATCCACATAACTAATCCACACAGCTATTCACACAGTTAGTTCACATAACTAATCCACACAGCTATTACACACAGCTAATCCACACAGTTAATCCACACAGCTATTATCTCAATGGTTTCGCACTTAGCACACCACAATTGATTAATAAGGTGGTATCGCACTTAGCCTACCACAAAGGTATTCATAGTGATTCAGCACATAGCTCAGCAAACGATATACCTGACGATAGCATCGCACATAGTTAGCTCATCGTCAATATGCATTAGGATGGTATCGCACTTAGCCCACAATCTAGCATTATCAAAACACATGCACAAGTCTACTTACTTAATCATTCTCGATCATACATTCATTCCACATTTTCTACTACATTCATCCCACATAGGTTCTCAAATATGCTACACACTAGCTAATATTAACAAATTGTAAGTATGAATGCATTATTTAAGCATAGACTTACCTCGATACTCAAAAGTATTGAAATGTGCAATTTAGTCCACCACCTTGCTTTTGCCTTGGTTTCGATCCGGGCTTTGTCTTTCTTGATCTATAATGAATAAATCAGCTTATTTAATACACACATTGACTAAATTGACCCACATCTCATACTTTAGCAAAATTACTATTTTTCCCCTAAACTTTCTCATATTTACACTTTAGTCCCAAAGGCTCGTAAAGTGATTTTTATTCAACTTTCTACTCTTTCATGCTTAGCCAAGCCACTTACTCAACTAAAGCATTCATCAAATCTCACTAAATCACACATGTATGACCAAACTAAAGTTTTTCACAAACTAGTCCCTACATGCATTTTCATGGAAAATCACTTAACAAAAGATGTTTCTACTACATCAAGCTTTCATAATCTTCCATAAAACAACAAAATACATGCATTTCATACATATGTACATTTTTGAACATCCATAATAGCTCACCAAATAGCTAAAAATAGCTTACTCATGCTACTAGGACTTCAAAAATACGAAGAATATCAAACCAGGGCTTAAGAGCACTTACTAGCAAGCTTGAAAAATTGAAAGAGCCCTAACAATGGCTTCTCTAATTTTCTAGACTTAGGGGAGAAGATGAGTGAATTTTTATCATCTTTTCACCTATTTAATCACTTATTTGATAAATGACCAAAATGCCCTTTTTGATAAACTTCAAATTTTGACTCATCCATGTCCATTTTTGTCCAGAAATTAGAATTTGGGTAAATTGCTATTTAAGGACCTCTAATTAATAATCTAAAGCTATTTCACACAAATAGCTTCTAGAAACACACATTTTGCAACTTTTGCAATTTAGTCCTTTTGGACAATTCAACCACAATTTCACAAAATTATTTCATGAAACTTTCACACTAGCATGCATACATAATATAAACCTCATAAACTCATTCATAACCCTCGGATTTGTGGTCTCACACAACCATTCTGACTAGGCCCTAAACCGAGATGTTACAACTCTCCCCCTTTAGAGATTTTCGTCCCCGAAAATCTTACCAGTAAAGAAGTTTGGATGTTGCTCTCTCATAGCTTATTCCATTTCCCACGTAGCCTCTTCCACACCATGTTTCTGCCATAACACTTTCGCTAGTGCTATGCTCTTATTTCTCAACTGTTTCACTTCTCGAGCCAAGATCTTAATCGACTCCTCTTCATAAGACATATCCGGTCTTATCTCAATTTTCGTTGACGGAATCACATGTGAAGGATCGGAGCGACACCGTCGCAACATCGACACATGGAACACGTTATGAATCTTGTCCGACTCTACCGGCAAAGCCAACCGGTAAGCTACAGGTCCAATTCTATCTGTAATCTCATATGGCCCTATGAACCTTGGACTCAATTTCCCTTTTCGTCCAAATCTCATGATTTGCTTCCATGGGGACACTTTTAAAAACACTTAGTCACCCACTTCAAACTCAATCTCTTTTCTTTTCAAATCCGCGTACGACTTCTGTCGGTCTGAAGCAGCTTTCAGACTATTACGGATTACTTTCACTTTCTCTACGGTCTCTTTTACTAGATCGATCCCATGGATCCGCTTCTCACTAAGCTCGGTCCAATACAAAGGAGTCCGACACTTACGGCCATACAAAGCCTCATACGGTGCCATTTGTATACTCGACTGATAACTATTGTTATAGGCGAATTCGATCGAAGGTAGATATCTCTCCCAACTACCTTCGAATTCTAGCACACAGCATCGAAGCATATCTTCAAGAACTTGAATCACTCTTTCAGACTGACCATCGGATTGCGGATGGAACGCAGTACTGAAATTCAATCTCGTACCCATGGCTTCTTGCAACTTCTTCCAAAACCTCGAAGTAAACCTCGGATCTCTATACGATATAATAGACACAGGTACACCATGCGATCTCACTATATCGCCACGCATAACAACTCATTAACTTATCCGATGAATAATCAATGCGTCTTCGAATAAAGTGAGCCGACTTCCGTCAATCTATCCACACAACCCACACAATCTCTCTCTTCTCGGAGTCGTCGGCAACCACGTTACAAAATCCATGGTAACCCGATCCCACTTCTATTCGGGAACCATCATTGGCTGAAGCAATCCCGAAGGCACTTGATGCTCAGCTTTCACTTGTTGGCAAATCAGACACTTAGTCACAAACTCTGAAATATCTCTTTTCATACCCGGCCACCAATACAACTTCCTCAAGTCGTTGTACATTTTCGTACTGCCCGGATGTACTGACAAGCACCCACTGTGGGCTTCAAGCAAAACCTTTCGAATCAACTCCTCATTTTTTTAGGAACACAAATTCTGTCACGATACACCAGACAACCATTCAAATCCACTCGAAAATCAGAATCACTTTCTGATCCGCACTTAGCTATCTTAGCTTGCATCCCGCTGTCATTTCTCTGAGCCTCACATATTTGTTGAACAATTAGTGGCCTAGCTCTCAACTCTGCCAAAATAGCACCATCATCAGACAATGCTAAACTCGCTCTCATAACTCTTAGAGCATACAGGGATTTCCTACTTAAGGCATCCGCAACCATATTCGCTTTTCCCGGGTGGTAATCAATGACTAACTCATAGTCTTTAAACAATTCAAGCCACCGTCTCTGTCTCAGATTCAGATCCTTCTGATCCATCAAATACTTTAAACTCTTGTGATCCGTAAAGATTCGCCACTTTTCGCCATACAAATAATGTCGCCAAATCTTTAATGCAAACACAATCGCAGCTAACTCCAAATCGTGAGTCAGATAATTCTTCTCGTGCGGTTTTAACTGCCTCGAGGCATACGCGATTACCTTACCCTCTTGCATCAACACACAACCGAGACCATTAAACGATGCATCACTATAAACCATGAACTCCTTCCCCGATTCTGGTTGAACCAAAACTGTAACACCCTTAACTCGTGTCCGTCGCCAGATTAGGGTTGTAAGGTATTACCGAACACAGCATAGGTCACACTAATATATATATAGTTCATAAGATCATTTCCGAATGCGTTAAGAGAAATTTCATTTTCATAGTATGCTTAAACAATTTCATACATAACTTAAACCCATTGGCTAAATTCGATCATATAAACAAATTACAACATATAACAAAGAATACTATTTATTTGGTCATTTAAGCCACATTAACCAAATATGCACAGGTACATAATTACCAAAACTAAACATACATATATATGTTTACAAGAGCCTTGTTCGACCGAGTTTAAAATAGACCAAATAAAAACAACCAAACAAAATATATATACATCAATTCATTGATATATGAAAATATGAACCAACCTTCACCAAATATAACAATCATAACCAAAATACTTTTACATAACCTCAATCACATATACATTTATAATCATGCCGTATATGCCAACTTTCAGTACCAAACCTATAATAGATAGATAGTCCACAAGGCACATTAACCATACATGCGTATACATACTTATACAAGCATCATCTCAAGTCCACATAAAGTTCTTCCTTGACACTATATATATATATATATATACATTTGACCATATTAATATGAACCATTTTATGCACAAGTGATACTAAAAGAAAAGAATATACAATACACATATAAATTACAAACACCTAAAAATTTTTATATTATTGACATGAACCTAATACTTTAATCAAATGTACCTATTTTCATTATTCATCAATTTCAGTCTATCACTCCAATGAAAATATACTATTTCAAAATGGACAAATATCCATAACAAAACATAACCATAACATGCTAATTCAATTAAATCCATTGATAAAATTTAACTACATGATTAAATCACCATAGCCGAACCACACATTAAATAAAAATCCATTATCTATAGTTATAATTTAGGTTAATGCATAATTGAATAATTATTATAATTAACCTCATCAACAATCCAGAACCAAACATATCTATCAACTAAGTATCAAGTTACCACATACTTATATCATGATCAAATATCTATTAAACATTTACACATTGACTTTAAAACAAGCCATTTTCGCATGGCTTTTATTCACAACAACAAAACATCATCTAAGTATTAATCTAGCCTATACATGCCTTGAGTTCAAAATATAAACTTTAAAGGTACCAAAATAAGTCGATAGTGTGGATGACTTTAGTGACGATCCCCTGAGCTTGAAGCTTGAGACTAAAATCTATAAAATAGAATAACAAAACACACAAAGTAAGCCATCTCAGCTTAGTAAGTCTTAAGCAAATATAATAAATCAATTGAACATTCAAGCATTTTAAAACAATCACTTAATGGCATTGAATTTATAACTTAGCACAAATAGTCTATCATGGCCAAATGCCATTACCTCACATAGCATAACATTTTTCACAATCTTACCTTAAACTTACCATTTACCAATTTGGCATAAGGTTCAAGATATAAAATATCATCTCTTAACAATCTACTCATAAACCATATACTTATAATTCGATAAGTTCACATATACATCCGAATAAGTAAATGCCTTGTACATTTTAATTTCATATATAAATATATGAATGTATATACCTATGTCCATTGAACATCACATATATTCAAGTATATACTATCAATGCAATATCATTATATCCACATATCAAAAAGGCCGAATATACATGAACATTTGTCTCATACTTGCTCAATAAACATGACATATGTGCTTACTTATTTGGCCGAACATAAAATTTCAATAAAATATCTCCTATGCACATACTGTTTGGCGAATATATACAAACTCGTTTTATCAACTTACTTGCTCCATGATCACATAATTAAGAAAACTTATAACTTATAAGTTGAAATTACATCACCGTATAAAACACGCTAGGCATAAGCTGAATCACACACCGGCACTAAGCTGCTGACCCGACCAGGTCTCGATATTCATTCACCTAAGCAATAAGCACGCTAGGCATAAAGCTCGATAAGTACACCACCAAGGCTTGCTAGGCTCAAAGCCCGAATAGTAATACTTTAAGTTGTCTCGCACGAATCATTTCATATATAGAACCTTTTACTCATTTCGAACTCATTGTACGAACATTCAAATAGCATATATCACTCAAACAACTTAACCAAATCAAATATTTTACTTAGCCAAATTCGGCTATTTCATAATATAGTTGCAATGTTTCCAAATTTTAGCATATACTAGGTTACGTAAATAATTTACGATGTTTATTTACTTAAAGACTTACCTCGGATAACGTCGGACGACAAAAATCGGCTATTCGATTATCTTCGCCTTTCCCCGATCCAAGTCCGTTTTCTTTTGTTCTTGATCTAAACATGTTCAAATTAAGCTCATTCAAACACATTTCTATTCAATTTAGTCCTAAAACACATAAATGGGCAAATTACCATTTTCCCCTTAACATTTCACACTTTTACAATTTAGTCCTATTTGCACAAAACACAAAATACACAAAATTTGAATTAACTTCTTAAGGGCCGAATATTCTTAATACTCATACAAGTCCATCCATTTCCTTTATTTCACATTTTAGTCCCTCTAAAATTTAATTTTGCAATTTAGTCCAACATACTAAATTTCATCAAAATTCAAAGACAAAACTTATAAATCTAACACATAATTATCATAATTCATCCTTAAACAACATAAATAACAAGCTATCAACAATGGCTCAACTCAAAATATTCATCAAACTCAAAAATTAAAGCATGGGTCTTGAAGATTTCTAAGCAACAATCTCAAAAACGTAGAAATTATCAAAAATCGAGCTAGTTACGTACCTTAATCACCCTTGACAATGGCCGAATACCTAGCTATGTTTTCTTTCTTTCTTATTTTCTTTTTTTCGGTCACAAAACATAAAAGAATGAACGGCTTTCTCTTTTATTTTATGTATTATTATATATTAATATAATATATAATTAATAATTAATACTTTTATAATATATAAATACATAGAATAAAGTCATTTATAATCACACATGCCGTCCACTATATATAAAAGGGACTAATTACAATGCAAATCCTCCATATTAAAAAGACATCAACAAATAAGCACTTTAACATCTAACCATCAAATTTTCACTTTACGCGATTAAGTCCTTTTATTTAATCGGACACCTAAATGATAAAATTAAGTCACAAAAATTTAACCCAAACAAATTCACACATAGTAAATGCGGAAAATAATTTTAAAATATTTTTTTTCAGACTCAGATTTTGTTGTCCCGAAACCACTATTCCGGTTAGGGTCAAAATCGGGCTGTTACAACTCTCCCCCCTTAGGGATTTTCGTCCCCGAAAATCTTACCAGTAAATAGATTCGGATAACGCTCTTCAATTATATCCTCTGACTCCCATGTTGCTTCTTCAACTCCGTGCTTTTGCCACAGTACCTCAACTAACAGAGTTTTCTTATTTCTCAATTCTTTTATCTCACGAGTCAGAATACAAATTGGTTCCTCTTGGTAGGTTATATCAGGCTGAATCTCAACCTCTGTCGGGCAAATCACATGTGAAGGATCAGATCGATATCTACGAAGCATCGAAACATGGAAGACATTATGAATCTTTTCTAGCTCGGGTGGAAACTGCAATCTATAAGCAACCAGCTTGATACGCTCTGTGATTTCATATGGTCCAATGAATCTCGGACTCAATTTGCCTTTACGAACAAATCTAAGTACTTTCTTCCACGGTGAAACTTTCAAAAATACCCGATCTCCGATCTGAAACTCAATGTCTTTACGTTTCGAATCTGCGTTTGACTTTTGACGATCTGATGCAGCTTTCAAACTATCACGGATTACTGCCACTTTCTGTTCAGTTTCTTTAATCAAATAAACCCCGTGTATCTTGTTTTCACTGAGCTCGGTCCAGTATAATGGTGTGCGACATTTACGACCGTACAAAGCTTCGTAGGGTGCCATTTTGATACTAGATTGAAAGCTATTATTGTAAGCAAATTCAATCAAAGGTAAGTATCGCTCCCATGTACCTTCAAACTCGAGGACACAACATCTCAACATATCCTCAAGTATCTGAATGGTTCGTTCAGACTGACCATCTGTCTGCAAATGAAAAGGTGTGCTAAAGTGTAGTTTAGTACCTAAAGCATCTTGTAATTTCTTCCAAAACCGTGACGTGAATCTCGGGTCTCTGTCTGAAAAAATAGAAATAGGCACACCATGTAATCTCACAATTTGAGATACGTATAACTCAAAGAAGCTTATCGAGCGAATAGTCCATACTGTTCGGAACAAAGTGAGCTGATTTGGTTAGTCTATCCACTATAACCCAAATTGCATCTTTCTTGCTCGGTGTCATAGGCAAGCCGGATACAAAATCCATAGTGATTCTATCCCATTTCCATTCAGGTATCATGATCGGCTGAAGTAACCCAGAAGGCACCTGATGTTCGGCCTTTATTTGTTGACAAACTAAGCACTTCGAGACAAATTCAGATATGTCCCGTTTCATACCAGGCCACCAATAGAACTGTTTCAGATCATTATACATTTTCGTGCTACCCAGATGTACAGACAATTGGCTGTTGTGAGCTTCATTTAAAATTATCTGAATTAAATCCGAATTCCTCGGAACACATATTCGGTCTTTGAACTTCAAACAGTCATTCTCATCAATTCGAAACTCTGACTCAACATTACTTTCACACAGAACTCGTTTTGCCAACAAATCTTTATCAACTTTCTGAGCATCACAAACTTGTTGAATAAACAACGGTCTTGCTTTTAATTCGACTACAATCGAACCATCATCAGACACAACTATATGCGCATTCATTGCACGTAGAGCAAATAATGACTTTCGACTTAAAGCATCCGCAACAACATTAGCTTTTCCCGGGTGATAGTCAATCACTAGATCATAATCTTTCAATAGCTCTAACCATCGGCGTTGTCTCAAATTCAAATCTTTCTGAGTCATCAAATACTTCAGGCTTTTGTGATCTGAATAAACATGACATTTCTCACCAAACAGGTAATGACGCCAAATCTTTAACGCAAACACAATGGCTGCTAGCTCCAAATCATGGGTTGGATAGTTTCTTTCGTGTGGCTTCAATTGTCTCGAAGCATAAGCTATGACTTTGCCTTCCTGCATCAAAACACAACCCAAACCATTCAAAGATGCATCACTACAAATAACAACTTCTTTACCCTGTTCAGGTTGAACTAACACTGGAGCTTCGATCAAAAGGACTTTCAACTGATCGAAACTTTTCTGACAATTTTCTGACCACTCAAACTTAACATCTTTCTGTAATAGCTTTGTCAACGGTGTAGCTATCAAAGAAAAACCTTTCACAAATCGTTTGTAGTAACCAGCAAGTCCCAAAAAGCTTCGAATTTTGGAAACATTTTTCGGTGGTTTCCAATCTCAGATGCTCGGCATACTCGGTTTCATCTCTGGAGTAGATCAGAATATCATCTATAAACACTACCACAAACCGATCCAAATACTGTCTGAAAATCTGATTCATCAGATCCATAAAAACAGCAGGTACATTAGTAAGTCCGAAAGGCATAACCAAAAACTCATAGTGTCCGTACCTCGTTCGAAAAGTAGTCTTTGGCACATCGGAATCTATGACTCGCAACTGATAATAACCCGACCTCAAATCTATCTTTGAAAACACTGAATCCCCTTTCAACTGATCAAACAAGTCGTCAATCCGTGGCAATGGGTATTTATTCTTTATGGTCACCTTATTTAGCTGTCGGTGATCAATGCACATTCGCATAGTTCCATCTTTCTTTTTCACAAATAAGACTGGTGCACCCCAGGGGGAGAAACTCGGTCGTGCAAAACCCCTATCTGTTAACTCTTGCAACTATGCTTTCAACTCTTTTAATTCTGTAGGTGCCATCCGATACGGAGCTATCGAAATCAGAGTCGTCCCTGGTACTAATTCGATACCAAACTCTACTTCTCGAACATGTGGCAAACCCGGTAATTCTTCAGGAAACACATCCGGATACTCGCACACAACTGGTACAGATTCAATTCTCTTTTCAGACACTTTACTATCAAGTACATAAGCAAAATAAGCTTCATAACCCTTTCTCACATATTTCCGGGCTAACATCGAAGATATTATCGCTGGTAACCCATTCAGATCATTAGATTCAATCCGAGTAATTTCACCGTTCTGACATCTCAAATCAATGGTCTTTCTTTTGTAATTTACAACAGCATCGTGCAAAGTCAACCAGTCCATGCCTAGAATTATATCAAATTCATCAAAAGGCAATAACATCAAATCGACTGGGAAACATGAATCCCGAATAATCAACGGGCAACTTTTACACACTTTGTTAACCAGAACACACCGGCCCAAAGGGTTTGATACCCAAATCACAAACTCAGTAGACTCAACAGGCAGAGTCTTACTGGATACTAATGTTTCACACACATAAGAATGAGTTGAACCAGGATCAATCAACGTAATAACACTAGTATCATAAAGAGTGAAAGTACCGGTAATAACATCTGGGGAAGAAGCATCCTCCCAAGCGCGTATAGCATATGCTCTAGCAGGTGCACGAGCCTCTGATCGAACCGCAGCATCCTTTGTTCCTCTCTGACTGCCACCTACATTACCCGAATCTCTAGGTGGTCTACCTCGTGCTGACACGTTGCTCGTTCTCGTATTCTGAGCAGTGCTTTGCTCGGCTAACATCGGGCACTCTCGAATAAAATGATCCATCGATCCACATTTAAAACAGGACCGATCATGCAATCTACAACTCCCAGAATGCCTTTTTCCACAATGCTTACACTCAACCCGGTTCTGCTGAACATTACCAACGCTAGCAATCGAAGTAGCTCGGGAACCCGCAGGAGGTCGGTCTCGGTCTCGTCTAGAAAAGTCTGAAGTAGCTTTATGTCGACTGGATTCATCTCTGAACTTCTTTGATGCTGAATGAAAGGTCTTACTCGATGATCTTTTACGGATGTCTCTAGCTTCAAATTTGACTTTTCTTTTCTCTTTTCCAAGCTCTTCGGCTTTACAGGCTCGTTCAACAAGTACCACAAACTCTTTAATCTCAAGTATGCCGACCAGCAACTTAATGTCTTCATTCAAACCGTCTTCGAATCTTTTACACATGATAGCCTCAGTTGAAACACATTCACTAGCATATCGGCTTAATCTCACAAATTTTCGTTCATACTCAGTCACGGTCATACGACCCTGTTTCAATTCCAGAAATTCTTTACGTTTTTGGTCGATGAATCTTTGACTGATATATTTCTTACAGAACTCAGTCTGGAAGAATTCCCAGGTCACTTTCTCTTTCGGAACCACCGATACTAGTGTATTCCACCAGTGATATGCGGTGTCCTGTAATAAGGATATAACACATTTTAAGCATTCATCCGGAGTACATGATAGCTCGTCAAACACACTGATAGTATTATCAAGCTACATCTCAGCTCGTTCCACATTATCATCATCATTGGCTTTAAACTCTTCAGCCCCGTGTTTCCTGATTTTATCTACAGGAGGCCTGCTAAATCTCATCGGATCTATCATCGGAGGTACTATAGGTATCGGAGATGGATTATTCGGGGGTGGAGGTTGTTGCACAGCCGGATTACTCTGGATATATTGAGTAAACCATTCGTTCATCATCTGATAGAAGGCTTGCTTAGCCTCCCCCTCATGGCTACTCAAGATAGGTCGAGATTCTACCGGCGCTGTCCCATGCGCCGGATTAGGCGTTATGCTCTTGACATCATTAGCTATGGCTCAATCGGGATCCATTTACTATATAAAAATACAATTTAGATGTCAGAAGTCATCACACTATCACATTATAATTTAAGGCATGTATAGCTAGACTCACACGCGCTACGGTAGTCCTAGAATTGACTAAACCGTGAGCTCTGATACCAATCAAATGTAACACCCTTAACCCGTGTCCGTCACCGGATTAGGGTTGTAAGGTATTACTGAACACAACATAGGTCACACTAATATATATATAGTTCATAAGATCATTTCTGAATGCGTTAAGAGAAATTTCATTTTCATAGTATGCTTAAACAATTTCATACATAACTTAAACCCATTAGCTAAATTCGATCATATAAACCAATTACAACAAATAACAAAGAATACTATTTATTTGGTCATTTAAGCCACATTAACCAAATATGCGCTGGTACATAATTACCAAAACTAAACATACATATATGTGTTTACAAGAGCCTTGTTCGACCGAGTTTAAAATAGACCAAATAAAAACAACCAAACAAAATATATATACATCAATTCATTGATATATGAAAATATGAACCAACCTTCACCAAATATAACAATCATAACCGAAATACTTTTACATAACCTCAGTCGCATATACATTTATAATCATGCCGTATATGCCAACTTTCAGTACCAAACCTATAATAGATAGATAGTCCACAAGGCACATTAACCATACATGCATATACATACTTATACAAGCATCATCTTAAGTCCACATAAAGTTCTTCCTTGACACTATATATATATATATATACATTTGACCATACTAATATGAACCATTTTATGCACAAGTGATACTAAAAGAAAAGTATATACAATACACATAAATTACAAACACCTAACAAATTTTTATATTATTGACATGAACCTAATACTTTAATCAAATGTACCTATTTTCATTATTCATCAATTTCATCAATTTCAGTCTATCACTCCAATGAAAATATACTATTTCAAAATGGACAAATATCCATAACAAAACATAACCATAATATGCTAATTCAATTAAATCCATTGATAAAATTTAACTACATGATTAAATCACCATAGCCGAACCACACATTAAATAAAAATCCATTATCTATAGTTATAATTTAGGTTAATGCATAATTGAATAATTATTATAATTAACCTCATCAACAATCCAGAACCAAACATATCTATCAACTAAGTATCAAGTTACCACATACTTATATCATGATCAAATATCTATTAAACATTTACACATTGACTTTAAAACAAGCCATTTTCGCATGGCTTTTTTTTACAACAACAAAACATCATCTAAGCATTAATCTAGCCTATACATGCCTTAAGTTCAAAATATAAAATTTAAAGGTACCAAAATAAGTCGATAGTGTGGATGACTTTAGTGACGATCCCCTGAGCTTGAAGCTTGAGACTAAAATCTATAAAATAGAATAACAAAACACACAAAGTAAGCCATCTCAGCTTAGTAAGTCTTAAGGAAATATAATAAATCAATTGAACATTCAAGCATTTTAAAACAATCACTTAATGGCATTGAATTTATAACTTAGCACAAATAGTCTATCATGGCCGAATGCCATTACCTCACATAGCATAACATTTTTCACAATCTTACCTTAAACATACCATTTACCAATTTGGCTTAAGGTTCAAGACATAAAATATCATCTCTTAACAATCTACTCATAAACCATATACATATAATTCGATAAGTTCACATATACATCCGAATAAGTAAATGCCCTGTACATTTTAATTTCATATATAAATATATGAATGTATATACCTATGTCCATTGAACATCACATATATTCAAGTATATACTATCAATGCAATATCATTATATCCACATATCAAAAAGGCCGAATATACATGAACATTTGTCTCATACTTGCTCAATAAACATGACATATGCGCTTACTTATTTGGCCGAACATAAAATTTCAATAAAATATCTCCTACACACATACCTGTTTGGCCGAATATATACAAACTCATTTTATCAACTTACTTGCTCCATGATGACATAATTAAGAAAACTTATAACTTATAAGTTGAAATTACATCACTTTAGTATAAAACCCGCTAGGCATAAGCTGAATCACACACCAAACTAAGCTCCGCTAGACCAGAGGTCCGATATTCATTCACCGGCAATAAGCCTGCTAGACATAAAGCCCGATAAGTACACCAGCCCAAGGCTTGCTAGGCTCAAAGCCCGAATAGTAATACTTTAAGTTGTCTCGCACGAATCATTTCATATATCGAACCTTTTACTCATTTCGAACTCATTGCACGAACATTCAAATAGCATATATCATTCAAACAACTTAACCAAATCAAATATTTTACTTAGCCAAATTTGGCTATTTCATAATATAGTTGCAATGTTTCCAAATTTCAGCATATACTAGGTTACGTAAATAATTTACGATGTTTATTTACTTAAAGACTTACCTCGGATAACGTCGGATGACAAAAATCGGCTATTCGATTATCTTCGCCTTTCCCCAATCCAAGTCCGTTTTCTTTTGTTCTTGATCTAAACATGTTCAAATTAAGATCATTCAAACACATTTCTATTCAATTTAGTCCTAAAACACATAAATGGGCAAATTACCACTTTGCCCCTAGCATTTCATACTTTTACAATTTAGTCCTATTTGCACAAAACACAAAATACACAAAATTTGAATTAACTCCTTAAGGGCCAAATATTCTTAATACTCATACAAGTCCATCCATTTCATTTATTTCACATTTTAGTCCCTCTAAAATTTATTTTTGCAATTTAGTCCAACATACTCAATTTCATCAAAATTCAAAGACAAAACTTATAAATCTAACACATAATTATCATAATTCATCCTTAAACAACATAAATAACAAGCTATCAACAATGGCTCAACTCAAAATATTCATCAAACTCAAAAATTAAAGCATGGGTCTTAAAGATTTCTAAGCAACGATCTCAAAAGCGTAGAAATTATCAAAAACCGAGCTAATTACATACCTTAATGACCCTTGACAATGGCCGAATACCTAGCTATGTTTTCTTTGTTTCTTATTTTATTTTTTTCGGTCACAAAACATAAAAGAATGAACGGCTTTCTCTTTTATTTTATGTATTATTATATATTAATATAATATATAATTAATAATTAATACTTTTATAATATATAAATACATATAATAAAGTCATTTATAATCACACATGCCGTCCACTATATATAAAAGGGACTAATTACAATGCAAATCCTCCATATTAAAAAGACATCAACAAATAAGCACTTTAACATCTGACCATCAAATTTTCACTTTACGCGATTAAGTCCTTTTACTTAATCGGACACCTAAACGATAAAATTAAGTCACAAAAATTTAACACAAACAAATTCACACATAGTAAATGTGGAAAATAATTTTAAAATATTTTTTTTAGACTCGGATTTGTTGTCCCAAAACCACTATTCCGATTAGGGTCAAAATCGGGCTGTTACAAAAATCGGTGCCTCAGTCAACATTATTTTCAGTCTCTCGAAGCTCTGTTGACATGTCTCAGTCCATTCAAACTTGACATCCTTATGCAATAGCTTCGTCATCAGGGTAGCAATCACAGAGAACCCCTTTACAAAACGTCTGTAATATCCCGCTAATCCCAAGAAACTTCTGATTTCTGACACGTTCCTCGGCGGTTTCCAATCCATAACAGTCGATATCTTACTCGGGTAAACTTTGACACCATTACCTGACACCATGTGTCCTAGGAATCCGACCTCTCGGAGCCAAAACTCACTCTTGCTAAACTTAGCATACAACTGCTTATCTCTCAAAGTTTGCAAGACAATTCTCAAGTGCTCTTCATGATTGTTCTCATCCCGAGAATAGATAAATATGTTGTCAATACAGACAACCACAAACTTTTCCACATATGGTCTGAAAATACGATTCATCAGATTCATAAAAATCGCAGGTGCATTCGTCAAACCAAAGGGCATAACCAAAAACTCATAATGGCCTTACCTTGTCTGAAACACAGTTTTCAACACATCTTGCTCTTTCACTCTGAGCTGATAATAACAAGACCTCAAGTCTATCTTGGAGAACACTGTAGCTCCCTTCAGTTGATCGAAAAGATCATCAATCCTTGGTAAAGGATACTTATTCTTAACTGTCACTTTGTTAAGCTGTCTATAGTCTATACACAACCTCATAGACCCATCTTTCTTCTTCACAAACAATACCGGAGCTCCCCACAGCGAGTAGCTCGATCTTACAAAACCTTTATCTGTCAAATCTTGTAACTGAACCTTCAGTTCTTTCAACTCTACAGGTGCCATTCTGTACGGAGCAATCGAAATAGGTGTCGTTCCCGGAACCAACTCAATTCCAAACTCGATCTCTCTCACTGGAGGTAATCTGAGTAGCTCTTTCGAAAATACAGCTGGGTACTCACATACCACTGGCACTGTTTCAAACTCTACTCCAACCTCTTGAGTATTCAACACGAATGCAAGATAGGACTCACACCCTTTTCTGAAACATTTCTCAGCCACTAAGGAAGAAATCATCACGGGTAGACTATCTGATCCACCTGATTCAACCCGAACCACATCTCCACTCTCACATTTCAATTCAATGTACTTACTACCATAGTTCACTAAAACACTATGGGTAGTCAACCAATCCATGCCTAGGATTAAATCGAACTCATCAAACGGCAACAACATAAGGTTTGCCAGAAAATAATGATTCTCAATCAACAAAGGACAATTCTTACACACTTTGTCCACTAACACATACTTTCCTAACGGGTTTGACACCTTAATCACAATGTTCGTAGACTCAATGGTCATACTCAAACTAGATGCTAATCTCATACAAATATAAGAGTGAGTAGACCCTAGATCTATTAAAGCAATAACAAGGGTGTCAAAGAGAGAAAAAGTACATGTTATCACATCAGGGGAGGATGCCTCTTCGCGAGCGCGAATGGCATACGTCCTCGCAGGTGCCCGTCTCTCTAGTCTCACAGCAGAATCTCTGGGCACACCTCTACCACTAGCCCCACCTCTTGGGTTCCTTGGTGGTCTACCCCTCGTAGACACATCACTAGGTCTCACTTCTTGTTTCTCTTCCTTATCATCCCTCTCGGGACATTTACGGATAAAGTGGTCGGGAACCACACTTATAACATTTCTCGATTGTTTCCCCAACACTCTCCGGTGTGATACCTACCACAACTAGGACACTCCAGTTTACTCTTTGTATGGCCCACACTTTCCATCGAGGGGGCTTGGACTCTCAAACCCGAACGAGTATTGCCCAAGTCTCGATACGAATAACCCACTGGTGCCGTCGTCTGAGGATTCACTTCCTTGGATCTTTTCAACTGGGCTTGATACGACTTGCCCATCGGCCTCTTTCTAGCATCTCGGGCTTCACTCACAGCCCTCCTCTTTTCTGAACTCAGCTCTTCGGCCTTACTTGCCCTCTCCAATAATACCACAAATTCTTTCAACTCCAAAATGCCCACTAGGAGTTTGATATCCTCATTCAGCCCATCTTCGAACCTCTTGAACAAGATGGTCTCTGTCGACACACATTCTTGAGCGTATTTGCTAAGCCTAACAAACTCACACTCGTATTCAGCTACTATCATCCTTCCTTTCTTCAGCTCAAAGAATTCTTTCCTTTTTTGGTCAGTAAACCTCTGGCTTATATACTTCTTCCAGAACTCTTCCAGAAAGAAGTCCTGTAACAGCCCGATTTAGGGCCTAGTCAGAATAGTGGTGCGAGACCACGAATCCGAGGTGAATTTATGAGTTTTTAAGGTTAATTCCATGTTTGCATGTTAGTGCAAAAGTTTCATGAAGCAATTTTGCTAAATTGAAGTTGAATGGTCAAAAAGGACCAAATTGCAAAAGTTGTAAAATGTGAGTTTCTAGAAGCATTTTGTATGAAATAGCTCTAGAATAGCAATTATAAGTCCTTAAATAGCAATTTGCTCAAATCATAATTTTTGGACAAAATTGGACATGAGTTAGTAAATGGTGATATTTTTAAGAGAAGGGCATTTTGGTCATTTACCTATTAAATGATTAATAAAGGAAAAAGATGACAAAAATCATTACATCTTCTTCCTCATTGCCGAAATTTTCAAAGAAACCATAGCTAGGTTTTGCTCATCTTTCAAGCTTGCTAGTAAGTTCCTCTTAGTCCCGATTTTAATATTCTTCGTGTTTTTGAAGTCCTCGTATTATGAATTAGCTATTTTTAGCTATAAAATGAGCTAAGATGCATGTTCAAAAATCTACCCATGAATGACATGCATGCTAAATGATGTTTTATGGAAGTTTATAAGAGTTTGATGTTAGATAAACATCTTTTTCTAAATGAATTTCATGAAAAATGAGTATAGGGACTAGTTTATAAAAGTTTTGAAATTAGTCATACCCATTAGAAATAATGAGAATTGATAATGGCTATAGTAGAGAAAATGAATCAGCTAAGCATGTAGTCTAAGAAAGTTGAATGAAAATTATTTTACGAGCCTTGGGGCAAAAGTGAAGATATGAAAAAGTATAGGGGCAAAATAGTAATTTTGCCAAAGTATGAGTTAAGAGTCAATTTAGTCAATGGGAGTATTAAATGATCTATTTATGACTATAGATCAAGAAAACTGAAGCCTGGATCGAAACCAAGGCAAGAACAAAGTAGAGGACTAAATTGCACATCTACATACATTTTGTATATTGAGGTAAGTTCGTATGATTTCTAAGTTTTATGATTTTTATCATTGAATTGCTTAGTATAATGTACACTATTTTCATGAATTGTTTGATGTTATGTTCAACCAAGAAATCAGTGAGATTAAGTATGAGCAAGTCCCGATTGAAAATGAATTTCCCAGGATACTCGATCTACCACATTATGAGAGCCAGTGTAAGACCATGTTTGGAACATGGCATCGGAAAATCAAGCAAGTTATCATGTAAGTCCAAGGCAAGCTTGGCATTGAGCAAGTTATCATGTAAGTCCAAGGCAAGCTTGGCATTGAGCAAGTTATCATGTAAGTCCAAGGGAAGCTTGGCATTGAGCAAGTTATCATGTAAGTCCAAGGCAAGCTTGGCATTGAGCAAGTTATCATGTAAGTCCAAGGCAAGCTTGACATTGAGCAAGTTATCATGTTAGTCCAAGACAAGCTTGGCATTGAACAAGTTATCATGTAAGTCCAAGGCAAGCTTGGCATTGAACAAGTTATCAAGAGAAAGACCTCATATAAGTCCATTTCAAGACATGGCCTTGAAACCAAGATGAGATATTCCATGTAAGACCATATCTAGGATATGGCTTTGGCATCATGTTACGTGGGAAGAGATTTAGTATCCTCGATTATTCGCAGAAATTTATCGGGCAAACGAGTAAAGTTAAAATGAGATAACAAGAAAGCTAAGAAAGCAAAGCTAGCATCAAGATGAAAGTGAGCATTATTTGCATTATGAATGATGAATGATAGATAATGATTATTATGTTAAAGTATGCTGATCAATGTGATCAAGTGATACGAGTACCTTGGTTACCTCTCAAGCATGAGATTTGTAAGTTTCATGAGATATGTATGAATCAAGTATGAGTAAGTAAGCTTTATAGCTGAAATCTATGATACCATTATTTATGTTAAATGGTTTATATCAAGCAAGAATGTACATTATATGCAAACTTACTAAGCTAAATGCTTACGCCTTTGATTCTTTCTTTCTATGTAGTCCCGTCAAGCTAACTTGTGGATCGTTGAAGTCGGAGCTCGTAGCACACTATCAATCGCCATTTTGGTATAGCAAAGTTGTTTTATTAAGTATGGCATGTATAGGAGGCACTTCATTTTGAGTATATGTTTTAAGAAGAGCCATAGTATAGGCTATCTTGTTCATTATTCTTTTTGTATATGGCTAGAGAAGTTGGCCAAATCGACTAAGTATGTATGCTTTTTGATATCAATGAAAGATGTAGTATTTGAGTAATTGAATTGAGTATGAATGTGATCTTAGTTTCAGGGTGGTGATTGGCTTGGTAAATAGCCTCTAAGTTCCCACACGGTTGGACACACGGGCATGTGTCTAGGCTGTGTGTAAACTGCACCTTAGTCTTATAAATAAGGATATGCCACAGACTAATCCCACGGCTGTGTGTTAAGGCCGTGCATGACACATGGTTTGAACATGGGCGTGTGCCCGGTCGTATGAAATAAGTCAGTATATAAAGGTGTAGTACACGGTCTAAGTCCACGGGCGTGTCATGGCCGTGTGGAAATCGGCAGATCATGCGAGTTTTAGGGCACGATCCGAGGACATGGGCGTGTATGCCTATGCACTGCAAGCGTGTCTTATATTACACTGCGTGTAACCCCTGCTTCAAAGAAAAGTTTTTTGCTAAGGTTTTGAAAGTTTACCAGTACGGCCTCGTAGGCCCATGAAATGTACGAATTGTCTAAGAATGAGAAGTTTTAATTTCGGAACAGAATTTTATAGCCCATAATGTCATGATTAAGTATGTTCAAGAATAGTGATGTCTCGTATTCGGTCTGAGCCTCAGACTCGGGTATGGGGTGTTACATTTAATGGTATTAGAGCTACGGTTTAGTCAGTTCTAGGACTAAAGTAGCATGAGCACGAGTCTAGCTATACATGCCATACGTGACAATGTTTTTATAATGATAGTGTGACGACTCCTGACGACTTAAATTATGTTTATACATTTAGTAAATGGATCCTGAAAGAGATATGGTGGATGACGTAGAAATTAATGCGTCGGCTCCCGCTGGAGGGACGGTGCCGAACGAGAATGAGAATAGACCCACTAAGGTGAGTCAAGAAGGAGGAGAAGGGGATAGAGAAGCCTTCCTCCATATGATGAATATGTGGTATTCAGAGTTCATTCGTACGAACCCAAATGTACAACCCCCTCCACCCCCACCTGTTCCACAACCTATTCTAGTAGCCCCTCAAGTAGTAGAGGTGGTAAGAGGAGAGAAACCTCCAGTTGATAGGATCAGGAAACATGGGGCAGAAGAATTCCCGGCGAAAAGAGAAGATGATCCGGAAAAAGCCGAGTTTTGGTTAGAAAATACCATCAGGGTATTTAATGAATTATCATGCACACCTGAGGAAAGCATGAAGTGTGTAGTCTCCCTTTTAAGAGATTCTGCCTATCAATGGTGGAACACCCTTGTATCGATGGTACCAAGGAGAAGATCACATGGGAATTCTTCCAAGAAGAGTTCAAGAAAAAGTATATCACCAAAGGTTTGTGGACCGAAAAGGAAAGAATTCCTAGAATCAAAGCAAGGCAAGATGTCGGTGGATCGACTATGAGCGTGAGTTTGTAAGACTCAGCAAATATGCTTGAGAATGTGTGTCCACCGAAGCAATCATGAGTAAAAGATTTGAAGATGGGCTGAATGAGGACATTAAACTATTTGTTGCTGTCCTAGAACTGAAGGAATTTGTGGTCCTAGTCGAAAGGGCTTGTAAAGCCGAAGAACTAGTAAAAGAGAAGAAGAAATCTGAAACGGAGTCTCGTGACTCTAGAAAGAGACAGTGGAATAAGTCATTCCAATCTTCATCTAAGAAGTCAAGAGATTTCCCTACCCGATCGGCTACTTCCATTGGGTTTTCAAAGAAAGACAAGAGCAAGCAATATTCAGGGAATAAAGCACAGACTACTTCAGTTGCAAGTGTTGGGAACATTAGATTTGACAGACCCGAATGCCCACAGTGTGGCAAACGTCATCTTGGAGAATGTCGAGCACATGAAAATGCATGCTTTAGATGTGGTTCTCAAGACCACTATATAAAACATTGTCCACAGATGATGAAAGAAGAAAGAACTCAGAACCCGAGATCTGGGGGTATGGTCCAAGGAAGACCGCAGAGTAACCCAAGAAGTGGGGCAAGGGGAAAAGGTAACCCTAGAGAGCAGGCTGCGAGACCCGAGGGTAGAGCACCTGCAAGGACTTATGTCATTCGCGCTCGCGAAGAGGCATCTTCCCATGATGTTATTACGGGTACCTTTTCTCTTCATGATATCAAAGTTATTGCTTTAATAGATCCCGGATCCACACACTCTTACATTTGCATGAAATTGGTATCCGATTTGAGTATGCCTATAGAGTTTAAAGAATTTTTTATTAGAGTGTCTAATCCTTTAGGCAAGAGTGTGTTAGTTGATGAAGTATGTAAAGATTGTCCATTAATGATTAGAGGTCATTGTTTGAAAGCAAACCTTATGTTGTTACCATTTGATGAGTTTGACATCATTCTCGGTATGGACTGGTTGACTGCCCATAATGTAATAGTTAATTGTGGGAAGAAATACATTGAGATGAGATGTGAGAATGGGGACACCCTTCACATAGAATCAGATGAACAGAGTAGGTTTCCGGTTGTGATTTCCCATATGACGGCATAGAGATTTATAAGAAAGGGGTATGAGGCATATTTGGCCTTTGTGATAAATGATAAAGAAACAGAGTTAAAGATTGAGTCCGTACCGATAGTATGTGAGCACATGGATGTTTTTCCGTAAGAATTATTGGGATTACCTCCAATCGAGAAGTGGAGTTCACATTGAGCTAGCTCCCAGATCGCATACCAATATCTATTACTCCTTACAGAATGGCTCCATCGGAGTTGAAAGAGTTGAAGATCTGATTGCAAGAGTTAACAGACAAAGGCTTTGCGAGGTCAAGTTGTTCTCCCCGGGTGCTCCAGTTTTATTTGTGAAAAGAAGGATGGCACTATGAGATTGTGCATAGATTACCGTCAGCTTAATAAAGTGACAGTAAAGAACAAGTACCCATTGCCAAGGATCGATGATTTGTTCGATCAAGTGAAAGGAGCCACCGTGTTCTCTAAGATAGACTTGAGATCGGGGTATTACCAGTTACGAGTAAAGGAATCAAATGTATCCAATACTGCTTTTCGAACGAGGTATGGGCATTATGAATTTTTAGTCTTGCCTTTTGGTTTGACCAATGCTCCTGTGGTATTCATGGACTTAATGAACCGCATCTTCAGACCATACCTCGACAAGTTTGTAGTCATTTTTATTGACGACATACTGATTTATTCCCGAGATGAGAATGAGCATGCTGAGCACCTACGGATAGTTTTACAGATTCTTCGAGAAAAGCAGCTGTATGCCAAGTTCAGTAAAAGTGAGTTTTGGCTCAATGAAGTAGGATTTCTGGGGCATATTATCTCAGGAGAAGGGGTTCGAGTAGACCCAAGTAAGATCTCGGCTATTACGGATTGGAAACCACCGAAGAATGTCTCTGAGAGTAGAAGTTTCCTAGGCTTAGCCGGTTATTACAGATGATTCGTCAAGGGGTTTTCTATGATTGCAACCCCGATGATGAAATTGTTACAAAAAAATGTGAAGTTTGAGTGGACAGAAAGATGCCGGCACAGTTTTGAGAAACTGAAAGCATTATTGACAGAAGCTCCAGTCTTAGTACAACCTGAGATGGGGAAAGAGTTCATAGTTTACAGCGATGCATCCTTAAATGGATTAGGCTGTGTGCTTATGCAAGAAGGCAAAGTGATTGCTTATGCCTCAAGACAGTTGAAGCCTCATGAGAAGAATTATCCAACACACGATCTAGAGTTGGCGGCCATAGTCTCGTGATTGAAGATATGGAGACATCATTTATATGGTGAGAGATGTCGGATATACACTGATCACAAAAGTTTGAAGTATTTGATGACGCAGAAAGAATTAAACTTGAGGCAAAGAAGATGGTTAGAGTTGATAAAAGACTATGAGTTAGTTATTGACTACCATCCTGGCAAGGCGAATGTGGTCGCCGATGCTTTGAGCAGGAAGTCCCTTTTTGCATTAAGGACAATGAATTCAAGGATAACTTTATCCGATGATGGTTCTATTCTAGCAGAGTTGAGAGCTAGACCAGTATTTCTCCAAGAGATCGTTGAGGCTCTGAAAGAAGATAGTGAATTGGAAGTCAAGAGAGTTCAGTACGAGTCAGATGTTGAATTCGACTTTCGGATTAATTTTGATGGATAAATGTTGTTTAAAGATAGAGTTTGTGTACCGAGAAAAGAAGAGCTTATTTAGAGAATTTTACACGAGGCACATGATGGATGTTTATCTGTACATCCGGGTAGTACCAAGATGTATAATGAATTGAAGCAACAGTATTGGTGGCCGAGAATGAAGAAAGATATTTCGAGTTTGTTTCAAATGCTTGATTTGTCGCTAGTAAAGGCTTGAACACCAAGTACCTTCGGGTTTGCTTCAACCCATTTTGGTTCCCGAGTGGAAATAGGACCGTATTACTATGGATTTTGTAACGGGTTTACCGTTGTTACCAAGCAAGAAGGATGCTATATGGGTTGTAGTTGATAGACTCACTAAGTCAACCCATTTTATACCTGTACGAGTTGATTACTCACTTGACAAGTTGGCAGACTTGTACGTTTCAGAAATAGTAAGACTTCACGGAGTCCCTTTGTCAATCATATCGGATAGAGATCTGAGGTTCACATCCAGATTTTGGAAAAAGTTACAAGAGGCCCTGGGTACAAAGTTGAATTTTAGTACGGCCTTTCATCCTCAAACTGACGGCCAGTCGGAGAGGGTAATTCAAGTGCTTGAAGATATGCTCAGATGTTGCATTCTAGAATTCCAAGGCAGTTGGGAAAAGTTCCTCCCATTGGCAAAATTTGCCTACAACAATAGTTTTCAGTCAAGTTTAAAGATGGCACCTTATGAGGCTCTATATGGGCGTAAGTGCAGAATGCCTTTATTTTGGACTGAACTCAAGGAAAACCAAATTCACGGGGTTGATTTGGTTAGAGAAGCTGAAGAGAAAGTGAAAGTGATACGAGAATGTTTAAAAGCTGCCTCAGACAGACAGAAATCCTATTCGGATTTAAAGAGAAAAGAGATAGAGTACCAAGTCGGGGATAAAGTTTTCTTGAAAGTATCACCATGGAGAAAAGTTCTCAAATTTGGCCGAAAAGGCAAGTTGAGTCCACGTTTTATTGGACCGTATGAGATTACTGAGAAAGTTGGGCCTGTAGCTTACAGATTGGCTTTTCCATCAGAGTTAGAAAAGATATATGATGTATTTCATGTGTAAATGTTAAGACGCTACCGATCAGACCTTTCGCATGTAATTCCCCAGTCAGAGGTAGAGATTCATCCCGACATGACTTATGGTGAAGAACCAGTCAAGATATTAGCTCGGGAAGTGAAGCAGCTAAGAAAGAAAAGTATTGCCTTAGTGAAAGTATTGTGGCAAAGACATGGAATAGAAGAAGCCACATGGGAACCAGAATAGAGTATGAGAAACCAGTACCCAAACCTTTTCATTGGTAAGATTTTCGGGGACGAAAATCCCTAAGGGGGGAGAATCGTAACAGCCCGATTTAGGGCCTAGTCAGAATAGTGGTGCGAGACCACGAATCCAAGGTGAATTTATGAGTTTTTCAGGTTCATGCCATGTTTGCATGTTAGTGTGAAAGTTTCATGAAGCAATTTTGCTAAATTGAAGTTGAATGTTCAAAAAGGACCAAATTGCAAAAGTTGTAAAATGTGAGTTTCTAGAAGCATTTTGTATGAAATAGCTCTAGAATAGCAATTATAAGTCTTTAAATAGCAATTTGCCCAAATCATAATTTTTGGACAAAATTGGACATGAGTTAGTAAATGGTGATATTTTTAAGAGAAGTGCATTTTGGTCATTTACCTATTAAATGATTAATAAAGGAAAAATATGAAAACAATCATTATCATCTTCTTCCTCATTGCCAAAATTCTCAAAGAAACCATAGCTAGGTTTTGCTCATCTTTCAAGCTTGCTAGTAAGTTCCTCTTAGTCCCGATTTTAATATTCTTCGTGTTTTTGAAGTCCTCGCATTATGAATTAGCTATTTTTAGCTATAAAATGAGCTAAGATGCATGTTCAAAAATCTACCCATGAATGACATGCATGCTAAATGATGTTTTATGGAAGTTTATGAGAGTTTGATGTTAGATAAACATCTTTTTCTAAATGAATTTCATGAAAAATGAGCATAGGGACTAGTTTGTAAAAGTTTTGAAATTAGTCATACCTATTAGAAATAATGAGAATTGATAATGGTTATAGTAGAGAAAATGAATCAGCTAAGCATGTAGTCTAAGAAAGTTGAATGAAAATTATTTTACGAGCCTTGGGGCAAAAGTGAAAATATGAGAAAGTATAGGGGCAAAATAGTAATTTTGCCAAAGTATAAGTTAAGAGTCAATTTAGTCAATGTGAGTATTAAATGATCTATTTATGACTACAGATCAATAAAAATGAAGCCCGGATCGAAACCGAGGCAAGAACAAAGTAGAGGACTAAATTGCACATCTACATACATTTTGTATATTGAGGTAAGTTTGTATGATTTCTAAGTTTTATGATTTTTATCATGAATTGCTTAGTATAATGTACACTATTTTCATGAATTGTTTGATGTTATGTTCAACCAAGAAATCAGTGAGATTAAGTATGAGCAAGTCCCGATTGAAAATGAATTTCCCAGGATACTCGATCTACCACATTATGAGAGCCAGTGTAAGACCATGTTTGGAACATGGCATCGGCAAATCAAGCAAGTTATCATGTAAGTCCAAGGCAAGCTTGGCATTGAGCAAGTTATCATGTAAGTCCAAGGCAAGCTTGGCATTGAGCAAGTTATCATGTAAGTCCAAGGCAAGCTTGGCATTGAGAAAGTTATCATGTAAGTCCAAGGCAAGCTTGGCATTGAGCAAGTTATCATCTTAGTCTAAGACAAGCTTGACATTGAACAAGTTATCATGTAAGCCCAAGGCAAGCTTGGCATTGAACAAGTTATCAAGAGAAAGACCTCATATAAGTCCATTTCAAGACATGGCCTTGAAACCAAGATGAGATATTCCATGTAAGACCATATCTAGGATATGGCTTTGGCATCATGTTACGTGGGAAGAGATTTAGTATCCTCAGTTATTCGCAGAAATTTATCGGGCAAACGAGTAAAGTTAAAATGAGATAACAAGAAAGCTAAGAAAGCAAAGCTAGCATCAAGATGAAAGTGAGCATTATTTACGTTATGAATGATGAATGATAGATAATGATTATTATGTTAAAGTATGCTGATCAATGTGATCAAGTGATACAGGTACCTTGGTTACCTCTCAAGCATGAGATTTGTAAGTTTCATGAGATATGTATGAATCAAGTATGAGTAAGTAAGCTTTATAGCTGAAATCTATGATACCATTATTTATGTTAAATGGTTTATATCAAGCAAGAATGTACATTATATGCAAACTTACTAAGCTAAATGCTTACGCCTTTGATTCTTTCTTTCTATGTAGTCCCGCCAAGCTAACTTGTGGATCGTTGAAGTCGGAGCTCGTAGCACACTATCAATCGCCATTTTGGTATAGCAAAGTTGTTTTATTAAGTATGGCATGTATAGGAGGCACTTCATTTTGAGTATATGTTTTAAGAAGAGCCATAGTATAGGCTATCTTGTTCATTATTCTTTTTGTATATGGCTAGAGAAATTGGCCAAATCGACTAAGTATGTATGCTTTTTGATATCAATGAAAGATGTAGTATTTGAGTAATTGAATTGAGTATGAATGTGATCTTAGTTTCAGGGTGGTGATTGGCTTGGTAAATAGCCTCTAAGTTCCCACACGGTTGGACACACGGGCGTGTGTCAGGCCGTCGGCGTAAATCGCACCTTAGTCTTATAAATAAGGATAGGCCACGGACTAATCCCACACCGCAGTGTTAAGGCCGTGCATGACACACGGTTAGAACATGGGCGTGTTCCCGGTCGTTTGAAATAAGTCAGTATATCAAGATGTTGTACACGGTCTAAGTCCACGGGCGTGTCATGGCCGTGTGGAAATCGGCAGAATACTGAGTTTTAGGGCACGGTCTGAGGACATGGGCGTGTATGCCTATGCATGGGCATGTCTTATATTACACGGGCGTGTAACCCCTGTTTCAAAGAAAAACTTTTTGATAAGGTTTCGAAAGTTTACCAGTACGAGTTTACGGCCTCGTAGGCCCATGAAATGTACGAATTGTCTAAGAATGAGAAGTTTTAATTTCAGAACGGAATTTTATAGCCCATAATGTCATGATTAAGTATGTTCAAGAATAGTAATGTCTCGTATCCGGTCTGAGCCTCGAACTCAGGTATGGGGTGTTACAAGTCCCATGTCACTCGCTCTTTTGGGACCACTAACGCCGAGTGTTTTCCACCAATGGTATGCCAAATCTCTCAAAGAACGATCGACACACTTCAAACTCTCCTCGGTGTACATGAGAGCTCATCGAACACCCTCATCGAGTTCTCTAACCGAACTCGCCTCTCGTGGTCGTCATCTACCTTAGCTCTAAACTCCTCAGCCCCGTGTTTCCTAATCTTATCCACCGGGGGTTTCGATATCCTCACTACATCCATACCTTGAGGAGCCACTGGATTTGGCTGAGGTATAGGAGGAGGTGGAGGAGGTTGAGCGTTAGGGTTCGCTCGAACGTAGTCCGAGTACCAATCACTCATCATATGGAGAAAGGCTTCCCGTGCCTCTACCCCTTGACCCCTAACCTCGGGTCCACTCTCAACGGGCACGGTCCCTTGCGCGAGGCTAGCGTAGCGTTACTCATTTCTTCATCGGTCAATGGATCAGAATCCATATACTATATAAAACAAGTTTTAAATCATCAGGAACCACCACATTATCATTGTACACTTATGGCATGTATGGCTAGACACTTACACCCACTACGGTAGTCCTAGAAACGGCTAAACCATAGCTCCGATACCACTAAATGTAACACCCCTTAAACGGGTTCTACACCGGGAACCGGGCCCGAGGCGTTACCGAACTCAAACCACTTAATCGCCACTTAGGCTCAACGTCATTACTCACTATAACCTCTTTCTCGACTTACGAGGCCTCACTCATACACACGAGGGCTCTCGAGACTAATCCGAAACTTTTACAATCCTTAAAAATTTTCTCTTTTATACAAGTCTCACACACCCGTACAAGATTAGACATGCCCGTGCATAGACACACACACCCATGTTCCCTAGCCGTGCTAAAAACTCGAGCATTCTGCCAATTGCCCCACGGCCATGGCACGCCCGTGCTCCCCAACCGTGGTGAACACTGACTTCCCTCGCACGGCCTAGAGTGCAGACACACGCCTGTGGCCAACACTGATTAATCCCACACTCCCTAGGCACATGCCCATGTGACTAGTCCGTGGTCTATTCTGTTTTAAAAATATTAACATGCAGGGACGACTTACGGCCACAAAGACACGCCCGCAATTGACTGCAGTGTTCGAGACATGGCCTAGACACACGCCCGTGTGTCTATCCACATGGTCAAGAACAGGACTAAGTGTCAAGTTCTTTTCACCCTTCTAACATACACAACATATACTCATCTAACACCATCATAATCAACTCAAATTGAAGTGCATTCTCACATAGAAAACTACATATTTCTTTCATATAATGTAATAGCCAACAACCATGGCATTATACAAAATAACTATCCATCTAAAGGCCAACACATCTTAGCCATTTACAACAAAATCCACTAACTTGTCTAGCCCCTATACATGCCATATACAAAACATTAAGTTTCATGTACCAAAGTGTGCTGATATGTGGGCTATCTTCTGATGATCCTCGTATCTCGATTCAACGCTTTTAATCTATAAGACAAGGGAAAAGAAAGAGAGTAAGCTTTGAGCTTAGTAAGTTTACACATAAACAATTAAGCAACACAGAATAAGCTAAGCAACCATTAGCATTATACCAACAATTAATTCACAACTATGCTTACTCTTTCTATCCCTTACCACATTTCCAACACATCATGAGTCACATACTCATAACCATCAAAATGCACCCCTGCATTACCACAATTGATTAATAAGGTGGTATCACACTTAGCCTACCACAAAGGTATTCCTAGTGATTCAGCACATAGCTAACCAAACGATATACCTCACGATAGCATCGCACATAGTTAGCTCATCGTTAATATGCATTAGGATGGTATCGCACTTATCCCACCATCTAGCATTATCACAACACATGCACAAGTCTACTTACTTAATCATTCTCGATCATACATTCATTCCATGTTTTCTACTACATTCATCCCACATAGGTTCTCAAATATGCTACACACTAGCTAACATTAACAAATTGTAAGTATGAATGCATTATTTATGCATAGACTTACCTCGATACTCAAAAGTATTGAAATGTGCAATTTAGTCCACCACCTTGCTTTTGCCTCGGTTTCAATCCGGGCTTTGTCTTTCTTGATCTATAATGAATAAATCAGCTTATTCAATACACACATTGACTAAATTGACCCACATCTCATACTTTAGAAAAATTACTATTTTGCCCCTAAACTTTCTCATATTTACACTTTAGTCCCAAAGGCTCGTAAAGTGATTTTTATTCAACTTTCTACTCTTTCATCAACTAAAGCATTCATCAAATCTCACTAAATCACACATGTATGACCAAACTAAAGTTTTTCACAAACTAGTCCCTACATGCATTTTCATGGAAAATCACTTAACAAAAGATGTTTCTACTACATCAAGCTTTCATAATCTTCCATAAAATAACAAAATACAAGAATTTCATACATATGTACAATTTTGAACATCCATAATAGCTCAGCAATTAGCTAAAAATAGCTTACTCATGCTACTAGGACTTCAAAAATACGAAGAATATCAAAACCGGGCTTAAGAGCACTTACTAGCAAGCTTGAAAAATTGAAAGAGCCCTAACAATGGCTTCTCTAATTTTCGGCAGCTTGGGGGAGAAGATGAGTGAATTTTTATCATCTTTTCACCTATTTAATCACTTATTTGATAAATGACCAAAATGCCCTTTTTGATAAACTTCAAATTTTGACTCATCCATGTCCATTTTTGTCCAAAAATTAGAATTTGGGTAAATTGCTATTTAAGGACCTCTAATTAATAATCTAAAGCTATTTCACACAAATAGCTTCTAGAAACACACATTTTGCAACTTTTGCAATTTAGTCCTTTTGGACAATTCAACCACAATTTCACAAAATTGTTTCATGAAACTTTCACACTAGCATGCATACATAATATAAACCTCAAAAACTCATTCATAACCCTCGAATTTGTGGTCTCACACCACCATTCTGACTAGGCCCTAAACCGGGATGTTACAGGGTCTGTCAGATCGAATATTCCCTACACTAGCAACTGAAGTAGTCTGTGCTTTATTTCCCGAATATTGTTTACTCTTGTCCTTCCTGGAAAATCCAGTTGAAGTAGCCGATCGGGTAGGGAAATCTCTTGAATTTTTGGATGAGGATTGGAATGACTTATTCCACTATCTCTTTCTTGAGTCACGAGACTCCATTTCAGATTTTCTCTTCTCCTTTACCAGCTCTTCGGCTTTACACGCCCTCTCTACTAGCACAACGAATTCCTTTAATTCTAGGACAGCAATAAATAGTTTGATGTCCTCATTTAACCCGTATTCAAATCTTTTACTCATGATGGCTTCAGTGGACACGCATTCTCGAGCGTATTTGTTGAGTCGTACAAACTCACGCTCATAATTAGTCACCGACATCTTGCCTTGCTTAAGTTCTAGGAAATTCTTTCCTTTTTTGGTCTACAAACCTTTAACTGATATACTTTTTCTTGAACTCTTCTTGGAAAAATTCCCATGTGATCTTTTCCCTCGGTACCACCAACACAAGGGTGTTCCACCATTGGTAAGCAGAATTTCTTAAAAGAGAGACTACACACTTGATGCATTCCTCAGGTGTGCATGAAAACTCATTAAATACCCTGATAGTATTTTCTATCCAGAACTTAGCCTTTTCCGGATCATCATCTTTTCTAGCCTGGAATTCTTCTGCCCCATGTTTCCTGATCCTATCAACTGGAGGTATGTCTCCTCTTACCACCTCTACTACTTGAGGGGCTGCAGGGATAGGTTGTGGAACAGGCGGGGGTGGAGGGGGTTGTGCATTTGGGTTCGTACGAATGAACTCCGTATACGACGTATTCATCATATGGAGGAAGGCTTCTCTAGCCTCTTCTCCTCCTCCTTGACTCACCGTAGTGGGTCTATTCTCATTCTCATTCGGCACCGTCCCTTCTGCGGGAGCCGGCGCGTTACTCTCTACATCATCCGCCATAGCTCTTTCGGGATCCATTTACTATATGTATAAACATAATTTAAGTCGTCAGGAGTCGTCACACTATCATTATAAAAACATTCTTGCGTTGGGCATGTATAACTAGACTTGTGCTCCAGCTACGTTAGTCCTAGAACCGACTAAACCGTAGCTCTGATACCACTAAATGTAACACCAATACCCGAGTCCGAGTTTAAGACTAGATACGAGACATTACCATGCTTGAACTCACTTAAACATGTACTTACGGGCTGTAAAATTTTGTTCCGAAATAGAAACTCTTCTTTCTTAGTCAAAACGTACATATCATGGGCCTATGAGGCCTTAAACACATATCCGGGAACTTTCGAATACAATGGGAACTTTTCTCAAAAGCAGGGTCACACGCCCATGTGGCTTGGGGCACGCCTGTACCCCTAAGACACGCCCATGTCTCCCAACCGTGGTCGACATCAATCGACTAATTTCACGGTCTTGACACGCCCGTGGACTTAAATCGTGTGCTATACCTTGATATACTCGACTTATTCACACTACCGGGCACACGCCCATGTTCTAACCGTGTATCACACACGACCTAAACAGAGGTAGTGTGGATTAGCCTGTGGTCTATCCCGACTTAAGGTACAAAGGTGCAGAGTGCACACGGCCTGACACACGCCGTGTGTGTGTCCATCCGTGTGGGCACTTAGAGGCTATTTACCAAGCCAATTGCCACCCTGAAATCAAGACCAAACTCATGCTCAATTCAACAACTCAAATTAATAAATCTAACATGAACAAGGATTCATACTTCATTGATAAATAAAATCATACATACTTAATAATTCATGACCAATCTCTTTGGCCATATACAAAAAGAATACTAAGCTTGATAGCCAACACTTTGGCTAATTTTAAAACATAGCTCAAAATGAAATGTTTCCTATACATGCCATACTTAATATAAACACTTGGCTATACCAAAATATCGATTGATAGTATGCTCCGAGCTCTGGTGACGATGATCCATGAGATTAGCTTGGCGGGACTACATGGAAAGAAAGAATAAAGGACGTAAGCATTTAGCTTAGTAAGTTTGCATATAATGCACATAGCAACATACTTGCTTAATATAACCCATTTAACATAAACAATGGTATCATAAATTTCAGCTATTTAAGCCTACTTACTCATACTGATTCTTACATATCTCATGATACTTACTAGTCTCATACTCGTGAGGTAAACAATGTACCTGTATCACTTGATCACATAGATCAAAGATACTCTACAATAATAATTATAATCTCTAGTTCATCATTCATAATATGAATAATACTCATTTCTAACTTGATAATAACTTTTCCTACTTATCTTTCTTGTTATCATTTTAACTTTACTCATTTGCCCGATGAATTTCAGCGAATAACCGAGGATACTAAATCTCATTCCACATATAACTTGATGCCAAAGCCATATCCTAGATATGGTTTTACAAGGAATATCTCATCTTGGTTTCGAGGCCATGTCTTGAAATGGACTTATACGAAGTCTTTCTCGTGTGTTCCCTTGGGAACTTACCATTGCCATGTCTTGACATGGTCTTACTTGGTATCTTTACGCATGAACTGGGCAACGCCGAGCCTTGGCTAGGACTTACATGGAATCTTTCTTGTTACTCACCAATGCCATGCCTTGGCTTGGACTTACATGGGATCTCTATCTCTTTATAGCTTTTCAATGCCAAGACTTGTCTTGGACTTACATGATAACTTTGCTTGGAGACTCACCAATGCCATGCCTTGGCTTGGGCTTATATGGGTCTTCATCTCGTAATAACTCTTCAATGCCAAGACTTGTCTTGGTCTTACATGATAACCTGCTTGATTGCCGATGCCATGCCTTGGCTTGGTCTTATATGGACTTTCTCATTTCATGTTATAGATCGAGTATCCTAGGTATTTCAACTTCAATCGGGACTTTCTCATGCTTAATCTCATTATCTTCTTTGTTTATCATAACATTAAACATTTTCATGGTAATATTGTACATTATGCAAAGCAGTTCAATCTTATAAATCATAAAGCTTAGAAATCATACAAACTTACCTCAATATACAAAATGTATGTAGATATGCAATTTAGTCCTCGACTTTGTTCTTGCCTCGGTTTCGATCTAGGCTTCGTTTTTCTTGATCTATAATAATAATTAGATCATTTAATTAGATCATTTAATACTCACATTGACTAAATTGACTCTTAACTCATACTTTGGCAAAATTACTATTTTGCCCCTAAACTTTCTCATATTTGCACTTTTGCCTCTAGGCTCGTAATATGATTGTCATTAAACTTTCTTAAACATCATATTTAGCTGATTCATTTTCTCTACTATAACAATCATCAATTCTCACTATTTCTAATAGGTATGACCAATTTCATAACTATTACAAATTAGTCCATACTATCATTTTTCATGAAATTCACTAAGGAAAAGATGTTTATCTAACATCAAACTCTCATAAACTTCTATAAAATATCATTTTACAAGCATGTCATTCTTGGGTAGATTTTTGAACATGCATCTTAGCTCATTTTATAGCTAAAAATAGCTAATTCATAATACGAGAACTTCAAAAATACGAAGAATATTAAAAACGGGGCTAAGATGAACTTACTAGCAAGCTTGAAAGATGAACAAACCCTAGCTATGGGGTTCTTCAAATTTTCGGCACCAAGGAAAAAGATGAATGAGATTTTTATCATCTTTTTCCTATTTTTATCATTTAATTGATAAATGACCAAAATGCCCTTCTCTCTAAATTTTTACAAATTACTAACTCATGTCCAATTTCGTCCAAAAAATATAATTTGGGAAAATTGTTATTTAAGGACTTCTAATTACTATTCTAAAGCTATTTCATACAAAAAAAGCTTCTAGAAACTCATATTTTGCAACTTTTGCAATTTAGTCCTAATGGACCCTTTAATGGAAATTTTCATAAAATTTCCACATGAAACTTTCATACTAACATGCAAACATTTCAATTATCATAAAAAATCATTTTACTATTTCGGATTTGTGGTCTCGCACCACTGTTCCGACTAGGCCCTAAATCGGGCTGTTACAGGCCGCACGCTCGTGTTGTCCGAGGGACACGCCCGTGTGCCTCAAAGACATGCCCGTGTCCTTCACCCGTGGTCGGCACTGACTTATTTCACACAGCTGAGCACACGCCCGTGTCTATAACCCGTGTCCTTCACACGGCCTAGACACGACCGTGTCTCCTACCCGTGGAGCTCTCTGTTTATGATGTCATCAAACTCTTTATGGCACACGGCCAAGGCACACGCCCGTGTGCTAGCCCGTGTGACGAATCAAATTCTCACAATGTAACACCCCTAACCCGTATCTGTTGCCAAATAAAGGTTAAAGGTATTACCGGAGAGATCGAAAACTTAATAGACAATTTGTAAAATAAATCATCAATCACACTCATCATCTGACATCATAGTGTCCCTTTCTTAGATCTACGAAACCTTAGTCATGCATTAAATAGAGTCGGGACTAAACCGGAACACATACGGAAATTCTTAGAAATTTAATACTTTTATAAGTTTCAGGGGTTACACGCCCGTGTGGGCAGGCCGTGTACCTCCCACGGCTACTAGACATGCCCATGTGCCTCCCCCGTGGTCGAATCTGACTTAACTCCACGGCCACCAAGCACGTCCGTGTACCTTGGTCGTGGTCGATTCTGACTAAACCACACGGCTACCAAGCACGCCCATGTGTCATGGCCATGTACCCTTAGCTAAATACTGACTTACACCCACGGTCATCAGGCACGCCCGTGTGCCACAACCGTGTGGCAAAATAGGCCATTTGCAAGGCCAAAATGATGCCCACATAAGGGTCAAACCTACAAGCATATGACCAAAACAAATCATGCACATTTGACAACCAAGATCATACCAAAATAATCAACCAATCTCTACATTTCAATCCAATTCTATTCATGCCAATTTACAAGACTAAAACACATGTGTACATAAGCATAATTCATCCATATTTACTAACCAAAAACTTAACCATTTCAAAGGCTATCAAGTCATACCAAAACATACATCATATATCATTTTCATTAATACATATTGCCAACACATAACTAGCCAAATCACATGGCTAGATTCATCTCCGAACTTATACAAATTAGCTAGCCTATACATGCCATAAACTTTAAGTTTAATCTCAAAAAGGTACCAAAGTGATGATGATAGTGTGATGAGCTTTAGTGACAATCCCCGAGCACGTAACAACTTTCGCCAAAAGAGATCTAAACTACAAAAGCAATCAAAAACACCGAGTAAGCTTTCACAGCTTAGTAAGTTATAAGCAATTATATAAGAATACAATATAACATCGTACTAATTAGATCAAATTATTATAATCCTCATTAAGATTTACAACCATAATTATAAATCATAACACCATCCATTAACTATCATATTTCGTAACCTTAAGATCGAATACTCAAACATTCAATAATAGGTTTCACGTTGAACTATAAATCGTTTTCTCATCTCAAACAAATTCATATGTAAATAAATACATCAAATTTTCTTAACTTCATTTACATATATCACTTACCGAATTTGTATTAAATTTTCATACCATTATGAATCACATACCTGATCATTTATTTTGTTTAACACTTTCACTAACCGATATCCTTGAAGGATCCGCAACCCGCACACTCAGTGCCAACTATGTGACGTATCGCACACTTAGTGCTGTCACCTTAACATATCGCACACATAGTGCCAAATACTCGTAATGTATCGCACACTTAGTGCCATTACATTAACATTCCGCACACTTAGTGCCAATTGACCGATTTCGCACACATAGTGCTCGGTAATAAGATTCGTACACTTAGTGCTTAGCTTGAGCCTATTACTTGCTTAAATAAACACATTCATGCAGACAATTTAGCTTATTTCATCTTTATATCAATATCACATTCAGCTATTTCATTAACATATAGGTGTACATCATATTCGGTTATATCTTTGACAAATAAGCATACATCTCATTCGGCTATATTTGTTTCTTAATTCAATATCTCACATGACTATATTATTAACATGTATGTATACCTCACATTCGGCCAAATACAACTCTCAATCAATATCACATTCGGCATTATAACATTATACTTAATTACTTTTATTAAATACATGTACATCAATATAGATAAAGATTCAATTTAACCCAATTGTTTAAAAACTTACCTCGGATATCGGCGGACTAGATTTCTCGGCTATTCAATTAACTTTGTTTTTCCCCGGTCCTTTTTGTTCTTGATCTAAATAAATTTAAAATTAAGCTCATTCAACATATTTTCATTCAATTTAATCCAGAAACACATTAATGGGAAAATTACATTTTTACCCCTAATATTTCATATTTTCACAATTTAGTCCCTATTGTACAAAACACAAAATATGCAAAATCTCACAACAACATAGCTAGGCCGAATCTTCCTTATAATCATATAAGTCCATACATTTCATTTATTTTGCATTTTGGTCCCTCAATTTATTATTTTTGCAATTTAATCCTAATTACTCAAAATCATCAAAAACTCCAATACAAAACATGTTAATCTAAAACATATCTTTAATATTTTATCATCAAACAACACAAAACACATATATTCATCAATGACCGAACTCCAAATATGCATCAAAATTAGAAATTCTAGTATGGGTCGAATAGTATTCGAAGCAACGATCTCAAAAACGTAGAAATTATCAAAAAAACCGAACAATTATCATACCTTAATTAAGCTTCAAATGGTCGAAACTTTCCTAGGTTTTCTTTCTTCTTCTTAAGCTCACATTCGGCCAACATTGAAAGATGGAGAAGGTGGATTTTTTTTCTTTTTCTTTTTATGTTATTTTAACATATATTATAAATTATAACTAGTTTACTAATTTAACCTTAAAACATGATAATATGGACAAAGTTGTCCTATGCCGCCCACTACCTTCTAAAATGGGCTATTTGCCTTTTAAGGACCCCATATTAAAAAAGCCACTATCAATTTGGCACTTCACACTTTAGTTTGTAACTTTCGCATTTTACGCGATTACGCCCTTTTATTTAGTTAAGCACACAAACAATCAAATTTTTATACGAAACTTTCACACATGCTAATTCACATATAATTAACACAGAAAATAATATTTAAAAATTTTTCTAACTCGGATTTGTGGTCCAAAAACCACCATTCCGATAAGGGCCAAAATCGGACTGTTACACACAATTAAAATGCAGGGGACACACGGCCTATCAACACAGCTATATGGGTTGACTGTGTGTCACACACGCCCGTGTGTCTACCCGTGTGGAAAGTTAGAGGCTATTTTCCAAGCCTTTTTGCCACCCTGAAACATAATCCCATTCATTTCATCACAAGTAATACATAACATAACAATATGAACTATTAAGAATCATCAAAATATCATTCACTCCATCCACTTTTCACTCAATGACTTGCACGAACATTCATTTCATTATATCCATCAACCTTAAAGCATGAACTTGACAATTTTGGCCAATTCATCATGACTCTTTAAAAAATGAGTGCAAAAACATTGATAGACAACCCTTTGGCCCTTAACATGACATGACACAAAATGATCAATACATGCCATACTCAAAATGAATTAACTTTACTATACGAAAGAACGGTTGATAGTGTGATCCGAGCTCCGACGTTCAGTGATCCCCGAGCTTACTTAGCGAAACTACAAGGAAAAGGGAAAGGAGAGGGGTAAGCATATAGCTTAGTAAGTTTGCATGAAACTTAAATAACAACATAATTGTTTACTCTAAACTCATCCATCTATTAATACAATAGAAACATAAATCTCGGATGCTTAGGCATACTCATCCATACTTACTCATACTTATTCTTACCCATCTCATTTTTCATTATGGGTTCATAACTTGCATTTTCTCATGGTACCTGTATCACTTATCACATAACTGAGCACTTATACTAACATAAGCATAAAACTCAAATCTTCATCAATAATAACATGAATGAGACTCAAGATCATCCACAAATAGTTTTGGCTCAATGCCATTTTTCCTTCTTAGCTCTATTGCCCATGAGCTAATCAGATTATCATAGGAAATTCAAACTCATCATGCATAAATCTTGATGCCGATGCCATACCCCAGATATGGTCTTACACGGGATCATATAGCTCGATGTCGATGCCATGTCCCAAACATTGTCTTATACGAGATCTTACATGAATGTCGATGCCATGTCCCAGACATGGTCTTACACGAGATCTTCCTTTGGTGCCGAGGCCATGTCCTAGACATGGTCTTATACGGGACCTTCCTTTCTCTTATGAATATATAGGTATCATCCTTATTACGAAACTTTAACCAGGACTTTAACTTAACCTATTCTTACTATTTCCTCATCGAGGCTTCCTCACTCAAATTTCATAGAATGACATACATTATCATAATATCATACAGTTTCAAATATTGAAACATTATGAAACTTAACTTCATACAAACTTACCCCGATTCTCAAAATACGTATTGATGCTTGATTTAATCTCGATTTTGTTCTTACCTCAGTTTCGATCCGAGCTTTGTGTTTCTTGATCTATAATAACAATTTCACTTGTTAAATACGCACATTGACTAAATCGACTCGTAATTCATATTTTGGCAAAATTACAATTTTGCCCCTAAACTTTATCATAATTACACTTTTACCCCTAGGCTCGTAAAATGATTTTTATTCAACTTTCTTGCATTTCAAGCCTAGCTGAATCATATTCTCAACTATAACAACATTCAATTTCTACTATTTTACTCATGTATGACCATTTCTACAACTTTTACAATTTGGTCCTTTTATGCTTTTTTCATGTAAATCACTTAGAAAAAGATGTTTATCACACATCAAACTTTCATATTCTTCCATAAAACATCAAAATACATCCATGTCATACATGGGTAAATTTTTAAACATAAACCCTAGCTCAAAATATAGCTAGAAATAGCTAAACCGAGCTACGAGGGTTTCAAAAATACGAAGAACATTAAAAACGGGACTAGGATGCACTTACTTTGAGCTTGAAAATGAGTAAAACCCTAGCTATGGCTTCTCTCCAAGTTTTCAGCACCTAGGGAAGAAGATGGACATGATTTTGGCCTTATTTTTCCCTTTTTAATCTTTTATTTACCAAATGACAAAAATGCCCTTAATGATCCTTTCTTGTGATTTTTCCTTCCCATGTCTATTTTTGTCCATTATCAATATAATGGTCTAATTTCTAAATAAGGACCTCTAGAAATTTATATAATTCTATTTCATACTTGAATCTTCTAGAATCTCATTTTTTCCTAATCTTTGCAATTTAGTCCTAATGGACAATTTAATCACAAATTAATAAAATTTCTTTATGAGATTTTCACACAATCATGTAATCACCTCATAAACCTTATAGAAATCATAAAACTCATATTTTTACTTCGGATTTATGGTTTCGCACCACTATTCTGACTAGGCCCTAAGTCGGGCTGTTACAACCCACCTCAAACATGTACCTAAATATCATTTGCACACTTGACCAATGCATCAAAACGTGTTTAAACATGCATAAAATGACCAATTTCAAATGGTCAAATTCCATTCAACCAATATGCCTTATAGGCACCTCAAATGCAAACATACAATTTACCTAAACATATACATGTACTTAACACATTTCATTCATCAACCCTTAATTCATTTTCCATCTCAAAACTCATCATAAATTGACCTATATCACTTCAACATAAACTTACCATATTTGACAACATTTAGACCATTACAAATAGTTCATATCTACCTCAAAGCATAACTCTACACGGTCTCATTATAAACATACCAAATATCGTCATTCCAAACATGCATCAATTTAACCATATTAATAACCACCAACAAGCATCAATATACCATAAGTACCTCAAATCCAAAAAAAACATTACATGCCATAGCATCAACTAAACATTAGACATAAGTCCACCTATACATGCCATTATAACATAACTAAAGCATCCAAATCTACCGATATAATCGTTGGATAGTGTGATAGGTCTCTGACAAGCTTCTAAACCGATCGAGCTTCCGATAATCTGTAAAGTAAGAGAAATATAACTACGTAAGCAATGAATGCTTAGTAAGCTCGTATAAACCATCAACATAATATTCCATTTCAATAATGAACTTTCTAGAATAAACATAAACCTATACCAATGCCATAAGATTCATAAATGTATATAATCATCAACTCACAAATGAGTAAGTTCATTAATGTCGCATATACATTTCATATATAACATATTGGATTTATAAGTCATAATACATAATAATCAACCTTTTCAATAGATTACGAATCATTCTATTTACTTACTTTCCCTTCCAATCCAAATGCTTAGCATAAGCCAAATCAACATTACCATTTCACGAATTAGTGTATTTGTCCATGATATAAGTAAATTCTACCATAGCATAAATAAACTTTTCACATATAAGTACATCATTTATCACATCAAACCTTTTATAACATCATAATACATCCCAATTATGAACTTACCATTTCATTCCCTTTTCTTACCCGATTCATATGAATAGTACAAGCATAAGCATAAACATAAATCACAACCACAAGCTTGGCACAAGCCTAAGCACACCAATAACACATGTTAGTTCATTTAAACATAACTCATATGAATTTAAAATGGATAACCATTATACTTGAGCATAATTCAATTAGATTTATCATCCATCATAACATAACATGTTTTTTATGTATCTCACCATTTCAATGTACTTCATAAATACGTGTCTTGGTTCATATTGAACACATACATTTCCTTCCATTTTTCATGCCCGTTGAACCATTTAGAATATCATCGGATACGCGAGGTAGCTCACACGAAGTGTGATAAACATATAATCATAATCCTTCATTTCCTTTATAACATTGCTCACACAAGCTGTGAAATGGGTTTGCTCACACGAGCTGTGAAATGAGCCTGCTCACACGAGTTGTGGGTTGGAATGTAAGCTACACGATCTCGCTTGCTCACACGAGTGTGGAGTATCCACAACACATGCCAGACCTCAGCCATCGGTAGGACATTCAAGACCAGCACCCGAAACATGGAAACCCTAATGACATGTCATTTGTATCCTATGAATTCCTAAGGTTCAAACGAGGCTCGATAGTCTTTGAAACATCATTGGATTTCCATCGTTTCATTACAAGATAAATTGCATAATAACATATATATATTAGTTGATTTACATTAGAACAACACATTAAACATTCAATTTATTCATCATTTAAGTGATTATAGTTTATACGAACTTACCTAGCAAAAAATCTTAAATGTTAAAGTACAAGGGCTTTTTGGTAATTTTCCATTCTCCTTGATTTTCCACTTGATCTTGATCTAAATTAATAATTTAATTTAATTTAATTTATTAATTTAGATAGAAACATCACTCCATTTTATGCAATTTAGTCATTTTTGACATTTTTACAAAATTGCCATCAACTTTTCATTTTTATTCAATTTAGTCCCTAAGCCTAAAACATGCAATTTAACCCTTTTTATTGCAAATTCATATCAGCTGAATATTCATGGCACCCAATGCAGCCCACATTTGTAATAATTTCACATCAAATCCTTGTACTTTTTCTATTTCAATAATTTAGTCCCTAATCGGTAAATTCATCAAAATTACTTAACAAAATACTCTTAAATACCAACCAACACTTCAAATTCATCATTTAACATCTAAAACTACATAGATTCATCAATGGAAGCATTCAATATCTTTAACAGTCTCAAAATCGAAGGTACGGGCTAGCTGGACCTAGTTGCAACAATCTTAAAAACATAAAAATTATTAGAAATTGAGCTAAAACGGACATACATGTATACATGGAAGCTTGGCCGAAGCTTCAAGGTCTAACAATGGCTTTATTCTTTCTCAATTTAGGCAAAACATTAAAAGGAGAAATATGATGTCTTTAATTCTATTTTATTACCTTCTAATTTGTTTTATTTTAATTAATAAAACATATATATTCATACTAAGACAAAGCCAACCACCCACTCATTTATAATATGGTATATTTATCATATTAGTCTATGAATTTAATTTTTCATAGCTATAAAACATCTTTAGTTAGTAGAATTTAATATTCACACTTTTTACGATTTAGTCTTTTTTATTTAATTAACTATCCAAACATTAAATTTCTTAACGAAAATTTAATACAACCTTAATAACATTCTGTAAATATTTATAAAAATATTTACGGTTCGATTTATAGAAATGAGGTCCCGATACCTCATTTTTTAAAATCACTTGACTTTAGGGTCTTACAACTTGAACTTAATAAATCATTTTTATAACGTAAATTACCAAATCAAAAATCTTTTTAAAACCATATTTGACTCGTAAATATTAAATAATAATATTTACAAATTTACTCGTTAGATTTGTGACCCTGAAACCACTGTTTCCGGCACCACTGAAAAACGAGCTGCTACAGGAGGAATGAGAGGAAAAAATGTAAATAAGTTTACAATATTTAAAATATCAAGTATTTTACATTTTACTTTTTACTTTTTTTAAAAAAATTATTTCAAAAAATAATTAACTCTTTATCAATTTAAATATTTAGACTTTGAAGTGAAAAAGATTATCAATCTTTTATTTTTGACCGTATCATTAGATTTTATATTTTTTAGATTATTATTTCTTTATTTTTTTTAATTTGTAACCATGCTATTTTTATTTTCTATTTTTAGACTACTAGGAGCATTTAATTTTTAAATTTGTTTGATTTATATTTTTTGAAGTATTAAATCTCAATTTTTTACGGTTTCATTAGATTATGTATTTATATTATTATCTCTTTATTTTTAATTTTTTAACAATTTTAATTTATTATTTATTTTGTTTCATTACTAACAGTCCCTAATTTGTAATTTAGTTAAGATGATTTTTTGTTTTGAAATTTGATCAAGAATATGTAAATATATTATTGGTTAACACTTTAATTATGATTTTATGCATAATATTAATATTTTTTATAAATTTAATTTAATTTAATCTTGTTATTATATATCATTTATGTAAAGGTTAAAATTAAAAAAGAAATGTAAAATAATTCATGTCTTTTGCTTTCCACAGTTTAACCAAACAATAGATGGAACAATTCTTTTCCTATACTTTCCTTCATAAATTTGAACTATACAAACAATTAGTTTTTATATTCTTTTCTTTCTTTAATCTTCCCTAACTTTCTTTTCCTTTCTTTTAATTTTATTTATCTAAATATAGATCAAATTAATTTATAATTAACTCATATGTTAAAACATGTCTACCAAATATAACAAAAAGTATGTACAAACAACGACTGCAAATTATATACAAGTACAACCCAATATAGTCAATGTTCGTTGTAACATCCTTCCATCGTTTGATTTGAGCACAATTTGTTGGCGTAAGCAGTGACCAGGTAATGGCGTCATTTACTGCGGAAACTCAAAATCCAAATAGAGTGAAATCCGCGGCATAACTTCATTGATTGATGCAAGCAGCCAAGCACCGATACGTGCACTAAAACATAAGAAGAAAAGAAGTTTCATTTTCAACTTTTTAGTCATAAAATTCAACTAAAATTCACCTACCCCACCGCGCAATCTACTTAGAAATTGTAGTAATAATAAAGTATTCAGTACTCCAGTCATCAAAGACTGCTGTTTGTGTACAATTTTCTATGGACAATCACTGCCCACTCATCTCCCCGAAAATGGATGTTATTTATTCTTTGACGTTCAAGTCGAACTTGGAAGTCTATCGTCAATTCAAAATTTTAATCCTCACCACCACCATTATTAGGTGAATTTAATTGCCACCACATTTGTCATTGAGTTTCAAATTTTCGTTTTTGTACATTGGCCTCCGCTTGGATTATATAGGAATCGGTAAAAAAACATTTTAACCAACTGTATCTGATTATTGCTTTGGATTATACGTGACACATATCGTACTAAGGTTTATTGATTTTCAATTTGGAGTCGATTCCAACACAGCAAGTAGCACTCGAGGAAGATATGCAACAATGTGCTTAAGCAGATCTGGATAGACCTCTTTTATATTATATAAAAATTATAAAGTTCAAACAACCCTTCATGTACGAGACAATTGTTGGCCTTTGTTTTAATTGTTGTTGCATAGGACGCAACTCAAGTGCGGAAGTTAACGACAAGCTCCTTAGAGTGCTGCCATAGTGGGATGAAACTTGAAAGAGTTAATTTGTTTCATCAAAAATTATTTTCAATAGTATTATGCACAATTAGACTCTTAAAATGGGTAATACAACCTATTCAACTGTTGATCCTAAATCAAAATACAAATTAAAAGCATAGATGCTTATGTCACATGTTTGGAATTTAAGTCGAGTTGTGTACGGCATTAGGCTCCAACAACTAAATGTTAATGCCTAAGTTCAGCCTCAATGAAAGCTTAAATGTTGGCAAGGTGGAAACCAGTGGATGACTAACGGAAGGATGCTAGCAAGTTGGTGTCTTGCAAATATTCGAGTGATGTGAAAGTCTATACAATCGTTAACAAGTAATAAAGTAGTAAGTATGGAGTATCGTCTGCACAGGGGCTGTATAGGCAAATATTGTGAAATAAGATTTAGAAAATTGGCAAACGAAATAATTAAGGGTGAATTAAACTAACTAATTTGATTAACTAAAAATTACCTAAGTAAAATTAAATGAAAATGAAAACACATAAAAAACAACAATTCACAAGAACAAATCTCAATGACATAAATGTGTTAGATTAATTATCTTCTTTAACTATGAAATATTAAAACCTAGTAATGATGTTACAGAAAAATTCTTGGCAAATTGGCTATTTATTAACCCATGAAATCATACTCATTAAACTATTAAAATTTTCTAACACAAGTCTATGCTAAATATACTTAGTAATTTTCATAAGCAGTCATTCATATTGGGTGAGGTGATACGGCCACGCCCCGAGTCACACCTAACTCGAGCAAGGAGCCTTTGGAGCTACCTCAATGTCTTATCACCCGAGCACGAGCCAAGCGCTTCAAAGAGACTATTTCGGCCTTAGTAGATCAAGTGTGGGGCGAGACTTTGGCTGGACACATCGAGGAGGCTTGGGCCAGCCCTACGAGTTCACCTTGCAATCTTTTGCGAGCTGAACTAAGCTCAAAATTAGCTCAATAAGCTCAAACCTAGCTCGGTTTAATTTATGCATTTTATTAGTTGCTGGAATAAATTAAATGTGTTTAGTTAAATTAGTTAAATCAGCTCAAATAACTATTATGTGTTTAATGTGTCGAAATCTGGACATCTTAAAAATGTTTTAAATGTGTTTTAATTTAATGCATGTTTTTAATATGTCCTAGTTAATACATGTTATTAATTTGTCTTAGCCTATTACATAATTTTAATATGTTTTAGCTCCAGCCAAATTAATGTGTAGGTTTAATATGTCCTAGCTGCTGCCGAAAGTATTGTGTCTTAATACTAATTAATTTTGCTGATTTATTAGGTGCAGCTACATACATGAACGACATTAAGGGTGGTGTGCTGATGATTACTCTTCTCCAAGCCAACTCTTCGTGTATACCAACAGCCAAGTGAGTTGATGATTGTTTTCCCTAAGCAGCCCCTTCGTGCATTTCAAGAGTCACCAAAGCTTTCATTTTAGCTCCATTCAGCTTCTCGATTAATTTTATTTAATTCCAGCTGATTGGAATCAGCAAAGGACTTGTCCATTGGCGTCACCAATGTTGGAGAAGCTTCAAGGAACTTGCTTGGAAGCTTCATGGAAGTTTCAGCTCATTTAAGCTGCACACAAGCTGCCCATTCGGTTTCCTATTTGACTATTCGGCTAGCCTAGTATTTGAGCCTATAAATATGAGGCTTCTAAGTTGTAATTCAGACTTTTGCTACTTGAATGAATTTTTATAATTTTGTGAGTTTAATTCAACTCTCAAATTTTGTCCAAGACTCAAGTTGGCTTATCTAGCTTGCTAGTGGCGTCATTCTTGTTTCTTCGAACTTATCACTCTTAAACCGAGTGTGGCGTTCATCCAACATACCTCTGGTTCCTATCTCAATATAGGTAGCGGGTCAAGGTTATTTTAACAACTTCTATCAACTTAAGTGTCGTATAAGTCTCGGGTCAATACTCTTCATAGTATTGGTTCATTCTTAACCTTAAGCTCGTTACCCGTTTATTCATCACCCTATTATTTTTATTTGTTCCTATTCCCTAGCCGAATTAATACCCTCATTCTTAAGCCATTGAACCTTTTGTTTTTGCACATAAACTTACCCAAATATCCATCAACCCCAACAAAAGTGATACTTCTCCATTTTAACGACCAGGCACAATTACGACTCGAACACTTTCGCAACTCGAGATCGCATCATTTGGTATCAGAGCTAGCTAAAATCGGGGAGTACAGACGTTCGTAAAGTTTCAGAGTAAGTAATTGAAAAAAAATCGACAAAAATTCGTATATATAAAAAACAGTATATAGTGAGTTTTTGAATGCAAAGTTGATAAAAAAAAGAATTTGAAGTTATTAAAAAAAAAGAATAAGGCTAGTGATGAAATTATTCATTTCTTTCTTCTCGATCTACAGATTCTCTTATCGAACCCATTTTCGCCACACTCCAAAACCATATACTTTTCTTTCAGCCCACCTAACACCAAAAATGTCATCTACCCTTGTAACCCTTTTTGAAGCCAACTCCTAGACTAGTAGTTAAGCCTAAAAGAGTGTTCTACGAAATTTTGAGAGGCTAATCGAGCGGTAAAAGGCGTGAGTGTTGTGAGAGCAATAGAGAGAAGAAAAATCCAAATAAAGAGTGTAAACACGAGTGGAGTGCCATCTACTTTTCTTTTTGAGTGAATTGTGAGGTTTTGTAGTGAGGTTAAAGGATTATGTTTAGAAGTCCTGAACATAATATGGCAGAAGGAAGCAAACGTCAACCGATAAGAAATGTTGCACCCGGAGGAGGTGGAGTGCCTGACTTAGGCCAACAAGCCTTCTTGCGGGAATTTCAACAAATACTCCGAAACGAGCTAGAATCTTTCAATGAATGTTTGGAGCGAGTCCAGGAGAGGGATCAACAAGAGAGAACGCCCCAAGGCCCAAGACGGGAGCAAGGTCGAGCAAGACTCAACGATGATGATTTTAACGATCCAAGCAACTTGGAAAGCGATCAAGCCTCGAATCAAAGTGAAAGGCGATGAGGCCAAAGGAATTGAGGCCCTCGAGAGCGAGATCGTGTTGATGATGATTTGAAGAACATCAAACTGTCCATTCCACCATTCCAAGGCAAGTCTGATCCGGAGGCGTACCTTGAGTGGGAAAAGAAAATTGAGTTGTTTTTGAATGCCACAACTATTCCGAAACCAAGAAAGTGAAGTTGTCAGCAATCAAATTTTTCGACTATGTTATGATATGGTGGGATCAACTCACCACATGTCGGCGAGGGAACGGAGAACGGCCAATAACTACTTGGGCCGAGATGAAGGCTGTTATGCGAAGGCAATTCATTCCGTCGTACTACCACTGAGAGCTCTACCAAAAGCTCCAAAACCTTACCCAAGGCACTAAGAGCGTTGAAGATTATTTCAAAGAAATGGAAATCACCATGATTCGTTCGGATGTCCAAGAAGATCGCGAGGCAACCATGGCGCGATTCTTAGCTGGCCTCAACTGAGAAATTGCCAACATCGTGGAGCTTCAACATTACGTTGAAGTTGTGGACATGGTGCACATGGCCATCAAGGTAGAGAAATAGCTTAGGTGTAAAGGAGCTATTCGAGGCTATGCCAACCCCAACGCATCAAAATGGGGCCAAGGCAATAGCAAGAAAGATCCACTGAGCCGCGCCAAGGAGCAAATGGTGCCAGCAAAGATGAACAAATGAACGGGTGAATCCAGCAAAGGCAAGGCGGCCGAATCATTTTCCAATCGATCAAAGGACATTAAGTGTTTCAAGTGCCTCGTGAGGGGGCATATCGCCAGTCAATGTCCCAACCGTAGCAATATGGTGGTCCATGCAAACAGAGAAATTGACTCGGAGAAGGAAGACAAAAATGAACCCGATGCTACCACCGATGAGGAGGAGGAGTTAGAGCACGCTGTTGATGGTGAACTCCCTGTCATTAAAAGGAGTTTAAGCCTTCAAAGTATGGAGAATGAGTAACAAAGGGAAAATATCTTTCATACCCGATGTCAAGTACAAGGAAAAGTTTGTTGTGTTATTATTGACGGTGGGAGTTGCACCAATGTCGCCAGCACTCTAATGGTGGAAAAGTTGGGATTACCGACCACTAAACACCCCAGTCCCTACAAGCTACAATGGCTTAACGATGGTGGCAAGTTAAAGGTGACAAAACAAGTGCTCGTGGCATTCTCTATTGGAAAATACACGGATGAAGTCCTCTGTGACGTGGTTCCAATGCATACGGAGCACTTGCTGCTAGGCCGACCATGGCAATTCGATAGGCGAGTGATTCATGACTGAGATACCAATATGTATACATTCAAGCACTTCGGAAAAAACTGTCACTTTGGCACCTTTGACGCCAAAACAAGTCTATAAAGATCAAGTCAAGTTGAAAAACTCTGTTGAGCAAACGAGAGAAAAAGAAAAGAGTGAAAAATCGTGAGAAAAGAAAGATATGAAAAGGAAGAAAACGAGTGTGAAAAATTGAATGTGTTTGCAAAAGAGAGTGAGATTCGAAAAGCATACTTGATGAGGTAGCCAATCCTTGTGTTAACTTACAAAGAAAATCTATTGAATGCTAATCACTTAACCGAAAATCTCCCTTATTCTATTGTGTCTCTTTTGCAGGATTTCCAAGACTTTTTTCCGGAAGACATTCCGAGTGGGTTGCCACCCATTCATGGGATCGAGCACCAAATTAATTTTGTGCCCGGAGCCGTGATTCCAAATCGACCCGCGTACCAGACTAATCCTTAAGAGACCAAAGAACTTCAACGACAAGTCAATGAACTTATGGAAAAAGGCTACATCCGAGAGAGACTTAGCCCATGTGCCGTGCCAGTTTTGTTGGTGCCAAAGAAGGATGGGACTGGGCGCATGTGTGACGACTGTCGTGCGGTGAATAAAATAACCATCAAGTATAGGCACCCCATATCGTGCCTAGATGACATGCTTGATGAGTTATGTAGCAGCCCGAATTAGGGCCTAAATGGAATAGTGGTTTTGAAACCATGAATCTGAGGTCAAAATATTTATTCCGATTGAGTTTTAGTGTTTATTGAGTAATTGAATGTTTGTGTGAAATTTTGGTTGAGAAGTTTTATTGTTTGAATGTCCAATTTGATAAGTTGGACTAAATTGCAATGGGTGAAAAGTGTGTATTATAATCCATATAGGTCCTTGATTGAGATGGGTTTTCAAATTGAGAGTCCCTAGTTGGTAATTAGACTATTATATTATAGTTTGGACACAAAATGCCCATAGTGGGATAAAATATCTAAAGGATTTAATGAAGGGCAATTTGGTCATTTGGCTAATAAAAGAAATAAAATGAAAAATAAGGCTAAAATGTTGTCCATCTTCATCCTCCATAGCCGAAAATTTCAAGGAGCCATAGCTAGGGTTTTTTTTCACTTTCAAGCTTGATTGTAAGTACCTCCTAGCCCTGTTTTTTATATTCTTCGTATTTTTGGAATCCTCGTAGCTCGATCTAGCTATTTCTACCACTATTTTGAGCTAGAGTTTGTGCTTAAAATTTTACCCATGGATGACATACATGTATTTTGATGTCTAGTGGTAGAATATGAAAGTTTGAAGTGTGATAAACAACTTTTGTTAGATGATTTTTGGTGGAATTGATAAAAAAGGACTTATTTGCAAAAGATGAAATAATATGTGTATAAAATGTAAAGTAGTTAAAATTGTAGGCTGCTATAAGAGAGAATATGAATCGGCTAGGCTTGGGTGTGTGAAAAATGAACACATTTCAGTTTACGAGCCTAGGGACTAAAGTGTAAAAATTGAGTAAGTTAGGGGCTAAATTGGAAATTTTGCCATAGGAAGATTTTGGACTAATTTGAATAATGTGTATATTAAATAAGCTAAACGTGTCATTATAGATCAAGAAGAACGTGGAATCAACCTTGACCGAGGAAAAGGTAAGGTTTCAGACTAAATTGGAAATTAATACATTTTGTATCGAGGTAAGTTTATATGTAAAGGATACATCCTTTTTATTTATGTTTTTACATATTAATGTCTTATGTGAAAGGAGAGTGAATATTATTAATATTTATTAAAATGATGATAAGTGGGAAAATTCCCGGATGAACCTTCGGAATAGAAAAAAGATATAGATGAACACCGTATTTATTATTATTGGTGGGTTGTGTGCGATACCACCGTATTTATTATTATTGGTGGGCTGCGTGCGATACCACCATATTTATTATTATTGGTGGGCTGTGTACAATACCACCGTGTGTATATGTATCCGGTATTATTCTGAAGTGTTCATCGGGAAAATTTTGATTAAGTGAAATTACGTGTGACAATGTGGTGACAAGTGCAGGGTTATAGATGCATGTAAATGTGAGCAATATCTATGATAGGTGTTTGGAATGTGGTAAGGTTTGAAATGAGTAAGTGCAATTACAAGGATCTGAATTGTTCTTGATTAGTATGTAATGTTCTTGATTGATAAGTATGTGATGATGTTCATTGTTTACGTATAGACTTACTAAGCTTAAAGCTTACACCCTTCTCTTTTCCCTTATTTTATAGTGTCGCCAAGCCAGCTTGGGATACGGAGATCATTGGAGGAATCATCCACACTATCTACACATTTTGGTATATTGAGATTTACATTGAATTATGGCATGTATAGGAATTTGGTTGTTTTGTAAGTGTCATAATTGTTTGGCCAAGAATGCGGTCTATGTCATTTGATATATCATTTTGTATAAGGCCATGTGAGGTGGCTAATATTGGTTGTGTTATAAGTCTATGATGAGGCCTTTCATGAATGAGTTTGCTTGCCTAAGTGGGAATGAATGATAACATGGAATTGAAGCGTGGGAAGTGTGACATGTGATTGGTTGTGTAGGTGCATGTGTGATGGCTAAGTATAAGTGTGGTTATACATGATGAGTATGGTTATTAAATGGTGCATGAATGCTCTTAATGTGGACAAATAGATGTCTAATAATAGCATGTTAAGTTTGGTTGAAAATGGTATAAGTGTGGATGCTTATCAGAGTGGAAAAAAGGCTTGTTAAATAGCCTTATAATTGTCCACACGGATAGACACACGGGCGTGTGTCTAGGTCGTGTGTGACACACGGGCTGCCTCATGGGCGTGTAGCCTGGCCGTGTGTCCCTTGCACCTAATTTGCAAAAAATTCAGTTCGTCACACGGGCATGTGCCTTGGCCATGTGACCTAAAATGTGTGCTGACGTCACCAACAGAATACCCAGGTTTTTGCACATGGGTAAAGACACGAGCATGTACTCGACCGTGTGAAAACCTCTGTAGGTTCGAAATGAAAAATAAATCCACACGGGCTGGGGAGATGGGCGTGTGCGACCACACGGCCTTCCCACACGGGCGTGTGCCCAGTTTTTATGTAAAATTTTCTAAAGTTCTCGGTATGGTCTCGGACCATTCCCAAAGTATGTTTTGGGCCTCGTAGGCCCATTTTAGGGACTTTATGATTGAATATGGAAATTTTTAAATTTAAAAAAAAATTATAGCCCGGTTTTGCATGAATGTCTATGTTATTGTCTAGTAATGCCTCATACCCTGTTCCGGCATTGAACACGGGTAAGGGGTGTTACATTTTAGTGGTATCAAAGCTATGGTTTAGTCGGTTCTCAAACTATCATAGCGTGTTTGAGAGTCTAGCTATACATGCCTTAAATATATTTTGATAGTGTGGTGACTCCTGACAATTTCAAACTGTGTTTTCATATAGTAAATAGATCCCGACCGAGCTGCTGCTGATGATGCTGCAAGTAATGCACCAGCTCCCGTGCAAGGGACCGCGCCAGTAGAAAGTAGACCTAAGACCTTGAATAAAAAAAGGAGGCTCGCGAAACCTTTCTCCATATGATGAGCAATTGGTATACTGAATTTGTTCGAGCAAATCCTAATGCTCAACCTCCTCCACCCCCTCCTATACTGTAACACCCCAAACCCGGTCTATGCGTTTAGACGAGATTTGGTTTGTCACACCAAACATACTTTCGTTTCTTTTCAAGATTTACGATAAAATAATGATGCAAAAACCTTTGAAAATCGAGTTAAAGATGTAGTACGAGGTTTTGAAAATAATTTAAGAATATACTTGTTTAAAACTTATCTTAAATAAAATGTTTATCGAAACTTTAAAACTTCTTAAAAGAATTTGGAGGAAAATTTTAAAGAAAATCGTCTAATTGTCAAAATATTAAATAAACGATATTTTTAGGAAAAACCAAATGATTTAACATAAACTCATAATTAAAGTCTCAAAATAAAAATTATAAAACCATCCACACGATAAAATCCATAAAACATACTTAGAGGCCTTATTACATCAACCCAATAATAGCAATTAAAATAAAAACTTAAATAAAGTCATAGTTTAAAAAAAAACCCAAATTGTAGTATGGGCTCCACCAAGTCATCTCCTACTTCCAAGTCCACGTCAATTTCCATTACACAAAATGGTTAATAAAAATTGGGTGAGTTACAAAGAGAACTCGATGTGCAACTCATTTACCACCATTTTTAGGCCGGATCGTCAAGATATCATCTTTGGGCTTGAGCCCATTAACAGATTTCAACCATACATTGTAAAGTAACATAATTTAAAGAAAAGAATGCATGAAATATGAATTTCCCAAACCAACCTAGTATCCATCCGCTAACACCCCGTACCAACCAACACACCTGGTGGGGATCAAGTCAACCCACCCCACCAAACACACCAATCATGGGCTTAAAGCCCTTAAATAATTTTGTAGTGCACTACCAACTAGATTGTGACATTGTCACCGAACTAGAGGCATTTAGCTTGAATTTGTGGCAGAGCCACCGAACTAGAGGCAATGAGCCATATTGTGGCAGAGCCACCGAACTAGAGGCAATGAGCCAAATTTGTGGCAATCGGCCATTCTTCTCTTCATATAACCCACCCCATGCAATCATGCGTATATAACAAATATAATCATATAATGATTTTCATTAATCCATATCATCGGTGAGCTTATCAATTAACCCTTCATTAGGCTCATATAAACAATTTATCAACTAGCCCATTTAGTAGTTTAGTGACTTTGGTCCATTTTAGCCCAATTTATCGAAACAGAGTATTTTCGCCCATTTAATCGAACTAGAGTAATATCGCCCATTTTATCGAACTAGAGTATTATCGCCCATTTTATCGAACTAGAGTATTATCGCCCATTTTATCGAACTAGAGTATTATCGACCCATTTTATCGAACTAGAGTATTATCGGCCCATTTTATCGAACTAGAGTATTATCGCCCATTTTATCGAACTAGAGTATTATCGGCCCATTTTATCGAACTAGAGTATTATCGACCCATTTTATCGAACTAGAGTATTATCGTATTTTATTTTCTCGGTTTTAACCGTTTTCATGCATTTACTCAAAAATATGAGTTACTACGTATTTTTCCCGTTTTTACTATTTTACGAATTTATCACGTAACTTACAACATGATGTCCAACCCAAAATGAGTGTGAAGTTACACACACGGTTATGGAGAGAACTAAACTTTCCCGCTCTTCAACACCTATACGTATTGTGTTAATTAAAACACTATAATCTATAATAAAACCGATCTAAATATAGCGATCTAGAAATTTACCCTCGGATTTTCGTAAGACTTCTACTTGCGATTTCTCTCCGATTGATGGTTCGCTAACCGAATCGAATCCACGAACAAATAATGGTTCGAGTACGAACGACTTCGAACAGATTGATTTTCCTCGGTTGAACGTCCGCAACCCGGTGGAAAATCTCGGATTCCCGAAATAGTCCTTTGCTTGTACTTAGGGGAATAACGAAACCTCCCTTCTTCCGAAGGCTAAAACACCGCCCGTTTCTTCCCTATGTTGAATGTCACGAGAATCGATTCCTATGCTTTGTCACCCACCACTTCTTGATTCCAACTTTCCGTTATCGCACTAAAGTTTAACAAAATAAACGTTAATAAAATAAACGTTTATTTTGATCCAAATAATGCCTTCAAGCCAACATTAATATTCGGCACTAACCACTAATAACTAATCGAAACAAAAGAACTCTTACCTATATTCCACGTCGAAAAGAAAGGATTTGAGAATAGTATGGTTTTAAGGAGGATTCGGCTATGAAAGATTAAAGAGAAAGGGAAATAATTTGGCTTATGAACACCTTAGCATTCGGCCATGAGAGAAATATTGGAGAGAAATATTGATTGATAATGAATAAAAATAAGAAAATGGAGATGATGATGAATTCGGTTTTCAAAGAAAATAAAAGAGAAAGAAAGAGAGGAGATTAGAATCAAGACACATTCGGCAATGAAGAAAAGAGAGAAAAGAAAGGAATGGTCATTTGATGTAGGTGATTTCGGCACTCAAATGAAATAAGGCACAAAAGAATACCAATTGATGTGCAAAAATGACCAAATGGTCAAAAACTTTAGGACTTACCAATGCTCAAATTCGGCAAAAGGGAGAAAAGGTTGAGAGAGTTTTCAAAACTTGCACAAACTAACAAAATGACCAAAACAAGACTAAAATTCCTAGCCAAAACTATCACCAAAATTCGGCTCCCCCCTATAGCCATATTGCCGTCCAAGTACATGGTCTTTAGGCCAAGATATTGTTTCCAAAAATTCTTCCTTGATTCATGCCTCATATCTTCACATTTTCCTTATTCTTTTGATACCCTTCCTTAAGTTCAAAATTTCCTTATTCCCTTGATATTTTAACCAAAAATAACAAGTCAACACCTTCCATAAAAGCTCTTGGCCGACACTTGCTATATTGGTGCATAAAAATTCAAAATAAAATTCACCTAGATGCTAAACATGGGATTCGAACCTTCATCCTCATGCACAAGCTCATGCGCCATCACCACTTGTCCAATAATTCATCTTATGCCTCACTTTGACACTTAAATTAATTTACGTGTCAAAGTCACTAATCCACTTCCATAAATAATTTCTTAAAAAAATATTCCTTCTAAAAATTTTAAACCCTTCTTCAGACTATACTAACCACGAAAATAAATCAGAAAAATTTTACTTTCTAGAATAATTACTCAAAGCACACATAGAAAATAAATTACTCAAATTTTCGTGGGTGTTACAACTCTACCCCTAAAAGAAAATTTCGTCCTCGAAATTTACTCGCTAAAAAGGTGAGGGTATTGTTGCCGAATTGCATCCTCAGGCTCCCACGTAGCTTCCTCCACTCCGTGGTTACGCCACAACACTTTGACCAACGGCACAGTCTTCTTTCTTAGCACCTTCACGTCTCGGTCTAAGATTTCCACTGGTTCCTCCTCAAAAGACAAATCCAAATTCAACTCCACTTCTTCTACCGGTACTATGTGCGAAGGATCCGATCTATAGCGCCTCAACATGGACACGTGGAAAACATTATGAATTTGGCTCAATTCCGGAGGTAACTCAATCTGATAGGCCACTGGACCAACTCGTTTCACCACACGATATGGTCCAATGTATCTAGGACTCAACTTGCCCTTCTTCCCGAATCAATATCTTCTTCCAAGGTGAGACCTTCAGAAGACTTGATCTCCTACGGCATACTCGATCTCTTTACGCTTGAGATCCGCATACGACTTCTGTCTATCCGAGCTTCCTTTAACTGCGTCCGAATAACTTTCACTTTTTCTTCCGTTTAAATCATCTCGAGTCCTAACAATCGCCGATCACCCAACTCACCCAACAAATAGGAGAAACGACACCTACGACCATACAATGCCTCGTAGGGTGCCATCTCGAATGCTAGATCGGTAGTCGTTGTTGTACGCAAATTCCGCTAACGGTAGAAAATCCTCCCAACTACCTTTGAAGTCGATTACACATCCCCTTAACATGTCTTCCGAATCCAATCACTCTCTCCGATGACCATCGATCGAGGATGAAAAGCCGTACTAAAATTAAGCTTTGTACCCAAGGCTTCATGCAAAGCTTTCCAAAATCGAGATGTAAACCTAGGATCCCTATCCGATATAATCGATCTGGTACCCCATGCAACCTCACGATTTCGGATACATACAACCGCCAACTTCGCAACGAGTAGTCCGTGACGCATTTGGTAGAAAATGAGCGATCTTCGTCGAGACGATCAACAATTACCCAAACAGAATTTTTCTTAGTAGGTGTTAAAGGTAACCCACTAACAAAATCCATTGTTATCCGCTCCCATTTCCAAAGAGGAATCTTAATCGGTTGCAAACGACTGACGGCAATTGATGCTCCGCTTTCACTTGGCGACAAGTTAAGCATTTTCCCACAAATTCTCAAATCTCCCGTTTCAATCCAGGCCACCAAAACCGCTCACGAAGATCCCGATACATCTTATTTCCTCCAGTGCATAGCATAAGGGCTACTATGCGCCTCCTCAAAATCATTTGCCTCGGATCTGAATCCTTAGGCATACTGCACCCTTTCACGAAAAACACAATACACCTTCCGAATTTATTCCAAAATCCTCAATTTCACCATTTTCCACTTGCTGAAATAAAAGTCTCAACTTCTCATCTAAAATCTGTTTTTCCTTAATTTGTTCCAACCACATAGGCTTCACTTGAAATTCCGCTATCAAACTACCATCCTCATACAAACTCAAATGGGCAAACATAGCTCTCAAATCGATACCACCTTTACGACTTAATGCGTCCGCCACTACATTAGCCTTTCCAGGATGATACTCAATAGAGAAATCATAGTCCTTTAACACTCCACCCATCTTCGTTGTCTCAAGTTTAACTCCTTACGAGTAAGAAGATACTTAAGACTCTTGTGATCCGTATAGATGATAGACTTTTCACCATAGAGGTAATGCCTCCAAATCTTTAAGGCAAACACCACTGCTGCTAACTCCAAATCATGAGTAGGGTAGTTCACTTCTGTGCGGTCTCAATTGACGAGAAGCGTAAGCTACAACTTTCCCACTTTGCATCAATACGCAGCCTAAACCCGTATGTGACGCATCACAAAAAGCGTAAACTCCTTCCCACCTCGGGTTGAATCAATACCGGCTTAGTTAAAACCTTCTTCATCGCTCGAAACTTTCTTGCTGCTTATCACCCATATAAACAACACTCCCTTCCGCAAAAGCTTAGTTAGAGGTGCAAAGAATCAATGAGAACCCCTCAACAAAGCGCCTATAATATCCAAACAAACCCAAGAAACTCGAATCTCACTCACCGACTTGGTGGTTTCCAATCCAATACCGCCTCAATCTTCCGAGGATCCACCCTTATTCCTTCGGTGATACCACATGACCCAAGAAAGTCACTTCTCTTAACCAAAATTCACATTTCATCGAATTTGGCATACAATCGATTATCTCAAGCACTTGCAATACAATCCGCAAATGCGAGTCATGTTCTTCTTCGCTCTCGAATAAACCGTAATGTCATCTATGAATACCACCACAAACCGATCTAAGAATGGTTGAAAGACCTTGGTTCATCATATCCATAAATGCAAATTTGGTGCATTGGTCAACCCAAACGGCATCACTAAAAACTCATAGTGTCCGTAACGGGTTCGAACGCCGTCTTGTGAATATCCGCTTCTTTCACCTTAAGCCGGTGGTAACCCACCCTTAAATCAATCTTGGAGAAAATGAAGCTCCCTTCAATTGATCAAACAGTCGTCAATCCTCGGCAGAGGGTACCGATTCTTGATCGTCCGGCTTATTCAATTGCCTATAGTCAATACACATACGCATTGACCCATCCTTCTTCTTAACAAACAAAACCGGTGCTCCCCACGGAGACACACTCTCGGTCGAATAAAACCCCGATCTAGCAGTTTCTTGAATTTGGGCTTTAAGCTCAGACAACTCCTTGGTGCCATTCTATAAGGAGCAATGGACACTGGAGCAGCGATTCGGCAAAAGCTCAATACCAAATTCCACTTCCGATCCGGAGGTACACCAGGAAGTTCTTCAGAAAAACATCGTGGAACTCCTTCACCGCTTCTCACATCTTCCACCAACAGACTTTTTGGCATCTAAAGCACAAATAAATGCTAAAAATGCTCCGTATCCTTTTCGCACTAACTTCTCCGCCTTCAACGCAGAAATCATGTTTGCCAAGTAATTTCTCCGCTCGCCTATCATAACTATCTCCTTATCCTCCACATTTCTTATCGACATACGCTTTTCAAACAGATCCAATTTCGCCTTGCTTAACCAACCAATCCATGCCCGAATAATATCGAATTCGCCAAAAGGCGCTTCCATCAAATTTGCGAGAATGTTTCTCCTTGAATTACTAAGGGCACGTCTCTAAACAATTTATTAACCAACACCGATCATCCTAAGGGACTAATCACCCTCATCTCTTTATCGGAAATTTCGTGAGTCTAATTTCAAGTTTCCGATTATGGTGCTAGCAATGTCACGAATGAGTAGAACCAATATCTATCGGGGCAATAACGGGTACATCGAAATGAAGAACGTATCAGCTTATCACATCGTGCATTGCCATCCTCACGACGTCGACCGCATACACCAATCCCGGGTCGTCTTGCATCCGCGTTGCCCCTAGGACCATTGCCTCGACCATTGCACCTTGACCACGTCCACCCCCATTACCACCACGACACGGTCCCCACCTCTCGGTGGTTCTTCGAACTCCTCTTGCGGTGGTACATCAAGAGCACGAACTTCTTGAGTTGTATCCATACGTCGAGGGCAACTCCTATATTGATGCTCTGGCCGATCCACATTTATAGCAAGCACCCGTTTTCCTCCAACATTCTCCTAATGTCTTTTCCCACATTCAAAGACAATCCCGACTGACACGATTAACGACTCGGTGCTCTTCCTTGAGCTGGTTCCTCATTCCGGCCTCTTGAGAATCTTCTCGAAGAACCCGAATGCTTGAGATCTTTCTTGCCTCGAATTTGCTCCCGATTTTGACGTTCGAGTTCTTAGCCTCTTCGGCTATCTTGGCCTTCTCCACAAGAGCGGCAAAAGTTCTAACTTGTTGTGGGGCTATCGAACCCGCAACTCATCTTTCAAACCGTCCCTCGGCGCGCACAACGCTCATGGTCCGTTGCCACTATCGTTCGAGCATAGCGACTCAAACGTAAGAACTCGGCCTCATATGCCGCCACCGCCTTATTTCCTTGCACCAGTTCAAGAATTCCTTCCTTCGGGCATCCACATAGCTTGTTCCCACATATTTCCCTTGAAAGGAAGCCTTAAAGAACTCCCAATTAACCAAAGCAGCATCAGTGCCATCTCGGATAGTAAGCCACCATTGGTAAGCTTCGTCTCTCAACAAAGATACCGCTCCTCTTAACTTTTGTTCCACAAAGCACTCAAGATCGTCCATAATTTGCTCTACTGCCTCAAGCCAATATTCAGCGACATTGGGAGCTACACCATAGACACCTCTGAAAACCTCAGCTCCACTGGATTTCAGTCGCTCCTATATCGAACCACGAGTGGTTGGTCGATTCTGGATCCAAACCCTTTCAAGTACTCGCGGCATTGCTCGTGTCACAAAGATTATCCTCTTCCATATGGTCGTGCGATCCGTCTCACTCTCGAGTGACGCAGTGCATCCATTTCCGACATATGACCCGGCACATCGGTTGCGCCCTAACACCTCGTCCTCTACCACGGCCACGCCTACCGCGTCCCACGACCACGTCCTCTAGTGCTCATGGCGACTAATTTGATTTAATCTGATTTAAGAGTTTTATGAATCGAAATAATATTTCAATTGTTTATTAACGATATCTTATGATATGAAAGAGATAGAGTGTTTTCGCATCAATATCCTATTGTCTCAATCTCTACGGTTTTAACACCTAAAACTAGAAGTTCTAGAGTGTTTCTTATAATCATATCACAATGATAATAAACATACAGTATACAGATACTTACTTGACTTGGCGCGGGATGTTCATGGTGCCATACTACCTTTAATCAAAACTCTAGAAATTATTTTCAAACAAATTTCTTTATTGAACCCAAACCACAAATGAGTTTTGAAACTGGCTCGATACCACTAAATGTAACACCCCAAACCCGGTCTATGCGTTTAGACGAGATTTGGTTTGTCACACCAAACATACTTTCGTTTCTTTTCAAGATTTACGATAAAATAATGATGCAAAAACCTTTGAAAATCGAGTTAAAGATGTAGTACGAGGTTTTGAAAATAATTTAAGAATATACTTGTTTAAAACTTATCTTAAATAAAATGTTTATCGAAACTTTAAAACTTCTTAAAAGAATTTGGAGGAAAATTTTAAAGAAAATCGTCTAATTGTCAAAATATTAAATAAACGATATTTTTAGGAAAAACCAAATGATTTAACATAAACTCATAATTAAAGTCTCAAAATAAAAATTATAAAACCATCCACACGATAAAATCCATAAAACATACTTAGAGGCCTTATTACATCAACCCAATAATAGCAATTAAAATAAAAACTTAAATAAAGTCATAGTTTAAAAAAACCCAAATTCGTAGTATGGGCTCCACCAAGTCATCTCCGGCCCAAGTCCACGTCAATTTCCATTACTCAAATGGTTAATAAAAATTGGGTGAGTTACAAAGAACTCAGTGTGCAACTCACTTACCACCATTTTTAGGCCGGATCGTCAAGATATCATCTTTGGGCTTGAGCCCATTAACAGATTTCAACCATACATTGTAAAGTAACATAATTTAAAGAAAAGAATGCATGAAATATGAATTTCCCAAACCAACCTAGTATCCATCCGCTAACACCCCGTACCAACCAACACACCTGTGGGGATCAAGTCAACCCACCCCACCAAACACACCAATCATGGGCTTAAAGCCCTTAAATAATTTTGTAGTGCACTCACCGAACTAGATTGTGACATTGTCACCGAACTAGAGGCATTTAGCGAATTTGTGGCGAGCCACCGAACTAGAGGCAATGGGCCATATTGTGGCAGAGCCACCGAACTAGAGGCAATGAGCCAAATTTGTGGCAACTGGCCATTCTTCTCTTCATATAACCCACCCCATGCAATCATGCGTATATAACAAATATAATCATATAATGATTTTCATTAATCCATATCATCGGTGAGCTTATCAATTAACCCTTCATTAGGCTCATATAAACAATTTATCAACTAGCCCATTTAGTAGTTTAGTGACTTTGGTCCATTTTAGCCCAATTTATCGAAACAGAGTATTTTCGCCCATTTAATCGAACTAGAGTAATATCGGCCCATTTTATCGAACTAGAGTATTATCGCCCATTTTATCGAACTAGAGTATTATCGGCCCATTTTATCGAACTAGAGTATTATCGACCCATTTTATCGAACTAGAGTATTATCGGCCCATTTTATCGAACTAGAGTATTATCGGCCATTTTATCGAACTAGAGTATTATCGCCCATTTTATCGAACTAGAGTATTATCGCCCATTTTATCGAACTAGAGTATTATCGTATTTTATTTTCTCGGTTTTAACCGTTTTCATGCATTTACTCAAAAATATGAGTTACTACGCATTTTTCCCGTTTTCACTATTTTACGAATTTATCACGTAACTTACAACATGATGTCCAACTAAAATGAGTGTGAAGTTACACACCGGTTATGGAGAGAACTAAACTTTCCGCTCTTCAACACCTATACGTATTGTGTTAATTAAAACACTATAATCTATAATAAACCGATCTAAATATAGCGATCTAGAAATTTACCTCGGATTTTCGTAAGACTTCTACTTGCGATTTCTCTCCGATTGATGGTTCGCTAACCGAATCGAATCCACGAACAAATAATGGTTCGGAGTACGAACGACTTGAGCAGTTGATTTTCCTCGGTTGAACGTCCGCAACCCGGTGGAAAATCTCGGATTCCCGAAATAGTCCTTTGCTTGTACTTAGGGGGAATAACAGAACCTCCCTTCTTCCGAAGGCTAAACACCGCCCGTTTCTTCCCTATGTTGAATGTCACGAGAATCGATTCCTATGCTTTGTCACCCACCACTTCTTGATTCCAACTTTCCGTTATCGCACTAAAGTTTAACAAAATAAACGTTAATAAAATAAACGTTTATTTTGATCCAAATAATGCCTTCAAGCCAACATTAATATTCGGCACTAACCACTAATAACTAATCGAAACAAAAAGAACTCTTACCTATATTCCACGTCGAAAAGAAAGGATTTGAGAATAGTATGGTTTTAAGGAGGATTCGGCTATGAAAGATTAAAGAGAAAGGGAAATAATTTGGCTTATGAACACCTTAGCATTCGGCCATGAGAGAAATATTGGAGAGAAATATTGATTGATAATGAATAAAAATAAGAAAATGGAGATGATGATGAATTCGGTTTTCAAAGAAAATAAAAGAGAAAGAAAGAGAGGAGATTAGAATCAAGACACATTCGGCAATGAAGAAAAGAGAGAAAAGAAAGGAATGGTCATTTGATGTAGGTGATTTCGGCACTCAAATGAAATAAGGCACAAAAGAATACCAATTGATGTGCAAAAATGACCAAATGGTCAAAAACTTTAGGACTTACCAATGCTCAAATTCGGCAAAAGGGAGAAAAGGTTGAGAGAGTTTTCAAAACTTGCACAAACTAACAAAATGACCAAAACAAGACTAAAATTCCTAGCCAAAACTATCACCAAAATTGCCCCCCTATAGCCATATTGCCGTCCAAGTACATGGTCTTTAGGCCAAGATATTGTTTCCAAAAATTCTTCCTTGATTCATGCCTCATATCTTCACATTTTCCTTATTCTTTTGATACCCTTCCTTAAGTTCAAAATTTCCTTATTCCTTGATATTTTAACCAAAAATAACAAGTCAACACCTTCCATAAAAGCTCTTGGCCGACACTTGCTATATTGGTGCATAAAAATTCAAAATAAAATTCACCTAGATGCTAAACATGGGATTCGAACCTTCATCCTCATGCACAAGCTCATGCGCCATCACCACTTGTCCAATAATTCATCTTATGCCTCACTTTGACACTTAAATTAATTTATGTGTCAAAGTCACTTAATCCACTTCCATAAATAATTTCTTAAAAAAATATTCCTTCTAAAAATTTTAAACCCTTCTTCAGGACTATACTAACCACGAAAATAAATCAGAAAATTTTACTTTCTAGAATAATTACTCAAAGCACACATAGAAAATAAATTACTCAAATTTTCAGGGTGTTACATATACCTCAGCTGGTCCCCGTAGCTCATCAAGGTATTGATTTGGTAGGATTGACTAAACCCCGGGTTGATAAGATTTGAAAATAAGGGGCCGAAGAATTTAGGGCCAACATAGATGATGATCCCGAGAAGGCAGAGTTTTGGCTTGAGAATTCTATGTAGGGATTTGACGAACTTTCTTGCACGCCCGAAGAATGCTTAAAATGTGCTGTATCATTACTGAGGGACTCAGCATATCATTTATGGAAGAACCTGATATCTGTTGTTCCGAAAGAGAAAGTGACATGGGATTTCTTCCTAGAGGAGTTCCAAAAGAAATATATAAGTCAGCGATTCATCGACCAGAAACAGAAAGAGTTCCTCGAATTGAAGCAAGGTAAAATGTCTGTGGCAGAGTATAAACGTGGATTTGTCAGACTTAGTAAGTATGCTCAGGAGTGTGTGTCTACTAAAGCTATTATGTGCAAGAGATTCGAAGATGGACTGAACAAGGATATTAGATTGTTAGTTGAGATCTTGGAGTTGAAAGAATTCGTGGTATTGGTCGATAGAGCTTGCAAGGCTGAAGAAATGAATAAATAAAGGAGAAAAGCTATGATTGAGGCCTGAGATGCAAGAAAGAGGCCGATGAGTAAGTCGTTCCAATCTCAATCAAAGAGGTCCAAAGAAACGAATCCTCGGATGATAGTTTCAGCTGGGTATTCACACCGAGATCGTGGTAAAACATATTCGGGCTCTAGAGTTCAAGCTACTTCGATGGCAAGTGTGGGTAATGTGAAGTCTAATAAACCCAAGTGTCAGAATTGTGGTAGACAACATATCGGAGAGTGTTGGGGAAACAACCGAGCTTGCTTCAAGTATGGTTCTCGAGAACATTTTATCAGAGACTGTCCTAAAAAAGTTGAAGAAGAGAAACTTCAGAGTGTTAGACCGAGTAACACTGCTAATAGAGGTAGACCTCCGCGAAATGCTAAAAATAGAGCTAGTAGTAAAAGCATAATGAAGGATTCAGCTGTAAGGTCAGAAATGAGAGCACCTGCTAGAGCTTATGCCATACGTGCTCGTGAGGATGTGTCATCTCCCGATATGATTACTGGTACATTCTCTCTTTATGATACTAATGTTATTGCATTAATTGACCCCGAATCTACTCATTCTTATATCTGTGTGAATTTGGTAAATAGTAAGAAAGTGCCTGTTGAATTGACTGAATTTGTGATTAAGGTGTCAAACCCTTTAGGCAAGTATGTGTTAGTAGATAAGGTTTGCAAGAATTATCCTTTGACGATTCAATGTCACTGTTTTCCAGCTAATCTGATGCTGTTGCCATTTGACAAGTTTGATGTTAATTTGGGCATGGATTGGTTGACATTACATGATGCCAAGGTAAATTATAGACATAAAAATCTTGAATTGAAATGTGAAAATAGTGAGATTCTTTGGGTTGAAACATATGACTCAAATAAGATGCCTGTGGTGTCTGCTCAGAAATACATAAGAAAAGGGTGTGAAGCTTATCTTGCTTATGTGCTGAATACTGAGATGTCCGGGTCGAAGCTTGAATCAATGCTAGTAGTCTGTGAGTTTCCAGACGTGTTTCCAGAAGAATTGCCTGGGCTACCTCTGATTAGAGAGATTGAATTTGCAATTGATCTATTGCCTGGGACTACACCGATCTCGATTGCTCCGTATAGAATGAATCCGACTGAATTGAAAGAATTAAAAGCTCAGTTGCAAGAGTTGACAGATAAGGGATTTGTGAGACCGAGTTTCTCTCCTTGGGGTGCTCCCATATTGTTTGTAAAGAAAAAAGACGGATCTATGAGGCTTTGTATTGACTATCAATAGCTCAACAAGGTAACCATAAATAACAAGTATCCATTGCTGAGAATTGATGATTTGTTCGATCAATTGAAGGGAGCAACAATGTTCTCAAAGATAGATATGAGATTCGACTACTATCAGTTGAGAGTCAAAGAATTTGATGTGCCAAAAACTGCTTTTAGAACGAGGTATGGACACTACGAATTTCTTGTGATGCCTTTCAATTTAACCAATGCACTAGCTATGTTCATGGATTTGATGAACCGAATTTTTTGGCTATATTTGGACAAGTTTGTGGTAATGTTCATAGATGATATATTGATTTATTCCCGAGATGAGTCCGAGCATGCCGAACACTTAAGAATGATATTGTAGATTGTACGAGAGGAGAAATTGTTTGCTAAGTTCAATAAAAGTGAGTTTTAGCTTCGTGAAGTCAGATTTCTGGGACATATAGTTTCAGGTGATGGTATTCGAGCTGATCCGAGCAAAATTTCAGCGATTATTGATTGGAAACCGCCAAATAACGTATCCGAGGTTAGAAGATTTTTGGGTTTAGCCGGGTATTATAGAGGTTTTATCGAGGGATTATCGATGATTGCTTCTCCTATGACTAAGTTTCTTCAAAAGAGTGTTAAGTTCGAGTGGACTGAAAAATGCTAGCAAAGTTTTGAGAAATTGAAAGCGAGATTGACTGAAGCACCAGTGCTAGCGCAACCTGAGTCGGGGAAAGAGTTTGTTATCTATAGTGATGCGTCATTGAATGGTCTTGGGTGTGTATTGATGCAAGAAGTCAAGGTAGTAGCATAAGCCCTGAGATAGCTAAAACCGCATGAAAAGAATTACCCGACACACGATTTGGAGTTGGCTGCCATCGTCTTTGCTTTGAGGATTTGGCATCATTATTTGTATGGTGAAAAATGCTGAATCTTTACTGATCACAAGAGTTTGAAATATTTGATGAATCAAAAGGAATCGAATTTACGACAACGGAGATGGCTCGAATTGTTAGAGGATTATGAGCTAGTGATTGAATATCATCCCGGAAAGGCAAATGTGGTTGCAGATGCTTTGAGTAGAAAATCCTTCTATGCTTTGAGAGCTATAAGTACGATTTTGGCTTTGTCTGACGATGATTTGATTTTGGCCGAGTTGAGGGCTAGACCGTTATTTCATCAGTAAATTTGTGAAGCTCAAAAGGAAGACAGGGAATTGCAAGTTAAAAGAGTTCAGTGTGAATCGGGTAGTGATTCAGATTTTTGAATGGGACCAGATGATTATTTGATGTTCCGTGATAGGGTATGTGTACCGAAAGATGATGAGTTGATTCGAAAAATTTTACACGAGGCACACAGTGGTTGTTTGTCAGTACATCTGGGCAGTACAAAAATGTATAATGATTTGAAGAAGTTGTATTGGCAGCCGGGTATGAAAAGAGACATCTCTGAGTTTGTCAAAAAGTGTTTGATCTGCCAATAAGTGAAAGCCGAGCATCAGGTACCTTCGGGTTTACTTCAGCTAGTGATGGTTCCCGAGTGGAAATGGGACGAAATCACGATGGATTTTGTGACAGGTTTGCCTCTGACCCCAAAAAAGAAGGATGTAGTTTGGGTTGTGGTTGATAGATTGACAAAATCAGCTCACTTTATACCGGTACGTACCGACTACTCACTTGATAAGTTGGCTGAGTTGTATATTGATGAAATTGTGAGATTACACGGAGTGCCTTTATCGATTATATCGGATAGAGATCCGAGATTCACTTTGCGGTTTTGGAAAAAGTTAGAAGAAGCCTTGGGCACAAAGTTGAATTTTAGTACAGCTTTCCATCCGCAAACCGACGGACAGTCGGAGAGGGTAATACAGATACTTGAAGACATGCTCCGATGCTGTGTTTAAGAATTCGAAGGTAGTTGGGAGAAATATCTACCTTTGGTTGAATTTGCCTACAATAACAGCTATCAGTCGAGTATACAGATGGCACCGTACGAAGCATTATATGGTCGTAAGTGTCGAACTCCTTTGTATTGGACCGAGCTCAGTGAGAAACAGAATCACGGGGTTGATTTAGTTAGAGAAACCGAGGAAAAAGTGAAAATAATTCGTGATTCTCTGAAAGCTACTTCAGATCAACAAAAGTTATACGCAGATCTGAAAAGAAAAGAAATTGAGTTTCAGGTGGGTGATAAAGTGTTTCTAAAAGTATCTCCGTGGAAGAAAATTTTGAGATTTGGTCAAAAGGGCAAGTTGAGTCCGCGTTTCATTGGACCGTATGAGATTATTGAGAGGATTGGACCAGTAGCTTACTGGTTAGCTTTACCGACGTAGTTGGAGAGAATACATAATGTGTTTCATGTGTCGATGCTGCGACGATACCGTTTCGATCCTTCACATGTAATTCCTTCAACAAAAATTGAGATACGACCGGATATGACATATGTTGAGGAACCAATTAAGATTTTGGCTCGGGAGGTTAAGGAGTTGAGGAATAAAAGTATAGCCTTAGTGAAAGTGTTGTGGCAAAATCATGGTGTGGAAGAGGCTACGTGGGAACCGGAAGAAGCCATGAGAAAACAGCACCCAAACCTCTTTACCGGTAAGATTTTCGGGGACAAAAATCCCTAAAGGGGGAGAGTTGTAGCAGCCCGAATTAGGGCCTAAACGGAATAGTGGTTTCAAAACCATGAATTCGAGGTCAAAATATTTATTCCGATTGAGTTTTAGTGTTTATTGAGTAATTGAATGTTTGTGTGAAATTTTGGTTGAGAAATTTTATTGTTTGAATGTCCAATTTGATAAGTTGGACTAAATTGCAATGGGTGAAAAGTGTGTATTATAATCCATATAGGTACTTGATTGAGATGGGTTTTCAAATTGGGAGTATTTAGTTGGTAATTAGACCATTATATTATAGTTTGGACACAAAATGCCCATAGAGGGATAAAATATCTAAAGGATTTAATGAAGGGCAATTTGGTCATTTAGCTAATAAAAGAAATAAAATGGAAAATAAGGCTAAAATGTTGTCCATCTTCATCCTCCATAGCCGAAAATTTCAAGGAGCCATAGCTAGGGTTTTGTTTCACTTTCAAGCTTGATTGTAAGTACCTCCTAGCCCCGCTTTTGATATTCTTCAGATATTTGGAATCCTCGTAGCTTGATCCAAATTATTTCTACCACTAATTTGAGCTAGAGTTTGTGTTTAAAAGTTTACCCATGGATGACATACATGTATTTTGATGTCTAGTGGTAGAATATCAAAGTTTGAAGTGTGATAAACATCTTTTGTTAGATGATTTTTGATGGAATTGATAAAAAAGGACTTATTTGCAAAAGATAAAATAATATGTGTATAAAATGTAAAGTAGTTAAAATTTTAGGCTACTATAAGAGAGAATATGAATCGGCTAGGCTTGGGTGTGTGAAAAATGAACACATTTCATTTTACGAGCCTAGGGACTAAAGTGTAAAAATTGAGTAAGTTAGGGGCTAAATTGCAAATTTTGCCATAGGAAGATTTTGGACTGATTTGAATAATGTGTATATTAAATAAGCTAAATGTGTCATTATAGAGCAAGAAGAACGTGGAATCGACCTTGACCGAGGAAAAGGCAAGGTTTCAGACTAAATTGCAAATTAACACATTTTGTATCGCGGTAAGTTTATATGTAAACGATACATCCTTTTTATTTATGTTTTTACATATTAATGTCTTATGTGAGAGAAGAGTGAATATTATTAATATTTATTAAAATGATGATAAGTGGGGAAATTCCCGGATGAACCTTCGAAATAGAAAAAGGATACAGATGAACATCGTATTTATTATTATTAGTGGGTTGTGTGCGATACCATCGTATTTATTATTATTGGTCGGCTGTGTGGGATACCACCGTATTTATTATTATTTGTGGGCTGTGTGCGATACCACTGTATTTATTATTATTGGTTGGCTATGTGCGATACCACCATGTGTATACGTATCCGGTATTATTCCGAAGTGTTCATTGGGAAAATTTTGATTAAGTGAAATTACGTGTGACAATGTGGTGACAAGTGCATGGTTATAGATGCATGTAAATGTGAGCAATATCTATGTTAGGTATTTTCTAACATCCCGATTTAGGCCTAGTCGGAATAGTGGTGCGAGACCACAAATCGAGGTTTATGAATTAGTTTTGAGGTTTATGCTATGTATGCATGCTAGTGTGAAAGTTTCATGAAGCAATTTTGTGAAATTTCGGTTGAATTGTCCAAAAGGACTAAATTGCAAAAGTTGCAAAATTTGAGATTCTAGAAGCTATTTGTGTGAAATAGCTCTAGAATATTAATTAGAGATCCTTAAATAGCAATTTTCCCATTTCTAATTTTTGGACAAATTTGGGCATGGATGAGTTAAAATAGAAAGTTTATCAAAAGGGCATTTTGGTCATTTAACAATTAATTGATTAAAATAGGAGAAAAGATGACAAAATTCATTCATCTTCTTCTCCAAGGTCACAAATTTTCAAGAGCCATTGTTAGGGTTCTTCAAATTTTTCAAGCTTGCTAGTAAGTGCATCTAGCCTCGTTTTTATATTCTTTGTATTTTGAAGTCCTTGTAGCATGAGTAAGCTATTTTTAGCTATTTGATGAGCTATGAGGATGTTCAAAAATGTGGCCATGTATGACATGCATGTATTTTGATGTTTTATGGAAGGTTATGAAAGCTTGATGTAGTAGAAACATCTTTTGCTAAATGAGTTTCCATAGAAAATGCATGTAGGGACTAGTTTGTAAAAATCTTGAGTTTGGTCATACATGTGTATTGTGATGAGAATTGATGATTGCTTTAGTTGAGTAAGTGGTTCGGCTAAGCATGAAAGGCTAGAAAGTTGAATAAAAATCACTTTACGAGCCTTGGGGGTAATTATGTAATTATGAGAAAGATTAGGGGCAAAAGAGTAATTTTTGCCAAAGTATGAGATGGGTCAATTTGGTCAATGTGTGTATTGAATAAGCTGATTTATTCATTACAGATCAAGAAAGACGGGCTTGGGATCGAAACCCAGAGGCAAGAGCAAAGTGGTGGACTAAATTGCACGTTTACTATACTTTTGAGTATCGAGGTAAGTCCGTGCATAAACAATGCATTCATACTTACAATTTGTTAATGCTAGATAGTGTATAGCATGGTTGAGAATGATTGAGCACCGATGTGGTTCAAGTGAAATGGATGGATGAATGATTAAGTAAGTAGATTTGTGAATGTGTTGTGATAATGCTAAATGGTGGGCTACGTATGCGATACCATCCTAATGCATATTGACGATGAGTCAAATATGTGCGATGCTATCTTTAGGTATATTATCTAGTGGGCTATGTGCGAAACCACTATGAATACCTTGTTGGTAGGCTAAGTGTGATACTACCTTATCAATTGATTGTGGTGGGCTAAGTACGAAACCACTGAGACATTAGCTATGTGGATTAGCTGTGTGGATGTATTATCAAGAAATAATGATGTGTTGTATATTGTGTAAATGTGATATTGAATGCAGGGGTGTATGTCAATGGTTATGAGTAAGTGACTCATGATGTGTTGGAATAAATGTGGTAAGGGATAGAAAGAGTAAGCATAGTTGTACATTATATATTAGTATAATGCTAATTGTTGTTTAGCTTATACTATGTTGCTTAATTGTTTATGTGTAAACTTACTAAGCTCAAAGCTTACTCTCTTTCTTTTCCCTTGTCCTATATAGTAAAGTGTTGAATCAAGAGACGAGGATCAATTGGAAGATCGCCCACACTATCAGCACACTCTGGTACATTAAACTCAATGTTTTGTATATGGCATGTATAGGGGCTAGAAAACTTAGTGAATTTTGTTGTATATGGCTATGATGAGTTAGCCTTTGAATCGGTAATCTATTTTGTATTATGCCATAGTTGTTGGCTACTTTATTATATGAGAAGATGTAGTTCTCTATGTGAGATTGTAAGATTTTGAGTTGATTATGGATGTGTTGTATGAATGCATGATTGTGTATGCTAGATGGGTGAAAAGAACTTGGCAAATAGCTTTGTTCTCGTCCATGTGGGTAGACACACGGGCATGTGTCTAGGCCATGTGTGACATACGGTCAGTCCATGGGCATGTGACTTGGCCGTGTGTCCCCTGCATGTTAGTATTTGAAGTCAGAATAGACCACAGACTAGTCACACGGGCGTGTGGGATTAATCAGTGTTGGCCACGGGCTAGCAACACGGACGTGTGTCTAGACTCTAAGCCGTGTTAAGGTGGTCAGTGTGCACCACGGGCGAAGAGCACGGGTGTGTTCCCTAGCCGTGGGGCATTGGCAGAATGCTTCAGTTTAAATGCACGGGTAGTGACCATAGGCGTGTGTGACATCTACGACCATGCCGAATCTTACACAAGCGTGTGAGCCCTGTATAGATGGAAAAATTTTAAGATCATAAGAGTTTTCGATATGGTCTCGAGAGCCCTCGTGTGGTTGAGAGAGGCCTCGTAAGTTGGGTCTGAGGTTGTTGTGATGGCCGAAGAGAGTGGTCACGTGGTGCCTAAGTGGCGATCTTGAGGGTTTTATTATGGTAATGCCTCGTGTTCGGTTCTGGCGTTGAATACGGGTAAGGGGTGTTACATTTAGTGGTATCAGAGCTATGGTTTAGTCGGTTCTAGGACTACCGTAGCGGGTGTAAGAGTCTAGCTATACATGCCATAAGTGTACAATGATAGTGTGGTGGCTTCTGATGATTTTAAATCTTGTTTTATATAGAATATGGATTCCGATCCATTAACTGCTGATGAAGCGACTAGTAATACGCGGCTCTGCAAGAGAACCGTGCTGTTCAAAGTGGACCCGAGGCTAGGGTCAAGGGAAGGGGCTCGGAAGCCTTTCTCAGATGATGAGCAATTGGTACTCGGATTATGTTCGAGTGAACCCTAATGCTCAACCTCCTCCACCACCTCCTCCTATACCTCACCCAATTCCTATGGCTCCTCAAGGTATTAATGTAGTGAGGATATCGAAACCCCGTAGATAAGATTAGAAAACACGGGGTGAGGAGTTTAGAGCTAAGGTTGATGATGACCTGAGAGGCGCGAGTTACGTTAGAGAACTTCGATGAGAGTATTTGATGAACTCTCTTGTACTCTGAAGAGAGCTTGAAGTGTGTCGTATCCTTGCTGAGGGACTCGGCATACCATTAGTGGAAGACGTTGACGTCAATGGTCCCGAGAGAGCGGGTGACGTGGGACTTCTTTACGGAAGAGTTTCGGAAGAAGTATATAAGCCAAAGGTTTACTAATCGGAAAAGGAAGGAATTCCTTGAGTTGAAGCAAGGAAGAATGTCGAGAGCGGATTATGAGTGTGAGTTTGTTAGGCTTAGCAAATCACGCTCAATAATGTTTGTCGTCGAGACCATGTTGTGTAAGAGGTTCGAAATCGATCGAATGAGGTCATCAAACTCCTAGTGGGTATATTGGAGTTTAAAGAATTTGTGGTGTTGGTCGAAAGGGCAAGTAAGGCTAAAAAGTTGAGTAGAGAAAGAGAAGGGCTATGAGTGAAGCCCGAGATGCTAGAAAAGAGACCGATGGGCAAGTCGTATCAAGCCCACTCGAAAAGGTCCAAGAAAGTGAGTCCTAGGTCGACAAACACTGATGGGTTATTTGCATCGAGACTTGGGCAATACTGCTTCGAGTTCGAGAGTCCAAGCTACCTCGATGGAAAGTGTGGGCAATCCAAGAGCAAACCAGAGTGTCCAAGTTATGGTAGATATCACACCGGAGAGAGTGTTGGGGTAATAGTCGAACTATTATAAGTGTGGTTCCCCACCATTTTATCCTAATTGCCCCGAGAGGAATGATAAGGAAGAGAAGCAAGAGATGAGATCCAATGATGTGTCCGCAAGGGGTAGACCACCAAGGAACTCGAGAGGCAAGAATAGTGGTAGAGGTGCATCTAAAGACTCTGCTGTGAGATTGGAGGGTCGGGCACCTACGAGGACGTATGCCATTCGCGCTCGCAAGAGGCATTCTCCCCGATGTAATAACGGTACTTTTTCTCTCTTTAACACCCTTGTTATTGCTTTAATAGATCCAGTGGTCTCATCGATTCTTATATTTGCATGAGATTGGCATCTAGTTTGAGTATGACTATTGAGTCTACGGACTTTGTGGTTATGGTGTCAAACTCGTTAGGTAAGCATGTGTTAGTGGACAAGGTGTGTAAGAATTGTCCTTTGATGATTGAGAGTCATTACTTTCCGGCAAACCTAATGTTGTTGCCGTTTGATGAGTTTGATTTAATCCTAGGCATGGATTGGTTGACTACCCATAGTGTCTTAGTGAACTGTGGTAATAAGTTTATTGATTTGAAAGGTGAGAGTGAAGATGTGGTTCGGGTTGAATCAGGTGGATCAGATAGTCTACCAGTGATGATTTCTTCCTTAGTGGCTGATAAATGCTTGAGAAAAGGGTGTGAGTCCTATCTTGCTTTTGTGTTGAATACTCTAGAGGTTAGAGTAGAGTTCAAAATAGTGCCAGTGGTTTGTGAGTATCCGGACGTATTCCCGGAAGAGTTACCCGGATTACCTCCAGTGAGAGAGGTTGAGTTTGGGATTGAGTTAGTTCTGGGAACGACACCTATCTCGATTGCTCCGTATAGGATGGCACCTTTAGAGTTGAAAGAACTAAAGGTTCAGCTGCAAGAGTCGACAGATAAAGGTTTTGCAAGACCGAGCTACTCACCGTGGGGTGCTCCGGTATTGTTTGTGAAGAAGAAATATTGGTCTATGAGGTTGTGTATAGACTATAGACAGCTTAACAAAGTGACGGTTAAGAATAAGTATCCTTTACCAAGGATTGATGATCTTTTTGATCAACTGAAGGGAGCTACAGTGTTCTCCAAGATAGACCTGAGGTCTGGTTATTATCAGTTGAGAGTGAAAGTGTAGGATGTGTTGAAAACTGCATTTCGAACAAGGTATGGCAATTTTGAGTTTTTGGTTATGTCGTTTAGTTTGACGAATGCACCGACGATTTTTATAGATCTGATGAACCGTGTTTTCAGAGCATATGTGGACAAGTTTGTAGTTGTCTTCATTGACGACATATTGATCTATTCTCGGGATGAGAACGATCATGAAGAACATTTAAGGATTGTCTTTGTAACACCCCAAACCCGGCCTACAAGCCCTGACCGGATCTGGCATGTCACTGCGGAAAACGTTTGAAAATATTTTTGATGTTAGAATAACCCGTGAAAATTTGTTAACTTTTGAATACTATGTCCATTTAAAATCTATTAAATAATATAAGCTCGATATAAAATATCCTAATTAAAACTTTATTATAAGTTATTATAATATAAATCATTGGTAAAAATACTTCTAAGTAAACATAAACTTCAACAACCATAAATAGAGTACTTTAAATCAAAAGTGGCCCTTATTACATCAAATAAATTCCCAAAATACGGATAATATAAAAATCACTATTAATTAACTAAACAAGTAAAACATCTACTACGCATGAAAATGCATTACGCATGGCCACCTTTGTATCTACTCCAACCCGGTCCATTAATCACGACTCACCTACGATGCTTAAAAAGTTGGGTGAGTCATACGGCACTTCGATGTGTAATTAAACCACCGATATCCACCCACATGCTAGCCACAAATCAACCCAAATATCAAATGCAACATATAAATATAATCATTTAAACATTACCACAATGGGCTTGGCCCACAATCAAATCATATTCAAGCACCAAGGCTAGGCCCTTTTCTCATCAATCCATCGATCTGGGCTTGGCCCATTTCCACGTCAATTCATAACGAAACCATGCAATCATGATACCCAACCCAATCCTAAGGTCCATCCGCTACACACCCTTATCCACCTACCACACACCGTGGGGACTATCGAGTCACCCTCTCCTTTTCCTCCAAAAAGGCAACCAATGCCATCCACGATGTAGCGTATAGCTAACATCAAACCACGATGGAGCACACAAAAATCCATCAAGCCACGATATGGCATAAAGCCCATATCAATCAAGGTAACCACGCGAACTAAATCGCAAAGATCCACAACGCGACCTCGATCAGCGCCAATCCACGATGTAGCACAAAGTCGACATCAACCACGTACTCGAGTACACCCGCCTTCTCTTTCAAAACCCACCCATGCACATGCAACATAATATGATCTTTGAGATGATGCATGTACATGATATTCACAAATATAGGCATGCTAACATAGTTAAAATCACATATTAGCCAATTTGCTACTAACTGAGTCGTCATCATACCCCTTTAGGGTATCCATTACACATATGGCAATTTGCATTCATTAGTAAACATATAACACAACAGATATCATACAAATCCGGAAACAATGGTCTAACCACACACCTTATTACTTGGAGTTCTAGACTCTCGATCCTCGACGCTTATCGTTTAGTGAGACTACGGCTTATTTGCCTAACGTTTCTGTTGTTGGCCCACCACGGTGGCCAATCTCGCATGCCAGTAAACGGATCTCTTCTTGAACTTTGGGATGGGAGCTTTCCCTTGCCCACTTTGGTGGCTTTTCGCATCCATCGACGATACTTAATCGAACCACGATTAATCCACGACAATCAAAACCTACAAATATCGAATCTAGATCACCTATTAACATCCTTACCGAAATCTCGAGATCCCGAAGGCTTTCCTTGCTTCCGTGATTTGCCCTATAACCAAAGTCGAGTGGGTCAACACCTAAGTACTCAAAATAAGGCCCATATCCGAATATTAATGAATCACTTACCCTTACCTTACAACCGACTTGGTTTCCTACCAAATCCCGAGTCAAGCGATGGTTCACCTCGATAATAACATGTTTCCAAACAAACCGAAATCAGTTCTTACCTTGTAGAAGTCGACAGAGAGAGAGGGGGAAAGAAATAGGCATTCGGCTAAGCCTACTTACCTCTTCCAACGATTGAAAAAGGGCCCAAAGTGATCCACACCACACCTACTATTCGGCCAAGGTGACAACTAAATAGGGAAGGGAATTTCGGCACACCAAGAGGAGAGGGAGAGATTCGGCAAAAGACTTGAAGAATAATTCGGCACTCTACCCCCTATTTATAGCATTCGGCCACCTCCCTTGAAGACTCCAAGTTCAACCATCTCCTATGGCCACTAATTCAAATTAATTTGAACTAGTCCACTTCCCTATTTTAATCCATTCAAACTAGTTTGAATGGTTTCAACTCATTATCTTCACTTAATCCCATTAATAAATTAAACCCCCAGCCATTATCTCTTATTCTAATTTAATACTAACCAAAATAATCCTTTATTAATCTAAAATAATAAAATAACCAAATACTTATCCCCTACCTATTTAAATAAAATAATAATTATCCTACACTTAAAAAACAAATACAAGATAATTAAAACACTACCCCACCTACTGTCTAACACTTACCAGTGTTGCCAGGAAGAAATAAAAATAAAACTTCAATGTGCAATGCCCACTCACGCCCACCAAAGAAAAAAGAATGAGGAAAAACCGCAAGCGTTCCCCAAGATTCGAACACGGGACACGGGGAAGCCAGCGACAAATAGCGCCCGAGCCATTCGGCCACTTTGATTTTTATGCAATAAAGCCCCAACATTTTATTTTTAAACCCTTCTTATCTCAACCCATAACCGCATACAAAAATAAAACGCTAAATGCTTCTCAGGCCCCTCAAAACCGCGACCTCACTCCCTCCAGCGCCTAAGTAGCGCCTAAGAGCCACTTTGCCAATTGGACTTTCATGTCCATCAACTTGGACATTTATTTTTAAGGCCTACCTAGCCCAGATCCCTTGACGCAAAAATAAAACAACATTCTTTGCCTTAGCAACTCGAACCCTTGCTCCCTTAGGCGTCACCTTCCAAAGCTCCAAGCGAGCGCCTCATGCCACTTTGCCAACTCCTTTCTTGTGTCTTAAACTCCATAAAATATTTTAAGGCCTTCCCGCCCCATTTCCCTTTTACACTAAAAATAAAAATTTTCCAAAGCCCTTCCTTTTCATCCAAGCATTCTTAAACCTCTAAAACACATCCAAAAACACCCCAAAAATCTTCCAACACTGAATTATACTCAAATTGCATAGCCCCTAAATCAGGTGTTACAATTCTACCCTCCTTAGAAATAATTTAGTCCTCAAATTACTTTACTAACAAACGTCCATACAACCTATCTTACCACCTTACGCTTATCTTCGCGCACTCTGATCTTACTAAGGCTATCGTTGCCTACACAATCTCTAAGTTCGCTACTCAAAATTCAAAACACCTCTCTTAGCACACTAAAACTAATTCACGAGCAAGCAAAGTAGTTAAAACATGTACCAAAGCAAAGGAGCTTACTCATTATCACATCCTTGGTTTACTCGACTAGAACCATTCCCTCCATGGCTTGAACCACGACCCTCGTCGCTCGAGGACAATTCTTAACCGGATGTGCCTTAGATCCACACCAAAAACATTCTTTACTATTTCCCCAACACTCTCTCACGTGTGAGGTCTTCCACATCGAGCACAAGAACGATTCGATTCTCAAGCGGCGCAGTGGACGTCTGGTATTCTCAACTCTCGGTCTTTTCGAGCATCTCCAAACGATCTTTGACGGTCCAACCCTTTCTCTTATTCTCGTTCCTATTCTTTTCTCGGTTCTCCTGATAGTCTTCTTAACCTCTTGGCGATCCGAGCTTTCTCCACTAGCACCGCGAAGTCTCTCTCCCTCTGCGGAGCAATCAAAGCGTCAAGTTCATCTTGCAATCCGTCCTCAAACTGGGCGCACCTCTCATGTCGGTGTACACAATTCCCTTTAGCATACGGCTTAACCGCACAAATTCCGCCTTCGTGCTCGACTATCGACTTACTTCCTTGCACTAGATTTAGAACGCCTTCCTTTGGGAGTCCAAATAAGCGCTCCTCGTGCTTTCCTTCAAACTTAGCCTTAAATAAGTCCCAATCCATCCGATCTGTGGTACACCTTGTTTGACAGATGAGCCACCAGCGATAAGCCGTGCGCTGAAGTAACGCTAACACAGACCCTTCGACTTTTCTTCGTTGATAGTACACCCAAATCGCCCATGATTCTTTCGACTGCTTCTAGCCAATACTCCACTACGTTCGGAGTTACTCCAGATACCCCTCTAAAGATCTCAGCTCCGTTCAATCTAAGCCTTTCCGATACTGACTTCCGAGTTCCATTTCCTCTACTAACTCCTACTACTCGTTCTAGCACTGCAACATGGCCCGCGATCTCTGCGTCATCTTCACCTATCTGATCTTGTTCCTCTGCGCCCACTGCTGGTGGCGGCACTTCACTTCCTGACCCATGGCGAGACCCTACTAGTTCCGATGCTGCCAATCTACCTCTACCGCGTCCTCTAAAACTCATCTCTATCATCGCGATTTAATCTGATTAAGGAGTTTTATGCATTAGAAATTGTTCCACTTGTTTATCATGAACAAATCTTATGAAAAGAATTTCTAGAGGTAGTTCTTTCGATCACACAAATGTTCAATTCAAGTTCCCTATTCTATTTGAATATCCCATTCATCCATAAGGACACATCCATTCATCAACAAAAACACATTCCTTCCTCAATAGAGGCACATTGATGGTATCCACCACACACATTCACTATCCAGACATTTCTGCCCGTTTCTACCCGGTATTTCGTCATTTTCCCTACAGGGTATTTTTGGTAATTTTGTAAATCGAAAAACATCTTTCAAAATCGATTTAGAGTTTACAACCAAAGGGGTAAATTTTAGAAATTTTAAAACTAAGGGTTTTAAAGCGAGTGAGGCAAATCCTTTCGGGTTTTAATAATTGGTTTAGCCTGAACAAGTCCTCTTGGTTAAGGTGAACCGTAGCTACGCACTGCAGGATTCCAGTGAAGAGGAGGTGAGTCGTTAGGACTACTTAAGTACCAGGGCTCTTCCTGATCCACTCCTGAACATGCGCACAATGGTTGCCACACCTTAACTCGCACGACTTAATCACAGGTTTGTTTAGTAACCTTAAGTCTTATGCATGTGTTTGAGTAGACTAGTCCTAGGGGTTCAATAGCCCTAATATTCTAATCTACGAGCCCAAATAAGCCCATAACAATTCACATATAACAAATTACTTCAAAAGTCCAAAGTACTTACACGGTGGACTCGGTAGGAGAATGCAGGTGCCATGCAAGAAAAACTGAAAAAATTTCTTAAAGCCCATATTTTTGAAAAGCCCATGTTGAAAATTTTTTTGGGCCCAAAACCCTCAAAGTCGAGTTTTGAACCGGGCTCTGATACCAAACTGTAACATCCCCAAACCCGGCCTACAAGCCCTGACCGGATCTGGCATGTCACTGCGGAAAACGTTTGAAAATATTTTTGATGTTAGAATAACCCGTGAAAATTTGTTAACTTTTGAATACTATGTCCATTTAAAATCTATTAAATAATATAAGCTCGATATAAAATATCCTAATTAAAACTTTATTATAAGTTATTATAATATAAATCATTGGTAAAAATACTTCTAAGTAAACATAAACTTCAACAACCATAAATAGAGTACTTTAAATCAAAAGTGGCCCTTATTACATCAAATAAATTCCCAAAATACGGATAATATAAAAATCACTATTAATTAACTAAACAAGTAAAACATCTACTTCAAGCATGAAAATCGCATACGCATGGCCACCTTTGTATCTACTCAACCCGGTCCATTAATCACGACTCACTGCGATGCTTAAAAAGTTGGGTGAGTCATACAGATTCGATGTGTAATTAAACCACCGATATCCACCCACATGCTAGCCACAAATCAACCCAAATATCAAATGCAACATATAAATATAATCATTTAAACATTACCACAACTGGCTTGGCCCACAATCAAATCATATTCAAGCACCGGGCTAGGCCTTTTCTCATCAATCCATCGATCGTGGGCTTGGCCCATTTCCACGTCAATTCATAACGAAACCATGCAATCATGATACCCAACCCAATCCTAAGGTCCATCCGCTACACACCCCCTTATCCAGCCTACCACACACCAGGGGACTATCGAGTCACCCTCTCCTTTCCTCCAAAAAGGCAACCAATGCCATCCACGATGTAGCGTATAGCTAACATCAAACCACGATGGAGCACCACGGCAATCCATCAAGCCACGATATGGCATAAAGCCCATATCAATCAAGGTAACCACGAACTAAATCGCAAAGATCCACAACGCGACCTCGAATCGACGCCAATCCACGATGTAGCACAAAGTGACATCAACCACGTACTCAAGTACACGTGCCTTCTTCTTTCAAAACCCACCCATGCACATGCAACATAATATGATCTTTGAGATGATGCATGTACATGATATTCACAAATATAGGCATGCTAACATAGTTAAAATCACATATTAGCCAATTTGCTACTAACACAGTCGTCATCATACCCCTTTAGGGTATCCATTACACATATGGCAATCGCATTCATTAGTAAACATATAACACAACAGATATCATACAAATCCGGAAAACAATGGTCTAACCACACACCTTATTACTTGGAGTTCTGGACTCTCATCCTCGGCGCTTCTCGTTTAGTGAGACTACGGCTGTTTGCCTAACGTTTCTGTTGTTGGCCCACACTCGGTGGCCAATCTCGCATGCAGCAACGGATCTCTTCTTGAACTTTGGGATGGAGCTTTCCCTTGCCCACTTTGGTCGGCACTCGCATCCATCGACGCGATACTTAATCGAACCACACGATTAATCACGGCAATCAAAACCTACAAATATCGAATCTAGATCACCTATTAACATCCTTACCAAAATCTTGAGATCCCGAAGGCTTTCCTTTGCTTCTATCGATTTGCCCTATAACCAAAGTCGAGTGGGTCAACACCTAAGTACTCAAAATAAGGCCCATATCAGAATATTAATGAATCACTTACCGCACACCTTACAGACTTGGTTTCCTACCAAATCCCGAGTCAAGCGATGGTTCACCTCCTCGATAATAACATGTTTCCAAACAAACGAAATCAGTTCTTACCTTGTAGAAGTCGACAGAGAATGGAGAGGGGAAAGAAATAGGCGATTCGGCTAAGCCTACTTACCTCTTCCAACGATTGAAAAAGGGCCCAAAGTGATCCACACCACACCTACTATTCGGCCAAGGTGACAACTAAATAGGGAAGGGAATTTCAAAAGACACCAAGAGGGAGAGGGAGATTCGGCAAAAGACTTGAAGAATAATTTGGCACTCTACCCCCTATTTATAGCATCTCGGCCACCTCCCTTGAAGACTCAGTTCCGGCCATCTCCTATGGCCACTAATTTAAATTAATTTGAACTAGTCCACTTCCCTATTTTAATCCATTCAAACTAGTTTGAATGGTTTCAACCATTATCTTCACTTAATCCCATTAATAAATTAAACCTCACCATTATCTCTTATTCTAATTTAATACTAACCAAAATAATCCTTTATTAATCTAAAATAATAAAATAACCAAATACTTATCCCTACCTATTTAAATAAAATAATAATTATCCTACACTTAAAAAACAAATACAAGATAATTAAAACATTACCCCACCTACCATCTAACACTTACCATTGTACGCCGAGAAGAAATAAAAATAAAACTTCAATGTGCAAACACTTCCACTGCCGACCAGCCCAAAGAAAAAGAATGAGGAAAAACCATGGGCGGCCCCAAGATCCGAACACAGGACTGGGAAGCCGCCAGCCTAAGTAGCGCCGGTGCCATTCGGCCACTTTGATTTTTATGCAATAAAGCCCCAACATTTTATTTTAAACCCTTCTTATCTCACCCATAACCGCATACAAAAATAAACGCCAAATGCTTCTCCGGCCCCTCCGAAACCGCGACCTCCACTCCCTCCAGCGCCTAAGTAGCGCCCAAGAGCCACTTTGCCAATTGGACTTTCATGTCCATCAACTTGAAATTTATTTTTAAGGCCTACTAGCCCAGATCCTTTGATCTGTAAAAATAAAACAACATTCTTTGCCTTAGCAACTCAACCCTTGCTCCCTTAGGCGCCACCTTCCAAAGCTCCAAGCGGCGCCTCCATGCCACTTTGCCAACTCCTTTCTTGTGTCTTAAACTCCATAAAATATTTTAAGGCCTTCCTGCCCATTTCCCCTTTTACACTAAAAATAAAAAATTTTCCAAAGCCCTTCCTTTTTCATCCAAGCATTCTTAAACCTCTAAAACACATCCAAAAACACCCCAAAATCTTCCAACACCGAATTATACTCAAATTGCATAGCCCTAAATCGGTGTTACAGCCTCTTGCAAACTTTAAGAGATAAGAAATTGTACGCTAAGTTTAGCAAGAGTGAGTTTTAAGCTCAGTGGTCGGATTCCTAGAACACATTGTGTCGGGTGATGGTGTTAGAGTTGACCAGGGAGTAAGATATCGGTTTGTTGTGGATTGGAAACCACCGAGGAACGTGTCGAAATCGGAAAGTTTCTTGGGATTAGCAGGATATTACAAATGTTTCGTAAAAGGGTTCTCTATGATTGCTACCACGATGACAAAAATATTGCACAAAGATGTCAAGTTTGAATGGCCCAGACATGTCAAATGAGTTTTAGAGAGATCAAGACATTATTGATAGAGACGCCGGGCTGATTTTAGTTCAACCGCAATTGGGAAAAGAGTTCGTGGTTTATAGTGACGCACGCTTAATGGTCTCGGTTGCGTCTTTGATGCAAGAGGGTAAGATAGTTGTTTATGCCTCAAGAGCGATTGAAACCACACGAGAAGAATTATCTCGACTCGCTGATTTAGAGTTGGTTATGATTGTTTTGGCGTTAAAGATTTGACGACATTACTTATATGGTGAGAAGTGTCGAATCTTTACGGATCACAAGAGTTTGAGATATTTGATGGATCGAAGGATCTGAATTTCACGGCAGAGATGGTGGCTTGAGTTGTTGAAAGACTATGAGTTAGTCATTGATTACCACCGAAAAAGCGAATGTGGTTGTGGATGCCCCGAGTAGGAAATCCTTGTATACTCTAAGAGTTATGAGGCAAGTTTAGCATTGTCGATGATGGTGCTATTCTAGCGAGTTGCACAGTTAAGCCACCATTTGTTCAACGGATATGCGAGGCTCAGGAGAAATGATAAAGTGAGATGCTAGCCGAGAGAGCTAAGTGTGGATCGTAAAGTGATTCCGATCTTCGAGTGGGCTCAATGGTTGTTTGGTCACATCGTGATAGAATTTGTGTACCTAGAGATGAGGAGCTAATCCAAAGGTTTTGCATGAGGCCCACGATGGATGTTTGTCGACTGCATCCCGGGCAAGGCGATGCAGAAATGTATAATGACTTGAAGAAGTCTTATTGGTTCCCAGTATGAAAAGAGATATTTGAGTTCGTGACAAAGTGTCCGATTTGTCAACAAGTGAAAATCGGACATCAAGTGCCTTTGGGATTGCTTGACCGGGCTGATGGTACCGAATGGAAGTGGGATCGGGTTACCATGGATTTTGTGGCAAGGTTGCCGATGACTCAAAAAAAGAGAGATCTTTGTGTGGGTGGTTGTGATAGACTAACAAAGTCGGCTCACTTTATTCCAAAGACGTGTTGATTATTCACTCGATAAGTTATTTGAGTTGTATGTTGCGTAGATAGTGAGGTTACATGGTGTACCTCTGCTGCATAATATTTGATAGGGATTCGAGGTTCACTTCGAGGTTTTGGAAGAGGTTGCAAGGGGTATGGGAACAAAGTTGAATTTGATCTTGCGTTCCATCCATAAGCCGATGGTCAATCTGAAAGAGTGATTCAAGTTCTCGAAGATATGCTTCGATCTTGTGTTAGAATTCGAGGGTAGTTGGGAGAGATATCTACCTTTAGTTGAATTTGGTTACAACAACGATTATCAATCGAGTATACTGGATGGCACCGTGATGAGGCCTTGTATGGTCGTAAATCTTGGACTCCCTTGTATTGGACCGAGCTTAGTGAGAAGCGCATCCATGGGGTGCGATCTAGTAAAGAGACCAAGGAGAAAGTGAAAATAATCTATAATAGTCACGAAGTCGATTCGACCGAAAGTAAGTCAGACACGCGATCCGAAAAGAAAAGAAATTGAGTTTGAAGTGGGCGACAAAGTGTTTTTAAAGTGTCCCCATGGAAGAAGATTATGAGATTTGGACGAAAAGGAAAATTAAGTTCAAGATTCATAGGCCGTATGAGATTGCAGATAGAGTTGGACCAATAGCATACCGGGTAGAGTTAGAAAAGATTCATAATATGTTCCATGTGTCGATGTTATGACGGTATCGCTCAGATCCTTCACATGTGATTCCTCCGACTTTAAAGTGAGATAAGACCGGATATGTCTTATGATGAAGAGCCGATTAAGATCTTAGCCCGAGAAGTGAAACAAGCTTGAGAAATAAGAGCATAGCACTAGTGAAAGTGTTATGGCGAAACACGGTGTGGGAAGAGGCTACGTGGGAAGCGGAAGAAGCTATGAGAGAGCAAAGATTCAAACCTCTTTCGGTAAGATTTTCGTGGGCAAAAATCTCTAAAGGGGGAGAGTTGTAACATCCCGATTTAGGTCCTAGTCGAATAGTGGTGCGAGACCACAAATTCGAGGTTTATGAATGAGTTTTTAGAGGTTTATGCTATGTATGCATGCTAGTGTGAAAGTTTCATGAAGCAATTTTGTGAAATTTCAATTGAATTGTCCAAAAGGACTAAATTGCAAAGTTGTAAAATGTGAGATTCTAGAAGCTATTTGTGTGAAATAGCTTTAGAATATTAATTAGAGGTCCTTAAATAGTAGTTTTCCTAATTTCTAATTTTTGGACAAATTTGGGCATGGATGAGTTAAAATAGAAAGTTTATCAAAAATGACATTTTGGTCATTTAACAATTAAGTGATTAAAATATGAGAAAAGATGACAAAATTCATTCATCTTCTTCTCCAAGGCTACTGAAATTTTCAATAGCCATTGTTAGGGTTCTTCAAATTTTCAAGCTTGCTAGTAAGTGCATCTAGCCTCGTTTTGATATTCTTTGTATTTTTGAAGTCTTTGTAGCATGGGTAAGCTATTTTTAGCTATTTGATGAGCTATGAGGGATGTTCAAAAATGTGGCCATGTATGACATGCATGTATTTTGATGTTTTATGGAAGCTTATGAAAGCTTGATGTAGTAGAAACATCTTTGCTAAATGAGTTTCCATAGAAAATGCATGTAGAGGACTAGTTTGTAAAAATCTTGAGTTTGGTCATACATGTGTGATTTATTTGTGTGAATTAGTGGTGGATTAGGCTTGTGTGGATGTATTATCAAGAAATAATGATGTGTTGTATATTGTGTAAATGTGATATTGAATGCATGGTGCATTTCAATGGTTATGAGTAAGTGACTCATGATGTGTTAGAATAAATGTAGTAGGGATAGAAAGAGTAAGCATAGTTGTACATTATATGTTAGTATAATGCTAATTGTTGTTTAGATTATACTATGTTGCTTAATTGTTTATGTGTAAACTTACTAAGCTCAAAGCTTACTCTCTTTCTTTCCCTTGTCTTATATAGTAAAGTGTTGAATCGAGAGACAAGGATCAATTGGAAGATCGCCCACACTATTAGCACACTCTAATACATTAGACTCAATGTTTTGTATATGGCATGTATAAGGGGGCTAGACAACTTAGTGAATTTTGTTGTATATAGCTATGATGAGTTAGCCTTTGAATGGGTAATCTATTTTTGTATTATGCCATAGTTGTTTAGCTACTTTATTATATGAGAAGATGTAGTTATCTATGTGAGATTGTAAGATTTTGAGTTGATTATGGATGTGTTGTATGAGTGCATGATTGTGTATGCTAGATGGGTGAAAAGAACTTGGCAAATAGCTTTGTTCTCGCCCATGTGGGTGGACACACGAGCTTGTGTCTGAGGCCATGTGACACACCTGGCCGATCCATGGGCGTGTGACTTGGCCACGTGTGTCCCCTGCATGTTAGTATTTGAAGTTAACGATTAGACACTGACTAGTCACACATGCAGTGTAATCTAGGCGTGTGGGGTTAATCGATGTTGGCCACGGGCTAGCCACTGCGGCGTGTGTCTAGAATCTAAGCCGTTAAGGTGGTCAGCAGTGCACCACTGGTGAGATACACGGCGTGTTCCTAGCAACCGTGGGGCATTGGCAAAATGCTTTGAGTTTTCATGCACGGGTAGTGACTCATGGGCGTGTGTGACATCCACGGGCGTGTTGCAATCTTACACGGGCATGTGAGGCTCCAGATAGATGGAAAAATTTTAAGATCGTAAGAGTTTTCGATATGGTCTCTAGAGCCCTCGTGTGTTTGAGAGAGGCCTCGTAAGTCGTCCGAGGTTGTTGTGTGATGGCCAAAGAGAGTGGTCACGCGTGGTAACGCCGGAGTCCGGGTTACACGTTGAATACGGGTAAGTGGTGTTACATATTTGGAATGTGGTAAGGTTTGGAAATGAGTAAGTGCAATTACAAAGGATCTGAGATTGTTCTTGATTAGTATGTAATGTTCTTGATTGATAAGTATGTGATGATGTTCCATTGTTTACGGATGACTTATTAAGCTTTAAAGCTTACTCCCTTCTTTTTCCCTTGTTTTATTAGTGTCGCATGCAGCCGGCTGATACTGGGAGATCATTGAGAGGAATCATCCATACTATCTACACATTTTGATATATTGAGATTTACATTGAATTATGGCATGTATATGAATTTGCGTTGTTTTGTAAGTGTCATAATTGTTTGGCCAAGAATGCTGATTACATGTCATTTGATATATCATTTTGTATAAGGCCATGTGGGGTGGCTAATATTGGATTTGTGTTATAATCTACGATGAGGCCTTTCATGAATGAGTTTTCTTGCCTAAGTGGGAATGAATGATAGCATGGAATTGAAGTGTGGGAAGTGTGACATGTGATTGGTTGTTTAGGTTGCATGTGTGATGGCTAAGTATAAGTGTGGCTATACATGATGAGTATGGTTATTAAATGGTGCATGAATGGTCTTAATGTGGACAAATAGATGTCTAATAATAGCATGTTAAGTTTGGTTGAAAATGGTATAAGTATAACGACCCACAGTTTAGACCTCAGTCGAAGCATTGGTTTCGAGACCACAAATCTGAGGTCGAAATAATATTTTAATGTTATTTTTTTGGTGTTGATTTTATGTGATATAGCACTCGTGTGAAAATTTTGTGTGGTAATTTTATCGATCTGTATGCGAGATTAAGAGAAAGGATTTAATCGCGTAAAGTGTAAAGGTCGTGTGCTAATTTATAAGTACCTAAGTGCTATTGTCTTTATAATGTGGAAGCCCTTAAAAATTAGCCTATTTTATTAATAGTGGAGGCGGTGGATGGACATTTTAACTAACTAATATGTAATACATTATGTTATTATTAAAGGCTAATATGGTAAATGGATTAATAATAATATATGTTATAATAAAATAAACATGATAGATGGCTATATTATCATCCTTTGAGTGCCGAATTGAAGAAAGGAAAAGAAAAGAAAATACAAGTTAGGGTTCGACCATTGAATTGTAATTAAGGTATGTTTTGACTTTGGTTTTGATGATTTTTATGTTTTTGAGATTGTTGCTTAGTCTCTTATCAAGCCCATGTTGTAATTTGAAGAATTGATGATGTTTATGAGATGTGCCATTGATGAAATGATGAGATTTGTGATGAGTGTTGGTGGAAAATGAAAAGATATGTGTTTAATAGACATGTTTTGTTCTTGAATCTTTGATGAATTTAGCTAATTAAGGCTAAATTGTAATAAATATATTTTCAAGGACTAAAATGTGAAATAAATAAGAAATGTGTGGACTTGTATGAATACTGAGGAAATTCGGCCTAGACTTTTGTGAATTTTGTAACAACAGATTTTGATCTTAATCAGACTTGGTGGTTTCGGGACCACATATCAGTCAAGTCGATAAAATATTTTAATATTATTTTTGTACTTATGATATATGATTAAGCATGTGATAAAGTTTCGTAAGTTAATTTGTCCTAGTTTGTGTGTGTAATTTAAGAAAAAGGGCTAAATCGCATAAGTAGTAAAAGTGGCCTTTATTTCTAATTGAGTTGCATAATTGAAGAGTCTTTATAAAGATGAGGCCTTATGTTGTGAAATGTCCATTTAACAAGGTAGTGGACGGCATGTTACTTATTATAAGGTTTTATTTATTATTTATAAAAGTTAATAATAATAAAATCATATTATAAGGTTATAATAAAATAAAACAAAAGAAACATGCATCTTGTTCATCTTCTTGTTGAATACTAAAGAAAGAGAAAGGAAAAACCTAAAAAGGTACATTGACCACTTTGAAGCTTTGATTTAGGTATGTGTTTTGTTAGATTCTTATTAATTTTTATGTTTTTGAGATCGTTGCTTAGAAATGAGACAAAACCCATGTCTTAATTTTTTATTGTGATGATGATTTTATGTTTTTCCATTGATGATACCTTGTGATTTTTGATGTTTGATGATGAAATAATAATTATATGTGTTAGATTAATAAGTTTTGTCTTTGAATTTTTGATGAAATTGAGTAATTAGGATTAAATTGCAAAATAAACTTTTGAGGGACTAAAATGTAAAATAAAAAGAAAATGTATGGATTAGTATGAGTGTATGGAACATTGGCCTAAGCATGATGTAGTCAAATTTTGAATATTTTGTCTTTTGTGCAAAAAGGACTAAATTGTACCAGAAAATGTGAAATATTAGGGGTAAAAAATGTAATTTACCCATTTATGTGTTTTGGATTAAATTGAATGAAAATATGTTTGAATGAGCTTAATTTGAAATTATTTAAATCAAGAACAAAAGGACTCGGGATTGGATAGGGAAAGCTAGAGTTAATCGAATAGTGGGAAACATAGCTCAGTTTATATGCTCAGAAGTAAGTTTTAAGCAATTGAGTTGAGTCGTATTTATCTATAATAATGTACATGTATTTAATAGAGGAAGTAAAATATGTACAATGTTGAAATTGTCGAATGTGATATTGGTTGGGAGATGAATTTAGTTGAATGTGATGCATTCATATACGTTAATAATATAGCTATGTGTGATATTGATTTAAGAGATGAATACGGTAGGAAATGATGTATATTTATGTGCCAATAATATAGCCGAATGTGTTGTTGATATGGAGATGAAATAAGCAATTTAACATATGTATGTGTAATTGAGATTGAGTGCTTATATACGTGTTTAATTAAATGAATAACAAGTTCAGAGTTATACCTTGTGTATGCGAATGTATCTGACCGAGCACTATGTGTGCGAAATCGGGTCATTGGCACTAAGTGTGTGAGATATTAAAAGGTAAGCGGCACTAAATTATGCGATGCGTTACGAGAATTTAGCACTAAGTGTGCGAAATATTAATGTAAGCGCACTATGTAATGCGATACAATTCTAGAGGGTTTGGCATTGAGTGTGTTGGGTTTAATGATCCATCATGGATGTCCCGTTATTTATTTAAAGAGATTAAAAAAGCGCGAAATAAAATGAGCGGGTATGTGATGATATATCCTATATGGATAGTAAAGTAAGTATGGTAGTTGAATTGAGACTAGGTATTTTGCTTATCAATATGTGATTTATAAGGAATAGAAATTTAAATTAGATAAGTGATATATGCATACGTAAATTAAGCAAATGTGATGTATATTTATATATATGTGTGTAATTGTTTTGAAGAGGCGAGAAGGTGGTTTATAGTTCAATGTGAACCTATTATTGAATGTGTGATTGTTTAGTCTATGGTTATAGAAACACGAAGAGTCTATGAATGGTGTTATAACTTATAATTTTAATTATAAATCTTGAGATCATTATAATAAATTGATCTATTATATAGGATAGTATTATGCATTGTTGTTATACAATTGCTTTATAACTTACTAAGCTTTTAAAGTTTACTTGGTTCTTATTTGCTCTCGTGTTTTAGATTTACTTGGGTGATCAATTACGTGTAACAGGGATCATCGTTAAAGCTGCAATCACACTATCATCTATATTTGGTACCTTTTTGAGGTTAAACTTAAAGTTTATGGCATGTATAGGTTATGTTACTTTTGAGTTATTAGAATGGTGTGTATACAAATATATGCCATGCGAATATGGGTCAATTGTAGTATTTTGGTCTTAAGTGAATTCTACTATGATGTTAGCTTAATATGAAATTATAATTTTACGATGTGTTTTGTTTGGTGTTTGAATATGTGGTTTGATTGATCATTAGAAGTTAAATTATAGATATGAAATTTACGACCACGGTGTTTATATGATGTGATAAATAATTTCATGATAGGTAAGAATGGCATTATAGGTTATGTATATTTTGGTTGAGCAAGATGGTATATAAGTTGACATATTTAGTAATGAGGATTGTATGTGATGATATGATGATCACTTGACATGAAATTGGTTGTTAAATTGTGTGTGGGATTATGTGAATTGTGCTTGTAGATTGACCTTTGTGTGGGTGGCAAATTGGCCTTGTAAATGGCCTATTTTGTCACCTGGTTAACACTACCGGCATGCCCCAGGTGACCGTGGGGCTAAAGATTAGTGATTTGGCGGCTAAGAGTACGGCCTTAGCGCGAGCGATGCACAATGCAGCGTGTGGTTTCATTAGGATCGACCCGCGCCAGAAATGCACGGCGTGCTTGGTGGCGGGTGGAGCCAAGTCGAAATTGACCCTGCCAAGGTACACAGGCGTGCTTGGTGGTAGTGGAGTAAAGTCCCGAGATTCGAACACGGAAAGACATCTTGCGGGGTGTCTATCATGTCGGTAGTAGAGGCGCGATCGCCGCCCTTGCGGGCGTGTAACCGCAGAACTTTGAAAGTTTTAAATTTACGAGAATTTCTCAGATGTGTTCCCGTTTAGTCACTGACTCCATTTCTAACACGTGTTTAAGATCTCAAAGAAGACCTCCATAAGGAACTATATACTTATGAATGAATATGTTTGATTGATGTTTGACTTTGTGTGCCATTGAAAAATAGTAATGAGAAACGTTACGATTGTCTGGTAATGCCTCTTAACTCTATTTCGGTGGCGGCCCCGGGTTAGGGGTGTTACATTTTTATTGGTATTAGAGCTACGGTTTAGTCCGGTTCTCGGACTAACGTAGCGTGTGTGAGTCTAGCTATACATGCCATAATTTTTATTGTGATAGTGTGATGACTTACGACAAAGGAAATATGCCTTTTCTACTTTCTTATAGTAAATGGATCCCGATCCGAACAAAGTCAGAAGTGATGATGTCGAGTCTGGCTTTGTTCATTGAAAGAGGCCTGCCGGTTGAATCTCGACACGACTCACGAGTAACCAAGATGAATTAAAGCAAACCTTCTTTTAGTATATTGAATGATTGGTTTTAATAAATTATTTCCGACATGGTCGGTTGTTCAACAACCCCGAACTCCCGATAATTCCACTATAGTACTTGTGGTACCTTCGATCGATAATCACGAGAGATTAAATAAGCCCCATGTTGATAAAATCGAAAAATCACTGGTGAAGAGTTTAGAGCCCGCGACTCACGATGATGCTGAGTGGAGGCTGAATTCCGGTCGATAACACAATTAAATGTCTTACGATGAACTATCTTGTACACGAAGAAGTGCTTGAAATGTGCTATATCTTTATTACTAGTTCTCGCCTACTATTGGTGGAACACTTTGGTTTTCGGTTGTTCAAAGAGCGGGTCACTTGGGATTTCTTCCAGGCGGAGTTTACGCCAAAAGTATATCGGTCGGCGATTCATTGATCGGAAACGCATGAAAATTTTCTCGAATTAAAATAGGGTCGTTATGGCCATGTAATGCGGTCTGATGTGAGTTTTGAGACTTAATGGTTATGCTGAAGTTGGGTTGCAGCGAGAGGATTTTATGTAAAAGATTCAAGGAAGGGTGAATGAAGACATAAAATTATTTGCTCCGTTATACTTGAAATAAAAGAGTTCAGTAGTACTTGTCGAGCGAGCTTGCAAAGTAGAAGAGCTCGAAAAAGAAAAAGAAAAGCTAAGTTTGAAGCCGAGATTTTCGCAGATGAGATCGGCAAGTAAAACTACGCGGTTGCATCAAAGAAGTTCACGAAATGTGATAGCCGCGATCTAAGAACTAATCTTTGGGATTTCCATGACGAGCCGACCACCGGTGAGTTCACGAGACACTCGGCTGTTCGGTGTTGGCGATACTACGACAAAATAAACTTTAGAGTGTCAACGATGTGGTAGGCGATATTTTGGTGAATGTTGGGGCAAGTTCAACAACCCGAATTTGCTACAAGTGTGGTTGTGACGATCATTCGGATCGGAATTGCGAAAGTAGTGCCCAGGATAATGCTCAAAGTGTGGTCTGAGTGGTCTTCTTGCGGTTAGAGGTAGGCCACCCGAGAAATGCGGAGTTGTAGGAGCGGTACTCGAGAGAGGGACTTGGTTCGCATATACTTTGTTCGTCCGGAGGCTCGTGCTGCACGCGAGGCTATGCCATTCGTGCCCGAGAGAAGCTTCTATCTCCAGGATGTTATCAACAGTATATTTACTCTGTTTATCACTAGTGTAATTACTCACGATTGATCCTGGTTCAGCTCCATTTCCTATGTGTGTGAAGCATTGGTATCCGATAAGACTTTACTCGTTGAGTCTCACGAGTTTATGATTCGAGTTTGAACCCCCGCGGGCGGTGTGTGCTAGTTGACAAGGTGTGCAAGAATTGCCTTTGATGATTCTAAATTCTGCATTTCAGGTTGATTTGATGTTACTACAATTTGATGAGTTTGACATCATTCTCGGTATATGGATTGGTTAAGCGTACTGCAATCTTTGTAGTGGATTATAGACGGAAGACTATTGATTTGCGGTGCTGAGAATAATGAGGTAATTTGGATTTGAGTCCATCGATTTAAAATGGGTTACCCGCTGATAATATCCTCGATGTTGGCTCTCGAGTATATGAAAAGGGTTCATAAGCTTACTTTACTTATGTGATTGATAATAAAGTAGTGAAAAGAAGATTGAATCCGCACTACTGTTGTATGCGTGAGTATCGGGATGTGTTTTACGGAAGAGAGTTGTCGGGTTACCGCAGCACCCGGGAAGTAGAGTTTTGTATCGAAAGTTAGTACGAGAGAGATGACTCAGACCTGTTTTAACTCTGTATATTATGGCAAACTAAATTAAAACCAGCTGAAAGCTCAGTTGCAGAGTTGGATTTGATAGAGGTTTTTAAGTTGAGTTTCTCTCCACCAGGGTCTGTAGTGTTATTCGTGGAAGAAAAAGATGGAACTTTGAGAATGTGCATCGACTACTCGACATCTCCTGATAAAGTGACGATAAAGAATAAATACCCGTTGCCGCGCATTGATGATTTATTTGATCAATTAAAGGAGCCTCGGTATTTTCGAAGATTGATTTAAGATCAAAGTTATTATCAGGCTGCGAGTTAGAGACTACAATATGTCTGAAGCTCGCTTTTGAGACGCAGATCGGACCATTCTGAGTTCTTGGTGATGTCGTTCCGGACTCACCAATGGCCCTGCTGTTTTTATGGATTAGATGAATCGGGTATTGGCGATAGTATTTGGATTGGTTTGTGGTTGTGTTTATAGATGACATTACAGTCTATTCGCGTGGCGAAACCGAGCATGCCGAACACTTGAGGCCCGGGTGTTACAGAATTTAGCGCGATAGCGAGTTGTATGCGGTTTAGTAAATGTGAGTTACTCGTTACGCCGAGTTAGCTTCCCGGGGCATGTTGTTCCCAGTATCAAGTATTCGGGTTGATCCGGAGTAAGATTTTGCTATACTTGATTGGAGACCCCTTGAGAATATTTCTGAGTTCAAAGTTTTCCGGGACTTACCGATTATTCTGAGACAGCTTTGTGAAGTTCTCCCAATGATTGCAACTCATGACAAAGCTACTTGAGGAAAGATGTTAGACTTGAGTGGAGCGGGAGAAGTGCGGAAGGATTTCGATCGGTTAGAAAACTTTATTGATTGAAGCTCCGGCGCTTTGTTCGACGTAGTCGGAGTAAAGAGTTAGATTATTCTTGATGATGCATCCTTGAGAATGGTTTTGAGGCGTGATACGATGCGGGAGGGTAGGAAGTTGTAACCTCGCCTCGAGAAGCGATTAAAGTCGCATGAAAAAGAACTATCCAAGCCCTTACGATCTCAAATTAGTTGCTATAGTTTTACTCTACGAAGATAAGGCGTCGATGTCCGTTCGGTGAAAAAATGTCATGTCTACTCAGATCATAAAAGCTAAAGTATTTAATGACTCAAAAGATCTGAATGCGAGACAACGGCCCGATGGTTGGAATTGTTAAAAGATTACGAGCTTGTGATTGATTATCATCAGGAGAAAGCTAATGTGGATTTCTTTGATGCCTAAGTCGTAAAATCCTTTGTTTGCTTTACGTCGTGCAATGAACGAGATATAGCTATGATGATGATGGCGCGATTATTTACGAGAATTGGAAAGCGAGACCGTTGTTTGTTCAATAGATTTGCAAATTTCCAAAGAATTTGATGATAACTTAATAGCAAAAGGAATCATTGTAATGGTTCAAATGTTATTTCGAAATTTCGTATTGATCTTGCGAGGATGTTTCGCGATTCGAAGCGATTATGTGCACCAAAGGATCCTAAGTTGATTCAGATGATTTGTAATAAAGCTCATAATAGTAGATTAATCTATTCATCAAGTAGCACTTAAAATGTATAATGATTTGAAAGCAAGACATTAATGGTGGCCGCGGTATGAAATGAGATATTTTAGATTTAGATATCAAATGCCTAATATGTCGGCAAGTAAGCCGAGACTTCGAGTGTGTATCTGAATTACTTGAATAGGGATTATGATACAGGAATGAAATGATCGAATCAATGATGGATTTTGTATCTGAGTTCACTGAATTGACACAGAACGAAAGATGTAATGCGGGTTGTTTGTTGATAGATTGACGAAATGCGTACCACCACTTTGTATTAGGTCCGTATAGATTACTAGCTCGATAAGCTTGCTAAATTGTGCATTTCTCAAATTGTACGATTACATGGAGTCACCTGTTTCTATTGTTTCTGAGTAGAGATCCGAAATTTACATCACGGTCATGGAAGAAAGCGCAAGACGCGACAAGTACTTGGTACATTTTAGCACCGCTGCCAATTCGTAGATCGGATGGTCAATCCGAGAGAATTATTCAAATACTCGAGGATATGTTGGGATGTTAATGTAATCGAAGATTCGAGGGTACGTGGGAAGATACTTGGCCGTTGATCGAATTTATGCGTGTCATGACAAATTCGGTCAATGAGCATCGTAATGGCACATCATGAAACTTTGTACAATCGTTAAATGTCGTACACGCTTTGTATTGAATGAGGCCTCGGTGAAAACAGGATTGACTGAGTTGACTTGGTTAAAAGACAACACCAAGTAAAAGTGACCAAAGTGAAAGTTTGCAAGCAATCGGTCGTCGAGAATTCATATGCGGATTTTGTCCTAAAAGTATACAGTTTCAAATTGGTGATTCGTGCGTTTTGAAAGGTCTCCGAGTAGTGGGAATGACCAGATACTCGTATTTGAGTCGTGAGGCAAATTGAGTCCGAGAATTTATTGTACCCGTATGAGGTTTTGAATGGATTGGGCTGGTTGCATATAGATTGCTATTACTTTTTGAATTAGAAGAAAGGATCCACAAATGCTTTTTCATGTTTAGATGCTCGACTTTACGCATCGACAATTCTTCTCATGTGATTAGTCCGCCAGTAGGTTGATACTCTGCCGATTTAACTCTTGAAGAGGAAATCATCCGTATCACGGCTCAAGTGAAGTGAAAGAGGATTCTGCGAAATAAGAAAATATAGTTGGTAAAGTGCTTTTGCTTAAGCACTAAATCGAGGAAGCAACTTGGGAACTTGAGGCTTCAATGAAAGAGCGTTATCCAAACTTATTCACCCGGTAAGATTTTTGAGGACTGAAAATCACTTATAAGGGGGAGAGTTATGTAATAGATTTTGATCTTTTTAATTGGGCAGGTGGTTTTGGGACTACAACCGAAGCTCGATGAAATATTTTTAATATTATTTTTACTTATTATGATATGATATGATTAAGCATGTGATAAGGTTTCAGTAAGTTAATTTGTACGTTTGTGTGTTTAATTTAAGAAAAGAACCAAATCGCATATGGTATGCATTGGCCTTATAACACATCGAATTGGTGGCATATTTGAAAAGTCTTTATAAAGATGAGGCCTTATGTTGTGAAATGTCCATTTAACAAGGTGGTGACGACGTGCATTATTATTTATTATAAGGTTTTTATTTATTATTTATAAAAGTTAATAATAATAAAATCATATTATAAAAGGTTATAATAAAATAAAGCAAAAGAAAAATGCATCTTTTGTTCAATCTTCTTGGCCAGAGATACTAAAGAAAGAGAAAGGAGAAAAACCTAAGCTACAGTCGGCACTTTGACTTTGAAGCTTTGATTTAGGTATGTGTTTTGTTCGATTCTTCACATTAATTTGGTTTTTGAGATGAAGTTGTTTAGAAACAGAACAAAACCTATGTCTTAATTTCTTTATTGCTGATGATGATTTTGTGCTTTGTCGTTGATGATGCTCTTGTGATTTTGATGTTTAATGATGAAATAAGAATTATATGTGTTGAATTAATAAGTTTTGTCTTTTGAATTTTAGATTAAATTGAGTAATTAGGGATTAAATTACAAAAATAAATTTTTGAGGGACTAAAATGTAAAATAAAAGAAATGTATGGACTAGTATGAGTGTATGGAACATTACGGCCTAAGTATGATGTAGTCAAATTTTGAATATTTTTTGTTTTGTGTAAAAAGAATTAAGTTGTAATCATGTGAAATATTAAGGGTAAAAATATAATTTACCCATTTAAGTAGTTTTGGATTAAATTGAATGAAAATATGTTTGAATGAGCTTAATTTGAAGTCCAGTTACATCAAGAACAAAAAGGATCAAAGGTTGGATCGGGGAAAAACCAAGTTAATCAGATAGTCGGAAACATAGTGCATGGAAATGTCAGAGGTAAGTTTTAAGCAATTGAGTTGGAGTTGTGTTATCTATAATAATGTACACATATTTAATAGAGGTAGAGATTTGTTATCTGATATTGATAATGCATGAATGTGATATTGGTTTGGGGAGATGAATTTTTGAATGTGAATGTAATACATATACATTAATAATTTAGCTATGTGTTATATTGATTTATGAATCTGAGGGAAATGATGTATATTTATGTGCAAATAATAATATGGCAGAATGTGTTTGTTTGATATGGAGATGAAATAAGCAGATTGTATATGTATGTGTAATTGAGTTTAGGTCTTATATATGTGTTTAATTAAGCTAATAACAAGTTCAAGTAATGCAATATATTGCGAATGTAAATATCGAGAGCACTATGTGTGCGAAATCCGGTCATTTGGCACTAAATTAATAGCGAAGGATGGATTGAAGGTAACGGCACTAAATTATGCGATGCGTTCACGAGAAGTGCTTGCATAAGTGTGCGAATATTATAGGTACTGTGTACGCGTACGTTACTAAGGGTTTGGCTTTGAGTGTACGGTTTAATGATCCATCAATGTAACACCCCAAACCCTAGCGTTACGGCGAGAATCGGCATGTCACATGAAAAGGAAGGAGCGTCTAAAGAAAGCTTTGCGTTAAAAAGCTCATATTCTTTATGGTTGTGGTATTTTAAGCTAAGTAATTTTGCAATAAGACGTAATATTTATTATCATTTTAAAAAATCCTATATCGATCATTTAATAATAAGTACAATAAACAATTTGTTTCAAACCAAATAAAAATACTGAGACCTTATTAAGATACAAGCTTCAAGTAAAAATAAGTCCAGTTAGAACGCGAATTTAATGGTAAATATGTAGCTCCCTTAGGTCACCTTTACTCCCAATCATGTCCCCAATGATTTACGAAATTTAACTGAGGTGAGTCATGAAGTACATTAACCTCATCATGAAATGCACCACAATTTCGCATGAAAATATGTAATATCATGCACCCAAACTCTAGCTATCCGCATAACTCCTTTTTTGCGCACATTAACTGAACAACAAAACCCGGGTGATAGCAACGGTGTCGAACCAAAGACGATATCCATCAATATTGTGGTGCTGACCACTTTGAGTGGTGCTAAACCGCCTTGTTTCAATCCGCGAATGGTAGTGATGGGGCCAACCCATGGAAGGTGGCGATGCACCCGAATGCCGTCCGTCGGGTGCATATCATTTGTATGCCAACTATGGTACCAAACGCTTTGGGACGAGGCGGCTATGAGGTGCAACCTCGATGACATTGATCCGCAGAAATGGTATCAAACACGGTGCCAAACCTACGGAGGTGCAGACCTCACAGTGACCCAAAGTCACGGATATCAATCTTCCTGCCTGCGTCATACCATTGCAATATGACATAATAATTCGTGTATGGGTATGTCATGTATGCTAGACATATATCAAATATAATTATAGCATGAATTACCATCATAATGATTAGACATAAAACAACATAATCACCTAATCCAACCTACAAGGGTATATAGTAATTTTACCTATAAGAGACATACCATAATTTACCCACAAGGGTATATGGTGTTACCCACAAGGAGCATTTTAGTAATATACAACCAGAATTATTTTGGTAATTACCACAAATTATTTTGCTGTTTGCCTACAATGGCCTTTCCAGGCCCCGAATGTCTGCGGCGTCGGCTACCATTTCAGAGTCGTGGGACGATTGAGCTAACTGGTCAGAGCCCATTAGGGCCCCTGCATCGTGTGTACCTAGCGCAAATCATACGTAGCGCATATAAGTTCCACCTAGTCTAGTTCACTATATCTTGTCTGTCATACGATTTACTCATAAGAGACCATGGGCCATTGGGCCACTGGCCGCCTTATTAGCGACCCCAACCTGAGAGTACTACGATGGCCTCAACTATCGTGACCCTACCGCACGCACGTGCATTCGCGGCGCTCGTGCTGCTATTATGGCCAGAAGCGCCCGGCATTTGCCGCTCTACAACTAAGTGAGAAAGTTACACTGATAGGACTCACCGCGGTGTTAATCAGCGCTCCGACCGCTCCACATGCCCAAGCGCCTTCCAAGGTGTCAGCCCTCCCTCACAGATGCTCTTTCATAGCTAGCTCTTTACCTTCCTTCTTTGTATCTTTGATGTGGGATCCCTTCATTCATTAAGGGTTAATTCAGCGCGAGCTCTTCAGTCCAGACATAAATCGCCTCCTTCATGAGATTGAACCAGGCTCCTGCAACATAATCATATTGCTATTGCAGCCTAGCTCCTCTTGTGTCTTAAACCATGCGCAACTAAATATAAATCTATAGCCAAATTACGAGGTCAAGTAAAAGAAAACAAAATGCAAAGCCAAGACTTGAACCTTGGACCTCCTTCCTTCCTGGCGTCACTCCTTGCCCTTAAGTGGCGTCCCACTTTTCACCACACACTCCCTTGTGTCATTTCCTCTACATTTATTCTTAAGAGCCTACACTTGCCAACAGGGTTTTTCACCTAAAGCCAAAATTTCCCCAAAGCTAATATTTGATCGAGGACTTCGTAAACCTCTAACCTTCAAATAACACCTAATAAGTCTAACTTGCATTAATACCGTTCTCAAAGAATTTTAAATTAGGCCATTGAGCCCAATCCTACTAGAGCCCAATTTAGGGATACAATCTACCTCCTTAAGAAATTTAGATCATAAAAGAATTTCAACTCTAATTTGATACATTTATTAGTATTCTAACTATTTGTGCTCACCTTCTTTTTCACGATTCCAATAACCTAATACTTTTAACTAGAATTTAGAAATCCTACACATACTAAAAAAAACCTAACCATTAAAGCGGACAAATATTTAAATGCATGATCAACTTTCACATGTCCAGAACATCACATCAACCCAAACACAGAAATATATTCAAAATACGGCATATAACAAGTAAAGTATGAAACTTCTGATGCGGATTGGTGCCGGAGACTCAGGTGCCATATTTCAAAAAAAAGAACAGATATATATTTTCCTAACCATTTTCCAAACCATCTTTTTGAAAACATTTTTGAACCCAAACCAGCAATACGTAACT